>OX439426.1:10000000-20000000 GCA_949319885.1 Mecyna flavalis
GCCCAGAGAAATAGGTATCGCCTGTCGAACAGAACCTTTGAAGCCTCACGTGAATAACAAGCCCACTAATAGACAATGGTTATTGAGCTAGGAGCGATTTGGCATTAATTGACGCTGGCGGGGCGGCATCGACGGGCGGCGCGCGTGTAGGAACTGTTAGACCGACGTGCGGTGCATAATTTACTTCACGGCGCCACAGATACGGAGCTCCTAGCTCGATATGATCTGTCACATTAATTAATTAATTAAAATTCGATACGCTCCTCTGGGTTACGATGAAATTAATTCTTGTCTGGATGCAACTCTCCATATATCAAGTTAGGCAAACAAATGAGTACCTGCTTGAATGGTAAGTGGACGTGTGAAAGTGGGTTAGCATTTTGTTGATTTGGAAAGTGCACTATCCTTTGTCTAATAAAGGAGCAAGCTTGTTACACACTATGGAAGAGAAAGACAATATAGTGAGAACATTACGTAGCGAAAAATAATAAATCTTACTAATGTTATAAATGCGAAAGTTTGCAAGGATGAATGTTTGTTACTATTTTACGCAACATCCACTGATTAATATAAATCGTTGCAGTAATAACTATAGCCTAAAACATAATAAGTTGCCTTTTGTTTACATCCCAGGCGGGCAAAGCCGTAAGCGGAAGCAAATGACGTTATATTGCTTTATTTAAAAAAAAGTTCAAGCACACTGCGAAGATTTGACGAAATAGTAAACAGTAATAGTAAAAAAGAGTTACAAATAAGCTGCTAAGCCGAACATATTAAGCTAAGACGATTAATATAAATAAAACCTATAGACGACTGATGTTGAAGACAATTAATCATGTATAAATCAATTAATATGTCTGTAGTGATCGGTTCAAACAAGCAACTACCGTGTGAGTTATTTCGACTAAGTATACACACTATACATAGTAACCTACTCGTATTTAATTTCCTGTATGCCTTTTTAAAAGACTTCACGAGCGTATATGGCACTGCTTAATGTTCCTGACACCCACATTTCGCCGCGAGGTATTTAACAATAAGTAATCTTCTCATTTTAATTGCAAAAGATGCGTAGATTCACACTCGATTGCGCAATGATATCAACAAGAGTAATTGTTTTTGATTCGTTAATGTTTAATTGCTACTTTGTGCTACATTGGGTCATGTGTTTGAAATTTATGTACTATATGGTCTATATTTTGTTTACAACATGGACGAGACGGGTATATTATTATTTTGAAATATCGATTGTATATAATATTTTATTCTGCCAAGTTTGACTGTAAAGAAAATATAATATTTCTTAAAGGATTTACTTGGTTAGTGGTGAATTTTTATGGTATACGAGTAATACTCGTATTGTACAGAAGTTTGTTTTTAGTTTGTGCTGGATTGTGATGTAAAGATGTTGTTGATGATGGACGAAAATGACCATCATCCTCCCAAAATACAAGTAAATTATTAAAAAAGAAAATTAACAAAATGCACGAGGTCTTGAATGACACAGAACTGTAAAGAGCAAGAATAAAGTTCAATTTATTCAAGTACAAAACATTAATGCGTTTTTGTTCTTTAAATATGTAAATATCGCTCATTACAAATTAAACCGATGTACAAGGAAATAAAAACATGCCTCCCTGAGCTAAAAAACTTGTACTTATTAAATACCAAACGTGGATTTCTCACAGTAAGAATCGAGCGATTTATCGTATCTTTAACAAGGCCTGAGAAATATTTGTCTTTTAGCATACTTCTTTTAGTATATTTATTTGGCATGAATCGACCTTGATATTTTTATAAAGCTAATTATCGTTGACATTTGGTAAAGGTGCGCAAAATAATGTGTGATACTCTTATATTCTCCTCAAAATATCTTTAGGCAATTAATAAATGTAAACAAGATTAAAATTACCAGTCTGTTGAGCAATTTCGCTAAAGGTTTTTCTCGTAGTAACACAAATAAATAATCCTCTTTCAATCAATAGGTAGGTATACTTAATTGAATCTCTGTTGATTAAAAATTGGTTCCTTCCAAATAGAGATGAGAGCAGAATTCTCGCTGCAAGAAGTTTAAATTCCTTTCCTCGTACGATCTTTACATGGCAACATTCCAAAAACTGGTCATATAATTCCATATGATTTGCTTGCCCGCTATTATCAAATTAAAAGAAATTAGTAAGGCATGTATTACGACCATTTGTGCCGTTACTACTTCCTCTAATGGATGTTGTGAGGTGATATCAAGAGAAAAATCATCATAAACCTGATACATAAAAATGTATGTGAAAGTCTCGTGTAGTTTTAGATGATGATTATGATTGTAATATTCACATCGGAATTAATTTAGAAACGATCCAAAAATTACGTTACTATTTTTCACACACAAAAGATTGCTTAATTAGCGACCTTAGTCTTCAAGATTAAATTTAATGTTGGTTGGTCATTTTGCTCTATGTAAAATTTTCCGACGAAATAAAATGTAGGTGTATTAAAAAATTAAAAAAGATGAGGAAATTGAAAAAAACTTGAAATGTCGATATCAATATTATGTGAATTGATTCTTGATATAAAAATCGCGGAAGTTCCAGAAAATATAATAACGTTATCGGAATACCGTAAATATACCTGTTCGTATTGATGTAAGTTTTTTTTTATTGCAATGTGTAACAAGACGAGCAGATCGTACACCTGATGGTAAGCGCCACGTCTGCCCTTAGACAGTTCATGCCAAACAGAAACTAAGCATTTACTGTCTGGCACTGCTCTACGCCTGCTACACCGAGGACGACAAGAGTTATTATAGCTCTCATATACCCAGTAATTTTACTAGAAAATAACCTTATAATATTTTATCTTTGTCCAATATTTTTACACGGCCAATTCTTTGCACTACGTATACATATGTAGGCGTTACAGGTCTACCGGTTTTCATGCGTTCGTCGTCAATCAAACGCAGCTGCTACAGGGTTCTTTCTATTATTTTATGGCTTTTGCTCGTTTTTCCCATGACAATATCTATAACTATCATCGAACAATTTTCTATTTCCATAGGGACATGTCTTCCATCAGTTTTTGTCGTATAATTTTATTCAGGAAGTTCTCTAGATTGGTCCACTGTAGACAATAAAGAACACTGTATTATTTGTTTCTGCAGGCAAGTATTATAATATTATTGCTTATGAAAATAGGTATTCTATGACAATATTATAGTACATACTCGTATTGTCATAGCATACCTATTATGATATTGTGTTAAAATACTCGTAATATTGATGATTACTGTGTAGATGGGAACTAGTAGATATAGAAAAAAAGTCGAACTAAAGATGTGCGTTACTCTAGCGGAAAGTTCAAAATATTAGCAGGTCTATAGATGAAACAATATAGAATAATTTGTGCATTATATGCTGTAAATGTGCACCAAATATAAAATTTGTGCCTAGTGGGGTTTCTGAGATAATAATGAAAATACGATTCCGCCAGCGTAACGCTTGAAAACGTTATCCTGGCGGAACGATTTTTACCTATTGGTCCTAGGACAATTTTAAGTAGCATAAAAGATAGCTTAAATTTGTGCCTTAAAGTAGCCAAGCAGCGGCATTTGTGCCCCCCGTAGTTTTTGAGTAATTGCAAATGCCGCTGCAGTAACGTTTGGCTTATTTTCCATATCTTCAGAACAGCTGAACGTACAGAAATGATTTTTTGTGAGAAGATGCCTTGTAATTTGTGCAAATTTGTGCCTTCATAGTTATTCCAACGAAATACAATGGTTAATGATTTAAAAAAGATTTTCTAAAAAACGAAAACAGCCTCTGCCTTTTGAACTACTTACGATAGGCGCTGAATGTATCACGTAGCTGATGCCTTTATGATACAAGGATCTTCTGACAAAATTTTATAACCCTACGTCTGATATTGACGAAATAAATCAACTTTTTGAACTGAAAACTGTTTACTCATTTCGAGCCGCAAATAAGGGAGTTTGAATAACGTAACGATTCCCATTTTTTGTCAAAAATCTGTGCCTTTATTCAAATAGACACACACTAAATTTCGACTCTCTACGTTCTGTAATTAACCGTAAATTAAATTAAATAACCAAGTAAGAACATATAGATTATTACCCGACCAAGTATGAAAGGTCATAAAAAAGCGGCCTTTAAGAACATTTACCGTACCTTCTTAATTTATATACCCCCTCAATTGATGGCCTGCCTTCTAAAGGCAGCGCCATGATGGTCGACGTTTGATGGGCGACCTTTAGAAGGCAATTCCTTATCGCCCGTATTTAAAGTCTCTTTTCGTTTGTTAGACGATTCGTTGTGTTTTATTAGTTTGTTAGGTTGGTAGAACAAACCAGCGACTAGCAAATGACAGCGCCCGGCGCGCGAACATTTGAAACCGATGGGAGTTTTGTCAATCTTTTTAAAATGTTCGCGCGCCGGGCGCTGTGACTGTATGCAGAAATTGTTGATTTACTTGATATTTTATTATGTAAAGGTGTGAATGTTATTTAATGTGTTTATTGCTTAATAGTAACAGGTTAATTTAAAGTGGACAACTAAAGCAACAAGTTGTTTATTTTTTTTAATTTGATTTTTTAGTTTTAATTACCCAATTTCATTCCACTTGTATTTTCCCTCGCATACAGTTCGAACACAGTAGAATATAATTTAAATTATATTATTTTAACTTGTAGACCATTTAATAATGACTTTATTGATACCAAATGACTGGTATTTGCATACAGGAAGGATTTAAAATATTTTTTTTAAAAAATTAAAAATCAAAAAATAATCAAAATGGCGGCCATTTTGTTTTTCCTAATCAAAATAAAGGAAAATGGTCGCCATGATGTCATCAATTGAGGGGATACCTAACTTTTCTCTTGTTTGTACAGTGATGTAGAAAAGCGGTTAATTAAGTTAATTATTGTCGTTTCGAAAAAGTGAAAACAAATTACGAATAAGAGCCTACGTTGCTTTTTATTTAATGTTCTTAGTATAAATCTTTTCGTATTAATACTAAAAAATATTATTACTATGTAAGACTAAGACCTTAAAGTAAACAGATACGGAGTGCCTCAAGGTAGCACTTTGGGACCACTATTCTTCTTACTGTACATTAATGATCTTCCAGACAATATTGATTTTAAATGTACCCTCTTTGCGGATGACGTATCTGTGGTCATACCATGTAAGAATACTGAAAGATACAATCATGACATAAATGACACAATATGTAAGGTTGATAATTGGCTTAATAATAACAACCTCCATGTTAATATAAATAAAACTACATATATCCAGTTTATAAATAGGAACGCAAACAAAGTAAATTGAATGTACATTGTGGAAACCAACATATTAAAGAGTGTCGTGAAACCCTATTTCTTGGTATTACATTGGATGATGGCCTTTCTTGGAAGAACCATATTGATAAGATTTGTAGTAAAATAAATTCATTTGCGTATGCGCTCTGGCGGCTTACAAAAATTAGCGAAAAAAAAGTTGCATTACAAGCATACCACGGTTATGTTGGCTCCGTGCTAAAATATGCTATCCTCCTTTGGGGTAATTCATGCCACATACATCGCGTCTTAGTGGCTCAAAAACAGTGCATTCGAGCCATAACCAATGCTGATATATTAACATCATGCAGGCCTCTTTTTAAAGAGTTAAATTTGCTTACTGTAATAGGGATGTATATCTATGAGTTATGCATATTTGTAAAGACAAACCCGAACTTGTTTACAACAAAAAAAGATGTATGTAAGTTTAACACTAGGCATCCAAATAAACTTAATTTTCCGTCAATCAAGACTACACTTTACAGCAAAAATACATATTGCATGGCTATAAAAGTTTATAATAAACTGGATGAGAAAATTAAGTCATTACCGCTAAATCTCTTCAAGTCGAAATTAAAATGTTGGTTGATACAAGAATGTTTCTATTCTATTAATGAATACTTTGATAAAGTCAACACCCGATCATTGCAGTTGTGACCCACGTTAAGTGTAGCTATATAATTATAATTTAGATGTAAAATATGGTAGAATAGAAATAAATTTAAATTGCATTAATTGTATATGACATTTTGGTAAAATTTAAATAGCTAAGGTTTAATAAAAATAAGAGATAGAATAACATTATGTAATAATTAATAATAAGTAGTACAGATAATAATATTTACATTTGCATGCTTTCTAAAGAAGCTAAATAGGCATAAGAACTGTATAAATATAATGTACCACCAATGTGAATACCCTATTTAAGGCAAATAAATTATTTTGATTTTTTTTTTTTGAAGACGAACAAAGAACAAAATAAATATTTTTTATTAAACTATAAGGCGGAAGAGTAGTTTTTTTATTTCATATTAGGTATCACCCCTCGACAACCACCTCTCTGATAGATACTACTCGTGCAAATAAAGAATGGGATTGAAAATGGCGGCTCATTGAGTCGGTACCGTCAGCATACTACGCAACGAAATATCGATTTATTTTACTAATAACTGAATAACGGTAAATAATGTTATAAAATATAGTTACCGTTGAAGTTGTTTCGTTATTTCATTAATTAAAATAGAATTTATGTTAGTAGGTTATAGGTAGGTATATATGTCGTGGCCATATCGTAGAATTGATATTTTCATGAAATGCTCGACCATTTCGTGAAATGGTTGCATTTCGTGAAATGGTCAACTGTCTATTGGCCACATCATGATGTGGTTTGGTCAGATCGATGATTGAAAATCGTTTTTCGATTTGGGCAGCTATACGGGCGACTACTTCATGATGTGGTCAAGATTATTTTGATAATATCGTAAAATAGTTACATTAAGTGCCGGTAGAGGCGCTGCAAGCGCTTTGTTTATGTGTAAAAGATGGCGGCCGCGGATCATATGTTCTGAGCCGCGGACGGAATAATACTAAAAATGAATGTTGACCATGTTTGATTGAAGATTCGGACACGTTATATTCGGACACAGTGGCTGAATTGACACTTTTTATTTTTAATGTTTGCACTGTAAATTTGGACATCATCGATTTTTAAGTCAAATTAAAAATTTCTTTCGTGTATATAAAAAAAAATAACCACGAAGGCTAAGGCGGGAGCAGAGCTCCCGCCTTAGCCTTCTAACCTATATCCATCCGAGTCGATTTCCGCCTCCGATAGGTTTTTTTCATTCTAAAATATTTGGACAACTTTGTTTTTTCACGATCCGGCCAAACGTGGATGACAAAATCGTGAAACGTAGACGATTTAACGATCTGGCCAAATTGAGTTGGCCACATCATGAAATGCAACCATTTCACGAAATGGTCGAGCATTTCATGAAGTGAGCAATTCAACGATATGGCCACGACATATATATGCTATAGGTAGACATAAACTAGAATATATTCGCTTTATAACTTGTCACTGTGCAGTACTTTTCCGCGTTTATGCTCCATTGTAAACAATGGAAAAACACACAAAACGCTAACTACTTACAACGCTCAACAAATAACTAACAAAATTAATAACTATAATAACAAATTTAATAACTAACTATAACAACAATCAAATTTAATAAGAAATAACAACTTCAAAACCACGAAAATCCTCAGCAGAACGCGTCTAGCTCACAGATTTGCGAAACCGGAGTACATACCGGCTGGTGGATTATTTTTTTGTCACACGGTACCGACGAGTGTGAGTATAGACGCAAATAGTGTGCGAGCGAGAAGCGAATAGATGCGCCGCCATTTTCAATCCCATTCTTTAATTGCACGAGTAGTAATCAAATTAAGATCACCCAATTTTTTCACCACTTGGAGTAGGTATATTTTTCTGGTTAGTTTAATTGATAATTGGGGCAGAACGGAAAGTAGACCCTCCCAAACAAAAAAGAATTTTCAAAATAGGTTAATAAATGATCGAGTTATTAGAAATGAAGCATTGAAAAAAAATCACCTCGATTTCACACTAAAACTTGTTTACACGAGTGTACCGACAGTTATCCTACAAATTTAAAGATGTTGGCTTGAAGTACTGCACGGTCGGTTTTTTATGACCTTTCATACTTGGTCGGGTAATAATCTAAATGTTCTTACTTGTTAATTTTATTTAATTTACGGGTAATTACAGAACGTAGAGAGTTGAAATTTAGTGTGTGTCTATTTGAATAAAGGCACAGATTTTTGACAAAAAATGGGAATCGTTACGTTATTCAAACTCCCTTATTTGCGGCTTGAAATAAGTAAACAGTTTTCAGTTCAAAAAGTTGATTTATTTCGTCAATATCAGACGTAGGGTTATAAAATTTTGTCAGAAGATCCTTGTATCATATAGGCATCAGCTACTTGAGACATTCAGCGCCTATCGTAAGTAGTTCAAAAGGCAGAGGCTGTTTTCGTTTTTTAGAAAATCTTTTTTAAATCATTAACCATGTATTTCTTTGGAATAACTATGAAGGCACAAATTTGCACAAATTACAAGGCATCTTCTCACAAAAAATCATTTCTGTACGTTCAGCTGTTCTGAAGATTATGGAAAATAAGCCAAACGTTACTGCAGCGGCATTTACAATTACTCAAAAACTACGGGGGGCACAAATGCCGCTGCTTGGCTACTTTAAGGCACAAATTTAAGCTATCTTTTAAGCTACTTAAAATTGTCCTAGGACCAATAGGTAAAAATCGTTCCGCCAGGATAACGTTTTCAAGCGTTACGCTGGCGGAATCGTATTTTCATTAATATCTCAGAAACCCCACTAGGCACAAATTTTATATTTGGTGCACATTTACAGCATATAATGCACAAATTATTCTATATTGTTTCATCTCTAGACGTGCTAATATTTTGAACTTTCCGCTAGAGTAACGCACATGAACTAAAGAGTCTACGTTTAGCAATCTTTTTCCATAGATATCACAATACATCGAACCTTAGCTTTTAACCGTACCTATTGCCTTTACCACAGATTATTAAATAGTTAGGTACTAACGTAACCTTTACTCTGTAAATTGAGTTTTTAACCGACTTCAAAAAAGGAGGAGGTTATATGTTCGATTGTATGTATTTTTTTTTTTTTTTTTTTTTTTTTTATGTATGTCCGTCGATTTCTCCGTCAATTGTGGACCGATTTAAATAATTCTTTTTTTACTTGAAAGTGCATAGTTCCGAGGTGGTCCCATTGTCACCATGTCAGGATCTGATGATGGGATCCCGGAAAAATCAAGGGAAAACCTCAAATTTTATAGGCTGCGCCTACGCGTTACTTGTTTTTTCTGAAGCCATTCAAGTTTTTGCGTCCGATAGACATCATTTTATGTTGATGAGCTGATGATGGAAGGTACAACTCCTTAACGGTTAGGAGTTAGGGGATAATTCTTTCAGTATTGTAGGAATATGTGGACCGTTAGTTGTATTTCATGTACTTTTGCAGCTAAGGTGATGATGGAAAGTACAACTCCTTAACGGTTAGGAGTTAGGGGATAATTCTTTCAGTGTTGTAGGAATATGTGGAACGTTAGTTGTATTTCATGTACTTTTGCAGCTAAGCTGATGATTACCCGGGGATGGGCTGGTCACTAGCCAATAAGGTTAGCACCGGCTCGTCCTAATCGGGTGTGAAGGAGAAACCGGGGGAGTGTAGTGGGTAGCGGACGCTTCGGTCTCGAGTCCCACACACAGCCGCGGGTCTAGCTAGCCTGCGGTTATGGTGCATAAACGCATTCTCCTCCTACCCATGGTGCTGAACACTTAATGAATACCTAATATTATCAAATAATACAATTCCACTATTTTACTCGTATTTTCGCTATCATTATTATGAAAGAGTTTTACTCACTACCTACGTGTTATTCACACTAAAAATAGAAAAATAAACAAACTGAAAAGCAAAAAATAATTTTAATAAGACATTCATCAAATGCGCTTATTGTCTAAGCCTATTAATTAAATTGTATTTTACGTGCTAGGTAGGTACCTACTAATCTGTTTGAAGTCGGTGCCAAGCCAAAGGTAATAAAAAATGATATATAAGAATATTATGTATTATAAAGGGTTACTTATTAATCCGCGGACGTAGGTACGTAATCTGGGTACCTACTCTTTGGCTTGGCACCGACTTCAAACAGATTAGTAGGTACCTACCTAGCACGTAAAATACAATTTAATTAATAGGCTTAGACAATAAGCGCATTTGATGAATGTCTTATTAAAATTATTTTTTGCTTTTCAGTTTTTTAGGTAGTTTTTTTTTTCTTTTTTTTTTGAAGTCGGTTTAATTTTTTTTAAAAAAAGTTTTGCATACTTCGATCTCTTCCGGCTGATGATGAAAATAAGAATATTTCCATGATCAGCCGAAAGAAATCCACTTTATTTTTAAAAAAATTAATGAAAGAAGGTAGGGAAGTTGTTAAGTGCCTACATGGTGTTCTATTACAAGACAACACTGAGCTGTTATATAATAATAATTAATTTTCATATCCACGCCCGTCACTAGACGCGCTCACGAACAGGCTCAAGACGATACGCGGAATCAATTATGCGTTTTTCCTCGAGGCAGATAGGCATCCGGGCTGGACGGTGGCTGTTGCTCCCTCCCCCCTGCCGACGAAGGTGGATTCCGCGAGCCCGTTTAGCCGAGATTGCTCAGATAAATCGTACCTAGTGACTATTACCCCGCTTTCTCTAGAACCGGGTTTGAGCTCGTGCATTGAAAATAGAACTGTAAAAGCAATTATGTAGCTATAATATGAGTCTGATAAATACAGTTATAGTTATTTGATACTGTGGGTGGTCTATGCTCAAAGTTAAGTTCACAAATGCGAGATAATTTTTTTAAAATGTCAGGTTTATTTTGTGATTTCTTGAATTTATAAAACAAATTACTTTTCCCGTTTAACTTACATAGTACAGTATGTTTCAAATCCAATTTGGCACGATTTAGGGTTTTGGTGTACCTACTCTTTGAGGTGTTAATTTTTTTTATTGAATAAAATTCCATACAATCTTAAAGTATTTGTGAAATTTACTTTGAAATAAATAAATGCATAAAGGGTTATTCAGTTACCTGAAAAAACCATAAGTATCAAATGTGTCTAAGTTGAAACATATTTTACATTTATTATGATTAAAAGTATCTAACTCTACAAGTTCGAGTAGCATCAAACTGGTCGATTCAAAGAAGCAGCAAGGAATGTTGATTATACACACTTTCATAGCAACAAAAGCGGTTACACCATCATCATTTAAATACCGAACAGTTTATAACACCTTCCGTCCGCGGTCCATCGCAGCCGAACACCCAACATTGAGTTTATGCTCTATATAAAGCAATTTGTTTTCGGCTCCCGGTCCAACTCACAGATTAAAATCACCGTTGGAATGTTAGAGCGACTTATCAATTCGATATACCGACTTTTTTTATTATCTCACAAAGCGTGGCTATAATAGCGTCGTAATGAACTAGTATAAACTGTACAGCCCTTAGGGCACTTTAGATGGGAGCCGAGATACGTCTGTCAGTAATTAGAAAAAAGGTCATTTATTCATACCTAATTCCGCTTTTTATGGGAGGTAACTTTGTTCAGAGTTTCACTTGTTCTTTTACGGGCTAGGGATATTAACTCTGCAACCTCGGACATCTAGAGATAATAGGAGTAATTAAGATTTATTTATTAGAATCTAAATGCGAATTAACCCATTGTTGATACAAAGATTTATCACAGTGATAGTTTGATTGATTTTTCAGTGCGATATCATGTTCATTAAATACAAACGAATATATGGGTAATTCTTGGAAAGAAAAATAAAAATAATTCAGTCAATTTTTTATTTACACAGCCTGCCTTCCCGCTGAAACATCATGTCGATCTGTTACCTCGTAACTTCGTTGCGTTGTGAATTAAGGACAAGCAAACCACTAATATATTTGTTATCAACTGAGCTTTAACTCGGAATAAAAATAGCCTGTCCTTTTCCAAGATTTATTCTTTAACTGTATGTACCAAATTTTATTCAAATCAGTTTAGCGTTATAGACAAACAGACATAGTTGCTTTCGCATTTATAATATCTGTATAAAGTAAGTAATTAACAAAATTACTATAATTACACTTCGTGGAACATAATAATTATTACTTGTTCTTTGTATTAAACAGTAACAAAAATAGACTAACGTGACTTCATAAATATAAAATCTAGCTGTAAGTAATTAAAAACCATTAAAAGGCGGAGCCGTCTGACGAGCTTTGTTTAATAACTATTTATACTCTCTCCATTGTCAAGTTTGATATGTGGCGGTTTGTTCTCATGTTACCTACGCATTGTAAAACCGAGACCTTACGAGCAGGCATGACTGAACAAATGACAGTCACATCAAAATGAAAATTAACCGATGCGATCAAGTAAGACATATTCCCGCCTGTCGGAGTTGAAGAGAAATGAACGTATGAAATTTAGAGCGGAACCATTGTGTTGTCATTATGGCAACATACGGCCGGGAGACAGTCATCGGTTGCTAAATACCCAAGATATCAAGGGTTATCGTGATGAAGATTTACATGGGACAGAGTCTTGCGATGTGACCTCCACGCCATAGGAGATATCAAATCAACCAGTAACTCACGTAATAGAATTACCATATAGTGAGATATTACAATGAATTAATATCCATTATAGATTGGATAATAGTTTACGAAACATGATTGTCTTTGTTCGGCCATACTCGTAGAGTCACATTCCGTTCATTCGGTTGATGAAACTTGGTGCATTGTGAAGTGAACGCTTTTAGATGTTTATACCAAATCTGTACTTTAGCGATATAAGTACAAAATTTGAAGTGAAAAAGTTTTCTATGACGTTAGCCTGAAGGATATTTTTTTCCCGGTTTGGCCTATGTACTCTGTCTAGCTTCCAAACTATCCCCATACCAGAAAATCACATCGATGCATTGTTGAAACGTGAAAGAAAGACAAAAAAAAACACTTCTATTTTTGATACCTCAAAAAGTCTTTTGCCAAAGTGTAGTCTGTAGTCTGTGTACCAAATTCATCAAAACCGGTTCAGTAGCTGAAAGCGTAACAGATAAAAAGATAGTTAGACTGATAGATACTTTCTCAATTATTATCAATACTATTATTATAAAATAGCCTTCCGCCCGCGGTTTCACCCGCGCGTAATTTCTTTTTTCAAAGATCCCCCCCTTCCCCCCACATTTCCGGGATCAAAAGTACCCTATGTTCACCGGGGATAGTGTAGCTATCCAACAGTGAAAGAATTATTTAAATCGGTTCAGTAGTTTCAGAGCCTATTCAATTCAAACAAACAAACAAACAAACATACAAACAAACAAACAATCAAATCTTTCCTCTTTATAATATTAGTACAAATAGTACAAAATTGTCACGTTGTTATTAAGTTAAATAGGTATTTTATGTAATTAGTATTACCACCAAAATCGTTGACACGTTTTAAGTTTCTGCTGTGCTCCCGAACTATGCGCATTGCTGCTATCGTATTCATAGTAGAAAGTTCGTGCGTGACATATTGATACGAGCAGTCTGGATTTGCAATGCATATAAGCATTATTAAATATACTGTTGGACATCACGTTCTCATAGATAGTGAATAACTGTATGCAATACCCGAGTGAACTTTACATCAGAGAGGAAGAGAGAATGTAATAGAACATTTAAACATAGCTTGTAATGTTAAGCAATTAATTTTTTTGGCCTTCTTTGACTCAGACACTTATAACAACGGCTTTTATTTGTTACACTATCCTTCCGCCCGTGGTTTCACCCGCGCGTAATTTCTTTTTTAAATATCCCCCCCTTCCCCCCACTTTTTCGGGATCAAAAGTACCTACCCTATGTTCACCAGGGATAGTGTAGCTTTCCAACAGTGAAAGAATTATTAAAATCGGTTCAGTAGTTTCGGAAGCCTATGCAATACAAACAAATAAACAATTAAATCTTTTCTCTTTACAATATTAGTATAGATAGATATAGATTAATTCTGCGGGTTAGTGGCGTTATGCCCCAGTTGCGATTTGACCCGAAATCAACTAGTTGCGTTATGTCCCAGTTGCAGTTTGACCCGAATAAAAAATATCAAAATGTAGGAGAGGTACAGGTAAGGAGACAAATACTTCAAATTAAATTATTACTTAATTTGAGAGAAATTAAGTTAAATAAAAACAAATCGGAGGCGGAAATTGACTCGGATGGATATAGGTTAGAAGGCCAAGGCGGGAGTGGAGCGAAGCGGAGCTCCCGCCTAGGCCTTCGTGGTTATTTTTTTTTTTCAAACCTGAAAAAAAATTGCCTTCTGCATAGTATATAACTGCAAGCATTATATTTTATGTCCGTGCTCTGAAACTTTCTAACATCTGATTAAAACGAACTAATAATTTTATTAATTTTTTTAAGGTTTTTCTGCTTAATTGTACCTGTTCAAACCAGGTATCTGATACAACTATAGATATATATATTTTCTCGGGTCAAATTGCAACTGGCTTACAAATTAATTTTTCGGGTCAAATCGCAACTGGGGCATAACGCCACTAACCCAATTCTGCTGACATTAACTGCTTCTTCTGATCGTAGAAATATCGGTTCTGTTAGTTGGTATAGGAACTTAATTTTTCAATATCTAGTGCTTACTTAATGTTCACTATTGAGGTAGAGGGTGATGTGTGAGATCCCGGGCTTTAGAACGGGTGAAGTTTATTCACTAAACCCCGGGATGCTGTGCTTCTTCCTTGTCTGATGATGGTGTCATGAGAGACCCTTAACAGTGTTTTACGGGTTATTTCAATACTTTTTGTGAGGTAAGTGGAATAACAATATTTATTATAATTGAAAGAAAGATAATTGACATTTAAAGATATCAAGTTTACCAAAGCTTATGTAGGTATCAACTATAAAATATCCGTAAAGATATAAAATTCCTAATTTAATTGCTATTAAAAAATAAAACCAGTTCTGGTGTATTAAAAGACAACTACAAGCATTGTAAATCTTGGTCATTAAGATAATAGGTAACTATGTCGAGTTTCTTGCCGGTATTTTTTGGTAAAATAAACTTAGTAACAAGCCACTGGAAAATAAAAGGACATGTAGATACACATTCTAAGAATATATTATAAGTAAAATATAAAAAAGGACTCATGGCCAGCTCGATTATTGATATACGAGTATTAGTTAATTGTATACGCTCCTATATATAGAATCCTGTCCTTAGTTTTATTTCAACGGATGGTCAGACCCGACTCACGTCGGTACACTTAGCAGTGATGCAATAACGAATGTGCCTTGTGTGTACGATGACGTCCATTTTAGTATAACTATGAGCGAAGTGGTAATTTTTGGTATCGACTAGACAAGTCAAGGCTGGTTAATTGGATTAACTATTGCTTACGGCGATTCGTTTCATGCCAATTACAGCCTTTACTACCTACCGACTCTTTGAGAAATCAGTTTCGCACAGACCATTAATTTTGAACTATCATAAAATGTTCAGTGTCTTTTTTATTATTTTTTTATACTAGCTCGGCAAACTGAAGTACCTCGGTTGGTAGTGGTGTAAAATGTAAAGACAAATCCTGTTTGTCAGTCGGCCGGCTTGACCGCGGAGTACCTACCATCATTTCACAGAAAATAAATATGTGAATATTCTTTTTTTTTTTCGGAGTAGACTCCGTTTATGCATCATAAATAGTGAGACTCAAGACTAAAGCATCACATTACCCACTCGACTGCCCCGGTTACCTCCTCACCCAAACAGGGACGAACCTTGGTGGGCATCAAGGTTCGTTTTGCCTTGTGGCGATTGACCGGCCCAATGTGACTAGTAGCTTTACCACTTGCGCTTTGTCGAATCAGTGGGAGTGCTGGAGTGTGATGATAATTACTTACCATGAGGTGCCACTTAACTTTTGCCTCGCACATTCATAAAAAAGAAACTGTAAAATCCTGCTGTTACCGAAATTCAACCGATCTTTCGACTTGAAATTATTAATTATATATAAATTATGACGAAAAATGTGAATCTACCCAAAGGCCTATTTTAAACTCTTTTTTTACAGACCGAAATCTGAATTTTAATTTGAATTAGCCTCATTTGAGATAATGTATTATTTTACTT
This sequence comes from Mecyna flavalis, assembly GCA_949319885.1. Classification (NCBI taxonomy): domain Eukaryota; kingdom Metazoa; phylum Arthropoda; class Insecta; order Lepidoptera; family Crambidae; genus Mecyna; species Mecyna flavalis. The sequence continues at coordinate 10,016,148 of OX439426.1, forward strand.
AGTGGATTAATTGCTCTTGAAAGTTTTTGAATCCTTCGTTAATAAAGTGATTTTAACTATCTGGTGAGACTTATATAATTATGGAGGATAATTGCTTCTTTAGGAACAGCTATTAAATTGATTACAGTGGGTTTACGGTTGGTACGTGCACGCACAAAAAACTATACGCCTGATGATGGCCAAGTTCATAATATTATTTATATTTATAGTTGAAGTCGGATGTGTAATCTTAAGTATTCAATTAAAAGGGTTATTAAATTGAGTTACAGTTATTAATACTTCTTAGTTGTATTTTACAATTGAAGACATTTTAATTAAATATCTATACGTAATAACCTGTTACGTATACAGTCTCTATTAAGTATCCACATTTTTTTAATTGTGACTTTTTTTTTGCACAGAAGTCTTTTGTATATATTATTATACTTGAATAACTTTAGGTCTGGATGGGAAATGTTTCTATATAGTAACCTAAAATATAAATATTCTTAGTTACAACTAAAGAATAGGTACATGTCATAATGTCATCCTTATCTTTCGTACATTCAAAGTCAGAAAATTTGCTTATTTACTATGCTTCCTCCACCCGCGTCCCATCGCATTGTGCTGCGGTATATTTACACGCCTATACCTTCCGCGTGTCAACTCGCCATATCTCGTTTTATATGGTATTTGCTCGTAAATCTTCTTATTATTGACCGAAATCCATCCCTTACACACATAAAGCTGAATTGTTACGTGTTACAGCAAATAAACGAAAATAGAATTTTGTTACGTGCTCCGCTCAAACATGTTTTGTATTCCTGTTTGAATAGAACATACTTATGCAAGTAAGCTGATTGTCATCTATTACTCTTTATGTGATTTGCCTATCTTCCTGCTACAACTCGTTAAGATTACGCTTTGATGTTTGACTTGAGTAATTAAATTTGCTAAAACTTACTTCCGCTAATTTACGAGTATGTATTAGAAATATAATCTTATAATTTTGAAGGAGCTTCGAATAAATGTATTTCTGATTATAATCTCGAGAGGTTAACAAAGGATCTCTAATATTGGGCAATAATTTTACAATGAGTCGAAGTTGGTACTTTGACATTGTTGCTCTCTATGTTTGATGGCACATTTGATACCAAACCTAGCCAATGGGCCAAGGGTTGTGGGTTCAAATCCGACACGAGACATACCTGACTCAACTTTTCCATTTCCTGGTTGTTCATATCAATTTTATAATATTCGCGCTTGATCAACTTTGCCACTGGATCAAAGATCAATATGCTTTTAATGTCACTACGAAAACAAAGCAATTAAAATGATTCTGATTTACGCTAGTAGCAGGATAACTTCTTATAGATTTTTAGCCTGATGTCATGTACATTGAGTACTAAAATATAATTACCCATAATCATTATTAATCAGTCAAAGGTCATCTCTATTACTCACAGGTGTTGTATATTTTTTCCTTATTCTTCCGTGATAGATTAAATTAATTTAAGCGTGATAGCCGAAGGGGAAGAACTTCAATGTTCACATAAAAGTCCTTGTAGGTACAGTCCATTAAAAATACTGCTTGAAAGTTGAAGAGTAAGACCCAAAATGAAACAGTATGGAGTTATTATTATGTTCCTTTAAACGCGGAAGATCTTCCTTCGGACTAGATTGACTGTGCTCCGGGACTTGTACGATGTAAGTTCCATGTTTGGTTTGGCGATTAGGTACTTTGTTTGCGCGATTAGGGATTACATACTAAGCCGTAATCGTAGGTCAATGCAACGGCTTCTGCTATTAATTTTGTGGGTTTATGGTGAAAAGCAAATACTTGATGTTTGCTGGTTCCCCAAAACCTGTCAGCTTTCATTCCTATCTCTTGAATAATCTTTTGTATTATTTTTGGTAGTGTTAAAATTTCTGAAACTGCCTTTTATGATCCGGAACTGACACATGGAGGAAGTTTCTTAGCTTTTACGTTCATTGCAATAACAAATGTAATCAGGTATATGGAAAGAAATTGGTTAGGGATGGTGGAGGGGTTGCGAATAAATTTAAAACAAGATATTTTAATAAGATCTTTACATGGACGAATTTTATAATGAAAGATTTGATCAAAATAAGTGTTGATTTCATAATAGAATTAGTCCTACCATTTTCTTAGTAAAAGTAATTAATTTGATTTATACAATCACAAGTTGAGCAAATATTTACTTACAATATTTACAAGTTCAATTTATGACTACTAAAAACCTTTTATCTGAAACTACAAACTGGAACTTAGTCAAAACTCAGCCGAAAGTCATAAAGAACATTGATACAAAACAAGCGAAGTAAACTACAGAACTAAAACAATTAACGACCTTGTTTTGTATTTATCTTAAAAAACTCTTTAGACGAAAACAGAGCACAATAAATAATGCGATAACATTCTTAGTTTGTAAAACAAGCTTAACGAGTTGCAAACAAGCGTTTTATCATTCCGCATAGCCTTAGTTTACTGGATCTGCATACCTCAGCGGTGCCGGGACACGTCGACGGATGCCACAGCAGCTCGAATAACTGAGATATCTTCTAGGATTGTCCCCTCAGTTAGCTCTCAATGTTGCCCTGAATAACACCGGTGTCAGTTAGACGGAGTTCGCATTGCGAAGGAGCTTTGCGCTTCGAGAATTGAGACTGATATTCTATCTTGCAACAAAATGGTCCATTAGTTTTTGACCTATTTACTAGTTTTTAGTTGAGTATATTTTAATTTATATTGAGCCTTAGTCTAAGTAACGGCCGCGTTAAAGGTTACAGGGTTTGTCGTGGTGGGGATGCTTTATCAGCCAGGTTGTAGCAGACCTCGAAGTGGGCGAGCAGCCGACAGTCTGTGTGACAGGGGAGCAGATAGTGTGGTTGGGAGACCTTAGGGCTCAGCACGCCTTGGCCACACTTTTAGAGGGCGTCGCTGTTACGTTACCATTCCCCCCTGCGCATCACGTTTGTGGCATGGTAAGAGTGCTAAGGGCTAGTAGGCGCCCGAAAAAGATCTTAAGCATCTAGGTTGTCGAGGCGTTTTTATAGAACTTTAACTACATCCTCATGAATGCGTCATCTTTACCTAATTATTCAATTGGGAGAACAATTTTCCTTGTTTCCTTTGAGGTGCTACCGTGGGAATGTAATGAGACGTACATACTCATATATCTTTGGCTTTTGGCTTTAAAGACCGATTTGGTGTAATGGCTGAAAGGTCTATTGCAACATGGACAGCAGGTTTAATTCCGTTAATACATTTGTATGCATGAACTTGTCTGTTTTCATCGGTTAAAACATCGTGTTCTAGTGTTTTACTCTTTTTTAAATCCTATTCGTTTTGCCTTCTTTTATATTTATTAAAGAGCAAGTGCGTCTCCTGTGATTGTAGCGAAAGAAAGTTAGTTACCTATCTACATAACGTTTATAACTTCCTAAGCATGTCTCTATCTATTATAAAACTACTATGTATTTATCCACTCTGCAAGAGAAGTCTTAAGTTTACTGTTGCAAATTACCTTAAGTCGCTTGATTACCAAGAAACTGAAAATCTTCTTGTTCCTATTAATTAAATAGTGACTTTCAGCATTTCAATGTTTAGGGTGACTGTTTGTTTAACATTTAAGTCAATGCCTATCATATTTAAACAATATATAAAATACTTCTACCCTCTCTTGTTCTCGCAAATTTCACATAACATTCACAACACATGCACCACTCACCACTACACTCACATTACACAATTACACACAAACACGTAGTCAGTAATAATAAGAGTATGTGTACTGTATGCGCTTCAAAATTTTTATTAGCTAATTAAGTATGGTTTTGTTTTTCATGTTCCTTTTTCGTGTAGTATTTTTTGTTTAAAGTGATAAGTGCCGCAACCACAGAATATATCCGCAACTGAAGGGGGGCCTGGTGACCTGTGACACAGATTTATCTAAATCTACTTCAGGCACCAGTCTCTTTCAAGGTTGATAATCTTTAAGCTTTAACGGAAAACTTTGTTATCTATACAACCAACCTTTGTAAAGAGATAAATAAATTTCATTCATTCATTCATTCATATTGCGTGGAAGCCAACAAAAACAGATACCGAAAACGTAAGTAAGTATTCTAAACGTGGCGTATTTATTCGCAGCTAACAAACACAAATTAAATTTAAACCTTTCAACGCGTTAAGTGAAAAACGAGAAAAATTAACTTTTCCGATAAAATCATATTACGGCAAGTTTCACGCACGACCTCCTACTTGCAGACCGTTAAATTGCATACAGACGCCTCAAATATTCACTGTGGGTTAACAATACAGTTTTCACCGATTTGTAGGCGTGCAAAGAAAATAAAAAATAGGTAACTAACACCTATTTATTATATAATTTTTTGGTTGGCCTACAGCTGGGAAAAAAGATTTGGTTTTTACGTACTTAGTTCAGTTTCTAGCCCTTTTTTTATTTAAACAAACGAGTATCGGAGTAAGACTAATGTACAGCCTAGTACACTAGTTTAAAAGCCTACTAAAAGGCATCAAAATTAACAAAGCTACTAGTGAAGTTTTATTGAATAAATTGTCATCAAGTTGTACAGTCAATCAATCATTTTATAAGTCGGAAGCATATCGTTTACCCGATCTTTCGAATTCCCACTAACAACTTTCAGATCAATGTCCATTCCGAAAACAATATTATCTCCAGACGAGGTATTCCTCGAAGGACATCCCCAGCATCGTCATCCACCTGTCCCAATCATTAACCAGCATCATCTTTCTTTTTTTTTATATTTTATTATTGTTTTTATTATATATTGTATTTATGTTATATTAATTTTTGTAGGATTTAGTTATTTATAGTGTATAGTTCACATTATTATTTTTACTTCTCTCTCTCTCTCTCTCTCTCTCTCTCTTGCCCTTTAGCACTACCCACTATTTTTGTTTCTGCTTGGCCCAAAGGTTGACTGGCAGAAAATGACGTTAGGCATCAAGTCCGCCTTGTAAGAGTACAAGGCAGGTGTAGATTGTGCATTAAAGTTTAAATAAATAAATAAATACATAGATTGATATTTCAATTGAGACATTAGACATAATATTAGGGTAGAAAAATTTGGTGCTCCCAGGATGTATAATGGGTAGACCCCTCCATCTCAAGTGATGGAATCACTCACTCTCCGCCCTCGAAGGAGGGTAGAGAGAGTCTAAGCATAGCTTGTTCTTATTTATCGAACCCGCGACTTCTGATATAATAGCCAACTTCTTAATCAACATAAAGTACCTGTTAATTTTACAACACAAGTCTCACTAATAATAATAATAACATTTCATTTGTAAACCCAAGTTCTCCTCACTTTGAGGTGGCTTCAAAGTTCTCACGAAACTGTTTGTTGTTGTTCAAATAGAACTATGAAATAGGTACTGGGCACGATTGAGGAAACCCCACGTAAACTAATTTGGCTGACATAAAAGCGAAGTCGTGTTTTCATAACAATAGTAATAATTATTCATTTAGTTTAGAAAATTTACTGAGAAGTAATAATTACTCTTTCAGTTTTCACATTTGTGGTTTTCTGCCAATGAATTATAGCCAAAGAAGAACTTCTGACGGAGATTTTCTGTTTTTCATATTTCTGGATACTGACTGGCTCGATAGCGCATTTCGTAGTGTTCATGCCCTTAAAGCCACGGTTTGTAAGTCAAAATATCACCTAGGATAAACAATAAACATTCTTATATGTGTTCATCATATTATAATGACGCACCGTGTCGTGGAGTCTGACACAGTTAATACGACTACTTTACCTTGGTAGATCAATATGTACGATGTCGTCTTATATGTATTTATTTAGGCAATATAAGTATAGGAGACTTTACCTTAGTCACAGAGGCCTATGAGGGTTTTCTATTGCCCCAGCACTTAGCGAGGCAGAGTAGGCTTTTACACTTCCCACATGTATTTAGACGTTTCTTTTGTCGTGTCTGTATCTAGACTCCTACGTTATGCCACTGACACATGTCTATTATGTAGTTAGGATAAGGCGGCCGATAATGATTCCACATCTAGGGGAAGGGAAGCTCGTCACGATGACAGACAACTCTCTATTTATTTTTCAGTAGAACTCTACCTGACGGACATGCAATGACTGGTATACCTGATGGCTAGTGACACCTAAACCTTACAAATAAATATCAACATTTCAGCCGAAATACATCCACTGCTGGACATAGGCCTCCTCCAAGGGTCGCCAAACCGATCGGTCCTGCGCTACCCGCATCCAATGGATTCCGGCGACCTTTATAAGATTATCGGTCCACCTTGTGAGAGGCCTACCACGACTGCGTTTCCCAGTACGTGGCCACCACTCGAGGACCTTTCCGCCCCAACGGCCGTCAGTCCTTCTTGCAATGTGCCCTGCCCAAATAAATATGAAGTCGGTATAATAAATTCTATCTTGTCTGATTTCACATAGCTGTAGATTAAAGATTGTGAAGTAGATTAAAATGCAAGTCTATAAAATTGTCTTAACATTTTCTTGGACTAAGTGGGAGCCTTGTTGGTTTTATTTTTCTAATAAATAAAAAGAGTGAATCGTTGCAATACTGTCAAAATTGCTCATAACGTTATTCGAAATGTTTGTAGCCAGAACACAAGTAAAGCTTTTATTGCGGTTACCTAGTTGAGTTCTGAATCCATAAATCGAAGTTAATAAATATTAAGGGCTGATTCTAAAGTTGTCAACATTTTAAAAATTATATTAAAAACGGTGGTAAAGGTATCAACAATTTGAATTTTGAGCAGTCAATAATATAAATTAATACATACGGCTTTCAGTTTGATATTTCCAAGAACGTATCACAATAATGTATCACTCCATTGTTTGAATAATTCACATCGATACAGTAAACAAATTAAATTAAATTGTATTGGTTCAATTACGGCATCATTTTCAACAAATATGCCTGCGATATTTCATTCTAATATTTACGGAGATACGCAAATTAAATTTTGCACATCAATAAATCAAGCTAAGATCCCAAAAACAGATTTTTTTATTTATCCCTAATGTTTTTCGATTAAATTTTGTTAGCAATGTCAGTTTATCTAGCGAAATTGTTCTACATAGTATTAGGTTTATTTTTATTTTTCAAATACTTATTTAAATTTAGGGAATTACGGGAAGAATATGTTATTAAATCTATTATTGCCTTTCGTAGAAGATAAATAGAGAACATTTTGCATTTACGGTTTGTTTTCAATTGGCGCTAGTGTGCAGTAAAATGGTTCTTAATACGTAGGTACGTAATTCCGAATCCAAGAATATTAGTATTGTTATTCTGATTAATTTAGTATGCTAGCACATTGGTTCGGTCTAGTAATATAAATAAAGTACAAGTCTATATTTTCTTCTGAAGGATAGCAACACGTTGAGTGCTGCTTCCCTTCAAGAATCCCTCAATGGAACGGTCTGTAGTGGCTGCTTCCCATCAGTGAAGTACGCTCTTGTCTGTCTACTGAAGTTTATACTTTGAAAAATATGTTGAACTTTGAGGTAAAGGCTAACGTCAAGAAATAAAGAAAAAACTTTTACAGCAAAGTTAAATAAGAAAAAAAGGAAAATTAATTTCTTAACAATACAGGCGTATCTGTATTGTGAGATTGTAAGAGAAACAAAACTTTGTTATAAACTGAGTCAAAGTTACTCAAATCACCTTTCTCAATATCTGCAACAGAAAGTAAAACAAAATTTCATTTATCCTTTCGCAACAAGTTTTTTACATCGTGTTTCATAAAGAGAAATGATTCAATTCCCTTTAGAAATATGTGGTATGTTGATAGTACAAACATCGAATACGATTGAAATATAATAATGTGAAAGAAAGTCAGTTCGTTCGGTTCAGTTGCGGGTTGTTGCCATGAACTTCGCGCAAGGGCGGGCGGCGCGCCACGCGGCCGCCCAGTGCTGAACCAGACGCCGACGCGACGCGTCACGCCACTCGTACGTTCGACAAACAGTTGTGACGACAGTTCACTGTGCCGCGACTTTACTACAACTTGTTATAGAAGACAATTTGTACTATCGCTAAACACGAATGAACTTTAAAAAGAGGCTAAACTTGTAAAGTGTTGTTATAGAAAACTTTAAACTCGTTACTAAACAGCGTCATCGACAGCCAATGTGTTAAGTTTTCTGTCAGATTTGCCACTGTTTAGGTAGAAACCTCGTTTAAAGTATTTTGTAATAACACGTGCAATCTTCAAAGTTTCTTTATCAACTTTACATAAATATTATGATTTGCGAAAGTAAACTATAGGATGTTTTTAAAAACTTTCATTTTGAAAATGCAATTTCAAATTACGCATGTCCTAATTTAAAGCATTAACTTTGTTACTATTGTTCAATCTATTTACATCGTCGAGTCACGGTTATTTCGTAAAGTGGATACAAATACTCGTGCTCGCATAAGTTAAACTTGACTCATGGCTTTTATTACCTGCTTTAAATGTTTACGTAAACTATAATTTTAATATAAACCTTCCCATAATAGATATACTCGTAATGTTATAATCTTTGCTGTGTGTGGGTCGTGGCTCATCATCGTGTATGAGTCACCTTACAATAGTTTTATCCGAGTACTTTAGAACATAAATTTAAAGTAATAATGGGTCAAGCTTATATTTTTCGAAGTGATTAGTAGAGAGAGACCATAGTTTACATTTTATATATAGGAAAAAAATAAAAATAAAAATATGAAATTAATATGAAATAAAGGTTAATTTTTTTATCAACCACTTATAAAAAAAATATTGTACATGGCCAATAATTGTATTTTCCTTCTTTCAAAAAGTCGTCCATGCTTACGCGAGCGAGCTATTGATATACATATTTTAATATGTACTTGTATTTTCTTAAGAAAGTTTTTACTAACATTTATTAATAGCAATATTTATGTTATTGAAAGTGTTAATGGTTACTTTCTTCTGAAACTATAAAATATAAATCTGAGACTGTACTCAAAGTTCGTAATTTATTTTCCACAAATTTCACCATATAAATAGTTGGACATTTCTTTCATCGTCGGGTAATTCAAAGTGCTCCGTTAACTTCTCAACATTTATTAGACTTTTAACAAAGATACGATAAAGTGTGTATAAACTGTACGAAACAAAACTTTTCGGATTTACCTTGAAGTTGTCGGGAACTTGACGCCATTAGTAGCTTAATGGGAAGGCTCTAAATCTGTACAAACAAGGTAAGTTGGTTTTTTTTTTTTTCACGTGTGTGGTGTTTGTGTATTTTATTAATAGCGTAATCTCATCTAACTAAATGAGATTATGAAACTTCATACAAATAGTTGTTGGAACTACTGTAATGTGTTTGTGTTGTCTGAAATTCGTTAATAGCAATGAAAAAAATAGAGTTATTCCGGTTGGATCCCCTGGTATGATCCCCTGGCGATTATTATTATGTTTTAATTCCCGATTGATCCACCGCAAACTGGGTCATTCCGGTATTAAAACATAATAATAATCGCCAGGGGATCAGACCAGGGGATCCAACCGGAATAACTCAAAAAATATTGCAGTTATGACCTAAACACGAGGATGACAGAGTCGTAGCCGTATTGTGTGATGGTCAAAAAAGCTTAGCTAAACATACTTTATTTTTTGTAAACGTACTGTATTTTTTGACGAGCCATTTGGTGTAATGGTCGAGAAGTCGGCTATTACACCAAAGGTCGCGGGTTCGATCCCCGCACGGTACAAACATTTGTGTGCATGAACATGTCTGTTTGTATCGGTCTGGGTGTTTCTATGTATAATATGTATGTATTTACAAAAAAAAAGTATACTATAAGTAATGTTTATCCGTTGTCTAGCACCCATAGCACAAGCTAATGCTTAGTTTGGGGCTAGATGGCGCTGTGTAAATAATGTCCCAAGATATTTATTATTTATTTATTTTAACTACCTTTAACAGAGTTGTTGGCAGCCAGGCACTGATGGTAAGCGGCCACTGCGGCCCATTCAATTGAGGTATAGTTATCCAGGAAGCGGAGCGCACAGTAGGCTCCACTGATCTTCGAGCCTAAATTTTAAGGGTCCCCCTGATTAAAATTGCTGCAACACAGCCAGAAAAGTTACGGTGGTGATGTCTTCTGTAGGGGTAGTAGCTAGTCAGTCGGACTTTAAAAAAGTTCTTTCACCAACCAAACAGCTGAATGGGTAACCATAATTCGACACAGATGTCTTCAGCCCTTAATTTCAGATGCTATTAAAAATGGTATTTCTCGATCGTCATGATAGTTTTTTTAAGTAATTGACTTAAAAAACTCTGATTTCAGATTATCCAAGAGATTTTTTCTGTTTTTTTTTTGTGATAATATAACCGGTAGGTATTTTGAAGATGACTTGATATCAATGCTGGAGGCTGTATCACTGCAGTAGGAATAGCACAACGCCACAACAGCTTGTGACAGATAATAAAAAACATCTTTACATTATCAAAAGGTTACGTCAAGAAGCCACAATAATTTAAAAATTTCATAATTATTCTTATAAAAAAAAGACTTGTGTTGTCGTGCGAAATATAAGAAAGAATTATGTACGTAATTGCGCTGCGAGATAATTTAATAAGGTTATTTCAACCGTAGCACCATCTTTTCATACGCTGTGAATGAATGTTTTCACCATGACGAAATACGAGTATATTATATGTATTTTTCTATTCAAAGCGCAATTTTGCGTGGGAAATCTTTTAATTATATCAGTATTGTTTGAACCGCGGTGTCCCTCCATAATGGTGAGTGTTTTAAAGCATGAGAAAAGAAAGTTTGTCGTTCAATTCTGTCTCGCAAAATCGTGAACTCATAACTATTATGGTAAGTGTTACGTGACTTTGCCGAGACCTAAGCTTGAGGTGTTTCGTAGTTCGCGTTTTGTTTTGGTAATTACCGTGAACAAATCGGTCGTCGCGGCGCATTGCTCCGGTCCAGCTTTCGGTCAATCGTAAGACTCAAGAGGCGTGGGAAAACAAACAGCCACTGCTCTCGTTAACGACCTCTTGTCCTACTGAAACCATGGCCCAAACGCAATTGCCACCAGAATAAATATAGCAAAACCGACCCTAGGCCGCCGTAATATGGCATAACCAGTCGAAACACAGACGGAACCGGACTAAAGTTGGGGGCGAGGTCGGTAATATTTGTTCGGGGCTGTAAAACGTAGCGGCTGTTGTATCAGAGTCAAGAAAAACAGTTGGAAATGTCCTCGCTATGTGTTTAGGACAGTCCGATTCAGACAAAGGGTAGGACCGAGTGATTGCGTTAGTTGCGCCAAGTGAGTTACTCACACGGGTCCGCAAACTCAATTACAACTCTCTTAACGTCTACAAATAGTTATTTGTGTTGGATGTTATTGTTGAGATGAAACGTAAACATATGTCTTATAAATACTTCACTTCATGTGTACTATTCCAATGTTCAAACCAGGTTCACACGCACTGACTGAATCACTTTTCCCTTAAAGAATTACAAAGGTGTGGAATACTTACATGTTTAATATATTATATTTTGATTCACTTCTTCACTATCACTTGCACCCGATTTTATAAACTCAACATTTAACTTAAATACATCCGTGCTACGTCAAAAAACACGTTGATACTATTTCGTGTGTTTGGCTCCAACACCTTCGGCTCGCCGTTGATAACTTATCGGTATTAACTCAAAATTACATGATTTAGCAATTATACTAATCTGTGTGTTTATGTAAGAGCTGGTTGTATTTGCAGCTATGACCAACCTATTAATGTATCGCTAGAGCATTATTTTTGTTAGAATTTTGTTTGAGCAGAAAATGCGTTAAGATATCGTTTTTGAATGTAGTATGGTTAAATTGTTTTTTTACGGATGAAAGTTGAATACAGATTATTTTGTAAATCTTTTTAAAAAATAAACCCTAAAGTATTCCATCATTCCACTTAATTACCTCCTTAGTTTCAGCCGCTATAGTTAGTAACCCTGAGATTAATCCGGGATTAGTCACGATCTTCGCCAAAATAAGGTGATACTGTAAAATATAATATCAGCCTATTAATGTTCAAAGGCAAGGCTTCCATCGCATCGTTAAAATCACGGTGTCGGTTTATTCGTCGTTTGCCTAGCAAGATGGGAGATTATCTAGGTTTCCTGGGGTACTAACTAATGGTAGGTTTCCAGATCGGAGGAAGTTTTTTAAATTCTTTTTAACGCTAATCTGATACTGATACACTCGTAGCTGCTAACCTGATATTGATCTTTAAAATACGAAATTTTACTTAAATCTAGGTTTTTTAACATACAAATTCAATCTGGATCTCGAAGCACCGTACTTGTAGTTTGAAATGAATTGATAAAATAGAATTAGCTTATTTAGCAAAATATGTCATACAGAAGTACCTACTATATCTGAGCTTAGTACAGCAGATTATGTTTTTTTAAATAAGAAAGTATATCAAATATTTTATGCTAGGGAAAGGCGAATATTTTTGATTAACATTTCATTTCAGCAGCCGAATAATTCCTGACACCAATTCCAAAAAGTAGCCTTCGTACTACACGTTGCTCATTCACCAAAGCATTCTCTTTTATTACATACGTTGATATTATTTTATTATTCGAGTTCTACTTAAAATACCGTCGTCGGTAAAAGAGTTGGCGATGTTTGCCGAACAAATTATGCTGATGGCATAACTGAGCCGTGGTGTTTACCTACCATTTGCCTGTTGATGTCGCTTTAACGGTGCCGGCAGCGCGAGGCACTCGGAACTTACAGTTTGTACGTTCTTTGAGTGAGGGGGTACCAGAACACGCGTTTGACCTAGAATTTAATAAACATCTGACTATAATAAGTATTCTGTACCCCTCCAAAAAGCCTATAAGCCGCTAGTTTATAAAACCCGGAGATCGTGGGTATTCCCGCCTTGGGTCTGGTTGGTGGTAAGACTTTTTCAGAGGGACGAGGGAAATCTGCAGCCATAACATCACTAGTGTGTTCCGATAATATTAATATGGGAGCCAATACTTGAAACCAAAGGTTCAAAGCCCAGAGCTGCCTACAGTGTTGCAGCACACTGATCGATGTTTTGGATAGGTGTCCCTCAATGGAATAGACCGCATAATTAATTCTCTATCCTAAATCAAACATTTCTTTAATCTATAAAATTTTAGTGTCCAGATCAGTCTGTTCTTCCCGATGTTTTTATACAATATGCGGCAGCGCAGACGACAGACTATCCGTGGCAGACTTTTTAGTCTGCGAAAATAGAACGTATGCAACTGTATGGAGTAACGCAGACGACGCGCAAAAAAGTCCGGCGCGCACAAAATCCGTGTGATTCCGGCAGACCGCGCCGCGCCGCGCCACACCGCTCCGCACAAAAAGTGTGCGAAAAAAATGGAACGTTTGCTTCAACACGGGCTAACGCAGACGGCGCACATTGGCGTACATTTTAGTCTGCAATCTAGTGGTGGGACGTAACGTACGTATGCGATCTATTATGGCGCCAGACATCGATGTTACGATGCTCAGGGCCTGATTTACCCATAGGCTAATTAGGCTGCAGCCTAGGGCGCGAGGATCGAGGGGGGCGCTGAAATCGTGTCTTCGTATGCACTAATCTAGCATCATTGCATCTACCCTATTTATTTCAACTAGACCAAACATTAAAACTAAATGTGTGCTTGAGAGTCCCTGATTTTAACATAAAATTTTGAAATTCCCATACAAAATAATCTTCAATCTTTACGTAAACGCGCGTTTCTGTTAGGCCGTGAGGTGAGGCGAATTCAACAAAACTCGCACCGCCCACTACAATATAGTCGTGTGTAACTCTTCACTGAAACGACTCAGTGATTCAAATCTTTTAAATGATTTACTGATCCATTCGGATCAGCGCCTCAACAAATGAATCATTTGATTCAATTGCATATTCTTCTCCTCAATTCGCTTCAAAATATTTACTAAAAAGACAATAAAAACGAATAATTCTTAAGCTTCATTCAATGACTGGGCAACTACAGGTATTTATAAGAGTAGACATAGATTATATGAACTGTATGGTTTAAAAGCATGTTCTTAAGATCCAAAGGTCATAGAATATGTTAAAAACTATTCCAAGATTTTTAAGAAAGTATGTTATAAAGCAAAATCTATTTACTTGCGTAACAAAATAAATAAGTTAAGTAACAAAGTCAAAGCTAATTGGAATATAATTAATAAAGAGACATGTAAATTAAAGCCATACGAAAGCGACTATTCCTTAAAAGTTAACAATGAAATTCTTAAATCTGATATAGAAGTCGCTAATGCCTTTGAAACTTTTTTCTCAAATATACCTATCATAACAACTAGTCAATTAAATTCTAGCTCACACCAAGCTCAAATTTTATTAGCTTCGAGTGTAGCTGAATGTCAGATTCCGTTTAAAAATTATATAAACCCAAACACAATTTTGAAAACGTTCAAAGAACTGAACATGAAAAAAACCGAAGACCTATGGGGCGTCTCTACTGATATAATGAAAACAGAAATTGATGTTATATCACCCCATTTAGCATACATTTTTAACAAATGCATTGATGAAAGTCAATTTCCCAATTTGATGAAGTACAGTAAAATAATACCTTTATTTAAATCGGGCAATAAAAGTGACCCATCCAACTTCAGGCCAATTTCTATTTTACCATCTTTAAGTAAAATTTTTGAAAAAATTATGTTTAATCAATTACTTGAACATTTCAACATCAATAATTTACTTCATAAAAAGCAATAATGGTTTTACTAAGAACAAAAGTACAACCGATGCGGGAATTTAACTTATTAAACATATCCTTGATGCTTGGGAAGGTAAACAGAACGCAATAGGTATTTCTGTGATCTATCAAAGGCATTTGATTGTGTTGACCATACAATATTACTTAATAAATTAAAACATTACGGTGTCTCCAACGCTGCCATGAAACTAATTGAATCGTATCTCACACACAGGATACAAAGAGTCAATATCAACAATATTAATTCGTGTGGTGCTAAACTGAGAATGGGCGTGCCACAAGGCTCTATACTGGGCCCTTTGCTATTTTTAATTTATATAAACGATCTACCATACTACACCGGGGACCTCTGTGAGATAGTTCTGTTTGCTGATTATACTTCTTTGATATTTAAAACAGATAGAAATGAAAAAACATTTGACAAGGTGAACAGGGCTCTTTCGCGAGTGTCACAATGGGTTAACACAAACAATTTATTACTAAATGCAAAGAAACGAAATGTGTTAAATTTATGATGCCTTATGTAAAACAGATGGATACTTCATTACTATGAATGATGAGCAATTAGAAATAGTTAATGATACTTTATTTTTAGGAATTAATATTGATTCCAAACTTCAATGGGGTCCTCATATTGCTGCATTAGCAGCAAGACTTAGCTCAGCTGCTTATGCAGTAAGAAGAATAAGATATATCACTGATATTGAAACGGCAAGATTGGTTTATTTTAGTTATTTTCATAGTGTCATGTCATAATTGGTCTACTGTTGTGGGGCTCTGCTGCTGACATCGAGTCTATATTTATATAAAATCCGACTGTCACAAATTTAACACAAGGAATAAGCACAGTCTTGCCGTTCCTAATATCAGGCTTCATAAAACAGGAAAGTCATTTGTTGGACTGAGCATTAAGCTATTTAACAAAGTACCACAACGTATTGTATGTATAATTACCTTTAAATAAATTTAAAGTCATAATTAAAGATTACCTTATGAGGAAAGGTTACTATAAAGTAGAAGATTACTTAAATGACAAGACTCTGTGGACATGAAACACATTTGCTTCTCTGCACATCTACTGTTATGCTTATTGAGTTTCTTGCGGCACTTCTTCTCAGCAGCAGGCCATTCATTCACGTCGAAGTGCTGGTAGGAAAAAAGTTTATGACGTGCAAAAGAATTTCTTGGTAAATCAAATTGCAAAATAAATACTTTGACTTTGACTTTGAATCAGTTGCAAAAATGTTTCACTTGTATGATGCTCCTCCTCTTTTTTTAATATTTAATATTTATTTTTTCTCTAGAGTAAATATTTAAAAATCTCAAGTCGATTCAATGGCAATGGAAACTAAGTTGTCTATAGAAACTAAGCCAATACAAGTCATGCTGGCAAACACGAGATGGATTTGGTTTACTACTTGGTAGCCTGCAGCCACTTGTCATGGTTTTGGTCTTATAATGCGTGAGGTTGCAGATCGATTTGAAAACTTTTATAGGTAGTAACTATGAACCATGTTAAAATTTTCATAATACTACTACTCTACTCAGTTCCTACTTTTAGACCCGTCCGTAACACACCTGGAGGGGGCGCGTCCTCATATTTAGCCTAGGGCGGTCAGAACTCTTAATCAGGGCCTGACGATGCTAATTAATGAAATACAAAATAGACCAATAATTTATGATACTTCTATGGCAGAATATAGATATTAATACATATATTATGTAAAATCATTAAAACTCGGTCCGCAGTGAGTTTAAACATTAAAACTTGTTTCTTGGTAATATTCTGTATAAGAAAATTTTTGTAAACAAATTGTAACTAGTGATTGCTCTGTGTAATTGGTAGTATTATTATTATTATTTATTTATTTATTTTTTGTTGCCGGATAATTTGTTTTATTATAAATTTTAATGTTCTCATGTAAGTGTTTATGTAATTTCTTTTTGAGAATAAAGTTTCTTTAACCGAAATACTAATTTGACGAGCCATTAGGTGTAATGGTTGAGAAGTCGGCTATTACACCACAGGTCACCACATTTGTGTGCATGAACATGTCTGTTTGTATCGGTTTGGGTGTTTCTATGTATATTATGTATGTATTTACAAAAAAAAAGTATATAAGTAATGTTTATCCGTTGTCTAGCATCCATAGCACAAGCTAACGCTTACTTTGGGGCTAGATGGCGCTGTGTGAATAATGTCCAGAGATATTTATTATTTATTATTAACTTCCTCATTGTTGTGTCTGAATGAGTCAAAGCAGGTCTTAAAATAAATAGCAACTCATCGTATTATGTAGTAACAGACATTTTATAAAACTTAAAAAAAAATCCGGTGTTGTTCAGAATTGAATGTTTAATATAGAACTCTCCCTTCAGTAATCTTTCCGAAAGTATAGGATGTACCCAAAATTTTCGTCGTCTTTTTCTGTCTGTTACATCAAGTACAAAATAATACTTCGCGATCTTTAATCTCTGCACGATTTTCATAGCGTCTACGTCCCTACAGTTCTGCCGACAAAATGATCGAAGATGTGCGTCGTGTGCGTTGAGTCTGTGAAAAATCCGCGACAGACTTTTTGTGCGTTGAGTCTGTGAAAAATCCGCGGCAGACTCTTTCGCACAAAAAGTGTGCCGTCTGCGCTGCCCCTATTTCTTACTTTACGTTACAGAGATATCATGTTAAAATAATACCTAGCTAGGTATATAGAAAGGAAATCACAAAGAACCTGCAAGGTAAATATATTACTATAAACCAACATAGCAGCACAAAAAGGTTTTCTCTTTTCAATAATATACGTGCATTAGCTTTGCAATAAACTGAGTCTTTATGCATCGTAAAAACTTTATTAAAATCTCATTATATTTTAATGAATCTACAGTCCGTGTCCATTTCCGTTCGGTAACAGTTTCCTTCCATGGTTTAAAGTGCAGCCCTTTACGCATAACTCGTTACAAACGGCTAGAGTGATTATCTTTGCATCAGTTTTTTGTAAGGACCAAAGTTACAATTTGAAACCGGTTTTACGTCGCCGTAGTCGAGCGAGAGAGACGTGTCTGTTTCTTTTTAGTTCAATGATCTAATCTTGAATCTGTGGTCCCTTTCGTCATGAGTGCGAAAGGGATAGAAATGTCGTGTTCGTTTTTCAAACGCGAGGAAGCCGAGAGTGGCCGAAGCGCCTGCGCCGGCTGTCGCGCGTCTACTACGCTCGTGACGTTTTTATTCTATGACGTGAATTCATTGATATTTTTCTACAGTTATCTCGCTGAATTTGACGCAGTGCTTTGAAACAGTGACCTTTACTATGATTCTGAAACGTTTGTATTATGACTAAAAACTTTTTAGCGAACTTAATAAATTAGTTCTTGACCAATTAAAGTCTTTTATCTCAAAGATATAATTTTTATAAATTATTAAATCAATAAGGATATTTGGCATTGGGGGTATAGATTCGACATATAGACAGTTAGTTGAGAAATAGTAATCTCTTTGTCTGAACCGGTTCACATGATTGAAAGTGGGTGACTGTCAGAAATCGGTGGCGAGAATAAGTGCGGTACGGACGGTGAACGTTGCACGACCAAGTTTAACATTGAACGCGAAGGTGAGGCCAATTAACTTAATTCTACAACATCAAGCTTTATAAAGGCGCTTTCAATTACTCAACTGTTTTCCTGCACAGTAATCAATTAAAACACACAAAACATATACGTAAGTTTGTAATCAAATTTCAAAACAATTTATCATTAGAAACAAGCGTTCTCACTCTATGAGGTCAATGCTATTTACATAATATTTCAATTTAATAATGTTATTCGATAAGTATATTGTGTAAATCAATTAGTCTTCGGTAGCTTATTGCTGAATATAGAAAAGGCTTTCAATCTACATATTATATTAATATCTACTTTGTATACCTGTGTCTAGAAGACATTCTTAAAGTAATATTAGGTTTGTAAGATTAATTGTCCTCTACGCATTTCCAAATCCTATTTCTTATCTCTACTACGAGTATTCTTCCTTTTGAGATTGTCTTTGATGATTTTTCTTCTTTGTCTTTTATGTTTAATGGGTCACAAAATAAGATATTAACAAAGTAAACATACAACATAAAACAGAGATTATTATTAGCAAAAGCAAAAGTTTGGCCTACACTAAAACGTTCTCATCGAAATCATTGTTTCTGCAGGATGTTGTCAAAATTAGGCATCAAAGCAATAGCTCGAGGGTATTAGGCATAAAACAAGAAAATTGTTACAGAATAAATTGTGATTTGATGCTACCAGATGATATCGTGATATTTTGTTGAAGTTTCGACCTTATGGTCAGGGTTATGTAAGTAGATATTTAAATGACCGTTGTGACAGTGGATGGCCATGTGTAAGCATCGTTAGCATCGTTGGTAGATCTCGACCTGCGATTTACAATGCTCTATCGCAGTTTGACCCCACGGGAAAGCAGGAGTGATGATATAATAATGCATACTCGGCAGAGATAATTCTATGCAAAGCAAAATATTTGCTAAACTTTTCTCTGACTTCAGTAAATGCGTATTTATTTTAGTTCAGCCTACTTTGAGTAACAAAGAAATTTGTGTTTATTTTTTGGACCTAGATTTAGATTTAGATCTCAGTTATCGGTGTACAAGTCATAGTCTAGGTATCATTATTCTGCAAATTTTAATAAAAGTCGTAAATTCACCACTGCAGGTTACGTCGTATAAATATAAAAGATTAATCTTCATCAATCTCATGCGCAAAGATAATAAAATTAATGCGAAGCCGCCTGACTGATGATAAATAAACACAACATCTTAATCGGAAACTTATTATAAACAAACCTTATACCGACAGCATACAATCAATATCAATACATATACGGGAAAATCATCGCAGAGCTGCTAATTACTCTATTTAACAACTAGCTACCAGATCACTAATGACGAAAGTTGGTGAACTTGGCCTATAAACATTGACTGACTGATACCTTCGAACTTATTCAATACAAATAGTTGATCAAAACAGTAGATACGGCTAACGATAGTTAATAAATCAGAGTTGTCTTTGTAATTTAGTAGCTTCCGCCTGCGGCTTCGCCTGACTCGTATATGAATAAAGGCCAAAACACAAATATATTTAATATTTATACTCGTAGTCTATGCGGTATTCTGATGTATAACTGGCTGTTTCTTAGTAAAGTTTTATCGAAATCTTGTTCATTGATTTTAAGTAAAAGATTAACCTATGTATTCTTCGATTACTGCTAGTGCCCAGCAAGATTTTTGAACGCGTCCTTTTTTAGGGTTCCGTAGCCAAATGGCAAAAAACGGAACCCTTATGTATTCGTCATGTCTGTCTGTCTGTCTGTCTGTCCGTCTGTATGTCACAGCCACTTTTTACCGAAACTATAAGAACTATACTGTTGAAAATTAGTAAGTAGATGTATTATGTGAACCGCATTAAGATTTTCATACAAAAATAGAAAAATAATAATAAATTTTGGGGGCTCTCCATACTTAGAACTGAAACTCAAAAATTTTTTTTTCATCCAATCCTTACGTGTGGGGTATCTATGGATAGGTCTTTTAAAATGATAATAAGGTTTCTTATATCATTTTTTTCTAAACTGAATAGTTTGCGCGAGAGACACTTCCAAAGTGGTAAAATGTTGGTCACCCCCCCTCTAACTTCTAAAATAAGAGAACGATAAAACTAAAAAATATATATGATGTAGATTACCATGCAAACTTCCATTGAAAATTGGTTTGAACGAGATCAAGTAATTAGTTTTTTTTTTAAAACGTCATATATCGTAAACCGCAATTTTCGTCTCATTCAATCAACTCAAATATAAAAACGTCGATCAAACTTACAAAGAACTACAAGAACTTTTATATTATGATGATACTTGCTGCTACGGAACCCTTCATGGGCGAGTCCGACTCGCACTTGGCCGGTTTTTTTTAACAAAGAACGTAGCATTGGAATTTCGATTGCGTACAAAACGACTTACCAAGGCTTCGTCACTATCAGCTCAATATTTAAGAGTAGCAAAGGCGACAGAAATAAAAACATAAATGTAGGTTTATTTATAAACTTTTATCTTTATCTGAAACGAAACAGCGCAAAGCTGTTAAATTTGCTTTTTGATTCAGTTACGGTTTTAAAAGACGTTCGAACGCGCTGGATGCCGTGGGAATATTTCTTGATATCTCTTTGCAACTATCCTGAGAATTTCAAAAGTTATGATTTGAGAAAGTCTTTTTCAACTTATACGTAGGAGTAATTGTTAAATTTTTTTTTTAAGACGTTTTATTTCTGCCAATAAGAGTTCCCCTACCGTTTGAAATTGTTAATACATTTTTAAAAAAGGTATAGATACTAGGTCAAACGTAATACTCCTCATTAACACTCGTGGATTCTGTTTTAAAGTGTGTTTTTATACGGGCGGCAGATATAAAGCTAATCCAAATGAAAGTAAGGAGTTACAACTTTTATCTCATTTAACACTTCTCCGGAAACATTGCTGAATAGTAGGTACATTCACACACTCTAATACAATGTAAGCTTCTCTGACCTTTGAGCCTTTCAAGGGTACTGGCTCCCACATTAATATGAGATTTAAGCATTGTATAAGTATATCTTTTGACAACCTTGGTTATCGAAAGGGCACTAACACTATTTTGTTTCCGATCGAGTATTAAGTTATTTTTAAAGGTTTTTTGTTATTAATACTTTTTGGTTCAAAAAGTCTGCTACTATCTGCTGACGTCTTTTGAGATTATATTGTATTCATACGTGCATTTGTTTATTACTTCATTTGAACAGAATCGGTTGTTTTACCAAATGCGTTATGATCTATGAATTCTAATCCCACTTATGAAAATGGTATTTGCTCAATTGTCATGTTGTATATTTTGTTTTGTGCATTATTTTTATTGTTAATGTTTGTGTACCTTATTTTTACCTTACACAATTATGTTTCGGTTTTTCAATTACTTACCTGAGCAGAAGCACTAGAAATATTTCATACTATCATAGACATTTCATAAATCTTCGTATAATTCTCGTTTAGTCAGTTAGTCCAACAGTTGTTTTAGTACACACATGCAAACTTTCGTACTAATACTAATTTGATTGTATGGTTTGTTATGATTACGTAACGTTAGCTGCGTTTCCATGGATTAGGCAGAGAGCACATGTAGGGCACTGAATCATTCGGTTTAACACGTCTCAATGTCATTACTAATGTTACTGGGAGGCCGCAAAAGTGTCACATGTACAATATTCAATTGGATCTCGTGTGGGTTTCCAAACAATATCCCCTTGACTTACAACAGTAGTTGTATAAGTGGCATTTGACACCGTTCGCTGTGTTATCATGATTGTGCTCATCATTTATCATTTTTATAATAATATTATGAAACGTATGTTCTTAAATATAAGCAGAGACATAATTTATTATGACAGGAATTAACAAGTACTTTATGCTATGAAAAGAACTTGTATCATCCCACCAACATCCCACAATGGGACATCGACCTCCACTATTCAAATCAAGGCATCTTTACAATAACGGACTGTATCATTACACTTGGCAAATGTTTGTTGTTGATCACAAAATATCTCAGGGTTTTGGATTCAATTCAGGTTAGAGTACAGTTTATTTAGACTAAGGTTTAGGCACCCGAAGATTTTCCGCCCTTAGCCTTCTCAGGTGGAGCAGTTTTTGTCGGGAAAAGAAAAGTATGACTTTGTGAGTTAGCTTTACGAATTTCTGACAGAATAAAATTAACTTGACTTATCTAGACAATATGGTGCCTTAGTTCTGCTAAACTTGTAAATATTACTTAGAAAAATCCTGTATTTATCTATAAGATCAATTAATTATTCCAGTAACGTTAATTAGACACGGAAGAAGCTAATAATTATCCGAGCCTGTTATTGGCACGCGGTAGGCCGTAATTATGTATTCAATTAATCTTAATTATATTATCAAGATCGTAAATTTTTATGTAATGTTTGTGATCCATTTATGAAAGACATCAAACAAACCAATTGACTTTTTCTCAATATCAGTGGCAAAAGCAGCTATATTATCGAAAAGGAGGCGGGTATTTCTGGGCCCAGCAGTTAACTAGATGAAATGTATATCAAAAAATCGGTTATATTTTTCTAAAGGAAATCCCAAAATATAGTAACATGTTTCTATCTAGAAAGCAAGAAAAGTCCAAAAAACTAAATACATGCCCGAACTGAAGTCGATATAAAATAAATCGGTTAAATGTCAGAATATATGTATGAAAGCGAATTGAACTCCTTTAATAATTTTTCTTCAGTGTGCAAATGTTTACCGATTGACATTTGACAGGCAGATGAAAAACACCGTCACTCGTTCGTTTCTTTCGTTCTGAGTGCGCTCGTATTTCCCAATTATTATTACTTTTGCTTACAACATCGGCTTTGCATAATATTAAGGACTTTTTGACGGATCTGGCTTTTTGAATTACCTGGCTCTCTATTTTGGACAATTGATTACGCTTATCGATCGGATATTGACGACATGGAACGCTGTGTAAATTGCACCATTGCGACTATCTCCTGCTCCTAAGTGCAGCATATTAAATGTAGAGACTACCCAAGGCGTGAGAAACGTTGGGCCCGGTCAATAGCTAAAAAGGCTGGCACCGGCTCGTCCCAAGCGGGTAGAAAGGGGAAACCGCGGGAGTTTAGTGGGTAGTAGGATGAATGTCTCTAGTTCCGAGCCCCAGACACTGTCGCAGGCGTCCCTAGTCTGCGGCCAAGGCGCGTAAATGCGTCCTCCGCCAAAAAAAAAAACGGGACGAACGGGAATTTTTATATTTTTCTTCTCTTTCGTCTTACTGAACTCCCACCAGTGGGAATAACCCAGATCTTCTACTCTTTACCTTTAGCCATTCAAAATAATCCGCATATAACATCAATAAACCACAATGTTAAAACATAACCTCACTTTTACTATGATTCGTATAACCCGATTCCTGGAAAGCCAAATTTCACCAAATTTTCACCAAGGCCTTGTTAATATATCCTCTTACAAATAAAACTAGTTTCATTGAGTTAACACCTGGGCCCAGGGTACTATGGAGTCTTACCCTCCTCCTTTAATCAAAGAAAATACTGTATATATAATCTGTTACAAAGTTGAGCGACTTAAGGGGGGCCACTTATTCAAGCATGGCAAATAATAAAAAGCATTACAATTGCAATTGACGAATATAGTGAAGTTAAATTCTCGGTTAGTACTTAATAGGTAAAGTAACTGACGTTAATTAGTTCTTAAACTAAGATCGACATTGCCGATATTACACGTACCTATTGTTCTTTCCCACCTACAATCGGGGAATTAGGTTCAGGCCTTTTAAGGCCGTCCACATACCCAACCCATTAAAACAACTAAAGAAGCGTTGGAAAATTACAAACCACAATAAAACAGATTTATGGACGGAGGTATTACCTACTTACCATCAGGTGAATCTGCTGATATAACATTTTTTTAATGGAAATATGTATAAATTGTACAAATTTTTTTCATTCCTATTTGTGCAGCATGGACCTAGAACCCATAATTTCTAAAAAATGGTGATCCTTCAGATATTGGTGATATTTTTAAACACATTACACGTATACCTATATTGCTACTCAGCTACATTTCGTAACAGAATCTCAGTACAGACGTCGTCGTGCTTCACGTCAAAAAGATTTGTCATTATAAAGATGAATGATTTGCAATTGATCGGTAGCAATTGCCGTAAATAGGTCGCCGGCGACGTGGCTCGACCGACATTGGTAAATCGAAGACAAACGACAATGATGCCAATTGTTCAGGCTCGACTCACTTCCATCCATTCATTTCGTCCAATTCATCCATTGAGCTTCTCGTTTGTTGTACTCAAACGGTGTCATTAGCGATTTGCCAAAACCGAATCTCGCTTCGCTTGCGTCTTCAGTTGGTTCCGGTATCTTACTGTGTCCCAGAGTAACGAAAGTCTGAATAAGATACCTCCTCGTGTACATGGCACCTCTTTTACACAACCTTACAAGATAAGACATTCTTTTGTCCCAATTTGCAATTTATTCTTTCGCTTTTAGCTGCAACGAATACGTTATGTTGCCATTTTATGATTATCGAGACCAGTAAAAAATGCTAATCTCAACTAACCTTATCCGCGACTTTCAAATTAATTTTCTTTTCAAGAGCTCGAATATTGTACACGTGCCAATTAAAAATATTTGTCTACCTTACACCTTAAAAATCAAGATAAATATTAGCCGAATGGTCTTAATAAGAGATAAAATCTTCAATTAAATTAATACGTATTTTATAAATCTTTGGATGATGCTTTTCAAAAGATTGATGTAGTTCATTTGTCAACGAAACATTTACAAATCCGTTAACAAAAAAATTGTGTAACTCTCTCGACAGTTTCACTTTAATACACTCTAATAAAAGGCTTCAATCATGGAAATTAAAGTGACGCGATTTTCATGACGACATTGCTATAACGGGTTAATCAGCATTATTTGTCTGTTTGTATTTTAAATCCTGCTATATCCCGGGTAGGATCAAAAAAATTGTTACTTGATGGACATTATTATTGTGTATATTATTTCGAAAAACGTATCCAAATATTTATTCGTGGTCTATTAAATTAGCACCCGTAGATACTTTACGCTTTGCTTTGTTTGGGTCTAGATGGCGCTGTGTTAATAATGTGTAATAACATTTATTTGCAGTGTACAGAATTGTCAACCAACATGAATCTCACAGCCTCTTAAGGCATTAGACCAACGAGACCACATTATTATGCACTTGCTTTGTAATAGTAGGTCAGTCTAAGACGGTGTAGTGAAACTACGGAGACAGCAAGCTCTTTCCATTCCCGAAGCCTGTCATTATGGCATAAGATCTGCCATTCAAGGTTTAGAAAGTTCATTACTAGAATTTACGGATGACACCAATTTTATTTCTATTAAAGAACACTAATACGCCCGATGCTAGGCGTGCCTGTAATGTTTGTCTATGTATAGATGGAATTTAGACAGGCAGAATATAGCATAAGTTGCTGGGTATTCCCAATTATTTATAGCAAAGATTAGCTCTATTGAAAAGAAAAATAACGTTTTGTGATGACTTATATTGTACTATTTGCTATCGACTGGTAATAATCATAAAGTTATCGCGGGAATGTATTAAACCAAATTGATATTCATTGTTTTTTTTTAAATAGTCTTCAATGAATTATTGTAATAACTCCACTTTTTATACATTTTTGGCCCAAATGTAAAAATCCTGACCAAAAAACAAAATTGCTTTAATCTAATAGAATATGTCCGTTTAAACATATATATCTTATTAGGGCAGTTTTTTTCTGGACAACTAATCAAAAATGAATTTATGTTATAAGTTCCCTTCGACGGACAATGTCTACCAGTTTTTTTTTATTCGACCTGCTTCTTTCACATTTGGACCAAAATGGAGTCCTTAACAACTTCATAATATTTTACGCCCCGTTCTATATCCTAAAAGAAGGAACTTCGTAAAACCTTTTCTGTGTTTACTTAAGCTTATATAACAATGGATTCTGCAAATCTACGAAATGCTAATGTAAGCTCTGCGTTGGTCATCCATCAGCCATCAACTTTTCATTTCCTTATGTAATATAGATATCTGACCCACATTGAACACAATGCAGTTACAATTCTGTCTACGATTATGTACCATACATGCATTGCATACACGAATCTTCATGTCAAATCTTACAATAGAAGTTACATCACATACTTAACAAATGTAGGCTCTATTATCATACAACAACTTTGTATTTGTATACGACGGATGTAATAATACTCGTATAGTGAGCTTCTCACGAGATTTCCTGCCAAACGAGGTACTGTCACATTCAGAGTTATTAATCTCTCTGCTGGTTTTTATTCAAAGCATTTGTATAATTAAATCTAAGAACTCGTACATGTAACACTTAATTATGAGTTGTCTGAAGAACAAAGGCTTACTTTTGATACTTAATTGGATAAGAACAGAATAAAATTGAGTAATCTTTCCGTATGTGTGGGTTAAAACAATAATCGTTATATTATAATAAGGTGGCAGAATTTTCACGGGTTTCTTTCCTTTTGCAGCTTTTGGGTAAGAATAAAGAATAACCGAGCAGAGTTTTTTTTAAGCAAAAAGCAAACGGACTTGTATCTCATCAATAAAATAAGTTGCACTCAATACGAGAACGAACAAGTTTACGAATTTGACAGCTGCTTCTTTTAATTTTATTTTTTTTGAGTCGACTAATTTTTATTTCTCTTTTCTTTTCAGGTAACACGCTATCTTCACCATTAATAAAGGTATACCTTCGAATAAGATACAAAATTAGCTTACATTGTCTAGCTGAATTTTTAAGGCAGCTAATATAAAAAAAATAGGCATGACGTGTACCGTAGCATGTTAGTGTATCCCCTCGGGAGCAAAATTACCAAGAAACGCTGCGTAGTTGGAGCCAAACATGTACGTCAAGTAATTAACTTCGATAGTTTCGGTTTGGCCTTGATCTTTGAGTCAGAATAAGCTCTTTCATATAAATAATATATACGTTGAAAACTCAACAATTCAAGTAAAGTTTACCTACAATTTTGTATGTGTAGACTTTATAACTGTACCATGCAACAGAATATGAATATCATTGTCATATCATAAAATACATTCATAATTTGTGTTCTTAATAATCTTCATCATCTCGGAATCAAAGAAGTTTTTATAAATATACATAAGTCAATTTTTATCAATATAACAAATAGTCTTTGACAGTTTTTGTCCAGTCTTTGCCTGTCGTTAGGCGTCAATAAACACAAGAACGCGTTATCCTATAAAACTTACATATAAATAAAACCTTGACCCAAGTTTTCAACTGTCTCTGTTAAAACTTACGTTTCATTCGATCCGAATCGTTGAATCTGTGTCAAAGTATTTTAAAACTACAGTTAAACAAAAGATCGTCCACTAATGAAGAAAGTAAATGGTCTGAAGTCAGTACGTGAATTTTGCAAAAAAAAAAAACCAAATAAAAGCAAGCGTTAGTTCCACTTAATGTTTAATTCCGCATGCCCACTTAATATAGAGAACTACTTACTACACTAGACACATTATGACGGCAGTAATATTTTATTTGTGTCGGATCCCGCGCCTCCGCCCGTGGCATTGACCCCGCCGACTTGATATTTTGGTACCTTCGCTGCTTGTATAGCCAGTTCGTTATACGTATGTTTAGCACGAACTGTGCTTCTTAGAAGCTAAAATTAGCAGCTCTGGTTAGAATTTTTCAGTAACGCAAGAGTTTTCGAGGTTAAAATATACATATTTTTGCAAGGCCATAATTTACGAACTCTACGTAGCTGCTTGTTTAAAAACCATGTTATTAGTAGGCTCTACCTGAGGATTTGAACTGGTATTTATGGCAGCAGTGAAATTAAGTGCTTTTGTGACATATTACTCCCAATTATGATAATAACGATGAATTTGCCAAGAACATTTGATTTATAATACCCAATCCTTAGCTATTATAATAGCACTGTTACGCTTAATTAGATACGATTCACGTTAGCAGTGTTTGGTTAGGCGGTTAATTAAGTCTATATTGTGATTAATAAACTGTGAAATAATGACATTGATTGTATCTTTGGCATGTTTGGACAGAATAATAGAGAATCGATTGGTCTAATATTGTTCGCTGTCCAGTTTACAGACCTTGAACTGATTAGATCGAGTCTAGCCAATTGCCGCGTGTAGAAAACATTCTACTTCTTGTGTCTCACAGCTATAGTGTATATCTCTATGTTGGATAGAACAATAGCTGACATGACACGACTTTGCTTAAGAAAATTATTCTCAAAGATTATCGTTTCTTTGCCGAACGTGACCAGCGTATACCTCATTGGTAACTCAAAAACGCCTCATTTTCGGAACATTTCGTATTCTAGCCCTAATGAAATATGAATAAACTTTGCATAAATTCAGCCGCACAATGGTCCGTGATCGTCAAACAAATTTGGTATTTGAATTGAAAAGGACGAAAATTAATTCAAGAGACGAACACCTGTAACATTTTTATTCGTTGCAAGGATATTAGAGGCCAGATTTATCTTCACTATTTATATGCGTATACAATGTAATTATCATAAAGAAATAACTAAACTACACGTGTTCATAATCATAATTATATATGTTGCTAAAAATAAAATAAGTTGCAATCTAAGAAGGAAGTACTTATGTTTTTTATGTCCGATTTCAAGTAGCATTCAATAAAAAGCACTTCCTTTAGTCCAGTGCAACTATAAAGCGCTCCTCAAAAGGCATGAAATTTGAAACAGCTCCATATATCGACGTCCATCACTTTGCTGGAACAAGGGCAGGAAAATTCCAAATATTCTTGTTAGTTGAATATGAAAGGCCAGACCGGTGCACGGTGCAGCGCCGGGACGTTAGAGGAAGTGGTCTCATCCAATTAAGAGCATGCCCGGTGGATTGCTTCCAACTTTTTTGTCATTTTTGCAATTGTCTACGTTTTTCCTTTTGCAGCCATGACATTTGAAGCGTTTAATATGTCCTCTGGTTTCAACTCGTTCGATTCGACAGACGATTTCTTTGCGGAATTTTAGAAATTATTATTAGTATAGCGCCATATTAATCATAAATTAAGACGCATAATTTCATCAATTTGGAATTTCTTCATACTACGAATATATTATTATAATGACTTATTTTATCTTTTTTTTTTCATTATTTATATACATACGTATTATTATTCACATTCTTTTGTATCTTATATCTGGTAGCCATACCGCTACAAAGTAAGAGGTTTGATTAAACGCTTGAAAGAAAGAAAAAGATATTTACCGTTGGTAATTAATTAAAATTTATTATTGTTTTTTTATAAAAATGATGCGATTTAGAGTTTAGATTCCAGATTTTAGTTCTTATAATCTATTTATCTTATATTGATGTGCGACTTATTGCTTACATTTTACAAATGTGGTGATTAGATATCCCATCATCTCGATATATTTATGTCCAAAATTTACAGACCATTCCCATTTCTTAAATGTGCCACCACAATAGCTTTGGTTAATATTTTAGAAATAATTATACAAAGGAGCGACCTAAACTTATAATAGGTATAACTCAAAGATCAAAGGAGAAGAAGTATGGCATCACATTGAGTGATGTTTAGTTACGAAACGTGCCTCGATTGAATCGATCTAGTATCTGGTTAACATCAGATTGCCTGCGTGCTTGTACAGCAAATACACTTGCATGAAAATACAGCTACTTATTAGTAAGTACTGTTTAGTCAGTATTTTTTATTATGAATTACCTTTAAGTTTTAGCAACATCGCCTTGATACTTGGTTGTATACAACTGCACAAACAAACTTTGGAATGAATTTTAGAGAAAAGAACTCCGGCAACGCTTTGGTGTTGCATATATCCCTGGGCGACGGTGATCACTTACCATCAGGTGATCCGTTTGCTCGTTTTCTACAGAAAGAAACCTTTTTCTATAAAATAAACTGCCTACTTTGGAGCTTAAATAACACCTCAAAGTTATGCGTAGGCCGTACGACCCCTAATTTGTCATTGCCCTGTCTGCCTGTAGGCTGGGATAAACAATTTTAAGTTTTCTGCAAATATGTTAAGATTTTTTCATGTATACGATCTTTATTTACACCAGTTAATACCGAACAACGCTTCGACGGTCTAGTGGTTCAATTCCCGGGTCGAGTTAAGTTTGTGTATGTTTTTTCGGACACAGCTTGGGTGGTGATTAAGCCAGTACCCATCATTGTAACGATAACTTGATTTTAAGGATTAAGGCCTTTGCCAGGGCAAAGGGGTACTGCAGGCAGTGAGACAGTAAATAGGCTGATACTTACCATACCGAATTAACAATAAATGGAACATACAAAACTAATTGATGACGCGATATCTCGATAATAATAGTTTATCTGAATGACCTCTGTGTTATAATCACACAATTAATGATGGTCCGTGGCCATATGATTAACCTAACGCCCTTATTATAAACACGAATGTTTAGGAAAATGTTTAAAATTCAAAACATTAATAAATCATGCTTAATCCACGAGGTCAATCGACTTCATCGAACACGTCATAAAATGTTTACAATACAAAATATCGTAGTCTCGAATGATCATACCACAATGTTATTGTTTTTTATGTAAATTTTGTGCTATGTTTATGAGCAACCTTCTAACAGAACATCAACAGGTTTCATAGGCGTAATAGGTTTGCTATCGCATTTTGTGTGATGACTGAGAATGCCACAGGCCCGAATCCCCCTTTCCCCTCCTCCTAATCCTAATCCCACATAGACTTTCCCCTTCCCTCCATATACTTTTCTCAAAGGCGTCGAACGCACCAAGACTCTAGTCACAACTGTACATGGGCGGTAGTCATTACTTATCATCAGGCATTAGGTACTTCATGATTACCATCAACAAAAACAGAGTAGCTTTGCCAAATAAATTGAAAACAAAACGTTAAATAAATTCATTAACGTTCCGTTAACAATTTCAAAATTAGGCAGTTTCAAAACAACATTGCAAAACAATACCAAACTGTCGTCTTCAGAACTTAAATCTCAGAACACACTACGTAATCTCACTAATAGCGGAGAGACGTACAAGGCAGAATGGTACGTTTGGTGGGGTATGCAAATGAGGGGTATTGGGAGCAAGCCATTGTCGTCGGCGATCACCTATGCGTGCCTGTACGTGCGGCTTAGCCGGGCTTGTCTCGCTTAGGACGGCATCAATCGACCCGGACTGGGTCCTGTTACCACGTCGACGGGAAGCAGTAAACTTTATGTAAAATCTTAAAAGTGTCCCTTAATGTCTATGTTTTTGTGTGATGAACATTTTACATAATTTAATTCATGGACCGCAGTGTCCACATATTCAAGGAAGAGGACGAAACATGTTTGAGTGAGTGAGTTCTATCTCTTCTCCAACTAAATATTCTCTTAAAAACATGAGACTCAAGAACTATCTAAGATAAGCATGAAAAATTACAAAACTGCCAGGTTATCCTTAAAGTTTTTTCCAAGATATTTTAAAAAACTTCTATAATGTAGAGAACTGATATTCTGTATTTTGTAGTATTATATACTACAAAATACAGAATATCAGTTCCCTTTTTAAAGTATAACTATGATATTCAAGCTTAATCGTATAACCTTACTGGAGAGACAATTTTTGTACCTATATACCTACATGAGTTCAATTAGTCTCCTCTCTATGAGGATCAATAAAATATCTTTCCTCAAGATATCAAATTCAAGTCTATTCATCCAGTTCTAATCGGGCAAAGATTCCTTACTGATTTTGTTAAATATGGACGATGCTGATGCAGGTTTAAGCGGTAGAGTTTGCAGGTGTGCCGGGTGAGTAAGCTGCGGTGAATCTTGTAGTGCACCTAAACACGCCCAGATTGATTAGTTCAGGTCAATCGATATAAAGTAACACGTGTTTACATGCCAAAACAGAAAAATATACATATTTTACGATGTTATATTTCGTTTGTTTTACTAACTGTTATTGTTTGATTTTGGCTTTGAATTGATAGCCAGTGGATTACATACTCCTACCCTGAAACAAGGAAAAAAGGCTGTGTTAGTGATTGGAGCTCATCAGAGTATAACACATTTGTTATAAGGTATACAGAAATATAAATTCAAATAAATAACTTTTGTATGACAATATTTTTTATTAATATATCATTATGACACATACGAAAAATAAACGTAAGTTACAAAGTAGAATAATAATTTTGTTAACATGTCAAAAAGCTTATAAATTCATTCGCCAACCTAATGGTGCGTCTATGCTTACGAAGCGAACACGAGCGGCGCACGAGCGGAGCACGAGCCGATCCAAAATTCGTGTACTGTGGACGGACTTGGAGCCTCGAACGAGCGCGCTTCGAGCATTCGTTTCGTGCTCGACTGTGCTCCGCCCGTAGACAGAGAAAACTATAGACAAATTGCATACAAATTGATAGTATCTATCGCATTCACACAAGAAAAAGAGGGCGATACGGATAGACCACGTAAAAGAAAGAGATAGAACTACACAATTTTTTGTCTCGCACCGCGTGCCGGTTTTTCGATATTTAGGCTGAAACTATGTTCGAGGAGAGATCGTCGTAGGATCGTGGCAGGCTCGTAAGTGCGTCCACACTTGTCACGCGAGCAGAACGGTTCGACTCGTGCTCCGCTCGTGCGCCGCTCGTGCTCGCTTCGTAAGCATAGACGCACCATAATGGTGCGTCTATGCTTACGAAGCGAACACGAGCGGCGCACGAGCGGAGCACGAGCCGATCCAAAATTCGTGTACTGTGGACGGACTTGGAGCCTCGAACGAGCGCGCTTCGAGCGTTCGTTTCGTGCTCGACTGTGCTCCGCCCGTAGACAGAGAAAACTATAGACAAATTGCATACAAATTGATAGTATCTATCGCATTCACACAAGAAAAAGAGGGCGATACGGATAGACCACGTAAAAGAAAGAGATAGAACTACACAATTTTTTGTCTCGCACCGCGTGCCGGTTTTTCGATATTTAGGCTGAAACTATGTTCGAGGAGAGATCGTCGTAGGCTCGTGGCAGGCTCGTTGTGCGTCCACACTTGTCACGCGAGCAGAACGGTTCGACTCGTGCTCCGCTCGTGCGCCGCTCGTGCTCGCTTCGTAAGCATAGACGCACCATAACATCAAAATATCTCTGCAGGCAACCCTAACATTGATGCTTTTGACCTAATATGCAAAGATTCAGACAGCACGAAGAAGGACCAACCCGTAACCCATCAGACAGAAAACGGGAACACAGTCTATTACAGACGAGTAATCGGCAGGTTCTTGTTCCGCGCATCTCCTGCGCGCGCGCTCGTGACCGATCTAAGGCTGATTTTCCACTAGCGGTGATGCTAATTTGTGTAGCTAAGGATGTGTATAGTACACACCAATCTGGGCCGTTTATTTTAGTAGCTTATGTTACCTTATTACTGACAAAAAGGGGTTCAACGAAGCATTTTTTACGGAAGGATGTGGGCCAAATGTGGGAGTTAAATTTAAGCAAAGGATTTCAGCAGAGGGCTCGCGAGTGGTATAATAGCTAAGTGCAAAACAGAGTACTACGTCGTATATAGCACTTACTGCATACTTAGCGCGCGTTTGAAACAGAGTTTAATAAATGTGGCGACATGGAAACAAAAAGACGACAAAAATTCACTACACACCCAGTATTTTTTGCATCATTTAGCTCGTGTCGCATCGTTTACGCATAGGTGGCTTTCACGGCGTCTTTTCATAGCACGTCCTACCAAATCTACTAGACCGCATCGATAGAAACAGTCACCAAATTTCATAGTTGAGCTTGGACCTCGCTAATTTGCTGCCTCGCATATCTGTGGTAGAAGAGCAGCTTTAACGCCATCCACACGTAAATATTGTACTTAATAACTGTGCCGCGCAAGCGCAGCTGTAAAACTGCGGTTTGAGCAATCTGTAACGTTTCAACAGGAAAGGAGGTCTTACTGTAAATATAAATTAACAGAAAGTAAGCGAAAGATTAGAAAATTATTCTGCATTTCGTTTTAATGTTTAGACCAAATTACACGTGCTATTTCTATGCAAACTTATTTTTATAATTGTAGATCTAGTTTTGGTCAAACTCTACTAATGTAGAAAGGCGTGACCAAATAAATACAAAATTCCATAGATATAATATTAAAATACGAGAAAATCCTACTCGTAATTACGCAATCGACGTTCTCTACCATAAAAATCACTTTTCAAAACCATTTTCATTGCATAGTAAAAAATCATATAAAATTCGTTCCAAAAGTTATTATTAAATGCTTCCAAAAGCAAATCACAGTTGATTA
This sequence comes from Mecyna flavalis, assembly GCA_949319885.1. Classification (NCBI taxonomy): domain Eukaryota; kingdom Metazoa; phylum Arthropoda; class Insecta; order Lepidoptera; family Crambidae; genus Mecyna; species Mecyna flavalis. The sequence goes on from OX439426.1 coordinate 10,050,972, forward strand.
GTATATTTATAAAGCAATTTGCAGCAAAATTGCGCCAGAATACACGTGATAACAATGTAATCTAATACATTACTCCGATTAAACTATGAAAATAGTTAGAGGGGATATTCTAGCAAAAACCTACGCCTGTAATTTCCACAAGTAAAGTACACATGCAAATTGCTTCCTTTATTCAGGCACGCGATAACTGGCTAAATAACGCTGGCGAAACCCGAGCGTTCGCACCAGATATTCCGTTTACCAGTTTTTTAGATTCGAATTAGGTACGTACTAAAAGTAGAAATAGTTATATTTCTCGTCCTGTTTTGGTTTTAAAACGGAAACAAAGTTTTAAAGCTTAGAAAAGTTGTAAGGATAAGCCGGTATAACTTTCCGTTTCGGCCGTTTTTGCCAGTCAGTTCGCGTGTGTAAAGTTCTAAACTGCTGTATTGATTTTAATTATTTTAACGTTTATTTTTAAGCTAACTAACAGTGCTAATTAAACCCGTTGGCTACAATCGTTTCATTGATTTTATTAGTCAAATTTAATTTCTCTGTGGTATTCCTTTAACCAATAAAAACGATTATGTAATAATATCGTATCATATTTCAATTGACTGACCCGATGGCGCATTTGGTAGTGACCCTGGCCTATGCGCTAGGGGTCGTGGGTTCGAATCCTACCCAGGACAAACACTTATGTGATAAAAAATTGTGTTTTTTTCTGTTTCTGGGTGTTTATTTGTATTTGTGCTATTTTCGTTGTTATATTGATCCAGATTCCTGATATTCTGTCCAATATTTATTTAATCTGAAAAGTGGTAAAAAATACTAATTTTAGTTTATTAATTGATGCTGTTAAAAAGATATCAGAATCGAGAAAGTATAACTGATGAAACCTCTCCCCCATGAACAGCAAGATGATAAGGCATTCAGATTACATTAATCGTAACAGTCCTTAAAGAACAATTCTGAAAAGGATTTCTCCACAAAGCAAAAAAAGCGCCATAGGAGACCGCCATTAGTATATCGTCGAATAACAAAAGGCGAAGTACAATGCTACCCCAATGCCACAACAAAGGACAGACTTAAAAAAGAGCCAGTAATTACAGCATGTGTTTCATTTGAGCCGCGGCTGATCAGCCTAACTCCTGTTTAATACAGCGAGCAACCCTAGTTACAGATACGAACACAGCACAGCCACTCTAGATAATACATACGTAGCCGTTAAAGCTCGGGCGGTCGTGCCAAATCTCTTCATTAAACTGGTCCGGGCTGGAGGCGAATCGCTGGAACAACCCACTGCCTACATTACCCACGCCTACCTATCTGCACGGGTACTCACGACAGTGACAATAAACTTGTCAATTCGGTGTTGAGGTTATTCGGTACAGTTTCATATGCACACACGACACACCGTGCCAGCTTAAATACCGTTGCTAGTGACATTTTGTTTGAGCATTTGTGTACTCGTACTATTTACCTTGATCTTCTCGTTGATGTTTGAAAGTCAAGTATTTGAACTTTTTAACTTCTGAAACTATCTCTGGTCTAATGATTAAGTGCCAGGTCATGACCTCGGGGTCACGGGATCTACTTGAGCATAGTATGCTTTGGGTGGTTTGTCAAACAGGTATGTGATCTTGTGATCACCTTCATTCCGTACCCGTAATTAATTAATAAAGCCAAATCTCATTTTCTTGACGATGATAATCATCACCATCTTAGCGTATTCCCGATTGCATCCAGTATGGAAGCTCAGGATCCGCTTCGACTATGATCCTAGATTTGACCAGCCTGGTTATATTACAATGAAGCGATTGCCATCTGACCTTCGTTACCCTTACAAGGGAAACCTGACCTACTTGGAACATAGTCGGGACCAACGGCTTAACGTGCCTTCCGAAGCACGGAATCATCACTCTTTCAGGTGATTCAAGCCTGCCATGTCCTAAACAAACTGGAAACAATCACACAAAGTGATGTTCCCCGCGGGATTCAAACGCACGACCTCCGGGTTTTTAGAGCCCAACGCTCTAACCACTGTACCACGGAGGAAGTTCTTGGCGATGATGACTTGATTTAATTCCATCAATGACTCTCCATAGACTTTCGATCTGCCGTGGAACAATAATAAACATTTTGATTTTTTGAAATTCCATCATTACATATTTGATCTAGTGCAAATGTGGTATTTTGTAATGTACAGCAATATGTAAATTACCCTGAAATACAGGTATTTAGTGTCAAGGCCGTCGACAAACTGGTGTATTTTATTAACCCAAATGATTTATTTTCCGTTACATAACGTTGTTCTAATCCAACACCACGATTTAAATGAAATATTAAATAATTACCTAATACATAGTACATTTTGGATGCTTTTATCTAAAGGGCTAAATCTAAATCTTAAACAAAGTTATTCCAAATCAGACGTTTTCTAACCTCTCTTAATCAGGTCCCAATTCCAGTTTAATTTGCAAGTCTTATGACATCACGCAGCATCTATGAACAGCGTGTAGTTTTTTAAAAGTTAGAGAAAAAAATGGGTCTATCTGACCTCGTAGAGGCTTAGGTAACTTTATCGACTTTGGTAATAATGAATGCCTGCTACTATGCTCCAGGAAACTGAACGTTATTAGTAAAAAAGAAGGATGCAATATCTACGTCTAATTTGAGTTGTCATTCAACATAACTTCACGCCTTAAATAGGCGACGCTAGATACAGACCATTATTACATGCGAACAATAAGATACGTAATGTACCTACCCGCCGTTGTCAACGCATTGTTTAAAAACGAATTACAATCCAGAACATTAAAATTAAATTCTCATTCGTACGCGGGGGGTGTCATAGCTTATTTGGATTCGTGCGAGGCAGCGAGCGCCGACTGCGTATGTCGGAGCGAATGCCAATGCGCAATTATATTTAGCGTCAGCTGCAATTATTGCATGTCAATTCGCAGGAACTGTGTCAAAACCTTAGCCTTCGGTAAGTAGACTGGCAGACTGGCTTTGAATGAAAAGCGTAAACTAGTAAATCCCTGTACCCAGTGCACACGGTGCACGTTTAATTACGCGTGTACGACTTGACATAACTGAATGTAGTAAATACTCGTAGACTTTATGAGTACACTTTGATTAATGTATTTTTACCGTTATTTCATGTATAATTATCATAGAAAAGGCTTCTATTACTCTTATATTTTTGGAATAATACAATATGAATTTTCATTACTTCTTCAATTATATTGTTTGAATTAGAAATTATAAACAGATTTTTATGCAAATTAAGTTTTATATTTAACTGAGAAATTAGTTAATTTTCTTGAAGTGTTAAAATAGGTAGACTGATTAGTCAAGTGTATTTTACCTTTGAACAATGTATTTGATTAAATTCATGTGAGATGTCAATAGGGTTCGAATGCACTTGACTTCCTAGTAACGATCTCGGCTCGGTATATTTAATTACGATTACAATCATGTCTGCGATTCCACAACGAATGATTATATCCATACATTGATATAATCATTCCAATGTTGTTATAAGTAGGGAAGGTGTGTTCGCTTATTAATCTTTTGTGAATCGTAACGTAAGATATGATTATTACCGACGGCGATGAGGCGTGAATAACATTATGATACAAAGTGTCTCTCGAAGCTAATTTTCATGCAGGTCAGATATTCCAACATGACATTTCTTTGTTAGGACATTGAACTAAGAAATGCGTATCGCCGTCCCGTATAAGACAGTCGTGATAAAGTAAGTAAAATTTAAACAATACAAATATTTATTTGTATTTTTGCAACTTTAGTTACAGGCCCCGGCAAACTTCTTGAATATCGGGTGGAGATTGCGTAGAACACGAATATTGACACGCCTGCGCGTTATTGGTCAAAAGCATAACTCTGACCAATCGCGCGCGGGTTTGGGAGATTCGCGATTGTGTTCAATTTCCGGGTTAGGCAAGATAAGTTTTATTTTATAAGATTTGATTGGGATACATTACATAAATAGGCGAATTAAATAAAAATACATACAAACTTTCAACCGTCCATTGTCAGGTTCTGGACGTCAAGAGACTCAAACAAAGGCGGTCCATTTATGCAAGTAAAAGCAAACCAAAAACAAAATATACATAAATTTAATAACAGCTACCGACTTTATGACACTACTCGTACTGGAGAATAGGTCGTTTAGAAATATGCTGTCAGGAACAGTCAAGACAAAGAAATGGGTGCGGTAATTTTATCCTTATTAAAATGTCAACACAGGCCACTATCCAGATACAATCGCCGTCAAAATACATAATACCTACAGTTAATTGTTTTCCAAATGATTTGGTGGACCATCTTAACTTTTACTCTTTCTCATGTAGGTATGTCACTAATGTATAATAATCATTGAAATAGAAATAGTTTATGTGGTCATTGTATTTCATAACAGATTGCTCCTAAAAAGACAACTTTCAATTACTCTCCTTATAATCTTCTATATGGCATTACCTAACAAGATTTGTTGAACCGGGTTAATAATTTTGGTAATTAATAGAAGTATATTTCCCTCGCCATGTAATAATAATTCAATTATTTACGTGTACTAGGTCAGCTGATATTTCTTGAAAATCTATTTGCAGAATGATGTTTGTTATTACATCGCGTGTCTTAGGCATTGAAGTTAATTATTATCATCTCGACAGTGGCGGAATTTGAGTAGGTAGATAATATAATTGCAGAATTTTGTCATCATAAACATTTCAAGAACTTTGAAATTAAAATTTTAATTTTTTTGTAGATGCCCAACATAATTATACAACAGAGTTTAAAAAGACTTGAATGTAATCCATGAATTTTAGGGTTATTTATTTTTAACATTGGGAACATACAACTAGCTTAAGCGGATAAACTTGGAGTTTATTAAAATAACCTACATTTTTATACATTACATACCAAATTGTCTTTCGACAAGAGAAAAGAATCGTTAAACAGTAAAAGTTCTCTGAACATATCTGTACGAGACTTAGCGGTGCAACAGCTTTCGCAACAACGCCCGTCGCGTCGGTCGCTGCCGAGTCTCCGTCGCAAAAATATCTGTAGCACCAAGTCGCCGCATAAATTGTGCACCATTCGTCTGCGATACCTACGCCTATATAAATTACACCCGCGACGACAGATACTGAATTATAAATAGGGATTAGTTAAATCTCCGACTCCCAATCAGTACCGGTGATCTATTTCTGGGCCACTGATTGCTGATAATAAAATGCCCCCTTAATATGCGATTAATATGTTATCAATGCTAATTCAAAGTTCAGCTCCACTTTAGACAACCAGTCAAGCGGCAAAATTTTGCAGGTCTATTGCGTTCTAATGCAATAGGAACTGGCTATTACATAACGGATTCCTGACTATTTGAATACCGCACACATGTATAAAATACAAGCTAGCTAAGTTCGTTCAGAGTATTGCAGAATCCAACAGTATTTGTAAAACTGCATTCAAAGATAGAAAACATTTGTTAGATTTTAATAAATTATATATGATCAAACGAACTTCTGAAGTGAAGTTCGATCATTATTATATGAATAGCTCCATTCGAAGATATAGTATTACCATGTAGTTTCCCTAACGTACTAGGTAGTGTCGCACTTTTAGATTTTTATCGATTCTAACTAGATATTCGATTTAAAAACGTCACTATTGCATCCACCCTACACTAGCTCTGCAGCTACTTTCTCATTTCTTTAGAGATACTAATCATACCAAAACCTTTAGGGTTGAGGTGGGTGGGTCTTTATATCTTCGAATGGAGCTATTCATATAATAATGATCGAACTTCACTTCAGAAGTTCGTTTGATCATATATTATATTTTCATAGCTCCATTCTTCAGATATAGTATTACCATGTAGATGTTCAGAGAACTGGATGAATAGACAGTCATCATTAGTTTTGGTATGACCTGAGTTGAATAAAACAAACAGATAAACATAATCAGTTTAATTGTAATAACTTATCATAAAGCCTCAAAAAATAAACAATTGTTAACTTCTTATATAATGTAATTATCACTTGTCTAGATCTATATACCTAATCTTAATTAATTATTATGTTCAATTACAGACCTAGCTAATTCTTGCGAAATAATGGGACGATTATAAAATTTCGCAAACGTCTGTGATGTAGCGGTCCATCCGGCAGTTTTTCGGATCGCGTCTAGTGATACCCCTGCCGCGTGAGCAGTCGAGGTTGCGGCGTGACGAGTGCTATGAGCGCTGAACTTCGTCACGTCAACGCCGCTCTCTGCTAACATGATTTTGATCCATCGACTGATGGTTTGAGAGGTCACCGGTTTATGTGGACGTTTATAGGTTACAAATAAATTGGAAGAATCATTTCTAATATTTTTTGTAATTTCTAAGTAGTCTTCTAAGCATTTCGCCGGACAGATACTGGGTTTGTCAGTGAAATAAGGTATGACTAATGTTGGTTGCTCTCTACTGACTGCTGAAGTTTTGATTAAATTTGTAATAGTTATTATAATCTGTTCTTGATGAATTACAATACAATTTGTTTTAATTAAAGACAACGTTTGTACACGACTTGCTGTGCAAAGAGCCAAAAGTGTAGCCAACTTTTTTGAAATTTGGCATAATGTTAAATCTGTATGAGGAAACCATTTTTCTATGAAATCTAAAACTATCTGCGGATTCCAAACAGTATTGTATTTAGGTATGCTCGGTCTACATTTAAAAACCCCTTTAAGTAATCGTGACACCTGTTCATCCGAACCTATATTATTACCCAGAAGCAGGGATATAGCTGAGCGATGGCTATTTAGCGTGCCGTATGAAGCTCCACTCTCATATTGTTTAGTCAGAAACAAAATTACCGCTGCTTTTGGTGCTTCTAAGTAGTGAAGGTGGTTTATTAAACAATAATTCCACCATAGTTTAAAAGTTGTGTTATATTGCTTGACAGTATTTGTTGCCAATGAAGAGATCATCAACTGTATCGCTTCTGATGGAACCCCTTGTTTTGTGAAGGCTTCCCGGAGACAATGGCTGCTGCCAGGGAAGTCTGCGCGGGTAGATGTATCCTGTAATTCGACCGTATTGCATTTTTTAGAAAAATGATTTCTGATATTATAATATTACTCAACAAAGGGAACCATACTTGAGTAGGCCAGTAAGGAAAAACAAAAATTCCGGTAGATTGTTCACTAACAATTTTTTGCAAACATTTTTGAATGATTGCAAAGGGAGGAAAGCAGTAAAAATAATACTTGGACCATGATATCGTAAAAGCATCTACAGTTAGCGCGTCCGGGTCTGGTTTCCAGGATATGTATACCCTACATTTGGCATTGGTGCGAGATGCAAACAAGTCTATATCAGTTTCACCAAATTTATCGACAATTTTTTGAAAAGCATTAGAACATAATTCTATTTCAGTGTCTGGATTAACTTTTCGTGATTCCGTGTCAGCTTCTTTATTGTCTTTAGAGTTTATATAAGACGCAAACAACCACAAGTTGCGCTCTTCGCACCACTGCCAAATGGACCTTGATAAGTCGTTTAAATGTGGGAATTGTATGCCGCCCATTCTGTTGATATAACTAATTGCCGTTGTATTATCTATTCGCATCAATATAGCGCAATTTGTAACATTTTGGGCAAAACATTTAAGGCCAAAAAATGCTGCTTGCAGCTCCAAATAATTAATGTGATATTTTTGTTCACTTTCTTTCCAATAACCATTAGCGCGCATTTTGTTGCAAACTGCGCCCCAGCCTGATCTTGACGCGTCAGTGAAAATTTCTAATTTGTATATTGGAGGTGTAATAAAATTTTTGGAAACTAAAATGTTTCTTTCCCACCAGTTTAAATCAGGCAAAATAATACTTGAAAGTTCCATTATTGCATCGTAATTATTGTTATGTTTTTTCAAGGCGAGATATTTTTGTCTTTCAAATATCTTTGTGTATAGCCAACTATATCTCATTGCCGGACATGCGGCTGTCAAAACACCTATAAATTGAGAGAATTCTCGAATGCTACATTTCTGTATTGTTTTAAATTTCTGTACTAGATTTAGTATGTGAGATTGTTTGTTTTCTGGTAAAAAAATAGTCATTTTTTCTGTATCAAACATATAACCTAGAAATTTACATGACTTTTTTGGTTCTAGTGAGCTTTTATCGTAATTTATAATAAAACCTAAACATTCAAGGATTCTAATGGTTTCGTTCACGTTCATGAGACATTTTTCGTACGAGTCCTCGATACATAAGGTATCATCTAAGTATGTAACTGAGCTAAAACCCTGTTTTCTTAAATAACCGATAACTTCTTTCATTATTTTTGTGAATGTTCTAGGTGCTGATGATAAACCATAGGGAATTGCATTAAATTCATACGTAATTAAGTTTTGTCTGTCATTTTCAATTTGAAACCTTAAATACTTTTTATGTTCCGGATGTACAGGAACTAATAAGTACGACTCCTTAAGATCAATACTAGCCATATAACTGTTTTTCGATAACAACGTACACACACTTCTATAATCCTCCATTTTAAAATGTTCGTTCTCTAGGTATTTATTAAAACATTTTAAATTAAGAATAAATCGGTCTGTCCCATTAGGTTTTGGAATCAAAAATATGGGTGAAATAAATTGTTCCGTACTGTTTTGACACTCTGAAATAGCTCCTAAGTCAAGAAGATTATTTAATGCAAGTTGCATCTTTTGTTTTTCTTTAACGGATAAAGATTTATTTGGTAAATGCGGTCTTGTAATATTATTAGATAATGGCAGACGATAGCCATTTAAAATATAATCTAACACAGTTTTATTATTCGTAATATTGAGCCAACAATTATAATAAAATGATAATCGACCTGCATGTACCTGAACTATTGACGTGTTTGGGCACGTTGTCTGGAGACTGTGGCTGTCCTCGCCTGCGACTGCGCTGCTGGCGGCGGCGGTGGCGGTGCTTGAGGGCGAAATTGTCTGTTCGGGTGTCCTCTGTTCGTCGTGTATGCTCCGCGCCCCCCCCCCTGCTCGTCGACGAGAGATATCGAGGAGGGGGAGGTGTCCAGTTTCCCGTGGGTCTGATTTTTGATGCAGATTGATGTTGAATAGTTTTTTGTGGCATATTTCTTTTGATTTGCCAACCTTGTTTTTCTATGGCTTTGGCGGCCTTTATTTTTTCCGATAATTTACTGCCAAATAAGAATTCATCTCTTTCTTCTTCTTGTATTATGTTCAATATAGATTTGTCTAGGCACGGAGTTATACATTTCGTGCGAATTTGTGTTTCTGTATAATGAAGATCCGTCAAAATTCTACAACCTTCTGAAAGATATTTTATAATTTCTATTTTGTTTCCGTCGTTAAGTATTATTTCCATAGCCCTTGAAATCGCAGTAATTCCTAATCCTAATTGATCTTGTTTTACTTCCATCTTTTTATCTCTCGCTCGAACTGCTTCTGCAACAGCAGCAGCTATCTCTGGGTTCAAACTTGGCGATTTTAGTAATCTGCAATTATCAGGGACGTGGTGTTGCTTCAGAAGATTTTCTTTCGCGTCTTTTGTCAAACCTTTCTTTAGTATTGGCAACCAGCGTTGTGCCAAATCATTGTGAATATTGGCTCCATATTTAGGGCTGTCTGCAATGGGATCACCTAATGCAAGACGTATTTCTGGATCAAGTTCAATAGGTGCTTCATTAGAGGTTTCTGGAACCACATTAATCTGCTCGAGTGGAGCCTGTGGGGTATCAGATGACTCGAGGTCATTTTTTGAAATGTCTTCCGTGCGTAACGGCGATTGCGATGGTTCGCATAATATTGGTGCACTCGATGACGATATTGTGGCGGGTATTTGTGGTAACGAATCATCCGTTACATTAGGGTAATCATAATTCGTATTTTCAACGTCTTCAATATTATAATTTTCGGGTAGTTGGATATCTGAAAATGTATAGTTTTATTTCAATAATAATTTTACGTAGGTAGAAAAAGTATTCAATTTTATTATTTATTTATTTTTTTTTTTTTTTATTTGTAGGTAATTCAAATTTATATAATTCGTTTGCAACAAATCTGTAGCATAAATGTGCATACATAACATGTATGTTTTTGCCTTCGTGAATGACTCTCGGTCAACCTCCAGGCTTTGATTTTTGCGTCTTATCTAACCATCGTGTGTAACTCGCGGTTACCCTCCAGGTAGACTTATAGACGCCGTATTGCACACCTTTATTTCTTAACAATAATACGTTAACACTTTAATAACAATAAAACTTACCCTGGTTTTCGATATCAGATTCGGAATCGGAAATTATAATATTTCGTCGACGTTTGTGCACTTTTTGTTTTTCTTCTAGTTTTTTAATTTTTTCTTTATAACGTTTTATTTTATCTTCTGCCTTTCGTTTCGGCATTTTTGAAAAGTAAAGTAACGGTTTTTTAGAAACTTGCAGTAGGTACGTGCGTTCACTACCGCGCACAAAAAAGGAATGAGAAAGTAGCTGCAGAGCTAGTGTAGGGTGGATGCAATAGTGACGTTTTTAAATCGAATATCTAGTTAGAATCGATAAAAATCTAAAAGTGCGACACTACCTAGTACGTTAGGGAAACTACATGGTAATACTATATCTGAAGAATGGAGCTATGAAAATATAATTGGAGTGAGTGCTAAAGATAAATTTAGAACTCACATACGGAGCTAGTTTCCTCAGTCTTACACCTACGTATTTTCCAAGAAAATACGTAACATGAATAATATTTCAGTAAACATGAATCTTGTGCAGTTTCCTGCTCCATCCCCATAATTGCACCAAGACAGAATGCAAATAAGTGCAAAACTCGTTTTGAAAATAAATATTATAAAGTACAGGTGCATATTATACATTTTATGTATCTTCCCCTGTATTATAAAATTAACTTAGTTTTACTTTAGTTAACTGTAGTCTTTAGTAGTAGTCTGACTAAAGGCAAGTCATCAGTTTCTCTATATTTTCATAATATGCAATGTGAGAAAAAGTTAGAGAGCTGAACATTTTACTAGTTTTTTTATGAAACCATGTATATTTTTTGACCATAAATACCATTCATGCCAATACTAAATATTTTTTGCTTAAGTTTGACAAACAAGGGTTTTCCTTAACGCGATTGTAGGGAAAAATAGTGTCTATTTGAATAAGGCAGACGACATTTCAATTTGTAACGTGACTTACAGAATACTAAACTTAAAGGCTTGGTAGGAACCTTGACTTTATAAAATACATGAATATTTTTGTATAAAGGCAACGACGGCATAGTATCATATTCAGAATGTTTTATATTTCCAAAAAATCTTAAATATTTCAGATTAGATTTCCGAACGCACGATGTAAGATTTTCAAGTCCATTTAAAAATTAAATAGCCATCGTTCTCGGCGAAAGCTAATATTGGTTTTGAATGATTTATTCTGTTGGCTGTAAGCAGGAACCGGGTAACAATCAATAAACGCCGCGTGGCTCCTCGTGGTTTCTCCGAACGTTACAAATGGACCTCTGCCAGTTCTAACAAATGCTACCGCTCCACGACAGTGCGAGCACTTCGAGAATGGCTGGCTGCTGCCACCGATAAAAGAATGGTATATTATCTACTCCGTTTTGGAACGTTTTGTGGTATTTCATCCGGGAAAACAACTATAACAATTTATTGTTTAATCGAGGCACTGTCCGTTAAAATTTATTTATTTTGAAATTGACAGCTTTTATAATACGTTACATCAATCCTCGATTAAATTTTTACTGTGACACTGTTGCGGAAAAAATGTTGCGCTAGTTATAAAACAATTCGCGCGATTTATCACAAACTTTGTGACAAAACTGCAAGCTTTATTGCACACCAGACGACTTATGGTGCAAAATCCGAGAGAAATCTTTTTTTTTCCATACCACTAGCTGCCTGCCCCTGATCTACGCAAGTGGTTTAAAAAACATAGATTCAAGCTTTATCCTAACAGTAACAAAAACAACAAAAATAATTAACTTATTTTGTTGTTTTTTGAAGATATACCTACACGCAAATACTCGCACATTCTGGTGATACAGTTTATTTAAAGATTTATAAGTAGATTTATAAACAACATTTCATGGATTTTGCGTTTGATAGGTAAGCAATATAATTCAACTTATCGCATGACTGGTATTTTTCCGCTGCGATATAATTTAAAACTTTCTTCATTTCCTCGCCTATAGCGATTGCGATACGCGATATTTTGTACTACCTACAGAGTACACACGCATACCACGATACTAAAATATTTTTCTAGAAAATTGAGCGTGAAAATAACTGGATGCAAATTTATTACATAAGCTTCCAACAATAAATAACTTTACCTGCACATAATAATACACCTTCAGTATAATAGGAGAGGAAATTGAATAAAAATGAGGCAAGGAAATTCACTTCATATAAGATTTTACTAGAAAAATCTTGCTGCTTTGTTTATTTTCATCCTTTATTTAATGATGGGGAGAAATACTGAAAAAGCTTACATTCCAATCGTAATTTCTGTTACACTTAACATGCTTACTTGTAGGAGTTCATAAATCTAGTGTGCTGAGTGTAGTAATAAAATTTAATTCACATTAATTTATATTCATCCCAACATTGTTCTAAAAATATAATCTTAATCAATTTCACATTAACAAACATGAAACTTTACGATAACTAATTAAAAGCACTTTAAGTTATGAGTACGTAATATATTAAAAATTAACGTGATTGTTTCGAGACTAGTACATATGAAAGCGTGGCTTTTGTACAATAGAACAAAATACGAAAAAGACCGACGAACACCACACAATGAAGCCATATCCGTCATTTAATCGCATTCTATTCAACTTTGACCCACGTTCAACTATCTATTGTATCCTGCATTCCCGAAAGACATGTAGGCCTTTTAAAACTAGGCAACAAATATTTGGGCTCACAAAAGATTGAGGACCAGCCTAGACCAACAAGAAACTCTATTTACCCCGAAATAGATCAATCAAACGTGACTGCTTCTCAAAAATGGCGTTGGAAGAAATTCTGAAGGAAACGTGAAGGAATACATTTTAGTAAAAACTTGACACGTCCTTCTTTGGAAGTGAATCATTGTAAGCAAAATATAAAACTAAATCTTTTACTACATTTTTCAAAATATGAACACCTAATTTATTTATAATTATTGTAGTACACAAGTTTACCAGAGGAGTCGTCAGAGTCATTACAGTCGACAGTCCTACAGTCACCAAAGTGACACATTCGAAAATGTTCTCACATCTAAACTGAATGTGACCACTAAAGCGACCACAAATTCGTTTAGTGACAATGACATTGACATGGTTTTTAAGGAAACAATAGGGTAAATATTCTTAGAATAGCTAATGAAAAATGTAATCGGTAATTATCGAGGGAACTATTTAATTGGTATTGAAAACTGGAAAAAAGACTGCCATTAATGTAATCAAACTTATTTTTGTATTTCTGAGAAGGTTCGAAGTAAAGTAAATATTAAGTCAAAATACGAAGGAAATTAATTAAAGAAAATAATGTCTTGATATAAAAAAGACAAATAAAGGCGATAAATTTTGGTTGTTTGTTTGACCTGACTCTATTAATCTTTGAATACCAGCTTCTTTGAAAAATATACTAAGGTCATCTGCTACGCGCGTTTACTAATAAAGAGCTTTGGGGCGAAAATAATACTTAACTCTTAGGCTTTGAAAATAGGTAAAAAAGTTTCGAGTTTTAAAAACGGAGTCCTGATAGCGAATTTTAAAAATGTTATGTTTTCAATTAAACTATACAAAACTAAATACATTATACCTTTTATGTTTTTTTTAGTATTTATTATGTGATTTTTTACGTCGATATGAAGATACAACGTGTTTAGACTAACCTGAATCAATCGTACCTACCTAACAAAATACTCGTCTATTGAGACAACCAGACCTTTTGTCTGAAACATTATTTCTCGGCGAGACATTTTAAAATGGTCTTTATCTGTTTAAATATTAACTTTCAGTCTTAAATTACGAGCAAAGTACACATTACACGACATATTGATTCAAGAGAGCACCGACCGAGTTCCATCTACTGAATTGTCTAGGTCAGTGTTTTATGACCAATTACTGCACTTTGTAGAGGGCAGACCGCTTCGATCAATTCCCAGTTTTTATCTTTCTACAGCTCGATTTACAGCCTATTGTTATCGGCTCACCACCCTTATAAATTACTAGGGACCTTTCAGCAGTGTGAAACAAAGTTAATAAAAAGTCCTGATTGATTATATGTATCTTTGAAACCAGTAACGAGTACTCTGGTATATAACGGAATCTAGTCTTGTAAGCGTTACCATTTATAGAAGACTGAGATTAATTTGAGTCTGCCAGGTTTCCAGATTTACTATGTGAATGGAACTAGCGTAAATATTGTCCTGCACCGTGTAACCAGTAAATAACTTAACTGTAAACCTGTCTGATTTCCTCTCATGCCTTCCGTGTTTGGAGTTGTCGCTTTAAACTTGGAGGAAGACATAAAAGTAAGAATAATGTACTGGCATTTGTTCTCGGAATGGTATGATTGCAGTTGTTAATTGCGATGTTATGTAACAGCCCTTAATGACGTTACAAAAGCGAAGAGTCGCTGTAATAGAGGGAAAGGCTCGTGGCGGCGACGCGGGCGCTGCATACTGATGTAGGAGATGGGTCGGATCAGCGCTTGGACCGACGCCCGCACAACCAATATCTTTCAGCCCGACAACAAACCATCCAGTAAATACTCGCAGCTCCAGGGCTCAAGCGGGTTTAACGTCCGTGCGTGGAACACAGCCAAGCAATAAAACTTCATGTTTATACAACGAGTCTGCAACATGCTAGGTTATGGATCGCTGGACTTAACTTGTACACAGATACGATCGGCACGGTGCAGCAGACCGGTTGTGACAGTGCTAAACTTCACTGGCGTTTAGCTTTGCTGAATGACTGCTGAATCTATTGAAGCGGGAATAAAAGTTCTTTTTTTGATTTAAATGTTTTTCATCGTTGATTAAATAGAAGGGTCAGACGGCCGGGCGGCGTCTGGTCGCAAGTGGACTGTTATTGTTTCAGTTAACGAGGCCATTGTTCTGAGGGGTAGGTTAGGAGAGGTGTCATCCGAGCCACATTGTCCGACCGCCAAGTGTTTCAATATCACCAGCCATTGTTATCATAAATAATGAAAGAAAGGTTTTGTTTAAACGTTACTAAACGTACACTCTTTTGACTATAAACTCTGTATGTCAGAATACGAAAGTGGTTAAGTTTTGGAAAAGGAGACAAGATGATACATAATTTAGTATTACATATTGATCGACCTACCTACGCAGGACATATTATTATAGTGCGGGTTTAAGTGAGTACCTACACAGGTAAACTTCCTAATTCCCTTACTCTCATAACACGGTTTGACATTACCGGGAAGAAACCAGTCGCAATACTCGCAATTTAAAGTGTGCAGTGGTAGACCCATGCCTTTTAACAGTTGGAATGGGCCGGCTCGTCCGGGGAAGTGCCAGCCTCTTACATAACACCACCGTGAAATAATAGCGACTACTCCTGTGTTTTAACTGGTTTGTGAGAGTGCCGGAGGCCCACACCCCCACTTAAAAGGACGGCAACGCAACAGCGATCCCTCTGGTGTTACAGATATCCATGAGCGGCGGTGATTGCTTACCATCGGCATCAGGCGACCCGCTGGCTCGTTTGCCGCCTCAGGCATTAAAAAAAAAAAATTTCCCCGCTGACTTCCAGACTGCAGACTGACACTGTCTATGTAATTGCGAACAGAAGATCCAATCACGCACGGCTTCATTAAAATGCTTTCTGAATGTGTATTAGTCATGAACTCTATCAAGATTGAGCCACTAGATCACCGAGATGATTTTTTAGTATGAATGAATTTATAAAACCGGCTATGCCGCTTATAAATTAAAGGATGCTCATATTATTTCCTTTTAAATTAACTTACATCATCGTATAAATGTATTCATCGTCTATTTTAGTAAATCACCAATATTTATCATTCGAGCTTGAATGTTTCTAGGTGAATATAACTCTGAGTTAATTTTGGCGGCGACGATTAGTTTAATTCTTCGCAGATGATATTAAAATATTTAATAGTTTACGTTTTACATCTCAATATTAATAGATCGTGAATCTCCTAATTTTATATAATAAATTATTATAAACTTGTTCCCTAATTTTTATTTTATTTTTGTCATCATAATATGGCACCAGCCTAAACTACTAAGCTAAATAACAATTGGATAAGTGGGTTTATAACATGAGTAATACTAAGAGCTATCTACGAGCATAAAATCTGCTCCGTTCGCCTTCAACTAGGAGTTCATCCTTACACTCTAGAAGAAAAGTGGTCGTCTGCCTACTGTACGGTTTGAGAAAACTTTCTTCTGCGTTCGCTTGGGCAGGAGTTAACGTCTCCCGCTGTGGTTTTCTAGAGAGACTACAACATGGGGTTCTTCAAGAAGGGCGTGAAAAGGTTTTTATAGGGCCAGCGACGCGCGTGTGATGCATCTGGTGTTGCAAGCATCCATTTTATCATAGGTGACGGTAACTTGACTTGCCGACTAAAGCGCCAACTTCGTAGTATGAAGAACATGTTATTCCTTTTATGTAATTACAACGGTATTAATTGTTAACGTGAATAAGTATTCGCCTATAATTTTATATTTACAACTAAGTTACAGTTATTATTTCTATTAAATTGTATTTCAGGTGTTAAAGTCTATAGAAGACAATTATCAGAACAAGTTTAATCACTCAGACAACTAGTTATGAAAACCTTTTTATTACGATAATTCGAAAAGTTTCGACTTTCGAATCGGTCGAATTGTATAGTACTCGTAACTATGGCAAGAACTAAGCAATACTCTGCGGAGGTGAGTGATCGAAAGTTACATTTAAAAAATTAAAAAACAAACATATTATTTTAGCCGAATCAATAATTAGAATTTAAAAGATTCTTAGCTGAGTGGTTTCAAACGACGCATCACATTCATGAGATCGGTGTTTCGCTATGGATTTTTCTTAGTTTGTATTTATCATTAACTTATCTACAAGTATTAAGAGTTACAGAGGTCAGATGGTAGGTAAGTAGTTTAGTTTCATCAATGTAATAATTTGACTTGCCAAAGCCTGTACCATGGCTGACTAGTAAGCGGGACAAAACGTGTACGTTTTAAAGTGTTTTGTTCGGAACACATAAAACATCACGTAACAACTCGTTTATCCACTCACCTATTTCAAAACAATCACCGTCTACCTGTGTTTACCTAATGATTATAAATACAGTGGACAGCAAAACAAGAGCTATTTAAATTCCCTCAGAGAAAGTATAATGTCGACTGCACTGCTAGAATGAACTGCCATTGATTCCGTAGGACTAACAGTGAGCGAACGGCAGAAACAAACAATTCCTAATACAGGCCTCCTATTACCATAATGGATAGGATTAGAAAGCAAGTAAAGTGAGTGAATAAAGTTTAGATACCTAATTCAATACACCAACGATTCCGAAAGGATTAGTTTTGGACCGGTGTTAATCCTGATTCTTTTTCACAAACATTAACAAAACAAAAGTCAACTTATATTACAACAACTGCCATAAATTGTGTTTTTTAAAAAGAAGCTTAACCTTTCACCTTAGGTTAGTTTCGATTACAGATTCAAATAAGCTTAAAAATACATGTAGGTTTTCTTTTGTAGTAATAAATATAAAGACATCTTAGTTCAATGTTTTCAGTATACTCGTACCTAGTGGAAAATTATTACGGGGAAAAACGATGTATCTATTCGTCTTTTAGAACTACCAAAAAGAAATTACGAGTCTAGTTGTTTAATCGAAAACTTGTTCAATATTGTGTTTTGTTATTTTAGCCCCCATTACAAAGGTAAAAGAATTGCAAAAGAAAACGCAAAATACATAATACTTTGTATTTCAAATAGAAACAAATACTTTTCAATAGAGAACAAAAACGATCTTTACGAGGCCAAAACCTTTGTAGAGCTAAAATAGTTATTCTGTACTTGTTATTTTATTTATAAACAATACGAGAAATAATCCAGAGTAGACCCAAAATAAATTACTGTGGCCTGGAGCGATTAGGACGGCCGACCGCGACCCCAGACAAGAGATGGGATGGATACAAAGACGTATTTAGTCCAACATAAATGATTATTTTAATAGATACTGCAAATTGCGAAACAATGGCAAAACTAAATAGCAGTCACTGAGGACCTGTCAACACAATATGCACTATGACGGTTGATATTATTTTGAACGTAACATTGCAACATCGACATTGGTAATGACATATTAATAAAATATACCTTGAAAATTTTATTCATGTGTTATAAAATTTCTACGTAACCATTGTTTTCTGACATGTCTACGTTTTAAATCCTCCTTCTTTGTGCTTTGATGGGTAGGCTTAATAATTGATTATAGACAAACCTTAAATAACTAACTCTCTTATTCGCTCTATGAACAGCCGTCATCAGTGTAGGTTACTTTTGAACTGTCTGTAGACATAGAAATGTTATGGTAGTAATAGTAAGTAG
Organism: Mecyna flavalis; assembly: GCA_949319885.1. Taxonomy (NCBI): domain Eukaryota; kingdom Metazoa; phylum Arthropoda; class Insecta; order Lepidoptera; family Crambidae; genus Mecyna; species Mecyna flavalis. The sequence continues at coordinate 10,069,619 of OX439426.1, forward strand.
CTAAATGTCTCCGGGGAGAACCGCGTAGAAGGCTTCGTGTCGCTTACCGTGGTCTCTCCCCACTATGGACGATGAGGGAGCGTCGCAGGGGTTTTAGTGGGTATGCCTGACCGGAGAGCCCCACATAACCCGTTCGCCCCCCGGCGGCGGGTATGCAAAAGGATGTCGGCCCACTGCACTACGGGTCGGCGGCATTTCCCCTGCGCTAACAAAAAAAAAAAAGTAGCTAAATGTCTGTAGATCAGTTCTTGATATGACATAAATATTACCTAAAATAAGGAAACAAAGCATCAATTATACACAAACATTTACGTGATGGAGAAAAGATATTTAAATATTATTTTAAATAATTATCGTAGAAACACTTGCCATCAAAACCAAATCCATTTTGCGAATAAATTGTTCAATTTTCAGCTGCTTCTTTACCTTCCTATTTCTTGTCATTTCTGTCGTAAGTATCTCTGGTAGTTAAGAAATAAACATTACTAACAATAATATTACTCATGTGGATTTCATAATACATAATAACGCAGTGGACATAAGAAGTGACCTGAAGACAGAATGTTAGTAATTTAAAGAAGTACCTACTTATTATTAGTTTGCCCTCGAAATGTTAAGTTACATACTCAACAGTGATTAAATTTTCGACATGTTATTATATTTACTACTTCAAACATTGTTTCGAGGTTAATACAACAGTGTAACCAACTCAAATTATAGTCTTATAAAACAAAGATATGACGCATTCCTCAGAGATTCACAAGTCGCAAGGGCATTTTAGTTATTCATCTCAACGCGTAATCACAACTTCAACGGAGATCTACTAAGACCACTATTAATCAACAATTACTGCCAACCTTGAAAGTTCGTGCTCCAAATGTTAAACCCACTCGAAATAATAATTATAATAATATTCATAGTCCATTAAACTTACCGTTAGCTGGAGCGAAAATGGAACGACATTGGTTTTTTAAGAAAATTTTCTAACAATGAAAAGCGTGGATAATTAACTTGCAAAATGCAATTTTTTTTTGGTAGTTTCTCTTCGGTGTCGTTTGTTATATTATTTGTGTAGTACCAGACCTAATAGTTAGCTACTTCTTATGATTGTTGGCATATAAGTCGTTTGGTTGGCACATAATTATTGGTTTTAAATTTTAATTATCGAGTCAGGCCGAAAACTTTTGTTGTACATTTTTCCAACATAATTTAGATTGATTTTACGTGGTCTAGTAAATAAGTTGTAATCAAAGGTTTGAACCTTTTTTGATTTTTTCTAACCAGAACTTTCAAATTTTTACTTAGATTTTTAGTTTTCTGGATAGTCTCAATACCTCTTGAACCTTAGATGACACACAAGAATTAATATCAAACAGGAGGCTAATTGCAGTAATTTATAAACAATGTTAATATTAAATAATAATACGAATTACCTACATCCAGTATAAACGAGATAATTTATCGTTGATAAATTCCTACATCAACAAAGCAACGAGATATTCAATAAACAGCTGCAATTTCATATCCCCTCGATGTTAGTCGACATTGATTGATATCGCCTTATAAAGAGAAATCTTGCATTTTATTCCATAGCTTATAATGTTAATGGTTGGAGTTGGTAGCTGAGTGGTTTAAACCGTTGCTTTACATGCGTGAGGTGAATGATTCGAATCTATGGTTGACCCTATGGATTATGTGACTTGCGGTGATGAAAAACATCGTGAAGGTACAATATTCGACTACCATGATCCAAGTCCAGTTCTCCCGTCAAGGGTGACGGAAGACAGAATAGATGTCAGTCGCTTCATGTAATAACTGATTTTTTTCGGAGGAGAATGCGTTTATGCACCATAACCGCAGGCTAGCTAGACCTGCGGCCGTGTGGAGACTAAAGCGTCCACTACCCACTAAACTTCCCCGGTTTCCCCTTCACACCCGATTAGGAGGAGCCGGTGCTAGCCTTGTGGCTAATGACCAGCCCATCCCTATGTATTAACTGGACTTGCCAAACCCTGGATCATAATGCAAACTCACTCATTCAATATGGAGCCCTGACTAGACCAGGATCAAACCGCTCGGACAAAGAGAGAGAGCCATTAATGTTTAAATATTAAGTATCTACTGATACTCTACTGTTGGAATTCAAACGTCTAAGTTTAGTTAAAGCAAACAAACCCTTAATTGAGGTAGCTCCCACGTGATGTACGTTTATGTAGTGAATTGCTAACGATTTATTTGTAACAGTAAAAGTACCGTCAAAGACGACACGACCTGCTTAGACTGTTGGAGGTGCTAACTCGACATGGCAAACGAGACCCAATAAAGTAAGTAACAGAAAGTAGCCTGTGTTTGAAAGATAAACGACAGTTAAGTATTTTTTAAACCTTTGAAATAATTAAACTTTTTTGAAGACCAGATTAAAGTACCTAATTGACCTGAACTAAATTTTCGCTGTACAAAACGGAAAAAGTTGCAGAGCTGAGTTGGTTTCGGATATGTATCGAATTAGTAATACAATTATTTGTTAGATAATGAATAAGTTTAATAAAAAATATAATTTTTATTTTATGTGTAACCTGTGCAGGTTTTGCTAATGAATATAAAATTTGACAAATCCCATTATTGAATTGGCTAATTTTCAAATCAGCGTTTTAGTATTTACGAGCAGTTTGTTCGCTGATTGCAGTTACATACGCCCCTTTATTCGCCCACCGGAAACATTTTAAAAGCCATTAAGCCTTCTGTTGGTACGTCTATACTGTATCCCAGGTAGGGCACCCACTTAGACCTGGATTTACCTAACCGATTAAGCGACGCACGTAGGTGGTCATTTGCTATAATTTGCTTCGAACTTCGTACACGAAACGGCTGTCTATTGATAAAAGCAGTTAAGTAATATACGGTGAGCACAGAGGAATAGTGTTTATTATGTAAACTAGGAAGCGTTTTCAATACATATGAATGAGTAGAAATTGTTATTCTGGACATGTTATCGTTGCTATTCATAGAACTTACTTCATAATGTGTGCCTAAAGCTGGAAGGTCCAGGTTAATTTTAAGATAAACCTCTTCGTCTGTTCTCTTTCACATGACTGGTGGTCCTCCCCAATATTAATAATTTAACAAATTCAATAATTTAACTGCTGTTACATCACAGCAAACTTTAACAATCGAAGGTAACCAATGGCACCATAGCTCGTTTGTACACTGCTAGTAAAATCTTAAGATAAAGAAATCTTGTAATGAAGGCTATACACGTGTGTGACGTCAGAAATTCTAAACTATCTTCCAGATTTCAACGACTCATTTAAACACTCAATTAACAATTAAAAATTCAAGAAATGTTGAATGTGTAGATTTATCCATCTAAACTAATTCGTCATTCTCGTCTTGCTCTAAAAAGAGAAATAAGTATATTATAATAAATGAGCCGTGAAACAAACCTTTTCACGCTGCAACTATATCATAATCTGATATTGGCAATCGATTAGAGCAAGCCTCGGCGTTTGCGGGTGTTAGCTTACCACTGATCAATTCGTCTCAGATAACTCGAAACCATTTTGTAAACACTGTCTACAAAAACGTTTTTCCCCAAAAAAATTCGTTACAAAATAGGCGACACGTTTTGAAATAAGTTTTCGACATCAACTAAGCGTGTCGTTAAAAAATTATTAAATACATATTTGCATGTCTGTTTGCTAATTAATACTCTTGCCAATTAAGTCGATCTATCAATCTTGCTTAGATAACCAAACTAATGACTCAATTGCGTTAATTTGTTGAATAGGTTTGGCTTTAAGGACAGGCAAAAGGTTATACGACTTCGTGATATCGCATCATTTTTAAATGTAAAAATAAAACTCGTTTCTGTGTGGGTTGTTCAGTTTGATGAGTCCAGTGTTTTTCAAACTTCAAACCGAGGCTCCTGAGTTAATTAATATACGCCAATAAATGCGACATAGATACTATGCATATCAAAATACGATAGATAGAAAGACTTAAAATATGAATATAAAAATGGTAATAATATTAAGTTATGATTTATTTCAGTATCATTATCAGACTCAAAGACTCTTGTGTTTTGTGCGCTTACCGTAGTTGTAGTAGTGTTGACAATTATCATGCACTGTGCTGTGCACATATTATACACACAAATTATATCGACGTACAATTTGATGAAAACCTTCATCGAGCTCTATTCCAGATAACTATTCAATATTTTATTTTTATAAACAAATAGGCATACCCAGTCATACATACGTATTGGTATTTTTTTTTGAGCTCTGGCTATTGCCGCCCAGGGTACGGCATGTTTTTTTTTTTGTTTTTATAAGATGCTTTCTGTTTATATTGAGACTAATTGGTGATAGCCGTTTGCAATTAAACCTTTTTCACAAGTGAAGATTTGCATGCATGCCAATTGCCAATTACGAAATTAAAGGGTGATTGTAAAAAGTTTGAATAGCACTGAGCTAGAACATAACCTCGCTTATTGTATAAATAATCTTGAATTGTTCAAAGTTGCATTATGTATGATTATGTATCCTTGTGGATGTTTATGCGAGTCCTACGAGCGAATGTTTTGTATTGGTGGCACGCAGTCTGCCAACCCAAGGTGTGTTTGACGAACTCGATACGTACGGTATAAATAACTACGTCGCCGTAGTAGGGATGCGCGATCCGGGTCGTCGATCCGATTTTTCAGATCGTAATGGATCGTAATGCCACGATCCGATCCGCGGATCGGATCGCATGCCGTCGATCCGATATTCAAGAAATCGATCCGGATCGGATGCAAATAAATGAGACACAATTAATCTTGGATCTTTATTAGGTAAACCTCCAAAGTATGTAAAACTTGTAAACAAAGACCCAATGCCCTATTGCCATGTGTAAAACATGTAAACAAGTACTTTGAGGGTTAGTAACAATTGAGGGACGGTAACAAACAAACTAGTAAATCCACAGATTTATGCTTACCTACCCACAACATTCGTTAATAATAAATTATAATGTATAAGATTAACAGATCTACCCGTATAGGATGCCGCCAAGTTCAAAATGTAAACAAAGATAAAGTTCGTAACAAATAAACCTAAGTAAGTACCCATTTTATAGTAAACAAACCGCGTTTTAATTCATACGATCAAAGCGATCCGATCTTTTAACTTTTGTATCGATCCGGCCAAAAATCGTATGACTTCGATCCGATCCGAAAATCGCCGGATCGTATGCCTGTTGATCCGATCTTTCAAAGGATCGGATCGGATCGGCGCATCCCTACGCCGTAGTAGGGTTATTGATCAGACATCGGGTATACATAAGTAATGAGGAATCGTCATTTTGAGATCAATGTAGGTATGTATTAATAATTGGGTACGCTAAAAGCGTTTGCTTCCTGAGTGGCAAAATGGAAATGGTCGTTGTCAACAACACAGGGCGATGTCAATTAAACATTTTATCTTCAAAATAAAACAGATATTTTTTTCTTTAAATAAAACAGATACAAAAGTCAAATACTTATCTACAAACTATATGAAATATTAATTACTGTTAGAAGATTATTGTGTGTAAGCAAACATTTCGAATCTCATAAGTTTTCGGTGTGTAATCTTGCTCCTAATGCTGGAAGCAGTTTAGACTAATAATTTATTTACTTTGAACCACTTCTATGAGCAGAGTTGAAGCAATGTACCTACGTTTAAATCTTACCAAATTCAATCTAGTAATAAATAGACAAAAATTTTATTATTTACGTATTTCAGTACGATTTTCATGATTATCTTTTTTCATCTCTTGTATATTATTGTTTGTATGGCTTTTCAAATTTTAGAGTATATCTGATTTTGCATTAAATTACCATGTATAATATTACTATCTGTAGTATAGTTATATACACTCACCGGCAATAAAACCTGGCCACTGGGCTTTTTTCATACAAACATGGTCATTTTAGCGTCTCATAGATAAAAAACTATTTGCAGCTGTGCAATGATTATTACGTCAAAGGAGAGGCCAAAAGCCCGATTAACAAATCACAGCTTCAAGAATTTACACTAACCGCTCAATTTTCTCGAAAAGGAATAACAATAAAACGAACTCAACGCTCAATATATCCATATATAGAGCGTTGAGTTCGGTTTATTCTTTTTTCTTTTTGAGAATAGTGAACGATTTTTGGCAATTTTTGAAACTGTGATTCGATAATAATTAGACGTTTGACTTCTCCATTGATGTAATAATCATTGCACAGCTGCAAATAGTTTTCTATCTATGAGACGTTAAAGTGCACGTTTGTATGAAAAAAGCCCAGTGGCCAGGTTTTATTGCCGGTGAGTTTATTTTAATGTCAAGTATCCATAGCAAGAATATTCTATTGTTCAAGAATATTTTATTGTTCAACAACATTAAATGTTACTGAATAGGCGATCCGGTATCAATCAAATTGGCGGGTCTGTTGAGACTGTAACCTGATATCCTGGATTAACAAAAGCCTTTGAATTCCTAACTGAATTCATATACAAATTCTTTATAGGGGCAAATTTAATATGTACAGAAACCTTTCTTGCTTCTGATTATTTATGTAAGCGTGTTATGACTGTTCTTATAACGAAATAAAAGAGATTTGAAGATTCATCCAACGATATTAAATATAAATTCGTTGGGTTCATCTTTGAGATCTAGAAAGATCTTATTTGGATTTATTTTACACTATAAATGGGCTATCTTCTGTTGACCGTTCTATCCCATTGTACCGATGTATTGATTTTTGTTTTTCATAAAAAAAGTAACAAATATTTCCATTTAACTACATAATTTAAAAATTTTCCACTTAAAGCTTAATAAACAATCACTTAAAGCTTAGTTAATAGTTTTTATCTCTCTTTCATCGTTTTTCACTCAAATAGTCCCAACAAACCAACGTTTAACTTTATTATAGCTTTAAAAGATTATCCCTTCGCTAGATTGCTGAATGTAGAAATAACACAAACAGCATAAACCAGAGACAAATAACTATTTCATGGACAAACATTAGGCGAGCGCAACCGCTGGAGCTAATGGCTCGTTATGTTAATGTTAGATCAGGCTAATAAATTGTGATAACATTATGTGCACTGAATGCGTGACATCTTCTTTAGTTCAATAATATCATGAGTAAAACTGCACTTAGCTCTTGGCACAGTTCAATAATTCGTATTACTCAGGATTGTAATCGTATGTCTATCACATTGTTCAGATCTACGTAACAGCGATGTTATTTCAAACAATAGATTTGTTACGTTCTTCTTATTAATTTATAATTAATTGTGTGCTAAGCTTAAACTTGCGTATGTACATGTTTTACCTACTGTACAAAGTGCAGCCATTTCACTGTGTCTAAAAATTTTATAACGTTATTTTTGATTTTGTTATCTTTTTAATTAAATAGACTGTAAGAACCAGCGTTTATATATGTAGAAATAATAAAAAAATACATAATAGTGAAACAGTAAATAACTTGTTCACATCCTCACAAAGGTGAAGTACCTACTTAGTATTATTACTCTATGAAAACGTAGCTCCCAACCCGAAAATTGTTAATAGAAAGTTTTTTTAGTTTCCGATGTTTGGATAAGTTTCACAAACTATTCCATCAGTCTTGTCGAAGAGATACCTGCTAGGAATCAGCCTGCGATAAGATTGTTAATATTCCAACCATCCACTCAAAGCAATATGTTAATTCCTTTGTAATAGGTATAGAACCTCTAAGGAATGGATCTCACTAGCTGACATTGTTTTCCCTAAACACTACAATTTAGGCCTTTACTAAGCTTAGGTAGGATCTATGTCAACTAAGGCCTGCCTCGAAATTAGTTTACCTTCTAAAATGAATGCTATTTGCATGTTCGACTACATTATAAAAAGAGTCACCGAAGGAGATGGGTAGTATTCGATGTGTATAACAAGTAATATTTGAAGGTTTACTTTTTTTTTTTAATACTACAGTCAACTAGTTAGACAGTGCAAAGTTATGTATATTGAATAAATAAAATTACGAATAATTTAAAAATCACTATGGCGTAGATGATAGAGGACGACCGAGATGCTAGAATCACTCTTTGAAAATTTTCCTAAGGTGCTACTGACTTTTTTGTTTTTACTTTTCACAGTGTTTTTATTAGTTGACTTTACAAGTAGATAAGGACGCTTGAATCGTTGTTTGCATCGCACAAATACATATAGGATTTCTACGTGTTATCCTTCCCAACACATCATGTTTTCTGAAGGCGAGCCCTTCCTCTCCACTCCAATCCTTTTTGTACGGCCCTCGTAAATATGTACATTTACCTCATGCGATACGGTTCTAGGCAGTGATTTCTCCCGGCTGTGGGTCGAGACAATCAGAAACAGATATCCGTACTTTATGTTACCTCTCAGGGGAAACTGTTTCGGTTATTCGGAAGCAGAGCTTGAATGCCGCTTTCTGATCCTCTCTCCTTGGCTATCCGATAAACCAACCATTGAGAACGTATGAAAGCACGGTTTGTCTTTTACACTGACTTAGAAAAAGATTTCCACTGGGATTTTATTAGGAAAACTATGTAAAAACTTTTGTTGACAATTATTAATAATTAGAATTCTAGTTTACCGTCTGTATGATAATAAATACGACATAGTCTGGTTCTATACAATAGATTCTGAAGGAAACATATTATGTTAGGTAAGTCTATGCTGAAGTTACAAACTGCTTATCCCAGCTTTAGTTTCATTATTAAAGCTTTTATTGTTTGTTATTTTTTTGTGGTGCCTATATTTGCTTAATTCGTTCCAAAATTCGATAGGATAGATGAACGCTGACGAGTTACAATAATTTTGCCAATTCAATGCAAGCATTCAATAAATTATAGTAATCGTTAAATCCTTAAAGCACAAAATATCTAACAGACCGCCAATATCTTGTGCAATTATACATAATGTCAACGTTAATTTTAATCTTTATTACCAGCTGTATAGAAAGGGCTTATGCGAATGTCCCAAACAGCTGCCCTAGTCAACTCCAAGACTTATTATGCAAATTTAATCCTTTACACGCAAACATATGCACTAAAACCGCGCGAATGTTCCTGACAGACAGTTTAATTGCAGCCGTGTCTTAGTGCACCCTATCTGGTCTATCTTGAAACCTAACAGAGCTCCCTGATGTCATAAGGCGGTGATGAAACAGTCACATATAATCACGTCCTGGAACTTTGCGTGACTAACCGTGGAACAAATGCGACTTATGATAATATACCAACCAGATAAGGACAGCAAAGCATGAAACTTTTTATACCATTGCAATTTTAGATTTTATCTAACATTGCTTAACTTTGTCGTTTTTACAATAAAACCAGTGAATAAACTTGCACGCAACTTTTCCATTGACTAATTGGTTCACTAACCAATTAAACGTGCTTTTGTATAATGCATGCAATTTGTTGCACAATGAATTCAAAGTCAACAGGATAATCGAACGACTTAGCATTTTAATTAACTGCCTCATTAAAAAGTCAAATCTTCTTCATTTCAAACGTGTAGAACACGATTTAATAAAACTCATATTTAATCCAGTTTACATTAAATAAAATCGCAAATTAGCTATAAAGAACTAAATATGATAATTGTGTATAGGTGTGGTCGGATTAACGTTGCACCTAAGTCTAATATAACAACAAGCATTTAAAACTGCGTTGGACTGTGGACCGCTAGAGCAGTGGTTCTTAACCAGTGGTACGCCGACCACTATTAACACTGCACCGAAAGCAACAAAATGACGTAAATAAAACTCTTTAATAAATTAACAATTTTACATTGATGACGTAACTATAGTATATATTCTGTGACTATTAGTGGTTCGATTCCCGGGTAGGGGAACAACTGCTGATCTCGTTTCTGTAAATTTTTTGTTTTTTAAAACGATTGTTGAGCTAAAACCTATCATTGTATTATGACTTGATTTCAATGATAAAGACCTTTGAAGTAAAAAAATATTGAACCTAATTGACCTACAAGTTTAAGGGTACATGGTAAGACAGATTTTATTGATGATTCTTTGGCCGTGTCAAATTTTTATCCGATCAAGCTATGAGACTGAGACTATTGGAGGAAACTGTGTGCACGCTTTTACATTATAAAATGTCCAACATAGTTCGTCTGCCGAACCCTTGGTCGTAAGATTGGCTGCCGTATCCGAAACTCGGATAGAAGAACACTATTATTATGACTGTGGTAGCAAATGGTCCTTGATCGCTAAAAAGGTTAAGAACAACTGCGCTGGAGGAATGCGTCGCGCTGATGCAACGGCACACCTGCGCGTACGCCGCCAAGCGGTCTTCCACAGGCAATTAATCTCACGTCAGGAATTTAGTTACGATTCAACAGACGTGTATTAGATAAAAGATATTAATTTTGTATGCCTTGCTGCGTTTTGTTTGTCCTTAATAATGATCTGAACTTAACATACTTGTTTGAGAAATAGTTGGTGCTAATCTCTACGGAAATTTAAAATTCAAAAACATAATTATGTCCCTTTAAAGTCAAATTGACTGAAAGGATAAAGTTTGTGAAATTATTTTTTATGTAAGCTTTGAAATACTCAATCATAATAACATATAGGGTATTACAAAAATATATATTTTTTGCCCGAAACAGCGCAAGCGAAACCTCGGGGCAAAGCTGGTTACAAAATAAAGTCACGTATGCAACGTATACAGTGACATTTCAGATCTTGCGTTACAGTAGTGCCTTTACCAGCGAATTTATTCGCGGTAGCTTACTCCACTCTGGCGGATCCGTATACCCGACACCTAGTTTAAAATAAACCGAACAAAGGGAATTTCTCAGTAAATAAGGAAATTTGAGGCGTATTAAGTAAATCAGTGGCAGTTTCTTGCGCAAACTCAACAATATCGCGTATCGATATCGAGTGATTTAATAGCGCATGCAGTGCGGAGCGCAGCCGTCCCGTTCACTCTAAAATTGCCAATGACCGCATTGAGATAAAACGCAATGCTACCTAATCGCTGTAATCGTTGAAGGTCTGAGGTCACCGGTCCACTGCCACTTTACCTCTGTACATTCCTATTACTTTCTAGAATGTAGTGTTCTAGTGTGTCGCTTTGTACTTTTTAAATTCGTTAACTACCTAGGAAGAGCAGTAAATAGACTAAATAGGAGTACGAGTAGAGTAGGTCGCATTTTAGCAAAACGGGATCGTGGGATTGTCTACTAAAGTGGGCACTTAGCATCGCAGATGTGAACCAAATAAAAAAACTATATTTGAAAATTATAATTTCATAAAAGCAAGTCTTTATAATAATAACCACAACAGAAAAAAAAATATCACTGCGATTTATTATCAAGTTTTGTGCGCATTCAAACGATACTATTATATTCGGAAAAAAATATTAAATTCGGGTCGGACCGTTTTACATATCTTAGGTTTTTTCTGTTAAGAAATGCTTTTACTTTTTTACGAGTATATATCGTCGTATGTATAGATACGGCGATATATACTCGTACATAAAAGCGCTAAAACAATTAGTCTTGCGTTTTATTTGTCGTAAGTGGTATTGTATAGAGATGGTTTTAATTTGGTTTTAAATAATAAAAACTCGCATAATTACTTTAACTGAGGTTTAAGGTTTATGGCAAAAGCAATTTCGGTTGCCAGTCGGGTCATAAAGAATCTACTTAGCAGTTGGGTGTTCTCTTTCGTCAGTCGTTTGTCTAAAGAGATACGATAAATATTGTATTTGTTTGTAATATTTCGTAGCTCTTTTTAGATTACTTTAGTAAAGTTAATATATAATCAATTTTTTCATGCTTGATTGAATGGTGGCTTTACTGAACGCATACTGCACGTTACAATATGGTTTGAATACTACGCAACATAGTTTTAAGTACAAACAATTTATTTTGTAACTTATGATACTAATTTGGGGTATAATATGAAATGTGAGTGCTTGTTAAATTATATAATTAGTTTATAAATAAAGCTGCTATTATTTTTGTATATGCGGGAGAAAATGATTCTCCACGAACGAATATAATTTTCATTTATATCTAATTAATACTTTTAAATATCTTATTCATCAATTAGGAAGATAATTCAAATATATTCACTGCTAATGTCTTTCCACATTATGTCTGGCTATACCTTTCTAACAGAACAACTCTACATATTAGACATGTTTTTTTGTTGTGTTTGTTACTGTAAGGACAAGGTTTTACATGCTTTACATCACCCGTGCAAAACCGAGACGGGCAGATAGTTTTAATTTGCATTAAAAAAATTGATTCTTTTTCCTTTGTTGTATCTGTATGATTTATTTACTTTGTGTACCTTTTCGTTTAGTGCGCCTTTCCGCTCCACTGGTCTTTGCGCTCTGTCTGAATCCGGCTTATCAGTTGATGGCTCGTCAATGTTAATTAGCCCGATCAGTTACCTTCGCTATTTCAGTGAAAGGCTCTCTTTTAGTACGGTTAAATGCTTATTGGAATACTTATATTTAGTTATCATATAGCCAAAAGTAGATCAAATATAAACTTAAAGTTATGAACCGACTACTGCGTACCAGGAGGCGGTTATCAATTCCTCTGTATGCAATTTTTTTTAGGTTATAAATATTCTTGGACATTAATCACACAGCGCCCTCTAGCCCGAAACTAAGACAAATTAAAAACGTATATTTTACGTCGGTGTTCTATTCAACAATCTAAAAATATCATTTGGTTAAGATCATTGAATCATTTACAGAATCAACAACATCAAATAGAAAGACTATTGGACAATTCTTTACTTAAAAACTGAGTATTTTTAAATAATTCCCATGGTAAAACTTTTTTAACCCACAAAACAAACCTCATAGAAAATGAACTCGTTTCTGTTCAATTTAATCCAAACTTCTTGGAACAACTTACGTTAAATAATGTGTTTCGAGAATTTCACAATATTTTACGCAGTGCCTTTGAAACTTTTTAGCAGGTACAGTTTATTGTTTAACATGAATTTCCAAATTGGATTTCAGGTCTATGGTGTTGCATTATATGTTGCCTATGTGTATGTGCACTCACCGCAAATTCTCTACACAAATGATTTAAACAACCTATTCTTTTTTTGCGTTTTCAAAAAGTTTTGGAATAGGCAAATAAGCCATGGCAATAAACTAAATAGTTCTTTGAGGATATAAATATACTTTAAATACAAACACGTTCGATAAGTACAACATTTATGAAATCGGTTAAAAATACGGTTGCAGAGCGGGTTCGGTTCTGTAACATTGATAAATTGAAGGTTTATAAGTTCATCTCTGATGCCTAAATGAATAAAGAATATGTATTTTGATTTTGACTTTAAATTTTATGAGTTTGTATGGATGTTTATTGCTCTTTTACGTAAATACTACCAAACGTAAAAATGTGCTGCTTTCAAAATGTGTGTCTTAACAAAAAAAATGATATTGTTTGTATTTTTCTTTAAAGGAATACGAAAGAAAAGTCCAGCTGCTAATCACAGTTTAAAAGAAGAAGTAGTAAACGACTTTATTGTATCGGTTGGTTAAACCTGCGACGGCGATATTGTTTAAAGGCATTAGTGTAAATAAAACATGAACGATAGCCGCGTAAAGTAAACACAGCGAGAGCTGAACGGGCGCGTCTAATTTATGTTTGCTTCGCGGGAAACACGTTCCATTGCCTCAACCGGGACTCTGATGGTTAGTGCTTATTATCTAGGTTTAAGACTACCGCACGAAACGTGGTCATCAGTATTCCTGCCGAGTGCGCATTTATAAAATTACTCACTTGACGTTTTGATTAAAATTTATTCTTTGAAATTGCTGTTTAGAATCACGACCACCGTGCTCATACAGGAAATGAGCCAACCTATTTTTCTGTTTAAACGTTAAGAGCTTTCAAAGAAAAGCCACTTATGAGAACAAACATCTTCGTGAATTATTTTACTTGCCTTTCTTTTTTCAATGTCTTCATAAAACACACGTATTATTTTCTATGAAGTGTAGCCATTTTTATTCGTGTTATGGAAGGGCTTTATCAATTATACCTTACATAAATGTTACCATTGCAGTTTTTGGGGATAAACAGTACCTAGCCCATGTTCTTTCTTCAATTTTATATACTATGACTATCACATTTAACCAGAATTGATTATAAGTATAATTTTTTATTTTCCAAAGCAAAGGTACATACAATGTAAAAATAAAACAATGCAAAATTTGTTTTATTGATTAGTATTGAAGAACTTCTTTCTCATTACTTGATAGCGTAAAAAAGTAGTAAAACTTAGTAATTCTTGTTTTGCCTTCAATAGTAAAAAACAACGCAAACAGGCAGCGTTATTTTGCAATTATAGTATCAGTAGGTATTAATGTTTTACTCTTGTTTGACCCGGGATTTGAACCCCGCACCCTAGCGCGGCTGGCGCTTTTAAAACCGACCTACTAGCCACTGCACAGTCAGTCAGTCAGTTCTTAGGTACCTTTTACGATAGCACTGTACTACAAACCGACAAACATAAATCTAGACTCGTTCTTAGAGATAATAAACCAACGTACTCTCCATGGTTTAAGATCTCAGGAGATCGTATACAGAGCAATTTAAATTTTATCAGCTGTGCGTTGTGTAAACAAACGGCAACAATCGCGCAATGCGGCGGCTCCAGGTGTTCTCCCCACACAATCAGCAGTAAAAAGGAACGAACTTTCAGAGATTCTCGTGAGTATTATGCTCTTTAATAGCGGAAGCTAAAAATCTGCGAAGACTCACACGTTATATACGAGTAAACATTTTCGACGACATATGTTGACATTTATCATGATATCTGTGATCTATAATTATATGTAGATAATGTTAAACATACAATTTCCTATTATTCAATTTCCTAGACACAAAAGCTATACTCGTTGTACTTAATGAATTTTTATTTGGTAAAGAGTGACTTAAATAGGTTAATGCTGTTTAATGTAAGAAGTGTAATTTGGAAGATAAATCAAAAGGTTGATCATGCATCTCAGTTCCGCTTCTGACCCGTGGTACAACTGCGATGTTCAACTGGTTGTACCGTACCACGGGGAAGTAAAGTTACCCATTAATACCCATGGTTCAACTAGCTGTTCTATGATTATTGTGGTTGTCCCCGTGGTACAACTCGGGTGAGTTGTTTTTTCCTTGGTCCAACTCCTTGTAATACAACTATACAAGTTGTTTAAAAATTAAAATTATTCTCAACATAAACTACATCAGAAAAGTACCTGTAGAACACTATCCTATATATTTCAAATCAAAAGCTAATGTTTATTTTATATTAATTTAACTGCACCATGTGACATAAAATCGTAGTGCTATAAACGTCATTTGATTCCAAACGAGAAACGGATGTAGTAGTCATGATTTAGTGAGCTCTTTGATATAAAATTTAAAAATCATAGTAAAATTTTCCAAGATCGATTACTAAACTAATATTTTGATCGTTATTACATTTGGGAACCGTTCTTTTTAATAGTTTATCTGCACTTTTTCATTGAAAGATAAGATGAGAAACCTATGGCTCGCATGTTGGTAAGCGGTAACCGTAGCCTATAGAAGCTTGGAACACTAAAAGCATCGCTCGCGCGTCGCCGACACTCTCATTTGAAGGGAAAAAATAATTGCAAAAAAAGGTTCTTCCCGCTGCCAATACCATAGTGCTATTTTCTAGCCGCAAAAACGAAGCACAGCTATCTATTTATATTGAAATCTCGTAAGTCTTTAAAAGACCTTATAAAAGTTAGGGAGCCTTATAAATGTAAGTTGGGTAACTACTTAGGAAGACAATGACAGAGAGCAGATACCATATTCACCTGAGAACCGTGGAATCGATTCGCCACTCATCTCAAGATGTAAAACAGGCATTAAACTTAATTACTACGAATAAAAGTCGGCGAAACTCTGACCAGACGGAGGAGTAATTACATTTCTACAGGCTTTGAATTTTAATCGTTTGCGAGTCCCGCAGTCGGGGGAACTTCGCACACACGCTTTCCGGGTGGGGTTGCCAGCCACGCTTAGCCGGAATGTACGGCTCTTTACTTTCTTGTCCAGATAAATAGCAGTCCCGGCTTCGTACTTTTTAGGCATTTAATTCGACTTTATTTTGTTTTCAAGGGCTTGCTTTACGATCGCGAAAAAAGAGAAGTGTAGAAAATAGAAAAACAAGAGAGCTTTAGACTAAAACAAGACCGAGTTAACTGGACAAGTATTGCTCGACAATAGATTTAACGGAACTGGTACAAGCTGTTGTTACGTTTCGTTTCTAATTGGTTGGCTGGTATGATAGCGCGTTTGCTTGTGAATTAGTCTACCAAGGATTAACATTTATTATTGTGATGAAAAGTATTTGTTACATTTGTTGTATGTTTATACGTGCATATTAAAGATACGTTCCTTGATACGGACGAGCCAAAACTTAATTGCTTAAATTACCCAGTTACTTTAGCATTAAATGTAAGAGAATATATTTATGTGTTGTCTGAAGTTTATCATTATCACGCAACAAGCTTACGTTAGGCCAGAGCCAAAACTTAAGACTACTAGTATTGTAATAGTTTTGCCTTATTTATTCTCATTAAAAATGAAATTAACAAATTCCGTTCTAGTCAGTTTCAATATCAATATCACATTTAAAGTTATCAAATAATTATTAAATAGTTATAGTATTTCGAATGTGGACTGAAGTTGCAAAAATTAAGTTTTTGCTAACCCCGGACTTGCTACATTTAGATCTGGCAATCCAATTCGCAGATCGTTTTCTACATTTTTATCGTTAAATCGCGAGTGCACTCACTGAAGTGTACAATTAAAGACTTTAAAGGAGTATGATAAAATCTTGTTAAATACGGTTTCTCAGGAAAATAATATATCGCTTATGTGATTTTCTTTAGAACAAGCAAATTGTTTTCAAGGTAAAATAATTTTGTTTTGCTACAAAGAGCAATTCTGCTAGATGCGGTTAAGTTGGTTAAACAATATCAAGAACAAAATGAAAATGGCGTGTATTCCGAGAACTTTTACTAAAAGAAATTACTTATTTTGATAATCGCAAAATTTTTCATGCGTGAAAAAT
Source organism: Mecyna flavalis (assembly GCA_949319885.1). NCBI lineage: Eukaryota > Metazoa > Arthropoda > Insecta > Lepidoptera > Crambidae > Mecyna > Mecyna flavalis. The sequence goes on from OX439426.1 coordinate 10,086,759, forward strand.
TTCGGCATAAAATATTAAATTGCTAGTGAAAACTGGGGCATTGGCGAGCGTGTTTTGAGTACTAGTGTCGCCAACTGTCACGATTCTCAGACTCAGCTACTCTGTGGCTTGGACGCGGCGAGCCTCCCTTGAGGCCTTTGGATGGTTGTACAAATGCAAGATACAGAACTTATTTTCTGCTTCTGAATATCATCAAAGTCACATGAATGTTAGCAAATACAGAACAAGTTAGCAAGTTTCGACAGTTTCTATTAAATTTACTCTAAGACCGTTTAGGCGATCGGACGGACTAGATTTACTGTAAATTTAATCACATACGGTTAGCTTATTTATTCTTAACACGCATGTTCAACACCAAGTCATTTAAAATTAAACACCAATTGACAGGATAAATAGGTAAGAAACCTAAGTCAATTCAATTCGTAACACACCTTTCGACGTTTACATTTCCTCTTACGCAATTTCATCCGCCTCAAATTATATGTTCCCAACATGTAGCCCTCAAAATGCAATATGCAACGGGGTTCATTAGAACTTCCTTTGCCGGCAGGTGCAAATGACGTCGTGTTATCGCGTTCGGAGCGCGGACAGGATTGGTGGTGCGGGATGCGCAAGCGCTGATTTACCGCGGACGCAGGCCACAGATTAAGGATTTCCAGAAGGTGCGTTTTGTCAAAACTATTTACGAACAAATGAAAGACGTAGTGTTAAGGGATACTTGAAAATCAAAGGCAATCCTTTTCGCCTATTTTTGTAACTTCGAGTAAGGTAGAATTAAAACTTAGGTACAAATATTATTGTTTTTACGCTTGGTCAAAAAGGTTTTTGGTCTCTGGAAATTGATTAAGTAAAGTAAAGTATAGTGTTTAAACTACATTTACTAGAAGGGGCTAATAGAGCTTTTATTATCCGTGTCTGTATTAAAGAAACAGTTTTTAATCCTTCTAGCCCCGGATTACTAGACACAATAGAAAATCTATTGTTATGCGGCACCCGAGTGCCGGTTCGGCGTTGAGTGGTTAAGTCAAAATCATGTCTGGTAATCCTGACCAAATTATGTTATGTGTAACGCTTCTGGAACACAAACGATTTGACTCTTAAGCCAACTGTTTAGGTAACAATTCTTGACCTTGTATTTTTCTTTTCCAACTTGTAGATAGGCAGACAGGTAGATCACCTAAAGCTAAGTAACAGCTACGTCTTATTTTGTTGAAGGATGCTTGACTACAAAGACTCTCTCAATTATTAGTAGACTCCTTTGATATACAAGCCTTTTAAGTATCTCCCACATAATTTATTTCTACAATAGACTGGTTTTCCAATTTGAAACTAGACTGAACTAGTGAACACTGACATGTGAAGGGTCTTAGAATGCTCGATATAATATCACTTTGTATCGAGTTGTCCATCTGAAACTCTGTGTGTGCGGTCGGCGCAGCTGCCTTTCCACTCGCTAACTATAGGAAGTCAATGCTTAGACGTTGAACAAAAAAGGAAGACGTGAAACAGAATATAACTTTGTGATGCGCCTTTAGAAGCTGATACATTTACAATCTCACCTGCTTCGTAACCAGTAACGGAATATTATGAGGAACTCCATTTAGTACTTACTAATAACTTGCAGTACGTAGGGTCGTCAAAACATAATGCATGAAATGGAAGAAATTGCGTCGGACCGTAAACGGTTTTCCACATTAAAAATTATTATTGGCTTTTTTCTACATGCTCAAAGTATAAGTACCCATATTTATCTGAATCCATTAATATTTTTAACAATAGATAGGCTGGGTCCAATAACTATGGATGTCGTCTGTACCGAGCTTAAATATTGAACCGATGATGATGATGATGAACATTCAGGAAGGACATAGGCCACTTTTTAACACCAGATTAAGTTCTCATGGGATAACATAAATAGAAGTCCGAGCTAGTGAAGTGAATAATAAAAATAAAACTGAGTTGTGGATAAAATTAATCATGACAGGATGATTGTCTTACAATATGCGAATACGTTCGCTCACGTGTAATTAATTATACTGAACAGCCTTTACGACATGTAATAAAACATGACATGTTGTTTTAATTAAACACTTCTCTAAGTACTTAAAATAAAGTTCAAAAATTTGAATAAAAACGTATGAAAAACAAGTTCATTGATTTTTTGTAAAATTATGGTTACAAAAATGAGGTTAATGAGGTAACGATCATTATCCTGGTGATAATAATATCTTCATGCTTATTCCGTTGTAAGTCTTTATGCCTATTTATGTATATAGCTATATAACCTATCGAAACCATTTGACGTAATTCGACAGATGATGAAAATTTGCTCAATCAACTTCTCCATTGTTGTACCTATATGCTTGCACAAATTCGTTTATACAAAGTTCGAAGAATGCTATCGCGCGATTACCAAAGAGCGCAACACCCCATTGTGTTGACCCTGACATTACAGACAATGTAATGTCAACCGGAAAAAATGGATCGATTGCACCAAAAGCACTAGGGTTAGACCTATTCAATACATTCCCAATATTAGTTAACACCAGCGTACCAGTGTATAGGCATTTTGACGTCATCCACCTTTGAAAGTAATAAACAAAAAACATGTGCAGTTTTTAATTCCTAATGCGTGTGAAACAATACAATTGGTATCAAATGGCTGAAGAGAGAATAAGTGCATAGCCAACCAACAGAGTTCAGTGAACAACATCTTTAATTTAAGTCGAGCAGTGCAAAACAAATATGTTGTGTAAACTGAATATTCTGGTTTATACCTTGCCCATTTTTCTTCTGTAGCCCTATTGAGTAACACAAAAGCAGTTTTTGTATGAAAACTTGGTATAAATCTAGCACAACCCGCATAGCGACGCGGCGAGCGTGACCCGGGACATGACAGCGCGGGACACCGCGAGCCAGGCACGGGCCCGCACGCGACGTCAGCCCACAGAATACCGGTGAAAAATGTAGCGATTATGAAAATCGCGATTGTGCTCATACTTTCTTTTACTTATTGCACTTTTCGACGAAACCAAGTTTATTTACGAAAACTACAATTCACGAGACGCCGCGAGCTAGTCTTTACCGACTCATGGTACGACTGTTCGTGTTCAAGCACGAAGTTACGAAATACGGACAATCGTGAACGTACTATGCACGCTGCAATTAGCACTGACAGAATTATCAGAATTGATTAAAAACGTGTATCTATCAGTGTTGAACCTACAGTTGGTTAATTAGGTTGGAAAACAGAGCGCCGGCACGCCGGCATGCCGACTGTTGCTAGCTGGCCGGTCGTTTGTCCGCGTCATCTCCACGACGCTTCTTTTGTCGCGGGCCCATTCATAACCCGAGGGACGCCGTACATCAGCCGTACGCACGAGGCCGCCCGCCGTCGACGACTGATGCCCACAATTAGTCCTTAGAGCCCACATCTCTATGATTAATGTTAATTACACCTCGATTTTCCTGCGGATAGCGATTAAGACTACCATTAGACTATCTCCCGCGGCGATCATTATTCCTACTTTCAAAATAGCTATACGTTTACTCTGCTTGGGTTTAAGAATATTTTGCGAAGATCTGTGCTTGTTTAGATAGCCTTTCTTGTCTCCAGTGTTTTCTCGGAACACGGTAACCACGATTGAAAATCTTAAGAAGTAATTAATTTAATGATGAGAATTATTTTATCGTGAAATATTCGAGCTTATCTCGGATTGCTCAAGTCAGCTTTGGTCTCGTAAGTAATTACCTACGCGCTAACAAGCTGGCATAGATAACGAAATTGACGAGATGAACATCAAGTTGTAGAGATGATTTTGTTCGCAGACGGGGTCTCAGCGCGCGTGTAATTGAGCCGTCAGAGTCTGCGAGCGGCACTGATTAACCTCCAGTTTCATGCTCATGATGCGTGCATGACGTTAGGTTCCTTATTTAAACATCTATAACGGTCGATGATTTTTGAATTCAATTTATCATACTGTTGACCTACATATGTCGCGCATGTACGAGTATTTGAGCTTTCCAATACTCTGTAGATTTAGACTACTTTAAATATGTTGCACGCCCAAAATTTCGAAAGGAAAACTTTATTGTGCGGCTGAGCATGACCCAAAACTATTGCGAATTCATATTCCAAAGGCAAAATTTAACCCTACATATTTAAAATAAACAATTTGACATTTGTTGATTCGAAAGCTCGCTGGGTCAACGAATGTGTTGTAAAACTCTGAATAACAATATCTTTCTGTCAATGCATAAAAATCTCCAATACCGTACACAGAAAAAATAAAAAATGTATCGACAAAGCACGCTTCAATAAACCGGCAAGCTGCCAGCAGCGTCTCAGTCGCGCCGAAATTACGGCGAAAAGTTTGCATTATTCGTAAAACCAATCTAGTTGCTGAATAAAATATGCAATAACCAACAACGGTTTAGCAATAAATAATCCAGACGTGAACCAGCCGATATTACTCTGCAGGTGACGTAATCGGAAATCAGTGCGACCTGGCTACGGTTCACTTGTTCAGATAATCTTAGAAATTAGAGCATTAGTGGCTACTGCGAGTCTTGAGACTTCCATTGACTAACACAGGCCACCTCTTTAGAATGCTGGCGACGCAGGCAGCCACGAGTAATGTTACCAGATTGGCGTAAAATCGAATATAATGGTTTATGCAGTAGGGAACATTGGGAGTCAGGGTGGAAAAATAATGACGTCGACTGTACAATACTTAAGCTTTTTATCACAAAAAGTCGTTATCGTCGATACGAAAATATCGGAATTGCTGAAACGATTTTCTGATTACGTCTGTTGTGTCTTGTAAGTGCCGCTGCTGTCATTGAATTAAATGTCTAACTGTCTACGTGGTGCAGTGGCACGCAGTGGCCATCAGATCGGACTTTTAAGCGACGGCCGTGCCAGGACCCAATTCCTTGATCGGACCAAACATTTGTGAATGATCTCTCTACGGTTGCTTCAGACAGCTTTCTCAAAAATAATAATAACTTTGAGTAATATACCTATGAACTCATGATTACAAGATCGGTTTTAATTTGCTTTTTTATGAGCACTTGACAGTTGATGTTTGTTGGTCAATGAAGCAATGGACAATCTAAACTTCACAAAATAATTACGAGTAATGAAAGAGGCTTGATTGAGCAGTAAGTTTTCTTTATATCAAACAGGTAAGCTTTATAAGTTTATTGGCCTACTTTATTGACCCTCACTTGTTTGTTTAGGTTCTGATTTTTTTTTGTCGCTACTACCATGCATTTATTTTTTCTCTATTATTATTATTATTGCTATAAGTTCTAATTCTGTATAATATTAAGTATGTACATATTTCCAAAAAAACAGGTTCAAAAGACTATTGGAAGCCCTTAATCAAACTATCTTTGCAAGGTCTACCTACTCTTTCCTACTTTCCTCCTATTGCTGTAGCGAAAACAAGAATTGAAGGTTAAGTAATAAACAATCGGACGTGAAGCGATACCACTGGGAATGGTGAGGTAACCACAGTTATGCGTGACCCGCCATGGTTCACTAGATTGGCACAATTCGCTTCTGAATTTTTTTCATCGGGTTAAATAGCCGTGAAATTCTATTACGACGACTCTATTGAGAACAAAACTACAAACGACTGAAGACAATAAAACAGCAGGGAAAAATTTGGAAATAGTTCATGCGCAAAAGTTGAAATCGTTGTTGTTTGTAAACTGCAATTAAGTACGTATTTTTTTATTGATTTGCAATGAGATACTATCGAATCAAATAGTGTTATTGTTTTATGATTAAAGGTAGGATTAGGAAACACTCGTCGTGATTCAGGCGGTAAAAGGCATACAATAATCTAAAGTTCTGACGTAACTGACATAATTACAAGCGTACCGTGACTTTTGTCACGTACCATGCAAATACTACTGTAGCGTCAAGGATTCTAGAAGTTTGTTATCCTGTAAAACGTTTAAGCAGTTTAAAAGTCAAATGGCCAGTTTTACCACCGTCTGATAAAATACAGATAATTTATCTGCCAGATATGTTTTACGAGAGAAAAGAATTTTAGTCTCAACCTAAAGGGACGAGCCGTTACCCAACTTGTGGCGATTGAACAGCTCATTCCCGCGTATGCTGAACCTTGATAGTCAACTAGCCTTTAATTTCTAACGATAGAAGTTTTGTAGGCTTAACTCGTTTTGGGCTGGACAATAGCCACTAGGCTGGCACTGGCTCGTCCCAATCGGGTGTGAAGGGGAAACCGGGGGAGTGTAGTGGGTAGTGGACGCTTTAGTCTCGAGTCCCACACACGGCCGCAGGTCTAGCTAGACTTATGGTGCATAGACCTTCCTTTTTTTTAAGCCTTTTTTTTCTAAGGAGAATGAAAGAAAAGGCTTACCTAGAAACCAAAACAATAATACGTATTAAATTAAACTTTAAACATTTTTTAACCTTGTTTGGCCTCTATTTATTTATTTTTATCGCAAGTCTCAATTCGCACCGACGTATTTCGCCTTATTTGCTACCCATTCAGCCGTAACTAAGAGAAGCAAACAAGATCTAGAGATTTTTTACATCTAATTGATTTGCAAATAGCTTTATTTGTCTTAAGGCTAGACGGTTTTTTACTCAACGAGAAATTAAATTCAACAGCTCGTTAAGTAGGTTCTTATCCATAAAAGTGGGAGGTTGACTATTTCAGTAGTACGAGTACAATAGGTCGCGCTTTATAGCAACAACGGTGGTGCCCACTAACTAAAGGCCTTCCTTGATTAAGAGTTAGTCAATGCGATACTGAGTAACGTTCTATTTAGCAAGTTTATTATATTAACATTATCGGGCATACTAATAATTCTTCATTCAATATTTTATTCTTCGAACTTGAAATACATACGCATTAACACCTAAGGCGTTTATATACATATTTGTGTTACCAAGTTACAAGGTAACTTACTTATTCTTAATTAAGAATGTACATATTTAATTACGATGAAGGTAGTAAATATTCCGAATACAAGAAAAAATTTTGTAACTGTGTGAAGATTATTTGTCCATACTAATACAAATGTTATAAAGGCGAACGTAAAAATCCTGGTGCAATTCCATGATTCAATTTTTTTGCCGGTTATTCGGATTCAGCTCGAGTTAGTGTCACAAACATTGTGATGACCAATCCGCATTTGGTAAGAGTGGTGATTAAGCCAATCGTTGGAACAGGGCAGTGACTTCATTTTTAATTCATAAGGTCTTTGCCAATGGGACATTATTAGGCAGATAATGTAACTGTAACTTTTATGTTATAGAGAGAAAAAAAATAAGGTAATAGGTAGGTATTTAAACTGTTTACTCTTCTTGACTAGGGATGCGCCGATCCGATCCGATCCTTTGAAAGATCGGATCGGCAGGCATACGATCCGGCGATTTTCGGATCGGATCGAGGTCATACGATTTTCGGCCGGATCGATACAAAAGTTGAAAGATCGGATCGCTTTGATCGTATGAATTAAGACGCGGTTTGTTTACTATAAATTGGGTACTTACTTAGGTTTATTTGGTACGAACTTTATCTTTGTTTACATTTTGAACTTGGCGGCATCCTTTACGGGTAGATCTGTTATTCTTATACATTATAATTTATTATACGAATGTTGTGGGTCGGTAAGCATAAAATCTGTGGACTTACTAGTTTGTTTGTTACTATCTCTGTATTTGTCTTATTATCGTGTTGTTTTTATTTAACACTAGCTGACCCGACAGACTTCGTCCTGTCAAAAAGATTTGTAATGTGGCAGTTTTTGTGCCTACGTATTTTAAAAAATTCTCCTGAACAGAACCGTCACCCTGGTGATAGGGCGTTGTGAATAAAAAATATTTAAATAAAACATATATAAGGATTTAAAAGTAAGTAATCGCTTTATTGTTAATCATGTGAATCATAATTATTGTTATTATCATTGTAGTGCTTTGTGGTATACGATGTTTTTTGTTTGATTACCTGGCGCATAGATAAACAAATCTGATGGTTTTCCAACACGGGAACAGGCAACATACAATTGACCATGTGAGAAACATGGGTTTTCTAGATTAATACCACAAACACTTAATGATTGCCCCTGGGACTTGTTTATAGTCATAGCAAAAGCAAGCCGCACTGGAAACTGTAGTCGTTTAAACTCAAATGGCACATCAGTCGGAATCATTGGGATGCGCGGTATGAGAACATCTTCTCCTTTATACTTTCCTTTGAGTATAGTTGCTTCTATCACATTGTTTAGTAATTTTTTTATCGCTAACCGTGTACCGTTGCAAAGACGCGGTTGGTTGATATTTCGCAACATTATAACCACCGATCCAACCTTTAATTGAAGATTGTGAGGTGGCAATCCTGGCAAATCCAGCGAGTTTAAAAATTCCGGTGGATAGTTGACTACATCATCTTGATTAGTAGCCGAATCAACTGATTTATATATCCTCAATTCGCCTGTAATTTGTTCTTGAATTTTGAAATTTAATTCATTTAACTACATCTATGTTTTTTGCAGCCAGTAGGTATAGCTCGTTCGCTCAACCAATCATGGTTTCTGTAATTTTGAGAAACATCTTCTGAATAAGTTCATCTTTTGATCGAGTTAACTGATTTATTTATTTAAAATTTGGATATTAAAAATAATAAAACACTGTTGGTAACGCGATTTTTGTTTGACATGTAATGACGTGGAAACTGATGCATTTTATCTCGCGTGCCGAAACTAATACAAAAGAAACGCGAGTTTCGGAACGCGACATTAAACTCCTCCAACTATGTATTCTGTGCTCCAACGCACACACGCACATTGTTTTGATAGATATGATCTTTGACGTTAGGAACACACCTACATTGCTTAGACAACAGTGAGTGCTTGTAATTTAATATGAACTTTATACCATAGCAATAAAGCTCAAATTGACTACGTTTTAGTTACAAATCATTTGTATGGGAAAAAAAAAGGGCTATTTTTCGGGTTTTTCCAGCAATAATTCTAATTTTTCTCGCCGTAAAAACCATCCTTGAACTTCAACGAACATTTTTAAAAAAGATTTGGTCAAGTTGGTCCAGGCGTTATTGAGTTATGCGCTTACCAACACATTTTGCGATTCATTTTTATATTATAGATAGCAATAGGGCATTGGATCCTTGTGTACAAGTTTTACGTCATACTTTGAGGGGTTTAGCTAATAAAGATCTAAAATTAATTGTATCTCACTCATTTGCATCCGATCCGGATCGATTTCTGGAAGATCGGATCGACGGCATGCGATCCGATCCGCGGATCGGATCGTGGCATTACGATCCATTACGATCTGAAAAATCGGATCGAAGACCCGGATCGCGCATCCCTATTCTTGACCCTGAGGATTCATTCATGTAGGTATGCATATCAATATATTACGCATATGCCTACAAAACTAATATTTCCTAACTGACTCACAGCACCACATAATAGGAATATGCATAATACGTGATTCAATGTGGTAATGCACTGAGAATAATTAATTTTCTATTATGGTGGATAATTTACATCATAGGTTAGACACAGGAAATTTACGTGTAGAGCTCCACTCTAACATCGATCGATGTTACTTTCCTTAATGCATAATTTAGTAAAGAAATGTTAATTAGTCAACTGGATGGGTAAAAATTATTATACCTGATGTATCGAGAAATGACAATCACTCATTTGCTTTTATTGACTACGAATAATATAAAATGGGCAAGAATTTTGTATGAAATATAGCTAAACATTGAATGTTGTCCTAGTCGACAATCGAACCCACGATCCTAAACATTATGTTCAATTGTACATACTACAAAGGCACTGCCAAAAGTGGCGTTTGATCCTAAGTTCAGGCTACGTCTAATTTCAAGGATGAATAAATAATGTATTTTTTGAGAATGTTTCATAAAGTTTTATAAGATTGTCAGAAACATGAAAAATAGAATATATTTTTATTCCTATCTTATTGCTTAGAATTTTTCCCATTTCGGTGTTTCATCTATTTATATAGATTTTTCACTGTCAGTAAACATCGTTCGAGGAAACATATAATTTTAGGCAATATCATCAAATATCTAACTTTGCTACTTGAGCCTGATCTATCCTTCAGTGCCAACTATCACACCCACTCTTTCATCATTTGATTATACAAAATTACGTAGTATGTTTTCCAAGACAGGATGCATTCTCACCCACATTAATAATGACGGACGAATGGAGATGAGCATCAGTCCCAGAGACCTCGTTAGTCCGGGCTTATTAGGTAATTGATTGCATAACACTAGACGGTGTCAACTCATCGCTGACCCCGGCATATCGCACACCCACCACGCGTAGGGCTGTCAAGCAAGGGTCATAGCAAGTGTGGCCTTTTGCCGACCGTGCGACCGTAACTTTCCTGAAGATTATAGGTCAGTAGTTTATTAAGACAATAAACTATTTTTTGCATTCTTCTTTTTTAAGTAAAGAGTCATTGTAAAGTAATCCGTTTCTTTTGTAGTCATTTTATATGAGCTTGTGTTACAAACTTCTTAATTCATTGTATTCTTTCATTCTTATATTAGTTAAGGAAGCAGTTAGTTATTTTCCAACTGCAAAATCTCTAAAGTTCTAAAGTCAAAAGTCAATTTATCAAAATTTTGGCGTCAAAATTATCCATAATTTCATAAAAAGCATTAATAAAAAAGCCTTATTCCAATAACTCTTATTAATACTTTTTTGTGTTTAACTGTTTGTGTGAAACTGATCTTACTTTATTAACTCAATAAAATTAGTTGTTTTAGTGTTCTTTAAGTAAGTAAACAATCACAAACTATATATACTTTAAAAAACAGGATACAAAAGACTACTTAACTAAGATTTTCTCCGAAAAGAGATCCATTAAATGCAAATAAACTAACACTTTCCTTTTTATATTAAGGTGACAACCCTAACAAAACCGCGGTAGTACATAAATATTCATATACGTTAAATATACGAGCAAATTATATGCCTTTCGTAAAATACGAGAAGATTACGCCTTTATTAGGAAATTAACTTGAACGCTTTCAGTAACGAAATTAGAACGCTTATGGCATCACCTGGAGCTCTGATGTCAGAGGTTATTCTTGAAAAGTCGTTTATGAAACCTATTCAAATACGGTCCACCTTGTTTAGAATTTTCTAATGTTGTTAGATATGTATTTTAATCCCGCCATCTGGCGTCATTGACGAATTGTAATTATTTTTTTTGTAATTCGACGAAACGTTTTTCTAAATGGGCAAGTGAACCCATCTTGGATAGGTAAACAGCGTGCGAATACGTGATTATAATATAATAACTGGACTTGGATAATGATCCTTGCGTTAGATTAATTAGAAAATGGTAAAAGTAACAAATTGCTAATACGTTTTAGGGAGCTTTTATACAAGTTTATATATTTATACTGTAAAAACAATTTAAAATGCCGCAAGGCATTATGCATGCTAAATATTAGGTATACCACAAGAACCGACTTAACGCTATGTATCAATTAGATATTCGTTCTTACTAAAGTAATATTAGTGATGTAAATGGAAATATTTTAATGCATTATAAATTATAAGTCCTTGTGTAAAACAACAACAGCATAGTTTAGCTAACCGAACACTGTGATATTCTGACTTAATTATACAATATAACGCAATACCTTGCTACGAATAAAGTCTGGACACCATTACCCGCGTCTCTTTAAGATTTAATCATTGAAATATCTTTACTTACAAACAAAGTGCATTATAACTGGTAATACGAATGGTAATCTGGCAACGGCTGCTAATAAACCATTAGTTTCCATTTACACAATTCTGTGAACTAGTTCAATACGAAAATTATGTACTTCATTAATGTAATCACTACATTGTCTTTAAAAACCATGGTTAGTAGTTGAAATAGGTAAGTTTGTATAATTTATCATAATTGCTTTCGCCCACGGGTAGCCCGCGTCGATTTTAGTTTGTCACAAAATCGTCCCACGAACAAATATTTGGTATCATCTGGTAAAGCTTTTGTATTGTTTAAAGTGTACACAAAACTTTCTTCACCAGTGTTGTCTAGAAAAATAACATCTTTATAGATGAGCTCATGGTACAATAAATAAAAACAGAAGTTTTAAATTTTGATTTTCCGATCTTGTTAGGTCTACAAAACTCTTAACATTTAGATTTGTAAATGACATCGCAGCTAAAGTGTATTCTTTAAAAACTACTAATTTCAATCCACGATCTCAACTGCTGTGGGACTTAGATGATCTAAATTTTATGTTATGAATGTAAACAAATTCCAAAGCTCATAAAATATTAGCTAAGTAAAGCTAGTAACTTTCAAAATACAATCCACGATCAAAATCTAATGCTAGAATTGTGTGACTGCAATATTTCGAATATTAAACTAAGTCAATAAAAAATCTCAAAGATACCAGTAAAATTATTCTAACAGACATTTATTTGCCAAACTGATAAATTTACTTTATTATCCATATTTCATAACAGATGGCCGTGACGATCGAATCTATTCTAAGACAGCTATAATCATTGCAAAAAAGTTTTTAAATGTTGCAAAACAAATCAATTTTACTGTTTGTTCTAAATAAAACTAGGTACATAAAAAAATGACATAACATTTAACTGTCTCCGTCACAGGGATTTGCCACGGCTGTCACGTCAATCTGTTGATGACGGCGCACGCGCCCGTTTTCCTCGGAGCATCGGACGTTTTGATTTTTCTAAACTCTTTCGGTTTATTTTTGAATATGTAGACGAAAAAATAGTATGTACACATTTATTAACTTAGCTACGTCTTCGAATCGGCTTTCCGAACGGTCAGTAGAACCCCATTGTGTATTGACTAATTCAATATATATTATTATATCAGTATTAATATCTTAATTTAAACGATTTACAAGTGCTTTTTATATTATTATAAATACATGGCTTATTCCAATAAAAGATATTTTTGATTTTACATTACAATGCTCTTTTAATAAATAAAATTTACTACGATTACATACTCATTAAAAATAAAAGAAATTACAATAAATAAATGGTTGTGTGATTCTGTGATCACGATCGCTGTTTAGTAATAGCATACTTTTTGCTCCAATGCATACCTCTGGTCTGTCAGAAGCTGATTATCATAAATAAAAGAACAAAGTTTTATGTTTGTTTACTGTGAGAAACATCGAATTAAATATGCAGACATTTCTAGTTGTCTCAAAGGTTTTTATCCACTCGATTAACGAAATATTAAATTGTATTTTAATTAATTAAAAGACTCATATTTTTATTTTTTTAAAGATATGTAGTGGGTGTTTAAGCCCCATAACCGCAGGCTAGGGCACTGTGGCCGTATGTATAGACCTGAAAGAGACCAGCCAATGCCGGTCTTATAGCGGTTGGCCGCCATTATTACCTAGGTTATCTAAAGACTACCATTACAAGTCAGAACCATCTATTAAAACGAATTAAGTAAGCGTGATGCGTTTTGTCAACAAACAAACCCTTTGTAAATACTTACATTAAGTAGGAATACCCAGACCAGAAGAAGCAGACATCTTTGTCCCTAGCCAGGATCAAACCTGCAACCTCTGGTGCCGACTATTTAATCATTACACCAAATCGGTCGCTGAATTTAAAAAGAATAGAGTGGAATTTATTTAGAGTATCAAGAAAATCAAACTAGACGATTCGTAAAAGACCCTAACTGAATCCGATAATATCTGTGCGATCAGTCTGAATCAATCTGAAAGTAAACTTGATCGAGTAAAGTTTTATCGAAAGGCACATTTCTTTTGTACTCCTTTAATGACACAATATATTTTTGTTTCTGAAGGCGTATTTATTTTCTGCTTCTTAGAATAAGTTCTAGAGGACTTTATTAGATAAAAAGGATATTTAATTTACTTTTCGACTCAGTTGACCCTAATCGTAGCACTTTTCAAGTCAACTAGAAGTTATGTTTTGTGTTTTACTTTGAAATATTGTTAATACAACTGAAGCCTCTTAATTAAATGATATTGCTTATTGCTTCACACATTGGTAGGTAATAGAAATACTGTATAACAAGAAAATTTCAATGACGCTTACATAAAAGGCGCACGAGTGATTCTGCGTGCACTTAAATATTAAAGAGAAGAAAAAAAAAATGGATTATTCTTTAACGCTTACAAATAAGTGCATAATAAAAAAAACTTTATGACGCTTATCATTTGTAACTTAAAGGCGGTACCAAAAAGTAGACACTTTGAAGAATTCAGCTGGAGACCTTTTCTACATACGGCCATCAGGTCTCAATTCATACATTATTTGGTGACTGACTTGGCGTAGTGGTTGAGAAGTCAGCTTTTATAGCAGAGACCGCGAGTTTGATCCCCGCACCGAACATTTGTGGCCATGAACAATGAACATATATATTTTTATCGTCTGTGTATTTGTATGAATTATTTTAAGTATAATATGTCTTTGAAATCTACAATTTAATTTTTTTTGTTTCAGATAAACTTGAACAAAAGCCAGCAAGATCTACAGTCTACTCACTAAATATTGCTGACTAAGTGTGTAAGAGGTAAGTTTTTACCATATTCGCTAATCTTTTATGTATGTAGGTATTATTGATTTTGACGTTATTACAGAGGTTTATTCTATACATAAAAAAATTCAGTATTTTGACTAAGTAGCGCAATCGCTAGACAGACGTACTTAACACACATCCTTCGTAAGGGGTCTTAAATTCAATCCGCACGTCGGAACGAAAATATTCACCTACCTTTTACTAAGGAGCTCTTTTAATTACTGAGTCTAAAAGTTAACAGTGCTAACTCCCCTGTGGCCCGGAAAACAAGAACCACCTTTGCTCCACGCCTAATTTCGCTTAGGTCATGTCAGGTAGCTGTCTCACTAAACTATCAGAGTTAGAAAATGGAAATGCACGTGTTGTATAATTTACTTTATATTTCCTGAGCATTTGATTAATCTCTAAGATTACCTATTGTATAAGAAGTAGTACGTTTCCATTATGATCCAGGGTTTGGCAAGTTCAGTTATTTTGACGTTTGCTCACGATTTTTTTCGTCACCGCCGATCTAGAGGTAGAATTATCCCAAAAAAAAAAAAAAAAAGGTGCCTAGATTTGAAACTTCGACCTACGGTTTCAACCACTGCTAGCACAGCTCTTCATCAAACTTCAATCACTATTACATCAGAATAATATAGCCAACAAAAAAGGTCGTAGCTTACGTGTTTCACGAGAAGCAAACGTTCCTTTCAGCTGCTCCCATATTAAACGCCACGCGGCCACGGTTTATGATGAACAAGAAAATTGAATTTTAAATTACTAATTCGAAGCAATCAAGGCGTTTGTTCTTTTTCGTGAACATAAAGACGGCTCGAATGTGCCTAGTGTAAATACGTAAAGTGTAAATAAAGCTTGAGCGGGCGAAGTTTCTCGGAATTAGACGTGTATCGTGTCAGTCACTCGAGTTTATTGTTTGGTAGATTAAGCTGTTCCCTTTGCCCCGGCAACGGCCCGATGACACTGAATTAATAAGTCCACAAGTCTTGGGCCGTCGTAAATACGGACTGTGTGCTGAGATAAGGGGGTCTATTAATGGGAAAACGTGTTGGGATTTTTGTTTATCGATATCGAGAATACTCTGGGAAAACGATAGATTGATATTGATATAAGCGAACAGGTGTAGCACGAATTATTTTAAAAAATTTGGTGTAATTATAAATAAAATATCTATTTTATAATTAAAATGGAAGAAATATATGTATGAATGTCACGCTTAGATTTCTAAAGCTAAAGCAAATTATAATAAACTAGCGGCTGCCTCCGCGGTTTCACCCGCGTTTAATTTATTTTTTCAAATATTTCCCCCTACATTTCCAGGGTAAAACGTACCCTATGTCACCTGGGGATAGTGTAGCTTACCAACAGTGAAAGAAATTTTCAAATCAGCTCAGTATTTTCGGAGCCTATTGAATACAAACAAACAAACAATCAAATCTTTCCTCTTTATAGTATTAGTATAGATTACTTTTATTATTATTATATAAATATTGGGCTGGGTCGATCAACTTTTAAATGTACGACGGCAACATTACCCTGTCCCTGGCCTATTTTAAAATATCTATATAAAATATTTGTTGCAAATGTGTATTTTCCATTAATATTGACATTAACAAACCTATTATTAAAATAGCTATTAATTTTTTTGTAATTTATCCGTTGATATTTGGTTGTCCAAATGACAAAAAGGGTATAAAAACGGTATTACTGAGTGTCCCCGACTAACAGTGCATCACGAAACTTTGTCTAACGAAAAAAAACACTATTAAGCAATTCATATAAATTATTCAAAATTATTTATATGAATCTAAATTAACAAGAAAACAATTGGAGTACTTATTTAATTTACTTAAAATACGATTTTTGTACATTTAATTTTGGTCCCCTACAATCTTGAAGTCACCCGGACAACCGAGAATTACCTGAAAATTCAAAACATGATGGCGTTGATGCGTCCAAGGTGACAAGCTGAACATAATCCGATCATCGCCGATCGACACGACCTACCGCCATCTTGATTTCACCAACCATCGCGGCGTCAGCCGGCCGAGTTTTGTGTGAGGGAGTGCGTGTGTTTATTGTCAGTCCATCGGACCACTGTCGGATTTACGTAAGTAATTGAAATGTTGTATTAAATTATTATGCAGCAAATTCTATTATATCTTTATTTAAATCTTACGATGAGGCAAATCACAAAAACGCATTAGTATTTAGTAGGCAGCTCAAAATTGCGTAAATGTCCCTCGGACAACCAGTCACTTGGACAACGAAATTGGTTGTCCCTAGGACAGTTTGGTTGTCTAGGAGACAAATATAATGCAAAAGGATTCCTAAAAGATTTTAAACAAGGAAATTTAAGTGTTTTTTATGGTTTTTGTTAATATTTTTAAGCGCTGGTGGCTTGGAACTCTCAATTCGAGGATCCCTGATTCGATTCCGGGCAGTACCAATGTAAAGACGTGCGTGTCAGATCCACCAACCCGCATTGGGCCAGTGCGTGTGGATTAAGGTTTAGACCCTCTCAGCTCTGTAGATAGCAGAGGGAGACCCGTGCACCGCAGTGGGGCATTTATGGGTTGCTTTAACTAACTGTTTTTATTTTTAGAGTATGGGATTGTCGGAAAAAGAAAAGTCAAGACGGTATAGGGAGAGACTTAAAGCGAACCCAGAAAAGTTGGCTGAACGGAAGAGACAGAAAAGGGAAAGCTATCATTTTTTATTATTATGGATTACCTCACTCCACCTGATGGTAAGTGGATGTGAGGTCCAAATATAAGGTTGACTGGCTCAATAGAACATAGTACCCATTGAGCCAGTCACCCCTCACCTTGAAGGCCTGCTAAGATGCCGCTTCACGCCCCGCTTTAAAAGCCCAGGATTATAGGAGGAAGGAAACACGTAAGCCGGAAGGGCATTCCATGACCTAATGGCACGAGGTAGAAAAGAGGAACTATACCTCTTGGTACGGGCCACCAGTGTCTGGATGGTATGCGGATGGCAACGCAGTCCGGCGCGTGTTGTTCGGGAGTGGAAAGGAGAGGACGGAATGAGTTGGAATAACTCTTCAGAACATTCCCCATTATAGAGACGGTAGAGAACACTCAGACTGGCAACGTCTCTACATAGCTGAAGAGGTTCTAGAGTCTTAGTCACCTTTTGATCACCGACCATACAGATAGCACGTCGCTGCAACTTGTCGAGGGCCTCCAATAAGTACTTGGCGGAACCATCCCAGAGATGAGAGCAATATTCCACACACGGGCGAACCTGTGGCTTCTATAAGAGACAAAGCTGAAAGAGTGAAAAATCGTCTCTCTCTTTTCAGGTCATAAAAACAAAACATTGATACGAATAATGAAAACGCTATGTACTGGAAGTTACCAAAACGTAAGCCTATTGTGATCCACATAAAGATGCGATGCATAGTATTATTTTGTCATAATGAGACTTTTATTGAAGACTGCGATATTAAGTTAATAAATGTAAGGAAAGTTAACTATGTAATTGATTAAAAAGACTGCTATAATTTGTAAGGATGTTGATTACGTTTGAAATTTATTAGCGTTATTGAGAATCCTAATGCTTTAGGAATAACCTTTAATACCTAAATATAATACTTTTGATACTTTCTTTAAGAAACCTGTTTCATTAATAATCTATATTATATAAAGCTAAATTACCACTCACTCACTCACTGATCAGGGCCATTTTTCGGCGTGTTGCTGACCCTTTTTCGTCTCGTGATCTATGGCGGACTTGGACAACTCGTCAATCGAAATTTGTCTATGGTAGGTGCGAAAAAAAAATCCAAGATGGCGGCCATGTTGGTCATTCAATCTCTGTCACTATCAATCGGACGAGCACGAGATTCGGTGGGGGTGTAGTCTGTGGCGAACGATTCGACTTTAAAAAGTAAAATGTCAGAAAAACAAAATGGCGGCGCCGCCATCTTGGCTCGAAAATTGAAAAATCGACCCTTTTTGGGGGGGCTCCAACTCTGTGGTGAGCATAGATAATTTCATATTTTTTTTTGGGATGTGTTGGAAATATAGTCAATTTATAGGATATGGCAACACATTAAAAAAATCCAAGATGGCGGCGGCGCTGGCGGAAAAAAACTGGCTGAGATTTTTTTTGCAATTTTTCAAGTCGAAATTTCTGTCTGATGGCAACACTAGAGGGGAACGAGTCCCCGTGCCTTTGGAGGGTAATTTATCAGAGTGTTGCCACGTGGGAAAAAAATCTACCACGTTCATAGTAGATATTGGACTTTTGGTACATTTAGTAGAAAATGACTTTTTGACAGCTGGCGAAAATCCGAGTATGCAGTTTGGTGGCAACCCCGGTGCCGAGCGGCCATCTGGTACTTTTTTGGAAATCGCCTGGCAACACTGGCAACGGCGGAAGAAAATCGATTTTTCGCCCTCGCCGGCTTTGAAAAAATCCTCTGGCAACACTATGCGTCGCAGATTAAAAATTTTAATGGACGTCGATGCGGTATATGATGTTGTTTAAGAAAAAAAATTGGCAAAAAATAAACAAGATGGCGGACGCGCTGGCGGCCAAATTTGTAAAAAGTTTTTTTTTGCAAAAAATTAAAATCGATTTTTCGTCCACTTGGCAACACTCTATGCGAAAACGTTGTAAGGCGCGGGCGTGTGTCTTAGCGTCGAGTATTGCCAAGCGTAAAAATATTTTGGTAGTTTTTGGTAGTTTCCGCTCCAGGGGCCCAAAAAGGGTCGATTCGAAATCGGGCATTTAGGGGAAAATCGGGGCCACGAATCTATAGTTCTGCGGGCCCCTTATGACTTTCTGGTAGTTTAATCTACGAGAGCTGGCAACACTGGGAGTGGCGAATTTTACAAATTTTTGGGGTGTCGTCACCTTTCGCGAGCTGTCGGGGACATATTATGCATGGAAGAAAAAAAGGAAAAATGAGGTTCGACGCTGTCTATGGTGTAGAATATGGGAAAAATACGCGCTGTCAAAAATTCAAGATGGCCGCCGTGCAGGAGAGAAAATTGCAAAAAGTACTTTTTTTCGAAAATTTCAAAGCCCGTTTTGACTGATTTGGCAACACTTTACAGAGTTGCTTTGTATAGCGGCTAGGTAGGGCTCTGTGTCGAGTGTTGCTACGTGGAAAAAAGATTTGGAAGATTTTGGTAGTTTTTGCCACAGGGCCCAAAAAAGGGTCGACTCGAAATACGGCATTTGGAGAAAATCTGAGTATGAGAAATCATGTCTTCCGCGGTCCCTAATGACATCATGGTAGAGATTTGACCATCACCTGGCAACACTGGGCGTGAGGGCGAAACGAAAATTTTCGACATGGCCTTCTATCTCGAGTTGTTTAGCCGACTGGGTGGGACAGAGAAAAAAAGTAAAAATGCAGTTCGTTGCGGTATATAGTGTAGTATATGGGAAAAATACGGGATCAGAGAAATTCAAGATGGCGGACGAGCTGTCACAAAAATTGTGAAATTTTCTTGTTTTTAAAACTTTCACATTGATTTTTCGGGCAGTTGGTGAACCAAAAGAAAAGTTCAAATGTACTAGGCGGTTATGAGTTTTGGCGTGAGGTATTGCCAGATGAAAAAATATTTTGGAAGTTTTTGGTAGTTTTTGACTTATGCCCCTAAAAGGTCGAAAATAGAAATAAAGACTTTTCGAGAAAAATATTCCCGAGGCGTGACAGATTGTGTACCCCAAAATGACATTTGACTATTTTAATCAACGGCAACTGGCAACACAGGGAGTTGTGGAGGCTCAAACTTTTTCGGAAGGGGTCCCTTTGAGAGTCTCTGGAGAGGCCAATATGGGTCGTAGAGTAGCTCTGTAAAATCTGTTATTTGTGAAAATTAAATAGCATTAAGAAAAAAATGTGAGAAAAATTCCAAACAATATGGCGGACGAGCAAGCGGCCATTTTGGAAAATCTTTTGTTTGCGAGAATTTTTAAATCGATTTTTAAGATGAAAGGAGGTATTTTAGAAGAAAATGTTGCATGACCTTTGTTGTTGCGACGGACATTTCCTAACAGATGGTGTATAAATTTACCCCATTTTCGGGGTAATTTTGGACATTTAGAAGAAAATGTAAAAAATCGAAATATCGATTTCGGGACAAAAGCAAGTATGAGGACCTGCCAAATATCGTCTTTTGTTTTCATTTCAGCCCAAATTTTAGTAAAAATCCGTGCGGATTGGAAAAGAATTAAAAATAATTTTTGTTCTACCAAAGGGATTTCCCCATACATTTTGTACTGGACTTGGAGCTTTATATTAGGGCAGTGAGTTTGTATGAAAATTTTCAAGTGTTTGAAAGAACGTTATTACAAATACCAAAATGGTCTTATGTGATTAACTCAAACACATATTTTTTTGCTCTAAAACCCAGAGGTCGTGGGTTCGAATCCCACGGGGATTCATCACTCTGTGTGAGTTTAGGTTATGTTAGAACTGCGACCACAAACGCACGAGCCGAGCGAGCGAAGCGAGCGTGCCGCGGTAGCGCCCGGCGAGTGCCAGAACCGTATTCTACCCATTTTACTTGGTCAAGAGAGAGAGAAAGTATTTCGTATATTTACTACCAATCATCAATCGCCGCGTAGGGCTAAATCCGGAGCGGCCTTGAACGGAGCTCTAGGACGTAGTTTATGTCTCTTTGGGCGTTTAAAAAGGAATATGGACACTGCTACAGTAAATAAACGTCAATTATGTAACTTTGCGAGGCCGCAGGCCGAGCTGCGTTAGCGAGGCCGAAGGCCGAGCGCCGCGGAGGGCGAAGCCCGACAGCGGCCTTGTACGAAGCACTAGGACTCCGCTGATGCCCCCCTCGGACGTTAAAAAAGTAAAGGACACGCTCACAGACAGTCCACCTTAGTCATGTAAATTTTGCGAGGCCGCAGGCCGAGCTGCGTTAGCGAGGCCGTAGGCCGAGCGCCGCGGAGGGCAAAGCCCGACAGCGGCCTTGTACAAAGCACTAGGACTCCGCTTATGCCCCCCTCGCGTGTTAAAAAAGGGCAAGTACACGCTCACGGACAGTCCAACCCAGTTATGTAAATTTTGCGAGGCCGCAGGCCGAGCTACGTCAGCGAGGCCGAAGGCCGAGCGCCGCGGAGGGCGAAGCCCGACAGCGGCCGCTGTCGCGCAGCGACCTAGCTCTGGGCGCGACCGCGAAGCGGGCGCCCCGAGCTAGTCCCTTCCTATAAAGTTCAACGCTTTGTCATATATTTTTCCTTTGGACAACCAAATGTGTCAATTGGACAACTAAATTGTCCCTATGATGAAAAACACTTAGTCATATCGTTTTACTTTATAAAATATACTTTGTTCATGGAGCTTTTACAGATCAATGACTACAATTCAAAATAAATTGATACATATTATTGTGTTGCTTAGTTATCATTATTTCCTGTTTTATTGAAAAGTTGATTTGCGTATGAGACAATAGTTG
Organism: Mecyna flavalis; assembly: GCA_949319885.1. NCBI lineage: Eukaryota > Metazoa > Arthropoda > Insecta > Lepidoptera > Crambidae > Mecyna > Mecyna flavalis. Next base: position 10,108,830 of record OX439426.1, read on the forward strand.
TCTTGGGGACAAATTAAACAATAATATTTCATAGGTTAAACGTTATTTGATTTTTTTATACATGTAAACTTATAATACATCATATAAATTTTATTACCAAACTGGTTATTTTATTCTTAAATAATATTTGCATTGTTTAAAAACTATTTTAGGTTAGTGGTCCAGGAGACAGATTTCACGTGGTTCGTTAGAATTTTTAGTTAAAAGTGCTCTATTTAAATCAACTGTGCGCTGCTCTATGTCAAATTGTAATAAATAATATTTTTTCTGTATACTAAAATAAAAAAAAGTGGAAAACGAAATTATAAAATAAAATGGCAAATTTTCTACCTGACGACATTTAAAAGTTGATTGACCCGGCTACATCATTCACGTCTCCCCATATAAAGAATCTTTAGCACCTTTATTACTACAACAGGACAAAAAAAATACTCATCACATCGTTGGTCCTGGATTCAAACCCACGACCCTTAGCATATAGGGCAGAGTCAGTATGCCCCAACGGGCTAGTCAAATAAGGTAAATGAATGTCGGAATGTCTCTACAAGACACACGGGCTGCGTGTAGTACATTTTGATGAGACAGCTAATGCCAGCATAGGCCGCTGTAATTCTAACGCGAGATTAATCTCTTTCGCAAAGTCAAACGCCGCGTGTGCGCCGAGTTGTAATGGCACTTAAATTTTGTTATATCTCACTCGCTTCACAAGTGTCACATTTAAATTCAACTTCTGATTTTTTTTATTCTCAGTTTTGTAATTTTTTTTACATCGAGTTGCGGTAAAATAATTAATTAGGTAGCAGTCGCTCTGGAGTTATGCGTGCACCTACATGTCGGCGATTAATTTTTAACAATTTGGTATGTACAAAAAGTTATTGCCATTTGAGTCTACACTTGCGTAACACAATTAGAACATTAACTAGTAGTATAATAACAATAATTTTTAAAAGCAATCTTCACCACTGTCAGATATGTTTCTGATAATTTATCTGTCAGTTTCCTTATGTGTAATTAAAAAAAGAGAAAATATCATAGATTATTTTTCAGATAAATGATTAGGAGCTGAGGCCCTAGACAAGCGGCATTTATGAAGTTATCTCTCAATTTGCGATAGTGAATGTCAAAACCCGTACTTAATATCAATTGACCACGTGATTTTTCTAAGGCACCTGTCAAATCCATACAATTTGAAGTTAGCGAATTTCACTATCGCTGTCAAAATGTTACTTTGTCTGGCCCCCTGATCTAACAGAGGTGGAACTGATCCTGAATGTTATATCTGCCTTGATATTTAAACTTGAATTTTACGGCATCATTATATTAAAAGAAATACGAATTAATTAACTTAATACTCGTGTCATGATCTTTAAATACTTCATTATGAGAGCACAGTGTTGTATTCAAAATATAGAGTGTAATACAAAATAAACAGTTGTTAATTAAATCTTAAAATACGCTACATAATTTAGTTGCTTGTAGTCTTATATTATATTAATTTTGGTCGTAAAAGGATATGTGCTAATTAATTTGCGTAACTACATAACTTAATTGCTAAGATATAATATTTCTAATAGTCGCTTGCAGACTATATTAAACTAACGGGGTATAAAGGCTAATTTAGGACATAAAGCTCTTGATCATGTTTTTCTCTTACACTAGGTATCTCTTCTCTTCTTAGCCTTCCTCTATCAGTAATCTGATGTAGGCCTCCTTCATCTCCTTTCATTTTTCTCTATGTTTAACAGTAAGAGTCCAATTGGTAGGTAGTTAGAATTTAGTCCCGATTTCCATTCACAACCGCAGGTCTTGCATAAACGCATTTACCTCTTCAAAAAAGGTTAGATATAAATGCGGGAAAACATTAAAATGTCAAACGAGTTGTACCAAATACATGAGGTTTATTTTTAATCATGATCCAGTAAAACTTTCCACGAATCTAATTTAAAAATTTCGATAAGACTGATCTGATCGTCTCATAGAAAGTCTGAAAATATTCTCAAGTAGACATGTTGCGTAACTAATAGGCACAACAATCAAGCCGAAGCCGGCACTCGTGCCGCCTCTATTGAAGTTGATTGACGCATGTTCAATTGCATTGCATCAAGTGTATAATTAGTTAGAAGGCCCACGTGCGAGGTACCTAGGGGATCGAGTGGAATGCGATATCTCAAGGCAAACCGCTAACATCGGCTGGAAAACACCAAGTACCTAAAGAAGGAAAACGGTTATTTGCGGTTGCGTTGACAGACTGATCGGCGACGTACTTTGTAAACCCGTGTTTGGTACATCACTAATGACTTGTTGCGAATTAATGATCAAATTTAAATTGCTCTAGGCTCTCAATCCGTGCTTTGATAGGTTATAAGACCTTACTTGTATGTTTAGTATGTACAAGCCTTTTGCCAACGGCTGCTCCCGCGTACCCTACACAACGATATCCCGTAGGAATATTTATTTTTAGTAACCTTTGTAACTCTTCAGCTTAAAAACACACAAAAATATCTTATTAAAATACTACATTCGTAATTAAGTTGCTGTAATCGAAACGTCATGTTAAAATGAAGATCGTATGCTTAGGCTTCATTTATTTTAATTCTTGGCAAACAAAATACATACACACATCAACACTGTCTAGGGATATTTTGTATAAACTCAATTAACTTAAAATTTATTAAAAATAACATACAACTTATATATATTTTTATAAAGCTTACTTATTAGGCTATACTTTAGAATAAAAAAAAAACTGTTTTCTTTGGCATAAAAAAATTTTCTTCAAATAAAGAAAAAAATGCGAAATAATTGTAAACTAACAATGAATGTTTTTCTCAAGGAAAAGTTAAAAATAAGAAAAAAATATTCTGTTTTTAACAGTAATGTGAAAAATCAGTAGTCAGTAAAACCACCCATGACGTTAATAACGGTCCTGCAACGGTTTTTCATGCTTTGGATTAAGTTATCAAAGTCTTGCTGCAGAATATTGTCCGATCTGGCTAAGATGCGTAAAAAGTTGCTCTTCCGTCGCAATGTTTGCAGGAAAATTCCTCAAAGCCCTTCTTTGGAGCATGCCCCACGCGTGTTTTATGGGGTTTAGATCAGGCGATTGAGCGGGCCAGCCTAAGACCGATTGGTCGTGCTCCTGCACCCAGCTCGTCACCACTCTCGCTGTGTGAGGACGGGCGATATCGTCCATGAGCGCGAATTCTTGGCCCATCTGTAGTCGATGGGGATAGATTATTGGTACTAGCACCTCTTTACGGCATTTTTCACCCGTCATGGTGTTTCTGATTCAAACGTGATCTGTTCTCCCATCAACATGAATTCCTGCCCAAACCATAATTGTCCCGCCGTAGTGTGGATGGACTTCCTGAGGGTGTTGGGGGCGGCTCTCACGACCAGGAATTCGCCAAACACGTACTCTATGTGTATCGGGATGGAAACCGAACCGAGACTCATCGGTAAACAGCACCACAGACCACTGGTTATCTTCCCAGAGCAAATGTTCACGAGCCCACTCTAGTCGTCGTCCACGATTTTTTTTGCGTAGGGCTGGAGTACGAAACGGTCTGCGAGCATGAAGATTAGCTTCATGCAACCTCTTTCTTACAGTTTGGTCACCCACAAGCAACTGGTGCTCTGACTGGAGCCTCTGAACCAATTGCATTGCCGTAACATTTGGTTGTCTTCTCGCGGCAACTTGCAAAAATCAGTCTTTTCGTTGAGTGGTTATGCGCTTTCCGCCTGGATATCTTTTAGCCACTTCACCAGTAACACGATAACGTGACCATAACCTTGATATCACCTTTTGCCTTGTGTCAATCTCCTCAACAATGCTCTGTTGAGCAGCCCCAGCTTGGAGCATTACTACTGCCATTAAAATCTCCTCTCTCAATAAATGGCGCCGCTACATGATGCAAACAATAACATTAATTCAAAATTTATCAATAACTTGTTAAAAAACTAAAATTTGCCACAAAAAAATTGCCAAAAACAACTGTCGGTAAATTAAACCTACGGACTTCGCTACCATTATTCCGCGTAAATCGTTTGTTTTTAATTTATTTTTTCGAATTCAAATTTAGAATCGTTCAAAATGGCTGACGAAATAAGCTTTTTTCACAAGATTTTAAAACTGACTAATATTTATTGATTTAAAGAACTTTATACAAAATATCCCTAGACAGTGTTGATGTGTGTATATTTGGCTTTAGACATGTATCATTCTATATTTTAAAAAATCATACACTTTCGATCTTTACGAATTGAGTATATTAAAAATTCAAAATCGTTTTCTGTAGTTACACCGAGTAAATTGCCTTTTACGAAGTTCCCTGATTCTCTGTAGACCCAAAGTAGGTCATTTTCTCACTTTCTAACTAAAGTGAAAGATAACCACTTCACTGCATTTATATAAAAAAATTAACTTCTGTCATGATTTAAACTCGAGCACGGCATGAGACAGGTGCCATAAACTTTTGCAATAAATCTTGCATTCAACGGTCGGACGAGATTACAGATTTGTTAAGCAGGTGAAATATGTATTCGGAATATTAAAATGTAGTTCAGTAATTGAGAAATCGTGTTGTGTCACAAACTTCGGTTCCGAGTGAGAAATCAAAAGTGGAGGTCGCGACAAAATTTCGGATTAGCATTTCGTATTGTTGTTGGGTCCTTCGCCGAAGCAACTGCGACACGGCCGTCAATTTACCCACTTATAACGCGATCTACATACAAATCTCACTAAATTAGTGTGACATTCTTTACTTTATGTAAGTCATTATGCAAAATTTTCAAAGGCAGAGATTTGAATATGGTCTCGAACCTTCGACAGGTTGTATTTGGATTTGCAATTACCATTTATAACTAAATTTTACGTTTATTAAATAAGTACAATCTATTTTCTGTAAATCATTAAACAAACCTTTGAATTGCGTAACTTCTTCAAAATTACTTAACATGTACGTAAAAGCGAGTCTATAATTTCGCTTGTATTATCTTTTTATCACTATCACTATTAAACAAACCTTGTAATTTACTCGTACTACCGAATTATTTTCAGTAATATTTGTAAATATCTTTACAACTAGCAGAAAACACATTATGTGTAATATCTTTCTAAATACTTATATTAAATTAATGACGCTCCTGTGAAAATAATTAGAAGTTGGATTATTAAAATTCTGATGGTTTTCAAACTTTGTTAATATGAAAGGCTTAAATATGTTACGGAATTTTAATTGGATCGTAATATATGAAGCACTAGACTTTCAAGTTAATTGAATTTTAAGTACGTCAAGTCTGGATAATTAAGATAACAATTTGTTTAACATGTTGAATATTATAATGACAATCAATAATTCATGTTGAAATACCTACTATAATAGGCATATTTTATCATCTCCATCCTCCTCATCACCATCATCTTCATTGTTATAATAAATAATAATCCCTTTGCAGGTAGATCAAAATCTATTGTGCATCTCTTGTTTGAATTACTCAGGAGCTAGAATATAACTGATTGAATACTAATCACAGTTGAATACCTACTTAGCTCAAAGATGGACGTAACTGGTAGTTATTGATTAGGTTTTCCATATTTAGCTGCAGTTCTGCACTGTAATAATTATTTACGTAGAAATAATCAACTGCAGCGAACGCAACACCAAGAATAGGTTATTTTTCTAGGAACAAAAACAAAGCACGTGTCCGCTTCACTAAAATAACCAGCAGAGCAATTTGTAGCGTTCACGAGAGGGTTAATCGAAACATGATGGCATTTAGCGTCATTTAATTAAATTGAATTTATGATGCTGCACTTGCCTTTCTGCCTTTAAATTGCCTATTCTGTTACGTCGACCCATTTCTATATGAGTATATGTATTTTCTATACATGTCTAGTATTTACACATGTACGAGTACAAGTGTGAGCTTAGACGTTCTTGCTTCTGTTGTAAGATTCATTCTATTGTGTTACTCAATTTACATCGTGTAAAATTTTGTTTTCATACGGCAAGTGGTTTTCGAAATTTCGTTATAAATCAATGTCATTCATACATTGATACCATTCGATTTTGGTTATTATATAAGAACATTCACTTGATAATTACACTTTTTAATTCGATTCCTTTTGTAACGATCGATCGTGAAATATGAAATGGGAAAACGGACAACGACGGTACGCGCTGACTAATACCACAGAACATAATACAGAAGATATATTTAGTCAAAAAGCAAGTGACCACCTTATTTTTTCTATAAAAATGTATATTTATATGTTTTCCTCTTTACGAATATTCGCGAAATTGCTTTGAAATTTTAGCAAGTATTTTTAGTGACGGCCTACCAAAGGCAAAGGTTTTCTTAGCTATTGATGATGTACAAAAATAAATATCAGAAAATTAATATTTCACAGAATTCGTATACGAAAACCTTTCGTTAGGAATAAGATTAGTTATCTATGTACACATACCCCTTCAAACTCCTTAAGTCTTCCCTATAAATCATGCGATGTGTCCCAAATCCCGAATTAACCATGATGTAGCACGCATAAGTAACGGATAAACATACATGATATATTCACACACTTGGCCATTGTAATGGAAATGGCGTGGTTCGAAGCACTCAGTGGCAACCTACAAGCGATGATTGATGTTTAGAGCCTGGACAGAGAACGAGGATCAAAATTGAAATATGTGCTTACTCCTTAAGTGCTGAGAAAAGCTTTGCATTATGGGTGTTGACATATAAGACGCGCTTTGTATGTGAAGTGCAGGGCCCATCGGCACTTTGATGAAATGTTCTCTTAATCATTTTCTTCTGAGTGTTTCAGCATTCGCTTTAAAGCTCTTAAATGGCTTAAAATACAAAGTAACAAGAGTTTTATGTTTAGTTAATAACAAGAGTATATTATGTAAGATCCGGTAATATTAAAAGCCTACCTCTTCATACCTTTAATTTAAAATGGCGCCCATATTAAGTTGGCAACAGCATGATGAGCGATACTTTCTGGTAAAGTACATATGTATGTATTTCATAGTGGGAAAGTGTAATCCGTGGCGACTCTCGTACCTGTTTGCCAACGAAGTTTTTTCTGTTTACACTAGTTAGTGGAGAGTTATGTAATTAAAATCCGTACATGAATACTAATATCTTAAAAGAATACCTTACTTTTGGTGTCGATTAGGTATCGTCAGTTAAAATTTATTGAAATAATGACTGTGTCACCAGCTTAAAGTAGTGCTTAGCCATAAATCAACAGGTTCGCATACTATGCCCTTAGCGTCTTAATACATCAGGCTACCTCCAGTCTAATTAGGCGCGCGTGCCCCACAGCTGCCGGTCACCTGCGCCTGCGCTGACCTTTCTATGCAACTGCACAAACAGCTGGCAAATATAATGCCATCCATGAAAGGCAGATGCTTCGCTTGCGAACAAGTGAATGTTTTAGTAATGCAATTTATCTATGCAGTTACTTGAATGTTGGGTTTAATTAAAAACAACTTAGTATTCATCGATACATTGTGGCATTTTATAATAGCCTCTGTTATTAACTTGAACATGTAAGTTGAGTATATTGCGTTCATGAAAGCAATAAGATTCTTGTTCAGTGCGTCAGTTATCCGCTAGATATTCTTTGTATTTCTTGCAACGAGTTTTGATTCGAATCAAACTTATTGATGGAGATAAAATCAAATAGGAATATACTTATTTCAGAAGTGGTTCCAAAAAAGTATTTACATCCTCATTTCATCGGGCATTGAGTACAAACTCGATGCCTTTTAAAGTAGGCGTGTCATTAAGCACTCACCAGACGTCTTTTCTTGTCTAAATAACGGGATGGAAAAACTTTTCCGAATGAAAGAAAAATAAAATAGTGTTCCTAAAATAAAACTGGACACATTCACCAAATCCATTTCCTGACACAATCTCCGCTGGGATAAGACCCGAATAAAAGGAAATCCGCCAGATTAGCCAGAACACAATCGCGTAACTTCCAAAACCAGTGGCTTTCTACTTTTAGTACTTATCTAAGAGTAGGTTACTCGTACTCTGTATCTAATATTGAGTAGGGATTAATATACAATTTTGTGTACGTTCGTAACCTAGTTTCAGAGGAACACTGGAGAACAAAAAAAAAAACCTAGTTTCGTGTTATAACATATTTATCACTAATTCACTAATAAACGAAGCATAATATGTATTTAATTGAATAAATAATTGCTTCAAAGCGTTTCACGGTTAGGTTTTAGTCAATTTAATATGAGATTACCCTGGAAGCAAAACTAATGGTTTTGATAACAAGCAGTCACTAAGGCCTCGGCCTCGAATTTCGCGGGCAGCAGGGCGGCAGCGGCAGCGGCGAGATGTTTTGTATGGTATCCAATAGACCCGTTCTCGAATACATCGGGATGGGAGCGGCAGCGCATGCAGACGCCTTGCGGATCACCGCTTGACAGCATCGTACCGCTCTTGACGTCCCGCATCAGGTGGTGAACGCAATGTGCCTGCGTGCGCCGCCGCTCCCGCTGCCGCGATATTTGAGGCCGAGGTCTAAAGCTCGTGAGGAAAATGGGACAGTTATAATACACTGGCAGAGTAGCCATGATCGCATTGATCTATTCCTCTGTTTAGGGTTACAGAGGTTTCAATGTAACTACTTACCAAGTCCATAACCATGTTGCAAACGTATCCTGACAAAAACTGGACCAAGCGCTTGTAGAAAACGAAACAGCTAGTATTGCCTAGTTACTAGGAAGCTGTGTAGGCTCCTCTGATTTAAGTAACTACTTACCTTTTATTGTCAATGTCTCGTTTTTTCATTTAAGTCTCAAGCCGCAAACTACAAAACTAAACTACGACTGCAATACGAACTTGCGAGTTGGGAAACTTACTCGTTTCGCTACAGTCCTATGTATTTTTCACAACTTCAGATGGCAGGCAGGCACATGTCTTATTTTGAACTTGGCTCCCATTTAGTTACAAGGCCATGTGCCACTAAGGTACAAATGACTAGGCTGCATTGCCCTATATAATGCCATGCAATAAGCTCCTTTGATCTTCGAGCGTTTAGATTCAAGGGTCATTAACGAGCTTTTGTAATATTTCAAAGGCTTTAATAATGAAGCCCTTGTAACATAGATGCTGTCCCTTTATTAATTTTTTTTTAAATGTCTAACTATTATAAAAACGAAACATCCAGTTATCAGAACATGTATAAAATAGTGCATAAAATCTAAAAATACTATTTCGCAGCCACATTCAAAACACTTTCAAGAGTAAGCTCATAAATGTAAAAATACATAAATAAAAATACAAAAAAATACGTACAAAGTAGTTTATTTCATTATCTAAATCTAAATAAGATAGAAAAAGAGGTCTAAATACGGTGTCTCAATCTACTTAACGCCATAATCATCAATAAGGAATCGAGATAAGAAGTAAACAGTTAGCCTTATTACAGTCTATAGCAATTTACTTAATAGCCGGTAGTTTTTCAGTGTGTAATTAGCCAGCGAGATAGGGGCGGGCCGCGGCCGTCTCGCCCGGGGTGGAGGCGACGGGCTCTGTCACCGTTAACCACGGTTTACACGACACGATGGTATTTTAGATTCGTTTTTAATTAAGTCTTAGAAGCCCCTCCCTATAGACTACCAAAGCCTTATTATTTGTTACTACTTCAGCGGGCAGAAGGTCACGCAGCCCGCCTGATGGTAAGCGTCCACTGCGGCCTAATATATTGAGGGACTCTTAACCAGGAAGAGTCGCCCATCGTGCTGCCACACTGAAGGCTCTTCTGATCTTCGAACCTTTGATTTCAAGTGTACTGGCTATATGAAATACTATAATAGTACCGAAATACGGAAACATAAATTGGTTGGCGAAACTTTATAGTTGTCAATACCTGAGAATTTTAACATATTATTAAAAGGAGCACATTGTTAGCAATGGAAGAGACGATTGTAAAAGTTAAATTTCCCTATAATCTAGATAATATAAATATTCTATTCCCGTACTAAACTATTTCAAGTATAAGCTGGTTCACATTTTTGTTATTAAACGTCAACAACAATTTAATCAGTAAGTTGTCTAATTCTTGTGATTCTTGTAAACATTATGTGATTCTTGTAAAAATTATCATGGATATATCAGACTTGAATAAGACATGCATATTGGAGAATTACTTTAAGTAATGGTATCCATGGAAATTAACAAAGGTTGTTTCTGGTTACGTGGCATCGTTAACCACACCAAGCGAACAAACCGGCGTGCCCTATCATTTAGTTGTCTCTGAGGTTTTCAAATCCGAATCACTGGAACATCTGGATATGTCCATGTCAAGTTGCTCACTTTACGTAGATTAAAGCACTGTGGAGATTAAGAGATGAGTTATTGGTCTGTTTTCAATGTCAGATTTAATGGACCATTAAGCCGAAAGGAGGCGGCATTAATATCTAAAACAACATTTTTATTAAGCCTAACATCGGGTTTACAAAACAGAAAAATAACTCATAATACAATATACCAAATCGATATAGGGTAATCTTTCTCAGTTTGCTTCTAACGATTTCCATGCTTGTGCTCGGTTATCTAGAAATAAATACATTTATCGGTCTTTCTCCAAGCGTTTTGTCCCGATGTAGTCAGTACCTACATCATAAGCCAGGATTTGACAAGTCCAGTTATTACATATACATATATGTTACCGGCCAAACCCGATTTCAGGACGAACTAGTTTGGCCTAGGCCAAACTAATTTAAGTCAACATAGAATATATTATTAAAGTGGAAACAAAAAAGGTTTTCAGGGTTTAAAAATAATAACCACGAAGGCTAAGGCGGGAGCTCCGCTTCGCTTCGCTTCCGCCTTCTAACCTATATCCATCCGAGTCGATTTCCCCTAGGCCAAACTAGTTCGTCCTGAAATCGGGTTTGGCCGGTAACTTATACAAGATAAAATACTGTCAAAATAGAATATATTTCAGCCGTATTTCAACATCTACTCGCAAAGAATGAAGCTACTATCAGAAGTAGGTACTCAAACCGCAACCCAACGCAGTTTCAACCCAACAATTTCTAGACGCAACGTGTAAAAGTCTAGCGGAGTCCACGCCGCTCCGCTCCACAGTAATTAACCGCAACACGATCGGTTACCTACTGGACTAGGAACTAGAGACCCAGTTACCGCCGCAAGAATTAAATTCGATAATTGAAAACCGCGCGTGAAACCTAGCTCTAAACAAATCGCCGACGCGGCGGACAGGGGACAATTGATTACAATTTAAGAAATTAGGTCGATTGTTTAACGTGGCATGTGAGACTTCGTTCATCAGTAAGTAAAGCTGGACATTGTAATACTCCGCCATTTGACTGGCTAGATGGCGCCTCTCTAATGCGCCAAGAGTCATGTGTCCGAATATTACCCAGGACAACATTTATGTGATGAACAGTTGTGTTTGGTCCGAATTTTTATTCGTTTTTTAGTATTCAACATGATTCTGTTAGTTGCCATATCGTAATCGCCGGTCTCCCGGAAGGTCATTCATTATGCTCGTAACTTACGAGTAGGTATACATAGCGTAATGTTTTGATAATATTTTAATCTTTTTCCTCACACATAATAAATCAGAGGAAACTACCACCCACAACGCATGGATAGATAAATATTTTATTCACAAATCAAATTCTATTTTATTATGAATAAATTGAACATGGAAATTACGATTTTAAGTCGATGTCAAGAACGGTGGCGTGATGAAATCCCTGAATGACGCCCGCGCACGCCTCTGATTCGACATTGCTTTGATTGAAATGAAACCCAAACTTGAGATATTTTAGTATTCATAAATTTCTGAAGCGTCATTAATAAAATAAGACTAGCTGATCGCCCTGACTTCGCACGGGTAATTTAAATGAGGGCTTCAAATAAATCCACAACATAAAAAATAATTATTTAATTTCATGGAATCGTTTTGAAATAACTTCAGCACGATTGCACAATTTGCACATCATTTATGTGATTATTTTTATCATATAGATTATATCACTTGAGATTATTAAATCAATCTTTTTTGTAAATTTTATCGAGGACAAATGCTTGTGCATGATGTGCTTAATTTATTAAGCGACCATAAACGCTATCTACAGGGTATGAGTCTGTAGATTAAGTTATTTAATTAAAATGTTATTTGCTTTATACAAAGCATATTTCTATAAAATTAAGCAGGAGTCACGGGTCAACGATTGTTGGCTTTGTTTAGGTACTTTATACATTACCCACTAGAGAGAGAGAGTATTCGCTACAAAGAGGAACGTAAAACCACTTTAGAAAGAAATAACAATACGACGAGAATCGTATTTTTGCATATCATCTTTATAAAATAATTCAAACAAAAAATTATTGGTAAGTTCGTTGTTTTTGTCCGTGTATAGCAACCGCAAATGGCATTACCGAAGATGTGATAAATTACAGGCATGTATTTACTTAATTGCTAGTCTGTTTGTATAAAAAGTCTTGATGTTAAAAAAATCCTTGAGCATATAACATTTCATGTACATAGTATAATTCATAATCTTTAAAGTACCTACGTCAGCTACATTTTGTAAAAGTTAAACCGACCATTAAAAAAGCACATTATCACAATTTATGGTTTTACGTAAGTGTTCATCTTTTATCACATGACCATGTACTTTGTAGGGCACACTGTAAATGTCACAGCTATTGACTTGTCCGAGATGTGACTTTTTATGTTTGCTCCGAGAGTAAATATCCATTAGGGAGACTAAGTAATGGCTGTGGGACATTAGGCAGCCGACCCCAACCTTATTAAGCCCACACTTTCTCCAAGAAAGTTACTGAGCAGTTGACAGCATTTTTATAACTCATCCGGCGTTGTTTATGTTTATTCTAACCCCTTAATTTAAACCAGATACGGATTTATTTCAAAGTAAAAACAAACTTGAAATGAGGTTATTTTAATTTCAAATTCGATGACCTTTTCCCGCTTATCTCAGTGACATTTTAGAAGAATTTTAGTCTTTGGACAATTATCACACAGCGCTATCTAGATCCGAAATGTCACAAAAGAAACTTAATTTTTTATATTCTCAAGTACGAGTATACCAAGACTGGTAAACAACTGCGCCGAGTGTTGTAGCCTACTCTCAACGGTTTTTTTTAATATCAATAGCCTATCTTAAGTATCAGATCTTTAGAGGTCACTAGCATCACGGCCTTTTCTATCGAGGGTTCCTAAACCAAAAAGCATCGCTCAATGTGTCGCTCTACAGTCTCCTCTGAACTTCGGACCTTTAATTTCAAGCACTGGCTACTGGATTCTTTATTAATATCGCTGTGATTGCCAAATCGTAAATAAATTGGTTGATGCAGCCCTTGCAAACCCTCTACAATAACGGCTTATTTCAAAACCTGCAGTCGCGAATGCTTTCAAAAGACTAGTCATTATTATTAATAATCGCATTACCTACTACAAACCAGCAAAACGAAATATGTACCGTCAAGTAACTGTGACTAGTAGCTCGAGGCATTAATCCTTTGATCTATTATTTTCTAATAATTATTTCAACTGTAGAGCTTTAATCCGGTCCGGAAAATCCAACGCAGCGAGTTACTGGAACTCAATAATAGCGTGGGCTAATATTTTATTTATGGTCAACAAAATGCCTCACTAAGCTAAGATTTCAATTGATCATCTCATAGCAAGTGAAGGCCTCTTCCAGCACTCACCAACGGGCTTTAAAATCTAGGTATAAATTTTAACAATACTGTACAATAATTATAGTAGATTTATCATGACTTACAAGTCATTTAAATATACGGGTTTTAATTATACTCAAAATTTTAACTCTTAGGTTATTTTCAATTTCGTCGCAAAAGATATGTCATGAAAATATATTTTCGTTCTTATTTTCTTCGCTTTAAGTATATTTATTTCTAAAGTCACTTTATAAAATAGTACATAATTTTTAAATATTAATACGAGTAAATACCGTACTTTCTACTTTTCTAGCCGTTTACATAAATTGTGGGTAATTTGTTACCCTTATACGGACCATATTAGAATGAGCTTATATTTATGTATAGAAAATAGTCTTGCCATATAACACAGAATGCAATATCATCTATCTTCTTGTGCTGTTACGGAACCTCAGGCTATGAATTTCACTATAGATCTGAGTTGCTTGGTATCGGAGGCAGTGAAAGTTCCTTAAACGGCGCCGCAGGGCAGTCTCTATCAGTGTTACCAGCTGACTGAGTAATTGGATAGGTTGTTGGCCTGTTAATTTATCTATCTAAATTTACCATGCTACATAAACACAGATTTTACTGGAATGGGACTGGGACTTTATGGACCTTTTTGTTGTCTCGTAACGGAAACTCAATTAAACGTAGCGAACCCGGCACCAACCCAAAAGATACTGGGTTATATCATCCGTGTGTACTGTAGACGATTATCGTACAAAAATACCCTTCTGAAACTACTTCTATACAACTTTTATGCCTTTGGTCATCGTATCTCGAAAAAAACAATGGTTATAATTTTGACCATTGGCCGAAACCATTCGCCTGACTGATTTTGTAGAGATTTTCATGTCCTTGATTAATCTAAACAGGCGGAAAATGTAAAAGAGTACAAAATATAGTTAGGTTACAGCAGTAACATTTTCTTAATCACCTTTTGTTTAAAATTATGTTAACACGCTACTACGTAACAAAGTTCCTTTGTGTAATTAAGAGAATCGAGAAACGTCGTGTGTACCAAATTTAAATTCACTAGTTTTCCAACTAATAGGCAACTAAACAGGCAATTCTCTTGGGTCATACCATCGTTGCATATAGGTTAAGCTCAATGCATAAGGTCAATTACACTGAGATATCTTTTAAAGTAGGTAGTAAGAATGTCGTTTACAGCGGACTTTGAACTGCTATTCGGAGGAAAGAGACATTTTACAGACTGTATAATGCGTTTAAATTGCTTTAACTATGGAAACATAAAAACTGCACGGATAGCATTTCAGAATACAATAATAATTCATGTAAATAAATAAATAGAATAAAAGTATTTCAGTCGCATTAAGCATGTTCTTCTAAGGGTATTTCGCATTAGAGCCGCCGTTTTTGTTTTATTAATCCTCAGCTGCTTAGTCCTTTTGAAATTCCTCGAAACAGGCGCTCGCGAGTCACAGTAGTCTTTCTTTCGTTTTCCATTCTGTGCATTCTGAACTATTCTCACCACGGTGCGTCGCGACGCGCCGGCGTCTGATTCGATTTTATTTGCGGCGCCTGGTCTATAAAAAGACCCGCATGTACGTACGCCGTCTGCCACACCGTCTCCTCCCAGTCCGCTCAGAGACAAAATAAATTATATTTCACGTTCATTAACCAAGCACTATTTAGTTTAAATCTCCACAGATGTTTTGTAAATAGTAGATAGAGAATAGTTATTTTGAACGAACCTGTCAACAGATTCTATTTTGTTGGGGCTATCTCCAATATATGGGACTTCAAAACTAGAGATTGCATCTACAGACTCTCTAGGGAATGTCTAGAAATGGAGTCGAGTACACAAGTTGGATTTACATTTCCTTAGTTCCGTTTTATCCTCTTGTTTAGAAAACAAGTTATGTTACTCGAAATGTATTATTTACCTATTACACCCATTACGGTAATGAAAGTACATTGTTACGTTCGCGTTCGTTAGTGAAGATTATGAATAATTTACACGCCTGACTTCTTGTCAGACAATGCAACTAGCCACAAACTAGACCACTAATTTGATACCAGATGAACTCTAATGATCATTATCTCGCAAACTAGCGAAAATCTAAATATAGGAAACAAGATTAACCCTTACACTGGCAGTGGCGGAATAGTGGCCACCTTAATATGAACCTTATCCACTTGTTATACAGACGAAACGAATAAAATTTCAATTGCTATACTGGTTAAAGGATTAAAGTTAATTTACCGACACAACACATCACATTTGTGTGTATGCTATGTACTTTAATAACCATCGGAAAATCCCACATCATCATACTATAAACAATGAGTATTTATGCATACATAACTCTGCTTAAAATATCTTTCGCCTGTAATAAATTTCTAAAATTATAATGAATGTCATAATGTTGTCATGACATCAGCAGTGGATTACTGGTCTGCGACTAGACGACGCGGCGACGGCAAACCGCAACGAGCGATATGCGCGAGCATTACCCTAATGAGCGACACTCAATGCGGCAATATGTTATGGAACTGTTGCGTCTTATGTTTAATATTAAATGTAATATTCCCCATATGCGCTAAATGTGTCATTTTCCTTTGTTCGAGATGCAGAAATAACCCGGGAAAATTCTATATTCAGTCAATACTGTTATCCTTATTTACGCTGAATCTACTATAAATAATAAAATATAATCATATTTGTGTTACGCCAGAAAGGTGTAATTCTAAAATGCACACGTACACATTAACGTATTTATTGAATATATTTAACAAATGTTCATTTATTGGCATGACTTTATATCTTATCATAAATTTTACTACTGTTGCCAACAAAGTTCGTTTAAAACAAGTATTCAAAGAACTTTTTAATTTATCAACGACTGTTATTCTTTTTGCAGCTATTCGCTATGCTATAATCTGCATTAAAACACAGAAAGCAAGTTCCCAAGTAAACATACAAAATTAAAACATAATTTCCATAAAAAATTGGCTTTAAAAACGTCACTAATTCATATGCAAGTTCTTGCACATTTGCAACAGCGAGTAGACTGTACAATGAAAAAATCGCAGGCAGCAGAGCAGAATATTATTACCTTATTAACATAACTACAGACTAAAGTTAACATATCAAAGTCGTTCCGAACACGAGGCACTGTGCCCGACCACAGGGCACCGTCTACCCTCAACGCCATGAATTTCAAACAAAATTAATCTTGCCTTGTACTGAAGCACCACACAAACAATATAACTGCTTACCCACTACTTAGTGCAAACACAGCTAAATGATAAACTTACTCTCGGCGATATTTGTTTCTGCTATTACTGTTTAGAAAGCTTATTCATGAATAATTACGATTAGTTTGTAATGTTTCTGGCACGTTTCGTGGTTTCATTTTCAGTAGCAAAATATTATTCAACTATGTACATTAGGTAATCCTCATGATCAAGGCCACTCAGAAAGAAAAATAGAATAGAATACCATTGTCATGTGCGTAAGCATATATTGTTATTTCAAATTAATAGTTCCGCCAATTATAAGTTAATTGAATCTGACGCCCAATATTTCAATATTTTCAATATATTATCACAAAGCACATTTAACATGCGAATAATATTTCGAACCAAAACGCACAAATGCAATTTTTGAAATAGGTATATTTATAATATGATAAAATCTTTTGTAAAATCCCAATATCACACTATCGAAATCAGGTTGTCAAAATTCAATCGGTGACCATACACGCCACATTTTTTCTAGGGATAGCTATTATGAAAGCAAGTCATCGTGACCAGGTTGAAAACCGGTCGAAACCGGTTAGCGCAATTTGGCGACCTGAATCAATCACTTAATGGCCACCAAAATTAAATGGGCTCTTAGTGATTTCTATATTTATTTGAAAAAATCATTTCGATTGACACATTTTATGAAACTTACGGCTATCAAGATTATCATTATTCTCTTGCCCAATTGCAGTAAAATAGACACGGACTTTTTTAGGATCTAAACAGCTCCGAATGGTTTTACATGAGTACCTACATGACATGTGTACAACACGAGTCAAAGTTCCACTCACAGTCAGTTAACACACCAGAGAACCACTAACACATACTTTTACCTGTCAAACAAAACATCGACGACATGGACACAAGTCACACAAGTTAAATGATTGCTTTGAGTAAGATCCTCATTCACAAGTCATGACTTATAAATAGGATCCTTACGATTACTAAATTCGATAACGAGTTACTCAATTGTTAACAGTCAACCTCAACTATTTTAAACACCTAACTACTAACTAATTCGCATACCGTAATCAAATATTAAAGGCAAAAACTAAAAGTTAATATTAACAAAACCAAACCATTTAGGAAACTAATAAAATTCTTATCGAATACTTTGATCCACGAAACCCTTCTTATGCTAAACAGACTTCCGGCGAATAAATTTTAGTCTTGTTAACTTTGTATATCAACAGCATCTATAGATGATGCGTTTTTTGCCTCAACTTTTTATCTGTAGTTATTAATAAATATTATTATTCGTACACAATGCGCGTATTCAACTCTTCAACATTAAATTCAGATCATTAACCACAATAGCCCTGGAGATATGCCAGTCAATAAATCTTTTAAATTTATCACTTTTTACTGCAAAGTTAATCAGCAGTATTGATCAATGGAAGGTATTTAAGTTCAACAAAAAGTTCTCGTAATGACTTTAAAATACGAATGAGTTCACAACTTTGCTTCCAACACCAACTAGGTCAAAATAAAAGAGGTCTGTTCTGTTAAGTGAATATATTTTCATATTAATCACTCCAGACCAAATTGCTAGAGCATGGTACATAATAGTTTTTAGTTATAGTTATTGCGTATGAGACGCCAAAGATGGAAGGAAGATAATTGGTAGTCGACATATCTAGTAAGAATAACATAAATCTTATTAGTTAATAGAATAAGCTGTAAAGGATCTCTCAGACAATGTCCGTAGGGTTTTATATTGATTTATTTTTATCAGACTTGCCAGTATGTACGTACTGTTAAGCTTGAACTACAATCGAAACGAACCGATCGCTTAAAGTAATATCATTGTTATGTTCGTGTATAGCAGTTGAGACAACCTTCCGCACTAGAAAAAATGCTAGTGTTATTGTTAGTAGATTGGATTTTTCTCCTCGTAGTAGGTACCTAAAACCGATGTACGTAAGCGCGCAGTGTCTTATAGTTTACGCGCACACATAGCACTCGCAACAGTGCCAACATTTTAAAAGTTATGGTGAATTTGTCGATAAACAATTATTGTAGATTGTCGATATACATTAAGATTTTAGTGACAAAAATAACACTGACCTGTTGTAAGATGACATAATTTAAATTAACTGATTGATCGTATGATACTGACAGCAATGATATTTGACTGACAGCATAAGTTCTGCTACTGTTACCTCCAGATATTACTCACAGTTCATGTTTTGTGAATTCTCACTAATCAATCAATCGGATGGAAACAAGAAGAACTGCATTTAATTAGCCGTAAAAGAAGTCGTACGTTTAGTTGCGTTATGCTCTTAAACCTACCTATGTGATTCAAAGACTGTAAGTCTTCAGTCCTTCCTACTGGACAACCCTCTGTCTGAGAAGTTATTCGGTTCAGCCTTTGGCGAACTTAAGAAGTTAACCAACCTCGATGAAAGTTTGAACAGCACCCTACAACTAATACGTAAATCACAGCAGCAATGAAATCTATTTTCGACTCTCGAACAACGTCTAGTTCAAAATTTATTTTGGCGGTCATAACTGCATGACTGAAAATACTGCAGACTTAAAGGACGTCTTGAGTCCACTTGCGCTTAGAGTTATTGTATTTAGGAATGTTGTCATCAATCCAATCATCTAATCCTAAAAGGCATGAGATCAGTGAAGAGTTGCAGATACTCCGAAACAAAATAAGTTAAATTTCTTGTCGCAAACCCAAAAAGAGAAGGTTACGGATAATTGACCGATACTCAGTCATATAAATATGAATTGATATGCACTTTCAATTTCATTCTTACATTTTTACTACATACCTATGCACTAGTTTGTGCAAGATATACCTATCACGATATTTCATAATTTTTCGCAGCATATCATAAAAATGTGCATTTGTGAAGCTCCATCCGAAAATACCCTGCCTAATATATTTTTTTAAGTTGGCACTAGCGATGACTAACCCGCCTTAAGTACAGTCACGAACAGTTTTGTTAGCGCATTCGTCAGTGAGTGTAATTTTAAAGTGGGGTTGGTAAGACGGTGCGTGGCACGGGCGCCGTCTGGCCTGTGCTTGGTGACTCACTGGGCTCTCCGCTCCCCCCGATTCGCTTTACCCCATAATTGTCGGCTTGCCCCCTGCTGACACCATGGCTATTGATTAGCTGCAATTAAGGGGTCAGTAATGAATGCACTCGGTAACGAGATGGCAACGAGAATTATGAACTTACTAAGTTAGGCATAACAATTGCGATATGGGTTTTATGGATGCTCATATTTTTATTACTTTATGTAATAAATTTAACGTCAAAAGTTGTATCACAATTAATTGACTACGGGAAACCATAAATAGAAAACGAAAAAGTTAATTTTTAATTTCCATGTTTATAATTTTACATTAGCTTTTTTTATTGTATATATTATTAATTATTAACTAATATGCCTAATTATTTACACAAAATAAATATTAGCACCAATATGACATGAAACCTCAGCAGCTAGAGAATTTGTAACAATAAACATGTTAGAAATACGAGAGAAACCAATATTTACTTATGTTAAACACACATTTTAATTTTGTTCATTATCTAATAAGCCTATTCGTCAAAAAATGACTAGACCAACCTTTAGATAACCTCTGTTATAATTATGAGTATATTTCAAAATCCCTTTTTCTGCAAAAAGAAATTGTTTCAAAACAAATCAGCAGAAGTGACTTTAATATTTTAACAAAATGTGGGAATGTGGTCTCTTTCGCCTCGTGCGGATTATACATCTCATAACAGACTTCTCCTTTGACATTTACCCGACTATCCGACTTAGAAACCTTTTAAGTTGAGCATTTTATTTTAAGTCGATTTACATTCTTGCTATTCTTAGCAATATAACCTTCTGAATATAGCACAGTTATTCATTGCAAAGCCCCTTCGTTAGATCTGATTTATTAGTTGGAATCTTGACGCAATAGTGTACCTACTTGTAACTATTTTTGGAGCTTTTGAACGCTTCTGACGTCCCTACAAGATTTTAGTATTTTGTTGCATTACATTATTTATGTATATATATCATATATGTAATCAGTCCTGTTACTGTGCAACAGGACTGATATAGATTTATTATGTAGCACAAATCTTAGCTGCTTGACAGTTCAGATTGGTTACATGTTTATTAGTTTATTTGATAAGTTTATAATTGTTCAATCAACCTAAAATTATCACTTATTAATTTGTCACTGTGACACGTAGCACTCAATACAATAGCTTACGTTTGTTTTAATCATTGCGATTCTCTGCATATGCTGCTGCATCCATTCATCCAAGCAAACATCCATCCATCCTCACAAAGTTTTACATTTATAGTTTTTGTTTTAATTTCAATCGTATACCTATCATCGTTGTTGCAATTTCAGTCGATTAAAATATGTAGAGTTACAGAAAATATATTATATTTTCCTCGCTTTATGGTTTGGCAAACTCATTTAAAAACTGATAAATATTTTTTTAAAGCTGAATGGAACACAAAAGCAAAGATAGCCAACTGAAAGATAAATCAACTCTAGATCACCCACGACAGTTTTCTTTTACGGTCTTTATCTCCTGTTATCTACGAATAGAGATATGTGAAGTTTGAAATGTTCGAGAAGTTTTGGTCATCATTCAAGATTACTTCTCATGTTGAAGTATTCTACAAGCTTTGATTATTTGAGTGAATACGAGTATTTTATAGTAAATACAGTACACTTGAAATAAAGGCTCGAAGATCAGAGAGCGTACAAGTGTGTGGTCAGGACCAGTTACACTACTGTTACATAAGTTTTTGATACTTAATTTATCTGTCAGGCAATAACGATCGATACTCTCTTCTTTTTTAAAAGTTGACAAATGACACTATCTTACAGAAAAAATTTCGGGAACTGATCTAAAGAGGTGATATTAAGCAACAAAACACATAAAGTACAACACTACAAATATGCAAATATTGTCAGATGACGTTTCCGAAATCCTATTAATACTGTATTCATGAAAGTTTATAATATGATGGATGAACATTTATTGCACGTTCACGCAAACGTACAAAATATAATTTGAATGAAATTTAACATGCATACGTTTATAGCCTTAATACATAAAAAATATATTGTCCCCACATGTATAATCCATACAGAAGATGTGATGGATAGAAGCTAATAGATCAAATATACGTGTACTCCATATTTAACGGTTGGTGGATTTTAAATTTAAATTTCATTGCGCGCGAAACTAGTGGTCAGTAGTTTATAGATTGGAATTTTGCGCTCAATTGATAGTAATTTCCTTCTAAACTCATACTTGAATAATAAAGCAGTGTTTTCCCAGGATATGAATATGTATTGGCCGTGTCTGTGGGCATGGCGTGACTGCGGGCGCCCTCCGATCCGCGCGACGTCCGCACGCAACACAGTTTTATTAGGTACCCTCTTTATGTAATATCTGCTACTCCTTATTTTATGACCTACTCCTATTTTATTGACTCCAAGGCCTCGTCATAAAATAAGCTGGTGATGTGGACCCATCAAAAATATTGTTTCCACTATTCAGGCTATTTCAAGAGGGCTAACGGAGATACAGTGGTGGTCATATAATTAAAGACACTTTGGAGATATTACGTTTTCAAAGTTTACCTACCCTATATACTTTTATTATAATACATTATTTATCTTGCAATATTAACTAAATTATTCTTAGGGTTATCGTTAAATGTTTGAAGTAAAATAAAGAGATCCAAGATGTTTGTATTTTTTTTTGTTGGTTAAGTTTATTGCGTATTATATACGAACTAATACAAAGACTTGGCCAACTAATTAAAGACAGACTGATTAAGTAACCTTAAAAAAATTAACTTGGTAAATTTTGAAACGAACTTTACTTTAATATATTTTAGACGTATTTTAAAAACATAATAACACGACATTAATATTTTGTCGCATGTCCTTTAGCAGCAATAAAAGTTCAACCCCGCCTAGGAATTGATGACTTCAAATTATTACAGGTTTCAATCGAAATCTGCACCCATACCGTTTTATACGTAGAGTAAAGTTGATTAACATTACTTGTATGTTTTTTGCCACTATTTTCTTCACATTAGATTACCATGTTTTCGGTCGGGTTAGTGTCGGGACAGTACGGTGGCCAATCTTAAACTGTTACTTATTGGCTCCTAAGCAAATCTTTGACTCCTGCTGAAGTGTATATGGGATCGTTATCGTGTTAAAAAGTCTATATCACCGGCAAATGTTCATTGGCGTAGGAAAACATGACTTTTTCTAAAATACTCCTTTATTAAAGTTATTCCTGCTACCTTGTTTTTTTTTTATTAGGTCCCACACCGTTACCTGAAAAACATCCTCAAATTTTTGTATTACCTCCTAAACGTTTGACTGATTTCTTTGTGTACTTTGGATGCGTGTATTTCTTTGGAGGACGCTTACCGTAAACTTTTCCCTTAGAGTTAACCATATTTATTAAAGTTCTTCGGAAATAATCACATTTTTTCCTCAGTCTTTCTGTCCAGATGTGAATAGTTTTGGGCAAATCTTAATTTTGCTCCGATTTTATTCTTCCTTCAAAAGATGGACTTTAGGAAAAATCTTTCAAAAAAGTCTGACTTCCATAATTTCCTTCTAATCGTTCTGTTAGATACTTCTTTAGACTACTCTACACCAAATACTTCAAAACGCGTGACTTTTGAGCCATTTGATGGGTCTTTTTTAACCAAATGATGCTATTTTTGAGGGGGTTGTTTTTCTTGGTCTAGATTTCGTGGACATGTGAACCGTATAAAACTTCTTAAAATGCCGGATATCGTCTATAACCATATTTAAGAGCATCGTAAGTGATCTTTTAATGTACTGTCCGACCAAATTTTAATATAAAAAAAAATCAATTTTCTCCCTTTACAAGGGAGAATCGCAACTTTTCCCGTTTCCTATACTAATTCATTTTTATCACAATAATACTTAAAGCAAGTTTAAAAATAAGCTAGTTTTTGCTTTTCAAGAATAAAATCTGCATGATAGAAAAAGTTAAAGTGCTCCTTTTATGGTTATGATTACTTTAGAACATGAAAAAAGCACTGTCTTTAATTAGCTGACCAGCAAAAAATGTATCGACAAAGTTTGTGTTACATTTGAAAAAGGAAAAAAGAATAAAATATTGCTTCAAATAACTTTTTTGCTGTCCGCATTTTAAAAATATGACAACAGTGTACGTATAAAAACCAATAAATATAAAATTAATACTATCTTGGGTCTCTAAATATCATTTATTTTGTTGTACGTAGTCAACATAAAAAGTGTCTTTAATTATATGTCCACCACTATGTTGGACGATTTATCACGTTTATTTAATTCTCTCGATAATTTACGAAGTTGAGCACGAATCATGGTACTAAAATAACGGAGTTAGTCCTTTTGGTTTCTTCGTGACAAAAGCGTAATTGGTAATTCACTCACGAAATTACTAGGCAGGATTCAAAAAAGATTTATCCTTCGTACAAAGAATAGAAATTAGTGTTATCCAAAAATACATTTATTGCAATGTCCATTGTTAACAGTTTCATTCAAGATATATTTACCTTCTGTGTACAAAAGTGTTTCCATCAAGTTTTAGCAACCATTTCTTAAACATAAATAACAAAGCACAATACCTAAAATCGTGATGAAGGGAACTTTTTACACTGACGTTTAGGTTCCATCATCGAAATAAATATAAATTTGTTGGTAAAAACGTAACACACGTATTGATCAGGTTAGAAAGAACCATAGAGATCTAAATTCTGTTATCTGTGGAAAGAACAATGGCACACTCGAACACGTAACTTTGTTAACCTCAAAGAGCGTGTTTTGAAAACTTGTAGAATATTTGTCACAGTGCCTCCGTAACTTACGAAAAAGCGATTTTCCTGGCCGTGATATTTCCTTGGAGATGCAAAGCAATTTTCTGCAAGAGATAACCTCTCTAAACGAGTTTTCCTACACGCAATATTTGTTTGAAAAACAACACAATCATGACAACCTTTTTTGCCAATATTGCGCTGTTATGAATGTAGGTACTTACCGCACTCATAGTAGCTTGTTTTATGTTCAGCGGCAGACCTTTGCTCGGTTAAGGTTATCTCTAGTTTCCCTAGGGATATTTACTTATCGGCTACCAGTTAAATTTTCAATACTCGTACCTCAATACAATCTTTCCACTAAGTATGCCTCGTTATTGTATCTTTCCGTCACGGACCACGGTATCTTATATTTGATTAATGCTAATATGCTCTGCAGAAAATCAGATATCTAAACACATATTTTTTGCATAGATTACGCAGATGCTTTTATACAGATTATTTTAACTTCGCATTTGAAGTGAGAAGTTAATATAAACATCATAACACGCTGGAATCCAAACAGTGGTGTTATAGCCGGCAGTGAAAATAAAATCGAGAACTAACACTGAGCATCTGGCTTAATAAATAGCGTACGGTTTAAAGCGGAATTCACAAAAGCTATTTATCCATTACTCTGAATCCGTAGAGAATTTTCAAATGGTTAAATCAAGCTTTCACAGAGGAACAAATAAAAATGTCCTGTTGAAACGGTCCTAGTGAGGAATGGGCAGACACTAAACATGTTAGTACCGCTATAAAGAAACACGAGGTTGTACGACAACACATTTCGTTCTGTCCGTGAAACGTTGGATTTAGGACCCCGAAATATTAACGATTACACCAAGCTGTGCCCGCTAGTTTATAAACCGCCGTGACTACGTGGTTTCCATTGTTAGGTCCGAGAATGAAGCTTAACAAAACACTTTCATTTACCCTAAAAGGTAAGCGACCAGAGAAAGTTATTACTATAAATTAATAAGATTTAATTGATATTAATTATCAAATTGAAATAATTAGTGACCTTGGTACCTGAGATAAATTTATTAGAATTGTGCCTATTGATTTTACTGTACGCAAAATGTCGAACCTTAAAAAATACCAAAAGCAGTATTATGAACAAAATAAATGTTCGAAAAATGTGTTCTGGGTTTTAGATATTTAACGGTAGATAGTCTATCATAAGAAGTAATATTTCCTACTATAAACTACGAGATAAGCTGACAATTGATACAATATTGTGTTTTTGAGAATTTACCAAAGAGACGGTATCTACATATCTGACAGATAAATTATCACCAACTTATCTATCAGGGATGAAACAAGACTTTAGTATCGACCACTTGAAATCGTTAAAGTGCTTGGGAAATAGGTGTTTACATAATGCGAGTATAAATATTAGGTAACATAATCATACCGATTTGTCATTTATTAACAATCGTTGTATTTTATTTTGAATCTACACTATGCCCGCCAATTATAGCATCGGCGAATCATGATTTACAAATTTTATTGACCAAAAGCCAAAAAAGCGGTGTAAGTTTTAATGAAAATTCTATGGCCAAACCGATTTCGTTTGACAATAGCTATTAAACAATAAATACAATATCTTTAGAAGAGAAATCATATCAAGGAACCGCTTTATAATAATAAATTCGTTTATTTTCAGATGTCATTGATCCAAATTTAGGTTAGTAACAATGCATACTTAATAACTAGATTAGTAGATAAAGAAGTGTCAGTAGAAATAAATTAAATTGAAGTGCATGAATGTGCATTAAATTGAAGTAAAATGTCAATCAAAAACTGGTTAAATTAGATTAAAAATAAATTGAATTGATTAAATGATGAATTGTCGGGCAAAATAAGATAACATTAAAAAAATTTAGAATGTCAGCAGAAATTATTAATATCTCAAGAATAAATCTATTAAGCTAAATGACTAATATCATAAATTACATTAAATTTTATACTTATTTATTACTGCTACAGTTTCTCGGAGACGCTACTAACCCCTTTTAGGGCGGTAGACCAGTAATAATAATAATAATAAATTCTAAACCATCATGTCGTATACATTAAATAAATAAAGCATCATTACAAAAATTACAAATACATAAACAATTAAATTAAACATTAAAATTACAATTCAAACATAAAATTCAAACTTTGCGTAAGCAATTTGTGTTTAACTTTTTCCTTTTGACTAAGCGTAAAGTTTGTGTTTAGTTTCCGAGTTCAGGTATCTGTTACAGTGCCATCGTTATTTAGTTGCTTATATTAGCATATTGAATGAGAAGCAGTTATGAGTATTTATATTCAACATATAGGTACCTGATCTATTTATTCTACTTTTCCTACATATTATATACCAATTGTGTCTAATCATAAATCGTGTCAACAATTATTTTTCTAAAATATTCGCCAGTGACTTTATTGAATTCTAATAAATGACATTTATGTGCTTATCGTAACATTAACAGTAACAACATAATTATGATAATTAAAAAAAAAACTATTTTATTTATGTTTGTCCGAGGTCTGGCATACATATGTTAAGCTATGGCTAGATGGCGCTTTATGAATAATACCTAATTTAATTCAACGGTATAGATACCTCAAACTAGATACAAACATACAAAACCAATATCAACACCTTATAGGGAAGGAACTAACACGATATCTTCCCCGATGTGATTTTACAGGTGGCAATACTCTAGATAATGCCAGCTGCATTGATTCGGGATCACGGCGCGTACGTATATCTAACCGCAGGGCTGGCTCGAGAACGAGATTAGCCGAATTAAGGTATTACGCAGACATCGGCTCTGCCGGATATATTTCCCTGGAGACGAGTAAATCACACACTTCACGGTAACGTCAGGTACCTAACAAACATTTGTACCAAATTGTTACGGGAAATTATCGTGCTACGAGTTGGGTAAAGCGGTATAAATTAACGCAAACAAACACCCCGAAAACGCTCCGGTATCGAATTTAACTTTGATATTTGTGAATTGTTATTTTACCTATTGTTAGTTACCTAAATACTTTATCTGGTAGGTATGACACGTGTACTTTTCAAATTACTGTTGAATTGAACTGCAAATTGTTCCCAATGATGCAGTTTAGTACAGATACAGTTCGATGAAAAGTTAAGAACCAAGATTTTTTCCTTGAACATTATTCACACAACGCTATCTAACCCTAAAGCATGACTTGTTCTATGGGTGCCTAACAACGAATCATTACTTAAATGTAGGTACTTAAATACAAAAATAAACACGGGCGTCGGGCAACACATCTGTGAAGCAGGTGTTCATGGGCAGCGTTTATCACTTACTATCAGGTGGCCCACTTACTTCTTTGCTTTCCTCCACACAAAAAAAAACATACAAAACTGAATAGATAATTTTAAAAAATCAATCTAGGTACTCACGGTTTCATAAATGAAACCACGCGACGGTACCTTAAAAATGGGGCCTAATATCGAGTACTCAGCAAAAAAAATACTGCACACCTGTGCTATGGGCTCTGGCGGAATTTGGACCGTTGCCATAAAATACGGTTTGATGAAGGGCGGATTTGGGCATTTTAGGGTCACTCCCTGAGGACGGGCTCCTAAAGTCTGGCATTATGTGCGTCGCATCACCACCGTCCGACCACTAATAGAGTTACGAGCGTCAAGGTTTTAGTAACTTATGATTCCGTTTTACGTCCAAATCAGACAAGAATAGACTCCTCGTAAAATGTTACAAAGTATCGCTGACCACTTTATAACATTAATGACATTGTCATTTTTAAGTCGGTTACAAATGTCTTGTATAGTTATTCGGTAGATATTATGTGATTTTCGGTTTTGATATCCTAGTAGACATTTGGCAAACGTGGTGTTTAAGTTAACCAACGACGATGACATGTGCATTATCGACACTAATTTGTAAATACATACATTCAACAAAGCATCCCCATCGTCTTCTACAAATTGTACACGTTAAAGCGTTGAGTATTTCAAAATAAATAATTCCCCGCAATAAGACTGAAAGTTAGCAGTTTCGCTTAACTTGGCCTGCGCTTGTCTGCACATCCAAGTAACCTCTTAGTTGAGTTGTTCTCTAATTTAAATTATTACGCCATGCTGCTTTAAAGAGACAACTGTTATTGCAACCAAGTTTTCCGCTCCTAGGCACTATTATAACAATTAAAATAAAGGAATAAATCTAGGATTTCGAACAACAAGTACACGGCATTCATTAGGGCATGTAAATTAATACCGTGGTATAGCTAAAGCCGTTTATTAAAATTAAACTCGGCCTGGCGTGGAACTAGGAAGATTAATGATCCCTTGAATACGAAGTTATGTAAAGAGCAAATGGAGTGGGGCTCGACGGGCGATGTCCTGGCATCATTCCAAAATCACTTATCTCCCTTTATTTCGTTAACAGTACCGTACCTTAGTACTTTGAACCCTATATGCATATTTATAAAGCCTTACTACCGAATATTTAATGTGTTAACTCAAACAAATAAAGGTAGTTAGCGCTTCCATTTAGTTACGGAACCTCTGCGTGATATTAATGTTACGCGCGTTTGTAAAAACACGGTTCATAATTTGCGTTGAGAGAAACGCGGTCCTGTAAAAAGGTTCTGTGAGCTAATTTCTCCGGTAACATAACTCTGTTTAGAGCTAATGAGAAAACATCAAGGATATGTGCGACATTATCACTGTTTTGAGAAGCAAATATTTGTGAATGGAAACGTTGTCGGAGTCGGAGTAATTTATCTATTAAGTTTTTACCTATTTATACTACTAAATATTATTTTATAAAATAAATTGGAAATCATTTTGAAATGTTTGTTCTTCTTTTATTGTTATGAAGATATTAATAATTGTATAGTCCAGTCCAACTATCGAACTGTCGTGTGTTTTGGCAACCTGTGCCGCTTGTGAGTTCAGCGTTGATTCCATTACGTTTCAAGTAATAATGAAACCTTCGTATTTGAATAAAATTACTCTACCTTTTCTAACAGAAAGGGCAAATTATGGTGATGCAATAACGGTATATTTTTAAATTGCAAATAGATTTTGTAGCATGACTCGACTATTCCAATTAAGTAATTTAAAATTCAACTCAAGCCGGTCTTGGATGACTGGTTTAGAATATTTTATAAGCTTTAAAATTCATTCTTTTTAATTGTTACTTTTATTTACGTGCGAAACATTTGTTTGCAGAGGAGCGGCCTAAATGCTGACGGTTTCTGAAAACCTGCGATACCGGCCCACGCAGAACTGGATACGTGAGTTCACCACCTATTCCATTATACGCACACAGTCGCATACAACGTGACATAAAGGTATCAATTATTTTCGAATTATCTTCGGTTCTCTGTAATGGATTCATTGCCACGGGGTTCAAATACATAGAAATAAGGCCCATGATTGATGAAGGGCACTTCACACATTTTCTCACGAGTCGGGAGGTAGTCTAAGAAAACACGTTATCCTGCCTGCACCGACGACGTGCAATTCACAATACACTCGCGCCGGGACAACTTGGTTAGAGTTGGCGAGTTCCAACTTATATTGTTCCCGGTGGAGTGGAGCAAATAGGAAACAAGCAATAAAAATAGTTCCGAGCATCCGTCGGCCGGGGACGGATTCCGACCAAAATTACGTGAGCAAATTAGACATTCCGGGACATAGCCGGTGGAATAATTGAGAACCCCCGCTGCTGGCCGTTTGTCGAACGGGGAATGCGACTCATTGCGCGCCCGCACCTCGCGTATTACATTTCAATTTGTTCCATAGAAACCGATAGGGAGGAATTGGGTGTCGTTCATAATCCTAATTGATAAATGGAACCACAACTTAAGCTGACTCAAGCATAGTTAACTCCGTGATGGAGGTAAGACTTATTTATTTACGCCCTTATTTGGTTTACCAAAAATTTTACTTTTTTTGTAGTACAATACAAACAAAAATTTTGCATTACATACTATGTGCCTTATAAAACTTATTGTTTTATATTTATATTATTTATTACATTTCCATAACAAAAATATTCAATAGGGGTAGAGTCGATTTGTTTGTAGCTCTTATAATACATACAAAAAAATATATTGCAATAGAAGTGCAAAGGACTCCATTTCCATGAAAGAATGAAATGAAAGAAGACTCAAAACATAATTTAAAAAGAGGAAATTAAAAACTTTTCTTGAAATCAATAAATCATCCCATACTATTTAAGTAGGAATATTGACTATTTACACTCGAGTCTTTTCCAACAACATGTCTAAATACAGCCTAAATTTACCAGAACAGGTAAAGGTGTAAATATCCACTGGTTTTGCATTAGCACAGTAATTTAATATCAATTAGCAAATACAGAATATAAAATGGGAACTTTTCGTGTTGTTAATAGGTTTAAGATTTTTGAATATTAATTTCATATTATCTTGGAACTAGTTCCTTCCAGTAATTAGCGAAGCCAGTTTTGCTGTATTAAAATATCATGAAGATAAGATTTTATTTATTGTTTAAAGCAAAAAATAAACGACGGTTTCAATCACCCCCGCTAATGTAATCAATTTATTTAATCTAAATAGTGGGTAAGAACTTCACAACCTGTTCTAGAGTCTAAGTAATAAATAATGGCCTAATGAACTAAAACTAATCAATGTTACGTGTCTTACAGTGTTTTCGTTGAAAAATTGCTATTTTAATCCTCAACATCCCATATTTTAGAATAATGATAATAGCTCTATTCTTTCTTGTATTCGAATTTTAAAATGTTACTGAACGTTAAATTACAACAGATATGGCATGAAATAATAAGAGGTTAAAACTCTTTGGTCACGCAGAGTGAGCTCGAATGAAGTTTTTGTAATTAATACTGAGGTGGACGTTCGCAACAGTCAAACTGAAGTCACAGTTCAACCAATGCAGCCAGTGACTTGTTATGTTTTGCGAAATAAAAATCTTATAGATAGTTGCATCTAGGAACATAATCTGTATACAAATGAATTGTATGTGCGAGCATAACTTCATCGACTGCACTAGTTTTATAACTCTATGTTACTTGTATTTTTTGTTAGGACAAGGTTTGTTAATTATATTTTTTAGTTTTGATAAAACGCGGCGGGCAGCTAGTCGAATAAAAATAAATCCCAATAATTAAATAAAAAAACCTATCTTATCATTCGTATTATCAACTTCTCCAATAATGTGATCTTAACATTACTTGTAAAAAACACGTGAATAATGATGCAATTTTTGGACCTTAATGAAATAAATCATTAGAATGAAATTTACATAAATTAATCTAAAAAATCTAATCAATGAATCGAAATAACATTTTAATTCCACAAACATTTAAAAATACATTTGTGAGAAATACATGAATAATGTAAATTAATGATATTTTAATGTTCATTTAGATGGTGGCGTCTAATGTGTATTAACTGTGCTGTGACACAACACAGGGATCTTATTGAATCCGCAGAATTCGCTTGTACCTTGTACAATATTGGTATTGGACAAAAGTAAAGTCCTTAATCCAGCAGTAAACAACTTACGAGTATTACCGTTAATAATGATTATCATACAACAACAAATGAAATTTATTCTTACACTTAGGTTCGTTCAAAGTCGAATTACTGCTACTTATTTGTAGCAGAAACTTCCTAACCGTTAGCTCAGCATCTTGATGCGCTCTGTTTGCTATAAGAAGTAAGAACATTTATCGCCTACCGTGCCATTATTAATTATTATCACAATAATTCATCCATGTCCACCGTTTACTAATTGTAGGTCGAATCTAAATGATTCACGTCTAAGGCGGTACCTGTGTTTTATCTACAAACTAATATTTGAATCACTAGAACAAGCATCTTCCCCCTTTTTTGTTTATAATTTTAAAATCATAGTGTGGTAGTGATTACTTATCATTCGGTGACCATTTGCTCATTTGTCTACTTCATTCGTTTTTTATTTATAAATTATGATATAATAATTAGCAAAATCTCACATGCTAAATAAAAAACACCAACATTAAAATCAATGGGTTATAAGTTTCAATTTACCGTCATATTAATTAGATTCGTCATTATACCATATGACCCATATGTCAAAATGTGCTAGACGGAAAATCCAAATTAACCTGGTTTATACCATATTTTTGGAATCAAATATATTAATCAGAAGTTCTACTTGGAAAGGATTCGGTTCAAAGAAGTCCACAATGATACGTCCGATAATATGCCAGAGCACTAATCTCACTAAATTACAGGAATAGGTTAAAGTTCGACTGACAATAAACCTACGAGCTACATTTGATATTACATGAAAACCGTGTATTTAACTAAACTAGTGACGTGGCATTGATACAAATGTGTTATTTGGGTGGAAGCTGACGCGATTACCCATTTTATGACAGGCTCGTAATGCGGATTGCTGGCAATTCGTTCGTGTTAGCTTAATACCCTCTGCTATATTTCATGATTTTTTCGCCTTCACTATGTTACACTAATAGGGTTGTCGGAATACCGGATTCATATAAACATTTTGACTTCATCGTCATATATAACCCGGTATAAAAAGTACTTTACCTACATAAATAACAGCATAAAGTAAAATGACAATGATCAAGAAAATATTTACAAAAGTTGTGTTTAACATTGACTGTGTCATTTGGAAATTGTGTTTTCCAATTAAAAAAACCGTTCTTTATTGTTTAGTTAAGTGAACGAAACACATTAATTCTCACCTGAATACAAGCAAATGTTAGTAGCATTCAGATGCACAATTAAACATGGGAAAAAGTGTTTTTATATCGTGGGAAAGCCGTGCTTGTCTCAGGAAACTATATAAGATTATATCATCGTCACCTGTCTCTCATCGCATTCAAGCAGCGGTAGGGTTCTTCAATGCCATCTGGAACCGATCATATCGTTATTTTCGGTAGTTAATGTCCTTTTTAATGAGATATTTAAAATATCACCCCTTCGGTATAATCAGTGGCCTTTTGTAACTTTATAGTAGTAGATAATAATTTGGAGTAATTTTTACAAACCGTTGACCTAAAGCCGCTTGACCAGGCAAGTAATAAAGTGAACTGCCTTACGCTTAACTCTTGTAAGATTTTGATGCCTCTCCCTACAATTACTAGTTTTATATATTCCACCTATTTTGAAACACGCTAAAAAACAACCCTAGCTATTCAAGCATTATAGTAGGTATTTATATTTATTTTTACAAACAATAAATCGGTAAAAAGGCGGATTTAATAGGTAAATACTCGTAATTAAAACTATAGACGAGCCTGCTTAAGCACTTGCTTCGCACATCAATACCAATCAGCGTAGATTCAGGAGGCCAACGATTTGTCCAAGTTTATGCTTTATCCCCGTCCCATTGGACTGAATCCTTAATCCGTGACCTAGCTGGATTGTCCTGACGTGGCCTATCATAAACCTAAATAAATATCACGATCAAATCAAATCTGACCCAAATCTTTGTCACGAATTTCTTCAATCCTGTTTATAGACAACCAATCAGTGTTAAAGACTTCGAAGACTTTCCCATTCGTAAAAATTATCTGGTCTTAAACTTTTCTTTTATATTCTGCTTCAGCTAATAGATATGCGCGTAATGAGAACCTTTTAATGGTATGTAAACACAGACTACGGTATTGAAGTCCCTAAATGTGCTGTCATACTACAGGCTTCTCTGTTTTAGAGCCTTTAATATCAAGCCATACGCCCGCATTAAAATTTCCCGAAAAGTCCATCGACGAACCGTAGTCACAATAAGCGCGTGTGAGGGATAAGAGGTAATGGAGGCCGAATATAGCAAAGACTGTTGTACTTCTTCGTATAATATGTATAAGAGAGAAATCAAGATAGAATGTGTAAAGATAACTTTCTTAGAAATCTTTTGAAGGAAAAATTGTGATGTGAAGCGGCTGAAAGCTTTTGCCCGTACCAAATCTATTCTTTTGCTTAAAAAAGATTAAGAGAAACCACAATTTTGATGCATTACTATATCCAAGGGTACGTGATAAATACTAATATATTAATCTGATCCCAAAGTATTTAGCCAATAAAACATTGTTACGGGTAATAAGATCAAACAAGTTTACCAAAAATTTAAAATTTACAATATATTTAAAATACCCAGTCGTTAGAACAACATAACGTGTACATGACACAAATGGGTGGTACTCGAACTCACGACCCCTGACACATAGTGCAAGGTAACTACCATTAGCAACATCAAGGCAAAGAATATTAATACTTCCTACCGTGTGACCCACATAATTATTATAATTACATACAACATAATCCCTTCATAACAAAAACACTACGTTTGCTCATTGAGAACGATTCATCATTCTTTTGCATGAAGGGAAATACATATTAGAAAACGATAATTAGACTGTAAAACACTGCCTCCATATGTGCTAATAGAAGGTTGTTGATTGATATGTAAACAAATGTAGGGACAAGTCTAATTCAGGGCAGAACTGAGCTATGTAGGCGAATAACATTGAAACTACAAGTGTGCAATTTATTCGATTATAGCTCTTATTTATAAGTAATAACGTGAGTTATCGAGAGTAACGAAAGTAAGGTACACTCGAAAGCAGTGTTCGATTGGAAGCAAATTGCGCGGAAGCCTGCGACTTGCGAGGCTCACGCGCTCGTCGCGTCACGACTACACACTCCAAAGCTAAAATTAATTACATAAAAAAAGTCGAGCGCGGTCCAACTCTTTGTAAAAAACAATCCCACTCCATTAAACATAATATATTCAAGACTATTATTCCATTCGCATCTAAAAACGGTTTGAAGGACAGGCAAAAAAATCACGCGGGTCGCGCAAAAAAATAACTGTTCCGTAATTGATAATCACCATCACAAGCCACAGTCATGCAAGGTCTTGTTCATGATTTGAAATCCAGATGTCAGTTTAATGAGGCGGTAAACGATGTCATTATACAAATTAACGACATTACACTGCATTAAGAGATCATCTTTCGGTTGCAAAAAAGTGTAGGTATTATGAGGACATTTTTTGCGCAATTCTTACCCATTGCAATACGATATAATTTGTTGAGTTTTTTAAATATTACTTATATTAAAAGTGAAATGCGAAAGTAATGGATTCTTATGTGAAATAAGGTTAGAATTATACTTCAAATAAAAGTTTAATACAGAGATTTTTTATCAAATTAGCATTATGTTTTTTAATACCCGATTCTATCAAAGATAAAGAAATAAACGTTGAATACTTTTACTCTTGGATATTACAAGACTACCTGTAGGTAAGTCGTAAAATAACAAAAAAACACAATCAACAAGTTTTAATAAGTTTATAATCTCAATACACGAATAAAAGCATCATATATATATAGACAAATTCGCCTAATAGAAGATATTAGTTATAATACCAGACAAAGTACCGTTATAAAAACTCTTGTAAACAAGTTCTATATTCAATATACCATAAAACCTGTTAACTTTTAATAAAAGCTAAGCTTTATTGACGAGGTGAAAACGTAGACGAGCTCTTTGGCCCGTTTCTTCAGATTTATTTTAATGTTCGCTCTTAAATTACTTTAGTAGGTTTAAATTCAAAATAAGCGGCAAGTTTTCGGCGTCGTCTTGAATATTAAATCAACGGTACCAAATTCTGAAATAGAAGATGAATATTTCTTCTAAGAATTTAAAAACATAATATTAAAATATTAAAATATTTGGATTAGAAGTATTATGCGCTATTAAAACGATACGTTTTGTAGTGAAGCGAGTTGAGAAAGGGAAAAATAAAACAGTCTCTCTCTTATTTTAACGTAACTTTTATAACCCCAGTTACTCAAAATCCAACGCGATTTGAAATGAACACTCAAATTAACCCACCCTACTGAGTATTGAATGAAAACCCGTATCACGAGTTGGTTCAAAATGATTAAAACGATTGGCATACATATATTATAAAGATAAATTAGTTATATCTTACAAGGGACCTCGTTCTAACCGTGTCTTCGCCACTTATGACCACCCACTTGCACATTTCTAATGCGTGTGCGTTTCTAAAGTGTTAAGTTAAAAGCACTTCGGGAAAGATCACGGTGGGCCGTGGGCTCTGCGGTCGCCGGCTGTGGCAAGAACACCCGCCTACAGGTTCTGTTCCTGAACATTAACCCTAGTTCTAACGGGAATCGCCTTCCGCGTCATGCGGTAGACGCAACTTTACGCGTAGCAATGCCGACTTACAATGAATAACACCGTAACGGTCTGCATCCGTAACCCGCGGTCTGATGATACATTTTCCCAACTTTGAATACCACTGATGCCTATGAAATATTTTTGGAAATATACTTTAAAAATAAATGGAATCAACCAGAAAATATTTTCACGCACGCAGTTTGTGCTAATATGCGACAATCGAAACAGTGGCCCATGAAACTTTGGGTTAAATTACATAGTGCTCAAATATAATTTCAGTTTTGTGATTTTCGTGAGTTTCGCTTTTGAGAAATGTTGCATTAAGTACCTACCAAAATATCTAAAGTCAACAAAAAAAAAACTGCGCATGTCAAGATTCTAAGCAACCTCATAAAATTTTTACAGTTAGTAATTGCAAGCCGCAAAGTTGTGTCACCACTAAATTCCAATATCAAAAGTGTCCGATTTTCCTAAACGGAAGCAAGGAATAATGGGATAGCTTAACATGCTTTCCGACTTTGCCGAGATACTAAGAAAGTGCATAAATAATCCATCTAAGTTCCGCAGCCAGGGCAAAGTTAATGCACCTTTCCGGAGTTAAGATACACCCAATTATTGTAAATGTCACACAGTATTTGGCTAGTACAAACTTAAATAAATATACAATAGGTATGATGCATGCAAATCATACTCTGAGAAATAAAGAAACTTCATCCATGGTCAAAACAAGATGAGTATAACCTGTTTGATGCATTAGACAGGGCACCATCGACTAGGTCAAATTAGGGTTGCCATCCGTCCGGGTTTCCCCGGATTTGTCCTAGTTTAGAGGGCATCCGGGGAGCGTCCGGGGAAGGTTTCATTTGTAGACAGAGTTAAAAAAAAGGTGATTTATGACATTTTCAACTGTTTTTTAAAAACATTGAATAATGTTTAAAAGATCTTGTTGACATGTCCGGCTTTCGGACTCTAAAATCCGGGGTTTTCACGCGTCTTGTCCTGTTTTCCAAATTTTAGAGATGGCAACCCTAGGTCAAATGCACCAAGCAGTTTTTATTCAGTCAGCATTTGATAGTCACTCTGCACTATGCTGAGGGTGCATAGGCTATGCACCCGGGGCCGTTAATTGGAATTCCACCCACCCAGGACAAACATTCCTGTAATGAACAATTGTGTTTATTCTGTGTTTAGATGTTTGTTTATATTCAGGTATATATTTGGGTAAGTGCAAGATCAGCATATGTGATGACCGATATTTATTTATTTGCGAGCTTTGATAAAAACTACATGTCAAAGAAAATGACTTTAATATCAAAATAATTACAATTATTAGGCTTTGATAAAAGAAGTTTGTCTATTAGTATATATAAAAAATACAAGGTTTGCAACAAAACACTCATAAAATAATTAGATGACTTTTTAAACTCAACAGTATTGTTTGAGATTAACGTGTACTAATCAATCTCTGCCAAAATCAGTAACATTTATTTCGTGGCTAGGTATATAATATATCATTACATCGTAACAATTAATGTTAATTTTACGGGCATCATTAGTAACTATATTAACGCCACTTAGTGTGGTCATGCTAACTCTGCAATTAGTATAATAATAGGTGAATTAAGTTATTGCATAATTGAAATTAGTACGAATCCATTTGAATACGAGTTTAACAGGTTGAGGGCCTCGAAGAAAGAAGCACAGTACTCCCGAGCCTAAACAACGCACCGCGCGCGGCACACACTAACTAAATCTGGAGCAGTTTCTCAGTACAATCGGTTCGAGGTTTCGTTTGAGTGATGTATCTATAGATACCTAGCACACAAATAAGCCGCGCGCGGTGCGGTGCGTTTGTATAAAGATAGCTGTGTACTCTTTCTACTATGTTTAGGGTGCCTAGGCGTAGGTGTTGCGGCCCTTGCCCTCCTTCGACGGGTTACGACAGTTCACGATAAACCTTCGTCTAAATATTAAGGTCCAGTTTGACTTCTTCCTAGTAGGGATTCACCGCGTCAGCAAATGTTTTGTACAAAAAGTTATCTGGCAATTTATACTTAAATGCAGACTTCAATTTTCAAGACCTTCTTATTGAGATAGATGGACTATAAAATCAGCAATCATTGACAATTTTTATTTCTTTAGGTTTATAAACTTTGGCTCAATCCCGTTTTTATGTCAATGTCAAGTGTTTAGAGAGGCACGTCGAAAGAAAAAATTTATCGGTGAATTTAGGACCTCCTCGCATCATAATATTATACTAACATCTTTCGTGTTATCCGCATCATCTAATAGATTTGAGCATTCAGTCTTATAAACATGACTCTGACATTTTGCTTCCACAAAGCCGCATATTTTTATAACTTAATGCCATTAAATTTTCTAATTCTATCTACACACACACGCCATCTTCACTTAAAATCTTAACTAGTAATCCTCGCATAACTGCTACAAGCAACTATGCCAACGAAAACGACCACAACGATGAGTATTTGTATGATAATGTCATTGCACACCCTAGAAACAAACTCTGTGAACGTATCTACGCTATAACCATTTAAGAAAAGTCTGCGATAGCGGAAATCTGCAATCTGAGGCTTAGAGGACTAGCGACAATTGGGTTTCAGATAGCTTTAGGAGCTATAAAAATATGTACGTTACGGCCCCTTCACTCTGTTCGCCATCTACGAGTACGTACATTGTAACTATATTTAGGATAAGTACAGAAATGTCTACAAGTTAAAAGCTTCTGTAATATTTTATAGCTTCTGTGATACGTTAAGTTGCATACAAATGAAAAATAGAAGACGACCGCCCAGCTTAAAGCAAATTGAGCAATAAAAAATTCCCCCACCGACCACAGACCCATAGACAGAGTTCGCGTCTGCCGATTAATGGTAAACGGTCACTGCTATCTATTCCATTGAGACACTTCACAAGGAAGTGTCACTCAATGTGTATCCCCACTGTAAGCCCCTCTGGTCTTCGAGCCATTGATTTCGAGCGTTTACATGGCTCTTTCATTATACCTATTTCCGCAACACAGTTATGGCGGCACATTTCTGTGTGGGTGGTAAAGAGAGTCGGACTTTGATAAAGTCCTACCAAGCCAGGATTTGAACTCACGACCTCCACACTATTCACAAAACATAAATGTCGACGATCTATATTGCACAAATTAAATCAATTAGCTACGCGAGACGTACTCGTAATAACTTAAGATGTCGCCATAATAAATGTAATGGAAAGAGACCGATTCTCGAAGCATGAAGCAACTAATAGTCGCGGTTTATCCATTTTAGCCTCGTCTCGCGACGGTCCGGGCTAATGTAATTAGTTCATTACTTTGTCCCGGGACGCTTGCCGCTTTGTATATCTCCGCAGATTTATGAGAACCGAGCTCTGTTTTTCTGCGGACGTGAATGCGAAAACGGACTTTTTTGGCTCCAAATTGTCGAAATGCACGCAGTAATAAGCCCCGAATGAATCAGATTAAGGGATTAACGCGAAACAAACATTTGTTTTTATCCGGACGCTTTTCTCATCGCGCGTCGCCGTCGGATTTGGATTGTTCATTATTTTATTGCCATTTTATTTTTTGTTGATAAGATATTTCAATAATTGCGTTTGTGATTTTGTGACAAAATCCACAAAATGACTGGAATAAAACCATGTATTTTTAAGTAGATTATTTCGTATTCTGTAATTGATATTTATTGGGGCTAGCTTTTGGTCGAAATAGCTTTGTTAGTTATTTTATTGTCATTATAATAATGAAAAATGTTCATTGAGAAATTATATTGAATTGGAATTCTAAAACTCTATCAAAGTGATTCTTCAGTCAGGTAAACAGTTAACAGATAATTTATGGTGACGCTTTTTGTTACTACGTCCTCAACACCCTACCTTGGAAAACAGAACCAACGAACCTTGAATTACACTGTTACGATATCAAACAAAAACGAATCACAAAAACTCATTAAAGGTTCTTGTAAATAATCAAATTACATTAGCAGATAGTTGTGAAGCGCTTTTTGTGGTTACAAAACAAAAAATGTTTACGACTCGGATCGAGTTTGTAATACGGGTTTGATTAGTGCGGGAGAGTGTCCCGTTAATGAATGCATGATGCTAATGAAGCCTACACCTGGCCGCGATCGTGGGACGACGCGGGCGCAGACGTTTGCTCGGTGTCCGCCACATAGCATTTTTTGTAATTATGATGTTAGGAATCAATTCCCTGGTCGGGCGAATTTTGTTTAGGATTTTTCGAACTTATCTTGGCTTTAAAGCGACCAATTTGACTAGTGTAGATAAGAACCAGTAGATTATTATAATGATAGATAGATAGATAAACAATTTATTTGCAGCAAAAGATTCACATAATGGTAACAGATTTCAATCATGGGGTCTCTTTCCTGTGAGCCATCTGGATACTTAATATGAATGTATTCAGTTATAATTGCGTTCCAAAATACTTTACTTTCATTTGCAGGCAAAGTGATACTTGTTTACATACATTTTTCGATTCAGTTTGCTGTCCTACCGTGCTATGAGAGTAAGGGAATAGGGAGTACACCTGTGTTTAGGCACTATAATACATATTTCCTGCGTGGTTGATCTTGAAGATTTTTACCAGTCAATAATATCCCGCTCTCTACATATATTTCTATTCCTAAGCAAGCGCGCTCTATCGTAGACCCGCATAGTTGTTCAGCAACAGGCAACTTTGTAGTCGGAAATTCGTTTAGAAAGCTATTATTAACAGGTAAAAATCTTACTATGAGCAGAATTATTGTTGCAAGTAGGGTTATTTAATACGATTCAAACTCCTCGTGTTGCTATAATCTGTTTACGGGGTGGATCTATATTCCTGAATTTCGTTTAGACCCGCCAAATCCTTACCAAAAATAGCAGTACCTATAATACAGTTTCACAGTTCATATCTTTGATCGGATTATGTTGACGAAGTAGGCACCCCACTCTCCTCGACCTTTCAAAAACTGAGCTAAATAAGTTTGTAGAATATCCTACATAATTTGTAGTAGTAGGCGTTTTTGGAGTTACGTGTGTCCTAGTTCTAACGAAAACCCTGAACCATGTTAGGATCACTCGATCATCTGTCACAACTTAATTCACTCAATCGACCGAAATAATCCCTTTGGACACAAAATAAAATGCGGTTGACATTTCTGATGAAGCCCTTTCATTTCGAAAAAACGTCAAAGCATTTTTCTTTTTTGTAAGGGCCACAACATATTATATACTAGCCTTCCGCCCGCGGTTTTACCCGCGCGTAATCTCTTTTTTCAAATATACCCCCTTCCCCCCACATTTCCAGGATCAAAAGTACCCTATGTTCACCGGGGATAGTGTAGCTTTCCAACAGTGAAAGAATTATTTAAATCGGTCCAGTAGTTTCAAAATTGATATTCCCGCGGGAATGAGACGTTTCCCGTAGTCCTATTCCGGGTTATAAACTATACGTGTGCCAAATTTCATCTAAATCCGTTCAGCCGTTTAGGCGTGATTGAGGAACAAACATCCAAACATCCAAACATCTAAACATCTAAACATCTAAACATCCAAACATCCAAACATCCAAACATCCAAACATCTAAACATCCAAACATTCAAACATCCAGACT
This sequence comes from Mecyna flavalis, assembly GCA_949319885.1. Taxonomy (NCBI): domain Eukaryota; kingdom Metazoa; phylum Arthropoda; class Insecta; order Lepidoptera; family Crambidae; genus Mecyna; species Mecyna flavalis. The sequence goes on from OX439426.1 coordinate 10,151,606, forward strand.
TTCGCATTTATAATATTAGAGGATTAGTAGGATTAGGACAGTGTCAAAAACATATAGAGAACATACAAAAAGTTTATATATTTACAAAAAGCGAAAATTGTACACAATTCTCTACAAACGAGTAACTCGCACTTGACTGGTTTTTACGAGTGGGTTAGTAAAAATAAGTAGGTTGCCTGTAAATTACAAGGAAAGTGTAAAGAGTTCTGTTTGCTTAGAAAATTAGTGCCATTGAATAAATAGGTACTGAAGGTGTAAATAAATCTTAAATCTCTGTAGTAAATGCGATCTAAAATTATAGTATTAAATTCTTTGCATTACACAATTTACACAATTTGTGAAGCTTTCACAGGTTTTATCGGCATTAAACCTGTGAGAAATAGCTGTAACACCCTCATTTATACAGTTTTGAAAGAGTGGTAGTGGGTTTATCGTTGGCGTACGAGGTTGACAGTACGTGCAGTGAAAAACTCGTCAACCTACCCCAATCAGTCAAATTTCTACAATCAATTTTCAGCTTTATTTCCATCGCATACAGTTATATTTCAATTAAGATTTTTTGACAGAGAAGGGTAGGTTGATGTGCTGCCGTCTGTACATGATAAGTCTTCGTCGGTCTCTTCGGCTTAAACTGCTTTCCTGGCCATGTCTCGCCATTTTCGACGGTTTTGCTGTGGTAATTTGCGTGGTCAATTTAATCAGGCCTATCGAGTTGGGTATCGGTCTCTGTTTGACCCTCTTCCTGAGCCTGCATAAACAACAGCTCATTGGAGTGCTCTTTTCTGGATATGAGGCCAAAGTGATTTAGAACTGTAACACAGAATTTCAAGTCTGGGACTAGATGACAGTGATGACACTATTGTGAACAGGGATTTATTATTTATTTGTAGAGACATTCATAATTCAAATAACCCCAAACTTGTTCTCGTAGCATATTTACTCTTACTTATAAATATGATGGACACAGTTCTCTATCATTGAGCTATTAGGTAGATATTACAGAAGACACCTCAAGCTAAATCTTAACTGACAGCTGCCAGTACCACAGATAATAAAATAGGTACGATATAAAGTAAGTTGTACACCGAGGTCAATGTAAGAACGAAACCATACCGCATACGCAACTAAGGGCATTATCTTCAGTAATGTAGTAGTGTTTTTTATGAACCGTATCTATGAATCCCCTGTACTAATTGTACAGCGTTTTATTATTTTTTTAAAAAACTATGTCTAAGAAACTAAATATATTCTACAAAAATATGACGCTCCTAATCCAGTAGAACGTAAATTGGAGGTTAAGAGATCCTTCACACACGACAATTGTAAATTTTATGCAACAGACTTAAAAGCTAGGACTACTAATACCCCCCCCTTATTCGGTGCTCTCGTATTATTCAAAAACAAATCAAGGCTTAACCTCCCATCGACATGTGCTCGTGATCGATATTCGTGACCGCAGTATTTTTTTCTCGTTCCTGCCACGAATCATTGTTTTGTTGGTCTGTTTGGTTGATCGTGTCACGAGAACGCCGCGGTGACGGTAAGCCGTCTATGCCACTCGCCCGTGCCTGAGTACGCAGAAACCGGACTCATCGCTGACAGCCAATTAGCCCCTTGCTTCCCTCTGCCCGCCCGCTTCTAACCCGCACTCATAGATCCATTTATCTTTATTCGACAGAATCGCCCCGCACGACTGACGCATTCAATCCCTGTGCTGATACGATACCAAAATTTGCCCAACGTTCCTCTCAATTGTTTAAATACTGAATGAGGAAATTATGAATCCCCGAAATTTTGTCCTATTTGCAATGGACAATCTATATTTTACACTATAACTTTATAACAAGGAATGAGTAGCATTTTCGAATGTTTGTTAAGATTGAACTTAAAAACTACTTGACCTATATCAAAAATAAGTTTACCGACCATTAAAATGCGATCTCACAGTTACATAAGCAAAAATGTTTACAAAGTTAATTTCCCCCGGGTTAGTTAATTAAATCGGGCCAGTCAATCTCAATCGATCAATGATCGAAAACAAAGCTTCTTAGCGAGCATTTCCTCAATAAAATAGGCTTATAAGTATAGGGAAGGTGTCTGCAGTAGTTGTATAAAACGGTATACCTTGACTGAACCGACTATCTAACAGCCTATGCATAACAAAATACATAGACGATATTTACCACACTTGCTTAAATTGCCTGTGGTGCATCTTTGCTCATTAGGCAATGCGTGTGAAACAAAACAACTCAACTTCATAATATTCACTTTATCTTAGTTAAAGAAAACAACACCAGTTTAAAAATAAACCTATGAGGCTTTTTATTATTCATTCCATTCCCTTTCCATGCCTCTGCCCTTTTTTGTCTTGAATTAAACATCTTTACCGAAATAGGTTAAATGAGGTACAAAAAGAAAGCTTCTGGAGGTTTATAAACGTGTTAAAACATAAGAATAAAAACTTTGCATTTTTATTGGTTGTGAAACTTTTTTGTACTGAAACCAGCTACATTATTTTTACACTTGTGCGTACGTACAACATAGCTCCGATTCATAAACTCCCTTTTAGCAAGGGTAGTGACAGTAGAGAGACCGCATTATTTTACTTTTAATAAAATGGTTTAATAATGTAGCATAAATCCCAATCGATTTTATTACTATTATAGTCTCTAGTCTGTCAAAGTACCACCACCAAATTTCACCAACTGTTGTATTTTAGGTACGACTGGTCACGTTTTTATTATCTGCATAATTAGACATTTACATACGTTAACCAGTCTATATATGCATAATTAAATAAGTTAATAAGGATATTACATAATTTAATCCGTTAGTATACATGTATTGGTGTTCCCATATTGCTTTTCTATAGACATAATCTAGACCTAGGTCGGTATTTCGCCGTAAAGCAGGTACCGGTTTGCACTTCCAAGGATGTGAGTGAAGGAGAAACCAGACCTCCGCGAAGGAGTTTAGTGGGTAGTAGTAGAACGATCGCAGGTCCTGGCTAGCCTGCGGTTATGATGCCTTACCGCATAAATTAATTTTGCAAACCTTTGCAAAAAAAATCGCTTATCTGACTGACTAAGCCTGTAAAAAAACTATCGAAGTATTGTTACCATTATGATTGACTGCTACAATTCCAAGCTTTGAACATACATAAATGATCTGTAATAGTACAAGTATTCCGAATGTCGAGTTATTCGTCATCTCGCCCGAATTAAACTGGCCCGATCGGGCGACTTGGCACCTTTAGAATTTATTAAAATTTCTGTCGTCAACTCGCCCGACCATAAAAATGTGAGGTAACTATGTACAGTCAGCTACAAAAATCCTTTTTAAGAAACGTTTAATAATAAAAATAATTTAAGAAACATTTAAAGATATCAAAATAAACCACATATCGTTAGAAAGCTCACACTTTGGAGATGTTTTTAACAAATCAGAAGTCATCCATCACTTTGTTTATTTTTACGCGAAGTTGAGTTTCAAAATTTATTTTAATTCTTATTTCATGTTTGAGGGTCCATAACTTTGTTTCTAGCAATGTGCAATTTACACCTTTTTATTTAAAGGAACCTACCAACCACTGAGATTCTAATAATAATAAAAAATGGATCTGGACATTAAAAAAAAGTAAGACGGGTTTACAAGGCAAAGAACGGTACAAAAGCGAAAAAAATTTGTAATTTAAAAAAAAAAATTAAAAAAAAATCTTGAGGCCTAGGTGAAATCTTTTGAGCTAGTTAGTTAACAGACCACCCCAACTACCCCCATTATCGTATGTTCAACGTTCTTCCGAACACCCTGTATTAGGCACCCATTTTCGATTTGATTAAGACAATCATAATAAATAACACTATATTAATAAACTTACCTCCAACGTACATGAAAAACACTAAAAACACACACATTTTGACAATAAATTACATAATGCATGTCGCAGTTTTATATGCGCGGGCGCATTAAAAGACGCTTATGGGATGACTGACTGACGTTCACGTCACTAAGATGCGCCAAGATTGAGATAAAGGGTTAGATAAACAGAAAGAGGATTCACTGGAGGGTAGGCGATGGGTCCACGCGTCTTTTAGTTTTAAATCTTTTTATTTGTGATCTAGTGCAGTTTGGTGTTGAAAAGTGGTGTGATTTTCATTCAGTAAAGTGTAACGAAGTGTCATAAATAAGAAAATTGAAACAAATTGTCTGAATGGACGGGTATTGCGTGTAGTGTGTCTCATCGGTAGATGAGACGCTCTTACCGCAATGGCGTCCATTCCCTCGTGACCTTGAGAGTATCCTCCAGTGTTTCCATGAAGCGTTAAAACATCTAACACCAATGTTTTAACGCAACGAGAAACTCCCTCACTAATTCACTTGACATTGGCAGAATCACCGCGCCGCAAAGAGGCGCGGGATAGAGTCCATTAAAAAAAAAAAAGAAAGATAGCGCTATCATTTTGTGAGCATAACCTGTTGTAGAAGAGCGCTATTCTCTTCGCGTCAGAATTTTCTTTGAAATGTACAGCCGAAATATTTTATTTTTATAGATATACTTAATAATGTAATCTTTTCCATATATAAAACAACAACTGTAAGTCTGTAGCTTAATTTTAAAATTTAATACTTATTCGAAGTAGTTTCCAAATAAATAATGTCAAAGTTTTTTACCTGGCTGTACTTTGTATGAGCGTGCGAGTTGACGACAGAAATATTAGGTAAATTTGAAAGGTGCCAAGTCGCCCGATCGAGTCAGTTGTCTCTGTACGTGAGTCAGTCACAATACATCACTTCGCGATTGTTTCCTGATAATTTGCTCTTTTACTGCTCCGTTTAAATACGTCGAGAACAATTGGTGCAATTCTTTTGTCTCGCTCTCGGCTCGTACATGTGACAAGACAGAAAGTTTCGGCAGGCAGCGATAAGGTCACGACTATCAACTTTTGCAGTCGATTGTAGCAATACGCCGATAAGTTGGATCGTACAGTATCATAGCAGAATAAGCATTAATTAAACAATACACCTACTTGTATTTAAACTTTATACATATTCAAGGATAGTCAGCGAGGTCAGCTTTTTTAAGCATACAGCTACGCGCACATTCAAATTAATTTCGAATTTGACTTATAATTTCTCTTTAACATTCGTGTACCTATATGTTTTACTATTATGTAAAAAAAAGAAAATTTTAATTTAACGTAGTTGTAAAAGCAAACCAATTGTCACAATAAAATATTATGTATTGAATGTGATATCTTTAAGGTAAACAACGATTATGCAATTATTAATTTTGTTTTAAATATAAATTAAATACAGCGGTGAGTAACGGGTAGTCAGGAATGAAAATTCTATTTGTCATACCGAACCTGTATTTCCTGATATTCGTCATTCGTTATTAAATAACGAAGTTTGATTGGTACTAAATGAGAAAATACCTACTCGTAATATATCCAGTATTCACCCATACGTATCGAACGGTAATGAGTAAACTGAAACGGTTGATTGACAGATAAATGTTTATAATTAACTCGCCACGTGATGCCTACTAATGGGGCTAAACGAAGCGTCCAAACATCGAACATTAGTCCAGGTAGCAGCGTTAAATATACGATCAAATCCGAGGCAAAAAAAGGTCTTAATACTACCAACTACAGGAAACATAACAATTTGGTTGTTTGAGAATCCCATAACTTGATATTTATCAATCCCTGCTCTCTAACCCACTCGGAAGATTAATTATTAGGGTAGCTTTTAAGAGCTTTCAAACGACAATATTATTATAAAAACATTAGCCTTAATACCAGAAGCAAATCTAAAACGCGAAAAACATCAATTCATAAAACTCATAACACCAACTTCTTGAACAAAATACAATGTCTGTTGTAAACTTGCGAAAGAACTGAAAGGAAAATGTGTAGTACCAATCTAAACTTTGAAAAATCATATTTAAGAAATATTTTATATTCGCAAAACGAATCAGACTTCAATAGTCGAGTCGCGAGTTAAGAATGTCAAGACGGGTGTGCTGTATGAAAAGGATTCGGCCTCGGCGACTGACATTCAGCGCGCAGCAATAAAGCAAGTATTATGCAAAAATGGTTGATGCAACTATAGAGCCTTTGGAGCATCTTCATTCTCGCGGGGAAACGTCCGCGTGGCATTCACATTTGTGCACAGATAAAGTTTCTTGTTCGAGTTTAATCTTCCGCATTGGTTGAATACTTTTAATTTAAGACTGGTCTATCATGGTAGAGGTTGGCAAAACGTTTTACACACTAAACTAAAAATTGAATAGTGTTAAGGACATTTTTAAGTGTGGAATCCCTCCCACCGTGATATGGGTTTTATAAAGTTATAGTTAAAAACATTGTAAAGAAAATGGTTAAAGCCCACAGCGACAGTAAACCAAAAAGCTCATTAGCTGAACGAAAGAAATTCTAAACATTTTAAGTCATAACAAAATATTGGTTTAATTAATGCAATAAACAGTAACGAACTCAAGATTGGAGTTGTAAATCGTGGAACGCCTCATCTAACCAGCAGTAATTGTAAAATTACTAGCCATAACCCGACCAAACTGATCTAAACGCATGTATATTGTATACGTATCGTTAAAATAGATAGTGAATAGATAGGTACATGTTACACGAAAAGTTACCGCAAACTTAAAACATTCCGAGAGCGGGGGAATTAACAGGTTCACATTAATTGGTTTAATTAGGGAACTAACTGAATTAGAGAGTTACCGCCGTGAGCGATCACTTGCGTTTCAAAAGTTCTGTTAAACAGGCCGGTGTGTTTATAAATTAAAATTACTACTACAATTATTTGAATAATTAGTTAAAAAAAGTTGTTCATAGAAGTTCAAATGATTTCAATTTAAGTGCCATTTTGCTATTGAATATAATATGAAAACAAGTTTTGTATTGCATGCTGTTTCAAAAAAAAACTTGAACGTTTTGAACCGTTTTAAGTAGCTGCAATGAGAAAGGATTTCGTACCTATATGAGTTAAAAATGAAGTGCTTTGCCTGCGTTAATATTTCTGACCTCGTTTTTTAAATCAAAATAATCCTATACACACGATACTTACAATATTACTAAAGAAACTTCTATGAAGAAATAAGGCAAAATTCCTTGTTTTATTAGGTACTAAATGTTTGCAGGGAAAACATTTCAATCACCACTAACGCCTGTTTGTCATACTTTCCTATCCATAAAACACACAGATCACGCTATAAAAACACATCGAAAATATTTCCCGCAGTATTTTACGTTGACAAAATATTTCCGTTCACTAAAAGAAACAGAGCTGGAGGTAATCTCTCCCTCTATAAATAATAGTCAGTTGACTGATCGCGACATTTCAGATATCCGGTAACAAAGAATCGTTGGTAGAGTAATGATGGCGCATGGCCGGGTATGGCCAGTGTTGCCATTCTTGCGCGATTTACTAAAGAATCGGATTGATCGCTTCTTTAAACTAGTGTTTTAAACTTGCTGCCCGCTTCAGTTGCGGACAGTAAAACATTACAATTTATTTACAAACCTAGTCCTGATAAATCTTAATTAAAACTTAGGATTTTCTAGTAAATTATGCATAACCTTGTAGGCAATGCGTGAAGTCAACGAGCTCATCTACCATTACTCAAAAAATAATACATATTAAAAAATATCTTTGTACCATGGATGCAAGACAATGTATAAATATTACTTATAAATACTTTTCTTATTTTATTAATTCGATGTAATACATGATATAGAACATCCGCACATTCAAGCACACAAGTGTGTATTTTGGGATCTAACTGTCAACCCATGTGAAGGCAAACTTTTCAACCATTACACCAAACGGTCGTCAAAACAGAAGCTTCAAATCTCCTTAATCCCAGAAAGAAATGTAACTGGCAACTCTATGTGCACAGTGGGCCCGCCTCGTACGGCGCGGGTTACCGGGTAACAAATGATGCGGGCCCCGGCGAGGACGCACGGAGCGCGCGTCACATTGCTTGAACACGTCGTCCATTCAGCCTATCGTTTTATCGACATTTTTACTAATGTAACCTACTTTCTGTTTTGCAAATGCTGTATTTATTAGGGTTTAATAATACCGTTATCTTGTAAATTATTGTTGCACTTGACTTAGATGGCAGGCGTAACTTGGGAAAATGTGGATCAGATTAAAAATATCGATGAATAAGGTTGAGAAAAAACTGGTTGAAGGGCATAAAACATGCCAGTTCCACTGATCTTTGTCTTGTAAGATTCGATTTAAAATAATTGTTTAATGCCATTTGGCAGATAATATGATGATAGATAGATAGATAAACAATTTATTTGCAACAAAGGACACACATACACACAAAACAAGCTGACAACTCAGTAACAAAGAGAAAAAAGACAAAAAACATTACCTTACATTAACGCTTCGTCTGCATGTGTGCCGCAGCGATGCAGATGGGCAAGAGGCTCAGTGGAATTTTTGCTCCGGGAGCAAAACACTGGTTTTCAGCCTTTGCCAGGGGTGATTGCTAGTGCACGTGAAGAGACCGTGTCGTACCTTTCTTTTTATTAATTACAATATTTATTTTTACTAATCTCCAGTAAATACTCAGTATTGACTCGTGAATATGCTATTATCTCTTTTTTTTTACAGCCAAGACGATGACTTTATCCTTCACAAACTGTATCCCATTATAATAATATGTGTATATCATTAGAGATAATTACGCAAAGATATTTTACGTTTACATGTGCGTGAACGACAAAATGGGTGTCGAAAACTCGCAAAATTACCAGTGGCCGCAATTTGCAACGGCCATAAACCACCGTTAACAACAACAGAACAAACAAAAGAACAATTTAACATCGTTTGAAACACGAACGTGTTCTAATCGCAGAGAAGCATACTGAGTTATGTCAGTGCGCAGCATTGGTACTCGTATTAATTAAACTGTTTAGCAGGAATCATCAGCGATGATATAAGCGCAAACGGCTGTACAGGAACGCGTCCGTCGGCTGTTGGGTTATTATTTATTCCGATCACATTTCACACATGCATTGACGCAGTACCCAAAGTAATGCAGGTCATATTGCGAACTATCACGTCGCCCGCTATGTGTATGATAAATATGAGCCTTGCATGTCCGCGCGCAGTAATTGATCATAACCTTCACCGATTCTCGTAATACGCGCTAATTAATGAACTTATAGATACTTAAAATGTTCATACGCGGGTACTGAAGGAGTGGCTTTTTTACCTTCATACAAATTTCACAACGTTTAGAGAGTAATCGAGCGGTTAGCAGTCGCGTGTCGCAAGCCAGTCGTGGGAGCACGCGCCCGCAGTGACACACGACTATGTTCTAAGTCAATGACGAACTAACAAAATCAACACAATCGAACATTTACGAAACCTATATTCTATATGTTTATGTTTATATTGTTACACAACGGAACGATATTTCAAACCTCCTCCCTAGAGAAAAGACGTTCTGAAGAGTTGCGTAGATCCTATCGCCAAACATGATTAATCTTCGCCTTACCAATAAAAACGTTTGACTCGCACTTTCGCGTCTAATTTCTCTTCGAAATATCTCAGCATCTATATTTCAATTCCTTGTGTCAACGCTGCGGAAAAGAAACATTTCATTTTTTATAAAGTTTGCTCGAGCTGTTATTCTCTTGGGCGGGTTCTTTCTTTTTTGCCACGCTTGATTGATGACTTTTCTTACAACGTGACACTTTGTATTTTTTCATACAACTAAGTGTGTCCTACGAATTCAAATAGTTATGTTTAAATTCCCTGATACCACTTCAAACCATACAACATTTTTCTGTTTAAATGACAATCCAATTTATGGTTTTAACGATCATACCCCAGCGAGTTTTTTTTACAGGTAAAAGATAATAATTTGGGAATCATTGTTCATTCATAAAGAACAGCAAAAATATACATTTTAATGGTGCAAAAATATCAAAGCTCTAGTAAATCTACTTTCTGTGTAAATGAAACCGCCTCATTTGCTTACAAAGCTCGACGTTTAATATTCATGATACCCCAGAGAAAACGAAAAAAATCACATCAGTTGATATTCTGTCGCTCACTGATAATACTCCATTTACGACTGGAGATTTTTTGTTGTAGCCGAAAGATGAATGAGTTTTACCCAAAACGTCAGTGTAGGGGACGAAGTGGTCGCACGCGTGAGCCTCGTGACCTCACGCATCTCACAAAATTCGGAGTCCATTCGCTCGGTACGTGCGTGAAAATGTCGGCATGCTCATAATATTATTTCCCTCGGGGAATGATTAGGTAATCCGTAAATGCATTTGGGCGACTTCGTGTTTTCCAATTTGGTCCCGCCTGGTCTCTACGAAATGTAGCTAAGGTAACGAAAACGACATTTAACAGTTGTAGCTATAGAGGATACACGGTGAATGAGTGCGGGTATTTATGTAAGAATAATACTCAACGAAGTTTCCGAGCAGTGGTTCCGAGGGAGGGAAGTAGCGTAACGATACGCTCTGTGCTCAAAAGGTGCCTAATCCGAACCTTATACGTCGAGGAAAGTAGTTTTGTAAAAATGTTGATTCCCGAAGTAGAGCTTTTATTTAAAAAGAGTTTTTCACATATTTTAGTTTAGACTGTTACAGAACCTGTCTACGAGTATTTCTGTAATCAGACCAACACGATAATATTTGATTAAGAGACACCAAGAGTCTTAATCGATCTGTAAACTTCTCTGATATCGATAAATTAATCTAAGACTTATTGGTATTCATATTTGGTCTATTTCTGTTTTTATAAAAGTTTAGCCCTGAGATTTTCCTAATACTTCTTCGTCAATAATAGTGGCATGGATTGATGTCAAATACTTTCAATTAACATAAAAATACCAAAACGTAAAAATCTAGGTGAGTCATAAAATAAGGCAAATAAATTGTTGTAATGTGATTATAAATAAATTGAACCCGTTCACTATTAAGTTAACTGTTAAAATTCCGTATACCAATCCAGAAATTAATTGGGAGGTATGTTAACTTCGGAATGTTCAGTAAACTCTTAAACTATTATATTAACACGTAATTGCAAAAAAACTATTTTGTATAATGGTCGGGTCCAGGAGCAATAGATCTCGATCGGGCGGACAAAGCCAAGAGCCTTCCCGACAGACAAAGATAAACGATTTATAGTTACACAAACAGCACTAAATCTGCAAGGGCAGCATTCTCGCACGCATTTACCGTAAACCATCAATTAACCTTAGAACCAAGGTGCTCGTTATAGAAATCCCCATGATGCGGTAGGCCTTTCAACGAATTCCAACAATTATAATAAAGATTTTTCATTGACAAAATCTTTTACTTGGTTCATTAAACTGGAGATCATTTATCCATGACCATGACCGAAAATGCTTAGACGTAGTTATGCAATAACTGTTTCAATTACATTTACATCTAATTTTACAAACATATTTTCAAAATTATAGGATGATGATGATCTGGTGTATCTTGTGATCAGAATTGAAATCATTTTAGACATCATTTTTTGGGAGACATTAGAAGTTGTCATCTAATAAACATTTACAACCACCTTGTGACCTGATAACTAGAACACTTATTAGAACTACATAAATGCTTAAACTATTTATTTTTATCTATTCTGTAATTTTTTCTTCATATTTTGATAAAATAGCACTAAGTATTAAGTAGCAGTTTATATTCGTTGTTCATGTTCCAAAACATCCACAAAAAACGAATATACTAAAGACTATTTCTCAGTATATTTTCCTAATATTCCCTCGATAGTAGATTAGGGTCTTATGAGTGAGGCCCAACATGGTATGCGTTTATTTGTTGGTAAGCATAACATAAAAAATGCTTATAGGTCGTTAAAGATCTAATCATCCGATATCTTTTTACAAAGATTCAAGGTTCTTTTTTATAACTCAAGTTAAAGATATAAAACTGATTGATATACAACTATGGCACTAGCCAACTATTAAATTTGAAACATTTTGAACTTGACTGGAGCTATTAAGTGTTATTAAGTTTGGTACGATGCGAGCCTGTTATGGTGAAGCAAGGGGAGTGTCGGAACGTGTTTGATGCATAAGTGATCAAAATGAACTACACTCACTCGGACCGGGTCGATGGATCATTGCGCAACAAGCCGTTACCTATCTGTTTAAATTGGGTTCGGATAAATTTGATGTGCCCACTGCGGGACGGATCGGCCCCTTGGGCGGTAAGATATTCGTGTCGTCTCAATGCAAGTACAATAACCAACAGATTACATATTGAATACGTGCCTGCTGACCGTTTCTGGGAATTATACGTCACAAACTCCAACAGATCGCTAGATCACACAAAACCGCTTGCGATTTATATCGTTGCGAATGAAGGATTGATGAAGGAAAAGAATTTTGCAAAACCACACAAATTCAACTAATCAGAATTTACGTTTATATTACGTTTAAGAAACTTCATTGCTATAAAAATGCGATTTGGAACACCGACGCGTAAATTCGGGTTCATTTTCAACTGCAACAAACGCAGTTACGAGCATCGCGTCGATCTGAATTTTAACGTTATTAATGACATATTCGTGTAATAATATTTTTGAAAATAAAGTTATTCCCTGCGCGTTGATCATTAAAGACATAAACCAAAATTAACTCAAAGTCCAGAGGCTGCAACAGTATCGAGAGCGTGAATATTCAATATTAATGTAGCATGAAATAATTTGAAGCATTTTCTGGGGGCATCAATCTGGCCTGTTAATGAGATTCGGCGGCGATCGCGTTGACAATTTGTGCTCCGCTGCCGCTTTAATGAAACATTACACCAGAAAGACTGGGAAAGAGGCCGTCCCGACGGTCAAAATCTTCAATATCGCTTTAATAAAGACTTGACGAGTTCACTAATACAATCAAAGTCATCTTTTGTTCTGCTTTATCTATGCTAATTGGGTCTGAATCCCTAAATTACCTACATTTTTATTTTCACTCACTTAAATATTTAATTTTATGAAAAATTCACCGGTGTCTCATCTGAATACTTCTATTTTTGTACTTCATTCATTTTTCATTTCATTGTTGAAATCTAATCTGTCGTTCAAGTCTAGTATGAACTCTAGAAGAATATTGCATTACTTACAAATGGGTACAGTCGTAACCGACGAGATAAATGGATTTGTTAGGCGATAAGATTAAATCTGACTTCTGTGTCATCCGATATCGCACTCCGGTGACTGGCCGCGGTGACCTCCGACCGCGCTTTCACCGCTGCCCACAGGCCGCAGGCCGCTGCAACGCATCGCTTTCCAACGACCAATTAACAACTTCTCCGATCTGATTTATTGCACACGGATATCCCTTCATTAGTAAACAAACTCAAGCATTATCTCCAACTGGGATAGCGTAAACAATCCCCGTTTGTATACGTTAACTTTTTAACAATCTATCGGCAATATAATTAATTGGAACAGATAGAAAACCTGCTTCCGCGCTGAATAATATATACTTTTCAAGCCAGAGTATCATAGAACCGACTTCTTCTTTGGGAGATTACCCTGTGACTTAACATCAATTTGGTGTTTCTTAAAAAAGGGTAACATCAAAACGTTTAAAAATTACAAAAATCCAAAAATTATATTGCAATACACTTTGAAAGCAGGGCAGGGGAACAATAAAACCAATATAAATATTAACTGAATATAAATCTGATTGCTCAATAAGTAATCGCGTTTCACTTTATTAAGTCCAAATTCTTTTCTTTATCGCTGCACTATTAGCGAGCAGTTCTTTGTTGTAATTCATCATGATGGCTCATTATCAAACAGTAATGTACCGAAAACAATAGTAGTAACGAACAACGTTGATATGTACTTACTTTCTCTGCCAAGATGATTTTCTTGTTAGATATCATTGTTAAGTGTAATACGATTGTTGAGATGATTTACCCATACGACTTTCATTTCTGAGACAACCAGCATTGTAATGTGTTAACAATGCTTTATCATGTTGGATTGTAAACTATATAAAGAGTGAAATTGGATATTTGTTTTTTTGATTTCACACACGTACTATCCTTATCACAGGAGATGATTTCGTCATCTTAATAATTTTATTCATAATCTTCTATACAGCTTACTTGCTCCAGTCAAGCATTCGCATAAACATCGTACTCTGGTTGTATCGCGGACAAGGCGATGTTAATATTTACAAAGCGATGCGCTAGTTGTTATCGCTTACAATTCGACACACGTCCGTTTACTTTCCGAACAATATAAGCACTTGCACGATGCAAGTAAAACTTATGTGTTAGAAGTCCATACATGTTTAAGCGCACGTACTTCGTCAGTTAGGTACAGCACTAGTCTTGCATTGCAGACATAAGTTTCAATCTGGTCGCTTCCTGCGTCGCTGACGTCTCAATTGCTGCTCTTTTGTAATCAACAATTTGTGCCGCTAGTCGACAAACAGCTACCGTCTTCATTCAATCACTACGAGAACGAATGCCAGACTATTTTAGTTGCCTCGTTACGATTATATCACTCTTTACACCATTGCGATTGTGAAACTGAGAAGGTAGGTACTCTTTCTATGTCATTAATAACACCAACAACTACATATGTGTGTCACTTTCTTGTGCATGGTTGACATCATCACAATAATCACCTACGTATGAAAGCGTGAATCTAGTCGAAGTTACATTTTCAATAATCGTAAGTCATACGTAACTATAACATTAATCATTGCAACACTAGTACTGCGTAATGATGATCTTATAACTTTATAAGATCGTTCATGCTTTCTGCTTCGTAATCCACCTTTGAGTCAAAATCAAGACGTCAATTGGTTACAGAATACATTACAAGCATTGAACTTTTCAACTGTTAAAATGACGATAAATGCTGAATGACGGAATACGAATTGTAGCTGCCAAATATAACACTTGAAAAATTATGAAAATAAATCTAATATTTTTTACTCACATAATTTCCAAAATGTTACCTTACTATTTTAAGAATTTGTACATTATTATCAGTTTACCACATCTATTTCACTAGATTAGAATAATCATGAAGCATTAGGTCAAAATTGTGGCATTACATTTGCGAAAGCCCCTATTTAGCGAAATAGCACATTAAGTGTGTCACATTAAGCCGAAAGGTAATAATCTGCTGCGTAACATTTGATCAGAGGCAATCCACTACAATTATATTAGGCAATATACATACTCGTACTTGTCCTGAATCAAAATTGGCGTTGGATGGATCTTTTTGTTGTCTGATGGCGGAGGCCAGTCCATTGTCTTTGTACATCAATTTGTGTACTTGCAATAAAGCAACACGCGACTGTTGAAGCGATTGTTCGGGTAATCGACTTTCCGCTTCGCAGCAAACATTAAAACAGCATTAAATTCTATTTAACGGTATATAATGCATGCCTAGTTAAGTAATTGGAAATATGTTTCGTGTCTCATGCGACGCAAAATCTTTATGCAATAAAAACAATGAACTCCCACGTAAAGTACTGGCGCTAATGACAGCGACCTTGATTTGCCGATAACATAAAATAGCAATAAAACATTTCATAAAAAAATTATTGCCAGTATTGGTCCTTGCCTAATTGTTGCTTTTAAAAATCTGAAAGGTTTGTTTGTTGTACATTCGGAAATATCGAAACCAAGAAAGTACAAAGAAAATACAAAGGTTGGCACACAATAATTACAGAGCTCTTAAATTAATGTTTAAATGAAACCAGAAAAAAAGTCCTGGTAAAACAATTCTGGATGAAGTTCACTTTTAAAGATATTTTTATACAAAGTGGAACTTATTCCATTTTCTACATTTCATTTCAGCCATTTCATATGAAAAACGGTTGTTTTGTGTAAGAATTGTATTCAAAGAAGTTAATTTTGGCCCTCGAATTTTTTTAATAAATAAATTCTTACTAGGCCCGCCGGAAACAAGAATGGTCTTTATCTAATCAGTAATTTTTCCGTGTGCCGAATAATTACAGATGTCACGGTTAGTTATAAGCATATTAGAGGTATAAAGCCGGATGATAGGTCACGCAATGCCAGCCCCAACACGTGCGCACGGTTCAAGCAGGATTTTTCTTACTGTTATTGTTTAAGTGCACTTAATCACCATTACCATATACACTTATCAATCATTATACTTGTAACAAAGGATGCCGTCATATTTATGCAGGCGGAGGTGAGTACAAATTCCTGGTAAAAATAAGATCTAGGTTCAAAATATATTTAGATCTAGGTTCTGGGTCCAGCCAATCTGATAAAATGAGATATGGCCTAATTCATTGAGGGTCCCTTCACTATGTAACGTCCACAAGAATACAAGCGCGCTTGAAATAATAGCTCAAAGATCAAAAAAGCCCACGCTTTTCAGGTTGTTTGAACCCAGCCAGAGCTATTCGAATAAATTCATTATATTTTTCTGCCAGTCAAAGCAAGAATCAAAATGCCGATATCAGAGGCCAATCAGATAAGCCGTTATTACATTACCAAAATAAAAATTTGATAGTAAACGTTCATATACATATGTATAAATAGACAGCCACAATACGCCTAATACACTGTTAGTATAGTAATAAACATAAAAAGAATATTAATAATACAAATAGAAATCTCATTTTAGAACACCCGCACTTTCATCAACGATCTTGCGTGTACGTAATGAGCGTCGTTGCGCCCATATTATAGACTAGGAGACTTCATGTTGTCGAGCGACTTTGAAGCTAGCTATACATTAATGGCCGCAATCTCAGAAATAGTTCGCAGGAGTTTATAGGAATGCTGAGAACCGGTCGCACTTCCGACGCATTGGCCGAACCGGCTGCGTCATCCCACATGACTAGGCCCATAAACTCTTCGAGATCCACCGATCGGACGCTTCAAGCCTGAAGTGCATAATGTTTTGATTTCCGTTTCGAAACACTTTACTGTAGATATCGTGCTCGGTTCTGTTTAATAAATGTCTGTGGTAGATGTATAAAAATAGATTTCATTTAAAAGACATACAATGGCTTTATTGAAAATTAAACTAAAATAGCGGATTAAACACCACTGCTAACGAGATAAGTAGTTTCTACTTTTGGCGCAGCTGAAATCTGCCGCTATAATCCGGAAATCTGAAATATTCGAAGAGCCTTCAATAGGACATCATATAGGGCGATGTTAGATGATGAATGAAGTGGCCATCGTTGGAATCAGCCGTTCCCCATACTGCGTATTTATGAAATATTCGAAGAGCCTTCAATAGGACATCATATAGGGCGATGTTAGATGATGAATGAAGTGGCCATCGTTGGAATAAGCCGTTCCCAATACATGCGTATTGTCGCCGCTTTAGATATGATACTGTCTGCAATTTTATTTAAAATTCGTTTAGAAAGATATCTGAATAACCAATTTACTGATATGAATGAATAAATGTATTAATTCTACAAATCTTTTCGACAATCATTCAACTGTTTTTATTAAACCACAGACGAGCCACCAACAAAAAAGGTACTCAAACGACAAGTATCTCACTGAACAAACATTAACTAAAGAGATTTCGTCAACAGAACGCCCACAATATACTTCACAATTTAACAGTGGGCACATTAAATCGAACGCACAATCAAAGTCGGCCGTAATAAACGAATCATGGACTAATCAAAATACATCGGCGTCAAGCGAGACGCGTGTTATTTTTGAAGCATGGTCTGCACATGCCCGTCGGTATACTCACCGTTCAATAACGGATGAAGCCGATTGTAGATTATTTTGGTCTCGGGAAGCATAAACTAGCGAATGCGCAGCAAACCAGCCACCCACTCCTCCGTGCGCTCATAAGGAAACGTCAACAATCAGATACATTGACTATTTTGAATGTTCTTAGAACAAGCCGGTGCAGTTTTGCACGATTTCAACGGGACCGTTTTCTTGTTCTATACGTTTATTATTTTAGATAAATTTCATTTAAAATGTGAATGATATCTTGGACATGTTTATACTGATGTCAATCTTAGAAGACGCCTATTCAAACCTGTGACAGGGCTTATTGACGAACCACGAATAACGTCTTTCAATAATCCATCGGTAACATCTAGTTTTTATTTTTGAGACTCCTTTTGATCTTTAGACAAAGACGCGGTTAACTGTGGCACGATTTCACCAAGAAGTATTTTTGTAATTCGAATTATGAACAAATATAACAAGCATAGGTATAACTTTTCTATTTTGAGATTCATAATAACAAGTCAGCCTCATTATCCGTTCATAACCCAACCCGAGGGTAACCTTGTAGGTTACCGTCGGGATATGCCGTAGTATCTCATTTTTCGACGTATCCTCGACTATTTAAAGCATGAAACCACCCAAATTTTAAGTAAATTTAGGGTTTATCTTTCAATTCAGTTTATTTATTTAGGCTCGAAATATCGCCAATAGAACAGAATCAAATATTCCGATCGAGTTGACCACTAGAGAGGCCTAGGCGTTTACTATGTACACGGGTACCGGTATACAAAACAACACCTCCACCTTCATCACTGTCAAAACTATGCATGCCATTATAGGCCCTGCTGCCTTCGCATAAAGGCGCCACGGGACCTGCAGGGTTGGAGTCATAACTTGGAGTTTCGTTGTGTATCTGATGTTTAGGTTAGCACCACCGCGTGAATAATTCACAGACGTGTTTTATTGTCGGTTGTCATGTTAGGTGAGCCTCATTAAATAATCCCCGGGTGGTGTAGTTCGCCGAATTCACTTATGCAAATAAGTTATACGTTTGTTTGCCGAGCTTTTGGACGCAAGGTTAGATAAACAAGTTTATTGTAGTTCCTAGAACGTGCGACGAAAAATTGAACGTGAAATCGCGTCGATAAATCGGGAGATAAATCTTAAAATGTCCGTAAATTATGGCGGCGCTTAAAACGTATTATGAGAAATGCGCGCCGGCTGATTTACGCACCGTTTCAATTTATAACGATATAATTTATATTGAAAAGTAGTTTGTGACTGGAAGAATATTGCGACATTGAAAGGGCATTTAGGGCTAATAATTGTGAAGACGGGCGGTCTATTGGTCTCGATCTCGATAGGGTCCGCGACGACGCGATAGCAATCAAACAATTTAGGTTAAACGCAGCCGCCGCTACGCACCGTCTTGTAGTCTTGTTCGTGAACACGATTTCCTAACAGCGGTACATACTTACAGTCACTCAAATTACACTACTCGTTTCAAATTGAAATTCCAGATGCAACTAAACCATAACGCGCATAATTGACTTCACTAAAATCGCCTCATTTATATGCTAATTGCCAAGTCATTTTTCTACGTTACGGAATACTAGACATGTAAACATAGCAGACACAATTACCAGTTTCACAAATTTCGCGTATTGGCTCATTTGAAAAACAATTGATTGTAAATGTTTTAGTAATCGTTTGCAAGGTTAACCCCTATTTCCTTTATTTCGAGCTGTTAATTGACATCTACGAGTGTACTGACGTAGTGATTTTATCTTGATCTGCATTGCAACAACGCCAATAACAGATTCAAAACTGAAGTAGTTGTATATAAAGACTTGTTTACCTACTGAGTGTAGTATAAAAAAATGCTGCACTGTAACATGCCAATGCTTTAACAGAGCATTTAGCTATTTATGGAAAATCTGATGTTTGTTGTACACCAGCATTATGGGAATTGCCTCCAGTACGTATTATTGCACGGCCGGAAGTCCGGCGTCCGCGGCTGACACAAAACAGCGCAAAATGTTCATAGGGCTACCACTAGAATTAACTTATTATTAACTGTACCTATTTTGGTAGTTTGCTTAATTTGGTCCTAGGAAGCGTGCCTAAGCCACTCTTAACATAAAACAAGAAGGACGTGGGTGCGGTTCCCGCCTTAAGTCTGGTTGGTGGTAGGAGTTAGGAGAAGGAAACCAATTGTGGTTTCAAAATTAAATGTATTAATGGATTGCCATGGCGTAGGGAGGTAAAGTACCAATTGATTCACGCCATAAGTGGATATTTTTTCTTATGTTCAGGGATTATTTCCGATGTTTTTCACCCATTATTAATCTTAAGAACTGTAGAATACTGCAAAATACTGTGGAAAACTGCTAATACTAAATACATACATTAATGAAAAACTGTACTAACAATCGTGTTAACCCTACATTTGGCACAAAGAGCGTGCGTTCAGGATGTTGTACATTACGTGATCAGTCGCATTTTTTGCTAACATAATGGTTTGTACTCATCACAAAATAAATGTATAACTATTGAGTAATGTGCTATGTGCAAGGAAAATTCCAATGATTTGTCATATTGTCCGGCACAAATAGTCAAGGAAAGGTTAAAATTAATAATAATGTATAAATACTGGATATAATTCAGTATCTGTGACACATAATACTCGTAGAATAGATAATATAACATTACCGTGTCTGTGATCTGTCCTCAAAGTAACATAAGCCTGGCAAATCTCGTCCAAATTTTGATGGGAATACATCAGAAGGACCAGCATATAGAATGTGCGTAGAAACAAACAATTTTGAATATAGAAACAATTATGAAATTGGTGCTCGCAGTAAGTTAGGAGGTAACGCAATTTAAAAAAAATACAGTCAATTTGAGGAGGAGGGAATTTTTAGGACCTTCGGTTACTTGGTGGTGTTATGCAACAAAATATAGCCTTTTTCATTTTTCAATGGGCGGGCAGTATATGTTTTTTTTTTTGTTTTAACATTTTCTTCCTTTTATTTGAGTGAACCTTACCTCTCCTATCATACATTGTGTTAATCGTGTAATAAATATTGGTTTCTTCTCATTCCTTTTTCCAATTCCAAATCTACCTCGAAAACATAAAGGAAGCCTTACATTATTTTACTGAACAGAATCAGTGGTGGTCCTCGTTGATGTAATATATGTTTTATGTATTGGTCCATAGGACCAATACATAAAACATATATTACTATTACTAACATAGTTAGTGGATTGAGTACTTGGTATCTATTGTGCTTGCCTTAGTCAGCTAAGGGCGGATTCGACCAAACCTGAATTTATACAAGAGTAACTATACCAGGAATAATCTATTCCACGATTTTAACCTCGAGTAAATCCATCGTCGTTTTTGCACGAAATCTAAAGTATAGTTATGCTTGGAATAACAATACGCGATTATAGATAGATTTATAACGATTAATAGAATAATAACGTAAAATACCCTATTATCATCATCGTTATCATCTACTGGACAGGCAAGTAATAAAATAATCTACCTTACTTACATGGCAGGTAAATAAAGTTGGTTTACATCGTCACTATTTACGCATGTTTATAAAATGTAGAGTACCACTTACCGGTCGGAAATATATTCCAATTTACGTTCAATTTTCGAAAGTAGAAACAAAGTGGCTTCTTTGCTCAAACGAAACCTCATCGCAAAATCATGGTTATCGTAATATTCAAAAAGGTCTTTTCTTTCTTTTAACCATCTTGGACGTCTAGGTATAACTTCGTCATCACTATCACTTTCATCAATCAAATTGTTTAAACGTTGCATAATGTTACAGTAAAATACACGAAATAATCTTAACGACGAAAGTTGACTCGATTGAACTGAAACAGATGACAGCGGAGACGCCGCCATTACATTATTCTAGGAATAGTTCCGTTATTCCGTGCGAAACGGTGGTATAGTAACTATTCCCGAATAGGCTCACTATTCTTAGAATTGTAGATGGTAAAACGTAAAACTGAGTTACTCTCGAATAACTGACGATTTATTCTGAGATTAATATTTACTCCGGTTTGGTCGAACCCACCCTAAGTGTTTAATGTAAAAACATATTGACACGCAACCATAATGGTGCCGTGTTATCCTTTGCCATACAGTAACAATGTAAGAAAAAATATAAAAGTATTTTCCGTTTACTAGTGGCCGCTAACAATGTGGTCTACGAGGAAGGCGTTCGAAGGTTAACCTATTGTTTGCTTTTAATTAAAAAGAAATATTCTCATTTTAAGGTGGAAATTACAGCGGTGCTTTATGGCCATTTTATTCGTCTTGATAACGTGTTAAAGAGCATATGTAAACACGTGTTTGTGGTGAACTCTTTAACCCCGGTTCGTTGCGCCATGGTATCTGTCCATTTCGGTATAGTATAAAAAGATGGTAGTAATGCTAAATTTGGCCAATCACTTCAATATAGGAAGTCTGCTGCGTGAAGGTACCTATGGCGGGAAATTACTTTTCTATAAGACTATTGGTCAGAGTTGGCTAACGTTCTTCAGTTGGAAGCTTTAACGCTAATAGGTTCATCTTTCCGAATCGCCTCGTTTTAGCCAATCGTTTGAGGATAGCTATTATAATACAGTCGCATATAACCCAGCCGCTCCTTTGGACTACTTAGTTAGATGCTAATTTCTCTCTATAGGTAGTTTACCCAAGAGAATATGCAAGAAAAAAGCAATTTTATAGTATCAATTACGTACGCCAGTGTGTGTATTTCTCGTCTTACGATCTGTCTTTTATAAATTATATTTATGTACCTGCATATATATTTCCTAGCGAATTGGTAGATTCCTTACTGAATGTTTTTTTACTATTGTTTTATTGTTCAGGTACGTTGCGAAAACTTGTTTTAATAGTTTTCCACGAGCATTTTATTAGTTGTTTAATATTGTAATAACATTGGCCGATTCATTGATGTTTTAATTTCATTCAATCATTAAGATCAAAGATGTTTATGAAATATTTAACTTCTTATTTTAAAATAATTAAAAAAAATACTTTTTAAATAAATTAAGTTTGAGTTTTAGAGAAGAAGAAGAAGGTAGTTACTAATTAACATACCCTTTGAACGGAAATAATTTAAAAAGCTACCTACCTTAAAATAATACAGGCGTTTTCACATGCAACGTTGCATATCGTGCGAAATCTTATTCGAGCGCTGCATATGCCATTGTGCGTTGGGAACGTTTAAACAAAATTACCCATTGTCCTTATATCTTCTGTCCTAGCTGATTAGTAACTGACACTATGTTTTTATAGTTGACACAAAGCGATTCCCAACAAATGTGTTCGCTGGGAAACAGCATTTTGCGAGTCTAAGGCGACTTTTGTTGTTCCGATCTCACGACACCCGCACATTTATGTGTTCTCACACTAGATACTTAGGTACTCGAGATTAATTGCTTGTGTTTTGTTCCGCACGGCACGCGGCAGTAGGTAAGGAGATACTTCGATACGATTGCGGCTTCAATGAACACGGAACTGTGGATGTTTAATTTGAAAACTGTTCCTTGTTTTGTTGAGGCCGACACACGCGTATCATTAAATCGAGAACGAAAACGAGTCGATCAACGTGCTATGTGCCAACTGTCATGCTCTACCGGCTTCACATATTCATAAATTGCACTTTTTATCGTAAATCGTAAACATGCATCAATATTTTATGAATTCCTATACTTTATTTTTGTACAACTTTTTCATCAGACCGTAACAGTTCTCAACTACTCTTATCTTTATACGAATAATAGTATTGTGTTGAGATAATATACCGGTCGTATTCTTAGCAAAAGTGAGAGTCATGTGTTTTTTTCATATTTATTAACAACATAGGTAGGTATCTTATATTAGTAGCCAATCTGATGGTGACCTGCCGCCAGTTTTCACTAGCAAACATTTCCTCAATTCTCCCCGCTCTTCGAATTATTTCTCACGATTAAGGGTCATCATTAAAATCATATTATTACGTAAATCTAATGTCAAATCACGTAGTATGTATACTTACGATAAATGAATGAATTAACTGTAGGTTAACGTACGAGAGTGTTATGATTTAATTACCACAGTGTGCATAAGGTCACCAGGTCATCAGATCATTAGTAGCACTCGACGAACTTTAACTGGCCCCTACGTTGCATTTGTCAGTCATCACTTCCTGCACTAGAAAACCATAGTTTTGGTCCCAACATCATAATTATGACAATATTATTTGGTGTCTACGTGGTTAGTAATACGTAATTAAAATCTCGTATATAAATATTAAATATTAATATCGGAGCCCATCGGATGGTCAATAACCTCCAAAAGTATCACTAAGTAACTATTATTTTTCTTTATTGATTCCTCTGATCTTCAAGTGCTTGTAAAAGTGTACTGGATTATGCTGTTCCTATACATCTTGTCTTGTCACACTATCCAACTATGTAAGTTAGGGCCTGTCCAGATGAGGCGTTTTCACTCGCGCGTTTCGAGACGCGCGAGTCGCGAGGTACTAGAGCTTCATACATCCCGTCCACATGCAGTCGCGCGTTTTTCTTTTGTTCAATTCCAAACGCGCGAGCAAAAAACGCGTCATCTGGACAGGCCCATTATAAGTTTATGTAGGTAAGTGAGGTATTTGTGTAAAGTGTGTAACCCGAGTTGAATCTTATTTCCTTTGAACAAGTTCGTCACCTTTACGACTAGGTCATATAAATTCATTTCAGTAATGTTAACTACATATAAAATAATTTTCATCCATTGACCAGCTCGGTGAAGGTCGTTCTATAGTGGGACCTTAGACTATAATCAAAATATGAAGGACCAGAATTCAAATATCGTGTAAATCTATTACGATACATTTCGATAATAATTGGTTAAAGTATTTGCTTAATAGGATCTAAGATAACCAAACATTTCCTTTGATGTAAGGAAACCTTCAGGTACAATACAGGTTAATTAAGAAGGATAATGTACTTAGTTATAAAAAAATAAATCTCTAAAGCCGAAGTGAGAAGCAAAAATGACGTCATTATACTAATTCCTCGAGGTTACTCAGGCCTTTTATTAAACTGAACAAGTTGTAAGGCCGAAGTGAGAAGCATTGTTAAACACGTCATACACTAATTCCCCAAGTTTAGTAAACACTGTCTGTGATTTTAAGCGTTATTTAGATCTTTTCTAAACCTGAAGTAGGGTAAAGACGGTAGGTCAACAGAGGCGCTGATTTAATTGTCGCGACGAAGTGGGCGGAGAGGTCGCGTGGGAGCAAGTCTGACGTCACATTACTAATTGCTCGGCCGGCACTCACACTCCCCTTTCACTAAGCCAACACTTATTTGTACGACGTACTGTATGAATACTTACAATGTGAATGAGTGATCACTGTTCCTTTATGGTCAACTAACAGTAAGGAAAACATACTTAGCTTACATTTCCATTGTTAATAAACGTGTGGAGTGAATTGCATTCCGTTTCATATTCCATGTTTTTATCAAAGATTGAGTTATTTAAATGCTTGACCATTAATATTAATAAGTTAAGTAGTAGCAGTAGATACATTGAGAGATATTATGTACTTCCTTGGGAAATATCTATTAACGACGCTACATTGACAATACTCGTAGGTAATTCTGAGCTTTGTGACTTGTAGTTTTTAAATTTTTATCGTATCAAATTAAACATCTATACATTAAAATGTAAGTACATATTTAAAAACAAAAATTATTGTTTGATTCTCAAAACCCTTGCACGAAAAACGACCTACTATTTGATACTCTATATAGAAAAATAAATAATAAATTATTAATATTGGTACACAATATTTCAAAAAGATGAATATAATATGTGAGAGTTAACGAATGCATTACAGGATTTTTGTCTCGTATCTAAAAACTGGTAGGTATAAGGCAACATTATTCAGTATTGTTAGTACGTGTGACATACCCAATATTTACACGCTTCTCAGGCCACGTTCCGCTGCGGTTGCATATTTTATTGTTGCGTGCGCGCTCATAACGCACGCATCCACATGTCGCCGCATTTCCACCATAGGTATTATTTCCACAAAAAGATACAGGTATACTTATTGTTATACGTTAGCTCATGAATTAAAAATTGAGACTGCGTAAAAGCCTAAGAATAATAAACTTATACTAAGACGGCAACTCATAGCCATATTATTTACAAAAAAGAAATTATAAATTGAGATTTTAGTAAAAGAAGTCCTCACAACCTCTTTTGTCAATTTCATTGTTTATATAATCGATTAAAAAATACTGACAAAATACCCGGTAGATGAAGTATTTAGACTACATTTCTAACGTAAGAAGGCTAAAGAAGTCTAGAATAATCTGCGTGAATATCAACATTGGTCACGGGTCAGCGCGGCCAACGAGGCACTTCCTGCGAGAACAACGAGCGGCCGAGAGGACGCGTCACACAACCGCGGACGCCCCATTTCCTCCGCACACTTCAACCATTCCCAACTTGCACTCGCAATCTCCGATACACAGGAATGCCCACGCAGCGCGCCTCCAATCAGCCCGCGCTTCGCTAATCTTCCAATACGCAGCAGACCATGTGTAACGACGGTTAGGTTCCGGTAAACAGCAGTTGTTATGAATCGGAGGCTCGATTGGATTTAATTACGTGCGTGATTAAATCTTAAGGCTGAGAGGCTATCCGCGATGGGACGCGCCATCGTTCCGACGCGGGATAAAAAATCACGGTTCAGGTGACCGCCGCTGACCTCGTGCCAATTACGCGGCCATTATCGCGGCGAGCACAATACGGCGCCATTAAGCGGATGTCCAGTCCGTCGTTCCCGCGCCCGCTCAATTTGCATTTGTTTGGAATTAGATCGTCACCGGCCTCGTCCACGTCCAGCTTTATGTCACCTGTAATGTCCCTCGCGCAATGTGTCGAGCTGAGGCCCGTTTTAATGATCTCTCATACGTACCGTGCGGTCAGCCTAATCGTTCCCATTGTACACAGATTCTAAATACGACCGGCGCAATTATGACTCGTGACGCGAAATGTTGTTTGTCAGTTGAATTTGTGATTGATGCGAATGGTGTCTTGTTACACATCGGTTAATGTAGGTAATAAACAGTTATATAAATGTGATGACGGATGTACCTTCCGCATAGGTAGGCAAGCATTTTTCTAAAACGGAAGTAACAAAATAACAGCACATACTGAAACACTAGTAAATTATTGCAATATACATAATTCAAATTTCATTTATTTTAAACGAACAATTTCTCCAATCTAGATGAATTCAAATTATGAATCCATCTTCAAAATTCTTCAAATTCACGGTCACATGTAGATAGCTACTCGTACACGAACCGTATGCGGTGAATTATACAATAATCATTACCATACCAGGGCAGCTCTACGGTCACGCAACTCGTATTACGGTAACTATAATGGAAAAGAGGAACGCACGCAGTCCCATGACGTTCATTTTATCCATCATCTTCATCAGATAAAACTGATCCACAAAATCTAATAATAGCTGTGCGAGTAATTTTACAACCGGCAATCATCATAACTTTGTCCGTCTTATAACTTAGTTTTTACAGCGTGCGGCCATTGCATCGTTGAAACATGAGATGCAAATGTCAAACTGCAGTTTATGCACGTTTTATCAGAGCGGTTTGAGAAGCAAAATTGTCGCCGTTTTCCCGGCGTAGTGAAATGTCGAGCGATGTCGTTAGCAAAGCCTCATTCAGCTGATATCCCCCTCGCTACCCTTCCCGGCTCACAGCGTGCCGGAGATAACTATTTTCGCCTTATCGAAGATATTGCCAAGTGCGCAACTTTTAAAGTGCTTGTTTTGTCGTCAGCGTCCTGAATTGCGGTAAATGCAATCAAATCTGAACAACGGCGCAGAATTTGTTGAAAATGGACAGGATTGCATTATATTCTGGACTAAACTTTACTGTTTTTTTACATTTGGAAATGGCAGGCCGCCAGTTACAGAGTACCTTTCTTGTTATGTACAATAGGCGGAGATAGCAACGTCGTCTTTTGCTGAAATATATTGTCCCGACTTGCGGCGCGCTCCGCACCCACACCCGCCACTGATATGCAAATAAGCTCCGGCAAGATCGTAAACCGTTTCTATCAGATAACGTAATTCGGAGCTAAAGTACACCGAGTTATAGTAACGTCACTGCCATAACTCCGCTAATCGGATGCTTTTGTTTTCATTTCTTAAGGTGACTAAAGACAGAATGACTAAAATATTATTCGGGTTGTTCACAATGTGCAATGACTCAACCGACAATACGACGCTGATTTTTAAGATAAGATAGTTGTAGACGGCAATTTTCATTTAGTGAAGTACGCTCACAGTTTGTGGTCGTTTATACCTAAATCATTGTGTGTTTAAAATTCACGTTCTTAATAATGCAGCGACTAGATCCGCACGGCGAAACATAAACAAAATGTCAACCAAACAATTACGAAAGTTAGTTTGAATTGAAACATCTTTGGTTTATAGTGATTGTTCTGCTTGGAAGCATTATGCGAGTGACAAATGTTCGCGATACCGGGTGCGCCTACCTGCCCGCCCTATCGGACATCTTCGGCGAACCTCTTCCCGCTTATCTGACGTAATACGTTATTCTGGAGAAAGTCCGACGTCGTGTCGCCTTAGGCAAATATCGGTGCACGGTGATATAACCTTTGTTTCTTTGAAAAGTAATGTATTCTAATGTACGGAGGAACTTTTGTACTTGAGGTGCCACGTCAGTAAAGGCTGCGGTTGACCACTTCTCGACTATTGTCGTCGCATAGCGTGCGATCTTAATGGTGTAACTCTGATTCCTCTCGTAGCAATTCTCACCACAAAATGGCTAGTCACTACCTACTTGGTGCCTGTATTCAAGGAATTTTTAATAGCAATTGTGAAGTTTTAGACTCAAGAAACATCAAAGCAAAAAACATTTCTTTGAATTACATAATAACTATTTCAAATCCAAATGGCCTTCTGCGATTTCATAAATTTTTAATTTAAAAATATTATTTTCCAGATCCAACACACTTTATTATATAAATAAAGAAAGATGTGGAACTTTCTAGAGTATATAATGTTCAAAGTATTTTTAACGCGATTTGGTATGCTACACATCCAAAAAGCAATAGAACATAATACGTCGATTGGTTTATCTGAATTATAAACATTAAATTTTTGAAAACATCACGATTTATTTGATCCCCAGTTAACATTTGTTTTGGACTATCATAATCAATGATCATCAACCAAATGTTTGTCTTGTGGTATTCAAACCCATAAAGCTTGGCGAATCAGGTTCAAGACGACAAGATCCCAAACAAATACTCCATCAAATGAGTTACTTAAATATTCTGTGGCTAACTTATCAAGTCAGATTCTATGACTGCAAGAAATGCATAAAAACTGAACTAGTGACACAGTTCTGCAGTGACCCAAGTGAGATAGAATATACAAAGTAAGTGCTTGATGCGACCGCCCACCGCGCACGTGGATTCCGTCGTGTCCGCCACAAGCCTCTGTCTGGCATGTCGAGATGTCACATCATAAGTTAGATATTCTGGTGCGGTGGGTACGCCTATGTCAAGATGTCTCAGTCGTAAGCATGGTTTAACTAGAATAAGATACGGTAATGTATAATGAGATGATGGTACTCAGAAGAAACTAAGTCAAATTCAGCAGTCGCTAAGCATCCATTTCTTTCGACCACCTGCATCATCTTACCATCATAAAAGTAAAGAGATATTATATTCAATTACCCAAAAAAAATTATAAACACCAAAGCATCCTTCTTCAGGGTGCTAAACTGCTACTAACTACCTAACGGAGCTGATCGAGATCGAAAGTCCAAATAAAGATCTTAAATCTTTTTATCTTAGGTACTCATCTTAAAAAATATTGTAAACATATTATTATAGACATACTTTTTTGCGATTTTCTGAACCAAACCATATAAACGAATGGACGATACCAACTTCTTTTTGAATTCCAATGAATTGAATGGAGTCAGTAGTTTATACCATCGTTAATCTCGTTTATATGAAAAATGACGGAGCTTCCGAAACCATTACGGATGCTTTTCTAAAATTATATTACACAAAAATAAGCAGACCTGCCGCATTTCGTGCTAGAGTCGACATAAAGCTGTTGGTGCACAATAGAATTAACGCAGGTAACGTCCCAAATATCACCTGTCACGTACAAATATTCCCACAATATACAAATGTATTACAAAACTTTTATTTCTATCTCTAGATTCGTTCGTTAAATTTTAAACAAGTTCGTATACTTTGTTATTTTCTCCTTACAGGATTGTTATCATTAAGGTAAAAGCGCTTTCCCAATTTACTTTTTATTATCTCATATTAATTATTCCATTTGGTAAGTAATATTATAATTAGAGGGAGTAATTATGCCGTAAAGCAATTTCATAATAATGCACTTACGAGTAATGCGATCCTAATGCTTCCCACGCGTTAGCTCTACATAGTCATTTGATGCTACTAATTTTCCGATATTAAAATAAGGCCTTCAGTAACATTTATTTAAATGGCCCTGTAATCCTGCCCAATGTGTCAGAGGTCGTGGGTTCGAGCCCTACCTAGACAAACATCCATGCAAATAATAATGTATTACTATATGCATGCATATATTACAAATATTTACTTTTACTTAGTTTATATCTTTATTACCTCCGTTAATTGTATTCCCCTTGTGGGTAAAACACCCCCTTGGAATTATTAAATATATGTGATTTCGTCCAATACTTTAATGGAGATAAGACCGAAATTCTGTTACCTATCTTAATGTATTCTTATGCAAGTATAAACCACCGTTAGAATATTTATTCTTCTCATAATATTGAAAGCAGGCAGAACGAATTTAAAATCATTGTTTTAACATTCACAATAGTCCTTTCCGTTTTATTTTACCAAGGGCGAATACACCATATATTTTTTGTAGTCTCTACGTCTCTACCTGAACGCGCAGCGAGGGGTGCAAGCGTAGAATAAATTGGGAATGCCACATGTGGTAGAGTCACTTTACTATGGGCATCATTCTCTATTGTTATTTAATTTTGTACGAATCCATAACAATATTTTGACCATTTTAAAATATGTATACGCATAATACGCAAACACGGGAGTGAGAAATAGTTGAAACCAAATTACTAAAATCGATTGCTTATTGATGTTTAATTATTTATGATCGAAAGCTCGCAGTGCCAAGCCATACTAACTGCAACTTTATAATACTCGTAGACGCCAACTTTACTTCCTGATATGATTAAAGTTTCTTGAAACTTATGATTTACTGACAACTATTCTAACCAGTCCTTACCCTACAATACCTTCAACATTTCTATTTTATAGCCCCTCATTTGGAAGCGTCAATACAAAACAAAAAACATTGGCGGACTAGGAACGGTCGCTGAGCTTGGTTTTGTATCGAAACGACAGCATCGGCGCATACGCATGTGTTAGAGAAGGAAGCAATGAGCTTGCTCGGCAAGTTTGTAGCGCGCGAGTGGAGGGGACGGGCCGACCGCCAGTGCCCCAGCCGCAAGCGTCCCGGCCCCACGTGTTACGCTACGCTGCGGTCCGCGCCCACTGTAAACACTACAACACCACTGCACCGTTGCACTCCTTACGGAACCGGTTTACACTTTGTGATCCGAGTGACAGACGTCGATTGTGGTTTCCGTGATCAGTGCCTGTTGTGACTACTTTTACTGTGCCTTTAAACGTTTTATGAGAAGAATAAGTGTTCACAAAAGTGCTTTGGATTTTTATGTTTTCATCATGCGATGACCGGCGAACACCGCACAGATTGGATTACCTAAAACGTGAATAATAGACGGTAAGTGTCCACTTCAGGGTACGCGTATGAGTGCGTATAGTCGAGGCTCATAGGCGCGGGGCATTGTGGAGGCGGCACAAACAAAAACTCGTCGAATAGGGGAGCGAAGGAGAGAGCGGCATTGTTGACACGGCAAGCAAGCGCGCCCGCTCCGCGAACGAGTCGTCGACTCCGCGGAGTAAATTGTACAGTCAAAAGCACACTGTCTCTATCCCCTTTTGTTGTGTGTAAGCCGCGCTCTGGATGTAGGCTATCATTTGGAAAGTAGCAACGTGCTAATTTTGAAAGCCAGCGCAAACTGGTACATCTGTTTTAAAACTCGTTAGGTAGTTGATATTACTTGATATATCGCGGTTACTTATCATGACTTTCGTCAGTGTACAATGTAATGATAAACGAACAAATTGCTTTAAACCCATTGTAGATAACATGGTCGTTATAGTTATTATTTGATAAGACACAAGAAGTCGACAATTCAATTAGTACGTCTTTAGCGATGTAAAAATCATTATTGTTACTATCAATCTAAAAATGTCTAAAAATCACTGTCATGGTTATAAAATGATAGCACAGTACCTATCTACAACACATAAACAAATTGATTAAACGGTCATTAATCTCGAAGTCAAATTATGCTAAATAATAGATAACACTTAGAAGTATTATAAAGATTTCTCTATATCTGTGGAGAACGTTTATAAATCAGTCATCTTTGTAGCTATTACTACGAGTGTACCTAAAACTCGTTTGTAGTTTTGTTTATAATAACATCAGACTTTTGTAGTAACAAAAGTCTGATTCATCGATGAGTCGTAGAGTCGCCTAGCGTTCCTTGCTTTTAATAGAACGACCTTTTAGATAGTAAATTACGAATATCATGAATGAAAGACATTATCGCATCCTGCGTAATTTCGTCTCCACTCTGCGTCATACGTCATGTCTGGATAATTAAGGTATCTACCTAACGTACAGAGATACAAATAACAGATGCTCCGGCGCATTCAAATTATTAAGTTCGTAATAATTGTAAACGACGACAGCGGGACGAGTCCTATCCGCTCGTAGTAATTGACCACGTTTATGCTCGTTGTAATAATGTAGAGCAGACTGATTAAACTTAAAAAGAAGTCGCCCCGTTCCAGATGCACAAAATATCAACGGTACATCTAATTCTCTTCAGTTTTTACTTGAGCAAAAAAAAACTGGTTCAGTACAATGTCCGCGACATTTTAATTAAAGTTTTAATGGATATTTAAGTTCAAAGAAGAAGGATTGTAACGACCCCGCCTAGATACAAACGTTGAAATTAAAGCCAAACGTTGATAGTGATATCAAGAAATAATGACACTTTGTTTGATTCTCACAAAAAGAGGCCCTAATAATGCGGTAATGAAAACACCATGGTTCAAAATCTACCATTTCAAACAAAATCCAAGTTTTAACTTCACATCTCGTACCATCAGCGCCATCTATCGTGCAACGCATGAACTTTAGTTTCGTAGCGTAGAGTAAAATGTGGTCGAAGTGTGTGAGTAATAATGCTTACAAGCCCAAGAAAATAGATCAAATTATAAATAATATAATAAAATATATTACTTGAGAAGGTGCAACGAAGGTTTTCGAAAATTCCAAAGGCTTTAAAGAACAAAACATACGAGGAAAGACTGAAAACATTAAATCTTACAACTTTAAAGGAGCGCAGAGAACGAGGGGACCTAATAGAGACATACAAAATACTACAAATGGTCATTATGATGTCATAAATTTGGAAGAAAAATTATTCGAATACTCCCGAAACACTCACTTAAGAGGGCATCATCTCAAACTGTCAAGGTCTCGGTCACTGAACAATCCACATAAACACTTTTTCAGTAACAGAGTGGATGAGGCTTGGAACAAGCTGCCAGCAGAGGTGGTTTCCGCACAGAACACCAATATATTCAAAAACAGATTAGACAAATATTTAACTGGAAGGAGTTAGCCCATTAGGTGGAGCTAATAAGATACAGGCTATCATCAGTGTTTTGACTGCCTGCCTGTCAATAAATAAATAAATAAATAAATAAAATATTTCATAAGAATCGCAATAAGTTTATAATATAGGTATCATAAAATATCGAAAAATTACCTAAATTAGAAGAAAAAACACAACACAGTACAAATGTAAAGCTACTACACTAACTAGTAAAGATTTAGAAGCCTGAGAAATACAACATCACAATAGACAATAGGTTCAACAACTTGTCGCCAAAGCGAAAACATGAGCTGAAGGTATTTCTTTGAAGTAATTTTCTCAATTGCTCAAGAAATAATAATCAAGGTTTAATGAGAGTGGAGGAAGCGAGTGAAGTTATGCCAGGATCGTAGCATCCGTGCCCTCTACCTACTACTCTGTGAAAGAATCTTGATTAATAAATTATTTTCTTAAGATAAGGTACAAAAAATATTAAAGACACTGCAGAATGGCAGGTTGTACTGTCAGCAACTAACGTACACGAATAAGAAAATTAAAAAAATAGGGAAAAACAACATTTATTTGAGTTGGGTTAATAATATCATAGCCTCGAGTTTAATTTTAGGGTTCTAAAAACCTTTTTTTTAGTGTTTGAATGTCGCGTGAGTTTTGATCCATAATGGGAATTCGATGAAGTGAAGTGACTTGGTAAATTAGGTAGCTAATCTACAAAATATTTGTTGTTAGCACGGAACAGAGTTTCTCTGTTCCATGGTTGTTATTATGTATCTATTTTAAACACCTTTTGTCCATCTTTTAACATTTACGCGCCCATCTAGTTCCGAACTAAACATAGCTTGTAGTAGGGGAGCTAGACAACGGAAAAACAATACTTAGAAACGTTTTGTTTAAAATATTATGTTCAAATGTCGAAACACCCAAACAAATACAAACATTACCATATACAATTTTTTGTAGCGTAGGAGGATCGAATCTGCGACCTCTTTTGTAATAGCACTTCTCAACTAGTAAACAAAATCGGTTGTCGTTTTTGTACGCATTTTGAGATAGGTATGATACACTATTAAAAAGGCTTATAAGGCAATCATAGAAGATAATACGAGCAATCACAAATAAATGGCTAGATACATACATGTATTATAAACGATAAAACGTGTAATGTTTACATAAATGCCAGACTTACAAACATAATCCATCCTATTCCTATTCCTGGAGCGTCTAAAAACAAAGCTACGGAAATAATATTTATCATGAATGATGTTCCGATCCACGTTTTCAAGTCTCATCACGTAGTTATCCTTCTATCCCTATCACGTCGTTTTGTGAAACACATCTCACACGTGACGTCGCCAGAAGCAGCTATAAATTGTATGCTGATATGGAAAAATGGCGCAAAACTGTCTTTTATCGTCTTAGCGTAGTCCTAGCCGTACGTCAGCCCGCGGCTTCTCAGCGGAGATTATTTATTGCGGTCGACAGAAAAAGAACCACAGCTTCCCGGGTTGCGTGGGATCGTGTGGGACTTCAACACGACGCTCACTGCCCGAGGCTCAAATGACAACCGCGTCTGCGTAATTGCAGCCTTATCTTGTTTAAACCACACATACCGGTCGCCGACCAGTCGAGAAGCTCTCCGAGTTATAAAACCCGATTAATATACAGGATATCGAACGACTGAGTTACCTGTGTATTTTAATAACAAGCGATCCAATACTCCTGAGAAGTGACCACAGAACATATTTTATTTAAGTACCCACGTTTTGCATGTTAGTACCTCCGCTCCTGCCATAAAATATTCATACGATTGCCTACATTATGTTATCTTGATATCATTTTTATTTTGTGTTTGATGCTGTTCGATGTTAGTATGTATATTATTTTTATTAGTTGAACAGTTTATATTTCAACTTAATGTAGGTATAATGCTTGTTTTGTAAATTGTTATAATTTACAAAGCAAATAACATTGACACTTTTACTTGGAAGTAAAATAATCGTCAATCAAAACCTGCTGCAGTAATATACATCTATACTTCATGTAATAGGTTGAGAAGTAGGTACTATAAAATTTAATTTTCAAGAAGAAGCAATACGCCTTAGCAATACAGCTATGGTTTCGTAAAGCACACCGGGATTTCGTTGAAATAACGACGCTATTACCTTCCACTCGATAACCGCCCGTTTGTTTAGCGTAGTAATTGTGCCGCCAGATCGGGCCCCGATAAATTACAGGTTCGAAACGTAATATACAGCGATGGCGGAATTCGCCCTAACAAGTTTCGGCGTGACGTATGTAACAGCAATCGGCTGGGAGCTCCCAAAACAGAAGGATAGAAGCATGCGGTATTGTGTTACATTACGTGCATCGTGCGCCTTTGTGTCCCATCTGTGCAAATGCACGCCACGCCTCCCGTTACATGTAATCCTCAACCCTTTTAGCTACGATGCTCACATTTGAAACAAATGGTATTATTGCATTACGTTCGCATAACTGCTTTTGAAGGGCTGACTGCACTTGACAATATTTTAACATTATTAATTTTAAAGCTTTTATGGCGATTTATTTCGTTATAAATCAAAAAGCGCTACATAGAACCTTAAACTAGAACATCATCTTGTAATATGGCCACCATATGGACGACCACCAGAAGCATCGCTAAGAACACCAAGACTTAGTTGTGAGGGTTAATGGCAAGATAAAGCTATTTATCCTAATGATATCGTACAAAAACCTAAAATATAAATAGCTTCTGAAGTAGAAAACTCTAAAAATACCATGCGCACAAATTGTCATCATCATCATCCCAGCGTATTCCCGATTGCATCCAGTATGGA
The DNA here is from genome assembly GCA_949319885.1 of Mecyna flavalis. Taxonomy (NCBI): domain Eukaryota; kingdom Metazoa; phylum Arthropoda; class Insecta; order Lepidoptera; family Crambidae; genus Mecyna; species Mecyna flavalis. Next base: position 10,188,099 of record OX439426.1, read on the forward strand.
GCTCAGGGTCCGCTTTGACTATGATCCTAGATTTGACAAGCCTGGTAATTACAATGGAGCGATTGCCATCTGACCTCCGTAACCCTTACAAGGGAAACCAGATTTACTTAGAACATAGTCGGGACCAACTGCTTAACGTGCCTTCCGAAGCACGGAATCATCATTATTTTCAGACATTCAGGTGATTCAAGCCTGCAATGTCCTAACCAAACTGAAAGCAATCACACAAAGTGATGTTCCCTGTGGGATTCGAACCCACGACCTCCGGTTATTAGAGCCAAACGCTCTAACCACTGTACCACGGAGGCACCATGCGCACAAATTGTACTTGTCAAAATGCATCTGATCCTGTGTTTTTAAGTAACCTAATAATCTAAATATACAAATAAAAATTTCAAGATATTAATCGTATTACGTCATTCATTCATAAATCGACTGTACGTACTTATACAAATAGGTGAAACTCATTTAAAATAACAATGCATGATTAATTTTTCCGCGCACAAAGACATATCTTTATAGCAAATTGCATGAATATGAAACATTACTCATATTAAACTTACATTCACAGAACGTATGATAAAAATAAACCTTGCACCTGCTATTCGTATAGGTCACTGCCAACTGAAAAGGTTATTTCATTATGGCATTATGCAGACTCGTTTGAATTTTTTTGTAGCAATAGCAGGTGGATACTCTACCCACACAGAGCAAATATTATGTTAATAATATTTGTCTTCTCTAGAAGGTTTCCACATTTTACAGTCTCAAAGACTTATTTTTACTACAAAATCAGTTTTTTTATGCAACGTAAACAATTGTTAATTTAATTTAGGTCATAGTATTTTATTCGAGCCAAGCACTCGCTGTGTGATATTTTACACTCATAATCATCAATTAGCCACGCCTTTTGCAGATATGAATAGATACGCAGTATAAAAACGTCCTTATATATTGTATGAGCTAAAAATACACGATTGGTTTACCAATACGTTGCCTTTAGGCAACGTAAAAAGTTTACAGTAAAAATTATATAAATGTGGACTTTGCGTTCGCCAAGTCAATCGACCCAATTCGGAAAATATACGCCTGGTTACCGTTGCAAGCACACGAGTGTTACATATTTACGCTCTATCTTTTCACAGTTACAATAAAACATAAATAATACCATGTATTATTAGGAGCGACGTGATAACACGTCTCCATCGGAGTAGCTGGAGCTAACGGTACCGACGAACGAGGGCTCATAATAAACATGTTTTGCGATTCTTAGCTGTTGATAGGTCATAGAAATGATTCTGTTGTTTGCATTTCTTTCCAGTGAAGATAATAATCATCAATAATGTTTTTATTTTTAACGAAAACAATAATATTGCCTTATATTATTATGGCATTGAATGTAAACCTGGTGAAACGTAGGCAGAAAATACGTCTTCACAATCATAAGTTACATCACAATAGCTTATTAGTTATACTCGTAGGTACCCGCCGTTTAAGTTATTGAAGTAGCTTCGAATATATTTATTAGTCACGAGGTCAAAGATAATTTCCTTGGAGACTCTCATTCAGCACCCGCAACAAACTACAATAAAGACGGAAAACCATCGCATCACTCCCTTAAAATTTCGATGTATAATTGTAGATATGTATAAATAAGAACGACGATGCCTAAACGAGAACCGTTTTCTGTTTACATATCAACAATTTAATGATACGCATGTCGCATACGCCAGCCGCAATATAATCGTAAACCATTTATTACCCATTCTGGAGCGTTATCCAGTTTACGAGAGCAATTCAAAGTAAAAGATCTGCATAAAAAACGAAAATGCCTTGCAATAAACCGTATCGAAGCATAAAAGGTAGATTAAAACGATATCGTAACAAAGTGGTTGACGCTGAGATCAGGATCGGGACGAGACAATCGGGTTCTTCTTCTCACGGATCATGAGAATAGTTAATCTTTCGAGCCCCGGATCACCAGACACAATAGAAAATCTATTGTTACGCGGCACCCGAGTGCCGGTTCGGGATTGAGTGGTTAAAAATATAAAAAATAGAATGCGAATCCTGCGCGGATGCATACTGCGTGCATCGAGCCGTGTGAACGGGAACCTGACTGACCGCGTGCGTGCAACGACATCCTCCAACGCAATTATTACTAATTACATATTCCAATACAAACTTTTAAAGAGATTTACTTAGTCAAATAATGCTTAATCGTATCTAAGCTAAATAATAATACATTATTTATTAAATAATAAAGCCTTACATCAATTAAATTAGGTCTCATGATAAATTGTTGAACCGTCATTGGTGGACCGTTTTCTTCTTATTCTTGCCTATAATCTTCTTCATTATATATATTATATGATATTATAAAAATTGTACTTGTATGATCGATGAATATTAAATCACGTACATAATATCAGTTGTTAAAATCATGTTTCTCTTTTTTTCTAGTGGGCAGCGGAAGATGGCGTGCATAGAAAGAAGACGGTTCTAAGCCAAAATGGCGGTCGCCCGCGCTGTCTTGGTACTACTGGCGTCTACGGCTCAAGCATGGATGCCGGATGCCAATGCAAGAATCCATGTTAAATATGGTAAGTCAACTTGGATGTTGGATAAATCATACATATAACTCCCTATTACACGAGAACTTACTCTAATAGACCTTAAAATGAGTAGAGAAACATTACTTTCCGAAATTCCGATTGCTAAATTCAGATAACTGCTATATTTTTTATGCTGCATTTCAAAGAGAATCGTGATATAATTATAATATAATTACCTAAATTAAATTTCTCAAATACCTTCGAATACGGATAGTTCGATAGAAGGGGAGCAGTTTGTGACTTACAACCTTCTTACATCTTCCTAATACTCGTATATTTCAAGATCTAACGATCTCGATAAAACTCGTTTTTAAATTACTTCTGTGAATTATATCTATACCTATACCTACCCTCTTAAGAAATAAAATACTACCTATTTAATAAATGGCATAACATCGCTTTTAATTTTAATTGACTTGACTTTGAATATCCATGTTCAAATTAACACTGCTCTCAAACATGAAAACCTGATATTTTTGCTACATGCGTTGGTATTGATTTGTGTGACAATGAATATGAGGCAAATAATGTCTTGGACTTAAGAAATGATAAATCTCAGGTGCAAGCATAGTATAACTACCTACACCAGATGTGTTGACGAACACGTGAGAATTTCTCAACCAATTGTTATGAAATCGCAAATCCTTGTTGTTGTTTAATCGCACTACAATGGGAACATTGTTCGTTTGATCTGCACATAAAGAGAACTTACGGCAGCCCAAAAAATCGGACCGTTATCGAATTTCCTACTTCTTGGAAAGAAAATTGCATGCATTTTTCTATTATGTTATGTTGGTATGAAAATCGAAGATTGTCTTCCATTACAATTTTGTAATACTTTTTTTTTCTCTAGATGAGAAAATTTAATCCCATCCGATCCCAATAAAATAATAAAGAGTGACGTTTAGTTAAGAAGCGATTGCGAGTCGCGGGTCATGCCAACTCACGGCGAACTCGCAAGTTTACCTGATCATTCCCGTCATATCATATCTATTACTGTGACTTAATAATCCCGAGCTACGTTTAGTTGTATTAAATGATAGTGACTCGGTAAAACTTATAATGAATTGGTTTGTTACAGGCGATGAAACTTCAGAACAGTTCGTGGGCAACGCGACGGCGCCGCACCACTTCCGTATTTTAGATAAAGATAACTTATCTATTATAGTAGGCGGCAGGTGAGCAAACTTTTGTTTCGTTTCGTCTTCTTTATATCTTTAATGTAAACAAACGCGCTAAGCTACATACTATTTCAAATTCATTCATGCCATAAAACGCTAAGCGTGTCGATTACGTAAAATTAGCATCGAATAGAGTAATTTCCATAGAAGGTGCTCTCAGGAATATCAAGTCGTATTTGGGCAGGTGTCGCGTCGCGACGAGCCGGTCCACTGATTTGCCGCGCAGAGCAGCCTCGTTTAAATGCGCATATTTAATTGCAGGTATCAGTTTGGTATATACATTTTTATTTGGTTACAGGAACACCGTCTACAATCTTAGCCTCTACGACTTATCAGAAAACGTTGAACAGGTATGTAATATAATATTTATTACTAATTAAGTGGAAAGTTGCTTTACAGAGCGCAAAGTGCTCAGTTTACTTGGCGGAAATACTCGTCAGTTTTATAATTTTATATACCTTCTTGCCTGACTAGTGAAATTTATATTTCTTACACAATCAATATATGTACTTTTAAAAACACTTATTGTCAATGCAATCGATAGGTTTGTTTCGGTTTATTAAAAATATAAGGTAGGTACTTACGTGACACACTTCTGTTATAAAAAAGTAGGTATAATTATCAATACTTACTCCAAAATTAAATGTGAGAGTAAGTAGGTATGTTATCGCTAGATAGGTAAACGTTTTATCACAAAATTGTTAAAAAATAAGGCACAATGATAACCGCCGTCCACATAATCCAGTAGCCGGCTACTTGAGATTTGTACGATTGTAGTTTTTGCGAAGTGCAAGTTAGTTGTTGCGGTCGGCGACCTGGCTGCGAGCGACAGACCTCGTTGATATGGTGCCAGCCAGCCAGCCACGGTTAAATACAGGTTTATGTATCTAATCTTACGCAAACAGCTACTACAATCCCCGCGCTCCCGCGCGTCTCGCTGCACTCTCTGTGTTTATTCTTAGTTTTGAGCCATTTAGCTCGGCTTGCATTGTTCAATTTGTAAAATTATATTACTTTAATGACTTCCAAATTGTTTAGGACACGTGGATACATTCATAGATACGACATACAGAACTCTTCTTCCATTTAATTTGTGTATATTTATAAGTAGACAATACTCGTACATCGAGTTATTCCCATTGATCATAACAAACTTTGCCCCACTGAATGAATGAAAATTAAAACATCAAGGCAATAACATTTGTATCCAAACAAAAAGTTAATGATCGTTTATGGTCCGAGTTACTAGCATAGGTAGGTATATATTGCGTCTTAAGCTACGATTAATACCATCACTGTGATGGTTGACAATGCAAACAAAAAATAAAAATAAGAATCGAGGCGGGGCGCGCGCGTAGGGCGTAAGGTTGTTTGGCACTCTGCCATCTCCGAGCCGTTATTGCTAAAGTTTGACCAGCCAAACGGGAGTTATTTTATACGACTCGCAACACGATTAAAAAGAAAAAACACACGATGATTCGTAAATTTTAACAAAATAGCTACAAAGCATAATTTATCTCTCAATAACTGATTATGACAGCGATCTCGTTTTTTCAATTCTGTGACAGCGATGGTTTAGATACTATCGATTCTGTAAAATTAAAGAAAATATCACAAGATAGATGCTGAAATAATGAACATTAATTCTGTTGGCATCCAATTTATATTGTCATTTATTACGAAACAAATTGTTTGGTATTTTGTATTTAGGCTTTCCTATTAGATGTCAAGCTGGACATTTTAAATTACTCGTCACATAATATTAGAAGCGCGTGGTGGTGTGTTGAATTATTCACAGACACCACCGTACGCCGCGTCCACTTGCACGCTTCCGAATACTGATCACTGCTGCGGCGGCTTTTTCCTCATTTACTTGTCACAAATAAGACAAAAAAGCCTTTTGAGGCCTCTATTTATAAATAAATCGTTGCGTGCTCAGGTTCAACACTTTCTAGCTTTAGATTTAAAAAAATATCGTTCATAATAATTACGATTTAAAATTAGTACTTAATACTGTAGGATATATTCTGTGACTGTACATCAAATGTCTTTGTTTTAATCTCGTCTTCTTCTGTATAAAAGTTTAATTAAGTATAAATATAATACCCAACATTGTGTTTAACATTTAAAATTCGAAACAGTAGGTAACTATAACGAAATGCAGAAACCGAATACAGACTACTAGTGGTGGCATGAGTCAACCTTACCCTAAAATCGCCCACCATATTACCTTGGGTATTATGGTAACTTTTCATCACATAATAATATGACTGTTGCCTTAACTAGAACCTAAGTCAGTAGATAAATCACTAGTAATAGAATGTATGTGTGTGTATTTAATAGTGTACCTAAGTTATTTTTGGTTGGGACGGAAAGTAAGGTAAGCCTACTCTAGTGGCGGACGCACTTGTCACCACGGGGGACAGTGCTGGAGGGAAGGGAGGTTTTAAAGATCGTGGGATTTACGGGTATCCATTAGATGTTAGTGTTTGTGGCTTCAGTTTCAAGACCACCTTATTGCTCGATATTTCGTACTAAGTAATAAAATACTTTTGAACAATTCGTTCAAGTTGTCCACGATTGAGATTAAATTCACCTTACCTTCTAAAATTTTAATTTATGTATTCATCTATTGTCCAACAGAGGCTGGAATGGCAGTCGACGGACGCACATCGAGAACTATGCCAGCTGAAAGGCAAGTCGGCAGATGAATGCCAGAACTTCCCCCGTGTGGCGGCTCGAGCTCACGGCCGGCTGCTAGTTTGCGGCACAAACGCTTTTAAGCCGCTTTGTCGTCGATATGCTAGTCATTCCACAAGTCACCACCTTGAAGAATTTGATGGGTCAGGGAGATGCCCTTATGACCCCCAACATAATTCCACAGCGATTTATGCTGGTGAGTACATAAAGTTACATTATTATTTAATGCAGGTGCTAGCTGACAGAACATTTAAATTTATCTATGTCCTATGTCCTAATCCGGGTAAAAAACTATAAGTGTGCCAAATTTCATCTAAATCCGATCAGCCGTTTAGGCGTGCATTGAGTAACAAACATCCAGACTTTCGCATTTATAATAGTAACTATGATATTTTTTAGTAAAATAGAGTTATCATTGTGTTTAGAAATTTATCTAGGCAATGTAGAAACACTGGTCCTAACAACTTTCCAATGATGTTATTTCACGATTACAATTTCTGAGAACGGAACAATACCGCGGCATTTCAAGCTATTTGTTCGAAATAATTTCTTGCACTCGCCGTGATCACACATTAGTTCAAGTTACGATGATCATTACACAAAGATGGCACGAACCTGCACGCGCGCATCTCGGTGAGGGGTTGAGCCGAACACGACGCGACGCCCGCGATACCGATCGATTTATTGCCTTTACAGTTAACTATTCTACCTGGTCAGGTCTACTAATACCGTTTACTAGAATTCTTAATAATAAATACGTGCAGTTAAATTTTCACAATGGTAAATAGCGCAGCGCTAACTTCTCTTCAGTTATTAGGTAACCGCAATTCAAATTATTCTTAGTAATGACGACAGCCACATAGGTAAAGTGCATCAGCCACGAATGGGATGAAGTAACCACATAATCACCAGCATAACTCATAATCTTCGTTCTATGTATACTTCTAATGGATTTTACTAGGAGTGTGTCAAATATTTTGTGTTTGTATTCTTTAGAGATGTAAATGATTTTACTTATTGCCGTCGTTATTGTTACAGATGGCCACTTATATACAGCGACAGCAGCAGACTTTTCTGGAACGGATCCTCTGATTTACAAAGAACCAGTCCGAACAGAACGATCAGATCTCCGCTTACTGAACGACCCTTCTTTTGTAGGAGCAACGGCTACCACCAGCCATGTATATTTTTTCTATCGTGAAACTGCTGTGGAATACATGAATTGTGGTAAAGTAAGTATTGTTTAATAAAATTCAAACACGGTATAATCATTTTTGTTGTTCCAAAAGTAAACATTAATTTATTTTATTTCAGGCCGTTTACTCAAGGGTAGCAAGAATTTGTCTCAACGATAAGGGTGGCCCTCACACTTTTAGCGACCGATGGACTTCCTTTTTAAAAACACGACTTAACTGTTCAATGCCTGGAGATTATCCATTCTACTTTGACGAAATTCGTAAGTAACCGTGGATATTTGTAATAAATTATTATATGATGCCATAAAAACTTGAGCATTGAGAGAGAAAGAGGTATTTATTGCTTTTGTTACTTTCCAGAGGCAACAACCGAACTTATCAGCGGAATCTATGGTAGTGGCGGTAACCGAAACGATATAGTTTATGCAGTTTTCACAACACCTCAAAATGCGATAGGAGGATCCGCAGTCTGTGCCTTTGCAATGAGAGATATCATAGACGCATTTGAAGGTCCGTTTAAAGGTCAAGAAAGTATGAACTCAAATTGGTTGCCACTTGAAAAAGAAAAAGTACCATCACCAAGGCCTGGATCTTGTGTCGAAGACAGTCGAACCCTTTCTGATTCTGCTGTGAATTTCATCAAAACACATCCCTTGATGGATAAAGCTGTACCTTCATTTTTAGCACGGCCCCTACTCATACGAGTAAGTTTACAATATAGATTCTCAGCCATTGCCGTTCATCCACAAGTTCAAGCGATGAACGGAAACAAATATGACGTCATTTACGTTGGTACAGACGATGGAAGAGTAATCAAAGCTGTAAATGTTGCTGCTAATGAGGGTGTGACTGATGCAAGCGATGAATACAACAGAAGTCCTGTAAGAACGGCTGTAATTTCAGAAGTGCAAGTACTACCTCCAGGTGTACCAATTAAACAAATGCATGTAGCACTGACTACAGAAAAACTGATCGTTGCATCTAGTGATATAATAAAATCTGTAACTTTGTCACACTGCGGAAATGTGCAAACATGCAGGTAAATTTTCACTTCATCTTCTGGTGAAAATGATTGAGATAAACGCGAACGTTTTGGCTTGATAAACTAACTACTTTTTTAATTTTCAGGGATTGCGTTTTGTTACAAGATCCTCATTGTGCGTGGGACGCCAAACAACAACAATGTTCATGGGTAGGAAACCGTCAATTTCCTAATCCAGAGAGATTTCTGCAGAATGTTGAGTATGGAAAGACTGATATTTGTAATAAGCTACCACCTCTTATGTCTGGAGAGCGAAATAGCAATAGAAACCCTGGCACTAAGAAACCAACATTACCTGAATCGGACATGCGTCAAAAGACGGATGATATCCAAAACGAAATACTAATAGAAGTAGTTGAAACTAATGTTTTATCGCAAGATAAGTCACCTAGTAATAACAAACATGAAACAGGTGGGTGTTCTTTAAAAAGCTACAAAAACAATGTCTGATAGTTGATACGTTATTATTATGAATAAAAACATATTTTGTCTTTTCTTTAGATTTGCTGACCGTTGAAGCCGCCGATGGAAATATCTACAGCGCGCAAGCACTACTAACGGCTGTGGTAGCGTCGTGTCTCGTGACCCTCATGGTCGGCTTTGTAATCGGATATCTCTTCTCGAGGCGATTTCGACACCCATTTTTTACCGATACCTCACCGTTCAATGAACAACACAATCATTTGAACAGGTACATAATTATGACTACACTGCATAAAAATTCAAGCTGCGTAATACCACGTTATAACGTAATTACATTGACCCTTTTGAACATGAACTTTTTTCTAATTTCTGCCATTTCAATTTCAGACTGAGTCCATTAGAAACGCCGTTGAATGCAAATTCAGCATACATCCCAACCCGATCTAAAAATGTGAATATGGTTGCAAATGTGTGCCCGCTCACCAAGCAAGACAATTTGCATATGGACCTGGGCAAAGAGCGTACACTCGACTTGCGGAATTCCACAGAATCGCTAGACAAGGACCTCAAGTGCGGAACATTACAAAAAGTGAAAAAGACTTACATTTGAAAAATACCGAAACAGACAATGTATGGATCAATAAACAAATGATTGAGACAATGCTGCTACGCGTCGCGTGTGCCAAGTCTTCCGAGTAAATCGGCTAGGACACTATATTCCGTGTGGTGTCTCTGTTGGTGTTCGTGTAAATATTGTTGTTATTAAATAATTATTGTACAGTACTGTTGTATTAAGCGCTAGTTCAGACATGCGGGAACCGCGCGTTTACGAATCGCGCGGTTTGAAACCGATGCTTGATTAATCGCGCGGTTCCCACCGTGTCTAACTAGCTCTAAGACTTTCTATATAATCATAATTCTCGTAGTGAAGATGGCATTTAAATTTTATCAATTTGAATCCACTGGCAGTATGTGTGGATTGTTTAACGGATACTACTTCTGACAGATGTGTATTTATTTTAACGATTTATGTGTTGCTGATTGCAGATGTAGTATAGCGAGTTCTTACATTCCATGATCATATAGTATAATAAGGTGTCATAGGAGCTATTGTAAATAAATAAACAATGTGTATATAATGCTAAACTTAAGCCTATCTATACAATCAGGGACTTAAGGTCCACATAGTTAGATTATTTTCTAATAAATTATAGCAAAAACGTCTGATATTATGTAAAGCTTGTCTGGAAGTTTTATTGTTACTCATTGGCACTTATGTTTATTATTTTCAGAAGTAGTTTATAATATTCATTATACAGTGGTCTGCCTGTATAAATTAATTTCTTGCATAAAATCAAGCTAATTATATAACCCTACAATAATTTAAAAATCTGAAATTCACTTTTCAAAAAAGTAATAATTGTACATTTAATTACTTAAAAAAATAAAGATGATACTATATAGCATAAATTGCTGTGCTAAATGCATAGTGCCTTGTAGGTTGCCAATTTAGTGCCTAATGTAATTTAGAATACATCGGGAAAGAGAATATAATATTGTGTTTATTAGGCTCTTGTTAACTACAGTTCAAATTCATGAACTGAAATTAAAGCTTGACAAGCTTTGTATATACCGTTATACAAAAATGAAATTGTTAGAGAAATATTTTATAGCTTATTGTAATTTTAAGTTTAGACCCAACATCGCCCTTAAGAATTATAGCTAACATGTGGATTCAAATACTGATTGAAGTAACCACCAGATCAAAAAATCAAGTATTCCCACCGTAAAATTATCAAAGTCTGTTAAGTTAAGCAGAAATCCTTTCTGTAAATACCTACTACACATAGTAGGATTATAATATTATTATATATTTTGAAGCTGAGAATGAATAAGTAGAGCTTTACTTTAATGTTTTAAATAATATTGAATTTGTGTTTTTAATGGCAGCTATTAGTGTAAATTTCATAAAATGTACATTAATTGCAAAACTCAATAATTGAATGATGTTCAATATTTTATTTATATTTTTTATATTACAAAAAAATCAATATACTTAGCAACTTTATCTATTTCCCATAATAGTGGAGAAATAAAAGTATTATTAAATTATAAATGTGTTTTTCTTATTCATAATAATTCATGTAATGATTCTTGTGATGATGTAATGTCACCATCAATATAGTTCACATAATTACACAAAAACTGACGCTTCTCTTGGGCAGTTTTAACAATACTAGTATCAATTGTTACACCATCATCACACATGACTACTTCTTCTTTAATTTGTGCACATCCTTCATGCAATAACACAAAATTATGCAATACACAAGCTGCACTAATGACTGTGTTGACAGCATCCCGTTTCACAATATCCATACGACTCAACTTCTTGAACCTTTCTTTGAGCAATTCAAATGCATGGCCAATATAATGATGAGATTTCCAAAAGACTTCATTAAATTTCATTTCTTCACTTGTCAATAATTCTTCGCTGGAAAATGGGGTCATTAGATTCTTTCTCAATTTATATTCTGAATCGCCAAGTATATGATTTTCAATATCCACAAAATTTTTAAGTTCTCTTGAAAGTGGACTATCCTTATAAACTTTACTTTTTTTATTGGTTCCAATATCACCTACATGTATATCTATAAACATGAATGATTCATCACAAACTGCTTGTAACAGAACAGAGTTTTCTGGCAGTTTTTTCTTATTCCTCCTTAAACCTAATTTAAACCTACAGGCATCAATAAATCCTACACAGTTAGGAATCTTGTATCTACTGTTTACTTTTATTCGTGTGACATGCTGCTCATCAATGGACGGCCAAGTGATAAAATGGTATCTTTGTTCCGCAATCAAAGATGCAACTTCATGGAATAGGTAGCACACAGAGGACTTGTGCAAGCCAAACAAGTTAGCAACCTCACTATAAGATGAATCACTTGTCAATAGCCAAAGAAATATGTGTACTTTTTTGTCCAAAGGTACTATACTGCTGTGAGATTTTATGTGTTCCTTCAGGAAATTTATTAAAGCCTGAAAATGTATACAATTAAATAAAAAAATTAAAGGTACTTATGACATTTAAAGCAAGCCATCATTGTTCAGAATGTTATATCACTCTAAGAGCCAGCAGATCCATGTAAAAGCAGTCAGCAACAGCTACAGAATGCTAAAATATAATTTATACTAATAATTGACAGAAAAACCTACCTCAACAGTAGATTTTCTCATTTTAAACCTTGATAAATAATCCACATCATCGAAATTTTGTATAACATGTTCGTAATAGTTATAAACTTTTCGCGTATTTGGACAGGCCTCGAGGTCGTAATCTGCTGCGTCAAGCATTTCACCAAATTCTTCTTTGAGTGCTTCATTATAAACATTCATGTTCTCGTTGTTTTCATTAACAACATTTGCGACAGCCACAACAATCCTGTTCATATCTGAAATACTGTCGCTGTCCAAAAAAAGTTCTGTGATGAATTGTTTATCAAAACAATCCATGTCGAAAAACACACACTAATTGACTGGGTGATAAGCGGTAACTTGGTAAGTCCTCATAAACATTAAACCGAAATAAAAGACAGCCTGCTTTTTACATTTAATAAAAAAATCGTAAATAAACACAGAGAAAGAATATACTAAATCTATGACACAGAGAAAACTTCTGAAAATAGCAACCCTTAGAGTAGAACTTATGGAGATGCCCTATTGATCTATACAAAAAATTGCATATATGAATATACATAGAATCGACACTTGCCTTTCAAATATATACTTATCTCTTTTCATCTAAGTGATTGTTGCGTATGAAAAAAGAGACAGATATCTTTGCATTGTACCCATTTTGGCAGCACTTTTTAGTGACGTCACACAGTTTTTGACGCGTGCCGGTTTCGCCATATTGTGTTCCAGCTAGTGATGTGGCACAATATTTTTATGTATCGATACGTTTAAGATAGTTATATTCTGCAATGGTATATTTCTGCAGATTTCCTGTAAGTGAAACATTAAAGAAGAAATAGATAGAGTTAATAGGTGGGGAAAATATAAATCCGCGACATAAAATAAGGCACGTTTGCTCGCTACACTTCAACGAAAACTGGTTTTACAGAACTGTCGACATAACAAGATTACGTGATGGTAGAATGATACAGTACAGTATCTTCACTTTATCTTCTGGTAAGGATTTTTGGAAAAATGTAATAGGTTTAATAACCATGTGAAGTTGAAATTTCCATAATAATATATATAACTAACCTATTGTTATATTAAGGCACTGCATCATCATTATTTTGTGATAGGAAAATAAGAAACTATTTATAGATTTCTAACAAAATAATGTGCATTTATGATCGACACGTAAACTTGTATCGATAAATATATCGATATACAATATTGGTTGCACTACGGTCGGGCGCTATCATTGGTGGCGCCATTTTGTGTTCCAACTTTAGGTATACACGTTTTGTACCTACTTAGGGCATCTCCATGTGTTCTACTCTAAGTAGCAACCATTATCAACTGTCAAAACAATAAACTAAACATTCCATTTTTTTTCAAATAAAGGTGACCATGCTTTAAAGTAGGAAAGCTGCCTCATGGGAAAAAAATGCCTATTTTTAATATGTGGGTTACTCTAGCGGAAAGTTCAAAATATTAGCACGTCTAGAGATGAAACATTAGAGAATAATTTGTGCATTATATGCTGTAAATGTGCACCAAAAATAAAATTTGTGCCTAGTGGGGTTTCTGAGATAATAATGAAAATACGATTCCGCCAGCGTAACGCTTTAAAACGTTATCCTGGCGGAACGATTTTTACCTATTGGTCCTAGGGCAATTTTAGGTAGCTTAAAAGATAGCTTAAATTTGTGCCCTAAAATAGCCAAGCAGCGGCATTTGTGTGTGCCCCCCGTAGTTTTTGAGTAATTGCAAATGCCGCTGCTGTAACGTTTGGCTTATTTTCCATATCTTCAGAACAGCTGGACGTACAGAAATGATTTTTTGTGAGAAGATGCCTTGTAATTTGTGCAAATTTTTGCCTTCATAGTTATTCCAAAGAAATACATGGTTTATGATTTCAAACAGATTTTCTAAAAAACGAAAACAGCCTCTAGCTCTTGAACTACTTACGATAGGCGCTGAATGTATCACGTAGCTGATGCCTTTATGATACAAGAATCTTCTGACAAAATTTTATAACCCTACGTCTGATATTGACGAAATAAATCAACTTTTTGAACTGAAAACTGTTTACTCATTTTGAGCCGCAAAAAAGGGAGTTTGAATAACGTAACGATTCCCATTTTTTGTCAAAAATCTGTGCCTTTATTCAAATATATGTCGTGGCCATATCGTAGAATTGATAATTTCATGAAATGCTTGAGTATTTCACGAAATGGTTGCATTTCGTGAAATGGTCAACTGTCTATTGGCCACATCATGATGTGGTTTGGTCAGATCGATGATTGAAAATCGTTTCTCGATTTGGGCAGCTATATGCGGGCGACTACTTCATGATATGGTCAAGATTATTTTGATCATATCGTAAAATAGTTACTTTAAGTGCCGGTAGAGGCGCTGCAAGCGCTTTGTTTATGTGTAAAAGATGGCGGCCGCGGACCATATGTTCTGTGCTGCAGGTGGATTAGAGTACTAGAAATGAATGTGTAACTTGACATGTTTGATTGAAGATTCTTCGGACACGAATCGGACACAGTGGCTGGAATTGACACTTTTTGATTTGGACTGTAAATTTGGACAGTAATTTTTCACTGTAAATTTGGACATCATCGATTTTTGAGTCAAATTAAAAATTTCTTTCGGGTTAATAAAAAAAAAATAACCACGAAGGCTAAGGCGGGAGCAGAGCTCCCGCCTTAACCTTCTAACCTATATTCATCCGAGTTGATTTCCGCCTCCGATAGGTTTTTTTCATTCTGAAATATTTGCGACAACTTTGTTTTTTCACGATCCGGCCAAACGTGGATGACAAAATCGTGAAACGTAGACGATTTAACGATCTGGCCAAATTGAGTTGGCCACATCATGAAATGCGACCATTTCACGAAATGGTCGAGCATTTTATGAAATTATCAATTCAACGATATGGCCACGACCACAGAGATCCATTGGACTAGAGACCGCAAGTACGTCAATTTGTATGAGAACCGACCGTGCCATATTTTTTGTACCTACTGTGACGTAACGAGCGCGATTTAGTGATGAGAAGTAGGGACACGCCCACTTCGTCTCGATTCTCGATTCGATTATAAAAATCACTACATAGTATAAAACACAAAGTCGCTTCCTGTCTGTCTGTCCCTATGTATGCTTAGATCTTTAAAACTACGCTACGGATTTTGATGCGGTTTTTTTTAATGGATAGAGTGATTCAAGAGGAATGTTTATAATATGTATAAAACATGCATAATTTTAGAGGTTTCTTATGTAAGGTCGTAAATTAACAAATTTTTTGCGCTTACATTGCAAACGCTGGCTAAACCCTACGAGATAGATCAAAATAATGTACTACATTATTGTACACCTTAAAAAGTTTTACAAAAAAGTCCGCGATGGTATATGTCTATCTCTTAGGGATAACCCACAACAATCATTTTCCTTTACTTATTACGATAAAATAATAGCTTATTTACGAAAAAGTGATTTTAAGCAATACAGTATTAATCCTTATCCAATAAAGTACCTTAAATAAATTGTGCATGTAATATAGATCAATATGGCCCTTTACATCATGTAATGTAAATGAATATTTTCGAAGATATTACAGATTTAAAATGCAGGGACATAGCGGTTGCGGTGGTACCGGCCGGGGGGGGGGGGGGGGGGATAGATGAACGTCTGTTACTCTTTCACGTTAAAACTTAAACTTTACAATAATATAGCTTAACCATCAGAATAACACATAGGCTACAATAATTTACAAGATATTCGCGGGATAACGTCCTATAGTTCACGCGGGCGAAGCCACGGGCGGAAGGTTAGTATAATAATTAAATAAAAATTTTGTTTATTATTTCAATTTTAGTTTTATACAACAAAGTTGTCGAAGCCTCCTTTTAAGCATTTTAATGCCTGTACCAGGAGACTCCGCTTTTCTGGCTACTTCCCATCTGGTAAACTTCCCATTTGTGGGTAAACCTCAATCTGTGCCTACTCAAAAGTTTTTGGGGCTAGATGGCGCTGTGTGAATAATGTCCAGAGATATTTATTATTTATTTATTTATACTTAATATTTCAATGATTAAAAATTCATTATTTAAATATCACCAATGATATTATATACAAACAACAGCATAAAACATCATTGAATATCGCGCAAAAACGCTACTTTGACAAGATGGCGCTGCAATGGGGTCGGTGACACGTCACGTCACTTGCAATACTTGCATAAAAACAGTAAATACTCTACTATGTACAAACAATATCCATGTTTATTCTATTCTTTCTGTATTTATGTATGAAAATAATATAAGAGTATAATTTAATTTGACAAATATTTAAATGGTGAAAATTATTCTTACAGCTTTTCCTAACTACCTGATCCGTCATAAAGTTCCTATTCATTCCAAATTTCCGTATTCTTTCTTTCTTCCTAAACGTTTCCTTTCCTTGCACAAAATCCTTCCAAAATGTCTCATCTGCCATTACCAGCAAGAGTACAACATACAATACAACACAAGCAACAGTCAACCCAAAGAAGCTGATTCATCAAAACTTTGTCGTGGCTTAAGCACAAACCGTGCAGAGCCAAAAAGAAAAAAAAAAAAAAAACAGATTTTGGCATGTGTCAATCTACATAGATTTGATGCAAACATAAAACGAAAATGCGATTGGATTTACATTCTATCAGTTTCCTATCTATGTAACAAAATGAGTTATAAATGCCGTGCAGTTTCAAAATGTACAAATACGTCGGTGAAAACTCCGGATAAACTATTTGTGAGTGTTCCCAAAAATGTCAAAGTGCGCGGAAAGTGGTTGCTACTTTCTCCGAGAGATATTCTAATATTCTAAGGACAAATATTTTCTCCTGTGAAGACCATTTCGTAATTTCGATATAAGTAAACATCATGTTTATATTCTGTAATAATTATTTACATAGAATGTAAATATTTTTGTTATTAATAAGAGGTTATAATAGGTACCTCTAATGTTTTTAACAGAATATCTCTCTTGAAACTCACTTAGAATATTTCTGCTGTTATCCATAATATAAGTTAAAATTTGTAGCTACAGAGTCTTATTATTTTAGAAAGCTTAACACTATGAGATCCTGACTAACTTGTTTGTTTGTTACAGATGGAAAATGACATGGCAAATTCCTATCAATACAAAATGGATTTAAAAGCCAGAGAATTATTTTTAAAGAAAAAGTTTTGCCTCATAAATTATATTCAAAGGTCAATGGTCAAATTTATATAAAGAATAAGTTTGGCAAACAAAAAATATTGCCAGTTTAAGGATTCATGTGGAAACCAGTCATAAGGTGTCTAAGAGAGTTTAACATGTTGAACCAACACTCTTGTTTTTAATAGAATTTTTTTAAGATACTCAATGATAATATTATTGTTATATAATGTGCACTAAATTTATTCTGATTAAGCTATTATTAGGTATACCATTAAAAATAGGACTTAAGACTGACAGCATTATAGCAATTCATTACAGTTGTGCAAACTGCATTCTTGTTTCTGAACTGCAGTTTAGCCACCCCTTTCTAGACTGTTTTAAGTAAAGATCCTATCGCTTAGTCTGTAAATTATATTTGTGGACTTTTATAATTTAATAAATAAAACATATGAAAACCTTAAGAATAAATTTTATTTTTATTTATCCTTGTCTGTACTTACATTAATATATGTAATAGGAATACATTTATTTATCAGCAATATTAAATAAAATATGTACATTGTCAATTACAAAGTATTATATTAATACAAATATTATCAATAGAAACAGGTAAGCGGCAACAATACTACTGGCATCTACAAACTGTCATCCTTCCACTTTACAATAATTATTTTTGATAAGTTGGCATTTAATGTGAGGCTTAAACTTGTGCATTGGCAAGTCAACACCATCTTTAGGTGATTTATATAACTGTACACTTAATCTTAAAAACAAATTACTAATCTTATGAAGTCTTCTTTAAGGAATGGCTAGCCTATGCTTATTTCTAGTATTGAAACCATGACAATGAGATTTTTTAAGAAATTCATGTAGTTCTTTCTGTAATACAATCTAAGATGTATTGAGATGGTACACTGATAATACACCATTTTACTAAAAATAATGCATCATAGGTAGGTATTATGTATGTAATCTAACATTACAAATTAATACTTAATAGTGAAAAATATAATATGCTTTCCAAAAATATGCCACATTTATTACCAATTGACTCACATATTCATTGTCATAGTTGACTACAATAACATCCATTTCTTTTAATGTACATTGTGCTTGAAATCTTGTTGATATTTTAACAGTTTAGTTTGTAATTTTCCTTTTTTTTTATTTTATTTTGCTTCATGAGTCAACTCTGTGAAAAGGCTAGTGTTGTTTTCACATTGTGAAGCTTGCTTTCACAATTTAACTGTTCCACAGTTACAAATTTCATGGTCGTACCTACTTTGGAGAGTCTTGGTTTTTTCCAAAAACATCCTCTTAAGTGCAAGAAGGTTCTTCTGTGCAACGGTGGGTCCAAAGGGGAAATGCACTGCATGTTTACAACTACCAGCTGTAGATGCACAGTCCAAGAACTTACAGCTGATACCTAAGTTCACCTTTATTCTGGTCTATTTATATCTGACTCGCGACGCAGTTGCACATAATTATCCAATGACATCATACATCCATCCCCAGACAAACCTGCAAAAGTAAACAAATTATTGATTAAGTTCACGAAACTGCGCGTAAAGTTCTTGCTTGCTGTGGAAGTTCATAATTATTTCACTTTCTCATGATGTATAAGTTACCACTAAAGTGATTATTATACTTACTTTCACATTTTTTATCGGAATTATTTTCGAAAAATAAGCCGACCATGATTTCGTCTACTTGGGGCAGGTTTCTGCTGTTTGCTTTTACGAAATCGTTTTCCATAGTAAAAGTACTTCACCGAATTTGTGTAATTTTGCAAATAAATCACAATAACAATGGATAAATAGGAAAATGCTATTAAAACGATACGAGAGCATAAAATCACAACTAGGCGCAAGGAGGTAAACGAGGACGTGAGGCACGTGACGTGATTTTAATTTACTAATTTATAAATAAATAAATTATTATTTTTAACTAATGTTAATAAATATCCATTTTTAAACTCGTCTTAATTTATACGCCGGTTGACAGTACCTAATGTAACCTAATTGTCACTTTATGCTTGATTTTATTTTTCACATTGTCAAATAGCCTATTATCATTCCTGCTTCCAAAATCGACTAGGTACCTTTAATCGATTTTAATACATTATGTGTATGATGCATAGAACGAACATCACTAAACGCTGTATTTGGCTAAAAACGCCTGTGCCACGAAACTTAAACGATATGCGAAAGTACCGCCTTGTTTGATATTCATTGCTTATAAAGCACGCAATACAATTGGAAGGCCAGTATAAAATACGCAATGTATTACGAAATTGCGATTCACGCGTCTTAAGCATTATTTACATAATTGTTTTCTCAAAATTGATAAATAATTCATTTTAAAATAAATTACGCGTATTCAGATAACAAAATGACTTACCGATGAAAGGAAACATCTTTGTTTTGTGGAGTAATCTTTTTGGTATTGTTTTTGCAGCTTAAAATAGCACAAATCGTCATTTTTTGCTATTTCGTCTGACGTCTAACAAGGGGAACGGTCGCGCGGGACTAAAGCTAAGAATCGGCACATTCAGTACGATGGACTGAAGCTGGGCACGCGAAGTAGCTACACTGGCGGGCTCTAGTCCAATGGATCTCTGTGGCCACGACATATACACACACTAAATTTCAACTCTCTACGTTCTGTAATTAACCGTAAATTAAATAAAATAACCAAGTAAGAACATTTAGATTATTACCCGACCAAGTATGAAAGGTCATAAAAAAGCGGCCTTTAAGAACATTTACCGTACCTTCTTAATTTATATACCTAACTTTTCTCTTGTTTGTACAGTGATGTAGAAAAGCGGTTAAATAAGTTAATTATTGTCGTTTCGAAAAAGTGAAAACGAATTACGAATAAGAGCCAACGTTGCTTTTTATTTAATGTTCTTAGTATTAATCTTTTCGTATTAATACTTAAAAAATATTTTATCTACATCCATACCATAATATGTCTATTTTATAGTCAGGAGCGATGAGCAAACGCCCTACATTTAGATATAAGTCTCTGTGGCTGCATCGTAATGTTTACATTTTAGTATCGGTAACCGATACTTTAATTACGTTCAAAGAACAATGGCAAAGTCCCATACTACGTTTGTCCTGGATAAAAATTGGGGCGTCTATGATTTAAAAAATGCTTATACACTAGCAATTGCATTACATAAACATTTCCAAAAAGAATTTTAACAAACGGTGGTTGACAAAAAAAGTTATAAGTATTTTTGTACTTTGAGGTTATGTTGGTAATGAAACAAATCCTTGTTTATTTTCTTCTTTTAGTAATTAATAAAATTATTTTTTATTAAAATAGTCATCTTAGTAGCAGTCAGAGGAAAAATAAACAGTCTCCTAAAACATTTATGAGAATACTGGACCTTTTAAATATCGTCTATGGCTAAAGTACAAACCGCGCAAAGCCAAAACCTATAAAAAAAATAGACTGTCAAACAAATTGCTTTGCAGTTTCCTGCTGTCAAAATAACTTTGGTAGCAGTGTTGCAATTGGCAGATAGTTAAATATTACACGAGACAGCTTTAAAAGTTACATTTTTACCAATAAAAAAACATTACGCTATTTTATGTACTAAGGGAACTTCCACTGTGCTATTTTTAATGATATATAATTTCTAAGTTACACATTGCATTGAAATAAATTATTTTTATTCCTTTTTCTTATTATTGAAAAAAATATAAATGTGTTATTTTTTCTAAAGCGGCAACACAAACGCGTAAGATTAGAGATGGGCAAATGCCCGGCATTTAAGGCAGATTGAGAAGATTCCCAAATAGATGCCCATAAATTCCTTCCCTTGGGCATTTATCTGGGCATCTATTTTTATTTTTTTCTATAATCGATATTCGTTTGGAATTATGTATTACAGGTAAGATTTGACTGTTTGGGTAATCTTTTAATGACCTTACTTTTTTTTCTTTACGGTAAATTCAAAAAACCACAATATTTGCTGTTAATAACGGTGAAGTGCAAATAGTGCAATGTGAGCCAGGCACGGTCTAATACGCACCCATGCTATACCGCGCGCGGGAGGGGATCTTCGCCGGCTAATACAGCTATCCCCTTAGCACCCCCCGCCCCCTGTAATAAATGCGTTTATGCCCCATAACCGCAGTCTAGCTAGACCTGCGGCCTTGTGTGGGACTCAAGACTAAATCGTCCACTACCTACTAAATTGCCCCGGTTTCCCCTTCATACCCGATTGAAGATGAGCCAGTGCCAACCTTGTGGCTATTGACCAGGCCATTCCCGGGTAGTGCCGGGTGGCGCCTAAAGAGGACCACCTGAGAAACTAGGTGTCCCTTTAGACTTGCAATGCGGGAGTTGGGGAGCTACTAGATTTTTAAGAAACTCAAGTCTTTTAATCTTAATTTTCAGACTCGAGTCTTTTTTCATGAGTTCCGAGTCTTTTGAGTCTTCAGAGTCCTTTCGAGTCTTAAGTTCTTTGAACAAGACTGAGTCATGAGTCTTGACTTGGTGTATTACATTATCCAATAGGTACATAATAGGTAATATTTGATTTTATATCGTCAACAGGTGGTAGACGTACATAAGGGGGTGTTTCTTGGGTATTCATCAGGGGATGTACTCCGGGTAACATTACCAGGGGGTGTTTTCAGGGTATAAACATAATGGGTGTTCTCCAGGAAGTATCATCAAAGGTGTGTTCACCGGGAGTTGCATCGGGGGTTGTTTTCAGGGTAGTCACATGAGGGGGTGTTCTCCGGGTAATATTACCAGGGGGTGTTTTTGAGGTATTAACATTATGGGTGTTCTCCAGGAAGTATCATCAAAGGGTGTTCACCGGGTTCTTGCATTGGGGGAGTTTTCAGGGTAGTGACTTCAGGGGTGTTCACCGGATTGTTACATCGGGGGTGTTTTCAGGGTAGTCACATCGGCGGGTGTTCTTCGGGTAGTAATACCAGGGGGTGTTTTCAGGGTATTAACATAATGGGTGTTCTCCAGGAAGTATCATCAAAGGGGTGTTCACCGGGTTGTTGCATTGGGGCTGGTTTTCAGGGTAGTCACATTAGGGGTGTTCTCCGGGTAGTATTACCAAGGGGTGTTTTCAGGGTATTAACATTATGGGTGTTTTCCAGGAACTATCATCAAAGGGTGTTCACCGGGTTGTTGCATCGGGGGGTCTTTTTAGGGTAGTCACATCAGGGGGTGTTCTCCGGGTACTATCATCATGCGGCTTTGAGTCTTTTACAACACTAGAAGCTACCCCCGCCCGGAGTTCAACCCTCGGGCCGGAGGATGCGTGCTGTGTGAGCTCGCCTTCTCCGCGGCCACCCACCTCCCACACACTCTTGCTCGCGACCATGGCAATTTTGAACAGGGAATCTCTAGAATACTTAAGTTCCCACAAAAACTTTTTTTTTAAAATTCGGGTTAACCACTCAACGCCGAACCGGCACTCGGGTGCCGCATAACAATAGATTTTCTATTGTGTCTAGTAATCCGGGGCTAGAAGGATTAAAAAAAGAAGTTTTTGGAAATTCACCCCTCAAGAGGTTAAAAAGGGGATTGGAAGAGTGTATGAAACTCCGTCATTTTAAAAGTTGTAGTCATGGAGTTCGGGAAGTAGATTCTAGGTTAGGTGTCAGTTTCAAATAAAAAGAGGTTTTTTGGTAATTCATTCCCCACAAGGGGATCTTTCACTTTTGAGGAAGCATTAGATCTTATATAGTGGCGACCCCGACGTGATAAAAGTATATTTAAGATCTTCCTCCAAGCTGGATCGACTGATCAACCCCCTTAGGGGTTGAAAATGTTGAAATATTCAAAAACCCGTTCTTAGTGGGAACTTACAGGTTATTTAGAAACCTTATAATTTCTTTTTATTTTTCAAACCCTAATCATTCACCTACTAAAGTGATGAAATATCTAAAACCCCTTTTTTTGGTGGGAACTCACACAGCATAAAAAACCCCAGCACGAAATTTTAATATTTAATTTTCAACCCCTTTTTTACCCCTTTGGGGGTAAATTTCTAAAACACCCTTTTTATAAGAAACTGACACCAACCCAAATAATCTACTTCCCGAATTTCAAGACTGTAACTTTAAAAATGATAGAGTTTCATACAAACTTCAAACCCCCTTTTTAACTCATTAGGAGGTGAATTTCCAACAACCCCTTCTTAGTGGGAACTTACAAATTATAAAGAATCCCTGTACAAAATTTCAAGTTCTTAGGTCTTGTAGTTTGGGCTGGGCGTTGATTGTCTGTTAGTTAGTCCCCTCTTTTATTTATATAGATATGAGAGCCTGTATTTATATGTATGGGTGCCTAAAATGACTAATATGATTTTTCAAACAATTATTTCTACCAGGTCGTAACCCTATTGAATGACTACCAACTGTTATTCATCAGTATTTATAAATGCCCAGTGATTGGACATTTATTTGGGCAAATAAGGAAGATTCCCAAAATGCCGGGAATCTTCCCAATCTTACCTGCCGGGCAGAAACACTTTGCCCATCTCTACCGTAAGATATTAAATTTTATTCAACTGAGAGGTTTTTATAATTCATGATTTAATATCAGCCTTTAAATAAAAATGTGTTACGATGTAAAAATCTGGCTAATTCAAACAATCGTTTTTGTATAAGTCAAGTTTTAAGACACCTTAAAAACATGCAGGTATAAAACTGCCATTGTTCTTTCGAACGTCTTCTTAAAAAGTAAAAATTAATGGATTTGAAGCTAACATATCGTCGCTGCGCGTGCCAAATTCCATATGTGCATTTTTTGGATTTTGTGTTCTGCGCTTAAAATAGTCTCCGTTTAATTCTCCATGTGTCCATAAAATCAGTTTTGTGATATTTGAAATAGAAATCAATCAAACAAATTCCATAATGTGTTTTGACCGTTAGAAAAATGTCATATTGTGCCGAAATATACACGTTTTTTGTTGGTGTCTGAAACCTAACAAAAAACACATAATGGAACTTGTCAGGCGCAGCGACGATATGTAAGCAAAACATCTTGATGTATTTTCAAAGGTACCAGGAGAGCATAACCGCAGCGTAACTATTCATTAAATCAAAGAGTTTGAAAGACGCGAGCTAGCCTAGCTTCTTGTTCTTCTCTGCTCTCCTGGTACTACGGATTATATTCCACGCGGTTTCACATCGATCCTGACTTTAAAATAGACATTTATCGTATGAATGAAGATAAAGTTATGTGACTGTACATAATTAGGCATTAAAATACTCATGTGATCCTCATAATGACCCTCATTATGCAACAGTCACATAAATAACTAATTACTATGTAAGACTAAGACGAACAAAGAACAAAATAAATATTTTTTATTAAACTATAAGGCGAAAGAGTAGTTTTTTATTTCATATTATCACCCCTCGACAACCACTTCTCTGATAGATAATCAAATTAAGATCACCCAATTTTTTCACCACTTGGAGTAGGTATATTTTTCTTGTTATAATAATTGGGGCAGAACGGAAAGTGACGGAAGAAAAAAATCACCTCGATTTCACACTAAAACTTGTTTACACGAGTGTACCGACAGTTATCCTACAAATTTTAAGATGTTGGCTTGAAGTACTGCACGGTCGGTTTTTTATGACCTTTCATACTTGGTCGGGTAATAATCTAAATGTTCTTACTTGTTAATTTTATTTTATTTACGGTTAATTACAGAACGTAGAGAGTTGAAATTTAGTGTGTGTCTATTTGAATAAAGGCACAGATTTTTGACAAAAAATGGGAATCGTTACGATATTCAAACTCCCTTATTTGCGGCTTGAAATAAGTAAACAGTTTTCAGTTCCAAAAGTTGATTTATTTCGTCAATATCAGACGTAGGGTTATAAAATTTTGTCAGAAGAACCTTGTATCATAAAGGCATCAGCTACTTGAGACATTCAGCGCCTATCGTAAGTAGTTCAAAAGGCAGAGGCTGTTTTCGTTTTTTAGAAAATCTTTTTTAAATCATTAACCATGTATTTCTTTGGAATAACTATGAAGGCACAAATTTGCACAAATTACAAGGCATCTTCTCACAAAAAATCATTTCTGTGCGTTCAGCTGTTCTGAAGATATGGAAAATAAGCCAAACGTTACTGCAGCGGCATTTGCAATTACTCAAAAACTACGGGGGGCACAAATGCCGCTGCTTGGCTACTTTAGGGCACAAATTTAAGCTATCTTTTATGCTACTTAAAATTGTCCTAGGACCAATAGGTAAAAATCGTTCCGCCAGGATAACGTTTTCAAGCGTTACGCTGGCGGAATCGTATTTTCATTAATATCTCAGAAACCCCACTAGGCACAAATTTTATATTTGGTGCACATTTACAGCATATAATGCACAAATTATTCTATATTGTTTCATCTTTTGACGTGCTAATATTTTGAACTTTCCGCTAGAGTAACGCACATATTTTTAATGGAAATAAAATTGGTGATTTGGGTAAAAATAAGGTTTGATTCAATATAGTATTTTTTTTGGTTTGATTCCAGTGCATTTTATTCAGCTGAAAAGAAAAACATTAAAAGCCTGCCTTTGGTTGCCAGTTGCAGAGTTGCCACATTTGAAAAGAAAAAAAGGCAATTATTTTTGTATTCCAATTTCCATCACAATTTAGAAATGCCTATTGCCACCCCTAGGCGACAATTTACGACTGCTCTTGGAATCTTTCAAAACTCCCAAAATTCTATTATAATTTATAAATCGTCCACATAATTTGCCCCAGCCCAGCCCAGCTCAAAATCGAAGATGTGCTATAATGGCAAAAAACTGCCACAGATAGTCAGAGTCACACTGTTGTCAATTCCTCTTTTTATTTTAAAAATGTTTTCAGCTTTAGCCTAGAAAAATATACTAAATCTATGTAGCCATGGAATTAGTTGGGAATTAGTATCTTTATGGCTTTAGCATGGAACGCCGAACGAACGATTTGTATGTACGGACGGCAGCAGATCAACCTACCCTAATCTGTCAAAAAATCTCAATTGAAAGAGAACTCTATGTGACGTGAATAGAGCTGAAAATTGGTGGTAGAAATTTGACAGATTGGGGTAGTCTGATGTGCTGGCGACTGTAACAATCACTTTAGGACGGTCTTATTATTATTTTTAAATTCTTAGGTTGGATGAAGGTTTCTGAACGCTTTAAATTCTGTCAACTCAAGTGTCATTTCTTTGAAACATGCACAAAATATTGTTGAGGTTAGTTATTGGAATCTGTCATTCTCATTCAGTATTTTAGAATTTTAGATGAATCACGGGAAATTATTGTAGACTGACTGTTAAGAAGTTCAACTGCATTTTTATTTATTTGATCTTTGTATTCTACATTTTATACAACAGCTTTATAAGCCTTGAACGCTATTACTTGAAATAAAATTCATCAGTATTTTCATAACTTTTCTACTCTAGGCCAATACTTTCTCTCCGAGGTTTGATACGGGGACCTATGTCGAAGATACAAGATATTGCTTGTTCTTATCAAAGTAATGAAAGGTAATCATTTTGTCATATTGTAATAATGCATACCTACCTAACTTTAAAATACCTACTTCATTTTAGTAGGAATTTTATAAAACTGATTTGCACTGGTGTTTTAGTTACAGAGGAGAAAAACTGATATATCCGGCCGCAAATAGAAATAAGGAACCAATATTGCAAGTTTTAAAGAGGTTCATATTGTGTGATTCTGAAAACGTAGAAGATGAAAACCCTTTATTTTTGGAGATATCATCTGGCTCTGGACAACACTTAGCACACTTCGCGCCTCACTTTCCTGGTGTTAAATTTCAACCATCTGAGTTAGATGAGAACTTATTTGGAAGTATAGCATATTATGCAAATAACTGTCCAACAAAAAATATACTCCAACCAATTCAAGTTGACATATGTAACAAACTCTCCTGTTATGGTTTTGTTGAAAACATGATAGATTACATTTATAATGCTAACATGATTCACATTAGCCCTTATGAATGCACTATTGGCTTATTTGAAAATGCAGGGGCATACCTGAAGTGTGATGGACTAATGATAACATATGGCCCATACAGCAAAGATGGAGTTATCACACCACAAAGTAACATTGACTTTGATATATCCCTTAGATCAAGAGATCCTTCATGGGGCATAAGAGATATTAATGATTTAGTAAAACTTGCTGAAGAGAATAGCTTATCACTTATTGATACAATTGAAATGCCTGCAAATAATATGACATTGATATGGAAAAAGAATTGAGCTATACTCTAGTCAAAGGATCTAAACACATCCTACTTGTGTATAAAACTATAATAACATTGAAGATGAATCAATGCTATAATAATTATATCAACAATTATTGTTGATGATGCAGCAGTATTTTTTATTTCAATTCAATATAATTTCTCCCATAGGTGCCTCAAAGTATGTTACATTATATAAGCTTCTTAGATAAAAATGTCTACAGAATTATTGCATTTATTTTATAGACATTATACACCAATTAACTATGCCATCTTTAAAAATATTCCCTACAATTTCCAACTCAAAACCTGTTACCATATTTCTTTAAGTACCTACATGTAAACATTATCATTTATTGAAAACTCAGGATATTTAAGATTCTAGTTATTAATTCTTCAAAATTTATTTGTGCATGAACAGAACATACATTTAATTTGTAATTATTATTACAATAAATAATCAGTCATTAAAGTATGAAGGAGGCCTTTGCCCAGCAGTGGAACAGTAAAAAAAATAACTAGATCATAAAATCCCGAAAATCTTCCTGGCATATTTATATTGTTTTGTATATAAGTCAATGACGTTCAATATAAAACTAGACAACCAATCTCTAAGAAAAATTCCTCAAAAAACGTCCGAGTGGCTTTGACACTGATGACATTGACCTTATCTCGTGGCATTTAGTGTATAATGTCAATTGTATACAACTAAACGAAAACTCTGCCCAATAGTCAGGTGGGCAGACTTTTGCTTCGGACAATATTTGATCGTGATTGTGAGTATAGTTTTTTAATTGAATGTCATTGATATAAGTGATTGTGTTTTTTCGACTTAGTAACAATGACGTTCAATATACAACTACAACACCCAATCTCTAAGAAAAAATCATCAAAAAACGTCCGAGCGGCGCGTTGACACAGATGACATAAACACATTCGTTCAAATTAACACCTTATCTCGTGGCAGTTAGTGTTTAATGTCAATTGTATACAACTAAACGGAAACTCTGCCCAATAGTTGCGTGGGCAGACTTGCTTCGGACAGTATTTAAGCGTGAATGGGAGTCTAGTTGTATATTGAACGTCATTGCTTAGTAAGCACTAA
Organism: Mecyna flavalis; assembly: GCA_949319885.1. NCBI lineage: Eukaryota > Metazoa > Arthropoda > Insecta > Lepidoptera > Crambidae > Mecyna > Mecyna flavalis. The sequence continues at coordinate 10,217,014 of OX439426.1, forward strand.
CAATGGTTTTTAACTCATAACGCCTAGTTAGACTAAACTCTGGTTAAAATTACATGGCTGTGGGCGACTCGGGGTCCAAGGGTTAATTCTGTCAAATCAAATTTCTTCATAATTCGCACATCTGGTGCAATAACGTCATCTTACATTTGACCTTTTTTCAGGAAATTAAAAGTAATAAGTTTATTAACAGGAAGCCATAAAATGAGTGGTGTTTAACCGTAGTCGGGTGGATCTACGAGGGCGGTCAAATGTCATGTCCTACGTGTTTACTCAATAACCATTCAATTTATATTTCAATAAAACAGTCATTCGGTTCTTATATAAGTAATGAACAAGGTTTTTATAAATTTACGGCTATAAAGAAATAAATAAAAACGTGATTAATAAAATATGCCCAAATATTAAGATTTTTGCCATGTCCGAAAAGCACTACTGCTCGTTCAATTAATTATATTAAATCATCATAACTGTTTTGAGCACACATTTTCTAAGAAATATATATTACGTTTATAACACTACCGATTAATAAAAAACAAAAATAGTTATCGAACCATTTAGTTCTCTAAATATTGGATCAAAAAAAGTTTACAAAATTAAGTCATTGGTCAGCGCAGTTCTTGTTTTCAAGATTATCGCAACTTTGAGACATAAGGTAGAACACTTAAGTGTGTGACCAGACACCCCGCCCTGCTCCCCAGTCGATCAACGCACTTCACCGCGGAAAAACGCACGTTGTTGGCTCTGATAAGTTTTTAAAGTTCATTCTACAACAATTGACACTTCTATAGTCATTGTTATTTCTCTATCTAAATTCAATTTATATTCATGCCTACGTTCTTTTGCAACAATTTAGAATAAAGATACAAGTGTTTAATAACGTAATCATAACATTAACTAGCTGCCACGCCTTTTAGACGTGTTTCGACTTGTCCTTTTCAAATTCATCATTTGTCTGAACGTCATTGTTCTAAATCTTGATGAAGGTGACAATGACGCTGGTTGAGAATAATGACAAATGTTGTTTATGACAATGACTTGCGTTGAGAATAATGATTTTATTTCTTTTTACAGTAATATTTCCTTGATATCGCTATGAAACTAACCTATCACGTATTGCTGCTACATGCTGATAGTCACCAAACAGGCGACCTGCATCAAAAAATAAGATCCATCACCAAAACCCTTTCTTCTAAAACATGGGCTATTAGAGAACCCACAATGCGAACTACTGACTGAAATAGATGCAATATCTGAAACCTGGAAGGACCTGGACTGTCAGTCTTTGTTTGGAGATCCTCATGCTCACAACTATTTCCTGACAGAGCCCATGACGAAGAAAAAGAGCCATGTACTGAGTACATGTATTGAGGGACGAAGTTCGGGTCGCTATCAGGCGACTAAAAAGCGGAAAAGCTACAGGAAGAGATGCCATACCAATTGAAACCATCAAAGCATCAGGGGAGCATGGTGTCGATATCTTTCATACCCTGTGTAACAAAATTTGGGAATCAGGAATCTGGCCCCGAAGTGGACTCACACAGTCTTCGTACCTCTACATAAAAAGGGCTTCACTAAAATATGCAGTAACTACCGCCTAATAGCCTTAATTTCACATGCAAGTAAAATTCTACTGCATATAAATCTAAGGAAATTTCTCCTGAACAGGCTGGTTTTGTGAAAGGGAGGGGTACTCGTGAGAAGATTCTGAATGTGCGCCAGATCATTGAAAAAGCCAGAAAGTTCAACAAGCCGACCTATATTTGCTTTGTTGACTTCTCAAAGGCGTTCAACTCAGTGAGGTGGCCAGTATTTTGGGAGACTCTCCTGGCTATGGGAACACCTAAACATTTGGTGCACCTTTCTTGGAAGCTTTATGAAGAAGGAACAGCATCGGTGAGAACGAACGACGTGTCGTCAAATCACTTTCATCCAAGTGCCGGGGTCCGTCAGGGCTGCATTTTATCACCATTGCTGTTTAACACCTACACAGAATTCATTATGAGAATAGCACTCGAGAATTGGTCAGACGGAATCACAATTGGAGGTTATAGAATTTAAAATTTGCAGTATGCAGATGACACAACCCTATTTGCAACAAGCATCGGCAATATTAAAGATAATCCCTGTTGAGTAAAATGGAGCAAGTTAGCCTTGATATCGGTCTGAATTTTTTTTATATGGGAGCAGTCTGGATGACCTCACTCCACCTGATGGTAAGCGGAAGTGAGGTCCAAATAAAATAAAAATTAAGGCTGACTGGCTCAATAGAACAAAGTACCCATTGAGCCAGTCACCCTCACCCTGAAGGCCTGCTTAGATGCCGCTTCACGCCCCGCCTAAAAAGCCCTGGATTATAGGAGGAAGGAAACACATGAGCCGGAAGGGCATTCCATGACCTAATGGCACGGGGCAAAAAAGAGGAACTATACCTCTTGGTACGGGCCACCAGTGTCTGGATGGTATGGGGATGGCAACGCAGTCCGGCGCGTGTTGTTCGGGAGTGAAAAGGGGAGGACGGGATGAGTTGGAATAACTCTTCAGAGCATTCCCCATTATAGAGACGGTAGAGAACACTAAGACTAGCAACGTCTCTACGTAACTGAAGAGGTTCTAGGGTCTTAGTCACTTCTTGATTATCGACAATACGGATATCACGTCGTCAACCTGTCGAGGGCCTCCAATAAGTACTTTGCGGAACCATCCCAGAGATGAGAGCAATATTCCACACACGGGCGAACCTGTGCCTTGTATAAGAGACAAAGCTGCACCGGAGTGAAAAATCGTCTCATACTGTTCATTCCGAGTTTACGGGAAGCTGTTCTGATGACGCTCTTGATATATTATTCCCGTTGGTTCAAGTTGCTACGAACATCGATGCCAAGGATGCTTAGGCTATCCTGTATTGGTAAGGGCGTGATCTGAAGAGTGGAATGGGAAAGAAAAGGAGAAGATTTGCAGAAAACAAACACACCTGTCAGGTGTTTTCTTGGCATTGAACTCGATGAGATTGCTGGCAACCCATTTGGATATGTGGTCCAGGACCTCGTCAAGCTCGGCGACAAGAAGATTCCTGTTTTCCTCGGTTTCGGTCTGTTTAGCCGCAAGTCTTCCGAAATATCGTGCGTGGACAGTGCTGTCATCCGCATAGCAACGAATATTACCTAGTGATAACATGTCATTGATATGCAGAAGAAACAAAGTCGGCGACAGGCATTGAGGCACTCCGGAATTTATTGGGAGGAAGCGAGAAGCGCGTCCATCACGGAGGACACGAATCCTGCGACCCTCCAGAAATCCCGCAATCCAGTCGCATAATAAGCGAGTTGGCAGACTATATGCCGGAAGCTTGGAAAAAAGCGAGCGATGCCAAACACGGTCAAAAGCCTTGGCAATATCCAGGCTAATAGCCATAGATTCACCATGCTTCTCCATATCCTCCCCCCAGAGGTGCGATACGTAAGCTAGAAGATCACCCGTGGACCGTTTTGGTCTGAAACTATACTGTCGGTCATGTAGTAATGATCTTCTAGTTAGCGGACAAGTTGGGAGTTGATTATCCGCTCTAACACCTTTCCAAATACAGAGGTTATATGGCTATGGGTTTGGTACCTGCTTGGTACCTATACTATTTGGACACAGTTCCAAACCAACGATTCAATCATCCAAGAACTCGACATCAAACAGCGTCTTTCTTCCATCGTCCAATGTCGTATTCTCACTTTCTTTGGACATATCATACGTCGAGAAGACATCTGTCTTCATAGATCTCTATGGAGCGACTTGTGGTGCAGGGGAGAGTCGAAGGCGCTAGAGCGCGCAGTAGATCACCGATGCGATGGACCGACCAAGTCAAGGCTACATTCAATGGTCCACTCCATGAATGCACAAGAAGAGCTTACAGTACGAGATGAGTGGTGGCGGATTGTAAAGGTTGCTACCACCCCTGATGTGACGACCACTGTGCCAAGAGTGTGACGACAAAGAAGAAGAAGAATATAGATCAATGTGGCCCTTTAAAGCATGTAATTTAAATGAATATTTTCGAAGATAACAGTTTTACAATGCAGGGACATAGCGGTTGAGGCAATAATATAGTATACATCAGAATAACACAGGCTATAATTTATAAAAATCCCGCGGGATAACGTCCTATAGTTCACGCGGGCGAAGCCGCGGGCGAAAGGTTAGGAAATTATATAAATTAAAAACAACAGATTGTTACTAGGTACTCATGATTAAAATCATGTTTCCTACAAAATTGGGTTTTATTCCTGATATTTCAAAAACATTTATAAGTTTGTCATTGTTATCAACACAGGTCATTGTTCTTTACAGAAATATCATTTTCCTAATACGCAGTCATTATTCTGAACGTATTTTTTTCTTCTTTTGTCAATATTTTGATTAGTATAGGTCGGATTTGTGTGCTTTTAATATACAATTGCTTAGAATCTTGAAAACTATAGATCCTATATTGTACTGAAGCTCTGCACGTGGGTTGATAAAAAATCTAAATTTTTTATCAAAAATAACATTCTACGTAGATCCACCCAGTCCCAGTGGGTCGACCCATAATATATCTGCTACAAATCTATTTCTATAAATAGTTTGATTTGTTGTTCAAGTATGTAACTTGCTTGACATCATTTGTGAGTAAAATCTCAGTTCACCAATGTGTATTTCTGACGATATTGCACCAGATGTGCGAATATTTTACGCGTGCCTTCAACATCAAATTTATTTACTTAACCCTTCGGAAACTACGCTGCGAATCAAGAAAGATTTCAGGGACTTGAGGGACTGCTGAATAATAAAACAAGATATTATACTTAAATCAATAAATATATTAAAACTGTTTACCTCTAAGGAAGTCTTTACCATTACCTATAAATTCTTAGGATTCCTACGTGACTAGGTCTTGTATACTGCCTACTTAAGTTTATCAGTACAAGTTTGGAAAGTAAAAATATCACAGTATAAAAAAGTAGCAAAGAATATCGAAGATCTGCTCAAGCACTAAGACTTCGAAACAAGATATTCAAACATTGAAATGCAACGACCTAAACACAACCTAAGATAAGTAGAAATACATTAAAATATTATTTACCTACTGAATCCGAAATTTGTACTACATTGAAAACTTAAGACAACGCCTCAATGAATAAATAATTTAATAATTTTTCTTTCTGAATAGTCGCATGGTATCCTCTTAAAAAAGAAAAATAATAAAAAACCTTTGTTCCAATCATAAATAAATAGGTATAAACAGTAGTTATTATAGAATTAAGAATAAATAAAAGTTAATAACTTAAGCGCCTGAAGTAGGTAGTTTACCTAATACGAGTAAGTATATCTCAGCTACTCAAATATTAAACAGCAATGAGCAAGCCCATAATTTTATAAAGAATATTAAAACCGCTTATATTCAATTTGAGACTGATAAAGTGATAATGATCAGGTATTTTATATTAATATTTTGCTAAGAACAATGGGCCCAAAAAATTTAAGTTAATGTGCAGAGATGAGATGTATTCTATGTGAAAGACCACACACAAACACACCATTAACTTTTATTATGATGACACCATAATCGGTCCAAGGGGGAAAAAGTTATCGTCCATAATAATTTATTATTTTTATATGAACATAAATGACGACGTTAGAACCATAGTGATCCAAGTGACATTTTTGTCAAAATCGATATTTTGTTATAAACATCCCAAAAAAAACATATTTTTCATGCCACACTGATCCAAGTGCTTATTATAGCAATTTTCATAAGCAAACTCATATCGGTCACTTTGGAATAGGACAATTTCAGGAACAAATCCAAACGCGTTTCCCTCGTTTTCTCAAAAAGTTGAAAATGTGACTTGGATCACTATGGTTCTAACTAACGTCGCTAAATAAATTAACTTAATAAACATTTTTTTTTTCACTAGGACCATAGAATAGTCTATGACTAGGACCAATTTTGTCGATGCCATAATAAAAGTTGAAGGTGTTTACAAGACCTACAAACTTATCTGTTCCGGTGGCCAAAATTGGAACTACGTGAAATGCAATGCAAAAACTATAATATTTAATGACAGTTCTAAATAGACAGTAGCGACGCCTCCGGTTGTCGGTCTATAATGGGTCTAATTCGTAGGCTGTCTCAAATCTGCACAACATTTTTCTTTTTTTAGGCCCAGTCTTTCGCATTGTCCTTTAAAGGTACTTAATCTTAATATACCTACATATTTCATAGGAAGAGCGTTTAACACGGGAATACTCTTACCGGTAACTAAGAGCCCATGGCCTGAAATATCGTTAGATTATAGAGTTGTGAATAATTATTTATCACCCTATTTTACCCAAATGAAATGATCTCAAGAATAAGAATACCCTTAGACCCTTTCTAATAAATATTGGTTTTCTCAAAACCAGTCAAACGAGACCACTCAACAAGAGTTGTTATTACTTTAGAATTATTTAAACATATTTCTTTAAACTTTTTCCTAATATTCCACCAATATGTGCATCCGTTAATATCTTTGCAATTTCATTAATCAACACGATAAACAAAGTTATAACTTGAACAATTACAAATTGTGAAATCGATGTTCCAATATCCAACCAGCTTCCGAAATTTTTGACGTAATATAACAACTGGATTCCCATTATATTCGAATAAATGAGTACAATGATGTGTAGAGAGCCTGTTGGTGCCTGAAAATGTGAAAGATAGCAACAATTATTTATAAATATTATACAGGGTGTCCCAAAAATGACACGTTACAGTGACACTGGGGGTAGGCCAGCACAAGAGGCATCGAACAAGCCTTACATGACCTCATTAAAAATTGTTTGGTTTTCAAGATATTTCCAATTTAAACTTTTTCTTAATTTTCACGTTTTTTAACGTGTTCAGTGCAAGCATTATGTTAGATAGCCCTCATGTTTGGAATTTTTCGCTTCTGAGCGTAGTTTTTTCTCGCAGGTATCTGCTTACGATACCAGTAGTTCAATAGACTATACTTCAGGTATGGTTAGCAGATTCGTTGGCAATAGATTAAACTGATGTCACTCCTTTATTATATGTAGATATGTCAGCTATGAGCTTTTTTGGAAAACCAACAAAGGGTCACCTATTGTTTACTTTTACAGTGCGTTTCATACGATAACATTTGACCATCATTAAAATTAGAACTATGTTTTTCCTTGCTTTTAAGAGAAGCAAGGAAAAACATAGCTCTAATTTTAATGTATGCGTGCACATTGACAAGCTGCACTGAAGAGTGCAGCTTGTCAATGTACACGCAGTTTTAAGTTTAGAACAGATTTAGATACTAATTATTATACATGTATGGACATGACATGTCTACGAGTATTGTTCAAAATGTAATTGGTCTATTGATAGTGTCGCACCGATAGGCTGGTTTACTTAAACGTACGTACAATACCTTGGTCAATTGTTGAACAGCTCTAAAAGTACACGCCACGGACAAGAACGGTGATAATGTCTTCAAGAGTATAAGTCCCATAATGATAAATGGTTTGAATGATGTTATAAAGCATGTCACCCATCTCACTTCAAATGAATTAAGTGACGCTATATTTCCTGTACCAAAAAACGCTAAAATAATATACGATGTCTGGAAATATTATTTAGGAGTATTATTATTTATGGGTACATAGGTACATTAATTTTCGAAGAGTTCTCGCACAGCGCTAACCAAGGTTGTATACTTAATACGAGATGTAAGTAGGTACTTACATAATATTCGTGAATAATTTTCTGCTCGATGCTTTACGTTCCACAAAGTTGTCACGTCGCGTTGAATACATTTACCAATTACCAGTATCATCAATTGTTTCACTACTTACCTATTTAAAGCTTTACTTACAAAATTGATGTTAAAGAACGGTGGGTTAAAAAGGATACAAATATGAATGCTCGTCTGAAATCTTGTCTGCTTATTTCTCTTTCGAATTTAATAGAATTATTCGATTTGGCGCGATTATTATCAAATTTGTAAGATGTTAGCTGAAAAGACCAAATTGATATTGTTATAATTTACCTACAAACTTAATAACCAGAAAAATATATATTTTTTTTCTATGCATACCTCTTTCGTACCGGGCAGTAACTTAAATTCAATAAACATCCAACATGCTACATTGAAAACTAAAGTAACCATAAAAAGGCCTTCATGAGACACAGACAGCAGAAGGTAGAAGTTCAAAATAGAAGTGTATATTGACACAAGACGACAAATCAGTCTTTTTGAAACAGCTAAGGGCATAACTAACGAAGTCACTGAAAATAAAACAGTAAAAGTTATTATCACAGTAAATGGGAAGAATAGGTATTAATGGGTATTAAAACCTCCAATGTCTTTTTTCGGAAGAGAATCCGTTTAAGAACCATCACCGTAGGCTCGCTAGACCTGCGGCCCTGTGTGGGATTCGCGACTTAAGAATCCCACTACCCACTAAACTCCCCCGGTTTCTACTTTCCACCCGAATGGGAACACCGGAGCTCAATAGACAATTTTCTATTACAAAAATACGTAAAAAATATGCAATTTCAATTCAGCCCACGGGATCGAACCTGGTACCTTGGGTGCTCTTGTATAAATGCTCCACTGTCAGAATCATAAACAATATACAACACATCTACCCACCACATTTATTTGTCAATTGCCCAAAACCATTTATAAGTTAAAAGTTTTCTATTTTACACAGTTGAGGGAAGGTTAAAAAAAAGTAAAAATAAAACTATTTAAATAAAAAATTACTCACTTGCAATTATCCATGCCAAACCCTGGTACATAGGCGAAACTGGTGTACCTTTATCAAATCTTTCTGATTGTACATAAATATTGTGAAGAGAAATAGCTAATAACGTTATCTGCATCCCATTCAACAGAATCTCTTTCTTTGTTTCCTTCTCTTTACGATAGAGCTTAGATAATATTTTCCAATTAAATATCGCCAAGAATATTAACCAAAACAATCCAGCAATCATCCTGAAATTTTAAAAATTATTGTACAATTATTTTAATGTTTATGACTTAGGTACCGTTAATGTGCGGAAATCCGTTCGAGTTCAGATTACCTAGTTAGTCTGCAGATTACCGGGTTGAATCAGTTAAAGTGCAGAAAGTTGATTTTTTTTAACACCTATTACTTACATTAGTTAATTTAGTGTTAAGTAAAGTGCATTAATGAGCTTTTCTAATTAAAATTTTACACTTTAACGGGTCATATCCGGTATTCCGCAGATTAACGAATTCTGCACTGTAACAGTAACATATATAAATTCTATAATCATCTTTTAGAGAAATATTAAGAAAATACTTACACCAACTCAATATGCGTTTCCTTTCCCACTACAGGCATAAATGAAAATATACTAAGGAGTATACATCCTGTAGGCCAAGCCAAGAGAATTGGTGCTGGTAGAATATTTCTAGTTGAAGAAATGATGGGCCATAACGCCATTCCTAACAATGGTACACTAAGCATCCATCTATATGTAAATGACATACCCTAAAATATAAAAAAAATCTGAGTTAAAAAAGCCTACACATTATAATAGTCTATGGACTGTAGTCTATAATTTTTATAAGTAACTTACTAATGCAAATGATCCAAGAATGTATAATAATGCTTCTACACAAACACTAAAACTTCCTTCAGTACTCAGCAGTTGGCCTAATGTGCAAATCCATACATCAATTGGTGTGAGTGCTGACCTCCATAGAAAAATGGGCAGCAAAAAGTAAATATAATACTGAAATGGCATATTTTGAGCTAAAAATGATGTATATGTTACTGTAAATTGCACATCCATAAAATAATTAATAATGTTAGTTTATAAAGATGTATTACCAAATATTAAAATAGCAGATATAAAAATGAATGATGCAAATACTACATTGGATGTAGTAGCATGTTCTTTAACATTTCCATTCCAATTGTTAGATTTGTGAATATTAGATGATTTTTTAGTCTGAATATTCATTTTTTGTAAAGACAGTGCTTTTATTAAACTAAGTATCCATCCAATGAATGATAAGGTCACTAGGACAAGGAGCGGTTTTTGATAATAGTTTTGATAATAATCTAAGCCTTGAAGACTAAGATCCATGATTTCTTCACTTAGAAGAATCAAACTTTTCCATTCTTCTGGGTCTGTGAATTCATTCTCAAGCATTGTTTCTGTAAACTCAATGGTGGCCCGACATTTCTCTGCATTGAAAGGCTCGAAGGGTTTGTACAGAATTCTGAGAGCATTGTTTTCAACCTCCTGTCTTTTTTGATCATATTGTGAAGCCAGTTGTCTGCTATTACTATATACAGCTTTTGCTTTATCTGCTATTGTCATGTTTAATAATTCTGTTGTTAGCTTTCCCTGAAAATAGGAATTGAATCAATATTCTCTATATCTTTTTATGTATACATAATTTATAAAAAGCTTAAACTTGTGACCAGTGGCGTAGCTTGGGTGTAAGCCCGCTTCCGATTCCGATAACAAATTTAAAAACTCCGGTTCCGATAAACTCACCGTTACATCCCTGATACATACATACTTATATACTTATTGTTTATCACATAAGTCTTACCACAGAGTTGACTGGAACAGGAATAGATAACACAGTGGACATTAATGGTGCCAAATCAGCTTGATTAATATCATATCTATGCTCCAGAGACATTCCTAATGTCTCAGGGTCAACTAAATCTTCTCCGTCTACTTGCTGAACTCCTGCCCCCCATAGCACATAAGGTGTCTGTGTTTCATGATCCTGGCCTGCCCCATGAGATCCTGAAACACAATTAAAGCCTATGCATTAATCAGCCTATGCCAAAAATTTTATTTTGTTAACTTGCAGCACAAAACTATGTGTGAATAAGGATACTTATCAAATCAACTTACCCCAATCAGTCATGCCATGATCTGAAGTCATTAAGAATGTTGTCCTATCATCATCAGAATAAAAATCTCTTATAACTTTTTCTATCTCTTTAATTCCTTCATCAACAAACCTCACTGTTGTCAAGAAATTTCTGTAAGTAAAGGAAACCAAAGGTTAATGACCTAGGTATTTTTATTATCATTTTATTATAGTTTAATGCACAGAGATCCATTGGACTAGAGCCCGCCAGTGTAGCTACTTCGCGTGCCCAGCTTCAGTCCATCGTACTGAATGTGCCGATTCTTAGCTTTAGTCCCGCGCGACCGTTCCCCTTGTTAGACGTCAGACGAAATAGCAAAAAATGACGATTTGTGCTATTTTAAGCTGCAAAAACAATACCAAAAAGATTACTCCACAAAACAAAGATGTTTCCTTTCATCGGTAAGTCATTTTGTTATCTGAATACGCGTAATTTATTTTAAAATGAATTATTTATCAATTTTGAGAAAACAATTATGTAAATAATGCTTAAGACGCGTGAATCGCAATTTCGTAATACATTGCGTATTTTATACTGGCCTTCCAATTGTATTGCGTGCTTTATAAGCAATGAATATCAAACAAGGCGGTACTTTCGCATATCGTTTAAGTTTCGTGGCACAGGCGTTTTTAGCCAAATACAGCGTTTAGTGATGTTCGTTCTATGCATCATACACATAATGTATTAAAATCGATTAAAGGTACCTAGTCGATTTTGGAAGCAGGAATGATAATAGGCTATTTGACAATGTGAAAAATAAAATCAAGCATAAAGTGACAATTAGGTTACATTAGGTACTGTCAACCGGCGTATAAATTAAGACGAGTTTAAAAATGGATATTTATTAACATTAGTTAAAAATAATAATTTATGTATTTATAAATTAGTAAATTAAAATCACGTCACGTGCCTCACGTCCTCGTTTACCTCCTTGCGCCTAGTTGTGATTTTATGCTCTCGTATCGTTTTAATAGCATTTTCCTATTTATCCATTGTTATTGTGATTTATTTGCAAAATTACACAAATTCGGTGAAGTACTTTTACTATGGAAAACGATTTCGTAAAAGCAAACAGCAGAAACCTGCCCCAAGTAGACGAAATCATGGTCGGCTTATTTTTCGAAAATAATTCCGATAAAAAATGTGAAAGTAAGTATAATAATCACTTTAGTGGTAACTTATACATCATGAGAAAGTGAAATAATTATGAACTTCCACAGCAAGCAAGAACTTTACGCGCAGTTTCGTGAACTTAATCAATAATTTGTTTACTTTTGCAGGTTTGTCTGGGGATGGATGTATGATGTCATTGGATAATTATGTGCAACTGCGTCGCGAGTCAGATATAAATAGACCAGAATAAAGGTGAACTTAGGTATCAGCTGTAAGTTCTTGGACTGTGCATCTACAGCTGGTAGTTGTAATCATGCAGTGCATTTCCCCTTTGGACCCACCGTTGCACAGAAGAACCTTCTTGCACTTAAGAGGATGTTTTTGGAAAAAACCAAGACTCTCCAAAGTAGGTACGACCATGAAATTTGTAACTGTGGAACAGTTAAATTGTGAAAGCAAGCTTCACAATGTGAAAACAACACTAGCCTTTTCACAGAGTTGACTCATGAAGCAAAATAAAATAAAAAAAAAGGAAAATTACAAACTAAACTGTTAAAATATCAACAAGATTTCAAGCACAATGTACATTAAAAGAAATGGATGTTATTGTAGTCAACTATGACAATGAATATGTGAGTCAATTGGTAATAAATGTGGCATATTTTTGGAAAGCATATTATATTTTTCACTATTAAGTATTAATTTGTAATGTTAGATTACATACATAATACCTATGATGCATTATTTTTAGTAAAATGGTGTATTATCAGTGTACCATCTCAATACATCTTAGATTGTATTACAGAAAGAACTACATGAATTTCTTAAAAAATCTCATTGTCATGGTTTCAATACTAGAAATAAGCATAGGCTAGCCATTCCTTAAAGAAGACTTCATAAGATTAGTAATTTGTGTACAGTTATATAAATCACCTAAAGATGGTGTTGACTTGCCAATGCACAAGTTTAAGCCTCACATTAAATGCCAACTTATCAAAAATAATTATTGTAAAGTGGAAGGATGACAGTTTGTAGATGCCAGTAGTATTGTTGCCGCGTACGTGTTTCTATTGATAATATTTGTATTAATATAATACTTTGTAATTGACAATGTACATATTTTATTTAATATTGCTGATAAATAAATGTATTCCTATTACATATATTAATGTAAGTACAGACAAGGATAAATAAAAATAAAATTTATTCTTAAGGTTTTCATATGTTTTATTTATTAAATTATAAAAGTCCACAAATATAATTTACAGACTAAGCGATAGGATCTTTACTTAAAACAGTCTAGAAAGGGGTGGCTAAACTGCAGTTCAGAAACAAGATTGCAGTTTGCACAACTGTAATGAATTGCTATAATGCTGTCAGTCTTAAGTCCTATTTTTAATGGTATACCTAATAATAGCTTAATCAGAATAAATTTAGTGCACATTATATAACAATAATATTATCATTGAGTATCTTAAAAAAATTCTATTAAAAACAAGAGTGTTGGTTCAACATGTTAAACTCTCTTAGACACCTTATGACTGGTTTCCACATGAATCCTTAAACTGGCAATATTTTTTGTTTGCCAAACTTATTCTTTATATAAAGGTGATGGCTAAACGTCTGCCTAGAACATGTATAAATATATCTTACTAGTTCGTAACATTAAAATAATAATTAATAATTAATCACATGTTTACTTTTCTTCTAGAACTTTAGCAAAATAAATTATTATTTAAAAGTTATTCATTTAACATCCGGTGACCTTTGACTGTTCGGCGCGCGTACAAATGTCATATTATGTCGATTATACTCGATTTCGTTTGAACTGGATGGGAAAAAAAGGTCGATATTATCTTTGAAATGCAACATTGTTTAATCTATTCAAATAAATTAATGTCAACTAACGTTAAACGATAAAATAATGATCATATATAAAAACATCAACAAACAAGTATTTATTTATTCAGTCGTCTTAGGGCTGATTTCTTAAAAATCAAATATTACCTAACACTCGGATATGTACCTACAGCAGCAGCATAATAACGACGGAATACAAAATGTCATTATGCCATCATGCCATCTTTAGAAATTCGATTATGAAATCTTATTTTAAGTCGTATTATTCTTTATCGATCAGTTAAAACTTATCTGATTGTTGAAAAATCAGCTCTTATTTAATTAGCGATTCTACTGCAGCACTATTTACGTAACAATCCATCTCTACCTCTATATAATAGCCAAATGTCTTACAAAGGGTTTTTAACTCTTACTATGACGATTGTATTTAGTCCGGCTCGTCGGCATGACTGGCGCGCTCATGTGAGGAAAATCTATGAAACTGTTTAGCTTTCATTTGAACAACAGGCCCCAATTATCTCATAATTGTACACCGTGCACAAACGCCTGTCAAAAGTTTTCAGCAAAAATCTATTGTAGATGTTTTGCTTAGCTAATGGCGTAGGAATTTTAATGAATATATTTATCAATATTATTACAAAATGAAAAGTTCCTGAAACTTTTTTCACGCAATAGACTAACATTTAGCCTCTCAGTATTGCATACAACTAGGTAAAGTATTTATACATTGCCTAGGCAGTGGCCCTAACTGTATTTAGCCAACTCCTTTGACCATTGACCTTTGAATATAATTTATGAGGCAAAACTTTTTCTTTAAAAATAATTCTCTGGCTTTTAAATCCATTTTGTATTGATAGGAATTTGCCATGTCATTTTCCATCTGTAACAAACAAACAAGTTAGTCAGGATCTCATAGTGTTAAGCTTTCTAAAATAATAAGACTCTGTAGCTACAAATTTTAACTTATATTATGGATAACAGCAGAAATATTCTAAGTGAGTTTCAAGAGAGATATTCTGTTAAAAACATTAGAGGTACCTATTATAACCTCTTATTAATAACAAAAATATTTACATTCTATGTAAATAATTATTACAGAATATAAACATGATGTTTACTTATATCGAAATTTCGAAATGGTCTTCACAGGAGAAAATATTTGTCCTTAGAATATTAGAATATCTCTCGGAGAAAGTAGCAACCACTTTCCGCGCACTTTGACATTTTTGGGAACACTCACAAATAGTTTATCCGGAGTTTTCACCGACGTATTTGTACATTTTGAAACTGCACGGCATTTATAACTCATTTTGTTACATAGATAGGAAACTGATAGAATGTAAATCCAATCGCATTTTCGTTTTATGTTTGCATCAAATCTATGTAGATTGACACATGCCAAAATCTGTTTTTTTTTTTTTTTTCTTTTTGGCTCTGCACGGTTTGTGCTTAAGCCACGACAAAGTTTTGATGAATCAGCTTCTTTGGGTTGACTGTTGCTTGTGTTGTATTGTATGTTGTACTCTTGCTGGTAATGGCAGATGAGACATTTTGGAAGGATTTTGTGCAAGGAAAGGAAACGTTTAGGAAGAAAGAAAGAATACGGAAATTTGGAATGAATAGGAACTTTATGACGGATCAGGTAGTTAGGAAAAGCTGTAAGAATAATTTTCACCATTTAAATATTTGTCAAATTAAATTATACTCTTAAATTATTTTCATACATAAATACAGAAAGAATAGAATAAACATGGATATTGTTTGTACATAGTAGAGTATTTACTGTTTTTATGCAAGTATTGCAAGTGACGTGACGTGTCACCGACCCCATTGCAGCGCCATCTTGTCAAAGTAGCGTTTTTGCGCGATATTCAATGATGTTTTATGCTGTTGTTTGTATATAATATCATTGGCGATATTTATTTAATCATTGAAATATTAAGTATAAATAAATAAATAATAAATATCTCTGGATATTATTCACACAGCGCCATCTAGCCCCAAAAACTTTTGAGTAGGCACAGATTGAGGTTTACCAAATGGGAAGTTTACCAGATGGGAAGTAGCCAGAAAAGCGGAGTCTCCTGGTACAGGCATTAAAATGCTTAAAAGGAGGCTTCGACAACTTTGTTGTATAAAACTAAAATTGAAATAATAAACAAAATTTTTATTTAATTATTATACTAACCTTCCGCCCGTGGCTTCGCCCGCGTGAACTATAGGACGTTATCCCGCGAATATCTTGTAAATTATTGTAGCCTATGTGTTATTCTGATGGTTAAGCTATATTATTGTAAAGTTTAAGTTTTAACGTGAAAGAGTAACAGACGTTCATCTATCCCCCCCCTCCCCCCCCGGCCGGTACCGCCGCAACCGCTATGTCCCTGCATTTTAAATCTGTAATATCTTCGAAAATATTCATTTACATTACATGATGTAAAGGGCCATATTGATCTATATTACATGCACAATTTATTTAAGGTACTTTATTGGATAAGGATTAATACTGTATTGCTTAAAATCACTTTTTCGTAAATAAGCTATTATTTTATCGTAATAAGTAAAGGAAAATGATTGTTGTGGGTTATCCCTAAGAGATAGACATATACCATCGCGGACTTTTTTGTAAAACTTTTTAAGGTGTACAATAATGTAGTACATTATTTTGATCTATCTCGTAGGGTTTAGCCAGCGTTTGCAATGTAAGCGCAAAAAATGTGTTAATTTACGACCTCACATAAGAAACCTCTAAAATTATCAGTGTTTCTCTACTATATTATGCATGTTTTATACATATAAACATTTCTCTTGAATCACTCTATCCATTAAAAAAAACCGCATCAAAATCCGTAGCGTAGTTTTAAAGATCTAAGCATACATAGGGACAGACAGACAGGAAGCGACTTTGTGTTTTATACTATGTAGTGATTTTTATAATCGAATCGAGAATCGAGACGAAGTGGGCGTGTCCCTACTTCTCATCACTAAATCGCGCTCGTTACGTCACAGTAGGTACAAAAAATATGGCACGGTCGGTTCTCATACAAATTGACGTACTTGCGGTCTCTAGTCCAATGGATCTCTGTGGTTTAATGCTAAAATACTTGCGGAGTTTTCGGCTTGTGTGTATGTCCAGAAGTGTCAGTTCCCAGTAAATGTAAAAAGAACACAATTTTGGGTTCATGCAGCTTTGAGTTCAAAACAGGATCATGCTTTGCATTATTAAAGAAATTCTTAACATTGTCAAACACCCATGCATCTAAAAGGGTTGTATTTTTGTCAGTACTAAAGGTTTGATCATATGGATCAAACTTATTTATGAAAATGTGGCCCTCTACATCTCCCTTTGCAAATATTTCCACAATGTCATATGCACCCCAACTCCAAGTATAAACACTTTGATTAAACACAGAGTCAAAGTCCACAGGGTTCTCTTTCCAGCCTTTAAGTATAGCTGAAGGGTCCTCATAGAAACCAGCTATGACTGCTACATGTCCAGGGCGTGACTCAGTTGGCATTCTGGTGTTGGATATTCCCCATCTGCCATGGGTATTTGCCACTGACCTAAAAATTATAATACTCTCCATTAAAAAAATATTCAGTATCTAAACATTATTTATTACTTTAATTATAGGAAATTTGGAAATGAAGCAAGAGAAAATCTCCTTATAAATTTAATTGAAATACATTATTCAACTTATTCGTAAATCACATGTTGCATGGCACTGTTTGTAATATTGATGATTGGGTGTACCCCTACCAATAACAAGTGCTACTAATTATTTAGTATCAGATTTATGTATATGATGTTCATTTATACTATTCATACCATTCAAAAAGTAACAATATAATTTCTTACTTACCTTAAATATGGCATTGTAGTGTAATTAACAAATGATTCAGCTCGAAGCCCATCCACAACAAACAAAACTAACCGGTCAGCCGGGGCTTCATGTTGAGGTTGGTAAGGTACTACATTTCGTACAATAGGAGATTTAAAATATATATCAAATATAGAAAATAGAAATATAACGTGCAAGAAAATTGCTAACACGAACATTACAATTCATCAGTTAAACTTCACTTTCAAAACGTTTTCTTAATTATTTGAGTTGTTTAAAAACACAACCTTTGTGTACAAATATTTTATTTATGATTATTTTATTAATTTAATTGATTAAAAGGTGTTTTGAATATTTAAATGCAAGACCCCCGAAATTTGGAACGTCAAAGTCAATCAAAATAATCAAATAGGAATGGCCGATACAAATCGTATATAGATATTAAATCGTATATCAGGCCAATATCGTAAAATCCGATATCGCTGCGTATCCAAACTATATATTTGGTGATACACGATATTGCTGGATCGATGCGATGCGTCTCGATTTGATATCTAGCTCGATATCCAAGACCTATCGATAAAGGATATTAAACCGTATCGCGTTGCGATACGAGCTAAAGAAAGGATTTGTGAGTGAGTGAAATAGCATTAGTCGTGTTTTCGTACAATTCTAAACCTTATTTGTATAAGAATAAGGTTGTTTCAATACTTTCTTGTGTATTTTGACACATTTTTATTAGACCTTATTTTGTCAGCAATAAGATGCATTTTCGATTTGCAATTTTACGTAACTCTCACGGACCTTCGTCCTTGAACTCATAGCATTGGTGATCCATTTCTAACTTTTGTTATTCTATTAATAGATTCGATGGTTGGTATTATTAAGTTTATGTATTTCATGCTTTTAGTTACTACTAATGAGTTCTGCATTAATAAACATCGTATTTAGAAGTTCTAAATACGATCTTTATTAATGCAGTACTTACTGAAACACAAATAACTAAGTAAATACTATTAAAGCATCCTTAATACACCTAAAGTAACTAATCGAGTCAGTTTTAAGAAATAAATCACAATGAAAATATCGTGTCATGATACAGTATCTAGTTTCAGAACACATCGTTTTATAGGTTTAGTGTAACCAAATACAGTCCGATACTCCGATACACCAATATATAGTTTCACAGTCCGATACTCCGATACACCAATATATAGTTTCAAATAATATATAGTTTCAGAATCCGATATCAGATATCAATATATAGTTTCGATTCGATATTGTAAAAATCCGATATTACCCACTACTATATCAAATATCAATGTCAATAAATAAATGTCAAGTATGACGTTTGATTTTTCGTTCAAAAATAACTCCTTTCATTATAAAACTCAGAAAAAGGAAACTATAAAAGAACGTGTATTTAAGGCAAGCATCCCTCAGAATAAGGACTATAAGCATAGAAGTAAGGCTAAAATAAGAATTGAACAACTGTTATCTTACTCATTTTAACTTTATTAATTCGGCCATAGGAGTGAGTGAATCAACATGATCCGTATTAGTTTCTGTTTTCCAAGGGTCGTCGCTAGTCTAATGTCAAACGGATGTCTTTGGATGTCTTTTAACTCCACCAAATTAAAAATGCGTAGGTTGTTTCCTCATGCTGGGGAAAAAGTGACAACTTAACTTAGTTACATCATATTGACAAATACTTTCGCACAAAATTTGTGACTCCTTTGAACTAAATTAATTTAATTTAATGCTAATAATCAGTGCAAGGCTTGAAAACAAGATAAATCTTGTTTTGTGATAGATACTCGGTGCCTGTGTAAAATGTCTTGTGTGATTGAGGGCTGTAAATCACACACTGGAAGAAAAGGAAATATTCAAGAAACCGTAACCTTTCATCGGTAAGTTTAGATTGTTTTCGATTATTTCAATTAAGAAAATAGTGTCCTAACTTTTAAACTATGCTTAAAGTTTTTGATTATAGTTGTTTTTGTCCAATTCAGTATCGAATATTGCTTGAATCAAAGAAATTTTGTTCAGATCTTAGAGGTTATATTATTTCGCTTAGTGATGTGCATTTCTATATCGATAAATCAATATTAATGAGTCATTGGACTCATTGGTAAAAACTAAACCATTTTAGGACTGGATTGGATTTATCTTTCAAACAATAATATTTACTTTTACTTTTCCTACACTTTGATTAGATTCAAACGAATTGGTTAGATGTTTATTTAGTGTTTATTTCTATACAATACTTAATTCACTAAATGGTTCAAATATTTTAAGATTTTTTTTAAACATTAGACTAAAATATAAAAAAATAATTTGTAAATTTGAATTATTACCAGAGAACATAATATTCAATATCAAGTACCTACATTTTTATTTTTATTTCAGGACAGACTACCAGTTCCTATGGACATCTGTGATGCGAGTGATGCGAGACATGGCAAAGTTTCTAGTTCTGTAGCAGAGTCACATAAAAATGTAATCATTGATGTTGAAAAAAAAGTAAGAACACTGTTTTGTGCATTTATTTATAATAATAATAATAATTCTTTATTTCAGATCAAAATCCATATCAAGATTTATATTAGAAGTGTATTTATCCGGTGTCTAATTTACTTAGTTCTCTAATCTAATTTAAATAGGCAGAAATTTGACCGCCATCTTGCCATTTATGAAATACCAACTACTACAAGCTCAATTATTTGTATTTCAGTTACCATTGCCCAGAATAAGACAATTAAGCAACACGTCTGCAGAGACTGCATGCAGTCGTCATGAAGCAATTATTTTAAGATTGCAGCGACAACTAGCAAGAACTAAAAATAAATAAATATTGTAACCGTGTAAATGCAATAAAGAAATAAATAAATAAAATAGTTTCCCAGCGACGCCTTCGGAAAATAAACGCACTTAATAAAATCTTTTATATATTATTAACCTTGTAACAACCTCTTTTCACAAAACCTCAAAACGTCAAACATAGTTAGTTCATTCCCGCGCCAATAGATGGCGCGCAAAAGACTTTAATTATACCAAGCGTTACGATTTTTCGATTGTATAAGTATCCTCCATACATTTTGAACTTTGTCAAACATTATCAGTAGATTGCACTCAAAGTAGCTTCTAATCGTTAGGACTGCTTTGAGTATCTAATTGTTATTGTTATACGCTCCACTGTGTACTAAGCGCACCACGCCTCGTGCTTTTACTTAGTAAGACACGTTGCGGGGTCCACCTATATTTTATGTAGCTTCGTAAAATACACGAACTACCCAACGTTGGACGTTTTATTCCTGCTCGCCACCGCCGACCTCTTCCTCACCCGGCTACCCTGTTACAACCTATGTTTTATAATCTTTCAAATATAAAATCTCTACCATAAGGATGGAACAAACAACTCACTTTCGCATTCTTAATAATAAGTAAGGACTTAATCTTACTAATCAAGTAGTTTTTGAGTGAAAGAGTACCTAACAAACATCCATCCATATATACACACAAACTTTCGCCTTTATAATATTAGTAAGTATTTCGCCTTTATAATATTAGTAAGATAAGATATAATATTAAACCTAAGTCGTACGTAACTTTATCTGTTAGGTTTATTTTTATCGACTTTAAGTGCCGACAAGGAACGTCACTACCGTAGAAAAAACTAGGGACAACCTACAGAAACTGACTCATGACAAATATTATACATCCCTTTCTAACGCATTATTGTCATTCATATGAATAAAAAGGATGAGTATATGTCTTTGCTTGCTATTTTAGTCAGGTTTCTATGCTTATAGTCCTTATTCTGAGAAGCATCCGTTCTCCACAGACCAGCCACAGACCACAAAGAGAAAGTGACGCCAAATACATTTTGTATTCCTCCCGTTGTCCCCGTTGGCCATGTCCCCCATTGATAGTGTATTTAAAAAAGAGGTAGATACCGCACTAGAGCGCTCGAAAAATGCTCCGCTCATATTGTGTTAATTGACACAAATCATTTTAGACGCATAATGTCAACGGTTGGTGAAGCACATAGATTTAGTAGTATATCTCGACGGATCAAATTCTAATCGCCGTGCGTTAAAGGATGGCATATCTACCTCTTTTTTAAATACACTATCAATGATGTCCCCCCTATGGGGACAACCGGGACGGTATTATGTTTAGTTAAATTACTAAGATACTCAAACTATGTCGATTTCCTTTATTCCCCGTGGTCCCTGTCCCTGTCCCTGGAAGGGACTAAGGCTAAGTTCAGATGGTCGCGCGTTGACGCGCGTACATCCTTACGCGCGTAAAGAATTCCTAAGTAAATATATCAGACTGTTCACATGAACGCGCGTCTACGCGCAGCTACGCGCGATCGTCGCTGCACCATCGCCGGTATCTTGATGCGCGCGTGTACGCGCGTTTGCGCGCGTATTGAGTTCCTTTGTTCATGTATCAACGTGTTCAGTTGACTCGCGCGACTTCTAGCGTGCAGACGTACGGAGCAGCGAAAAATGGAGGAGGATTTCGATGTCGATTTATTCATTGATGAAATAGAAAATAGTTTTGGATAAAGAGTAAAATATAAGCTTAAAGTAGTTCTATCTCTTAAAATCGGATGTACCCAGTATCTTCTTTGTCTTCGTCGTTTTTTGAGCCTCCGATACAAAATCCACAAACAAATTGCCTCGTCCACTTTCATTCTCGATGAATGATCGCGCCCGACTGCCGTGAGCTTACGCTTGTCATGTGAACTCCTTGTCGCGCGTACACGCGCGTCAACGCGCAACCATCTGAACTTAGCCTTATACAGCTCACTATATAAGCTGTTTCAGGTTCTTCCGGGTGGTCAAACTTTCCGCTGCGGGTGTTAGACCCCCACATACCACCAGGGTTCATTCCCGTTCGTCCCACCAGTACTTCCCGTACGTATATGTATTGATTGAATCACACATTCATAAACACATAATCATGACAATCATGTTCATGGTATCCACTGGGATAGGTAGGTACCTACCTACCTATCTAAATAACCGAAGGCAGTCGAAAGTTCGAAACTACTCGAAATTATTTAGGCCCCAATAGGGCCAGACGGAACTAAAACGTTTCGACTGCCCCCACTGGTGGCAGATTTGGTGGGGGCAGGCGGGGATACCGTAACTTTTTAGTTTCATACCTCTACGAACCATATTTTAAGAAACTTAAGTTACTGAAATAAAAAATAAAATATCTTTGAAAATTTATTCAAAACACAAGATGAATTCCAAGTTCCAACTATTCTACTGAACTATTAATAACTTCCAACTGACTAAACGAAAATTCAAAACTTGGAACAATTAAAAATTACTTACGTGGCCAAACTATACCTACAGTCTCGCTTTGTCTATAAGCAACAGTTAACGCTAAGAACTCAGCGCGGTTTTAACCCGCGCCCGCAGCGGTTGCAGCCCCCCACAGCCTCTGTAGAATGTTTATTTTTATCAAAAAAGTAAGAGCTGATTTCAAGACGCGATTTTCACCCGCAGCGCGCGTGGTTGTTCGCGATTCCCACCCGCAGCCGAGGCACGGCCAGGTAGCGCCTGCGCGCTCTTCGGTCGCTTGGCGAGCGACCGCATTAACCGGCCCGGGCGGGAGGTCAGAAATCCCGACGCCTCTTTGCTTGACGTGTCTGTGTGACAATTTGTAACCGCACGTCTTGCGGTCATTGCCCGCCAAGTTTGCGGGCGATAATTGCAACCGCGGCGGCTTGCTCGGGACCGTGCAAATCACCGGTCTTGAAAGCCGCAAGAAGCTGCGGGCCCACAACCGCGGCGGCCGCGGGTAAAAACCGCGCCGCCGCGTGACGTGAGTATGGTAGGTAGGTACCTACAAATTAAACGTTACTGTCAGATTTTGAACTATCATCACTATTATCATTTGAATGCATTCCTGCTGAAAGTAATGAGAAAAGCTCTAACTCCTGAGTTTCTTTTAATTTCTCTAAAACGACATCGCACGGAATTCTATCGTCCAGATCTTCATCAGGCGTAAGTCCAAGCGTAACAAATGCTCTGCGTGTTTGTCCAGCGCTCAGCCAACCGCGTTGACCTGGATCAAAACTTTTCACCACTGCTTCTAAATGCCTAAAAAACAAAATTTAAACATAAACCACCGATTAAATACTAAGCAGTTACAAAATAAGAATAATAACACGTTTTTCAGGATTATAACTTGTATTAGCCTTTTACCTCGCACTCCGCGCCTCAAAAGCTCGCGAGCCAAGCTCACAAGGTATCCTCCCAGGGAGCAGACAGTGACGACCGACCACCCTAGTCCCTATCTGCTCCCTCCCCTTTGTCGCAAGTTGACTATCAGTAAATAAGACGGTGTAACGTAACGTGGTCAAGTTGCCGCCGGTGGACTAAGACTGGCCTTAGTCCACCGGCGGGGAAATTAATACAGCAACACAAACCGGCCACTAATATAAACCCATACTGCCCCATAGAGCAGGCCCAGATGAGGCGTTTTTTGCGCGATTTGACTCGCGCATTTGGAATTGAACAAAAGAAAAACGCGCGACTGCGCGCGACTGCACATGTGGACCGGGATGTATATGAATCATAGAACCTCGCGCCTCGCGCGTTTGGAAACGCGCGAGTGAAAACGCGTCATCTGGGCCTGCTATTAGTCGGTGCAGGATTCTAGTGTAAGTAAAGTGTTTTCATTAAGAGGTTCATTTAAGTTACATATTTAAAATATTAAATACCTTTGCTCATACAAGACGGGTGCTAATCCATGGCCAGCGCGAAACAGCATACACTCATTTAGCAATTTTTCCATGTAAATTATTGGCTTATTGGAAGCTTGTGCTATTAATTTAGTGAGAAGAAAACGAACAAGCTCAGGTATGCGTCGTTCTCGTAAATAGTTTTCAGTACGAGCTACAGTTGATAAAATATGTTGCTTGCGCTCCGAGATGAATACTTCTTCTTTTGAAGGTTCATCTATGAGACATTTACAAAGCGATATTGGCTCATATCTAGGTTCTGGTTCAAATACACTGATCTCTTCGTCCATTTTATATAATGTTAATGTATGTTTAAAGATTTTTTGTTTTTTATTAAAGTTATTTTATAAGTTCT
This sequence comes from Mecyna flavalis, assembly GCA_949319885.1. Classification (NCBI taxonomy): domain Eukaryota; kingdom Metazoa; phylum Arthropoda; class Insecta; order Lepidoptera; family Crambidae; genus Mecyna; species Mecyna flavalis. The sequence goes on from OX439426.1 coordinate 10,241,900, forward strand.
TCTCAGTATTCAAGTTTTGACAAAAAACAGCAAGCAACACATAGAAATATTATGTAAGCAACAAGCCATAGAAAAATTTTACTCACGGTGACAAGTAAAAAAACTTTCTTTTGTTTTTTGTTTGAATAAAGTTTTGTAGACAAAACAAGACAAAATAAAAAATTCTGAACTGAATGTCAGTCCGAACTACAAAATATACAATTATGCTTGGTAAGTTGATTAATTTCAATGAAAGATTTATAATAGACGAACTAAAATCGTATTCGGACCGCGACTTTAAACCAAATCAAATGACAAGACAAAAAAAAAATAACCGACAAATTGTTTTGAATATGTACTGAAATCATGGTGTACTTTAACGAACACAATGAAATAATTGTAATTTTCTTGAATTAAAGATCAATGAAATACATATTATGTAAAGGAAATGCTGTACGGTTAATCAAGGAACAATAAAATGCTAATGCTATAATTACGAAGTTTGTATTTTACTTGTGTGTTGTGGATTAACAATGATATCAATCATGGGTAAGGATCCAGAGGAGACACATATCGGGAAAATTGACGATTGTAAGTTAAATTTGACACTATGCATGCTAAAATATATTATTATTGTACAGCCTAAGTAATTGTGAAAAGAAAAATGTGTGTAAAGCATATTTCTTATAGTAAATAATAATTAAAACTCTACCATGAATGAGTCTCATTTAATCTCTTCTATATCTAAGACTGTATTTAAGTAATTTAACTTTTCGTTGTAATGGGTAAGTATTTAAAAAAGCAAGTTTTGCCAACCAATAGAAAAGTATACTTTTGCTATTTTTGCTTTAGGTGATACTGATATACGCAAGACTGGACAAGAAATGGATATAATTCGACAAAGAACCATTGCCTATGAGTATCTCTGTAGATTAGAAGAAGCCAAAACATGGATCGAAGCATGCATTAAAGAAAAATTACCTCACCCCACTGAATTTGAAGAGAATTTGCGCAATGGGGTCTATTTGGCTAAGCTTGGTCATTTCATATCACCTGATATGCTGCCCTTGAACAAAATATATGACATTGATCAGAGGCGTTATAAAGTATGCCATAAGTTTTTATTAAATATCACATGTTTTAGGATGTAATGCTTATAAATTTCCTAAGAACTAATAGAGCTCATTAGGTCATACATAAAATACCTATTTCGTTTATAGTGTGTGTGTTTAGTATGATAATTATATTTGCTTTATTTTTGGTTACCAATTGTACTTTTTTAATACTAATGTTTTTATAGACCTGATGAATTTGATTCAAATTAAAGATTATTTAATTTTTGATTTTGCTAACCAATTTATTGGATTAACTGCATTTAAGTTAGTCTAAGATCCGAACTAAGGTCGATCTTCACCGAGTTGATAATAGAATGAAACTTATTTTATTATGAATTTAGCATATTAGAAAACATATTAAAAATGGGTTGCCAAAAAAAATCCTGGACCGAGTATGTTTAATTGTATTTTAAAAATTTTTTTTTAACAAAATCCCAATTTTTTGCAGACAACCATATATCAACGTGTACATAATAAAACAGCGCTTATGATGATATTAAAAAAAATCTATTATCCAATTAGGTGAAATTAACTGGTATCGACACATACGTGTTTATACCTGACAACCCAGTAGTCCCCCTACGTAAATAATAGAAAACCCAACGGCTGCACATTCTATACGTTTTGTACGTTAAGTCAGGACATAATTTTCCTATTATCTTGTTATTGCAAAATTTTGTTTAAAATCATTAAAAAAAAAAGAAAAATTGGTCGGTCCAGGATTTTTTTAGGCAACCCATTTTTAATATGTTTTCTAATATGCTAAATTCATGATAAAATAAGTTTCATTCTATTATCAACTCGGTGAAGATCGACCTTAGTTCGGATCTTCTACTAAGTCATTATAATGGTTTGCATGTTTCAGGTAATGGGTCTTCAGTTCAAACATACTGACAATATAAACAAGTTTTTACAAGTTTTAAGAAAGACTGAATTACCTGTTGTAAGTTTGATTGAAGATTATCAGATTATTTTTATTATTATTTTGTGTCATTAATAATTGTAGAAATGTGCAGCAAGAGCACAGAGATATTCATATTTCAGTATTTTGCTGATGCCAGCCCTCTACTCAGTTACGGTGGTCAGGAACAAATGTTGCTCGGGGGACACAATAACTGGAACTGGAACCAAAACTGGGGTCCTCAATATAGAAATAAAATATTATAATAGTATTATTATTATTGTTATTTTCAATTAAATATTTCAAACAATGCGTTTAAGATTTATTGCTTTTTTTTATTTTTAGACTTTTCAACCGGAAACTACAGACATCTATGATAAGAAGAATATGCCTCGCGTAATTTACTGCATACATGCCCTCAGTTCTCATTTGTTTAAATTGGGAAAAGCCCCTCTAATACGAGATGTATTTGGGACAGCCATATTTACAGGTATGTGTTTTTTCATGGAATTTCATAAATAGATTTTGTTCATTCATATTGTAGGTAGTATAATATAATGCTGTAGCTGAAAAAAAAATGCTGTAGCTGCATGTGTTAATCCTCTACATATACATTTATATTGTATTTTAACTAAACGTGGATAATAATAATTAAACATTATTTTTATTTATTTGTTTTACTTATAGATGTTTGTGGTGCAACTCATTTTGGTTAACTAAGGCAGATACTGCAATTTTAATATTTGAGTTAATGACATGAATTATAACGACAGTCAATCTATTCTTTTCAGATGAAGAACTGGATTTAGTCTCAAAAGATTTACAAAGATGTGAACATCCCTTGCCAATGTTTCAAAAAATTGGTGGGATTTTGTCTAAAAATAATGCCAATGATTCTGGAGGCCTTCACAAAGCTCTTGTTGAATTAAACAAACTCCTTGAAACTGAGAAATCTATAACTTCAGCCATTCTGAACCCACAGCTTAAGTTGAAATATGTTCAAAATAGACTTATTAATGAGTACAAAAAAGTCTTGCAAGTTGCAAGACATGAAAAAGTAAAAGCTGCTCAAAATCGCTCACTGAATGATAGCTACATTCCTGATGAATATGATGAATTACTTACTCAAATTGAGATCCAAGGTCATATTACTTCTGTTAATTATAAGTTCTTATGGAAATCCCTATGCCTAGCATCACAAAACAATGATTTAAATACTTTGGAGAAAATATTCAGTGAGAATTGGGTTAAGATAAAAGATTATGATCCCAAAAACTTGGACTTCTACTGTGATGTTGTAAGGGATATTGTGGATTGCAATAAAGATGTTGATGTTGAAAGTGTTACAAATTGGCATAAAATATTTCAAAATATAGTAAATGAAGGAAACAGGAAATCTCTGGAGCATGTTGACCATAAAAATGCTATCGCCTATGTGAATAAGGCACTGGATGAAGGCAATCCAGATGAATTATATAAGGCATTGAGAAATCCCTACTTGGAACTGAATTTGAAAATTGACAAGTTTGCTGTTCCTCTTTTATTTGAAGAAATGAGATTAGAAAAGTGTGAATTAGAGAAGAATCTGAACGAAAGCGAAATTGCTGCGTCTGTTTCTTACTTGACAGCAATAGCTTCTATATCTCAGGCTGTGGAAAGAGGTGATGAATCTGCGGTGTGGAATTCTCTAACTTCCAAACAGGTTCACTTGGAAGGATTGCGTCCGCACTGCCGCCGGCGTTACCTCGCAGCCCTGGTGACCGCACTACAAGTGAAAGTTAGGGAGCAATGTGCGTGCCCTCTGCTTACATTAGAAGACATCCGGGACACCATTGACATGGTTAACATGAAGGATGACGACAATGAGGAATGTAAGTTTGTTTATATTGTAGGAAACAAAAGTAAATCAAACTTCGTCTCTTCTCCAATAAAATTGTGCCTTGGCAACTTCGAATGCTCGAACTATTTTGTTTTCAACTGTACTGCATTAAAATTTTTAGTTATGAAGCATTTATACTGTATATTCATACCACTTCATACTCATATTATAAAGAGGAAAGATTTGATTGTTTGTTGGTGTGTATTTAATAGGCTCCGAAACTACTGAATTCTTCCGAAAAATGCTTTCACTGTTGGAAAGCTACACTATCCCCAAGTGACATAGGGTAGGTACTTTTGATCCCGGGAATGTGGGGGGAAGGGGGGACAGTTAAAAAAAAAAATTACGCGCGGGTGAAACCGCGGAGTATTTAATATAAATTACTTATATGGTTCTTAATTTCTTTTCAGTGGTCCTTGTAATAGACAGCATTAACAAGGCTGTGATGGAAGAAGATAGTGAGACATTGATGACTTTGCTGAAGAATCCAAGTTTAAAATTAACAACACCATTACGTAGAGAAGAAAATCAACTGTATCTTCGCATGCTTAAGAAGAAACTTCTTCACAAAGAGTCACAGAACTTGTGGCTTGATGACATTGTTAACACTATCAATGATGTTAATGAAGAATCATTGAAAGTAAAGGAACTCACGGATGCTCTAGTTCACTTGAATCTGGCGGTAATAAAAAGTGACATTAATAAATTTTGGGAAGCTCTGTCATCTCCCCTGCTCTCTAGTTCTGCATCTATTGAAAGCAGTTGTAAAGATATTTATTTTCAAATGTTTTCAAAAGCTTTGAAGAAACGAGGGCATTATATTTGCCCTTGGATTGTTTGCCATACAAATGCAGGTAATACAGTATACATAGATGTGGAATCTTACACATATAGATGGACGACACCTAAGGACTTTGTTCCATATGCGAGGTATTTGACAAGAAAAGATGTTCATGTGATCATTGAAAAAACAAATAAACATCATGTCAATAAATACATACAGATGTTACTTGAAAAATCCATTGTTAAAATTCAGGCTTGCTGCAGAGGATATCTTTTCAGAAAGGCTTTTAGTCAAAGGTTAATTTTTCTTCAAGACAATGTTGATTCTGTAATAAAGATTCAAACATGGTGGAGAAAAATAATCATGCAAAGAAAATATGGTACTTTAATTAAAATGAAAGCCATCGAATCAAAGTTAAAAAAAGAAAGACAACAAAATCCCCTGATTTGGTATAAAGTGCAGGTATTGTTATCAGTTTTTTTTACATTTTCTCTTGTATAACAAATATAAACCATTAATTTCGTGATCATTAAATTGATCTTAACAATTTACTTCTTTTTCAGGAACATAAAATAATAAAGATACAAGCTTTATGGCGAGGTAGGCGTGCTCGCGAAGCATTCACAGCACTTTTCCACTCCCCCAACCCGCCACTAAAAGCTGTAAAGAGATTTATACCAATGCTTGATTTCTCCACTGAAGACTATGACAGGGAAATAGAATTACAAAGTTTAAAGTCCGAAGTTGTTCAGTCCATGAGAAAAAATCAAGAGTTATCAAAACAAATTGATGACATGGATCTAAAAATTGGCCTTTTGGTACAGAACCGTATTGCTTTGCAAGAAGTTGCTGCGCACGGATTAAAACTAAACAATTTGGTAAAACATAACTCAATGACGAAACTGGTTTTCCAAAACCGATCCGAGGGTAAAGGGACATTAATGTCGGTGTCTACTGCCGTTAAAGGCTTGAAATCTTTAACTAAAGAAAGTAAAAAGCTTCTGGATGGTTACCAACATTTGTTTTATGAATTGCAAACCAATCCGACTTATTTATCTAAACTTCTTTTTTGCATTCCCCAAAATAAGACTAATAATTTCGTACAAAATGTCGTACTCAGTCTGTATAATTTCGGAGCATATGCTAGAGATGAGTATTTGTTGCTGAAATTGTTCAGATTCACTTTAGAGGAAGAGATAAGTTGTAAAGTAGTTATGCCCTTTGACATAATCGCATCTACGCCATTGGTGCTGAAAATGGCAGTCAATTTATCAAGACAACTCTCTGGGTTGAATAGTCTCAAAACAATACTTGGCCCTCTAATAGATAAGATAATAAGTGACAGAGATCTCAATATTGAAACTGGTCCTGTAGAAATTTACAAAGCGTGGAGGAATGAAACAGAAATGAAGACAGGGCAAATTTCGTGAGTAATTTATCAATTTTTTTACACGATTCTCAATTTAGTATTTAGCTATCCCGCGAATAATTCTTTCGGCCTATGTAAATCGGACAATCAACAAAAAACGAATCATCATAAATTAATTCAGAGACGATCACTTGTGGAATCTATAAAATTCTATATATTCTTTTAAATAAATATTTTTATTTAGGTGGTATCTATTTATATACAATTTTGTTACTTTCTAGCGCATTACCTTACAATGTAACACAAGAAGAAGCTCTGAAGTACCCAGAAGTTAAAAGCCGTCTTGAAACTGCCTTGAGTCAACTTAAGACAATAGTGGTCATGTTTTTGGACAGAATTACCAAATCAACAGATCTTTTACCATTTTGTATCACGTATATGGCACGTGTTTTACATAGGGCACTCTCAACAAAATTTCCCCACACGCCTGAAAAAGATATTTTGAAGGTATGTAATTATTTATGTATTTAATTCCTAATGTTTACATACAAAAAATCTCGTCGATCTGTAACTCCGTTGCGACGTGAAAGAACGACAAACAAAAACGCTCCTATTTGAGCTCCATCCCATGAATCTACCGCGGGCATAAGATGGCAAAGTGACTCTACAGTTCCTTATTCAAGTATTAATATTGTTTACTTACTTTCAGGTTATCGGTAATCTAGTGTATTATCAGTTCCTGAATGCCGCCATCGTGGCCCCGGACGCGTTCCATGTTGTCAATTTGCCAAATGGAGGCGGCCTTACGAACGATCAACGGAAGAACCTTGCGTCTGTCGCTAAAATATTGCATTTCTCTGCAGCCAAGAAAGGTGTAAGTAGGAACATTTCCAGTTTGAATTGCCATTTATAGGTGTATTTTTGTTTTTAAAGAATCTTTTAGTAGCGACATTTTTTTGTATTGTTTATTTATTCTGAAAATGGGGACGACCGACTAAAGAATGCATCCACTGCAGCAAATAACAAAGTCGGAACTACATACATATGGTCGGAAATGTAGTTCTAATCTGTAGTTAAGCTTACCCTTAGGCCACGTCGTCCGATCGGTTTGTCCGATCGATCGGACCATACGCTCCCGCTTTTCAAATTACACAAAATTTTGTAAAACTCCAGCCTATCCGTTATTCTGATGAATTACCTAATTACTGTTATGTTTTATTTTATTTATGTAAGTAGTTTAGCATGAAAATGCAATAAAATCCATTCCAATCCTGTTAACATAAATTCCTTGTGCCAAAAGCATAATATTATGTGATAAATGCTTTTCTTGACAAATAATAATTTTCTTTTAAGTTTGGAGAAGAATCTCGCCACCTTCAGTGTTTGAACCCGTTCATAGTGGAATGCCACGAGAAAATGAAAGAATTGTTTAGGCGGTGCTGTCGCGGGCCTACACTTGAAGAATACTTTGCAGTCGATGAATATACTGAGGCCACACTGCTACATCATCCTCATATTTATATCACAGTTCAGGTATTGTTTTTAAGATTATCATAGATATTTGTATTGTACATTTAAATTTTAACTTACTGTTTTGTAATGAATTCCCGGTATTGTCAATATGCCGCTGCAGCTACACCTTTGTATTACAATCGGCCGCAAAAGTAGCTACGCATTTGACAATATCAAAAGTCCTACCTGTCATGGTAAAAAGATCATCCAGTCGCCAAAAATGTGCTTTTACTTACACTCACTGGCTCACGGCGCGGTTTTTAATAGTAATAGTTTAGTAAATAAAATAGTATTTTCAATTGTACTCGTATCACGTATGCTAGTTATTGTACCTCAAAAATAAATTTACCGTAGCTTAAAAAAGCAGGTTAGGCTATCAGATATGTAATTAAAATAAATATTGGTGTTCTTTTAAGGCGATTACAGATCCCTAACACAATTACATATTAAAATCAGTTATTATCGAAGCGTAACTTTTTTTTTAATTTGAGCCTTTTATCCGACTGCTAAGTCGGGTACTTTTAAGATTGATTAAAATTGGAATTTTCAATACTTTTTCAGGAAATTGTAGATACACATTCACTGTTAGTTGAGTATCAAGATATTATAGCACCAGACCCACGGGATCGGCTTAACGAGCTCCTGGATGACTTGGGAGAAGTCCCCTCTGTGGCACAATTAGCGTCACGTGATGTCGATTCGGTAAGTATGACTCAATATAAATTGTATATTATTGTATATTTAAAAAGACAGACAGTACCTATACAGCGTGTGTGTGTGTGTGTGTGCGTGTGTAACCCGAGGGACATATTTAAGGAGAGTGTTCAGAATCCGATTTAGAGTCCAATTCGCTATAAAAAATATATCCTTAATTTTTTTCGTAATTATCCTAATAATTTATGTATGCATGAACTATCTAAAAATCCCGTGTGCTAAGCGGCCGGTTACGCCCCAAACTCAAATTGTACGCGAGTACAATAATTTGAGTAATGAACGAGTGCACGAAATAGTTACTGTGAAGGGAAGAGTGCCCGCACGTTACGCGGATTTTCAGGTTTCGACTAAGGTTATTGACAGATATTTACCAGAGTTTTTATTGATTTATACTTATTTTGTTATATGGAAGCATGAACTATTTGGGGTTTAAATATGTCCCTCGCATTTCCTGTCATACTGTATAGTAAGTTGATACCGTGACATTGTCTTACACCCATAGCACAAGCTATGCTTAGTTTGGGGCTAGATGGCGCTGTGTGAGTAATGTCCAGGGATATTTAATTGTTTTATTTATTTATTTATAAGGAATTAGACGTAAAAATAAATACATATTACCAAATCTTTATATCTTTGTGTATCTGTAAGGTACCTACTAAAAACAAGCTATTTTGAGATACGTTAAAATCAGGACGAATGCAATCAAAGTTGCATAAACCGGTATTTATACCCTTGGATTCTGTCGTCCAATCACATTTGTACCGTTTTAGCACATTGGAGAAACTACAGAAGAGAATGCTCGACTCGACGTGTGCCTAGCACTCGTAAACAAATTCCAGGCGCCTTCCGATGACATGACCGACTTGAATAAGCTGTTTATCAAGACAAAGGAGCTTTGTGTCGCCGTTATTCCGTTTTTGAACGGTAATGATCAATTGATTTTTTAATTTTCCATCCTATAAGTACAGCCGGCAGCAGAACAACCTACCTCAAGCTATCCAATTCCTACAACCAATGGTTAACTTGGTGTACGTCTAACACATATAGTTATGTTTCAATTAAATCTTTTTCACAGATTAGGATAGGTTAATCTGCTACCGCGTGTACGTAGATTAAAATTTGTTATTTGATAAATTAAACAAAACCCAAACGGATTAAATTTTTCGTTTAATAAAACAACATATTACTGAGTATTATCCTTTTGTCATAATAGGTGAGCATTTATTGGAAGCGCTCTGCATCGGTAATACAAAGGAACAACAGGAACAGTATGCCAAGAAAGTTCAGCAGCGAATATACTCTGGCCAGGCCAAATCGGACGATGTTATGTCCCTTCGCGAACACATTGCGAAGTTGCGACGCAACCTTCAAATGTTAGAGGACGAGGGTTACGTTACTAGAGAAGATGGCTACCAAGCCCTGGTCACATCCATTGCCCTCGATCTTTGCAATAAGGGCAAGTACAGGCAAGCGCAACGGAGGGCGTTGGCGACGCTCACTAGAACAAAACAAAGCTTGCAAGAAAAGACCAAGTACTATGAAGAGAAATGCAAATCATATGATCAGTATATCAAGTCATGTCTTGCAAATCTGCATACTGGTAAAAGGTATGTGTATAATAAATGATGTGTGTATTTTTTATTACATGATAAATTTCAAAATTACTAATACTTATTATTTTCTTATTTTTACAGAAGTGTCCATGCATGCCTGAGGAGATCTGGTAAGGATGTTCATAAACTAAAATCTAAATTAACTGCGAAATATTCTGGTGCTAAACTGATGGAGAGAGGTGTATTATTAGAAATAGATGGTCTGTCTCCATCACAGTTTAAAAATGTACAATTTGATATCACTCCTACTGATCACAATGGTGTTTTCACTATCAAAGCCAAATTCATGGGAGTTGAGATGGAATCTATTGAAATAGATATCCAAGATTTGTTACAAAAACAGTATGAGGGATGCGCTATTATGGATATGTTTGGCAAAGCTAAAATTAACGTTAATTTACTTATATTTTTATTGAATAGTAAGTTTTACGGTAAGTCTTAATCAAGTTTTCGGTACTTACCTAAAGCTGCATTTATTCTTATCAATATTACATTTTTCCCCGTTAATACTGAATTTTACACTACAGAATTAGTTAAAATATGAAGTTTAGGGTTACTGAAACGTCAGGTTATTTTTACCCCCAGTTACTATATAAGTACTTACCATGCTGTAGGAATAAAATGCCATAAAATAGACACTGTCTGAAAATTGTAATCCTGCCATTTAATGTGGCAATTTTATCTTATGGGAAAAAACTAAGTTTTTGTTATACATAAACGGTTGTGATATCGAATCTGTAATAATTTAATTTATATTGGCTTATAATTATGACATCACTAAACATCACTTTGAAAATATTTAAAAGTATTACATTGTACCTTATTTTTAATTTTATACATTAAATAATTATGTTCTCCATTTTAATGAATTTTGTTAGTATTATATTGGTAGATTAACCTGTTGTTGTTTATTTAATTGATATCAGTGGTCACTTTATAATAATACCGAAGTTTTTTCAACATGCGTATTTTCAAAGCAAATGAAATAATTTTTCGCTTAAAAAAACATTTTTATAACCTTTTAATCAGTAGAACGTTAGTTGGAATTTAATTTAAACTAATAAATCTCCGAAATGACAAAATTGCATCAACCAACTTTAGCGTTTTGTTTGACATACAGGACTGGACTTTTATTGCTTAAAAACTTAACTTTGTGGCGAGTTTTAATAGGTTACGCAATGACGTTCAATTAAAAAACTAGACTCACAATCACGCTCAAATATTGTCCGAAGCAAAAGTCTGCCCATCCGACTATTGGGCAGAGTTTTCGTTTAGTTGTATACAATTGACATTAAACACTAAATGCCACGAGATAAGGTGTTAATTTGAACGAATGTGTTAATGTCATCAGTGTCAAAACCACTCGGACGTTTTTTGAGGAATTTTTCTTAGAGATTGGGTGTCTAGTTGTATATTGAACGTCATTGAGGTTACGTTTTTATTTTACATACACCCGCTGAGTTGACATTGTGTGTAGGATTTATTATGTCCGTATTAACCACCGCCGTATACTATACCAAAAACTCGAAATTTTAATTTTAAGTATTATTAATTTACCAAATATTTTTGTGACATGCTATTGCAATCCTGTGTTATTTATGTTTCATGATAAGTGTGATGTCTCAATAAATTAATTTAATGCTATGAGCTTATTATGATGAAGTATAACGACTGTAGTATTTTATTAAGCCCGCTCTACACTTAGCCCGCGGATCGCGCGCGATGGCTGCGAAAGGGCGCGAACGCTAAGTGTGGAGCCGTTTCGCATAAAATAGGAGACGGCTCCACACTTAGCGTTCGCGCCCTTTCGCAGCCATCGCGCGCGATTCGCGGGCTAAGTGTAGAGCGGGCTTTACAGTTTATCGAATTTGAATTGTATCTTTCAATTTCAAAACCATATTGTGTCAAAAAACCTGGTGCTTGCAATAATACAGAAACGTTTTTTGGATTTGAAATAAAATATTATTAATGTTTTTATGAAATGGATTGATGAGAAAAGTTATTGATGGATTTCACCTAAAAATTATTGTAGACAATATTGATTCCTTTTATTGTGTTTTGTAATATTGCAGGTAATAATGATTTAATATTATTAAACAATAACGTAATTTTAAGTTAATATTTCATTGTTTTTATTATTTTAGTATAGTTCTACTAATAATGTAAATATACTTACTTATAATTATTCACGTAACTTACGATATTTAACACTAACACACTTAAGTTAACTTTTCGAAATAAACGAGGCTAACTTACAAATCTGTTGTTTGCATATTTATACAGCGTGGAATATCAGTCGTTGTTTTCCTGCAGAAAAATGATTCTATCTTAGTAGTAAAATAAATTATTAGTCAAATCAAAAGTTTTACGATTATGATAGACGAAACTCGAACCAATAGAACTAGCTGCGTCACGGACGGTCACCGGCCGGGGTCATTGCCCTTCGCGTTTATCAAAAAAATGATTATTTACTATTTACTCACATTTAGTTTCCATTTTCCCATTAAAATTTAAGAAAAAATTTAAAAAATTAAAAAAAAATTACTTGCATAAATCGATAGTACTACTGAAGGCCTTTGTAGTTGTACCGAACCCTCAGACGAGAAAATCGACACTCTCCCAAATAAATAAATAATAATAATAAAAATTCATCAGACAGTCAGTTGATGTTATGATCAATTCGATAGAGGGAACCAACATTTCCTACATTGGTTCCCAACTAAGTAACTAAACGACTTCACAGGGTATTTGAAGGATTAGAAAGATTACAAATAAAAGCGATTTTTAAATTAATCTCAAGATTATATTTGACAATAAATATTTTTGACAAGATCGAGCACTTTGTACAATTTATACAGTAGGTACATCTTAACTTAAAACTGAACATTTTTCTTTGAGTGAAATTGTTATTTTTACAAATTATCACAAAAGGACCTAGTTAATCTAAATTACATTATAATAATTCAGCTGTCAATAAATTAATACATAGAAAGTAAAAAAAGAGGTAGATAATAACATACTAGAGATTCATTCATTACTTATCATTATTAATTAATAACAAATACTGGTATTGGTATTGAAACAAAAAATAAGACGAAGGGCAGTTGATTTCATATTATCTACGTAATCTGCCACAATTTAGCTGTCAAAACATTAAGTACCAAAACATTTTGTAGAACAACCAAATGTTACACTCATAACAGTATTATAAACTATCATCATCCGAACGCTTAACACTTACGTCTATAAATCAGTCTATTAACTCGAAAATGAGTTATACATAAAGGTACATCTACTGAGCATTCATAACTACCAGTATACAAAATATCCAACTAAACCTGTCACATTATTTCTAACCATTCCATAATATACATTGGAACATTTTGCGTATTTTTTTTTTTGATAATAGAGATTAAATAGTACGTATTTATTCAATTTTAAATTTACCTTTTAAAATGTTTTTTTTTTTTATAAAAGGTACATGCACAGACTAAAATCATTGAATTTAGACTGTTACGTTTTTGTCCAGTATGTACCATATTTTATACCTATATATTTTAAATGAAATGCATATCTTCTTAATGCATAGCCATCAGATCAATCGATTCGAGGGATTAGTATAAATAGTCAAATTACTTTATTACCGGTCGTGTTTTTGACCTAAGTCTTCAAAGTCATTAGTTTACTAATTAAGGCACTTTATACTAAACAAGTAGTGTCATTTAAGTACTTAAAAATGTGTTTTACATTTATTTGAATGTTTTGTCTCGTAGTTTTTAATTTTTTTATAAAGGTACAATAACTTGTTCTGATAGAATAACATGATCTGGAAGTAGGAAGATAAAATCGGCAAACGTAGCCCTTTTTAAATTGTATTTTGATAAAATTTACGTTTGCTATAAACTGTTTTAACACGAGACGAAAGTCTTTTTAAAAAATATTCAAAGCCAATTTTACATATCCTACAACATTGAACTACACAATGCAAACACTATATGTACTTGTCTTCGTTAAATACTGATTAATGACTATAAAGACATTACTTAATTTACTTACATAAAGGGAAACGCCGAAAATAGGCCCAGAGTGCACAACACATTCAATTTCATGAATGAAATCTAAATATTCGTACTTGATTTGTCGTCTTCTTCTTTTTTCAGTATAAGTTGGTTAAAACAATTATAAATAATTAAGTATTTCAACGATTTTTCCTTTACATGATGTTTACATGTCACTTCTGATGTTTGATAATAAATAAGAAATTGGTCCGAAATAGTTTATTTTTAATTACGTTTTTCGATAAAGCGGTAAATATTTTATAAAGTGTTAAATAATATTATTAAAGACCAAATAATAAATGTATATTTATGAATAATGATAAATTGTTTTAAAACTACCTTTTATAATATTAATAATTAATAAATAACACTATAAAATATTTACCGCATTAACGAAAAACGTAAATTAATTTCGGACCAATACTTTTTTTTTCTTTTTTCTTGGCACTGCACGGTTTGTGCATCGGCCACTGACATTGATCATTTATTTTTATTCTTCTTTTTGGTTGGTCCGAAATTAATTACGTTTTTCGATATAGCGGTAAACATTTTATAGTGTGAAATAATAATAATTATAAAAAGTAGTTTTATACTAATTTATTATTATTAATAAATATACACTTATAAATTGGTCTTTAATAGTATTATATAACAATTTATAAAATATTTTCCGCTTTATCGATTAACGCAATATAAAAAAGTAAGTTTCGGACCGGTATAAACATACGTCATTAATGAAATGTAAAGGATATAGTCGTCGAAATATTAAATAATTTATTAATGTTTTTTCCGACTTCTACTGAAAAAAGAAGAAGACGACAAATCAAGTACGAATATTTAGATTTTATTCATGTGATTGAATATGTTGTGCACTCTGGGCCTAAGTTACTATGGCTTTCTGGCAATCCCCTTTTCCTCTGAAATTTTGTCACTACAACAGTACCTATTATTTATAACTTCTTTCAGTACAGCTTTTGGTAACTCACAATAAAGTATGATAGTAGACACGTTAAAATGTAAAGAGGGCAACGTCGTCACCGATGGTGCCCCTGATTAAGTTCTATAAGAATATTATTTGTAACACTCTCGGTTGCTGCACTGTGGGAGTCTGACCGGGCAAGTCGTGGGAGCGCGAGCGCGAATGGTGCTGAGCATTGCGAGGCGTGCGCGGCGTCGCGTGTTTCTGATGGTAGCCGGTGTGGGCGTGGCGCGCGGAGGAGCATATCACCGCGTGCAAGTACCGGTCGTATCTGCACAAGTTGGAGTCGCCACCGCTTGCCAAATCGAGATACCCGTGGCCAGCGTTGTCGGGCTTTGCTTTTTGAAATGCGTTGAACGGCTTTTCGCTCACTGTGAATGATCTGTTCCGGAGTTTCTGGTATTTATTCGTGATCTCTTCCTCATTAGCAACAGGTTCGCTGGGCTTTCTGAAAGTAGAAAAAAACATACATAATTGAAAAGTTTCTCAAATCAAATAGAAAATTGGTCCAAGATTGTCACATATTTTTATATTTTATCATAGGACATGTAAAAACAACTTTTGAATTCTTAGAACCAGTTATTTCATTGTATTTAAAAAAAAAAAAATTACCTTGATGCTTGAAAGCTCAGATGGTTTTTCTCCATATTGGCCTGAATGATTTCTAGCAGTTCACGTCTCTGGAGGCTGCCGGAACGTTTCTTAGTGTGTTTTCTTTCACGGTGTTCTTTCCGATGGTGTCTGTGCGGTCGAGGATGTGACGGCGGCGCCGGTCGTTGGGCGGGTCGCCTGTCGCCCGAGCACGACGACTTGGAGGAGGCGTCGTCGTCGGGCGAGAGCCGTTCCTGGTGGTCCTCATCGCTGTGGTCGTTGGCGTCGGGCGGCGCGGCGGGCGCGGCGTGCTCCCTCCGCCGCCGGCGTCGGCCCTCTCGCCTCTCGCGCTGGCTTCGCGCGTTCCCGTCTTCCGGCACGACCGTTAGTCGCACTTGTATGGTTTTCGACCCGTAATGCGGGACCGTGACCGACTTCCCAATAGACTCGTATATTGTAGAAACGATTCCAGCGATATCCTGTAAATTATAAAAGTAAAGTAAGCTTAAGTTAAATTGTAACTACAGATTGGCTTCAAAGGTTTATATTTCTTGTTGTAACGTAATTTGCAGCTAATGACTACGTCTTATAAATACTTACATCTTTCGTCATACGACCATGTCCGTCTAGGTCGTAAAGTGTGAAGGAAAACTGCAGCGGCTGTTGTTTAGAAGGTTCTGGGTGTTGCAGTTCCACGTCACAAGTCAGCTCCTAGAAAATAAATACAATTTCATGTTAGACAGAGGTCCAATAGTACTTAACTGCAGAAGCAAGGCTAGTCTTGCTTCTCCAACCATTTTGCATTTCACGGAATAAGTTGTGTCTTTGCATTCTCTACTTGAAGGAATGTTCCTGTCGTATATTTGTCAAATTTTCGAATTTAATGTCGTTGGACCGCAGTAGATGTAGCATTTACGATGGGCTATATAATGTATGTAGGGAGAGTGCGGAGAGATAACCTGCGGCGCGTTGGGTCCGTCCGCGGCGCGCGGCGGCATGGCGCGGGCGCATAGTAAATAATACGAAAGTATCTTGAGACTTATTTCAAAGATAAATACTTAATACCACGATACTACACTTTATCAGGGAGAAAGATTTGTAAATTGCGTATATGTTATATAACTTTAATTGCCTCTATACAAAATAAATATTTGGCATTTGATATTACATTCGAAAGTAAATAAATCGCTTTTACTTGCATATGATTCTCAATAATTAAGATATCCTAGAAGATTATTCTAAAGTTTAACTGCATGTGTTTTCGTTCTGTTTAAATTAGAAAACGCAGAGTGAAAGACTACTTCTAGGTTTCCAAAAATCCATAAAATGCGCAACCTTAAACCAAAAGTATATACGGATTAATCCGACGCGTTTATTCGCATATGGTAAGAGCCGGTTTACTCTCCGTTTTTTACTACGGCGCGTGAAGCGGGCAAACGGCGAGCGGCGGCCTTATCTTGTGCATAAAAGGAAACTAGCCGCGCCTTTACGATCAATGAGATACGCGAGCCAAAGGCGAGCCGCCCGCTCTTGCACTCCGACGCGACACAAATAGATGATTCATCTCGTTATTCAATGAATTACAAATTACTACGGCGGCGTATACACATCGCGTTATCCCGCTGTTATCAAACAATGGCATCTCTACGATTAAGATAGCCTACTATCATTCGTTAGTTGTTGTTTTTCTCGGAAACCAGACGCTAAACTTTTGTTTACTTGATAAAACTATATTGCAGTAATCATGGATTTCAGCATTCTGTATGTCATCAAAACCTGACATCCAATAATTCTCCGTTGGTAATAAACCAAATTTTTAGTCACGTTTTGGACAATTTGGACGCCTATCTCAGAGATCACGACTTTCTATCGCTCATTCATGAATCATGAGTTCATATCTTGTTAGCAGGGTCGTTTGAAGTGTAGTCGACATAATGCTTTTTAACATTTTTAAACATAAGGAAGGAGAACTCACAATTATGTGGCGCCAGTCGTGTATGGCTATTTTTATGGTTTCGTCTAAGACCTAGTCGGTTAATCGATGTCACGACTTCTTAAATAAACCGTTACAGAATATGAGTTTCAACAAGATCTTTCAAACAGTTTGTCCCTAACTCATATTAGGTAACTCGTCAGCCTGCGATAATCGGTTTCTAATTACTGCTATTGTTGTTACTCGGTTCCACGAGTAGCACAAAATGGATTACCGAACCTATATTGGTTTACCTGCATTAATCGTACAAAGTAACGTCTTTTTGTCAAATGAGTTTCATCATTCTATTCCTTTACAACGTTTAAATTGTTTGTGTCTCACATAGGGTAAAGGTAGGCTTTATAGTGATAATAAGACTTAAAAGACAAATTTTGGCTCCAAATCAACTTTTATTATAATAGTTATTAAAAAAATAGTTACTTAAACATTTTAAGTCTCTAATTTGGCTACAGTTATTACAATCAGTGTCTTTAAACATAACTTAATCCGTCATTATAAATCTCTCCTGAATATGCGGCAATATGGTGACAATAGGGTAATATAGTGATACCTTATTGGCAATACTGTGATAATCTACTCTGGGCCCATTCATCGTCATCATCATCATCCCAGCGTATTCCCGATTGCATCAAGTATGGAGCTCAGGGTCCGCTTCGACTCTGATCCTAGATTTGACAAGCCTGGTTATCACAACGGAGCGATTGTCATCTGACCTCGTAACCCTAAAAGGGAAACCAGGTCTTCTTGGAACATAGTCGGGGGACCAACGGCTTAACGTGCTTTCCGAAGCACGGAATCATCATTTTCAGACATTCAGGTGATTCAAGCCTGCAATGCTAACCAGACTGAAAAAAATCACCGGAAGTGATGCTCCCCGTGGGATTCGAACCCACGACCTCCGGGTTTTCGAGCCCAACGCTCTAACCACTGAGACTAAATTCGTCGAGTATCGAATGTTTGCATAGCCTTGTGTATGAAGGGCCTTACGCCTCGGCGCCGATGCGTTTCTGTAAGAAAAAATATGAAATTTGTAAGCCCCTAGATTCTCACTCGTAAGACGGAAACATATTATTTTTAAATGGTTCATTACGACGGCTATAGTACTATATTATAACCTAAATTTACGAATGTCGCGTAGAAATTACAGTTGAAAACCTCAAATAAGTATAGCCAGTAATATAGTGATATTTACGTGCCTATTTTGCTCCGGATTCTCCACTACGAAGTTGCCTGAGCGCGACGCCGACGCGCTCTCTGCTTCGTGACCGGTGGCTAGCTAAGGGGAGGTGTCGGGAGCATACGATAGTATACTTAAAAAGCGCGTACGGCTCGCTGGGCATTACAGAGGCCGTCAAAACCAAATTTGTCACCATATTACCATATATCACCGATTACCCAACCTTTACCCTATCTAGTCATTACTATACCTATTTTGAATTTTTGTTGACTACCGATATACGATATTTATTAAAATACCGTTGGTTGTGTTTTTAAAATGTTAAGAATAGAATAGGGTAGCATAGATTGTGTTGTGTCCATATAGTGCACTATGTCATCGTTTTATTACTGCCCGTCATCATCCATCTTCATATCGAGTAAGATTATAAAGCTGAGAGACGTTTTCGCAAAAGACATAAGGAATTATTCGCTAAGACTGACAACTCACCTCAAATCGTAGGCGAGGTTTGTCGTCATTGTGTTCAGAGGGTGGCGCAGGCGACGGAGGCTTGTACGGCGGTACTTGACGTGCGGGCCGCGGTGGCGGCGTGGAGGGAGCCAGCAGCGCCCTGGCCTCGCTGGGCAGCAGGTCGGGAGGCGCCGAGCACTGGGATGCCGCCCGACCCACCAACTCCTCGGTGTCCGTGCGCTCGCTCTCCGTTCCGACTGGAATATTGATAAAGGTAATTTTAACAATTTGAATGATAGCGTAAATTGCTTACGGCATTTTGTTAAACTGTACTGTTCACAACTATGTAATAGGTATAATAGGGTTTTTTTTTTTCTAGCTGTTTTGATCCCACTGCTGAGCAAAGGCCTCCCCTTACGTCCGCCAATAGGAATTACTGCGTAAAATTTTAATATAACGACTTTTCATTACAATAACGTGCAATTAGGCATATCGATGTAATTTCTAACTTGTGTAGTATCTAACTATTACTTAGTCGTAATTTATTTTAGTTTTTTTTTTTGCGTTAAGAAAGGGGAAACAAAAAGTGTCGCTCCTAGCTAAAGCAGGTACACAACCCTTCCAGTCACTCATGATGCAACGTTTACGTAATTGTTCCTACAACAATATACAAAGCTGCTGAAAAGACAGGTAACCGCCCAAATTGTCCCGTATAATTGTCCCGTATAAATTGTTTCATTTTTTAATGGAACAATTCCTGTACTTAATTAGTTTTCATGTTCATTTTATTGTAACAATTTTATTTAAAGAACTTGATAATATGTCCAATGATTACTCTAATTAAAAAAGTAATGTTTTAGGCTTCCGTTTTAAAATAAATTACCAAAATTATCCATGTATGTATGTCCTAATTCGCTAAATATTATGGTAGTAAATAAATAATATACCCTGCGACGATTGTCAATTAATATTAGCAAGTCTGTCTGTAAATGTTTTTTCTTTCAAATTAGAGGATTTAGGTAGTTCACACCCATCACGGTGGGCGAGTAGTATCAAAAACGGAGATGGGTTGTACTAAGTCTGATCTTCTCAGAAAGGTAAAAAAGAATTTTATAACTACTCCAACAACGGTCATTGTAATCACGGCAAAAGAATACAATACAAATAAGTACAATGGCGAGTAAAATACGACGAAATACCCTAACAAGTCGTCGGCGAAGTCAAAAAGATCGGGCGGATCAGTGTGCGACCGACACCGGGCCGAGGCCGGGGGCGGTGCGTAGACTATTTCCTGGAAGGCTCGACCGCGGTCGCACTCGGCACGAAACGCGCTCCGCCACGCCACATCTGCCGCTAATGTTATTTTTCTCAAAAGATACCGATTCTTTTATCTAACATCTTTACTTTTGCTAAGGTTAAGTCAAGCACGTCGCATTCTAATGGAGCTTGGAGGTTTGCGAGCAAAGAAGCTACGCTAAAGATTTATACCGTGACGATTCGAACCCAACGATCGTAATACGAGTAACTAGTAAAAAAATCTTAGTATGTAGGAGTAAAAAGTCGGACGAAGCTCTGACAATGCAGAGAACAAAAGAGCATTTTGTTTCATCGCCGATTGTTTAATTTGTTTACTGATGCATGATAAGCTTTGTATTTGCTTTGTGATGTTAAGCAATCCTCGATTCCAAGATTTCAATAGGTATTTAATAATAAATTACAAATGTAAAGATAGTGCAATGTATGAATTACAAACAAACTCGGAAGTTGATTTTGAAATAAGGGTAAACATTCTTTCTTATATGTATTTGTCAGTTGGATATCGTCTCGTCGCCTTATTTATCCACAATTAAACAAGTTGGACGATTGTTTGGCCCTAGAAACATTAAGAAGCCGTCGTGGATTTATTATTAGTTTATTTATTGTTAGTTAAGAAAATTAAGTATATAAGCGCGTAAATTAGTTCGGCAGTGTAATCAATTCTATTTGATACGTGGTATGAATACAAAAAGCTTGAGTTAAGATTACGGGTCGGGCTGTAGGTACGGAATGTAACACGATACCCTTGATAAACTAAATCAAAGCAAAGGAATGTGGCTAGCACGCGGCGCGGGAACCGCGTTACGTCGCCGACGCGACTAGGCGAGCGCGGACGAACTTGCTTTCATCGTTTGCTTGTAGGTTTATAGCCAGTAGTTTCGATTGTTCCTTTCTTAGAATATTTTAAGTTGTCTTTTTATTTCCGTTTCGACCAGTTATAGGATATTTAGGTTTTTGCGGGTAGACTGGAATAATCTTGAACTGTATCTCCACATCCTGTTTGTCAACTTGATAATGTCATGCCTTCTGTCACTGTTAATTTTGTTTAGATCTACTAAATGTATTTAATTAAATAGTAAGTGATTCTGAGATTCTGACAAGACACTTACATTATACGTGCCTATATCGTGTGTCATAATTCATAAGCCTCATAAACTTTGGTTAAAAAAAAGCATTTTACTTAATACTTATCTAGAATTAGTAAGGATGAAGGGTGCTTGAACCACTTATGTTATGATGTTTGGCATGTTGGACAAGCTTCTGCCTTCATTCCTTTTGAAAGAGTCAAATAACATAGATTGTTAGAAGATAATATTTTGGTCAAAGTTCTTGCAAGCATAAGCCAAATCCCATGCAATTTTTTTAAAGTTAAATCATTATAAAATCTGCGATATTTAATCTTTTCTTTGTATCTATATTTATACGAGTATAGATAAATAAGTTGACAAAGCGTGGAAAACGATCTGCAGACTTTTTACCAAATTAAAAAATCCAAAATATACCTACTAGCGTACTCGTGCCTACTTTTAATTCGTGTAGATCGTTGGGTACAGAGTTACGAGAGCTTAAAACCAAGGGGGCGGCGATTTCTTTGATCTTAAATAAAAGGTATCATTGTCTCCGCTTCGGCGACGTGCTTTCAACTTTTCTCTTTGAAGTTAATCAAATGAGCGGCTCGACTCGGTTTACATCTAAAGCTTTATTAACAAACTACGCCTCGCAGGTTTGACGTGTGTGTGAGAATATTAAAATGAATGATGCTGTAGATATCATCTTCTAATTGAAGTATTCTGCTTGCGTATATTCGTAACTAAATAGAAAGAGATCAAAGCGACCTCTTTCCACTTTGATGTAGGATTAGTCGCTGAGAGCGGAAGTTTCAATTTTTATTTATGCTTACATGTTGAAATAAATGTTTCTGTATCTTGCCCAGAACTTCTGTTCTGTTAGACTTTCAAAGGCTAATTTCACAGTGATAAATATGTAAGTCAATATGTCTTTTAATGCGTCCTTTCTTGTCACATAATGTTGTTAAATTGGCATCATTCATCGTAATCAGAATAGCAAAGTCTCGATTATAGTTCCAGGATCCGAGTTCTAGTACGAACTATAATTAGCTTGATTATTTCACCATGATTGTTGTATGCTTCATTGACTAGGTTAACCCATTTTTTGAACCAAAATATTTTGTGACTTAATACCAATAAGTCCTTAACAAAAACTGTGGGTTGAGTGGGACCATAATTCAGTCAATTGCTACGTGACTAAGCCATAAATAGTTTTCTTATGTATAAGTTAGCTGTTACTGTTATGCCTAGTACTTCGTTAATACTTTCTAGTCAAAAGCAATCTCACTTTCTGCATAGGTACCTATACCGGTTTTTCGGTGCTTTTTTGCATTGTATCATAATATAATAGGTAAGAGAGATTCAAAAGACTTATCTTTGGTCTAAATTAGAATCTTAGAAAAACGTATCTATTAAAGTTACCAAAGAAATCCCATGTGATTATCAGTCCACATTATAAACACGAAACTAGTTTGAAACCGTTTGAAACATAATTCTGTCGGCATTTCATTAACGCTCTGAACGTGAGTAATTTTCGACTGGTTGTTGTCTCAGATTAACCTCCCGCTGTGATTTTTTATCATCATTTTATTTTTCAATTCATTCTGCTGCGGCGGACCCGCGGCCTCTTTGATCTCTATAATGTGCGACTGAGATAAAAAAGTAGACAACTCCTACCTAAATACCTAGTGGTTTTATCGTTGTTGTAATACTACGTAGACCAGGTACTTATTGTATTTGTATTCTATCATAGTTAACAATTTTTGGATACATAGGTTTCGTAACAGTTCATCATTCATTATTCAAATGAATTAATGTAGACTAACGTTACTGTTAGTCTATGCTGCTCTATAATAAATGTAAAGTATTCACACATGAGGAAATAGTAAATACTCGTGGGAATGCATCGAATGCAAAATGATTAAGATTGCAAAAGTTACGTAGAAAACAGACAACAAAATATACTTATGCCTTCAACTATTACGTTACGACTTGATGAATTTTATTAATACAATTATGTGACTATTGTTTTCTACATAATTGTTTATCAGTGTTAAACAACTTGGATGATAACTTTTGTATTTTTAGAGATTTGAGACAGAATATCTAAGAAACATTGATACAATTCTATTTTTCAGACACAAGTAAACAAAACAACGATTAAGTAAAACGAATACAGAAGTAGAAAGAAGACTTGGAACAGCGATGTAGTTATAAAACGGAAGGTAGATTGGTATTTCTGGATCAGTTTGCTCAAGAAAACACAACATTACCATCGTGAAGACAATGTAGAAATGGTCAATTTATGAAAATGATTAAGAGGTACGTACTGCTAAATTTCTTGTATCCATTTCTAAACTTGTTGCGCCACCACTTGACAAAGTGGTGCGCCATGGGGGCGTCCGCGGCGGGTGCCGGAGCTCTCAACGTTTCGTAGCACGTCATGCGCTGCGCTCACGCACGCATCCCGCACACTTCAAAAGGGCCGCTGTTTGTCACTACCAAAATGGTATACACCGTCACAACAATCATGCACAAAATAACACTAATAAGTTTTTCGCGTCACGGTTAATACACTCGTGACCCACTTGTCCGCGTGAACAACAAACAAGAAAAGAATGAGAGACGACCGTCCCACACGCGTGTTGTCGAGTGACTGACTGATGGATGGAGGAGCAGGGAAGGGGAGGGCGCACGTAGTAGCGCGGCGCGGTGCGTGCCGTGCGGCGGGCGCCGACGCACAGTGCACGGATCAACGCAGTAAACAACCTAACAATCTATGCGATTCGTTTGCGTGCGATATAGTCACAAAGGGGTTTACAATAAATCATACATAACTGGTGCAAGAATAACACAATACAGACCCAGCTCTCTGTAGCGGGCGTGGTCATGAGTTGAGATTGGATTTCCAACTTGAAATCTTAAATGCCTTACTGCTGTTTATTCAGTTGTGACCGACTCGCGTCCATGGCGGGCGAGCACACCGGCTGCGGCTAGTTGTGTGGAACAAAACTTACTTTACCCAACTACTTAGCGAAACTTTCGTGTGCTGACTGTACATCCATTTCGTCCATCGATATTTTACCAAGCTCGTGACTAAGCCAAAAATACTCGTATAACGCGGTACAAAAAGGGGCTGTAATAGCACAAACCAAGTTGCAGAGTTTTGCGAACTTGTAATTTGTAGGATCAGTAGAAATACGAAAAAAGTGCTTCGGAGTTCGGCGTATACTTAGGTACAACTACTCAGTTAATTTTATATCAGTAATTGATGGTCACTATAATTTATTTTAAAAATGTGTTAATTTATGTCTATATTTTAAGCAATTTCTACTGGGATCGAACAAGAACATAGGTACTTACTTGAGAATCACAGGACGTCCACTTAATAACACAATAACCTTAAAAACATCAGAAACCAAAAAGCATTAGCGGTATCTCTTTGATATCAGCAAATTGCGTTCAAGAATGCCTATTAAAACTATATAGGTACCACGATATTCGCTTTAACGAGCACTTGCCAAAATAATTGAGCAAATCGCCTTCAAAACCACACAGAAATAAATGTTCAACTTACTTGGAAGGCTGAATACTGGACTGGTTGTTGTTTAAATGTCTAATAACTGTTAGTGTAATATATTTTTTAATTATTTATTCTGATTGTAAAATAGAATCGAAGGCCGATATTTATTTATTTTTACCCAAAAAAAAATCTGCTACGGTGTGCCATCTCTTACTGCAAATTTAAGAGTTAAATTAGAGAACTAGAGTTAAATTAATAGGTTTTGCTTTGCTAGCTTTAATTGGATTAGGGTGGGGCAGAGAATGTGGTATATTTAATGGATACAGTTTAGATATTGTATCTTCATATTTACAGGCAATGAAAGTAGTAAAATGTTAACCAGCAGAACAGTAATAGAGAGAAAGGTGCACGCGCATCCGCTACGTTGGCAGCCTCCGCGGGTCGTCGACCTTGTACCGGCGATTACAAAAAAGATTGTAGGTACTATCTACCTACCTAGTTAGAAGTAACGTTTCGAATTAAACCACTTAAAGACCCTCGCTTTTCCTCTTAAAACAGCCGATATATACGATCAAATCAATGTAATCGGCAGCATTAGTTCTAATTACTTTATCGTGGTAGAGGCTGCCTTGTTTATCTTCGAACGAGAAAACACATTTACTAAATAAACTTTACAAATCTAACTCCTCTGCTAATCGTGAGAGCAAACAACACGATATCGACGAGAACAAAAATTGCTTGTAAAGCTTGACATTCAGATACGTATGATAAAAATATAGAAGCTAATAGTTTCATAGGGCACTGATTAACAAAGCCTGTTGCCTTTAGAATTAAACAGTAAATTCAAAGAAAACCATTAATAAAGGCCATAAAATGTGTAGCTCGAGAGAATTCCAGCACAAATCAAGTTGTCAATCGATAGAGCCTTTATGTCGGATTCTAGGAAGGTGACGTGTCTCATTTGGTCTCATTTCGGGTTGCCGGTGACTGCGGCGTTGAGGGCTTCGTAGGGGCGGGCGCGTCGCAGGCGCCCGGCTGCGGTACACGCTTCAAATTAGAATTTTACGGCCTCTTCGTGTTAGGTTTATTGTTGATGAGTTATCCGCGACCGAGATGAGGTCGTATTCCAAAACTGACTTACAACAAACACAGTTTTATGTCTGTAATAAAGAAATCTTCAGGCAGAAGATGATAATATATGTATATGTATATACAATACTGCGGCACTTTGTTTCGTCTCCCAAAATACACTGTCTATCCTCAGAATGTCGAGTTGGATATAATATTCGAGCAGAATTTATACATTTCCCCTATTTTAAAACAATGTAGGTTTGATGGGCGTTAAGTACCTATTGGTTATAGACTATATATTTTATTGTAAGCAGAATGCACATCACGGGTCTCTACGTGGGTGGGCGTGTTCCACGAAATTGAGTCGATGGCCACTTGGACCATAACACATAATATGGTCGATAATCTGTGTCAATCTATTTTCAATATAAAAATTGCCAACTTGCACTATTGTGAGCGACAACTGAAGGAGGGTCGGTGTGGTCATCGATTAGGACCACCCTCATCGACACTGACACATGTTATTTTGTTCTTATCAAAGCCGACTTTTAATCCGTTGTCTTAAAATTGACAGTCGGGGCTTGGATCTTAAGTCCCGTTCGTTCAATGCGTACATTTACATTGGAATTTTAAGACTACAAGCGTTTTATTCGTTTCGAAGTTATGTCTGTGGTAATGTTCTGGTAAACATTATTTTATGTCTGTTGTTCCGACAATCATATTATATTTGGTGTGGGTACTTACAATAAAAAGATAATCATAAGAAGTGACCTGGAATGTTGATAGTGGCGTTATTTCTGCTATTCAGTTGTCTGGCACATCGCCAGTTGCGGTCGCTTCGTTCTCTTGCGTGGGCATTGCCCACTCGTATTTATTTCCATCAAATATTCGACTTTGAATAGAAAAGTCAATGAAAGTAGGTACTTAGAATGCAAATTTTATGTACCTCAGTTTACGTGAAGTAGTTCGAATGTACTGCCTACACAACATTTTCTAGTAAGGTTGTGCAAAATTAGTCAAAACATAACAATGTACATTTTTATGTGCAGCTGTTTATCCCTCAATCTTATGCGAGTCCATCACTTTTACAGACAAGCTAGGACTGAGATTATCGCAGCATCGAGCTTCTCCACCCAACAAGGAACTTGCCAAATTACTCGTAACCTCTAAACATTAAATCAAACCTATTGTAACTTAGTAAAATATTTGTAAAACGTATTCTGTAAAATAAACAATATGTAAAATAATGTAAAATAAACATGACCAATTGCAATCGCTCTTTTTCGCGTGCTCGTGATTTCATTTGTACTCAAACTCCATTCATAATAATTTAATCACTGTTATGTATCATTTTCGCCTGCATAAGTAACTTTTAACTTATTATCATTTCTCTTACATTCTTCTCTCTTATAAATGTCTTATCTCATTTAGGTACCTATTTGCGTTCCTACATAATTGCATCGCACTCTATCTACAATAGTCACAATAATGAGCTTAGTTATACTAAAAACACGCGCATATTATGTGCAACCACATATTTACCGGTGTCGAATGAAAGTTTTCCGTGTAGTGCAGAGCCTAAGAGATGGTCACCGCATGGTATCGCCGTCGGTACTTCAAAGCAATAATAACGTACGATTACGTAGGTACCTCCTCCCCTCACAAAGCTCGCGGCGCGAACACTTCTTTTTATTTAGGTACATTTATATCAGAACCTGTTCTCTCCCATGTCGGACGCTCTTAAAAGTGGTTCCGACTTAATAGCCATGAAGTGTGATTATTAGTATTATATAACGCTCTACGAAATTCGGTTTTAATAATGGGCTTCGGGGAGATTTACTGTTCTATTTCTCCGTAAGAGTAATTTGTAATTTCGTAGAGAAATGTAGAGTCGATTATAATTTATGTTGCTGCCCTACTAGTGAATGAACGATTCGTAGGTACATTAATTTTTAACGGGTTTTCAACATTATTTTGAATTTATACATCTGTAGGTACTTGATGGGTTTTGCAACATTTATTCCCTGTATGCAATTTATGAGGCTGAGGGGGGAAATAATTAACTTTGTATCGGAAATTGATGTTTCTTAAATTATTAGAGATTGGAAGTCGGGAAAGGTATGCTTCATATAATATACTTTTGGTAACTGACATTGTTTCTAAGATACCACGTGCTGGCCGGGCCAAATAAAGCCTATGAAACATGCTAAAACTATTAATACTAAGACAAACCTAATAATTTAGACAGAATAACTCAATCATAAATTTTAGATTTGAACATAAGACACCTGGCGCTTCAAAGCGTTTAAGAAAACTATTGGCACAACAAAATCGTCTTGAATTTGGCAAATAATATTAAATTAAAATATTTGATTTTACTCTGAGTTCAGTAAAATAATTATGTTAGCATTAAAAAAAGTCCAAACTTAATAAAAGATAATAATCGAAACTAATTAGCTACCGTTTTACGGGCGAATAAACATAAAGCACGCCGGAGGGGTGGTTCAATAGATCCAGCTTTTCCCACAGGGATGCAGAACTACGTGTCGGTGGTTATCAAAGGGATTTAAATGATATCAATAGCTTTGTGCTACCGCGGGCCCTTTGTCGGCACTCTTGTGCGGCAACATCACAGGCGACAAACTCTGTGACGGCGATCCATTACCGGCTCAAAGCGGACATCAAAAGGGCCGGCTCCTATTGCATCACGTGCCATTACAAATTGCAATATTGCTTTTGAAAAAAACGGTATTTTATTTTGCGCTTCGCTGTAGTCGGATGCTGTGTAGTTGTCATTGAGACGAATCAGAGTTTACGCTTTAACCCAACGTACATCAGAGAATTACTTCGACTTGGCAATAATGTTAAGGAAATTATGCGTAGAGAATGCTCAATGGCGGCAAAGTTACTTTGTTAAAAATGAAAGCTCAACTTTTTGTAATGGCTCGGCCGACTCAATAAGGATGGTACTTGAAAAGATTGCACCAATTGGCAATACATAGTTAGTAACGGAGAGTCTTAGTCTCTCTCTCATAGAGCACAAAAGGAGATTTGTTAGAAGTGGTTCGGTTTGATATAAACTTTTCATTGCGTAGTTAGTAATGTTATCACTAACGACTTGATTAGGTACTATCGAGGTCACCCGCGCGTGATCACCTTTAAGGCTAAAATCCCGTGCAGTATTTTCACGTTTACAAGCGCCGCTCCTAAGAAGTCACGATGCGCGTGCACGGTATATTTTTCCAAAAGTGATCACGCGCGGGAGACCTCGATCGTACAACTTCGGCTAGGACACGAATTATTCGTTGTTTAAAATAGTCCTTTATCTAATTTTATCATTGCCGCGGTGTAGATTCAAAATAAGCTCTTCCAAGCACCTTCATCAAACAGAACTGTAACTGTAGGCAGCTTACGGATCCATTTAATTTTATCATAATAACCATATAACGACGAAATGTACTTCGCTATTCGTAGAGATAAGACGCGGAGCTGTTAAAAAGAATAAAAAAACAAGGGGCGTGGGCTCTGCCGGCGGCGCGGGCGCAGTGGTGATACTCATCTCGCGCGTTTGATGTCGCCGCGCGCTGCTTCGCCACATTGTCTCGCCTGTTGGCTGTTGCACGTACGAATATAAGATCGTTTATCGATAGCCTGCTAAGTTTCATGAATTAGTGCCTTCTGCAGCCTGCATCTTAGGTGGAAACAGAAAATAAACATGCCTATTGTGTTCGGTCTGACAGTTTATTAGTCCATTTGTTATTTTGACGACCTCTTTAGCAGTTTGGTTGGATCAACAGAAGGTCGGCTCCAAAAGTCTTGACGTCCTATTTAGATTAGAAAGTAGGAGGATAGTTTTAATATGTTTCCCATTTCGCTTGCAACAAAAATTTTATGTACGGATTGCATTGCTTGCTATAGTTGCTATAACTGCTGCTAAACTAAGTACATATACCTAACTGGTTTGGGGTATATTTTTCGGAATGTGTATTTATTATACTTGCCTATTATAATTACTATTGTCGTGTAAACCGCAACAATACCGGGAATTCAAAATCAATTTATTTCAAGACAGGTTTTGCGATTCCAGGTTTGCAATAATTTCGAAGACATTTCAACAGCGAAAACATTTTAACCGATGAATAGAAGCTAAAACGCTAATCAAAGAAATATTAATATTTGAAATGATGCAGTAACTTTGTTCAGAGCTCATTTTTGACCCTGAGAAAGACATAGTGATTGTGCCGGAAATCGCGATAAAGTCTGTCTGTGAAAAACAAAGTCATAACCGCTTACGTAGAACGTGGTTACACCTCTCGGGTTTAAACTCTCCCGTGTCGTGGGTTCGATTCCCGCCTTGGCTCTGGTTGGTGGGATGACATTTCAGAGTCTGACTGACTGGCTACCTACAGTACCTAACATATCTTAAGCTGTGTTCCTGTAATATAATGCCAGTAAACTTAAAAGCTCGAAGACCAGAGGAGCCCTGTGGTACATTCTGGTCAAGCATCTCATAATGGAATAGGCTATTAAAATAAAAGGGACATAAAAAACACACGAGTGAAATCACTGGTATGGCTAGTGAAAATTACATTATGTATGCGGCTAAAAGTACCGTGGATACACTTTGTGAAAATGTAATAATTTAATATTGAAAAAAGTTAACATGACGAAAGACTACCTAAGACACCATCAAGTATAATTATAATTGATATAATTATGTAAAACAACATTTCCAGCAACATCTGAATCTTTAAAATCATCAACGGCATCAAAGCATTTAGTGAACTGGTCGGTGAATTTAATGTGCGCTTTAATTTGGCGTAATGCAGAGTGATAGCATCGCCTTGGCTCGGCGCAAAGATGCGCCACTCGCGGTGCATCCTGGACAGCGCACCGGGCAACTAGGGTTGACAGACACAAAGTACCAGGTGATCCTGGTACATAGTTACATTCCTCTTAATTCTTGATTCCTAATGACTGAGAGTCGTAACTACCATGTGAGAACGTTGCTTCCAGCAGCGCCTCCCGCCAAATGCACCGATGATTGAAATTTCTTACCACAAAATAAGGTTACTTAACTCTACCCCTTTATTTAGCTTTTTTGTAAAATGTTACATCACATGACACTGAACTGGTAATGAAAAAGCAGAGGAGGACTGGAGATAAGTTGGTGAATATTAATAATGAATAATTATATGGATTTGTGTCCGAAATAAATGTTTGAATTGAATTTAATAATAATTTTTCTTCCGTCTTCTGAAGGCGTTGAGTTAAGATAAAAGAAAAATTATGTTGGTCAAATTTAGGCATGTTATGTGACATTTTTAAGTTTCATTAGTTTCGTTGAACCTAACACTTGTATTTATTTTTCAGTTGGCTGTTTAGTCCTTGCGATAAATTCGAGCAAGCTCCATTAGAGAAATATAATATTAAACTCGTAGATTAAAAAGTAGAAGAACTTTAATTCAATATCATAATGTTGTAACCAGGCTTGTCAAATCTAGGATCATAGTCGAAGCGGACCATGAGCTCCATACTGGATGCAATCGGGAATACGCTGGGATGATGATGATGAATGTTGTAACTGACCTAAGAGTGGTAAGTACCTATTATCTATTGTTATAATAAGAAAATAAAAAAGTCAGTAGGACATCATTACAAAAAATGATCAATGATTTATGACGCCTGTACAGATATTATATATACATAATTATGTACCTTCTTCTTCGTACTTATAGGTGACCATTGGCGCTAGTAATGTGCAGTATGATATACCGGTTTCAACTGCGGACCGGTTTTTCGTCGGAAAACCGATGGCACCTGATAACCCTGCGCACGCCTCCGTATCAAATTAATTACCTCTATATTTTATCTCTTTGTCGGGCGCCGCGGGTGAAGTTGCCAACCGCATATTTGCGAGGTTTTGAACGTTAGTTTCGAGTTAGCGGGTCCATTTTCCTAATTTATACGATCGCATTGCGCGACGCGTTGATTTATTTGACTGCAACATGCACTTACTATTGCGCTGCGTCACATACCTAGTTCCTTGAATAGATTACGTGTTTGGAGACCCGAGCTCCTATGCGTCGTTAATTCGTTACACAAGCTCAGCACTTCTGCAAAAGTGCGATTATTGCCTTGTATTTCTATATGATTTCCTCATAAATGATATACCTAGTAGTAGTAGGTGAATATTTACTGGGTCTAAAGTTATGTAACACTCAAAAACGACGATACTGAAATAGTAAACCTACTGATTTACTTCTGATAAAATTTAAAAAGATAAGTGTTTTAATTTTAAGACGCAATAATAGACGCGGTAAAGACTAGCTTTAGTATTTCTTAACTAGCTTTAGTATTTCTTAAGGTACTGTGTTTTCAATGGTGGCTTAAGAATTGGCTCGCCTAAAACGTGTTATTATGATCTCCAATGTGGCAGTTTCGTAGACTGGGTCATTATTTCAAACAAATAAAAAAGAATCTAACGCTCGCGTGTTAAAACGTTTACAAATAAACTTGTACAATATTACGTGCGCACTAGCAATCATGAAAAAACCAGCGACAAATTGACTATTTCGAGGCGTGCCCGGCGGAGGCGGCGGCAGTCAAAGGCTCACCGTGATCAAAGGCGCCGCCATCGCCGGCCGGTGCTTTGATCTCGCCGCGCGAAGTGCAAATTATGTTATAAAGACAGTGAGTGGCGCGCCCGCCGAGCGGTGTGCTGCTAATTAATTCAACCCGTCTCACGGTGCCCGTGGGCTGCGTTTGATGATACATCGCCATTATAGACCTGCCTTCCACTCCTCAGCCGCGTCGAGCACGCAACTGCTCGCACGCTAAACTTAATTGACTTCATAGACTGAATACGTGTACATTTCGTTAAACGTATTACATCTTTTACTAACGCGATAACGTTCGGCTTAACTCGAAAATATAAAACGAGAGTTGTGAACTTGCTCTTCATGACTTTTATGAGCTGCAGAAAAACCTTTTGTCTTCTCGTTTTAGACACATTTAAAGATAATCAGAAATTATATTATAAAACGAGCCGTCCGTTAAATCTTCGTAAAATAGCACTCAGAATTTAAGTTACAGAATAAATTGTCAGTAGCTTTTGGCTTGTATCCAAAAAAAGTCTTTGAGTGATGAAGGATTTGCAACAATTTATTACATACTCTAAAACGCTTTTACGTAGCCATTTAAGATGACAAAATAAGAAATTAGGTCGGCATTGATGACTACTAAATAACTGTTTAATCGTCGTTCTTGTCAATAACAAAACGCGCGGAGAATATTAGACCTAATGTATTTTTACAGTGAATTGCACATCATCGCTTTAAATTACAGTAAATTTGTTCATCTGAATAGACATTAATCTGCTTATTACACCAATTACATTTCACACAAATCTCGCACAGATAATGCGGAAGGCGTATTTCGTAGAATAACAAGGCAACGATATTTCGTTCAAGCAATTTATGGCCATTAAACACTGGTCGTTTGTAAACAATAACCGGTTCAAAGATGGTAGGTTTTCTTTGAGCGTATTTTGCGCGCGCCGACTGACTGCGATCGGCGGCTGTGGCGGCACAGTCGGCCAAACGAATCGACGCTTTTTGTATAATAGAGCAATGAAAAGATGCACAAGCCAGGTGCCGAAAAAAATCTTTCCTCGTCGCAGCAAAGAAACTGTTGATATTTTCAATTTTGACGAATGGCCATCATAAATGTGGAAATTATATTTTTGAACTAAAAAGGTTGAATAAAATTTATGTAGGTATATCCTTGTCTAACGTAACGATCTTTACTTATGTACTTACTCTGGCCGGAGAAAAAAGTTTTTAACTTTTCAAACCTAATTAGAGTAATCAACATAAAAGCCGTTTGTGCTGTAAATACAAATCCTATCAGTACGAAATATGTACTCATATAATTTATTTTATAAAGGTGTTATGCAATGATTAATCAATTCAAAACATAGTAGAACCACAAGCACAACCGAGAACGGAAAGCTTAATATGAGACGGATGATCTGTGTAAGAAAATTTCATGTTACAAGATGTAGAGAGAGACACGTTTAAAGGCATCGCGCATAGACAATACAGTTAATTTTCTCAACCTTTAATTCGACAGTGGCTAAAGTACAAAGCCAAAAGAAACGAAAAATAAGATTTAGTGTTATTTCATTACAAAATATCTCTTCTACTCGTACTGTCAATTGTCACGGAAACAACAAAGATATCGAGATGTGATGTGAATCCCGGAGTTGACTTACTCGCGTTACTTTTACTATACGTGTTTTGAAGGCGAGGGGGAAGGGCGAGAGCGACCGACCGAGGCTCGGAGCCGCGTGCGTCGACCCGCGGTGAGCTTTTTGATCTCATCGCACGACCGCTGTGACGGTGCCGCGATGCCGCTGAAGTCCGAGCGTCCCTGCGTCCAACACTTACCTACCACAACGGATTCGACGCACACCTGTCTGTCCTGTCACGCACACGTACCGCCTAATTCAATGCCAGGATGTTCGGTGTATTAATAAGTTAGGATACCGAACATAGGAGCATATAGTAAGACAGCAATGTGTCGGTGAAGTGTTGCTCAATAAAACTGAATTGGCTGTTTACCATTAGTAAACCTCCAATTCAGTGCATGCTTACTGTGAAATCGAAATAGGACTAAAGAAAACAAAAAATAATTTGTTTCCTTGTATGTACGTACGGTCAACAGCACATCACGGTAAACACTTGCAGTTCGATAATAGCACTTATGCCCCCGACATAAGAGCGGTACAAAGTCCAAAGTGTTACGTCTGACGTGCTTTTGACTGTACATCAATCAAACGTTTTCTTGTGGACTGGGCTTGTTTCCGATTAATCAAATAAAGTACAAATAGGTTTTCAATATATAAAAAAATACTTGTTTACCAACTCTTCTCACTGCAGGATTATAGCATATAAAAAGATATAAAAGTGTAATTGAAACACGATAGCAGACGATTCAGTTAGCCATCACAAAACATTATCACGAAACTTTAGGCCAAAGTTTCGTCTTTTTCTAGGATAAGTATCAGACTATTAATAACCCACTATAGGGCCAAGGTGACGATGACTATGATAACGATTATCATCATTACAATAATGGGAAGCGTTCCTCACAAACAAATATACTAAGAATATTAAATGATTTTGAAGACCGTACCCGTACCGACTGTAGACTGTATACTGTTTTCATTTTAATGCAAATGAATTTAAGGCTATGCTTGTAGTCATCCTTAGTACACATTCCTTATGCAAGATCAAGTGGCTCAGTTCATTCACTAAAGTCCCAACATTTACAACTTGAGAAATTCTAA
Source organism: Mecyna flavalis (assembly GCA_949319885.1). Lineage (NCBI taxonomy): Eukaryota > Metazoa > Arthropoda > Insecta > Lepidoptera > Crambidae > Mecyna > Mecyna flavalis. The sequence goes on from OX439426.1 coordinate 10,277,344, forward strand.
TTCTATCATTCCAACAAACTACTAAAACAAGTTTCAAATAATTGAGCTGAGGTTTTCAACAACCATGACCACAGAAAAGATATTCAATATCACTTTGAAAACGTAACAAAACAGTCAACCGTTGAAAAAGCATCATTTAAATCACAGCACGGAATCTTTCAAAAACGAGCAAAAGCTCTAAACGTGACTGTTAAAACAATTCTCTCGTAATTAGGAAATCACGGCGGGCCCGTGCGGCTTATGCACTGTTATTATTACATTTTAATGGTTACATCTGTTAATTCGATTACACGCGCGCTCGCGTTCCTGCTATCCGGACCACACGAACACATGGTAGCTATTGCCCTAATGTTTTAACCGGAGCCAGAATGTGGAATAGTAATTGAAACGTAATATTTTATTGGTGTCTGTCTTCATATTCTTGTTTAACAGAGGCTAATCTACAATACAGAAACGGTTATTAGAAATAATTATGTTTTATAAGATTTTTTTTATTATCACCATTTTTGCCTAAAAAGCTCACCTGTAAAGTTGTTTAACTCTAGTTTTCACGAAAAGCGGGAACGCGTTGGCATTGTCATTGTATCTCTACAGTTTAGGCTTCAATAAATGGATTTCGCTTAAACGTTTATTCTGTCCTATGATTTTGTCTTATAACATCTCGGTATAAATCACTGTCCATGCAGCTTCTAAGATCTGTAAATGGCGCTGCGTTGACGTCAATATTACCAGGACTTATGCGATCTAATCTTTCAAACAGCACTTCAAAGTTCTTAAAACAGACACTTCATATTATCATCAAAGGACATTCCTGATGTCATGCCGCGTTATTCGACCGATGATACAATCGCGACCGCTCTACATCAGATTACGGGTATAAATAAACACGGCGAGGCGACAAGAGATCCGATGCAAGAGTTACTCGGAAGTTCTATTTCCGAGATTCTACGAATGTGTCCTCTTCAATAACAACTTAACATCTGCAGTTGACGTGCACTCACCGGTATATGCCTAATTTACATAGCTGATGGACTTGACTAAAATACGAGTAACAATCTCTCATGAAGTTTTACCTGTGACTAAAAGTTTTATTGATTTTGTTAAGTATTTGCCGAAAATTTACTAATCTCAAAAATATTTTATCTACATCCATACCATAATATGTCTATTTTATATTCAGGAGCGATGAGCAAACGCCCTACATTTAGATATAAGTATCTGTGGCTGCATTGAAATGTTTACATTTTAGTGTCGGTAACCGACACTTTAATTACGTTCAAATTTCGAACGTCTTCTTTAAAAGTAAAAATTAATAGGTTTTTTGAATTATCGAATTAGTCGATTAGTAATTTTATGTTCCATTCCTATACATTTAATTCGATGCTGAAATTATAACAATCGATTTGAGAATCGAAATCAACTCGAGTCTAGATTGTTTATGGATTTTAAAAACTACAAACGTCATTTATTCAAATTGACCTACAAATTATGACATGATTTTGTACTAATTTGCTCATCGATCCTGACTATAAAATAGACATATTATCGTATGAATGAAGATAAAGTTATGTATGTGACTGTACATAATTAGTCATTAAAATACTCATGTGATTCTTTTATGAAAATCACTTCGTTCGTTTCATAAAACCACATTCGTATTTTAATGACCCTCATTATGCAGCAGTCACATAAATAACTATAAAAAGTTGTCATCATGGGCGTACCGAGGGGGGGGGCAGGGGGGGGCAGCTGCCCCCCCCCCTGGAAATCTCGCAGAAGTCAGAACATGACTATGAACTCGCCTAATTAAACGTAAACGGGGCCTTACGCTCCATTTTTTAAATTTTGTTTGCACTATATACAATAAAAAACTGAACTTGTAAACGGTATGGGCGATTCTTTCACGGACGACCATATCAACCGTTTTGCAGAAGATCCTCGAAAATTACTTTTGATTTACACAAGCGATTTAAATAAAATTAAAATGCATGCATAGATTAATTTATTTTTATTTATTAGGTCGGTTCTCAGGGTTTATTGTTACTGTTTTTTAATCATTTATTTCTAAGTAAAACAATCAGCGTATTTCACGTTTTGACATCTTTTCTTACAATTATTTTTTACTCTACCTGATACAATATCCTAACTTTTAAGGAACAATTCCGCATTCAATTCCGTACGATTTTTATTTAACTCAAAATTGGGACAATCCGCTGCCAAGACAGCTCGCCTTAAAAACCAAAATTGCACTTCGTAGTGGTGGACCTAGAGTACTTCAGGACGACGAATTGAGGACCCTGGTGGAAGCTGACCCATCGCAAACGGCTCGAGGGATTGCGCAAAAACAATGAGTCAGTCACCTGCTGCGGTCTTGAAAAACCTCAAAATGTGGTTGAGGTGTGTTCTTCTTTGATTCTATAAAATCAAAACGACCTTTTTTTGATTTTTTGGATCGAATCATGACGTTCGATGAAAAATGGATTATTTACGATAACCGAAAACGTTCATGACTGGGGTTAAACGACGAGCCTCTCAGACACTTTCCAAAGGCAAAAACCCACCAAAAAACGACTTTGGTCAGACCATCATCACCGCAACTTACATCAAAAGCAGCCGGCACTGGTCAATAGATCTGATCCTCATCATCATCATCATTATCAGCCCGTAACAGTCCACTGCTGGACAAAGGCCTCTCCAAATGCTCGCCACGCTGATCGATCCTCGGCTCGCATCCAGCTCCTGACAGCAATCTTGCGCAGATCATCGCTCTACCTGGCCTGAGGGCGTGACTTAGTCGTCAACTCGCGGACTCGAAACTCGCGGACATCCGCGAGTTGGCACCTTTCGATTTTACCTACTTTTTTCGTCGTCAACTCGCGCGATCATGAAATCTGACGTATTAATGTATAGTCAGCTACAAAAACGTTACAACAAAGTCCTTATTAAAATAAGGCCAACTAAATATGTAATTATAATTTTTCTTAATGTAGGTATATAAAGTGTAATATTACTTTAGTAATAAGGTTGATAATACGGATACTGGTATTATTGTACTAGGGCAACATAACCTTATTAGAGATGTATTTATTTGTCATGCATTTTTTTTCATCAAGGTTATAAATACTGCAGCTTCAAATCTTTTTTTTCTTCTATACGCTTGGTTCGTCTTAGTAATCAACTCGTAAAAAATCCTTAAAAAATTAATACATCTCCAATAAGGTCATGTTGCCCTAGTACATTGTAAATTATCCTTTGGTTTCAACCTGTTTTTATTTGACTGTACTTTATATAGACCCGCGAGTTGACGACAAAAAAAGTAGGTAAAATCGAAAGGTGCCAACTCGCGGACGTCCCGGTTACCCCAGCGGTTATCGGTTCTACGGCTCATATGGCCAGCCCACTGCCACTTCAGCTGGCTAATCCGTCAAGCTATGTCGGTGACTTTGGTTCTCTGCCAAATCACCTCATTTCAGATACGATCCCACATAGCCCGCTGAGCGACTTTAAACATCTGGACCAGCAGTGCCGTAAGAGTCCACTTTTCGGCTCCGTATAAGTCATGACGGGTAGAACGGACTGATTGAAGACTTTCGTCTTTAGGCATTGTGGAATCGGCGATGAGAAGACTCGACGTAGTTTCCAAACGCTGCCCAACCCAACTGAATTCTGACCCTGCTCCACGACAACGCCCGTCCGCATATTACATATTTTACAAATCACCTCCCGTCAACCGCCTACCACATTTTCAAGCACTTCGATAACTTTGTCACTGGTAGAATCTTTGATAATTGTTGTTTTTTCCTGGTCCAGACCATTTGTCGACTTCATCGTATCCCGAAAACCAAATCGAAGCTTGAAAGAAATAAATGACTAATAAACGCGACATTAAGCTAACGTTATAATGGAGAGCTGTTAAACGTTGAAATGCTTAGAAATAAAACATCATAAAAAATTGCAATGACATAAGTGTAACCCTTCCCCCCCCCCCCCCCCCTCGGTTCGTCGCTTGGGTGCCCCCCCCTAGGCCAGAAGCTGGGTACGCCCATGGTTGTCATTATTTTCGTGTTGATTCTAAAATAAAAGATTTTGTATAGTAAATTTATAGACCCTGTATGTAATGATATTAAATGTAAGCTAATGAAAAAACATTTTGCAACGATAGAATTTAAGGCAAAACGAAGTGTATTCAATTACTGAGGTCGTCAAAGAGTCGCATGACTATGCTAATCAGACAGGATACTATGCAATGGTCGGGTACTTAGTAAAATAAGTAGGCATTGGTGAATTAACAACCATACGCGACGTAATGGCGACGCAGTGACCATTTAATGGACACTTATAATGAAACTAGACCCTTGGAATAATTTCATTTTACGACGCTCTCGCGAGTCTCGCGTGACTAAACTAATGATAGTTTAAACGCGCCAGTCTTGGCATGTTGTTTCTTCTTGTGTCTATTTCAAAATAGCCTACTTATTCTATAATTTCAATTCCTTTGAGAACATCCTGTTCTGTGATTTTACACCGTCAACGTGGTGTATTTATTTAGTGAACCTTATTTTAGTGAAGTTTTGCAAAGTGTGATGTAGGTATTGTAGTTTAAAATAAAACTAGCGATTAAATCAGTAAATAATATTCAATGTTATAATGATATGGGACTTTTTTGCCCATTTTTTTATGAACAAAGGACATAGTTCAGAATTCAAGATTGTGTTATACGATTAAAACCGATTGCACTCGAGAAGGTACCGTTTGCACATAATATGTAATCGAAACCAATTGATTAGTGTTTACTAAACAATAGAACCTGTAGAGTAACAGATGGGTAGAATCGTAGGCGTGTTCTATGTCGTTGTTAACCTGTAACTTTTTTAATTTAGTACCTAATATACCGTACTAATTCGTTCGCGTTAAGATAATCACTATTCAATGGTAACCAAAAAGACAGTAACGGTTTTAGATCATTAATTAAACGTGTAGTAGCGTATTAGGTAAAGTCGGAAACAGAACTGCTTGATTTATAGCATAACCACCACAATAATATTTAGGCTAATGAATAATTTCCGTTTAATGAGCATAAACAGCATTTTAATGTGCCGAAAAAGATTGGAATAACGATTTCCAAGTAGGGCTAGTTTCCACGTGTTATATTTAACGATCCGCCTTCCATATTCAAATTACAGGTTTGAATGGTGCTATGCAGCGCCGCGGGAGAGTCGTCAAGAGTCGATGAGGCCACTTTCTAGGAAATTTCTAAATTCTTACCTGTAACGGGGCGGGCTAGCGCAATTATGGTTAGCGCAACTTGCCGCTAATTGTATAACTAATTGCTTAATACCGTCTGCCTGTGTTTGCGTCTCCATCAACTTGTTTTATGGCATTATTTATCTACGCAGGTCATTAACAAACTCATGGCTATTTATTTTACGGCCAGGGTGGACTGGTTAAATTCATGATTGACGGACAGATATTTTAGTGTTCTCCGTTAGATATAAATTGACGGGAAAATGTTAAAGGAATTTATGAATTTCTTATTAGGCTCTGCCAACGCAAAAGACTGCCGCTGCGATATAGGTAATAAAAATTTTGTACTTTATGGGTTTGGTCCCTGCTCTAAAAGTTATCGCTGGAGACAATCCGAAAGTTGTGCAGTATTTATTTAAAAAACACTTCATAATTTGTGTATTTCGATTTTAATGAATAGCCGAAAGATCATTTTCATTTTCTGGAATTGCAGGCTACGTTAATTATTTTCAATGTCAATTTTTAAAATCTTTTTCAGGTTATCAGTGCGCGACTATTTTTTTCAATTCGACGTGTACTCTTACTTACGTCGTAAAAACCTTTGTAAGAATGTTCATAATGTTTTAGCTGGAACCGTATTTGTTTTACCAATACCGTACTTGCCTAAAGATAACTAAAATAGGTATGTCTACAATCGAATTTGCTAGGTGCGTCAAGTCAACAAAGTTTGCTGAATCAACAATCCAATCGGTTTTGTTTGCCGATTTAAAAGTTCGTCTCCGAAATTCAATTCAATTATCCTTAGGCAAATTGAAATCGGCCGTGTAAGCAGTAACGCTGGCGTACACTCGTAGTCGAACATCGAAATCTTATTTTCTATTAAATTAAACGGTGATCTTCATCGAATTGCAATGTATTGGTAAGGTTTTTAATTAAATATAAGTAACGTAAAATGTAAATCTGAGAGAGCAATTCACATAACATGTTCTGCTTATCATTGATACATTTATGCTTGAAGGAACTTTTAAAATGCCTGCAATATTTTATAAAACGGAGCTTTAAGTGCAGCACCTGGTTAGCTTTGAACTAAACTTTATATGAGCTTGAAAAATGTTCGTGTTATCAAAACTACCACCAGTGTTACACAGCGCCGCTTCGAAATCTTTTTGTTTGTTTAGCTTTCTTCCTTATGACAAGAGTGCCGCTTTCCTATCGCTCTTTATCTATCAACTTGTGTAAACAAACCCGGAATCATTGCTATAGTGTAAATAAAAAAGAATTATTATCGGGTAAGTGTAAACTTTCGGGGTATTATCACAGCGTAGTGTAAATAACAAAAAGAATTATAGTATGAGTTGGAGAGTGTTTCATGTTCGTGTATACATGGGCAATTGGGCACATTTGCGTTTCAGTGATAGGTATATTTAACATTGAAATATCTTGAGATGTAGCTCATGGTCACATTTCATTGAATAGTTGTGTTGTATGCGATCAGCCTCACGACATATTATCTTTGTTGGCTCGTAATAAATTTAGTTCATATTCGTTATGTGAATGTAATAACATTCATAGTTTTGCGAATTAAAATGAGGATAGTTTTTAAATAATACCCTTTAAATACACCACGCTTCGTCAATGTTATTGCGGGATCAGGAAAACAATAGGTATCATATTTTAAAGTAGGTATAGTTTATTTTGATGAACAGGACTTGCATTATAATTAAGTCACTAATCTTTTAATAATAAGTTGAAAATATAAATATGAAATTCATTAATTAAACCGAATCAAATCACTTTATCCGAAATTTAATCTGAACTGAAAATATTAAGAACATCGTGTGCCAACAATCGTAGACGTCAAAACAAAAGAGTGTCTAATGTTAATTTTAGATGGATATTTTATTTGTTTGATATAAATAGTTAGAACTTAGACGCCAGTGAATGAGTCTCATTATTAATTTAAATCGCAATGCTAATGTGGACTGAGGAAGTCAATGAAACTGAGAGGTTGCGTTGTTTGCCGAGAACTTTCGACGTGCCTCGAAATATAAAGTAGATTGTTTTAAAGGAGGGAATGTTTTTCTCATTCATTGCTCTTTTATCATAAATGAAATGACTCATTTTTTTGTTTAAATACTTTGGTTCGGTATATTCACAACAATCACAACTGATAACAGATTTTGTTGTAGTACTAATAGAAAGCTTCAAGGGTGTAAGGAGTATGTAAATGAAAATATACTCCTTAGACTCTTGACCAATTATGCCTATAGTTATACGCATAATCATCATACAAACATTGATAAAGCATATCAAAAAACAAAAGTCGTCTCTCTTTATTTCTTGAAATATGGATGTGGATTAAGTTTTCGAATTTATTTCGGTGTTAGGTGCTCGGTAAATATACATACAAAATGTAATGCATAGGAATGAAGCGAACAGGATATAAACGTCGCTTCCGCCGAGTTTATTTGGTTAAGTGAGATACAAGCCAGCAACCGCCGCTGGCGCCGCGTGCGACGGGGTGAGTGCAAACCCTCGAGATGTGATTGAATTTACCCACTCAACTTCTCCACTTAGTACGAAATTGCGGACGTATGAACGAACGAGTGCCTGCTCCAGATTAGATTCTCTCGGAAAGTAGACGACGTCATATACGAAAAAAAAATCTTAGCAACGAATCTGCTTCGCAATTCTTCAAATCTGCAGGAATGAGATACGTCTGAGACTTAAATATATTATTTAATCTCGTAAACATTCTGTGATTTGATAATGAATGGCAGTCAAAGTTGTACATTAAAAACAATGATTTAACATAAAATAATAAAAAATATCACAAAGTCCGTTCAGTAGTCAACGTGAAATGTTAGTTGAGCATTTATAATTATGGTTTATTAAATCTTAGATGATCTCTGCGACAGATGTCATAGATTTGACAGCTGTTAAATTTCACAATTATTGACTGACAAATGTATGAAGAGAAATAACGTTCATGATTGTGGGTTCCCGCCCACTTAGAGATGTTCATTGCTATTATCATTCACTTACACATTTTAATCGATTATGAAATTTCAAAAATCGGAAAATTTTCATTTTGTTTATCTCTTTAAACGTATAATTTTAAAATAAAAATCAATTAATTTGATGAGAAGTAAGTCGGTTTGGATAAAACAATTTGAATGTGATCGAAATCCGAAATTCGAAAATAATAACTTCAGTATCTCCGACAAACAACCAAACTATATCACATACATTGAGCTGATCCCAAAGTTAGTGTAAAAGAGCACATGAGCATGACATGTGTTACGTACGAGTATCAAAAATAACGAAGTTACCACAAATTGGTACTTAATTACATATTTACATCCAGACACAGGACAAACACAAATCTTTATCACCTAAATGTTTTCGCATAGTCATAGAGCATGCTAAAATGTGTCCTTTGTTTAAAATCACTTTTATTAGAGGTCCTCAATCGTTCAGTGTAGATCGATCGATAGAAGAATCGATTACTTACGAATCGAAGTTTTAACATTCGTTTATGGTAAGAAGACTACGCCTCTAGAAATGTCACTGCGACACCTGTCGCAGAGATCATCAAAGATTTAATACACCATAGTAAAATAATACGAATTGTCAGACATCCGACCCTGTCAGGCGTTTAGAGGAATTTTTGTTCCAACAACAATTCGTCGAGTAAACAGTGAGTCGTGTTGAATGGCTGCCAGTATCGGATTGTGTCACGGAAGTTTGCGCGATCCGGATTCAGTGTGGACTAAAGATCGCATTCATGACAAGGGCTGGGGCTCGATATCCAATTCAATCCATCACATAAGTAAATAAATGCCTATTTTTTATGCCACTGTTGTGACAAGGGAACGCTGAGAACAGACGAGTTAACATGATTCCGTCGAAAATCGCATCCTGTTCTTTACATTTATTAGCGCCGGTGAATGCATTCGCATCCGGTCGTGCGAGCTATAATCATTTCTGTCCAAATATTGATCTTTTTTCGCTTCCGTTTTTCTCTAGCGACCGGAAAAGGGTGGATTATTACCGCCATATTGTAATCGATCTCTTTTAGCGGTCACCCTTTAATACATGCGAGCCTGATACTTGACACTCGAAACGTGTGCTGTTTCTGATAAATATCGATTATCAAAGGCTGGAATTGAAATTGGAAACTCTTCGCACTTGAATACCAATGTACATACTGTACGTACATTAAGCAAGAATTAAGAATTGTAATCTGACTTTTAGGAAAAGGAACAACTTTGTTAAAAATTAAAGCGCATATTTTATTTTAATCTCTACTAGATGTTAAAAACACAATATTAAACAATATAAATAAATCATTGATTTCTGTATAGTTTTCTTGTTACCTACCAACTAACCAAAGGACATAAAACAGAAAAGCATTAAAATGGCGATTAGGGGTCGGAATGTTTCATCGATTACGAGAATCGATAATAACGTCGCATGCGACTATAATAATATGGCTGCTCGTAAAAACGACATAAAAGGAAAGATGGTACGGTTTGATTTAATGTTATTATTATGGTTCTTATAGTTTTTGGGACAAAAGTGATGCGATGCTAACTAGGACTTTGGTTTGTTATACTTCGTGCTTCGTGAGATCAAAATACGATTTCGTGATACAAGACAAAATTGGTTATGTTATCTACGATATAGATACCACACAAAACTGGTGTCGATGAAATCACCCTTTCTCTACATCTTTTCGAAAAGTAATTAACAGTTTGTAGTTAATTATTTTTATTTTTAATTACTGAGATCGATACGTGCAACCTTATATATTAATTAATATATTAAAAATTACGGACTTTCATATTTTTCAGTTCCTTGTGGGTAGACATTACAAAACATTACAACATCTTAGTGCTAGAGCGCTTAGTAGAGTTGCTACCTGAATTTCCTGATCGGCTGTCACTCAGTCAGCTACCATTTTTTGCATGGACGCTAAAATAACAAACTACGCTTTTTAAGTAAGCATAATCTGCATTAGTTCTGGAATTCTTATAACCTTGTGTACCTACTTTCAATACAATACCCCGCCGATTGTAACAGTCGGCGCGTTGTCAAATGGAGCGGCCCGCGTGGATAATGGAATTTCTGGGAACAACCCTTGTGCGTGTGGGGTGTGCCGCGGGCGAGCGGGGCCGGCCATCCATCACGCTGCGGGGGTGCAATTAGACTAACGCGACCAACATAAGTTTCGAGACAGTCCTGACGAAGCGATATAAGGAACTGTTCGCAAACCTAATCAAATTCTAAAAAAGCTTGTTCCTTTAGAATTATGTTTGTTTCACTTGATGTCGATCATTCTGTCTAACCCAGATGTTACTGACATATAATATTGTGTCCGAACTTGTTGATATTTTTACTATGTGGCTAAATAAAAAAATTAAAATTGTGGAAAAACAAAAATAAAAATCTATTCTTAGTGGAAATTCGAAAAATTGGTGTTGTTTATTAACAACGCTAGTAAAATAATAGTAGTATATTATACTACTATCAAAATTACCCACAAATTCTTTAATATGTTTTTAACTTGAGCGTTGTTTTAAAACGACGGTAGTAACAAAAGTGGGCTAATAACACATAAGCAGGACTTTATAATATCGCGGATGCGCAAAAGAGACTTGATTGATTGAGGATATTTGTTAGCTTACCTTACCTTGTATAGGCATTTAAGCACTTGCTTAATTAAACTAGTGTCAGAATCTCCTCGGCCTCTAAAATTTATTAACATGAAAACTTAATTGGTTATAAAACTTATAAAACCCTATCTTTAACCATTTCATCAATGTGAAAATAAATGTATACATACATATCGGTTACGCTTTCACGACTTACCTAACTACTATTCCATTTTAATGAAAAGCTATAACATGGTATATTTATGTAGGTATGCACTTGATAAAAAATAAATAAATATTTGTTTAACCACTCAATCCCGAACCGGCACTCGGGTGCCGCGTAACAATAGATTTTCTATTGTGTCTGGTGATCCGGGGCTTGAAAGATTAATCGTTTTTTTTACATTTATCCTATAATAAATGCTGCTTAAAGTAATAATTTCACGCGGACGAAGACGAACGAGCGAGCGCTGTAGTAACTGATTCCCAAAGTCCTACTTCTCTCTGCACTATGGTCACCATAAATTAGTCGAAGTAGATATGTGCTGACACGCCGCGCCGCCGACGCGCATAAGCTACGTCCATCTCTTGATGTTCACCAAATGCGGTTCCATGCATATGTAATGTGGTTTTAATTAGGTACGTCTGTAATGCAACAATGTGATACCGCCATCACGTAAATTAAGTCAGCGAGGCTGTAAACCCTTATCAGAAATATCTATTTTGAACTCTGTTGACTTGAAATAATCATATTTGACGCATGTTGGAGTATGTTAAATAATAGGACTAGTGGAGGGTATGAGTTGTATAGTGCTTGGCTCTTATGAAAATTTATTTATCGTAGTATTATGGGAAATTTGACACGACCATAGACCTGGGTGAGTTCCGGCAATATTCGTGTGAAAAGTAGTAAGTTACTTGAATTTAAATAATGCTTGATGATCAAGTGGTCTACAATGTGGCAACATACAGGACAATTCTTGTACATTTTGTTTGTATTTATTTGCAAATTTAATATACTAACTCCAGCTCAGGAACCTTAATAAGTATCTAAGTACCCTACCCTTACTACCTATTAATGACTCTTTTTCTTTTTTGCAGGATCTTCAATATTAAGGTATTATAAAATCTTTGAGGTATGTATGCGCACTTTTATTTTGTTTTTGAAGATATATTTTTATCCGTAGGTAAGCGCAAAGTCTATATCTTTTTATTCTAAGGCGACCTTTAATGCGGGGCTTAACGTTTTCTGGAAGCCAAACAAAAGAGTGGACAACTGATACCGCTTTAAGTCTCTATCAGAAATGGATGTGGTAAATTGTTGAGAACTAGCATCGGTAACCACATCCCGTCGAAAGAATAAAGCGCTCAATTTCTTACATAGGTTTAGTATCCCTGTAGGATAATTTACTAAGCGCTTAAGTATTTAACTTTCTATAACGGAAGCGTGATTACTGATTACGTGGACGATATTATCTTTCGGAATTTGCCTACCTGTAGATAACTTAAACTACTTGAGTATGCTATTAGTGTTCGTAAATTCATTCTGGTATTCAGCAACAACGGCCGCCTAGGAACATAAGCACCTATCTACGGACATTCCAAGCCGCGGGAGTCATGCTTTCCCATTATTTTGTAATCATTACATTAGGCCTTTGTTATCTAGTAGAGTAAAATCCTTTAATAGCTTCCATTTAGCGGTGCCGGGATCAGACGATGGCGGCATCGATGCATAATGATTGTCGGTTTCTTTAGTTTAATTCCCTATAAAATTTCGACAAAAAGTTAATGTCCATCCGGGCGAGACGAGGTGCGGGGTAGGTGGGGGCGGAGGGCGGCGGCAGCGCGGTAGCAGCCGCCGATTATCCGCCGATAAGACACAAAAACAACTTTTTGATTTATGAAGAAAGCTCGAGAGTCGGCTACCGGGCGCCGCGCTCGCGTCGCTCACTGCACCTCTAGTGAAGATGTGCGCTGACCTGCATGAATCGATAAATATACTTTTAGTGCATTTTTTTATTTCTAGAGTTCTTTCTTTTTACATAATCTAAAGAGAGAGAAATATAATTATCCTTACTAAATTATCTAAGACTTGCATTTGGCCGATTTTCCGGTGTTTGTCTTACCACAGTTAAGGTATGTACTTACTCATAAAGTAATAATAATAACTTACTATGTATATTTTTATTCAAATGTATATTATTACTACGTAAAATTATTGTGGACAGAACACAGAACAGACACAGCACCGGTCGAGTACTTCCCCGAGGAAGCCCGCTAACAGACGAAAGTATGTATGATGCTTGCTATTTTTTTTTGTTTTGCTGTTGATAAAATAAATAGTAAAGTGAATTTTTAGACGATTTCAATAAAACTAGCACTTTCGTTCTATTTCCTCTGCTTAAATTATTACCTATTTATTCATGTTGCTTGTTTCTTAATAATATCGTGCTTTATGCGTATTTGTATGCTTTATTGCGATTAGCTGAACTAGATGACATTTATTATTACAGATTTTCTAAAGCGACTGCCTATGCGTGCTGCGTATCATTAGAGTAGTTCTTAACTGTACTACTCGTACGGCTTTTATACTCATATGATAAAGCTAATCTGCTTTTTAGCTGTATTCTTAACCAGGCTTATAAATATATCATTTTACAATAGCCCAATAGAAAAATATTTAAAAGAGATCATTTTAATTCAATCAATATCGTTGTGTCGTGTCGACAGGTAGAAGAGACGCGCAGCACAGCACTATGGAGCCACGGGTCCGTCGCACACTCGCGCTCGCCAGATTTTGAAACATATGTAAATGAGGCGACCGTGGCTGCCCGCTCAAAGGCGCCGCCTGCCTCTACGGCGAGCGCCCAAGCCTTTTATTAGGTACGCTTTAATTGTACATAAATAACAACTATCGGTCTGATATAAAAAATATTGCAGATTACTCTGAATTTCGATGTCTCTTTTTTTTCGAGAAGCTGATTGATTTTGACGTGAAATCCTCAATTTAAGTGTTCTTTTATGATGGAGCAAAAATATCTTTTAGAATAACGATCCGTTTTTGCTCGATATTGAACTGGAGACTGTGATGTGACCCATCAATGTAATGTAATGGTGGTAATTGTGGCAGCTGATATCTAATGTTGCTAATGTTGATTGTAACTTTATAGTTTTACTCCATTAAAGTCATCAAACAAGATATTATAAAGTACTTTCATATGCGTGAAGTCAAATCGTGATCGTAAGTAAAATTTATATAAAGATAAGTAGTCGACAAATAACTTAAATTATGGTAAAAACATAGAAGGTTATTTTAAGAGAAACTGCAGTATTATTGCTATTCCAAACTCCAGCAGAGAAGTTATAAAATAAACTTATGCATTTCCTTGCAATATGCGAGTGGCTGAGTCTCAAGTTACCGAAGTTGTAGGATTTAGCGTATTCCGTGGCGCCAGGCGGACGGGCTCTGTTTGCTCTACCAATTCTGCCTTCTCTGCCGGTGTTTGCATGGACCTATCAACTCAGACCTAGACGAAATTCCTTTGCATTGTAAGTAAACCTTTCTAGTTATAATTAGCTTCAATCAGTTGGCTTCAATTCTATAGGAATGGATAACCTACCGTCTAAGCTGTAATTAAGATACATATTATATTTTTTTCCATTTCCTATCTTTTATTAAATCTTTGCATATTATAAAAGAACGACTGGAAGAAAACTTGTTGCTTCATGAAATTTCAAACTTAGAGACAAGACTTTATTATGATCTATATTTTTAATTTTATTGTTTTTTTCTGATAGGAAATTAATCTAATTCGTCGATTTTTTTTCATGACCTTTGGGGGTTAAGATAAGAATACGGGCAGGAGAATAGTATAAACAGTTCTCTATTCCTGGACAAAAGGCAAGAAGGTTGTGGCCTAGAGTTTTCACGAATTCAATCGAAGTGATCGAAGCACCGTAATTAATCAGTTGTGGCGCCAGAGTCATGGCATATCACAGTATATCTTCCAAGTATGTATAATACTAATTCATCTTCGAAAATGCCCTTACGATGACTCAATGCGCCAGTTGTCAAATTGTTGCCGCCCCCTGCGGCACCAATCAATCTAGGGCAATTACTTTCGGACGTGAGTCTACGGCAGATGTTCCCAACATCTCGATATTAGGTATACTTAAATGAGATAAAAATCTATTACTACTTACTCATAGTGTAGCAGATACTGCTGTCCGATGAGGTATTAGGCATGGACTCTTAGAGAAGTGTGCTAGACGTGAATTCCAGTAGTACTTATGACAAAATTAATGCTACCAGTACCTGGATCATCTAAGCGAAATGCGAAAAATAATACAAAAGTATTCAATTATTTCGTTTTTATTTAACAATAGAGTACTCATACGTTAACTGCCTCCGTGGTACAGTGGTTAGAGCATTGGGCTCTAAAACCCGGAGGTCGTGGGTTCGAATCCCGCGGGGAACATCACTTTGATTATTTCCAGTTTGGTTAGGACATTGCAGGCTTGAATCACCTGAATGTCTGAAAAGAATGATGATTCAGTGCTTCGGAAGACACGTTAAGCCGTTGGTCCCGACTATGTTTCAAGTAGGTATGGTTTTCCTTGTAAGGGTTACGGAGGTCCGATGGCAATCGCTCCATTGTAATAACCAGGCTTGTCAAATCTAGGACCATAGTCGAAGCGGACCCTGAGCTCCATACTGGATGCAATCGGGAATACGCTGGGTTGATGATTATGAGTACTCATACGTTCACGTCTTTGAATAAATTCAATTAGATTTCCTAGACTTCGCGCTGCATGCTTTACATTGCCACACTCATGTAAAATAATTAATTCTTAAATGTCAGCAGTATAGTAAATAAATATCTACGAATACAAATACCTAGGTATTTATAAATCATAGTGAATATAAATACTTTTCATTTGACTATACTTTCGGTCAGTGCACGCTCTACAGGTTGGCGATCTCTGCGCTAGGGAGAAGGGCGAGCCGAATAGTCCCGCCAGGTAATCACTTCCGACTGTTATCCTCACAGCGTGGGGCTGGACCGGATCGGGTAATGACTGTGCAAATACAAGGGCGGCGTAACTAACGAGAATGATGGATTCATACGTCAGGAATGCGGTATGCGCCGTTCACGGTTCATTTATTACGCAAATGCAACGCAAATGTCTTGAAACTGAAATAAAATTGACGAAATGCTTCAAACAGAGATAAGATTAACTTCTTTAGACGTTTTTTAATTTTAATTAATAAAACTCACTTTATTTCAAATAAAATTAGGAGACTACAGAAATTGGAAAGACTGAAAGACTGAAGTTTTCGTTATTAAGTTTATAAATTTTAATTTATTCATTTCAATAACTTGAGAGACGTTTTTAAATCTCGCGGGCTTACATATTTTTTAATTTGTTCTTACATTACATAATTTTATTAAATGTTATGTTATGATTATCTTGATGCTTAAAAAAAGGAAAGTAAATGGCTGAATATATGGCTAAATAAAAGCGTAATAATAATAAATAACCAATATTATAATGAATTATTTGCAATGCAATTTTGTAGATTTTAGGATTTACTGCCTTATCAAACGCTTCTTTACGCGGAGAACATGTTTAGCGTTAACTAAAAATTAAGAATTAAAAATACTAACGACAGGTGTATGAGGTGTGTGTGTGTGATATAGTAATACATACTACTTTATGTAAGAAAAAGATCTGGGGATAATGGGCGATTTTCTGACAGCCCGTTTTGTTAGTTCTCAAGGAACGGAACGTTATAAAGTTTACTTCGACATGACTTTTATTTTATAAAACGGAACGTTTTATTATACATTCCCGAAATGATCAAAATATTATCAAATGAAGTCATTCATTTCATCGACAACTGCACATTCTACGCACTGTTTAATCTTGTTGCTTAAAAAAAAGGAAAGTAAATGGCTGAATATATGGCTAAATAAAAGCGTAATAATAATTACAAATTTAAAAAAACAAACTGTCATATTCGTCCAACAGTCCGGGTGACCATAAGTGGCAGATTCTGCAATTTTAGCATATTTTACTCCTAATTTTGAGCTGTATCAAATGTTGCGGACAATTTTTAGAAAAATAAATGCATAAATGAATGGTTTTAAAGCAAAATGAATTAAATCTTGTGATAATAATATAAGAATTATTTGCAAGCCAATGGGTGATTTTCTGACAGCTCGTTTTGTTAGTTCTCAATAGATGGCGCCATTCCACCTAGTATGCAGCCACAAGGAACGAAAGTCGAAACGTTATAAAGTTTACTTCGACATGACTTTTATTTGATAAAACGAAACGTTTTGTTTATGTCAGATGTTTTTTTTATCTTTAATTTTCATTCCCGAAAAAATTACAATTGGCGGAATTGTTGATAAAAAACACAAAGCAAGCCATTCATTAAGAAGAAGAAGAAGAATGAGTAAAGATTATGGCTTCTAGATTCAAAACCAGAGGTAACAATAGATGTACATACTTCGTTCAACGCCATCTAGTGAAGCTTTTGGAAGTCTTTCATTTTTTAAAAGGGCCTGTCAGAAAACAACAAACTGTCATATTCGTCCAACAGTCCGGGTGACCTTATGGTCCGGGTAACCAGAATCTGCCACGTTATGTGGCATGTTCTGCAATTTTAGCATATTTTACTCCTAATTCTGAGCTATATCAAATGTTGCGGGCAATTTTTAGAAAAATAAATGGATGGTTTTAAAGAAAAAAGGAATGGGCGATTTTCTGACAGCCCGTTTTATTAGTTCTCAATAGATGGCGCCATTCCACCTATGCACGTATCTATGGTTTTGTCTATGTCAGATGTCATTTTCATTTCCGAAAAAAATACAATTGGCGGAATTGTTAATAAAAAACACAAAGCAAGTCATTCATACCTTAATTTAAACCTTTATTTTTTTTAAATGGCCTGTCAGAAAATCTCCCATTAAGAAGAAGAAGAAGAATGAGGTAAGATTATGGCTCCTAGTTAAAAAACCAGAGTATTATATTATCTGTGCCAGAGGTAAAAATAGATCATAGACAAGTACATACTTCGTTCAACGCCATCTAGTGAAGCTTTTAGAAACTTTTTTTTTTAAATGGCCTGTCATAAAATCTCCCATTACATCTTGTGTGTGTGTGTGATGTTTGTAATAGAATGATGATTGATCCGTTTTTGGCGGTGTCCGTTCATATGACAAAAAACGAATGACAAATTTTCATTTGAAAAACAACGTTTGGCAAAATTATACTTGATAAATTTATTATTTTACAAACTTTTGTTTGATAAACTACGCATTAGACAATATATTTAAAAGAAAAAAAACTTATTATGCAAAAAGATTAATTTACAAATTGATTATTTTTTAAACATGTTACTTGGAAAAACAACGTAAGGCATAAAAACATTTGACAAAATGCATTGCTATATAAAAATAACATATTTAAGTACACGTTATGTCGAATATTTTACTTTAAGCACGGAATCATATTATATATGTGTAGGGTCAACTGAAAAAATGGCTGGTTAGGTTAGGTTAGAACTGCGACCACAACGCACGAGCCGAGCGAGCGAAGCGAGCGTGCCGCGGCAGCGGCCGGCGAGTGCCAGAACCGAATTCTACTTGTTTTCCTTAATTCAGGCAGTGTGTATTTATTTAAAGACTTAAGTTTCTATGGAATTAGTATTAGTCGTAATACAAAATTATTACTTGCCTATAAATAATGTCCAAGATGAAAATTGCAACCATGCAATTTAGTATTTTCAAAATTTGATCGCAGGTAAGTATTGGTTAAAAAATAGTAATTTTTAAAAACTAATAATTTATCTTCTTTCTTTTCGTACAATCATCAATTTGGCAAACGAATTATTTAGTCATGTGATAATTTTTTATATAAAATTTTAACATTTGAATAATTTTCTAAGTAAAACATTTGCGAAACCTGTATTTTGTCAAATGATTGTTTTTAAAGTAATATGTTTGCGAAATGAAAGTTTGTCAAATGATTAGTTTTTCAAACGTTGTTTGTCAAATGATCGTTTGTCATACGTTTTTTGTCAAACAATAGTAAACCGTTTTTGGCACCTGAGCTGAGGCACCTCTCGTTTAAAAAAGGCACCAACCAATAAAAACTAGTGTTTTTAAATAAGTTGGCAATATGCATCTAGAACCTTTACCTACCGAATCTTATTTTGTTCAATATGAAGGCAAAGGCAAGAAAAAATTTTGCCATAATATTTTAAGCACAGACCAGAGATTAAAATAGACCCCGCAAGTACGTCAATTTGTATGAGAACCGACCGTGCCATATTTTTTGTACCTACTGTGACGTAACGAGCGCGATTTAGTGATGAGAAGTAGGGACACGCCCACTTCGTCTCGATTCTCGATTCGATTATAAAAATCACTACATAATATAAAACACAAAGTCGCTTCCTGTCTGTCTGTCCCTATGTATGCTTAGATCTTTAAAACTACGCTACGGATTTTGATGCGGTTTTTTTAAATGGATAGAGTGATTCAAGAGGAAAGTTTATATGTATAAAACATGCATAATATAGTAGAGAAACACTGATGATTTTAGAGGTTTTTAATTTAAGGTCGTAAATAATCGCATTTTTTTGCGCTTACATTGCAAACGCTGGCTGAACCCTACGAGATAGATCAAAATAATGTACTACACTATTGTACACCTTAAAAAGTTTTACAAAAAAGTCCGCGATGGTATATGTCTATCTCTTAGGGATAACCCACAATAACCATTTTCCTTTACTTATTACGATAAAATAAAGGCTTATTTACGAAAAAGTGATTTTAAGCAATACAGTATTAATCCTTATCCAATAAAGTACCATAAATAAATTGTGCATGTAATATAGATCAATATGGCCCTTTACATCATGTAATTTAAATGAATAGTTTCGAAGATATTACAGATTTAAAATGCAGGGACATAGCGATTGCGGCGGTACTGGCCGGGGAGCGGATGGATGAACTTTTGTTATTCTTTCACGTAAAAACTACTAATTGATTTTAATGAAACTTTACAATAATATAGCTTATACATAAGGATAACACATAGGCTACAATTTACAAGATATTCCCGCGGGATAACGTCCTATACACTACTACTGTTCACGCGGGCGAAGCCGCGGGCGGAAGGCTAGTTTATAAATAAATAAATTATTATTTTTAACTAATGTTAATAAATATCCATTTTTAAACTCTTCTTAATTTGTACGCCGGTTGACAGTACCTAATGTAACCTAATTGTCACTTTATGCTTGATTTTATTTTTCACATTGTCAAATAGCCTATTATCATTCCTGCTTCCAAAATCGACTAGGTACCTTTAATCGATTTTAATACATTATGTGTATGTTGCATAGAACGAACATCACTAAACACTGTATTTGACTAAAAACGCCTGTGCCACGAAACTTAAACGATATGCGAAAGTACCGCCTTGTTTGATATTCATTGCTTATAAAGCACGCAATACAATTGGAAGGCCAGTATAAAATACGCAATGTATTACGAAATTGCGATTCACGATTCAAAATGACTTACCGATGAAAGGAAACATCTTTGTTTTGTGGAGTAATCTTTTTGGTATTGTTTTTGCAGCTTAAAATAGCACAAATCGTCATTTTTTGCTATTTCGTCTGACGTCTAACAAGGGGAACGGTCGCGCGGGACTAAAGCTAAGAATCGGCACATTCAGTACGATGGACTGAAGCTGGGCACGCGAAGTAGCTACACTGGCGGGCTCTAGTCCAATACATCTCTGTGATTTTAAGCTTGCTTTCGAGTGTCTAGCAAATTTTGGCCCACATTCCTTATTTTGAGATGGTCACCCAGGAACTGCTAACTTGACTGACGTTTACTGACGTTTGTTCATTTGTTGTCATCACCTGGCAGCGTGCGTCCATGCGAAACAACCTCAAAAGTGAGGTTATACATAAGTTAACTGCTTAAATTCCAATAATGGGAAAAGTTAAAAAAGCTAGACCTAACCGACAAAAAAAGAATGTGGTTCAAAATAATTCGGAAGATGAAGAACAGATTCCCGAAGACTCTAAAGATAATGCACTACAAACAATAATTGATCAATTACAGGTACCTTAGTCTTATTTTTACTTTACTTTTATAACAAACGATGAAATTATATTGTTATAATAGTTGTAATCTACCATGCCCTAATTTTGTTTGTATCTTAAGTTGAATTTTGAAATGTTATGACACTGAAGTGCAATTAACTTTATTATTCTAGGCTGCAGGTGTAGAAGAAAAATACTGTGGACTACAAACCTTAGCACTTCTTATCGAAAATCCAGAAAACGTAGAATCTGTGTTAAATCAAGGAATAGTAAAAGTTGCTGCACCTTTACTACTGGACCCCGTTAGCTCAGTAAGGAATGCTGCGTCTGGATCCCTCAGGAACCTGTCGGCCGAGAAGCAGGAAGTGTGTGATGTGCTGATGGAACAGGATATCATGACACCATTGACATGTTACTTTCATGAGGTTGGTTCATTTCACAAATAGCTTTTGCCTACTACATCAGAGGTCATGAGTGTGATTTCACAAGGCCTAAACATTTATTAGGTAGAGTTAGGTATATGTAGAAAAAAGTCTATACTTTAGTGATGTTTTTCCATGTTTAAGTATATCTAAAGGTTCATGCAATAATATTATGAAGGTTGCCTATTATGCCCAGGAACAATTAACTGTTGATAATTTCCAAAACAGGTGATATTATGTTAAAAAGTGCAGTTGATCTTATCAGTGCTATTAGGTATTGAATTTAGCACTGGCAACACACACACAGACACCCTTACTAATAGAAAACCATTTTGTTAATCTTTGCAGCATGCTGCAGAATGGGTTCCAGATAACAAATCAAAAACAAAAGAAGATGATGTTGACACATTCATTCAATGCACACATTTGTTATTGAATTTGTGTGAGAGTTCAGGTGAGCAACATAAGTTCTAAATGGTTAATCCTTCTAGCCCCGGAACACCAGACACAATAGAAAATCTATTGTTATGCGGCACGCGAGTGCCGGTTCGGCGTTGAGTGGTTAAGTTACTTACTTTTGAGCTCAGATTAATATTGCAATGTTGTTTGATATTTATTTTTTCTCATTTCCAGAATTAGCTATCAAGTATTTGGGCCAATCGAGAATACTTGAAATACTGCCCAGGTATCTGGACCTATCCATATTTGGTACTGATGTTGTTGTAGCAGTGCTACAATGTCTTTTTGTGGTTGTAGAAGAAAATCCTATTGCAATGGAGAAAGTCAAAACGAATTCAGAGAAACAGTTGCAAGCACTTATATCATTAGAAGGTAGTGATCCTTCTGTCTTACTTATAAAGACATTAGCGGCTGGAGTGATAATAAATACATGTGGTGGCAACATTGTATCTTTACCAGTAAATGTGACTAATGAGGTCATTACTATTTTGGCGAATACTCTCTCTGTTGATCATAGAATGGCCTGTAATCAATTGTCTAGTGATGTACCATTGGGTGATACTGCTGGTAAAGTCAAAACACCTAAAGGAAATGAAGCAAAAGTTTTGGAAAATCAAATTAAGGCTGTGACTCAAATGTTGGATGCACAACAAAGTGCAATTGAAATTGTTGCGAACTTATGTTCTTGTGAAGGTAATTTAATTTATTTTGTTTTTATGAATTTAAATAACGAATGTAAGTTTTAAATAAAACTTTCTTTACTTTTCAATTACGATAAAGTGATTAATTGTTGATTTGTTGTACATTTACAGATGGAGAGGAAAATATGGATGCGGATGATTCTTCAGATAGTGAAATAGAGCAAGAAATAATATGCAATAGTGGAGAGGAAACATTGCTTTCTGAAGATAAAATACCACCAGAGGTCATGGAAGCTCTGATCTCATTGCAAATATTTGATAAAGTTTGGTCTCGGACTCAACTGCCACCTCAAAATGTTTTGATGATTTTAAAAGAATATGACGGAACACAATCAATTTGTAAGAAGTACGTTACAATATATTAATTTTGCATCTGGTCTGGTTTGTAGGTTTATTGCTTGGCCTATTCTGGGGTCTGATATTTTTTGAATTGATGTATAGGTTAGGTGTCTGATCTCCATTGTTCTTTTGGGTATCCTAGATTAAGTCCTGTCATTGTAGCAATGGCTTTATTTCAGTGATAAAGACCCTTCCATTGCTGTGGCAACATTTAAGCACTTATTCTTTTGTTGTGTTTAGTATAATCATAATTATTTAACCCAAGACTTGTCATTATTCCAGGTTACAGAATTTACAGACAGGAGCATTGCTTTGTATAAACAATATGCTATCTACTTTACCAATTGACAGCTTGGGAGGTGTGACTGGTGTTTACAAAATTTGGGTAGATGCCGGAAAATTAGTATTCCAACAGAAATCCAATGATCTAAACTTATTAGAGTCTGCAACAGCTGTGATGCGAGCTTCTCTTGATAAAATCAAGTTTAAAGAAAATGGAAATATCAATGATTGCAATTTATTCAATGATATGGCATTGTCTGACATTGAGGTAAGGGCTAAGCAACATCTTATTTCTACTTTTTTAAATGGAATTACTGTCACTGCATTTCGCTATCTCTCTTGCTTTGACCTTTTTCTTTTCTTTCATATTCATTAATTTTATAGAATAATAATTAACATTGTAAAGTTAATGCTTTTCAATTTTAATTATTACCATAATTGTTTAAAAAGTTTAATGAAATCTATGAGAAATTAAGTTAGTTTTAGTAGTACCTACTTTTCACTTTTTACAAATCATACACAACTTCCTTCAGGATTCCTGACATACTTTTTTTGTGGAAATAATAATAAATGTACTTTTATTTCCAGATGATGTTGGTAGGCATCAAGGAATGTCAAATGCCTGAAATTAGAGCTAATCTTATTCGTATGATTGGAATATTAGCACTTTTGTTGGTTAACAAATTAAATGACATCACTTCCAATGTGGTAGCTACTATAACTGAATTCATACTTGAGCAAGCCCTTAAAGAAAATGAAGTATGGGTCCTGGCGGAAGCTATAGACACAATAGTTGATTTGTATTCAGAGGATGAAACTGATGCTTTAGCTGCTAAAGTGAAGTTAGTCGATAAACTTGCAGTTTTGGCGCCCATATTAAAAAATAAAGTAAGTATTTATGACCATCTAGACATCCCCTCCAGAACATGTTACTCTTCGTAGAAAATGCATTATTGTTTTATCCAATTAAGATTTTTGATCCAAAATAATGTTTTTTTTATTCCAGGCAAGGCAGCAGAAAAGACTTCCAAAGGAATATAAAGTACTTGTAAGCACCGCGACATCTAATTTACCTAGATTCATTAAGTACAAAAAAGCAAGGATAAGTAATTTAAAACTACCGTAATGCCAATTGGAGATTATATTTAATACAATTATGTATGTATGTTTGATATTACTATATTGCATAGTGCATATAATAATATGACATCCTATAATAATTATTTTTTATTTAAATAAAAAAACAACTGTTATTTGTAATAATTTATTAACAACGATTGAACTACTATACGAACACTAAATCCCTTTTGAAAACGATTAATATATAAATAGTATTCTTGTACATTTTCACGCCGTTAAGTGCGTATGACTATAGTATTTGCTCTTACAAACTAGACATTCAATTTGTAGTGATCTCACGGTGATTAATGACGTCACTAAACATATACCGAGCTGATGTCATCTAAGACATTGTTTAGTAAATTCTACACGACAAAGATGATTCTTTAGCTAAAGTCCGCGTCAACTTAATTGGCTTGTCTGAAGCAAGCTGGTCGCGTCGTCGTTTGCGCAGGTGCGGGGCGCGGCTGCACCCTCTGACACCTACATTTGTGTTCTGCGCAGGTTCGCAAGAAGTTTAGACAAGCCAATTTAGTTGACGCGTATTATACATTGGTCTAATTGGGTACAAAATTATTAAGTAGATAATGTAAGGTTAAATAAGACGATAAAGAAATGACAAAAACACATCTTTGGAAAGTCGATAATACGGTAGTTACGATATGAGTTATGTATGACTTTTATTACTTTATACTATGAAAGCTCAGATATCTATACATAATACAGTTATCACAATCAATCCTTAATCTACTCTGCGATATGGCAGAATGTCAGTACCAAAATGACATTGAAAAAATAATGTGTGATGCTTATTACGTATTCATAATTTATTTATGTAATTAATTAAATGGAAATATGTTTTTATTGATCGGTATTGAAGGCACTGATTTAGTTTTTTAGTTCTTAATTCATCAGGCACAATCTAAAGTACCAATTTTGAGATCCAAAATTTTATCTTCGTTTCTTATTTCACTTGATAAATAACTATGTTGGAACGTTCCCATTCACCGGTGAACCCAGATCACCGTAATGACTTCTTCTGGGCTTCGGAATGGGGTTAGGGGAAGAAACGTCATTCTTATCGAATTTTCTTTTGATGTCTGAAACAGAAAGTCTCGCTCCTGTCATTGCAACATCTTCATCTTCGTTGAGAGCTGAATTTAATTTGCTTATTTCTCTTTCTAGTTCTCTAGTTGCTCTATCAATTTCAATGAATTCCTTTTCGGTACTCGATATAGTGTCGACGCTTTGTTTTAATTCCGTAGCATCATAAAGTTTACAAACAACTTTTGAAGGTTCATTGTTGCCGTTAGAGTCTTTGGTAATATTCTCCTCGTTTAGGTTTATGTCGTACGTTGCAAAATGAGAATCAAGTTCATTGGTGAGACTCTTGCTTCTCTTACTCGACAGGGCATGAAAATCTTCTAAGTTTCCACGTCGCAATCGAATGTCGTCTTCATTCACACTGGAATTTCGCCGATATTTAATTATGTCTATTTTTTCAAAGTTTGATTTCGCAAGAATGTCTCCTTCTGAGTCGGCATTTTTCAATGTATTTTCTTTCTCAGTAGGCTGGTTTTCCTCAGTGTCATTTTTCTCGTTAGGAACTTCAATCTCAAGCTTTACTACTTCCACAGTTTCTATGTTTGTTTCTTCTTTGGTATCTTCTTTTACATCTTCATCTTCTATGATCTTGAGTTCTACGTTTAAATTTAAGTCCTCATTCTCTAATTCAACTTCAGGGTTCGTCACGATTGAGGTGTTAGCTTCGCTTATGTGTAATTCTGAGTTTTCTTGGCTTGTCTGGAAACAAAAAGGCATTTTGTAATCCTGTATTTCAGCGTGATTGAAACAGAGAAGTCACAATATAATACAATATTTTAGAATATCTATCCATTGTCGTATTGCTGGACACGGCTAAAACAAACTAATGAACTTATATTTTACATGACGTGCGATTTTTGCCTAAAATTAAGGCATTGTTAAAACTAAAGTGAGCTGAGACTGTTTCGTTCGACCATCCCACCGCACACTATGCCGATATTTGATGTTGGTGTCCGTCACACCATCCACCCTCATTGTCTAACGATGAAACATCTATCAAGCGTAGTTCGATCGCCTCCGTGGAACAATGCTTAGCCGCTCTGGTATAAAATCCAGATGTCGAGGGATCTATTCCCGCCTCGGGTCTGGTTGGTTGGTTAGCTACTACCCCCACAGATAAAACCTGCATAACAGCTCTGGATAATGGCAATACTAATGTAGGAGCCAGTACACTTGGAATCTAAGACTCAAAAAGTGGAGGAGACTACAGTGTGGCAGCACATTGAGAGCTCAATGGAACAGGCCGCCGTGGCCACTTAATATCAGATGGGCTGCGTGCCTGCCTGCCAACTGATCTGGGTATAAAAAAGAAAGTTCTGATTGAACACTTACATCGAGTGTGGACGTGGTGGAGACGTCGAGGGCGAGCGAGGGAGGCAGCGGCGCCTTCTTCTTCTTGCGGCGCGCGCGCACGGGCGGCGTGGGGTCGTCGTCGAACGGGTTGGTGCTGCCCACGCTCAGCCGCGAACCGGTCACCTCGCTGCGGGCCATGCGAGGAGTTGCACTGGAACATTGCGATGGAAGATTATGAATTGGCTCGATGGATCTATAGACCTTGTCCAAAACGGTGATTCTAACGCGCGAATTAAGCCGATTTAGCCGCTCAACACGCGCGATGCTCGTGGACGCAATGTATTATCTAAGCCTGATTCTCGCCAACGCGCGTTTTGTGTTCGCGCGTAAAGATTCGCGACGAATTCGCGTTTTTGGACAAGGTCGACTTTTCTGGACAAGGTCAAAGAGCCTTGTTCTTCTCAAGCGGGTTTGCTTCCTGCAAGCAAACTCCGAAGCAGTGTGGTGCGTGCCGCATGCGTCACAGGAAAGATTGAAACGACGGGCCCCGCAACCCGCTTCACAGTAAAAAGCCTGAATACTCGAATCCCACCTTGGGAAACATTCATGTGATGAACACATTGTGTTTGTTGTGTGTCTAGGTGTTTATTTGTATTTAAGTATATGGTACTTTTGTTTGCACAAGTACTTTTACTACTTTAGATCAGATACCTAATAAACCCACAATGTTAAATAATTTACCTAGCGAAGCCCCTTAATGTTCGATACTGGTGGGTGATAGTCCGCTTCGCCCACGCCTAGCCACGATTCCGTAACTAAGGATAGGACGAGAATCCTCGAATCCCACCTTTTTTTTTTTTCTCGGAGGAGAATGCGTTTATGTACCATAACCGCAGGCTAGCTAGACCCGCGGCTGTGTGTGGGACTCGAGACTGAAGCGTACACTACCCACTAAACTCCCCCGGTTTCTCCTTCACACCCGATTAGGACGAGCCGGTGCTAGCCTTATGGCTATTAACCAGCCCATTCCCGGGTACCCCGACTTGAGAGGCCTCAAGTCTGGGTGACTCGAATCCCACCTTGGGAAACATTCATGTGATGAACACATTGTGTTTGTTGTGTGTCTAGGTGTTTATTTGTATTTAAGTATATGGTACTTTTGTTTGCACAAGTACTTTTACTACTTTAGATCCGATAATAAACCCACAATGTTTAATAATTTACCTAGCGAAGCCCCATATTATGTTCGATACTGGTAGTGGTGGGTGATAGTCCGCTTCGCCCACGCCTAGCCACGATTCCGTAACTAAGGATAGGACGAGATGTAACTTTCCCTTTCATTCTCGTCCGTATCCATTTTGGAAAAATATCAGCATTCAATCTGGTTTACCAGCATGTTCTGGGTTCAAAACCGAAGAAATTGATTTGTGGGCCAACTGCATTCGCATTGTTTGTTATTAGGGCAATTAGTTGCTTAGCAAGATAATAGTATAATAGATAAGATATAGATAAGATATAGGTATTAAGGAGGTCCTGTTAACTCATAAGTTTGTTGATTAATCGCTTAATTTGGTTTTACCTAATGTGAGTTGGTATTTCTAGATGTAGTATTGACTAAAATGCTGGTGTATGTATTTTCATATAAGTTTTTGTATGCACCTTAATGTTCTTGGGTCAGTATTGTGCATGTACTAAGTCACTTATTTGTGGATAGTAGTTTGGGTAGCCATAGCGTTGAAATTTCTTCGCCGATAATGATGAATCATGTCTTAAAATTACTTGTTATTAGGTACACTGACAACAATTCATAAATTCCTACATAAGTAGATACATATTTGTACAACAGAGGTTGTTTGTCTCTGTGGATATGACTACATGACATTAATAGGCGAAGCAAAAAAGTGAGATGACATCATTTTACGCCTTTATCTTTGGAAACGTGAATGTACTCGTAATATGAATGTGAATAGGTAATCGGCCAGTCTACGATATGACTACGATGAGGTAGAGCAGGGCTGGTAAGTGTCTACTGTTATCTCGTGGATGTTGATTCACGGTGCGTTTATCTTGATAAGGTAGGTAATTATTCGTAAAACTGCCTCCGTGGTACAATGTTTAGAGCATTGGGAGTCGTGGGTTCGAATCCCGCGGAGAATGTAATGTCACTTTGTGTGATTGCTATCAGTTTGATAAAGACATTGCAGGCTTGAATCATCTAAGCTGAATGTCTAAAATAATGATGATTCCGTGCTTTAAAAGGCACGTTATGCTGTTAGTCTCTTCCCCCTTTGGTCCTTTCCCCGATGTAGGGTGACGGTACTTTATGTTTTAGGTATACCATGCAGTGGTATTATGGTCGTTAAAACTTGTCCGTTCTCCCCTTAGCAAGGTGGCAGGAGTCCCTCTTCCCACACCATCCCTCCCCGATTGGCGGGAGAAGGCACGTAAAGTATTCCCTGGGTAAAAAAAGGTAATTGTCTTACTTGAGCGAGTTGACTTCATAGTTGCTGCAGCTGCGCAGGCGCTCCTGGAAGCGTGACCGTGGCAGCGGCGTGATGGAGCCCCCATACACGTAGCGCTCCGGCGACGCCAGCGTGCTGCGCATGCCCGTGCCAGTCGACGCCGTCGAATCTTATAAAAAAAACACCATTATTATCAGCCGTTTGCAGTTCATCGCTCTCCTAAGGCTGCCGTTCCACCGGCGCGGGGCAAGGCAGCGGAGTGGCGAAACGGAGAAACATTAACCAATAGGATTGCACTACATCTTCGCTCAGACATGGATTTATTTGCAATCCTATTGATTGGGTAATATTTCTCCGTTTCTCCGCTCCGCTGCATCGCTCCGCGCCGATGGACAGGCACCCTTATGCTCGCCACTTAGCTCAATCCTCGGCTCCTACCATGCCATCTTGCGCAAATCGTCACTCCACCGGGCCTGACCACGTCCTACACTTTACGACGTTTACCGAGTCCTCGTTCCAGAACCATTTTACCCCAAAGGTTCTACAACTGACGGCTTAAGAATATCGGTACCATATCAAATGAATGTAGGTAGCCAACTACCTAATCAATCCCCAAAGTATAAACCCCAAGGTTTATACAAATAATACAAAAAATATTTATTGACAACATGTAGGAACTAGGATACATTATAAGTAGGGTTTGAAATATGATTATCTCAGGTTTCGATAAATTATGATCTTCCTTGTTGAGTGCTTCATCTGTCGTATGCCTATGTATGGTAAAGGGAAATAGAAAGTTATTGTTTTGTTTTATAAATACAAAATTTTGCAGATTTGCAGATGCCTCTGGGTCATTTTGGCTATTCATTCAATATCGAGATTAAATCTCTAAAAAAATCTTTACCTATTGTATCTGTCAAATAAACAGCATTCAATCAAGCAAGAAATAAACCTAATAACTGACAAATAGTTTTCCGGATGTTGGACAATCTCCACTTACTTGTACTACGAATAGTAGGTACAACGATGTTTTATTTGGGAATGCATCACATAATAATTATGCATCGATGAGTGTGTAGGTAACGAAATGTACTTATTTATATTCTCTTACATTGTATCGCACGGCGGTAAATTATGGGACTGCTCTCTCCATTCGCTTGAGTTTGTTCCGTCTGTTGAGTCTTTTTCCCTTTCTTCATAAAAGACCGGAAAGCCCTGAAACGATGCAGATAAATACAATATTTAAGTGATCATCTTAGAATGTGATCATATGTAGGTAATTGATGAAAATGCTGATGGAATTATGAGTATTTTTTCTTCCTACCGTAGAAAATGTAGGTAAATAGGTAGTCTTGCCATAAATGCAATTTTTTCTTAGTCTTTGTTTAGAATAAGTAGGTACTTATTCGTATTTATTCTTACTAGTAGGTAGGTAGATACTAGTAAGAATAAATACTTCCTATTTGAGAAAGGTTAATGACCGATTTACCTTCTTCAGGCATTTTAAGACCTACAGAATATATTGCATTTTTGTTTTTTCTCGCTTCTGACATCGTCTATGACAAATTAAAGCTTTACCTCAATGACGTTCATTGCTTTACCTATACCCATATTAATTTGTCATAATAACAGAATTTTAGGCATTACCAATGTCAAATGCTTGCTGGTTATGCTGACCTTACTAAAGCGCTATGTACCTACTACAGGAATAATGATTCTGAATATAAATGATTTCCATAATTATGCAATCCAAGTGGAATATTAAAAACTACTCTTCGTTTAATCGTTGATAATGGTAACACGCCTTGAAATGTAGGCTAAGATGTTTACGATTCCTATAAAACGGATTAATGGAAAAGCCGAAACGTTTTCCGTATCTAATAAGCACGCATGACAATCGCGGAGTGTGCATCGGAAAATAGACTGTATTACCAGTTTATAAGGCATAGGGCGAAAGTGTAAGTGCGGTCGCCGGAGCTCTCACGACCCGGTTAACGGATGTCTGTAGGCGCAACACTGACAAAAGTAATGGAAGTTTAGTGCACTTGATTCCACTTGAACGGTCGCAATTGTGCCGTGACGGACGCGCGGTCGGATGAGCGGTCGTCGCCCACGCATCGTGGTGGCCTTTCCAGGTACGAATTTTCACCGCAAACAAGCAATTTAACTTACAGAAACAGTAGTATAATTAGGTCGTTGCGTACGTAATAAGTAGTTAGGCTCTCTTTATACATTCAATTGTACACTGTAGAAGCAGTATTTCTTAAAGTTCAAGGTTAGTAGATAAAGGCAAGCATAGTTATGTAAATGTTACAACGTTCGCCATTCGAGGAAAGAGGTAAAATTACTAACGGGGAATTTGTAGGTATTCCGTATTCTCCTTGGCCTTATGAGGAAAGTTGACGAGAATTTCTGAGTAGTTAGTAAGTGCTGTTTACCATATACCTAGGTAAATGTTGTTGGTAAAGCAGCGAATGTGTGACTGGAATTAAACTTAATCTTTTATTCAAAATTTTATCCGCCATCAATAAGAGCTGCATGGAATCAACTGCTTAACTTTTATTTTCCTGTAGCTGACCCGGTGAACTTCGTATCACTTAATTTAGTAGGTATTTTCATCGTTTAAACCTTTCCTTGACTTCCACGAAAATTTCAAGACTAAAATTAGTCAAATCGGTTCAGCCGTTCTCGAGTTTAAGCGAGACTAACGAACAGCATTTCATTTTTATTTATAAAAGTATAGATGACAAACAATGACGTTCAATATAAAACTAGACACCCAATCTCTAAGAAAAATTCCTCAGAAAACGTCCGAGTAGCTTTGACACTGATGAAATTAACACATTCGTTCAAATTAACACCTTATCTCGTGGCATTTAGTGTTTAATGTCAATTGTATACAACTAAACGAAAACTCTACCCAATAGTCGGGAGGGCAGACTTTTGCTTCGGACAATATTTGAGCGTGATTGTGAGTCTAGTTTTTTAATTGAACGTCATTGATGACAAAGTAAATATTCTAAGATAGGCATTAGGAATTACCAAGGTTCGTTATCTGTCTAAAATTGGCAAAGTTTGTGTCGGACAATTTCTTCTCTACCCTAATTAAATTAGACCGGGTCAAAGAGCTCGAAGGAAAATGTCTATCTCGTAGATCATAGGCGAAATGGTCATCAAAGTGTATGTAGGGTAATTAAAGGTGTTTATAATATCGTTGTGCTATTAGCAAGGCAAGGAGGCCATATGACGTGCGGGTGTTACACAAACATTCAGGTACGTGGCCAGCATGTGCATGACATTAAATCTCCTAGGTCGTAAAGATAAATCCAGATTTATCTGACCTGTTCTTGAACCCACTAGCGATTTGCGACTGACGTACATGTACAATAATTACTTTGCTTATCAACGTTGTGTCGCTATCATAGATTTAGTGCTATGAATCTTTACATATAAGTTTTAATGGACGTGATATTAAGGGGGGGTGGGAGTACATAAAAGAGGCATAGACCGACAAACTTATCTGTTCCGGTGGCGGCGTCGCTACTGTCTATTTAGAACTGTCATTAAATATCGTTTTTGCATTGTATTTCACGTAGTTCCAATTTTGGACACCGGAACAGATAAGTTTGTAGGTCTGTATTATGCGACGTCCAAATATGGCGCCGCGCTCGCACATTTCGTAGTTTTTTAAACATAGTAAACGAGACACTAGTTTTATCAAGTCAAACTCTGCGAATTTATCTGTAAATATTTAGTGGCTATAATTGAGTGAAAATTCAAATGTTAATTGGCAGGAGCTTAGAAATAAAATACGAAAATCGTTAAAAAAAGGGGTAACTTTGGGATTTTTTTCTATCGAGTGAGGTTTATAAAAACATGTAATTGAATGCGATTTTAACTAGATCAGATCCTTAACTGATACATATATTTTTTTTAGAATTGGAAACACTGATTTGTATGTCTCAGGTGGCTTTTAAAAACCATACGCGCGGCATCTGCGGAACTACACAGCCTTAAGATAATACTCAATAAATTTATCTTGAAAATTCCATTTAGAATGAACACAAACTAAGCATAGCTTGCTTGGGATTCATTTACCAGATTTATTAGTATTATTTATTACTTTTGTATTTAAAATAAGTATTGCTCATTTATGTATCTTTTGTTATTTCCTGTCTTTAAAATGTTCAAACTTTGAACTAAGCGACTGGATGATTCATGAAATACAAAAGCAACAAAACCACACAAAACCGTGTTTGTTTTGTTGCAAATAATATCAGCCACGTTGAACAGTTGAACAAAATATGGTGGCATATTTCCTATATACATATTAATAAATTTTAATGAGAAGGTTTTGAAAATAAATATAAATTCCCTAATATGTCATGACTGTATCACGTATATCAATATCACTTATGATATTGAAACTGTATGTAGATCAAGAACATAAATATGTTTTTAGATTACTAATTATTATAATAAATCTGGTAAGTACCTATTACAGACTTACCTATCTTAACCGGTTAGACACCTTGCATTTTTTTAATTACCTACATTACCACACTATTTAACGCCTGCGTAACTTTCTTCTTCATCTCAATGCGTAGGCCTTCTCGAACGTGGGTTAGACAGAATAAAAAAATTAGGAGACACATAATATGTAATACCAATAATAATAGGTACTGGCTTTTTTTTTATCAAGTGTAGGTAAATCTTTTTGTCCCTTTGGTTAATTTTGCTTAACGCCGAGATTTTCCTGTCTGGTAATTATAATAATAATTGCATACTCGAGTAGTATTACCTACCGAGATATGAGCATTATAATGATCAATGCGGGTTTAGAGGGCAGATGAAGGATTTGCTTTATTGTAAATCATAATTAAAATAAATATACATAAATAGGTATGGGAACAAATTAAATGGCCACCAAAAACACAATCATTACCCAAACAGCCTCATCCAAAATAAATATAATATGTACAAATAAACGAAACCTGTACCAAAATATTTCGGGCTATTTAAGTCATGCCTGCACTACAAAAACTTTTCGTAACCCAAAAAGGCCACGCGTGCACCAAATTTTAACTAGCAAAGTTTTGTGTCATTCTTACCCAAATATATCATTACGTTTGCCATAAAATGTATTCATATAACCAAGTATATTAAATTGATTGATAAGTTTTGTGTTAGGTTAGGTTAGAACTGCGACCACTAAACCAGGACTGAATTCTACCCATTTTACTTGGTCGGGACAGAGAGAAAAAGATTTTGTTTATTTACTATCAATCGTCAAATGGTATAGTATCGGTAAATCTTTAGAACTTCATTTACCTCTATTTTTTGGGTATACAATGATTTTTGTACGCATTACTTTAATTTATTAGGATAAAAATATGTAACATATCTGGATGAAATTTTTAAATACAATGCGAGTACAAATTTGGTGCACGCGTGGCCTTTTTGGGTAGCTCAGCGATTATTCGATACTTAGGTACGTTTTTTAGGTTAGCAGACTTAACGTTTATTGGTGATCATTTCATAATAAAATGGGGATTAAATTCTGGTAAGTAGGTACTTAGGATTTTTTAGGCGTTATATTTCATTATATCTGGTGGTTGCTTAAACCTAAGCCAATAGGTATTGCGTTCAGGTACCTATGGTTTTGCGGTTAGCTGCCCAACACTTGAGGGAATTTCCATAATTTGATTGGCAGAAGGATAGTTATTTTTTACTGATATGCATGTAGGTATATGTAAATAATGCAATATTTTATTAAAGTTATTATTCAACTTAGACTATGTAGCCAATAGAGAGGAGCAATGAGCAAATTTTTAAAGTGAGTGGTACAACGATGATGTTGAACACTGAATGCTCATACCACAGGCTCATATTGACATGTTACCAACATATTTTGATAATTACCTGCTGATATAATCAAATCAATGATGATGATACTAACAGGTAATAAAAGAGACCAATACTTAATCGAATCTTAAGATAAGTAGCGCCTGGTACTCGTGTACCCACTTTCCACGGTACCCTAGCAGTTTCAGACAATGTATGTAAGATATTAGTTCAAAGGGCTGCGACCTTCAGAAACTAGCGTGGTGTTAATAAACAGTTCCTCGGGCGCTAACTGGCACAGTAAACTAGTCATGACCCAGTTCTGCTCTCTTAAGATGTTTTAACAGAATTTCGCTAAACAAATGACTCATTTGTCTTATCTTTTGTGGGCTCTTTTTCAAAACTGTTCATAAATTAACGATTCAGTTATTTAATTTCATTATGTAGGTACACACCTATAATTTCTTACTTTGGCTTCGTAATTATTATGAAAAATCAAGCACAATAAAATTTATCGTTAAAAATATAGCAACACAATCCTTAAATACCCTATGGATTATTTATTATTTTGATTAACTATAAAGACCAGTAATTAAAAAATTTACCCCGTAAAATTATAATAGGTACAAAGTCATATCCGAATGGAAATCTGCCTTGTCATACAAAATAATTCTTGAGAATGATGAATAAGCCATGTAGGGTCGATGAGTAATACAAAATTTTAGAACTTTGTAGACATATGTCTGTGTGTTCATTCTAACATCATTCGAAGCGTAAACTATTTAAGTTTTTATTTTAAAAATCCAAATTTAATTTTGATTTTAATAAACATACATGCAAAAAATGTTTATTTGTCCATGTTACTCTAATTCGCAATTGTTATTTGAGAAAAAAGTAAAGCCGCCTAATTAATTTCCCTCTGCATGGCTGCCGATGGAAATCACCACTCTTTCCAAATGATGATCACATCAATCACAATTTTTTTAACGACCAGGGAGTTTAATCCCTCTCGCCCCAATCTAGACCATTGTCACAGAATATATATATACTCCATTGTGGCGTTATCAAACAATTTTGATTTGAATTTTGATTAGGCAAATAATGATATTGATAAACTATTAAATACCTTATATCTACGCGAGAAGGTGGGAATAAAAAAATCTCAAGGGTTTTTACTGACAGACTGAAAATCTTTACTAAGGTTTTTAATTTTTTTATTCGTTTTTACACCTTGACAGTCGTAACTGATCTTAATATCACCTATGTATTTGATTATATCACGAGATTAGGGCGAGTGTTATGGACATACTAATTATTGTATGTAACTATGTAGATATGTCCCAGTAAATAGAACATTGATAAAGTTATTATCACGCGAAGTTCTGTAACTTCATTGTTGGGCCTATAATGTATTGTCTTTGTTGCAAGATCATAAAGCGCATTAACAGATGAACGATACTTATGCAATAAGAACATACATAAATTATAGACAAATCATACAATTGACATAAGGAGTGTCCTTTTTCCACCAAAAAGAGTGCATTTGAGTTGGCTCCCTCTTTTCGTGGCGTTTCTGTCCCTCTATCTGAGCGACTACAGCTCCTTGGTATGGAATTATCTTCCAACCTAAACTTTGGGAGCTACATAGAGTCTGTAGCAGCATGTGTCTCTAAAAAGCTCGGAATCCTTTCTAGAGTCAGGCGCTACTTCACTGCGGAACAGCTCCTAAGCCTCTACAGAGCTCAAGTTCGTTCCTGCATGGAGTATTGCTGCCATCTTTGGGATGGTTCTGCTCGATACCAGCTAGCTGCTTTGGACTCTATTGAGCGGCGTGCGAAGAGGCTTATCGGTGACGATACTCTGGTCGAGAGCTTACAGAGCCTCGATCATCGTAGGAGGATTGCATGCCTCTCCATATTTTATAGACTCCACTTTGGTGAGTGTGCTGCTCAGCTACACGATTTGGTTCCACCAGCTCCGTTCCATCATCGAACTACTAGACTCGGTCAGGGGCTCCATCCGTATACAGTGGGGATACCGCGCGTACGAACTAAGCGATTTGCTTCATCTTTCTTAATACGGACTGCGCGGGAGTGGAATTCTCTGCCAAGATCTGTCTTTCCTACACAATACAACTTGGAGCTCTTCAAGGCCAGAATTAACGGGCTTTTCGCAAGCGCGCTCCATCGTAGACCGCATAGTTGTTTAACATCAGGCAACTATGTGGTCAAGTGCTAGCTTAGTCCAAATATAAAAAAAAGGCCTACTGTGTCCCAGCAGTGGGAACGTATATAGGCTGATGATGATATAGACAAATATAAGTATACTACATATTATTTATATTTGTACCTATTTAACTTAATTGGAAAAATTTAAAAATAAGATATTTTTATAAGTACCTACATACTAGTATGTACAATGAGGGAACGTTACAATCATGGTGATGATACGAGTGCTTTAACCTTTTCTATGCAACAAAGGGTTTCGGTTTTTTGTTTCGTAGTTTTTAGATGGTGATATGCTACTAAGTTAAGTTAAAGTTTAAACGTCACCATTTATAAATAGGTACTTGTAATTACTCGTAAATTATATTAAGCATATTTATTAATACTTAGATATGCTTCATTTCCATAGCAGTCATTTAACCACTAGTCCACTACTTTCAATTGATAAGGACGTGTGGTTGTTACGAGTTTGTCGATGCAAATCAGTATTGTTTTGTTTATGTACTGCGCAAGATTTGCGTCGATCTTGACTCGTGAACCCGCCGCATTGAATCCAGTGCCTCGGCTAATGTTACAGCTGTCAGTGTAACATACGTTCAATAAAAATAAATTACAACGTCTCCTACGCATCATCTATTTTATTAAAATGTTTATTGTGAAGGTCAGGTAGAACAGGCATCCGAGGTGGATTCAGAATTTGAGACGTTAAATTGACTAACTGTCGTTTCGGACACATTTTATTCGGACACAGTGTCCGAATTGACACTTTTTGATTTTAATATTTTTTTACTGTCGATTCGGACACCGCGATATAAATAGCTGTTTTGTACAGTCAGATAAAAAATCTTCCTACGATTTCTTTTCATTATAAAAATAAAGTCTCAACGAAGCCTTCTACACGAAGCTATCGGTAATGTTTCTAAAGATTACTGGGTCAAATGTGTGAGGCATGCAGAGGAATTACAGGATCAGGATCTAGCAAAGGCAATTTTAAAAGAAAAGAGAATACAGTCTCTGGTAATAAATTTACACGAAGATGACAGCGCTCCTGACCCGTGGTACAACTGCGATGTCCAACTGGTTGTACCACGGGGAAGTAAAGTTACCCATGGTTCACCCCTTTTTATTGATATTTATGATTATGACCCGTGGTAAAATGGATGAATTATGTCCAACTGGTTGGACCACGGGGACCCGCTCCCGACCCGTGATACAACTGCGATGTTCAATTGGTTGTACCACGGGGAAGTAAAGTTACCCATGGTTCAACTGGTTGTTCTATGATTGTTGTGCGTCCCCATGATCCATCTCCCTGATATACATGATATGTATTACAGGGAGTTGGACCAAGGAAAAAACAACTCACCCTTGATTCAGAATTCTCAGCAAAGTGGATTTTTTTGAACTAATGCATGTCTGAAAATCTATTAAGGAATGGCGGACAAATGCAATCTTCTTTCATCAAACATAACTTTTCTGGATAACGTAAACTTTTTAAATAACTCCACTAAGGTCATGTTGCCCTGGTACCCTTTGCGGAGAATTCTAAATCAAGGATTAAAGGGGGACAACCACAACAATCATAGAACAAACAGTTTAACCATGGGTAACTTTACTTCCCCGTAGTACAACCAGTTGAACATCGAAGTTGGACCACGGGTCGGGAGCGCATTTTATAACTCCACTAAGGTCATGTTGTCCTGGTACCCTTTGCTGAGTATTCTGAATCAAGGATTAAAGGGGGACAACCACAACAATCATAGAACAACCAGTTGAACCATGGGTCACTTTATTTCAGCAGTTGGACCACGGGTCGGGAGCGATTCCCAGTAGTAGGTACAACTAGTTGGACCAAGGAAAGAACAACTCACTCGAGTTGAACTATTGGTAAAGATTTTTCCCCATAGAACAACCAGTTGAACCATGGGTAACTTTACTTCCCCGTGGTATAACTAGTTGGACATCGCAGTTGTACCACGGGTGAGGAGCGCTGTCATCTTCGAGTAAATTTATTACCAGAGGCTGTATTCTCTGATCTTTTAAAATTGCCTTGGCTAAATCCTGATCCTGTAATTCCTCTGCATGCATCACACATTTGACCCAGTCATCTTTAGAAACACTACCGATAGCTTCGTGTAGAAGGCTTCGTTGAGACTTTATTTTTATAACGTAAAGAAATCTTAGGAAGATTTTTTATCTGACTGTACAAAACAGCTATTTATATCGCGGTGTCCGAATCGACAGTGAAAAAATGTTAAAATTAAAAAGTGTCAATTCGGACACTGTGTCCGAATAAAATGTGTCCGAAACGACAGTTAGTCGTTAAATTGTGTCACGTGCAAGCCCGTAAAATCGATGGTTCCAAATTCGACGCGCACTAATGGATTTAACACGTGCTTTTTTATCACTACTACCTATCTCTAGTTCGCGTAGTATGTAGTGTAGTAGTAAAAACATCGTAAAGAAACATTTCCATTGCACTGGCTTTGTAACCATTATCTGATCGATCTGGTTATCTGGTACCCATGTGAGGGGTTATTAGATATGGTTGTAGCTTATTTATGTACTTTCCATATGTTGGATCGTTCGCTAAGGTTAGTGCCTCAATTAGATCGCGACAAATCAGGTCAGGGTTTAGTTTTCATTAAATAGCGAAAAAGTGTAAGTAGTTCGGTTAATGTATGAGTAGAGTATGATTATACGGCTTTGATTTAGGTTACATACCATGATAATTCGATAAGATTGTATGAACTTTACGGGTAAAATCAATAGAAATAATATAATCGTTATCTAGTAATCATTATGGGATTTCAAAGAGTCCATCAAAATATCGTAGAGAACAGTTATTTCAACTGTTTTATTAAAATCTAAATATTGCAATAACCTTCGTTGAAAGAATGATCTTCTTAAGTGTGTGATTATTCTAGTTCTAGCAATTGCAGCAGCATAGGATGCAAATGTATTGAAACTATTAACAAACGTTTTATATAACAAAAAATGCAATTTAATGCCCAACTGAGTTACCCAACCTACAATGGTTTTTAATTACAATGTTTTACATGGACATACATGAATTGAACATTAATCCAGGTTAAAAAGTTGCAAATGTCCTTTCCAAAGGTCTAGTCTGTTTTTATACCTTTGATCGTTATCTGTTCAGGTGTAGGTGTAGGCATGAAAGCGTAACAGATTGGTGATCTTTGTATGGATGTATTAAGTAAGTGCATATGGATTTAATTGTCAGTACTTGTGTTCCGTATTTTGATTGCCGATTTAGTTATTGTAACAATTGAATAATCATGTAGAGCTGTTGTCATTATAGATTCTGCTGTCTTCTTGTTAAAAATTGACAAAAGAGACAGCATCAGTGGTAAACTGGTCCTTAGTAAAAATAACTTTAGACTAATATAGGTCATAAGCGTAAATAGTACTGCTCGTTAGACCAAAACATAACATAAAAGTCACCATGTCCGCATTATGACGATTTAACGCAGTGGTAAAGAACTGGTTATAGTCACGTGCTTCTAGTGTCGACTAGGGGTCGCGCCCTTCTATGCTTAACCTCATTTTGTTTATAGTTCATACAGTGAGACACTAATACCTACTACAAAATTAAATGCGAAAGTCTGTCTGTCTGTTACGCTTTCACGCCTCAACCACTGGAAGGTTTGTAATCTATATTTAAGTACCTATATTTATGGTCCTAGCTAGATCGAATCTCTTAGCTAGCTGGCTGTGCCCAGAAGTAGGTATCCGTCTATTTTTAAGTCCCACTGCAAAGGACTCCATCGTTGAAATCAAGTCATTGTTACGATGGTGATAAACCCGAGCTCTATTCGAAATTCCGACACAAATTTTGCTCGAGCAAGGAATTGAACTCATGACCCCAAAATGACAACTAGCTCGACCAAAACCACCAAGGTGAGGTGTAAAAGTATCCGAGGATATTTTTATTATTAGTATCCGATCTGAGCGTTCAAACCTGTGGTTGAAAGCTACCAAAAATATCTGAACATTTGACAAAAATCAATCTTAGCACAATAATATCATTTGTTGTCATTTGTTCTCAAACAACAAATGAACATGCACCTTTATGCCTTGAGGTTAGGTTGTTTTTTGTCAAATGTTCAGATGTTTTTGATCGTTGAACGCTCAGATCACTTTGACGCTGACTGTACAGACCTACCTACAGGTACAGACCTGTCAACTCATGTAATGGACACCCTATAAACCCTGTTATGATCATGTGGGTAACTTATGCATGATAGGTAAACATAGCTAACACCATTGCTACTGAACACGTGGAAGGATGTTAGAATTAACAATGATGATTTACTACTTAGCAAGCGCATCCTAGTTACCACCGGTATCGTATCACAAGAAGTCGACCACAAGGCCGAACTAATGCAACAAACGCATCGTATTAACGTATTTATGATGCAGTTTTATTTGAATTATTATTTATGGCTCATTTAAGCTACGTTTGAGTTTGATTTTACGATAGTTTTGGGACGGATTCAGGATGAGTTTTTGATAGTTTTTAACAGCGAGAGTAAAGTTATAGAAAGTGAACCAGTGTCGTGGTGCTTACCAGTGCATTATAACGTCTTAATTTCATATTTTGGTCAATCTTTTTCGGACTTTTAGGATAAGACTAAAAAACTGGAAAATCCTGCGGGATAGCGTCGCGCAGGTATCCATGCGGGAAAAGCCGCGGGCGGAAGGCTAGTAATGTTTATAATAGTTTACCTAAATTATTTTGTAGTTCGCATAAACTGCATTAAATTACTTGGAATCGGTCCAAAGCACGTCTGCTTTTACATTGTATGATGTCCGTTTCTGTATACTCGTAATACTGTAAAGAGTATATTTTATCAAAATTCATCGATCTTTCGTCCTTCAAACTCAAGGACACAAGCCACACGGCAATGCCATGAATGATAAAACAGGAGAATGATTAGAGCGCAATAGGGCATAATATCCAGACGTAGGTATTTAGTAAAAAAAAAACTATATTTGTACAAAAAAAAATGTTAGTTTTATATTTTAAAATTATTTTACATATCTCTTGCTCTGTAAGTAGTCACTTACATCCCTGAATGCCGGGGTGTATGGATATCATTACAGCATAGGTTTTTGAATTTGAAAAAAGAACTGTCATACTCATACTGCAAGAAGAATATTTTTTTAAAGTTAGGTATTTTTTTTTCTCTCGAATCGGAATCAAGACAATTAATTATATTAGAATTTATGAAGATTTTATTTTAAATATCGAACGATTTGTTTCGCAGTCACAATGTATGTTAGTTGAAATCTATTTAAAAATCGAACTGGCCAGCACGATTTGACGCGCTTGCGTGCCATAAAATCGTGAAGAGTAAAAAAGGCAGTCGACTAGCTAGGCGCTAAAGTAATTTTTTTCGTGTTTTGGAGTTCTTTCTCAAAAGTTAAGATTTTTTACTTACCTCACAATCGATATGTAAAGCAGAGTGTTTACCTCGGGTGTATGCATCAATTGCATACTCGGGCTAATTAGCGCCCTCGCTGCGCTCGGGCGCCAAAAACCTCGTATGCAATTGATGTCATACAGCCCTTGGTTAACAATCTACTATTAGTACAATATTTTGACAATATCACATACATTGATCTGATTCATACGTAGGGTGAGTATTTCATCATCAATGCTTTTTTTACTTAGGTATGAGATTAATGAACACAGAAGAGCCATACGTGGTCAGACTTTTGCACTATTTTGATATTCACAAATCTAGCTAAATTATTAATTAAACAATGAGTTTGAGTTGGGTTCTTTGCCGGTGTAACTTCATCAAACAAACCAAGGCGGGAATCGAATCCAGAACTTCCATGACAATATTTCAGAGCGGCTTAGCTACTGTTCCACGAAGGCAGTCAAAGATATGACTCTACATAATAGGTATTATAGTTATCT
Source organism: Mecyna flavalis (assembly GCA_949319885.1). Lineage (NCBI taxonomy): Eukaryota > Metazoa > Arthropoda > Insecta > Lepidoptera > Crambidae > Mecyna > Mecyna flavalis. Next base: position 10,320,577 of record OX439426.1, read on the forward strand.
TAGCTAATAAAATACCCATTTGAAAGATTTTTCCTCAATATGACTGTGCCGGTGATGATAACACAAGGATCGTTCATTAACCACGTCTATGTTATGGTAATAAGTATAATATGCGTTTTTGTAGATTATTCGTCTCACTGAAGTGGTTTGAAAATGCATGCATGAATATAGGTATCAATTGGTTGCGAAAATGTTTTCATCCTTTGTTATTGTTAAAGTAAGAGTATCTACCTACAAGAAGATGAGGCGTTATTTTAATCTGTAGTATTGTTTAGAATCTATAATAGCCGATTGGCAGTTAGATAACACTGCCAAATCTTGAATTTACTAGACACAGATAATTTGAATTTGAAGTTTTACCTAACTCCCCTCTTTGCTAAATTCTCTTCCATTCGTAGCTTGATTAGAAAAGAATGCCAAAAAAGGCTAAACGTACACCAAAAAAGGCTCAAAGTCAAAGTATTTATTTTGCAATTTGATTTACCATGAAATTCTTTTGCACGTCATAAACTTTTTTTTCCTACCAGCACTTCGACGTGATCGTGGATAGCCTGTTGAGAAGAAGTGCAGCAAGAAACTCAACAGTTATGATAGCCTTTTTTAACTGAAACGTGCATCAAGAAAATTTAATTGCTTTCCTAACCTAACCTTTGGTGTGCCTTTGGTTTATTTTGGTGCACGTTTCAGCCTTTTTTTGGATATACACTTAAATATTTCCCGAAAGGAATTGCAAGCATGGCCCTAATAGATAAATAATAGTTTCGATTTACTTACTTGCGGTTACAAACATCATGGTGCTTTTTTAAGTAGGTACGGGATTAGATTGGGTCAGCACTGTCATTTTCCAGAATCCCAAAAGCTAGCAAGCAAATAACAGGGGATAATATTTTGTTGGTTTACTCATTTAGAATAAGCGTGAATACCTAAGTCTGATTCAAAATCTGTGGCAAGTAAGTGAACATTCCATAAACTGATGGTGATGACCTAATAGAAACAGTTAAAATTTTAAGGCGTCGCAAGTAAACACGTAAACAAAATGCCAATCACGTTGCATATTCAAGGTACATGCTACGACAGTGTCAATAATGACTTCAGATCTATAAATACATCTGACGGCAACTGCATTCAGTCGGACCTTAGTGCTTGATATGATAACAAAAGCGAAGAAGGTCCGACCTCACACTGGCCGTCTGATTAGACTTTGGATCGTGAATAATATTTAGAAGGTTTTGCAACTCAAATTTATATTGCTCATAATATGCGCTGGAAGGTGGAGAATTCAAGTGCTTAGTTAGACACAGAATATTTAATAGTACCTACTAACGTAACTTAGATCAATAGGTATTCTTTGCAAATCTCAACAAGACTAAATTAAGACATATTATTATGATGCGCTGCGATTGAGCAATTTTCAGAAAAATTATGTGTGTTAAGGCTTTTTTATTCACCTTATCTTTGACATTGAAGTAGGTAAAAACATACGTACATTTTGAATGGCAATATCCTAATATTAATTTGGTGCTTTCCTAACCGTATTTAGAAATTGATATATTCTGTATGTTGACGTTTTTATTTCATTCGGTAGCTACAGGACATTTCTATGGGAATATTAATAGCATTTTCCGTAGCTTTGTCACTTTTAATAATCAACCTATATTCAAAACAAAATTAATTCGTTATTTGTGAAGACAGACGAGTAATGTCATTCTGAGATTGTATGACCTACTGTTTTAAAAAGCCAAAGTTCTGTGTAAGTGACACAGTACGACAAAATTAGAATCGTGGCATCACAGAAACATACTTTTACTGCAATCAATCCTTTTTAAATTTTTTGTAAGTACTAATTATTGCCTTTTTATTTTAACAAATAGCTTTTTACTGTTCGATATAATATTCCATATACCTATAGGTAATATTCCATCCTACTTGTCACTCTTCACAACAGTTTTCCTATATTTTACTTATCATGTATATCAGTCGTTCTATGTGTAGTTATTATACCTATCACTGGTCATTCCAGACATTTGATTCTTATAAAAACCAATGGAAGGGCGACATTACAAATCGGAACACATCTTGTGTTTCATTCAAGCAATTAAAATGCGCCGCATAAATTGATTGTGTCCACTTACTTGTTAGTGAAGGATGCCTCTAACAGATATTGCTAAGTGAAAATGTTCAATATTATCATTAGGTATATGATTAATATTATTTATTGTAATGTAAGAGCTACCACTTGTCACACATTTTCCAATTGTTAACTTTCCTCTTATGTCAAGAAATAATAAATTATGTGAGTTACCACCACGTACTTTAGTATATTATGTTCTGTGACCACGTGCTTCCTTCCTGTCAAACCTTTTTTTTAAACGTTAAAAATAATTGTTGATATTTATTTGTGTAGGTAGAGTTCAATATCCGTATACATACCTACAGTAGACGCACCCCCATTTTAATTATAACGACGATTTGATATTAATGATAGGTGCTTTTCTATTAGAGTAGTACGATGGCGCACTTGGTATTGACCCTGCTCTATGCGCCAAGCAAGGGTAGTGGGCGCGAATTCCACTCAGACAAACATTCGTGAGATGCGAAGACCTTGTATTTATCCTGTGTCTGGAAGCTAACATGGTTTTGCTTTGCTGCTTGCTTTGGGATCAAATCAGTGTATGATATATGTTTTATTTATTTTTTTCTGGTACACAAATACATATGAAATTATGATCATTATTCCGAGTCGTAAACTTTTACATACACTCTACAGATATGTTCGTGTTACCAGTTTGTGGTAAACAGGGAAATTGTGGTTAGAAATTGGTTTCATATATCGGTAATGTTCATTATGAATTTAAATTTAACACAATAGTAGATTATTCCAGAATCATGTTAAATTAGAATGATGGATGACTAAACGATACGGGCGAGTAGGTACCTATTACAAAACGATAAGAAGCAATCATATTATAGTGTGATTACTAGCGAACTTAAAGAAATCAAAACAATGTGTCTACAGGAGATTAAAAATAAATCACAAGACTTCAAATCCCTTGGTCACTTACACAAGTAGCAAATACATTACGAGATTTAAGACCTTCATATTCCAAAATAATACTTTACTAGTTTAAAATATTTATATCTATAGACTACTATATAAACTTACTGCTTGTTATTAAAATTTTTCAAACCATGACTAAAAGCAAGTAATCAATAGGGGTAAACTGCGGAAAATCCCCTACGAACTAATTAACCTTAGTCTGAAGCATGTTAAATCTTACTAGTATGACATCATCTTTATGACATTAACCAAGCGCACGTTTATAAATAATGATGGTTGAAAACTTAATAAACATTAGGAAAAAGTATAGAAGACCTTTTGGTTTCTAGTTACCTAGTACTAATTAATTTTAGAATAACGTTAATCATTAATACCAAGAATCACGGAAGAAAAACTACTTCATTAGTGATATTAGAGGCACGTGATTTTAATTCGATTACACTGGCATCTGCTATTATGAAAAGCAGTAGGTAAAACATCGCTGCATACAGCCAATTAATTATTCAGGGCAAAAATATTTTCGAATATCTAATGAAGTCGAGGCTGACATTCAGCCACAATAACCTGAGATTTGACTGATTCGTACAATAATAACTCGGATAAATGTTAGTAAACCAAGAAGCGTGACATGAGTTGAGATGACAACATGCATGGAATCTATTCTTTTTAACCCCTAAAACTGAAGACATCTTCAAAATGAGTAAACGTCTCTACGTACCATGAATTCTTAAGATCCTTAAAGGTAATGCTGTTGGACCGCTGAAGCTTCTTTCCAATCGTCCAGAACCTGATCTTGTTGTGATTGTCATCCTCGTGGAAAGGATTCAGGTGCTCAGGGTAGTCATGAATGGAGAAGGACTTCCGAGGAGCCGCCATGGCAGTCATGATTGCTCCAGAGGATCACTTAACTTTTACATAATCCACAATGCAGGCGTCGACCACTTCGTACTTTATCTGTTATCGCACTGAGCTATCGCGTTTGATAGTGTTATATCGTTTTATCGCGCAAGATAATTGGTGTTTGTTTTCGCGCGTTGTAGAGTCGGAGTAAGATTGGTCGTCGCGGCGCTCGGCGTCGCGCGCGGGGCCACACTAGCGGGCGCGCTGGCCGCCCGCGCGCGCTCACTATCACATCTTCACCGTTTGACGCCATCACGCCACCTCACATCACGCATAGCGTCTTCACTATTCACGGCGTCATGGCCCCGGCTTTCTTAAATCGATTACGAATCGAAAACGTAGCTAACTAATTTTTAACAGCGTTACCTAAGCTAGAATCATCGTTATGCGCTGCATTTTTGCAATTCATTTCCATTATTGCAGAATTACATAATTAATTGCAGTTGGAAGTCCAGACGGTTCATGATTTGCGTGAAATCTATGGCGAATCTCTTTCTTTTTCAGAAGTTTTGTAAGGACACGCAACGCAAGTGATGCCTTCAGGTACCTAGAACCACAAGGTTGGCACCGGCTCGTCCTCATCGGGTGAAAAGGGGAAACCGGAGGAGTTTAGTGGGTAGTGGGACGAACGTCTGTAGTCCCGAGCCCCACACACGGCCGCAGGCTTCGCTAGCCTGCGGCTAAGGCACGTAAAAGTGTTCTCCTCCGCAAAAAAAAAAAAAAAAAAAAAAAAAAAAAAAAAAAAAAAAAAAAAAAAAAAAAAAAAAAAAAAAAAAAAAAAAAGGCTCGTTCATGAAAATGTGACGTTCTGACAGTCCAATAGTTACTAGAAATAAATAAGAATTACCATTACATCTTTTTAATTTAAATTTATACTCATTCATTCATAACACTAGTTGTAACTGTAAGTGGTAGGTGGGTGTAACGACATTATCATAATATATCTAAGTTAAGGATAACCGTCAATAGAATCATAATCTGTATCTATTTGTAGTCATAATTAAGTGTCACAAATAATACATAATAAATTCCACAGTATTCATAAAACCTCTATTTACATTCGTCAATAATACTAACTACGCAAATACTTGTTTCGTTTTGTTATTTGTAACTAAGCAATGTTTGACAATGGTCAATTAATGTAGGTACCATTTCGTAACAATGCCATTAAACCCGGTGAACGAACATTAAACCTAAATCAGTGATGACAAAGATTATAAAATGGTACGATTTATTGACAAGTATGAGGCGAAGATGAGTTGGTAAAGCCTGGTGATGACGCCATTCGCTCGGAGCAAGACGAGGACTGGTGTTGCAGAACTATCAATGGTTTCCCTATCGATAATTTACCTTGAAAACTAGTAACAATATCGATAGTGCTATCTATACTTTCGATAGTATCGAGTGCACAAATTGCTGAATAGGTACTATTGATTGAAAGCGATAGTATCGATACTCTCGATAGTATCGAAGCTTCAATTATTTAAATACTATAGAATCGATACTATTGAATTAAATCATAATACTATCGATAATACCGATACTATTGCTATCAATCAATAGTATTAGTCAATTTGTGCTATCGAAACCACATCGAAACTATTGAAATGCCGTGAACTATCGATAGACTATCGATAGGCAACTCTAACGAGGACGCGTCACCCATAGAAAGGCGAAGGCCACCGGTCGTGTAAACTTTGGAAAATATAGTCGCCTCGAACAGACGCATTGTCGATTTCATGAATTATTACGCAATCAAGAATCGTGAGCGCTATTTATAGGCGAGCTAACGTCTGAACATTTCAATAATTTTATTTACCTATAAAATAATAACACTGTTCTTCATTTTCATACGTGTCTTTTCTACGAAATCACATCAAATAGACAAAGATTAGCAATTCTACAGTAGTTTATTACACACCTAGGTATTTTATATGTTCATTTATAGGAAAAAGCACGAAGAAAACAAACTAAATTAACTTAGGACACGTAGGTCCGGGATACATTAAATCTTAACTTTTTCTAGAAAAGTATTTCTGGCGATAAAAATGAACGTAGAGCAAGGCAGTCCAAAATTCATATTTATTTCAGCTGACGAAACTACTAATAAATGCAGGTAACACCCAGTGGCGGTCAAACATCATGTTGTGTCACGCGATGGTTCTATCGATCCATTCCACCACCATGACTAGCTAAAAGGTTAACGTATTTTTTGCAAGCTCCAAGCACTAAGCAGCTAGGTGAATAGAATACTTTAGGGACTAGAAGAATGAATTCCGTGCATTCGTATTAGTTTATCGAGGTAAGTGAAATGCTACAGAGTTGGCCGGCTGCCTGACTCTTGACAATAAACGCAAAACGACTTACTCATCGTCCGCTTTTGTTCTTCCATTTATTCGATGAGTAGGTACCTACGTAGGTAACAAAACAAAGGTTCTGGAGACGGCTATTGTTCTTATGCACATCACAAAGCAATTACTATTAAAAAACAATATATGTAACTTCTAATCTGCTATACCCAAGGATTTCATAGAACTAAACAAGATTATTGGAATCTAGCTGAAGTACCTACCTTAGTATATTATACCAGCAAGTATACTAGTAAAAAAAGGAAGTGAAGTAAAATTAAAATATTTGTGATAATCAAATTATTGAACTCTAACTCTATTTTAGCATAGTAAAACAGCACATTTTTGATTAATAGCAAAATGATTTTAAGCTTTTCAAGCGCAGGTTCAAAGACTTTTTTCACTGAGAGAATACCAGGACGAAACTTAATAGCTAATGGAAGAGAAGGTGGTTTCACTTACTCAAGTAGGCACTCAACTAATGCGTACGTGTTTTGTGTGATATTTGTATATTTGCAATAAAGTGATAGCACATACATGGTAGATGAATATAAATTCGCAAACTATCAGCTGTCATTCTAATAGCCACCAGGCCCACCAGATCCGTAATCAGGAAGCGATATTGCGTCGTACCTACATTGCACCATCAATTGTGTCCAATATCGTCAATTCATTCGCTGGCTCTCACTCAATAGCTGGGTCATCAGGCTGTCCTCTCAAGTGTCTGTCTCAATATGTATTTCCTTTCGTTGAGTATTGAATTGTAAATGTAGTGATACCTAATAATTGTATAATAAAAAGATTCAAATAGTAATAAAGTTACATTATTATTATAATAAATGGAGAGAACGGAAGAAAAGTGTTCGGAAATACTCATACACATTCTTATATAAATCCAATAAAAATAGGTAATTATACTAAATACTTAGTCGTTTATTATATAGGTAATCGAAACTTAATAAGAAGTCATTTTATTTATTCTAACAAAACCATTATTTTCATTTGTATCTACAATCACAGAATATATAAAAGTACTAACGTCTAATATGTTGTAACAATTCTTGACTAAATCTACCATTCATACGTACCTACTGGTGAAATTAAACTAAATGTAATATCAGCCTAAGATGGTATTAATAAATCCCCGGTGTAAAAACGTAAATATTCTCTTTACAGTTACTAAAACTTTCATTAGTTTCGCAAGCAACTTTGCCACGACCTGCTCAATTAATGAATAAGTAATTAAAAGGTTGTCCATTGTATTTACGAAACAAAAGAGAAAGTACCTACTACAGACCAACTGAACAAATAAAGCGAGGCGTAAAAGTAAAACAAGACCGAGGAATTAGCATTTGTAGATGTAGGTATGACACGCAATCTAGATTTCACTAGGTCTTCTTTGTTAGTGTTATAATTTTCGCACATACAAGACTTATTACGGTTAGAGCTATTAGGGCGAGATTCATGCCAATTTGATTTCTAATTACCTAGTCTTAAGAAAACACCAGTGTTCACCACATTTTACCGTAATTTGACCGATTTAGATCGTCACATTGCGAGTTACGCATTTATTTATCTTTCAAGTTTTTTAAGACTTCCTTAGAGCAATTATTCTAATAAATTACATGTACTTACATATATTATCAACTAGATGTAACCGTCAAGCAAGCATCGTTTCTTTTTTATTATAGCTAAAATAATTATTTTACTGGAAACGTTTATAACTAAATAGGCTTAAATGCAGGATAAGTCTCCAGAATCTCATTACATGAATGGTAGACATTTTATTTATCAGATTTACAAGAAAGAAGATGTTAATTTATTGAACAATCAAATAGACTTCCTACTAATGTCTAATTTTTATTAGGGTTCCGTAGCCAAATGGCAAAAAACGGAACCCTTATGGATTCGTCATGTCTGTCTGTCTGTCTGTCTGTCTGTCCGTCCGTATGTCACAGCCACTTTTTACCGAAACTATAGGAGCTATACTGTTGAAAATTAGTAAGTAGATGTATTCTGTGAACCGCATTAAGATTTTCATACAAAAATAGAAAAATAATAATAAATTTTGGGGGCTCTCCATACTTAGAACTGAAACTCAAAAATTTTTTTTTCACCCAACCCTTACGTGTGGGGTATCTATGGATAGGTCTTTAAAAATGATAATAAGGTTTCTTATATCATTTTTTTCTAAACTGAATAGTTTGCGCAAGAGACACTTCCAAAGTGGTAAAATGTTGGTCCCCCCCCTGTAACTTCTAAAATAAGAGAACGATAAATCTAAAAAAAATATATGATGTACATAATTATGCAAACTTCCATTGAAAATTGGTTTGAACGCGATCAAGTAATTAGTTTATAAATTTTTGGGGCTTCCCATACTTAGAACTGAAACTCACAAAAATTTTTTTCTTCAAACCCTTACGTGTGGGGTATCTATAGATAGGTCTTTAAAAATGATAATAAGGTTTCCTTTATCATTTTTTTCTAAACGGAATAGTTTGCGCGAGAGACACTTCCAAAGTGGTAAAATGTTGGTCACCCCCCCTCTAACTTCTAAAATAAGAGAACGATAAAACTAAAAAAAATATATAATGTACATTATTATGCAAACTTCCATTGAAAATTGGTTTGAACGAGATCAAGTAATTAGTTTTTTTTTTTTAAAACGTCATAAATCGTAAACCGCAATTTTCCTCTCATTCAATCAACTCAAATATAAAAACGTCGATCAAACTTACAAAGAACTACAAGAACTTTTATATTATGATGATACTTGCTGCTACGGAACCCTTCATGGGCGAGTCCGACTCGCACTTGGCCGGTTTTTATTACTCAAGCGCAGTGATTAAGCCCGTCCTAGAAGTGTAGTTTCTCAATTATTTTTTCTGTTCAATCTTTGGAACCGATAGTTCTAAAAGAAACCTGCTGGAACAGCATCTTAATCCTGACGGAAAAGGATTAAGATGCTAGTTAATTCTATTTTCGCTCCCTATGAATAATATCGGTATAATCTGCAGAGGAATTTATTGATTAGATCCTTTGAATTGTAAATGGTGATGATGCTATGATGATTGCTCTTCAGTTTTAGTACAGAGTTGATAGCCCAATCAGCCGCGTACCCTTCATCTTGTGAAGGAAGTCATAAAATTTAAAAGAAAAAATAATATAAACGGGTTCATAGCTATATCTAGTGTGTATTAGCCGTGGGCCGCGGCAGGCGAAGGAAGCTGCGACTTATCTCAGAAATTGCAAGGCGGATGCTGGGCCACGGTCGACATTGACGGCCAATCGCGCTCAAATGGCCGCGCGCTCGTCTTAGGAGAGTTTAACGCGGGCCTTATATCGTTTGATGATGATTAGTCTTTTAGTCCTGACTGCCGCTCCGCCTTTTGTGCAGCTACAGATAACTGTGGGTAGTATGGTAATGAGTCTATTAATGCATGTGTCCTGTTGCACGAATTCTATGTTTATGAGTCGGCGGTGACATAAGTGGTTAGCGACGACTAGCATTTCTTCAAACTATTAAACGTGTACTACTACTCTCTGAGAAGATCTTATTGAAAATATAAGTACTAGTACTTTCTGAAAAAATACTACATAACTCAATAATTAACCTGTGTTTTATATTAAGTGCCAAGAATAGTGTGTAATAGCATCACAGCAGTTGATATAACATCTCCTGCTAAGGATCATACAAATGTACATTAAGTATATTATTATCCTTTACCGATATCTAATCTGCAACTACTCCCCACCCAACGATTTATTAAAAAAATAAATACATATTTGATATTTGTCTCCACCCAAAACATCCATAACCACCACCTCCTTTTTAAAGCAAATGACGAAAAAGGTTAGATTATAACTGAAGCCGAGGACTGAAGTTTTGCCTGGTTGCTCCGGTAACCACAGCAACGCCTAATATTTTGAAACGATTTGAAAAGGCGTCTTTACTGTTTAGTTTTATTTGTATTTAGTGATTTTAGAAAAGGTGATAGTATCATTTTAGGTATTTTTTTCTTTGAATCTGATCATGGCAACGGCAACACCACCAAATATTTCAGCACGTATATTTTACGGGCTACGAACCGACATACAGTAAGTGATACATACATCATTCATACATAGTAATAATAATTATAATATGCTTAAACTTTCCACACAATTTGGACGTAGGTAAAGTTAAAAAGAAAACTTCTATCTTTTATTCACTACCTAATCTTATATTAGCCAGAACATTCACTGTTCTTACGCACTGTTTGTTTTCATTTGAATGGAGATTAAGTTTTCTTATAGGTAAAATTGCATCAAAGCGATGCAAGGGCAGAATACAATATTATTATGATGATAAAAAATTATAATACCTAATAAAAAAACGTCTATATAAATGAAGTAAGGTTGATATTGATTATTTCATAAGATGACTAGGCGAGTTTTTTCGACTTGAAGGGCGCTCGTTTCTAGGTCAAAGAGGGTCAAAGTATGTCAGCATTATATCCTCCCTCATGGTTCATTCTAGGGTATAATATTCTTGGTGGACATAATTTTTTTTTAATGGGGTTTTTTGAAAACGGTATAATTCTGTCTTTAACATTTCTAGATATAACGCTCATTATCTGACGGAATCAGAGATCATCTACCCGGCGGGCGGAGTAATCGTGATCCACAACCATCTTCAAAAGAAGCAGAAGTTTATCAGACTCCAGGACAAGCACAAGCCTATCAAGTCTTTAGTGTTAGCACCGAACAGGTCAGTATGATTTTCCTCTGTTATTAAAATTACCTATTTTTAACGTAGAACCGACTGATTACTTGGATCCCTCATCCCATCATAATTTCAGCGAAAAGACGTTCACTGCTGAACACATCTCCAAACCGTTCAGTCCCTAGGATTAAATCCAATCAGCCAACAGGCGGTACATGTGTGTCTATGTTTACACATACATTTATAGCTACTTCTTTGGTAACTAGATCTGCTGAAAATAAATAGCTGAAATAACGATTATTTTATTATACTTTTATGCTACTACAGTGTAATAAATACGTTAAAATGTATCTTGTTTAACCCGGTTTACAGACGATGGTTAGCACTAAACGAAATAGCCGAAGAAGGGCAGAAACCAATCATAACAATTTATGACCTGACGACGTATAAGAGAAGAAAGATTTTGACAGTTCCGTTTGAAAATTCAACGGCCAGGGAGTTTGCATGCGTACAGTTTTCGTACGATTCCAAGTATTTGGTCGCAATAACAGGGGAGCCTGATTGGTATCTCTATTACTACAATTGGGATAAAGGGAAAGTTGAAAGTCATGCAAAAGCTCAGAATCCAAGCGGTCAAGGAGTCGTTGAGGCTGTAAGTAGTTGAAGTTAACAACAGAATCTTTCTTGGAACAGTGGCTAAGCCACTCGGTTATAACATCCGGAGGTCGTGGGGTCGATTCTCGCCTTGGGTCTTGTTGGTGGTAGGATTTTTTTAGAGTCCGACTGGCTAGCTAGCACCCACCCCCACAGGTGAAATCTGCCGCCATAAGGGTATGAATCATATTGCCAATTCAAATCCAAGTTTATTAAAAAAAAGAGACTGTATTTATTTGCTATTAAATACATAAGTATTTAATTTAATAGTAGTAGAAAAAGGACAATTAAAATTATGAAAATATTATGCTGGACGTGCTTCTAAGTAAATAATTTTGTTTGTCTTTAAATGAGCAAAACAAATATTTTATTTTTATTTTTAGGTGGCTTGTAACCCTTCAGACGCAACACTGGTCGTCATTACTGGCCCTTACACATTCCGTATTATGAATGTTTCTGAAACTGTTTGGAGGCAGTGGGGATGGTGTAAGGCTGAAAATGTAAGTTATAAACAAAATTATGCATTAAATAATTGTATATTTCCAATTTAACATACCCATACTGTAGCTGATTGATTGACACCCTGTTGCAGAAAGCTCCATTAAAGTTAATGCTTCATTAAATCTAATGCTGTCACTTTTCGTTGTCATGAAATAAAAAGTGACAGCAATAGCTTTAATGACACATTAACTTTAATGGACGTGTCTGCAACTGAGTGTGAGAGTTATGTGATTAAATTAATGAATACTGTTCTTGTAAATAACCACTCGGACGGTTCAATACTGAAAGATTAGATGAACCTACAGCATAGCAGGGCATTGAGCGATGCTTTCTGGTGAAGTGTCCCTGAATAGTATTACCGCAGAGGCCGTAAAACATAAAAAAAAAAGATATTTAAGTACCAGTAAAATATTCTTTCAAAAAGCCGCATTCATAAAACCTTGCATCAGAGTTCAGGGAGAAAAAAAATTAGTATACCTACAGTCTCTTGATTACCCAAACTTAAATGTTTACCATCCTTCCATATCAACGGCCTAGGTACACAAAATTCTTTTTCTTATCGCATTAACTGTAGGCGTAGGTGTATTTAGGTTAGTTTTTAGATCGCTGTTCATTGAGTTTACTTGTTGACCTCACCGCTAACCGAGAAACAGTTTAATAGAATGAAACACTAGCGTGCCAGCTTAAACGTTTTGTTCTTTATACAGATAAACATTACCAGTTGTATGTGGCTCACACCGGACCGCATCATGTTCGGGACCGACAACGGAATGATCATGCTCGTGGAGAACGGGGAGCTAAGGCAGAACTGCATCTTCAAGGCTGCAGAGGTCATGGAGATGTCGGTAAAGAAGGTGGAAGTTGAGTGAGTTCTTACGCTAAGGACTTCTAATATGATTTTAAGTAGACCTTGCAATTACCAAAACTCATAGGTACCTAATTCATTTCAGTAACGTAGATATTTATAGTTACGTTTTCTCTATTGAAACATATTTACCTAACAGTTTAGTCTAAGACTAAGTTGTAAATTATTTTCAAAGTCACGTCGTTTGTTTAAGGTTCTCCTCAGTTTTAGCGTAGACAATACTTATTGTATCGATTTCAAATACTTATTTAATTCATACATTTTGATTTCATGCGTAGTCCGGAAGCCGCTAAAGCGAAGTAAGTGCGGTTTTACCTCCACATTATGTAGAAGTAGGTACTTATACTTCATAAATTATGTAGGCACTTATTGTTTATCCTATACCTAGTCCACGTTCACGCGAGGTAACGGTAAGTGCTAATTGAACTATATTTATACCTATCGTGCTAGTATAGTTTATAATTTATTTAACTGTTTGTTTAATTCCCTTGTGACAGAGCGGAAGATGCAGAAAAGGCGAGCACAACCAGTAAAGAAGGCACCGATGAAGCCGTGGGCGGTGGCGGAGGGTTGTTTGAAGAAAGCTATCCCGTCACCAACTTTGTCAACTTTCCAAAAGGTACTGAGGACAGCTAGTTGATTCCTTTACGGCAGGTCTTGACTTTGTGTTTGTTACCATTACCAGTAGGTCTTGATTTTGTGTATTCACTGAACTTAGTATAATAGTTAGTAAAAAATTGCTTGCCTTAAAATTTTTGCCATTTTTATTCATCAGCAAACTAAAAACAACAAATATTCTCATCATTTGTAGGTTTTGCCTTTGCCTGCGGACCTGGTTACGTGCACATGTTTGAGAAAGAGACACCACACCACTGGAGGAAGAGAAATCTTTACAGGATTTCTAAAAAGTCATACAAGTAATTAGTTTATACGAATTGGCCAGACGTGATGTAAAAAGCGGAAAACTTTCATTAAATCTCATTGATGACTAGGCGAATTCACACGGTCGATTTCGCATCGTTTCGCTATAATGTAATTTACGTGAAATGATACCGTTTATTTTTGTTCAGTCAATTATTATGTAGCTATGATCAAAGTGGTCTGGTTCCTGTATTAAGTGTTACGAGAGGTCAGGACGTCAGGTGGCAATCGCTCTAATGTATTTACTGGACTTGCCAAATCCTAGATCATGGTTGAAGTATACCCTGAATAAGTCCAGGCAAAACGCTCGGAGAAAGAAAGACTATTTATTTACATGCCTGTGTTTTCCAGACACACGCGTGAATATCCGTTATGGTCACCTCTGGACGCCATACAGCACATCGCGATTGACCCCAACCAAGAAACTCTTCTTATAACGACATTGCGGAAGCAATTGTACTACGTCAAATTATTCGGAATACACATGCTGCAGGTTTGAAATACATACCTATTTAAAAAGTTTACTTAGTTAGTCTAATAAACCAAGTCCGTATGTAGCATATTGTGTCAAATATTATTTCAGTAAATTGTTGGAAATACATAAACAGGGAAAATACTAAATTGATTTTAGTATACAAATAAAGGAGAATGACCGGTTCTGGACCAAATGCTGCCCAAGCATGGGAACACTTTAATTTGTTTCCTTACATGAATAGTTATAAAAAAAATATAAAATAAAAAAAATCCTGCCACGGATTTATAAATAAATAAATCCTGGACCACTCACACCAATTATTTAGTCCTATACAGAGCATTGCTCGTATTACAGGGATCTAAATAACGGATTAGTGCCTAGTTTGGTTTTTGGGGTGGGCTAGGCACCAAGACGTGAGACGTTCTGCATTATTTTTAGATACAATAATTTTAGACTTACCTAGACGACATGTTAGTGCCTACATGAGGTATTATAACTATACATCGTTATCGCGCGGGCAGTTTGGGGGCGACGCATAGATGACCGAAGGGCTGTCACACGTATATAACGAGTATTAGAATATTTGCATGATTTTTTATTCTTTAAATACAGCCTTTCTTGTTATGTATATTCCATATGAGGATAAATACCTTATGAGGATAAATAGAATATTATTTTTATTTTGATATTGTATTTAAAATTGGGACAAAGTAGTGTAGAAGCGTTGTTTAAGTTAGCAACACTTTCTCTGAGGGTTGATTCAGTCCAGTAAGTCAGAAATTGACATCATACAGCTATAAATGAGTAATTAGGATAAAAATAACATTTTCATAAAATTGGTTAAGTTATCGAAACCGAAAAAAATCGTAAGGTAACATTGTTGTGTCAGTGGTCGATTTAGGATTACAAATAGATTTAATGCATAATATCGATTTAAAAATCGATATTTTTATTGGTCAAATATAATTTAAAAAAAAAGATCCATGCGTGGCAACCCTATTCATCAGTATCCACGCGTCGCCCCGAAACTGCCCGCGCGATAACGATGTATAATTATAACATAAGGTAATTATCATTTTTGTTATGTTTACCTAGGTATCATCTCTGTAAACCATTTTTTTTTTCAAATAAATCCATTGTTTATATTATACACTCTTTTATTTTCAAAATAAGCTGTTGGTTATGATTTTTGTTAATGTAAGACCGCTACATTCAATTTTTTTTTTCTTAAAACTCCTGGGATTGATTTTGAAGCGCTTTGAGTTATCTACTAGTATTAATCTAAGGAACATTTTGCACTATGTCTCAATGTTGGGCGGCACTTGGTCCAACGTCCATACATAGATGGTCAATGTCCTTTTTATGACTGGCTAGTCACAGAATGTGATGTTTTCTTTTTTTGACGTAATATTTTTTTTCCGAAATGTTAAAATATTTTGACAGAACCCTGAGATTGTCTTTGCTGAACTTGGCCCAGCGATGCATTATGGACGCATTAACTCCTTGTCAATGTGCGCTTGGAAACCTATCTTCATGACGTCGGGTGAACAGGACAAGAGCATCAGAATTTGGAACTACATGACCGACGACATCGAGCTGATTAGGCTCTACCAAGAAGAAATACATTGCGTTTCGTTGCATCCGACTGGTAAACATTATAAATATATTTTTAAATAGTTAAGTTATTCTTGCCTCTTCGTTACTTGTATTTGTCAAGATTATTTAATCTTTATTTTATAAGCTTTACCTACCAAATACATTTTTTTTATTAAATATTGGCGCCACTTAGCTGTAAAATAAATCCATTAAAATATTAGTATTTGCCTTCAGTGCCCATCATGAAATATTGCAGGTTTATTCGCGATAGTCGGTTTCTCCGACAAATTGCGTTTCATGGTGGTCCTCATTGACGACTTCGAGGTGATGCGCGAGTTCCCAATCAGGAACTGTAAGCGAGCCAAGTTCAGCACCAATGGGCATTTGTTCGCTGCAGTCAACGGACAAGTCATACAAGTGTTCTCTTCCGTCTCATTTCAGAACGTCTACAACTTGAAAGGACATAATGGCAGGGTTAGTTTCTAGGAATCACATCGATATGCCATTATTTCTTCCTATGTGACAATGTTTCAATGTTTTTATGTATGGAGATACCCTTAAATCATAAGTTCATGGATCACACGAAAGTATCCATAAATGACATTAGCCGTGTTTTTTTTTAATTATATTATTATAGCTTGATGAGAAGAAATTCTTATTAAGAGAAAAAGAAATTAAATTTAGAGAAACCCGATCAAAAATTTATTTGGTTAATTTGTCATTGAACACCCTTTCATTGTACGATATCCGTTTTGTAAACGGACAGTGACAAGCAACACATTTACACTGCAACAAGGTCAATTGGGTTTATCAAAAGTAAATAGAAACGATGATGTTATCATATTGACACTTGCCATGTTATACGACTAATACAAACTATAGACTGATTAACAACAGAATCAGCAATTTTGCGAAACATAAACATATTTTTAATAGACATTATAATATATTAAAGAGCGAGAAGTAATGGTTTTTTTTCTCAAAATAAAAGCAATTTAGGTAGGAGGTAATCATTTTACAGATTAAAAATACCAAATTGTCTCCCAATTGTGTGCTAGAGAGCATACAACCTGTTTTGTACTAAAGGGATCACTATTTCAACAAAGGTGAAAAGTATTCAGATTTTGAACATCGTACATAAACTAGAACCAGAGAAGCAGAAAAAATATGGACTTGTGAATAATTATAATATCAAAGTCATCTCATCTTAATTAGTTCGGGTGTTGCATATTATCTTTAATGGTATGTATTAACAGGTGACTTGCCTCGCCTGGTCTACCACCGATCTGACCCTAGTGTCATGCGGTTCCGAAGGGGCTGTGTACGAATGGAGTATGTCTAGCGGACAACGTGTCGGAGAGGTCATCCTCAAAACCAATCAGTTTAACGCCTGCGCTGTCAATAGGTATCAATAAAGCTCTTTTTGTACTAACATCAGTAAATGCTGAATTAATAAGTTCACCTTTAGACTTAACAATAACTAACACATTACTTTCAGCAACGGCAAGACGACATACGGTCTAGGATCTGATGGTGAAATAAAAGAAATTGGACAAAATACAATCAGACGAAACTTACCTCTCATCGGCTGCGCACTCGATACCATCGTACTGTCTCGCTCAGACATGATGCTCTTCATCACAGGCGGGGAAGGAGGTGTAACAAGTGTCCAACTGCCCCTATTGGACAAAGCAGTGTTTAATGAGTTCCACATGCACAATAAGAAAGTTACAGCAATTGCTTTGTCTTACGATGACCAGACATTGGTTTCGGTGGCAGAAGATTCTTCAATATGTTTGTGGAGGTTGACTAATGCTGACGGTAGAGCTATAGCTCTGGATAAAGATTTTGCTTATTCCAAAGAGATTTTGATTAGCAAGAAAGACTTACAGGAAAAAATTAACAGCATAAATGTTAGTACCTTTAAGTTATACTCATTCCATTCCAGTTGGTTTTTTTGAAGAGACACAACAGCTTTTCTTGTCTAGTTACTAAAACTGTACTAGTTATCCACGGTAGTAATAATTAAGCTGAGCTTTGCCTATTTCAGCTACTTAGTACACGAATGAGCGAGTTGGAGACGGAACACACATACCAGCTGCGTCAGGCAGAAGCAACACAGGCTGAGAAACTCAAGGAAGTTCACGAAGGGTATTGCGCTGCCATTGAGGAACTCAAAGAGAAGAATGAGGTATGAACTGAAATAAAAAGAATGAGTGAATTGTAGGTCATTCATCATAATATTACTTAAGTTTCATAATAATATTGTTATCGAAAAAATTGCAGACTATGGAAAACGAGCACACGCACGAGATAGGAATGATTCAACAGGACATTCAAAAACTGCGTTCGGGACACGAAAGGACTCTTCAGGCCTTGGAGGCTGACTTCAACATTAGGCTCATCAGCGAATACGACAGGTACCAGGTAAGAAGTCGTATATAAAAAGATAATAATTATATCTCATCCTTGCACCAAAAATAAAAAAAAGACAACATATTAAAATAACTAATATAAATTTTCGTTCAAACATTTTTAGAGCCTGGAAGATAAAACAGCCAGGATGAGGAAAGATTACGAGCAGCGTCTAGAAGACTTGGCTGAAAGCAAGCGTCACGCGCTGAGGGAAATGAACAGAATGTTTGAGGAAAAATTAGAAGAAAAGGATCTCCTGCTGGTAGAGGTGAGTGAGAACGATAATTTTGTAAAGAAAATTGATCTCCGTTTAACGGAACGCGCGCTCATTAGGTCTGTTTACGTTTGCAATTATTTTTTATTGAACTACTTACAAAATCCTTAAAATACCACAGATAAAATACAAAAATATAATTTACATAAATACCTAGGTCAATTATATTTTTCATGTTATATAACTACTATATGTAAGGTAGATTATGCAATTTTATATCTTCATTGAAAACATGTGATGTTTTTGATGCGGATGGCTAAGGAATGGAACTCCTTGCCTGCGGAGGTGTTTCCTGACCACTACGACTTGGGAACCTTCAAGTCCAGAGTGAATAGGCTGTATTTGGGTAAGCATGTACCACCTTAGGCCGCATCACACTTTCCATCAGGTGAGATTGTGGCCAAATGGTTACCCTTTTCGCATAAAAAAAAAATGTCTGTAGTATAATAATTATCATTACTCTGGATCTCAGTCAACTAAAAAAAAGAGGTCCACTTTCAATCATAAGCATGTTTCGATCAGTTGCAAGAACAAGCCGATATGGAGACGAAAGAACACGAAACTATCAAAGCGTCAATAGAGGAAGATGCTGACCGCGAGATCATTGAGATCAGGACGGCTTACGAGGTCCAGTTGAAGGAAGAAAAGGACGCCAATGTGCGCCTCAAGGGAGAAACGGGACTAATGAAGAAGAAACTGATCAGCGCCAACAAGGAAATCGATGAATTCAAACATCAAATCTCTCAATTAAAAGGTGACCCTACTGTTTTAAGTACATAAATTGTGACAATATCTTTACCGATGCAATGACGTGTGCAGCCGGCATAACAATATTGGATCTTCCTCATAGGATGTCCATCCTAGCACCAAATAAGTCAGGACTTCGGATTCGCGTTGCTTTAACCGACATAACGTAATATGTGTAAAAAGCTGTATAAGTTTCAGGTTAGATTTCAGGATAATATAAGTAATATTTATAAATGATAAGACTATCGATAGTCGATAAAGTTTTATGAAGATGTTATGTTATTTTATATAAAATATTTTTGCAATGTCCTTCATTTCATAAATTATGAAATATGGTTACTTCCAGCCGAACATAAGCAATTCCAAAAAGTTATTTCTACCTTGGAGAGGGATGTAGCTGATTTGAAAAAAGAAATATCTGAAAGGGACGGTACGATACAAGATAAAGAAAAAAGGATATACGAACTGAAAAGAAAGAAGCAAGAATTAGAGAAATATAAGTTTGTATTGAATTTCAAGATAACGGAACTTAAAAATCAGGTAATTTAATCATTTTATAATAGATGTTGACCTAGTTTTTTTAGATACGTATAATCTGATACAGATTAAGATACCTATACATAATCTTAATATTATCAATAGATTGAGCCCAAAGAACGAGTTATTAGGGAATTGAAGGTGCAAATTGATGATATGGAAAATGAGGAACTGAAATTACTAAATGTAAAACATGAACTCGGTATGGTCGCCCAATAGCATGTGCCATATACAATAAATGTATCTAGGCTGTGTTAGTGTGTCACGTAACAGCCGAAAAAAAGTTACAGCTGTTGATCAATTTCATTTCCTTTTGCTGTTTAAATTAATTCTCTTGAGACAGTTTTAATTTAGCGCGGTAAGATAAGACTCAACAAGATCTCATTATATCCGTTTACTGTACATCTATTTCAATAGCAATTCAAATAAGTAAATAAAAGACTAGCGATAAATTACGTGTTTTATGTTAAACAGATAGAGCCGTTAGAACGTGATATCAAAGCGAAAAAGTTGCGAATACTAGAACTGGAAGTTTCCCTAGAAAGCCTTTTAAAGCAAAGATCGTTTCGCGGTAAATGTACAAATCTTAGCAGTTGTAATTTTTTCTCGACTCACCATTTGCATCGATGGCAACACATCAGTATCATCGCGAGATAGCACTAATTAGTAGCACATCTATTTTGTTTACCGTAGCTACGAATCATGTTGTAGTTAGTGCTAATTATTTACTTTGTATTTACGCTTAATTAGACTATGTATAAAATGAAAGGACATAATTATGTATTTCAAAATCTAAACACCAGATTATAGCCTGACCAAGAAAATAAAAAACCTGCTCTGGAAGCGCCACATTAGCTATGGTTATAGCAACACTCGGCTGCTATGGTTATACTCACAAATAACTCAAAATATCCAATAATAACAAGGCACGGTTGACAATTGACATCACACTTTTACAGACAGCAATAATAAATATTTGATTGTTGCCACTTGAAGAAATTAGTTCCAATATTTTTCCGCAATATAGCAAGCTTTTTTGTTTTAATGGTCGGGCTTTACCAAATGTTACCAATATTTTGATTACTAAAATTTGCTTTCAGAACTTAAAATCAATCAACTTAACGAAAAGCTATCTTCTGCTAAGAAGGATTTCTTGAGCGAAGCCGACCGCAATATGACGTTAAAGAATACTTTGAAAAAGATAAAGATTGATCTGCACAACATGACTGCTAACTTTCAAGATCCGACGAAGCTGAAGCTTAATGTTAAAGTGAGTATTTTTCCGACGTTCATAAAACATCCAATAGGCAGCTCTAAGATCAACTAATAATTAGTGAAGACGAAAATAAGCGTCCGAGTAGAAAAGAAACAAAATGTTCCAAATTGTGTTAGGTTTGGTACGAAGAGTACCCCCTAAACGTTACATCGTTTCCCGTTCTTAAAACCGGCTGAATCGATATTAATTTACCTAATGATTTTTCTTTTTCTCAGACATTATTCCACAAGTATGTGGAAGATATAGACTTCGTGCGCAGTCGTATCGCCGACGATGAGGCCATAAGAGAGTTCAATCGACAGCGAGACCACCTCGAGAAGCAGGTTGCCGCGCTTAAGCAGCAGCTAGCAAAGTCCCTCGGAGGATCGAAGAGTGACATCGGCAAGATTATGGATGTTAGTATAGACTTTGTTGTCTGTTTGGCTGAGGAATATTTACGGTCTTTGGCTTAAGGTTTGAGAATGAGGATTTTTCAGGATAAAAAATCCGCTTGATGGCGCTACGTAGCCATAAGGTCTAACTAAAACGTGATTGGTATATTTTGACGGAAGATGTCAAACCGCCATCATATAATTATTATGTCAAAATGAACCAATCACGCTTTAGTGCCTTGCCACACTGGCGGTTTGCAAGCGTTTCCAACGCGGAGCGGTCGCGCAGCGAACACGCCGCGTGTCCGCGGCGGAGACGTCGCGGCTGCGCGGCGGTGACGCCGCGGCTGCGCGGCGTGTTCGCCGCGGAACCGCGACGGCACCGCGACGTCAGCGTACATTCAGTAACAGAATGGATTCCGAGGAGGAATTAATATGCACACAAGAAACATAATGAATACAAAAAGACACCAAAAAAGGTGCCACAAAGGGGTCAACAGTAATGCAGTATAAATATTCGAAATCCAAAGCCAGGTCAAAACTATATCACAATCGCA
Source organism: Mecyna flavalis (assembly GCA_949319885.1). Taxonomy (NCBI): domain Eukaryota; kingdom Metazoa; phylum Arthropoda; class Insecta; order Lepidoptera; family Crambidae; genus Mecyna; species Mecyna flavalis. Next base: position 10,342,780 of record OX439426.1, read on the forward strand.
GTGCATTCACAGTTTGTATTTTTCTAGGGAATGTCAAGTTAAAAACTGCTTTGTTTTGTATTTAGCATTGACGCGAGTTTGCCGTAGGTAGTAGTTGTGCTGGCCAGCATTCCTATGTGACGATCGTATTATCATGTTTAAAAAATTTCAATTTAGAAAAACAAATGCCGAGTTGTGTGGTAGGTAAATAAGTACACCAATAATTATAATCTTATAAAAATAAAAGGGGAGTCGGGACTTTGGTATGCGAGTGTACAACATGACGTCCACGCTTCTCTCCGCGGCGAACACGCCGCGCAACCGCGGCGTCACCGCCGCGGGCACGCGGCGTGTGTTTGCTGCGCGACCGCTCCGCGTTGGAAACGCTTGCAATCCGCCAGTGTGGCAAGGCACTTAGTTGGATCAGAAGACCACGTAGCGCGGATTTTTTATTCCGAAACACCCTCATTGATTTAGCATGGGACAGTGACATTTCGGCAACCGATCATCCAGTGTAGGTAAATGGCACTTCTGACGGAACGGCAATCCAGAAAGCTGAACATGTAATAATAATTATTACGATGAGCCATATTGCGACTGCCAGCAGCAGATTTAAAGAATCTGCTAAATAATGGCAGTCGCTAACATTTGAAAATGATAAAACAAGACCAAACTGCAATTTGATAATTTTGTAATGTTTGCAAAGAACGCATGACTTTAGCGAGTCGTTCTCATTACTAGTAAGTAGCGATTGATATTCGCATTGATCTTTGGACCTGTTATAAAAATCACGTGTAGTTGAAAGCCCGAAGGACGACATTAAACATTATGAACATCATTTTAATATTGATAGTATTACATCTTGATCTTTGAACTTAGACGAAGTAATGGAATTTATTTAACCTTCGTACATACGTACCTACTCGTATGTTTTTTTTAGTATCAACGTCGTTTATGATTGCATTTCTATGTAAAGAATCTACGTGCGTGAAATGTCTGTTAAAGTTAAAATAATTTTCACTTATCTTAAAACGATGATTATATTCATTAAAATAAATTAAAAATAGTTCAAACAAATTAAAGAATTGAAGTATATAAACATGAGTTGTAATATACAAACATAATTTATACACAAACATAAATAAATATCAGGCAGCTTAAAATCATGATGACACTTACCATTACAATACAGGAGAACTGCACTCTTCTATCGGAGATCAATAATCTCCGGTCGGAACTCAAGACGACGCGTACACGGTGCTTCCAAATGGAGTCGATCCTAGGACTCTCCGCGCGGTATATCCCGCCCGCCACCGCCCGAGCCAAGCTCAAACACGTGACCGAGGATAGAGAGAAACTCGACGAAAGGTTCAAACAAAGAATCGAGGTTTGTGTCTCCTTTACAGTAGGTTAGTTTATCGTAAAAGTTGCTAATTAGCAAATAATACACTAGGCCGGCAATCTAAGATAAATCATAATTCGTAAATAGAATAAAAATGCGAGAATGTGATTTATTAATCTTCGATAAAATATTTTGTAGTTCGTGTAAAAACCACTGTTTTTAAGGCACGTATTAGCTAAACAGCAAGTTGAAACAAACAAAAAACAGTACATTAACTTTTGCGTTTTTAATCTATTAGCGAGTTTGATTTATTTTCAATTAGCGGCGTTAGTGTGCACTAATACTATCTTTAAAGCTAAAATGTCTACAATTTGTTATCAATCAGCCTACATACGTTCCCACTGCTGGGACACAGGCATTATCTTAATTTTGAGATAGTCAATTTTATCATCTATACTAATATTATAAAGAGGAAAGATTTTATTGTTTGTCTGTATGTTTGTTTGTTTGAATTGAATAGGCTCCGAAATTAATGAACCGATTTGAATAATTCTTTCACTGTTGGATAGCTACACTATCTCCGGTAAACCTAGGGTACTTTTGATCTCGGAAATGAGGGGGGAAGGGGGGGATATTTGAAAAAATAAATTACGCGCGGGTGAAACCGCGGGCGGAAGGCTATACTTGTAATAAAACAGTAAAAATTTTACAAGTAATACTAAATCTGTAAAGGAAGTCAATTCTGTAAATTAACTAAAAGCTCTGATGATTTTCATTCAAATAATAGCAGCTAAAACTATCAGGATTTTAATACTGTGTTTATTATCCTGATAATACTTAATCAGGATAATAAACTTTTTTTATTTATAAGCGTATTGTAGCTTATATGTTGCCGTAGCAACCAACATATGGGCTACAAATTAATTTTGTAATCTAAATATCTGAAGAACTCGCTCGGGTTCTTTAGATATTTAAATAGCTCAGATAAATCTTAATAAATCTGAATATGAAAATTTACTGCCTTAGGAAAATTTTAAACAACAAACAGTCCTATCTATCACAATATATCCTACCTATTATCATAATATATTAATCTGCATTTGGATCCTTACAGGAACGAGAAGAGATTATAGTAGCTCTAAAAGAGGAAAACGACCGTCTGCTGGGGAAAATTCGGTGCGTTGACGATCCGCCTAAGTCCTCAGATTCAGAACACGCTATGACAACTACAGAGGAAGAAGATTTACAAAAATAGCAATAATAAAAAAATATAACGCTTGAGTATTGTTTTGTTTTTTTAACTGACTGCACTTTTTCTGTGGGTAGTGTAACTTCATAAATATTTATTGGGAGAACCCCTTTAGGGTTTATTCTGGAAATCCCCACCGACAAATCCCTGACAGTGGGAATTGTTTTCTTTTTTCCAAAAATCTCCACCATGCTCAGCTTATTAGGGATTTCGGGAAAAATAACTAACAATCCCCACCGGATTTTATAGTTTCAAAATTAATAAAAATCGTTAATCGTTTAATCAGATCTATTTTAACTTTTTAGATCCTCGTAAATTGTATCTATTTTTTTTTTTCAAAAAATATGGCACTGTAATACCCCTTTCACACGGGCAGTCCAGTTTTTTGCAGGATCCCGTTTTCTGCAGGATCCCGTTTGATGGCGAATGTGTTTATATGCTAGCGTTCACACGAGCATCCCACATGCGGGATACTGCAAAAACCCGATCCGGTCGAATTGTGCCATTCGGTTTTGTCACTAGAAACTGGATCCGTCGTCCAGTAAAAGCGGGATCCTGTTTAGTCGCACAAATATTTAACCCGGCGAGAGTGTGGCGGGGTGTGACATACCCCAGTGTTCGTTTGTATCGATATATAATTTTATTGTTTTATGTGACGATTTCGAGGCTTCGTGTAGCTGGAAGTGAGGAAGTGCTGGGGAGGATAGTGGCGTGATTTTAGTGTTGTGTCAGCTGGCGTAGAAGTTAGACGAGCACAAACGTACGTGGGGAACATCTACTGACTGACATAGCCATATAATATGGCTGACTTCCAGCGTTTTTAAAGTGTTCCTATATTATAACTTGTTTTTTTTTATTTATTTCATTTAGGACCTCACATATTTTAAGATTTCAGAGGCTTTTTCGTTAAAATATAATTTTTTTAATTTGATGCACCCGTGCTATGATTCTGTAACCAAAAATTAGTGATTTAATAATTGTTAATGAAAATTATTAAAATAATATGTTGATATATACTTTTTTAATTTAAAACCGTCTTGAGGGGTACCTAAGTAAATAAAGAATACAAAAATTTAAGATCATTTTAAAAATAACAATAATATACAGGCAGTTTTGTTTTGGGGCATGTCATACCCCGCCACATACTAGATGTAACATTTTTTCACCACACTCCCGCCGGGTTAAATAGCACTGTTCACACGGCTTCCCGCGTGCGGTTTATTGCTGGATACTGTTCATTGCGGGATAGTGAAGTGGTGGCAGCCCCCGCCACGCGCCCGTGTTCATACGGCAGTCCAGTTTTGCAGGACCGGCTTTTTACTGGATCCCGAAAAACTGAACTGCCATTCGAACACACTGTCCAGTTTTGCAGGATACAGTAAAAAGCCGGTCCTGCAATGCAAAACTGGACTGCCGTGTGAAAGGAAAATATTTAATACAAAATTATATAGTCGTTAACGTTTTCGAACATAGTAAATTTTCAATATTATTTACACGTCTTGAAACGAGATTCAGGCTGTTCGATTCTCAAGTAGCGCCAAAAAAGTTATTGGTCAATGACGTTCAATATAAAACTAGACACCCAAACTCTAAGAAAAATTCCTCAAAAAACGTCCGAGCGGCGTTAACACAGATGACATTAACACATTCGTTCAAATTAACACCTTATCTCGTGACAGTTAGTGTTTAATGTCAATTGTATACAACTAAACGAAAACTCTGCCCAATAGTCGGGTGGGCAGACTTTTGCTTCGAACAATATTTGAGCGTGATTGGGAGTCTAGTTTTTTAATTGAACGTCATTGCTATTGGTTTATCGATTCGCTTGTTTTCCTGTGTACCCTTGGCTGTTTCCTTGATGGTACAGTGGAAAATAAATTTTAACTGCTGAACCCTTAGCCGTAAAACGCAACCAAATCAAATTGTACACGTGACCAAGAAAACAAGCGCATCGATTAGGTTCTTGTACCCAATATGTTGCAATGCAATATTGAAAAAAACTATTAACATGACGGTGTTAATATGAATGACGCCATCTATGTATAAGTATAGATATCTCATTGCTGTTTTTTCGATAGGACGTGGAGCTCCGGTAATAAATGTACGATCTACTATCGTTCTACAGTATCATATGAAAATATGGAAAAATACGTTAAATAATACGTAAGATTTAAAAAAGTATATTTATTGACGAACATAAATGCATTTTGCCTATTTACTTTAGTTATAATTATTTGTTCATAATTGCAAAAGATTTAGATTATATTTATTAATTCAAGAACTTTCTGCTATAATTTTTGACAAAATAATGGTATTTCAATGTATGGACATTACACCCTTAAAACTAAATAACTGCAATCTTTCCGCACTTTACACAATCTAATTAAAAAAATAAAAAAGTAACATACTATTGACACCTTATTAATATCATCCATTCATTCAATAAATAAAACCTTTACCCTTTTTATCATTAGCGGACCAACACCCATTCATTACAATGTCTATTATTAATAGAATGCTTGTTATAAAGTTTTACCTTGGGCAAATCAAGAATAAACAAAAACAAGCCATACAAGCCTACTCGTCTTATGAATGTAATATTAATGTAATAATTGACTTAGAGAATGAAAGGTAAGATCGCTTTACGCCCTTTAGGGTATTCTGGGAATTCCTTCTTGTAGTTGCGATGTTTCCCAATCGCCCACACTGCCATCTGATAGAAGCCGGCGGCCGCAAACAATCCAGCTGAAATATTAGAAACACTCAAATAAGTTGCTTTAATAAGTTGTGTGATCCTCTGTGGCCGGACCACAATTTAGTACTCAGATGCTATAGTTGGAAATAATAGCTACCTAAAGTCTACTTTCATCGGAATATATCAATTTTTTTAGTACCTCAATAGATAACTTTTTATTGAACAATTAATGTGGTCCGGCCGCAGAGCAGTACTCTCTGGCCGCGCCACTTCAAAATTGAATAAAGTAAAATGAACTATTAAGAAATTAATATACCGAATAAATCTACCTACATAGTACCTTGCATACGACAACTTTGATCTAATTAAACCCTTTAGTTAAGGACTTATCGGTCATAGAATGTGGTCCGGCTGGAGAGCATACTCTGCAGCCAGTCAATTTTGCAATATGGCCAGACCACCTCAGATGCTATAGTTCGAAATAATAACTACCTAAAGAGTACCTTGCATACAACAACTCTGGTTCAATTATAACCCTTTAGTTAAGAAGTTATCGTTCATAGAATGTGGTCCGGCTGGAGAGCATACTCTGCAGCGAGTCAATTTCGCAATATTTAATATTTACTATCCATAAATACATTCAAATAATAGTACCTTTTCTCTACCCTTCGTTGATACTTTTTGCTCTCAAGAATATATTCATTTTGATTAATTATACTTTATAGTATGTGGCGCGGCTAGGGAGTATTACTTTCAGCAAATCTAAAGAAGTATTGTTTATTTCTTTATGACAACCAAAAATACATAATAAGTACTTTATAAAATGACCTGGATTTTATCTAAAAACTTTTATTTTTATTACTCATAATGATTTTCAAAAACCTAAGAATAAGTAGATAATTTGACGAAGTAAGTAAAAATTTTGGGTTAAATAAGTACTTATACGAAAATCAAATATATTTTCATAATGATCTCATTATTATGAAAATATATTTATTTAACCGATAAATTGATAGCGTATAATTTTTTTTACGATTGGGTTACATTTTATTCTTGAGCCAAAGTTACCCGAATCCATTAACCAAAGTATCCTTAAACTTATTAGCTAAAATATCTGTATCTGTACTTGTGAAAAAGCATTTCTTTATCATCATTTCACTCCTAAATACATGTATCTTGATCTTGATCATATGTAATTTAAGTCAGAACTCACCTTAAAACTTCCGCTTCAACTTAAAGTGTGCAGATGTAATTAAGAGTGCCGAATAAAGAGTAGACAAAAGGTACTATTATTGGAATGACTTTATGGATAGTTAAAATTTGCCGCAAAGTATACTTTCCAGCCGGACTACATCGTGCGACCAATAACTCCTTAACTAAAGGATTTAATTGGATCAAAGTTGTCGTATGCAAGGTACTATTTAGGTAGATTTTTTCGGTATATTAATTAGGGATGTTAAAAAATAATCGATTTTTATTTTAATCGATTATTATTTTCATATAATCGATTTTTTATAATCGATTTTTAAAACCATATTAATCGATTTTTAAAGTTAACAAAAGAATTGTTTTATATTTTTATTTTTAAGACCACAACGTCGTCGTTTAATATTTTTAAGTGTCATTTTAAGTATTTTATTTTAATACAAGCCACATGTAAAATAGGACTGGACATTTTGTGACAATTTTTTTTTTATTTGATTTATATTTGAGTTATTGCGACAGTAAGGTTGTCATTTTGTTGAGGTGCTCATTTCAATTTCATTATTATAAAACGTTTAATGATACTAAGAATTTGTAGGTATCAATAACGATATTTGGTACCATTATTTGACAAGTCATTTGGTGTAATGGTCAATAAGTCGGCTATTACACCAGAGGTCGCGGGTTCGATCCCCGCACGGGTAATGTACAAACATTTGTGTGCATGAACATGTCTGTTTGTATCGGTATGGGTGTTTCTATGTATAATAATTTTGTTGTACCTATTTACAAAAAAAATAATATGTAAGTAATGTTTATCCGTTGTCTGGCACCCATAGCACAAGCTTATGCTTAGTTTGGGGCTTGATGGCGCTGCGTGATATTTTTTTTATTTTATTTATTCCTTACCTTGAAAGTTTAAAAGAACATTTGCTTTGATTTTTAGTTTTGAATTGGTTATTTTTTTATTCATATTATGTTATTTGATTTTTTATCTGATTATTTGTTGATATGCATCTGTTAGATTTATTATTAGAATATGAAAAGCATGTAGTATTTTAAATTATAGAAAAAAAAATCGATTTTCACAAAAATCGATTATTTTTTTTCATTAAAATCGATTATTGACGAATCGATTAATATTGAAGAAAGAAAAATCGATTATTATTAAATCGATTTTTTTCCAGTAACCTCACATCCCTAATATTAATTTCTTAATAGTTCATTTTACTTTATTTAATTTTGAAGTGGCGCGGCCACAGAGTACTGCTCTGCGGCCGGACCACATAAATTGTTCAATAAAAAGTTATCTGTTGAGGTACTAAAAAATTAGATATATTCCAATGAAAGTAGACTTTAGGTAGCTATTATTTTAAACTATAGCATCGGAGTACTGAATTGTGGTCCGGCTATATTGCGAAATTGACTGGCTGCAGAGTATGCTCTCCAGCCGGACCACATTCTGCGACCGATAACTCCATAACTAGATGGTTTAATTGGACCATAGTTGTCATATGCAAGGTACTATTTAGGTAGATTTTTTCGGTATATTAATTTCTTAATAGTTCATTAAATTTTATTTAATTTTGAAGTAGCGCGGCCAGAGAGTACTGCTCTGCGGCCGGACCACATAAATTGTTCAATAAAAAAGTATCTGTTGAGGTACTAAAAAAATATATATATTCCGATGAAAGTAGACTTTAGGTAGCTATTATTTCGAGCTATAGCATCTGAGGTGGTCAAGCCATATTGCGAAATTGACTGGCTGCAGAGTATGCTCTCCGGCCGGACCACATTCTACGACCGATAAGTCCTTAACTAAAGGGTTTAATTGGATCAAAGTTGTCGTATGCAAGGTACTATTTAGGTAGATTTTTTCTGAATATTAATTTCTTAATAGTTCATTATACTTTATTCAATTTTGAAGTGGCGCGGCCAGAGAGTACTGCTCTGCGGCCGGACCACATAAATTGTTCAATAAAAAGTTATCTATTGAGGTACTAAAAAAATAGATATATTCCGATGAAAGTAGACTTTAGGTAGCTATTATTTCCAACTATAGCATCTGAGTACTAAATTGTGGTCCGGCCACAGAGGATCACACTAATAAGTTAATTTAGAAACTCATCCGTTCAAAATATTGTTAGATTTTTTTTACTGCGCAATCGCAATAGACGTCGAGTGCTGGCTTTTATTAAATCATAACAGCTATTTTTTGTGACAAAAAACGTTTGAATAGCTTCTTTATACTTGACTACTTTAAAAATGTTTGTAGTTATTAAAATAGCTCTAAGTAGATTTCGTATTGCACGATTAACTGATGCCGAAGTTTTGATTTCATGGCATGATGCGAATTACGATTATTGTAATCGAAAGTCAGAATATAGGTAATATATCTATAAAATACATATACATTTAACTATACACTTATATCTCACGGCTTTATTTATTTAAGTTTGTAAGTGGTTCCATAAACTTATTTATGCGAATATTACTCAATCGCGAACTATTTCGTTAACTTTTATTTTTGTTATTTCAGTTGGCAAACAGACACCGATACTAGGGACACTTAATCAGAAAGAATCGCTCAATGTTTTATTAAAGATTAAGTTTTGTTTAATGTCGTAACGTAGACAATTATAAACTTCAGTAGTTTTTTTTTTAAACAAAATAATGAAGGCCAGGCTTGATACACTTCCGTCAATCAGTTGAGCAAATGGACCTTGGCTACTGATGTATTATGTTAGTTATGCTGTGGTTAATGATATCTATGAAGTTGATTTACATATTTTTATTGGTAATTTTATTCGGAAAATGCATCAATCTCTCTGCCTGGTCGACCCAATAATAAAATGAAGAAGAGTTCGAATATATACATAATTACACGTCACGTCGAAGTGCAAGACTTTATTTAATATATTCATATTTTTTATAAATCTAGTTACAGAAAAAAAACCGTATTACATTGATGATACGATATATTATGTATGTAAAATGACTGTATCTGCCTATTAACTGCAGGGCAAAAAGACCACCATCATTCAACATCAAATCAAGGCATCGCTACAATAAATGTACTGGCGTAATCACCACTCTTGCCAAATGCGGATGTTGATCAAAAATTCGAGCTGTGTCCGAAAAAAAACCGCATTAATATTGCTCGACCCGGGAATTGAATCGAGGACTACGAGGACCGGCACATAAATCACTACCGTCGAGGTAAAATGAAAAACTTCATAAGACTGTTTGCATTTGAAAGATACAGCACTAAATTCAAATAAGTAATTAATGTTGTATGTAAATTAATACAGAAGGACTAAAGTTCATGGCTTTGTCAAATGATCAATATTGATGAGATTTAGCCATTCAAAGTCTTGCAGTATGTAGTTGTAGTAAAATAAAAACATAATTTATATTCAATTATTTCCAAAACATCGGAGCGTGCACGACGGTGGCGACGCGTAACTTTTTGGCAACTTTAGGGGAACGTCAAATAATGACAAGGTAAAGCCTAAAGCCGAATAAATTTAGGTTTTTTATTTATTTCTGGAAAACCTTTATTCGCCAAAAATACATCTCCAGCTTCCAAAAAATCAAATAGTCCAGATTCTACAGTAATCTGTGAATCGATTTGCCTTCCACCAGCTATTTTAGAAACATATGACACCTCCAGGCGTAATTCCTACAATAACTTTTGCAGTAAATCACTTTTTATAATGTGAGTAGCAAACCACACGGTCATTCACTGCTGGCGGTACTTCAATCCTAAATCATTACAGTCATTAATAACTCCTGTATCGCTGTAACCTGGACTTAAACACTCTGGCATTGTGGCTTGTACAGCAGCTTTATGTGGCCAAAATACCTGTCCTTCCAATCCGACCAACTAAACGGACCAAATACAAATTTGGCAGTTGCAGAAGTTAAATTGTGTAACATTGATTGAAATATCCTTGGAACTGTGGTTCTATGTACATCAAATAACCCCTTTTTTCCATTTTTTGCCACGGTGTGCGTTGCGATCATTTGGCGATGGGTCAGTTGTACCATTGATGGTACAGTGATACAACATTTTATCAATGGTACTACTGACCCGTCGTTGTACCATTGACCAAAAAATCAAGGAAAGCAGGTTTTGTGCACATATACGTATTACTTACTTAATGTATTTTTTTTAAAACAATGAATACACATCAACGTAAATCAATAACGTACAATACTTGCATACTAAATTGAACTTGTAGTAGAGTTGGTAAACATTTTGTAACTTGGCTCATTATGACTTAATTATTTAATTAGTCGCGTTCGGTAGGTCCGGATAATCGCGAATCCGGTTCTGGACTGAGGGCCGGATAATCGAGTTTCTACTGTATTTACAAAACATGTAAAGTATAAGAAAATAATTATTAAAAAGTTTTCTTACCTGGAGCACACTTGGTCATAATTGTGAAGAACAGCCAGGAACCAAACTCATAGGTGTAGTTAGGACAAGAAACTAAGTTGAAGAGCTGGGAGAAGGGGTTTCCATCAGGCATTGGCACACGTCTAACTTTAGTGCCTGGAGGTCGGAGGTTTTTCAACAGAATGTGAATACTCAGATTGCCCAACTCACAAAGCTAAAAACAACAAATTATTAAGTGTTCAATAATTATGACCAATTTAATAATAGAACAGAAGGAATATACTACAACTACTTTACGAGTAGCAATTTAGTACTAATTAAGTAATAAGAACCTAGTAAATTACTTGTTATTAAAATTACTGTTATACAAAATTCCAAAAACCTTTACAATGTGTTAACCTTTAAAATATGTAGGACTTATAAAAATAATATTACATTCTGTTATTTAAAACTTCAGCTAACACTAATAATTTTAACCATATTTTATAATTATGTTTGTTCTTTCTGGCAAGTGGTTTGCAAATGAATTTAATAATCTTATATCTAAGCAAACACAACTTTCAAATATTGTGAACATTATAGTAAAAATTGAACATTACTTACAGTAAATCCAGCCAACCCTACGTAAAACCAAGTGTCACTTGGAGGAGTGTACAGAGGGTGGTTAACATGATAAGCAACATACAAAGTGAACAGCCAGTAATAGCCGCAGTTCCTAAATAGGTTCCGGAGTGGCATAGTGCCATGAGAAAAACGATGGACGAACAACGTCTCCAGGAGACGCTTCGCATAATGGCCTGACCAGCACACTGCAGCTACACTGTAAATAAACAACATTAATGCAATATTTCTATTTTATTAATTTTGACTGTAATACTCAAGAAAACTTTCACTCTTTGATTTAACTATTTAATTAAATTAAGTTTAAAGATTTAGGTATGTATGTTTAATGATATTTATTTATAATACAATTAATGTAAATTTACTTACGTCGCAACACTTCCAGGAGTGGAATTTTGAGAACCGTACAACAACCATGGACGTTGATAAACCCACAGGTACACAAACAGAGGTCCGGCATATTCAGCCAAGAAAACATTCTTCCAAGATATCTGTGGTCCTAAATCTTTCACATACAACTTTGCACCATTTTGAATGTTCAAAGATTTTAGTGTTTCTTCATCTTTTAACGTTTTCCCTTTGGCTTCTAATTTCACAGCTTGGCGGTCAGGGTATAGTGATTTTTTTACATTCTTGTATACATTTTCTTTAACATCCTTTACAGTAGCATCTTCTTTTAAGAAAATTTTTCCTAATGGCTTGGAACCGGAAGCATTTAATATTTCAATCTAAAAGTTTATAAATGAATGTAAAACAAAATTGGCAAAATGTAAGCATAATAATATATTTCTAAGGTAATTATTGAAAATCACAAAATGTGACGACTTACTTCCATTTCTTGACCGCAACGTTTCCCGACCAACAGCAAAGCAAAGGTCAATCACAGTGTGTGTTACTATGTTACTTATTCTATAGGCCTGTATTCACTTTGATTAGTGCGAGTGCGAGTGATTAGTGCAAGTGATTAGTGATTAGTAGAAAATAAGTGTGGACAGCGACTGATTAGTGCGAGTGATTAGTTGGCTGCGTAGTGAAGTGTTTAGAAGCGTGTTCTATTTTTCTGCGAGTGGACTGCGAGTAGCCACGTCCCGCGCGCCCGCCCATCCCCTTCTCTCGCGGCGTGCCTGCCACACACACACACACACCCTCAACTACTAATCACTCGCACTCGCCAACAATTGGACACTACTTGCACTACGCACCTGCACTAATCACCCTCAGCTACTAATCACTCGCACTCGCACTAATCAAAGTGAATACAGGCCTTATATCGAAGCGACTAGCTTCAGCGCGGCAGTGCAGCGGTGCGGTAAAAATTTATTCAAGAAATCAAGAAATTGCTGATAAAATTGAACCGTCATCACACGGAAAATGACAGTGACAGGGACAAACAACGGACAAACGTCATGAATGAAATCGAACGAAACGTCAACTCTTAACATTTTAAAGTTAGGGATGTGCATATAGAAGACATAGACATAATATACAGGGTGGCCCTGAAAATCTTGGATCAAACGAAACAGGGTGATAAAGGGGGTTATTACCGACATAAACCCCTCAACAGTATGACCTCACATCGACTCTACAAAAAATTAAAGCTATTTTTTGTTTTGAAAAAAATAATGCCTTATTTTGTAATCAAATGGCAAAATAATGAAAACATATTGTTTTTTCTTTCTTTTTTTTGTGTTCAATTATTGTCAAAGAAAGCATCTTTACATAAAAAGTATCTTTACCACTGTGGGAACACAAATTCGTGAGCAATGGCAACTTTTTTAAAAGAAATTAAGTTTTACGAAAAATCAATTCCAACTTCAAAACAGTACTGTGAAAAAAAAATTATGACCGACAAGTGACCCTGTATCAAAAAAATTTGCCTGTTTTATCACCATTTAAATGAGGTATAACACTTGGCTATTTGTAGCTAACTTATTTTACAAAACTTGTTTATTGGCGCCAAGTCTAACTTTCAATAAATTGAGCGATCAATAAAAATCGTTATTTGCGTTGATTATTTTCACTCTTAACAATCCTAGAGCTTTAACATTGGAATAAATATCCGGTATCTTTTGTCCTTTTCACACTCGGGTCGGGTACGTACCCGACTCCGGTCGTAGGTACATACGATCCATTGTTTTTTGGCTCAGGTACCTAAGCTTGCGCGTACGTTTGGCCCACCGCTCCCGCCGCGGCGGCGAATTAGTGACTTGCTACCTGCTTGTTATTACGCACGTGTTCTGCTGGTTTGCTCTTGAACGTCTCCTGAACGGACTCGGATTTCTTGTCTAACTGTGATCTAAGCTTGCCATACGGACTGTGAGTCTTGCCAAACTGTGACCTAAGCTTGCCATGCGGACTCTGTGTGATTTCTTGCCAAACTGTGACCTAAGCTTTCCAATCGGACACTCCAGTTCTCCAGAAACTGGTGGGAGTTGGTGTAAGCTAGACTGACTGCAGTGCAGTGGTGGGCGGGCGTCATTAATTTGTAAAACTTAATATTTTGCTAATGCATTTTTTAGGTAAACAAGTACGGCACGCGGCAGTACGGTAATAGTTTATTTTTAAAATTTCGAATTATTCTCTATCTTTCTAATTTATGCCACCTATTTTCGTTAAATAAACAAGGAATATAATCGTAATTCTAAATCTTAATTATTATTATGTCAATGAGTAAAAATGCCAACATTTTAAAGAGGCGCCAGCAGCTTAAGCATAGTAAGACAGAACTGCTTATTTTCGCGATTTGTTGTAAAATTACTAATATTTTTATCGGTATCCAAGTAACATTACTTTCTATGTAACTAGCCTCCCGCCCGCAGTTTCGCCCGCGCGTAATTTATTTTTCCAAATATCCACCCGTATCCCCACATTTCCGAGATCCTATGTCCAGTATGTCCCCTATTCTATTCATCTATTTTCAGCCAAATCGGTTCATATTTTCTTGAGTTATAAATAGTGTAAATAACACCACTTTCTTTTATCGTACCTATCTTGTCCAATTTAAAGTTTTTTAATTTGCAAAAATGACCTAATTTTTAAAGTTATTCTTAATTCAGCAGATTCTTTAAAATCAGATATTTTTACCGGAAATTGCCGGAAATATCCACATACATCACTAGACTTCTGGCGTCAACAAATGTCAAGTACGTACAGACCGACAAACTTATCTGTTCCGGTGGCAGCGTCGCTACTGTCGATTTAAAACTGTCATTAAATATCGTTTTTGCATTGCATTTCTCGTAGTTCCAATTTTGCCCACCGAAACAGATAAGTTTGTAGGTCTTATACATAGATTAAAGAAATAAAATATAGATAGAACGTTCGGTTGTCAAATCAAACGCCAAGGTGTGTCCAGAAACGCTGCGTGCCCCCCGCACCTACCTCACTTCGGCCCCGCGTTTTATTGCCAGGTCAAAACTCGGGCAAGCCGTTTCCCAATTTTTTGGGGTAAACTTTTTGGGGTAAATGGATACTGTGGCATTACCATAATAAGTAGTTGTTAATAAATAAAAAATAGTCCAGTAAATTAAATATAAATATTTTTAATATTATAAAAATAAAATTTTAATAAAATAACTTATTAAGCAAGTTTTACTCGTCAATCTTTTTTACCCTTTCAGCACTTCGACGTCAATTACCTGTGAAGAAGAAGTGCCGCAAGAAACTCACACTTTGCTTTTTATAAGAGAATAATAATAAATATGTAATTAAAAATCAAAAACATTTTAACAACACAATAATAATTTTATGTCGATATAATTAATAATGTCATACATAATGATATCAATACAAGGAATCAAAAGAATAATGTCAATGAAATAGTTTAATGAAATGAAATAACTTATTCAGCAAATAGAATTTAAAAAAAATACTTTTGCACGTCGATCTTTTTTTCCTACCAGCAAGAAACTCAACACTTTGCCTTTTTTACAAATAATAAAGTACATATCACAAACATTTTAACAACACAATAGTAATGTCGAAATAATAAATTATGATATCAATACAATACGAAGGGTAATGTCAATACAATATTTTATAATCAGCCAGCGCCAACTATTCGCATCTACAGACTTTTATCGTTTAAATAGTTTTCCATTTTATTTTAACAACACAGTTCATAACATTCCTTTTTTTTGAGCAATATCAGTTACTACAATATATTAATGGTAAAAAATTTGGGGTACTATTTTTTCATTTACTGGCAACACTGTAAGAATGATTGAAGTTTTTTCCTTGATAAATAATTAGAAGAGGTTAAATATTAAATAATAAAATGAAGGTGCTGTATTATCGGTTACTTACGTGTGAAACGTGATCCCGTGTTCTTTTTTTGTCAGATTAGGACTGTTTCGGCAGGTGGGAACAACGCAGGACGGCATGTTTATTTTTTTTTCGCACACGTGCAATACGTCACGATCGAAATGTCACAAACCGCGACTGACGGCGACTGAGCGAAACTCTACGAAAATGTAGAGTTTTCACTGCCCCAGGTTTAGCGCGCGTCACTCCCTTCTGTATTATTCCTACTTCTATGGTCTTATAAATGTATTTTAAATGCATTCATTTAAAAGAAATTTTTGATCTACCGGATATTACAACCTCGCATGTCTAAAATGCTTATTGTGTTTACATTTTTGTTTTGTTACCTTTTTATATTGGTAATATAAATATAAATATATATGTTGCGCTCAATATCTGCAATAAATAATGTTCTTTCCAATAAAATATCGGGCAATAAATATCCTTCACGTGAACGCAGTATTAAATTAAATGTGGGTTGGTACTCGTATAGACCGACAAACTTATTTGTTCCGGTGGCGGCGTCGCTACTGTCTATTTAGAACTGTCTTAAATATAGTTTTTGCCTTGCATTTCACGTAGTTCCAATTTTGGCCACCAGAACAGATGTTTGTCGGTATCTATTTGTGAGTGTGCGTAATGTGAGTTTGTGTGGGGGTATTGAATGAAACATGCAAATCTTTTATTTTCCAATGTGTGTGTAGTTAAATGGCGATTCGTGAACAGTGGATTTTATTTTGATGTGTACATTAAGATTTTTGTGCAATACGACGTTAAAAGCCTAATATTTTACTATAGATTACTATTTCACCATCCAAGATGCGTTCGGTTGTAGAAATAGGTGCCAGTGTCCCAGCCTTTCTTGGGAAATTATGGAAACTGGTCAATGATACTGAGACAAACCATTTGATTTCATGGAGCCCTGTAAGTATTTTTAAGAGCTTTTATTATGTATTCTTTGTATATTTGGTTTCGGTACATTGAAAAAGTTGTAGCTGTTATAAAGTTAAACATTTCCCTTTGTACAGTGTTACAGAAACAACCTAAAATATTGTAGGTTGTTGACAGTTCGTCATTCAATGCCGATAAATACATAAATATATTATGATCACGTTTTATTCCACGCTGTTAGGCCTTGCAATGATTTCGTTTTGAGCCTTTGACTTTAATAGTCCATGACGATTGTAAAATATCCTTCACTTGGAATAAACACTTAGGTTTCCATTTAAATAGGTTCCAATAGAGTGATATGAACTTTTTGTAAAAGTAGAAGGCTTATTAGACATTGGAGGTGGAGCCATTACCTACTTACTTGAATTCATTGAGCTATTTACATAATATTTCTATGCTTGAATTATATTTTTATCACACTGAATGTTATTTGATAAATTTGTAGAATTAAGGATAACCATAATTTACATTTATATAGATATTAGTGAAATCTTTGTATATTTTAATTGATTTGTAATTTTATTCATAGGGAGGCAAAACTTTTGTCATAAAGAACCAAGCTGACTTTGCCCGGGAGTTGTTACCTTTATATTACAAACATAACAATATGGCTAGTTTTATTAGACAACTGAATATGTATGGATTTCATAAGATAACATCTGTTGAAAATGGAGGCCTGCGTTATGAAAAAGATGAGATTGAATTTTCTCATCCTTGTTTCATGCGAGGCCATGCATATCTCCTGGAACATATTAAAAGGAAGATAGCAAATCCCAAGTCAATTGTGACTAGTGGTGAAAGTGGTGAAAAAATACTGCTTAAACCTGAATTAATGAATAAAGTATTGGCTGATGTAAAGCAAATGAAAGGTAAACAGGAGACACTTGATGCTAAATTCAGTGCAATGAAACAAGAAAATGAAGCTTTGTGGAGGGAGGTGGCAATTCTCAGGCAAAAGCATATCAAGCAACAACAAATTGTAAACAATGTAAGTTTTTGATATAAATTTGGGATCAAGTGCATTTTTTGTGCTTTTATAGCTACATCACAATTTATCACCTGTAAAACTAATAACTTTTGTTCAGATCATTAACTATACATACTTAAATTGTGAATTTTTCTTTTTCGACCTATATAAATGATTTATGTAGGTATCTGCTCACGGTGGCTTTATAAAAATTTTGCTTTTAAGGTTGCATGTTGTTTCTTTTTATTAGTTAAGTATATTTTTAGTGAATGGGTGGCATTTTGCTTGGTAACAACAAATAAGTAAAGACGTTTTATTTTGGATTTTGGTATTTTTGGGTATAAATAAAATAATCAATATTTATTTCTATTTCAGCTTATACAATTCCTGATGTCTTTAGTGCAACCTGCAAGGCCAACTAGTGCAAATGGAAACAATGTTGGTGTGAAGAGGCCATTCCAGCTTATGATTAACAGTGCAGCATATAATGCTGCTGATGGGTCTGGACCCAACAAAGCAAAAAATATGAAATTTGAAAAGGAAAATTTGCTTGATGAATTGAATGAAGAAAATTTGGTGGGTATTGGTTATATCAAATATAATGTAACTTTAAATTTGAAAAATGAATTTCGTTTACAAATATATGTAACTTTAAATTTGAACAATGAATTTAGTTTACCTTAAAAGTTTGTATGAAATACTTTTTTTTTACTATTTATCCATTTATATAACATTAAAATTATCTTTCATTACAATTCACAGGAAGATGGACCTACAATTCATGAGTTAGCTCATGATGATATTTTACACAATGAGGTATCTCAAGATTCCTTAGACCCTGCTAATTTTGTTACCATCGAAGTGCCCACAAACACTGGGACTTCCTCCAGCCACAGTCCTTCTGATCCTTCAGCAGCTATACAGTACCAAGTTTCAATGGAAGACGGTGATGATGCTGAAACAGGTAATTATTTCATTATTTAATTTTAAGTATAAAATGTTGAATAAATGTTATTTTTATGCTTTAATGATTTTAAATCTTTCAGATGAGGCACAAACAATAAGATTTTATCCAATCTGCAGGCCTGAGCAAACATTGCAACCAGGTGAAACAATACCAGTTGTAACATCTCCGATAACTACCGATCCTGCAATTTCAGAACCAATTATTACCAATGTCATGGCTTCCCCAGGGCCATCTAAACCAAAAACACGTGCTAGTGCAAATAAAGGCCCTTCAACAAGTAATAAAGGCTTATTATATCCTACGAACTTTAATAGTATGAATCCATCTGCTGATTTGAAACTTCCTGCAGAGATTTTTGCTAGTGATGACTCTGTCAGCGATGCTGGACTGGTAGCTGCTGAAGATGTTACAGCACAAAATGTGCTGCAAGAAGCAATACTCAACTCAGACCTCTGTGATCAGACTACCAAGGATAAAATGTTTGGAGGATTTAATATTAAAATGGAAAAATCTGGTGAAGCATCTAAGACCTTAAAGAAAGCAAAGAAAGCTAAAAATCCCAATGTAAACTTGAACCTAGCTGATATCAAAACTGAACTTCAAGATGACTTAGATTGGACATTGGCAACTGTCAATAACAACTCTAACCTAAACCGGTATCAGACTAGGTATGAATTATTATATTATTATTATAAATTAACAATAATTATCTATTTTTATCTTTTCAGACTTTCCATCTTTCGCCAGTATTTCACGCTGTTATGCTGTTTTTATTATGGAACACGTTGGCTTATACTGCAGTATGACACCAATAAATTCAAAATTAAAACTTTGGAACTGTTCAAACATAATCAAACATAAAACCTAACTAATATTTATTTATGAATGGATATTGCCATTTAAACTCCTTTTTATTTCGAAAATTCCTGTCCAGGATGACTGGTAATGCTATCGTAATGCATGTACAATCAATATTATTTTATTTGTGTAATATGGTGTATTTTAATATTCAGGAATAGGAGAGAAAACATCGGCCTAAATAGAGAAGACTTAGCTTCTCTTTTTGCAACAAATGGAAACAAGTATGTGTTATGAATGATATTTTTAGATTAACATTAATAAAGGCAAGGGCTAATATAAATATTTATTGTATATTCTGTAACGTCCATACTTTAAATAATTTCAATAGATATTTTACTTTAATTAGTATCTTTATTAGACCTCACAGCTCACTGGTATCCCAATATTTATGAAACAATTAATGGTGTAGCCTTTAGTATGATTCTATTAAATATAATGTAATAGTTTCTATGACTTGTAGTTTGAGGTAAAAGTAAATTTTGAGATCGCAATATTGTAGTATAGGTAAGGTATATGAAATTTCGTGGTGGTAGAGAAGGTCAGAATAGACTTTCATCTAAAATAGGATAAGTTTACTTTAAAATTGCATCGAAATTTACTTTGTTGTTTATTTATGAAAGAACAAAATATTAGTTCCTGTGTCGGAAACTTGTTTCTTTGTTGTCAAGTTCTCTTCATGCAATTTTGGGTCTGATATGAATATCTACTAAAACAAATTGATTCAAGCTGCGCGGTTTCGACTTTGTTCAAAATGTATAAGTTTTGTAAGTGTTGAGACTTAAAAATGCGAATTTATACCCATATTGTATGGAAAATTACACGTTGGGCTTTAAAAGTAAAACACTTGAACACACTATATAATAAACTGTAAAAATTCTGCAATTATAGTTATAAACTTTTGACATAACCTCACAAGAGTGTTGAAGAGTTTTAATAACAATAAATAGTTATTTATGTGACTGTTGCATAATGAGGGTCATTAAAATACGAATGTGGTTTTATGAAACGAACGAAGTGAGTTTCATAAAAGGATCACATGAGTACATACATAACCTCACAAGAGTGTTGAAGAGTTTTATACAATAAATAGTTATTTATGTGACTGTTGCATAATGAGGGTCATTAAAATACGAATGTGGTTTTATGAAACGAACGAAGTGAGTTTCATAAAAGGATCACATGAGTATTTTAATGCCTAATTATGTACAGTCACATACATAACTTTATCTTCATTCATACGATAAATGTCTATTTTAAAGTCAGGATCGATGTGAAACCGCGTGGAATATAATCCGTAGTACCAGTAGAGCAGAGAAGAACAAGAAGCTAGGCTAGCTCGCGTCTTTCAAACTCTTTGACTTAATGAATAGTTACGCTGCGGTTATGCTCTCCTGGTACCTTTGAAAATACATCAAGATGTTTTGCTTACATATGTTAGCTTCAAATCCATTAATTTTTACTTTTTAAGAAGACGTTCGAAATTTGAACGTAATTAAAGTATCGGTTACCGATACTAAAATGTAAACATTACGATGCAGCCACAGATACTTATATCTAATTGTAGGGCGTTTGCTCATCGCTCCTGACTATAAAATAGACATATTATGGTATGGATGTAGATAAATACATATTTTGGTAAATACTTTTTATTCTCTACTAAATATTTTGTCCCATTAAAATTATACCTGTAAATACTAATTTAAGAATACTCAATTATAATAATGAATATAATCACACAGATTTTTATGATACTGTACTATGTCGGATAGTGAAAGCATTATATTATAATATTTGGAGCAATATTAAAGTCCTCTTTATTTTCAGGAATGACATTGATGATCATCTGGACTCGATGCAAACGGACCTTGATTCATTAAGAGAACTTCTAAGAAGTGACTCTTATGCTCTTGACACCAATACTTTGATGGGAGTAAGTTAAACATTATATTTTTTATTTATATGAATTATACACGTATATTATATTCATTACCCTGCGTTGGGCATAGTTTTATGCTTGATTTCAATTAGTGGAGTCTGTATTGAAAACCTTATTTACATTCATGTATATATTTTATTATTACTTAATAACAATGGCATCAAATTGACTTTTTATATCATAAGAATTTAAAACCATAACCATACCTACAATTGCGGGAGAATAGTATTGAGTCTGCATTCTTATTTATTATGAATTTAGATAAGGGAGTCTCGATCTCGATTTAAATAGTGGCGCGTCGAACGAGTGTCGGCAGGCTGAGTCACGCACACTCGCGCGCGGCGCCGATGTAAACAATGACACTTCGCGTCGTCAGGTTGGCATCGCCGCGGCTGGTCACGTTGCGGGCAACGTGTAGGCACCTCGTGCGTTGCCTTGTGCAGCTCGGCCAATTTCTCACTCACACTGTTGCAACGTCAACATTGTGGGTCGGCTCGCGATGCGTGTTAAAGTATCTCCGCGACTTTCATGATTACCTAATCTATGACGTTGGTTGTTGGGTCCAACCTGTTTATGGCAATTTTGTTTTTGCAGTAAATATGAAACCTGTTAATTCGTTCCTGACTGATGAATTTTCATTGATTTTCTATAAAAGGAAACTTCAGAACGGTTAAAGGGTTGCGAAGGCCGAACGGAAATTTTTGCTTACGTTATACCTAGTCATAAGACGACCCATTACGCTGTCGCGCTCCTTGAGTCGCAAAATGAGGCAAATTCATAGAGAGCAACAGTATCTATATTTCCTTGTATTTACCTATTACATACCTATCTCCTTTTAAAGTCCTCTATTGTTTTACCAGTAGTTTAGCGCTTGACTGCGTTTATCTAAACACATTCGATATGTAGGTGTTAGAAAATCATCGGGCACTTATTATCACGTACCAGGTATAAATTGCTAAGGTAATATAGTTTCCTATATATCGTAGGGAGCTTAACTCTCCCTACGATATATAGGAACCCTACGATATATTCGAGTACTTATATATCAAAGATTCCAGACAGTAAATACTAGGTAGGTAATGTGTTTTTGGAAAGCGGTCATTTATTATATTATGACATCAAAGATAAGATGTTAATGCTCAAACATTTGATGAGTCGATAATGTTATAGGTAAAACGTAACCGACTTATTTTGCGAAAAACTTTTTTAACAAAATTTTGTATTATTGAATCGTTCTTTTAAACGTTTGGGCGCATTATGTCCAATTCGCAAAATGTCCAACTGTCAAATTCTCAATTGGTCCAGTTCGCGACTGGTCCAGTTCGCAATTGGTCCAGTTCGCAATTGGTCCAGTTCGCAATTGGTCCAGTTCGCAATTGGTCCAGTTCGCACCTGGTCCAGTTCGCGATTGGTTAAGTTCGCAATTAGGGGTGATCCATATTGTAAGGGTGGTTGATGTTTTGGTAACACCTAACTTGAGAGTGAAAAGCATATTATACTGGTGTTTGTTTAGTCGTTGTTTTCCCGCAACAGAACGCTTCACCTTTAGTCTCTCTTCTTAATCGATCACCTTTAGTAGTACTATCGATTTTTGCAAGGATTCTTTTTCAACTTTTTTTTTATAAAGTTTGGCGGGAAAATGAAAATCAAATAATAGTAAATAGTGAATTATCATTTTTTTATAAGCGCAAAGGGTCAATGATCCCGACCGATGACCGTCCGCGACGCAGCTAGTACCATTGATTCGAGTTTCGTCTTTAATCGTAAAACTTTTGATTTGACTAAGAAAAACGTCATTTTTCAATTTTACTACTAAGTTGGAATCACTTTATTCTGATACTTGTAATAAAACATCTATAACAAACATTTAAACAAACTGTTATTTGAATTGGTCATTTTGAGAATTGGACCATTTGCTAATTGGACAATTTGAGATTTGGACTAAGTGCGAATTGGACAAATTGCTAATTGGACAATTTAAGATTTGGACGTTATGAGAATTGGACATTTTGAGCGCGCTGGACCTTTTGCGAATTGGACATAATGCGCCCAACCGCTTTTAAATGGCTCTGTAAAGCTTACTTTAGAAATGCCAAAGGTTATTTTCAATTTGATGCAATTTGTTTGGGTTAGAAGTTATACCATTTCGGTCGCGAGATTATTACGTGTCGGATAGGTACCACTGATAGGTAGGTAGTTTTGATTGAGTTTCTTTTATTATTACTTGATTCGTTATTTGAATAAAAATATTAAATAAACTTGTTAATATGGAAATGGATCATCCATATCTTTGTTATCCCTTGACAGATTTTAAATTCAATATTAGGTGCAACTTCGAATACATCCAACAATCGAAGCTTAAATGCGTTTCATTAAATTTAAGGATTCAAATATTTATAATTAACATTAACGGTGATATTTCCCATGTTATAATTATTGTACTATGTGTTATTCAAAAAGGTTGATGCAACAGCAAATTATCACAGAATGATTGCAGGACCACATGAACTAAGCTCGTACAACAAGGTACATACTATGAATTATTATTACATTTATGTTATATACCTCCAAAGAAATTAATAATTACTTTTGTTGCCTAATACTATTAATGAAAAATATATATAATTATGCATTAACTTGATTAGAAATGCGTACGTATATAATTATTATTCTGCAACAAAGCTTACGACCATTGGCAAACATCTACTTTGAATGTTATTTCATTTCGATAATATATAAATTACATTATATAAGGCCTATTGCAGTGGGAGAGTAGGTTAATAGAAACACATTATAAAATCTTGGCATTTATGGTATCTAATAATGAGAACAATAATTAACTTCAAAACGCTTTCATTGTTTCCTCTAACATATACCTTCATAATTGCGCTTGCGATATCTATGAAATGATGACTAAATACTGTTATAAGGATCTAAAGGATCTACTCTTTTGCCCAAATCATTAAAGCTCAAACACACAAACACATATAGGCGGAATCATCATTCATGAGTCATTCTCTCCATACAAATCATTGTTTGTGAGCTGATCTTTAAACGCTTCCTTTATTTAGTTGTTATTGCATTTTATGCAAGTGTAACTCTACGCAGTTTATTTTGGAGCCTGCTGATTTATGTAGCAGTATCAGATGGTCTATTTTGAACTGATTCTATTTTTTTATGAATCGTAAGTAATAATTGGTAATATGAGCATTACTTATTCAAAATTGATTATAAAGAAATTTGAACACAAGTAAATCTGCTTACTTTTTTGTTTTATCATGTAAAGGCCTTAGAAATTCTTAAAATGGAAATTATATTTTAACGATATGTTAAAGCTTTTTGTAGTGTTTTCATTCACTGTGAATGTTAAATCTTGCTCTGACAATTTCTGGTATTGTAAAATTACGTTAATTTTTGACCTGTATTGTATTAAATTTTTCTTCCAGCTATTTGGTTCAGAGGATCCTTTCTATGGGCTATCATTCAATACAATGGACGACAGGTCGAAGTCCGCAAATGGTGGTAAGTTGATTTCTTTTGCCATATTTTTTATTTTTCTCTAGGAGTGTTGCCTCAGTCACTACTGACGAGATTTATTCTCTGACTAATCTTGCGTAACCACAGGATTGTAATAATATTATTGTCCAAGAATACAAAATAGTGAATCTTGGTATTACATTTGTCAAATTTCTGGCATAAGTACACCACACTGCACATTAAGGCCTGTATTCACTTTGATTAGTGCGAGTGCGAGTGATTAGTGCAAGTGATTAGTGATTAGTAGAAAATAAGTGTGGACAGCGACTGATTAGTGCGAGTGATTAGTTGGCTGCGTAGTGAAGTGTTTAGAAGCGTGTTCTATTTTTCTGCGAGTGGACTGCGAGTAGCCACGTCCCGCGCGCCCGCCCATCCCCCTCTCCCGCGGCGTGCCTGCCACTAAACACGTACTAATCACTCGCACTCGCCAACAATTGGACACTACTTGCACTACGCACCTGCACTAATCACCCTCAGCTACTAATCACTCGCACTCGCACTAATCAAAGTGAATACAGGCCTTTAAAGGAAGTTTTGTAGTCTCAGACAGTTGAATTATGGATACACGACTAAGTAGCGTGGTACATATTGGCCCCGTTTTTAAGACAAATAGATTTACGTAATTTTCTTCCCGAGTTATGTGCATTTCATTCGAAATGTGATTCGAAAGTATCTAAAAACAATCTTTGCCAAATGTTGATTCTTCTTTCCTTCCACAGTTAATATTTAATGGGTAACCTTTCCAAATGCGAAGGCATTACCAATTTAGTCACCTGGAAAATTTCGCTGGTTTTGTGGTTTGAGTGATTTTTGTGGTCGTGATCTCCGGGACACGAGTTCTAATTCCAAGCCTTTGTGTTTTATTTTGAGAACACTGCTCGGGTTTGCGATTACCAATCCACATTTGGCAAACGTTGTAATTAAGCCATAATATACATCATTGTACCGATGACTCGACCTTGCCTTTGGCCTTTGTCTTGCATTGGGATTGAGTCTTTCGTGGTCATCTTAGGTAGTATGTACACAGGTGGCTTCAGCCAGGTGTTCTATATAAGTTGTATATTGCATACGAATCTATGCATGCTATTACCTTCCCCTTGCTTCGCGGCTATCTTGTTTTCTAGTTGCTTGCGTTAAAAAGCCGGTTGATATAAAAATATCCATGCCATTGTAAGTGGTTTTATTTTGCACACTAGTCACGACCTCACATAAGGTGAAAGGTGTACCCCTGATCTAAAGTTTAACGTTAAACTTTAGATTTTATTTAAACGCTAGCGCTGTGTCTATAATTCAATGGTCCGAGGTGAAATAGGATAACAATTACACCAAACTGCTTTTTAGTTTGTGCTGTCATAAAAGAGTAGCATGGTTTGAAATAATGTTGAATGATCAAAAGGGCATTAAGTATAATAATATAGTAACGTAGTTGAGAACCAATTTGTTGCAGTTGAGCCATTTGTTTTTAAGGCCGAAAGTTCAGGGTTCAACCACCGCATGCTTGCTTGTAATTTTAAATAAATTAAAAAAATTCTCACACAAATACACATATTATTTACATGTAATTGTATTGTTGTTAAATATGGCCTTAGTTTGAGAAAACTTGTACATAAATATTAAATGTAATACCAAGATCCTACACTATTCAACTACTAGCATCCTCGTTGTTATTTGTACTACTCTTCATTATTTAACAAGGTTTAGGTCGTGTCTTTGGCTTCTAAGTTTTATTCACATTTATGTTAATTGTAGATACAACCAAACAGTATCCGATGATTGATTTTGATTGGCTGATCGGTAACTGTGAGGCCTCGTCCGCAAACTAGCCTGTTACCACGGCTACTCATCTTTCAAGATTTTTGCAAGAAATTAGATAATGTCATTTTATTAAATGACGAATTGGATATTTTGGGCAATGGGATAAACATAGTTGCGGTGGTTGAACTGGTGATATGACAGATTGTTGCGATGTCACGGCAGACGTGTTTGTTGCAGATATAGTGAACATATTTTTATTGCTTAATTTAAAAGGTGTATTAAGTCATAGAAATTATACAAATGATAGTATCTATAATAATTTGTCAAGTATTAAAGAAAACTCAATGCATGTTTGTTATCCTAACATACGTTTATTTTTCAAATAACATGTGTTAGGACTGATTTTCTGTTTGTTAGTGTTATTGTAAAACAAAATGGAAATGTAGGACCATCATTTATTTTCTTTAATATTACTTCATGACACTCATATTATATTTTAAAGTACACTCCATATTTCCATCATACATTTATTATAACAGTTTAATAGGTTATTTAATTTACCCTAACCTATTATGCTGTAAGTAGGTATAGTATAATTTTATTGTATATAATTTTATCATCTTAATTTGTAGTATTTTTGTAAAAAATGTTAATTCTGTTAGGACGAAATGCACATGAATTTGTATTTTATCCATATCATAAATATAGGCAGGGTATTTTTACGCACAAACAAATTATATATAGAAATAAGTTTACTTTTACAATAAAAGCTCTGTCGCGACATGTGTGCTGAATTTTAGTGATTGAGAATTGAATCAGCATAATTACAAGTAATATAGTAGTAGTAGCAATGTGTAAGTAAACTATAGTTATTTTTTATTATTAATTAAAGCAAAGAAGCAGAAAGGTGAAATTACGAATGTAAGCACAAGCAGTGACGACGAACACGCGGAGAACCTGTGTACGGAAGAAGACGGTACATTATTGCAATTTTAAATCATTGCACGATTTTCAAAGTAGCTTGTTCCGCTTAATATATTTAGTAACAATAGCGTCGGGATCCGGGACCAAATTGCGTTTAATTTTTCTAAATATTACCTTTCTTCTCATAGTT
This sequence comes from Mecyna flavalis, assembly GCA_949319885.1. Taxonomy (NCBI): domain Eukaryota; kingdom Metazoa; phylum Arthropoda; class Insecta; order Lepidoptera; family Crambidae; genus Mecyna; species Mecyna flavalis. The sequence goes on from OX439426.1 coordinate 10,370,661, forward strand.
TTATTTGTATCGAACTCGATAAATTAATACATAATTTTAGCTTAGCGTGCATACCTAAAAGTTAATGTATAGGTAGTATATAGAGGTGGATGATTTACAAACGCTGTGAACAAATCTATTTTTATTGTATTTTATTTTGGTCAGACTTTGCTAAAGGATAAAACGTGAAAATTAAGAACATTGATCGATGATAGTTATTTTGTTTTGAGTAAAATGACGTTCTAGTTTTCGTTGGACGATAGTTTTGATGTCGTATTGGAATCGGTCATCTTTCTTGCAAGCCCCTGAAGTACCGAGGGTTGTAAATCACTCGATTCACTCTTACCGTACGGTTTTAATATAATTTTGTCTAAATAATAAAAAAAAAAACTTATAATTAATCCTTCGAAAAGTCAACTTGAGATTTTTTACGTATAAATAAATAAGCGTAGGTACGTAATTAATTAGGTACGAACCTAATTTTGGGAATTTTAATTTAGTTTTATCCGAATTAAAAGTTTACATTTCGCCTGCAAAAATTGTTATTATTATTAGTAACGATAACTATAATTTGATTACTAAGTGAAAGAATCGCACGCACTTATTGTGGTGCATGAAAGTACTATCTTGTCATATCATAGTAAAACTCACAATAATTACCAAAAGGTGTTTAAAAAATATTCCCATTCTACTAAATCCTTTTCGATTAAGAATATTGAATAAAATATTTAGGGAAGTCTATGTTTAACATGTAGAAAGTTATGATAGTTCTATACAGGGTAATATCGGTAGACACTTACACCTGTTAAACTACGATAAATATAATTTTGGATTTTTATAAAAACTTGTAAAAAGGCAGATAAAATCATAATAAAGTAAACCTAATTTTTTAAACCACACAGATCTTATACTAATTAGAATATCTGTTAGTTTAACAGGCGTAATTGTAACATAGTACATCTGTAATTGCAATATGTTAGAATTTTTTCTATTAAATGCGTCAAAATCAAACTTTCCGATTGTTTTGTTTATAAGATTTATTTGGCTTAAATCTTAGATCGTATATTTTGGTTTTTGACATGACAATAGAAATTGCTTTTTATCGTAGAATTAGAAATAACTATATAGTTTCTATAAAAAGTAAGATAATATACCTACTTGGGATTACTATGTGGAGATCATAAATAATTAGGGATAGGTATATAAATATTTACAGCATTTGGTATAAGTTTGACTGTTTTATCAATATTTGTATTTATGATGTTCGCATGGTTTTTCTATAGATTTATTTTTATAAAATATTTATGTATTATCGTGTATTATATTTTATTCTGTAATTTGTAATGGTTTTGAATAATAAACCGTTTAAAGGAGAATACTTACATCGTCAAGTGGAATAGTTAATAGAGTTGGTATTGCGTGGTCAACGTTGTAGCGGTGCCAATCGCTGCTGTCAACACCATGTCGTATGTAACCAGCCTTACGGTGTTTCTTCATTTACGCCATTCGAGTAGGACTGCTGATTTTCTTCATAAGCCGAAATTTATATAATTTCATGCTAAATAATCCGTATACCTAATTACACTAATTTTATGATGTAACTATTCTTGATTTGCTAGCTTACAGTTTATTACGTATGTGCTTGGTAACATTGTTAATGTTAACTTCATTTTTCTTGGGTGACTTTCAGTGGAAGGGAATCAGCTAATATCCTATACAGGAAATATTCCAGACTTTGAGTTTATAACTATGCCGGAGTTGGAGGGGGATAACTCTCAGGAGGCGTGCGTGTCGCCCAGCCCGAGCAGTACCACGCTCAACACGCCCCAGGTGCAGATACAGTCGCCCCAGAGCACGCTGAGGCCGTGAGCGCTCGAAAAGTGATGCCGTCGCGTATAGCATCATTTCACAAATAGGTCTTGTCCAGGAATGCGATTTTAACGCGCGAGTCGGGACGATTTCGCCGCGAAACACGCGCGATGCTCGTGGGCGCAATGTATTGAGCTATAATCAGGCTATAATAACCTCGTAAACGCGCGTTATGTGTTCGCGCGTAAAGATTCGCGACGAATTCGCGTTTCTGGACAAGGCATTAATCAGTGATTACTGATTATTTATCTATGACCTTTTTGTGTCATGTATCGGTTATAATATTATGTAACTTTGGTAATTCTGCTCATTAGAATGTAAACTATGTAATTATGTTTGTATATGATTGTATATTTGAATGTGTACAGTTTGGAAAATGATTGGTTTGATTTTATGTAATTTATTTAAATTGATTAGGTGAATTTTTCAATTTAATTCCAAGTGGGAAATTTACAAGCGGTCTCTTTTGTGAACATTACTCCCATCACGTTTATACGTGAAGGTGGATGAATGAGGCCAAGAGAGTTAATGTTTGCAAGCGCACATTTAAACTAATTATAAACAACAATAAAATACATTTAAACTAATTATAAACAACAATAAAATTAATTTGGAGCTATTAATACATTAGTGCTTTTTAACTATCGATCATCGTGAATGCGTTAAATAAGCGTCGTCGATCACTACTGATCTAAGATTTTTTTCTCCCTTACGGAGAGTTTTTTCTTTTTCTTTAAGCTCCATCTAAATCATTTACTTATATTGCACACGTAGAATAAATAATATTTATAACATGCTATGATTTAGGGTATTTCAATATCGTCCATTTCCACAAAATAGACCGTATGTAAATTTGGTATGCAAAAGTGGGAGCTGACACTTTTGCATAAGAATGAGACAAATATGAAGAGAGTTTTACTGTACAACTGTTTGTTTTATACAATTGTTCAGTTCTTGTAAAGTATATCACAATAATATTTATCTAATAAGTTATAAATTATTGTATATAAAAACAAAACAAAACTAAGCGCTGATACCTAAACATCACATTTGAATCTGCTGCTTTCGGTGCCTTAAGGTAAACATTGTATAGATGTAAAAAAATATTATTTATTCCTGTCCCTCATGTGGGGGTATAATAATACAATAATTGACATGTACCTACTTTCTTAATCTGTTGGTATCGATCTTACTTACGTTACTTTTGTATAATTTCGTAAATTGGTATAATATCAGTGGAATATTTACTAGTATCATTTATTAGAAGTTAATTAGTTATCATTAGAAAGTACTTTGATGATACTGAATAACCAACTAAACAAGACTTTTTTGTCATAAGTTTAAACTTAAACACTTAAAACACTTGAAAAACAGAATTGTTGTCTGTCATCAAACATGATGAATTCAATTATAAAACCTTTCACAATAAGTGCAGAAGTAGGTATGTCTATTATAGAATGTAGTATTATATTACTTAAAGTGTATGTATACCAACATAATAGCATGTGAAAGTATTTTACAATTTTAATTCATGTATATAATGAACATGTTGATAGTTGTTATTATCTGTTAATTAATGGATAATTAAGATTGACTGCTTTATAGACTGCGCCAAAATGAAGGCTGGAAAGAATTCTATCTTTACGAACATAGATTTTTGTAACGGAGGTAGTAAACCAATAAACATTAATACACTTTAATGATAACTTTTAGGAGTCATAAATTGGAGAATTAGATATCGTCAAAAAAATATAAATATCCCAGTAAGTTGTTCCATTTGGTGCAAGCAATATCATTTATGTAAGATAATTGATTTATGTATAGCTTGCAGTGTGACTGCATACAATTATGGACTTAACATTACATTGTGTCCAAATATTCGACATACTTTGACCCTTAGCTGGGCAATGTGTGATTTATATCTGGTCTATAAATGAAGCCGTTAATTTTACGTACAATTAAGAGACAGAGGCAGTATGACTGCGTTTTTGTTTTTTCTGGTCTATTATATTGTTGTATTAAGAGGAAAGGCAGGAGCCATTTTTCCATACAAACGCTGTCCCCTGTTTTCTCCCTGGATAATGCAATTAGTGAAATAATTTTTTTTTCCAAAAATCTATGACCACTATTTGCATGTCCCTATGTTTTCCTTTTTTTCATAAATTAATAATTTTGAGAGATATGAACCTTCAAAAATGTAAAAAAAATGGCCAGATATTCCGCTGTGTTTAAACATCCAGAAAACAAATTTAACTAGATTTAATTAAAAAAAGGAAAACATAGGAACACGGTCAAAGCCTTTCTTTAATTTTTGATGAAAAAAATAGTTGAATCGGTCAAGTTTTGGAGGAGAAATCAGGGGACTACGAACCGTTGATTTTTCGTACTTTTAATAGGTATTTTCGGTCCAAGCTGCAGTTGTCTCTATCGCGCTCTGCGGGGGAGGCTTGAGGTTGGGGAGACGCGGACTAATACGTATACTCTCTATGACGTGACGTAGTCGATAGTTATATCGATATCCTAGTGTTGTTCATCGATATCGATATTTCCAGTTAGAATATTTTGCGTGAAGTGCATTTAGCAAATTGTTGTGATGTTTTATTGTTGGAAGGTATTATGTAACTGATAAACTTTTTCTTGACAATTTTTTATGAATTATATACTTAAACGCCTCGACTAGGCCGTCGGATTTAGACAAAAAAAGAAGCTAAATTCGCAAAGCGTGATGTAGTTCTGCATTTTAAGCATATTGTATGGGTCTGTTAGAGTAATGTGATTTCAAATTTGCAACTTGTGGAAACTGAGAAAATCGAGAAAATCTTCGAAATTTTGGGACTTTTTTTACTATTTGCTCTCCAGGGCCAAAACTATGTTTTTTTGTGAACGACACACTACACTAATAAACTGTATTAAAGTACCTACAACTGGAGGCAGCGCTATTTGACTTCATAGAAGCCAAGCTATGGCACTTTGAAGATGACCAATATTTCTCGAAAATAGAAAAATAGAAAATAGGTTTTACTTACTTATTTCGCAAAAAACCGGCAAAACCACTAGCCCCACGAAGATGTCTGATATCTTTTGTCACAGACCGAGCATTGAACCATGTCCTTTACCTTTGCTTGAGTGTTACATTTGCCACAAGAGAAAGCCATATAGTCCAGTCAACGAAGCTCTAACTTTGCCATTTTAGATGAAAAGCTGAAACTGGTGCCAAAATTTTTGTTAAAGACTCCGTAATAACATACTAAAATGCAGGGTCGTGAGTAACCGGGGTCATAGGAAAAAAAAATGGAAAAGGGTGAAAAAATTACTTTCTCCTGAAAATCTCGAAAACTAACAAAAATATAAGAAAAAGTTCCAGACAAAACATGTAGAGAATTACTTTTTCTACAGAAAAGGTTATTATCAATTTGCGCGTATCGCGCACCGTTTCCTAGGAAATCGCGTACAAAATGCGAAAATTCGCACAATGTTTTTCGTTTCAATAGAATTTTTACAAATTTTTCAATTAAAAATTATTTTTATGCATTCTTCGATATCCCCAGACATTTCCATCTTATTTTTATTGATTTGGTTCAACATCAATAAGTGCACTATATACTCGATGTCCTAGCAAACGGTGCGCGATAAGCGTAAATTGATAATGACCTTTTCTGTAGAAAAAGTAATTTTCTACATCTTTTGTCTGAAACATTTTCTCATATTTTTGTTAATTTCCGAGATTTTTAGGAAAAAGTAATTTTTACACCCTTTTCCATTTTTTTTCCAATGACCCCGGTGACTCACGGTCACGACCCTGCATTTTTAGTATGTTATTACGGAGTCTTTAACAAAAATTTTGGCACCAGTTTCAGCTTTTCATCTAAAATGGCTAAGTTAGAGCTTCGTTGACTGGACTAATATATCTTTTAAAAATATATACAAAAAAGAACTAAACATTAATAACTTTAGGTACTCGTGAAAAGTTCCTATTAACAAATGCGAATAAATTCACAAAAAGCGATAGGGGTACTCGTCGGATCCGATCCACGGACCTATCAGTGACGATGCGCAGTACGTAGCCACTGTACCAGCAAGACTTAATACTATCTGTCGAAATTAGTGACCTGTTTTTTTCCTTTGCATTGTCCGTGAACATTTATTTTATCGTTTTTATATAGGTAAGCAGAAATCTTTTCCCTTGTTCTATTCCTTCTTAGCTGTGTGCAGGCGGGCGCGGGGCGTGGGGGCGGCGTGGCACGCAAACATTGACAGTCTCACTCACACATTGATAGCTCGGTTGTTCGGGCACTGCGCGACAGCAATAGATTTTACAAAAACCCAATTTTGAATTTTCTCACCCTTAGTATGTCCTCTTAAAGTGTTGAGAAGCAGCGAATTTATCTTATACGTTGTAATTAATTCACGACCTAAAGAACGCAGTACATGATTTCTGGAGCTATTATTCAAATATTAAATTAATAAATTAATTTTCTACAAGTACCTATATGATAAAATTTAATTAATCACACTCAAAGATTAATTTACATATTTAGGATAAATTTCGATAGTTTCCATATTGAATGACATGTTATTTTTATAATAGTTATGTTGGTTTATACAGGGGGCTAATGAATTGTACTTGCTGTTGTTACTATTTGTGTTCAGTTGTGAACATTATTACTTTTGTGTCTGTCTCGAAAGATATAAAAATATACGTTATAATTTATAAAAACATTGATTTATACTTCTTTACAGTTAAGATTTTTTAAATTTCACGTCCGAAATTTTGTGTCACAAGTCAACTCACAACTTTCCAGTAAAATGAAACTGTTCTGAATATTTTAGATTTAAATTAAAAGTAATATTAATAAACACATTCATCGCCAATTAATATTGTAGTTTATGGTGTGTATGCTACTTTTAAACATTTATCTCATCGGTTTTACAGTTCATGTCATTAAAATCCTATTTCTTAGTATTATAATTATAATTGCATTTAGAACTGACGAATAGATTTTTGGAAAGGTCATTATCAGGATTGGCTGCCAAGCAAATCATTTGTTGTAATTATTGAAAGAATTTTTAAAGTACCTATCCATGGCATACTTAAACTCCTCAGAGAAATGTACTGTTAATAATGTTATCCTAGATTGATATGAAACAAGTTAATATTGTTGGGCATATACTAGGTATATCATTATTTAACTTGAGTAAGTAAACAGCTGAATTGTATTAGTAGTTTTTAAATTAGATAACAATTCTGTCCTTAAACAAATAACAGTAATATACTAGGGTGATTTAAGCAATTAGCTTTTGATATAATAAACCTAAGAAGCTTTAAAATCAGTTGAAAGTTCTCGCATTTTTTTCTTAGCCTGCATATTGTAGGTAAGATCTCACTTCGTTTAGGATGAAAATAATAAGTGCGTGTGTAGTGATTTGACCGTAAAGGTAAAATGAAAAGTTTTAAACTGATATCAAAACAATTTTAAATGTACCTAAACGTTTCTACAATCGCACATCTAACTTATAGTACATTTCGAACATCGAAATGTGTGCCTGAATTTGAGATATTACATTATTTTCAAAACGTATTTTTAGCCTCTAAAGTTAAATATTTATTAGCTAGGTATTTTGATATGTGAAAAGTCTAATGTTTATCGTGAAAAGCAATTTTTCCGATAGATACCTACTACTTATTAAAAAGTTAAATGGTCAATGCAGTTAAAATGTTGTGGTATCAGTTTATAACTATTTCGTGTTTTATATTTATGGTACAATATTACCTGCATGAATTCATTATTTTTATTCAATATACATACTTTTCCCGTACCAATAAAGTTCTGGTAGTAGTAAGGCAGTTTTTGCATTGATAGTATGGATAATGAAACTAAACTAAAAATTAATATTTGTGTAAAAACCGTGTTATCTTTTTATGCGGTCAATGAATTTGTTGCCATGTTATATCATCCATCACACAGTTAATATAACGAAACGTACCTATTTATTTTATCTTTCCATGGCATGTGTCGTGATCATGAAATTCCTTACAAATTTCTAAGGAAATAAATTTGAAATATTAGTTTGGCATACTTTAAAAATTGTGCATTATGAAGCCACATTTATAAAAAGACTTTCTACGGCGACCGTCAAAACACGTGATTTTAAGCTAAAGCAACTGCATGATATAATAATGGGCGCGCTACTGTACGAGTAATAAATAATCATTCAGTATCATGTAAAGCATTTGCGACTTGAGCGTTAAGAAATAGCCTTTACACTTTTATTATACACTTATTCATTATAGGCTTCTCCTGTGTGGATGGCCATAAATATATTAGGTAATTCATGCTATGGTGCATTTATCTTGCTACTACTACCTTTTCAAAAATATTTTATAACTGGAAACACTCCTGCATCAGTCATCATGTCACTGATGAAATCATTTTTATATAGTGTAGTCTGTGCCTAAAAAGCTAGCCATTGTACATAACATTTCATCATATTATTATAATGAACAAAGTATAGTAGTAAAGTATATAAGAATATACCTATATTTAATTGATAAGTTATTTTTAAATAAATGTATTGAAATATTAAATTTGCTTTTAATTAATATTCTACCTCGGTAACCTCGGACATGCTGATTTAGCATACGGTACAACTGTGTGCGTTTTAGTAAAAAAAATTGTTTGGTCCAAATGTGGTAAAATGAATGGTACAGGCTCTTCAAACATGGCCAGGATGTTTAATGTCGAACTTCGATCTAAGCCGACCCAATCAACAACAGATAATAATGTTCAAGTAAGGGGCAGCGCAGACGGCACACTTTTTGTGCGAAAGAGTCTGCCGCGGATTTTTCACAGACTCAACGCACAAAAAGTCTGTCGCGGATTTTTCACAGACTCAACGCACACGACGCACATCTTCGATCATTTTGTCGGCAGAACTGTAGGGACGTAGACGCTATGAAAATCGTGCAGAGATTAAAGATCGCGAAGTATTATTTTGTTCTTGATGTAACAGACAGAAAAAGACGAAGAAAATTTTGGGTACATCCTATACTTTCGGAAAGATTACTGAAGGGAGAGTTCTATATTAAACATTCAATTCTGAACAACGCCGGATTTTTTTTTAAGTTTTATAAAATGTCTGTTACTACATAATATGATGAGTTGCTATTTATTTTAAGACCTGCTTTGACTCATTCAGACACAACAATGAGGAAGTTAATAATAAATAATAAATATCTCTGGACATTATTCACACAGCGCCATCTAGCCCCAAACTAAGCATTAGCTTGTGCTATGGGTGCTAGACAACGGATAAACATTACTTATATACTTTTTTTTTGTAAATACATACATAATATACATAGAAACACCCAAACCGATACAAACAGACATGTTCATGCACACAAATGTTTGTACCGTGCGGGGATCGAACCCGCGACCTGTGGTGTAATAGCCGACTTCTCAACCATTACACCTAATGGCTAGTCAAATTAGTATTTGGGTTAAAGAAACTTTATTCTCAAAAAGAAATTACATAAACACTTATGTACATGAGAACATTAAAATTTATAATAAAACAAATTATCCGGCAACAAAAAATAAATAAATAAATAAATAATAATAATAATACTACCAATTACACAGAGCAATCACTAGTTACAATTTGTTTACAAAAATTTTCTTATACAGAATATTACCAAGAAACTCACTGCGGACCGAGTTTTAATGATTTTACATAATATATGTATTAATATCTATATTCTGCCATAGAAGTATCATAAATTACTGGTCTATTTTGTATTTCATTAATTAGCATCGTTACATCGATGTCTGGCGCCATAATAGATCGCATACGTACGTTACGTCCCACCACTAGATTGCAGACTAAAATGTACGCCAATGTGCGCCGTCTGCGTTACTCCATACAGTTGCATACGTTCCATTTTTTTCGCACACTTTTTGTGCGGAGCGGTGTGGCGCGGCGTGGCGCGGTCTGCCGGAATCACACGGATTTTGTGCGCGCCGGACTTTTTTGCGCGTCGTCTGCGTTACTCCATACAGTTGCATACGTTCTATTTTCGCAGACTAAAAAGTCTGTCACGGATAGTCTGTCGTCTGCGCTGCCGCTAAGTAGTGTAGAAAATTATTTTGTGAAATCGGAAATAATAGCAAAAATGGCTTAGGAAGTTCCATGTCGTTTGTGTGTTGCAGCAAAGTTTATTTGATCAAAAAAAGAACCGTTGCATGAGCATCGGCCATAAACTGTTGGATGACGTAAATGAAGATCCTGATTAGCTGTAAAGGGCCATTAGCTCCCTTCAACCTTTTTTTCAGTTGGTTCCCAAAATTGAGAAGACCTATGAAAGGACGGAGAATGGATGCTATCATACAGCAAAAGAATGGTCAGACTAGGGGCAGATTTGGTAGGGGCAGTCGGGAATAATCCCTACTTTTGCGGCCAACTGTACATCCCATAAAGGCGAAAGGGCGGGGCAACGAGTCAATTAATTTCCAGAAAGAAGTCAAACATGAAATGCAGTAGGTATTTTATTTTACAAATTTGTACCTTTTTGAATACAAATGTTATCACAGTAGAACTACATTTTCCTCTGAGGAAATTAATACAACAAGTTAATAAATAACATTCATAAATAATAAATTAACATAAGTATATATTTTTTTGAGCTTTATCACAAATAAATGAAGAATTGATTAAAATATTTGTTAAATATTATAAAATATAGATTATGTGAATTTCAGATTAGTATTACGACAAAATATATTTTTGTTCATTTTAAAATATACCTACTTAAAAACATTAATAATAGTAGGTAACTTTAGCTTTCTTCAATAGATTTTACAGGCTACCCAAATAATGACAAAGTATAGTACGGACGGCAGCAGATCAACCTACCCTAATCTGTCAAAAAATCTCAATTGAAATAGAACTCTATGTGAAGTGAATAAAGCTGAAAATTGGTTGTAGAAATTTGACAGATTGGGGTAGTCTGATGTGCTGGCGACTGTACATTATTAATTACAGCAAAATGTGGAATAAATTAAAACAGTTAAATCATAATAATTAAATTAGTAACCTTTTTTACAAGATGGTATTTTGAAATAATTTAGTGTAATCGCAACTTTCTCATCAATGCAGGCAAAAATGTTGGTGCTGGGGACCTATTTTTAAGGCCGTCTGTTACGTAAGGGCCAGGTTTAGACATTAAAACGGTATGCAATGTCGGTAAAGTGCCAATGGAACATGCCAATTCAGGAGAAATATTTCGGCATCCTTGCACGTCTAAGAACTTCAACTTCGTACAGTGCGCCTGAATTGCCTCCAATGTTTTGTCAGTTAGTTGGTTACAGCCCTGGAACATTAAAATACAGGCATTAAAATGAAATCAAAAACAAAAATACCTATTCTTTATTTTAAAAATCAAAATGGCTACCTTTAATTCAAGTTGTTGTAAACGTTTCAGCCCTTTTACTATTTCTTTTACAGCATCGTCTTTTAAGTTAAAGCAGTCAATTAAATTAAAGTACTCTATACTTGGACAGTTCTTGACTAGATGTTCAATTCCTTCATGAGTAATTTGTTGACACCTACTTAGGTTTAGATTAACAAGTTCCTTGAAATTGAAGGCGTATGTTAAACTAACATCTGTGATTCTATTACATCCACTAATATCAAGCTCTTGTAGACCTTTTATGCGAGCCAAAGAGAACCCTGTATACGTGTCCAACGATAGTTTTTCACACATAAGCATGACATCACGCTTTCTTCTTGCATCCCGTACAATCTCCTCTTCTGCGCGGGAACCTAGATGTATTTTTTGACTACTAGATGATTCATCATATTTGGACATGATAGGGCCATCGTCACTTGATTGTTCTCCTACTTTTCCCATTCCCGTTAATCCTGCGTCAGATACTTTATCACAGTGGCTCATTTTCAATGTTTTTAAATACATTTGGTTCTTAAATATAACCTGAATGGAGGTATCGGTTACTGCATTAAAACAGTAACTTATGTCTAAAAAGCGCAAATTTGTCAACTTTTCTGATATCATTATAAGAGCTGTTTGATCTAGATTGAGTGAATGTATATCTAATTCTTCGAGCACTTCGTTCATCTCTGAACATATACCTTTCAGTATGCCATCTTTAGTTATAAGTTCACATTGGGAAATATTCAAAGATTTTAATTTTTTCAATTTTTGCAGTTCAGTAATACCCAAGTCTGTGACAGCTCTGCATCTCTGGATATTAAACTTTTCTAAATTGATTAGATTTTTGCAAATGTGAACAAGTGACTGGTCTGTTACTCTAGTGCACAATCCAATATCAAGTTCTTTCAAAGTGGTTTGGTGAGTTGTCAATGCTAAAATTCCAACATTAGTTAGCTGATCACAAGAATGTACTTCTAGTCCCTCCAATTTCAAATTATCAATTTCTGATAATGATTTTAGTGCTGCTCCATCTATGAGAGTATTTGAAAACAATAATTTCTTAATATTCTCAGCACGCAATATAATAAATTGCAACACAAAATGAAAAGTTAATACACTTTCTGATGGATTTTGGAATATGTCAGAGCCTGGAGGGTAAAATTTCTTGATAAGACCCAAGTGAAACTGTAGAGAACAACCAGACAAATTCAGTTCTTCCAGTGCAGGAGATGCTGTTATGAATCTGTTAAATAATGCATCTGTGAGATATTGATTTCCAGATAAGCTCAGTGACTTCAAATAATCAAGATTTTCTACAAGTAGGCCTTCTGTTTTTCCTTCTAATAACCGTCCAGACATAAAGAGTTCTTTGCAACGTTGAATATTAAGAGCTTCTAAATACCTACATTTTTGCAAAATGTAAACAAAAACTTTCTCACAAATATCACAGTTCTTGAAAGTTAATGATCTAATAGTTTCCCCCAGTTTATCCCAGAATCCATTTAGCTTGTTCGATATTTCAACTTCATTAAAAAGATAATTGTAATAACTTATTGATGAATTTTCAAATATGGAGGTTGGTGATGTAGTTTCTTCATTCAAGACTGACTTATAGAACACTGCCACTTTGTTCTTCAGAAAACAGCTATCGTTTGCAGCTATGTACCATGAGCGGCATGTTTCACTTGCAGCTTTTCTATCTGATTTTGGTAAATACTTGAATAAGTACACTAAAACCTGAAAATATATAATTTAAGATATTTAATATTAGTAATAGGATATCAAGGGGTTTAAGCGTTAGAAACTATTTTAAAAGAAAAAATTAAAAGAAAATTATGTTTTATATCAAATTTAAAATTACTGAGTAGAAAACTGATCTTCATATTTAAAAATGACAGCATAGTACAGGATGAGCAGGTAGCAAATTTTTTTGGAAATTTTTAGTAATTTTGTATTCTAATTTGTGTGGGTTTACGCCAGATTTGGTACACCTAGGAGGCTACTCATTTTAATTTGATCATTAGTGTCACTATCTTCTACAATTACTGTGACTTCAGAATTTAATGGCTGTAAGTCTCTGTTGTTATATAGAGATGATTATGATGATGTTGTTATATAGAAATTATAATATCTACTTGATCATTCTTAATAAATATAATTATTTTTGTGAAGTAAATTATGAACTGTTTCTTCTCCTAATTTGATACAAGAATGAGAGTAATATTTCTTTAGTGATATTAGTATCTAGACAAAAAATTCTTACGTAGCAACCAAGATTGATAAAATGTAAAATGATAACATGATAAATAATGAATCAAGGAAAAATAACAAATTAAAGAGTTCATCCATACATTGTCTTGCTTTTAATGGCTTTGGAGATTATTTTTGAGACGAGTATATGTTATGAATCGTTTTTATAACAGACACTAAAGATTATTTAGCTTTCAATAGGCTCATACACAACAAAGAAACATTGCTACAAAATTGAAATCACGTGAAAACTGGTGTAAAACTCGAACAAAGAGACGAATAAAAAATAGGTACTGTAAAAATGAGTACGAATTTTCTAAGAATACATACCTCAAAGGGCAGGTCCATTTCATTTGATTCCGAGAGCATTATGTTGGGGTATTGTTGCACTTATTTTTTTAATTAAGCCCGCATTATAAAATCGAAATAGACTTCCGCGATTGGATGTGACATTTTGTGCGTGACTCTGACAGTGACGTATGAATGAATGTGACTTCTTCTGAGGAATGTGACATTGAATTTGCGTTTTGTTTTGGCTTAATGAGCGTATGTCGCCGCGCGTATTATAATTGACCTCAGTGGCGTATGTGTACACTCAATGATAAAATAAAAAATATCATTGTGTACACTGTAAAATACTTACTTAGATTTTGTTAGTTAAAATAGGTGTGATGTGAGTGGAAAGGACCTCCATATAAAATAATTATTTTTGCAGGTACATACGTTAGAAAATAAAAAGTTATGAACTACAATTAGATTATGTGTGTTTTAAAAAAATCCAAGATTCGAAGGAGTTTTTGACGTTGCCTTGCGCTACTTACATAAAATTTATAGGGAAAAAGTTTTATTGTACATAATTAAATAAATTGGGAGATATTGTGAGTCAAAATAACTGGTAATCCTTTTCACTAATTTTAGCAAAGCTAAAATGCTAGGTCTGACGGACATTGTCGCTCCCCCCTTTGCAACGGGCGGACCAGGAGGGGCCAAACCGGGTTGTAGCGTGGCGGGAGTGTTAGGGGTCACTGGGCCTTTTGTGCAGCCAAGCGTCCCTGACAGCTGCTACCAGCCTCCCACACGGGGACATCATGGATTAGCCGGCAGTGTCACAGAAGCAAAAATAAGTCTGTTCCTGTGACACTGCAATAAAGACATTCGTGGATTATTTTGGGTTTGATTGGCATCTGGGTGAGGGAGACACCGGTCGAGTGAAGGTCATCATCGTCAGCCTTTATACGTACGTTCCCACTGCTGGGATGTGTCCCAAGCCTGCTGCCTAAATTTTGCAGGCTGGGGTGTGGCCTTAGTGCCTTACCTACATCGATCACTAATATAGTGATCGAAGCTTACCTATCTCAATTGTGAGATATTATTGTGGGTCTACTCTCAAATTTCTTCCCATTGTGTCATCATGTTTAACCCCCTTGAAAGATGCTTGAAAGTGGAAATTCAGCGGTTTCTTCGGTCTGTCAGGTCGTTGTTCTTCTATTTGCATAAAATAAGGTACAGTAAAATATTCTACTTATAAGTTGATTGTTTATTGGTGACATTGGTGTACTCATAATCATACTTAGGTACTAGGTAAAAAGCTCGATTTGACATCACTTACTCTTCTATGTAGGTACCTAAGTACATTGTAAGTAAGTACCTACATTTATAAATCCACTAAGCGTAATGGATGACTCTAGCGCCAATTTACCTAAATTTTATGTGGGTACTTAAACTACTTACCTATAGCCTCGTGGCGCCCACGAGCCTTTTGAAAGGACAAAATAAACATGGCGACTCCGGCCCAGACATTTTTTCCACAATCTTTTAATAACCGCCCACGCGCCTTTCAGAAGGACATATTAAAAAAGTCTGTGTAGATTTTTGAAATTACGCGGGCTGTCGAAACAATTTTATTAAATTTGTAAACGAAACACTATGGAACAATTTCCGGTATGCTACCATTGGCTGTAACAGTTGACAGACGTCATTTCTAAGGAAATGGACAGCGCTATGGCTGGCTCACGAGGACGTGTAAGTAAATCGTACTTTTTATGATAAATCCGTGACTATTAGGTTTGTTTTTGTGCAAAAAGTTGATAATTATTAAGTAACACATATATGAAATCAATTACATAGCATTTTCAGAGCTTTAATTCGGCGAAATCTTGTGTTGAAATATTATGACCTTTGTAAAGCCCATTGGGCCGAAGTTAGTATGAAAAAAAAAATCACCTTATGATTTAATTTGTTTTTATGATTGGTTGGTTCGTGAAATATTAATAAAATATAAAAGAATGAAAGAATTTAATGAGGAGAAGTTAATATAAAGAAGAAAATGTATATTATGAACTAACCTTACGCCCGCCGCGGTTTCAACCGCGTGTAATTTCTTTTTTCAAATATCGCCCCTTTCCCCCAAATTGCCGAGAGCAAAGTACCCTATATCACCCGGGAATAATGTAGCTTTCCAACAGTGAAAGAATTATTCAAATCGGTTCAATAGTTACGGAGCCTATTCAATACAAACAAACAACAATTAAAATCTTTCCTCCTTATATTGATGACTGATTTAAAAAAAAAAAACTGTAATAGATGTAAGGAAATTAATTTTATTTCATTAAAAAGAACTGAAATAAACATAGTAATATTAATGTTACTAATTTTGTATTATTTTACATCATTTAATCATTTATTTTGGTATAGTAACTGTGGCCCAGAGACCTTTGTAAAGGACAAAAGATAAACGAGCAATTGAAATTAAAAACATTTGCTAATATAATCATAACTATACCCTGAAAGTTTCATTTCAAACCGATAACTAAAACACATACAATTTTCAACTCAAAACCCTGGGCGGATAGGACTATAACAATTATGTCCTTTATGAAGGACAGTCGGGCCGTAGTCAAGGAAGAGCCAAAAAATCTCTGGGCGCCACGAGGATAGTAAAATATGTTTGATAAAAGGTTAAAAAATAAAATAATGTTGTGTTCAGTTTTAATCGTCGCAATCACGTTGCTTTCCAACGCAAATTTCGAAAAGAAAGAACGACTTTCTTGGTGATTCTGAAAGTTTCGAATAGTTCACATTGGTCTAGGAGTAAGGCAGCAAGTTTGTAAGAAAGTGCAAGGAGCTGCGTGCACTTGCGAGTTTGCGCGGCGGCAACAATGTTGTTATGCCACTTGTTGGGCGCCAGTAAGCTCAGTGAGCGCGGGATGGGCGACGCGGCCGCCCCCGTGTCCTGCGACCCCTATATCCGCACGCTTTCTCGATAAACTTTCTCGTTACTTCGTAACGTAAACAGTGAAAGATGACTCGCGAACGTTCGGTTCAACGAAATACTGTTTGAAGTGCTGAATTAGTGGTGTTGGTTGCGTGAAAAGGATGTCACGAAGAAAACAGGCGAAACCTAGATCGCTGAAACGTAAGTTTTGTTGTTATGAAAAATACTAATAACGCGGTTTCCTACACGGTTTATATTTTCACTAATGTTTTAGTTCTGTGTGTAAGCTCTTTGTATGTTGCTTACTATTTTTGATTCATGTTAGGAAATCGGTTGAATTTGTAATTTTGAAATACTTGTTTTCTAAAAGGAAAGGAATTGCTTTTTTCATAAATGTAAATAAACTTAAACTATTTAACGCATGACTGAATTAGAATTGATTATCTTATCAACAACATACCTACCGCACTAAAATGTTCTCATTTTTCTTTCAATCATGTTTTACGTATACATTTATAATTGATTTAAAAATTAAAAACGTAGGTACTAAACACTAACAATTATTAACGGAAAGATAAATTAACCACTCAACGCCGAACCGGCACTCGGGTGCCGCATAACAATAGATTTTCTATTGTGTCTAGTAATCCGGGGCTAGAAGGATTAAATGCATTCTCTTGCCGCTTATTGATCATTATCACGATATGATTTAAAAAGATCATGTTAAACAATGAAAACATAACATGACAAAAGAACATACCTAGTACTTATCTCCGACTCGGGACTTTAAAACAACATCTCTAGAATCTT
Source organism: Mecyna flavalis (assembly GCA_949319885.1). NCBI lineage: Eukaryota > Metazoa > Arthropoda > Insecta > Lepidoptera > Crambidae > Mecyna > Mecyna flavalis. The sequence continues at coordinate 10,388,234 of OX439426.1, forward strand.
TATAACTGTCGTAATGCACTCTGAAACTTCAACCAAAAAGACGAGTATATTCTCAAGGCAAGCGTCCTTATCACCATTATTACGGGACAGAGTTTAGCGATTAATTTTTGATTAGAATACAATAAACTTAAACCAAACGTACCATATAACATTGAGAGAGATGTACTGTGTCGTATACGTAAAAGTGAGTAGTGGGTACCTACCTGTGCGAATAGCTCAACATAAATAATATAAGTAACTAGTTATCAACGTATGTACCTCATACAAGCGAATGTAATTCTGAGAAATAAAGATCTTATTTGAAATCAGCTGGATCGGAAATAACGCAAGTACCTATAATATTGTTAATTCGACACCTTTTTCGCGGAAGAGATGCCTCTGTGCACCTTAACCACAGGCAGGCTAGCTAGACTAGAGAGAGCTGATAACCTAATACAGGATTACGATAGGTATAAATATCGCGAATTTAAGGAAGAATGTTAATAATGTTTTTTACTAGGAAATATCCTAAACATTTAATTGTTTTCTGTAAATTGCTATTCAAGAAAACTACTTGTTTATGTATCTATATTGTAGTTGATGTGTAAATGGCGATAAGTAGTTGGCTACTTGGCTATGATTGGCAGCTGGGAAGAGTGGACGATGTATAAATTAGGCGATGCCCTATTTTAACACAAGTGTGTTAAAATAGGGCATCGCCTAATGTAGCTAAGTAGCTACTTAGCCCTTAAAATTACACTTTTTATATAAAAGACTGACAAAGAGGGACCTGCGGCTAGACTACATTTACTTTTATAGGATTCAATCAAATAAAAAATCTGGCTCTTTTTACTGTCACCTTTGTTCTACCTTAAACTGCAGTCTAATTACGAGTCTGTATTTTAAGAAATAAGTTATACCTACAGTGACCAAAACAAAACTTAAAAAAAAATACATTTTCAGATTATTCAGGTCTAATGGGCGCTGTTGACCATTCTTGTAACACCCCGTTCCCAATTGTCGGGTGTCGGATCCGATTATTAATCGGACGTTCTACTTTATATGAACCCGACACAAAACACACAAGTGATAATAGCTTCATTTAAAATGCTCTGCTACCAGAACCTCCGATTAATATTCGGATCCGACACCCGACAAGTGGGAACACTGGGAACCTAGCCTTAGACTGCACCAAACAAGACGTACCTACGAAAAGTATGTCTAATGCACTAGAAGCTAAGTAGACCTGCAGAAAAGTAAAATGTTATTATGATGAACGTATTACAAAAAAAAAAACAACGATTGACAAAGTTGTAAAATCTCTACTCTGACTCGGATATAGGTATTTAAGAAATAAAGTAGTGTGGCACGAACGCCGTTAGTCTCGGCGTCACGGCGGCAGGTCTTCTGCGGTTATAGTGCTTAATTAAATGCGTTCTCTTCCAAATATAACCAGAACCATTAGAGACATGAATTGGTCTCTGTTAAACTTATAAAAAAGAAGATTTTTTTAAACACTAATGTGGCAATCAAGCTATGGTTGGACTGATAGTGAGCACCATAGCTGGCAGATAGAGCAAAATAGAGCGCCCGATTATATGAATCCCCATGGGCGTTAGCAGTAGCTATGGTACTTTGCACAGGTGTATTTTAAAGTGTAATGAATAGCGCCGCATCAAGGCGGGCGGCGGGCGGCGGTGACGGACTGCCTGCGGCCGCGGCGCCCTAATATCAGCGTTTTATCAGTGACCGGCCGCGGTCGCGCGCCGCGGCAGCCGCGGTTTGGCCCGCGCCGTGCGCTGCGAGCTTTTAGCCTGGTCGTTATTTAACAAATTAGCAACCATCAAGCACTAGCTCTGTTTAGGATCCACGTCGGATAAACCCGTCTCATCCACCTAAAGCTGGAGGATTGGACTTGGATGAATTTTCAATTCGACAACACCGGCGTTTTATGTGATGGTTTACAATCTAAGGGGGGCCATCGGTCTCAAAAGGGTCGATTCTGCAGCACGATCTAAAAATCTGTGTGGCCACAAGACTACACAGACGAAACACACACACAAACTTCATACACGTGTTAAAAAAACTAAAAAGAAAAACGTTCACTTTCCTAATGAGTTCTTAAACAACAGTAAGATAAATGGTTTCTTTGATGTTAAATGCGAAGTAGAGGTTTCTGAGATAAAATTTAGCGACCTTGATGTTACGCTCATGAGGATGGCGTACCCTTTACCTTCTGCCCTTTTTAGAGACCATTTACCTTATCAGTCAGTAGTCGCAATAATTAGTAGACTTTTATTAGGTAAGGTTAACCGATCCTTTCCTACTTGCAATAACTAACTTGCATATCAATCTGGGACTACTTCCGTAATACCTTTCTCTGGGGGAATCGGTGCAGAGAGCTACTCTTGGGATGCCTAATGCACATCGTGTTCATTCTTTCACCACCTCTCTATAATATGCATAATTTCTCTATGTGTTGTAATGTATTGTACCGGAGCATTTTATTAGCATTATGAACCTTACCTTTAACAAATTAGTATAATAATTAGATATACTAATCATGTATCTAAAGGGAGACATATTTGTATGTTCTGTTGTATCCCAACTTCTATATCTATACTATATTACTATCCCGCTTAGCACTTTTTAAATAAGTAGGTACATGTATCAATTATTATAACAGTAGTCAACCAGCAAATTAAATATTTTTCTTTTTCATAAATCACTTCAGTTGAAGACAGAGGTGACAGGCACGCAGCCCCGAGCCCACCTAAGCTAACACTGCCTGCTGCCTTTTATATTTGGGGATAGGTACTTAACCAGGAAGCATCTCTCAATGTATCAAACTAGGCTCTTTTGGTCTTCGAGCCTTTGATTTAATGTGGTTATGATTTTTCCTTGAAGATATTGTCTATATTACTAGTACATATAGGACCATTATTAAATGAAACATAGAGCTTAATTAATAACTAATGCTTTAGCTCTCCAGTACACTGGTTATGTCAACACGCCAATGATAAACAAACGTCCACAAAAGTGTTTCAGTGTTTGCTTTTAATCGGAACGGGCTTACGGCGACGTAATATTGTAACTCTGGTATCGATCTGGGTCTACTCTCGTAATGCGTCCCGTGGGGGGAGATGCTGCGACTCCACGGCTCCTGGGACACCTAATGCAATACTAGCTCCGTACCTTCACCTGATAGCTACCTATAAGTTTTGTTACCATTGTTCTGTATTACACTCTGGTGTCTTTGCTGGGTATGTTACGCGAAGTAAAACTAGATGTAACTTTTACAGCAGGTACCTACATACGTTTCTTTTGTGGAGTTTGTTATTACTAGGACCACAGAATACACAATAGAAACTTGACGCAGATCGCTTTTGTGTGGAACAAATTAAGACAGTGATATAAACATTTGGAAGAAAAAAGAATTTATCAACAGTTAAAAGGTAGTGTTACCTACTGGAAAATGCGTAAGTAGTACAAAGTATTTTAACTAAATATTTACATATTAATAAAAATGTGTGGTTACTGGTTAATACATAGTCGTGGCCTGCATTATGAAATGATACATTGAAAATTTGATACATATGGTTGTATTCCCTGTTAAACAATACCTGAATGGTGTTCGGCTATAATTCAAATACCTACCTACCAAAGTATTGTTTTGGATACCATCGAGTAACATATCATTAAGGCTTGTTATGGATGCACACTGCTGTACCTACATTAATAGATTTAATACCTATACAACATACTAATAGCCGCCTCCGCGATTTCACCCGCGCATAATTTTTTTTTCAAATCCCCTCTTCCCCCACATTTCCGGGATAAAAAGTATCCCATGTCACCCGGGGATAGTGTAGCTTTCCAAGAGTGAAAGAATTTTTCAAATTAGTTCAGTAGTTTCGGAGCCTATTCGATACAAACAAACAAACTCAATTAGTATGTATAGATGATGAGTAAATAATTTGAGCTGCTAAAGTAGTCGTCAAACCACAAATTGAATAGAATTAATTTGTAGGTGTAATTTTATGATTTACTTATTTTGATTTGTCTTGATGATTTGTCGGCTGATGGATCGTTAGTGGAGTCGAGTGGCCTCCGCTTGGGCTCAATATCACGTCAATTTTATCCCGTCCACCTCACCCTCGCGCGGGAGAATTAAAATTTCGCATTCAGTGAAAATGTTAATCCTTGGCTGTCCCAAACAGACAATAAAAACGAATTGGCATATCTTGAATTGTTTATTCTGAATAATAATATCTGGAGTCACATGCTTAAGCGACGAGCTCTACCTATGTGACCCTCGCACCAGAGTCTCAGGTCACTAAATAAATCAATAGTAAAATTGTTTGGCGTTGATTATAGTTTTCATGTCTTTGTTGTCTTGTTCAATTACCATTGATTAGATAACGAAGAGGAACTCCAGCTGTCTCTGGCTATACTAAGATATATTGATATTTGATTCGATATCGTTTTTCGACTAAGTAATTTGTGAACTAAGATCTCATCAGTTCGTTAATTGAAGTATGATTGAAAATCGCAAGGTTTTATGAGACCTGATATTCTAATCTAGTTAAAATATTTACATATTGCAGAAATGAAACTTCTGCAATATGTAAATATTTAAACTTAATACTAATCATTCATTATTTTCCTAAATGTTATGTTAAATCTATCTATGCTTTCATAAACAACTGGAAATTATAACTTTATTATTAACTACTTTGATACAAATAGATGCAATATGTAAATATAAGTTGCCAAAAAGAAGTTCCTATAAATAAAATGTTCATTTGTCAATTAAATACCTGCCTACTTAACGTCAGTCTCATCACTTTTGTAGATAGACATGTAGGGACCTCTGCAAAGGGTGAAAGGTGTAAAGATCACAATAAAACGTATGAATGTTTTATGCGAGGTAAAAGCTTTGGATGGACGTATTTGTAAGCCTTTTGAAGAGGGTTAAGTCAATTTAGCTTTGCGTCAATTTTTTCACTGCGCTTACTTGTATGAGCGCGCTTCTGGCAACAGAGCTATTTATTTGGTTGGGGATGCCTTTCTGGGCGGGCAATGCCACCTAAAGGGCAATTGAACGAGTAAAACGTCCTTCGGTAAGTAATTTCAACACACAGTAGTCAATTACTCCTATCATTAAAGGCTTGAAACAATTGTTTTTTAATTAACCTAAGAAGTTAAATCGTATCAAGGTCAAGGTGAAAGATGTGGTAGAATGAGCACTAGTAGATACCTACATAATATATCACACTTTGAGTCGATTAAGTAAGAATTTAAATTAGTTAAAGATCATAAAAATCGTAGTTTTATAAAAAATAACAGTTGTGTGGTGTTTTTCTTTCACATATTTTATCATAATATCTATGTATTTTTACCAAGATAGTAAGTTTAGTGGGTAATGTGACGAACGTTTTTAGTAGCAGGTCTCATAGAAGAATTATCCTTCACGAAAAAAAGAAAACGCTCAGATTAACACGTACATACAAGGCTGATACAATCATTCATCAAATGCAAGTGACATTTTATTTACTAAACCGTAAACTCGATGAAGGCAGTCCATAACAGTTTTCCGGTAATTTGAAACTGAATCAGTTCGTTCTAATTACGTTATCCGGCACTTATTACTCCGGCTCCGTTATGTGTAACGATAAGAAGTTGATGGGCGCGCGGGCGGGGGTGTCGGCGTCCATAAAACTTGTAGAGGGCCCGTGGAGAGCAGCCGGGAAATTTCCCCTGGGTAGCGCGCCCCCACCGCGCCTCTGGGAAATACGCTAAAGCCATATCATAACAGTTTTATGTTGATGTTGACCTCTCATCTACAAAGAGTTATCGGCGCTGGCTAATCGTTTTAATTCGCTGACTTTCTAACTGTTGCTGTGAAATTGTTTGAGTAGACAGACTGTATTTGTAGTTTACTTACAATTGTGTGATATCAATGGTTTACAATAAAACGCATTAACTTATTTTTTCACTACTGGTTGAATTCTTTTAGGTTCATATTGAGAAAAACTTATTTTTAAATTACACAATCAAGTAAAGTTTAATAAATTGGAAGATTTCTTCGTAGCATTTTCGTTAGGTAAAAATGATCGGTTTGTTAGCGATGGTTCTAGTCTATTATTCGTTGTCATTTTTGCTTTGAACTGTCTATCATGAATAATATGATTGCTTGATCTTAATTTCGCGTTTCAGTCTATAATAAATAACTAGCAAATAAGCTATCGAAGTTAACATTGGTCCTTCGATATGTAAAATGACATGGTAGTAATATTGTAAATTTTGTCTGTCCGCTTACATTATTTTTGTCATTAATTTTTACAGTAGGTAAACACAAGGTCGTAATAGGTATGTCAAATATTAATGATGCTGTGACTTGAAATTACCAAAAGTGACAGCATAATTACTTATAAGTTATAAGTAGATAAACCATCTTGAACTTTTCTGTCTGTGGTGAAACTAGACCTAAGAATTCTGTTCAATAAAAAAATCCTCCGAAATGAGACGTCGAAACCACATTGAAGGAAGGTGGCCAACATTGTATCGTTAAACTCCACTTAGTATTTGCTTTGAGGGTAGAACTAATGATCAAATATTGATCAGCCATCCTCGCCAGCCAGCTCGAATGCTGTTTATCTTTTGCTATGAATGTATGTTTGGTCAGTCATTAGTTTGCGTCTAAACTCTAATCGTAAGCCAGTACATACTGACATGCTTCTATGCTCTGTCCCATAGGAACCACATTTACCGAAAGCCTCCGTTATTCGATTCCTTTTCACTTTGGCTTATGTTTTCTGATACTTCCATTCATTCGGATAGCCCCTGAGATTTCTATTGGTAGCTTATCGTCGGGTTGGAGCAGGCAGATACTTTAACAACTATGTACATAGTACGTTTGCGGTGTTTTTAAAATAATTGTTTAATGATAAAGCCTTAACTACTAATTTTGTTCGACGATGTGAATAATTTACCAACCAACAAATTAATTAATACTTCCGACATTAATCACACAGTGCTGTCTTGGACCGCAGGGTAGGAGCCAGATAACTTAATTATACATACCTACATACATTTTGTAAACCTTTATGTATTGCTATTCACGAAACACCCAGGCCGATACAAGCCGACTTGTTTTATAAACATAAATGTCTGTAACGTGAGGGGATAGAACCCGCGATCTCTAGTGTTTAGTAGAAAACATACCTAAATCCATTTGTAAGAAAATGAATGATAATGATTTGAGAAAAGAAGGCCTCCGTGAAGGTACGAAGTTCTGCTTTCCAAATTCATATTGACGAAATACAGCGAAATATGTTAAATGATCATACGCACATATCCTATTCGTAATATGAGCTGCGTTATTATTGTTACCTTTTATGGATTTTTTGCGTGAAAGCACGTGAGTGATTTATGGAAGTCAACTGGGAATAGAAAAAAGGAGAATGCTTCGTCATGTTAACAGATTGCATTAATGTTTTACATTCGTATTTTCTTTATAAACACAGCCAGCCTGTGATAAAACAAAGACCTTATGGCGCTGGTGGTAAAGAACAAAATTAAGTGCTTTTCGGAAAATATTCAAAGTTCCCAATCCTTGAATAGAGGGTTGACGCAGTAAAGTCAACTTGTAGCAACTTTTTATCATCTTTCAAAATGAGATATTCCTTTTAACATTATCATTTCCTATTAGAAACTTAAAAACTAAGATGGTGACGTCATCATCGTGTTTGAAGTTACTTAATTGTTCCATTTGTCGATATTCATATATTTTAAGGAAATTAGAATTAAATACAGTATTTATTATACAATATTAAGACCTACGAAATAGTACTTATCGTTTTTTGACATAAATTCAATAATGTGTGTGTAATAATCACAACACAAGCCAAATCTCCATACTACTTTTTATTGTGGTCGATTGTTCGACCTCTATGATAATGTTGCATTTAGTAAATTGCATTCATCTAATGTGGTATTGTGTGGTATTATATTTTGTATTGCGGCCGTTCTGGTATTCACTGGAGACTTCATGCAACAATGTAACATTCAACACCAAAGTTTAACGTTAATAATAATTCAATTTATACTATATTGTTAGAAATGATCTGCCGTTTATGTGGGTAGAATGTATCGATGATGACCCCGGGATCCGGGTCCCGTAAGGACGCAACCTGGACAATGCTAGAATGATGAAAATCAAAATAAAATAATCTTTATCTACATCCATACCATAATATGTCTATTTTATATTCAGGAGCGATGAGCAAACGCCCTACATTTAGATATAAGTATCTGTGGCTGCATTGAAATGTTTACATTTTAGTGTCGGTAACCGACACTTTAATTACGTTCAAATTTCGAACGTCTTCTTTAAAAGTAAAAATTAATAGGTTTTTTCGATTATCGAATTAGTCGATTAGTAATTTTATGTTCCATTCCTATGTATACATTTAATTCGATGCTGAAATTATAACAATCGATTTGAGAATCGAAATCAACTCGAGTCTAGATTGTTTATGGATTTTAAAAACTACAAACGTCATTTATTCAAATTGACCTACAAATTATGACATGATTTTGTACTAATTTGCTCATCGATCCTGACTATAAAATAGACATATTATCGTATGAATGAAGATAAAGTTATGTATGTGACTGTACATAATTAGTCATTAAAATACTCATGTGATTCTTTTATGAAACTCACTTCGTTCGTTTCATAAAACCACATTCGTATTTTAATGACCCTCATTATGCAGCAGTCACATAAATAACTATTTAAGTGTAAGCAGAGTTTCATTTTAAAACATTTAGAATTAAGTAAGCCAGCCTATTTTTGCTGCAGATAAATCCTAAAGACTTCTTTATCTTATTACCTATGTGAAATTAATTTGCTTGAAATATTGTCACCGGTATTATGTTTCTTACCTAATTGATAAGTCAGTTACCTATATATCGTTCATCAAGGTTTTTTATTATCCTTTGGATTGCTGATATTATCTGTGCTAGGATTCATATTCAGGTATGGACTAGCCGCCGAGCACGTGGCTTCATTTTATCATAAATGTCTTTATCTCGCTTCTCTCGGGAATCCGGGATTCGCATTTTTAAGACTAATACTTTTTACCAAGACTTGAACAAAGATATATGTTTGTTTAAAAACGTTTTGCTGTACCGTAGCGTCGCGGCGTGTCGTCGTACACACGTGTTTACCTAATACAAAAATGTTGTTAGGTCTTAGGAATTTTAATTTTAATAAGTAAAAGAATATTCCGAATTAATAGATTCATTTTTGTATTTCATAATATACAACACTATTATTACAACTTTGTTTATTATGTTGTAGTTTAATTAATAGGAGCATCGGAAAATAATGTTTCTAGTCTAGTACTGAAAGACTGTAACGTCCGCACTGGTGTTCTTTTCATACCAAGTGTCCCCACTGCTTCCCTCACGAATATTTGCCGGTTCAGAGCTATCTAGCTATGGTAGCGGATCCCACCATGTGAATCTTATAATTTGGGTGGATCTTCAGAAAAGTGCTCTCCGCGTAATTTCCACGGCATTTTTGAAATCGCTAAATTATGGTGAATTGCACAAATATTCCGAAAGCTTGTGCAAATTTAAACAACATATCAAAATTCGCCACGTACAGGATCTATACTTTTGCTAAAAAAAAAATGGAGAAAATTGGCGGTCCATGGAAATTACAATAAAGGCCATGGAAATTACCCAGCAGATTAAATTTAGCTAAAAACCATGTAAAATATGAAATTAAGCTGTCATATTAGTTAGTTAGGGTAGTATAAAGATCTACATTGTATTAAAACAATATTTAGCAAAAATAGTAGCTTTATTTCAAAACTTACTTATTATACTCAAAGTAGGAACATGAAAGTGATAAAACTGTTATCAATTAACTTTCTTATACATTAAAATTGTTCCCATAACATTATACTTATGGATAAACATAATAGTAAACATAAAAAAATAACAAATTGATTTTTTTTTTAAAATAAGTCTTTTCATCAATCAGTTTAAGTCTTCAATTTAATTGTTGAAATTCTTTAAAAGCGTGGCTTAGCTTGAACTATGAGAAAGTCTTTGATTCAATCGAGACCTAGGCAGTGCTGCAGTCTCTAAAAAGGTGCCAAGTGGACTACATGTATATCTACGTATTGATGTACTTATACCAAAACGCTGCATATCGGTTCGATTGCAAAACCAGAGCTCAAATTCTATCCAACTAGAGCGAGGTGACAGGGAGACGTAATTTCTAAACTGTTCACTGCTGTGCTGGAGGATATTTTCAAGCCTCTGGATTGGCAAGGATTCTGTATTAACATCAATGGTGAGTACCTTACACAGCTACGCTTTGCCGACGATGTAGTTCTCATGGCCGAGACCATGGTGGATCTGAACACAATGCTCGAAGATCTTAGTAACGTTTCCATAAGAGTTGGTCTTAAAATGAATATGGACACGACGAAAATTATGTCGAACGTCCATGTTGCACCCGCTCCAGTTAGCATTGGAAACGTTACGCTTGAAGTTGTTGACCATTAAGTTTACCTGGACAGGCAGTTCAGTTAGGTAAGTCCAACTTCGAGAAAGAGATACCTTGACGAATCCAGCTCGGATGAGCAGCGTTCGGGAAGCTACGGAATATATTCGCATTCAACAAACCTCAGTGCCTCAAGACGAAAGTCTTTGAACAGTGTATGTTGCCAGTGATAACATATGGAAGCGAAACGTGGTCATTCACTATGGATCTTATAAGAAGCCTCAAGGTCACAAATTGGGCAATAGAGAGAGAGAGATGCTTGGTGTTTCTTTGTGCGATAGAGTCAAAAATGAGGAGATTCGCAAAAGAATGTAGGTAACCGACATAGCTCGAAGAGTTGCTCAGTTAAAGTGATAGTAGGCGGGACACATATCCCGCAGAACCGATGGCCGTTGGGGTGGAAAGGTTTTGCAATGGTGTCTTTCAGTTTGACCGCGCACTGGAAGACTTTCAGTGGGAAGGCCCTTTACTAGCTGGACTGACGACCTTGCCAAGGCCGCCGGAAACCGCGGGACGTGCGTGGCGCAAGGACCGATCAGTGTGGAGATCCTTGGGGGATGCCTATACCCAGCAGTGGGTGTCGTATGGCTGGTGATGATAAACTTAAAAGAAACAAAGTAATTTCCATGGGTCTTACGTAATTTCCATGGTGTTTTATCCATGGAAATTACACCATGGAAATTACAAAAAAACATATATTTTGAAATAACTTTTTATTGAAAAGATATAACCAGCTAGTTTTTTACTGTCCATCTACATTAAGGAGCTAGGTATTGCACCTTAAAACCCATTTACTAAAAGTAGTACAATTACATTGAAAAAATGTGACACGGCAATGCCGGAAAACTGGAAACCAAAATTTTTTAAATTGAAGAACGTACTCCAGCATCCAAAGCGCGGGAACCAGCGACATGGCCACCTCACCTGCTAGCTGCGGGGTAACTGACGATTCGAATACACCTATCAGGGTTCGCCTACGCCTGGCCAGCCCTGAGCAGTGGCCCTCGAAAGGCGCGCCGCGAAAATCTTGCTAAGCGTGTGACATATATACTTATGACCATAAAATCAAAAGTTTCCTTCCAATTAATTTAAAATTTGGCCAGTATGTAAACTGATTTATCTATTTTAAATGTGTGTAGAAAACTGGTTAAAAACGTGGGTGGTTTTAAAAATATGTGCGATTGTTCAGAAGTCGGCGCTCGTGTGACACGTAAAAAACGTGCAAAATTCACCGGATTTGAGGTGTTGATGGTGAATTACTCAGATCTTCGTAGTTTTTAATCAAAGAAATCTATATGACCTGATGCTTAATGAAATGAAGAAACGTTGTAATACCTAATAGTTTTTATCGTAATAATTTATTTTAATAGGAGATATGAGTCTGTGACACTCTGAAAATGCTTTTCCAAGAAGTAGCCATTTATGAAATCTATCTACTATCACGCGGAGACTTGGTGTAGATTATGAAAAATAAAGTCCTCGTAGATGCTTCCATGAGATACTGTTAAAAATATCACGGTGCTGCTCGGTGGTACTAGGTGGGTAACGGGGGGTATGGTCCCTGTGGAAGCGAAGTTCTCGCCCGCCGCCCACGCCGCGCCCCAGGGGAGCTGGCCCAGGCAGCCGCGCGCCGCCTGCTCCTCTGGGACCTGCCCTGCCCCGCGCCCGCGTCTCGCAGGGACATAACAGCTGAGACGTCCCAATTTTAATTGGTAACCCTTATTTAATTCACCGGTGAACGAACGGAATTAGAAATAAATTTTTGTCTTGTTCTTCCATTATATTTGAAAGTATTCAAGTGAAGACAAAATTGTTTGATTATGCAGTTTACACACGGTTGAAGCTAGAATTTGCCGAAACTAGAATAAATTATGTGCCCACATGCTTTGCACCACAAAAAAATAGTATCTATCATAAATCTATGTTTTGTGTGTGACTTCGTCCCATAAAATCGCAGTAGTTATACACATTTTACCTATTTATGATTAATTTTTAGGTCATTGTATGTGTGCGTGGAAAAGATTAGACATTTAGTCAAAAACTTATAAAAAGAGGAATAAAATATAATAATATTCAATCATATTTGTATAGGCAAGCTATCCTCTTTTGTTGACAGGATTATCCATAACGTAGAACGTAATTGGCGTTATTATAGGAGGAACAAAAAAGCCACAAACTGCATAACTTTCCCCTTCTGAAAAAGCCACAATAACCATTAACTACGCCATAGATTTACATGGTTCCTGTCGGGGGAAAAATATGCGTTTGTGGCTTACATTTCCGGCGTCAGACTATTGGCTGTGATATTTTTTGAAATCTTTGAACAATGTTAACAAAGTTTATTAATGCAGCCTATTTTGGGCCCTAAATTATTCTCGTTACCTACTGTTACTGTAGGTCTAAACACAGACAACTATCAAAAAGTGAAAAGTCATCTCAAATATAAAAGGAGAAATGACTTTATCTTGGGAACTTTTTATTAGATGGGATTGCAAACGAACATTGTGATGGTAAGTGTTCACCGCTGCCCATAAAACCAGCGTCACAGATGCGTAGTGGTCTTTAAGGAAAAAAAAACACGCTCGCTACTTGCTTACAGAGAAGTACCTGCATATAATTATGTAAATGTTCTTTTGGCTAATATTTGGAAAAAAGGCGGCCAAGTGCGAGTCGGACTCGCCCATGAAGGGTGCCGTAGCAGAAAGTATCATCATATTATTAATATTAAAGTTTTTTTAGATTTTTGTAAGTTTGATCGATGTTTAATAAGAGCGTTTAAAAATGTATTTGAGTTGATTGAATGAAAGGTAAATAGTGGTTTACGATTGTTTACGATTTATGACGTATTAAAAAAACTAATTACTTGATCTCGTTCAAACCAATTTTCGCTGAAAGTTTGCATGGTAATGTACCTACATCATATATTTTTTTAGTTTTATCATTCTCTTATTTTAGAAGTTACGGGGGGGGGGGGCACACACATTTTACCACTTTGGAAGTGACAAACCTATAAACCTATGCTCTATGGATACACCATACGTAGGGTTTGATAAAAAAAATTGAGTTTTAGTTCAAAGTATGGGGAGCCACCAATATTTAGTTTATTTTTTTATTTTTGTATCAAAATCTTAATACTGTTCACAGCATACATCTACTTACCAAATTTCACAATATACATGTATACCTAGTTCTTATATTTTCGGTAAAAAGTGGCTGTGACATACGGACAGACAGACATGACGAATCCAAGGGTTCCGTTTTTGCCATTTGGCTACGAAACCCTAAAAAGGCAGAAATCAGTTATTCTTGAAGATTATGTATTATTAATTGGTTGTGATATATTTAGCAGAGGAGGTTGGAGGCCGGCGCGCGGCGTCTCCCGGGCCCGACCGCCGGAGGACCGTCCGTCTACTCGCTATTCTCACTCCGCATCATACTAACGCCTCCGAACACATTAAAATTACAGTTTCCAAGGATACACAACTATGCGAAACTACGACTTAGACGGAGATGGGGTTTGTGTTATTATTCCTTTGTGCTCCTATCCGCTTGGTCCTTAATCAAAGTTATTACCTACATCGTTTAGTGCTGCCTGTGGAATAGGTCGTTTCTCTAACGTATTATACGTAACGACTTAACAAAGGATCTCTAGGTACCCACTACGCTTGTTACATTACAATGTTATTTTAACTATTAAAAGGAATATCTCAATTAATTTTAGATAAATATTAATAATTTCTGTAATCATACATAGAGTATAGACGTACCAAAATGAAGATTTTTGGTACAAACAAGCTTTAAAGCTTAGCTTTTCACGGCTTATATGAACGCACATGCATTCTTTGTTGAATCAAAACTAATGCGATTAAAATGTATAAATTAGTTTATTATAAATTACACATTATTATATATTGATATAACATAATCAAAGGCTCTACATACCTACTTACATGGAGAAAAAAAACAAAACGATTACAGAGTTTTTGCAAGTATTTCATCTTTTTTTGAAAAATGAAAAAGCTTTTCACATTCATTCTTTAATTATAATTTAATGAAGCAAAGACTGCAATAAATTGATAAGGACAATTATGTGAGTAAAATGAATAACCCCCCAAATTCATTAATTTTATTCACGATGCGCTATGCTTTCTGATTTCTGATTGATTTGATACGTCGTGTAGATCGTCCGTCTCATGGATAGGGACATTTTGGAAATGAGAAGATATCGGGGCGTCGTCGAATCAGGCGGCGATTAGATTTGCGCGGGACGCGAGGCAGTCACGTCCGGACGTGTCTCTGACGAGAATCGAGACGCACTGTTTTGACAATCAACTTATCCAGGCGATTGTAATTAAATAAAATATTGTCTGTATTGTGCGTGCAATAAAAATAGAAAAAATATGGATCTATTATTTATTTTCCATAAAAGCATTAGATTGCTTAGAAATATTTTGCAATCAATCGAGGATCTTCATAGTTATAAATCAATGATAGACCGAAATTCAGAGTAAAAAAAGTTTTTTTATTGCGTAGATATCATTGATGTTTGCTACCTCTATAACTCTATTTATGTGAATGTGTAAACTTAAGACTATTATAAGTATTATAAAATAGGTTACGTATTGATAAAATAACAAATACTGCCAGTCCTGTACGTATTTATCTGAATGGGCAAGCACATTCACCTCTTACAAAGAGCGCGACACGGAAAACATTGTTACAAATCGAACAGTCATGCGTTCTGATCCGAATCCCGTCTAACGCCATTCCAGCTCGTTGTAAAACGGGACCGTAAACTATTTAACTACTGGGAGCTGGGTTCGGCAGGGGGTAATAAGCAATACCAATATGGTCAGTAAGAAAATTGAATTGCCGCGGCTATTGCAGCGCGCGCGCTTTGGTGCGGAATGCGTCCCGCGCGGCTCGTAGCGCGTTATGATGGCGCTGTTGCGGCGATGGCTACTCGTTCAACAGTACGTTTTCATAAGAGCACTGGCTTCTAGGTTCCGGATTGTGTCAAAACTTAAATGCGGAGAATTTTGATTTTGTTTCAGTGGTTTGTCTCTATCTACTTTTACAATATTTTTTTAATTATACAATGATTGTATGCATACCTACGCTCTTTGGATTTATTAACTATGCAAAACAACCCGCTTTTTCGCTTCCCGTAAGTGGATTAGCGGGTTGTGGATACGGATTACAGGAAGTGAAGATATTTTACATGGAATCAAATTATGCGACTTGCAAGCTGTGTCGTATTGTACAAACTGTAATCGACTGCAACAAAAACCTCAATCAATGTGATATGTGGGTTAATTATAGAGTGTAGCTGACGGTTGTCGCCCTCGGGGCTGAAGGCCTGGGCTTGTGTTCGGCTGTGGCCTGCTTTTGATGAATCGATGGACGGTCCCCAGGCGAGCGGGCCGGACAAAGTCCCCCGGGCTGAGGGTACACTGCCTCTGTCGGTTGTTAGGTATCTACATACGATTTTCTACGAACAGGATATTTTTGACATAGTTAATAGGTACGTAAAATATTATTTGTATAAAAGGCCATTCATTACAGATTGCTATTCAATAACTACTCAAATAATTAGGTACTTTTTTAACATGGTTGAAATGGATTTCCGTATAATAATAAAATTATAATCTGGGCCAAGGCCATTATCATAAACATGGTCTTAGATCAGAGATAGTCCTTGTAATTTTAAGCGTTTGTTTGGATGAACTTCTAGTTCTAATTGGATGTGATTTAAATATTTAATTTATGTACAAATGATTTTTAAACCATTCCAGTCTTTTGAGTTTATATTAAGATATTAGTTAATAAAATCTTTAGTTGTTCCTGTATTTTACAGGCGGGATCACTTAATAACGGCCTAGAACACACAGTAAATGTCAAACCGCGAAGTAAGTAACTATTTTAGGACTAACTAAACATTACAATTTTGATGATGAATTCAAGATAGACAAGGATACTGGTTGGTATACATTAATGATTCATTTCGAATAGGGTGTGATACATATCACTTAAGTTGATCGAGCGGGAAGAATCACTTCGCGCAAACGGAGAGGTACGGTCTTGTACCGACATTATGTTTCCAGTTTGATTCTTATTATAGTCGTATGTTATTTTATCATGAAAACGTTTCTTACATTTTTGTGTCATATTTATGTAAAAATTGATTACTGGGGTGAATTTTGGAAAACACAGGTATGTTTAATTAAACGCATGTATTTTAATTTAAACAATCGATAGGATGTTTTGTCCATAGTAAATTATGTCAAAATGTGTCTCTGAACTAATTTTGACTGATTTCGGTACAGACATAGACTAGACCTTAGGAAAGGAAAAAGGTTAGGTACTTTTTGTCTGGGGATAATGCACAGTTCCCGATAACAGGAATAGGGGAATGTTTTTGTTGGTTTCTCTTTCCCATCGCAAGTCACAACGGGTCGACGTGGTTTTTGGCATGCAGATAGTTGGGTGCTGAAGAGTAGCACAGGATACTTTTTATCCCGGAAAAAGTCACAATGCTACGGGATACCGTCGTATAGCTATTTGTCAATACAATCTTCATTTGTCTAGGTTTTTTTTCAAAATTATAAATAATATTGTCTAATATACTCTGGGGTCTAGAAGTTAGTTCTGTATTTTTCCGCTCATTAATTATGAACCGTCCTAAAATCAGTTTTATGCGATCCCGAAGGCGCGCCTGGACTGGGCGCAATCACGCCGCCCGCACCCAGTGAAGCGATAATTATGTCACTAAACCCTGTGACGGCTTTAAGGTTCCGTCATGTATTATTCAAACTATAAAGGTCCATACACGGTCAGTCCGACCGAATGACCGCCGGTTCGGAAATGTAATATAATATATCGCAAATAGATCAAAGATTTATAGACCTATACATATAATAGTTTGAATTAACTACGCAGCCTTGGTACTTCTAGCGGTGACCTTGACCATGGGTTTCATTCCCAGGTCAGGCACAGTAGGTATGTTAAAATTTCTTTGTACATGTCCGGATTGCGATTGTATTAAGCTACTAATTTTGATTTATGATCTCAATGATGAATTTGTCCCGCAGTTGCCATAGGTTGATACTAGGAGAAGATTTTGTAGATGAAATACTTTGTAAGAACCATCCTGTGGCTTGCTTCGGCACTCGATTGCGTATTTGGTAGAGTCTGTGCCCCAGAGTATGGAGGTTTGACACCTACTCACCACAGAGATTTTCGTGTACATAAGTGTTTTTCTGTGTCTGGATGTTTACTCGAATAAACTTCGTTCATTCTAGTATTAAAGCTACTTGCTTTAAAAAACTAAAAAACAATGTTAATTCTTCACGCATCGCCCTAATAAATATACTACTATGGTAAAACAATTGATAAAAATTCCTTTTATATTTATTTTGTAAATACATACCATACAAATTGCAGGAAACAACAAGACTAACAAATAATTGTATCTCAGGTATAATAGCCGATTTCTCAATCATGCGTTCACCAAACTAATGAATGTGGTGTTCGATTTTTTTATTAAATGTCACCGTGAAGTTTTAGCTACCTAACGATAGACGCATTACACAAGCTATTCTGGTATTTGCCCCCACTTCCCCGTACAATGGCCAGTGATTTGAGGTCCCTCAGGGCGGCCACCTAACTCGCGTTTTCCATGTTGACACAGCCGAGGCTTACATTATCCTAATTAGCTCCACCCCTCGCGTTCATTAACTTGATGTACTTATTGTAACTTGATTACTATTGAGCCCACCTTTATAGTTACCAAGCATGTCGTAACCGTAAAATTATTGTATTGTCGACGCGTGTTTTGCACTTTGATTTGTGATCGTTACAAAACGAGGTAAAAGTCACTCTTGTTTTATGAATTTTTTTTTGTTGTTTTTCTTGATGATGAAACATCGATTAAAATAGTGATGAAATATACATGTATTTACATACATAACGTTCCCAAAAGGAGACTCCATTCAATTAAAAATAAAAACTTTCATTGAACTATAATAGTTCATTTTAATTTATCGCATTTCTTTTTACAATTTTAACAAAGTTCATTTTGATTTATCGCATTTCTTTTTACAATTTTAACAAAGCATAGTCCATAGAAAGATAAGTTTTCAAAAAATGTTTTGTATTATATTAATGCGCCTCTAAAGGCCTCTGTAATAGCTAGATGTTTAAATTGGCTCTACTACCATACGCGCGTAAGGAGCACATCGTTTTGTGTGTTTTACTATTATCACTATGTTCACCCCTACCGTTTACTGGAATTGGAGGATACACAATAATATTACCATAATTGTAGATAGCCAGGCATAAGGGGCTTTACCTTTCGCAGTGACCACAATATACTCTTGTATCGCGCGGGCAAGATGTCCTCGCAAATCTGTAACTGTTTCAGCTTAGAATGTTTAGGTTTCGTAAAACCTATCTTACTTATCACACCGATCGCATTGATGTGTTTCTCAGTTTGCAAACACACTACAATTATTACACTAAGTAACACAATTGGAATTTCGAAGAAAGAAATAATTTACACGCAGAACCCGTGTGTTTTGTTAATTGAACTCCTTGCTGAAAAATGTTTCGAGTAAGAAATATAACAAAAGATTGGAAAATACATTACATGAAAATATGTAGTAACAACATGATCGGATTTCCTTGGATAAGGTTTCATTATAGATGAAAAAAGTATGAAATAACGGTCAAGTCTAATAAAGTTGTTCTAGCAAAGTGAACTAAATTTGAAAAAGCATCTCCACTTAATAAACGATAACTTTTATCAATTCTTTCCTTTGTTACCAGCTGAAGAAGAGGAATGGACAGAAGAAGGCTCAGCCCGCGACGCCGCCATGAGTGACCAGGCTGAAGGGGAGCAGACAGACGACCCCCAGGAAGACGACGACGCTGAAGACAAGGACAAGATGGACGATGACGACGAAGCCAACATCGAGGAAGTACTTGAAGGTAATCAAAATCAAAAATCAAAATATTCTTTATTTATGTAGGCCTCAGAGATGCACTTATGAATCGTCCATTATCAAGGTAACATAGTGACTCTACCACCGGATTCGGAATGTTGTTATTTAATGAGAAGAACCGGCAAGAAACTCGCTAGTTACTCTTTTAAATTGCGAAAGTTTTACAATAATTATATCAATACATACAATCTTTATTACTCCAAAGGACAATGCAAAAGACTGGGCCAAAAAAAAATGTTGTGCAGATTTGGGACGTAGACTACGTTGGTCCTAGTGAAACAAATATGTTTATTATGATAATTATTTATGAAGTTGCCGGCACCTACATAAAATTGATCTATTACGCACCGAAGAACATAGGAGCCTACAGTGTTTCTGAGTAAAGTAGCAATTGTAGTGAATGGATAGAATCATGACGTGGACAGCGTGTCTTAAACATTTTAAATTGCGTAAAAAATCTTTTGTGTATTTTGCTTTTTTTATGTACTTAAATCAAATACAGGAAGAACTGCGAAAATCTTAAGCAGAAAGTCAATTACCGAAACAACCTTTTGCTTCGCTTGATCTCGTCCAAATGGGGTGCCGCGCCCAACGTCCTAAGGACTACGGGAATGGCGCTTTGTTTCTCTGCCGGGGAGTATGCGTGCCCAGTCTGGGGCAGATCTGCCCATGCAAGACAGGTGGATATAGCGTTGAATGAATCATGCCGGATTATAACTGGTTGCCTAAAACCGACTCCGTTGCCAATGCTATATCCCCTCGCCGGTGTTGCTCCTCCTCAGGTACGAAGAACAATTGCGAGCCGCCTTGAAAGGAGTAAAATGGAAAAATACCCAGAACATCCTATGCACGGATACAATGAGGTTCCGCAGAGATTGAGAAGTCGGCAAAACTTTTTAAAATCTGTCCAAGCTCTGGATGTTGAGCCGCCTTCAGCCAGACACGCTTTATGGTTGGATGCATTTGCTCCGCCTGATCTCTTCGTCCCACCGCGGGAAAGCCTGCCACTTGGACATAATTTGCCATGGTCAACCTGGAAATCTCTGAATAGACTTCGTACCCAGGTTGGCCGTAGCAAGGAGAACAGGTTCAGGTGGGGGTTTACCGGAGAGATGGACCTCGCATGCGAATGTGGTTTCTCGCCCCAGTCCATGCGCCACTTAATTTCCTGCCCCACGTGCCCTGTCACCTGTACCCTGAGTGAGCTAATCAGTGCGACGGATAACGCGATACGCGTCGCCGAGTACTGGGCCGACTTTGTATGAATGTTTGTCATCGACACGAAAAGAAGAAGAAGAATCAAATACTATATCTATCACTTACACATTTTGGTAGTTTCACTTTCAAATGCAGTAGATACTACTGGCAATTAAAAAAAAATCCAAAAACTTTATGGCTGACGGAGTAATGGTCAGCTACGCCAAGTTCTATTGTACATGGCGTTTAGTTCCCGTACAATGAGTCACCCTCCGCATAATTGAAGCTGGCAATGAGGGGCTAATCTGGCGATAGATGGCCGTCGCCGTCGCACGTCTGAGCGACCGGTGCCTGCGATGCGCCCGACACCGACAGTTGACTAAGTGCTGGGTGCGGATTGTGGACGCCGATGGCGATTAAGTCAATTTTCGTTGATTTAGACTAAGTAAAGTAAGTGGATGATAAGTGGTTAAGTTGTTACTGCTTGGAATATATTCGTAACATCTGCCAACAACAAAATGACAATAGGTACTTTACAACATACTACTATTTTTCGATCGACTTTAGTCGACGTGTAAGGGTTAAAGAACCTATGTTGTAAATAATTGTATTTCCTAATTTCAGTTGACAGATGTGCAAGTGCCCTTATGAAGTTTCATGGCTTTTTTCTATTGCGTATTACTAATGTCATTTTTTTTATTTATATCAGTTCAGTGGGCAGATAAGCACTCAGCCCACCTGATGGTAAACCTGACTCATAGAGTAATAAAACTTCCCTGACTGAACCTGGAAGAATGGAATACCATTGAATAAAGTGTTGCCACATTGTACATATAGGCTTTTCTGATCTTTGAGCTTTTCATTTCAAGTCAAGTGTACTGGCTTCCAACTTGATACCTGGTGGTGGTAGCTTGCTAATCGAACTCTGAAAAGGGGCCAGACTCAGGGAGGACATCGAATCCACACCCTCCTGTTTTAGACACTGATGTTGTAAAGTTTCAAGGCAGCTAAATATGCGCAGTTACTTTTGCTATTAATTGTGAAAAATATTCTTAAATTAATATTGATATCCAGATGTAGAACAAACGTCACTGCCAAATGCGTTTTACGGTTGGTACATTGTAAGGTTTTAAATGTAACTAAGGCAATATTGCTTTGATGAAGTACTTGAGTGGATCTGTCAAACGGACGCGACGCGCGGCGCCCGGGCGCGCTCGTACGTCATGCGTTATCTGCGCCGTGTGTCAGTGTCGTTCGCTCACCAGTAGGTATGCAAATGACGCAGAAACTACCCTCTATGCTCGCATGGTGTTCGAACACTTTAATTTTAGTTCTGAGTCCAGCGCATACGTCATAGGTGCAAAATGATAAATTACATATCATTAGGCCTCACTTCTGATGTGATACTGCCCAAGTACCATTTCAAGTGTTAAGCATTGACAAACACATTACCGTCATCAGTCGAACCTCATCTTCAATTATTGTCAATTAAAAACATATACTTCCTATTTAACTGTTTGTAGATGACATTACGTAAAAATAATACAGTCTACTTAAAGATAGTACCTACTATGCATACCATTCAACAGATAAAATAAAAAGTTTTTTAAATCAATGACTTATTTACTTAAGTATTTTATTTACTCGTCTTTGTATGTAAAATATTGTGCCGTGCACCATGGAAATCCCATAACAGTTGCAGTGCACGCAATTTAAAATTTATGTGACCCTAAATACGAGTTGGTCGTATAATGCATAAACGGCAAAATGTTACCTACTTAAACAAGACATATTATTAAAATTAATTTATTAAAAATCATATGCATGCATAGGTTAATTGTGGGTTTAAAAGCTACAAGACCCAAACTCAACCGTTGGTTGTTCTAGTTGTTAGAACAATATTCCGATCTTTATGGTGTAGTCCTTTGAGTCGAGGTCGTTCACAATACCGTAACCCGATGTTCGTTTGTCACATTTTGTCTCCTTCCAATGATGCTGTCTTCTTTTTTATTAATTGACAATAGGGACAGCATCATAATTATCAAATTATTACTTTGTCAATTGTGAAACTGTGTCTAACTACAAATGATACCTACTGGCAGTTGTCTAAAAACATTAAAAATATTTTTTATCATCATCATCATCATCATCTCAAGCCTTCCTCGACCAGTCCTCCTTCAGTCCTCTCCATCTCGTTCTATTTTGGGCTGTTAGTATCCAATTCTGGCCCGCTATCTTCCGGATGTCATCTTTCCAGCGCATCTGCGGTCTACCAACTGGTCTCTTAAAATCCCACGGTCTCCATTCTAGCAGGTCTTTGCACCACGAGTCTGTTTTCCGAGCCACGTGGCCTGCCCATTGCCATTTCAGTTTAGCTATTCTATAGCTATATAAAAATATTTTTAGTATTGGGAAAAAAAGATAAATAAATACCCAAAAAAAATATTGTTCTGATAGTAAAAAACACGAAAAAATGGGGGGGGGGGGGGTTCTGAAAATATTCGTGTATTTATACATATCTAAATTTCAGCGATTTTTTATTTATACAGCGTGGAATTTTAGTCGTTGTTTTCCCGCAGTAAAATGATTCTATCTTAGTAGTAAAATACATTAATAAAGTTCTTTTTTTAGTTAAATCAAAAGTTTTACGATTATGATAGACGAAACTCGAACCAATAGTACTAGCTGCGTCACAAACGGTCACCGGCCGGGGTCATTGCCCTTCGCGTTTATCAAAAAAATGATTATTTACTATTTACTCACATTTAGTTTCCATTTTCCCATTATAATTTAAGAAAAAATTTAAAAAAAAGTTCTAAAAAAATTTCAAAAAAAAAATTTCAAAAAAAAATTACTAGCATAAATCGATAGTACTACTGAAGGTAAAGCATTCTGCTGCGGGAAATCAACGACTAAAAAAACACGCAGTATAGATAGATTTCATTACATTTAACAAATATAAAACACACATCTCTAAGCTTCCTGTCATCTCAAGACGTCCTCCGTCGTATTGTTTTAGGGGACGAAAAACTCCTGAGTTCGATGCATTTACATTATCATCTTACTTTCGCTCCGTCTTCATACACGGTCCCAAGCGGCCCGATGTGTCGTCCCGATGAGAAGAGTTGCTTCTAGCTTTATTATTTCCACCTAATGACTGTTTCATGTTTCAATTTCTTGCATTGTTTGTTTTAGCTCTGTTCTATATAGACGTGCGTCAGACTGTGTACTATGGGTATGATATTATTAGCGAATTGAGAATTGAAGATATGCAAAATATACCACACTTATATTAACATAACATTTATATTTTTCTGCATTTTCGTTTTCGTGAGAATTGATGATGACTTAAAGGAATTCAATATTATGTAGTTTTTACCTAAAAAAAAATTTCTTTTCCAGATGCAGATGCTGTCGAGGCAGACCAAAGTAAACCGTCAGAAGACCTCGAAGGTGACGAATTGGCTGGTAAGTGTCACCTCCTCAAAACTCTACATGTACGAGTAATTCATCAATTGCTATTCCGTTTCATAAAACGTATCTATTAACATCAGATGTCACTCAGGAGAAAGATAAAGTATGGAAATTTGATTATAAGCCTCCCAGATGAGCAGTCTCACCATCAAAATTTTAACGCCAAGAAATGATTAGGGTAAGAGAGCACGATTAATACCGTTGTTGGGGACACGGAGCGGCTCATTACGCGTCGCCATCTTCATTGAAATTCATAAGGAGGCCACTAAAATAACAAGCAGTCTCCAGCCGCGTGGGCGATGCGTTTTTACTGCGCTTTAATGCTCTTT
The DNA here is from genome assembly GCA_949319885.1 of Mecyna flavalis. NCBI lineage: Eukaryota > Metazoa > Arthropoda > Insecta > Lepidoptera > Crambidae > Mecyna > Mecyna flavalis. Next base: position 10,412,803 of record OX439426.1, read on the forward strand.
TTACAACTTCGTCAAAGGGTGTTCTGCTCCTCCCGCCCGCGTGCTTTACGACCCTGTCCTCGCTTATCTCACGCCGTTCGCGATAAATCTACGCAGGACTCCTTGGACCTCAAATATTTACATGCTAATTCGTAGCCAATTCAGCCACCCGAGATTATAAATAAATTGGCTGCCTCGGCCCATCATCGGTCCACAGTAACTCCACTTTATCTTTTATGACTTCGCCGAGTTTTTAAAACAGCGCCTACCAACCTTAAGTTTATGCCACCCAGATAATTTAAATTTTATGTCGAGCACTTACCCGTAGTGAAAATACTAAACTTATCTTTATAAAATACGGTTACAAAGTTACAATAGCGGTTGGACGTGTTCGAGTGCCACTGTCTATTTTGAGCTGAATTATTTGAATTTTATTTTTTACTTTTACGAAAATTAATGACTACTCTAGATCTCTTATTAAGAGTGATAGTGATATTGTCTCTGTCGGTTTTTACACGTGTCTATAAAACTTATGTAACAGGGGAAAACAATCGAGCATTCCGATAATAACGCAGAAGTAATGCGGAGACAAAGCCTTCTTTCCTTATAGCACCCTTAGAATTATGAGTATTACACATTGTTCCCGTTTTATTATGAATTCTTGGTTCGCCGGTGCAGTCTATAAGCGGAGGTATAAACGCAAAGGGCATATTGTTTTCAAACAAAGGAATCGAAACTATCTTTTGGCGGTATTGGAAAATGAGTAATTTTTCCCAGTGAGTGGTTCGTTGTCGCAGAGCCGTTGTTAGGGCAGCGCGGTTGTTGCGCAAATGTATTCTCAGCGGGGGCGAGGGTGGCGGGGGGCGCGCTGAGCCCGAAGTTGGGCGCGCGGGCTCGGTCCCGCGGGACTGCGCCGCGGGGACCGCACTCCGACCGTACACTTTTTAAAACATTCCTGATATTGTTATGCCATATTAACGGCCATCGGGTATTAATTAAGCCGTGCTAAAACATGTCGATAGCAGTTTATGGTCGACCGTTTTGATAATGCTCAACATTCGCAAGTTATTCTGTCAACTTAGGAGGACAACAATGCGGGTTATTTTGTCCGGGATCGCCTGCCTGTGGCACGTGGGTAATTAAATGCCAATGTTGTATCGGCCGGGGGTGCATCCGGAATGCCGCGCGGCGCCGAGGCGCGTGCCGGCCGACACCGCTCCGCGTTCCTCGTCCTCGCTACGTTGACAATCTCGAATTGTTCACGAACTTGGCCTCAAATTCGTGCCAGCTATTTCACTTGTGTACACAAATGCCAGCCAGCAAAATTTGCCTTCAGACCCAAACCGACTTAATCCAGGAAGGAAATTAAATATTCTGGTTGTCTATTTTGCTGAAATTGTTATTTAACAAATGGTCATCTTTTTAAAGTATAAAGGCAGGCACATAGTATGCGCATTTAATAAAAAAAAAACCATAACAGTCATTAAAAAGATCCAGGAGTACCTATCCTACATTCCGTTTAGTAAAAGAGGATAAGCTGGTATTCACAACTTTTTTTGTATTCGATGTAAAGTCAAAAGTTCCAATAACGGTAGTAGGTATTTTGCAGTTTTGAATACCTAATAAAATTATATCTACTATAATAAAACTACAACACAATAATAAAAGTCAAATATTTTAATTGTCACATAGCTAAATCCTATTTGTAATATTTTTTAGGGAACTTAAGATTCTTTGATCTTATAGGTATTATTATGTTAAGATATTATGTTTTTTTAATCAATGAAGGCACCACGCTATTAGCTATGTGGTCCTTCAATAAGAATAGGAAGTTGTTCCACACAAAATAAAATAATCTTAGAGAACATTCTTTTTATTAATTCGTTATGTAATCAACTTATTAGTCACTATGTGGGGAAAAATTTGGGCATCGTGGAACAAACCCCTCAATGAGAGCATAATAGATACAGAAAAAGATAAATTAAATCAATATTTTTATGTTTATTGTTACAGTTAGGTTTATTCAAGTTAATGCTTATGTAGTTTGGGGCTAGATGGTGCTGTGTGAATATTGTCCAGAGATTTATTTATTTATTATTATGAGAATAATAATCATGACAAAAGTAAGCAATGTTGTTTGTTTATTAAAGATAATGTATTCATTGGGTCGGTAGAATCCGTCCCTGGCAGATCCCAGGTGGCGCGGCCGCAGCGTTTGGAATTATCACATAGTGGAGAGGCGAGGCGGGCGGCGCGCGGGGGGCGGCGGGCCCGATACATTCGTCACAGGCCCAGCAGCCATTACTGCCATTAGGCATTTAGATATTATCAGCCGCCGCTAGGGATGACCCGCGACCTGAGGCCATCGTTTTAATACTTAATTACTAAAAGTGTTTCTTGTTTACGCGGGGGACCGGAAACTTGTAGCGTGATTTCGATATCGTCTATTGGCTACGTCTGTTACTTGTCTAATGCTCCCCCCGCCCCGCGGTCCCAGGTGGCGCCGCTCCGGCCACACTTCCTTCCGTCCCTAGGGAGCTCCTCGACCCGCTCGCACACACGCGCACCTCTACAGGCGCGCTCGCTATTAGCAACAATGATCGCAGCTGGAAAAGAGGAAACCCACTCCTATTTTGCTAGCGCTTGAACCGAATTTTGCTGTAAACAACAACTTTTATATTTGATAACGCGGAGTGGTCACATATCTGTGTGTTTGCCTACACCAGAATAGAAGCTGAAATAAACCTGCGGCAATGCTTTATTTTCCGCTTGGTATATTAAAATAAATACAAAAAACATTAATTGAGCCCCTTGTATGAAGGTACTCGAAACCTAAAGTTGGAAATTCCTTATCGGTTCTTTGCTTGTCTTGTACCCGTATGCATAAAATATTAATTAAAACCCTACTTCATTATGTCAGATGTCTAAGACACGAAAGTTTTGGAATGAGAAACGATATTGACATTAGTTTCAAAAATAATTTGCCTCTAATAGTCTGCCTATTACTATTAAGCTAGTAAGCTGGGCAGCTTGGTATGATGGGCACTATTGGCGATCTCAGTCAGGTTTCAGGGACACTTGCTTTAATACTGTAAGTTCCTTGATCTCCGAGCGTATGATTTCAAGTATACAGGCTCCTTAATTATTATTCGCCAAACACATGCAGAATTATTAATTAACATATTGTCAGTTAGTCAGATTAGGAAAAAGATCTACCCAGATCTACCGCACCAGCAATACCCAAAATGGGAATCAAACCTACAACTTTCGAGATTTAGCCCGTGTGGCGAAACCACTATAACATGCATACTTTGATTGTATGTATACTTACTTACTCTTGTACTCATTTACAATTCGTTATGTTTAGAGTGCAACATCGACAAAAAGTTTTAAATAAAAGAAATCTAATAATGTAAATTAAGTAATTTAACCGAGTCTTCAGTTCCTCATAAGATAACAATAAAAGAAGCGTATAACGTTTGTACTGATGAACTATTTGTAGTGTTTCTTTCTTAGGCGTTCTCGCGAGTAATAAATATTATTGTAAAATTAAAACTTCAGCCTTAAAATAAATGAGCCTAAAACACGTGTTGCAAAACATGTAGGGAAATATCAAAACTTTTTACATTAATTTGAATCTTCCTATATTTTTTATACTATTACAGAAAAGTGAACTAAAAATTAGGTAAAACTTCAGCACTGATAATACAGTTAAGTGCACTACAGTTTACCGTGACAATAGCAAAAGTGTATATAGAGACCTCAGTTTCCTAGCAATTTATTCAGTGACGACGACGACGACAAACAATATAAAACACCGTGGTAGACATGTTGTAAGTAATTAAATTGTTTAATATTTTGTACAAACATTAAATGAAGACAAATCATAAGTGGTTTAAGATGACCAGAATGAAAATGCACACATGCTACCAAATACCAGTTTCAATAATTTACACGTTTGTGACAAAAATCAAAATATGCTGTATTAATAATAATAAACAAATAAAATAAATAAATATCCTGGACATTAATCACACAGCGCCAGACTGGGTGGTAATTTAGATTATATTCTATATAATAAATATATAGCATATATAATTCGTATAAACAACTAAACAACTATATTCACAATACATGAGATTTGTACTTAATTTTCATTCTTTGTGGTCACTAAATGTAAAGCTGTAAATATTTTATTTGTTAAAAACCTAATAATATGAAATGCCGGAGAAGTTTAGGTACCTATCTTGTTTCTTTTATATCTGTATTATTGAAATTGCTAATTAACATATTGTAAAGGACATAATTTACGCACATGCATTGGTGCCTATCTATTTCATGATTAATTTACATACTTTGTCATATGGCGCTGGCATTGAGCGTACCAATGTTATGCTTAATAATAATTATTATCTTAATAATTTAAATTGTTTTTCAAGAAACTGGCGTCCAAAAAAAAATTAAAAAGAAAAGCTTACATTTGTTAATAAAAACACACAGGCAGTATACACAGGCTACGAAGGCTGTTATTTATCAATGTAATTGGTATGAACTCAAAGTTACTGTCCTCTCGATATTGCCTGATGATTGCCTTATGAATGCAATGAAAATGTAAAAATTGTTGAATATGATGTGTTACAATGCTCGTGAACTTTGCGAAATGAGTTGTGAGTTAAGGTCAGCCACGGGATAAACTTTAAATGACATCATAAAGCTATGACCTATGTACACGTGACACGTGTACAGTTGACACAAAATGTTTGAAATCGTTTTTAATAAATATTAATAAAATAGTCCTAGCCTATACTGCCTAAAGTCTTCCCCAAATCTCGCCACATATCACTGGCTTGAGCCAGAGTCTGCCAGTCCTCGGAAAAGCGGAACAAATCGTCACACTGAGAAAAAAGTGTCAAGTTGAAGTGGAACTGGGCAGGCCAGGTGCTGTGCCGGATGGACCCAGAAAGGTGGACCAAGATTGTCACTCTTTGGCAGCCGGCCGATGGGGCTCGGAAAAGGGGCAGGGCCAAAAAGAGATGGCGTGACGATCTTGACGAATATATCCGAGATCGGCCAGAAAAAGCAAAAGATCGTAGATTTGGGGGAGGCCTTTGCTCAGCAGTGGGAACATTTAAAGGCTAAAAAAAAAAATCGTTAACTTATTTATCAGTAGGAAAGTCTCTGACGGTGAACAAAGTAACACTGCATGAATGAAACTTTGAATTAATCCTACTTACTTAATTCGTCGGTCTTGAGGTATTGTTTTTGTTTTATTAACAATATAGGTAAGTTGGCCCTACCTAGGGGATCCGTGTAAAATACAAATGTTTTTTCTATACTAATATTATAAAGAGGAAAGATTTGATTGTTTGTTTGTTTGTTTGTATTGAATAGGCTCCGAAAATATTGAACCGATTTGAATAATTCTTTCACTGTTCGAAAGCTACGCACTATCCCCGGTGAATATAGGGTACTTTTTATCCCGGAAATATGTGGGGAAGAGCATTGATAGTGTATTTAAAAAAGAGGTAGATACGGCACTAGCGCTCGAAAAATGCTCCGCTCATATTGTGTTAATTGACACAAATCATTTTAGACGCATAATGTCAACGGTTGGTGAAGCACATAGATTTACAAGTCTGTTCCACATAAGTTGTCCTTTAGCCGCTATATTGGCAGCATTGCCTACGCTTTGTAAATCTGTCAAAAAACAGATTGAATGTATTGAAAAACAATACTACCAATATAGCGGCTAAAGGACTTCTTATGTGGAACCATAGTGTGGAACAGACTGTAGTATATATCGACGGATCAAATTCTAATCGCCGTGCGTCAAAGGATGGCATATCTACCTCTTTTTTAAATACACTATCAATGGGGAAGAGGGGATATTTGAAAAAAGCAATTACTTGATAATAGACTGCGTAGATAGAGATAAATGAAGAAACGTCCGAATAGCAACGACCTTTGCAAAGAATACCTAGCCGACCAATGATATTAGAATAAAAAAAGAGGTAGATAGGTTATGTCAGTACTGAAGTACTTTAGTATATATTCTGCATGGAAATAATATTGTCTATATTCTGTGACTGAAGCGAAGTCAAAAATTGTCCACGGCCACAGAATATACACGGCTGTCGTCTCGTATGTCACGATACTAATCATAGAATATCGTTAAATGGGTCACAGAAGATACATTAGATGGTTTGATGCCTATGAGTAACAATGATGATGTCTGAACGGGAATGAACCAAATTTTCGCCCACTTTTCGTTTGAAAGCATTTAATTTGATTTGTGTGAGAAATTGAAATGTTAAAAATATGCAAATATGGACATGGTCTGAAATAAATGAATTTTATTTATTTATTTAGTGAATAAGAAAAAAAAAATCTATTTCATTTTCCTTTAAAAACTTATTATAGACACTACATGATCTCCTGAAAAAGGTATTTTTTGCATAATTTATGCTTGCATCTTTTGTTTTTGTTTGTCTATTGATTTGAAGTAAAAAAACAGGTGCAAGCGATTTTCAACCTTATTGACATTTAAAATTTTGTTGCTTTTTCGCAAACGCTTGTTGACTATCTTTGCTGGTTCATTAAAATCCGTTATTTTGGTAAATGTCGATTACGTCGAAAATCACCTGTTTTTTTAAATTCAGATCAAAAAAACAATGTTTTCTTGACATTCATTTGCTTTTCCGACAATCATTTGTTTTCCGACATTCACTTGTTTTCTCGACATTCATTTGTTTTTCCGACATTCATTTGTTTTCAGATTTTTTCACACAATTTATTAAATGTATACTATCCTAAACAATGACTACTTGATATTTTCGCGTTGCGTCGCGACAAGTCGCGTTTGTCTTTCACCTAGAACAACGCGTTTCTTACTACCCATACCAAATTGTTTCCATTACATTTGGTGGGACTAACGGGAATGCTTATTTTCACTTCCCGTTCGTCCTACTGGTGGGACGAAGCTTGGTGGGACGAACGGGAATGAACCGATTTTTCACCTGCTTTTCATGAACAGTTTCATGCTTACTGTCACGGCATTGGCCGTTCTGTACATTTATAATCTATGGCAGACATCTCTTTCACACTCAGTCATCGGAGTATTTGCTGTCGCACTCGATCTTTTTATAGACCGACAAACTTATCTGTTCCGGTGGCCAAAATTGGAACTACGTGAAATGCAATGCAAAAACCTGCAAAAACGATATTTAATGACGGTTCTAAATAGACAGTAGCGACGCCGCCACCCGAACAGATAAGTTTGTCGGTCTATAGTATACAAAACTTACATTTTGTATTTCTAATTTAATTATGAACGAAAATTAAATTAAATATAATACTTACGCATGATAGGTGATCCCTAGACTTTTGGAAGTCTTATTTGTGTAGTTTCTGCAGTTTCGCATAACACAGGACGGCATTTTTAATAAGTTTCTTGGGAGCAACTCAGACTGTCAACACTGTCAAAAGACTGAGCTCCGGTAGGCCGATTAGCCTAGATAACGGGTGCCATTATTTTACTACAAGTAACCTATATACCTCTTTTTTTATTCTAATATCATTGTAGCCGACAGTGTCACAGAAAACGTTAGGAAAACACCTTCAGAAAAATTCGAAACACTGTAAAAGAAAAACAAAACTTTTAATTTACTTTTTATTACTGTCATAAAACTTTTGAGGCATTATTGAAAATAACAAAATAACCACAAAGGTTACATCAAATTATTAATTACCAAGCAGGTCAAAATATGTTTTTAAAAATTTTATGCTGGCTAAATTATTCAGAAAAAATCTATGCGCCATTAAAGAAAAAAAGTATTTAATTTACTTTTTATTGTTGTCAAATTCAGAAGAGCTGTTGCCAGTGCCTCTTTAAAATAAAGAAGGTCAACGTCTTTTTAAAACTTTATGATATTCTAAGACGCCGCGCGTATTATAATGGACCTCAGTGGATATTCCTTTCAAAAAAAAGATTAGCTTTTTATTGCTGTCAAATTATTCGTAACTCTGATGCCAGTTAGATTGAAAAAACCAAGCAGGTTATTATGTAAATTTTTCCATTTAATGCTGGCTAGATTCTTCAGAAAAAAATCTAAACGCCATTAAAGGAAAAAGAAACAAATACATATTTTCTTTTTAATTCTACTGTCAAAATGGAAATGGAAATTAGATAATATGCTGCTAGCGTTTTTAATGATCCAAAAAAGGTTGCATGTTATTTAAAAAGAATGATAATGAGATACAAAAAAATTTTAATCGACTATGTACTAAATTAATAGTATTTTAATATGTACATAGTCGAAACAGAATAAAATAATATTATTTGGTCATACGAGTATAAGCTTATTATGACCAAATATTTATTCTTTTTCAACAATAGTGTTAAAACGATTTCCAATAAGCAGCGATGACTATAAGCTGAGACTTGAGATTTTATTTAAAGAAGATTCAAAATACCTATAAGGTTCCGTTAGTTTTTTTGTTATGGGTAGGTACTTCAACATAATATTACCATTTTGATTTGACAAGTTATATTTTGTCACCCTAATATACAGATACTCGCCAGTATGAATCGTCCGTATTCCCTGATGATGAATTTGCCGCTCTGCAGCGTGATGGCGAACGACTAAAAAAAGAGCGACTTGACGCAGTGTGCCGTGCCCACCACCTGATGAAATCATCATTAACTAATATTATAAAGAGAAAAGATTTAATTGTTTGTTTGTATGAATGAATAGGCTCCGAAACTACTGAACCGATTTTTAAAATTCTTTCATTGTTGGGAAGCTAGCAAACATAGAAAACAACAAGCAAAGCAAATAAAATAAAAAATATGCATAAAAAAGACTCTGACTATGTCAGAGGGCCGTTAATACAAGAAAAAAAAAAAAAAACTATTCCCGGGTGTTATAGGGTACCTTTTATCCCGGAAATGTGGGGGAAGGGGGTGACATTTGAAAAAAGAAATGACCGCAGAGACGGCCGCTAGTTTTTTATATAACTTCATTTGTACCCTAACGATTGCACTGTCCCGAACTTATCCCTAAAAATATAATTAGGATATTTTACTTACGAATGTCTGTCATGGGCCCTAAGTACAAAACAACCTATAACATCAACTCTAGCACTGAATTCTTACAATTCAACTTATGACTTAGGATACAATTAGTACAAGAAACAAAAAGTAATAACCACGCGTAAACAGAGTATGGCGAAGTGTTAAATTCTTTAGCGAACGGCTTATAACTTATGTAGTCGGAACGAAGCGTGTTGTTATTTTTATTCGGTGAAAAAGTTTCCTCGGGAGACGCATATCGGCATCAGTCCGCGGCGTTACCGGAATAACACCTTGAGTCTGAACGGCTACGCGAAAGGTAGCGCGCCCCCAGGGGGCAGTATGCTCAAGGCGGCAGAAAATTAACGTGCTCCCGCGGGAAATCTAGCTCGCCTTAGAGTCGGCCGCCCGCGCCCACTCGCCTCCGCCGGGACGAGCTTAATATCCTGCGCACCTGCCTCCTCAGTGCTCGCTGCTCGCGGTTTGTTTAATGTTCACCAGATAGCGAACAGCGTCTGGTGTATCACCAACAAAGAAGACATGTTGTTCATAATGTCTATTCTATTGAAAAATGCTTAGCTTTCTTGCTTTCTTTTGTTGGGTGCCACCAGCGCCGCGAGTTTGCTCGTGTGCAGTTCTCATTTTTATGAAAAATAACCATCGAATATTATAGTTATTTGCTTGCGAGAATCAGAGATTTATTTTACAACCAGTGGAAAACCAGGTTAGCAAGTCCGGCAGCTAGTTGCAATTCTTAAATCTGTCTGACCGTTCTGAAGTGACTTCTTGTTATGAATAATTTAATCGGAACATTCTATTATGCTTAGCCGAATGAGGGAGTTGTTGGTATTTAGTCTGTGGTTGGACCTGTTATAAACTTATATTTTTATATGAATTTCATGCTTTAAAAAACGAAAGTGAATAATCTGTGTGAGTAAGAAATGTTTAATTCGTAGCTCAGTGTCTCCATACTGGGCACACCGGCGCAGTCTAGTGTAGTCTATCAGTAAGAGAACAATTATTATTCTTCTTCTTTATTTCTATCCACGTACTTGTTGTTTTGTTTGAAGACATTCAATGAATTTGAAGATATTTGACTCCCAAGGGAAATTTAGTCTGTTCAAGGCCAGTAGCCGGTAAAGTCCTACTCCACTGGGATCTTTCATTTCCACTTGCTCGTTCCATCGTTAGTTATGTTTCAGTTAATGCGTTATCTAGAATCTTGAAAGATATGTAAAATTTGGCATAATGAATATTGATATAGGCTTACATTTATTTTTTGTTTTTTATCTGTAACTCGCTGTGGTTTGCGACCACAGAAATCTAAATTATTTAGATTTCTGTGTTCGCGACGCACTCTAACTCTGCGATTGTAAGTACTTATGTAGTCCATACAGGGTTGACTGTTTTCATAGTCCCGTTTTGCCTTTGAATGAAACAATTTAAGAAAGTTACCAGTTGTTGGTAGTAATTACACGTCTCTTAAAGTCAATGGTATAATCAATCAACAAAGCATTTCGCAACACGTCAGTAGAATGCCGACGAGCTCGTTCGCGTCGGTCCCTGACACGTGTCGTGTCCGGCGCTGACTTCAGGGACGGGACTAAAGACAAGGTTACTAAAATGGACCTCATTTGCTTTAAATGAGGCTCACGTTTTCGCACTCATATTTATAGAAATCTGTGGTAAATTATTCTGCGACGCGCGACGGTTCAAGGAAAGGGCTATTACGGATACCTAATCGAGAAAAATACGACGAGTACCCGATAAATTTTGAAAGAAACAATTTAAGGCAGTCACCAGTTGTTAGCAAGTATAAAGTATTCATACACGTCTCACTTAAAGCCAATAGTACATATAAACAACCAAAAAAGCATTTTGTGACTAAAATGGACCTCATTTGCTACAAAGGGGGAGGGGTATTTTTTTATTTAAGGAAATCTGTGATCGATCCGTCTCAGATCAAGATGACATTTAACCAGTTATTAAAATTATACCTTTATTTTTTTTCCTGCTTGCTTTATGTGATGTCTCGTATCTTTCACTTTAATCGTCAGTAAATCTTGTCAAAGAGTGTGCAGATTCACCTACTAATTGTAGTTCAATGAGATTCACAGAGAGACACCGAAAAGCGCCCGAAAGATATCGAAACAAGTAGTATGAAGCATACGCGTTACTAACCAATTAAATATGGACCTTATTATATTCTGAACAAATGAATATAAACAATCAAAAATCATTTCGCAGCATGTCAGTCGAAGTGCAAAGATTCACGGAGACATGTCGACGAGCACCGCCCGCGTCGGTGTCTGACACGTGTCGTGTCCGGCGCCGGCTTTAGGGACGGCTGACGAGAGAAAAGGTAACTAACTAACTACCTACCTATCTACAAAGGACGTCGTTTGCTGGCCGAAAAATAGACGTTTTGATAGATTTAAGAGAAACTAGTCGTCTCACCAAATACCCAACATAATAATATTTGTTGCACATCTTACCGATTGACGTTTGGTTGGACACATTTTAATTAATTAAAATTAATAATGCAACTATTTTCCTTTACGTTTTATTTAGTTTTTAATCCTATCACTGCCATGTTCAAATTATGTAATTCTACAAATATTTTGCGTTTCGTTCGCCAAGTATTTAGTTAGAAATATATTGTTATATTATGTTATATGGTGAAAGGGTTAAAAGAGATTGTAATATAATAGAAATAAGTTTTGTAATACTATTATTTTCCCATAAAAATATGAGTTCCAGCAGGTATCTTCGTGGATCATATTTTCATGACAACCCTAGGTGAAGACTGACGGGCACGTGTATTGGCGAACAATGTATGACCACATCAATGTAACTGAAATGTCGTACGCACTTTCATACTGCCATCCCTTAATTGAGTGGAGTCTGGGAGTGTCCATATAAGTAGAAACTGTAGCATAACAAATTGAGTTCGCACAGGTACGAGACGTGACCAATAAATATTTTGTTGTTTTTGTTGCATATAAGTAACACATGCGTGTAATGGCCTAAGTAAATAAATAAGAAGAAGCATGACGTACTTAGCGATTAACAGGACTGAATGGCGAGGCCAATGGCTAAAAAAAGGGACGTTGACAGCTCAATATGCGTAGCTACATCTGTAGTTCAAAGTATAGCAACCCTAGAGAAACAGGCCCACAATTAGTGATGTACAAGATTCGAGGCGTCCGAGTCTTTTTGACTAGAGCTTGTTGTTTACAGGGTTCATTCTCATTTTTATGAAGCTCGACGACTCATTTTGAGACTTTTTGAGCACTCGAGACTTTTTGAGAGCTTGATCTATCTCGAGACTTTTTCAGGGATCGAGTCTTTTTCTGAGCACTAGTCTCTTTCTAGGTATAAGTTGTACTATCAATATTATTGGTTCCAATAGTATCGATACTACCTATTGGAGGATTGATACTAATACATTCAATCAATAGTATTATTCAATTTGTGCTATCGGTAGCCCTTTCGATATTGTTACAAGTTTTTAAGGTCAACTATCGATAGTTCCGCAACACATCACTACCCGCAATATTGTCCACCTCGCGCTCTGCCGAAGTTCCCTACGCGGTGCATTCCGCGGGGACGGGTCTTATCTCACTGCACCAGGCTATTTTACCTCTCACTTATTACTTAATGGTAATAAGTGAGAGGTAATGCTCATTGATTTTATCTAAGGCCTATGCTTATTCATTTGGGATTAGATATAAGCATAATACATACATATGTCTTTTTTAATCTGAAAAACGCTGTTCGTATTTGTAAATCAAAGCGTCTTTCAATAATTAAAGATTAAACCGTTTGATAAAATCCGACTTTGTTTAACTTATTTGGAGTTGAAACTGCCTATTTTCAGTTTGATCGAATCGACCTTAGTTCATTTCTTTTTAATTTAATAAAAATATATTCAGTGTAGGTACGTTATCATTTTTACATTGTGTATTGATGCATAAATCATGTTTGTCTGTGTTGTCATAAAGACTCAAAAAAATTTGGAAAATTAATACTATTTTCTACATGATGATGATTAACATGACACACACATTGAAGTCACCAAGATCTTAAGGGACACACTTGGTACTCAAGTGAAGTCCCTCAAGACAAGTCTCAATGGATTTGCATAAAACCTTCACTGGTAGAAGCAGGCTATTTAGTGATCCCCGACAAAGATTCCCCCGGGTGACAAAAGCTCGAAGCCTCAAATATGGACTAGTCCCTTATAATATAGGTATTGAATTACCCTTCTCGTGCGTGAATGACTGAATGTATGGTCGAACGGTATATTTACCTACTAGAGGTCCATCTATAAGCCTTCAAATTATTGTTTTATTATATTGATGTTACAATTGTTATTGCTATTCGGTGGTAGTAATTTCGGTGGTTCGCAAACCTGGTTTATTTTGTCTCATGTGAAAGATATTTTTTATTTATTTTATTTGATGATGATAAATGATGGTTAAATTGTATTGCACAATACAATGGCGGAAAAGGCGCACTTAATGTCACATGTCATTCTCTACCAGTAAACCCTAGGGCTGCAGAAGATATTCGTTCTAAAACTTCTCATATCGGATGTCTAAAAATATTAATACAAATGGTATTTTTAAATATTTCATTCAAAATTCCTTACTATTTTTTATCATTTTACACGATTTTTTAAATTAACTGAAATTTTTTGAGACTACAATAATGTTATTAGAAGCATGTTGGATCTAAAAATTAGGCCCACAATGTCTGTAGATTGTGACAGTGTAATGTACATCTCTACATGAATAAAGTAGCATATAACAATGCCATGTACTATTAGCGAAGTTGTCGAAGTTTCTTTGAGCGAGGGTGGTGACCGCAGCCCGCGGCGCGGTCGTTGCGGTCACGTGTCCTCACCTACGGGTACCACTCCCGGCCCTGCCACTTTTCCACTGCTTTAAATTCACAATTCAGATAGGTGATCCAGTTTAAAAGTTTAGACCAATTTCGTAGTTTGACAGGCTCGGAGAAAGGGTCGCGTTCTGTCTCTATATGTTGTAGTGCGATCTTATGTGAATGCAATAAGGTTTATATTAAGTTTGTACACTGACATACCATGCTCTTAAGTGGACGATTTTTTATGGATGGATTTATTGTATTTGAGGGATTTATGTATATTAAACATAAGATAAATCTACATGTATCGTATATTCGTAACTGAAATGGTAGGCGAAATCTTTTGAATATTAAATTTATTTAAAGATGATATAAATTGTACAATAACCTTTTATAAAGTTAGTTACACCTAGGGTTGCCATCCGTCCGGGTTTCCCCGGATTTGTCCTAGTTTAGAGGGCATCCGGGGAGCATCCATGGAAGGTTTGTAGACCGAGATTAAAAAAAACTTATATATAAAAAAATTTGGGCCGCCCGCGAGACACGCACTATGCCCGCACACCACGATGTTTTTTATTACATTGAATATGTTTAAAAGATCTTGTTGACGTGTCCGGCTTTCGGACTCTAAAATCCGGGGTTTTCACGCGTCTTGTCCTGTTTTCCAAATTTTAGAGATGACAACCCTAGTTACACCCGATACTTTCTAAGTTTTTCGAATCAATTATAATAGTTTCACCAAGCTAAAAGATACGGATTTTTGTACTGCCGTTTAATCGTCCAATTTGTCGATTTAGTTTCTCAATTTTAATGTAGTACTACTTAATTAAATGAATAATTCTATTTTCAACTAACGCAAATCAAAATTTGTTTCAGAAATGGCGGACATCAAAACTGAAAGCATGGACAGTTTTGAATCAGGTAAGTTGAGTCATAATTAATGACCCGCGTCGAGCGATTACAGTGACACATAAAAAAGACATAAAAATAAAATTTAACGTAAATGACAACGGCAAGCAGCTCTCATATTAATATTTGAATAGTGGAGTGTAAAAAGTGTTGAAGTCGGAGGTGGTAGGGCCGCCGGCGGCGTTAACGGAGCCCTGGAGGGCCTTTGCCGAAGTCCCCGTCTCGCAATACTGCCGAAAAGATAAAATGAACATAAAGTTGAGGAGTAGATACTCTCGCTCAGAGGAATCGTAGTTTCCCTCCTGGCGACACTAAACCCGCTATGACTGGAGCACGCAGTTTGCGGAACCTAACGAATGGCGGACGTTTATTCGAATATCAAATAGGTATGCACTTTCATTATACACGAATATGTTTCGGAAAATACTCATCTCATGAGCGGCAAATATAGGCTAAGGCTAAAATATAGGCTTAAACATACCTAAAAAGTAATATTATTTTTTTAAATAAAAGAAAAAGTGTTGAGACATTTCAAATGAGGAATAAAGCAACTCTTTACGCTTTACAATTATCCAAATCAGTATTGGTAGGTCACAAGAAACGTTAGTATAATACTTGGTAAAGAAAATAAATTGATAGAAAACAATAACATTTCGCTTTCTTACAGACACATTGTCCTGATTCGGGGCATTTTGATCCTTTTTTCTGGTTTGAGTTACATATATTTTTTGTTTTTCGTTAATAAAAATTTGTTTAGCTTAAAATATTTATACAGAATATTGAAAAAAAAATCTTTTTAAAGCTATGCTAAGCTTTTTAAAGTAATGGTTTTATTGAGCTGAATCAAATCCGAACCATAGAACACGATTGAATCAAATTGAATTGTAATTTGTTAAAGAGTGTTTTTCGCGGAAATCTTGCGTCTGCTCTATAATTAAAGCATCAAAATATTATACCTGGTTATGACGTAAATCTTAACAGGGCATGGATATCACCGTCAATACCTCTATCGCTTCCACATTACTAATACCGACAAATGTAACTGTAACCCGTCAAAAATCCAAACCATTGAAAATCTCCTTAAAGAATGCCCCCGCTATGCTCGCCAGAGATTTGAACACGAAGAAACTTGTAAATATTTCAATATTTCACCTTATGATATCCGACACCTTATCCACAAGCAAGAAGCTATAATATCTTTTGATAATTACTGCAAATATATTGTAAATACCCTTAAAACTTACAATAACTCTTAGCCTTACGGATAACATCTGCTTATATTCATCCTAGATAATCATTCAATTTCATGTTCTCCAAAATTTCTCAATTATTCCACCCTACCATCTTCTATGCTACGTTGTATCCCATAGCGACTGGCAAAACTCTTGAATTATTAAAAATGATCCTATCATATCACAAGAGTAAACTCTACAAATACCAAGCCAGGGACAAAAAAAAACCTGGTCTGTCGGTAGTCTATTTTTGTTACTACGTGTAATTCTGTAGTTTTATCCAAATAAAGGCTTCATCTAGGTATCCAAATTACCCAGTAATTTGTATGCACATAAGATTACCGTTAACAAGCTTTTATATAGAGGATTTTGTTGTTCATAAAGGATTCGATAGAAAATGTTCTAAAATTGCATTGTGGAGGCAGACCTCCCGAACTTACAATTAAAATGGACGCCCGAAATTGTGTACAGCGTTCGTCACTTAGTACGCGATGAGGAGTGCCCGCTAGGGTGGAACGATAATTTTTTTTTTTCGAATTGCGCTTTGGAATAGTTGTATAAAGTTGCCTCTTGCCATCAATAACCCACATTAAAAATATAAAAAATATCAAATAGCGGTAACAGCCCCCGCCAAGGCATCGAAGATTTGCAAAAATGACAATTTAGGGGCTATTTTGTGCGGCCTGCAATATATTACAGTATTCATTAATATATATTTTTTTTATTAAAAATACTTTCTATTAAAGTAAATTAACTGTTGCAATCAAATATTTCATTATAATAATGTACTTAAGCGCTGTAGTGGAGAACGAAAGTGCGGGGCGAAGCGGGGGAGAGCGGCATGCGCCGATGCGCGGCAGCATGCGCAGAACTATGAATTTCAATGTTTTGTTTTAAGTAGTGTCGATAACTGTGTCAAGGTGAAAGGTCGCGCGTCAATTTCGTTCACAAGTTCTTGTTAATTTAGGTTTTTCAAGTGTTTAACATGACTTCTACGAGACTAAAGTTAAAATGTCCTATATTTGGTGAAAGTGCAGAGTTGAAAGAGAATATCCTACCTACGTATGAAAATGTTATGAAATTCTATGAATGGGTTCGACAAGACTTAAAAGTAAGAAATAATACAACAAAAGAACCGTCGTTTTTAGAAATTGCTGAAATAGTAGGGACAAAAATTGAAGGATTATGGATAAAATCTTCTATTCCGATTGTTACGCACAAACGAGTCTTGCAATTATTAAAAAGTTATCACTCCAAATGTTATAATTTAAAAAAGTCTTTGAAAAAACTAAAGGAAGAAAAGTTAGAAGAGTTTAGAATACAAAGTAGAAAGCTTTTTGACATAGCTGCCTGTAAATGTAAAGAATTTGAAAGCTGTACTTGTTTGAAGGAAAAAAAAGTGCCAAAAGAAGAACAAATGTTTTTAGAAGACCAACGCACTCACAGACTAATGGTTTTGGGAAGAACAGACCTTATCCAGAGTAAGAAATTGCAAAATAGAAGATTACGTGCTCTTAAACAAGAAATGAGGCATAATTCAATTACGGAAATTGAAAAAAATCCGTCTACTTCGTATCGGTTAAAACGATCTGAAGTTAATTTAAATATCGACCTTCCATGTTGTTCGTCGGTAACAAATAGTCCTGACACCGCTGACACAGTTGCTCAAAAGCCTATAAAGCTCACGGATACTAGTCTCCATAGTTTGACGACTGTATGCGATAGATACGGAGTATCAGATCGAGCTGCGGCTGCTATCGTATCATCTGTGCTGTGTTCTGCTTCTACGAGTGCCGATTCCGAGTCGCAGTCGATTAACGTCGTAGACAGAATGAAACTGAGAAGAATAAGACAGAAAGTACGTGAGCGAATATTAACAGAAGAAAAGGTACCAGAAATTCCTGCATTATATTTCGATGGGCGGAAAGACAGAACGGCTAAAACTGTTTTAAAAGGATCGAAGAGATATAAAGTTATTGTACAAGAGGAACATATTTCGATTATAAAAGAACCAGGTTCTGTTTATGTTGGGTATGTAGTTCCAGCATCTGGCAGTGCAAGAAATATTGAAAGAGCTATTTACAGTTTTTTTACGACTGAAAATATATCAACAAAAAGTTTACTGGCTGTTGGTTGTGATGGAACAAACACAAATACAGGCAAAGTGGGAGGCGTGATCCGTCTTTTAGAAAATAGACTATCTCGACCATTGCAATGGATAATTTGCCTTTTACACGCCAATGAGCTGCCACTGAGGCATTTGTTTACATATTTGGATGGCCCTACTGCAGGACCTAAATCATTTGCAGGTCAAATAGGTAAAGCATTAGAGACATGCGAGACGTTGCCGTTGGCCCAGTTTGAGATGATAGAAGGTGATCTACCTCCACAAATATCAACAGATCTTAGTACAGACCAGAAATATTTATTAGATATTACTAATGCTGTCATAAATGGATCCTGCCCTCCTGATTTATTACATAGAAGCCCAGGTAAATTATCACATGCCCGCTGGTTGACCAGAGCAAATCGCATATTGCGTTTGTATATTTCTACACAAAGCCCACATCAAAATCTTGTTATTTTAGCAACGTTTGTTGTAAAATCATACGCTCCTGTCTGGTTTGCTATTAAAACGCATTCATCCTGCAAAGATGGTTCAAAACATTTGTGGAAACTGTTTAACAGTACTAGATATTTACCCGACAATCTGTTAAAAATAGTAGATCCTGTTTTAATTCGAAACAGTTACTTTGCTCACCCAGAAAATTTGTTGCTGAGTATGATTACTGATTCTCGTAAGCACATTAGAGAACTCGCCGCAAGACGCATTTTAAAGGCTCGTCAAGTAAATAAAAATTCTGTTTCACGAATTTTTGAGGTGCCAACAGTAAATTTAAATGCAAGTTCTTACATTGATTTGATTGACTGGCAACATAATTTATTCGAACCCCCAATACTCACGAATATTTCCGAAGAGCACTTACAAGACCTAATTGAAAAAGGAGGAGATGCTGTTTTGGACTTTATGAGACTGCCTTGTCACACGCAGGCTGTAGAAAGATCAGTAAAAGTTGTGACAGAAGCAGCTCTAAGTGTATGTAATAAGACTAGAAGAGAGGGATTCATAAAGTCCAAATTAGCATCTCGAAAGGTCATGCCGAAGTTTGAGACAAAAAAGGATTTTTCCTATAAAAAGTGATGTTTTCATAAAGTAATATTTTTTTAAATTAATGTTCAATTTTAAAATAAAAGGTTTTATTATGTAAAATATAGTTTTATTTTACATTTGTAGTCACAAAAAGTAATATTTTCTTATTATTTTATATATAGGGTGTATTTAACAAAACGTCTGAAAAACAAAAAATTCATAAATTTCAAGTGTTTGGCGGGGGCTCAAGCTATCGAGCTAGTAATTTCAGATTAATTGTAGTTATTAACAATTATATAAAGCAACTTTTGCCAGGTATTCCAATAAGAAATAAAAAAAAAATTTTTTTTTCATACAAAAGTGTTCCACCCTAGTGCCCGCGTCGCCTCTGATAGCATTAACCACTTCCTAATTTAGATAGGTGTTGCCAGATAAAAAAGCTTACTCAGTCTCACCTACAACGATTTCGCTTTTGTTTTTAGTCTTATTAATCTTGTTATTGTTTTTATGATTGGGACATTTATGAGCCTTGAATATTTTTGAAAAAGGAATTATAATGCATATTATTATTTGCAATATGCCTTTTAAACCGACTTCAAAAAAGAGAAAGGTTATCAATGTTTTTTTTTTCACGCATTAAACAAATGCTGATAAAGAAAAAGTTTTGTTATTCTAAAATAAAAACGGATATGTCTAATAAATCTTTTATATTAAATTCGTAATTTGTTTCTTTATCTAAATGTCAGGGATAAGAATACTTACTAAAATTCACACTGACTATTTAATTCAAAAACATCTCAGTTAAATTGCCAAAACCCAGATTCATAACTCTTTAACGAATATTCTATTAATATCTTGATAACTTATTTATAAATAACCTATATGCAATATTGCGGCTAAATATACTCAGATACTCCCATTAATCGGCTGTTTGTCAAATAGCTGATGACTGAAGTTATAACCGGCGCTAATAAAGCCAATTATCGCCGCTGAAATAAAGCGACAGTGCGACTTTTAGCTCGGATAGTACACGGTTCTGCAATCAGGCGCAGTTTAAAATGTGCATTTGCGATGTGGCGCGGTGCGCACTGGGCGCGGACAGAAATGCATTTTCAATAATTGAGGGTCAGACAGGGTGGTGGGGGCGTATTAAAATGCTCGCAGCTAACTTTCCGATCGTCATCCCGCGACATCCGGCCCGATTTGGAAACTAATGGACCGTGTTTAGTATCTGCCTAACTGAAAATATCGCTTGGTTTGCAGGTTTCTCAAATAACTGAAGGATGTAATGTTCTTTGTCTAAGTATGTGGACCATTATATGTATTTTGGAACCCGACAAACTATTTGGTATAAGCATAATGATAGAAACAACCAGGCTATTGTAGAATTATAGGAATCTTGACTATTTTTTTATGAGTTATTTCCGCCCGCGGTTTCACCCGCGCGTAATCTCTTTTTTCAAATATCCCCCCTTCCCCCCTCATTTTCGGGATCAAAAGTACCCTATGTTCACCGGGGATAGTGTAGCTTTCCAACAGTGAAAGAATTATTTAAATGGGTTCAGTAGTTTCAAAATTGATATTCCCGCGGGAATGAGACGTTTCCCGTAGGAATTTTATAGCCTATGTCCTATTCCGGGTTATAAACTATAACGTGTGCCAAATTTCATCTAAATCCGTTCAGCCGTTTAGGCGTGATTGAGTAACAAACATCCAAACATCTAAACATCCAAACATCCGTTTGGATGTTTATCCAGACTTTCGCATTTATAATATTAGTAGGATTATACTGAAATAGGTATTTTACAATAATAAGAACAAACATATTTCGCTATAATGAAATGTAGGTATACTTCCCGGGTATTTTATAAAAGCGCGTTATTGAACTTTTCCTAGAAACGCTCCCTCTATTTGTGACTATTAGCAACTGTGATTTCCCAAATATGTAGATATAATTTCAATTAATTGTTTCTGGCAAGAATAAAATAACTCTTAAAATTAAACATATTCGACTATCATAATATTATGGTGTAAGCCAAAAACACTGAATAAAAAATTGATATTTATACTTTGGACTGCTGTCTTTCCAAGTAGCGAAATAGAAACAAATGGAAGTGCACATACCTAGCATTTCTAATTAACCAAGCAAGGTAATTCGTGAAGATGGGGGGATGTGATTTAGGTTTTGTCTGAATCTGCAGCCTCCGCGGCGTCTCAGTCTGCGGCGCGGCGACGTCAGGCTGACGACACGCGACGTGACGCGCTAGAGTTTATAGCCACGGGGAAAATGCCAATTAGTTCCGGTAGCGAAAAACACTACTTACACTAAATAAGGCTTTTTGTACGACTTCAACTTTTGAAAGTGTATTTGGTACCAGGAGCTCTGTCTTTTAAAACCAGATCTATGATTCAGCAGTTCATTTGAGACCTTTTAATATGGGCGTTTTGGAGTGACTGCTGATCACAGAGATATTCAACTCTGTGCTGCTGATAGTTGTATGTTATAAAACATGAAAAATCATAGAAGAACAAGGAGAGTAGAATTGGCCTTGTGGGTTAAATGCAAAATCGTCCTTTTTAATGGCAACAATTAACGAGTTGTAAAGACTATTTAATGTTAAGTATTATTACGACCGATTTGATGTAATAATCTGAGAAGTTGTGCTAATGCTTAGTTTGGGGCCGAACGGCGCTGTGTGAATAGTGTCCAGAAATATTTATGTTTTTTTATTTATATTTGTTAAAAACTAATTTTAACACAAAAACTTACGCTATGTAAAGAGATTCAATACAATTATAAATATCGAACAGTGTTTTTCAAGTCACTTAATTTAAAATGTTGTAATTTTCAGAGTTCACATATCGTCTGTTTCACTTTCTCACAAAAAAGACAAACAATAAGAAGTTGCCCTCGGTTATTTTCTCGGGGAGATCACGTAGGCGCGCACCTCATCTGCGGAGCTCCCGCTGCGGCGATAAAATTTAAAATTCAAGGCCGCGTTAACGAACCGGCCTCGCGAAGAAATAGATATTCAAATGTGAGAAGATCCCATATTAACATTTATGGCAAGTTTGCGGAGACGAAACAAAGGCGAGGACGTCGGCCCGCGGAGAGCGGACCGCGGATGACAATGCGACACGCTAGCTTGGGAAATAACAACTGTTTCTCTAGCTGGCTTTTACTATATGATGTTTTTGCATAAGAATTTACTTCAATGTTTGAAGTCGCTAAAATATTTGAACACCTTATCACATTAAATTGGATGAAAATAGTTTACACTAGTTTACTAGATAACTGTAGTAGAATCTATTACAACATACGAGTATAGAGATAAAAATGGTCAAACTAAAACAAAAAATATATGAGGAAAATCATCTTTAGTCTAATTTCTAGTATTATCTACTACATTTATGACTATTTTGAGAATGCAATAGGTTTAAGTGACTATATCCATTCGGTAGCCAAGTAAGCAGTAATGTGTGTCGATTCTTTTAGATGGAGTGTTTTGACAGTACTGATCGACCTCGTGAAAGGAATTATAGCGAAGATTTATAGCTCAAAATCGTACTTAGTAAAGACGTTTTCACGGAAAATTTTCTTGCTTAATTTCGCCTATTCAAAACAGAAGTTATTGAAGAGACAAAAGAAGCAGACCATTGTACTCAGTAGCCCCATTCACTCTCTAGACAAATAAAAGTTTCGAAGAAAACAAATCAAAATCCCAATTTTGCTGGTTGCATTATTTATGTGATATTGCTTGGTGACTGGCGGTGTTCCCCTTTTCTTTGCTGTGAACTTGCGGTGTAATTCACACTTTTGCAACTTTTGCTATCAATACTTAAAACATATGGCCTCGTCTTTTTCCAGCGGCTATCAAGAACAGAATTGGGTGAAAATGTTTCGTGTTTTGGCTTAGAGCTTTTTCCAAATATGTTTTGTTTCGATATAGTGAGATAGTTGGCACACGTTTCTTATTAATATCAGGCGGTCGGAATGGCCGAAGACGTCCCCAGCGTCCGCTCTCTCCCAAATAAAATTGCCGCTATCTAAACAAAGAGCCCTAATTATTCGGCCGTGGCGGGCGGGGTCGCTCTCTTATGGGTGTTCTGGGGCCCATTTCGCTTCTCGTATAGGACCCAAGGGAACAGCGGGCGCCGCCTAGCCAATCGCCGGATGGAGGAGCGAGCGATCCGCAACCTTTTTATATGCGATATCGGCGTCGGCTGGACCCTACCCCCGCCCGCACACCCCCGCGGCTACTCGGGGAATTAAAAGTTGGAAGGCGCACATCTGATTACCCCAACATACATTACCGGTTCGCCAATCTCGATAAGCCACACACAATTTATTAGCGGTTGTTGATGAGTTGTTTTGACAACAGCACGGAATTGCGCCCGATTCAATGTTCAATGGAAAGCTTTATCGTACTGTATGTCACCACTTTAGAAATGTAGTAAAGAAAATAATGTGCAAGTTTACGTCTGTTAGGTGTTAGGAGATTTGACAACTATTAAATTTCCTATGGCGTACCATCGAGGTGTAGAATCTCTATACTCTTTGTATAGATCTTAGTAATTATGGTAAGAGTAAAGTCCTCAGTGGTAGCATAGAAGGTTTCTGGATTTCACTCATGCTTTTTATTTATATCTGTCTTTTCATCTGATGGGGTGTGGCTATAATAAAAAAAAGCTTAATTTTAGTCACGGGTAGATGGATGACATCTCATGTATGCAGGATTAATCCTGCCCTAAATGACCTAAATCGCGTATAATCACGTGATATGTTTGCTAAATTGACCTTTTTAATAGAATTTTAATTTATTATAAACCGCAGGTAAGAAGAAATATATTGTAGTATCTACCTTAATTGTAGTTTACGAATATTTGTAGGTGCATAACACATAGCAGTTTTTACAACAATGGATTGGTAAATGAGTGACCTATTATATTATTATACATATTCTCTACATAGTAGGAACATCTCTATTAATTTGCATTTTAATCTGAAACGGCGGTTAAAAGCCTCGCCGGTGCTGGTCCTATACTTCAATACTTATTTTAATTTGCACCCGATTTTATTTTGAGACAATAAATTCAATATAAAGGGTTTCCGAGCGGTTTACCTCCGGGCGCATTGTCTTCGCCCTACGCCTTTGCAGCGTTTTCATTGTGTAGAAATTATGAAATAAAAAGGCGATATCGTATGTCGGTGGGTGAGGTGCGGCGGCGCGGGCGGGAGCGAGCGGAGCGCGCGGAGCGAGCGGCGACACACGACACCTAGCCGCTGCGAGCCGCCCTTTGTACCGCACCATTCACCCACACACCACTCATATTCGATTGCAATGTTTTAAGCATTCGATTGCCCTCAGTAATAAAGGGTTCCCAAGAAGTACGTATAATATAATTTTTTTCGCGTTTTGTAGTCTTTCACCCGAACGCGGCGAAGGGTACGCTCATTGTTTCTATGTTGAATTGCGGCGGATGAATGGATCCAGAGCATTCATACGTTTGGCACTTAAAGATCGTAGGAAGATAATACGAGGCGGGCTCGGGCGTTCCAGGGCCTTTTGAGGCGGCAACAACAAACCTCCTACTGAACACGATTTTAATTACGATTTTCTTTTTATTAGTACAACTAAATATAACGTATGCAATTTTTAAGATTCGCATATCTTGTATTAAGTCCCGAGAGTCACCGTCCAATTTCGATGCGAGTCCCGGATGGGACTGCGTTGCGCCGTTGTTCAATTAAACTTTGACACGATAGCCACCCGAAACGACCGCGCTATCTTTGAGATATGTCTGTGCTATAAATTTGCATTGATAAATAAAGTTTGTTTGTGCAATTTTAAGTGTATTTCGAGCGTGTTGGGTGTTTATATTACGGAAAGTATAAAGGAAGTTGTCATAGCGGCTGAAGGTGTAATATCTCAGGACGCGAGGCGGGCTCCAGGGAGCAAGGCTCTCGCGACGGGAGCCTCTTTAGATATGCATGAACAGCGCGGTATGAGCGGCCGCACGCTTGTCCTGAACAAGTGAACACCGCAGGACCGACCAGTCAAGAAGTTAAATCGACAACCACCAACCCCAGGGGAAGTACCGATATTGCGTCGACACTTGACACAGATGCACTTAACTATGCATGGACAGAGATACCGCGCTCCCAAAACCGAAAGCTTGGCAAAGTTTCAGATACTCAATTTTAAAGTTAATCGGACAGATGTTAAACATGTGGTAGATGTTGCTTTGACAAGTGATTTTTGTAATTACACGTGAATAATAAAGTAGTAATCATGATAATAATATCATAAACATGTAATAAGATGAAATTTTTCCATGGTAGGAATTGAGTTCTAGAAATAATAATGGCTTTCATTATGATGTATAAATAATATCATATAACATAATTATCATGACATAAACAGACATATTCATCCCACTATGGTAAAGTACGTACTTAACGATGGCAGAAACTGAATATTGTAATGGAGACGTTTGAAATGGCAAAGATAATGGCGTCAATGGCGTGAAATCACGATAGACATCGATTTTCACCTTGAGCGGTCACTCGTTTGCGTGCGGGCATTGTTTGATCGCTAGCGGAACAGCTGCGTTGGCGGCTGGTGGTAAAATTTACCAGATGATTAGAAGTAAAAAGCAGGCCAAGCATCGATGAGTTGAAGGTATATTTTTCTTCTCTTGACACAGATATTCATCTTGTTTACTTTTGGCATTAATTTGCCTTGGGTTTTGTAGTTTTCGCCCTTTCGGATACTAGGCTCCAATGACGGTGTTCTCATGGGACCCACAGATATTTTTTTGGCCTCTTAAATCCCATGGGTATGGGTTCCCCAAAATATGTGCTCCTCATGGCTCCCATGACGCTGCTCTTAAAGGATCCACAGATAACGTTTTCGCGTTTTGAATCCCATGGGATCTTTAAATAATATGAACTATTTATGGTTCCTTTGATGCCACTCCCATGGGACCCCCATGCGACAGACATTTATTTTGTCTCTAGGCACCCATGGGATGCTCAGGTAAAAAAAAACTATGCGAATAGCGAAAGGTTTTACCTTACACTGACTTATAATGAACATTCCCTAGACACTTAAAACATATTATAAAATAACTATGTAACTATATTAAGCTTTGACAAAAAAAGAATGGTTTTTAAGAAGACGGCTATTACAAGAGGTCGCGGTCTGTTTGTATTGGTCTGGGTGTTTCTATTTATCGTATACTAGCCTTCCGCCT
Source organism: Mecyna flavalis (assembly GCA_949319885.1). Lineage (NCBI taxonomy): Eukaryota > Metazoa > Arthropoda > Insecta > Lepidoptera > Crambidae > Mecyna > Mecyna flavalis. The sequence goes on from OX439426.1 coordinate 10,439,288, forward strand.
GCGGTTTCACCTGCGCGTAGTTTTTTTTTTCAAATATCCTCCCCTTTTCCCCTCACTTCCAGGATTAAAAGTACCCTATGTTTACTGGAGATAGTGTAGCTTTCCAACAGTGAAGGAATTATTCAAATCGGTTCAGTAGTATCGGAGCCTATCCAAAACAAACAAACAATCAAATCTTTTCTCTTTATAATATTATTATACATATATTATATTATAGTAGTACCTATAGATAAGAACAAAAAAATAATATAATCGTAAGTAATGTTTATCCGTCAGAAGTCAGCGTTGGCGAAATCGAGATTGCTCTTGGGCAGCTTAAAAATGGAAAAGCCCCTGGAGAGGACGGCGTTACTACAGAGCTATTAAAAGCTGGAGGTAAACCCGTACTGAGAAAGAAAGAAGAAAGAAAGAAAACATTTATTACTGGGGGAGCTCCAAAAGCTATTTAACGCTGTCCTGTTCGAAGGGAGAACTCCAAAGGCGTGGAGTAGGAGTGTGGTCGTCCTGTTCTTCAAAAAGGGTGACAAAAGCCTGTTGAAGAACTATCGACCCATTTCCCTTCTAAGCCACGTCTATAAGCTATTCTCAAGAGTGATCACGAACCGTCTTGCGCGAAGACTCGACGAGTTTCAACCACCGGAACAGGCTGGGTTTCGGAGCGGATACGGCACCATAGACCACATTCACACTGTGCGGCAGATTATACAGAAGGCCGAAGAGTATAATCAACCCCTGTGTCTAGCATTCGTGGACTATGAGAAGGCCTTCGACTCGGTTGAAATCTGGTCTGTTCTGGAGTCCCTGCAGCGTTGCCAAGTAGATTGGCGATATATCCAAGTGATGAGATGTCTGTACGAAGCAGCCACCATGTCCGTCTAAGTATAAAATCAGCAGACAAATCCTATACCATTGCATCGAGGAGTGAGACAAGGGGACGTCATCTCCCCGAAATTGTTCACAAATGCAAAGAGGATATGTTTAAGACGCTGAACTGGAAAGGACGTGGCATTAACATAAATGGCGAATACATCTCTCACTTGCGATTTGCAGATGACATCGTCATAATGGCGGAGACGCTGCAGGACCTACAACAGATGCTGAATGACCTGGCTGATTCTTCTTTACGCATCGGCCTACGGATGAACTTGGACAAAACCAAGGTCATGTTCAATGAACATGTTCTACCGGAACCGATTGCGATTCACGGAGCCGTCCTCGAAGTTGTTCAAAAATATGTGTACCTTGGGCAGTCATTGCAGTTGGGTCGAAACAACTTTGAGGACGAGGTAAATAGAAGAATTCAGTTGGGTTGGGCAGCGTTTAGAAAACTACGTCGAGTCTTCTCATCGATTCCACAATGCCTAAAGACGAAAGTCTTCAATCAGTGCGTCCTACCCGTCATGACATACGGAGCCGAAACGTGGACACTTACGGCACGGCTAGTCCACAAGTTTAAAGTCGCGGCTATGGAAAGAGCTATGCTCGGCGTCTCTCTGCGGGATCGCATCCGAAATGATGTGATTCGGCAGAGAACCAAAGTCACCGACATAGCTCGCCGGATTAGCCAGCTGAAGTGGCAGTGGGCTGGCCATATCAGCCGTAGAACTGATAACCGTTGGGGTAAACGGGTTCTAGAGTGGAGACCGCGTCTCGGTAAACGTAGTGTAGGACGCCCTCAGGCCAGGTGGAGCGATGATCTGCGCAAGATGGCTGGCAGGAGCTGGTTGCGAGTGGCCGAGGATCGATCAGCGTGGCGAGCATATGGAGATGCCTATGTCCAGCAGTGGACTGTCACAGGCTGATGATGATGATGAATGTTTATCCGTTGTACAATTTATATGCTTAGTTTGGGGGGCGGTACAGCGCTGTGTGTGAACAAAGTCCAGGAATATTTATTGAATGGAGTTTATATACCTAAATATTTAAATTCCGAGTAGTTAACTATATTTAGTGAAAGAACTTAGCCTGTTTTAATCGTGCGCTTGTCGGAGCGCGCACAGCGGTGGTGGGCTATGCCGATTGTTTGCTGGATGATCCGTGGATTTGCGTGCTGGGCGGTTAGCCCGGGTGAAAGCTCGTGGGAACCGCGACGGTTCCGTTGCGACATTCAGTCTTACTGGTGTTGAAGTGTGTCTAAGTAAATCGTCTTACGGATACAATTTATGTACATAATCTTCAACTATATAGTATATTTGTTAATTAAATAATTAGTATATTTATCTTATATGCTAGTACATTGCTTTAAAAAAAAACAATCACCAAATCTGTCAAATTCCAGCAGCCAGTTTTAGCTTTATATTTTCCTTTGTCACAGACTTGGGGACTTGGGATAACATTGGTAGGTCTATTTCTTTCAGAATGTGATCCCGTGACTGCCTTGAAAGTAAAGGCTTCAATACGGATCTGGTTGGTTGGTAGATGGGTGGCAGGAAAGATTTGATCCGATTGGTAAAAATTGCGTCATATACTAATAAGTATAAAGAGGAAATATTTGTTTGTTTATACTGAATAGGCTCTGAAACTACTGAACCGATTTGGAAAATTCTTTAGTTTCACTGAAACACACTATCCTCGGGTGACATTGGGTACTTTTGATCCCGGAAATGTGGGGGGCAGGGGGGGATAATTGACAAAAAAATTACGCGCGGGTTAAAACTTCGGAGGGTACCGCTATATGTATAGATAGAGACTGCGTCATAACTCCATTTGCTACGATTCCGAGGAATATTGTTGGCTTCCTCCAGAAACACTAGTTGCTTGAGGGTGCACTTCTAACTTAAAAATACTTATTTCTAACTGATTAAGCATAAAATAAAAATAGCAGGCATTGAGGTTCGGAAAACTAAGAAAGATGAAATGAGAGATGTGTTCTCAGCATTTTATCACGGATTTGAGTTTGACGTACTTGCATGGTTGCGGCGGTGTCGGCGTGAGGTGTTGTCGCAAAGGGCCGGCGATGCCATCGGTAGCCTTCATCTTGCCTTCATCTCGCCTTCATCTTGCCGCCGGTCTCTAGCCCCTCCACCGCCTGATCTAATCGCTTTATTTAAATTGTATTGCGCTATCTTTATTGTCGCTTAGGTACACAGAATCGTAAATTTTGTATTTGAATAAAACAATCTCACAGGCGATTTGCACAAGTTATGCTGCGTCTATTTTCCATTTAAGAGTTCTTTAGTATTCGGTATCGGTAATGATCAGAATGTCGGCTGTTTTTAGTATTAGAATACTTATGAATTAGTTAATTTGTAAGTCAACCCGTCTTTGTAGCTTCAGGTAAAAATAAACTTTTCATAAATACCTTTACCTGATTTCAAATTAATTAGTTTCAACTGTGCGGGAGTGAGAACGAAGGAGTTACATACACCAATATACCCAACAGCAAAATCTGTTTCATAAATAATTTTTTTCTGCGAGATTCGACCCTTGCGCCAAATCAGACCTTTACGGCACCTAAAGGTACGTCAAATGGTCATTGAGTGACGAGGGCGAATTAATGGTCCTACATACACCTTTGTATTTTTTCTGGTGTGACATAGTTATTCTGATAAATCAATACCGATAACATAACAGTTATATTATGACCCCAAAGTAGAGCGTAAGCACAGTATTGAGAGTATCAGAAACAACAAAAATCCCATAAATATGATAAATATAGACACAAATGTTTAAGTTCATGTCATAAATGGTTTTTTTTTTTTGGTGGAATTGGAACCCTAGCTTGGCGCGGAGGAGATGCACTATCGGGCCAGTTATGGACCGTTATTTTTTGTTTACTTTTTTTTTCCATGATTATCCCAGTATATGAACATGTTAAACTTTTATACATACAAATAGAATTTGATTGAAAGTAGTTGGATATAGTTACAATTTGCAAAAAAATACATTGTATAAAACAAATTCGCTCTATAATCACAGACAGCAAAAACTAATCCATTTAGATTTCTAGTGAAAGTAGCGCAATCTACCGTGAAAGAAAGAAAAGTGGCAAGTAGCGGGTTGGTTTTAAACTGGGGTGGCCGCCCCCAGTTAGCACCTCGCACCGACATCTACCGGGAAACTAGAGAATTAGCTTAGTGGCAGCTTTCCCGTCGCCTGCGGGACTTCTCAACTTTCTACGTAGCATTTTCCGGTGTTAGTTGTGTGAATAAATCTAAGATAAAAGTTACTGGGTTATTTTTACAGCTCCCAAATCGTATTTTCCAATATAAGTAATTTTTTTTACTTGTATTAGCGTGGTTAGTAATAGGATTATGTTCACCAGAATATATTTTTCTTAAAAAGGGATAAAAAAAATCCCGGGTCGAGCAAAATTTGTGTGAGATTTTTCGAACATAGCTTGGGTTTGAGTTTTACCAATGCAAATATGGCAAGCGCGGTGATAGTGATGTCTTGATTTCAATGATGGAAACCTGCAGTAATACATTAAGTGGGTAGGTACCTTTCAGATTTTAGGTGTGTTAAGATTGCAATACAATTATTCTCAGTTATATTTTTATACTGCATTTTTATCCAGGCAAGGTCATCATTCATACGACCATTGTGCTTTCAATGCATCCAAGATTCCTTCGCAGACTAAAGCGGACAGAATTTCGTCTAATGTAATGATGTAGGTAATTAAAATTGTAAAACTTTGGCGATTTAAAAGAGTAACTAGCGAGTTTCTTGCCGGTTCTTCTCGTTAGATAACAACATTCCGAATCCGATGGTAGAGTCACTATGTTAACTTGATAATTGACGATTCATAAGTGCATCTCTGAGGCCTACATGAATAAAGAATATTTTGATTTTGATTTTGAAAATGTTTAAAAAAGTATGTACCTATAATCTCATCCGTGATAACGTCAGTGTAGTGATTTAGTAAAGTTTAGACCAAAAATAAAAAACAAGTGACGTTTGTCCATCCGGCCGTTATAAAGTATAATATGGTCATGAGAGCCTGCAAATTAGAAAAGCGCAAGTCAAATTTTATGTACTAACGATAATATCGTCAGTCTGTCGTCCTCAGTAGACCGTAGGTACACGTGCGTGTGACGTCATAAGTCTTACGGTACGTTTACAGATATTCTCATCGTTATCCGTGCTTGGTTTCTAAAGAAACAAATTATGTTTGGGGAAATATTTAAGTGTACATCAAAAAAATACTGAAATGTACATGAAAATAACTGATTGCACACCAAACGTTAGGTTAGGTTAGCAATTCAGGATTTTTTTGATGATCATTTAGTATTTTTTGATGTGCAGTTAAATACAACCCTTATGTTTGCGGATCGTGTCTACAACAGAGTGTCTGCGCTTGGTTTTCGAAGTTGAATCTCATCGGTACGTAGTTTGTGTGGACTGGGCGTGCCGGAGGCCGGCCGCGTGGGCGGCGCCCCGCCCGCCGCACCCACGCCTGCACCCAACTGCCCACCCACAGCTCAACCGAGCCACGAGGCGACGCGTTCGATAGTTCGATGATTCTTTTGTTTATCTTAATTTATTGGCAGCTGTTGTGAAGTTATAGATATCAGATAAAGGTATAATAAATCACACAAGAATAGGTATATCACCTTCAAAAAATAGTTCATAGTAAACTAAATGTATCTGTATAAAGATAGTATATTAAATATTATGTATAAGATAGTGTATATTTATTAAAGAATGGAGTAGTGAAGCGAACTAACACTGAGTTGAGTTGAATTGTGGGTTTTGTATTTAAATTTAAAAATAAAGTTCTTGTATGAGATCTTTTAATATTTGTAGAGTTTTGTGGTACGTTAGTACTATTATATATTCTGTGCCTGTGGCTAGCGTGTCAATTAACAATTTGCCTATAGAATACTTTATGTTGGAGATTAAAAAACATGCTGGCAGTGACTTCAAAAAATTGCCCGACCTTATTAAATGTAGTGACAATAAAGGATACAATTATTTACGCTACTTAATCAGTGCTACCAAAAAACCTCATTAGCTGCTCTTTAAGATGTTCAAAAAAGCGAATAGTTGTTAATGAGTGATTAATTGATGTTACATGGCATTGGACGCGATTGGTGTTCTAATTGTGTTTATCCAAGAATGGTGAGCTGTACCATGGCGGCTAAAACCCGTGAAATTAACACGACCACCCGAAAATATAACCTTCTTTACGATTAATTCCGGGAACTAATACATTGCTGCTAATAGCTTAGGATTCACTATGAACGCTTTGATGGCGCATTTGGTAGTGACCCTGCTGTATTTTTAGAGGTCGTCGATTTATGTACAGCTCAAGCCAAAAGTCAACTTATATACTTCTTTCTAAGTACCTTCCAGTTAAGACAAACATTCATGTGATGAACATTTGTGTACGGTTGTGATAAATATTTTTATCACTCTGTTGAGATGAATGTTGTAGCCGGTGGGACTGGCGGGCAGATGTCCTCTTCCCACTAAAACTGAGAGGTAGTCTGTATCGGGCAAAAGCCTTTACTTCCATTATACAATGGTTTTACCATCGGTGCTGATGTTAGGAAAGCACAAGTCTGATCATTAAAAATACTTTAAAGCACAATCATATGAAACGACATTCAATTACCTACATTATTTTTATTTTAATGTTTATATGTATTATGGACAATAAAAGAAATTATAACTCACGTTACTCCTTTGATGTCCGCTTAGGCGCTTACCTACTTCAGTAGAAATCAATATAAACAACCGACCGCGTACTAACTGCGTACTAAAAGCGGACCCAGGCACGGATCACCGTGTCGACAGGTTGTGATCACTACGAAGCTGCGCGCGCGCAGGTGGCGCGACCGCAGCATCACCTGCCTGCGCTACTACGTGCCGATACGCCGCTCGCGCAGGGGACGGCCTGCCCAAATCAATTTCGCTGAGTAGACATATAAAGGGTTAACTTGGCATTTTTTATTTTGCTGATATCTTTCTTCTGGAGCTTATGGAAGTGTTGATTAAGCCAGTATCAGCGCAGTGCAATATAAAAAATGCCAATAGACTCATTTTTAAAACGTGGAATACCTAACCACACGGTGAAGCCTGGGTTATGAAGGATGGAGAGGGTAGGAAGGAGGACTTCACTAAAATACCCACTTAACACCCCTCGCTGCATGTAACAGGACAATGTAGATTGAACTCTTGTTTGTAGCATATAGCTATTCCCATAGCTGGGCATTAACTCGTTAATCCGTTAATTAACGAAGTTAACATTTCCAGTAACGGATTAACTTTTAAGTTAACTTAAAAAAATGTTAACGGACTCGTTAACTTCCGTTACATTTTTCCAAGTCCGTTAATCCGTTACTTACTATTGTCCCACCGTATGAGAGTGAGGGAATAGAGAGTGCACCTGTGCTTGCGAACTCACTTGTGCACTTAAATATATCCTGCGTAGTTTGCTGATCGTAAAAAGATTGGCCGCCGTAGTTGAAAAACTCGGCTAGGAGGACGGTTTACCGCACCGTGCCATTAAACACTCTAAATATACACTCTTTTTTTGTTTGTGTCAATTAATTTAAATTTTCTATCATTTATTACTATGTCATCTCGACACGTGTCCACTTAAGAAAACTTAAAATAAATCACTTTCATGTTTTCGTCAACTGAACACGTTTGATAAAATAAGAACATTATTATGGTGAAGTAAGTACAAATTCAAAACATTGAACGAACAGCATAGCATGGAACGGAGCGTGCAGAATAGAATGAATGCAGCATGGATGAAGTGGCGACAGATCTCGGGAACAACATGTGACCCACGGATGCCCCTTAAGCTTAAGGGAAAAAATTACAAAACGGTCATCAGACCTGTCGCAATGTATGGATCGAAAGAAAGGTACATGCAACTGAGATGCGCATGCTAAGATGGATGTGTGGAGGTTGGATACGATTAGGAATGAGTAGGTTTAAAAGAGGAAGTTTGAAAGTTGCACCGGTAGTGGATAAAGTAAGGAGTGCAAGGTTATTAATATGGAATGAGAAGAGAAGACACACATGTCGCCAAAATAATGATAGATATATATGTGCGTAGACGGAGATTTAAGCAGAGGAGGACCGAAAAAGAGATAGATGGATTGCGTGAAGTATGATTTGAAAATAAAAGGAGAGAATGTAGAATTGACGGCTAATAGGAGTGTGTGGAAGGAAAAAACATGTTGCGCCGACCCTACATAACGTGGGATAAGGGCAAAGAAATGATGATGATGGTAAAGTGCCTGAGATCACGTAGATTAATGCCACGTAAATAGACCATCGTCTGACTAAACAATTTGGCAACTATAAAGAATCAAAGTTACGGAAATATAAGTATCGGTGTTTAAAAATATAATAAGTAGAACTCAAATTTTGCGTTTTTTTAATGTACCTACCCGATGGTAAGCAACCACCGCCGCTCATAGATACCTGCAACACCGGAGGAGTCACAAGTAAGTTGCCGGCCTTTGAGAAAGAAATTAATTGCCCGAATAACAACCTTACTTCATTTGGATTATTCCCAAGGTCCACCAAGCAACGTTGCGACAACTTTTAAGTTTTGTTCGCAAAGTTCACCAACAGGGCACGTTAGGAACAATAACAGCGAAAAAGAGATAAATTATATTATTCTGAACGACGAACGTCCACCTCAGAAAACGTCCACCAGTCGTGGACCTGGAATGAAATGAAGAAGAAATTGTAAAAGCACTATTCTCAACCGGTATCTTTGAATTAGTTCTTCTCTTGTCTTTTATTATCATTGAATATCATATAGATAACCTCCTTACAGTGAAACTGGAGATTCAATATTTTTTGTTGTAGATTGAAATATTGAATGAGTGTGACTGGTTGGGAATACGCTACGCCACTGCTCCCAACGGGTTACAGTCAAGTGTGACTCTGTGTGACTAGTTGGAAATCATTTTACAAAGTTATCCCAACGAGTCACACTGTAACCTGAAACAAAGTAAATCTTTTCGTGACGAGATAACAAAGTAATAAATGATATAAATTTTAATTTCACTAAATGGACCCACCTTGTCTAGTCTCGTGTGTCCAGTTGGTAAATAACCCCTTTAATTTCTGATTTTTTTAAGCATTATTTACCATGTGTTAACGGATTAACGATTAACGTTAACTTGCGTTAATCCGTCCCAAAAGAAGCGCTTTAACGTTTAACGAAGTTAACTTTTTTAGTAACGGATTAGCGATTAACGAAGTTAACTATTTGATTAACGATGCCCAGCTATGGCTATTCCGCTATTAGTTACACCAATTCACCACTCAATCCCGAACCGGCACTCGGGTGCCGCGTAACAATAGATTTTCTATTGTGTCTGGTGATCCGGGGCTCGAAGGATTAATTACTGTTAATTAAAAATATCAATTGTTTTGAAAGAAATAACAGGTATAGTTTATAATATATAGTTTGTGCATTATTTTGCACTTACTATCTCCCAATATTGCATAATCATATCTCATCACCGAACTAAAGCAAATGTTTAGTACTTGTTCAAGTTTTACCAACCGCCAATCCAAGCCTCAGACATGACAATTGCAAACACTTGAAAGCAGTGCTTAGTCGAGACATAAATAACAGTAGGAACAGTTGAAAGGCGGAAGTCCATCTAGCGGGCTCCGGACGCGCGTCCGGCGAGCCTCGGACCGGGGTGATTTACCACCGCCTCATGCTAATCAACGCAACGGTCTTAGAAAGGTATAGTTTATTAGGGTTTAAGTTGACGAAATTTTGTTATGGAAATGACTGGTGTCTACCGTGTCATGTAAGTATGGCTACAGAAATATCTTCTTTCGCCTTGTCTGCGTTGTCCCAATTTACCATGGTGAAGAATTTGGCAAATGCAGGTTTTAAAGTGGAGTGATTGCCACCTGACCCCCTTGACTTGAGTGGAATAATTAGACCAATGGCATCATGTAAGTGGCTTTGGATATATACAAATACTCAATTGTGCAGGTTTCTCACGACGTTTTCCATTACCTTCAGGCTAGTGCCAGCTAAATATTCAGTAAGAAAAATCCGCGCTTAGATTCTAGCCATCGCATTGCGCTGCATGTAAACTCGGCTACGTTATCTCTCTAATAATGAGCCTACAAAAATAAATATATTTTTTTAAATTATCAAACAGCTTTTTATGAGTTACAAGTAATCTAAAATCAGTAAGTACCTACATGCGTGTCCTCGCGAGCCCTCTTGTCTGGACCCGGGGCAAGAAGATTTACCATCGTATTATGCTAATCACTGGTCTTACAAAGTTAAAGTCACACAATGAAACATTATATTACAATCTTACCATGCTAATAACGCTTTTATATTTACAGTATCTATAGTGGAAAACGCTTCCAAGCTCTCTCGTGGTTTATGATTACGAGGGTTGGGCAAGATTTGAGTTAAAATTTTTTAACATAGCTCGTGTTTGTGATCACAAAACGTATTTGGCGTGCCTATTCATCATTGTGACGATGACTTGATTTTAATGAGAGGGTTGCCCTGCCAGTGAGATATTTAATAGGCGCTGATACAAAATAATGAAAATAATTCAGTCATTGCCCATGGTCCACCTTTCAAGCCTTTAATAAAGATGTAGGCAAAGTTTTACTTTTTTTTGTAACCACCGAGTTTTAATCAATTAACAATTAATTTAAACATAAAAAAACAAAACAAACCACTTTTTGTTATACAGTTCGACTATACATTGCTGTCAATGTGCAGGCAAACACGTATGCCACTTGAAGTAAAACGGCCATTACATCTGTTGAAGGTTTAGAACGCATCCAGGGCTCACGGATTCTTCTAGATTATAGTCTCATTCTTATACTTTATACTGTATGGCTTGGTATTCTAAAACTAATCAGTAATTGTAACAAACAAATTGTAAACAAACATGGCGATGAAAAAGAGTAACTGTCGAGTTTCTTGCCGGTTCTTCTCGGCAGATGACTGCATTCCGAAGCCGGTGGTAGAGTCACTCTGTAATTGACGATTCATAAATACTTGATACAAGTTTACATGAATAATAGTTATTTATGTGACTGCTGCATAATGAGGGTCATTAAAATACGAATGTGGTTTTATGAAACGAATGAAGTGAGTTTCATAAAAGAATCACATGAGTATTTTAATGACTAATTATGTACAGTCACATACATAACTTTATCTTCATTCATACGATAATATGTCTATTTTATAGTCAGGATTGATGAGCAAACGCCCTAGTTACCAACATAATCTGTATGTAAAAGTTAGTTTAGTACTGTCATAATTAATGACTGACGTTTGTAGTTTTTAAAATCCATAAACAATCTAGACTCGAGTTGATTTCGATTCTCAAATCGATTGTTATAATTTCAGCATCGAATTAAATGTATAGGAATGGAACATAAAATTACTAATCGACTAATTCGATAATCGAAAAAACCTATTAATTTTTACTTTTAAAGAAGACGTTCGAAATTTGAACGTAATTTCGTATCAGTTACCGACACTAAAATGTAAACATTTCAATGCAGCCACAGATACTTATATCTAAATGTAGGGCGTTTGCTCATCGCTCCTGAATATAAAATAGACATATTATGGCATGGATGTAGATAAAGAATATTTTGATTTTGATTCAATATGGGTTGTGATAAAATTTTAGTGATCACAAACCTATACTTATATGACCACAAGCTTAGCTAGAATCATGATATTTTTATTCTATATCAGTTGGCAGACACGCAACCCACATTATAGAAATCGGATACTGCATATTTTATATCCATTGAGGGAATCCAAACCAGGAAACGTCGCTTAATGTAGGCCCCGGATCTTTGTGTCTTTGATATCAAGTACACTGGCTATGAAGCTATGAGTTACGGCCAGTTGTTGTACTCATAATTGTTTAACATCAGGCAACTTGGTGGTCAAGTGCTAACTTAGTATTAATTTAAATAAAAAAGTAGTAGGTATATAAGTTTCAACTTCCGAGAACTAGTATTACCGAAACAAAGTCACAGCTCTATTTGGCTAATCAGATTCCGGCGAAAAACTCTACCACCAACCAAAAAACGATAATACACATAAACGAGATTTACCATAGAAAAGAAAAAAAAATCTTGTTCTGTGAGATTTACGCTACCTACTGCTAATATATTTTACACCGCAAAAGTTGTTTACGAAACAAATAGACAATAAGATATGCGCAAACGTGTCTTTGAACGTCATTGAACGTCAAATTGTAAACTAGACCGAGAGCAAATCCACAATGTAGACAAACAATAGCAACGGATGCTACGCGGCACCGTGACGGAGGAAATGCCGGGGAAGCCAAGATCCAGCCTCTTGGATCACGCACAATACTCAAGACAAAGGACTGCGCTACTAATAATACGATAGTGTAAACAAACATCCCTAATATTGTGATTATGCTACGGTTACGGTACGACGAGATATTTGTAATCAAATGGCAATTAGTCGCGAACTTGAGACGCGTAGTTAATAAATAACTATCGTCTCATTGCGGTGATTGTATGGGTTGTGTTACGGACATCAATGACTGTTACATTACAATTATGTTCTTGTGTACATCGCTTAAGACTTCATTTAATTCAAATGTAATTAAAATGAAAGTGGTCCAATCATCACATTCGTTTTTGTTTTGTTCTGAGCAGTCAACATTTTTTTTTATTTTTTTACGGGCAAGACAATTGCATCGTAAGCCATAGATTCGCTAAAAAATTCATTAGCTTTTTGCAAAGTCTGGTTGTATTACAAGTCATAATCAACAGAAAAAGTATCTTTACTACCAAAAGCTTGGTATTATGTTGATGATTATCATGCATCTTATATTACACATATATAACATCAATGTCACAGAATAAGATATTTATTTTAATAATATAATTGGAATGGAAACCAATAAAAAAAGCTTCAACTCACAATTCTCAATTTAACACCATCTATTTAGAGGATCATTAGAAGGGAAAAAACTACGGAAGTGATTTGATTGCCACACAGAACGCCTAATAGCGAGCCGCCGATAGTTACGTTTAAATTGGTACTGATTACCAATAAATGAGGGGACGAAAGGAGATTGGTTGCGCACGCGACGATTGAGTCGTCATTGTTTATCACCTGCCAGTACTGGCTGTTTATTTCGCTTACACCTGGCTCGATTGCGGTCACGGTAGCCTATTACTGGCCGAAAACCGTTTTAATGGAGCTATTTTCAAAAAGGTGTAGACAGTAACACGGATTTTATTGGCACCTTTTTTTCTATAACCTTATACAAATAGTTATTTATGTGACTGCTGCATAATGAGGGTCATTAAAATACGAATGTGGTTTTATGAAACGAACGAAGTGAGTTTCATAAAAGAATCACATGAGTATTTTAATGACTAATTATGTACAGTCACATACATAACTTTATCTTCATTCATACGATAATATGTCTATTTTATAGTCAGGATTGATGAGCAAACGCACTAGTTACCAACATAATCTGTACATTTATGTAAAAGTTAGTTTAGTACTGTCATAATTAATGACTGACGTTTGTAGTTTTTAAAATCCATAAACAATCTAGACTCGAGTTGATTTCGATTCTCAAATCGATTGTTATAATTTCAGCATCGAATTAAATGTATAGGAATGGAACATAAAATTACTAATCGACTAATTCGATAATCGAAAAAACCTATTAATTTTTACTTTTAAAGAAGACGTTCGAAATTTGAACGTAATTTCGTATCGGTTACCGACACTAAAATGTAAACATTTCAATGCAGCCACAGATACTTATATCTAAATGTAGGGCGTTTGCTCATCGCTCCTGAATATAAAATAGACATATTATGGTATGGATGTAGATAAATATCTTTAAGCCCGTCGCATAAATGAAGACTACCAAATATAAAACGATGTCAAACTTCAATCACGGAAAAATGAACAACTACATATTTAATAAGGTTCTCACAGATGGAATCAGATTGCTCAAAATTAGTATTTCATTCTCAACCAATCAAAGCCAATGTCACTAAATCCATCGTCATGCTCCACAATTCGCCTTCTAAATCGTCTTCAAGCATGAATAGATTATCCATGGAAAATATTGTGTGCGTACTTAATACGGACCGCTACGAAATCAAATAAATGACTTAATCTGAGTGAGAAATATCTTGAACGTAATCTTCACCACAATGAGGATGGTTGATGAGTAATAAAGTGGCGAGTACGCTGATTTTCCGGCAATGATGGTTCGTCGTGATCGAGGCGTTTGGCGACGCCGCAAGTACACAAACTTAAAGTTATTATATTTTTTCCCATAACAAGTGACCATATATAGCCTATATAAGCTAAGACACATCAGTGAGCACACCTCGTGTGTATTAACCGCAAAGTTACGAAAGTGTTTCATACTCATTTTACGGTTTAATTGACCAATGCAATGGCCAAAGGGACAGAATTTTAAATTCAATCTGGAAGTTTCTTTTTTGGTAGTCTAGTTCTTATGTCTAAGACGATCAGTTATAAAACGGAAGCAAAAACCATTGTAAAATATGTACACACAGCGATTTATTAATTTATTGCGCCCGATCATGACGTTCAATAGCGGGTATGCTTAAGGCAGCATTTCCCGTGCGTCAAAGAAAAAAAAAGGTAATTTACGTTTCGTAATAATTGACATTTCGTTAAAAATATGAAAAAAAGACAATATAAAAATCAACACTTTGAATAATACAACCAGAATACTTACAAAAAAAAACAAATCACACTTTTATTATTATAGATAAAAGTAAGAAAATAATAAGTAATGCCTTAAGAAGCTTAAAGGTAAAGGGCTTTTATGGTTACGGGACACTATGCCATAGCGTCTTTTTTTGTGGTGCAAGCTGCAGGGAGTGTTAAGTACTCGTGGGTAGATGAACACTAAGAGGCGCATAGAGCCTTCCAGCCTGGTCGTGCTTCCGCGGCATATTTCACCAAAGGCACAAAAACCGCGTGACGCTCGGCAATCGCGCATCACGACCGCGCCACGACCGCGACAACTGTACTTGTCGCGGATTCGATGCTTGATTGTGACCAACATTTTAGTCAATGCGAGACATTTCCAGATGATTGCATAGGCCAAATTTTAGGAAATTAAACAAATAGTTTGTTGGTTGACATAGTGAAATTCGCTCGTCAATCCCGAATCAGTTTGGCGCAGTACCTACCCTTTTTCCGGGTGAAAAGTTTTAGCCATTGCGAAAGATGCTGATACTCCTGATTATTTATAGTTATAATATAAACATCATATAGGAACTCACTCTTATAAAAAATATAGGTATCTATTTACTCATTTTACAGTTTTGCGGGACATTTTTCTAATATTTGTTAATTTGTATGGCTTAATAATATTAATAAATAATAAATAAAATATTGCAAGAACTTATCTTCCTTTGGGTCGAAATCACTTATTTAAAAGTTCGTTCTTCTACTCCGTAGAGAATTCAGTTAAATTTTTCTTTAATTGCATTATTCAGACTTAACAGGCTAACTTGATCATTTGGGGTACAAAACACCTATGTACCCAAACTACAGGTGCCCCTGATCAATCAAAGTGATCATCAGTCAGAGGAAATTTGAAATACTATTCCTAGTTTTTTCCAAAAAAAATTTGGTTACAGTTTTCGGGCGTTCAGGGTGACCTCAGCGTAGTAGGCGCTGAGGCCCCGCAGATCGCCACCAATCGAGCATGCCTCTCAGTTCGTTCCACTGAGCTTGTCGACTGGTCAAGTCATGCTGCTCAATAAACAATCGGTCGCAGATCAATCTTCCTAATCTGACAATAAGTCTCAATTGAAATAGAACTCTATACGATGGAAACTAAGCTGAAAATTGGTTGTACGAATTTGACAGTTTAGGGTAAGTGGATATGTAGCCGACTGTACATTGCCTGCTTCCCACGGACTAGTTGTGTGTATTGTTGCCTTATCCGTTACTTCGTAAGGGATTAGGGTCTTGAGGGCATTTTTTAACCCGGGGAATACAGTGGAGGGTGGCGTGAGGGACACTTCTAGGCCATACGTAAAGATATGTTGGATGCTCAATTGAATCCTGAGACCAATGTCGGTAGGTACATAACCTACTACGAATAAAGGCCATATTTAGGTACTATCTATATATAATTCTGATCTTTCATTAATCGTAAGCTAATAAAATAAATATTTAAATTCGCTAGCGAGAAAGAGAGAGTATTAGGAAGTAATATATCGACAACTTAAAAACATTTCCGTTGCCGTAGCATAAGTTGCACGTTCTTAGTTAACTTTGCATGTAACTTTTACTACTAAAGTAGTAACAACAAATGCAGCAGAGACGACCGTTTTAAAGGCTCACTTTGGTTTTCGCATTGTTAAACGCATAAATTTTAATTCGACGATAAAACTAATGGGGCGAACGGACACCGTTGGACCATTCGTCTTTTGTGACTATTGTTTCCGGACAGTGGAAGTGATTTGGGGTTCACGCCCCTCTTAATGCTGTTGTACTTGTCTCCTTCGTCCAGATTTATTTATATAAACATACATTTGAAGTAGCTTTTGAGGTGTAGAGTCCATTTTAACCTTTGATTTAAGTGTATGATGGTATTTATCTTTTATAATTTTATAAGAAGTACTTACCTACATTCTACACATTCGAATGCCTGTTTTTGAAATAAAGAAACGAAATTATAAAACGCATTTGAATTCATTTTGTGTGTATGATTTTTATAATAAATTATGTTGCCTCAATAGTGTTTGTTTTAAGGACTATTCCAAGCTTAACACTGCACAAATCTTTTACTGATGTGCCTTGCGTAAGGTACGGAATATCACACATTTCAAAATCGAATCTTGTGTCTGCAGTATATTTTAAACTTTGTTGTAACAGTAGTAAGCTTCCTATCTACAGGTATTTATGCAGATATTTATGCAGGTATCACAATAATACAAGAACAGAAGCGTAAAGTCAAACTAAAATCTCTCGCAAGAAAACAATATAGTTATGATTATTACATGATTTGATCTAACCCTCGATTACATCTAGACAAATCTCGTGACTCCGGCGGCCATTTACGCTTGTACAAAGGCGTGAAACGCAGCACCGCGGCATATCGTTTACCGGGATCGAGAGCGTTACGGTCACGTATGGCTCACTCCCACGTCTTAATTGACCCATTTCGTGTGAGATGTGGCGCGAAGTCTACGCGACTGTACGCCGTCTGGGATACCATCGCCGCGGGACGTGACTTTGCCTATCTCGCCAATCGTCGTCCTTGCTAGGCTCAAATTGCCCTTGTGTTTTAGATATAGTTATTGCTATCAAATTAACACCTCTTAAAATTGCTTTGGTACTAAAATGTTCTTTTTCGTTTTAGGTTTTTGTATTTAGTTTATCTTTAAAAGAAAATAGTAAAGTATCAACCAATTTAGGAACTGTTCCATTTAAGGCCATTTAAGGCCTCCATAGTTGAAATCAAGTCATCTCACGTAAGTATAATTATTGGTTTAATAACCAAGCTTGCGTTGGTTATTACATGCCCAAACCACAGAATAT
This sequence comes from Mecyna flavalis, assembly GCA_949319885.1. Classification (NCBI taxonomy): domain Eukaryota; kingdom Metazoa; phylum Arthropoda; class Insecta; order Lepidoptera; family Crambidae; genus Mecyna; species Mecyna flavalis. The sequence goes on from OX439426.1 coordinate 10,456,824, forward strand.
ATACTAAAGCCGAACTGTGTTTGAAGAACTCGACACAAATAATAACCTAATATAATTATATCTCTCGACATTATACACACAGTGCCGTCTGTCCTCAAACCAGCACCCGAAGTCTTCTTCGTTACCTCAAAAATGCTCATAAATGAGTTCCCTTTTGTTTTATTACAATCATTCTCGGAAACACCTATTTGAAGAAAACATGCGTTCGAGATGAAACGTGTCAGTAAGGTGTTACTTTGAGATGATATCATCAGCGGTCGCGTCGTGTTTATGCTCTTACACGCGTCACACTCGCGTTTGCGGTCACATAACTTATGTTCATCAACTCATATGAAGCGATTTCGTTCACGAAGAAGCAGTGGTAGCGTTGGAATTCTAAATATGGAACACGATTACCACTGGTTGAGATCGTGAGCACATATTTTCTATTGAGCAGCGTTGAGGCATGCTTACTTAATTAAAAAGTATAAGGTAAAATAATGGCTTATTAAGGCGTTTTCCGATAATTAACAGAAAGTAAATACTAATAATAAATAAATAAGTGGAATAAATGATGCTTGTTATAAATACTTATTCCAAGTCATACATCAAACAACACATCATTTCTCCTACTCCAAGACTTATTATATTATGAAGGTTCCCCGGTACTAAAATTATTAGAAACCGTTGATTATGCACTGTGGCAGACAGTGCTAAATTAAATTGATCCATAACCACACGAGTACAACAAATCTTAGAAAGACATGTCACTAAATTATATATTTGATCCTCGATTATTTGATTGATATCCAGACTCCAGTGTCTTGTAAGTCCCAAAAATACTTTTTAAAAAATTACACAGGCGGACATTGGTTTAAAAAACGGTACTTTGATTAATTTAAACACTGCGGTAACAGACAAAATTTGAAAGCGTTATAATTCGTCAAGGGAACTATCAGTGCGTTTACGGCAACATCCGTCGTCTCCCATGGCACGAAGCGCTCGATCACGGGTCGATGGGACCACCCAGCGGTATCTGACGCGCGATCTTCACAAAAACCTCACCCCCATCGATTTGTTTGTCTTGTGTGGCCTTCATTTTACGCTCATCTGTGCCTGTGAAATTGCTTATGTGGGTTACGACGTGCGCGTATCGACGGTTATTCAATAAAGATTAAATTATTTTTATATTGTACTACTGGATTCAATATGTAGATGATAGTGATGAAACTGGTTAGAAGCTTTTTGGAAATATCATTATCATAATGATTTCTAATATTTACACGGTTACTACTCATTAAAATAAAACAACTTTAAACGGATGAAAACTCGCGTATATTCTACATTTTGAAATTTAAACCCGACGTTTCGACTACTTTTCAGTAGCCGTGATCACGGTATGACTCAGGTGTTATGCGTCAAACAGTTATTTAAATTGCTATTTCTACCTTCACTTTATAATTATTTTAGAATAATCAGCAACCGTCGTCTTCACTATCATTCAATACGTTCCTATCCACGCAGTAGGAGCTGATGGTGTCTTGAAGCTGCACAGTATTGTGATGTCCATTGGAACCCATTAGATGTAATACTGGGTCCCAAGTAGGTGGTACATTCCAACCATCTTCCCTATTGAAATTAGGATGTTTTTTAATTTCAATGGCCTCGCGTAGCATCCTGGGTATATAGCGATTTTCTCTGGCAAGGACCTGGGGTTTATCAAAGCGAATGTAATGGTTGGGCTTATCCAGTACATGTTCACACACTGCTGACTTCGTTGACCTCCGGTGTTTCATATCCGCGATATGTTCTTTTATTCGCGTACTGATACTCCTTTTGGTTTGTCCAATGTAAGAGAGCCCACAGTCACAATCAAGCTTGTATACTCCTGCTGTTTGTAGGGGAACATTACACTTAACTGGTCTTAAAAATTGGCTGATCTTCCTAGGCGGCTTGAAGTAGGTTTTAATTGAAGCACGCTTCAAGATGTTACCAATCTTGTCAGTGACTCCCTTCACATATGGTAGAACAGCAGGTTGACGCTCAACTGTAGCTGGTTTAACACGGCGTCTGCGATGATGTGGTACCTTAAGCTTGTTTTCTTTAAGTACCCTCTTGACATGCTGAACTTCTGCATCAAGGTGGTCATCATCACAGATCCGCTGCGCTCTCTGTAACAAAGTTTTACCAACAGTAGCTAACTGCGATGGATGGTGGTGAGATTCACCGTTCAAATATTTATCGGTATGAGTTGCCTTCCGATACACAGATTTTAGACCACCTTAACTCCATACATCCAAAAATAAAATTCACTATGGAGTTAGAAAGTGAGGGGAAGCTGCCATTCTTAGATGTTTTAGTTAGCAGGAATTCAGATCATAGCTTAAGTCACACTGTGTATCGGAAGGCAACTCATACCGATAAATATTTGAACGGTGAATCTCACCACCATCCATCGCAGTTAGCTACTGTTGGTAAAACTTTGTTACAGAGAGCGCAGCGGATCTGTGATGATGACCACCTTGATGCAGAAGTTCAGCATGTCAAGAGGGTACTTAAAGAAAACAAGCTTAAGGTACCACATCATCGCAGACGCCGTGTTAAACCAGCTACAGTTGAGCGTCAACCTGCTGTTCTACCATATGTGAAGGGAGTCACTGACAAGATTGGTAACATCTTGAAGCGTGCTTCAATTAAAACCTACTTCAAGCCGCCTAGGAAGATCAGCCAATTTTTAAGACCAGTTAAGTGTAATGTTCCCCTACAAACAGCAGGAGTATACAAGCTTGATTGTGACTGTGGGCTCTCTTACATTGGACAAACCAAAAGGAGTATCAGTACGCGAATAAAAGAACATATCGCGGATATGAAACACCGGAGGTCAACGAAGTCAGCAGTGTGTGAACATGTACTGGATAAGCCCAACCATTACATTCGCTTTGATAAACCCCAGGTCCTTGCCAGAGAAAATCGCTATATACCCAGGATGCTACGCGAGGCCATTGAAATTAAAAAACATCCTAATTTCAATAGGGAAGATGGTTGGAATGTACCACCTACTTGGGACCCAGTATTACATCTAATGGGTTCCAATGGACATCACAATACTGTGCAGCTTCAAGACACCATCAGCTCCTACTGCGTGGATAGGAACGTATTGAATGATAGTGAAGACGACGGTTGCTGATTATTCTAAAATAATTATAAAGTGAAGGTAGAAATAGCAATTTAAATAACTGTTTAACGCATAACACCTGAGTCATACCGTGATCACGGCTACTGAAAAGTAGTCGAAACGTCGGGTTTAAATTTCAAAATGTAGAATATACGCGAGTTTTCATCCGTTTAAAGTTGTTTTATTTTAATATCATTATCATTTTCTCCTTTTAAAGAACGTACTCATGGACAAAATATAATAAGGTTCCGCAGCGCCGAGGGTCAGTAAATACAAATTTTAAACTTAATACTTTTAGTTTAATAATGATCCAATGAAAGATTAATCTCATCAAAATCAAAATCAAAATATGATGTACATAGCAATCGTTAGATATTATAGGGTGACTCTACCACCGGATTTGGAATGTTGTTTATTTACCTATCTCAGAAATAAGAGTAGGTACCTATTCCGATACCAACTACTTAGTATTTTATACCCTAAAGTTTTAAGTAAATTATTTGTTTATGGTGAGCACTGAGCATAATACTATTTACGGCATATTAATTGTTTTACTAGGAAAGATTTTGCTTATTTTTTATTCATTTTATATCCCTGTTGGTATTGCACAAGGAAACGTCATAAAAACGATGTCCTAATCCATTGAGTGACGGCTCGGGTGCGGGTTTGATTTATTAGGACGTGAGTAACGTGTGCCAAGCCTCGGGCGATCGCGCAGGTAGGCGCAAAAAACTTTTGGGTGTTTGTTGACAACGCAAGCTCGACACGCATACAAATTTATCTGATCTGTTTTTTGAAGAAGTTTTAAAAAGGTTTGAAAAAAGATATTCTGGAAGTATGTGGGTGTTTGATCCACACTAATTTTGTCGTTTACATGTCTTAATTTAAAATAGATTTCTCTCTATACTTTAGCAAATAATAATTAAATTTCTTAAGAAATATACTGTTCCTTACCTTCACATCAAGCGTGGTGGTGATTCGGCCATCATTGTAACGACGACTTCATTTCAACGATAAACATCTATGCCCTGCAATGGGTCATTAATAGGCTGATACACTTAACAAATTATTAAATTATCTTCTATTCGACAAAACTTACTGACAAAATATAAAACATCTATTTACAGGTACAGTTTATTTATAAACCCTTTCTTAATCATTTCCACGTGGTTCCCCAATTCCTAATTACATCAAATTAGAAAAGTCAAGTGTCAGTTGTAACAAGAAGGTACACAAGCAAGGAGAACAAACACTGAAAGTTTGATGAGCCGATACCGTTGGCGACTCGGAATCAAGGGTTGAGCATTAGGCATTAGCGTCTTTAGCCGGGAGAACTCTGTCAGGCAGCCGCATAAAGTATTCAGAGCCGGCGTCTCAAGCGCGGTCTTGCGGCCATTCTGATATCGTTAATGTTTTTATTTTTGTTGGTACACGTTTTGCGTTGTTTTGGGCAAAGTTAATAGGTATTACGTTGATAAAAGCTACGTGTATTTTATGGAAGACATTGTTAAAGAGTCTTACAATAAACGTAGATAAGTAATTTATTCATAATGTAATATTGTTTTGTGTAAGTATTTAATATTGTTTTACGGGTTTAAAGTAAGCAAACGAATTATATCTACAATTAAATTTGTAAACACTTAATTATATTGAAACAAGTGATTTTCTTTTGTTTTTAGTTTTACCAATTTTTTCAAACAAACATATTTAATTTTTCGATGGGTGGTGGACGGTTTCATTCAGTTTAATTTAATTTAATAAAGAACATGGTGGATGTTCATGCTGTAATTTCAATTGAAGTACATAAAAGCCTGATTATTGCTTGATATTTTTCAATATTTAGAAGAGCTTTATTATCAGTTTATTGTAAATAAACCTATTTAGCAGCACTCGCAAAACATTACCGTTGTAGAAGCAAAAACGGACCCTCATCAGCGCTGACCGCGCTTGGTTCTCCCTAGATAAGGAACACTTTTTCATAATACTTTATTCAGGAGCCGGAGATTTGGCTCAGTGACAGGCTAATCGGGCATGTCAGCCCGAGGTGGGGCCGCTCAAGTATTAATGTAACCCTTTCTGATCCAGGCGCCCGACAACGCGTCACTCGTGTTGGCGCGAACCACTGAATCTTTGATGCCCATTAATTTGTTATTTCCCGAGCGTTCATTCACTTCCTTGCAGTTGGAACTGAGACGGTTAACATGTGTAGGTGTTATTGTACGAATAAGATATTTGATTTAATTTTAATTGGCTAGAGCTATCTAGCCAATCAAAATTGGCGCATTTAGTAGTCAGGATTTGGCCTCTCAGGCTCAGGATTACATAGTACAAAAGTAGTTTTCGACAAACTTTCGAGTGATGAAAATTGCTTTAATATCGATGTAGTAGAAATGTTTCTTGATTTAATAAATTGTGATGACCCTATTGTAGGAAGCTCGCGTCTAATCCATATTATGTATCGTAATTATCTTCTCTCTTTTAACTTAAATATAGGTATTTTTGTACATATTTAATTTGTAAATTAATGCTACTTATTATTTACTAATTAAATGTTTTAGGCCTAGCCTAATAGAGGTTTAACAGTAAAAATAAGAATGTTAACATTGATAATTAATTTTGTCATTTTTGCTCGTTAATACAATCTATTTTTATATAAGTTCAACATAATGTGTGTATTGTATAGCACAAAGTTATTAAATTAAGCTGCATAACCTGATCTTCGATATTTTTTAAAATTCAATATAAAAGTAATCGAACGTATTTAAGTTTTGATTAATTAATTAATTCAAATTATGTATAATGGCGTAATCAGCATATTGTGATATAAACGAATTTGCTTATATATCTGTGCAATCGTCATTTCGAAGTGTGACCTACCAGCCACTGCACCATGGAAGCAGTCGTGTATTATTGGATAAAAGGGGTATTAAAACAAAGTATGTTTATTCGTTAGATGACGCTCATGACACAAAACTTTGCTTTATTTTAGGCTAGGAGGCGCTGTTTGTAAAATGTCCATGCATAACACAGCTTCAACTAGCCATACAATTTATTTATTTATCTGTAGCTTTAACCCTTTCCCCGCTACGCTTTTTTCCGAAAATGGTGCCCCACACGCCACGACCATTAAAAAAAAAATTCCAAAAAATTATTAGGTTATACTCAACTCATTCAGGCAAGTAAAAATACAACGTTTTTTGATCATGTTTTTATGTCTGATATATCAGACATTGGCGTGGTGGGCACGAAAATGGTTTGTCTGATATATCAGACATTGGCGTTGAAAGGGTTAAACTCTGATGTATGGCTCAGTGACAGCGGCCGTTCGAAGGCCGGCGGTCACCAGGGTGCAGTCTGCATACTCTGAGTTTAGCCGGACTTACCGTAAGCCGGTAATGTATGCGCAACTAAAAGGTACCGCGGTCGCTCTATCGCCCCCCGGGGAACAATCGGACCACGGGTGACCGGGACACGGAACCTATAAAATTACGATTTATTCTACATTTCCATACATCTTAGCGTGGTAATATTATTAATGTGGGAGTTTGTGGGATGTACTGTTTACTCCTTCGTGTAAATCTTACCTAAATAAAATTATTATTTAATTCATCTTAGGATATAAGCTAATAAATAATTTGTAGAACTAAACGGGTTAGGGTAGTTTGTTATACCTATATTCTTACAATAGAAAATTTTATGCTAATAAAAAAAAGTCAAGGCAAACTTTTATTTACATCTATGAAGATTGAGTATAAAAAATTAACTAACTTACAACAGCATACTGTAATAAATAACGAGATACATTATATTTATAAGGAGACAAAAAGTCTGCCCACTGTGCAATCTTTGACAAAAAACATAAAACATTATAGACAAAAAAAAACTAAAGACAAAGGTGGTGTAATGCGCTGAAGTAAGTGTACCGTAGCGACGAGGCGCGGGGCGGCGGCGCCCATTGGCCGCGCCCACGCCGTGGGTGGAACGGGGAAAATCAGCCAGTTTTCCACGCCGGGCGACGTTCGCAATTCGAAAAGCTTTTAGCATCATCCCGCTGTCACTCGCTTTATTATTTCGCGACGCGTTCGTGTTTTGTCTTAGATTGTCAAATTGGGCTGTCAGACGCGCGACGATTGATAATGTTTGATAGGGTGCGATGGGGAAATTGAACTTACATGAGTAATAGGAACACTGTGTTTTTTAAGGCATACATTAAGTGTTTTCTTTATAACTTGCCATTTTCCTTTTGTACGGAATAGAACTGTATGGAAATAGAAGGCGTGGATTATTTTATAAATCATGTTTATTTAAACGTCAAAATTATAATAACAATGTGATTCCTATAAATTGTGATAAAAATAAAAATGTCACATTATTATGATGTCTGATTTGTAAACAAGTACTTCTTAGCTTTGATTAAAAAACCTCGTATTGTAAAATAACTACATACCAAGTGATAAAAGCATTAAACCTATATATATAAATGGTATAAATGGTATTTTGTTATTAGGCGTTAATGAATGATCTCTACAGAGGTCCATCAGCCTTATAAGGCTTGGAAGGAGTAGGTGCCAGTGGGGGGAGGTCGTGTGGGCGGGGCGGCTGGCGGGCAGGCGGGGCGCAGGGTGCTGCGGCGAGGCGCCCCGGGCGGCTCGCCCACCGGTCCGCAGTCGCGCCGCACTCGCCGTCGCTGGCGCGCGCTTCGACCAACACCACCCGACACTCGACACAAAGGTGCACGGACTACCAGTTCCCAGCGGTGTCGCTAATTGACCACCGGGCACCCAAATTGCCGTGAAGGAAGCGCAGCGGCGCCCCGCAATTAGGCGCAGCTGTCGTACGCGCATTAATTTCGCGATAAATGCACAGCAAAAAATACCGAAAAACTGGAACCGATGCACCTGCAATCGTGAGTGCCGCGGCTGGCCCGCCGACATGATCATGCTATTCAAGGGTAACAGCAGCAGACTGGAACACCTCATTGAGAAGATTCAGGCCAATAAAGAAAACCACGACGTTATCTCGGACGATATAAAGGGTGAGTCTTTCCGTCAATTTTGTTCAGCAAAAAAATATCTTCTTATTTTTTTATTATGTTTGTTGTTCTTTGTGAACTCAATTTGAATGCGTCAAACAGACGATGAAGTACGAAATTAATTTTATTAGCTGCAGTAAAACTTAATTACCTAAGTAACGTAGCAATCCCCTAGCATTATAGGTAAAAATGTTATATAGGTATGGATAAAAAAATATATTTCAACAACAAACGTAATCCATAGCTCAAACTTTGGGCTACCTGTATATGATGCGCGAACGCATATGGATACAAACAAGGTCAAGTTCATGCCAACAATACATGGGGTGAGTCTTTTTTTTAAAAGTACATTTACTCTTGTTTTCGAGATATATTTTTAAAGCAATGTCATCAACGGCCTTGTATTTTTGTATTATGTAGAGTAACTAACTAGGCATTTACTAAAGTAAGCCTCATAAACATTCATTATAAAGTGCAAAAGAAAACAAATGTCGGTTTGTGAACGTGATAATTTACAGTAGGTATCCTTTTATTTCAAGTTTCGTAAACTTTATAAGGTATTAGAGTACTTGTTTAAGAAAAATTAAAACATAAACAACATTACTTATTTATAATAAACATCAAATTCAATTATAATATTTTGACTTACACATCTGTTTACAAAATTAATTTATATTTAAATTAAGCACGCACAATTTGCCGGTGTGCTTTCAGGCATTTTCAAATAGTTACAAACATAATTCAATGACGAATGTCTGAGCGACCAGTACTGTCATGTATTTCAGGACAAACAGGAAACAGTACACCTGAAATGTAAGGTTCCAATAGCAGAGGAACCTACATACAGTATGGTATTATATGAAAAAAGTATGTCGTTGATGTCTTTTTCATTCAAAATGTGTATGCAATTAAATAAAAAAGAAAACATATTTTTATTTTTTATTTTTCTCAATTTATTACATCTAATTCCTCCAAAAAATTAAAATATGATACGGTTTTTTATAAAAAACATCATGGTTAGAGACATTTTTATACATATAAACAAACATCTGTTTTGTTAATTTTTTAAATGAATAAAAATATAAATATGCTCCTATCTTGGTTTATTCAAGTGACAATTTTAGTAAATTATGATTTCTTTTTTATGAGTATTAATCACGGGGTAAAATTTAGTGGGTAGGTATATTGGACTGGTGCCATAACAGCCATACTAACTTTTAATGAACTCAAATATCGACATTACCTATAATATACTTTTAACATTTGAAATTATGATCAATAAAACCAGAGGAAAAACTATACAATAATGTGTGTGTATGTGTGTGTTGTGTTGTGTGTCTGTAAAACCGTATAATCTTGGTTGGTCAAGGACTTTTTCAAAATCTTTTTCAGGGTTGAAAAGCTTTTAAAGGTGAAATCTACCGCAATAACAGTATTGGTTATATATGTGTATTTGAAATCAAGGTTTTGAAGAGCGATGCTTTCTGGTTATGTGCTCGTCAATGAAAGAGACCGCAGTGGACTACGATCAAGTCAACTGTGTGCCTATTTGCCAGCTGACATACCATAAAACAAATTAAAGGAGCACCATATTAAGTGATTTCTTAACATTATGTTGAACAACTGAAGTTGTAATACTAGCGGGCCGCTCTTTTTCAAATATCCCCCCTTCCCCCCACATTTCCGGGATAAAAAGTACCCTATGTCTCCCGGGGATAGTGTAGCTTTCTAACATTGAAATAATTTTTCAAATCGGTTCAGTAGTTTTGGAGCCTATTCAATACAAACAAACAATCAAATCTTTCCTATTTATAATAATTATCTTTATCCATAAATGACATTTAAATCAATTTAAATCTTCTAATCCGCCTTTGACTAACGTCCAAGCAAATCGATCCTTCTCACATCAGAAATGACAGTGAAGTCTGAATCCGTCCGCCCGTCAATAATATTGCCATAGGCCGAACACCAATTTCATCTCTCTTTATGGGAAGGGTTTTTCAATAAGGACGGGTAGATTTTGGTGGCCCGTGGCGGCCATCCTGTCACGGTGACATTTGTCAAATCTACCGTCCATCATTCAGCCACCCATGCCAAATCACCATGGCAAGTTATACGACTGAACAACGCGTGCAAGTGGTAAAACTTTGTTATCAAAATGAGTGTTCGTTGGTGCAAACATTGCGTGCATTGCGCCCAGTGGCATCCGCTGTGTGGCAGTGTGGCACGTGGCGCCATCCTGCTGGAACCACAACTAGAGGAGTTTAGTGGGTAGTGGGACAAGTTGAAACCGATAAAGTGCCAATGAATTTAAAAAGAAGTTCCTTCACGCTATACATAATAATCACACAACTCAAACCAAAATGATTATAATTAACTTGCACCTTTTGCACCATGAGTTGCACCGCGCACCGCATAACGAGGTGCAGGCAGGCACGCGACGCGGGCGCAGCAAGGTCTCCTCGTAAAAAAACGTTAATTTTATACAGGCAGATATCATTAATTTTAGAACTGTCAATTGTCCGGTTTATTGATTTGAGAATAAGATGTTACAATAACCGTTTAATAAAAAAGATTTAAATTGAACAAAATAAATCTTTATTTTTTTATCAACACATTACATTACATACTAACTTAGTACTTTTTTTGTAGTACTTACTACTAGACTAACTACTGCTGCATATTGTTGCTTTACTTTATTGCGAATTTACTATTTATTAGTTATTTAGTAATATATTTACTAGTCTGAATGGAAAATAAATACTTGAGTTTTTCTCGATGGTCCTTGTAACAGCATCAAGCCATGTATATTGCATCTCTTCTTTCTACGGTCGTGTCAGACTACTTTCCCACCGGCCTATATGAGCAAGGGTCTGATCAGATTGACTTATACACTATACAATCTGAGTATTCGATAAATCATTGTTTTGTGTTTAGTACCTAATGATTGTTTTTCGTTACATAGGTTAGAAATTATATGAGCTGCTTTTGCTCGAGCGTAGAAACCCTGGACTTCGAGATCTCAATCTATTTCTTAACTACTAGAGAAACATGTTACCGTTTAAAATAGAAACTGGTTTAGGTAATCCGTTTCTTGCATATGGTTTATCAGATAATAGTGACCTTATCCAACATAGAGTGTGCAGGTCTTTGACTATTCCTACTTCCCTCTATAATTTTGAATGCTGCAATGTACTTACAATTCAAACAATAGGCATTTCATTCATTTAAGGGGCACGTATCCTGTGTTCATATTATTAAAAAATATTAGTTATATTCACAAAATGTAAATGCACGTTTCGCTTGACGAGCATATAACGGTATACCATGGCAAATCAATTTCATACCAGTCTTTATTTTCTATGAAGGTGTTGCATCTGAAGCACCAGGATAGACTGGCCCATGGAACAATGGCTTCTCCCCTCAGATAAAAATCCTGAATGCCGTGGTCTTAATTACCGTATACAGTCTGTATAGTAGGAGGTAGTACTAATAGTAGTCGTTTTAGATATTCAGTTAAATAGATTATCATCATCATCTCAGCGTATTCCCAATTGCATCCAGTATGGAGCTCAGGGTCTGCTTCGACTATGATCCTAGATTTTACAAGCCCGGTTAATACAATGGAGCGATTGCCTTCTGACCTCCTTAACCCTTACAAGGGAAACCAGACCTACTTGGCACATAGTCGAGCCCAAGGGCTTAACGTGCCTTCTGAAGTACGGAATCATCATTTTTTTCGGACATTCACCGTGATTAAAACCTGCAATGTCCTAACCAAACTGGAAACAATCCCACACGACCTCCGGGTTTTCGAGTCCAACTCCACCCACCACCACCACCGTGTACCACGGAGGCAGTCGTAAAGTAAATAAATAGATATCACTCCATATCTTCTGCCCTCACAAAACTTAAAATAAGAAATAATTTTTGTCCAATAGACACACAATAACCACAAAACCCGACGGTCAGCCAGCAGTCTTTCACCCTTCTGAATTCTAAGATATTATAAGAAGTACTCCAACACTCGACCCTCTAAATAGTATTAAGTGGTGGCACGAATTTCCTCGCCGAAAAACAACTTCTGGTAAACTCCACCGCTACCAAAATTAGCTTTTTGTTTTATCCGATAAAGTTCTCCCCAATATTGGCTGATTCTCTTAAAAGCTTGAGGCAGATCTAGCACAGGTATAAAAATAGGTTCTATTTAGAGTTTACTCGCGGTGAGGCAGCCCTGTTGTCTATTTCTATTTCTCTAATTTAATTGAATTAGTTAAAGTTATACTTACCGCTATTAATTTTGGTGTAAATATCGGAATTGCTCGTGAAACCAATGATCTGTTAGTGACGCTACTCGTGTTATTAAATCGGTTTACTTTTGACTTAACAGAAATTTAGTATTAATAATACTCATCATTGATTTTTGTGATGACAAATCATTAATTTCTATTACTTTTAGAAATGCGTTTATATGCAGCCACATTGTAAGGTACGCCGGTGGGGTTTTTAGTATGTCAGTTCATTTATTATGGGTAAACATTGAAATGGTAGAGACCCCAATACCAGATCGGATTGAACGTTATTACGTTATATGGTTAAAATTCCAATAAGACTTGACAATTTCTTGTTACATTTTCGGTCACGCACGCACTAACTTAGATTTTTTTCGGTACGAGTATGATTCGACCTATTTCTAAACAATTCACGACAAAGTACGATAATAGCGAGACTCTACAAAATTTTACAGCATAATATCTAAGATACAAAATAAATGTCTACATAAATCAGACTTTTCATAATCAAAGGTAAAGATAGTAGGTAATTAAATGGACATTAATCTCATGAAGTCGGACTCGGATGTCTTGATGGAGTGTTTCGACACCTAGCTGTATTTGCACGTACAGTCATAATATGTTACCTTTATCAATGGATGCGAAAGACGAATATCGTGATCGAGAAGATTAATAGCGCAGACGATTTTAAAGTATAAGTAGCGATTGGCGTTGATTGCCGAGGCGCCGGCCGAGGTGTCCGAGACGGCTCGCAATTAGGAAGTGAGCTTCCGCCGCCCACCGCCGCGCGGCGCCACCGTCACCCGAGGAATTGCCTGCAATCGCTGCTAATTACGCCTCTCCGCTACCGTCCTCCACGACACCTACCACTTGTAACTAATACTCGCTTGCATGCGTTGCCTGAATGCAGCGTGCCTACAGATACTCGTACCTTAACTGATCTTATCGCTCTTCTTAACTCAAAGGACGAACGCTGCGCGGACGTGTCGTGAAGGTCGCCTGCACTTATGTATGCTAGTAGTTAGTTTGTAGTTGACTCGTCTTTAATATTTATACACTACAAAAGATTGATGCTAAAGTGGATACTAAACTTACTTGTCTTATAAAGTCCGGATTTTTTTTTTCAATCTCTATGTTCTTTTCATTTATTCAAGTGAAATAATAAAAAGGTATAGGCGCTGCAAAGATGTAGCTACTTTTATTTGTGTTGTTGTGTTGTTTTACACCTGGCAACCCTAACAGTAGCAGTAGCAGATGAGTGGGACTAGGGAATGCAATCCCGTGTCGGGATTGCCCTTTCGCCATCCCGCGGGATTAGAAATTCCAATCGGAATCCCGAATACTTGTACTAGCGTACTAGTTTTTTTTGTGTCTATACATAGAGCTGAAAAATTAACAACAACGTATTGCATCTGTATTATAAAAGAAAGTGGTGTTAGAATTACACTATTTATGACTCAAGAACGGATGAACCGAATTGGTGGAGAGGTAGTTTAGAACCAGGAGACAGACATAGGATACTTTGATGGGGGAAGGGGGGATACGATGGGGGAAGGGTGGATAGTCGAAAAAGGAAAATACGCGTGGGTGAAACCGCGAGTGCGACCGCTTGTTTTTATATAAATTTTAATATAATGTTTTTATTTCTAGGTAAAAAAATTTTAATTTTGTGTTTCTTTGAAGGGTTTTTTCAAGCATCAATCAGTCAATATAGCACAGTAACTCTACTAACTCTATTTAACTAGTTAATAAGTATTAGTTTTATAACTATGTAAGGTTAATAAACAAAATTATTAAATAAGCAAAATTAATCTTAGAAACTCAAAAATTAAATCATCCATTATCTAAGTTTAATGTAAAGGTTATCTAAGTTTAAAATTTCGAAAATGGCTTTTTAGGTATTATCTTCACACACCGCGCGCCGTGTCACGCGAATTTTTTATGCTGCTGTCCAATACTGTCCATTCCCGATAATCCCGACAATCCGAAAACCGATTGAGCCCGTAAAATGCCTTGGGGTCCCGAGATTTCGGGATCCCGCGGGATCGGGATTGCATTGCCTATCTGAGAAAAGCATTTTTTTTATTCTTTACATCGTTTCCTTTAGAATAACGTTATAATTAATAAAAAAATATAGTTAACTGAAATTTATTGTATTAGAAAATTAGTTAAACAAACTGTTACTGCAGATAATTGCGGTATTTTTTTAAAGTCATATCGCTAATCCGCCTACAGTACCATTCACTGAAAATCTATATAAAATAAAGTTGGTGTTAGTTACACTATTTGTGACTCAAGAACGAATGAACGGAACGTATAACCGGGATTAGAACAAAGGATACTTTTTATCCCGAAAATGTGGGGGGCAGGGGGGATGGTTGAAAAAAAATATCGCGCGGGTGAAACCGCGAGGGCGACTGCTAGTGTTTAATAAAATTGTATTTAAAAAAAATGTATTTGATTAAAATTGTATTGAAAAATAGAAATCAATTGAATGCAAAGTTAATTTAAAATTAGAACAAGCGAAAAAATAAGTTTTAATTTTTACGCGCGTTCGAATTTCGAATTTGGGCAATAATATTGTGTAGCATTATGATAAATCGATATTATTTTCTTTAAAATTTTCTGTAACATTTAAAATCTTTGCCATCATTGTAAATTAAAAAATGAAAACAAACAAGGCGCCATCTTTTGTTTTCCGTTACAGTCTGTTTCAAACACGATGATATGCCTGACACATCCATAGAACGTAAATGTTTGCGTTTAGGAAAATGTTGACTTCGATATAAATACAAATTTGAATAATAAAGAAATAGATCAACACTAAATACTGTACATTAATAACGATTTAATAAGAGTCATGGTGTTTTTTTTCGGTTTAGAGAAGTTTTATGTACATTTTTCTATAAAATATAAAAATTATATGAGACGTACTAGGTTACGTTCTATGGTCTTTTAAACCAGAGATGTGACTTAGGTTTTATTATTAATCGATAAAAATCGTGAATAATCGAAACTATAATTTAAGGGAAAGAATAGTGGAATATTCGTAAAAAAATATTGTATTATGTAAAATAATACCGTCAATTTAAAATCGATGTTCACAATGTACAAAACTAACACGTTACTATTTATTGACCGAGTGAGCGAAGCGAGCGAGGGGTACAAATCATTTTTGTATGTACATATAAAGGTATGTATGTTTGTTCCGCGAAAATTCTCGAACGGGTGATCTGATTTAGACGAAAATGTAGGAATAGTTAATAGAATTTTTAAGTTTGTTGACCATCGGTTTAGTAGTTTTTGTAATATTCACGTTTTTGTAAGAAAATAAATAATTGTATTTTAATTCTCTGGGTCTGGGGAAACTAACTGTACGGTTAATATTAATTCAGATTTAGCTTTCCTGTCCGCTGCCTTCCAGGCTGCTATGTGCGTATCGGCATCATATTTTGGTCTTGGCCTTTCTCCACTTAAATACTCCCAGTAGTCGCTTCGTACAAGTAATGCCTCTATCTGTACCTTCCAACTGTCATAGTTATCTTTTGTTAATAATGCAATACTTAAGGTGGGTCTATGCTTACGAGCCGAGCACGAGCCGCGCACGAGCGGAGCACGAGCCGAGCCGCTCTGCTCGCGTGACAAGTGTGGACACACAATGAGCCTGCACTGCGAGCGCGATGCAAATCTCTTTGTGTTCGTCAAAAACCCGACAATCGCGGAGCACAGTCGAACACGAGCCGAATGCTCGAAGCGCGCTCGTTCGAGGCTCGAAATCGGTCCACAGTGCACGAATTTTGGATCGGCTGGTGCTCCGCTCGTGCGCGGCTCGTGCTCGGCTCGTAAGCATAGACCCACCTTTACATACATTCGCAGACATGATTCGGTCGTACCCTTTTTCAAATAATTTTCGATGACTCCTTTCTTAGTTACATGTACCTACTCACTCTTTATTTTCGCTGGTCCTGGGCCCATAACCTTTGTAGGGGTAATTATCAGATAACACAGTTTTAAAGAGAAATATTTATTGTACATAAATAAGAAAAAAAAAACAGCCTATTAATATCCCAATACAGGGCAAAGGCCTCCATCCTTGAAATCAAGTTATCGCTACAATGATGGGTATTGGCTTAATCACCACGCTTGCCAAATGCGGATTGGTGATCACCAACCCGAGCTGTGTCCGAAAAAACCGACACAAAGTTAGCTCGACCCGGGAATTGAACCCAGGACCCCGAGATCTCGGCCCGGTACCTAAACCACTAGACCATTGAGGCGTTTGTACATAAATAATAACTGGAAAATATTTGTTTTATTGTCTTTACACTCTTACAAATATTTTCCAGTTATTATTTATGTCCAATAAATATTTCTCTTTATAACTGTGTTATCTGATATTAACCTCTACACTAGTTAATATCAAAGTAAAAAAAATTAAAATTTATCATACATTATAAATCTATACTTTGAATCGATTGTCATAAGCACTAAGATATAATCGATAATCGATTGGTTATGCAGGTTGACACATGAGGTCACGTCTCTATAATTGTCAAAGATGAGGTGTCACCCATATCATCGTGTTTGAAACAGACTGTAGTTAGTAATTTAGTATGGGAGATTATTATTTCATCAAAATATTATATGTACTAGAACGGATTGTGGTATTGGTAACCAAACCCAATATATATTTTTTTACCTGCAAGAAATAAAGTTTTAAAACTTTAATGTTTTGACAGTGACCCGCGAATGTATCGGTAAGCAATTTATTTCAAAATACTTCGGGAATTATCAAGCTTGAATCAGCAGTTCAGCATTTGTTTTAACAAGCCTTTCGCGACTTTCGAGGAATGTATCATTTGCTTAACCCGAACAAGGAAATTCCAATGCGCCGATGATGGTTTATGTATTATTATGTAAATATGTTAAGATCTAGTTCATACAATTTCTGCCGTATACGATATGGCAACTTTAACAAGCTATTCCCAACAACACTACATAATTTCAGTAATAACATAAGACATGTGTCGTGTTATTGCAATTCTTACGCACACGCCTGTAAAAACCGATACCAATTATGCATAGGTATACATAATGTCATTATAAAATAATAACGAAAAATGTCATCAATGTTATATAATAGTGAATTAAAATTGTGATTTAAAAAAAGTGATACGCGTTTTTTTATTTTTGTTAGTGATAACGACTTTATTGCTTCAATGATAGGAGGCTTAGCCTTGCAGTAATCGATATAATTCATATCCTTACAAAATGCATAAGTCGTCAGTTGTCGTTCCATACTTAACATTAATTGATGATTTGGACTGGCGATATCATTTGTGTAGAAAGTTTAAAGTGAAATTGTTGCTATTAAAAACAATTACGACACATTATTTTTAAAAACACTTTTTATTTTACGAGTACGGTTATTTTCAACATATGTGACGCAAAGTAGAACAGATATTTAAGTTTAGTCCCAGTTATAACCTAGTCAATTCTTTATAATAATACGATCTAAACGTTTGTCTCATCGATCCAACCAGAAACTTTACTGTGGAATAAATTGTGGATATTTCAATATGCCTGGGCATATTACGATGTGGCCACTTCTACAATTGGCCCACGACATATTAGTATAATTTACTTTTTTAAATTCTCATATTATTCAATTCCCTGGTATAATATAGTTAGAGTCCCATGGAAGCTAAATTGAGTTGTCATTACTTCTGCCATTAGCGGGTCGTCGTTACGAGGTTCCGGGGCGGAGGGCTTGGATTGATATAAATAGTTCCTCCGCTAAGTGCGGGGTAAGGGAATGAGCTACGTGCAAAAAATATATTGCTTTAAATTGCAGGGTGGCTTTAAAAGACACATTGCTGTGATTTTAATAAGATTTCTTGTTGTATGCGAAAGGCGGAAGACTAAAAGTTACGGCACAATTCCAAAGACGCTGTCTATTTGGACCGTATACCGTATTGGGTTGATTGATCGGATATGAAGTACGTAAACGGGGTGGTTATGCCAGGTAGGTACCCATCCTTGCAAAGATAATATAGTTTAAATTTCGACTTTTACCTAATGACCTAAACGAGTAGTTGGTTGGTCAATGTAATATGTATTTTTATTTTTCTATTTTATTTTGTATTGCATCATGAACTATTATTTCAATTTTAAATAACATAAATATCGAATACAATTTCAATTAGAATTCGAGATGATTAGTAACTAAGTAGTATTATCATAGACCTGGTTGTACCTCAGGATTGTTCATGATCAATTTTACTAAATTATTTGTATAGCCTACAGAACCGAATTTTGTTCTTACGTGATATAAACTATCTTTTCCATCGCTTCTTTGCTTCAATTACGTGATATCTCTACCGCGTTCTTGAAGCAAGGAGGCGTACACATATCCATATACCAATTAAATTCTTTACTAGGATATCTCTCGACAGCATGGTGTTTAATTATATGGCTAATATTTTAGTAACTGTACTATTTTTATAAAATTGCAGGATCGGAAAGGAAATATTTATTATTCTTATACGAAGCACATAATATTCCACCTCAACACCTCTTATTGTGCCGTAGGTATTTTAAATTCCTGAAGAAATCTCCTTGGTGCGGGCACGCGCTGGCCGTTCCGTCATTACTCATCATTTGCGGCGGCTCCGCTCGTCATCGCGGCCCATTCAATTTGTTTATATTTCACGCCACTCGAGGTGCTCCCGGTGATGCATCGCCCCTAACACCGAAATATGGGGCTTTACCGATATTTATGACGGCTTTATCTCAGGCGCGAGTTGCGCTGTCTGCTCTAATGTGCTTTACAGCTCGCGAAACCTCTCAATCGTAATTATTGCCTATTTACACTTTGATGTTCTTGACTTGGATTGTAAACTTGATGTTACACGTATAAGTGAAGGGAACGTCTAAAGACTTATGTTATGATGAAGCAAATTGTTGTCGTAGAATTGGACTAAACTTATCAAATTAAATTACAAAAACGATTTAAAATACTAAAATTGACTTCCAAATGAACGACGTTAATAAATGATCATTAGAGCCGCTGCAAACGTATAAGTTATACCTAATCATTTTAATATTGTGCAATTAGACCAGAACACAAATCATTGTTTAGGTATTCGTGAAAAAGGTTATGCTCTTAGTGAAGAATAACTTTGAGATAGTACCTACCAACTCAACAATCCGTGTTTGGCAAGCGCATAAGGGCAGTACCCCTAATGACTTGATTTCGATGGTGGAGGTTTTTGCCCTCCAGTGAAATACTCACTTACCTTGTGCCGAGTTTTCAAGTAACTTCTATGTAATTTATAAATGAGTCTACTAGAATCAAAAACAGCAATGTCCTTTAGTTTTTTATGGACATTGCTGTAGTAGACTCAAATGCATTTTTAAAGATGAATAAGGCTGCCCGCCCACGTTGGATAATCGGTGACCGACTTTTTGTAGAATAGAAAGTGATAGCAATGGAGCAACGCACACGTCCTACAAAAAGTCGGTCAGAAATACCATAAAAATAAAGTCGGTCACCGATTGTCGGTCATACAAAAAGTCTGACGTGGGCGGGCATACTAAGGAATATTATGATTTTTAATTTTTAATATTTTGTCGTACAGAAGCACTCGGCAGCGTGGGTAGCGTCGGCAGCACGGCGGAGAGCTCATGGCCGTCGTCGACGCCGGAGCCGTCGCCGTCGCCCGCGTCGGCCGACGCCGCGGACGCCGACGCCGAGCCGCCCTACACGCTAGGCGCCACCGAGCACACGCCCTACCAGTGCCAGTTCTGCGACAAGGCCTTCCCGAGACTGTCTTACTTGAAGAAACATGAACAGGTTTGACGAGAATTGTGTACTCTTCTGCATGGATATCTCTAGGTCATTGCGAGAGCCGCCCTACACGCTGGGCGCCACCGAAAACACGTCCTACCAGTGGCTGGTCTGCGACAAGGCTTTACTGAGACTGTCCTACTTGAAGAAACATGAACAGGTACAGTAACTTTTGTCTAAGACACTCTTCTGCATGGATATCTCTAGGACACTGTGAGAGCCGCCTTCACGCTGGGCGCCACCGAGCAGACGCCCTACCAGTGCCCGTTCTGCGACAAGGCCTTCCCGAGACTGTCTCACTTGAAGAAACATGAACAGGTAATAGTGCATTGCCTATACTCTTCTGCATGGATATCTCTAGGTCATTGTGAGAGCCGCCCTACACGCTAGGCGCCACCGAGCACACGCCATACCAGTGCCAGTTCTGCGACAAGGCCTTTCCGAGACTGTCTTACTTGAAGAAACATGAACAGGTAATAGTGCATTGCCTAAACTATTCTGCATGGATATCTCTAGGTCATGACATCTTGCAGCACCTCTTAGCAAGAAATTATGTTAGTTTATGAAATGCTCGGACAATTTTATGAAGACATTTTAAGGTCTAATCCTATAAAGTTTTCTGACTTGTAGTTTTGGCCTAAATTGATATTTTAACTTACTTTCATGGAGGCAAATTATGACCAAGCATCCGCAGGCCCTCGTATGATGTTGCAACTGAAAATCATTAGTGCGCGGCGTTACAAAGGAGTTTCGTAATGTATGTATTATAGCTGTATGACGAAAAACGTCTGCACAAAGCACATTCATTTTGTCAACAATGTGCAGTAAATAGATTATAATCTTTCTTGGGACATCACCTATGCCTCTGGGTAACATGCATCTAGACAGCTTTCCAAGATAATAGCCTCTGTTTACTCGTCTACGGCCATAAAGCAAGTTGAATAACGACGCAAGTAAAACGACTATTACGGTCGTCATATCTGTGAATTCACAGTCCAGTTTCGCCATGTAGCCCCGCGCTTCATTAGCAAGTAGATACCCAAAACGGCCCATTTACAGAGCCGGTGCGTAGATATGCATCGCGGCTGGCGAGTGCGAGTGCGCCGAGGCTGAGGGCTGTGACGTGCCAGCCATTACGCCGGCCGTACATCTCGGCTCCTTTGTGCCCCGCCGATCTCACCGCGTTACGATTACAACACGCCGCGACAGATCTAGCCGCGATAGGATAATAGAAATGTCACTTTGCATGCTGCCGCCCGAAACTCGCCTACGCGAAAGATACGCATCTCCACGTACGCGCCAAGTGGTAAAAATGTCACCTCAAATTTCGGGAGGTCTTACGCAGTAGTATTTGGGGAATCTGACAATCTAATTGCGAGGGATTCATTAGATAATCGTCATGCAATTGCGGCCGGTCCAGCGGCGCGGAGATACCGATCGATGCGTGCGCGGACGCAGTGCTGCGGAGGTTTTGCCGACAAATGTATCGGGCGATGATCGCGTCCCGCTCGCGCGACAGACCGCTGACGGCCGGAAATAGGCTCGAGATAACAACTCCCTAGGCTGGCGCGCCACACCTTTATCATCGCGCCGCGCTGGGAAAGGCGATCATTATAAGAATAAATCAATTACAGGCTCGCCGGACCCGCTATTCGTCTTAGGCTCGCAGTGCCGGGAGAAATCGTAAAACAGTAAAACGTGGATTGGAAAATATTACTTTAAAGCTAAAACGCTTGTGGAATAGAATTAGCTGTTCGAGTTAATTAAGCCGTTCAAAATGTATAAGTATTGTGGTTGATTCGACAGAGCCGAAGATCGCGTTGAGCGACGTAGCGCAATCGCAATCGTAAAATAGACGCGCAGACGCAGGCGGCGGCGCTCCGGTCAGCGCGCACACCCACCTCCTGCGCTGGCGATGTTCTCCTATAACCTGTATCAAGTTTTGTTGCTTAATTGAAGTTCAGATTGCCGTTATGAAAGCTAGATTAAATAAACGAACAAACAGGAACATGAAATACAATATATGTAATGATAAAGCTTGCATTACAACCAAATATTAAAAAATAAACTACCGTGACCAACAGCCGCGACAGTCAGCACACAGATTAATAATCAGATTGCAGTTCATCCATTAAGATTTCTATCTTTATTACCTTATAACGATGTGGCGGTTCTTAAAAGCAGAGCTACCTACTGGCATTTCTAAAATGAATCATAAGTTCTTTGGAACTGCATTTATTCAGGACGCGGTAATGGAAGAAAACACCCTAAAATATTTTCTCCTAAATTATGAACTAACCAACTGTAAATAGCTGGAATTTTATTGTGAATCAAGATTAAAGCACGTACTTACTTTACCAGAATGTATGTTCTCGTATCCCATAATCTCAAGCGATCGTAAGAAGTATTTTTATTGCCAGGTGACAATTACGAAGAGAAGGCGCTCGACCACATTTTTGGCGACGACGCCGCTGACCCCGGGGTCCCGCCACCCGACTGTGTGAACCGCCACGTTATTGTACTGGGAAAGTCGCTCGGTAGCCGGCGCGGCCCATTCCCAGCTTTTATTGGCTATCACGTGCACCTCAAACTAGTTTGGAATGTTCTTGGTGAGCTGTACGCGGAAAACATTGGGCTCGTAATGTCGGACGCTCTCACGGTATTCGGCGCACTTAAATAATAAACAGTGTAACTCGCGTGCTGTATCACCATAAGCGAAGCCGGGCCGCGGCGCGACGGCAGGCTCCGCGGGCACCCAGCCTTCCCGCGGCGCTCTCCGCTTCGCTTATTGAATTCTCGCACGAAGGATTGTGATGACAACATCCAATATTTCGCGAAATATCACGTACGACTTATCCTTACATTGGATGAATGCTCATGATTTGCATTGGTAAACTGTATAAACACTTTCAATGTAGACGTCAGGGTTGACTTATAAATTGATTTTTAATATTCATTGCGTTCATATAACGAGATGATTTAATATATCTTCGCCATTATAACAAAATGTGATATTTATGTAAAACGTGCAACTAAGTATAAAATATTTGAACAGCACGAAAAAACTTTATCTTTAAAAAAAGTTCACATAAATATTTAACATCAGAGTCGTGGTGAACGAAACGTTTAGTAAGGATTTAATGGTTTTTCATCCAAAAACCTTTTAAAACATACGGGACTTTAGCACGTTACACGCGAAAGGTGCAACGCTATCTAAGAGGATATCGTAGTTAAACATAATTAACTCCTGATAACGCTGAAAGTCTTACAAAAACGTGCGTGGGCATGGGCGCTGCCTGGGAGGATTTATCGCGTACAGACGTTCGGATTTATTAATTCTGTCGGGGGCCGATTGCTCCAATTAAGCGAGTGGAGTAAACATGCCGCGGGATGTTTATGCGCCGCGCTGCGCCCGCGCCGCCACGCCGCGCCGCGCCACGCTCGCGCTCGTGCGTCACTCACCGTCACCGCTAATCACAACATGTGATTTAGATATCACTCACGTCGGTGCCGACAACAAATTGTGGGAAAAGGTAGCTTGTAAGCCAGATAAAAGCTTAGAAATTGGCGTACATTTCTGTATCCTGGACTTTCTAAGTTCAGGCGATTTTAAGTTCGGTGTATTTTTAAGAACTGGACATACGATCTAATACTATCGACTCACTATTGATTTATAATACCATCGACTAGAAAATAAATAAAATTTAGTTTTCTTTTTAATAAAGTTATGAGTGATCTATAGGAATATTAATTACAGATTTAAAAATTCTTTTTTCCACAAGAAGATTATGTCTATGCTTTTATTTTTGCATTGGTATTGAAATTGTTGAAATTGTTTTAAAATGAAAATCTTTGTACCATCGTCATAATAAGTTACAATTTCAGATCGAAAACGTTACCATGTTTGTCTGTTAATGAATCTTAGGTACATCAACGTTACTTAACGACATTGAAACAGCATCAACTAGTTACGAGTGTGTCCAAGTACCATAAAGAGTTTTCTCCCAATATAAGATTAGTAACTTTGGTGGTAGCTTTAGAGGCTTGTTGTTAGTGAAACACGTTCAGAGCAGTGAAGAGTGAATAATTTATTTGCCAAAAAGCGCTAAATATATACAAAAATAAAATCCTCAACTAGCGATATCTAAAACTAGCAACACTCCATGTTGCGTCTCTCTCTCGCAAGACGCAAGGTTGATGGTTCGCGTCGCGCATGCGCGCGGGCGTTCGGCGGACTTCGGCGCGCTCTCGCGCCTCGTCGCGTGACCGTTGGATTGGAGGGGTGCGAGGTAACAAAAACACCTCGCGGCGCGGGACGCCTCCATTCGGCGGCGGCGATCGGAACAAGCGGACGTAGCTGGAGCGGCGACTCGGCGAGTGCAAAGTGCATCGCCGTGTGCACTTGTGAAGAACTGCAGCGCGTTGACACGATGATGTGTTGACGTGCTGTCGGCGTTGTTGTCGCGCTGCTTGCGTTGTCACGCTGGCTGCGTAGACGCGAAGATCGTGATGTGAAGTGAAGATTCGTGTTGCTATGTGAAGATTGCGACACGCTGTTGTGAAGAAGTGCGGCGATATCAAAACAGTCCTTTTGAGGGCTATAAACAGCTCTTTTCAGAGCTTGCTAGCCGTGTGCTAGCAAATCCTGTTTCTTATGACGAATCCTGTTTCTTATTGACAAGAAAAGTCTAACCAGCTCTTTTGAGAGCTAACTACTAGCCATAGCGCTAGTATTCTCGTTTCTTACGACAAGATTAAAAGTCACAGTGTAGTGAAGCGTAGACCGTAGTGCGTAGTTGTAGTTTTCTCGTAGTGTAGACTAGTGCGTAGTGTAGTTGCCACAATACTCCCCCTCAAGTGAAACGTACCGGCAGCTTGATAGTGCGACCGCGACGCGTCTGCTTCATGGTGTCAGTGCTTGATGGTTGTGACGTCATATTCTGTGCGCGTGCGGTGGTACTTTGGGTTTGAGGTAAAGGTGTGGTACTGGTAATGGTATGAGGTAAAGGTAATGATGGTTGAGGTAAAGGTAAAGGTTGTGAAAAAGGTATTGGATGTGAGTTGACTTGCTGTTCCTTGTTATACTGTGGCTCTTCTAACAGGTAAGCTGGCTTGAGTCTATCCACTGAGATGTTCGATTCTCGGCCGGGTAACTGGATAGTGAAGACTTTTTCTGTGCGTTGTAGTACTCTGTAGGGTCCTTCGTATGGCTGTTGTAACGGTTTCTTGACTGCGTCGACTCTGATGAATACGTGAGTGCAGGTTTGTAAGTCTTGATGTACGAATATGCGTGGCTTGCTATTGTGATGAACTGTGGATGATGTTGGCTTGTTATCATTGATTATACCACGTAACTTGTCTACGTAGGTATAATCTAATGATGTAGGAAGCGTTGATGTTGTAAAGAAATCTCCCGGCAAGCGTAGGTTGTATCCGTAGGTAAGTTCGGCGGGGCTGACTCCGGCGTCGGCGCGAAGCGTGGCGCGTAGTCCTAGTAATATGGTAGGTAGGTACTCTACCCATGACTGTGTGTCGGCCAGCTTCGTACGGAGTGCGGTCTTGAGTGTGCGGTGCCATCGTTCTACGATTCCGTTGCTCTGCGGGTGATAGGGTGTAGTTCGGTTTTTCTTTATTCCCATTATTTTCATTAGGTTAGTGAACAGCTGACTCTCGAACTGACGACCTTGATCGCTTGTTAGTGTTGTAGGGCATCCAAAACGGCTAATCCAGTGCTTGTATATTACGTCGGCGACTGTATCGGCTGTTATGTCGGTTGTAGGTATAGCTTCGGGCCATTTTGTTTGTCGGTCGATCATTGTAATTAGGTATCGGTATCCTTCCTGAGTAGTAGGTAGCGGTCCGACGATATCGACGTGTATGTGTTGAAATCGTTCTGTTGGCGGGAAACTTGATGTCGCGGAGTAGGTATGGCGATGTATCTTGCTTTTCTGGCAATCAATGCATGTTTTTGTCCAGTTGCCGATGTCTGCGTTCATGGATGGCCAAAAATATTTTTGTGACGTAATTTTTCTAGTCGTTCGGGTACCAGGGTGACTGATATTATGAACGCTTTTAAATACGTCGTAGCGATGTTCTGTAGGTATATACGGTCGGATGTTACTCGTTGATGTTTCGCAGTAGATTTCGATGTCGGTGTTGGGAATAATAATTTTCTTGAGTTGTAGGTTATCTTGTTGTAATAATAGCGGCAATGTGGGATCTTGTTGTTGTGATTGCGCTATTTCTTGATAATTTATTGTAGACGGGCAGGTGATGGTTTCGATTCGGCTTAGGGCGTCGGCTACGATGTTATCCTTCCCGCTGATGTGACGGATGTCTGTTGTGAATTCGCTTATGAAGAGTAGCTGTCTCGTGCGTCTTGGTGTTTCAGTTGTTGACGATATTTTCCCCATAGCGAATGTAAGCGGCTTGTGGTCGGTGAATATTATAAGTTGACGTCCCTCAAACATTTTTCTGAAGTGTTTGACGGCCATGTAGATTGCTTGTAGCTCGCGGTCATATGTTGAGTACTTTGTTTGCGCGTCTGAAAACTTCTTTGAAAAATAGCCTAGCGGTTGCCATTTTTCATTGACGTATTGTTGAAGTACTGCGCCGGCTGCTTTATCAGATGCGTCACAGAATAGGGCATAGGGTGCGTTGTGTGACGGGTGGGCTAGCAGTGTAGCTTGACTGATGGCGGTTTTGCATGCTTCGAATGCGCTCGATGATTCTTCGTTCCATGTTATTATTGTTTTGTCACGCTTTTTGACGTTATGGAGATGAGCGTTGAGCGGCGCCTGGATGGTTGCGATGTTTGGTAGGTGTTCGCGATAGAAGTTTATCATGCCGAGGAATCGTCGTAATTCTTCTATTGTCTTCGGTTTGGGATATTCGTTGATTTGTTGAATCTTTTCCGCGGGTGGCTTGATTCCTTGTTGTGAGACGATGTAACCGAGAAACTTTACTTCCGGTTTGCCTAGGTTACATTTGGCGGGGTTTATGGTTATCCCGTGGTCTTGGAATCTTCTGAGAACTGTGCGTAGATGCTCTCGATGCTCAGATACTGATGATGAAGCCAAAATTACATCGTCGATGAATGGAAATACGAAGTCTAGTCCGCTAAGTACTTGATGTATGTACCGTTGGAATGTCTGGCCTGCGTTCTTGAGTCCCGGGCACATTCGCGGAAATTCGAATAGTCCCATCGGTGTTATGATGGCTGTCTTCTCTATATCCTCCTCGCGGACGGTCAATTGTTGGTAAGCTCTATTAAGGTCGAGCGTGGAGAAGATGGTCTTGCCTGACAGCTGATATGTGAAGTCCTTGATGCGCGGCACTGGGTAGCGATCAGGTTTCGTGATAGCGTTCAGTCTTCTGTAGTCTCCACAGACTCGGATGTCCCCGTTTTTCTTGGGTACGATGTGAAGAGGTGATGACCATGGGCTCTTGCTCGGACGGCATAGGCCTTGTTCGACCATGTTCTCGAACTCTTTCTTCACCTTGTCGTAGCGGTGGGGTGGGATGGGTCGAGCGCGGCAGTGGACTGGTGGACCTTCGGTTTCGATGTAGTGCTGGACGTTGAGCTTGTCGGTGATATTCATTGATGTTAGACGCGTTGTCCCGGGGAATTCGGCTAAGATGTCGTGAAATGACTCTTGTATGTCTATGCTTCTTATCGTTGGGATATCTGTAGCGCGAACCGGAGCGTCGATCTTCAGGCTGGTGACGTTGTCGATAAGCTTCTTGTTCTTGAGGTCGACTATGAGCTGATGATGCTTCAGAAAGTCGGCTCCCAGTATAGGCTTGGATACGTCAGCGACGATGAACTTCCACTTGTATGGACGGCGAAGGTTCAGATCGAGCTCTAATGTTTTTTCCCCGTATGTTGATATGACGGTGTTGTTTGCAGCGTAGAGCTTGAATAGAAGCGGTGTTGATTTCTGGCCTTTTATTCTAGGTAGGACGGATATGTTAGCCCCCGTGTCTACCAAGAATGATAGTCCGGTTTTCTTGTCACGGACAAATAGGCGGTATGTATGTTGAACGTTGGTGTCCGCCTCCGCCAGCGTTCTGTCTAGTTTTCCTGGTTCTTCGTTTTGTGATATGAGCAGGGTGTTGTGCATTTGCGAGCTTGATCCCCGAAGCGGCGGTGATAGTAGCAGTAGGTTGACGGTGACACGGAGTTTTCTCTACTGCGGGATCGAGAGTGGGTGTTGCGGTTTTGATACTGGCGATGGTGTGATGGGAATCTATTTCTTCTGTAGTTGTTGTGTTGATTATTATTTTTCAATTCGGCGACTTCAAGTGAGAGTTTCCTTAATTCGGCGATGAGGTAAGTTGTTTCTGATGGTGGTGGCAGTGGTGGTGATGGGTTGACGGCGGCTATGTGGCTGTCTCGCAGCTGCTCCATCATCTTGTCGGCGAGTAGCGCGAGTTCTTCTAGCTTCGCCTGGGTGCTGAAGGATTCGCTGACGGCGAGAATAGAGCGGATGTGTGGAGGCAGATGGTTAGTCCACATGATGCGTAGCGTGGCGTCTGGGATGCGATTGCGGGCGAGTTCGCGCATACGGCGAAGTAGTTGTGTAGGCTTCTGATCGCCGAGTTCCATCTCAGACAGTAGCTTTTGGAACTGCCTTGTGTCTGACTCCTCGTAGGCGGCTATTAGTCGCTCTTTCAGCGCCTTGTAGAATTCGGTCGCCGGTGGGTTGTATAGCAGGTCGGTGATCTGCTCGATGTCCTGCCTCTCGAGCTGTGCGATGACCATCTGGGCGAGTTGCTGGTCCCCTTTCTTCAAACCGTGTGTGGCAGCCTCGAAACTGTAAAACCAGAGCTGCGGTTTGTCGCGCCAGAATGGTGGTATACGCATCGACAGCGAGATATTGGCGACTTGGGGCTGGCTGGCTTGTTCTGACGACTGGTGGTGTGCCGGTGTGGAAACGGTGGTCTGGCCAGGTTTCTCTGATGCTGGTTGCGGCATTTTGTCCATAGCTTGCTGATTAAAATCGGGCATAGCGTATGGGCAAAATTTTCTTGAAGCAGGCTTGATGGATCCGGCTGGGATTCGTACCGGCAGGGGTTTCTGCCAGTAGGGATTCTGGGCAGGGATTTCCCGTTCTTGCTGGTATTTCTTGCTTTTTCTTCCAGAGGTTGCTTCTTAGTCGGGGTTACCACTTTGGTGGTAGCTTTAGAGGCTTGTTGTTAGTGAAACACGTTCAGAGCAGTGAAGAGTGAATAATTTATTTGCCAAAAAGCGCTAAATATATACAAAAATAAAATCCTCAACTAGCGATATCTAAAACTAGCAACACTCCATGTTGCGTCTCTCTCTCGCAAGACGCAAGGTTGATGGTTCGCGTCGCGCATGCGCGCGGGCGTTCGGCGGACTTCGGCGCGCTCTCGCGCCTCGTCGCGTGACCGTTGGATTGGAGGGGTGCGAGGTAACAAAACACCTCGCGGCGCGGGACGCCTCCATTCGGCGGCGGCGATCGGAACAAGCGGACGTAGCTGGAGCGGCGACTCGGCGAGTGCAAAGTGCATCGCCGTGTGCACTTGTGAAGAACTGCAGCGCGTTGACACGATGATGTGTTGACGTGCTGTCGGCGTTGTTGTCGCGCTGCTTGCGTTGTCACGCTGGCTGCGTAGACGCGAAGATCGTGATGTGAAGTGAAGATTCGTGTTGCTATGTGAAGATTGCGACACGCTGTTGTGAAGAAGTGCGGCGATATCAAAACAGTCCTTTTGAGGGCTATAAACAGCTCTTTTCAGAGCTTGCTAGCCGTGTGCTAGCAAATCCTGTTTCTTATGACGAATCCTGTTTCTTATTGACAAGAAAAGTCTAACCAGCTCTTTTGAGAGCTAACTACTAGCCATAGCGCTAGTATTCTCGTTTCTTACGACAAGATTAAAAGTCACAGTGTAGTGAAGCGTAGACCGTAGTGCGTAGTTGTAGTTTTCTCGTAGTGTAGACTAGTGCGTAGTGTAGTTGCCACATAACTAAAGGCAAAAAAGCCGACGGAAGCGCCATCACTTAGCACAATTATCCCGGACTCCGGCTGTAATTGCCGCCGATACCGCCGAGCGAGGATATCCGGATATTTAAACCCAGCGATTACTCTTAAAGACATTATTTTTCTTTGTACATCTAATTTTAAACGCTGCACTCCTGTGTTACTTAGTTGTTGTCCGTTCTTATCTTAATAACTTTTGCTACTCAGAACCAATAAAAAACTTACTTTTTTATTTGGTCTGAGTTCTGCTATCGCAAAATACGTAGATACTCTATTTTTCTTTTTTTTAGTAAAGGATGATGACAATCAATGTTTGTAACATTAAACACCATTTTTAGGCATGAATAACTTTTGCTACTCAGACAGAACCAATTAAAAACTTACTTTTTTATTTGTTTTGAGTTCTGCTATCGTAAAATACGTACTTTACTTTTCTTCTTTTTAATAAAGGATGATGACAATCAATGTTTGTAACATTAAACACCATTTTAGGTTTTTAAGTTATATTTTTAGTTAGTTGCCTAAAATAATGGAACCTGTCCACATTTTCAATGATCGTGATCTGTGTATTGATCACTAGAAAGTCAGTTTTTGTCAGTGTATAATATATACCTACATAGCCAGTATGCGTTTCAATGTCATTTCTTTACTTTTTAACCGACTTCAAAAAAGGAGGAGGTTCTATGTTCGACTGTATGTATTTTTTTTTTTTTTTTATGTATGTCCGTCGATTTCTCCGTCAATTGTGGACCGATTTAAATAATTCTTTTTTTATTTGAAAGTGCATAGTTCCGAGGTGGTCCCATTGTCACCATGTCAGGATCTGATGATGGGATCCCGGGAAAATCAAGGGCAAACCTCAAATTTTATAGGCGCACACTACGCGTTACTTGTTTTTTCTGAAGCCATTTAAGTTTTTGCGTCCTATAGACATCACTTTATGTTGATGAGCTGATGATGGAAGGTACAACTCCTTAACGGTTAGGAGTTAGGGGATAATTCTTTCAGTATTGTAAGAATATGTGGACCGTTATTTGTATTTCATGTACTTTTGCAGCTAAGCTGATGAAGGTACAACTCCTTAACGGTTAGGAGTTAGGGGATAATTATTTCAGTGTTCTGCCGTGTCAAGCGAATGTCAGTTAACTTAAGATACATGAGTTACGCGTAACAAGTGCCATTCGTGGTTTTTATGGGTTTCCTATCCCGTGTATAAATATTATTCCATTATCTCTTACCGTTATCTCAGAAAATGCTCTAGAAGAAATTACGATTGACTACGATATTATGGTTAAATACTGTACCTTAAGTTACAGACAACGCTTGACGAGTCGACAAGACGCGATTATGGCAAACTCAGTTAAGTATCTACTAAAATACATGACTTAGCCACGATAGACACGCGAGACAAGCGGCCGTGGTCCTGTTTACTTATATTATTATATATTTTATGTATATTATATATTATACTCGTACTGTTCTTTTTTGTATAGAGTAGTTCTAAAGATTTTTCATCAAAAAATTATTATTTTCATAATTGTACAATAAACAAGAATATTGCTATTGAAACTTATGTTTTTTTGTTATAATAAAGCTTTTAAAAATGTTTTTTTATTTTTTTTAACCAAAGCTATTATTATGTTAAGATTAATAAATGATTTATGGTAATTAGTAATTACTAAGACTTAAGCAACTACATATTTCTACATACTTCTCACTCCAATTGTCACGGCTAAGTCATGTATCTTAAGATACAGCCCGTCGCGTAACAAGATTTGTATGAAATTCCTATCACGCCTATCTCCGTTTTTGGAAAAAACACAGAAAATAAAGATTAAACAAAAAATATTATTACATCACAATAATATGTACATCTTTACAATTCTTATGATATGAAATAAGTTTGGAAAAATCTTTTGAAACATAGATATAATGGCAATAAATGCAAAAAAACTTTAGGAGTCATTTACTCAAAACTAGGTTTTTTGAGATAACGGAGATAGGCCTGACACGGCAGTGTTGTAGGAATATGTGGACCGTTAGTTGTATTTCATGTACTTTTGCAGCTAAGCTGATGATGGAAGGTACAACTATGATGATGGAATCTAAAGGGTACGACTTCTTAATAATTCTTATGTCCCTCTTGCGGGCTGCATCTTTAGTTGGTCTACTGAATGGTGCTGAACACTTAATGAATACCTAATATTGTCAAATAATACAATTCTACTATTTTACTCGTATTTTTGTTATCAATATTATGAGAGAGTTTTACTCACTCCTACGTATTATTCACACTAAAAATACAAAAATAAACAAACTTTTTAAAAAAAAAATTAAACCGACTTCAAAAAAAAACAAAAAAAAACTACCTAAAAACACTGAAAAGCAAAAAATAATTTTAATAAGACATTCATCAAATGCGCTTATTGTCTAAGCCTATTAATAACATTAAATTGTATTTACGTGCTAGGTAGGTACCTACTAATCTGTTTGAAGTCGGTGCCAAGCCAAAGGTAATGAAAAATGATACATACCTAATAATTTATGTATTATACAGGGTTACAAATAATCCGCGGACGTAGGTACGTAGTCTGGGTACCTACTATTTGGCTTGGCACCGACTTCAAACAGATTAGTAGGTACCTACCTAGCACGTAATTGTCATAAACCGTGTAATTGCATACGCATTTTTAAATAAAATACGCAGAAATACTAACTCTACTCTCTTCAGTGTTTTTAAAATTACACGAATGAACGCACATATTATAGAGGAGACAGATTATTTTTTAAATCTGTTCACTTTTTGTTGGATCTGCTTACGACTAATGTAGACTTTATATAATCGATAAACATCGAACTTATTTTCAATGTAAACAACATTAAAGGCTGTGAAGGCGGCCACGGCGCTAACAAATTGCTCTATGCGTTAATGGTCCAACCCGTCTTCGTCTGCTCGGTAATTGGGGTCGCACGAACTGCAACCCTTACAAAAACCAACAGACAATAAATCGATACTTTCAAGTTATTGCTTCAATATTTTGTAATGTATACCTACTTACGACTAAATTATTAAAGTAAATGTGATTTACATGTGATTTATGAGTTATCTCTATTAGAAAAATAACGTAGGGATCTTATTGAAAATAGAAAGTTTTCTCATTGGAACACAGCATAACCACCAAAAATTTAATACACTGACTGAACATGATAAAATGGATTTTTTACGATTATTCATAAACTAACGCCAAGTTTATCTATACGTAATACGGATAATTTTAATGGTACCTATTTGTTTTTACATTCAAGTACTTATAATTAGTTTTCTCGTTTTAGTAGTAGTAGATATTATTTAATTCTGCTTCTAATTTATTGAAGTTACCTTTTTTCTCGATGTCGTAAAATAAAACTTATTTCTTTAAAAATCCCTCGAGTCACCGAATAGTTTTTATGCTAGTTAACCTTGTATGCAGTGCCCATTAGTGTCTATTACATATGTAATTATACCACTTACTTATGTAATCTACTCAGAAATTCTATAATCTAGTTTAATTATTTTTTGGCCAAGGCTTTATAAACTAAAGGTTAATTCTTACAGGATGTGTAAAAATTACGGGCAAAAGTATGGTAAGCAATCATAGAGAATAAGCTTTGTGTGAAATGTAGGCACCGGTCTGAATAACATAAGCGATTCGTTCTGATTCAGATTTTTGTTTGTTTTACTGTGTCTGTTTAGCATATTGCCTAAAACCGAGACAAGTGGAGTCAATCATTCGCCGCTGTTTAGGCGCGCTGAATGAGCTGTCGAGGTGGTCGCATTACAACCATGAACTGGCTGTCACTTCAGCTGTCTGCTTTAGTGATGTCCAGATTTATGTGTTGCCGACGCAATCCTTTTTTGCATTTAACGTTTTGGTGTTCTAAATTTAGAAGTAACTACTTAATTTGGAAATTTTTCAAAAGCAATAGCGGTACATTATCTACCAAGCCACATTTTTGAAATAAAACTAGTATTGTTGGTGCAAGGCAACGTACAATTTTTATTTTATTTTTCAAAACATACATACCTAATACAGATACACATAAAAACCCCGACATGCTCATGCACACTTTCTATTCAAGCACGGGGATGGGGTGGTCAATAGCTACAAGGCTGGCACCGGCTCGTCCCGATCGGGTGTTAAGGGAAAACCGGGGGAGTAATAGTGGGTAGTGGACGCTTTAGTCTCGAGTCCTACACACGGGCCGCAGGTCTAGCTAGACTGCGGTTATTGTACATAAAAGCAATCTCCTCCGAAAAAAAGGATTATTCCACTTTGCCCCACCAAGACGCCCCACTCGTGGGGCGAAGTGGAACGTTTCAAAATTCGCAGTGGAATATGCCCCACTAAATCGATTTAGTGGGGCAGATTCCACTGTTTTAAAATTTGGTGTATTCTGCCCTACCAGGGTTGGCACTTTAGAATGTAGGAAGGTGGGTTTACATATTTTATTGTAATATTTGTCTATTTTAGTTTTATGTTACTTTACTTTAAAGTTAAAAACAAATATTACAATATTTAAGTCGCAGGCAATTTGTATGATTCCGTCGTTTATATACGGCACACTGAGAGAAATTAAGTTAAAAAAAAACACATCGGAGGCGGAAATCGACTCGGATGGACATAGGTTAGCTCCGCTTCGCTCCGCTCCCGCCTTGGCCTTCGTGGTTATTTTTTTTTAACCTGAAAAAAAATTGCCTTCGGCATAATACATAACTGCAACAGTTTTTAAACTGACGACGCCGTATGTAAACGGCGGAATCATACAAATTGCCTACGACATAAATATAAACCCACCTACATTCTGAAGTTTCAACCCTAGTGGGGCAGAATACACCTAATTTTAAAGCAGTGGAATCTGCCCCACTAAATCGATTTAGTAGGGCAGATTCCTCTGCGAATTTTAAAACGTTCCACTTCGCCCCACCAGTGGGGCGTCTTGGTGGGGCAAAGTGGAATAATTCGAAAAAAAGAGCTTGTATCATCATGCCAAAAAGTTTACATAGCTTTTTATTATAAACAATATCTTAATTATAATATCGTAAAGCAGTTAGGTAAGCAGAAAGGCATCGTGATGGAAGAGCATTCGTGATAAATATTCTTGGCGGAAACATTCATCGTGTCGTAGATAAACGTATTTATTAAGTACATTACATAAATACATATTTAAGCATTCTGTACAATAACTGGCACCTGAATTTTCTTTGTGTTGCTGATAGATTGAATACCTACTTAATACCAATTTTTTATTTCTCCCAATATCACACGATTGCATGTCAAGCCAAGTTTAATAAAAGGAGTCATAGCAGCGTCCCGTCGGCCGTGTGTTTTTTACCAGATATGTATATTATATGCACTCTGCACTCGGTACACAATATTTAAGGCCCTAATTTTAGGGCTCTATATAATATACTGTTAACATAACTAGACAAATAATAAAATAAAAGTCCTTGAATATTATTCGAATAGTTCTACTCGTATCTAGCCCCAAACTAAGTTTTTTACTATGGTTGTCTACAGATAGACCACAAACGTTACATAAATAAAAAAAATAAAATTATCATTTAGTAATTTTTATCGATTTAGTGGGGCAGATTCCACTGTTTTAAAATTTGGTGTATTCTGCCCTACCAGGGTTGGCACTTTAGAATGTAGGAAGGTGGGTTTACATATTTTATTGTAATATTTGTCTATTTAAGTTTTATGTTACTTTACTTTAAAGTTAAAAACAAATATTACAATATTTAAGTCGCAGGCAATTTGTATGATTCCGTCGTTTATATACGGCACACTGAGAGAAATTAAGTTAAAAAAAAACACATCGGAGGCGGAAATCGACTCGGATGGACATAGGTTAGCTCCGCTTCGCTCCGCTCCCGCCTTGGCCTTCGTGGTTATTTTTTTTTAACCTGAAAAAAAATTGCCTTCGGCATAATACATAACTGCAACAGTTTTTAAACTGACGACGCCGTATGTAAACGGCGGAATCATACAAATTGCCTACGACATAAATATAAACCCACCTACATTCTGAAGTTTCAACCCTAGTGGGGCAGAATACACCTAATTTTAAAGCAGTGGAATCTGCCCCACTAAATCGATTTAGTAGGGCAGATTCCTCTGCGGATTTTAAAACGTTCCACTTCGCCCCACCAGTGGGGCGTCTTGGTGGGGCAAAGTGGAATAATTCGAAAAAAAGAGCTTGTATCATCATGCCAAAAAGTTTACATAGCTTTTTATTATAAACAATATCTTAATTATAATATCGTAAAGCAGTTAGGTAAGCAGAAAGGCATCGTGATGGAAGAGCATTCGTGATAAATATTCTTGGCGGAAACATTCATCGTGTCGTAGATAAACGTATTTATTAAGTACATTACATAAATACATATTTAAGCATTCTGTACAATAACTGGCACCTGAATTTTCTTTGTGTTGCTGATAGATTGAATACCTACTTAATACCAATTTTTTATTTCTCCCAATATCACACGATTGCATGTCAAGCCAAGTTTAATAAAAGGAGTCATAGCAGCGTCCCGTCGGCCGTGTGTTTTTTACCAGATATGTATATTATATGCACTCTGCACTCGGTACACAATATTTAAGGCCCTAATTTTAGGGCTCTATATAATATACTGTTAACATAACTAGACAAATAATAAAATAAAAGTCCTTGAATATTATTCGAATAGTTCTACTCGTATCTAGCCCCAAACTAAGTTTTTTACTATGGTTGTCTACAGATAGACCACAAACGTTACATAAATAAAAAAAATAAAATTATCATTTAGTACCGACTCTGCCGTATGTGTTTGCTGTGTCTGGATGTTTATTTGTATCTTAATATAAAATATTGTGGTGCCTTCATTGTTTTTGATACTAAAATTACTCATTACCCCAGTGCTGTTATAACTAAGCTGATGTTGTCCATAATTTATTTATCATTTAATCTCGATACAACAATTCGGTATTTTCTGAGCTAAAGATACTTCATACTGTACCGAACAGTCGAACTACCTTCACTAATCCTTTGTGCTGCCGACCAGACTGCGACGATTCTTGGCGAAGGCCGACGTCTCCCATTATTCCGCTGGCAGCCGCAATTCATTAGAAACCATTAACATACTCATTATCTTCTTATGAATAATCCTTTCAGCACATTATTTTTACGGACAGGTATGTGAGAACAGCCAAAAGTGAAATACGTTGACGTGTAGGTGCCTACTTTATGAAACAACTTTCAAATGAACTTTATAACTGGAAAAATCGCTTATTTTCTTTAATAGTGTAAGATTGACCATTGTTCTACCTTAAACGCAATAATGTTTGGTGTTAAGGCTTTGCCATAACAAGTGTCGAAATAAGTATATTTCTTAAATTTTTTCAACTTCGAAAAGTGCAATAATTATATTAATCCTCTATTTAGCATTTCATGTTATTTCACTTCATGATTACGAAAAACTTGAGTAGACATCGTCATTGGTAGACATCCATAAATCGTTTGGAAAACTTAGAAGTGTTAAATGTTTTACATATACCATAGATATTATGTACTTCTATCACAAAGCAACTTTCAGGTTTTGAACCTTACATTGACATAAATACTTTTGGAAAGGAGATCAACAAACTGCGCCTATTTTATGTAAAATCACAAATGATGCATCAAACGTGACATACTCGTAACATCACCTTGCTAGGATTAAAAACTCGTTAGGCGTCTCCAGAGCTACATTAGTCGCTGGGCCATTACAGCAAATGACACCTTTAGCAGTGGCCTATTGTGTGCGAATATTAGCTTCACGACCAAGTCTCCCATTCGTTTACAAGTTTGTAATTACAGTATTATAAAACGGTTCTAAAGTATTCTCACCATAATAAAGACTTGTCAGCACTGTTACTAACACTCGGAGCTAAGTTACCAAGATGTATTTTTTAAATTGACCGAATAAAATCTTTTTCGTGGAACAATGATTCGGCTACTCAGGTCAATCTGGGGGCCGTAACTTCGATTTCAGTCGTCCGTCTGGTTGATGATGAAAATTTCCTGAGTTCGATTTACTCGATCAAATGAATTTTCCAATGTGTTTCTTTGAGCACGTGCCGTTGACTGACAAGCACTAAATTTTTTAAACACTGATTACATTACAATTACAATTGTACAAATTAACAATGAAAAAAGTTAGCTCTTCTCTCAGCAATTCAATGGAGATGTTGAACATCAAAGGTCACTCTTTACTTCAAAATACCATTAAGGCTTTAGTTTATATGTATCTGTTAGAATCTTCAATATTTTAAATACCGGACTTTCTGTCAGTTCTATCTGACATTATTAAAGTTACTATCGACATAAAAAGGACGATTCTAAAATCTAGATGTAGGAGGAGGCAGCAGATAAGCATTGCTCCGGCGCAGGAATGTTATCGCGCACATATCAATTCGTTACGCGCAGTGACGCGAACAATGCACGGCGACCATCGATCACTTGCCTATGAACTCCTGCTGCTCGCTGCTTGTAAAATGTCATGCACTTTCTTGGATGTAGAGGACGGATAAACCAATTCAAAAACAAGATATACCTGCCTAGGTTCCTTGATAAACAGGTGGTGCGAAATCGTTCTCGGCAGAGCAATAACTAGTTTAAAGAAAAACTCTTGTCGACCTATAAAATTTATTACTAAAACTTTTACGAATAAGATAGGTAGGTACATTTTGCAACATTACACATAAAAGTAAACTTTAGTAGTCAGGTGACTCAATTGAAAACATGTCGCTTAGAATAGTCATGTCGCAAACTTTAAACACGTGTTGTGACTAAAGTTACAGCTAGTTTTTTTCATGATAGTAACAATTAATTTTGCACAAAAGACGTTTTTGTGCGAATGACTTCTTCGTTGTTTCATACTAAAAAACCTACTTTTTTGAATAATGTTAATTATTATATTACAAACTAAAACCAATCAATATTAAAAATTACGACCAACATCACAGCTACTTAAAGGCCGCGAATCTGATGACTGATAGAAAGCTTTTTTGTTGCGTAAAGGCAGAAAGTAATCAGGCGAACAATTACAAGTATCGGGCCCAATCAATCTTTCGACAACTGGCGATTCTCAATGGCGTAGATATCTTACTCTGGTGTCACGATTCACCGTCTCCCGGCTTTTTTACCGACAATGACACAAAACGCGGCGGTTCCGAGTTGTCTGATCACGCGGTCACCAGTAGTCGATCCATTGTGCGCGACTAGTTCTCACGATAGTTTTTATGATCAAAGCACCCGGAGCTATTTCGTTTTAATGATTGTATGACTTACACATTTTAATCGTTACTCATAGGTCCAGATTAAATAAGTTGTTACGGGCGGACTCTGATGTAGAAAGTCAGATGACGATAAGATTCCAAGCTTTGTAGATTGGCAGTTACAGTTAGAACTTGGCAATCTTAGTTCGCTCTTATTTTCTCTTAACAATAATTATTATAAGTTATTACTAGATGTACCGATTATTACCTATCAGTTGGTATCGTTTGATTTAAGCACTAGCCCAATTTTAAAAAAAAATCAATTGTTTTTTGTCTACACACACGCCAACTTTCATACAGTTTCAAATTATGTGTAACATTTTAAAAGTGTAAGTAAAAATTGTCTAGGGAGTTAATTATACACCTAATTATATAAACGGAATAAGTAAGAATGTACAATGAAAGTAGCTGTTTTTTCCTATCCATCAAACACACAAGTTCGTTTAAATTTCCATTTATATTAAATTTCGTTAAGAAAATTTAGGCGGTTTGTTTTGTTGTAAAGTATTTTTCACTGAATTGTAACGTCAACTTGGATCACAAATAATAGCTATATAAAATGTTTAATAGCCTCTAAATCAATCATTAATCGTACCATAGTCACGAATTTTACCGTCATCTCATCACACCATCAAACTCTAAAATTAGCTATTTACTTTGTAACTTTGCGAACCTGCCAGAAAACTAAAAGATTCGGAACCAAATCATTTTTTTTAACATAGTTGAGTTTTGTTATCTTCAAGCTGAACCTGGCAAGCGAGGCGATGTTTTCCGTCACCGCTGAGGTAGTGAAGTGAAGAATCCATAGGTTCGTTGACTTTCGCTAACGAAGTGACGTTTAAAACTTTTCGGCTGCAACTGCTCCAATTTGGGCTGTAATTATAAGTATCAATATTGTCCGCAGACACACTCAGATCAAATGCCGTTTCGGTGCGAGTTCTGCGCGCGGCTGTTCAAGCACAAGCGGTCGCGCGACCGACACGTCAAGCTGCACACCGGCGACAGGAAGTATCGCTGCGCCCACTGCCCCGCTGCTTTCTCTAGAAGGTAACCACATCTCATTGCAATGGACCACATTGTTTGCTCCCTCTT
This sequence comes from Mecyna flavalis, assembly GCA_949319885.1. Classification (NCBI taxonomy): domain Eukaryota; kingdom Metazoa; phylum Arthropoda; class Insecta; order Lepidoptera; family Crambidae; genus Mecyna; species Mecyna flavalis. The sequence continues at coordinate 10,497,591 of OX439426.1, forward strand.
ATGTGTGAAGGGAAATCGGAAGAGTTAAATGAGTAGTGGACGACTAGTCCTGAGCACAGAATAGTTATATATCATTACCGTGTCCTGAGTCCCACACATGGTCGGAGCTGCCCGTAGCATGCGGCGGAAAAAATAAACAGGGCTATTATTTAGGCATATGTTCTTTATGGTGCAGCATCTTGCGGGAGGGGAGAGCCTTCAGATCACCTGATCGCACACGGGGAACGGGAACGGTGTGAGGTCACAGTGCAGATTTTCTAGGAAGTAAGAGAGATAGAGAGAGCATAGTGGATCTTCCACTCAAATAAGCCGCTGGAATGAATAATTTCCTCCAACTTACAGGAGTTCACAGTCAAGGAGCACTTTAAAACGGCAGGCACACAACCCAAGCACATACTTTTCGTAACATTCTCAAAATAGAAATACCGGTTGCTGTTATGGAAAAATGATAGATGTTATTTTTGTCTAAAAATATGGCATCTAGTCTGACACGAGTTGAAAAGTTAATTTTTTCCACTGTTTTGCTATCACCTGACATGTCACATGGTTATGCGTTACTGCGTGAAATTATCTCCCAGTTGACATTAATTTATACTTGTATTTTAATTTGTATTTGCAATTAGATGGGAGCCTTATTTAAATAATATTATGTATTCTTAAATTATCACATTATAGGCATAGCGTCTATCAAGGAAATTTGTTCAAGAGTTCCATTTAGACTATTGTGCCTTGCGACTCTTGCGACTTGCATTAAATTTACTTCAAGAATTTTTGTGTTTGACAATAATGAGTTAGCTAAGAATGGGATACACGTTCCGTAATTCATCATCATCATCATCATCAGCCTGTGACAGTCCACTGCTGGACATAGGCCTCTCCAAATGCTCGCCACGCTGATCGATCCTCGGCCACTCGCATCCAGCTCCTACCAGCCATCTTGCGCAGATCATCGCTCCACCTGGCCTGAGGGCGTCCTACACTACGTTTACCGAGACGCGGTCTCCACTCTAGAACCCGTTTACCCCAACGGTTATCGGTTCTACGGCTGATATGGCCAGCCCACTGCCACTTCAGCTGGCTAATCCGGCGAGCTATGTCGGTGACTTTGGTTCTCTGCCGAATCACATCATTTCAGATGCGATCCCGCAGAGACGCCGAGCATAGCTCTTTCCATAGCCCGCTGAGCGACTGTCCACGTTTCGGCTCCGTATGTCATGACGGGTAGGACGCACTGATTGAAGACTTTCGTCTTTAGGCATTGTGGAATCGGCAATGAGAAGACTCGACGTAGTTTTCCAAACGCTGCCCAACCCAACTGAATTCTTCTATTCACCTCGTCTTCAAAGTTGTTTCGACCCAGCTGCAATGACTGCCCAAGGTACACATATTTTTGAACAACTTCGAGGACGGCGCCGTGAATCGCAATCGGTTCCGGTAGAACATGTGCATTGAACATGACCTTGGTTTTGTTCAAGTTCATCCGTAGGCCGATGCGTAAAGAAGAATCAGCCAGGTCATTCAGCATCTGTTGTAGGTCCTGCAGCGTCTCCGCCATTAAGACGATGTCATCTGCAAATCGCAAGTGAGAGATGTATTCGCCATTTATGCTGATGCCACGTCCTTTCCAGTTCAGCGTCTTAAACATATCCTCCATTGCATTTGTGAACAATTTCGGGGAGATAACGTCCCCTTGTCTCACTCCTCGATGCAATGGTATAGGAATTGTCTACTGATATTGTACTTGGACAGACATGGTGGCTGCTTCGTATAGACATCTCATCACTTGGATATATCGCCAATCTACTTGGCAACGCTGCAGGGACTCCAGAACAGTAATTACTGAAGCGATAATTATTATAATACAAACCTGTTCTTAAATTAAAAGGAGAGAGTTTATGCTTTTACTTAAGAAAATAATGATTAAATAAATACGGCAAATAAAGGACCATGCAAAGGAGCGTCCCCACCCACCAACAGATTTCAAACGTATCTCTCTTGCCGTACTGATCTATTTTTTTGTGTGACGACATCCGCCGTAGAAATGGGGATTTCACGCAAATCGAATTTGAATGTTGTATTTTTTTCATATTTTCAAGTATTTTTTTGACACAATTAATTGTGAAAATAATGTGCAGGCGATCAAAATGTAATCTTAAAAAATATTGTACAGTCAAGTCTACTTGAAGCTAGACACTTACAGCGCAATTCTGCATCTTAGGCGGGCGGCATAATTAAGGCGGTTTTATTTTTTTGAATACCCCATCATTTTTTGGATTAAAAATGGTTGTTTGTCTTTTTATGGAATGTCATAATAATATTGAAACTAGTGCCAAGTCTGTTGGTGGGTGGGGACAGAGCCCATACAATTTCTTGCATTGTCCTTACTTAGTAAATCTTTTGATATTTTCTTAAATCACGCATGTACATTACATAGATATTTTAGGGCTCTTGCGAAGCCACAAAAGAAAAAGTAGAATTAGACTACCAAATTGAAAGGTTGTCTACTCATGAGCGGGAATGCTTGCATGTTCAAGGAGAATACTAATGCGCCTAATCCCAAGCCATTAGTCTAACAGCGGCTGAGGCGGAGGAAGGTGCGCGACAATGCGCGCGGAGAGAGATTGATCACCTTAAAGCACGACACAAAGCTAGTCGTGGTCGAGGCGACACGTCACCTTTTTCGTCACCTCGCCGCGGTCACGTGACTAATTCGTCGCAATTTGTCGGCCCAACGAACCGCCGACGAGTGAAAAGAGATGATGAGCTGACAAATGGCGTCGAGGGTCTCACAAAAATGAAATAATGGCCCATACCTAAACCGGCACGGCGAGCGCGGCCATTAGCGGAGGTGTTTGGGCGAGCGCCTCTATTCTGTAGTTTGCGTGAAAAGCCCCTTTGTTAGTTCTGTTTGGTCCGTGCTTTATGTAGGTACTTATGTCTCGTATGACAAATTGTCGTCTCTGGTCACACAAAGACGATTTAACACATTTAATTTTAAATTCTTGCTGGGATGTCTTCGAGATGCATTCTTTTGTGATCATAATCTTGAGGTGATTATTATGGTTTGGGTTAAATTAAGATGTCTCGTAATCTTTGATGGCATCCTTTACAAACGAATAGGTACCTACTTCCATCATCTTGTCATTTTAAAATATGTTGCAATGTTACATTTTTACTCTATAAAGGCAATCTTTATCTATTTTAAGTTTTAACATAATTAAACATTTAAGAATTTAAAGTTGCACTTACCTACGTTACGTAGGTACATAAATATACTGTTAGGAGGTATACCATCACATCTATAACGTTTCACCCTACATATTTGTAACGTTTCCCAAATTTTGATTGATGACAATTGATGGGTGCCTACTTTTATACCTTTATTCTTAAGTAAATACCTAATTTTCTGCATGACTTAGTTGAAAGTAGCGTTGTTACTCTCATTGCAGCGACCACCTGAAGATTCACATGAAGACGCACGACAACCAAAAGCCGTTCCAGTGCAACGTGTGCAACCGCGGGTACAACACTGCAGCCGCCCTCACATCTCACATGCAAGGCCACAAGCGCGACCGCGAGGGCCGCGAGCCCGACCGCCGCCGCGCGCTGCGCTGCCTCCGCTGCGGGGACGCGTTTAGGAGACCTGACTTACTGCAGGTGCGATTATTATCTTCTATCTTTTTGTACACTCGTATGTACAGGGGGTTTTGGGGATCTCCTTAATCAAACTAACATCGCGCGTTTAGCTGCACAACAAACTGACTTAGGTTCGTTGACACTATAGTTCCATGATACAGTTCCATGATGGAACTACTGATAATTTATTGTTATCTCTAGTTCCATGGTACAATTTAAAAGGTAGGAGCGGTTTTATTAAGTAAATAGCGAAGTACAATGTCACATAACTCCGCAATCATAGCTAAGTAGGTATAGTTAGGAGTTTTTGTATGAAACCATTTTCTAGAAACAGCAGAGACATTGTTGATCACAGCATAATTTTGCCGCCGTGGAGATACTAAGTACGACGGGTTTGATTTAAAACATGTAAGATCGTCGTTCGTCCACGGATATACCGTGATCGTCGACAATGGACATGGTGAAATAAATCAAAAAATGTGTTCATGATTTGTTCACTTTGTGGTTCGTTAAATCTGTCACACCAAGTTGAATTTTCTGATTTGGAATTTTTGTACTATATTTATATTTGTTTTCCAGGCTCACATGGCTAGCGCTCACGGAGTTGAATCATCGGCCATGACACCGCCGCGACGTGTGGCCTCCCAGCCTCCGCCCACGCTGCTGGCGTGCATCTACTGCACCCGCGACACTTTCACCAGCATGGAGCAACTTCAACTGCACGTCCGCGCCGCTCACTCGGCGCTGTTGAACGGGGAGGCGCCGGTGCCAAGCATCGACCAGCCCGCTCCCACCGATCTAAGCAGACGGGCGACAGATGAAGTTCCACCTATTAAGCGCCCGCGATCGGGATCTGCCACGCCGCAGACGACGCTGTCACCGAGCACGCTGCTTTGCAATCAATGCGATGCGGCGCTTCCGGACTTCGAAGCTTTCCGAACACATGTGAAGGGACATCTAGAGGAAGGCGGCGAACTAGGCCGGTCCAGCCCAGCGCCTTGCCTTCACTGTGGAGCGACGTTTGCGGACGCCGCTGCGTCGGAGCGACATCTCGCCGCATACTACCTGGCGGTCTCGTGCGAGTACACGTGCCACAGCTGCGCTAGAAGCTTCTCAGCGCCGGATGACCTCCAAAAACATCTCTTGGACTTACATGCCCATCATCTGTACCGATGCTCACTCTGCAAAGAAATTTTTGACTCCAAAGGTGCAATTCAGGTAAGAGCTACCAATTAATGAATTACCGTACCCTTCAGATTATTTATTTTCTTAAAGGTAGTCCTGCCCTTGCCCAGCTTTAGAGTGACGCACATATTTTTGCCAACTTTCTTATATCGAATTTGCGCGTGCGCATCCTTTTTTACGAAAGTAACTTATGGCACCGTCTGCCACGACTCACGAGGATTTGCATTAGTATTATGTAATGGATCATAATTATTTGTATCTGTATGTGTAGGTGCACTTCGCGGTGGCGCACAGCGGCGAGAGCAAGGTGTGGGTGTGCCGGCAGTGCGGCGGCGGCGCGGGCGCGCTGCGCAGCGAGGCCGAGGGCGCCGCGCACGTGCGCGCCCGCCACGCGCCGGCCCGCTGCCGCTGCGGCGCGCTGCCCGCCGCGCGCCCCGCCCGCGCCTACCGCTGCCCCGCGCCCGCCTGCCCCGACACCTTCGCCGTGCAGTACCTGCTCGAGCGGCACGTGCAGACGCACCACCAGCCTCAACACCAGGTGCGTCATCTCATCATAATCTCCACTAGGGCGATCTTGATTCTTGAGTCCCAGCTTATGGTTTAGGAACGTTCTTATCCACTTTAATCTTTTTGTGGTTGGTATGGCAATAAAGTTCCGTTTCTATCGTAAGTGGTGACTTTTGTTATTCATGGCGGTGGCCCTCTCTTCAAAAAAGGCTCATCAAAGACTTTTCCTCGAATGCAAAGACTATATTTGCTTCAGAAGGTAGTTTAACTTTAGACGCTTTACTGTGAAGCTCTTAGTCGCTTCACTGTTAATTGTCTAAAAATGTTTATTTACTGCAATTTTACGTATAACAAAAACAATAATTTGTACAATTAACCATTTCAGGGCCTTAATGGCGACATGACGAGACAAGCGAAACGGCTAGAGAACAACAACGGGTCCGAGGGCGCGGACGGCGCGTGCTCGCCGTGCACTTCCCTCGAGGGCGGCGCGACGGCGGGGGCGGGGGGTGCGGGCGCGGGCGAGGAGCGGCGGCGCAAGAACGGCGTCGTGGCGCTGCAGTGCGCCTACTGCGGCTCGCGCGCGCGCTCCCGCGCTGAGCTTGAAGCGCACACGCGCGCGCACTCCGGCGCCGCCGCCGCGCGCCACAAGTGCCTCATCTGCGACGAGGTGCTGCCCTCCGCCGCCGTGCTCGCCGAGCACAAGCTCACGCACTGCAAGGTTAGTGACTGCCTGTTGATCTGGCTCGCCTTATGTAATGTGCTCCAAACACTTTTTTAATAATATACAGGTTTGCCCCTCAAGCGATTCATCCCTTCCGATTGTGAATCCCCATGAAATCCCAAGTGCTTATGCTATGATGTTTAATTTTCCTTCTAGGGGAAAATAAAGGATTTGTCCATCAGGCCACTAAGACTTTTCTATGCCACTTTGTTCATGCCACGGGAAATCCATAATATTTTATTAATTGTAGTATTTTTTAAAACTATTTTAATAATTCCCATATATTATTATTTCAGGTCGTAGCCGGAGACACGTGCGCTCGATGTCGAGCCCGGCTCCCGTCCGAGGAATCTTTCCTAGCGCACATGGCGCGACATCACCCGACGCTGCCCGCGCCCTGTGTCGTCTGCCGGCAGACTCTCGCGTCCGAAGCGGAGGCTCGACTCCACGCACGATTCCACCTCCGACCGGTCGAGGATGAACAAAGATGCGCAATATGCCTCCGAGCACTGACGGAGACAGAGACGGGAGAAGGTGCTCGTGCCTGCTCCTCCTGTTATGCACGCCACGCCGCCCCAAGGCCGCCTCCTCCCGCGGATCACGACTGCCGCCTCTGTCGCCGCGCGCTCGGATCCCCCACGCGTCTCCAAGCACATCTCATCGAACACACCTTCGCTGGGATCAGCGCCTTCACGTGCTACCTGTGTTCCGCCGTGTTCACGAGCGCCGCCGGCCTTCAACGTCATCTGCCGGAGCACGCGTCCGCTCCTAAGCCGTTCGACTGCGGTCGATGCGGGTTGAAGTTCTTCTTCCGCGCGGAGTTGGACAATCACGCATTCGTGCATTTAGAGGAGGCGGAGATAGCTCAGAGAGCGTTTTATGAAGCCTACGCGAGGGGAGCGGCTTCGGCGTGGGCCGCACTGGCACCCCCGGAGAGCGTCCCACAGCCGCCAGCTGCACCGGTAGCGGATGTGAAGCGCGAGCCGGAGATCAAAGAGGAGCGAAACACAGATGAGTACATCGAGGTTTCATCACCGCCGCCCGCGCCGCCCCCGCCCGCGACACCTCCGCTCGTGGTGAAACAGGAGAAGCCCGACGAAGACTGAGCGGGTGGATCAAAGTTGTCGTCCGTGATGCGGAATCCCCGCTGCAATACTAGAGTACGTCCTGTTTAAGTAAATGTTTAAGTTAAAAATGCCGTTAAAGTTTGCGTTTAGAACGCTGTTTTCCTGTAAGTACGTAGGTAGGTCGATTACGTGGTTTATTTTGTTTAGGGGTCGTAATGTTTTATAATGTTTACACGACTATTTGTATAAACTGTTATCTTAATAAATTATTGTGTTAAGCTTCTTTTTCGTGTTGTGTTTTGTTTTTTGTCTTCAGCGTCAACCATGTATTAGGGCTTAACATCCCTCAGCCGGAAAATCATTTATTATGACGAAAAAAAAATTAAGACCGCTATAAATGGTAAGGTTATAAAAAAACTGCTAATACCGCGATATTACCTTGATAAATAAAAACTCAAAAAATGGTATAACACAAAGTATAATTATCATACAATCACTGACCAAGACTATGAAAAGAGTAGGTACATCCATGATGTATACACCTATTAATACTTAGAGTACAAATCGGGCTTTATCAAGCAGTAGCGACTTGTTGCTGAATCCAAGGCAGCAGGCCGGCAATGTTGACGTACGCCGCCGGGACGTTTGCGCTCGCGCAGCCGAGCCCCCACGCCACCAGCCCCACCACCACCCACTGGCCGTTCACCTGGCACACCAACCCACCGCCGCCGTCACCCTGGAAGTTAATTAATTTTTATCATATAACTAGCTGACACGGTTAACTTCATATCACTTACTTTATTATTTCCTTCGCAATTTTTCCATATTTGCTCATCGTTTAAACCTTTCCTAGACTTCCACGAATATTTCAAGACTAAAATTAGTTAAATCGGTTCAGCCGTTCTCGAGTTAAAACTCGAGAAAACTCGAAACTCGCTAAAGCGAGACTAACGAACAGCAATTCCTTTTTATTTATATATAGCCTCTCACGCCTCGATGGTCTAGTGGTTTAGGATCAGGGCCGAGATCTCGGGGACCTGGGCTCAATTCCCGGGTCAAGCTAACTTTGTCTCGTTTTTTCACCAATCCGCATTTGGCAAGCGTGGTGATTAAGCCAGTACCCATTTTTGTAACGATAACTTGATTTCTAGGATGGAGGCCTTTGCCCTGCAGTCGGACTTTAAATAGGCTGATACTTTTTTACCATGAATTTAAGCATGATGACTTCGTTTCATATAATATTTGGTCTTCCTAGCAGAATCTCCGCTACAGCCGCCTATATTTACGATCAACCAAATACGCAGGACATAATATTATAATGAGTGTGCTATAAGGCAGGAATGCAGTGTGATACGAAAAGGAACGGATGCAGGGCCAATAGCATTACATGCTTACCCAGGTTCAGAGGCAGAAGTGTTTTACACCATCAAATTTTAAACACTGGCCATGGAGAATTTTCCAATCAGATCCAGAAAAACCAATCAAAATTTTTTTTGGTGAAAGTACAACTTACTAGCCAATGTGTCATAGAGACAGTCAAAAACATAAAGTGTACGATTGCATTAATGCGTAATTGAACGTTTTATTTGTCGGTACTTCTAGTAAGTACTTACAATACAACAATTATTGTTAATGGTTTTCTGGGTAAGAAACAACGAAGTACCTTACTTTCTGCCCATCGTACTCTCTTACATAATCTTTAAACTCATTACTCAAAAAATAATAAACAAAAGAGCCGCCTTTTTGACATAAAGCGATGGATTTCAGTGCTAAATCTTTAAAAAAGGAGACAATATGTTTTCATAAAAAAAAATTGTTACCCACCGTACAAGAATCTCTTTCCGCTTCTCCGCCAGCACATATGAAGGAAGTCGTATCCAGTACGAAGTTGGGTCCGAGACGAGCAGCTTGCATCTGAGCCTGGCACGTGGCGGATGCAACGATCGGCACCTCCACCTCCTTCAAGATCTGCTGGTACTCCCCTTCGATGCCGAACATGTCCTTACCCCAGCCTGACACCCAGCATCTAAAATTAGGATTTAACTTAGGCCTTGTCCAGAAAAGGGCGAGTTGCGTTTTCAACTTGATGCTTGAGGACGCAGTGCATTGAGCCCCAGTACCTCGCCAACGCGCGTTATGTGTTCACGCGTAAAGATTCGCGACGAATTCGCTTTTCTGAACAAGGCCTTAGAAATAATACATAGCTAAAAAGTAGTTATGAACTACTTTTAACTATGTCTTTCTGAGGTCTAGTTTATAGGTCTGTTAGCGTCTTAAACAAAATAACTATGACGTGATCCAACTTTGGCCGCGTCATCACTTACCATTAGGTGAGATTACCTAATGTGTGGCTGACTATTTATTAAAAAAAGGCCACGTGTAAATGAGATTATTAATGTGATAGACTCATCACAACATTAAAATTATCGGTCTCGCAAAAAAATTATTTGTTTAAATAGTGGCAGTTTCTGGCAATTCTTTAACCACATAATAATATTAAAAATTATTGGCCACATTAGGTACATATACGTAGAAAAATATATTTAATATAGCTTTTAACATAAATTATTTATTTCTTTTAGATCGCAGCTACTTACTACGATCGCTACGAATGCTACGAGAATTTTAGATGGGAAATGAAGCTTATTTATCCATTCTCATACTTAATCTTTTCTATTTTAGATTAAAACTAGGAAAGTTATTGTGACTTGAACCGTAATAGTATTTAAATTAAATTATTAACCCTTTCAACGCCAATGTCTGATATATCAGACAAACCATTTTCGTGCCCACCACGCCAACGTCTGATATATCAGACAAATAGTGATGCGAAAGGGAATTCCTCTAAGATATATTTTTGCGCTCTAAATAAAAAAAATCCTCCTGAATTATTTCAAAATTGTTTTATTCTTTCTATATTTGAACAATAGGGTGATTTTTTTCCAACATTAGTTTAAAATCATTACAATATAGACATTTTTAATCAACCTCGATAACATAGTGTCTCCGCACTACTATAAATGCGTCTCAAAACGGTCGTGGCGTGAGGGGCACCATTTTCGGAAAAAAGCGTGGCGTGGAAAAGGTTAAATATCTATCAGCATTATCTTCATACGTGGGTAATTTTAGCTAAATTCGGAAATATGAAAACATTTTCAATATTTAATTTTAGTATCTTACTATGTACATATGAGAATATGTATGATATTATATTAGTGATGATTATATTATGTATACGATATATTTAATAATTAGGTTTCTAAGTAAAAAATACATACAAACCTCTGCCCATTATAGGAACTAGTCGCAGAAGGGGGAAGGCAAGCCCTGTTTATAGTGGGAGCAGAGCCGGCAGCGGGACTAAAAGGCACGGGGCTCGCCAACCGAAGCACCGAGATATCATACTGCAGCGTATTGGAGACGTACGAAGGATGACTAAACACTCTCGACACGGTGTATTCTTGGAACGGAATGGGCTCGTAAGTCCCTGAAGCGTCCCAGTCTCCCAGTCGTACCTTTACGTTAGGAGCAGTACCTGCAACACTGATAGCAAGATATTTTTTTATACTAAATAATAATACTATTGGAGTCAAAGTCACGTAGGTGATTTTTGAAACCACGAGGTTGGCACTCAAGCTTACGGATCGCCTGATGGTTAACGGGTACCGTCGCCAATGAACGCTTTTGGTACCAGAGGCACTACTGTTGTTTGGAGACAAAACCACGTGTTAAACAAAAAAAACTATGTTTCCGCTGCCAACACCATGCAATCCCTAAAATAGCTCTGGAGAACTTACTCGAAGACAGAAACATAGCCATTTATAGTTACAAAGTTATTCTAATTCAGTGTGGTCTCATGTAAGGTGGAGGCACTTTCCCAGACGATCGCGATCGGCTAATTCAGTAGTTTCACTGCAAGCCATGCAGTCATAGCGTTTGATCTCATAAAATATTTGCTCAAATTTTAATTTTTCTGACATTTTGTATATATGAAGCTTCAAAACGATTACTAGTTTGCTATTTGATTTTAGTGGGCTACATATTTTTATATTTTACAGTCTTACTTACATGTAGTTAACCAATCTGTGAGTAACTGTTAATACATTTATCTGGTCGATCAGTACACCTCCTGCGAGGTAATCATTTTGTCTGGTTAATACCAGTGCCTGAAAAATACACAATATTCAGTCATACAATGAAGTTATAATAGTCTGATGACTTTGACACAGATCTTATCTACAATTTAATGTATCCTGCACATTAATGTCATGTACATATTTTGTTCGGTAAAATGTACTCATTATCTACTAATGTTGTAAATGCGAAAGTAAATTTGTCTATCTGCCTGTCTGTTACGCTTTCAAGCATGATACTGAACCGATTTTGATAAATTTGGTAACGACGACATAATATGTACTAGACCATGGGAAATGGCAAAGTCTACGTTTTGTTCCGAAATAAAGTCCAGATCCCATGGAATAACGGAATAACAGAACTTTTTCTGTCTATTTATATTTATATAGAACGCCAGTTTTTTTTTGTTTGACAGATGGCGAGTAGAAGACATAGACTAATTTTTATAACGTAAATATATGAAATTCCTGAAATTGCTAATTATGTCGATGGTATGCGAATAATGCTGTAAGGTGGAAGATGGAAGACTAGTGTGAACACTATTGAAATAAGGGGATTATTATACGATTGATGACAAATGATGACTTGGTCATACCTGCCAAGGATATTCTCCGTAACTAGCCTGTCCCGGAGCAGGAGCGACGGCGAGGGCGGGGACAGCCTGTCGCGTCCCGCACGCCACTGGCGGTGGCGGTGGCGCGGGCGTCGTCCCAGTGCAACAGAACTCTTGCCCGGCGGGACATTGCTGGGGATTAACAATTAAATGTACATAATCTAGTTGAGATATTTGAAGCTTAGTGTTAGGTATGCTATTTTTCGGAGATGCCTTTTGTGGAAGAATCAATATTCAACTCAAAATCGCTCGCTACAATTTTTCTTAGTTAGTTCATAACTTCTGGCTCTAAGTTAAATGACGATGAACATATTATAATTTTCATTGATATGATTTCTGTTTTATGTCGCGTACTTACATGTTTCGTTTACAATATTTTATTTATTGTTTAGATACATTTATTACATTTTATTCTTATTTTCAAGCAGCCTGTTTTAAAAAATAATAATTATAATTCATGGAATTAAAAATATATTAATTTTACGTACCGGAGTCACAATTCGAATATCTATCAGACCTGCCCCTGCGTTGGGAACAGGGTTGCAAGTACCCGCGGGTACACATGTACAACTTTGCCTTTTAGAAATCCTGTGCTTTCCATCAATTAAATTGGTGCCATTTAATAACTCCAATATATTATTTTTCACGCTCCTTTTCTCCCTGGGAAATCTCACTGACATGTCATAATTTGGTATCTGAGCACTGTAGCCTGTAATGGGTGGTACTTGCAACGCAGCCGGCGTTCCCGGCGTGGTGCCCAGTCGCGGATCAATCGGCAGCGGGCCTGCATCATCATCAGGATTAGCAACACATATTATATCTGAATCGTTACATAATATAACAGGTAAACGGACTCCACCTGTTGTTGGTCGGGCTGTGGTTGTCGTCGTCGGCGCCATAGTTGGAGCCACAGTTGGAGCCATAGTTGGCGCCATAGTTGGCGCCATAGTTGGCGCCATAGTTGGAGCCATAGTAGGCGCCATAGTAGGCGCCATTGTAGGCGCCATAGTAGGCGCGGCAGTCGGCGGAATGGTTGGCACTGTCATCGGCGGCATCGTCACGGGCGCCGCTGTCACACTCGCAGGACGTGCAGTGGTCGTCGTGGGCGCCGCGGTCGGAGCGGCTGTAGGTACCACAATGGGCGCGGGCACCCCTTGCACTACAATTACATTGGTAGGAGACGGGTTTGCCGGGAGCAACCCCAAACATGCTGTTATAATCCACAGACACATCAGGAGTATATGCGCGACCGTCTCTTATGAAGTTCAACGCTGGTTTGCGCTCCGATTATTGGGTTAGGCAAACCCAGAGGTGCTGATGAATTAGTATTAAATATGTCCTTATGGAAAATTATGGTATTCCCCTAACAATTCGCAGCCTTCATGGTATAATGCGCATGATCATCTAGCGACAAATTATTGCAATCATCGCAATGTGGATTACTAATGGTTTGTTGGATTCATAAATGTCGTAATCTGTGTCATCGTTCGACAGACTCATTTTGGTGGCCGTGGGTAAAATAACCTACATTCGTTCAAATGCTCGTAATTTCATAGGTGCCCATTATGATGCACAATTTATTATGACGCGTTTAGAGGCAATGGTCAATTTGTGTGAATTTATCGCTATTACCAAAAAGACTATATTTTTCGCCAATCTGTTGACAAAAATATTTACTACAAAACAAAAGTAAGTTTTCATTCAAATTAAAACTTAAACCTATAGTACCCGTGTGGTGAGAAGCGTCACCTCACGATGCGTGAGGTCGATGGTTCGATTCTCAGGGCTCACCTATATGTTTTTTCTTGTGCATAATTAAATACAATTGTAAGTGTTTAAAAAAAGAGTGCCTTCCTTAAAGGACGGCGGCGCATTTGTGATTTCACCTGATTCGCAGATTTCTATGGGCGGCGGTAGTTATATTCCATCAGGTATGCCGCATGCTCGTCTGCCCGCTATACCAGCTATACCATAAAAAAATTACAGAAACCTACACAGTTAAATGACTGTGTAGCCATGATCCATTTAGCCATGCAAGATCTAATGGGTCTAGTTCCCCAGTCAAGGGTTACGGTTTTCAGATGATAATCACTCCATTCTAATAACTGGAATTGCCAATCCTGGGTCAAAGTGATACCATTATTACCTAGATAGGAACAAAATGCTAGGAGAAAGAAGTAAGTAATGTCCATGGGCGACGGTAACCACTTTACTTACTCTATTTTTATAAAAAAAAAGTACTTGAAATCGATTACTAATCTTATTTTAATTAAATATAGGTACAAACTTTAGCAATAAATTACAAAGTTATGTGTAATGTCGCAGTAAATATCGCTTTTGCCTGATAGATTTTCATGGGTACTTGGTTCACATAGTTAACTTTAGGGGCCGTTCAAGTATTACGTAAGCACTATGGGGGGGTGGGGGGGTCTTTGTTTTGCTTATTTTGGATGACATGGGGGGTAGGGGGGTCTAGATGATGATTACGTCATCGGTAGTTATTTACTTTTTTACACCAATGGCAACCCTCACATTGCCTATGCTTGAAAACGAAACCCATTTTCGGGGATTCCCGCAAATAATGCATACGTTTAGGCACTCGCTTTAGAACCGATTAGGGGAATTACCGTGCGCTACTCAGTTGTCTAAATTTCCTCTGTCAGTGTATTGTTTCGTTTGGATACTATAGCGAGTAGACGTATTGTAAGTATACCAAAGCAAGATTACATTTTAGTTAGAGCACCATGATGTGAGAAGACGTAGACATTCCAAAATCGGATGAAAGTTAGCAGACTCACAACACTGAGCAGCAATCTAAGCAATCCAATGTCAGCGAAAACTTAGAATCATGGATTCGGGGTTCATGGACGGGAGTCTTCAGACTGTTAATTTTTATTTAATATGTGTACCAATGTTTAATATGTGTCCGGTGCTTTAATACTCTTTCGATCGAAAGAGCTATAGAGCAAAATCGGGGGTCTAAGGTGTTCGTACAATCTCTCGGAAGAAGCCACCTGACGAAGCTGACCACAGCAAGTGGAGAAGTTGTTGCCTCAAAGCCGGCAGTCCGTTCGGAGGTAGAGGACTTTTATGGCCGGTTATACGCTTCGCATGTATGTCGACCTGATCCCGAAAATGAGGACTCTAGAGCCACGTTAAATCCCTATTACACTGAAGACCTGCCAAAAGTGAGCGTTGGCGAAATCGAGATTGCTCTTGGGCAGCTTAAAAATGGAAAAGCCCCTGGAGAGGACGGCGTTACTACTGAGCTGCTAAAGGCTGGAGGGCACTCCAAATGCGTGGAGTAGGAGTGTGGTCGTCCTGTTCTTTAAAAAGAGTGACAAAAGCCTGTTGAAGAACTATCGAACCATTTCCTAAGCCACGTCTATAGAAGTGACAGTGGGCTGGCCATATCAGCCGCAGAACCGATAGCCGTTGGGGTAAACGGGTTCTAGAGTGGAGACCGCGTCTCGGTAAACGTAGTGTAGGACGCCCTCAGGCCAGGTGGAGCGATGATCTGCGCAAGATGGCTGGCAGGAGCTGGATGCGAGTGGCCGAGGATCGATCAGCGTGGCGAGCATTTGGAGAGGCCTATGTCCAGCAGTGGACTATCACAGGCTGATGATGATGATGATGTGTACTAAAACTTTAAAATAAGTTTGTTATGTTCGTAAGATTATAATATTTTTAATACTGTATAAGTAAAATCTAATCTCTATCCTAAATCTATTTTCTTATTTATAAAGTTATAATTATAACATTATAATTATAGTACATAAAAAAATTATAATTGAAAAATGTTTACGTAAGCCTAGGTAAGAGCTTTGCTTACTTTTGCTGACAAGGGGGGTGGGGGGGTAAAAATTTGCAATAAATCTGCTTACGTAATATTTGAACGGCCCCTTACATAAATGTACGTAACTACTTACCACAAGAACATGTTCTTTTGGAACATAAATTATTTTTAAAGGACTGAATCACTTTCATATGCCATTGAGACAGTCGGAAACCGTTTTATTTAAACGTTTTGTTTACACTTTTTGTAAAAAACGTAATTACAGGAAA
The DNA here is from genome assembly GCA_949319885.1 of Mecyna flavalis. NCBI lineage: Eukaryota > Metazoa > Arthropoda > Insecta > Lepidoptera > Crambidae > Mecyna > Mecyna flavalis. Next base: position 10,513,522 of record OX439426.1, read on the forward strand.
TGTGTACAATATCTATGTTAGGGCACACCATGACTGGACTGCACGGTTATTTATGGCGCGATTATTAAAAAGCTACCAAGAAGAAGCTCAATACAACAATTAACAGACAAACTCAATTCAGGTGTGCTAGCAAAGTCGAAGAGAGAAATAGAGCCGCTCCATCGATTTACACGGGCTTTTAAATATCAATAGTAGAGTAGCTATGCGCTTGCGCAGGCCCGCGTTTTCTCATGGCGTAAGGTAAGGTGGATCAGGGGGCTGAGACAAGATAACATCGCTTCATAGCTGGCGAAATTCGCCAACTTTTAATTGTATGGATTTGACAGATGCCATAGAAAAGTCACGTGATGAAAGTATGGGTTTTGACATTCGCTATCGCAAATTGAGCTATAACGAACGTCATAAATGCCGCTTGTCTAGGGGGGCTGATCAGCTATAATATTTTAAATATTGCTTCTATGAATTAAAATAACAGGGACAAGTGTCTTTGGATCGCACGTTCGTTACCCTGTCGTTTTGCATTAAATGACGAAATGGAAAACTGCTGTCAATAAATGAGAAAACATGCAATACGAGTAGTATCGTAAAAGTAAAACGGTGTTGAGTGGATTAAACGCCACCATACGCACGATGCCCAAATTACACATACTGGTTGGTTCAACGTACTAGCACGTATGTACAGTGTTCTAAGATTAAACTTTCCGGTGCGATTCGATCAGAGGCTAAACAACGAGGTGGCGTCACAAGCGGCCGTGGCGTAGTTTCCGCGCGCGCCACGCAGCGCTGCTGTAGTCGAGCGTTATCGCGCATGCCGAGCGTACGTCAATACAAACAAGAAGTCTATATTGCTATCGAGAATATTGCATATATGTATAACCCACGATGACAGCGCCAGCCAGTAGTGCTTCGTTCAGTTCGCGTACTCTGCTTATTGGCGATTCGAGGCCGATTGTGTTTGCAATTTAACTAATAATAAATCAGTTTAGACCCCGAGGATCACAAGATGAAGGTGTGGTGCTACACATACCCTTTAACGTGGACTTTTTTCTTCAGTTGAGTGATTGCTTTAGCAAAAGTTTCAGTGTTACCAAAATGATCGATTAGATATCAAAATTTTGAATTGCTGCTTTCGTCCTATGTTGTTGTGAATGTATCGCGTTTGCTAGGAAATATGAGGATCGTCTGTAACTTTTTATTTTTATTAATTCGAGGGAAAATTAAGAAGATACTCAAAATACTAGTCAAATTACAATAAATAATTTGTACGAAAAATGTGTATTAATTAAAATTTTAAATGGTAAACAAAGTTTTGGTTTACTAAAAAAAGTGAACTATAGTGTTAAATATAAATAAAATATATTTTTTTTTAAAATGCCTTCGTTTAGCCAGGAAATAAATGTGGACCTAAATTCTAATAACGACAATGGTGCCTTAAAAACTGAGGATAAAGATTGTAAAAGTGAAGATCAAAGATTTAAACCAGCGTATGAAGGTTCTAACGGTAGTTTGATGAGTTTAAATACTGATCAGAGAATAGCTTTTGCGTTTCGGGATTTCCTTAATCCTCCAAGTAAGGTCGATGAGGATTCGGAACCGTCACCGTCAACGGCAGGTCAAGCGTTCCCTTACATCGACGAGATCAGCGAGGACGCCGCGCAGTCTGACGAGGAGCAGGCGCACTGCCGAGACACGAAGGACGTGCTGAACAACGCCGCGTGCCGGCTCCGGCGATGGCGCGCTGCCTCGCGGAAGCTCCGCCGGCCTCGCATCATAGACAATTTGTGCGGGAACGACGACAAGGACGGTGGAGCCAGCAAGTCCAGTAGCGCTGGCCACACGGATCTTGCGGACCGCTTGAGGAGCTTGGCCGCTGCGGGCAGCGTGTCAGCCTCCTCTGGAGAGCTGCTGTCGCTGGCACCACCCCCGCCGGCGGCCACCGCGCCTCCCTCCCCTGGATGTCTTCTATCTCCATCCCTGGCTGACCAAAGTTCTGCTGAGTACTTTGTAAGTATACTCTATACTATCTCATCTGACCATTCTAAAGCACTCATATCGCTCTTTGTTGTGGATAATCCTATAGTCTGCTTTTAAGTACCTAACTTGCTATTCTTATCTTCTTGCTTATTTCATCAAATGAAATTGAGGAAATGCTTTTTATTTTTGCTTTCTATACTACTACTTATTAGTGAGGTCCTTTATTTAAATGCACTTAAGATAAGCACGACCCCTTGATACATATGATCGACTAAACGGTATCTACTCGTTACATGAAAAATATCAAAATTGGTATCAGCGTCGCAACAACAGTCAAGATCAAGTTTTTCACAGTACATGTCAGCTACGAATCCTAATCTGCCCCGAATAGCTAAAAGCAAAACTTTTTACGCCACAAATCTTTATTATTTTTACTCGAGTAGAGAGGTATTGTGTGTTCCCGCTCCACTAACACTCGTGTGTACGTAGTATTGACGTTAGCGCTGCTATTACAAACATCATTGTCAATTTACACGCAAATGTCACTTTTAACTAACAACCTAACAAAATTATTAGAGTGCACGGGTTTTTAAGAGTAACTTTGAATGGAACACATTTAAATCCTGCAAATATACGGAATAAGGAACTTTATTAAATAAATACCTGGAAAAGGTAGTTTCATGTATTTTTCTCGTAAACATGGACTCGGATTTGTACATAGCAATGTAAAATCATGACGCGGTTTACCTATTGTGACGTCTCGTTGGGGCGTACGTATCTTACGATGACCCTTTTTGACATCGCGCTCGCCAAGAATACCAAATACGTAAACGGATTTTTAAGTATGCGTAAATGGCTCGTTTGAGTCGTTTGTAATCAAATTGTAGCACGTGTAAGAAGTTTTACTTTACCTGATAAGGTGAGCAATTCATACAAAGTTGTCAACGACTTCAGTTCCCCCACTTGTTTTCAGTCCCCCTACGATGACTGTTTTATGCATTTAACTGTACCTCATTACGCTTTTTCTATTATGTAGGTAAGCAGGGAATGGATAATTTTCTAATGACATAGTCCGTAATCTCAATTGCTACAAAGTAGTTAATGGAATTATTTTTTGCTCTCGATAGATTACTTGTACCTACTTGTATTAATTGTCTACCCCGACATTAATATGCTCGTCTTGAGCGTAACATTATATTTTTCAATGTCTATTTTTGATGACTTTTTAATCAGAATCATCATCATTACCATGGGCATAGGAAGGGGGATAGTCACCAGACTATCCCCCTTCCTGGGCAACAAGCCCATCCCAAGATTTTCACTAATAAGGCTTAAAAAGATCATCATTTGTATAAGTTATTAATTTTTCTTCACTTTTGCCACTGGAGGTTCACACCTCCGGGATAACATTTCTAGATACGCCCTTTATAGTTTTGTGTGATACTCTCCATCAGAGTAGGTAATTAACATTGGAATTTTATGAACTAATTCTAAAACTATGCTAGAATAGAAATATTCGGAATTTCCACTAATTAGTTATTGTTTAAATTCTGATGATTTCCGCGCGGTAACCTTGCCATATACCTAGTTATTAATATTGTTTACGTGACTTTATTCACGTACCTACTTGAAAATGATTAAGGCAAATTCACTTTGTCTCCGGTAGTTTCACCACTGAAAGATAAGTTCGTAACAATTTATCTGTCAGATAAAAAAATGATGTTCTTTTTAAAATATTACAAAAGAGCATCTGAGTTTTCTGATAGATTAATTCTTTCAATAGTGCAACTGGCCAAAAAAGTAACTTTACTTCGTTATTTTTTTTATCTTATAGGGGGCAAACGAACAAGTGGGTCAACTGATGATAAGTGCTCACCGCCGCCCATAGGCACCCGAGACCCCCTTGGGGTCGCAGGCGCGTTGCCCGCCTTTAAGGGTGGAATATGCTCGCTCATTGAAGGTTTTCATGTCGTATTGGTTTGGAAACACCGCTGCGGGAAGCTGGTTCCACAGAACAGTCGTACGCGGCAGAAAATGTCTGCGGAATTTACTAAAGACCAATAATCACCTAAACGTAGGAAACTTTATACAGATAAGCTCCTAATTCTTCCACCTTCCTTATCTCGATCGATACTTATAAATATAAAATCAAGATCGTCTCAATTATCTCAAGTGCTTTACGAGTAGAACGCTAAGACAAATTAAAGTTCCTTCGAAATTCCTAAAGTAAGTACCTTTTATGAGTCATAACATAAACGTAAAATAAACACAACTAATTATGCAAAAACTGAAGAGTTATTTCGGTGCATTAAACCTTGCGATATTTTTTGTGTTCAAAATAGGTCAATCAGCTGCGTACGAGTAGGTCATTAAAAACAAATTGCCTGTTTTTTTACTAAACAAAAATTGCCTATATTATGGTACGGTTTACTGCTAGAGGTAACCAAATAAAATATTAAACAACTTACAGATAAATGATCAAGAACTTAACCGATAGTAGTTAAACTAGACAAGCGGCACTTATGACGTTCGCTATCGCTCAATTTGTGACAGCGAATGTCAAAACCCGTACTTTCAATCTCAGCTTTCAATATCGATTGACCACGTGACTATTCTTTTATAATTTGAAGTTAGCGAATTTCTGAAAATGATACTTTATCTAGGCCCCCTGAATATAAATTTATAGCTTAGCTTAAACAAAAGCTCGCACGTAGGTGTATTTTATATTTTAAGTATAATATGCATTAACCCAAGTATCAAATAAAATATGTCCTAACAAAATTTACTTGACCACAAAAGTCTGACATATCGTCAGAATGTATATTATATAGTACACTTGAGGTCAAATAATTGTCGTATACACAATGTACATTATATTTTCATGGCCGTTCTGTCATGACCTCCTGTTTACAGATGATAGCACCTTGCTCAAGTTTGCGCCTTACCTATTTGAAGTGTGACCAATTGTAACGTCATAGTAATAATTTAACAAACGACGTCCGACATACATGTCTTAAAACGCGCATTTAAAACTTACCGAAACAAAACAAGAACGGAGGCGCTGTTTTTTTTATCTTAACTAATTAATAAATAGAGCTTTTAGTTACCATGGAGTGTCCCTCCATGCAAAGGATTAAAGACGCATCTTTGCTCCTGATAGTAAGAATGTTAATAGAACTAAATACAACTCTCCAGGGCGAAACCTAGTCGAAACCTTTTAAATTTGGAATGTTTTTTCCAAAAAAAAAAAAAAGTAACCTACATTGTTTGGGATGAACTGTAACTGTAACTGTAAGTTAAAAATTAAATGTTTGCATACCTAATAATGCGTTATTGGCGTAGACTAGATATTTCGGAAGGATCCGTCAAACAATAATGTTTGTGGCGCTTTCGTATCTGCTGTGCTAAATACATTCATTGTTTACGCCTAGCTATCTCTCACCAATAACTTCATCCCGAGAGTCAGAATATTTATTGAATAAATCAGGTTTTGTGCGTCATCGCTTCGGGGCCCGGCCGCTAAATATTTATGTAACATCCGTACTAGTGTACCCTCTGCTCTTATAATTCAACAGTTAGTACGCAATCATGAATAAATTACGCGCGAATTTATTACTTACATAGACGCCGTTTTGACGCTCTCGAGGATTTAGTTTTGAATAATTAAACGAAGTAGGTATATCGATTATTACGGACACGGGGTGCAATTTGCACCGTGCAAAACTAACCAATTCCGAACCATAAACCATGAACAAAATAGTAAAATTATATTTAAAACATTTTGATGTATGGTAGTACACACTGATGCACAAGTGAATTGCTGTTATAACGGGACATCAATAATTATTTATTATCAAGCTTAACTTTAGACTTACAAGAAAACAACGAACAAACAAGCCGTCGTTGTATTGTCTAAGGTCTGAAACATGAAACACCTCGGGAGATGAAGAATGACCCAATATACATATTAGCGATGTTTACCTATTTACATGTTTAAACCATTTCATACGCGGACGTCCAACATAACTGTACAATTAAATTCAATTGAATCGACCTTAATTTGTCCTCCCAGGTCCTGTCGTTTATGCAGGCATGAATGAACCTTATAAAATAAAAAATAACAGTAAACATACTTGTTTACTTACTTTTTATTTCATTTCAAGTTGTTTTTCAAAGCATGAGCTGCTGGATACAAATTGGTTAAATTTCAACCCTTCGCGTTCAACCAACTCGTGTGATGGATGAATTTTATTCTTATCTTATCAAAAGCCTTTTCTGCGTTATCTGTACGTTATGAGATACGATTAATTCTTATCTTATGGAACGTCCTTTTCTTGTCATTTAATAGAAAGGCAATTAAAAAAGTACCTGGGTATTCATAACGTTCAGTTTCCACACATTTGATTGACATCTCAGATTAGTCTGGACTCTGGCAGCAGTTAGTAAATATTTCTTGATAGTCATTCAGCCTCAGAATGTCCAATGCTGAAAAAAGAACCCCCAGCAAAGCAACCTCCAGGCTGTCTGATCTAAAGTGGCCTGCCTGGCTCCAACATAATAATTATATCTTTCTTCGACTTCGACTTGTTCGCTAATATTTAAGTACAAAAAAACATAAATAATGTTCTCCTAGTCGATTTTTTGGCTACGGCGGACAATCTTTTACGATAAGCCACACGCAGGATATACATATGTATGTATTATAGTGCACTCCGGATGTACCACGTAGGCAGTAAAAAACATAAATAGAAGAATAAATTTTCAAAGTACGGAAATCTTTTCTTGTTTAAAAACATAACAGGAAAATATTATGTTGACGTCGCAAATAAATTTGTTTTATTTATAGTTTGGGAACAACCGAGGTAAAAGTTAATATCTTAAAATAGCCTAGACGCGTGGTGCAGTAGTTATATATAACTACCGTTGAAACCGTTGAAACACAGTTCGCGAATAACATGCGATACCTGTGAAACTATTTTTAGGGCCTTTTCCATCACTCTCCAGACGTTTTTTATTTACATTTTTTGTGTCGGACTATCTGCCAATTAATGACGTAAAGAACTTGGAAGTGTTGAAAGATATAAGTATTACTTTTAATTATTACGAGTCTTAATTAATCATAATTAGTTACGTACACATTACCGAACAATTTAGTAGTTGGATTGAAGACCAACACATTTGCGAATGCAAATTAACACAAAGATACCGTACATCTCTTAGATTTGATTTTCTTTTTGTCATTTACATTTTTTTATTCATCTTTTGTTCTATAGGTACTTTTAAGGTTTTAATGAGGCGACATTTAACTTGTTACATAAAATAAAATAGGGAAAATGTCATCTATTTAAAAAAGAGGGCTTAAGACCGGAGACTCAAACCGTTGATCTTGATGCAGTAGTCCGCAATGAAGCCGTTCTTTAAATTATTTTTTTATGTAGTCTAGTTAAATTGTAACCGTAAACCACGCGATCACATGACGTGAACCACGTGCCACCGCCATATCGATTGGTTCAACTCATGCTAACTGCGATTCAGTTTAATCTTGACCATTCGTCTCGCCCCTCATAAAACCTACGCGCCTATAAAACTCAGTAAACAGAATGGCATGTAGCTACGATCTTGATAACATTTTTTCATTGCCTTTATATTTCAATATACCTAGTAGCAAAGTACTGCGACCAAAGTTACTGAGTTATATAGCGTTGACGCAAACGACTGTAGTTAATTTTAAGTTTATTTTAAAAGAAGAAGTATATCCGATTTGTAGGAAGTTGCTGGGGCGTCTTATTTTATCTGTATTATGGTTTACATCGACACGAAGCCAGGCGAAGCTATTATGTCATATAAAACCACACTTGTTTTAATTTCTATTTAGTGTGGTGGTGACGTCTTACAACAAAGGTTTCAACATCAAAAATAAAACAAAAAATATGCAATAATTTTATTTTGAGGAAGAGGTTTTATAACAAAATATTATGGGCAATTATTATATTGAGTAGCACCTATTCACATCCATTTGTTAGACCGTCGCGTAGCATCGTACTGAAATAGGTACGACCGCTGAGAACTAATAATTTTTATGACTGGTTTGTCCAATATTCGCCATATAACGCGAATTATACATACTCGTATAGGTACGTAGCTAAATAATGAACAGCGCTTAAGTGATAAACCCAATTTATATTAAGAATAAAAAATGCAAAATAAATTGCCACTAATTTGCAAGTAACGGACCACCAGTTACTCTCCAAGTTAGAATATTATGTATCTATGTTTTTTAATGAAAAAGGAATTACGTATATTGCATACCAAATAACTAAGTGTAATGTGTAATTATTGTTATCTATACGTATCTACGAGTTTATTTGTTCGCAAAATCTGAGGAATCCACAAGGAAAATTTGCAGTAGGTACACATACCTACCTAAGTGCTCGAAATCGTGCTGTTTCGGTAGTGAAATGCGATGGGTTTTTAGCAACCTAAAATTAGAACCGCAGAAGTGGATCTGTTTGGATAATCCCAGACAAGCATATTTATTTGTATAAACGAGATTTATTAAAAAAATAGCCTAATAAAAAAGACTAAATGTTGAAAAGTCTATTATGTTGCAAATAAAGTGGATATTGGATTTAACTTCTTTCTATCTCTAAACTCTAAAGTTATATACGAGTAACTCTCGAGTTCTTCTGCACCACTGCTGAGTAATATGGTTTGGAGATATGTTTATTTTGACATAAGTGCATAATAATGTTAGATTAATTGTGAATTTATGAATCAATATTTCATAAACATCTAAGCAATAAAATTCCAGGTTAAGTTTAAAGTTGTTAAGCTACTTAGTAAAAGAATGACAAACAAAAACACATTACCCCTTAAAATTGAATATTATCCCGGGTGTATCAGTGTAGTAGTTTGGGCGTGTTAACGTTATATGTAACAGACAAACAGCAAACAGTTACTTTCACGTTTAAAATATTATTATGGATTTTACGATACAGTTTTGCACTGTGTTATCTTGTTTTTCTAAATAGTAAGTATTTTTCAATTCCAACTCTTTATATAATTACAATATTAAAATCAATGACATCACAGACACAAATTGTTATGACCTCAGTCTCTAAAGGAATGTTGAATGCGAGTGGAAAGCCGATTGCAAACAAAACTATCAAAACGACATTTCTCAATGCGGTTCATAATCCCGACTTTATTAGCATAAGTCACGATGAACTAAGAGAGCTCGGCAGAGCGACGAGAAAGTGTATGAGTCAGGTATTGTGAAAGGATGTACTCGGCTGGCTCTGTAGTTCCTGCTCCTACAAGGCCTTTGTGACGCAGATGAAATTATTGAGATTCATTATCACTTAGCGCGGCACACGAGAGGGAACCTGATTGCATCGACCCGGCATAAAACTGATTACTTTGCTGATATACACTGACGGTTACAATATGCTTTCTTAACGACGGGAAAGCTCTTATTCCTTCCTTTTGGCCATAAGTGTGGGACATTCTGTAAACGTGGAATTCGAGGATGCTGTCTTGAGGCATGCCGATCTTCACAAATCATTCATCAACAGTAGGCACACACGGATCTCTAATACATACCTACTAATCTTTACTTATGGTTATCCTCTGAACAACTCCGGAACTGACAGACTTTACAACTAGTATTCAGAAGCGAATGTACTGATCAGATTTTAGCAGTGTCGTTCGTTTACTAGACGCACAAACTAGACACTTTTTTTTACCCTGGGAACCCAGGGAATACCTTACGTACCGTCACCCTCCTTCGGGGGCGGAGGGCGGTGTTTGGGACTCCCACGCCCTGAAAAGTCCGGGTCGCTCCTCCTTGCCTGATGGTGGTGTCCTAGGAATAGACTAGCCTTTACGTACACAACACCAGCGGCCACAAACTAGACACTATAATATCCCATTTGACCCATTGATAAAATAGCAAAAACATTAACCTCCTGCATTGAAGTGTTCTCATATTGGCACGGCTTGGAATGGGTTAATTGTATTGCATGTATGTTTTGAGTGCCGTTGTCGTGTTTGGTATATGCAACGCGAATAACTAAATTCTTGAAGTACAATGGTACACGGACCGGAATTTGCACTGAACTTTACTTTTTAAGGATGATTTAGTTTTAGGCTTACGTGAGCGGCCTTCTACCATTCTGCTTTAGGCTGTAATTTGTTAATATTAATTTACCCCGGGTTTAACAGATCTACGTTTATAGGGCGATGTTTTGTATACTTTCAAAAAATTTAACACGAAATCGCACGAATTTAAAACTCTGCGATCGATCAGAGATTGCTGGTAAAGACAACGACGGTGGGTTAAGAAGGTAGAGTCACTATTTAAAAGTTAGTGATAATATTTTGGTGCGTCAATGTTTAAAAACGTTGGAAAATGCAATTACGACTAGATTTAAACATGAAGTGCAAAATTTAAAACACGGTCCGTCGGTCGATCCCCTGGCGGCCCGGCGTCTGGCCGCTCGCTCTTGGCGACCCCATGACCCAAATTTGTGCAATGACGTCATAGAACAGCGGTACGATGTAGGTCGTACTATGCGGCATCTCGGGGTCAATGCACAAAGCTGCTTCAAAAGTATTAAAATTGAAGCGTTTCTTTCGGTTAAAGAAATAGATCTAATTTTAAATGCACAAAAGTTACGTAACGAAGCAGTCGTTGAGCTTTGAACTTATTTATGACGCGGTTTCGTGCATGAATTGACAACCTTATTTACGTCGTGCCCATTAATATTTATGTGTTTTCTTTAAGAGAAAATGACACACCCGAGAAAATGTTTATTTATAAACTAACTGCATTTTTTGTTCATTTTCTTTTCTTTTGCATCTTTGTTAATTTGACATAATCGCATTTTATACTGCAGTCTGTCTGATGATACATTTCATGACCCGCGCTGTTCAAAAAAATACGCAATTTAATGTTTCATGAACTTGACCTAATGAATCGTTTTATTTTATATTTAAATCTGGCTATAAATAAAAGTCTTTCATAAGCTAATCAATTTCAATTCACTTCTTTACTATTAATTTCCTTCTAAATACAATTGATTTGAGTAACTACTTTCTCTTTTTAATAACTCATCGACATCGATGACTTATACTGAGTAAAGAGGCCGTTGCCCGCGTTGCCCGCAGTCGCAGCCCGTAAAAGAAAAGACATAAGCTACAGGAAAAAGTATAGTTATACAATGGGCGATTTTCTGACAGCCCGTTTTGTTTGCGCCTTTCCACCTATGCAGTCACAAGGAACGGAACGTTATGAAGTTTACTTCGACATGACATTTATTTTCATAAAACGGAACGTTTTGTTTATGTCAGATGTCATTTTCATTCCCGAAAAAATTACAATTATTGTCGGAATTTTTAATAAAAAAAAACACAAAGCAAGCCATTCATTATAAGAAGAAGAAGAATGAGTAAAGATTATGGCTCCTAGATCCAAAACCAGAGGTAACAATAGATGTACATACTTCGTTCAACGCCATCTAGTGAAGCTTTTGGAAGCCTTTTTCTTTTTTAAATAGCCTGTCAGAAAATCGCCCATTATACAGTCAGTCTGTCGTTAAATTTGACTACTAAATACGCTCCAGCGCCTTTAAAGGCGTTGGTGATTTATGAACAAGGGCCTTAAAGTACTCAAGGCTGCCTCAGACGTCATCAAACGTACTTGTTTAGCGTCACCGCATCATCCTACCGTTCCACATCCGTCATATCTTTCATGAGTTTAACATTTGTTCATTGTTTGTGTTGTTGCATTAACTAATAGAATTAGGTTTTCAATTTGGACGATAGGTACGTGTTGCTAGTCGTAGTCTGGTTGAAACGTTTGAGAGATGTTCCTTTAGAATTTAGTAGTAGCGACTGAAATTAAAATATTGAGCATTGGTTACTTCGTCGTCAAATATTTGCATAAGTTTGGCAAACACATATATTTGCTTAAATGACAAAGAGGTGGAACTCAACACTGATAGGTCCATGTTTTTCCCCTTTTCCTTCGATGTGGGTTCCTTCCACCGACGAGTGACGAGATAGCATTTTGCAGACAAAAGATAGGACACCTTGGTATCTCGTCAATTGTCATAGCAACGTAACCTGATCACAGAATATATTTGGCTGCTTCTTTTGCTTACCTGAATGAGTTGAACCGTTTAAAAACAAAGTAGATTATTAGTGGCCAGCTCTTATGACCCTGGTCGTTAACCTCGATAAATGTGATATAAATGACGCAAATACCATAGAGAGCTGATTGCGTTTGTGGAATTACCCGCAAACGATATGTATACTGTTATTGACCACAGTAAGGAAAAATGTTAACTCCCTATCTGTTGGGGATCTTTAATAAACCACCGTCATAATAATGGGTGACGGCAAATTATTAGGTTATTTAAACCACATAAAAATAGAAAAGTAAGAAATATGAATGAGAGACACATCCGTTTGCGGTCGAGTTATTAATAATTTTGGAACCTATCCTTTACCTACAATACTTGCTGAAATTGAATTTAGTACTTTATTTTAATCATATTAGGTACTTAAATTTTTCGTGCTAAACACGTATTGACATACACAATAAGTTTTTATATTTATTTGGGAAACTAACTATTATTAATCTATAATAATATTATTATTAATGAGTAGAGAAGGGAAGACATTCAAACTTCTGATCCTACACTGCAACAAAGAGCAACCATTATTTGGTATTTGTTTATTTAAAAAAAAATATGTCCAAAATCAAATATGAATAACTCTAATCTTTGGCCCAGTGAAAAATGACAGAGAAGCAACTGTGTCTTCTTATCTAGGACTAAACAATTATTTCTTTTTTTCTTTGGGATCTAATTTCTCTCTTCAACAGACACGGCATTTTTTGTATTTTTGGACTAAGCCAGCACAAAGTTGCCTGATGTTAAACAACTATGCGGTCTACGATGGAGCGTGCTTGCTTAGGAAAAGCCTGTTAATTCTGGCCTTGAAGAGCCCCAAGTTGTATTGTGTAGGAAAGACAGATCCCGGCAGAGAATTCCACTCCCGTGCAGTCCGTATCCAGGAAGATAAAGCAATCCCTAAGTTCGTAACTTCGTACGCGCGGTATCCCCACTGTACTATCGAGGTCAACCGCGCGTGATCACCCTAAAGGCTAAAATCCTGTGCAGTATTTTCACGTTTACAAGCGCCGCTCCTAAGAAGTGACGATGCGCGTGCACGGTATATTTTTCCAAAAGTGATCACGCGCGGGAGACCTCGATCGTACCTATACGGATGGATTCCCTGACCGAGTCTAGTAGTTTGCTGATAGAACGGAGCTGGTGGAACCAAATCGTGTAGCTGAGCAGCACACTCACCAAAGTGGAGTCTATTAAATACGGAGAGGCAAGCAGTCTTCCTACGATGATCGAGACTCTTCAAGCTCAGTCAGCTGCAGTTTCATCAGAGATAAGGTTTAAAATCACATTTTGTTATATAAATATCAAATTGGACATTCAGGAAGTTTGTAACAAGGTTTGTATTATGCAAATTCGTCATTCCTTGCAAACCCAAGGCGGGCTGGTAGTCTGAAAGGAAATTCAAAAAGGATTCTATTTCGAATTCAAAAACATTATATCACGTCGTACACTTCCCAGAATAGCAGAACTTTGTGGCTTAATTAGGACTTGAGATATCCTTTAACTTCACTGTATACAACTCTAGAGTGCGCTGCAGTCGGGCGGCTGAAGGGAAGATATGCTTTATCTTTGGGGCATACTCGTCGGTCATCCGCGTAGTTTTCCGGATTAAACCGCCGCTGCTGGCCCACTAGCACTTATAATGCTAAAACTATATAATGCAGAATATTTAATAATAATAATTATGTTATTTTGTTCAACAATAAATGTCGAAGGTTCCTTAATTATGAAGGATTATAAATATTATTATAATGCTAGGTCATCTAGTCTCCACTTTAATGTGAGCGTTTGGCAAAAGGTTTTCGATGACAGCAACCCTAAAATACATCTGTTTTTTAACGATTCTATTAAAATAGTATGCATAAAATAGGAACGGGATAATATTATAAGTGGCTGAATAAACAACAGTGTATTTCCTTAAGAATTTATATAGACGTTTCACAAAGGAAATATTTACATACTTTAAAATTACAGATAAATATATCAAATCCGCTGATAGCTATCAAGTGTCTCCTACGATTAGGTTATGTTTATTTGTCTGAAACATATTAACGTATAGGTATATAAGAACATCCACGTTATCATTATTGTCACAAAAAAACGGAAATAAAATAGCATTATCGAAAAATTGATTAATACAAAACAATAATTATTACAATTAGCCATAGTATCCATTTTGGACGTTGCAACGTACATATTATGATCATTATATAAATGTACAATTATGTAAAATCGTAGTAGTAGACCGTGTTGTGATGTGACCAACGTGTAGACTATGCCAACCAAAAACATCACAACATTTGCGGTCTATCCGTCAGACAGGAAGTATACATTGCATTGACATGTTCAGTATAGGCAGACTAATAATTTGTATATTGACAAAGGGGCGCTAGTTGATACAAGCGCGGGTCATTAATAACGCTCATTATTGCCCGAGCGGCCTTCGGCGGCGCGCGGCACGGAACCGCACCAAATCGCGCTCCTATGGTAACTAGCTAACTTTACATTTACTCACGTATTTTTGTACTCCTGGCATTGGTATTATGATTTACTTTAGCAGATACGGGGCTTACCGTGAAGTGTTTTTGACGAAATATTCGATTGTCGACACGACATCGAGTGTTAAAATTCAGGAAAAAGGGTTTCATTTGCATGCCTATAGTCTGCCTGTAGTCGGTGATAGTCTTATGTTATATATCTTAACTCCTATATGTAGTTATACGTATGTATAACTATTTATAAGAGTTTTACGTGTCATGTCCTTATACAAATTAATTATTTTTATTAGGTACATGTATTCAAAAGTTTAAATATGTTAAAGAACTAAAAGATTTAACTATAGGGGCGGTAAGCGGACAAATTTGAGCTTGTATGAGCTCAAATTTATAATATTTTGTATCCCTTTTTCTGATAGGAATTAATTACCTATTACAATAAATAGTAATATAACTAATAGGTACTCTTATAATAATTATGCTACAATGATTATGGATGAGAAAAACAAAAACTTTATAATATTTGCGGTCTATCTGACAGACATTACATTGACACCTTGTATTTTCTATGAGCCCAAAACAGAAGAATTCTTTTTTGTGTTGTGATAACAATTCTCCCTTCTTTTCTCAGGGCTCAAGTCCAGAATGCTGCGCAGACAGCATCGGCCTGGAGAGCTCGCCCGGGGGGCCGGCGCCCCCGCCCGGGCCGCGTTACAAGCTGGCCACGGAGGGGGCGCTCCGGGTCTGCTGCTTCCAGCACACGAGAACCGTGGTCGTTAAGATCCTCGCCGCCAAGTTCCTGCGCCGCTGGGAGACGCACGTCCTTTGCTTGCATGAAGACCACATCGTCTCGAAAACGGTATGTGTAGCATTCTTTAACACGTTGATTGCGGCACAAAATATTTTAAACGTGGACCCCTTCAGTATACAGCCATGCCTCTTTACAAGGAATAATGTGGTTTGCGTGTTTCTTTCACTAGATTTTTCATGATTTTATTCAAAAACCCGACGTATCTGTATCTGCCATATTTTTTTCATGAAAATTGGTGTTTTTAATGAGATGAAATATTCCCTAATTCACCTAAGGAATAGTTCTACGGCTACTTCGGACCGTCATTTCAAGAACTCGGATCGGATAAGAATCGGATGTAGTGCGTAAGCGCTCTAAAGTCTTTAAAAACACAAGAAGGATAGTTGATAGGTTACCATAAATCGATACGTTTCTCAAGAGAAGCTTCACAAAGCGACGTTACGACTATGAACATTGAACATATTATTCCCGTATAACTATTTTTAACATCATAATTGGCAATGTTTTGATTGAATAACAGTTTTTTACAGTTATTGACCCGTGCGTAACAATAACGAAAACAACAAAAAATTATACGCTTTACACACATACGGCACATGATTTTTATTGGCTTAGGTTTAAGCAACCACCAGATATAATGAAATATAACGCCCAAAAAATCCTAAGTACTTACCAGAATTTAATCCCCATTTTATTATGAAATGATCACCAATAAACGTTAAGTTTGCTAACCTAAAAAACGTAAGTATCGTCGGAATAATCGCTGAGCTACCCAAAAAGGCCACGCGTGCACCAAATTTGGACTCGCATTGTATTTAAAAATTTCATCCAAATATGTTACATATTTTTATCCTAATAAATTAAAGTAATGCGTACAAAAATCATTGTATACCCAAAAATATAAATGAAGTTCTAAAGATTTACCGATGCTATATACCATTTGACGATTGATAGTAAATAAGCAAAATCTTTTTGTCTCTGTCCCGACCAAGTAAAATGGATAGAATTCAGTTCTGGTCGTTTAGTGGTCGCAGTTCTAACCTAACCTAACACAAATCTTATCAATCAATTTAATATACTTGGTTATATGAATACATTTTATGGCAAACGTAATGATATATTTGGGTAAGAATGACACAAAACTTTGCTAGTTAAAATTTGGTGCACGCGTGGCCTTTTTGGGTTACGAAAAGTTTTTGTAGTGCAGGCATGACTTAAATAGCCCGAAATATTTTGGTACAGGTTTCGTTTATTTGTACATATTATATTTATTTTGTTTGATGAGGCTATTTGGGTAACGATTGTGTTTTTTGGTGGTCATTTAATTTGTTCCCATTTTTATTTATAGACATCGTACCCTCACAGTTGTTATCACACGGTTACCTCCGGTTTACCTAATTACCAAGCTGACCTGGATAAACTAAAGAACGAACTAAATGAAAACACATATTTTAACAGCTGCCAGATTAAGTTGTCATGTGTCAAAACAAAAAATAATCGTTGTCATCTCAATTAACCTCACCACATTTGGGCAGCAGATTAGATTTATACGTATGCGAATAACATGTTTGTCAAGTAGTCGTTGATTGATAGATAGTTGCTTCTACATGCAAATAGTATAATAACATTTGTATGTATTATATAATATAATAAATATGACGCAAACTGAGCCTGGTAACAAATATGTTATTAATAAATTATACTACTATAATACCGGGAAAAATTAAAATTGCCTAGATTGCGATGGAAGCTGGTTTAATCTTCGCCAGTCTGTTTTTTTTTCTGGTATTTATAACAATTTTATTATAAACTTAAATCGAACCGCTAAGGGAATGGGTTAAATATGCCCGACATTTACCTAAACAATTTTCTCAGCCAAAGTTAAAAATAGTTTCTACAACTTTAAAATAAATACGATACGGTCGAATGCGCAAATAGCTTAGTACCTACCTATATGAATTGTAAAAAGTTTAATACCACAACAGTTCTAATTAATTTCTAAATTAATATTATTTGAGTAATAAAAATAATTACAGATAAGTACGTGATTAAATTATGTAATTAATTTAAATATTACAATTTAACGTCAACCAATAATTGAGTAATAGAGATAAGTCAATGGCATCGGTGCAAAATATTAAATTATTCATTAACTTACATAATTTAACAGATGTTGATAGGCAATGTGACTTGATATTAGTCACATTTGAGCATAACTCAAAAACCTTCTAATAAAACAATTATTACACAAAGCTAGCATGCTAAAGCTTATATGTATATAGAACTATGTATACGTATAATAAAACAAATTACAAATATATATTGTCAGTTTGTAAATAGTAGCAATAAACTCGGCTAATAATAATAATACTAATTTAATTCAACGCACAATTAACACGACATTGACAAAGAACAGAAAGCATCACCCACGGTCTTGTATACAGAGACTGACTTTACCACGCACCGAGGGAGGAAGAGGACTGATCGACGTTACCAATCTTCATAACAAACAGATTACAAACCTGCGTTCGTATTTTCACTACAAAGCTGACACGTCGATGTTGCA
Source organism: Mecyna flavalis (assembly GCA_949319885.1). Lineage (NCBI taxonomy): Eukaryota > Metazoa > Arthropoda > Insecta > Lepidoptera > Crambidae > Mecyna > Mecyna flavalis. The sequence continues at coordinate 10,531,564 of OX439426.1, forward strand.
TAAAGCAATAGTTGAAAATGATGAACAATTGACGCCTCTAAACCTGCATGATAAAGCACTACAGAAAAACGAAATACAGACTGACAGACAGACTAAGATGGAACAGTGGGCCAGTAAATCCCTGCATGGTAGACACTACCAAGACTTACGCCAAACAAACGTCGACAAGAATGCGTCGAACGAGTGGCTAAGACGAGGAGAGTTATTCCCAGAGACGGAGGGATTTATGCTGGCAATACAAGATCAGGTTATAGAAACTAGAAACTACCAAAAATATATAATTAGAGCTCAAAACCTATCGACTGACACATGTAGAAAATGCAATAGTGCCCCCGAAACAATCCAGCATATAACAGGAGCATGTAAATCAATAGTCCAGACACACTACAAGCACAGGCATGATCAGGTCGCTAACATTATTCACCAAAAACTCGCATTGATGTACAATCTAATTTCACTCCCACCTACTCCATATTACAAATATACCCCCACGACTGTACTAGAAAACACTTCACATAAACTTTACTTCGACAGGGCAATACTCACAGATAAAACTACACACTTCAACAGACCAGACATAGTTAGTATTGATAGAACACAACAAAACGGCACAAATCATAGACATTGCAGTCCCAAATACTCACAACTTACAGTCAACCATAGCCGAGAAACTCACCAAATACACAGACCTTAAAGACGAAGTAAAGCGAATGTGGAAGCTTCAGAAAGTAAATATAGTGCCTATAGTTTTGTCAACAACAGGAGTAGTACCGCAACAGCTGCATCAATCTCTGAGCATACTGAATTTGCCCATATACACATAATTACCTTTTACAAAAAGCCGTTATTCTAAATACATGCAGAATCGTCAGGAATTTTCTACAGATTGATGATGACGTTACACCGCAAGTTCACGCTCTCTCACTAAAGCGGCCATCCACTATCACACAAACACTTCCACAAATGAATAGTACTTTTACTGAAGTTTCTATAGATATAGGATAGAAGAGTGTACTTGGCTTAGGCCCGTGTATTCTTCTTATATACCGGTGTAAGAAATATATACACCGAGATATAAAAATATATGCATAATAATAATACTAATTTATAATTATTACTTTTTTGCATTTTCCGCTTTCTTGAAAAAGTATGTTGCTACAGACTATTATTTTCGGAATTCCGATTGAATATAACAAAAATAACTTTCATTTACGTTATAGCAAGTTTTCAAACATACAATGTTTTTGTAAACTTACAAAATAGGCCACAAACATAAACGGGGCACGTAGGAGACTGCCCTGTTTTCTTTTATATTGCCCGATAAATGCGTGCCGAAAAGGCATACAAACGTAGTACAGTCGCCAGCACATCAGACTACCCCAATCTGTCAAATTTCAACAAACCAAATTTTTAGCTTTATTCACTTTACTTCTACTTACTTTACTTTACTTTAGTTCTATTTCAATTGAGATTTTTTGACAGATTAGGGTAGGTTGATCTGTGCTACCGTCCCTACATATCTTTTGATACTCATGGTAAGTGGTCACTGGTAATGGAAGAAATTGAAATATATATGAACCTGTCAATCGCCACAAGGCGGGCACTGGCTCATTCCTACTTGTGACTAAATAGGAAACTGGGGGAGTTTAGTGGGCAATGGGACGCTTTGGTCTCGATTTCCACACACGGCAGTTTAGGTGCTTTAATCATATTCCTCTAAAAAATAGTAATTACAAAAATTACTAAATTTGTCAATTCTTGAATCTTGGTCCAAGCGTAGGTAGTACGATTAAATTAGGACACAGCGCTCAGGGAATAATGATGACATGTAGTTCTAAAAATAAACAATAGCGGGATTGACCTAAAGGTCGCTCTTAATTACCTTAATGCGACAAATAAGGAAACAAATGAATAGATTGGCTGAAAAATTAAAACATACTCGTAGTAAGAATAGTTTGGTACAGGATAAATAAACACATTTGTGGACATAGGCTGATTCCCTGACGCTCGTAATTATAGATACAATATTATGCACGAAGAAGTAACTGTATTATATTAAAATAATAACAGCAATAAAGCTACTGTATTTGAGTGATAAATGTATCAATCTTCGCGGAACTACGCGGCTTAAAACAAATAAAGGTTTACTTCATGAAATAACAGACAGATGACAGAGCTAATAATGTTGTTTACACTTTGCTTTAGTTCACGTCACTCATCTTTTGTAATACTCCAATTAATAAAACATGATAGGTACTAACAATTAATTTCCGAGTGATGTAAATAAGCTCGGTAAAGAAAATGTAATTTTCTGTAATGTTAACTAGTGCTATTTATTTATTAACAACCACAGCACCAATCCACAATTGATAAGATTACTGAGTATTATGAAGCAAAAGAAAGTGCTTTTTATTTCCTCATTTTCTTTTCAATTGAAATAGTCAGGAATTTAAATCAACTTTTTCACACATTTAAGGTTAAAGTACAATTTCTAATTCAATACCTACTGTTATAAAATGTACAAAATATTTATTCTTAAAATGCTTTTACTAACAATTGAATATTTAAATAGCCTGTAATCTTCTTGACAACTGTACAAATACAAATATACGTCAATTCGATTACTCATCACACTATGTTTTGCGTAATAATAAAGAAATTCCGATAAATCCTTTATTAAATGACGACAGTAAGTTACTTCATTGGAATAAAAATGTGTAGGTAAGTAATAAAAATATAATGAACATTTTTATAAATAGGCGACACTTTTTAGGAAAAAGTAACTTTTTGTAATATAATTAATTTTCGTCCAATGAAAAATGATCATAGTTAGTTTCCGGGGAGGATCGCGTCCAGTCACCGTGAGTCCTCCCAACTATGGACAATGAGGGAGCGTCGCAGGGGTTTTAGTGGGTAGGCCGTTCTGAGTAGCTTATTCTGTGCATCCCAGACGGAGAGCCCCACATAACCCGTCCTCCCCCCTGGCGGCGGGTATGCAACATTTCCTCTGCGTCAAAGAAAAAAAGGATCGTAGTTAGTTTTCATTCCTAGCAGTAAGAGTCAACATAAATGAAGGTGTCGAGAATATCTTAAAGAAAAACGATCACAAGGTCCAAACTCCAAATGTGCTAAAGTTAATATACAGGGTTACTGGTAATGTGTAGCAATCCTTTTAAGGGAATGTAGAGGAGGTCCCCAGCTAACAATTGATCCATGAGAATGCAGGTCAAAAGTGCACCAATAATGCGATTTTGTAATTTTTTTAGGAAAATTTGATGAAAATGAAATGAAAAATGTTTATTTCTTTAGAAAACACTTACAATAATATGAAATACCATTGACATATTTGAGATTGCCTAGTAAGTATTAAATATACTTGTGGCAGGCAACCCCGCTCCTTTACTACAATTTCATACCACTTGTTGTTGTGTGACATTAAACATTTACTACTTTAAACAAAACAATATATTTTTATACTTTATGAAATAAATGTGACTTTATAAATTTACATATATTAACTAGTTTTAAATAATACTTATAATACTTTAAATATTTTTAAGTGAAATGAAAATAATTAAACATGTAGGATATTTTCACTTTTACAATTATTGAAGAAGCAACTCTGCGTCATCATAACTCAATGATTGTAGCCAGACTGATAGCACTTTCTTACATTCCTTCAAATTAAGTCTCTATATTTCTATGTTTTTATTGATATTATTGTATAATTGAGCTGATTGTGCTCTGTACTGACGCTTAGCTGATTCTGTTTTGGTTATCTGCACGGTAGCAACACACCTATTTCGTCTTTTACGTAGCTTTGAGGCATCAAATGGCAAACACTTGTGCAAATTTAAGATGGCCTGCAAAATATATAGCTTTCTCACCGACAGCAATTCACTTATACGATAGAGCTCTGAGGTAGAAAACATATATTATAATGTTTGAAAAGCATCACTTTTATTAAACATCGTTGGGCTCTTTCCACCTCGAGAAATTTGGTTTTAGTAGCTCCACCAGCCAGTTGAATATCAGTGACAGACCGGATTGTGCCAGTTCATAAACTGAACTCCAGGATGTGCCCATAAACAATATTGCCGTGTTATCAGCATAAGAAAACACGCGGCTTCCAGCAATATTGATATTACAAAGCTCATTTATATAAATGAGGAATAAAGTCGGGCCCAAAACGCTTCCTTGAGGCACTCCATAGATATTTTTGAGTGATCACTGACATAATTACCAATTTTGACTCTTTGGGTTCTACCAAACAAGTAGTCGTTCAGAAGTTTAAGTGGTGTACCTCTTATACCGCAGCTTTCCAGTCTTTGAAGTAGGATCGGAAAAGAGACGGTGTCAAACGCCTTTTGTAAATCTAGGAAGACCGTTAAACATTTTTTTCCAGTGTCAAGACATTCTGAGATTTGGTTAGTTAACGCTAAGATAGCATCGGCTGTTGTTCTTCCTGTTCTAAATCCAAATTGGGAGTCTGACAGAATACCGAATTTGTTGAGAAATTTCAAAAGTCGAATGGTAATTAATTTTTCTATTATTTTAGAAATTGAAGGTAGAACAGAAATTGGCCTGTAGTTATTTACATCGTCTCTCTTTCCACCCTTGAAAACTGGCGTGACAATAGATTGCTTTAGCACAGATAGAAAAACACCTTTGGCGAAACAAAGATTAGCCAAGTGACAAATAATTGGTACAACCAAGTCTTTGGCTAATTTGATATTCACAACTTTAAAAATTTAATAAAAATAAACTACAACATATTTTAATGTAATTATTTATGATTAAGTTAGAGCTAAGTCTAGTACATAATAAAACACGGTAGGATAACTGAAAGCTTTGTTAGGTAATTTTGGAATCTAAAACTATATTTTTTTTACGACGCTTACTAAGTATCATTTTCTTCAAAAAATCACCTATACGTACTTGAACGGCAGAACATTTCAAAAACATCTGCACATCAATGGCTATCCAACAAGATACAATATGCACTTATAAAATTGACAACAACACTGTAATAACAACTAACGAGCATAAAAAGGTAATAACTCACTATTACTAGTAGTGAATTACTTCAATTATGAAAAAATGTGTTTCTAAAATCAAATAGAAAGCTCAAATTGGTATTTTGTCTAGAGCGGCACGTGTTGCGTGAATCTAAAACTTATCAACTTTCCGCGTCAAGAGAAAATGTGATAATCAATTATACTACTGCAGTGTGTTATTATATTACTAATTTCCCTTTTCGATGGCACTTTAAACTGTACACAATTCTCAACAATTAGCGACAACATTGACAATCTTTGAATGCAAAGCATCAGATAATGTTTTGAAAAATACATATTAATGTTATTTAAAAAAACGGCAACATAACTGGTTTTATTTTGATAATCTTAATAAGGCTAAGAGTATGGCTAGAAAAAGAATAAAAAATGTCTCGCCTTGAACATAAATCATTTTGTCATTTGACGTCATTCGGTTGAACTGTGATGTTAATGAGAAGTTTCCTCTCCAGGGAACTTAGAGGTCGATATAAATATCGTCGAACTCCCGGAGGATTTCCTTTATAGGCGAAGGCTTCACGTGTCCTTTGCAAATACTAACTGTTCATTTAGAAATAGATAAGCCAATATTGTACACAAAAGTTTATTGATCCTCGAATTTAGTACTTTTAATGCCCTTTTTCATGTTAATTTTTTTTATATATTTTTTTTTTTATAAAAAACTCTTGACATTATTCACACAGCGCCATCTAGCCCCAAACTAAGCATTAGCTTGTGCTATGGGTGCCAGACAACGGATAAACATTACTTAAATACTTTTTTTTTTTGTATATACATACATATTATACATAGAAACACCCAGACCGATACAAACAGACATGTTCATGCACACAAATGTTTGTACCGTGCGGGGATCGAACCCGCGACCTCTGGTGTAATAACTGACTTTTCGACAATTACACCAATTGGCTCGTCAAATTTAACATAATTAATTGTGAATTTATTAACGAATAAACGGGCACGTCACGTTTTCGTCAAATTTAAAAAAGGCTGCGATCCGGCAATTGATTATGGGAACATTTAAAATTAAAGAAAAAGAAAACTTGAAAGCCCAGAGGAACAGTATAGCAGCACATTGAATGATGCTTCCAAGAAAGGTCATAGAACAATGCAACACTGACAACTTATCATCAGGTGAACTACGTGTACGTGCAGTAATACTTGTAAATCACCTATACTTGTAAAAAAACAATCTCTAACCAAATACTTTATCAACATTGAAAACGTTCTTGACCTGTAGGCTTACCTAGTCGTATATCTGGTTTATATAATTATGATTATGAAGAATAATTAACCATAGCGTAATGTCATTTTTACGTTAATCACGTGCAGCTGCGCTGATATAAACTATTAACGATGTTGAATGAGTATTGATAGGCTTTAATAAACCTCGTTCATTAAAGAATAACGATGACGTCTGATATTTAAATTAGACGACTGCAATTTAATTTTATCGTGAACTCTCAACGAGGTCAATCAGAGATAAGAGCTCGTGCGTCATTGCTGCCAGTCTGTGTATTGTACCTATCTACAAGGCACCTATTAAATTATGCATTCGTGAATTGGGTATAATACTGTTAAACTAGTTTTCCAGTATTTTAGAATATTTTATCGTAAGTCATCTCGGTCACAAATCACTCTTGTCCAAGTGTTCAGTTAGATTATCTTTTTGCGATGGCTGACGTAGTTCGCTTTTTTTTTACTTTTCTTTATCCCATATCATAATTTTGTACTTCTTAATTTGCTGCTACCTATATCTTACTTATCTATACGAAATAAACCTATAAAATTACGATACTAGCGATATTTATACGTGCTTTCATTGAAAACCATTATTCAGTCATTACAAGGTGTAATGTCTAATTGACAAGTAAATGGAAAAATATGGACGTGAATGGATGACCATTAACGTTCCAAATCTTTCATGAAACTAACTTAAACGGGAATTTCTAGAGCCAATAACATATTGTGTTGTTTGTTATTTTTTAACAACGAGAATCAGAAATTGCTAACGATCTACCTACTGATTGAAAGAAAAAATGTGCATGTCCACGTATCTTCGAAATTATTTAAATGAATTTTCTTGTTTTCTTCTTTTAAATTACGTAAGTAGGCAGGTAATAATATATGTAGTAGTAGTAAGTGTTGAAACAATTTGACAACGGATATTAATTACTGACTAAGTATTAACACACCTTGTAAAATATTTTCAAAGAAAGAAAACACGATTGTTTACGTTTCGTAATTCGTATCAACACAAACAATACAAGCACAGGCGGATCTTGCTGTTTCAAAACAATTCACATTTGACGTCAGCACGCGCATGGAAAATAGTAGGTGGCCGTCATGACCGGCCTACATTACACCTTAGACACAGATATGAGAATCATAGCCACTAAAATACCTATACTACTTATATTTTACTCAATTGAAACAATAAAAGTTGTCATGTTTCTGCTCTCTCACTCAGCTACTTGCTTGCTGGGATAAATTACTCGTAGATGAAAAAGAGAAAAGTATGGTGTGTCCTCTAGGTCGATATTTTATAAACGTAATGTTAATTGTAATGGATGTAATGATATCATGGTTAAGGAACGTAATTTATTGATGTTAACTGAGCGCTTGGCATCATACTTAGATCGCAAAGATCTATCAAAGATCTACATATAAACAAAGATCTATGCAGACAGTAGATATACTTTATTTTGAGTGAGTTTTTAATCCGAAAAGAAAAGGTTAATTTACGCAAAATGGTGCCATCAAAATAATTACTCTGTACTAAACAGGATTTACAGTCTCTGCGTATTTTCATAAGTCCCTATTCAGTGTAATATCATACAAGCGTAATTTAATAAAATATTCCCTCATCATAACAAAAATTCAAATTGTCGAAGGTGCTTATCGTTATTCGTATTAAAGGTTACTTCATAATTGATTTATAATATACAGTTTTTTAATGATTTTTTGCCAATAGTGTTAATTTGTGTCTGTTTTGGACTACCCTTCTTTCTAGTATTGCTAGTAAGATGCAATACTGGAAGTGAGCCTGAGTATTCGGAAGTAGGTTACCTAGTTAGCGCTATCGGTGAGATTACATTGTTTAACTTGCCTAGCTGCACGCTTTTGCTAGTACTTGGATATCTTGCGCATAGTTTAACATGTGCTACAAAAATATTCGTATTACAAATTGTGTTAATGCAACATTTACAACTAAATAATGACTTTAACATTTATGCTCCAAATCTTGGCTAAAATACAGAAAAAAAATTATTGTTTTGCATATTGCTTTAATAGTAGGTTACTGTTATTTGTTTATCAATTTCTTTTTGTGGACATCTTATCCTTTTTACAGTAATATACATTATATCCATCTCGGGCGATTACAGTTTACAGTATTCATAATAATTTATTGCTTAAATCTTTGTTATAAGTGGTAGAGCGCAAAAGTCATGTCGTTAGACATATTGTTTAGAATAAAAGATTTATCGGACTCCGATAATCATAATAATGTTGTAAGTATGTGTTGTTTATGCATTTGATTTGATATATAATAAACGTTTTGGTTGCACCCTTCGGAAACGGTACATATAATTCGTTTTTATTGAGTTAGTATCACAGATAGCAGAGATATTATGTGCGCAACTGAATCCCTACGAAGGCTTTTTCATATAGTAATGGTTATGAAACTACCCACAGACAAAAGTACTATGTACTTGTATTTATCAATCAATGCGACCTAAGTTTTATCACCGGTCAGTAGTGCAGTCGTTAGCGCCTGATCCGTCTGTCCATGTGTCTGCCTCGTGATATCTCATTAGTATGGTAGATTAGGTATTGTAAACATGTGGTGTTGCCATCTTAATAGTACAATTTTTACTCCCAGTTCTACTATGCTGCCTAAAAATGGAAACTTAAAATAATAGATTACTCATAAATATATTCCTTAATGTATTGAATAAAAAAGCATCCACTAAATTAACAGATGAACGTTTCGAAAACATTTTTATAAAAAATATTCTGTGAGGAATTATTCGTAATATACCACCATTTTGATACAGTACAGTAAACTAGCACATCAACCTATCCTATCTGTCTTAAAATCACAATTGAAGTAAAATTCTATGCTATTGACATTGAACTGATAAATATGTAATTCATTGAACTACTTGTAAGCCAATGTGATAATTGGAGAATATGACAGATTAGTGGACGTGCTCCACATTGTACCTTTATAAGAAATGTAAAATGGACATAATAAAACTTTCTTGTTGAAGAGCAATAATACATAATGTATAAATACATATGTCTATTGTGGCCTCTTAAGAATAATTTTATAAGTTATGAATTAACTTTAACAAAGTTATTATAAACTTGTGAAACGATAAATAAATGGTCATATCTGGTAACTATTTGGTAACACCGATCAGTGTCGTCTGTAGTCCACATGCCGCTGAATTAGTATGCGTCACACGACCTTTGCCAGCGGTCCATATCAGCTAGTCAAAGTGCTAAACACTACGTAATCGATTACGCACTAAACTAGTAGAATCCTTTTGTTAGTAACAAGTTTATCGTACAATGAATGAATTAACTGAGCCATCAGTGCCATCACTGAAAAATACTTGTTTAATTCAACAATGATTTGGCTAAGCGTAACCAACGAACTTTCCTTTATTTCATCTAGTCCTACTAGTAGTTTGATAGTCAAACTGTTTGAATTATTTTTTTTTTTCAAATTTTTATTCTGACGGATCGAACGACATATTTGGATAAGCGGATTGCTGTGTGTGATTCCTGATGGTTAGTGATCACTACCATCCATGGATCCCTTTTTTGTGGAAGGGTATGGGCTATTAGGCACCATAACTCGCTTTCCCCAGGCGAGTTAGCCGTGTGTGGGATTCGTGCAACTCAATGCCCCAGTCTTTATTAAGACTCGTGCACGAAGGATACCCACTAAACCCCTCCGCCCTCCTGAATCGCCGTCGGCGGCGTCTCTAGGCTGGGACAGATCTTGACAACCAGAGACATCCCTGCGAATAGTGTTTCAGATGCGTTGTGCGCCTTTGAGGATCGTATGTTAAGGGTGAGAGTTATTGGGCATGGGAGAAGGGAGTGGTCCGGTCCTACGGTACTCTGGCTAACCCGACGAAGCGCAAATAGCAAAGCTACTATCCGCAGTATGACTCTACCACACAAATATTTTCTACACAAGTAACTTTTGTTAAATGCTCTATAATTGTACAACGAAATCATTCGTCTTGCAGTGTTTATTCTGTATACTATCAGCTGTCATTCGCATTCTTAGTTTTATTTAGCTTATTATAATTAAAACAGTTTATGTATGCTAATACCTGCGTCATTACCTAAAGCTAAAAGTCAGTGACGACAAACACTTCTATGTAAATGTATATAAGTGATAGGTATTACATAATGTAAATCTAATCTACCCAGCAATGTTACAACGACGTGGGTTAAAACTAGGCAAAATATATAAACGTAGTCTGTCCTGGCTGGAATATTGTTAGATGCTTAAAAAGGCTTCACTTTTAATAAAAGCTCGTTACTTACACCATCGCTTAAAACAGTAGGTATTTAAATTCAAACGGAAGATACTCTAAAATGATTGACGTCAATACAAACTCATTTACAAACGGAACGTAGGAGTATGTAGGTATATATTTATTGAATTATATTACGTATTTTTTTGGCTTTCTGAATGCAATCGCTTCCATCAATGTACATTATTATAAAAAAAAAAACTAGCAGCAATTATTCTACTTTGTATTTCTCTACAGCACTTTGTACCTATATACTGCGTGTTTTTTTAGTCGTTGATTTCCCGCAGCAGAATGCTTTACCTTCAGTAGTACTATCGATTTATGCTAGTAATTATTTTTTTATTTTTTTTTTTGAAATTTTTTTAAAACTTTTTTTGAAATTTTTTCTTAAATTATAATGGGAAAATGGAAACTAAATGTGAGTAAATAGTAAATAATCATTTTTTTGATAAACGCGAAGGGCAGTGACCCCGGCCGGTGACCGTTTGTGACGCAGCTAGTACTATTGGTTCGAGTTTCGTCTATCATAATCGTAAAACTTTTGATTTAACTAAAAAAAGAACTTTATTAATGTATTTTACTACTAAGATAGAATCATTTTACTGCGGGAAAACAACGACTAAAATTCCACGCTGTATAAGTTTGACACAGTCACGTTTTACTTTTTAAGTTTAATTAACATGGAGTGTTATCTCCGGAACCAATGCATAAAAAAAAGTGTTCAGTCACTCCTTGCGTACATAAAGATTTCTTTTTACTACGAGCTCTAAAAAAAATACTAAGTACTTACATGATAATAACTAATTTATAAAATTAGTTGTTCCCTTATTGTATAAAAAACGTACTACTCCAAGTTTAATAAACCGAATCTACATCTTACCAAAATAAACACCTCGGATATGGTCTCCATGGGAGTCAATGATCATTTATCATCTTTGAATGGCTTGCTTGTTCGAACCTTCTTAATCAAAAATAGTAAAGAAAAAAGATCAGTATTAAAAGATTGAGAAATAAGAAAATAAACATGTCACAAACATTAATCTGACCGCAAAGTTTCCAAGCTGGTATCCAGTATCTTTCACTCAGGCGCTTGGGGTAGCAGCTGGGGTTGTCAGAGATCTGACACAAAATAAATACAAATGTTCGTTCTGAGGTTTGGAAAACGATGACGCTTGTGGTATAGTAAAGATTTTTAAATTAATGGTGCTGCAGGCAATGAAAAATAGGCGATAGGAATATACACGGAAATTTAAAACCGTTATGTTTCAAGTGTTAAGTAAATTGTAGGCAAGTGCGTACCAAAGTCATGACGTAAAGAAGAAGGTATGCCAAACATTTATTCGGGTTTTCCCAATATTTCGAGGGGTGTACAATATGTCAGTATTGTATTATACTCGTAATGTAATGTGACAGGTGAATGCGTAGGTAAACAGAGTACCTATTTCTATTTTAAATTATGGTTAATTTACAAATGCATACTCAGGAATGCAATGTTTTTACAGTGGCATCAATATTTCATACTAGTCATGCTTTTACATGTAAGTTGTACTTATGTAAGGTATACATAAACAAACATATTATTGGTAGGTATGTTATTTGCAAATTAAGTATTAAACTACAGAATTATTTAAAGGGCTTTTTATTTAAGTAGGAATAACTTCTATTAAAATTGATCAGGCGCACGACCGATAGATACAAGATTATTAAATAATAATTCTTTTGTAAAACTACCAACAGATTTGTGTTTTAAATGTCAGCCCTTTACAGTATGTTCTACATGACAAGGCAGAGTAAACCACTCAATTAAATTGACAAGGGTTAAACTCGTAGCATGTTTTTTCACCTATAACTACGAATGCGAATCAATAACTGTAATAATGAAATGCGTATTGCAATTTGCTTAACAGGGCAATTCCCTCAATGGGTGTAGGTACCTACTTTTTTAATGATATGTGACTTTGACGTGGGTTGATTGTGATGATCCAAATTAAATAAAACGAGAGCTTTATACATTTTACTAATGATAAGTGAATGAGTTTGGTCACACACATTAGCTGCAGAGTTGTGGCAGAAATACTAGGGTTGACGATGTCACCCACCAGCAAGGGCCGCGCAAGGGCGTTGCACTACGACTAGGGCTGTCAAACTGTAAAATTAAAAAACTGTGCATTCTTTTAAGAAGAAAGAAAATACTTTCTGTAAAACTGTAAAAAGAGTAATATGTACAGATTGTAGGTACTTATGTATGTCTACCTTTTGTCTTATGAAGTAGCTTATAAGACAAAATGTAGGCATAAGTTTACAGTTTAAAATCAATTTTAGTGTGATAAGCAACATTTAATCGAAGTTCTCCAATAATTTAATATGTATGTATTTACAAAAAAAGTATATAAGTAATGTTTATCCGTTGTCTAGCACCCATAGCACAAGCTAATGTTTAGTTTGGGGCTAGGTGGCGCTGTGTGAATAATGTCCAGAGATATTTATTTCTTGTATTTATTTATGACGGTGTAGGTATTTACGCTATCATGCTTAATATTCCAAAATGGCTGGTCATACTGCCATTCGCTTTCGCCCATTTATTAAATATTCCAGAACGGCCGGAAAAATGAATGCGTCGACTTATCATTTAAATACTTAAATAAATAAAAACATTAGGTCGCAAAAGTGTCTGTCTGCCCGTCCCGTTGCAGTTGGAGGAAACAAAACTATTTATTTTTATTATGGTCTTTGCAAAGCTTCACAGCCCTAGGCGCTAGCGTGAGGCGGCCATCGCGGCTCACATGCCACCACCCCGTCACACTCCAGGTCCTGTTGACCTCAATTCCCCCTATCAAACTTATACTCGTAATGGATACCTTTAATGTTACCAGGAAATTGCCGTTTACGTTGGTTGGGATGAACTAAATCAATTATATAGGTACCACCTCTTTACATTTTTCGTTATCGTTTGGTTATCATAAAACGGACGTGATTGCAACTAGGTGTACATTCATATGCCTGACGTGTTTTATTTTTATGACTCCTATGTCGCGAAATGTGTGTGAATATGTATAATTATGTCTAGTAAATATACGTAAATTATATTCATACTTAAGCCTTGTTCATTTTATAGCAAATACCATTTAATGGGTCTTTAAATTAATGACAAATATATCTGAAGTAAAGATTAGTAGTAATTCGTTCAAAATATACTCTAAAATATATTATGTCATAATTCATAAATCATATAAAGTGTACGGATTGAGGTACGGATAACCGAGAACAGATTATATGAGCGCTAAAAACTCTTTTGATGGAAAACTTTTACTACGCACAAAAGGTAGGAAAATTGTCGCAAAAACTGTTTATTAAATCCTAGATAGGTATGACTAATGTTGTAATCATTTCAGTTCATGGAAAATGTTATGTATATATAACACGTTGACTGCGTGTTCAAAATGTAGGAAAGTTAGACCTACCTTTTCCTTGTAAAGATTTTCCATGTCTGTTTAAAATAACGGGCAACATTTTATATTAGTAATGAAAATCGCCGATTTTAAAGACTTTAATAACGAATATTATGTTTTTACAATAACCTTTGCGTTTCTTTTAGTGCTCTACTGACTTTTGGTTGGTTACTCTATTCACATATAGGCCATCAGGGATGCTTATGCTAAACTCAACACCGTCATAAACTTAATTTAGTAATTCCGTTTGTTTCAGCCTTCGGGTTTACTAGAACATCCTCTGTCATACAGTGTCATGCAAGAAGTATACTGCATCTCAAGATGGGACTCCGCCAGAAAGTATTGCCTAAGAATCGTGATGCCAAACGGATCGCTTTTATTACAGGTTTGTACCTACATATTACATATTTACAAATAACACAGCCTAACTACTTTTTTAATGTCTCTCGGCTAACCTCATTTCATCAATCGTTGGACTTCTATCAGCCTATATTATTTTATACAAATAAGAAACGTTAGGATTTTCTTAAAATTATGTAGTAATAGGTACACCGCGATTTCATCCGTTTTGTTTTATTGAATGTGGAGTAAATCTGGATAGGAATATCAGAAACCCCTATCGAAAATAAGCCTTAATTTGTCTGCCAGTGCAGTCGTCACGTTGTGTATTTATAAGACCTTCTATAAAGTATTATACTTTCAAATCGCCAAACAATCATTTCAAAATGTTTACCAAAATGAAACTCTACCATCAAATGTAAACTTTATCTAGATATCACATTTACTCGACCACAACCAACGATATTGTGGAACGGCGCCAACTCCGGTGTCTGCGGTCGGATATAGTGATACATACAATACCCTTTACACATCTTCTACTATAGACGCATTAATTTACGACCGTAAGACCCAGTCTTTTGTTGCCAGCGATGTACGAGTAAAGTGAGTCATTAATAATGTTAAAGCCACTAAAATAACAAGGAGGAGCTTTTACTCGGATACTATGGCGAGTACCTGTCGTCAAAACAGACAAATCTCATAGCAGTTCGTATGTGCGTATTCGATGCACAACATTTGTTTTATGCGGGTCATGTAAAAATAATTTACTTACATTGAACATTGCATCATTATGCAGAACTTACACTAGTTATTATAATAATTATAATTAATAAACTGTAAAGGAAGCAAGGAATTAAAAATGAAAAATGAGTCAACTACTGTTACTTATCTCGACGTCACATCACAAAAAGGACGTAGAGCGAATTCCATTTACGTATTATTGCTTCATTCTCATTATTAATATTACTCATAAATAAACGAAGAACGAATTGTGTTGACCTTCCTCTGTTTTATTGGTTAACCACACCAAACAATTATTAATCCTAAATAATTTTTCAATCTTCCAGGCTAACGATGTTTACACAAGGGACCAGTGGTACCATTCCATTGTGTGGAGAGTAAGTTTCCTTCCTCATTTAAATTAATTAAATTACGTACTTAGTTAATTATGAGGCAAAACCATAATAATATGTCACTGAATTTTCAGAGAAACATCATCAGGTACCGAAATTTCCTTACTAAGACTATGAGAAGAGAAGTGGTCCTGAAAGAATTAAAGGTGCGGTATTTTATTAAGCCTATTTAATTATATATTCCTAATTTTCATTCTTGTATTTAACCTTAGTTTTGCTTTAAACAAATTAATTAATGAAAAACTATGTTGTCCTCAAACCGTATTTAGAACAGGGAACAAAAACGACGATCAGTAGGTATAGTAATATAACTGATCATTAGTTTCATAAAACTTAAATGAAATTTCCATAACTGTCAGAATTAAATAAAGGATCCACAAAGGTGACAACGTTCGTTCGAAATAAGAAGTCCAAACCAAATGTTCATCGCACAGATATTTCCGGGTTTCGGGATTCGAACCCCTGGCGTTGCGGCTTTACGGGTCACTATAGAGGTAAAGTGCACTTTAGTAACAGTAAAAACAATATTATTCTTTAATTGTAGAATATGGTGGATTTCGTGATGACGACGCCTCTACAGGACGAGAGCGTCACCCGAGCGCCTTTGCAGATACTCACAGATTTATTATCAGAGGTAAATACGATTTACTACATAGAAATGCATTGCACATAATGTGTAATACCTTCGGAAGATCACACTATCTACATACCTACTGTCATTCAATATTATGACCAGCCAGTGCCCATGAATTCCAGCCTTGACGCAGTGGGTACACGGGTAAACAGGAATTACCCCTACACCCACCGGTGGGTGAAGCCAGTGGGTGCACGGGTCATCGGTCCCATTTTAGAATGTGAAACTATGAAATATTAATCAAATAAAAATAAATAAATCTCCAAGAACTTCATCATTATAGGTATTTTCATTTTAAATCAACTGTTGGTCTAGCGATTTAAATACCTACTAAATAATATAGGAGTCCTGTCTGCCATGTCGACTAGTCCGTACTTGGCAAGTATGATGATAGGTACCTAAGCGAATGTCTATTAGGTACTATTACTTACGATAACTGCATTTTAATGAAGAGGGTGCAATGGAGCATTGATAGGGAACGATTGCTTGGAATAGTTATTAGATATAATGAAAATAGTTTACAAACTGTTCCGAGTGTAGTGTTCAATACGTAATCTTTATGTTTTCATCTTGACGTCGGCGTCGATCGTAACGTAAGGCAGCCAATGCAAATAAGTGCTAGTTCTAACCACACCTACGCGTAAATAGCCTTTTAATAATCGTTTTACTACAGTCCATGCTTCGCATGAGCTTCATACGGTATTACAAAGTTTGTCTTTAAGATTCGTTCGTTCTTTACAACTTAATATAAATCGAGGTTGTGTCCATTTATTGGTTACCAAGTTAATTATTTACTTGTTATTATGAAATGAGATCTTAATCGGCACCTTATTGCAATTACCTCGTATCAATGAAACTACCGCAAATACACAGGAATAAAAAAATATTATATCATTATGTAGTTATCACATACAAATATCTTTCTGCGTTTCAGGATTCACAGCCGAAACCGTTACATATACATACTTAAGTATGTAAATAATTAGACGCGTGACGTGTTGTGAATCATCAAAGTAGGTGCTACGAATTGAATAAACACAATGGATTAGGATAATATGTATAATTTCGTTGATGGGATTTGAATTAACGACCCATTTGGCATACACCAAATACGCCAACCATCCATTAGTAAACCGGTGAAACAGAAATAAATTAGACGTACAGTCAAAAGCACGTCAGACGTAACACTTTGGACTTTGTACCGCTCTTATGTCGGGGGCATAAGCGCTATTATCGAACTGCAAGTGTATACCGTGATGTGCTGTTGACTGTACCAGACTGTCGTGCTTTATGCCAATACCTTAGGCCAATACTTTATTGACCCTTTTTTTCCTCGGAGGCGAATTCGCTGATGCGCCATAACCGCAGGCCAGCGAGACCTAAGCTACGGCCGTGTGTGGGACTCGGGAGTTGACACGTTCGTCTCACTACCCTCTGAACTCCCCCGGTTTCCCCTTCACACCCGGTAGTGACAACCCGGTGCCTGCATAGTGGCGATTGACCGGCCAATTGCCGAGTACCCCAGCCTGAAAACTTATTACTAACCCTGCAACTTAACTATTGAGTTTCTTGCCAGTTCTTCTCAATAGATAACAATATTCCAAATCCGGTGGTAGAATCACTATTACTTTAATTTCTGACGCTTTTTTAATTTAGTTTTTTAATTCCCGCAGAGAAAAGAGAGTTCAGACTGGGAAGAGTGGGCAGAGAACGTGACGAGCGTGGCGGCGCCGCTGCTTGCGGAGCGGTGTGCGAATGGCGAGCTGTGCGGGCTGCTCGCGCGCCTGTGCCGGCGCCGGCCGCGCGCAGCGCCGCTGCCTGCGCTCGCGCCGCCCGTGCGACGAGTGCTCACGAGGAATGTGGACTTCGCTAGGGCGCCTAATGCGAGGCAACTTGTTAAAGATTATATAAGGTGAGCAAATACATTTTTATTGCAATGTGTAACAAGACGAGCAGATCGTACACCTGATGGTAAGCGCCACGTCTGCCCTTAGACAGTTCAGTGCCAAACAGTAACTAAGCAGTTACTGTCTGGCACTGCCCTGCGCCCGCTACACCGAGATGACATTTATTAGGTCTCATATACCCAGTAATTTCACTGCCTTCAGTGCCCTTTCCCCGAAACACAGAAGTGCGACACACTTTGCGACGATTATAATATCAAATTGTGGGGGATGCTGATTAGAAACCCTGTAGTAATTCCAAACGTAGTCTGGCTATAGTCGGGCCATTATGAACGTATACTACGATGTATGGAGCGTTGAGTTCGGTTTATTGTTTTTCCTTTTTGAGAAAATTGAGCGGTTTTTGGCAATTTTTGAAACTGTGATTCAAAAATTGGGCGTTTGCCTCTCCATTGACGTAAAAATCATCGTTCCTGCTCCGCTGCAAATAGTTTTCTATCTATGAGACGCTAAAGTGACCATTTTTGTATGAAAAAAGCCCAGTTGCCAAGTTTCATTGCCGGTGAGTATTTGGCGGTTAACTGCATCTGAAAATTCTGCAGTTTTCCTGTTTTGCACAAATAAGAATTTTAAATAGATAGTGGAATTAGTGGTGACTGAAATTTTTTACCCCAATAATTAATTATGATTCTTCATTACTTTAAAATTAAAGCAGGTTAATAGGTATAACAAAACAACTACCTAATAGCAACATAATTTTATTTTAATATTATTTTTAAATCAAATAAAGGTCACAGTGAAGGACAACTGCGGTCATCAAGTGAACATTAAACATTCCATCTTTATCGTACTTTGGGTCGGCCATGACCAAAACGCATCGACGAGATAGACGCCTCAGTCATATCTGATCTGAATAACAAATTAGCCTCTTAACCGCATTTGGTAACAATTATTTATTATGAAGTATTTTGGTTAGTATGTTTATTTTGGGTCAGTTTGGTTGAGTCAGTTGTAGATCAGCTGCGATGGCGTCCAATCTTTAACCTCAATCAGATTAAAAATTAGCTTTAACTTTATACTTAAGTGCATACAGGCGCGGTCCGAAGGGGGGGGGTCACAGGGGACATGACACCGCCCCCCCCCCAAAATCTAAGGGCAAATTGAAAAATCTCAAAAATTTTCCAAACAATAATGGTGGTGAATGGTGGTAATTCCATAAGTATAATTATTAATTATGTATATGATTTTGTAACACTTCCATAGGTTTCATTTTTCTGAGGTAGTGAGTGACCCGCGCTGGTCAATAGCCACAAGGCTGGCTGGGGGAGTTTAGTGGGTAGTGGACGCTTAGTCTCGAGTCCCACACACGGCCGCAGGTTTAGACCTGCGGTTATGGTACAAAAACGCATTCTCCTCCAAAAAAAAAAAAGTAATGAGTGACCCCCTCCAAAATTTCAGGCTGCGACCGCGCCTGAGTGCATAATGAAGTTACTGCATAAACTTCTTAACGTCACCTGGTACCTATTAGATTCCGTGGTGTTCTGTACTTGAAGAGTAGACGTTGTAATTGGGTGTTACTACTCGTAATCCTTGGGCACCTGGAACGATTGCACCATCTTTTTGTGTAATGTTTATAAAGTGTTAAGAATAAAATATATTCTAAAGTCACATAAACAAGTTTAACCCTTACCTAAAGTCAGAGTTTGACGTTGGTTGAATAAAGACACGTGCCCAAACAATTTATATTTACGTCAATAATTTACACTCTCATTTGAACTCTGGTCGAGGCTACAGAAAGATCGTTATGTAGTCAGTGACCGGATTCCGCGAATATGATAATATTATCTTATTAAGTAACTTGCTCTTTCGCGTGTATGGAAAACATTCTGTCTACACGTCATTGGTTTGAACGAAGTTTCTATGACTTGCCAGCTATTTTAAATTAGATTTTATTTTATAAATGACTACTATAATTTATTATTATAGGTACCTATTACAGCCGTAAAAAAACAAGTTGACTCTAAATTATTTTATATAAATAAAAATGCATTTGAAAATGAAAACAGCCATACGGGAATGAACCATTTTTTTAAACGCACCATACCTACCTATCGGTTATATATTATATTATTATGTTAGCCACATTTTATGTTTTTGATGCTATTTACGATCTTTTTTATTGCCACGACAAGTATTTTGGGAAGCGCTTACTAAGGCAAATTATGAACTTATAACCTTGAAAATAAAATAAAAAAAAAACAATTTATAAATAAATCCTTATTTTCAGCGCACTAAGTGCACACAACTCCGGAGTGGCGCTGGTCCGCCGCTTCGTCGAAGTGACGCACGGCGGGCGCGCCGCGTGCCCGCACCCGCGCGCCGCGCCCAACCTCGCAGCGGTCGCGCTCGCCGCCCTAGACGACCACTTCCGCGGCGCCGCCTCGCCCCATGTCTGCGACGACGCCGAAGACGAAGTTCTATGCTTCGCGGACATTTTAGAACATATGTGAGTACCTACCACAACATAAATGCCCTTCTAAGCTAGCAATTTCCCTATTTTTTTTAAGAATATTCAAGACCTTGGTTTGTCTTACACCGTTCTATAAGTTAACTCTCCGAGCCAAAAAGTTGACTTTATTTTATGGTGAAGATTTCAATTTTATCTATCATGCATGATAAAAGCTACTTACATTGAGTGTCAGTCCTCAGACCCTGAATGGACATGTTTTTGTGCTATTTTTTCCATTTTATAAGAGTTGCATACTTTACTTTTTACAGCATCTAACCTTGGCATTTTGTCCATTAGGTGTGAATACGAAGACTGGCTAATAGTGGTAGGTGCGGTGCTCCAGCCAGTTCCGCTATGCGCGGGCGCGCTAAGTTGCCCACGCGTGGCCCAGCGACTGAGCAAGGTTCTGTCTGCGCTGGCGCACGACAGTCGGTGCAGCGCGCACGTGTGCGTCGCGCCGTGCCGGGCGGCCAGGCCGTCGCCGCCATCTTGGTTGCGGGCCGCGGCGCCTTCTGATCCGGTGCTTGCGTTACCGAGTCAGAAGTTATGTCAGCTTTGGGGTGATATGGTAAGAATGATGAATATCATGAAATATTTACTCTAAAACAGTAACTAGTTGGTAGTTACTGGTTTAGAGTAGAACTGTCAGGCCCCCAAAAAATAAGACAAGGTCGGCTCTACTTCCCCCTTAATCTTCTTACGTTATAAACTCATATAAATATACCTACACCAATTATAATATTATAAAACATTTTTGTTGCAGCTTGGAAGTTTATTGCGGTGTTGTTGTAAAAGAAAAAGTTTTCTTCAAAGTATGAGCAAGCAACTGCCAGATTTCGTGCTAGTAGCGTTAAGTGAACATGTAAGTTTCTATTCCTCTTACTTCTTCAAGGAAATAAACAGCGCACGTGAATCATCCCCTTTTAAACCAGTATAAAAGTACCTAAAGTCAGTTCAAAAGAAAATGGTTAATAAAGTGCAAGGCACCCATCTGGCACTTCAGTCACCAATCCTTTGTATGAGCAAAAAACAAACTTTAATTTTTATAGATGCGTTACCTTTATGCATTAAGTTTCTACCTATTCGAATTGTTTCAGCCGGCTGCGTTAGAAGCTTTGTGCCTGATATTGGAGTGGGAGGTAGTCAGTGGAGAACAAACTCAGCTAGAAATAATAGCTGCTCTTCAGGGCACTGAACTGGGCCAAACGTATTATGAGGATCTATGTGAAAGACAGAAAAATCTTCAGAGGCTGGTGAGTTATTATTTAGACTGAAAAAAGTTTTTTACTCTATCCTACCTAATTTTTAGCAAACAGTATCTAAAAACATCTGACTTCTCATTGAGGGCAGACGGAAAAAAAAGTCTGTGTAAAACAGGATTTAGTTCTACAATAAACAAGCACATTTTTGTCGACAACCAAAAGACCCATTCTGGCATCATGAGAGTAATCAAATGATGGCCAAACATCATAACAAGACAAGCCTAAACAAACTTAGGTATTTAAGTCAAAAATAACTTTTTCTATAATACTCAATAGCAATCTGGAGGGGGCCCACGGCGCCTGGCGCTGCCGGTCCGCGCGACAGACGCCGACGTAGAAGCGCTGCTCGAAGCCGGCGCGCTCGGCAACCTGGAGTGCCTCTCGCTCGCCTTCACCAGCGTGACCAGCGCTTGCGCTCACCATCTTATCAAGGTAACTACGCATGTATACTTGCAAAGGCGAGTCACGCAGTTGTGACAGCGGTTCGTTAAGGTGGGTACTGACCAACGTTACGAGATGTACCTAATGTAACATTCGCATCGAGCGTGTCACGCATCGAGCATGTTACGCTGTGTTCTAAAATCGGCGTAACATGCTCGTCAAAACTCTGACTGAACCGCGTAACAGTCAAAGGATTCGCCAAAAAACCGACAGCCAAGTGGAGCACTCAAAGCGAGCAACGAGCAGCTTGTTGCTCGCTGGTTTCCCCGTAACACGACGTACTGACTGCACGAATGCTCGCTGTGTAACTTCTTTCATTACATGTCGTAACGTTGGTCAGTACCCACCTTTAACGATAACGAAAGTCAAGCTAGGCCTATAACGCACTAAGCGGCCAGATGCGATGCGGCGTGCCGTTGCGGCAGGCCGCATATAAATTTTTATATGAAACCGCATAGTAACGACGCACTCGTTACTATGCGGTTTCATATAATATAAGCACAGGCACGCACGTCGCATTGCGGCCAGCCGCAAGTGCGTTGGCGGGCTTAACTATTCCGAGCACTTTTAGTGACATTTATGTCTCCGTGCTTCGAGAGGCACGTTTATTAACTGCCCTATATCACTCAAAAAATATGTTTTTTTTTAATATAAATAGTTGGTCATTTATTTGGGCTAAATAATGGCACCCACCAAACAGAAAGAGGGCACAATAAACAAATACTATCAAATCAGATTCACATTATAGCTATGATAATTCGCGAATATTCTTTTTACGGTAAGAATGTTTACAGCTACCTTCACTACGGTACTTGAACCTATGGGCGACGAAATTCGGCGACAGTGGGGTCCAGCTGATAGCAGAGCATCTGCCTCGTTTACAAGTCCTCAATTTGTGCGAGACGCCCGTCTCTGACAAAGGAATTGAAGCGTTATCAGGTACAATACCAATGACAACATTTCATTTGAAATCCAAGTTCTTGCAAATTAATATATAGATTGTCAATAAAAAAAGATACTTTAAAAGCTGATGTGGAGTTAAGAAAGAAGTTTATTTGATCCGTCAGTTACCAAAAGAAATACAACAACGTATTTCTGAACTCTTACTTTGAAAAAAAAGGAGACTATAAAACAATGGCAATATTTCATTACAGGGCTATCAAACTTGCGGCGTCTAAACTTAAACAGCACAAAACTATCAGCGGAAGCGTTCGAGATACTGCGCCAGCGGCTACCACAATTGCAGGAATACGACATCCGCTACACCGAGGCGTGGTGACGCAGGCCGCGCGACCTCCCCCCGCCACGTAGCTTCACGCACGATCTCACTTCACTACCAGTATAGTTAATATAAGTAGCAACATTCATAATGTATACGGTCTTTTTCTTCAACCAAAAGAATCGTAGTAATCCCATCGCACATTTTTTATAAGCGATTCTTGGAAGACCGAAAGGATTGTCGATTGTGCTTGCTCCACTTTGTGCCACAATAAACTAGCAAGGATAGTAGGTATTCCCCAGTAGCACACGATTGAAATATTATTTAATCATTATTACTTTTTTTAAGTATGTATTCATAACCAAAAAAACGCCACACAGTTTCAGTAAGTCCTTGGATATTATAAGAACAATAAAAGGATCGTACGGTTTGCTACTGAAGTAGCTGAGCATTTAAAATTGGCGAATTCCTTTATGTATTGGCTTTATAAAACCTCAATTCTACACTACTTACTATCCTATTCTAGTTACCTAGTGGTTCAAGTTTCAACCAGGAGCAAGCAGCCGATTGTAAAGTATGGTCACTAAGTGCCAATCCCTCGCAGCGGAACGCTTTAAGAGGGATATGAACGAGAGAGCCACATCTCCATTATGTACCTCACAGTCGCTGCAATTTTAAAGATAAGATTATTTAGATTCGAGTTTATAAAGTCGGCTTAATATCACAGCTATGCTTAGCGAAATCTAAAATACCTTGAATCTGGTGACGTGACTACTGATGTGCGTTTGTTCTATATAGATATTTTATCTAAGTGACTGAGATGTGTAATGTGTCCTTCCCCTCGAGGACCTAGAACGAATGGATGGTCGGATGGCAAGTGATCGACAAAGTCCGTAGGTACTTATATACAAATGTTTCAAAATAAGGGTGTGTCTTATCTACATTACTTGTTATGTTGTTCGATGACTGCAAAATAAAACAGTCGGATGCAAAGACTAACTTTTAACAATTTCCGACTCGCGTAAAATCTATAATAAATTGTCCGTTGACGTTCAATCACATAATATACAAATGAATGTGTTCATACTTATTATTTTCCAGTTATCTTTCAGCAATTATTCGTCTATGTAAATAATAAGTAGTCGCAACGAATTAATGCGATGTTATAGAACAGACATAGATACTTATGATGACCGTTAATTACATTACATCTAATTTTTAAGTAGATGTAAGTGCATAAGTTATTTAAATGTAAATATGATAATTTAAGCGCTTTATTAGCCATTATCCTATTCGTTCTAGTCCTGTCAATCCCTTGTTATATCCGCGACTTTAAGATTCTAATACGATGTTTATCTAGATTAACCGTAAATCAATTTGTTCCAAGTAATTCATCAAAATTATAACCACATTATGGTCTATCGATAGTCCTATCTAACTAACGACTATTGTTAAATTGTCGATAGTGTGCTATCGAGCGGCATCACTGGTAACAAATTGATTTATACGTAATATCTTCATAAAAGGCAATCCCTCGAGGGTAGTATCTAAATACTGACCATAGATACACATATAGAAATTAAAATAATTTCTAAATACTACGTTCAGCAATTTCGAATATGTAGTTAACGTCCATAAGGGGATAGGTATATTGATTTATTATTATTTAAATGACCATTTTTTTAATATCCTTAATCCAATATAGCAGTTATAACTCGTATAAGAAAATAATTATTGGGTTTTATTGTTCAATAAGATAATTAATACCAATACCTAATAAATATAGTATTAGATCCTTCTTATGGACATAATAACTAATCAATAGTATAATGCCGGACATTATGTATCCCTATTTATTATTCTTTTGTAGATATACCTACTTTAATTAGTTATTTATTATCATCACACTTACCTAAACGTAGCTAGATAAAATAATGAATTTAATTGTAGATATAGAATATAAAATTACCTACGCTTAAATTATTAGTATTGTATTTATGATGTTTTAACTGTACTTAGGTTTATTTGGGGCTGTGAGGAAAACAATCACACATGATGTCTAATGAAACACTGTGGAAAGTTTGAATGCTCTCGTGATAGCTTTTTGTTATAAACATTTTGTATTTATTTAAACTCCACAATAAGTCGGTAATTTATATTATGCGTTAATAGTTTCTGTCCCAAAATCCGTCAGTGGATAATTTAAACAGCGCTACACGAATACGCACAGTTTTTAGATTTCTACATGAGTCAGCGCAGACGATTTGTCGGTCAAATAGAATCCTTCGAATGTAATGTGTTTCATTGGAAGCAATGCAATTTTCGTTGCATTAGAACAATGTATTGATATGAGAACCCGCAGCACTGCTAGTCTCATCGTTCAAAGAGTGCTCTTAATAGCGTCGAAATTAAGGAAGTGGATTATATCGATGCGACAGTTGCCCTTACCTGTTATTTAAATTATTTCATATACTATCTGTCAGTATTTTAGCAATCCCATCATACCTCTAAAGAACGTTAGGAAACCTTAAGCGATGAACATAGATAGAGCCGAGCGAAAAAAAAACAGAGTGCATTTAAAACATGGGTCTTTATGAGGAATTAAATAAACGACAACATCTGCGCAGACTCCGTTATAATGCTTTGAAACTATATATTTTTTAATTCTATTGTACAGTCAACGACGCGAAAGCCACAAATTACGAAATATATAATTTTGCCTTCAAAATAAAATCGAAAAAATGATAGCTTGTCATGCTGTTGCTGTACATTCGAATTCAATCTAGTATCTTACTAAATTTACACTTGAAAATTTAATTATGAATTGCAAGTAGAAATTGCACAAGTTTAATAATATATTATTAAGCCTTATAAGAACTGAAACAATGTTAAATAAATTAGTTTCATAAAGAGGTATAAGACTTATTCACTTGTGAGGCGTGCGAGTTTTTAATAAAATCTATTTGAATTTCATGTTTCATTTTACCCTGTGCCTATCTATTTTGTGCTAATTGTTCAAGCAATTGCAAAATTTTATAGTAATAATTTAAACGCTACCTATTAGTAGGTATGTAGCTTTTGAATTTATTGCTTAGCCCTGAAGACGTCAACGCATCGATAGACGAGCACTTTAGTTCGATGGATTAATTTATCTTTTATAAGCATCCTACAAAATATGTAACTTGCATCAAAGAAAGGTTTAAAAAGCAACGACATAAAACTCTCGGCCTCATAATCAGCTGTTTTGTACGTCTCGCCCGTAAAATATTTATGTACGATGCGCACTTACAAGCGATTTCAAACTTAATTACATTGTAGCGAGAGCAGTTAATTATATAATTTCCTAGCTCACGAGGCGATTAAAGCGTCATTACTATCCATTCTAAACATAGATGCCATCGCAAGTAGGTGATAATGAAGTGAAATATCTTCTACTTCACAACTGACAATACTTGTAACGGTTGGGTGGCAATAGCTGCCTATAACTGTGTAGCTTTTTAATAATATCAATTACTGGTACAAAGAAAAGTAGGTACTTTAATGACTCCCCCCTCTCCTCATAGATGATAAATCATAGAAAAATTGGGTTTAATTCCCTGAACGCACAAAAAAACTTGTGATTAGGTTAAAGAAAAGTCTCTACGTTAAGAAAATATTCCGTTACGCGTTTGTCGGAAAGTATGAGCCGTTGCTCCTGCGCATTATCTCTCTTCTGTCGTGTCAGACTGCAGCTGTTCCACCGTGTGTGGGATTGTACCTGTTCTTGCATCCTGCGGAGTTAGTTGATATAGAGCCCACTCCACGAGGAGGACATTATTATCATTAAATCAATCAACTTACTGCCTATTAACTTTCGTCAGTTTCTGTGTCGTTGAATGCGGTGAACATATACAACCAATCAACGGCTAATGCTGGATTTAAGATAAATTTTTAGAAATAGCGCATAACATTCTTGGCCCGTAAGCCAACTTTTGAGTCCTCATTAAAAATATATATTATAATATTATGTATATTTATTGTTCTTTTTACAAATTACGTAATAACGAACGTATGATAACAACTGTTTCTCAACGGTTAAGCAAAATTTACAATAAACCATTTCTTAAGCCTAACCTTTGGAATTCCGAATACGAAAATTACTTGGATTTTAGACTTCTCGTATGACCTATGTGACCGCGTCTTCAATAATAAAACATCGCAAAAATAATACGACAAATACCAACCATAATGTACTAGGGATATATTTGAGTACTTTTCAATACTATAAACGTGTATGATACATAAATTATCTCTTAATTTTATACATTTTCATTGTTACATCAAAATTAAACACAGACTATCGCTATATACAGTCTAATTTAAGCACTAATATAATTATATTTTAATATGCCAACACAAGTTTAAACATTAGACATTTTGCACTGTTAGTTTATAACAAATTGGTGTCACTACAAAGCATTTAAGCACGATAATGAAACGATCCGTCTTCTATATTACACTTTGTACATGATTTGCGAATGAATGTGCATTATACGAGATAATTTCACGGTTTGAAATTCAGCGCCGGCTCTCAGGTAGAATGTGTAAGACAGTATAATGTATCTAGGAAGGTTTTAATACCAAATGCGAAAAACAACTTCATGATCTATCAAAGGTCATTGAAGTGTAAGGAATTATAGTAATAAAATACAAGGTAGTGTAATAATATTCTACATTGATCGTACAAAATAAATAAAAGGGGTGATCTTTCGAATACTCTGAAGGTCTAATCCGTGATCTAACTAATAAACAAAAGTAAAAAAAAAAGGAAAATAATTTTAATAATGAATACAGGTCTTCGTTTTACTAATTGATGGAAATCATAGAAATATCATAATCCACTCTACCCTGATCAAGAGTCGGCGCTTAAAACAGTTACGTGTTACCATAAACTTAGGTGCTGATAAATATCAAACTTCAAAATTTTTAACCTAAATTAATAAACATCTTAAATTAACACTAGTCAAAACATGATTTAACATGTGGCCTTAAATCAGCTAATTTACTAGCTTCGATTCACTAAGTTAAAACTAAGCGACAAAAAGTAATGGAATCAATCGGAAAATCTATACAGGGTTACAATGCAGTTCTTTCCAATGACATCGGATAAAACAGGCATTTTATTTAATAATATTGAATCATTAACATGTGTAATATGTATCAAAAATATTGTTTTTTTTTCTATTAATTCTGGAATGTTTAATCTTTTTCAAATTGTAAAAATGACTTGACCTCTGCGATTTTAAAACTAAATAACATTTTCACTCATACTCTACACAAAAAACTTGTTTTTGTATTATCCCTGTATAGGTGTTCAGCAAGTATTCATGAATAAAAGTATAATTTGCTAAACAGATTATTGTGAGACAATCTAATTAATACAAACAATTACTTTTCTACATACATAAGGAATACATATTAAAACATAAGTAGTCTATACAGGTCCAATAAGTTCGGTTATTTATAATGATCATAGGTGATACATAATGATAGGTAGCGGGAGAATTCATAATAATTATAATTATTATATTTCAAGAATTTGCCAATAAACTTTTGGCATAACTTTTAAACTGAAAAGTATTCAAATATTGTAATTAATTTTAATTTCAAAAAGTGACTTAATAACAATAACTTTTCGGGAAATAAGAATTGTAATTAAACACAATTATTTAAGGTATTGATCTTTTGTAAGCTTTACTTTCTTATAATTAGTTTGAGATGTCTATAACCCTATAATTTCTTATCTAATATACGACGTAAAAAGGACTGCATATAATGAAAAATTGGACCTATGGGACAAATCAATACTAGAATTATCACAATAATGAAGAACCAATCAATTCAGTCACAGAGATTGCTGATCGTTTAAATATATAATGCTGCTTACAACAAAAACTGAATGAAATCGAATTAAATTTAAACGACGGCTATAAATAATAATAATATTATACTCCATAAGCCAAAAGTAAATCAATATATTGGCTACACAATTGCATTAAGCATAAAATATTAACTCTTAAACACCCGACCGAAAGCCGGGTGTCGCGTAAACAATAGATTTTCTATTGTGTCTGGTTTTCCGGGGCTTGATGGATTAATTGAAGTTAGAATGTAAATAATTGGTTACTTACATGAGAAAGTTCGTGATAGAAAACAATGAAAAACGCATTTCGGTTACTATACCGTAGATTTTTACAACATAGTGGTATGAAGTACCTAGTCATGGAATCAAAATACACCAGGGACCTATTAAGACGATTTAAACGATGCGTTCGAAACAAACAACGTAATTATTACTATTTTTTTATTCACTAATAAATAGGTCTATTTAATTAGTACATTAAGTTCGATCCAAAATTGATTGTCTTCATAAATAAATAATGCGTAATTTTGACACTTTACACCATAAAGATAATGAATTCTATTTAAAAGACTAACATAATTGAATTCAATGTTAAACTAATCAATATGTATATAAAAACTACGCATTGAAATTTAACGAATACCTTATCATAAGACAATAAGTATAAAAAATATAATAATGTGTAAAGTAATGATAAAGTTGCAAGATACAGTTGACATATTCTAAGATTGACACCACTATGAAATCGAAGTTGTGGACTATTTTTTTTTCCTTGAACAGATTTACATAATCTCTTAGCATAGCTATTAGAGTATCTTCACAACACCAAAGAACATGTATATTATTATTTACAAATATTTTTGAGGTAAGGTGTCCGATAGAAATAGTCAAGCAAATAACCCCTCACTGTGGTTCAGTATGCGTAGGGTTGCCATCTCTAAAATTTGGAAAACAGGACAAGACGCGTGAAAACCACGGATTTTAGAGTCCGAAAGCCGGACATGTCAACAAGATCTTTTAAACATATTCAATGTAATAAAAAACAGTTGAAAATGTCATAAATCACCTTTTTTTAAAAACTCGGTCTACAAAATGAAACCATCCCCGGACGCTCCCCGGATGCCCTCTAAACTAAGACAAATCCGGGGAAACCCGGACGGATGGCAACCCTAAGTATGCGTAAGGACAACATTTCTCCTAGATGCAAGACAATTTCTGAATCGTGCCGAGATTCCTGCACATAAAGCACAAAATGTTGCTAGTTCGTCATCGGTATATTTTTGAAATGTTTTAATGATCATCACTTTACACAATAATTAACAATTGTGCAACTAGATTTACTTTTATAAAATAATTTGTTTTATACTGATTTTAAAAATTCACTACACCAAAATTATAACACATATTATTTATTTATACTTAATTTTTTCTTTTAATTTTGTAAACCTTAGCGACCCTCTACACTAAGCAAATAACTTCACAAAAAAAGTAGGTAAAACTTCGCCAGAACGCCAACCTGAACTATGTCAATCAATAAAATGTAAGTATGCTATTACTAATCCGACAATACTGTACATAGAGGGACAACGATTTATTTTAAACATTCAAAGATAATTATACAAACCATCATAGTATTTTTATGGAATCCACTGGCAAATGTAGATATATTAAAATTTACTTACACACAAACTTACCAATTTTTACACATCTACTAGAATTTCACGGCCAACCTTCACATCGGTGATCAGCCGGCGCGGCGCAAGGAGACTCGGAGTGTCGGAACTATTTAACCGTCATAATTTAGCCACCGCTTTTCTAATCGGTTAGATAGAGTGCACATTACCGCTATTTAGTAAACGCAGCGAAGACCGCCCACATGATCTCGCAGGCGTCCGGCCTCATGGCTTCGGCTTCGAAGTCGAGATCTAGGAGAGCGCGCACGCGCCGCGTGGCGAGTTCGTAGTCCTCGTCGGAGAGCGGCGCGAACGCGTTCTCCAGCACATCTGCCGAGTGCGCGAGCATCAGGAGCGCCAGCGACCGCTTGTCGGCGTGGGCTACATCGGTGATCGAGCGACGTAAAGCCGCTTCCTGAACCTATACAAAAAATACATAGATTACAAATCATTGTTTCATTTTTAATCTTCATTTTAACTCGTTTATTATTGTTCTTCCGTTCTTTACGTAAACACCAGTCATCTGCCAGCTATCTAATTTTACAATATGTATACAACGTGTTAATTTAAATGCGCAAAACCTCAAACACCCCAAATGATTTTTAATTCAATTGACCTAATTGTAAAGGAAAAAACAACATTTAAAAAAAATCAAAGGTTTTATGAGCTGTTTTAGTTTCACTGGCAATTCAAATCGTTTCTTGCGTCTGCGACGACGCTTTGTCGAGGGACGAGTCGGTAGGCATGGTTTACGCACGTGATAGCTTGACCTATTAATAAACAGACAGGGCAACATTGTTAATGAAGAATTTTTGAAAAATGTGACCTATATTAAAAAGTGGTTTAATATATTCTACTCGTCATTGTGACCAAACTAATTTCAGGTTTTGCGCATTTAAATTAACACGTTGTATTGTTAAAATTATAACTACAATATTTATTAATATAAAATAATAGTAACGAAGGAAAGAAGAATCTTTATACAAAATCGCCATCCTTTTCTGTCGTGACGTGAGTGAGTCGTCAAAGCAAATAATATAAAAAAAGTTGTGACAATTCCTATTTGTATCTAGCTTATGTAGACAAAATGTAGATCAAATATGTTCCGATTTTTCTGAATAAACTTGAAGTTTTATTAACAGGTTCCATGAAAGATCAATAAAACTATCGTGGCATTTGCTCTGCCATGCAATGGGGCATTATTTGGCTTATGCTTTTATATCGATCACGAATTACCTATAACAATAGGTACATGCGATACCTATTATGTGGAACTAATCCAAGTAAACTTAGGCGTATCGCTTAGAAATAACAAAAGAGTAATAGGCGGTGTCACGAACAGCTCTATACCGAAAAGAAATCGAATACTAGTTACGAGGCTCATTCCGAATTTACTCAAAACCAATAACATATCTAATTTAACCATAAGTATTCACTTGCATATACACTCAAACTGTACACTAGAACATACGGGAGACAGTTACTTTAGTGATAAGGCTCTATACGCAAATAAATATCGAAACATTTTTTATCTAGCACAAATACTTACGAACTAAATAAAGGTCTTCACTTGAATCATCTATAAATGCCTAATTTATTGTGCTGATGATAATATATTTTGTTTCAGAATGTAAATTGAAAAAATACACACTGTTTTTACATCATCGAAAAGCTAAAGCGTTTACGCCAATAAAGAGACGGTTTCAAATCTTCGGCCAACTTTTTGTCGACAGAACGAAAATCCATTGGAAACCCAATTACCTTAAATACATGACTACTATGACTAATATCAAATATGCACTTCTTTTTCTAGGCGGAGATGGCGTAGGTATGTATTACTGTATACAGAATACCGTGCCATGTGTGAAGTCGCTCATACAACTACATACGCCATCTATGAAAAAAAAAACGTACACGATAAAACGGAACAGTAAAACGGAGACATGTGTGAACCGGCCGTTACGCGCCATAACCGCAGGCTAGCTAAACCTGTAACCAGTGTTCTTAACTACACAGAATTAAAGAACCAGTCAGTTTAAATATGTCGCATTGTTTTTTAGTATACATATATTATTATAATAATTAGTGGATATTTGGGTCATTCTACTTTTTACTGCAGATTTTTGGCGCTAGTACTAACAGGTTTAAAAAAATTATTGGTTAAAGATAAATGAAGTTATTTCATTGAATGTATGCGTAATTATACAGCGAACTTTGTACAATGATTTTTCTGAAAATAAACGTTTTGTCAATCAAGGTAGACAAATCATACCACTTTGTTACCAATCAAAATATTTTTATTGACCAATTTTAGTAAATCAATTCAACAAAAAAAATTAACAAAGCGTATTTTAAGAACATTTAAGCTTTCTTTCTCATACATTTGTTTAGAAATTATCATTAATTAAGTCTTTTAAATCACATTTAAAGACAACTGTGTTACTGTTGTGCATTTTTGTTATATAAATATTTCACTTACCATCTATACGCATAAAATATCTTAGCAAAACATTTAACACTGATAAAAATATATATTTTCTTGCATCTGATACACTCGTAATTAGAGTTGCCACGAATAGTGATTTGGCCGAATACCGAATACCGAATATTCGGCACAAAATACATGCTTGTCGATTGTCGAGCGCGTAAACAAGAAACAACCTGTCGCAACCTGTCTCCCTCGTTGTGAGTTAGATTGTTATTTGAAAACTATTCGCCTAGATCGAAAGGCTGATCCTTACAAGTGGTGGTCAGTAAACGAAAAACAATACCCAAATCTCTCGAAATTTGCTAAAGTTTATCTTTCTTCTCCTGGGAGTAGCGTGTAAAGCGAGAGGTTATTTTCCGAAACATGTATCATTTACGATGACAAGCGAAATCGTTTGCAACCAACAAATGCTGAAAAACTTGTTTTTATCCAACATAATTTACCACTGGGGTATTTCCATGAAACTTTACCCTCCTGTGATAAAAATTCAATTGTGTTATTAACTAAAACAAAAACCATATCTGGAGTTCTAAATAATCATACTCTCAAAAATTTGTAAAATTAAAATTTTAGCTTTTTTCCAAATTATATAAATTAATCAGTTTGTACAGTCAACCTCCTTTGCTCTATGTAGCGCCTTCTTTTTTTAAAAAGTTTGCTCGCTATTCCGCCATCTTGTGGACAGTTTGTCAATCTGCACATTACTGTGGCGCGAAGTGCACGTTTTTGAAATTCCTGTGCAAGTGATTTTAATAATTTCAAGTAAGTATTACTTTTGATTTACTAGCTTTTATCAGTGAGTGTAATAATGTCGCACCCGTTACAAAAAATATGCAAATAGTTTTACTGCGACATAAATTTTAACCTTAAAATCTTTGTACCTTGTAATAATAAGAAGCTTACTTTAATAATCAACACGAACGAGTTTCAATACTGGATAGAAACTTTAAGTGTCTTTCTTTTGATGATAAATATATGTCACACCCGTTACAATTTTTTTTTTAATTTATGTATTAGGTTGTTTAACGCATAAATTGAAATTTAATTGTTGCCAGATATGAAAGCCGCCAATAGAATGCAAAAGCATCGAAAACAACTGAAAGAAAATAAAGAAAATTACGAAACACATTTGCTAAAAGAAAGAGAAAGAGACAAGAAAAGAAGAGATGCCAAGAAGGCTTCAGCGGATGCTGAAGAAATAGAGAAGCGGCGCAAACGTGACCGAGAAAGACAGAGAGCACTGAGATTAAAGAAGAAGAACGAAATACTCCATCTGCCTACCCAGTCGACGTCATCACCTATTGGAACTTATAAGTCAAAAAGATCATTTAAAAAAGCTATAACCAAAATCAAACGCGCGCTGCCTGCTAGTCCGTCTAAAAGAGAGGCAGTTCTAAAAGAAATTGCCATTGAAGTTTTTCCGACAAGTGCTACACGATTATTGTATCCAAAGGAAAAAACTTCTGCTAGTCTATCCAAAGAGATCGTAGCTCAGATAGAAGCGTTTTACCAGAGGGATGATATAAGTCGTGCAGCACCTGGCATTAAAGATTATAAATCGGTGAAAGATCCCACAACAGGAGAACGTCAGAGGCTGCAAAAGAAACATTTAGTAATGAGTATCGGCGAATGTTATAGATTATTTAAAGAAGAATATGCGACGCTTAAAGTGGGCACGACAAAATTTTACGCTGCAAGGCCAAGCCATGTCCGACCAGTAAGTGAAATCCCGCACGATGTTTGCGTATGTGTGTACCATGCCAACTTTAACTTTCTGATTGAAACAGCCAGTCACACACTTGCTTCTTTCCCTCCTTCTGCTAAAAAACTTCTAGAAGAAGTTTGTTGTAATATAGAAAGTGAAGAATGTATGACAAATAAGTGTCCACAGTGTGATAACATAACTGATATAATACCTCTGACATTTGATCGGGACGCAATCATATCATGGAAGCAATGGAAAGAACATGAGGGTCGTTTACAAGTTCAATTTGAGACAGGCACCGTTGCTGATTTCATGAAATTATTTGAGGCCCAACTTAAAAAGTTTAAGACTCACTGGTTTGTGAAAAAAGTTCAGAGCAAACACTTCAAAGAAATGAGAGAAAGAATATCCGAAGACGAGGCGGTGCGCGGTGCTGCAAGTAGATTTCGCCGAGAATTTCGCAATTATATCGCAGGACGAAATTCAAAGCGCACATTGGCGACATCAACAGGCCACTGTTTTTACCGGATGTGCTTGGGTACGAGAAGGAGTTATAGAATCTCGATCTTACGCAATCATTAGCGAGGACCTTAGCCACAACAAAGTTTGTGTTTGGGTGTTTATCAAAAGGATTATTAAAGAACTGACAACCTACAAGAAAATCAGGGTAGTTCACATCTTCTCGGATGGCTGCGCAGCACAGTTCAAGAATCGGTACAATTTATACAATATTTGTACAGCTCCAGAAGATTTCGGAGTAGACATCACTTGGTCATTCTTCCCGACTAGTCACGGAAAAGGTGCCGTTGACGGCATTGGTGCGGTCGTTAAAAGAACGTTGTGGATTGCTGTAAAGGCTCGAGAAATCATCCTTAACACTCCACGAGATTGCTATGAACATTTGAAGAAAAAGGGATCAGGGACCGTAAAAATTTTCTACCAGTCCAATGATGACATTAAAGAACATCAACCATTGTTGGAAATACGATGGGAAGGCCTTAAACCGATCAGCAATCTACATGGAAAGCACTATTTTCATAAGTCACATGAATCAACAAATTACATCAAAGGTGGTCGTACTGTTTCTTCCAAAATGGAAGAAACCTGCCTGAAGATACTTCGTCAAGACACTCGTTTGCGTTATTCTGACGTCTATACGGATTCAGAGGGTGATTTAGAGTAATTACGTATAATTTACAAGCAAATTTTTCAATTTAGGTAAGAAATTGGACAATCGTCTAAAGAAATATTAATTTTAGACCAAATCTCATGTTAATTTCCTGTGTTTTTTTATCTGAAATGATTTTGAATAAAGCAATGTTGATTACAACATTTTTTATTTTACGATAAAACTTGAAAAACCATACAGTGTCGCACCCGTTACAAAGGCCTGTCGCACCCGTTACATTTTCAAAAAAATATATTAAGTAAATAATACATGTTTGCACTTTTCGAATAACGTAGTTATTTGAGATAACTATTCAAGTTTTACATAAAAAAAACTTACTGTATACTTTCATCGAAAATTTTACAGGTGTTTAACTAAAAGTCATCTTGGTCGCATTGAGTGATTTTCTAAGGTCACACCCGTTACGCGATTCATGAAGTTGTATAAGTTTTTCATTACAAGTTTTTTCACAGATCTTGTTCGAGATAAATATCTAATTTTTCATACTATTTTTCTTCATAAACGTAATTTGATATATCTGAACAAACACTTCATTATCTTGAAAAAACGCAGTGTCAGTGTCGCACCCGTTACAATGGAAATACCCACTGGTCAATTTTACTTACTAAGAGATTGTAATTTGTTAATAAATACATAGAATCTTGAGTAATAATATGACATGTCATTTTTTTCATGATTTGGTATTCGGTATTCGGCCGAATAGTATGTATTATTCGGCCGAATACCGAATATTAAAAAAATTGGCCGAATAGGCCGAATACCGAATAGTAGCCGAATATTCGTGACATCTCTACTCGTAATCTAATTTGTAAACCAATTGTACAACTGAAATCTAAAAACCTCTGCCTGGAATTGGGGACATCATAGTATCTCTTTTAAAAAAACACTGCTTAACAGTCTCTTAGTTACAACATAGGTTAAAGATAATAATTTAATTATTATTACTTTAATGTTTTTGCTAAAAAACAGTACTTAAACAGGCTAGGTTACTTTAAAATTAATGAATAATTCAAATTAGTGTCTAAACACTTCCAGAGGATTAGGAAATTTGTAGTTTTCGCGTTTCCCTCTAAAAATTCTTCAGGAACAATGTTATCATAATATTCAGAACTAATGTCTGTTTAAAACAGCTGTCCAGGGCTTCTCGAAGTATATCAAGTTTCTTCCTGGACGCCACTATGGACAGGTCTTTAAACATTTTCGTTAAAATTCTTCTATCTTTTCGACTCTTTATTTAATTGTTGTAACGTTCTTCTTTATCAGGGTCTAATTTTCGTTCGTCTCGGTACCGACGTTGTCTTTTGGCTGGAGTTAGTGGCATTTTTTCTGTAAATGATGAGGATATCGCATTATTATAAGAACTCATATTTTAATAAAGTTAAGCCAGTAAATAAACATGTCATTGAAAAACTATAAAAACAAAGGTCGATTAGAACAAATTAAGTTGCAAAAGATTGGAATAAATCAGCGACAAAGTATATTTACAACTATGTTACCACAGCGGAGTAACGAAGTTGTCTGGTAACACTGTTGTAAAATAACATGATGTTATCTGTTAGCAACAAAATTGTCCTGTAATTTGCAAATCTGACAATAGAATACAATTGTGTGTCATAAATGCCACGTCTCAATATTTAAAACGTAAAGTAAAAGTTCTAATTCTTACCTTTTTGCCGAGTAACAAAGTGCACAGGAAATAAACATACGCGACTCGATTCACAACATGACGGTGACTGACGGGCGTCACGCGGTTTGCAAAGATACCTCCTTTCCCCACAGTTGTCATTCACCACCAAACGAATCGACCAAGCGGCGAGTGGTACAGCGACAACTAACAATTTAATGAAAAAACTCTAGTAACATAGTGGTGCCATTTTCATACTGTTCATTAGGAACAAAATTATTATATTTTTTTGTAAAATAACTAAACAGTTTAAAAATATATAATGAAAACATAAAAAGCGCACACAGATTTATTAAACATATTAGATTTTTTTCACATAAGGCTGCTTTGAAGTAAGAACGCTTTTTTTGGTTAAGTTCGTCTGCGCATTAGGTCGGGGACAGGTTGCGATACTATGAAAAACAACTATGTTACCGTGGACCTCTACTTTGTGACCGTACATATCTTAAAATATAGGCCCAAAAGATTCAAATTGCAATATTCATAGAATAGGAATAATGCGGCAGTTTCACATGTTGCGTACGTTTTATTTCATTTTATTAAGAAAATGGCAGTTGAATCTTTTTTTTCCCGGAGGACACCAAAACCTGCAGTAAAAAGTAGAATGACCCATTTACCACTGCATATAAATGCTGCCATTAAATTACAAATTGTTATCACTCTATATACTTCTTGTGATACCAACCAAAACGAATGATATTAATTTTGGTCAGATATCCGCTCATGAAACCGCAGTTACGTAATGCGATGCGCTAGCGACATCATTGGCAGAAAACTACACTATCTCGGGCCTCGGGTCGAGTTTTATTATATGACTTATATAGTTTTAGTTACTAATTGTCGAAATGGCGGGGAAATCCTTTAAAAACTGTGTGCTTTTCCAATCACAACCTGTTGACTTTATTTGATCACATATTTGGCCTTTGTACATTCCATTGATGAAAACATACATGTTTTGATAGTATGAGTACACATATTATTGAAAAGAATGCCACTTGTTTTACACAATTGGGTAATATGTTAATAACAACAACAACAGTCAAAGAATTAATAAGCCCATTAATAAATAAAAAATATTCTACCCAACTTTAACTTCTTCAGTTGAAATCCCACCCAAGACAAAAATACACTAAGGAAACATAAAACAACTTAGCAATTTGTATTTTGCTATTTTTCTTGATAGCCCACTGTAAGCAGCCAAAGCAGCCTGTGTACTATTGAGGGATACTTAAATATATGATACATTCACTCACTTTACTACTCTTTCAACAAGAAACCAATACAAATGACTGCCGGTGTGTAGACAGTTCTAAAACTCTGGGAAAAACATGACTAGTCTATACATACCTTTTTGACTAGGCGGCACTTGACAACATTGTCTGTAAGGGGGTGTGTTGTCATATCAAACAATAAAAAGTTTTGTTTCTCTGTTGTTAAAACCCCTTTTTCCACAAGATTCTTTGCCAGCCTTTCTCGTACATTTTTTAACTGATACTTTAATTTCATAGGATTCCATGTCTCTCCTGGAATAGGAACACAAAATACAAGTTTTAATACTATTACGTTATTGATAGAGACTTAATATAAAAGTTATAAATTTTTTTTTTTAAATAAAGCAGGCGTCCAAAGTACAGATAAAAATCTGTGTGAGGAACCACAACACAATAATGTGTGTGTGGTGTGGAGCTTATGGAATAAAATAACTATAAACAGCTGTGATAATGTGTGTGATATGTAATGTGGATGCATCCACATCATACCCAATAGCCATGGCAAGCGCAAGTGGCACTACTACATAGGATTGCAAATTAATTCTTATAAGCACAAGCTAAGATATTTCACAAAAGATAGCATACTATAATAAAAACAATGCTTATTATGGAATTGTATAAATAATAATATAAGTCTTGTTTTATAATATCAAAAAAATTACAAACCACTGAGATATTCTATCCAACTTTGGACTGTTTCTGGAGGATCAGTGTCCTTCATGTGTTTTAAAGCCTCATCAAGTAAAACATCACCAGTTGGTGTGTCTGTAAAAATAAAATAAATAATGTTAACTAGCTGCTGTAATCAAAATCCAAGGACAGCCAATAATTCATCAATGCTTACTGCGGTTCATACTAATTAAAAGTTGTCTTTGAGAATATAAATGAGCATACAACTTTGAAAGCTGAGTGCAATAATGAGTGCAATAATGAATATTTTTTTTAATGTAAATATAATTCACAAATTGTATTGAATAATAATGTTCTATGCTGTGTAAAACAGTGGCTGGGTGGTAAATCACTCTTATAAGTTTAACCTTACATATTGAGGCTATAACTTTCTATAATATTTTGTCATAATACCTACTGAAAGTAGGTATCTCCATAAATTACATTTCTCATTAGTAACTTCAAACAGCTTCAAAGTTATCTATTGTCTAAAACTAGATTAGATAAATAATTAATTTAAACTCATTTTTTATGTTAATTGTAAATTCTTTTATCTATATATCCGTTTTTCTATACACTAATCAGAAAAGTATGTTGAAACATGTTCGGATGTAAGATATGGATGGGTTGAATCACTCACCAGATTTAACAATAACCTTTCTAGATAGCAGTCCTTTTCTTCGCATCCCAGCTCTCTCTAATTCTACGCGGCCTCTTAAGCCAAGTTCAATTAAAATACATCCTCGCAACCCACTAGATATGCAGTCATTCCAAAATGATGTGTAACCCTGGAATTCAAGTCTCAATGTATAATCAAATCACGACATCACTTTCATTTCGTATTGGATGGAAATAATACCTCTTTATCCTTTAACCCTAACAATAATACTTCTTCCATCAGTGTCAATCTAGTTTCCTTGGAGTCCCCGTCATCATAATTTTTATCATTCTTCTTATCATCCACATCGGGATTTTCCTTTAGTGCTCCATCAGCACTGCTATCCCTAATGACGTTTCTTCGTTGCACCAACCCTGCAGTTCGATTCATTTTAACATTTAATTGTATCACAAGACTGTAAACAATATGATTTTGTAAACTTGTGAAAAGATCGCTATTCTAAGATCGTTTGGTGAATGTATCGTTGACGTTTACTAAAAACGACGTGATGTTGCTGTTGTGGGAAAACATGGCCGACTACTGACGTTTTGTTTCAACATTAAAAACTATTATCATTTTAATCAAATTTAATATGTATGTAATACAAGCTTTAAAATAAAAATATCTATAAACAAAAATAAACTTTTTGAAAGAAAAATGTATCAAGATAATGGAGCAATAATTAGAATTTTTAGATCCTTCATTTTTACGATTAAACAAAACGCACTAAATAAATTATAAAAATAAATATTCTGTGGTTTTATTTGGCGGAAAGGCGGGAATTTACAAAAATACAAATCAGAATTTTATGCACATTCTAACTAAGCAAAAAGAAAAAATATTGTGTACCTCTTATTGTGATTTTAAATTCTAGTGTTAAAATAGAAAAGAGATGCCGTTTAGATATTTTATGATGAAGATAATGATGAATGAAAAGCCAACATTTAAATAAATAATTCAAGGCGTGGTTTGGAAGAATTAAAGGTTTTATTAATAATTTTAGGGAAACTCATAGGTAAGAAAAATTTTCCTCTTCCAATTATTTCAGGCAATGGCAACTTTCTACAATAAAATAGGAGTCGATTTATGAAAACCTTTATTAAATTTTATACTTCGTGTGAGCACCTTATTTTCCAGTTCAGACAGATAGTTTAGATTCAGATAGTTAAAGAAACCAAAAATCTACAAAATCACTTCAGCAGTTTTGACTTGTGAAAATGTAAAGACTTACATACATACATACATACATACCGTCACGCCTTTTTCCCGTAGGGGTAGGCAGAGACCAACTCCTTCCACTTGCTCCTTCCACTTGCCACTTGTAAAGACTTAGGTACACAAAATATATTAATAATAATATAAATAATTAATAGCCTCAATTAAACACTTTTACAATTATTATTATTTAAGAGGGGTAGTATTTATAATTTATTATTGTAAATATTTGAGTTCGTATGCATTTTGTTTTTGGATTTAGACAAATTGATACTCGTAAGTCCTATCCATTTCCCGAACGAGTCTGATAAGAAGCGAATACCTATATAGGTACCGGGCGAAACACCGGCTACTGGCTGAACCGATTTGACTAATTTTAGTCTTAAAATAGGTATTCGCTGAAGTCCAGGAAAGGTTTAAACTATAAGAAAATATGGATAAATTGCGAGGAAAATACTAAATACATAATTATGGTTTAAATTAATATGGTTTATAATATTAAGAGGCAAGTGATACAAAGTTCACCGGGTCAGCTAGTTTTAAATAAAATTTACTCTTGTAGATATTATGTGGATTAGTAATCCTAATGTGCCACGGGCCACGGCAGTTTTCGTTAGGGACTATAGGTCGATTTAGTTCCTACCTATAAAAAATATACTTAGTCTTACTTAAACTAAGTATATCGGATAAATAGATAATTTATATAAGGTCACCTAACATGATACATATCTTATGCAACTGTGCACCAAGCGCCTGTTTTAAATATACATTTAAGTACGTTTTGATAAGATAGTGTTTAATAAATAACATGGATTAACCCTTTACCAGCAACAAAAGTGAGAAAACATGGAGAAAACAAAATATAATTTTTTTTCAACCTTCGTAAGCGACTATTTTCTGTAAAACGTTCTTTTATAAATAAC
Source organism: Mecyna flavalis (assembly GCA_949319885.1). NCBI lineage: Eukaryota > Metazoa > Arthropoda > Insecta > Lepidoptera > Crambidae > Mecyna > Mecyna flavalis. The sequence goes on from OX439426.1 coordinate 10,574,467, forward strand.
ATAACACTTAGCATAAATTCATAATTTATTTTTGTCAGAAAAAATTGCTTTTTAGGATATTTTAGATTGTCGACTAGGTTGTAATGTACATCTCCCACCTGTAAGTACAGTCAAAAGCACGTCAGACTATACACTTTGAACTTTGTACCACTCGACACTCTTATGTCGGGGGCATACGTGCTATTAACGAACTTCATATTGTTTTGTATTAAGAGGGTTGCCCTCTTAATACAAAACATGGTTTAAAAAATGTTACCGGACTTAGTACTACACTTACGCCTGACTAAAGTTAAACGCTATTACAAAACAAAGTTTTACCTCATTTCGAGTAAGTACTAAAGTTAGATCCACGTAAGTCCGCCGATGCCCCTAGTTTTACAATGGACTAACTTTCAGACGTCAACACGATAACACTTTTAAAATTTCAAAACATTTACAAAACAAATGGACCCGGACGTTTTATTAAAGAAGAAAAAATGTTTGAAGTCCAGAAAGTACTAACTAATTTGTTCTACGAAACTTTGTGCCTGCACAGCTCTAACCCTCATACAAAGATTGTGGTCACGGCCAGCTGAAAATCGGCCAAGTGCAAGTCGGAGTGTAAACTAGTTAACGATACGAGTGTTCCCACTTATTGCATTTGAGTTCTAACTCCAAATTACAAATCATAAGTTCATGTTTTAATTCAATCTGCCCACAAGTATGTTTCATTGGATACAGCGATTGTCTGCGCCTGGTTATCAACTTTAAACCATAGTTGATAACCAGGCGCAGATTTTTCCCCGTTAATATAAAAGTGCTATGTAGGTAGGGGGACAGAAAGTAAATATACTGTCTGATTTATGTAATAATATAATTTACTTAATTATATGGGGACTTAAAACACATACCTACTAAAATAAAACCTTATGGAATGTAAGGGTTATCTACCTACTTATATTAAGTAAAGCCCCAGGATAAAATAATCTTTGAATTGAACCCCCAGAAAAAAAATATATGACCTTACAAATCGCAACCAATTACGTAAGTGTTCTTATTTAGAGTTTATAACATAATCCTCATAAAATTATACAGCAATAAATTCTGAGCATTGATAAATACAATACATAATTCCAAATTGATAAAATTTAAGTAGGTACCTACTCGCTCGCACTCCTACCTTCTAAGATTATTTTGGTCTAGGTGTGGGTATACATGCAGATTTCGCAATAAAATGCAAAAGTTTCAGCTGAAATGGAAAAATCTATGAGATAGGCATTAAGGCTAGGTACGAGTAGGTGCAAAAATCTGCACAAACACGTTCTTTGAAATAATTTTTGAAGTAATTAACAGTGAAATTAAAATCTGCGAAAATTATGAAATTTTGTATTTATCTTCTCCTATATCCGATGGAAACACGATTTGATAAAGTTGACTCGATAGAATAAATTCACAAAGTTACATATTCTTGTGTCGTTTTATTCTTAAAATAAGTGGTTTGATATTATGATTATGAGTCCTTTACCAAAATGAAGTTCATAGATAACTTGAGGGATTATAACCGATAGATTTTTTGAATTACATCTATCGATTTTTTTTATCGATTATTCAAGGGATTTTCTATGTCTCAGGTGGCTTTTAAAAACCATACGCGCGGCATCTGCGGGACGACAGATAGGGTAAGTTGATATAAGTTAATAAGTAGTATTTATTTAAACATTAACAATCAATCTGACAGTAAATCGCTTACTTACGGGTTAACCCTTTTTTTATCCAAATAAAATATATATTATATCATTTATTTTTAGTAGGCGCAATATCGATTGCTAAATATATATTTTTAAATATACGATATTTCATGACTACCACTAAATCAGATAAATGTTGCAAGTCTTTATTAGATATTTATTTATTTTACTGCACTTAGGATCCAGCAGTTACCATGTATGTAACAACCAACTATTCGAATAAACATTATATTAGGGAAAACCAAACAAGCCGTTGACGTTAACTGTTATTAATAGGCAATGTAAACTGTGCAATGGAGTAGGCAGGTACAGTCGCTAATTATACTCGTAGTAATGCATCGCTCACGCATTCGCAGACCTTTACATAAAATTATACTGTTTCAGCACTTAGGTACTGAAAGTCTCAGAAGCATCTTATCTCGGATGCAGCGTCTGGATTTAATGGGACTGCCAAGATAAATGAACAAACGGGAATACCTTCCCTCAAACAAAAGGAATGTCCAGACTGTACTTACTAGTCATGCGTAAGGCAAAATTAATTCCTTATTTATTTGTTAATTTTATTATAAGTCAGTACATTTTTGGACACTATATACAATAGAACTTAGGAAATGTGTGCTACAAAACTATTTGTACACCAATATAGTTGGGCTTGTTTAACAGTTACATCTGACGATCGCCTATTACGTACATCCCCCTAATAAATAAAAAAAATATAGAGACTAGGAATCCTCCTAATAAAATCTACTAATCCTACTAATGAAACTACTGAACCGATTTGAATAATTATTTCATTGTTGGAAAGCTACAGTATCCCCGGTGAACACGGGTACTTTTGTTTGATCCCGGAAATGGGGGGGGAGGAGGGAAGGATATTTAATTTTGAAAAAAGAGATTACGCGCGGGTGAAACCGCGGGCAGAAGGCTAGTCAAACAATAAGAATAATATGACTTTGTTTGTGTTTATGAATATAATGCTAAATTATTCATACAGTTTCACTTTATTTGCCGACATTACAGCAACAAAATGCTTTATGCTCGGCATTGTGTTGTATAAATGTTATTAATAGCACTAATTTCCTGACCGAAGGATTTATGAATTATGAAGATGTTGTTAAAGGTGCCTAAATACCTATAATGGGCGATTTTCTGACCGGCCATTTAAAAAAAAGAAAGGCTTCCAAAAGCTTCACAAGATGGCGTTGAACGAAGTATTTACATCTATTGTTACCTCTGGTTTTGTATCTGGGAGCCATAATCTTGACTCATTCTTCTTCTTCTTCATAATTTTTTTAATGTATGTTATGTATGGCTTGCTTTGTGTTTTTTATTAACAATTCCGCCAATTGTAATTTTTTCGGGAATGAAAATGACATCTGACATATACAAAACGTGCATAGATGGAAACTGGAATGGCGCCATCTATTGAGAACTAACAAAAAGGACTGTCAGAAAATCGCCCATTGCAACGATAAATTAAATGAATGATGATGAAAGTAGCTGTGGGGCATTAATATAATATCTATCGATTGTACACTGTGTGTGTTATTCATTTTTATTTTGTATAAAACACAATCACTACTATTGCCTTTCATTAGGTTCGACTAATCATCGAAGATCGAACTTCGAAGTAATGTGACCCATTGTCGACCGACCTAGTCAGTATAGTCTTCTCTGCGAAAAATGTTTTGTTATATTGGTAGTAAATGAAATCTATCAAGCTAATGTTTATCCCTGAATACGAAAATAATGAGCCAAATAAAATTATTTTTAATCATAAAGAATTTGAAAGAAGTATATAAAAAATAAATAAAAGGAGGCAGGACTTCTGTGTGCAGGACTATAATATGACTATTTATGTTAACGTAGGTAGATTTGTGTAGTTTATAATACCAAAATTAAAACAAGTAACAGGAAAAGCAGATAGCATCGTTATGAACTGATATTACCTGTTAAGTTTCGTTTAAATAGGTTTAGTAGGTTTTGCGTCACAAAGTAACATTAGTAAGTAGATACCTAGTTTTTGCGTCACAATATAAAGTAACAAAAATCCATCCGCCATTTTTGCATTTATCATAATTATTCGTAGCTAGGAAGTAGGATACCTATGATAATATAGGTAACTTAAATGCATTCTGTGACCAATTCTATATGAATAATATCCGTGGAAACAGAATGCCGTCATGCGTTGATAAAAACAAATCCAAAACGTTATCTGTGTTTTGTTTTTCGTTCCGTATATGGATGTTTACATAATATTATAGGCATAGTAAAAAAAAAATATACTATTAATATACATTGTTAATATATCACTATGATATATCAAAGTGGTGGTCAATTTATCATTCGCTATAGATAATATACCGTATGATCAATTGACCACCTTTGTTATCTGCAAAGCTTTCTTACCTAACGGAAAATTTTGATCATCGCATCTTTACTTTATGATATTTCTAAAGTAACCCAGACGATAAAAAAAAAAATTAGGTCAATAATGGAATTACGGTGAATGGTAGTGCGTCACCACCACAAGCAACGGAATCGCAAACCCGTGACGCTTGACGAGAGGTTTTGGTATGTGCCTTCATTTAATTTTCGGTCCAGTAAAAGTAAATTTATTCAATATAGAGCTTGTTATATGGCAATAGGTACTTAACGACTATCTTATCCAGGTAACCAATTGCAATCCTCAGATAGACGTTTGTGATTCCCGACGAACCATCTATTTTTTCCTGCACACGTTTGTAAAACCGCTATAAAATAGAAGCTTTTCAACCATTGAAAAATACACTAATTTTATTCGTCCGATAAACAGTCAGATATTTTATTCGCTAGTTAGTTATTTGTCAAGTTATTCAATGATTGAAAAATCGGCCCTAAGTCGATTGTCTTCTAGATTGGTACGTTTTCACTAGTTAGTTCTATTTTGGCGTACACCCCTTTTTACTGTTTCTATTGTTATCATTATGGCTAAGTCTATTTTAATTAAACACGCACTTACGCTTCACCATATTTCTTTCGTGGATGAAAGTGCGATAATGAGTGTGTGTGTACTCTACAAGCTCAAAGAGCACTGACAGACAGATTCTTAGTGTTGCCCAAATGCAAGAACAAGACGAGACTTAGCCAGTCTTGGTCTTGGTCTTGCGCCAATACACCTGGTCTTGGTCTTGGTCTTGGTCTTGCGCCAATACACCTGGTCTTGGTCTTGGTCTTGGTCTTGCGCTCCCAGTCTTGGTCTTGGTCTTGGTCTTGCAGCAAGAGTCTTGCAAGTCTTGCAAGTCTTGCAATTACCTATTAGTCTATTACTATTTATTAAAGTTTACTTTAAATCTTAGAAAAACGTATTAGAATTGGAACATTGTGAGCTTGAATTAACATAGCCATAGTAAAGATCATGCAGATTAATAAATAACTGAAGATTTGATAAGAAATTCGAAAAATCAACTGACCTATATGTCGTTTTCCATGGAAGTAACTGTTTCTTAATAAACACGTGCGCGTGTATCATAACCATGTACTTCCGAAATGCGGCAAATTTCTTTGAGAAGTAAGTACAAAACCTTTGATGCCGCATTATCAAAGTGCCGATGGTTAAAACATAACTATGCATGCACTCAGTTTGATTTTAATAGATATTTTTTTATTCGCTATGTTTATGGTATTAGTCGTAATGCGCATAGGTCCAGTTTTTCATATTCTTTGATACAGTTTTTTGCGTCTCATAGAATTCCTAAGCGTACCTACCTATACACCGAACTGTTACACCTAACTACTCAGTGAAATAGCGCTAAGTCCTAGCTGCAAGACGCAAGAGTCTTGCAGGCTATGTCTTGTTCTTGCTCAAGTCTTGCACGGTGAGTCTTGGTCTTGGTCTTGCTAAAAATACGCGGTCTTGTTCTTGGTCTTGGTCTTGCAAAAACGCAAGAACAAGACCAAGACTGCAAGACCAAGACTGAATTTGGGCAACACTACAGATTCTTTACAAAATAATTATGTGTGCGCTAGGTTTTGGGCGCTAAGGCTAACACAGTCAAACGATTGTTGTTTGAGGTAAGACAATATTTCGAACTTAAAGTGATCTCACGACAGATGTATATTCTGAATTTGCTAAATAAAAAAAAATAAAAGACCAAAATTAAACCATCATTAAAATTTTACAAAAAAAAGTTTTTTTAAATAAAATTGTTTTGCCTCAGGCTCTTAGGCTCGTGGTTTTTTTTTTTTTTGGGTGATAGTGTTTATTTAAATGTTGCTCTATGCAGAAGAAAAGTTTTGGGTTAGTACTTATAATAATAATAAGTCCTTTTTATGTAGATATTTTATATTATAGTTAATTTTAATAAACGATTTATCTATCTAACAATCTATCTATATTTTTTGTAGATAGCCTGCTACTCTGAGTTTCAAAGTATTTGAGATAAATGACAAACATTCTATTGCAATGAAATAAATTATTGCAAAAAATCGTTCTAGGAACTCTACAAAATTGGCGTTTCATTCGGGATTCAGGCGCGGAATCCTAATTATTTTCTCCCTTTAAGCGATTTTTAATTCAAGTTCTTAAACGAAATGAGATAAGGTTTTTTAAGTAGATATATTTTGTTGGATTTATTTCCAGTTGTAATGAGGTAATCACTCTGATAGACTTGTGCCGAGTTATTATCAGTGCGGGCTGAGCTGAGAGTCGAACGCACGCGGGCTTGCCGCGCATTCATACTTTAGCGCCCTTTTTGGAAAGTAGTTTTAGTGTAAGAACGGACCACGGAACTTGAACACAGAAACAACACGGTACGTGCAGAAATAATTTAAATAATTACATTTTCATTTCAACTTGTTTCGTACAAACGCGCGAATCGGCGAGTGGTCGGGAGTTCGCGAGTGGAAGTGAACTTTACACTCGCATCGTACGATTTCTACGTAGAGCAGTCAGGCACGTCGCCAGTTGGCGGCCGGAGTCGCCGAGCGCTCGTCTCGAGTCAACACGCTTTCCGTATCGCAACGTAACTGCACCCGGCCTGTCGGGGCTGTCGGTTCATCTGCGCACGCATTTAAACGCGTGCTAATTAAAATGTGATAGTACCTAGTGAAAAAAATCAGTGAAGTGATAAATTTGTAACAAAGTACCTACCTATTTAATTTAAGTAAACTTTTATTTATAGAATAGGTAAGTAAAAATAAACAACGCGTCCACTCAACTATTTGATAGTTTTCTGTGTAGCTAAACCGTAATGACCATTATTCCCTACGTTTTTGTTTAAATCTATAAGGAAGTTGAAACATTACTAAATCGACTTATTACAAAAGTTTTTTAGTAATTTTAGTAAAAAAATTGTAAGCATTAGGAACCTTCACCTTCACTAACGATTTTTTAAAGTTAGGTAGATAGGTACCTATATCCTGATTGTTTGTTTTAAATTCCAGAAGTAGGTACTATAAGTACATACTTTTTAGTATTTAAATTCAAACAATGTAGACTTGCCTTCTAGGTGCGTATTTCAAGCAGCCATATAGAATACCGGTAGAAGACTTTGCCAAAACGGCCTATTTGATTTGTCATTGATTTGTTATACCTACGTAACCACTACAATTATCGCTAACCAAAATTTATACTTATCTTTGTATTTCGCAATTCAATGAGAGTTGACTAATCGAGGATAAACTTTAATAACAAGTTTTGCAAAATGACATGGTCTACCTACGAAGTTATTGCTAGAGTTTTACTTACCCGGAAATGCAAGCTACATTATTGAATAATTGTAAAGCATTTTTTTGCTTTTGAAAAGTATATGCTCAACAACGTTTAATTCATAGAAGCCAAATAATATTCTGCCGCTATAGTGCGATGCCCTGTATATTTGTGTTTGCATAGTTATACCTACAAACACACAATTCTCGCGTGCCGTGTGAATTACCTACACGAAAGCACGAAAGCTTCTCAGGCCATTCGTTTAAAGTTGAGTTTGTGACCCATATTCCTGCTGAAAGATTCAAGATCAGCGGAAAAACTTTCAAATAAATAAGTAAAAAACTCTGTTTACCTAATTTTACCGAGATTCATATCTACATTAGATACCTAGGTACGTATTGTAATCATCAATCGAAGAAACCGTATGATTGATTTTGGCTGATAGATAAAATGGTCGTTTATAATTTGTCGGGTTACATGAATAGATTACTTTAAATACAATTTACAACGTGAATGCTAAATTACAGAGTTGTCAATTGATATAATTACGTCGTGTTGTTATTATGAGCATAGTAAATCATATCATAAGACATTTACAAAACCCCCGAATTTCTAAGTGAAAACATTTCTGTGGTAGAGACAGAGCGCGTCGCCGGCGCAGCGCACGTGTAGCGTACGAAACATACTTGTAGCCCATGCCCCGTTACTGACCGTTATCTGACCGCAAAGACAAATTTTATATTATGTATAGCCGAATTTCATTTGCATAACACCAACTATAAGAATAAATATGTGCAGTTTTTTTTTTAATTTTTTTCAATTTAGTCTGACATAAGTAGTGTATAATTATGTTTAATATCTAATTAGTGGATGTCTATCTGTTCAATAAATTATCTTAAGTAAAAATGTTTACTGAATTTTATCGATAGGTACTTATTCATTTCACGTGTCTAAGCATAAATGACGCAGCTATTAGAGCCCATAGAGAGCCTTATAGAGTTATTTTGCACTGCAGTTTAATGCAGAGGTCACGATCGATTGCTGGTATTTAACAGACTGTTTTAAGCTATAGTCTTTTTACAAAAAATATCGTTTTAAAATGTTATTATTGATTATTGTATTTAGGAAATCTTTTTAATCACCAACGTATCATTGCGCATTGGTAAAAAATACGTTCGCATATAGGTAGCTGTGTATTTTTAGACTATCATTTGTTAACTACTACGAGTAATGCTCTCGTAAGTCGTAAACGGTGGTGCGTCATTTTGTATCAAAGTCTATCGGCGAACAACACCGATTCAAAAAACTTGTCAATACAGTAGGTATATTTATGTACTTGCTTTGTTGTCAATATCTTTCGAAGTTTAAAAGTATTTTTGAGCAAATAACAAAAAAATGAATATGAGCAAATAACTAAAAACTATGATATTATATAAAAACAACATCATTGACTAAAAATGATATTTCAACATTAGAGATCTTAAAAATGTAAATGTTTTTTCAAAAGAGAAAATTTTACAAACCGCTGAGCACATTCAAAGAGTTTTTTTAATTGCAACAAGTAATATATTATGTAGAGATGTAAAGTCTACATTTGTGTAAATAATGCAAAATAAAATCAATATACATAATATAAAAGTGTGACGTTTTCACTTTAGAATTGTAACTTCTTTATTATAAAATATCATTATTTATTTGGTAACTTTCACGGAACCTAAAACTTTTTCTGTTCCGTGGTAACTTCAATCAATGCCCTCGTATCATTTGGTGTGTAGAAAAAGAGAGATCTATGGAATAAAATATCTTGAATACAAATCTTTTACTTTTATTTTAATACTAACTAGCAAGATTTTAATAATTTGATTATTTTTTTATTTTATTTGCCTTTATATAAATAATCTACAGTCTGGCAGCACATTGATCGACGCTGGTAAAGTGTCCCTTAATGGAATAGGCCGTAGTGACCGTTTACCATCAGGTGGGCTGCGAGTCTGTCTGCCAACTGACGTAAGTAGTATATAAAAAAAATAATAAGATATCAAATAATATGATACGTTAGAAATTGTTTGTAAATAAAGAAAAATAATTATTAACACCGCCTTCTGCCCCTTATCATGGCTTGATCAATGGGTACCACATAGAATAAGTAATAAGTACACGAATGAACGTCAGTTATATTTATTGAATTACGTAAATACAAACATATTATAATAATATAACAAACAGACAGGTATATTGTATTGACACACCGATAACAGCTAAATTCACCATGCAAACAAATTTTCTTACGAGTGGGGATGGAAGTATAGAATTTGAATTGGTTGAAAAGTCGGCTACTCTGCTAAAACCAGAGCAGCCGACTTTTTAACCAATTCAAAATGTTGGTCGTTATCAATAAGTATTCAAAGCAATTATAATATTGAAATTCGTTTTTCTTATGACAAAAGGACAACGCAAGAAGTTGTATGGGCTCTGTCCCCACCCACCAACAGACTTGGCACTAGTTTCAATATTATTATGACATTCCATATAAAGACAAATAACCATTTTTAATCCAAAAAATGACGGGGTATTCAAAAACAATAAAACCGTCCTTATGCCGTACGCCTAAGATTCAGAATTGCGCTGTAAGTGTCTAGCTTCAAGTAGACTCGACTGTAAAATATTTTTTAAGATTATATTTTGATTGAACACTTTTATTTAGGCCAGGGGGGTTACTCTTGATCGCCTGCACATTATTTTCACAATTAACTGTGTCAAAAAAATACTTGAAAATACAACATTCAAATTCGATTTGCGTGAAATCCCCATTCTTACGGCGGATGTCGTCATACAAAAAAAAGATCAGTATGGCAAGAGGTATAAATAGAGATACGTTTGAAATCTGTTGGTGGGTGGGGACGCTCCTTTGCATGGTCTTTTGTACCTATCTTTTAATCTCTTGTTAACATGTGCGCGAAACGTTTTTTATTTCTCAATGTCAGACAACCTATATAAATGTGTTGTTTGACATGGTATGTTATGTTAAAATTGTATGACAATACTAAACTCTAAACGTAGGTTACCAAAGGGACATAGGTATTACTTAAAACACCTTAGAGGTGGTGAATTAAATTAAGTTTTCGGTTTCACTGCATCTACACCTATACATAGATACTAATAGTTATCAAATAATCAGGTTTTTGACCGCCTGCGTGGAAATGTGATTAAACTGCTCTGATTTTCTTACAGACATAGTTACAAGTGAAGCTAATATAAAGCGTGTAAAAACGAAGGTCGTGGATTCGATTCCCGCTTTGGATAATATGATTTTTAGTTAGCTACCACCCACCCCCACAGGTGAAATCTGCCGGCATTTAGCTCTAGCAGTGTTCCGTTAATATTAATATGAGGGCCAGTACAAGTGAAATGGAAGGTTCAAAGGTCAAAGGATGCTTCCTTGTTAGGTATACGTTGAGGGTATAAGCCGCAGTGATCTACCTTAGGTGGGCTGCGTGCCTGTCTGCCGACTGAAGACTGAAGACCGCATAAAAAGGACAACTGCAACTAAAACGTTGTAGGTACGAAGTTATTGAAACTATCGATACCTACAAAGATATTGATGAAGCATGAATTCGTAGGTGCACTACAGTCTAAACACACATTGACATCGACATTAAAAGAAATACATCTGTTATTTAAAACATTTTTGTTATTTTTTTGTAGTAAAGGACCAACAAAATTCTAACGGATTATCTAAAATGCAGCAATCTAGTGTGGTAAATTCCAAGGTTTTGCAAATGCATTCAATATTTATCAAATTTATATTAACGATTTGATTATTGCAATCCATTACATGATTGATGATTGCAAGATGCATGGAACTCAATGCAGTTACTCCACCGTGTCTTCAAGGATTAACTACTTATGCAGCATGACGTGACGGCTGACGCTTTAATTTCAACATCTCCTTACGCCATGGTAGATTACGGGCTGTCACGCATAAGTACGCTTATTAAGTCTGCTATTAAGCGGCTACCATTGAATAGTATCCCTTTCATGATTCATTCTTTGTTTATTCAACTCAATTCATTAAAGCAGCCTTCGGCTAAATGCGCTACCGTTTTTAATTGTGGGATTCACTGATTTTCCTTTCATTACATTTCAAATGTACAAAATTAGTAAGTTGTTTTGGTCTACATCTTACCTTAGCTATAAAAAGATCTAGGTATCTTCTATCTGATAGAGATAACTACGTAATATAGAGAATGATGGTCGTAAAGACATTGTAAAGACATCAATTTAAAATTTAAAAAAAATATAATGTGATGCTTTCTGTACTTATCTTTAATGTTACGAAAGGTTAAGTTGATTGTATTCAGTACATAAACACAAGATGTATACCTACTTCGCATATACACGCATATGAGAATATGAACTAACGTCAGAGTTTCAACATCGTACATGTAAGTTTACATGCACGTCAAAGGGTTAATGTTCAGCAAATCAAATCGGAAATATAATAATAATGAGCAGTAAATATGTAGCTTAAAAGTGTTTTAACGATTTCAATGTCATCCTATGTTTATTCACAGAGTAGTAGCTATTTACATTTGTAAACAGGTTCAGATGAAGGTTGTCCGCTCTTTAATGAAATGAGACGCTGACCTGTGCGGCATAGACATAGTTGAAAGAAATCAGTAAAGAAAGCTTAATATTTATTCATGTATGTACATATTGCAAACTTATCAGAGGATATATTTTTATTTTTAGGACACTGACTGGTGATAGCTTAGGTATACGCACACCTGTATTAACACGTACGTAAACACATAATCGCATTAATAAATTATCTAGCATCAATACATGCATTTCTTAGCCCTCCTCATACATACCTTCCTAAATAAGATTTTAATTTTTCCTCAGAGAAACTGTAGGTATTTTATTCGTACTCATTAAATAAATAAATATACAATGTCAAATCAATGTCACGAAGGTTTTGTTAAATAATTTTTAAGTAAGTAAATACTCACTGCGGTACCTGAGAAGTGAAAATGTTTAACGTAAATAAGTGAACGATGTGTTTTTCCATCAAAGTTACTGTTTATATTAAGAAGGAAATTCTATCGTCATAACAAATCCGCTTATTTATTTTTATTATAAAACTTATTCATTTAATATTTCTCCGTACTCTTACCATTTACAACTCTCCACGTGTCTTTAAGTCGGTCAGTTCGCAATCAAGTTATTGATTTATTGTCTGAGAAAAACGAACACCTGACTTCAGGGCCAATGCTAGTGCATAACGTACTCAGGCGTACAAGTAAATAACTTAAAATATAAACAATTAGTTTAAGTTATGTCTGTAGTAGGTAATTTATGTCGGATTAATGTTCTAAGCTTAAAACTTTGACAAGTTTGACTGATGAGGACCGTTAAAACGATTTATCACTCGAGTACAAGAGGTAGCCATCTATAATTTTAATGATTGGTCAAATGTATGTGATGTTGAATATAAAATAACATTACAAGACACCAATTGGTAAAAAAGACATGTCAATCATAGGTATGTAAATAAATGTCAGACAACATTTACATTGATATGATCCCAAAGTTAAAAGCTCATGTTGTTTAAAATAATGTAAGCTTCTGTTCAGAATCAACCAGGTATTAAAAATACCAGAACAAACCCAATTATCATCAAATTAATCGAATGCGGATTAGAAATCATAATAATTCGAAATCCACTAAATTGTAGAGTCGTTATTGTTAGTCTCGATCATCATCATCATCATCATCAGCCTATATACGTTCCCACTGCTGGGACACAGGCCTTATCTCAATTGTGAGATAGTGTGGGCCATACTCCACCACGCTGGCCTAGTGCGGGTTGGTGGAGGGGTGCGTAAGGCAAGTGACCAACCTTAATGACAGATGTTATCAAGCCGCCAAACGGCCTCTGACTAGGCTTGACGACTAATATTTACATTATAGTAAATATCAGCCGAGACCAACAGCTTAACGTGCCTTCCGAAGCACGGAGACGCTCGAAATTAATTTCACTAAATATGGTCAGAATGGTCACCCATCCATTAACCGACCGCGGCGTAGGTAGCTTGACTTTCGTTATCGCTAACGAACCACTGTCACAGCTGCGCCACGAACGTCTCAATCATTGTAATTCGTAGTCTCGATCATTGTAATTCTATTTCTAACATTTTTTTACAGGCATTCGTCATGGACAGAGGCGAAGAATCAGCAGAGGTTCAAAAAACGCAAGTGCCCAATGGTATCACGCTGCACAAATATATGAATGGTAAGTATTGGTTTTAAATTAATTGTTGATGTACAACCTGTAATAACTATTTAATAATCTGTGCTGTAATGCTGGTTTTCTATGTAAATGAAAAACATCAATCCTAAAATATCCTGTATATTTCATAATCTATGCTTTTTTAAGAGTTTTATAGAATATTTTTACCTCTAGATATAGAGCTTGTTTCCAGTAGGTAGGTACAGCTTATTATAACTAAAAAGTTTTTGTTCTAAGACAACACCAACAGCACGAGTAGTAGTAGTAAGTACGATTTAAATCATACTTCCAAGTACAAGTACCTACAATTAAACTAGAAACAAAATATTTTGTTTGACGCACAAAATTCTCTTTAAAGGGGCCGCCTCATTCATATCAGATCTTTATTTAGATTATTAAGATACCAATCTTTCGCCCTAAGCATTGATAGAAAAATACAGAAATATTATCAAGATAATAAGTAGGTACAACTGTGCAAAGTTCATATAGATACCACGATAAATGAAAGTGTAAACATACCAACCAAAAGATGCTAGAGCCTTATCCGTAATTTGATGACAATCGAATCATTTCATAAGAGTAGGTAGGTATAGAATTAAAAATAGCCTTGAATTATTTTTGCGAATAGCGCCATCTCTCATAGTTCAAAGTTTCGGACTTTGAACTATGGGTAGGTACTTGACAGTTAGTAGGTACCTGGGTTCTTATTTTTTTGTAAGTACACATTAACATGTTCGCATGAACATAATTATATTATGTTTGTAAAGTCTAAGTGTTACGTGTAGGTACTTATATACAAAAAAAAAATAAGAACCCAGGTACCTACTTATGTACATCACAAAGTCGAACTCTCGACAACCAAACAAAACCACTTAATGTCAAAAGTTGTCGTCATTATTAAATGTGTGACGAAAAGCTTACATGATTATGTTTTAGATACTTACTAAATAAAGATGCAGTTGATTGTGTATAGGTGAACGGATGTTATCTCTAACGAAAATGAACAGGAAATTGTAGTAGTATGAGATCCCACTGCATGATTCTGCAGGTAGGTACCTATCTGTTTTTTCGATGCAACTTATTTTAAATGAATGGTAAGGAAGTATGCAATGAATTAGGAATAGGTTGCATAAAAAAAAATTAGCCGCAAGTAAAAAATTTTTTAAATTTTTAATTCGCTAATATATTACTTGTAACTATATGTTTTTTTAATGAATTTTACGACATTTGAAAGGTAATGATGTCACTAATTGAAAAAAATATCGTTGCCAGCTCTCAGTCAGCCGCAACGTAGGGTTGCCAGCTGTTAACAGTTATATCAGTTTACACTCACCTGTTTTATTTTTTCAATTTGTGACAATATTATCTTTCAAATGTCGTAAAATTCATTAAAAAAACATATGGTTGCCTATAAAACTAGCGAAATAATAATACAATTTTTTTTTTTTACTTGCGGCAATTTTTATACGCAATCTATCCCTAATCCATTACATATAATTCCATAACATTCATTTCAAATTAGTTGTATCAAAAAAACAGATACCTGCAGAATTTGAGCAGTGGGATCTTAGACCATAGTAGGTCTATCTACGTAGAAGTACGTCGGTAATAAACAAAGTACAATTTTGAATGTTTAAACAAATCAAGGTACCGCCCTAGGACCCACCCATGCTGTAGGAATAGTTAAAAGTCAATATAAATTAAAACGTAGGTATTTATTTATAAATAAATAACTTATCCTACTTATCATTGTCGCCTCGTTCTTTGACACTGTTATCAGCAAATACCCGTCTGATTAGGTATGTTTTATCTCTAGAGAATGTCCTCTGAAGCTGAACGTTTGTCAAACCCTGAAGTTACATTCATTCTTGAATATCTGAGATGGAGGACAATAAATTTTTCCTCTAATCTTAAGATTTCGTACTTCTGTACCGGGCAATAAGAGAACGTATCTGTCCAAGCCGCGAACTTGATTTTTATTAAGTATAGCGGGCGCCCGCGGTTTCACCCGCGTGGTTCCCGTTCCCGTGGGAATTGATCAATCAATCAATTCAATTTTTCTCGCCGTAAAAACCATCCTTGAACTCCAACGAACATTTAAAAAAAATTTTGGCCGAATTGGTCCAGGCGTTGTTGAGTTATGCGCTTACCAACACATTTTGCGATTCATTTTTATATTATAGATAATGTAGTACGACGCGTGCCTAACATTTTCGTAATACCTATTTGTTTATCAATGCAAAAATTGAATTTCAAGAAACGAACTTTTTACGGTGAAAATTTTACTTAAGTGAGGAAAAAGAAAAAACCTGTTTTAACTGTTTTTATTATAACATTAAGTGAGTGATTAAAAGAAAATTCACGAAACTGAACAATAGGTATCTATTGATAAATCGGTCTGGTATATTTTATGTAACCTTTAAGTTTATCTTGTTGTATTATAAATTCTTGTTGTTTTGCCAAAACATGACATAGAAAATATGCTACATAGCAGTTCAAAGGTAATAAATGATTTAACATAAAATGTAGAGAAGATGTCTCTAACTGCCCTTGGAGGACTCTTATCTATTGTGATGGTCAGCATAGACTGGAATTACTGCCCGTAATTTATATTTTTTTTTTGTATGGCAATGTGTAACAAGACGAGCAGATCGTACACCTGATGGATAGCGCCACCTCTGCCCTTAGACAGTTCACGCCTGCTACACCGAGACGACAGTTATTAGGTCTCATATACCCAGTAATTTCACTAGCTTCAATGCCCTTTCCCCGAAACACAGAAGGGCTCGACACATTTCTATTTCACGGAAAAATATCTGGCACTGCAGTGGTACCCACCTAGACCTAATATTTTTTTCTTAACTTAGGACCAGACCAGGTGATACCAGCGGACGATTACGTGACCTCGATACCGGAGAATGCAGTGAAGTTGCGAATTACCTCCCGCGGGGTATCTGGCGAACCACCAGTGTCAGTGCCGGGGCTCCTCACACGGATTGCGACGACCTACCCAAGCCTCACGGCTCTGGCGTCTAAAAATGCACAAGGACAATGGGATAAAATTACTTACAAGTGAGTGTTCATTCGTGAGACAAAACTGGCCAAGTTAATAGTAACTTTAGGTTAACCTTGAATTATAGTAAGCATTAAGCATTACTCCGACACAGCCGCAAGACGTCAGAAGAAAATGTAATCATCATTACATTATCTTCTAAACCGTCGCATCGCCTATCTTCTAATCAAAATCTACCTGTAAAATAAGAATTTCTTACGCAGCAAACATCCTTGATATTTTTGCACATTGGTGTTAATGTAAAATGAAAAAAGTAAATACCTATACAACTAGATGATTGTAGAATTGATTTGTCAAACATGCACTTCGAATACGAATAAACATATTAGACTTTTTATTCAGACTACAACCTAGATCTGCTTTTGTTCGTTATTGCAGACAATACCGCGAGCGGACGCGTATCGTCGCCAAGGGATTCCTCAAGCTTGGCCTGGAGAGGTACCATTCAGTGGGCATCCTCGGTTTCAACTCAGTGGAGTGGTTCTTGGCAGATCTCGGAGCAATACACGCAGGGTATGTAGAGTTTATTTATCTTAGCATCTAACCACTTAAGCTTCTAATAAATGGCAATTTGAATAATTATGTGTTAAGTCCAGTAGTTTTACATATTGAATTATTATGTTGTGATGAAACAAAAGTCAAAAGGTTTTACAAATCCTAACCTTGGAGCTCCTTAAAATTTTCGGCTTTCGAATTAAGCGTCCATTTTCGACGTAAAGTTGGTACTCGTATAATAAATATGTTTATAGCTTAGATGTACAGTTCCTACACGTTCATGTAGTATACCTACTAAAGAAGACTTTTGGACTTGATACTTTTATCTGTGGACTTGATTGATGTTTTCTGTCAACAAGTAGTACTAAAAAGTAGCTGACCCGGTGAACTTCGTATCACTTAGGGGAAGGTGGGGACCCTTCGTACGGTTTTTACATTTTATTTTTTTTCTTCCTTATTTTTTGATGAATTAATCACCTGAAAGCTTTAATTTATAGTCTAACTATCTGAGATTCATAAAAAAAATGACAGATGATTTCATCTAGTGTTTCAACCATAATTCAACGATTTAAAAAAAATTGGAATTTGTAAGAATCTGCCCCACCAACGGGGCACCTATATACAGTGTTGGGAAACAATTTCAATGTGTACTTGTCCGCAGCTTTTCTATATGACATATACTCCTTGCATAATATCCTGTATTGCTGACTGCATGGATTCATCATCCACAGCTTGTCTACTTGTCTTTTTAGTTTATAAGTCCGCATCATGTTTCTGTGAAGAAATAATAAGAAATAGGTATTAAAATATATATAAACGTACATCGACGATAGCAAAACACAGGACAAAGTTAATGCAAATAATAGCAATTAGCACACTATCACTAAATCGTACCTACCTACTAATTTGTATACATTTGTACGCGTACAAATGTGCCCCATCTAGTTTTGTCCGAATGTACCCCACTAACTGAATAACAACAAAATATAACCTCTTCTAATATTAATAGGAAAACGTCATTAATTAAGTATTGGAAACGTATCTTAAGTATATTTAGCTACTTACTGATAGAATACTCTACACGAAAACTTGTTTTATGTACGGTAACAATAGACAAAAACATTGATTTAAAAAATTACTTACCGAGCGCGAAAACACATTCGTGTCTATCATTTCTCTCTCACCGGTGCGAATGGCGCGATACTACGTTGACGTAAAGGTAGTACATCGACTCACGTACATATACAATAGTAAGACCGTACGTTGTTTCGTTCAAGTTTTATTTTGACTGTATGAGGGTGCCCCGCGTACGGAGGGTCCCCACCTTCCCCTACCTCTTAAGTCTTATTATAATATTCAATAATATAAACCATATTAAATTAAACGTGCGTCAAACGTACATCAAAAGTTTGATAGGTAAGAACAGTTTATATGGCTAAATAAAGTTGTCGTTTTTAGTATTTTCCTCGCAATTTTTCCATATTTTCTCATGGTTTTTATGTTATGTATGTATATACCTAGATGTGTATTTATTCAGTTTCACCTCCGTCAGTTAAGTTTCTAGTTATTTATCATCTGTACCAATGTCAAGTGGATACTTTTGTCATTTTTAAAGAAAACAGCGTTATTGGTATTTGACGAATAAATTACTACCAACTCGTGTATCTTTCAGTGATGAAACTGGCCCTAAGTCTTGTATTAATAATTAGCTAGTGAAAATCACTGATAAAAACCCACTTAGTAATAGCACCTACTATATTTTTAAGTGCATTAATAAATAATTAAGACTATGAAACGATGTTATGTAATTTTAGCCTTTTGGCCTGGAAAGATTATAATCTTTGACGTGTTGTGAAGCCATTTTATGGCATTGTTTCTTACAACAACGATAAGTAAATATATTGGGTACAATTAAATTATATATTACGCATAATTTTTGTATTAATCCAGCGATATGGTGACTTCATAATATATAACATCTGTATCAGTGGATTAAAAGATGAAATTAATTCATCAAATTGGTTGTTTGCCTTTTACTATACGAGAAAAAGTACTAAATTGTGGTTTACTTACGTATTCATACCTAGGATTTACTAATTTTATTGGTGTAATAAAACTATTATCAAGTGGTTGGGTATTGGTCTAGTTTTTCATTGGATGAAATTACTCGTTTATCACAACAGCCACTAAATGCCGGTTGTAAGCACCCGCTTTGGCGAAGTCTACTATGTATATCTACTATAGACAATGGGTACCTACACAATACACATAGTAGAAATATTACCCAGTGCAGCAACACATTGCGCGATGAAGCTTCAGTGTTCCTCAACGTTATATGCCGCAGGACCGCTTACCATCGTGGGCTGAGCGCTTGTCTACCAACTGAAATAACAAATCCCACCAAAACATTTTCATGTAAAATGTTGCCAAGACGAGACCTGATTCGCTCATGTAGAGCCAAGCTTCTAACTCTACACACCCTAACTCTACAAGGCCTAACTTCACAAACTCTACACCTTAGTCAAAATATGTGGCTTGACCATTTCGCTACATTCACATAGGCATAGGTGTGCTTTTCATTACTTTTCTGTTAAACAATACTTCTTGTAGTAACGAACGGCCAAGCCACATATTTGACTAAAGTATAGAGTTTGTGAAGTTAGGCCTTGTAGAGTTAGGGTGTGTAGAGTTAGAAGCTCTACATGAGATCTGTTAACTTTTTGACAGTGCGAATAATGATTCGCCAAGACGAGACCATAAATGTATGGTCTCGTCTTGGCAACATTTTACATAAAAATGTTTTTGGTGGGATTTCATTTCTTTTTGTACCTAAGCTAATTACCAAGAAATTATTTTTTCTACAATTCCCAAGTTTTATAATTTTTTTGTTGTTTGTGTACTAGCTTGCATACCAAATTTCAGCTTTCTAGGACATTGGGACGTACCCTAAACATTTTGTTGATCATCAGTGAGTCAGTGACGAAATCAGGGTTTTTTTAGATATCAATAAAATCTAAAATAAAAGCTATGCTATTAGACTTTTATTTGTTTACTGAGTCTGCTATTGACAACATATCCCGAAAATTTTGTTGATCTGGCATAATCCAAATTTAAGTTAAAGGGGTTCAAAAAAACGACGAAGCGCTTCGAGAGAAGGTAGGTAGTGCCCTTGCGCTTCGCTTGGTTCGTCTTGGCGTTCTCTATTTATCTATATAAATACCTGGCATTCTCTCTGTCTCGCCAGATGTTACGGTCATATGCAAGATTCTTCCACTTGACACCGGCGAACCTGAAAATGTCATCCGACCAACGTCTAACTAATAACAAATCAATACTAATGCTTTTTGCACACAGTGGTTTCGCTGCGGGTATCTACACGACCAACTCAGCAGAAGCATGCTACCACTGCTTGGCGTCGTCTCGCGCCAATATCTGCGCCGTCCAAGACAAGAAGCAATTGGACAAGGTCCTCTCGATCCGCAGCCGCCTACCTAAACTAAAGGCCATCGTACAATGGGAAGGGACCGTGGATACCAGCATTCCTGGATTATACAGTGTAAGCATATTCTTTTTCTTGCACAAATTCATGAATTATTCCCCTAGATCTGATCTCTTTAAAAATAAGTGTACTTAATATCTCGGTCTAAGACAGCGCAAACGATGCTTGATTCAGTAGGTATCCTTCAACGAAATAGGTTGTAATAACGCGCTACACCTTCGTTGTGTTCTCATCTGTAAAGAAAATCAGATAAACTGACTTTCGTTTCGCTTCGTTCTCAAGAGTTTTTTTGCGGTGGAGAAATGCGTTATGCTTCACAGCTTCTTGAGGAATTACTTAACTGGGTTGAGTCTCTTGAGGGACTCTTTTTGTATCATCATCATCTTCTTGCACTTATTCCACGCTAAGTAGGGGTCGGCGCAACATGTTTCCCCTTCCACACATGCGTGTGCATGCATGCATGCGAGCATCTACAGCGCGTAAACTGTATCTTTGATTTTCGTTTTAACTTTTATATTGCAGAAAATTAAATATTCGAGTCAGTTTAACTGGTATATATCCATTACTTTAGCAAACTAAGATAGATATAGGTACATACTTTAAAAAAGTATCAATTTTTTTTTGCATAATATGGATGTGAGCGTTATGTCACTTTTGTAAAACCATTTTCTTTGTATATATTTTTTATACTTTTAACAACTTCAAAAAGAACGTTTTCTGCATATTTCTCGATGAAATGTTACGACCAAGAACATTTCCAGCGCCTATTGTATGCTGATGCTAACCAGACAAGGCGTAATGAACAACCTTGTTACCCAGTTCTATGGTATTACCACGTCTACTCGCGTATTTGTATAATTTCAGGTTCACGGTGTAGTTGTTTAAAATGCAATTATTTCTCTATTAGCCGTAATTAGTCTTTATATGTGGCCTTCAGATAAATACGTACTTGGTTTTCGATTACGACTAGATATTCTCTTTGGCCTGATCATATCGATCTAATCTCAATCTGATAGAGCATTTAAATTTAGTGTTTTTAATAAATTTATACAGAAAAACATTTCCAAAGATAAATACAGTTTTGTATCCTCATAAACATCTAGTGTAAATACATACTACTAGCTCATAAGAAACCTGTGCACCTAGCACAGCTTTCTTTCTTGTCGCATCTACTTTTTTGTCGCAATTCATATACGGAAGTCGGCAATTAAAAAATGCATAAGTAATTCTGCCCGTCTCATAAGTACATAAATACGTTTCATTATTATAGTATGTCAAATATTTGGAAGCTTAAAAAAAGCTTTAAATAAAAATAATGTGTACGTTTTACCACAGGCACTAATTTCAAGTTATTTAAAAAAAAACTAACACTATAATAGCCAGTCTCAAAATATGAAAATAAGCAAGACTGTTCATAAATAAATAATCATTTTACTTTAATTAAAATTAAATACTTATATTAATTTTCCACGTGTACGTTATTACAATGTTTGCGATGCTGAAGCAAAACAACTCTACTTCCATCTACATTAAATATTGGCATCACGCCATCTTTGTCGATGTAAATATTGATTGAGGACATGACACAAAAATCCATTGATGAATCATTACAACTCCAATACGTCAGAGTATAATATTACCACACAAATAATATTCAGCTTGACGATAACGATAGCGATGAATTCAATTAAACTTTTTATGAACTTCAACAATCAAATAAAAATGGGAGATCGAGGTATTTTACATGCTAAATTCCTATGCTAGTAGATAAACATATCTGAGTAAAAGTGATTAAATGGCCACTGTCTTTTTAATTTCCTCTTTTTTCTGCTCTAAAATATAGTTAGAGGTTCTTTAGATACCAGATTAAATATCAAATTTTTTATCGATGAGTAGTTGATGTACCTAAGTCCATGATTTAGGCCACTTCTATCTAAAACTGCAAAAAAAGAACAAATAATAAATTATCTTAATCATGCAAAATGCAAAGAAAACACTGCAGGATTAAAATAACCTTACTGGGACGGATGAATAATAAGACTCTTAACTGATAACATCAAGTCTTATGTAATAAAAATAAATTTTGATAACAAGCCATTTTGGGGATATTTGGCGAATTGCTTTTAAATGAAAACCAAAAAAATAATATGTCGATACCCAATCGATAACTTATCGATACCTACTTGATTGTCTAATAAATAAACGATAGACAAGAAAGAAAAATCATGAACTTGTTCCTACCTAGTATATACCTAATTCATTCTGTGGTACCTATACCTATAAGTGAACAAAATCAGACATTGTTTTCTATGTTTAGATTTGCAAAGAACAACTAAAGTGATTTGGAAATCAGATAATCTGAAATCGTCTGTGACAAATAATTAGGGAATGCAAATCTCGCGAGATTAGGGCTCAAGCGAGATCTCGCGAGATTAGCAGTTTTGTGTGTTTTTTTTGCAAATAATCACAATATTTGAATACATTAGGAAATTTTCTAAATAAGAATCATAAGTATTATAAGATAAACATTTATTTTCACGAAATAAAACAACTTAAAACGGATAAATACTAGCGATAATATTCTTCATTTTAAATCCGTGATCGCGATTGTTGAAAAGTGGTCGAAACGTCGGGTTTTAAATTTAAAACGTTTTAAGTTGTTTTATTTAACGAGTAGTAACGGCGTAAACATCACATACCACTATTTATTTATTTATTTTTTCAAAAAACATGTTTTTTTTTATGATTGAACTAAGCCAGCACTTGCCTGATGTTAAACAACTATGCGGTCAACAATAGAGCGCACTTGCTTAGGTAAAGCCCGTTAATTCTGGCCTTGAAGAGCCCCAAGTTATAATGGATAGGAAAGACTGACCCAGGCAGAGAGTTCCACTCCCGGGCAGTCCGTTTCAAAAAAGACTGCAATCTCGTTAATCTCGCGAGATCTCGTCCTGTTTTCGACCGAGATTCAATCTCGCAAAAAAAGGCCGAGATCTCGCAAAAACGAGATCTCGCGAGATCGAGATTGCATTCCCTAGGACAATAAAAGCTAGATCAACAAAAATATTTCTTCTTTTAATTTTAAGTTTTTAAGATCCATCAAGATTAGGTGACATGTTAATTTTTCAGATCGTTATTTTATTAAGAACTGGAATTATTTTTCTTTTATACTATGCAATAATGTCCAGAGATATTTATTGTTTCGTTAAATTTTGCGCACTTTAGCCGTAAATCAACCTACCGATATCGGTTGCGCCCATAGAAACTGTTTATCTAGGCCATAAAACTTTACAGACGCATACAAAATAAAACACCGTTTTTACCTCGGTTACCTCGAATATATGTACCTACATTGAATGAATTTATTTTCAGTGGGAACAGCTGATGGAGATTGGAGCCAAAGAACCAGACACACTGCTAGATAACACATTAAAAAACATAGCCGTCAATCAATGTTGCACTTTAGTGTATACGGTGAGTAACGTAATCAAACACAGCGGTACGTGTTCCTTACTGGACTATTTTCACGTTTACAGCTTGCGACCTATAAACAGAGTTTAGAAATAGAACGCCAGTGATCCTATATGAACACTGTAATTTTAATCCTCTATTTATAAATATAGAGTTCTTCTAGGTTTCTTATAATTGTTCGAAAATAAAGCTTGGGAAAACTGCATTAAAAATAAGCCTACTTACCTAAAGTTTTAATTAAGGCAGTTGCCGGTAAATGGAGAAACATTCCAATCCCTAAAATATTTGTGTACTGAACAAAATGTTTTTGTTAAATAAAAAGAGGAGTAGCCTACATCACTAATCAAACTTAACGTATCCTAAAAATGTTCTGTGTCCTAAACACAATAAATTATTTGCGTCTTCTTTTTGGACTGGACCGTTTCTCTATTTACAAATAAAAGGATTTTAATTTAAGTAATATTTATCTCTGGCACTTATACTATGCTGAGTTTGAAGCTAGACGAGGGTATTATTATACATAATATGTATGTAGCCAGTACTCATTGTCAGTTAGTACCAGCTAGTACGCAAGTAGCCAGTGCTCCTGTGCTAAGTCTTATCATACCTCACGTTTCCAGTCTGGCACGGTGGGACCACCGAAAGCAGTGATGTTGTCTCACGACAACCTGACGTGGGACGCGTACTCCATCGCGCTGCGCGTGGGCAACATGCAGCCCGAGACTGAGCGGCTCGTGTCCTTCCTGCCGCTCAGCCACGTGGCCGCGCAGGTAGGACCATCCACCATCACAACAACCCTTTAGTTGTTTCCAGATTTACATTGAAAATATATCCAACTGAAAGTCTTCAGTCCAGACATTTGGAAGCAAAAATTATATAATTATATTGATTACGTCAATAGATTAGCCAAAACTTTCCTATATTTTGAATTGTCATATTTTAAAATATTATTGAAACTTAAAAATCCTTAAAAGTTTGTTTAATTGCTATACTTAATTGAAGTAATTTTAAACTCAGTAGGTATGGACATCAAATACATATTAGACTTTTTTTAATCACCAAGATTTTGGTTAATGAATTATTTAGCATAGACATAGGCTGTTATTTATGTTACAATCATAACAACTAGATATATTACTTACTATTGGTTACATAAAATGTAATAAAATTAATATAACATTTTTAATTCACAGGTGGTAGATATTTACACATCAATGACCAAAGGAATCTCAGTGTACTTTGCACACCCAGACGCGCTGAAAGGCAGTCTCGTCGAAACATTGAGAGAAGTGCGGCCGACAAGGTTTGTCCATTGTTACACACCTAAGCTATATTTATAATTATAGATAGTAATTAGAAAAAGAAAGTCATAATCGCACAAAACCTGATTTTTATCATTCGCTTAAAATAAATACTTAGGAAATGAAATACAAAGTATAGACAATAAGATTACCAAAAATTCTTAAAGGTCTCGTCCTCAAATCATAAATATACAATATACCTACATAATTAATAATTATACTACTCTGGTTTAAATGCTATTATGATACGACCTTTTGGAGTTGCGTTACGCGCAGTGAAGAATTCGCACTTGCTTACGTTACGGAATCGGACAGGCACAATTGACGTAATTTTGCGCTTAATTCCTATTATATTATTATTAATTATCCTAAAGTCCTAATAGTATTTCAATCGGACAATACACGTGTCTAGTTTGACTAGTTTTCATAAAATCCGTGAGACCGTGACGTAAAATTGGAAAAACACCCTTTCCTACATCCTCGCGAATTAATTTACTGTGTAAGTAAAAATAATAACTATTTAATTTATACTACACGTGTATTAAATATTTGAAAGACGCGTGTCACTTTAAAAGTGAGTAGTTTTGTATACTCCGTGACATAGAATTGGAAAACATCATACACGTTCTGCTAACATTCAATAAGTAGTTAGACAAAAATTACCTATATTTTAATTTATAGTACTAAGTACAATGCGTCAACCTAAAGCTTTGAAAAGTTGTATTGCAGTGAGTACGTTGTGTTTTTGTATCATGCGTACAAAACAAAATAATTTCAAAAAAGTCCATACAATTTCTGTTATAAACTCGGGAATTTACTATGTAACGTAACGTCATACAATTGCAAACATGGTCCGATCATGAATAAACGTGCCCCTGATAGCGTATCTATACAATTACGCGATTTTGGATACGAATAATGGCGTAATTACGATTAATGTATAAGCTACTAAGTAATGTAGAGTCATTCGGGGTAACCGTACGCAGCGGGTAAGTGTGCGAATTGCACATATCTCCTAGACGAGGCGCGGGGGGTGGGGTATTAGTTCTAGTCAATCAGAGGCCACAGCGAGGGAATACAAACGCGACAAACTCGGACGCTGCACCACGTTTCGTTTAAAATTTATATGCTAAAAAGTGTTTCTCGGTCTAAAATCGATAATTTCCTGTGTCCTGGAAAACATTGTCACATACGAGATTATAAATTTACAAGGGTAAATTCATTTTTGTTGAATAAACACATATTAAGCTTGAAAACTGACACATCATTTTAGGTTATTGTTGAATATTTTGAACTCAGTTGTCATTTGTTTGAGTTTTGGCTACTCGGGTAAAGTGTGCGCGGGTAAGTGTGCGCGTGACAGAAGTTTCGTAAAAATGCGTTTTGTTTAAAATATATCAACGGCTATCAATGGTGTTGATTGTTCCTATCTATATTTATATATTATAGTTATGTTGGTATACTAAAAGTTTAAAAAATGTCATATCAAAGACTTCATTATAGATTTTAATAGGCTGACTAACAAAAAATATTTGAGTTCATCATCCAAGAATGTAGGTACATCATCTACACTTTAATTATTTTCCTATACGTCATAAGTTTAATTAATCGCAAGTCTGAATTAAAGTCTGAATATTGTTATAATTTTGTGTTCAGTTCTTATTATTACAAGTTTGATTGATCTCAAGTAAAAATTTATGTTTGATATCATGATATTCTTATATGATTCCAAAGAAATACTTAATTAATTTAAAAGATGTCGTGATATAGCATTAATCATGTTATTTTAATTATTATGTACACTTACCCCTACTGCGTCTACTTACCCCACAAGGGTGCGCACACTTTCCCGCAATTTTGGGCAAGTGTACGCATTCCGACTTTCTGTGATTTTTGTTAAATATAAAAATAAATAAGAAATTGATTGTTTTTTTTGTTATTGCAATTGATAGCCAAATAAATACTCTACTCGCTACAATGTCTTTCTTTCCGATATTTTCCTGTTCCTAGACACAACAAGGCTTGAAAGTGCAAAGTGCGCACAGTTGACCCGAATGACTCTATAGCGTAGCAATGAAAAAATTGGCCTATCATGAAGCACGCTCAACATAGAAATAAATGAACTTTTATACTAAGATACTCGTACGGTACGAGTCGTACCTGATACAATATCTAAGAAGGCTAGACTGGTTTTAAAGGGAGTAGAGTACCTACTAGTATACCAGTATTACGAGTTACGAGTATTTAGGGACTACACTTTTCAGAGGTCGCGGTTTGGTCACCGCACACAGTACAAACATTTTTGGACTGAAGATGTCTGTTGTATCGATCTGGGTGTTTCTATAAATATTTATGTTATTACTCACAAAAAAGGATATAAGTAACGTTTTTAGTTGCCTGGCACCTAAAGTAAAAGCTAGACGACGCTATGTGAATGTACAGGACATTTATTTTAAGTAACTAAAAATAGTTCACACATAAGTATACCTTTATGGATCATGAATTCTTTATAAACGGTACCTATTAAATGTAAATCCGATAACTTTTTTGTAAGCATTACTTTTTTTCAGATTCCTAGCAGTGCCGAGAGTGTATGAAAAAATGTATGAAAAAATAGTGGCGGTTGGCGCGTCTCGAGGTGCGATTACGCGGTACCTCGCGGCCTGGGCGAAGGACAAGGCTCTGAACTATCACCTCGCCAGAATTAACGGGTAAGACGTACTGTGTTACATCTTTGAACTCGGTTCCAAGTCCAACTATTATCTATTAACAAGACGTTTATGACGCAACTTGTTTTAAAACACACTTTCAGCAACGGGTTAACGTTTAAAACCCGTCAGTATTCATCATTATTATCGAAGCACAATAAATATAATATCTACTTGGCAGCTATCTAAAATTAGCTGATTTCGACCACTCCTTTTTACAAGCTGTTATCTTTTCATAGATTACTTAGATATACAAATTAATGATGTGTTTGACAGTTGTGTATCAAACGAAATGGCGGGTCTCCCGGTAGACTTCACGACAAGCGAAATGCTTGACTACTGGTATGTCTGTGTGCAGCTGTCTGAATGATATATTGTGTTCTAATCCACCAGATATCATTATAAATCGAGTTTATTCTGCCTACGAAGCTAATCACCTAAATCCCCTACTTTAATACGTCCTTGTAGATAGTTGCTTTTGAGTGCTAATGCAACTTCATAAATTCAATGCATGGTTGCATCCGTAGGTACATTAGATAGTATAACAGTTGTCATTGCAAGTTTTACTCTATCTTTAACTTAACAATAAATGTACGTTCATCATTTTAATTAAAGAACAATTATTTATAGTAATAGAGGTTACTAAAGCCTATTAATATCTATGAAAACACCCAGTTGGGCACGAAAACTGTAAAATAGTTTTTTAAAGTAAGAATTACCTACTATCCCAACGACGCCCCCTAAATCTGCCACTGTGGGTGATTCATTGAAAAGTACTATCTAAATTACTGATCAGACAGTGATGTGACTTTTTTGGGTATTTTGCATAAGTAGGTGCACCACATACTACACATCAGTAGCGTCGCGTGGGTGTCAGCCGCCCGGGGCGGAAGACAATTCTGCCACCCTTTCTATTTTTTTGCTTCTCCAGTTGGCAAAGCAGCCCACCTGATAGTAAGTGGTCACTGTGGCCTATTCCATAAAGCCCCCCGAACGCTACGCCACTGCTACACATGCATAGGTTTTGGTCAGGCAAAATGTAAATAACTAGACTTCCGCCCGCTGTTTCACCCGCGCGTTATCTCTTTTGTCAATTATCCACCCCTTACTATATTTCCGGGATCAAAAGTACCCTATGTCACCAGGGGATAGTAATAGCTTTCCAACAGTGAAAGAATTTTCCAAATCGATTCAGTAGTTTCGGAGCCTATTCAATACAAACAAACAAACAAATCTTTCCTCTTTATAATATTATTATAGATATCTATATACAGCGTGTTAGGTAACCCGAGGGACATATTTAAGGAGAGTGTTCAGAATCCGATTTAGAGTACAATTCGCTATAAAAATCCTAATAATTTATGTATGCATGAACTACCTAAAAATCCCGTGTGCTGAGCGGCCGGTTACGCCCCACACTGGAACGGATTTCGGATTTGCGGACATTGGACTTTTTTGTTAAATATTAATATTTTTATTATGCCAATCGATAGCCCTAATTAAGCCGATCAGATTTTATTCAGGTCATTTTTTTTGTAAACATTATATTATACGAAAAAAATTGAAAATAAAAAAAAAATGTATGGAACGATATCTAAAATGCTCTATAAGTTCCAAGTCTTGACAGATCTCAGAATGATTTTTTGTGGGGTTAATCTATGGGTGTTTATGTATAGTTTCACATACATAGTATTGTCCCGGACGTCCCCGTTTTCCAGATATATGAAGCTGAACTTAGGTACTTTTTCTACTTTTTTCTTAGGGATTATTTTAAGTTTTTAACTCTAAATATTATAAAAAAGGAACATTGTGCATTGTATATTAATTTAATTGATTATCAATAAAACTATTACATCTGGTGACGTCATACAACAAAATTAAAACATGTAAAAAGTGAATATAATACATCAAAATTGTGTTTTTAAATAGGATTCCATTTACTTAATGGAATTTTGTTGTTTCAGCCTTTGGTACAAAAGGCGGACTTAATTCCTCGTGGCTTTTTCTACCTGTCAACCTGAAGGCCAAGCAGAACGAAATAAATACTGATTAATTAAATTATTCTGTGTCGCAAAAAATACAAGCAATATAAGTGATATAAATCACTTATATTGCTTGTATCTATAATATTACAGGCATAAATGAAGGTTTAATCAAAAGGTTCCATGTTATTCTGCAAATCATACCAAGTGCAGAACGTGTAGGTAGATGTTTCTAAATTTTCTCAATATTGTCGAGAACTAGCGGCCTTGTTTGTAAAATAATACTCGTGGTATAATATGCCTGTTAGTGTCCATAAAATACTAATACATGGAGCAGACATCATTGATAATTTGATTCCCATCGGAAAACTTCCTGAAGAAGCCAAGAAACAAGGAGTTTAGAAAATATAGAGAACACCATTTCAGAAAAGTAAACAGGCATGCGTCAAATGAGGATAAATCTTCTTTTGTCGCCCGAACCTAAGCTTACAATAATTTTACTACCAAGAATGGCCAAACTCAAGAATATGACTCTCTCTCTCTCCAGAATCTTTTGATGCTCAAGATCAAGACTGCTCAAGAAGTGAACCTGAATTTACAGATACAAGCAATATAAGTGATATAAGCGACACAGAATAATTTAATTATTCAGTATTTATTTCGTTCTGCTTGGCCTTCAGGTTGACAGGTAGAAAAAGCCACGAGGAATTAAGTCCGCCTTTTGTACCAAAGGCTGAAACAACAAAATTCCATTAAGTAAATTAAAACATATTTAAAGACACAATTTTGATATATTATATTCACTTTTTACATGTTTTAATTTTGTTGTATGACGTCACCAGATGTAATAGTTTTATTGATAATAATCGATTAAATTAATATACAATTCAAAATGTTCCTTTTTTAATATTTGGAGTAAAAAACTTAAAATAATCCCTAAGAAAATAGTAGAAAAATTAATATACAATTCAAAATGTTCCTTTTTTAATATTTGGAGTAAAAAACTTAAAATAATCCCTAAGAAAATAGTAGAAAAAGTACCTAAGTTCAGCTTCATATATCTGGAAAACGGGGACGTCCGGGACAATACTATGTATGTGGAACTATACATAAACACCCATAGATTAATCCCACGAAAAATCATCCTGAGATCTGTCAAGATTTGGAACTTATAGAGCATTTTAGATATCGTTCCATACAATTTTTTTTTATTTTCAATTTTTTTCGTATAATATAATGTTTACAAAAAAAATGACCTGAATAAAATCTGATCGGCTTAATTAGGGCTATCGATTGGCATAATAAAAATATTAATATTTAACAAAAAAGTCCAATGTCCGCAAATCCGAAATCCGTTCCAGTGTGCGCCCCAAACTCAAATTGTACGCGTGAACAAGTGCACGAAATAGGTAGGTACTGTGAAGGGAAGAGTGCCCGCACGTTACGCGGATTTTCAGGTTTCGGCTACGGTTATTGACAGATATTTACCAGAGTTTTTATTGATTTATTCTTATTTTGTTATATGGAAGTATGAACTATTTGGGGTTTAAATATGTCCCTCGCATTTCCTGTCATACTGTTATGTATACCAATTAAGGCAAAAACGTACTCGTAAATTAAATAATAAAAAAAATTGCATGGATCGTGATAATGGGAACTTAAATTAATAAGCTTTTTAATCTTAAAGCATTTAGTTTGGTGCTTTAGGCGTTAAGTAGGTTATCATTTAACACACAAAATTCTCTTCTAGAATATAATTATTAAACTATATGTTTGGGTAGGCGGGTAACTATTTATAGATAACCGTATAGTTTGTGTATCTATTTTATCTATTGAATTAGGATTAGTTAATGCTTATGTGAATCAGTATTGGACTATTAAGTCTGTAATCGTTCATTAAACAGATAAACTTTACCTAGATAAGTTAAATAGTCTTTCTTAGTTAAATGTGCATAGAATTATAAATCATTAATACGGTAAAATTGATTGTGATTTGACGACCGATCGGTGTAATAGGCCGGCTGTCACGCAAGAGGCCGTAGGTTCAATCCCCGCACGGAACAAATATTTTTAGCGCAAGAACATGTCTGTTTGTATTGGCTTGGGTAGGAGTTTTTGTGACATTAAATTGAGTAAAGTCACAGCATAGTTTTGCTTGGAATTCTTATAATAATATACCTACAGACCTTACAAGTTTTTTGCTGGTGCCCCTATGTTATAGTTCCTATGTCTTATGAAGGGCATCACATCTGCATCCATATATAACTCATTTTATTAGTGCTTTAAGTGAACAAATAATTGTTTACTTAGCAAGAGGTATTTTTTTATAATTAGGTTGGTACGTGACTGCAAGCAATTAAAAAACACAAATGATTTATAGAGTTGATAACCACGATTACTTTAGGTACTGTAATTTAATTATGACCAAGGAAGCTTGCACTATGAGAATCATCTTACAACGAACCAATTGACTTATGTATCCGTAGAATAAAGTGCGATCTGTAATATGAATTACACTTTTGTAACCTTCGTTGTTACGCGGAATAAAAGTCAGATAGAACGTTATTAAAATAAATAGGTACAATTAAATCTACCTACTACAATACAAAAAGTACCTTTTAATTTTAAGCCGATTTCCGAGGATAATTACTATTAATTTGGGCGGCACACTTGAAATGAAAGACTCGAAGATCAAATGAGCCTGCACATTAAGCGACGCTTCCTGTTAAAGTGTCGCTCAATGGAATAGGCCGCAGTGGCCGCTTACCATCAGGTGGGCTGCGCGTCTATCTGCCAACTGATACTTACTTTTTACATCTTGTAGGTACGAAGGGTCGTCGTTCAGCTACAGAATCGCCAAGTCTTTGATCCTGAGCAAGGCCCACGAGGCGCTGGGTCTGGACCAGTGCAAGTACTTCGTGTCATCAGCTGCCCCGCTGTCAGTGGAGATCAAGAAGTTCTTCGTGTCGCTGGATATACCCATCGTGGAGGCGTTCGGCATGAGCGAGATGGCTGGTGCTCATGCTCTCAGCGTCTATCCCAAGTAAATATACGATTCTATTAACAGAAGTATTTGAATTTTTCGAAGATTAATGAGGAACTATTATTTTAAAATGTGCAACAGCTGATATGTTGTTAACTATAGGTACTTTTACGCCAGATAGGATATTCTCTTTATACAACGTAAAAAGGTGCTTAATGTTATACTCTTGTAATTTTATTAATTTTTGCCCAAGGTACTCAATTCCCGTAAAGTGAATAAATCGTTAGCGTTCAATTCCGGACAAGTAAAATTTTCCAACATTACAAAATGAAAATTAAACTCATTGGTCAATGGCAAAATTGCACTTAGTCCAAAATTAAAAAAAAACTACCCATATGTCATTTACTTCAACTAAAAGTTCCTCCATCCCCACAGAATGAAGATCGACTCAGTAGGCGAACTTCTAGACGGTACCGAGACCAAGTTCGACGGTTCGGTGAGCCCCAACGGGCCGGGCGAGATCTGCATGCGCGGCCGCCACCTCATGATGGGCTACCTCAACGACGACGAGAAGATCGCCTCCACCATCGACAAGGAGGGCTGGATCCACTCCGGCGACCTCGGCCGAGTCGATGACTACAACCTGCTCTACATCACTGGGAGGATAAAGGTAAGAGATAGTTCGACGGGTCATTGACCTAACGGGCCGGGCGAGATCTGCATGCGCGGCCGCCACCTCATGATGGGCTACCTCAACGACGACGAGAAGATCGCCTCCACCATCGACAAGGAGGGCTGGATCCACTCCGGCGACCTCGGCCGAGTCGATGACTACAACCTGCTCTACATCACTGGGAGGATAAAGGTAAGAGATAGTTCGACGGGTCATTGACCTAACGGGCCGGGCGAGATCTGCATGCGCGGCCGCCACCTCATGATGGGCTACCTCAACGACGACGAGAAGATCGCCTCCACCATCGACAAGGAGGGCTGGATCCACTCCGGCGACCTCGGCCGAGTAGATGACTTCAACCTGCTCTACATCACTGGGAGGATAAAGGTAAGAGATATTTCGACGGTTCATTGACCTAACGGGCCAGGCGAGATCTGCATATTCAGTTCCCATGGTATAACAGAAATAGTGTCTCTGTTAATAGCAAAACGATGTTATGTTTGGGGCTAAGTAGCTTTGGGTGATTGAATAATATTCAAGGATATTGATTTTTAGACTGTAAAACATAAGTAACATATTTAAATCTGTATGTATGTACATGTAACAAAGTAAGACCTTCACAAAATGACACGACACATTCGAAATACATTGGATATATCATGTTATTTTGTGGAAAGGAAGTGTTAACAAGTTACATTGACGAAAAAAGAAAACAATATTTTGTTGTTTGGAATGTCCACTACAAGTAAGTATGTCGTAGACATCCCAAGTTGTCCTCCTAATATCATTTTAATTGATTGTTTATATTTGACTGGTCCGATGGCGCATTAGGTAAAGACAGTGGGCACATTGCCAGGAGGTCTGACGACCCTCTCGGAACGGAAATGTCTTCGAACGATGGATACGTGTAGGGAGTCGTAGCCATGGTAGGCCTCCCATAAGGTGCACAGATGATCTTATAAAGATCCCGGGCATCTAATGGATGCGGGTGGCGCAGTTTTTACCACAATACCTACCTATATTTTAATGCTTACAGTTTATTTATGTTAGTCATTTGCAAGTGTAAGAAAGACCTATCAATTAGTACTAATATCTTAATATGATTTCTGTCTGTATTATTTGATCTATGGAATAAAATTTCAAAATTGTTTCATATCCTCTCCGTGTCTCCTACCCATGACACAAGTGCTCAAGCTGCTTACTCTACTTACTTTGAGGTCTGATCAGTTCGTGATGTTGTCCAATATTTATAATTAAAAAGCACGATTGCTGCAAAGCATGTAAGCAGTAGAAACGTCGGGTTTTATTAAAATGTAGGGACTAAACTGTGATTGTTATCCGTTTAAGTTGTTTTATTTTTCATGAGTAGTAATTGTATAAATATTCTAATATTTACCACTTCTCCAATATTTTATCTGCCTCCGTGGTACAGTGGTTAGAGCGTTGGGCACTAAAACCCGGAGGTCGGGGGTTCGAATCCCGCGGGAAGCATCACTTTGTGTGATTGTTTCCAGCTTGGTTAGGACATAGCAGGCTTGAATCACCTGAATGTCTGAAAATAATAATGATTCCGTGCTTCGAAAGGCACGTTAAGTCGTTGGTCGCGACTATGTTGCAAGTAGGTCTGGTTTCCCAGTAAGGGTTACGGAGGTCAGATGGCAATCGCTCCATTGTAATAACCAGACTTGTCAAAATGATCATAGTCGAAGCGGGCCCTGAGCTTCATACTGGATGCAATCGGGAATGCGCTGAGATGATGATGACGACCAATCGTCCAATATTTGTTTGTCCCTTAGGAGCTGCTGATCACGGCGGGCGGCGAGAACGTGGCGCCCGTGCCCATCGAGCAAACCGTGCAGGCCGAACTGCGGCACGTGGGCTACGCCGTGCTCATCGGCGACCAGCGCAAGTTCCTCGCCATGCTCATCACGCTCAAGGTACCTACGTGACGCCCTCCTAGCCGAGTTATCGGCTCCGGCCAATCTTACGATCCACCAATTTCGCAGGATATATTATAGTGCACAAGTGCGCAAGCACAGGCGTGCACCGAATACCCTCATATGATACGGCGGGACAGCAGTCTGATGTGCGTGACGTACGTGCTTTCCGAGACACGGAGGTGTTTTATACCGCCATCTTTCAGATCCTGGGCTGTGACTGAGTATTCTGAACAGAAAATATAAATTAATTTTTTTTGGTATGATCCGGTATTTGGACCACTGGCACGCCCGTCGCTTGAAAGTGCGACCTTCTGGCTTCTGGACTAAGGAGGCCTTCAGCTCATCTTCACTTCACCTCACCAGGAGTCATCTTGAATATAATATAGTTTATGTATGTAATAACATTGTATTTCTAGACTAAAGTGGACCCCGAGACGGGCGCAGCGTTGGACCAGTTGGAGAGCGAGGCGCAGAAGTGGGTAACGAGCCTCGGCAGCAAGGCCACCACGCTCAGCGAGATCGCACGAACCAAAGACCCGGCTGTGAGTACCCATCTTAATCTCTGAATGCCTAGTGTAAGGTTTTACGTAAAAAACGTCAGTTCATAATGGTATAACAGTGTTGAGAATCACGCTATCTGCGTGAGCACCGATCCGTGCTCACACTCCTAGAAATTTGTTCCATAAAGCCGAATTCACAGCGCGTGTTTTGCCCTACATAATTAAAAGAAACATGTCAGAATTATAAAAATACTGTCTCAATGCACATTCGATAAAGGTTTTGGTTAGCTGGAACCCAATCTTTTCTTAAATTTATGTTAATACTATCTCTTATTCAGAAACTAGTTTAACTTAGTATTAAATTGTTCAAATGGCGATTGTTTATAAAACCTTGCATGGGTCAAGGGGAGGGTATACTCGTATGTTAACATGTTTTTGTTGATTGTGTTGACAAAACATGTAAAAGAGACCCGACTTAACACATGAATACCTACACGCAAATAAAAATTATATTATACGTTGGTTGTGTCGTATCGTTTAAATATAATTAATATATTGTATTGACTTCTTTGTGAACAGGTAGTAAATACCTACACTCGTTTTTTAACTTTAAATGTTACATGATCAGTGATCAAAGTATCGGTTTAATAGTAAAGTCAAGTTAACTAATATTACGTTAGTATTAAACTTTAAACAAAATATTAAAATATACGAGTATTCTTACTAAATCATATTTTGCATAATCTGAATAGATACATAATTTGAATGAGGTAGTCTCTATATTTGCAAAAAAAAAACATTAATTTATATCCTTTTAAAGACAAAAAAGAAAAACCTGCGATAAACTATTTTTATCTTATAAGTAACCATATTATGACTCAACGTGAGATTATCGTTTCAGAAAACGGACTTTAATATTTTGTTCTACTTGGGAAATCCTAAACGATTCAAAGAACTATTAAAGGGCATTAAAAATGTTACATTTGTCGATTAATAATACATATTTGACACGAATACGACCAAACTTGGGAATTACATCTCTGTACAAATAAATGCTATCTTGCACATTTTATCAACGCGATTATTTACTGCAGATTAATTATCTTTGAGTTATTAATTTTCTGCAACCAAGATAAGAAATGTAGGGCTCAATTTCCTTAATAAGTTAAGATGACAATAAGCTGTAAGAAAGAATAGTATCCTGTTTACGAATAAATATAAAATCATAGATAAATGTAATAATTGCAACAGTATGAAATAAAAACGCAAATAATTTAGTTATGCATAATTTTCAAACTTATAGTTAGTCTAAATTAGACTATATGACAGATAAATTTTATCTTTAACTTAAACTGGCACTTATTATTCTGGAAGTTTTATTAATACTCGTCCTTAAAAGACTTCGGCCTATCTTCCGTGTGTGTAAACAAATATCACTTATGACGCATGACTATATTGTATGCAAATAATCATTCTATGTTATTTTCAGGTACACAAAGCCATTGAGGAAGGATTAGCGAGAGCCAACAAAAAAGCTATATCAAACGCGCAAAAAATTCAGAAATTCACAATCCTGCCTGCAGATTTCTCTACTCCTACGGGTGAATTAGGTAAAAATCGATTATGTTTTATGAGAATTAATAGGTAATTAAAAGGAAAATTAATTGAATTGAAAATTAATTAATGTATTTTTTTCAGGGCCTACACTAAAAGTGAAGAGAAACGTTATTTACGAGAAGTACAGAGACATCATAGAAGACTTTTACAAAGAATAGTTGCAGAATTAAAACTTAGCCAAAAGGGAGAGGGCATAAATAATTTATTCTTGTTATTTAATATTATTGCTCAAATAGGGACTTATTGTGATCACGTAAAGGTGTAAATAGGTTATATTTTTGTTACGAAAAATATACAATTTATAGAATATGGTTGTATTATTAAAACACTAAAATATAATCCATTAAACTTTAATAAAATCTTAATAGTAATAAATTCAATTGGAATGGATATACCTAACATTTATTATACATTAACAAAGTCATATTTCAAAAAAAAAATTTAAAATTTATAAGAGTAATACTTAAGTCAATACTTTTCCCAGAATCATAATATGAATTTAATAATGTCCTAAAACTAAAAAATGAGCTAACATAATAACTAGGCAATAATCCACTTTTATTACAATAAAAAGGAAAAAATATATTTAAAATCGAATAATTTACGATCTTTAAGTACATTGAAATAGTAATAAAGTAATAATACTAAACAATAAATATTTGATAATTGAGAAATGATAATACTACACGTATTTACTTGTATGGAATGTAATACGACATAATGCAGATAATGGAAATTATCTAAATGGACTGGCGTGTTAACACCTGTCACCACGCGTCATGCCGCAGTAATGGTACAGAAAACTGAATGCGAAAATGAAATCTTTCATTAACATTTGATTATGCTTATGTACGAGATATGCAAGCATAGAAACAGCAAAATTAGCTTATACGATAACGCAGGTGGCACGGATGCACGCGCATCATTGCCGGGTTTTATCATAATATCCTAATCGAGGTGCGCTTGCGCGATGATTAAGCTTAGGCAAATCGAATTATTTGATGTAGTGGATATTAGGACGATTGACATAATTATCTATAGTCTGCGCGCAAGTTTTAGTCACCTCCTTGGGTATGCGTGTGCATGTCTAGTTTTTTTTTAATTTGAAAACGAGCTGAACTAATTTAGGTCCGGCTGTCAACAAAAAAGCTTTTATAATTTTAATGTTCTACCCAAAGGAGTGAGAATGTTGTGTAATTAAGATGAAGAGAAACGAATACAGTAAAAGGCACAATATGACACAAGTTAGAAGTAACTTTGGAGAAATTCGTAAGCAATAACCATTTCATATCTAGGTACAAATTCAAATTGTAGGGCTGTTCTGGGGGGCAGAAGCAACTCATCCGGGATCCTTTCCAGTCGGGCCAGTAACAAGGCAAGGTCAGGTTGGGTATAAAGGGATTGGCATCCCCATGTCAGGACCTTCAGCAGAAGGGACGTTTAGTCGGTAGGGCTAAAGAATTTCGACTTGCGACTCCCACATTAACATTCCTAAGAAAGTATATCGACTTTCTTAGGAATGTTAATTTGGAAAACTGCATTTCTTAACCAAGAAAGGGCTTTTCAATGTAAAAATAAGTTTTAATACAGTAATGTTTTGTTAGTTTTTATGCACTCGAAATTCGGTTTCGAAACGAGTTTCAACTGTAATATTTAATTGCAATGGTTTGATAGAGACTAGAGAGGTGTGAGGCACATTTGCTTTACTTCTACCTTGTGTCTTACTGAGAGTGGATGAGGCGTGTGGAGTAAGGTATGTGATGTGGGGGTATCCTCACGGGTCGGCGAGCGAGGGCGGGGCGGCCTGCGGCAGCGGCGGCGGCGCGTCGGCCAGCGGCAGCGGCTTGGCCACGCCGATGCGCACAACGCCGCGCGGCGCGCCCTTGAGCGCCGCCACTGCTTGCTCCAAGCTGGCGTCTTCCAGGTTCTGCGGAAAAACGACAAACTATGAATATCTGCCTAGCGCCCAAGATGGCGTCGGTTTGGTGGGAATGCTTTACGTATTTCCCGATATTTTTAAATGCGTCAACTAACAATGTGGGTTGTAATGTGCGACGTTTTAAAAACACTTGAGTCGTCAAAATATACATGAAAATGGCAGCAGTAATCCTCATAAAGAGGAGTGTATTGCCAACAATACAAGAAGAAGAAGAAGAATATCTTCCGATTTAAGAACGACTCATTAGGGCTGAAACTGTGTGAAGCGAGACACGCGCGCGTTGTAAACCATTGCTGGCATTTAAAACATTCCGTCGGTCGCGCGCGCCCTGTACTCGTACTAAGCCGGCAATGTCTTACAAACCGCGCGCGGGTCCCGCTTCACACAGTTTCCGCCCTTAAAGTTGTCGTACCAATATTATAAATGCAAAAGCATATTTTTCTTTTTTCTATACTACGATAGTGGTACATAAAGCGCACGGCCCATCTGGTGAACAAGTGGTCACGACGGCCTTTGAGCGTCTGCAACACCGGGACTCATTGTGCCTTGCCGGCCCTTTAAAACCTATTTACTCCCTACTTGAAGAACCACATGTTTTAGCCCTCAGGGACAGGGAAAACCTCGGCAAGGCATTTACACAATTGGAGGTGTGTAGATGGATGTCTATTTCTATCTTGAATAATAAAGTACATAAATATCAATCTAACTTAATCTATCTTGAACAATAAAGTATATCTATCTAGGTATCTTTAGCATTTCATTTCAACAAAGTTGCAAACGCCACACACTAGTAACCTCGCTTCGATTTATAGCAATAAAACAATAGACGTGCGTCATCATTTCTTCACAAAATTATTTCTGACTTGAATGTTGTACTGGGCAAATATGTTGAGAATAATATTCTCTTGGTAGCAGTAACAAAGTAACAAAAATTATGTTAATAACTTGACCCCACAGGGTGGCACAATATGTCCTAGTAGTGTGGGTTCGAATTCTCTCCATCGCAAAACTTCTATGATGAGATTTTTTTACTTTGTTTGTAGTATCAAACATACACAAGATGTTCATAAATACAATACACGTCCTTGTTAGAATTGTAATTGATATAATATCCATAATTATGTATTTATTTAACGTCATTTATTTTGTTATTTGTAAAACTACTGCTATGCCTACTGCCTTAAGGATCAGATCTATGTAATTAATCTCTTCTGATCCTTCAAAATGTTTAAACTGTACAACAAAAAATAAGGAATTGTTTAAAAATACAATGCTTTTTAAATAAGAATATTTAAAAAGCATTCGAATTTACCATGGGGTGGACGATCATTCATGTAAGTGCTCTTGCACTTTAATTATGGAATTAAGAGGACGAATTGAATATTTGTGTTGCAAGGATATGGATTTTTCTCAGCAATGACTAAAGCTAAGAAAATAAAATTTATTGGCAGGATTCATCATGTCTTTGACTTTGTATGGTCCATTTGAATACACGATTGGTCAACTTTTGTAACACAGATTAATTAATCAAAAATACCTCTATAAAAACAGGGATTGTCATTTTTACGACAATCGAAAGCGACTTAAGCCTTCAAAATTACTAAATATAATCACGGAACCTTACACTATAATTGGGCCATATATTATTTAAAATACATTTATAGTTTTTAAATCACACGGATAAAACCATTTTTTCGCATACGCTCTTTTCGTTTAGAGCGGGTTTTCTAAGAGCGTCTTGCGTCGCGCGGCCCCAGCAGTACGCTCCCGGCTATTGCCAGAGACGGATCTATGACAACTGCTCTCCGCCCACGCTCGCTTTTGTTTTTCGAATATTTATTCAAACCACTGACCTCCATCATATACATAGTACGCTGGACTGGCTATACAGTCTGTTTGCCCAACCTGAGATATGTGTGGCCATATTTAGCTTCTAAGATTCACCATCATGTTTACAATATTATTTTTTATTGTGAATAAGAATAATCTAAAAAGATAGCTGACTACGCACAATCACTATCCGTTGAACTCGAGTCTTCAGAAATGCCGTCTGGTCTGATTCAGTATCAGATTAATTTTTTAATTCTCTTATGAACTTGTACATTTCGGCATCCATTAAGTACCTACTTCTGTTTCGGACAATTGGTCTTCGATGTGGATAACATGTTCACATTGTTTTTGCCATTCATCTGTAGTAACAGTGAGTGACCGATTGGAATGCTTCTTCTATTAATTTGACAATATTGTTTGCATCTTGTACCACATTTTAACTCTCAACTCGCCTTTTTAGTAGACTCCACATAAATTAAAATCATCCAATACAATTTTCTTTTATTGATAACTGGTGCTGTTTTTTTTGGATAGACCTAAAATAATGGAAAACGTTCATTTGAGTGGGTTAAAATAAATAAAATGGTTAAAATTTCATAATCGATTATTAAGTGTAAGCGAATGATAATAGCAATGAATATCTCTAAGTGGGTGGGACCCTACAATCATGAACGTTATTTCTCTTCATACATTTGACAGTCAAAAATTGTGAAATTTAACAGCTGTCAAATCGATGACAGCTGTCGCAGAGATCATCCAAGATTTAACAAACCATAGGAACTAGTTTAGGGATGTCTAAATTCATGTCGAT
This sequence comes from Mecyna flavalis, assembly GCA_949319885.1. Lineage (NCBI taxonomy): Eukaryota > Metazoa > Arthropoda > Insecta > Lepidoptera > Crambidae > Mecyna > Mecyna flavalis. The sequence goes on from OX439426.1 coordinate 10,616,997, forward strand.
ATTATGTCATTTCTTAGTCGATAATTTTATTTTATTATTAAAGGGACATAGTGATCTCTCACAATAATAAACACTTGATATGACAACAAAATAGAAAAAAAACTGATTTGTGATGATTGTATAATTAATTATGTTAAATCAGTCCGATGATTTTAAACCATAATTATTAAAAAATATTACCAAAACAACACGTGCTAAGTATCTTTCAATTGTTGTTTGTATGCAGAAACAAAAAAAAATTCTTTATCAATGACCGGTGAGAAAGTTAGACATTTTTTGACTCTGCAAATAATCTAGGCTAGATAATGAAATTTTATTCATGCATTAATTCCAGAATATTTTGGAGCATTGTCACATATTATCTCGAAACGTTGTTTTTAGACTAAAGCCCGTAGTTGTAGTTTTGTCTAAAAATAATATTTCAAGAGCCATTAAATAAAACAACTGAAACGGATAAAACTCGCGATTTATCCGTTTAAGGTGTTTAGTTAATGAGTAGTAACTACTATTATTATATTATTTTACTAGCTGTGCCCGCGACTTCGTCCGCGTGGAAAGTTTCATTCCCCGTGGTCCCATTGCATCAGGGATTGCTTTCCGTTCTTATGATTTTATCGATAGAAAATAAAAACAGTTAAACACAAAACTTTACAGTATGCTTCTCTGTAGGTAAACGATATGTGACGTATGGCCATCGGAAATGAAATCATACAGGCTCCTAGGATTGCTAACCCGTGTCAGAGCCACATACAACTGACCGTGCGAGAAACAGCTGATACCTAAGTATCAGCTGTAGATCTAAATCTACACCCACAACTTTCATCGTCTGACCTTGGGCTTTATTAATTGTCATCGCAAAACATAGGCTGACTGCAAAAAGTGTTAAGATGTGTAAACTAAACGTACAAATTTTATGAAACAAAAGAATTGCTAGAAAAATTAATTAATAACCTGAGCTTATAAACTTGTACTTAAATAAAGAAAATCAAGAAAAGAATTGCCTAACCTATACCAAATACTTATAAATTATTCATATATTACAAACCCTAAATAAAAAATTAAGATAAGTGTACCAAAAATCAAGGAAAGAAATGCCTAACCTATAACAAATGCTTACAATATTTATTTACAAATTTTTAAAGAAAATTAAGAAAGACAACCTAACCTACAAACCCTTAAATATAAATAAATGAAATATCCAAACTGTCAGTATTCAAGTAAATCGCAATAATCGAATGCAACTACCTATTCGCCATACTCTCAGCGCGCTTTATATACGGACGCGCAGCTCAGGCGCGAGGCGTGTACCTTTATATTGACATAACTTTTTTATTTATGAACCGATTGACATGAAATAAACACTAAATGTTAAGTGAAGCTTACCACAATGTATTAGTGAAAACCGCATCTCAATCGAATAAGCCGTTTCTGATATTAGCGTGCACAAACACACAGAAAAACAGACAAAAAAAATTTTAATTACAATTTCGGGTTCGGTATCGATAATTATATCGATTGTTATTAAACAACCCCTGCTACTTTTTTTAAATATATTTTCATTGTACAGACACCACTTTTTTACAAATTTATTATATGTATAGATTTGTGGTAGTAACCGCGTAAACATCAGAAACCACTATTTCAAGAGTCATCTTAAGATCGATCTCATAGTTGAGATCTGTCTATAAATACGGGCCTTAGTGACATTTGGAATTATCTAAAAGTTATAATAATTATTTGGGGTCTTTAAAAAATTAGGAATAACTTTTTTCTTTTCTTTAAATAAAATAAGTGACTTGAGAATACTTTCTTAACCACTCAACGCCGAACCGGCACTCGGGTGCCGCATAACAATAGATTTTCTATTGTGTCTAGTAATCCGGGGCTAGAAGGATTAAGGACCTATCCCTCCCCATAGAGAGTTAATAATAAGATACCTATGTACAGTCGCCAGCACATCAGACTACCCCAATCTGTCAAATTTCTACAACCAATTTTCAGCTTTATTCACTTCACATAGAGTTCTCTTTCAATTGAGATTTTTTGACAAATTAGGGTAGGTTGATCTGCTGCCGTCCGTACTTAGATTAGCTACACAAAGAGGGCACTTTATCTAAAAAAGTTTTTATCGATAACAAAATTCAGTCGTTGTATAGAACTAGTATTAGTTCCAAGTACACTCACTCACTAATTACTGCTCTCCAGCGCAGTTAGCGCCAATATGGCGATTTTCAAATCGGATCAAATAATTGGTAGCGATCGCCTGTCCAGCGTACTTGTATAATGGAGGTCAGTGGTTTCAGTGGACGCGCGGATCCAATGCGTCATACGTCAAATTATACCTATCTCTTTCATTTGCGTGCTATTTCGTATCTTTTGTCTCACTTATCTATCTGTTATATTTGTCAATGTGTGCAATGGAACAGATTTAAATCGTAATTACTATGAAGGTAACATATCTATAGCATAAAACATCATTGCGCGGATCTCTTTGCTCCGTGCTCGTCTCTCGTCATAAATGTGCGGGGTGGGGGGGCGGCACGCGCCGAATTTCAGACTTTTAGTTGAACGCGGCGTCACCTTAAGGTGCAAAAGCACTTACATGAATGATCGTCAACTTATCATGTGTATCAGAAGCAGTGACACATAGTTACGCTAATGCTATTCTAAAAAAAACTTGTTTCGTAATTATATTTGCAACAATAATCAAGCTTTATCTAATCATATGACCATGTTGGTCATGCTGGCATATTCATAATGATCATTCGATCAATATTCGTCATAAGAATGTCCAATAAAGATAAGGCACGGACAATCGGACGCAGCGAATACATTATATCCTGTTCATGGTTTATCGAAAAAATGATTAACTACACGATCTAGTTAGTATGTGGAAAAAAAAACATAATTGTGCACTTTCATTGACCTAATCCTAAAGTAAGTAGCTTAAGCCCTAGTTACGGTTATCAGGATCAACAAATGTAACAAAAATATATACCTACTTAAATTGAAATTAACATTCAGTGATTGAAAAAACATAAAATTGAATTTTTTGTTACATTTTATTATAACAAAAAGGCTATTTGTTGTGTGTGTGTGTTTGTTTTGGTTCAAGTTATCTATTGCCATTAATAAAAATATATTTAAACTAGCTTCCCCCGCGGCTTCGCCCGCGCCGAATACCATTTTTATCTTTCTGAGAGATGGTTTCTCACCTCACCAACTCGAGACATAATAATGCGTGTTTCACTTCCACCATACGAGCATATAGTTTTAACGTCCCCTTCTTTAAGGCTAATCAAGTCAAGCCAGAGGTGAGAGTTCTGCGGCTCTACTTGGGTCCACTCTGGACGACAAACGAAGGCAAGCTGGAGACGGAGCGCCTGACGACCGACTTTTAGATAATCTTGTATGCCAATCACCAACAGCTCGCGCCGTGCTTTGCGGTTTTATTATTACTATGTTCTAACTACGAGTAGAATGGCGCGAGAAAGTGAGTCTTGGCCTCCGACAAAAAGAGTCTCTACTTAAGTCTGTCCTGCGCCATCTCCTGCCAGCCATTAAGCTCGTGCAGGTCCTTCTCCACCTCGTCACTCCAGCGGAACCTGAGACGGCCAACGAGTCTCCAACCTCTTCGTCTCACATATGCTTGCTTTTTCTTACTTATTATTTCAAGGTGTCCAAGCCAGCGTAGCCTGTGATTTTTAATTCGCAATGAAATCGGCGTTGGTTCGTCGTCGTAATTATGTTCAAACGATTACTCTTACCTGATCGTTGACGAAGAGCAGCCTGTCGCCGGGGATGAGCCGGCCGTCCTGCTGCGCCACGCCGCCCGGCACCAGCGAGCGGATCACCACTAGCGTGTGCGACGGCCGCAAAGGGTCTTGGTAGTCCAATATAGAGAACCCTAGACCGCGCTCGCCTTTTACTAGTTCTGGTTACCAAGGAAAAACAAATTCTATCAGATCCAAATGCTATTAGGATACCTTTTGGAATTGAGCGAAAAATTACGTCAACAGCGTAACGCAGTGACGATCGATATACACATGATATTATTTTGCGTCGCTAACGTTACGGACAAGCGCAGTTGACGTCATTTTTCGCTCCATTCCAAAAGGTATTATCCTAATAGCATCTGAACCGGATATCCGGATAGTACGAATAAAATTTGGACGAGCCATTTGGTGTAATGGTCGAGAAGTCGGCTATTACACCGGAGGTCGCGGGTTCGATCCTCGCACGGTACAAACATTTGTGTGCATGAACATGTCTGTTTGTATCGGTCTGGGTGTTTCTATGTATAATATGTATTTATTTACAAAAAAAAAAAAGTATATAAGTAATGTTTATCCGTTGTCTAGCACCCATAGCACAAGCTAATGCTTAGTTTGGGGCTAGATGGCGCTGTGTGAATAATGTCCAGAGATATTTATTATTATTTATTTATTTATTATTATTAATTTGACCACCACCGTGAAACAGTGGCTAAGCCGCTCGGGTATAAAAACACAGAGGTCGTGGGTTCGATTCCCGCCTTGGGTCTGGTTGGTGGTAGAGTTTTTTCAGAGTCCGACTGGCTAGCTACAGTAGCTACCACCCCTACAGGTGAAATCTGCCGCCATAACAGCTCTGGTTATGTTCCGGTATGGTAATGTGGGAGCCAGTACACTTGAAATTAAAGGCTCGAAGATCAGATGAGCCTACAGTCTGGCAGCACATTGAGCGACGTGAAGATAAAGGACGGGTAGCGTTCTATAATTCCATAATATTGTCTATGGTCTTTCATTAGCATATTCTACTCTATTCCATGTCTGACTCAATATTTAATGCATTATGACATAAAAGTCACTAAAGGAGGCTAGAAATCATAAAAAAATGGCTATTTTGTTTTCAATTCTTCTTCTATCTTGTATTTGTCTAAAGAATTGTTATAATGTTGCCCTTGAATAAACTACTCGACACTACAAAGTCCAAACCAGACATGTACAAAAGAATTTAATATTTATGATTCATGGATAACATAAAAAGGTCACTGACACACATATTGGTTTAGAATAATCCTTTGTATTACTTGATTTTAGAAAACGTCATGAATAAAAACCAATAAAAAAACTACTAAGATGCTCAAAATAAGATCAATGTACATGTATTTATCATTTTGTACTTTTAACTTTACATAAAAAGACCACAATACAATTCTTACCCAAATGTATTCTCCCTTGTAAAAAACAAGGGAGAATACGTTTGGGTAAGAATTGTATAAAATAAAAATTTCCAATATTTTTTATCTAATGCGAATGAACCACTCGTGCGAATAAACGTTTTAAAGAGCAATTCTTTAAATGCCTTCATAATCTTGTGGAAAGTAACATTATCTTACCAATGATCTGTGGCTCAGAGGACCACATGGCGAGGCCGGTGAGCGGCTCGAGGCTGCGCGAGCGCACCTTCCCGCCCGCCGACAGCGACCCGCCTTCCTCCGCGCCCGCGCCCGCCAGGCTCCCGTCTGATTTAGCCTGATAACGACCATTTACATTTGTATTACAAAGCCGGGGAAGAAATTGTTTGTTTGTAGAATAAGCTTTATATCAATTGTTCCTCATTATTAAATAATGCTTCAAATTATAAATGGCAACATTAATTGAATGTGTGCCAATTCACCCTGCTAAAAAGAGAAGATACTAATAGATCATGGTAAATTTTTTTTTAGTTACGCGCTGTCTCCATGTGGATTATAAGCTCCTTGGACTCTCCATTTAAAATATTATAGAGAGGTGAACTAGGGGCTATAGGGCTCTGCCTCAAATTTCGCGGAAGCGAGAACAGAAGCGGGAAGCGCGGCGATCACCGCTTGTCCGGAGCGCACCGCTCGTGACATCCCGCTTCGCTCACTCCCACTACCGCTCCCGTTCCCACTTCCACTACAAGTCATTTAACTAAACCTGGCGGGTTCAACACATTCACACGTTGTGTCTGTGAATAAGAGCCTGGCGTGACGTCGCACTGAATGCATAATATATCATAAAAAGTGTCTCTGTCCCTCTCGCGCGCGGTCAAGCTTACGAGTACAATGGCGACAATTTTTGTTTTGCTTTTGCCACTGTTTACAAAGATAATGTTCTTTTTTCAAATTATACTAGTGTGAGTACCGCGAACATGCCAGCCTTAGTTAACCGACCTGTAGGCAGAGGTCACAGACTGTGTCTTCGGTGTTACCTTGACGAGCGTGGGCTGCGGCGGCGCCAGGTCCAGCGGCTGCGGCTGCGAGCGCGGCCGCGCGCACACCATGCACACCTCGCTCGACAGCTCCTTCAGGATCGACACCACCTCCAGGTGGTTCATGCCCAGCAGCCGGTGCCCGTTCACCTCTGAATACACGTTCACCCGGCATTAGAATTAATTATACAACTATACTGAGATATTGCACTTTTTTTTCGAAGGAGAATGCGTTTATACACCATAACCGAAGGCTAGCTAGATTTTTTTTTATATTAAAGGGGGGCAAACGAGCAAGTGGGTCGCCTGATGATAAGAGATCACGGCCGCCCATATGCACCCGAGACCCCCTTGGGGTCGCAGGCGCGTTGCCCGCGTGAAAGAGTCGACAGTTATTAGGTCTCATATACCCAGTAATTTCACTAGCTTCAGTGCCCTTTCCCCGAAACACAGAAATGCTTGACAAACTTCTATTTCACGGGAAAATATCTGGCACTGCGGTGGTACCCACCTAGACGGCTTAATACAGGAACTTACCACCTGGTAGACTAAGACACTAAGGCGTCCACTACCCACTAAACTCCCCCGGTTTCCCCTTCTCATCCGATTTGGGACGAGCTGGTACCAGCCTTATGGCTATTGATCAGCCCAATACAGGGAATCGTAGAGTTTGGACTTATTAATTTTGAAAACAAAATAAAGTGTCTATTTTTTAGAAGACTTCTAGCCGTTTAAATCTCCTAAAAAAAGATTATAAAAGAAAATAAAAAAGGCTAACTATTTAACTATTAAATACAGTTTCGTAACTCACCCAATAGCTCATCTCCAGGGCGGTGCACACCTGCGCGACCCACTGGTCCTTCCGGCAGAACGGAGCGAACGTAATGGTGCGGTCGCACCTCCCGCCCCCCTTCCACGTCTACGGTACCCTCGAGAGATATACCCAGCCCTCCGCCACCTCGGACGACGACACCCACTACGATCTCTACATCCGAGCCTGTAAAAAATTCAAAATTAACGTTGACGTCCACGAATTATTAGACATAACATAAGAAACCACTCATCAGAATCCTTTTAAATTTTCCAGATTTTAAACTATGATAAGAAACATTAAAAATATATGACGTTATATGTACAAATGCAATCAACTATAGTCCGACCATTAAAATAAAAAACCTTGCCATATTGCGGAAAAATATTGGAACTAATTTCTTCAAGTGGCAACAAACAAATAAAAAACAATAAGATGTCATTAATTATTGCTGTCTGTCAAAGCGTGATGTCAATTGTCAATTGTGCCTTTGTTACTATTGAATATTGTGAGTTGTTTGTGAGTATAATCATAGCAACCAAGTGTTGCTATAACCATAGCTAATGTGGCGCCTCCAGACCAGGTTTTTTATTTTCTTGGTCAGGCTATACATATACAAATCAAATCTAAGTCAAATCTCATTTTATCGATCAAGGATATTTTATTAATATTACCGAGTATGGCCTGCCACTTCCTCTTGATGGCTTCCTTCTGTTCGGCGGTGCGCGGCATCTCGAAGGGCGGGTGCGGGCGCGGCGCGGGCGGCGGCGGGCTGCTGGGCGGGGTCGCCGCGCCCGCTTCCACGCTCGACTCGAGCCTGCAACCATCATACAATATAGTGCCTAGTTTGAAGTCATTTTGCACAAATACTTATTCATAGATTGAATGTATTTTTGATCAATGAAGTATTCCAGCTAAATAACTTTGTTACACTTGAATAATAACGAGCTCAAAGGTATAAAATAAAGAGGCAGGAACGTCTTGCAACCTTGGCCGCCTCCGTGGAACAGTAGCTAAGCCGCTCGGGTAAAAAACACGGAGGTCGTGGGTTCGATTCCCGTCTTGGATCTGAAGATCAGATCAGTGAAGCGTCCCTCAATGGAATAGGCCGCAGTGGCCGCTTACCATCAGGTGGGCTGCTTGCCTGTCTGCCAACTGACCTGGTATTAAAAAAATCTATTGGTTTCTCAGTTTCTCCGATCTGCTACCGCTAAAAACTTAATACTTACTCGTTGTGCAAGAGCGTCATCTGTATATCGTGTTCGGGCAGCGGCGGCTCGGGCCGGTGCATGTGCAAGAACGGGTTGTGCGGCGCGGCTGGCAGCGCGGCCGACTCGCCCGCTGCGATGGCCTGCTGCAGCTGCTCGAACTTTGGACCGCGCAGGTATCTGTGTAATGAATAACGATGAACGCATTGCATTAGCTTGTAAAGTGAAGTTTTGGTATGTTCTTAATTAGAGGGATCGTTGAGATGTTACATCAATAATTATACTAGTTTACAAGTTAGGCGCTGATTTTCTTATTTTTTAAGGGGAACATCTACTTTGTGGTTTCAAATTAAAACTGTATAGATTGATATATAATTCCAAAATAGCGTTATGATCGTAATTATACCAATGATTTCCGCTTGGCTGGCCTCGTAGAATACACCGTCAAAATGGTCACGTTTATCGCATACAGTTAATTTTTTAGTAATTGACCATTCATAACTGTTTTGTTCTTTGAAACCTACACAAACGAAGAATATTTTGATTTTCGATGTTTATTTTTCAGTTTTTGACAGGTCTGCTGCCAGCTGTTCTCTGTGTATGACTCTACGAACGTAGTACGATGTTAACCCGCACCGCGCCGCTTAGGGCGGCCACACTGGCCCCGCTGTCACCGACTTCACGTTGATGCCAGATTGAGCGAGTGTTGTTGTAATGAAGGTACATAGTTACCTCTCAAGCTCCAGCGTGACGACGTTCCCGCTCTGCTTGAGCGCGTCGACGGCGCGCTGGTTGGACTTGCCGGCCAGCGACACGCCGTCCACGGCCACGATGCGGTCGTTGACCCGCACCGCGCCGCTCAGGGCGGCCGCGCTGCCCGCCGTCACTGACTTCACGAAGATGCCTGACAGCTCCTCTTTCTCGCACACGTATCCTGACGACGAAAATCATTATAGCGTACAAATGACAACCACGCAGCAGAGGGGTAGCATGGGTATCGGGGCGGGGCAGAAGACTATTTTTTTTATATAGAGGCAATCAGGATGACCTCACTCCACCTGATGGTAAGCGGAAGTGAGGCCCAAATATAAGGTTGACTGGCTCAATAGATCATAGTACCCATTGAGCCAGTCACCCTCACCCTGAAGGCCCGCATAGATGCCGCTTCACGCCCCGCCTGAAAAGTCCAGGATTATAGGAGGAAGGAAACACGTGAGCCGGAAGGGCATTCTAATGGCACGGGGCAAAAAAGAGGAACTATACCTCTTGGTACGGGCCACCAGTGTCTGGATGGTATGGGGATGGCAACGCAGTCCGGCGCTTGTTGTTCGGGAGTGTAAAGGGGAGGACGCTATTTTGCCCGACCTCTTATTTAGGTATTTCGATTTAATGTATTTGCAAGTAACGTGTCTGGTAGTACCACGGGAGATTGTCCAATTACCCCAGGTACTACTTACAAATTTAATACAATAAGTACTTACAGACAGAAATATAATATGAATATGTTGCGCTACTGTAGGGTTAGTGTAATACTGTGGTTGACTTTTGATTTTATACATATTTCTGCCTGTACTTATTGTATTTTTGTAAGTAGAACCTGGGGTAATTGGACAATCCTGTGTTACTACCAGACACGTAAGTAGTACTACGGACAAAAATAAATCCCGTGGTACTACCAGTAGTTCCACTGGTAGTACCACGGGTAAGAAGGGTTCGAAATCAATCTTACCTGCAATAGTAATTCCCAGACCGTTTTCATCTTTCTTCAGCTGTACCGTGAATCTGTCCACTTCCGGTGATTCAGCATCTACCAAGATATTTAGGATAATTAATATATTTTCACTAGACTAGCTATTAGCATTACTTTTCAGTAACTTTTTGCATTTGGTACCGTATCGAAAATGACTTTCAATTTTATAGAAATTATTAAGATGTTAGCTTGTTTTAGCAATTTCTAACAATTTAGTCAGTTGATTGCAAAAACAGCTACACATTTTAAAGTACTACAAGATTTATACACAGTAATATAGTCAAGAAAAAGCTTTTTGGTATTTTCGACTTTCTTTGGAAGACTATATTAAATTTCAATCATATTCAACATCATAGCCCATATAAATATCAATACCTGTCTCCGGAGGCGGCGTAATAGACTTGTCGAAGACGAATCTCGTGGCAGTATTGTGGGGCGCAGGCACAGGCTGAGTGTGGAACACCTGTTCGAAGCCGGCGTCGAGCAGGTAGCGGTCCAGGGCTTCCGGCTCAGATAGAAGTCTGTCAAATGTGAGTCAACAGATTTTGTTAGAAAAGACATTTAGTGCCAAATTGGAATGTGTCCGGCCAAATAATTAAAGTGTGCCTAACATCCTGTTGCAGAAAGCTCCATTAAAGTTAATGCTTCATTAAATCTAATGCTGTCACTTTTCGTTGTCATGAAATAAAAAGTGACAGCAATAGCTTTAATGAAACATTAACTTTAATGGACGTTTCTGCAACTGAGTGTAAGTATTTCTTAAGGCCGCAGCTTTATCTCTGCTGTACTGAATTATAACTGTGTTTACAAAGTCTAGTTTTTCATACCTTTTTTCTCTGCGAAGATGTATAAAGCATTCTCCCAAAAAAAAAACCAGTTGAGGTAATCTACAATACAATAACAAATAAAACTAGTCTACAATAACCACTAACCTAGCGGGCAGCACTGGTGCATTCGAAGGGTGAACAGCAGCTGGGTCTACGGCTCGCGCCACCACCAACCGCACTCGCGACCCTGACGCACGCAACACGCCTGCCACTTGCTCCGAACCCATCTCCATTAGGCTAACCTGTTGATCAGTTTGCTGTTATAATGCCATATATTTTTTTCTTTACTTACAAGATCAGGTGGCAGCCAGTCACGCAGGCCACCTGATGGTCAGCGGCCACTACAGCCTATTCCATTGAGGGACACTTCACATGAAAACGTCGCTCAATGTGCTGCCACAATGTAGGCTCATCTGATCTTATAACACTTGATTTTTGTATAATGGCTTACACTTTAATATTACCCAGAGATGGGCAAAGCCTTGCGTAGTACAATTGAGTTCAGTCTTTGTTATAACTTTGACCAGTTTCACAAAACTATTGGCTTAAAAACAAACAGAACTGTAAAATTAGAACGATTCTTCATAAGCAACGTTTTGGCAAAAAAAAAACATGTTATAAAATCGACAAAATCTAGATGTCTATAAATAAGAAAGATTAAATTTTGCCATCAGAAGATATCGTTGTCAATTAACTTACATCTCCTATTTGCAGTATATGATCTCCCGATTTAAGTCGGCCATCGCGATCAGCAACACCTCCAGCCAGAATAGTTTTAACAATGACCCCACTAGTCCTTGCTCCAATAATGCCTAGAACAAATAATATGATTCAGCTTAGTTTGTTGTTAAAATGTTGTGGAAAGCTTTAAGATCATGTGAATGGAACATAATTCATCTACACAAGTAACACAAGTTTACTATTTTAAGCCAATTTTTTTTATTTTTTATTATACCACATCAGTTGGCAGACAGACACGCAGCCCACCTGATGGTAAGCGGCCACTGCGGCCTATTCCATTGAGGGATACTTCACCAGGAAGCGTCGCTCAATGTGCTGCCAGACTGTAGGCTCATCTGATCTTCGAGCCTTTGATTTCAAGTGTACTGGCTCCCACATTAATACTGGCGGAACACAGCCAGAGCTGTTATGGTGGCAGATTTCACCTGTGGGAGTGGTAGCTAGCCAGTCGGACTTTGAAAAAGCCCTACCACCAACCAGACCCTAGATGGGAACCGAACCCACGACCTCCGGGTTTTATACCCGAGCAGCTTAGCCACTGTTCCACAGAGGCGGTCAGTACCCCGGCTTTGCTAAGATGCTACTATTTCAAACCATAACATGTAGTATACTTACCAAAACCAAGGCCAGTGCCATCATTAACAAGGTTTATGATCTCAACCTGTGCCCAATCACCAGCCACAATATTGTGAGAAGTTGATGCCAGTGAATCATCATTACGTGACAAATCTAAAATCCCACGACTCTGGAATTAGTAAACAATCAAGTATTTAGTGTGACCATAATCATTACAAAATTAGTAAAGTAAAGAAAAATTATTGAGAAAACAATGAATTAATTTTCAAGTAGGTGAGATTGATAAGTAAATATTCCATGATATGATAGAGTACCAAAGCATTAGGTAAGCAAATTATCAGTCAGTATGACTTCATCTTTGTTGGGACACTTGATATTGAGATTTACATCATGATTTGCTCAATAAAACAACTTGGAAAATTGAAAATTGTAACAACAACAATGTAAATTTATATTTTAGAATTTCTAATTAAAAAATATTGAAAAATAAAATGAGACTAGAAATTTTGAAATAAAAAATCAATAGTCCAATACTCAAGACCAGTTATTTAAAGTTACACCAGTACATTCATATGCTTCAAAAAGTAATAACCTGTTTTGGTGACATGTTGGAGTCTACAGAAGCAGTATCAAGCCCTAAGATGCGCTCATTGTCAGAACCTGAACCAAACTCCAGGCTCTGTGGTGGCGAGACCTGGGGAACTCTCTGTTCTTCTTCACCTTCGTTACTGCCATACAAGTTCCTTGCTTGTAGTGCCAGATCACCTAAAAAAAGCAACAATCAGGTAATACTGACAATAATTACAAATATTGTTTTTATTAGGCAGTTAGAGGATCATGATGCAAGTGTACCCTGACTGAAATGGGACACAGCACTAGAACAGAAGAGAGAAAACATTGTTTTTTCATTTGGGATTTCCTGCCTGGCCTCTAACTCTAAAATTGATGTTCATCATAAATTATGAACCTATTGTAGTATATCCCAGATATAGCTATCCATCACCCAAGATTCCACCTTTTTTTTTTCTCGGAGGAGAATGCGTTTATGCACCATAACCGCAGGCTAGCTATAAACGTCCACTACCCACTAAACTCCCCCGGTTTCTCCTTCACACCCGATTAGGATGAGCCGGTGCTAGCCTTATAGTATATTAACCAGCCCAGCCCCGGGTAACCCAAGATTCCACCTGCCAATGTTGTGAGTTTGATAACACAAACATTGTTTGATCATTTGCTGTTATTTTTTTTGAAAAATAAATGTTCAAAACAAAAATTAAATGTGTTGTAGAAGAAGACTATATTCTCTTTACAGTTTACTTTTTACCTGCAGGAGTGATGTCAAAATCACTTGGAAGAATTGAAGGATGATGAGCCACTTGTGTGGCCAGCATGCCCACAGAGTCATGGAGTGTGGCAATACTCTTTAGAATTGGGCTGTCCAGCAAACTTATGAGCATATTTAGATCATCACATGTTGCCGCCTGTAACAGTTTTATTCATAATGTTAATTAAGAACATTATAAATGATGACATAGGCATTTACTAATCAATGACCAATCAAGCGGATTTTATTATCTTCACTACAAGTCACTAAGTACATTTAAAATTTGATAAGTATGTAGATGGTTTTTTTTTTTTTTTTTATGTTAGAGGGAGGCAACGAGCAGGCGGGTCACCTGATGGTAAGCAATCACCGCCGCCCATAAATACCCGCAACACCAGAGGAGTCACAAGTACGTTGCCGGCCTTTGAGAAAGTGATATGCTCGTCTCTTGAAAATTACCATGTCATAGCGGTCCGGAAATACCGCTGCAGGGAGCTGGTTCCACAGTTTGGTCGTACGTGGTATGAAGTTAAGAGTGAAACGTATGGTAGTAGATTGCCACTCGTCAAGGTGATGAGGGTAGTGAAACTTCAGTTTGTGACGAGTTGTACGGTGATGAAACCCTGCAGCAGGTATAAGTCCGAACAATTCCTCCGAACACTCCCCATGGTACATGCGGTAGAGAACGCACAGAGATGCTACTTCTCTCCGCAACGCCAAACAACAATGCAATGGTTTTCAAACAACTTAAAAAAACATACTTATACCCTCTTTACCTTTAATTTCGGGTCATCACTTTGATCAACAGCAGCTTTTACACTCTCCAATTGCTGGAGTGCATTAGATATGTTCACCCCAAGATGCATTTTGCAATTTACAATATTCTATTAATTGCAAAAATAACACTCAGATCTCCACTTCACAGTAGGATTTAGAAATGCATTACGAACTTGTACTGCAATGTTAATCAAAACAAAACGTGAACATTCAATGTGACACATTAACCATAATTTGTCACAAATTTATTATTTATTTATTTGATTTTCTAAAATTTGTACACAAAGATTTACACAAAACTTAGTCAGTGTCACATTGCTGTCACATCACACACTCAGTCAGTCACACACACACAATCATGACACAGATAACCTCAGCCATAAGCCCGCTCTACACTTAGCCCGCGAATCGCGCGCGATGGCTGCGAAAGGGCGCGAACGCTAAGTGTGGAGCCGTCTCCTATTTTATGCGAAACGGCTCCACACTTAGCGTTCGCGCCCTTTCGCAGCCAGGCATCGCGCGCGATCCGCGGGCTAAGTGTAGAGCGGCCTATAGATTTAGTATATTTTTTACCTCAGCAGAAATAGACCGACAAACTTATCTGGGGCCTTACCATGAGCATTTAAGAAAACCATCCAATCGCAGTGCAGTTTTCGAGCAGGGCAGAATCAGGCCTGCTTAAAATCATACTATGACCCCTTAAAAAGTGAACGACTATTGCACTGTTTGACATGAAGGTGAACGGTTTCTTTTGTCTCTGGTCTTTTTACCGTTCAATCGAATTCGTTCGAAAATCCATTGAAGATTTTATTTTCGTTTTACCGGTTTTTAAATTATGTTTTATAATACGAATGCTCAAGTAAAACCGCGTTTTTATGGGTTTAGATTACTTTATCAGTATAATTTTCTTGATTTACAGTAGTTTTCAATAAGTGAAGCAATAACTATGAAAGAGCCGTGCGTGCCGATTATTCCTTTTAACCTACTTAAATTTTTAAACGTTTCTGACACCAAAATAATACAAATGTCAAGTGTCAAATGCATTTTATTCTGTAATTCTGAAAAAGGCAAAAAAATTAACTTTTTCCGTGATTTAATACGATTTGGTCATTGAAATGCATGTTCTTCATTGAGTATAACACAGTGATTATATACATTGATTGAGAACATGGTTATCAATTTGAGAATACTACGATTTTTTGTTGAATTCTTTGACGAACCACTTTAGATGTTATCTTTCATTATCATTTATCCCCATTGAACACTTCCATGTTCGTTTATACTTTCGAACTTTGACTGAAATATTCTAAGGATAATTTCTGGAGCATCCGAAGATTATGTGGAATGCAGCAGCACAAAGGCTCAACTCTTCAGTTAATATTGTTAATTATTAAGACTAAGTACATGAATGATAGAATATCCCCCCCTTCCCCCCCATTTGTGGGATCAAAAGTACTCTACGTTCACCAGAGGGGATAGTGTAGCTTTCCAACTGTGAAAGAATTATTCAAATCGGCTCAGTAGTTTCAGAGCCTATTCAATACAAACAAACAAACAATCAAATCTTTCCTCTTTATAATATTAGTATAGATAACATGAAGTGATTGTAATATAATTTATTATTATAATTCCAGTGCTGGGTAGACCTGAAGGCCAAGATTGAACAAAATAATAATCATCAATGATGCTTATAGAAGGACCTTGTGTTGATGAGCTTACGGAAATGATATGTAAACAAGTAACAATGTAATTTATTTATTTATAAAAATTTTATTGACCACACAAATTGGCTACAAAAGGCGGACTTAACACTAAAAGCATTCTCTACCAGTCAACCTTTAGGAAAAACAAAATGCTTGAATGTGGCAAAGAGCAAACTAATTAATAAGTAATTATCTTCTGTCTGCACTTATATTTGCTTCTATCATACTATAGTATGTGACAAACTTAAAATCATTCATGTTTTTATTACAGAGTTCTACTTAATCAAGAACATTTGACAGAAGCACATTCAGTACCTAACTGCCAACAATGGCACAGGTTACTTCAGCACCTATTGAGCCATTGCCACCTTCTGCCTACAGCTTCGTGAGTGTCTGGTTCAGCATCCCAAGTTGGTGACATCACCCTTTTGCAGAGTGGATATCCAGAATAACCTAAAATAAAATATTATTTAAGTTTCAGTTTGTACTGTGTGTGCCTGTGTTCTTGTTAGATACAGTTGAAGGAAGGATACTTCCGTTGTTGTCTACTGTTTTTAAGGTGTTTTGTAAGTCTATTAAATCAATGTAATTATGCTCATCTTATTATTTATAAGCCCATTGTGTTCTTTTGTTTAAGTTTATTAAAAAATGTACTTAATTATAACATTATTTTGAAGAAGTATAATGGTTTTGATTTTTATAAATAAAGATAAAAAATAATATAATTCATGCACGCAAATGTTTGTACCCTGTGGGGATTGAACCCGCCCTCTGGTGTAATAGCCGACTTCTCGACCAATTACATCAAATAGCTCGTCACTTATTAGGTTTAGGATGAAAATACAATAATAAATATTACCTCAAAACCATAAAGCCTTATTAGTGCTCAGCTTTCCAAGTGTGGGCAAAGAGCATGGTTTGACCAAATGAAAGAATCTTGATTAGCACTGGGATTGCTTGCATCTACACTTCTAATTTTTGCATATTAGCTTCTTAGCATTGCAAATCTGGAAATATAATGTTTAGATTATTATTATTTTACCACAAGTTGTAATGATCGAAGTTCTAAATACTAAAATCACAGTTCACTTCTTTATTTGCTTACCAACTGGACATTCAGGCTTTGTAAACAAATTAAATAGACATAAACAAATTAAATAGACATGCTTGTATCATAAACATTCCATTTCGAACGGGTCACTTATTTTGCGAAGGCGACGTAGCTCATTTCTTCCATCTTATTGGAATTCTGTTTCCAAATACTTAAAGAATTCGTCACACTTCTACAAAAATAGGTGTAAATGTTTTAAAATAGGTTACTTTTTATTTAAACGCTAATTTTACTTTCAATAATCCACTTCTTATCAAAAGATACTTACGTTTGACAAAAATACTGACTCCTAACCGGGGCACAAGAGACTCATGAACATAAGCACGAAAAGGTACGGAACAAAATTCGACGACAAAATATGAGATTCACTCACACAATCACAAAACAATTCTGTTAAAGCTACTCCAGAGTAGCTTTTTAAGGATCGGTTTATTTGACGTTTCGGACGTTCAAAAGACGCTTTGCTTGACATTTAAAGCCGCTCATGGTACGAAACGTCCATACAAAAAAAAAGGTGAACGGTTGTCAAAACGTCAAAGTAAATTGCCCTGCGACTGACCTGCCACAGGCCTGCTTTAAGGTTGTCATGGTACAATAAAGCAGAGCAGTTCAATTTAAGTCCTGCTATAAGAGCTCATAGTAAGGCCCCTGTTCCGGTGGCGGCGTCGCTGCTGTCTATTTAGAACTGTCATTACAGACCGTTCCACATAAGTTGTCCTTTAGCCGCTATATTGGCAGCATTGCCTACGCTTTGTAAATCTGTCAAAAAACAGATTGAATGTATTGAAAAACAATACTACCAATATAGCGGCTAAAGGACAACTTATGTGGAACAGACTGTAAATATCGTTTTTGCATTGCATTTCACGTAGTTCCAATTTTGGCCACCGGAACAGATAAGTTTGTCGGTCTATAGGTCTCTAACTATATATTTGACATAAGTATGGTAGTGAGGGGAAAAAACCACTTAATCGAATGACCCACAAGATTCACATGGATTTAAATCGATTAGATTTCGTTGTAAGTATAATACCTGCGTTCATTCTTCTTTAAAATGTTCGTCCCTCTTCCTACGCGTTAACGCCGCACCCGCGCATCGCCCGCGCTCGTGCAAAGCCTCGACGAAATGTTACATCAATATGCTCGCGTTGGTTTTTAACCCTTTACTTGGCAAGAAAAAAAAATCTTAATGACCGGTTTTTTTTCCAATAATCTCTTTTTATATGAACATAGAATGCAGGAAAAAATAATAAAAAAAATCCTAAAGTTTTGTTTCTAGAGATACCCTCCGTATCCCGTGAGATACATTGCCACGTTCGTAAGGAATAACTGCCTCAGGCGAATGTATCTTACGAGGCACACTGCCAAAAAGAGGTAATAATACAAATGGTGTTTATAATAATTAATTTTAATTAGTAAGATCACATATTTGTACTAAACAAGTAAAAACTGATGGTAAAAACTATAAAAACAATTTCTCCCATATAGTAAGCATAATCTGACTCCACACTTAGTACATGACACAGTGGTTTGACATTTGATAGATAGTTTGCACCTGCCGCCATCATCATCATCATTAGCCTGTGATAGTCCATTGCTGGACATAGGCCTCTCCAAATGCTCGCCACGCTGATCGATCCTCGGCCACTCACATCCAGCTCCTGCCAGCCATCTCGCGCAGATCATCGCTCCACCTGGCCTAAGGGCGTCCAACACTACGTTTACCGAGACGCGGTCTCCTCTCTAGAACCTGTTTACCCCAACGGTTATCGGTTCTACAGCTGATATGGCCAGCCCACTGCCTCTTCAGCTGGCTAATCCGGCGAGCTATGTCTGTGACTTTGGTTCTCTGCCGAATCACCTCATTTCGGATGCGATCCCGCAGAGAAACGCCGAGCATAGCTCTTTCCATAGCCCGCTGGGCGACTTTAAACTTGTGGACTAGCCGTGCCGTAAGTGTCCACGTTTCAGCTCCGTATGTCATGATGGGTAGGACGCACTGAAGACTTTCGTCTTGAGGCATTGTGGAGTTGGCGATGAGAAGACTCGACGTAGTTTTGCACCTGCCATTTGTCCCAAAAATCGCGAAATGGCCTAGTTGGTCACCGCGAATTTCTGTTGTTAGTCTTGGACGTTAAAGGAGTCGCTGGAGACTGTTGAGCTGTCGGAGCCGGAGCCTGCTGTGGAGTCGCTACAGATTGTGCCGCATTTTGCGCAGCTAGTGGAGTGAGTGGACAAAGCTTTCTGCCTCTTGCCAACGATGGCTGTACTCCGCCCTAAGAGTAACAAGCTTTATTAACCCTTCATGCTAAGCGAAAATAAAAACTAACATGCATTCTATAAAAAGGCTATAAACCAACAACCAGATTCCAATGACGAGAGCATAGATAGAGTGTACCTACCAAACAAAATAAAGACTAAAAGTATTTACAGAACTGTAGCCATGAATAAAAATCGATTTTGTCCCGACTGGGAATCGAAGCCAGAACCTTTATGCTTTAGCTTAACACCATCACCACAACGCCACCATCAAAATATATAACACAAAACAATAAAAATATAAACTCCATAAACGTGGCAGTGTGCACCCAAGGATACATTGTACCAAAACATAAAAAACCAGTAAACATGGCAGTGTGTACTGCGAGATACATAGCAATTAAGCTCTAGTTTACTAAACCTAATATACAGTTTTGCATCAAAATTCACTCAATTGACACATATATAATATTGTAGTTTACCGTAACATGCACAATTATTACATTTGTGAGTGGTAACAATATAAAATATCAATTTTCTTACCTTTTTTGGCGGGACTGATCTGAGTCAGTTCATCATTTTAAATGTGAATGACAAACGGGTATGTCAAACTAACATGACATGACGGCAATGCGTTCAGAAACACTAACTTTCTTATCAGTAGCAACGTTCCGTTTCAAGAATTAATATTTTAGTTGGTATGATTTTTCAAAGTTGACTGTATCTGACAGTGCACACCGTCAAGAAAAGGGTTAAAAGGCTGCAACAAAATGGCGAATGCTCGATGTTCTGATACAAGTAAATGTTGTAGTCTACACTCACCTGTATATGTCGGGGTCGGGTGGCACTGTAGAAGTGAAGGAGGCTAGCCGAAGCCCTACACAGTCAGGCGAAACACCCCGCGTTTAGTATGTAAACCTCGTCCTTTTCAGAGCTTCTGCCTCTATCTATGATGAAAAGTAAGGTTCTTAACTACCTATACCTATTCCCTGGGACATAAAAAAATGGTCCAAGTTAAGTCGAACTAAAAAAACTTTGTTTTGTAGGTAGTTACGATTTATAAGTGGCGGTAATTTAAACAAAATTTCAGACCTACCTACCTTTTTATTAAGACATCTGCTGTACTTAATTAAGATTAAATTTTGTTGTACAGCTGTTGAGTATTATTAATAAGTACTATGAATTCCCGATATAAAAATAATTCGTACGATGTCATTGATTTGACTGAATCGTTTACTTTGGCTAGTAGTACTCGCTTTTGTAGCAATACGGTTATTGATTTGGACACTACAGATGAATTCAATATCACAACGAACGAACAACTAAATTCGAAAAAATTCTGTAGGTCTACCAGTGCGAAAACCAAACAAAAAGTAAGTGGTTTATTTGTAGATAAGTATTTTATTTATTATGCATGATGTTGTTTTCTTCTTTACGACGAATAAGTAGCAGTTCCAAATAATAAATAAATAAATAATAAATATCTCTGGACATTATTCACACAGCGCCATCTGACCCCAAACTAAGCATTATTTAGCTTGTGCTATGGGTGCCAGATAACGGATAAACATTAATTAAATACTTTTTTTTTGTAAATACATACATATTATACATAGAAACACCCAGACCGATACAAACAGACATGTTCATGCACACAAATGTTTGTACCGTGCGGGGATCGAACCCGCGACCTCTGGTGTAATAGCCGACTTCTCGACCATTACACCAAATGGTTGCTTTCCCGACATTCATGTTTTTCTGACATTCATTTGTTTTCCCGACATATAAAATAAAAGTTGGTTAAGGGTGGCTTAAGGTATTGACATGATTACTTATAGCTCTAATTTTGATAAAAAAAAACGAAAATCCCCACTGAGCTAGTTTTATTGGTGGGGATTTTCGGAAAAAAAATAACAATTCCCACTGGTAGGGATTGTTCGGTGGGGATTTCCGGAATAAACCCACCAAATGGCTCGTCAAATAAATAGGTATGGCTGTTATAATTTATCAGGCAATCAGGTTCTTTCTTTCATTAGCACAATATTATTTTATTTCTGTTCTTGTTTTAGCACCTGAGAGTTTGTGTTTATTTGATTTTAACTAAATATTTTTCAGAAATCAAGCTGTGGAAATAAGAAATCTTCAGAGCCAAGAGAGACTACAACCAGGAAGTCGTTTGTTGACTTAGGTGAATGCCCTATTTGTTGTGAAAAGTTAGGTAAAAACCCACTAGCTTCAACAATATGTGGGCATGTGTATTGCTTAAAATGTCTTGAACAATCTTTGAAAATTGCAAAAAAATGCCCAACTTGTAGACGTATCATCAAAAAATCATCAGGCTACCACCCTCTATACTTAAATTGCTAATTTCAGTTAGGTTTGCAGGTACCTACTTAACAAATTAATTGAAAATAAGTACCTAATATTATACTTTCTTATTATTTTTACTGTAAATTCTATTTTGTAAGTATTAATTTTGAATACCTATTTTGTGGTCTGACATAAACGTTGTAGAAAAAATATTATCATCATTCATTCATAGACCATTTTATGGAGGTCAGTGCATGGACTATTCTATGAGGAAGGAAATGGGTGTTGAGTGCGGGTGTTGCCAACCAATCATATTATTTTTACCATTTTTACTTCCATTTGTTGGTAAAAATAATTGGCCTGCCATAAATTTAATAATGTATGATATAATAATGTAGGCAGCTGCCAATAATGCCTTTTCCCTGATAAAATAGATACATAAGTTCTAAAATTTGGACAGGAAAGTTGATTGGACTTCATTTAACTACTACAATAATTGTGTGAATCTTATATTCTTAAAGAAAAAGGAAGAATGATCATGTTATTAAGTATGTATGTGTAGTTAAAGTATAATAGTATTGCTGCCAAGCCAACAAAAGTAAAGAAGCGTTTGGTATTGGCTTGTCACCTTTGTTCTTAGCCTATAGATAATAATAATTTATGAGTAGGTTGAGACAAAGACAGAATACAAAGACTTTTGTATCAAATATTAATTGTTGACTATTTGTGCAAACCTAATTATACTAATAGGCATGACATGAAATATAGTTTCGAATATACATAATTATTATTATTTTTGATGCTGGAATCTATTGTGAAACTGTTAATATAATTTGTTAAGTTTAATATATAATTAAAAAAATGATCTATGTGAACTTTTTGATTTCTTAAATGTAGATCTTAAACCACTTATCGTCATTTTATACAATATATACGAGTTTGTCAAAATAAAAAAGCATCGTTTATAATACGATAGCTTTTTGCAGTAGGCAAATAAAATTTTGCAAATAAATTCATAATAATGATTAAGTTAGTACGTATTTGAATTATGAATAAATTCATAATAATAAATAAATTTCATAAAATGACTGTTTGGGATTCAGGGAGTACACAACCAGGTTAAATGAAAGAAGTCGGTGATTACGTTTTTGTTTAGAAAAATTATAATGTTAACAATACAATTATTTTAAAATATCAAGTCTTTATAGGGTAGTTTTCGTAACTAGTTTATAATAACAAACATACATCAGAGTTTCTTTAACCGTAGGTAATAAGGTATACAAGTTAAATGAATCAACTTAGGATTAATAATATTTTAGGTAGATGCATAGCTGGGCATTAACTCGTTAATCCGTTAATCGTTAATTAACGAAGTTAACATTTCCAGTAACGGATTAACTTTTAAGTTAACTTAAAAAAATGTTAACGGACTCGTTAACTTCCGTTACATTTTTCCAAGTCCGTTAATCCGTTACTTACTATTGTCCCACCGTATGAGAGTGAGGGAATAGAGAGTGCACCTGTGCTTGCGAACTCACTTGTGCACTTAAATATATCCTGCGTAGTTTGCTGATCGTAAAAAGATTGGCCGCCGTAGTTGAAAAACTCGGCTAGGAGGACGGTTTACCGCACCGTGCCATTAAACACTCTAAATATACACTCTTTTTTTGTTTGTGTCAATTAATTTAAATTTTCTATCATTTATTACTATGTCATCTCGACACGTGTCCACTTAAGAAA
The DNA here is from genome assembly GCA_949319885.1 of Mecyna flavalis. Lineage (NCBI taxonomy): Eukaryota > Metazoa > Arthropoda > Insecta > Lepidoptera > Crambidae > Mecyna > Mecyna flavalis. The sequence continues at coordinate 10,640,350 of OX439426.1, forward strand.
ACTTAAAATAAATCACTTTCATGTTTTCGTCAACTGAACACGTTTGATAAAATAAGAACATTATTATGGTGAAGTAAGTACAAAACATTGAACGAACAGCATAGCATGGAACGGGACGTGCAGAATAGAATGAATGCAGCATGGATGAAGTGGCGACAGATCTCGGGAACAACATGTGACCCACGAAGCCCCTTAAGCTTAAGGGAAAAAATTACAAAACGGTCATCAGACCTGTCGCAATGTATGGATCGAAAGAAAGGTACATGCAACTGAGATGCGCATGCTAAGATGCATGTGTGGAGGTTGGATACGATTAGGAATGAGTAGGTATATAAGAGGAAGTTTGAAAGTTGCACCGGTAGTGGATAAAGTAAGGAGTGCAAGGTTAATATGGAATGAGAAGAGAAGACACACATGTCGCCAAAAGAATGATAGATATATATGTACGTAGACGGAGATTTAAGCAGAGGAGGACCGAAAAAGAGATGGATGGATTGCGTGAAGTATGATTTGAAAATAAAAGGAGAGAATGTAGAATTGACGGCTAATAGGAGTGGGTATAAGGAAAAAACATGTTGCGCCGACCCTACATAACGTGGGATAAGGGCAAGGAAATGATGATGATGGTAAAGTGCCTGAGATCACGTAGATTAATGCCACGTAAATAGACCATCGTCTGACTAAACGATTTGGCAACTATAAAGAATCAAAGTTACGGAAATATAAGTATCGGTGTTGAAAAATATAATAAGTAGAACTCAAATTTTGCGTTTTTTTAATGTACCTACCCGATGGTAAGCAATCACCGCCGCTCATAGATACCTGCAACACCGGAGGAGTCACAAGTAAGTTGCCGGCCTTTGAGAAAGAAATTAATTGCCCGAATAACAACCTTACTTCATTTGGATTATTCCCAAGGTCCACCAAGCAACGTTGCGACAACTTTTAAGTTTTGTTCGTAAAGTTCACCAACAGGGCACGTTAGGAACAATAACAGCGAAAAAGAGATAAATATATTATTCTGAACGTCCACCTCAGAAAACGTCCACCAGTCGTGGACCTGGAATGAAATGAAGAAGAAATTGTAAAAGCACTATTCTCAACCGGTATCTTTGAATTAGTTCTTCTCTTGTCTTTTATTATCATTGAATATCATAAAGATAACCTCCTTACAGTGTAACTGGAGATTCAATATTTTTTGTTGTAGATTGAAATATTGAATGAGTGTGACTGGTTGGGAATACGCTACGCCACTGCTCCCAACGGGTTACAGTCAAGTGTGACTCTGTGTGACTAGTTGGAAATCATTTTACAAAGTTATCCCAACGAGTCACACTGTAACCTGAAACAAAGTAAATCTTTTCGTGACGAGTAAACAAAGTAATAAATGATACAAATTTTAATTTCACTAAATGGACCCACCTTGTCTAGTCTCGTGTGTCCAGTTGGTAAATAACCCCTTTAATTTCTGATTTTTTTAAGCATTATTTACCATGTGTTAACGGATTAACGATTAACGTTAACTTGCGTTAATTCGTCCCAAAAGAAGCGCTTTAACGTTTAACGAAGTTAACTTTTTTAGTAACGGATTAGCGATTAACGAAGTTAACTATTTGATTAACGATGCCCAGCTATGGGTAGATGAAATCAAAATTAATGTTAAAATGTAATTGTAAAAAGAATTAAAAATTTACTACAGAGTCCGGCAAACGTCTTGACTCGTTCGACTGAGTGGTGCACTTGTGAATGACGAATAGTGCACGTAAATCTCCTGTTTGATCTCCTGTCGCCCGCATACCTCTGACAAATAGCGCGCGCGCATCTCAAAATTCGCGATCAGCGCAATCTCCACCCGATTTCAAAAAGTTTCCCGGGCACTGTAGTAAATTCAGTTCTTTTAAGATTTACATACCTATTAGTAGCTTATAAGTAGAATTAGATTTTTACATTCATTTGATTTGAGTTTTGACTAATAATTATACCTACTTCCGGACAGTGTTGGGCGTAATTAATTACTTTTTGTAATTTAATTATTAATTAAACGAAAAGTAATCCAATTACTTTAATTTCAATTATATATAATTATTATTATTAAATATATTACATTTTTGGCTCCTTTTAAAATTTGTGGTAGTATATTTTTATAGTTTTTTGTCATCAAGGTGAATTTATGAAGAATAGAAGGCAATGCCTTCTCATTTCTAGTGTTTTAATCGTTTTTTTAATGTTATGGGCATTTAGGTACAATTACCATAATTTTGCATAAAATGTTTGTACCGAGCGCAGATCAAACCAGTGACCTCTGGTGTAATACCCGACTTCTCAACCACTAAGTTAAATCGGTCTTCAAACTTTTGTAAAGGTATATTTTTGTATGTTGAACCTACTAACCTATAGTTATTTATGTGACTGTTGCATAATGAGGGTCATTAAAATACGAATGTGGTTTTATGAAACGAACGAAGTGAGTTTCATAAAAGGATCACATGAGTATTTAGATGCCTAATTATGTAAAGTCACATACATAACTTTATCTTCATTCATACGATAAATGTCTATTTTAAAGTCAGGATCGATGTGAAACCGCGTGGAATATAATCCGTAGTACCAGGAGAGCAGAGAAGAACAAGAAGCTAGGCTAGCTCGCGTCTTTCAAACTCTTTGATTTAATGAATAGTTATGCTGCGGTTATTCTCTCCTGGTACCTTTGAAAATACATCAAGATGTTTTGCTTACATTATGTTAGCTTCAAATCCATTAATTTTTACTTTTTAAGAAGACGTTCGAAATTTGAACGTAATTAAAGTATCGGTTACCGATACTAAAATGTAAACATTACGATGCAGCCACAGATACTTATATCTAAATGTAGGGCGTTTGCTCATCGCTCCTGACTATAAAATAGACATTTATGGTATGGATGTAGATAAAATGTTTTTCAACATCGAACAAAACGATTATGACACAAGTAATGAGAAAGTTGCCTTCTATTTTCCATAAAATCAAAATTCATGAAAAAAAAGAATTATTTTATGAATACTACCTCAACTTTAAAAGAAGCCAAAAATGTAATTGAGTAATTGCAATTACAATTGCAATTGGTAATTGAATTACTTTCATGAAATTACAAGTAATTGCCAGCAGTGGACTATCACAGGAATCAGGATGATGATGATGACAAGTAATTGCCATTACTCTATTACAATTACGAAATGTAATTGTAATTTGTAATTAATTACATTTTGCCCAACACTGCTTCCGGATAATAGTTTTCTTTATGTATACTAACCAAACACTTTTATATTTTCTGTAAATAAATGTACCTAATGCAAATATTAATTATCTTACATGATGATATTAATATGCTTGATACGGATTAAGTTTTATGAAAAACTTAGCAGGCATAAGAAAAACAAAGGAATCAAACATTGGGCAACCCCTGAATGTTTCATAAACATAGGATAAATCTTAAATACTACAATACATTAGTAAATCTACCGCTAGGCATGTTTATTAAAAGAATTTTTCATCAAGAACGCCATTCCATGAACTCTAAAATGTTTTTTTAAATCATCTGTATCATCAAACCGCTCTCTACATATTTGGCATTGGTTTTCATCGAGCGGTTCCTCTTCAATAGCTACATCATTTGCGCATTTGTTATGAGCATTTTCATTGTAACACTTTTTCATATTTATGTATTCTTCGACATCGGTAATACCATGAAATAATAAATGGATCGAAAATGATGGTTTTACAACAAACGAATCTCCGCATTCCAAACATTGATAAGCCATACATGGATCTCTGTGGGCAGTCTTAATATGGTTCTCTAATAATTCTTTGGTATCATACTCATCTTGACATTTTCCGCAATAATACGGCAAAGTTGTTTTAGTTGAACCCTTTCTTAATCCTTTTTGTGATCTGTCCTCATTAGACTGGGTTGTTTTCTTAGGTTCCTTAACTGATTTATTTCTAATGTTTCGACCGACAGCTGGCTTCCCTTTTTTCTTTCTAAATTGTTTTAAATGTTGTTTTATACATATTCTAGGCAATGATAATTTAAGATCAAGACAACGATGTTCTTTATGATGTAAAGCGAAATGTGCTTTGATATTCGTCCAGTTTTGATCAATTTGCGTTTGACATATTGGACAATTTATAATTGATTTACTTCCATTAGTATTAGTGCAATTATCTATTTTCAATAATGACTTCGAGTGTGGCATACACTTATAAGGACATGAATTTGGTAAAATATTTATGTCGTCGTAGTGACATCTATACGTAAAATTTCTCATACACTGGTCACATCGTTTTACGACACGATAAACTTTTTTCACATTGTCGTTTTTTAAATTATTCAAACAATTTTTTAATTCGTCGCTTCGGTCGTGATTTTGAACATGATGATGAATCAATTCTGCGACTTCTTTGAAAGTGGTACTGCATATCCAACACGGATATACTGCCTGAGAAGGTCCATGGTGATTTATATGACTATCAACATGACTTTCCATAACAAGCCTCCCAGGACACAATTCGCATTGATAAAATATAAGCGCATCATTATTTTGATCGTGACTCTTTAAATGCTTTTTCATTGTATTTTCAGTAAAACAGGCGACTACACATGAAGGGCAACTAAAAATTTTTTTGAGATGCGTTTCTTTCATATGTGTTTTAAAATTGTTTGGATGAAAAAAATTACAATTCTGTACCGGACAAGGATATCTAGCTGTAGCTCTCATCATATTAAAGCCTTCACAACTGTGATTATACGGATACTTAATATTGTTTTTAGGTATATCTATACCGCATTCAGGACAATAAAACGGTGGCACTACTAAATGAATCCGTAAATGAGCTTTAAGTGCACACGTTGTTGGTAAGGTAAATAAGCATATAGGACATGAATAAACCTTATTTGTGTATTCCATGTAATGATTTGCACGATTTTTATACAGAGGGTCGAGACCAGAAACATTTTTCTTGCACTCATAGCAAAAATTAATCGAACTTTGTTTTGGTTTGTCAGTAGGTACTGTGTTTATAGGATCATCCTTTTTTAATAACTTATAAAAACTTAATGGCAAGGGGTCAATTTTTAAATCAGATACATTTATGGTCGCCGTTTTAAATGTATGTGATCGTATGTGTGATAGTAAATTACAGCGATTGTGAAAAATTATACGGCGACTGCAATAGCGGCACTTGTAAGTAATTTGGACAGATTTGCGTTGAATATGATTTTGATAGCTGGATTTTAAAATGAACCTGAAAATATAAAAAATATGTTTAGAATTAGTAACAACAAATCACAATTTAAAAAAGTATCTTTATATAATAAATATAAATATTCGACAACAATAACAACATTAACAATGTTCTGACCACAAAGTAAGCAGCAGAGATTATTAGGTCTGGGTGTAATTAAAACACACCACCTCTTTTTTATTTTAATGATTTTATTATTTGAACTAGATTCTAATAAAACTCTGGTAACATTGTAAGCCACACAGCTACTATTTTTATATAAATATTACTAATTTTATTTTTAATTTGTTAAATATCTTTGTCAGTGTTCCTAATCTAAAGAGGGCATTTCCGCAAGAAGATTTTGAAAATTTTCTGTGTAACCAATATCAAAATATTTTTTTAAAGGTAAGTTCGGAATAGAAGGTTAATGATTTAACTTATGAGGATAAGTATTATAACATAATCTTACCTGTCTCCGCAATCTTTACACGCATATGTGTTATGGCCATCAGTTATTAGAGGCAGCTCGTAGTTAGGAATAGCTCGATAAAAGAGTAAGTTTTTAACACTATATTTGTCATTCATGGAATCTGCAGCCATTGTTTTATGATTTCACATATCTAGAAGAATAAAAAATACATTTCTAAAAGTTAACTATCAAAAAAAAATTATAACACTATATGTTGTATGATCATGAGAGAGTTGAAGAAATTTAACTTAATCATACTACAATAGTAATTATATTTCAACGTTTGCTTTTATCGCATCAACAATTACAATGTTTAATGTAGGTGTACGCAGGTAGTGTAGTATGATTTAGGCCAACAGTGGTGACCTTGTATAAATCGGACACATGGTTGATTATTTTCCCCATTATGGGGTAGTATTATTAGGTTGGCAACATTACATTTTTCCCAAACAAACTACACCCAACATGGTTACCTCGATTTCTAAAGTAAGTACAATTATTGTTTTCGCTGTTTGATAATAAAGGACAACAAAAAATCTTACCTTTCTCAAAATAACACAGTTTTACACTCGAAACAAAAATAAAGTATTTGGTCGACGAGCTCGACTGTAACAACTTGACAGAGAAATGTGGAGAAAAAATGAAACAACGCAACGGCAACGCCCTCTACTAAAAAGGTATTAGTATCGCCATGAGTGAAAAACATTTGGTATTACCAGTTTATTAAATATGACTATTCAATCAGCTTGGTTGGTAATCGATATTTACATTTAAATCGCTTTTCGTTTATGTACTCTACGCTTTATTATAATATTTTTACATTTTTTGTATTTTACTGTAGGGAAACAAACTTTATTTTATAATGTACCTATGTAGATGGAATTTGTTTAATTATTTTTTCAGACATTATTAGAGAAATAGAGATTGCCATGGTCCATGGGTTTTCGGCAATCGGCACCCCTAAAATAATTTAACGAATGAAATGAATGAAATAAAAACTTAGATGATGACTTGTACCAACTTGTACTTATTTTCATAGGGCAGGGCAGGGCAGGGACATGCTTTTACTGATAATATTATCATACCTAGGTACACACCTATAATAATATTCTTTTTCGGAGGAGAATGCACCATTCCACAGGCTAGCTAGACCTGCGGCCGTGTGTGGGATTTGAGACTCGGACGCTTTACGTCCACTACCCACTAAACTCCCCCGGTTTCCCCTTCACACCCGATTGGGACGAGCCGGTGCAGCGGTGTTTATCTTCTAACTAGTCTGTGCAGCGGTGCCAGGCTTGTGGCTATTGACCAGCCCATCCCCGGGTAAATAATGGACAACAACGTTACAAGAGGGATATTTTTTCTTATAATATTAAATTTATGTCTTGGGCCTGGGCTGGACCTGTTTTTAAGAAGGAAGTCTAGTACAAAGTTGGATTTGCTGCCAAAATAATTATTATGTAGGATTCAGTAACAGAGTAGGTACTTAAATTTTAGTGTAGTGTTGATAACTGCTGCTTAACTACAGTCTATCTAGGTAAAGGTCATCTGGATGGATCTGCTGGCTGGCAGACTTATTGCAATTTTATCGTTGGAATGTTCTTTACCTATAATGCACTCCTGACTAGATAATAACAGAAAGTTAGTAGGTATATTATGTATCAATAGCTTTTACTATTATGTTATCTGTGCATGTTATATTTATTTACATAAATGGTTTCATCAAAGTAATAGTTAAACAAGCTCCCTCTTCTCTAGACATTTAAATTGGGTTGATTCTGAAAGTAAGTTAGTTTTGGTGAGGTACACGAGAATAGGTAGGAATACTACAGCAATCTTAATTGTAAATTAATTGCGTTTAAGTATAGAATATTTTTTTAAGTACATGGTGTTGTAAACATGACCATTTCTGTAACATCAGCTGTGTTAACAAAGTAATGTTGGACTGGAATTAAAATTATAATAATGTTGTTCCTTTCTGTTGCTTTTTATATTAATGCAAATAGGTAGGTACATTCACCAAAGAAAATAAATGAAAGAAACAGGTTTCATAAAAATATTAAGTTTTTATTTGAACTTATCCTAAGTAGTTCCAAAATGTGTAAATTTTTATTAAACATGATTATATAAAAAACAAAATATTGTTTAGTAAAATAAGGTCATAACTAGTTATTTAATATGGCACAATTATTATCACATTAGTTTAGAAGTAAAAATAATGTATTCAAATTTCATTGCTTTTAATGTTAATATTATTATCTCCCTGATGAAATAAATGAAGTAGTTTTTTTTCATAAGTATCACGATATAAGTAATGAGCAACACTGGATCTCTCTGAAAATGATTTTTCATCAGTAAGGGTGCTGTATATTTTCTTATTTTCCAACATATCTTCATCAGTAGGCATCAAAATTAAATAGCTTGTAACTGCCTGTGCGGCATCTGCAAATCTGTCTAACCGGTAATAGGAAATTTGTAAATAATTTAATACATCTGCAATAAATTCTACCCCTGAATTGTAATCCAAATTCTTTAATTTGTCTTGGCAGTGCTGTTGGCAATGTAACAATGAGGCAATATTATTGGATATAGTCACAAAAATTTCTGCTGATGATTCTTGATCCGGTTGCCTCTCACATTCAGCACGACAGACATTCTCTGAGGATATGTAGTCTGTTAATACTTCTTCCATATTGGCTACAGTTTCTGCCCAGTTATTTTGTTTGTAAGCTTTAAGGCCAAGATGGAAAAGCACACTGTAATCATCACTCTCAACATCAACAACTTCTTTTGCATCTACTTCTGGTTGATGGATGTAATATTCGAGGTTATTCTTCATATCTTCATTATCAGGGTTGGCTGCCAGAAAAGTGTAAGCCGCTGAGGCTGCTTTAGGCAGTAAGTTTACTTGGAAATAACAAAGATGAAGATATTCATAAGGCTTTCGTGCCTGCATGTTAAGGAGTATCTTATCATTGAGGTCACTATCAACCTGAATATCACTAAAGCTTTTCTCATGGCAGTAATGTAGGCAATTTCTTATATTGAAGAACTTTTCGTAAGCCTTTAGATCATCTACATTTTCTTTAATTTCCGATTTGTAAGATTGAGATTTGCATTTTAATCGACAGTTGACAATAACTGATTTATAGAGTTTGTATAGATATAAAGATTCTTCAAATTGCTTGATACATTCTGTCCATCTCTCCCCGGAATATGCAGTTACTCCTTTTTGATACTTTTTTTCAATGGAAGATACTTTACATTGTGTACATATTATTCCAAAGAAAAGTACTAGCAGTTGAATGTAAATGAAATGTATTTTCGACATTGTATAGACCACTGTTCACTTAAACTGTACATGAAATAATAAAATAGATGAAAAAAAGAAATTTTAAAATATTAGCAATCTAAACTTTACAGATAAATTAAATCAGGACACTGATCTCATTTGAACTTAAATGAACTTTCAACTTTGACATTAATTGTGAGATACAGACCTACAAACTTATCTGTTCCGGTGGCCAAAATTGGAACTACGTAAAATGCAATGCAAAACGTCATTTAATGACAGTTTTAAATAGACAGTAGCGACGCCGCCACCGGAACAGATAAGTTTGTCGGTCTGTAATTTGACTGATTTGACAGCCCGGTTTTTTTTTAATTAAATTTTTGGCTATTGCACGGCTTGTGCATTTAGCCAATGTCAAGTTATTTCGTATTTTTCTTAGATTACAATAGCAAGCCACTTGACTGCTTACCACTTGCTTAACCACAAAATAAATAGTGCCCAAAAGAGATGTATAGACCGACAAATATATCTGTTCCGGTGGCTAAAACTGGAACTACGTGAAATGCAATGCAAAAACGATTTATTGACAGTTTTAAATAGACAGTAGCGACGCCGCCACCGGAACAGTTAAGGTTGTCGGTCTATATTGGTCTATTTATTATATAACGGAAAGAGTAACCATAGCAACCCAGTGTTGCTGTAACCACCATAGCTTATGTGGCGCCTCCAGAGCAGGTTTTATAAATTCCTGGCCAGGCTATACAATAATAAATTGTTTTGTTTTGTCAACTTTATTTGTTATTAACCACTCAAAGCCGAACCGGCACTCGCGTGCCGCTTAACAATAGATTTTTAATTGTGTCTGGTGTTCCGGGGCTAGAAGGATTAATGACGATTCTATTAGCATACTTTTAAAGAATTCAACTTGCAAAAGAAAGATGGCACTAGTACCACAGCTCACAGGAACCACTGAGGTCTCACTACTGTAAACAACAATCATTAATAGATGGCGTTACTAGGTACACGAAATATGAACTACATTTTACGCACCCTAAGCATTTTGTGAACAACAAACTATTTCAATTTTCATTGAGTTTTGAGTTTATTGGCGAAAATTGTAGATAATAGTGAATTTGGCGCTAGTAACCTAATTATGTAAATATTGAAAGTGCATAGCTTGACAGTACCTCTGAATAACATAGGTACATACCTACTTACTTAAGACCTAAATCTATGCTTAAGACCAGTTTCACCGCTGCCAGATAAGTTCCCCGTAAAATTTAGATCCACAGGTTTTGGTCCCCCTCTTAAATCCAATGGGATTCTCAGATACGTAATACATTATTATGTATTTTTTTTGAATCTCATTGGATCTTCTTCAGTTATTAAGAACTTCTCTTGGCTCCCAAAACGCCGTTATAAGGGATCCATAGATATTTTTTTTCGTTATTACTGTTATTTTGGTATATAATAATTAATATTTATGTGATATTTTTCATAATTGTTAAATGAGAATAAAAGACATTGGTGGTATTTTCATTACCATTGGAGCTCAGATTAATAACTCTTTGGAGTTAAAAACCCCGTTGTGTATTACATAATTGTCAAAACTGCAGTTGCTATTATTTACACAGATTTACACAGAACATCGCTATGTCTTATAATAATTCGGTTTTAGTAGGAAATTGGAGTGAGGAAAGATTAAAAAATGAAGTAAGTAATTTTATAATTAAAGTTAAGATATCTTTATAGCGCATTCCAAGAATCTATCTAATAGTAGTTTTGTAGGATCAAAAGATTTGTGCTCCATGCAGTTCCCGCCTTATTATTTTATTGTGTACCTACTCAATACATTTTTTAGTTACCGTGTTGAGATAAAACTGTTCAAATGTTTCAGTACGAGTTTAAATTATTTCTTCGAAAACGAGACAGACGTGAACTGCTGCTTCAACGATCCAGAAATTTGTTCAGTAATTTACTGAAAGAGGTGAGGTTTATTTATCCATAATATGTAGGTACCTATTAGATAAATAAATAATTTTTATATTTTTAAAGCATTTTGCCTGCTTCATGGCGATATACTTAAATATTAATATAATAAATACTATTCTTCTTAGTAGGTACTTCCCATACGTGGATTTATCAATAGCCACTAGGCTGGAATCAGCTTGCCCTAATCAGTTGCGTTGCGAAGGAAAAACCGGGGGAGTTAGTGGGTAGTTGGACGCTTTAGTCTCGAGTCCCACACATACCCGCAGGCCTAGTTACCTGCGGTTATGGCGCCAAAAAGCCGTTTCCTACTAAACAAAAGAGATAGACTTCTCGTACGTAAGGTCGGATGTGATGGTATTAGATCCATAGAGTAGAGGACGAAGGGTACGGGTATATAAAGAGTGATAATCCATACCTGGTCATCTCTGTCCATATTTATACCTAGTCTGGGTGACATACAGAGACCCGATGGGTAAAACGGCCATTTCAGGGCGTCCCTCATGCCTCTCGGTCTCCCAATAATTAATGTAGATAATAAAAATTGAAATACCCCGTCTCATAAAGATAAGTTCTTATACCTATTTATACTTGGTATTTGAACGTCTTTTAGCTGACCTCATCTTAACCTTCCGCTCAGACCGGGTTAAAGAATTCTACCAGCAAATATGACATAAAGAATTCCAATTCTACTTTCGCTTGTGTAATAAAGTCCTTATCTACATATATCTATACTTGTATACTAATATTATATAGAGGAAAGATTTGATTTTCGTTTGTGTGTATTGAATAGGCTACGAAACTACTGAACCGATTTTAATAATTCTTTCACTGTTGGAAAGCTACACTATCCCCGCTGAACATAGGGTACTTTTGATCCCGGAAATGTGAGGGGAAGGGGGGGATATTTGAAAAAAGTAATTACGCGCGGGTGAAACCGCGGGCGGAAGGCTATTAAATTATATAATTTTTGTAAGTGCCGCCCTACTTACGTAGATTATTACATTTCAGAGGCCTCTCGCAATAAGCGGCACGTTTGTGTTGTACGGATTCAATGTGCAATTAGTAGCTTCTGACATGCCAGGTATAAACTACAACATATTATTGTGTAATACATTAAGTAAAAGGGTGGTTATTATGTTGTGGTTCATGTATGAATTGACGTTGACAATGGAATTAACTAATCTGATTACGACGTGCGTCTAATTTGTGCTAATGACACTAATTTGTAAGACAGTTCGTAGGTTCAATGTTTTAATGTAATGGAATTTTTAGAGGAGCAGCAGCGGATTATGGAGTGTAAACATTATAAAGTTATCTAGATCAACAGTACACAAAACATCAAGCAAATCAGGAATCAAATATATTATCGTAAACAGACAGTGACAGTAAAAATTTTCTAACAACGTTTCTAAGCAACAAACCAAAGACTATCAAAAAATAAAATATATGTCACAACACTTTAGAGTTTTCATATCACTTTAACACCTTCTCTTGTTGTAACCCTATATTTTCTATAAGTCTTTGTAGCCTAGGTCTTGGCAGAGGCTTTGTGAAAAGGTCTGCCAGCTGCAATTCACTTGACACCTTCAGAACTTGCAGCTCTCCTGCCGTCACTATTTCTCGCACAAAAAAGTGCCTAATCCTAATATGTTTCGTGCGTCGGTGAAACTCAGGATTCTCCGCTAATCTTAACGCAGCTTCATTATCAACTTTCAGAGTTGGTATTCCTTGAAGTTCCGTCAAGAAACCGATAAGTCGTGTTAGCCACACGGCTTCTCTAGCGGCTTCGCTCGCAGCAACAATCTCTGCTTCTGTGGTGGAAATTGCGACACTCGCCTGTCGCTGGCTCAGCCATGACACAGCGCCACCGGCGTACAAGCTGAGTACTCCAGAAGTTGATCTTCCAGTACTCAGGTCACCTCCATGGTCCGCATCACTATAGCATTCTATTACACCTTGCTTATAATTTCTTTTATATACAATGCCAAGATCCAGTGTAGACTGTAAGTATCTCAAAATACGTTTGACTTTTACACAATCTGCCTGTGTCGGATTCTCCAGACTTCTAGACACCACACTCACAGCATATGCAATATCAGGCCTAGTTGCAACCATCAAATAGGCCAATGCTCCAACTACTTGCCTGTAGTTTTGCAAAATGTGATCATCCGTCTTATCCGCTTGCAGTACATCGTCTTTGGTAATCGGCGTTGAGACTGGTCTGCACTCTGCCATACCAAATCTTTTCAGAATCTTCTTGGCATACGAAGTTTGATGAATTTTAATCTCGCCTTCTCTGATTTTGATCTCGATCTCAATTCCTAAAAAATAGGATATTGGTTTTGTCGTAATCTTGAACCATCCTTTAAGCTCATGCAAAAAGTCATCAATTAAATGTTGATTAGTGGCAATAACCAATCCATCATCAACATAAAGGGCTACGATCAACTTCTTGCCATCTTTTTCACGTTTGAATAAACAAGGATCAGCTTCACTTATTTCAAAACCAACTTCTTTGAAAAAATCAAGAATGCGCTTGTTCCAGCACCGAGGTGCTTGTTTCAGTCCGTATAAGCTTTTCTTTAATAAACATACTCTTCCAGATCCATCATTGTATCCTTCAGGCTGAGCCATGTAGATCTCTTCGTCAGACAATGATCCATAAAGAAAAGCTGTCGATACGTCAAACTGACACAACTTCAGGTTCTCATTCGCAGCTATGCTTAATACGGTCCGTACTGTTGACAACTTGGCAACAGGGCTGAATGTCTGGTCATAATCATCACCCTTTTTCTGTCTAAAGCCTTTTGCCACAAGTCTAGCCTTATACTTGTCAACTGAACCATCGGCGTTTAGCTTGACACGAAGGACCCATTTACAAGGTATAGCCTTCCTTCCTTTGGGCAACTCTGTTAAAACCCAAGTTTTATTTTCTTTAAGTGATTGTATTTCACTTTCCATGGCCTTTTTCCATAATTCTCTTTCAGCACATGAAGCTGCTTCTTTAAAGCATGTTGGCTCTCCAGTCGCTGACATAACAAAGTCATTGAATCTTACTGGATGAACGCTCGATCCCGGAGAACCCTATCAGTAGCCAGGCGATCGATATCCACGTTGTTATCCTCATCAACATCATCGAAGTTCTCAACATCTTCTTCCCCCCTAGATTCAAGTGACTCTTCATTATCATGAACTGATACTGCGTCTTGAAAATTCTCAGTCTCAGACATCGGAGTATTTTCTGGTTCTGCAACACATTCAGTATCCATTGACACGATTGGAGTCTCAGTCTCATGAGGCTTTACACTTGGAAAAGAAACCTCCACTTCCCCATATTCCTCATCCTCAACTTCTATAGTTGACTTGATAGGTTTTTCGTCGAAAGTCACATCTCGTGACCTCACCAGAGAGTTTGAACTCTTATCCCAGAGCCGATAGCCATCGTCGCCATCATAACCGATCAAAATACATTTTTGAGCCTTCTTCTGCAACTTCTTTCTTTTCTGTTTGGGCACGTGAGCATAACATACGGAACCAATGATTCGTAAGTGCTTTATCTGGGGTTTCTTGTTCAACCATAGTTCGTATGGACTTTTTCCTTCAACACAAGTTGGTCCAGTTCTGTTTAATATATAAACCGCTGTGTGGACTAACTCTGCCCACAATTGCTCAGGCAATTTTTCATGAGCGTGCATCATAGCACGTGCTGACTCCACTATGGTGCGATTCTCACGTTCGCTACAGCCATTTTGCTCTGGCGTATATGGCATCGTCATCCTGTGGTGAATGCCTGTCTTTGAAAGTTCGCTTTGTACCTTTGCGTTGTTGAATTCTCCACCATTGTCACTCAGGAGTTCTCTTACGCAATGTCCAGCCGTAGCAACTTCCGCAAGCATCTCTTTTAACTTACTTGGTACTTCGGACTTTTCTTTCATAAAGTACACATACCGAAAACGTGTGTATTCGTCTTTAAATAGAACAAAGTATCTACTCTTGGAGTATGAGGACGGAAAAGGACCACACACATCCGAATGAAACCGTTCACCGGGACTCTGTGCTTTTTCCCGTACTCCGAACTTCTTGCGATGCGCCTTCCCAAAGACACAGCCCTCGCAAAGATCACCCGTGTCTTTAACCTTCACGGCTAACTCCCTTTCGATCACTCTCTTAACATGTCTCTTATCTTGGTGGCCAAGTCTCTCGTGATAAAGCTGTAATTGGTCATCCGCGTCCACTAGATTTACTGGAGAAGCTTCAGATAGGACCCGCATTCTCAACTTATAGAGTCCGCCATATCTTTCTCTCCAACCTGTCACAGCTATCTTCCCACTTAACTTCATCGAGCAAGTTGTCATTCTTGACTCAAATAGGCTGTCAGGGTTAATATCTTGTGCGCTTAGAACCGAAAATAAATTTCTTGTAATGTTGGGGACATACCACACATCGTTCAAGCAAAATTTATTCCTTCTCTTCCCAATTTTTGCTTCAAACTTTATCCTACCTTTCCCTACAGCATGAATAATTTTCCCATCAGCTGTCGACACAGTGTGAGGGTTTTTAAAGACTTCGTAATTCAGAAAAATGTCATTCCGCATCGTGACGTGATGAGTAGCACCATTATCGACATACCACCCTTCTCGATCCACATTACCAAGAATATTGCTTTCTGCCGATTCAATGTGCATAAGCACTGGGTTATCCATAAGCATCATATTCGAGGATTTGTCAGAATTTTTCTTTCTTGGACAGTCTTTTTTCAGGTGTCCCACTTCTTTACAGTTGAAGCACTTTACACCTCTCCCAGAACTGCTCGGGGTTGGTTCTTGTTTCTTTTTCGAAACCTTCTTACTTCCCTTCGCAACAAGCGCGTCACAATTCGTGCTGCCGGCATTGTTTGAAGTAAGAGTCTTCTCTTGTACACAAAGCTGACTTGTCAGGTTCTCAACAGTCCTATCCTTCTTAGACATCATCATCCAGCTCGATTTAAAAGAACTAAATTGCTCAGGCAGCGAATTCAAAATCTTGCATATTAACAGAAACTCTGGCAACTCTCGCTCTTCAGTTTTCATGAGTTCACGATTAATTAAGTGCCACTGGTTCTTCAACTTTGAAACATGCGAAGCGATGTCATCAGCACTGTCGTATTGCATTAAGAAGAACTTCATACAGACTTCATATAACTTATTATCATTATCATCACCGTCATACAGCCTGTGCAGTTCATCCCAGACATCTTTTGGATTTGTAAACCTTATCACTTTGTCAAGAGTCTCATCTGTTACGTTATTCGTGATTAACAGTAAAGCTGTGCTTGCTAGCTTTACATAATCTGCCAGTTTTTTATTATATTCGACCAAAGCTGTAGAGTCTGCTGCATTGTCCGCACTATCACTCGGCTTTTCCGGTCTTTTTACTGTACCCAGCACAATGTCCATCAGTCCGTCTATGCCATTCAGGAGAGCAGTAATACGGTACTTCCAATGAACCCAGTTTGTGCCATCTAGCTTGGCAACTTTAATTTTTGACAACTCCATTTTACTGCGGTTCTGGGCCCATAACCTTTTAATGTAATGGAATTTTTAGAGGAGCAGCAGCGGATTATGGAGTGTAAACATTATAAAGTTATCTAGATCAACAGTACACAAAACATCAAGCAAATCAGGAATCAAATATATTATCGTAAACAGACAGTGACAGTAAAAATTTTCTAACAACGTTTCTAAGCAACAAACCAAAGACTATCAAAAAATAAAATATATGTCACAACACTTTAGAGTTTTCATATCACTTTAACACAATGTGTGTATGATTATGTAAGTATGTGTATGTATAAGAAAAAAAAAGTAGGTATATTAAGTGGCAACCTTTATACTTAATAATACAAGCTTAGCGAAGATTGAGGCTCATCTTGCCTAAGTTGTCTGAACAACGTCCAAGGATATTAAAAAAACATGTTAAACAAAGTACGACTGCCTACTTAGAAGTGTCTTTTCTCCCGAAAGTTGGAGGTTCAATTTTATTATTAATTTTAATAATCCTAAGATTTTATTTAATATCCCACTGAAGTGCAAAAGCTCACATTATTGAAATCAAGACATCTCTACAATGATGGGTAGGCTGTTTAAATAACTATGTTTGCCAAAAAGTGGATCAGACATTGTCTGAGCCGGCAAATAAATAAATATGCCTATATAATTAAAGATACATACCTAGAAATGTATAAAAGAGTTGAAGAAGAGAGAGAGAAGAGTTGTTTATTTGGTAATTTCTTTGTAGATGATTAAGATAAGCCGCTAATATTTTCCTAAATGTTGGCAGGTAACCACACCAACATTCAAATAACCAATCTCTTAAGGACAGTAGTCGGTATGAATTGGATCTGATTTGGGATATCTACCGCCTAAAGAGGTTACTTGGAAGTCGACGGCGCTAATCCAACTACCTAAGCTCTTTTAGGTGCCGCAGTAATTGGCACGGCTCCAGGACTATACCAGGAATCATTATTGGTTTACCTACTCGTGTGGCTCGAATCCTATTTATTTTTATTTCATTATAAATGCATTAAAAATGGTGGTTTATTTTGGAAAAGAGCTTAAATATATTGATAGTAGGTATTATTTTAAAGTGTTTACCACTATTTTGGAAAGATAAATATAAAGATGTACTAATGTTCATTAATAAAACTACAACAATCTCTTTACTAGGTATATCAAAGGGGAATTCTAAAGACCCGAGCTTAATTTTATTCACTACTCCATTCAAAGTCGTGAGAAGAATGTTATTTCTCAAACTAGATTTTGAATAAAGACCTAGCTGTCCGCCAAAGGTTTTGCCGAATAGGAAACGTTATTGAAAAAACAGTTGTATAAGTAATAAGTATACCTACCTAAGCAATTTATTCTTGACTGTATCAAAATGTGAGTTTTGCCCATACAAAAAAAAAGGGCCGAAACAGGAATACAACATGGGACGAAACGAGAATAAAATAATCAAAATTATGTTTCGGGACGAAACAAAATCTCGTTGACTGTACAATTTGATTCAAAATAGGCGCGGTAGTGTCGTTCATTTGGCAACGACACTACTGGTAGTGCGGCTGGTAGTGTCGTTGCAAAGAAATGGAAAAAAACATAAGATATACTATGAAAAAATAAAATTTATACATATTTTGTCTTGATATATTTATGTACGGTCAACAGCACATCACGGTTAACACTTGCAGTTCAATAATGGCACTTATGCCCCCGACATAAGAGCGGTACAAAGTCCAAAGTGTTACGTCTGACGTGCTTTTGACTGTACCTACTTATATGGGCAGTCGTAGGACTCGTAGGTACCTACTACAGTTATGTTATTCGCGCTAGTTAAGTTATTAGGTATTTTAAGTCTTTTCTTGGAAGACGGCAAACATCCTTTCTGATGAGTAAGCGGCCACTGCGGCCTATTCCTTTGGCAACTGTAGTAGGACAAGTAGGACAAGAACAAGGCTTGTTTAGTACTAATTCTTATTACAGCAAAGAAAATTGCCGGCGGTAAGACCCAGTATGGACTAGCTCTGTCAAGTTTGGTGAGTGAGCGGCAGGTCGACTACATGCAGAACATCAATGATGGATGCCTGATGACTCTGTCACCCATCACGACTCCTTGCTGTCGGAACACATTTGTAATACTGAGGTTTTACATTACTCCATTATCCATATTATAAACTATAAACACTTGCCGATCGCTTGAAAACTCACAGAAACGTTCTTTAGTTTTCTAGCCTACCTATATTATATATTTTTTAGTCGGCTGTAAATGGAGCTACTAAGGCATTTTAATAATCGACTTTTACGGTCGAAGTAAGGTCCTAGCTTGTTTCCTAGGTCTAGATGTATGTTTTTAACTATGTTGAATTACTTATTTCTGGTCCATCAGAATGTTATGCTATATAACAGTGTTTATAAGAGCACTTAAGAGGAGCAACGTTTGCCTTCGTTAAAATATCATTTTAACGAAATTTTACTATTCTGCTATCTTTAAATTAAGCGTAATTAGAATCTACAAGATATATTAAGTAACAGATATTTAACCTTGTTTTCAGTGTAAAAGATATGTCCCTCCACGGAGAAAAAATGAATTACGGCGACGAATTCTTCTTGAGGGCTGAGAATTATGGTGAACCAGATGTGAGTCATAAATACGAGTTGCTTGCGACAATTCCAATTAAGTTATTCACAAGGGTAATGTTAATAAATCCGATGGTAAAGATAACCTTGTAGTGGACGCGGTAGTTTATTGAGCATTGTGCCTTGGGGATCCCGTTAGGAGTTACATGGCTTTGTTCTAGGTATTAAGGTATTTTCTAAGCGGATTTTAAAGCTTTGTTACCTCGTTTTGTAGTTGTAGATATGCATTAACTATCTGCTCTCTCATGTTTGACTTTGACGGATTTAGTTGACAGTCAAAGTAACTGCACATTTTAAGATATTTTTATCATAAGCATGGTAATTTGCAAAGTTCCAATTCCCACTTGCGAATGTAAAGACCCCAGTCTTTGTAGTGAACATCGTATCTATGTGGAGTGATATTTTCAAATAGTGATTTAATATATCTACTATCCTTATTTATTATATGATTAACACTCAGATGCAGAAACGTCCATTAAAGTTAATGTGTCATTAAAGCTATTGCTGTCACTTTTTATTTCATGACAACGAAAAGTGACAGCATTATATTTAATGAAGCATTAACTTTAATGGAGCTTTCTGCAACAGGGTGTTAGTCAATAAGTATTTTTACTTTTTACCCTTTCCCATTACAAAATTTTGAAGAAGGAGATAGAGAGGAAGTAGAAATTTGGCGAAGCATAAAAGAAGCTTACGTTTAGCAGTAGACGGAAAAAGGCCGTTATATTGAAAAAAGTAAAATAACACGTTTTCTTCTACCTAGGCCCCCCCTTTGTATGTACGGTATACTCCGGAGGCTGTTCCGGGTCCCGCTGATCGTATGCCCATTCGTCTGAGCTCCACCTTGGACAGCAACTGTCGCTGGACCACTACGCCACTTCTGCCGGGTGAACGGCTTGAGGGACTCGGGAGCCCTGTTAAGGTAAAATAGTTTAAAATACGAGTAGTCAGCAGCTTATCAACCTTCACTAAGAGCCCTGTATCATTAGATTAGAAAGAAATATACAACCTGTGTGATGATGTGATAAATTGCTTTAAAATTTTCAGACTGGTGCGAAGTTAATCGTGAATAACTGTATCGCAGACAAGAGTTTGTGCGTTATGAATCAAAATTGGATGCAAACTTTCTTTGGTCCGGTAAGAAATTTAAATTTTAGTTAATTAGAAACATTGACTTTCATGAGATGAATTCTAAATTAGTTGAATACAAAAGCTGCGTATCTACTTGATGATATTATGACAGCTTTACCATACTTTATTGGGTTATTCGTGCCCAAATTGTTTTGTGGCAATTATAGTTTGGTGGCATTAAAATACAATACAATTAAAATGAAGCCGCAAAGATCAGAATTTATGAATGAATTTATTTATCATTAGTCGCGTATCATTAGTAGGTACCTAATGCTTCGCTCACGGGGGCTATAGGACGTCATCCCGCAGGAAGGTGATATTTTTTCTGGGATAAAACAAGCTTGGTAACTCTATCCCCCAAACAATCATCATACCAAAAAATACGGGAGTCCATTACCCCGTTGCAACGGGAAACAACAATGTACTTTTTCAACTAGGTCTGTATCAAACTTCATGAAAATAGGCTTAGACTCTGTGCGTGAAAGAGTGATCAATCATCATCACCATGACAGTGACAGAGTTACTCTGGAATTTATATCAATAATTCATTATTATTTTATAATAATTATAAGGATTATTGTTACTTCCTATTGAAGTGTCCTCCAATAAATCTTAGAGACTACTTACCATCGTATTGGACAAGTAGATACTGAAGTTGTATAAAAAACACGTCCTATCTTATAATTTACTTCATTGCTTACTTTGCAATAGCGTTAGATCTAAAGCGAAAAGTACTAAACTAAGAAGGTGGTAAGATAAGCTTAGCTTTGCACATGTGGGGTCTCGTATCTCAACGGATAACTCGTGGTTCCGCTAAGTTAGTAAAACTTAAGACGATGTCTTAGCACGATTCCAAATTCGTTTTTCACCCGCGCGTCTCGTTGTAGGCGGAGCGCAACCGCCAATCAGAGAGCGCAGCGTGAACACAGTATACGCAAAACAAGCAGACAATTCACCTCCAAACAAAAACTGGTAGTTTTAATATTTTGAGTAGGTACCTCTACCTACTCACTAATATCAAAACTTTTTACTACTGTTTACGAGGTCTGGACATCATACTAAATTTTAAATAATTATCAATATTTGATTTAAGGCAGTTTTCATTTTATTTTTATTTTTATTTATGATTTAAGCAGGTTAATTAGGTTATTTTGCAGGCTAACTCATAAATTCTAGAGAAACTTAAATTTCGTTGGCAAAATAGCTAAAATAATTGAAAAAAGGATAAGGCTTAGGTTTAAGCAACCACCAGATCTAATGAAATATAACGCCCAAAAAATCCTAAGTACTTACCAGAATTTAATCCCCATTTTATTAACCGACTTCAAAAAAGGAGGAGGTTATTATGAAATAATCACCAATAAACGTTAAGTCTGCTAACCTAAAAAACGTAAGCATCGTCAGAATAATCGCTGAGCTACCCAAAAAGGCCACGCGCGCACCAAATTTGTACTCGCATTGTATTTAAAAATTTCATCCAAATATCGATACCAGAAATATGAATTAACGTAAGGGACATTTTGGCGAAAATGAGTTATATATATCATTGGATTCAGAATTTTCTGCTCTATCAATTAGTGTTATTAAAAAAGTTCTATCGTTAAAAAAATGTCCCTTACAGTAAGATTTTTTGGCCTGCGTAAAACGTTTTATGCCAAAAAAAATTGATGTAACAGACGTTTACATTTTTTTTTCTCTGAAAAATAAAGTAAGTCAATGGTGTTAAATAATTTACACCCTTACCTTGTCCCTTACTTTAATTCGTGATTAGAGTTTTTTAAGAATTTAATTTAACCCCAGTTTAAGATACCCTAAATGACACCGACGAACGGTGAAAATGGTGATGACAGCTGATAATGATAACTAGATAAAATACTAAATAGAAAAAGTTACATATTCTAACCACTTTAATTTCACCATTAAAAAAGTTTAATTTACCAATAGTTATATTATCATCATAATCTGTCTGCCCATTCCTAATTATTTAATCTTGTAATCTATGTATATAAAAGAAAGTGGTGTTAGTTACACTATTTATAACTCAAGAACGGATGAACCGATATGGCTGAAAATTGGTGAAGAGGTAGTTTCGAACCAGGATACGGACATAGGATCATTTGATGGGGGAAAGGGGGGGATAATTGAAAAAAAAATACGCGCGGGTGAAACCACGAGCGCGACCCTAGTAATATATATTTCTAATATTAATATGAATATCACTTATATTTTTTTTATTCATTCATCTTTCAGACAAATAATATTTTTTCATCTGTCTTTCGTTTTCAGTACATTCATTCAGTTACTTAATAAAAAGACTGTTTGGTTAAGCCTGAGTTTTTATTTAATTTCTGATTTTAAAGCCAATGATACGTAATTATTAAAACTACAGAGTTTGTTAAAGGACTCTTAATTAAAAGAGATCATAAAGTCAATTTTTTTTTTTAAATTGATGAGTAAAAGTGGTCTAAAACTGCTAATAATTTAGGACATTTATTTAAACATTGTTACTTTTAGAACATTTATTTAAACTCTACAAAAAGTTTAATAGACTGATTAGTGTGTTGAATTTTAAAATAATTACGCAGACATAAAAGTCGAACATAAAAATAATATTAATAATAAATAGTTTTATTTTTGTCTCTCTCTAAATTTCTTTTAAATCTGCGATAGCTAGGCTAAAACTAACATTTAATCATGCAAATAACCTATTTGCATGGTATTATAATACTCTAAATTTAGTATATTATAATCTATAGTTACATCAAATTGCAACACTGTAAAGTCCTTTACAATAGAAGTTCGTATAATTTTCTATTTCTCTTGCTGCTTACGTTATGCTTGACGGTTTACAAATAAAATATTAGCAACGTAAGGTACAACAAAACGTATTTTTTTAATGTAAGGGACATGCTATTTCTTAAACCACTGGGTATTTCTAAATTATTCGTTCATAGCATGAAAGAAGAGGAAATTCTAAGAAACTTTGCTCTAGACACAATTAAAATTGAAGCAGACAGTAAAAAGTTATAGAGAGATTTAATTTTTTTTTATCGTTTTTTGGCTCTCCTGAAAAACAGTGTTTTGTCCCTTACGTTAATTCATATTTCTGGTATCGATATGTTACATATTTTTATCCTAATAAATTAAAGTAATGCGTACAAAAATCATTGTATACCCAAAAAATATAAATGAAGTTCTAAAGATTTACCGATACTATATACCATTTGACGATTGATAGTAAATAAACGAAATCTTTTTCTCTCTGTCCCGACCAAGTAAAATGGGTAGAATTCAGTTCTGGCACTCGCCCGCCGCTGCCGCGGCACGCTCGCTACGCTCGCTCGGCTCGTGCGTTTAGTGGTCGCAGTTCTAACCTAACCTAACACAAATCTTATCAATCAATTTAATATACTTGGTTATATGAATACATTTTATGGCAAACGTAATGATATATTTGGGTAAGAATGACACAAAACTTTGCTAGTTAAAATTTGGTGCGCGCGTGGCCTTTTTGGGTTACGAAAAGTTTTTGTAGTGTAGGCATGACTTAAATAGCCCGAAATATTTTGGTACAGGTTTCGTTTATTTGTACATTTTATATTTATTTTGGATGAGGCTGTTTGGGTAACGATTGTGTTTTTTGGTGGTCATTTAATTTGTCCCCAAAGGATAATACATGAAACATGTGATAGTAAAAAACCACGAGCCCTATATGCAGCTTTTAGGCTGGATTCGAACCCTCGCGTCCGAGGATATTACATATACATTTATTATACATCAACACCAAATACATCAACGTATAGTCTAAGATCGGAACTAAGGTCGATCTTCACCGTATCCGATCACCGATCTATTTATAATAAGTTTTTGTAATCTTTAAATCCCACCAAAAACATAAATGTGAAAAAGGAGAGCCAAGTTCAATACAAAAATTATGTTTGGCTGTGTGGGCTTCGCCGCAAAAAGAATGGAGATCTAATTGAGTGCCAAGTTCTATGATCTTAAAGTAGGTAAGATTTGACTTGGCCAGTTTTTATTACATCAGTCATTTTATAAAGTTATTCAACATTTGCGCCGCCAAGCGCCCCCAATGCGGGGGAAAGGAACTAAATCTGACGTAAACTGCAAAATGGCCGGTGCTTGGTTCTGATTGTCTTCGTGTTTTTTAGTGATTTTGGAGGTTTAACGCGATTAAGCTTGTTTATTGTGTCGTATTAATGTAGTAGATACATAAATAAGTGGTAATAGTTTATTTTAGTGTATTTTATCTCACTGTCCCATCTCTATTTTTAGTTCATTTCCCACCCACTGCTGCCGTCAGCGCCAAAATGGCGAAAATCAAATCGGCACACTATGACCCGGCCTGTAATTAGTCCAGCGTACTTGTATAATAGAGGTCAGTGCTCTTACCGCAATGGCGTCCATTCCCCCGTGACCTTGAGAGTATCCTCCAGTGTTTCCATGAAGCGTTAAAACATCTAACACCAATGTTTTAACGCAAGGAGAAACTCCCTTATCCACTTGACATTGGCAGAATCACCGCGCCGCAAACAGGCGCGGGATAGAGTCCATTAAAAAAAAAAAAATACTATTTCTGGGAAAATGCTGTGCATAGAAAAGTCAACGGTTTTTTTTTCATTTTTGATTTCCAAATTCTTTTGGAATTTCTTTTCTCTTTCTATGTACACATACTTTACAACTCCCTTCAAAAAAAAGTCTATGTATTTTAGAATAGTAAACTCTTAATAGTACCTACCTACCCTATAATCATCTGAAAATTACGTTAGTACTATTACTATATTCTGTGTCAAAATGCCATCGGATTGACATGATTAACGTTTCACAATTTTTTACTGTCAAAATGTATGCAGAGAAAAAGCGTTCATGATTGCCGGCGCCGCCAACTTAGAGATGTCCATTGTGGTCATCTTTCGCTTACAATTATTATCGATTGTAATCGAGTTAAATTTCGAAAAAAATTGTTTTGTTAATAACTTCATACGTAAAATCGTATAATAAAAATAATAATCAAATTGATTAAAAATATAACGCCTTGGTTAAAAAATCTAAATGGTAATCAGATTCGAAAATAAGAATACTTCCTTGTAGTTACTCAATCTTGCAGTATTTGTCGTTAAAAAATCGATTAGATACTTACGAATCGATTTTTAACTATTAGTTTAAGATAAATCGACGTCTCTAGATAAATATTATTTCACTGTGACACGACACATGTCGCCGCAGGTATTAATCCTTGATTTTACAAACTATTGAATCATATTAGATTGACATAGGTAAAAAACAATATTTTTAGATCTAAAATCGGTGTTCGTTCGGGAATCGACAGCACCGCATCTCTAGTGAACTTGTCAAAAAAGCAGCTGTCATGCGACACAGAGCGTCCGGAGCCGACCTTTCACCTCGAGCGCTGCTCGACAACTAAACGGGCTACCGCGGTCTATTTTTATTCTACCGCTTTGGGTTTTGAGTTGAAAATCGCATATCACACATAATGAAAATGGCGGCTTTGAGTTCGAAGATTATATTTTTTGCGGGTTTTCATTTAATTACTTATAATATAATTATGAAATAAAAAATCTAATCCGATACTTCTTTAGAGGATTAGCTTGGCTATTTATTTTGTAAAAAAAAAATTGGGGTCGTCGCTGAAAATTCAGAGTAATTGAATTTACGCAGTTTTTTTATTCGTCATTTTGTAATATTTTTTTTGAAAGAAACCAGATGGTTTTTTCAAATTATGCTCCGATACTCCACTGCAACAGACTGTTCTCTACCTACCATATTTTTTATAGTTCATAAATATGTTTTATACCCCCACACGCAAGCGTTTAAAAATACCTCTTTTGGTTGAATTTGGACTAATACCCTGCCTTAAGTTTCCCACGGAGAAAACTAGGAAATTGCCATATCGGTTTATACTGAAAATAATATTTTGTGATATTTCTGACTGTAAATATTAGTGATAACAAAGTGTTGTTCCATATTTTTAGTACCATAAAATTCATGCCAAGTATGCCAACGCTTTAACTTAACAGAGCAGCTTAACCGAGCCTTATAGCTTTGTTGTGTTTGCATAATATTATTAATTCTGTGTATTTAACTAAATAAATAATATTTAACAGACTGTTTCAAGTCTGATATGTAGAGCCAAGCTTCTAACTTTACACGCCCTCACTCTACAAGGCCTAACTTCACAAACTCTACACCTTAGCCACAGAATATATACTAAAGTACCTTAGCCAAAATATGTGGCTAATATTTAACAGACTGTTTTAAGTCTGATACTATTTTAAGTCATATTTTGCTGTGTATTTAACCGTGTATTTCACTTTTGGATGATTAAAGGACATTGACCATCTATGTATGGACGTTGGACCAAGTGCCGCCCAACATTGAGACATAGTGCACAATGTTCCTTAGATTAATACTAGTAGATAACTCAAAGCGCTTCAAAATCTATCCCAGGAGTTTTAAGAAAAAAATTTATTGAATGTAGAGGTCTTACATTAACAAAAATCATAACTAACAGCTTATTTTGAAAATAAAAGAGTGCTTATCATAAACAATGGATTTATTTGAAAAAAAAAAATTGGTTTACAGAGATGATAAACATAACAAAAATGATAATTACCTTATGTTATAATACCTCATGTAGGCACTAACAAGTCGTCTAGGTAAGTCTAAGATTATTGTATCTAAAAATAATGCAGAACGTCTCACGTCTTGGTGCCTAGCCCACCCCAAAAACCAAACTAGGCACTAATCCGTTATTTAGATCCCTGTAATACGAGCAATGCTCTGTATAGGACTAAATAATTGGTGTCAGTGGTCCAGGATTTAGTTATTTATTTATAAATCCGTGGCAGGATTTTTTTTATTTTATATTTTTTTTATAACTATTTATGTAAGGAAACAAATTAAAGTGTTCCCATGCTTGGGCAGCATTTGGTCCAGAACCGGTCATTCTCCTTTTGATATAGTAAGATACGGAAGATACAAAGAAAAATACAGACACTACACCAGTCATCATCGAACATTCAATGTTGCCACTGTAATGAATTGCAGCATGTGTTGACAATCGTGACTGAAGTGTGCTTAAAATTGTTCAAACTCAGAGTAATAATCTGATGAACAAAGCATCAAACTGACGAACAAAGCACACAGCCTTTAATAATGAACCGCCAATGTCATCTTTTATAAGATATAATCAATTGTTTACAAGTTGTGTATATTTACGACGATTGTACTAATGTAGTTCTTTCATTGCATTCAGGAGTGCGGTGTGACTTGCCGCAACTACATCGACATCCACAAGAGGTACACGGCCGAAAACATCTTCAGTCTTGTAAGCGATGTCGAAACTAAGAAGAGAGATTAGTTTGTTGCTTTCCGATACATACTTGCATACAAATGCATTTTGTAGTACCTGTTTTTATTATTTATATAATTATGCATTTTTAAATCAAGTTAATTCAGAAAATTAAATGTTTTGTAAATCACTAAGAATATTCGTTTGTTTCTTTTGTGGTACAGTCAGCGTCATATAGTTCGTGATACTCAGGGTACTCTAAAAAATAGGCGCAACCAAAAAGTCGATAATATCGGTACAAACAAAGTTGTCTTATTGTTGTGAACAGTTTTGTCGCTCAAAAGGTCGACACACTTAAAATGTCATTTAATTCGGTTCAGTCAAACTGCCATAAATATGGTTACAGTCATCCCGCCAATGGTATCCAAACATTCTAAGTGTTCAAAAACATGGAACACATTAGAAAAATAAGCTAGCATGAAACCTCATTACGCAATCTTGTGTTTGAATGTAATTCTATTATCTGTCAATGCATGTCAAATAACCATCAGCATCAGTCGTATTGATTTGTCATTTTCTTTCCTATTAAATCGGTTTAGTAGTTTCGGAGCCTATTCAATTCAAACAAACAATCAAATCTTTCCTCTTTATAATATTAGTGTAGATTTGCTTTTTATGAAGGGTCAGTCTTTATGTACGTTCGAACGTAACTTTATCAGAACTGCTCAGTTTATCGTTAATACGGAATGTGGTTATTTCAGTTACGTACCCAAGTAAAATTAAATACGAAATATACCTAATAACTCATATTCATTCATTGAGGTTAACATCTATTTAGCTGTACCTAGCTGTTTATTGCTTATATTTTTTTAATCTTCTTGAGACATAATATCATCCGTACTGAAATACTGAAAATTCAAGCTTCTAGTTTTGTCTAAAACGAAGCTATTATAGGGGATCGAGAATGGCCTGCAAAGAATGGTACGGCCGTGCCGGCTTTTTTGCTCGACTTGGTCCTCACCACGGCCGTGCCCCCAAATATCGTAAATGGCTATGCAAGAAATTCTGAAATTCTATCCAAAACAAAAGAGAAGTCTATGACGTCGTGCTTAAAATGAAAAGGACAGCAGTAGTTACTATCGCTTTCACTTTGTGTTCAATTTTTTAGATACTTATTGATGAGAAAAATAATATTTTAAATATTATAGCCGTAAGGTTTATTTTTCTAATGTGTTCCATATTTTTGAACACTTAGAATGTTTGGATACCATTGGCGGGATGACTGTAACCATATTTATGGCAGTTTGACTGAACCGATTTATATGACATTTTAAATGTATCGCCCTTTTGAGCGACAAAACTGTTTACAACAATAAGACAACTTTGTTTGTACCGATATTATCGACATTTGGTTGCGTCTATTTATTAGAGTACCCTGCGTATCACGAACTATATGACGCTGACTGTACTGAAAGAATTTTAGTTAAATTGGTCTTAATAAATTTTATTTAAAATCTTCACTTGTTTCACTTTATTTTATTTAAATAAACATATAATTTATTTGAATAATGGACTCTTGTTTTTTATAAAACAGAGCATGTACAAGATTAATTGTATTCGACGCAACGCATGTAGGTACCTAATAATATTACCTATCTGATTTTGTTACATTCTGGCTTTTTAATAATGGACCTCTAATATAATTATGTAGGTAGTATCTTTGTATAAGCTCCGCGAAGACAAAATTCTTCGAGACCCTTGCCTCTAACAAAGGCATTTCAAAGGGTTTCGTACATAGCTCGTTAGCGGTCTAGTATCATTGAGGGTCCGCCACAAAATTCCAAGTTACAGCTTGATAAATCCTCGAAGCACTGCGAACGAATGTGCTCCGAGTAGTAACGGTCTCTTGTAGTTAATACCTACTTTAACTTAATTGGAAACCAGACGGCTTTGTTTCACTTCTTATTTTCTAAGCGGTTCAGGTCGTGTTTCGTCTTTTTAGAGAAAAGAGAAAATGTCCAATTTAAAAGGATCAAGAATTAATGTTAATCCTGCCAAATTAAATGTATAAATATTTTTTAAATGTTATTTCTAGTCGCTTCTTGTCGAAATATTTCTTTATATTTTGGTTGGCTTAGCGTATCGCTTTTTGCTCATTTTTGCGATACTTATGAATTCTATAGGCACTATTGGCTCCTGTAATCACCCACCGAAGTACATTTCGTGACAGAGTTGCGAATGGTAGGTACGTGAACAAAACTGTACCCTTGATCAATATACTAAATCTATGCCCTTGATGGACACATAAACTTTATTATGTACATACTCGATTGATTATATTCTCTTTGCCTTATTTTTTTAAATTTTTTTGTACATAAAGCATAGGTTTAGTATATTTTTTGTTAATTAAAAGGCACAAAGCTGAGGCACAAAGGCACACACAAGACAGATGTCAAAAAAAATTTCTATGGATGTCAATGTCAATTCTTATTATCGATGGAGTGATTCTGTTTTTACATAGTATTTTATTTAGAGTGGACTGATTTGGAAGATATTTAAAATGTCGAAGTTAGACGAAGACAAGGGAATCGTTTATTGCAATCGTGTGCGTATTGGAAATTGGTATGAAGCCACCCAGCTGGAAGAGGTAAGTGAATCTATACTCTTCAATTAATAATTATTTATTTTCATGTCCTTGTCTCACAGCAGGGTAACAAGGGTAACAAATAGAATAAGTACGTAGTATTACATATGTACAGTTTAGTATACGCGTAGATATTATAGGTAAACCATTGTAGTTCAATGAGGTAAACTGACTAACACTACTGTATCAATTTTTGGCGACTGAAAAAGGCTTGCGTGCGTTCTTGCCGGGTTTTTTCGATAGATAACAATATTCCGAAGTATTACTTTTGATTTATAAATGCACCAATAAAGTCTATATAAATAAATAATATTTTTGATTCGATTGATTTTGGCCACGGCGTTAATTGGTGAAAGCCCCTTTAAGTAGGTTTTTGTAAAGTACCTATTGCTACAAAACGTAATAGAGATATGATAAGAAGGGTCCTTTGAATCACAAGTGATATCAAATGCAAAATATTGAAAATATTACTTATTATTCCTTATTTTGTACCTAATCATTTGGATAATTATCCAATTTACCAACGCATTTCGCTGAAACGAATTGTAGGTTGTTGTGCCTTATATTCAGTCCCACGTACAAAAAAAAATCCACTCAATTTGTTTTTTCACAGATCTCAACGTTTGTCCTTCTTAACAAGTCGATAGCTAGGTATACTGTGTTATTTTGACGCGATAGGTGTACCATTTTGTGCAATGGTTTGGTCGGTTACCTAAAACTCGCAAACAGATACGAGTACCTATACTGAATGGTTCAACGGCAACACAAAAAAACGAATAATCCTGTTGAATAACGTTTGTCGCAAAAAAAACGAATAATCCTGTCACTGACTGAACTGAATTGTGAACGCTTTCTATCCTAGCGTGGATGCCCAATAGTGTGATATTAAACGCACGCAACATTTAATAATTATTATCACTATATTTTTTCATCGCATTGAGTGATGCGCAAGAATATTTACTGCCCGGTTGCTATAATAAGCGAATTCAATACAATGTTCTGCTAAGTAAAAAAATTACGCAATGTATGGTTGGTTTACACTTGATCCATTAAATATAACAAAGTTCATCTGCTGGTTCAGGTGTAATTCTTCCTCTTCGCATGTCCACTGGTAGCAAAAGTTCTTTCTTAAAATGTCCATTTCCCAAAACGGCTACTTCAGAAAAAGCATCTTTCTCAAAACGTCCACTTCTTAAAATGTCATTATGAAAAATTATTTTACAGTATAAGTTAAATAAATTTCTTGAGCAAATGAAGAGAGGAGACTTAATGCTGGCGAGGTTCCGTAAAATGGGAGAGAATCTGGGCAAGCCGACAGTTCTAACTCAAGCTACTGGGAGTATTGAATTTGGTGCCAAAATATCATTATTAGCACCTCACGTTCCATGTAAGTAAGATTATTTATTGAATACTTTAGTATTTCATAGTTTACCTCTCCAAAATATTTCATCAATAGAGTTATTAAAAAAGCATACAAATAGTGTCTATTTTCTTACAGCATCCGATCCTCCAGTTGAAGGCAAAAAGGGTCTCCTTCTTGGCGGTAGAATATCTTCTAACGACATCAGCTACTCACAACAGTTGGAGGATGGGTGTGCGATGATGGGTTTCCCCGACCTAAACCCTGTGGAGAGAAGCACGTTTGTTATAACAAGTGCAGACTATTGCAACAGGGATGGGGAACAAGTGAAGTATAATCAAGAATTCCTGCTAACACTTTCTTCATCACTGGAAAGAAAGCAGGTAACTTGATAAATATTAGTAAGAATAATGTATATAAATAAACCAAAACATAAAAGTTATCTATTGGTTTAATAATATTATTTTTTTTCACACAAAATTACACAAAAACTGGACTTCGCCCGCGCTTTTGCCCGCGTGGATTATATTCGCTATATAACATTTAAGATACGTCTTATTATTATTCATTTTGTATGCTTGTCTAAAAACAGTTTTGGGCTGTATAAAGAAATGCATTATGCAAGGTTTTATTTATAGCCGGGTTGAAAGAAATCCTGCTCGGAAGAGTCACATACGTTTTGTAAGGGACCAAATTCCATTTCAACTCAATAAGCACCGTCCCTTTTACGCGTCCGTTCGAAGGTAGTAGACGTATGGAACATTATGCCAATGACTATAATTGGTAAAGGTGGGTTATTTCGGGAACCATCCGCTTACTTGATAAAGTTGACTGCTACGAAATTTATATGGTTACATTGAACTTTGATCCATATTATATTTACATACTTTAAAGATATACCTATACATATATATGTACCTATGTATAGTGTAAACTGATATAAGTGATCACCTTTAATTACTTTACACTGTAAAGTATTTAAATTTGATCCTGATCACTTATCATCAGGCGTCCCACTGACTCGTTTGCCTCCCTCTAAAGAACACGAGTATAAAATATGAAAAATCGAATAATCACCACCTATTGAGTTAATAATAACGAATAAAAAACGTAGAACATATCATTTACCTAACTCAAATTAAGTAGGTTTTAAACGTCCTAACTAAATCGGGACAAAACGTTGAAAAGAAAATGTTTTGGTTTTTTACTAGGATGATTGCCTCAGGGTTGCAGGCCACAAATGATTATTTTTTTAATGATAAGAAAAGGTCAGGACATAATTTATTTACCAAATTCTGATTCATATAGGAACGAGCGAATACCTTCCACAACATTTTCTAAATTTCTAGCAGTGTGAAAAGTACAGAAGTATTATTATAACAGGTATTCCGACTTTTCTCGCTTCAGCTAGACTTTTACGTTCAAAAGTATTAAAACTTCACGCTCTAGTTTGATTGGTCGGTCCTTTGGGAACAACCGTAGCGCTCAGTCTATGTTCAGTGGTGAAAGCTGCATTGTATTTCAGCCTCTTTACATTCGGTACGATCCGAATCCGATCCCCGGCCTATGTGGAAAGTTTCCCCTCTACCTGAGCAAGCATGCTGTGACCAACACTCGGTGGAGAGTCCTGCCAGTACAAAGGAACGATATTACGAGATTCGAGCAAGAGGGGAAACCATTCAATGTGAGTGCAGATTTGAGTTTTCGCTTTTGTGTGCGAGTCGGTATTTGAAATCTTTTCGAATGCATGGATGATAGACTGTACAAGGTTTGAACAAAGCTATAAATTCGTAGGCAATGTGTCTCTTGTATTCTTGGATGTTTA
Organism: Mecyna flavalis; assembly: GCA_949319885.1. Lineage (NCBI taxonomy): Eukaryota > Metazoa > Arthropoda > Insecta > Lepidoptera > Crambidae > Mecyna > Mecyna flavalis. The sequence continues at coordinate 10,673,823 of OX439426.1, forward strand.
AATATATAAAATTAGTAAGCTGATATTTATTTTGGAGCCTATCTACCATAATAAAGATAAAAGGAAGAAAATTGATTTTATACAAACAAACTTAAATATTAACTAGAGACCTCCAAATTAATTGTTAAAAATATAAATTGTCAATATTTGGATTTAACTGTATAAAAATAAAATATTTCCAAATCACGTTTTATATTTTGCTTAGCAAAAAACCACGTAATGTATTATATCTTATTATATTCGCCGTCACAAATTCACCTGCATTATTCACGTAACATCATTCGTTATTATACAAATTAACTTTCCAAGTATGTTTGCATACGAATACAGCTTTTGATGTCGGAATGAAAACAATTACCTTCATAATTAAATAACACAATCCGAAGAGCGCGAAACATGAAATTCTCCAAGATCATTTAAGTCATATTCCACGGAATTTAATTAACGTGTCTTTATTCACAGGTTAACAAAGATGTCATCATAAACCATTGTGCAACTAATGCTAATTTGGGATTAAGTAATTTTTGGGCGATGGGATTTTATGGAAAAGTTAGTATACCTATACATAGTTGGATTGTTTGAAAATTGATTTGAAGATATTTTTTTATAAATAGATATTTCTTAAAACGTGCTCTATAGCGCATTCGGGCACAATTTTGTGCTTGTTCCTAAAAAATTCGACCGTCGGCATAAAATTCGATCACGAAAAAACAAGCGTTCGAACCTTACTTAGAATAAATAAACATTCATAAATGTTTTGCGTCTGTGCGTGTGTACTGTCATACCAAACTTTGTATATTGTGCCATACTGAATATTTATTAATTATTTAAATGGGTAGTGTTCCTAAAATTATACTTTGTAACGTCAAACTTGCTTTCAGTTCTCTGTACAAAGAATACGTAATTAAAATTTCATCGTAATCCATTTCGAGTTAAAATTAATTATTTGCTATCTCTTTCCTCTTGCAGATCTGTGCTCCTCTGATGAAGACCTGCTTGGACGTCTATGGTAAAGAAACGCCGAATAATATTTGGCAGATCTATATCCCGATTGCAAGTTAATTGAAAAGTTTGTTCAATAACGACTTGAGTTTCTTTAAATTAAAAAGTGTTTTTGCTAATGAACTTTATTTAATTGCCTATTTTAGCTAATGGCCTGTCACAATTTGGACGTTTAGCTCTATTCAAACCGAATGACTTACTACAGATAATTCTATGAGTTGACAAAGTTTTCCAAGCTAGCTTTTCAGGCTTCAGACAATGGCTCATTTCGAATGAAAATTAGAAATAACTTCATTTTAATCTTCCTTGTTATCAGTCATTTTTTCTGCTTCTTTTATTTAGCTATTTGCATGTAATTAAATCATATTGTTTTTAAATTTTAGTACATACGTTATTTACACTACACGATAAATTTAAAGTGTGACACGGCCGGGAAACACAACATCAGCTTACATTCAAATGTCCCGCAAGCAACGTCCTATTTGTTTTGGAATACGAACAAACTATTAGACATTTAAGTTTTGAAGCTCCTTACCCTCCCTCCTCCCCATCTGTTTCACTATAGCTCAGTCCTTTTCCGCCCCCTCCATATTTCTTGCTCACTGGTCAATGGAGAGAACGCAGGTCGCTGACTGTTCGCTGCAACATGCTGGCCCGAAGGTTTGCGCGTTGTACTAGACCAGTCAAGCTTACGCTGTTCAAATCACACTGCCAAACATTTTACACGTGTAGTGTAGCCTTTGGAAAAGTTATAACCAGCGAACAAAAAAAAAAAAAAAACATACATACAGCGATCTGCGGGTCCAGTACAAAAATGCCTTATGGATATTGTTGGGGTTGCCTTGGCGGTGTTGCGCGTCCGCAATGTTCGCCGAAGCGCATATCGATGGTTTTACCGCAATTATGAGAAAAAGGCGTTTACGTGGCAGCACCAACACTATTCTCAACGCCTTTGTTGACCGTTGGGACTCACCGTTCCTTGCTAGATGGATGAGGAAGCATAGTTATATTAAAATAAATATGATCTACTGTATTTTACTAACATTCGTTTTTTAAGAAAAAAATGTTACTAACTATAATATGGGCTACCTGGCCTGAAATAAATGATTTGAATTGAATTGAATAATGCGTCTCAGACCCAAGTCGTAATGTGTATAAGCATAGTTGGTCTTCCTCAATTATTTTTTGTTATAAGTAACTGTTAAATCCTTTTAGTAAAAATGATATCAACATTACAAAAAGATCTAAAATATTAATTATCTATGCAGATTGTTTTTCGAATAAGTAATTTGTAATTTTAATAAAATTATCAATACAGCATAGACGTTCGTTATTGTCTCGTTTATTATACGACGAAGTCTGAAGTCATACTTATGGCGTCTACCTTCAGCATGAATAAGTCATAACCTTCGTAACAAGGATTGCTCTAAAACGCTACGTAGAGCGAAGAATGTTTTCGAGGGGAGATCGTTTGAGTTTTGTTTTCATTGCAAATCTATCCTTTTTATAAATTAATTTGAAAAATAGGAGGCTGAAATATTGCAGGCTATGTCATTTAATAATGTCTGGTAGGTAACTCATCTAGTAGTCGTATCGAGATTGGAATTTGAAATATTCAGTTTATGTTATTGGCTGCTATCCTATCGACAGATATTGCCTGCCTGTAGTTGAGAAATATGATAGGTCGGGTAGATTATTTATTATAGTTGCAGGTTGTCGGTAAGATATTACTATTAAAGAAATGAAAAATTGTGGTACCCTGGTTTTTGTGGTATCATGTTGAATAAGTTATACATAATAATTATTAAAGTATTCAACAAAAATAAGACTAACATTTCGGTTGAAATTTTAACTACATGTAACAGGTAAAATTGCAGTAGGTACTTTGGGTATTTTTTTAAAGACATTTTAAATTGATTAGATGCATTATATGCACCTTAGTGTACATTGACTCACACTACATAAAAATACCCATTGTATCATAGCAAGCCCATTAAAGAAATGGTGTGGCATTTGCATACTTACCAACTTACACAGACGTCTAGTCGAGTAAGTTAATAAATAAAACAAACTCTGCTATCTATTCGCTAACAATAGAGCCATCTCAAAGTAACGAATGGCTTGCTGTAATGAGCGTGTTTTCATTGAATTTGAGTCCCATTGTAGTCATTGGGGGATCTTTGAAGTTTTCTTCTTTGAATATCTATTCTCTTTTTTACAGTTGACTGATACGACAAGTTTTCTGTGTAAAAACTTTTCGGTAATGCCGTCGTATTTACTTGTAAAGGCGCTAATTAAAAAGTTTTAATGTTAGTTCGATCATGGCTAGTGTTTTAATCAAACTGCTAGGTACTCATATTGTGAACCCTCGAACAAACCATGTTATTCAAAAAACCTACCTGTTTTATATGCCTTTGTTTGGATAGGTTGTTTGTGGAGTAAAAATTGAAATGTTTCTGTGGATGTGTGGTGTATGTGGTGAATTAACTTAGTCTTACAAATAAGCTAATTTATTTTGTTTATTTGGTCATAACGTTTTCGCGTCGCTTTCGAAATCAATATATTTTACCAGTGAAAATAATAAAAACAACTCTATGAGATATTTTATTGACGTCTATCTGCTGTAAAATATCAATCATGTTTTAATAATAATTAAATTATGAAATGTAAATATCTTAATGAAATGTAGGAAAAGCATTATTTTTCACAAACTGTTAACAAAATGTATTCACATAAAATATATTTCAATAGAAAGGGTGCCTATAAAATAGAATTATATGGAAAGAAAAAGCGGTTTTTTCAGATTCAGGTTTTCGTTTGCTCGAGATGAAATTTAAGAGATACTATATTGAGATTGTGCGAGGTAGGCAACTATTTATGACTAGATTATTCAGAATATAACATCACACCTCCTATATGTTATTATAAGATACTTTTCTTCTTACTAGAAGTATAATGTGTTGGAAAGACAAGACCATTATTTAAACTGTGCCATTAAAGACATTCGTATACAAATAGCGTATCATACAAAACGTTCATGTAGAAATATGAAATCTCAAATTATGAGCGTGCATGAAAATGTTGATGAATGTGAAAGAAGCGAAAATTGTGTTTCAGGACCGTAACAAATGGAAAAGATACCTATTGTCTTTGCCACACTCGAGAATTCCAGATATCAGGGTGTTTATATTGTATGCACTGAGCTCCAGTCTCTCCAGTCCAGGAGATCAGTGATTGTATGGCTTTAAACTAGTACTTGAGTTGGATAAAAAGTATCACTAGTTCCGCCGGGACTAAGTGTCAGAATGACAAGGGACTAATGAGAGAAAAAAGTATCACTAGTTCTGCTGAAACTTTTTTGACTGGAACTGGCTGTTGTAGTTGGTAGGCTAACAACAATCGGTCGGTCGTAGGTCACAGGTAGGATTCCTTATGGCAATTAAACGGTCTTGCTAACTACACTAATTGAAAACAAAGTAGGATGATAAATGTAAATGCAAAGAAAACAATACTCCGGTGATACGGTATCATACGGTTTTTTGTATAATATGATTCGTCACATCAATGTTCTAACTAGTAATAAATATTATAAATTTGTCTCAAGTAAACAAAAGAGATTTGCCTTTACAGTAGACCAACGGCATCGATCTCGTTGATGAATAAAACACTGCGACGAACAATAACATTTCCCTGTAGTTCAAGATGTGAAATAAAATGCTTTGAATCTCCTGTTGATAAAATAAATAACGTGTTGGAAGCGAATCCGCGCTCAGTAGTAATATCGCAGTCGGCACCGATCCGAGCATCAAGTACGCGCTCTGTCGCAACGATAAACCTTTGTTCTGCCAGTGACGAGTTTTTAGAATTGTTATCCATTCTATTGTGAAGCTTAATGAACGACGTTTCACGGGAAGTGGCCCCTGAACGCAGATAAATGAAGGGCGGCGCGGGTGTGAAAATTGACGATAATTATAACATTTTGTCGAGCAAACGGCGGATGCCATATAGCTTTACCAAAGGATGTTTACAACATAGAGCTATTTGTGAAATTCCTTTGACGAAACACACAGGAAATATATGTAAACATTTGTTATCTTTTCTCTAATTTTATCTATGTACTAAATAAAACCAAACTTGCAGCGTAATGGAAGCGCTTTATTAAATGACTAATCAATTAATCATTCTTCAGTGCAAGGTAAAGTAATTGAAATTCTAGGGCTCAAAAATTTTGAACTTCAAAATACTCCAAATGTGAAAATACCGGCGAGACGTTTGAAGTTAGTTTGTTTTTTTTTTTTAAAGTGAGTTAGAAGCATAGAAGTTTTAACGGGTTTCAAAAATGTTAACAGAGAAGTCGTCGGTATGCAGCACAGTGGAATGAAATCTATATGGGTAAAAAAACTAAAAAATAGGTGTGTCTTTTTTAGACTGGGATCAGTATCATAAATATACCGTTACCGTTTTTGTACAAATTCAAAATGTACCTAAAGGTAGAGCTCTAAAATATGAATGTGGGATCCCCACAGATAGATCCGAAATGACGCCTTTGATCTGTCGGGCACAATTTTGCGCTGGACGCAATAATGCTTTTTAGCTGTGGTAAACACTTAAAGGAATATAGCTTACCTAATCCTACACAATCACCGCATCTATTGCATTTCAAGACAGCCTTTCATTAAGAAAATTCACTGCTTTGCTGGCTCCCTTGTGTGTCTTATAAATTGGCTAGAGGTGATTTTGAATGAAGGTACGTAGATAACCAACAGAGATGCTCTCACGCTTGTTCCATACCCCTATTCGTTGTACGCAGGTACTTACAATAAGTGTAAACTCCGCCGCATTCAGAATTGGCTCATTGTCGGCACGATATCTCACTCGGAGGTCAGATAACCTCCGGTAAATATACACAAGGGTCGAGTGCCGCTGCCCTCTTGCTTGTATAAATGCGAAGTGAGTTAAAGACTAACCCTCGTTTTGTGTTATTACGTGCGTGTATTAAGAAAGGATAAGGCCTTATGAGGTGTACACAACGTGCCTACTCGAAGTTTCATTAGAAATCACCGTTGGTTTTGTTTAAGTGAAATAATTTGTCACTGCATAATTTTAAATAGGGTCGCTAAGCTTGGGTCTAAACGTTAATCTAAGACGATTACGACACTTTACCGGTAACCCCTTACGGAAAGATTTTCATTTACTCCAAAAATGTTTTAGAAATGCGTTAACAGCTAAAGATTTTTATTGGGCACAGTTAAAACAACTTGCCGGTGTAGAAGTGAAAATAATTTAAGAGAAGCCAAGATTCGTTTTTGTTCGTAAGTTTCAGTTTACAGGTATAAATAGGGGGTCTACCTATATCCCTAATAAAAGCCTTTCTTCAGCAAGGAAAGTTTTTCCGTTGACAGAGATAACCTAAATATGTACCAAGTTATAATAAAAATCATCAGCACATGCATCAACTTGTGCTTAATCGAATACCATGTAACACAAAATCCTTATCTTCTGGTTAAACCAAAAGTAACAAAACGTCAACCACCAAAAATGACAACTTGAAGTATTCCTCGTGTATCGTATTCACCGCGCGGACAGTGTACGAGCAAACAGGAGCAGAAGCGTCGCAGAGTGCGCAACTATACGAGCGGGTGTCGGCGCGACGTGCCTGGCATTGCGCCGAGCGCCGCTCGCTCAAGAGCTGTGTCCTGTCTTTGATACGCTGGAGAAAAACTGAATTGGCGTAAGTATATTTTTTATGCAACTCCAGTTGGTAACACTAAGGCTGCGTCCCCAGTAGGGAAACTGTAAGCGGCAAACTGAGTGTGCCGCAAAGTGGCGAACTGTTTCGAACGTCGCAACTGGTTTTGCTAGGAGTCGGCCGTTCACTGAGATAGTCGGCGCGCGTAACGCTGCAAACTGCGTACAGTGAGCGCAAAACTAGCAAACTGTGGACACTTCATTTGTTAATATGGAAAGGCGTACTAAATCGATAAGCCGCAAGCAAACTCAGTCTGCCGCTAACAGTTTGCCTACTGGGGACGCAGCCTAAACGTTACGATAATTATGGGACACCGTAGGAAACGTCGCTCAATGTTTTTCTATATCGTAGGTCTGACGATCATAAAACAGGTGCAGAACTCTATCTACACACAAAGTGCGTTCAGGCAATGCACACAAATAGACACCACTCACAGACACAATATCTTGGACCAGTTGGGAGAAGGGAAAGCCATTCGCTCGCTCTTAATTTTGTGAACTGTGAATTTGTCTTCAGCGGAAAGCAGTTTAAATTCAAACTTTAAGGTTTTGCCGTTTCGGCGAATTTTATTAATAACAATAATGTTTAATGAAATTGTTAAATAATTTAATTAAATGTAATACCTATTTCTGAGCAGGCGTGTGGTTTCATGTGTTTTTAAACTTAATTTCCGATGGCCGCGCGTCGCTCAGCTCTCGTGGTCCAGGCGACTGGCCTGTCCGACGTCGCCGCTCTTAAAGGAGATTAGTTTCAGCACCCCTTTGCCTTTTCATGGCTCAGATAAGTATCGGCGTCCGGAAGTTTGCGGCTAGTCAAGAATGAGCAATCCTATTAGAAACTAGCGGGCTCCCCTTTGCAAATTCAATTTCGCTTCGGCGGATGACGTTAGTAGCCGAGCCTTTTTTGAAAACGGACCGGGATCAGTAATAACTTTAATGCCCGTGTTTATATACTTTTGGTAAAAGATCTTTAGAGCAGTTTCGCAAAATGAAACTTATACATTACTTAAGTACTCTTCACCCGCTTGGACTTTAATACGACATTTCCCCGCATGAATGTAATTTTTTTGCGAAATAAAATGATGTCATCATGGGAGGCCTATGTCATCTTCAGCTTTAAGGCTATACCCACAAAAAATAAACTACAATTTCTGTTATCCAATGAAAAATGCGCATTACAATATTATACAGCGTAACTGTAATTTAAAGCGAATTCTAATAAATTGTTTTTCCGACAAATGAACGACAAGGTACCAGAATTTGCCGTAAGCTGTGAGAACTGTAAACAACTAGTTATATAAATTCCACGTAGCGCAAAGCCAAACCTAATTGCTTGTAATATCACAAAGGAGCACCATAACGAGATAATTTATTTAGCATGCGTAAACTTAGACAAAGTCGGAAGACAGACTAATTCAATTTTCATAACCCTTGAAGCACTGCTCTCAAGTAACTAAATGTGCTCGCACATGACAGGCTCCAAATCTGAACCACAGTCGAATAACGAGCAATGAGATGAACGGATTTGAAGTATAAAAATAACTAAATAAACTAATAATCTTCTACTTCTATATAAATAAAAATGAATTGCTGTTCGTTAGCCTTGCTAAAACTCGAAAACGGCTGAACCGATTTAACTAATTTTAGTCTTAAAATATTCGTGCACGTCCAGGGAAGGTTTCAACGATGAGAAAATAGAGAAAATGCGACAAAATACATTTTTATTTTATTTTCCCATACAAACTGTTCATACCTTTCAAACGTTTGATAGTGATACGAAGTTCACCGGGTCAGATTACAGTAAATAATAAAAATTATTTATTTTCTCTCACAAAAGGTAAATACAATAATAGTTGCACTTAAATGCTGTGTATAGTCTGTTTTCATGGGCGTACCCAGCTTCTGGCCCAGGGAGGGGCAAGGCCCCTTGGACACGCGCCGGGGGGGGGGGGGGGGGGGGGTTGCGAGCCCGTTGTCCGCAGATAGATTGCAGAATCAGTTTTACATGCACTTATTCCTTCTAGCCCCGGAACACCAGACACAATAGAAAATCTATTGTTATGCGGCACGCGAGTGCCGGTTCGGCGTTGACTGGTTAAGTCATTGCAATTTTTTATGATGTTTTTTTCTACACATTCCAACTTGTAACAGCTCGGTTGGTTGGTGGTCGGAGAAGATTAAAATCGCTCAGCGGGCTATGGAAAGAGCTATGCTCGGCGTTTCTCTGTGGAATCGTATCTGAAATGAGGTGATTCGGCAGAGAACCAAAGTCACCGACATAGCTCGACGGATTAGCTAGCTGAAGTGGCAGTGGGCTGGCCATATCAGCCGTAGAACCGATAACCGCTGGGGTAACCCGGTTCTAGAGTGGAGACCGCGTCTCGGTAAACGTAGTGTAGGACGCCCTCAGACCAGGTGGAGCTATGATCTGCGCAAGATGGCTGTCAGGAGCTGGATGGGAGTGGCCGAGGATCTATCAGCGTTACGGGCTGATAATGATGATGATGATGAGGATCAGATCTATACTGTTGATCAGTGCCGGCTGCTTTTGATGTAAGTTGCGGTGATTGTCTGACCAAAGTCGTTTTTTGGTGGGTTTTTGCCTTTGGAAAGTGTCTGGGAGGCTCGTCGTCGTTTAACCACTGTGATGTCATGAACGTTTCCGGTTATCGTAAATAATCCATTTTTTATCGAACGCCATTATTCGATCCAAATATTCCAAAAACAGTCGTTTTGATTTCACAGAATCAAAGAAGAATACACCTCAAACGTGATCATTTCTGTCGATTCTTCAAATCGTGGGGCAACCACATTTTCAGGTTTTTCACCTTTCCAATGCGTTTTGAACCATCTAAGATCGCATGGTGACTGACTTATTGTTCTTGTGCAATCCCTTGAGCCGTTTGTGATGGGTCAGCTTCCACCAGGGTCCTCAATTCGTCGTCCTGAAGTACTCTAGGTCGACCACTGCTAAGTGCAATTTCAACGCCGATACCTCCGAAACGAAATTTTATTCTGGAATGGTGCTTTCTTAAACGCTATTATTGCCCCACACTTGGTTTATATGGCGAGCTGTCTTGACAGCGGATTGTCCCAATTTGAAGTTAAAATAAAAAATCGTACGAAATTGTTATTTAGACACGGCCCTCAAAGGTTACACTATCAGATAGAGTGAAAAATTATTTGTAAGAAAAGATGTCAAAACGCAAAATACGCTGAATGTTTTATCCAGAAATAAATGATTAAAAAACAGTAACAAAATAAAAATAAAAACTATTCATGCATTTTTATTTTATTTAAATCGCTTGTTAATTAAAATTAATTTTCGAGGATCTTCTACAAAACGGTTTTTAAGGTCGTCCGTGAAAAAATCGCCCATAATATATATACTATAATAATAATAATAATAAATCATTTATTTGCAAGAATATGGTACATAAAAAGTTCTTAAATATTTTAGAGTCCAGCATATCCTATCGACATGTCGATGTGCAAATATTTCACATTTATTTAATTTAATTTAAGACAAGTATTATTAATGTTACAAAATATTAAATAGTCTGAATTCAATTTTAAACAATGTCATAATAATAGTATTGTTTTAGCAAAATGTCAATTTCATTAGATTAGTTTACATAATTTCATTCTTAGATCAGGTAAGGTATTGTTAGTAAAATGTCAAGTTTGGTGGGTTAGTTTACATTATTGTCATTTAAGTATCCAAAAATTCATTTACAGTATAGTACAATTTATCCATTAAGAAATTATACAATTTTGATCGGAATTCAACAAATGTCAATTTTTTAAAGTTGTCAGGTAACTTATTATATATTCTTATGGCCATGCAGTAGCTGTTTCTGGAGTATAATGTTAACCTTTGTGGTGGGTTATATAGCTTCTCTCCTATTCTGCCCCTGTGTCGATAACAGTCTTTGTGTTTCTTAAATAGATGAATATATTTATGTACAAAATTTCCAATCTCAAATAGGTATAAGCAAGGGAGAGGTAATACATTTAATTTTCTGAATAAGGGTTTACAGCTATCCAAATAATGAGCTCCGCAAATTGACCTAATGCATTTTTTTTGCAAAACGAACACTCTTTGGATATCTACCGAGTTACCCCACAAAACGAGCCCATATCTTAGAATGGATGACACATAGCCATGATAGGCCATAGCAGCTGCTTCTTGAGATGTTACTTGTCTAATTCTGTTCAGTGCATATACAAATCGATCTAGTTTATTAACAAGTAAGTCAATGTGTGCTTTCCAATTGCAATAATTGTCAATTATAATACCCAAGAACTTAGTTGATTGCACATTGTCAATAATATTATTTTTATAAATGACGTCCAATTTTTTATTTGTATTTACACAGTGCGATGTCTGAAATTTAATACATTTAGTTTTACTAACATTAATCTTTAAATTATTCTTTTCTAGCCATTGTACAACCTTTTCCAAAGTACTATTTGCAATGTGTTCCAAGTCACTGACATTTTTAGACTTTATGATAAGAGTAGTGTCATCCGCAAAAAGAACACATCTTTGGTCTGTGACGTTCGGCAGATCATTTATGTAAACTAAGAACAGCAGGGGGCCGAGCACACTACCTTGAGGAACGCCACACCTGTTAAAAGAGTATGACGATGAATATGTTGTTTTAATATTTTGTGAGGTTTTAGTGATTTCGACACATTGGTCCCTATTTTCTAGGTAGCTCTCCAGCCAAGATAATGCATTACCACGGATTCCATACCTTTCGAGTTTACAAAGTAGTAGTTTGTGAAGAACAAAATCAAAAGCTTGACTCATATCTAGGAGTATGGCCAGCGTATGCAATTTGTTGTTTAAGTTCTGTGTTATTTCTTTAATGAGGGTAAAACAAGCAACTGTTGTTGAACTATTTCTACGAAAACCAAATTGTTCTTCTTTAAGTAGCCTTTCAACAGAGAGAAAATTATAGACTTTGTCATACATAACTTTTTCAAAAATTTTTGATAGTATAGGTATCAGAGTTATTGGTCTATAATTGCCCAATTCGTCACGTGGGCCAGTCTTATGTAAAGGTTTTACTACCGATCTTTTTAATTCTATTGGAAATTTTCCATGTGTAAGAGAAAGGTTAATTATATGTGTTAATGGGGCCACTATAAAAGTTGCACTGTTCTTAATTATTTTAGTATTTATACTATCATACCCCGTAGAGTTTGTTTGTTTAAGTCCTCTTATTATTTTAAGTATGTCATTTTCATTTACGGGTGTTAAGTATATGCTATTGTGGTGAATTGGTATGTCAGTCAATATGTTTTTATAGTCAATTTCGCGGTCAATGTTTTTATTTGTCTTATTAATATAAAATTTATTGAATTCCTCACTTATTCTATTAGGATCATGTATATAATTATTATTATGTGTACGAATTTTTTGTATTTCAATTTTAGAATTTGTGTCATGAGTGTATTGTTTAATTATGTCCCAAGTTGTTTTACAAACGTTTTTTGATTTAGATATATAATTTGTATTGGTAATTTTCTGTGCTTGATGGATGCATTTTTTTAATATTTTGGAATACTTTTGGTACTGATTTTTTATGTATTTATTATTCGATGTTAATCTGTATTTAAGGTAAAGCTGTCTCTTACGAATACAACATCTTTTTATTCCTTTTGTAAGCCAAGTATTTCTTATAGGTTTATTTAATGTTTTCACCTTAATAATTGGGAAACACAATTTATAAAATAGTACTAATGTATCGTAGAAACTAGTGAATGCCTTTTCCATATTGTTTTCTGTAATAACTTCACTAAATGTTAGTGATGAAATACATTGCAAAAATTTCTTGACATTTTCTTCACACATATCACGTTTATACTCAAACGTGGGTTTATACTTATGACGAAAATTTGAGTTATCTTCTACATCAAAAGTCAGGCTTTGACCTGTTTCGTGATCTGACAAACACACATAGTGGACTTTTGATTTGACATTGTTTTGCATGTTGCTTACAATTAGGTCTAAACATGCTTTCTTACGTGTAGGGATATTTATGTGCGATGTCAGATTGTAGTTGCTTAAGAGACTTTTCAGTTCAGTGCTATTCTTATTCGTTTGGAGTAGGTCTAAATTCCAGTCTCCACTGTACTGTTTTTAAACAGTTCAGTTCAGTATTATATTGTACACTGAGCAAACAAAATTTAAAAGATGGAGCATAAGGCCCCGATTACACTTTGATTAGTAGTAATTAGGCGAGTTCATACATGTTCTGCGAGATTTCCAGGGGGGGGCAGCTGCCCCCCCCTGCCCCCCCCTCGGTACGCCCATGTCTGTTTTCCTTGTGTGGTAGAGACTGGTACCTGAGAGAGGTTTCGTACGAAACCCGGAATACAGGTCACCAGCCACCAGGTAACTGGTTAAGTTTTTGTTCGTTAAGCATACGAGAATCTTATACTCGAATGAGCCGCTTGTCTAGAAGATTAATTCGACCTTACAGACCACAGTGAAGAAGCACTTCATAACTGGTTGTGTTATGTTTCTGTCGGGAGGTTGTATGTCTCCGACAAATTTTTTTTTGAACACAGACTCGTGAAATTATTTCCACATCTTTGAAGTTCGCAAGATAAAACTAGATTCAAAACGCTTTGTTCGTACTAGCAGAACCTCCGTATTTATGAAGAATTGGGATCCAATATCAAAGTTAATGTAAGTACAAGTGATTCGAGGAAAAAGTAGAGACAATATTCCTCAAAACGCTTTGACGAAACGTTTTTCATTTCACATTGTATATATTAATGAAATCAGTACATAATATGTAAATTCCATATTTATGATTCGGAGGTGAAATAATTTATCTTTATTAAAAACTCGAAAAATTAAATTGGAAGTGTGGAGTAAAAGTGTAACATCTATTGAAATAATAACTAGAATCCTGGAAACTTACTTCATGAATATTTTGCTGGTAAATAAAGGGATACACAATAATGAGAAAAGTAGCATAAAAAGAAGCAGAGCGACGCAAATTAACTGCTATTATTTGACTGGCATTTGCTGATTCTGCCATATGCGCCACCACCAATCCCCCTGGATTGGTTCGTATCCCATCCAGAATAAAACAAACACCGAGTAAATACATGTGTGTGGTTTTCATCGATTTTAAGGCGATTATAGTTCTCAACGACCTTGGACGTTTGAGTCTATCTCCCCGCGCCGTAACCGCGCACCCCGCACGAAAACACTTATCAAAGAATGCACGGGCGTAGCGTACAGAAGCGCACTTTTGTACACTACTATAATTATTATCAGAGCCTAATAGAATAATGTGATTGGTTCTACTTTTAAAATGCATCATAAGATGTGATTGTGATTATAAGAGGATGTCTATGGAATAATTATGCATAAAAATATATATAATTATATAAATATATACGAGTACGTATGCAGATAATGTATTTTAGCCAATACATTTAAACTTGTAACTACTTGTCCACCAGTGGGGACACCAACGCTACTGAAATCTTCTCGTTGGCCCCCACTGGTGGACACTGGGATGACATGAGTTGCTCGGATTACTAGGGGCAGACGTAACTAAAAGATTTCGACTGCCCCTACTGGTTATTTGGATAGGTAGGTAGGTAGCTACTAGCTACCCCAGTAGATGCCTATAGTACCGTGTGAACCATTGAACGCACAATACTTTCCTTGTCCTCGTTCAATAAAAAAAAATATAGCAAACGCTCGTTGATTAACTTTGCTGGTTAATTAAAATCCGTTATTTTGGTAAATGTCGATAAGGTCGAAAATCGCTGGCACCTGTTTTTATTGTTTGTCTATTGATTTGAACGAAAAAAAACAGGTGCAAGCGATTTTCAACCTTATTGACATTCAAAATTTTGTTGCTTTTTCGCAAACGCTTGTTGACTATCTTTGCTGGTTCATTAAAATCCGTTATTTTGGTAAATGTCGATAAGGGCGAAAATCGCTTGCACCTGTTTTTATTGTTTGTCTATTGATTTGAACGAAAAAAAACAGGTGCAAGCGATTTTCAACCTTATTGACATTCAAAATTTTGTTGCTTTTTCGCAAACGCTTGTTGACTATCTTTGCTGGTTCATTAAAATCCGTTATTTTGGTAAATGTCGATAAGGTCGAAAATCGCTTGCACCTGTTTTTATTGTTTGTCTATTGATTTGAACGAAAAAAAACAGGTGCAAGCGATTTTCAACCTTATTGACATTCAAAATTTTGTTGCTTTTTCGCAAACGCTTGTTGACTATCTTTGCTGGTTCATTAAAATCCGTTATTTTGGTAAATGTCGATAAGGTCGAAAATCGTTTACACCTGTCTTTTTAACTTCAGATCAATAAACAGTGTTTTCCCGACATTCATTTGTTTTCCGAAATTTTTACACATTTTATTAAATGTATTTGCTCTTCTTCTTTTTTGAAATACAAATACAAATTAAATACATCGCTCTTCAGATATTTGCATTCAATGGTAATTGGACAGGCTACCTACCTCCCCATCTAAATAACCAGTAAGGGCAGTCGAAACTTTTTCGTTTCGTCTGCCCCTAGTGGGGGCAGACGGAATCTAAATTAGTTCCGTCTGGCCCCTAAACCTAAATACATGCATTCACCGCTTAAAAAAAAAGCTAACAAAGTTTGGGAAGTTTGATGTGATTTCTAGGTTTCTGAGGGTGCTGACTAAACTAAAATTACTAAGAGGTCCCGATATCAATAAGTAAAACACGTAAATTAAAAATTATGTAAACTTTAATTCTCAAACACTAACTATTAAAATTTTCTATAGCACATAATATATTATCTTCTGCTTTTTATTTTGTCCTTCAGCTTCGTTGTGCTGTCTTTTTGATATTATGTTGAGATTTGTATGTTTTTATGTTTTGCATATCTCTTTTATTTTCTTCCTCTGTGGTTTTTAATTTTGTTTTTGCTTGTTTATTACTTCTAAATTATAAAATATTACGAACATGTAGTATTAAAAACAAGGTTTATAAATATTTTTACACTAATAATTATACACCGTCCCCGCACGCACCAAATCACAACGCAATCGTATTGCCTATCTCTGACTGCACTATTCTTTGAACACACTGACACGAAAAATACGCACACAAACAAAGGACAAACACGCGTGAGCAGTCATAAAAAAATTGCAGCGAGCGACACAGCCTTCCCGTCTGAACGCCAGCGGACGACTGCCGCCCGCGCCCGCACAGGCCACCCTCTGCAACGACTCTTTCGGAATTGCTTTATTTTGATATTTATACAGAAAATATTTATTCGATTTACAAAAGCATTGTTGCATTTTAAGATTAAGAAATTTTTTATATGATTGTGTAAAAATATTTCCAAATAACATAGCCGTTTAGGAGCAGTAGGCATTTCAATATAAAAATCGACGTTTCGTAGATATTTTTTTTAGTGTACAAAATAAAGACTTAAAGAAATATCCAGTGTTTCAAATGTAGTGTAAGAACTGATGTTTAACATATATTTTTTTCAATTCTTTCTGACCAGTATTTAATGAGGAGTAGGCTTTACCAATTGCCCATTTTCAGGAATTGAGAAATCCAATCGCCTTAATTTACCCTTAACACCAGTGCTAGGCTAGCAGGTCGCTCTGCCAGTGGTCCAAGGTTCAAATTCCAGATCGAAAATTTATGATTGGGATCTGGACAGAAATTACCTACTCACAGTCCGAAGAGTCGGCATGTTAACGTTGTTACTGATCCTGATCCCTCTGCGGTCGAGTCAGACTGCTGTCCCACCGTACTATCGGAGTGGGGGAATAGGGAGTGCACCGGAGTTTGCTCACTATTATATACCCTGCGTAGGTTGTTGATCATAAAGATGTGTCCGTAACCGTAACCGAAAATAGGACATTATATTATTAATCTGACATGATTGCTATACTGTATCTGAGCTTCGGGCATGGCAGACTTTACCGGGATTACGCGTACTCGCCACCCAAGTACCAAGCTAATTAAAACTTTGCTACCTAATACGCTTGTGTACTTTCACATTACCTATTAAGACTATATTTAACTTATTTTTAATTTGAATAGCGGACTCCTATTTGCACAGTAGAATGATATAACAATGTAGACAATGTTTAATGTTTATCATGTAGGTAATGTATAATTTTGTGCTTCAGAAGCGCTATCTGCGTTACAAGCCACTTTCAACACTGTTAAATTTGCGATGAATTGTCAAAGTCAAAGTATTTATTTTGCAACTTGATTTACAGTGATACTTTTGCACGAACAGATTTGAAAATTGACAAAAGAGACAAAATCTAAGATAGTGGTGATTCAATGACATTCATTATCTTGTTTGCGTGGAATTTGGGATAATTAAGATGGTAGCATGTAATTTTTTTTAATTCAATCGTAGTTTTATTTCTTACAATACTTATTAGTGTGGTGGTCAAAGTAGTTTCACAATTTGAAATAAGTAACAAAGATAAATGTAGAATAGAACCATTGAGTTACAAGTACGCTAGTAATTGTAGTTCAATGAATAGAACAGAATAGAATAATTTGTTACGTTATCATAAGTACATTTTTGTTGTTATAAATGGAACAGTTAATAATGCAAGAACTTTAAAACTGTAACCGGTGAAGATTGGTATTCTCAGTAAGCGAGTAGGTAATTCAATTAAGCAATTCCGCTGAGCAACCAAAAGAAAATTTCTTAAAAAAACAGAAAATATTAAATAAAAAAACTGAGCAGACATCTCTCGTTTTTCAAATACAAAAACTGGAAGTTTCTGCGCAAAAACAATATCGTAATAAAATTGCGAAACACTTGTTCCAAGAATTCAAGATTGGAATATCAAAGTTATATTTCAATTTATGCCGGCGTAGGTACTCATAAACCGGATAGGCTATTTAGGTAGTAAGTCACGTCGTGTAATCCGTAGTTACAAGTTAGATCGACGCCGCGGTTCGGAATATGAAACAGCTCGGATTTCACACCCATCGATCGGTTTAAGTACTCTGTCTGTTGGCAGGTGCGGACTTGGCACGATCCCTTGATTGGAGCAGACTATGTCATTCTTTGAAAATTTTAACTCTGCAATGTTACCCACGCCTTTTATCTGGGACAGATCGCTTCATAAAAAAAGAAGCAAAGAAATCGATCCATACTGCTAGGAATTATCACTAAATTGTTTTGATGGTCTCGTCGGTTTTCACAAACATCGGAAAAGCCAAATACAAAACAAATAAAGTATACATAGAAAGTAACTGACCAATTTAACAATAATGTACCTATTACAAAAAAACATCCATTCGAAATTTGTTTACACGATATCAAATTATTGTTTCAGATGTAAAACTGCAAAGTTTTCCTTTGGAGTTGTCGGTTGTTACAGTTGGTCGTAGTCGACAACCTTTCCCACGTGAATAATTCATAGCCCCAGTTTCGTAATAACATTTGTTTGTAAGTATTGTTAAAACGGTTGTAGATGGATGTATAGAATAATAGACGGTCATAAACGTAAATATTTGGAGCTTTAAAAATATTTCAACCAAATATTTGCATTTTATTTTGTATGTCGTAAGTATTAAGATCTATGGTATAAATTATGCATTTATTTGTAAAAGTAACTCTGTTGTTCTGTTCTGTAAGTGGGATTGGCATTGGGGAAGAGTCAGAATGGTGAAATTGGTAGTTACGATTACAAAAGTGGGTGAATCTTCTTATTTATATTAATGTTAAACAGTGCCCACGAGATCACGTTTAAAAAAATATTTAACAGGCGTTAACTTCTTTTGTACCATGTAGTAAGAATTTATAAATAAATCCATTCGCAATTACTTTTACATATTTAAATGTGCCGTCGTCAACGCCAAAGAGGCGGAGCATTAAAAACACAAAATTAATTTATCCCCAAGCAAAGAAACATTTTAACTTCCTTTTTCCTTTAAGAAATTTGAGTGCCGCCGTTGTAAAGAATTTCGGCAAAAAATGATTTAGCATAAAATCTTCATTGAGTTACTTAGTAGCGATCATTTACATGCAGGTGATGCTGTAGAGAAGTTCAGACATCATTAAAACTTATTAAGAAAAATATTACTCTTTTCAAACGAAAAACACGACAGGCAAGATATTTAAGGACACTATAAAAACGCCATAAGGTTAAACGATCTATTTGGATATTATTTGAAACTTCGCTTTCCCATTCCAGTCTTTATTTCTTGTTGTCTTGGAGGATAGTTCGAAATTCGTGTATTCAAAAATGCTATTCATCATCCCTCCGGGGAAGATGAATGTTATTTCCAAGGAAAATGTTCGTGTAATCTCGTCGTTCTCATCATGGTCGTGTTATTTTTACTCAGCAATATTTTCAGCTGTTAATAAAGGGAGGACATTACTCAGACAGGTAATTTTTGCCCTCTTGACGACGCTCTAGACGTCGAGCCGGTAATATGCCTTTTATGGCCAACGGGGAGATTCGGGGTAATCTCATGCGTTCATAAAAGTGATCAGAGATATGCTTTTGTTTCAATGATATAGGAAATCTAATGTTCCTCAAAAGTTTATTCCCTTACCTTTATTGACTGCGCCCGAGGACCAAGGTCTAAAGTACCTTATTTAGTGTGTAGTATGTATGCTAGCAGGCAATTATTATTTTGCTTGCGCGATGTAGGAGTCGTCGGACATTGGCTTCTGTCATCTGATGAGGTCGCCACAATCTCATAATTGAGAACGAATTTTCTGTGGTAAATTGTTATTCTTCATAAAGGCTTAATTTATATTATGTGAATTTACTTAGGAGTTTACCGCAATTCGCAAACTAAACTGTAGAGGCAAATTTTCGCAGAGTTACGTTTAGAAGCAAGCTTCTTTGTGTTTGACACAGCGAGGAATGCGTCTATCCTTCCACGCCGGGTCCACAAAGATGGCCTAGCCAGACTCGGAATTCAACGCAGTAAACCTTTGTAACACTACCGACTCAAAGGCTTTATTGGAAATAGGGTACATTTTACGTGACATTAACGCAAGGTATACGCATGGCACTACTACGTTATTTATACTGTGTATCACATTATTAAGACATAAAGTAATACTGTTGGTCATAATGCGGTGCCGGGGGTGGAAGAAAGAAGGCTCACGTAGTTTAGATATGGCGGGGTCAGATTTTAATACGTTTATGCCTTGCTACGAATGATCTTCGTTCTTATAGAATCCCAATATGAAACAAAGATTGTGCTAGGTGCATACAAATAGTATATTAACGTGTCGTGTCCAACTGTGCCAAGATGAGATCTTCTAACAGATGTTTGGGAGACAAAGAACGAACAATAGTAGAATCGACCACACTGTAACACACAAACTTGGAAGAATCTACTAAGTAATTTAATTGTGTTTTTAAGTATAACTAGGTAGTTATTAGAGACGGTAAATTTTATAATTTATACTTACTACTTTTGTTGGATTTAGGTAGAGACAATTTATCTACATATTATGAAAATTAAAACTACTTAGAGCCCAACATTTTCTTAGAAAGTATAGTTGAAAAAAATATTTCAAGTTTATTTTTTCGATTAAGACTACTTACTTACTTACTTTTTCTTAAAGGTTTTCATAAATTCATCTTTAAAACTTGTGCGTGAATAGAAATGGCGCACAAAAGTGACTTAATAATGGTGTACGTGATAATTTTCCAATAACCGACTGGAAAACGAATGGTTCACATTGATTTAAAAGTAGAAAAATCGAATCTCCAATCACGATTATTAAGTACACAATACATCAAAGTGTTCACACGAGAAAATAATAGTGAACATTCGGCGCGGACGAGATTGAAAAATTCTTTCTCCCTTGGATTGTTTCCTATCATTGTTTCGTTATTTCCCCCGAGATATTTAGCTAACGCTGTTCAGGTACTATTCGATGCATGACTTTGCCAATCGTGCGTTTCCGGTTGTTTCAGGAAGGTTATATTGCATGTTTTATTAAAGGTGTTTTTCGTGGATATTGCAAGGGATTCGCGCACGTGTGTGGGTACGTTGATCAGCCGTATCTGTTTGATGCAAAATATTTGTATGAGGCGAATGGTAGCAGTCTAGACAAACATGGAATGAAGGCACAAATGTAAGGTTGCCTCAGCCATAATATCGAGATTTCGTTTACCAGATAATATAATACATACGATACGAGTGATATAGTAATAATAAGTACTTAGATTTGCAAAAGATAAATTAAATGGGTTTGGATGGTCCTAAGACGACTTAAAGAAAATGAAATAAATCTTTAAAAAATAATTTTCATTTCCTTGGTGTAGCGCTAACAAAGAGGTTTCAGATTATTCAAACACGGCTAAATATTTTGACACGCCAATCGAGAAATTGTTAGAATGAGTCGGTATCCCTATTTCACAAGGTCTTGAATATAAATCTAAGTTGTAGCTTATACAACGACATAAACTAACGCGAGCTTTTGATTAATCAACATTACAAAACAAATCTAACTAGTTTCTATTGCGAAAACAAAGTAGAAGCAGCCCTATTTGTGCTCAGCAAATATCGACGTCTTGGTGAGGTTATTAGCTGGGAGTGAGTACGTAGGTAGCTCAAAAGACTCCCTCCAAGTTTGCCAATATCAACGATATTATTCGTTCTTGTGCCTTTTATGCAAATTCGCTTAGACACGACAACTCTGAGAAGTACATTAGACAAACAAAAACAAGTTTCAAATTATTTCTCATCTTCGTTATGTACAAGGTGTCCCATAAGTCCTTTGAAATTAAAATTTCGAATAAAATTCAAATAGCGCACAGAAATAGCGCGCAGAGTGGGGGGTAGCACCAACAGTCTTTCGGAATTCAGTCACCATGGAGCGTTTCACCGGAGCGGACCGTGCATTTTGTGTGCGTGAGTTTTATTGCAACAATGATTCGGCCACCATTGCGCGTCGTAAATTTAGAGAGTATCGCAATTTACGCACGTTTAATGACTGGCCTAGTCTTCAAACGATTAAGAATGGGGTCCAAAAGTTCGAGGAGACTGGCTCTACGTTGGATAAACAACAATCGGGCCGAGCAAGAACATCACGGACGGAAGAAAACATCGACGTAGTGCAAGAGTCAGTCTGTGAAAATCCTACTCAATCCATTCGTCGAAAATGGTCGTGCGGTTACTGTTACTTCGGAGCGGTATGTGGCAATGATCGAGGATTTTTTTACACCAGAGTTACAGAATTTTCCAAGTTTCAATACCCGGACCTGGTTTCAACAAGATGGCGCAACTGCCCATACCTCTAACACTGCTATGCCCGTCGTCCGTCAATTTTCCCTAACAAAGTGATATCTCGAAGAGAATACATTCCCTGGCCACCACGTAGCCCGGATTTGAGTCAAATGGACTTTTTCTTATGGGGTGACCTCAAGTCTCAAGTCCACGAAACAAACCCGCGGTCAACTGAAATCCGGCGAGAAATGTCAAGCATTTCAGAGCGTACTTGCCGTGCAGTGATAGAAAATTTTAGTCGTCGTTTACAGGAGTGCCAAGAACGAAATGAAGATCATTTAGAAGAAGTGATTTTTAAAAAATAATTCCCTTTTAATGTTAATTACTAAACAATAAATAAAAATTTCATATTGTACATAGTTTTTTTTTATATAATTTTTTTTTAGTTCAAAGGACTTATGGGACATCCAGTATATAAAACATTTGCTACCTGCTCCGTCTTCACACGTCTAAGCGGCAGCGCAGACGACAGACTATCCGTGACAGACTTTTTAGTCTGCGAAAATAGAACGTATGCAACTGTATGGAGTAACGCAGACGACGCGCAAAAAAGTCCGGCGCGCACAAAATCCGTGTGATTCCGGCAGACCGCGCCGCGCCGCGCCACACCGCTCCGCACAAAAAGTGTGCGAAAAAAATGGAACGTTTGCTTCAACACGGGCTAACGCAGACGGCGCACATTGGCGTACATTTTAGTCTGCAATCTAGTGGTGGGACGTAATGTACGTATGCGATCTATTATGGCGCCAGACATCGATGTAACGATGCTAATTAATGAAATACGAAATAGACCAATAATTTATGATACTTCTATGGCAGAATATAGATATTAATACATATATTATGTAAAATCATTAAAACTCGGTCCGCAGTGAGTTTAAACATTAAAACTTGTTTCTTGGTAATATTCTGTATAAGAAATTTTTTGTAAACAAATTGTAACTATTGATTGCTCTTTGTAATTGGTAGTATTATTATTATTATTTATTTATTTATTTATTTATTTTTTGTTGCGGGATAATTTGTTTTATTATAAATTTTAATGTTCTCATGTAAGTGTTTATGTAATTTCTTTTTGAGAATAAAGTTTCTTTAACCGAAATACCAATTTGACGAGCCATTAGGTGTAATGTAATGGTTGAGAAGTCGGCTATTAGACCACAGGTCGCGGGTTCGATCCCCGCACGGTACAAACATTTGTGTGCATGAACATGTCTGTTTGTATCGGTTTGGGTGTTTCTATGTATATTATGTATGTATTTACAAAAAAAAGTATATAAGTAGTGTTTATCCGTTGTCTAGCACCCATAGCACAAGCTAATGCTTAGTTTGGGGCTAGATGGCGCTGTGTGAATAATGTCCAGAGATATTTATTATTTATTATTATTAACTTCCTCATTGTTGTGTCTGAACGAGTCAAAGCAGGTCTTAAAATAAATAGCAACTCATCATATTATGTAGTAACAGACATTTTATAAAACTTAAAAAAAAAACCGGTGTTGTTCAGAATTGAATGTTTAATATAGAACTCTCCCTTCAGTAATCTTTCCGAAAGTATAGGATGTACCCAAAATTTTCTTCGTCTTTTTCTGTCTGTTACATCAAGTACAAAATAATACTTCGCGATCTTTAATCTCTGCACGATTTTCATAGCGTCTACGTCCCTACAGTTCTGCCGACAAAATGATCGAAGATGTGCGTCGTGTGCGTTGAGTCTGTGAAAAATCCGCGACAGACTTTTTGTGCGTTGAGTCTGTGAAAAATCCGCGGCAGACTCTTTCGCACAAAAAGTGTGCCGTCTGCGCTGCCCCTAAAAATTATTATCCTATGTGGAATTCGACTGAATCGACTGAGTTGTAATCTGCCGCTATTGCGGCTCTATTTTTTTTTCAGCATTACATTACACGATTATTTTTGTAAGAAAATACATGTTCTTAAATATATTTTGCCTTATTTTATGAAATAATAGATATCTATTTGTTTTACTTTTTTTTTGTCATTTTCATATTTATTAAGGAAGGTAAGAAAGTCTGAAAGGTTTTTCTCTCACACTATTACTAAGAAACCTACAGCAGACATTCTAAATATACACGTAATTAAAAGGTTTTCTCCCCATGGTTTTTCTGTCTTTTATTGCCCGTTATAGCGCACTTAACTCGGATTATGGTGGAAATGGACAGTTTTGTTTGAAACAAAGCGACAATGAAGCAATAAAAATATTTCAGCCAGCCCATTATGTAGAACATGGATGAAAATATTGTAATAGAGGTAAACTGCTATAAATATTTTCCAGTCGACAAACAAGCCCGAGGGTGCGGTACATTAAATAATATCGACATATCCAAGCCAATTCCGTAGTTTTCGCTAAGCTTATTTCAGACTTCCCCACGCAAATATTTTTCCATACGCGAATAGATTCAATTTGCGTTTAAGGGTTATAACGCGGGGAAATAACGCGCTTTCAATTTATTTCAATTAAGTAACAGCTGAGTTTTTGAAAATAGGTTTTTTTCTAGTTTTAAAAAATTATATGATTAAGTTTTTAAATATTTAAATAAGAAAAGTAAAGTGGTAAATGTAAGAAAGGTAGATAAGTTTCAGCTGTTGGTATTAGTTGCTTGTTTTTAATGCAATGCTATATTATAATTTATTAATATCAATAATATAATATTATAATTTATCATACGAAAATGCTATTGTAAAGGCAAAATCTTGAATAATATAGCGTACCCAGGATCCCGAGATTATGTTCTTTCACTACTAGACCACCGAAGCGTTGAAGATGTATAAAATACCAAAATCTATCGTCATCCTTTTCTGTCATCAATCTAATGTATCTTGTCGGATAAAATTCTCGGAGACAAAGATAGAAAAATCGAAACACCTCGTGCATACGTTTTGTAGCTACGAATGGGAATGCAATTTTGTAAATCCACAGTATAAAGAATTGCAGAGCGAATCGATAAAATTTAAATAAACAAATAGGTACGTGACGGGCGGCATCTCGCGATTTGCGGCACGTTCCGGTGACGAATGCGCCGGATGATGGATGTGCCTTGTACCACAGTAGCCGTGTACGACCAGTAAGTATAAAGTAACATAGGTAAAATATTTGTGGTATAAAGTAAAATCACGTTAGGTATATAAAATAATATGAACATTTACAGTAGACATATATTATGCAGTGTTTTATTTATCAATACAATTAAATTGAAGAATTCATTAAATAAAAACACAAACTGTGTACTTATGTGCATTATACTTGACTTCACAGTTTATGACGTGCAAAAGAATTTCTTGGTAAATCAAATTGCAAAATAAATACTTTGACTTTGACTTTGACAGTATGTACTTATTGTGATATGTTTCTGCAAAAAAAAAATAACGTTTTGTCATTTTTAATTTGTTTCAAACTAGCGGCCGCCTCCGCGGTTTCACCCGCGCGAAATTTCTTTTTTCAAATGTCCCTTCCCTTCCCCCCACATTTCCGGGATAAAAAGTACCATATGTCGTCCGGGAATAGTTGAGCTTTCCAAAAATGAAAGAATTTTACAAATCGGTTCAGTAGTTTCGATGACCAAATATTTATTATGTTTCGACTATTAAAATTTCAATTATTTAGTAGTCGATCGATTTTTTCGTATCTCATTCATTATCATTCTTTTCAATTATCATGCAACCCTTTTTGGATCATTAAAAACGCTAGCAGCATAATTTCCATTTTGACAGTAATAAAAAGAAAATAATTGTTTCTTTTTTCTTTAAAGGCGTTTAGATATTTTTTTCTGAAGAATCTAGCCAGCATCAAATGAAACATTTGCTAACCTGCTTGGTTTTTTCAATGTAACTGGCATCAGAGTTACGATTAATTTGACAGCAATAAAAAGCAAATCTTTTTTTTAAAAGGATTATCAAAAAGTTTTGAATAGACGTTAACCTTCTTTATTTTAAAGAGGCACTGGCAACAATGCTTCTGAAATTTGACAGCAATAAAAAGTAAATTAAATATTTTTTTCTTTATTTTTTCTGAATAATTTAGCCAGCATTAAATTTTTTTAAACTTATATTGCCTGCTTGGTTATTAATTTGATGTAACCTTCGTGGTTATTTTGTTATTTCAAAGTAGCACTGGCAATATACTAAATCTATGAGCACTGGCAATAGCGCCACAAAAGTTTGACAGTAATAAAAAGTAAATTAAAAGTTTTGTTTTTCTTTTACTTAAGTAGCATTCGAATTTTTCTGAAGGTTTATACCTACGATCGTTCACGATAAGAAGTCCTTTAGCCGCTATATTGGTACTATTGTTTTTCAATACTTTCAATCTGTTTTTTGACAGATTTACAAAGCGTAGGCAATGCTGCCAATATAGCGGCTAAAGGACAACTTATGGTGAACAGACTGTAGCGTTTTCTGTGACACTGCCGGCTAGGTATTCTTTGAAAAGGTCGTACGTTTCTTCATTCATATTGACTATCTATGTATTTACGCAGTCTATGTATATAGTTATCAAGTTATTTCTTTTTTCAAATATCCCCTCTTCCCCACACATTTCCGGGATAAAGAGTACCCTATGTTCACCGGGGATAGTGTAGCTTTCGAACAGTAAAAGAATTATACTAATCGGTTCAGTATTTTCGGAGCCTATTCAATACAAACAAACAATCAAATCTTTCCTCTTTAAAATATTAGTATAGATTGCACTTTAGTGTCAATCAAGTGTATTAAAAATCGGAAACAGAACAACACGTACGTCAAATAAATTGTTTTGATATTATTATGTTTTGTGGGATTTTAAGGTACCTAGCACATAGAGTAAAAACTAAATGGACCAACAGTGATAAATATAGCATATTGATACGTCAAATGTATATGTTACCGGCCAAACCCGATTTCAGGACAAACTAGTTTGGCCTAGACCAAACTGATTTAAGTCAACATAGAATATATTATTATAGTGAAAGCAAAAAGGTTTTCAAGGTTTTACAAAAATGTTTTTAAAGAACCACGAAGGCTAAGACGGGAGCTCCGCTTCTCTTCGCTCCCGCCTTAGCCTTCTAATCTATATCCATCCGAGTCGATTTCCCCCTAAGTACAAAGTGGCCTAGGCCAAACTATGTAGTTTGTCCTAAAATCGGGTTTGGCCGGTAACATATACAATTGTTTTGGTGTACATATAAAAATATTTTAATTATATTAAAAACAGTACCTTTGTGCGTAGGTTACATCGAGTAGGATCAGAAAAGTTAGAGTAGTTTTTGTAAAAGTAATGGCCCTCCCTTGGGGTTAGTCCGCTAATGGTTGGGCTCGAGTAATAAATGAAAGTTAAAGTATTTCATGCCTAACCAAGCCCTGCCATGCGTTAAACAAACGTATATACGACGTAGTTGTTAAAACGTGGGAGGACATACCTACACGAAAGGGCGCAGTTTTTAATAATGTTATGGTTGTTTAATGATGTTTGTTTATAGTTGATTCAGGAGTTTGCTTTTTGACGAACCATTATTTTATGATTCGGTTAATGGTAATGGGTTTTATCGGCCAAATGCGAACGTCGTCAAAGCATAATAATCAGTGCATGGGACAAATGTCTTGCGTTTAAGTACTTTTTATTAACAAAATAAAGATGTCTAGATAAAGAGAAATATTTTAAATGTAAACATTCGTTATTTTTTATACTTTTGGGACAATTTTCGCATTGAACAAGTATAACATAGAACAAAAAATCAATACTTAATTTTTTACGATTTCGAATTATTACAATGGTATTCGATGTAAATATTGCAATATTAGAATGTAAGGTTAGGTTCTTTTATTGATCGGTAGTAAAAAAGTTTGTCATGGCAAAAATGTCTGTTCGGTTATTCAAAATTTTCTCGTTGTTTATTGCGAAGTGGGAAGATATGGCGTGATTTTTGTTGATGGAGGTAATTTGACAAATACAGCGATTCAGGCAGATGTACAGTTCATTTTGACGACGGTCTTATTAATCGACTTTGTACACGAATTTTGTTGCAAAAAGTTTAAGCTTGCAAAGGAGTAAAAATGTGAAGAAATCTGAATTCACCGGTATGAATGCCATTAAAATTATAGAGACCATGAAAAAGAAGCCGAGTTTGAACCTGACAAAAGCAACTGGACTGTAACTTTGGGCATATAATCCTACAATCACACTTCAAATTATAAACATGGAAGTTTGTAAGAATAGATTTATGAATGTGTCATGGTTACTTGGCTAAACACAAAGAAAGTATTGACAAATTCTAAAGAGATAATTTTTGAACAGATCTAAAGCACATTAGGATACTGTGGTGATTAATCCAGTACCTATTTGATGACTTGATTCAAATGATAGCTATTTCTTTATGGATTAAATGTCAGTAGGATACGAGAGATTCAAGTTTTTTTTATACTAGGTCAGTTGGCAGACAGGCATGCAGCCCACCTGATGGTAAGCGGTCACTGCGGCCAATTCCATTTATTTTAAGACTTTAGGTTATTATTTGCTTTTGATGATATCCAATTCCAATACTCACTATCTGATCTCACGGTTTGGAGATTCGCACTATCTTCATTGATCTTGGAATGTGTGCGTTTGTCCTGTACCATATCGTAACATCGACCTGAAGGACAAAGCAGGGTTGTTACTTTGTCCTACATGTTTAATTGTTATGTCGGGGACGAAACAATCTGGATAATGGGTACCTATGTCCCAAGACTCCCAAGCACTGACGCAATAGTTACCCAATTTAATGTTGCTGATGTTCGGATAACTGTGAAATATTGGACTTAAGATATTTGTTTATATTTAAACAAATTTCAGTAAGTAGAATTCATCTTTTTTTAATTTTATAGTGTCCGACTGGCTAGCTATCCCACAGGTAAATTCTGCTCTTATAACAGTTCTGACTAGGTATGTTTTGGTTTTTCCGGAAATATTTGAACACTTAAAATGAAAGGCTCAAAGTGAGCACAGATCTAGCAAAAGATATCTTCCCACTTCTCACTTCTTAAGGACCTTCAGTATTTTCTTGCAAAAACTACGATTTCTTGTAGTCTTTAATTACCTCGTAGCAACGATTGTGATAAGCTTTCGTTACCATCGTAGCGACTGCTTAAACACTGTGATTATCTAACAAGGTGCTACGCGTGTATTTGAAATGTAATACCCTAAGATCTTGGAATATTAAATAGCGAAAATAAGAATATTATTATTTTTATTACTAGCAACAAAATGATCTATAACGGTAGTAGCGTGTAACAGTAAAATCTACGAGTACTAAAAAATAACATACTTGTGTGTAAACAAGATAAAGTTAGATACTATTAATTAAAATGACATGAACAATATTGTTCAAATTGTTTGTTGGCAAAATGGCACGAATATGTTATTTTGTCCATGTATTAGAACATCAGAACAAGCTGCCGGTTCGTGTTTCAATTTGATGACAACGTCATGCGGTTAATTTAAACTTTATTACCCAATTTTCACATCGCTTTGTGAAAATGTATTATCATTAATTAACAATTCTTCTCTTATAATGAAACCTTATTTGTTGACAGTCGCTTCACGTGAAATCATAGCTTGATATGCTTTATGTTCCTCTGTCTTCAAACCTTAACCTCAAATCGTCAAATCAAACATCATTGGCTTTCACATGATAAATAAGTATCAGTCTATTTATGGCCCAGCAGGGCAAGGGCCTCTAAGATTGAAGTCAAGTCATTGTTACAATGATAGGCATAACCACGCTTGTCAAATTCGGATTGGTTAACAGAAACTCGAGATGTGTTCGAAGAACGCGGTAAAAATGTTGGTCAATCCGGGAAATGAACCCAAGACACACAGTCAAGTACGTGAACCACCAGACCAACAAGACGTTTAATTACATCATATTAATAATGCTGAAATATTAATATCCTGTGAAATCATCTATAGAAACAAAATTTTACAGAAACTTAAGTGAGATTTACAGGTGTTAACATACAATATCCATCAGAGAAAAAAAAGTTTTGTCGTTTTTTAGTTTTTTGTACAATTTTTCTTAGTTTTTTTTCCAAGAACCTTGGCCCTGGCTCTTGGAAAAAATTAAAAATTAGACTGTCTTTCTGCAAGATCAGTCGATCATGCATAATTGGAAAGGGATATAGCAAGATTTCACCTGTGGGATGGAACGTAGAAAATACTCTATTTCCATAATTTTTAGTTTTTAACCAGACCAAAATCAGCTCTTAGACACGCAGCCAACGTGCTTATTATCTCAGTTCCCTATCAATTTGTTACGATTAGCGGTCGTAGCGTGTTGCTTGTAGTAGTCACTTAAGTGTTATTGGTACCGTTAGCACCGTGCCAAGCCATCCCCACGGGAACACGTTTGAATTACTCGGTAATGTGCAACTTGACTGTGATACAATGTGTTTGCGTCGCCGTATAAACATATTCCGAGGCAATTCCGTGTAATGTCACCAACATAATATTTTGTGGACGTTGTTGGCTAGTAAAACGATTGACCGGTTTGTGTGTGACAACTGATTATGGGCTTTCGTATTAACAAAGGCATTGGTAGAGTACTTTATGAAACGATGGTTAATGCTGTGTATAATCATTATTAAGTATAAAAATAAGAAATAACGTTTATATAATTATAAGACTTTAGAAAATTTATATGCCTTTTTTACTCTATGTTTTGCAATAAAGTTTAAACAAAAAATAAGTTACTAGAATCAAAAAGATGTTTGTGAAAGAAGATTGGATAGGCTCAAAAGAATCCACTCCTTTATCAAGTTATTATGATTACAAGCACGTAATTTTTAAGTAATCAGCAGTTACCGTTCGTAGCGCGTCGCGCGTAGCACTTGTAGCATCCGTAGCAGTCGTAGTGGTAAGTGTTATTGGCACAATTACCGGCAGTGCCATCCACTTTAGGACCGCGGTACGGTAAAACGGGCCCAGACTGGTTGTAATGTTTTTGTGCGTATACCACATTTTGTTGTGTTTATTAATGATATAGCAATCATAACATTTTATTGTTATATTTGGCTATTAAATCGAGTGATCTTTACGTCTTGCGTCTTTTACGACGATATACATTATGTTGTATCAAATTAATAAAGTTTGATTTGCAAGAGCAAACCTAAACGTTTATTTTTTATGAAATAAGAATGAGATGTTGAAATAAAGTAAATAAGAAATTGCAAACGTGAAAAATTTCGACTGCTAAAAATTATCTTGGGAGACTGAGACGTGATATAAATAACTTTTCTTTGAGTACTAATAGTCACCATCTAACATAAATACTACATAGTTACTGTGCCACATACAAAACGTATTGTCTATAATCATAAACTTCAGGCTTTGGAAAAAATTTCAAGTCTGGCGAAATGTGGTTTTAATATGGCTTAAACAATTTTAAATATATTGAGATGCGATAGAGAATATGACGATAAAAACGACACGCAATGATATAAATAACAGGCATTCGCGAAATAACAGTATTGTAATCATCGTCATTAATTCCGATAATATTCCACCTTTTACCTTCAGATAGCCTGTAATCAGTTTGATATAGCTTAAGTTATGTCGCTGAAGCTGAAAGAAGCTTCAATTTTAAACTTTATAGCAGCTCATCTTTCCTTTGAGACTTCGCGCCACACTCTGCGTTTGAATTATTTATATTGCCGGTAAATGTCTATGAAATTGAACATCACGCCTGATAGAAAGGGAATAGACGTTCGACACCTACTCGACTAGAAGTTACATTTTACTGCGAAAGAATATACAATGAATAAATAATGTAATACAAATAAGTCCTTATCTACATCCATACCCTAATATGACTATTTTATAGTCAGGATCGATGAGCAAACGCCCTTTAATTCGATATGAGTATCTGTGGCTGCATCTTAATGTTTACATTTTAGTATCGGTAACAGATACCTTAATTACGTTCAAATTTCGAACGTCTTCTTAAAATGTAGGTATTTTATTCAAATTGACCTACAATGAATGAAGATAAAGTTATGTATGTGACTGTACATAATTAGGCATTAAAATACTCATGTGATCCTTTTTCGTATTTTAATGACCCTCATTATGCAACAGTCACATAAATAACTATTTTGGCTGTTTCCAATAAATACTAGTCAATATCACGTACCTACTCGCATATCCCAAAGTAAGTGATAGGCTCTTGTGTCGGGTATTAGAATCAATGGGGTATCGAAAATACATATCCATGCAAATATTGTAAATGCGAGACTCCGTCGGTCTGTTGCCCTTTACACTTAAATCAATGCAGCGATTTATAGATTGGTTTGTTTACACTCAGATAGAATATTTTTATTACGAAAATCGTGATGATCCCACAGATTACATTTAAGCTAAGAGAACCAAGAAAACCAATTCAAAGCGGGCAAAGTAATGGACATTATAAATAGTAATGATGGATGGGTACTGGCTTGATCATCACAACTGTGTCCGAAAAAACCAACACAAATTTTGGTCGACCCGGGAATTGAACCCAGGACTCCGAGATCACGACCCAGTGATTATCTAAACTAATTTTTGCCATTAATTGTATTTTGACTTATTTTCACGTCTATACTTTTTGTATTCTTTCACAATCTTAAAGTAACCCTTTCAAAGTCAATTCCGCAGTCAAATCTAATCAAAGTTTTAAGGCCGTTTATTTAATTAAACAGCCAGCTAAACAGAGAAGAGGTGGTTAATGAGTATTGTAAAACTTTAACAATACTGAAAACAATGGTTTGGCCGGGCTAAGAATGGTCGGTGCGAGCAATGACTGAGGGAACCATCAATCTTCAGGAGGGCCGACACGGGGGTCCACTGTGAAGACTCTTTCCACTTACTAAACTTTTGTAACAAGCCCGTGATAAATAGTCCGAAGGGTTAAGGTGCCTAATAAAGTTACGCTGAGGATTAATTGAAAATAAAATAAATTAACACGCACGGATATTTTTAGGGCTTATTACTGACATTTTACGCATAGATGGTATAATAGGTACAGCAAAATTAGGCAATTAAATGTAATGTAGTAAAAGATTTTTATTTTATAAAGGTTGTAACATTTAATAATTTTTCAGGAAATTCATATTTTTGATCTTGTCTTCTTCGCTGAAGTTATGCAGAACTGATACTCTCTAAATATAGTTAATTTAGAAATTGTAAGAAATACTTAAATTCATTTTATGTGTATTTAATGCATTTGTAAGGCAAGAAAATTTAAGAATAAATGAATTCATGAAAGTAATTGTGACAATTTATGTAGTTATCGAATAAAAGATTTTACACAATATTATCAGAAAAAAAAAGAGTTAAGGAATAATATAGGTCTTTCCTAGCAAGAAAATTTCTATATTAATGGTCCCGTAATTATCCACATACTTCATTCATCGAGAGGGTTCATCGTGGGCTCATTTAAAATTCCCTACAATTTGTTTTTGTTAAAAGGAGCCCGTAATGGAATGTAGGGCCGACCTCTATTCACTTCATAGTTTCTAAGCCACGGTCGCGGAAGTATGGTGTCGTTAAATTATTAAACGTGGCATAGAGAGATCGGTAAAGAGGAGCTTATTACGTTCAAGGGGTACCTTAATAATTCAACAGTTTAATTTCCTTTGCGGCCGATTGGGTGCCGGGGGCTGCCCGGCTTCACAGAACGCCCGGGAAAATTGGATCTCGGATCCACCAAGGTGAAGTTTAACCGTATCTCATCAACACCTATATAATTTATTTTGTTCAATTGTAGAAATAATTCATTGGACAATTCTTGAAGACTTTTCTGATGACATCATATCGTCGAATGGCTTAAATAATATATAATTTTTTTCAACTTATAGGTACTTAATTATTTACCTTGGCATAAAATCATGGGACTGGTCTTACAAATAGGCTATTAGAAATAAAGTACGAGTACGTTCATTTTATAAAGTACAATAACAGAAAAGCTTACGTTGTAGGTACATATATTTGACTTTGTTGTATTGTCGTCGGCAATCATTTTCTTAAGTACCTCCACAACATCATACCATTATACTAAGACGTAATAAACGAAGGTTGAAAAAACGTGTCTGGTTTTCCGCGTGTAATAAAATTTCCATTTGGTTAATTCCGAGGCATTATTTTTGCAGAATATTGCGGCTTTTATTTGGAAACCAGGCAATTTGAATTTGGGGTCTCTGCTTTCTAACATGCGGTCTTCTGCCATGCATTTAGATGAGCCTTAAATATAAAGTCAAAAGGCGTGTGACGTTTGCAAAGGGCTGCATAAAAGATCTTGTCCTCGGGATTATCCTCGTGTAATCTGCCAAAATAAATTGAGTGTCCTGGTCGGTTTACCTCCAGATTAATATGTATGGGAGAAAAATAGAAAGAGGATTGGAACAAACATCTCCATTAAATTCAATGTCGTATCTACAGCAGACACAATTCAAAATTGGATCCGGTGAAATTTAATTTTATCTAAACCTCGTAAGTCCTCAAAATTACGTTTAATTACGTTTATTTGTTAGGGCTTACACTATTCCCATTATTTTCTTTTACATAAGAGGGAGATTATCCTAGGGCTTAATTAATAATTAAGATGTAGTGTGATCGAAAAAGTAGGTAGAAGAAAGACTTTCTTATTTCAATAAAAACAATATCGCCTATACAATCAAATATTAAGGACAAAAATATTAAACTTCCGTCACATTTAAGAAGTTAATACAAGTTTATTAGAGCGACTTTACTTACCTAAAAAGTTAAGTCAAAGGTAAATTCATATCTCCTCTCCTCTCCTCTCCTCTCCTCCTCCTCCTCTCCTCCTCTTTTATTTACTCCCACTCCCTTGTTACTCCTTTTCAGTCTGGGTTCCGCCCAGGTCACAGTACTTCTACTGCTCTGCTCAAGGTCACAGAGGATATTAGGCTTGGCATGGAGAGTCAACTGGTCACCATAATAGTACTTATAGATTTCTCTAACGCTTTTAACGTGGTTGATCATGACATTTTACTTGCCATCCTGAGGTCTTTGCAGTTCTCGTCATCTTCGCAGGATTGGTTTTCCTCATATCTGCGCGGTCGCCAGCAAGCAGTTCGTGCTGGGCGCAATGTGTCACAGTGGAATGTTTTATCTGCTGGTGTTCCGCAGGGTGGAATCTTATCTCCACTACTATTTTCCATTTTTATAAATTACCTTTCTTTCTCGCTTGGCTGTTCTTACCATTTCTACGCTGATGATTTGCAAATTTACACGCAGACGTCAGCTGAGAGTGCCAATTCGGCAATTGCGTTACTGAATAGAGATTTACAGATCATTAGTGAATGGTCTGTTAAGTTTGGGATACCTGTCAATCCTAATAAATGTCAAGCAATTGTTGTGGGTAGTACTAAGCAGATGGCCAAGATTGCGGTTGGTTCGCTCTCACCTGTCATGTTTGAGAACTCTCCTATCCCATTTAGCCCAAGCGTTAAAAAACTTGGACTTTTCATTGACTCTACGCTTAGCTGGACCTCGCAGATCGCTGAGGTTAGTCGTCGTGTCATATCTTCGTTACGATTCTTAAATCGATTCAGGAATTTCTTACCCACCAATACGAAGGTGTTGCTTGTCACTTCCCTTATTTTTCCTCTCATTGATTATGCTGATGTCTGTTATCCTGATCTTAATGAAGACCTTTTGAATAAGTTGGACTAGTGCAGTCATTGAAGCATTATAGCTCCGAATTTTTTTACTGTGTACCGAATTGCATACAATTTTGGAATTAGGTTCATCTTACCCTTAACTTCAAAAGTGAAAATGATTTGAATTCCGCAACCACCATGGGGGTGGTTGCCACCCCTTCTCGGGGGTGAATTATTTTTTTATCAAAATAACCCCGGATATCGACATAAGGCCTAATTTTAAGCAAAAAATCATCTATAAAGTTTTTCAAAAAATTCAATACTTTTCAAGTTATTGGCAATTGAAAATTCGCAATTTTTTCACGTATTTCATCGGTTTTTTGCAAATATCTCCAAAAATATACGTTTTATCGAACATTTTATAAAGACCAAAATTGTAGCAGGTAAAACAATGAACAATTTGAATGTTTATTAAGTATTCTAAATGCAATATTAAGCTAGATATTAAAGATCAAAGCCGTTTTTATTTTGTCTGAAATTTAATCGATGTGGTCAATGCCATCTAGCGGCGAGCAGATGCATTTTATGCATTCTAATACAAAAGGGTTTTGTAGTGCTTGAAATAAGCTTTAAAATAAGCACTTTTAAAAGTCTTTTGCACGTAAAATAAGTTAGCTGTATTGCAAATAAGGGGAGCATCTAATGTTTTTTCTTTAAAATCAATGGGTTTCATAAGTGCCATTTCCATCAAAATTAAAATTAATCGTATTCCGCCTAGAAATAACTTTATTATGAAGAGTTTGATAGATAGTATCAGTTTGGCTGCTTCAGGACACATATTTTTCAAAAAAGTCACGATTAAATAAAAAATCAAAATTTCAAATTTTTAAAAAACCCACTTTCTTTTCATAATATCTCAAAAATGACGACAGATACGTATAAAAGTGTATGGATTCAAAATTTAGTTATTTTTCTGACAAACAATTTGGTTTTTTATTTTTTCTGTCAAACAAAAATTGACGGAGATATGATTGTTTAAAGAGCGCGTGGCAGCGCAATCACAGCCTCTCTTAAGCCCTTTAACCCTTCACCGTTTTAGAAAAAGGTTTTTTGCTATATATTGCAATATGTGGAGGTTGTAGCTCTCTTAATTACCTTTACAATGGTTTTTTATAAATTGTGATAGCATGAAAATTGAAGTAGTTATGGTCCAAAAACTTATCATATTTCAGCGATAAAATGGCTCAATGTAAATTTTTCCATTAAGGGGTTGTTTACACCCCTTAAAAATAATAGGCGGAGTTCAGATCATTTTCACTTTTGAAGTTAAGGGTAAGATGAGCCTAATTCCAAAATTTCATGCAAATCGGTTCACAGTAAAAAAATTCGGAGGTAAGACCGTATTTTTCGCTTCAATGACTGCACTAGACCGTCTCTTAAATAATTGTATTCGTTTCGTTTTTTGTCTCCGTAAATTTGATCACGTCTCTTCTTACCGGTCTCAACTTAACTGGCTCACAATACGTCAGCGCAGACAGCTTAGATTGCTCTGCTCACTCTTTTCCATTCTTTTCGATCCCAAATCTCCTGATTATTTAAAAAGTAAGTTTAAATTTCTTTGTGATTCCCATGACCGTCAACTTCGATCAGCTAGCTCATTGGCGCTCACTACTCCCCTTTATCATACGGGCTTCATGTCCGACTCCTTTACTCTTAATGCTACACGTCTCTGGAATAGTCTCCCTGTCAGTATTAGGAAAGCTCCAAATAAGTTTGCGTTTAAAAGGCAGGTTCGATTGACGTGGTATTTATTTTCATCTAGGTTTTCACTTTTCATAATTTGAATCATTATTTAGGACATCATCATCAATATGTATGTATATATGTATATATATAATTATTAATAATATAAGTTAGTATTTGTTAATGTTTATTATATTTAATAATCTTGTTTTGGTAAAATTGTGTATCTTTTAGTTTTTTTTTAAGTTAGCTCTTTGCCGCATTTAAGCATTTCGTTTTTCCCAAAGGTTGACTGGTAGAGAATGCTTTTAGCGTTAAGTCCGCCTTTTGTACCCAACTTGTGTGGTCAATAAAGTTTTTATAAATAAATAAATATCTATACTTTACCGTTCTTCCCCTGTAAAATACATTATGCAGCGTTCGTACTAGACAACGACGTTTAATATTATGTAAGCACGTGTGTTTCTGTTACTTTCCAAGCTTATCTGTGCAATTTAACGTTATTTATTCACCGCCCCACTGCATCTAACTAACGCATTTCGCTTAGAAAAACACATCTACATTGTCGATCTAACGTAAATAAGGGGAGTTGAGAATTTATCGGTTCCGATGTGAAAGGAAATCGACCCACTACAGCTCCGGTTGTAAATCGTGGACTATCGGTCACTTACTCGATGTCTCTTTAGCGGCACAAACAGGGATTAAACTTTGTGAACACACTGGTAACTTGTTGATAGGTCACGTTCCTGCTTTACGAGTACTTTTTAAGGTGGCCACTGTGGTTGGTTGATGGATTGTATCGAGGAGGTCTTTTATCGAGACAAGTTTTTGTTAAATAGGTTTGTTTTTTGTGGTTTCGGATTGGAGATATTTAAAAGATCTGACTTGCTTAGAGGTTTTGGTCTTAATATTGGGTAAACAATATATTTAATGTTAAATTTGGAGGGTGGTGATTTCCATGATCGAATACTTTTTTCTGTTTAAGGATTAAATAATATTAACCGATATATTTTAAAATAACTTACATTGATCTTTTTTTATTTATTTAAGGACAACTAACAAAGCATACACTTTACATTCTTTTTAAATTAACTTATGGTTTAGATCAAATGACAAAGTGTTGCCTTAATTACAGGCTGCCACGGCATGCTAGGAGTGTAATTGAGAACAATATAATATGTGCATATTACACAAGCGTATAACAGACAGTCGTCGAAACCAATTATACTCGTATTTAAACTGAATAAATTGTCATTATAAATAAATTTTATATAGAAGTAAAACATCTTCACCAAAGCTTCGTCGTAATAACAAAGTAAAACCGTAGTTGAAAAATAGAACTCATTTTTCTCCACAACAATCCTTTTATTTCAACGATCGTGTTTAGGTATTTGTCAGGCTTCCCAGATTTATAGCTTGAGAGCAAAGTTAAATCCAACAATCCAACGTCTGGATAAATGGAATCGTTGCAACTATTAGTGTAATAAGCAGTTAGCATCTGAGCTAGCGGCCGTCGGCAATCAACGCGGATAACTCTCGCTTCAACATAGAATTTGCAGTCTACATCTAAGCTTAGGTTCCTAATTTCCGTTGTACAGGGAAGTTAAACTGCAAGTGCTTAAGTAGGAACGGAACGCAGTCATTTAATCCCAGCTTTGTGATGACAACATTTCGGTGGATTACCGAAGTTAACAACTGTGACTCGAACTCCTAACAATAGCCCGAGCGACTGACTATCTTATTTTATCTTGCCTATCTGCGAGCATCTGGACATTTCAGTCTTAATGGCTTTATTATTATCTGTAATTTACCAATCTCACGTGACCAACATTTATTTTATTCTCTGTTTTAGATATTTATGTTTGGTTGGTGGTAGGACTTTTTCAGAGTCCGACTGGCTAGCTACCACTCCCACAGGTGAAATCTGCCGCCATAACAGCTCTGGCTGTGTTCCGGTAATATTAATGTGGGAGCCAGTACACTTGA
Source organism: Mecyna flavalis (assembly GCA_949319885.1). NCBI lineage: Eukaryota > Metazoa > Arthropoda > Insecta > Lepidoptera > Crambidae > Mecyna > Mecyna flavalis. Next base: position 10,713,203 of record OX439426.1, read on the forward strand.
AATTGAAGGCTCGAAGATCAGAGGCGTCTACAGTCTGGCAGCACATTGACGGGCACTTCCTGATGAAGTGTCTTTCAATGGAATAGGCCGCAGTGGCTGCTTACCATCAGGTGGGCTGTGAGTGTGTCTGCCAACTGAAGAGGTATAAAAAATGTTTTCTAAACTTTTTGTGTATTTCTATGTATGTATTTAAGTTACATATTTATAGTACCTTAGTTGATGCTGATACCCATTACACAAGTTTTAAGCCTGAGGTCTGATCAATGTATGCTAATATTTAATTCAAACAACATTATTTTATTTGGTTAGCTCGACCAATAAATATAAAACTTTAGGTAGGTTACCATTTCCATAATATTTTATATCATTCTTCACATAAAAAGGCCTCTATCGTTGAAATTAAGTTATCTTTACAATATGGGTTTAATTACCAAGCATTCTTTACAAAGTTATTATAAATGTAACGACTGATTCTTATAATTTTTTAAAGTGGGACACAATTTTATAATAAGTTACCAACTCATATTAAAAATTTAGATTCCCTAAACAGTTTTAAGTCTAAATTGCGTAATTATAAACACAAAACAACGATTTATAAAATTCTTTGAGCCTTTACTATTATTTTATACCCTCAAAACGTTTTACCGTGGGAAACTCAACTATGGGGTAAAATATTTACTCTGTTGCTACGTTGTTTTTGTAGGTAGCAAAATCGATTATCTATTACTTAGAATAAATTATACAAGGATGCTTTAATAAAGTCAGAATTTCAAAGTGGAGAGGATCGGGATCCTATTGCTGTAGTGAGATATAAGATCCCCGTTTAAATTGTTCAGCTTCGTAATTGGAAAACTTAAACCGCAGAAAATCTGACGATACCGAAATTATTGTAATAACGATTTCCCTTGTTTATTTCTTGTTTGTGTCTTTGAACTGGTATCGGAAATGAGGTATACATAAAAGTTGGTTTGAACGTTTTGGTTTTTGTTTTGATTACGTAGGTCATAGTAGGATTTCTTTGGCTATTTTAACTACTGTTTTTTTTATTTCTGAATAAAATTTTCAATTTTGCTGCGCCTTATTTGTATTCCTACGAGAAATATTGTAACTAAATTTAAGATTAATACTTAATAAATGCATCAATCAGATAAGTTTCTCGTATTTTATTTGTCAGATATAAAAGTGCTGTCTTTTTCAAAATTGACAAAAGAGACAAAAAAAAAAATCATTGATAATTATGTGACGGATGAATTACGAACAATTTATCTTAAAACAAGCACATTTATGTATGTTATAGGTTATATCTGTTACAACGGCAAAGTTTGACGAGCCATTAATTTGGTGTAATGGTCGAGATGTCGGCTATTACACCAGAGGTCGCGGGTTCGATCCCCGCACGGTACAAACATTTGTGTGCATGAACATGTCTGTTTGTATCGGTCTGGGTGTTTCTATGTATAATATGTATGTATTTACAAAAAAAAGTATATAAGTAAAGTTTATCCGTTGTCTGGCACCCATAGCACAAGCTAATGCTTAGTTTGGGGCTAGATGGCGCTGTGTGAATAATGTCCAGAGATATTTATTTATTTGTTTAAAATAAAGTACTATAATATACTCTTTTTCCCACCTATTCCTTTTTATGATGTTTCATAAAGAACAATACTATCCAAGCCTTACCATTACCGCGGGCCTTACTGTCTTCCGCTAGGGCCTCACGATTTGTTTTCCTAATGTCCGCCGCGTTTTGTCGGGTCTCATACCCGCCCATTTATTTTGTTTGTGCATCTTTTATTGTTATAGTCCTTTATTTGTTGTTTTGTAAAACTCTCGTCTGTGCATTTCATACACGTGTTTCTATTTTTCCTGTATCCGAATATGAAGTTGTTGCTTTGTTAGATAATAGATTTTTAGCGTTTGTATTTTCAGTTTGTAAGTAAACGTAACTCAAAGGTAGAAAGGTAAAAAGTGTGATAATTTTGATTTAAGTAACACTCTAAAGTAAATTACAGCGGCTTCCTTAATAACAATATTACGTGATATGTATAGGTACAGATAGATTTATTATAATTTAATAATAATTTGAAACTATAAATGCATAATAATTTATTTTATAATGCTTTAAACTCAAACTTCGCAAATGTATATAAACAATGGCTTCTAATTATACTATTTTGATAACAGATTAAGTACCATTTACAATTATTATAATGTTTGATGCTAGTAGAGACGTGTGTTGTTATCAAACTCAATCAAATCAAGTATTTAAAATAAACTAGCATGTAAACTTGATTCTTTATTTTTATCCAACAGTTACATTTATCCAAAAAAGCGTCCTACCAAAAAGAGCGTCCGTTATTAAAAAACAGTGTACCCTGGCCAGCTAAAATAAATCCGAATGTTTGATAGGTAGAGAGCGAGCGAGCCTCGAGTATATTCAATATCGACGAGAGCTATTGACAAAAACTAAAGCCCCCAACAATTGGGCGGCGCGGATTTGGCCAGTTCACGTTAATTAGCGAGCGTGCTAATGGGCGCATGCCCAGACTGTCCACACTGGAACATATGACGGTGTGGCGCCCCGATTTTGATATTTACTCTCTTTTTTTGTTGTAACGCTAGAAAATGCGGTAACTCTGTCAATAAGATGTTTAAAAGACTGCATTGCATAATCAAATCAAGTAGGCATATTTGATGGAATTAGCTTTTTTTGATCGTTATTAACTTTAGTATTAGTAATTTTCTGAAAACAGATTCGGTTTTAAATTTCGGACGAGTTGTATCAATAAAAAAAGCCTAATAACTAGGTATCGTTTTTCTTGCTAGGAAAATTCAAACATTTTCCGTTTACGTGGGTTAAAATTTTTATTACCTACTTGCTATTAGTGATTTCTGTTTTAAAGATCGAAAAAAAAACTACATGTTTGACTATGTTTGAAACAAGTACTAAGTAACTAGTTAAATCCAAAAAATTGTGAGTGTCAATAAGACATTGTGTTATTACCTGTTTATCTGTGTTCCGTTACTTCACTGTCTTTCCTTATATACTGTCCGCTGCCGCTGTCTGAAAGTTGCCCCTCAATCCGCCCGATTTGGCGGATTCCACGCTCCGGACCGTGTGTAAATAGTCGCCATTGTTAATTTTATTTTCACGCTGCACTGCACTTCGATGGACTGTAAATAGGCATGAGGCAGATAAAAAGCGGAGATACGAGTTGAACTCGCCCGAGTGGCGTGTTGTTAAATGCTGGACCATTTTATCACGCTTGTACTACCGACTGTATATAGCCGGGGAACAAATAAGTTCGGCAGTTTTCGAATACGATGGTTTAACGAGTTGCATGTCTACACACACATTTTGGACTATGTGACTGCACTCGTCAGCGCATAGAAAACAGAGGCCATTGTCACGGCCAGGCAGTTGATTTTGTTATACATAAGTCTAGCTCGTTCACTGTAGATATTTATGAAATTGTTTCGTCCAATAATTGACAGAACTCTTGCAAATGAAGATAAACATAATATTTAAACTTATGTGGCTTATGAGCCACAAAACTAATACATAAAGTACCTATTGACAATGGTAACTTACGGGAATGATGGTCATATAGAGCTTTTTAAAATGCAGTGTTAGTAGCCTATTGTGGCGAGTTCACAATCCCTTGCGATAGTATGTTCAATAGAAAAACATTTGCGATTGTTGGAACGCCTGAGTCGTGTGTTTCATAAACAATTACACAAATATTGTCACCCAACTTTAACTACACGAATATACAGGCGGATAGTGGGTGACCACATAGGTATTCGTAGAGTCTACGAATACCTATGGCGTCACCCACACTCTACGACGTAGACTAAATTTGAGTTTCTAAGCATTAGTAAAATATAACCTACGACGTATGAAGGTGTTCGGTGATAGCAATATATTCCAGTCACAGTTATTACGCGAGACAGACGTCACGTGCATACGGAGATAACTTTAATTAGTGCGGTTCGCGTCGCGTACGTAATTACGAATATAATCATATTTTGTATGAGCTTGTATTGCTCGTATGAATCTATTTGTGTAATCTACTTTTCGCCACTCAGATATGCTTATTGCAAGGGCGTCGTTGATACGTTTCGATATATTTTAGTTGTAAATACCTTTGAGAAATAATCACAGAACGTTGAGAATGTACTTATCTAGTAAAGTATTTAGTTTTATATCTGAACACTTTTTTTAAATTTATTTATACATATCATTAAGATGATGTTATGATTAAACACTGCCAAATTTCCTTTTCCTACTAAGCCTTTTTTGCATACCTGTTCTGTACCTGTGCTTTTATTATAAAATTACAATGTCTTTATGCGTTTGAATTTTTACTCCAGTTCTGTTGCAAATGGGAATTCTTATTGATGCGGTTTTTAGATGCATCATACAGTAATAACACAAATACCGACGTAATGAAGTGATGTCTTTATATCTCGTAATCTTCTTTACATGGATGAGAACACATAACGGCAAAGGCAGCAGTGGTTCATTCTGAATGGAATTAATATCTATTGTCGTCAAATCTTGACGTGCATATGCATTTAAGCCGGTCTTTGTCATGTGCAGTATAATGCAATAAATCCGCGGTGAACCTGTTGAATTTATGCCTTCTGCTGCGCGTGGCAAACGGAATATAAGAAGGGAATTAGGTATTACATGCGCAGGATTATGGTGGTATAAGATAAAATCTTCCCTCCGTAATTGGACTTTTTGATGTTCTATAAAATCGTGGCTATATTTTGTTCATTTATTGGACAACTTCAAATCAACCTTTTGTCTAAACCAAAAAAGTTGGTAGTACTAATAAGTAAAAAAAATAATTACACTTTTAGGTACTAGCTATATTTTTGATAAAAGGCTGATAAAAATAATTTATTTTTATACTGTGTACATGAAACTAATTTTTTGATGCATTTATCATCTTGTAAGACTTGATTGCTCGACGCTATCGTTAGTGCATGTTTTGATTTTAACAATGGACTTAATTTGTGAGCACAACAATATATGAGGATGGTAGCGTATCGCGTCAGTATTCCGGAGGGTACATTTCGGCAATCAATTCCTATACCAGCTTTCCCTTTTCATCAGTGGATGGGTTTACTGCCGGCTCCTATCCTTGCCGGTGCTCTTACCCATATTAAGCTTAATTTACCTTGTCATTCATAATCAGATTAGCTAAGCACGGGATCTTCCTTGCATCTTAGTTTCCGTATGTTATTTTTGATTATAGCCGAGATTGAGGTAGAAAACAATGCCTCTTATAGGTTTAATCTCTACTCTCAAGACACTGAAAAAAAATTTCAAGAAATTAATTAACGAATTAATGACTAATGATTATGATATTAATGATATTTTGTCTCATGGTTGAGAAGTTTGCTTTTGCCCGTTACACAGGTTGCGCGTTTGATCTCCGCAATGTACAAAATACATTTATGTGTGTATGAAATATGTGAATGTCTGTCTGTTGCTTTGGGCGTTTTCTGTGTGTGATATTTATGTAAGTATTTACAAAAAGCGTAGTAGTTTGGAGCTATACGGAGCTGTGAGGAAAAAATTCTGACTGTTTATTTGCCGTACATTATTTTAGTCTTTGTGCGTACATCATTTTAGAATAAAAATCAAGTTTCTGAACATGTACCAAAGTTGGGAGTTACATTATAATGTGTCAGAAAAGTTAACTTTATTTTTACTATATTTGTACGAAATCTGTTTTAACTTCGAATGTCTGACCAAATGCACTTTATGAGAATCTAATCCAATTTCCGTAACAACATTGCGCATGGCATCGACATGGCACCGAAGGCAATACTGAGCGGGATAATAACGCATCAGTGCAATGAATGAATGCAAATGGCATTTATGCGCTACGGATGTTGTATCTTCGCTCGCGGCGGAGGGCGCAGATTGCGTGGGGCTTACGACCCCCACCGAGCCCTGGTGGGGGGTTTTAATACCCGTGTATGCCGAAAACAATTTTCGCGGTGCACCCACGGTTTGTCACACGGCTATGCACACTACAGCCATTCCACGGGAGTAATGAAAATGATTTTGGAACGAACTTCTGATGTTTATTCCTGACGCTTGGTGTAAGTATGAGGGTTCAGGGTTCTGCTAAACTTGGAAGATTTCAACATTCTTTTAATATTTTTTTGTATATGGTGTCCAAGTTTAGATATATCTTGCCACTTATTTTAATATCTAAACGTGTGGCCGCATCACGATTTATGAAGTGAAATCTAGTATTGGGATAATAAGCATAATATCTCTACAATTACATTTTGTATTTGTTTGTTTTGTAGTTCACACTATGAAATACTTCGATATCGCCTAAAGAACTTTAAAGTAATATGTATATTGATTTCAGGTTTAAAGAAACATTACCGATAGCTTCGTGTAGAAGCCTTCGTTGAGACTTTATTTTTATAACGAAAAGAAATCGTAGGAAGATTTTTTATCTGACTGTACAAAACAGATCTGACAGCTATTTTTATGGCGGTGTCCGAATCGACAGTGAAAAAAATATTGAAATTAAAAAGTGTCAATTCGGACACTGTGTCCGAATAAACTGTGTCTGAATCGTTAGTTAGTCGGTTTTTCATTCATTTTAAAAAGGCGATTAAAGAATCATATATGAAATAACATCAAACAAAATCAAAAATGTACAGGAAAAAACTTGATAAATATGCACACACCACACACACAGGTTTATATGTAACATATAACTCATATCAATTTTGACCCCTATTTCATCTGCGTAGACCCACATTTACCCAAGGGAATGCTGAGATTACCCGAACATTGGAAAAAGTGCCGACATCCTGCCAAGATTACTTTTACAAGGGATTTAAAATACGAAAATATATAAGAGATGTAGTATAAACTATTATTAATCGAAAAAAATATTTTAATTTAATGCCTTAACATAAATGTAATGCCTTGTAATTCTTGAAACTGGTTTTTGTATCTCCTAAATTGGCAATAAGATTTAAATGAATGTGTTATGAAGACAGAATTTGGAAGTTTGAATATTGTTAAAATGATTTAACTATCAATCGTTGTTTCTGATACCCATAACACAAGTGCTTACGCTACTTACTTTGGGGTCAGATCAATGGATGAGATGTTGTCCTATATTTAAAAAAAATGCGACATTAGTCGAGATTTAAAGTCAACAAAAACACAACGTTACTTACCTTTGACATTACATGTTTCACACCTACTGTGTATAGACAACAATATGTTTGTCCGCCGGTGTACGCCGCGGGCGCCGTGGTCTAATCAAGCTGTTGCAACGTCCGAGCGTGTATTCAATGAAAATGGACTACCGCTGTCACAAATACCAGTACACGGAAAACCCGACAGGCAGGATTTAAATGACATACAACAAACCTATTGTTACCCTTGTCGTATTCCATGGACGCTGTGAAATAAAATACGTAAAGAACCACGATTTATTTTAATAAAAAATATTTCGATAAAAATACTGTAAAATACTCAGTCTCAATGCCTCACTTAAATACATAACTGTAAATCATTCCGGTTAATATGACGATTAAAATGCTATTGCTTTTTGCCGGCATCACCGCATAGAAATAAAATACCGAACAAATTCGGGTCTCGTGATGTTTATTTTTTATATTATGATATTTCAGTGTTTAGTAAAGGAATTTTGTTTTGTAACAGACTAGTTGCAAAAACGAATAGTACGAATGGGCTGACTCGTCCGGGGAAGTACAACTCTCACATAACACCAGCGTAAAATAATAGTGACTACTATTGTATTTCGTCTGGTTTGTGAGAGTGCCGGAGCCCCACACACCTCTTAAAAGGCCGGCGATGCATCAGCGATCCCTCTGGTGTTGCAGATGTCCATGGGCGGCGGTGATTGCTTTCCATCAGGTGACCCGCTCGTTTGCCGCCTCTGACATAAAATAATATAATAATTAACAAAGAAGACTACTAAGAAGACTATTTTGTTGCTATAAGTTACCTTAAGTTAGTCAGCCTATCGTATTTGACGACTACTTGGTCTGATTATAATAAAAACTTTATATATCGAACTTAAAAACGTGGATAGCAGCCTTAGAACATTGTACATAATGTTCTTAGAAATCGTCTGAGTATTATGGATGCAAGTACACCTACTTTAAACATAGTTAAAATGTGCCATTCTCTAAATAAAACAAACACAATCGAAGTTGCAAAATATCGCCACACGACTAATTTGGAACAGACATGATTTCACATAATACTACGTCAAGCTCCATCGCCCACAGCGAAGAGTTATTTGAACGAAGAATCTTTCTCTGTAAAACTAAAAAGGATAAACGAAATTGGTTTCAACTGCGCACTGCACTTGTTTACGTAGCACAAAATCCGTTCGGAAAAATTGATTAGAAAGGTATGCAATGTTGAAGTCAAACGCCGAAGGTATACAGCCGGAGCGGGAACGCCCTCTTGTGAAATTGGAAATGAAACCCGTGTCGTTCTTCCACCACACCTGTCGTCCAACAAACTTTATTGCGTGCGTCTTCATTAAGTCGAGTTTCTTTGAAAGACGCCCCGCCTACTTGCACACTTCCACGATTCAATGCTATGTTATCCTAATAAACACATTTCTGAAACTCATTTTCGTAACGAACGAATTTGAGAACGTACTGCCTTTAATTAAATTCTTTCGTCTTTATGAACTTTTTGTAATCTTACGGATTCTTTCTAGGGGAATAATATGATGGGATTTTAAAGACATGTATATAGTCATTTTATGAAATTTTTCAAGTGTTTTCCTTGAAATCAACTAATGCGTGTCTGTTTTAAGAAACTACTATATTAATGACAGTAATTACTAGAGTTAACTATATTATTAAAATGAATACCAGCGTAGTAAATAAACGTGACCAGTAGTGTAAAAATAAATTGTCTTTTATTTGCAATAATCGTAAAAGCTAAGCTGCTTTCTGCGTGATTAGTCGCCGGACTAATGAAAACGAGCAAGTTGACACACCTACCAAAGACTACGAACTATCGTCCATAGACAACTAACTCGGATGTGTTACCCGCCTTTGAGAAAAGAAAACGGAGGGAGGGAATTAAAAGAATAAGTTGATATACCAAGACTTTAATTAAAAGTTACCAGGAGTAGCAGAAATCTATAAAGAAGATATGTTAAGAAAAATCTGCAAGAAGATATTTATAGAAGTGTTAACATATCTACGAGTGTTTGGTATACACTATCGACATCATTTGAAATTCATAGCGTTACGTCTCACGTACAGGGTCGAAGGTTTTTGTGAAAATGCTTTTGCGAAAGCTTGGTAGGTATCAATAAAAGTGAGACGTTGAAAAGAGACGGGCGGTTACTAGCTAGACGAGGTGAAGTCTAACCTCAAGCCAGACTCAAAGTGGGATTGAACTAACGACATTCGGGATTTTAGACCGAGTGCATAATTACTACTGCTTCAAGGAAGAGAAGGGTCAAAATAATTCTTCGCGATAGATGAATTTCCAAAGCCATTTCATAAGTGCTTTTTAGAAGTTTGCATGAATAATAATATTCTAACTTGATTTGTAATTTCATACGTATGTTACAACAAACGAACAGTCTTCTATATGAATATAATGAATGCAAAATTGATTATGTTTACTGTCCTGCTCTCCAGTTTCTCCTTTCAGCAACGGAGCAACAGATTAACGTGATATTTGGTATGAGTACAGTTTAGGAGTTGCAAATGACATAGGCTACTTTAACAACACAGGCAATTCCGGGGGCGTAAGGCTAGTATTACTATAAGTAGAAAATGGTAATCGTCTTTTGTCGTAGCAGATTAACCATTGCGACAAAAAAAATGGTTTTCTACCTGTTAAATGAAAATTGAAATAAAATTAATTATAATTTGTAATTAAAATAATACTAAGTAGTTTGCTCTGATTCAATCTACTGTAACTTTGCAACCACTGTTTTAAAAATATGTCAATATCAATATAATGACAAAACGAAAATTCAAGTGATATTAAACTTATAAAATTTCAAGTAGGGAACGTCGTGATACTGTTAAAATTTCATAGCAAATAACATTCCCGCATAAAATCTGAAAGCAACTTAAAATTCACTCGTGATTTTTAATGCTAAAAGTGTTACAATATTCAAGCGGCATAAAATTTTACAATCTGCCGACAAACCCACACCGCGTATCCTTAAAAATGCTAAGCATTATGTTGTGAGGTTATGAGTCCGTTCCTATTAATGTTAAGTGAAAATTTCCATTAAGTTTGTGCGCGTTCGTTTCTCGCCTTATCCGCGCGTAAACCTATTCTCTGATCCGCTTACGCGAGGCCGTCACGGGCTTAGTTAATGGACTAGTTGGTTCAATAAGCTACAAGTGTATAAATAAATGTATCAATCATATTTATGGAACTGTTTATGATTTACAAGTTTTGTTTGTATTGCCTTAAATATGCTTAGATATAAAACTAGATATGTATGAAGTTATATAGACTTAATGGTAAGAAATAACGTTGGCATATTAATTTGATATCAATATAAAAAACGTAAAGTAGGTGAAATTATTGGGACCACTAACACAATGTTTTCCAAAATGGTTCGAGATAGTGTTAGAGGACTAAAAAATTCGGTAACTATTGTATTTATCTTTCCATCCTTAGATAGCTTCTCTGCATTTTTGCAGAAAGATCGGAATTAAAATTGCTTTAAGAGTACATTCATTCTATGCTTGAATTCGTTAAGTAATTTTATGATATCAACAACCCAAGTGGAACAATAACGTTTCATGCGTCAGATGATATTAATAAAATTCTGACAAATATAAGAAAATAACTTTGTGGCGTGAACCAGACAACAATGGACAAAGTAAACAAAAATAAAATCGCAATTTCTGTTTAAAAGCAATATTTCCGTGAATGGAAATTGGATTATAATTAACAAAGAATAATATTCGCATCGACACTTGATTTAAAATATCGATAAGTTCGATTTTAATTAAAGTAAAATTTCACCGCCGCGTGGCTATCGCAATATTTGTTGAAACATGCATCAAATAAGTCTGGAAAATTAAACGCATGGCGTACAAACTTGTCACAGCCGATGGGCCGTGAATCACACTCATATCGGCTGCTCTCGCGTACAGAGCTTCCGGGCAAAAAATACACTGGCCTTTATACAGGTGACTTTCAATCCCGCAAATGTTAACCTGCCACTGTTTTCAAACAAATGCACCTGTAATTTCGTTGTGAAAAAAGATTGTTGAAAAAAGATCTCGAAATAATAGAACGCTGACTTTAAAAACAAATAAAGTACGTAAAATTAAAATCGAGTGTATCTGGCAGAACAGAAAAGTGCCTAAAATTCTAAAGTAGGTTTTGTAGTTCAAAAAAGAAATTAACTTATTAATGCCCCACCGCAGGCCAAAGGTCTCCTATATAAAAATATAAAATTATAGCGTCAATGATAAATCACCAAGGAGAATCTAGCTGAAAATATAAGATAGAGGGTTACTACCTATTCTACCGTTTTGTTAGGTCTATACATTATTAATAACATGTTTTGCTACGACTAACATTTAATCGTATAGTGTTTGACTGTCCTACTTTGTTCCTTTACCCTCTTAAGATTGTGAAGGTTTTACGTGGTCACAAAATACACAAGTTTACTATCTATGCACAATACAGCTACACGTACAAGTTACAGGTTACACAATACTCTGAACGAACAGGGCAGCTCAGCCCGAGGGTTCGTCGTTTGTCGTCATAATAACAACGAAATTGAGTTCAATTATTATCAGATTAAGAACGAAACGACAGGGCTTTGTTGTGGTAGGTATTAATACAGTTCTCGGTCCTTCTATTATTCGTGCCCCCGCATCTGTGAATTTTGTTATTTGCACAAACGGTATTATATGGTTCTTGTAACTTAAGGCTTAGTATTTTTCTCATTTTTATTGGTGTGACATAACTAAGTATGTCTGAGACTCGGAGTTTATGAATAGTTATTATACCAGTAGTTTAACTCAAGCCCGACCTTGAAATAAATACCTACAGTCCGCGCGGAACGTAAACACGCATAGGGCGCCCACCTACAGTAATTTAATTAGGTACTTCTGCCTGATTTTTGTTTCTATCTAGTTTTGTTAATGTATTTTGTGATTGTAAATATTTTTTTATATAAACAAATAAAATACATAAATTAATTTTGATAAGTAGATTTAAATAAAAGCCATGGTTAGTTATAATAATATGTTTTGATTTAAGACTTAATACCCAACAAATCAGTTTTATAAATTTGCGACCGAAAAATACTTGCGACTCGACTGAGACAGTACGAAACACTTTATTATTAAATATAATAGTATGAAAAATCCGCATTCGTATTTAAAACTTAATCATAAATTGTTTTTGGAAACATGGACAAGGTGAAGAAAAAGTAAGTAAGTACTTGTACTTATTATTATAACAAAAATCGCACGTTCGCTGTTTAAAACAAGACGCTGTCCGTTCGTCACTGGCGGCACATCCGCGACTGGTTGCACCCGGAGCGCACCCCGAGATCGGAGGCGCGCAGGGTGACTCGCGCGCGCCCGTTTATATGAAGTTGGACTACTGTATATATCATTACCGTGCCTTAATACTCCCACACAGTAATGTGAAACCACTTGATTGTCATGGCAACATATTGTTATTCTAAATAGAAAATTTATTGGATGTGGCTTGACGTCGTGCTCATGACAATTAAAAGCATCGATCTGGCCGGCAACAGCATTGTCTATTTCCATACAATCAAGTTGATTTCGTGCTAATTATACTATCAGGATCCTCTATCGTGCAGCGCTGCATATAAACAACATAGTTTCGTCCATTATTGGTGACTGTTACATAAGTATTTCTGGAGCACACGTAATGAAATGCGGGATCACGCTCGCATCAGCCGGCCCCTATTTAGTCGAAGGATATCGATGCTATTCCAGCAAATAGGCTGGAATGAGTGCGCGGAGCCAGCTTGGCGGCGAACTTTCTTTATTGCGTATATCCCAAATAGGACGGCTTCGGTTATGATAGTGCCGACTATTGCCGAGATTTAGAAACGCTTGCTTTTTTATTCTATGCCTTATAAAATCCGCTGTTATAGCGTTTCGTATGAAATAGTGATAGTGGAGTAAGGTACTTTGTTTACCTACGTGACAAGTTTGTAAACTATCTCACCGGGGGAGTAAGGGTTCGTCGGTGTAAATAGGCATACTAGATAACCGCTAAAGGTACTAGAGTTTTGGTATGTGGAGCCTCATGAATTTTGCGCAAAGTGCGTATAAATCTTGAGACGGTAGGACCCGGTTTAGACCCTTGGTAAGATCGAAAATGTCAGCAAAAGTTATCAATCCGCCAACCTGTTCGTAGTCAATCACTGATTAGTTTGGGAGTTGACGGTCTCAATATAGCCCGTACATAACAACACATTTCACTTCTATAATTCTAGAATTTAATTGATAAGGTCGTTATAGTTAATAAATTATTATAGTCTAAAACACAATCAGTGCCCGTAAACCTCTTTGAATTTCCCAACAAACTCAAAATTGGTTTCTAAGTCAGTTGATGAGAAATTAGCTCAAAGGTCAAGTTAAGGAGTAAAAGGTTAAAGATTACTAAAAGCGCCCGTAGGCAAACACGGCAATATTTTTTGCGGGAGCTAAGACTTAACGAGCGTTCCTGGAAAATGTAATAAAAGGAAATTTTTATTAGCTTCAGATATTAAACTGGTTTTTCGTATCCTGTAGCGATGGGTTACCGTGTGTTATTCGGCAAAGCGATGTTGCTATGAAGCTCTACGAAACAGCCAGCCGGAGGGTGCCTTGTTCATCATCATTTATTTATTAAAATAAAAGAAAAATAAGGTAGTACAACCGTCAAGTAGAAAAGTGTTAGTAACGAACATTGTCAAGATTATTTGTTAGAAAAAAAGAATGTTAGAATATAATATGTATAGAGCTCATAAAATATTCGTGGAAAATATATTTAAAGATATTACTACTTAGCTCTGATATTATCTATGCTGAAATTATGTGTTTACACACGCTACGGGGTACTTCGAAGGGGCCAGCTGGCGAGCGTCCGGTTCACTTTAGTTCTGTACATTCTTAAACTATCCTTTGATCCTATAGAGTTACTTCATCCGGTGATAAAAAATTATCACAAACAACAAGCGGAGGAGTGTTGATGTAAAAGTTGAACATTGACAAGTGTACACTGCAGGAAAATATAGAAATAATTTTCGCAACCGTCAAGGTCTTACAAAATTTTACTGGAAAATATAAGGTGCAAGACGTGTCTGGTATTTCACATTCTGTAGCGATGTGTCCCGCGCTGTGGTCCCGCGTGACAGTCGGCGGACCGGTACAGTGCTACGAGCGGCTACGAGCCGCTACGAATCGGCCGGCGAGCGCCTGGTTTACAATAAATTATCACGTATGCTGCCAAAACTTATTAAAATAGTTGTGTTGGTCCATATTATTTTTGAAAAATTAGCAATTAAGTCATTTGGAGGAGTGTTGATTTAAAAGTTAAACATTGACTTGTGTACACTGCAGGAAAATACACAAGTTATTTTAGTAACCGTCTAGAATGTTATACAATTTTAGTGGAAAATATAAAGTACATGTGTCCTATTTCACATCCTGTAGCGATGTGTCCCGCGTGACGGCGGACCGGTACAGTGTTACGAGCAAGCTACGACGCGCTACCAAGCGGCCAGCGAGCGCCCGGTTCACTTTAGTTCCGCAAATTCTTAAATCTCCGTCCGCTGGCGTGCGTGTCGCTTTCAATAGGGCTGCCAGTTATTTACGACCTGTCGTGTTTACTGCTCTTGATATTTATTGAATAACGCTGTTAGTTTATAGCAACTTGAAGATTGGCACTTGCAATAGATAAAAGGCATTTCCTTTTTTTAAAAACGCAGACAACCGATTATACATATATTATACTATAACTAACCTGATAAAGGTTTTGAGACTGGGAGTTGATAGAAACATGTATTTTTCCACATATTATAGCTCACAATATTAATTAAAAACTGAATTCTCGTTCATTATTTATCATTACATGAAATCGACATTTAAAAAAATAGATTTAATTAAAATAAACATTCCTCCTGGATGCGTTCTAAATCTATTGACCAAAATGTAATGAAAACTTAATTTTCATATGACGTTTGCGACTGTAGTACTAGCAAACAAAAGTCGGAGCTTTAACCTGTGAAAATCGATTAACAATGCTTCCCTTCCATTTTAAGTCGTTCGAATCGCTTTAGCAATACGTAAACAACGGAACGCTACAGCCACGTCATTTCGGATGGTGCATCCCATCTATTTACTAATCCTACACAAGCACATTGCGAAATGGTACGGCACAGGGAATATATTCTTTTTTTATAATAGGCTCTTGCATTCACTGTTTAGTCTAGGTTTTGTAGTAAGGAAGAGTGCATGCTTATAGACTCCTTAGCATAATAAATAGGGTCAACAGTGATCATAAAAAATGTATAAAGACAGGTAGAAATCATCATCTCTTTACCCAGTACACATTATAATCTTAAATTGTTGGTGGGTATTTCTCGTGGTGTACTTTTCAGCTGTTTGGATTATTTAATGATCTGAGAGCACCTACTGTAGATTAGAATATTGCGTGGATAGGGAACTCATTAAATCACTTTTTGTGTTGCAAATGGAAATATAATCGAATAAATCTGGTATCATTAGTGTTCGTCCTTTTTTAATCAAATAGTAATGCCATTATGTTACAAGTTACAGTTCAGGTAGTGGAAACAAAAGTCAAAGTTAGTTATTTGACAGTTGATGTTAATGGATCCATTATATCTACCAATAGTCTTCAATAAGTTATTTGAAGGAACCAGGCTCTTAGCAGTTTTTGAATTCAAGTTAAGAAAAATGTCAGCCCTATTTGTTACTTTATGTCCAAATTTCAACTTCAGACTTGGCTCGCTGATGGAAACGTCACGTTCTCAGCTTATAAGCTAAGCATTTTGCAATTCAAAGAAGGTTCATGTAGCCAACTTTGTATCCGTATCTCTTACCTGTCGAAGTTTTAATTGGAATTTATTGTGTATAGTATAAAACTAATTTAAGAGCAGCGTCATGTTACTTGTTACCAAAAGTTTTACGGCCAGTGTCACTGCTGTCATACAAGTATCTGATTTTTTTTTCAGATATATTTATGGTGATGGCTTTTTAGACTGTTTTAAAAAGAAAACAGTGTAATTGGTGTCTGAAAGATAAATATAATTTATAGTAACTTATGTGGTAAAACTGGCTCTTGGACAGGTCAATATCAGACATAGATATTAATTTCCCTCACGCTTAGTCAAATTATAAGGGAACTATAGTAAAGTAAAATATAAAGTAAATATAGTATTAACTCATACTTGATCTGCAGAGATTGCTTTGTTAAAAATCAGTACTATTAAAACAAAAATATTTCTTATTAAAAATGTGTTTTACAGATTTAAGTAAATAAACAGCTTATTTAATTGGATTAACAAATCTTGATGCTGATTAAAGTTTAAAAAAATAGTGGATTGTCTGCCATTTTTCGATTCATTACGCAACTTCAGTATACAGGCAGAATGTTGTCGCCGCAGAACTGTGATCATACAAAACATCTATTTTGTATTAATGAAGTTTCCTCAATAAATCTAGATATCGGCCTGCTCATGAAAAATCAGTGTATAAATCTGGGAGCGCGAGCGGATACGCATCGTTTTCGTGGCACAAAGATTTGGGGCTTAGGCGATCTTTTTGTGGCTCGTAGAGATAGTGGCGGCGAATTGAATGCTGGCCGTTTGCGGGCTTATCCCCGTGTAACAGATACTTTGTTATTTTTTATTCTCGCTCCCGACGAACCGGATCAGTGATAAGGCTATTTTCCTTAATACAACCCCTTGTGCCATAACACGTCACTGTATAAATCGTATTTTCTTTTCGCTAACGAAACGAATTTGTTTGTTGAGATGATTCTTTATCTGGTGCGTGGAGGCGGGGTGTCGTAAGGCGTTGTACTATTTTTAACATTAAGGTGTATTATTTATAACGGGAAATATTATCTTTCCTGTACGTGGAGTAACGCAAGTACATGTTATTAGACGACAGTTTATCTAATCTACCCTATAAATAAAATAATTAGGCGTCAATTATAAACGATCACATAATGACATAACATAAAAGTTCTTTCCACTGAGGGACACTTCACTAGGAAATCGTCGCTCAATGTGCTGCCAGACTGTAGGCTCATATTCTGATCTTCGAGCCTTTGATTTCAAGTGCACTGGCTCCCACATTAATATTGCCGAAAAAAGGCAAAACAGTTATGGCGGCAGATTCCACCTGTGAGTAGGTAGTTAGTAGGTAGCTAGCCAGTCGGACTCTGAAAAGGCCCTACCACTAACCAGACCCAAGGCAGGAATCGAACCTACGACCTCCGTGTTTTATAAACAAATTCAGACATAACACAATTCGACTTATGGGGCATAGAGCAATCTTCAACGTTATAACTTCAATAGTTTCCGAAATAATATTGAACATAACTTTTTCTAATGCGGTTATGGTGCAAGCATTCCCCTCCGAAGAAAATAGCCTTACCTCGTATCCATTCATTCAGACGACGAGTAGTGCTTTGAAAATTTTAGTTGATGGTATGTCTGTGTTATTTCACTATTTAATATTGCGGATATAAAGGAACTGAAAGACGGATAAGCTTACATTATATAGATAACAGATAACTTGATACTGCCCAGAGCGCGCGTAGTGAATTAAAGCGCGGGTGAGAGAATATTCATCTCCCAGCTACGAGTCACCAAGTTTATATAGTTTTAGTGTAAAGTTTTTGTTTTTCTTAGATTTTCTCTATTCCTTTAAGTACCTTTGGGAAATTTGCAAATGGAAGCTGACTTTCGGCCAACTTACTGGGTCAAGAAATTAATATTTTATAAAGATTAGAATGCAGTCCAAAGATACTGAAAATACTTTTTTCACCTCAAAATTTTTCTTTTCTGCTTTATATTATTATTATAAAAATGTTTTTTAGCCTTAATAATGAAATTATTACAGTCGTGTCAGAACATTAATAAACTCTAACTATCTTGCATTAACCTTAATATTGTTCGGAATAGAAACAAAAAATATTGTACGAGTAGGTAACCGTACATGAAATAACAGTCGACCTACGCAAAAAGCCGACCATAGAAGGATGGCTCCTATTAACTTAAATTAGAAAGTTAGAGGTACTTTTCTCGTTTTTATTTCTACGATATTTTATTCAAAGGGTAAAAGGGAGCTAAAAGGAGTATACGACCGACGGACACGCCATTACCTCGGTATTGCCGTACGGAACCTCACTAAAGCGCTGGAAAATAACAATCTTCGTGGTACGTAGCCGGTAGTGTTCGCTTTCATTCAGTTCCGCAGCGGTCCTGCGACGAAGACGAGCTTTTTATTAAGTTAATTCTAAACGTTATGAGTTATGACACTGTTTAATTTTCTGGAAAATTTGCCGTGTGAAATTAAAAAATAATGCGCAAAGGAGAAAGTTCTTTATTTGTCGGATTGTTTTATGAGTGTTCGTTCTTTTCATGAAAATTTCTACTTTAGTTATAGTACCTATGAATATTGTATTGTAAACGGTGCTAAAACTGCGCAATGTACCTATATTTAAAAAGATCAATTACATCTTACTTCACTTTTTAACTTTACATATACAAATATTTCAATATGTATGTACGTGTTTTACAAATTGCGTCTAATTTATAGTCTTCGTCTCATTCCGCAATCCGTCCGATTTACCCTTGTTTAAGACCAGGCAATTAGTGGGGATTGTCTGGTGCATTATTGAATTGTCGGGCCCAAGGGAGCCGGTCCTTTGAGGCTTGCGTGAGGCCAAAGGCGATGCGTAGAGGCCTTTTGACACCATATTCACTAATTTGGAATGGTAATTGAAATCTCTCTGTTGCTAGTTTCGCAGAAACAACAATTTACAACTGCGTATGCTAAAGTTTATTTTTAAAATTATTTATTCATTTTCAAATCCCAGCTAGTTACAGCGTTTGTACGCACAAATATTGCACTTCGTATTCCGTTAGTCTCATGATTGGAGCGAGATTAGGCGCTTTGGGGGTCCTGTCCGGATATCGGACTCGATACCCGAGTCAGTAGAGTACGCAGCCATCGTGATTAATTGCCAAATGCAAGCAGGCAGGCAAGCTTTTATACCAAATATATAAGAAAACAGTGAAATGTTGTTTAATAAGTAAATATTATTTGAAAAATAATATATTATTTAAATAATTTATATTTGGTTCATTTTAATAATGGATGTATGGATAAAAATATTGATGAAAACGGAATGAAAGGGATTCCAATTGTTTTATTTTTATTTCAGGAAAGTAAAAGAATGAGCCCGGTGATCAGGACTGTATGCGAATGATTTTTCCTTGCACAATAAGTAGTGGATGGAAATTCAAATGTTGAGTTTTTTGTTTTTTAATAAAATAATCTTAGAGTTATTTAATTGACATCAAAACTAGCCCGTGTTCCATATTAGTCGCAAACTTTTTGAACGTAAGTAGTACATACTTTCTTGCATTGATATTTGAATTTACATTTCGTCCAGCTTTAGTCAAAGGCGTAAACGGTGGATGGATAGTAATGGACACGCTATTCCAACGAGAGGGCGCTGAGGGGTTGTGCAATCCGGCGGGCGGAAAAATAACAACCTATACCTCTGAGCAACGCGACACCTACCAGTTTACCTAAGTTCTTTTATACGTAGACTTGAATTAGATACGGACTACTCAATTTGTTTACAAAAATAAAAGCTTAATATACTGTTTTCTATAATGGAGAGTTGCCGATGGGCTAATAAAAATAAAAGTCGATTGTATAGTAACTTGTAACGCGTTTAATTTGCAATTTTTCATATATTGACAACTTGACAACTGACTATATAACTTTTCTTTTAAACAATCTTAGAGTTATGCTTGCTATATACTTGCTTTTCAAAACAATAGATAAAAAGAGTAATAAAGTGTAAAAAGGTTTGCGTCGGCAACATGGAGCTTCGTGCTAATTAGTCGTGGGGTTACATAATGATTTTCGTCTTTATTTATTCCGGTGAACTATTTTGTGAAATAATAAGTTATGATTTTAGCAATTTTTTACAAAATGCTTTGTAACTTCTTTACTGTTAAGACGTTTTAATCGATCGAGATCGAGAATAAAAATATCGGCATAATTATGTTAAAGTAATTGTCAGCAAATTATTTTTTTACTTTGAGACATGATATTTTTTTCTGGCTATAGAGTAATTATCTATAGTTCAAAAACTACTCCACTTTTGTGATTGATTAGAAATACGAGGTTTCATAATAGTACCTGACTTGCATTTTTAATTTATATTACTTTAATTTCACACTGTCTTAAAAAGAATCCGATGCAATTTCCTTGAGTTCTTCTTTATTCTACATAAAGCTTAAACGAGAAAAGTATTTTCCTGGCGACATTTAAAAATGCAGTAATTTGCTTTTTCAGTACCTGGGCTACGGAAAAAAACGTTTGCAGCCAATAATGAAAGTGTGAAGCAAATACTTACGAACGGCTTGTTTTACAAAATATAACTGAAATTTCCATCAAAGAAAACGAGTCGTTATTAAATGTACCACGGCTATTTTTTTAATTATACTTTTTACAATTTTAAAAAGTTTTATAAATATAATAATTAATCATTGTTATTTCTAAGTAGTAATTAATTAAGAAACCGACGAACGTTTCTATATAAGCAACAGCTAAACAATACCTCGACCGCAAATAAAACGTAATTTAAACCCGTCACCTGCAAGAGCAGTGTTCGCATTATTTCCCATTTCAGTCTTTAATTAATTTTAAGGTGACCGGTATCGGCAAGAAGCCTTACAGCAAATTTCAATTTCTCACTAACGATATCCGTGCTCAGATAATACCAAGGAACGGAGTTTGATTGACCGTAGTACAACGGCTTAAATGGCTTTCAGCGATTCCAGTCCATCGTTGCAGCCCTCCTGGGAGTGAGATGGAGGAATTATGAGGGAAAGCAGAGCCCTGCTTATTTGTACAAGCCGACAATGCGGCCGAGATCAAAGACCTACACCGGAATTAATTTGCCAGTGCTATCTCCCCCTCCTGCGGCCGGTCCCGCGAAAATATTTCCCTTTTTAGTATATTTCGGTTTACCTATTGCAAGGCGTGGAGTTTTAGAATAAGTCCCTACTTAAGATAACAATATTCATTGTATTATTTATGCTCAGGAAAGGGTATGAAAAGCTACAATGTTTCGGTTGAAATATTGTGTAAGAGTAAGCCTAGCGCTACACTTGACGGAAATTCCGCCGCGGATCTTCCGCGACGGAACGCCAACACATGTTATTGCATATAAATTACAAACAGCGGGCACACTACGCGGAAGATCGGACGCTCCGTCGTGGACGGTTTTATATGAAATTATTTCCGTCGCGGACGATCCGCGGCGGAATTTCCGTCAAGTGTGGCAAAGGTCTTAGTCTAATGTAGGTACTACTGATAATAAAGTACTTCCATGGTTATTACAGATTTTACCAACGTACCTACCACCCGATAGAGAACGTCCTTCTTTTTGTAATGGGTTAAAAATAGAGTTCACGACTCCCGTTAATGTTATTCATGGTTAGTAAATAGAAATTATTTTTATTAAGAGTATGTTTAAAGTTGGTCTGAAGTTATACACATACTTTTGACATACATACAGGTGATAAATTTTTATTATTAAAGGTTTTATTAACCTTAATACCTCAAGTAAAACTAAAATGTTAGCAAGCGTAGATTATGGTAAGTATACTTAAAAATTGTGTGTGTGTGTCCAGTTTAAATTGCCGTGACATTTCCCACAGCAGTATCATTCGTTTTTTCAGCACAAAACTGAATGCGATTGATGTTTAATGAGCACACGTTTGTGGTGCATTTTTGCACTCGTCCACATGATACGAGTTTTTAATGGAAAATAAATAGCCATGTTTGCTTCAATTAAAGCTGTAACCGCACCGTTATTTGAATGCGTCTATAATTTGGCAGGTCAGGCCACTCGCAGTATTGAAATGCAATGTTTCGCTTGTTCGATGCAAATAACAAAAACGCTATTTAGAAATTGAAGTGTATATTTAGCGAATTGAAAACGCAGTTTCATTTACTGTGCAAATGTGTGTGTATTTCAGCTCAGGTTGATAGGAAAACCGCAGATTACAGTTGCAATCATGTTTGTTTATGATAATTACATTAGGTTTTTGTGTGTCTATACTTCTTTATTCACGATATTTCGAATAGACAAACGTATCGGACGAGTTACTATTATTTTTAATCGCCATCGAGGCTTTTATTATAAAAAGATTATTTTATCAATGCCGTAGGTTAAACAATTTATGCTGGAAGTGTTAAATTTCGATTTAATTTGTAATGTAACTTCTTTTTTTCTTTTTTATTAAAGGTATCCTCAGCTACAGAATTTTCGTGTAAATTTTCTTGAGTATATAAAATTTTTCAATCAGATCATAATAATCTTGAATAATTTTGATTCGGGACACTCATTATGTTGTTAGTGCATTGAACCGTTTATAATTAGCGTGAAACACGCTACACTGAATATTTTACTTGAAAATAGGCCTCCATCATGGATCTAATTATAACAGCCAAGCGAAGATAACCCTAAACACGGAATATCAAATGGCGTTATTGAAACATGGTGTTTTTGATCGTTAATTGGGGGTTTAGCCGAAATTTATTAATTAAGTAGAGAAATAAATTAAATTTTGGACACTTTGTACTGTTTACTTTTATATGAATTTACATTCCTTTAATTTGGAGTTTGGTATGAAACGTCGCTTCACATGCGAGAAGTAGATGGTTCAAAATTAACACTGTCAGTGGCTGATGCATTAGCCGTGCAAGCCAAGAAACGAAAAAAAAAATTTTCAAATCTCAATGTGCTTTTTATTAATATCTTGGCGGGCTAGACAAAAATTGTTTAATTGATATCATTATAAAGATTAAGAAATGGGCCATTAAATGATAACAATATTATTTAATTTCTTAAATAGATGCTAAAGAAAAATATGTATAAAGAAACAGTCGTGATTCCATATTTTTGTTCGTAAGTGTACATCACAAATATAGTATTATATTGTATTTATTTATTTAAAATGTGTAATATTATCTCTACTCAATTTTATAGGATTTGTTTTTGCGTGTATCGTGAAAGGAAAGTTAAGAGAACTTCGAGGAAAACGGACGTCTCATTTTCAATTGTCTCTGGCGAAATGCTCTATATTTGTTTATGCGCCGGGCAGCAGCGAGCCCCGTGGAGGCGAATCGGAGGCAATATGTTAAGGTAATGGAGGGAGCCGAGTGTACTTGATTAAGTCGAGTCTTGATGGGGGCGCGTTGAGCCTATCAACTAGGACGGTCAAGATTCTGTGGGTAAGGCATTGATTTACGAATTAGCCTGATCAATCCGTCGTACCTACTATAATTGGCGTCAACTCCGACTCAATAAGTAGGTTCGCCCATATTATTACGTGCGTGTCCACTCACAATTTAGTTTGCCAGATGGTAATATTAATTGTATGCTTACTGAAATCGGTCTAATATTTTGACAACTTAACTCAAAAATTGTGTCGTCAAAAATCGTCTAACTATATTATTATTATAAATAAGTATCTACGAGCAAATAAAGTGACACAATTTTTGACGACACAATTTTTGAGTTATGCTTTTAAATACGAGTAAGACCAATTTTAGTAAACATATAGAATAAATCTTACATTTGTATATGTTATATCTAAATATTTATCAAACGCATTTTAATATTAATTTAAAATTTAATCAGTTAATGAATATAGCGAACTTTGTGTGAATTAAATAGGTACAGTTATAATTTTTCTTTATTATTATTATTATTTCTACATTCACACGAAAAACTGTATGGCTTAGTATAGATGGATTTATTATCAATGTTGTATAAGTTTTTTTGGCGAATAAAAAGAGTAACTGTCGATTTTCTTGCCGGTTCTTCTCGACAGATAACGACATTCCGAATCCGGTGGTAGAGTCACTCAGTAATTGACGATTCATAAATACTTGATACAAGTTTACATGAATAAAGAATATTTTGATTTTGAAATAAATCTTTGGACATTATTCACATAGCACGACTATACTTGTATTATATGTGCCAGGAAACGAATAAAAATGACTAATATACTCCTTTTTGTAAACATTTAAAAACATCGAGACCTATACAAACAGACATGGTCCAATGTCCATACACACTAAAATGTTTGTACCGCGCGGGGATATCAAATTTTATACAAAATTGTGTATATTTTTATGTAGTCAAAGCTAATAGTTTGCGTAAATTATACATAATAAATTATCTTATCCGTTAATTACCAGTTGTGACCAGAACAGAATTGACCCTGACCCAAAGAGAATTGCGTTTTTGAAAACTTAATTTTGAACACGTTTTGCAGACTAGTGCCTCGGATATCGACATAATGAAAAACGCTTAGTGCTATCAACGGAGTGCTGCTCTTTAATACCAGGAAGCAGTTTATTGTGCATTTTCATAAAGGGACGATAAAAAATTTTAATCAAAAAGCTGAAAGTTACGCTGAAACTTCTTTCCAAACAAGTTGGACTAAGAAATTTCGTAGCACAAAAACATAAATAAATATTTTAACCCCGAGTTTTCATTGTGTACACTTGTTCCTTTTTTTTATTTAAAAGAAACATGTGAAAAATAAATTTACATGCGCGAGGAGTTATTGCTTATACATATAAATTAAAAACAACGGCTTACCTGTAATCGTTCCTCCTGTCCCGTAGTTAGTTCCGGTCGTTGGGTGAGGAGGTTCGTTGGGTTTAGTAAGAAAGCTCACTTGGTTTGAATCCTGGGGGAGAGTCTAACACTACATTCCGTCCCCCTGAAGAAAGGTGTGACGTGTCGTGCCGTGCCGTGATCAGGGTACCTACCATACAACTTGTATGATATACCTAGTGAACTTATTACCTTGAGCTTACGCATTTGTTTCTGATACTATATTTAAGTAGGTATCAAAAACGTCACAAAGATCACAAAATCTACAGAAAAAGTTGCATCCAATGGCACTATTTACAAATATGGGTGGCATAGTTGCCTCACATTTATCACACAGTTTTATACACTTCCTAGTTTCGCACTGTTGCAGTAATATAGAAAAGTGGGAGACTTTCAAACAAAATATGTCACTAAAATTCTTGATTGATATGGTGGATTTTTAGACTTTTTTTCTACTACCTTCGCGTACTTCGTACCGCACCACCGTTAGTGGTGATACGTCATCATATGAATGTCAATCCCATCAAATTCACAGTGGACGGTGAAACTAAACAAAGTCCGTTGCGACGTTAATCAATGTATTTGTTTTTTTTTCTATGCTCGGTAAAGAAAAGCTATATGTACAATTTTTCTTTACCGTTAAAATAAAAAAAGCATCAATGTCAAAATAGATATAAATATTATACATATATTATCAAAATAGATATAGATATTTAATTTTATGATTCATCAAAGGTATTGCAACACTTTATTGTGTGTACCGAAACTTCGCAAAACCACAGATTTATTTATTAAATAGTTACTAACAACCTACTATAAATTGTTGAAAAAATAGAGAAAGGTTATATTTTAACTACATAGTTCAAACAACACACTTTTGTACGAATTATATTTATTTTCTATTATTCAATTACATAGTGAGCCATGAACTTTCTGTCTGTGTCCCAGCAGTGAGAACGTATATAGGCTGATGATGATGATAATGACGAACTTTCTGTCTTGAGCACTTATGATAAGGTTCTATTTAACTATACAATATCAAGTAGAAGTTAAAATACATATTTCGCCTTTGTTTATAAATGTACATAGCCAAAGCCCCTCTAAAAGCATTATTGCCCTTTGTGCATTTTAAATGTTTGCCGAAATGGTTTGTCTCCATAGTCTTTAGAATTGGCATTGATCTGCCGGTTTGTTAAATTAGCTTTCCTAGCTGGCGTATTTAACTTTTAGAATTACTTTTAGGTGGCAGGGTTACGAAAGTCACATTTAGAGTTAGAAAAGTCTGCAGCAAGCCATCACAAAACAGAAGAACATTAGGTATATTATATTAAAAGTTCGTAACATTTAACTCTCTGGGACATTTTTATAACCACTGACCGGTCCACGAAGGTGTTCAAACAAAGATTTGCTCTTAAGACTTTTCCATTACACTCTCAGCTGCACTTTTAACCCTTTCCCCGCCACGCTTTTTTCCGAAAATGGTGCCCCACACGCCACGACCATTAAAAAAAAAATTCAAAAAAATTATTAGGTTATACTCAACTCATTCAGGCAAGTAAAAATACAACGTTTCTTGATCATGTTTTTTTGTCTGATATATCAGACATTGGCGTGGTGGGCACGAAAATGGTTTGTCTGATATATCAGACATTGGCGTGGAAAAGGTTAACATCAGCCAGAGCACAACAGCATTACGACACATTGTTAGCGCCTTAGGAATACTGTACAATTTTACAGACCAAGCGGGTCATTTCCGCAAGCTGGTTTTCTTTGAACTCGCGTAGAAAAGTTGAGAGTAAGTAGAAAGACAACATTGTTATGTAATCTGGATCTATTTAGTTTTGTTATATTTTTAATAAAGCTCTTTTTAATTCACTCTATTACCCAATATCAATTCGTATTCGTAAAGCCTAGTGTCTAAACGTCTTTTTGGCGAGCATCTGTGGTAAATGTTTAAAAATTGTTTTTTTTATTCTGGACACTACGAGTATTCACACAGCGCCATTCAGCTCCTAACTAAGCATAGCTTGTACTATGGGTGCCAGACAACGGATAAACATTACATTTATACTTGTTTTTTTTGTAAATACATACAAATTATTATACATAGAAATACCCAGACCGATACAAACAGACATGTTCATGCACACAAATGTTTGTACCGTGCGGGGATTGAACCCGCGACCTCCGGTAATAGCCGACTTCTCAACCATTACACCAAACGGCTCGATAAACAATTTCATTCATTATGTACCAAGTCGATTGTGTCTACTGTATACCATATTAATGAAAACGATGATAAAGCAATAGAGATAATTATTTTTGCGGGATCAGTTAATGTGCACCGAATATTGCAAATAGAAATTAGGTCAGTGACGACCCTTTGAGACGATCTGGCCGATAGGGACCGCTGAGATCCCTCTGCCTCCGCGATTGATTTAGCTTTATTGCTACCCATAAATTTAACCCTCGTTTACTTACGACTTTTCTGCTTTTATTATAAATTTTAAGTCTCTTAACGCGGTATTTGTATACCTACTTGTTAAATTAAAACATTAATTTAGCATTCTTACTTTTTACAAACATGTCGCACACCCGGTAAAAAACTGTCATAACACAAAAACAGGCTAATCTCACCCCTTGCAGTAAAATATTATTTTCCTGCAAAAAGTGAGATTATAATAATATTATTTTACTGAAAAAAGTGAGACCCGTCTTGCCTCTACGTTATGACAGTATTTTAGCGGGTGTGCGATTATATCGTCAATTATTATTAAGTAACAAAATGACTCTACCAGATTTGGCTATTTTTATGTTATGACAGTTTTTTACCGGGTGTGCGATGTGTAAGAATTCAACCGCCCGGCCAATAACACATCGTTAAAGTATGTTAGATTTTAATGTAAACTTTCAATACTTTTAGTAAATAACACTACCAGCTATATTTCATAGTAATCCAGGTTTTAAGACCCATTCAAAGTTATTTCAACTTCTTAATTTAATTTATCTGTTTGTAAGGATTTGCAGCAACCCTATACCTATTTAGAATCAATTTTAAGTGGCGTACAGAGTATTCAGGGATACGTCTGTATCTAGACTACAAGGCGTTTGGAGTACCTACTAAGCACACACTAAGTCCACCGATGGTATCTCACCAAACACTTGCGCCATTAAGGGACTGATATTCTCCAGACATTTCCATATTAAGTACCCATATCGAGGTTCCTTTTACCGTACGTTGAGTTTATTACTTATTCTTTTGACTTGTTTATGTAATAAAGTCTAATGAATACATTTTTGGGTCCCGAATATTTACCTTATCTGGGATCTTTTTCATATTTAACGACAGGGGCTCAGATGACAAAGACGTTTCATTGTTGACAGCAGTGCTTGGGTTGAACCGATTTTACCCTCTTCTCGGGACGGATGCACTTAAAATTTTGTAGTACTTTTCTTTTCCTTGATTTTCATCATACGTCTCAGAAAGCTACTTTCATCAAAGCACAAATAGAACATTTTTTTTTTGGATATGAATGCATTTTGACATAACTTATAAAATACAGGCAATTATTTTACAATTGTGTTTTATTACTTTTACTGAAAGCATTCAGCTCCTTGAGCCCTTCACGAGGTAACAAATTCTGTTCTACATAACAATTATCTCTGCTTTTGCTCAACACCGAATACCAACGCGGCATAAAAATAGCCCTTAATCCATCTCGCTTTTATTAACATAAAGAATGTCTTAAACACAATTTCGGAAGACGCTGCTAAAGTTATTACCTGTGTTTAAACAAACAGGGAAAGTAGGTGCTCTGTCCTTTGTAATTAATCGGTTTGTTGCACTTCCTGGCTTACGACAAAAGGCCACAGCGGAAAGTCGTGAGCGTGGAAGTAGATTTTCAACATCCTTTGTATTTGTTATTGTAAGACGTAAATCACGGCTGTGTAGACTACAGAATTTAATACAACAATGATTATGGCCTATTCATATCTAGTAGTTTGAATATTGTTTTTGAATATGCCAGTTTACTAATAGTTAAAGAATATTAAACACAATCCAATCCAAGCATCTAGAGTTATTTATTATCTGTACACAATGAATTTAGTACATATTTATGTTTAAAATAAAATGTGCTTTTTGCAAAACAGAACAAAGAAAACAGAATATAAATGCGTGCTTTCTAAAGGCAAATATTTTGTAAACTTGGTTTTCTCTGGTCGTGTAAATTGTCCCTAGAGTAGAGTCTTAATACAGCAAGAGTGTGAAGGGCCGATATACTGCTGCTCTTTCGTACTTTGTCGCTGTAAACACTTTTACGACCACTCTCAAGCTAAAGCAAAATGCTACTTTATTGCCAGCATAATTCCCTAAAAGTAAATAACTTTTTAGAGCTCTGCCGCGTATGAGTTGACACCGTTAAGAAAACTGTAGGGGATTTACCTTTAAATAGATTTTAATGTTCGCGTCTTGAGTTAAGCGGGGAAACTACGTAATATTGAGCCTATTATTTCGTTCCTGCTTCTGAGAATAATAAATGTAAATTATATTTATAGGGAGTAACTGTCCGCGGGCGTCTGCAAAGTTGTCGGAGAACAAAGGGCGCCGAAGACGGAGAGTAAACAAGTTGCAATAAGTTTCTCTGCGAGTCTGACATCAACTCACTCTGTACCTCTGCCTCGCTCGCCTCGCCTCTCTAAATACCATTATTACTGTCTATTCAGCCTGTTGGACGCAGATGAGTTTTTAATTTGCCTTTTTAATCTTTCCGCTTTTTATTGTTGCGGCTTTTCTCTCCCTTTTAATTCGCAAAGGTTAATCGATTCGTAGCGTTTATGTAGATATGTTACGGGCCATTTTATAAGTCCGGGCATTATTCATAAGGGCCGGTCTGTATTAATAATGCCCCACTCAATTGGGCCATGTGATTAAAACAGCATGATTTATCACTTTTCCCGGCCATTATGAATAATGCCCACCCTATCTTGGGCCAAGTAATAAAATAGGTGAACAGTAGTGTTTTTGTTTATTAAAAGACAGAAAACTTACAATTTTTTCATGAAAAGTTACTAAAAAATAAGCGGCATGTATAATTATATTACCGGCCAAAGCCGATTTCAGGACAAACTAGTTTGGCCTAGGCTAAACTAGTTCTTACCAAGGGGGAAATCGACTCGGATGGATATAGGTTAGAAGGCTAAGGGCGGGCGAAGCGAAGCGGAGCTCCCGCCTTAGCCTTCGTGGTTATTTTTTTTTAAACCCTGAAAACCTTTTTTGTTTTTACTATAATAATATATTCTATGTTGACTTAAATTATTTTAGCCTAGGCCAAACTAGTTTTGTCGTTAAGTCGTTAAATCGTTAATTTGGGGAATAGGTGTTAAAAAAAAAACCACGAATGCTAAGGCAGGAGCTCCGCTACGCTCCGCTACGCTCCGCTACGCTCCGCTACGCTCCGCTCCCGCCTTAGCCTTCTAACCTATATCCATCCGAGTCGCTTTCCGCCGCACGTAAGGCACGGCCGCGGTCCAATTTATCACATTGCCCGGCTACAAGTAGGGAATTATTCATATTGCCCGGTCCAAGTGATAAATTCAAGCTATCTTAAACACTGATTTATTACATGGACCACGGGCCGTCGGGCATTATTAATAAGGGCCGGTCAAAGTGATAAATTAATCACTTTGCCCGTCGCTCTCGGGCATTATTAATAATGTCCGGTCCTTATTAATAATGCCCAGTTAATCAAGTTGCCCGTAGCAGATATACTGCCTACTTTCTCTCAGAATTTAGATATAGAAGTAGGTATATTTTGTTCACAAATATTTGAGAGTTACTTTTAATATCAACAATATTTTGTATTCTTTTTTGTTCGTATTAAAGTTTTACAATTCAATACAAGAATGTCGTGAAGGCCGACATGGCAGGGAACGATCTCACTCCTGAGGATGCAGAAGACCGGACAAAGTGGAGAAAGTTAAGCAGGAAAGCGGACCCCGGCACTAGGCTGGGAGAACGCTAGGACGAAGAAGAAGAAGATTAAAGTTTTACAATTATTTTAATAACTTATGTAAAGAAAGAAAAGAAAAAAATCTTGGTAAAAATTTTACTCATGGAAAGAAACACAGAAAATAGGAAATAGAACTAATGGCTTCTAATGGCTCTCTCAATGGGCATGAAACTTTTGCTTCGAAAGTTCGTGATTACGGGGCTACGAACCAAATAAATAACTGCAATCAATCTATCGGGTCCGAAGCGGAGTCTACTTTAAATTCTTTTATATTGCACAAAACACTTTAGCACTGCGTCCAACCCTTTGAGTGCGATATAAATAAAGCAGGAAGTATTTAGGGAACGTGACTGAAAATTGTATAGGTGTTTACGGTTGGCAGCCGAGGGTCGCAGTGAGATTAGTCGGCATGGTAAAGGTTACAATTCAATTTTCCGGCGGTAGCGCGGAGGGTTCGATCCCTGCTGGCTGCCAGTGATGCGGTGAATAATTTGATATGTTTATTTACAATATAACCGGCTTAGTTTATCAGAAATAATTTGTAATACAGGCAAATATTTAGTGACAGTGTGAGAAGCAAATTGATGTTATTTTAAAATTGAAGAACTTATTTACGTTAATTTTATTTTGGGTACATAGTATTTTTAATGATATAATCAATCAAAAATCAAAATCAAAATATTCTTTATTCATGTAAACTTGTATCAAGTATTTATGAATCGTCAATTACAGAGTGACTCTACCACCGGGTATAAATTTGGCCGGCACCGCATTTGTGATTCCTCCGGTGTTGCAAATGTATGGGCGGCCGTTATCACATACCACGTGTGCAGCAAGCTCGTCTGACCACTATTTCATAAAAAAATACTAAGACAAAAAACAAACACAAAATGTTGATCACAAGAATATTTGTACCGGGTGGGATTCAAACCAACGACCCTTGACGCTTAAGGCAGGGTCACTACCAAATTCGTCATCAGACCGATCTACATATTATTTCCATGTGTGGAACAGAGTTTAAAATCTGCAGCAATTTTTTCTGTCAACTGTCAATATATTCGTCGAAATTTTTATGGAAAACCTCCTACATATTTTTATTGCCATTAAAAAGGAATTAAGTCGTCATGCGTCGG
This sequence comes from Mecyna flavalis, assembly GCA_949319885.1. NCBI lineage: Eukaryota > Metazoa > Arthropoda > Insecta > Lepidoptera > Crambidae > Mecyna > Mecyna flavalis. Next base: position 10,745,329 of record OX439426.1, read on the forward strand.
CCAGTAAATAGCCCTGTCCAATTTTATTGCGGTGTTGTTCCCGAATTGTTCTGCTCAGCAACCTGTGAAATGGGATTAAGGTGGAACTATCGGTGTGGTGAAAACAAAGGATGAAGCGGCAACGTAGTAACTTCGGCTAGTATTGTTCTAGTGCCAGCGGTCTTATCTAAAACTGCTTTTTGTGGTAGTTTTAGCTAATAAGACATTTAGAATAAACATACAATTTTTCCAATACATATTTTGAAATAAGACAGTAAACTCTGTCCTCTTGTGTGTATGCTTTAAACTGCTAAAGCGATTTTGATGAACTGTCATATGGATCGTTTTTTTAATGAATTCGAATGAAATTCTTAGGGATATCAATTTAGTTTCACTTCTCTTAAAGTTGTAATATTGACGAATTTCCCATTGACCTACAAAAAAACATTAACAACTTTGTTCATACCAACTAAAACCTGACAATGACCCCTCAGCGCAGTGAACTTTGTCCATACCAGGTCAATATTATAAAAAACAAAATTAACTCTGTGTGTGTCTCTTTCGCGCTTTCACCACTGAACCGATTTTGATGAAATTTGGTACATATATAGGCTAGACCTGACCTAAAAAGACACATGCTACTTTCTTTTCGTGACGTTGCTCAGGTCCCGTGGTATAACAGAAATAGAATTGTTTTATTTTGTCCTTCTTTTGGGAGTATTACATTCCTTCGGGTTCGAGTAGTATAGTGGCTAGTAAAATATTAATAAAGAAATATTTATTAAGACATTCCATGAAAACCAGATGTAAGTGGCCAGTGTCTATAAACTAATTGGTCTTTATATATATATATATTTTTTAGTCTAAATAGAGCTTTTCTAATGGTCAGAAGAAGTATTAACCAGATTACAGACTAATAAAACGAATGCACTGCAAATGTATTCCATTGACACAAATCTAAGCCAAAACATTTGCGCGCCAATAAGTTAAACTTACCAACCCGTAATGGCTACACTATAGTGGATTAACTCTGCAAATGACCATAGCACGAGCAATTTAACTTGACTCTTAAAGTTACAGCTAGAACCACAACACAGTCGTTAGTTTTATACACACTATTCTTAGAAATCGGTACTAATTATCTCGTTTTACATTTATCAAATTGGAAAATTGTTGGCCTTTCCACCATAATGCTGAATAGTACTTTCATTAATCTGAGTTGATACAAATATATCAAAATTATTGTTTGTCTCAGAATAATACCAAAGGGGTGGTAGTCACAAAGCAACAACAATTTTTTTTTTATACCACATCAGTTGGCAGACAGACACGCAGCAAGTTAGAAGTAGTTTGAAGAAAATTTACTAGCAACGAAACAGTAATAGACCTTGGTCTCTCTTTAAGAATTGGATGTTCTTTATCCCATCATGGATTATATAGGATGTTATATTACTAACTAGCGACCCGCCCCGGCTTCGCACGGATGCAATGGTGTTGCTCTACTATACTCGTAATAAACCATCTCTTGATTCACTCTATCTATTAAAAAACCGCATCAAAATCCGTTGCGTAGTTTTTCAGATCTAAGCATACATAGTAACAGACAGACAGCGGGAAGCGACTTTGCTTTATACTATGTAGTGACTATGTAGTGATTAGAATTATTGTTGTTGTGGACGGGCACCTATAATAACGTGCCTGCCTGGGTGATGGTTACATTAAAAATCATTGCTCATTAAAAATCTCAGTGTTCTAAAATTGTGACACATAATCTACCTGTTGCTTTGTTAAATTTATAATTATTTTCAGCGTGATATTTAATTAACGGAGCAGGTACAATTAATTTGCGCTCACCTAGGTACCCGATTATATGTCGACGTATAAAATTTCCAATTTCGAATTTTGGTTATGAAACGTTATTTGCGTTTACTTTTTGAGTAAAATACTCATTAACCCTACAACCCGAAAATATGCTATATTTTCTTATAAGTTATACGAGTAACTAAGAGTCGAAAGTAAATTCAACTTATTTTATATTTTCAAATGGTTAATTGTCCGTCATGACAATAAAACAAAACAATGTAAACACTACGTCATCATAGTACCTATTTCAATTCAATTTTATATTTAATTTTGACGACATAAATAGGTCATCATGTAAAATAGATTTAGTTCAGCTGTTGCGTGCTCCAGTGAATTTTAAATTAAAGATGATATTAAAACGAACACAGCTGTATAAATTCAACTGGAATTTTGACGATATTTTTATTATCAAAGAAAGGGCGCCGTCCATTTTTTTAATAGCCACTGATCAAATTTCCCGGCGAGTGGTCGGAAGAAAATCAATTATGTCCACTCCGCAACTGTTGACTTTGTCTAATTGAAATCAAACTGCAGCCGACTAATGAATTGGCTGGGGCTTGATGTACGTGTAACTATGCAAAACTTACCTCTCTGAATACACATTGTAGAAACACCGTTCACCCGCGTCCGCCATTATCAAATACCGTCTTCTTACTTATTGAACAAGGAACATAATCTATGTATTTGATTTGAGCTTTTAAAAATGATATCAACAAGTCACATATTAATTTTGATAGTATTTTTAAAAGCATTATACATGCGCAATGGTGAAAAATAGTAATCTTCATACCAAAAAAATCAACTTACTGAGGTATCAAATATGACGATAGGAGTACAACCAATACAAATCTAGAGTTACGTTGGTAACTATTTAATAATCTGTGTCTAGGGTCTGATAATAACCTGCAAGTGAGGGCGGGGTTCGATCCCCGCCTAATACCTGGATAAATACATAGATTATATTTTTTTGGTTTAGTATTGTAATAAGTCACGTACGAGTATTTAGGGGCCGTAGTAATCGTCAGTTGTAGCGATTGTAAAAACGAAAAAAGTTTTCGCGTGATGGGTGATTTCTGGGTGATAATTGCTTTTGTGTTTCGGAAATACATACAAGCCATGTCAAAGATAAACTTTTAACGCTTGTACGAGTATATCCATAAGGACAACTGACGACAGATGTGCTCGTAATTAAATATTAACGTTATAATTGGTTTGTATCGACGTGCTCAATTTTTACCATTAGTGGAATGCGAGTTGGACAAATAGTAATTAATTAGCAATACAAACGGTCAGATCACTTATTATATTCCGAGCATGAAATTGTTTGTATGTACAAATTAACTTATGAAATGTTTTAATGATCCCAGTTGTTTTTCACGAGCAATTGTAATTACTATATAAACGTCAATTGTAAATCAATTTCTCATTTCTGATAAAGTGGCTACTAATTTTGAAAGTAAATTTCTTAACTCCACCGTAACGTTTTTATACTGGGCACTTTTGATATTGAGTGGCCCCTTAATATTGGTTAAGTGAACTAGCAAAGTTGCAAGTATCCTCTTCAGTAAACTGTACTTACTTTTGCCCCGGACGCGACAGAGTATCGTCGTTAAGTGTATCGTAAGATGTAAGAGGTTGTTCGTTTGTGGGTTTATGTTATTGTGTCTACCTTCATATCTATATCTTGTATATTGCGGAGCTCGTTTTTGATATCCTTAAAGGATAATAATTAATAAGTAAATTAAAGTAAAATGTTTAGAGTACATAAAATAGACATTTGTTTTGTTTGGGAGCTGTGATAGCCGTCTGGTTTTAAGGATCGATTTTCCTATGTGCATATTTACCACTAGCTAAGCGATGATGGAAAACATCGTAAGGAAACCTGCACTGTTGAATGCCATGGTGCGATTGGTAGTACAATGGTGCGATTGGTAGTACTATACTAGTTCCTTTGTCAAGGGTTACGCTTGTCAAATGCTGTCGCTTTATTGTAATAAATAGATTAGCCAAAGCATGCTATTTGGGGACAAAAACGCTCGCAGAGAGCGATATTTTGTATGGTTGGTCGACTAGATTTATCTGTGTAGGTTAGGTACACATATTGTACAGATTCTGTATACACCACTTAGAACATTTGATATGATGATACTTGGGTGCTTATGTAGCTTTAGATAGGATACTTAACAACTAAACTCTCGCTCGAATCCATAACGTAACTATGTAAAACTATTTCTATCTTAGGAACAGCTAGAATACTCGAAATGTTGAAGATTTCTGTTACAGTTTATACTGAATAAGTACCTAAATTTTCGTCTACAAGCCCAGACCTTTTTTTTTCGTTACTCTAGTCTAGTACAAATAATAAGACCGCGATAAAAAATAATACAGCTTATTTAAAGAAAAAATTTTTTCAATAAAATATTTTTTTAATATCCGTCCGTAAACATACTAATATTCATGTTTAAAGATCATTAGTTAAACTTATAAATCGCACTTTTTTACTAAAATGTATGAATTTTTAAATATATAGATATATCTACTGATATCTACTCGTGTTGGAGGCCAAGATCCACTTCGGGTCGCTGAGCCAGCGGATACATACATACACTGAAAAAAATTTGCTTTAGCAAAGTACCAATTTAGCTCTGTTAAAAATTACTCGGCTGCATTCAACCAAGACATATTTAAAATGGGCAATAGAGCTTTGCTAATATTATAGAAGCAAGTATTGCTAAAAATGATTGGTTGTTATTTACAAAGTACTTATTTATTTCTAAATAACCGACTCGTTAAATTTTACCCCTAACAAAAACTAGCAAAAATAGACAAGCTAACGTTATTATTTCATAATAAGTAAGTTATTTAATTTTAGACATAATCATAGTTGGCTAGAAATTGACACCGAGTTCGGGTAAAAATAGACAGATTACATTGCTATTTCATGATAAGTAAGTTATTTGATTTTAGACAATCATACTTGGTTAATAATAAACATGAAGTTCGGTAAAAAATAGACGAGCATACTTATCTATTTATTGATAAGTAAGTTATTTGATTTTAGACAATCATACTTGGTTAAAAATAAACATGTAGTTCGGTAAAAAATAGACGAGCATACTTATCTATTTATTGTTAAGTAAGTTATTTAATTTTAAACAATCATAGTTGGCTAGAATGGCCGCCGCGCCACTCCAGTCTTTTTACTTGCTCAGTGCAGCCAGTCAGCCACGAATTGATTACTCAATGTGTCGCTCCTACTCTCGTGCTGCGTTCGCGAGCTGTGAATCTATCATATTTTTTTACTAATATTGCCATTAACTGATAGTGTATACGTGTTTGGTTGAATAAACGCATTAGTGAACATTATACAAGTTAATTATCTATTCGTAAATTAGCACAGCTCGGCAATTAACATTGGAAATGTTTAGTGAAGCTTAATTTAAAAATGGCGTTCCTTAGAATATGTTATTAATATTATTCAAAGCGTATTTCAATCCCGCCGTAGTCTGAATCTACTGTATTTGGATTGGTTACCAAAAAGAATTACTTTGTAAGTATTTTCACGGTTTATTTTATATGTGGATTTTATAATTTAAGCTTAATAGTGTGAGTGTGAGTTACCTTACCTAAAAATATTTCCAAGCGTAAAGATTTTATAGAATCGTTGTAAATTAAAGTATTTTAATAAAGATCTTTGCTTTGATTTTAAAAACAAAACGTAAAGGTTCGTTTTCTGTTTCAGAATACTATGGATACACCCAAAAAAAGAAGTCCTAACTTCACAATTATGTTGGAGGTTTTACAAAAAATATGTATCACATATTTTAAAATTATTGAAAATAAAAAGAGTGATGCGGTATCCTGGCAAAACAAGCGCAATGGGATAAGATTGCATTAAAATTCAATTCCCAGAACACAACTAACAGGTATTTATAATGTTATTTTGCACTTTTATAAGCAAACATTAATAAAATGTTTATTTCTTGCTAAGCAATGGAGTATTAATCTAGTATTAATGGAGTATTATTAATTATTAATCTAGGTGCAGCAAAGTATTAAAAAAGAAATGGGAAAATATGAAGAAAACTGTAAAAGATTAAGTTGCTGGCCATAGGAAACATGAATAGTCATTTAAATATATTTATCACCTATCATTTATATCACAGTGATTAGCATAACTGGTTAAAATTATGTTCACATGAAAGTACTCAATTTTTGGGTAGAATGTGTTTTAAGTTATATTCGATTCTTTAAAATTATAATAATAAAGACTATAAACATAAACATGTTATATAGCAATAATTACAATGATATTCATAGGAGTTATGTATGTTTCGCAGTCTGTTTTCTCTGCCTATCCCACAAGTGACACAGTATAAAAATCATAATAGTAACAAATTTTTCTTTTTACAGGATAATGAAAGCCAAAATGTGGTGGTGGTATGTGGTACAGACACATTGAAGGTGCATATTGATTTATATTGATTGATATTAGATAAGTGTTACAATATACTTACATAGATTGATTTGCATTGTTTTGCAGGATTTACAGAGACGTTACAGGTACTTATCTGACTATCCCTATATATGATATATGAACCTTTTTTCATTAATATCTTCAATGTACAGACTTTAATTATTCCTGTTTTATTATGTGTATAGATATGATGTGACTTTATGTATGTACTCCACATGTATTTGTTTTTTAATGCGAACAATATTGTATTATAGGATAAACAAGGTACATCCGAAGTGAGGCGGTACCGTAAAAGAACGTACACTGGCACTACAACAAACAAAACATGGACTGAATTAGGTGAAGACCAAGGTAGCCCATTTGAAGGCCAAAAAATTGGAAAACGAGATAAAACTGCAAGATGCCCTTTTGGAAGGAAGTAGGCTAAGATGTGAAGAAATGAAATTAAAAATTGAGTTGTAACTTGATAAAACTAAACAAGGAATTGGCTGCATAGCCTGTGAATTCGGCCATTTGAGTGACGAACGTCTTTTGAAGCGCTGCTGCCTCGCACCTACAAGGTTGTTCCAATTTTCACATAAAAACCACTTTTAAACATTATTATGAATTTTGCCTTGTTTATTTTATAACAGTGAAGTGACAAAAATAAACAATTACCTACTTTTTTGCAGATATTTCACCGCGCGAGTGTTAAGTGAAAACAGGATTTTAGATATATCTAAAAGATGGATGAAGAGGTTAAAAATCTTCTCACAGCATGGAGTTTGGAAGAATATATTGAAGTTATTAAACGTAAGTAGACATACACAACAACTTTTTTTAATTAAATAAAAGTAGGAAGGATATCTTCTGGAGAGTTCAGTTTTTAGATTTTTTTACTGATTTAGTTTAAATATTTGTATACTTACTTTTGTTTCATTTATTTGTTCACAGCTAGAAAATGATTTTGTCAACCTGTACAAAGGACAATAATTTACCGAAATAACTGAAAAATTCCCCACAATCAAGCCAAAAATATTTGAACTGGCAAAGGCGCGCAAGAAAAGCAGCAAAGATAAAAATATTGAGCCATATTTTTAAGACTAAGTACAATTTAAGAGGAGTATACGAGTCTAACCAGTAATGTTACCTGAAATGTTAAATGTTACCTTTGATCTGTGACGACAGACATACTATGTATCGTGTAAGAAAGAATAAAACAAACATTAATGTATATCATTTTCTTTCAGTTCCTTTAAGGTTGGTCTGTCGGCAAAATATGTATCTGTTGTTTTACTACAGACGCAGAACGTTTCATTGTTTTTTTCCCGACATGCCAAATTTTTGCCTACTGCACAGTGAGTAACAATGGTATAAACGACAACATATCGAACTACACATTTTCAGTATGAGCTGACCTCACATTGTATATTAAGCCTTACGTACCTACAGTCACAGGTCAGTTGTTTTTTTGTATCCCATAATTCTAGGTGAAACTGAACAACTTTTAGGTACTATGGGACCAACTCTGAAATCGCGAAATAAATCAGCTGTTTCATACATTGTGATTTTTTTGTTATTAATTTTTGTATGAAACAGCAGATTTTTTCCGCGATTTCAGAGTTTGTCCCATAGTAAAAGACGTTCAGCTTTACAGTCTCATCAACCATAGATTATGGGATATAAAAAAAACACGCTAGCTTAATATGTGTCGTTTAAATTGGTACTTACTTGCAACAAAGTATTTTAGCTGCGGTTACCCAATAAACACGATTGATAATACCGAGTAACTCGGTTAAATATACCAATTTTAATTGACTAGAAATAGCCGAGTATATTAATTGTAGTTACCCAATGAAAACGATTGATAATACCAAGTAACTTTGCTATATATACCAATTTGAATTGAGTAGAAATAACAAAGTAGGTTGGCTGTCCCTACCCAATATACATGATTAAAAATATTCAAGCTACTTAGCTAGTTTTACGAAGCAAAATAATTGATTCTACTGAATTACTTTGCTAAACACAACAAAGCACGTTGGCTGTGACGACAGTTGTGGTTGTTGCAGTGACCGATTGAATTTGCTATTGTTAACAGAGTGACTCGATTCACTATAGATAATAGGTTTGCTAAGTTTACTGAGTGAATAGGTTAGAAGCAACCAACCTTGGATATCTATTTTTTGACCAACTTACTGGGTTTATATTACCAACAACGTTAACAAAGTTGACTTGTGTAATTTTAGCAACAAACTTTGCAGGCTCCCTCCGAAGCGAGTTACTCGGCTGTAAATAGCAACAACTTGTTTATTTATAGCCGTGTAGTTTTTTCAGTGTATGTACATACATATCTACTACTAGTATTGTATTATCTGTGATATCTACTGATGCGTTCTAGTTATATCTTGTCTTGACATTTATCTCCTGAGTATTTTGAACTACTACGAAGTAATACATATAAGATTTTTCGTAGAGTTAAAATAATATTTTACGGTCGTCTAGTACGGAAAATCAAAACGAACATGTACCATGTACAGATAATGTGACGACTGATTGCTAGCAAAATTTGCAAACTGCGATGTTCACCGACGATTTTGTGACCCTTTGTTGAGAAAGGGCAATCACCATAATTTGCAATTAATTACGAGGTGACCGCGACCCTCCCGGCCGCGTGGCTGCTTTACTCACACGAGTACCTACGTGCACCATATAGCTGTCACCATTTTCGACGCCTCGTTTGATGTAAAAAGCATGTAGGGGCAGGGGAACACACTTAATCAGCACGCTTACTACTTTTCACTTGCAGAAAAATATAAAGTAAATATCTGTTGAAAAAATACCTTATTTTACATTGCTTTTTAAGCTTATATTTTCGTTTTTATATTGAGCTTAATATAAAAGGGTATCTTATTAATGTAATTGTTTAATAATGTTTGGTTTATTCGTATCAAACTTGCCTGTCTACTACCCTTACAGATTTATGTGTGGTATAGTCTAAATGGTGACCGGATCGGGGAAGCAGGACCCTTGCACAGAAGTCAGAAGACCGACGTGTAAGTAGTAAAAAATTCCGTTTGGTAAGTGATAGCGCTGGCTACCCATCCCTTTTTTCCATATTCTTTTATACACTAGTCTCACTCCCACTTTCATAAAAAAGAAAAACACTGAAAATCCCGAAGCGATAAAATTTCTCTACTCATAATGAAATTACCAGAAGTTCAAGTTTATAACAGGAGTTGGCAGCGGCGGGGAGTCTGTTGTCACGAATGTTTCGCTACCTGACTTGCACGGTGTCGCCGTGACACGGGGCAATTACCACAATTCGCAATTACGGTCCGGTCCGACCGCCACCACATGCCAGCTTTCTCGTATTGATTTGGTACTTTATAGATACTCGTTTAAATGTATGAAATATAATTTTAATATAATATGTTTATAGAACATCTTTTATATTCCTATTTTTGTGGTAAAATATTTACTCAGATTTAAAGCTACAGCATGTTTCTTAAAAAAAAGTATATTTTATGTGCTATTTATATTTTTGTTTCTATTTCTATCGGAGTACCTAATGTGATTGTATTAGTAATGAGACTACTCAAGTGTAAATATACGAGTAGGTATTTTCAAGTGGAGAATCGCTCTATTGTCGCTATATGTAATTAGAATATTTCATATAAATTATATCGTGTATATATAATTTAGGATTTAAAGTCTTCAGATTGTTATTGGAATAATAAAGTGCACCTATGTTCCAAATTGTTATAAATCTCAATTTACAAAACAATATAAACTTTAAAAAGTTTTAGATTGGCAGTGCCTTATGAAATACTAACTTATTTTTTTATCAGTAGTTTGTACTGATTTACGAGAACCACGTCAGCATTTATTTTGTTGAGAGAAACAAAATAAATTACTTATTTGGATCAGACTTTCGTGGGCGTACGTAAACTAGTATTTTTCATGAATAGTGTAATAACGCAGAATACTAATACACATTAATTTATTGAGATTTTTATTAAAATGGCTTAGTATACCCACTAAAAAAAAAAAACCTAAAATCACATTAAAACATTATTTAGGTTTTAAAATTGAAGTTTGGAATTCACGTACCCCGCTACGCACCTTATTTAAGGAAAATTTATTGTAATATTGTATAATTATGCTTTTCGAATAGATGATATATACATATTCATATTCTCGTTAATTTTCCATCTTGTAAATACGTAATTTACTCGTGCCTTTAGAAAATCAATAAAGAAATACATTCAGTATCTTGCCGTGCAATCTTATCGTCATTAAATAGAAGAGACATCGTTCCTGGTGTCCAAATTGAATAAATTCAGTATAAGCTACTGCCCGTGATAGGATGTCACGCTGTCAGACTGCGCTCCACTGCAAGGCAGTTAGTTGCCGCAAATTGTACCCAGTATTAATTAAGACGACTTGCTACAAGAACAAGCGATGCTACTGTTTATTGGAAATAGTGTGAAGAATAAATATGGTTTTATCAAAAATTACCTGTCTGCAACGGCTTTGCACGGGTGACGATAAAATGAGAGATACAAACCTTGACCTCACAAGTTCGAACACACCAAAAATTATAATTATTTTTTAATTAATAAGAAATGACCGATGATTACGATCTCGATACGCCACATACAAAAAAACGTACAAAACGTATACATACATAGACTAATTCGTTAACTACTAAAAACTACCCTAAAATGTACGTGTGATAATTTTTTATCATTGTAATTTATCTATAAACCCAAATAAGACGTTATTGTATTCATAACATTTTCACGATGCTCCCATAAATTGTTTCAAGGAGAGGCCAGCCACAACTCACTAACATTAGCCATTTTTGACGTGTCGAGACCGGGCAATTACCGCAAATCGCCATTAATTACTGCCCAGTGTGACCACGACCTGCCCGCGTGCCTTGTCCACGCATTAATTTATAACATTGTCTGATATTAATAAAAACGTCGCACTGATTTATGCGCCCAGCAGTCTGGACGCAATTTTAGCTGTTATCTTATACGAAGCCTATTGCAATTGCTATTAATATATTGACGTCATGCTTTCAGATATAACAAAATATTATAATCAAAAAAACCGATTACAACCAAAAAAATTGACAGAAAAGAAAATAAATAATCACGTGTTCATGTAAGTGAAAATAATATACATAGTACGGTACTTAATTTGCGAAGACGGTGACGATTACGTTGGTACGTTGCCTGACGATACACCTTTTAAAGTACCGTATTAAAAGTTTATATTATCTCTAGAGCCGAACCCTAGCTTAGGAATAATTAATAAAGACGCGGATTACGTTTGCATGAATTGGTAAATCAATGAGGTTTACTAATGAGAGTAAGAATTTGCCGAGCTCTCCTTCAGGTCTTAGGGGAAATCGGACTGATTGAATTGTAGAATAATACCTTGCTCAAAATGGTATGTTGCCTGGCGCTGTTTTCCAAAACTGTAAAGCTAGGAACTCCTTAAAAAGCAAAAAAAAGTCCATAACGAACCTGACGAAGTGCTTTTGGACACCATATTGCACAATACTATAACTGAGACTGCGGAATGACTTTTTTCGTAGATCAGGCTCTAAATGACATGATGATTTAATTATGGATAAGTGGAAAGGAGCCCGATATACGAGTATATACCCCCTTCGTTGTTGTGCAACTTCGGTTGACGGAATTAAATATAATGAATGAAGATAGAAAAGAAGGATACACCTACAATTAGCATATACTACACTTGCGTGATAGACCCAGTCCAAAAAGCTCCAAACTTCCAGGCGATGAAATTGCTATGCAGACTATAACTTATGGAAATTGCAAACCCACTCGCCGGGCTCGTGTAAACAACTACTATTATGTCAACTGAAACTGAAAGAGGTCAGGTTCAGTTGTGCGGGCGATGGCTGTAGAACAAGTGGGAATGTATCTACCGTCTCCAAAACCAGTTACTGCTCGGCAAGTTATTCGGCCGGGGAAGTCATTAGCAATTCAAATACCTAACCACCGCATGGTTACCCCCACCGAAGAGGGGACTCTCTTTCACATGACCGCTTTTGTAAATTATTTATTACTGTTTGGCCAGTTCCAAAGTCCGCTTTGTTTCTATGGAAATACGACGAAGCAAATGGAAACAACTCTTAATATTTGCCGGTTTCACCTTTGTCTCGAAGATGTTTGCAGATGAAATATTTAAAATTATTTTATCTAGATTTCAATTGACACTATTTTTATTTATTCCATCTTAGGCCGGTCATCCTCACAAGGTAGGCCCTAGCTCGGCACTTCCAAATGAGGGATCCCAGAGGAAGTTTAGTGGGTAGTGGAACAAACGTCTAGCCCTGAGTCCCACACTCGGCTGCATGTCTTGTTAGCCTGCGGTTACGAAACATAAAAACATTATCGGCAAAAATTATAAATAGAGGTACGATATTCTACCACGCTTTTTTAAAATTTTGTTCGAAATAATTTGTACTTATAAAGTAACATTTATTTATTTGTCCATAAGTATGTAGATACGAAATGTTATCGGATAGTGTGGTCAATCGCTGGACACAACGCTTAAATTATCACGAACGCGATCTTTAGTCCAATGAATATTGTATCAATGCTCCTGTGTTTTATTTTACAATAATAATAAAGTATCCCAACCGATTTTTTTTTCTGACCTTCGAAATATACGAAAAAATGTTAGCAGAATTCAGTTTTCTCAAAATTCTCGACGCAAAATGGCAACTTTAACTTATGTTGAACGATTTAGTTTCAGTGACAATATATTTCTTAGTTAGGTGGGCGATTTAAAAGCTAAACCAAGATTAAATTTGATAACCGTCGTCTAGACTTCATAAACAATGGAAAGTATCGTGAGCAAACTTGGTAAGATAATCATAACGATATCCTCAGTACGGTACGATAAGTAATTAATGTCTGACCTTTTTAAGTACATGAGCGACTTAAGTACATAAATTCTTTAAGTGCCTATCGCTAGAATTTTTTCTTTGTACTCAAACTTAAGCACTTAAATAAGGTAGATAGGAGTAGGTATTATTGATTCTACTTAAGTGATCTAACATCATACTTTGAATTTGGCTAAAAGCAATTTAAAGTAAATTATAAAATGACCTAGGAGTAATTTAAATGCCATGGTAACAAATTTTTGTGGTAGGTTAGTTTTTACTGTGATTCAAACCCAATATTTACCCGCAGGAGTTTTGTGTGAGCTCCATCTAATTTGTCAGATAAGCGAATTGTCGGTCGCCCAGCGCCACGAATGGGTGGACGATTTAACCAAACTCGTGGGTCAGACCTGGACTAGATTAGCACAGGACTAAAGCGAATAGCGATCAAAAAGGGAGGCCTATACCCAGCAGTGTGATGATAAAGGCTGTGGATGATGATGATGAAACCAATAAATAAATAGTTTTATATTACAGGTTTCACTCTTATGTATGAGAAATATGAAAAGAATGTTTTTTAAAAAGACAGTAAGATGTATGAGTATATCAAAGGATAGAGGGTTGATTATAAAATTACAGAAGATTCTAGAACAAAAGGGCCGGTGAGATTAATAGGAGTATCTATTATCGGGTAGCGTCGCAGTCACGTCAGAGCGCGGCCGAAGGAGCGGTAAGAATTTCAATCACAGCGCGGGAATGGGTGTACGTGTGTTGGTGAGAGTGAAGTAGTAAAATATATTAGGTGACTTGAAACTATTGATGTAAGCATTTCCTGATTCCACTAACAAGTGGTAGTAATATCAACAGATTCAAACCTGTTACAAATGCGTTATTAGTGGCATAACGTAAAAGTATCTGATTGTTACCTAATGTTAACTCCGCGGTTTCACCCGCGCGTAATTTACTTTTTCATATATCCCCCACTTCCTCTCACATTTCCGGGATAAAATGTACACTATGTCACCTGGAGATAGTGTAACTTTCCAACAGTGAAATAATCATTCAAATCGGTTCAGTAGTTTCGGAGCCTATTTAATACAAACAAACAAACAAACATATAAACAAACAAACAATCAAATCTCTCCTCTTTAAAATATTAGTATAGATATAGATTTGTTTGTTAATTTTTAATTTTTGTAAATCAATTCAAGTTGTCTTCTGGCCCCGGATTTTCCCGCGGGGATTATACGTTATCCCTCATAAATATGATATTTTTCCAGAAGAAAAAGCAAGCAATGTAACTTTCCCGCTCTCAAACTGTTTTCATTCAAAAATTAATAACGTCCATCTTATAAACCTTTCGCATTATTAGTTTTGTGTAATACATAAAAAAATCTATTTGGATACATTTATCAGAACAGAGATGTCTCACGGCGTTTTATTCTCTCTCGGAGTAGGGTCGAGACAAATTGCAGACGACTTTGTTAGCTGTACGACGTGACGTTTCAGCCTCGCGATCATGCGCCCCGCCTGACTGTGTACCGCGGGTACAGCCTTAGAATTTTTTATTTTATTTGATACTACGAAAATATGCAAGGCTTGTTTAGCATGTTTTGGAAATGAGTTTAGTTAGAATCCAATTGTTGTCTAATTTCGCATTTTTAAATAAATAATAAAATTTTTAATCGCATTGTGGTACTTAAGTAGATTTTTTTATCGCTTTCTAGTTGTCAAACTGGCACGTAATTTTTTTCATTTGATACTGTTATCTAGATTATTATATTATATAGCATGTATATACCTATGTTCAAAAATACAAGTAAATCAGAAGTTCCACGTAGTCAATGATTGCATTGATTTATGGCTGTTAACAAAAATCGGAATCACTCTTACATAAATGTTCAAACATAAATGTATTATATAATAACATCCATTTTCATAGTAAACGAGGACGTATTTTTTCATAAAAAAAAAAAAATTATAAAAACAACGTTCAAATAAAATATTAACTTGATTCAAAACGATGTAAGCCTTAAAAGTAAAAACATTTCCTTAGTAAACATAGCCACATTATGCATCATGAACTTTTAGGGATCTTTCGGTGTTAATAGGAAAAGTTCTTTGGGCCATGATAATGAAATTTTACCGCAACGCTGTTTTGTTTGCTCGGTGAGAATATAAATATGTTCATTAGCGTATATATTGCTCCACTACATGGTACATTGCATATACGGAGCTGCTTACAAATTTACATACTTTAGATGTATGCGCATAGAATGCAAACATTGCAAGCATCTTAACATTTCCAAGTAGTGTTATGAGACGAACCTCGCAAACAATGTATACTTGAGTTGACTTAAATTCTTTGAAACCACTGAATTGAACAGTATTTGTGGTATGGTATACCTACCGCTGAATCTATTTTATTTTATTTTTCGTTTAGTTTATTTTTGTTGCTATTCTGTACCTAACCTTTAACGATGTTTAAAAATATGTTAGATTTTGGTACAATTATGCCGTTCGTTTATTCATTCTTAGGACAGCGTAGCGTATGGAAACACTTAGCAGGCAATCAGGTCGAAAGACATATTGTGTCTGTTGTTACATATGGCTCTGTCTCTGTAGGCCATCAGGTTAAATGAAGTCACTAGCTAGGATAAACATTATTAAAAAAAAAACTAAAGTCACGTTCCATAATCAGGACTTAACAGAAAGAAATTTTAATGTGTATTTTATTATATAAAAAGTTCAACTCAAAACCTGATATAATGTGATTAAGTAGCAGTATCAAAATTACAAGTAAATAGCAGATCATTATATTAAAAGACCCTTAAAACGCTGATAAAGGTCACAATGACCAAGAATATTACAGATATAAATCTCGATTAACCAATAGCTTCACAACCTGAATACAAGATCTCGATAAACTGTTGTGATACACTTTAATACCAGCTATTAAGACGAATAACACCCCAAAGGGCAAACAGTGTTGTTTATGTTCCAGGCCACGCGATATAATTGCAGATCTGTATAAGGACATTAATAACAAAACAGATACCTATTAGGCGGGGATCGGCCTCCGCTCGTTATACCCGAAACAAGGAAATCGTAATAAAGTTACAGGATACTCCCGTTTCCCGGTAATATTGTTAAGGAAAATCGAGGTACAGGTTGAGATTCGGTACAGTGACAAGGTCGACCTTGTCACAGTCCTATTTCATTGCTTTAGTCAAATTACTCCTCGTTAGTATTTAATTAACTAACTTTTGAGTTTCACTAAATAAGATGACGCGTTTGCAAATTTGTGAGTGATTTTTTATATAGTTTTACGTGTCTTGCAAAGTTTCTTTGTAAGTAGTTTCCTTTGTCTTGGTAATTACATATCCTACAAAAAGAAATTAAGTAGAATCCGCTAATGTTATACATAAGGTTATTTTCGGCTTGTATTCTGTTTACGAGTACAATATCATATTATGCAATAATAGTAACGTCGAAGAAATAATATTCTAACGGTTTAGTTATTTAAAACAGGTCACATAATATTAGGAGCAGGTACTGCGGCCTTTTCCATGAGCCACACTTTTTTTTCCTAAGCAGCAAGTATCACTCAATGTGATGCCACTCTGTAGGCTCCAAAGGTATACTGGCTCCCACATTACTATTGCCTAAACATAGCCAAAGCTATTATGGCAGCAGATAACACCTACTGTTTCTTTACCAGACCAGACCAATTTTTGCCTTGTTAACATCAACCTCTATTACAAATACAGTCGACTCTCGTTAATTCGAAACTCGAGGGACTCTTAAAATATTTCGAATTATAGAATGTTTGAAATATCAAATGGTTCGAAATTTGTGAGAGAAAATCAATAAAACTTCGAATTACCAAGTATTGATCAATAATTATTTATTAACTGCTATTCTATAACAATGAAAAAAGTTTAGAGTGTACATACATAAATCTATTCATAATGTGAATTAATTAATGTTTCGAAAGAACTCTGTTATACTGGTTTGCTTCAAAACACATTGCTGCTGCTCAGACAGCTCAATAACTTTTTTTAAGAAAAAAAGTGCCTGAAATGTTTTTTCATCACTTTCGTCATCACTCAGCAATCGTCAAACATTTATACCTTCTACGACTCATAATTAACACAAACTTTTGCTCTGCATACCAACGAAAGACTAACAGTAACACAACTACACAAACCAATTCTAACTATTCATAACAAAAACAAAGGCTCGTGTATGTTGATACAAGTTTGAACTTGTCGCAAAATGTACTTACATTACAATCATTCGACCTCTTTCTCTCTGCAACTTTGAATTGTCGAGTGTTGGACGCCGATAAGTTTGAATTAACGCGTCGTTTTATTATATAGCAATGATTTTTTCGATCGAATTACCAAGTGCATAAAAATGTATTGATTTAGTTCGAAATATAAAGAGATTTTGTAGGGCACTCGTGATAACTTTGAATTATAGAGAGGTTCGAATTATCGCAGGTTGGAATTAACGAGAGTCGACTGTACTTGGCTAGTACCATATTACAGTCGTATTTACCGAGTAAATACAGAGCAGAATAAACAAAGGAACACACACCCAGCCCAGCCATACTCACGATTGCAATATGAGAGGGTAGTGTTAACTTACATCGCGGTGCGTGTAGAATGTCGCCATAAAGCTAAATCAAACGTCATTCCCAGAAGCTCTTAATCAGCCACAGCCTTTGATAAACCGAGCTTGTTACAGAGCGAACGCATTTAATACGTAATGTTCCCAGACGGCACACGTACCTTGAGTTTGAGATTAATCAATTGTCAGGGCGTTCATCGATCACGGATAAATAGAGGAAACTTTAGTGTAACCTTTCTTATTAGTAGAGCACACAAAAAGTTTTAAGGCCTCTATCGCCTTATAGATACAAACTAGAGGGTTATTTTTTCGCAGCGTGGTAGAGATTTTGCTTATACTTAAAACCCTTGGAGCGGAGCATTCGGCGCTTGACATAGTAATCGAGAGTCCATGAAACTACCCGCTTACCCGTAACGACCACAGTGTTTTAAAGGCCAAAAGAAACTCTCGTATGAACGCACATGTACGTCATGAAACTCATGAATAGTCATGATACAGACTTTTATAATGCATCATTCCGTTGTCACTGATAACCTAAGATAATTGCGCATAATCACGCAAGTGTTTGAATAGATTGGCATATTTTTCATTACTAAGACGAGTATTTAATTAAGTTGAAGAGTATTTCTAACAAATTATTTACGAGTTAGTTAAAAAAATAGATGGGATAGCCAAAAACAGTCTACGAACTGTCCATTACGTGAAATACGACATGGTTCGACGCCAGCGTATACTAATAAAACCTAACAAGCTTTATCCTCGTTTAATAGGGTTCCAGAACAAATACTAATGTGATGCTAACACGATATTGCGCAGTACACCACAGACCCTAAAATTAAGCCAGCGTTAATTAAGTAAGTTCGGTGAGATAAACTGTACCTGTAACGTATTACAGTTACATTTGGCCGTCCGTAATGTTTATTATACCATTATTTAACTTAGGAGCTTTTTGCGCCGGATAAACCTGTGGCAAAATGTGGGACTCGGGACCATATGCGTCGAGCTATTTGGTGTCATGGTCGAGAAGTCGGCTATTACACCAGAGGTCGCGGGTTCGATCCCCGCGCGGTACAAACTTTTGTGTGCATGATCGTGTCTGTTTGTATCGGTCTGGATGTTTCTATGTATAATATGTATATTTACAAAAATATATATTATATATAATCAATGTTTATCCGTTGCCTGGCAACCATAGCACAAGCTAATGCTTAGTTTGGGGCTAGATGGCGCTGTGTTAATAATGTCCAGACATATTTATTATTTATAGGCGTTCGACTACCACTAAACTCCCCCGGCATCCTCTTCACCCTCAAAGGGGGTTGAGATGATACCCGCCTTGTGGTGATTAACCAGCAGTTAGCTGATAAACAAAACTGTGTAACTGGGACGGTAATTACCGTCCCAGAGCCTTAGTCTCAAGTGCACTGAAATTATTTTGCCACATTAATATTAAAACTGATTGAAACACAGTCAGAGCTATTATGGTGGTAAATTTCACCTCTTCTTGGAAAAAGTCCACCATTAGCTAAGATTTACCCATATAAAATAATTCTCTTTGCGCATACTTAGATACGGCTGCAAGCAATATCAGCGCTGCCAAGAATTTTTGTTTTTTTTTTACAGATAAATTCAGTAAAAATAAGTACGTATATAATATTATTTCTTTATACCTCTCCCTCTTTTATATACCGTAACTATTTTTCTGCTTCGTCAATGTGTATGAACAATAAATAGTTTTCTTTCTTTTTTTAGATGCATTTCTAATTTTCTATCTTAAGGTGAAATTCTTGCTAAAACACAGGTATATTTTATTATTGTGTGTAGATGATTCTCTATTATTTTTTCTTTGGTTACATTTCTATCAAAAGGTAAAATCTCGCTAATATATACGGCATAAACTTACTCGTACATACTTGAAAAATGTGCGCGCCCTTTTCACTCGGTCTAGTTACGGGCTTTCAAATCTCAGTAGAGCAGTGTATCTTAAGATATCTTACAGAGATTTACGCGGTATGAGGTCACGTGTTTTATTTACGGCCAGTACTTGGAGACAAAGTATCGCAGGAGCACGCGCCGCATTGTTTCGAAGATGTTTCATGTATGCTTTGTGTGCTCGGCTTATGTGCTGCTAATGTGGCGTTATTTTTTCAACATTATTTTGTTATTATTAAAGCTTGGTGAATTTGGCCACAATATTGTCTCTACATTCAAAAAAATCCTGTTTTGAGTAGGGTGGGTTGGGATCGTAAGGGATGGCACAAAAACAAAAAAGCCCAGCAGTGGGCCATCAAAGACTGTAATTTAAAGTACAAAGCTGGCACGGGCTGCTGGATTTTGAGAATGTAGCAATAATCAAATTTATTTTGGGATAATGTGCCTTAATAAGGATTTAATAAAGCTACAATTTGAATTCGTTTTATACATATAATAAATGTATACAAACTTAATGTATAAATAAGCTATCATCAGAATAGGCACAAGTTAAATACCATTGAAAGATAGTAAATACTCGTAACAAGTCTGTCATTTTAGTGTAGGATATTAAAATCAGAGTAAGAACATAGTTAATATTATACGTTTACGGTTTATCTAGTCTTCAATGTATTTGAAATAGAGGATTAAATTCCAAAGCAAGCGAAGCTTAAGAAGGAATTTTAGTAAAAATTATAAAATTATAAAAACCTTTTCAATCTTGCCTTTCAATAATGCTATTAAATATTAATAGCTTTAAAGAATTCGTTTTGAACTAAAATGAGAATTTTCCGGCTCCCTTTCGAATTTTAATGCTATCATTGGGACTCTCCGAAAAAAAAATGAAAAAAATCTTTAAAACATTTCATGAAAACAATGTACACTGATAAACTCAGAGGAGGGATGAATTTATTGTTAAATTAATTTTGACGGTAAAATATTTTCAAGGGGAGGAAGCTCGCGCTAATTGGATTAAAATTTTAGCACTCCTGTGGCCGACGCCGTGCCATTGATTTTTGATTTGTGCTCTTATATTTATATAAATATATGACTAGATTAAATTCTGGAGATAGGTTAAGATACAATATTATTAAAACTTCAAAGGCATCTTGTTTAGTTACAATTATCGTTTAAAATTAGTTGATAGAAAAAATAAAGCTGTAAGCTTTTTGATGCTCCTACAGATTAAATGCTGATTTAAAATTAGTTTCTTTGATTTTTACATACAAATAGGACACAATTCCTGAATAAGATGAGTATATAACCCGGAAGGTCTGGGTTTGAGTATCGCCTAACTTTTACAGGTAGGTACCGAATGGCTACAGTGGTTAAAATCTGCCGCCATCACAACAGCTAATGTACCTACTTGAAACTAAAGGCTCGAAAGTGGGAACCTAAAGAGTACAATGAGCGAGCTTCCTGGTTAAATAAGTGTCTCTCAATGGCTTCAGCGGCAGCTTACCGGTTCGCCAATTACTCCATTAAAAAAACTTCAATCCAAAATATACTTCTCATGGAACACACACCCTCGGCTGCATAACCACCCTCAACCCAATAATGAGAATCAGATAAGTAGCGCCACTTACAATCAGCCGCCGCATTTGCAATTCGCCGATAAACCAGGTACATCCATGAAACCTTTGAGCCATTCCATTGTACATTTTGAACTGTACTCGCAGATCACACGTGTTCCGTATAGTTCGTTCCGGTAAATGTTGTGAACGGTTACGTCCGGGCGAACATGTTGAACGGCTATTGTTGCGGTGATTGGGCAAGTTTGTTCTTGTGCGTTTGACCGCACTTAACGTTTCGACGTTTGAGGGTTGAAACATAATTTCAGTGTTTCGTGCTACGTTGAGGTTTTGTACAGTAAATAGGTATTTGGTAGAATTATATAATGTGATAATTAAATACATAAATAGATCTTAAACAAAGAACACTGATTGATAGGTTACTTTATTATAACGTACGTAAAGTAGTATTTGACGACGTAAACAATGCTCTCTTACAAGTATTACATTGGTTTACGACTAATAATTTGTTACTTAACGCAAAAAAAACAAAATGTGTTAAATTTACTATGCCAAACGTATCTCAAGTTAAAACTAACATTGTTATGAACAATGAACAACTCGATATAGTTAACTCAACAATCTTTCTAGGCATAACTATCGATTGTAAATTACAATGGAGCCCTCATATTGCCGCCCTGGCAGGAAGACTAAGTTCAGCAGCATTCGCAGTAAGAAAAATAAGACGCATGACTGATATTGAAACGGCAAGATTGGTTTATTTTAGCTATTTTCATAGTATAATGTCTTATGGTCTATTATTGTGGGGATCCTCTGCCGACATACAGACCATTTTTGTACTGCAGAAAAGGGCGATCCGTGCAATATACGACCTTAAGCCACGTGATACCCTTCGAGAAATATTTAAGGAAATCAACATCTTAACTGTAGCATCTCAATACATTTTAGACTGCATATTATATATCCGAAAAAACTTACACCTTTTCTCTAGGAAATATGACTGTCATAGCTTTAACACAAGAAATAAACACAAGCTTGCCGTTCCAAATCATAGGCTTCATAAGATTAGTAATTGTTTTATAGGATTAAGCATCAGAATATTTAATAAATTGCCTCAAAACGTTCTTGAATTTCCTGTAAATAAATTCAAGTTGTATGTTAAATCGTGCCTAATGCAAAAAGGCTACTACAATCTAGATGAATATCTAAAGGACAATAATGTATGGACATGAAATCTGCTCTGCCACACTATTTAGTTTAATTGTATTTTTTGTTTTACCAATATTCATTATGAATTGTTTGTATTGTAAAATTAATTTGATATAACTAAATAATTGTAACCTTGAAACAGTTTTAAAAAAAGGCATATATAACTGTTGAGTTTCTTGCGGCGCCTCTTCTCAACAGGCCATTCACGTCGAGGCGCTGGTAGGGTAAAAAAAAATCTGACGTGCAAAAGAATTTACTATGTAAATCAAATTGCTGAATATATTATTTCATTTCATTTCATTATTTCATTTCATTTCATTTCATTTCATTTCATTTCATTTCATTAGTTTCAGTTTTTTAATTAAATAAATATGTTTAAAAATACTGAGAATTTCTCATTTTAGATTATCATAATAATAATTTAACAAAAAAATTAACGCAATCTTAAATTAATTAAAAAGGATATTATCGGTTTGAAATTGCATATATACAATAACATATTTCGAATAGAAAATTAGTTTGACATTTTAGAAACAAACTTGAATTACTTTTCTTTATGTACCTATGCCAAGCATCTTCGAGACCAAAATTCTTTTCTCCGAGAGCATTGAATCTGTGCAGTGAGAAATCGTTCGAATAAAATTTATGTCTCTTCGACAAGGACCTGCCAAATGTGCCTCGTCGCCATAATAATTTTTATAGTCTTCACATGGACCTGTTTATCGGTTTCCTCAAATGCAATCCACTTTATAGACAATATATTAAATCTATCTCCAGTTCCAGATGGATGCTGTAGTGAAACAAATGGAAAGAGAGATTCATTTTTTATTGGGTAGTTAATTGAAGTTCTAAGAAAAGGTTTATTTATAATAAACGCATCTGTCTCTTTTTTTGGTACAGTATTATATTTTGCATCTAATTTTTTTATTAGGGGTTTGTTCTGTTTACGTAGCGTATAAAAAGTTGGAATGAGATTTAATGTACAATATATTTATTTACATTTTCTTCACATTTCAACGAGTTATTACAGAAACGTTTACCAGGGGATCGTCGTGCGCACAAAGCAATGTGAAGGCAAGTATGATATTTAAAGTACTTAATATGTTTATTGCATTTATGAAGAGCGAAAATGATCCTGAAAAGAGAAGGTGGGAGCACACAGTTTGCTCGGCAGAGGGCGACCTCCTCGTCGCGGCTTCGAATTAATTTTTCCAGGCAGTTGAGTTCAAATGCGCTACCGGCTTGAGTTGCCTCAACTCGAAAGCAAACTTTTCGTGCTTACATTACTTTAAATTCTTTTGCCTCTTAGCTCCGCGATACTTTGTACAGTATCTACATTTCCCGTCGGTATAGTTACGTGTCTATATTTGATGTTTTGGAGGGGAAACTTCCCCGATCCAACCATTCGGAAGCCCTTCTGACTCGCTACTTATTATAATTTGAGATCACTTTTTTTTCTCAACATTATTTTGTTACTGTAAAAATATGCAGAGAAAAGAACGAGCGAGATTATGTTAAAAATACATAAAACATTTAAATCGTCTCCTTACTAATTAAAAACCAAGTTGCAGACAGGGGAAATGTAAATTGTTTTACAAAATGAGGCTACCGACTTCAATTTAATCAAGACAATGTTATACGAATTTGAAGTGGCTCAACAAAGTAGGTAAAGCGCTAGAGTGGCGACGGTATGGGGTGCAGTACATAAAAGTTGTATAAACAGATCGCTCAAATAAACTTAAATAATTGGTACATTTGGTCTGATGAAGTGAATCGAATATTCTCACAAAGTAAACCCTATTTCCGTTTGAATATTGGCAGACTAAATTGCCTTTAACAGTGGAAACGCCATGGCAAATATGATTTGGCGACGGCTGTATCAAAGGCTAATTGCTCAATAAGCCGACGTGATACATTCGAAAGCGGCTGTTAAAAACATCGAGTCCCCATTCAAACACGCACTCGTGTCAATCGGGGAAATATGTAATATTTATGCTTTTACAGCGAACTATTGAAATCCCAAATAAAAGCACGTTGCTTTTGAATAACGATTTCCATTTACATACGTTGTACAAATTATAAACATTTATTTGTTGCTTCGTTAAGCAGATATAGTAAATAAAGAGCGGCTTAGTGCCAGTGCTTTTTCATAATTGAAGTTTTAACATATTATACCTACGTATTATACAATTACGCAAGCAATAACGTACCTTGATCTGGTCCAAAATGAAGTATGTTGTTCTGGAAACTCCACTGGGATTTTTATAATACACTAGCTTTACATGTGGCGTCACCCGATTTTTTTATAAGTTAATACTGTTATTCCTTATCAGAGTAACTTTTGCCAATTCTGATGTGCATCAAGGTCTTTAAACGAAAAAACGGTACAAGCAATCACACACACACACACACACTTTAAAATATTACTGCGGATTTATTTAAATGAATAGTGCCAGCGACTGACTTTTCTAAAATAAAGTAAAACAATTCGAGGCGGTGGACTCATTTCGAGATCCTGGTAATGTTCCGAATACAGTCGGTAAACCCTCACTCTGAACTAAATATATGGTGACAAGCACTCAGCGTGATTACAGTAGGATACGCTCTAGGTATTATTAGATTTTGTTTGTATATATTTTGTTTTTTGCAACTAGACGCCAATGCAATTTTAAAATTACACAACATTGAATGGGAGAATACGGGCATTATTAGAATATTATGAACTCGCTTTGTTCACGCGATGAATGAGCGTATTTTGATAAAAGTTAAGGTCGAGTATTTTGTTATTTGATTTACAATGAAATTATTTGCACAACACTTGTTCTACAAGCACTTCTTCTGTTAAAGTTATTTAGGTACTGAGCATAAATTGTCGTGACACACACAATAGTTTACAGGTTAACATTTTTAAACCGTCACTAAAAGAAAATAAGTTCGTTCTGACGCTCATGTCCTACCTACCCACATATTCTTTTTCTTTATGGATTTTAATTTATTATTTAGTTAGACATTTTATGTTTGAATTAATACTAAGTAGGTATCCATTTTTAAAAGAATTTGAAGTGAACGCTGTTTTGAAAAATGGCGGACCAGTAGGAAGGCCAAAATCTTCAATGCCCTTTCATTTAATTTCAAGCAACAGACGTCCCTTCAAATATGAATTATTTTAGTTATAAAGGGAAAGTTCCAAAATTTAATAACATTCAAATTGAAACATCATTGCTATATTGATCCTTTGACATGCCAGAATAAGATTATGTTGTATTTATTAAAAAACTTTTCCTTATTGAGCGGTGGTAGCCCGGGGCAACGCTCAGAACGATCAGGTACTGTAATGCGTTGTCGCTTGTCGCACAATTTCACTTTCAATTTACAAGGTAGCTTTGTCTCGTCGCCCTCTGATTTTCCGCCTTTCAATTAACCAGTAATCATACACGCCCCGGGAACCCTTTCATCAAACACTGGTAATGAGTTTTCACCCCGACGAATAGTGGACATCCGAGCTCTGATGGACTGGCTTGCATCTTGTTTTGTCTTTACGTGAAACTCGACTGGCGCGCACACTCAATTAAGCAGATAAATTAGGCGCCTGGACGTTGATTAATTTGCTTTAGTGCTTGAATACCTGTTTCCATACCTATCGGACTATATATGGCTTCTATTATGCAGTGAAAATTTACTATAGTTAAGACTTGCACTAGACTGAAATAGAAATAGTAGAAAGCTTAGCACTACGTTTGCCAAAGCTGGGACCATCTTAGAGAATACTGAACATGTTCTATAATGTTCTATAATGATATAAGAAACCTTATTATCATTTTTAAAGTCCTATCCATAGATACCCCACAGGTAAGGGTTGGATGAAAAAAATTTTTTTGAGTTTCAGTTCTAAGTATGGAGAGCCCCCAAAATTTATTATTATTTTTCTATTTTTGTATGAAAATCTTAATGCGGTTCACAGAATACATCTACTTACTAATTTTCAACAGTACCTATAGCTCTTATAGTTTCGGTAAAAAGTGGCTGTGACATACGGACGGACAGACAGACAGACATGACGAATCCATAAGGGTTCCGTTTTTTGCCATTTGGCTACGGAACCCTAAAAAGGTCCTCATTGATATAAAATCATCGCTAGGTATAATGATTTCGTAAAGAAAAAGTATTCGTAATTACGAAATTATCTCAGCTATATAATGGAAAAATCAGAAAAATACCAAAAAGAAATCGAAGCTTCACACTCAATAATAAGTCTTAACAAAAAGTCAACTTGCGGCCACTATCATCTTACACCATGACCATTTTTTTCAAAAGTAGTTTTGAAATTTATATATCCGCTGTATGATCAAACGTAATTTACACCCTTCTTTAAACCTCGGTCCCGAAAAAGAGGCTTCACTTAAGCTGTTAGTTACACGCACCGATAATATTTAAAGGCGAAAGCTGTGTCGGTGAGTGCTCGACTCCCAACCATCCTCATTAGTGGTAATGGCGGTCGGTCGCGGCAGATATCTGAGCCAGAACGGCTTAATTAATACTAAAGACAGCCTCTTTGTCAAATAATCTATACAATAGAACCCTGATAATAGGAAGGATAGTTCCGCAAAAATTCAATAAAGCGCCACCACCTGGTGCCGCGATTTTAAATCGCGTACACAGACATTTGCGTTGGGGTTTTTAATTAAGTTTAATATTAGTGATTTTAAAAAAAAAAAAAAAGGTTTAAATTTGACTAATTTTTTTTACCTTCTCTCAGAGCTTTGTACTTTGTATGTCGATATTGATGATTGCTTAAGTATTTTTATATTCAAAAGCTGGTCCTTGTCATGTGGTCCCAACTTCGGTTCATATTTGGAAATATTTTTTAATAAATTAGCCGCAGTATCAGTCTTTGCAATGTAGATACATTTATATAAAAAATAAAAGTCTTCATTCGAAATTGTATACTTTAATGCGAACAATGGGAACAATTTTGAAAAAATACATACGAAACAGTCATCAGATACAAATATCGGGGATGAATCGGAATTAGGTATTATACTCGCCTCAGTCTTGCCACAGTACAAATTGACCACCTATGTTTATTTACTCATGAATTTATACTAACAGCATACATATTATACAATGGTAAGAAATTCAGTATATCTTTAAGAATTATTCTGAAAGTTTTCATTCCTATTCCAATTATAACTATTGTATATTGTAGCCACAGTGCGTTTATTCCGACTAGTCCGATTCGTAGTTCGATCGTCGAACTGTTCGGACATTTTTTGTCCGAATAGTCCGACTGGAGGATCGAACTATTCGGAAACGCGTTTATTCCGACTAGTCCGATTAGTAGTTCGATCGTCGAACTGTTCGGAAAAATTTTTTCCGAATAGTCCGACTGGAGGATCGAACTATTCGGAAACGCGGTTATTCCGCCTAGTCCGATTAGTAGTTCGATCGTCGAACTGTTCGGACATTTTTTTCCGAATAGTTCGACTGGAGGATCGAACTATTATTATTCCAAATATGTAGTACTACTACGAATAAATGGTACAGTCAGAATTATAATGTATTTCTATCTTATATTGGCACACGTATAGTTTATAACCTGGAATAGGGCATAGGCTTTAAAATTGCTACGGGAAACGTCTCATTCCCGCGGGAATAACAGTTTTGAAACGGCTTAACGGATTAAGTTGAAATTTGACACATGTATAGTTTATGACCTGGAATAGGGCATCGGCTTTAAAATTCTTACGGGAAATGTCTCATTCCCGCGGGAATAACAATTTTGAAACAAATGAATGTCGGGAAAGCATTATTTATTGATCTGAAGTAAAAAAAACAGGTGCAAGCGATTTTCGACCTTATCGACATTTACCAAAATAACTGATTTTAATGAACTAACAAAGATAGTCGACAAGAGGTTGCGAAAAAGCAACAAAATTTTAAACGTCAATAAGGTCGAAAATGTTTTTTTTGTTTGTCTATTGATTTAAAGTAAAAAAATAGGTGCAAGCGATTTTCGACCTTATTGACATTTAAAATTTTGTTGCTTTTTCGCAACCGCTTGTCGACCATCTTTGCTAGTTCATTAAAATCAGTTATTTTGGTAAATGTCGATAAGGTCGAAAATCGCTTGCACCTGTTTTTTTTACTTCAGATCAATAAATAATGCTTTCCCGACATTCATTTGTTTCAAAATTGTTATTCCCGCGGGAATGAGACATTTCCCGTAAGAATTTTAAAGCCGATGCCCTATTCCAGGTCATAAACTATACATGTGTCAAATTTCAACTTAATCCGTTCAGCCGTTTCAAAACTGTTATTCCCGCGGGAATGAGACGTTTCCCGTAGCAATTTTATAGCCTATGCCCTATTCCAGGTTATAAACTATACGTGTGCCAATATAAGATAGAAATACATTTTAATTCTGACTGTACCATTTATTCGTAG
Source organism: Mecyna flavalis (assembly GCA_949319885.1). Classification (NCBI taxonomy): domain Eukaryota; kingdom Metazoa; phylum Arthropoda; class Insecta; order Lepidoptera; family Crambidae; genus Mecyna; species Mecyna flavalis. The sequence continues at coordinate 10,774,349 of OX439426.1, forward strand.
TAGTACTACATATTTGGAATAATAATAGTTCGATCCTCCAGTCAAACTATTCGGAAAAAAAATGTCCGAACAGTTCGACGATCGAACTACTAATCGGACTAGGCGGAATAAACGCGTTTCCGAATAGTTCGATCCTCCAGTCGGACTATTCGGAAAAAAAATTTCCGAACAGTTCGACGATCGAACTACTAATCGGACTAGTCGGAATAAACGCGTTTCCGAATAGTTCGATCCTCCAGTCGGACTATTCGGACAAAAAATGTCCGAACAGTTCGACGATCGAACTACGAATCGGACTAGTCGGAATAAACGCCACAGTGTGTTAGCAATTCAGTTACTAGTATAAATTACCAAATATTTATTACACTTGAGATTATATTATTAATATCAAAATGAGGAACGACTTTGGCTTAGCTCAACACTTAATAAAATACCTAATAGATGCGTTTCTATAGTATTTTAAGGCCTTATGCCACAATATCGTTATTAATCAATATCGACAAATCGTCACATATTGCACAAGTTTTAATTATTCATATAAAAAAACAAAAGAAATATAATTAACTCCTATTTTTACACATAATTTACAAATATATCTACTACAAATACATTTATTTTAGACCGATTATTAAAAAATATGTATGCATCTATACTTAGTTACAATTTCAGAGATAGAAAAGAATATAATGCAGAGTCAAATTACAACTAAGTAAGTACATCAGATCTCGACTCGATCTTACAAGATTTACACTAAGCTACATAACAACTGTACATCTCGCGAGTGTTTGTAATGAAAATGGTAAATACATTAATACCCGTTGTTGACCACGTAGCAAATAAATAATACATCTTCCTTAATGCTAACGTTGGAATACGTAATGTCTCCGAGAGGAAATTATAGGTGATCCGATTAATTCGGGCGCGAGGGCTGGGAAACCTGTCGACGCCGCGCGTGGAGCGGATGTCACCTACATTTACACGTATTCTTTGAAACACCATGTTTATTGCTGGATACTTTGAAGTATGATACGTGATTCGAAAGACGCCGTAATTGTGAACCTGATCACTTCCGAAGTCTACTCATTTCAAAATTATAAAGATTTTTAAGGGTTTTTGATGGAAGGATATGTCTGTGGTAGCTTCGTTGATTCTGATACTAATAAAACAAATGCCAAAGCTACTTATTTTTTGATCAGATATGTGAATAAAATAAAATACATGTTATGTTGTCTGTCTAATAATTATCACTGGAAAATTAACCTCTTAGTTACGTTGATGAACATAAACATTAACAAAAATAATCTACAGTAGCATTAATACTACGATACGGTTGATAGCATTTACTAGAATACCGTTCAAAATAATCAAAATGTTTATACAAGTACTTGTGTTAGACTGTAGAATAAACGAACGGCTTTATAGTAACGCTGGTAATGAAGATTCAATGGCTAAAACAACATAGTTCAAGACTAGGATTGTCTAGCAAGTCAACTACCTACCGTCGCCTCATATAAATTTGTAGGTAGGTACTAAATAGATAAATAGGCAATTTTAACAGTTGACTTAAGACATGGCATGGAATCGTGGTCTCATTTGAATCAAAAGTTTGCCTTAATGAAAACGGAGGAAGATATACAAATTAGTACAAAACTTCTTTGGCACAAAAGTATGGACAAGTACACAAAGGTTGTATGTATTCACAAACGATTATTAAAAGATTGTTTATTTTTAACTATACTGTCGAACATAGTATTATATACAAAAATAAATATCCACAAACATACGGCTTAAGGACTAAATGCGCCTCCCGGAGAGACCAAAGATTACTACAATCTCCAGTTCCCCATAAATCTCCTCTATAATATTTTCCCCGCCTCTACAAAAGATACGCCAAACAGGCCTCCATAATATTCCCTTCTGCTTACGTTTTCTTATAAGATTATTTTCCGTAAGTCTCAGTGATTCGTTCCAGGTGAGCGATTATCAGGTGAAATATTGCAAAAATTGCGGGCCTACAATCAATTTACGATATAACGTTGTTTATGTACAAACTAATAGAAGATGTTTACTTATAGATACATAATTAATAATCTCCGCTGAATAAAAATAAATTAGGCCTGAGTAGATTGTTGAATCACAGTTCGGTGCTCATCTCGGCCCCCGAGGGACGGTTAGTGCCGCCCGAAGAGTCGAAGGCTTCCGCGGCACCGGCTGGCGCCTCACCGGCCCCGCTCAATTGCTCTGCAGCCTGTCCCCAGTTAAACTTGTGTAAATACACCGACCTTCATAATCACAGGAACAATAACACGAAAACATCTCACTTCGTCAAACAAACAAAACAGTTAACATTTAATCACAAAACATTGTGCAACAAAAAATTAGATACACACAAAAAAGTAAAACAAAGTTAAATACACATCGTTAGTGGATTAGTGTTAGTCTACTAAGGTCACAACTTAAACCTCTAAACCAAACCGCATGCAAAACAAACGAACAACGACGAAGGACACAAACAAACCAAAGGTGCGTGCAGCTACGCATTCAGCATTCCGCTATGTAGTGGTTGCGACACAACGTGGGGACTGCCGACTAAGAGGGTGTGAGTTCATGATGCGTCTTTCCATTCTATACAATGCCAGAACGCAGCCATAGGAAACTGCTCGAGTATATATTGTAAATAACTTTTTTACTAAGTTCTTCCAATCCATACACGAGCAGTACGCAAATAATCGCGTATACTTCGTAGTACCGAACAAGTTTTTCTTGTTCCATAATCTACAGCGCCAGTGCGCTTACGGACTAATCGTGTATATGTCGCGCAGGCAATTTGTATTATTCCGCCGTTTACATACGGCGTACTGAGAGAAATTAAGTTAAAAAAACCGGCCAAGTGCGAGTCGGACTCGCCCATGAAGGGTTCCGTAGCAGCAAGTATCATCATAATATAAAAGTTCTTGTAGTTCTTTGTAAGTTTGATCGACGTTTTTATATTTGAGTTGATTGAATGAGAGGAAAATTGCGGTTTACGATTTATGACGTTTTAAAAAAAACTAATTACTTGATCTCGTTCAAACCAATTTTCAATGAAAGTTTGCATGGTAATGTACATCATATATATTTTTTAGTTTTATCGTTCTCTTATTTTAGAAGTTAGAGGGGGGGGGGGGACCAACATTTTACCACTTTGGAAGTGTCTCTCGCGCAAACTATTCAGTTTAGAAAAAAATGATATAAGAAACCTTATTATCATTTTAAAAGACCTATCCATAGATACCCCACACGTAAGGATTGGATGAAAAAATTTTTTTTGAGTTTCAGTTCTAAGTATGGGAAGCCCCAAAAATTTATAAACTAATTACTTGATCTCGTTCAAACCAATTTTCAATGGAAGTTTGCATAATAATGTACATCATATTTTTTTTTTAGATTTATCGTTCTCTTATTTTAGAAGTTACAGGGGGGGGGACCAACATTTTACCACTTTGGAAGTGTCTCTCGCGCAAACTATTCAGTTTAGAAAAAAATGATATAAGAAACCTTATTATCATTTTAAAAGACCTATCCATAGATACCCCACACGTAAGGATTGGATGAAAAAAATTTTTTTGAGTTTCAGTTCTAAGTATGGAGAGCCCCCAAAATTTATTATTATTTTTCTATTTTTATATGAAAATCTTAATGCGGTTCACAGAATACATCTACTTACTAATTTTCAACAGTGTAGCTCTTATAGTTTCGGTAAAAAGTGGCTGTGACATACGGACGGACAGACAGACAGACAGACCGACAGACAGACAGACAGACATGACGAATCCATAAGGGTTCCGTTTTTTGCCATTTGGCTACGGAACCCTAAAAACATATCTGAGGCGAAAAGCGACTCGGATGGTTATAGGTTAGAAGGCTAAGGCGGGAGCGAAGCGAAGCGGAGCTCCCGCCTTGGCCTTCGTGGTTATTTTTTTTTTAAACCTGAAAAAAAATTGCTACAAAAAATAGAATACTAGCAGGCCGGCCTTCAACACCCACCGCGACAAAAAATGTAAAATGGAAACACGACCTAGCATTTAACTTCATAATATTAATAATGCTCGTTGAAAAGCACTATTTAATCAAAATAATTATGATTAAGTAATTGTTTTGTATTTATTTCTACCTAATAAAGTTAAAATACAATTCCATATTTTACTAAAAAACTAGACTGAACACTTGTCAAGTGTAAGTTAGTTTGTAGTATAGTTTGGAACAAAGACGCGAGCATCCACGATACAAACTATACACGATCAGTACGCAAAATTCGTGTATGCATTGTAATAACAGAGTTAAAAACAGCATTACAATATATACTCGAGCAGTTTCCTATGGCTGCGTTCTGGCCTTGTATAGAATGGAAAGACGCGTTCATGATACAGTATGTTACAAATTATGAAACCAAACTTCTTAAAAAGTATTATCTGAAAGTGGCTTTTCAATACACTTTTTTATGTACGTAGTGTGAATTTTGAAGTCAAAAAAGTTAAAACCCGTAACGGATTATAAGGAACTCATGTAAAATACTGTAAAATTCAAGGGGGGTAGGGTGTAGTCGGCAGTCGTAGTCCATCCTGTGCTGGGCTTACTTACTGCGTGCTTTCTATGAGAGGTTTTAGGATAATGTCGAGGGTGTTGTCGTGGCGGGGATGCGTCTGGTGCGGCTGGTGCGGCGGGTGCACGGCGGGATGCAGGTGCGCGAGGCGCGAGTGCGCACGCGCAAGGTTCGCGTTGTGATCCCGCGACTCCCGCGACGGCCGCGCGTACCGCCGCGCCAGCGACCCCGTCTCGCCGACCATTATGTTGTTGTTGCTAGCATGTCTCTGCGTATCCCAATAATCATCCGCGAGTCAAACTACAAGTGCACACCGCATACTCTATACCAGGGGTTCCCAAACTTATTTTGTCTACTGCCCACTTTGAGAATAAATTAATTTTCAGCGCCCCCATTTTTTCACCTACTTAAAAACCACTAAAACTTTAAATTAAATTAATTTATTTTTGTGCTTTATTAGCGGAGATTTCTGGATTTTTGGGTCTCTTACCACCCCCCTTTAGGCCTGCAGCGCTCACAACGGGGCGTTATCGCCCACTTTGGGAACCCCTGCTCTATACACACATAAATAAACAGAGCATCGTCAGCTCCGAAGTGGAAGTGAATCTCGCATCCAATGCGATTAGCCGCAGCTGTTGTACTAATGTGGTGATATCTAGCTTAATTTAGATTTGAATATTTTCAATTTCGACAATTTGCATTTCCAATAAAATGCGCCTAATTTGTTTTCATTAGGCAATCTGCAGCCAATTTGAATCAGAATTTTGTGTTATTACCACTATAGCACTCTGAATCCCTAGTAAGCCCCTTAAGCATAGGCAGATGATAGATTAAAGTATTCAGAGATAAATCTAGTACTAAATATCGTCAGTGATTAGACTAGCCTACGCATAATGCCTAATTTGTAGACAGATCGACGTTAAAAATATTATACAATAGACTGTAAATGAAAAAACCGTTTCATTGATTTAATCATTTTATAAATGAGCCTTTGTTTTGCTATGTTCAGAAATTTATAATAAAATTTTTGGAGCAAAATCGGAAACCTTTTATGAAATTAGGATGAAAAGTTAAATTAAAATATAAAGCAATGTTTTCAGACACGTCAAATGCAACATTGAGTTGTTGTAGCCAAGGGCACATGTATAAAATGTATAAACCAGTGAGTTCGCTCTTAATCCTTCTAGCCCCGGAACACTAGACACAATAGAAAATCTATTGTTATGCGGCACCCGAGTGCCGGTTCGGCGTTGAGTGGTTAAGAGCGGTTCACGGGATATTGTCAGCAGCCTGTACACGGTTAGCTTTATCAGCGCCAGAAACAGGAGCTGCGGATTATTCCCGACGGCCCCAGTAAGCTTATTTAATTCCGAAAACATTTTTCACTTTTTGTAACGAGTCCCTTCGGGGATTCAGGTAAACAGACTAAATGTAAGAGTACGTATGTGAAATACGTTTTCATTTAAATTCTCTTTTGAAACAAACGCTCTCGGAATTTCATAATTTACATATCTATTGAAAAGGGAATGACTCATGAATATGTTACTTATGCATGTTTTAAGAGAATGAAAACTTTATTTTCTTAGAAATCATATTTTGTAGAAAGATTTCCACAATGTTTTTATTACTCGTGATTTTTTAAATGATAAACCATTCTCGTGAATGTTACGTAGAGTTGTTTTGCTCTTACGGCAAAACAACAGTATTTGAAAGATGGAGAAGTCAAAGTAGTTAACTGGACGCGAACTACGTCATTAAATTATTGTTATACGTCACCATTGATACATTTCTGCACTTTAACTTTTGTAATTAGAAATATTTTAATTTGGGCAGAAAACATTTTTTATGAATTTAGGCAGTTGTTTGTAACATTGAAATATTGATTTGTTTTTAGTTACTTAAACCGGTATGAAATTTTGTACTTCTTCATAAACACGTGTGTTTTGCTTTCGCAAATAGTTCGGGATACGGGCAAAACATTTACTTAGATGATTGACGTTTGACGTCCGCGGTCAGCTCGCTAAATGAGAACGGGCCGTCGGGTTGCAGAAGTATGTTAATAAGCGAAGCGCCCACTCACGAAGAGAGAAAAGCCCTCGTCAGGCGGCGCGGGGCGGGCGGGGCGTGTGCGCGGGCGGCGCGAGGCTGCACTGTCGCTTGCTACGGACAGAAGCGAGCGCTGCGAGCCGGACACGGCGCGTGCGCGGCCCGGCGCGAGCGGCGGCCGGCGCGCCACGCCCGCGCCGCACCCGCCCCCGCCGCCCCCGCCCCACGCGTGCCCTGCGCCCACGCCGCTCATCCACTGCCTACTCACAGGCGCCGTCACGCTCGACCCGCCTGCGCCGCACTTGGCACTGTCGCTCGACCTGACCAGACAACTGACTATCAGCTAACACAGATGTAGAAAACAAGCAGTCACATCACATAGTGGTGGAGAAAAGTGGAATGGAACAGACTGAACGATACACGGCAAGTCCTGCTCCCAGGGTAACGCTTTGGGTTTTCTTAGAAAAACGTCAGTTCACATAAGGTAATCTAGCAGATGAAGGAAACATAGCTAAATTAAAATCAATCAAAAGTGGAGTTTGATAAAAATATGTTTCCACGGAATATTTATCTGAAGGTAGCTGTTTCATAATTTTGTAGCATAGTGTGCTCACGGTGATGTAACTGCTAAAGCACCACTGCGTAGACTTTTAGTGTGTTTGTCGTATTCCTTGGAACTGTTGAGACATCCGTTCTCAAAGAGCTTTTATTTTCACTCCTATTAGTCACAAAATACATATATGATATAAAGTTTCCAATGATATTCATAGATTTCGTCACTTCAGTCCTTGTCTTAAAAACCTATTGCTAACAGAGAATAGAGAAAGTGAACAACCTAGATGGTTAATTACCTTTCAGAAGAATACGCGTAATCCTGGTCTGCTCCAAGGCCAGAGTCTGTGTGCTCATGAGACACTCTGGCGCTTCCTGAGATCAGCTCCCCGCTGGAGCTGTTACTGTTGCTGTTGGTGACGGGGCTGTACGGGTTGTTGTTGTTCGACACTGGCGTCACGACACTTTTGTACCCGTTGTTGGTCAGGAAATCATCCCCATTCCGACCTATTGTTTCGTCGTAACTTGGGTATATTCGTCTGAAATGATTTTTTAAGTAGTAGTTTTTTCGTTTTTTGTTGACGTTTTCAATACTAATCCTTTCCTTTTAAATTTTTTTTATACAACGTCTGTTGGCAGACAGGTACGCAGCCCACCTGATAGTAAGCGGTCACTGCGGCCTATTTCATTGAGGGACACTTTACCAGGAAGCGTCGCTCAATGTGCTGCCAGACTGTAGGCTAATCTGATCTTCGAGCCTTAGATTTCAAGTGTACTGGCTCATTTATTATTATTATTACTGCCGGAACACAGCCAAAGCTGTTATGACGGCAGATTTCACCTGTGGGGGTGGTAGCTAGACTAGCTAGCCAGTCGGACTCTGAAAAAGCCCTACCACCAACAAGACCCAAGGCGGGAATTGAACCCTAGACCTCCGGGTTTTTTATACCCGAGCGGCTTAGCCACTGTTCCACGGAGGCGGTCAAAAGCGGTTAAAGTATTTGATAAAATAATATAGTCCCAGAATCGAACCGAATTAAAATAAATAATACTAAAACGAGTACCTATAATTTTATTGTCAAAGAAAAAATATAATTCATTACCTTCCATGTTTTTCTGTGCTTGTCCTATGGGTACTTAGAGTGCTTGAGTTCGATCGGAGAGACCCTTGGTGATGATTGTCATGGTTGCTTTTGTTATGGGATGACGAACTCTTATCCCGTCTAGCTAATGATCCATGTTCCGTCCTAATTAACAATAAGTAATGAAACTATTAACGTTTTTGAACTCTAGGTTTCTAATGGTAGGTAGGTAGGTTACTTGAGATTTTTAGAGCCAAATTAAAGTAATAAAAGGTTTCCAAAAGATCATTAATTTAGAACTGTTTCCCTGCGGCAAATAAAAATACTTTCGTGAAGATACGTTTTACGACGCCAACTTCCAATTACCTGTTGCGAAATTTATTCTACGTGTTTCAGCCCCTAATTCCTTTAGGGGATACAATGAAAGGTTCATGTACTTTTAAAAAACAAAGCGGTACTGAAAATGTATAACATTTACAAAACTCTATTTACTTTCATATTTTATGGTCCCTAATGAAAAGGCACGTTTCTAGGTAAAGGGCTATTGAATGTACGATAATATTGCATTAAGTTAGGTTTCCATTGAAATCCTTTTACATTACGAGTACCTACATAGCTATGGGTAATTGTACACTCTGCACTTAAACGATTCCAGAAACTGGTTTTAATTGATTTCGAACAAATAGCTAAACAATGGTCGTTGCAGACTTACATAAAAGAATTTAGAACATATCGTGGCACATATGTTGTGAAAATACAGCCAGGCGTTTTATGGTCTGTCCGAAACTACTGAACCGATTTGAAAAATTCCTTCACTGTTGGAAAGCTACCCTACCTATCCCCCGGTGACAAAGGGTACTTTTTATCCCGGAAAAGTGTGGGGAAAGGGGGATATTTGAAAAAAGAAATTCAAATTACGCGCGGGTAAAACCGCGAAGGCGGCCGCTAGTATTTAGAATCTGTAAAAATTACCCTACTTATTTAAAAAACATCAAAGGTGTCTAAGCCGTTGTCATTATAACAAAATTCGAAATAAGAAGCTTGTTTTTCGTGGAATACCGCAATCAAATGAAATAACAAGTGATTTCTGTTGTGAAACCTTAATTGGATGTTTACAAATGTATAGCGACCTCTAATTTGTACAACTTTGAATGTAATGCATCCTTTTAGATTCTACTTGATGTGATGGGAAATCTATCGAAATAACAAGTAAAAGTGTTACGCACTTTCTCTGCTATCGAGGGGTGGCTTAGGTGCATATGGAGTTTCTACCCTGAGAGTGGTCTTACCTAATAAGCCCCAAAGGGTCCCTCATGAGCCCGTCAGTAGTGCAGGCCATTGGTTTAAAATGAATACAATGTACCCTACCTCTCCACGGCAAGTGGCCACACAGTAGCTACAAAGGTACCTACTTGTAAATAGTCTACTGATGAATTTGTAAATATATTCTAAAACTTACTGTCTATGTTTGGACGAGGTCCTCAGCTTTGTCTGGCGAGCGTGGCTGGTCTGCACGACAGTGTACGGAATTTCCTTCAGCTGCTCCTCGGTCATCCCTGTCGTGTCCACTAACGAGAATTCCAGGTGCTGCTTTAACTCATTCGGCAGCCATTTTTTATCGTTCGGTGAACCCGACCGAGACCTGATAAGGCACGTTTTGAATTAACTTAAATGATCGAATGTCGAATTTTTTAATAGAAGGAAAAGCGCAGTAGACATTTTTATACGATTTTGCTACTGTAGGGGTAAGCCAAAGCCACATCACAGGTAATAACGAATTTTATTCGAAAGGTGTAACATACATTGTGTATCTGGGAATTGCACTCAGGATGTCTATTTTATGATTATGGCCAAGTCCGTGAATCAATAGTCAAAGAATTCACGTGTACAGTATGTTAATGTTAATAGTTACATTGTGATCTTTTGTTCACCCTGAATATTTTCTAATTTACTTTTTTAACCGACTTCAAAAAAGGAGGAGGTTCTATGTTCGACTGTATGTATTTTTTTTTTTTTTTTATGTATGTCCGTCGATTTCTCCCTCAATTGTGGACCGATTTAAATAATTCTTTTTTTATTTGAAAGTGCATAGTTCCGAGGTGGTCCCATTGTCACCATGTCAGGATCTGATGATGGGATCCCGGGAAAATCAAGGGCAAACCTCAAATTTTATAGGCGCACACTACGCGTTACTTGTTTTTTCTGAAGCCATTTAAGTTTTTGCGTCCTATAGACATCACTTTATGTTGATGAGCTGATGATGGAAGGTACAACTCCTTAACGGTTAGGAGTTAGGGGATAATTCTTTCAGTATTGTAAGAATATGTGGACCGTTATTTGTATTTCATGTACTTTTGCAGCTAAGCTGATGATGGAAGGTACAACTCCTTAACGGTTAGGAGTTAGGGGATAATTATTTCAGTGTTGTAGGAATATGTGGACCGTTAGTTGTATTTCATGTACTTTTGCAGCTAAGCTGATGATGGAAGGTACAACTATGATGATGGAAGCTAAAGGGTACGACTTCTTAATTCTTATGTCCCTCTTGCGGGCTGCATCTTTAGTTGGTCTACTGAATGGTGCTGAACACTTAATGAATACCTAATATTGTCAAATAATACAATTCTACTATTTTACTCGTATTTTCGTTATCAATATTATGAGAGAGTTTTACTCACTCCTACGTATTATTCACACTAAAAATAGAAAAATAAACAAACTTTTTTAAAAAAAAATTAAACCGACTTCAAAAAAAAAACAAAAAAAAAACTACCTAAAAACACTGAAAAGCAAAAAATAATTTTAATAAGACATTCATCAAATGCGCTTATTGTCTAAGCCTATTAATAACATTAAATTGTATTTACGTGCTAGGTAGGTACCTACTAATCTGTTTGAAGTCGGTGCCAAGCCGAAGGTAATGAAAAATGATACATACCTAATAATTTATGTATTATACAGGGTTACAAATAATCCGCGGACGTAGGTACGTAGTCTGGGTACCTACTATTTGGCTTGGCACCGACTTCAAACAGATTAGTAGGTACCTACCTAGCACGTAAATACAATTTAATGTTATTAATAGGCTTAGACAATAAGCGCATTTGATGAATGTCTTATTAAAATTATTTTTTGCTTTTCAGTGTTTTTAGGTAGTTTTTTTTTTGTTTTTTTTTTGAAGTCGGTTTAATTTTTTTTAATTTGTGTAAAGATTGTTTTCGGTTTGCAACTTTGCAGGCACACAATGTAGTACTTTATTTTTTGGAAATAGACCAGAGGTGTTGTAAGTGGATTCAGAAACAAAAGATCTGTCCGAAAGCATATAGTAGAGCGGTAATATAAACAAGAAAAACAAACTGGAATGCAGAAGAACGTATCTTTAGTAAACATTCTAAAATAATACTTGCCGGTGTTTTCTGTGTCTTCGATGCCGGTGCGATGAGCGATGCGTGCCAGTCTCTGGCTCCATTTGCGAGCGTCGGACGCTGGCAACCTACGTAAATTATCATTTTTACAACATTCGAGATCAGAATGCCAATAAATGGATGATTAATTACACCTCAGACAACCTTTTTTATGATATTTTACTCGGCAGACGGGCCAGCAGCGGTCTGCAACCGCTTACCATCAGTGAGCGGATACTGCGACCTATTGAGGGACATTTAAATAGGAATACTGCCACATCTTCGAGGCTTTAATAACCTCACAATCAAGTCAACTTCTTTATGTACCTACGAATCCTACTAATATTATAAATGCGAAAGTCTGGATGTTTGGATGTTTGTTACTCAATCATGGCTAAACGGCTGAACGGATTTAGATGAAATTTGGCACACGTATAGTTTATAACCCGGATTAGAACAAAGGCTATAAAATTTCTACGGGAAACGCCTCATTCCCGCGGGATATTTGAAAAAAGAAATTCGCGCGTGTGAAACCGCGGGCGGAAAGCTAGTGTTAAATAACGACTCTTTACAAATACACCCAGGTTCATAACAATTTAAAGTATAATTTATTTCCTGAATTTGTTGACTTGAACCCAGATCCATTTATTACCTCACACCTCTTACACTCAGGTAACTACTGTGTCATAAGGGTTTCCAATGTGTGAGCAAGTTTATCAGTAATTCATGTATAAACACAAGTATGTAGGACATCTAGAATTACATTGGCTACAAAAACTGTGGCACGAAACAAAGTCAAAGCAATATTGTATTGTACCCATAAATCTTTTAGAAACTGACGTATTTATGATATTTCTTTGTAGTTGGCATAAATGTTACAAAACTTACTTGAACACCGCTTCCAGCATTCGTTTGTCTTAAAACTTCTTTCCATTGTGACTCTGACTCAATTAGCTCATATTCTCTGGAACAAAACAGCATAATTAATTGACGGCCGTACACTTGCGTAAGCCTATGTAATTGTACAGTAAGTCACACATTAACATCAAAATACCTTCATCTGACTAAACAAAACCATTGAAATGGATATCTATGCTATAGACATCAATCCAAAAAAATCACACAAACAATTTTCAACTTAATTTCGATTACATAGATTTCCATTGTAATCGATATGTTTATTCAAAATATGACGGTAGGTTGATGTTTTTCATACATAGGTTTTTTTCCCTTTTCCAGTTGCTGTAAGTTAAACAGATCACACTTTTCTTTTTTCTTCCGCATTCGTTAATCTTTTCTCTACGCTTAACGATATTATGTACAATACTACTGACTTGACTTTTTCGTGTAATACCTATTTATGTAAGATACGTTGCGGAGTCCGCTTTCATACATTTGTAACAACCGCAAGCGAACCTCGTTCAATGTACTTAGTAACTATTTAATAATCTGTGACAATAGTCCAATATTATAGGCGAAATATCACCGAACGTCAAACTGTAACATAACCCGACACCGGTCCCCGAGGGCTACCAATGAGGATATTTAGTCAATAATGTGTGTACAAACTTGGGTTCCGGCTGTGAGTCGTCTCGCTCGGAGCCGGACTCGTGCTTGTGCCGCGAGCGATGCCGCCGATGCCGCCGTCCCGACCGCCCCGACCCTCGGGACAGCTCGCTCTCCGCGTCTGACTGCTGCCGTCGGGATCGGTGCTTGTGCCTAGTGGACGATAACACATTAATAAGTAGGAAGACGTTTATCATGACGTAGAGTTAACTTAAGGCGCTACACGGACGCAGAGCTTTTTGCGTCTTGAGTATACACCTACCTGTAAATATGAAATCAGTTTTTCCTGCGCAGACGTAAACCCACTGTTACAATGGTGTGCCGTGTCAACAACAAAAAGTGGCTACGTCTACGCAGCGCCTTAAAGTTATATAAGGAAAATTTTTGATCTGGCTCTACTCTTATTCTTGTGGTGTTGATTTCTTTGAGCGCTGTTCTTGTACGTAAATCCTGTCTTCACTTACGCGTAAATATTCACTTTATCCGTAATTTCTTCTGTCAAGAGAACTTTACAGCCTTTCATTATCTTTGTTAACATTCCAAATCTCAAAAAAGGGTAGCATTTGCCATTTAATGTCCAAAGGCCTCCATAATTGTAACAAAGTTATCGTCTTAATACAGCTTAATAACCACGCTTACCAAATGTGGATTATTGAACATAAACCAGGTGGGAAGTGATAATAAATTGATTACCATTTATTTAAAAACAACTAGTTATTTTTGAATTTTAATAGTAAAGTTCATTTCATAATAAGTAAGGACTGTGCACTTAAAGAAAATCTAAAATGACGCCAGCCATAAACTGAAAACTAATTGCAATTCGTTTCCTGCTGGGAGTTGACATTATTGAAGTCTCATTCGGCGGAGTACAAAGGCTTATTGTGTGAAGTTCCAGCGTGCTAATAAAGTGCACTGAGAACTTTCAAAGTCCTCGTTAAGCTTCACCTGCTTAGAAGGCACTTTGCTACTCGCAGTTCACGTCCAGACAATTTGGTGTCTGAACATTGTTGAATATTAGATGTAGATATTCCTTAACTTAATCAAGTAAAGAGAGAAGAGAGAGCGAAAAAAATAAAAAGCCAGCAGGTCGCAGGTCAATATAAAATTTTTCAATCATGGTTTTTGTTTCTTATGTCTATTTGTTTGTTTCGTGCTCACGTCTGAATAACTGAAGCGAATTTGATAAAATTTGTAACATTTATAGACTAGGACTTGGGAAGGTCCAGAAGCTTATTCGGAGATTATGCTCAGTTTCACATTGCGTAACAGAAATAGAAGTCCGCGCTTAGGTAGCCGCGGGTGAAAGCTAGTATATAATATTTTTCTGAAAGTCTATTTAAAACTTAATATCATTGTTAAAAAAAAGTGTGACCAACATATTTCGGTGTTTGTCAACTTTTATGTTTTATATACTTTTATCCTTGTAAATAAAACAGACACAACAGGTCGAGAGTTTTTTTTTTAAATTAGATGACACATATTTTTTTGGACGAGTGTAAGCAAACTCGGCCTAGAAGATGAGCGTCGAATGATTTGGTATAACGAGATACTTTAAGAAAACTTTGTGAACATTTTTGTGTTGAACAAAATTCAACAGTATCTTTATGGGGTCGAGAACACGATTTGTTGGAGGTGATTAAAACTTTGTAGGTCGAACGGAGTTTGCGACCAGACACTTCGGCGCTAATTCTGTATTTTTAGAAAATAAATAACTCCTGGTCCGGAAGCTGTTTAACTTTGAGAGTTTATCGAAGCCGAAGGATGTCTGAACGCACGCCAAGTCATCTAGAAAAACTTGAGATAAAGTTACAAAACATTGAGCTTGTAGGAGATACCGCTTGAACATTCAACTATCTAGTGCTGTCGCTAGCATTAATCGATACAATCGAAATACCACAACAAACCTATTTTCAACTCTCCAAGTGGCAATTTCTCATCAGAATACAAAATTGAACACGTTAGCTAAAATAGCACCCGTAGGAAAAAGCAACTAACGCCTACTATTCAGAGAAATGCTGTAAATAACGCAAATAAAAGAAATGTAGGTAATATTGTAACGTAATTGGCGTTTCGCAGGTATTTCCTTCGTGTCTCAAGTATATATATTGTTTATATCCGGTAAGAGGCTGTGACAGTCTATCAGTCTGGTCAAAATGATCGACAAGAACCTATAAATAAAGGTAATTACATTGAAATCAACGTATTTTTTTTTCTGGTATCTGATTTGGTTGTCTAAAACCGAATAGTAAAATAATATTACGCAGTTTTCGGCGAAAACTGTGGTTTTTTATCCACAATGGCGCCTCAAGGTAAAGTTAAATATTATTTTATTGAAGCAATCTAAATTTAAAGTAATCTTTTTTGCCAATTAACTACTATCAGCATTAGCCAATTATATAAATTATATACTTATGAACGTTCGTTGCTAGAGTACCATAAAAAATAATACTTTGTGTTCCCTTTCAGTATATTTCTGAAATATACATAAATGAAAAAATCGCATAATTTCCTACGTCAGGGAGCAGGAAAAGTCATAAATAAAACATATGAAGGTAAATCCCAATTTGAAAGAATATTAGGTCAACGCAAATAAAGCCACGCAATTCATTCATTCGCCCGGTGATTCTGTATTCAAATGTCCGATGCCAGGGGTCATAAAGCAAATTTCTGACGTGGGACAGTGTACTTACCAACATGTATAGGAAATTAACTTCATAGGACCATGTTTATTTTTCACGAGTAGGAAATGTCCAACGACATTTTGAATCATGTAAAGCTTAATATACCTAGTATGTCAATGTTGTTCACCAATGTTTGAGCAAAGGACATCATCCACTTTGTATGGAGATTTGGGATAAAAAAAAAAGTTAGCGGCCAGAAATAAATTATGTTTTGTTGGAATGGGGACAGGTGTAGAATAATTTTTTTGTATGGCGACAATACTCTATATACCTTAGATAACGATCTATAAGTGAAATAAATAACATCGTCTTACCATTTTATGTAAGATCTGGTATGATTATTACTATACAATTTTCACCTGAACTACTACTATTTTGATCGCCTCCGCAAAGCCGCTAAGTGGCTAAGCCGCTCGGGTATAAAACCCGGAGGTAGTGGGTTCGATTCCCACCTAAGGTCTGGTTGGTGGTAGGGCTTTTTCAGAGTCCGACTGGCTAGCTACCACAGGCGAAATCTGCCGCCATAATAGCTCTGGCTGTGTTCCGGCAGTATTAATGTGGGAGCCAGTACACTTGAAATCAAGGGCTCGTCAATAGCCACAAGACTGGCACCGGCTTGTCCCCTTTACACCAATTGGGTGTGAAGGGGAAAACGGGGGAGTTTAGTGGGTAGTGGGACTTAGTCTCGAGTCCCACACACGATCGCTAGCCTGCGGCTATGGTGCGCAAATGCGTTATACTCCTCAAAAAAAAAGTACACTTGAAATCAAAGGCTCGAAGATCAGATGAGTCTACAGTCTGGCAGCACATTGAGCGACGCTTCGTGGTGAAGTGTCCCTCAATGGAATAGGCCGCAGTGGCCGCTAACCATCAGGTGGGCTGCGTGTGTGTCTGTCAACTGACTTAGTATAGTACTGATTATTATAAAACAAAGATGATACCTATTAAGATTAAGGAATTGACATGACGAGCACAGGGAAAAAGGGGGCGGGGGGAGGGGGCGGAGGGCGGAGGTGACTGTTATATTGACAAGTTTTTACTTGAGTGAACCGCGTATTGTACAACTAAAATCCTGAAAACGGCTACTTCCCATTTTGTAAACTTCCCATTTGTTAAACCTCAATCTGTGCCTACTCAAAAGTTGCGTTTGGTAAACATTTTATTTACTTCATACATTTAGTCCCATTTCGATTGTTTACCAAATGGGACTAAATGTATGAAAAACGTATGTAGTAAATAAATGTTTACCAAACGCAACTTTTGAGTAGGCACTGATTGAGGTTTATCAAATGGGAAGTTTACCAAATGGGAAGTAGCCCTGAAAACAAATTGTTTTCGGTCTAAGGGCGGAAACTGTGTGAAGCGGGACCCGCGCGCGGTTCATACAAAAGTCTCCCGCGCGGTCGCGGCACGGGTCACTTTTGTATGAAATGAAACCGCGCCCGTGCCCGCTTTACGCAGTTTCAGCCCTTATGTCTTACTTGGTATCATATCTCCGAAACCAAATAGATTTCGACTTTGACGCTATAGTAAAAAATAATGAGGTTTATGTGTACTTTACACTTTTGTAATTAAAATTGATGGCCGCAAAAAAAAAATTTTATCCCAAAATGGATGATGTCCTTTGCAAGTTGATTAAACATTGACTGCAATCTGTAATCAATGCCAAGTTTGTCGTTGGACCGTGATTTCACTATACCAATAGGGTTCGCTACAAAGTATCAGAGATCGCCGACGCGATCGTAGGATCATAAAATGTGCGATCGAATGGCATGAAGCTGCGACGTGTATATGCGATCCCCGGTGTACCTTAATCTTGGTTCTTGTAGTTTATCCTTCTCGACCCCTTTGGGTTATTATTTATCCTTTGACAATGGTTTATTAACGTCTATAATAGATATATTTACGAAAAAGGGTAAGAATAAGGACAATGAAAATCATTTGACGAACTAAACCATTTTATGAGTGTACGATTCATACGTCAATATTTAGGTTTTTTATATTCTAAAAAGAAAATCCTAACTTAAAACAGAACATAATTACCAAAGGCACAAAAATAACTCTTCGTCTTTTTTGTAAGTTTCTAAACTTTACACTAATTACATAAATGTCAGTTTACAAAACTTACTTCCGATTAGATCTCGAGTCATTCGAGCTCTGCGAGTCGACGGATGCGGACCGGTGCCTCGGCGCAGGCGGCGGTCTGGTGGCGGTCGGGGACGCCGAGTACAACCCGCGTCGAGTGGGCGCCGAGCGGGTCGAACGTGGGGACCCACCGGGACCCACTGGTGGTTCGCACCCGTTTACTTCTCCACTAATCCTATATGAGACAATAAAATAAGGAATTAAGAAAGTTTTACAATAAAAAACCACATTGTCCAAATGCGGATTGGTGATCACGAACCCGAGTTGTGTTCGGAAAAACAGACATAAAGTTAGTTCGACCTGGGAATTAAACCTAAGGCTCCGAGATCATGACCATTCCAAGAACTAAAACCGCTAAACCTTCGAAGCGAGACAATAATATAAATAACTAAGTAAAAATTGTACCTTATTATAAAGTAGGTGTCATTAGATTTTTTATGCTCTGATTTTATACATATTTCAGTTGACAGAGAGGCTTGCCCTGACTGGGTTAAGGAACTACCTATCTGAAAGTCAGTTCAAAGGACGAAAAAACTAAAAAAACCGTCAAGACCAAACGAATCTAAATATAGCCATTTTTAACGCAGTCATAATTTGACTTTGATATAAAAGTTATAGGCAGTAAACTGGAATCTGAAAGCTCATTGTCAGCTAATGTCCTTGAAGTAGGTATGATGCAAAGACATAAAATTTAACGACGCATATAACGTCGATAGTGCCAATAAACAGGCAAACGATATCTATTAACTCGGTTATCGTATAGCTGGCAGCTGAAAAGGTATAGGTACTTACGAATTAGGCCGATGTACTGAGGTGGGTTGTTTCATCTCGGGAAGGCAGTCTTTTATTCTCAAGTCTTCTAGTTTTGGCACTGCGAATAATAGGAAATGTCAGTATCGCATAAAATATATTTTAAAAATAGTTAGTTATAAGACAATGAAACCTTAATGAAATATATCCAAAAATACAGATCGGTTCGTTGACATTAGTTCCATGATACAGTTCCATGATGGAACTACTACAAGAATACAAAGCAGATAATTTCAGGTCAACATACTTTTAATGATAACAACAATATGGTTTAGGCAAACTAAATACGTGGGAGTTTTGGATCGCATTTGTGATTTCAATACGGTTAGAGCCAGAAATATGCTCAAAAACGCACTTAAGCACGAAACTTTAGATGCGGACGTAGCATATAACGGTGCGGTATACGTGTGATTAAAGTAAAGACTTTCAATCGCAGTTGGTTAAGTTTTAATCTATGGATTATCTAAGAGATTTACTTATTAAACTAGGTACTAACCGTCATGAAGCGAAGCATGTGAAGCGTGCGGTGGCCGCGCGATGCGTCGCGACGGGGTGCGTGTGAAGGCGGGCGGCGGTCGAGGCCGCCCTCCGCGACCGCTGTACACAACATAATATCTTACTCATTCGATATTTATGGTAGACGACTAAAAGATAACACCTAAATTAAGAGACCTCCTTCTTTTTGAATTGATGAGGAAAATGTGGTAGGGTTTACGCCTTGAGGATATCATTTAAACCCTTTGAATTGTATAATATGTAATAGGGGCTAAATTGATTTCTATAATATTAAGGCATAAAATTAAAAGTATTTCTCTACATCAAAGTAGTTTCTATTGGAGTTGAAAATAACATATTAATGTCATGAGATGAGCATGTAGAATGGCAATAATCCTTTGAAAAACAATGTTCGTTTAATCTATTAACACAACACCCCAACGAAAGTGAAATACCGACCAAACTAAACATTTAAAACATATCCTGTTTAGATGTAAGCCTCGCTAAACAAACATAATATGCATTTATTAATCTTAAGCAAAGATTTCAGATTTTAAATCCCGTACATTTCTGAAACTTATTTAGCGCTGTCCCATTTTTCATCTCTCGATGAAAATAAAAAGTATGAAAGGCTTCCCTTTCCCGGCAAAACTCAGCGCTCGCTATACATGTCTCAGATCCTCCAATATTTACAATGCCAACGCAGTCCACAATCTGCTAGTGCACTTTGCGACCTAACATCCGAACAAACTTGCTCCGTGGTCTGCTCGGCGTGTAAACTCTTCTTTATGCGATTAGGTTTAATATTGGCAAGTGCTTCTCGACCCAAAATGATATTTGGGATTTTTTAAAGATAAACAGTCAGCTAGTTTCTCAGGGTTTTATTCATGTTAATTATTTCATGATATTTTCATGTTTGTTTAATATGTAATAGTGGTTTAAAATGTATTAAGAATTTGAGAAGTCAGATGTCCGAATGACTATTACAATCTGAAAAGAAAGTGGTGTTAGTTACACTATTTATAACTCAAGAACGGATGAACCGATTTGGCTGAAAATTGGTGGAGAGGAAGCTTAGAACCAGAAAACGACTGGTAGGTACAATATAAATTAGAAACTAGTCAGATTCATTTTGAGCAATGCGCGTTATTGAACTGAAGATGACCTTGAAAGAAATATCAACGGTCACATTTTTTCCCGGTTTATGTAAATCTTAGTTATATTTAGTAATTGAATAACACCACATTATTCGGTAACATAACCTTTCATTAAACTTTCGAAAGATATAGAGCTTAGGCTGCAGATATTTTTTCTCTCTCAAACGAAACCACTGTTTCATGGAGTGGAATTTAAACTATAAAGTTCCCATTTCTCATTTTATGAGTTGACACTCATTTCATTTATCATGTTTAACTGTGTGTATTAATTCATAACAATACCCGAGATGGGATATTTGAAAAAAAAAATGCGAGAACCTTCTCCCATTACGAAATCGGTTAATAAATTAACGGTGAAATTGGACCTGCCTATTGGACCGGAAAACCGGAAATTATGGACCCTGATGAAACTCACTTTTGTGCACATACCTAGATGTTAAACAGATATTTTAGATGACTATCTTTGGATTTTCCTTCGTTAAAATAATAATACTCGTATAAAGAATAGGTATAGCTTAAATATTATTCAGCACGTACATTTTGACCTGATAAGATGAATAACATAATCTACTACCAAAACGTTTTTAATATGTATGTATAATTATGTTTTACAAAAAAAAAAGTTTAGTAATGATCATATTCTAATAAATTTGAATTGAACATGATGATTTTTCAATATTATTAAATGTGTTCTAGATTAATTAAACATCCAGATTTAGTTATTTATCTAGATTACAAATACTTGAATAGGTAATTAACTTATTTAACCTATTTTAACCTTTACGAGACGAAAGCTTTGCCTTGTCCAAATCTAAAAAAGATACAACAAAGGCCCGTAACAGTGGAATTACTGATTCGTGGCTAATAAAACAGTCATCTTTAAAGCTAATAAATATATCCTGTTTGAGAAATTTCTACCAAGCTCATGTTTTCGTTCAGACGTGGGCGCAAGCTGCCTGTCGATAACAGAACCCAATGCATTGTCCGGAATCATCCGGCGTGTTTTATAGACGAGATTATTGCTCAAATCTGAGTTGAGGTGTTTGGGCTACTGAAGTGCCTCTTGGCAAACTTGTTCAACGAGGGGATGATGCCTCTCAAGCAAGGTATAAAACTTATCCATTTTCTTGTGGACAGGGACCAATTTTGGCGGCTGAAGATATTTGGGTTCCCCTTAAGTGTGCAACCGCGGAAGCATCACCCTCTTGCAGAAGATCGACGTATAAGAAGCTTTGCTATTGCGATCCGTTTTGTGGGTAGGAGTGCTGAAGACCCGATCCCTCCCCTTTTCATCTCCCTACTCCCCATTACCTTTCTCCACAGCCTACATCTTCCCCCTCTAGCCTGTTTGCCTCCCTCTCTCATTATAAAAAAAAACTTGGAAATGTTCTCTGATTAATCGACGATGCAGCGAGTAATTTATAATTTGACAATTATTTTTTGCAAGTAAGTAATTTTTAAGATCAATTTAAAGCCTGCGTTAATTCTACGAGTAATACCACTTTTAAGTATATTCTATCCGTATTCGGTTATACATTAAGAAGGTAAAATATCAAAGTTAGTTTGGTTTTCCAGTCCAGTCAAATCAAATCAAAATGTTCTTCATTCATGAAGACAACAAAGATGCACTTATGAATTATCAAGACTTCACCAGTGGCTTCTGAAAGATGTTATTTATCGAGAAGGCCCAGCAAAAACTTCGATAGAAACTCTTTCCAATCGCCTAATATTTACCTGTTTCTTAGCCTAGAGCCAAGAGCGAAGATATCAGCGGAGGCAGGCGCCGTCTGCTGCAGCCGGAAAAACGCGTGGTGATCCGAACAGCACCGCCAGAGATGCCGGCACGCCGCGCGCGTCGGCGACTCGAATCCGTACGTCGATGTGTCATTCTGAAACAATCATTTCGTTATAATTCTGGGATAATTTTAACACTGGAAATAAGTAACCATTACTGAATTGATTGTCATATATTTATAGGGTTTACAATTATTCATTTGGCGCCCCACGCGTGGTTAATGTTAAGTGCGAATTTTATAGAAATTGCGACCGCTTGACAATTTGCGCCTAAAACGATATTTTGAACATCAAAACCGAATAAGCAACGTATCAGGTTTGAAGTTTTATTTATACTTCAGTCACTTTAAGTATGTAATAAAGGAAGAGAAAAAATCAATTTCATTAAATTGACTACCGTAATTATCTTAAATATTTGTACAAATCACACAAAAATTACACGTAAGACTTTCTTTTAGGATACGTTTATCAACCCTTTGCACGTTTACATTCATGATAAAATCCATAGGTCATCGCAAAAAGCACGATATTGAAAATCCGGTGATTATTTAACGAAACATATTTATCGGTAACACAACGAGCACGTTTCTTCCCCACTGCTCAACTAGATTGCTCAACTCCATAAAGTTGAGCAGTGGGTATTACCCACTGCTCAACTGGTCATTGCTCAACTACGACAGTTGAGCAGAGGGTCATACCCACTGCTCAACTAAAATTGCTCAACTAAGTACGTGGGTTTATTCCCGGTCGTCCCCACTCTGTCCCTTCCCCTCCTCTGGGTACGAGTGGATAAAAAAACGTTTCGTTCGTCCCCAGTGGTGACGATTGTACCTTTTTATTTCCCACTCGTTCCGCTTTAAACCGAGAGTCAAATAATAGGTTCTTTGACACTAGTACCATGATACAGTTCCATGATGGAACTCAAATTCTGAAAAACAAACGAATGTCGGGGAAACAAATGAATGTCGGGAAAACAAATGAATGTCGGGAAAACAAATGAATGTCGGGAAAACAAATGAATGTCGGGAAAACAAATGAACATCGGGGAAACAAATAAACATCGGGGAAACAAGTGAAGGTAGGAAAGCATTGTCTACTGATCGGAAGTAAAAAAATAGGTGCAAGCCATTTTCGACATTATCGTCATGTACCAAGATAACGGATTTTAATGAAACAGCTATGTTAGTAATGTAAGCGTTAGGGAAAAGCAACAAAATTTTAAAGGTCAATAAGGACGAAAATCGCTTGCACCTGTTTTTTTAACTACCGATCAATAGACAATGCTTTCCTACCTTCACTTGTTTTTCCGACGTTCATTTGTTTCCCCGACATTCATTTGTTTCCCCAACATTCATTTGTTTCTCCCACATTCGTTTGTTTTTCTAACATTCATTTGTTTTTACCGATGTTCAATTGTTTTTATTTTTGTCCAAATTTTAGAAAAACCAGTTCTCTTGGTCACGTGTTCAATTTGATTTGGTTGTGTTTTACAGGCAAGGGTACAGCGGTTAAAAATTTATTTTCCACTGTATCATCAAGGGAACAGTTAAGGGTACACAGGAAAACAAGCGGTTTTAACAAAAGTAATAACAAGAGTTGAGCGGTAGGTCATATGTTTAATTAAACAACAAATATGTCCCACAGATCAACTGAGTTGAGCAATAAATAGTTGAGCTATAGAGCATAAAATATTCGGTAATACAAACTATGTCCTAATGCTCAACTGCTCAACCAGTTGAGCAATCTAGTTGAGCAGTGGGGAAGAAACGAACGAGCATTCCCAATACATTGAAAACTTTCAATGTGCATCCAATTAACGGTTCCTGCGGTTGTTTTGATATACATCGACCTATCGCCATTCACGTATTTGAATGATTTCCGTTCGGCTGCCGCTTTTGTGAGCCACGAGTATTATGTATAATTGGTTCCGATAGAATCGAGCGACTTACCCCTTATAATATTTATAATATAATAAGGAATGAAATTAGAGCGAATCAATGGCTTATTTATAAGGACGAACAAGGGCAACATGTGCAAAACAAGTTATTTTGGAAGAAATTAAATTGTGTCTTAGTTAGATTGGATTTTCTGTATGTATTATAATATGTCTCATCCACGATACAAGTTTCACGTTAAATTTAACAGAAGATTTGAAAATGCTGCGATGGACTATTGGTTTGAGAAGGAATCGAGCCGTGGACACAGCTTGGGTTTGTAATCACCAATCCGCACTTAGAAAGCGTGGGTAATCCCACACAATTGCATTGATGATTTAATTTCAATCATGGAGGCCTTTGCTATGCATTAGGACATTTAAAAGTCCGGTACTGAAGTTTTTTAAATCTACCTATTATTATGTTAATATTGTTAAAACGGTACATACATACATATTACTAAATAAAACATACCCCGCTTTCAAAGCGTTGTTATTCAAATACGCTCGAGAACTTTGTATCTCCTAAATCCTTCTAAAGTATATTTCAGAATAATTTTCAAAGCTCACACATTCAAACATTGTATGACAGGTAGGGGTCACAAAACCGGTTTCACCGAAACCGAAAAAACCGGCTAAACCGGTTTTGAAGCTATTTTTGAAAACCGGTTTGTAAATTTGGCAAAACCGGGTTTTCGGTTTTTTCGGTTTTGATTTATCATACTATTTCATCATCATCATCATTTAAGCCGAAAGACGTCCACTGCTGGACATAGGCCTCCCCCAAGGATCTCCAAGCCGATCGGTCCTGCGCCACCCGCATCCAGCGGATTCCGACGACTTTTACAAGATCATCGGTTCATCTTGTAGGAGGCCAACCACAGCTGCGTTTCCCAATACGTGGCCACCACTCGAGGACCTTTCCGCCCCAAAGGCCGTCAGTCCTTCTTGCAATGTGCCCTGCCCACTGCCACTTAAGGCTCGCAATTCTTCGGGCAATGTCGGTGACCTTGGTCCTTCTGCGGATCTCATCATTTCTGATGCGATCGCGCAGGGCGACCCCAAGCATGGCCCTCTTCATTGCCCTCTGCGCGATTTTAAGCCTTCTAATGCGGCACATTGTAAGTGGCCACGTTTCTGTTCCATATGTCATCGCTGGCAACACACACGTATTAAAGACTTTCGTTTTGAGACATTGCGGTAAACGGGCCGAGAATACACTGCGAAGCTTCCCGAACGCTGCCCAGCCGAGTTGGATTCGTCGATCGATCTCTTTCTGTAAGTTGGACTTACGAAGTCGGACTTTTTGTCCCAGGTAAATGTACTCGTCTACAACGTC
Organism: Mecyna flavalis; assembly: GCA_949319885.1. Classification (NCBI taxonomy): domain Eukaryota; kingdom Metazoa; phylum Arthropoda; class Insecta; order Lepidoptera; family Crambidae; genus Mecyna; species Mecyna flavalis. The sequence goes on from OX439426.1 coordinate 10,799,935, forward strand.
CAGTGTTGAGTTCCCAACTTTTACAGGAGTGGGTACGACATGGGAGTTCGACATAATTTTCGTCTTTTCCATATTCATTTAAGGACCCACTTGTTGAGACACTCTACTGAGATCGTTGAGCATTGTGCCTAGGTCTTCCAAGGTCTCAGCCATGACTACGATATCATCGGCGAACCGAAGGTGCGTCATGTACTCACTCAATTTCGGGAGTAGCCAACTGATCATTAACGTGCAGCAGAAAAAATGTAGCCGAGAGCACAGATTCCTGAGGAAAGCCAGCATTTATTTCAAATAAGTCGGAGTTGAACCCATCAACATCTACTCTGGGAGCCTAGACAAAGTAACAATTTGACTGCGATAGCGAAATTCGCTAACTTTAAATTGTATGGATTTGACAGATGCCATAGAAAAGTCACGTGTTGAAAGTATGGGATTTGACATTCGCTATCGCAAATTGAGCTAAATGCCGCTTGTCTAGGGGGGCTGATTCGACGTCCAGTCAGAAAATCTTGGATCCAAGCACAAACTGTAGCGGGGATCCCATAGGAGGGAAGCTTGCCGATAAGGGTATCGTGCCAGATTTTGTCAAAAGCATTTTTATGTCCAAGGACACAGCAATGGCTTCAACCTGGATAGCAGGCTATCGAAGGCTTGCTCCATAAATGCGTTGGGCAAATAAGAAGGTCCCTCAGTAGACCTATCCCTTTGAAACCCGAATTGGGAGCCACTGAGGAGATCGCTTAGTAGACTAAATACGCAAGTAAGTGGTTATTAATTGTAAGCTTTATAATCTTACATAGAATGGAGGTTATGGCTATTGGTCGGTAATTCGAGGGGTCGGTAGCAAGTTTCCACGACTTTGAAACTAATCCCTCCCTCAGAGAGAGAGGTACAAACGTGTCAAAACTGGAGACAGCTTGTGTGCATTACTCTGTAATACTCTCGCTCATATCCCACTTGGACCAGTCGCCTTGTTCACACCAAGACTGCGCAGAAACTAAGCAACTCTCGTTGACGAATTTTGGTGAACTCAAATGTTGATTCATCACGAAAAAGATTTGGTGGCACATGGTTAGCAGCATTTTGGTGTGAATTGCAGACAAAAAGATGAATGTGGACCTAAGTCTACTGCTGGATATGGGCCTCTCCAAAGACTCGCCCCTTTATTGGATCCTCGGCTACTCGCATTTAGCTCTTGTCAGCCATCTTGCGCAAATCGAAACTCCACCCGGCATTAGGGCATCCTACACTACGTGTACCGAGACGCGGTATCCACTCTAGAATCTGTTTGCCCCAACGGTTATCGGTTCTCCGGTTGATATGGCCATCCCACTGCCACTTTAGCTTGCAAAGCCTGCGACATCGGTTCTCTGCCAGATCACCACATTTTGGATTCGATCATAACTCTTTCTATAGTCTGCCCAGCGACTTTGAACTTGTGGACCAGCCAAATAGTAGCGGCCGATTCCTTTCGAGTACGAGTCGCACGTACTTTGTCGTGGTGGTTACGTTTGCGCGCCTCACAAGCAGTCATAAATCAAAATTTTGTAAGTACATACTAAAGTTTTAGTGTTAGTGCAGTACCGGGAATTCCCGGGACATAGTTAAAATTATCCGGTACCATAGATTTTTAATTTCCCGGGAATTCCCGCTATTTTCAGAACCGAGAATTCCCGGGAGCAATCCCAAAATGTTACTGTTTACAGTAACACTGTTTATAAAGACTGCATTGTTAGAGTTCTTTGAAATACATATAGTTTTATTGCAAGATAAAAAAAAAAAACGAAATCACCGAAAAAACCGGTTAACCGGTTTTGCACTGAATCAAAACCGAAAAACCGGTTTTCTAAAATATCTCCGGTTTTGTGACCCCTAATGACAGGGTATTAGAAATGACAGAAACCCCTTTGTTAAGTCAAGAAGTAAGTTTCATAGCACGATAAAATTTTGCGGTAATTAATCACGTTTTTAAATACGCACAAGATTTAGTTGAAATTCAGTTCAAAATTTCAATTAATATTTTTGAATGTGTAATTTGACTTCATGGAAACTTATTTCAAAACTTGACAATCGTATTTTTTCTCACGTAGTGGTAATTTCAGAGTGAAATATATTTTAATAAAGTGCCTAACGGCTATTTATAGCCCGACCATTAAAATAAAAAAAAATCTCGCCATACTGCGGAAATTATTGTAACTAATTTTTTCAAGTGGCAACAATCAAATAAAAAAACAATAAGATGTCATTCAATAGTGCTTTCGGTCAAAGTGTGATGTCAATTGTCAACCGTGTCTTGTTATTAATGGATATTGTGAGTTATTAGTAAGTATAACCATCATAGCAACCAAGTGGTGCTATAACCATAGCTAATGTGGCGCCTTCAGAGCAGGTTTTTTATTTTCTTGGTCGGGCTAAGTCCTCTAATATTTATAAGACCAATTGAAATGGTCATCTTATCTCTTATTTATGAAAACATGAACGTAAAAGTGTCAACAAGCACTACACGCTAGTGGTAGTGTAGCGCAAAACGCTAATAGAAAAGTGTCTTATTTCCTAGATGGAGTGGATAGGTAGCGTATATCATAACCTCATTTTCTTGAAGCCAGTTAAATAATAAATAACAAGCTAGGCAGGCGTCTCTGGGGCTCTCGCCGTTATCGCACTCGCCCACAGTCTTGTAAATACTGCGCTCAGTTCGCTGCGACTTATCTGTAATTGCCTGCCTGCGAATGTCTTTCAAGGAAGCGCACAAGGTGGACTCCATCTTGCAGCACCATTCACGGTGCGCTATCAGTGGAAGCGATCCGAGAACCAGGTCAAGTGGACGATTTTGATGTTTATTTATTTGCGATTCAAAACGATTCTGCTGTCGGTACCCTTTCAAAGCCGTTTTGTTTACCATTTTATTTGAACCGCGGAATTCGTTTGACCACCTAATCAATTTATTTAGACAACTCGTTATAAGTTTATATACAATTTTGTAATAAAAATTATATTGGTGTGGCTTTTGACGTCTTCGTTATAGTGAATGAAAAAAGTGTGGTTTCAATTTTCGGAATGACTTGGATTTTTTCCACATGACCTAGTTTGAGTGCAAACAAGCGGACATGTAGACAAAGAGCTTCCATTGTGGAATTACAGACATCTTTTATGATGATGAAAAATTGGTTATATGATGTGGAGTTTTAAAAACTTGTTTTAAATTATGAACATTATGAATTATCAGTCATCACAAACCCGAAAAATATGATATAGTATTAGGTACCTACAGATAGTAATCTGTAATGCTACGTCACATTTTTCGGTACATACTATGTACATTTGTTTTGCAAACAAAATAATGCATATTCTTTCGCTCGCAAAACAATCATGAAAACTTTGCATTATTGTAATATTTATTGACACAGCAGGTTTAGTGTATGGCTACATAAATGTTGTTAGGTACTTTAGGAAGAGCACAATACGCTACTTTAGCTACTTACGTTCTTATCAGCCACCCTCAGCATAAAGTAGCGGCCTTTGTAGTAAAGCTTGGAGACGCGCGGCCAGTAGTAGTTGGCGACGGTGTGCTTGCCTCGGAGCAGCAGGAGGCCGCTGGGAGCCAGCCCGAGGAAATACTCCACACTGTCCTCGCCCTGGAGGAAATTGATCCAGATATTAATATTAAAATTCACTAATAATTTATCTAACAGTTACAGAAAAAGTTTTCGCAACAATTTTTTATTGGACTTTGATGGAATCTACTGGAAGATAAGTGACTAAGAAACAATAAAATTAATCATAAATCTATTTGTAAACTAAGAGATACTTTGAGTTTTTTGTTAAAGCCTTTGAACAGGCTGAATCCCTGCGCCTCGCGAGCCAAATGAAGCTGTGGTTCTTTACGTTCTTATATGCAAATTGGCTCTTTAAAAACGAAATTTTGTAAATTGTAATTTTTCTTCTTTTGACTCAAAAGGTTGCCCCCTGGTCTAGATTATAAGTTCGCTCTCTGGATTATTACGAGTACAGTACATCTCTTTATTGAAGTAAGCCAAAATATAGATATAGATACTTATAATAAAATTATGATATAAGAGTGACTAACTGTCGTTTCGGACACATTTTATTCGGACACAGTGTCCGAATTGACACTTTTTAATTTTAATATTTTTTTACTGTCGATTCGGACACCGCGATATAAATAGCTGTTTTGTACAGTCAGATAAAAAATCTTCTTACGATTTCTTTTCATTATAAAAATAAAGTCTCAACGAAGCCTTCTACACGAAGCTATCGGTAATGTTTCTAAAGATGACTGGATCAAATGTGTGAGGCATGCAGAGGAATTACAGGATCAGGATCTAGCAAAGGCAATTTTAAAAGATAAGAGAATACAGTCTCTGGTAATAAAGTTACACGAAGATGACAGCGCTCCTGACCCGTGGTACAACTGCGATGTCCAACTGGTTGTACCACGGGGAAGTAAAGTTACCCATGGTTCAACTGGTTGTTCTATGGGGAAAAATCTTTGTTACGAGTGTTACGAAAAAAATGTGTCCGAAACGACAGTTAGTCATAAGAGTAGATAATTCGCACAATTTTAGGCAAGTCATTTGTTAAAATTGAATATCCCTTTATAATTTTATGTGCAGTAGAGTACCTAGTAATTTCTAGTAAATACCAGTGCTACTGCTCTCAAAGCAATTAATCTTCTTACCCAAGTTACTATTAATGTTGAGGAGTAGAATCTGTCTAGATTTATGTTCGAGGTAATCTCGGAACCACAACTAGGGTTTCGGAATGGTCTTTACTGTCAGTTGAGGATTCAAGTACCTATATTCGTAAAACAAGAAACCTACTTGCAGCAAACTATGTGTATAATGAATTAGTACTAAAAGAGCCAGGTTTACCACTGTTAAATTCTTTGTTCTTTTTACAAGCATTTATGTGGTTTATGACAGATAATAATAAATAAATAAAAAGATAAAATATGTCGTCAAATTAACCGTCATTTTTAGTGAAGCTAGCCTTAACTTTTTTCAATAATAGTTTAGTTTTTGACACTAAATTGCACTAAATACTCGTATCAAAAATGAGGAAATGTCATAAAATGTTATTACGATTCCAAGACACCCGCCAAATAATAACAATGTCGTTTGTGTTGAGACGAGCTTCGAAGTACGAACACAATCGAGGCTAAATTGAGATCGTTTATCTCCCCACACCTCTTCATTCCTACATTTCAAAGGATAGGTCTACTTTCAAACTCTATAAATGAAAATTCAGTATAAAAATAGTAACGAAACCCCCAATTGGCTCTTTTGAAACGTTGGCACATATTACACACGGAAAATGATAACTGCCGGCGAATATATTTTTTGAAAAGGCCATTCAAAATAATATCGCAATGCTAACATAAATCAGTAACCGGCAATGGTGCCGGATTAACACATGTTCGGAACGGTATTATAAATCATCCATCACACGAAGCGCACAAACCCCGGGCAGTGTGCACTAAATAAAATATTTACCAGAACGGGATGCAGATCCACGCCATACATGTCGAGCCATTTCACTTTGTCCAGGTAACTCAATTCAGCCTGCGCCGGAGATATTCCTCTGCAACAATGGATTAAACGTTATAACAGTTTAACGCTCCCCAATTAAATTGTTAGCGCTGATAAACAAGTAAGAAGCCGAAGTGACAGTGAACAATCACGTAGTTTCGGTGGCCTAGCCGTGGCTCACTTGCTGTTAAGTAGGTACACATAATTTGCATGTAATTGCGGCTTTGTGAACAGCCAGCGGCCGCAGTCTGCATCTTTGCTCAGTTAAAAATTCATTCAATTAAGCGAGAAAGGCGGCGAAGTTTAATTTCCGGGCGCGTAGCGACGCCTCGGCGTGAAACTGCTACATTTGAGAGCTTAATTTCTGGAACTTGCTTTCTTCAGACCGGCTTGTGAACTACTGTGCATAAGTGTGAGGATCGTTGTCTCAAGTTTCGGGCTTATGAGTGATTCATTACATTACATCACACACGCTATGTGTGGCCTAATTTTCAGACTAATTCAACTAGAGAGCTAAAAATTATTCCGTTAAAAATGGGAGCCGCGGAATTTGCTCATATTACCACTCTATTTGTATTTCTTGTGACTTTTCATTGAAGATTTTATCTCCTTTCTATTTATAACTAACTTAAAGGCACAAAGTTCTCAATTCCATTTCGGTTGGTATGTTTTCTTAATTAGAAATAATATAATTATTAAACAGGAAATATCGATAATGTAAACCTGCATACCTGAATAAATAGCGCCAATATTTCGTGGCTAAAGAGCTTTTTGTGTAGCGTGTAAACAACAAAACCTTTATAAAATTCCTGGAATTAGTTGGTATGGTTCACAACAGCCAGGGTACCCAAATGTCAATGACCCCACAATACGAATACATAACTACCGAATTTAGCGTGTGTGGTTTACATGTGTTCCAAATTCAGTCATGTGGTATAATAAGGCCTGAGAATCCATTTAAAAAGCCTCAACTGTTTTAATTATAAATGTGTTTATTGAAATTCTATGACAAGGTTAATTCTCCGTTTCAATGTTCGGTTACTGATATTTCTAAACATTACTGCAAAAAGCAGGCACCATTAGCATGACATATACGGTTTAACAAACTACCATCTAACAATTATATCCAACACTTCGAGATCACAATAAGGCACTTAAATCACCGCATTCAGGATTAATTAATAATTATAGAAATATACAAAAGTCAGACACACTCCATAAAAATAGTCATTTAGTCTGTGAAAATAGCCAATGGTCAACATTGTGATATCTTGTATAGAAGCGTGTAATGCCAACTATTCACATGTTCATACAATCCTTGTCGTATAGCGCGGCGTTTAAACTACAAGCTACTTGAAACTCAGACGCCATCCCACCAAGTGCTACGAGTATTAGTGAGTTGTAGTTGCCAAGTCCTTAGGAACCGGGCTTACTCATATTGTTCAATGCTGAGCACATGAGGATGTATACCCTTGAAACTCGAACAGGCATTCGCAAACGCTGAACTGATAGTTATTAGACATCGCAAGGCAATGACATAAGTTTAGCTATTGGAATATTAATTCGACTGAGACATTATCGGAAATGTTCTGAAGTTCTAATCCGGAATTGTCGAAACCCAAATACTCTCTTGATTTACTGAAGAAATATCCTTGAATAATTCATACGGGTTCATCTAGCTCGAAACTAATCAAAACTCGTGGGCCCTAGACAAGGGATAAATACAAAAAGTTGGTATACAAATATTATTTAACTTTATTAATATTTTTTGCTGGGCACCAACTGGCTTCTCAAAAATTACAGATAATTGTTAGTGGCAATATATTAATTATGAATAAAACTCATATTTTGTGACAAGACACAATATGTTACGAGATTATTATGCACCTCCAGTTTTGCAAGAGGCGATGTAGCGTAAGATCTCATGTCAAGGCGACACCACAATGTGACACTTCAATGCGCATTCTGTCAGTCATTTATGTACCTACATTAAATTAGTATATCTTGTCCCTTTGTGCCCACGGTCTTATATCCGGACCAAAGAAGAAAACGATTAAATATTATTTTACTTGTTATGTAATTTTGCGTACTAAAATATGGCTTATATCACAGTAAGAGTTAATTTCACCACTGCTAGATCTATTTATCAAATATCTTATATACGGTATTTTTGTCACTCTTTAAAACGAGATGACACAGTAAGGGATAGAGGATATCTTATAGATATATTATAAAGATTTACCTGACAGTGTTAAAACTGGCCATAAGGCTAACTCTTAAGATTTTATATCAGAATAGGTACTGTGTTCGCTCACCGCGTCAGCGCGTCGTATAAAAAACTAAGTCGTAGGTTTTGTATGATTAATGACTTAAGAGTTTTTTACTCATAGACGTTAAGAAATATAAAATAAGGTGCTTAGCTTACGTGAGTGTCCGATGTATTTCTGCAGCCCGCGCTTCCAGCTCGGGGGTCTGATGAGCCAGGAGTCTAAACTCGGAGACGTAACCTGGCGCATGCCGACGGGGATCATAATCACCCAACTCCGCTGCAAGAAAAAAAATTGCTGTATATTGCATGTGTCTATACATTTTTCGAATTGCCACTAGTTCTAGTGTTACGAAACTTGTATAATGAACTGTATAGCTGATTTGGCTTTAGTGTAGACAAAAGTTGAAACGTACTCTGTGTAAAACAAAATGCCTGGCAGATTGCTTGTATCAGTCCTATTAATAAGATGCGTCACAATAAAATTGGGTAATGAAGAAAGAATGTTTATTATCCATACTTCATTGGATTATCCATTTAGGCCCTGTTTCCCTCAATTTGACAGATACTGGCTAAGCGCCACAAGAATTAAAGCTTTTTGTTCTGTTTTCTTTTTGTTGATGTATTATTATAAATCTGCGTAAAACTATTCTCATACACAAGCCACAAGCTTCTAAAATATCCCACAACAACGTTGTCCTCGGTAAAGTAATTTATTTAGCCGATGCGGTAGTTCAAACAGTAGATAGAAATAACCCGGGGAGCGGGCGACGTTCCGTATTTGGAACAAACACCTTGTTTAGATGCATGTATCCAACATAATGCAACACTGCGTTGCGCCACGCGTTTGCACCAACTCAATTTAACGTATTGGTGTGTTAAAACTCTTATTCAAAGGTTGTTTGACGCGCGGCGGAGTACTTATTACGGCTGAACCCGTTCATTTCAATCTCTGTCGTGTCTCATTCGCTAAGTCAAAGCCAAAATAAACCAAACCATATGAACGCGACATAAAGATGGTGTATGCTTGGCACTTCACCCGTCCCATTCGCTGCGCTATTAGCGCAATTGAGTTAGCAAATGAGCGCAAGCAATACACTGTGTCTGAGCTACTGAGTTAACGCAAGCAATTACCCATGCCTACACCGGAGTATGGATATATTTAACAACAAAATACCCTACGCGCCCCTATTATGACACGACCCCGTAATTTAACAATAGCAATTAATTCAGTAAAGACAGAGGACACATGTCCTAAACAAATACGCTGAGTAAACACAGGGAAAGTAACACAATGTAAGGCGGTGGTCATGAAATTGAGACAACAGAGTAATCTGATAATGTGCGTACTCCAGAAGTAATGCGTCAACATTTACGATCATGGTGAGTTTTCTATGCGGCATAAAACAAAATTGAGCGATGATATTTTAGGGTGTAGAATGATTTATTTTGAGTTATGTTTTTTTATCTGTTGTTTGTAAGTGGTAATAGGATCGTAAGAGTAGAATTGTAAGCAGTGAAAAGCAGTCAGTTCAATCATATCTTTGTAGATTGTTGATCTTAGTTAGATTATTTATTTAAAATATTGATGGTTAAAAGGTGTCCCTTATAATACAAATCACCTATCGATTAGTGGTATGTTATGACGTACCTAATCTACATAAGAATATTTAACATCTTTACGAGTATGCATTTACTAAGTTTAGGACGAATATTGAACTGTATAAACAAGCTTTATCCATCTATAGTCACGTAAAGACGTCTTTTTTGTGCGTTTCAATCCAATTTCAATTTACACGGTTCGTTTCAACCCTCACAGTGGCCCACTCACTTTTTCAGCATTGTTGTCTATTGCAAAAGATTTATATCCCTTGTCTGTATTTTCGTGTTGTTCACGTTTGTTGCTTTTTTTTCGTCCAAGAAAATGAAGAGAGTTCCTTTTCGGTAAATATTGGCGTTAAATTTTATTTATCCATTTTACTACCTGTAGTGTTTTTTGTAGTAGCCGCAGCTTATGTCATTTATTTATTTCTTTATATTTTTTTCTTTCTTGATAAGAAACAATGTATATGAGTTTACTCAAAATTTCAAAACAAATTCTTATTAATACAAAAATATTCCATAATGCCTCGTAGTTACAGTGTTCGCTAGATGCGACGTAGACGGAACGAACTCGACACTTCTGAAAAACTATGACTCGCAAGCCTGACATTCATTTCCCGTCATATATCTTTTTTTGTGTCCTTAGAAATCGCACCATCTGGTTCGCTGCGGGAACGCGTGCAAAGAAGTTCGGACCTTTCACGCTTGTCTAGAGAACAATGTCAGTGGAAATACGCTATCATCGCTAATGTGCAGAGAAAATACTATTGGGAATATTATTTTATTATGTGCAAACAGAAACGCCTCATTTTTTAGAGGCCTGAGAATAATCTTGAGGAATTGAATACAATTCCTGGATAGAGTAAAATATTTATTTTTCAAAAAAGAAAATCGGCTTTGTATTCTCCAATCGGTAGGTATTTGGCAAACGTTGTGATTAAGCATGATCAATGTGTTTCAATGATGAAGGTTTTGGCCATTAAAGCTGATACTCTACGTATTTTAATAAATTATGATATGAAAATTTTAATATTTTCCTACTGTCATTAAGAGACTTTAAACTAGAAATACTCGTTACAAAACTCATCAGGAGCGCTATTTTCAGAAATCTATAAATATACAAAAAGTCGAATCATAATCGTACAAAAAAACTCCTAACGAATGTTGACACTTCTTTACACTTACGTTTACATCCTGTTTTATATTTATTATTGTCGTTTAATTTTCAATAATAATAGCTGAAGACACTCATAAATCTGTGTTATTTTTAACTCCCTCTCCCGACGTTTTACGAGCTCTAAGAATTACACTTCATTTACACATACATATTGCCTCATACACTCAATGTTAAAAGAGTAGCTTTCATTTAATTTTTTATGTATAAAATCTGTAGCAATAAAACTCATAAATAAGTACGTCGATACGACGAAATAATATAATCAACTTTAAACAGGAACTGAATCGTACGTTATTACTTATTTTCGAACATCAAAGAAATTCATCGGCTGGTGGTTCCTATCAAATATTGTAACATTCGGTGTGTGGATAGGAATCAGGCACAGAATCTGGTTCACGTTAGATGTGAATGATCTGAGGGAGCATCGATCATGTGGTAAGAGGCGTACCGCGTACGTCGCGTCTGCCAGACAAATGTTGCGGTTGCTTGACTACATGCAAAAACAAAACGTTTTCATTGCTAACGTCTTTGCCATGTGAAATAATTACAATGAGGCAATATGTATCTATCAGTCATAGAAGTCTATGCTAATTTATTATTGCTAATTTCTTTGTAACAATCGTACATGTTTAGCAGTTTTATTTTGTCCTTGATGGTTTCAAAAACTGTACAAGCAGAATATTGCAAACTTTAAATGATATCTTAAAAGAACCACCCCTTCTAAACCAATAAAAGTTGAAAGCAAAAGAAATCATACGAACGTCCAACTATTCTTTCTTTCTTTCCAGTAAGTTTTTTCGTAAAGGAACTAAGGTCTTGAAGTCATAGTCTAGTCTGGTACTTATCAAAAATACAGTGAAGGTCTTACCTTTAGTTCATAATATCTTGAAAATGGTAGGGATTATCCACACACTGCCGACGTAAAAGTCGTTAGGCATTTTGTCTCTACTCTACCGCCGAGTGATTAATGTGTAGTCCTACTCAACTTAGCTCGTTGCGAAAGATAAAACGACTTGCAATGCTTCAAACCCAAATCAACCAAACTGCCTACTGGGAAGTGCTTACCAACACACACATTCGAAGTAGGTAATTAATTCTTACATGTCGGTATGGAACAACCTTTTACCGCAAAAAAAAAACAATTATAAGTTAATTGGCAAGTAAGGATGGAAGCAAAAAAAAAACCAAGAAATACCTACATGAAAATCATCTCAGAATCTTACAGTACCAATTACCAGATGCAATTTCTAGACACCGAGTACTATCCTGTTAGTACATATTGTCTATGTAGTTACTTTTTTGTGGACACTTACACTTTTGGTAAACTTACATTTAGAAAATATTGAGGGCAGATTATACCCTAAAATGTATACATTATTTTAGGGTATAGGTAATCTTCGCTCAATTAAACATCATTTCTAACTACTTATTCAAAATATGTTTTAGCATTGATTAATGGTATCTTCTAACGAATGAGTACACACTACGTTACTTATCTTTATTCCGAATGCAATTGAACGAATATTTCATATTATATTCTTAATCTTTAATTTCATTCGACAAATTTTACTTTACTCTGCTATATGCTAATAAATTTAAGATGGCTGATACACACTGGGAAAAGAAATCTTGTTTTCCATAAAATATTACAACAAAAGCACGTCTCATAAAAAGGTAATGAGACTGTGATCATTTTAGTGTAAAAAGGCGGGAAACGTGAATATTTTATGTTGCTTGTTTTATAAAATACATGAGCACACGAGCGTTGAAAACGCCTCTTTCTATAAGAATACTAGGAATATGATTTTGATCACGAAACATCTTATAAGATGATTTACTTCAGAATTGATTGGTTGTGATAATTATGAATTCAAAATTTCAGTACGTCAGTTGATAAGTATCAAGAAGATAAATAATAATTATTATAATTTTTAACCTCCTCTCACGCAATCAGAGATGAAGAACTTTCAAATGCAAATGTGTTTGAAGTTCAAATGTTCCAAGATCATTTAAATGTATTCAATGACTGAATGCTATAAAGCCTAGTTGAATTTATTGGTAAGCCAATTAAGTTTGCTTATATCAAATCCCATATAAAGAGCAGCGGAACGCCATTACCGGAGCAAACGGGCGGTCGACACGCGCCCGTCCCCTGGGATACCGCGCGAGGGCTGATGCGAGCTAGATTAGATGCAAACGACGCTTGCCGCTGATGGCTCATTTACCTCTTGAATAACGCATCGATATTAGACCTCCGCGGTCCGCCCTCCTTGCCACGACTTACACCCTCCATAACCTTCGGATAATACGTTAACTTTTTTGTTGATTGCCCCAAAGTTAGGCTAATGGGGAACGTGATTTAGGATACTGTGGCGATTGGAGATTAAACGACTTGCTTTTTATGATCTTGCGAAATCAGCTTAACCGTAACTCAACCTATAGACCGATGAAACCAAACAAGTGTTCTGTCCAAATATTGACTGAGAAAAATTATTGTTTACATTAAAATATTTTTAACTGCCATTTGATTTTGGGTTGGGATCAAATCTCGTGATATAAGAATTGGTATTGAATTGATATTGAAATAACGAAGCCTCAACCAACAGTCTCTTTGGGTAAACGAAAACTTTTATTTATGTCATCCATTTTTATAAGTTACGCAGATCACAAGTTTTTTTTTATTGTAAAATGATACCTACCAGAATATTAGTTTACTTCAATGTATTCAATTGATTTAGAAGGCACTATCGGCCTAATTAGTATCCGTAGCTGATATTGGCCTCCCCTCTCCATTAAGAGGGATTAGGTAGGCGGTAATTCCACCACAAATAGCTAATTTCTCCTATTAGTATTAGAGTGATATCATCAGCCATTGCTAATTTGGTTTGATGCTCATCTTTCTACGCTGATGATTTATATGGTTGGTTATCTGATGTAATCTCGTTGCTAGTTATTAAACAGAAATAATTAAAGCAAATGATTGAAGAGATAACTAATTAAGCAGCAACTTCACAGGTCAGTTCAAGAAAATTAATATTCATTTAGTATCCGTACCTACAACCATTCATTTTGTTGCAAAAGTTTGACATATTATTATAAGAAGAAAATTAAATGTGCTTTCTAAGCGTCGAATATGGAATCAATTAGTTTGGTGCGGCAAATCAAAAGTGAAATTCACTGTGATTTGGCTGCATTTGCGGCTAGGTGGCGTCTCGGTATCTCCCCATCGCAGCATTTGGCGGAAGAATAGCTCTAACTATTGCTGCCGAGCTGAATTGAATGTGACTCGGAGCATTCGCCGACTATTTATTGAACCAATTTAGTGAATTAGAAAATACTAGAACTTCCCGGACAGCCAGATATTCGCTTAATGGTATTATGTTTCTGCTGGCGAATCATAACCGCGGATAAATATTGTTTAGCTGCATTGCTGCTTTAGATATCGGACTACATTTGAATATTCATCACGGATTCTATCTACGCACTAGCTTTAAATATTTCACTTTTTGCGTAAAATTGAATAGAATACATTGATTTTACATTCAACACGAATGGTTGGCAACATTTTGCAGTTTTCTTTGTGACACGTTTTGAATTTAATATGTATGTATGTGTACGTGTTGTGTGGTACGGATGCCTTTTATTATTTTATTAGATTAGACATTCACAATTTAACGATTTTATGCGTTTTTCATGTTTGCCGTCCGAACTTCCATTTCCATGTCATTCCGATGAGGCTAATGACGAGACTGGGTCAATATCTTTTTTTTCGGGCGAAATGCTATTAGGTTTCCCCCGTCACGTAGAGAAGCGATGTGGTTATGTGGGACTCGTCTGTTGCTACTCAATCATGCCCAGAGAGTGATGAAGATACACCCGCAAAAATATTCGTTAATAACGAAAATGGGAATGTTTAATCTCACATGTTAGTGTCATGAAATTGAAGCAGGATGACGTCTGCAAAACTCAACGCGGTGACCTACAGCATTTCCGGATGTTTCTCAATCGAGTCAACGTCCTCAGCCAGCATCAAATAAATTGTCCCTTACCATGCCTCTCATCCGAGTCGTATATCATTATAACAACAAACTAATTACAGTTCTCGCTAGCAGCTCACACGCTACGTTTTAGATTTTTTGTCACAACGATCCATCACGCTAGGTGATTGTCAAAATTACATGATTGCAACCTTATATTTGATAAATAGGAGGTTATGCAAGCGTCATTCCTTTTGTGATGTTATATGAAAAATTGGCTGCCAGACAATTTTGAACATTGCTGCACCGTTTCAATTCACATTTTTCAAAGTTGACCACTAAAGAGTCGAATTCCGGGAAACGTTCGACGACTGGGTTGATAAAATAGCTCGACTATTATGTGAAATGGTGAACTGGCGAACGGAATGGTCACAAATGGAATAAATCTTAGTAAAGTAGCTTAAAATAACATCGAAAGTATACGGTAGAGCTGAAAGAGTGTCAAAAATATTTCTCCTATAGGATTAGAAGAAACGTGCATGAATGGTTGTTACCGGTTAATTATTATGAACTTTGATGGACTGAAATAATAAATGGCTACGTATGCAATGTATTATCTGCCTCTATACGCTAGATTGTAAATACATGTTCTGGCAATTGGCTTTAATAAATACTAATAAATAATACTATTTCACTGACCCGAGGTCAATTCATAAGGTACAGATGATTACATTCAAACATTAATCTTAGCTTGTTACGAAAAGGCCTTGATTATACATATTATAATTGATTATGATCGTTCATACACGGTTTAATGAAGTGTAGAGGCAGCCGAAAATATGCATAGTAATTTTAAAATAATGGCATTATGTCCATTTCGTAACGCTCTTGTACGTTGTTTTTTGAGCATAATTGCGGCATAAAATCATAGCTGCGTCCAATAACACTTACGACAACTAATAAAAACTTATTCAGTTATCTTCACGGTCCATAATAAATAAGCATCTGCCGTCTGCGTCATTATAGCCTATGTATCATTTTGATGTTAATGCTGTTTCATCTAAATCCGTTTGCGTGAAAAATCTATTCTAAACATCCATCCATCCTCACAAACGTTCGCATTTAAATTATTATTAAATATAGATAGTACAGTAGGTACTTCAATATAAATAATATTATGTAGATTATGTAGATATCAGAAACAATCGTACATTTTAAATAGTTAATCTAATTCTAACTTTTGCCGCAAACAAATAAAAATAAATTTATAGCCTGACTAAGAAAATAATGCTCTGGAGGCGCCACATTAGCTATGGGTATAGCAACACATGGTTGCTGTGGTTATGCTCACAAATAACTGACAATATCCAATATTAACAAAGCACGGTTGACAATTGACATCACGGGTCACACTTTGACAGACAGCACTATTGAATAACATCTTATTGTTTTATAATTTTGATTGTTGCCACTTGGAGAAATTAGTTCCAATATATTTCCGCAGTACCTATGGTATGTTTAATGGTCGGGCTATAATTTCTATTTTATATGAACACGTATGTAGTATTTGATTTTAACTGTGAAATATATATTTATGTGTACTATTATAGTATATAGTGTTATAATAACACTAGTATATTAGTGTTAGTACTAGTGCTAAGATTGGTTCAACGCTGAGCGGCACGGGCGGCGGGCGGACGCGGACGGCGCCAAGTGCGATCGCGGGTTAGTGGCCGCGGGCCACTTTGCACGCCGCTCACGCTGTCGCTCGCGGATTTTGCCGCCATTATTGCACCGAACAACTTTAATCCTTGTCGCTTGTTTACCAACTACCGGTATATTTTGATTGCGGCTTTTATTCCCTGGTTAAGTGCAAGTGAGTTGAGCTGTACACTCAAGAAACACATTAGAGTAAGGCTATGTACACACATAACACACACGTGTAAGCTCTGATGATCTAATGAATAAAGTACCTACCATGTTATAAGCTCGTTTTTTTACTAATTTAAGGATTGTACACGTGGGTTTAGTATGTTTCGATTTTTCGAACTTTCTTGAGCTTTCAAAGTCAAATCTACACCTTTATTTTTGTCGCAAAACCAGTGTTTGTGGTTGGTCGAGTTTAGAGTCGATATTTTATCTTTTTAAACTCGTACAGAATAGGTACTTCAAGAAGAAATACAAAAGCTTAGGTATCTTATTAATTTAAAACGACCATACTTTCAATATTTATTAAAACCAGCGGACTTACTACTTATCTATAAAACATTTGAAAAACTTCAAAACAAAAATTCAATATTTTTTATTGCATTAAAAAAATACTCCAGGATATTATTATATTTGAGATCTGATGATGTAGGTAGCTTATAATTTTTTTTTACGGAAACCACATCTGGTCTTGAAATAGAAATAAACCCAGACGTACGAGTACAATAAATGTGGGCGTCACTTCAAATGATCGTTTCCTTAACATAATTTTATTATACTAATTCTCGAGACTTCTTTAGACCTTGTTCTTTAAATAATTGAAAGGATGTAGAATAACCCTTCAAATGCTTATGGTACCTTAAATGTTCGGAGTTCATTATACGAACTTTGCCAACGAACATTAATATTTTACAGAGAAAATGGGAATCAATTAATCTTGTAATAACTGTCTGTTGGCTAATTTTGATTGACCTAGCAAACTTACGATCGGAAAGTTTAAGAACTAATTTATTTTCTCTTTGCCTTGGAAGAAGATAAACCGTTAAAAGTAATAAGTAAACGTTCCTTGTAATTCTGTAAATGAAATAAAGTGCTTTAGTTAATGGATACAATTTTGGAGTTATCTAGAATATTCCTAACACATAATTTAGAAAAGTTATATATTGACGTAATATCTTCAGTTATTTGGTTATATGATTTTTAGTAGTATGGTTTTGTGATTTTTAGTTGAAGAATTCATGTCAGTTAAATCAAGAAAGACCATAAAGAAATTTAAAAATAAGCAATTAAAATATTGAATATTTAATTCTCAACTAACCTATACCTAATAAGTACATTTATGATTATTATAAATATTGTTTATCTAGACATAAGCTCCGAAGGACATAATACGAAGGTATTTTTAATAAAAAAAAGTATGTAGACGTAATTCCAATATTTAGAATTATTTTATTTTATTATATTTATCCAATACTTAGAATTTTCTAGTTATCTTTTTCTTAGAAAAACCACAAACTTTGTGTATTATTGAAGCAGTATTTTTGTTACGAGACGAAAGTTAATCGCAGTGTGTATTTTCTATTCCGTGGATAATACGCCGAATCACTGTAGTCGCTGGTCCAATTATTGACGCGCAGATTTTTTTTGAATGAGGCATTCTAAGCCGTCTAGTTGTTGTGGTATCCTCCTTTTCCGATGACCATTTCATGTATATGTATGTATGTTGTGTCAATCATAAAAAACATAAGGATCAATGTCAACAATCTAAAGTCACGCTGCGGCTTATCTTGCGCCTTGCGTGTGCAAAAGCGACGGTTTCTTAGTAGGTAACTTTATTAACTAATTATTTAATGAATTAGGTAAGAGCACACTATCAGGTGGTCTACGTCCGTATCTGCCTACTTACACTAATAAAATGAATCCATTAGTGCTGTCTATAGACTAATGTCCAAGCAAAACACCGAATCCGTTGTTTTTTTTTTACTCTAGCTATTGCCGCCCAAAGTACGGCAGGATTCGAGAATTTTTATTTTAGAAGATAGATACATTCATTTTATGTTAAGACTGATTTAAGAGTTTACTACTGGTTACGAATAGGCGGATTAGATGCGGTCGTCAAGTAAGCGCTAAGTACTTACATTGTAAGACGTAAGCGGCGAGATCAGCGGCTAGATCGAACCCCACAGGAAGACGACCTCGCAGCACGTCCTGTTTCAGCTGCAGGAACAACTGGTACCTGCCAAACAACAATCCTTTAAAAAATCTGGACTTTTCAGTGGTCATCTGCTAATAACAATCGTTTAGATATAACATAAAATACCTACACGGAAAACATGATTTTCCGTTTAAAAAAAAGTATAACATGTACCACTCGTATAGTGAATTTTTAATAAAGATTATTACTGTCAGGTAATAGTAAAAGGAAATCGTTGGAGATTAACAAGAACGAAAGAAATCGTGCTTCAATTAAATTGAGTCGCGTCACTTGCGTGCATGCGGAAGAAAGCGAAAGAAGCAAGTTTTGAATAAAATACGTTTCAGACGATGTCTAAAGAGACAAGGACAATGGGAAGTCGTCTAGACCATCTTTGGGTTTCAAAGAGCTTCTATGGCAAAGCATCCTTTTTGAAAGATACGGAATATTTTATGAGAGATAGATCTCGTTTATTTAACTCGTTTTTTTTCTAACCGTCTGTCGAAGCAAGCTTAGTGAAAGCATTGTAACATGCCCCTTAAGAGGAAATTAAATATTTAAAAACCATCACAGCAAAGGTTTTCAAAGAATTTATGAGTATTAAACTGTGGCGCTTAGCGAGAAAGACGTACCGCTGCTGACATAAAGGCGCGCTCCGGCGTCAACATCGTAATAACAAAATTTTAATAAAACATCTCCGTATTTCCTCCTGCTTTCCCTTAAGAGAATAAGATAAAGAATAAAGAAAACTTTTAAACATTGTACTAAACTGACTTCGATTGTGGCCATTGTTTGGAGTTTCATTACAAGATAGGTAAAAGTTTGAAACGAAAAATAAGGTGAAATTAACAGAGTCGGGCCTGCGAGGCTTGTAAATAGCAGGATGAATAAGGCTATTTTGTTAAGTGTATCCAATTAAAACTGGTTACAAAATGAAGTTTCCTAGGGAGGTTTTTATTCAGGCATTGACAGTTTAACGTTGCAGGGCGCGGCTGGCCCCATTCATTTCATCAGGTACGTGCGTCGTTTACGAGCACACCGGTTTACTGCGAGAGCACTACACCTTCTTTTGTTCCCTCACAGCTTAACTTCTTTTTATGGTCATGGAAATTTAAGTTTGTAATAAAGCTGAAAAGACATTTCTGCTATTACAACTGCAATGAAGCCGGTAACGACGTAATAAGAACTTTTTAAATTTGGTTTCATTAGAACGGGAATAAAATGGTTCTGCATGTAAGTTGTATCATATACGCAATTACCTCGTACCTACATAACTCTTTGCGACGGGTGTGAATGGTACAAATGTGTGACGCTTTTAGGTGTTTGGATGCATTTAAGAATTCGCGGTGCCTTATTCGATTCTATGTTTGTAACCCAAATGGTTAAGTTACTTAATTTGGAATTAGATCAATGTATCTGATGTAGTCAGATTTCATCCTCCTCAAACATTTGCGTACGCAGAATGACTCAATACTGCAGTTTCATGTTAATCGAGTCAATGATTAAGGAACATTTTTTACACAATAAGTGACTAGTATTATTAACAAGTTTAAGATTTTCAAAACTCAATAGCCGCGTTTAAAAATATCCTCAGCCAGGGAACTTGAGCTTGCTTTGCCCATTTAAATATGTCAGCCGTAAGGCGCACGCTTACGGTACCGCGTAATGACGCAACTGTTTATTATTGTTGCGAGTGATCGCCGGTGTCGGTTCCCATGACATAACACTTCTGCCTCTCCTCACTGCCTTTCATGTGTGAACGTTTCTATTCGGCAGCCTTATCTCTACTCTACTGGGAATGTAATGAATTTCGAGAGCACTCCTGATGGAATCCAAACCATACGTGATTAACGTGATATTCGGAACATTAACTCAAGTACCTACTCGTAAAGTTTACCTAAATAGCTATAGTACAAAACTACCTCAAGTTATAAGCTTTAAATCAGCTTACACAAACTTCCCATATTTGGTAGATAATACGGTCATAACTTATGGCCACTCCATTTGATCAAGTTAATGTTCGTATAGTCTTGTTACAGTGTATTATGAAATATTGAAAGCATTGTGGGCACTCGTATAATAAAGGCTTTATTACCGCACTATGTCATAGAGGACCCTGGTAGACAGCAAGAACCAGATGCCAGCTACGAGGGCGTAATAAATGGCGGAAATTCGGCTTAGCTAGTTCAATGCACTTACTATTGTGCTCCATAGAAAATGTATTAGGGATTTTTTGTAAGTTGAGGTTGGGTGTAGTACAATGTGAATTTTACTTAATTATTGACATTATCTAAAAATTAGAACAATCATTTTTCAAACTTCCATAAAATGTGTAGTTTTTATTTGAGAATCGCTTGTAAACCTTATAATCTTTAAGTACAAAGGGATTGTTCTATTCAAAGCTATTTTAGGCTTTGAAAAGATCTTTACCTTTAATTCCATAAATTAACATTCGTTTGCAAAATTATCTGTCATGATAAATGAGGTTTAAAATCTTCCTGCCTCCCCTCACCTGTATCTTGAAACTATCCAATATACACTCAACAAATCAATTTGATCAAAATAAGCTTGCAAAATAAGATTCTAGATGCGTCTAACGTAAACCGTTTCTGAAGCTCACAATGTCGAATAAAGCAAAAAAGCAATGAAAAAAAGTATTCGAGTTGAGATCGAATAAGTGTCAAGTATAAGGGGACAGAATTGAAATCGACAGGGAACGACGAGTGCTGAGTGGCGCGGGCGTCGCACAGATGTGTTTTATCGCCGGCTACACTCCCGCGCTGAATCATATTAATGTATCCCGCGATTGATGTTACGCACGTTAGATGCGTTCCCGGCACTTACACCGCTAACGTTACATCGCTTTCATCAAAACCACATACATAAATAAACCTCGAAATCATTTTAAATGTTAATATGCGACTATTAATTTAATCTCCACGTGGAGCCGGCGGTTGGTCCAATTCATTATAATAACAAACGCGGATTATAATAATATACGACTGAACTGGATATTCAAGTCCTAAATGTCTTTTTAGAACGGACTGAGCTCGAAATTTCAGTTATTTATAGAATTTGATAACGGTCCTGTTAGCTTGACCTTGAATAACATGAATATTCATAGCTAAAATATAACTTTCACATGAACTGGTTTTGCAAATCAATTTATAAAATCAAAATGTTTAAACTATGTTTCACGTTTTGGAAATAAATAATTATAATTAACATTTTAAGAGAGGTAGAGCATAGTGGATATTCCACTCGAATTAGCCGCTCGTGTGGGAAAGTACCTTACAGAAAATAGTAGCACTTCATTACTCCTTTACGTTATTTTTATGTCGGTAAGTAAGGTCTCTAGAGCTCAATTGGGTGTTGACAGCAGAAAGAACACTTTTTTGCTGCCAGCGTTATGTTTTTCCTTCAAACGACAACGACGCGCGAGTAATGCCTCCGGTGTTAGAAGCTTCGAATCAAATAAAATTCTTTATTGCATGTGACATTTCCAAAGGAGACAGTGACCATCAGGTGGGCCAGGCTTGAACGCCACTTTTGTGGTATAAAAAAACATACTTCATTCGATCAATAACAAGTTAACTGTTTATTTGACGTACAAAAAAAGGTTGTAAATAATTAAATAAGCACCCCCAACATCAATGAGAAAAACACAATTTGCTTCTCCGACTCTTATAAGACAGGATTTATTTATTTATGGTTATTTATTATGTTTGCGTACCTACATTTCATTTTTGTAATTACCTAATAACAAAGTTTGTATACATATACGTACAGCGATAAATTGGTTCAGCGAAAAGGCAATGCATATGAAATGTAACATAAATATTAAATATGAATAATAGCTTTCATACCAAAAAATGTGGATTTACGTAGATACTTTTTATTAAGCGTATTCTTTGTTTGCGGTAAATAAGAGAAATCACAACTTTTTGAGCATTGTGACTCGTTCTAAGGTAGCCAATATTTTGTGTTCTCTACAACCTTGTTATTGAAAAACATGACAGAAGAACCAGACCAATCTTATACAGTTAGTAACTTAGTATTAACCGACTAGGGTTTACGCACGTTGATTTCGCTTTTTTTTCTAGATAGGTACGCATATTTTTTAGATGAATAGAACTCACGGTTGCAAATATGTACATAATTAAAATCGAAATATTCTTCATTCATGCCGGCTTCAAAGATACTCTAATCAATAAAAAATCTAGACGCTCAAGCTACTTTACATAAATAGGTGTCTACGCATTCGAAACCACCGCAACAATAAAAACATATGGTCCTGTTTGACCACAGCTAAAATAAAATAGTAGGGCGACAACGATATTAAAGGTGATGTCCAAAAAATAACCCAGAATCGACAGGAATGAAATGTGTACCAATGGATTGGCATTAAAATATAATATAATGTTGCCAAAGCGGCAACCCTGAAATCGTTATAGTATAGGAGCTAGGAGCAAAATAAAATAAGTAAGAAATTCGTATGAAACAATAATAAAAATAAGTTTACACCATTTTGTTGCTTAATATAACGTTGTTTTAATGTTGTATCACGTGTGTTATACATGATAGTTATCATTAACACATTTCACAATCAACAGCAACATAATAACAAAACAGCATATTAAATCACAACATAAAAAAGACTGTTTTTTGTATATATATTTTTTCTTTTGGCCCATGGATACTACAATCGTTATAGTACTGTGTGTATTATTGGTAATTCTGTGGTTAAAGATTGCAAATAAAATAATAATTGGTATAGTAGAGGAGCTATAAGCCAAAAAAACTAAGTTAAAAATCGTTTAAAAATAATAAAAATACGTTATGTTGTGGGTGTGAATATCGTTGTTATAATAATTTTTTAAAAATCGTTTAAAAATAATAAAAATACGTTATGTTGTGGGTGTGAATATCGTTGTTATTATAATTATGCATATCATTAAAACTTATTATATTTGCAATCTTTAGCCACAGAATTACCAATAATACACACAGTACTATAACGATTGTAGTGTGTATGGGCCAAAAACAGAGTCTTTATTTTGTTGTGATTTAATATGATGTTGTTATTATATTGCTGTTGCTTGTGAAATGTGTTGATGATAATTATCATGTACAACAAAAGTGATACAACATTAAAACAACGAAAAACTTATAATATTATTACTGATTTATACGAATTTTTTACATATTTTGTTTTGCTCCTAGCTCCTATACTATAACGATTTCAGGGTTGCCCCCTTGGTAACATTATATTATATTTCAATGTCAATCCATTGATATACATTTTATTCCTGTCGATTCTGGGTTTTTGTTCCATACATTTTTGGATATCTCCTTTCGTTGTAGGGCGAGTAAAATGTTAATGACAAGCTTACCGTGTGATTTCTTCAAGCAACTTGCACGGGTCCGCCGCGTAGAACTTAACGCCGAAGTAGAAGGTGTGAGGATCTGAGCCTCGCAGCTGCCGCCTCAGCCGCTTGCCAGCGTCCAACCAATGCTGTACCATAAAACATTAAATAATGTTAACTTTTATTGTTCCTTCTTACATTAAATTATTATCTATAATGATGACTGTTTCAAATTCTTGGCCATGAATGAAAAAAAAAAAAATACTAAGTCAGTTGGCAGGCAGACACGCAGCCCACCTGATGGTAAGCGGCCTTTGCGGCCTATTCCATTGAGGGACACTTCACCAGGAAGCGTCGCTCAATGTGCTGCCAGACTGTAGACTCATCTGATCTTCGAGCCTTTGATTTCAAGTGTACTGGCTCCCACATTAATACTACCGGAACACAGCCAGAGCTGTTATGGCGGCAGATTTTAACTGCACTCAAAAAGCATTTATCTACATCCATACCATAATATGTCTATTTTATATTCAGGAGCGATGAGCAAACGCCCTACATTTAGATATAAGTATCTGTGGCTGCATTGAAATGTTTACATTTTAGTGTCGGTAACCGATACTTAATTTCGTTCAAATTTCGAACGTCTTCTTTAAAAGTAAAAATTAATAGGTTTTTTCGATTATCGAATTAGTCGATTAGTAATTTTATGTTCCATTCCTATACATTTAATTCGATGCTGAAATTATAATAATCGATTTGAGAATCGAAATCAACTCGAGTCTAGATTGTTTATGGATTTTAAAAACTACAAACATCAGTCATTATGTCAGTACTAACTTTTACATACAGATTAAGTTGGTAACTAGGGCGTTTGCTCATCAATCCTGACTATAAAATAGACATATTATCGTATGAATGAAGATAAAGTTATGTATGTGACTGTACATAATTAGTCATTAAAATACTCATGTGATTCTTTTATGAAACTCACTTCGTTCGTTTCATAAAACCACATTCGTATTTTAATGACCCTCATTATGCAGCAGTCACATAAATAACTATAGTGTCACCAAAAAGTCCCAAACAAGAGTACTTTAATATTCGAAAGTTCTCCCCAAGTGTTTGAATGAAACACCTGTTTTGTTTATAAGTCAGAGATGGCAGTCATTACATTAATGTTAATTTATTAAGAGAACACGACACGGTTTAAATTACCGCTTTAGAGTAATTTAAGACAACATACACTTCTCCTCGATGGTCTAGTGTTTTAAGTATCGGGCTGTGATCTCAGGGTTCTGGGTTCAATTCCCGGATCGAGGATTTGTGTTGGTTTTTTCGGACATAGTTTGGGTTTGCGATTACCAATCTAAACTTGGAAAGCGTGATGATCAACCAGTAGTCATCATTGTAGCAACTCGATTTAAATGATGGAGGCCTTTGCCCTCATGGAACATTGAATAGGCTGGTACTTGCAATACACTTACCGTCTGATTGTCTTGGTCTACATAGCGTAGACCGAAGTAGGCCGTTTCTAGAAGATCTAGATGTTTGAACACCACGTCCAGCAGCACTTGGCCGGTACTGTTGTCCTGAAAATAAAGACTTCGTTTAATCACTATTGACAGTCATCAGTGTTAACTACAATTATTGTGAGAATGGAATTATTAGAGTGGGAAGTAGAGGTAATTGTTGTAAGACTTAGCAGCTTCTGTGTTCTTCTAAACGTATGGTACCTACTCGTAACTGTTTCCTTAAATATACCTACCGCCATATACTAATGAAAAACCGAATACAGCCCAAACATTACGGACATCAATAATTGAGCAATTTGAAACTATCATACTTACTATATGTAAAACTGAGAAAAACCTGAATACAATATAATTTCAGGTCATTAAGGTCAGGTCTGAAACTGATCAAAACTGATCAAAGATCCCTATCTACCGACCGCTTACGGTTGATACATTTCCCCGAGACTAGTTTTCCAATGAGTTGTTGAAGGGATATGCCTTAGCATCAGGTCTTTGCAACGGGAAACTGCACGAACTTCGAGAATATACTGCACATAATAAAATTGGAAAGCAACAAATTGACCCGTATCTCCCTCATATTGCCGTCATTAATTTGCATTTCTGCGTAGCCGACTTTCCTCGATTAGATTATTTCACTCGAAGTGTGGCCGCTTACAACAGTAAGTAGAGAAATCGTTACAAGAAAAATCTATCTCGGAATAATATTGGTCTCAAACAAGTATTGCACATTTGGCTTCCATACAAGATCAGTTTAATTACCCATTAAAATCATAGATATAGTATATAAAATAGTATAATTATGTACATAATTATGTTTGTATTACATTTTTGAAAACTGATTTGGTGTAATAATTTAAGAAGTGGCTACACTAGACATCCCGGATTGATTCCCCGCACAGAACAAACATTTGTGTGCATGAATCTATGTAGGGTCTGGGTGATTCTATGTATGCCGTTACAAAAAAACAAAATCAAAAGTAATATTTATCCGTTGTCTGATCAAGATAGCTATTACATAGTTTAGAGCTAGACAGACAGACACATCTACACGGAAAAGTCAGGATTAAATAAGGCTACCAATGCTTGAAAATAATTCAATACAAAATAAACTGATTTCGTGCTCAGTCGCTTCGTGCGGACAGCAGTAAGTATACTGCGTTATACATTACCTAAAATTGGAAATCCGATCGAGCCAATCTTCCGCGCTGCTATCTCCGATGAATCGAATTTGCATACACGAATAAACGATTTTTCTCGATTTGGTTAGATTGCAGTGATAAGACACTAATGCACAACTAATAGTATCATAATCGGGAAATATTTTTTAGTAAAAGATCAAATGGGTTGTAGTTATAGATAGAAACATTTAAGTAACTATGTGCTCTCCGTGTGATAAGTCAACCTTCCTTTGATTTATCCATAGAGCGGTTAACCTGGAAGTAATTTGGTGTAGTGATTTCCATGACAGGCTCATTGCGGTTTTACTGTAGGTAACTTAGAACAACAAACTGAATCAGCGATCTTATATTTTCAAATAATTATTTGAGTCTGGCAGTACCTCACTGGAAATTCGCACGATTGCAAGTCCCAAAAAGACCGCTACAGATTTGTAAATCATCTGGAACGCAAAAAATATCGATCCTAACCAAAACTCCCACAGATATATCCAATGACTCCAATTTGCGTTTCTGAATAATCAACTTTCCTCGATTAGGTTAATTCGCACGCAGTGAGGACTGGTAAGACCAGTAGTCGGCGGTGATGTGTGGCACCATAATGAGCGGGTTGGGCGCGCCGCTCTCACGCGCATCACGAACTGCTTGCGTGCGCTTGCGCCGTGACATGATAAATACAGACCGCGAATTTGACTACCTACTTTAAAATAAGTGATCGCAAGTCTTATAAAAAAAATGAGGAGATACATTTTTATTGTCTTGTTTTGTTTTTATAACTGCATACCTATATCGAAACGAACAAACGATGCATGCAGCTTAGGTAAAAATAGGTAACCAAAAGACTCAGTTCTGACGGTATTTTTTATTATTTACTTTTTCATTTAGTCATTCATCATAAATTTTGTTTGGCAATGTTAAACTTTTAAATGTTACCGGTATAACTTGAATGTACGACTATTATTAGGTACATTTATTACAAATACTATTTTGACTATTCAATACCTACTAGATTCAGTAATAAATGGGTATATTACGAATATTATATAAACGTAATGTTTCCTAAATAAAACAAACATTTACAAACTTAATAGAGAGCACGCTACGCTTAGATACTCGGCAGCCCGAAGTGGGCTTTAATCTCCGACATCAAAGACATGGGACCATATTTCACCATACAAATCTAAACAAACTTTTAACGACTTTTAATTACAGTACATGAAATAACACTTATCAACGTCTTCAATAATGTATGTATATGAACCTACTTCTTTCCTTATAATTTATGTTATTAATCTATCAATTGAAATTGAACAACATATCACCGAACCGTTCTTTAGCTGTTAAGAGCTACCTTTGGCTTGTGGGAAAATTGCGAAACAGTTCGCTGGGCTGAATAATAAATGATTTAATAACAGAGCCCGTTTGCTCCCAGCGTACGTTCAGCTCGAAAAATAACAAACGATTTCAAAATCTGGCAGCAGTTGATGTAGGTAGGTGGCGCGACGAGCACACGAGAGCCCGCGGGTGCGATACGACTGTTATGTTTGTTTACCCTTTAACATATTGCAATTTATTACCTACAATGCTTGTAAATCAATCTTCCTTGGTGATATTTATTGTGTTTTTTTTTGTCAAACAGTTGACTGAAATGATAAATCGTTGTCAAGCGCTTGCCCTTTGTTTACAAATTTAATTAAGTACTCGTATGTTGATTTATCGCCGACAAGACATTTTTTGTACCATCGAGAATGGGTTTAAGCACTTTAATATTTTTACTAAAATATAAATTATTGCAAGTCAATACAGATTTGATTAAATTCATATCAAAAGCTCTACTTCTTAATTAGGGAAGAAATCAGCTTTACTAGTTCTGCTTATACAATGAATGATTATTGTGATAAAGCAAACGCAGCATCTCATATACTGCCAATTATCGTGTCTATTCGTAATTGCCCACAATGGGAGCCAGCTCAGGCCGGGACAATGAAGACGCCATCAATAAAGCAGAACGAGCCACGAGGTGCACTTACGCAGTAGACCGTGAAATGCTGTCGAGTCAATTTGCCGCCGCGACAACACAATGACCTCCTCTGCCGCCGACACTAGGCTCGTTCCATAAATTGCTGTGCAATTCCTTGCCTTTCCCCATTCTCTCCAGTATTTGAGCCAATAAAATAGTGCAGAGACGCCTGACAATTCCGACGAAACAAAACCTTTTGCACCTTTCAACACCCACTGGTAAATTGCAGGGCTGGCTTTTGCCAGGTTATTTATAGTTTGAAAAATAAATGTTTCTAAGGTTTGTAGTAAAACTACCGAATTGGATAGTTCTTTCAGTTGTATTCACACGTCATGTGAGAGTAGAGATAGAGCCTTCAACATTTTGCACACTTGTCAAAAATTAAAAAGAGCGTGAGCGTATTGTATGTTGTTTGAAATAACTCAACTAGCGACCTAGTTCTGATTGGCACTAATTGTATAATTTACTCATCTATGAATGTTAATTCCCCTAAAAATCCCGAAGAACGTATCAGTTAACATAAAAATTCGGCATTTTTGTTTTTCAAAATATACTCGTCTATATAACATCTTTATTGAAAAATTGGTTGTTTATCGTATAAATTCTGCTTTGATGAAGCGAAAACGCCAAGATTGCGGTGAGCTCATTGATCGAACTGATCTATAATCTTCTGTAATAAACGTAATAAGACACAAGCTCCGTCGATTACGGTGCCGCCATTCCTCAAAACAGTATCTCCTATAATCTGTACGGCTTAAGAAATCATAACATTAGTAGGTCTTTAAAAAAGACTGTCATAATCTCTATGTTCATAATAAAAGAATATTTTATTATTCGATGTTTTTATCACTAATTTTGACATTTTAATAATACACATTCATAGTAAAGGTTAATAAATATGAGGCTTGAGAAGCAGACTGAAATGTTCATTGATATAAACTTTTCTGTTAATTAGGTATACTAAATTGTTAATTTTTGTTAATTATCTTCCCTGTAGTTTTGTTGTGCTATGTATATTAATAGATAGAAATCCAATTAAAGAAATATATTGAGGCATAGCATTGCTTAATTGCGAGCTTAAACTATTCCATGAACGTAAACAAGTACCCAGTCGTAAAACATGATAGACACAAACAGAATTCAATTTATCCAAATAATTTACTCGTAAATCTTGATGTTTTAGCAATGTGCAAAAGAGAAAAGTTAGCGGTGGATCCATTTAAGACAAATATCCCTTTGTGATACGAAAATTGTAAGGGGAGAAATAGCGATTTATCTAAAATATACATTCAACTTAGTAGAGATGTCGAACTCTCATCGCTTCCACTTTAACCAAATTGGATGATTCTAGCCCAATATATCTTGGGAATTTGTTTGACGAACAAGTTGCGGGTCTTCGTATAGGCCCAAACAAAAGCATTTCGGGGATAAATTCCTTCGTTGTTTACGGTTATGACAGAGACTTATGTAAGTATTATCTGAATAACTGCGGAATTCGTTCGAAGCCGGCGGTCTTATGTGTTTTCAAGTTTGCGAGAGTTTCCGAGATAATAGAGATTGCGTGTGAGGTCGACGACGGAGGACCATTAAACGGCGGGAAGCGAGGCTGTAACTAAATCTTACTGCGATGGCTCTTTAACCACTCAATCCCGAACCGGCACTCGGGTGCCGCGTAACAATAGATTTTCTATTGTGTCTGGTAATCCGGGGCTCGAAAGATTAAATAACTTTTTTCACTCTGCGTTTTCGCTGAAAATACGTTGTATTTTGCATTTACTCGAGAACTTTTTTAGGAAGTCTGACTTTTATTACGAATTGACAAGGATTACTACCATGTTAAATTTTATCTTTTCAATGATCCAATACGGAAAAGTTCCTTAATACGAGTACTACTCAAATACATATTCCTAAATGGAAAATTTTATTCTTAATTTTTTGTTTTTTCTTCTTTCTCTATGGCCTATCAGATGATTAATATTCAGAAGATTACATTAACTAATTTGATTAAAGCTAACCATGTTGCGCAGATCATACCTAATGTAAGACAAGGGCTGGAAGATGATAAAAATTATGATTTAATTGTATCAAAATCCCAGAAAACCTGTAGCGTTACAGGTTTAATTTTACACTTTATGTAACGTTCTATTAACTTACAATATATAATATATTATTTTTATTCAAAATGCGTACAATATGAACCCTTAATTGTTTATTTGAGTGTACATATCAGCCAAGAGCAAGGACAAGGATGAGGACACACGTCGATCGCCTCGCGCCTCGCACGACTCGTGAGCCACTCTCACATTCACCGCGCGGCGACAATGCCAGCCAAATAGAATTTAATATTCATAGAGACGACGTACGATTCACTGAATTCATCCGCACCTTGGACCCGAGCCTCGCATATAAAAGACCTTCCTTGAGCCCCCGGGTGTACTTGAAATAATTCGTTTCAGAATTGCTACACTTCAAATGTGAGGGACGGGAGATGGAGAAAAAACCCGGTTGTTTCATAGATACACGCGAAAATTGAAAACTGCTATCGTGGTCCGTAGGGACGGTCGCGCGGCGCTCCGGCTCTGGTCGATTTTAGAAATAATCCCTCGGCAATCTCGGCCGCAAGGAAAGTGCAGAAAAACCTGTTTGAGGGTTTTGCTCCTTAACAAATTACCGGATGACAACGAATTAATTGTTGAAAAGAGTTAATGGAAGTCATTATTTCGATACTTCATTTTCCTGCTTTATAGTTATCTTACCTTCTGTACGCGGCTTTACCCGCTTGATACGTTTTATGAAAGACTAGTCTATGTATTATTGATGTAACTATAAGTTTTATTACTGTAACGTCTTATCTAAATCCGTTTAGTAGTTTTTGTGAAACGAATAACAATGCCGGCTAAAATATCTATTTCTTTGAGTACTTACCTTTCAGGCTTTAATGGATTCTGTCCTCCTAAACACCTTTTAGTACGTTGTACCATAAAAGAACATTGCCAAAATCTCGTAGTTCGAACAAATTTTCCTTGTCCTAGTCAACGTTTATCTTACTTTTAAAGTCAAAGTCAAAATATTTATTTTGCAATTTGATTAACCAAGAAATTGATTCACTGGAGGGTAGGCGATGGGTCCACGCGTCTTTTAGTTTTAAATCTTTTTATTTGTGATCTAGTGCAGTTTAGTGTTGAAAAGTGGTGTGATTTTCATTCAGTAAAGTGTAACGAAGTGTCATAAATAAGAAAATTGAAACAAATTGACTGAATGGACGGGTATTGCGTGTAGTTTGTCTCATCGGTAGATGAGACGTTCTTACCGCAATGGCGTCCATTCCCCCGTGACCTTGAGAGTATCCTCCAGTGTTTCCATGAAGCGTTAAAACATCTAACACCAAAGTTTTAACGCAATTAGAAACTCCCTCATTCACTTGACATTGGCAGAATCACCGCGCCGCAAACAGGCGCGGGATTGAGTCCATTAAAAAAAAAAAAACCAAGAAATTCTTTTGCACGTCAAAACTTTTTTATCCTACCAGCACTTCGACGTGAATGGCCTGTTGAGAAAAGTTCAGGCGAAGCCACTGGCCAATGTGCCTTAACCTTAACCTTTCGGAGTGTAGCGCTGCAGAGTGGCAAAAACCACTTGCGTACCGCTAATTTTATTTAAGAAACAACTTTATAATATGGATTAATATCAACTTTTCTTAAATGTAAACATCATAAGCTTTGGACTTCATGTATTGCTACGAAGTAAAACCTATAGATAGTGTTTTTGAACTTCCTTTCATATAAGTCTTTGAGAAAATCGTCAAGCACTATTCAGAGACTTAAAAGTTTTGCACTTGTAAGTATTGCAAGTAAAGTGAAAGTATCGAAACCTTGTAAGTACATGGAGAGGCTCCTGGTAATTATCTCAAAAGATAAAAAAGAATAGGTTGACATTATACTCGTATAGATATTGTTGGGAAAGATTTATGAGATATAGAGAAAACTCTGAAAAACAATCAATGTTGTGAAAAAAGTACAGCCAACATATATTCTTGTCAAGATGTTTGCCAGCTTCATCGCAATTCTTTTTTCAGGCGAAAACTTTTTAAGAGATATATCTGAGCTTAGCCAATCTGGTGAATATAGAAATATTTTTTAGAAAGTAAGATGTTTACGTAGTTGGGTTATGAACAATGCATGGCAGTTTTTACATATTTAGACAAGACTTTTTTTCCGGCTACAACGGTGTCTTGCTGGCTTTTTCTGGGGCAGTCTACAGTGGCACTATTATCGACGCTTTGATGTAATGGGACACAGAAAACGCTTATCATCAAGTAGGCTGAGCGCCATATGAAGATCACAGGAGCCTACAGTGACAGCATATTAAACGATACTTCTTGATTGTAATGTAATGAGCCGCGGACTGCTTATTATCAGGTGAGATGCGTGCCAAGTCCGACTGACATAGCAAAAGCGGTTATTTTGATACTTTTAGTTTATTACTTTTTTGAAACATTTCACATTACTATGCAAAAGGTTAAGTACCTGTATCTCGTGCAACAGCTCTCGTTCGTCGAGAAGCACAACGCGACAGGCAAGCGTGCGCGGTGCGGGGCACAGACATTCCATCATCCTGCCGACCGGCACCGAGTCACACCGACTCCTGGAAAAAAGCAGGCTATTAGTAATAAGATCATTATGAAATTGCTTTTTCTGGGGAAAATATTTTGCATAACCTCGACGGAGGGTGCCGAGAGTTATAGGGACTAAGCTTCACAGCACCGCTCAAAAGTCTTAGCAGCAGTGGCACAGAACTCAAAATGGTATCTGCTTCTGTAAGACACCAACAGTCTTTCTTTTAATCCAATTTGATATATTGATGGTTGAATCGAATTCTAATCGCAAAATATTTTTGGATTTTTTATTTCTAAATGGGCCGATCAATCGCCACGAGGTAGGCAAAGGCTCGTTTCTTTCGGATTTCAAGAGGAAACCGGAGAGTTCCACACATGACCGCATGTCCCGATAGCCCAGTTCACGGTGCTTAAAAGTATTTTCTTACGAAAAAAAAAACTCATTTAGTACATTGTCTATCCAGGGAAAAACTAGCAATCCTCATTTCAATTTATTGCATAATTATCATGATTCCCTCTAGTTTTTGGCTCTACACCTACGCATTTACAACCTCACTTTGCTTAACTAATTTCAACAAAGAACATGCTCATTACGCAAGCACAAAATGTATTTTATAGAAAACCTCATCTAAATGTGTTTGTCTGCTATTTAATTAATTCATGACCGCAGGAGACGGCTGGAGGGAGACGTAACACCAACGTACTTACGTTCTTTCTGAGGCAGTGAAGGGTTAACAACGGAACTTCTAGCATTTCGAGTATGACTAAGAATACATAATACAGTGGTTGTCATATAATTAAGAACGAATTTGTATTCGCACAAGAACAAATCTGTCTTAATTATATGACCACCGCTGCATGTCTTTGAATGATTTTTTTTCCGAACGACCTAGTTACTACTATAGTTTTAATATTTCGTAGGTATATTTAATTTATGGCTACTAACCCACTTTCGCGACTCTGTTAATCAAGATTATTCTTTTCGCAAGCGGCAAGGCATTTTTCTAAATTTTAATATCACCGTTATCATAAGGCTATATTAGGTACTTGTATAAGTAACTTAGCGTAGATTTGATACCGTATTTGTAACAAGTAGGTAGGTACTATGATTGAATATGTATTTTACATATTACAATTTAGAAACAGCTAACGGTGTTTAATGCTGTTTAATTTTTATTTAATATAGTCGTAAACAGCAGAACAATAATACGGAAATGCGAAGAGAACCTGATTGTATTGTGATGTGGTTTTAATAAAAACAATGCGAGTTGTGTTTGCGGTAGGAAATAATGGCACTGAACCCAATTCCATGGAAGGCAATAAAAGTAGTTGAACTGAATTTAATTAAACCGACTAAGGTACGAGTAGATAAATAATTGAATCTGTTTTATATGCAAACAACTAATTCCCTAGGGTTTATACGTGTGTTTAACTACGAGTATGCTGCACTTAAATAACAGAAAAGTATAACAAAAATAAAAAATTATTACCATAATCAGGCCATTCGGACCAGACCATTCGAACTTCTAACTTAGCCACCCTGTAATTTTAGTCTAAATTGCATTATAATATTGCTCTTACAAAAACTCGTCTGGGTGTCTTCTTTAATGTAGTCGCCCAAAATACTATAAGCAATGTTTATTTGTTGTCTGGCATCCTTAGTACAGGCTGATTTCAGTTTGGAGCTAGGTATCTAGCGCTATGTAAATAATTTCCTAGGGTTTTAATGTTTTATTTATTTTCCCGGCCACTTCCTGTGCTAATCGAAGTACGCTTTAAAACTGGAAGTTAATGATGAAATAAAGAGCACCTACATCACACGGAAATAAAATCATGGAAAACAAAAAGTAAACAAAGTAAGTTATAATTGTTTTCTGCACGAGCCGTACGTATTTCCTTTTTATAATTTAGTTTCTTGTTAAGTACGTATGTATGCGTGTTACCTTTAGCCTTCTCTCACAAAACCTGAAGTTGTTTGAAGTCAATTACGGAGTTATTTGCAGTCAGACTCAATAGTAGAATCACCAAAGGGTTGGTCGAAACCAAATATATCCTCGTTAAAAGTTAGTCCGGGGAGATTCAGCGAGCGAGCATTGAGGGTTGGTTTTAACAATTTTATTTTAATTAGTAGCAGAGCCCACTTTTAATAGGCAGATTTGATTCTACAGCCTTTTTAAATAGAAACACATGCAGTGTATTTTGCGAAAAGGGCTGGGAAACTTTTGACAAACAACTACAATTTGGGTTGGCAGCGACCGAAAGGTACTAAAGACGAGCTTGAACTTTTCTCTTTAAAAAACTTATTATTGTTGTTGCATAACTAATATCATAAATATACAAATTCTGTGTTTTGCTAACTTTCGACATGCTATCGGGATTTCGTTTGGCAACGAGAAGTGAAGTATTCTTTTAAAGGACCTGAGCATTTTTCTTAATCAGACATTGCTATTATAATAAACTTCTTTACGTTTGAATAAACATGATTTTCAAATCTTTTAAGGAAATAAAAAAAAATATCAATTTTGTACTTCATTTGGAAATAGCGGTAGCGGTGTAGCCATGATCGAACTTGCCTAGTTACCCTGTTAAGGGTAAAGTGGTCAGATGATAATTAGTAATTACTGCTATAACCGAACTTTCTTAAACCTGGGTCATGGTGCAAGAGAACCCTATCTACATCAAAACAAAGCGTTTAGACAGAAAATTTAGTAATGTTTTAAGTTCGATTTTAATAACGATTACACTGAGAAAAAATATAGCCCACAACGTACAAAATAAGCGTTGTCGATTGTTTGTTGTTTGTGAGTCAATATTTACATAGTTATAGTGTCAATTCTAATGTTGTCAGACTAATGTTGTGCTACACTCAATTTGAATGTTGTCAATTTCAAGAGAACTTTACCATATTGCCGTTCAAGCAAAAAACATTGTTAATTCGTTAATGTTTAACGTTGTGTCGAAAAAAAAAACAAGTTAACAAAGTAAACATATAGAAATTGACAGAAGAAGAAATTGTACTTGTACAACAAACTTAATAAATTGACAAAGTTTACTACTGAATATTAATAGAGGCACAATACGCGGGGTATGAGGCGTGAGGGGGGATGACGACTGTCTATGCCGCGCGGGGCGCGGGGGCAGGGAGCCCACGCGCCGCGCCGAGCGCTCGCATCGCCCTCTTCCCCATCCGACCACCGGACGAACTGCACGCACGCGCCGCGGGCCCGCGGCTCCGTCCCATTGGACATTGCCTTTCTTTGTAATACCATACCAGTAAACCTATTAACAGTATCACTTCCTGTGACGTATCGCGACAAGTGAACGTGTGCGCACTGCGCAGTGTGATATTAAAATAGAGGAATTTCTGGCTAAGGCGAGGTTGGCCCACCTCATAGACAATATGTCGGGTAAGTTCACCTCTTTATACCTACTAGATTAACGAGGTAAATCTGTGTTGTTTCGTATAAAGTTTTACTTCTGTTGTTTTATGTGTGTGCATGTAAGTATAGTTTCCCATTATTATTTCTATTCTATTTGCCTTAAAGTAGGTTCAATAAAGAGAGGGCATCCTTAGTTGTGTATGTAGCCAGGAATTTCATATATCTACGTAGATCGTTACTCTAGGCCAACAAGTTAGGGCCAGTTGCCTAGGTACCTACATCTAATGACAGTTGTTGGCCAGCGGTGGTGTTAAGTTTAAATTACGTATTAAGTATTTGCTATGATATGATATGTATGACCAATGTAGTGATAGACGTATGTGTGATGCATGCCTGATCTTAGGCGCAGGCCAGACAGAAAAGGCGTCCCTCCCAAACATTTTATAAGAAGAGGCAGCGAGACACATTCGGCACGCCACGGCTTTAATGCTATTCGGGTCTATCTATCGCTATAAATTAGTACTGTTTGTGTGTCTTTATAGAAAATACCTAACGGTTGTCGATTGCGCGCTGCGGCGGCGTGGCCTTCTGTCTGGCAGACCCTCACTATCACAATGTTACTTGGTACTACCAACAAAGTTCTTTAGTCTCAGTAGATATGTTGTAGGTTTCTTGTGTTGCCAAGCGCGCCAACCTGACAATGTTTTTTTTAAAATAGTAATTTCATGAAATAATTTCATCCGTTTCGAGCGGGCCTGCCCAGATATCTCCTTTGCTGACTTTACAATCAGGGTCGCTACCTATCGTACCAATCGACTAGCCAAATCAATATAGTCTATGTGTTTGTTATACAGTTGGCGAAGAACAAGCAAACGTAGCCGCGTTGCTGGGGATCGTTGCCCTACTCCGACAGATGCCCATCATAGCTGTACCGAAAAAGAAAGTATGTAGGTTGTCAAGGGATGACAAGTGCCAAGGCAAGAAGGCAACCATTTTTTTTTCTCTGTGTTAATACTTAGTTCTTTATTATATGATGTGTAATAATAAATCAAGTGTTTTATTTAATATTTAAAACCCCTCAACTGCTAACAGTATTAATCAAACCTCCAATGTTGTTAAACGGACAACTCTCCAAAAGAGCAAATTTCTTTTTAATGATATTTGCGAAATTATTGTTGTTGTCAGAAAATTTAAACAACAACAACTACACTGTTGTTTAAATTTTCTGACAAAAACAATAATTTCGCAAATATCATTAAAAAGAAATTTGCTCTTTTAGAGTTGTTCGTTTAACAACATTGGAGGAACATTGCTCCAGAGACAAAGCTCAGTCGTCAAAATGACAATAAAAGAGTTGTTAGATTGCCCACATTAAATAGTTGGATAGGCAAGGTTACATTGCTACAGAGACAACGCACAATTGTCAATGGGACAATATTAGTGCCTTGCCACACTGGCGGTTTGCAAGCGTTTCCAACGCGGAGCGGTCGCGCAGCGAACACGCCGCGTGTCCGCGGCGGAGGCGTCGCGGCTGCGCGGCGGCGACGCCGCGGTTGCGCGGCGTGTTCGCCGCGGAACCGCGACGGCACCGCGACGTCAGCGTACATTCAGTAACAAAATGGATTCCGAGGAGGAATTAATATGCACGCAAGGAACATAATGAATACAAAAAGACACCAAAAAAGGTGCCACAAAGGGTCAACAGTAATGCAGTATAAATATTCGAAATCCAAAGCCAGGTCAAAACTATATCTAAGGAACGTCAAGTTAAAACTGCTGTAGTTGTGCTGGGCAGCATTCCTATGTGACGATCGTATTAGATATCATGTTTAAAAAAATTCAATTTAGAAAAACAAATGCCGAGTTGTATGGTAGGTAAATAAGTACACCAATAATTATAATCTTATAAAAGGGCGACATAATCGCATTTGTGATTAA
Organism: Mecyna flavalis; assembly: GCA_949319885.1. Lineage (NCBI taxonomy): Eukaryota > Metazoa > Arthropoda > Insecta > Lepidoptera > Crambidae > Mecyna > Mecyna flavalis. The sequence goes on from OX439426.1 coordinate 10,838,433, forward strand.
GCCTTTCTATTCAGAATAAAAAAAAATCTTATAAAAATAAAAGGGGAGTCGGGACTTTGGTATGCGAGTGTACAACATGACGTCCACGCTTCTCTCCACGGCGAACACGCCGCGCAACCGCGGCGTCACCGCCGCGCAGCCGCGACGTCACCGCCGCGGGCACGCGGCGTGTTCGCTGCGCGACCGCTCCGCGTTGAAAACGCTTGCAATCCGCCAGTGTGGCAAGGCACTTAGAGTTTTCAAATTAACAACGTTTAAGAGAAGGTTTCGTTAAGTTATATTGCTACAGAGACAAAGCTCAGTCGTCAAAAGGACAAAATAAGAGTTGTTAGATTGCCCACATTAAAGAGTTGGATAGGTAAGGTTACATTGCTACAGAGACAACGCACAATTGTCAATGGGACAATATTAAAGTTTTCAGATTAACAACGTTACGCTGTGACTTTATGACAACGTTAAACATTGTTTGTAAACTATGTACTTCTGACCAAGTATAACGTTGTCGATGAATGTTGTTATTTCGGCAACAAAAATCTGACAATAAAAACGTTGACTTATTGAATAAGTTATTTAAAGGGTTGTGTGTGGTTAATGTTTTCTTGTCTAATTGACAATAATTTTTTCTCAGTGTAGGGCTTCAAAAAGTATTAATGTATATAAGTCGTTTTTCTTTTATTAGAAATATTCTGGTGTCTTCAAAAGAAACTTGCATTCAATAATACATTCCTGCCTTTAATATTACAGAATTTAGTCATTTTTACGCTACCAGTGTTCGTTGGTTTATCATAGCAATGTAAACCTCTCAAACTCTTACTTTGAAAAGTTTTCCGGCACCGTTTCCAGTTATTTTACGACTTTATTTCTCTTTTTAATTCCAGAAAATGTTTCTACGAGTTACATTCGCTGTTACGATTTGCGCAGCCTTTCAAACTTACAAACTTGTGTGGCTTTAAAATAACTTTCTGGAAATTAAATACCAGAAAAATATGTTTGCTGCAAACAATGTCTTTGCTGGATATTTTAACAACGTTTACAAAATTATATATTTGCGAAATCCAAATCGTTTCAATTTTGAAAGCAAGAAACTCAAACAAATAATACCAAATTTCTATAGTAGGCACTTATGTAGTAGGATGGTCATGTTTCCATTTTTAATAATAATGACCGCTGGGCAAATAATAATTTCCTGCAATTTTCAATTAACTCTGACCCAAATTCTGAAGATTTATGGCAACGGTCATCAAATTCTAAATATTTTGATTTTCTATACCTTTGCCTTTAATCTACATCATAAACGCAGTGATTCCTAAATATTCAAGACGCTACTTCACCGTCCGGTGCCATTCATTGTAATCATAACAGAAACATTAGGTACGAATACGCTTATAGAGTATAATAATAATAATAATATAATAATAATAATAATATATTTATTCCTCACCATAATCATACATTGTTAAGTACAGTCATTCAAAATTACAGTATAAAACTATAAAGCAACTAACTTCAAAGAAAGCGGCAACACTTATATAAAGTAATCAATATTCTAGCGTCAAAACCTCTTAGCGGGGAGAATAACTAATTATAGAATTCGTCCCTATCAATTAGGTCATCGTTATACAAACAGCCATATAAATCATTTATTCAGTATAGTTTTATCTTACCATCAACGTTTGAACGTGTTCCTTACACCACCTACAGCTACGGCTGGAAAAACAAAACGCTAAACCGAAACAATAACACACGCGGAAACAAAAGAGAACGCATCGCAACACCACAAATGTAGCGCATCAAGAAACTTCTAACAAGTAGACAAACTAAGAAGTTTAAGGAAACAAACAACAGACACGGCAATACGAACCATTAATCCGAACGATCCCGGCAGAGATTAGTGCTCCCGCTATTGACCCCACACCCCGCTGCCGACCCCGTCCCCACACGTAGAAAACATTTTCCCGTCATTGTCTGAGCAGGAAGCAAAAAGAGGAGTTGCGATTGACATCGTAGCTCTGCGACGAGCGGGCGGCGCGCGGCGCGGTCGCCCTCGAATCTCACTCGTTGCGATTTTTCCCTTTGTTTGTTCGAGAGGATGCACGCGAGATAGCTATCTACAATTAGATACTGTGCTGCGCCCACATTCGCACCCGTACCCACGATAACGTCGTTTCACAGTAATCACTCATGTTCTCACGTATGTCACCTCTCATATGCATCAAGTAACGAACCGGTAAAAGTAACAAATGAAGTTCACCTGTTTTTACGTCGCTTTACTTTATACTTGACGAATACAGCGAACGACGAGCGCATTCTGTTTCTAACGAAGTTTGCGTTGTTGTTGCGTGCATAACAAACGATTTGTAAGAAGTGGAATGCAGAGCTTGTGAACTGATTTTTGTTTGTAGCTTCGGAGAAATAGGTATTTTTATGTTTTGATAACATTGCCAACAATTTGGTTAGTGTCAAAACACAGACCAAACAATCATAAGAAACTTGTACAAAATGATCTTGTGAATTTTGAGGTGTTTTATACACCTGCTGACAAGACAATTTAGCCATTTTTACTAAGCATTTTTATTAAATGTCCAAACCCTGACATTCTTATTTGCGCGTTTTATTGAATGACCTTTTTAATGATTTTGCTTCATCATTTATATGAGAACCAGTCAAAATTAAATATCCAATTATAGAAGTAATCTTCTAGACCTCATCAGAGAGATGTTTACATATTTATTTGATAGCGGCCTTGTGAGAGGCGTGGGGACCTTTGAATCCAACCCAAGACAAACATTCGTGTGATGAATATTTTTGTTTGCGCTGTCAGGATGTTTATCTGACACCCGTAACATAAGAGCTTAACTTGGAATCTGATCAATGTATGTCATCTTAAAAAGAATCCGCATCTCTAATAGAAAAGAAAGTTTAGTAGGTTCTACTTGCATTATGAATCAGAACATGTTAATTTTAATATTGTTTATGTTTCTAAATGCTCCGATAAATTTAATATCATTAGATGAATCAACGAAAAATTATGTATATTATAAACCTACATCCAAATAAATTTGATACACATTTATTGGCGAATCAATTCTAGCGTATGCTATTGCAGACAATTCGTGCTTTTCCAATTTACACGAATATTAATAACAAGCAATGGAGACGGCGCATGCTATGTTCGGGTATTTAATTGCTATAATATACCAAATAACATTCCGGGAAAATTACATTATATTGTAGTGAACTGTTTCGTGGAAAAGCTGACGTGTCGGCAATTATCGCGTTGTTAGCGGGACTCGTACCAGCGCTGGTTGTTTTAAATGTTTTAAATTACTCTTTACATTTGAATCCTGCCGTCATTTCGTGGTTGTTGGGCGACTTTCTAGTCAAAAGCTGCTGCGATTACATCAAAGCGTTTTTATTGGGATCGTTAACGATAAAACTAATGTGCCATATTTTTAAACGTTACTTTGTAAACGTTGAGTTATTTATAACCTCTTTGGGATATGCCGTGTGCCTTGATGCTCGAAGTATATAAAATTGACTTTTAGAGTTGCCAAATGACGTTTGTTACAAACGGGCCTTAGTGACTGACTGAAATGTGGATGATTCGTATGGTATCTTGACAGGCATTTGGCATGAAGTTTGTTAAATAATGAAAGAAATAACGTGAAGTATTAAGTTTATCTTTAGTTAATGACGATTTGCAAGCGCATAGTAATAAGCTTATATACTTATGGCTTAAAGGATCAATAGTGGTTATTCTTTATCATACGTAAGAGTACCATTACTTATAAAAAAACATTAAATGAAGCCAATATTTTTTGAAGACTCAGTAAATATATTCAGGACGTATCGAGGTCGCCTGAATATTTTGCTGTGAAGACTAGGAGTAGACGCCTAAAATTGGAAGCAAATTAATAAAATATGATATAAATACATACATTTGTATAAAACGAGGCGAACTTGAAATATATTTTTGTTAGTTACCTTTTTTTTAAATTTTAGTTGGCAGACTGGCACGCAGCCCACCTTATGGAATAATACGACGCATCAATTGCTTAACAAGGTAAGCAATTGATGCGTCGTATTATTTCATTGCAAAATATTTTACCAGCAATCATCGAAATTGTAGGCTCCACTGATCTTTGACCGAACACAAAGTTATTATGTTGGCAGATTTCTCCGTATGGGTGGTAGCTAGCCAGTCGGACTCTAAAAAAAGTCCTGTTATCGACCAGACAATAGGTAGAAATGGAATCTACGTCCTTCAGGTTTTTTGACCCGAAAAGCTTAACAACTATTTCGAAGAGGCAGTCAGATACGTCAATTGTTTACTCTAAATTGTAAATGAAAATTTTAATTTCCGCGGTAACATCACCAGTGCTTTAGCAACTTTGTGATCATCTCATCAATCTAATGTGATGTTGTCTGATATATTCTATATCTATATAAATAAAAACGAAATGGTGTTCGTTAGTCACGCTAAAACGCGAGAACGGCTGAAACGATTGGACTAATTTTAGTCTTGAAATATTCATGGAAGTCTGAAGAAGGTTAAAACGATGACAAAATATTGAAAAATTTGGAGGAAAATACTAAAGTAAATGAAACGAAGTTCACCTGGTCAGCTAGTTTATTATATTAATCTAAAGACGATCTTTTGATTTTGGAACTTCAGACGTCTTCATAGAGACGATTTTAGTAATTTAATGTATTATTTTAGTAAGATCAAGCCATGGTCTAGTGAAGGCGAGGCAGCGGACGCGCGCGCATGCCGTCACGCACCTCCCGCCGCATACTAATGCCGTGCGCTTGCGCACCGCACCTCGCCACTACCCTCCTCTTGATGTCACAGTCTTCGACTATTCATGGAATTTGATATTGTGTTACTTACAGTTATTGTTTGTATACGATATGTCAGTAACATTTAAGTAAACAAAGATTTTTTGGGTTTTGGGTTCAGACACACCAGAGAAGGATTAGACACACCAGAATTAAACGCTTAAAAAGTGGCTGCTACTATGGCATCTCTACATTAGTACCTTCATTGGTGACCACGTACACGATGTCCTAGTATAATTTTACAAGATAGTAATAATGTTTTTAAATTTTAATCTTTTTTCAATTATTAAGGTCCATGCATAGCCGAGATGAGTAAAATATACTAGTTGCCTATTAGATACTAAATCCACAATGTACATTTCGGTTGCGATAAAGTATTGGTTTTTTCATTTAATATGATGCATTAATGTCAACACTCGAATATTACCATTAAAAATATATACAAAAAAGAACTAAACATAATTATAAATAAAAAATTTGGCCGAGCTCTCCGTCCATGGAAAAAGTACCCAGGACACTAGCAACGTTTCCACGCTGGATGGCTAGGCTGATACGCTGCCCTAGGTACAGACCAGCTTTGGGATCGTGAGATGACTCCAGCAAACGCTTAGATATCTCACGATACACCCTGTGAGCGCTTGGACCCCAGGGCCCCAGCGTTTCAACCCCAAAAGGCTCAAATATATAGGCATCACTGATGACAGAATATTTGCGCCTTTTGAGGTCTTCAGCCGAACCAGCCGCAGAACCAGCCCTGCCAACCGACAAAGGAAGATGAGACGGCGCCAAAGTATCAACACAAGTCGCGTCCCAAACAAGGGGCCGCCCCATCTTCCAGGGGACAAGGGTCATTCCATCCGGGCGCTTACCATCGCTGCGTGACAAACCATTAGGTTCTAAGACAGCTGGGATACGAGCGCTGGCAAGGGCACGGCGGATAATGTCGTTAAAGCTGGCATGACGGGAAAAGCGGCCTGCACTTCTGCCGCAGGACAGCCCGTGGTGCCCGAGCTGGTTAACGTCTTTCCCGCATGGACAGAGATGAGGAACTGTGCAATATGTTGCGATAAATGTTTATTTTATTTGTAACTTTTGTTAACACACAACCTGAAGTTTTATCACAATCGGGTGAATAAGTGACAGACAAAAGAAATAGGTATTCACAAAACGAGCTGCTATGAATAATTTATATAAACCATACGGTTTGTAAGTATAGTTTAGAACTTGATGTTTGAATTGTATAAAAGCATACATTATTTTCTTACACCAAGTTGACTACCGACAGAAAGTTTATTCGGCAAACTGCACCACATAATGTCGTAAAATAAGTTGTCATTATGAGCTAATACGTTTTTTTATAACATCGAAGTTATATTTCATAACATTAAAAATACCACACTCAATTAAATCTGTAGTAAAACCTAAAAAAATTCAACGTGAATGGTTTTAAACACAAAAAACACGCGATCGAAAAAAGTACCTACATCACATCAATTTCAAGCACAATAAACCTTGTAGTAAAACAATAACAAGCAATACAATTGTCTTGCTCTACGGAATTGAACGTATTCCGTTATAGTATACGCTTTTCTATTAAGTCAAATGACCCAGCTCAAATTTTATACCGAGCATAACTTGCACGCACGTCGTAAGGTGCATGTACAGCAAGCCACTGGTCAACCTTCACAAATCTGTCAAATTCCTGCAACCAATTTTCAGCATAATGTCCATCGCATAGAGTTCTATTTATGTGAGACTTTTGACAGATTTGCAAAGGTTGGTCCGTGGCTCACTGTAAACTCATACTCGTATGATGTAAAATGTTGGGGTATAAATTGATCAGAGAGGCCATATCTCTGCGGTCGGACGTCGTAAAGTTTGCACAACACAAGCCGCACTTTTCGCGCTTCAAGACTTAACCGCCGCCGCGGCGAGCCCGTACAGCTGCCTTGATAAAGTCAGCCTTAGCCGCCAGGAATTTCACCCGAACAACGAGGCTACCTGCCTCTCTAGATTGCGGAAATGATATCATGCGGTTTCACGTTTACATCTATTTTTACTGTTAACAAAATGATACTCGTATTCTAACAACAATCTCCTACAAACACTGAATAAAATAAAACGCCTTCAAGCTCCACTATCAGCCGCAAGGTTTATTTACTTTTTCAATTCCTTAACATGAAGTATAATGTATTTTATAGCTCTGAAATAAAGTTAACAGATGACTTGGATCCGAGTGGTTGCTTGGAGTCGCGCCAAAAAGCAGAGTTGCGAATTGCTTGCGAATGACATATTATCGTCGATATACGAGTACACATACGTTCAACGCTGCTAAACTGTGTAAAGTGCTTGGAATTTTAAAAGGCAAAATTATAAGCACTGAAGTGGTTCACAGGAAAAACTTAAGGTTTCGCGATTGTGTTATGGTTAATCGCGGCTGACTCAGAGATAATCTTCACTCGACTTTCAAGCCTTCGTCCGGTTCACCGAAGAAGTTAAAGGTTCAGGTTTTTTTTTCCGAAATTAGTAGGTACATTTATTATTATGAGTAATTTCTGGAGCCTCAAATTACGGCAGGTAGCCCGCGGCGGCGGCCCGGCAATCAGCCAGGGTTGCGTCCATGTGAAGGCTCACCTCCGTACACACGGCCCCGCCCACAGTTTAACATTTTTCAACTCGCCTGGGAATTAATACTAGTTCGTTGCATTGTTTATTATAGACCACAATAATTATACCGTCATTATTATTTTCGTATTAACCGAACTCGTTTCGGGGCCCTATTGTTATTCAATTCTCGTAATGGGAAAAGGTCATTGACACAGTCTGTAACATGTAGACATCTTTATAATGCAGTGGATTATATTCGTCTTTATAGCGAATTCAATGCCAAGTTATTGGAATCCATAGAAAAGAGGAAACTGTAAGCTTCATGGCGCAGTAATAACCGGTAATTAAAAGTTGCAGTTAACGTATAAGGTTTCTAAGGACCGACGCTGATTAATTGACCGTTACAGCATTTCTCTCTTTATACATAATTGTAATTGGTATGTAAAGTGTTTGTGTAGTATTTTTAATTGTAAGCTTTTTCTCTAGTTTATGTACAAGAAATCGCATAAATACGGCCAGACATATAAAAGCTTAATTCTGGTCAGGTGGATTGTTATATAAAAAAAATGTATGATTAAACAACCAAGCCATGTAGTTCCACTATTAATAAATACTTGAAATACCTATAATAATATAAATTCAACTAATGATCTCAATCGACAATTTAACTTTTCACATCCTGGGAATTTACATTAATAACAAAATATAGCAAGCTTACGATCTTGAAAACCTTTTTATCTTACACAATATAATAAAATAAATGCATCAACAATGAACTGACATTGATATTGTTCTTTGAAACGGACTTATAAATAGGGGAGGATTTTTATTGCACAAGTACAATGACGTTCAATAAACAACTAGACACCCAATCTCTAAGAAAAATTCCTCAAAAAACGTCCGAGCGGCGTTGACACAGATGACATTAACACATTCGTGCAAATTAACACCTTATCTCGTGGCAGTTAGTGTTTAATGTCAATTGTATACAACTAATTGCACAAATACCTTAATTTCATTTTTGTAAACATACAGTTAAAATCTGTGCTGTGTATGCTTTTAGGTGAAAAGTCTTATTTCTATATTTGTCACACATTGTTGAACCCACATGAGACTTGGTGCGAAACTCGGCGCGTGTAAAATGTAATAACGTCATAGTTCTGCGCTCTCTTGTAGTCTAGCTAGCGCCACTATCACATAACATTACTGCACCCTCTGCGATGAAAAGTAATAACAATGTAAATTAAGAACATGCTTCAAGTGAGATGTCCTCGAAAATAGCCATGTAGTAATAGTATTATTAGTAATTTTACCCAAGTGTTCTCTCAGACTAATTAATTTGTAGAATGTAGTGTGAAATTGTTTTAATCGTAGCGCGCTTTAGCTTTGGTGTGCCACTACATATGAAATGCAGAAATAATAACTCGTTCCTTGTCTTGGATAATGATGCAAACATTTCCGTGAACACAGAATTCACTGCGGCATTTTATTCCAGATTTGAACTGAGAATAATTAATTACTTTATTCTAAGTTTTATCGGAAACGCATCAAAGACTCGGTTTGACATTAAGCAATGGTAATAACCTGCTATCAGCTGTTGTCTTTTCTGAATGTTTGATATTCTGAATATTTATATCTACGTATTTGTCAAATATCTTTTTTATAAAAGACAGATACGTAGCCCCATAGAGATCTAAAATAAAATTTAGTTTCTGTTATCTGTGCGTAGCCCATTGGGTGGTAAGCGCCCACTACGACCTATCTATGTATCAGTCCGCTAGGCAGAGTAACTTAAATGATGAACGTAGGTACTTGCCATCAAAAACTCATAACTGTTTTCGATAGAAATGTAACGTTCTAATTTCTTGCTAGCCTACTTATTTAAAACCAACGATGTTATATTTTCTCGATACCAAATGAAAATAATGTATCAATTTACTTAGCTTTGACGATAAACAAATAACTTTAGCTTTTTCGGCTAGCACATGATCCGATAATTTTGACGTTTTCGGCGCTTACGACTTTCTGATAGTATTCAGTAAGTCGTAAGCGCCGCTAAATGGAATTTTAATAATGCTAGTTGCCTGGAAGCACCCCAGATAGGGCGGTGCATTGCGCACTCACACCACTCCATCATTTCCATACCCTTGGCGACATTTAGTATGAAGATTGTAGATAATGTAGACACTGAATTATTCCCTGGCGCATTAAGCCGGAGTAAGCTTTAGCATCACAAACGTTTGTCTTCATTTGGCAATCTAGATGTAGGCTTCTGGATATTTAACTTAAACTGACTGGAAATGTTATTAAAAAAGATTTTGTACAACCAATGACGTTCAATTAAAGTACGTAACATTGTTATTGTTTGATCTACTTCGAAGTTGGTTTGACGATCCTGATAACGTGTAAATTACAACTGTTAATGATAATCTCGTTGTTATCTGTGTTAAGATCAGTGTATGCGATGTTTTTCTATCGTCTATTTATCATTATTTCGGTAATTTCAAAAGTTACTAACTGTACCACATGTAGGGAACTCATTACGGAATAATTGTTGTCACCAAGAACCACCAAGAACATAAGTCTCGGCGCATAATCATCATCATCATTTCAGCCAAACGACGTCCACTGCTGGACATAGGCCTCCCCCAAGGATCTCCAAACCTCGATCTCTCCAAAAATCGATCCTGCGCGACCCGCATCCAGTGGATTCCAGCGATCTTGATCGGTCCACCTTGTGAAAGGCCTACCACGGCTGCGTTTCCAGGAACGTGGCCACCACTTGCAATATGTCACTTAAGGCTCGCAATTCTTCGGGCAATGTCGGTGACTTTGGTCTTTCTGCGGATCTCATCATTTCTGATGCGATCACGCAGGGAGACTTCAAGCATAGCCCTCTCCATTGCGCGATTTTGAGCCTTTTTATGCGGCACATTGTAAGTGGCTACGTTTCCGGTGCATACAATTTTATACTATGTATTTATAGCATCTATCTTTTTATTTAATGTCATTACTTCTTCATTCTTCTCCTTTCAAGAAGAATAAAAATTATAAGCATAGTCAAATACAGTAGATACAACTGACATGTTAGTTTTCCTGGATGAGAATCGGATCTACCACACCTGGTGCAGAAACTCTCTAATTATGTTCACATACATCATATTAGTTGCAAACATGAGGCTGCATTGACCCCGTTACTATGTACGTAATATATGATCATCTTGGCAACTAGAAAGTCTCGAAAGGTGAGATTATAACAAGTACAGCATCCGTTTGCCTATTTTAAGAAGTTGTTAGAGAAAAGATTCAACTGCAGCATAGTAATCTATGCCTATTAGTTGTTATAGGGCAAGAAAAACGTTGATGGAAAAGTTGTCTAGCTAATAAGCGATGTTTGTAAGCAGGTTGGTGCCTACGACCAGTCTGATCAAGTCTATAAAGTTCAATTAATTACTAGGAGTACAGAATGTCTTTATTTTACGATCGTATACTTGTTTTTGCTTCGACGTAATCGATTTTAACGCCTAATGTCATTGGCAGATTTTAAGGTGACTTCTTCGTTTACTTATTTAATTATTTTTGGGCAGTGGAAGAAAAAAAAATTAATGTATAGTATCTTTTGCTCTATTTATCAGGAAACATGTACGACTCATACTCTGCACGGATTTTAACAAAAAATATTATGGACTAACAACGATATTTAAAAACTATACCTACTATTGTTACTTTGACTGCTGAACACCCTTTCTCAGTGATCTTTCCATTGTCCGGTCTAAAACATTCCGTTGAAACACATCAATAACTTGAATCTATTTGGTAAGTTTGTACATGAGGTATTTTTTACTTAATTTTTCAACGCCTGCTTCATTAACTGTGCAACATAGCAAATCAGTTCCGATTTCTTTTTACCCCGAGATCAAAACGAGCCTTTCTATGTAACTCGTTCTGCCCTGATTTCTCTATCCATTGCTGTCTGTAGTTTTTCCTTACACTCATTACTTGAAAACGTTAAACTTTATTAATTATATTATGTTAAACTGGCTGCTTAAGAATTAAGCCTACCAGAAAACAAGTACATATTTTGTCAAACATTTTGTAACGCATTATAACTAGTACGAAAAACTCGACTCTCTTTGAGCTTTTAATTGCACACGAGTTGTGGATTAAGAACAAAAGGTCATTATCTGTAGTTATCAATTCTCAAGTCAGGTGCATTCGCGTCAATCTCCATGTAGCAAGTCGAGCCGGTACGTACAAGTATGTAATCACAATTAACATATTCACCGCGTTCCAGCGCTCCACCTGTGAGTGAGCAACTAACGAAGAACCCCTCTAAAACTTTGTTTTACGTTAGCACCGCACTCGCTTTGTGAATTAAAAGCGGTGCTCCTTTCGTACTAAAACGGCCCTTAATGAAACGCGATCGTCGCAAATTCGTCTAAATTTCCGCAACAATGAACAGTACGCCGAGCGTCGTTTCGCAGACGGCGCGCTACTCACCCGCCCGCATAACGAGAGGTTAAATTAAATAACAACGAAACTTTGAGAATCCCCAGAGTCTGCCTCCAGAGTGCTGTAGCGTGAAGCGTGGCTATATTAGTTCGATTCCTATTGGAAGTTCCTGACCGCAAACTGTTCCTGACGGCCTCTCCAATCTGTACAAGTGTACACCCCTTCAACATTGCCAGTTTGCCGACCCAATACAAAATAATCAAGATCGGTACAGAACTTCGAAATTGATCCTTGGTCACACTTAACGCAAGACAATAAATTTTACGGTCTAATCACTCGTAACGAATCAAAATAGATCGGGCATGTACGATTTCTCGAATTTAATTGGTCTTTACGTATTGATATCCATTTCGCTTTCGATCGACTCTTTTAAAAACAAGGCTGTTCAAATGCATGTCCCTTACCTACTCTTATTATTTAAATAAATCTTTTTCCCGCTAAGAACACCTTTCAATGGAAAATGTTTACAAGAAAAAGTTGTGTAAGTATTGACAACACGCCGAAAATAAGAATTTGCACCATAAGGAAAACACGTGGTTGAAGTACTCCATCCTTTAATAAAGAAGAATAAGTAGCCTAGACCACTCGTTGTCCCAATATTAATTTGTATTCTAAACCAATTAAGATATAATAATCATAATACTACATATTTATTTGTGACATCACAGAGTCAATTAAAATCCAAACTGTTTTAATCAAGTTTCTTTGAAGCGAAAGCGACTGAACCAATCGCATTGCACGGTCATTAGTAGTGCCAACTAAGTCTGTACACGATATTGCTATTGCGTGTCGTAGTATCATCATGTCCACATTTCTAAAAACACGATTTTTATATTTGTAGTCAAAAGAGGCAAGTTCAACAAAACGGTAACTTTATAAATTAATGCTCAAAAGTCTCCGTTAAGAGAAGCGTGTCTAATATTTTCATTAAAAGAAGATTAAAATTAGATTTTCTTTTATTCATTATCTGTTCAGTAATTTAGTTTAGTGTCCAACTCAATTTTCTTCAAAATTCGCACCACCGAATCCTTTTTTTGCGAACCGGATTAGAATCCGTTTTGTCACGCATCAGTGATGGCACTTTAGCGCTGTCTGTACCAGCCGGCTATGAAAATGTTCGGGCCAGCGCTTTGACTAGTCCATGTTAGGTTTCCGAACACGACAATAGCGTCATACAAAAATGACATCCATTCCGCACCGACGATTATTGGACCGGGAGCGCTTTGACGGACACGATTCAATCTGGTAATCGGAAATGGGCATTGTGCAACAAAGGCTCTATTGTCCTCTGGCCGCCGCCCGCGCCCGCCGGCCGCCTGCCCGCAAATATTCATGATCATTCGTGATCATGATGACACACGCATATATACGAGTATTAGTAGGTACGTAAGCACATACTGCCAGAGCGCCAGCGTAATCACCTATTTAAGTACGTGCTCATACATGTAATTGTTGCGGATGGAAAACCGAAGCCTTCGTTCGCTACCCGTACTATTCATATACGTACGCATCAATGTTTTGATTTAATTTGCTCTTAATTTGTATTCAAAAGAAAGTAGAAGACATACATATGGGTGATTATACAAAAGTTGGGTAACTATTGAGGATATTTTGTTTTCTACAGTTTTTAAATCTAATTTCAACAAATTCGGGTTTATATGATAGCTAATCTGATGAATATATTGTTCCAAATCGGGCCAGTCAGTTTTTTAAGTAGATTGTGAGATATTTCAAATTTTCAGAATTTGACTGCCAGGGGACTGACGAGGGTAACATAGTACTGATAAAATATACAATTTTGTAAGAATTATAATGAATAAATGATAAAATACACAATTTGGTAAGAATTATAATGAAGTTAATAAAAATCAGTACAATAATATTACACATGGAGTGGTTTTCAAAAATTTCTTATGAAGTTTTTCATGGTATCAAGTAAAAATCTCTTCTGATTTTTAACTTGTTTACAAGACACGAATTCTTTCTTTCCTGCAGCTTGACGGCTATAAGAAATATTAGAATCATCTTTTAAAAATGTCTGCACTAATCCTTGCATTCTAATTTTGCTATTATTTATAATAAGGTACTAGAGTATACTAATGGTCGTCAAAACTTTCAAACGTGAATATTAATCACTGTTTAATTAATTATTTTGGAAAAGTTAAGTTAATCAATCGTGTTAAATTATGTAAATATGACAACAGGCTGCTCACCAATCCTCAAATTTGAAATCGATGCAATCTTTGCGAAGCTACTATAATCATTTTATTTTTTCAACGTTTTAGGTACCTGCACCTTGATGACCATAAAATTTATCTACCATCTCCGTTTCCATTTAAATTAATGGGAAATAAAAGCTCAATCGGTTGAATTGAGTAAAACAGCAATATAAAGGCTTTAATATGGCTGTAGGAAGGGACAAAAGAGTACAGGGGGCATTTGAAGTGGGTGGCCCTGTGAGTGGACCGAGATTTACAAATCCCTATCGAGGACAAGAGGCCACTTGACCCTTAGCGAGTCCGTATCGCTCCCGACTTTGGCCCTTATAATCAAAACCCCGGCTTGAGGTATGTCTTGACTCACTTCTGACTTCGAAAAGATATTTTAATTTTCGTGGAAATAAAAAGTCGTATAATTTGGAAGTAACATTGTAGAATAGGTAGTGATTTTACCTTAAATAAAATGTGTGTAATGCAAAATGCAAAATACTTTTATAGGTTTATTTCTTGGATGGTATCTGAAATAGTGATTATTTTAGGTATAAAGTAGGTACGTATCCTTTGAATACTTTTCAACTCTCTTAAAAAAATCAAGTAAGTGTTTTTACATTTTTTAAAACGTTACACAACATAATATCATATTTTAAAGGTTTAATTGAGAAAACCAGTCCTTTAAACAAATAACACTAACTGTACTTCGCTGAGGCCTCATAATCGTGCCTCAAATGAAAATAGACTTGCAAATAAGATTCAACAAAAAAAATACCCGTTTTCAAGCGAAAGCTAATAAATGAGATTGGCCTCGTTATCACTGACAGCAGCAGATCGAAAGGAAGAAAGATGGCATTCCCTGGAGATGTTCCTCCGGCCTTAGTAACTTATAGGATTCTTATGCGTGTGTAGGATAACTTTATGTACCCAGCGAAATCTTATCGCATAGGTAATTTACAATGTAATAACCAAGATAATGGAATTTTTTTAAACTATCAACTTTCTACTGTTTTATTGGGAAAAAAAAGTGGCATTTTTAATATAGTCGTAGTAGTTATGATACAAAAAACAAACTTCTCGTAGTTACTACTTCAAATTCGAAGATTTATGACGTCATGTTTTCGTGATCTTTAGCTTTTTATCATTTCGTTTATATCATTATTTTTATAAAACGTTCATATTTACTAGGTTAATTAATCGTGCCGCGGGGACTTCGGGGTCTTGAAGCCTGAATCCAAATATACGGGTTTCCACAATAATATTGCCAGAACACAGCTACACACTCTTAAGGCAGCAGATCCACCTGCAGGGGTAGCAGGGGTGGTAGTAGGGGCAGTCGGTCTAAAAAAAGCTACAGCCCTTATGAACCTGGGTCGAAATCGAAACCACGACCACAGAGACCCTCGAGCAGCTTAGCTATTGATCCTTGGAGGCGATATGATGTTCTGTTTGGATAATTATTTTCCTTAAAGTACGAGTACCTATGTATTATCTTTGTGGTCTCTTCGTTGTTTCCGATAGGTAGGTACTCATTAAAACACAAGTGCTTTAGCTACTTAAGATCAATTTACGCAATGTTGTCCAATATTTATTTATTTGTATTGCTATGTATTACTTTATGAAAATACATATTATTGTTTGTTTTCATTAAGTAATTACCTAGAATTGTGTGGGCACTTCACACTTACACTAACACTTCAAAATCTTTCCGGGCCTATAAATGTTGCTTTACAAGTATTACAATGACAGTACGGACTATTGCTCAGTTACTTTTTCCGTTGACGGGGTGTAGTGTTTTAGTACGTTTTCGGGTGCTGACGAGTTAAATATGCTAAACTAGTTCCATACGAACTGTCGGCTACGCGTGCAACACGCGCTAAATTCCCGTCAATTTGCAGGTCCGATGCTACACAACTACATAGATAGAACCGCAATGTCACTTGCAACAAATACTCGATCAGATACTACTGTACATTTAGTATACGGCATATCTACCAAGTTTAATACCTAGCCGTAAACTCAAGTTCAAGTTCCGAGTAAGGAAAAATAACTTCGGCGTTTTTCAAACATACATTTATAGCTGGTGTTTCTGAACACCAACACGTACTCAGCAAGTGTGATAATAAAGCCATTCTCTATCAACACAACGTGACTCAATGCCAACGATTAAAGAGTTTGCCCTGCTATAAGTCATTAATAGGATTAATACTAGTACTTCATTTTTAGGTTATAAGATCACGAGCGTTAACACAAGTTCCCGCCCTTAATTCAAGACCATAACACCGTTAAGAGCTTCAAGTTCGAAGCAGGTTTAAAACAATGCAAAGAACGATATTAGTTTATTGCCAAGGTGAGTCGCGTAGCGATTGGAGCGCGCGCGCAGCCGGCCGTTCAACTCTCGGTCGCGGCCTCACGGCTCACAACGGACCCTAATAGTATTACCACAGTACAATTAAGTATAGTAATTCACCTCCATGCACCTTCCGAGCAGTGCTCGAAGACCCAACAAAAGCAAAGCTCTTTCAGAGGCATAATTTCTGTGGAACTTGTACGGCATATTTTATTTTTTTGTGTACGTATGCACTTGTGTAGGTATGAATGTTGTGTATTTTGGAATCTATAGGTGCATGTTTACGTTAAAGTATTACGGTACTCATCAAATGGCGTTCATAATTTGTATAGACCGTTTATTGGACGAAAACAGGTAATTATAGGATTCCGTGCAAATATGTGTTTTTTTGTATGTACTTCAGGGATAATATTAATATTATATTAGCTGTAGTTGTTACATTCATTACATATTTTAATGAGAAAACCATATTTCCAAGTAGAAACTTATAAGAATGAATTCTTCGATCATTGAAATAAAATTGTTGCAATTTGCCTTCAACACTAGTGTGTGATCACATTGTTCAGTTATGTCCGAATAACTTAAACTATGCATTTCCCAAACCGGGTATTTAACTCAATCGCTTATTTCTTATAAGACAACTCTCAACGTCGCCAATTTCTAAAATACGGTAAAAGTACTGATAGTGATCTGTAATTGTACTACATAAACCTCTCCTTACATCAATATGATATTCCTACATATGTAAGCATGGTAAATTTAAGCAGAAAAAGTCTCTTACGCTTCGCTTACCACACAAATTGCTTCCTTCCCGTTATCAAAACAAATCATCTTAGACCACGAATTTGACTGACACTTACAAATAAAACTGCAGAGAACTCAGCCGCACTTCACACAGGAGAAATCCATGCGGGATTTGTGTACATCGTCAATTAACTAAAACAATTCGCACTCAAATCGTACTTGAAAACATAACCAAGCCGGTATTTACTTGGACCACTTCACGACACTTTTAGTTCACATTTTATGAGTTAAAATTTGTTTTAACAACTTTGGGATTCGAGAGTAACACCGAGCGGAGACAACAAGTGTTATAAACAATGGGTGTTTCGCGAGCGCAAGTTGTGTGCGCGGGGGCGGCGTGGCACCTGTCACTGCGGCGAACACGTCTCTACTGCCGGCGAGCGACAGCCGGCCCGCCGGTCCCACGTCCACAACACCAGCTCACCAATATCACCCTACCCTCTCGCAACAATCACAATGTACTACATCCAACAGCTTTCGGTTACACATACTCACCGAGCCTTTCGTATGCATGCAGCAATGAAAAGCAAAGTTCCCGATTGATCCACTCTGAACTTGTTTGAAGCATTCTCAGCTGTGCGCGGGAGGAAAAAAGCTCGCTTCAACTTTGTTACTACCTGCTTAACGAGAGGGCAGCGCCGCCTGGTGGGAGATATACGAACTAGTTCAGCGCCATCTACTTATTGTACCTCTGAATAAGTTTGAGTGCAAGCACAGTTCAACACACAATGCTACAGCGTAGCTACGGACTACAATTAAGTTCTACGTCGATGGTTCAGATAGCGCTCTACGAGTGTTACGATAGCACTTTTTTCATCTTTATTTTTCTACTAGCCTTCCGCCCGCGGTTACACACGCGCGTAATCTCTTTTTTCAAATATACCCCCTTCCCGCCACATTTCCAGGATCAAAGTACCCTATGTTCACCGGGGATAGTGTAGCATTCCAGCATTCCAGTAGTTTCAAAATTGTTATTCCCGCGGGAATGAGACGTTTCCCGTAGGAATTTTATGTGCCAAATTTCATCGAAATCCGTTCAGCCGTTTAGGCGTGATTGAGTAACAAACATTCAAACATCCAAACATCCAAACATCCAAACATTTAAACATCCAAACATCCAGACATCCAAACATCCAAACATCTAAACATCCAAACATACATAACATATGGATACATACATATTTCAACGCGGTTAAATATTACCGAAATGCAGGCTTGTTCGGTAAAAACATTTTGTTTCGACAACTAGTTTTACTTTGTTTCTGTTGTTAAATATATATTATTTATTTCATTATTATTAATATCAACACCCCTAAGAAAGCTGTCTTCTCTTTGAAAAAAAAAGAGATCTTTTTAATTTTATAGTATTTCATTTTCAAATACAGAGCCTTTACGAGTTTATGTTAATTTCACATAGTAAAGTTATTATGAATCATATTCATACAACAATTCAAATTAAACATCCACTACTCGTCTTCAATTCCGAGACGTGAGTCATGGTAAGTGTATGTACTCATATTGTCACAGTATTTGTATTCAATCAGCACTCCCTTAACCCATCGTCACAGAATATATACTAAAGTAATCGTGCCCACAACCGTCTCGCTGAGTCACTGAGAAACTTATCACAATGAACATTTGTGTATGATTGTCACTCCCTTGAAGTCTATATTACGTAATGTCACTTATGTGAACTATCTTATTTGAAAGTTCTTAAATATTGGTAGCCATAGATAGCTGATTTAATGTTTGCAGTGGATTGAGAATCTGGATTATGAAATTAAATATAAAGTACTATCTTAACGGTACTAATGATTTTAAAAAGGTACTACTAAAATTACTTTTCATTTCTACTTACTGAATTGTTTTAACTTCAAAGACATTCTTAGTAGTTCCACCTATACCATAACAAATGAATACGTTTAAAGTTAAAACAGAGACGCATTGTTAAAAACCAGTGGCATTTAAAATAAACGGTACTATCATCGAGTATTTAAAAAACGCAAAGATGAGAGCCAAGAACAATACGTGAGCACATCCTTTATGGTCCAGAAACCGCGTCCGGCCTAGATGTGCGTTTCGGGCTGATAGTGAAAGCAAGCCTTTGTAAGCCCCTTATAAGCTGCGCAACGTGTTCCACAACACTAATGTCCATTTCGTAAAATTGACGAGACAAAGGCAAGATATAAAACAGCTGTGCAACCGCTGTTTATGTTTCATATCATAATACTTAGCGTCCATTTCTAGACTTGGACGCGGAATTACTTTTCCCATGTAGGGGACTCATTGTTTGTAGCTGTAACGGTTGTTGTGTAGTAACTAATTTTAATTGTTATCTGAAAGATTTAGACAAAGACTACAAATAAATTTTGAGTCTAACTTATTAATGTACGAATGGTAAAGCGCCAATTTAAAAATACTGAGGTACGCAAGAGGTACGGTGTTGTTGCGTCCGTTGTCATGGCAGTTTGGGCTTGTCTTTTGCTAACAATCGGACAAGTGGACTCAGTTTACTAAAGCACAATAAAAGTATAAATTATAATTATACATCGAAGTATCAAACCCTTTTTTCTCGCATGGAGGGTAGCCGAGGAGCATGTGGAACTCCCTTGTGGTACTTTAGTATGTTCTGTGCTTGTGGGTCCTTCTTGTGAGCTCAAAAAGTATAATAATAAATACCATGAATAAGTGTTTTCCACTCCTTCTAACTATAATCTATTTATTTAGTTACCTACAATATTTGTACGTTGACTGGTATCATGCCTATGCAAACAGTGACTTCACGAAGGTAATATTCAATCGTTTGAGTTTTGGCGACTCCAAGATGGTTATTATTTTAAAAATCTTATACTGCCTTGCACTAACGTTACTTCCGTCTTTCTATTCAATTAAAAACAGCATAACTTTTATCATAACACCAGTTGTCTTAGTAACGTTACTGAAGATTTGCGCAACGTACGGGATCGAGAGACCTGCAAGAAATGAGTGAGAATTCTGCACCGGAGTTCACCGCCCGTTCAAGTATAGAGAATTAATTCCAACTGTGACCGAGGAAGAAGTTGTAATTGTCGATAATACATTGTGCGTGTGATCTCGCTTTGTGTAACGGTCGTGACAGTGTTGCCAGCCAACATTATATATTTTCTCGTGAATATTCCTAGTTATTCGACATGTAACAATCTTTTCTTGGAAAAACTAATAACTCCACGATATACGGGTAGCACTGTTTTTTCGATTGTGTTACCTACTAATTTTTATTTATATCAGAATGAGATTTGATACAATTTTAACACAAAATACAAGACTACAGTTGTAAATGAAATATCAAGAATCCGCGATAATTTTTCAGTATCGGCCTTTTACTGCCCTCCTGGAGGGCAAAGTTCTCCATCATTGAAATCCAGTCGTCGTTTCAAAAGGTACTTAATCATCACGCTTGCCAAATGCTGATTAGTGATTTTAAACCCCAGGACCCTGGTTTACATTTTCAGCCAAACAAAGAATATCTCACTCAATAAGTAGTAAGGTACGCTTTAAATAACAAAAGTTCAGATTTAAGAAATTCAAATCTATCTATGTTTTTAAGTAGTTCCTAAGTTGGCAACACTGATGGTGCATGTATCGACAGACTCCTTGCTCCGCCGGGCGGAACCGCGGGTGTTCCCATACTGAAACTGTATATTGTTGTCGAGGCTGATTGACGACGATTGCGTCTCATGCGTCTCAGATCAACTTCAAGAGACTAAGTTCATTGGAAACATAATACCGTTGACAGCGGTTGAAAATTCATTTGAGTCTATTAAGTATTCGTTTGGTACTAGTATTTATCATTGACTTCTGGCGTAGCGCTGACTGAGTTAGTGCGGTAGATACCACTAACATAATTATGGCAGACTTTTATGTAAGTGAATACAGTATAGTTGCAACATAATATAATATTTTTAAACCATTTATTTCACACAGCCAGCAATTTTAGCCATCAAAAAATTAAAAAAAAACCTTATCGATAGATTTTGTGTGATTTAAACTAAACTTTTATTGGCAAACTTTACCAAACATAAAAAACCTAGTACAGTCAAAAGCACGTCAGACTATACACTGACAGACATTTTGGACTTTGTACCAATCTTATGTCGGGGGCATAAGTGCTATTATCGAACTGCAAATGTTTACCGTGATATGCTGTTGACCGTACATAAGTCCGTTGCGTTATAAACTTTATTACTTACTCTCTAGTTCCTCGTCTAACATTAACGAAAATAATAAAATTGCAAAACAGTAAAGTATAACTTAGAAAGTGTATTTATTACTGGAAACCTCCAGGTTTCACACGTTTTCAAACATCTTCGCGATGAGAACGCGGCGTAAAAACATTTCATATTATCGGTGTTGCCCTCTTTCACACGAAACAGTTTGGCATATCCGCCGTGCACGCCATCTGTAATGGAAAACTCTTGTCATGTCGCACAAAGAAAATTACTTGGCGTTTTAACATGTTGTTTTTCAAAATAACTTCCTCCAGTAACAACGGCTCGTTGCGTACTGACATCATTGTTATTTTTAATATGAATAATGAGACAATTTATAAAACTTATTCTGCGACTTTCGAGCTTCAGGCAGTTTTGAATGATTTGTAATAGTTTTACATAGGTATCCGTATTTGTCTATGCTCTACCTACATAGACATGTATATTGGTACTCCACGACTTAGATAGGTTATTCATTAAAAGATCGTCCTATAAATTGCCTATTACTGTACAACTTATGAATCAAGCTTAAGTGTAGGTATCTGTTGAGATATATTTTGTTAGTAATATACCTAATAAAAATAAATGACTACTTCCATTTGCAAATTAATCAGATATTAAGGCTATTCAACGAATAAATAAAGGTAATCCTAATCACATCAATAAACGTTCGCCATTTTGAAGTAACACTATTATTTTCCATAATTTTCTAATTTACAAATTTGTTAAATACAAAATTGATTTTAATATTTTAATAAAAAATATTGTCGTCTAAAAATGCACGACAGATAAAATATGAAACCTAATAAAACTTAATCTTATACCAAACATTACACTAGGTTACTCTAATGAATGTAAACATATTACACAGTACGTACAGTAATATTAAAACAAAAAGGCCTCTACTACATATAACATTTTGTATTTTTAAATTAACCTATGCTTCCAAGAATAATGAATACAGGTGAATTCCATGTGGGCGCTTCGAATGTCAAACAGCTGTTTTTTATACAATGGCCGTTAATTCCAAATACAAAGTCATTGGTTCCGAAAGAGTCAAAGCGATAAAAAATAACACAAAAAATTAGAACAATTACGCAATAAGCGCTTATATTCATAAAAAGGTTATCTACACGCATGCCCCAACCGTGCCCACACGACTGTTTAGAAAACAGACCAGTTTAAAACATGACAAAAAGAGCTACAGATAATAAATAGCCTCTAAGTATTTATGTTCTTATATTTGGCACCTCCGCCCGCGACCCGGATCAAAAGCTGTGATATCATTCAGATAGATCTAAAGATTTTATTTTAAATTAACCGTGGGACTGCCTTTTCTTGGCAGGGAGAGAACAAGTTTCTTACAAAACTGCAATTGCTTTGAATTAAAAATAATTTATTTGCATGTTAATTGCTGATTTTAATTAAAATCGACGGTAAATTGCTCGCGTAGACGTTAATTATTGTGATAAAGCCTCTGCTCTACTGCCAACTACCGCATCAATACGGTTCATAATTCTAGAGCTGAGAAGCATATGGGCGGATGTGCAGATTGGGCAAAAATTTTTTATTGGATAACCAAGAAAAGCGCTTCTTTCTCTTTCGATACCACTGAGAGCTGTATTTCTATCCCTTTTCTGGGCTAAGATAATTTCGTGCATAATGTCGGTTCTAACAGCTTTTCTAAAATCATTGGAACCTTAAGGTTTTATTTTCACTTCCATCTCTCTGCGTCTACATTGCTGTATCTTTCTTTTGGTGGATTGTTAGTTTGGCCCTTATGCCTAAAAAATTTAGTCGCACAAAGGCTATGTAAAAAGAGTTACGCCTTTTTGGTCCAAACAGTGATTTAAAATATTCATCTTATCTAAACTTCCGACATTATGCATCTAAGATTCCTTTAAATAACATTAAAACGGTTGCAGATATACGGCTTTATGCCCTTTGTTTTAGTAACTTTGTGAATGCATTGGTGGGCCAATGTGAAAATAAATCGTTATGGATGTGAACTACTCAAAATATGGCGCCAAAAAATTAGCGACATCGGGCATTATCCATTGGTCACGGTGTGTCCAATGACTAACACTAAATCAGTTTAAGTGTAATGAGATACATTGTGATTGGTCTTTGCGCGATCCTATGTCTGGCCGCCTCTCCCTTTGCTCCTTGCACGCATTGTTTCTGTTTATTTACTTACATTTCGGTGTTTTTGTTTTTCCTTCGGCACAGATTAATTATTACATAGTTACCCTTCGGTCTGTTGGTGTTTTGTTAACTGATCAGTAGTGAGTGATTAAAAGTGGAGTTTTAGTTGTAATTTAATGATGGACGACAAAAGTGAAGTAAGGTAAAGTCACCAGTCATGGACAGTTTAAGGAAACATTTTTTGGTTTTTGTTTGTAGTTGGTTCATTTTTCAATAAACATTCTTTTGGATTTGAAGGTAAATAAAATGTTCTTTTTCTCAGTCATTATTCAATGTTCAGTTTCAGTTAAATGATCAGTAAAATAAAATATTATTAAAAAATAACACTCCTACTCAGGCATGGTCGAAGTAAATGATCCAATGCCGGACCTCCAAAGGACATCAATAATAATTATCCATCCATGCCTCGGGGTTTTTTGGTGGCAATAATTCGAATTCTCTTTCATGTTCAGGTTCTGAAGTATGGGAGATAGGTTGATCACTCCATGATAGTTGCGGCAAATGTCTTAGGTAGTTGCACGTGTCTTCACTCTTGGTTCACAAAAATGGAGCTTTGTCACCCCTACGTTTGACACGCATGCCCCACCAAACCATCACAGATGCTGGGTAGTGACCTTTTTCTACCATCGGAATTATCCTAGTAGCTTTTTGGGAGTTGTGTACATGCCCTGTCATTTTGACTATGATTTTTTTCTTCAACCGTAAAAAAATCTCATCTGAAAAAAGAATTCCTCCATGGTCACCGCGCGTGGCGTGTCTCTGCAACAACTTTCGTTTGAGACGAAAGGGTGCAGTCAACAGATGACCTGTCCTTTTTCGATAAGCCCTAAGGTATTATTTTATAATACGAGATAAATATTCCTAGAGGAAATTTTCATTTTCCCAGCAATGATTTTCTGCTGACGGATTACTCAGACTCAAATACTCTTAAATAAATTGGGACAGAACTTATGGTAAGACTAGATAACGGCAGATCTTCAGACATATTCCGGGCCAAAGAGAAAAAGCCCTCTTTTACGAAATCCGTTTCTTATTGTATCTATGGAAATATTTCGTGAAGCTGCCTTAAAGTTAGGAGCAAGCGGCTCTCTTTTCATTGCTCTATTTTGCAATTCTTTACTCGATTTCTCTTACTTCTTCGATAGTCTTGGCCATTTGTTCTTGTGTGTACTCGATTTGGACCTATTAGGTTGAAAATGTTTTTTTGTATTGGAAATGTGTGAGCCTATTATGTACACTAGTCATGGATTAATAATTTCTAATATGTCCATTATTGGATAGAGTAATAATTTACTGCTGATTTATATTAGAAACAGTAAAATATACTTCAGTAAGCAGACGTATGACGTATTAAAGAAAACAAAAACAATGAAATCCTCTTTATGGAGACTCTGTCCATGATTTGGTGTACGTGCTTAAATAATATCCAGTAACGGACACCGGTAAAATTTAGGATTAGAATGCTAATGTAATTTTGGTTATAACATAAAAATAATGTATTACCACTATTCATAAATCATTAAATGTCGTGAAATCCAACGACGATACACCTGACACAAAATAAAACGTTAAGTGTAACTTATAGGGCGTCGCGATTCTTATAAGAAATTAAGATTCCCGACACTTAATAGGTAATACCGCGTTACTAACAACCGTAAAACACCGGCATGGAAATGACTATCGGCTGTCAAACAGTTGGTATGGGAGCTTAAATACTGGCACAACGGATTTATGTTATTACTAAATATAACCGCCGCCCGCGGTTTCACCCGTTCCCGTGGGATTTGATCAAAATCCTTTCTTGCGGATGCCTACGTTATAACATCTACCTGCATGCCAAATTTCAGGCCGATCCGTCCAGTAGTTTGGGCTGTGCGTTGATAGATCACTAGGTCAGTCAGTCACCTTTGAGTTTTAATATATGTATTTACATTTGAAAAGAAAAACCAGATTGCTTAATTTTAATTGTTAATTATAAACTGTCCATGGCTGGTCCGCGTCCATCATAGGTGCCTTTACTTTAAGTACATTCAAAATACTTATATCTGATCTTTATAACCTTTATCTTGACGCTTACCTAATAATCACCCGTGTTTATTATCGGTATGAATAAAATAAGTAAAAAAACTACATAAGTGTGTGTGTGTGTATAACTAAGTGTGGGTAAAAAGTCAAGTCAATTAAGAGATGTCCGACTTTTTGCCAAAAAAAAACAGTTAATAAATGAACACTATAAGTCGCATTTGCAGTTTCGTCTTGTTAAGTTTTAATAGATATTGATTTATTGTTTAGGCATTACGTTATATTTGGACATACACCTCACATTAAATCACATTTAATTACCTAAATTAAAGGCATAAAGCCGTATGGGCATATACTAATTAGTTGAACAAATTCATTGAATAATTTTAGTGGCATAAAGGCGGATATCATCATTTTTTTTAAATAAGTTAATTTTTCACTGTTTAGAAACATTGTTTTTAAACTTTAATTATAAAGCTAGGAAAGTTACTTATTTAGCTAAATAAATGCAAAGAAATCATTTACGTATTGTTTGTACTTATTAAAATATTTGCCGATAAAATTTAATTATTATTTTACGCTCTCCTGTAAAGTTGGCAAAACCGACATCCGCCCTAATGCTTCTAAGCTCTAGAATTTCTGATTCAAATCTGTAGTTCTGAACAATTCGAAGTTGCGTTTGCATCGAAGGTCCATGAACTTTATTCGGTACAAAAATGACTGGCAATTTGCGATATTACGAGTCTCGTAAGTTTCAGTTCAGGTTTAAGAACTACATCGATACCTCGGTTCTGACAAGTAATGACATTTATCTGTAAATGCTTATATGGAGATCCGAACCTTTTGATTGGAGATGCAAAGAATGTGAGAGGATGACTTTTCTTTTGTTAATATTACCAAATAAAACCACAAAGATTTACTTAAAAAATAACACTGTTAATATTTTTACAGATATCAAAGAAATATCGCTCCTAAAAAGTGTTTAAAAATTCATGAGCTCAGGAAAATTTCTTGTTTGTCGACTTCCTCTAAAAATCTAAAGTGTTATTCAGTTTTGAGAGAATGCTCTTTAACCGCACTTCAATTAGCTCTCTACTAAGGGCCTGCATTTTGTTAGCGCCCACTCAGATAGGAGTCATTGTATCCCTTGCTAAGCCTACAGGTAATTTTGTCTAGAGGTCAAACAACAATGAACAGCCTTGAGTCAGCCACACCTCGGTGTCTACGGTACAGTACACATCATGACTGGTACTGGCACTGTGTCGTGAATAAGTACTTATCTAATATTCACATACATATTTGCAGCTAAGTGCAAAACGCGTATGTGCACTTTAAGATCTAACGTGCTTTTACAAAAGTGCTAATACAACTAAACAGGAAATGTAATAATTGGAAAGTACAAATTAACTATTAATTTTAGTTTTAAAAATATTAATATATTGATTTAGTTGGTAATAAACTGTCTCAGAGCGGAACGGAGCTTGTGAATTTCGATGACCATTCATAAAGACTCGTTTCGGACATCATTCGCTCTTATATGTATTTTTTTGTGTCATCATTGATTGACTGTCAATTTCAATGCTATTTAGTTTAAAACGTGTTTTTAAAAGAATTTCTTTTTCTTAGGACTAATTCAGTTAGGAATTTAGGATCCATGCCTACAGAAATAGCTATCAACCTATAAAACCAATGAAAATCTACACCAAGCCATTGAGACCCTTTTTTTAAAACTCCTGTCGCTGTTTCTTCGATACTTACATAACTACTGGACTGGTTTTATGGAAGTACTACATCGAAACGGTGGTTTTATGCCTGTAAAAGTCTACCAAAGTCTAATAACAAGTAATGGTCTATAAAAAGAAAAAAGGACAAAAGTTCTTACATAGCTTAAAACATATACCCACGTATACGAGTAGGTGCTTTATGAGAAACAAATTACAAGTAACATGGAAAAAAATCATTCAAGTATAAAGTAACGTATCTACCTCCATACGGAATTATTAAAAAAATACAATCTTTACTCAATACATGACCATCTAAATACCGTGCATTTACTGTTTAATGACTACTGTTTGTATGCATTTAACACATATATTCTGGTTATAAAGATTAGAAAATCAATTGAAAGTTGTACCACGTAGGTACTTAAAGGGGAACTCCCGGAGTCAAAAGTCTAAATTAAGCTATTGCTATAGTTTAATTAGTTCTGTACGCCTAAGTAAATATTAAATAAGTAAGTTTTTACTAAACCATTTTGTAAGTAAAATATCACTACTACTTTTCCCATCTCAAATGAAGCTTCAGAAAATAAGCATTCACCACTACACACAATAATTCTGTTTTAGATTCTAAAATACTAACGCGGAGTCAAAACCCTTGGATTTTGCTCTGAAAACAATTACTTAATTATCTTAATGTGCATGAAATGAAAATAACAGACAGTTCTGACAGTTCTCAACGAAATAAATATAAATACACTATGATTCCCAATGTTGAAAAGTAAATTTTATGTATGAATTGTAAGATTATCAACCAAATGGTGGAATACGTGCGAGAACGAACATGTTTGTAGTGAGTTTTTAGCAATTAAATGTCTTAAAAGAATCATTTACCAAATGTACTTGTCTTGTTACTAAATAAGTAGCAGGTTTCCGCATTGATAAACTTGAATTACTTACAAAAGACAATGACATCATAGCAGGTTAATAGAGGGCAATAGCATCGACTATAAATAATACAAAAACATTGAAGTAAGCAACATACTTAGAAATCAGTTGCAGAAGTATTAACACCGCCAAGTTCTTGACTCCGACCTAAAGAGATTCTGGAACAGAAATATGTACCAAATTTTGTTTTGAATGAGGGTCGAAGATAGAAAATTGCACACAGCAGCGCTTTATAGTATCTATTGCACCGGCCGCTAAACATTACCAATGTCATAACAATTGTTAAAAATATAGGAAAGGATGTCAAAAGGCGAGTTTCCCAGAATTCACCCAGGAGATGTTTATACGAGCTGGCCTTTGTTGATCGCAGCGTGAACGACTGTGGGTGTCCGAGTGATGTAAAGTGTTAAGACCGTACTTTTCATCTCGTTATTTGCAGAAAGCTCGAATAACATAAAGGAATCTTTGAAGTACACTTTGTAGCGGTGTCATTAACACTAATGGGAAGTTAAAATTAGACACACAACTTGGTCTTGGGAAGAAGCGGTTTACAATACGGCGTAACATTTTTTTTAAGGATTTAGGCTTTCCTTACTCTTCAACTATGCATAAGTTCAATCCAAAAATACATAAACTAACGAAAAACATAACTTTTTATTTTAAACTAAAAGTAAGGAAGATCTGATTGATTTGATGATTTCTTTTTATTTATACTAAATGTTATTAAATATTACAGACTAGTAAAACAATGGGGAAATCAAATTGAAAACAATGTAACATTTGCTCATTGGCGGATATGCGTGACCTATGTCTCGGGGGCTGCGGTTTCTTATTCTACCTAGACAACATACAAATATTGAATAGACAAACATTTGCATACGTACTACATACGATTTCTCTATTTGATAGCAAAAATAAAACATTTATGTGATCAATGATTGCGACGTTTGTTGATGTTCAATTGTTTCGAAAACAAAGGAGACTAAACAAGATGTAATAATCAATTATATGAGAAACTTGGTACAAACTCTATATTAAGGGATTCATATATACGTAATGTTAGCGTACGTATTTTGTCAATTAAAATCATTATTTTCATTGTTCTTTTCCAGCCAAAAAATAATACCAATTTGAAACATCCTGCCCTGTGTAAAGGGACTCCCTAAATTACCAGAGGTCTCTATAGAGCTATAACCGTAATGGATTTCGGTCATATGTGATTATAGTGGGGTGGGGGCACAGCACGTGCCCTATGCATAAACAATCAAAAACCGACGAAGGTACTATGGCTTCACACAAACGCAAAAATATAAGGTGACATAACAGTGAGATAACTCTCTTATGATTGTGTAGATCTGTTCTAAATTATTTTCATATCAAATAAGGATGAAATAATTTCAATTATGATAATTTATAATTTTTTTACAATTGTTATAATTTACAATTATTATAATTTATAAATCATGATGCGACTGATGCAGTTTTCCAAGAATTATCTTGGATATCATATTAGTCAATAAAATCGATGACTTATCAATGATAGCCACATGTATAGTAATTACACAATCACTGTCAATGTGCACACGTGCTGCGAATGGATTTTATGCTGTTCAACAGAATAAGGGTACTCGATTTTGAATTCCGTCATTTTTACACTGTACTGTGGCGAAGGTAGACTCATGTGTTGGTTTACGATTAGGCACGATCGCGCCGACTTCCGTGCAACGCACCCGCCTGGAACAATAACACCGGCGGTAAATTAAAACAAAGCAGGGTCCTACTGTATACACCACCGTAATACCTACGTACATCGAGAAGATCGTTGCCCCACACAAAAAGATATACCGCTACTAACATCTCCAGTGCATACGTTTAGATCGCCCTGTCATGGATTCGTTTCCCACCTTGGATATGATTGCTGTCAAGACTTTTAAGGTGTACATTTGAAATTAGGTGCTAAGATTGGATTATGGACTACTTTTTAACGAATTTTAATACAATAGAGTCGTAAAGATAACTATTAAGTGATGGTCACATAAAATATGGAAAATTAAAATACATTTTGCGGGACAGTATCGTCATGCTATGGGATAAAAGCCCCACTAAAAGTCGTTTTCATAGCAGCAGTCTGTGCTCTTAATTAAATAACCATGCCAAGTGGGTCCATTATACTGAAACATGATTAAAAATTTGTTGAGCCACATGTATAGTTGCATAACATAACTTTTAATTAACTAAACAAAAGAGCATCGATAACTTTCAAACTTTGACGTAAATGTTAACAACGTCTTATAAATAGCTGCTGATTAAAATAAACATACATAGTTAACACGTAACATTCATTGGTTGAGTTTACGCCTTCAGTGTCTAAAAGGGCACAAAGAAAACAAACTATTACGCGTCACCCACCGGCCGGCCGACCAATCGTGCTCCGAAACCACATAATACAGGGTGATAAAATCTAAACGTCACGACTTTGTTACGCTTATACAGCAAGACTGAACGTTATATAATTTGTGTGTGTAACACACTCCTCCTTTTCCCAGACTTTCATTTAAAACGTTTAAATTATGTACATACATATTTCACATTTTCACATATTATAATAATTTTAATACATTTTAAACCCCGGCCTTTTAGAAAATAGTATTATATCTGTGCCTCGAAATGTAATTAATTAGTAATCAATAAAGGTACATAAGGAATCCTGTATAAAATGATCGATAGAAGTTTTAATTGGTATTTCAAATCCTTGCAATAATGTCTCCCTAATAACAACATAAAATCAAATAAAAACCACTGACTTAGGAAACATTTCGTTCACTCATGATATTACCCTTAAAAAGTATAAAAAATTATGGTAATAAACGACAATGACGGTTAACCTTAATAAGCTTTTATAGGGAATGCCACAATAACAAGTAGTAACTGAAACAGTTAAGATATAAAGAAATTATACGTTCTCTAAATAGGAGCCAATCCCCGGCGGAGTAATAGTTAACATCGGCATTCTGTGCGTGCTGCGTGCGCGCGTGCCCCTCCAGACGTGTGACTAGGGTTGCCAATTGAACCCCATACAGGATACAATAATAATTTACAATAACTCTTATTAAAGCAACCGTATGTAATAGCAATAGCAAAAATTAAAATTAAAATTCTATCGGTTTTTTTTTAATTTAATTTACAAACTAAATTACACGACTGTCTTTATTTTTTTAATTATAAAATAACAATATGGCTGAGATATTGCCACAATATTGCTTATGAATCATAAAATACTTTCTTTGGAAAATTAATTAAACAAACTCTATCATGTTCTTAATTATTAGACAAGTGAATTACTGTACAAGTAAGTGGTATTCTGGCACTGAAATAGTGTTTGATCATTAAAACATTGCTATTGATAAATTAACAGTAAGAACATGACCTACTAATAAATAAATGAATTGTAATTGTACAATAATAGCAAATGCCTCTATAATAAAGATTTAATCATCATTACAATTACAGGTAATCACAAATTCGACGTACTCGTATGTTATAAAGACTTGATGTCACAATTATAACTTAAGGTATGTGATGGGTATAAAATACTCAATAATACGCTGACCTATCCGTTATTGTAGGATGAAGTGTCGAGATTGGGTACACACAAGTCAATGAAATGACATTGTTCAAAGCCCAACTATTACATGATTGGTCCATTTAGACATAAATAAAAATAAAATATCTTTAGATACTATTCACATAGCGCCAACCAGCCCCAAACATAGCTTGTACCAGACAAAGCATTAAGATTACTTGTATACTTTTTTTGTAAATACGAGTACTTACATACAAGCAGACATGTTCATGCACGCAAATGTACCGTGCGGCGATCAAATCCGCGACCTCGGTGTAGCAGTGGAGTAGACTTCTCAACCATTAACCCAACTGGTTCGTAGTCTTTTACATGTCTTTTACGTTTACGAAGATATTTTTACAGCCCTAGTACAAACATGCAGACGGTGGTGCGTCTACGCAGGAAACACGCGCCGCTAGCCACGCTCGCCCCTGCGTCCTGACGAATACTCACACATATAGTTCAAGGCGAGCTATATAGTACGTTATAATGTGCCTTAACTTGCCCTAGGGTCAAATATTCCTACATCCGCACAATTCATCAATTCCCTTATTTCAGTGTCAAAGCTTTCAGCCCTTAGAGTATACATAAGCAAGCTAATGTATACTCTAAGTTTCAGCCGCACACCTTTTGAAATAGAAAATAAATATACGAGTATTGTAGGTATTTACATACTTCAATAAAAAGCAATTACTAACTTTTGTCAGATTTCCTTCTGTTTTTTATGTCTGCATAATCGCGAGTTCATACTCGCGTATGAACTCGCGATTAAATAAGAAGAAATGCTATTAATATGAATTATTATAAGCATGCAAGTTTTAGTAAAACGTTGTAAGATAGGGATCCAGTTAGTGACAAAATAATAATTGTGTAAACAAAATGTATTTTTTTAAGAACGTTTTCTAAATAACTTTAAGAAAGTTATTTAGAACGATATTCAGTACTTTTTTACATTTCAGGTTATTTCTGTAGTTGTTAAATAGATTTTAGTCTACAAGCGACCAATTTTAGAAACAAATGTTAGGAACGAGCTACAAAAAGTACAGTATGTGACATTTATAAAATCTACCTTCGGATACTAGGGAATGGTATAAATGAACATTACTCTATGAAATGAACAAAGAGACAGCTGCATCGATCAGAAATGGAAACGACGGAGATAGCCTTGCAGACGCGACGCGGTACCTGCGTGGGCTTGCTCTCCCACTAATAAGGACCTTCGTCTAATTTATAAGACAAAATCAAATATTCTAATATTTACCCATGTTGACACAAAAGTAAATAAAGCGAGACGCGATGTTTATTATGTAATGGGACTCGTTCATGTGAACTTATGTGTACATTTCGATTGTGTTAACAATCATGATTCCGATTCCAAGTCGACTGATACCAAACTGATAGAGACTGATAAATAATAATATGATACTTCAATTTTTAACAATTAATAATATTCTTTTGAATGAAATTCTTTAAACTGTAAAATTGCAAATACCAATCCTGGCATTATTCATAGTATAAATAGACACAGAACTTGGAATTCTCTCCCAAGATCTTAGTTTTTAAAACATGAAATAGAACTTCAAATTAAATATTGATACTTTAATCACACAAGGGTTCGAAATAGGGGCCTGCAAACAATTTAAAAATGCGTGCATAATGTATTACCACGCTGCACCGAATCATAAATTGCACTAATGAAAAGGCATTTGCTTATATAAAATGCAAGCAGGAATCTGTTAAAAACCGGCCAAGTGCGAGTCGGACTCGCCCATGAAGGGTTCCGTAGCAGCAAGTATCATCATAATATTATAAAAGTTCTTGTAGTTCTTTGTAAGTTTGATCGACGTTTTTATATTTGAGTTGATTGAATGAGAGGAAAATTGCAGTTTACGATTTATGACGTTTTAAAAAAAAAACGAATTACTTGATCTCGTTCAAACCAATTTTCAATGGAAGTTTGCATGGTAATGTACATCATATCAATTTTTTAGTTTTATCGTTCTCTTATTTTAGAAGTTAGAGGGGGGGTGACCAACATTTTACCACTTTGGAAGTGCCTCTTGCGCAAACTATTCCGTTTAGAAAAAAATGGTATAAGAAACCTTATTATCATTTTTAAAGACCTATCTATAGATACCCCACACGTAAGGGTTTGAAGAAAAAAAAATTTTTGAGTTTCAGTTCTAAGTATGGGAAGCCCCAAATATTTATAAACTAATTACTTGATCTCGTTCAAACCAATTTTCAATGGAAGTTTGTATAATAATGTACATCATATATTTTTTTTAGATTTATCGTTCTCTTATTTTAGAAGTTACAGGGGGGGGGACCAACATTTTACCACTTTGGAAGTGTCTCTCGCGCAAACTATTCAGTTTAGAAAAAAATGATATAAGAAACCTTATTATCATTTTTAAAGACCTATCCATAGATACCCCACACGTAAGGGTTGGATGAAAATTTTTTTTTTGAGTTTCAATTCTTAGTATGGAGAGCCCCCAAAATTTATTACTATTTTTCTATTTTTGTATGAAAATCTTAATGCGGTTCACAGAATACATCTACTTACTAATTTTCAACATTATAGCTCTTATAGTTTCGGTAAAAAGTGGCTGTGACATACGGACGGACAGACAGACAGACAGACAGACATGACGAATCCATAAGGGTTCCGTTTTTTGCCATTTGGCTACGGAACCCTAAAAAGCAAACTAACGCTGCCTATTACTGTCCCTCTTGGACAAAGGCCCTCTCATTGAGGTTCATTAGCAAGGCGGCTGTTAACGGCCACAAGTGATGATTATAAACGTGAGATAGGTATTAGTTTACACAAGGAACCGGGACAGACGAATGCTAATTGAAGAGATGACAGGAGGGTACTCGGAATCGGCGTGTGAGAACGATTGTTTTCCACAAGAGTGCTTATCTAACTACGTATCATCTCACTCAACCGTCCTGTGACGAAAGCGGTAAGTGAAGTGGGTGATTATAATAATATCTCGAAGATTTCTTCAATCATTCAAATATAATGACGCCGGCGCCCGCGGCCAAGTCGTATGCCTGCGCAAGAATGTGGATGTAAATATCATATAAGATTGTTGTTATTAATATCTTTTTCTAGGTACCTAGTACATAATGTTGCAATTTAACCTCTGCCACTTTTATACATTATTATCAATCATCAATAATGCAATTGTTTACCTTTCTACTAATGTGGTATAATTCCTAGTTTTTTAATTCCTTGATTTCTTTTTTTTATAATATATTTTTCTACATGTGACGATAATATTCATTCAATTCAGGCTACATTTTTAAGTCTGCCAAACTTTGTATGAATGCCAGTGTAATAAATGTTTACATGTTCGACTTGTTCGTGTCAGTACCGGAAACTAAGTACTCGAAAAGTAGTAATGAAACAATGAACTCGTCAACGGTAATGATGATGCTTATGTTATCTCTCATACCTTACGTGTCGCAAATTGAGCAAATTAATACAATACCATACAACAATACACAAGACGCTACCACAATCAATGCGAAATAGATCTCTAACAAAAGCGGTCATAAATCGTGAACAAAAGGAGCAGAACAATATTAAAAGCCACTAGACATTGACACTGAAGTAAGTGGTGGGAATTCAAAGCAGGTTTTTGTTGGCGGCTGTTTAAAATCATTCATTCTTCACGCTCGAATGATTTGAATGGGATAGGAGGACCCCGGGGAGACGTTGCGCAGGTACACAAACTTATACCGGTAAAGATTTTTTTTCTACTTGTCCTCATGTGTTAGTGGAATGTTAAAACTCTATTGTCAAGTTAAAAAAAAGCCATAGGTGCTTTTTACATCTCTACTAATAAAATGCCCAGCCATCCAGTTCGGAAACATGGCTTGTGTTCTAGGAACTTTGCCCATAGGCGGAGAACTTTATCAAATGTTTGTTCCTTAAAAGTTTGTGGCCAGAAAAAGCTTAAAATCTTTGGAGAGATTTGGGGGAGACCTATGCTCAACTTCCTAAAGGTTAATAAAAAAGTTTGTACAGTTTTTAAAGTAATTTAGATTTTTGTGTTAGAATATCCTTATTTATGTAGTAATTAATTATTTGAGTTATAAGTTGAATTAATATTTCTGTTTTGAATAAAATACATACATATGTAATAAATAAATAAATATTGGATAACGTCACAATTAAGTGATCTGACCCCAAAGTAAGTAGCACTTAGCACTTGTATTATGAGTATCAGAAACAACGAAGGTACCACAAATATGTATATAGAAATATAAGGTCATGTCTTGACCTTATATACATCCAGACAGAGGACAAATACAAATCATATAAGTGTTTGTCCTGGGTGGGATATCGAACCCACGACCCCTGACGCATAGCACAGGGTCACTACCAAATGCGCCATCGAGCCAGTCTATACATATAAAATATATAAGAGAAATGTAGAGCCCTAATTCTATGGAAACTTTCTAACATTGCTCAAATATGGTGTATTTACAATAACATTCCTTATCAGACCGATAAGCGAGTTCTTTAAAACTAATTCGCAGGCGACGTGTAACTGGTGGTCTTATCGCATTAGAACCGCTCATTATGTGGAACATAATGTTTACATTAGCACCTTTAAAATTCCAGCACTTTCCGCTCTTTCTAAAGCTTAACTAGTCGAAGAATCTGTACGAGTGTAGGAGATAAGTTTGTCAATAAAACTAGTTTTTTAAATTGTAACGTCTGTTGACGCCTCGCAGTCCGTGTCGACAAGGAACTCCGTCATTGTAACCACCAGCCCCACAAACACCTTTGACGTTGCTCCTTCCCTGTCTCGCTTATGGTTTTTCGTATATTCGTCTCGTTCGCAACTGAACCCTATTTACGGTACAGACAGCAAAACAATTTCTTGAGCGGAGCGCGCGTAATTTTTAGGTTATGTTAGTATTAAATCGACGTCCGCCGCAGCCGAACGTGCGCTGCAGTCGCCGGCAGTGATCGAATGTGCATTCGTTAGTTCGCGATCGATAACTTGTAAACTTGGTGCAGTCGATGTTCGTGCGTGTATTTTGAGTGAAAGGATTATTGCCAAAACTGACATGCTCGTGACTTTTGAACTAAAGTGCCAGCCGATCGCATATCAGTAGGATGCACTTAT
The DNA here is from genome assembly GCA_949319885.1 of Mecyna flavalis. NCBI lineage: Eukaryota > Metazoa > Arthropoda > Insecta > Lepidoptera > Crambidae > Mecyna > Mecyna flavalis. The sequence goes on from OX439426.1 coordinate 10,875,667, forward strand.
CATCGCTTTTATTGGTATGTTTTTCGTTTGTCTAATCAGCTTGTTTTAAAGTTATAAGTTTTTACTTCAACATGTAGGCTTCTTATTTTAAGTTAAAACATTAGCTCATTTTATAAATGTTTCAATTTATTTATTAAAAATTAAAAAGTTAGCTTCAAAAGTGTCACAAGCAGTCACAATAGTAATTAAAACACAGAAAGTAGAACTATTAAAGATAAATATAAAAAATGTGAGCGAATTAAAATGCATGTAGGTAAGTCGCTCACATTTTTCATATTTTATCTTGATTACCATAGTATAGTAGAGTCTGTTCTTTTTCATTCTCGATTAAGTATTCTGAGTCGAGATTTTAATTTTAATTACTGTAGTTAGTCAGCTGGAAAGGTGATAAGTAAATGTTGAAAAACCATCGTTTGCAACGTTGCATCGCGATGAGGGTTCACTTCCCCTCGGCTTGCACCCTCGACCGACACACACCGATGCACCAAAGTTACCAAACAGTTTCTGAGATCCTTACTTATATTAAAATAAGGGTGGTATTAGCTTGTTTTGTAATTTCAATAAATATGCAGACATGGAGGACCCGTACATTTATCCCACACCCTCGCCTTACTGCCTATACAGTATGCACACCGCGGAACTATTGTTACTTGCATCAATCCATTAGACGATTAATCCGATTCATTGTTATGATACGTGTTGTTGTGCAAATTAGAGGATTGGTTTACACATTCTCTAAATAATAATATTCCCCACAACTGTGGGTTGTAAATGTAATTTTGTGGAATGGAACACATACAAAACACAATGGCTCTATTAGCGAGCTTTCGCTAAAACATCATCAGGATCACGTCCTAAAAACAACTAAACAACCAAAAAAACTTGAAATCATCCATAGTGTTTCCTAATTAAAGTATAAAATATCTTTAATATAGCCTGTACCTAGGCAATATGAGAGTCTTTATTATGTCCCATAAATTAACCTTCGGAAGAATAGCGGGGTGACTCATCACCCCACACGTTCAAAAAAGATGCGATAACTTTTTATACGTTTATTGAGGGTAGTTGTGTTTTTCAGTATTCTCTTATTTTAACTTACGTAATTAGTAGCATATCTCACTGATTAGCGGACGATCGTAGATTTTGCTATATAAACCTCGCTGGGGTTGCCGATCACCCCACTATCCATTAACGTTCGTGTTTTTTGTGTTTTTTGGCATGCTTGATCAGGCCGGTATTAGTTCTTTGATGCTGTACGTTGCTGCTTAACGCCCTAAGACTCTAGCCAACAAGTTTCGAAGCATATATTTGAAAGGGTTGGCAATGAACCGCATATAAAGCGTCGTTTGAACACGAATTTACTACGAAAAATAGTTCAAAATATACGGGATATTCTAAACATGAACCAGGAACCTTCTCGAAGTGAACCCCCTTTGAAAGTGCAAAAACAAGCACGGTGCTCAAAATGTGTTTAAGGAAAAAAGACAAAAAAGTTTAAATTCTCTGTGTAAAATGTCATTTGCCGGTATGTTCCGATCACCGTAAAGATATTTGTCTGAACTGCATTAAATCATAAATATATTTAGATGTATGCATATGAGTTACTTGAAATTGTTTTTCATTCTTTAATTTGGTACTATATTACATGTTTCCTAAAAAATAAATTAATATTTTTGTGTACATATATGTTTTATTTATGCAAATAAGTTGTGGGGTGATGAGTCACCCCCTTATCCTTACGTGTATGCAAGAAAAACCTATCCTTCCGAAGGTTAAAGAAATAAAATTCCTACTTCTATGTTATGTCCCCACTCTAAAACAAACAAGAATTGACAAAATGTAACAAACGTAATTCGCCGAACTGGATTATTCTTGAGTCACGTTGTTTTCTTAGATAGAAGTTTGGATTGCCCCTTGATATATCCAAAAAAGGCACGGTAAGGTCATTATCAAAGACACGGTACAATGCAAGCCCACATACATGGAAAAAGTGTGGGCTTTTTAGATTAGAAGCAATGCCTTAATAAGCGCTGTAGGTAAATAAATACTTCCAATCGAATACGGCCGTTAAGTTTGAAATATAAAACAGGATATTCAATAAGCGTGCCTCCATAATAACAATTTATACAACTAACTATAAGATATAAGATTGCATGATCTCATCTGAAAGACGAAAGATTATACTGGTATGATAAAGCAGTTATTGTTAAGCCTGTCCTAAGGTGAGGGAACGAGAGCGTTATAATCCAGAATCATTATTCATTTAGTTAGTTCGCTATGCGTCTGAATGTAAATTGTTTTCGAACAGTTGTTGAACAGAGTATTTTGTTACCTTTGTTTATTCGGGCGCCCACAATTATTGAAGATTTTAATTGCACTATTACCGACTTTATTTGCGATATTTATTTAAGTATTACCTTTACTTTCATTGAGATTTTAATCGAATGGTTACAATTCATCCCTAATATTTACGTTAGTACTGTTATATATATTCTGTGATTAGGGTTTAAAAACTTCCTAATATAGTTTTGAAATAAATTGAATACCTAGATGATTAATCTGCAAAATACAAAAATGTCTGTTCCACAGAATTTTGTAGAGGATCGCTTCTTTGAATGACGAAAGTGAAAGGTTGCGTGTTCAAATTAAATAAATTAATCATTTTAGAAAACAAAATGTGGCTTTAGTGCAGATGCACTTAAGCCGGTATCATTAAACTTCAGATTCTCAAATTATGAATGTAAGATAGACGATTTCCCACTAAAAGCGAAATGTTCCTCTGACCTAGATCGACTGAAAGGGAAATCGGGGACCATAGTTCAAATAACATTATGGGGTGTTTGAGTGAGAACTAATATTGAATATTCTATCTAAAGGATCATTGATCAAGTAGTTGACACCTTTGTGACGAGCGGGAATTAGCTGTGTCTTGTATATTACCCGGGCTTTTTGGCAAAACATCTTCTATAAAAAGATACATTATTAGAAGAAACATTTATTCTGGATTTTTAATACATTCGGCTAAGACAGTAATAAGTTCATAAAAATAAATTTTTGTAGACATCGAATGGAATAATGTCACTTATCAAAAACCGTTTAAAAATGTAAAATTGCCAATATCTAGGTATATCTTATTTAAAGAGTTCATCTATATGCTAACAATGTTGCGGTAAAGACGATTTACAACAAGATAAACCAATCACCAATTTGTCCCACTTTGTGTTACTGACTCTACATCGTCGCAGTTATTACCTTTCATACACATAAGGCTTCTCTTTTTTGTTATTTCTTTTAAACCCGTTGACAATATTCAATAGATACGTATTCTACTTTCGCCAGTCAAATAGCCTACGTTCCCATTACCGTAGACTCTTCCCAATACAAAGAGATACACTGGTCGCGATCGTGTAGAAAGTAAGCAGTGTGAATATTGAACGGAGACAGCTTCTTGCGACCGATTTCATCCATTAACCCGTGAACTGCATTTGCTATTCTCGTCTTTCCAATTACTCGTCATTGTATGTCTCGGCGCTCATGAAGATGCCTTACTTAGAGGTTAAATGTTACTTTGGTACCGAGCATCGCGATGCTTTGGTGCATCGGTGCGAAAATGTTTATCATAATAGGTATGCTTGCATAATGAACACTGGACTTATTTAAGATCTAGAAATATTTCATTTGATTATCATTGATGTGCGCTATGAACATGTAAGTATATTAAATGACTCATTTGACAGTGCTGGTCGGTTTAAATGCAGCATAATAATAATAGGCTGATGTTGGGGACTTGGGAATTAATTTGCCACTGCAGTTAGTCTTCCTTTCTTTTTCTGGTTTCTTGTGTGTACCTATACTTTGTATACAATGGCCAATTATGTAATTGATTTCAAAAAAACCTCACCCATTGCTAATAAGTATAATTGTTCCCGAATAGACATTCTTAATGTTTTGTGCGCGACATTTTTGGGAAGGAAGGCCCCTAATATCCTTGATCTATTCAAACCGGTGCACTCTACAAGCAATGGATTATTTTCGAATGACTCTCGACCTTTCACGATTTTGTTTGACTGGTATATAACTTCGTCCTACACTAACTTGCCGTAACAGTTTATAGTAAGATTTTAAATTTATTCATTTATGATTTCATATTTCTGATATTTATCTCAATGCCCTCCAGATTAATAGTTTAAAATTGTTCTTCATTAAAACTTAGGGAAGGGTGTATAGGACTATAAATAAACGTTGTTTAAATATTTAAAACTACCTATAATGCTAATGTTATTGATTCTACCGAACATATGAAACAATATATTATGTTTTGTTATCTAATATTGATAACGCGTCGTTATTCAACCGAAAGATTTAACCACCATAATTTCTGTAAATTTTCTTTGTAGACTTATCAAATCATATACCGAACACATTTTAAATTCCATTTTATTGATCTGCATTTCCGAACAATTTAGCTCAATACCACCTCTAAGAAATTAAAAAGCCTTCTGTCATTCAAAATTGTCTAAATTCCCTGTAACAATTTGTGTCCTGCCAAGTACTGCCTGTATCCAGTTACAGCACATAATTTATCTTTAGCTGCTAATAAATTGTGACTAGGAAGGTTTTAAGATTTATTAGGTCTGCCTACATAGTTGTAACTGAGGTAAATAAAGCAAAAGCTAGTGTAAATACAATGGCTGTTATTCCGGGTCTCCCACGCTGGATAATGAAGGCAGACAATGCTGTCTTTGAGTAACGGCAGTGCATGTGAGGAGAGGAAGCTACATACTAGATTACTGCCACACAGATAAGGACTGGGTACTTCATCCAATATGAGACAACAGCGCCTTGTACCGATTCTAATCACTTGACCATTTTCACATCGAGACGAGGCCTAATACAGACGGCGTTTTGTTAAATATATCGTTTAAATTATAAAGTACAACACAAGTTAGATGTTGTGTTGACGTAACTGATCGAGAGAATAGTAATCGCTCATTTACGAATCGATTACGAGTCCTTCGAACATTTTAGAGCTACCATAATATATTTGCACCCGTACCTACCTCGCTTGGAAGTAAAGTAAATGTATTACTGCGAACGTTACAAATGAGCATTTACTATGTACTCAATTTAATATTTATACAATTTGATGTCTGAATTGTAATATGTAATTTCAGCACTAAAAATTAGTCGCTATAGAGTGACACTCCAGTGTATTTTTTTTGGGTTTACCTATTTTAAACTATTTGGCTCTTTTCAGGTTGCGGCATTCAAACTCGTAACATATCAATGATACGAATACCTACCTACTAAGATGTTGATGTAGATGTTGTTTGACACCATCACAAAGGATATAGGATAGTTTTAACCCGGAAATGGTCCCATGGACATTTAAACTTTAATTAAAGAAACTCCAGACTCCAGGCATGTCCATTGCTCCAAAAATATCTCGTAATTTCAAGGCATCATGATCATTTAACCTTACTCTTATCAAAGAGGAACAAAAATGCTGTATTGCGGTCATACCATATGTTTTCCGTTGACTACACCATAAGTGTGTAAGCATGAAGAATTTATTATTACACACTTTTACTGTTGCGAAACCTTGAACGCTGTCCCACATTCGACACCGCACGGCGATACTGCCTCCGTCAATCATCCATCAGTTCTACCCACTGTCTTATTTACGGCTTAATGATGTCATTACTGAGGAAATTGCCTCCTTACACTGCAGTTAATACTAGGCTAAGTCATCTATGATAATTCAATCGAGTTAGATGTATGTATGGCAGTATGAATTAATAGACCCCATTTTGCTGACTTATTTACTCATCAGATTGATTCAATTGTGTTTTTGGCAAAGACCTTGATAAAAGAGCCATATCCTCATATTGACAAACATTCTTTCAATGAATATTGTTTGTTTGAAGTGAATGTTGATGCGGCATAAAAGTAGAATAGAATAGAAAATGTTTAGTGACCAGTCCGACCACAAAAAAACCAGCCAGGTAAAGAACAAAGAGTAAGTGAAAAAAAAGAGAAAAGAAATAACATAATTACACATTGTGGTCAACAGGACACGCGCCTGAACTTCTGCTGCTGCAGTCACCCGAAATCTGCTTAAGTAGGTATTAGTATGTTCCTTGAGATAAGATAAATAATATGTAGTAAAAAAAATGTATAACCAATTACCTAATAGAAGTTTTATTTAAGCAATATTTCTCCAACAGTTTTTACAGCCAGCTTAAGGACAACTGTAATATACTTAAGTGGATAAAAATTGAGTATCTCATGCATATACGAGTACTTAAGTATCTATTGAGAACATTACTAATTTCACTACATCATCTAAGAAGTTGCGTGATATTATTTTAAACCACCTTTTAAATATCCACTTGGTGTGACTTATTTGGGAAAAATGAGGATCATTTCTAGAGAACCTAGTATGAACGACGCGCAATTACGTATACTAAAGGAGGGCGATGGTTCTTAGAACACAGATGTCGAACCTTTGACATACCTGACGACAAGTTAATTACCACACCTATGCACTAACAACAGCATAACCGGCAACTTACTTGTATATTTTATCAAATTACGTATTAAAGAAGAGACATAACAAAATATGTTTTTTCATAATACACAAGCTTTTTTTAAGCAGAGGATGGAGGAATGATTTTATCCAACTGGCTTGCAAGACATGCAGCAGTGTGGAAGGAATTGGCACTGAAGGCGTTAGTCCCACTACCCTTTAAACTCCTCTGGTTTACCCTTTTAACTCAACTTGGACGGACCGGCGCCCGCCTTACGACCATAGACGAGCCCATAGTACAGCTAGTCTATCTGACAAAGTTTGTTAATAAATATGTAACTAGAACTGCCCAAAGATCTTATTCTAAAACATTTTGTATTAAGGATACTTGACTATTCTGTACAGTCAATTGAATTCCACTAAAGCAAAATGAAAACAAAATTATTTATTATCCTAATAAGAATGATTTGTTGGTCTAGTGGTTAAACACCTGGCCAATGGTATCGGGGCCTGAGTCCAATTTTCAGATCGGGCAGTGCTTTTTTTTTACTAGTTCAGTTGGCAGTCAGGTTCTCAAAGAGAGCTCGAATTAATCACCACTAACATATTTGGAAAGTGTGGTGATTGAGCCAGTACTGCCAAGGATGATAATAAAATTTCAATGAGACCATTGCCCGACAAGGGGGCAAAAATAGTATATAATCTATGCTTAGAATAATTTATTTTAAGAGTCTATGATTAAAAGAGTATTTTGCATGTCGACAATGCATTATCCTTAAGTTACACATAATAATTTAATACTGAGTAATAACAATTGATCTCTACTGGCTCTACATAATAACACCAAGGTGTTTATAGTATTAATATAAGCTGAGTCATTCATTAAGAATAACGACCGCTGGTGATTACGTCAGGCTAAGGATTTAGGTACATTCTCACGACCATTTAAGCCTATTGTTCTTTTTATCGCTTAATATACTTAATGAAATACTGTAACAAAAAACACCATTTGTTATAACTGACCAGTAGGTACACAGCGTCAATCTACTACAAAAATGTGGTCATGATTTCATATAAAAAAGTGGATGCTCACTTTATACTATACCTATTACACTGTAAAAATAAGGAAAATGAAGCGGAATAGTTTCGTTATTCATCTTATTGAGTATCCAATACATAGCCTGCCAAAATAACTTGAAAATCCACGAACTATTGTTCTATAAATCTGTTCTATCACTGTTCGACATATATTTACTAATTTAAAGTATATATCGATGTTAATAACTGAAAATGAGTTTACCAGGTCAAATAACAGCAATGGATAAGTTATGATTAAAAATGCTCTTGCACAACAATGGAACCAGTGCTGCGATTTCTCTATAGAAAAATATAAAGAAGACTCTACATCGTGGTAATGGTAGCACAAAACGATTTCCCAGATTAATTCGATGAGCTAAGATCTAGAACGCGGTCCGTTTGTTAATTCTATAGCAAAGCAAACAACATTATGGGCCGACGAGATCTGTTATGACGGCGCGTACCGTACCCGTCCTACTTGTTTAACGAAAGTAGAAATAACATTATCGACCATACAAATTGTTTACAGTTCAACAATGGGCGTTTCGAAGCTTTCGGCAATTATAATACAGTTGACTTAGTTAACTTGCTGCCACTACTTTATTAGTATTCGTTTTAACAACAAAATATTTCTGTAGACACCGAGAGACGAACATTGTTTGCCTGCTTCCGACAACATGGATCAGAGGTCAAGCGTCTCAAATCGGCCTTGAAAGTTGTGAGTGCGATTCCTATCCTGGGTTTGGTGGCACAAGTTTGTCCAAGTCTAACTAGCTACTACAAGACTAGGAAAATCACTTTAGTAATTCTAATTTAATTCCGTCAATATTTACGTGAACTGAGTAAACTTCAGTTGAAAAGCTTGCAGATCAGGAAAGTCCACGGTCGAAAACTTTAAATTATAAGATTTAATTTGTAACTTGACTTGTTTCAAAAGATCTTGAATATTATACAATATCAATGGTTTAAATTTACTCCTGTGTTACGAAACATACAGCTAGGAATAATATTTTAATGGTTATTCCAGGCACAACTAGCTGAAGTCAAATTGGCTTCCACATTAGCATAACGACTTCTAGCCATGTCCTGCGTAATTCAGCGTATAGTTCAAGGTATAGGCACATATAATGTAGTCTACGAGACACGGGTCACATTCCAAAGGGCCTATTGTGCCACTATCGCTCGCGCAGTTACGCATAAATCTCAGTTTCGTTAATAAGTGTGGGCGCAACATGGGCACGGACCCGTTATAATTCACGCCATAAATTCTTTAACAATGGTCTGTCCAAGCAGCGTTGTTAGGAGATGAGAAGTCACGTGCACGCTTTAATTATGCTAGTTTGGTGAGAATAATATATTCCGCCCAGGAAAGTTATAATGTAAATTACATATGCTCCATACTTAATAGGCAATATTTGACTAATTCTTAAGCACTTTTTAGATGCAAATATGTAGTATTAAAACAAATGTTACCTACCACCAACATATGTGTATAGACCCAAACAATGATGTGTTTGTATATAATATCATTGGACCCAAATAAAAACTCTACAGCCTATTCATCTCGTAAAAGTTCGTCCTGGATTGAATTTGCAACGCACTTTTATAGGAGGCAACTATTAAATGGTACCATTAAGCCATCTAAAAAAGTTGATCCTCATCTAAGTACACTACGACACACAGCTGCATGTACTCGTATTTTGCCTTTCATCTGCGTTAAGTGGGGACGGCCCTATAATTTCGTAACCAAGCAGAAATACGAAATCGTTAGGTGGTTAAAGTAGCTGGTGTCGAATGCAATCCGTCTATGCGGTGTCCATAATCTGAACGAATAAAGCGGTCGTAATGGGATGGATAGCTTGTCTACCGTTGACCACACATTGTGGTAGTAGTTTAGTCACCACTCATTACTCTTGCGGTTATTGCCACGGAGCAAATAATAAGTAGAGTTGGCCTATGCAATCCAGTGTGGTCCCGACGTCATTTCGGAAAATTATGTCTTTAACAGTATTTTTAGTGCATTAAATATAAAAACTACGTGGATGACAGCAATAATGTAAATGGACAGAAAAAGTACATAATATTTACAATTTTAACGTCGTAATTTCTCCTGCTGGCTTCATAATAAATGAACCTATATAAAAAACGCGATGCGGCAACTCTGCTTAGTACTTGCTACGTATTTATTGCTCACTCTGTTTGCTTGGTGAGCGACATGAATTAAACTGTTTTCTGTTTATGCTATGCTTGTAATTATGCAAGACTCGATTACCTATGTTGTACAATGATCAAATAATTAAAATATTAATTAGTTACAAGCACATTACAATGTAAATTAAACACAAACGCCATTATTATGAATTCAATTTAATAACATACTCTTACCTACCAGCCTATCGATAGACAGTAAAAACAGCAAATAAAAACTAACACCCCACCTGCCACTGACAGAAATACGACTATATTATTGGAACCCAAGAGCATTAACTTTTAAAACGTTTCGGCGTACCCAATTTTTAATATAGACGCTAGCTCCTTTTTTCTCTTTTTAATTGCTTTTTTTTATATCCTTAATTGTATAACCTATCAGAGTCGGTCAATAGCTTTTATTTCAATCAAGTAGATTTGAGTATACCTACTATACATATCCTAAGAAATAGGGTATTTGACTATAATTTTTTTATTTGCTTTTTATACAGTTTATTTAATATATAGCACTAATAGTCCAGTCAAATAAGACTTTGAAGGTTACAAAAATTCCCATAGAGCTGAAAATTGGTATGAATGTTCAGAATACTATTATAAATGAATTGTGAAAAGTCCTCATCAATCCTCCTTGTGCATTTTTTTTATTGATGTTGAAAGTTTGCAAAAATAGGTTTTTCGTGTTTTTCAGCTAAACGGTGAGTTTTACAGGAAAAATAGTTTAGACAAAATTGTAGATCTTCCGATTCCCTACAAAAAATGTATCCACACTTTTATTCATAAGTATTGTCATTTCCGTGATATAGCGGTTGAAAGAATTGAAAAAAAATATTTTATTCGTAATATGCACGTTAATGTACTTTTATATACATTTTTGAACCGTTATACGAGTAAAAATATGAGTCCCTATGTCTTATACCTACATACAAATTATAAAATTCTTAGAATATAAATGAACGTCATAGACTCCGCCCCTATTTTCATTTAACAAAGTTTGTGCATTTTACTATTTTTTAATAAAAATTGCGCAATTCTGCTTTGTTTGTAGTCAACCTTTGACTGAAAGTGGAGTTGTTACTGTTATCGCGGCCTGAAAGCATTAATTGATGCAAGTATTAAAAGAGGTGATGGGTTTTCGGAGTACCTGAAAGACCAGACATCTGTAAAAGTTTATGTGCAGCGTCGAAAAAAGTATACTCGAAAAAGTAGCATTGATCCCGAAAAAAGACAAGAAGAAGCTGGTTCATCAAAAATCCTCAAACTAGAGCAAGTGAACTAGCCGCAAAATAAACTTCACTGATTGAACTACATTTTGCTTCAATCAGTGATGTTTATTTTGCGGCAATGAATTAAATGAAGAGTTGGAGAAGAAAAAAGCACTGCAGTACTGTCGTAAGATTTTTAAAGTTTCGTTCAAAGACAGTATTCTACCTATAGCTTAAACTCGTTGTGATGATGTAGCCAAAGCTGTTGCTGCTCGAATTGAATTTGACTATGATTTAGTTGCTGCCGAGGCTTAAGTATCATAACGATTGCTACAATTCTTTTTTGAAACCGACCACTGGGGGTAACGTGGGTTGTCCTCAAGATGAAGCTACAAATATACTCACCGGCAATGAAACTTGGCAACTAGGCTTTTTTCATACAAACATGGTCACTTTAGCGTCTCATAGATAGAAAACTATTTGCAGCTGTGCAATGATTATTACGTCAATGGAGAGGCCAAACGCCCAATTTTTGAATCACAGTTTCAAAATTTGCCAAAAACCGCTCAATTGTCTCAAAAAGGAAAAACAATAAACCGAACTCAACGTTCCATACTACGATGTATACTACGATGTATGATGGTACTGCAGTATTTTTTTCTTCTCCAACTCTTCATTTAATTCATTGCCGCAAAATAAACATCACTGATTGAAGCAAAATGTTCACTTACTCTCGCTCTAGTACGAGGAGGACTTATTTTTGATGAACCAGCTTCTTCTTGGCGCCGTCTTTTCACGGCATCAATGCTACTTTTTCGAGTATACTTTTGACACTGCACATGATTTTTTACAGATGTCTGGTTTTTCAGGTACTCCGAAAACCCATCATCCCTTTCAATACCTACTTGCATCAATTAATGCTTTCATGCCGCGATCAACAGTAACAACTCCACTTTCAGTCAAAGGTTGACTACAAATAAAGCAGAATTGCGACATTTTTTTTGAAAACAGTAAAATGCACATAGGGGTAGAGTTTTTGACGTTCATTTATATTCTAAGAATTTTATAATTTGTATGTAGGTATAAGACATAGGGACTCATATTTTTACTCGTAAAACGGTTCAAAAATGAATATAAAAGTATATTAACGTGCATATTACGAATAAAATATTTTTTTTCAATTTTTTCAATCGCTATATCACGGAAATGGCAATACTTATGAAAAAAGTGTGGATACATTTTTTGTAGAGAATCGGATGATCTACAATTTTTGTCTTAACTATTTTGCTGTAAAACTCACCGTTTAGCTGAAAAACGCGAAAAACCTATTTTTGCAAACTATCAACATCAATAAAAAAAATGCACAAGGAGGATTGATAAGGACTTTTCACAATTCATTTATAATAGTATTCTGAACATTCATACCAATTTTTAGCTCTATGGGAATTTTTGTAACCTTACTTCTATTTTAAGACCTAATTTGACTGGACTATAAGCTTTTTAACATTTTGAAATATCTTTTGTATTTTCGGAGTTACAGAGTTGTAAACTTCACGATTAGACAAGGAGAGCGCTACTTGTATGTGACGTCACATGCAATTAGCTCCCATACACGGGCCATATAAAATGTTGTTTGAGAAAGACACAGATATACTGAAAATAAATTGCTTTGTAACTCACTTGATTTGAACCGATTTTAAATATTTTTTCAATTACATTATACTTCTGTGTTGTATTATCGAATACAGTCACAAAATATTAAAATTTCAACTACAGTCAAATACCCTATTGTTGCTACTTTAATTATAAAGTAGCAAAGGTATCCACAAACCTTCACATTGGATGTTTAGTTTAGTAATTAATGGATTGGTTCTCTGGACCTATGGATGAACGTCACATCCGGACACTATGAGCATTGTTTATAAGGTTTTCATAAAAACAGACTTGTGTTTTTGCAGTATACCTATTCTTAACAGTTCATTCACGTCAAAGATCTGGTTGAAGTAAAAACTGACACGCAACGCGCTGATTCTCTCTACCAATTTGCCCGATAAATGAGTTTTGTTACAATTTCCAATTTTAGGATTGAGTCATACCGACATTACCCGTAAAATAATTGCTGCATAGCAGTACCTAATCTACGAACAATGCGGAGCTAATTATTCTAAGTAGAACATGTACCTAACCAGCAGTACCTATTTCAGTGCGCCATTTAGTTTCTTTCAATCAAACCAATTTAACCAGACTAGAAAGTTAATGCCAGATAATAGAGAATGCCCGGCATCCGGGAAACGCTCAATACGGTCCAGGCTCTCTTGTGAATTACTAAGTGTCCTACTTGATGCATCTAATTGGGTTGCATCAGTAACGGATACGTGGCGTACTTTTTGCCACTTCACGTTCTTTTATTCTGCCGAAGCTCTTGAATTTCCATGAAAAGAGCCGCTAATGGTTTTGGGCCTGATAGCTGTCCTAATGAAACTAGAAGGCGTAAGTAGCAGTTCTATTTCGAACGATATAAGGTTGAAAATGTAATGGTCATAATTAACAAAACAAATATGGTTGGTCATACAAGCGATCGGGGCCCACTTGAGCTCAAGCGGTGCACTGTGTGAACAATCAATGCACCCTCCACAATGCCGTTTTAGGGTTCGATTTTATCGCAACGTATTGGGAAATGGGGAACAGATGCTATAATTTATCAAGCAATCATATATTATTGAAAAAGCGTATTCCTTAAACTAACGACACGAGTAAAATACAAATTACATTTTAAACACTCGATATATTGTTACAAGCGATAACAATGTTCAGTATTTATTGTAAAATATTAGAATACCGTGTGGGAGACTCTTGTCACATTGACCGAGCTTTCTGCAGCTTTCCAATGATAAGTAGACGAAAGAGCTACTTACGACGCCTATTTGTGAGCATTTTCTAATTTTAAATAGATAATTTAATGATAGAATAGAATGCAAGAAAATATATTAAAATAAATTTTCTCTTCCCTCAATCAATAAAATACTGGAAGTAATGTTTGATTATCAAATTAAAACAATATTCTTCTTCCATTATTGTGCAGTTCGAAAATCAAATCAATGTAAGTAGGTATTCATTATAAATTCAAACAAGGGACTATAATTGATTCAAAAAAAATTATTTCGGAAATACATTCATACATGTCAGCTAATGATGCCTTCATAAAGACCTCATAACAAAATATCAAAAGTCAGACTTACTCAGCAAATTATTAATTGAAACGGTCCAAGTAATTATCGTAAGCAATCTTGTCAATGGATATCAGAAACACCGAAGGTACCACAAATAAATATGTTCTTAAATACAAACAAGTATACAATCAAGAGCCAGGACCAACACATAAGTTCATTACATCCACGAACGTTGCAGGGCCTAACCAAATGAGCCATCAGGCCAGTCAAATGTTTGCACGCAATGTATTTAGGTACGGACGGCAAATCAACCTACCCTAATCTGTAAAAAAATCTCAATTTAAAGAGAACTCTATGTGATGTAAGTAAAGCTGAAAATTGGTTGTAGAAATTTGACAGATTAGGGTAGTCTGATGTGCTGTCGACTGTACCTAAATAATGGAAGCGACAACACCATGACAACTTCCCTAGACTGTGACCGCGACGACCTGCGCGGCCGCACCGGAAGAGCAGTGACCAGCGCCATTGCCGCCAAATTCGGCCGCAACGGGACTGTCCGCTGAAAATTAATGCCGCCATGCGATTTAACAGCTAGATGAGCTACTCTCACTTCCCGCATTAATGCAGTTGTAGAAGTGTACACACTTTTCAACGTATGCACAAACCATTTATAGCTTAACCTACACCTGAGTTGGTGTGGCTGTAGGAGTGTAGACACTTTTCAATGCACCTTGGTCCCGTTTATAGCCCTGAGGATGCCTTATAGGTCTAAAAGGTATTTGGTGGTATATACGATGTCTTCCTAAATGACGAATGAATGACGCCAAGTCTTTGAATTTAATTTCTTACCTTTGATATTTGAATCAGATGGTTCACGTAGTTTCATTGAACATTCGTGATCGTTTTGATAAACATTGTTGATTTGATACAGCAGACCTATTAAAGTTATTTTGGTAGATAAGTTATAATTATTTGTAGTGGCATATCCGTTTGATATTAATTTACATTTGTATCTCATTTTTTTATTGTGATAAATATTCAGTCGATTTATTGAAATCAAGAAATACATAAAATCTAAATTGTAATTAGCAAATATTTACTTCTGGAACTGCAAATTACATCATTTGCCTTATTTCAGAGAGTGGTGTAAACAATAACTCAAAAGAGTCAATTTATCGTAACCAAAAACAAGCAATTTGGAGGCAAACAAAACGTCCGCATGTTATCATTCGTTCTGGGCTCGTCTATCGGCAATAAAGATCGCCCTTCGCAAAGGGTCTCGGAATTTAATTACAGCCCGCGTCCACACGCTTGCCCCGGAGATTAATGTCGCCGCGGTCTATCCACGCTCCCAATAAAATTAATAACCATTCATTACCTCCATTGCATCACGTCGTTACCGAGCTACCGAACGAGGTATATGGCACTTGCGGATCCATGTCAAGACCACTGTGCACTGTAGACGCGATCACCACAAGTCCGTGTGCTTTATGTAATTCGATGCTGCTACATCTTGCACGCGAACATTTTGGTTTTATTGTAGTTCTTTTGCGTCGTAAACCAGCGATTAGAGTCATTTTACAAGGTTTTGATAGCCTCCGTGGATATAGGCTCTTCTGCTAGCATGCACCTGTGCCACAGTTTGCAATGTGCAAATCTTACATGTGACATGTACATTATAAGCGGTTTAAAGCAGCACATTGAACCATTTCTATTGAGTTATCCGTCAACGACATACACTGTGTTGACTGACCACTTCTATCAAATAGAGCATGTCGTATCAGTTAGCTTAAACACACACTGTAAGGCAAGGCCTTTAACACTAAAATAAAGTCATTGCTACAAAAGATAAATATTAAATAGACAAGTCGTTAAAAAATGCGGGTTGGCGATTAACCCTTCGAAAACTGAGCTACTATTATGTATTATGTTCGACATTCGGAACTGTAGTGTAGTCTAACTCTATGGCAGCGTTGGTTTTTGTGCCCCGTGTCAAGGATAAAAAACTCAGTCGTGCTCTTCTCAAGTACGTCAGAAACCAACTTTGCCCGACCGCTCCCAAAATTGGGCCTAACTCTTCTACTCGAGATCATGGCACTTAAATAATTGAACAAGGTATTGCAGCAGAGCAGTATAAAAAAATACTTCGTATGGGCGATAGGAATCACACGGTCGAGCGGATATCCGCAACGGTACCGAACAGACGAGGCACTGCGCATGCGCCGGTGCCGTTGCGATCACCTTCACGTAGAGTTCTTTTGTTTCCATGAACTTAAGCTCGGCAATTTCACGCGATCTATTTAAAAGTAATGGATGCTTGAGGTCGTCAACATCTGTTGCATGGAGAGATTGTCTAATAAGTAGGCTGTTATTTTATTGTATGTACACGCAGAGATTCGAGATCTCTGTGTACACGTACTCGTCATTGTATTAACACAAAGATTAAAAAAATTAAGATTCAATACTTGGGTATTGATGAAGCACTTCAATAGTAAACATTTCAAATGTAGAAAGTTGAATAAGAGAAAATAAATTTTAGCTAAAATTATAACAAACGACGAACGTACCGTCAAAAGTATCAGTCTGTATAAGCACCATTATCGGGTACAAGTTTTTTTTTAAATTCAAAATGAAGAAGAAAACTCAATTACATTCGAATAATCGTATCTTTGTAAGTTGCTTTTGCCGTTTTAATTATAATAACCCGATAATAACCATGATCACCAAATACTAGTTAGTAAAACATTTTGTGGTGAATAAATACCACAGAAATCGTGTCCTCGAAACATCTGTGACATTAACAATAACAAAAGGTACTCGTATATTATCGATGTAATAAAGCCGTAACCGCTCGAACATTTTACTTATTCCATGTAATCTTAAAACGTTGTTTTCGCTCATTTAATTCCATTTTATCAAATGGCCTTGTCTCGCTTCACATTAAGCGAGACTAATTAGGTGAGGAATAAAGTTTTAAATAAAATTTTATAAATCATTCGAGAAATATAAGGACACACTTAACCTTACATGGTAGCGTTGGATTAAGCATAGTAGAAAGAGTACAAAGTACGTTATATTCAAACAAAACGTACCGCGCGCGACTTTATCTTTTTTTTATGTCAGAGGCGGCAAACGAGCCAGCGGCCTGATGGTAAGCAATTACCGCCGCCCATGGACATCTGCAAGACCAGAGGGATCGCTGATGCGTTGCCGGCCTTTAAAGGGGGGGTGTGCCTGTGCATCGTAGTATATAGATCTATACGTTGCCGCACGCAACTCAAACAAAATCTCGACCCGTTTCTCAGTGCGCCAGTCAGGACTGACACCGCATAAGCTTCGCGTGTCACAGCTTTTCGGTAACGCATACGCGGCACTTAATGTAAATTTAGCCCTGAGACAGGCACCTTGCATACTCTGGACTTTTTCTACTATGGTTTAAGTTATGCATTAAGCCCTTTGATCACCGGACGTCGGCTATTTGCCGACTTGCCCACGCCGCGTGGGAGGACCATGGACAGTGTTTATACTCTGTGTACTCTAAACATGGATTTATACACGTCTACTGACTTACCTACTTTCAATTTAGTTCAGTCACTACACAAAGAAAATTGTATTTAATAAGGAACAGTTTTGTTGTTGATGGTGTGGGGGCCAACATTTTAGGGTGCTCATATACGTTGACGAAAGAAACAAAGTTATTTTGATTGGTTTATTGTAATACGAGCATCTTTGAGATACTTATTTATCTTAATTTCAAGTTTTGGATGAATAAAAAAATACGTTAGAAAATAAATGTTAGTAGAGTTCGCCTGACTAAGACCTAAAAATACATATAAGAAAACATGTAAGTTACCCACATGCTTTCTTTCTTTAAAAAAATAAAGGCCTCTTCTATGTAAAAACTTATTTAAAACTTATAACCTCGAGACTACTCTCTTGGGCACATAATAAAATACATTGCAGTCTAGATACAATCTATTATCTATACTTATATTATAGAGAGTAAAGATTTGTTTGTTTGTTTGTAATGAATCGGCTCCAAAACTACCGAACCGATTTGTATAATTCTTTTACAGTTTCCGGGTGAAATAGGGTACTTTTGGTCCCGGAAATGTGGGGAGAAGGGGGGATACCTATTTGAAAAAAGAAATTACGCGTGGGTGAAACCGCGGAGGCAACCGCTAGAACCTACATAATAAATTATAAATAGCAACTATTTCTTAATCATTCTGATTGGAAAATACAAACTACTCATTCCTCATGTGTTTAGCCCGCATGTCGACTCATATTCATAAACACAAATTCAAAACACACGTTCCTTAATTGATACCAAATTAATAGAAACTTGTTTTGATTTACTTAAACTAATCTAGTTTAACATGTTTCATAAAACTAATTTACTTTGAATTAGTTTTGAGGTTAGGTTTAATCAGATCATACGAAGGTAATAAGATCTACGTTTTTATGCGTATTTTATTTCCAATCCGACTATTTTCTCACGAATCGAGTAATGTTATATTTTAGTACTTGTATATTATGTTTTTAATGACAATTATATAATTTTGCAGTTAAAAGTCTTGATTAAAAGATCTCTCCAAACCTACTGAAAGCAATTTAAATTTAACAAAACAAAGGCTTTCTCTTAAATTCGAAGACCTTGGTCACTCAATGGGTCGTTACATGTCGTCACCCTCCAAGGATAGATCTCCAACCACTCGTTAAAGGCAGGTCTCCTGTTCCCTTAAGAATTTACACCCTAACCCAACCCATGTACAACGCTGTAAGAACCATCTACAACACCGCCAGCTTTACGGCGATTGACTGGCACACTAGTGTTAGACCATCAAGACGTTACCTTACACTGTATCCCTTCATTACAGCATTGCTAGTGATGGGGGCTCCTGCTTGGGGGTCGCGCGGCGGCGGCGACCGCCCGCGGCTGTTGCGCATGACCCCGCTGCGCCACAGCTTCGCTGCGCCCGCGTCGCCGCCTGCGCCGCCGCCCGTCCGCACCCACGACTACGCCTCCGACGCTGACACTAACAAGAAAGGTAAATTTAGTGCATATTCTTACCCTTCTTCTTCATTTTCTTACATCACCTCGCGTCGCCACTCCGAAATGGTCAGGTCAGGAGTAAAAGAACCTTAATATAAGTTTGGGCTTCCTGCTATGGGTACGCAGTACTCATATGGGTCCTATATTCCAATGAATAAACACATCTTACACACTACACTCACACCAAATCAATTCAAAGGCTTGAAGATCAGTACGTACATTGACCGACTCTTCCTGGCTCAGAGACACTCAATGCAATTAGCCCCATACGTTCAGGTGGGCTATGTGCAATGGGCTGCTTGCCTGTATGCCAACTGATCTATCATAAGAAAAAGAGTAGGTACATAACACAGCTTTATCACGTCACGCTCCTTACTTTTCAATTGTATTTCAAAATCGTTCGCAACCAGCATAGTAGTAGTACTAGACATCATTCAAGTAAAGGATATTGTTCTGCTTTTAAGTATTGGAATGCTTATACCAAGTTATGTTTAAACTAAAGTATCTATTTTTAGTGTTACTTACTCATGACCCCGTCCTACACAGACACTAATGAATCTAATGGTACTCGTAAATAAAAGTTCTACCGGAAGCTTGTATTTGTAGATATGCATCAAGTTCCCAGGAAGCAGCGTTGTAAGGTGCTTAAAGATTATGGGTTTGTCAGTAATTGAAATATCTAACACTGAAGATTCCCAGAAATCAAATAATCCTTAGGTAAACTAAATCAACACTAATTGGACTAGCTTTTTATGTATGTAAATTAGAAAACATAACGTACTAAAAATTTGGCCCCAAAGTAAGCAGGGATATCACGATTTGTTTTATAGAAATCCTTTAATAGGTGCCAAAGGTGACCAATGTCGTGCCGACTCCGTACTTTGTAGCAGTGACATTAACTGTTCTTGTTATATTTCAGAGGATGGTTGGAATGCGAATTTATCGCAACGATGGCGAAAGCTTCGACGCAGATGTTCCAGACTAAGGCCAGGGTCAGGCAATCGGGAGCCCAGCCCCGTCCGCTGCTCACCCTCTCCCCCACGCCCGCCTCCGCACTGCTCCCCCGCACCGCCATCCAAGCTGTCCTTCAGGCATCGAGGCAAAGTATACACAACAGCGTCTTTACGCGTCACAAGTGGAGCACCAGATTTACTACGAGCTCTCGGGAAACTTGGCGGAGGATTGCGACGAAGAGCTTTGTCAGCTCATGACGTCCTCGCACCGCCTCAGCAGCAGCCGGCGACGTTCTATGTTCCTAGCCCTACCGCAGTTCGCCAGCCATCTTCGCCCTCACCTCCTCGCCAGGCATCTACGCTTCGCCGGCGGTGCAGCTCACCAAACGTCTATCGAGCCAACAAAAACTCCCCTGCGCCTCGAGAGCGCGCTCTTTTAATAAACCAAGAAGACGAAAGCAGAGACGTTGTTGACTTCACCTACATCCCAGAAAGGAGGAAAAGTAGCAACGAGGGACGCAATCGTAGGCCATACAGTGAAAACGTAGAATTAGATGGGCCGGTATACAGAAACGGTTACAGCCGGCTTACGTCAGAGGCATCACCGAGGCTATGGGAGGAGCCGTATCGGCTGCCGCGCGTGCAGGCACGGCAGGAGCCGATGCAACAGTTGCGAAACTGCGTCGCGGAACTGCGCGTGAGTGCGACACCTAGATCGGCGCGCCCGCCGCCTGCGCCTCCCTCTACAGGCCAGCAGAGCAAACGACCACCAGCACCTGAGCCAAGAGATACTCATACATTCGAGGTAATTTTCATACATTCACAGTCTTTCCTATTTTAGTAAATCGTACTGGGGCTACGATAAAGAGCCTCATTTAATCAATGCATTGACCTCAAGACGATTTATGATTATTTTACCAAGGATCCTATATCAAATAAAGGTCGTAATATGTACCTACTAACAGAAAGTTTGCTAATGCTGATCTCCGTAAGAGATTTATCTTGCAGTCAAAATATACTCAATGGAAATATTATCTCTTTCCAGGTTCGTTTCACGAAATCGGCTGGAGGAAAAGGACTCGGGTTCAGTATAGTGGGCGGACGGGATTCTCCGCGAGGCGACATGGGCATCTTCGTGAAGACAATCTTTAACAACGGACAAGCAGCTGAATCGGGGTTATTAAGAGAAGGTTTGTATTTTCAACGCCCTCGCATATCCTTCATGAATATAAATAGAATTATCAAACAAATTAATGCGGTCATGACGCATCAAAACCGAATTTTAAGTGAAAAAATATACGTCAAGGTTTTCAATTCCTTGTTTCAAGTCAAGTCAGATATATCATTAAGTACTACTAAAACAAATAGATAAAACACCTGCGCTTTTAATAATTACTTTTTAGAACAGTGTTTTGATGTTCATTCTCTGGCCTAGAATGTAAGATAAAAAGGAGGTTTTTGCTTTAATGTACTTTAACAAATAAAGTGACTAAAGTTTACACAAGTATCGTAATTATTATAATGTAAGATACTTAACATTCAGCCACGACATAAATTGTTTTAAGTATTAGTCCACTAATGAGCCGTTGCAGAGGAAAGAGTAAAATCATCGTCATCGTCACACTAGATATTACAATACTAACTGTAACTTCACATTAACGTTAACATGGTGATTACAACAACAATCCATCTTTCATTGTTTACACGACAGTGCATGCGTTGACCGCTCAGGGCGCAATAATGATAGAAAGGTGCAGCGAAATTCCTCACCGACGGTTACGCGACAGCTGCATGTGCTTAGCGCATCAGATGGTATCACCTGCCTCCCACCATAAATATCGCGCGAAAGGTTATATTATGTCACTATTCGCTAACGGTAATTACAAGAGGTCCAATTTAGAATTGCATAAAAATGATTAAGAACAATGATAATTAAGAAAAGGTCGAATCTTAAGAGAATGTGCGGTATACGTTGATAGTTCTGTATTTAGCTTGTAGAATGATATTGGAAGTATTTCAAATTGTAATGAAGTCTATAAAAACATTGAAGATACCACATTTACAGCAATTGAAATGATCGGTGGTTGTATAACAAATCAAACAGAAAATTTAAATGGGACTTTGATATATTAAATAAAAAAAAGAGATATCCCGCAAAAGTAGAATTGTACAGCCTCAATTGGGAATTGAATGAATAAATCCTACTAATATTATAAACGTGAAAGTTTGTATGGATGGATGTTTGCTACTCTTTCACGTGAAAACTACTAAAATTAAATGGATTTTTATGAATCTTATTCTTCTTCTTCTTATACATCAGAATAACACAAAGGCTTTAATTTATAAACCGCGGGATGACGTCCTATAGTTTCCTTAAATTCTCATCTTCCCTCAAATCAGAAAGAAACAGCAGGAATCTTAGTACAGTAGCAATGTAGGTTACGTTTCTAAGACTCAATACGAATACTGAACAAAATTTGTATCTACATAAAATATAATGTTTTATTTGCATTTCCTCTTTTTTTCATTAGATAATAAATTATCTTATTACATATATACGATAGAATTAAATAAGGCACTTTGTGTAAGATTTAATGCAAATAAATTTATTATTTTCATATTGCAGTCTTTGAATAAATAAATTAAGATATATAAAATCAAAATAAAAAAACAGCAATTGTACCTACATAATTAAAGTTCCGTGTTCCGTTTCAGACGTTTATGCGTTACGCTTCTTTGGTCTTCTTGAATTATTTTCAATTCTGTATTAAATACAGCTATATACTTAGTCAAATATAAAATTATTTATTTTTGCGACAATACTTGCTCTGTCAAATTCACCACAATTTTTGCAAACCCAATTCTGAACAATATTTATATTGGTATGGTAGTGATGTTTCACTACCATACCCAATACGTTTACCACTACTCTATCAGTAGAGTGACCGATCAACCCGCACAGATCGAATAGCGTTTCTGCTACGAATTCTGATAAATAATATTTTCAATTAACGAAATTATTAATTTGACGAGCCATTTGGTGTAATGGTCGAGAAGTCGGCTATTACACCAGAGGTCGCGGGTTCGATCCCCGCACGGTACAAACATTTGTGTGCATGAACATGTCTGTTTGTATCGGTCTGGGTGTTTCTATGTATAATATGTATGTATTTACAAAAAAAAAGTATATAAGTAATGTTTATCCGTTGTCTGGCACCCATAGCACAAGCTAATGCTTAGTTTGGGGCTAGATGGCGCTGTGTGAATAATGTCCAGAGATATTTATTTATTTATTTATTATTAATTCTTGATTCCAGGAGACGAGATCGTATCGGTGAACGGGCGCGGCACCGCCGGCCTGACTCACGGGGAAGCCATCAGGCTGTTCAAGGACGTGCGCGCCGGCCCCGTGCTCCTGCGCGTGGCGCGGCGTGCGCCGGCGCGCTGACTGCCCTGCGCCTGCTGCGGCCACTCCGCGCAGGCGCAGTCCTACTCAACCCTGTAACTGGCAATTTGAGAAAAGAAGGACACACTTCTATGTATAATATTGACGCATGTTCTTAAAAACCCCTAACGTTGCGGTGACCAGGTAGGAATTTAGGATTCGCTACTTTCGCCCAGCCTCCCTACTCAAACCTGTCATAGGCACTTCGAGGCAAAAAGGACACACATGTATAATATGGATGATTTCGCTATCAATACCAAGCGACTGCCTTGACGATCTTTGCAACCCTTCAAAGGCGACCGCGCAGGGCGCTCGTAAATTCACATTATAACATTCAAGTCAATCTTCCTCCATTCAAGACAGAAAAATAAAGAGGGTTATGGTTACATTTACCAGAATTATCTGACTGTTGTAGTTCAATGTCTGACTGTTGGTTTCCTCGCGAAGTGTTGTTTCGCCGTAGCAAATATGCACCAAATCTAAAACCTTTTTGTGTTTGATGTTGTGTTGCAAGTGTCCATGGGTGATTTGGTTAGGTAATTTGGAATAAGCTGAAACCCAAAACTTAATAACAAATAATACGAACATCACCGTTCTTAATCATGATCGTCTTCAATTCAACTATCAGTTCAAGTTTAGAGACCTATAGAAAAACTCTCTTTAAAAATATTCTCAACAGTGAGTAATAATGTCCTCCTAGCCGATATTTCGGTTACGGCGGCCAATCTTCTCAGCCAACTACGCAGGATATATTATAGTACACAAGTGAGTGCGCAAGCACAGGTGCACTCCCTATTCCCTCGCTCTCATAACATGGTGGGACAGCAGTCTGACACGACCGAAGAGAGATCAGGCGCAGGACCAACGGCTTAATATGCCTTCCGAAGCACGAAACAGTGAGCAATAAGATATCTTTAAAATAATTAATGATCATCATCAGACCACAAGTATAGAAGGATCATTAAGTCATCTAATGGAGGGTCCCTCGTCTTATCTACAAAGGCTGTTGCTCTTGTATGTAGTCTTTACCTATTATCTTTAAATTCATATATTTTCTATTCTAGAGTATATATCTAATATATTTTTAGTATGTGTATACAAGAAAATTGCCTAAATTATACTTGGACTATTTAAGATGAAATGTTACAATAACTAGCACTATCCTATCTTATCACCAAAATAAATAAATATTTTAGATCTAATAATATTTTATATTATTTTTTTAATACTAAGTATCCATTTTTGAAAGAATTTTAAGTGAACGCTGTTTTGAAAAAAATTCAAAATGGCGGGACTAGTGGGTAAGCCAGCCTCCATACAAAAATCTTCATACCCCTATGTGCAGAAGCCACGCTACTCGCCGCAGGTAGCACTATTAAATATTATTATTAATTTCTAGATTCGAAACTGGTTTCATTTAATCAACCATTTCTTTTATATGAACCAAGATTTCAAGAAAATATCTTCTCCAGTGTTTTGTTGTACAAAGTAAATGAACACTTTTCATTATTGCAGTTAGAAGAGTTTTCATAAATACCTAAACTAAAAGCTCAAAGCAATAGGCTAGTTGACAAAATTTGGAAATTCGGTTAAAACTATAGTTTAGTATCTATTTTACCCCAAATATATATTATTTTTAGAAAAATAGGCCTTTTTCATAAGTATTTTGCTTTTTTAGAAATAAACTTAAAATTAACTTTGGAAAGGCCAAGACTGTCATGGCGTCTTGAATGACGTCTATCCTCACGAAACAATCGAGTTTGTTGATGTCAGTCGACGAGATCATTATACAGCTGCAACCGGTGTTTTGTGAGGACTGACGTCACGTCCTCTGATTGTTGTTTAATGTCACGTGATTAAATAAGTAATTTTGCCGATTTTAATTTCCAAAAATATTTGTCATCTTATATTATTTTAGTAAAAAAGGTGTTTTTTTGTTTACTAAATATCATGATTAATCATTAGAAACTCTAAGCCATCCGATTCATTCTTAGTGGAAACAAGCCTATTCTCGTCGCCAAAATTGCTTATTATAACTTTGTAGAGTTATGTAGAGTCCTCACAAAATCAAAAACTGATACTCTAGATACATAATGTAGTCTTACAATAAAAAGTAAGATAATAAATAATTTATTTTCAGGATGGAAGTGAAAGATTTTCGTTCTCCCTAATTTAAAAATAAGGCCAGCATTCTTGGTAAGGTGATTTGATGATTTGGTTCAGTACCAGTCAGTACCTAATCGTTTCGTTCTGCTTTAAAACTGATGGTCATCTGAGTGGCTACCTCGGTTCGGAAATTTTTAGGTTTTACTATGTATAACATAGTAATAAAAAAGTATGTACAATTTAAAAGCCTCTGGACTCGTACCTACTAGCTAGAGACAGATAGTACGAGTCCACAAAAAGTATTTTATAAAATAAAAGTGATCAAACAGTGCAACTTCAAAATTAACACGCTTACTTGATGATAATTTTCATTGGCAAGAATTAAAAAGAATACGAAAAATTGTCTGTGATATAAAATTTCAAAGCACAAAATAAGAATGTTTAACTTTTAATAATTATAATGTAGGTACGATGCCAACTTATTTTTATATAATCAGCTGTACAATTAGATTAGAATAACAATTTCGCTGTATCGATAATACTATAGCTTTTATGCATAATTATTACAAATATAATATTTTTGGATATCATCACCGAAACTACTGCCAGATAACAGCTTACATTAGTGTATTTTTATACCCCAAAAATCACGGTTACATGTAGGTTTTTACCGTTTTTATTATTTGTATGCTTGCCAGCGTTGCCAGATGTCCCGATTTTGCCGGGACGTCCCAATTTTTAAATCAAAATTTAATGTCCCGCGCGGGACAGGCTCAGTCCCGCTTTTTGGGGAAAATTCGACCGTACGTGCAGAATGCTAAATAATTATTCTCTTAGATTATTGTAAGTTCCAATATTAGGTATGTAACACACACTTTACAGACATTGTTTAAAACGCCATATTATTCTAATGAATAAAACTTATTTGATTTTGATTTCTGTTTTTTTTTCCTTTTTTTATTGTGAAGACGAATAAGACTCAATTTAACGATAGAGTAAATATTATTTTTTTATTAAAATAAATGGTTACTTTTGCTCTATCTATTGTCACGTAAACGTAATTTTAAGTCAAATAAAAAGACAAATATTCGAAAACCTTTGATTATAATACGTTTTTTACTATGTCCCGCTTTTGACGGAAGAATCCCGCTATTTTCACTCAAAAAGTACCAAAGTCCCGACTTGGCAAAAAAAAAAAACTGGTAACGCTGGCTTGCCCCGACGTTAAACACCTATATAAATGTAACTTTTTACACGAATTCTCTTATAATAAATATCTTACTTAAAGCAGGTTTTACTAGTTAGTTTGGAGTTATACTATCGGGGCAAATAAATAAACCGCACTACAAAAAATAAGCATTTTGATAAACTTTATTTTTGATAGCGAGTGTAGATATGGTGTACTTTGTACAACTATAAGTTTTATATTGTAACAAAGGAATAATTTTGCATTTGTAATGTTATTTATATTATGATTCAATAACATTGTAAAATGGGTCCCCTATATGAGTGCGAAAGTCGATAGTTCGATTTTCATTATATCGAACACGCTGTGTCGATAATTCAGTAGTACGATGTTTCATTACATCGATGATTTGTTAGTGCGATGTAACGTTTGTGCGAAAAATCTTGGACCGAAAAACCATACACCGATTGCTCATTAGTTCGATAATTTGATTGTCTTTATAGGCTGCTTTTATGAATTTTCTTAACGTCTATAATGCAAAATTAGGCTAATAATTAAATCTCAGGGCTGATAGTAGCCGTTTCAAACCCGCATACTTACTATAGAAATAATAAATTATCGAACTAATGAGCAATCGGTGTATGGTTTTTCGGTCCAAGATTTTTCGCACAAACGTTACATCGCACTAACAAATCATCGATGTAATGAAACATCGTACTACTGAATTATCGACACAGCGTGTTCGATATAATGAAAATCGAACTATCGACTTTCGCACTCATATAGGGGACCCCCAATGTCGGGGGACAACAGGTGGTTAAAGGTTAAAAAATGGTATGCGGAGTCGATCCTTAGACTGCTTCTGTTAAACATGATTGTAATTTGGTTGTTGGTGCTATCTTCTTAACACAAATGAGCCTGCTGTGATTATGCTGATGATAATTCATAACCCTCGAGGGTGCCAGAAGACACGCAGGTGTGGGGACGTTGCTTGTCATTGACAGGATAAGGAAGCTATTAACTGCATTCGTGGTGCAGTTGTTAGTAGGTCACACTTTAAAGCCACGACAGCGCTAGGGATCCTGGGTTCAATTCATGCCGGGTCGGATCAACTATTTAAGATCCTCAGTTACAGTCCGGAGTCTAGAAGTTTGCGGTGTAAGAAACCCCTGTACCTCGGAAACCATGTTAGGTCGTTAATCTTGCTCCTGATCTTCCTTCGGTCGTATCAGACTCATATCCAGGTTCTGTTTTGTAGCCGAACCTCTGCTTCCAAAAAACAAATATCTGGATATAAGTATTGAACAAAATAAAATAACAAATTGAAAATTTATATCATCTATTTTTGTTTACAAACTTAAAGCTATTTTACAAGGGTCCCCTATATGAGTGCGAAAGTCGATAGTTCGATTTTCATTATATCGAACACGCTGTGTCGATAATTCAGTAGTACGATGTTTCATTACATCGATGATTTGTTAGTGCGATGTAACGTTTGTGCGAAAAATCTTGGACCGAAAAACCATACACCGATTGCTCATTAGTTCGATAATTTATTATTTCTATAGTAAGTATGCGGGTTTGAAACGGCTACTATCAGCCCTGAGATTTAATTATTAGCCTAATTTTGCATTATAGACGTTAAGAAAATTCATAAAAGCAGCCTATAAAGACAATCAAATTATCGAACTAATGAGCAATCGGTGTATGGTTTTTCGGTCCAAGATTTTTCGCACAAACGTTACATCGCACTAACAAATCATCGATGTAATGAAACATCGTACTACTGAATTATCGACACAGCGTGTTCGATATAATGAAAATCGAACTATCGACTTTCGCACTCATATAGGGGACCCGACATTGGGGTTCCGAATATTTACTTTGAAATTAGGTACCTAATAAAACTATCGACAAATAAAACTAAACTCATTTATTCCTTTATTCGCCCAGTTTATAAACTAGTAAAATATTTTTTAAAACGCTTGGACAGTTTCTGACTGAAATGAATGTCTTTTGGAAGTCAGAGAAGACAAGTTGGTACAATAGATAGAAAATCAATCAAAATATATTTATGGAAGACCAATGTAGGTATGACAACTAGTTTAAAAAATTATAAAGCCATATTAAGTTTTTAAGCAACCTATAGGATAGTAGTAGAACTAGGGTTAAAGAAAACATCGGTATATAGAATATAAAGATTATATTATATTTCCATTAGGAATACAGGAATATAATTTTAGACAGGTAGTATAACATGTTTCGATGATATTATCGTTGTTAAATATACACAAGTTATAGCTATGACAAGAATTAGTACAAAATTATTGATAAAAACAAATATTATGTACATTTACATACTAATGCTTACCAGCTTAATTTAATATTAATATTATACTATGGTAAGATACGGCCTTTCACAGTAAAATAATAATGGCGTGCTATTTTGCTTCTATGCTCCCTACAGTAGCCAAGACAATTAACGAAATCCTTACTGTATTACTTCATAAAAATAATAATTTGAATAATAATTTAAGTTGTAGTACTTTAACATTATTTTCAACAATAAATAAGTATTGTACTCGTACGATGAACTAACGACATAAATAATATTTTAATCATTATTTACAATCCTATAGCACCTAATTTCGGTTACCGCAAAAAAAAATAAACGACAAGCGTTTATTTTTTTTAACTTTCGTCATCTTCAATTCCTTGTCTATTGTAGGGATTCTTATAATTGAATGCAACGTAAATAATATACTTGATGTAATTATACACGTAGGTACTTGTAAAACTAACAATATGATTCGTATAACTGTGGATATTAAATGTATGTTACTGAACCAAATATAAAAATACATTAATTAAACAGGCAATGATAAGGCTTCAAGACATATAACGTGTGAAATATATTAAAAACAATGTTACAAAATTGATATTATTAAACATTCAAGGAATGTAGACGGTGTTCTTATTTCTAGTGTTTTTTAAGATGATTCTTTCATCAGCTCGCTACAATCACAAAACACTTGGATTCCAGGAGATTCTCGCAAAAGATGGCACTCAAAACTATATCGCAGAAACCGTTTCTGAAACTCGCAGTACTTTAAGTACCAACCTTAATTACAACGAACGGACCGTAAAACATCACTACTGTCCAAGACTAGTATTAATTCTAACGAATTTATAAATAACTCAACAACAAGATTAGACGCAGTCTTAATAGTCTCCAAGTCATCAAAACTTATAAGGCAAGAAGCAACGCTACGTACTCATATACATACTACATAACTTCTATCTGCCCTATTGACTAACGAAGTGAGACTGTAGGTACAATTTACGGGAGCATCGCCGCCTCGCACTTCGCCAAATTGAACGTTGTCAGCAATCAGCATTTTTTATCCTTCGACAAACATTCGCAGACAAATGACTCTTGTTAGGGGGAGAGCTAACCGAATTCTGAAAGATATTCACGTGTCACCGAACTAATTCAGCCGTGGGAGGGATGGCTCCGAGCGAATTCGGCGATTGCAAAAACTGGACCGAACCTTTACACTTGTAGGTTGGTTTTATTAGACATGTTATTTTGTCTTTGGGTTCCTCAGGACCAAAGTGACAGGGCCAACTGGTAGGCCTTTGAGGGCTGCCCAGGCCTGTGTGCGGGTAAAACCTTCCATTGACTGTCCACCGGCTGACAGTAATTCGGCGCCTACAAGAATACGGCCACTTTGAGCAGCAGCTCCTCCTGTAAAGACAATTCATGTATTATTTCAAACTAGTAAGAACTATACACACATTAAACACAGCACAAAACGTAAATCTGATACGATAAGTAACATAATAACTTGCGTTGGTAATCAGAATCCACGGTCGAGTTCGAAAACTCACTAACTTTGTCTAGTATGAAAAAAACTACATTGTTTCAGGATATAAAAAAAAACAATTACTAATAAAAAAATGTTTTTACCTAAATGGGGATTCCTATGTCATCATGATGCAGCATAAATCAAATCATAAGATTAGAGCAAATGTTAAACTGTTTACGTTAAGCAATATGACGGACATAGAGTAATTTTTATTACTCTATGATGACGGATCACGAAAACGAGAAAGTACACAATAAATTGACGATCAAAATCATATTAACTTAAAATATATGCTTGATTTATCAATCATCATCTCATCTGATCTTCGAGGCTTTGATTTCAAGACATGTACTGGCTCCCACATTCATATTCAATATAACAAAATGATATAGCCATCAACAGAAGTATAAAATAAACAGTTAAGAAAACGCAGATGATATTAATACCTGCGAATAACTTCTTGACGGTTAGCGGCTTGTCGCCGTGCGGCGAGTCTCGGCCGCCGTCGAGGCCGAAGCCGAGGCCGGCGCCGCCGCCCGCCTTCTCGAGGACCACGGTCACTACGCCGGCGCCTGCGCTAGTGTCTTCTGCCACCTCCTCATTTCGGACCTTCGACTCCGCTGGGGACAAATGAAAATTAAAGTTATAGGTATTTACCGACAAAAAAATATTACATCTTTAATTTTTTTCAATGTTCGATTTCTGACGCTTTGTTTGATAATCTATGTATATAAAACTCAAAGGTGACTGACTGACTGACTGACTGACATAGGTAGATATCAACGCACAGCCCAAACCACTGGATGGATCGGGCTGAAATTTGGCATGCAGGTAGATGTTATGACGTAGACATCCGCTACGAAACGAAAGGATTTTGATCAATTCCCACGGGAACGGGACCCACGCGGGTGAAACCGCGGGCGGCCGCTAGTATTTAATAGAGTTAGAGCGTTTGTTCACCGCCGCCGTCACCGGGCCGTCACTGAGAACCGAGTTTATTTCTGACCAATTTCAAGATGACGGCGCTCGGGTGACGGACGTGCGGTGGACAAACGCTCTTAGGCTGCCTGTCCACCGAAGCGAAGCGAGGCAGCGGAGCGGAGAAACGGTGAAATATTAACCAATAAGATTACACAAAATCTCCGCTCAGACAGGGAGTTGCAATCCTATTGGTTGATAATTCTCCGTTTCTCCGCTCCGCTGCCTCGCTCCGCTTCGTTGGAGACTGGAGAGGCAGCCTCAGTGTGTGCTGCTAATAAAAAAAAATAACTCATAAATAAAATTATACAAGTCAACAAAGCATCTTTATAAGACGTTGTCAATATTTAAATGTAGATCTTTTGGTAAGTAAGTGGTGATAGTGTGTAGTTAAAGGTTAGAGCCATTTTCAAACATCATAACGTAACAAAGCACAATTAAATAGTGTCCAAGGTACTCGTACCTTATCCAAATAATGTTTAACAAAAAGTACTGCAATAAAGATTAGTAATAATTTAACAGCATTTTGAACATGTCATTCCTTTTCCATGTATATTTCAGTCACATATACGTATAATAATAAATATCAGATTCAAGATACAGACTGACGTTTCGAAAAATATTTATTAAATTACAAGAAAAAGACATTACATTATTGCGTGTTTCCTATACATAAACAGCGTACACCTTGTTTTTTTTTTCGTACATAATAACCACCCAATGATTATTTAGAATTTCATAAGTATGTCGTGACTGGTGCCGCCGCAACAACAGGTGGCTTGCAAATTAAAGTAAGTGAATATATTTCCATGAAAATATTTCACTAGTCATTCTTTTAGTATTCGTCGCTTAAGAACTAAAAAGTATTTGAATAATTTTACCATTTTCAGAGCCGCATCCGTTTCCTCTTGCGATTTCTTGGGATTCGTTCTCGATTTCGATAACAACCTCAGATCGTTGCTCCTGTAAATTACAACAAAAGCATTTGTTTAAACTACATATTTTATTAAATATCCCAGGATTTTATGCACACTGCACTATTTAGCATCAAACCAAGCAAAACATGTACGGTCAACGGCACATCATAGTAAACACTTGCAGTTCGATAATAGCACTTATGCCCCCGACATAAGAGTGGTACAAAGTCCAAAGGGTATAGTCTGACGTGCTTTTGACTGTACTATGGTGCCAAACTCATAGATTTTATTATAACCAGACTACAGATAAACATTACTTAATATGTAGTTATTTGTAAATAACTACATACTCTACATAAAAAATATCCAGACTGATACAAACAGGCATGCTCACACATACAAAATTTGTCCGGGATCGAACCTGGAACCTCTAGTGGAATAGCTGACTTCGGAATTCTCAATCAGGCGTAAAAATATTTATTTGTTATAATACGAGTATGGTTGTTGACAACTAGTTAAAGTGCCTGACCGTGATCTCGGGATCATGAGTTAAAATCCCAGGTCGAGCAAAATTTGTGTCGGTTTTTCCAAACACAGCTCTTGTTTCTGTTCACCAATCCATATTTGGCGTGGTGATTAAGCCAGTACCTATCCGTTAAGGACAGCGGAGAAAAATACTTAATTTATGCTTAGATTAGGTTAACATGTAGGTATATTGTAACGTAGAATTTATTGTAAATAAGTGAAATAAATATAAATCTAATTAGTTACGTAAGAATTGTTATAGGTATTATGCATAGAATGTGTAAGGCTCGTAGTTTAGTAAGAACTTTTTACGTAGATCTAGGAATCTAATAAGAAAAATTGTTGTAATCAATATGTAAGTTATGTTTTCTAATTAGAATTAACGCGAACTTTAGAACGATGTATGATACATGTTTATTTCAATTGGAAAAATTATAGAAATAAGTAAATAACGTGAACTTGCATAAAGGAAATTGTGTAAGTTTAGCGGGACTCTCTTTAAGGTATTGCTCCGAGGAACTTCAGCGATATGGGTTGTTCGAAAATTTATTCCTTAGTGTACGAGTTGTACGACCATCAAGATAGGATTAAGAAGAAGAATAAAGG
Source organism: Mecyna flavalis (assembly GCA_949319885.1). Taxonomy (NCBI): domain Eukaryota; kingdom Metazoa; phylum Arthropoda; class Insecta; order Lepidoptera; family Crambidae; genus Mecyna; species Mecyna flavalis. The sequence goes on from OX439426.1 coordinate 10,909,494, forward strand.
AGCCTTCTTGGAAAAAACCTGTGTTTCCTTCAATCCCCTACACTATCATTGTAGCGGTGACTTAATTTCAATCAAGGAGGCATTTGCCCTGCAGTGTGACGTTAAAAGGTCTTTTTGAATAATACTTATAATATGTAATTGTAGCCGGGTATTATTCATTATGTGGTAGCGCCAACCGCGACACCAAGCCGCAATTCCATGTTCTACCAATCTTTTTATAAATCGTCTTTTGTTATTTTTCATTTTTTCCCCATACACATTTTCAAAAGATATGATGTGATAAGAATATAATACATAGATGTGTATATGTCGTGGCCATATCGTTGAATCGCTCACTTCATGAAATGCTCGACCATTTCGTGAAATGGTCGCATTTCATGATGTGGCCATCTCAATTTTGCCAGATCGTTAAGTCGTTTACGTTTCACGATTTTATCATCCACGTTTGGCCGGATCGTGAAAAACACAAAGTTGTCGCAAATATTTCAGAATTAAAAAAACCTATCGTAGGCGGAAATCGACTCGGATGGATATAGGTTAGAAGGCTAAGGCGGGAGCTCTGCTACCGCCTTAGCCTTCGTGGTTATTTTTTTTTATAAACCCGAAAGACATTTTTTAATTTGACTCAACAATCGATGATGTCCAAATTTCCAGTGAAAACATTAAAAATAAAGTGTAAATTCACCCGCTGTGTCCCAATATAACGTGTAAGAATCTTCAATCAAACATGTCAAGTTCATTTTTAGTAATAAAGTCCGTCCGCGGCACAGAACATATGGTCCGCGGCCGCCATCTTTTACACATACCTGCCGGCACTTAAGAGACCTATCACATCTCGACTGTGATTTTTGCATAAAATGGCCAACTTTGGCGTTATCGATCTCAGAAACAAAAATACATTAACAATAATGACTTATTAAATAGTGTAGAGTATCTATTGGAATAGTTTGTAGCGGCCTTGCTTTTTCGAAATTTTGCTTAACTTTTTAATTGAACCCAAAATTGCAGAGAAAGATTTTCATAAAATGCGCGAAGGCACATTTTTAAGCTCCTGGATTGAACTACTGTTCTGAGCAAATTAAATAAAAAAAATAGAATGTTATCTCTTATATAGTCGTATAGTTCTTAGCGGCCTCGGATTTTTAAATATCTTTGGTTTTATATATATAAAAACATCTAGTCCTAAAGCAAAAATCTTCGAAAATCGCTTTAAGTTAACTGTGAATTTCTCCTTTCTACGACAACACAATTAGGCAAAATATATACCAAAATAATTGTTACATCATGAGGAATGAAGATTTTATAATTTTAAACCATTCATTTATTATCCTATTTTGATAATAACATTAATATAACTGCAAAATTACTACAAAATGCGATGCGCTGGCCGTCCGAACTCAGTACTGCGCGGAGCGCTCTCGGCGTTGGACCTATGTCGAATTTTTTCGCGCCAGTACGATCGAGCGAGCGTCAGTGTATAGTGCGACCACCAAGTTTTCATCACGTAAGTATAATTATTTTTAGTGTTTGTTTTATATTGAATCTCCTACTCAAAACAAAATAAGGGCCTCCATAAAGTTTTTCTCAAATGTTGATTTATAAACAACTTGTAAGTTGATCACTGACAAAATAAAGTACCCACTATCACTTAGTAGGGATTATTCCGGACTGCCTCTACTAAGTCTGCCACCAGTAGGGGCAGTCGAAACTTTTTAGTTCCGTCTGCCCCTAGTAGGGGCAAAGTTTCGACTGCCCCTACTGGTTATTTAGATAGGTAGGAAGGGCTACCCCAGTAGATGCCTATATTATGTACCGTACGAATTGTTTTGACTTGTTTTTGAGAGTATTTTTTTGCGCGACAAGACGCGACGACGCTACGATTTGAAGAGTAGCTGTCCAATTATATTATCATTATTATTTCAAAAATTTCGGAAAACAAATGCATGTCGGGAAAACAAATGAATGTCGGGAAAACATTGTTTATTGATCTGAAGTGAGAAAAACAGGTGCTAGCGATTTTCGACCTTATCGACATTTACCAAAATAATGGATTTTAATTAACCAGCAAAGGTAGTCAACAAGCGGTTGCGAAAAAGCAACAAAATTTTAAATGTCAATAAGGTTGAAAATCGCTTGCATCTGTTTTTCTTATTTGTCTATTTATTTGAAGTAAAAAAAACAGGTGCAAGCGATTTTCAACCTTATTGACATTTAAAATTTTGTTGCTTTTTCGCAACCGCTTGTTGACTATCTTTGCTGGTTCATTAAAATCCGTTATTTTGGTAAATGACGATAAGGTCGAAAATCGCTTGCACCTGTTTTTTCTTACTTCAGATCAATAAACAATGTTTTCCCGACATTCATTTGTTTTCCCGACATTCATTTGTTTTCCGAAATTTTCACACATCATATTAAATGGATTGCTCTTTTTTGAAATAATAATAAGAAAGAGTTGATCTCTGAAAATAATAATAACTGGACAGCTACTCTTCAAATCGTCACGTCGCGTCGTCGCGTCTGGTCGCGTCTGTTGTTACCTCAGAACTCTGTAATTATAAAAAATGTATACTAACTGTCCAATTCATCAGTCACTGGTTCATTGTTATGTTTAATTTATATTTGTTTTTATTTAAGATATCTACCGGTCACGACGTTTCTTTTCCTTCGTTATCTACGGAAAATTCAATTAAAGACGAACCGCCAATAGCAGAACTTGAGGAGATAGATGCTAGGACGATAGAAACAGAATCTGAGAATGTAAGTATGAATGAACCCAAGAATTTTGAAGCTGTTATTCTATTTTCATATTTTATTAATAAATATAATTGTTTCAGGTGACAGATTACGTAGTTCTGCCTTTTTGCAGTTTGGACTGGTCCGGACTATTAATGAAAGTAGTTAGAGTTCCACGGAACGATAACTTTTGTAACATCGAGATGTTACCCAAATTGACACGCTTTTACTACGAGTGTCTGCTCCCAGAAATAGTCAACTCTCGAAAATCGATGCCATTTAGGCATATAGTATTCTAATCTAAACAAATGTTTGGCCTCGTTTGACTCTGTAATAAAAACACTGTCTTTCTAATGCTTTTTCACACCAAAATACCTAGTTACTTTATGGTGTTTTATACTAACCATGTAAATTGTCATAAGTTTTATTCTAATCTAAGCTATAACTTTTATCTAAAACGAAAAACGTCCTTTGCTAGATAAAGGACAAGGTAATAAAATAAATTTAATTTTTAACAAATATTATCTGTCTCATTTATGATATCATCTTCATATTATAATCTGTTTCTTCACCTACTAGATCCATGGCACAAATGTGCGGGTATAGCGATAACGATTATTCCATAGAAACAAAACAACAAAACTTGGGAAAAGTATCATAATGGTTTGGTCGTTATTTCAACACAGTATTGTGGTCACGTGACCAATGAGTTGTCAAAACATGTCAAATGCCTATTCTCGCAGAGTGGAAATTTGTAATAGCCCTCTTAATAAAACTATTTTACGATATGATCAAAATAATCTTGACCACATCATGAAGTACCTAGTCGCCCCGTATCGAGCTGCCCAAATCGAAAAACGATTTTCAATCATCGATCTGACCAAACCACATCATGATGTGGCCAATAGACAGTTGATCATTTCACGAAATGCAACCATTTCGTGAAATACTCAAGCATTTCATGAAATTATCAATTCTACGATATGGCCACGACATAAATATATTTTTGGCACATGAGTATGCCTTAATCAATAAGTCAGGCCTAAAAACAAACACGTCAATCACAGTTAAAATAGTAATTTAATTAAAACAGCAAACCATACCTTAAGTATAGTAACAGACTGGGCATGTGTTAACCCAGTCATAGTGTGTCCGTTGATGCTTCGGACTTTAGCACCACGTTTGAGGCCTGCTTTCGCTGCTATGCTATCTGAGAGTACTCGATGTACCTGTAATTTTTATGGAAATTAATTATTTTCTCACGCTATCACAATTCTTCACATGTGCAAACTAAAATCGTCAAATTGTTTTATGTTTTGTAGGTTTTTTTTATTTTACAAGCCAAAGTTGACATTTAATCGGCCTTTTGAGTTAAAATAATATCTTTAATACATACCGTCACGTCTTTAGCTTCACAATCGATCCCGCCGGCCAAAATCAGACCCACGCCGGTGCCAGCACCGCGTTTCAGTCGTATTGTTTGTGTTGGTGTCTTTACATCGTTAACAGTATTTCCGTCAACTTTATCCACAGAAACTTCACTTCTATTGATTTTATTTTGAGTAACCTTATTTTCTTTTTTCAGACATTTGTCTTCGTGTAAAATTTCTTTACTTTCTATTGAAACATCTAGAATTGATGGCTTCTTTATAACTTCCTCCTTGTCGACAGTCTTAGTTTGCTGAACTACTGGTTCAACAATAGTTTTATCCGCTGACTTAGTAGTTATTTTATTGTTAAAGTTATCCAGTCCTGCCTTCTTAATCTCTTTGATTATCTTTTCAGATATATATTTTGGTGCATCTTCCATTTTCGATGTTTCTAATATTGTATCATTAGTTTTGGTTTTATTCGCTGAACTAGAGTTCCGTTTTAGTCTCGTATTTTTAAAATCAGTCTTTCTTTGCCGAACGTTGATATCACAATCGCTGTCAGAATCAGATTCGGCTATTATTTTGTTACGTCGTCTGTTTTCGCCTTTATTAGATACGGCACTCACCGATGATGTGAGCGTAGAAAGGCGTTCAGACACTTTTTCGGTTGGACTTGGAGACCTGTCGTACGACTCGTGTGAGAATTTAGTTTCGATTACAGGAGACTTGAGCTTGGCGTCTCTACCACTTCTACATTTTGCCGAAGCTAGAATATTTCTTCTATTTATGGTGTCTATGTTGTAAGTCTTCGAAACTCTTCTTTTTTCTGAGTCGGGTACAGAACTTTCCAGGGAACTGCAGCTCGCCTGAGAGCCGGATGTCGCCGCTGATCCCGCTGATGAACTAAGCGAAACATTCGTATCAGATGACACCGAGCGACAAACCTTACGTTTCGTGTATTCCTCACAACTCTTCTCGACAACCGAAGATTTAGTGGGAATATCGGTTTTGACTAGCGAATATGTTGTATAATGCGAGATTCTGGGCGATAGTCTCGAGCTATCCGATTCTACAGTATCTAAATTATGCATCGGCGATGAAGCAGAAGACCGATAGCTAGATTGAGTAGAGCTCATTGCTGAATCATTATCGCTGTCAACAACGTCAGTCGCTGTACATATTTTTATCTCAACATTTTTATAATCTCGAACGTAGTTCATTATGTCTTTGTATTCTTTCTTGGGTAGACAGCTGAGACTTGATAGAGAGGACTTAGCTGGAAGTGTTGAAGAAAGTGTTCTACCAGAATCACTATTTAAATCAAATGAAGACCTTAGAGGTTTCGAAATGTAAGAATTATTAACTTTAGTGTCCACCTTGTCACTTAACTTTCGTTCTGGTGTTGACTCTTTAGATAATGAAGATGGCGTGTATACTTGTAAAGATTTCCTTTTAAATGCGGGTGAATATTTAGGTATGTTATTTGGTAAAAGATTAGCTTTCCACTTTATTTCATTTAATGTGACAGGTTTGGAGTTGTTGACTTTTTTGTCAATACTATTAACATTGTTTTGATAAGGCTTAGCAAGGAATGACTTCGTAAAGTTATCTTGAACTTTAATTTCAGGTAAATCTACTATTGGAGTTTGTACTTCAGGTATCACTAAATCCTTTAACTTTGACATACATTTTTTCCTTTGTTCAATTAGATATTCTAAATTGGATTTATGTGTAGGAGCTTTAACGTTTGTAGTATCATCGCTAATGCTCCGAGCGTGGTAAATTGGTTGAGAAAATGTTGTATCCATACTGGATGGTAACGTAGTTGTACTTCCATAAAAGAAAGGTTTACTCTCAGCATGTAGGATACTATTGTTCCTAGTCACGCCTATTGTACTCGCCACAGTATTCTCGATAGCACCCAAAACTTCTGGTCTGTCAGAATGTTTTTTGTATGAACGGGGTGTTTCATCTAGATTGTCCTGTGATTTTGTCAATCGTCGGTCTAAAGAAGAGACTTCTGGATAATTGTTGGTATAAGGCGCGGTACTTTTTCGTACAGTCGAAACCGATCGAGCTGGAAGGGTGCCGCATTTATCCAAGCGATCAGTAGATGTCGCGCGACCGTTTGAAAACATTGCAATTTTGTCCTTAACACTAGCTTCACTTCTCGCATCTTGTGTCCTAGAGGTGTATGAGTAGCGTGGTCTAGTGGGGGTGGGCCACCCTGATGGTAATCGCGGTGGCAACCGTGTTGGTGGTTCTGGTATCTTTTCCACGGCATCAGATGGAGTCTCCACTCCATCTGGCGGTTGACGTGGACACGAAGGTAATGGTGTTTCATCATTTGACAGGCTTTTGTCTTCTGCATCGCTTTTGTTAACACGATCTGAAAATAAAAGAAAATATATAAATAAAAATTAATATCAAATACGTCGGCGCATACCCTAAGAGTGACTGCAGCGAATCAATTAATTTGTTTTTTGTGTTGTTTGTTATTATCAGTACAAGGTTTGTAAATAAAATGTTCATTCGTGAAACACTGGGGCGGACATGTAATACCTATTATATAAATACACACATTAGACTGACTGTTACTTTACATACAGCACAATATGTCTAATACATTCGAATCTGCGACGATACTCTACGACGACTTACTACGTTAGAGACATTCAGGCACGAAACAAATGAGATTCTAGTTCTAAACAAAGTTTAAACTCAAGGGCATAATAATACAAGATGACTACCAAACAAACCTTAGGACGATTTAAATTGGGAAAATGTCAATATTTCTCTCGCTTAATACGTAATCAACGTCCAGTAAATTGCTGTAATTTCCCAGGGTATCTCTCGAGGCGCGGCTACTACGTTTCAGCCATTATCAGCACGCATATGCGTCTGCGCAGTGTCTGGAGTATCAGCTGATCTAAGCGAAATCTGTGCCACTTTTTTGAACGTATATGTTTATTGTATATACGAAAAATTATAACTTTGAATTCTGAATTCATAATTTTAAGTCTGAAGCCTGTTTGCTGATGTAAATGTATATGAAACCGTTTTAATGGGACAGTTGCACCACCGGTAGGTAGCTTGTAGGTAAGTTCGTAATAATTTATCAGTCAGAAAATAATGATATCTACTGTCTTCTTTTTATGAAAATTATCAAGGGAGACCGAATTTTAATTATATTAAACTAGCGGCCCGGTACGTGCTTCACTACGTAGGTATAAAGTGAAATAACAAAAAATGTGATAAATCAAGAACCGCTCGACCGATTTTGTGCAAACTTAACATAAACCACCTACTAAATAGTCCGATGAAAGCCTAAACATAATGCTTTGGATAGGTGAGCCCGTTCTTGAGTTATAAAATTACAACGAAAATGATTTGAAAAATTAAAAGTATTAATCTATGTCACAGTACATTCACACCAAACAACAAAGGTTGGGTAGAAAATATCAAACAAAGAGGTTGAGATAACATGAATCATTCATTCGTGTCCTATTACAGTTGACCAATATGTATTTGTAATATTAGCTAAAAGGATGCGTCATCTATTTCAATGTAGGCTCACGTAGTCATTACAATCAATCAAGAGATATTAAATAATAGCATGTGTATCTAACGGAATTGATATCGATATCTTTCATGCTTACTATTTGATATGGAACCGTTTTATTAATTAAACGTCTAAGTATGTACTTTATATATCTATGAAAAAAGATTTACTTATCTATAATGTACGTAATAAATCCATACGAGGTAAACTTATACACTTCTCAAACTCGACGGTGTGTTCGTATTTTTTAAAATCGAATTAATTCAAAAGTTTCAAATACCTTCTTTTTCTTCTTCTATAGGATGCAAACATCGAGAATGTCTAATTTTCACAATACTATATGACTGCGTGTCACACACTATTATATTTTTTGAGTACATCACTATCAAAACATATAAATTAAATTAATGCTTACTTCCAGCAGTTTTAGCCACAACTGCTGTTTTTCCTAAATGTACATACATTATGTACGTAATCTTGCAAGTTTATTCAGACATAGCACGCTTCGTTATTTGCGCAGCTGGACCCGAGGTTTAGCCTTAAAGTATGGCCATGGATAGACTATACAAGTTTCCAATAACTGAACTATTTTAGCACGAAATTGGAACAAAGACATTGAATCGATTTGTCCAGTTGTACACTGAATATAAAAAAAATTAAGTCACATGAACCGTCTACCGGGCTAGCATAACAATACATATGTAAGTTTAAAATATTTTGGACCGGAAATATGAGTTTTTAGGTGAGTAATGAAAAACAGTTTCGTAATTTACAGTCCAATACTACTTTACAATAAAGTAAGCATTTTTTTTATTTAACAATTTCCGGAAGTATAAAAATGTTACAGCTTTAAAAATAAAGACTAAAATAAATCTCAATACCTACATTATCTTAGATCAAGTGTGAGATGACGTACTCTTGTGACTAAGAACTCTACTAAGGCCTCTATAACAATATGTGAAGGAGGTACAACTTATTCAAATCTGCTCAGACGCTGTACCCATTGTAACAATAAGAAACACCTAAATTCTTACGTCAGTACTCAAACCACATACCTATCAATGTCATAAGCCAATAATTTGCCTACGTAAGTACCAACAAAAGTATAATTTTCAGTTGTTTCAACAAAACTGGCACCTACTACCTAAACACTCATGGATGTTGCAATTAACAAAACCATTAGCAATGAAGTCAGCAATCAAAATTTGTTTAAATTTCCTGATGAATTTTATAACTCAAATATAAGAAATATCATTCTCGCGATACTTTTTTCTTGTATAGATATTATGTGCAGTGATAAAAGTCGATGTTTATTCTATAATTAGTTTTCGAAACAAAAGTTATTTATTTAAATGGAATGAGTAAATGAAAGGACGTAGAAAAAAAATCTACAAACCATGTAGAGACATTGAACGCCTCTTCCTCATCTCCAACATAGTGATAGAGTTGCACACGTTTAATTGTTTAAACCCATTTCATATCACTTCACATTCAACTGTTTTAGTGAAATAGTTCTATTTCCTGTTCTGTTAATTTTCATTGTACCATTGACAGAAATATAATAAAACGTAGTCAACATCTCACAAGAACAAAACCCTGTCCACTTTGTTTATCCACCAAAACGAATTCGGTGGTTTCTCCGGTCCGCGAAAAGAGGATCGAGTTAAGAATGCGGAACGTGTCCATTAACGATCGAAATAACAGTTATTTAACATAGGGCGGTGCGTGCGGCGTGCGCGTGCGTCGATGCGCGGGCGGCGAGCAGACAGCGAGCGGCGAGCGCGGAGCCGCCGCGGCGGGGCGCGATGCACTGAGTCGCGGTGGACTTGCAGAAATTTGCAGCGTCGCCGCCCTTGACGGGGGCGTTGCTCCGAGCCAGGGACGGACACCGAGCTGCGCACGCGACGCTCCCCCGCATCCCACCGCCCGGCGCGGCGCCCGCGACTCACCCATTTCAAATGCCTCATCGCCGGTCGAGCCTGTTGTTCCTATCCCCTTCACTAACCCTCTTCAATCTCAGGCTTGTTCAAACTTCTAACTTGTTCCTATCCCCTTCACTAACCCTCTTCAATCTCAGGCTTGTTCAAACTTCTAACTCGAAAATAACCAAACAAAGCAGGACGGGCTGCCGCAGACCAACGAAAGCGTTGGAGTACCTACTCCAGTTTCATAGCTGTGTGCTTAGGTTTATAAGCATCGATTGGTAAATCTTAGGTTATTTTTAGCTCGGAGGCGTCGGGGGCGGCGACCGTGCGCTCGCGTAGCGCAGACGGTGCGCGCACCACAGTTGTCAGGGTCGTGCGCCCGGGCCCTGCTCTCCGCGCCCTACTTCCGATGCAGAGAAAGCCACTTTTGTTCTCCCAAAATTAAGATCCGGGAGCCGAATGCGGATTTTATGTACGCTTTCATTTCAGTGTTGCAATGCGATAACGAGTGGCATCGCGGAATGCGCCTTCCCCATGTCGGTGGATAGAGAGGAGTGACGTTGCCGGCCACGGGAGGCTGGAATGTTGCTCGTACCCTCCGCCGTCGCCCCTCGCAATCCGGACGCGGCCTTTAAACTGCTCCGACGTGTTTGCAGAGTTGTTTGCACATTTTTTTACATTCCCGTCCTTTTATTAAACTCCTACATATGATAACGTCGCTATATGCAACTAGAATATACCGGTATACTTGTATTAACTAAGCCACTGAGAGATTTTAAAAGTGTATATCATTCGTCGTAAGGTGGCATCGTTACTAATTGTTTTTACAATAAGTGTTTTGTTTTCGAGAAGTTTAATTAATGAAGCATGGGTAAAGCACATTGTTCTCTTTGATGGGGTGAATGACGGACAGCATTCTGGGTTCTTCGGTATAATCGATGGTTCCTAATAGCCAAAGTATGAAATGGATAAGTGAAAGAAAGTGCAATCGATTTCACTTTCAAAACTAAATTAACTTTCTCCAGTGACATGTCTTACGTAATATGAACAAGACAAGACAGTCATAACCGCAACATTTGTATCTTGTAAAGGTCGTCGGGCAGCTTTTATTAATTCAAAACGTTACAATGTTTAGTTACGTGACCATCTCACCGATTTTGACCAAAACAATACGGTGAATGGTACCACGGTGCGGCAACATGTCCAATTTCCAAAAAGTCTTAACGCGATTTACATTTTAAAACGTGCGATAGCTCTGTTTGAATCGAGGTGACTTAAAGATACCTACATTTGTATAAAATCCACACGGCCTTGTTTATCGATTCGTTCACATGTTATCGTCACGAATATTTTACTGTTGGTAAATCAAGCCATTCCTTCTTATTATCAAGGTGATCAACATGAAAATTTCGATAAAAAATATCACATAATATTAGCATAGCGGAAACAGAAGACAGACTTTTTAATTACGATCTCCTGAGAAAGAATACATGTGAATGACCGGTCCATTCACGGGCAGAATTATTAAATGCGATTAAAATGTGGACGAGATGTCGCCACAATCATTATTCGTAGCCGGCAAAAGCACAGGGACTCGTTTGTAACGTTACTTTTTGCGTCGATACTTTCGTATAGTGAATGGTGTGCATTATTCCAAATCATTTAAGTATAAAAATTACCGAATAAAATACCGGAGCCGAGATATGCCCGCCACGTTCACCCTGGAATTTGCCAAATGATGCGACTTGTTTTCTCGAGAGAATTTGAAATTCACCTTTATAGCCAGATCGTTTAGAGTTGGTCCGTCTTTAAACTGTTTAAAGGCTTTTTGTTACATCCTCAAAGGAAATACCACGACTTGCGATTTTAAATGGCGACCATATAAGTGAAACAACGACACAGGCTTTTTGACATCGAATCCATATGCCGACATTGCCGATGTTTTTATGTGCAGTTTGAAATATTTCTAGTAAATTCATTTAAATTGAATAGGTTTAGTGTTGGCTTTTTACGTTTTTTTTCTACTGCCTGTGGCGCTGTAGATCATGCTTGTATCCACGACTGCGTCCCAGTAACTGGTTTAATCTCCAGGTAAGACCAAAAAGTGTACCTATTTTCATTTCAGTAAGGAAATCCTCGGAAACTTAGAAATGGAATTTTTAGTCAATAAGTGTTTAGGAAACCACGTAGAACTCTCTCCGATACCTACTTTACAACGTAGGCCCCAAATGCAATGCACCGTTAATCTGTAATCCTTATCTTTAGTGTTATAATAAATGCGACACGATATCCCATATTAATGTCCGGTAGCCATGTTTGGTGTATGTGAAAACGGATATAATTCACGCAACACAATCGGCGCCCGAACTCTTCAAACTGAACTTAGCACCTTTAGCGCTGACGCAACTCCCTGCAAAAATTCTTGCATGAACGAAAGCTGTTGCACAAAATCGTAAAACGACTTCGATTCATAAAGTGAGTGTTTGAAATTGATGCCATGGCATTCAAAGCGGTGGGCGAACAATGAAAGCTGACGGACAGGTCGCGGCCGCTTTATGACGAGCCGGGATTCCAGCCGACGTACTTTCCTCGCGGGAATTCATTTGAAAGCACACTTTATGATTGCAATATTTTGTTTCAGGCGAGACAAAGAATTTAAATATTCGCTCGGGCGCGTTAAACTTGGGATACTAAAGACAGTTACTCGGATTTGATGCAATAAACATTTTTATTGAGACCTCGGCGAAACGCACGGCGCGTTCTAGCATTCTGTTCAGATATGCATGCGTAGCCCAGCCCGCGTACTAATTAGTAGGAAGCGCCTATTAGTGGATAAATATGCGAGTTCGTTAATTAGTACTCACTTGGCTAGATGGGTGATGTGATCACTGAGAGCTAATAATTCTCTCTAAGGTCATATTTGATACTTCATTTGGTTTGATCTCTAAATTTACTAAATTGCACTAAAATATTCATGGATATGCGCAGCAATTTTTTCCCTCGGAACTAATTGGAAATGCACTTTGACCTTATACTGGACTAAATAATTATTATATATAACGTATACACGTTAATTACTTTGAACGGCTAAATCTTCCACATTTTCCACACCTTCCTCAGGTTTGTAATCTGCACCCAGAATTTAGCTTAATGGTTAATTTATCAAATTGTTAAGTCAATTGTATAAACAACAGCAAATCACCTTCCGTATACTTATGCCAGTACTCATTATTATACTATGCTTATGCATTACTTTATTGAGGTAGAATGGAAGATTTAAGAGCTGTGGTGCTGCTGTGTTTTTTTAACCGCGACTGTTATGATTGTTGTATTATCTGATTTTCATTTTCAACAATTTCATGTAAGGTTTTATAGATATTGACATTCTTCAATATCGGGTCATATGAAACAGAAAACTGATTCGATTTTAGTCAATTCTTAGGTTCAAGAGATTTCCTTTGAATGATCACTTTGACTGGCCTGATGGCGCATTTAGTAGCCTTTATGCGCCCCAGATCGTAGGTTTGAATCCCACCGAGAACAAACATTAAGTTAACGAATATTTGCTTTTGCCAGTTCATTAGTATTTATTTAGTTATACCATTTGTGAAACCTTCGTTGATACCCATGAGACAAGAGCATGCTACTTTTTTTTGGGGCAGATTTTATTTGTAGTATTGTGGTATTATCCAATACAGAAAAATTACATTTCTTATTGATTAGCTATGTACAATCTGTTTACTAATACCAGATTCCGCTCGATGTTAATGAACAGTTCCAGCAGTTATTAAAGAGGTTGTTAACCATTAATCGACTGAGTTTATATTATTATCCACGCGACAAAAAATAGTGCATTCCACAACATACACGTTAGGGAGCACTAAGGAAGCGACGCAATTGCGCGTGAACACTTCAAAGGCTTAGTCTGTGCGCCAGTATAGAATGTATGGCAGCAAAGTAACAACGCACGAACTAACAGTCTTGTGATAAAATCATTTTTATCACTGTTGTTTGGCAAGAAAAAATCACTGCGAAAAATTCGACCCGCAGTAAAATATTCTGTAAATTTTTCTTCAGATGCATTTCCGGATGTGAAATATTATTTGTTTCATTTTAATAAATATAACGCGTCTAAATCTAGAAAGTAATAACATTCTCTAAAGATAGTTATATACAATATAAAATATCTATCAAACACTTATATTATTGTACTACTGTACGGTACAACGTGGATATGGATTTCATAAATAGGTGACCCAGAGAGTGATGTTCCCCTGGTAAAGCTGGCGCATTTCGACTAGGAACTGTCTGCAACACGGCTCTAACACACATAATTGAACCAGTTTAACTGCGAATGCGCTGAAATACTTTAAATTAATCTTTATTTCAATTACTGCGGCATATATCATTAATATGCCGTAGTAACTGAAATTCGACTATATCTACGATTTGCTTGAAGGAGAAAAAAAATTGCTAATGGTATATCGAAATAACCTCTGCGTTCTAGTGTGCTATGTACTACTATGGATTTAAGATCTACTCGCCATAAATACAAACTAATGAGATTGATTTACGTACGTCCATTGTCCGCGCATCCACTAAGTGGATACAAAGTTCTCTTGTTCAGTTCATTATAGGCAAGGTCAGCTAGCTTCTACACTGTTATTGTTTTCTTGTGGCACAGGCATCCTTGCAATGCAGTCCAAGCCTTGCACCGAAACTGCATTACGCCATGTGCAAAGAATGGGCAGGTGCGACCAACGGCGGCGCCCGCGCAAGGTGCGCTTTCACAACGCGACCGAAGGATTTCAACATAACTATGTAAACACATAATATGGAAATCATAGGAATGCGATAAATATCCAATTTCTCCATGGGTTCAACAACACGGCGACTATTAAGAAATTTACATAAACATCATTTTGCAACGATTATGTTTTTCTAATATTGCGCGCAAAACTAGTTTGGAGAGGCGTGTCTAGGTGTAATCTTCGTCTGAGCTTGGACATTTACTAAATTGGATAAATTCAAAACGGTTTTAAAAGACACGTGTGTATTATAAACAATAGTTAGGTGAAATCGTTAAATCGGTAGAAGCCGATCTTACACAGAATAATTATTGTTTTTAAGTTAATAGAGACGAGCTAAGTTCGCATCCAAAACAACAGTACAGGAAACATTAATTAAATTCAATTACTCATGAATAAATCAAATAAAAGAAAAACAACGGAGCCAAAACAAAACAGCGTTTTTCCAATATTTTTTTCGGTCAGTTGTTTCATATTTGGCAACTTTATGAATATTTCAAAAATGAAAATACCTCACTCAAGTATAAGATATTTTTAACAATAGATATGTTACGTCCATAGTAATTTATATCGATATCGATATGATTTGTAATATATCGTCTTGAGTATAGAATGTCATTACACCTCAATTGTCATTTGACCGCCTCCGTGGAACAGTGGCTAAGCCGATCAGGTATAAAAACACGGAGGTCGTGAACGGTCATTCCCACCTTGGGGAATCGAACCCTTTTTCAGAGTCCGACTGGCTAGTTACCCCCACAGGTGAAATCTGCCGCCATAACAGCTCTGGCTGTGTTCCGGCAAAATTAATGTGGGAGACAGTACACTTGATATCAGAGGCTCGAAGATCAGATGAGCCTACAGTCTGGCAGCACATTGCGCGACGCCATCCAGGTGAAGCGTCCCTCAATGAAATATGCCGCAGTGGTTATCATTAGGTGGGCTACGTGCCTGTCTGCCAAATGACCTAGTATAAAAAAAAAACAAACACAAGACACCAATTCTTGCCTTCTAGAGTATTCAAAATATACGCATTGAAAACATTACCTATGTAATTGAATATCGTTGCCTAAAACTAACAAATTAACATTTTATATGACGTTCAATTAAACCTTGTTAAACCATTGAATTAATTAACCCGAAAATGAGGCCAATATTTTTTAATTTTAGGTTTTTAATCCAGATCGACCACCATGAAGAAAATAATGCATGTTGTTACATAAAAATAATTGACGACCATCTATTACGATTTAAACGATGACATCAATCGAATAATAATTCATAATTATTACTATTCCTTATCCCTAGGGAGCATTAAATATGCAAGCGAGCTGTTGGATCGGCGCGTGCGCACGATTACTACACGATTATCAGGCTCCATCGACATTCACAACAACGCATTTGCAAGTATAATGCTCTCAATTGACCTTAAACCAAATTAATTGGCAAATTCAAACAAAATGTTCAGTAGATACACTGACCTTCCCAAAAGTTCCTCTCGTACGTTTTTCGATCTTTCGTTTCGTTCTCTATCACGATCGGTTTCCTGAAACAAATTAATGCAAATAGTTTAAAATAAATTACATAAAATTAGCATAATCCAAGAGATCGTGCTGGTTAAATTACAGATACTGAACACCATCATAAACTCTCGCGTTGCATAATTATTATCAGCTCTATTTCCAGGTAGATAGTCATTTATTTATCATATTTATCGTTTTTATAATTTGTCGTAATAGAACAGTAAGTAGCGGCCATAACATAATACTGGTATAATTGAGGTTCTGCTAATATGCTAGTGCAGTTGAAGGTGAAAGGCTTGTAACGGCATTTTTAATAGACACTTGTCAACTAACACACATGTACCGCTAAAAAAATACACAAACGAAAATGACAGTGTCCTTGGAAGAGTACTGATGCCACTCAATTCCGAATCCAGAGGCCCTGGGTCAGATTGATGGTGGACTTTTTAGAGCCTCATTGGCTATCTTGATAGGTAATTAAATTATTCTGTATAAGCGAAATCAGCCGCTAGACTAATTCTTGTATTCCGTCAAAATCAGTGAGAAAGCCGGTAAACTCAAAATAAAAGGCACGAAGATTAGAAAAGCGATGCTTTGTTGTTGAATAGGATTCAGTACCTACCGCTAACCGTCAGGTGAGCTATAGTGCCTATACACCACAAATAATGGAAAGTAAGACTAATTTTGTGAACATAGCTAAAAACAGACGATCTTAAAGCTTTTTACTTGTGGAATTATTCACTTGTCACTCTTTAGGACAAGTAAGAAAGATATAGGCTATAGCAAGTCGGACTGAAAAACTGGTTTAAAGTATTACACCCAGATAAGTCCTCTGCGCGTTCGACGTAGTAAATTCTAAGTTAATTGGATCCTGCTTTATATATAAAACACATATCGTAAAATAGCTAACGTGCTATAATTGTTGATGTTCAGTACCTAGAAAGTGTAAAATTATGGCGTTTTATAATAAAATTGTAACTTTATTTATTAGTAATTTACTTAGACGGTATAAATTTACTTTAATAGAATTGCTGTAACTATATTTGAAATCATTATACCTACTTCACAAATAATGATGATTGAAATGGCAGTCCTAAGGAGGTAAGTAATTAATTTCCTGTCTTGATTAATGGAGGTCGTGATCACTTCTAACTACACAGTTATGACGTGAATTAATCATTAAACTCCCTCCTCCATTGTCTACGCCCTAAAGGATAGTTCTGCTTCGTTACTTTCGCTTTAATTAAAATAATCTTAAATTACAAGTGATTTACATTTTATAGTCAATAACTCCATGTTGTCCAAAGCGGGAACTGTTTTGAACAAAATCCAGCCACCCACCTCTATTTAAAATGATTTGTTATTTTTTAAACGGTTTATGATTCTTAAACTAAGTTCTGACTGTACTAGGTAAGTCTATTCGGCGAGTCCAGTTATCAAATTTTGCATTAGAGCGATTGTCATACCTCCATAACCCTTAACAGGAAAACTAGACCAATTGGACCATGGTTACACAGTCATTGTAATCTGTGCAGGTTTCACCGGAAAATACGCACACAGAAAAGTCCAGTGGTGCACGTTGAGATTCGAACCATCGACCTCAAGCAAGAGACGTTGAAACCACTTACTTACTATCAGCTCTATAAGAGCGTAAAAGGTACAGACTACATAAATAAAAAACAAACTTTTTGCTTTAAACTTAAAACAAAATAAGAACATGACTCACATTCTAACTTTATGCAATTAATAGCCTTTTGCTGTAATATTTAGGCATCTTTAAATTCAGACATGACATACCTACTGACTGCTCTTTTCCATCTACAGTCGTGCATGTGCAGACATTCTGCAACTTAGACAATAATACTACCCATGAATTTATGCAGTCTCACGAACTTTTTGACTTTGACTTTTTTATATTACAAGAATAAAAGAAGCAAAACAGTTTCACTTGATCTGAAAGTGGATTTAAATTCCGACTTTGTAAATAAAGCGTTTTGATTTCGGTCTATGCTGACAAGGAAAAAGTTTTTTTGCTTCCTTTTGATGACAAATTTACCAAAGCACTGTAAAAACTAGTGACGATATTAAATTCCAATTGTAATTGGCATGAAAAAGGATGAGTTCAAAAGTAGAATGAAAGCGAATCAACAGCAAAAATCAAGAACTTAAATGGCCGCAACCTTCGCTCCACTAACTGCCATCATCGTAATCAAGTCATCGTAACGAAATGACCCACTTGAGGGCGGGCGGAGACCGTTTAATGTGTGTAGCCGCGCTCCGCTGGGCGGTGAGTTATCGCGAGGAGCTTAAGTGACCAATTTCTATAATAGACACAATTAGCGGAGCGCCGCACCAAGCTACGAGTTCATTATTCAACGCTTGTACCAACACTTTAATATTTATGCTTTCTCTCTATAGCCGTTAGCTTAGTGCTGACGATTGCGGGGCTCCGAAAGGTCACAGTTAATTAGTCACTAAGATCCTAATATGATTCGCGTTGGGAATTTTAAACTGTTTCTTCATCGGATGTTACCAGTTTCGCAGTTTTCACAATATTTTTGTCCGGTTAGCCTTGCAAACTTATAACTAAGACAAACCGGGCTTACTACATACATAATTAAGCATTCAGAATCCACCTAGCACCAATGCTCATTACGATACTGTATGCTTTTATTTTTTCTACGTCTGATGTTTTAAATACTACTGTGTCCCAAAAGTACCCGGAAATTGTAAATAAAATTCAAATGGTAATTTTAATCATCCAAATTTATTTTGTCCTCTTTAAATTAACTTCCATTAGAGGGAATAAACATACGCCAACGGTTCAACCAGTCTTCGATACACTTTTAATACGCTGAAATCGGGATGGCCTCCAGCACCATCTTCGTTTTTTCATTCCCTACTCTCAATGGTCTGAAATGCTTTTCGCGAAACGGTAATTTAAGTTTAGAAAATAGAAAATAATCACATGGTGACATACCTAGTAAGTAGGGTACCTGCGAAGCGATATTAGTTGCATGTTTTTCCAGAAAGCTACGAATAATCATGGCTGTGTGAGCTGGCGCGTTATCATGGTGCGGAAAACACGTGATTTTAACACAAATCTGGCCACAAGTAAGTCAATATGCGGTGTACTGTAGTTTTTGGTACGCTGATGTCTCTGGCTATGTGTCTTAAACTCACACGACGATTTTTCATTATAATTTTCTTGACATTATTGACATAATCGTCGTCAGTTGAAGTGGATGACTTTCCAGCCCGCCCGACCACTGTACCTCCCTCTATGAATGATTTATATTGCTCGTATGCCTAAGTTTTGTACATGCACTAATTAACAAACACCTATTTTAACAATTTAAGGAACTTGGCGCAAGAAAATTTATTAAAAACACAAAAATTTAACACAAGATCGTTGCTCAACAAAATCGGCCATAGTAAAAAAACGACGCGACCACAAAACTTGTTTCTCATAAATGTTAATTACTCACAAAATACTCGACTGAGGTAAGATTATTTTTCACCAGCAACCAATGACAGTTGTACCAATGTAATACAAAAAGATTTTTTAAAATATCTCTAACACGGGTCTTTAAAATGATAATTTCCGGGTACTTTTGGGACAGAATGTATGTAATGCTATCTGTGCTGAGGCCACTTACCTTAAGACATAAAAAAGCAATTGTCAAAATGGACTGAGCAAAACTAATCAATATGCTTTTGACATTAATTGACCTTACTTTAATTAGTTTGACTTGCGTCTAAACTCGAGAATCCGACACTATACTTCCCGTAATGTGATAAAGAGAAACTTCTGAATCCAAAAACTTTGTTCTACAACAGTTACCACATCCATCTAACTATAAGTTTAATACGTTAGCTGTATTATTATAACAGAAGCTCTTTAACTATTTTTAGTAGACTGTGAAGTACGATACAGTTAAAACCACGATAAAACTAACGATTAGGTAATTAAGCCAGAATAACACTAGTTACCTGGAATGTCTTACTATAAAGGAATAATTTCAGTGTTCATGCTCATTGCGACAGTTACATTATTTTATAAACGGTTAAGATAACAATTAAGCTGTGCACAATCTGTAATTACGTAGCTACTAGTCGACTACTTTATCTTTCAAGTGCGATTCAACGTTCATCTCCTGTTATAAAACCACGGAAAATGGCAAGATAAATTATTAACATTAACATTACCTTCTGTATTTCATTAAACATAGCTGAACCTATCTACTTGCCTATTATAATGAGTTTGCTCTGTGCAGAACCATTAAAGACGGAGTAGGAAAAGCCAAAGACCTACCTAGACGTTTAAATATTCTAATCCGATTTATGAACTTATGGCTAAATCCTGCCCCGAGGTTGTTAAAGTCCCATAAAAAAACAGTCTACTTAATTAACTATACACCAATTTATAAAAAGTATAAAATGTTGCCGACTGATATCGTTGAAATAAAAATGCGCAATAACCATTAGTGGAATTCATTCGGAAACATTTGACGGCAAATAACTCTGAATGCAGGTCATCGGTTGCCTCCGCCGAAATGTCAGGGTCCGCCTGCCACAGAGTATTAAGAATGTCAACAGCTTCCAAATCTTGATGCACAACCAGTTTTTCACCTTCCGTTCCGAACTATACAAAATTGCTTTCGAAAATATATACACAAATTAATTGAAGCTTTATCTGTAGGTGTGATGTATGTCTTTACTATATTTTTATTGCTGTGATAGAGCTACTTTGTATCGCTTTTAAAATAATTATTAAAATCAGCTTTAGATGTTCATTTGTACATGTTATAAAGAAACAGTTTGTGAAATATTTACGATACCAAATATAGAACTGGTATTGGTGAAGCTCGAAAAACCAGGTTATAAAATATAGTCATTTTCAATGTTTCAATCGTAAATATTGATTAAACTAGATTTACCGAATCTGCGAGAAGAAGCCTGTTTGCAATGTTGTCCCCATCAGTCTATAAGTCGATCGCATTCGGTCGTTTATAGACTTGAAGCCTGTGATCAGCAAAAAAGACAAAGCGAGACGCGAATGGCAAGTTGTAGCGAGGCCTAACCTAGGCCAGGCGCGTCGTGGTCGGCCCCCCGCCCCGCACCCCGCCGCCCCGCTCTCCCCGGCGCCGGCGCACGGACCCGCGCCCGTCACTGTCCGGAAAACCTTCACATCGCTATTCAGTTACATCGAGCTACCAGATCACCTAAACCTTTACCAGAACCGGTATTACGATCCAGCAAATACAACCTTCCCTTTTGTTCCAATAGTTTTGAGGCCACGAAAGGCGACGCGTGCTCCGATAGATTTCTCTTTACTGATTACGACTAATTGATTTCACCTTCAATTAATCAACGTGTATTGACTTAGTCAGCTCATTTTAATATGCACACTTGAACTCAGCTAGTTGAAGAATCATAATTATTACTCTCCATTAGCATAAACCGATAATAACAGTTGAAACTCAGTAGAAACGCAAAACAGCTTTCAAAAGTATGTTTTCGATCTAAAAACGAGCTCAAGTGTTTATTTACTTGGATTGCAAAGGAAGACGAATCCTCCCACAGAGTTAAAAGCGCTACTAAAAAGCGTTCGGTATGCTAACCTGTCTCTATTTATATCAACTCAAATACAAAGCAAAAAACTTGTGAATTATTTCCCACAGTCTCGACAGTCTTGTTGTCGGGACCACAAGAAACATTGATACAAACAATAATAATATTACCTGTTTCTAGTAATTAGTATGATTATTTCATCTTCTAGACATTCTCAGTATCTCGACAACTTTTTTATGAATCTATCTTTAACGATGACTGTCTCGTTGACACCGCATTAACCTACAAAAAAGCTTTTGATACAACATTAACAGCTCGTAGAGGAAGGTAATTAAATATGTTAACTAATTAAAGCACAGCGGTTATCGTAAATAAAGCATTGATCTAGAATTGCGTGAGGTCATGAAAAATAATGAGATAATAAAATGTGTGGGCGTCTCGTGAAAGCCGGGAAGGGGGTTGCGCGGGTGGTAGCGTAGCGGGCGCGGGACGACTGCGCGTGTCCCGTTAGCGGGTCCGCCACTTCGCAGAACTTCGGCCCAGCACAGAGAAGATGCCAGCAAAGTAATAGCCTCAGAACACAAAAATATCTATGTTCTATGCAACACAAATACATCTGTCCTCTGTGAACTAGAGGGATATAGAGCCACTGGGTCTCCAGACTCGTCTCTATCTATCTCCTGTATTAAAAACTAATTTATTGTATTGAGTGATCAACATAATATTGGCACAGAGTAAATAGTTTAATGTTTCTATTGTACATAGCTAGGAAATCGTTAAACAACATAAGATATGTTTTCGTTTGGGGCCGGATGTCACGGAGTGCAAAGAATCAAAGACTATTAAAAATACGATTAAAACGATAATATTAATATAATGAATTTGTAAGTCCAGAGAAAAGTGTCATATATCAGTTTTCCTTAAGATTTATTTATGAGAGAGAGATTGAAAAAACCGGCCAAGTGCGAGTCGGACTCGCCCATGAAGGGTTCCGTAGCAGCAAGTATCATCATAATATAAAAGTTCTTGTAGTTCTTTGTAAGTTTGATCGACGTTTTTATATTTGAGTTGATTGAATGAGAGGAAAATTGCGGTTTACGATTTATGACGTTTTAAAAAAAAACTAATTACTTGATCTCGTTCAAACCAATTTTCAATGGAAGTTTGCATAGTAATGTACATCATATATAATTTTTAGTTTTATCGTTCTCTTATTTTAGAAGTTAGAGGGGGGGTGACCAACATTTTACCACTTTGGAAGTGTCTCTCGCGCAAACTATTCCGTTTAGAAAAAAATGATATAAGAAACCTTATTATCATTTTTAAAGACCTATCTATAGATACCCCACACGTAAGGGTTTGAAGAAAAAAAAAATTTTGAGTTTCAGTTCTAAGTATGGGAAGCCCCAAAAATTTATAAACTAATTACTAGATCTCGTTCAAACCAATTTTCAATGGAAGTTTGCATAATAATGTACATCATATATTTTTTTTAGTTTTATCGTTCTCTTATTTTAGAAGTTAGAGGGGGGGGGACCAACATTTTACCACTTTGGAAGTGTCTCTCGCGCAAACTATTCAGTTTAGAAAAAAATGATATAAGAAACCTTATTATCATTTTAAAAGACCTATCCATAGATACCCCACACGTAAGGATTGGCTGAAAAAAAATTTTTTGAGTTTCAGTTCTAAGTATGGAGAGCCCCCTAAATTTATTATTATTTTTCTATTTTTGTATGAAAATCTTAATGCGGTTCACAGAATACATCTACTTACTAATTTTCAACAGTATAGCTCTTATAGTTTCGGTAAAAAGTGGCTGTGACATACGGACGGACAGACAGACAGACAGACAGACAGACAGACAGACAGACAGACATGACGAATCCATAAGGGTTCCGTTTTTTGCCATTTGGCTACGGAACCCTAAAAAGCTGCTTTGATATTACAGTAATAGGCTCCGTACTACTCTATTAATTGGTTTCGCTAAATTAACACCAATTTTATAGAAAAATATAGCGCTAGGAAAATTTAATACACAGATTTTTTAGATTAAATTTTCTTAAATGGTAAATAAAATTAAAAACACCCTTTTGCGTTTTATACAAGAAGGACACGGAGAACTCACATTCACCTATCACATCATAATATAACAAATCTAGGACAATAGGAAAATCTAGGTTTGGCGTTCTCATATTGTGACCTATCATCCTTTGAAATCTGCAGTCATTATGCCATCATCTTGGCTGTGTTCTTATGATTTAAATGTGGCCCAGCACATTTGAACAGAGATTCCAACTGTACACTTTCTACTATGGTCTACCTAAAGTCTCGCAACCGCAACGTATTTCGGAAATAGGCCGGTATATCGCCAAAAGTAGGACACTGGCTTGTCCCTTTAAGGTAAAAATGAAAATAAATAGTCTTACTAGACTTCTAGTGGAGTGTATAAGTATTTTCCTTTGAAAAAAAAGGATTCGCAACACAGGCATTTTAATTATGACAATGTCAGGGCAGTGCCAAAATCAAAATATCGTTCCCTTCAAAGACGCACTTATGAATCGTCAATTATCCAGAGTGACTCTATCACTGGCCTCGGAAAGTCTCTCAACTGATGTTCAATGTAAAAAGTAGGGTTAAAGCGAATAAGCCTTTCGGTTATATGTTCCACTGTGTCTCTGCAGGCAGCATCAGGGCTCATTATCTGCGGCCAGTCCGTACACATATGGCCTCGCATAACGTAAAACCGATACTAACGAACGCTTTCTTTGTATGCACTACACAGATTGATCTCAATTTTATAACCACCAGGCATTTACGGAACGTTGAAATAAACTATGCGATACGACGGGAGTGCTCGAGAGTTTATCCATTAACACGACTGGTGCAGTGGAAAATTTATGTGAATTTGCATATTTTGCAACACGTTTTACCTCGTGTAAAACTTATTTGGCATTCCACGTTCTTTGACATCATTTACAACACCGATACATTCATGACGTCGCCTAACATTTCAATCTAGCTAAACCTAGAAAGTGCTTTAAGTCGGTTAGCTGAGTAAACAAAACAATTGAAGGTGAAACATGAATAGCGTTTTACAAGCAACGAATCACTATTCATTACTTTCTGACATGCAACTGATGCGAGTACTTTGAATTACAGAATGAAAACATAAAATGCTTCTGTCTAGTTTCCTCCTATACAGTTTTAGTATATACTCTATGTACAATTAAATTTCACTCAATTTTAATGTAAGTATTAAACTTTCTTAATCATCAGATGGAATGAACGTTTAACAATAAATGAAAAACGTGAAAAAATAATTTTCTTTTACAAAATATTTAGCCACACGGTGTGATGAGCGATTTGTTAAAATGTTTAAGTAGCAGGCCAAGAGATCGCGGGTTCGATCTCCGCTTGGGTCAAACATTCATAATGCATTAACATGTCTCATTGTTATACCTCATGTACGTTTTTGCAAAAAAAAATATTTAGGTAATGTTTTCGTCTAGGACTTATATAAAAACTGTTGTTGTTGACTGTAATACATTTTTGTATTACTACAACGTTTTTTTTTCCTTCAACACACAAAATGGTTAGTTACAGCATCTTTTGCGCATCCGAGATGTATTTTTACATGTTTTAGAATTTGAACCAAGGTCTTAGAGAACACAACATGCCACTTAAACCATTAGACACTATGTATTTTTTTTAACTCATCTCACCCACATATTATTAGAATAAATTTGAGTTTACAATTTGAATATGTAGGTATTTTTTTAAATAATATAATTTGCTTGTGTGATGGCATGGTTTGTCAATATTATAATTTTCACCTGGGGCAGGCAGCTAGTGCAATAAACATACATATCAATTGCAGATTTCAGTGTAGAGACTAGTGATATGATGCAATAAATCTAATAATAATAAAACTTGATAGTTTCCAAACGAATCTTATTTATATCGTTATAATTTCTGCACGAAATCTGAAGTGAGATAATGCAAATTATTACTAAGTACTTAGCTTTCTAATAGTATCGTTTATTTATATGACATGAAGTTAGGATTAATGCATTTCGTGCAGCAATCCTATTTGTATAAACAGCGTGTAACATAATAGAGCAACATTATTTTAGCATGTGTAAGTTTATCATGTACATAATATATAGGCTGACTTTGCTGCTGTATTTTTTTTATTTTTTTGTTATTTTATTTTATCATAATTGTAGCAGTTGATAATGACATTGGTTTTCGCTTGTATTATACAATTTAATAGGGTCCAATTCACCGTGGCCCCTTTTCTATTTCCAAGAGTTAACATTTTGAAGGTTTTTTTCTATAGCTTTTGTTTAAAAACGTAACAACGTATATTGCAAAACTGTAGTCAAGATATTGTGTAATTACTATCAAACTATTTGGAAATATCCTAACGTGGCAGACTCGTTTATAAATTCAATATTACATTGGCAATTATTAACCTATTATTTAGCAGCATACCAATAAACCTAGTAAACACTAGACATAATTGAAAAGTTAAGAGAAACGGGACTCTCGCCAGACAATGGTGGTGTCGTGTAAACCCTGGCTCGTTATACTGGTTATAGCCGTATATTTTTATAACTAGATAATAACTGGATAGAAACTAATTGGGTTACCACTAGCGGCTGGTCCCAATCAAAACACACACAAGGAAAAAAATCCTTAACTGAAAAAAGAAATTAGTAATAGCGAAGACATTTTTTATTTAAAATGTTTTCACAAAAGAATATTTTTCTGACAACTCTCCACAGTAACCTCAAAACGGGTTTCTATGCTTATTCATGTGCTAATAGAAGGGGTCCTTTGTCCCGATTAGGTACTCATTTTTAGTTTTTATTCCAGCCTATTGAACAGGCAATACATGAAACACGTACAGTACATACTTGTTTCATGTACGGTAAAACTTTGTGTAAACTAAAACTTACTATACGCAAGGGCGCAACCGGGATAACGCTGGGATGATGATGATGTAATTTCTTGATTCAAGCATACATCACTTCTTTTTAAAACAATAAGAAAAACTTGTGCATAAATGATTATTGATTATGTCTGCGGTAAAGTGTTAGGTATGAGATCACGAAAATCACCTATGTTTGGTGGCATCTTTATAATTATACGATAAAAACATTGTAAATATGTAATGTAAATTTCCATTCATTTAATTTTCACCTATAATATTAGCTTATTAATATCTGACGTCGACTACACGACGAAAAGAAAAATTTTACTCTCCAACTCCCAAAAATCCCAATACCAAAACCACGTTGCTTCGTTGGGACGTGAAAGAAGGACAAATAAAACACTCCTATTTCTATGGTCCCATGGAAATTGAGCCAATCGTCATCCGGTCGCCATCGTCCGGTGGCCAAGGGTAAAAGTAGCCTAATACCTACTATGTTCTTTACCAAGATCTAATTTAAGTCTGTACTAAAATTTTGTCAAAATTTGGTCATTGATTTAGGCGATGGAAGCGTAACAGACATACATAGGTACATATAGATTTTAGGTACCCATAATCCAGGGTTCTTTTTTAATCTAAAATGTTATTTGCTGACTATCCCTTCTGTCCAACATGTTGATAAGTTAATTACTTAAGACACGAATGAGAATAGAAGTTATTTGGGTAACCACAAGCGCTTGAGCCCCACTCAGAATGTGTAAATAACTTAATAGGTAGCCCTCTTATAAACAGGGCAGTGAACAAGTCGATAAGCAGAGTGGGACGAGCGTGCGAACAGGGTCGAGCGTGCCATTGTCACTTCGACGTCACTTCGCGATGTTTCCTATAACACCCGGCAAGTATTGTCAACAAGATCGACTTGTTAGTTGTACGTACATAAAACTTTGCCGATACATTTAGCGCCTGATTGTGCTGACAGGTTCCCGAAACACGCATTGACCTTAATAGAGAAATGATTAAGTACGTTTGGTATATTTTCTACGAGCCCACACCCAAAGTAACTTTCGCCAAGTCTTTTTTGCACTGTACCATTAGATCTCGTACCCGCATACCCTTCCAGCAAACGTGTTTTCCTTCTCTTATAGTCTTGTTTCTTTAGGTATAATAAACAATTATATAGGATGCATGACAACTATTGCAAATGCAATGTTACCTACCTGTCTACCACATATGTAGACTATTCCGGTCGCTTTTCATGAGCAAAGTCATACTTTCCGTCTTTAAGAGATACTTAATAATATTTAAAATTAATCCGTGATTCAAGTCATCATCATCATCATCCCAGCGTATTTCCCGTGATTCATGTCATGTCAAATAATATTAGACATGCTGTCAGCATTGCTAAGCAATCTGGTTAAAATATAATAACATTTCCTGATTGTAAGTGTATTGCGACTAAGGTGTTTCTTAGAATATACAGCGAAAAGTAGGTACTAAGAATAGTAAATTACCACTTATTGGACATGATCGATCACTGATAGCAGCTGCATGCTTTGCTGGACTATTCAAAATACTTCTGCTTTAAAAACTGTAACGATCCTTTTAACCATATTAAAACAAAAAAGCCCGCATGCATAATGGTCCTTTTTTATTTTTACGGAACAAATAAAATAAAACACTCTTGTATTATTCGTGCTACATACACTATTTTCACCTGAAGTACGAATACCGCATAACATAGAGAACGTTACGGAATTGCGAAGTGGCTCAAATTCGAAGAATTTTTATATTGTGTTATTCCGCAGCCCTCAGCACGCGGAATGCGCGCAGCCGAGATCAAGGCGCCCGCGCTTCCGCCCTCGCCAGGAATGCCACACATTGTAAAAACATCGATCGCGGTTAATTGAACCGGTGCACTCGGTACACTTGGTTATTTATCGTCGCATTTTTGCCATGACGTTATCTTTTCACTTCTGCCGTTGCCGTCATTCCTCCCAGCGAATGCAAGAGAAAACATACGAAGCTTTACGGACGTGATATCTTCCGCTTAATTCAACAGTAACCTCAATTTATGAAACCCCTTTGGCTTTAAAAACTTATACATATTACTACTAAGACCCGATACTTAAGTTCCACGACCTCAAAAGGCTGGTTCAAAAAATTGTTTATTTTTGCAATAAAATACAGTAAAAAATGTGAACTGATAAAAGAATTAATATCGGCAACACTCAAGGAAAATATCGGTGATTATCATCATATAACAGTGAAAGTATATAAATATACGCTCATAAATTTAATAACAGTATTAGATGTATTGGATTGCAGAGACATCGTCTG
Source organism: Mecyna flavalis (assembly GCA_949319885.1). NCBI lineage: Eukaryota > Metazoa > Arthropoda > Insecta > Lepidoptera > Crambidae > Mecyna > Mecyna flavalis. The sequence continues at coordinate 10,938,268 of OX439426.1, forward strand.
GGAGTTGCAGGGCCAATGGTTGCGGCCGAAATACCGTTAGCCGCCGCGGTCGCCGCATTCTGCCGACAATACACACGCTGAGATCAATCCATTCAACCTACTTAGGAACAGATGATCTGCCAATAATATAAGATAACGTCAACCATCCAAAGAAACAAACATGTAACATGATTTCCTGGTCGAGATTATCGTATTCCGGTGCGTTTAAATGTCAAGACATGTCTTAAACACAGGCAAAGTACTTTTTGACCGTCAAAGCATTTTTTTTGCAATTTGACTGAAACGATTGTACGGATTCCAAGTAATTAAAACGTAGTTTCGTTTTACGAAACCACTGTCAGAATTTAGCAACCGATCAAAATACGTTAATAACCGACAACCGTCATTGCGGACTACAAGTATGCAGACGGGCAATGCCTGGTACGTGTGCGCTTGCCGAATGCCACTAAACTAAGAAGATGGCCCGTTAGAACACACATGAATGTGTGACCTCGAACATTGCTTCGTCGCCTTGTCCGCAGTGACTTGCACATTAATAAGTACAAAACCTCGCCGTAATAGGCTAAATGCAGTGACCACGCCTCGCCGCATTCCAGTATAGAACAATATTAGTATACTTTACTCTAACGATCAATCACTTCAAATTACACGTATTATTTTTATCAAACGATCGATTAAAAACACTGAAAGTTCATATTGCCGCTGTCCCGCATTCGCTAATGGTCATGTTTTCTCTTTCAAATGCCATTAAGTGGGTCATTTCGTGAACATTACTGGCATATTATGTTCAAAAAAAAACAGTGGTTATCATCAAATGTAGAACCGGCACGAATCGTTCGGCAACGCTTGTTAAGGATGATTCGTTGATTCTCCGTTCAATAGTGATATAATCGAATCCATATCTAACGATCGATTCGCGATTAACAAATATAACCAAACTGACCTTTGACATCGGGGCTCGAAAGATATTCCACGAACACATTACCAAAATAAAATTATTAAAGTGCATAATATCGTAATAACTACTCTGAATACGGCTATAAATATAATTGCACTATGCTTACTAGCTTGATTCTTATTTCGCAATCCAAATCCAAAAACTTTCGCAACAGATATAAATGAACATGGAGACAGTAGTGTAGTGCTTTACTAGTTGCTAAAATACGGTGAAAGTGAGCATAACCAAAACAGTAACAAATTGAATGGAACCTCTAGTGACCTCTCGCTGAGCCATCATAACAATGAGATTCTTCTCCTGTCATTTGATCATATTCGAACATTTTATTTTCGTCTTTTATAAAATTTACAATATTCACTTTTTACAACATTAAAAATATATACAAAAAAGAACTAAACATAATTATAAATAAATCATTCGAACATTTCATTGTTATAATTTTAATAAAAATAATGTCCGTAAAATACGTCTGCTTCTTCACAAATAAGTAGGCCAAGATTGTATCAAGAAAACCAATTTAAATTTCTCCTTTCGCGTACAGAATTATCCTTTTAATTTATGGCACCTTACGCAGTACAAAATAGCTTTCAAATGTTTACTGTGCATTTTCAGGCGTGCTTTTTAAATATTCGGATTTGTATCGTCGACGTCATTTGTAAGGCCTTCACTATTAGCTAAGTTTCTGTAAAATGTTTCCCAGTGTTCGATTTTGACATCGCTAAAGTTACTTTTTGTAGAATACCAGTTAAGTGTGACGACAAGTCTTTTTTATTTGGTGAGCGCGATACAAAAAGATATACCTCTAAGAAATACATAGTTTGCAGTTACGATGTTTTATAAAATCTTTGTTTAATTTAATAAAAAAGGAAACACTTATTTGTATACACAAAACTTTTTTGGTATTTTAATAAAGAAAGCGCTTTACCGCCTTACCACTGCGACACTACGGCCATATCCATTAAAAACTTATTCAACAATTCAAAGTATATACATATGTAGTTGAGCCTAAGGGAGCTAATTCTGAGAGTCCGTTTCATCAGCCCACTAAGTTGGATATGGCTGGTCCTACAGGGATTACCTAAACCCCGCCTAACGACTAGCGCATTGCGGTAATTAATGCAACCGCATTCAGTGGATGTCTTTCAGTTATAATTAATCACCGGTCGTACACATAATGCCCACAATGTACAAGTACATTTTTATTGCATTCATGTTACAATGAAATCACGTTGAGTTTAATATGCTTCGCAGTTATTTTAAGCATTTCGTGTGTAATCGTAACGTAATGTGTGCGATTCCCTTTTCTTTGAATTTGCGTAAAGTAAATGACACTACATTCGTTGAAGCGTTTGAAAGAAGTTGAAAAACGTATGTGTGTGTATGATTACTGTCGGCCTCTTTTTTTCTACGAGTAAAATTATAAAACTCCATTGTTATAGTTGCTAATAATGGTATGATCAAAAGGATTTATTATCAAGTCATACACAGAAATCGACTCAGTACTTTATCAGTTTTACACCTTTTTCCCCACCTAGTAAATGCATAATACAGTCATCAATTAATCATAAAATTCCAGTCTAGTGCTTCAAAAATACCTACTTCGCTATTGATCTATTACTCGCGATATTGGTATTCTATTTTTGTTATGAAGAGTCCTCAAGTTACAAGTGCTCATTCATAACCTAGTGACGTCAACCGCGAGACTTTGATAAACAAACAATTGAATGTAAGATAGTACCTAATGGTTATAATTATGTCTGCCAAATGAAGTACAGTTAATGCCTGTGGGCGTAACACGGGAGCAATTAGAAATGTCGAATTCCGCATGCTGTCGTTAAATATGTATTCACACCGCACTGTGCGAGCGAACAAGTTTAAGCAAACCGCAGCCAATGAATTAGCCGTTTGTGAAGTTACTAGAACTGTAACACAGGAACTAGTATACCTATAGCTATCTTATATGCTGGACCCGCTTGCTTTTACCATCATTACGATCATTCTCGGAGAAAGCGCGTTAATCGTTTACGATTTCTTTGTTTAAGTGTTTCGATGTTTGTGCTTTTATGCATCTGTTTCTCAAATGCAATTAATCAAGTTCCGAACAATTAAGACGAAGTTTTTTAAACTTTCTAACATTTAAATGTATTTATGACACATTACAACATTCCCTCTCTAGATTGTTAATCATACATAAAAAAATATTTTAAGTTATCGTTGACCCAGAAAACAGGCTATCATTTGTATTTAAAAAATAGGAGCAGTATTAAAGCAAGCAAAATTTTGCATGTCAGGATTAATCAAACAACATGTGTCTGCCGTCTTCTCTACATCCATATACATATAATTTCTATTTGTCTTTACAAATGAGAGTTGACCCAGTAAGATGAAACTTTGCTCGCTCACTACCTATAATTCCAGTGCAAAATAAGTTAGCTTATGACTTTCCAGTTTCCCAGAGACCGAACTCCCCTGAATGTGATGAGTTATGAGTTTTTAATTCGCTTTTACCTAAATGGGATATAATACCGCAGCTTTTACATTTCGATGTATTTCATATTCATGATAGCTTTGGTATCTATACAGATTAAGAATGTATTAATGACACCTAAAATAAATATCTTTTAAAGAGTTAAAATTATTGTAACGCAAATGATTTACTTAATGAAACAACAGTTAACAATAATAACGTACATACGAGAAAATCAGCACTATGACCTCATTCAGGTCAATTAAAATGTCTTTGAATTTATGGAAATAGAAATCTGCGGAGACAATCAAGAAATACATTATAGACTAAACTTTACGTTTATCACAGAAGTGGTAAATTCTCAACCGTTCATTAATTTTATCGACATTCGAACCAGATTACATTTACATTCTGAAATTATAGCTATAGCAATGGATAAGTATTAAAGCTATTTATTGCTCGAACCTGTCATCTATCTAATTTTATTGATGGTTTACCTAGAAAATGTTGAGATGCAAGGTTAATCGCACCACTCTGAGCAAAAAATAGATGTAGGCGCATCAATCATGCGTGACATATGACCATAAGGCGGGAATTAGGACTGATATCAAATATTTTTGAGTCATGAATCTTCATAACAGGTCATTATATTCGGAGGCTGCAGAGGTTACGATAAAACGTACTTGAATGTCTCGATATTGACAGGCGCCCGCATGCCAGAGAATGATTGCATCGGACTTTCTATTTCATGTTCTGAATCCGTGACCATTTTCTGTTCTGATGAATATTCTTTTGCAATACATAATCGTTCAGATCATGCAGTGCGATCACTTGTTACGTGTTAAGGGTCAATAACTTCTGTTTGATACTTTGTAATTGTAAAAATAGCATGTTTGCTTACATGACTATGCGCGGCAAGACGGGCACTACATTAGCCGATAATGCATAATATCCCAAAATACTTTGTATGCATTAAGTATGCGCGCATTTTTCTTTTTTGGTTCAACATAGACTTTTTTGTTGTCGAATTACAGATATCGATTGTCTGTAACATATATTTTGCATAGAGATATAGGTAACTGCGCTAGGGGTGCCAGTTATTCAAAATGTATTTTCTAATCCATCTTAAGAATTTACTTGGCACTTGTAACGTAACATCAGCTTAACTTATACTATATTAAATTTAAGGACAATATTTATGTGTGCTTAGAAAAGGGTATGTTTGTTTTTTACGTTGGATGGTTTACATACTACAAAAAGTAAAAAGTGCCACTAGAGGGCAAAGGCCTCCATCATAATGATATTGACTTGATTCCACACAGATCAAAATATTGTGTTCAAAAATCCAAAAACGTAAGTTGCTATTAAAGAACCAGTGCAAATTTAACTGAAAACCGATAGTGTTGCACACGGTTTCGTTTACATCTAGGTAATATGATGAAGGAATAAAAAAAAACAGTAATTCGACATGTTGTAACTGAATATTACATATATTTTTTAGTTTAACGCGCTTATAGAATACTGACACGCAAGTAGATATTTTATCAGAGTTCCTGATTGGTCACAGGATCGCAATAGCAATTATATCTAGATCACGCACTGCCACGGTCGCGGTCTGACTTTGATTGCCATTGCTAATTGGACTATAGTTGCTATTTCAAGATATTTATACCTAAGAATAAAATGGTATGTGTGAATGTTTCGTTGCAGATCAAACGTGGTAAGCAATTTTCGAAATGAATTATTTGATGCTTAAAGACATAATTTAACTACTCGTATTTACAATGAAGACAAAAGACGAAGTCGCCTAATGTTGCTAAAGTGAAGAATATGTATATATAAGTATCTACTACAAATATACCATTCAAAATCTTGCAAGTTTTGTATTAGTTTTGACCCCTGTCAACTTGTGGCTCATGACTATTTTAATTATACTAAAATTAAGTTATTACGTATCTCCTTCTTCTCATGATAAATATTTATTACTCGTATTGTGGGTCCCGTGCAATAGGAACATCATTCAGCACTTAATAAATAAACACTATTTTGAAACTTTGATTTCAACACTGTAATTCTGGGGGCTTCGTCGTTTGACCCCGGTCCCGAATACACCGCGGTGTCAAACGCACAAGGACTCTTTTTGAATTGGCCGTTTGACACCGTTAATAATATCGCGGTTCCAAGCGGGAATAACTTTTTTTGACTTCGTCATTTGACACCGCCAATAAAAATCTTATTTTTGATTTTTGTACAGTTGAGTACACAAGTAAGTTGTAGATTTGAAGGATCCTTTAGTAAATAGGTTACATTTTTTTCTGAAAAGTTACTTGTTTTTAGGAAGCATTAAAGTGTCGTGTATTGGTTTTTGCATGGAACACGTGTGCGATATCGGAATCGTTAGAAGTTTGTATCTTTTGCAAAATAAGTAATAAACGAGTAGCTATTACAATAGCCTTTTCGCCAAAAGGGTAACATGGTTTAATTAGTAAGGTCACTTGTTCCTGGAAGCATTGCCTTGTCGGTATTTTTTTAGTAGTAGTTTTAAGTATTTGATGGTTACGTGTAAATGAAAGCTGCAGGTGTCGTGCACTGCTTTGTTTGTAAAAAAATAGAAAATAACGACATAAGACGCTTATTTTTGGTCTGAATTAAATTTTATGTGTATAATAATATGAACGAATTTAATGTTTCAATAAATGAATTACTTGTCGCTTTGAGTATTAACGAAAATTTAACTATCTATATTGTGTATAAATAGCTAATAATACAATATAAAAGCATAAAAATCATTAAGTACTGGTGGTGTGTGCGGCCACACGCGAAGCGGCTGCCTTGATCACACGTTTTGTGGGCAGCACAGTCGTATGGACATTTTTGCGCTCGCATCAAACGTGTAATGCCGCACTGGAGTTTCAATTTTAAAAACACAGGGGTGTGTCTTTGCCGCAGTCAACGTGTTAACAAGCTGAAATGAAGCTAGATGAAGTGACCATATCCCAAAAAGTGGCTGATAGTGGTTGGAAGTAAAGAGCTGAAATACGAGCGTTCTATTGGTGCGGCCTATGGGACAAAGTTGTCATTACAAAAAACGGATACTTATATTGGGATATTTTTTTCGATGCAATTTTGTCTTTAACTGTACATAAATAATAACAGCGGTGTCAAGTGACGAAGTCGAAAAAAGTTGTTCACCACTTGACACCGCGGTGTCAAACGGCCAATTCAAAAAGCGTCCTTGTGCGTTTGACACCGCGGTGTATTCGGGACCGGGGTCAAACGACGAAGCCCCCGTAATTCTTCCTACTGAGGTCTCAAGTAATTCCCTTCCTCTTCTTCCAATTGTTGTACTTTCATATTTTGCATTTTGGTTATGGTATGTATACGACAGAAGGTAATTGATTTGCCTGATTACAAGGCAATCATACATACTGTTGCCTCTACAAAATTCGCATGTTTAAATGTCTACAGCATTCATTTCAAAGGCAGCATTCATTTCAAAGGTAATTACTAATAACCCCACATCAGTTTAGAGAGCAACAGTGCAACGAATTTCAGAGATATTTTAACTAGTTTCATTGTAATGGAAAGTGTTAAAAAAGAAAAATCTGTTTTGTATATTAAAGAGGTGACCCTACAACTGGTGCATTTTCAGTGAGCTACGAGGGCGGGCGCAGATGGCAGCCGGCGCCCCTCGCCCCGCACCCCGCACCCCGCTCGTCTGCGCCACCTCGCCCGCCATTGTTGCCACTAGTTTGTATGAAAATAGAGAAAACTCTCCATGTGTGTCACCGCTCCGAATAAAATATTCTTTCCTTTGTTTACACTCGTTGTTCCTGTGCAAATGGTAAAAGTATTGTTTGCCGAGAAAACAATGAAGATGTTTTTATCATTAGTTATTATTACGAGTGTTTAAACTCGAGCCCATTTGTCATACTTACAGCGATCGCGTTATCGTCTTGAATTATAATTATGGTTAGATGTGCATAAATATTTACGTCAATAATTGTTATTTACGTCTCTGATAATTTTAATCCAAGAAATATTCTGCTGCAACTATTAATTTGCGAGATCTATAAAATTTATTTATTCAGGTAAACAACAGTAAAATTGCATAATAAACTTAGAATCATCTCCCAGAATTTCCTAACTTTCGAACTTAATAAGTTATAATAATACTTATTAAAGTTAAGTTACGAAAAGTTTTTCAATTTGTAAAATACCGTTTGGATTTTATTATTACGAGTGTTTCTTAATACAAGTACATTATACTTCCAATCACGAACAGTACACTACTAGGCCATAGTACAATAGAAACTATGTACAAGGCGCCATCATCGCCATCAGCGTGCTGTGTAGCAAATTCATTTAAAGCCATCTCCATATGCGTATTCTAACTACTTACTACTTAGTCGATGTCTGTGCGAGAAAACATTAAACTACGTTTCCGTTAGGAATGAAAGGTTAATTTCTAACCGATGGCTCAGACTTAAATGGAGGTTTTCAACTGCAAGCGACGAAACGATGATTACTTCCCCTTGGGTGAAAATGTATTTTCCTCTATTCATAACAGCCTTACACTCCAAACTACTTTCATATGCAAGGTAACGTTTAATTATTGATGAACTGTTTGAATGCCCTGGTTAACATAGCTTAAATAATTGCTACCAATAGACACTTAAACCGTTTTTTTTCTTATATTTTGAGTCATTTGTCTTGTCAGCGTAGATGCTTATTCGAATAAAACGTTATAATTATGTCTTTTTTTGCTGCCAAACAACACATTTTTCTAAGCATACTTAACATAACACAGAAAAGTGTATCCCGAAATCTGTACAGTATGATCCACTAAAACATAAAATATTCAAGAAGGCTTTCATGGAGCATAATGTTCTGTTTACGAGAGACATATTCCATATCATTTTCTTTATGGCTATGTATGAACACTGTGTGCCATACTAAAGTTGGTACAAGGAGCACTTTACGAGAGAACGGCCGTTTGTGGGGACGGATAGTCAGGTTTACGTCGGTTACGTCTGAATAGCGCGGATTTATTTTAACAAGTTAGCGGACCCGGTGACGAACACACCAGAGCAAATCTTTTGACGGCACAGATTCGTCACGCCTACGTTGTTCATTTCTCACCACAAAAGGTTGATATTTTCGCATAATGAATTCGATTATAGTGTCTTTGTTATGAGTAGATAATTTTTGCGAGAATCTTTGGTATGTCGTGAAGCAGTTTTCAGTAGGATAGTGTTGCGGTCATAGATTAAATCACAACAAAATTACTATTTCTATGGTTGCGGTGTAATCTTAAAATTAAACTACTGACATGCCCAACTATGTTTTTGTCTTACCGACAATGAAACCGTTATACTATTTTTAACAGTATAATAACTATTTATTTTCCTCGTTTCTATTGGTGCGTGTAAATGAAAGAAAAGTGAAAGCACTTACCCATTGTCCGTGACGTCGATGGACTCATCCAGTTCACCGATGGTGTCGAGTGAAGCTCCGGAGCCGTCCTCGCGAGTTTCCACCGGAGGAGCAGGTGGAGGTGGTGGCGCCGACGTTGGCCGAGTCAAAGGGACTTCGGTCCCTTCTCTCTCCTTATATTGCGGCTTGGGAACAAAATCAATAAGCCGGGGTAAGGCTTCAGGCATTGAATTTTCTTCAACTTTTTCAATACTCTTATTGTTCATTTCCGCTTCCGAGCGCTGCAACCACGTTTCTATACAGTTCTTTTTCGTTGGTGTCAACAGGGGCTCGGGGACAGGGGGTGGCGGAGTTTCTGGTATTGGTATGGGTCTCGGCTTTTTTTCACTTACCGAACGTTCAACTTTTGCATTTCTCGGCATTGGCTTAGGTTTTTCAATGACTGGCTCGGGTTTAATATCAGTACTCTTTTTTGTTTGGATATTCCGATTTATTTCCATATTGCCAGTGTTTTGGAAAATAGTATTATTATTGTTCTTATCGTTTTGCACTAATTTCTTTGGAGAAGTTATTATTTCGTCAGATATTAAAGCTAGCTGGTTTGAATTATCGTGATTAATAAATCCATTCGTTGTTGTCGTCGTAGTTTTTTCTAATACAGACGATTCATTATTTATTTCAATTTGTTTCTCTAAGAACTTGTTACTTGTCATATCCTTTAATATATTTGAATCAATATTTTCAATACAATTCAATACTTTTTGTATGTCGATAGTTTTAGGTTGCATAATTGGCGTAGAAGGTATACTATTTTCTACAGAACTAGTCATTGAACCTAAACGATCCACCACGGTTGATATCGAACTGCTAGTATCATCAGACTCGGCATCCGCTAGCAAGAGACATCGTTCCCACTCAGTCGATAATAAATCAATATACACTTCAGCTTCTGGTGGCATCGATTTACCATCTGAAAGCCTTCGGACTAAACGTCTTACTTCTTCAGGAGATCCTTTTTTTAAGCAAGCTATACCCTCTTTAGTTTGCCGATGTAAATGACTATCAAATGAAGATTTGCGTGACAATTTTGTTATAGTAGACATTCCATTGTGTTGACCATTCATTGTAATATCTTTCTCACAAATCATTTGTTGATGCACATCATTATTAACAGCATTTTGTTCTCCCACGGTTTGAAGTGTCGGCTTATCCTTGAACGAATTTTTCTTGCCCAGTTTCCTTGGAGGTACCGGCGGCGGTAAAGTGGTCGGTCTCACAATATCTGTAGTGGTTTTAACATTTGTTTTTGTTTCGGAACCATCCGTGTTATTTTTTTCTGTATTTTCTTGAGATTCAAAATGTCTCACCAAAAGAGATAATGACTCATCCGAATCTTTGAGACGTCGAACACAATCAATTCTCGTTAATTCAGAAACTGATACACCATCAATAGCCAGTATTTCATCGCCTGGAATTAATTTACCCCAAGGTGTGGTCGCATTAGCGGCCGGACTATCTTCTGCACATGACTGTACAAGTAGTCTTCTAACTTTTTCAGCAGCCGCAGATCCACCTTCAAATTTAAGTCCAAGACCAAGTCGCTCCCCTCTTGACCTCCGCACCACAACTTCAGCTGCACCAGCTGCAGCACCAACAGTAAGCACGGTGACGAATGTGTTCTCGCGAACTACAGGCCGGCCTTCACCCACAGGAACTATTGTGACGAATTCCTCGGCCGCTACGTCCGACGCCATCCCGCGTGGAGCGCGCTGGCGAGCGCGTCTCAAATGTCTTCAACCCGTTTTAAGCTCGCTATCTGTAGACAAAAAAAAAATATTCATAAGCTTGCGTAATAAATGCAATAATAGTTTGAGTTGCGCGCGCGACGGACGGCACACGAGGACTGCGCACGGCCTCTCTCTTTCACCGTTGCACTGCACTTGAACGTTTCAAGATGAGCCAATATCGGAAACGACGCTCTCCGTTATACTGGAACAATCGTAGACTGCCAAATATGGCCTCACGTCCACGAAAACAAATTGAGATAATTCGACCGTAATTTAATCAATTTCAGAAAATCAATAAAAATCGCCACAGATATCGTAAGATGACCGTGACCGCTACTTTTTTAGCAGCAAATCTATTCACACCGATATAAGAGCTAACAATGATGACTATCATTTTTGGTTAATGGCCACCCGCCTACATCCTACTTACGGTCATTGAGAACTTTCGTCGATCGATCTGAAAGTATAACAAGCGTGTTTGGGAACGCGTTGACCACAAACAGTCGCATCACAGCGCGCGCGAGATGTGGGTTAGTGGCACTGGCACCAGAGGCGGCGCGGGCGCCTCGCCGGCCGTTCGCGGAGCCGCACATTAGCATATCGCCCGGGGCTGGCCTGGCCCGTTACTCCCGGGTCCCGTTCCAAAGGGCCACTCATTCTCACGGCACTCGACAATTTTCACCTTAAGTGCTTACCGACTAAATTCGCAGAACTTGACGCTGCATCATAGATGACATAAACGCATAACTGTACATAATGCAGATTCCCGCAGATGTTACGTGGTTTATTGTTTACTTGGTGCTACGTGTAACTAATGCTTAGCTATCAATGTAAGCGACTACTAATAAATCACCTATTAAGATCTACTAACCAACACACAGTACATACATAGGAATGCTTTAAATCCACGGAATTCACGCACAACTTTTTAACCTTAGAAACACAGAGATCTGACAGCACATGATTTAATAAAAAAAAACACATGAAAATATAGTACTTTAAGTTTACCTATTGAATTTGTTATTTGTTTTGTAACTGCGCAAAACAAAATAAATTCTAACGCGGCAGCTGCAAAGGCCAAGTTATATATACATATTATTATATACAGTTATTTACTATCTATTCCTGTAACCTCGGCTCGTACTAAGAGTTTTGAGTTTTGATTTAAAATGGCAGAAGACCGTTCATAACAATAAAATGATTATATTCTTCGTTCTTTTCTTGTCCCAAATGTCCCACACTGAAACTAACTTTGCAAATGTGTTTGAGTCATACATTTTTATTTAAAAAAATATTCCTCTATTTTTTCTTGAATAAAGAGGAAACTTATACAGCCTTCATTGCTTGTAAATTGTACAATAAAATATTAATTTAAGTCTATTATCATGTCTAACTACTGGCTTATGTGACAAAATTTAAGTAGCCCTAGTGAGTGTGATTTCATATTTTGAAGACAATTGCAAGCTTTAAGTCAATCTGTGCTGCTAAACATTGATGTCATTAAAATATTTTTGAGCTATAAGTACACGATGTTTATGGAAATTGCGTAAAAACGACATCCTTAATGAACTTAGGTGAAATCGACTGTAGAAAATGTACGTTAACCTATTTCAAATGGTATGCATTGTAAAAATAACAAACCGGAGGATGTTCCACAAATGTACTCGCAGAATTTGATTCCTGTCAGAAGAAGTAAACAATGCAAAGTTGCCGCATCACACCAGTATTGTTCGGCGATATCTCATAATTGAATCTTTATACCGTAACCTACAAAACACGGGAGGTCATGTTTATTGAACACACATTCCTAATTACTCGAGAATAATCAACGGAGATGAGATTTACTGCTGCATGATGTGCCATAAATTTCGTGAAACGCGTTGGAGATACGTATAACAAAAGTCTAGATACTGATTATACTTTTTCTTGAACTAATGCGATGGAAATCTAGTACAGATTTACAAAAAGAGTGGTTTTGTGGTGTGGCTAACGACTTGGTTGATTTGCTAGGTTTAGTGTCAGTGCTTTCGACTTTCAAATCAAGTCTTTAATGTACCTAGTATTTTAAGACAAGATTTGAAAATGACATAGTACTTTCTTCTGGCGCATTTGACGGTGAACCTGCCCTATGTCACAGAGGTCGTGGGTCCGAAACCCACCCAGTATAACTTTTGTGTTTGTTCTGCGTCTGGATGTTTGTTTATATATCTGTGGTACCTTCCCTATTTCTAATACTCATCTACTCTTTCTTTGGGGTCAGATCAATGTTTATTTTTATACAAATTTTCCGTTTTCGTTTCGTTTTTGGCAGGCACATCATGCCGACCGATGTTCCTATACGCTATCTCAAAATGTAATTCGTGCATACCTACCGTGTTATTTGCTTGAATATGCAGAAGTCCGTCATCAGTTTAAATGTTTTATCAATTTTAATAATACTTACTTTAACATTTCGGAAACATGCAATCATCTCAAGACAGCGAAACCATTAAAAACGCCGTTACTCATCATCGTCAGATATATCATAAATAAAATCCATTCATAGCGTCATATTAACGGTATATGAATATTCAATGCGCTCCCCGCTGTAATCCGCGTAAGTGTGTTATTAAACTTAGACTTAAAGAATAAGCAATTATTCAGCCTATGCACATCTGGGTGAAGTGTAATGTACACCTTTTGTTTTGACATTCGTATAAATACTATCGTATTCGTATCGTGGGTTCGGTGGGTTTGCGTGTCTGTCTGCCAACTGACATAGTATAAAAAAAACAGTTACTTATAAAAGAACAAATAATCACCAATTCCACCAGTGTCAGAAATAACTTCTAGAGTTCGGGTAATATTATTTATTTACTTCATTATTATTTATTATTTACTTCATTATTTTAAAAATAAATAACATAATGTATTTAATTCAATATATCATTGATATAGTGGATTTTCATGTAAAATTAGCATAATTATTTCAAAGATTAATCCACAACGAATGACTTCTGAGATATCGCTACATGTATTTGTGATTTTTAATCAAATTTCAATTAACCAGCTACGCCAGACGCTTTGAACTAATTACTTTGAACTCGTTTCGCTTAATTAGATTTTTCATCTTGATTTAAGATATGATAATGAGAACAATCCTGCATTTTAGCGATAGCGGTGTTTGCATGCCCGATATACCTATGAGATAACTCGAGTGCTACTATGATAAGAAATTTTGGTCAAAATATTGTCAGATCTTTCTCACGTCATCCGTTAGCGAAATTATTTGTTTAGTTGCATAATGAGAGTTTAATAATTAGAACTAATAAATGTTTAAACCACCTGATGATTCTTTGGTGAGTTGTTCTACATACAGCAAAGCTTTTTTTCAATATGCTTTCTTTATATGCTTTTTTTATATAAAAAAAATAATAAGTGTACTTTGATGAATGTAATTAACAATTATCATAATCTTTATTGCACTCCAAAATACTAACATGATGGTGAATTAAAGTATACAATTAAATCATTTCCGACCCAGTTGGGCATGGCAAATTTGTGAGAAGGAACAATTGTTGCTTACTTGTTTTCTTTATTATTTGTCAGTATTTTATACCTACGCATTTTAGATGTATTACGTGAAATTCGTTTATATTTACTTACGTTAATTAAATCTTTTATTAATCATTTCAAAAATAATGCACGAGCATTATAAATAATATAATAACAGCAACCTACTTTGGGAGTTGATGCAAATACTTACAAAATAGAATTTGTTAATGATTGAAAAGTGATTGAAACCCGTATTATTAGTAAAGGGTTTTCCAATAAGGACGCGTAGATTTTGGCGGTCTGTGGCGGCCATCCAGTCCCGGTGACATTTGACAAATCTTCCCTCCATCATTTAGCCACCAATGCCAAATCACCATGGCAAGTTACACGACTGAACAGCGCGTGCAAGTGGTAAAACTTTGTTATCAAAAAAGTGCAAACTTTGAGTAATTTTTCGAAAACGACGTTGGCGAAGCAGTCACCGTTAACGGTGAGCGCTACAGAACGATGATAACCAATTTCTTATGGCCCAAATTGAACTATATGGACCTAGACGACATGTGGTTCCAGCAGGATGGCGCTACGTGCCACACTGCCACACAGCGGATGCCACATAGGCGCAATGCACAATGTTTGCACCAACGAACACTCATTTTGATAACCAAGTTTTACCACTTGCACGCGCTGTTCAGTCGTGTAACTTGCCATGGTGATTTGGCATGGGTGGCTGAATCATGGACGGAAGATTTGACAAATGTCACCGGAACAGGATGGCTGCCACGGGCCGCCAAAATCTACGCGTACGCGTCCTTATTGAAAAACCCTTTATTTAGTATGTATTTATTAAGCATTACAGCAACACATATGTATTGTTGTTGGTAACAGTATTTATAAATGACAAAACAAAAGATGTTACACCTTACCTAGTTGTGCACAAACTGAGTAATTGCCGTAAACATGCCATACCAAGAATGGTCACATCATTATTACGTCAAGATTTTATCATTTTCTATTGCACGATATGACGAATAGAATGAATTTATAAATATCTTTATCAGTATAATGATCATGTTTTATCAATATTTCTGTTTTATTTTTGTGGGCATCCATAGTAAGTAATTGAAATTATACAGTTAGTGTTGTATCAGCCTATTTAATGATCCACTTTAGGGCAAGGGCCTCCATCGTTGAAATTAACTAACGTCACAGAGACGAATACTGGCTTAATTACCACGCTTGCCAAATGCTGACCTTAAAAAAAGAACTAAGATATAATTTTGAAAGAAGACATAAATTTTAGGTTCAATCCGACATCTCTTTCGTAATGTAATCAGAATGTGGTTTTCAACATCATTTAAGGATCTCAGTAGGAGGGCAAAATGAAGCCCATAAGCTAAGGGACAATCATCAATAAATGCCTTATTTTATGTTCAAACATATTATATCGTCAATTAGAATTACATTTCTTAATTGAATCTGAGATTATGGATATATTATTGTACATATAAACGTACTCATGGCAAGTAACATTTTAGAGAGTGTTTAGTTATAAAAGTTGGATGAAAATGCTTAATAGTCTTAGCTCGTCTAAATACCTGAATTCAATTTACAGATCAGCTAATTATGTTTGGAATGGTGCTAACTTAGCTCGATCTCACCAAACAAAAAAAAAATACAAGTTACATTCTGAGCTCTAACTGAAATCTGAAAAGAGAAACTCGTTATTGGCTCCGCCAAGACGAATTAACTATAAGACCCACGCCTAAGCTCGACCATTCATCAATTTCCACAATAGTTTATTACGTTATTTTTTGTATTTTGTTTTCACGCCAATAAAGGCCAGCTTCGATGCCAAATATGCTCGAACTTTGCCTCAGGTAAAACTTTTACCTTTAAATATTATGTAACTGATAACTAACTACGTAATATATAATACAGATAAACAACTTTCTATCGCTTTGCCTATGACCGGTCGGCATGCAATGCCTTATTGCGCGCACTCGAGCTATCATGAATCAAAATAAAACAGAACCGTGTTACAATGCAATATTTGTAGTAAACAGTAGCCAATCGCAATGGAACATCTAATTAGACGATCGCTGCTTGTGCAAGCGCATGTAAATGGGCACAGTATAGAAAGGAATCAGTACCAAAGATAGTGTAGATTTTTAAACATCTGAAAATAGTCAAGACCGAAAATATAAAATGCATGTAAAGTCCACAGGTAGAGACGCTATCGCTCAGAGTTAATAATACAGAATACAAGTTGGACAGCTTACAATTACTTTTTATTTTGATCATATAAAAATAAAATATGTACAGGGAGATTAATTGCATTTATATCTTTCACGATTGATACCACTATTCAAAATATTTTGAGCTAAATTTGTCTCTGAAATGGATTCATCTCACTTTATTTTTCTTTTCGTTTCGTTTTTCGTTTTAAGAATTATATTTAATCGAAAAATTGTTATTTCTAATGATATAAGATACTTTGTTTATGAAGTAACTTTTTATTTTAAGATGAAAGATTTCATCGGTTCTCGTCATAATTTTTTTTATGCAAGGTCAGTTGGCAGACAGGCACGCAGCCCACCTGGCACATACTGCCCTGGCGTACTTAATTCATAAAAATAGAATCAATAAGATTCTCTGATAAACTTTACCTACATTAGGCTGGTATGGTAAGCAACAGAACTGTAACAGGGGGCGAATCGCGCGCCGCCAACTGATTGCTCTGCTTATTTATTGTTCCACTCTACGATAAGTACGTTGCATTGCATTGCAACTACTTCATTTGTTTTCGTATACAATGCCTGTTTGGTCGGCCAATCAAATATTCAACAATGCAAAACGATCTATTCGGAACATTTGAGATGCTAAAATTTGGAGTAATATCGCGTCCACTAGAATAGAACTGTTGAATAAACATGACAATGCTATTTGATATGCCTAACTCTACCGAAGAATTTGAAGACACATTTTAAATTCAAACTTATGAGGTTTATTATAAAATTATTGCGAAAAGTTTCCCATGTTCCGTTATCCGAATTATGTAAAAACATTTTCTACACAATTTTGCAACTTATATATATTGACTTTCGAACCTATGACTCCATCGGCACGCGACATTTACATAGCAGCCAGACAACTCGACACAATACAAACAATTTTACAGTAAGTCAACAGTATATTTTACGTACGGCACGTTATTAGTACTTGCACAGTGCATACATCCGCGCGTGTACCCAATACTCTAGTTCTATCAAATCGTAAGCATCGGCTGCGAAAGGTTCACCACTGTAATATGCCTGTGTGTTTATATCTGTGGTTGACAGGAATACTCTTCACTGCTATTAACTCTGTTGTGAAGTCAAGGCGTCACAATCGTCGGCGAGCGCCTAACTACCTTCAGAACGTTTTATCACGAGCGCCCTCCTTCAAAGTTATCGCGCACGAAATTGAAATAAGTCGGATAAAATCTTCTCTTTCGGTGAGGAGTCCGCCACAAAAGGCGAGTGTTCCGGACGCTATCTAGATATGTGTCGCCGAAAACAGCGCGCAGGGAGGCGTAACAAACGATAGTCGCAGATCACGACCCCCGATAGCCAAAATGAGCTCGAAAATGAGTTTTATTTCGTTTAAATTCAAGAATGCACAGCAATTCTATTTCAATTTCGTCTTCACTTTATTTCTTAGACAGTAAAGATTTATTTTGTGCGCTTTAATTTCTTTAAATATATATTTTTAATGTTCAGTTTGCTTAGCTGGTAATACCAAATTAATCAATAGGAAACACCACCTTTATTTACTAAATAAAAACGAGTAAAATAACAATGTGAAATGATTATGTTGGTTTGGTCAGAAAGGTGCAAAACGAAAAATTAATAAGAAGGCCTCCCGCGGGGCAATGGAGCCCACGCGCGTTAGGAAGTGCTAAATTAAAATGCGTCTATAAAAACATCAAACGCAGCCTATATTAAATCTATAAACGTCGGACAAGATCCCAGGAATTTTCGAGATTGGCAGTAATCAAGGGAAGTAGGAAAAATAAGTCTCAAGATTTAGGTCCGACTTGGAAATTTATGAAGAAAGACCCTTCCTATGAAAGTTATCGTAAGTGACTTCATTACAAATTTGTTATCATAATGAAAAATATTTTTCGACCAAAAGATTCCGTTAATTAAAGTTGTCCAATGACAACAACACCTTTACAAGGAGGGTTGGTATTAACCATCTTGCTACATTTTACTACTTTTTAAATTCAATGTAAATGAGCTCATTCATAGCTGATATAAAGAAGATCACTAAAATGTAAATGGTCATTAAACTATCGGGGAGTGTTGTGGGCGGTGACATCGTTTGCATGACATCAGACGTCGGCCGTCCGGCGCACTCTTCTCAAGAGGTTAACATCCCACGATTATCTCTGCAAACGAACGAGCTCGCAATCAAAGCCAACCAATATCTAAAAGCCAGTTTGGGCAGACAGTTTGTAACTCAAAATCTTCGGTCAGTCATCTGTGATGAACCAGTCTTGGGCCATAAAATGGCGTCATGAATGACTTTCGTAGTATTGTCCGATAATATAATTTAACCATAAAATTATTTACTAAATCGGTAATAGGTACCTGTTGTTAAATGTTAAAAGTATGTATATCCAGATAAAGGTTCCGACTATTCGATGGACAGAATATTCTATCACAAATCAGATATAATTATACATTTCAGCGCAATAATCAATCAACACATGCCATTACCCAGTTATTAATCGAACGAACATTAGATGGCTGCTTAATCAAATTAATTGTGCCACCACATCTTTATAGCCGCAATTTTTTTCTGTTAGCCATTTTGATTGATCAGAGATAAATCGTTATCTTTTTTGATAAAAATAAAGCCTAGCGTCGATAAATTTACTAGGAGGGTGTTAAATTATAGCGTGACTGATTTTGTGGCTATCAACAGCGTGTTTTTTATTAAATTGACAGTGATTGTTTATAAAAATAACAAAACAGTGACCGCCTAGTTACTCGAAGACTTTCTCTATTAAACCACTATAGGTACTCATTACTAGACAAATCTTGCAAACAAAATAGGCTTGTTATAGCTTAGTTCTTAATGAAGTCCCTAGAAACATTGCCATGCCTTTTAAACTTTACCACCACACGGTTGCAAACGTCCATAAACAGTATCTCCTTCGTCATAACACGAATCTTGGTATTATGTTCAGTTTTATCTTTCCACCATAAATTATGGAGAAAGTAGATTTGAACTTTAATTGCATGTAAACGTTTATCAATCAATAAAAACGATGTAGAGGAAAGTTTCGTACGAGTAAATTCAATGATTATCTTATTTAGATCGTCTAATTACGGTAACAAAGAAGCACCTGGGTTGGACCACAATTTGTGGGATCAATGCTTTCACTTCACTCGGAGACGCGAACGCGATCGTTCACCTGATAATATTTATTGTGTGGGAAATGTCAACGTTAAGAGAGTCGCTGCATAAGCAATAATAATTGAAATTAACAAAGTTAAACAGGTAAACAACGCGAGCTGGGAGAATGAGCGATGCGCGGGTGACTTCATTGTTGAAGTTTGTAATGCTATTAGTAATCTTTACAGATTTTCCTGACTTTAAGATAAATTTAAATAAGCCCTCATCTTGAACTTGTATCATATCTAAAATCTATAATTAAATTTTCTTCCTAATTGTCTGTGGTCTACTATAAAAGTATAAAAGTGATAACATTACATGCCCGAATTACAACACAATATTGAATAGAATGATACAACGTACCTATTAATTACAATATGGGCGTCATGTTTAGTATTTTTTAAATAATTACTTTTTTGGTGTTTCACGTCATGCCGGTGTACGTGCCGTTATACTATGTATAATAAGTGTTTTAACTATACTTCGTCTTTAAATAACATGAACAGAATTAAAGTGGATAGTCGTTCACTTATCAATTTACCTGAATATGCAACTTTAATTTACATCTCATTTAAAAATTCTAGCATTCAATGTCAAGTATAATTTTGTCATTTGGAATTTTCATTGTTTTATATGAGTGCAAGAATTTCTTTCATGTACATTTTACATAGGCTGTAGTTTTAAATAGTTTTACTTGTTAATTATAATTAGCCTTCAAATAATCACTGACTATGTAACACCGACTATTCAATCATATGTATAAACAGTGTAGGTACGAATATATTATGCGGTCAGTAGGTACAGTTGACAAATTAATAATAATGTTATGGTCAACGCGGCTTTAAAAGGCTCAGGCGCTAATGCTCAACCCGTTCAGTTTCAGTGCAAAGGCGGGCGGAAAAATGGGAAAAGGGGTCGGACGCATGGCGCGGCGGGCGCGGCGCGTCGGGAGCGGACGCGGGACCGGGAGCGACGGCGCGCCCTAATCGCATCACACGCGCGCGCTGACCTTACCCCACGACACCCAACCCGCATAATCACACCTTACCCTCATACATTGTTTACCTCGTAACACAACAAATCTTAAGGTCGCAAGAGAAAACAAAATCCCGACTCACCGAGATTCCGAGCAGTAAAACGCTGACAACTTATTTTTTTCACCACTTTTACATTAAGGTCCGGCACTGTTTCAAAGCATACTGGATAGTCCTTCACACGGGTAGTGTACGCGATGTTTCGTCAACAGAAATCGCGATTGCAACGTTTGGTACGGTAGCGCAGACGGGCGCAGCGCGAGCGAGCGTCGCGACGTCGGCGGCGCAGAGCGGCGTGTGCGCGCGCGGCGGTGGGGCCGACCGGTCGCAACCGGGCCGCGCTCTCACCGCGCACCGATCGCCCTGCCACACTGTTGCCTATAAACGCACTTGACACCGTGCCGCATTCGAACTACAAGAAAGTTTCACATTTCTATGTCACTGACGCTAGAAAAATCTCTGATGGCTAGATTGCAGCGACAGTTTCCCAACTGTCCCGCCCGTCACTTCTCACGCCACAGTTTGTAGACTCGACTGGCGGCTGCATCGCTCAGAGTGAAGCCAGCCCAGCAATTCTAATTGAATTAGGTTATTCCGTAACGCTATAATACCTATCGGGTTGGCTTCGTCGGACCGTACCTAGAAGGCGAGCAAATGATAACTTTCCAGGAACAAGGCGTTGACGGGCTGAAAGACAGTGAAAGTGCATAGCTGCCAATTCTATTCGTACAGATAACACGAACGATAAAGTTTGACGCCACTTTCCTTCTAGTCATGGTCTACAATCAACTGTTAATTCAATTATACAACACTATAAGCGCGAATTCACTTGTTACGACAGAAACACAATGATATTGTGAGTATGATTCAATACCTCGTCTAGAGACTCCGCATGCAATGAATTAGAAAACATTAACAATGATCTTTGTGTGATTCTTGAAACAGATGAAATCCATTTTTTTATTATATAAATATGTACATGTTTGTATGTTTTTGCTCTGTGCGTTTCAAAGTTATTGGTATTTACCCAATAGTATTAAAACTTTAATGAAACCTACACAAAAGCATTGTATTCGAGATTTCAATGAAATCTAAAATTAGTTCTTACAAAAAGATATTGTTTATTCAGTCAGAAAAATATAAAATAAAACACCTACCGAAACAAAAAAGCATATCACTGACTTCCTACATTTTCGATGAAATTACTGTAAATTGTTGGCTAAGGTTCGTGGAAATCCAGCATCCAAAACACGATCCATCACCTCGGGCATCGGGCAGCGAGCGCGAGTAGGGGTGGCAATCAAACAATCGATTAATCTTAATCTGACTGGAATTGTAAATCGATTTTATATGAATCAAATATCAAAAGAAGAGTCTAATAAAAATAACATAAAAGTCAAGAACGAATAACTGAGAAAAATACAAATATAAATAGACTTGTAACATACACCGGTTATTTAATTTTATTTTTGTGCAAACAAGTAAATAAAACAAAAATGTAAACAAAAATAACAGTGCTGCTTATTTTAACCTTAAAATAAAATAGCCATTGTGAAATTACTCAGGGTTTGTGCTTGGAAATGAAATGAACTCGCCTTTTCGATACCTACTACAGGAGCTTTGAATCTTCTGAGCTTCGAAATATCATCCTTCGGGACAGCTTAGGCGTCAATATAAGTCGATAAGTCCCGGATCGAGTCGGCATCCCTAGATTTATAGAGCTCGGAGTGCGGAGTGCGGACGAATGCGCCACAGCTGCATTTTTCTCATTTCAGGTTAATGAAAATCGCCGGCTGCCATACTGGGCGAGAGGGCCTCACCCACTTCCCTCAGTAAGGCTACGACAAGCTTTACGTGCTCTCTACGGCATATCTCAAGTTTTACCAACATATTTACTGGAAACAACACCTCAGGCTTAAATTGCGAAATAATACTCAAGGCAGAGTTCAATTCTAGATTCTTTCCGTGGTTGTCACAAAGTTTACCATTGTTTAAATAACCTTAGTTAGTAATAAGAACTGTCTTGTTTTTTTTAATTTTAATTCTTACGACGGTTAAATGCTAAAAATGGTTATTATTATTAGAATATAATATATGTACACGTACTAAAAGAAGGCCTTTGCCCACTGCAGGGCAAAAGCTTCTTAAAAGTAAAAGCCGATAAAAGTGTGCTAAATTCTTTATTAATCACAAAACAAACGTTGCTAACCAGTATTTTTGAAAACTTACTCAGAATTTTATTAAAAAGTGAGGTAGTGAGAAATTATACTAATTGTAATTTCGAAGAGAAGGCATGAAATATAGAGCCAGTATTTTTTTATATGTTTGTATTTTTAAGTTAATTTATAAACACAAAGATACATTTTATAACAGACAAATTCTGATCTAAAAGAAATTTTATTTGTATTTTGTTTGGAAGGCAAAGGCTACCTTACTGGAATCAAGTGATCATTAAAAGGCACCTTATCATGAGCACACTCGCGGGTTGTTGATAATCACAACCCCTTTATGTTTGAAAATCTGAAACATACTCGAGATATCAATCTGACATCATTCAACAAACTAGGTGCTATAAATATAGTTCTCGGCCAAAACGTTGAAAGTAAATTCATTATTGGCATTCAGGAAAACACGGTTATTTTCATGGGTAAACATAAAGGAAGGATTAATTAAATGACCGAATAAGGTAAGGACGACGCGCCGCTGCCATACGTACCTATTAATAAATATCTCTGGACATTATTCACACAGCGCCATCTAGCCCCAAACTAAGCATTAGCTTGTGATATGAGTGCCAGACAACGGATAAACATTACTTAAATATATTTTTTTTGTAAATACATACATCTCGCCATTGGTTGCAAATCAGGTTTTGATTATATTAATCAAAAAGTCAGTTTAGTGTGAGCGTCAACCATCACGATAGTTTTTCTTTTCTATTTTCTGAGGAGAATGCTTTAAAAAACCGTAACAATAGGCTAGCGAGACCTGCAGCCGTATGTAGGACTCGAAACTAAAGACCCACTGTTGGTCCCACTGCCCAATTAACTTCCCAGGTTTCTCCTTTAAAAACGAAAGAGACGATCCAGTACCCGCCACTTAAAAAATAAAAATAAAAAAATAAAATAATTTATTCTGCAAATAGATTTTAAAAAAATACTTTTGCACGTCAATCTTTTTTTTCCCTACCACTATGGCGATTGACCGCCCAAACGTCCTGGGCATCCTGCATTCACTTGTTTTGTTTTACTTAAAATGTTAAGACGGTTTCGAAGTAGCCATTCCATATAGACGGTTCATTCTATAATCTCCTTAAATGTTATTAATAAAACTACATTTAATAGGTACAACGAAATTGGAATGCAGACATCTGAGCAAAATTTTATCTTACTCAAAACTCACCCAATACCGGGAGTATGCCAAAATGAATGTCGACAGAGTACACTCTTTGGTGCATTTCGTTTTATTTTTCGTTCCTGATATTTTAGCGTATTATATAAATCTTAATTTAGATATTAGTCAGTTTGAAAAGATAGAATAAAAGTACAATATTAAAACCACAATTCAAAGTAGGTAATGAACAACTAAACAATTATACGCCTTTAGAACTCATCCTTCGCTGCAGACAACCTCTAAAATTATAGCTCCATCCATATAGATAAAAAGTGTTGTAAATATTTATCACCTGAGGAACCAACGTAAAGTCGTCTTAAAACCACGTCGAAAGACCGTAAAGCGCACTCGTAAAGTTCATAACAGCTTTAATTTCTTCCCAAACACAAGTATAATATTATGTATGATAATTCACCATTACTGTGCAATTTTGCATATTATTATGCTTTCGTCAATTTCTTTGTTCTATCTACTTTACGATTTCCATCGTCGGAAAATAAAAATGTTAATCTTTGTATGATGTGAAATCATTCGAAGTAGAAAACTTCGCAATTCCGAAATATACATAATGCAAGCAATATTTGTGAACACAATGGACAGAGTAATGAAATTTCAATTTTAATTTTGCGTGCATATTATGTCTATCTTGACCTACCTGCTGAAGAGATAACGAAGATGTTTTCAAGTATGCAAGCCTCATCACAAGTATCAATCGAATATTCTTTTGAGAGCGATCAATACGGGCCGCATTCTCATTTGTGGCGTTTGGTTCGTAAGTACACACACATCGTAAATTCTGCGTAACATCTGCGCCAGTACTGAGCGCCAGTATACCAAAATTCATGTAGCACTGCCAAATTTTAAGGCATTTTCAGCATATTTTATATATTTTTACCAGACTTGTAATGTTTCCTTGTTGATTAACTAGTTTGTATTACTTAACACATTTTATTATGCCCTAACTTACGCCAGAGCCTTTGATAACGTATACATTTTAGGTACCCTGTGAGTCATTCTGATTCTGCAAAGTTTCATCTAAATCCACTGTACATTTTTTTGTGAATATTGTGACAAACATTTATTTTTCCATCGGCACCAATTTTTGCTCTTAACTAAGTAGGTATAACATTAGTAAAAAGAAGAAAGTCGGATTAATGGGATATTCGGATTACTGGGTTAATGGGATATGAGGATAACTTGAGTATATAAATGTAATTTTTTTTTTTGAAAATGATAAATATATTTAGAGTGGTTTTGTGCGAATAATCCCCGGAATAAGTCGTGACTTGTCACTGAATTAAAACTCCATTCCCCACTAATACAGCTTATTAACATTCCCTGAACTCAATAGTAAATATTGCACTTTTGTGCTTTTCTTTAGATAGCAAGATAGTATTTGAAAAGGGTAAAGTAATGTAGCAACAACTGCAATTTTGACAGTTTAGTACAACAATTCCTCTGTAGTCGATACTTTCTGTATATTTCAAACATACAAGGTCCTATGTATTTTCCTTGAACTTTGAGTATCTGTTTTAACTACAATCCTTTCTAGGTGTTAAAATATTTGCAACAATCCGCATAAAAAAATAATATAATATTTGTACTGTAAGAAAAGCTAGAAAATTTCCAACGTACACTGGCAAAGTTGAAGAAAGAAAAATCGTTTAGTATGATTTACAGAATTTTCTTCGTAATCCTTATGCCTGAGGCAGGCAATTTCAAGGAGTGGTTTGTCATTGCCTTTTTGAGTTGCGGTAGCCAAGTCTACAGATTTATAAAGAAAATTGTAGAATAAGTTGCGTACCTTCTTTCATAACATACGAGTAGTAAATGTTTATAAAAAGTTATATATTTAATTACAAAATAGATTTATTACTGGTCTGTACGTTATTCATAATTTCATTAGACTCTGAAGTGATGAACGAATTTTCTCAGTCGATATTAAGTGCAACACTTATTTTTAGATACACAGTTAAACTTGCAAAGTGGTGTATAAGTTGTATTCGCAAAAATAATATCACACAACAATACAAACCACGACATTCAAATATTTGACATAGCAAGAGTAGCGAAAGTTTTATGGATCGACAATAACATGCAGCCAAATCAGATAACGCTCAGATAGTATCTGTGATCGGTCACGATCACAAAAGATCGGATATATGGCACTTGGTAAAAGTTATTGAAGGGGCGCGGTCATAATCCATGATTTATTGACTCGGCTATTAAGCCAAACCGCCTAATTGCCTCAGTTCAATAGGTAACCTAAATAAAATGCCCAAAATGTTTTCGAATGAAAAATAATTTTTTTTAATGCTTAGCAATATTTCAGTGATTCTTCTCTGGTCTAAATTTATCATTGGCCGAGGGTAGGCCGACCCGCAGTCATCAATAAGTAATCAGTGTGACCCCACTCTTAAAACGTATCTCGCTACCAAAGCAATATTTTTTGTCGATGCAATATTGATCACTGAACCTTTCACATTCTTTGAAAAGGTAAGGTTTTGCTTGTTCTGTATGCTGCCAAACTTACAAATGGATCATAAATAACGTAACTGGGTACTAAAAATCAGGAGTGGAATAATGCCTAAATAGTGTGACTTTAGGGTGACTATTAAATTGTAACAACTGAAAATACATTACACCACTCCAAAAATATGCAATTTTACAAACTAAGAGCTATTAACTTGTAATTATAGAATTTCGTAGACGAAAAGCAAAACATTGTAAAATACAATCAAACTGAAACAAGATACACCTAGGTAATTTGTAATTAATTTTCCAGTAACAAAACAACACTTGCAAAACAACTGCAATACCATCAGGAAAGATGTTAATCGATCACCATTGCATAGTTTTTGGAGCAATATGCTGTAATGAACTCGACAGATAGATCGGAATCTAAGCAATTTCACAGGAGTATAAAAACTGTAACAGATTCTATGGTCGGTTCGCTATGAAGTAATCCGCGGGAATGCATTAATGGTCGCTTGCAGCGAGCGCGGCGTGTAATGTGCAATTTGCAGCCAGCCATCGAGTGGTCACGCGACGCCGTGACGCCCAGACCAGGCTCTAAACGGATCACGATAATCTTATCCAGAAATGAAAATCCATATTGCAACTTAAGTGACCGATTTCGACACAAGTTACCTATTAATAGTCGATATGTTCATTTTAACTCTCATTTTAAGCTCTAAATAAAAGATTGTAGAGACGATTTCGAACTACATATATCGATAATCATGAACGGATTTTTCAGATTCTTATTCCGTATTTGGATAATTCAGTACTGATGTAACCATTGTTGTTACTATGATTATCTACGAGTAATAGGCCTTCACTTTGAATGTGACAGTTTACCAAGTATACGCTTAGTACAGCCAAACACGAAATCCGCAAACAGATTCATCGCCTGATATGTAAAGACGATTAAATATGTTTAATCATATTATATGGTCTTAATGTCTCTAAAATTATTTAACCTCAATACTACAACATATATACCACTGTAATATCTGTCTGAGTAAAACTTCAGTACATTCATGTGAAATAGCATCAAAAGCAATGCAGACGAGAAAGTTTAAGCTGCAAAGGTGTTTATCACTGAAGTAAATTCAAACTGCAGTCAATGAACACATTAGCATTTGAAGCGTCAAGTGAAGTTCCAGCATTTAGGCAATCTAGCCGTTATAATTTCTAGCAGCGCGTCGTACACAGCAGTTGTATTGCAGCGGTACTCAGCGTTCTATTGAAACCGCGCCCGTGCACTCGTAACTTTTAACCTTTACTTTTGACATTTCACTCTGGTATAGGACGTTCATTATTTCGCCTAGTTTCTAGCAAATGAACCGCTTTTGTTCTTAGTGCTCTATTCAACAGCGCTCCTTGGGCGCTTTCTCCGAGTTTCGCAAACTTCCCGGTTCTGAACACATTTGCCATTTACCAAACACATCCAGCGCCTAATAAAGACAGAACTAGAGCGTGGTCTCCGAGAACAGTATTGTTCCCTCCATTAATGTGGTTTAATTAATGATTACGTCTCAATCTCTCCCTCCCACATCAAATAGCGCTAACGTTGTCGTATTTGGCCGTAATAAATTTCTCCATTTTTCATTTAAGGAAAATGAGTAATAGCTGCCATTCACACGTGTCCCTTTTCAGCCATCTATAACGGGGAAGAATTTCATTTCTGACGCGATGGAACTGATTTTTTTCGACTTTGGGTCAACTATGTTGGGCCCTTCACTCATTAATCTACAAGCTAGATGCGGTAAAGATAAACAAACATTTAAAAATTATATACAAAACCATTCTTCAACTTAAAATTTATTATTTATTAGAAACAATGGATTTTTGACATTCACAGCCTGCAATAAGACATTAAAAGGCTCTTAAACTTCTACACATAAAAAAAATGTACCTACATATAATCACTAACAGATAATGACGTCTATATCTGAAAAAGTTTTCTTAACTACTCGTATTATGATCAGGTGTAGAAAGTAGAAGGTAATGGACAGATGCCTCCTATTAGCAGTTCTGAACATTAGGCACGGCCACGGCTGAGCAGACTCCGTCGCGGCGAGCGCGTCGTGATTGATTATGGGAACGAAACTCTAACAAACTACCCATTATGAAGTATTGGAGTTAAACGAATAACCCCTCAATGAAGATCGTCCGGTGGATTTTTAACTATGTTGTCTTAAAAAATCATATGAGAGAGGTGGTAAAAGTGCCATATCTAAAAATTGGCAGGTGCAGTAATAATTACTTAACATGGCTTACAAAGAAATGACAATTAACATTTTTATTTGTTTGTGAATTGCGTTTTTTTGAACTACTTCATTTGGCAGACAGACTGCGGCCATTGTGATTAATTCCATTGAGGAATACTAAATACATACACTAATTGAACCTGAAACTGATGATATTTTAAGTGCATAAATATAATGTGTCATTATATAATTATAATGCTTTTTTTTTATTTCATATTACAATAAATATGTAATATAATTATAATGCACATCATATTTTTTTTTTATCTATGGCATTTTTATTTATTAATTATTACTTACTACCTTTTACAACATTAAAAATATATACAAAAAAGAACTAAACATAATTATAAATAAAAAATTTGGCCGAGGTCTCCGTCCATGGGAAAAGTACCCAGGACACTAGCAACGTTTCCACGCTGGATGGCTAGGCTGATACGCTGCCCTAGGTACAGACCAGCTTTGGGATCGTGAGATGACTCCAGCAAACGCTTAGAATATCTCACGATACACCCTGCGAGCGCTTGGACCCCAGGGCCCCAGCGTTTCAACCCCAAAAGGCTCAAATATATAGGCATCACTGATGACAGAATATTTGCGCCTTTTGAGGTCTTCAGCCGAACCAGCCGCAGAACCAGCCCTGCCAACCGACAAAGGAAGATGAGACGGCGCCAAAGTATCAACACAAGTCGCGTCCCAAACAAGGGGCCGCCCCATCTTCCAGGGGACAAGGGTCATTCCATCCAGGCGCTTACCATCGCTGCGTGACAAACCATTAGGTTCTAAGACAGCTGGGATACGAGCGCTGGCAAGAGCACGGCGGATAATGTCGTTAAGGCTGGCATGACGGGAAAAGCGGCCGGCACTTCTGCCGCAGGACAGCCCGCGGTGCCCGAGCTGGTTAACGTCTTTCCCGCATGGACATCATATTTTCATTTATATTTATTTTACTAGCGGCCGCCTCCGCGGTTTCACCCGCGCGTAATTTCTTTTTTCAAATGTCTCTTCCCTTGCCCCCACATTTCCGGGATAAAAAGTACCCTTTGTCGCCCGAGAATAGTTTAGCTTTCCAACAATGAAAGAATTTTTCAAATCGGTTCAGTAGTTTCGATGACCAAATATTTATTCTGTTTCGACTATGTAATAAAATACTAATATTTTAGTAGTCGATTATTATATTTTTTTTGTATCTGATTTCATTATCATTCTTTTCAATTAACATGCAACCTTCTTTGGATTATTAAAAACGCTAGCAGCAAAATTTCCATTTTGACAGAAATAAAAAGAAAATAATTGTTTCTTTTTTCTTTATAGGCGTTTCGATTTTTTTTTTCTGAAGAATCTAGCCAGCTTCTAATGGAAAAATTAGCATAATAACCTGCTTGGTTTTTTCAATGTAACTGGCATCAGAGTTACGATTAATTTGACAGCAATAAAAAGCAAATCTTTTTTTTAAAAGGAATATCAAAAAGTTTTGAAGAGAAGTTGACCTTCTTTATTTTAAAGAGGCACTGGCAACAATGTTTCTGAAATTAGACAGCAATAAAAAGTAATTAAATATTTTTTTTCTTGATGACGTATGTATTTTTTCTGAATAATTTTGCCAGCATAAAATTTTTTAAAACTTACATTAACCTGCTTAGTTATTAATTTGATGTAACCTTCGTGGTTATTTTGTTATTTCAAAGTAGCACTGGCTGGTAATAGTGCCACAAAAGTTTGACAGTAATAAAAATTAAATTAAAAGTTTTGTTTTTCTGTATCGTTTCGAATTTTTCTGAAGCACAGAAAGCGCTAGGAAAAAACTAGCGCTTTCTGTGACACTGCCGGCTAGGTATTATTTGAAAAGGTCGTTGCTATTACGTTTCTTCATTCATCTTGACTATCTATTTACGCAGTCTATATAGTTATCAAGTAATTTCTTTTTTCAAATATCCCCTCTTCCCCACACATTTCCGGGATGTAAAGTACCCTATGTTCACCGGGGATAGTGATGCTTTCGAACAGTGAAAGAATTATTCAAATCGGTTCAGTATTATCGGAGCCTATTTAATACAAACAAACAAACAAACAATCAAATCTTTCCTCTTTATATTATTAGTATAGATATAGATTACATGAGTATCTGTGTAAAATTGGAACAAAGAGTCCAACTGATTCGTCAGCTCTGATAAAATGACGGCAGGTCCAACTCGTACCACGGAATCTCTGTCGAAAGTGATTCGGGTGCTTTGTCATCTCGTCGGCTGTTATCGGAGGTCGAGGATCGAGTTCGAAAATTCGTGGGTGTCTGGTACGTGGAGTATGGCGGCGGGGAGGGGCGGACGGCGTCATTGATCGCCGGCGCGCAGCATCCCCCGGCCCGCCGCATCCCCGCAGCCTCCGCCGAACAACCACAATACTTGAGCCTCTAATCGCTAGATTTCGAAAACCCATCACGGTCCTCGACCTACAAAATGGGCGCAGTAATATTAACAGTATAAAGCCTCCACACGAGCTTTACACACACTCGTAAAATGTGCACAGAAATTGTGTGGACCAAATACAAATATTTTGTTCTGCTCTTCTAACTTTATTGAGGATTAAGTTTTGACTAGAGACTATATGAAAAGTTCGTTATCAACTTTTCAAATCATAAATTTTTTGTAACAACACTATGTTCCGAGCTTTTGGATAGGTAAGTTAAATTTACTTTTATTAAGTTAAATTACTAGAATGCAAATAGGTATGCTTACTGGTATAAGTGGTAAGTATTATAGTTACTTATAAATAAAGCTATTTAAGAACAGAAAACCTCAGTTCTGTAATTAGTTGCGTCATAGTTGCTATCAGATTTTTAAATATTTATTATTAACTTTTCTTCTGACTTAATGACCAAAGCTAAGCTATCGTTACACATTAAATCAAGTAATATTAAAAATAAATCCGTGTTATAATCAAGGCAATTTACAATACTCGGTAAGATAAAACTGGTATAAACGGTTTTCGAGCAAAAGTGAAAAATGAGAGGCAGGCAAATTTTGAAAAGGGCCAAATAATTAGCATAATAATAGGCGGTGGCAGCGTTCGCTGTTCGGCGCTGGGCCGGGGTGCCGGGTGCCGAGGTGTCGGTGGCGGGAGAGGCGGAGGGGTTGCGGGGCGGCGGGACGTCGGCGCGGGCTCGAGCCGAGAAGCGTGTGCAGGGCTCCGAGGGAGACGAAGGTCGGCGAGAGGAGCGTGCAGCGCGGGCGGGCGGCGCTTGAATGGGCGGCGGCGCGGCTGCGCGCCCGCGGCGCCTCCGCCAGTCCGCACACCGGCGGCTCCGCTGCCCCACGGTCGGCCGCACTCCGCTGAACAACAATGCTCAAAAACGCGCCGTAACTCGCACCACGTACCCGCGGGCGGCGATGCTCGAGGACCGGACGGCACGCGTGGCCGTCGGCGAGCGGTCGTGAATAAAGTTCGATTTATGAAAACCGTAGCAAGATTGAATTTAAAAACGAACGTATTCGATAGATCCGAATAGGCGGGAGTGCGGCGTTGGGAGGCGGGGTCGGTGTCGCGCGGTCGGGCGGGTGATGGCGCGGCGCGGCGGGGCGGCGGCGGCGGCGGCGGCGGCGCGCGGCGCGGCGGCCTCGCGGCGCTGACATGGGGTGGCGGGCGCGCCGCTCGCTGTTGGCGGCGCCCGCGGGCCTGCTGTTGCTGCTGGGCCTGCTCTGGCCGAGGGGTAAGCCTCCACAGCTATATTTTCTATCTCTTGTCGGTGGCACTGAGTCCATTAAACTCACCGCCAAAAGAACGAGCCATGTGCGCTACCTGACACCACCGTGACATGATAACAAGCTGATGCACCTAAAATGATGGAAAAGGAATGGCCAGATCAGCAAATTATTCTCTAGCAAAAATGTAGGTAACTACTTACACGCTTTTTATTGAAAACCTTTTGTTTCTCTGTTCTGTGTTGAAAACAATGACATACATCAGTCTCATGATTTTATCTCCTAAGAAAAATTGCTGATAATGTAATTATCTTAGGTACTTATAAATAATTCTAATTCGATGTAATAAAATGATATGACTTTTCTACAAATGCATAAAAATTGCAGCAAATTGCAGGGCTCTATATTTGCGTTAAATCAAGTGAAATAGATGCCGCTCCGATTATAATATCACAATTCACAACGCAAACACAAATAATTTTATTTTTATTTTAATGACCCATGTAATCGTAGTTGAAATTGTATAAAACGCCTTACGAATACACCGCATAAAACTAGCAATCGTGTAGTAAGAGAATAATCCACCAGTACATGATGTACCCAGATGCACTAAATCTTTATTACATTTACATGCAATATACAAATACATTCCTTATTCTTAATACATAATATTATTCTGTAAACAGGCAAAATAGATAGTATACAATACATAAAAAGATTAAACTCTCTTTCCTTTTTACTATATCCATCATAATTGAATATTTAAATGGTATAATCTATAAAGTACATAATAACTCACTATTGCCTGTGAAAAATCAAAGAAACCCGAAGAAACAAGATGTTTTCCCATAAACTTAGTAATGCCACTAAAGACATCCCAACTACCGCTCGTTCATATTCTCATCAGCAGTATTTCAGCTTTCCCCCGAGCATTGACACGTAGACACTTTCAAGCATTTTCCTAATCAATGCTTAGTCACGCACGAAACATCAAAGAGTTTCAGACGGTTATGAACACGAGCCACGTACCCACAAAAGATCTAAAGTACCTCTCGAACTACCATTGAGAAAAGATCATTGAAAAATCTCATAAAGCGACGAGGAGCTTCTAAGAGGACAGATAGAAGCTTGAATCGACCAATATCTATTACATTACAATACATTGTAATCTTCAAGTTTGAAAACGTTATTCATCAATGCCAGACGTGATGAGTGATGTATGGAGAGAAAATTCAGATTACTAACAGATGCTAATGTACTGTTATCGGGCGTTGCTACTGTTTGAGATAGTGAATCATGGTCTCCTCAATATCTCTGTTTATTTTATGTGTAGGTCAGTCCTATTGTCTTAAAACATTGTAGACATTTAAGCTTAGTAAAGCTAAGTATGCAATGCAATAAAAATATTTACGCAGTTCTTGAATAATGTAAAGTCCTGTTAGGTGTTAAATACTAGCTAGTACTTGTCAGCACTAAACTATTCACGACCGAAAGTAATTTTGGTTTTATATCAAATGGTTTTGATTTATAGTTATCGTTTTGTACGCATAGACATACTTGTATTCTCGCAATATATTTTGAAAAATAATGCCTGCTCCTAAATACTATAACCATCAAGACCTGAAAGGCTTGTTTTTATGATTGCCTTTATTACTTTTAATGAAACATTAGAAATCTCAACTTGGGATTGTCCGGAATAGTTTGATATAATCGATTAAGTACATTATTTTGTAGATGTTCAGAATTTGATCTTTTGAAGCCAAATTATTCCGCCAAGAGTTTTTACCTTATCTTACTAGCGTTTCGAAAACAGATAAATGAATTGTTAATTTATTCTCGGATTACATTATGATTTTCTGCTATTAGACAGGCACTATAGCTCTGGCAGATGCCACAATGATAATACATCATCATAACGCCCTCTTCTTCACCTACATAAAAGCAAAGTAAATAAATGGATAGTCCAGTCCTATCATTGTTTTACTACAAGACAAAGGTGCAGTAATTGTCAAAAATGTGTGTCAAATGTTATCACACTCGGTCAATTCGCAAACCCAGGACCCCAAAACACTCAAACTACTAGACCACACTAGACTATCAACACCGTACTGTAGAAAACCTTACACATTATCTGCTTTACAAAAAAATCGTCTAAATACATTCTCCATCCTCTGGAATGCACAGCCAAAGTAAAAAACAAAAAGAACATAGATTAATTAAAAATTAGGCTCACTCGTACTTTGGTCATATCATCCCTCGAATTCAACCGCCAGAGTTTGTTCACGAATAACGCGCGGGCGCGGTGCTCGCTACATAGCCCGTTCCTAGCTACGTGAACACTTCGATACTACGCCATGATGTTTGATATTTCGCGACGGCGCCCGCGCGTTTAACGTGAACAAGCGCTAAGATAAAGTTCCTCATAACATCCTTATGTATGTAATGTAGACCTATCTAATGTAAATATGGTTGGGTGTCAGAGGCTTGCGGCGGCCTACACGAAAAGAGGCTGCTGCACCACCTACTGGACCACTACAACGTGCTGGAGCGGCCTGTGGTCAACGAGAGCGACCCGCTGCAGCTCTCCTTCGGCCTTACGCTCATGCAGATCATCGATGTGGTAACTATATACCCTCTAACTTGTCACATATACCGTGATAGTTCCGAATATACCTACTAATTATGGCAATCACAGTTTCGTTGCAATCGTTTTACTTATCTATTCTGATCTTTTCACTTTCTAACTCAAATTCTTTCTTACGTCCGTCCCTTTATTTAAAATCAATTTTTTTGTATATGTTACATCAGTAATGATGTCAAATTATCAATATTAAAGAAGGGGCAGCATCATTATTATCTAAACACGAACTTATCAGACAGTGTGAAAATGGCCGTTAGAAAAGAAAAGCTAGAAAATAATATCCAGTATCTGTAAGCACGTGTACCTACCTACTTGATAACGTTTCCTCCATCTTCTGCCTCTAATGTGAATCGTTTAGTATGCTTTTACCCTTCTATGTAAATCAATAGTATACGTAGACTGTAGCAAGCATTGAGAATGTACATGCGACCGATTTTACCTTATAAAAAATGTCTGTAATAGGTAATACGCAATGTTAAAACTAAACCATTTT
The DNA here is from genome assembly GCA_949319885.1 of Mecyna flavalis. NCBI lineage: Eukaryota > Metazoa > Arthropoda > Insecta > Lepidoptera > Crambidae > Mecyna > Mecyna flavalis. The sequence continues at coordinate 10,973,926 of OX439426.1, forward strand.
AAGGCAAACTACACATTCATCGGTTTATGTGAAGCAGTTAAACTCTCCACTTCATAATGATCTTTTAATTTTCTAGACTAGGAATATGAGGAAAATATAGCTTAGGTAAGTGCCGAGATATTTCCAAGTAATTAGATCTCAGCAAGCTTAACTCCACCTATATGAAGTGAGAAGCTGAAAATTAATGAAGCCTTTAAATCAGCACTTTATCCTCTACTTTCGAGTTTTCTACTTTTGAATTATGTTGGCATTCGCTACTGTTTTTTTTTAAGCCTGTTAGATAATTATAAAAGCATTTTTCAGACATCATAACAAGAAATAACGTTCTGAATGACAAAAATCTTAACTTTATACAATAATTATCCCTCAAACAATACAGTGACTAATAAATTGTCATCAGGTCGGCTTCGTGCCAGTCTTCTAACTAACATAGATAAAAAAAGTGCATTTATCTTAAACTACAGTACTATTGTTAAATCCTTCGAATCTCATAACTATTTTTTCATATTGTTAGTTATTTACTCCAGTTTTTCTGTTTTATTGGAAAGTTGAAATAAAATAAGCTGTTTATAAATATCTGCATATTCAACCCGAATGTTTTGATTGACTCGCAAATGCGCATCAGTATACCCATATTTTTGATTGATAAAATGTTTTTATACCCCATACAAAATCATGCTTGAAATATATAATAGAAGGCGTAGTTAAATACGATAGTCGTGTCTCTCTTGCCCTGGTCCCAAATAATTTGGGGTCGCCGCAGTGTTTCGTATAGCATTCTAAACAAGGTTTTAGCTTTTGATTTTACGACCGCCGCTGTCGTTTGGGTCTTAAGAGGATATTTTATGTTTTATAATTATTAGGAAATCTATTGTTACTTTGATTATCTTGGTATTGTTACATTTCGTAATTTAAAAACCTTTTTTTCTTTTTGGGTTATGTGTTCTGTTCTGTGGGCACAAGATAATGAGTATAGCACTTGCATTGACTTTGTAGTAATTCTATTATTCCTTATTTATTTTACCCAAAACTGACAAAAAAGTACCTACCTAAAATTTATGATTTCTACCCGACTACAGACCAGTTCAACTGCAATATTTTCATTGCTTGTACTTTGTTAAAAGTAATACATATTTTTTTTATTTGACAGGACGAGAAGAACCAGCTATTAATAACAAACATCTGGCTAAAACTCGTAAGTATATTTTGTGATCTAATATTTGATTAGCAATATGCGCAGGTACAGATAATCCATTAGCTTTGTTTGCTCTGGCTCATTTTTCGTTTTTTAGCGGAAACTATCCACTAATGACTGCAACAAGAATATTCATGGGTAGATAGGTATTTTGTGTGTAAAGAATTGACCTTATTTATTCCGTTCAGTAATTGTCGTTTTTATTATGTTATGGGAATATATTTGCCTTTTCATTTAAATGTTAAGAAATATCTTATAATAAATGTGCATGTTTGGGTAAATAACGTCAGTTTGAATAAATTCTACATCGTTTTTTTTATCATTTTAAAATCCAACTATAACAATAGCGTAAATATGATTTCGCTATATCGATATTTCTGTAAACTGCAAATTGACAAGTAGATTACTGTATTCAACAATTGCAAATGAAATTTTGTGATACAGAAGTTTAAGTAGTATCGTTTTATACATTCAATTTACTTAAAAGCACTTGTCTTAAGTACTGAGGTATGCCAATGAAATGTGTCTGTCTCAACAGGAATGGAATGATATGAACTTAAGATGGAATACTTCGGATTTTGGCGGAGTGAAAGATTTGCGAGTTCCACCCCACAGGCTATGGAAACCAGACGTGTTAATGTACAACAGGTAAATGTTGACAACACATTCAGTTAAACTTTTTAATTTATACATAAGCCAAAAAGTGATTATCATCCTCACAGAAGTTCAACTACAAATATTATCTAGTTGAACTTTGGTGAGTAGTCAGAATTTCTACAATTTTCATTAGCTTATCTTTTGATGTTATTACAAATTACACTTTTTAGAGGAATAGCTACGCAGTCTTAGTGCATCAGCTGATAATCACCAACACAACTTTTTATGCTCAAATGTATTATTACACACAAAAATCGTCCATAAAAATGGTGACGAGTATTTCACACAAAAGTGAACTATAAAAGATGATAACGAAGGCTTATTTTCCAGTGCGGACGAAGGCTTCGACAGCACGTACCCGACGAACGTGGTCGTGCGAAACAACGGCTCCTGTCTCTACGTGCCGCCCGGCATCTTCAAAAGTACATGCAAAATAGACATCACCTGGTTTCCATTCGACGACCAACGCTGCGAGATGAAATTCGGCAGTTGGACCTATGATGGATATCAAGTAAAGATAATGCTTATGTTATGCCAAAAATCGCCCACTCGATGCTTATATAGGTACTTACACCGTTGCAATTGCCCGTTGTCCTAGATTCTTTCGTACGATGGTTCGTAAAAACATGCCACGTTCAAGACTTGATTGGCTAAGTGGTTAATTACGCGATAAGGTAGAGAGATCAATAAAGATTTGCGAGTAGCAAACCACTTTTTTATATTGCGACTTACTAAATAAAATATTTACTGGGACGTGAAATTAAACTAACCTATATAAATTGATTTTTATGGACCTGAATTGTTATTCGAGTTTTATGCTAAGTTGCATTCCTTATTAAGTACATTACTTAAAAGTTTGGTTGTTTCAAAGTTTATTAAACAGGATGAAATAAAAACAAATATTGTGGTGGCCTCTTGTCATGAATTGCAACTCAAGAAAATACGTCAATTTCGCACACAAAACTTAAGTCTCTATGAGACTCGCTATTAATTGGCAAGAAATATAAAATGGATCTTGTTCTAAAACAAGGCAATAATATAAATAAATAATATATAAAAAACCTTTTATTTCTTGCAAGTAGGTTGGTTACATAGTATAAAAAAGTAAAAAAAATATAAATAAACTTATGCTAGGTTTCACAACAAGGCAATTAAAGCACGTATAAAATTTATGAAAGATATAATAAGAATTACAAAATTTCAGCTGGACCTTCAACTACAAGACGAAGCGGGTGGAGATATAAGCAGTTTTGTCACGAACGGCGAATGGGAACTAATAGGTAAGTGTTCAAACAAGGAAAAGCGTAATAAAAACCTAATCCAAGAATAAGACTTGATCACGTAGCTAGAAATAAAAAGACAGTATACTTTAATCTTATTGTTACGTACCAATTTGGCAGAACACAATGCTTTTAGGTACTCTTCAATTTTCAGACGAAAAATTATTGTTTTTAAAACTTTATAATTAGTTAAGACTATTGAAGATTTAAAAGAGAGCTAAGTTACACGTGCGTTGAATTGGTTCTTCCATGACAGTTTTTACAAGATATGATAACAAAGTCATTTATTTTCTTAGCTTTTTGATTTTTATCTTAGACATTAGGTGTCCCTAGCAATTATATTAAAAAACCCCTTAAAACCATTAGTCAGTATGTTCAAAATTGTCACAAATTGACATAAATATTCTCTTTGTACACAGGCGTACCAGGCAAACGCAACGAAATATACTACAATTGTTGCCCGGAGCCGTACATCGATATCACATTCGCAGTGGTGATCAGGCGGAAGACACTTTACTATTTCTTCAATCTGATAGTACCTTGCGTGCTCATCGCCTCCATGGCGCTCTTGGGCTTCACCTTACCACCTGATTCCGGCGAGAAACTGTCACTAGGTACGTAAACATGACAATTACATACAACGTAAACATACAACTACCATTCCTCCTTTTAAATAAATCTCTATCTATTATTGTAAGATTCGACATTTTAAAGTCGTTCAACTAACTCCACTACGTCTACGTTACCATTCAAAAATTTCAAATAAACCATGTCATCCGATCCGATCGTCATTTGTTTCGTATAGGTACGATGTCACATCATAAACAGGCCCCATATATGTGTAAAGCATGCTACGACACTAAATCAAGAGTTCTCTTCATTAAAAAAGCCGATCTTACACTACCTGTGATGGCGGGCTCGCCACGTGGTGTTTGAGGCAACGTGTCCGATTCTTAAATAAATCTGTGTGTCTAATCAACAGGTGTAACAATTCTGCTGTCGCTGACCGTGTTTCTAAATATGGTAGCGGAGACGATGCCGGCCACGTCAGATGCGGTGCCACTGCTCGGCACTTATTTCAACTGCATCATGTTCATGGTGGCCTCGTCAGTCGTTTCCACCATACTTATTCTTAACTACCATCACCGACACTCGGACACGCACGAAATGAGTGACTGGGTTCGTATAGCATAAGTGTGCCTCTAATGTAAATATTTAGCTCGTAAAAACTTACATACTCACTCACACTATTAGTAGTACCCACTTAATTTAAAATAATATACAATTAGTGTATTATATATACGGTACTATAACTGTGTTAAAAATATGGTTTTATTACAAAAAAATATCATACGTGCAACACGACTGGTGGCTTAAGTAAGAAACTTTTGCGTCGCAGTGACGTATTATTTAGCCCACACAGCAGATACGAATGTTGCTAGCATGCATTGTTATACGAACTGAATTTGTTCAAGTGAATTTTGTCCATAGATTCGCTGCGTATTCCTGTACTGGTTGCCATGGGTCCTGCGCATGTCTCGGCCGGGTTCGGCGGCGACGCCCCCGCCGGCACGCGCGCCGCCCCCGCCCGACCTCGAGTTGCGCGAACGCTCCTCCAAGTCGCTTTTAGCGAACGTCCTCGACATCGACGACGACTTCCGGCACGCGCACGCGCAGCAGCCGCCCTGCTGCCGATACTACAGGTCCCTCGACGATCTACACGAACACTACTCACCGTAAATAGCACGGTTACGATATTAAACCCCCGCCTCGATCGATCCGCAGTAACCCGACCCTAACAGCTTTTACGATTAACATCTGACACCATTCGACAGTATCATTTGAAATATTATCATACTCTCGATCTAAAATACATTTCACTTCTCAGTAGTAACTTCTGTGGGTCTGGTCTGATCTCGTCTACTTGTATCTTTTGACATTAACAGCATAACAGCATAACTCCCGTAGCGCCCTCCGTTCCTCGGCTCTACCCGTAGAATAGCAGTCACGTATGATCAGTCACTACAGAGCCGTGCCTGTTGCAGGGGGGGCGAGGAGAACGGTGCGGGGTTGGCGGCGCATAGCTGTTTCGGTGTCGACTATGAGCTCTCGCTCATACTTAAAGAGATCAGAGTCATCACAGATCAGGTAATGTCATATTTGCTAAAATACTATAAAAAAATGCTACTGAAACAAATAGGTACGTGATCTTTTTTAGCACGGATATTATTTAATCATAAAACGAATTCCCATTCAGATGCGCAAGGATGACGAAGATGCGGACATTTCGCGCGACTGGAAATTCGCCGCCATGGTCGTGGACAGACTGTGCCTTATTATCTTTACCCTGTTCACAATCATCGCCACGCTAGCCGTGCTGCTGTCCGCACCACACATCATGGTGTCGTAGCGACCCGCCCGCCTGCGGCTGCGCATGCGAAACGTTCTGTGATACCGCGAATACTTGTTAAGTTGTGATGTGCGAAGCGGCGCGGGCGCTGACGCCGCGGCGCGGGAGTTGCCGCCGCCTGCCTCGCCGCCCGCGCCCCCCTGTAGATGTAAGTTACCGCTGACTGCCATCCCTGTGCGCTCAACCGAAAACTGCCTATGTCCTATCAAATTCTGAGGTCGTCCTAAGCGACTCTTAAGCTACTTCTTCCAAGATTCAAATGACGAAAGGTCGTCACACCCAAGGGATACAAAGTTACGTACCAGTCCCCAACAAGTCAGCCAATCTCTTGAACTGCGTCAAGTGGTTTTGAGCAGTAGTTCCTGTCCCGCCGGAACGATGAAGCAATAAGCGCGCAGTGCGGACTGCCGCCCACGCCAGCGAGACGCACCGCTGGCCTTGCTTAATGAGGTCCACGCTAGAGTAGTCACCGTTTCAGATGGCCGTAAGATTCGAATGTGGCCGAACATGAAATTTAAGCACAAAAACGTCTTCCTTCAAACCGTTGAACGACCTGATTCGCATTTAAAATTTAAACTTTGTTAGAACTTTCTCGATTCTTAAAATCTATTGTACAGTTTAGGGTTTGGGCAGAAACGCTAAGGCCCTTTGTTTCCTTCTTGTTCGATTCCGTGAATCGTGGTTATGATCCCTAACTTTATTTTCGGATGTATTTGTGTCATTAGCTAGTATAGAACTTTACAAACAATGTTGATTCAATTGGTACAGGTTGTGATATGCCTCGTTGTGAACGGGTCGATATTGTTATAAATGGTAAAATATCCATGGCTATAGCTTAATAAAACGTTCGTTAAAAGTTGTAGTTAATCAAATATTATTTTGTAAAAGTCATACCTGGGTCTTTCGGAACGACTTATACAAATAATTAAATTACATAATAATAAATAATCAAGTTTGTACTTCTTTCCATACAGTTACAGATTCATAATGCTGAAATAATCTTAGCTTGTATGCAAACTTTCTCCTTTATCAAAATCTTAATTGAGGCTAAATTCATCATTTCAGGTGTGTATATAACACGTTGTTAGGTTTTCATCGTCACCAAACTCTATTTATTTCTTTGACAACATACATTATATTGACGAATTTAAAGAGTGAATACAAACGTGGGTACAATTCGTCACATAAAATATGACACTGCTCAGAATAAAGCCTACTCATTAAAATTAATCAGAACTGCCGCTCATCATCGTATGTTACGACCAAAATCATCCCATTACGTTCGAACCGATCTATAACAAAACTCTTATCGTTTTCGCTAGGGTTTTGGGCTATCAAATTCATTTCGCGAAAACATTGTAGCCTCCCAGAGGGAAGACGTCAAATCGTAGATAGCAATGCGCGGATACACATACGGAAATTGTACCCTCGCAAAGCTATCACCACGTCTTCCTTCTTCGAGCCGTATACACAATAATTGTAGGCGGTCCATTGGAAGTTGCGGAGCGACTATGATTATAACGTCAATGTTTTCTGTCATCACTTTATTTGTTGTTATCTGTCTTGTCTCGTCAACCACAAGATAGCGGTTGTGTGACGACCCGGGCGAGGGATGCCGCGCATCGCATGGCACCCATACATGACAGGATCAATATTATATTATATTATCAATAAAATAATGTCTCATGATAATGCGTGGCGTCTTTCCGCGTCGGCAATGGGAAGACATGTTGTCTCCACGATTTGTTCAATTGTTAGGGTTAATACTCTGAATTGCATTTTGTTTATTAAATATAAACGAATGAAACAAACATGACTTGTGTATTATTTATTACTTCGTTTTCTTCCTAACTAATTAATCCCTCCTTCAAAGTTATTGAAAGTTAAATTAACGGAAGATTCCAACGTAAAAAGATACCTACCCTCATAACATTCCTAATTAAATTTCTTTGTGCAGATAAAATTAGTTAAAGGTGAGTAAGCGAACCCTGACCTATATAATTTCTGAGAGTTTGGCAGAGAACTAAGCGGCTGAAGACAATCGATGCTATCCCATGGGATAACCGCACATGCGCAGTGCACCGGGAACCAGGCTCCCCATCGCTACGCAAGCAACTTTGTGATGCAGTAAACAAAGTAATATTTTATAACTGGTTTTAATGTTCCTTCATTGCCATTTTGTACAAAGTTCGATACTGGATAATGCATTATTGAGGGGTTAAAATGTGAGACGAGATTTTTGCAAACAATTCCGATTTTACTCATAAAGTTTTTTAAAGGTTTAATTGAATTTTAAGCGCCGTCTAACTGTACTCGTACGTCTTGTACAGCATATATCGATTTTTTAAAACTTAGTCAGGTATCTTACAGAGAAAACACAAGATTAAGGGCCAAAGACGCTACTGTCACATAAGTTCCTGATAAATTATCTTTCATACGAGATGACTTTTGTACCCGTCAGGTAAAATTGCGTGTAAGATAGGAAAATGATTGTGACGATAGTTAAACCCATCCTCATTAACCATCTTATTCTAAGTTAATTTTGATCAACATGACATTTAAAGATAATATTAAAAAACACGAAACCAACACGAAACTGACCAAATATCAATGAATTCGCCCGAGTTTTACGCGGGCGCGTTTACTCACTTATATCATTAACCTATCTCACAAACCTGACGGTAAAAAAAGTCATCCAGTAAATAAATTACGACATCTTTTTTTATTGACAAAGGAGATAGTTAAAAATTGCACTCAATAATAATAGTAGATTGTTAACCAAGGGCTGTATGACATCAATTGCATACGAGGTTTTTGGCGCCCGAGCGCAGCGAGGGCGCTAATTAGCCCGAGTATGCAATTGATGCTTACACCCGAGGTAAACACTCTGCTTTACATATCGATTGTGAGGTAAGTATAAAAACTTAAATTTTGAGAAAGAACTCCAAAACACGAAAAAAAAATTACTTTCGCGCCTAGAGCAAGTCGACTGCCTTTTTAGGGTTCCGTAGCCAAATGGCAAAAAATGGAACCCTTATGGATTCGTCATGTCTGTCTGTCTGTCTGTCTGTCGGTCCGTCCGTATGTCACAGCCACTTTTTACCGAAACTATAAGAGCTATACTGTTGAAAATTAGTAAGTACATGTATTCTGTGAACCGCATTAAGATTTTAATACAAAAATAGAAAAATAATAATAAGTTTTGGGGGCTCTCCATACTTAGAACTGAAACTCAAATTTTTTTTTTCATCCAATCCTTACGTGTGGGGTATCTATGGATAGGTCTTTTAAAATGATAATAAGGTTTCTTATGTCACTTTTTTCTAAACTGAATAGTTTGCGCGAGAGACACTTCCAAAGTGGTAAAATGTTGGTCCCCCCCCCCCCCTGTAACTTCTAAAATAAGAGAACGATAAATCTAAAAAAAATATATGATGTACACTTCATACATACATACAAAAATATATGATTATGCAAACTTCCATTGAAAATTGGTTTCAACGTGATCAAGTAATTAGTTTATAAATTTTTGGGGCTTCCCATACTTAGAACTGAAACTAAAAAAAAATTTTTCTTCAAACCCCTACGTGTGGGGTATCTATAGATAGGTCTTTAAAAATGATAATAAGGTTTCTTATATCATTTTTTTCTAAACGGAATAGTTTGCGCGAGAGACACTCCCAAAGTGGTAAAATGTAGGTCACCCCCCCTGTAACTTCTAAAATAAGAGAACGATAAAACTAAAATATATATATGATGTACATTACCATGCAAACTTCCATTGAAAATTGGTTTGAACGAGATCAAGTAATTAGTTTTTTTTTAAAACGTCATAAATCGTAAACCGCAATTTTCCTCTCATTCAATCAACTCAAATATAAAAACGTCGATCAAACTTACAAAGAACTACAAGAACTTTTATATTATGATGATACTTGCTGCTACGGAACCCTTCATGGGCGAGTCCGACTCGCACTTGGCCGGTTTTTACTCTTCACGATTTTATGGCACGCAAGCGCGTCAAATCGTGCTGGCCAGTTCGATTTTTAAATAGATTTCAACTAACATACATTGTTATTGCGAAACAAATAGTTCGATATTTAAAATAAAATCTTCATAAATTCTAATAAAAATTGTCTCGATTCCGAGTCGAGTAAATTAGATACCAAGAAAAAAAAATACCTATTAACTTTTTAAAAATATTCTTCTTGCAGTATGAGTATGACAGTTCTTTTTTCAAATTTCAAAACCTATGCTGTAATGTTATAGGTTTTATCTACATCCATACCATAATATGTCTATTTTATATTCAGGAGCGATGAGCAAACGCCCTACATTTAAATATAAGTATCTGTGGCTGCATTGAAATGTTTACATTTTAGTGTCGGTAACCGATACTTAATTTCGTTCAAATTTCGAACGTCTTCTTTAAAAGTAAAAATTAATAGGTTTTTTCGAGTATCGAATAAGTCGATTGGTAATTTTATGTTCCATTCCTATACATTTAATTCGATGCTGAAATTATAACAATCGATTTGAGAATCGAAATCAACTCGAGTCTAGATTGTTTATGGATTTTAAAAACTACAAACGTCAGTCATTATGTCAGTACTAACTTTTACATACAGATTAAGTTGGTACCTAGGGCGTTTGCTCATCAATCCTGACTATAAAATAGACATATTATCGTATTAATGAAGATAAAGTTATGTATGTGACTGTACATAATTAGTCATTAAAATACTCATGTGATTCTTTTATGAAACTCACTTCGTTCGTTTCATAAAACCACATTCGTATTTTAATGACCCTCATTATGCAGCAGTCACATAAATAACTATTGAAACCTATGCTGTAATGTGAACATTACATGGTAGGTTTTGATCTATGCTGTAATGATATCCATACACCCCGGCATTCAGGGAAGTAAGTGACTACTTACAGAGCAAGAGATATGTAAAAACAGATAATATTATCCCTGTTTGTATTTAACTAGGATTGAACCTGCGATCTACAGCTGAGGTCACGACGACTAAAGAGAGTTAGTTGTTTATTTATTCACACAAAAATATTTCGAGTAGCTCTACTTGTCAAATGTAACTAAACTTAGAAAAAGTATAAGTGATTCTATTAAATCTTAGAATGAAAGATACATAGTTTATATGATTGACACATCATTAACAGGGCCAATAAGATAACACCATTGTCATGTTTAGAATTAAAGCACCAGACACATCTTATACCCTGGCTCTACAGGTTATTTTACGATGACTACCTGCTGCTCTCGTGTTATGATTTTCATATTGATGAACAGCACCACCAAGTATCTGACTGTACTACATTATTTAAATAAAGTAAGTAAGTAATAATAATAAGTAGTATAGTTATAAGTACAGTAATAATAGCCTATTAGAATCCTACTGCAGGACAAAAGCCTTCGTCATCGCTGCAATGATTCGTACTGGCTTTATCACCACGCATGCCAAATGCGGATTAGGGATCCGAAACCCAGTCTATGTCTGAAAAGACTTGACACATTTTTTTCTCACACCGAGAATTGAATTCAGGACCTCAAAATCACGGCCGGGTACTTAAACCCATTAGACCGATGAGGCGTTTACGTACAAACATACTGTCACGCCTCTTTCCCGCAGGTGTAGGCAGAGACCAAATCTTTCCATTTGCTACAGGGTGTTCACTATATTAAAATACATAATACTAAAGAGGAGATCCACTATGTAGGTAGGTATACATTGAAAATAAACTTTAAAAAATACTTCTATAGGTCTTCATACATCTAATAGATACAAGCCAAAATAAAATATTTGAAAATTTTGTCTGTCAATTGTACGTTTCACACAAAAAAAAACTACTGTACGGATTTTAATAGAACTTTTTTAAGTTAGTCGCAGTAGGCATCATTGCGACAATAACTTTACTTCAATGATTTATTAGCTCTGCAGTAGGACATTAAATGTATGGACAGAACCACACCGACCCGGAAAGCCAGTTTTTCAAAGAGAAATTCAACAATTTACTTATTTTATATTATCAAGAAAGAATTGAAAAATATGCATTGGATGAATATACCTATTGGTATTCGAACTCGGTTGAAGCCCATCTAAACGTTATTGTAGCTAAAATCATAAACTATTTCTCTAAATACATATACTACCCAGGCCAGAGGTGCAATTTGCTGCTATTAAAACTAAGAGATCCTCTTTGGTATAGGCCGCAGTGGCCACTTACAACCAGGCTGCGTGCCAAAAAAAAGTTAATATCGGTAATAATCATATCACATCTTTCTCTATATTAATCTGATTTCAAAGTGACTATCTTAAGCACGCTTATGGGTATCAGAATGAACGAAACTTGCTACAAATATTAATTGCTTTTTTGTGTCCCACTGCTGGAAAAAGCATCTTTATTGAAATCAAGTCATTAATTATTACATTGTCATTAATTATTACATAGCCATCAATGTAGCTCGTCTGATTACTACCAAAGAACACAAGGGTTTTAACAGGGACAGTACCCTGCCCTATGTGCCCACGACAAAAATTTATACGAAAAACAGTTCTATTTATATATCACTTGCCAAATGCGAATTGGTAATCACAAATCTAAGTAGTGTTTGAAAAATTCAGCACTGCCCGACCTAGAAATTGAACCTGGAGTCATTCGACCAAGTAAAAGAATCGATGAAATGAACCATCGACGTTACAACTTTCGGGTAAATAACGCATCGTTGAAACAAATAATCGACTATGTAGGTAGTTGCCATCGATGAATTGTATTCGACGAAACTTTTTTCAAAATGGAATAGAGAACCCCTCGACCCTGCCCTATGCACCAAGGGTCCTGGGACGCCAAATATCGATAAGCTACATACGGTACTATGTTTGAAGAGTCACTATTTTAGTGCTTACTTTAAAAGTTTAAACATTAATACCTTGTGCTTAGTCTTCAAGTAAATGCAAATGTATGGTTAGGTTGAAGACATATTTTTCGCCGTATCAGGTGAGTCGGTGCGCGATACGCTCCTTGCGGGCTTTCATTAGCATGAGAGGCGCGGTGCCTGCAGTAAGTGCAGGGGAAGGAAATGCAGAGCACTTATGTGCGAAACGCTCGACAATCTTATCACTGCGTTACTCAGACCAAATAAAAAACTTTTTTACACTTATGACTTATGTACTAAACTGGATGTTGAGTTCAGACACGATTCTTTTTACAAATATAGCAGACTTCTTATAAAAGAAACTTCAGTATTTTTTGCTGAGAAAGTGCGGAATGAAAATGAAACTGATAGTCATATTTAGCCTACTTAGCGTGGGATAAGGGCAGGAAAATGATGAATCATATTTCGTAATGGAAAATATTTCCGTTTTTTGAGTTTTAACAAAAATTTATGAAACATGTGACATTTTGACTTCAATTATTATTTAGCACAGCTAAAAATATTAATATACTAAATCTATGAGCACAGCAGAGAGCTTTGCCGCCGTGTGTGCCGTAATAAAAAATGCTTACAAGAAAATAAACTTCTGATTTATGACTGGCTAGTTTCACATTTAAGAAACAAAATGGATGTTACCTATCCATAGCAATATTTCGTCGCATGAATTCTTATTTGTTCAATCTCCATTTGCACCATTTTACACTAGAGACATTTTATTGATTATTTAGAGTATTTAATTTGATTTCTTACAACTGTCGTATTAAGAGGACGAATTGAATATTTGTGTTGCAAGGATATGGATTTTTCTCAGCAATGACTAAAGCTAAGAAAATAAAATTTATTGGCAGGATTTATCATGTCTTTGACTTTGTATTGTCCAGTTGAATACACGATTGGTCAACTTTTGTAACACAGATTAATTAATCAAAAATACCTCTATAAAAACAGGGATTGTCATTTTTACGACAATCGGAAGCGACTTAAGCCTTCAAAATTACTAAACATAATCACGGAACCTTACACTATAATTGGGCCATATATTATTTAAAATACATTTATAGTTTTTAAATCACACGGATAAAACCATTTTGTCGCATACGCTCTTTTCGTTTAGAGCGGGTTTTCTAAGAGCGTCTTGCGTCGCGCGGCCCCAGCAGTACGCTCCCGGCTATTGCCAGAGACGGATCTATGACAACTGCTCTCCGCCCACGCTCGCTTTTGTTTTTCGAATATTTATTCAAACCACTGACCTCCATCATATACATAGTACGCTGGACTGGCTATACAGTCTGTTTGCCCAACCTGAGATATGTGTGGCCATATTTAGCTTCTAAGATTCACCATCATGTTTATAATATTATTTTTTATTGTGAATAAGAATAATCTAAAAAGATAGCTGACTACGCACAATCACTATCCGTTGAACTCGAGTCTTCAGAAATGCCGTCTGGTCTGATTCAGTATCAGATTAATTTTTTAATTCTCTTATGAACTTGTACATTTCGGCATCCATTAAGTACCTACTTCTGTTTCGGACAATTGGTCTTCGATGTGGATAGTGACCGATTGGAATGCTTCTTCTTTTAATTTGACAATATTAATACAAATATATTAGAAAAAATTCAATTTGTCCAGGTATCAGGCGGGACTCGAACCCACGTCCCTCGCTGTCCGGGCGAGTGCACTATTGACAATATTGTTTGCATCTTGTACCACATTTTAACTCTCAACTCGCCTTTTTAGTAGACTCCACATAAATTAAAATCATCCAATACAATTTTCTTTTATTGATAACTGGTGCTGTTTTTTTTGGATAGACCTAAAATAATGGAAAACGTTCATTTGAGTGGGTTAAAATAAATAAAATGGTTAAAATTTCATAATCGATTATTAAGTGTAAGCGAATGATAATAGCAATGAATATCTCTAAGTGGGCGGGACCCTACAATCATGAACGTTATTTCTCTTCATACATTTGACAGTCAAAAATTGTGAAATTTAACAGCTGTCAAATCGATGACAGCTGTCGCAGAGATCATCCAAGAATTAACAAACCATAGGAATTAGTTTAGGGATGTCTAAATTCATGTCGATATTATGTCATTTCTTAGTCGATAATTTTATTTTATTATTAAAGGGACATAGTGATCTCTCACAATAATAAACACTTGATATGACAACAAAATAGAAAAAAAACTGATTTGTGATGATTGTATAATTAATTATGTTAAATCAGTCCGATGATTTTAAACCAATATTATTAAAAAATATTACCAAAACAACACGTGCTAAGTATCTTTCAATTGTTGTTTGTATGCAGAAACAAAAAAAAAATTCTTTATCAATGACCGGTGAGAAAGTTAGACATTTTTTGACTCTGCAAATAATCTAGGCTAGATAATGAAATTTTATTCGTGCATTAATTCCAGAATATTTTGGAGCATTGTCACATATTATCTCGAAACGTTGTTTTTAGACTAAAGCCCGTAGTTGTAGTTTTGTCTAAAAATAATATTTCAAGAGCCATTAAATAAAACAACTGAAACGGATAAAACTCGCGATTTATCCGTTTAAGGTGTTTAGTTAATGAGTAGTAACTACTATTATTATATTATTTTACTAGCTGTGCCCGCGACTTCGTCCGCGTGGAATAGTGACTTTTCGGGCAGCTTATTTTAAATAACAAATACGTCCTTTGGGTAGCTAAAAATTTGAGTGTTTACCCGTGGTCCCGTTGGGTCGACCCATTAACGGGTCCACGGGTAATTTTCATTCCCCGTGGTCCCATTGCATCAGGGATTGCTTTCCGTTCTTATGATTTTATCGATAGAAAATAAAAACAGTTAAACACAAAACTTTACAGTATGCTTCTCTGTAGGTATACGATATGTGACGTATGGCCATCGGGAATGAAAGCATACAGGCTCCTAGGATTGCTAACCCGTGTCAGAGCCACATACAACTGACCGTGCGAGAAACAGCTGATACTTAGATCTACACCCACAACTTTCATCGTCTGACCTTGGGCTTTATTAATTGTCATCGCAAAACATAGGCTGACTGCAAAAAGGGTTAAGATGTGTAAACTAAACGTACAAATTTTATGAAACAAAAGAATTGCTAGAAAAATTAATTAATAACCTGAGCTTATAAACTTGTACTTAAATAAAGAAAATCAAGAAAAGAATTGCCTAACCTATACCAAATACTTATGAATTATTCATATATACAAACCCTAAATAAAAAATTAAGATAAGTGTACCAAAAATCAAGGAAGGAAATGCCTAACCTATAACAAATGCTTACAATATTTATTTACAAATTTTTAAAGAAAATTAAGAAAGACAACCTAACCTACAAACCCTTAAATATAAATAAATGAAATATCCAAACTGTCAGTATTCAAGTAAATCGCAATAATCGAATGCAACTACCTATTCGCCATACTCTCAGCGCGCTTTGTATACGGACGCGCAGCTCAGGCGCGAGGCGTGTACCTTTATATTGACATAACTTTTTTATTTATGAACCGATTGACATGAACTAAACACTAAATGTTAAGTGAAGCTTACCACAATATATTAGTGAAAACCGCATCTCAATCGAATAAGCCGTTTCTGATATTAGAGCGCACAAACACACAGAAAAACAGACAAAAAAAAATTTAATTACAATTTCGGGTTCGGTATCGATATAATAACAACCCCTGCTACTTTTTTTTAATATATTTCCATTGTACAGACACCACTTTTCTACAAATTTATTATATGTAAATACTGTATAGATTTGTGGTAGTTACCGCGTAAACATCAGAAACCACTATTTCAAGAGTCATCTTAATCGATCGATCTCATAGTTGAGACCTGTCTAGAAATACGGGCCTTAGTGACATTTGGAATTATCTAAAAGTTATAATAATTATTTGGGGTCTTTAAAAAATTAGGAATAACTTTTTTTCTTTTATTTAAATAACATAAGTGACTTGAGAATACTTTCTTAAGGACCTATCCCTCCACATAGAGAGTTAATAATAAGATACCTATGTACAGTCGCCAGCACATCAGACTACCCCAATCTGTCAAATTTCTACAACCAATTTTCAGCTTTATTCACTTCACATAGAGTTCTCTTTCAATTGAGATTTTTTGACAGATTAGGGTAGGTTGATCTGCTGCCGTCCGTACTTAGATTAGCTACACAAAGAGGGCACTTTATCTAAAAAAGTTTTTATCGATAACAAAATTCAGTCGTTGTACAGAACTAGTATTAGTTCCAAGTACACTCACTCACTAATTACTGCTCTCCAGCGCAGTTAGCGCCAATATGGCGATTTTCAAATCGGATCAAATAATTGGTAGCGATCGCCTGTCCAGCGTACTTGTATAATGGAGGTCAGTGGTTTCAGTGGACGCGCGGATCTCTTTGCTCCGTGCTCGTCACTCGTCATAAATGTGCGGGGTGGGGGGGCGGCACGCGCCGAATTTCAGACTTTTAGTTGAACGCGGCGTCACCTTAAATAAATGGCTGTTATAGTAAAAAAAGTATATTCCAAAAATAAACATTAAAAAGTTTAAAGCTTACGTTTAAAATCAACCTTTTTTATGGAGGTTGGATAAAAAACCACATAAGTAATTTTGTATTTGGAGATTGAACATTACTACAATGGAGATTGAACATTTTGCAATCGAAAATACTCAGTACTTATGTGTCTTAAGAGCATATACAGGATGTTGGGAATTAACGTTTTGGGTATAGCAAATAGTATAGGTAGTACGGTAAAATAAAGATAGGCACAAGTGAAGTTTTATTTAGAATTAAGACGTATCTTAGAATAGTTCATTGTTTTTGATATTTATAGTTTATAGTCTCCGTTATGTTTTCTTGTTTGTATAATTTGTCTGTTTAATGTCTTCATAGTTTTAAGACATTTTTTGGTATTTAATTTTATAAATTATAAAAAAATAGATAACTCGGCTCTCCTTCTACGGTATGCCAGCCAGTCTGTTGCCGTCTCGCGGCTATTTCATTTAGATGTAGAATTTAATCTGAAATCATAACAATGAGATTTTAAACATCCTGTGCAACAAGTTGGCGATACGCAGTGACGACCTACGATGTAATGAAACAAAAAAATACAACTTACCGATCTCTTTCTATAGTTGTAATTATGTTGTTCGCTTTATGATGTGTTACGGACATTTTTTACACCTTTTCCGATGCTTTAAACACTTCTAAAAAATAATATAACTTAAATTAACACAAATGCGTGCTAACAACTCGCTTGGACGCGAAAGAATTTAATATGGCGGCGTATTGCATCATCAAAATACGCTGCCGTGATTGGTTACTCGTGAGGAGATTGAACACTTAAGCACGAATTTATTGTTCGGATACACATTTGGTGAATCTCCACGGATTTTGAA
Source organism: Mecyna flavalis (assembly GCA_949319885.1). Lineage (NCBI taxonomy): Eukaryota > Metazoa > Arthropoda > Insecta > Lepidoptera > Crambidae > Mecyna > Mecyna flavalis. The sequence continues at coordinate 10,991,849 of OX439426.1, forward strand.
CAAATAAGCATGAAGTTTATATTTACTAGTGTTGGTTTTAAAAAAACTAAAATTGTTACTGTATACGTATTTAAGGTCCAAAAAGCAAGTATCCTATACCAATCGATCAGGAAATTCAACCTTATTGTAACTGCATTTAAAAGTGAAATTCGTTGAAATGGTCGGTTGAACAAATAAGCATTCATGCGACGATTTGTGGAATTCGAATGAAATATAATATCGATAAGTATATGTACAGATTGATACACCATGATGATGATGTATCAATCTGTAATAGGTTGTAATGATTCCCCTGCCATTCTCCTTTGTAGTTAGTGACGGCAAAGTGTATGGTTGTGAAAATCGTATAATAGATTCAGCGATCCTATTAAAATCATAAGTAGGCACGTTTTCTGTTACACAACATTTATTTGGAACTGTTGCTTTAACTATTTAAATGAAAATACATTAAAGTCAATTTAAGAATCTCTAATACTTATTTAATGTACGGTAATGAATGGTAACAGTACTAAAAGCACAAGACCACAATAGCTGTAAAACCATCGTTTTCACAACGTTATAATATTTAAACTGCTACGTAAAATCTTGAAACTTTATTAACTTGACTGGAAAATCAGAGTGGAAAGTCGCATTGATAAAGTCGTCCGATCCCGTCATAAGTCGTGCACGGGTGCCTAAAGGCGGGTGCCAGGTGCCGGGTGCCGGGTGCCTGGGCGGGCGGCTGCGTGCGGCAGTCCGTGCCGCCATGTTGGGCGGGTCGCGCGCCCTCTTGCTCACTGCGGCGCTGCTCACCATCCTCTACTCAGGTACACGAACTATACTATCACTCACTTATACATCGACACTTATACACGAACATTAAATCATAACTGATTAATGAAAGCCAAACAACCAAAAAATAGTCGCGTTACTTAAAAACAACAATTATTACGACTGTTTTGTTTAAAAAGCTAAACAAATTACCGATAACAAACTGTCATTTTAATAAATAGTAGCGGTACATATTTGATTTAAATTTTGTATTTATCTATTTAACCTCAGTTCTCCTGAAAATAACATAAAAGTGCAGATTTTTCAGTAAACGATCCGTTCTAAACGCCGAAGATTATCTCTTTCCTCTATTATAATTATGTAATAAATATTCCAATAAAATATAACAAAATAAGTAGCAAAATTAAATTAAATAACAACTTAAATGGTTCCATAAAATTTGACGTTTAACAGATGTGTCGGTTATCTCACGGTTGGGTCCATATTGATCTGTCGTCGCAGCATCACGACTTCACGAGAAGGCAATAGCCTCTATACATAACACTATATTTACTACTTACTTACTTACTGTTTATTGCTTTAGACAACTCCCGAGTTGTTTAAATACAAATAATTACGAAGATTGATAGTAATGTTTTGTTGTATTTTAGTCCATTCAATGTAGAGTCACAAATAATTTGATAAGGCATTTGACTTTTTTGTTTTTTAATACTTCTATATTTTCTTTTTTATAAAGAAATGGTTATGTTTTATTATGTCAAAAGCAACTTATTAAAATGTTCTACATAATATACTACAGCTATTAGGTATTTTATACAAGAAGAGAACATTTTTAACCCTTAAGTTGGTTTTGTATAGTATACTATACATACAACTTTATAAAATTATATGATGAGTTTAAAATAATTTTCAACTAAGTTTTATTAAACAAATGACTTTTCTAGATGTTTATTTATACTTCAAAAATAAAAATACTAGTTAATTTTGCAAAATTTTTGATCAGTTGTTAAAAATAACCGTCAAGATGCGCCGCTCAGGTTTACCTAAGCAAAATTTTATTTTATTTCTATGTTTGTACCCCTAAATATGTATGTTTATTATAAAACACACATACCTAAATGTTTATTCTTTCATATTTTTACATATATGCTGTTGTCGCTACAAGAATTAGCATGTTTTTTTCGTGTTTTTTACTAACGTATATTATACTATACAGTGCCACAGCAGCAGTAATTTACCTTTCGTTAGAGGTGTATAGAATAATATACATTGCTAACTTCACGGGATCGGACAATAACATTTAAATTGCAAGAATGTCGTGTCTTATAAATACTAAACCAATTTTATTACAATTTAAAAGACAGCTGTACTGATGTCTGACTGCCTCGTTGATATAGTGGTTGTAGAAAGCGACACACAACGTTGTGGGTTCGATTCCCTCAATAAAAACTACTATTATTTATTACAGCACTAGCTTTCCGCCCCTGCTGCGGCTTCGCATGCGTGGACTATATAGGAACGTTATCCTGCAGGAATGTGAAATTTTTTCAGCTTCCATAAATCATTGTATAATTGGATTTACTCCATTATCAACAATGCGTTGCTATGGCAACCTGTCACAGACAATTTATTCTTGCTACCCATTATTACACCTTTTATCCCCTGGGTAGGAAAGAAGCATTTTCCCGCGGCAAAAGGTAGCCCATATTCATCACGGATAATGTATGCTTCCAGTGGTAAAAATTGTTTGTCCAAATCTGTCAAGTATTTACACTACATAAATGGGAAGTCGCCACATCGCCCCCATAAATTATTATAAAAAGTATCCACCGGATATCAGAGGTACAAGCATGCAAAGCTGGCTAGGCAAGTACGATGTGCACAAAATGTAAGGTTCATCTTTGTTATGTGAAGAATCAAAATTGTTTTTAGAGTACTAGGGTCCGCGAGCATTAGGGTCTCTGAATTATTGAATTACGATTATTTTGTAAAAAAACTTCAAGAAAGATTTATTTTACTTAACATTTTTACTTCCACCATTAGACAGACTGTTATTTTTATGTAAAATCATATTAATTACAATAATCTTTTGTTATAATGTTAAAAACTAGTGACATTTCAACTCTCCCTATAAGTAGCAATGTATAGCATAATATACATTCCTAAACATGCGTAGGTGTGGCAATGTATAGAATAGTATACATATTGTTTTTCCAAAATTTTCATAATATGATTTTTTTATTTATTTTTTTGGTGTTTTTTATAGCCCAAAGAAGCTAGCAATATAATTTTTTGTGCTTTTCTTCAAAAAAAAAAACTTGCCACGATAAGGGTTAAACATCACTTCTAAACCTAATGAACTCTACATTTATTTAACTGACAAATACATAAATCAAAAAAATTTGGTAACGACTTATGTAATATATGCAAGTAACCATGCAATGCAACGTATTAGATGAGTACACTTATTTACTTGATGCAATACATAGGGCATTCTTTCAATGTGTTTTCATTTAATATCATCTTTTATCTACGTAAAATATAATCATATATTTTACGTATCAACGTACGCCCATTCGTACTCAATAGCGAACAAATGTATAAACATTTGTTCGCTATTGAGTACGAATGGGCTCATGCCCATCACCTTTGCCTTGACTGGCTATCATTAGCCAGTCAAGTTTATATAGTTAATAAATAAAAAAAAGTATCTTGGGATGCCCTCCCTAACTGAGCTCTGGAGACCTTACTCACTGACAGAAACGTAGCACAAAAGTCATGAAGTGCTACTTCACTGTGGTTTTCATTAAGGTAGTTGTACTTCCCTAGACAGCCCATTCGAATCACTATGATCTTCCTGTCTTATTTTTTCTGTAACAAGACATATACATATACATATACATGTCCATACATGTATGGACGTTTTATCTCACGAATGCGGGTGAGCCAAACTTGTGTGTCAATATACATGCACATTTTCTTAGTGTGCGTTACCTCGAGTGCGCTCAGCAGCCTCGACCGATCCGCTACTCACCTTCAGTAACGCACACTAGAGCGCGTGTTTGCATGCATTACCACTACAAGTATCACCTGCATTCGTGAGATACGTATCTGTACATAATATTATTAATTTATAATATTAGTAAGATGTCAGGTTTTGACTATACAGGCCACACTTGTTTGTTGCAGGATGGTGTTCAGAAGACGAGGAGAGGCTGGTGCGAGACCTGTTCCGAGGGTACAACAAATTGATCCGCCCTGTACAGAACATGACGCAGAAAGTTGATGTACGCTTCGGTCTGGCCTTCGTGCAACTTATCAATGTAGTAAGTATCCTAGTTGCACATCGTCAAACTAATATAAAATCTTTAAAGTTAAATATCAGCATAGTATTGTCCCACTTCAGGGCAAAAGCCTCTACTATCATTGAAACCAAGTCATCGTAACGTCAATGATAGCCATATTAATCCCCACAATTAGGAAATCTGGATTAAATCACAAACACAAGCAGTTTTCGAATAAACCAACGCCTATTATGATTGACCCAGTTATTAAACCCTGACAATAAATGGGTTAGATTTGTGTCTAAAACGTAAACTTTGAGATGTAGTCACATAATTTTGTATGCTTAATTACAGTTAGTGGTAACGCCATAAAGCCTTAAACTAAAGTCTTTTCGGAGATGCTTGAAGTTAAAAGGTTTTAGGAAAAAATGACCAGAAATTGTGCACAATGGTAACTTTTTTGAACTGAAGCCAAAATTAAATTCTATTAAGTACTGATAACAACACAAGCAAAGCTGCAAGGAAAGGAAAGGTAAAGAGAATCGTCAACCAGTGTTGGGTTAGAACATTAGCGTGCAGTTTCTCTAGATGTAATGCGGAAGGGAAACTCGTGAGCTATAAAACCATGGTTTGTAGAGACTCACTTTTATTACTTTTGTAATAGATATTGTGAAACTAAATTTGTTTCTTCTTGATTACGCTTTACCCTTTATATCATAAACACTACAAATGAACTTTTAAGTGTTATTAAAACCCTGTCCGGAATACTGTACGACGTTATTAAATTTTGTTATTCATTTCTATGGAGTCGACGTGCACGTCGGTTAAGAAGGTGTTTGTTTATTTTATTTATATTATTAGGGACAACTAACAGCTGTTACAATCAAACTTAATAACCAGTACGCAATCGATTGCATTGTTCATCGTACAGCCCACAAAATTATCCGCGAATTGATTTTTAAAGGTTAATAATTTATTGATTTTTTTGAGTTTAAGTTTCTTAAAAAATGTTCGTCTTGTTACAGAATGAGAAGAATCAGATTATGAAATCGAATGTATGGCTTCGTTTGGTATGGATGGACTATCAGCTGATGTGGGATGAAGCTGATTACGGAGGCATAGGCGTATTGCGACTGCCTCCCGACAAAGTTTGGAAGCCGGATATTGTATTATTCAATAAGTAAGTTTACGTTTTTATATTCAAGACACCAAGTCGACCGGAACTTAGTCCTAGTTCCTTACAAACAAATTATAAACGTAAGGAAGTTGACCTCTCCAGGTATATAACCCGGAGGACGTGGGTTTGATTACTGCTCGCCTTTTTCACAACCCGCCAAAATAGCTTTTGCTGTGTTCGTAACATTAAAGACCATAAATCGGTACCCATACACAACAAGAACAAGATTTTACTACAAGGTAAAGCTCATAGTGTATGAAACGAATGCGTCAATTTTTTATGGCAATTTTTAATTAATTAAAGCGTAGCAATCGGTAAATCATGTCTGGCAGGATATGTATGTCAGCACGCGACCTCAATGTTGCCTGAAGGTTGAGGTCTTAGTAAGAACAGGAAATGTGGTAATTGGACATTGATAAATACTTCTGTGACTAGTAAGATCTACTGGAGGTCTTCATCCAAGGGTCTTGATATATCAATAGACGAATATAGAAGAAGTCTTTCAAGACGTGAAGCACTAAAGTACCTAGGCACTTAGGTATATTAAATATATAGTAAAATTTATTCCACAGTGCAGACGGAAACTATGAGGTGCGGTACAAATCCAACGTTCTCATCTATCCTAACGGGGAGGTGTTGTGGGTCCCTCCAGCCATTTATCAGGTACTAATTTATGTTTAAGTTTGAAAATGTTCGTTCTTTATAATTTTTTTTACTTAATTAAACCTACGATTAACGTGACCAATAACGACCATGTGTCATAGTCACGAATTAAATTGTTGTTATTTTAAAGAACTTTATTTTAGTTTAGCTAAAATAAAGTTATATACTATAACTTAAAACCTTTTATTATAATAACAACAAAATATTTTGGCCCTTCTGGCAAGCTTAAACAAGACCAGTTAGATAAGTTTACATTGTCCTAACTCCGGAACTTTTGTTTGACATTTTCTATTAAATTGCGTGTACAATATAAATACGTTTGTGCGTAATATTGTTTACTTTCAGAGTTCGTGCACCATTGACGTAACATACTTCCCGTTCGATCAGCAAACTTGCATTATGAAATTCGGCTCATGGACTTTCAACGGAGATCAAGTGTCTCTTGCGTTGTACAACAACAAGAACTTCGTGGACCTATCAGATTACTGGAAATCCGGTACATGGGACATCATTGAAGTGCCAGCGTACTTAAATATTTACGAAGGCAACCATCCCACCGAAACTGATATTACGTTTTACATCATCATCAGAAGGAAAACTCTGTTTTATACTGTGAACTTGATTCTGCCAACGGTTCTGATCTCATTCCTCTGCGTTCTGGTATTCTACCTTCCTGCTGAAGCGGGTGAAAAGGTATCTTGATCGTGTTTTTTTTTATAATTGTTAAGCACACTAGCACCGATATATTGTTTTTAAAAGTTCTGATTTCTCATATCTAAACATAAGGTTAGGTACATCATGATATTTAATGAAGCTAAAAGCAAAATGTTTGTCGTTTGACTTCTACTAAGTACTAAGTTTTAATTCAATTGTGATAAGGTAAGGTGCTGAAGTATCACACAATACTTATTACACATTACGTTGTTAAGAAATTACTCAAAAAAGTATGATGGGAATTTACATTCAATAATAATAATTTCGTTTTCTGTTCCGATCAAACAAACATTACACTATCAATGATTACAAACTGTTACTCGTGAAATTGATGTTCATAAATATAAACAGTCTTTAGAGAAATAAAAACAAAAATATGTATTATAATTTTTATTTTAAGGGAACAATAGTATAAACATGGAAAACCATTCTTACAGGTGACACTTGGTATTAGCATTTTGCTGTCACTGGTGGTGTTTCTGCTGCTCGTGTCGAAGATTCTCCCGCCGACGTCTCTGGTGCTGCCGCTCATAGCCAAGTACCTGCTCTTCACATTCATCATGAACACTGTCAGTATCCTCGTGACGGTCATCATCATCAATTGGAACTTCAGAGGGCCAAGAACTCATAGGTATTTTCTTTCTCTAATTTTAATAAAAAACAATGGCATAGAAAAATATTAAAATTGTTGTTTCTACGCGATTGTTTTCATCATCATATAAGTATATAACGAAATTTTCAATTTTTTTTAATATAAGTTATAAGCAAATAATTAGTTTTATTTAATATATTATATTTTGAAAAGGTGTTTTAAATTATTTAATTACTTAGATACCTTGGGTTTGTGATCAATATGCTTGCTAAGTGCGTGCGGACTGTGCAATTAAAGCATTGTAAGGATGACTTAAATTACCTATGTAGGCTTTTTGTAGGTACTGGTTTATCAGGCTGGGGTACCCGGGAATGGGCTGGTCTATGACCACAAGGCGATTTCTTAAGCTGTGAAGGGGAAAACACTGAGCTTCTCCTTCGAAAAAAAGACCTTCTTTAATGGAAGATAATTTATAGGCTGTTATGTAACATTATAGCTAAAGATATTGTAAGGGTTCAAACTTTTTGTATGACCAACATTCGGTGACCGACTTTTTTCTATGGTATTACTGACCGACCTTTTGTAGGGCGTGTGCATTGCTCCATTGCTATCAGTACGTTCTATTTGTCACCTACAAAAAGTCGGTCACCGATTATCCGACGTGGGCGGGCAGCCTTAAACGAATAAATACTCTATTCAGAATGCCGCTTTGGATCCGGAGCGTGTTCCTCCACTACCTGCCGGCCATACTGCTCATGCGGCGCCCGCGCAAGACGCGCCTGCGCTGGATGATGGAGATGCCCGGCATGGGCGCTCCGCCGCACGCCGCCGCGCCGCACGACTTGCCGAAACACATCAGGTATGATCAATGTTGCCAACTTAGCACTTTCGGTGCTAGATCTGGCACTATTTTCACAACTCTATCACTGTAATTTAACATTCAGCACCTAGCACTTAATTTAGCACTAAACAGCTATCATTCGTGAACTATAAAACTTACAAAAATGGATATTCCTTTAAGCAAAAAAGTTAGTTATGATGTTCAAAATTACAGAAAACAGTGGGAGAACCATCCAAAATACAAAAAGTGGCGTAGATCTGTGCTTGGAATAGTTTAAAAGCAATGTGTGTATTTTGAAAAACAGAATTTAATGCGAGAATATTTAAAATAAGGCGGCTTTTGGAATAAAAAAAAACATAGAAAAACTATAATCGTTTTCCTCGGGCCGGGCAACACTTTATATAGAAAAACTTGATACATCTGAGAAACCAGAAGTACATCGTGCAGAGGCTCCTTTGTCAATATTTGGTAGCTGAACACACTGCAGTTTTAGTTTTAGCAAAAGTACACAATGTGGTGGTAATATAAAATCAATTTTAATTTGAAGTCTAAAATCTAGCACTATTTTATGTTTTTTTAATCAATCTAGCACTATTTCGAATGTCATTTAGCACCCACCTAAGATAATGAGTTGGCAACCCTGGGTATGATAGATACCTACAACATGTTCTTGCACTATCTGGTGGGGCCTACTTCTGCTTTAATCTCCATCACGCACTACGAGTATTATATCTAGATACCACATAATTTAAACCATACCTCATCTTAAAAATTAAATTCCAAATAGAATGGTTAATTCAAAAAATATTGTATTAGTTTTGAGCATGTGGACTTCATCAATTTCCAAAGGAGAGGCAGGATGAAACCGCATAGGCGTGCTTTCCTGCGGAGGTTCGCGAAGCAAGGCTTTACTGAATTTCATGACAAGGCGATGAGATTGTACCGCGGGGTTAAGAGGGTAAATTCCTAAGCACATGCACGGCCCTGCCCTTACCCTATGACAATGTAGCATTCTCGGCGTTAAAGATAATAGTGAATTGATCACTATGTATACTTGGCTATTACACCAGAGGTCGCGGGTTCGATCCCCGCACGGTACAAACATTTGTGTGCATGAACATGTCTGTTTTCTCAGTCTGGGTGTTTATATGTATAATATGTATGTATTTACAAAAAAAAAGTATTTAAGTAATGTTTATCCGTTGTCTGGCACCCATAGCACAAGCTAATGCTTAGTTTGGGGCTAGATGGCGCTGTGTGAATAATGTCCAGCGATATTTATTTACTTATTTATTTGTATTTTAACAGTGCTATTGGCGCAAAGCAGAGTAAAATGGAGGCCATGGAACTATCAGACCTTCACCATCCCAACTGCAAGATTAACCGCGCAGCTGGGGGCGGCGGTGAGGTCGGGGCTCTGGGGGGACTGGGCGCGCTCGGAGGACTCGGCCTAGGCGGCGAGAGAAGGGAATCTGAGAGCTCAGACTCGCTGCTGCTCTCCCCCGAAGCTGCTAAAGCAACTGAGGCAGTTGAATTCATTGCAGAACATTTGCGAAATGAAGATCTCTATATTCAGGTACTTTAACTTAGCTAGCTAGCATCAACCTATACCCAAAACCTGATCGCCTCCGTGGAACAGTGGCTAAGCCGCTTGAGTATAAAAACACGGAGGTCGTGGGTTCGATTACCGCCTTGGGTCTTGTTGGTGGTAGGGCTTTGTCAGAGTTTGACTGGGGTAGCTACCCCCACAGGTGAAATCTGCCGCCATAACAGCTTTGGCTGTGTTTCGGCAGTATTAATGTGGGAGCCAGTACACTTGAAATCAAAGGCTCGAAGATCGGAAGAGCCTACAGTCTGGCAGCACATTGAGTGACGCTTCCTGGTGAAGTGTCCCTCAATGGAATAGGCCGCCGTGACCGCTTACCATCAGGTGGGCTGCGTGCCTGTCTGCCAACTGACTTAGTATAAAAAAAAACCTACTTATTTCCGTTTTCTTTTCTTTTCTTTCTTTCTTACTACTAGCACAATTGAAATGCCTGTAAGGAGCAGATTTATATTTGGAGATTGTCACATTACAGACTCGCGAGGACTGGAAGTACGTGGCAATGGTGATTGACAGGCTACAGTTGTACATCTTCTTCATTGTCACCACTGCAGGCACAGTCGGAATTCTGATGGACGCGCCCCACATTTTCGAATATGTCGACCAGGATCGAATCATCGAAATATATCGAGGAAAATAAACACTTTTCATCGTCAGCTTCAAATTAGACTTCCATGACTGCCTACTCCTCTTATCGTTTAGATTTTTCAGTAGGTTTACTAATGTGCATGTTTCGTCACTCGCAAGCAAATAAAACTGTTATCAACATAGCACTTACAATGATAAGTTTTGATAATCGCTAAAAAACTAGAGCTTACTCAGAATATTACACATGGTCAAAAGTAATGTGTGTAAACGTTAGCTTGTACGCTCAATTTTTATAATTTGAGGATTTTACTACAATGTTAATATTATTTATTTTTTATACACTTTAGCCTCCAGGAATCTGACGCAGTAAACAAAGGCATCGAATCGTAAGAAGTGGACGACAGAATATCGCTGGATCTGGATATAATCTGTACAAAAGTTCAAAAAGATCGTTAATGCAATTCGATTTTCACGAGCTTCCTATATTTACAATAAGTTGCCATAAGTTTTGTTTTAGTTTATACGATATAATGTCTATGTATTTAGAACTGTACTAGGTACAAATAGTAGATAAATTTCAACGGTAACGTATAGAAACTAAAATGGCTGTGTTCGAAAATTATAAAGCACAATAGTTACGGGTTGATAAGTCGACGTAAGTTCGTATTTTTACCAATATTATAATCATGGTAAGTAGTTAAGTGTAAATGTAAATAGTCTAGGTCCATTTACTTTTATTTCGTTATTTTATTTATGGGTTTTTTCTAACTGTTATTTTGTTTTTAAGAACAAAAATATTAATATGTTCAAACGATAACGCGTAATTCTATTAGTTAGGTAAAAATAAAACAATGATTATAACACCTAATGCACTCAAGCAGAAACTTATCTTCCAACATTAATATACACATTTATGTCTAAGTGAACTTGTTTAAATTTTAACAAACATTTTGTATCGCATTATACTTACGATTAAAATGTTAGATCCAATTTCATAATAAATTGATTTAAAATAAGAGTTGTTTATTTTATTAATAAAATTAATTATGTATCTACTTACGACGAGGCGTTTTTATTACTCTTATGCCTTATGATTAGGTACTGTGATATTTTTTATCAGTCATATCACAGTTTTAATTTTTTATAGTTACGAGTAACTACTTCCTTTTTCCAATTATCAAAAAAATAAGACACTAGTACCTATTAATGACTTCGATTTTAATTACAAAAACAAACAAAATACATATTTTGTTTTTGTAATTATTTTTTTGCTGTTCTAACAACTTACAGCTACAGTAGTAAGACGGGTACACACTTTACCATTATTACTACTGGTAGTAAGAAGAGTAGTAACACGGGCAAAAGTTAAATTGACAGGATCTTATCTGATTGTGGTGAAACTGGTCCTTAGCCCATTTATTTCCGATCACATAGCAATTGCCTCTATCATAGTAATCAATGCATTGGACCTTCTTTTTAAACCGGCAGAATAGGTTTTTTTTAATAGTAGCCGAGTGTATTGGCTCCACTTATGCTGGCCATACACCATCATGCCTAGCAGCGTTAGCCTGATAATAAGCAAAAGGGTATATATAAATAAATGGCGCGTTGATATTATATCCGTTTGCTAAACCTTTCTATAATTTGTTACCAAAATAACACAAGGTGAAAAAAATACAAAGTTCTCCATTTCATAGAATTTATTTACTTATAATAAATCTTATAATAACAATAAGAACAGGTAGTTGATATCAGGTCTCAGACTACTTGTTACATTTTAATGTTTTTGTTTCCATTTTCTCCAATTTTATATCCATAATCTTAAACAAATAATCAACATTTTTCAAGAACTAAATATAATATCCGCTTGTAAATTGTTTTGGTTTGTTTCTATATCGACAGTGTTACAGTAGGTAGGTATTCCATTAAATTAAAGAAAAAGTTACAAAAATAAGTCTACCAAAATTTTATAATTAAAAGACAAAAAATTAAATAGATATGAAAATGCCAAGGGACAGACACTATCAATCGGTTAACATGTATTATAAACCCACAAATACAAATATGTTTATACGAGTATCTTAACTTCTAGTTTTCTTGTTCCTATAAAGTATCTTAAAAAATTAACTTTCGTCATAAATTAAATTGAGAATCCGTCACATTCATTTTCGGTATTTTTTCAAAAAAATTCTTGGCCTTGATTTAATTATACAATGCAATGAAATGCTACTAACAATACTTATCACGAATGCGAAATATTTAGAAAGTTATCTTCGATCCTTTGAACTAATATTGGTTGCTTTAATTCAAAATAATTTTATAACTTCCAAAAATAAAATAAGAATTCATACATTTAATCATCACCATCATCGTAAGCAGGGGACGTAGGAGAATATGTTGGAGAATTGGGAGAATATGTGGTAGGGCCGGCGGAGGAAGGCGAGTACGCAGGCGATGATGGCGAGTAATTGGGGGACGTTGGGGTATACGTCTGCGACGTGGGAGAATACTTCGTCGAAGACGGCGAGTACCCAGGGGACGAGGGGGAGTAGTTCGGGGAAGAAGGTGAATAATTTGGCGACGACGGGGAATAACGTGTGCTTCCCGGATGCTGCGGCGATGACGGAGAGTACGCGGGACTTGTAGGCGAGTATTGAGAACTCGTGGGCGAATACTGTGGGCTTGTTGGAGAATAATTCGGACTGCCACCAGCGACTGATGGCGATGTCGGGGAGTAATTTTGTGATGTAGGAGAATACTTTGGAGAGGACGGCGAGTAGGTGTGCGACGTCGGAGAGTAGGTTGGAGATGTCGGTGAATACGACGGACTGGTCGGAGAGTATACCGGCGAAGTTGGGGTGTAGTTTGGTGACGACGGGGAATAGCTTCGCGAAGTCGGACTGTAGACGGGGCTTGTTGGCGAGTAGCTAGGCGACGATGGCGAGTACCCGGGCGATGCGGGCGAATACGATGGGCTCGTTGGCGAATACGACGGGCTGGTCGGCGAGTACGAAGGGCTTGTGGGCGAATAGCTCGGAGAAGTTGGCGAGTAGCTTGGGGAAGTTGGAGAGTACGCCGGACTTGTAGGCGAGTAACTCGGTGAAGTTGGGGAGTAGCTGGGCGATGTAGGGGAATACGACGGTGATGTAGGAGAATATCCCGGCGATGTCGGGGAATAACTGGGCGAAGTTGGAGAATAAATCGGAGAAGTTGGGGAGTAATTTGGCGATGTTGGAGAATATGATGGACTGGTCGGAGAATAGTGCGGCGAGGTTGGTGTAAGGCTGGGGGACGCCGGAGCATATACTGGGCTCGTTGGCGAATAAGATGGCGAAGCCCCAGCAGGAGACGCGTAAGGCGATAGCGGGGGGCCAGGGGATCCCGGTGATCCAGGCTGTGGTGACCACGCGCTGTACGCCGGAGAAAGACCTGAGGCATCCGATGCGCCTGATGGCGAGAATGAAGGACCGCCAGGTGTCATGCTGCTACCAACTGTAAACAACGTAATAATATTATTATTCAACCATACTGGAAAAATCTTCTTTAATTTACCATAATTTATTATTATTTCCACAAAAAATTGTTTCTTACCTTGACCTGGAGACCAAACACTGCTTCCGTATCCAGGAGTATTTTGTGTAGACCAAGGTGTCATCAGTGGCGTCATTGATGGAGTTCCGACACCGAAATACATGCCGCCTCCAACACCCATTCCTACGCCCAAACCACCCATTTCCATTCCGTGTTTACATTTCTCAGCGTCAAGCAGTAAATCGAAACATCCTGAAAACAAAGTTATCATAAGATCTCGGAAATATGTGAAAGTTAACAATATTTATTTGTATGTGACGATTCTCACCAGTTCCCATGCGCGGCAATTGTCCCATAATGATGTTCTCTGACACACCTCTCATTGGGTCGACTTCGGCGTGACTAGCAGCATCCAAAAGTACATCGACGGTTTCTTCGAATGAGCATCTCATCAATGCACCAGTGTCCTGTCTGTTAATGCCGTGACGGGTGATGGCCATAAGATGACCTTTGGCTGTCATAACGTCACAAAGCAAGGCGAGATGCCGATAGTTCACGTATAGACCGTAGAACTGCAATACAGCGTTCATTTCTTTCTCTACAGATTTTCGGACAGCCTCTATTCCCAATACTTGGAATATCTCACAAATGTCGTTACTAAACGTTCTGACCGGGTCGACATCACGCTCTGACAATACTTTCATCAGCGATGTACCGTCAGATTCCAACAACCATTCAGCAATAGCCTTGAATTCTCCCTGTTCAGTGATAATAATGCGCTTCTTGGCTTCTGTTTGAGGCAGATGCATGTACACCTTGGCTATAGTTTCAATACCCTGCAATGACATGTCAGACAGCATGTTGGCTTCAATACATCTGAGGAACATATCATCCTCCATCTTATCGACAGTTTCTTCATCATTATCTTGAAACTTGCTTTCTTCATTATTCATAATCCTAATACGCAATACGAGTTTCTCTGCGTTATCGTCATTGAAGATGCAATTTAAGTCATCTCCGAAACCAGCATTTATCTTTTCTGCAATTTGTTCCATAGTAAGCTTCTTATCTGTCATCCTCTTACGATCTAATTCAATACGAAGAAGCCAAGGAGAAATCTTCGTAGGATCAAAGTCAGGCATTTCGTAGTAAACGTTGACGAATTCTTGATCTTCAGCAATGACAGTGTTCTGTGGGTCGGGGTCATAATAGATCGCAGTGTTTGCCGTGACCTTGCGCAGTGTCGTGTGTTCCAGTCGGCAACGAACGTTTTTGGCTTTTTCAGCGTCTCTTGCAGCACCACCAGTAAGGAACACTGTTAGGGAAGGAGCTTTAGGTTTCTTTGAAATGTTAATAATTTCCTTTAGACGCGGCACACCCAGGGTTACGTTCTTCGAAGACACACCAGCAAAATGGAAAGTGTTCAGTGTCATCTGAGTAGCAGGCTCTCCAAGGGATTGAGCAGCTAAAGCTCCAACCATTTCACCTGGATTTACTTGAGCTTGTTGGAATCGAGTTTCGATTTCACCAATCAACCATTCAAAGGCTTCGCTGGAAAGCCTATATTCTTCGGATACAAATTTGGTGCAAAGCGTAGATCGCACCAAGCATTGGAACAGTAATGTGGCGTTCTCGTTGGCTTGCTTAGATAAGCGATCTTCTCCTGCCACAATTACACACTTCTTCAATAGATCTTTTACTCCTTGAATAACTTTAATTGGGCTCAAATCAGTAGGCATCCTCATGTTTATGTGGAAAATCTTTTGTACATTCCAGATCATTCTCTTAAAGTTGCAGGGCAGTACAACCTTGGATTCTCCACTGGGGAAAATCTGTCGCAATATCTCCCGATCTTTGCATAATTGCTCCCATTCACTTTCAAGGTCAGCAATCACATATCCTGATTCAGTAAGCTCTTTGATAATATCTTCATTAAAGATTCTCTTCAAATATCTTTCATTGGATGGATCGAATTTGAATTTCTTTTCAAAAGCTTTATTAGATAATTTTACAGTTGGCATATTCTGGAATTCTACAGTTTCTCCTGCCAAACCATCCTCACCATACCTCAACTGAATAAGTTGTCCTACCGAGTTACGGACAGTTCCGTCATAGTGAACCATAACAGACTCCATAGCCTTTATCAGACGACGTTGGATGTACCCTGTTTCAGCCGTTTTTACGGCTGTATCAATCAAACCTTCACGACCTCCCATAGCGTGGAAATAGAATTCTGAAGGAGTCAAACCGGCAAGGTATGAATTTTCTACGAATCCTCTGGACTCAGGACCGTAATCGTCTTTGATGAAGTGTGGCAAAGTCCTCTTACGAAAACCGAAGGGAATTCGTTTACCTTCAACGTTTTGTTGTCCCACACAAGCAATAACCTGGGAAATATTAATATTGGAACCTTTAGAACCTGCCACCACCATAGCCTTTAGATTGTTATACTCAGTGAGAGACTTCTTAGCAGAGCCACCAGTTTTGTCACGAGCATCGTTCAAAATACGGTTCACTTGATTTTCGAAAGTTTGCCTCAAAGTATTACCGGGTGTGGGCTCCAACTCCATATTGTGAGCTTTTTGAATAACCTCTATTACGTCGTCTTTGGCTTTAATAATTGCCCGCTGAATTTCCAAGTAGGTCTGAGGATCGGCGATAGTGTCACCGATACCGATCGAGTGACCTTCTAAGAGAAGCCAATTGTTGATCACTGTCTGAATGTTACCATAAAACCGACCGGCAGTCTCGTGACCTAGCTCCATCATACAAATATGAAGCAAAGAACCAGCAGAAGCACCAAGTGTCTTTTTACACAGGATGCCCATAAGCAGTTCTCCATGCTCTACAACTACTTTGGTGTCTCCAGGAGAAATCCATTTATATGGTCCATCATCTTCTTCATCTGGATGTGTGGAATGCGTTCGGATCATGTTTACGTTACCAGGAATGATTAGAGTGAATATTTGTTTACCAGTCCACAAAGGTTGTGGTTTCAAAATGCATGGCTGAGGAATTTTTCCATCCCAAGTGGGTAAGAACATAAGAAGATTCATCACTTGTTCTTTTGTTAGGAAGACATCCCTCTTTGTCATTTTTCTCACAGCTGTCAATGTGTCCTGTACAATACCCATAACGGGTTTGTTGGCTTGTGGTGTTATAATTTGTCTAGGAGTTATGTGAATATTCTCTACTTCGGCTCGAGTCTCCATAGATTGTGGTACATGCAAATTCATTTCGTCGCCGTCAAAATCGGCGTTGTATGGAGACGTGCAACTCAAATTCATTCGAAATGTGGACCATGGCAAAACTTTTACTCTATGCCCCATCATACTCATCTTGTGGAGTGTGGGCTGTCGGTTGAAAATGACGAGATCGTCATCTCTTAGATGTCGCTCAACTTTGTAACCGTACTGCAAATGTAAATCTGAAGGCTTTGGATGGAATCTTAAATCTATTCTTTCTCCATTGTCTCTTACAATGTATTTAGCTCCAGGGTACTGAGCATTACCTCTTCGTACGAGTTCTTGCATTCTGTCAATGTTGAAAGGGGTCACTAATTCAGGGAATGTCAAATTTTGAGCGATCGACCTAGGTACACCAACTTGGTCAATACGTAAGTTAGGATCGGGCGTAATTACAGTACGTGCAGAGAAATCAACTCGTTTTCCCATCAAGTTGCCTCTGATTCTGCCTTCTTTTCCTTTTAGACGAGCTTTGATTGCTTTTAGTGGTTTTCCTGATTTTTGCATGGCTCTGAAAAGATTAAATAAATAATGAAATTTTAGATGCATTTCTAATTTTATTTGACAATATGTAATGAAAATATTGTTTCAATAGGCTATATTCCTACCTTGGCATACCAGGCATATCATTATCCACAAAAGTAGCAACATGGAATTGTAACATTCTAATATTTTCTGCCAGCACATGAGCTGCAGCACCTGACTGTTCATTTCTCATTAATTCATTATTTGCTTTGATGATATCAGCAAGTTTATGTGTCAAGTCATCCTGGTTCTTAGCAGCTCCAAACATGACTACAGCAGGCCTGACTGACAGTGGCGGCACAGGAAGCACTGTCACTATCATCCAATCTGGCCTAGCAAACTTGGGGTCCATACCCAGTATGAAAGACTCCTCATCTGAAAAATATGGTTTATTATTTATGTTACAAAACTTAGAAGTAAATTCAAAAATGTATAATTGTTAAAACAAAATGCTTGTGTTATCTATCTTTTTGACAAATAGAAATACACTACACTGAATATACTCAGAAAAAAAATAGTAAAACTTAAATGCATCATCTTTTTTGGAATTGGTTAAATTATTATACATAAGTATCTTTCTATAAAACAATAACAAACAATAAAATAAAAACCAGTCTGTCTGATATAATGCTACAGGAAAATAGGTTCACACTCATACAAGTTGCACATAGCTACTTTCTAAAGCATTATGCAATATGATGCAATAGGTAATAGGAACTGCATAAATCTTATGAATAATTATAATAATATTAATAATTCAATAACATGTTGCATGTAACTAAAGAAGATTTTTTTTGTCTGTTTTAGGTAAGGACAATATTTTGTACAAATTAGGGAAAACTACTTTGATAGATCAAATATCTTTTGCTTCCCCTTTTCTTCATTAATATATTTGCACATACCTGTAATGTGTTTCAAAATTTCCCAAACTCTCTCTGCAGTTATAATAATCTTCTTCTCCTGTGTGTCTTCATTTGCATGTTTCCACTCTGCAGTAAGATCTAGACCTTGTCTTCTGATAGAAGGCTGGTAGTGACCACAACCTCCATGACCAGAACCCCTTTTACCCTCCTCCCCCTCTTTCCCAATATCCATGTCTTCTCCACCCTCACAAATGTTTTTACCCTTACATAAGTCATATACATAGGTCAGTCTTTTGCGAGGCTGCCCTTTTGATTTCATGACAACTTCTTTTATCTTTGGATTCGTCTAAAAGTAATAAAACAAGTATTAATTACCCTTTTAGATAATGATAATATGAAATATTTATTTCAGAGACAAGAAAATACATATTTTTCACAAGAATCTTGGTCCTGGTTGGGATTGAAACTCATGGCTCCTGGTATATAAGGAACATTTACAAAATATTTTTGCTTGGTATTTTTGGAAATTTACCAGATGTTAGTTAACAGGTGATATAGATATACCACATAGTGAATGTTTCAAAATATAATCCTCAAGTCATTTAGAAAGAACATACCAAAGAACTTGATATAATGAGCAAGATGTCCAATTCAAAAAAGAAATCTATGCAACTAAAACGATGCTCAAAATTTGTTCAGGGTGTTTAGGATCTCATAGTAAAAAACCTCAAAGTACTTTAAACTAAAAGGTAGGCACTCTCTTTTGTGCAGGTCAAAGAAGAATGTGACTACGACTTAAGCATTTGAGTCAACATGACACGACTCTCTACGACGCTATAATCATGCCTATAAATTTGTGTCTCATAATTAATTGATAGCTTACCGGACTAACAAGAAGTTTTGAACAATAGAAACATATACATCTCAAAATCTTTATTGTTTTTGCAATGAATCCGATGTGAAAAACTGGTTTTGCTAAATCAATGTGTCCAAAATGTCCAGGACACTCCGTCATGTTCCCAGCACAAGTTTGACATCTGGAACTCCTATCAATCACCCCTTGTCTTGGATCCATAAGGCCCCCGAGCTTGGGCCTTCCCCCTTCCATAGTTTCGGGGAAGCGAATGCCCCCCTCGGTAACTGACATACGTCGCTGAAAAATAATAGGAGCATGGTCATACGTACTTCGCTGTTTATATTACTAAATTGTTATGAAACCTGCCATTCATTCATGATGTAAAGGAAAATAATATTATCTCGCTTTATCACTAACAAGACGATTTCATAGAAAGTAAATACTGTAAATAGCGTCTTGGCAATAATTACTGCGTGACAGGTCCATACGCCACACAGTCCACATCAGAATAAATGCTTCTAATGCCTGTTTTATTTAGAAATATTAATGTATCAGGTCCATTACTTAGTAAATAAACAACTTACGATTTCATCTGGTGATAATATACCAAATTGCACTCTTTTTACTTGGCGCACAGGCGCCTTCGAGTCATTCGTGGTAGCCATCTTGTGGCCACTGTGACCATAAACAATTTTGAGCTGGTGTTTATATTGAGGTTTATATACTCGAACACGCAGTTTTTTCACACGTATTAGCTCTGGACTCGGCATTTTGAGAACGGTACTTTGTCTATGAATATAATGTTGCCATACAAACTAATTACCCCCCTGTGTCGGTAAATCGTCATACCAGTTACCAGTCACCCCTATCCTGTTTGACCTCTGGGTGTATTTCTTACAAAAAAAACAAGTTAGGTTGTTAAATTCTTTACAGAATAATGCATAAGCTTTTTTCTCTAAATCATCTGGAAATTCTGGTTACAAATTTACAATAGGTATTCTGTGGTTCTAGGCTTTCCGGACATAGATTTTTCAAAATGTATTAAAAGATGAACAGCAATAAAAATTTACATTTCACGTAGTTTCAATTTTGGCCACCGGAACAGATAAGCCTAGAATAAAATAATAGGACTAAGGAAAGGAGGCAGATAAACAAGTTTGTCGGTCTTTAAAAAGCCTTACGTACGCGTATTAGATTTGCTAAGTTTGGTGCTAGGTGGCGCTGTTTGTGAGGTAGTCACTGAGGTCCATTATAATACGCGCGGCGTATTACGCTGGAGATAATACGCCGCGCGTATTATAATGGACCTCAGTGGCTGGAGATCAGTGGAGGTAGTCCATAGAGTATATTGAATATATGGAGAGGTAGTCCTCAGGGATAGGATACAATAGACGTTTTGTTTTGTATACTTTCTTGGTGGTGTGCAGTATCTAATCGCATACCGATATACATAAATTATTATTATATTCATTTGGGTCTGTCATTCAGTAGGCCAGAACATAAATGTTGTAAAACTAGTGAAGGTACTACAAATGAGTATTATTAAAAGCACTAGCAGACTATTACCATATAGTAGCAGCTTCCTCCAAACTGCGTTGTGGGATTTCCGCGCGATTTAAATTTTCAGATTGCATGTTCATTAACAACATTTTCACTACTTACTTTACTATGTGATACAGAAATAAATACACAAATAGGTAATTATTCTCTATTTTATTGCAAATTCAATGTTAATAAATATACTTTGGCAGAACAAAAAATCTAGCTTTCACAAGTACATAAACAACATGCTGAGTGATGTCGATTTTTCGGTTATAAATGCGGTTTGAGGATCTTATTATACTTTACTGCTACTGGAAGCAACATTTGTATTCAATTCTAGAAAATCTTTCAGTAGTGTTGTACGTCTTTTTTCTGCAATATCCATTTGATTCTCTAAATCTCCTCTATGTGTAGTCTCTGCTCTTTCTACTTTCCAAGACAAGTTTTCTATTTCTGCCTCTAATTGAGCCTGAAAAAAAATGTTACGAAAGTTTAGAAAAACTGTTGGTGATACTTTTCTTACAACTAGTAATACAACCTAGTAAATGCTAAGAATAATTGGAAGAAAACTTGGTGACAGACAAGTACCTCTGCAAAAGATTGAAAAAATATGTGGCAGACGACAACAATGGGGCGTAATAAATAAATAAATATACATATCTCTGGACATTATGCACACAGCGCCATCTAGCCCCAAACTAAGCATTAGCTTGTGCTATGGTTGCCAGACACCGGATAAACATTACTTATATACTTTTTTTTGTTAATACATACATATTATACATAGAAACACCCAGACCGATACAAACAGACATGTTCATGCACACAAATGTTTGTACCGTGCGGGGACCGAACCCACGACCTCTGGTGTAATAGCCGACTTCTCGACCATTACACCAAATGGCTCGTCAGGGTTCAATATAAAGGGTTAAACAAAGAAGCATCACTCAATTTGCTGCCACACGTATTATAAATAACTGCATAGCCAGCCAATTCAGTAATAGTGACATTGCAAACCTAACTGCCCCCCTGGCGCCTCGAAAAACTGTGTAAACCTACCTGTTGATATTCAAACAATTCTTTTCTAGGACCAACATCCATATAATAAGCATATGGATAAGTGTATTGAAGTGTATATCTACAGCGCTTCAAGAGCCTTGCTGCATCCCACAGATATTGCCAGTCAATCCATGTTCCTTCTCCAGCCATTACCTGCACATTTTTAATTTTTATTACACAACTATATTTATGTTTTCACACCAAGGGCAACATGAAACAAAAGTAATAGTGTACCGCACTGATCTCCATAGACAACTGGATAGGCGATTGGTACCAAATAATTATTTGATCCGATTTGATAATCGCCATATTGGCGCTGAGAGCAGTAGTTAGTGTACTTGGAACTATAGACCGACAAACTTATCTGTTCCGGTGGCCAAATTTGGAACTACTTGAAATGCAATGCAAAAACGATATTTAATGACAGTTCTAAATAGACAGTAGCGACGCCGCCACCGGAACAGATAAGTTTGTCGGTCTTTAATAATAGTGCTGACTTTCGCAGATAAACTTCGATAATGCTGTAATTGTCAATGTCAATGGCTGTCCATTTAAAGTCATTTTAGTTCCCAGTACACTATTGAGGGCGCTTCAAATCGACAGAAAAAATAGCTGTCATTTCAATGTCTATAACCACTCCAGCGTAATACGCCTTAAAATGGAGCTCAGTGGTGTACCGATTTAAAAACAAACCTTTTGATTAATGCGACTTTTTTGAGCTGCTAGAGTTTGTTCTTCCAACTTCAGAGATCGAGCATGATTTTCCCATCTTTCATAATAATGTAAATATTTCTTTAATGCTTCCCTTGCCTGCAACATTGAAAGTTGATTTTAAACATATTATTTCTTAAATTACTAATAATAAAATATGCAGACTAGAAACAATGCCACTAACTTTAAAAGTTTCAGATTATTATCTAAAACTTTTTAAGTTAGACTAACTTATAAGAGTTTAGTGTTGAACATTATTTTTTTAATCAAATGTAATATTTATGTGATAGGCAACACCAAAACTCACAGAATTTTTAATTTATTATGTTGATCATACCTGAGCATGTTGACTGTCATTAGCCAAATTAGGATCCTCTTTATAGCGACTGCATTCATAATATTCAGAGCCATGGGCTTTCCAGTCACCCAAACAAACCCAACAGAAATCATGTCTACATGCACCACATTGCATATGATTACAACCTCCATTTTTTTCTATGCATATTTGACATTTAGGGCAATCCTAAAAAAGAAAAAAATTGGTCTCTCATTCTCTCATATTGCATTTTAAAAATAATAATGACAGATTTAAATAAAAAACTCTAGCTTTCCACTTTCTTTAGAGTGCTTCTGTCTTTTTTTACACAATACTAAATTATAACAATAATTTCTTTAAAAATAGCCAACATTAAGTCTAATTATTGGCATTATTTATAAACCAAACCAGTCCAGCTTTGGTTTAAATGAACCCAACCCAATTAACAGGCAATAACATTTACAATATCTTATGATAATTACAGGTTATAACTTAAAAAATATTATTATTAAAATGTTCACTCACCTTAGTATGAGCACTTATGTAATTAGCAGTCTCAGAATCATCAGCACATTTGGTCAACCAACGCCGTATAGTAGCGCAGTCAGTCGGGGCATGATGAGGTGCCCCACAAGAAAAACAAGTAAGTAATTCACAGCCACGACATTCAACTCTTCGAGCACCTTCACGGACCCAAGCTCGGAAGATCCACTAAAAAATATATTCCAAATGATGAAATCAGGAAATATCTATAATAATAAATATAAATCTCTATAGAGAATTTTATTACTTACTAAAGCAATCAAATTGCTTAAACCAAATTCAATTGTTCTGCATACAAAGAAATTAGTTAATTTTATTCCTAAAGATTAGTCATATCAAAATATTAATTTTCTTGGGATGCAAATAAAACCTTACTGAGAGATAAAAAAGCATTATGAAAAAATATATAGCTTTTATGAGCATTAATATTATGTATGTTATCTTGAAAGTTAAAAAAAAACCATAATCAATTTATCAGTATCTCAAAAAGTGAAATAAAAGTTAACAAGAATGCAATAAAGGATTTCACTACACACAGCATACTACATACAGTTAGCAGATTGAAATACTTAGCCAAAGAAATAACCAGCATGAATTTAAAATCTACCTATCTCCATAATTGCCAGTACATAATATACCTAACTCAACCACATTGTATTAAATTAAGTTATGCACATGCATGAGACATTTATCTTTTTTACCTGACAATTAGGTCCTGGGCAAAATCTTAATTGAGGATGAGATTTCACATGATCCTTAAACATAAATTGTTGATAACGCTCCCGCAGTGTTGGTTTAGGAACATGTGACAAAATAAAATCTTCAGGGGCTCTCACTTCACAATCTTGTGCCATACACTGAATAGTATTTGACACACCTATAATGACAAACAATTATTTTATTAAAGTCATCAAAGAAAATTTGTACAAATAGGCACAATATTACAATCTTAAGGCAACTTAAAAATAAAAAGTGTTAGATGTTTCGGTAAATATTACAGCCAATCATTATTTTTATTACTTGTGTTACATAAAAGGTAGGATTTTACTCGAGTTAGATAAAAGGTAGGTATAGTTAGATTTCTGGTCCTAGTAAGCAAATAGGTTATTGCATTATAAGATGGGGGTGATTTGTATCAATTCTGACTATTATGTTAAAGTTACATACAAAAAAGAATAAAAGATAAGGTTTCTTTACACTAAGGTTGTATTTATATTTATTTCTGATGTTAAAAGATTTATAGGTATGAATAGATTAAAAGTTTGTTGACTGTTTCAGATCAAAAATCACCTTTTACTATTACAAACCACTCATCTCTAAGTGGATAAGTTTATATTACTTGTTTAAAGTCTTACCTTGCATTATTTGTACTTCAAAGTGCATAGCCCAACAATCATTGCAAAAGTAATGTCCACAAGTCAGGGCACTATACTTATGTATTGGAGGAGTATTCGCGCAGACGGCGCACACCACGCGACTGGTGCTGGCCTGCAGCAGCGAGGCCACTCGAGGCTTCACGCGACTGTAAACCAACACTTCGTTCGCATTTTCCTTATATTTATTTATTATCTCTTGAGCATTCCATTCATATGCATGTAACATTACCTGAAAACCAAGATAAGGCTTTAAAGTCTTGAAATTTAGTAACGTTACTGGTAGAACTGATCATTAACCACATCAATGCACGAACCTTGGCAAGTGAAGGCGTAACTTGAAGGCTATTGCTGAGCAATTCAATCGATTCATTTAACAATTTCTCTACTTCTTCTACCTTGAGACAGGAATATAAAAAATACTCTGGATCTGATTTACTACGATCCACTGTTTCCATATCACAATCATCTTGTTCTCCATAGTAATCGTAGTCATCGCCATCGTTGTCCGAATATTCCATATCAGATTCAGCAGACATTTTGTTTGGTTAGATGAAATGCAGGCTCAAAATATAACTGTACACTATAACATAATAAAATCACCTTATTGAAAATGCAAATATAAAACTATATAACTGATATTCTAAGTAAAATCTCAAGAAATTATTTACATACTTGTTTTGTAAATAATAAAACGCTGTTGATGTATTTTTGCGATGCAATCTAATTTACTACTAAAATCTACTAAAGTCAATTTAATGCTGTCGTTCAAGCTTAAATATTCTACTATGTTATCTTAATTTCATAAAGAATTTATTGTAATCTTATCACTGCACCTTTGTTTAGTTTAATTTCTATCAATTTTTCAATGCTTGCTTTACGTATAAAATTACTGGTTTTTGTGATAATCCGGATTATCCTCACAAATCCAAAAGTTTTCACGGTTTAAAAACTCGGAATCCAAAAAGTAATGGTAGCATTCTAAAAAAAAGTAGGAGTGACATATGAAATGTGTTAAACTGTCAAATTCTGTCATTGAAAGGTCACCTTGGTGAAGTTCAAGATAGATTCAAATTTTTGAGATTTTGAAAATTCTTTTGGTGCGTATCTAATTATTTATTGTATAAGAAAATTTCTTTAGTGATAAATAGACCTTGTACACTCGTTGCAATATGGTATAAAACATTCCGCAAATCGTATTCACATCTTGAATTAGTGTTAAATATATTTTAGGTGTTGGGGTATTTATTTGCCCTTTACCATGGACGTGAACAGCACGCAGAAGTTTATTGAGCGGGGCTCACATAAAGGTAAAGGACTGGCTGTGTTTACGAGTGGAGGTGACTCCCAGGGCATGAATGCCGCCGTACGATCCGTCGTACGTATGGGCATTTACTTAGGATGCAAGGTCTACTTCATACGAGAAGGATATCAGGGTATGGTAGACGGTGGGGATAATATCGAAGAGGCTAATTGGTCGTCAGTCAGTTCCATCATCCACAAAGGTGGTACTATCATTGGATCCGCCCGTTGTATGGATTTCATGTAAGTTGTTTGTATTTATGAAATCATTTTAAACTAGCAATTTGTGTTTGTTAAATAGAATTTATAATGTGATTATGAATTTCAAATTATTGAATTGCACAATTATTACATTTTTATTTCAAATATATTCTTTTTTTAAATGTTACAGTAAAAGGGAAGGTCGTTTGAAGGCTGCCTACAATCTTGTAACTCGTGGAATCACCAACTTGGTCGTAATTGGTGGTGATGGTTCCCTTACTGGAGCCAATCTTTTCCGGCAAGAATGGGGAGATTTGCTGGATGAGTTGCTTGCAAATAATAAGATTACAAAAGACCAAAGGGAAAAGTACAAGCATTTGCATATTGCTGGAATGGTGATTATATTTTGTGTTGTTGCATTGTTATATTTTTATTAAAACATTGTCCCCTGTTTATTTATTATTAAAGACAATGTGTTATCTTTATTGTTTTAATCTTCTAAAGTTTTTAATGTTAATGTTTTATTATTAATTTGAATGTAAATTTACAGTGTATGTAAATGATGATTTCAGTATTTTGTTTTATATTCATAGGTGGGATCCATTGACAATGATTTTTGTGGTACTGACATGACAATAGGCACAGACTCAGCCTTGCACCGCATCATTGAAGCCATTGATGCTATTGTGAGCACAGCTTACTCTCACCAAAGGACATTTATTATGGAAGTCATGGGTAGACATTGTGGGTAAGTACTGTAGTTTCTTCAACCACTATCTTTTGATATAATTGTGTTTTTTAAAGGTTCATAAATTAATAAAAAATTACTTTTATAATGTCTTATTTTGAACATTTACTTAAAATCTCACTAATTAAAGTATTAATAAAGTGTATTCCTTATAATTTTATGTTTTAAAAAAGGTGTAATTTTGACAAAAGTTTTAAGGCTGTAGGTAAAAAGTTTGTTTATTTATTAAGAAAATATTATGGTTTTGTAAATAATTCAGCTATTTATAATTCAAGTTTGTTGGTTTAGATATCTTGCTGTAGTCACGGCCTTGTCATCTGAAGCGGACTTTGTCTTTATTCCTGAATCACCACCTTCTGTAGACTGGAAAGAAAAACTTTGTGATAAGTTAGAACAGGCAAGCGTACATTCCACTATCACCTTGCCTTTTGTCAAGAGTTGTTGTTGAGCATATCCTGGAAGCACTATTTTCTTCCCTAACTCATAATAATATATCCTTTTAGTTTTCTTGCAGTTTACACCGCCCTATGTACGGATGCTACTTATAGTTTTATTTGCGAAGACCCAGCGCCCCTCAATTGGGAAAATAAAATGTGTGCAAAAATAAAAGAGGCAAGACATTTATTTTGTTTCATCTGGGAGCAGGATCACTTCTGTCATTTCATCTTCTGTATTGGAAGTTCCATTGATATACTACGCCTTAAACTTGTACATGTCAAATCTTTCACCAAAATTCTTCATTATGACATTGAGAACGGGATTCACTGCATGATCCATTATGAGCGGGAACTGCTTGTTGCAGTTATCTGGCATTAGTAGCCGCTCTGGCGAGTGAGGCGGACCAAGTATTCATTCCTGAGGACCCTGTTCCCAATAATTGGGTTGAAAAGCTTTGCAAACGATTGCAGCAGGTATGCAGGCTTAATTGAGTGGCACTGTAAACTAAATACACAATTTAGTAATAGTTTCAAATGCAATTGCAATAATTTTCAGTTGGCTCAGAAACAAACATATCATATTCACTTGGATGAGATCATTGTTTTAACAAAGGCAATTTATTCAAATGCTTCTGACAGTATCTATAAGCCTGTATTTTTGAATGTTCCTTTTTTTAGTACAGGCCAATCTATGCCTTACGCGAAATATCATGGGCATATTATATGACATTTGTAAACAAATGCTATTAATATCATGATCCAAGTGGTTAGATATTGATGCTTCATAATTATTCCAGAATACGGAATCATGTCCCGTTTAATGGAATTAACGCTTTAGTATTAAATAGGCAAACGATTTATCGCAAGTTTGATCTTTTATTTCTATTATGGATCATGTAGCATCAATGCTGGGAAAAATTTGTATAATTGCCATTTTATTATTATATTAAAATATGCTGCTTCAAATATATAAAATAATATCTAATGCTTTATTGTGTTTTTAGTCCACTATTATACTTAATTTAAAGAAATATACATTTATAAGCATTCGAAAAAATTTTACTGACAAATTATATATGGGGCTGGTATAACATGTGCATTTAAGCTAGACAATTCCTTTTTTACCTTTTGCATTTTGCTTTCGAAATTTTTCTTTGTTGGTGTTATGTTCGTGGGTTTTATGTTTGTTACTTTAATGACCTGATAAAGTTTTTAACTGCATAATTTGTGAGTATTGTTTGTGACCATTTGTGTTATTTAATTATTATTGCACGTTGTTTAATTACGTTTGTCATATTATACGTCAAATATAAAAGATTATATATTTATTTGGAATGGGTGTAATTTATTTTAAGTGTTATGTTTAGATTATTGCATATTCTGATTTGAAATGTTATGTCTGCGAACTAGGAAAGGAAATCAGGCCAGCGTCTGAATATCATCATCGTGGCTGAAGGGGCCATTGACCGCGAAGGTAAGCCGATCACGGCCGAGCTGGTGAAGAAGGTGGTGGTGGACAACCTTCAACAGGACACGCGCATCACCGTGCTGGGTCACGTGCAGCGTGGTGGCTCGCCTTCCGCTTTTGACAGGATTTTGGTGAGCAAACTAGCTCCACTATGATCTTATAGCTTCGTCCTATCAAGTCGCGAGAGGCAGTTATTAAATCTTCTTTTTAAATCTCATGCCTCTTAAAATAAACTTGCAACAGAATCTACTGAATTAATCTGGATTAAACTAGTACCACTATCAAAAATTTAAGTACCTACTCCTTTTTTTGTTTGTTTAACCCGGGGAATACGTTACGTATCACTATCCTCCGTCGGGGGCGGGAGTGGTGTGTAGAACTGCCCTATCTTAGAAAAGGCGAAGTTTACCCGCTAAACCCCGGGTTGTTTCTCCTTACCTGATGGTGGCGTCACGTGAGGGATGGCCGACCCTTTGCACCTATTACGTCACCGGCTTACTTAACTAGGTATAAAAGGCCTGGTGTCCCTTGTGTAATTTTCTAATTTAAACAAACTTAATACATTAACTAACCCAATTTTTCTTAGTGATAATGAAACCATAGATACTCTTCTTATAATTTAATTTTTCATCTATTTTTAAATAATGTACAATTCAAAGTTTAGTCATGATGTATGTCAGGCTGTGTTGGCATTAATCAATTAATTTTTTAATCAATTAATTAATTTGATTAATTTTAATCAGATTAAATTAATCATGATTAAAATAATCATGATTAAAAAAATAATCTTAATCATGATTATTTACGTTAATCATTAATCACTAATCATTAATTGATTAACTTGTTTAACTTGATTAATAAACTAATACATCTATCAACGTTATTAATTCTATATAATTATGAGAAATGTTGGAAATAATGACACATTTCTTAAAATGATTTTAATTATTATTTTAGAACAAAAAAATAATTTCTTACGTTCAAATACACTGAATTCTAATTTTGAAGAAAATTTTCAATCAACTCACCTCCGATCTTTGCCGACAGACCCAAGGTTGCAAATTTTCAAATAATTATCCGATAATTATCTGATAACTGTATATTGTTATCTGATAATAATTATCTGATAAGAAACTGATAATTATACGATAATTATTTAATAATTATCCGAAAATTGTTAAATAATCAAGATAGTTATTTTCTCTGATAATTATTATAGATTTATGCAATAACTGAAAAATGTTATCTGATAATAATTATCCGATAATTATCCGAAAATTGAAATTATCATTATTATCAAGATAATTATTTTCTCTGATAATTATCAGATAACTGTATATTGTTATCTGATAATAATTATCCGACAAATTATGTGATAATTATCAGATAGTTATCCGATAATTATCTGCTAAGTGTTAATCAATTAATGAAATAATATCTTAAGACCTGGACAGACAAAAAAACATGTCGCGTTCCGAATCATATTTTATTTAAAAAAAGTTTACGAACCAAAAAGGTTCTGTTCTTATAATTAACCAATATCAAAAAAAAATTATTAACATTTTAGGTATTAATTTAATTTAATCGATTATTAATTTTAAGGAATGCTAACACTTTATTTACTGCTTTTGAACTTTGAAGTAGCATATTTATTTAATAGAGTTGCCCAACTATCGATACTTGACCTTGAAAACTAGTAACAATATCGATAGTATTAATTTAAAACAATCGATACTATAAATAGTATATTTATCCCACAGACAAACTGTGTCAACAGTTTTGTGGGACATTTTTCTAATATTTGTTAATTTGTATGGCTTAATAAATAAATAAATAAATAATAAATAAATAATGTAATAGTATCGATACTATCGATAATATCGCTTCCAATCAATAGTATTTGTTAATTTGCAATATCGATACTTTTGATATGACTTCAACTATCGATAGACTATCGATAGGCAACTTTATTACGTATTGCATAAGCTGTTGCATGGTGTTGCTCTTCCAATAAATTAAAGAAATTAATAAATTAAGTATTTAATAGTTAATCAAATTTTATTAATCAGATTAATGATTAAAAATTAATGATTAAAAATCATAATCAAAAAATTTGATTAATGATTAATTAATCTTAATCAAATTTTTTGATTATGATTTTTAATCATTAATTTTTAATCATTAATCAGATTAACTTTGGGCCAACACTGATCAGGGTTGCCGAATGGGAGCTGAAGCTGTAATGGCGCTGATGGAAGCCACCCCTGAGACCGAGCCGTGCGTGGTGTCACTCGACGGCAACCAGGCGGTACGCCTACCTCTTATGGAGTGCGTGCGACGCACTAAGGCAGTGGCTCAGGTAAGAATCACCAGACATTATTTTTTAACATATTTCTCGTCCTTTTCTCAGCAAGCTCCCGCATCAAGAAGTTAATCGTTGGACAATTTGAAATTTTCTGACACGTTATTTCAATATTGTTCTTTTGCTCAATATTGTTCTTTTGCGCTATTTCCTACCACAGCGCCTAATGCCGTCAAAGATTGCATCATTCAAGAAAAATACAGTAAATAAAATACCGTAGGTTTAAATAGGATACTGCTTCGTGCATGTTCAACCGCACTCATCATGAATTCTCAACCAATACCTAAATTATGGAAGTCGATTGTTATGCATCCCTGTTAGGTATACCAAGGTTTTGCCACTATGCATGGAGTATTATTTCAGGCCATGACTGACAAGAACTGGGATCTGGCGGTGCAGCTGCGCGGGCGCAGTTTCGCTCGCAACTTGGAGACGTACAAGATGTTGACCCGTCTCAAGCCGCCCAAAGAGGCTTTTGATGCATCTGGAAAACCCTCGGTAAGACAAGTGATTGTTTTTTATTATTTTTCGTACATCATTATATAATGACATCATCATTATTTAATGAATCATTGGACATGTGATCTACACAGGCGACATAAAAGTCTCTTGAATTTTCTACCAGTCTACGGAGTTTACCTTAAGGTTGAGCTGGAGGAAGAAACAGTAGGTAGTGCTAATGGATAAAAGATGCGAGAACACTAAATAAAAATATTTAAGTATCAATGTTTGAAGTGGTAATGCAGTGCTACTGTGGATCTAACAGTTTTATAAAGGCAAGCGTCCACAGGTCGCACTATCGGACGGATCGCATCAAACAGATTAATTTTACAGACTGCATCCACTGTTCGGCAGTGATCGGATTGCCGGCGCGAGTTTCAGCAATCCACTGATCGGCATTCCATATTACCGCGTTTACATTCAGCCCATTGCCGCGGCAACATGGGGAATAAACTGGGAAACGCGAGAATGTAAACAGGTCATTTCCATTGCCTTGACGTTGCCGTTCGCATTGCCCGGCTATCCCCCATTTGGCGGTTTTTCTAGCGGACATCAAAGCGCGGCAATGCGAGCGGCAACGTGTGTTTACATGTTGCTCTCTCGTTCAGTCGTTTAATATCTTTAAAAATACTTATATTGTTCTATTACGATGAATTGCTATCATCCACCATCTCCTCTGACGACGACGTCTCTTTTGAATTCTATTTTATTTTTAAACATTTAAATAATTAATTAAACTTAAAAGGCAGAGCGCCGACGCTGCGACAATATCCACGTTGTCCATGGCCCAGGGTCGAATTTAAAATACATATGAAGCGCCGAAGCGGCAATGTAAACACTCATTTCCGCTGACGTTGCCACATCAATATACGGGGAAATATGTACGGCAAGGCAAGCAGCAACGGAAATGGCTGAATGTAAACGCAGTAATAGATGTACAATATGACGTCATCGCCGATGAGCGGTCCGTACGGTGCAGATCAGTGGACGTTGTTGTATGAGTTTTTATACAAGGTAAACTAAAATCCGTTACTTGCGATGCGTCCGATGCGTGCGATGCAGGCCTGTGGACGCTTACCTTAAATAAGCGAAAGCGAGAGCCAAGACATACGTGACTCAGGACATGTCCGCCACTTGACCTCCTTCGTTTGCATGATTGAGTAAATATCATCATAACGGCAATTTTGTCGTATTTGCTATTAATATAATTATGCCAAACAATGACGCAATTTTCTATAATAAGTAATAATTTTGTTTTATGTACTTTAACGAAAGATAAGTTGGTATCGTAAGTTCAACCTTACCACGCATTAGTAAAAAGGTATCAGTCTATTATAAGTACGGTAAAGGCCTTCATCATTGAAATCAAGTTATCGTCGCAATGATGGGTACTGGCTTATCACCACGTTTGCCAAATAGTGGTGATCACAAACCAGTTGTGCTCGAAAGATCGAAGAAGAAGAGAAAGAGATTCGACTTGAAGATAGCAAACTAATTCTTTGACGTGGGAACTTGGGAAGTAGTCTATTTCTTTCTCGAAAATGCTATTATGCCAAATCTTTGAACTTTGGTCTGAACTGATCTGAAATGACTACTGGAGTAAGGTTTTAATGGGCATGCCTATGCCTGACCACAGGATAGTCCCACTTCGCCACCCAGACTGAGTGAGATAAGGGCACACTTCCCTCACGGTAAAAGAAAGGAAATTGTAAGGCAAAACTTCGTAGTTTCTCTAAACAAAACTTGAGCCTAGAAAATATAAGCCCATTACGATTTAAATCATTCCCGTTGTATGCATTTACTATTATTCTCCAGGCATGCCTAGTATGGGCTGGTTTATAGCCACGAGGCTGGAACCAGCTCGTCACATTCCCAAGTGGAAAGGAGAAATCGGGAAATTTAGTGAGTATTGGGACGCATGATGCCAAAAAGCGTTTTGCCTAGTATTTTCCCGTCGTATCCATTCCCTCTTCTCCAGGCATTTCTAGTATAAATCAGTGTAGTAATTGAACCAAACGCTAGTTCATCCGTTAGGAAGGGTACACACTGGCGGTGATGCACGTGGGCGCGCCGGCCTGCGGCATGAATGCGGCCGTGCGCTCGTTCGTGCGCAACTGCATCTACCGTGGCGACACCGTGCTCGGCATACACGACGGCATCGAGGGGCTTATCAGCGGGAACATCGTTAAGATGGACTGGTATGATCTTGCATTAAATTTTTTTCTGTCATTAAACAAAAATGAAGTGTAACTAACAGTTTTATATATATATTTTTATACCTTAGGCTGGTTTTAGAGTCATGCTGATGCGCGCGCGTAGCAGCATACATTGCCGGTTTCCCTTGCAGATCAGATATTCGCTATGTTACAAAAACAGCGATACTTGCTGATATGCGCGCTGACGGCGTGCTTGTCAACGTGACTCTAAAACCAGCCTTACAAAATACAACAGTGAAGTAGCACTTCATAACTGTTGTGATTATGTTTCCGTCGGTGAGTAAGGTCTTCAGAGTCCATTTGCGGAGGGCATACCTAGTGTTGCCAGCGGGAAGAACATTTTTTTTTGCGGAACCGAGACGTCACATAAACATGTAATTATCGTAAGTACCTACAATGTACAAAATAATTAAATATCTTCATGTTATTTATTCTTTGGTGACAGGTCGGATGTGACCGGGTGGGTGGGTCAAGGCGGTGCTTTCCTTGGCACGAAGAGAACTCTGCCAGGTGACAAGAAGGCCGACATTGCTGCCCGCATCAAGCAATTCAATATCCATGGGCTGCTCATCATCGGCGGTTTTGAGGTAAATTTCAATGATTATGTTGATTAAAGCTTGAGGATTCTTCAGAAGAGCCCTCAGTTCATTGTTGAATCGCGCATTAGATGACTTATTATTTTGGGTTTGTTAATTGTAATGAAGTATTCTTTTTTTACCATGTGATAATCTCATAAAGATCGCGGGGATGTACTGAATACGGGTGGTGTAGAATCGGGCGGTTTGCAGATACTTGGTAGGCCAATTTCCATCCTTTTTCCTCTGAAATGATGTTGATGATTTTTTTAATACACAGTCGACAGACCGGCCGTGTATAATAAAGCTTTTTAGTTAGTTATAGGTATGTTTTGTAATGTTCCTAACATATAATGTAGGTATTTCAGTTAATCAAAAAACTCAACATTTTAAGGAGGTAAATACTTATTGCTCTAGAAGTTTACAGCTACACAATTATTACTGTAATCTATTTCCACCATCAACAGGCTTACCAAGCGGGTCTGGAACTATACGAGTCCCGGTCGCAGTTCCCTGAGTTCTGCCTGCCTCTGGTGGTGATTCCGTCCACGATCAGTAACAACGTGCCCGGCACCGACTTCTCTCTCGGCGCCGATACAGCGCTCAACGAGATCACGGAGATCTGCGACCGCATCCGCCAGTCGGCTCAGGTACGAATTTCAACCTAATTCATTTAGAATTAGGTCTAATGCCATGTGTCATACTATTTTATGATATAGTGACACAATGATATTATAATAAAATCTTTTTTAGACCTCTTGGTCGATAGGGTTATGTCAGTACTGAAGCGATGTCAAAAATTGTCCAGTGTAATTGATATAGTGACACAATGATATTATAATAAAATCTTTTTTAGACCTCTTGGTCGATAGGGTTATGTCAGTACTGAAGCGATGTCAAAAATTGTCCACGCGTATGTATAGACCGATAAACTTATCTGTTCCGGTTGTTCAAAAATGGAACTACGTGAAATGTTAGTTTTCGCAATGCAAAAACGATATTTAATGACAGTACTAAAACGACAGTAGCGACGCCGCCACCGGTATATAAGTTTGTCGGTATATACCTATCAAACTGTCAATGCTTTTGCGAGACTGAGCCCGGGTTTGCTAATTAGCTTAGTTTTAGGGTGCCATTTTTTTAGCTCAAGTACCTATCTACCTATTTTTTATTATAATATCATTGTAGTGACAAACAAGCAAATAGGCAAACGAGCAGTGTTTTACCTGATGGTAAGTGGTCACTAGCGCCTATAGACACCTGCGACTAGGTTTAAGGTGCGTTGTCCGTCTCTAAATGAAGATGGAATAAAGAGTTATGGGTAATGGGAATGGGGTGGAGCGAAGAGAAGGGGGGTGGGGGTTCGGTACTCCTACTCACCTCATGGACGACACTTGGAAATATACTTTATTTATGAGAGAATAAGGGTAATATTTATTTTAATAGGGAACGAAACGCCGCGTGTTCGTCATTGAAACGATGGGCGGCTATTGCGGTTATTTGGCTACCTTGGCAGGTAATCAAAGTTTAAGTAAAATATTTATGTTAATTATGGTTTAAGCAAGCAAGCACATGGTTGGTTACGATTTAAGTGCAAAATCAGAGAACGTTGTTTGATCTCTTTTTTTGATTTACCGATATTGATAAACGAAGCACAGTAAATTAATGTTAAAAGTTATAATTCGTCCTAGACTAGACATGTACTAAATTAGTCCTTTTTTTGCGATAGAATTTCAGTAAACCCAACAATAATGTGCCTGAGAAACTGGCAACACTACTAATTTATTTTCCTGGCAACACTCAGGGTTAGCCGGTGGAGCGGACGCGGCATACATCTACGAAGAGAAGTTCTCCATCAAAGACCTGCAGCAAGACGTGTACCACATGGCTTCTAAGATGACGGGCGGCATCCAACGCGGTCTGATCCTGCGTAACGAGAAAGCTAATGACAACTATAACACCGAGTTTATCTACCGTTTGTACTCTGAAGAAGGGAAGGGCCTCTTCACTGCTAGAATGAATGTGCTTGGTGAGTATTTTAGTAGATTTCTTTATATGGCAACGGATGAAGGTTCGCTCGGTGAACCTTTGTTGAACCCTAAGATGATGAGATCCTCTTGAAATAAATGTAAATCATTACATACATTTGACGTGTCCCCTTGTTAAGAACAGTTGCGACTAGTGACATATCTCCACTGATACGTATCACTCTTCGTTTGAAAACGTTTTTTACCTATCCTGTTTCAATTCTTACAACAGTTCAGCATGCTAAACTGGGCCGTACGAGAAAGCTATATAATGTAACTAGCCTTCCACCCGCGGTTTCACCCGCGCGTAATATCTTATGTCAATTATCCCCGTCTTCCCCCCCACATTTCCGGGACCAAAAGTACCCTATGTCACCCGGGGATAGTGTTGCTTTCCAACAGTGAAAGAATTTCTCAAATCGGTTCAGTAGTTTCGGAGCCTATTCAATACAAACAAACACACTAACAAACATACAAACAAACAATCAAATCTTTCCTCGTTTTTTTTTCCAACTTGCGATTATCAACCTCGCTGCAGCGATCGACTGCAAATCCATTCTCTTTTATTTAATGCCACTACTTAAAACCCGCAGGTCACATGCAGCAAGGCGGTTCGCCGACGCCGTTCGACCGCAACATGGGCACCAAGATGGCGGCCAAGTGCCTGCACTGGCTGGTCGAGGCGCTGCAGCGCGGGCCGGCCGCCGCCAACACGCCCGACACCGCCTGCCTGCTCGGCGTCGTCAAGAGACAGTACAAGTTCACGCCTCTCGAAGATCTCAAGACACAGACCAACTTTGCGTAAGACTATTTATATTTTTGTACAGGTGCCGGCAAACTTCTTGACCATCGGTCGATGGAGTGGGGGAAACTTCGCGCATAGCGCGCGCAAATCTCCCGACGCCCGCACGCGCTATTAGTCAGAGGTATGCTTCTGACCAATAGCACGCTGACGTCTCCAAATTCGTGTTCTGCGCAATCCCCATTTGATTAGGCATTGCCGGTACCTGTACCACTAAATAGTATTACCGTGTCCGGCAAACATCTTGACCCTCGTTCGACAGAGTGGGGAAAGTTCGCGAATGTGCACAGCGCAGCGCACGCGCATCTTCCACACCTCACCTCACGTATACCCAAAATCCGTGTTCTGCGCATCTCCACCCGATTTCAAGATGTTTGCCGGGCACTGTACCCTTCTATGCCGAACTGGAGCCGCAATTCAGGGAATCGCTTGACGGTTGGTAATATAGACGTCGAGGTCCGATACGGCTTGGTGGGGAACCCCAGAGTTTAGTGGGAAGATTTTCTCGTTTTGAGTGAGGATAGTTCCAAACAACACCCTCCACACCCGTATAGGACGAAGGATAATGTGCGAAAGGTTTTCCTCGGTTTAATAAAAGTTTTGGATCACCAGTCTCCAATGACACTATGAGCAGGCAAGGAGGAGTACCCTGGGGTTTAGTGGATAAACTCCGCCCTTTCTAGGGTGGGATAGTCCCACAATCACAATTTTTCTAATTGTTTGGATTGATTTCTTATCCCACTCCAAGTGTATTATTTGCTTCGAAAAACTGATAACATATCGTTAACAGTGGTATTAACACAACATAATATAACAAATCTATTTGTCTATGCTCTTGAGATCGTTATATTCCATCAATACTGCTTTATTTTTTATAAAAAATTAATAAAGATAGATTAAAGAAATACTAATTAATAAAGAAAAAATGAATCGAGAAGAAATAAATCAATTATAATTAATTAAATCTTGCTACATAATATAAATCAATGATCTTATCCTCATGCTTAGTTTTTGCAATCAGATATTCAAATGACAAGATAGTCAATCCGATAAGCTTATCATGCGAATGTCGTGAACTTGTGTTATCGGTAAAATGATAAGTGCTCTAGGGTTCTATTTATATTATAGTCCTGGACATTGACACAACGGAGATAAATCTACAAAGAAAACTATGTAGAGTTGGTTTATGCTATGTATTCTACTTACTTTCAGTGGGGTCTTGACGTCATGCGTCTTTGCGAAGACTTTATATTATAGTGTGTGTATTAAGCAAGCAAAGCTTTACAACGATGAGTAATGCCTGGTGATGAGTGATGACTAGATATTTGATCACCGCGGTTGCCAGATGCTTCTACAATAAATGAAGAGCTTCGTATCAAAACCGAACAAGTCCTAAAATCGTTTAGGAACAAAAGAATAATAGCAATGTATTTTGATATACAAAGAGATAATAATTTTGGACTTTTTCCTAATTTACGCTTGTTGTTTCAGTCAAAGAATAGCAAAGCAGCAGTGGTGGATGAAGCTCCGCCCCCTTCTGCGTATCCTGGCAAAGCACGACTCCACGTACGAAGAAGAAGGAATGTACATGACAGTCGAGCAGGGAGAAATTGACTCTGAGAGTGTCATATAGACAGTTTAGTAGGAATTCTCCAATGTTGATATATTAACTATCAACATATTATTAGGGGATCTATCGCAATTTTGCAATGTAGGTTCAATAATGACTTGTACCTACTGATATGTATGTGCTATGGTCAATAGTCAGAAAATACATGTTTTCTTAAATAAATTAAATATAAATTATTTAGACTCTCGGTTCAAATACACGGGTTATTTTATGTAGATAATATGTTGCAATATTGTGAAAATATTTTAAAACAACAAACATCTTAGTAGTGAATAACTTAATAAATTATGACTTATTGCATTTTAGGGAAAATTTTAAGTTTTAGATGTAGTATTAGAATTCATTGATGGAATGTTTCTTACAAAATATTCATTTTGGTTTAGTTGACACTCCATTGAGAGCAGTTGTAAATTTTGAACCTCATCTGGTTAATTATACTTATGCCAAAAGATACTCAAATACCTACAGTCTGTTCCACATAAGTTGTCCTTTAGCCGCTATATTGGCAGCATTGCCTACGCTTTGTAAATCTGTCAAAAAACAGATTGAATGTATTGAAAAACAATACTACCAATATAGCGGCTAAAGGACTTCTTATGTGGAACAGACTGTACCTACATAATGTAAGAGACCAGTAACCACAGACCAATAATTATTTATTTTTGTTCCAATAGTTACAATTAAAACAATTGAATTAAATGGCTGTGGATTGACTGTGGAAATTCATTGTTTTAAATAGTAGAAAACATTACATATTGATAGAATTGAATTATTTATTTATTGATTCTATTAATTTATTTTTGAGACACAATATTTTGTAACCGATAAGTGTTGCTATATTTATAGATGATCATCACATCGGCATCGCATCAGCTGTAGTCAGATGACCGTTAACAAACAATATGTATGACAAAATATATTATTAGGCAAGCATGTATATTTGATTGTTTATTGGCTATTTTACTGAAGTGCTATAAAATTTAGTGTGTAGGATGTGATTTAA
The DNA here is from genome assembly GCA_949319885.1 of Mecyna flavalis. NCBI lineage: Eukaryota > Metazoa > Arthropoda > Insecta > Lepidoptera > Crambidae > Mecyna > Mecyna flavalis. The sequence continues at coordinate 11,031,918 of OX439426.1, forward strand.
GATTATTTTTGTATAAAATAAGTTTACTAACAGTATTTTTTATGAAATCAACGTACTGGTGAAATTATATAGAAATTATATTTTAAAATCAAAATATTATCAATTTGCGATAAATAAATGTTAAGCTGAATCTGAATAGTATCGAAATTTTATGCCATATATTTGTATTTATAATACAAAAAAAGTGAATATACTTTTTGCTTTATAAACAAAATAATAGTTTTATTATGATTTTTATGTATTTCCTCGGTTAGGCGGTTTCTTGTGTCAGATAAGCCAACAGATAAATGGCCAATAGCCACAACTGGTTGGGCGCATTATGTCCAATTCGCAAAAGGTCCAGTGCGCTCAAATTGTCAAATTCTCACAACGTCCAAATCTTAAATTGTCCAATTAGCAATTTGTCCACAGCTGACAGTTGGACATTTTGCGAATTGGACATTATGCGCCCAACCGTCCCAATCAGATGTAAAGGGGAAACCGGGGGAGTTTAGTGGGAAGTGGACACCATAAATATATTCAATATACTCTATGGTGGACACTTTAGTCTCGAGTCCCACACACGCGGTGCTGCCAACTCTATAAATTAATTTGTGCTAAATCTGCATTCAAAAAATGCCAAAAACATGCTAAAATTTTTGGAAAATGCTAAAAAAAAATGCTAACACTGGAAAATAAAGCATTTATTATCATAACCAATTAAATATTTAACTAGGAGATACAAATAAGGCATTAAGACCCTCCTCTGTATCCTCTTGAAGGGATGCTGGCAAATATGACGCTGAGGAAGTAGAGGCATACGCCTCATTTGTTCCAATTTTTCGTATTTCTAGGTCAGGAAAGTCGTACGAATGGCAACATTTATTGACCCTTCTCAGACCGAATCTTACATCAGCAACATTCACAATTCATTTTTCGTTTGCACGAAGTGACCATAGCTAGCCCCACTTACAATTTTAGCCTACCAATTAGAGGAGATGTATTCGGGGTTCAGGTCAACTTTATTGTTTAAATTTTGTTAAGTTATCGTAAAAACAAGAACAAAAAAACGACTGCGGAGTCATCAAAAAAGGCAACTAACTGCCAGTTCGTGCCAGATGTTGCTCAAAAGATGTGTAAAGATGCAAGTGTTAGAAGAAAGCCCAAACATGAATATGTTGTCAATAAGTTGAAATCGCAAGTTGTATTGTTTAAAACACGTGTTCTGCTAAAAATAGTTAAGTCCCATTGTGGGAAAATAAAATAACTGCTTTTGTTTACGCATAAAAACCAGCGTAAAGTAACCAGAGTAAATATGCCAAAAAATATGCTATATGCTAAACTTAATTTATTTATGCTAAATCACTTGGAAAAATGCTAAATCTAGCCATAAAAATGCTAAATTGGCAGCACTGTCACACACGGCCGCAGGTATACCTGCGGTTATGGCGCATAGACACATTCTCCTCCGCAAAAAAGTGTCAATAAGAAAACAGCCATCCGGGCGCAAACGTAGAGACCTTTTATGGTTACGTAGCTGGATTGATTTATCATGTGACGGAAATTCCATATAAACTCATTGGCGGGAATCCTTTCTTAAGTTTCAATCCCCGCGACGTAGTAAAGCTAAAGCGGTTATTCGGCGGGTAAAAGCACGATTTGTGGGGAATCCCCGTATATTATTTGTGTAACTGTTCGAAAGAAGAGACAAAATAAATAATAACGCGTTGGTAAACATTTGTTATTTCTCTATGGTAAACATCAGACCCACTGATCTCCATAGACAACTGGATGGGCGATTGGTACCAAATGTTTGATCCGATTTGAAAATCGCCATATTGGCGCTGAAAGCAGTAGTTAGTGCACTTGGAACTAATAATAGTACTGACTTTCGCAGACAAACTTCAATAATGCTGTCATTGTCAATGTCAATGGCTGTCCATTTGAAGACATTTTAGTTCCCAGTGCACTATTGGGGGCGCTTCAAATCGACATAATAATAGCTGTCATTAAAATGTCTATAGCCAATCCAGCGTAATACGCCGCGCGTATTATAATGGACCTCAGTGATCAGACCATAAGTCTATGCATCAGACAAAGACAACGAACGAATGCAAGTCAGTGTTGTCAAAAAATAGTGCGAAAAATAATGCTGCTAAAACTTGTTCTAAGTTTAAAATTGTACCAAAAGATACCAGATTCAGAAATTATACCAACCAAAAAACTAGTACAGTTTTACGGAGCCCAAATTATATCAATACACCGTACCTACATTTTTGGCGTGGCTCGTCATTTATTACAATAAAAACAAAGAAGTTCATGGTCAATACCACTGAGTGAGATCACTACGTTTTGTCAAATATTTTTATGTAAGGTAACAGACGTATTTCCAAGGAACAACTTATAATGATTTATGTCTTGTTCTATAAAAATTTAAAAAAACTACAAATGTTGTCTATGCTCCCTGAGATTGGTGGAGATTGGCTTCCTGCCAAACTACTTTTAAAATAAATTTCAATATTTTTATGATTCATCTTTTAAAATTGAATAAAATGTATAATTATAAATATTATTTTTCAATTATATATGGTTTATTTTATATTTTATCAAGTTTATTCGTATTTGAGAATTAATATTACCTTACTTGACCTTTCCGGTTGCCAACACAACAACAAACGACTTCTCGAGAAGTTGACGTTTCACCGCGTAGCAAGTGAAAGTGTCACGTCGGTATAATTCCTGTCAGAAATATTTTTGTTTCGCTAGAAATTTTTATTGCCTGCTAAGTGGTACGTAAAATATTAATATTTCGTTGAAAAACAAGTTATAAGAAGTTTCTCATTTATGAAAAAGTTATATCAGTGTTCTTTATTGTCGTAACAAAAATATATTTTCAGATTAGGTTATTGCCGGAAAGATGGGTGTAAAGCCTGCAATTGGAAGGAAATCTAACAAGAACCCACCAATTTTCAGTCATGAATTTGTGATTCAAAACCATGCAGATATTGTATCATGTGTCGTTATGGTTTTCTTAGTCGGACTTATGGTGCAGGTGAGCTACTGAAAAATGCCACGTAGACGATGTTTTAAAGGCTTACATTGGAAATTGTGTTGTAAATTCTACTGTAACTTAATAATTAAGTGACTATTGTTTTAGTCTACAAGCCCCGTCGCCAGTTTATTCATCAGTCTGCATCATAATGTCAGTGGAGTGGAGCCTTCTAGAGAAGTGCCTAAGGGAGAACTATTCTTTTACGAGGCCGGTTGGAAAGATGCCTGTGCCGTATTTTTCTACTCCCTTGTCTGTATTGTCATGCATGCCATCCTACAAGAATACTTTTTAGATGTAAGTATCACGAACAAAACTTTTATAAAAGATTACCATATTGTACTCAATGCAATCTATTAACCTCATTAATTTTGAATGAAAATCTTTAATGTGTGTTTCTTAGATTGAAATTATGTGTTTACAGAAAATATCAAAGAAGTTCCACCTTTCAAAGTCAAGATTGAGTGCCCTCAATGAGTCTGGCCAGCTGGTTGTGTTCCACTTAGTAACTCTCTTATGGGGAGGTGATGCTATTCTACGTGAAGGATTCCTTGTCAACATATCAAAGCTGTGGGATGGTAATTAGTTTGGCTTGATAAACAATTATTATGTCTAGTGGGTAGTTTCACATTAAATTCATATCAAATTATAGATAGACACCAATACAATACAAATGTTTTGGGAACAAGATAAAACCTATGTTCATTCATTCATATTATATAAAAATATTAAGTATATAATCATTGGTAATTTAAAGCGCTTAAGAAATTTGTTTTTGGATTATGGATAAACTGTGATAAGATCAGCTTTACACTTGATTGATTACTAATTTGAATTATTATAAGTCAACAATAAAATGTATTTTAGGCTACCCCAACCACCCAATGAGTTTCTTGTTGAAGCTCTGGTGGATTGTCCAAGCTGCATACTGGCTGCACACCATCCCCGAGCTGTACTTCCAGCGCATTAAGAAGGATGAGTGGGCTGGACGTATTAGACATGCTGCTGCTGCTTTTGCCTTTGTTGCAGTCTCATATGCCTTCAAGTGAGTAGTATTTAATGGTTTTTTAAACTATTATTCAACAATATTTTTAACAAAAAAAATCTCTGATTGAATATCAATAATTTTGGCTTACAAGTTTGAGAAAAATTTGATTCTTTTATACCTTTGGATACTCATATACAAATTAGTTTTTCTGCTTGAGTTCTTAATAAAAGTAATTTGTTTATGTTTGTTTGCAAAAACAGCAGTTTTAGAATAAACAAATACCTAAAATAAAGTAGTTTTCACTAGTAGTTGAGGTGGCATACATTGTGTATGGTTACTAATACTCCACCAGAGATGTATGTGTGAGCATAAATCATGTGTATTCTTACTGTGACTTCAGCATAGAAGTACCTATGTGTGAATCATGTATCATAAAAAGTAACTACATATATTCAGTTTTAGTAACCAAAATATTTATATTGCTTCAGCTTCCAGCGAGTTGGTGTTAGTCTTGTGGTCTTGCACTCCCTGGCAGAGTTTGTTGCACACAGTTATCGCCTTAACTCCATCCTCAGGGGAGAGAGGGAAGACTTCTTAGACAAATGTAAGTAGTACTTATTCATTATTAAATAAATACCAAGATTATGCTGAGTTCTATCAAGTAATGTGGCAAAGAATGTCCTAGGTCAGAATAAATATCTGTTACTACCATATTAAAAGGTGTAAATATAAATCAGTCCTGCTATCTCTCACAGATAAAAATAAAGTTACGTATTTTGCAGCCCAGTATGAGCTGGTAGTAGTAAAAGAAGGTGTTTAAAGTTAACTAGATGTAAAAGTGTATGTGTGTCACTAACATTAAAGATGTTAATAAGATGTTTAAACAAAATTTCTCTTAGTTTTTTTTTGACATTGTAAACTTCTTTCTTAAAATGTTTCTTATTTGCTGTATTATTTTATGTGAAATATGCACAGAATTTTATATTTCTACTTATACGTATACTAGCCTTCCACCCGTGGCTTTGCCTGCGTGGCCTATCTATACAACGTTAGTGCTTCCAGAATCGGTTGTTAAAAGTAGTCTTTTCCCACAATCTAGTTCATAACAAATTTTATCAAAAAAGTTTATGGTTAAGATGTGAAAGCATTAATAGACGGGCAGATTTACTTTTGAGTCCAAAATATTATATGAGGATAACTTTGTTTTTATTGTTGCATTTTCGTGACATTTATCCATGTTTAAAATGCATTCCATAATCCTTTGCAAAAAACTGCTGTTAATGTTAAATATACTGCAGTGGCTGCTCTTCTGTTTGGCAACTGTAGTAGCATACTAAAGTCCATGTTTATCTGGCACCTGAAGTAGTATATTAAAGTCCTATGGTGTATTGGTAGTGATGGGCCTGCTGAACGGCAGCGTGTTCGTGAGCGTGCGGCTGTGCTCGCTGGTGCTGGGCGTGCTCACGTTTTACTTCGGTCTCGCCGGCGTCGCGCCGTTGGTTCTACGCGTCGCTGCCCTCTCCGTGCTCGTCTCCTTCCAGGTAATTTGTAATAAATTAACCTTCCGACCGCGGCTTCTCCCGCTTGGACTATACAACGTCATCATTACGTCACGTGGATCACCCTCCAGGTCCCAACCTATACCCATAGCAAAAAACACGGTGATCCACCGCACCTTTGTGACAAGAAATGAACATACAAAAAAGAAATTATTATCCTATGACAACTAAACATTAATGTCCTTTCCTAAAACCTATCTTATGTCTCTAATAAATTTCATCGTAATCAATCAACACCTCGCTGGTGTATAGGATATCTTTGGCCTTAAATATCGAATCTCAAATATAACAAGAATATTACGATGAAAAAAGTAAAAATACATTTCAAAACAATGTAAGGAAGACCTACCTAAATTTTATTGCGCACATCTCGATAACAACTCTCCAACTGCAAACTTGTTTAATTAGCAACTAAATGTACTCTTTAATACAAATATCCTATTTACTTATACAAAACAAACGTTTCGGTTAATTTAACGCTTTAATCTCATTTAGTTGAATTTGAACAGGTGTACTTGATGTACAACTTTATCTCGGAGACGATCAAGCAAAGGCAGGAGTCTCGCCAGTTGGCGCTGAGCAGACCTAAGAAAGAGAAGAAGGAAAAACCCAAAAAGGAAAAAGGTAAATGTTACTTGCTGATATAATTTGCATTTTACCGTAAAGTTTGAAACAAAAATTATACCTTACTTATAAAGAAAAATGAGCTCTGCTATGCTTAAAATATAGTTTATACATTGAAATTTTAAGTTATCCTGGTCAACTTAGATATTTTGCTAAAGCACGGTCATTATTTGCCGTCAACACAAGTCAAGTAATTATTTGTCGTATCGCTCGCACCGGTGTGGGCATGCGAGCGAGACGGCAAAAATTACTTGCTAATCACAGGGACAGGTATAAAGGGTCATTGTACGAAATTCTTCCTGTTTCGCGACCGTGCTTTAGAGCAACTTTCATAATGTCCTCTGATACACTCGAAAATATAAGTTTGTAATAGATTTAAACTTTTAATTTTGTTATAGTCATTCAGCTTAGATATTTTTTAGAGCAATTTTCACAAAATAGAAAGTTAATACCCAAATGTTGTATTATGTTCCCACAGTTAAGAAAGTCCCCGTAGAAGATTCGGACCTTCCCGAGGTGGACCAGAACACGAACAAGACGCTGCGGCAGCGCCAGGCCGCCGCCGCCAAGGCCAAGTGAGCCGCCCGTAGCTAAGCATCCTCGGTTGTCTCCATCCCGTCGTACTGAGTCTTTCCACTACACTTCATTTCTTCCTCCAGTCTTCGTTTCCTGATGTCTCGGCACAAATATACAGCTCATACGCGGACTGCATTTATACTCGAGTATAGACTCCTATTTGGATGTTAATGGATAGATTCAAACGTCTCTGTGTGTACATGACATTTATGTTATTGACAGTGTTTATCATAGCTTAAATAAATGTAAAATAGATGATTGTGGTGTCGATATCTTTTAAAACATACATTCATTTAGACTGCGTAACTTACTATCGTCATTAAAAGTATAGTGGATACAGGGTTGTAAAAATATCTCCTAAAGTGTAAAAATAAAAGTCTAGGTTAAAACGTTGTTTATATGAATATATTGAATAAGAATTGTGAAGTACTGTGTCTTCATACACATTAAATGATGAGAATTCCATTTTTATTTTGCATTTCGATTTTAACGATTTTAATAAATATTTTCTTCATAATGGATTCCAGTACAGATAAATGAAATAAATTATTATTGTTTTATTTTTATATGATTGCTGTATTTTTATTACGTGAAAAATTCTATATTTTAAACTATTATTATTTTTCTTAACTGACAATCTTTTGGTGCTCTTGAATTTTAATTTAAAATTGAAATTTCTCTTCAGTTTGAATGGGATTAAGATTGAAAGAGATTTGTGTTACATCATGAGATTCAATCCATGTTGTTGTTACGGTCGTATGGGAGATGGTACACGATGAAGTTATTCTTCCTAATGTAAAATTGTGCTCATAAATTATTATATAATTTTCGTGAGATATGTCAATTTAAAAAGCTTGATGTTATTTTTATTTCAAAATAAATTTTGTAAGAATATATATTATTTACTTTTATTTGTTTCTTATCCTCTGTCGTCGTCCATATGGCGCTGTGTAACGTGATTTTTTTCTCCGAGACAAAAGACTAATTATTAGTCAGAACAAACAGCCATTTCTCACAATTACACATTGACGATTGGGATTAACAAAATCTTAGATTAATAACTAACAATTACTCGGAGATCAAATAAATTTAATGGCACACAAGAAAAATAAACAATTTGCAATGTTCATTTATAAATATTATTATATCTATTGTCAAAAAATAAAACCTTAGGCTTAGGATAATTTCTTCAATATTTTTTTAATTCTTGTGATATAACTAAAGTAAATAACGGGTGGTGGTACATATACCACGTAGCAGTTAATACTCGGTTAACTTAGTATTCAGTTTCAAGATTATATCCTGCTATGTTGACAAAATATGACATTACAGAATATAATCCACGTAGGTATTAATTTCATACAGATTTCATGCCAATGACAGTTTCTACGATTATTATCATAGTAAGCACCAATCAATAGGCGTTGATCGACTCAGTTCTTAAAATGTGACCAAATGCGCGTTCAAACAGTTTAGTTATAAGGACCTAGGTATCTTTACCGAAGCGTAAATTGACAGACATACATTGGGTATTTTAGAACTGTTTTAAATTTCATTTTCTTAGAAATACTAAAGTTTTCAGTCCTGCAAGAAGCTGCCAATAAAAATAGGGTTTGCCCCGCAGTAATACGATAGTAAAATACTAATGGTGGCATGAATTTGTGTTATTAGGATCGTGCCAGTGGTGATGTCATTCTTATACGAGGTGTACCTACAGATGCTTTCATACTTGTTGAATTTCTCACATGTTATGAAAAAAAAAGAATAACCCGAAAAAAGTTTAACTTAAAATTTTAAATATGGCCCCACGACCAGAGAGATTGCTCTAAATGGCAATGAAATGTGTTATTGTTATAGTCATATGACTATACCAATCGGCTTATGTGATACGGTCCATTTTAGAATGAGCTTGTAGGTAGGTATTGTACCTATGTCATTGGCTGATCGTTGCATTGGGCACATCGTGAAATGCTATGGCATAACGTGGCATGCAAAGCCAATTGGGCTATGATGTCGGCAGTGTCGGCTCTTCATGATCTTTCTTACTTTCACAGAGCATAATTTAGTTCAACGCTTAATATTTGGCAAGGGATACTGGGGAATCCCCTCCGATAGGTGAAGATGATGGTACTACAAAGCAAATACAAATAAAAAAAGGCATACCGCATAGGTGCCTACACTGCCTACCTGGGCTAACCGTTTGTGTACTGCACGATATACCCAGAGTAGTTTTTGGCTGGGAATATCGACTAATACGATGTTTTCTTCGATCCCAATAGGTACTTTATTGGGAACATGCCTGGACAGATCATAAAATTCCGGGATATTATACTCTGCCCAGGCATATTATTATGTGGTTAACCCCATCATAATATGCCTGGCCAGATCATTTAACGATTCAATCAAGCAATCCAACGATTGGCCCACGAGATATAGGTACATTAGAATGCACATGACTGTATTTGAACGGCCTCTGGCGTAGGGTACTACCAAATGCACCATAGGGTCAGTCCACAAAAGCCTGTTGACTGAGCATATGGATTTTGGAAAAAGTTTCTTTTACTATAAAAATACTATCGGGGTCAGGTGAAACACAGAATATATAATGTACTAAGCTGAAAGTTGCGATGTGAATTGATTCACTACCTTATACCTTATATTGTGGCCTTGCGAGAATAAAACGATTCTGACAATAGTAAATAATATTTTTAAAATATTATTCTAAGAAATGACTTGGCACCTTCGATAACTGTAAGTCTTAATTGAAACTCATATGACATAAAAATAAGTTATGCTGCATATTGATGGCACTGTAAATAAATAACGAGGAAATATTGATGATTATAAGTCATATATGTATCTATGTATGTATATATTGATATTATATTGTATTTATGTTATATTAATTTGTTTAGGTTTTCTTTATTATTATTATTTTTCGTTCTTTCTCTCTCTTTAGCCCGTTAGCACTACCTACTATTATTTTTTCTGCTTGACCCAAAGGTTGACTGGCAGAGAATGCCATTAGGCATTAGGTCCGCCTTATGTACTCTTGATTGTGCATTAAAGTTTAAATAAATAAATAAATAAATATATTTGTACCAAAGCACCTCCTTACTAATATTGTTGTAAAATATAATATCATAAAATATATACGGGTTGTAGTTAGAATAAAATTATAATAAAACTATAAATCTTTTTAACATTTCAATTGATTTGTAGTGAACAGTCTAGCCTAGGTAAAGAAGTGAAGTGAAGAAGGTGTGAAGTGTAGGTATCACACATAATTTAAGATTTTATATGAATATTTCTATGATTCTATCTTTCATAAGTAAAATATCGAATATCATTTTTTCAATAGCTTGTGTCGTTGATGTCTTTTGTACTGAAGGACACCTATGTATTTTGTAATAATAAAAACAATTTACCGAAAATATATGCGCATAACTTCAGAACGACTGCACCAAATCAGATTGTTATTATTGTCAAGTAAAAGGTATTATTATACTTCACTTGAGTATGAAATTAGTATTGTAATTTATTCGTCCTGGCGACTGAATAGAGTTACCATCGAGTTCTCGATAGACAACATCCTTTCGATTACGGTGGTAGAGTCTCTCTGTTGCATTGATAATGACGAAAATTAAATTATCTTTTGTAATACATCCTGTAGTTCTCGCAGTAGTTTCTTGAAAACAATCAAGAGAACAATATGCCATATTTTTTCTTTACATGAAAATTAGTATACAAGTAGTAGCAGTAACTATTATACTTAGTTAATTACAAATGCAATGTTTAAGTGTATTACATAGGTACTACATACCTACGTAAACAAGTAATATCGTCTTAAAAAAGATGACATAAAAATCTTTGATGAGCAAAATAATAGTTATATTAAAAAAGCTTGAACCGATTTAAACCTGTCCTTCGTAAAGTTTATGATTGTTTTATGTGTAAAAAAGAAGTGGTTAATAAATAGCACGATGGCATATTATAGCCAAAAAAAATACACAGCATAATATAAACTGTTCAGTGACCACAAAATCCTAGGCCTCGTCTGAAACACGATTTGACCACTAGGTCAACATAGCATTAATATGAAGTGTGCTAAAACACAGTAGGTATATTGCTTGCACTGTGTTAATCAAAATGATTAAAATTTACAGTTAAATTATAGCTACGAGTACAACGACAATAATTTTGACATGGTTTATATTTGAAAGCTCTTGTTCGTGTATTCCTAACTCTCTAAGATAAGAGTTGTTTGTTTATAGCAAACAAGCTATGAAGTCTAGTCTGCTTATTTCCTTACAGCCTGGGGTGTTAGCCTGTTAGGTCTATATTTTAAGCGGCAAATTGGCAATTTTGGCGGCTATTGAATTGATGATAGGTTTTGCAGCGACAACCGTTAGCGTGCGATGCGCGGGCGCAGCGTCTCGGCTTGAAGCATAAAAGCGCGCGGAGGGCGAGGGCGAGCCAGTTTGTTGTGAACTTGTGAGCGGTCGAGTCCTCCACGATGCAGTGTGCCACCATTTTCCTCCTCGCGTTGGCAGCCGTCGTCGCCGCAGGTTAGTGCCCCGCGGTTTTTGCAGCCCTTCGCGCCGATTTACACTCGCAATTTACCTTTTAGAGTAATTTGAAAGGAATTTCCGATTTGTTCCGTTGAGAGCTTCTGCAGCATCACCCTCTTTTTGTAGAAGCGACGTGACGTCACGAAGGCTAAACGTTGGGTTCGCTTTGGTGTTTAATTTACTGTAAACTTTACGTGAAATTGAAAAGTAGCTGGCCATTCTAATAACTCTATCATGTTTATTTAAAGCTTTATCTTTTGAAGATCAAATACGATAAATAAATGGTGTTTTCCTATTATTGTTCCTGTAGTTATATTTGAATATTTTTTTTAATAGCATTAGTTCAGTTAATTTATCTTTAGCAAATATATTATTTTCACTTGGTTATCTCGGACTCTATGATATTTATTATGATGTTTGTGTTTATGGTTGGTATGTACATACATACTAATTCATGTTTTGGGTAAAATTCAGTCTTAACACAAATAGCATTACAATATGATGTCAAATATCAATTAAATCCATATCCATACCAACCATATCTTTTGATATCAACAAAAAATCCTGTCAATAAAACTTTACCTCCAGTATTATACATAACAACACCTCCAATACCTTTATCCAACCAAGTCCAAAACTAACAAGAGTAAAATTAAATTCTAAATTTTTTCCGCTTAGCAAATGCGGAACTATCGTTTACCCGCGTGCATTATTAAGATGACTGCATCAAAACCCAATGATGGTGTAATTATGGTCACGAACTTTTGAGGCCGATCCTTCACCGATCGAAAATAATACATCGTGTTCGTGACGACGATAATGTACGATGATCTCAACTTTTTCTTGTTCTACCGTTTTTAAACGCTTCATAGCTACTTGATGATTTCATCCATAGTGTACTTTTGTAGCGTTCATTTAATTATCGTTTAATTATGTTCATATAAGCTTAACTAAGTTTTAATTACTCATAGGCATTTTTATGTAAAAACTTGATAGAAAACAAGTCTTTATAAAAACATGAAATTCCATAGAGTAAAACCCTTTTAATACGAGTAACTTCCCATTAGATTTACGTGATGTTTTTTACAGCATGGTCAATTTTACTTTTTGTTTACTCCGCCTAAGAAGCTTGTTTCTATTCTAATGATTCTCACAACAAAGGTATATGCTTAAAAATAACGAAAAAGTATTGGCTCATTTTATTTACATAGAATTTGAAAACTTACTACCTATCCTGAGTTGTAATTTTTTTTAACTCTGAGAGCGTCAAATAAAGGCGGCTTCTTGACGCCACTGACCTCCTTATTACGGTTGAAGAGCTTAACACAAATTACATTAGACATTATACGGTTACACATCCTCGTGAAAAACAAGAAGTGTAAAATATCTGGGCGTACACATTAAAGATTAACCACCAACTCTTTTTGAACTATTTCACCCGCGTGTAATTTTTTTTTTGTATGGCTTACATTTTTTGTATGGCTCAATTTCAGAGGGCCAGTTCTACGTGCCCCGCGCGTACTACACGATCGATTCGGACGGTCACCCATCGCCTCCCGTCGCGCTGCGCCGCCTGCGCCGCTCGTTCAACCCTTACCCGTACAACAACCCAAGCGGTGCTGATGCCAATGCCAACGCAAACGCTAACGCCTGTAAGTATTACTTCATTTAATCATATTTGATGCGGCTATTTAGCCATTTCAGACTTGCATCGGAACAAATCGAACAACAGAGGCACGAAACCTTAACTAGCCATTACACAAAGTCAGGATATGAATCTGTTGTATTTATAAGGTTTTTTTGAAACTATTATCATGGTAATTCCATGGCCTAATAAAACGCTTCTGGCTGTCTTAAGGAACGCGTTTGATGCTGATTGACGGTATGGAAATAGTTTAGGAAATGAAGAGTGACGTAGGTTTTCTTTATCCCTGAAAAATACCACATTGCTGTGCAGGATAACATCACAAGCCTAGTATACGAGTATATAAACGTTTAAAAAATATGACAGAAGTGGGTAAACACAGTTGGGTGAACTAAGAATCATTATTCAGTGCCCTAGAGCATGGAGGTCTTGGCTTTGTTATGATAAAAAAAAGTCAATTTTAATATTACATAGTAGGATTCATTTTCATCGTGAAAAAGTCTAAGATTCCCGTAGTTCCTTAAATTCGATGGCTTAACGTTATAATTTTTTTTGGTTGGAATTCGATGTTAATTGATTCATAGTTAAAGCAAAGATTTTGTTTTAAAAACATTTCAATTTTTAAAAAAAATAATAGATTTGTAGATGTAAAACCTAACTCCTATGTTGTTGTGCCTTTTGGCGAAGCTTCAAGCCGAATGACTTGTTATTATTGTTAGGTACCGCTATTTAGATGAACGTTAAGTAATTTCCGTGTCGAGCTTTTAGCTTGTTTAGCGTTCAAGTACGAGCACACAATGCAATGTGCCGGTGCACTGGTAACGTTTCCATAATGGAATACTTCTACTTACGTAAACCTATATTATGTTGCTACCCGCGGAAACAATGTACAATTAAATAAGCAACTTGTTATAAAATTCACTTTTACTAGTTAATAAATCCTTGTTTCCGTGACTATATGACTATATATTTTAAAAGGTATATGTCAAAAAGATAAATGAATCACTCTCAATGATCACTTGTTTGCTTCAGTTAATTTTTTACGATTATTTGTTTTATGATGTATGGAGTAAATATAAATTAAATTTATTAGACTTCGTTTGTATCGTCGAGTGCTGTGATATTTATTTATATCACACGAATATCTAAATCCATTTTCTTACTCGCTGCTCATCAAGTCATATTTATATTTAACCCTGGTAAACGTCAGACCATTAAGTTGAACATCGTAACGTAATGTTAATAGAAAGAAAGTCCTTGAATTAGGCGGTGTTTGTTAAATTCTATCCAATTTGATAGGCAGCAAAACTTTATGTTGATACATTATGTCGTGCTGTATACCAATATTATCTTTTATTATTCTCAGATCAAACCTATTGATTATTGTTAATTTATTGACCTCGTTTAAGAGTATCATTAATTCGTTTTTGACAAAAACTATTTTATGGTAGAGTCATTTCAAATAAACACGAATTTCAAATACACAATATGGTGTTTAGTATGAAAGATAATAATTATTCATGCTCTGGGGCAGCAGACCACGTATACCCGAGTTCGCTATTTCCTGTCTCTCAACGTTCTGTTAGTTATTTCCATATCATTTAAAATCTTTTTAGGTAGGTACTCAATTAAACTCTTGGAAAGACTTCTCTCTTTAAATTAATATTTACAAGGAACACTCTGCATTTGTGCATACAAACGCACTTGAAATACACATTGGTATGCAGTAGCGTATTGAACTCGTATGTAGATCACCGTAACAGTAGTATGAACGCGTTGGGAGCATATTATAATGGGTTCGCAGACGCGGCCGTTCGCCTAACGGTCTCCGCTCTAGCAAGATTCCACAGTCACAAAAAGTGATCGATTAGACCCACTTTCTCAAAAACATTACAAGAGTCAAGTAGGTACTAGTTATTCGAAAACTTTAAATGAGCTTCCGGTACTGTTAGATCAAAAAGTCGTAAAAGTGTAAATAAATTAGCAAGTTTTTATATTAATCTCCACCGTGTCTTAACACGATTTAAATCTTTGGTCTTAACTTTATTTAATTTTCTAACGTAATGGTATAAAGTTATTTCTCAAGATATAATTAAAACGTAGAGTACTGAGTTTTTAATGAGTGGCTCTCAAATTGAGTTTGACTAGTGACCCTTCCCTATGCGCAAGGGTTCGAATCCCACAGACCCAGAAAAGTAATTTATGTAATTAATATTTATGTTGTCCTGTTTCTGGTTGTTTATTTATTTTTAATAATATTTTATTTGGTCTTGATCGATCCATTTGCTTTGGGGTCAAATTAATGCATGTGATGTTGCCCAATATTACCTAACCCTAGTTAGTCCTTGACTTGTATTATACATAGTAATGTATCACTGGTTACCATAAAACTATTTGATTCAATAAAAATTGTTATACCAAATAAAAATCTGGAGAGTGAAGGGATCGTAATTATAGACAAACACTCACATAGAGTGACCACCAAGATTGAAGAACCGCTAAATATACTCCCGTCCATAGGAATTCTTGCATGTTACTGTATATGGGTTTGAGAACATTTAGTATTATTCTGTGATAAAAGTGAAACTCTGATATGAAGAATATAAATAGCGAACTTAATGTGAGGCGTGGATGTACCTACTGTCGATAAAGTATAGTAGTAAGTGCATGCGAGTCAAAAGATCTAAAACAGTTAAGATTTACGAGAACGACTGCCGACAAACTGCTCAGCAGTTTGGCAGACCTCGAAATTTGATTTTTCTGTAACAATAGATAAAAAAAAATTATTATCTTTTGACCCAGGCTATTGCCTCGCAGAGTGTGGCAGGATTTAAGACTATTTGTTTTAGAAGATGCAATCTGTTTAGAGTAAGACTGATTTAAGATCGTTCGCTACTGGATAGGTACGAATACATAAAATAAACTAACAAATTATTGTTTAATGTGAATTCCAGGGGGTGGTGGTTCAGCGAGCGCGAACGCCAACGCCAACGCGTACGGCCAGGGTGGGGAGGGCTGGAACCTGCCTTCCGGGAGGACCTATGGCTCGGCAAACCCACTCAGGTAATAAAAGAATAATAAGAAAGAATGAGAAAGAAAGGATGATAAAAGAAAATTAAAGTCTATTAATTTCCCAGCAATGCCTTCATCACTAAGATATTTTTCCGTGAAATAGAAGTGTGTCAAGCACTTCTGTGTTTCGGGGAAAGGGCACTGAAGCTAGTGAAATTACTGGGTATATGGGACCTAACTGTCGTCTCGGTGTAGCGGGCGCAGGGCAGTGCCAGACAGTAAATGCTTTGTTACTGTTTGGCACTGAACTGTCTAAGGGCAGATGTGGCGCTTACCATCAGGTGTAAGATCTGCTCATTGTTTATTTTTGATTGTTACACATTGCAATAAAAAAAAACCTTGAAGAGCTCCAAGTAGTATTGTGTAGGAAAGACAGATCTCGGCAGAGAATTCCATTCCCGCGCAGTCGTCCGTATCAAGAAAGATGAAGCAAATCGCTTAGTTCGATCTAGTCATAGAATTATTAATTCTGTGAATCTGGGTTTACTTGCTTTTTTTTATAAATCATGATTTTTTGGCATGGTTACAACGAGAGGTTCTAAGGTGCGTTGCTTAACTCAACTTTGAGAAAAGAATATGGGGAGGGAAATGTAAAAAGGAATGGGGACAAAGAGGGATCGGGCATGGGGTGTTCTCATTTACGTACCAGACGAAAGACAACAGCAAAGCTACTACTCCATTTTGACTCAGACAGGAATTGCATGTAAGATTCCAAGCTCGAGTCATCATTAATACTAATTCATCAGATCCTGTTTGTTCGCTCGATTAAAACCTTTCTTAAATTGGGCTTCTATCCTAATGATATAAAAGTCTGAAAATTGACATTGTGACTGACCCATGTTTATTGTTTTCCTAGGCATTAAAAGCAGCTGCGACGTAACCTAGACTAACTCCATGGTGTCGGCAAGTCCATCCTGAAAGCTCATTTTCCACCAGTTGCACGCCGCGCCGCCGCAAGTGGTTGCGCCCGCGCACCCGCTGTGCAACTGCCGGAAGATACTTATATTTATTGTAATTAATATTTAAGACTAATAAATGTGATTCTTTGTTCCGATTTCATCATTTTATGTTCACACCATAACCTATATTGCATTATTTGCCATCATAAAATAATTTTTAAATTCACACAGTACCTATTATATTGATTGATATAAAAAACACATTTCCTTTTGAAATATGTAAATCATTCAATATTGTACAACCATCAGGAACTAAATGTACGTCAGATAGAATTAACGGCTAGAAAATTAAAGAGAACAATTATCTGCAAAATTCATAAAGATTCTTTTTGAAGAAATTAGTAATAATTTTGATTAATTTAAACAACCACCAGCAAGTGTACATAATTTTTTTAAAATAAAATTCCTTTTTTACGGGTTTGAGTGTGTGTGCGTGTGATTGTGCGTGTATATGTATTATTTTGGTAGACAAATATAAGTAATGACTAGAATGCATGTCAGTAAATAAATTCTTAGTTACACCATCATCCATGCATCCACCATGCATCGTCACAAAAAAGAATTATGTAAATTATTTCATTAGCGCAAAAAATTCAATTGTTGTGCATTAACTACAATAGTTTAAGTTACCTATATTAAATATGGAATTCTCACAACATTACCAGCACTACGGACAAAAAAATAGGAAATATCGTTCAATATAAAACCAAGCTATGGTTCAAACATGCATGCAAAATTGATTTTTTAACAATTATAGCTCTGCTATTTTCTTACGTCATACCTAAATGGTTTCGTTCGTTGCGAAAAAAATTCAATGAGTTCATATTGTTGAATCATAATAAAATACGTAAATCGAATACAGCCAAGTTCATTGACGAGAGGGTCAGCAACAAGGCCTCTTGATTTCAATAAAAAAATTAAGTACACTTGTTTTACCCTCATTAGTGCTGATCATAGAGTAATAAAAACGCCACTCTATGGTGCTGATTCACGGCAAAAAGAGTTGAATATACTTTAATGAATATACTTTGATATTTATCTATAGGTACACGTGTTTTTAAGTAGTTAATTGCAGGAATCATTTAAGTTTACTTTTAGCGATTTAAGGGAATAACCATCTACTGTGACATCATTCACACCCTAGTGGCACATCTTGTCCTAAACTGAGCATAGCTTGTATTATGGGTACCAAGTACTAATATAGTTTTTTCTCATAAATAGATAAATACTTACATATACATAGAAAAAGCCAGATTACAAACAAACATGTTCATGCATACAAATGTTTGTTCGTAAGGCGCCGCGAAAAGCTGGCGGTATTAAGCCCAAAGTTTCTGTCCTATCTTTTAAAAAGCCATATACACGGACCTGATTCAGGTCCGTGGCCAGGCCATTTATATGAAATTACAAGTTTGACAACTGATTCAGTGTTATGGTTGAAAATTAGGCTATTGAATCAGACGCAAACTCTGATAGATAGATAAATTCTATAATTGCATACACAGACATACATGTACGTACAAGGATAGAGTACAAATTGCATGATAAGCATTCAATAAATTCGACAAACAATAACAATTTTTACAGTTGTGTGCAGCAGTGATGCAAAAGGGCAATAGCTCAGCCTAACGCTCTGCTCTGATGTATAGCCGGGTTCGATTCCGCACTGTAAACACATTTGCCTGCAAAACCATGTCGGTTTTTTTCGGTCCTGGATATTTCTATAAATAAGATAAGCTTATTTATATTTAATCCGTTATGTATCTTTTTTTGTTTTTTTTTCCTCTTTTTTTTATACTACTTTAGTTAGCAGACACCTGATGGTAAGCGGTCACTGCGGTCTTTTCCATTAAGGGACACTAAACCAGAAAGCGTCGCTCATTGTGCTGCCAGACTGTAGGCTCATCTGATCCTCAGAGGAAAACGCGTTATCCGCAGTCTAGCGAGACCTGTGGCTCGGAATAAATGCGTCCCACTTCCCACTTAACACCATAAGAGGACGAGCCAATGCCCGTCTGTGGCTATGCTAACAACAACCCGTGTGCCCGTGAATTTGTGTGCATGAACATGTCTGTGAATTTGTATCGGTCTGCGTGTTTCCATGTACATACAAGTATAATATTATGTATGTATTTACAAAAAAAGTAGGTACTTAAGTAATATTTATTAGTTGTCTGGCTGGCGGCCATAGTACAAGCTATGTTTAGTTTGGAGTTGGACGGCGCTGTGCGAATAGTGTCCAGAGATATTTAATAATTTTTTATGTTTTCTAGCGCTGGTCAGACGCGCCGTCAGTTCGGGCCAGTTTCCGGGGGTCGCTCAGTGAGTGCCAGCTCCTCCGTGGGCATAGACTCAACTGGTCAAGGGTACTACGACCAGTCCGCATCTGTCTCCAATTAAATCGCAAATTTCTACTACTATATCCAGTTTTATACTAGCTTCTAGAATTTCTTTGAAAAGGTTACTATTGTGTGCTCTATACTGAGCCATTTTATTTATTATAATTACTTATATTTTAAAGGAACCTGTGGATGTTCATTGTGGAACTCCCTAAGAAAAATGTTTAACTAACCAAATTTTTGACGTTATTTAAGGAAAGGGAAATCAGGATGGATGACAATCAAATAAAATGATCAGTTAAATGAACAACGTTAGTTTTATTTCTTCATGTACATTATCTATAAACATTTCTTTGGAATGCTATATTGGTTAAAACTACGCACATCACTAAACATACGCATTAAATGGTAAGAGAGCCTATTAGCGGTTACGTTATCACATATATTTTCCATATTTTAAAATACCCGTGTTGTCTTGTAATACTATTACGGGCTCCAACATAGAACTTTAAGAGAAAGTCAGAAAGAAAGAAGGCAAACATCAGTATTTTGTCTTATTTATGAGGTAGTTCTAATCGGTACTGGGGCTTATTGTACTGGTAACCAGAAGGTACTGGAGCCGGTTCTGGCACAGGAGCAGGAGCCGGCACAGGCACAGGCTGAGAAGGGAAAATCGGCACTTCTGGAGGAGTCACGATGACGGCATCATCCGTGAGCGCTACGTCGCGACTGGATGGGAAGAACGACAACCCCTGCCTAAAGACCGGGGGTGCTTGCTGATATTGCTGCTGGTACCTCGGTGGTACTCCGTACTTCGTATGAGGGATCGGCACGTTGTACTGCGTCGGAACACCGTAGCTCGTGGACAGAGTTTGAGGGACCCCGTACTGGGTCGCGGGTGCTTCCAAACGCCCGAACATGTTTTGCAGGATGGGGAACTTGTTGGTAAGCGTCGCCCACCATCCCTGCCCTCCGACTTGGTTGCTGCCTTGGCCGTTGCCCCAGAACAACCTTTGCGAAGGTTCTTGATAATGATACGGGCTTACATCAACAGAGTAGGGATCACTTGGTCCAGTGTTGTATGGGGCTTCTCTCTGCACATAGTACCCTAAAGTACTACCTAAAAAATAAAATATTATTGTAATAATATTTATAACGAGGTTGTTTGGTTGGTAGAAAAATTTAATAATAAGTAAGTACTTCGAATTAAAAAATATATTTTAAATATTAGTTACATAGGTAATTGATTTATTAATCATTTAAAATCAAGGTATTAGAGTCATTGACTCCTTTTTTTTGGAGGAGAATGCGTTTATGCACCATAACCGCAGGCTAGCTAGTCTTTATGACTCCTAGAATCGACTGCGGAGATCTATTGACTAATTCGGAGATTATTGCACTTCACATAGCCTTTTTATTACTAGATAATTAATCAACTTAATTTCAATGACGTCACAAATCACTTCACATACCCACAACACTGCAAAATAAAATGACGATTGAGGTATTCATTGTCGCTCTGGTTTGCGAACGTTGACTGCGTCCCATTGTTGCCCGTCTTTGCATTTATACCATCTCTATTTGTTCCCAAAAGACGACCTTGAAGTAAAATTCTCGTAACCCAATATTGAACGTGTGAGGTAATGGCAGTGGCTCACCCAGCGGCCGCGGCCGCGTGGACAATGGGTGCGACAACTAGGTGAGTCGTGCGTCTGTGCACCACAGGCTGTTTCCACTCCGCATGTGTAATTCAGCACATCCAACTCGGAACAGTCGTGTAGTGAATTTACAACAGAAAGCGAGAATTGCGTATTGTCAAAAACTTGATTTATGCATTTGGGTAAACACAGGGGGCGTTAAAAGTCGTCACCTTTTCATGTCCTCTCATTTCGTATGCCGTTAGCAGTTCAAAACCATTGTTTTTTCCTTAAAATAATAATTAAGACTTCTTGTGTGAAAATATATTACGAAGGCTTATGTTCTTGAGCTATAAAGAAATATTGTTAATTTAATTTAAGTAGTCAAATATAATACTATACACTGCTCGTTTGGAAGTGACTAATCGATATTAAACAAAAAGGTGATTAAACTTCAAATAAAATAAAAAAACAACTGGTATTTTTAGGAAATGTTCGTTCTATTTCTCGGGTATTTCTAAGTCTATGGATTGATTGCAGTATTCATCTAGAATCTAGACGAATACTGCAATCAATCTAGATTCTAGATAAATGTGTCTTTAACTGTCTTTCCTACGAAATAATTGCTCATTATATGAATGTTCATAGAACAATAGGAGCTGCAATGTCGGTAATTCTTATTTGTGGGAATGTAATTGCAACTTTTCAATTATTTATGTTTACGCCAAATCCTAATGAATAATAAAAACTCTAACTGTTGCTAACTATTAAAAAAAAGGCCGGAAAGAAGGCTACTCTTTCAGTCTTGGTGGTTAGTGCTACTAACCACCTCTTTTTGAATTATTTTTTCAAAAACCCTGCTATCTAGCGGCGAGCGGTCGAATTAAAATGAAAGTTTAAATCATACCTGACGCGATGTATAACCGTTTTTCAATATTTGAATGAATGACAGGTCAGTTACGTTGAATTTATCATTGCGGGGACATACTTTTTTAGCAGTGTGTGATACAAAAAATTGTAAAACAGGTGAGTAAGCTTTTTTCTATAATGTTTTTTATTCAATGTCTTTTCTAAGATCTATTTTATACGTCTATCGTATTATAATACTATTAATTTATGTTTTCGATGTGTATTTAAAACAAAAATTTAGTGGTTAGTGTCACTAACCACCATGACTGTAGCGGGTTTATGGTGATAATCTATTTGTAACGTCGACATACAAGTAAACATTTTATTTTCTTATATATTACAGTATGCCGCGGCGGCTAACAGATACAGAAATGGAACAATACTTGTTGGAAGACATTCCTTCAGGCGACGAGAGTATTTGTAGCGATGATGATCCCGAAGAGGTAATCGAAGATCAGCCAAATCCACTGGTGTTAGGCGATTTGATAGGAAAAGTTCAAGTAACTGATGATGAAAACTTTGATGATGATGATGACCTGCCGTTGTCTAGCTTAGTATGCCAGAATCGTGATCCTGTCGAGTCCAACACTTTGAATTCAAACCGACCGATTACATCAGCTCCAAAATGGAAGAAGAATTATAGGATGGATGTACCCGGTAAGTTTTCTGAAAGTGTGGGAATAGCCGATCAAATTCTTAGCATGGAGAATGTTACACCTCTTTTGCTGTTTCGCCTTTTTTGGACAGAGCATGTGCAAGACATTTTATGTTTTCAAACGAATCTTTACGCTACTCAATCCGGAAAATCTTATACTCCTACTACAACAGAGGAGCTTGATGTTTTTATTGCTTTGAACTTGGTGATGGGCATAAAAAAACTGAAAGAATTGCAGTCTTCTTCACGCCCGGACCTATCCAAATTGACTCTGAAAGAATTCAGACGAAGTGTCTACCAAGGTCTTCTGGCGCCAGCATATGTCAGACAAGGACGCGATTCAGTAAACAGCAACCGTAGCTCCATAGCCTCTTCTCCAGGACCCGCATTACTAAAACGACACAAGCCCACAGTCCCTAAGGAGATTCGTCTGGAAAGCAGTCGCCATCAACCCGAAAGAACAACTTCTAGAAGATGCTGCAAATGTAGCACAAAAATATCTCCGGTGCGTACTGTATGGCAGTGCAATACGTGTAAAGTGCCCCTTTGCCTACGCAAAGGAAAAACATGTTTTGCAGATTTCCATAAAAAGTAATTTAACAATATTAGAAACATAATTTTAGCCTGCCTAAGTTCATTTCAGCTAATAATATTAAAAATAATATACTTAATTCATCGTGGTTTTATTTGTATCAATAGTCATGGTGGTTAGTGTGACTAACCACCTCATACCTCGAAAGCCTCAATACCTAGATTTTTTTTTTCTTATTTTCTGTGCTATTTATATGTATGTGATACTAAAACTAATAAAAATTTGTTTAAAATATTCTTAATGTTAAAGCGTGACTGAAAGAGTTAAGCCACGAACTTGACACGAACTGTAGCAACTGAGCGTACCTATGCCATAAAAAAGGATAGTAGGAAAAAAGGTAGCGAAACTTTATCCAACTTACCTAATCCAACAGCAGTAAATCCCAAACAGCAACTGCACTATGTTTAGGACGACAGTGCGTAAATAGGCGCACACATTAGGTTAGGTGCACCTTTATTTCTTAACTTAGTCTGACATGACTGCGAAGGGATAAGACGCAGGACCAACTTGTTTTTCGAAACTTTCATTGACAACAACATAAAAATTATAAAACAATATAGGCTTAACTGTTGGAAAAAGAGGAACACCCTGTGAATGATAAGGTTTTGTGAAAAATGCAGTGGACGCGTGCGTGTCTGTTTACCAACCATAATCGGCATTATTCATAAGATAACAAGTATTTGTCTTGCCGGCCGCCACGGACGGTATTGTCGCCCACGGCAGTTTTGCAAATGTTGCCCAACAATGCATTTGAGTGATGGTGCGGGGTACGCATCGGCCGGACTAGATAAGGATGTTTACTCAGTAACTGTTTCAAGAGCAAGCCGGACAGTATGCGACGTTCATTTTCAGGCGTTAGTTACGTTTTAAGAGCTGTCAGAAGTTCTGCAGCAGACTGCAACTGTAAGCTATTTTGTTTTACTTTTTTACGTTTTTCCTTCACTGACCCGATAATGTTTTGGTCGTTAAACTGTGCCCTATGTACCAGGAATCCAGGGTTCGAATTCCACCTAGTACAAATGTGTGATACTTTCGTTGTTTCTGATACCTATATCACGAGTGCATAACACTTGGGATCTTACTTTGGGATCAGTAGGATCAGTATTTGAATCAATATTTGTTCAGAACACTACTAACTAATGCTAAAGGTAGCTTATTTTTCTAAAAACTGTGGCTAATATCAGCTTAATAATGTTTAACATAACATTAGGTCTCCTGCAGTGTCAATAAGTCATCGTGGACGTTACGATCGAGCTTTTAAGTTACGTGCTTGTATGTATATTTACCTACGTTTTGTCAAAATGAGTTAATCATCATAGGCTTTGCGGGTAAATATTACTTAGACATTAATTGAAAATTGTACCGTGCGGGAATTTGACCGGAAACCTCTGGTGTATTACACACTAGACTTTTCCACCATTAAGCAAATCGGTTTATTTGCATCGAAATGAAAAAGCGCTCTTCAGAGCACTGTTCTAAGCTCGAGATTCCAGCGTAATATTTACTCCACTATACAGCCTAGTTATCAAAGAAGAAGAAGTTATCAAATATTTACCTTTGAAAAATGATCTTCGGTTAAATTGCCTCCTTCATACAATGAACAAACAATATTATTTATTATTCTATGACTCTTGTGTCATCTTAATCTCATAATCTGCCTTAAGTTCAGCTTAAGGAGGTCAATAAAGGTCAAGCCGCACTTCAACGCCTTCTTTATTTGTATTGTCATAAATTAGCCACAAGTGTCATGGTATTAACATACCATTATAGGCATTTCTAAATACTCTACTATTTATTGTGGTACAAGAGCATTCTACAAACCAAAGGCACTTACGTGAAGTCTTAAACAAAACAATAACATATTGAGTAAAACTTTCATAAATCCATAGCTTAGTTGCGACATTGGTTCCAAAAATGCGTTGACAGTATACTGATATGAAAGCTATTAAGAGCGCAATTGCTAAATAAAAGAAGGTGTACTTACGCATACGCAATACGGATTTATTCGATAGCTAAGTAGACTAGTTTTGTATACAGATTAGTTATATAAAATATAGCGGTCGCCTCCGTGGTTTCACCCGCGCGTAATTTCTGTCTTCAAATATCCCTCCTATTCCCCACAGTTCCGGGATCAAAAGTAACCTGTATCACCCAGGGAAAGTGTAGCTTTCCAACAGTGAAAGAATTATTCAAATCGGTTCAGAAGTTTCGGAGCCTATTCAAGACAACCAAACAATCAAATATTTCCTCTTTATAATATTAGTAAAGATGAGATTTAAAGATTTCAGTAGTAGGCCGTTGAACCGGATTTAGTCAGGTAAGTATGATAAAACCTTGAATATAAGCGTACGCACTAAGTGCAAATAGCAATGACCAAACATCTGGGCCAGATATAAATATCCATTTGACCCGCAGAGTAGGCAGATCCTGTACTTTATTTATTTATTTATTTATTTATTTATTTATTTATTTATTTATTTATAATCTCTTATACTATCATTACAGGTCTTAGCCTAATGCGATAGCATAACTTATCCTATTACCTTATTAATACTACTTAATCTACTGACTTATTTATTTAAAGCTTATTTCAAGGCGTATAGACGTCGGCACTCGCCATTACAGCTATAACTTATGTTTGTCCCTGCTCTTCGCCCTTTAGTAGGTAATGTCCTATTGATGCTAGCCTATCAATGTCCCACTGCAGGGCAAAGAACTCATCATTGAATCAAGGCCCTTTTACTAAAGGTACCTACTGGTAGGTCAAGTATAAAATTAGAATAGGGTAAGAGGTACAATTATTGGCACTTTAAGGAATTTCGCAACTTTAAAGGCCTGTAGAAAATCAGCCAATTTAAATATCGACTTAAATTTGATTTCGTATGATTCTTTATTTATTTGAGAATAGATTTAAACGTGTTGATAGTTAAGAAATGTGTTAGAAATGCGAAAATTTCCGCAAAATATGAAAAAACACCGAAAGTCACTATTGTTGGCACCCTAAAGTACAAATATTGGCATAGAAAAATGTACAATTGTTGGCAGTGCCAATAATTGTACACGTGACCGTGCCAATAACTAATTGGATCGCCTGATAGTGATGGGAAAAGTGAAATCTATATACTTAAGAGTACCTTTACAAATAATTTGCCATTCGTTATAGGCGTTAAAACTAGAGAACGGCTGAACCGATTTGGCTAATTTTGGTTTTGAAATGTTTGTGAAAGTCCAAAAAATGTGAGAAAATAGAGGAATTAGACGTAGGTCTTGCTTGGCGGTAATTGCAACGCCAAGCACACCACGTGGGGCTCCCCCTCGAACAATCCGTTCGGCGAGGACCTAATGTCCTGGGCACTCAGCTTGGGACTAATGATCCTCAACAGGGGGAACACGCCGACTCAAAAACAACCGTGGAGAGGCCAAATTTGGTGTGAGGACAGTTGTCTTCAAAATCAAAGGAGGCCAAGAGACGAAACCCCCAAAAGTGGCGAATCTACCGCCCACCACCAGCAGCGTAAAGGAATCGAAGAGGAGAGCGTTGAAACCCTCGGGAGCCTCCAAAGGCTCCCAAGACTTAAAGCCTCCCCCTCCGAAACCTAAGGCCGTCGCGGGACCCTCATCTGAGGGTACCCAAAGGGCCCAAACGTGACTGGGAGGGGGAATTTAGCGGGAGCGCCGAAGGTACCAAGGGTTTCCCATGATATATGTAGATAGGTAGCTCACTTTTTATTAGCTGAGTAAATATACAGTCGTTATAAATCGCCGTGTAAAAATCTACCTATTAGTAGGACTTATAATGCTTTAATAAATAAATTTTACAAAACAGTGGCACATCACTATTAGAATTTCATAAAAGCTGATACAATCATTGGCACCCTTCGAGGTACAATAATTGGCAGTGCCAATCGTAAAAAAAAGTACAATTATTGGCACTGCTAAAATTTGAAACCACAATAGATAAGAAGACAAGTAGGCATTTTATGAATAGAACTTTCGAGACTGGTTAAAACACAATCATAACATTAACAGCGATTTTGCAAAACCGTATTTCAATAATTGGCAGGGGGTGTCAACGAACTAGTTCTCCATACAAACAAAATTACAATTATTGACACCCCCTAAAAGTTTTTTTCCAACAAGATTTACGATTGTATTTGCTGCAAAACCCACTATTTAACATCTTATTTAACTAAAAAACATTCACTGACCAGAAATTATCTACAAAATAAGAAGTAATAAGTCGTTAAACTTACCCTGCATTCACAAATTTTCTTAAGGAATCACGCACAAACTTGTTTCTCTCCGGACTATGACCGAAAAGATTTTTTCCTAGTGTTGTCAGTTGTAATTATTTAAAAACTACTATTTAGTGTTGTAAATGAATAATTGAACTTTTATTCTAAATCTTTAGTTTATGGATTTTTGCCGCGAAAAGCTTAATATTTAAGTTTAAAACCCAGAGTGCCAACAACTGGAGGGGGGCCAACATTAGTATAGTTTACCCTACCATGCTCAGAACAGACATATTAGTTCTTCCGAGTTGAAAATTTGTATTTCCCTGGAAAATTCATTCGTATTTATGTTTAATAAATACTATCCATGAAATAAAACCAGATAGTGTTAATCCATAACATAAGTGTCCCTTACCGTGTCATGAGGACTCATGACATGGTAAGGCCAATACCTACGGTAGGTATATCTCTTTCGATTCTCTTTCGTAAATTTTAGGACTATGGGACAATGTAAACAAAATGTTTAAAATATTACTTATAAATCAAAAATGCGGCCGTCTTATAACATGCAACTGATACCTAAGAGATCTTTTTTAATGTTTAGCATTGACAATAGTACCTGTTTATTTCTAGCTACACGTGTTTGATTGTATGCCATCTTAATTCTAGTCATAGCTCGTATTAAAATACAAACTAATAAATACGTGCACAATTCAATCATCATGATTTAAGTGTGCCATAAATTAAGAAGATCCGCCAAGCACAATAAAATAGCATATTAATTATCGCCTTGAAAAAAGTGATTCTAGCGTGATTCATTCATTCGTACTTCGCGATAAGGAAAAGGTTACCTAGAAAGATAAATAGCCTATCAAAGTGGGTAACTACGCGAAAACAAATCATAGTATACACAAGGGCTAGACCGGATGTTGAGTGGGCTAGGTCACTTACTCGTACAATTACTGGAAACTATATTAATAGACTAATCTCTTTTATCGCCTTTGTCATAATTTAAAAATAGCAAAACTATCTTCTTTTTTTGAGGAGAATGCTTTTATCACCGTAACCATTACAATCTGCGATTACAATGTTTTTTTTATACCAAGTCATTTGGCAGACAGACACACAGCCCACATGATGGTAAGCGGTCACTGCGGCCTATGCCATTGAGAGACACTTCATCTGGAAGCGTCGCCCAATTTGCTCATACAAAAGATATCAACGAGATTTCGAATAAGATGTTATGATTTTTCTCACTGTACAAACGTATTCCGGATAGGGTGCGTTTCCACTGACGCGGAGCTGGGCGGAGAGGAGCGGTGAAGACCGGTGAAAAGTGGTCAGTATTTCCACTGAAGCGGAGCTGGGCGGAGAGGAGCGGTGAAGAGCGGTGAAAAGTGGTCAGTGTTTTCACTGAAGCGGAGCGGAGTGGAGTGGAATGGAGCGGAGCGGAGCGGAGCATACTAATGACGTAACGATGATAACTGAGGCACTGCGCGCGAGTCACGCACCGCCCCGCTGTCCTCCGCACAGCACCACCCCGCTGTCCTTCGCACAGCACCGCCCCGCTGTCCTTCGCACAGCACCGCCCCGCTGTCCTCCGCTCCGCATCGCCTCGCTGTATTTTTATTATGAATATCCGCTCACCTCTTCTCCACCCCGCTCGTACTGTTTCCATTGAAGCGGAGCGGAGATTTCGAGCATAGTGATTGTTCAATTCGTGCACCGCTAAGTTCCTTTCCGCCCCGCTCCGCGTCAGTGGAAACGCACCCTTAGACGGCGTGATTTATGGGCTGTGGTAGTCGAGTGGCTACAAACGCCACTTTACATGCGTATAGTCGATGCACGATGGTTCGAATCTCGGCTCGCATTAATAGGACTTTTCTATGCTAATATACAGGACACCTTGGCGTTTTATAGCTACTGTAGTATTTTTTTTACTCTACGTCAGTTTGCAGACAGACACGCAGCCCACTTGATGGTAAGCGGTCCTGCGGCCTATTCCACTGAAGGATACATTTCATCAGGAAGAGTCGCTCAATGTGCTGCCAGACAGTAGGCTCATCTGATCGTCGAGCCTTTAATTTCAAATGTACCTACTGGCTCCCACATTAATATTGCCGGAACACAGCCAGACAGAGCTGTTATGGCGGCAGATTCCCACAGGTGTGGGGCTGGCTGGTAGCTAGCCAGTCGGACTCTGAAAAAGTCCTACCACCAACCAGACCCAAGGCGGGAATCGAACCCACGACCACGTTTTTATACCCGAGCAGCTTAGCCACTGTTCCGCGGAGGCGGTCAAACATCCTAATTAGTAGTAATAACAGATATTTTAATGTTTGTACCATGCGGGGACCGAGCCCGTGACCGTGGTCTGGTGTAATGACCGACTTCTCAAAATTAAATCAGTCCTCAATTGTCTGTAACATTCCTTTTAGCTATAGTATACTCGTATCTACGCCGCTAACGATATGGAACATTTTGAAACAGAATAATATAATATTAACAGTTTCTCTCAGTGTAGACATGCATATTCAAAGATGGCAATGTTTTTGACCCGATTTATACGTAACTATGACCTCGACTACACCTACTAAGTGACGACTTGGGGTTGAGTAATTGTTGTTAGAGGAAGTTCTAGCTCAAGAAAAGATCCGTCGACATTTGAAATATGGCTTTTATTTTTAAGTAATCATGCTATATAGTCACCTATCCTTTATCATTTACCTATCTCACACGCAAATTTTCCTGACGGTAAAAACAGTCATCCAGTTTAATAGTACTAAACGTACTCCTTCTAAGCTCATAAACATGGGCTTATGGAACTTGGGTCAGTAGCTTGTCACACAAGCAGATGCAATTTCGGCTTTTGTGCAACTTCCAACAAGGCATTTGTGGGGCAATGTGGGGTTTAGTTGATATCCCCACTTATCTGGGTTGAGGAATCCCATACAACCCGAGGCATGTTCCAGCCGAGGACATTTGCGCATACGTAAAGCCCCACAAAAAGTAGCCAATCGATAAATAAAAAGTTACAATAAAACAAGAAATTCTACGCAGTCGTAGGTATTTGCTTGTATTAACGATATTTTATGCCCACTTAAAACTGCCAATTATGTTTTTCTACACTTTTTATATAATTAAACACTATTGATTCTCGTTTATTGTGGATTGGTTTAAAAAAAAACGAGTTAGATGTTATTGACACTAATCATAGCCACCTTTTATAATGATTTCGATTTATAAGGATATATGGTAAAAAATGTGTTTTTCTGAATGTTTGCCAGCAAATCAAATAATGAAAGCTTGTTGAAGTCGATTTACATTGTGCGGAACATAACCACTTTACTTCTGAAGGTCTTCATATCCTACGGAGCTATTTGAATTACTAATCTATAGATAGTTACAGTTACGAGTATATCATATTTCAATCATATCTATGAAAAAAAAATACAGTTCAACGTCCGGTTTCGTCAAAGATTATGAGCCTTAAGCAAATTTTCTATATTTAATTTAAATATTTTAGTTTAGTTTAAAGAATAACCTGGAATTGAACCAAGGACCCCAAGATTTGTTTTCTTTTATATTATGGAATAATTATATAACAAACTCAAGATCAACGTGCATATAGTACCTTCAATATTGCGCTTCGTTTAGTGAGTGAGTACCGGAGGCCTAAGCCCCCTTTTTTTCTCCCTCCTCCCCATCCTGCATGGCCTTTCCCCCTCCCTAGATAATCCGAGACTTTACTCGCAGGTCTTCATGGGCGGTGAGCCTTACCTACATGGGCGTACCGAGGGGGGGGGGGGGCAGGGGGGGGGCAGCTGCCCCCCCCCCCCCTGGAAATCTCGCAGAACATGTATGAACTCGCTAATTACTACTAATCAAAGTGTAATCGGGGCCCTATACTCCATCTTTTAAATTTTGTTTGCTCAGTGTACAATATAATACTGAACTGAACTGTTTAAAAAACTTTATATGGGCGATTCCTTCACGGACGACCTTATAAACCGTTTTGTAGAAGATCCTCGAAAATTAATTTTGATTAACAAGCGATTTAAATAAAATTAAAATACATGTATAGTTAAATAAATCCCTTTTTTTGTTACTGTTAATCATAAATTATTAACCGTGTAACCTTTGAGGGCTTAATTCAGCGAGTCTAATTAACAATTTCGTACGATTTTTTATTTCAACTTCAAATTGGGACAATTCGCTGCCAAGATAGCTCGCCACATAAACCAAGTGTGGGGCAATAATAACGTTGAAGATAGCACCATTC
Organism: Mecyna flavalis; assembly: GCA_949319885.1. NCBI lineage: Eukaryota > Metazoa > Arthropoda > Insecta > Lepidoptera > Crambidae > Mecyna > Mecyna flavalis. The sequence continues at coordinate 11,063,586 of OX439426.1, forward strand.
AACAATGAAATTTCGTTTCGGAGGTATCAGCGTTGAAATTGCACTTTGTAGTGGGCGACCTAGAGTACTTCAGGACGACAAATTGAGGACCCTGGTGGAAACTGACCCATCGCAAACGGCTCGAGGGATTGCACAAGAACAATGAGTCAGTCACCATGCGATCTTAGATGGTTCAACACGCATTGGAAAGGTGAAAAACCTGAAAATGTGGTTGCCCCACGATTTGAACAATCGACAGAAATTATCACGTTTTGAGGTGTGTTCTTCTTTGAGTCTGTGAAATCAAAACGACCTATTTTGGATTTTTTGGATCGAATCATGGCGTTCGATGAAAAATGGATTATTTACGATAACCGGAAACGTTCATGACAGTGGTTAAACGACGACGAGCCTCCCAGGCACTTTCCAAAGGCAAAAACCCACTAAAAAACGACTTTTGTTTAGACAATCACCGCAACTTAGGTACATCAAAAGCGGCCGGCACTGATCAACAGAAGAGATCTGATCCTCATCATCATCATCATTATCAGCCCGTAACAGTTCATTGCTGGACAAAGGCCTCTCCAAATGCTCGCCACGCTGATCGATCCTCGGCCACTCCCATCCAGCTCCTGACAGCCATCTTGCGCAGATCATAGCTCCACCTGGCCTGAGGGCGTCCGTCCTACACTACGTTTACCGAGACGCGGTCTCCACTCTAGAACCCGGTTACCGGTTACCCGGAGCCGGATCACCTCATTTCAGATACGATTCCACAGAGAAACGCCGAGCATAGCTCTTTCCATAGCCCGCTTAGCGACTTTAAAATTCTGGACCAGCCGTGCCGTAAGAGTCCACTTTTCGGCTCCGTATCTCATGACGGATAGGACGCACTGATAATTACCTAACGTTATTAATGGAGAGCTGTTACAAGTTGGAATGTTTAAAAAAGAACATCATAAAAAATTGCAATGACATAGTGCATTTAAAACAGATTCTGCTTTCCGCGGACGACGGGCAGTATCAAGGGGCCCTTGCCCCTCCCTAGACCAGAAGCTGGGTACGCCCATGCTTACCTACTATGGTGTCAAACTTGCTATTTTGTCACTCTTTCATCAAAAAATTAACACTTGGAAATAAATGCTAAACCAGAAACAGTCTAATTATTTTTATTTTATATTTATTATCTATTTTTGTTAACTAATTTTATTATAGCTGTTAATTTTTCTGAAAAACACAATTTTTGCAACTTCTAAGGGCATTTTGTCCAAATTATATGCCTGGTGAAATTATAGATACCTAAGTGATTTGTGATTAATGAAGTAGTAGGTACTTCGTTAACTAGTGTCAATTTGAATAAGTTTAATACTTATTCAAATTACAAGGTAGGTACGTAGGTATGACTTAACTTGTTAGCCCATGAATTATTTATTTTGCCAACATCCGCAAGCTCCATAGGTCGTGAACAATGGATGAGTGGATGATTGTATCAGCGATGTATGAGTCTCGTCTAGTGATTTATGAGCCTTTGGGAGATGATCTGCCTACTTATGTCCTTAGATGGGCGCTCGTTAGGAGTAATGAAAAGGTAAATATGGGGAACGCATTGTTGAGCGATGATGATAATATACAGTAGGTAATATAAAAATTAATTTAAAGAGCGTTCGGTGGAATTAGTTTAACTTAAAAGGCTACCTCTATTTTGAAAATAAAAAAATACTTAAAACAATATAGAAAATGTGATAATGGTTCAAACTTAAAGCACAGATTATTAAATAGTTACTTAAAGTTTTAGGGTAGTTCAGGTGTCGTATGTACATATTATAAAAAATAATTACCACGTAAGAAAATTAATTGATCTAGAAAAATGTTTCAAAACTGCTATGAAATAAAAAACAATTAATCAATGCTTCAATAAACATTTAATATTTTTAATTTATAAATAAGTAATTCTAAGCGACTTCCTTATTGACTATAGTCCTTAATTACACTTTACACAGTATCACAACATTCCTTTTGAGCCATCTTTATTATTCTTCCAAAAGTTTAATAAAGACATTATATGGCAGACGACAAACGCGAGACGGAAGACTATCCAATTACCTTCGGCCATAATGTCCTGAAAATAAAAAGAAACATTTATTATAACAGCTTTCTTAGACCATGCGAAATTAAGTTTATATCCCTGCTTTTTTTCTTGTAAATGTGATATTTTTCCAAGTCTACCTATATCAAAAATAACGTCGATCCGTTGCGACGTGAAATGATAAACATAAAACTTCTATTTCTTTAAAAATAGTAGAAGATCCGAACTAAGGTCGATCTTCACCGAGTTGATAATAGAATGAAACTTATTTTATCATGAATTTAGCATATTAGAAAACATATTAAAAATGGGTTGCCTAAAAAAATCCTGGACCGACCAATTTTTCTTTTTTTTTTAATGATTTTAAACAAAATTTTGCAATAACAAGATAATAAGAAAATTATGTCCTGACTTAACGTACAAAACGTATAGAATGTGCAGCCGTTGGGTTTTCTATATTTACGTGGGGGGACTACTGGGTTGTCAGATATAAACACGTATGTGTCGATACCAGTTAATTTCACCTAATTGGATAAAAGATTTTTTTTAATATCAGCATAAGCGCTGTTTGATTATGAACACGTTGATATATGGTTGTCTGCAAAAAATTGGGATTTTGTTAAAAAAAATAATTTAAAATACAATTAAACATACTCGGTCCAGGATTTTTTTAGGCAACCCATTTTTAATATGTTTTATAATATGCTAAATTCATAATAAAATAAGTTTCATTCTATAATCAACTCGGTGAAGATCGACCTTAGTTCGGATCTTAGACTAAAAGGAACTGCTGATAATTATCCGTGATTTAACGCGTGAAATCGTAATAGACAGACAGAAAAATACTTTCGCGTTTATGCTTAGTATGGATAGTATAATAGTAATTACAAATTAAAACGTTCTTTCTGAGTACTTTTGATTGAAGGAAGATGAATAAATATACACTTCTGCTCTTGACAAAATTTACGTATGGCATGATTTTATGTAAATATCCTGTTTGGTTCATTAGCAGCATTTTTTTTAACAATTATTAAGCAATGAGCGCCAGAAGAACAGTTTCATAAGTATATTTTTTACAAAATATCGTAGCCATTCTCAATACAATAATACATCTACTAATAAGGACTTATCATTATCACACTACACTCGCTTTCAACTACATATGTATTGCTTAAAGTGTAGAAATGGCAATATTAGAAATGTTTACCTCCTTTTACACCTGCTCCCGCTGAAGCGTGGGCGCTTGCAAAGCTACCTCCGTAGCTCCCGGCTCCTGCTTTAGCCGCGGCGCCCGCTACGCCAAGTCCTCCGTTTAATCCATCAGAACCGTCCTTGGTATTATCACCGCCATGATCTAAGCTGCGACCGGCGCCGTACGATCCACCTCCGCCGCATCCTCCTCCGCAACCGCCGTGTCCACCGCCAGGTTTGTGTCCATAAGGCGATCCTCCTACTGCTCCTGCACTTGCACCAGCCAAAGCAACTGCTTGGGCTGCGGCCCCAGCTTGCGCTCCACTACCAGAATGGTACGGTGAAGTACCACCGTTAATGGCAGATTGAGTTCCTGCAGGTTCTCCAACACTGTTTTTCCCAATGAGTTTACCGTCGTCGAAAGGTAAGAGGAGTCCTGGTGGCCCTCCGAAGCCTCCAGTATAAGCCACTGCATGGGCTGTTGCTACTGCACCTGCTGCAGAATGAACTCCATTTAAATTTAAAGAACCAGTTGGTCCAGACGGGCCCCCGCAAGCACCTGTAGTGCAAGGGGCCGTGCTGTGTGTCCCTGTTTGACTCCCAATCGTATTGCTGCCCACGCCATGACCATGTTGGTTATTATTTTGAAGATTACAGTTTCCAGTGGAGCACGGTTTCGGAGTATGCACTCCACCCGGACTGCTAGCAGATGGCTTGTTATTACTTGACGGTATATTATTATTTGGAATCGTGAATTCGTTCGGTTTTAAGAGTCCGGATGGCCCTCCAAAGCCACCGCTATATGGTTTTTCAGATTTATCTGTATTTGCGCCAACATTCGATCCTATTTGTGCTCCTGGATGATTTGGGCCGCTCGGTGTTATTGGGTGTCCTGAATTACTTGGACTGGGGTATGTGGCCACTGAATTTGTTCCATAATTCGGACCTGTGCCACCTGGTTGCACTGTTGCGATAGGACCATTATTCGTTGGTACTGAATTTTGTCCATAACTAGGTTTTGTACCTACTGGCGACACAGAATTGACTGGATGTGAATGTGTCGGTACTGAAGTATCATCATGAGGTCTTGTGCTACTTCCTTGTGCTGGGTTGTAGTGACCTGGATGTGTCGGTATAGAATTTTGTCCATAACTTGGCCGTGTTGCTGGAACACCGGAACAACTACCTCCTTCGCAGTTTGAGGGACGCAACGGAACAAACGGAGGTATAGAACCGTCATTTTTAGGATTACTGGACTCTGGTAGTGTAGATGCTGTCGGAAAACTTGAAGAATAACTAGGTTTAGTAGAAAGATTACCTTGAGGATGCGGATTGTATACGCCATCTAGAGATGTGGGACTTGTCGATGATGGCTTTAAGCCAGGATTATATCCTTGAGAAGGCGTTAAAGGACTCCCAGGAGACGATGGGAAAGTAGGATTAATTGGCGAATCGTAATTTGGTAGTCTAATGGGCACTATGGTTTGAGAGGAACTTTGCGGGGGTTTATAAGATGGTGTTTGTGGAACAGACGATGCACAATTTGGTGTAGTACATCCTGAAGGCCCATATTCAGTCGGATATTTTGATGTAGGTGGTGACAAATTTGAGGACGGACTAGGGTTAAAAGGGGTGTCACAGCGTCCGCCTGCACACGCAGCATTTGGCCCATATTCATTCGGATATTTTGATGTAGGTGGTGATAAATTTGAGGACGGACTAGTGATGGAAGGTGTATCACAGCGTCCTCCTCCACACGCAGAATTTGGCCCATATTCAGTTGGATATTTTGATGTAGGTGGTAACAAATTTGTGGATGAATTAGGAATGGAAGGGGTGTCACAACGCCCTCCAGCACACGCAGAATTTGGCCCATATTCAGTCGGAAATTTTGATGTAGGTGGTGACAAATTTGCGGAAGGATTAGAGATAGTCGGTGTGTCACAACGTCCTCCGGCACACGCAGAATTCCCAGGTACTGCGGGGCCAGACGGATATTGTCCGGACGTAGTATGACCTGCTCCAGGTGACGGGTGATTGCCAGGGATTACAGAGCCAGGTGGGTATTGTCCTGGGGCACTAGGGTTTGGGTTGGACGATTGACAATGTGGAGATGTGCAAGAAGGTTGCTGCTTAGGAGTTGTTAAAAATGGTACAGGTTTATTGTAACCAGGAGATGCAGCACTACCAGATGGAGATACATTTGGATTGTACCCTTCGTTTTGGCAGCCAGGTAAATGACATGTTGGTTTATCTTGATTTTGATTGGAATAGTTAGGTTTCTGATAACCATTTACCGCTCCTTGAGGATATCCTGATATAGGCTGTCCTGATGTGCCACAGTTGCCTGAAACACACCCAGGAGCACTACCAGTTGTTGCAGGAGATAAGTTATCATGAGTTTGACGGATATAGCCGTAGTTAGATGAGGAACCAGCACCGACCGCAAATGTTATAGGAATGTCGTCACTGCTTGTGGCAGGCACTTCACCGGTAGAAGTTGGGCGACATTGACCCGACGTACATTTGATAGAGGCATAATTTGGGGATGGGATTACTTTTGGTGTCGGTACACATTGGCCGGAAGTGCATTTGATTGCGTTTGGTCCATAATTTGAAGGGACGTCACCTCGATCGGATTTGTCAGTGTCATAACTTGGGGATGTGGTTACTTTAGGTGTATTTCCACACTGTCCGGAAGTGCACTTGCTGGAATTTGGTCCGTAAACTGAAGGGACGTCATCATGATCTGATTTGTCAGTAGCATAATTTGGGGATGAGGTTACTTTTGGTGCCAGTACACATTGGCCGGAAGTGCATTTGATTGCGTTTGGTCCATAATTTGAAGGGACGTCACCTCGATCGGATTTGTCAGTGTCATAACTTGGGGATGTGGTTACTTTAGGTGTAGGTCCACACTGTCCGGAAGTGCACTTGCTGGAATTTGGTCCGTAAACTGAAGGGACTGCCGGTACACATTGGCCCGAAGTGCATTTGATTGCGTTTGGTCCATAAATTGAAGGGACGTCAGCTTGGCTCGAAGTCGGAGTATACTGGCCAGGTGTACTTTTATCAGCAGAATTGTAATTTGGAGAAGATGTTCCGGTGGGATACGTTGTTCCACAGTTGCCAGAAGTGCATTTATTATTTTGATTACCTCCAGTATTTAAATTATTGTAACCGTTTGCGTGGCCCGTAGATGCGTTCGAAGTGCTATCTCCACATTGACCATATGCGCACTTTTCGTTCGGTTCATTGCTATTTCCAGACGGTGCTGACGATGGTCCACATTGTCCAGATTCGCATTTGCTATCAGGTGCACTGGAATCGTTACAATCAGGTCCACTACAATCTGCATCTTTTTTATTGCAATTAGAGCCTGAGCATGGTGAAGCCGGACTACAATTAGGTCCACTGCAGTCTGTCTCCTTTGGACTGCAATTATATCCTGAACAAGGTGCAGCCGAGTATTGTGAGCCTGCTAAGCTTCCCGCTTGTGCGCCAGCGGCTCCAATGGCACCGTTATTTGAATGGTAACCATTTATATCATTGTTTGGAGGTAACCCATTACCCGCGCCAGCATTCGGGCATGCGCCAGTTGCGCAGCCACCACCGATGGCAGGTATCCCAGAACCAGAATAACTAAAGGAGCTGGAACTGGCGCTTGATGCTGCAAAACTAGATGACGCTGATTTAGAGTAGCTGCCTGAGAAGCCAGGGCCGCCGGACGGAATGTAGAAGGGCAATGCGCCCGCTCCTGCGAACGCGCCAGCAACCGCTCCAGCTTGTGCTAAAAAAAAACAATAAGAATTTAGGATTCAAGCTTCTCTGTTCCCTGAAGCACCGAAATACTAAGACCATGTTCATATAAGTTTAAATATGACATCAGCTTAAAAATAACGCAAAAAATACAAGGGGTGTTCATTTATTATGTCAAACATTTTTGTGTATGTAATTGAATTTTGTTGATAAAATCATGAAGTACATAGGTATTAAAACTAATGGCATGATCAAAATGTCCGTCCATATCGCGAAAGTTCCCTAGTTCAGCCCCCGGTCAGAATAGCTACGCATTGATTATTATAATCACTTTAACACAATTTACAGTCAAGAAGTATTAAGTTAAGTAGGTAGGAACCCAAAATGAGTTATCAATATTTCTAAGGGCTGGACGATGGATTGAAGACAAGTCAGCATTAAATTACAATATTAACCCGGAAATCGAACCTGGGCTCGAACCGGTACTTAGGCCATTAGACAAGATCAATGAAGTGTTTAATGTTCGTATTCAAGGTAAAATATAAAAAGCTATTCATCAAACACGATTATATTCATTAGATATTGAATAGTGGTAAATGATTTACCTACAGTAACTTTTTTGCGTACTGTATTTACTTATGCAGCGATCATGATTGTATGTATATTGAGACAACTTCACTAAATGTAGGTGCATACTGCTACATTGCACTTTTTTATCTCTGAGACATTATAATAATATTAAATACACTTCCGTTAGCAAAGCCGATAATTATCTGAGTACAATAGAATACAAACTGGACTCTAAAAATGTCATACTAGGTACCAATCTAATACGAGACGGGAATTGAACCCACAGTCTACGGGGCTGAATCCTACTGACTATAATAACGATGTGTGTGACTTTACGATAGTTAAACTATTAAGATTCTAAATAACAATTTAGCTAAATTATATTATAAAAAAACATAGAAATATTATGTACTGTTGTAAAAAAATGAATGATCAGATGATTACAAAAAATAAAAAAAGTCATTTATCAAATTGCATATTTACGATTACTTATGAATAGTTATACCTATTATTTATCACGGAGTTTAGCGATAAGTATAAAGTTTTGAAATTACAAACCTTTAGCCCCTGCACCTCCCTTGACTCCATAACCACCGTATCCATGAGGGGTGGCATCGCCCACTCGGGACGTCGCGATCATAAACACAAGGACACAACACCGTGCGAGCTCCATATTCGCGAAGCTCCCGAAACACAATGCTGTTATGATACAGGCAGCCGTCTTTATAAAGCAAAACACAAATATTATAGTAGATACAACAAAAAACTTGTTGGCGTTTACCGCGAAGTGGCTGTGTGTAGGCATGATACGAGTATCTAATGATCTAATAAAATTGTTTGTTTATCCGTCCCATCAAATTGCGTATTAAAGGTGTTTTGAGTTCTTTAAAATGAGTTTTCCTCTTTACATATTCAATGGGGTTGACGACACATACATAACATAGATAGGTATCTATGTAAGGTGGGTGGACCATGGAAGGCCATGCTCCTTTGAAGGCCAACTATAAAAAAGTCATATTTACAGTCACGTGATGACAAATTCCTTCTACTCCAACAAAGCTCCATCAAAGTTAAGGACACAGACGAGGCGGCAAGTCGCTCGTGTTGCTATTTTGTCAATGAGATCCCTCGCTTCCTAGACTTCGGTCGGCGACGTTAAAATTGTAATTCGCGCGCTCAGCTAAGGATAAGTTTTTATCTAAATAACCTGTTTTAATCGTATTCTGGTTACTGTAAATTATTATATAAGCATTATTTGTGGTACTAATGAAGAAATAAAGAAATTCTTCTTCGATTTAAGTTAAAATATCGGTAGTGTTCCTATGAAAGCCAGTGGTTCCTTATAAGGCCATTAAAAAATTTGACGGTTGGCCTTGCTAGGGTACATGAGCCTTACTAGGAACATTTACTACTGAAAATATGAATACGTAGTTTTTACTTATAAATACGTACCGGGAAAATTGAAGCAATGTTCAATGATTATAATATTATTATCCATAAATATTAATCAACTTTTTAACTTAGACTGAATCGAGATTTTGGCCTTACAAAGAACGGGCCCATAAGAAGGCCATAAATGGCAAAAAATTAGATTTATTATTTCATTGTAAAACGAATTGGAAACTTATTTGTTATCGATATAATACTCATTACTATCATTTTTATATGATTCCCATTAATATACCCTTAGTTATACGATGGTGTTCAAGGAATGTTCGTTGTGTTTTTTAATTAAGATTACAATGTGTAATGCATTTAATTTATCATTTAAATAAAAGAGCTTTTTCTGCGGTTTTAGTAAAAGCAGATATTTTGATTATCACAATTCTAGTTTTAAGTTGAACGAATGATTTATAATATTGGCCTTATATGGAGCCTTGTTCCTTGCAAGGCCGTTTAGAAGAGCTTTACAAAAGTTAAGTTTAAGAAATAGCGATTACATCTAGAATAAAAAAAATAAGTTTTTATGATACACAATAAAACAAAGTGTTAATTAATGATTAGTTTCTTTTGTTTATCCAGTAAATGAACTAGTAAAAACTGTTCATTCGTTAGAGTGGCCTTCCATGGTCCACCCACCTTAATATGCATTGATAGACTCACTTTTAGCTTATAGTGACCCTGCCGCCCTGTGCCTCGGCAAACTTTAAGTGATGAACATTCGTGTTTGTTGTGTTTGGATATTTTTCGATTGACGTCTATATAATATGTATGTACATTTCTAATACGATGTCGTATTCAATAGAATTACAAATATTGTTTATTTAAACTTTAGTATAATATGTTCTGTGACCTATATAATATATATTTGGTTGTGGTCCGAAATAAAGTACCTACCCTTGTCGTGGCAGTAAAAGTAAAGGTGTTTCTACTACATAATATTAATCATTTTCTCTTAATTGACAACATTTTGAAGAATGAAGTTCGTTCTTTTTTCTTCGTTGTATAAAATAAGGAGCAGGAGCAACACACTACTCAAATTCATTGCACGAAGTCTGGTCGATTTATTAAATTCATTGTTAAATTCCATTTTGTTTATTTTATCCTCCATCTATTGTTTTCCTCGTCTTGGCCAATCATCAATTAAAAATAAAAAAAAACTATTGCCAATACCTTTTTTAAATCGTTTGCGTAAACAAAGACGCCGGCAATAACTAGTTTAGATATAGTCCATGACATATCTTAACCGCATTCTGTTTGAATGTACCTTAGCATAGAGCTTTAAACTTATCAATGACGTACCTTCCACAGTACAATCGGTCGCCTAGGGCGGTGCTCTCCGCGGGGAAAAACGCACAGTTCGACAGCTCCGGGATCCGGGGTGATGTTTTATTGTTGTGGTTTAGGAGCGTGTCCAGTATTATGTGTACTTGACTTGTTTATATAGTAAATATACTTATATTGAGGTAGATTTTTTCCTTTTAGGTGTGATTTTGAATTTTGACGATTTCGAACAATATAAGAAAGGGCCTCGAACTGCTTTTCACGAAACTAAAATCCTGCTAACGTTAAATACCTATAATACTACATGCGTAAACATAGTCATTACGTATTACATAACCAAACTTCCATAATGTTGATCCTGGCTGGGTAGATCACCGAAAAAGTGTGTCAACAAAGCAAACGGAACCAGTATACTTACTTACCTTTAATGACTTACAAGAAGTTTCCAAATATGGTATTTCTATCATACATTTATATGAGTACAATAACGTGATTAAACGTGTAGATAACTCATTTAAAATTGATCTTCTTGTCAATGATATCGATAAAGCAGTCACGTGAATGGTAATACAGGGTGTCCAGAAAGAGTATCGGGTATTTGTAAGTTCAATAAAACAAGAATTATTTATAAGCAATAAAAAAGTTTATTATTTATTATGAGCATGTGAATTGGAGAATTATTTGGAAAAGATGATGTTATCCAAATGATGACCGTAACGTTGCTGGCACTCTGCTAAACGGGAACGAAGATTGGCGATAACACGTTATCTTATGAAAATAAGGACCCTTTAGCAGACATAGCGGCCCAAACAACGACCTTTGGGCTGTGCAGGGGTCGTTTATGCTTTCGTCTCGGATTCTCCATTGCCCAGTACCGACAATTTTGCTTTTTAACATGACCATTCAGGTGAAAATTTGCTTCGTCGCTGAACAGTATGTTGTTAAAGTTATTTAATCGCTGCATCTTCATTCCCGTTTAGAAGAGTGCCAGCAACGTAACGGTCATCATTTGGATAACATCATCTTTTCCAAATAATTCTCCAATTCACATGCTAATACTAAATAATAAACTTTTTTATTGCATATAAATAATTCTTGTTTTATTGAACTTACAAATACCCGATACTCTTTCTGGACACCCTGTACATAGAAACATCCATACATAAATGGAAATGAATGCTTGTATTTAATTAAATGCGTGTGAACTTACAGGGTGGTCAATAAAGACTTATTATAGATTGTCTACTATCTTGATAAATTTTCCTAGTCCTTTGTTTAATTTTAATTGTGCAAATTAACTTTCTTAAATACTATAATTTAGTAAATATTTATTGGCAAATGTGAAGGCAGAATGTGTCCTTACCTTAAAGCGTAAACGTATACAATTTAGCTACCAGTAATTTCGCTCTGAGTCAGCTTCCGAGGTGAATCGATTGCAACAAAATAGTTTACATATTAGAATTTGTCGAATGAAGGACATTGTTTAACGAAGACGGAACCAGTTATAAAGTCATAACTAAATAAGTATAAGTATACGAATGTATAAAACAAATATTTTACGAACGGCTTGGTGAAATTCAATATTCCTATAAAAACTCAATTTATCTAACGGTAGGTAAGTACCTAAGTACTTACTATTCGATATTCTGCCGCATTCCTGGATACCCGAGACCTCAAAATCCACTTACCGGATAACTTTCTTTAATAAATGTCAAGTCCTGTGTGTAGAGTGTACCTACCTAGTATCGGCGCGGCAGTTTGATCTGCACGGTCCTTAAAACTAGAAGATAATTTCAATGTGTAAGTATATGTGAATGCCTGTGGGTAATAAGGAACATAAGGATGACATAACGCACCCTTAGTAATGAAAAGGCTCAAGTCAATTTTTTCGTGTGCTTTTAAATGCTAAATTCACACCTTAGCGTTCACAAAATCACAAAATAAAAAATACTTGGGCTATTATATTACAAGGGTTTTCGCGCTGGGTTTTCGAGTGTCAGATGCGTTATTTTTTCTCAGTAGGCCTACGTCTCGGCTTAAATTATGATTGATATTACTGCTTATTTATAATATTAAGTAAGTATATCCATTAAAAGTATTACAATAATGTAAATAATAATATTTATTATATTAAACTCTGTATTCAGAAATGATGATCTACTGCATGTCTAAATAAAGTTTTTGTGCCGGAAAGGCAGTGACATTGCTTTTGTTGTTTTCAATAATTATTTTAATTTTAAGCTGAAATGAAGATAAATATCAGTTACACATTTTATTAAGAAGTGGTGACCGCATCGTGAGACCGCAGCCGCAGCCGCGCGTGCATCGCTGCGCTCGCGCATCCGGGTGTCGCGTCTCGCACTCTCCACCTCACACATTCCGCACTATATTTGTACAACTCATACATACGACATTAGCTAACTTTGAACACATTCCCAACCATCTAGATACACTTTTATGGCTTAATCGCGATCTTAGCATCCTAATGATTATGTATCTACCTATGGGCAAAGCCTATGGGCGTGTATTTCTTATTTAATAGAATTACTTGCAATAACAAAGGACAATGGATGGTGAATAATTTCAGAGGTCAAGGTTCTTTTAACGATTACCTGTCTACCTGTACAAAATGGCAACGATAAAGTACAATTTACAATACGTATATTACAAAATATGTGCTTTAATTTATTAAGAGCCATTGTCCGCTTAAAGAATGAATATTTATTTTTTAAATAAATTATTTGTAAATCCTTGGAGTTTTAGTCATATTTAGTATTTAAACCAGAGCATTTTCTACTTATCATTGCAAAGTGGAGAAAACATTTGTGAACGAAAGTTTCAGAGCATCGCACAACTTTAGGTATTATTTTTCCTGTTAAGAGGTTCTTACTGTGAATATTTCAGAGAATTGGCTAAGATCTTATACCTCAGTTCCTAAAGATGTTTAGTTAAATAACAGCGATTACAGTTTTAACTAGCATGAAACATTACCATAATATAAAGCATATTGCATTGTAATAAATTACAGGAGATGTAATTGTTATTGATGTAAAAACGCTCGAGCCGGCGCTTGAACGCTTGAGCGTTTTACGCTGAATCCTTCAGATCAATAACGTCGACTCTCCTTGGTGTATTGAGTGTCATGGACCTAGCCTGTATTAGCTTACCATCGCAGACGACCGGAAAAATAACAAAAAGAAAAAAGTCCGTTTGCTATGCAATCAATTTAATGATAGGTATAAACCGACCGACGCGCGACGACTAGAAATAAGACCAGACAAACCTTTTGCCTTATCCTTATTAAAATTCTTGTGGACATTTTTTTGAAGAACTTATGATGTTGTAGGTAGGTAACTTTGTTCGACTTACAAATTGCTTATTCTAAAATATGTGAATAAAATAAAACTGTACATAATTATAATTAATTTGATATTTAATTAAATTATTATTGTAGGTATTTCATTTGCCATTCGTTTATTACCGTAGCACCATTCGCGGTGGTGGCTACTGGGAATAACCAGTTTAGGCCGGGACTCCACCAAAGCGAAGATGTGTGCGGTGTGCTGTGTTTTTAACGAAATTCTATTGGTTGTTCGAAAAACATCTCTCCGCTCGACTCGTCTCCGCTTTGGTGGAGTCCCTGCCTTAGGGTGAGACTCCACCAAAGCGGAGATGTGTCGAGCGGAGAGATGTTTTTTAAAGAACCAATAGAATTGCGTTATTACAAATAGGATAAAACAAACAACCAATAGATTTGCGTTAAAAACACAGCACACCTCAACATCTCCGCTTTGGTGGAAACCCGGCCTTAATGTGCTGCTATACTTTTAGGCTTCTCTGACCTTCTACCCTGATTTGAAGAGAACTGACGCCCATGTTAATGTAAGTAGCTGGAACACATTCAAAGTAATTATGTCGGCAGATTTTACCTATGGAACTGGTAAATAGGCAATCGGATTTATGCAGACCCAAGGTGAGAATCGAACCCACTCCCATCAGGTTACAAACCCAAACTCCGAAACCACTGTTCCACGGACATGAATCTAAAAGGCTTTATGAAAATAGATTTTTAGTTTTTCGTTACCGACTGGGGTGTTGGGCATAGAGCCGACCTTATTTTATGCGGCCCACACAGCCTATTCCTGAAAAGAACTCTTTACCTATTTACCACTTGCATTAGTGTTGCTAACTATATTGCAACTGTGTTCTGATTTAAGAGTCATATATTATGTATTATATGCGGCCCACACAGCCTATTCCAGAAAAGAACTCTTTACCACTTGCATTAGTGTTGCTATACTGTACTCTGATTTAAGAGCCATATATGTATGTATTATAGGTGTACCTATTATTATCTGTCAGCTTAAACATCACCGTAACACACAGCCCATTATTCTGCTTGTTTTTACAAACATGTATTTGTAGAGAATAGCTTGCAGCAAATTTTTTATATTTCGTTTAATAATTTCGTTGGCCCATTCAGCTGCGATCCACGTGTCAGGTCATATGCGTGTTTAGTTTGAATCCGCCCATAACGAACAGCATGTGTCCCGCGTGTGGATGGATTCCTTCGTTGATTTCGATTTCCACAGCAGAAGCTACTTACCATGAGATTAGTTCAACGTCGTTGTTTTCTGATACCGTAATTTTAGTGAAAAAGCCGTATTCAGTATAACGTCCATATATTTCAAACTAAAGTTACCTAAATCATTGTGACAGATCCAGCTTAATATCTAAAATGTAAAGTAGCGATGCTATCTTGCGGATGACATTACTATTTACAAGGTCTACTACGTAGCGATAAAACAAACTCTACGTGCATTCGAGTCCTTTTGGCAAGTCGCTGGCGGAAGACGTTAAATGAATTCGTCAGGTTCGCGCGGGGCGTCCAAATCCCGGTAGTGTATGACCGGGCGGAAATCGCCGCCGCCGCCCCTTTAACAATCAATATCATAGTTAAAACTCCTCACCAACAAAACCAATTATTCTATTTTCATATAGCTTCAATTGCATCTACGTGACCCTAACATTTTGTTATCATCACTAATCTCAGCTTCCCGGCGTGAGTACAGATGTTAGACACAGGATCAAGCGGGGTTAAGAAAGGAAAGAGATGGTACATATCATTTGCGGACAGTTTATTGTATCTTTTACATTGTATTGTATAGGTGAACGACATAATCGTAGAACACATAATTGTTTATTTTTAAATCGTACAGATTATATGGGTTATGCATATTATGTTGATGTTTATGAGTAATAAAGATGAACTCATGTTACTAAACGAACAACAAAATTAAAAGTACAAAATATGTTAATCCTGTACTTTCAAAATATATTTATTTATGTTTTAAAGTTTACAGTGTATTTACCAAGGAGCAAATTAAATAAAATACAATGAAAGCTAGGCATTATAGCTTTCTTATAAATGAGTGAATACAGTCAAATAGAGTTTATATTAAATAACATTCATTCAATATTTTGACTGCCTTTTCAAAAGGCACTATCATCTTTGTAAAACATAAAAAATAATATATTTGTATCATTATAAATCTTACAATAGGGTTGGCACTTGCCTGATATTCTATTAAAGATAACTTGTATGGTAAAATTAGTAACCCTATGTGTTATGCGATGAATGTAAAATCTCTGTTTTAAAAGTAAATTCACAATTTGCATAAAATAATGTTCATGCAGTATATGTATTTGTCTAGTTATAAGTTAACGGAATGCTTGACATAATAACCTGCTAATATTATATTTATGCGTCATGGATTTGTAATAATTAATTATTGTTAAAATATGTCACCACTGTCCGGGAAGTCAAGATCGTTGTACGCAACAATAGGCCGGGACCGATCCACATTTTCCCTGGAAATTATTCCTTTTAACTTAAACAGTATTTAAAGAATGCAAAACAATGTTCTGCGATATAAAAATAAAACTAAAGCCAGATTGACAGAATAGATAGGTAGCTACCGTAAATGTTGTTTTTTTTTCATCAGAAATATCAATGTACGAGTATTCCACAAACCTGATTATATTTTAGTTTTATTGCAAAACAAAGTTAAAAATTATTATTGAAAAGCTGTAAAAAGAATCTCCCACAATTTCAAGTTGCACTGAGTTTTATACCATCTTTTCGCCCTCTTATATGTTTTATAGTGATTTTTTGTGTGCGTAAAGTATTCCAAATATAGTGTTTTGGTGGAGTCGTTTATCTCAGAATGCATCTAAAATGGAATGTATAGACATATCCTGTCAATCAGGCTTATTCATGTTCTTGTAACGAATGATGTGATGTGTGATGCTATTCAAAATGTTAAGGTCATGCAAGTGAACGAGTACATTGTCAAAGCGTGCTTCGCGTACACGTGAGTTAGTCAGCAATTTTAGAAGCAACATATTTTTTGATCAAATGTTATATGATTCGATTCGCATGCGGACTTAAATGGCGATGGAATGAATCCTTTTATATGTATGTCGTGCACTACAAAAGTACTGAAACATTTTGATAATACAGTTGCCATGTAAATTGGCCCTAGGGACAGATATTTCAAAATTTCAGATATAAAATATACGACCTTGAATAGATGATTCTAGTTTATTATTATTTAAAAAAATAAATAGAAGAGTTTAAATATTAAAAAGGGCCTAAGAAAAAATGTATTTGGTACATCGACATGCATGTTAGTACCTATAGGTTAAATGAAACGTGAACCTAGAAATAATATTTATAAATATAATTTAAGGTTAATTTGTCGTCATGTATTTTAGCATGCGTTTGATTCAAATACTTATTCAATAAAAATATTTTAGACGCGTTTTACATCTACCCACTTTATGCAGACTCACATAACTCACATTTCTGATCAGTTTTGCGTCAATATTTTTTTATAAATGTGATGAATTAAGCTGAATAAATTACAGTATATATGTCGCAGGCAATTTGTATGATTCCGCCGTTTACATACGGCATACTGATGTCGCAGGCAATTCGTATGATTCCGCGTACGGCGTACTGACACACAGATGAGACTATTTGAAAGAAATTAAAGAGAAAATCGACTCGGATGGGTTTAGGTTAGAAGGCTAAGGCGGGAGCGGAGCGAAGCGGAGCTCCCGCCTTAGCCTTCGTGGTTTTTTTTTAAACCTGAAAAAATATTCCTTCGGCATTATACACACAACTGCAAGCATTTTTACTGACGACGCCGTATGTAAACGGCGGAATCATACAAATTGCTTGCGACATAAATACACAATTTAGATGTGCGGGCTATAATTTTGTAGTCTCTATTTCTAGGTCCACGACGTGCGGGGAGCAGATAGCAGGCGGATGGCGGGGTGGCGGGGTGGCGGGTGCGTGGGTAGCGAGGGCTCACCTGGGGCGCGAGAAGCGCGGGTGTCGGGGCGCGTAGGGCGCGGGCGGGGCCCAGCCGCCCCAGCCCCAGCCGCGCGCCGCCGCCGGCCCGCCGCCTGGACCTCCGCCGTACCTGCGGACAAACATTGCACATGACAACATTAAAATACAATAAACTGGTAACACTTGCGTTGACACGGTAATGTGTGATTGCAGATATTCAAGTGATTGATTACCTAGTCCATAACTCTTGAAGCAGCTATCGGAGGACGACAGACTGTCGACACCGACGCAAGACTGCAAGTCAGCGCAAAGTGTCACTGAGGCGGCCAGTTAAAATATATTCAATCCCGATTTGCGCTACATAGTAAATGAATTGTCGCCGTTAGCATATTATATGCAACAAACCAAGCTCGGCGAAAGATCTTCCTTTTAGATTGACGCGACCATTTTCATTCGTCACTCTCCCGTGCGCATGTCGTTGAATCTACAAAGCCCCCTCCAAGTTTCACAACTCATTAGCAAATGATAAAACAATTTTGACACTAAATGAAACATTAGGATTATTCGAATTTTCAAGAATGCCCGATGTATCCACTAAGCAGGATCTTATAACCTACCTGGAGGCCGCACGTCGAACAGCTAACAGAAGGCAAGATTTGTCAACATTTGGTCTTCAGTTTTATGTTCAACACGCGGTCTCCAGTCTAAATTATAAGCTTCTACAAAACATATATTATTGTGGAATATGGCATTGGTCATGGGCGTAGCCAGCCATGGGCTCAGGGTGGGGCAGCCATGGACCCAGGGTGGGGCAGCGGTATAAAATAATATGTAACTAGCAAACTATACTCGCGCCAGGGTGGGCCACTTGCCCCACTCTGCCCTATCGTGGCTACGCCCATGGTGGTGTGTACTCACGGCGCAGGCGGCGGCGCGTGCGCGGGCGGCTGCACGCTGCGCGCGGGCGGGTCGGGCTGGTGCGGCCGCCGCACGTCGCGCACGTACGCGTTGAAGTACGCCACCTCGCGACGCACCTCGTCCACCTGACGGAAACATTGCTAGTGAAATGACTGGGTATATGAGACCTAATCACTGTCGTCTCGGTGTAGCAGGCGCAGGGCGGTGCCAGACAGTAACTGCTTAGATACTTAGGCACTGAACTGTCTAAGGGCAGACGTGGCGCTTACTATCAGGTGTACGATCTGCTTGTCTTGTTACACATAGCAATAAAAAATAAAAAATAAAACATTGCTCTAATTGTACAACGATCACTTTTACATAGGCGAGTCAAAGTAATACTCGAGTCTAAGACATGATTTAAGTTATCGTTTTTATGTAATACGATATTTTTGAATGAAGTAAGAACTGTCAATTAATACAAATTAATAATAATACTTGGGCAAGAATTATATTCTTACTTTTGACAACTGAATTCATTGTATAAAAACAGTTATTTAAGTAATGTCTCAAAGTATTACTTGAGTCTAAGAAATTACTACTTCGTCTATAAATACGAGTGTTAATGTCAACGGAACCGTTATACTCGAGTTTAGAAGATCTGTAAGGATGCTTTTAAGAAAACAGCTTCGAAGGGCAGTTACAAAACACTCGAAATTAGATTTCTACAGTGTGGCAGCACAATAAAAGACCTTTTCCTGATTTTGCACAAAAAAATGTAACACAGGAAATAACTGAGTTGTACGGTATATTTTACGGACCTTTTTTTGTATAAATATGACAATAAATAAAGTAATAAAATTAACACGTCTAACTTTATGTATCAGATTTAAAAAAAAAGGCTTTTCAGTCGCCATAAGACAAAATTATGTGCATGATAAATGCATTTAAAAGTACATTTATCACATAGAAAAGAGATTATATTTTCTTACTTTTTCGCCGTGTTTGTTGAATATATGTTTTCTGATGAAATCTGGGCCTTTGAACTTTTTCCCACTCAATGGACACAACCATTTGTCTTTCGACAGTTCTTGAGTATTGGATTGAATGAACTTCTCCACTTCGGCATCGGGATCCTAAAATAAAATATTCGTTTTTTGTAGATCGTAATCAACTTATTTAAATTGTTATGTTTCATGAAAATTAAAATAAAATATTAACCTTGATACCCAATTTTTGTAACTCTTCATCAGACAGAGGTTTGACATCTTGCAAGAATGCCGACATTTTACCTTCAAATGCCTTGATATAATCTTGTATTTCTTGCTGCGTTGGCTGTAATAATAAGAGGAAATAATTAATTAAAAACTTAAAATAAGCTTTGATGGTAGATTTGAAGATAGATGGACATTGCAGTCCTAATTGCTTCAACTGTTTGACTTACTTTATTGGTTGGCGGTCCGCTCCGAGCATGCATGATTCCGCAGCGGTTAGGCATCTCGTCCTCGTAGGGGTACTCGCAGTGGTTGTAGTAGTCCACCGAGTGCACGATGCGCAGATATAACACGAGACGGTCCAACACGCGCATTAGTTCCGGGTCGGGCTGCTCTTGCGCAGTAGACTCCGACGTCGCCTCCAAGCCGAGTAACTCCTCCTCCTCGGTTGACGCCTCTTCGATCAAGTGCTCAGTGATTTTGTGGAGGACAGGGTTTTTCGAGTTCAGGCTGAAGTTCTATGACATGGAAAAATTTTTTTTTCTTTAACCTACCATGAAATACGGAAATCTTGAGCTTAATAAAACATGTGAAATATTAGATAATTCGTGAAGTCTGAAAATTGTGTCACGCATTGACACAATTTTCAGACTTTACGACAAGCAGCTTTTAACAGCCGTTTTTGTTTCGATAAGTAATCACATTCGAGTTTAAGTGTATGAACTCCCCAAAGAAAGAACTAGAGGCTATGCCGGTTCCTGTGGCACTGTCCAAGTCCATTAAAAAAGTCTGAGGTACACTGACTTTTAAAGGGAAGAGTCTGTCCCACATAGGCTCCAGAAAAAGTTCAAGACTGAAATGCCTAATGCGAAGCGTTGTGCACGTCTTCAGGAATTGATGTGATACAAAATAGATAACGGCAACATACTAAGTGTTTATCTACTTATCATATAGCGACGCGTAGGTATGGGATACGAACAAAGCACTTATTTATTTACTTAGAGTACCTACTTTGTGTACACCTAAAACTTGTGACCAAGACTTACCCCGAAGGAGTTATTCTTCTCTCCATTAGTATCAGCGGGTTCGCTGAGTTCGTCCCAGAGCTTAGTGCGCGTGTCGAGCAAGTGCGCCAGGCGGGCGGCCAGCCGCGCGTCCGCGCGCAGCACCGGCCGCTCCAGCGTCACGCCCGACACCGGCCGGATGCGCCGCTGCAGGTCGCGGTTCACGATCGCGCCCAGCTCGCATTCGCGCAACTGACGACGTTCAATTTATTGATATAATCCATCTAGGTTTTTAAAATAGTATTAAGCAGGTCTGGTTGCCTTCGTAGGGTTACGGAGGCAGATGGCAATCGCTCCATTGTAATAACCAAGCTTGTCAAATGTAGGATCATAAGCGGACCCTGAGCTCTATACTCAATTGAGAATACGCTGGGATGATGATAATGAGTCTACCCCTACTATGTGAAGAATATTAAACACCAAAATGTGTAGTAGGTAAATAAAAAAATATAAAAAAGCCAAAGCCGTATATTATATTTGGTCGGAAAAAGACGGTGGCGGTGAAACAGTTGATAAGAAACTTACTCGTATGTTGTTCAAGTTCCAGCAGATGTCCTTAATGTTGACCTCTCGGCGGAAGGTGACCCAGCCGCGGCGGAACCAACGACGCTCTGGGAGCGGGTCCGCCAACGCAACACGCAAGAAACCGCCATAGCGTTTGCACATCTGTGAAATATTTTGTATTGATTTTATTTACCTTTATATTAGATAGCGAAACACAAACAAGTTTAAGGTAATTATTTAATGTTTATAAATTGCAGTCAAAATACTCACAGCTTCTACTTCTGCTTTAGTTATAGTAGGCGCCAAGTTCCTCAAAAATATGGAAGTGGTCTTGTGTAGTGCGCGTACTTCCTTCTTTTCAACGACGACGTCACTCACGGATTCAGCTTTTTCTTCGCCAGTTTTATCCTTTTCTTTTTCATTTTCTGTAGTTTCTTCGACTTTTTCGACGCTAGGGGATTTTTCTTTCCTCTTTGGCGATTTTTCGGGGGTTTTAGACTTGGACTTTGATTTCCGTCGAGTGTTTGACTCGCCTTCGTCCTCTGAGCTGGACGACGATGAACTCGATGACGATGAACTGGAAGACGATCCAGGTGGCGCTAAAACCAAACACATACATAATTTAAAATTTTAAACAAACGAGATTACCTTCATCAACATCTATTTTATTATTGTTATATGTATAATTATAATAATAATTATTTCAAGACAGAACAAAAAAAAAGTAACAAAGGTTTTATTAGGTACTACATTACATAATGCGCAAACTCTAAATACACAACAAACTTGTAAACACTTCTTTACCATTAGCTATGTATGTTTATTTTGTAGTGCCTTTGATTGCTAATCCTGAAGAACGATAAATATTTAATTTTAAACTACTTACGTGGTTCTTTTTCTTCTGGCTCCGGCTGAGGGTCAGTGGCCGCGTTGAAACGCGAAAACATCTTGGCTTGTTCCTGCAAGTGACGCAGATGGGGATCTATCTCCATAGTCAAAGGCGCGGTAGGTTTTGGTGATTCCGCTTTCTTATCCTGGCAATTAAGTTGCTTTCAAGTAAAATCAAAAAATGTATCCCTCGCAAAGCAACTTAGTATTGTTAGTTATTAACGTCACCCATGAAAATTAATAAGAGTCAGATACTTATAGAATTCAAGATATAGGTAGATTCAATCCAAACAATAAGTTTGAAATAGTTCAGTAAAGCCAGGATACAGTTATTCTTTGCAATTATAGTTGTTAGTATGCATTGAAACATTTGTTTGTTTGATAAATGTTTTATATACATTTGAGACAAGACAGTCCGAAAAGGGAATCATTGCCAAGCTAACAAAAGGAATAAATTTCATTTTGTAATAAAACGAGATTTTACTCACTTTATCCTTGTTTTCATCTTCCTTTTCTTCTTTTACTTTTACAGCGTCGACGTCGATAACGACGGGCTTATCAGGTTCCGATTTATCTACTGAAATTAAGAGATGATATTGCACACAGAATACCTAACGAGTTAAGATTATCAATTATACAGTATTTATTTAATAAAACTTTGGTTGCGCATTAATACCTGCTTTATCATTAGAGTTTGTGTTTTCTGGAGGAGGAGGTTCGTCAAGTGCCTTCAAATCTTCTTCAGTTCCACCTTCAAGCTTGATGACAACGGTATCCAGGAGACGGATTAATTTATCCGATTTATCAACATCTACAGATACTTTGTCAAGTTCGCCTTGATCCAATAACTCCAAAAACACATTCAAACGATTCTGCAAAATTTTCAATTGTTTAGAAAAATATTATACATACTTATAGTTACCAAACTTGTTTAAAAAAATAGAAATAAAGATCACCTTCAATGCAGACAGTTGTTCTTCTTTTCGTTTCACTGACTCTTCAGGATGATATTTGATCTTGAACCTAAGCAACAATAATTATTATTTATAACAGTCCTGTATAAAGAGTACAAGAAGTCGCCACTAAATCTCTATCATTAAAATTATTTTTAGCTAAATTTAACATCTTTTTATGCTACTATAAATTACACACAATAAATATTGGTCTAGATATTGTCTGGGTTAATTTACTACTTCTTTTATAATGCATGTTATATGCTTTATAAAGTAGAAATAATCGGGCACTTTCCATTAAAATTTATTCATAGATCTTCCTCTCAATGTAAGTTAAATAAATTTTGCTAAATCTAATGTAACACATCAATAAACCATTTGTTCTGACATCCACTGCTGAACTTTACTTATAAGAAACTAAATGGCTTAGTAAATATTTAAAAAATCTTCAGTCTCACCTGTTCCACACTTGCGAATGTGGAATATCATAGCCCTACCCCTAACAAAAACGAAACCTGTAGCATTGCGCGCTACCGGTCAACGCGATATCAACTAGCTACACACACGTTATTGTTTGCATAAAATTCGAATTAACGTTTCTCAATGATGTCCGGCAAAACGTTCCTTGTGAATACGCTGTAGACTGTAGGGAAAAAATGTTACGTTAAGATTTGCATAAGATACTTAAAAAATTCTAAGCACAATTATTGATATTGTCAGTTAAAATTTTAAGGAAATGGAAGACTAAGTTCAGATTTTATGCTTAGAATTTTTTAGTTATCAGCAAACTATTTTATCAATAGCAATTATGACTTGAAATAAGAAGAGCTTGAAAATCTAAATATGACTACCATTTTGCAAAAACAATTAAATAATCAGTACAAAATGGGAAGCTAGATATTCTTTCTTTTTAAAATATATAACATTTAGGAACATAACACACCATTCCTCATCTTTATGAGTAACGAAAAACTCATTAAGCTGTTGCCTCCTGTACTCCAGCTTGTATTCATTGTACTTCTGGATAGCATCATCCTCAGTGATGGAGTCATCCTGGGCTGCCAGAAAAGCCTTGAATGACATCATTGTGCCTGGACCATCAGTTGGACCCATAGGCACCACAGAATCCCTATAAAGAATATAAAATAGTGATTTTATAGAAAACACAATCAAATTAATAATTTCTAAAGCATTTGGTCCCCTAGTGTGGAAACTAAATTTTTATGCTAAAGATATATTGTTCCTTTTCTAGAATGGAAATTAAGACAAAGGACCTCAATAGCATTGTACAAAAAACATTTAAATTATTGTTATTCAGTTTCATACAAAATGTACTAATATTTTTAAACAGTTATAATTACCGTGCTGGAACTGGTGGCATTGGTTGCCCATAGCCCTGATGGGCTGGATGAGGTCCAAAATGGTCATGAGCCCACCCATAAGAACCATATGAGTCATGCGGCATACCACCATATCTTCTGTCTTCCAGGGGCCAGTCAGGCCTGATGCGCTTGCTGGGGGGCCCCTCTCCTCTCACCGGTGAGTATCCACGGCTGGCGCTGGCTCCTCCACGGTAATCTCTGTAGTCAGGGCCAGAGCGACCTCCTCGAGATCTTTCCGCCCAAGAATCTCTGTTAAATTATTTTGTAACCATCAATTTGTAAGGAACCTCATTAATGATCAACCAACCAGCTAAATTTACGACTACAATCATTGGTTACATTACAATAACAAAATATGGAGACTAGAACTATAAATGCAACACTACACAGAAAATTACAATAACAAAATATGGAGACTAGAACTATAAATGCAACACTACACAGAAAAAAATACTCTAATTATAATATATTCAGTATAATAAATCTGTAATAATGTGTGATAAAGGTCAATTAAATATACTATAGATACAAAAACCATGTAGAATATACCTTACTATAAAAGCTATAGTACGTTTTGTAGGTTTGGAAACTGGAATAGGAATTTTGACAGGTTGGAATGACTGAGCTTGGGATCTGGAAGGAATCATTATAATATTGTGATTGTAATAATTGATCTCATAATTACATGAGTACAAAACATTAATGGGAAAGAGCATCTTAATTGTCATCATCATTTGGGATTATTGGGATATCTTAACTAGTGACCTTTGATCTCTTCTTATGTGACTAGACAACATGAAGAAGCCTCAAAAGTAAGTGCATCAGTACGTGCATCATGTGATCATAGTGGCGCCATTTGATCCACTAACATTAATAAATAGGACATCTATATTTTGGAAAACAGGATGAAGGCGTGCTATCAATAACTAGACAATTTCTAAGAGCTGGAACACGAACCTCTCTGACCAATCATCTCGAGCTCTACTCCTTTCTTCGCCGCGTCGATCACTACTTCTGTAACTGCTGCCTTCCGCAGCACCCCTTTCACCACGAAATTTGTCTCGCCGCTTTCGATCATATTCGTCATCACTGTCAGCCATTGTCAAATAGAAAATATAATAGCTAATCTAGCTATTACGGGTAATGTTTGTTATAATTCAATCTTATTTTTTATATGACGCGTTGAATCGAAAGTTCTACGTTCACAAAAAATGTGGCAGGCAAACTTGAAACTGGCAAATAAATGACAGACAGACACCCTTAGAGTAGAACACATGGAGAGGCCCTAAGTAGGTACAAAACGTGTATACCTAAAGTTGGAACACAAAATGGCGCCACCAATGATAGCGCCCGACCGTAGTGCAACCAATATTGTATATCGATATATTTATCGATACAAGTTTACGTGTCGATCATAAATGCACATATTTTGTTAGAAATCTATAAATAGTTTCTTATTTTCCTATCACAAAATAATGATGATGCATTGCCTTAATATAACAAAAGGTTAGTTATATATATTATTATGGAAATTTCAACTTCACATGGTTAATAAACCTATTACATTTTTCCAAAAATCCTTACCTTAATAAAGTGAAGATACTGTACTGTATCATACTACCATCACGTAATCTTGTTATGTCGAGAGTTCTGTAAAACCAGTTTTCGTTGAAGTGTAGCGAGCAAACGTGCCTTATTTTATGTCGCGGATTTATATTTTCCCCACCTATTAACTCTATCTATTTCTTCTTTAATGTTTCACTTACAGGAAATCTGCAGAAATATACCATTGCAGAATATATCTAAAACGTATCGATACATAAAAATATTGTGCCACATCACTAGCTGGAACACAATATGGCGAAACCGGCACGCGTCAAAAACTGTGTGACGTCACTAAAAAGTGTTGCCAAAATGGGTACAATGCAAAGATATCTGTCTCTTTTTTCATACGCAACAATCACTTAGATGAAAAGAGATAAGTATATATTTTTAAGGCAAGTGTCGATTCTATGTATATTCATATAAGCAATTTTTTGTATAGATCAATAGGGCATCTCCATATGTTCTACTCTAAGCAGACACCCAGCCAGTGTTGCCAGCGTGGTATTGTCGAAAGTCACTTGAGATGTACAAAAAAGTAACCTTTTTGTAGGAAAAGTAACCTTTCACCATTTTTTTGCTGAGCAAAAAAAACAAAAATAACGGCGACAAGATACGAGCGAATACGATTAAAAAAACCTTTCACCATTATTTTTGGTTAGCAAAAAAAAAAACGTCGACAAGGTACGAACCAATAAGACGTTACGGACGGTTTAATTTGAAAAATGCTTTCTGCACGCAAATTCCCAAAAATCACCTAAACTAAAAGTAACCTTTTGAGTCGTGTAACCTTAAGGAATCAAAAATCACCTAAAAGGTTACAAAAGTAACCTTCTGGCAACGCTGCACCCAGCGTTTGATTGACGGCTTTGACAATATACCTTAGAGTAGAACATATGGAGATGCCCTATTGATCTATACAAAAAATTGCTTATATGAATATACATAGAATCGACACTTGCCTTACAAATATATACTTATCTCTTTTCATCTAAGTGATTGTTGCGTATGAAAAAAGAGACAGATATCTTTGCATTGTACCCATTTTGGCAACACTTTTTAGTGACGTCACACAGTTTTTGACGCGTGCCGGTTTCGCCATATTGTGTTCCAGCTAGTGATGTGGCACAATATTTTTATGTATCGACACGTTTTAGATAGTTATATTCTGCAATGGTATATTTCTGCAGATTTCCTGTAAGTGAAACATTAAAGAAGAAATAGATAGAGTTAATAGGTGGGGTAAATATAAATCCGCGACATAAAATAAGGCACGTTTGCTCGCTACACTTCAACGAAAACTGGTTTTACAGAACTCTCGACATAACAAGATTACGTGATGGTAGTATGATACAGTACAGTATCTTCACTTTATCTTCTGGTAAGGATTTTTGGAAAAATGTAATAGGTTTATTAACCATGTGAAGTTGAAATTTCCATAATAATATATATAACTAACCTATTGTTATATTAAGGCACTGCATCATCATTATTTTGTGATAGGAAAATAAGAAACTATTTATAGATTTCTAACAAAATATGTGCATTTATGATCGACACGTAAACTTGTATCGATAAATATATCGATATACAATATTGGTTGCACTACGGTCGGGCGCTATCATTGGTGGCGCCATTTTGTGTTCCAACTTTAGGTATACACGTTTTGTACCTACTTAGGGCCTCTCCATGTGTTCTACTCTAAGCAATATACTAAATCTATGGCTTTGACGGATTGAAATGAATGAATGAATCAATGAATGACCCGAAGAAAGAAAAGTCAACCACAGACTACAGACCTGCTAGTTTGTCTTGTCTGTGGCATGGAATGCGTCGGCTGACTAAAACACATGGAGATGCCCTATTGATCTTAAAAAATTGCACACTTTCATTACAAATAATATACTGTCTTATCTCTTTTCAACTAAGTGATTGTTGCGTATGAAAAAAGAAACAGATATTATTTGCATTGTACCCATTTTGGCAACACTTTTGAGTGACGTCACACAGCTTTTGACGCGTGCTCTTAGAGTAGAACATATGGAGATGCCCTATTGATCTATACAAAAAATTGCTTATATGAATATACATCGAATCGACACTTGCCTTACAAATATATACTTATCTCTTTTCATCTAAGTGATTGTTGCGTATGAAAAAAGAGACAGATATCTTTGCATTGTACCCATTTTGGCAACACTTTTTAGTGACGTCACACAGTTTTTGACGCGTGCCGGTTTCGCCATATTGTGTTCCAGCTAGTGATGTGGCACAATATTTTTATGTATCGATACGTTTTATATAGTTATATTCTGCAATGGTATATTTCTGCAGATTTCCTGTAAGTGAAACATTAAAGAAGAAATAGATAGAGTTAATAGGTGGGGAAAATATAAATCCGTGACATAAAATAAGGCACGTTTGCTCGCTACACTTCAACGAATACTGGTTTTACAGAACTCTCGACATAACAAGATTACGTGATGGTAGTATGAAACAGTACAGTATCTTCACTTTATCTTCTGTTTAGGATTTTTGGAAGAATGTAATAGGTTTATTAACCATGTGAAGTTGAAATTTCCATTATAATTGGTTGCGCCCTATTTAAATAATAGCTAATTGATTGTTCATCTTTCCCGCGCGCGCTTGCTTAATATCTGTCTGTCTACGTAATTGATGCATTTCCCATATTCCCATCCTTTTCCCGCACGTACGGTGACAGAAGAAAAAATGACGTCACAAGAATGGCTGTCAGCTGTTAGTTTGGTGCAACACAGTCGCATTCGAACTCGCTTCTCGCTAAGGAAACCGCCGGGCGCCATTGATTTTCGTAATGGCTCCTTGAATATTATGTTTAATTGAGTTGGAGAACGTGAATCGGACTACCACGTAATATAAGTATTAGTGAAGTGCAGTTGCTAATGTGAACACAGTGTTTGAGAAGAATTAGCTGCTCCGCATCCGCGCCGACGTACGTGCTTTTGAGTGCATGACCCAGAGGCACCTGCAGGGGGAGCCTGGACTTCAACCCACCGCATCCAGCTTTGAAAGGTACGTGCACTCCCTATCCTAATCCCCGGGCTGTCTCCCTTGTTGTTTTTTCCCGCTCCAGCCCGGCTTCATCCGCATCATAATTACGTGGTAAACCGACCGCCATTTTTGCTATCGCCGCACCCGCACCGCAACCAGCTCGCTTTGGTAATTTGTCCATCAGACCAAGTCTGATCCGCTTAGAAATATACAGTCCACTTAACCGCTAATCCAATCATATATATAACTAAACTATTGTTATATTAAGGCACTGCATCATCATTATTTTGTGATAGGAAAATAAGAAACTATTTATAGATTTCTAACAAAATATGTGCATTTATGATCGACACGTAAACTTGTATCGATAAATATATCGATATACAATATTGGTTGCACTACGGTCGGGCGCTATCATTGGTGGCGCCATTTTGTGTTCCAACTTTAGGTATACACGTTTTGTACCTACTTAGGGCATCTCCATGTGTTCTACTCTAAGCGCGTGCTGGTTTCGTCATGTTTAGTTCCAATCTAGTGATGCGACACGATGTTTTTATGTATCGATACGTTTTAGATAGTTATATTCTGCAATGGTATTTGTCTGCTGATTTCCTTTATAGAGTTAATAGGTCGGGAAAATTGAAATCCGCGACATAAAATATGGCACGTTTGCTCGATACACTTCAACGAAAACTGCTTTAACAGAACTCTCGACTTTTAACAAGATTACCGGTGGTAGTATGGTACAGTACCTTCTCTTTATCTTCTGGTAAGCATAATATAGGTAATTCATATTATCCATGTGAAGTTAAAACCATAATAATATACATAACTTACCTATTGTTATATTAAGGCACTGCACTGCACCATTTTAAATTTGTAATAGGAGATTATGAAACTATTTAAAGATTTCTAACAAAATACATATGTGCATTTATGATCGCCACGTAAACTTGTATCGATAAATATATCGACACACAATTATTGGTTGCATTACGGTCGGGCGCGGCGCTATCATTGGTCAGTGGGCGCCATTTTTAGTTCCAAATCAAGTTTAGGTATACACGTTTTTTTCGTAGGTTGAGCATCTCCATGTGTTTCAGTACTCAGAGGTCGGTTGTCAATAGACCGACAAACTTATCTGTTCTGGTGGCGGCGTCGCTACTGTCGATTTAGAACTGTCATTAAATCGTTCTTGCATTGCATTTCACGTAGTTCCAATTTTGGCCACCGGAACAGACAAGTTTGTCGGTCTATACTACCACAGATTATGCAGGAAAACCAAGGAAAACGGAGCGAAATTTAAATCAAAACTCGCATCGGATTCATAAAATATCTGTTTGGCTGGACTGTACGTACATACATGGATAATATTAATTCCATGACGTACATATTTTCAGATTTTTTTTAATATCGCTAACGAACTACTGTCACAGTACAGCTGCGTAGGTACATACGCCACGAGCGCCTCCCAATAAAGGAAAGACCGCCTCCGTGGAACAGTGGCTATGCCGCTCGGGTATACAAACCCGGAGGTCATGGGTTCAATTCAATTCCCGTCTTGGGTCTGGTTGGTGGTAGGACTTTTTCAGAGTCCGACTGGCTAGCTGGCACATTGAGTGACGCTTCCAGATGGAGTGTCCCTCAGTGGTATAGGCCGCGCAGTGAACGCTTACCATCAGGTAGGCTGCATGTCTGTCTGCCAACTAACTTGGTATTAAAAAAAGGAAATAAATATGTGAATGAATAGGTAGTTCTGGTAAAATTAAATAAAACTATTTCACAGAAGTAAAATATATATTTATTTCGATAACGTTTTTATTAGGCACCCTAAAAATAACCGAATTAAGGATCTAGGTTATGAAAATAAGAGGTCTCAAGAATAATACATGAAAATTATGGTTTATAAATAATTAAATCTTTTTAACGAGAATTGTTATTTCAGGTATTTATTTACATTTTGTACATGATGGATATCGCGGGCATGGTGTTCGCTCTCATTATGGACATTATTGCATAGGCTAAAATTTTGATTCTATGATTTGCGCACTTTAATGGACTTATCGACAACAACACCTGCATTAGAAAATAAATAGGTACAGATTTTTTTTTCAATAAAAAAATGTTTGATGCTTTTTGTGCCTGTCGCAGAGGTGTTTTATGTAGGGTTCAAGACTTCCTTCATTTTCTCCAAAGAAGAGCGTTGAATTTACTTTAATTATGGCCTTAGGTCATTGTCATTGCATTTTAGTAAAGTGATTTGTGCCCGCTAGAGGTCCTAGTGATGTGCCGAGTCGCTATTTTGGTGGATCGAGTCGACTCGAGTCAGTTTATACGGTATTCGAATCATGACTCGATTCCCTGATTCGAGCCCAGTACTCGAATTCTATGTAAGGTATTCGAATATTGACTCGAGTCCGGACGGACTCGATGATCGTAATATGGTCAATCTGAGTAAAATAAATAATAGGATGAGATTTTTTAGGTGCTTAAACAAATTTGTTGTGTTTTTGAAATCTTTTAATGCAAAAACTTTGATTCCGTAGTTTTTGCACTTTATTCAGTCAGTTGGACTCGCATAAATAGAATCGAGCTAGCGAGTACGAATCGATTCTTACTGACTCGAGTACCGGAATCGAGTACAGCGTACTCGAATCAAAACAAATTGGTATTCGAGTAAGCGAGTCCAAAGCAGGAATCGAGTCTGACTCGAGTCAAACCGTACTCGGCACATCACTCTCCCCGCTTGGATTCTAGGAACAATGCATTTCATCGCTAGAATCACCGCAATGGTCGTATCCATCGCAGCGGGATGTGTTCGGAACACACCGGCGATTGTCACATCGCATTTCATGGGCACCGCATGCGCCGTCGCACCCATGCGGCTCGTCGCTGCCATCAGCGCAGTCTGCCAGACTATCGCAAAATCTCGAAGACACGATGCACTGCCCGTCTGTACATGTGAACTGATCCTGGGGACATTCTGTAAAGACAAAAGGATAAGTGTAGGTACCACAAAATGCAATAACAGTGTCAAGGTTTACAGTCAGGATTCGTGCAACAGCTATCGGCACCAATTGATACGTCAGAGCAAGCATGCATGATTTTATTGTTTTTACACGCACACACGCAGTAGATCATCTCGAATATGCAAGATTCGGGGCACAAACACAATGCTTAACTGGTGGACAAGTTTTATATTGAAATAAGGAGTTTAATTATTGTAGTCGCGTTAAGTATTAATTAAGAAATAGGTAAAGAAAAACTTGGTGTTAAAGTGTTTTTCCAACAAAGAGGAAATAGCTATAGGAAGCCCCGTTAGGTCTGAGTGAACACATTCATAACCCAGTTTCGTGAACTGCAGAACGGTCTAAGCACGATTTAAATTCCATTATGACTTTGTATTTTGTATGTCAAACTTTGAATCAAACGAAACGACAATTACATCACTACTATCAACATACCTGTGGTACAATTGAGTTCATCTAATCCATCCCAGCAGTCAATGATTCCATCACAAAGTTTTGTGTTGGGAAAACAAGAAATCGAATGTCCACATCTAAATTGTCTTGTCAGGTCACATTCTGAAAAGAAAAACGAATATTTCATTACACTTTTCAAATTCAGGTATTTAACAACTTTGGTTTTTAAAAGTTTGTTAATTGTTATTAACTTATTTTAATGAGCAAGGTAAGAAAAAAAATCTACGAGGAAATAAAAACTGGAACTGGATGATGAATAAATATAAATATCCCAGGACATTATTCACACAGCGCCATCTAGCCCCAAACTAAGCATAGCTTGTACTATGGGTGCTAGACAACGGATAAACATTACTTATATACTTTTTCTTTTTTTTTTTTTGTAAATACATACATATTATACATAGAAACACCCAGACCGATACAAACAGACATGTTCATGCACACAAATGTTTGTACCGTGCGGGGATCGAACCCGCGACCTCTGGTGTAATAGCCGACTTCTCGACCATTACACCAAACGGCTCGTCAAATAAACCCATTATAAATTAATTACTGTAAACGGAAAAGTAGATACAAATTAGATAGATAATAAACGGATTTTTACCACAATGCATTTCATCAGACCGATCATAGCACTGAATAGAACCGTCACACCGATGCTCTGCTCTAACACATAGACCGTTCCGGCAACGCCACTCTTGCGGCGAACAGGTAACTAACGTCAGCAATCTGCATACGCGCACTCCGCGCACTCTATCTACTAATTGACAAGCTTCTGTTTCCAAGGCACATAGTCCACCACAACCTGGAAAATTTCAAATGTCTATTAAACCATTTACAAGGGAACTATTAACGTCAATATAAATGATAAATTATATCAACCTGTCGGGTCATCAATGTCAACTGCTTTTCTACAAATCGACGTACCGCTATTTTCATCTAACATACAAACTTCATCTGTTTGGCACGAACAAAACCGTTGCGATAAATCTCTATTGATGATATCCTTTGGTTTGAGGCTCTCTTTCTTTGTCTCCTTAGGAAACGTTCGTACATTCTTACGAATTTTAGATATAATACTGGATATAAGTAAAACATTCTCTGTTGTCGAAATATAAGGCTCCATACTGGTAGTCGCGGTAGAGACATCTATTAAAGTGTCTAACACAGTAGGATTTGAATAGTCATTAGTTATTGCTGATGGCGTTTTGTTGGAATCTATTACATTATTAGTTGGCACTACGATTGTACTTGCTACAGTGTTCGAACGTGTAAAATTAGGAGTTGTAAAATTTACCAAAACAAAACTAATTACTACGATTGCTACAATCATCACACTTATTGAGCACGCCTGTATCTGTGTTCGCTTTTTCACAGGCCTATCACTCAGCGCTAAATTAACAATACATCCAATGCCTTTAAGGCTTTTTCTCAGTCTCCGTTGATTGATTTCATTAGGACGCATTTCATAGGAAGTATATTTTTGGCGAAAACTGGAATCAATTTGACGAGATATTGTTGGAATGCAACGATTAATTTCCACATTAGTGGGAGATATGTCTTTTAAAGGTAAGTCATTTGATGATACATCTTGAAAGACAGCAGCAAATGAACTGTCTGGGGGATCACGTTCGTGATCCTTTCTTTCTATCTTTTCATTCGGAGTAGAATGAATATTTGGAATAAAATTATCTCGAGAAGATTTAATTTCATATTTTCTTATCTTTCCTCTACAAGTGTAACAATATTTTATCACTCTATTCTCAGAATATGAAGCTTGTAGGGCAGCTTTTCTCAGATTGCTGTCTTTCCAAAGATGTGAACAGTACAAAGAGTTCCAATTAGAGTCATCAATAGAGTCTGCCTTCGGTGATAAATTATCATCGATATCATTCGATAACGTCATTATGTTGACAAAGACTACGCATAGTTACTATTTTTAATACCTGAAAAAAAAAGCATTAAAATTAGCAGCCATTAATTAGGTACATGTTGCCAAGACTCACTTTGAGAAAGTTGCATAATATTTAGTAGCTTATAAAAACGTGATAACGCTTTGTGGACAGCAAATAGACTACTTTTAGAAACTTATCCTGTTGAGAATGAAGCATCATTTATTAAACATTGTACCTATATATTATATCCCTGTGAGAGTAACAAATAAATCTTTGCTTATTCCCCGTTTTAATTTTGAAAAATGATTTTCCATTCGCCCAATGCCCCTGTTCCGAGCAGAAAGTTTTTAGTTAGGTAGTTTGAAACTGTGTTTGAAACCTTTCAAAAAATACTGTGCTACTTAATCATTTGAGTGCTTAAAGTATTAAGTAGCCGGGACACGAGAAAGTGTTGCATTACAGAAAGGGCTACCTAAGTGGTGATTAATTGCTGTCAGGCGTTAATGGTAATCTAATGCTCGTTTTCAAATTATACGTATCACATTACTAATCACTTCCTATTAACTGTTGTAATTACAAGATAAAACGGTGAAAAACTAATATGTGACTAGTAACATCAAATAATTTTCACGAATATCTTACTACGATAGAGACCATTACATTCATTATTATAAGGAATATTCCTATATATTTAAATACTGTTAATTATGTATGTAATATAATTTATAGGTAACATAAATATTTGTCTAGTTCCCCAAAGTTTAATCATTGTTCTAGGCAAATTACTAATTCTCGTAGGGATGTAAACGATGTCCAAATTGTCCAATGATAACAATATGGTATAAAAGAATACGAACACCTAAATACATAAATATAAAATGACATATTACCTATATCCAGATGAAAAATTAACACAAAGTTCTATTTAAATAAAAAATAATAAAACAACATTATGTATTGATTCATGTAGGATGAAAAGTTGATTATCAATGTACAGATTGACGTAGAGCCATTCTTAGAGGCTTTGGAATTGGAACGTTGTTATTTATGAGGATTACTGGGATGAAATTGGACAGAACTTATTTTTAACAGGCAAAGTTACCACATTTTATCGATAAAAACTCAGCATCGAAATATCTTCAAAGATGCACTTATGAATCGTCAGTATGTTACAGTACGGAGTGGCTCTACCAAAATATTATTTCTGATGAGTGGGGTACAGGAGTAGGAACTTTTAAAATAATTTTGGGCTTCGTTTACTTAATTGGACAAATACAAAATTTAACCGACTTTCAGCCAGGAGGTTACAGGTACTTAATTGATATTAAAAGTAATAATTTGGTGTTATG
The DNA here is from genome assembly GCA_949319885.1 of Mecyna flavalis. Lineage (NCBI taxonomy): Eukaryota > Metazoa > Arthropoda > Insecta > Lepidoptera > Crambidae > Mecyna > Mecyna flavalis. Next base: position 11,099,521 of record OX439426.1, read on the forward strand.
TCCAAAAATCTAAAGACGGTTGTTGCTAATTTTAAAATTACTTAATGGTTTATTCGACTTTCTTGAAAATCTTGCAATAATTTATAAATAAGTATCGCGTCCTAGAAATTATATTTATAGTATTCTTAGTATAATAAAACAAACAAGCTAACAAAATAACTATGTTAAAGTAAAAAATAATGATCCGAGAGTGATTGCAGATAACTTATTTTCAATACTCAAAGATATAACACGGTTCGAAAATTTTAATGTACCTACACACTATCTAGAATTTTAGGTCACCAAAATATTTCAGCACCTGTCACATAATGATTAGTGATCAGCCAAAGCAAGAGTTTATCACAAATAAATAATTGCAGTAATTATTATGATATAAAACTTACATGTATGTTTCAGGTCAGTGGCTTTGTTTTTATCAACACTGAATTAAAAAATAAATAAAAGTGTATTGTCGCGTGGAAGATTACGTGCACGTCTGGTGGCTTTGCGCCCGTGCCGTGTATCGTACTACCGTTGCCGTTGACGACGTCTAAACAACTTAACACTAACACCATACCCTGGATAGCGTTTAAATGTAAGAAAAGGATGGAAAATACAAAGCTTGGTGTGATGGCGAGGGAACAGCATATGGGGTTGGTGACGTATGGTGTATCCGTGCTCACTCAAGAGTGACACGTTTTTATTGTAACCGAACAAACATCTGTTCCCTTTAACCCTCTAAGTTATGCACTATCATGGCGCATTTTGCATTATGATGACTTAATTCGAGACGACAACAAAAACTCCGTATGAATTCCCACGCAAATTTAACATTTCGAGTATTCATGTAAGTGTACTTATGTTTACACAGATTAGAAGTTTGATTAGGCTGTATCTACATACATTCGAAAACTCTACATATATGTAGTTCAGGAAAACTTGGTTGTACTTTATTAAATCCAGGTACAGAACAAACGCAAATGTGTATCATAAATTATCAATATTTTTCCTGAGGGAGATTCGAGCCCACGACCCCTGCGCCATAAAGCAGGGTCAGTTCAGAAAGGTCAGAAAGTCAGAACAATTTATTACAACTACATTGCTTCCGTATATAAAGCAAACTTAATGAACAATAATCGAGGATTTTAACTGAGTTTATGGGGTAAGCCGGGACGCGATGATCGTAAAAAACTTTCCTCGTTTAACGACGGCAGGTTTGCGTGTGTAGCTATAAAATAGATGTTATTTTTCGTATTATATAAACTACCTACCAATAACATGGTAAGCATTTTTCATAAAGTTTTGGCATAGGCCAATCCAGAAGTTAAAGTCAGTAGGGGTAGCACTGTTGTCTGGTGATAGCGCTATTGCGGCAAAGCGGTTGCGCGGCGATAGTGCGTCGCGCCCGCGTCGGCTCTCACCGCGGCCGCTTCCGACACCTCGCGACGGGAGTGCATGTGCAAGGTGCAGCATCTCGCGGATTGCACCGAGGCTCGCGGGTGCAGTCGGCGGCCGGTGGCCGCGCGGCATCGGCACCGGAGGCACAACTCTCACTGCGCGCGCCGCGTGCGGCTGTGGTCACTCGCCCACCTCCTTGCCTCGTTCGCTCGGACGTGTTGCGGCTCGCACCGAGCCGAGCACACACCTCAGTGTTCTGGCACACAGCGATCTGTATGCTCGTAGTTACGTACGTCGGTCGCGCAGTTTCTCTCGAAAATAATTAGTATGTGAATGCGACGTTTTTGTTTGTTCTGCACGAAAACGAGTGAAATGTTATTGTTCGCTCACTGATCGACACGCGTTTTCTTCGCCTTTGGATAGACTTCATGAGGAACTGATCACAGCTGTTTTGTTGAGGTGAGAAATTGAAAAAATGGATATATTGGTTCAGTTGGAAAAGTTTTGTTTCAGTTGTTCATATCATGAGGGACTTCATTTGATATTATTTTGTTACTTTGTTTGTTATCAATTAATATTGACACGGACTACGAACAATGAATGTATTATAACAGCATTATCGTCAAAAGTTGTAGGTCAGAAAGTCAGGTGTCCCACTTCTCATCGAAACGACATCCAATCGCCAAGTGACGGACTGTTAGTTCATCCACTTTGCTGGTCGCATTTTAGCGACAATTTATTTTGCAATATTTTACATTGCCTTTGACATGCAACTAGTAGGAAAAAACAGATAATGGTCAAGGAAAACTTCAAATTAAAGTTACTATGCAGTATGATTAAAATTATACAACGTTATTCATTATTAGTGATGTGCCGCTGAGAACTTTCTCGTTCCCGGCAATATTGCCAGTGAGAATATTCTCGAGAAACAAGAACGCTCCCGGGAATATTCTCAACGTTCTCAACAAAATTGTAATTTATAATTTGATGTTTTTGTATATTTATAGCTGATATAAATATGTATAGTGTTTATATGTTTTATTATTGGCAAAGAAAAGACAATGCATTAAATCAGTTCATTTTGCGGCCACTATTTTGGACCCTGGTAACCAAGGTACAACTTTACCTGCTAATGCGAATCCCGAAGGATGCCAGGCAATAATGAATATTGCACAGGGTGGATACGAGACAAAAGGACCAAGAATCCTTGAAGATTTAGCAAATTATAAAGGACGAACTGGCATTTATGATAAAACTTTTCTTTATGAATCAGCGTGTTACACGATTCAACCTTGGTCTTGGTGGAATTTATTTTTTCCGAACTCAGATTTGGGGAGACCTGCTCTGAAAATTTTATCCATACCATCAACTTCGGCAACTGTGGAAACGAGTTTCCGACATTTTCTAATATACATAGCCAGAAAAGAAACAAACTAAAGACTGATAGAGCTGGAAAACTATGTTACGTGGTTCATAATTGGAAGCTTATGAATAAAACTCCTAATGGCTAATTCCTCAAATAAGACCCAAACACAAATTCATGGTCGTTAAATATTGTTAATTTTAATATTGTTGTTGATTTTTAGATGTTAAGGGTTCTTTCAAATTGGACGTTTTGTGTCGGACGGCTGCGGTACGGTAGCCACGCGTTTGCCGTATACCGAATTATTTTAAATTTTTTAAAATCTGATTTCAGAGCGTTCACTCAGTCGTTCTTAGTCAATGTTGTAGTCCTGAAGTTGATGTTATCTTGTCAAATTACTTAAACAGAGTTGATTGCGAAAATTTGTTTCATTATGACCATTCTACTATACAAAAATTATTATATTTCATGTCAGTAAACGAATAATTTAATTGTTTATTATCTAATTACGTATAAAAAGAAAATGCTGTCATAGTCCATTATCAATAAAATAATATTTCACAAAAAATATTATAGGTGCAGTAATGCTGAGAATATTGCCGAGAAAGTTCCCGAGAACATTCTCGAGAATACTGGGAATATAGTATTTTACTGCAAATAGACTGTATTGTATTATACACAATGATCTGTCGACCTTATTTGATACTATTTAAATTAAGAAAGGTTGGTTGTTTCCATTTTATAAAAATGATTCTCAGCCATTCTCACTTCGGAGAACGTTGCCGGGAGCGTTCCCGGCAATATTCTCAGGTGGGAGAACGTTCTCGAGAACGGCACAACACTATTCATTATAGTTATGAAAACACAGTAACTTTCGCCTCGTTTAATTAATTGAGAATACGACTCTATGACACAAATTGTAGCAACGCGGGTCTTAATGTAAAGCTCCTGTTATTGTGTTTCTTTACATATAATACTTAAAAGTAAATTGCCTAATAAAATTGACTTCAGAAAACCAATGAACCGAAATTAAAATTGCTGTTAAACATAGTCAAAATAATGTAGAGATTTAGCTCACATTACAATTGTGATGCAATTTTTAATAAGCTGAAAGCTCGCATGTTATCCTTTTTCCTACAACACGGATCATTCATACGTATAGCACCTTGCAGTTAGGTAAAAAAGCTTTTGAATTTACATTTGAGACAGTCATGTCAATTGAATAAATATCTAGAGAGGTAGATTCATAATAAGCGAAGTTTTGAGAAAGCAATCTCAAAACTGTTTTTGGAACCAGTTTGCAAAATATTTGAGCATAGGCATCAACTTAAGTAGAAGCTACATTTAAAGGTTGTTTATATTATCTGTCTACAAATACAGTAGTAAGTATAGGTATTTCATCTATGTTTACATTAGAAAAAGTGAGAATGGTTGGTCTTGGTAAGTTCTCACAGTGTTCTTTTATAGACAAGACAGTATTAATTACGTGTACGGTATCTTTCTAGTACTCTCAGGTGCATACCTATAGCCAGTGACTGGGTTAGGGGGCGTCCATAAATACGTGAGATGTTTAAGGAGGGGAGGGGGTCGAGTCAAATCTCATCTAATCTTACGTTGGAGAGTCCTCTCTCTCTCTTGTCTCGGCAAATTAATATCACGCAACTTTTTTTTCTGATTGAAACAAAAAAAAATACTATTTTGGTCCATTAAATCTAGATTGTGTAGGTACATGCTTAAGATTTAGTCTAACTAGTCGTAAATAAAAGCACGAAGCGAATTTTTTTTTACAATAACAATCCAACGCGTTTTCGTACGTAAGAAACCCACATTTTGAAAAATCTCACGTGAGATTGGGGGTGGGGGGATAGGGGAGATGGTTGAATTTGATTGAACAGAAGATTAAAAAAAAAACCTCCCGTAATTTATGGACGCCCCCTTACTGTCCAGGTACTTCTCCTTAACTACGGTTGCGATCGGCTCCATTCAAACTTTCTCACCAAAACGATGAAGTTGATTTCTTTAGAAAACAACATGAATGGATAATTTGCAATCATATTTACTATTTCATTCTTCGATAGGTATGTATGTATGTACTGTAAGTAAATTTACATAAGTGTGTCTACTCATACGGCTTCGCTCGCGTGAACAGTAAGCACCGCATGCCAGAACTAGAAACCATTATTTTATATTGATTTCATTTAAACGGAAACAAAACTAATCATTTAAATTAAAGCAAACAAAAATACGTCATAGCGTCATCACATAATTTAATGTTTACATTTCTCGTTTTTTCATTAAAGCATCAAAATTATAATTATTAGTAAAGGTAGAGTTTGAAAATAGCAGAGAAGGGTAAAAAGTAATGCCCTTTTTTTGTTTACGTAAAGAGTTTCGTTTTTGGATGGATGAGCGAACTATTCATAGAAATTGAAAGGAGCGATCTCTTTTGTTTAAGTTTATAAAAAGAGAGTAGAGATAGAGACAGATTTTAGCATTTTACGTTTTATTTCTCTCAAAGCTAGGTTGGGTTCATTAGAACTTTTTTTTACATTTTATGATCAACGTTATCATCATAATTTCATTCATTTGTTACCAGTTGGTCAACTTTTATTTTTTACACGTTAACTGCAAATTAATTAAACGATACTGAAACCAATGATTTAAAATTAAGAAATTCGCACAGGCAAAAATGTAAGGTTAAATTTAAATATTTTAGCAATGAATATAGTTATATACTATTGCCGGGAATACTAAACTTGTTTGAGGTATTAAAATTAGTCGTTCTTGCTTCGATCCACGTCAGCCTTTATTGTTAGCATCTACTTTCTTTCTGGCACCCAAATGAGGTTAACGGCCAGATTCTATGTGGACAGAATCCATAAGTGATTTGATTTCATGTGTTATCTGTACCAGGATCGCATATCAATACTTAGTCGTTCTAGTTTCAACAGTATAAGTGTATTACTCATATGCTCTTTGTTCAGGATAGTGGTGTAAACATTTTGAAACTTCACTGACTTTGCTATTGTGTTCTATTGGCATGTAGTGCAAAAATATTTTTATGAAATTGACTTTTGTATAAACAATTTTTTATAGTACCTATAAATAAAATCAGTTATCGATAAGGAAGCCTCCGCGATATTTCAAGTTATATCTACCTTTAATGCACAGACATTATTTACATTTAGGTACAGTTTCTTATTTATCAGAAGTTTTATAATAACAGTTACAGTCCAATTATTAAATTTACATGGAATTCGTCGATCAATACATTTTGTCTACTACAGGTACATAGGTACCTACTGAATGGACTAAACCAAATTCAGACTTCAATATAAAACCTTAGGACTTGATTCTGAAAATTAGATTTTAGAAAATGGCATTGAAAAAACTTATGGGTTTATTGTTTTCCACTTATGACATAAGTGTAATAAGAGCATCAAATGCTGTCTGGCTTCCTAAAGAAGAGCCACTGTTACGTCAGAGCAGCGAAATGAAAGCGTGCCGGCTGTTAGTCAAGTCGGCTGTAGGTCAAGAACTAAACAGCTGATGACCGATGGGCCACAACTATAAAGTGCTTCATTAGACTGATGCTGTAATGCGAATACGAATCTAAGAAAATAGGTCATGCGATTGTCAAGTACGATGGAGTAAGTATACACTCCTTTGTATTTAAAGAGCCTTATTTGTGATTGAAATAAAATTAACAATTAACTGAAAAATCTGAAAATGTTTAATATTTTAATTTAGTAACCAGTTTCTAAGTAAAACTATGGATCACTGACGCTTAACCAAATCTGACTGATGACGACGGTCAGCCAATTCGAACTACAAGTAAACTACCGTCTAGGAAACGAAAATTCACAGAGAAATTCGTACTAAGAAGATACTAAATTATCAATAATCAGCTCTTACATCGGACGAGGGTTACTTACAATCTCATTGCCAAAATGTATATAAAATATAATGCAAGTATGATTTCAATAATATTTATAAAAACTGTCAACTGAGATAGTGACCTCCAACCAATCATTGACAAGTTAATCAAATTGACCTACAAAGACATCTGCTAGCGCTTTGTGCCTCTCTAACGTATCGTTACGTTTTATTTTAAATATCGGTATTTCGTGATCTAGTATCACAAAACAGTAAATAGATACCAATATAGATACGTTATAATTTAAATACTTAAGATATCTGACACAACCTGTGCATAAAATAAATCATATTGATGATACTCTTATCATTGTTATATTTTAGCCCTTATTTATGCAGGGGTTAAAAGTTCGGCTACCTAATCATAAATAAAAAACCAGCAAGTTACGTAATATAACCAGAAGCAAACTTTTTTTTTTTATAATTTTCATGGTAACTACAAGCTATGCTTAATTTATGGCTTCATAATGGTATGGTAAGTCATTATTATTTTATACAAAAGGTAAATTGCTCTAATTATTCCAAATACAAAACATTGTATTTATGCAAATTGCGAATTCTAAGACGGTGCAATAGCAGAGTGCATAAAAAACGTTAATTATAATTTTACGTTCTTAAAATAATATAATAAAAAATCATGAACTTTGTTTATTAACGACGAAGTTAAAGAAATGGATTCAATGATCAATCATAATAAGCAAGTTATTAACATTAGCTATCCCATTTATAATTATTTCCTTAGGGTGATGTTTTCGTCACAAGATCATTGGTCAGCTGGTGGTGGTCGATCACCGGATGAGTTGTACGTCTCCGTACAAAAGGTGTTTTTGAATTATTTTGTTATTACATATTGACTATAAATTAAGTCTTATTTTGTTATGAACGTATACTAGTTTTTAAATAATTAATATCGTTCGTTTATTCATGCAAATAATAATAATTAGCCAAGCCAATAACAATAATTAAACGTCATACGTAATAAGATAGCTATTGTCACTTTATCAATGTATACCAATATAAAGGATGTTTGTGTATCAGTGGGTGTGTATAGTGTACACTTCGAGTTGTTATTGTACGAATGACACTGAACAGTATTCATGATAATGCATTTCTTGATAACAACCCTCAGTATGTAAAATAATATTTTGTAACTACATAATATATTAATAACAACATTTTGGACAACATTTTATTCAATGATTAAATGCAGTCTTAATTGGGGCGGAATGTGATATTAAAAATAAATATTACATTAAAATTAAATAGGTACTCACATATTTATGAATGCACTAAAAACATTTTTCCGATTTCTCTAACATCCATAATAATTAATGTCGTTGTACCTATACCCGTTAGTAACTATTTAATAATCTGTGCATAGAAATTTACTTCATACACGCCGTAAAATAGGTAAGTGTTCATGAAAGTCAATACAGATATTGATAAGTTCAGTTTTATATATGAATCTTAAGTAAATAGTTAACGCTATTTTGTAATAATTATTTCGTCGTCTTTGTGTTGATTGAGTGCTATTTTGACATAACCCCAGCTATAAAAAAAGGACTTTTTAGTATCTGACTGGCTAGCTACCATCCCTATTATAAAGTGCAAATTATAATTTGAAATTTATTATTATCACTATTTGAAGATTGTTATTATTACCTTAACGATAGTTTTTGTGAATGATATTATTATGAAAATCATTAGTGAAGTATGCACTTAGTCATTTCATTAGTGTTAATAGTCATAAATAGTGCTAAGAGTCCTAATAAGAATAACATATAAACAAGATTATGTGATTTGTGACCCATCTTACTTAAGTGTAAGGGATCGTAGTAGTTTTACAAATTATATAAATATGTAAAATATAAACGAAGTCGTTGGCAGTATGGAGTAGATGTCGAATCGGGTAAAATAACTTGTACAAGGCAAACATGTAGAAGAATTTAGCAGCCAGCTTGACTTTTTTCGGATCTGTGGTTACGAGTAGGTATTGTATATTACCAAAACCAGCCATAATCAAAACGATTTATTGCGTTTTTAAAAGTTGACAAACTTGTAAATGATCTTTATTATGAGATAAAAGTCTCAGCAACGATCTCGACAAATCAACTAAAAAATTATGATGATAAAGGGCTACACTAAGGTGCAAGACGCGCGTTTATCTAAGCACGTGTACTTTTTTTATAATGTAACTCAAATTTAGCTGTATTTTTCAGCAGATAGGTATGTGGGGTGCAAGACTGTTTATTTATAAACCAGGTTTTGAACCGACCCTCGACGGCTTTCCAGATACAAAATATGCATGTTTCATGTACTTAAATAAAAAAAAAAAAACATTTACAAGCCAGTGAGCAATACTGACATTACCAGATATGGCGGTCTCAAGTGCCATTTTTAAGATTGCGAATTCACATGTCGACTTACATAAAGAGCAAAATATGCTTTTCTCGTGCAGATTTCTAAAATATGATGTTAGTTAGTAGAAGTTACTTAAATCTAGTTTTGTGCAATATAAACGCATCTGCACTTTTTAAACTCCCTTGTATATGTATATTGGACAGCATTATGATTTGATCCTAAAGTAAATATTTTGGTATGCATGTGTGTTATGGGTATCAATCAACGCAGGTACCACAAATATATTTTTTTTTACCACTGTTCATCACATAAACGAAATCTACTCTGTTTAAAAATGGTCGGGTTTACCAATACATAAGGGAGGCGCGACTTTTAATTTGGTTTGTGTGGCTACTCGAATGTAACGTGCCAGTTTAAGAATAAGATTGCTAATATTTAATCATTTTTCATGAACATGAGGCAATTTGCGGATGTGTCATTTTGTATGCGGCGCGTAGTGCAGTGTGACTGCGCACCACAGAGATCCATTGGACTAGAGCCCGCCAGTGTAGCTACTTCGCGTGCCCAGCTTCAGTCCATCGTACTGAATGTGCCGATTCTTAGCTTTAGTCCCGCGCGACCGTTCCCCTTGTTAGACGTCAGACGAAATAGCAAAAAATGACGATTTGTGCTATTTTAAGCTGCAAAAACAATACCAAAAAGATTACTCCACAAAACAAAGATGTTTGCTTTCATCGGTAAGTCATTTTGTTATCTGAATACGCGTAATTTATTTTAAAATGAATTATTTATCAATTTTGAGAAAACAATTATGTAAATAATGCTTAAGACGCGTGAATCGCAATTTCGTAATACATTGCGTATTTTATACTGGCCTTCCAATTGTATTGCGTGCTTTATAAGCAATGAATATCAAACAAGGCGGTACTTTCGCATATCGTTTAAGTTTCGTGGCACAGGCGTTTTTAGCCAAATACAGCGTTTAGTGATGTTCGTTCTATGCATCATACACATAATGTATTAAAATCGATTAAAGGTACCTAGTCGATTTTGGAAGCAGGAATGATAATAGGCTATTTGACAATGTGAAAAATAAAATCAAGCATAAAGTGACAATTAGGTTACATTAGGTACTGTCAACCGGCGTATAAATTAAGACGAGTTTAAAAATGGATATTTATTAACATTAGTTAAAAATAATAATTTATTTATTTATAAATTAGTAAATTAAAATCACGTCACGTGCCTCACGTCCTCGTTTACCTCCTTGCGCCTAGTTGTGATTTTATGCTCTCGTATCGTTTTAATAGCATTTTCCTATTTATCCATTGTTATTCTGATTTATTTGCAAAATTACACAAATTCGGTGAAGTAGGTACTTTTACTATGGAAAACGATTTCGTAAAAGCAAACAGCAGAAACCTGCCCCAAGTAGACGAAATCATGGTCGGCTTATTTTTCGAAAATAATTCCGATAAAAAATGTGAAAGTAAGTATAATAATCACTTTAGTGGTAACTTATACATCATGAGAAAGTGAAATAATTATGAACTTCCACAGCAAGCAAGAACTTTACGCGCAGTTTCGTGAACTTAATCAATAATTTGTTTACTTTTGCAGGTTTGTCTGGGGATGGATGTATGATGTCATTGGATAATTATGTGCAACTGCGTCGCGAGTCAGATATAAATAGACCAGAATAAAGGTGAACTTAGGTATCAGCTGTAAGTTCTTGGACTGTGCATCTACAGCTGGTAGTTGTAAACATGCAGTGCATTTCCCCTTTGGACCCACCGTTGCACAGAAGAACCTTCTTGCACTTAAGAGGATGTTTTTGGAAAAAACCAAGACTCTCCAAAGTAGGTACGACCATGAAATTTGTAACTGTGGAACAGTTAAATTGTGAAAGCAAGCTTCACAATGTGAAAACAACACTAGCCTTTTCACAGAGTTGACTCATGAAGCAAAATAAAATAAAAAAAAAGGAAAATTACAAACTAAACTGTTAAAATATCAACAAGATTTCAAGCACAATGTACATTAAAAGAAATGGATGTTATTGTAGTCAACTATGACAATGAATATGTGAGTCAATTGGTAATAAATGTGGCATATTTTTGGAAAGCATATTATATTTTTCACTATTAAGTATTAATTTGTAATGTTAGATTACATACATAATACCTATGATGCATTATTTTTAGTAAAATGGTGTATTATCAGTGTACCATCTCAATACATCTTAGATTGTATTACAGAAAGAACTACATGAATTTCTTAAAAAATCTCATTGTCATGGTTTCAATACTAGAAATAAGCATAGGCTAGCCATTCCTTAAAGAAGACTTCATAAGATTAGTAATTTGTTTTTAAGATTAAGTGTACAGTTATATAAATCACCTAAAGATGGTGTTGACTTGCCAATGCACAAGTTTAAGCCTCACATTAAATGCCAACTTATCAAAAATAATTATTGTAAAGTGGAAGGATGACAGTTTGTAGATGCCAGTAGTATTGTTGCCGCTTACCTGTTTCTATTGATAATATTTGTATTAATATAATACTTTGTAATTGACAATGTACATATTTTATTTAATATTGCTGATAAATAAATGTATTCCTATTACATATATTAATGTAAGTACAGACAAGGATAAATAAAAATAAAATTTATTCTTAAGGTTTTCATATGTTTTATTTATTAAATTATAAAAGTCCACAAATATAATTTACAGACTAAGCGATAGGATCTTTACTTAAAACAGTCTAGAAAGGGGTGGCTAAACTGCAGTTCAGAAACAAGAATGCAGTTTGCACAACTGTAATGAATTGCTATAATGCTGTCAGTCTTAAGTCCTATTTTTAATGGTATACCTAATAATAGCTTAATCAGAATAAATTTAGTGCACATTATATAACAATAATATTATCATTGAGTATCTTAAAAAAAATCTATTAAAAACAAGAGTGTTGGTTCAACATGTTAAACTCTCTTAGACACCTTATGACTGGTTTCCACATGAATCCTTAAACTGGCAATATTTTTTGTTTGCCAAACTTATTCTTTATATAAATTTGACCATTGACCTTTGAATATAATTTATGAGGCAAAACTTTTTCTTTAAAAATAATTCTCTGGCTTTTAAATCCATTTTGTATTGATAGGAATTTGCCATGTCATTTTCCATCTGTAACAAACAAACAAGTTAGTCAGGATCTCATAGTGTTAAGCTTTCTAAAATAATAAGACTCTGTAGCTACAAATTTTAACTTATATTATGGATAACAGCAGAAATATTCTAAGTGAGTTTCAAGAGAGATATTCTGTTAAAAACATTAGAGGTACCTATTATAACCTCTTATTAATAACAAAAATATTTACATTCTATGTAAATAATTATTACAGAATATAAACATGATGTTTACTTATATCGAAATTTCGAAATGGTCTTCACAGGAGAAAATATTTGTCCTTAGAATATTAGAATATCTCTCGGAGAAAGTAGCAACCACTTTCCGCGCACTTTGACATTTTTGGGAACACTCACAAATAGTTTATCCGGAGTTTTCACCGACGTATTTGTACATTTTGAAACTGCACGGCATTTATAACTCATTTTGTTACATAGATAGGAAACTGATAGAATGTAAATCCAATCGCATTTTCGTTTTATGTTTGCATCAAATCTATATAGATTGACACATGCCAAAATCTGTTTTTTTTTTTTTTTTTCTTTTTGGCTCTGCACGGTTTGTGCTTAAGCCACGACAAAGTTTTGATGAATCAGCTTCTTTGGGTTGACTGTTGCTTGCACAGAGATCCATTGGACTAGAGACCGCAAGTACGTCAATTTGTATGAGAACCGACCGTGCCATATTTTTTGTACCTACTGTGACGTAACGAGCGCGATTTAGTGATGAGAAGTAGGGACACGCCCACTTCGTCTCGATTCTCGATTCGATTATAAAAATCACTACATAGTATAAAACACAAAGTCGCTTCCTGTCTGTCTGTCCCTATGTATGCTTAGATCTTTAAAACTACGCTACGGATTTTGATGCGGTTTTTTTTTAATGGATAGAGTGATTCAAGAGGAATGTTTATATGTATAAAACATGCATAATATAGTAGAGAAACACTGATAATTTTAGAGGTTTCTTATGTGAGGTCGTAAATTAACACATTTTTTGCGCTTACATTGCAAACGCTGGCTAAACCCTACGAGATAGATCAAAATAATGTACTACATTATTGTACACCTTAAAAAGTTTTACAAAAAAGTCCGCGATGGTATATGTCTATCTCTTAGGGATAACCCACAACAATCATTTTCCTTTACTTATTACGATAAAATAATAGCTTATTTACGAAAAAGTGATTTTAAGCAATACAGTATTAATCCTTATCCAATAAAGTACCTTAAATAAATTGTGCATGTAATATAGATCAATATGGCCCTTTACATCATGTAATGTAAATGAATATTTTCGAAGATATTACAGATTTAAAATGCAGGGACATAGCGGTTGCGGCGGTACCGGCCGGGGGGGGGGGGGGGGGGGGGGATAGATGAACGTCTGTTACTCTTTCACGTTAAAACTTAAACTTTACAATAATATAGCTTAACCATCAGAATAACTCATAGGCTACAATAATTTACAAGATATTCGCGGGATAACGTCCTATAGTTCACGCGGGCGAAGCCACGGGCGGAAGGTTAGTATAATAATTAAATAAAAATTTTGTTTATTATTTCAATTTTAGTTTTATACAACAAAGTTGTCGAAGCCTCCTTTTAAGCATTTTAATGCCTGTACCAGGAGACTCCGCTTTTCTGGCTACTTCCCATCTGGTAAACTTCCCATTTGGTAAACCTCAATCTGTGCCTACTCAAAAGTTTTTGGGGCTAGATGGCGCTGTGTGAATAATGTCCAGAGATATTTATTATTTATTTATTTATACTTAATATTTCAATGATTAAAAATTCATTATTTAAATATCGCCAATGATATTATATACAAACAACAGCATAAAACATCATTGAATATCGCGCAAAAACGCTACTTTGACAAGATGGCGCTGCAATGGGGTCGGTGACACGTCACGTCACTTGCAATACTTGCATAAAAACAGTAAATACTCTACTATGTACAAACAATATCCATGTTTATTCTATTCTTTCTGTATTTATGTATGAAAATAATATAAGAGTATAATTTAATTTGACAAATATTTAAATGGTGAAAATTATTCTTACAGCTTTTCCTAACTACCTGATCCGTCATAAAGTTCCTATTCATTCCAAATTTCCGTATTCTTTCTTTCTTCCTAAACGTTTCCTTTCCTTGCACAAAATCCTTCCAAAATGTCTCATCTGCCATTACCAGCAAGAGTACAACATACAATACAACACAAGCAACGTCCAATGGATCTCTGTGCTGCGCACATTTACGGACAATGGCCTTAAACTCAGGGTTTGACTCTGAGCATACGCATACACATCCTCGATATTAAATGAATAATGCCAATTGCTCATAAAACTGTTACGATGTATGTTAAACTGCGTATTTTAATAGATCACATCAGGCAATAATAGGTAAGGAGTATTTTTAAGCATACCTACCTTAGTACCAGGACTAATAATTAGTTTAGTTTTCATTAATTCATTATCATAATAATTTGATACAATATAATATTTTACTAGAGTAGGTAAAACCTAATAAGAGATACATAATTTTGTGAGTCTGTTGTAATAACATAAAGCATCCTAATATCATTTTTTATTATCAATCGTTGAATTAGTCCAATTAAGCAAGATGATAAAAATATTTAGTTTTCTTACAATTCAAAAAATGAAATACTTAACGATATATTTAAAATTATAGTCTTTTTAGAGTAAAGAGGTCTAACATATTAATGATAGATTACTAAAGTTGGGTAAAACGCCAAACATCTTACTAGTAGGTACCTAATGTTTTTCGTTGATAAATTTGATTGAGTAAATTGTTTCAACATAAGGGTCAGTGGCTGCTATTATAAATTACTGTCTGCGGCTTTATCGTTCGAAAATATCATTGCTTTTTATAAACAAGTAATAGGGCGTATAATGTAGGTACACACACAATCTGTCATATTGTAGGGCATTATAAGGCAACTTTATATTATAATTACGATTCGATTTATTTTAAAAAACGGATAGGTATACATTAATATTTATATAGCAAACTTCCTCTATCCGCTAGTTCGGGTCGATATTTCGTATCCTACCTACCATCTTTTATGTGATGTGTGGTGTCTATTCTGTGTCTGGTTCCTTAGGTAAGTATTCCTTGATTCTGATACGGGTACAGGATATTTTATTATTTTTAAATATGATGCAAAATAAAATTTTAGCACGTTTGCTTTTGGTGCAATACACTTCAAACCGTCAAGATTACTTATATAAGAAGGTAACATAGATTTCAAAGATATAATTTTTTCGTTGTAAATAATTCAGTTACTTTTTCTAATAAACGTAGCAATAAATCAACCTGTGCAAGACATAGAAATATTATCTACTACGTAGTAATAGTAGCTCAATGTTACAAGATAGTTTTCTCATAAGGCGTAATAAATACATACATAATGCTGGATGACGTTTGTAGTCGTTCTGCTATTTATCTTGCCAGTGCGACCCAGTCGGGTCAATTGAAGTAAGATTTTATTAGCTTTACAAGTGTGCCTCGTGAGTATTTTTTTATTCAATCTGATTTAAAAGGTTTTAAAGCTACGATTCAATTTAGTAAAACTAAATTTTCATGGTATATTTTCTAAATAGATTAGAATTGGTTTTATTGTTTGCGTTAACATTAAATTTGTAGATAAGATTAAAGTCTTAAAATGATTTAATAGTGAAATGAAACCTAGGATATAAGTGTTGAGTGTATCTAAGTACATATTTACTTAATACGTTTACAGTCTTAAAATGATTTAATAGTGAAATGAAACCTAGGATATAAGTGTTAAGTGTATCTAAGTACATATTTACTTAATAGGTACATTTACAGTCTTAAAATGATTTAATAGTGAAATGAAACCTAGGATATATAGTGTTAAGTGTATCTAAGTACATATTTACTTAATACATTTACGTAAGTAATACATTTTTAGAATGTGTATGTAAATAAATATACATTTGTGTACATACAAAATACGATGATGTAAAAAACGAGCCGTATCAAACAACGCGTTTCCCCTTCTTTATGTTTCATTCATTAGGAACGACATTAAGAGTTGAAGCTACTTACTAAAAAGAACTTACACGTATTTATAGTGCATGTAAGCGATTACGAAGGCATTCATTTAGTCAAACAGTAGTGGGAATGCGGCAGCGGTTTTGTCGCACAAATCTTGATCTAGCACAATACGGGTAGCAAACACTCTTTGTACGTGTTTTGAACTCCAGTTTCGTTGAAAACACGGAAACACTGCGTTACGTAGGTTAGCTTGCTTCTTACCTTGCTGTGTGTGAAAATTTTCCTTAGATAATTACACTATTTACGATTAACAACACAGTTCGATTTACATGATTAAGCCGGTACACGTTTCCCGTCGTCTGTCCAGGCCAGGCCACACTATTTATACGCCACTATAGATAGATCGGGCAGTGCGACTCGAACACTGAATAGCAAATGAGAAAAATCTTCGCACAATGAGTGACCAGCCTCACTTGAATATAATTAAGATTAGACGCATCCGCGTAGGATTGATTCGATAGTCTACTATCAGTTTTTTATGATTCCGTAATTAACCCAATATTCAATAGTTCGTAGCGTATTCGTAAATGTAAACATACGCAAAGTAGCATCTTCTAATACTTTGATAGTAACAAATTATCAGTAGAACGAATATTCGTTATAAATGAGAACTAAGTTGTTGCATCGTAAAAGTATTTTGCAGAAAGATTTGGCTAAGATAAATCGCTGGGAACTCTTTTTTTAAATATCCTCATAAAAGCTCCTTTTTTGAAGGAGTTGTGTGTATGGTCCATAACCGCATGCTAGCTAGACCTGCAGCCGTGTGTGGGACTCGAGACTTAAGCGTCCACTCCCCACTAAACACCCCCGGTTCCCCTTCACACCAGATTGGGACGAGCCGGTGCCCGCCTTGGGCTATTGACCAGCCCATCCCCGTTATAAAAGCATCTATGAATTGTCAAAATTAAAAAAAAAATTTAAGCTTAAGTGTAATTTTTTTAATTAATCAATATAATAGTTAAAATAAGGCTCTACCACCGCTGGCCGGTTTCGAAATTGTTACACCCTAAAACTTTGTCAAGACTGGCCTCATAAAATAATAATATTGTTGTAGCAAAGAGATATCGTTTGTTCACTAGGGTCAGGGCTTACAATTAAATAAACAGTATTTAATCTTGTTAACGTATCAGATATGACATTTGTCTCCAATTTACTGTATACTAGCCGCCTGCCCGGCTTTGCATAGGTAAACATTTTATCTAATCGCGGTTTCACCCGCTTAATTTCCTATTTTAACTATCCCCCCTTATCCGGGATAAAAAGTATCCTATAAGTCTCCTGGTTCTAAGCTACCTCCTATCAATTTTCAGCCAAATCGGTTGATCCGTTCTTGAGTTATAAATACATAGTGTAACTAACATAACACCACTTTCTTTTATATAATTAAATAGATTTATTTTGGTGCATTCGTTTAGAAACTGTGCCCGCATTTTGTTTGGGGCTCCTTTTTTGTATTGTAGATAGGAGTAGATTAATAAGTAAGAAGAATAAAAAGATTAAAAAGCGAAACGTCATTGTAGTCTATTCGTAAATAGGAACACTGAAAGTAAATTCCCAGCTAAACTCTAACCATAGTGTTGCGTGAGTCAAAGCAGAAGCATTTCACCAAAGAAAACGTCTAAGCATTTCTCTAATGTTTACAAAAATGGAAAAGTGTTCATTATTTATTGCCTTAAAAAGAATGTGCACCTTATCTACTCGATCATTATCATCTTTTCATCAGTTATACATGCATATGGATTGTAAACAACATCTAGAATGCGTATCCATTATCTGTGACAACGCTAATCAATCTAGCAACAGTCATATGCATATGTGCATATGACAGTTATAAATGTAATGTGTGTCTCTAAAGGGTGTAAAGTACATGTGGCTTAGGTGGTTACTCACTCACTACAAACTCACCCAGTGGGTGAGTTTCCACTTTTTGAAAGAAAGAAAGAAAATACATTTATCGTCCATACACAAAAAATACAGAACGAACAATACAAAAATACTTTTTCATTTTATTAGTGGTCATTTCACCCAATGCTTTAGCCTATTGTGGGTCACGTTAGTTCTGGCTACAAGTGGATCAATCTAAAAAACTTATCCATAATAATTAATATGGGTCTTATATGCTGTATGTGTAAACATATAAAGTATTTTTAATTACCATCACATCAGACGTATGTTATTTAATAACTTATTATAAGTACGTATATTTTGGCTGTGACAAGCACATGTGGGCCATTATGAAATATGACGGGAGTGCATTCCAAAGAGAGCACGAGCATAATGGAGGTGAAAGTAAGTTCGATGAACCAAATGAAAGTACGTATTAAGGGTGTCTGGATGCGGGCAAGGACCCCCATCCAGAAAGTAAAAGGTTACGTCTAATTTGAGATGAATGAACCATTTGTGAATGGTGTTATGCGTGAAATTGATAGCGATTATGAATCAATTACAGCTTGTTTAAGGCACTTAAAAACACATAAAATCGAACAGTAGATGATAATACAGATTTTTTTTAAGACATTAGACATATACGTTTAGAAACGTTCGGTATCTCTACTGAAAAGATCTACTGCTATCTCTTCTTCAAACTAAAAAGAGTCGTCTGTAAATGTTTAAAAATGGGAAAAAGCGTTTCTATAATCAGTCCTGAATAAATAGATATATTCTAGTAATTAAAGTATGATATTATAAGAATCTACAAAACAAATTGCAATTTAACGGGACGTAAGAATTCAGGAAGGCTTAACCTTCCATTTACGCCAGTTACTGTTATTACTGAATAGAAACTGAATTAGACCACTAACTAGTGAAAATAGCGAGTCTTGAAGTGCCTAGTCGTGTAGGTAACCTAGTCTTTCACTAACATTACTTTCAGTTTACATTATTTGTACTTTAAAACTGAAAGTACATCTTTGCTAATACTTCCTAGCCTCTAATGTGATAACAGATGCATTGTAAAACTGTTGTTGCCATTCACCTATTGATTTTTTAGCTTCTATCCTAACTAACGTCGCAACATCCTTTGCGCAAGCGCATTGTATGAGTTAGCGGTACTTGCAGTTTTTCTCCGTATTAGCTAGTTGATGCAAACAAGTTCTACCACACTTGCTTTGCTATTAGAAATCTAGTCTTGGTTGGTTCAAGGAAACTTGGCGGCTCTACTAGTAACTATCACACAAATCTACGCGTTAAGAAAGGTTTTGGATGTAAAAGAATTTAGTGCGATTTTATTAATATGACTAGTAACACCACTACTTCAAATATATTGGATTTTATCTAAACTTACTTAATCAAATTCTATTGCTGTTTTATTGGTAAATGGTACTGTTTGGTCTGTTAGAAATTCTAACTTAGATATGGTTGTTTATCTTATGAAATACCTAAATATTTAAAAAGATAATTAAGGGATTATTTTTCAAATACAAATCCAGAGTTAGCTCGCGCACAGAAAGTAACAAAGTTCATATTAGTTTCGTTTCGCAATATAGTGGTATAATGAACGAATATAAGACCGTATAGCAACACAAACGAAATTAATGAGATGTTATACCCATAACTTACACTTGTACACACACGTGGATAGAAATACCACAATAACACAGATCCATATACTACTTTACATGTTTTAGCATATCAATGTAGGTAAGGTTGTGATTTGTATAGAAAACAATTTCCGGATTTGATTTCAATTTAAATTATGCAAGAGTCACAGTCTCAATCAGAAACGTTGATATTATTATTAGTCGAATCAGATTTTTTAATAAATTTTTTACTTTACTTTAGATACGGACACACTAATGACTGTTATGTTGAGCGATAACAAGCACAGTCATAAATCAAGCTTTTTAATTTGATAAAAACAAAAATTGAAATGTTTTAATATCAAATAAAAAACTCAATTGAATAGCTCTGCTTTACGAAGTTAAGTTCATTCTTAAAAGCTTCTTTACCTAATTTGACACAATGGGTGATTGTAATATTCAATCGTATACGGATACTTATACTGTTTTTTAGATACTTAAAAATTGCTTAAAAATTATAAAATAAAACATAAAATATACTGATCAATACCTTCCTCCTGGTACAGATGTCAGAAGAAAAAGTATTAAAAAGTAAAATCTCAAGCCCGAATATTGTTACTTTTTTCACCAATTTAAAATTTTGCCAAGCGCATTGAAACGTGATAACTGTGAACTTCGTTCCAAAAATAATTATTTGAATATTGAAGCATAAGGATCTACATAGTTTCGCAGTGAAAGTGGATGAGCATTATCTGAAGGCGCTCGGATGAAAGTCACGCGAACGTGTTTGTAATCCTTCGAGCATCGACGTTCGGTGCGCGGCACGTGCCAGCACTTATCTGTTTTACCGCATCAAGAATTATTACAACGATAGAGAGCCGTATATCCTAAAAGTACATAGTTTAGCTGGCTTGGCACTGCCAAAACATAAAGAAAGAATCGGTAACTTGCAAAGATTTATAAAATTCAAAACGAAGGCCTGAATTTTAAATTGAGTATAAATATTGTAAAAAAATATGCAAATAGGCTGTTAAAGATGAAGCTAATAATTCCTAAAGAGGTTAATGTGTGAATCTCAAAATCACATTTTCAGTGTAAAGACCAATAGTAGAGACACGTGGTAGAA
Source organism: Mecyna flavalis (assembly GCA_949319885.1). Lineage (NCBI taxonomy): Eukaryota > Metazoa > Arthropoda > Insecta > Lepidoptera > Crambidae > Mecyna > Mecyna flavalis. The sequence goes on from OX439426.1 coordinate 11,120,498, forward strand.
ACTATGTAAGTAGAGAAAGAGCTAGGTAAGTAGGAACATTTCTGTTAACATTCTATCTGCAAAACAGTGTAAGAATGCTAAAACATACGAATACACGCGCAGATTTAGATGCAAAGTAGATAATGCTGGCATCTTGATAATCCAAATATGAATATCAAGCTTCTTATTACATTTTACCAGGGACAAGGTCACGAATAAGTTAAAAGATACAAGATGGAAGGCGACGATAAAGTCTACCTCGGGTAAAATTTTGCAGTTTGTTAAAGCAAATTAATGCTTCTAAAACTTCAACTATCTTTTGTTTTGAAAAGTTATTGCACTTTATTATGCAGCTAGTTTTATAGTGTTATTAATAACGACTACTAATCACGTCATAAATATATTATATAATATATTGTTGTTCTCGGTTTTGTCATAGATTGTACAGAAGAGTACAGTCACAGTTTAAGGGTTTTTGTAATACTGTGGTACAGTAGAGAGTAATACACGTAGAGCAAAGTTAAATCTAAAGTTATAGTATTACGTAGCTTATTAGTATAAATATCTGTGGTTTTGCATTACGTGTAAATGTTCCAGTACACCGATACATCATAATGAATAGTAAACTTTATGATTATTGTAACCAACAATAACAATCCGCTATACTGCAATAGCGGTTTACGTTTTGGAACATTTACCCCGCACCATTGTTCACAGATGTCGATTTTCTTCAATAGTAATTTGATTTTGAAACGGTAATAACTTGCAAAATTTTTAAAAAGATAAATATACGAGTATGTACATCCAACGCACGTGTCTCATAAGATATCTTAAAAGATTCTTAAATGAAATAGCTATCGTATTTGTAACCATAGATACCAACGGATACACAAAATGTGTCCGTCGTAAACATTCGTGATGTGAACTGACCACAAGGTATTTAAAATGGCAGACTGCGTGTACTCTTTACTTTAAAATTTTAATTTAAAAACTAAAAAAATTGTTGATTTTCTTTTAAATAAATAAATTATGTTTTGTCTTTTATTTCATTGACTTGCTGACGGTACTAAATCTCATTATGTTCAAGTGCGAGTCGGACTCGCCCATGAAGGGTTCCGTAGCAGCAAGTATCATCATAATATAAAAGTTCTTGAAGTTCTTTGTAAGTTTGATCGATGTTTTTATATTTGAGTTGATTGAATGAGAGGAAAATTGAGAGGGAAATTTAATATGACGTATATTAAAAAAAAACTAACTAGATCTCGTTCAAACCAATTTTCAATAGAAGTTTGCTTAGTAATGTACATAATATATTTTATTTAGTTTTATCGTTTTCTTATTTTAGAAATTACAGGAGGGGGACCAACATTTTACCACTTTGGAAGTGTCTCTCGCGCAAACTATTCAGTAAGAAAAAAATGATATAAGAAACCTTATTATCTGATGAAAAAGAAAAAGTTCTGAGTATGGGGTGCCCCCAAAATTTATTATTTTTTTTCTATTTTTGTATGAAAATCTTAATGCGGTTCACAGAATACATCTACTTACCAATTTTCAACAGTATAACTCTTATAGTTTCGGTAAAAAGTGGCTGTGTCATACGGACGGACAAACAGACAGATATGAAGAATCCATAAGGGTTCGGTTTTTTGCCATTTGGCTACGGAACCCTAAAAATGAAATGGGACGAATCGCAAAACAGAAATTAATATATTTTTGAATTCAGTGTTTGGTCCCATTGGGACGAACGTGTTGTGGGACGAATCAGTGAACGAGACTATAGTAGGGCAGACGGGTAAATCAACGGGAAGTTTATTTGGGCTTAGATATAAAGTTTTTTTAATATGACTTTATTACACCCATTATAGAGTCCGAGTGCCTTCTTTTTTCTTGCGTCTTGTTATTGTGTAGTAAGCTTGAAATGTACAGAAGAATTTAGTATGGCAGCACCTTGAACAATGCTGCCTGAAGTTACACTAATTGAAATATGCTACTCTGATTGTGTATTCGTACGACTGATGAATTATTTTTTATTTGTAATAATAATAATTCGTTCCCCTGATCTCTAAAAATTATAATGACTATTTCGGAGTCATAGTTCCAATGATTCAGCCACAAAGAATGTTGAATTCTTAGTCAGTTGTCGTTTATACCTATTTTTCATCGAGTTGGGCAATGTTTCGCTTTTTACACTTAAAATAAAGAAGCAATGTCAGAAGCTTATAATCGAATTACTGTAAGAACGCGTATCCACTAACATTCGAGTGCAGTTACATCGCGCCGTGTGCGATACACCACCGTCACTTTCCAACAAAGTCAATGAAGCGCGGAGAAAGTGCCGACCCCACGTCCGCGTACTACGGCCGCGGTAAAATCCGCTGACTCATACATCACATCACTGTTTCATCATGATACACATATTATGTGTCCTGAGCTCGGACCAGCAACAGCTGACAAAGGGGCGTGACCAACAGATCCTTTTTGTCACTTTCATTCAAACACTTTCACTGAAGGGATATCTTTTAAGCATACAATCGTGTACGAGAATTTTGACGTGCATCGGTGCAATGAGAATGTCTAGTCATTTTGATTTCGTATAAAAAGATATAACGAGCTTATGATTTGTCATTTTAGTTGGCAGACAGGCACGCAGCCATCCTTAAGGTAGGCGGCCATTACGGCCAACTCCATTGGGCCATACGAAACCAGGAAACTTCGCCCAATTTGCAGTCACACTGTAGGCTTCTCTGATCTTCGACCTATTTCAAGTGCACTGGCTTCCACAATCTCATGACGGCAGATTTCGCCTGTTGAGATGGTATCCAGATAAAAATGTTCTATCTCCCTTGTTGCTCGCAAAATTAGCAATTCATCATTTTATCGATATCTTGAACTCTCTTCTACCATTTAAGTACATCAGATTTAAGCAACAAAGACTTAATCGGGTGAACTCGAGGTTTAATATAAAACTATTGCTTTACCGCATTGGTAAGCACGGAAATACGATGATGTTACCCGTCAAAGATTGATTACATTTCACTCTTACAAAATATTTCGAATCAACGTCCGTCATTTTATATTTATTAGAAACATTTCTCTTCACGCAGAAGAAACTAATGGGGACTTAAAATCATTTTTTGTGTAGTCTGTTATGTTTTATTAAGACATTTAATGAGCGTAATTGAGTAAATTATGCGCAGGAAGATTTTGTTTAAATAATTTATTAAACCTTTAACTTGTTATAACCAAGAAATGTTAAAAACTATACGTCCGCACTGTTCCTTTGAACTATTACTACAAAAAATGTAGTCGAAATGGTATTTGCAATGAATGGTATTCAATAGCTTTGTAATGATACAAAGCGTTTTTAAAAAGTGAAAGAATACATACATAAGAGATAATGGACCATGAGTAACTTTCTTACATAATAGTAGTTGAACGTAATAAAACAGCTCGTTTATGATGCTGGGCTGGATTTAAATGAGTTTGAATTTTAAAAAATATGCAGATGACTTTTACATTTTTTAGTTGTAATTTTATATGAACTTGGAAAAGATATAAGACACAGATTATATTAAAAAACGTAAATGAACGCAAGAAACTAATCGCCGAAATGTGCACACATTTCTTGGCGCATAACATTTAATATACATACATAAATTATTAAACTTACAATGAATGAATGTTATAGTCAAAAGTTATTTATAAATATGGGCATGTAGTATGATTAACGATTTAACGTTGTTATTATGTTTTTATACATATAGACAAAGTTTATCCACCCGTGCGAAGCCGGGTCTAGCATTAGAGTATAAAATATATCAATAGATATCATCTATTTTCTAAAAACCGTTGAACTATAGATATATCAATTAAATTTAAAGTCATTACTAGTCAACCATAACAAAACAACGTAACGTGAACGTGAAGTAGAATGTTATTAACAACTACATTGCCATATTTCAAATTCCCATGTCATAAAATTAATAGGTCGTGTACCATCTATAATCCATCTAACCTACTTTCACTGGTTTTATGTATTTTTGTAAGAGCTCTTCCTAAATTGGAAAGTTTCATGGAAAATAATATCAAAAATTTAATGGTTGGCTCACCATGCGCACGATGGATTAAGTGAACATTTATGGACTTCTTGATGGAGGTCAATTTATTATTGGAATGAATCTCATTTATACAACTTTACGTAAGGATCATTTAGAACTTTCCCAAAAACATAAATTCTGAGCCGGCTTATAAAATATATTTAAGGAAACGTAACTCTACACAATAGCTAGTATCACTTGTGTTAAATAAGGTTAATGATCGCTTATATCTATATGTAACGTATAAAAAACTTTAAGAGATTAGTGCTTTTTCCATTTAAAATTATCTCATATTGTAATATATAATCCCTAATTCGACTCTTTTGTTACCAACTTAAGTATGTTATTGGCAAATGAAATATTTTATTTGAAAAACCTATTAGTATAAAATAACAAATTGATTTTCTTGTTTTGTTGCAGATACTTCCTTCTTCGCCAATAGTTATGATTATAAGATTATCATGGCTTCTACAACTAATAGCAGTTACTACAATTACGACGACATTAGGTGAGTTTCATTAGAACGAAAGAAATAAGTTTAACCTTTTCAATAACCCTTTTTAAGTTTCATTTTTATCGTGCTTTCTAATTATTATTTTATTTTATTCAATAGGTAGCCCTATATTCTTGCAGCAAGGAAGAAGTAATAGACCAGTTGTTAAATGGAAACCACCACTGGATACTTGGGATTTTTCAATTAAACACATAGATGAGGAACCAAATTTCACGCCATCCAATTTTTCACACAAATTACCGCCTACGGCCAACGAAACAGAACTCCTGGCGCGTATGGTTACTTTAAAAAGAAATTACTCACGTCTCCTGTGGGACAACGACAAAAGTAGTAACTTACCACTATTTGTTGAAAAAGCGTTGAAGCTTCTTAACTTGAAACAAGTGTACTATGAAGTGGAACACTCTGTTATGTCCAGGGTTTCATGCACGGCCTGCAAGGCTGGCGCTGGTCTACTGCAGCATTATATCCAATTAGGCAAGAGTAAAGAAGAGATTACCAAAATGATATATCAATTCTGTGTTTCTTTAAACATTCAATCAACAAGGGTCTGCGAAGGCGTAACGAGGTTATTCGGAGTAAGTTTATTTTGGCAGCCATTGACTAAACTTACGTCATAGATCATTTGATTTCATAACCAAACAGTGTTTTATTATTATTCCAGAGCGAAGTAGTGTATGTGCTGAAACGAATATCTATAGGTCCTAATGAGATATGCAGTTTCGTAATAGGGGACGCTTGTGGCGATGTATACAACCCATATCATGAATGGGAAGTTGCCTTTCCACCGGTGCCGAAACCTCCACTAATAGCGATGGAAATACCAATGAATACGGAACAAACGTTTAAAGTTCTTCAGATATCAGATACTCATTTCGACCCGTATTACGCAGAAGGTAAGGATCCTATTTCAACACGTGTTGATGATATCAAATGGAATGAGATTAATGAAAATATTATTCTCGCAGGTGCCAACGCTGAGTGCAACGAGCCTCTTTGTTGTCGAGCGTCGAGTGGTCCCGCCTTGACCCCCAGCAGTGGCGCTGGACGCTGGGGTGATTATCGCAAATGCGACACTCCGAAACGCACCATTGATCACATGTTGAAACATATCGCCGACACCCATACCGTGAGTATTTATTGCCTAACTTCCGTAAACAATTACATAGACAGCGAGCAACGTAACTACCTCTCATAACAGAGGATAGAATAATTAGTATCTAACGTAGTACGGTATCCGCACAACAACAAAATTGTAACTGTTGTTTATGTCGTTTTCAGGATATCGATTATATTCTATGGACTGGTGATTTGCCACCACATGATGTTTGGAATCAAACAAAAGAAGAAAACCTCAAAGTTTTACAAGAAACAGTGGCTCAGATGTCGGATATGTTTCCAGGAGTTCCTATATTCCCCGCACTCGGTAACCACGAGTCATCTCCAGTTAACAGGTGGGCAATTAACTTTTCTAATCTATTGTAATTTTCCATATCAGATACACAATCTACTGTGTATAAACTATTATAATATCCTGGCTTTTATGTCCATAATAGGTATCAGTATGAACCATCAAAACGCAAATTATATCTACGAGTTTTCCACAGCGATTCAAACATTGTCAGATAGAAATTCATTTCAAAATAAAAGACAACTTGAACGCTGGTTTCCAATAAAATCGCTAACAATCTTATACCTAGAACTCGTGATATATCTTACAATTGACTTACCAGATACAATTAAATACTTCCAGTTTTCCCCCGCCGTTCATTTCTTCGCCGGACCTGAATATCGCGTGGCTGTACAACGAACTGGACGCGCAGTGGAGGCGATGGCTTCCTGCGGGAGTCTCTCAGACGGTACGAAGAGGCGCGTTCTACTCGGTTCTTGTTCGCCCTGGATTCCGCATTATTTCGCTCAACATGAATTACTGCAATAACAAAAATTGGTAAGTTTAGGCCGCTTAATTCATAGGTAAAATATAAGTTGCAGACACTAAACTTTAATATGATAATAGGGTCAAAAATAATAAGGCTTTGTGTCATGTTTTCTATATTTATATTTGCTTTATTTCCAGGTGGCTGCTAATGAACAGCACAGATCCAGCAACCGAGCTGCAGTGGTTGATTTACGAATTGCAGACCGCAGAGTTTAGCGGTGAAAAGGTCCATATCATCGGCCACATCCCGCCAGGCCATTCTGACTGCCTCAAAGTGTGGAGCAGGAATTATTACGCCATAGTCAACCGCTACGAGGGTACTATTACGGCCCAGTTCTTTGGACACACGCACTACGATGAATTTGAAGTGTTCTACGATCCGAATGATCTTGGTAAGTCCGTTGCGTGCAAATATATGCGATAATTGTTTCCTTTTGTGCCTTTGTTTTTCTTTGTTTAATGTGCAATGATTAGGAAAACAATTTGATGAGAATCAATTTCAAGGAAAATTATCATTGAAACAATAGCAGTCTTCTCTAACGTAAGGATAAAAGAAAATGCAACTTTTATATTAGTAAAGTTGACGCAGTAGGAAACCACTGAGCGATAGGAACTATTATCTAACAACCGGTCACCGGTGTTAACTTTGCACGCACAATCTGTGAGTTATGGCTATTGACAAACCGAATCCGCATAGCTGACGTCTTTAAGGCTTGTTTTTCCTTTTACTTGTAAAGTTCCAAATAACGTTAACCAACGCAAAGTTTACAAAAAGTACAAAAGAGGTAACTGTTACAACATATTATTAGCGAGCGCTAAAGAAGCCCTTGTGTAATACTGTTACTGTGATCGCAGGAAGAGCTACAAGTATTGCCTATGTTGGACCTTCCGTATCACCATACTACGATTTGAATTTGGGGTACCGAATTTACTACGTCGACGGCGATCATCCGGACACAACTAGAGTGAGTAAAAAATACTCTTTTTACATTATTATTAGGCAAATTGAGTTTAATTACTAAATACGTAAGTTTATTTACGTTAAGTAAACTGATTCTACATTTCGTTACAGCAAGTGATAGACCACGAGACATGGATAATGAACTTAAAAGAGGCGAATCAGTTTGGCTACCCGATCTGGTACAAGCTGTACTCTGCTCGCGCTGCCTATAGGATGACTGCGCTCCGGCCTCAGGACTGGGACAGATTCATCGACAACATGACGTCCAACGATGACGTTTTTAACTTATACCACAAGTAATATTATTTTGAAATTCTGAAAACTTTATTTTCTTGACTTTATTGCCGAGGAAGATGCCTTTTGTATACAGTTGACAGCAAAGTTATGAGCAATTTAAATTGTCAATTACTTTATTGTCATTAAATTGAAAGATTGCTTGAAATGTTCGAGTAGGTAGGTACAATTTGTTGACTGTAATGACTATAATCGCCTTCTCTTGTAATTGGGTCCTGGTTTCAATCGCCAGGTCAGGTAAAACCTGTTGCGAATTTTTGTACTTACGTTAATTGCCCGGTTTTGGAAACACCGAGACAAAACGGTGCTTAATATCGTTTATTTTGTTTAAGATCGCATTTTGCTCTGCTCTCCTTATTTTGTTTTCTGAACAAGCCGCATTTAGCCCAACGACGGCATAAGCGGTAATAGCTGCGACTACGAATAATATAATTAGAACTTTAAAATTGTTTTTATAAACTAAACACAATGACGTTCAATATACAACTAGACACCCAATCTCTAAGAAAAATTCCTCAAAAAACGTCCGAGTGGCTTTGACACTGATGACATTAACACATTCGTTCAAATTAACACCTTATCTTGTGGCATTTAGTGTGTAATGTCAATTGTATACAACTAAACAAAAACTCTGCCCAATAGTCGGGTGGGCAGACTTTTGCTTCGGACAATATTTGAGCGTGATTGTGAGTCTAGTTTTTTAATTGAACGTCATTGACTAAACAACATTAATTCACTAAAACGAGAGGTTGCCTTTGCTCTTACAATAATGATTTTAAGAAAATTGTTGTTATGAATTATTGATTACATTTACCTGTTATGATCTATTTGATAGACATTATTGGAAGAACAGTCCCCGTCGCGGCACTTGCGACAGCGAGTGTCGTAAACGTTTGGTGTGTGACGCGCGGTCGGGTCGGTCGCACGACCGCCGCGCGCTGTGCGGCCAGATCGAAGCACGCATCGACGGCGCTGCGCCCGCGCCGCAGACGTGGCGCGCGTGGTTCTACAACGGCCTCTCCGTCTCGTGAGTACCCATGAACACATAAAATGCTTTGTATATAGCAAATAAAACAACTAATACTCGTACACTAAAAACTATTTTTTTTTAAATACAGCTGAATATTGGCCACACTTCGTAGTGTGCCAAAGTAGTAGTATTAAATATATCAAATAGGTAAGGTTAAATTTAACTTACCGTGTTTGGATTAATGAATTCTGTGCAAGCTGTACCTATTAGCTTTGATGATCTTGTAAGACATTTCACACCTTGAATTTTCATTTTTTCTATAGTCCGTCACATCTTTATTGTGTAATTGAAATTGAAATGGTTTTTCTCAAAAAATACCTTCTGCGTATCGTTCAATATCTTATTGCGTAAATTCAAAAACTGTTTTACTTATAAGAAAGCTCTTTGATGCGGTATTTTACTTCGGTAAATTGCATTTGAGGTTTTCGAGAAGTTTATCAGTAACATTGTAATGCGACAGAAAAAGATTATGACTAAAACCACAACCTAAAACGGTGATTAAAATTCAACCTAAGAAAATTGTATATTATTGTAAAGATAAATAATTGTATATTACTTACCTACATTTTTCCTCACTATTCCTTAGTGTTGAAATGGAACAACTAAGCACAGATGGGCCCGATTCCCAGGACAATACTGATCTTGTTTTGGATTATTGAACACAGCTTTCCCAAAATTTGGAAAGCTTGTTGAAGCCCTTCGCCCATAAGGCAATTATAATAAATACGTGGTCTTTTTTTTAATTGTAAAGTTAATTAGATATGGTAAATGTAAGGTATTTTTATTCCTTCTCTCCAAAGGCCTCCACAAGCTAGGCTTCTTAACTTTTAAAACTTTAATTTTTTACACAGGGAACGATGGTTATAGTAATATTTAATGAACAATATTTCTTTGTATGCAGAGATAATATTCCTACTGTAACGCAAGTATAAATGGTGGTGGAAGTAAGTAAGCTTACCAGCACTGAAATTCAACTCAAGGTGGGTGTTCTTTCCTTTGCACAATATTAACCCCCTTTGTTTTATAAACTTTTTTTAAAACTATTGATGGGTATTATTTATTTATATATAGTACCTATGTTTTATAGTATGAGCTTATTAATTATAGGTTTAAACGACACTATCTGCTTGCGTGAATATTCGCAAGGTAATTTGTTGATCATACACTCAGTTGCAGAAACGTCCATTAAAGTTAATGTGTCATTAAAGCTATTGCTGTCACTTTTTATATCATGACAACGAAAAGTGACAGCATTAGATTTAATGAAGCATTAACTTTAATGGAGCTTTCTGCAACAGGGTGATAATGTGGTAAGGAACCAAGATAAATAAATGAATTATCCCAAATCTGGTAGAGTCGAATATACATAATCTAATATGTATAATGCTGAGTAAGGAAAAGTTTATAAAATGAAGGGGGTATATTTTCGTATTTGACTGTCTGATAGCACATGCCATACATAACAGGTAATGGGAAACAAAGTTAATACCTACTTCCATTTATAGTTAGATTAACCATGGCATCGACTACCTTATAACTGTCCAATTTCTGCATCATTCATGATTGATTGAAATAAAGTTCAAAATTCATGGATAATTTGACAGTTTGTGGTAGGCCGTGGCGTGGTTTTGTACATAAAGAATTATTGTTATTCCTCATAAGATCGTTTTAAGGCGCGCACAGACGAGGAACTTTTGTCTGCGAAATTTTGTCTTTTGTTTTGTCCTCGGCAAACTTTTTTCTATGATTGGGGGATTTTTGTCAACGGCGGACAAAATAACCTTGTCAGCGCGCACCTTAATTAAGTGTTTTTTTTTAACATAATTATACTAAGGAAATGCCTATTCCAGGATGTCAATGATAATGCAATTACCTCAAGTGGCCTATCAAATACCAAAGTTTGTGATGGGACTTGGCTGAAAGAAGAATCGTGGAGGATATGGAAAAATCTCTAGTAACTTCACACCACCGGAACAGCCATGTTGAACAACCCTAGTTATTTCAATGTAAATTATTTTAAACAAATGATTAGTTAAATATTCTGAATGACAGGTGCATTTTATTTTGTAAAAGTTAAAATCGTATGAATCAATTTTTTATTGTTATAGACTAACGTAATAGATTTTGATTATTTAATCGCCCAAAAATTTGAAATCTATTATGTAAGTAGATATTTTACGGTGGTACTTTTAGCAATACATATTGTTACTGTTTATACTACTAAGAATTTTGTAAATAAATTTGTAAATGATATTTTAAGGCGTGTTTTTTTAAATACATACTTTTAGCTGACACTATACATCCCAGGATAACAAGCAGTATCACAGATATTTAATACTAGTAGTATGAAATAAATGTAGATAATAATAAACGTTGACTTAACTCATTAAATAAAACAACTTTAAACGGATGAAAACTCGCGTATATTCTTGACGCATAACACCTGAGTCATACCGTGATCACGGCTACTGAAAAGTAGTCGAAACGTCGGGTTTAAATTTAAAATGTAGAATATACGCGAGTTTTCATCCGTTTAAAGTTGTTTTATTTATTGAGTAGTAACCGTGTAAATATTAGAAATCATTTTTGACTTAACTCTTTTATCTCCGAACGTTTTGGTTTAAGAAGACATTCAACTGTGCCGGTTTCCTCACGATGTTTTTCGTAAACGATGAACTAGTGGTAAATGCGCACATAAAAAAATCCACAGTTCACATTATCTATATTTTTTTAGTGTAACATTAAGATAAATTGATAATACATAAACAGTTCTGGTTGTATTGCCTAATCCATTTGAAATAAAAACAGGGATAATCATTAAATTAATTTTTATTGCTACCTATTTAAAATGTACAAGAGAGCTTTGTAAGCGCATTGGTAATTAAAACTAATCTTCACAACATATAACAATAATGAGTTTGTTAACAATTTTAGTAAATGAAATGCTTATAATACTGCGTGCGACATTAGATGAATAACAAGAAAATGTAAAATTTAACTCACGCATTATGTTATATAAAAGAAGGTTACTATTATACATTAATGTTGGTCCCGCGCCTTCTTTCCTTTCTTTGTGACTATCTATAGGTACATACAATAAGGAATTAAATCAATTTCAATTAAGTATTAAAAGGAAAAGATCTCTTATCACTCGGTGACTCGGTCTCGGTGTGCGTGGCCTCATTAATAATGTACTGTTTAGAAAATATCAAACAATATTATTTATTAAGTTGCAATACTGCAATACGGAGGAGAATAATCGAGTAAACACAAATAACTTTACAAGTGAATTATAAGCGTTTGATAACACAACGAATCAAGAGAGGAGAGGCTTAGACGAGATTCCAGTATCTTGCCAACCATTGTCTAGGTAAAAAGACGTAAGTGCTTAAAGAGATTGTATGTATGGATGCATCTCTTTGTTGCAGTATGGTCGCTCGCTATCGTATCGCGAAGTGTCGAAGTCGGAAGAGCCCTTGATTTAGCAGAGTGCTAAATGGAGCGGGTCTCTAAAGTCTCCAATAATAATATTTAAGTAAATCTTCCCTCCCATTCATATATTGGTTTGGAAACTTGACGGAACACCGAAGTAACAAAAAATTTAGAACATTATTTAATTATTTTGTATCTGGTAATTTATGTAAGTAATTTGAAATACGGCATAAATTGCGTCTTTCATCAAGGTAAGGACTACAATAAATTGTACTCGTAGTTATGGAGTGGATCCGAGTGATATGGCGTGCCCGTTAATGGCATCATTTTATATTAATTAATACATTGACATTAATGAAGAAGTTGTTATAGCTACCCAGTGGTAAGACGGCATTTAAGCTGAAAATTTTATCGAAACAATAAGCTCTAATTCCATTCCATTTTACCACTGATTGACTAAGATGAAGTATAGCGGTCAAATCAATAAAAAGTCCTTTCGTCATGTGACTTATGTCACTCTATTAATGGAGTAAAACATTCACTCAATCGAGTCAATTATCTGTTGGACGGTGATGAGAGTCAGCCAGAACCAGATTGTTAACCCGATGTTGAGTATGTAATTAAACAAAGGTAAGTATTCAAATACCCAATACTGATCAGGCAGATGTATTTTTTTACTTGGCGGTTAAATGGTTGATGTAAGAGCAAGACGATACACCCAAATCCGATTACCGCGAAAGAAGCTTGCATGACAGATTATACATGATGTTAAGCGGTCACGCACACTGTGATAATAATAACTCTTCTGAGTCACATTTAGTCTGCTTATTATGAGTATATTGACACAAAAGTAACAATTTTCCTAAAACCTACATATAATGTTCGAGACAAAAAAATCCGTTTTAATTTTTTTTCATTTGAATCATGCTGTCTTTTATAAACCTACATTAGTCGATAGTTTTCATAAATATTTTCTAGTTTCGCTGTCAAAGATTTAACGTAATTAACATCGAATTTTAGTAACATAAATTACATAGGCTTCTTCGAAATCCTTAATTTATATCACATGTTCTAGACAATAACCTTAGACTAGAGGACTAAGCGTCAGTCGCAATAGCTCTTAGTAATTCAAAATGAAAGAGCGACTGCAATATTTGTATTTAAAACTTGCGTAATTAAACTCAAATGCTATTAAATAATGTTTTCTTTATAAAAGTTCAACATTAAGCCCAAAAACCATTACCAATTTTAACGTTTATTAAACGTTTTTTTGCATGGGCCCACAATATTATAGCTCTTTGGGTCCAAAAAGTCACTGACCTGCAAAGTGATATCTTGCTTTATTTTGTCTACGATAATTATTTCTTTGCCTTAATCTTGATACTTGCTTCAAGTTTAGATGGGCAACATAATTAAGAAAAAAATAACCATTACACATCAATATTTGAAAAATTATTTTACTATGCTATGCTGTAGTCCTACAATCTACTATTGTTTTGAGAGCTACGCCGGTGGTACGCGCGTAGGTCGTCTACGAGCCCACTATTCCGTTAGTTTAAAAAAAAGTAAAATATGACTGGAGGTAGGTAAAATACTTAAAGTACAAAATAACTTAGTGATGTAATTAAAAGTCTATAAAATAATTACATTTAAAATCACCCAAACACAACAGTAAAATATTGAGTATAATGTCATTGTAACATGTTTTTAAAATTCCAGGGGTACTTGACGACATACAAAATCGTAAGCTTGCAAACGTGCTTGCAAATGCTAGCTTAATTCGGAACATTAATTGGATTGACAGAGTTCATTAAAATGATACAGTACAAACCAGTGTTGGGCGTAATTAATTACTTTTGTAATTTAATTAATAATTGACCGAAAAGTAATTTAATTACTTTAATTTCAATTACATGTAATTAAAATTACTGTAATTGAAATAACTGTAATTGAAAGGGGAATGCCAGACAGCCATAGTAACTTAGGCCCAGAGTGCACAACATATTCAATCACATGAATGAAATCTAAATATTCGTACTTGATTTGTCGCCTTCTTCTTTTTTCAGTATAAGTTGGGAAAAACATTTATAAATAATTAAGTATTTCAACGAATTTTTCCTTTACATGATGTTTACATGTCACTTCTGATGTTTGATAATAAATAAGAAATTGGTCCGAAACAGTTTATTTTTAATTACGTTTTTCGATATAGCGGTAAATATTTTATAAAGTGTTAAATAATATTATTAAAGACCAATGAATAAATGTATTATTTATGAATAATGATAAATTGTTTTAAAACTACCTTTTATAATATTAATAATTATTAAATAACATTATAAAATATTTACCGCTTTAACGAAAAACGAAAATTAATTTCGGACCAATACTTTTTTTTCTTTTTTCTTGGCACTGCACGGTTTGTGCATCGGCCACTGACATTGATCATTTATTTTTATTCTTCTTGTTGGTTGGTCCGAAATTAATTACGTTTTTCGATATAGCTGTAAACATTTTATAGTGTGAAATAATAATAATTATAAAAAGTAGTTTTATACTAATTTATCATTAATAATAAAATACATTTATTAATTGGTCTTTAATAATATTATTTAACAATTTATAAAATATTTTCCGCTATATCGATTAACGCAATATAAAAACGTAAGTTTCGGACCGGTATAAACAACGTCAGTAGTGAAATGTAAAGGATATCCTCGTTGAAATATTAAATAATTTATAAATGTTTTTCCCGACTTCTACTGAAAAAAGAAAAACGCGAAAAATCAAGTACGAATATTTAGATTTCATTCATGAAATTGAATATGTTGTGCACTCTGGGCCTATTTTCGGCGTTTCCCTTTCTGTAATTGAATTACTTTCATTGACAATTACAATTTGTAATTGTAATTACTCAATTAAATTTCTGGCTAGGTACTTAAGTTGAGGTAGTACCTGCTTAAATAAAATAATTCGGTAATTATCCATCATGTGTGTATTTTTGGAGAATAGAAGGCAATACTTTCTCATTTCTAGTATTATAATCGTTTTTTTTTAATGTTGGAGGGCATTTGGGTTGGTAATTGGTTGCACAAAATGTTTGTACCGAGTGCAGATCGAACCAGCGACCTCTGGTGTGATAGGCGACTTCTCAACCATTACGCTAAATCGGTCTTCAAAGTTTTGTAAAGGTATACTTTTGTATTTTGTACCTACTAACAAACATCGAAGAAAACGATTATGACACAAGAAATGAGAAAGTATTGCCTTCTTTTCTGCATAAATTCACTTTTGATAAAAAAAAAAAATCCGAATTATTTTATATATTATACTACCTCAACTTTAAAAGAAGCAAAAATGTAATTGAGTACTTGCAATTACCAATTACAATTACAAATTGTAATTGGTAATTAAATTACATTCATGAAATTACAAGTAATTGCGTTTACTCAATTACAATTACGAAATGTTATTTTAATTTGTAATTAATTACATTTTGCCCAACACTGGTACAAACTAATTCAAATCAGTGTTAGCTCAAACAAGCTGGATTCTGAACATAGGGTTACTGTTCACTACATCAGTGGCTGAGGTTGTTGTTAATAAAATATGTACAATAACACTATTTAATCCTTATTCAGATCCATTTACATGAATTCACCACAAACTTAAACATTTTTGAGTGTCTTATGGCGATCAACTCACTGCGCCGCGCTCCGTCGCGGATCAAGCAGGACGCAAATTAGAAGTTTGACGTGCGGGCACATTTTCAGGTCTTAGGCGTGTTTTTTACACGCATACTATGTTATAATCTGCAGCCCAGAGCGCCGCGATGGAGTGTGGCGCAGTGGGATAATCGCCTTACTCTTCACTATTAGAATACTATGGAAAAACTGGAACTTGGTATGGAAAATGGAAGATATATTTTGAGTTATTTAAAACTAGGGTAAGTAGCTAATTTTCAAAAACTGGTTGCTTAAAAATATTTACACTATTGAATTGAAGGTCAGATTTATGAATTTTAAAGTCAAATAATAATTCATTGAGATCAGATCATAATCATATTGATAAATTAATGTCAATCATTAAAAGCTGGAATGTAATGTATAAATTATAAAATAGATATTGAAATTCAAACACAAACAAACACACATGTACACACATTGAATCATGTAAAAACTAAAATTATGTTTTTCACATATTAACCCAAAATTGGGCATTAAAAAAACCATCATTTATAGTTTAAAAAATATGTAACAATATCAACAGTGTCAGTTTTGTTTTTTCGTCATAAAGAATAGATCTCTTTGTGACTTTATCATTTTCTTTTGGTCTATTACATTATTCTTTAAAATATAAATGCTGATCATGAGTAGCCTACTTTCATTACCATTAAATTGTGGTTGACAGATCTAAAAATAAGTTAACCTGCTAGAGAGTATTTACAAAAACATTAACTGACATTAAACTATTATACATGGCATTAAAACATCAGTCTGAAAGTTTCAATTTTATTTCGAAAATGGCACTACCCTTACTGTATCTAAATGCAAATTACAAATATTAAGATTCTCATAATTATATTATTTAAAACACTGGTATAAGGCAGGTAATATGTGAGGCAATTCTTAATGTTTGTTAAATTTGCATTTTCACAGTTGACTCACTGGGGCTTTAGTTAATCTCAAGTCGAACAGTCTCTGCTCATAATTCTCATGTTAGAACTGATTAGCACTAGTAATTAAAGACTAAAAGTTGAGCTTAATAACGCAATAACCGTTTCAAATTCTTTCTACTCTTAGAAGAGCTAACAGAACATGTATTCTTTTTTCGTTTTGAAGGACTTGGGCCTTCAAGATCATATTGCAAACAACTCTTACCTGGATGTCTTTCATATTTACACAGCCTGCAAAATTGTTGGGCACATGTGGAGCTAGTGCACTCACACCATTCTTCACCAGAAGTCTCAATCGTAACCTTAGCTGGGTGTCTGCATTTTAAGCACAATATTTGACTGCGGGTGTCCAGAGATGCGGCCTGGAAATTCACAACAAAGATTATAATACTAAAATAGATGGAGTAAGTAACAAAAAACTGTAAAATGCAGGCACATGCGACTTGAACAAATGGAGCATCAGTTGCTTATTTTGTTATCAGGAGTCAGGACACAGTTGGTATAAAAATAAATTTGAAACAATATATTTTTTTACTTGATGATTTGAAACAATATATTTGAAACAAGAACAAGAATTCATATGAAACACTAAAAACTATGTCAGGGCAGGCAGCTGATAGCAAACCTCAATTTTGTTTTTGATGAGCTATCAAAAAAAATAGTGAAAAAATAATACCTTCATAAATTTGTTGAACCTTGTTGTCCTTGGGCTTCGGGTAGGGCTTTGCGGAATGTTTGGCATTAAATTAACATTTTGTATCTCCTTTAATGGCTTCATCTGCTTATCAATGGTCAACTTAGGTGTATCCACTTTTTCCCAATTTTCCAAGTTGCTTTTAACAGTTGTAAAGAAATCTCTACATCTTTGTTTGGTATTGACTTCTTTGAAAATGTTACACCACATAGGACTTACTAAAGTAAAGTTGAATATATCCTCATTAGACAAGTAGCTCAGTATTTTTTTGATCGAAGAACTGCAATATTTCTCATGATCATACAGCAATTTGATTATGTCAAGTTTTTGGTTTGGTTTATATCGAAATCTATTACAGTTAGTTTCTTTGGCCTGCGGCTTGGGTTGGACTTTCAAAATTTGTTTTTCACATGATAATGAATGAATTGCAAAGTCCACCTTTCTTGGAGATTTCCGGCGATTGAAAGGGCTTAAATTACAATTACTTCTACATATCTTTTTGATAGGAGTAGATGGTTGCGTTATAGAAATTCCATAGTAATCTTTCATGGAATTGTCATTTAAAAAATTTGTTAAATGGCCTGAATCAAGAGAGGTTGTTTTAGAAATCTTTCCATCATTAACTTTCAGCTTCTGCACTTCTTTAGCTATTAAACTTGTTGGCGTTGCAACAGCTCCTAGATTTATGTCGATTTGCCCTTCATCATAACGGCGTTTCAGAGCTCGTCTAGCTAAAGGGGTGCTCTCAGCACTAGAGTTAGTATTCGCTGGGTTAAAACATTCATAATGTCCACTTAAAGATCCAACTTCCGTCTCTGGAGTAATAGGATAACAATCGACTTTTATCTGACAAATTTTTGTCATTAAAAGAGATGAATCCTGAAGTTCGCTTGCTGTTCCTGAGCATTCTTCCAACGATGGTGTAGCAAAAGATGTGTGATATCCACTATCTTCAGTCTTGTAAATACTTATGCTCTTGTAAGATAAAGGAGTCGCATGCTCTCGAGAATTAGATTGAATATCCATGATTATTTGTGTAAAGATTATGACAATCTAGTCTACACAAATCCGTGAAAATGTATGTTAAACTTCTTGATCGCCATCTCGAGTGTTAAGACTAAAAGTTACGAAGGGCCCTGTAAGGTACTGTTTAAAAAAGTAACACAAAATACTATTTCTCGAATATTATTTAATTTCAAGACAACAATCCAAAAAAACACAACGAACTCGAATCGACTGTCACTTTTTAGCGTTTTGGCGCAACAGATTACAAAGACCAACCAAAGTACCAAAAAGTACAAACACAGAATGTTTGGCGGTTGAACTTTTGTCTATGAATGAATGGTAAAAAAACTAAAAAAATTATAGGATTGTAATGTAACAAACTCACGTGCGTTACTCTGGCGGAAAGCGCGAAATGTTAGCACGTCTAGAGATGAAACAATAAAGAATAATTTGTGCATTATATGCTGTAAATAAATGTGGTGCATGCACCCGGTGCACCACATAATATAGTGCCAATGGTTTGTTAATTTTGGACTTTTTGGATGATCTCTGCAACAGGTGTCGCAGTGACATTTCTAGAGGCGTAGTCTTACCATAAACTATTGTTAAAACTTCGATTCGTAAGTACAATAATTCTTCTATCGATCTACACTAAACGATTGAGGGAGGGCCTCTAATAAAAGTGATTTTAAACAAAGGAAGGACATATTTGGCTTGGCATGCATGCTATATGACTATGCGAAAACATTTAGGTGATAAAGATTTGTGTTTGTCCCCTGTTTATGTACTACTGTTTATGTACACGGCATAAACCAGGGAGCCAGGGCTATTGCAATTCATAATGATAAAGACCTACAAACTTATCTGTTCTGGTGGCCAAAATTGGAACTACGTGAAATGCAATGCAAAAACCTGAGGCAAAAACCATGCAAAAAAACTGGCAAAAACCTGCAAAAACGATATTTAATGACAGTTCTAAATAGACAGTAGCGACGCCGCCACCGGAACAGATAAGTTTGTCGGTCTATAATATTATTATATACGTCTATGTCCACCATAGATAAATAAAAAAAATATTGACTGTCATTTTCCTTTTGAATCTGTGGTTGTCTCTGATGTTTGACAATTTTTTTTGGGCTGGTGCTGGTTGCCCTAAACATTAATTTGATGTTTTTTCCGGGTTTATTTATAAAAAATATTTACTTTAATGTAAATTAACATTATTTTAATCAAAATGTAAAGTTGCCTTTGAGTTGTACGCATATTATACACTAAATATAATATAATAATAGGCATCAAAAGTGACCGTCAACATGGCTAAGTTGAACATAAAAGAATTATGCAGGCTATGTGCTAAAAGGGATGATTTTACAAAGGATTTATTCGACATGAATAATAAAAGTGCTTTAAAATTAGTCAAGGAACTAGTTAATATTGTCGTAAGTACATACGAAATAATGCTTGAGTTTTGTTGTCAGTGGATTTGTTTACTTATTTCCTTAATAAAAGAACATATTGGCCCGTTGACTGGCCCGATGGTGCATTTGGTAGTGACCTGACCCTGCCCTATGCGCCAGGGGTCGTGGGTTCGAATCCCACCCAGGACAAACACTTATGTGATGAACATTCGTGTTTGTTCTGTGTCTGGTAGTTAACTGTATTGAAGTATAAATTTTGTGGTACCTTCGTTGATTCTGATACCTATAACACAAGTGCTTACACTACTTTCTTTGGGGTCAATGTAAGTGATGTCCATTATTTATTTAATATTTATAATATATATAATATTACCTAATATGTTTATCAGATCAAATATTTCAATTCTAATCTGTTGTTATTTCATAAAGCAATTGTCATTTGGTCATTACTAACATTTACTATATTTGTTTTAATAACTTTCTTGATAAAATATAAATATGCTGAAAAGTTAATCAGTCTCTGCTACTTTCTTATTAGATTTTAATGGAAGTAACAATTATTCCTGGCTAGATAGAGCTAACCTTGCAAGCTATTAAACATAAAAGGTCTAGACTCGGGCTTTATTTTCAATAAAGTATTTTGTATGGTTTCAGATACATGAAAATGATGAGTTGCCAACTAAAATCTGTCTGAACTGTGAAGAAAAAATGGTGTCATTTCAACTATTTGTTCTTGAATGTTTTAAAGCTCAAGAGACTCTGAAGAAAATGTATTTAGAAGCTTCTGATATCACAGTTAAACTTGAGTCCTTTGATTTTGGTCCAACACCTCTAATTAAGTCTGAAGTAAGTATACAAACAAGTTATTGAACCACTTTTTTTAAGTATCTCAATGTTTAAATGTTCCATAGCAATCTTTATTGTTCAATAATGATATAATAAAATACATCATAACTAGTAAGAGTCATACAATTCTTTAAAATATTGGGAAAGGCATTATTTCTGTTAAAGTTATAATTTCTTTTTTTTTGTTTAAATATTGCTCTCCATTTTGGGATTTCAACTTCAAACACACTTTGCAAACATTTTTTATTAACTTGTTTTGTTTATTTCTGTCAAAAATTAACTTGTATTGTTAATTTAGGTCAAAGATGAAATGTCAGCCGAGGATATTGTTTTATGTAAGTGCATTACTATCTTTGTATTCCATTTATTTACCTTCTATTGTATATTTGTATTCCACTTTCTGATTTGATTACTTTGAACATAGGTGCAATAAGAAATCAAAATGCTGATACTATCTTTGAAAACAGAGGTGATTTTAATGTTGAATTTAATCCTGATGATGACATTGACAATGGTGATGATCATCATAATGAAGGTCTTCCTGAGGATGATGATGACGACGACGATGATGATGATGATGATGATTTATTGACATTAGCTTCTCTAAAAAAAGAAAAAGTACAGGATACAGTAATAAAACCAGAAAAGGAAAAAGTAAAGCGTTATAGGTCTTATAAGAAAAAAGCAATTTGTCAGGATTCTGCTGAAGTCGAAAAAGTTCTCCAGAAAGCTGATTGGAAAGTGAGAGATTTTGTGAAGTAAGTAAAGAAACTGTTTAATTGGATGTTAAGCACTTTATCATTTGATGTGTTACTGGGATAAACAATATTACTTAAATGAGATTATTTTTATAATTTCAGACTCCAATGTGATATTTGTGATCAGAAAATGAAATCATGGAGTGAATTGCGTGTTCATTACTTTAAGATACATAAGACCAAACCATTGGTTAATTGTGTATGTGGCTTTGTCATCAGATCAAAGAGTGTTCTATATAAGCATGTGTCAGATCATAAAATAAGGAGCCAGAAAGCAAGTGGTATTGAAAACAAACCAGAGAATGAAGCAGATTCAAAATACTCCAGCCTTAAAATTAATGATTTTGTAACGTATGTATAATTACTTATTATTTCTTATATTTATTGTTTCATGCTATAGAAAATAATTAATGATCCCCATTTATAATTTTATTCTGACACATATTTATTCTTCATAGTGCTAATTATTTTTTTCAGGTTTAATTGTACAGTCTGCCAGAAAAAGTGCTCAAGCTGGTACAGTTTGCGTTCTCATAGTGAAAGGGCACATAATATTGCACCAGTGGTTCAATGCATTTGTGGAATCACACTGAAATCTAAGTCTGTTCTTTACAAACACATTCAAGATCATAAGAATCCAAATATGCTTTGGTAAGTAAATAAAGATCAATATTAAACAGATAATATCCGTACCGCGCGTGAATACGTTGACAACTCGAGATGTCGTTATATTTTTTTTTTAGCTTAAACGCTTCTGTGACCTTATACCCTACCGGTATTAAAAACTCAACTCGAAATACTCAAACAAAATCAAATTATTGCTTTCGTACATAAGTGAGTATCTACAATTATGGCAATAAATATTTAATAAAACGACATGTCAAATTAATAATACTTAACTGACAGCGTTTATATTATTGCATTTCGATTTATCAACATAAGTCAGAACATGCATTAGTTAATATATCAACATATACGTTTGAGGATTTGCGAGAGTAATATGACATAATCAGTTATCAAGTTATGAACGTCTTTGAGTACGAAACACACACTTATTATATTGAGTTATCTAGTTAAGCACGCTATCAAAAGTTGATATATTTAAGAATATTTCGAATTGTCTAATTTTATTTTATAATAAAATCACACGAGTCATAAGAAGTTCTTTATAATGGACAGCATTATTGTTTATATAATAACCAATCGTGAATTGTTACGTTTATATTCTTTGACAATACTTTCAAATACGCATATAATTAACTTTTATAAAAATAAAATCATTTCATCGTTTTAAGAATTTGATTTGATTTCATCGTTTTGGTAATTTGAACTCAATTGTAAACATGTAGGGCAGGTTTATACTTAAATGGCTTTCCTATTACGAGTCAATGCAGATCTGTAGGTGCTTGCTCAAAATCGGTTCGTTCATTCAAAAGATCGTGTCGGAACTTGTCTGTATCGAGTATCTCGTTGTCGAAGGTTTTATTGTAAGAACGTTACTTAAGTGTTTTGTATTACAACAACTATTTTTATGAAGAAAAACCCTTTATTCCCATTTGCCCCTACAAAGATTGCCGCCGGAGGCAATGGGGAATAAAAATTCCCAGTTGCCTCCGGAGGCAACCGGGAAGTTATTGCCCCCACTTTAGCTTTGCTGTACTTTGCTGCTGTCTCTCCCTCGTAAATAATGAAAGCATGAAATAACTTATTCAAAACCTACCCCTTAGAGATGATATCATTTAGGCTGTAGAAATTGTCTAATATTGTAGTTAGTTATCAAAGTAACAGGTACGTTAGTACATTTTAAGCGAAAGAATAACAATACAACAATGACGTTCAATTAAAAAACTAGACTCACAATCACGCTCAAATATTGTCCGAAGCAAAAGTCTGCCCACCCGACTATTGGGCAGAGTTTTCGTTTAGTTGTATACAATTGACATTAAACACTAAATGCCACAAGATAAGGTGTTAATTTGAATGAATGTGTTAATGTCATCAGTGTCAAAGCCACTCGGACGTTTTTTGAGGAATTTTTCTTAGAGATTGAGTGTCTAGTTTTATATTGAACGTCATTGCAATATAAGAATCATTTATATCATAGTTTATTTTTATTGCTTATAATTAAACATGTTTATATAAAAAAAGAAACTGGTCATTTTGTATCAACTTTTTAAATACCTACATCAATTGATACATAGGTTTCCCTATGATTTTCTGAGAGCAATTTCTTCTTAGAATAGTGCTAATTGTACTAAGAAAGTCTAGTATACCTTTAAATTTATAAATATAATCAGAGTCCCATTTAGTTACGTTACATTCATTGATTAATCGGCCAACTAAATTAAGTTGTTTCCGTAGAACCAATCTTTATTAATCTTTTGAACTTGAATCTAAAGTTCAGTATGGTTCAGTTCAGATTATCAACTAAACGTGTAAGAAAATAAAAAGCGTTCTTTGACACAACGTAAAGTCCAATTTTGCATGAATTTATAGATGCATCACGCATTCAGTTTTCGTTCACACAAGAACGAATGATAATAATTATGGATGAAATAAGGT
The DNA here is from genome assembly GCA_949319885.1 of Mecyna flavalis. Lineage (NCBI taxonomy): Eukaryota > Metazoa > Arthropoda > Insecta > Lepidoptera > Crambidae > Mecyna > Mecyna flavalis. The sequence continues at coordinate 11,144,705 of OX439426.1, forward strand.
CGTTGATTTTTATTTATTTTAAATATATTTATATAAATACTATGAAGGTAAAATCCTAAAACCCTATTTTATTATGTCAAATGTTGATTATCTGTGATTTAAACTTATTGAAAATTTTAAGTCTTTTAGAATAATTTATTATAAACAAGAGAGCCTGATTTATGCGTGAGTAAAAAGTTTTTTATAATAATTATTATAAGATTTTCATATTATAAGTATTTTCTTCTATATATACATCTTTCTTAGTACAATTAGCACAAAATATACTCTATAAGGAAATCATAGAAAAAACTATGCAATAATTTAAGCCTAAATTATATCATCTCTAAGGTACAGGTTTTGAATAAGTTATTTCATGCTTTCATTCTTTACGAGGAAGACAGAAGCATTGTACAGCGAAGCTAAAGTGGGGGCAATAACTTCCCGGTCGCCTCCAGAGGCAACTGGGAATTTTCATTCCCCATTGCCTCCGGTGGCAATCTTTGTGAGGGCAAATGGGAATAAAGGCTCTAATAGATCCAGCATTTCATTAATTTTATAAAAATATAAAAACAGACAATGACGAAGAAGAAAACACAGAAGAATAAGAAATTTAGAAATGTTTATTTTTTTTTCTTGTTATTTGGTACAATTTCATAAATTCAAAAAGAATATAGGATTTTTATTGGTTTCTGCAATTGAACTTTGTTATTACTTCATTTGGTTTTTGTTTTAATTCAATAATTACAGTTTGAATTTATATCTTTCTTCAGTGAATAAGTTGATAAGTCGTCGGTGAATAACTGGATAAGTCTGTTTTTAAGCGCATTTACAAATATTACATTTACTTTGTAACGTAGACTTAAAACAGGTCCTAAAAGAACCTAAATTCAACTATTAAAAAAGTAATCAACATTAATTTCGATTTACCAGTAGATCGTAAACTTTAAATTGGCTGCCCTGAAAAGTACGCAAAAATGACATATCAACTTATTCACGCGCGGTACGGATATAATCCCAGAATGAAGCACATTCTACAACCAGACAAGGCTAAAGATATCCTCCTCAAGTATATCCTCCTCTTCATAGAAACGGTAGGGCTTGGAGAAGAATTGTAATCTAAGTGGTGTTCACAATAGATTAGAATTGGTTGCAGTTACTGTGGAAACACTAAGCCGCTATTAATAATAATAAAAACAAAAATCCCAGAATGAAATCGAGCCTATAACCTTTTCCAAGTCTAAGTCTGTATCAAATTTTGTCAAAATCAGTATAGTCTAGTGCCGTGCGGGAGCGGCACTAAAGAATACCAACTCCCGCCCCATCTCTTGCCCGTGGGTGTCGTAAGAGGCGACTAAGGGATTTCTACTTTAGCAGAACATCTGCTCTTCAGGTGGAAGACATTGTCGACCGGTTGCTGTTACCACCATACAGCTGCGAAAAACCTGCCAAGTGACTCTGACCTGTCTCGGTCGGGTCGCGTTCCAGGTTCAGCACTGTACTAACCGGAGCCAGGGGGACTGTTGGCGCGGCAGATGCCGGACCAGTGGAGCCTTAGCGGCGGTATTGTGCGGACAGAGTGGGTCGGCCCGCCGGCCAGGGAGACCCGTAGAAACGGTGGTGCCGCTGGCCGCCCGCGGCATAGTACAGGGGCCCGACGGTGGCTAACCATCTCCGAAGGCTGCCCCACCAGGTCGCGCATAATCCCGGGGTGGCTCGTCGTGCCGGGTGGTGCCCGGTCAGAGTGGGGCCCGGCGACCATCTCCGGGGGGGTACGGGGGCCCTTCCGTCCGGCGGGCCGGCTTCCTTTGTACCGTACTGTCCAATACCAAAGCAAGGCTCCTCGCTTTGTCTCGTTTTTGCCGCGGTAGCAGTCACCTTTTTCGCGCCCTCCCTTCCCCCCCTTTTTACTTCAATGGCACGAACACGACATCGCACTCGTCCTACAGCGGCATCCTTATCCCCCACCAACTCGCTGTTTGAGGTGGAGTTCACTAACATCCGTGGACTCCATGCAAACCTCAACGCCGTCCACCAACACCTCGAGACGGCGGGGCCTGCGATGCTGTTTCTGACGGAAACACAGATTGGCTGCCCGGCGGACACGGCATACTTGAACTATCCCGGCTATGTACTGGAAGAGTCCTTCCAGCCCAAGGCCGGGGTATGCCTTTTCGTCAGGGCGGACGTCTGCTGTGCCCGTCTTCGCTGCCTTGAAGACCCATCCTTCTCCATCCTCTGTGTGCACGTGGATCTTGGCTCTACGAGCAGAATCTACGTGTGCATATACCGATCCCATAAAGGAGACGCCGAGACAACTCGACTCTTCGACCACCTGAGTCAGGCGGCAGATTTCGCTCAGGCGCGGTTCCCTGATAGCGAAATGGTGTTTCTAGGGGACTTCAATGCTCACCACGATACCTGGTTGGGTTCCCCTAAAACTGACCATGCTGGCAGGACCGCCCACGCATTTGCTCTTACGCACGACCTGACCCAACTGGTACTTCAGCCCACCCGGATACCAGACATCGTCGGTCATGCGCCCTCCTTGCTGGACCTTTTGCTGACGAGTCACCCATCTGGGTATCAAGTGTCGGTTTGCGCCCCACTAGGGTCTTCCGATCACTGCCTGGTTGGCGCAAAAGCGCCTTACACTGCTCCCCCACAACCTGTGGAGGTGACGCGGAGACTATGGCGCTACTCGTCGGCAGATTGGGACGGTATGCGGGAATACTTCGCGTCCGTCCCTTGGGGGCAGAGGTGCTTTGGAGAAAAGGATCCCTCTAAGTGTGCAGCGGCTATTGCGGGTGAGATCAGTATTGGAATGGAATACTACATTCCTTTTACTGATGTCACCAGCGGTCGCAAAGATGATCTCTGGTTTAATCGTGAGTGTGCTGCAGCCGTTGAACTGAAACGGGCAGCGTACGGCGCTTGGGCCAGAGCTCATGCCTTGCGGGATCCTAATATAGCCTCCCTTAAAGCTGCCTACAACAAAGCCACCAAGTCCGCCAAGAGGGCCTACATCAGAGCAGATACCCAGCGAGTTGCACGTGTTGGCCAGGACCTCATCACGCACCCCACGGGTAGCCGTTCCTACTGGCGCCTGGCTAAACATGTGCAATCCAATTTCTGCCAGCCTTCGCTGCCCCCGCTGAAATATCCCGATGGATCGCTGGCCCATCAGCCGCAGGAGAAGGCTGATCTGCTAGCCAACCTCTTTGCCGCTAATTCCTGCATCGATGATTGTGGAGCAGAGCCGCCTAAAATTCCTGACTGCGGTACCACAATGCCTGAAATTCGAATCAGGCAATGTGATGTCCGTGCTGAGTTGCAGTCACTCGATGTTAGGAAAGCCAGTGGCCCTGACGGTATTCCAGCGTTGGTTCTCAAAATATGCGCAGCGGAGTTGTCTCCAGTACTCACACGCCTGTACCGCCTCTCGTACACCACTGGTATTGTGCCCCAGGCTTGGAAAGAGGCGAACGTTCAACCTGTTCCCAAGAAGGGGGATAGGTCCGACCCTGCTAACTACCGGCCCATAGCCATAACCTCTGTACTTGGAAAGGTGTTTGAGCGGATAATCAACTCCCAACTTGTCCGCTACCTAGAAGATCACTCGCTGCTACATGACCGACAGTATGGTTTCAGACAAAAACGGTCCACGGGTGATCTTCTAGCGTACGTAACGCACCTCTGGGGGGAGGCTATGGAGAAGCATGGTGAATCTATGGCTGTTGGCCTGGATATTGCCAAGGCTTTTGACCGTGTTTGGCATCGCTCGCTTCTTTCCAAGCTTCCGGCATATGGTCTGCCAACTCGCTTATGCGTCTGGATTGCGGGATTTCTGGAGGGTCGCAGGATTCGTGTCCTCTGTGATGGACGCGCTTCTCGCTTCCTCCCAATAAATTCCGGAGTGCCTCAAGGTTCCGTACTGTCGCCGACTTTGTTTCTTCTGCATATCAATGACATGTTATCACTAGGTAATATTCATTGCTATGCGGATGACAGCACTGTCCACGCACGTTATTTCGGAAGACCTGCGGCTAAACAGACCGAAACCGAGGAAAAGAGGAATCTTCTTGTCGCCGAGCTTGACGGGGTCCTGGACTGCATTGCCAAATGGGGTGCCAGCAATCTCGTCGAGTTCAATGCCAAGAAAACACAGGTGTGTGTGTTTTCTGCGAAAGCTTCTCCTTTCCTTTCCCATCCCACTCTTCAGAGCACGCCCTTACCAATACAGGATAGCCTAAGCATCCTTGGCATCGATGTTCGTAGCAACTTGAACCAACGGGAATATATCGAGAGCGTCATCAGAACAGCTTCCCGTAAACTCGGAATCCTGAACAGAGTGAGACGATTTTTCACTCCGGTGCAGCTTTGTCTCTTATACAAGGCACAGGTTCGCCCGTGTGTGGAATATTGCTCTCATCTCTGGGATGGTTCCGCAAAGTACTTATTGGAGGCTCTCGACAGGTTGCAGCGACGTGCTATCCGTATTATCGGTGATCAAGAGGTGACTAAGACCCTAGAACCTCTTCAGTTACGTAGAGACGTTGCCAGTCTTAGTGTTCTCTACCGTCTCTATAATGGGGAATGCTCTGAAGAGTTATTCCAACTCATCCCGTCCTCCCCTTTCCACTCCCGAACAACACGCGCCGGACTGCGTTGCCATCCCCATACCATCCAGACACTGGTGGCCCGTACCAAGAGGTATAGTTCCTCTTTTTTGCCCCGTGCCATTAGGGCATGGAATGCCCTTCCGGCTCACGTGTTTCCTTCCTCCTATAATCCTGGGCTTTTCAGGCGGGGCGTGAAGCGGCATCTATGCAGGCCTTCGGGGTGAGGGTGACTGGCTCAATTGGTATGATCTATTGAGCCAGTCAACCTTACATTTGGACCTCACTTCCGCTTACCATCAGGTGGAGTGAGGTCATCCTGACTGCCTCTTTATAAAAAAAAAAAAAAAAAAAAAAAAAGTTGTTTACACATGAAACTGTAACAGAGCAGTGGACAGATATCCATACAGGGCATCACATTTATATTATTAGTATGAAAGTATGGATTTAACTTAAAAGATAGTGTGGCAGATTATCATCAACATAAATGTGGAATTCATTGCCACATTTTGATGAAATTTTATTTTTTTGCTTTCAGCTGTGACAAGTTTCCTAGAATAACGAAAACAATAGAAGCACTTAATAAGCACAAGATGAGGCACATACCGAAATCAGAAAGAAAGTTTTGCTGTGTTACATGTGATAAGATATTTATAACAAAAGATGCTTTGAAATCTCATGAAAGATCTCACATTCCCATCGAAGACAGAAAAATATACCACTGCGGTGTTTGCGAACTGAAGTGAGTACTTACCTGCATTTGTGGAGAGAATACATATGTAATTATTCCGTTTTTTAGTTAAAAAACAGGCAGTTTATGTATACTGCTGTTCTATTTTATTGTTTTTTTACTTGTTTAACAAAAACTCTTTGGGTCCTGGGTCAAGCAAACTTTTAAACTTTTTAAAATTAGTTGTGATTGTTTTAAGATTTTTTTCTATTATTTTGATATTGTTCAATGTAAAAACAAAACGGCCCTGTTGGTCCGACTAGCTAGCTATCAATTTATTTACCTGGAAATCTGCCGCCATAACAGCTTTGTTTGTGGTCCAGCAAACATAGTGTGGGAGCCTGTAAACTTAAAACGAAAGGCTCAAAGATCAGAAAATCAGTGTGGCAGCACATTAAACAGGTGACCTGGTGAAGTGTCCCTCACTGGAATAGTGACTAGTGACTGCTTACCATAAGGTGGGCTGCGTATCGGTCTGCCAACTGATCTAGTATCAAAAAGAAATAGTGAACATATTAACCTATTGTCTTTATAGATTCACGACACGCTCGTCAGCTGCATCGCACAAGCGCGTAGTGCACGACAAGATCAAGAGCTATGTTTGCGATCTGTGCGGATACGCGTGCGGCACCAACGGCGAGCTGCGCCAGCACCGCGCTATACACAGCGACGAGAAACCATTCGTCTGCAAGACGTGTTCTAAGCCGTAAGTGTTGCCACCACATACACTGGGCCATAGCTACGAGTATCTGGACCATACATCGAGTTATACAAATCTGTCAAAAAGTCTCAATCCGAGTCTCCAGACCTCGTGGTCTCCGTCAAAATTGGTCGTAGGAATTTGACAGATTTCTAAAGCTTGATGTATGACCCACTGTACTTGCATGGCAAAATCCAGATTTTTATTCGTGTTTACAGCGCGGTCGGACGTCGCTTTTATTATTGCTTTTTTTGAAAACCTTTGCTTTGCTTGAAAACCTGTTGCTACATTTATACTTCGTGGCTTTTACTTGAGATGTTAGCAAGCTTTGTAATTGGAAGTGCGCAATGGAAATAGCAGCAATCGACGTGGTTGTTGCTTTTGTAGTTTTTTGGCAAGCATGATTGTAAATGTTTTAGGGTTGCTTGCGTGTTCTGTTGTATTCTGTAGTTGTAATTATCTTTGACTGGCGCGTTTGATAGTGACTGCCTTTTTGCTCGGAGAAGTCGTTGAATTAGATTTCTCTCTCTGCACAAATATTTGTGGGGATAACATGGGTGTTTATTCTGTGTCGATGCTTGGTTGCTAATGCCCATAGGCGACGCTGATTACTTACGATCAGGTGATCCCTTTGCTCATTTGGCTGCTCATTTATTGTATCTTTTTGTTTTCTTGTCCATTAGGTTCAAGACCCACTCGAATCTCAAGACTCACATGGACACCCACGAGGACACGTCGTACCAGTGCTACGTGTGCAACCGCGTGCTGAACAGCCGGCGCACGCTGCGCAAGCACTTGCTGGTCCACGAGGAGAAGTGCAGGCACGTCTGCTCCTACTGCCACAAGGCTTTCAAGAGACGGCAGACGCTCAAGGTAGTTATAGCTGTAGTAGATTTTGTAATGACGTTACATTACATACTACATACGGTGTTGCAGCCGTTCATAGGCTACGGTAACCGCTTACCATCAGATGGGCCGTATGCTTGATTGCCGACTTTATGGCATAAAAAAGACTGAAGTTTAAGATTTATAAATGATACCATTTCTATGGAGAAAAATGCTAACATCCTAGCACCCGTACCACAACCACAGACTAACGAACCCTGCGGTCTTATGTGGGACTCTGGACTAAAGTGTTCCACTAGGCACTACAGGGGGCGTTCAAGTATTACGTAACGCAATTTGGGGGGAGGGGGGGGTCTCGTAAAACGTTACGATGCGTTACAGGGGCGGGAGGGGGTCTTTCTAACAACACGTTACGTAACATTGTTTTTTTTTTAATAAAAAATTTGGAAATAATTACTCCCAAATTGGCGACTCTAGGGTAAAAATGGTCACTTGAGTGTAACGTAACGTTTAGAGAGGGGGGGGGGGCTACAGAAAAACGTTACGGTGCGTTACAAGGGGGGGAGGGGGTGTGAAAAATCTTCAAAAATTGCGTTACGTAATACTTGAACGCTCCCACATTTCCCGGTCTCCCTTTCACACTCGTAGAGGGACCATTTATACTATTTTTTATATTCGATTAATAGTCATATATTATAATATGTGGCGTAAAGTGTAATGTTTCATAAAGCAACTTAGCTGTTTTTTTTTTATTTTGATGTTACTTGATTTCCATACAATAAATGATTACAATCCTCAGTAATAAGAGATACGAGCTAGAAGATCTTTTCGGATTTTAGCAACAAACCATTTTTTTGCTGTGCCTATGCTGATTATAAACGGTCCAACTTCCAGCAAGACAACACAGTTAATCTTCTATTTTGCTTTTCGAAATCACACGCTTTTTACATTTTCAAAAACAAAAAAGCAAAATAAAAGGGAAAACAAATTTACAAACTTAGATTGTCAGTGACAACTTGGGAGTTGTTTAGCATTATTTCTGTTGTCACAGGTGCATCTCTACACGCATACTGGCGACAAGCCGCTGACGTGCAAGTGGTGCGACGAGCGGTTCGCGTACGCGTCGACGCTGCGCTCGCACCGCCTGCGCTGCCACCCGGACAAGATGGCGGCGCAGGCGGCCACCAACGCCTACGCTGCTTACGCGCACGTGTCTCAAGCCGTGCAGGAGGTCAGAACATTCATATTATTTAATGTTTTTTTGGCTCAGTAACAAAGTTCTTATCAAAATTGTAAGATTCTTAATTTACGACTACTTAATAATATTAAATTAAGCACATCATTAAAATTAATGTTTATATAAGTAAAGAAGTAAACTTTTATACCGGAGGAGCCCTTATTAGGTAAAATATATCAAGATCCATACATATTACGTTATATTTGGAGGTAGGGCTTGAAGAGGAAATGTAATCTAAGTGGCGTTCACAATAGCTCCAGAATTGGTCGCAGTGTCTGTGGAAACACTAAGCCGCTATTAATAATAAAAATTATATTACATTATATTTTATAAATATATTCGTAACAATGAACTGTTCTGCGATACATTATTTTCTATTCAGAAATGATAAATGAAAAAATGTAAAAAAGTGTTGCCGACGATCCGGCCTAGTCTTATCCATAAAGCATGGCTCTAGATATCTTAATCAAAGTTGGAATTAAGAATTTTTGTTTTTAGATGTAGGTAATTTTCCCTAAACTGTATAGTTTTAATTTTTTCTAATTTAAATGTTTACGACAACTTAAGAATATTTCTATTTCAGGATTACATTAAAAACGACGTGGCGACGAATGCAGTCAACATTGCGAAAAATGAAGCTGAGGCTATGTAGAAATAGTGATAGCAATAGATATAGTTTTTCTGTATCTAATTACGTTGAAACTCTTTTTACACCCTAGCATAGTTGTATTAAGTATAGAGAATGTACATAATATTTAAAAGCAATAGAGAGTCGACTGGATTGAAAATGTTTTTTATTTATTCATCACCACACTATTCTGTTTTATCTGTTTACTTTTACCTACTTGGTTCCTAAAAGGACTCGCATTTTGGGAATGGAATAAAAATAATTCCATGTGTTGCATAACTCAAAACTGTAATTAAAACGCTTTAAACACTTAAAGGAAAAAATACTTAAAAGAAAGTTAGCACTTAACTTTAGACAATCCAATTAATTGACTGGTGCAATTTCTACATTTGCAAATATAGCCTGGTCTTCTATCATAATTATGATCGAAGAGCCTGGCATATTAATTAGAGAATAATTGGTACTCCCGCTTCCGCGTTATTCTAGGCAGAGCCCTTATAGTTCACGCGGACGTAAGTAATTATTTATGTTTAAAAAAAAAAAATTAAAACTGCAAACCATAAGCAAAATAGTTTGAAGAAATTCTTTAATCAAGGTTTTTTATAATTGAAACTTTGTCGTGAACCTTTTCAGGAATCCTATTAGGGCTATAAAAAGGCAAAAAAGTATTGAGAACCTTTCGTGGTAACAAATTGTGTTACATTGTACGGACGAAAAGATCGTGCGTCTTTGTGATTACATCACTCTTGAGATTGGCTCTCGGTATCGACACGCTTATGGAATTATAAGTACTCTCTGAACACTTATTAATTCTGTGCACACGTGTAACTTTACGAGAACTAAATCTTCTTGCTGATCCGATATAACTTATTATGTGAGTTGCGAATAAAAAATATATCATGAATTTATATCAGTAAAGTTGGAACAGTAATTGGACCGTCTTTGCTGGAATTGACATTAACTGAGTGCGGCAGTAAGCAGGTCGCGTTCGGGTATAAAAACCCGGAGGTAGTGGATTCAGTTTCCGCCTTGGGTCTTTTGCAGAGACTCGATGGTGGCAGATTTCACCCCCACGTAGGAATCTGCCACCATAACAGCTCTGGCTGGGTTCCGGCAACGTTAATGTGATAGCCACTTGAAATGAAAGTCTGAAAGTTCAGTGAAGCCAATAGTAAGACAGCAGCACACAGAATAATAATAATCGTTCTCGTAATTGCCCAGACAGGGTGTGAGAGAAAACATTTATTAAAAAAAAATTTTTTTTTCTTGAAATTGTCTATCATATTCTTCTCTTTACTTATTTTAATCCATACGAGGCACAGACAGGTTAATGCAATAAATGGGTACGTTCTGTTTTGATCTTCCATTATCACAGGCATCATTTATATCGAGTGGGTAGATGTCGTCAGTGCCGGAACGATCGAAGTAAATTGCGGAAAAACCTTTCTATTTATAACCTCTCGCGAAACACGACTCGAACAATTTCCTTCCGTCCCAGCCGATAGACGAACCGAATTATATTTACCGAACCTCCGGCGTTGGAATATATTATCTAGACCGCCCTCCCTTCAATCATGGGTAGATTATTGGAGACGGGTAAAAACGAAAAAATAAGTGTGAATATTTTCTGCTATGGTAATTTTTGAGTCGGTATTATGTGCTATGAAGATGAGACTACGTAAATGAGACTGCGTAATGGGTCAGCTTGGGATCAGGAATGTTGATTGCTCGACATTTTGTGAAATTATAAGTAAGGTGGGATATTTTCTTATAGGTACATAGGTGGCGACGAATTTTGATTACTGAAGGTAGATAATTATGGTTTTTTATTTAACTTCCGGCGAAGTTGACAAATGATGACATCAGCACGGTGATGTGCTTTGTGCGCACACAATTAAAGCGAGGCGAGGCGATGGCTGTTCTGTCTGTCTGTCGATGTGGAACATGGAAACAATCGCGCGGCCCGTCGCGCTCCTTGCTCGCACTGTGTCCCAAATGTGACACAGTTCGCTGCTTTTAGACATTCACGCTGATACCCAAGCGTATCTGCATGCACTGCCGGTTTGTTTGCAGTTCAGATCATATTTCGTACAGTAGGTACGTGGCGCTATTTTATAAGAACAGCGCTACATACTTGCTGATATTCGCGCTGATGGTTCATTAGCGTGACTCTATGAAGGGCTTTAGGGTGAAGTCGTAGTAAAATCAACAAACTTTGCTCTGAGTACAAAAATCCAAATATTTAGCGTGCTACAATTTGTATCTAGTCTTGGCTCTATTAATTTGTGAGGATTCTGTGAACGGTGTTAAAGAAAAACAATTTATTAGCCTACATAAAAATAAAGATTTTTTAATATAATAAGGAAATCATCACTTTATGTAGCCCAATCTATCGTGTTAATTGTGTCTATAAATAAAGCCAAATGAATTGTCCATGTAGAGTTCGAAAATGATAGGCCATCACGTCGATTATCGAAGGTCAATTGGAGCGCGTCGACCCGATGCAGCGCTTTGTGCGGACGCAAGCAAGTAAAGCGAGGCGAGGCGGTGCGCGGCGGATCGCGCGAAGATAAGGGCTGTCGCGACAGCTCGCTGGCGCATCGCCAACCGCTACTCGCGCGGCCATTCGCTGCAGTGTGCTACAGGCGTTAGGCTTGATTTCCTCTTACGCTAACGTCAAGCCTTTGGTGCTACTGAAGCTAAATAGCATTTATTTATTTTATTGATTTAGTCTTTATTATAAAAAAAGACTTAATGCCATGCATCAACCATTAGGCGTAAAAGAATGTGGAAAGTGGGAATTGAATTGCGTTCTATCATATTATGTAATCTTAGCGTTTTTTTTTTCTGAAAATAATAAGGAGTAGGTACATATTGCTCTGAGCTCTATCTTTTTAGACGAAGAGCTTTTTAGGGCTTTATTTGTAACAGATGGCTTATTTCAGCTTAGTTTATTTAGAGTTATGAATCGTACTACTTACTCTACATCAATAAGTATATTAAAAAGATGAGAATAAAAAATAGAGCCAAATAACGTCGATTATTGGTCAATTGGAGCGCGTCGACGACCCGATGCAGCGCTTTGTGCGATCGCAAGTAAAGCGAGGCGAGGCGGTGCGCGGCGGATCGCGCGAAGATAAGGGCTGTCGCGTCAGCTCGCTGGCGCATCGCCAACCTCCACTCGCGAGGCCGGCGCTCGCTGCCCGAGCCGTTTCGCATAATGTAGAATGGTTTACTGAAGCCAAATTAAAGTCGCGTTTTCTATAATCGTAATTGTAAAACTTTTTTTTTAATTTAGGAGGAGGAAATATTTCTTCTATGTGCTTTATCTTTTCAGACGAAGGGCTTTTAATAGAGGCTTGAATAAAAAAACCGCCCTACATTCATAAAATTAAAAAAGCAATTTTAGGGGATAATTTTCAAGAAGGCTAGCTTGGGAGTTTTTCCATGAAGATTTTGTTGAATCGATTTTTATACGCCTTTAATATTAATATTTAGCACCAAAGGTGGCCGATTTCATCCCCTCACAATGTTGTCAGGATAAACAGACATATTAGTGTAATACAACCCCCCCTCACAATGTTGTACACAAATATGTCTGTTTTCCATATTAAGGTCAAAGTAAATTAAAAAGTATTTTAATAAAGCTTTTTGTTGTCAGCACCCATAGGACACGCTTTGTTATTCCGTGGTTATTACGACCTATATATACATGCAAGGACATCATTTTATCATTAATTTACTCCTTCCAACAAAGAATATTATGTTCTGTTGTAATAATGGATATCCGCACCCCGCGGAGGAATATGAATAGGCTCGCAATAATTAGTTTAATACACGAGGAACCTTATTCGTTTCCATAAATGATATTCTTCGAAAGCAACGAACAGCTAACTATCTTTGACGTCAAGTTTTATACATTAGCCTCCAATCTATTCTTATGTTACCGCCTAGAAGGATCCACTTAAGTCTCGGTGACGTTAATCTAAGCATTAAATCATTATTAAGCGACCCTAATTAATTAAAGCTTGACCCTACTTAAGCTTACGCAGATAATATGCTTCCGCCCTGGGGAACGCATATACCTATTTTCTTAGTAACTTGAATAACTTTGAGGGTAAATGGCGCTACAGTGGCAGTTCTTTGCAACGATCTTAAATGCAAAGCAATTTTGTAAACGGTTATTTCTCTGATGGGTGACCAGACAATGGACGTCGATGTCTCTTCGCGCGGTAAGTCGTGGGTGATATCGTAATATGGATTTTGTAAAACCATTCATATCAGAGGAATAATTTTACAGTTTCAACTAAGTAGTAAATATTTATACAACGAAAAATATATTTATCTCCAAATTGCAGGCCAAGGATATGGAATTTTTGAAATAAATTTTTCACACGGATGGGCTTATACACAAAGCCTACTAAATGTGTTTTTTTTTGTAGCCAAATTTGTATCTGGCCATGTTCAAAACCCGGAAATATATTTATGGGGATATATTTTTAATTTGTAATATTTACTTTCTCAATATTTGCCACGAAGACCATAATATCTTCTGACCTTCGAGTCTTTGGTTTCAAGTACTAGATCCCATGAAAATAGCCAAACAGAATCTATGGGTGGTTTGTGATCTCTGAAATACTCCTACTCCCACCCAAGGTGGGAACTGAATCAACGATTCCAGGTTTTTGTAAATCTAAGTAGCATAACCACTGTTCTATCAAGCCGTTCAAAAAGCGATTACGAGATCAAACGATGAAAAGCTGTACTTAATTAATCAACGTACCACCAGTATTTCATGTAAGCGTTGTTACGTCACGGCAGCAGTTTATGGGCCTTATCAATCAACGCGGAGTGTGTAATTACCAGCCTGGCGACCGGCGGCACCTGGGATATCACACAGCTGCTCTGCTAATACGATTATGGAATAAACCTACCTACCAAAAAGCCGGGACTCTATAAAAAAACATTAACTTTTTTGTGTGAATAATGTCCAAAGATATTTATTTATTTATTTATTTATTGCCGTCTGACCTAAGCTTGTAGTGTAAAACACTCAGTAAACTACGATTTTAACCGCCTCAGTGGAACATGGTTTTGGTCATGGTACCGCTAGAGTCTATACCTCGGAAGTCCTGGGTTCAATCCCGAATGGCCTGCTACCACCCTTGTAGGAGAAATTTTCCGCCATAGTAGCTCAAATAGGACGTACATTACGGCAACACATTGTGCGTTGCTTCCTGAATAAGTGTCTGGCAACGGTATAGGCTGCAGTAGCCGCTTCCAACAGAGGACAGTGTGCCTGTCTCTCAACTGAAATGACATGTAAAAAAACGTGCGTAATCATACATGAACTCATGAACCGCATATTATGTACTAGATGCGGGAATCGAACGCGCGTTCTCTGTAGTATTATCTTCATGCTTTGGTTTCAGTTATAAAGGCCTAGAAGTACCATGCCGAGACATTTAATAGGCTGATACTTTTTTCCTTTTGTGCAACGGACTCATTATGACTTGAGCGTTGTAGTCTTATCTATTGCAATTGCTGTAGCAGAACGTAGCATATTCCGTAGCAGCGTAGCGTATTCCGTAGCAGCGTGTTTGAATGCTGATAAAGCGTAGCGTATTACGCGGAATAGCTTACAATGTTGCATTAATGTCCTTAGTAGCAACATAAAATTGTAAGCCGGAGAGCTTAGACTAGACAAAGCTTTTAATTTTGGAATTAAAAGCTTTGTCTCGGAGATTCTCTGCGACTGAAAGTGTAGGGGCTAAAATGAAATGTCGTAAGAATTTTTACGGCCAGCTTTTAAAGTGTAATCTAGCGAGACAATGTTTAAATGTAATAGAAACGAAAAACTTTGTTAATAACTAGAAGAGCGACCTTTGTGCCGTACATTTGTTCGTGAAAGATAAAGTATTGTATTTTCCTTGTATGAATTTCTTTTTTTCATTTTTTCTATCCATAAAAAATTCTTCCGATCTTCCCTAGCGTATATTTTATATAAATATTTTGTGTTGAATCGTTTCAGTTGGCGATGTATTATATCCATTTCTCAAATAATTTTATTGATGTCACTATGGCAACTCTTGTATAACGTTTCCGAGAACACCCAAACACAATGTAGAGGATTAAATTTACTTAATAAGCTGGAAATTGCTTCTGAGAAATTGAATTAAAATATAAGTAGGGTAAGAATTCTGATAATATTCCAAAAAGAAATCGCAAAATATATTAATTATTATTTTCATAATATTAAGACAAAGTAGACATTTTCGCTACTCGTAATTTTACTTTTCCGGTTACATGGAAACACTCGGGAGAATAAGTATATTGTACTGTGAATAAGGGTAACATTCTGAATGCGGTTAGACAACGGCATAAAATATGACACGGGGAAACAAAAATATTTCACACAGAAAATACATTCATCTTGTGTGATTTGTGGCTACCACATTCTTGCGACATACATACTTTTTGTGTATGGTATGGCCTGATAAATGGGCCAGCAAAATGGCTAATATTTTTTTGTGTGTAGTAAAGCCAGATTCGATACAAAATATTTTGAATCATGCTCACATTACGGAAACAGTCGAGGCTAAATTGACACTACCGCTTCAATAACAAAATCGTCTTTCCTTACAGATTTAACTTAATGACAGAATTACTGAGTCTACAAAGACTGAAATCTGAAACATAGTTTTATTTTATAAAGGGAAACCTCCTGCTAAGAAAACACTTTTAGAAATTTGAACTGAAGGGAACTCATTTTCTTCATTAGTAAATTATACCGTGGGACGGCGAGCTCGGTCGCTAGTTGAATTTATTTATTATCAAGCTATTTCTGTTCACAACCATGAATTATACGTTTAGACATCACGCTTGTCAATATAATTAGTAGATAGACGATTCCAAGATAGTAATCGTAATTTTCGAAGATTATCACTATTCAAGCCAAGAACATCAAATTTTGAACAAACGTTGAGTTAAATGGAAGACACCGCCGCTATAAACTTGTTTAATAAGTCACCACCCTTGTCAAATACAGATTGAAGATGTCAACCCCAGCAAGAAACAATATAAATATTAAATCTGGATTAATAATAATCACTAAAACGCGCGCAGAATTGACTAAACCATAATTCAATTTTCGTTATCTTTGCCTCCACCTTGGCCAAATCCTAACGATAAGAAATCACAAACATGTGATTGTAACCAATATTTCGTATCAGATGAAGTTCGATGTGTATACACGAGTATCTACAGAAAGTTTTGACGTTCAGTTACTCAAGTTTTTTACAATAACTATAATTTTTTTAAATATGATTTGCAGGATTTTTTTCTGTCCGCCACAGCGTCCTGCAATGCGCTATCGGTTGCCACCCGATAGTATAAAAGTTAAAGTCAGCACTCAGCCCGCCATCTCCATCTAGACTTTTCACGTTTTCACGTCTTCTGTGTCCATCACTCGAAATCCTTTTTATAGCAATTTTATACCATTTGTCTGAATCCATGCGGCAAACGTGGCCACATGCGTGGCCAGTTCAGTTCCAATTTTATTTAACCGTCCCAGCCCTTACGCGAGCGCAATGCTATGTTTTGGATTTTGACTTAACACTTGCTTAGTAAAAAATAAATAAATACTTTGAGTAGAAAATATAACGCCAACAGATCCTCATTCACAAATTAAATTTCAATAAATATATTTTTATGCATAATAAGTACTTAACGGTTACTTAATGTGTTTCTGTACAAATCGAGCAAAAAATGGAAAAACTGCCAAAAACCATAATTAACTGAAGTCATCTATACAAACACATAAAATTTAACTCACTACGTTTGCAAAAAATACAGCTATAACATTGTAACAAATCCGAACCAGAAGTAATATCAAAGTAAAAAACCTTTCTTATAATATTTTCTTTCCCGGGATAGTTTTATGAATAGTACATAAATGCGAAGAAAGGACTGCGATATAAGTGATTTAATCCAATATCTTCTATCCGGTAGGGTTCGATGTACATATCTACAGCCATGTCCGCTTGGGTGAAATGTAGCCGGTGGATTATCTTTTATTTTATAGCCGCTCCATCTCAGCATTGGGTGCCGGTACACGGCATCGCTGTTACTGGTATTAAATATGTAATGCCAGGAAGTGTAGGTATCTCTGAAAATGTTATTGGAGATTGTATTTTAGAGAGTATTTGGAAATTCTTTTAAATCTGAACGAATGTTATAAACATGAAAGTTTGTGTGCAGGATGTAATTTACAAAAGGTACCAACCGAACGTTACTGTGTCCTTCCAGGGGTCTCATACCATCTCCATACCAAATTTCATCTAATTTCGCTAAGAGTTCAAGAGTCAAAAGGTAACAGACAGGCCTTCGTTCGCCTTTAAATAAATTTAATATGGATGTTCAATTACTTATGTGTATTATGTTTGCGTCCGTGTAATAAGTTTTACGTATTAATGCATTCAAAGACCTTTGCCCTGCGACCGGAGGCCTTTGGGGTTATCAATATAATGTTACACACATAATTATTATACAATACTATTGTAACTCCAAATGTAGCCGAAGTTAATAATTAATTCAGCCGCTGAAAGGCCTCCCTCTAAGACGAACTTTGGCTGTGTTCCGGCAATATTAATGCGCTAGCCGGTACACTTGACAAAAGGTTCGAAGATAAGATGTGCCTACGACGTAGCATCACATTGGGCGAGGCTTATTGACAAAGATGGAAAACGCCGTCGTCGTTGGCTGCTTACATCTGATGGCCCATCTCAGGAAAAAAAATTACCATGCTTGGTTCTTAATGAATATCGTTATTGCTATTTATCTAAGAATTTCGATTTTGGTAATAGATTTATAAACATGAATGCTGTATGATATTCTTGAATATCGACTATTTTATTTTGTTCACATTATGTATTTTTTTTCAGGATTTTCCAAGACTAGTTTTCAAAGTTACAACAAAAGATATGGATTAGAAACACAGGATATTAGCAGGCTTGTTGGCGTTTAACCTTAATTTTTGTGCCAAGGACATTGTTTCGTTTCTCTCTAAGATAACAATCCTTGTCAAGAGCAGCTTTGATAGATTTTCCTGGTTGTTAACATCTATAAAAGTACGGTAGGCTTAATTTATGATACGCGTTACATAAATCCTTTACTGTCTAATTTTGGATAAAAATTGTTTTCTTATTATAATGGAAGAGTTGAGCTTACAAAAGGATACTAATCGTTCGAGCTTTTCTAATTTACATTGAAAATTAAGTACGAATAATACGAATATACATACTTGTTTAAGGTTATATTAATATATTCTGCTCACTCAAACAACCGTACCTTTATTTTTAATAAACTCGAAGCTTTCAAAGTAATAAAGGTTTAAATTATGAAATTCCATATCTGGAATTGGTATTCCGCTCTTTTTGATGCCTGCTAAAAGTTCCCTTGGGCTTAGTTCGGAATTCAGCGATAGCGAAGCCGCAGGCAATTGCTCGTTGAGCGGTAATACGATGTTATTTTAAAATTACATCTATATTACCTTGTGTTTTACTCATGTTATTTAATTTGAGTTGATGAGTTACGTACGAGAAATACGTTCACGTTATATTGTTATGTTAAACAACCTACAAATGGTTTAAACTTTTGAAATAATTTATACTATTATTTTATTTACGCCTATTATTTACTCCTATTTAGTCTATTGGTTTAAGTACCAGGCAGCGATCTCGGGGTCCTAAGTTCGATTTCCGGGTTGAGCAAAATTTGTTTCGGTTTTTCGGACACAGTTCGGGTTTGTGACCACCGATCCCCACTACACAAGCGTGGTGATTAAGCGAATACCTATTATTGTAACCCTGGGATATTAATATAATACCATATTTTATGTTTTTATTTTAAATATTTTTTATTCCCAAGATCTTTCTAGCTCTACATCATAGAATTTTTAAGAGCACTGAAGGATTAAATTGCCTTTGAGTTAATTTTATTTTATTTTATTTCATAGTCATTCTTTTCGTAAAAGCATTTCGTTAATACAGCAGATTCTACTTGAGAACATACTCGTAACTAGCCAGTAGGTTATAGATGTAAACAGTTTCTACCACGAACTAAAGCCAAGGCCTCTTAATCTTGAACAAATAAACATATACTGGGGTTCGACCCATCGATTCATCGTATCATCATTGTCTTACTCTTACCGCATCATGGACGTGGCCACAAGCTTATCAGCAAACGTACATATGTTGAGCAATACGCTGACCTGCTAAAAACAATCTATTGTTTACCATCACAATACGTCCTACAGATACTGAGCAGTAATCAATATGTTACTGTTATAAAACACGTTTGCAATAAAAGATTCACGTAATATTATTTTTGGCAAAGCAAAAATATTTTCGAGTTTGCCATTATATTGGAGCGTTCGAGAGTCGTGCGGAATGGAATGTAACGTAATAAATACCGAGGGGCAGGTTGGGTCCGGGCGGCGGGCATGTTTACAATCGGACACTCAGACACCACCCCTGGGACTGGCCCGTTTATTACCACCATGCCCGGCGAATGCTCACGGCGATCTGCTTAAAATATCAAATATTAATAAAGGCTACGTGACCCAACAACACTTACATAATATGATATTGAAAACGTTGATAGTAAGCTTCTGTAAATAACGTAGGTTGAAACTCAATAACAAACTTAATTGACTGGCTCGATGCCGCATTTGGTGCGCCCTGCCGTATCCATAAGGGGTAGTGAATTCGATTCCCATTAAGGATAAACATCAGATTTGGGAACATTTAAATTCTATCCGTAGTTGTTCCTGATTTCATGACACAAAAGCTCAAGCTACATACTTTGAATTCATGAAAAAATATATGATAGGTAGGTATCTAGGCTGATAACAGTCAATGTGTCATAGCACACACAACCAGCTGTTCTTATGAGCTTTAGAGTCAAAGGCTCAAAAAATTGTTCCGAGTGGTATTTAAACCCACGTTCTTTGCTGCAAAAGGGCAATTCAAAAGATCATCATTTAACGCGCAACTAGGCAGTCAGTAACAATAAATACAAAAACAACAAAAATATGTATATTTCAAACACACCCCATTTAAAACATAGCGTTCAGTAAAAGGTATTGCCATTGTTGCATATATTTTGAAACAATATCATATATTATATTTTATACATATCTGTGTATTGATTACTGTGATGTGATGTCAAAAATATAAGTATTTCTTGTTTTCTCATTAACGTAATTTAATTTAAAAAGGAAAAAAATTGTTACGTATTCGAACATCAGGAATTCAAGTGTAAAATTGTAAAATACAGTTTATGTTTATACATATACGAATGTCTTCTATGTATTTATTTATTAAAGGTTTGCGTGACCTTAAGTAATTTTGCGGTTCGTCTTAGAACAATGCTTCTAGTAAAGAATTCTTTGTAATATTTTTTCATTTAAATATATAGACAGTCAATATAAAACCATATTTGTTAAACACACAAAGCAAACAATATCTTGTAAGATTTTGAGTTTACTTTATAAGCTAATAAAATATTCTTTACTAATATAGGCTTGAAAGAATAAATTTTAGATTCACAATAATTAAGAAACTCGAGTTTTTATTTTCAATCCTAGCCCAATTTTGAAACAATTAAGTTTATCAATAACATTCTAATTTGTCTATGATTACTAAGTCATACAGTTTTCTGTAATAAGATAAGATAAATAAAATAAGATACTGTGTTACAAATGTTCTTGACAAGTTACATTATTGGAATCAACAGTTTGAACATTTCGGGCGTACAATATTATTTTTGGGTAACATAAAATTCATTAAAATATATTTATTAAGATACACATTTGATACATACAATAACAATAATATTGATTTTTTCAATAATCAAAATATTAATGGAAAACAAATTATACAGTTATTAGTGGATTACAATTTTAAAATATTATTCAATTAGGTGCTATCGTTAAAATATTCGTCTAATATATAAAAACATTTGTTGACAAGCCAATTTTTCAATGTTTTTTAAATTTTGTGCCATCCAGACATTTAATAAAACCTGGTAACTTATTAAAGATTTTGATTTCCATTATGTAAGCGCTTTTGCTATAAATGTAGCTAGATAATTTCGCTGTACATATGTCATGTTTATGTGGCGATCGTAATGTGGAATACGAGTATGTTACAACCGTGTCTTTCCCTCCCACGCTTTGACATTTATATAAATCTGTAACACGAAGTCCCACACACGAATTAGCATTTATATCATACCAGTTTGCAACTAAAATATTAAACTATTTATATGAATTTCATGAAGAGTAAAATATAATACGCTGGAAGTAGTCTGCGGTTCGAGTCCCGTCACGTTAGGCGAACCGCTGGCGTTACAGGCGTGAAGTAAAATTAAGTAAAGATACAGGCGTTGAGCAGTGCCTTCATTGCAGCGAGGCAAGCAAGAATCCGCGGGTAAACCGAATAAATAAAATCAGTAACTTCATAAGTTTCTAAATAATCTAACGAAAAAAAATATATTCAGTGGAAATAATAAAATGACCAAAATTCCCACCGTGCCAAAGTTCAGCATAGCACGACGCTGACCTTCTGGATCTGTTATACGTCCTTAGAGAAATTTCGCATAACAACGTCGCATTTGAGCACCGAAGCTCGATTTGTTTGAGTTCAGTTAAATAAAACTCGACGCAGAACAAACTTGGCTTTGTTAAAATTACTTTTGATCTGGGCAAAAGAACGTGCTCATAATATTCTACGCTTTATGCTAAGCACAGCCTAAGGGTGCGCGCGGGTGGCGCGGGGCGGCGGCGAGGGGCGCGGGGCCGCCTGCCCTCAGTGTCGCGGAGGCTGCGGCTGACTACGCCGCCCGCCCTGCGTCGCGCCGCCGCCCTGCCAAAACATTACTCAAATCAACACAAATAAATAATCCTCCGGTCCCTGTCGTCATTTGCTCATTTCTTAAAACGTCCTGAATATCATTTTCTCTGGTGTTTCCTAATTGAACGAACTTATCAGAATTATATTTAAGATTAGAATTAAATCATTTTCTATTTAGTGGTCGCGTGAAATGAACCACGACTTTATCTTTCGTTTGGATTAATTATTTTGGTGTTTTTTCACTTAAGTACAGGAAAGAAGTCGTCACGATAACTGGATCTATCTGCAGAGGTTCTTACGTAAGTGGAAGTATTTTTTTGTGATTTATGTTATGTTACGTTTTACTGTATACGCATTACGCGTGCTTATATTGTATGTAGTTAAATTTTGTTATAATAGATATAGTTTTTAGTGTCATAAAAATTTGGGTTTTAGTGCAAAAAATCATTTTATGCCGAAGTGAAATGCAAATCAAGCGAATAAAGTTTATCCGAGGTCTGTGCTCGTGATTGAAGAGGGTCAGCCCTCGAGGCAAGTGCCCTACAGGCTGTCCAATTATAGATGTTTTCAGCAAGAGGTGTCCGCCCCTTACATCATTGGCAATAAGAGGTTTGGGACACTTTCTTTGCGGCTACCTTTAATATGACCCTCCTTTGATATTGCTTCTCTATTCTTGGCGGTCCAATACACTATCCATGATTATGTTTTATGCTGTTGTCTTGTTTAACACAAGTGTGCTATTGGGAAAATACTAAATGCTGTCACTTTTTATACGGCCGCTTACTTACTTTAATTTTAAGAATATTTGTTTGCTTGATTGCGAAGGGTGTGGGTTCGAGTCCTTTCCGATTTTTGAGACAAGTGTTTTTTTTTTGCATAAAAATTCATACGAATTCATTAGAATTAAGTGTATGATACAATGGTATTTTTCGGAATTCGGAAAAATATTACTGTATATTATTCATATGAAAAAATATGTAAGTAATTTCTGTTTGTTGGCAGGACATGTCATCTTCCATTTGCCATTGAATTGGTGCCAAATTGTTATAAGCACGTATGGTATAGCAATAAGTAGAATAGAAAGAAAAAACATGAGCTGTACAGCAAGAAATATGAGTCCTAGCTCAAGGACAACGCGCTTTTCGCTAATGGCAATGGCGCTAATACTGTCATTAGTCGGCGCCTGTTTCTGCGAAGTCACTTTAAACGCTAAAGAAGAGATTAAAGCCAGCTCCAGTTCCGAAGCTCCGACGACTATAGCTCTCAAACACGAGACAAAGCCGAGTGTGAAGCCATTAGAATTCACCGTCGCAGCAACAACTCCAACTACAAACGAAACCACTAAAACAACAAAGGCGTACGCTTCGAGCGCGAGCCCAACGACCGTTCCGCATTCAACCACTAAAGTATACGCGAGCACAAAAGGGGTAGTGAAAAGTGCAAGGAAGCAAAAGTCAAACAGCAGCTCGAGTGGCTTGGGGAGTTCGGCGCGGGTTCAGGAGAGGCTGGGTGTTGTGGACTGCGACTTGCCCGTGCTGCCGCGAGAGTCACGTCTGTGGCGCGGCAACGAAACCCACGAGCTCAACCTACCAGTCACGGTAACACATTTATTCCACTCTGCCACTAACTGTATATCAATATTATCAATTATTGAAACTCATTCTATACTCAACATGACATTTAACCAATCACAAAAATTACAGCTTTACCTTTGTCTCATATCATTTTCTTCCTCATGCTCTATCATTGAAACTGATTGAACCAGACATGTGTGCAGTTATAAGCTTTGAACATATTTCAACACTTACCTACTATTAAAAAACATTACATCAAATCATTACTACTTACAATACATTTTCTAAGTGTGCGTGGATGGTTTGACAGAAGTAAATGTAATTATATTTATAACAAAATGGGATTACTTAGCCGATCTTTGGATAATTCTAAACTGAATAAATCGTTTGACGCTCTACGACCGTTTTAGACTCCGAATCTAAATATTGTACGAAGAGAATGGAAACGATAACCGTCACGCCCTTTGAATTACTATAATTGATGAATTAAGTTTTAATTAAATTGAAGTATCTTAATAGCACTTTGTTATTAATTGTGCTTTTAACTGTTTGCCATTAAATATAACTTTTCTTAAGTATTAAAACTCTTTTGAGCAAATCTACTCAAGTACGAAATTAATTTTGTATAAATCTCAAATAGGAGAACACTTTACAACAACAACAATCTTTTATAATAATTTTAGACTATGCAGGGCATTATACATAGTTACCTAATGTAACTTGTAAGAGGCAAGTCAACTGCACAGGTTTTTAGTAGACCAGCTTCAAAATCGGCTATATACATTATATACGCGGATTTTGAAAATTCCGCACTAATGTTTATTTTAAAATGAGTATTTTTTATTTTAGACAGAAGTAGTTTAGCTGGTTCATGTGGATACTTGTATATAATACTTACATACAAGCTTCATGATACTAAAAATTCAAGACATCTTGAGCGAAAGATATACGACTGGCATTAAGTAAAATATAGGCAATAGACAGTTTACGAGTGATTTTTTTACCATTACTCTGTTATTCCGGTCATGAAAATATACTTTCGCGAAAGTTAGATTATGACAGCAGCAGCGAACGTGGCGAGGTCGAATACATAAGCTATAAATCGTCTTAGAAGAAAGAAGGGGGAAAAGCTTTCTTGGTTCTGCGGTTGAACTCTGTTCATTATTTCTTTTAAGGAAAACGTCTAGCCCTTATTTATATAGGGCGAATGTGGCGGCACCGAGATTATGGAGCCGTAAGAAGTTTCTTTTCTTATTCATCGCAGTCGGCGCGAGTGGGTACTTGTATCCACAGTTTAGATGGATCTCAGGGCGCTTACTTTCCAGGCCGAAGTTACGACTGTTCTATTTCACAATATAACGGTTGATGTTACTTGCTCGATTTTATCTACTGGCAAGTTTAGAGATAGAGTATTGCTAATAGAAGTCTATGTACTGTGTAGGTACTGTAGGGAATAAAAGCGGGGTCAATATGTTCTGTGGCGGGGTTCAATTTAGGTAAGTGAATTTATTAGAGTAATTTACAAGAAACAATATAAAAATTAAGCACACAAGCCCGATAAGAGACAAGTAAATAATAAAGACAGGAGTGACATACACGACAAGTACAATATTGAATAAATAATATTTATGTGACAAGTTTATAGATCCGCAACTCTTTACGTAACAATGCAATCAGTTTTACAATACTTTTTAGCAATTCTAATAATAAATAATACCTACGCAACAGATAATAAATTTATATAAAGTGTATTAACTTGCCGTTAGCTTTTCTAAATCATTTGCTAAATCCATTTAGTTAATTTCTAAAAGTCAATACTCAGTTTGGGTGTATGGAAATTGTATTATAATCTTAATAATTATTAGTAAGCCGTGTACTTTAAAAAACAAAAGGATAGCGCCAGAATCCTAACATCATACCCGTTTCATAAATGTACACGAACATGGTAACTCCAGTAATTACAAAAGGAAACCGAAAAGAAAAATAAATCTAAAGCCGTAATTTATTTTTATTTGGCTACAAAACCGTACATTGCAAAACCGTGCGGGCAACGTGAAACAGTCAAGCTTAACCAAATAATGCTCTTCTTCCCAAGTTGCAGGTGTATTTTTAATTATTTCTTGGTTCGTACATTTTATCCATTTAGAAGACGCCCTTAGTTTTTTCAAGTACGACAGTAGGTATAGTAGGCTAAAAAACGTGGAAGGATGATTTCGCCAACTTTTGGAGGATGTGGCGTTTTTGCCAAGTAGCAATAAAAAAGGGGATGCAAAAAACCGCAATGGGAAAGTTCAATGTAACAGTCAAAAATAAATAGATGACAAAACTTTTTTATTAAAATGCTTTCGGATTCACCTTCTTTACCTTTCAACAAACATACAGGCAGTAAATTTAGAAACTATTACCATGCCATAAACTTCAATCGTTAGAAGTAGCATTGTAAATATACCTTTTTAAAGAAAAAGTAAATTCTATGACACATTACTGCTTTAAACCACATAAATACAACACACATATTTACGTATTAAATAAACAACAACTAGGAACATAATAAACTACATAGGTACTTGAACACAAACCATTACCTATGCATTACGATAAGTACACATGATACTTAGTATATTGATTGCTCGATCACGAATTGAATGCTTACTTACTTACATGTACAAACCAGCAAATAAAACACGCGCCAGTTGAATCAGTATTCACGGAGGTTGACTTGATAATTAATTAATGCGTGTGTGACTTTGTGTTGTGGATGGCGGAGGAGTGCGCGGGCGGCGCGAGCCCTGGCGAGGAGGAGTGTCCCCCGGTCATCGTGTCGTGGGAGGGCTCAGCTGACATCCAGATTGGAGACATCCTTATCGTCCGCATCTCTGACTCCTTGCTACTCGACTCTTTTGGACAGCAACTTGAAATCAAGAATGCCAGCCTGGATGCAAATACCTCTCACGGAGAAAATGACAGGTGAGTTTCTAGTCAATAGTAGTATACCTAATCATTTTGACCTCCTCGATAAAATAGGTGCTAAACTCACGCCAACTATACGTACATTTACGATCGCGGATCTTATGTGGTAGTATCGCGGTCGCGACTTCAGACAAAGACGTAAACGGAGTTTATTTCATGTAGACTGTAAAGTCTACACTGAGACGATTGCACAGCAGTAATTGCCTGTGTTAAAAGGCTTTTCCTGACATTTATGGAACGAGAAGTTAATATTGCAAGTTCCTGTACTTTGCTAGATAACATTTTGGATGAAAGTAATGAAATGAAGACGTGGAATGAAGATTGCGTGCTTCAAATGGACCGCAGATAGCGACCGCGCCCGCGGCCGTGAAACCATATCGATCGGGTTAGTTTACTCTATACTTTTAAAACAATTCATTGTGATAAAGAATGATAATATTCACAATTTGCAAGCAAATGTCAACATAGACTCGCAGAGGGCAATATTCTTTAATCCGCTTTAATATTATTTTCTGTTGAGCTTAAAAGCTCTGTGTGGCACCGCTGTTGTTCTCACAGAGGATTTAAAAATAAGTCCACTAAGTACCCAGTCGTTGATTCGTGTGTATTTTTGTTAGTTGATATACTACCTACTACTTAGTAGTATAGTAATAGTAATGGTCAGGCGATTATGGGTATCATATTACCTACATAATCGTTTTATTCATCTATACTAATATTAAAAAAAGGAAAGATTTGATTGTTTGTTTGTTTGTATTGAATAGGCTCCGAACCTACTGAACCTATTTGAATAATTCTGTTGGAAAGCTACACTATCCCCGGGAGACATAGGGTACTTTGATCCCGGAAATTTGGGGGGAAGGGGGGATATTTGAAAAAAAGAAATTACGCGCGGGTGAAGGCTATATTACATAAGTCAGTCAAGTCAAGTAGATATGTATGAAGTGGTGGTTTGTCACAGTGGCACAAATAGTTTTAATTTGATATCACTGTGTTCGTGGCGGCTGTGCCGGCGGCGGGCACGCGATTGTTGAATAAAACATTGAAAGATACCAAGTCACACGAGCCCATGGCTTGACATCTAAACATTTTACTCGTAATAAATAAGTTGTCAGAAGTCACTTTTTTGTTGAAAGATCTTTAACTTCTGGTGTAATTTAAGTGACGAAGGTAATTTTACGTGACGTTCAATCCATTATGCTTTTATAATTTAATTTCTGTTTACTCGCTGTTCCGGTCCTCGGTCATCATGTTGTAGAGTGTTTACACTATTAAATTTAGCATTTTACATAGAATCAGTAATAAGGCATTTCGTAACTTAACAGCACATAAATCAAAGTATTTGGATTACAGCTGATAGAAATGTACAAAAGCTGGTCTTGTTAAAAGTTTTTGTTGAATAAATAATTTAAAATCTTATTAGTCTTGTACTCAAAAAAAGCAATGAATCTAAGGTCTAGTACATATTCATTATAAATTTTATCTGGCTAGTGACAAACAAAACGGCAAGAAAAAAGTATAATACTTTATTCGCTCCCTCGTTCGCATAATGCGGTTTCCGTATTAAGACAGCATTTAATACCACCTACTCGTTGAGATAAAGTTAATTACAAAAAGAGATAAATCGTTACAGTGTATGATGCACATCTCACTGGTCGCTAAAATGTATCCTACAAGGCACTTAATTATAGTCGACCTATATTGCCTCGGCTACATTGTAGCTTGTAGCAAATGACCCGCGAGGTAAATCGCTCCGCTGCACAGATTTGCACGTGAGTTGCATTTTCGTGCGGCTCATTGCATGAATATAGCCTTTGGCGTGCATCTTAAAAGGCCACATTTAATAAATGTTTGAATAAATCCTTATGCTTTCTTATTCTTATGTAAGTATATGATTGAGTGGCGAATAATTTGTATTTTATACAATGACTTCTAATGAATATTATGTGTTAAAAAAAGTTTTAAAAAGTTATGTGGCCAGCTTACAACTCAAAATTACAACCAAAGTAGGTAACAAAGTCATGTTTAGCGCGGCGTGTGGTTAATTTGAATAATCTCTCACAAAACTTTGCACTTTGTTACATTTTCCTATTACTTCATCTGTAGCTATAAAAGCATTGAATAATCAAATTAAAGAGAACAGACAATATACATCAGTAATTTTTAAAAATGACGCATGTCATTTTACTTTAGTAACTGCTGCTCTAGTTATACTGCAAGGCAAAATAAAGCGATAGCACACTAGATGACGAAACAAGAGTTATTACGTCGGACTTTTTCTATCAGCTGACAAGAAAATGCGATACAATTGCCATTCAACTACCCACTTTGTTTGCGAAGAAAAACAGCTGTGTGCAGGTACAAATGACAGAAAATCGATGCAAAACTCCTGACTGCTTCTATTCTGTCCAGAGAAAACCTTACATTGCGTTACATACTTTGACTCCGAGACAAAGTGAATTATTTAAATTCTGTATATTAAAAATTTTATTCTGCAGATATTCCAATATGAGGTAAGCCAACCTTTCAGTTTAATTTTCTGAATAAATAAATATTCTTGGACATTATCTAAGGGTAGCTTGTACCTACTATGGGTTTTCAACAATGGGTTAACAGTACATATATTTTTTTTGTTAATATTTATACCTAGATATGATACATAGAAACACACAGACCGATACAAAATACATGTTCATTGTTTACGCGAACGAATGTTTGTACCGTGCGAGGATCTCATATAACTCGTAGTAGCCGAGTTCTTAACCATAACACCTAATCGGTCGTCAATGATTTGTACAGGGTGTCAATAAATCTATTTTACATGGAACGCTACTCCAATCTCCGTAATATAAGTTGCACAGCGCACATCCTCTGCAGGATGTCATTTCCGGGCACGTCCAAGAAATAGTTCAAATAGGTTTGTTAACTAGCTTGGTCCGATGTTCACCACAAGATAGACACTAACTACTTTACGGATATTCCATTACAAACTAATAGTGCGGCTTGCTCGCTTCTGAAAAGTAACGTACGGTGAAACGAGTTGGTAATTGGATTGTTTTGAAGGCTTATGCTACCAAGAATTGGCCTGGTTTCATTATATGAGTGTTATGGTTTATATTTATGATTAAAATAACAAGAACTTAATTAATTAAAGTACGAATCTATTGGCTGTCATCCATGATTGCAATAAAGCCATCGTAATTTTGCTGGAATAATCACCTTAATCGCCACGCTTGCCTCACGCGGATAGGGTCACAAACCAGAACAGTGTTAGAAAAATCACACAATTTTTTCCCGACTCGGGATTACAGTCTTATCTATGTCGCAAATTCTATTCTCCTTTTGCCTGTATCTCAAGTCGGATAAATCAGATTTAGACGCCACATTTCATTGTGGTCGTGAAGTTAGGTGAAACGAGGGTTGATTTTTACATTTAGTTATTACAAGTTGTTTACATATTAGTGACTTGATTTAACTGATGCCAGTTTTTATCACACATAAGTAGTTATTGTAGTCGTGTGGCACATAAATAGGCTAGTGCAAATGAAACAACATATTTTTCCAAGTTAAAAGTAAAGTATTAGCCTCCATCGTGGAAATCGAGTCATCGCTACAAGGATTGGTACTGGCTTATCACCACGCTTGCCAAATGTGGATTGGTGATCACAACCCCAAACTGTGCCATAAAAACCCACACAAATTTTGCTCGACCCGGTACTTCAATCATTAGACCATTAAAGTGTTTTTCCATTTGGTGCATTTTATTCTCAGGGGTCACTCAGTCCTTCAGCCCGCCGTGTACCAGGTGACGCGGCAGGGACACGAGCACTGCGACGTCTCCGATGGCATGCTGCTGGACATCACACCGCTGGACGAAGGTGGCTCCAAGCTCTTCACGCTTTACGACAAGGATCTGACAGAAGGCGTCAACCTACTTATAGGTAATACTTGAAATTATTCCTGTAGCTGCTAATCATTACTGACTACACAAGACCTCATTACGTATCTGACATAAATGGGATTCGAACTCACGATCCTTAGATCATAGGTCAGACTCACTACTACCAATGCGTCAACGGGTCAGTCAAAATTAAATATATCTTGATATAATAAGGTTTATTGCATCAATTTATCATTAAATTCCTTTATTATAAAGCAATTAGTTTCAAATTACTCCAACTACTCCGCGTACAAAGCGGACAATAATAAAACGATTATAGGACTAAATAAATCGTCCGGTTTGTGCGGACGTTTTGTAACTCGGGCACGTAATGAAGTTCATTAATTAAAACAAAAACATATAAATAAAGCTTCCAGAAAAGGCTTTTATTTACGCAGTATCTATGAAAGTTCGCTGTGGAAAACTGATAAGTATAATACAAAAACAGACAGAGGCCAAAACTCAGATGTACGAGTAGATATAGAGAAGAAATCGACAACACTTTTGTTGTGCCAAACAATAGCTATTCTGTAGGAAGAATCCCTTGCTTATATAATATTTATGTGTAGGTAAACGAGCAGACCCAACCGTCAGATATTTTATGATAGAAAGAAACATTGCAAAATATTTATAATACATATAATATATTTGTTCACAGTTGTGTCCGAGCACTGGGGTTCGAAGTGTGTGCGATTAAAAGTTACTGTCAAGTCGGACAACTGCGGGGACTCGCAGGATTGTTCCGGGAAGGGCGTGTGTTACACGAACGTCTCGATGGTACGTTGATAAATGGGCCGGTAAAGCGATTAGCGGCAGCAGAAAGCCGGAGAGAGTAATTGATGTGTGCTCGCAGGAAGGCTACGAGTGCCAGTGCTGCCCCGGGTTCGCGGGGCCGCACTGCGAGGATCGCGACGCCTGCCATCCATCACCCTGTCTGAATAACGGCGTGTGCGTCGAGCTCTCGCAACCTCTAGGCGCCGTCAACTACGCCTGCACGTGTCCGTATGGTAAGTAGTACTTTCTAATTCAAGGTCTTGTTTATTTTTACGGAAAAAACAAGTTTGTCATGTTTATAGTATCTACATCAACGAACAAAAAAATCAACATCCTTTTTAATACAATTTAAAAACAAGAGGTACAATAATAATTGATGCCTCAGGCAACGAGTGTTTCCGAACGAACTGATTTTCAACCTCACCCTATTAGGCTTTAGTTGCTTGTGACATTTTAATATACACGTTACAAATGTCCTACAATTTGAGAAATAAGCTTTACTACCACACATGTTACTTTCTCTTCTCTTCATTTATTTTCCATTAAACCTAATGCACACCATCGTGGTGTGCTTAATTAATGAATCAAGATTT
This sequence comes from Mecyna flavalis, assembly GCA_949319885.1. Classification (NCBI taxonomy): domain Eukaryota; kingdom Metazoa; phylum Arthropoda; class Insecta; order Lepidoptera; family Crambidae; genus Mecyna; species Mecyna flavalis. The sequence goes on from OX439426.1 coordinate 11,176,209, forward strand.
CCACCCCACCTATAAAACAGGGAGGTGTATGTGATGGATACTTACGATTCGCACGTAATGGTTTGGAATTATCTATACAATTCAATTCACGTTTCGTGCGCTCAGGAAAGCAATCCTGATTTTCCGATCAATTAAACACGAGCTTGTCCGATGGTACGTAATATCACGCTTTTATTTCAGTGGAAACGGAAATTTACTTTGCATGGTTTTAGATAGGGATAAGCAGATAATTTCGATCCCATAAGCTTACCTTCTTGTGATTGTATTATACATACCTACTACACAATTGGTTTTCAGATTTTTATCCAGTTTATTTTAAATAATATTGAAAGACAACTAAAATGCTATTTTAACGTTAAAACATTAATAATACTTGAATGTCTAATGCAAATTTTAATAACAAACAATAGATTTGACAATTTCAATTCCCAGTTCCCCTTATTTTATCATGTAACGTTCTGAGGTCGAAGAAAACCAATTATGTAAATTATTTTTCCATTTTGGAAGTACGTTACACCTTAAGGCTACTTCTTGGAAAAGCATTTTCAGAGTGTCACAGACTCATATCTCCTATGAAAATAAATTATTAGGATAAAAACTATTGTTACAACGTTTCTTCATTTCATTAAGCATCAGGTCATGATAGATTTCTTTGATTAAAAACCACGAAGATCTGAGTAATTCACCATCAACACCTCAAATCCGGTGAATTTTGCACGTTTTTTACGTGTCACACGAGCGCCGACTTCTCAACAATCGCACATATTTTTAAAACCACCCACGTTTTTAACCAGTTTTCTACACACATTTAAAATAGATAAATCAGTTTACATACTGGTCAAATTTTAAATTAATTGGAAGGAAACTTTTGATTTTATGGTCATAAGTATATATGTCACACGCTTAGTAAGATTTTCGCGGCGCGCCTTTCGAGGGGCACTGCTCAGGGCTGGCCAGGCGTAGGCAAACCCTGATAGGTGTATTCGAATCGTCAGTTACCCCGCAGCTAGCAGGTGAGGTTGCCATGTCGCTGGTTCCCGCGCTTTGGATGCTGGAGTACGTTCTTCAATTTTAAAAATTTTTGGTTCCCAGTTTTCCGGCATTCCCGTGTCACATTTTTTCAATGTTATTGTACTACTTTTGGTAAATGGGTTTTGAGGTAAAATACCTAGCTCCTTAATGTAGATGGACAGTAAAAAACTAGCTGGTTATATCTTTTCAATAAAAAGTTATTTCAAAATATATGTTTTTTTGTAATTTCCATGGTGTAATTTCCATGGATAAAACACCATGGAAATTACGTAAGACCCTAGAAATTACCTTGTTTCTTTTAAGTTCATCATCATCAGCCATACAACGCCCACTGCTGGGCATAGGCATTCCCCAAGGATCTCCACACTGATCGGTCCTTTCATCCCGCGGTTTCCGGCGGCCTTGGCAAGGTCGTCATTCCAGCTAGTAAAGGGCCTTCCCACTGAAAGTCTTCCAGTGCGCGGTCGAACTGAAAGACCACATTGCAAAACCTTTCCATCCCAACGGCCATCGGTTCTGCGGAATATGTTTCCCGCCTACTATCACTTTGACTGAGCAACTCTTCGAGCTATGTCGGTTACCTTCATTCTTCTGCGAATCTCTTCATTTTTGTCTCTATCGCACAAAGAAACACCAAGCATAACTCTCTCCATTGCCCAATGTGTGACCTTGAGGCTTCTTATGAGACCCATAGTGAATGACCACGTTTCGCTTTCATGCGTTATCACTGGCAACACACACTGTTCAAAGACTTTCGTCTTGAGACACTGAGGTACATATGTTGGATGCGAATATGTTCCGTAGCTTCCCGAACGCTGCCCATCCGAGCAGGATTCGTCAAGGGATCTCTTTCTTGAAGTTGGACTTACCTAACTGAACTGCCTGTCCAGGTAAACACAATGGTCAACAACTTCAAGCGTAACGTTTCCAATGCTAACTGGAGCGGGTGCAACATGGACGTTCGACATAATTTTCGTCGTGTCCATATTCATTTTAAGACCAACTCTTATGGAAACGATACTAAGATCTTTGAGCATTGTGTTCAGATCCACCATGGTCTCGGCCATGAGAACTACATCGTCGGCAAAGCGTAGCTGTATAAGGTACTCGCCATTGATGTTAATACAGAATCCTTGCCAATCCAGAGGCTTGACAATATCCTCCAGCACAGCAGTGAACAGTTTAGAAATTACGTCTCCCTGTCACCTCGCTCTAGTTGGATAGGATTTGAGCTCTGGTTTTGCAATCGAACCGATATGCAGCGTTTTAGTATAAGTATATATGTACCACAATACGTCGAAATACATGTAGTCCACTTGGCACCTTTTTAGAGACTGCAGCACTGCCTAGGTCTCGATTGAATCAAAGACTTTCTCATAGTTCAAGCTAAGCAACGCTTTTAAAGAATTTCAACAATTAAATTGAAGACTTAAACTGATTGATGAAAAGACTTATTTTATAAAAATTCAATTTGTTATTTTTTATGTTTACTTATTATGTTTATCCATAAGTATAATGTTATGGGAACAATTTTAATGTATAAGAAAGTTAATTGATCAAAGTTCTTTCACTTTCATGTTCCTACTTTGAGTATCATAGTAAGTTTTGAAATAAAGCTACTGTTTTTGCTAAATATTGTTTTAATAGAATGTAGATCTTTATACTACCCTAACTAACTAATATGACAGCTTAATTTCATATTTGACATGGTTTTTAGCTAAATTTAATCTGCTGGGTAATTTCCATGGCCTTTATTGTAATTTCCATGGGCCGCCAATTTTCTCCATTTTTTTTTAGCAAAAGTATAGATCCCGTACGTGGCGAATTTTGATATGTTGTTTAAATTTGCGCAAGCTTTCGGAATATTTGTGCAATTCACCATAATTTAGCGATTTCAAAAATGCCGTGGAAATTACGCGGAGAGCACTTTTCTGAAGATCTACCCTTAAATATCAGCATGTAGGCTATAATTGAAATTGAAAGGTCATTTTCTTTTACGATATACGTACTACGTGTCATATACCTAATATAAAGAATGTAAGTACTCGTATCCTTAAGCGTGACGTCCCTTTTTATAACACTATGTTTCAAGTATAATCCAAAATAACTTTCGTCATACGAGTTTTATCCAATACAAACATTAACTGCTTCTGGTACTTTTGCAAAGAAGTTGGATAATTTTTCGACGAACAAATAAAGTCATTGAAAAAAAGATGTTTGGTATAATTTAGACAGGACGAACAGCTTATTACTTTGGTTTCAAGTCAGGGCAGGTATTTATTTTCATTTGAATAAATTATACTCGGAGCTATATGATACGAAAAAAGAAAGATATTTCGAGATAGGATGTACCTACAGTAAAAAAAAAATCAAATTTTGTAATAGGTTTTCAATTTACAGTTGGCAAGACTTACCATTACCAACCCTAATATTATTCCTAGGTTTCACTGGTAAAAGGTGTGAAAAGGATCCCTGCTCCATCGCTCCTTGCCTGAATGGCGGGTCTTGCATGACCATGGCTATGAACGGGTCCACGGTGTTCCACTGCGCGTGCGCCGATGGCTGGGCCGGTTCCCGCTGTGAGCTGTCAGTCGCGGGTGGCGCCTGCGCCTCTAATCCCTGCGTCAAAGGAATCTGCATTGAACAGACGGAGAACGACATCGATGGACAACCATATCGCTGCTTCTGTCAGCCAGGTTAGTGAAACTTTGTGTTAGTAGATTTAAATCTGTAGTACTATAATTGGTGTCTACGTGGTGCGTGAGTGTGTATACAAAATTGTTCCTTTACTAATTACCTACCCATATGACTAGTAAGTATGTCTTTGCCAAATCAAATGAACACATTACAAATTACAAACCACAAAGGACAATACAAATATTACCTGGTCCGATGACGTTCAACGTCAAGGGACGTGGGTTCATTTCCCGCCCTGAAGGTAAAACGGAGGAGTTTAGTGGGTAGTGGAGGAGCACACTCGGCCGTAGTTTTCTCTAGCCTGCGGTTATGGTGCGTAAAAGCATTCTCCTCCAAAACATAAAAATGGATAAACATGACACAACTGTTTTTAGTATTCATCTATTCGTTTAAGAAGTCGTATATCAGAAAACAAAATACATTACATGTAAGTAGAACCTACAATTCATGAAATTGCCTAAGTTGAGGAAAATTTGTATATAATCGAAAGTCAGGGCTTCCTTTCAGCAAACGACCCGCAGAGTTATTGCCCATTTGCGGAAGGCTCTCTGCTCGCAAGTAAAATCGACGAAGTACGTACGAATTCCTATACCCATAGGCTCTGAATATACTTGTGCTGTTCTATTTAAATGTTGTACATACTTTTTGCAATATTAGACTATAATAATATAACAAAGTTAGTAGCTTCAGTAGATACTTGTGTTTTGGAAAAAAAGATTCCATTTAAGTACAGTCAAAAGCACGTCAGACGTAACACTTTGGACTTTGTACCGCTCTTATGTCGGGGGCATAAGTGCTATTATCGAACTGCAAGTGTTAACCGTGATGTGCTGTTGACCGTACAATTTTAAAGTAAGTTAACTTTATCACAAGTATATATCATAATGTTGCGTTCTACTTAGTAGATTCGGACATTCCGAATTGATGTGCGGCCATAAATGGGACGAGACTTGGTGGGAAAAGTTAAATTGGGCAACGATTGAGATTTGATTTATAACAAAATTAAACCGACTTCAAAAAAAAAAACAAAAAAAAAACTACCTAAAAACACTGAAAAGCAAAAAATAATTTTAATATGACATTCATCAAATGCGCTTATTGTCTAAGCCTATTAATAACATTAAATTGTATTTACGTGCTAGGTAGGTACCTACTAATCTGTTTGAAGTCGGTGCCAAGCCAAATAGTAGGTACCCAGACTACGTACCTACGTCCGCGGATTATTTGTAACCCTGTATAATACATAAATTATTAGGTATGTATCATTTTTCATTACCTTTGGCTTGGCACCGACTTCAAACAGATTAGTAGGTACCTACCTAGCACGTAAATACAATTTAATGTTATTAATAGGCTTAGACAATAAGCGCATTTGATGAATGTCATATTAAAATTATTTTTTGCTTTTCAGTGTTTTTAGGTTGGTTTTTTTTTGTTTTTTTTTTTGAAGTCGGTTTAATTTTTTTTAAAAAAAGTTTGTTTATTTTTCTATTTTTAGTGTGAATAATACGTAGGAGTAAAACTCTCTCATAATATTGATAACGAAAATACGGGTAAAATAGTAGAATTGTATTATTTGACAATATTAGGTATTCATTAAGTGTTCAGCACCATTCAGTAGACCAACTAAAGATGCAGCCCGCAAGAGGGACATAAGAATTAAGAAGTCGTACCCTTTAGCTTCCATCATCATAGTTCTACCTTCCATCATCAGCTTAGCTGCAAAAGTACATGAAATACAACTAACGGTCCACATATTTCTACAACGCTGAAATAATTATCCCCTAACTCCTAACCGTTAAGGAGTTGTACCTTCCATCATCAGCTTAGCTGCAAAAGTACATGAAATACAACTAACGGTCCACATATTCCTACAACACTGAAATAATTATCCCCTAACTCCTAACCGTTAAGGAGTTGTACCTTCCATCATCAGCTTAGCTGCAAAAGTACATGAAATACAAATAACGGTCCACATATTCTTACAATACTGAAAGAATTATCCCCTAACTCCTAACCGTTAAGGAGTTGTACCTTCCATCATCAGCTCATCAACATAAAGTGATGTCTATAGGACGCAAAAACTTAAATGGCTTCAGAAAAAACAAGTAACGCGTAGTGTGCGCCTATAAAATTTGAGGTTTGCCCTTGATTTTCCCGGGATCCCATCATCAGATCCTGACATGGTGACAATGGGACCACCTCGGAACTATGCACTTTCAAATAAAAAAAGAATTATTTAAATCGGTCCACAATTGACGGAGAAATCGACGGACATACATAAAAAAAAAAAAAAAAAAAAAAAATACATACAGTCGAACATAGAACCTCCTCCTTTTTTGAAGTCGGTTAAAAATAATTCTGTAGTTCTCACTGTGAGGTTGCTAAGATTTTATAAACTTACTTACGTGTGCTAGCTAGTAATATGGATTTGGGTATTCTAAAATTATTCGTGTTTTATTCAAGACACTACGTTTTTCCCGGCTATATTCCGTATTCGGATTCAAAAGCCGTGGGTCGTCTTCAGTAAACGTTAATAAATAATTCTTTTGTGTCTATCTTTTTCGAAATAAGCCTAATACCTACGTAAGGTCATTAATTACGTAATACTTATTTAGTTTTTCTTAACGAACGTCTCAATTAGCCCGCGTGGCAAAAAGCAAAGGCTCCAATCTAACGGGTGGCTTGAGGCGGAGTCGTATTAATTCGGGACTCAGCGCGGCAACCCGTGATTGATCACTAGTCACGTTTTTATCCAGAGTAGAAAACGGTAATTATTTGTATGTTTGTACAGAATGGTATATCAAAATTGGGCATTGTTTTTATTGCGAGACTTATTTTTGAAAAGTTACAAAACAAGCCACACGAAAACAATAACAAATAGGTGAAATAGAGGTTGGTTTTAGTTGACGGGCGAAAGGGGTAATACAGAGTATTTCGAAATAATCTTCCTTGATAAAATTCCTTGAAAATGTTATAAAACTCATCTTATGTAATTACATAAGATGAGTTTTATAAAATTTTCAAGGAATTTCAAGGAATCTGAGGTAATTACCTATGTAGAATAAAGATATTTGATTTGATTTGATTTGATGAGTACTTCATCTGTCGCACGTCTTGGACGCCCACACTAGAAAATATCTGTATTACCTATGTACCAATGATTTGTTGAAAGTTTGTTTTTTACCGCTCCCGTCTATGGCTCCTCGGGTGAGAGTTTCCTATCCAATCGTTCCCATTCCGGGAACGAGAGCAGTTGCATAACCACAAAAGCTTATTACCGTCTCCGGAGCAAGTGTAAGTGGAAAGTCTTCCTTAGAGTTAGATCGACTGTGTTCGGTGATCATGATGTACTATGTTTGGTATGTCGTATCGTATTATATTAGCGGGCGACGATTACTTTGCTAGCGCGATGCAGGATTCCATACTAATTCATAATCGTAAATCAGCGCCTTTTGCCATAAGTCTGTAAACAGGTTCTCTGTCCCCCTTTTTCTTATCTATACAATAGGTATATCCCACACATTCCCGTTCTAAAAATCGAATTTATTACGCTACGTCCACAAAAAAATTAGCCTTCAAACTTACCTCTAACTTTGATCTTATGTGATTCATGTACGTATAAAAATTGGGACAAAAATTACCCTATGTATCATATATAATTCATCGGACAGGGAAACTGTTAAAATATAAAATGAGACAGTACTGATACCTACTTGTAGTAATACTGTTACGCGTAGTTTTGTTACTTGTTACTGTGTCCCTATTCAGTCTTTACTAATATTAGTGCTCTCGTTGATGTTCTCGAGAAAAAGCCGACCTCATCTAGATACGGCCAACTTCGCAGCCTTACCTAAATGTTATGACACGACCCTTATTTAAAGTAGACGCAAATAGCGACATTACTATGCTCCTCTGTATTTCGCAGGATCTTTTTTATCTGTCGGTCCCCTTAAATTACATTTAAAATTTAAGTATCAAAATTGTATACCTATTTAAATTCATATTACGTTTCATAAAATTTTCGTTCAGTGTAATGGCACTTATTACCATAACAGTGTAATGTTCCTGTTTCCGTAATGGACTGAGACGTTTACCTAACCCGGCGCCCTCATTACGCGACCTTGGTCAATCTATTCTCCTACCCTGTCACCCCCGACGCATTTTTACACCATTAAGTTTCGCACCTACATTACTCCATTAAAACTAACGACCGTTAATGGCTACAAACAAACCTTTATAAACACGAAATAACTTATTTACCTCCGAATTGGAAAGGAAAACATTTTCTGGGTGCAGAAGAGAAAACTTCCTCAGACGTACGACAAATTCCAAGTGTAATTATGTCGAAGTCATAACTAAAGTTGCGTAAAATAACTTTGTCGCCTTAGTTCACGTAGTTGGCGATTAGTTGTTAAGTGTTTGTACTTACTTACGTTTGCTTAACCACGGGGTGCTTTTGTGTATTCATATCCATATTTAATTGAGTTGTTTTCGTTCACAACTTTATACATTTTTGATGATAACATTGCCATTTGTTCTAGATTGCACAGAAATCTGAGTCCAATTTTCCATTTTCCTTTTTACGCAACCGTAGTCGACATTAATAGTCACTTAACCCAATTAGAAGTAGCTGTGGATTACGACAGCTAGCTTGAAAATTGTTCAGATTTTTTTTATTAAATGCTTAAGTGATTTGCTTCGACTTTCATCTCTAAATAGCTTAGGTAAAAAACGTTTGGAATACTTTAATAAATTGTGCATTACTGTAGACATAGCTTATTACGATATATATAAAATGTACTACTAGGCGGCCCTGATTTCGTAAAAACGCCAACAATTATTTTTATAAATAGGTTTATTAAAATAATATCAGTTTTATTCATCAATACTTAGTATGTACTATTATATATTCTGTGTCAATACTCTAGGCTCATTTAGTGTTGGTTGTTAGTTGGCAGTTGGGATAAATTGGTAAATAATAAAGATAAATGTAAAATATTCGGAATATTATATGTGTAGGTATTTGGTAATTTTCTAAGCTCTACAAAATGTTAGGTATTTACAGGTCACTGACCGTCGGTTTAAGCTTTTAGGCGCTCATCATCCATTCGGCTTTATAATGGATGACCCCATTTCGGGCTAATAAACAGGTGTCACGATAGCTATGTCACTCGGGGTGTTGCCGACACTGGCCGCTAAGAAAGGAGTCTCTATGTTTACTTATTTTCTTTATTATTTGATTGTGACATTTGACAGTTGGAAAAATATAGTTTCGAGAAAAAGCTGCGTGTTTAATTTTATAATTTTTCCACAACATATTTTTGGTGTCAGAAGTATTTAAATAATTTTGAAAACATGCCCACAACCCGCGCTATGGCCCAAAAAGTGATAGTGGTTCGTTCTCGCGAGGACGCTGGCCTCAAAAACGGTGCGACCGCCGGTGCCCCAGCACCCGCACCGTCCAGCGCCCCTCGCCCCGAGACCCCGGACCCGTCCACCATAGCAGGGGCATCCAAGCGCAGCACGCAAATTATATCTCGGACGGAGTCAAGAGCACGTTCAACCAACACCGTCCAGGCGCAACGTCTCGCCGCTCAACTGCGTTATCAAGTGACAGAGGTTCGTTCTCGCGAGGACGCTGGCCTCAAAAACGGTGCGACCGCCGGTGCCCCAGCACCCGCACCGTCCAGCGCCCCTCGCCCCGAGACCCCGGACCCGTCCACCATAGCAGGGGCATCCAAGCGCACCACACATAATATATCTCGCAACGCGCAGCGTCTCGCCGCTCAACTGCGCCATGCGGCCCGCGTAGCTGAAATTGAAGCCGAGCGCGAGAGGGCTGCCGCCGAGCGCGAGAAGGCTGCCACCGAGCGCGAGAGGGCTGCCACCGAGCGGGAGAAACGGCTTTTAGATTTAGAACTCCAAGTGGAGCTTGCCGCAATCGACAGTGGGTCCTCCCGCTCCAAAACCAAATACGTTCAAAACTGGTCCGAAGTCAGGGCCTCCTCGCGACCTGACGGTGATGGAGGTGCACAACGGGTTCCTGATCACGTGGCAGACGCCGCTGGAGAGCGCGCACCTCGTTCATTACTACACGATCAAGTACCGCACCTACGCGCAGTGGAAGACGCTCAACCGGGGACAGATAGGCCCGGAGGAGATCAGCTACCTGTAAGAAATGCGCCGCTGCGGCCTGCCGCCGCGTCGCCGCTATTCCGAGCGTCCTCACCGGCACTGTCACTGCACGTGTCCGACCTAAGTTCGGAGCCGTTCCCGAACTCCGCGGACGTCCGGCTGCGCGCGCTGCGTCCCGAGCCGACCCGTCGTGTCGGCGCGCCGCGGCCTCGCGCGCCTTTCCTGTCTCCGGCGCCGTTCCGGCTGCGCGCGCTGCGCCTCGAGCCGGCCCCGCGTGTCGGCGCGCCGCTGCCTCGCGCGCGTTCCCTGTCGCGCCACGCCCGGCTCCGCACCGCCCACGACACGCCGTCGCCGCCAGGCTCGTTCCCGACGCCTCCGGCGCCGTTCCGGCTGCGCGCGCTGCGCCTCGAGCCGGCCCCGAGTGTCGGCGTGCCGCTACCTCGGGTGCGTTCCCTGTCGCGCCACGCCCGGCTCTGCATCGTCCTCGTCCCGCCGCCGCCGCACGTGGCCTCGCCGGAGAGCCGCAGCTCTCCTCCAGCTGGTTCTGCAGCAAGAACGCGTCGTCGTCCCAGCACAACCGCAGCAGCCGCACCGACAGCCTGGCGGAGTGGCGTCCGCCGCCGTACCGGCCGCCGCCGCCGGCGCCTTCGCCGCGGCCGGGCTCAAGCGAGACGGTGGACGCGGGCTCGGTGGACGTACACTACGAGTGGGACCGCGCCACGCGCACGCCCACGCCGTCGACGCCGGAGCGACCGCGTGCGCGCCCGTAGCCCGAGGACGTGGAGGCCCGTGTGTGCGCCATGGAGGAGGAGTTCCTGGAGTTCCGCAAGCGGCGGGCGCTACGCCGGCGCTCACCGGAGCCGCTGTCGGCGCCGCCGCTATCTCCGTTGGTCACCTTCGCGCTGCCGCCACCACTGCTGGCCTGTGCCTGCGCCTACTTGCCGATTTAAAACGGGCAACTTAATATTAAGTCTTCGCCGGCCGGTTCGAAGTTTGGCTGTGGTGGCTCTATCAGCGCCACGCGTCGGCTTCCTAACATGTGCGTTGCACGGGGGGGCCATGTTGCCGACACTGGCCGCTAAGAAAGGAGTCTCTATGTTTACTTATTTTCTTTATTATTTGATTGTGACATTTGACAGTTGGAAAAATATAGTTTCGAGAAAAAGCTGCGTGTTTAATTTTATAATTTTTCCACAACACGGGGACTTTATTCACCTTTGTGCTATCCCGTGGTCAATATTTGACTGGCTCTTAAGTGCATTCAAAGCTTATTCCATATGTCATGTCACTATCGCATACACGTCTGAAAATTGTTTAAAAATGTAAACTGTAAACTTCTCGTGAGGAAAATTGAATTACTTGAATTACTTTAAAAAAATCGTGTAACTTGTCCTGACAATGACGAAACCCTCGTTCGGTTTGGTCACGTGAACGATATTCAATAAAACCTAAACATATCCAGATAACTAGTGCCGTGTAATCATGATTCAATTGGTCTGGATTCCAGATGTGACGGCACTCAATCCAATGTAATCTCTGGACTTGCCAAATCTGGGACCATGGTTCAAGCTTTCTCCGATTACATCGAGATGAAGCGGTCGAGATGAGATGAAATAAGTAATTCAATATAAATTCAATCTCACAACTTTGTTTTTAAAAACATCTTATTGTTTTGTAACAATGAAGTACCTGTAAATGTATAAATATGCTTGTAAAGCGAATAAGATGAAACGGCGTTTCAAAGCATATTAGGCCTATAAATGTTTGAGTTGTAGAGTAGTTACAATAATAAATGGTTTTGAACTTAGTCAATTTAATAATGTTTAATCTTGTTTGCGAATGTTGGGCGAGCGAATTGTGTGGGTGATTTATTTGAAGCGGAGTTGGAAGGTTGCCCGCAACCCGCAGCCCCGCCCGTCCGCCTGGCCGCCCTTGCTCATCTCTCGCGTCTATTATACTGGAACCGGTCCCTACCCTGACCGAAATGAAACGTGTAATGAATAGCTAGCCTCAAATACTACCCTTGGTCTTTCACCGCACCGAGATGTTGCGTGTAACATATCGTCGGTCTCGGTGTCGAGTCGCGGAGTTTAATTATTCACTGCCGGTGACAAATATGAGAGATTCTCGAGAGCGGTAACTAGAATTGTAGAAGATAACTTGTGGAATGTACATGCTGCAATGATACGAAGTGAGGGTTATCTAAGATTACGTACTAGGGAATGTCTGTATTTGTATTAAGCTAAAATCTCCTTTGGTGCTTATTCGTAATTCTGTTGAGCTGACTTCATTACAATGCATTCCTATATACTGTAATGGACCATTTTTTTCTTCTATTAAAGAACATTTTTTTAATTACTTTTTTTGAATAATTATGTAGGAACTTGTTTTTTTATCTATCTGGGCGTCTGGAAAACGCATTAAAATCTGTTTTGATTTATTGACCCTGCCAGGCTGCCTCGCCGCCACGTTCTTTCGCTCCTTAATGGAAACAAAACTGCGTAAATGGTCTCAGACAACGTGCGAAAGGTTTTTTGCCTGCTCTCGCAAATAAATCGTGGCGAATTAATCAAGAGGCTTGTTTTCCCGACAGCGGAGGAAATTCGGGATGAATGCAAACAAACACACCCCGGGGACGGATTGTCTTTCGCCGAAAGGAATCTGAAACTTCTCTACTGTAACATATACATTTATGTATGTAGTTAAGTTCGCTGTTGTGTTATGTGTGGCGTTTGTTTACCTTAAATGTTTGCTTTGTAAACAGACACTGAAACAATATAAAGCCTATACTCAGAACAAACGAATATTAAAATAACTCTATATTAATTTCGCTCGTTTATTGGGTTTCTTCTCAATATTTTTTCGCAATATTTATGTTTCTTTATTCATTTACTTTCGAATACTGTGGAGTAATTATGTTCTGTGACTGTGGTGAATGCCTATTTTATATAAATATTGCACTTCATTGTTTGTATTTACTACATGAACCTACTGAACCATTTAGAACCATTAATTATGGTTTAAAGCTGGCAGTTTAAAAATAGAGCAATGTCAAGTTTTTCTTCTATTAACAGGCCCGGGATAGTTTCAGCCATTAAGTTTGAGCGAAAAGCTCCTTGACCGGGAACCTTGCCAAGTTAAAAAGGGGAAACTTTTTAACTCCGATACTGTATGATAGGCAAGCAGGGCGAAAACTTACGTAAGCATAAGACCTACAAGGAGTAATATTTGATACCTATAATAAATAATAATAGGTACTACGTTACAGGCACCTATTAAAACTGTTGAGTTTTATAATTACTGGAAGCAAGTTTAACACATATTGCTGAGTCACCCCAAATATTTTGTAAAAAAATATTACTTTCACTACGACAGTTTTTTTTCGTAATCGAAAACAAACATTCGCTATACAAAAACATTCTTTCCTTGCAATGTTTTTACAAAATATATCGACTACTAGTCGAAGAGAAGGGAAAGTTAACGTAAGACCTCTTGCTTTTTTAAATGGAAAGCTCTTTGTTTTTGAAATTAATTTTAATGGTTGGGTTGATCGTTTTCAATCCTATTCGACATTTAAACTCTAAAAGGGTTTACGAATTAACGGAAATGGTTTATTCGATTAATAAGTTCGGCATAAGGTTTCGAATTCGTCACGGATTATTTAACTCAAAACTTGATGCCCGATAAAATTATTATCTGTTTTGAGATAGCAAAAGGGATAAGAGTAAACACGTATGCATTATATTTGGAATTCTTGAACTTCGCATGTGGCTCTGGAGCCTTGAGACCTTACTAGAGTTTTGAAACGCTACCTCATTGTGATCTTCTGTAAGTTGGAGGTAGATACTTTCTCAGACGAGCGGCTCATTTGAGTGGAAGATCCACTATAATCTACGAGTATCTCTCTAATACGGCTTCTGTTATTTGTATGATGACTCCAATTATTTTTGCAGAATAGACTACCTCCACAGTTTTGTGAAATGTAAAGATAATTACATCAACTTACAACATACGGCACAGGGTATACCGGCGAGCGGTGTGAGCTGGAGTACAACGAGTGCGAGTCGTCGCCGTGCGCCAACGGAGGTACATGCATCGACCGCGTGGCGGGCTTCGCGTGCGCCTGCGGCCGCGGCTACACTGGACATCTGTGCCAGCTCAAAGTAAGTTTAACTGCCGAATTTCTTCACTGGGAATAAATTTCCTTTAGACGTCTTGTGTGTCAGAAGTAGCACCGACATTATGGTTTTGCAAATTGCAAATGGAGCAGTGTGATTGGCTTCATTACCGGAGCAAAAGTAACTTATTGTAGGTATATTATGCAGGTACTTCAAGATAAATTAAATAGGTAAGGTGCCTATGTTTTTCCGATACCTTACATACGCATATTGGTAAACATAGCATACAAGTTTCTTCTAGTTTCAACTATGTATATCGAAAACAAATAAATATCAATGTAATTTCTAATCAAATTATGGTCATCTTCGCGAACACAAAGTTAGTCGAAGCCCGCCCATTATTTACCTTGAAGTTCTGTAACCATGACGCTGACCAATGCGGGTTGGTAACAGCAAACTTGAACTATGTATATATATTATGATTATGCTATGTATATAATATGATCAGTTGAATTTATCTTACTGCGGTAACAACATTAATAATAATAAATCATTTATTTGCGAGAATACAAGGAATAAAGATGTTACATACAGTAAGGTCCGTACACAGTATAACAATTTTAAGGTCAAATTATATAATTTATTTCAATAACGCAGTATCATATATGAAAATTAAGTTCAAGTACAATAAATTGTATCATTTATGTCAAGAAAATATAGAATTAAGTTAAATTACAGTCAAAATATTCCTTAATACCTACCATGAATCATCTCTGAATTAATAAATAATTTGTACAAATTAGATTCAAAGTCATTATAATCCTTTATTGGTTTTATTTTATAATAAAATCAATATATCCGAATATTCTCTGGAACATAGTAAGGGTACCTTTACATGTTCCAGAGTATAGACCCTCAGAATGGGCAGCCCCTATGGAGGGTGATGGAGCGTAACACGTATTCTAACAACGATAATGTTTTAAGCTTGATTAATTTCTAAGACCTCGAGTACCGGGCCGAGATCTCGGGGTCCTGGGTTCAATTCCCGGGTCGAGCTAACTTTGTGTCGGTTTTTTCGGACACAGCTCGGGTTTGTGATCACCAACCCGCATTTGGCAAGCGTGGTGATTAAGCCAATACCCATCATTGTAGCGATAACTTGATTTCAAGGATGGAGGCCTTTTCCCTGCAGTGGGACATTAATAGGCTGATACTTTTTCGTTTTATCCGTAAAAAAATCCAGACTGCTAATTACTAAAAAGAACAAAACTAAATTATAAAAACTCGCGGGATTCTCTTCAATGAATTTGAAACTAATGAGCCGTCACTTAGATGTTATATACTTACTCATAATGAGCAACTTTCTATAGTTACGTTGGTTATTTGTCGGCAAAGTCGAGAACGTCCTTGTTTCATTGAATATTTAATCCTTAATCATAACCGCAGGTAACGCTTGTTGTAAAGCCCGTAGGAGTAGTATCCCCGGACATTATTTACATGGCGCCGTCTAGCCCCAAACTAAGCAAAGCTTGTACTAACTTAAACTTTTTTATAAAAACATGAGGACATAATATGGATACTAATATTAAGAACGTAAACGCGCCTATACAACTAAATAGGTTTTGATAAAATTAAGAATCTGTCAAACTCTAAACGTCCTTTCAATTCACGAATTGATTCCACCAACCAGTTTTTAGACCTGAGTGGCATAGTCCTAATGAATAATTTTTTAAGTTCATTGAATAAGTCTGAACTTAATGATCTCCCCAGGTGGACTTGTGTTCCCCGAACCCGTGCCCAGCTCGTCGCTACTGCATGGACCGAGGAAATAATTACGTATGCGAGTGCCCGCGCGGATTCGTCGGTGACGAGTGCCACATACCCACAAGATCGGTAAGTTGAAAACTTGGAAATCCCTACTTGGACCCTTGGGAAAAGCCTATTCTAGAAGTGGACGTCTTTCGGCTGAAATGATGATCCCAAATCTGACTTGATATCGCATTTAGTAATGATGATGGTAGTGATTCTGCCCTATGCGAACACTTGAGATCCCTATGATTGATCAGATGATGTTGACTGTATATGTTATCTACACTAATATTTTAAAGAGGAAAGATATGAATGTTTGTTTGTATTGAATAGGCTCCGAAACTACTGAACCGATTTGAAAAATTCTTTCACTCTTGGAAGGCTACACTAACCCCGGGTGACATAGGGTACTCTTGATCCCGGAAATGTGGGGGGAAGGTGGGAATATTTGAAAATAGAAATAACGCGCGGGTGAAACCGCGGGCGGAAGCCAAGTATGTAATTATATATTTCTTCCTGCGTGTAACTACATATTTTAAATACTACCGCTGATTCTAACACAAGTGCACAAGTTGATTTTGGGATCAGTAGTCTCGTATATTTTACTGATTTGGTGCATGTATGAATAATGAAATTAATGAATTTGTTACCATAGAACTACAACTTACTTGTAACTCAATGTTTGTTACAATTTATTATTCCAGGCATGTGACAACAACCCGTGCGCGCATGGCGGAACCTGCTGGAGTGGCGTCGATTCTTTCTACTGCTCGTGCCGGCCAGGGTACACGGGAAAGCTCTGTGAAGGTAAGCTGAACTTTTTGTTGTGGCACCTGGTGATAAGTGGCCACTGCGAACTAATCCATTTTAGAGCCTTTGATATCAAATGTACTGGCTCCCACACTAGTATTGTCGAAACTAATCCAGAACCAGAGTTGTTTCGTTGAATGTCGTAAAGACTTGTATAGGTAATATTGTGACAGAACATTTTCCGGAAACAGCTCACCAGAAATAAAAAAATATACTTTACAGTTAGTAGAGTGGCAGATGTTTCTTCTGGGAAACTCCTAGGAATAGATTACGAAGTGACTCACTCGTATAACAAAACTTCTCACGAGAACTGTGGCCATGTGTCGTTGTGAAGTTTGTTTAAAATCGAAAATATAATCATCAAATCCACAGAGGACTTCATACTGGAGTCTGTGGTGAGCGAGGAGAGCAGCATGGGCAGCGAGTCCCGCGGCGGCGGCTCCGTGCGCGAGGTGCACCTGCCTCTGGGTCTGTACCACGACCGGCTGCATAACGTGTACATAGCTGCTGGCACGCTCGGCGCCGCTATAGCCATCGTGGGGGTTGTGGTAAGTGCTACCTTATGAATATGCCGATAGGGTAGATTATGCAGTCTGTGGTGAGGTGAGCGAGGAGAGCAGCATGGGCAGCGAGTCCCGCGGCGGCGGCTCCGTGCGCGAGGTGCACCTGCCTCTGGGTCTGTACCACGACCGGCTGCATAACGTGTACATAGCTGCTGGCACGCTCGGCGCCGCTATAGCCATCGTGGGGGTTGTGGTAAGTGCTACCTTATGAATATGCCGATAGGGTAGATTATGCAGTCTGTGGTGAGGTGAGCGAGGAGAGCAGCATGGGCAGCGAGTCCCGCGGCGGCGGCTCCGTGCGCGAGGTGCACCTGCCTCTGGGTCTGTACCACGACCGGCTGCATAACGTGTACATAGCTGCTGGCACGCTCGGCGCCGCTATAGCCATCGTGGGGGTTGTGGTAAGTGCTACCTTATGAATATGCCGATAGGGTAGATTATGCAGTCTGTGGTGAGGTGAGCGAGGAGAGCAGCATGGGCAGCGAGTCCCGCGGCGGCGGCTCCGTGCGCGAGGTGCACCTGCCTCTGGGTCTGTACCACGACCGGCTGCATAACGTGTACATAGCTGCTGGCACGCTCGGCGCCGCTATAGCCATCGTGGGGGTTGTGGTAAGTGCTACCTTATGAATATGCCGATAGGGTAGATTATGCAGTCTGTGGTGAGGTGAGCGAGGAGAGCAGCATGGGCAGCGAGTCCCGCGGCGGCGGCTCCGTGCGCGAGGTGCACCTGCCTCTGGGTCTGTACCACGACCGGCTGCATAACGTGTACATAGCTGCTGGCACGCTCGGCGCCGCTATAGCCATCGTGGGGGTTGTGGTAAGTGCTACCTTATGAATATGCCGATAGGGTAGATTATGCAGTCTGTGGTGAGGTGAGCGAGGAGAGCAGCATGGGCAGCGAGTCCCGCGGCGGCGGCTCCGTGCGCGAGGTGCACCTGCCTCTGGGTCTGTACCACGACCGGCTGCATAACGTGTACATAGCTGCTGGCACGCTCGGCGCCGCTATAGCCATCGTGGGGGTTGTGGTAAGTGCTACCTTATGAATATGCCGATAGGGTAGATTATGCAGTCTGTGGTGAGGTGAGCGAGGAGAACAGCATGGGCAGCGAGTCCGCGGCGGCGGCTCCGTGCGCGAGGTGCGTCTGCCTCTAGGTCTGTACCACGACCGGCTGCACAACGTGTACATAGCTGCTGGCACGCTCGGCGCCGCTATAGCCATCGTCGGGGTTGTGGTAAGTGCTACCTTATGAATATGCTGATAGGGTAGGGGAATATGCTCAGGACCCCCAGATCACAGCCCAGTTCTTAAATACCTTATTACATACATCACACACATATATTAGTTGGTAGTCTTTACTTCTCTTGACGGTAGAATTCTTGGTCACCGAGGGTTTTTTGTTAATATGTGAAAAAAATGAAAAATGTTTATTTCTTTGGAAAACACTTATATATGAAATAACATTGACATATTTGAGATATGTTGAGGGTCATCAATGTTATTGTTATATACAACAGAAGAAAATAGCATTTTCCTTCTTTATGGCTAACACATATACGATACCTCGTTGTTACAAATGTTAGAAATCACTTAACATGTTATATGCCGATAGTATCATCAGTTGAACTGCATGGTTACTTCCTGTTTTATTAGAAGTATACCTTTTCCAGGTAACCGCATGCCACTGCCGCGTGAACAAGACGTACTCGCGTCTTCTGTCGCGGCTGTCCCGGGTGACAGAAGCCGGGCCGCCGCACCACTGGCTGCAGGACAAGCGCGCGCCGCCGCTCGCCGCGCCCTTCCCGCCGCCATCCAACGCGCTCGACACCACCGACATGTACTACACCCTCGACTTCAGCGACAGCCAGAGCTCCCCTCTCATACAATAGCAATCACTTCAGAACTGCTCCGAAGGGGAACGGTTCAAAATACAAATATAATTTGAAGTGTTTGCCAAGCCTGACTTTTGAGTCAAAGCCCCAAAGTTTCCTCGATTCGAAATCGGATTTGATGGTTCTTATCCATTTGCATCTGCAGGGTATCCGCAGTTGTGTGTCATAGCGGATATTACTGATTAATAGCTACGATAAGGGATAAACTAATGAAATTGTTGCAAAATAACTGACTAATGGCAGATGTATCATCAAATATTTGATAAAGGCCAAAAATAATTGTACGTATTTAATCGAGCGGAAATTGACACTGACTATCTATACATTACCATTTCCGCAATTATTAGCGGTATCTCTGTGGATACCAAACTGTTTCTTTAAACAGTTGAGAATTTAAATATTATACGACAACCTAATTTTACTAAAATTCCCACGAAAGGTAGGTATCTCTTATGATTTTGTCGTAACTAGTCTTCTGAATTACTCATACTTATTTAAATCCTTTTAAAACGTTTTTTTTTTATAATCTGACTAAGATAACTAATATCATCAAATTCTACAGAAACTGTTCTCTTGAATGGTTATTATCAAATTATGTTTATATTGAGTTAGTCAGTTTAATAGCGCTGAAATTATTATAATCGATTGATTGTGGCCATTTCCGATCTATGTATGGTGTTTATGTCCTCGTGACGCATGTATGTAGATGGCGATTAAGTCGATATATAGCTATCAAATAACACGCCATGGTTTTATTATAAAGAAGCTACTGCATAGGTAAAAAAAAACAAATATCAGCATAAACATGTTAATGTGGACGTTAGGTAGAGCTAGTTGAATAAAAAATGAGCCTGTGAACGTAATAGCTTCGATATTTATGGTTTTGTTTATGAATATTTTAGAACATGACATGATCACGTTACGTGCTGATAGCGTGAACACTGCATTAACTACCTACTATGATAATGAACAGCGGACGCTAGCTATTAACATATTTTATAATAGTGTTAATGTGATTTTTGTGACTCCAGTGATTCATAGACTAATTTAGAATTGCAATATATTTGATTTTAAATCATGTAAGGTTGTCAGTATTTTTTTGTTACTAGTAGACGTACTCGTATGTCAGTTGTTACTCTTGGAATGCCAAAAGAATCTAGCTTATATAGATTAAATTTAATTCTCAATCTCGTTGTTGTATTAAGTTTTAAATTAGATATAGCGGCTCTTGTATCCAGTATTCAACTATATAGAACAGGTTAGAAGATGTGGCAGTATTTGAACTGAATGTATCGTTCGTTGAGAAAAAATTGATTGAGTTTAACACTAAGTGCCTGTTGATAAAAGCTGGGAAATGTTCTACATTTTTTTACGACCGAGCTCGATTTCGGCCATGTAGATAGATCTGTATATGTTTTAATAAATCTGCTATTTATTATAACTTTTAAAATTTGTCAAAAATCAAAACTATTTGACTGATCTTCAAGTTAGATGTTTCTCGAACTTCAGTCTGGGTCGCTTATAAATGTCTCTGTGAAAAAAAAAAATGAAAATTCTATTCTTCATCTTAACTATTTGATGTTTCTTTTTGTAATTTCAAATACATGAGATCATTTACAAAACTTAATAAAATCTATCTTCGTCTTAATGCTTTCGCTAACTATTAATGCTTTTGGGTGTGTAAATATGTGAACATTACTGTTAATGTAAGGTTTCATTAAAATTAACAATATGTAACAGTTAAACATTTGTTTTATTTTAGCCAAATATCAGGTAATAGGCGTTTAGGACATTGATCTAACAATAGCTAATCATTTATGATGTCTATGATAAAATAAGGAAATTCATCTCAATAAATAAAATATATTTATAATTTGTAACATATACATAAGACAATAATTTTAAAAGATTTAATTAAAAGTTTGATTCAAACATACATTTAGGTATGAATATTTTATATCAGCTTAGCGCTACTGACGTTCAAACTTCCTTATTA
Organism: Mecyna flavalis; assembly: GCA_949319885.1. Classification (NCBI taxonomy): domain Eukaryota; kingdom Metazoa; phylum Arthropoda; class Insecta; order Lepidoptera; family Crambidae; genus Mecyna; species Mecyna flavalis. The sequence goes on from OX439426.1 coordinate 11,197,262, forward strand.
AACAATTTAAATAGCTTCGTGATTTAGAAAAAAGGTTTACTTGTAAAAACATCCTGAGAACATCACGATTTAAACAATGTAGGTAATCAGAATTTTTATGTGGATACGTTTTAATTAGTGACGTTTTTGCAACTTTTTACATATGTTTTTATGATGTTGACATGGGGAACAGGAAACAATCAATCAAAACAAAAAACTAAATTGACGTTTTGAAGAAAAACATTTTTATTTAGATTATAAACTTTGATAAAAATAATTATATTAATAATATTTTATGACAACTTACAAATATTCATATAAAAGAATAACGTAACATCTATTCAATTTAAACTTAGTACTGATGATTCTAATAACGTAAAAGTGCTACCACTTTCTGAATGTGTTTAACTAGTGTGACTAATACCGATGCAGCCGCCGCCCGCACCGCCGCTCCGACAAACCTCTTGGCGTCCCGTGCCTGCCGCCTTACCGCAATTACATGCCGCGGAAAAAATATCGTATAATATTTCTAACAATCAATCAATTTCAGAACCTTAATTTCGTAGGAGAAGAAATAGACCAGTAATTAAAAAAATAAAGAAAAGCTTCTAATATAAGAATGATTCATATGGTCTGTAATTGCGGTAATGCGTCAGGACACACATCATATCCACTACATCACTAAACTCGTAACATTGCACTCGGCGAGCGGCAGGCCGCGGGCGACGGGCGACTGGGCGACTGGCGACGAGTCGCCACCATTAACTAGCTACTAACTGATTTACTTTTATTGCTACTGACATTTGTGACTTATGACGAGATTCAGAATCACGATCTAACATCATTTTAAGTAAAAATTAAAGCTGCACAATTTATAATAATATTAAAATAGTATTAAGTACATAAATAAATATCGTAGTGAATACGTTCTCGTAGTTAAAATAACAATGTTGTCCGTACGAAAAACTCGTAGTGATATTGAGCAAACTTGAAACTTTTCACGTAATTTATAAAGACAATAAAAATATAATACTTATAAGTAGTGGCGAGACATTAACGAGTGTAAGCCGAATGGAAGAAATAACCGACCGTCGCGAAACAGTCTGAACTCGCAGCTTAGTTATAAGAACGAAACAAAACAATACATTTTCAAAAAAATATATGTAATATATCAATAACGTTACCTTAATTAAAATTCGCTGTCTACCTGCAAGTCATGGGACACATTAAAACAAACTACAGATATAACTACTACTAAAATCATTAAGTAATCTAAATTATGTCATAATATGGCAGTTAATCGAACCGTCCGCACATCCTAGGCACATCTCTCGTATCATTATCATGGGCGACTTCGTCTACGATTACACTCTCCAAGAGACAGAACTTGTTCAGAGAATTTTGAAGATTAATCGGTGGAAATAAAGCTTAACTTGCTGCCTTGCATACATACATAATATACATAATATTCCATGAAGTGCCACAAATATGTAACACCCTAAACTATTCACAGACATAAACATTATTCGGCTTAAAGCGTATAAGTACGGTAAATTTTGCTTATAATATTCCGATAACTGTGATTAGCTTTAAATATTATGCTAATAAGAAAGGCTTTTAATCCATTCGAGTCAGGTAGTCTACCTACAATAATAATATATACTTAACAAGTCAACAATATTGTCAATATCAATTACATTATGCTCATTTATTACAATTTTATGCAACGGCAGCATTATATCATTTGAAAATGGGTAATAAACACAGAATTTTACACTTCTATTTAACATGACACCTTAAATATAAATAAGTCTTGGACACAAATACTTTCATAAACTAAATCGTTGTCATGGCCCGATAACTAAACGTATCGATATTCAATTATAATAACAAAATGTATAATCTATTATATCTTAAAATTAGGTATACACAAACCACTCCCATCGATGATAATGTTAATGTTGTTCCAATGGACGACTTTTGTGACTACGTTTAAATGACTATTATTTATCATACATTATGCAAAATTGCGACTCTGTCTCATTTGAAATTGTAATTTTTCGTCCGCTGCTTCCATTTGGTGGTCCTAAAACGTTATTTATGTGTTGACGATAGTAGGCCGAAGGTGAATAATGGTCACGGTACTCCGCCGTGAGTCGTCTATGGCGACGGTTGCCACGCGCTCGGAAGCAGCGGACGCCGAACCTAACCCTAGAGCTTTACTACGTGAATGAATTGAGCGAGCTTAGACCAAACTTACGTATATAAAACTTAACAAAGTGGATGGCATGTAAATTGACTTAACTCACTTAAAATAGAGATAACATTATAATGATGAAGGCACTTTACGATTTAGCGTGTAGACAAATAACATCTACAGAATAAGTTTGTGACAAGAATTTCTTACTTTATCATCATGGCAAGATTAAAAGGTACCTGTTGAAACGATAACTACATACAACTAGTATGATAACCGAGTGAATGGCACACGCGTTCATATTCAGCAACATTATCCATTTACATAAGACACAAACGATACTCTCGTTACCAAACATAGAAATAACATTGCCATCATAATACAGGTCGTTGCATCACCTACACTCTGTAATTTCATAAGGCACTTAATTAGATATATACAACAATGATCTTTAACGTCGTTCACCTAGCGACCAACGAATTTGTGACGTAGTTTCATCGAAACAATGCTATGTGATGAATCGCTTAAAAGTAATTTCAATCTGAGATCGACACATTTAGAGACGTTTATCTCGTTTATAAATTAATATACATATATATTTTTAATGAGTGCATAAAGGGAATGTTAAAACGACTGTCCAAATTTTCAAAACGCCACGTGTCGATAGTCCACCACAAGACAGAGAAGCGCAGTGAGTAACACAGACAACTAGTCCGCAGTTTAGTTTGGAACACGCCAAGGGTGGCACTCACGAATGTTTTACACGCATAGTTAGCTTCTAGGCGTCACTTAATTTTTTCTTTTAATTTCAAGTTGTGTGACACGCAGCTGGCCAATGTTCTGTTGCTACGTGGCTTGGCAAGACGCTGCGGTGGGACCGCTAAGCGCGGCCACACGTGGCGCGATCAGGCCGCTAGTGGTCGACCGACAACTCCACGAACGTGATGTCGTAAAGCGGCTCGTCCTCGTTGACGCCCGCCGGCCGCACTTCTAGTAGGAAAAGATCCTCGTTGCAGTAGTACGCCAACATCTCATCGTCAATTTTGGCCGTAATCCTGTAAGTAAATATAGAATTCAGACACGTAAATCGTAGAATACAATAAATATAATGTGTAGTTACCGTGACTTTGTCTCATTATGCAAAGAAAGACATTAAAGTTATGCATTGTATTAGCTTTATTTATTCTTTAATCTGCTTATAAATATCTCCAAGTGTAGATTAATGTTGCTACAAAGTGCACAATCTTATAAATAGTGCGAGTGCCAGGTCAATATGCAAATTAAGTTTGTGGGTATTGATTAAGTGTCAGGTTTAGGAGGGGTGATTAAATGATACCTATAGCTTAGTAAAGTCATTAACTGTCGTCAGGGGTATTGTTGCAAACAAAGCTTTGCGAAGTTAGTGGCGCGCCCTCTCTGGACAAGCTGATCTCCATTAACGCAAGGCGGCCGGGGTCTACACTAACACAACTATTTGAGGCCAATGAAAACCACTTACCCTTTCTTGTTCTTTCGATAAAGATTATTAATTGCCGAACTTGAAATTTTGTACTTATTCTCAATCTGAAAATAAGCAGAAAATAAAAAAAATTACAATGGGCGTTTTCTTTTTTTTACGAGACGTCTCGTCTACGGAACGTAACCGGTGTAGTGGTTTCGCAAGGACAAAATTTGTATCACGCGCGATTCGATCGAGAGGTCGGTGCAGCGAGCGGCCGCGGTGTTAATTACAACATGCAGTTATGATGATCATGTGTATTGTATTAGACGGGTTATGAAGCGCCACGTATCGGTTACAATCGGACGAAGCGTCTCGATTCCTTTCCTTTAATAAGCCCAGTACACATTTTGCTCGACCGCAGAAAAACAGATTTGTTTCAGCGTTTTACAGGGAGAATCAACATGGTTAGTGGTATTTCTGTGTTATCGGTTTTTTAATTCTTCTCTTACAGTGATTGCGCATAATGTGTTCTGGACTTGAGGTCGGTAATTTTTCGTAGTATTATTGGCCGGGCAAACGAGAGGGAAGCCTGTCGCTCGCCCGCGACTGCGGTTAGACACCACCATGGTTATTCTCGTGCTGCGCGCCGAGCGGTGCGTCTTCATACGTTACTTTGACCGGGTTCGGTTACCAGCGGTCAATGTGACGTATCAAGTGTAGCATAAGTTTGGTTAATAAAATATTTTTATTGAATAACCTTACCATTTTATTCATTACGTGTGCCTAAACTGTTTTTATAACATTATCTACATCTAATACATAGACTAGCAATACAAAAGTGAAAAAACTTTGCACGTTAGGCATACAAATTAAATCAAATTAAGTACGTTATTAAATAGTAAGTATTTAATTCCTTTTTTTTTATTAAATAGCGGGCAAACCTGATTGTAAATGACCACAGACATTTAAAATACTCGAGGAAATTACAAATGCGCTCCCTTAACTAAGTAACTAACTACTAAACTTTTAAGTGAACTATACTTGAATTTAAATAAAAAACCTACAGTGATATAACTTTTCTGGCATCTATATAAAACTTTTCAACTAGTCCTAACACTATCTAGAGTAGACATAGTGTAAAAGGATGTACACTGGGCCATGCATCAAGCTACACGAATCTTTTAAAAGTCTCACTTGACATAGAACTCTATGCGATGGACATTAAACTGAAAATTGGTTGCAGCAATTTGACAGATTCGTAAAGGTTGATCAGAGGCTCAGTGTACTTAATGCTCATCCCTAACACTGTCTAGCCATGTCAATGTACTTACAGCATGCAGCAATCCCTGCGTGGTGGGTGGCGCGACGTGCAGCGGCGTGTAGACTTCATCGGTGTCCTGCCGCACGTACAGCATGACGCGCTCGCTGAGCGGCGGCGTGCCAGTGCGCGCGCGCTTGCCCAGCACGCCTTCCAGCTCTAACGAGTCCTTGCGGTCGCTGTACGGGGATAGACTGCCCACGTCGGCTCGGTACCTGTGGTGACACACACATTTACTCTCTACCTACATGGGGTCTCCTTGCATCGCATTAGAAATGATGAGATCCGCAGGACAACCAGGGTCCCCCACATGCCCGAAGAATTGTAAGCTTTAAGTAGCAATGGGCAAGAGCGAGAAGGACTGGCGGCCGTTGGGGTGGCAAAGTGGTAGGCCTTCCACAAGGTAAACCGATGATGTCATAAAGATCGCTGGCATCATAATACAATTTAAAAAAAAATCGAAAAAAATTATGACAACAAACTCACGTAGAAAGATTTCTGTCCCAAAGTAAATGTTTTCGTAAACAAAAGATATCTTAAACTAAAATAATATTTAATTGCAAAAAATAAAGTATACGTGTAGTATCTTCCTATCTATTTTGCATATTCTATAACTGCTCCGCTCTATAAGGAAACGATAACATTACTGTTCCGCTTAGATACCTTGTATAATGAAATTGTAAACAGGAGGTTGGACCTATTCATGAATATAGCTAAAAATAGAGATATTAGACTTACGCTGGCGCGTCTGGTGGGAAATGGTTGTGGAATTTCAATGCGGGGGCTTGGGGCTTAGCAGCGTGTAGTAAGAACGGTGAGGCGCCTTTCAAATGGGCCTCTGCTAACGCGGCTTCATCATGGCCGTAGAATCCTTGGATGTCCATCCCGGCCAGCTTGTCGATGTCCTCCGCCGGGCTGAACAGCACTGGAGGTTTCGACAAGTCCGCCATCGAGTAGAACTCGCTTCTCTCCGTCACCGGATGATATATTTCATCGAGCTTCTTTCTATTCGTGGCTGACATTTTCCGTTTCGCTGCTCTTCTCTCTTCGTCTCTTGTCTTTCTTTCCGCGCCCTTCAATAGAACGAATAAACAGTCGATTTAAATCTTTATTTTTTAAATCAACAAAAGAAAACATTGTACTTTGCAGTAATAAAATAATAATTAAAATAGATAAGTACCTTGTCACAGAACACTTTAATTTGACAGTAACCCCTGTGATAGACTTGCGTGTCTCGTGGATCTTCAAATGTGTCAATCTGAATGTGCAACGGTAGTCCCTGAAACAAAGTTATAAAAATTGTAAATTACATTTTTAGTAACTACTTAACTATCATTCATGTAAAATATATTCTTTAATCGTTTATAGCATGAAGGACTGAAGGTGTCAAAAAAACGAAGATTTCTATGTACAATTGTGAAAGAGAGAGATCAATGGTCTATAATTCATCTAATTCGCGTATTCCTCATACAAATCGCCTCATGCATAGTCAATATAAACAAATCAACTAATTTTTGGCTCAAGCAATTTCACGCTTGAGTTCTACGCTTGTCTAGGAATCAAGACAAAAAACGGTTTTAATAAACGTTCATAAGGGATAATTGCGATAAATTTACGAATAAGGAAAAATATGCACGTGTCTGGATCGAATCGCGTTAAAACGTCTTAATTGCGTCGGTTCGAGGTCGGTGCGTCGCCGCGCAGTGGATAGGTAATTGAGAGGCTGATAGCGGGCAGGTTCGATATCAGGCGCAGGGCGCCGTCGGGAGCGGCCGAAGGGACGTCGAAAGGCTTAACGGGTCGACTGAGGAACTACTGTTTTTGTAGTTATACAGCTTCAGTTTCAATTGATATTAAACGTTCACACTACATCACGACAAAACGTTGTTGACAAACTTTATACGCCTTGAATTGTAAGTTGTATCTACAGCCGTAGTTATTTTTAGCAAATTTAAAATATTTATTTAAGGAACTTAATAATTATGTAAAAATAATCCCAACTTGATGTCACAATAGATGTTGTGTAGATTGGTTGGAATATAAATTAACTTTTGTAATACTTTCAATGTTCGGAACGAATGAATATATTGAAGTTGACAAAGTTCCATTGGTGGCGCGCGAGTGCCGCCCTCCGCTGTCCGCCCATGCGCCCGCGCCTCGCGTTATCGCGGTGTCTCCGTTGCGGTTACCGACCCCGTGCCTTGACGTCCACGCATCGTAACATTTATTTACATACTTTCAGTGTGGCAAACTTAATTAACGTTTCGCAGTATGAAATAAACTTAATGACATTCATACGTTGGAACTACCCGTCTTCGATTTCCCACACTCATTAAAAATCCTATTAAATAAGCCTCGGCGTTCCATTTAATCATGCTCCTTGAGTATTTTTTATAAATTAATTAAAGTGCTATGAAGCACAATGTTAAAATACTTATGTTGATGATTGTCATCTACGTTTTCCTTATCATATTTTAACAGAACATTGGCATATATCTTGTTCATAAAATTGCAATAACTCGATAATTGATCCAGCATACACCTGCGTTATTATTTCGAAATTAGCATGCATCCATTTTATTATACCAACCTTTACGCCCTTTTGACTGCTGAAATCCGTACTCAGACACTGGACGGCAATATTGATCTGGAAAAAAAGATAAGGTTGATAAGTTATAAAGTTGACGTTGAAGCTTTTTCCATTATACCTTCCTATTAGGTACCTCAATGGAGACAATTTATAAAACTGGCCATGGAAATTACAAAATTATTACTGTATTAATATTCCCTATATCGTCGAGAACACACATCCTGAGCACAGAGACAGGCGCCAGGGTAGTCGGGAACATGAGCGACACGGCGCGGCCGCATACTGGCCAGCGCCGGATCTAAAACGCACTAAGCGCCTGAGTGATTTGAAATGAAAGTCTAGACGCAAGTGTATAATCTAGTAGGGTGTTTTTAGAGTCGCAGGCAGACATGGCAGGGCGGCGGTGGCGCGCGGCCGCCCGCTCATTACCGCGGTCTATGCAAATGACCCCCTCGCGTTTTTACTCGCCGCCAACACCGCCACCGATCACTGTCCGAACGCATATTATCTGTCGCAAACAACTCGCATCCGCTACGGTTTTGCTGTCCAACAATAAATAATTATGGATATCGATAACTGACTAGCCGCTAGTAAGTAATTTGCGGTAATAAAAGAAACCCTAGGAAAAACACACATTGTAGAGTCACATAACATAATGATGCGTGATTTCCATTCTCAGGCACTGAAATGTCTACTTAACAATTTCTAGCCTCGGTGCAAAAGACTCTGATATGATCAGATACAGAAGTCATTAAACGCTTATTACTACCTCCTTTGGTATTAGCATATTGCAATATAATAGAGTCGACTTGCAGCGGCCCATTAATTGTTTGATGAATATTGAAAAGGCTATATTCTAAGTACATAATATTGTCAATGAATTCGAGGTGTATATGTGTGTACAGTTATGCGTAAACAATTTTAAATGGAGCTTTTGTTATTATTCAATATTATAATGAGTTTACGCATCGCGGTGCTGGCGGGGAGCCGCGGCGCGCCAACTTTTTGTGCTTCATTTGCCAAAGTTGCTTGACCAAATAAGTACGCAGAAGTCTATTTAATTACGCCATAATAGTGTAATAAAATCATTCCACGAGTTTTAAGTCTTTAAATAATGAGGATGATGGGTGGCTACAAATTATTCTATATAAATATGCACATATCTTTGCATTTCTGTAGTCATTCGCACGGCCAACAAGAAGTATGATCGTATTTGCGACTCTGCTTTGTAAATATAAGGTATTTCATTATTCATCTGCGCACTTTAAGCATAATTTTGCTGTTATTTCTTCCCAGAGACATGTTATTATCATGAGGCAGGACCACACATACGCGTTCCACATACAACACTCCTCTTAATGAGACAATGTTTTTCTCCAGCACACAAAAACGGTTACTGATTTTTTGTAGTATGATAAAATAAATGATATTCTTAAATTTTTAGGACCAGCAATACAAATTTCAAAGTATATTGTGTAAAAAAGTAATTATCTTAAATTATCAAGTGAGCATAATTAACCTTCCTTCTGTGGTAGACGGGTGAAAAGTGTCATTGTTGTTTATTTTTTTCTAAGAACAGCTTGGATACATAATATACATGTAGGGGAACCTGTTGTACCTTGACACCCTTTGTACCTAGAGCCACTTATTTTTTTGAAATGTTCGCGCCTTTTTTCCGTCTCTTTTTTATGGTATTATAAACTTTGACAAGACCAATCAACATGAAGTTAGTTACAGGCGGCCATTGCATCGAGTTTGCATGGGAGATCAATTTAACGTTTTCGCTGCAAAAAAGTAAAAAATTTAATATTTTTTATTTCTTTCATTACTTCTGTTATTTACTACATAATTTTTTAAAACCATTTGATTTAAACAAGTACTTTAGCCAAGTTTAGAATGTAGTATGCTTATTTAAGTTAATCATAACCTCCATAATTACATATGCGAATAAACATAAAAGGGTAGGGGTGTTGTACCTTGACCATAGTAAAACGGTTGTTGTACCTTGGTCATATGGAAAAATTAATTCCAAGAGGGAATATTACTCAGTTCCTAAAATAGAATAACCTACTCGGAGTTTATTGATTAATTATGAAACGCTTAGTCCAAATATTAGTCCGGTACGAACTACGAAGAGAATAAAGCAGTGGTGCCCAACCGGTAGCTCGCGGGCACCTGGTAGCCCGCAACCTGTTATCTAGGCGCCCGCGAACAATACGGGTCAAATAAATACACAATATGGATAAAAATGATAAAGTATGGCTAGCCGACTTGGCATTTCTAACTGATGTAACTACGAAACTAAATATACTTAACGAAACACTACAAGGCAAAGAAAAACACATATCTGACATGATGAGCGCAATTTCAGCTTTCGTAAGAAAAATCGATCTATGGAAGAGACAGTTAGAGGAGAAAAATTTTCAACATTTTCCTTCCTTTACTGTCCTGTTGGACGCTGAATTTTTTGCGGAGTATAACCCAGCTAAACATGTGGAAAATCGGAATTCGAAAGGCGTTTTGACAAAATTTTCTGTATGGAACCTCTGTTTATTTTTGTCAAAAATCCATTTATCGATAGCGATGTTTCACAACTAGCTTCATTGATGGAAACCCATTGCTTCGTTAATAAAGCGGAAGCTGAATTAGAAATTATGACGCTTCGCAGTGATATCATTCTTAAAAGTTCAGAAAATAAAAGCGACGAAGTTTTTAAGCTCATGGACCCTGTTAAATACAAAAACGTACGTAACTGTGCTCTCATTAGTGTTGCCCAAATGCAAGAACAAGACGAGACTTAGCCAGTCTTGGTCTTGGTCTTGCGCCAATACACCTGGTCTTGGTCTTGGTCTTGGTCTTGCGCTCCCAGTCTTGGTCTTGGTCTTGGTCTTGCAGCAAGAGTCTTCCAAGTCTTGCAATTACCTATTAGTCTATTACTATTTATTAAAGTTTACTTTAAATCTTAGAAAAACGTATTAGAATTGGAACATTGTGAGCTTGAATTAACATAGGATCAAGCAGATTAATAAATAACTGAAGATTTGATAAGAAATTCGAAAAATCAACTGACCTATATGTCGTTTTCCATGGAAGTAACTGTTTCTTAATAAACATTAATGATTTATAAGCTTACATTTGCTAAAACATGTAAAAAAAAACAAATTAATTACAATAACTTGACTGTATTTTAAAGAACAATACTTATCTGTCTAGAAAGAGATTGAACCCTCAACTTATAAGAAATTTAATAAAAGAGTTTTACGATTTATCATTTATTTGAATAAAAAATAAAATACAACACAAATCAACAGCTTTATCAATAGGTTATGATACTTTATATCGATTTTTTTGATACACCGAACTGTTACACCTAACTACTCAGTGAAATAGCGCTAAGTCCTAGCTGCAAGACGCAAGAGTCTTGCAGGCTATGTCTTGTTCTTGCTCAAGTCTTGCACGGTCAGTCTTGGTCTTGGTCTTGCTAAAAAAACGCGGTCTTGTTCTTGGTCTTGGTCTTGCAAAAACGCAAGAACAAGACCAAGACTGCAAGACCAAGACTGAATTTGGGCAACACTAGCTCTCATTATTAAAGCATTTTTTGGGTTAACATATCTTTGTGAACGTGCTTTTTCTCAACTAAAAGTAATAAAAACCAAATACAGAAGTATGCTAACTGACGAACACGTCAAAAATTGTATGATTTTGGGTTGTACAGAAAATTACCAACCAGACTTTAAGAAGCTTTCTGAAAATGTGAATAGCCAATATGGCATTAGCTTTTTGCTGTTCCGGTCTATTCTGTTTTTAGTGTAGTAAATGTGTCGTGTCATATTAACATAATGAATAAAAGTGGTCTCATTGTACAATGTAGTTTCCTTTATATCACATATGTTTTTTTTTAAACTTCGTGGTGCCCGCGTGGCTTATCGGGATTTTCAAAATAGCCCTTGGAGCAATACCACTTGGGCACCACTGGAATAAAGACTTGTTGCTAATGTGATCAAAATGTTTAAGTTAGGCGTTACGAAAAATACTGATTTTATTCATATAAATTCTGTTAATTGATATGTCATAGATATTAGATAAGCTTATAAAGATATTTATAAACATTTGAAGCTGAAAATATTTTCTAATTGTCGAGAAATATGGATTTTATTTGATGAGTTCTAACTATGACCAAGGTACAACGTAGGCGGATCTAGGTACATCACCACTGTTGTACCTTGATCCACATTCCAATTTTTTTTTAGTTTATGTAACCACTCAAACGTCCGCGCGCGTTTCGCTAAGTGGTCAGGACAGTCCGCGAGTCACGTGATACGCGCAAAATAAAATCGATAGGAGACGTATGCTAAATAAATGCTTATTACTCAGTAAATAACTCAAATATCGCAAAATGAAAAATACTAATGAAAGGCTCATTAGTTGACGATTTTTAGGCAATAGTTATGTTTGATTTTAACATTATATTCTATTAATGATCTTACAGTGAACTTTAAGAAATGCTAATTTTGTCCTAGTTTTCAATTTAAATATTTTTTTTTATTAGATATTTTTGACGTTTACAATATTAAAACAATTTTGGGTTTTAGGTAATTTAATGGCCTTTCATTTGGAACCAAAATCCCATTATAAATCATCTTAAAAATATTACAAATAAAATAAAAACTAAAGCTACATGATCTGTGAAATCGAAGTTCACGTATGGTAAATTGTCTAATCCAGAATGAAATATGGAATATTTCAAGAAAGTATGGTAATAACCAGGCTATAATATTAATAAGTTTTCATATTAAAACATTTAATTACGATATAATATAAGAACTTTTTTAGATCTTCCAATTATTCACTAATAAAAACACATAGTCACCGACCTATTTTTAATCCAAATTTTTACTTAAAAACTGACTGGAATCGCACATAATGTTATAAAATATGAAAATATGTAAGATTATAAATATTTTGATATACAAAACAATAATATTTTATTACTTACGGCATGATTTCTCGAATAAAATAGCTGGAGTCACTCGCGCACTGATCCACAAAAACAACAAGCAACTTGACAATTTATTTTTTTTGTAGCCATGAGCCGAAGTTATGTTCCACTTGAAATAAGGTGTGGTACATATCATAGAGCGTCAAAAACCAGCAACACTACAGACTATAAACATCCACAGCGATAAGAAAAAGAAAAAAACAATCAGCGGGCGCGAATTCTTAAAAATGTAACTGTAGTTACACGGACTGTCCTGAGGTATATGGTCTCTGTAACTGTGGTTACAGTGGACGTATGAGTGGTTAAAACCTATAAAAAGGATGATCTATGCTGTTGTATAATTTATATTATGTACCACATTAGTTCGTCTAACAGCTAACATTTGTTTAATCGCAATAGCTATAACCGTTATTTTTCAAAAAATCGTTGAATGAAAAAGTGACCAAGGTACAACAGGTTCCCTTACATACTTTCATTATAATAGTAAATTACAACTCGTATACATTTTTGCCCAATACAACAGAAATGGTTTTGTTTTCTGTATATAATTTTGATATAGACAATAGACATGGCTTATTAAAAACTGTGCTTACCTTGGCGGCGCTTTCATGTGGGTTCCAGTAGACGGCGATGGCGTTGTGGGCCACCTCCTCGATGCAGCCGGCCAGGCCGATGCTGTTCTTCGTGTCTGCAACAAAACGATCAATTGTCATTAATCTTGTCTTCAAGTAACTGTGCAGTAATGGCGGCGGAGATTTCGATTAAGATATCAACGCACAATACGTCATCGGTGACGGAAATTTATTTGCGGGGCGTGAATAATCACGTGATAGTATCGATTTATCAACGATTGCAATGTTTCCACTTCTGTCCCTACAAGCCATCTAGCAATTAGTGCCCATTCAGACACCGGGAGCCTGAATGGGCAGTTAGCGTGAATGCGTTTCAGATGGCTCTCTTTACCCGACAGCGTTTTACTAGTTTGAGGTTTGAAGCTAGTAGCGAGCAAATAAACAAAAAGGTATAAATTGATAAACTTACTCATCTGTCTAATAAATAAACGAGTACTTCATTGGAAGGAGGTAGTGTAATAACATAATATGTTAATTGTATTGATGGCGTGACTAAGTGCGCGATTCACGGTTAAAACGTATAAAAAGCATAATTTGTCGGGTATGTGAGCACTAGGTATATTATACAGATTAGAAGCGTAGGTGTCATAGTTATAAATAATTCAGTGTTTATTTCGTTACAGTTGTTTATTGCGTTTGGTGCAAAGGGGCTGCATTAGCGACAGGCGCGGGAGGTTAGTGAGTAATCGCCGCTGCGCTGCGTGGGCGCCGCGTATCGGTCGACACCGATGTAAGGATACCAATGTTCTGTTCAATTTCTCTTTGTTTAATTATTCAAGTCCTAGGTTATTTTATTCAAAGTCATTTCGAATCTTATCTCGTTCTTTGTTATTTTTTTGTATTGACCACATCAGAATTTTATCAGACATTCCAATTTCAGACTTGTGGAACTTCAAGATTTAACTCGTTTTTATGTTGTGTATAAATACTAAACTACTTTTTTTAACTGTTGCTTACAATTTCATACCTACTGTAGTTTCGATACTTGGCAAGTATTTATAAATTACTTCGTAAGTATTAGTAAATACAATTGAAAAGTAGTTAGTCACGAGCAGTATGGTAACCCTGCATATCGGTCCGCCCGCGATCTGTGCGGGCGCCGGTGACGGCGACGTGTTTATGGGCGCGGGAGGCCCCGCCCGCCCTCGGCTGCCTTATTGTTTTAACAGCCAACAGCGATTTACGAGCGACGTCCTGTTGCGTGTCGCCTGCTATCTGACAAGGCGTCGAGGCATACTCTTGCCCAAACTAATGTTCGGCTTGGGCGTTAGGAGGACTCATGTTTTAAATTGTAAACGAATTAACCTTTTTTAATGAAATTCAAATGGAATATGGATTTTTGGGTAGATTTTACGACGAAAAGGAAATAAAAGTTTATTTGTGATTAAAAATTATCTAAAACATGTCTCATTTTACCTATAACAATGGTTTTGTTGAGCCTCGAGTTGTTTAAACTTATATGTCGACACCAACCAATAAGGCAGTTAAGTTTCAAAATTATGTTTACAGCTATAGAGATCACTGTACTCGAACGCGATAAATATCCGGCAAATTGCACGGAATCTCAATTTGCAAAAGCTGCAGTATGTTATTTCATTCCGAATATCGATAATGACAAAATTGTGAAGCAACTTTGTATTAAATGTCGTTGTAAAACAGTGTGTAATGTCAGAACGTATTTGTTGGCATCCAAACAAAGACTTACAGTGTATTAATCCAAGGAATCAGTGGAGCGTAGTAATAAGCGAAAACTGTCAAAAGGAATAAGCGTGGAGGCAAAGAGGCTTTGGTACGACGAGCAGCGGCCACGCGATGCAAGAAGACACGGAGGTAATCGGAGAAGGCATTGTGCGAGCGCGCAGGGCGTTGCGTCGCGGACCGCCCCCCGCGCCCGCGCGCCCGCGCTTTCACACGCCTGCGCACAGGTGTCCGGTGTCGCCCTTGACGCTCCCAAGTTCGTTCAGACGTTCCTCTGCCCATATGACTAATCTATCACCACTTCACCGATGACCCGCAATTTTTCACATCTCCCCGTAACCATCTTAACTTGGCCATTATTTTAATTTGAAAGAGATTATCCGGCTATAACAGATTATTATAAATAAGATCGATGGGTCCGTTTTGTGCATGTGTGTCTAGTATAGATGTTAAAAATACAGTTAATAATGGTTTGCCTGCAGAGTTTTGAAGAGATTCTGATTTAGTTTTATAATTCGTGTTCTCTACTATATAACCTAAAATCTTGGTAGGATTTTATACTTTTCTGTAAATCGTAATTAATAATGTAATAGTCTTTTTAACTAATAATATAAATTTCCATATTAGGTAAATATTGTGTAATCTTTCGATAGCTTGTTTTTAGAAACAGGATGTTTTTTCTTTGAATGAAATAAAAATATTTTACAAATACTCCTACATATATATACCTATAATATTATTCTTTGGAATACACACCAGTATCTATTTGAAAACTCGAAAGCTTTATTTTCAAAATGCAATGATAAAAATTCTTCTATGTTAGACGTTATTTCATTTTGAATAATAACGTCGACAAATAAAAAACTTAACTAACATCGAGATAAGCTAAAAACCTTGACATTAAACTTGGCCCGGCCGCGCGAATTAATGGCTTCCATGTTTTTATTTTCCTTGAGATTTAATTTATAGGCATTGCTTGGGGCCGCAGCGTCACTCATTACAAATGCTACAGCCCTCGGTGAAGTAATGTTAGAATGTGTAAAGTGTCATATATCAGCGGTGTTTACTCCGCGCCGGCCAATTAATAAACGGCCGTTCCGACGATGACGCAAACCTCTATTCGGTCGAAACCTCTGTCCTACTATAAAATCAATTTTTCACTAACATAAACCGTTTAATAACTTACATTTTAATAAATAACACGCTTTATAGCTATTAAAACCAAATAACGTAGTCAATCACTGGAAATCATGAGGTACTGACGCGTTTATATCTAATTAATGAAGCGGCCCTGATCCCATAAAATGAGTAAGTTATTCGAAATCTTAATAAAAAATGTACTTTTCGCTGTATGTTATTCAAAGATAAGACCATAACGAGTCTGCAGAATTATCAAAAATAATATTTTCCTAAGGTTTGTTGGTAAGAAGCGGCGTTGCGCGGACGCCGAGGCTCATCGCGCAATTAACATGCTAATGAGCGCGCTCCCCGATATCATCGCGGTAATTATGTCCATGCGCGACTATATTGTACCATTGCTTATATCTGCGCCGCGCGTTTTAGACAACTCGCACGCATCGGCCGCGTCCCGGCTACCTCGTATGCGCAACCACAGCACTTCTACGATGCAGGTGTTTTGACTTCGGTACTAGGACGGAGGTTTCTCACGAATTTTAACGATTTCCTGTTACTCAACGGCGCAGTTCATAGAGCTCATCTCGTCAGATATCTCTATAATGGTTTTATTTAGCCTCGTCTCTCGGAAACGTTGCTACGTTGTATCTTTAATCAGTTTATCGCCGGAATGTGTCATTATGAGTGACCATGTGTAATGTGAAGCTCGGAGCGATAGCCGGTGGTGCGTCGCTAGCCGGGCGGCGCCACAGATGTTTTATTTTTAGCCGGGGCGATTGATAGGTAAGGCGGTCGGTGTGGGCCGGGGCCGGGCCGGGCCGATGCGCGTTATTTATGCAAATGTCCTAACGAGATATAATGGTGGGTAGCGGGGTGCGCGGGAGCGTCTCCGCGCTATCCGCCTGCAGCACAGTAATTAGGTCCTGCGTGCGGCGCCCGGTCCCCCCTCGCATCCCTCCCTTCACCCCCGCACGCAACTTCTCGCCGTGTTACTGTGTCGCCTCGAGCACGACTAGCTTTTTATGCAATAAATATCGTGTCTCAAACGTTTTTAACCGCTACCGGCTGATCGCCGCTCCCGTGCAAAAACCCGCCAGTCATTGTTTGCGTACCTATCATCTTAATTGACTTGTAATTATGAAATCATGCAAACGCTTATTTCTCGTACAGTAGCAGTGAGCTGCACGTTCAATATCAATGTCGGTATTAATGAGCACTTACCGGCGTCTAATATTCTCTGTTTGACTGAGTGTTGTCTTCCGTGCCAAAACTGCCACGCTTTGATTTCATCTTCTGGAGATTTTTCCTCTCGGAACATTAGCATCACCACACTCTGCAACAAAAAAAAATATTTGTAAAAACAGGAATCAGTCAACAATCACATCCGCTGAAAGGAGTACAATTTTTCCATTCATTTAAAACTATGCGTGCCTTTGACTATAAATTGCAATCTATATGGTTGTTTACATAATTTTCTCCGCAATTTAGATGTATCAATTACATAGACACACAGGTAGGTCGTTAGAAACTAACTCCATGAAGCTGTGTCATGTTATTTATTGCTAACTTTTAATGGCGAAAGTACCAACGAATGCCTTAAGCATTTCGCGAATACGCAAAACGCGATTACCGACGCGCGTTTCTCAGCTATTACGCTAAACGAGCGTGATTACGTCGTTACGGCGGGCATCTTAATATCCTACGCATTTAAACAGTTTAAAAAAATCACGTGAAATCTTTTGACGGTTTCCGTTCAGTTGAAAAAGTAAAATATGCTGTTAGGACGATTTCTATAGACGAGTTAGAAAATGAAGTGAAAAAGAAGTGGCTCGCGCGAGGCGTGGTGGCTGCGCGGCCTTATAGGGCTAACGACGAGAAAGCACCTCCGATCGTCGCCTCGGATTGATGGATCGACGCGTACGCGCCGCGCCCAGTCGCAGCCGCCCGCCGTCGCGCGCCGCCGCGCGCTGCCCGGCTCCAATCATCGCGATGCAATACTTATAAACAACATGCAAATACGCGTCGCATTGGACTTAGATGTCATTATAAAGTCATGAATATTCACAAATAGCGATAAGCTAAGCGAGATGAAGTATTCGGCGAGCAATTAAGCTCGCACTGCAAATAAATTCCGCAAAGACTCCTGTTTACAATGTTGTCGCGATGAGATAGAACTAGCAAGTAATTTTTAAATTACGATTCATTTTATTTATATATGAGTACCTATGTATGTAAGATAGACATGAGCTTTCTCCGAAGAGCACGTAAAATCAACGGAAACACGCATACTAATAGGCGACTCGGGTATTAAATTGTAACGGTGCACTCCTACTAACCGTCCCGTCCCGTCGCTAATAATAAATAAATATAAACATTTACTGCTTTATTAGAATTCCTCCATATGTAGGTATTTGATGAAACACATACATAATACATGCGTAACTGTAAATTGGAATCGGTATATTATCACAGCTTTGGCATTCAAATTAGTGACAAGCTGGTAGGAATTAAATTGAGGTTTATTGGACGCTGATATTTTTATTATCTGCGTTAAAAGCCATAACCATTATTTACTTAGATACTTACTCAAGTCTTTGGTTTACTCTACTTTTGTTTATTGTATTGAAATTAATGATTCATAAACACTTGCCAACGAATTTATTGTCTAACTACCGCCTAATGGTTTACGTAATTTAGTACCTATTTTGAAGTTGCAATTGAACAGAACAATCTTAGCTATTGTTGCATGACAAAGACACATTGTACTAACTGCTATGTTAAACGTTTGGATTACGCAATTTATCATAAATAAGCTTTATTTTGATTAGATTTAGTAGTTATCAGCTTAATAGGGATAAAAGGCAATTGTTTGAGGTCGTAGGTACCGTACTCTCGAAATGTCATAATAACTTTTGCATATAAATTGCTTTTATGGATGATTTATTACTCGGTACGATTTAATTGTCTTACAAATAAGCCTGATAAACTGTTTACATTCCATTGTCGGATGCGTGACGAAGGTGTCTATATCTACTAGTTCGATTTTAATGTAACGTTCAGAATCGCTGATTTTTTAAATTGCTTTTTTTTACTAGCCATACCCTTTCCATTATATAATGCATAATGTCAATACACAATTAAAAGATATATTCGCCAAAATATTACAAAGCACTAAGCATGCCTCGAGTACCTATATCTGAACGAGTAGATAGTGCATATTTATGTATCATTGACAGATTGGCAGATTACTAACCCGATTTATATGTAAATAAATGCTATAAAATATCTACTCGTCAATGCAAAGCGGAGAGCATATTTTAATGCAGTTTTTAAATATTATTTTTCTGTCATAAATAACAGTTAAAGCTAGTATTTTAACCTAAATGTATGTTAAACTTTTAAGAATATTAAACCGGTACTGTATTTATTCACCGGTACAATAATTACGCCTTCCACAGAAAGCGGCTGTCGTGAGCGCTGAAATGAGTGCACATTTATTTTTTGATATAGTTAAATATCGAAAGGTTTTTGTGCCCGTATTTTAAACGTCGCATTTCACAAGAATGCCTACGTATAGTTCTGCCTTCTCGGCCCAATTGGCTGCACGTTTTCGGACCGTCAATTAATTAATCGAGTGTATCGACATTCGACCCGATTTCAGGAGCTCGGTTGACAATCTCAGTTATCTGATTAAGCACGCTTTCTCCGCGCCGCATGTGACAAGCTCTGTTGTGCCCGTGCGTCGCCCGCCGATTACAGCCTGACAGCCGCTCCACATTAATTTCGTCACTCTATTTGAATAAATAAGCAATCGCATACATTTCACATGGAACTGCGCAATCAGATGATCTGTATCTTATGCTCATGTGTGACAGCTCGCGATCATTAATCTATTTGTGCCGATACTGAGCTTATTTTACGTAATGCTATGCTTTGTTCGAATTGAATAATTTATTGAATGCATTACACTTACAATGCTATTTCTAGAAATAATTCGTGTATTAAATACAGGGTTTCGATTACACGTCTTGTTAAATTTTAACAAGACGTGTAATCGAAACCCTCTACAAAGTAATCTAAACAAATTGAAAGTAGCATTGTACGAAAAAAATGACGTCTTTTCCTTTCCCGAAGGCGGCATATACGCGTCGGAAGCGTGATAAATGGTCTAATTAAGAATGGAGCCTGGACGTGTATCCACTTTATTCCTATATCGAAGTCTATTTCTCATCAATGCTGTGTTGTCTACGAGAATACGAGGATACTTGCTGAGTTGCTATGCACCTGTTTTATTGTTACCCATAAATCGTAAGTTAATGACGTCGTTAACGTATCAGCAAAACAATTACTTTAGATATTATCTCATCGCGTTACGGTTATGTTGTGGATGTTTATGTAAGCACGCTTGGTGATCGGCTGCGGTGTGCGCGGTGGCAGGTCGTCATCGAGCATCATCTGCCGACGCACAACAATGCGTGCAACAGCTAGATAAGGCCGCGCGACCACCGCGTGCGCGGGCTCCGCGGCGGTGCGGGTTTTTGTTCGCGGCCGGGCGCGGCGCTCATCCATCAGCCCCTATCTGTTTTATGACAATTATTTATGTTCACTGCGTGGCAAAACTATTTCGCTTACCGTTGAGCTTTATCGATAGAGCAAAAGTAATGTCCTGCAGTCTCGATACGCTGTATCTGATACGGATACGTCTGTTTGTTAAGTGCACTAGTTGTCTGTGCTAGTTGTTTTAACGCCTAGGTTATTTGCTGCAAATGTTCTCCGCAGTGAATGTCGGTTTCGACATAAATTCTGAACGGAACTGTGGGTGTAACTGCCGCGCGGTTGCCTACGATCTGCGTGTCGGTATTTATTTCACATCAGGTGAAATATATCAATGACATTTTTTACTTAGTGAACAAAGCTTTAGTAGTTTACGCTCGCTCGTGGCGTGAAGAGATTCTATCAAGTAACAACGGTTTGAAGTTAAATGCATATATTAAATCGACGAGTGGAGCGTGCGTGCCTGGGTCGCGGTGGCGTGGGCAGTGGGTGCACTTAGCCTCGAGCCTCGGGAGATCGCTAGAGATGTGCAGCTTCCGTTCGCACCGGACAAATTGCCTAGCGTTCCATACGCATCCGCCGATATCCCGTTCGCCCTATATTTGAATCTTAAACACTATATTTATAACACTGTTTTTATAAACTTATCAAACTAATTTCTGGAAATGATGTTTTTAAACAAGTTTCTTTAATAAACATTCATTGCATCACAACAATTAACCTGTTGAGGAAAAGTAGTCGCTTTTTACATTAACCATTATGTGCAAAATGCTTAGCATTTACGTGATTGTAATAATTACACCCGTGTAGATCGTCCCATGTAACCGCTAAATCTCGATTAAATCGGAGCAATTCCCGCAATCCGTCGAGCGTCGGATTAACATCCAAAGTCACGCCGTAACACTAATCTGCTTAAATGTCGAAAGGAAATGTCAGATTGTAAAGTGCAGGGTTCTGGACGAGCGTGATGCGGCTTAACATGCCGTACCCACCGCTTAGAGAGCAGCCTTCAATCACGCTTTGCTCAATCGCACTTAGTACGCACTGAAAATGTGCGACAATCGGTACCAATTATGTCATGGTTCATTAATCAGGACCGGACACTAAACACCATGTATAGATATTTAAGGATACGGCAAGGATATCCTACAAGTTAATTCAAGATGATAGATACCAAACCTCGCGTCTTATTGACGTCATAGCTTTTTTGCGTATATTACAATTAATATTTTGTCTTCAATTTGTATTGGTCTTTTGGGATGTGTCAATCTATACCTATAATGTTATCATTTACGGATAAACAAGTAGACGCGTTAAAGTGAAACCATAATAAATGTTACATTTACCTTCGGCAAGGTACACTAAAATGTAATTAAATTTAAGCAAGAAACCGGTTTCCGATACACCAAATAAAGATACCCATTAGCATATTAGGTTGACGAAATGATATGAGCATTAACGCTAGTACAGTTATGTGTCGCGTAGGGGTTGCATAATTATGTGGATCGGCTAATGCCGCCGCTCGGGCTGCGCGGCCGTCGCGGCGCGGCGCGGGCGCAGGGCGATGCTATCGCGAGTGACGCTAAATACGCGAGCCGTGACAGCTCCAATATCAGGACAATGACGCACCGTTGCGTAACGCGTTTGCGTCCGAGCCTTGTCACACCGGGAATTAAAACTATTAGTGAAAGTTGTTTTGTGATTCATAATAAAATTATTTGCCTATAATGCAAGTATTGATATTATTTATTTGTATCGCCTTATATTACACAACAAACGCCGCGTAAAAACATCAAAAAATACATACATTTTTACGGCACCATTTCGAAAACAACTCAATAAAATCCATAGCTCCAATAAAAGACATTATTTCGCGTACCTGACCGTTGTAAGGTATTACGGGATAATTAATTACAGACAGTTACGCAGTTTCAGGAGTTACGTGAATATTATCGAATAATACGTAATATTTCGAAAGTGTAACAGTTATCGAGTGGCGTTATGCGAACCTGAAACCGAACGTGGAAAATTCACGCTCGGTCGAGCGGCGCGCGCGCACCCGCCGTGCCCGAACTAAGCGCAATACTCCATATACTTCACTACGTAAAAACATTTTATACACGTTCCGATGTATCAGTCGAACAACATTCTATAAACAGATATATGCATAAGCATAATAATTACCACCTTTTAGTTTTGTTTTGTCTACGTTCGTAACGAGCTCAATAAATAAGCTTAAAAAGAAAAGGAAAAATACTGGCGACATAATTTAATTTTCATCGCTAACGGTAATGTGAATTTGCAGTGATTTGCAGTAAGGTAATCGTCGTTTTTTCGATCTCAATATGAAATTACCAGAAATATTATTTGGTTGAGGGACAAAAAGCTGAAATAAGCAATTAGGTACATTAAAATCACATAAATTACTCTTTTAAAAATAAGGAAAGGCACAAAAAGTACATTAAATTAAGGCGAGACCGTCGTTGATAAATATCCTATGAAATGTATTGTGAACTGAAAGCTTCTACAAGGGAAAATGTTTAAGTACCTACATAATGTTAGAAAATGTTGAAAATGAGAACAACTTCGGTTCAGTAGTATAATAATTTTAGAACTAATTCTAAGCAATTCTAACCACCTTATTAAAAACTTAATAGGTTTTATTACGATTTTTAAATGTATTATTTTAATGTTCCATTTTATGCATTCTAAAATTGTTCTCATAAACTGACAAATTAATTTATAACATATTACGACGTTTTTAATAACCAAGACAAAAAACACTTAAAGTATTCTTTTGTGTTCAAGTTGACGTTGGCAGTATTGGTTTTTATTTGGTAAATAGTGCAATGTATAATCATTAGCGTTTTGTATCGCGACATGGCTGTGCCCGAGGGGCAGGAAGAGCGCAGGGTGCAAGCTGAATGAGACATCTCACCGCGTGATTGATCGCGAGCGTGATTGGCAACTTCCAAATGTAAACTCACGCATGCAAATTACGGTACCATTTTTTTTCACAGAACATTATCTTTTTTGGAGGCCTTGAACGAAAATTTCATTACACACGAGTGCCCTATGTGAGAAATATTCGATCTGTCTCATATGACAGCCCTTCACTCGCCGACGGCAGAAAGGTACGCGGGCAGGAACAGAATGCGGCCGTTATATTATAATCCCTCATCAAGCGTAACATGTCGAGTGTAAAAAGCATCATTAACGATTGCCTTAAAAAGGCAAACGGGAGCAATCATTAAAATCGTAAAATATTATAAAAAGAAAATAAAAACAACGAGGTGTCTCGTTACGCGAGTTTCCGTTGCTACGAAAGTGAACACAATGATGTCAGTGTTGCGATAAAAACTCGAGTAAAAAATGCTCTGAATGAGTAGGTGCACTTCGTACACGCAAGATACGGTTTAATCGAAGTTGAGAATAAGTACATTAAGCGGAAGTTTATCAGCGCCGCTTAAATGGTATTAAATGGCATTGGTATTTAAATTACCTACACCATTACCTATGTATATTCTTACTACATTAAATTTAAATAGAGGTATGTTTATGAAGTAATCTAATTTTAAATTTCCGAAGGCAATTAATTTGTAGATGGACTTTGTGCTTCTAAGGCACCTTCCATTAAATAGTTTTATCCTTGATTTCCTACTTCGATATCTGTCACTTAATGTAATATTATAATATCTCCAGTGAAGAGTAATTCTTTATTTGTAGTTTTTATTCCCAAGATAGAAAGGCCAATGTGGTTTAAAATCGTATTTTAATTTATAATAAATAATTGCCTATAATTAAATGCACATGTAAGAAAGTCACCGTACGTAAGTTTATGATGAGATATAAAATGTGTATTTTTTTCGTCAGAAAAAAAATGGCCCTGTGTCAGAATTGAGACCATGACATCTTTATTGGCACCAGTGACATTTATTAATGCGTTTATTAATGCACACTGTAGCAGCAGTGATTAATGAAGAGAACTGTTGTTATTAAAACACACCTCTACATTTCATTATGTTGCACGACTGCAACCCTTAAGTGTCGCGGAATATCAAATAAGGAGACGGTTTGCTAGCGAGATGATTAATTGCCCTCCGCTATGTGATTGATCGATCCCATTTTTAACAATGTATTTTACACAAAAGTATTAAAGCGACACTGCTTAATATGTTTAACTTTCCTAACGTTTCTTTAGATAACACTTTAAAATGTTATTTGTCACTTGGCATGTAATATGCAAATGCGTGTTTTTATGGCGTGCGAATGTCGGTACCGACCGACAATGAGAAATTGAGTTGATTCTGCATTTGGAACACGGCAGCGGTGTTTAATTAATTGCGAAATCTCGAATTCGGTCCGTATGTTGGGCGTATGGTGTACGCAGCCGGGCTGCGGTGAGATGGTATCGCGGAGGCAAAGCTCCGCCGAAACAAGGGCGGGCCGTGCGGTAATTACAATCCCACCACGCACACCCAGCGCACACACCAAATCTCTGTGTTTACTATAATTTCTTATATCTTTTAACCGCCTTTTGACACGCGAAATGCATTCGCATCGCGTGTGAATTTAAAATTTTCAGC
Source organism: Mecyna flavalis (assembly GCA_949319885.1). Lineage (NCBI taxonomy): Eukaryota > Metazoa > Arthropoda > Insecta > Lepidoptera > Crambidae > Mecyna > Mecyna flavalis. The sequence goes on from OX439426.1 coordinate 11,222,390, forward strand.
CGCGTTTGATAAGGCTAAATTGTTTGAGAATGTTTGCCGGAGTAGTTAGCGATTTTGTGCACTTTTATATACAAATGTACCATTGATTGCAAATGCAAAATAATAATACTGACCGAAAAGCTTTTTCGTATCAAATGGAGCGTGACTGAGAGATTTATTTAATTATCATGATGGCCATAACTTTCATATGAAAACACGACTCCCAGTCCCCAGTGTGCATGTAATCTTTATTATTGGTTCAACATGCATCGACTTCGAACCTTATTTGTAGGTCCGAAGACAAAAATGCTCATTAAAACGCGCTGTTTGGCGCATTGAAATTATTTTATCATAATGCAGAATGGTTATTGTTTTAAAGCAGCGCGATATTATCCGGTCGGAGCGCAGACTCCCGGGGCGGTCATTGTATTCCTATATGGCGAATGTCAAAAGCGTCGTCTTAATTATCGGGCGCGGCTATACAATGCGGACTCGATTGCGGCGAGATAAGCCCTCTATACCTAACCGAGCACTGAATGCGATAGCGCCCGTCCCGCGCCGGACCGCGGCCCACTTACTGCTTTAATAATAACTTCAAACGTATGTCGCATTGTATCTCTGATTATTCCGATCTAAGCCCATTGAATCGAGATATAACGTGTTTGAATATGTTACTCGCATACAAAAAAAAGTTTGCCTATTGAAAATATCGACTGCGTTTCATCCAACCGCTATTACAACACAATGTCTAGACGTTTACTATTATCTTAATATGACTAAGTAAAATTCAGTATAATATAATTCAGAGCATAAATTGGTTTAATAATGCGAAATTGATTTCTTACGCGGTCTCCAATTACCTATCTGAACATGATTAACGAGACCACCGAAAGTGGATTTTCTTGTTTTTCAAGAATATCCAGTGCATTGTAAAAAATAACGCAATTTAATTGTATGGTTAGTGTCATGTTAGCCCATGCTATTTGTCATCTTGTTTTCCAAGGAAGTTACGGGAAACAATAATGCGAGGGTATTTCCGATTTCCACGCGGCACGTGGGTGCCAATGCGGCGTTATCTTTTGTCTGGGATAAAATTTTCCCATGAATTAATAGTCGATTGGAGTCACGCTATAATGTATCATTCTTTACGATTCGCTAATTGGCCGCACGGTACCTATCGCCCATAAACATTGTGAGTTTCGAGCGTTCTTGATAACTATGCAAATTAAAGTTTCACAATTCCCTATAGTAAATATTTAAACTTTGTCTTGTTTTATATACAAGTAAATTACACTGTACATTGACAACTCTGTCAGTGGGTATTAAGTTTCTGTAAGTTAATGTCAGATAGTTACACCTACTGATTAGAGCAATAATGTTGGATACAGTCTTACCTAATAATAAATTTAATTGTTTACAATTTACTTCTGAATATAGATAGCTTTAATAAAATTGGTAGATTACCGTAAGCAATATATTTTAAACGAGTGCATTTCAAATTAATGTTCTTTGTCTATTTTATCGATTAATCATTGAGGTCTAACAGCAAACTTTGAATAGGAGCAAAACAATGTAGTATGAATAAATACTAAAACGGTTACTATAAAAAGGCTGAAACATGCAATAACGTTTCTATTACGAGTAGACAATATTCCATTGAGAGAATTATTATCTTCTTCTTTTTTCTGGTTAAATAGAGAATTCAGTAGCTTATGCTTTACGCGCTAGGGTGGTAGCCATGGTTTCGAACCCCAGCACCAGTCAAGTCGAATAGTATGTGATGAATGAGAAATTAGATCAATGATGATGATTGGTTAAGATTTGTTTCTACTTCGTATACCAGTAAAAAATCAAGAGAAAATGAGGTTCAAATTACTTAAAAAAAATAAAGGGAATATGTGACAATGAAACAGAAAAAGTGCCCGGGAGCAGGTAATTTGACCGCGACGCTTGCGGTTGTTTCCCGAGCGGCGAAGGACGCGCGGCAAAACGACGACGCCGACGCAGGGCGAGAGGCCGAGACGCGCAAGCGCACGACACTTGCCCGTCAAGGAGCGACGTGGGCGCCCATGGATCGACCAATAAAATTATACGCGTTACATTCAGCTCGTAAATATTGAACAAACATCGATTACATTTCCGCACAGAAGCAATAATTTTGTACGTTTTATTCTTACGGTTGCGGCTAGTTATAAATTGAGATGTTCGAAGAGAGACTGCCTCACGATCGTGTTTTACGATTGCCTATGCCTTTAAGGGCCGGCTATTGCCGACCAATGGTGCCGTACAAAGTGTGGTGAACACAGAATTTACCTACTTCCCACTTTAAGACCTTTTAACTGAATCGTTATGAACTTATCAACAACTCATAAAACTTTTATTGTTTTACGCGACGATGTTCTGTCTACTAACGGATTTTAACTTTTAATTATTCTAATTAAAAAGAAAAAAAAATAATTAGTTTTTGAATAAAACTTAATTTGGATGTTACTGAATAAGTTTTTTTTTGTTTAACACGCGTATGTTAATAATTATCGTAAAAATTTACGACTGGTAGCGTAAGGACTTAAATACAGAGAGACATTTGTTTAAGCGTTACATTAACATTGGGCAGAATAAAATTCAACATCTATATACTATATGTGTCAGTTCAATACTTTTTCAGATCCTAGTGTGTTAATTTACAAAATGTGTCAGTTTAATACTTTGTCAGATGATACTGATATACCTAGTGTGTTAATTTACAAAATTTATTTTGTTTAATATGACTAAATCAAGAATGAAGTGCTTACATGTAGGTATAATGTTGTGATTGTTGTTATTAAAAAAAACTGTCAAAGTAGTCAAAGATCACTTTGACTTAGTCGCTTGGTCCGTCAAGATTTTTAAAAAAAGTTATATAAAATAGCCAGTTAATATGAGTCATTCTCGGTAAATTGCTGCTTTGTCTACAACCCTAGTACCTATTGTTACTGATAATAACGTGATTACAATTACTCGTACATTATTTGTTAAAAAATAAATGTTTTACCTCGCGGTAGGTATGAACATCGAGTTAAAACGTGCATTTTAACAAAGCGCACGTTGATTCGTTTAACTTTTACTAAATAAGCGCAATAACATTTTATTTGTCAATATTAAACATTTTCTTGGACAGATTATATTTAGACGATATTAATTCGCTTCGCTACCTCTTTCGGGATGCAGACGCAGTACCTACTGACGTTGGAAATTGATTTTATCGGCTGCATCTCATCGCGTCGTGTAAGCGCATCGAGGTTTTTATGTCAATCGCCCCTAGGGTCATAGTGCCAGAAGAGATTGTAATTATTTACTTGGCTACTATATTACTTATGTTTATTCATGCCACAGACGTCTGCGTGCGTTCCGTTCAGCTGACCACTCGTTTTGCAAGATAATGACCAACATAAAGACTTTGGCATATTTAAATAAGTAAAAGAATAGTAATGGGCCAATTATTACCACACTGGCTGTAGGGCACGCGTACCCACCACTGGAACCAAGGCTGCTTTACATTTATGGGTAACTGGGTTATTGATCACACTGGGTCCAGACAAAAGAAAGTGGTTCTATAATAAAATATCCCAAATGCTTTGTCTCTATACTCGTGTCTAATCGGTTTATACTTGGTTTATGTTCTTATCCAATTTTATTGTAGATGTTTTTTCCTTTATCGCTGTAATTCTGACCAAAGGCTCCCAATATAGGTCCGCAATAAAAAGTTAGTCTGTAAAATTCTAGATAATATCTAAAAACGACCTAAAAGTGGAGGCGTTCTCACGATGCGACTGTGTAAAATGCGTATAGATGCAATTAATATACGATACATTGTAGCTAATGGTTGTCTGAATGTACGTACAATCCCGTGTCAGATTAATTTCACATTAAAGCTTACATGATCGCGCGTACTTATTCACGTCGATGTATTTATGTCATTAGGCATAAAGATTGCAATTAAGAAAAAAGGCACAATTTATATCAATGTGCTCGCCACGCTATTTAGCGCTCCTACAAATGACAAATAGTACTTGTAGCTTTTAATTTAAGTCGTAGAGGCGATGGCAATCAGGTGACTCATGTCTTGCAATTAGAAGTGAATTCGAAACACTTACCTTTACAGTTTGATTCTTGAGAGGTTTGTCCGGGTCGTGAATGTACTCTAAGGTGATGCCATAGAATTGGCCTTTGTTGATGTATGTGATGCGGTCGTCTTCACGCCGCTGGGAACTGCTGCTTGCCGTCTCCAGGTGGTACTTGAACCCGTACGAGGAAAATCTAAACAAAAACAAAACATACTTATTATAGTAACGTCATCTTTATCCACCATCGAGAACAAATGGCGGAGCATGACATGTGGAACGCCTCTGTTTTCAAGATTAAGATAAACATCCAAAAGTTGCGCATTACGGAGTAGCCCAGTAGGCGAGCTGTTGTAAATGCCCGTTGTTAAATAAAACGCACATAAAAGCTGGTTTCTGAAACATTTAGAAAAAGTGCGATTTCTTCTTTGAGATACTTATCTACGAATACACGTTCTCCACAATAAAGTTTCCATGAAGTAAAGTAATAAAAGTGCGCAAAAAGTGGAAATCTTAATTGCACCGCCAGTAAAGCTTGTCAGCGGCGTCGTTACATAAAGGCGTGTAGATCCAGTTCGTAGTGCGCATTGAAAAACTGTGTTTTCTCGCGATTTCCTGCGAGTGGGACGGAAGGAAAACCCCGCTAAATTAGCACGATCGCGTGCCGCGGCTCGTTAGCGACGCGGCCGACGCGTGCGCCGCGCGGCCCACGCTCCCGACGTAGCCGCACAAAGAGAAAATACACTATAGGAAGGGCCGATGTCATTATCAGCCAACTCTATTGTACCCCGCTCTAACTTATGTAACACGATAAAAAGCTATAAATCGTTATGAAATATTTTAATCCGCTAATGAAACCTCTCCGGAGGTATTTAGGTATGCCGGTTTGCGTAGGTACCTTTAGACGGCAACGCGGCGGTTACACCATTACTTAAGCTTTATTGGAAACAATTTGGTAAACAGCCCCGCTGATGTTTGCGATTTAAACCGAGCTTGTTCAGATAAATGCCGTGTAATGCAAACGCAGGCCGACATTGACGGATCGGCCGCGGCGGCGCTCGGCTATCTGATGCTCTCTAAGTGATTCCAGGCGCAATTTACATTTGCGACGTTGCTCTCTACTGTCATTTTGACTATCCTTTGTTTGCTAAGATGATCTATCCAGATACATTCAGTAGCATTGTATAACTATTCTTTAATTTGGAAACAAAGGAAGCCATACGTGAATCACTTGACGTGGGAATGCAACAACCACCTGCGGACTTTTATTCAGAAATGTCGATGCAACATTGCAATTTTCATTTCATTATAAAAATCGGTATCAATGCCCATCGGAATAACCTCACGTTCTGAATGTACATAATAAGTACTGACCGAGAACACAATCCGTTCTTATTCAGAAATAAATAACACATTGTTTTCGAATGAGCTTCATTACAAATTTCAGCGACGACGCAGCCGAAAAAAGGCACTTCCTGCGTGAAGACGAAGGCCTTTCATGAATAAATCAATCGACGAGGCGAGGAAATTGATGTGTGTGCAAAAAGTCTCAGAACGCAGCGACAACAAAGTGCTTGCAATAAAAACGCATGCCGCGATAAGGGAGACGCGAGTGTCGGGGCCGGCGAGAGCGGGAGCGGGCGCGGCCGCGGACGCGGGTGCGCCAGCGGCTGGCATGCGCTGCGCCGCCCTAAATCAGATGCGCATAATACAGCTTTGTTTCACCGGACTTCATAAAAATCTAAGCACTCCTAAATAGACATTGCCGTAATCTCTTTATAAAATACTTAATAAATTATTAATAAAAAAATACTTTCGATATGTTATATTATGCCACCACCCTTAGCTAAATCAGTATTGAGACAAATATTAATTGTTTCTTAATATAGGCTAATTTAATTGACTTTAAAATATAGTCGACATAAAGCAGGCAGAAATTATTACAAATCTTTTACTGATTTGATATATATTTCTCGTATTCTTAACTTCAGCGTCCATCACGGGCGTCATCGTGATCTATTTTAACTGTGACGTTCTGGATACTTATTTTCAATAATTGTTGTATAGTCCGTATTCTCAATGCTGTCGAAAGTTTCTGGTGAACAGCAGATAGGTATCAAACTGCTAAACAAACACAAGTTAGCTGCCGTATCATTTTGCTGATGGAAATTGAACGCCATTGTGTGTCAGAGACGAATGTCCTGAGTGACACAATGCTCCGAATGTGTATTTCCTTTGTTTCATTAAACCGATATATTTCAACACATGAATATAAAGTTCTGCAACTGTAAGCATTGATCAGCACGTCACACGTGCAAAAACGACATGGCATTCAACAAACATGCTCAGTACTGAACATAATGTATCAACCTACATTATGTGTAAGCTGTATGTATCAGAATATCACGTTAGCCAGTCTAATACTAGGTCTCGTTTAAGCATACGGGTTAAAAAAAGACTAAAAATATTAAAGATTTGTTAACTTAGTTTCACCCTGAGAATTCTTCTTCGTACTTCATTGAAATTAAAAGATATTATTAGTTAATACATATGGGATGCACTGATAGCACGTTAGAGGAGGCAAGCGAGCGGCTGCGGTGGTTAATGAGAACGCTTAGCCGCGTAATGGCGGCGCGGTGATTGCCGACTGCGCCCGCGCATTGCGCCCAGCACGCAGCGTCACAGCCTCATCCTTGCTACACTGTAATTACTCACTGCTACTATCCTAGTAAACGATTCAAGAAAATCGTCTGAGACCACCGGATAGGGTTACCGCATTAGGGGTAAACGCCTCATCAATCGAGACGTGAAAAGAATTTGAATGTTATCAAAACACCCTATCCCAGGGATTGATGAGAGAAAATGCAATTAGAGCAAATTACTGTACTGAGTGTACGTTTTATAAATGCATTACGAACTGTATATAAATCTTTCTTATAATCCTGCTTAACTAGAGTATAACTCAAATAGAATGACAGCGTGTAATTGCAAATTACAAAAGTGTGAAAACGGAATGATCTCATTCCAATCTGAACATTAAAAGGAACAAATAATTTAAAGATCTTAATTTATGATACGAAAAATGGGTCTAATGCATTCATGAGTGATAATCTCATACGCATACATTAGTTGATTAAGTTACTACCTTTTAAGAGCTCATTCCGGTGAGTATTCGACAAGTAAATAAAGTGGCCAATGGACGCATCGAGAGCTTTTTGAGTGCCTAACTGGCTGGTAAGTAATAGTTCAAACATCGTAGGGGCTTCGGAACGGCTCCGTACCTCAGCGAGGGCTGGTATCGGCCGGGCCCGTATCAACATCGAGGTAATTTAAGACGGTAGAAGCGACCGAGCTATTTGGGCCAAATGCAAGCAAGTAATTATCGAGATAATAATGCTAATGCACTTATCATGTCGACGACTGCTTCCGCCGCGTCGCTTGCGCCGTTTCTTTGACGATTTGTTAGTCTTACTACCTACTCTGCCTACTACTTATCTTAGTCTAATTAGCGTTAAAAATTCTTATCACAATGTGACAATTTTAGAAATTTTATACTTATGAAAGTAAAATTTATCGATTATAATATAATATACAAAATTATTCTTTTAAGTATAATACTTACGTTCATCCTTCAAACTTTCCAAGTGGAAATGTGCATGTAAATAAAATAATTAACGTTATTTGGTACTATATCACTTACTATAGCTATATTTTGTACATCATCATCCTCATAAGAGTTTTACTCCTGTCGTTGGAGCAATTTCCAATTTTGTACATACTGAATTGTGAACTCTAGCTATACCTATCTATTTGCTAATAAAAATACCATAGATACTACATATAACATTTAATTGTAAATATTATTCTATATTTACCAATCCAAAACGAAATATTCCAAAAATATATTGTTTGGAAATAAAATAGCCATTAAGTAAATTACCTTTTAATGTAAGATGTAACTATAATAATCTAAACTATGACTCATTATTCAATTTCACTTTGTATGAACACTGTCGTACTTAGGAAAGTATCATTAGGATAGCATATCCCTAATATCTGCAATGGCCTCCAAACGATCTAATTTAATGGAATTATGGAATCTTTCTCCAAACACAAAATAATATTTCTCGTCACATTAATTGAAGAGGAGGAGAAAGATGTAGGTAGTAATTGGTATGCCAAATGTAACAATCAAGTGCGAAAAAAAATGGAAACAACAAATAAACCTGACGACGCTTCCAGTACTAGAGCTAAAAGATTTTATTAGCTTTCGTCAATGAGAGAAATTAAGGAAACATTCAATTTACACACCCTTTTACTGTTGTATTCAACACTCACGAAACACAACTTAGCACCATTTAGAGATGTGGAATCTTTAGCGGTATCGTTGGAGTACGCACACTCATACAATTTTGATAGAATTATTAACTGTTGTTTATGAACAATGACAATCTTGGTTTTATTGATAATATTTCCATTTTTTTATTAAAATCTTCCTCTTTATTCTTAGTAATTTGTTAATAAATTCACACAAAACTGTTTAGGTTGCAGAATATGGCGTATTAAAGATGATGCATGTTTTTATGAAATCTATAAATTTATCTATTCATTCAAATATATGCCAAATTTCTATGCAATTTCTTTTTGGGTGAAGCGTATATGTGTGCGTGTGTGTTAAATCGAAACGTATATTTTCTTAGAAAGGGCTACAATAGGTATAACGTGCAGAGAGGTGCGAAGTGGTCGGTAAATAGTGGTATTGGTATTGTTTACCTAACCTACTCACACCAACAAATTGTATTGATGCCTAACTTCAGTTCGACATCTTAACGCACCATAATAATCAAAACATTTCCGTAATTTTAAAACTTATTTTTTTACATTTTTTTCGCTATCATGTTGTGTATACTGAATTAAATTATTTTTTACTACGGATATGGAACAAAAAATAACCAAGAGTGAAATAAAAAATAACTGCCAAATTATGCAAATTAATGTGAGTTTCAAATTCCAACATTTTCCGCATGTTGAACGTTATTTAAAATGGTTACCGCTAATGCCGCTGCAATTCCTTACCTCTTCTTATGTAGGTACCTCTGGCCACATGTTATTTCCGCATAACATTAAAAGGGATTATCAATATAATGAATAGGACAACTTAATAACTTTGAGATTAATCACATAATCGCCACGGACAGTGTCTAAACAATTAACTCAAATTGAACCGGAAACACGTTTAAGTTAATTTGAAATACTGGTTCAAGAAATAGCTTTTTGAACAAATTTTGCATAAAATTCAAGGTATATACAATAATCGTGCTGTAAAGAATAGTTTTACTTATTTACATTTAATAAAAAGCTGTTAAAATGTACGTTATAATTTTGTAAATCTCAACTTTAACATTTCTAACGAATAATTCGTTACCACACGGGCAACATTACAATTTAGTCTTTATAATTTATAAGGCGGTACTTATGCTTGTGCGCAACATTTACACGCAGTCCGCCGTCACGTGTCTGTAGGTACCTGGCTAATATAATGGATTTTATGCTTGTGCGATGAAGTAACACATATTTCACGCATGTTTGAGTGTTATATCAAAGTGAATCCGTAGTTAAGTACTATTATTATGACTATCTATCTACTATACTGATGTTTATTTCAGTGAACAAAATAATAGGTACATATTATCATATGAGGAGCTCTGAATCAAAACCAATTATGTCCTGTAACGAAATAATGACAGAATACAATGTATTTTGCATAAGTGCATTGTTGTCCTATTAAGTAATTACATCGGATAAACTGGAATTTGATACGATTGAGCCTTAGTAACATTATGCATGTTTATGACTGTCGGAAACGAAATGTAACTCAATTTCGTCCGAAGAGGGACATAATCGGTTTTGATTCGGAGCTTATATTATAGCTTCCAATGAATCCTAGGATGAGGATTTAATAAATTGACTATAGGAGTATCAATAATGAAATCTTCATCAGATTTGTCACTGTCTGATGAAGATTTGTCATCATCAGACGATGATAAAGAATTAAGATATGAAGGGGTTAACTTACAGCTTAGCAATTTGTATCTTGTCAGCGTCGTTTTGCCTGCCGAAGTCGTGCCAGGGCCTCGTCCGGGGCGGCTGCGCGGGCGAGTGGTGCGCCGACGGCGTCCCGCGCCCATCCTCCACTCCGGGCTGCTGGCATATTACCGTGTAGTCGAACGACTGCGCGGACAATAAGCATCCTTTACTCTCACACGCATGTCTAGGAAACAGCTCAAGACAACTGATATCCCTAAATCCATCAAACCACTTTGTTTAGACAGATATTTAAAAAGTTGTGTTAATGATATCGAAATATCACTCTTGTCACGAGCTTCAAGTTACTACATATTTATAATATTGAAAAAATTGGGAAATTGTAAACCACACTAACTAAATCAAAGTAATACAACAGAATAAGAATCTTTGCGAATATCAATACCTACTAACAGTACATTTGAAATTTTTTGTCTAATGTTCATTTGTTTTTATATAAGGAAGAATAAATATACTTAAAGTATAAAAAAATACACACGTACACATCAATTTGCAACAAACTGCACATTAATTAAAAGATAACATTTTATAGGTAAATACATGTCTGGCCATTATATCATACCAAAAAAACAGTATAACATCTTGTATTAATTTTCGCCAAAGATATTAAGTTTCTTACAAAAAAATCTAAGACATACATAGCTAGAATTAAAGACATTATTAATACGAAATCTATAAAACTTTATTCCGCACGATAATGGTTAAGCGTGATGCTTCACGAATGTAAATTTTGTATAATGTCGGAATAAATACGTCGGTCGACTCGACACCTTTCTGATGTTCTATTTATGTTAAATTGACATTATTAAATCACCTCGTTTCTGCTCATTGGCTGTAGTTTATAAAACATTTTATCATTATATTGGAGTAGGAAAATAGGATTTAAAGTATTAACTTTTCGTTATCTCTTTTCGTTTCTAAGTTCTGTCGCGTACCTAACTATTCTGAGATTTTAAAAGTAGGTAAGTAAGTATTTTGCTAAAAATAACTTTCAATTCATAAGTCACTACTAAAGTAGTATAGTTAAGTTAGTTGCTATCTCACTGGATAGCAACTAACTTACTCGTTACTAGTTAATCGAATAATATTCGCTGGAAAAAGAATACGAAACATCCAACCTGGACTGGAATGTTTGTTCCCACAGAGATACATTAGAACAATGAAATCGTCTAAAATACTTTTAACATTAACCAGCTATGTTTGCGTTTATAAATTTGGACAATATAATTAAACTGCCCAGTTAATGACATACGCAATCGTATTAAACTTTGACTTTGGAAGAGTAGATACAAAAGTACGTGCTAAATTAAAATACAACACTACGATGTGATTTTTTATGACACAATTTTCCATAAATTAAGCCTAATTAGTTCTAATTTATTATAATGGTTTCACATTAAAATAACATTGCTAATACGTAATCTTAATGGGTATCCGCAATTATGGCTTCTATTGCACAAAAAATAACAATTACCGACTACATTGATTATAATATCGATAAATAACTTTTAAATGAGAACGGTTATGGTAAGGTGGCGTTTGAGTAGGGCTTGTATTTAACTGCACATCAAAAAATACTAAAATGCATATCAAAAAAACTGAAATGCTATCCTACCTAACCTAAACTTTGTTGTGCAATTAGTTATTTTGAGGAACATAAGAAATATAGTCTTTTTTGGATACACACTTAAATATATCTGTATAAGTAATAATTGTGTTACGGTAATCCAAGTAGGAAACTAAATTATTCGCAACAAGACAGGCCAAGCGTCTAGAAATATATTAGTGTCAATTATTTAGATTGACTAGCACGTCATTGTAACAAAAGGCTAATTTAATAAATGCTCAATCTAGATTACTGTGGTGAATTGGTCGTGATTGCCACACCTTAACACCACGATGTCCTTCAGAACCACTTAGCTGCAGCTCGATTAAAGTCATGACAATTTGTTATTTTAATGTGTAAACACATAAATTCCAACTCGGCGCAGGGTGTTGCGGCTCCATCAGGCTGAAGGCCTCGCGTGGCGTCAAGCCTATTGTCTGTGCATCAACCGAGCTGTAATTAATGGGACCTAGTAATTGTTATGCTTATTCTTCAGCCTACTCATAGGTTATTAGGCACAGCGGTTAATATTCTAATTAGATTCTTTGCTATGTATGTCTTACAATAGATTCTTAACAGTCTTATTTGAATAGGAATAAAGTCATAACAAGGAAACATGAGTACGTTATAAACTAAGTAAATATAAAAATTACCAAACTGAGCGCGGGTGGGCTTCAGCGTTAATGAAAATCTCGTAGAAAGTAATCGAGACAGTCATCGTGCATGCTCATAAACATTGTTTTGTAGAAGGTATAAATGTTCGTATGGTTTGTCCTTTATCTTGTACATAAAATACAGCAAATTGCATGAACTAAAAAGTATAAGTAACGTGGCCCGCAAATTAGAAGCTTTGTTTGTGTGTTGACGTGTGTGGTTGTGTGTTGGTGTGTGTGAAGCCCGCCCGCCCGCGCCCAATTCTCGTAGCACCGACCTGCTGAACGGCGGTGTGGTCGCGTGGGGTGACCGCGTCCGCGCCGATGCCGCTGTCCGGCGAGGGCAGGTCCACGGTCAGCCCAGCGGCCGCGATCACACTTTTGCTGTGGTATCGAGGTGCCGCATACCGCTCCCCGAACGCGGAAGCCGGCACCGGCTCCGTGTCCGCGTAGGGCGGCGCCGCTCTCTGCTGATAACTATCACTGACGAAGTAATCTCTAGGGTAGTAAGGCTCCCCGGCGAACGTCGTCGGCTGGCGCGGGTACTGCTCGCCATAGGGCGTGGGACTGGGTGTGCCTGGTGGCGCGAACATCTGCGCAGCATACATGGTGGCGTCTGGCAGCAGAGAGCCGGCCGAGGAAGCTCGCGACGGCACCGGCGACGGCGATGCCGCTTCGCCAGGTTCGCCGACCGCCACCTGCGGACACACGCGCCTGTTACACGCGTTCTCCCACGACAACTGTCCGCTCCTTAACGTCGACGCGTACATGCCGCGTCTATACACAGTTCACAGGTTCACGTACACTAGTCGGTTCGCTACTACACGTTCACGTAAAATGAGTTAAATCCCGAACAGTCCTTAGGGGTCGCCTGCAGTTGCAGCTGGGCGGGCAGCGCTGACCGGCCGGTGGAGGGCGCGGGCGGGCGCGGCTAGTGCGTCGCGAGCGCGCTGCTCGGCGCATCGTACGCTAACCGCGATAAATAATACATGAGTGACCGGTAAGGAAAGTGTGTGAGTGCGTGCGCGCGCGACGGCGGCGTGCGGACGTGTGACGCACCTTGTGTCGCGGCGGCTTGAGCGCGTGCGGCTCGGGCTCCTCGACCACCTTGCGGCTGAGGTCCTCGGGCTCGCGCTTCACGAGGCCCGCGTGCAGCAGGCCCGAGAGCTCGCTCAGCTCCGCCCCGTGCGCGCCATTGGCCGCCTTCAGCGTTCCGCCGGCCCTGCGGAGGGGAGACAGGCGTGATTGGCGACAATGCGCGCGCGCAACTATTTCTACGCCCGATCTCGACGTGCGCGCGCCAAGTCGTCACACTATCATTCTCACTCTACCTGCCATGCTCTATTTTATCATAACACACGACTGTTATTGTTACCACAAACAATATTTTTGTCAACAAAATCAGAACGGGTTGTGTTGAAATTTTTTGCAAAATATATTTGTGAAATTAAAAATTATTTATATATTACATAACTTTTGAATTTTTTATAATTTGATTGCAATAGGTACTTGTTTAATCTGTAAACAAATTACTATGGATAGTCTATCCAAGTTTAATATAAAAAATAGTAAAAAATAATATCTCTTACATACTCGACTACTCGTGGGTTAATCTTATTCCAATATTTTTAGTTTAAAATGCTCATTAGGTATATCTTTTAAAATCTCTTTCAGAAAAAAAATGCTAACATGCAAAGTAACCCACTATTCTATCCTAAGTACACTCACGAAAGGGCCTCTCCCTAAGTTAAAAAAAGTTAATAAAGAAATGTTTTCATATTTATGCTTTAGCATTCGTCCTTAAGATGTAGGTATACTGTATATTACCTACTTGAAAAAAGTTGATAAAAACAAATATAATCAAAAAATAATATCATATTGTTTTATCGATTATATTAACGTTAGTCTCTGTCTGACAGTACGTAAATCGTAATCGGGAGAAAGTAATAGTTTATGTTAGTAAAATCTATTAACAACTATAAAACTTCACAAAATAGAAGATTATAGATCTGAAAACATTATTTCCTTTTAAATACGTGCATGATACAATTCTTAATTTGCTGACAACTGACAAGTGCAGTCTGTTAACTCATCAGTTATGTCATTAAGAAGACGAAGTTATAGATTAAAATATTTACACAATATGATATATTTATGAAAACAAACAAACAATTATGTAAATCTTTTCTCTTTACAATATTAGTATAGATAATAGAAGTGCGGTAGGTAAGTAGAGATGGGACGGGTACCCGGTTTGGATCCGGTACCTACCCGGCGGATTCAGCACTTTTTCATGATCCGGCCGGGTACCGGATATTGGCGCCGGATACCCGGCAGTGTTGGGTAATAACATCCAAGATAAAATTTAAAAAAATTAAATCAATAATGGACATTTATTTCAATTAAACATGAATCAGTAGAAGAATTAATATTTAATTAATATTCATAATTCAAAAGAGGTAAATTATGGCGAAGAAATACGAGCTTTTTTGCACGATCTAAGCTTTTTCTCAAAGACATTACCAGGCTCCGAAAAGAGGTGTTCAATTCTTTATAATAAGTAGTGACCCATATTATCGGCCCACTTAAAGGGATTTATATCTTCTATCTATCTGGTAGTAACTAAATATACAATCAACTTTGGTTTGGCTTTTTATCGGAAATCAACAAAAACTTACTTAAAATAAAAATTCTTAGTATTTTGTTACATATTTTATCTAAAGTCTATAGTTTGAAGGTCATCAAATACCTAGTCATAAACTATACATAACCTGCTAGTTCGATTGACAAGCAGATTGGCAACGTCGATGACTCGCGGTTTTGGTGGCTTTAAACACATTAGTAACTTATTTCAAATATGATACGTTTGCGGATCCACGCCGCAAGGATCCAGCAAGGTATGCTGGACCCAGCATACCCAAAAAAAACCCCTGGATCCAGCTGGATTGCTGGATCCAGCAATCCCTAGTCGCGCAGTATTGGTTTTGTTTTTGTTTTAATACTCATATATCATCGCATAACTTTTTTTATATAGAGGCAGTCAGGATGAACTTACTCCACCTGATAGTAAGCGGAAGTGAGGTCTAAATATAAGGATGACTGGGCCCAATAGATCATAGTACCCATTGAGCCAGTCACCCTCACCCTGAAGGCCTGCATAGATGCCGCTTCACGCCCCGCCTGAAAAGTCCAGGATTATAGGAGGAAGGAAACACGTGAGCCGGAAGGGCATTCCATGCCCTAATGGCACGGGGCAAAAAAAGAGGAACTATACCTCTTGGTATGGGCCACCAGTGTCTGGATGGTATGGGGATGGCAACGCAGTCCGGTGCGTGTTGTTGGGGAGTGGAAAGGGGAGGACGGGATAAGTTGGAATAACTCTTCATAGCATTCCCCATTATAGATACGGTAGTGAACACTAAGACTGGCAACGTCTCTACGTAACTGAAGAGGTTCTAGGGTCTTAGTCACCTCTTGATCACCGACATTACGGATAGCACGTCGCTGCAACCTGTCGAGAGCCTCCAATAAGTACTTTGCGGAACCATCCCACAGATAAGAGCAATATTCCACACACGGGCGAACCTGTGCCTTGTATAAGAGACAAAGCTGCACCGGAGTGAAAATTAATATATAGAATAACTTATTCTATATTATATGGTTTTTGCCATAAAGGAAAATTATAATATCAAAACTTCACTGAATGTCATTGCAATTCATTGTGATCTTATAAATCTCTTGATATAAATAAACTTTGTGAAATGCGAGTTCGATGAAATGCAGGTTTAAGTTTTGGTCCCGTGGACTTTAATAATGCCCAGGAGTATGGTCCCTAGTTCAGGCGCAGAATATTCTATCATTCATTTATTATAATGTTATAATAACCACGAAATTCAACAAAACACGCCATACTTAAAAGTTCTTGACTAATAACGCCCGGTAACTAAGTGCAAGTTCAGCCAATAACACAACGCGTAACCGCAGATTAGAGATCATCAATAATTTGATGCACATTTTTCCAGATAGAAGTAATTGGCTATGTTATGTAATATTTTATTTATTTGTCTTACTTATAATAAAAAGTACAGGGACCTATTAATAGAAATCAAAACGCAATCGAGAGTAACCACAGTGAAAATAGTATTGATTATTATTTCCTCCACTGGGGTACCTAATTCCAAAAGAACTACCTACACACAAGTCTTGCTTGACACACTCCAAATACCAGCTTCTACATTTGAGCTTCTTAAAAAAGTAACGATATTAAATACTTGCCGCATTCTTAGAAAGTTTTTAAATACAGAGTAAAATTATAACCTTTTAAGATGATGACGGTGGTAGCCGTCCTCGAAACCTCCGATAGACGACACCATGCGGCCAGAAGTCCTCTTGCATAAAAGTCTCCAGGTGATAGGTCTGCACTCTCACCACAAAGGAACCGAAGTTGACTTTATGGCGAGAATCCAATCGATCATCCCTTAGAGTGAATTTGGACTTCTTTCGAATGTAGTCTACGAGATCCTCGACGTTCGTAGACCAATGCAGTCTGGACACGTACAGCTGCATCGCGCGTACCTCAGGACTTATATTTATTTATTTAACTTAATTTACAACCTTTGGGCCATATATGAAATATTATTGGATCCTATTAAATAGACAAAGCTAAAACGAATTATTACAATATAATTTATTAATAATGAATAATTAATGATACAATATAATAAGACTAATAAATAAATCATATACATACCTAAAAAATAATGAAGAGATACTAAATAAAAAGATAATGCTGTATACGGTACGACTGGGACAAGATGAAGACAATTCAAAGGATTCATTATCGATCCAGCAAAAAAAAAATCGGAAACCCGTTTTTTTTCTTTTTTAATAAGGTCAAAAGCACGTCAGACGTAACACTTTGGACTTTGTACCGCTCTTATGTTGGAGGCATAACTGCTATTATCGAACTGCAAGTGTTTATCGTGATGTGCTGTTGACCGTACATACTACTTGTCAATATTTGCTTTAGATACAGTAAAACGAATAAAGTTAAATGAATTTAACATATTATTTATAAATATTATAAAGTTATAATTCGTTGAAGATGCGCTGACGTCAGTTCTGCCGTTAAGTAATCAAGTAGAGTCGCGCTGGATCAGAATCCGGTTAAACTACGAGATGGGGCAAACAAATTAGTGATGTGATAAAACTGACGTATTTACCAAGCTAGATACAAAATAATCATTCTATTACAGCTAAATAATAAGCAGTCGCATAATTAGGAATCCAAAGCCGTAATTTTAGTAATTACGAGTAAAAAAAAATACTAATTTCTACGGGACTTGAATTAATTATCTAGGATTATAAAATTTAATACTATTTGCAAAATAAATTATTTCATTTCATTTCAATATAAGTCAATATAAAGTTAATTTTAAAATATCTAGTTTGTTAAAATCCATACGTCATATAAAGTCTGTACATCTAAAAAGCTCTCCGCCTATATTAACAAAAAAATAAAATGCGATGCGAATCTTTAATTTGAACCTAGATAATTGGCGCGACAGAATGTTAAAAAATGGTTAAATTAGATTTCAATAAATTATGCTTAATATGTTAAAATAGTAAATTGAAAGTAGTTATTTCAACATTCGTTCAAAGCTCGATTATTGAATTTCGTTCTACGAAAGACGTTTCGTCTTGCGTCATTTTATTATTGAATTATGACTTCCAGATGCTATCTTCATAAATAAATTGGATCAGTTTTGCAATCCTACGGTTTATTGACAAACGTCGGTTAAATTCTGGGGTGTAGCTTCGTAAGTGAGCGAAGGCGTGTAAGTGAGCACATTAAAGTGATTTGATTTGTTTGCATGCGAATGCAGGCGGAGGTGGCGCGGCGCGGGGCGCGGCTTTCGTCGGCCGTTGTCAGTGCGCGCCGATTTATGATAATTGAAGACATGTTTCATTGGCGCTCAGATGTTTATTTTAGATAAGCGAGTCGCGCGGCACTATTTCATGCGTCCGAATTGGCCGGACGCGCGACCTCCCGCACGCTCGACGGTCCATCGCCCGTGTCCGATTGCAATTCTCGCTCCGCTCATTCTTTACAATTTATGCATGCGATTTGTAAGAGAAACACGCCGAGTGTGAAATCGCTCATCCGATAAGATAAAGCTTGAACGAAATATTTTGGATAGCAACAGTAATTCCGCTGACGTCTGGAAGTTGCGACGTCGCGACGTCGCCGCCGCGAAGGGTTGGCATCGATTAGTTTTCGGGTATGTAAATTGAATCGATGCTAATCCGGGCGAGGAGTGCGACGCCGGCGGCGAGCGGCTTCGTTATTCATGTTGCGCGGCACAATGCCGTGTTTGCTTGTCACTCATTGTTGGCGCCTACAAAGACGCGAGACAAAGCGCTCAGCTGACAGCTGAGAGCCGCTTGCTAATCGCGCTCGCGGCTACATCCAGGGCTAGGTTTCCGTTCACCTACAGACTTAGGTATATAATTTACTGCAAACTGATATCAATCGCAAAATTTATAAATAGCGTAATGGTAGTCAATGATATGCAATTAACTAAATGTTGTGCAGTATTTATCAATATAAAATTGTAACATTTGGTAATTCAAATTTCTATCATTACAAGTATCCGCCGCGGCGGCTTGCTCATGTGGTGTATGGATAAATGTTTTTTTGTTATTCTGATGTATCAGCTATCTGTTTACCTTTAAATCTGTTTAGTAGATTTTTCGTAAAAGAGTAACTAACAGGTATACCCATCCTCACTAAGTTTCGCATTTATAAAATAGGTAAATAAAAATTATAAAGATTTAATTAAAATATGCATTAATTGTATGTAACAAACACAACAAGAAATTGCCTAAACTTCCGTCGTTCTGAAATGCGTGCACATACATACCTACATATATTCGGCAATTCAATTTTATTTACGGTAACCATGTGTTTTAGAAATCAACTTTTGAAACATGTGCGTGCAGTGCATTTACATTGAATCGTCATCGACAAAGATATCCCTAAATTTCTAAAAATTGAAAATGTAAAAATAAATTGCAATTTATTTGTAGGGAGTTTAAAAATAAACGCAGGTAGCCAAGTTGAGATTCCCAAACCTTTAATCTGATATCAGTGTCATGTTGCATGCAGATTACCATAACAGTTGCAAGGTAATAAAGGAGGCGAGTGAGCTCCTTATCTAACGACTCAGCGCCACATTTTACATGCAAATATAAATTTTCTTATCAAAGCGAGATCGGTGAAGCAGTCGGATGCAATTGCTATTATAATTATTTGCAATGTTTACTTAACACCCTTTCACACATGACGAGATCTCGACAATGCGATGCTTAGGGTGCAGCCGACCCCTGCGCTGCCTACTCGAGCATTTGACGAAATACCTCTTATGAATTACAAAGAACATCATTAAAATAGATACATTTGGTATTTGATCTGCAATCGGTTAAAAGGTTTCAACAAAATATTCTCTTAACTCTGGACTAGTTCTTCCACTTTTAGTTTTATTTTATCAATTAGGGTTCATTCAAATACGACTATGTACTTAAACAGCTTGTTTACTTAAATCAACATGATTATTTACAGCTTTGTGTGTAGTTCTTAGTAGTAATCAAAACCCATTAAACTAATTTTGCTGCAAAGTATTATAACGTGAAATGTATACGCAAGATCAAAACATCTAAATTCACAATTGCGAATTTCAATCGCCTCGCGCAAACCGGTCTTTTTAGGGGTACGGGTACGTAATAAAACCGATCGACTGAACATGTCTTTAGACAATTTTCGGCTATTAACTCTTTCGCTACCATTCACATTTATAATGCCAATTAGGTATAAGCAATAAAACAACATTTGTTTGTCATTGTTGAGGATAAAGTGATATAAGATTTTAACACAAACAACTATTGCACAGTTATAGTTAACAATTGTTTGTCAAATTTGTATTTTTTTAATATATTAAAGAACTTCGAGAGTGCATCGTTAAACGTTTCGTGACCTAAATTTAAAACTGATTGAAAAAATCACGGATGGGTTACAAATACAATGATATTCCTCGTTGCAGAACCCCCTCTAAAATGAATCATCACTGTAGCGTGGATGGATAATATTATCGTAATCAAAATCAGAAGCGACGACAGTTTATCCATCGTTTGACGAATAGATTAGAATCTATCGGGCGATAAAATGAGTCGAAGGAGGCGCTTGCAGCGGATGCGGCAACGTAATTCCATTCTATTTGAATATATCATTCGACTAAATGTAGGTTTATTGCTACTTTTCTCACGGAACTAATACATTATCGAAAACTTTAATTGAAAAAGATTTCGCCATTTGTCTATGTCATTAAAATGAACGTTTGATTACGTGTATACTACCTATCTGTAGGTAAGCAATTAATTTCCCGTTAGAGTTTTCCTAAGCCCAATTAAGTCTAAACTTTGTGAGTTAGTGCCGGAATTTTATAATAACTGTCAAGCAGTTAATAATACTTCGTATGTGCACGGTGATTATTGAATTCTATGAGGGCCCATTTCAAATTCGCATGCAAAGGTTGGTCGGTAATGAATGGTCAAGCCCCGATTTCATATTTCCCTGCGCACTGACCATCACCGTCGTGGACATAACGATGTTACTATCTTTTTTATTTATTATCATCACAAGAGGGTTGGATGGAATTGAATAGTATTAACTGCTGTGCCCTTAACAATACGACGTGTCTTCAAGAGGAAACCGGTTCTGGCTCTAAATGGGTCACACGGTTCCAGCTCCCTGAAACTCTTTGTTATACCACCGCGACACTGGCGCAAGCAGAATAAACGTTTGCCAAATAAATTAGTTTGCTATAATTTTTAATAATATGCATGTGCTTAACATATCTTTTTTTTATAAACATAATACATACCAATAGCGACAGAATTTTAGAATAAATCATCATGATTTAAAACTGTCCCAATAGAGCCATTAAAGCTTTCTCGCATTTTCCTTCTGTATACAAGTTTTCCAGATTATATCTTGTGATGAATATGCCGTAAAGATGGCATGGATGTTGATTTACGTAGGTTGTTGTACATTAATTATGTATATAGGTAATTTCTATCATTACATCGTAGTATAAAGTTAAGTGCGGAGAAACTGATTTCCCGTTAGGACTGTAAGTGCGAACAGTGACAGGGTCAAGAGGGCGGCCCCTCCCCGAGGCATCCCGCGGCGCGTTTCTATGCTAATCTCAGCGTTAGCATTCGACAGCCTCCGACAACTATTAATGATCATTGCCGCTATTTCCACTTAATACTCGCAATATCCGAGTCCTAGAGGAGGCTAACTGCGCCCGCGCACCACGCAATGCGTTTACGTAACGCCTCACGCCTACGACGGATCTGGAAGGGACCTATACAGGCGGAACTAGTTCATTTCTACATCTATCGGGCATTCAATTCAAATAATACGAGCGATTTAGACAACAAATACAGTGCTCCAAACCTGACGATGCACTGGCGCTGAACGATTAGCATACAAACGCATTCGGAGACACAGCACGGCGATGGGTGCGGGCGACTCGGAGTGTTCGTTATAATTTTGAATGTATGAATGAGCAATAGCGGCGCGCGTTGAACCGGCGCGTGGGACGCGTGCCGACAATGAGACAAGTCCTGGGCGTCCTTGTCAATGTGAGCCGCTTCCAGCCACATCCGTCTATTGTCATTATTTGTATTTATGCACTCCCGTAAGCGATGACGAGGATGACAGATGGAAAAACTGCTGCCTGCTCGCATTCCAGGCCGCGACCGTAGTACCTCCTGCCCGCACGGCACCGCGACGCCGCGGCCGCGACGTGTGCGGCGCTACGTAGGAGGACTATATTTACCACTTCGCTCGTTATCTAAATAGGTGACACATAGCGCCCACCCTACGTTACAGTTTCTATTATAAAGACCATTTAGATATGAGCCTGCGTCTTCACAAAAACATTCAAAAATGTCACCCATTCATAAAATTAACATTTTCATGGATTTAAACGACTTTTTCTTTTATAAACTCTATGTTTATGGAATATAATAAAACTTTAAATGGTTTGTATGGGGTCAAGTTAACATTATGCACTACTTGTATAAGAATGTCACACGGCGTTTGCTCATTTCTGCGCCGCCATTCAAAAGATGCTGTTAACAACCTCTTTCAAAGACCGAGCATAATTTGATCGGGGTTGCATTTCTATGGGAAGACCGGGAATGCGTCCTGTTTTTTATTCATAGGATTTATATTATAGACCTTTGTTTAGCTGCTGGAAACGAGAAAAAGCTAAAAATAGAATTCATATAATTTCGTTTTGAAACAAAAGGTCGTTCCAACGTATAAAATATTAACTGATTTTCTACATCGAAAGATATTATTAATCAATTTAAACAAAAAGATGCGTCTGGCATTTGCATCACAGACAAGTTACAACTCTCTTACGTAATTAAAACAAAACATGCACGTTATTCAATGACAGAGACATGCCGATGATGTTCAATTGCATATGCGGGCAGGTAGAGATGCGAGGGGTTCCGCACAGTTGCGAACTCATATTTCGTTAATCCCGCCATACGTATTCAAATGAGCGTCTATGATTTATTGAGTGGAACATTAACATTTTTATTATTTGTTATTCTTACACCTTTCGCTGGGGCCGGAAGCCACGCGGCGTCTTGTCTCAGTGTACTCGTCCGTGAGACTCTGCCAATACATACGACCCTGGCTGCGATTTAACTCACACAAAGCATCGAACAAAAAAATTGCATATTATCATAGTTTACATATAAATTTTACGCGAATTCATTCCGTATTCACCGCGTCTCGAAATTCGGCGATTATAATGATAATTGCTCCGATACACGAACGTTCGATTTGATCTACGGCCGTGAGAATCGAAGATCGATTTTTCCGTGATCGTTCCCTTATTTACCTCGATTGTTGTCGATAACTCGAACCTCAATTTGCATATTCGAATATGTTTTAAATAAAGCCAGCTTAATGTTCGCTCATAATATTATCATTATGTCATTAATTATACTTACTGTCCGGTAAAGTTACCTTTTGAGGATATCGGTTCTCTTTTTAAATCACCTATTTTTTATAATATCTCTACGCCTGAATTAACATTAAATTTTATACATTTATTAATTAATTAAAAGTAAAGATGATGACGCAATTACTTACCTAAATTAAATAAAACCACATAATAATTGCACTAAAATAGACAATGCTAGGCTAGCTATAAACATGTGATTGTTGTTGTTGTTAATCAGTGATGTTTATGTTTATTAAAATAAGATTGCTGATCATGTCGTTAATAAAATATTGTTACAGAATAAAAGTATATTTCTGTTTTTTTTAAATAAATTACACAAAAATTTTAACACGTACCCTTTAAACATCGTCGTGTGATCATTAATTTTTGTATTTATTACTAAAAAACCAAAACCAAAACTACCACAAAACATAATAAACTTACGTGGCTGCTGACTTGAGAGGATTTCGAATTCATTACTTCAAGCCCACACTGATCAACATTATTCCCAAACACGTTATTGATTATATTTTGATATTAATATGGTGTAATGGTCAAAAAATCGAGTATTATAGAACCAACCACATAATACTAAGCTTTTTCTTGCCATAACCATGTCTTTTTCTATTGGTCTAGGTGTTTTCTATGTATATTGTATAATATATAAATTATATGATATAATTATTAAACTATTTTTAGTTTTAAAGCTTTATGCCTGCAATATAGCGAAGTTATATATTATTATACTTAATATTAGAAAAAAAAAACAATTGGTCCATGTATCAGGTGGGGATCGAACCCGCATTTATAATACTTTTAACAGCTGTCTGGCCCGCAGTACTAGCTTTACTTTGTTTAAGGCTAAAGGGCGCTGTGTAAATAATATCCATTAAGGTTAGACGAGAACTTACTGCCAGACATCAACCAGCTTGGCTTCCTTGTGTAAGAGGTGCGAGTCTTGCGCGAGCGGCGGCAGGCGGTAGTAGTCGAGGGGCTGCGCTTGCGGCTCGTCGGCGACGTCCAGCACAGCGGAGGTGGCCGCGCTTAGCGGGTGCTCCGCCCCGCTCGGGTAGTACGCGCGCCACTGCTCGCCGCTGACTTCCATCACTTCCTTGCGTCTTCTGTGGACAAAGACAGAGTTCGTGAGCAACACCGTTATATAAGCGACTTGTATGCTGGTTTGGGCGAGAGAAATACGTCAGATGTCTAGCTCTAAGCTTATGGGTTTAGCGCTCCAAAAGGAGATTCGGAAACAATACAGATTGTAAGTGTTATATTTTTTTTTGAAGACGTCTAAACAAAATGTTAGTTAGGTACTATTTATGTATTCCAGAGAGGTCGTTTGATATACCTACGACAAACTTTGCTTTTAGGGTTAACTATCTATTACTTGTCGATCTCGCATAATTCAAATCATATTGTTGTTAAAGATAGCACATAGCAAAGTATTCTGCACATTTATTATATTGATAGCAAAATATTAGATTAAAACTACCTAAAATACTAAAATTTGTCATCCAACCACAACCACAAAGACACCATGTCGTCAAAAGTTTGATGTAATCAACACAATAGTATTATCTAAATCCGTGAGTTCCGTGACTCAAAACTCTGAATCATATTGGCCCTCGTTATATTCCGTGACCCCAAATATTATTACGTCTCGCAGCCTATCAAGATAAATCTGTGTTAGACAAACAGCTCGAAGCAACGCAAATAGATGCAAGATCATTTTCATTCACTCTATCGAACCAATCGAGTAAACATAACGTAAAATACTGGTATCCCAAGCCTGTAGTTTTACGACTGGGTCGACTACAACTTCCGAACCAGTTATTAGGCGTGACCATTTTGGTACGGATACTGACCTTTGATGGTACCGAGCGGTCGTCGGCGCATAATGCGAAGCTACGTTTGCTAATTGTTGCGTGCACGGTGGCGTGAGTCAGCAGGCCCGGTGGCCGGTTCGAGAGTGAAATGAGGAGTATCGACATGGAAGTGGCATAGGTGCGGGGGCGTCTGAACCGCTCTAATTCTGGTAGTTCGCGAGTACGCGGCCATACGTCACGGCGCCGGGTCGACCGGCACCGGCAACCTGATGTAGAACAGGTCCAAACCACTCGCAGAACCGGAAGGATACGAGGCAAATCCCTGCTCCCTCGCTAACCAGTTTAGGTCGTCTGACGTCACACCCAGCGGTATCCGACGATGCAGACAAATAAATAAAAAATGTTGGAAGCACGCGTCGGACGGGTTTGACCGGATCGTAGTTCTACCTGATTCCTGTTCCTGGTGGTGTGTTGATATCTGGGGAGGTCATTATTTCCATTGTAAAAAATGCATTGGATGATAATGGAGAAGACACCAGCAGGCAAAATGTCAGCCACCTGTTTTTGAGATGCTTCGTTTACTTACAAAATTTACTTCAATAGTAAGTTAAGTAAAACCACAGTTAAAACCCATTATTATTGAAAAAGTGCTATACCTATTTGCCACCATGCTATAAAAAGTTATTCAGCAATTTGTCTTTACACAGCCCTGAGAACTCCCAAAGGAACTTTTCAATCTTTGTTTCATTCCTTCATTAATGTTACAAACATTCCGTAACAAGCACATCGACGGTGCTCCTGAAGCGTGTTTCAATTACTCAATCGACGAACTAACGCAGTCGGCAGAACGTCGTGTTAGTGTCAAGTAAGAGCACAAAGTGCGAATTGGATCGAGAACTGGAAAAGCGAGCTTCTGGCATTTAACCAGCCGAAGCGTGAGTCATTTGACGAGTTAACTGGCAGCCGGTGGCGCAGGGGCCGGGCGCCGGGCGGCGCGGGTGCACCTCGTGAATGAGATTCCGGTAGGTGCGCACGTAAAAATCGTGCAACGAATCTAACAGGTTTACTGGGTCCTTGCGAGGCCACCGGGACTGGTCTAACCTGCCCTGCGCAGCTGAACCTCGAAATTCCGACCGTTTCCTATCACGTTTGCCTTCGGCACAGGTAAACATACACATTGCAAACATTTAATTCATCTTTTACGTCACCGTGCCAAACGTTGTGAGAATGCCTTTGCAATTAATTTATCAAAGGGAATTTTACCATGATTCCATTAAAATGTTCGTTATACACTATACTAATTCTGATTGTGCTTTATTAAAACTATTCTGACTGTCACATTGTTTGGTTGGGTAATTTAACACGACAGAACTCAATGTAATAATTACAACTACGTTGTCTATTATATTCGCAAATTCACAAATCCTAATTTACTGTTGGTTTTGACCCTGCCCTACGCGCTAAGGGTAGTTGGTGCGAATCTCACCAGGGACAATCATTCATTGTGGTGAATTGTGTTTGTTTAGTGTCTGGGTGTTTACATACATACATAAAACCATGTTACCAAGTACTTGAATGTAAGTAAGTATTTATTTGATTTGACTGATTGGTTCTCATCCCCATGATATAAATGCTTAAGCGACAGTACGTAACGTTTTCCAATGCTTATAGAATATGGTTATGCAACTATAAATAAGGACCACATAGATAAAATTTTAAAATCTTATAATTTACGAGAAGTTATTATAAATCAGGTAATTACTCTTTTTCTGTTGATGTTTACGAGTAAATATAACGGGATCTATATTTCTTTAATGACAAGGAAAATGCTTCGCTACCAAGTTGCAAATTAAGATATAATAAATTGCGTTGCCGTAAATACGATGTAAATTATCAGTATGAGACAAATAAATAAAGTAACTTAGTATCCGTTCAACCGTACGATTATGTATTTGGAGCATCGAATTGTCTTTCACAACGAATCGACAATGCTTTTGTTAAATGGCACCTCAATAAATAATTAATTGATTAGTCTTTTCTTTGCTGTCAATTGTTCGGGGCATTTAAAGTTTCGCAAGTTGCCTACTCCTTGTCTGTTTGTTTGGCGTAGTCTATTGAATGGAGCGATTAGAAAGTAACGCGCACAGCTGTCACGACAGCGACGTGACGTATGCTAGAGCGGAACGGATGGCTCCGAGCAAGGGTTGAAGAAGTCTCGCTGCGCAAACAAAGCATTCGCCACGGCCATTCAGTGCACGACCGTTCTCAGACAACGGACGCATAAACCCTTGAATAAGCACCACTATAAACCGATGATACTGATAGCAATGAAAGTGAAACTGATTTTTTCTTGTGTCAGGCAGGAAAGAGCAAAATTGAGCAAGTGTTTTATGTCCTCGCAATTAATGTCACAAGTTTGGAATAAACGTAATTTTATTTCACGAAATGCCAAACCTTCAAAAGTATTTTTACCGACATTTTGGGACTTTTACGAACGATCAAAATAATACGATTGGATCAGACGTAAATATTTCAGATTGCGGTATGATGTAATTTGTGTAATAAATGGGTTTTAAAATAACAATGAATAAATCGTTGAATAGATGAAGATATGTTTGGCACTACTTAGCATGTAACGAGAATTAGATTTGAGGTCGATTGATCGTGGGGTCAATTTATCGGAGGTCCAGAGCGGTACATGAGGCGGCGGCGAGTTTCGAAAGGCGACGCGTCCACGTCTACGTCCGGTGACGCGTCCAACTATCGATCATTCGGTTCGTTAATAAATAACACGTTGGCGTCGCTCGCCGCTTATCTGCTGCTCGGGCATGTGGAAAAATTTGGTGTAGGTGTCGTAACGGAGCGGCACGCATGTCTCGTAGGGCTGCGTGCGCCCGCCGGCGCGCCCGGTCGTTGCCTCGCGCCTTGCTGCCTCCTTATACATCTCTTAATTAAGTCCCAAATAACCCGAACAGATAAGAGAACATCTCAACCGTGCCTAATATGCGCCTCGCTCACGGTGCTCAAACGTATTCTACATATCGATGAGCATTTACCTATTTTGACGTGTAAGGGTAACTTTCTCGTAGTCCTGTTTAACCCGTCTCATATGCAATAACCTCACGTACAGGTATATATCCATAAATGTTAGGTGGGCCGTAGAATATATTGAATCACGCGTTAGCGGCGGAACAGGCTGTGCAGCTTCACCTCTCTCACCCGGCAGGTGTACCTGCCGCGGGGAAAGTGCAGGGAGTGGCTTAAATCTACGCATGTTTTATCATCGGTGATAAGAGAAACTAGTATCGATCGCAGCTAACGACTCATTACCCGAGATAATTTTAAGCTAGAATGCGTGCTGTAAGGGATATTTTTTCTCGCCAGCTAGCAAACTATGTGCATACCTATAAAGGCAATACATGTTATCTTGCGTTATTACTTTCATAAAACATATCATTTTATAAAATAAAATACAGTGATAATATCTACTTACATAGCCTTTTACTTGCATTTCAGTCTTGGAAAATTTTAGAATCATGAGGATTTAATCATTGTGTTGTGTGATCAAGTGGTGATTAAAAATATGATAAACGATTAACAGATTACTATTAAGGTAGTAGTAATAAGTAAGGACGTTTATTTTGCAACAGTGAAAATGTGCCATTATTAATCCATTTCGTATTCCCACATTAAAGCTAACGATGCGAGGTGGAATGTGGTGTTGCTACATTTCGTCAATTAAAGAATTCACTGTCTTGGTTTGTCGCTGCGCAGGACGCACGCTGTTATGGGGCCACAAAAACGGTAAATTCTTCATACATTCCTCATACCATAAATAAATAAGGGATGAGTACAGACAACGGCCAGCGGGCACCGAGCCGCGCACTGAGCACACTAAACGAGACGCATTTTCGACAAACCTCTTTTTGCAGACAGACGAGGAACGCATATGCGATGATTCATTTACGGACTTCTTCGCCATACAAGTATGGCTAACATTATTACTTCTGTTTTCTTGGCAGCATTATGTACGGTCAACAAGAAATGTTTTCTCAGAAATATGCGCCCACGCAGATTAAAGATGGAAACGCAACATGGGCACTAAATAAGTCATGTCTCCTGTCTGCGTAACTAGTAGCGCTCGAGTAATCTGAAAATTTAATGGCGGCAAATAATTATACGACGAAGGTTTCAATTATTCGCACTAAACGGGTGCCGATGAACCGTAATAACTTCGTACCCGTACCGATACGGCAACGAAATTGTACGACTAAAGACTATTTAAAGCCAGCGACTGTATCCCGCAACCGTATATTTAACAATATTTTTTTGAATCGCCTGTTCATAAATAAAAGGGGTGTTACTGATACTTGTACGTTCGATTACGCGCCTCTTTGAAGCATTCTCCTTTATTATCTTTAACACTTTAAGCTATAAACATTGCAGAGCTTTTTTGTTTGCTGCTTGTAAAATGCCGTCTTTAAACAATTACGTTTAACGGCCATTGTGTGTTCTTTCTTATGGTGTGAACAGTTGGATATATTCATTCTGTTCACAACGTCGATACGTTAATTTCCAAAAGATTGCCTAATTTGATTGACAACACGTCCACCACATATGAATTCATATGAATAACTGTAATTCTACAAGCGACATTTGGCATTTGACATGGATGTAAAACTTATTTAAAGAAGGAAAGAATCCCTTTAAACTTTTTTTACTAAAACCGTTGGCTGACCGTTGAGTGACATCACAAGGTTGACACGGGCTGA
This sequence comes from Mecyna flavalis, assembly GCA_949319885.1. NCBI lineage: Eukaryota > Metazoa > Arthropoda > Insecta > Lepidoptera > Crambidae > Mecyna > Mecyna flavalis. The sequence goes on from OX439426.1 coordinate 11,252,521, forward strand.
ATGACTACCTATTTTAAACCCGCAAGCTCGCGTTTATATGAAGAGGCAACACAATGGTTGGATCTTCGGCCGCGACGCTGTCTATTATGTTTTGATGAACCAGGGTCACGTGTAACAAGCTTATTTTGAAAATAAGAATTACATTATACATTAAATCCCACGCATTATATCAGTGAATATGAACAGGTTAGGAAGTCATTTAGTTTTGTAAGATACATTTGAGAAAGGTAAAAAAAGACATTTTACGCGTTTACTTAATTCAGTGTCAAATGAAGCAAAGCTAATATGTAATATGTAAACTTTGCTCCAATACACACTTATGCTGTAGATTTGAAATATCCAGATATAATAGTGAGGTAACAAGGTCGAAGAGACTAAATATAAGATTTAGTCTCTTCGATCAGAGAGAGCAAATCTTAGATATCCATTAAAACAAACTATTATAAGTCATATCTACTTCACGTTTAACTTGTTGGTTACAAGTGTTGCCGTTTGTACGGCAATTGCCGTATCGTACGGCAATCCGGCTCTTTTTAGACGAATTGTACGGCATACGTACGCCAGAATAGTCATTGTTTTACGCTAAAATACGGCAATCAGGCAATTATACTTTTCATATAAACATTAAAATGTACGGCAATTTTTGGTAATTTTTGGTTAAATACGGCAATTTGAACCTTTAATTGTGTACGGTAATCCTACAAACGACCAGCGGCAACACTGTGTAACTCCTGGCCATAACCCAGTTCTCAGCTACCCCACTTCAAATCTGTCGCCGATACTAAAAACCAGTACAGTAGACAGCCCTACACGAAAAATCCTCTGTTATCCAAATAAGACACGTAGCTGTATGAATAGCCACTTCAAATACACGAGGGAATCAAAGCTATTGAAGTCTTTACTGAACTATAAAAAGTTTTATTGTAGTAAGGGAAATAGTTTAGTGCGTTTTCTGTAGCACTCTAATAAATTACTGATTATTTTTCATAATTATAATTATTTGTTGTTATTTCACGCGCATAAAGTAAAATATACCTAATTTTGACGTAAACTAGCTTTGTTGAAATTTAACCTCATACTCATATTATATTCATTTAAGTGCTTGTACAAATCGTCAGAAAAAATATAAAAATGTTTTTTTATGATAATGGTATAACAGCTACACGCCAATAATTTTTCTTTAGTGCGATCGTAAATAAAATATTAACGCGCCAGTAATTGTTCAAGTTAAATGGGCCACTTTAATACAAAGGACGTGAAAGAAAAAAATATTTTTGAACAATATGTTTTGCGCAGGGCCGTGCTTGGAAGTGCGGAAACGGAGACGGGCACCGAAGGTCGAGCGTCCGCGAACGCTGCCGAGTCGTGCGTGCGCTTGCACACCCCGCGCTGAACGCTCCTTGCCGATACTATATAAAAGCATCCGTGAGGCAGCTACGCCTCTTCTTTGTCCCAATTTATTCGGGGTAGCTTGAACATGCAACCTTGGAGTGCCAATGTTTGCAAGTCTAGTTATCACATTTTAATGCCACCAGACCTCAATTCTTGAGGTGTGGTGCAATTTTTCAACGATATTGCCGTCACTCCCAAACAACTCAAATACATGATACTACATACATTATTTACTCGGCAAGTCGGCAAGTCGGCACGATGGTACTACATTTTTTGAGTAATATAAACTTAATTTCGACACAAGAAAATCATAAAAAAGAAAAAGCTACATAATTATAAATAAATAATTTGATGAAAATCTCCGTCACTGTGGAAGGTCCCTAATAAAACACTTGGCATGATTCCGCACTGGATAGCCGAAAACTTAATTCGAAAAGCAAATTAACATCAATAGTACTACGTTTACTTTTAAGTTTTAAATGAGTTCACTGGTATCTTTTCTATAGTACGGTCTGACGTGCAAACACGACAAAAAACATCCGATCAATTATATCATTGATCATTTTTGAATCGAACTATCTTTATCTTGCGTTTAAACATAATAAATAAACAACTGCCTATAATTTATAAAGAACTCTATATGAGATAAACTCTGAATGTAACATAATACTCGTATCTGTTTCGTCTAAAATAAAATTGAGAACATTTAGAATAGTAAACAGATCTACAAAAATTATTACACTAATCGTCTTAACGGGCGAAACTCGAAACCGACAACTGTTTCGGTCTCACCACAAATCAAAATGATATATTTAATCGAAGTTGCACGCATTAAGCTCTAGTTAAGCTCGCGTAAAATGTCTTATTAGAAGAGTTACGAGCTTAGAAAGAAGGAACGCCCGCGGCGCCTGCTACACAGTAAAACCATAATAAATGCATCATTTCCGTTTTGTCGGACTTTTCTAATTCGAAAGCCCGTGTGTGGTCCCTGTTCCCGCGAAGGCGTTACCTTATAACTCACATCCTCAGTATAAATCAATTATGTCTTGTATTTAGAATGCATAACATTCGATTACAAATAATATACAAGGAAAAATAATGAAAACAACAACAGCACATGTCAAATATGTGTGTGTACGTGATATTAACTTGATATCAAATTATTTCTGTACCAAGATTTAATAAGAGATTTATAATCTTCTAACAACATATTGCTTATGAATTAGCTATACAAAGCGAAATAAGACATGAATTTTACATTTTGTGTTAACATGCTGTAGCTTCTCCGCTTCACGTAATCAACAATTAACTAAACAGTTTACAGCTTTTCTCTATCTTTGGATGAAGCGTGCAACTTATTTCGAAACATTAGATAGTTTACTTCATTATTATGGCAACTTAATATCTGCCAAGAATAACATATAGACATTTCATGAGAATAATAAATATAAGTGTGTTTTCTCCAGTTATTTTAATGAGAGTTTATCAATTGAATTCTTGTTTTAATATACGATTTACAGTTTTGATTCACTCTGAAGAAGCTCCTCATTAGATCAAAGTTCTTTGAAATTATTTGTTAGACAATACATAATAATTATCATTCCTAAAGGTAGTTAGGAATTATAAATTCCTAAAAAAAAAGTATTTATATTGCAACCACTATGATCATTGCTTTAATGATAAACTTTTAATACAAGACTATTTATGTGAAAATGTATGATAAAAACGATGCTTTGGCAAAATTTTAATATAACAAGAAATCTTCCAATTGAAGTCAATTTTGCTATGCGACATTGTCAACAGGTCGCGTTGGGAGCGGACTGAGCGACTCGGCTCGCAGCTAAAGGACGCGTTCAATGGAAATGTTAATGCTCCCGATTGTGTGCTAAACTGGATACTTATTTACAAAACGGAGATCGAACAAAGAGACGATACCCTATAAATCTCATATAACTCAAATAAAATACTCTTAAATGACACCATAAATGAATTTGCAATTCTTTTCAGTGGGAATAGTAAAAACTGATACGTTACAATTTAGGCCGTATTCGGCGGCTGTGTGTAAATAAGCATGAAGGTATAAATTAGGAGCGATGTCGCCCGCGCACACAATGCGGTGCGCGAGCGCGGCATTGTGCCGTGCGAATTGAAACAGGTTGCGGCTGGCAGGTATCTATATACTGTGATTTATGCCCGATTATGTTATACTCCCGCAACTATAATTAAATCGCGAAGCTATTATACCCAAAAGATCTGCGACACTGCCCACGGACAATCTGTTGATTTAATGCGTTCAGCTGTAATATCGCATTGTCTAATCTAAGCATTCGACGGTTTGGTCGACTGACGAACTATTGTTCCATAGAATTTAAGCTGCGAGGACGCATAACAAACTAATTGGAATTTATCAAAGGAAACGTATCGCAGCACTCGCTCTTCGGCTTCATTGGTCGTATTACGAATTCCTTACTTTGGAATGCTTTACCGCTATGCAAACAACATCATTCGCCAGCAACACAAAAAAACCGTTTTGAAGGCATTAAAATGTACAAAACGATTAACAAATACCTATATGAGATAGACGAGTCAATACGCTTTGTGAAAACGTAAATATTTGTCGTATTAAGATAATTTATCTGGAATCGTGTTAAAGAAAAATACCGCATCAGATAAAAAAGGATTTCGTTTGCGCGCAAGTATTGAGTGCTGTTATGTGGACAGTCGGCGGCGCCTCGACAATGCAACTCTTAAAAAATCGAAAACAACTCGTCAGCAACCTGACAATTGTGAGAACCCGATCAATTATCCTGTGCAAATAGTAATTGTCAACATCAAATAATGTATCAGCGTATTAAAATGTTGGAGGAACGTTTTCATTATCGGTCCGCTGTTAAAATAGCACGTCAATCATTTTACGGAGCAATCAGCGAGGGCGCGATGGCAGGGCGCAAGATAAGCTTTTAATTACCTCCGACGCCTATTTACATACTGTAGGAGATACCCGAGGATATCTCGCAATTAGGGCGTATGCCTCTTCCTTTTACGTCCCCGTGTTGGGTTTGCGCGCTGGATAACATCTACTTGACGGAAAGATTAAACGCCGGTGTCGAAGGAAATTTACTATGTGACAACCATACCTCACTGCAAAAATATTTATGCTTAATTTATGGATCTCTTGATTAATAATGCATTTTATATTAATATGCTTTCTTTACACTTATTTATTCACCATGTCCGAGATATTTTTAACGTATGCATCCCAATTACTTCTTGGTTCAAATATTCAAAATTATTTTTGTCACACATTCTACTTCTAGACACATACAAGAATGTTATAAATAATGGGATGATGTATTCTTTCCAAAATATGATCTTTCGTTTTACGCAATGCATTAAACAATACCTAATAGCACAACGACTGAGATTGAATCTTTACATGTCTTGTGTATAAAATTAAGAATTGTAGCTACAGTGTTAGAGTAAAATAGATGTTGGATACGGAGTCGCCTGTAAACTTGATAATGGCGATAAGTATAGGTCATAGTGGGCATTAGTTGGGCACCCGAAGGAAACATATAATGCGCCAAATCGGCGCCGCTAATTGCTGCACCGTGTAATTTACGACAAGTATGAATAACTGCGCGCCAGCCTTCCGTTAGCCTGCGTAACCGCCCTACACGAATTGCCATGTCATAGCCTAGACAGACTGCGGGATTGAGCGCAATATCTACTGCAAATAACATTACCTAGGTCGTATTACAAATACCTTTTGCACTGGACACTACTATTAGCCAATCGTCATACTACCGGCGACTTTTTTCGTCCAAGCTGCGAGTGATATCCACTTTTAAGGACCCCAAAACTGCTTACACACATTATTGACAGTATTTTTCATATTGATATCATCGCATGAATAAATAATTATTATTTTTAACTGAAGGCTGCTTACTGTTATGGCTGCTACATAATTAATTTAATTTTAATCAGGCAGGGAGTTAGTGATTAACAAATGTACTATTGACATAGAGCCATAATGGATACCATAAACGTGATTTGGTTATTCTTGCACCTACTGAAATAAGAAAATGTTAGGAAATATCTTGAAAATTACTATACCATTTTCATTTAAACTGTAATAACTAACTCACTTAGAGAGGTTTGCTATTTATTAGAGTATAATATCGTAGAGCTCACAAAAGAAAAACATTGTAAATTGCGATTTAAAGCATACCAATTGTTACTGTAAGCCAGTTTTGCAATAAAGGAAATTAATGATTATATGTATACATAGTTATATAAAAAAAGTAGCATAAAACCGTATCGTCATTATTACTTACATTTCGGTACCTACCATTCGTATGACATTACACTCAACAAAATAATAAAATTATCACTTGTTATCATATTCAAATTCCCACTTGTTGATACATCACATTTATTAATACTGATCTAATCGAATCTTTTATCGGCGCGCTCTTCGCAATTTTTCTTTGAAAGACATGGAGACACAGGATGATTGGACGATTAAATCTCTCGTTATTGGGATTGGTCTGGTAGTTTTTTTGCGCGAACATAATTTTATAGTTAATTTACGTGCGATAGAGTAAAATGGTGGTAGGATCGTCCCGTCCCGCCCGCCGCCGTCTCCGGCGCGCTATCTAAATGCAAATCGGATAGGTTCGGTGGATGTCCGCGATAAATCAGCCTCGCGACCGGCACCGTTATGCGCGCGGCCTGCGGCGCTGCCCCATACGTCGCGCCGCGGCCGCGCTGCGCTGGCGCACACCCAGGCAGATACCCACACAAAACACCACTCCACCATAATACTGCTGAAAAATGCCCAAAAATCTTTTCCACTAGAAACACCGTCACACAAAATCAGTATCAATAGCATGTGCAATGCAAAGATGATCATTTGCAACATCACTAAATTAGATATAAAGGCAGAAACGATACCTAGATAGAAATGTTTATTTATGCCCGAAGCTATCTGTTATTAGCTAAACTAATGGCGACAAGTGAATTATGTCCATTCATTCGAACCTTGAAGTGAACCTAAATGCAAAAGGCATTTAAGGAAACGCAATCCCTGGAATCATTTATCATCTAGAATTCTACAAGCTCGAGCTAACTGAGAACTAGAATCGAAGTACATAAATACACATTACTGTAACCACACAGGTTTATAAATGTGAAGGATAACCATATTCGTGGAAATCTTATATCACCATAACAGAATCCATTTTTTTTTTTTTTTTTTTTTTTTTTTTTTTTTTTTTTTTTATACTTAGCCCGGCAAATGACCCCACTCCACCTGATGTTAAGTGGAAATGAAGTCCAGACACGAGGACAACTGTTGCAACGTAAGGGACGCAGCATCAGTCACCCTCACTCTGCCGGCCCACAAAGTGCCTCTTCACGCCTCGTTTGAAGGACCCTGTGTCATAGGAAGGAGGGAATACATGCGCTGGTAGACTATTCCATTTCTTGGAGGTGCGACAAAGAAACGAGTCACCGAATTTCTTTGTGCGTGATGGAATATCGGCAACTCTAAATTGGTGACTCCGGAGAGCAGCGCGCGTACTCCTATGGAGGAAGGGAGAAGGAGGGATGAGGTCAAAGAGTTCTTCAGAGCACTCGCCATGGTATAGACGGTAAAAGACGCTAAGTGACGCAATATCTCTCCGCAATTGCAAAGGCTCGAGAGTGTTAGTGACCTCTGCATTGCCGATAATACGCACAGCGCGGCGCTGCAATCTGTCCAAGGCATCGAGAAGGTACTTTGCGGAGCCGTCCCAAAGGTGAGAGCAATACTCCACGCAGGATCGCACCTGTGTCTTGTATAATAGACACAACTGATCAGGCGTGAAGAATAGCCGCACCCTGTTCAGGACACCGAGTTTACGTGAGGCATTTTAACTATTATATTTTTTTACATAGAACTATGGACAAAATCCAATAAGAATACGCGAGCGTCGCTGGTCTACCAATTTCTTAAACATGTGTACCTACGTTGAATTTGTTTCCAATGGACGACTATTCATCAATAATCACACCAAACAAGTAGGAGTCAAATAACATTTATCCTATTTAAGTTTTGAAATGGAAACCGAAATCGACATCAATAACTCTAGAATGGGCGGGCCAAGGCCACAGGCTAAATAAAATAATATTAAACATTTTCATTTCTTATTTTCTTGTAACATATCGAGATACAGCTTGTATTCTTCGAGTAAGATAATAAGGTGTTTAGAGGTACAAATTAAGCGGTGAGTTGCTTTCGTATGGAAATAATAAAAGCTGTGTGTTGGCACAGTAGCAATCAGATAGCGACACATAATTGTCGCCCGATCGCCGCCTTCATTCCAACTTCATAACAGTTTTTATGAACTAGTCTTACAAGTCGGAATCTAATTGGATTAGTAGTGCTCAAGTCTTTATTTTAAAAAATATCTCGAATCGATTCGAACGGAAATGTCTCTGTAATAAAATTGTTTTCTGTTATACTTTTTCTGTCTTCCGTTCTCGTTTAGTAACTGTTGTTTTATGACGGCTTCGGCTATATTAATAATCATTATAGATACATGAATAACTTAATCGTGGGATACAAAATGTTTGTTCATGTATTTTGTCAATTTATTAAATAGAACTCATGTACGCAATTCTGTTACATTTGTATTGAATTTCATCTTTTATGTAAAATGCTGTGAAACTAATTACGCCCACATATAACTAATGTTCACTTCTAGGTTCAATCTAAATACGAATAAAATTACGATTCTGTGAGCTCCAGAGACATCTGTGCAAAACAGACTGAGTGTTCTTTAATGGATCTATACATTTATTTACATCTCAATCCACAACATTATACATATTCATTGGCAGCTTTATCATTGGGCCAATAACGGTGTAAATCGATATGCGTATAAAGTAAGATTATTTTTAAATAAGAACATTTTTACTTATCATTTCCGACCCTTAATCGCCAACCATAAATAAAAACAACCGTATTTGTAGCTTGGGCCCTGAACCCAGCATAACTAGTATAATTTAAATATCTACCTATAATATACTTTTTACCCACATCAGTATGTACGTGCAGTCCAATCTACAATTTGTTTACATCAAATGTGTTACTGCGACACTCCAGACATCAATTAAGTCAAAAAATATTGTGAAAGAAAATTTTGATATCAGCATTTTCATCTCGGTTAAATATAGAGTTATGAAAAAGCCGCAATTTTATGTAGATAGAGACACTTAGTGGGCACAATTATGCAAATACAGGCAACGTCGATTATTGCTTAGTAACCACCGACTAGTTACGAGAATTTATGGCTTTGGCGCAGCCACCGCTAGGAACTTCACAGGATCTGCTAATTGCCTCTACCAAGTTTTATGTAAACTAAATTAAAAATTAACGGGAACCATTAGTGTTGTTATTTTTCTATTAATGCTAAAATCTTAAGTCACTATTGATATACGGCAGTCTGCCAAGGCGGTTTAGAGAGATTTTGTATCATGTACGCACAAATCGCTTATCAACTATTGATCTATAATTGAGTCGTCAATTAGCCGTTCAACGTTAGTTAAATTAATACTGTTAAGCCGACTCAATTTAATATTTCTTAAATGTACACAATTTGCCAGCAAACAAGAACAAATTCAAATTAAATAAAAATTTGATAAAGTAGGTAGGTAGGTACAATTATTGTTAAATATCTTGAGCCCCATTTGGTCATACCAAGAGCGCACTAAACGTTTCCTTCCCCGCGTCTCGTGAGAGCACACCATACGACCATATACATGATAATTTTTCACCAAAAGTCTTTGTATAAGCAATTATAAGTGCATTTTGTCGGTGTGTCTGTCATTAACTTAAACGTACGATGTTATTTTAAGGGCCGTAATCGCCGTTCGAGCGCGCCTGAGCTTTTTTTGCAAACGCTCACGGAAAGCTATGCATTTAAACGCTTGAATTATGAAATTACGGTATTGAGTGTAAACAAGAGACGCTGGGAGGCGAAACAAAAAGCTTTGATCGTACGATTACGTCCTGAATAATATTCGCAAATATACAATCACGTCAACTGAGCGTCCTGCTGTAATTGCAAGACTTTATTATAATTTAGGGGGTCGGTCTCTCCAAATTATAATTTAAAACATCACATAATAATATAACAAGGTGCATTTGGATGTAGCAAAAAAATATTATTACAAATCATATCATATTACCACAAAATGATCATTGCTTTCAATATTCGTACATTACTGTCATATATGCAAGTGTGTGTGTGTCACAGAATTTAATGTAACTACTACATAGTAACCGCACAGGTAAAACAATAAATACCTATAAACGTTTATTTATTTATTTATTTATTTATTAGGTACACCAACAACATGTCATACACAAACGTTCTTCCATTAATAAATAAAATAAATAGAGCGCATAATATTGCTATTAACAAACAATGAAAACAAAAATCTTTATTGAATGTATACGTATAAAATAATAAGAGTAATTTAAATATCCACTTACAGGCACCTTCAACGGCTAGATAGCATAATTTACATAACCTCAACACCTAGAAACAAAAGCAGACTATAGAGGAAATCACTATATTGATTCACAATGCGTAAATTCATTCTGTTATGACAGGCGAGCATAAATTCACGGCAGGACCCTCGGATGCTGCGAAACAATAGATATCTCCCTAGCGGCGGATTGTCAAAACTGTGAGACATTATTTTAGCTCCTCGCGGTGCAACGGACACACAGGTTAGAAAGGGGTGAAGAAGTAACAATAGGTGGGTTGCAATTTTCGGTCTAATGATAGGGAGACAATGGTCAGCGCATCGTTCACCGTGTGAAATCATCGGGGCCGATCCGACGGCGGCCGCTTCACCGCGAGAGAATAATAAATTACGACGTCAATTTCTTTAGCGAGATACCTCTACTTAGAGCCAATAAATAACGGTGTTTTATTCATCTAACGTCTCAAAGTTGGTTAGCACTGCCTAATCGAAGCATCCTGTCAACTGCGCCATAGTATAAAACGCACGTTCATTGCCCTAATGTAATAAACACCTGCAAGTTCAACCGCAAAATTATAGTCTCCTGGTCCCAGCGGGCTAGCGCGCTCTACGTGCACCACAATAGCTCTGGTCCTGAGCTGGGCGTACACACTTGATTGCCAAATTACAGGTTAAAGTGTCATAAGTACCGGTTGCGGACGGCGCCAGGGAGAATGTTTATTATTCATTATTGTCGTTTACCGCACCAAAGCGATATCTAATGCAAAGAAAAACATGACGTGAGAACGCTAAAGATCGCAAACAGCGATAATTACTACGCCACTCTACAGGCAAAATACTTGTTCAATGTTTGACTACCATCTAACATTATTTAGTTTAAAATAAGGAACGTTTTTATTTTATGTCACTCAAGTAATGGTTTCACAAATAACCGCAAATAATCTGTTATGATAATCTTATTTTTATCAGTTTTCCCAACATTTTATTCTGTTTAAATCGTACAACAGCAGACATCTACCTTGTTAATATGAAAATTATTCAATTCAAAAATATATTTTTTAAATAAATATATGTAGTAATTTTTAAAATCACTGCAAATAGCCTAAGAATAGGTACAATCAAACTTTAAAATTAATGACAACATTTGGCACAAAAAAGCCCTAAAGCGTTACCAACCCTAAATAAAGGGTAACGGAATAAGAAAGCGGCAAAAAATTAAGAATCGCCCCGATGAACCATTATCTTCGAATGTTAAAAATAATATGGTCATAGGGTAATGTACATTCATGCGAGCCACGTCCAGGAGCGCATTTGAATATGCTTTGTAGCGCGCACCTCACCCCCTGCCTGCACCGGACTTCACACGCTCCCGAATCCCGGTAGGTACCCGGCCTGCGAGCGCCCTTCGGCCATCATTTAATTACGACAATAAACCCAGCGCCTCTGCCAAGTCTTGATACTAACACATTGTTGTCTTCTTAAATAGTATAGACTTAAACTCGTTACCTACCAGATAAAATTAATTTAAATTAGATACTCCTTGCACATAGTCTCGATGGTCTAGTGGTTTAAGTACCGGGCCAAGATCTCGGGGTCCTGAGTTTAATTCCCGGGTCGAGCTAACTTTGTGTCGGTTTTTTCGGACACAACTCGGGTTTGTGATCACCAATCCGCATTTGGCACGCGTGGTGATTAAGGCAGTACCCATAATTGTAGCGATAACTTGATTTCAAGGATGGAGGCCTTTGCCCTGCAGTGGGACATTAATAGGCTGATACTTTTGCACAAATAAATCACATGTTTTTATTTTTAAACTAGCGTTAAGCCCGGCTTTGCAAGTGTATTAAAAAGAATTTTCTGCCAGCAAACACAACATAAACTAATCATCTTATTTGGTGCAGTCGTTCTATGAATGATGAGTTATTTTATTGAAGGTCAGAAGATCAATGGATTTTGCATGACGCGTACGACGCGAGCCACGATATTATTACGATCTTATTTGCAGCTATTACATATGTATGAGTGTACAATTTATTCGTATAATCAGGAAACGTGCAATAACAGGTCAGCTCAGCTGAATTTGTGTTTTATATCAATGTTGATAAAATAAATAGTCAAGTATCAAAAATATTTGTCGCATCTAACCGACAGGCGCGCTATCAAAGGTGCGCAGTATTGTTCGTAAATGTAATGGCTAATAATACGATTATTATTAGTTAAAAGCAAGCATTGTAAATATCTCAATTAAAATAAATTTAAATTTTTGCAAAAGCCAAAGACAGAGGTAGGCATTGAACATGGTTAATTATTTATAGCTCTTAATTTAAGTACCCACCTATCTGTCAATAAATCTTCACATCTTTTTTATACTTAAAGAGAATTTGTTATAATCAACGAACGATAAATTCTATCACAAATATATTTTATTTTATTCACCAGTCATAAACTACGTTTAGTCACATTCGCAAGGTTTCATCATACTCGTATATAGAATTACAGTGAAGTAATAAAAAATCAATTAATATAAACCTCCTAATTTTATAGCTGCCTGTCTATGTATTTTCTAATGTTAATTACCACAAGCAATTCAATGACGCTTGAGTGTTCATACGTAGAATCAGAGCAAGATAAAACTTTTTATAACGTTAACGCGAGCGTAAGTTTAGTGGCTTTGCTTTAAGCCGACATGTCGTGTTTTCGAATTGAAAGTCATTTAGAAAAGAACGCAATAAATTTAACATTCCGATTCGTTACACAAGACGTTTCATCTACGATTAAGATTAAAATTATCTGTTGCTTTAAAATAAAACTGTCGAAGTTGATGGTGGTGCTCGATGGTGTTATATCAAAACTATTTAACCATTATCATGTTACGGGAATTAATTTGTATCTTATAAGTCTTATAACAAAAGGAAAACTTGAGTAAGTCATAAATCACAGTAATTTAATATTTACGTCCCATTTACATATTGTGGCCTACAAACTTGCTTCAATGCCTTTGATTTCACCAGCACCTGTGTTTAAATAATAAAAATTTCGCTAGGCATAGCTGTGCCCGAGTATACATTCAGATAAAATCGACGAACCGAAGACTAAAATATAATGTGTACTTGGCGCGTAACATCACATGTCAGTTGACATTCGTGGGCATTCAGCTTTAGCGTCGCAGGCGCAAGCGCAGCGCTTTAGAAAGCGCGCTCACCAATAAATACTCGTCCGATTATGATCTACGGCGCGTAGCCCGTAGCCACGGTGCATTCAGTGCTTGCATACCGGCCGCTACGTATTATCATCGGTAGGTACATACACATCCTAACCGTGCAAATCTAACATTATATGAATTTATGTAGATATTATCGCGAACCAGCACTATAGATAGATTCCCCCGATTAATCGATCGCATGTTTTTGACTGTACCTATCCCCATTTTATACAAGTCGAGCGAGAGACAGCGAAGAGTCGTAGGCCGCATTCCAAACTGCACTCACGCATCATACCTAGAAAAACTTACACGGCGTGCGTGGGATTCTCGAGAAGACGCAAAGAAGACAAAAAATGTGGTTCTACGTTAGGATACAATGAACACCCAACATAATTACAACTTCAAGGTTTTTACGAGCTTCAGAAAAACAACTGTTTTACATTAATGACGACAGACAATTTGTTTGACTTATATGGACTTCTTGGAACTTCTGAGCATTCAGTATGCTCAAACCAATAGTTTGGAAAACAAAAAATATATGTTTATTGGAATGATATAATATTATCGATCACTGCAACGAAACTAGATAAGTCAAGTTAATGACAAAAGCTCGGCACATGTTAGTTACGAAGGCGCGTGTGCGACGCGCCCGTCCACTCCGATGCCTCAGGCTCCTATTAGCATAAATCAGGGCTATCAGTTTTCGTTCAATCCAAGATAACGTTTTCTAAGAATACGTAAAAAATTTCAACGATGCTTTTGGCCAAACAATTGTCGTTTAGAATGGAAACTCAAATATCACACCTTATTAAGTCTGAATCACACACAAATACACGTCATTTTCATTTAATAATTAAAACGTAAATGTCTCCTAAGTTGTTGAACTTGTATACCTACTGTTAGGTACAACCATGAACAAGCATTTTTAGCTTAAATTACTTTCAAACCCTGGATTGATAATTATCGTTGTCTTAAATTTATCGTATTATATGTCTTTTTTTTTAGAAAACATTGAAAATAGAAGTTATAACGTTTTCTTTCGATAAATTAAGGACGAGCAAGAATCAGTGTTAAAACACTTTGTATTCTTGAATAGGATAATAAGAAGTACCCATTCCTAATACATATAGTTATTAATATTCTTCAATAATTTCTGTAACGAGTAAACGTTATCGAGATTGCCGCAACCCTAAACACAAGTGGCGATAGATACCATAGTTTGTTGAGGCCGTATTCAAATCTTACGTATGCCAATTTCGATATGTCGTCCATTATGCGTAGGAGGTTCTATCGCAAAATGTTTCCAATGTAGGTCAACCGAATATCAGTTCAGTTTCAAATAATTGAACGGAGGTAATTGCACACCTATGAAGCGTTTATATTCTACCACACCCTATGATTATGATACCCCGTTCATGATTTATTCTTTATTAGCTGCAATTCAGAAAGATAAATGTTCTTCGTGGAATATTTCGAGGACATGCCTATTACGTTAAAAAATCTACTCACTTTCGTGGAGGAAAAGTAATGAGATCGTACGATTATTTGCAAACTCTTCCAGCGAAAAGATAATCTTGAATTCAGAAAACATCACATTTCTTTTAAGTGAAGTTACTTGGTTTTCAGCTCGTATTTTGGTATCATCGTGACAGGTGGCAAGCTATTATCATTTTTCAGCCGCAAGCATGTGAACCGAGAGGTTTCTTTAAAGATAATGCAGATTTCACCAGCACCCCGTCCTCGAGTAATTACTTATGCACCATTTTGATATTTGGCCCAATGTTCCCGGCCCCGATAATTTAGCCCGCGATATGTGCGCGCTACAGATGGCCGTAATTACACAACACGCCTTTGCAACTCAGGAAGAGCAGGTAATAATAATCGTGGTTTTAAATTTTCTAAACGACTACTATAACAAGTTGCAAAATATGTGAATGTACTTGTAGTTGCGATGTTTATTAGCGAGAAGCCACACATAGACGCTGGTCGTCCACACATGTGGTCACCTCTGCTACTTTCACGCGAGACGGGCGCGCCCATATTAATTGCTCCCGTTCTTCGGCGAAGCTTTATTTATTGCCCTCGTCGGTGATTGTGAAAAGCTTCGAGTGTACATTAGTTTTAATGTTATCTGGTATATTTGATCTGACGGGTGACACTCGAGTGAGCGCGACGCGGTCGCCTTGCGCCTCGCAATACTCGCGACGCAGCTCGCGGTACATTCAATGGCTTTTTCGTAAGAAAAGTGTAACGGGCGGACCCGCGATCCGCGTTCCGTGAGAAATATGTCCCTAGCGCTATTTGCCGTTGTCTTCGTGCGGACATACGAGGAGTAAATAAAAAATCAATCATTAGCTAAACAAAAATGTGAGCGCTCGCGCGCCGATGTTTTTAGAGAAATAAACATTAATTGTTTGCACAACGACCGCCGCCAAAACCAATATTTGATATTCGAAAATACTATTCTAATGTATGTCGTGGTACATGGGTCCCACTCGAGCCATCTGGCACTTTAGCGGCTCTTTTGGTCTCTGTCTATATTACGTGACATCCAAACGTTATTAGATTTTTAGAAACTATGCTCTTTTCAAAGTACTTAACGCAGTACCTACTTTGAATTTAATACTGCCGCTGAGAAATCAAAGCTAGCTGGTCACATTTATCGCATAAATGAATATGTAATCGCGCTCTATTAAAACGCAATATACCCTTAATAAACAAGTAGGTATTCCATAGTGCAGGAAATAATTTTCTTTTAGTACTAATTCAAGATAGTAAAGTCGGTGTAAACATCTAAAGCACGTGGCAAACAGGTGCCTACATAGTAATACACTTCCTAAGAACTCTACCCCGCCCTTAAACTCGCGCAAAAGGAATACACTAGTAAGTCGGCTACATTAACATATGTTCATGGGGTTGTTTCTGGTAACTACGATAGTTATTCTTTGTAAGAAGGAACGTTGAGGGGGTCTCCATCCTCACAGACATGATCAATAGAATATGAATATGAAAAACACAGCCTAGAGTTTCACAAGAGTCTCTTGTAAAACTCTAGGCTGTGTTTTTCAAAGAGTATGAAATGAAGATTTATTCGAAGAAACAAAATTCGTAGCAGTTAAGTGTTGAATACTTTAAATATGTTCTTCAAACTTACTATAATACCCAACACTAAACATAAAAGAAAATTAAGGTTACACAGACATTACTTATATAAAATTCAAGTCAACGTCGTAATTATAGGAAACTGGCCTATTCACTATGCTAGCCAAGTAATTGTTTGTTATCATCAAAAATCTGATGTATATTTAAAACATTGTTTTTCCCAACTAGCATATTTAGTACGAGTATACAGACACACAAACACTAAGGGACGAAGGGGGGAAGAGGGTTTAGTACACTAAGGGATATGCTTCTTGATGTTTACATCTAACGAACACATTACTGCAAATTATCATGAACCTTTTGCCTAGACCATAAGTTTGTTAACGTTATGGGGACTTTACTTTGTCGGTATAAAGATGTCTTGCAGTAAGTTTCAAATAAAGTTCTAAGTATCGGCCGATATTTCAAACTAGTCAAGCCGTTAAATATGTATTACGTATATAACGAAAATTGAATTAGGTAAGTAATAAATTCAAGGTAAATAAAGTGTTTTAAGTGTGTGTTTGTGTTGATCACTTAAACTAACTTAAGTCAGCATAAGTTTAATATAAGTATGAAACATTATTGAGTAAGGAGAGATTTTATTATTCAGTAAAACAACCTGTTCAATAAGTGGGGAATAAACAGTTTTCTTAAATGAACGTCCCATTTCGTAAGCTCTCCACCAAGGCACAAGTTAACTATCAATTAATAAGCTTGTCTTAGATAATTAGTTAGATTGAGGTCTGCTGATATGAATAAGCAAATAGATATCTCGATACATATTCATTAACGTGGCTAATAGACGTTGGTATTTATGTATTATGCTCAGAGTTTTGACAACACACCAGCGTATAAGATAAACTTTGGTTGTTTTATAATCCAATTTTCATAAATAACACATTAGGCAAAAAATGGCCACGCTTCAGGTCTCACGGTCAAACCCGCAATAAAATCTGTTGACGCGCGCTGACTGTACGCGATGCGGAAGCGCTCAGTGCCTCAGTCCACACGGCCAGATACTACCACCCAATTATCTACCTACGAGTAACACGCACGCACGAATCACTATTAGCTAAGCTGAAATCATCGGGTCAAAGTTAGTGTATATGTTACAGACAAAACTCATAACCCGTCAATTAACGTATAATAATAATTATTGTCACCAGTATTCGCCTTAAAAAATACTGTTCTTAATTTTTCCTAAATAATTATAATGTTAATTTACATTTAGCTGTAAAAATACAGTATTCTAATCAGAATCACATTTACAATGATACCATAATTTCGACTCGTTAACCTACATAATGCCTACATACTAAAATCGGAACGATGAATTACAAAGAATTAGAATCGTGGAAAGTCGTAAGCTACTAAAGGACACGGGCGAACATCCATAGAACGTTGGGCCTTGATTTTTTATGAATTACACTTACCGTATTACTATTATTATGTAGAAAATGAAGTAATATTCCAAATACACTACAATTTATAAATCCACTCCCTGGGAAAAAATAGTTATAGGATGATTTTGATTTCTACAAAAATAACCCCAATTGTCGAGTTCACTGGATCCGTTGTAAGAAAAGCTTAGGTCGTTTGTTTTAGCTAAAACCGTCATTTAAACGTAGCGAAAGTCGTCAAATATTAAACCAAGCATTCCAACAATAACGATAAAACAAAATTATTCACATATGTTTTTTTTTTTTTTTTTTTTTTTTTTAATGGACTATCCCGCGCCTATTTGCGGCGCGATGATTCTGCCAATGTCAAGTAATATTTATGGGAGGTTCTTCTTGCGTTAAAACATTGGTGTTAAGATGTTTTAACGCTTCATGGAAACACTGGAGGATACTCTCAAGGTCACGGGGGAATGGACGCCATTGCGGTAAGAGCGTCTCATCTACCGATGAGACACACTACACGCAATACCCGTCCATTCAGTCAATTTGTTTCAATTTTCTTATTTATGACACTTCGTTACACTTTACTGAATGAAAATCACACCACTTTTCAACACTAAACTGCACTAGATCACAAATAAAAAGATTTAAAACTAAAAGACACGTGGACCCATCGCCTACCCTCCAGTCTTCACATATGTTATTCAAAACAAACAGAAACGAATGATTGACAGACGTTGTATGACATTTGATTTTTTTTTTTTTTGACTTTTCTGTTGCCATAATTTTTTCAGATAATTATCGTGCCTCTATTCTAAGCTGTCATTTGTATGGGATCTGATCGGAAAATCAGTATTTAAGTATCTTAACTAGCAACATTATTATTATTCTACCGGACGTACTATGCACTATGCACATAACACACCGGATGCACTACAAAACCAATAGTATTTTCATTTATTAGATTATATTTTTATCCCGGGGTAAAAATATTAATTAAAATTGAATTTAAATATTAAAAATCTTGTAACGAATATTAATTATATTTTGAATAGTGGAACGAACGCTTAAGATCGAGCCCATTTCTGCCGATGTCCTTTCTAATGAAATTATTGACCAAATTCATTGTCAACTTTTATTTCATTACATATTAAAATTCAAATATCGATGACCAAGACGAGTATTCAATAACACTTGTAATCTCGCAGGGAATTAATTTGATATTTTTGCATGCATCATAATTCATAACATAATCAGTTAATGTCATGCGAGTGATTCAATACGTTTTTGACCAGAGAACAGGTAATGAGAATAATCGAAAATACCTGCAGAACGGGTTGGGAGCGAATACTGGTCGGAGAGGGGACAGCAGCTGGGCAACCCCGCATCAGTGTCCGAGGGCGCTTTGCATGACGCAGCGACGGCACCGGTGGCACCGGCCAGCGGTCAGTTGACAGGCGTGTCCGGCAGGGGTCAGTCGCGCACAAAGGGATGTGGGGCGACCTCGCGGGTCGGCGTCGGCAGTGCCGGACGGGCGACGGTGCGGTTCGGGTGCGGCGTCGCTCGCTACTGCTGCGCCGCGCGGCCCCACGCGCCCGCCGGCTCTCTCTCGGCCACGGAGAAGGGTGACATCGTGGCTCTTCCTCTTTGTTTGCGCCCATAAGGGTTGCCGACCGTTAAATGCAGGGACCTATTGTCCTACCTTTTATTTCTCATATAGTTGCGCGTGATTTGAATTGTCTTGTCCATATGATTAGGGTCCTGCACTAGGATTGTAACTTTCAAATAATAATAAGTGTCAAGAAACACGCCATGACAGCAATCTCTTAATTAAAATGGACGAAAACTATGCAATAATATCAGAATCTAAATGCACAGAGAAGCAAATTATAATGGCCATGGCAGCTTACGAAGTTTCAATAGACATATAAACATCGGATATGGCAATTATTATATAACAAACATTATATCATTGACACTTCTACATAAAAAGTCTGAACACCAAAGCAATAAGTGCTGTCTCGAAAATAGATTTGTACGTATCAGCTAATGATATTAGGTAATTGCAAGTATCTTAAGAACTGATACGAATGCTAAGTGGAACGAACAAGAAATAGGTTAAACAGATAATAGCTAAGACAAAGCCATGATTATTGTATCATTATTGGTACAGCAAGCCACTTTACCGATACATTATTAACAATATCGTGTCCTTGAAACAATATCTAATTAAAATTCCATTAGTATCTGGGGTTTAGTGCTGTTAAAGCCTTTGTTTCAAGTTATCTAGATCAAGATCTGATACGTTTGATTTCGACAGAAAATTATCTTATAAAATACCATTGGTTTAATAATTACAATACCTAAACGCGATACACCGTGAGAAAAGCTTACTCGTCGTAGGAATTAATTAAAATAATGGTCTAAGGAAATATAAATGTCGGCATTTGGTGAGGTAATTAGAAGTCAAATTTGAGTAAGCCCGCAGAGGCGTGGAGGGCCGCCCGGCCGCTGCGAGCGCGAGGCGGAAGGCCTGGCGAGCGCAATAAACGCTGTCGACGCTCCTCCGCCTAGTCAACATCGCCTAATCTTCTCCTCACCACAGATGATTGGCTCAATTAAAAAGTCCACGATCGAAAACTACTTTTAAAAACATTACACTACATACAAATCTTTATCAACAGTCACAAACACAAATTATCGTTACATACAATCTTAATAAACATTTTACTGCCAACGTCTCACTGATTGAAACGATTTTGATTAATATCCGTCTATGCAAAATCTTCCTAACAATCCTTTGTAATATACCTACACTTCCATGTAACGTTTATATCGTCTAGGTTTAATTGAATGATAAAAGTGGAACACTTACGTCAATTGATTGGAACCAAAAACAGCTTTAAACATTTGCCGTCTCCGAATTTTATTATAACAGCCATTAATTTATATTGCGTTACAGATAGCAAACGATTTAGACTTGGTTTTTTTACCGTTTTACATAATTACAAAATTATGCCTTATATTTACGAGTATGTATACCGGTCGGCGCGCCCACTCACAGCGGCTAATAAGAGAATTAGAGGAGCGCACTCGACCGAGATGGATTGCTGTAGATAATGTGTCATGTTCGTTTTTTTAAGTAGCCAAAAGCTAACTAGTCAAGCGAATCGCTAATGGGCCGTCCAATATGCCTCTTAATAGTTTTAATTCCGACTAGAACAATACGTTAAACTACTTTCGCAGACTCGTATCGTAAGCTGTAATCATGCGCTGGGACTGTTGAAGATTGAATGAGTATAATGATTAATACCAGTTAGCCACAATAAAGTTGTCTGCAAATTAAACATTATCATTTAATATTTTAATAGCGCTGAGATCAAGTTGTTCAGTTTTATGACAAATAAGATCGACACTTTCGACTACTGCATACGGAGAACTATAAGGTTATTACTTGATGCATGTTATCAATAAAACGTTTTCGATTACAGGTATGCTGCTTTCCAAGAGATATGAGCACGAAATTAACCGTTTGAGTGGCAAAGCTGCCTCTACACCCTGTAGGTAGGTATATACCTCCCGCAGGTAGGTCTCAGTATATGATTGGCGTAACGAGCACAGGTACCGATTTTGGTCAATAATCGCCATAAGTATAGTGAGTACTTTCGCGTACCGAATGCAATAATAATTGGAGGGTCCGATTTATCACATTGCTGTTCTCCGAAACGGCTGAACAGTTCTTGTGCAAGCCCTTCACGTCGTGCGCACGAAAATATCTCGAGGAGTCCATGCCGAGTGAGCGTAATTATAGGTAGAAAAATACATGCATGGGAAGTTTGCTCGTGAATATTATCTTCTTTTTACCTTTACCTAACCGTAACTTCGCAAAAAATAAACAATCGCTCCGCTGAATTTCCTTTATTCAAAATGACCCTTTCGTTTGAAAATATGAAAGATAGCCTTTAGCGACATAAAGAAGGGGTCAAGCTGACACAAAGCAACAAACGGACCTTCCCACACTGGTCATTCGTGGGTACTGGTCATCGGTGACCATCAGATGCTTTTGTTTAAATATTCCCTTTGAAATAACAACCCCTTTTCTTTTATGTTTCGAAGACATCATTTAGGTACACGACACCCTTTGAATACTGTACTATTCATCGTATCTACGCTATTATCGAAGTTTTTTAACAACGACGCTACGACGAAATTTTAACAAAGCGGTGAGATTTGTTTTTTTTGTAAGTTAAAGAACTACTCCTAATACTTTAATACAATATTGTAATTTACAACCGTTTTAATTCGAAAGTAAGTATAACTAATGCAAATAATTAAGTAAAATCAAACTAAACGAAGTACTTCAGAGAAAATAATCGCTACAACCCAATCATTAGCACACATTTACTTAAAATTTTGTAAGAACATTTAATTAAAATGTATAATAAAATAATTGTTTATCGTGTCCGCTCCGGGGGGTGTCCACCGTACGGCGCGAGTGCGGAGGTATATTGACACTGGGAGAAAGTCGACGTGATCATGATAAGCCGCTCGCCGGCGATAAATTTATGCGCCCTTTGTTTCTTTTCGACGATTTATCAAAAAATACTCTTTGTTCTCTTGGTAATATGAGCGAAGCCGCGGGCAGGGTCGCGCGGTCACGTCATAATAACATTGTAGTTTTGCAATCTATTAGCTGCTACTATGAATGTTACGATCATAATTTAAATAAGAAGCAGTATTCTTTACTGACATATGTTTAAGCCACTAGCAATTTGTAAAATTTACCAGTTTTACATATACATATCTCTCTCAGAAGGGCATAGAATATGAATTTTAATAATGCCAGCGAAATGTCAGGAACTAATTAACTTGTTTTTTAACGTTTTTAATACGGTTACTCACTACATGCTTTTGTTTGTCCATGTTTCTCGTCTGACTGAAGCAACGGACCAACAAAATTTTGACTATTGCCTTGTGTTAGCAACCAATGCAACTCTTCAGCTTGCAAATTGGGTTGTTCAGAAGCTGAGGAGTAGAACTTTTATCAAGATACGACAATTAAATCTTAGAACAATAAGTTTGCACATAAAATGATCATGAGGATGATCATTTTATGTGATATGATAAGTCAAAATACTTTTCAGTACCCACTAGGTAGTTTATATAAGACCAAGTTGAGACACTAATAAAGCAATCTCCAACAGACAGAGATCTGCATTTTTAAGCACGCGGAAGTATTCGCTATCGATAATGCCCAACCGATACATCTAGTGACAATAAACTCTATCGTGTGTGTCAATCGTCGGTAGAAAAACGTAGCATGCTACACATAAATGTAGCGCAGTGGGCACAAGACAGGCCCAGCCGCACTGTTATTACTGCGAGAAACCCGCTGTAACAAGATAAGCAACAGAGTAGAATAATAATAAAAACCGTAATGTATCGAGTGCCGTAAATTGCTTGTTTTGTTCACATAGGCCGCGGGCGGGTCAATTTGACCCTTATCGAGAAAATAACCGACGAAAGCGCAGTCCTATTAACCGCGTCGAGAAAAAATTAATTGTTCGTGATTATGGATTGTGGATAATTGATTGTCGGCAAAGACGGGATGTGTCGCGGCGGTCATCCCGTGTAAATTGCGCCAACCGCTCACATTTACATCCAGTACTTATATACGGGGAGCATACTGCAATCGTCTACCCATGAACTCTTGCTAATGCATGGAAGGAGTCAATTTAACGAGTAGACGCCATCAATATAGCTTGTTAGATGCATTTAAAATTACTGAAACTTTAATAAATTCTGCGATTACTGTTTAAGGGAGCTAGGTAATGACTAACTAGATAAATACGCAAGCGTTATTACATACACTATCATAGAAATGCATAAGGTAACCATTTTAAATAAACGCACATTATAGTATTTTATTAACCGCGTAATGATGTTTGCCTAAATATCACTATGTGTTATATTATATAAATTTTTTTGAAACATTTATTTCATGATATGAGCAATTTATATTAAATCATCTATACGCTTTGCCCCGAACTGTTCGGAATACGAAATAGTACTACTGACTGCCCACCACTTATTTTAAAAATTTACTTTCAAGCAAATACTCTTGAAATTTGTAAGTACATACCTATTTTCTATTTCGATTTTTGATTTAACAAAATATTGGTGCGCAATTAGAAGGTTTAATTTTACCGGATCGTTCAACCCTAACTCGATGCATCATGCATACCAATTTGTGTAAGTAATTTAGAAATTGTCAATTAAGTAATTTTTGTATCAACCGCAAAATATAATAAGTCTTTAACAAAAAAAACTAAGAATATAGATAGATAGAGTATAGAGTTCCAAAAAATAGGTTGCATTAAAAATATAACCCAAAACAAGGTTAAAAGAATTAGTATATGAAATCATTTCTTCCAGTACAAATGTGCGAACAAGTTTCCGTAATCTACAACTAATGGCAAAGTAGCCAAGGTGCGTATGTAGGTACGTAACTAAGATTTTATTCCAAGAGGTACGGAATCTTTGACATTTTTCTTACAGAATTAAAAATAACCGCTCAATATTTCATAACCAACCACAACATCATATTATACAAGGCAGTACATCAATGACAGGACTGATAAATTGTTGTATAGGTGCCTAGAGAAAATCACACACATCCACATTTATTAGGAGCCTATAATAACAGATGAATTATTAATAGCACAGTTATAACTAGTGGGCTTATCACTTTTCGTTATTATTTTTTCATAAATTATATGCTTACCGTGTTACTTTGTAACGCTTTTTGCTACTACGATACGAGATAAAATTTGATTGCCATTTTACATGGCCACCAGTTATGCCTTTATACATAGCTAAGTAGGCGCTTATGTGGTATTAAGGGCGATACTTGTAATCGAAAGAGTAATATCTTTCTCGTAAACAATGTGAGTTATTTAATCGCCGACGTCCTCGATATTCACAGAAATCCTAAATGTAATTCAACTCTAATAGTGTCAGGAGTAGTTAACTATATTCCTAACGGGGAACATAAATGGACACGCGTACATTTATGACAAAGTAATCGAAGTCCGATTGTTAATTGCGTACGTCGCTTGAATTTAAAAATGCATGGCATTTAAATGCCAACTCGGTCGCCATTTTAGTTCGACGCGAGAGTATCACCTTGAACACGACTTAAATCTGACAGCCTCGAATGTCACTCTCGCTCGAACCAATTAAATTAAAATTAAAGTATCGATGTTTTTGCCTCGTTCGCAGTCATTTGCGTTTAATATTTTTTTGCCCATTTTTATTTTTACACTTGACTAGCGCCATGCCTACATGTTAATAAATCGTAATATAATAAATGTTTTAAAGCAGACATCTGACGAAAACAAGTCAAAGGATTGCATGTAGTACATGTCTCGAACGCTGCGTGTTGCGATATTTTTTATGTACCGAAAACAAGGCGGGCAGATCTGAAAAATATGTCCATAACATACAGTTACCAACTCCAACAACGTGATTAAGAGATAAGTTTCCAGAACACCTTAACCAGAAAAAATGTGTGACGGAGCACTAACACTGCTTCATTCATCTGAAGATAGTCATCGTTTCTTTCTCAGTACCGCTAAATTACATTTCTAGTAGCTGTGTAGCGCGTTTACGAGGTACTTTGAAGATGCTACGGTGTGTCCGTAATGGCTATTGCAATATTATACGGTCAGATGCTCGAGTGATATCAACATATTCTCTACTATATATTTTTGTCCATGTTAGATAGTGCATCCAGGGTCAAAGAAAATTGTAGGGGTACACGGTATGATGCCTAACGACTGCGGCGTATCAGATTTTAAAATATTCTTAGAAATTGAACCGACAGGACTCGGCGTTTTTATGAAAACGAGTAAACTTGTTAGATAAATAAAAATGGTTGTTCATTTTAAGAAACTATCGTTGTACAGTTAGTTACAAGGTAACATCAGCAGTAAGAATTATTTTACGTGTAACAAAAAGCAGTTTAGTAACAATGAAGACATTGTTAATGAGTAGACAGTTGGCCATAGACGTAATTGACGTAACCTGGCAGTGCTTGGATGCCCATGCCAGGCTGCGAGCGGACGCAGCCAGTGCAGCGTCCCGAGCGCGTGTGTCGCGTATCTCTCGCGACACATCTACCGCTCCCGGCACAGCTTACACCAACATATTTTTAGATCTATATCTCTGAAGCTGTTTGAGCTCAATTATTTACGACTTACCCACTCGAATGACAGTTGCATTATGGAAGTCAAAAACGTGCAATAAGCAATACTTATCTTAATTAATCAGATACAGTTTCAAATGAGTCGTGGTACGGTATTGTGGGTAACTGTCACTGTCACCGAATGAATAAATTACGCAACCCTGTATCACATGACGTTTGACTCCGAATATGAATGAAAAGTTGTAGTATTTTTTGTTCATTGCAAAGTAATGTTACCTACTAGCTTTCGCCTGCGCCTTCGCCATGCTGGTATCTAAATATACCTATTTAACTATAACTTTCCATTACTGAATTTTCATAGACATTGCGCATTTATATAATTAGCTTATTTATACAACACCTCGGATATTTTGTCGTCATAATAATGATAGATATTTATCTAAATATACGCCATACCTAAATACCTCTTAATACCCATTTTAAAATAACACCTATTACTAAAATTGAAATTCCTATCAATATTTAATTTTATGAAGCCGCATTCTAAAACTTTACTATCAATGATTATGAAAGGTACAAATAAATGTGCTCTTAATTCTAAGACACCAATGAATTAATTCGTGACAGTTGTTGAATTTGAATCCAAATAAAGTGTGTTTTGCAATCATAAAAATAAGTGCGGAAGCGATCGGTCGGGCGTCGGTGATTAATCAATCATAGAGGTTGTCGTAAAGTTTTAATCCGAAATGAGCCAGCGGCGAGCCCGGCCCACGACTCCACGCTACACCTCTACCTAGCTATAAAATTTATAGAGGCACTATTTTTAAAGCTAATTAAAAATGGTGATGGCCGTTAGAAAAGTCCGACCGTGAGAGAGTGATAAAAACCTTCAGAAATGTTATTTAGGTAGCATGTATAACTTATATGCTAGGTTTAATTAGCATTCAACGTTACCTTCCCAAAATTATATATTTTAAACTTTTAGAAACGACTAAGTTTGCTTACTAGTAGTAATACTTCTGATCCTAGATAATTTTATATTTTTGCAACCTTCCTACAAAATAATTTAAAGTAAATTGTTAGGTACCTGATTTAGTTATTTGAGGCCTCCTCGTATGTACTACCCTCGACTCTGCCCAATGCACATCAGATATCTTGTGTACCAGTTTGTAAATAACGCCTTCCCTTACAGCTTTTATAGAGCTTCTAGACGTTTGATAAATGTTGCGCACTTTTAGAAATGTTCAATGGATTGAGTTGTTGATCGCGTTATCGTTATCTCGGGATTTTAGACCCGTTCCATAAACTAACACGTTTCTAATATTCATTTCAATAAATGGATTAACCATATCGGATGTCAGCATCGTTTTTTAGTTTCCTGTTGATTAATTTATTTGAAAGCTATAGACTTACTCGTAATTTTATTTTTTTATCATTAAAATAGAAAAGAAAGAAGCGAATAGATTTACAATACTACTATACAGAAATAAATCTATCGTCCGTCTGTGTGAAATATTGGCAGCAGTTGGTACCAAGTAGAAAACTAAGATTTACATCGAGAATAGTGTGTAGCGACCCCAAACGAATTCGCTTCTAATATATATCTTCTCATTAATTACAAAGTCGCCTCGACGCGAATGAATTGCGAACCCGATACAGTACCCGCAACTTGGAATTTAGTCACGCAATTATTCCGGGCGGGCTGCAGACCCGACGATGATCGACTCTTTCGATTTCTATTACAATCATAATCATTTACATATAATCAACGTACCTACACCTACATAGGATCCTTGAACGCACACACAACGTTTACTTTAAAAATCGACACGATCGCCATTAATCAAAAATTGTCCTGGGTTCGACATTGCAATCGTATCGAATCGCTATCGAATGGAATGAATTTATTTAATGAGCCGTCTAAGTGGTTCGTTTAGTGCTTTGTGATAACCAAATCACGTTCGTTTTTCAGTTCGGGGCCGCGCGACGTGACGGATGGCGACACGGCACCGCTTGCTCCTCAGAGATTTATGCGCGGAGTGAGTTAGCGCGAAGGGCGGAACGAGGATTGAGCAAATCGCGCATGCAAGCTTGCTCGCGTGCAACCTGACAAATAGTTATGTGGACCGTGTTGATACAGTCTTTCACTCGACTCTTTGCTGAGCTTTATTAACTTAGTTGTGCTGTGTTTGATTCTATATCGGGTTATTACCATGGACAGTCATAGAAATGTCAAGATTTAGCTTCAGATACCACTTGCTACTAAATTTGAAATGCAAATCATTTCAGTTTATCCAATAAATAAGATCTAGTCAATTATACCTAATATACCTTAGCCCTTATGCAGTCCAGTCTACAGAATTGCAAATATTTCCATTCGTCATCGTTATATCAAGTTAACATGGCAATCAATGACAAGTCTCAGACGCAAGCTGCACGACTCAAAAAGACGTTGAGCGTCGGACGCAACATGCAAAGAGAAAAGATGCTCACAGATTTCAATTAAGAATGCGTAACGGTTACTTTAAACAAAACACTTGATTTAGACAGATTTTATTGACAAAAATGTTAAATTCAACTAGCTATCATTAATTTCATAATCACTTTAAGACAAGTATAAAAATAAATTAGGAACTTAAAATGTTAAGGTTCCAAATTCTGTTTTTACAAATATATTGTCCGATTTGTAACAAAAACCAAAATTACAAAATACACAATGTTATGAAATATCCGGCAGATGGACATGCAGCACACCTGATGATAATTGACTACCGCCAGGTAGTCAGACTAGCACTAAGAATTACTGGTTTATGTACTGTACTGGTATCTTCTTAATAGAACTTTTTTAAACAGCGCCCTCAAAATCGTTCATTTTTTGCTCTATATAGTACCTAGACTGTATGAATGAATATTTTGTTTCTACATTCGTTCATACTTATTCTATTGATGGTAGGTAATATGTAATTGGTAAACGGCATAGGACAGTCGCGTGGCTGTGGTATCTGGCGATCGAGCCAGTGCGCAAACGCGTGCGCTCTGCTCGACAAAACGAGCGCCACCCCCCAACGCGAACAATCCAACTTAAACCAATGTCAGATAGCCATCAGCATCGGGCCTACATTTTTTTTTATACTAAGTCAGTTGGCAGACAGACCACCTGATGGTAAGCGGCCACTGCGGCCTATTCCATTGAGGGACACTTCACCTGGAAGCGTCGCTCAATGTGCTGCCAGACTGTAGACTCATCTGATCTTCGAGCCTCTGATTTCAAGTGTACTGGCTCCCACATTAATACTGCCGGAACACAGCCAAAGCTATTATGGCGGCAGATTTCACCTGTAGGGGTGGTAGCTATAGCCAGTCGGACTCTGAAAAAGCCCTACCACCAACCAGACCCTAAGCGGGAATCGAACCCACGACCTCCGGGTTTTATACCCGAGCGGCTTAGCCACTGTTCCACGGAGGCGGTCAAAACATATCGAAACCTTCGTTGAAATATTCTTACTGCTTGTAAAAATAAGCAAAATTGTTTGAAATCATCATCATCATCTCCAGTTTGCATCCAGTATGGAGCTCAGGGTCCACTTCGACTATGATTCTAGATTTGACAAGCCTGGTTATTACAATGATTTTGAAATAATGATATTAGAGTAAATTTTACTAATTTATGCAAAACAATGATCTTTGACAGTTCCTCGCGCATGATCTTTAAACTAGAACCTTAACACAGGTATGTATAATAGAACGAATTGGTGGATTGTTTATGCTAAAGTATAAGTTCAGCCAAATAGACTTCCTTCCATTCACCAGCAAACTCAAATTAATATACATTTCCAGACATAGAAATGACATATTACCACGTCAATTAATCAAAATCAAAAATATATTTATTCGTTTAGGCATTTAGCAAAGCACTTATAAATCGTCAAAAAGTAGGAAAAGGATAGTTTACTTTCAGTTCAAGTTCAAATCGGCAAATCTATCAATGATGTCACTAATAATGTCACATACACGAGCAAAATAAAACTAATAATTAATATTCGTACTTATCAAATAAAATAATTACAATTAAACGAAAGACACTCTATGTTCACTGTATATCAACAGGTAATTGGAAACATATACTCAGCAATCGCCAAAAATCGTACAACTGCGTAGACACATGTAATTCCAATTATGATGTGGAAAATTAATATTGGAAATAGATGCAGGAACGACTACTGGTGGTTATGAAGGAAGAAATTGCAAAAAGTATTTTAATTATAATATGCAAATGAGATAGTTACTGTATTCCGAACGAAGTTCACTTTAAGAGTTGTCATTTTATTTAATTATGCAATAAAATGTACAGAAATCTTTATCGAACATCCTATCCTATATTACTTATTTAAATATAGCACTTACGAGCACATTCCACTCCTGGTATATAAGAAAGCAAATAATGAAAATACTGTTCGTACCTATATTATGCTATCGTGTTATAAAAATGTTAAAAGAAAACTCACTATCGATATTTATACGACCGTAAATCTATTTCCTACACAAATAGTAATTAAAGCTGACTCATAACTTAGGCCAAGTTTTCAACGTAATTTTTTGATAACAAATTATATAATCGAGATGAAATATGAAAATAGAACTGGCTATATCTAGTATCAAAAATTCTTTACTTATAAAAATAACTAAGGTTTATTTGTGAAGCATTAGTCATAAGAAGCGAGACACAGACAATGAAATTACTAAAAAATACATATAATTTCTCGGTTTATCTATCAAAGGAATCGAGAAATTTTATTAATTTTACTTAATTTTTTGCGTTAGCTATTTGATCGTCTTTAAATTTAAATTAATTATGTTGTATATATGAATTTAATATTGATTTAATGACCACATAGGTACTAACGTGAATTAGTACGCCAGGCTTATAGACTTTGCCATCGTAAAAATGCTGTAAGAAGTTCATTTAAAAAAAGTGACTTCCATAATTATCAGGCTAAACTTGCGTAGTTTTTGAACCTTAAAATTAATATCTACTAAACACTTCCACTACCATAGGGTTACGATTACGAGCTAAAAGATGATCACTATAACTGTACCTAATGCGATAACATCTCTTGCAGAGATGAGAATAAGATTAAACAATTATTACTGTTTAATGATTATTAAGCGTTAGTATCTGACTATTCAGTCGTTGGCAAGGCAGTAAATTAAAGTTTAAAAGTAATTAACTGTAAAAGTGAATGAGCGTAAAGCGCGAATGCGACGCGCAGGCGCAGAGGGCACTGGGAGCGACGAGAATACGAGATCGCTCAACCCGACCAAAATAATTGTAATTGGAATCGATACCTACATACCTTTGCGTTTAAAATCGATCATTATATTCGCGAAGGTTACTTCGTCTATATTGGTAATATTATTGAAATTAAACAGCTGGTGAGGTCGATGGCTCCATGTCATGTGTTTTAACAATGCTAAGAACCTATTGACTAAATTGGTATCCTATTATCTGGATGACCAAAAATATTTTATTTCGTGAATCGAGCATAATATGATATTTCAATGGGAAGATTAATCCAGTTTAATGTACTAACCTGATTCACAAATAGAAATACATTGGTACTAAGTGATTCTAATCTAGAAATATTATGTAGCTTTATTCTTATTAGAATATCGCGACTAAAGTTACGACCAAAGGTACCAAGCCTCATCGAAACTTAACGTTACTATCACCGTTTCTACGTTATTAACAGTAATAAAAATAAAATATTATTAATTGCATACGTCGCCACTATCGGATAAGTTTGTATTAAATATCCTTCCTATTAGAAACTATTAGGAAACAACTCCTTAAAAATAGATCATTTTAAGAAATATTTTGAAAGAACATACGTCTTATTATTTTTCTTTTACGTTGGATAAAAATAACTCAATCTCACGAATATAGTAATAAACATATGATAACATGCATTGGCCTGACCCTAAGTAAATAGCTTATTCTTATCGGCATAAGAAACAACAAAGGTACCTACCACAAACATAATATACTAAAATACTTCCAGGCACAGAACAAACAAATATGTTAGTTACATAAGTTTTTGTCTTGGGTGGGATTCGAATCCTCGACCCCTGTAGCACAGGGCAGGGGTTTCTATCAAATGCGCCACCGGGTCAGTCAATAGACATTTAGTAACAAATAAAATTATTAACTCGTTCATACTAAATCCTTTATTAAAGTCAATACGAAATAATATACTCGGATAAAAAGTGTTACCAGTTTTAAGAATTATGGTGAAACAAAAGTTCACTTTAGTTAGTTGTTTATGCATATTATCGGAAAAATAAATACTTCTATAACTTTTGCTTAAAAACCGTGGAAAAATTGTAAAGCTTTTCATCTCTGGCTGAAAACTAAAAAAAAAAGTTTAGTTTAGTCTGCTATTGATGTACCTATTGTTGGAGCGCTCCTTTTTTGGTTATTCAACCCCTATCTTAAGTGCTTATCTACAAAATTATTTTTGAATATTATATCGTTGGCTGATTATTAGATAATAATCCATTATATCCTTATTAATTTTATGAATTCTAAAAAATACCAACATTTATTATACCAATAAGTGTTTATTCGTATCGTAAACAGAAACTGTCCTTTAATTACAAATTATCTACATAATGACTGCGAGGCAACCCTATTAAAATGCATAGAGAGTTATTTTATGAGTGCTAATTAAGCTTCTTGTTTCGCGAGCCCATTCTCGATTCTGAAACTAATTATTAGTTCTCTGTGAACTTTTTATCTACCGCCCTGGAACAATGGAAACGTGACTGCACTGGCGATCTCGCTGCCTCCGTTATTGCATTTCGTCCTCGCCCCGTGAGCCCATGCTCGCCCATTTGCAAAGAAAAATCGCACAGGCCCCTCCATTGCACAGGCCCCTCCATTACGATAAGCAAACGCCAAAATCGCCTTTGTCTTTTAATTAACTTAAGTTAAAGCTCGATACTGTGATTGCGTTTCTGTTCGACAACACTGTTGTTACCAGCACTAAAACAATATCAAAACGTTTTAACGTTATCTTAGATACAAAAGTAATTACTACGGCGCCAATAGTATTTCGTATTACTCTTAAACCACTTCGTTATCTCCTCAAAATGTAGATATAGCAATAAGCTATTTCAATAAGAGTAACTTACAAGAGACTTGACCTAACAGATTGACGCTTGGTTAAGTCTTAATTTAAGCATATCCGATAACATGTACCGACAAAAGAGCTTTTAAATCAATATCGTTTATTTAATCACATAAAGAGTTGAAAGGAAAATTTTAAACGTGCGTAAATTAAAATCTGATATGACGCAATTGCCGCGGCGTAATCTTTTCTTGAGATTTTATTACGGAATTTGGCTGTACGAACGACAGTGCGAATTTGTGTACAAGAAGCACTACACTCGTGTGTATAAAATACGTAAGGCAAATTGCAATAAAACCGTCTTATCCACGGGTTCAAATAACGACTGTCAATAAAACGTTTATGGTAGTGTGTACTGAATGACCATAAATTGTAAAGATTAAGGTCAATAACGCGATGGATATGATAACTGCTAAGAAAACGTAGAGGGGTTTGCGTTCGTTATCTACTCGTAGACTTTCAATTTACTCGTAAATAATATATGAGATGACTATCACGTACCTACTTGGAAAATTGTTCATATACGGGACCAAAATGGATACTCATTTATTTCTTACGCTGGATAATATTTTATGAAGCATTGTCTTCGTTTAAAGGAATATTTAAAAAAATCCCTATAGCTCAATTAAACACATAAGTCAACTTTGGAAACGAATATAAATTAACAAAAAAATTAATATTCCAATAAGATTATAATGAATCTAATCTAATAGGTAATAAATAACAAACGACATTTACGATTTACTATAATCGCTTTATACAGTCACCTGTATACTTGAGAATACATAATGATACATACTCACGTCATTTTATTTTGATAATATCAAATGATATTATCATCAATTCACTTTACAGAACATACCCGTAGCGTCATCTCTTGGCGGTTTGAGAAACTACGACGACATCAGTAGATGTCCGTGCCGTAGTCGCGATGTGCAGAGACATCTAGTGACTCTAGATCAAACCATAGAATTTAAATCCTTTAACTACTAAAGTTTCCTCTTAGTTAAAAAAAAAATATGAAAATTATTTATACAGTTTTATAAATTAGTGTACTTGCATTTAAATGTCATTTCCTTGTTATTTCTACAGACAAACTTCTTGTATCAGAGACCTTAACTCAGCCCTAAAGAAACCAACATTAAAAAACGTTCGTCAGTAAAATAAGGCTTATAAGTATTTATAGAGTACCATTGATTGGCAGGAGACGAATGTGTCACAGTACTCACAGTGGAGCCGCGCCAATACATTCAGCGCACGTCCACTATTGTTTTAAATAAAATGTGGTACGTTTAAAAAAGCTAACTGGCTGAAATTGAGCGCGGACTACTCGTACCTCTTGATATACTTATCTCCAATTCTCCACAAACAGATATCTTACACAACAATTAATTAATTATTCTGTCTGTCTTTTTTATATTTTACTTTTTCTGAAGAATAAATAAATAAATATAAATAAATATCCCAGGACATTATTCACACAGCGCCATCTAGCCCCAAACTAAGCATAGCTTGTACTATGGGTGCTAGACAACGGATAAACATTACTTAAATACTTTTGTACCGTGCGGGGATCGAACCCGCGCGCGACCCTTGGTGTAATAGCCGACTTCTCGAATATATTATAACAGTACCTACTTAAGAAAATTTTATATTACAGTCTAAAGTACCTACTTAATAAAATTATTTTACGCTTGCAATTAACAACTTCTTGGAATCATATATTTCTAGTATATTATGTGGTAAAGATTTTTACGACTTATTCTGGACCGGGTAAATTTTATACATACACTTTGGTACCAAAAACAAAACAAACAGATATTTTGTCTTTGTCGCGCATTTTATATACTTATAATTATGTCTTACCTGGAATATTTACGTTCTCAGCACATTTTTTGTGAAAGGCTCATTACTCGATAGTAACTTAATAAGTTTAATGAAGCCCCATACATTATTAATGGATACCAAAGCCGTAGCGGTACGGGCTAAATAAAAGTACTTTCCGAGACAGTCGGGGAGCTCCTGGAATACGAACTGGACCTCTTACGAGTCCCCTGTGTAAATTGCGATCACGTACGCGCTCTACTTCCGTAATAATGAGTTTTTGTAAGGAAAATCTTGTCGCAAAAATACTCGTAAATCGCCGCTTATATGTATTACTTCTATACATAATGGATAAGAGAAAATATATAACGCTGGTTACAGATATAAGAGGTATTGAAAATGTTTTCTATGATTTAAAACAAATGTAGAGACGGTACACATCTCTCTGCATAATAATATTAAACGTTTAAGCTAAGGTGAGTTTCAGATTCGGTTTTCTTCAGTGAGTTAACAGCATGATCATTAAGTTACTGTCAATGGAAAATGTAGCCATAGATGGAGGTTATTTATGGCGAGGTCGCGAGAGCGCCGGATGCTGATGGGGCTCGAGAAATGCATGACGCAACGCGACGCAGTCCTCCGTATCATTCGATTACTATTGCCTCGCTGGACAAATATGTTTATGTTTCGAAATGTACTTTGAGAGACAAAAAGAAAACACATTTTAAAAATCGTTTCCTGTATATGTACTTTATTTGCCTCGTAATAACTCTAATATAAATAATATTTTTTAAGACAACATATTTTTATTCATTTCCATTTTCAAAATATTTACTATTATAGTAGCAATACATTTCTTACAAATTTGGTAGGTAACCACATAAAACTGTATGTGTATTACATGCTTTTGCATTATAGCATACCTGGTCTACCCATATCGACTAACAGATATTTCTACTAAAAGTAAGAAACATTTGTGTATATAAGTAACTAAAATATTTTTATAAAGGCACATATTGCACCGTTTCATTTGGAGAGATTCTTTGAAAGCACATAATAAGGAAATATCGGACACTTTTTGTAGTTTAATTAATCAGGCACACATGCACTTTTAATGCACGACATCTTCGCTATTTATAGACAAAAGTAAACTCTTTAAAGAAGTACCTTTTAAAAATCCATCAGCAAGTATGTAATCATTTTAGTGTAAAGTAACATTTTTTAACTACCTATGGAAAATATATTCACATACACTCATCCGGAAAAATTCAATAGCAACATTTAAGTTAATCGTATAATGTACACCTTATGTATCGTAATTATATACTGTTTCAAAACTTCTGTCTCAGGGAGTTAAACATTCTGAGTACGCGTGCGTTGCAAAAGTCGCCTATTATACGTAATTATGCGGCCGCATAAACCGAGCACTTTGCTGCTCAAGCCCCAATTACACTTAGCGGGCCTCTTAATATTGTTCATTATGCTAAGGAAATGACAAGATTTTGCTAGAATCCATTATCCTTATAAAGTTGTGAGGGCATAAACGCGCGTCGCCCTATCAGACAGACAAGAACGCACTCAATCAGTATTCCCATATTCGTAGCTCTTCACTAGAATCTCTATTCTAAAGCACACGCTCGGTTCAACATTCATATTTGAATTTAAAATTAACGCCAATTAGATTGAATCGAAATTATAGCTATTGATACTATCGAACACCTCGTAAGGTTTAGTTTAAATGATTTTAACATAAATCCTGCTTTTAGTATCGACCATAACGGAAGATTCCACGCCACGATACTATCTTAGTGATGGGCATTTTTTTACAAAGCTAATACTTTCAATAAAAACATGTAAGCACTATTTTCCACATATAGGGTATAAAGTTTATTCGATATTGTCAATCACAATTGTTCCAAATGTATCCCAAATCCCAAATGTGTCCCAAGTATTAGGTACTTCTGACAGTTTTTAGAAGTATCTAATACTTCTAAAAACTGTCAGAAGTAAATCTGCAAGTTAAGTTAATGCGACAAGTTAATGTCTTTTTGTCATGGTCGCTCTGTATCATCAACGTAATTTATCACACATGAATCCAAGAGAAAACTTTTTTAATGCGTCTACACTACTTCGTTGCAAAATATAATAATTAATATTTCGTATCAAAACTTAATAACATAAATTATACCAAAATTTGTCTAACAATACTAATAAACAGGAATGTGCCTTTCATCTGATTTTGTTGCAACGAATTATTATATATTTGAGTAGAATCGAAACGAATGCAAAATAGTATAACAAGATAAGATTGAGCTTGCTTTGCAATCTGAAAGTTTTTCTAAACTTTCAGATTGCAAAGCAAGCTCAAGCGGACAGACTTTAATAAGGTGGGATCCAACAGGGCTCCAATATATACACCAGGGCATATATACATCTGTTATCTTCACATGGTTTATACAAACAAAAACATTAAAATTAACCTTGATCAAATCAACTGCATGAAACCTGACAGTTTATTTATGACGCATATAGAAGATTCTCCTTAATTGCTGATTATTGTCCCAATAATATTTAAAAGGAAAGGAACTTCTAAATTAATCCATAAATTCGTACCTCAAAACATAACATTTTGTAGTAGATATGGGGTCTTAATATAAATAAAATACTGTAGATTTTCCTAAATAATATTATTAGCGTATAACAAATGAGGCAGTGAATCACTTAAATGACATTTATCTATAGTTCGATTTGTGGACAAATCTAATGAACAAAATCGTTACCGACAGCCACAGTCGTGTTATTTGAATGAATCAGTGCACATATTAACGGTAAACTTTTTTACATCACAGGCAGTCAGTAATTCAATATATCAAAGTCATATGATATATATTCACTACTCATGGCATGGTATCGTTTCTCTTAAACACACGTGTTCCCCCACCTCGGACCAATGTAAAATGTGTACCTTAATCCACCACTTTCTATGTTATTAAAACATCTTCTATTCAACACCAAAGATTCAATCAAGATGGGACCAGTTGACCACTATCAAATTAGAAAGGGTGCAACTGGTCCCCGGGCCCAGTTTCGGACTGGGACGAGTTGCCCCCTAACCCATTCTATCAATCATGCTTCTAATATCATAAGTCAAAAAATGACTTTTCGCAGTAAAAATATTAGAGTATAAGAACAGATTATTTCGGCATTAAATAAGTTGACATTCCTGTTCACAAGTTAACGGAACCTGTTCCTCAACCGGAATACACTGTCCAAGCGCGGGAGTGCATCTACATTGGAAAAATTTGCAACTTTATTACACCGATCGTTGAGAAACTTGTTTAAATAACTCTTAGATTACACTCAAGTTTAATAAGCTATGCCCATAACATGGATCTTCTTAGTTTCACGTAAACACGGTGGTTTTCCATAGGCGTCATGGTTTCATTTTATAAGTAGCCAAAACTAGTTTTACATACTTAACCAAAAAATTGCCACAGAACTTTGTATTTTAGGCGCAATATTTAATCACCTAGAGATAATAAAGAAGGGGCCAGAATTTCATAATGAGATCTTCAAAATAAATTGCAGCAGATGGGCTGAGCTATAATACTTTACCTAGATGTTACCTTACGAATACAGTTTCGATTTGTGATTACATCACCAACCTGCTTTTCGGCAAGTGATAAGCTAGTTGCGTGTCATTAATGACTTAATTTCAACGATGTTAGACTAAAGCCTGTAGTAGGACATTGTTGTTTGTGGATGTTTATTTTGGGACTACGAAATCTGTAATCAGTTTAAAAAGATAAATGTTCAGTAATTTACATTGCACTTTGGTTAAGAGAAAAATATAGTAATAGTATTATTCTTATAGTTACAACATGATACTAGAACATAAAAATCAATGATCTCAATGTTGTCCTACGTGGTGCAGATACAAATTGATGTTCCAGTGTTTAATGAGGAACATTAGCGTGAGCGACCGGCGCGATGCCATCTGCGGCGCTCATTACAGCTTTTGCCCGGCTACGGCGGTAACGGTGATGGCTTTTCTTCATCATTTACACTATTCATTTGCAAAAATATCTCGCCAACATACAGCATTTCTTACGGTTGACGATCAGCTTTATAATCGTATGCAGAACTGTAGACTTATAAATTGAAAATAAAGAAACATTTCAAACGATTCTGTCACGCTCATCATGAAATATTATCCTGGCAAAACATTTTTTGTCTTTTCTTTTGACTATACTCTGGTAATAATCATTGCGGAAGCTTTTTAGCATTTAACCTTGTATCAGAATGCCAACTGGACTAAACAAAATATAAGATGTAATCGATCAAAAAGAGTATTTTACAATATAAGTTTATTTTGTTCCAATATGTTTAACATTTTATTATTACAAACTATTTCAAATGGTCTTTATGCGAATGATTTCATTCCATAGCTCTACTTCTCCAAAATATGCCCTGGCGAAAAACCTTATTCGAACATTCATGAGGTAAGTATATTTATGAATAAATATAGAAAAAATCCTACGAAATTAACAGGTAAAAGATGTAGGTTTACTCAAATAAAATAATTAATTAATATGTGAATATTTTATAGACTAATACGGATGTGTAAAATGTGTTCATTTACTGTTGTCACGTTTCAAAGTTCAATGTTAAAATATAAGGCTAAATTTTATTTTATGACCTAAACGAAATCAAACTATTAATTATGTAGACAGCATTAAATCATTTTTAAAATTGTTCGTACTTAACATAAATCTCATTTATTTGATTGTATTAGAATGAATTTTCTGATAGTTCAGAATGTTTTCTTAATTTTATATTTTTATAATGAATAAAACAGTTTGTTCTGACTAGTGAAGCAAACAAAATCCTGAGATTCCATTTTAATTGTAACAATATTTAAGAATTCAATCCCTAACTGGAAGCGACTGGGCATTGTATGTCGGACCCTACCTACATAGTGGACTGGTACCGACAGAATATTCTGAAATAATTACATTTTATAAGATAGATATTTAATCACACATATACACTTTGCAGTACAGTTGGGGAGCGCATAACATAGGGTTGCCATCCGTCCTGTTTTCCCAGGACATGTCCTATTTTTTGGGGTGTCCTGGGCTGTCCTGGATAGTTCTTAGCATCGTCCTAGGTTTTTAAAGTCTTGTTAAGGACCTGTGTTTTAAAATTCCTTGTCTTTTACCTTGTTTCAGTGCATATAAAAATTTTGGTACTACTCTTACATATAGTACTGGGTTTCATTTCATGATAAAAACCAAAACGAATTCCAACTTCACACATAAAATATTTTTATATGTACCCCAAATCACTACTTTTATTTCGACGTTTTAATTATAAGAAACTCTCTTGGGAAAGGGACAAACAAATAGAAAAACATACTTAACCTTTTCAGTGACTTCATACCGTGCTCAAGTTAAAAGACTCTATAAGTACGACTAATACGGAAAACTACTAAAGTGAAATAAAAGTTCAATGTAGCTGTTTTTCCGTTTAAGTGTCCAATACTTACGAGGGTTAACACACGTCGTGAATGAAATACTTAGAATTATAGAAATTTCATAAGATACTGATTTAAGGTTATTACTAGAACCATCCATACAGAGTTGCATGGTTGCATAATTGTTTGCATAATTATAAGAGTTTTTATTTAATAAACAGAATTATCAAACTAAAAATCAATGTTGAGGCATGTCTAATCTTGTCCCTAATTGCAATACCTTATTGTATTATTGTATGCTTCATAGCAGGAAATGGCTGAACTCATAAACTACTGTGTTGAAACCTAATGTAATACCTATTTTCCACAAATAAAGACATTTGTATTTGTATTTAAAAATATATCTTACAGACTGACTACCCGCCGGCTTTGCATAAGTGAAAAATATCGACATCGACAAACCTTATCTTGATAACAACAAACACAACCAAAAAACAATTATCTTTTCTGATAAAAGAGGTATAGATCTAGAGGTAGCAACCTTTTGGTTGCTCCTTGTTGTTTTCTAGATTCACCACACGAGGTGAAGATTTTGTACATACGAGAGTAACATGGTTTTGGCACATTTCTGTGAAAATTAATCCATATCCAATTAGGGAAGACATACTCCGCGGAAGATGCGCAATGTCAACTGAGCACTGCGCTTCGAGTCAACATAAAGCCCATATGTAAAGGTGTGCTTAGTCTAGATAAGAGCGATTACCAGTAACTATGAGTTAAATAGTCAAAAGTACGTAAGTATGTTGGACGCGTCATGTTTGATATGCATATTACTATTAGAATAAGTCTCATTAAAACCTCGAGCACGTTCAGCGAGCAGTCTCAAAGTTAGAATTTGCCCGGTGAATATTTTATGGTTATTTCCTTGGGTCGAGGAACACGAGCAGACTCGTTCCCTGATTTAAAGTTAATTCTATAAATCTCGCCATTTTCGCAATCACAAAGTTGTGTAAATTAGCCTACAGATTATCGATAACGAAATTGCATCGACTGAACCAAAAATCATTCAAACCTTGTTGGCACGCCCGCGTTTGGTTTGCGAAATGTACAAATACTCTAAGTATACAAGATAATCTAAGCTTTATCTGCACTAATAATTTAATACATTACTTGATTGATATTTATTATATGAAAGAAATGTAATTCAATCGGACATTTGTACATCCTCAAATTAAGTAATTTTTCAGATTAAATACCTATTTCCGGTCGAAAACATTACATACATTGGGTATGAATTAATAGAATCAAACAATATTAACGAAGTACTAAATTACCAAATTTATAGCTACATTACGATGAAACATAGGTATTCCATATTCTCAACGGTTTATGAGAATCCTATAATCTGTCCTATAAGTTTTATGGCGTCACAAAACACTAATGTGAATTTACGAGGGTTAAAGCTGAAATACGAAGAACAGTCAGTTGCTAAATCCGAACCAATGTAATAGTAAAATAAATGTAAAAGTAATATTAGCGAGTAAAATATGAATGGTTAACTGTACATTTAAAGTGTTCAAAACGACAACCCTATGCGCTGGACCGGGCGAGAGCCACCACTGGAGAAAGTCTATAACGCCCTGTTATGGCTGCATTTCTCATTCCTTCGAGCCTTTTCTCCTCTATTATCCATGTAAATCTGTCTCTTTGGCTTTATAAGTACAACCGCTATTATTCATTTTATAACTGAATTGTTAAAACGATAATGTCTTTGATAACAATTAGTAATTGAAATAAAGAAACAGCTGTCGCTATTTTTTGGTAGAAATAAAACATAATATTGTGTAACAGTTCATTTGCATGTACACATGCGAGCACAAACTGAAATTTATTTTAAATTTGCCATTAAAATTACGAGTATCTTCATTTCATTATAAACAATTTACAACAGTTAGTCAGATGAATGGTTCGTGACATAACTCTCTCGTTGTAAAGTGTGCGGGTAAATAGAAGCAGTTAGTGTTAAAGTTCGCATAGACCTCAACACTGACTCCCCGTGGCGGGCGCGGTGGAAAGCGTGGTGCGGTGCGCGCCACGCCGCGAGCCGCGCCGGCGCGGGCGCATCAACACAAGAGTGTGACCTCTGCGAGGCGCGCGCGGCAAGGTCACGAACGCGCGTGCGCGTCAGTCGTGACCCGCTCCGCTCCGCCGGCCTCCGCTCAGC
The DNA here is from genome assembly GCA_949319885.1 of Mecyna flavalis. Lineage (NCBI taxonomy): Eukaryota > Metazoa > Arthropoda > Insecta > Lepidoptera > Crambidae > Mecyna > Mecyna flavalis. The sequence goes on from OX439426.1 coordinate 11,295,114, forward strand.
GCCACATTCACACTACACACAATACACCTAAAGTTCCATATCATTTGTACCTCGAACTTCGCCATTCCGTCTCACTATGTCTAATACTAGCGACCGCTGCGGTATTCAAGACCGCGACTAGAGCATATCTCGCGTGATTTTGATACTAGACAAATATTTACCGAGCGAATTATGTTTTTATCATATATATTCCTTGATTACAAGCAATTAGTGGCACTAGTGAATACAGATTTGTTATTACTCATTTTCCGTAACATGAAGTGGTGAATTTAACATCTAATGTTTATTCATCGAAGGATGTGATGCGCATATTTATACCGAAATGGATTTAGTGTGTGATGCAAGTCAAAGCACTTTTGCAGTTCATTTGCTTGATCAAAAATGAGTCAGAGCAAAGTTAGATATAATCGCGAACACCGAATAGCGACACGCTGAGATCATTGGGTTAGTTTGCAACAGCACAACAATTTAATAACTGAGCCTTATAAGCCTACGAATAAGTAACATCGATTCCATTAGGTACTTGAACTGAGAGACATTAATTTATAAACGACATTTAATCTGTGCCTGGCATAATTAGATTTCCATTTATGTATTAATTCTACAGTAACATTATTTTAAACGTGATCGATGTGAACTGTACTTAATCCATGCGCTCAAATATGTCACACTGTTGTCGTTTACATGATTCATGGGATTATTGTTTATCTCATAGAAAAACAATTAAATACGTTATTATAAAGAAAATATCAGAAAATTGATAGCTGTTCTATGTATAATAGTTCTAATAAATTAGTATTCGATTTTATTTTAAAGAAATACATATTCATAATTTTTTGACTGTATGATGATAGCCTGTCTCTGATTAAGTATGCATTTACAATGTTAGGTACTTTCATAAATTCTGATTTGTAATGGAAATAAGAATAGAGTGATGATTATACTTACTTAAAAACTGTGCTGTTTTCAGATATTAATTTGTTTAAAAATAACTATTCCAAAAGTAAATAACACTATGTAGCGTTGATGGTCAAATCGGCCAGGAGACAAAAAATCTTCACTTTTTTATAATAAAATTTAAATAAGTTACATAACAATAATAATCATTGTTATATTTTATCAAAGAATACAAAATAAAGCGCAGTTAACACTTCGAAAACTCTCTTAACCACTCAAAGCCGAACCGGCACTCGCGTGCCGCTTAACAATAGATTTTCTATTATGTCTGGTTTTCCGGGGCTAGAAGGATTAAATTACTTGAGGAGAAAATATAGTGCAAACGACGACATCACCAGATTACGTTTACAAGAAGAAACTTCAAAATTCTCGTTTTAAATGATCTCCGCAAATAGTGTCCTGCAACTACGCGAAGTCCCAGACTCAATAACTCATTCTCATTATGGAATGTTCTAAAAAAATTGAAAGATTCAAAGCATTTATTTCCCTGGTAGTTATGTTGTTCAGAACAGTCAACATGAAGAAATTATGATTCTTTGAAATCGTTTTGAGAAATGTCACGCTTTTCTATACTACTAGCTGTTACGAGTTTTACCGCAAATAAACTGCTTACAGGAAATGCTTTTAAAACAGCCTTATTTTTTATGTAACAGTAAAATTACTTACGAATAAGCGTAACCTGTGTACTCATTATGTCACATCCAAAAGGAAATCTATACTTATATTATAAAGAGGAAAGATTTGATTAAGTATTTGTTGTTTGTATTGAATAGGCTCCGAAACTACTTAATCTATTTGAATAATTCTTTCACTGTTAGAAAGCTACACAATCCCCGGTGAACATATGGTACTTTTGATCTCGGAAATGTGGGGGGAAGGGGGAGATATTTGAAAAAAGAAATTACGCGTGGGTGAAACCGCGGGCGGAAGGCTAGTAAAAAATATTTTGTGTAACTTATTTTATGTATTTCGCTCATTCCTAATATGCTTAACCTAGCACAGGCAACCATAGTAGGCACCACAAACATGAGCTATCTAGGCACTGGCTTGACAACTAGGTCAACAGCTCGACCCTTAATCAACGAGTAATTGAAACAGAAATGTTTACTACAATACTACTACAGGAATTTATTCCATAGAATACTTGAATATAATCGTGTGTCGTTTTAGATACAGGGTAACGAAAACTAATATGGAATTGACTCAAAATTACAACGAAGGTCCAAGGAATAAATAAGATATAGGTGCAATTTCAGTTTTCACCTTGAAGGTTCTTCATTCCAGGTACCAACAATTTTAGTTTCAGTTTTGAGCTTTTCCATCGATTGACATAAACTATGGTTCTTTACGTTTGGAGTTCTTTATTTTAGTAAAGGATACTAATCATTCTAAAATATGTGTGTCTAATTATGATTAATTATGTGTGTTTTATGTAATTTGAATGTAACTGATTTTAATTGTTTTTATATGGATTATTGATCTGAAATAAATGATTTTATTATTATTATTATTAATTACAGATAAAGTTAACACGACAAATTAAGTTGACAACACTAATTTTAAGAAAAAGTAAATAAAATTTTTAAAAGTACTACGCTGTTATTTATAATGATGTCATACAGGTCTCTACATGCAAGAACGCTTTTATGTAAAAAGATGCTTTAATTTAAAAAAATATCATCATTTTTTCACGTTGACGATTCTTGACAACACAACAACCAGAAACATAGGAATACCTTGTTAATTTTGTTGCTATGTATATTTTATATGATATTTTGCGCTACCGGTAGATGTTTACCTACACTTGGCGGCTATCGTGAGATATTTTATTAGATTGAAAAATCACACCTGCCGTATAATGGATTTGACAATTTGCGGGTTTCGTTAAAAGTTTACACAGTCGGAGAGCAGTTAGAAGTAACGGTTGATTGCCGTGTGCCTTATATGCTGGTGGAGGAGAGAGCCGAGAATGGGATACATTATTCAAGGGGATCATTTACATCGCAGCGCGGCGGACGTGGCGGTGCGCGACTCCTTCTACGTACCGCAGGCTCGCTCGGCACTCTGCTTACCGCAAAAAACCAACCATATTGCTCCTTGGAAGCTTTCTTTTTTTAATCCACTCGAAGTATTCACTTAATGATCGAACACAACATACATAGATTGAATTGAATTAAAAAGATAAGCAATTTAAACATTTATATAAATAATAAAACAGAATAATGTGCCCAATGTACGCGGCCGGCCGGTAATGCAGAATAAAAAATGTAACACAACAAAATGTCGAGAGAAATACAATCACTATTGTCAATTAGGCCTGTCTTTAATAGTCGAGATAGCTAAATAGGTATAACAATTAGTACTCTACATGCCTCCGTATCATGTTAACGATAAAGGTTAATGTTAACGAAGAAGTAAAAAGTGGTACGAAAATAACAGCTACAGGTATTATTGTGATTCCAGTAGCTAGCAATTATGCGTTGTAATTATATTGGCATCTGAAAGCATTGGTGGCGAGTGAGAGGCGCGCCCTTGTGCCGGGTCCTTGCCGCAATGTCGTCGAAGTTCGGCCCCTGTGCGGCCGGCGCCCGCGCACCCTGAACTGACTACATGTGAGAGAATGTATAGCCTTTAGTAGAACAGACAAATACCTAAAATTGGTTCATGGAAACGAAAACAAAAAACATACTATAAAACAACCACTTTGAAGTTACTTATCAACATAGTTGTTTAATTTATAATTATATTTTTAGGGTTCCGTAGCCAAATGGCAAAAAACGGAACCCTTATGGATTCGTCATGTCTGTCTGTCCGTCTGTCTGTCTGTCTGTCTGTCTGTCCGTCCGTCCGTATGTCACAGCCACTTTTTACATTTTTTATAAGAACTATACTGTTGAAACTTGGTAAGTAGATGTATTCTGTGAACCGCATTAAGATTTTTATACAAAAATAAAAAAAACAATAAGATTTGGGGGTTCCCCATACATAGAACTGGAACTAAAAAAATTTTTTTTCATCAAACCCTTACGTGTGGGTTATCTATAGATAGGCCTTTAAAAATGATAATAAGGTTTCTTATATCATTTTTTTCTTAACTCAATAGTTTGCGCGAGAGACACTTCCAAAGTGGTAAAATGTTGCCCCCCCCCCCCCCCCTGTAACTTCTAAAATAAGAGAATGATAAAACTAAAAAATATATACATATGATGTACATTACCTACCATGCAAACTTCCATTAAAAATTGGTTCGAACGAGATCGAGTAGTTAATTAGATTTTTTTTAATACGTCATAAATCGTAAACCGCTATTTAGCTCTTATTCAATCAACATAAATATACATATAAACATCGTTCAAAATTAAAAAGAACTACAAGAACTATTATAATATGATGATTCTTTCTGCTACGGAACCCTTCATGGGCGAGTCCGACTCGCATTTGGCCGCTTTTTATTTATTCGTGTTTTCTATTTCCACACATAGTATTATAAATACAATATTTAAATGCCAAGCTATCATCTCTGTTACAGACAATATAAAGTATATCACATAGTTTATTGCCAGCATAGTAATATTTTTCATTACTATTCCAGAGCATTAATTGAAGTGTGTAAACACCGTAGCTGATGAAATGAATACTAAGCGAGAACAACAAGGTAAATGTTTCCGACAAACATTCATTAAAAAACCGTAACTTTTATTTTTTAATAGTTACCTATATTAATAATTATGAACATAGGTCCATTGATTCCTCAAAATAAAAAATTTATGTCAGTGCCTACACTAGAGGTAGCCTCAGGTTCGATCCCATTTGTAAACATTTACAAGTCTGTTGGAATTGGCCTAGGTGTTCAAATATTTTTGAATTTATAAAAAAACATTTAAAATGTCTATCTATTATCTGGGCCCCTAAAACAAAGTGCTAAAGTAAGGGACCAGGTGGCGCTTTGTGAAAGGCGTACTATATACAAGGATATGATTATTAAATTATCTCAGCCTACTATACTTTTTAGTGACATAAATGCTTGCTCCCTCCCACAAATTGCGAACTTCTTGCCTATTCAGGGTAATATCTCTGCTAGTAAATCTGTATGATTTGCAAAATCACATAAATCACAGCGACTCAGTATTAATGGAAGGAATTTTAATAATATATCAGTTAAGATATGAGCTATAGAATCACGAAGTAATTTATTAGTTGTTTTCTTAGACGGAGAGAATATAAATAGAGGTCATTTATTAAAAATATATTTATATCGTAAAAACTTACACCACAAAACTTTTATTTATTTCAAACTGAACAGCTAACTTCAAAATCTTCAGTTAATATAATTAACAATTAGGTAATGTCTAATCAATTCCAATTGCTTCACATATCATACGTAAATAAATTTTAATGAAATATCATTCATGATAGCTTTTTCTTCATATTATAATAATAATGAGAGATTGAAATAGATATTCCAGTGAATTAATTTATCTAAATTTAATTTCTAATGGGTTCCTTCTGTATGCAGTGCATATGTACATACATATATATCTCTTAAACTAAAAACAAACCAAAAACACGAAATCAAATTATCAATATAACGGCCCAAAAATAAGTGATGACAATGTAAATTTACGCATCAGGAGGGGAATATTTGAAACAGTCAGTGTTCAAATATATTTAGAAACTAAATTTCTTCACATAAATCATGTTTCATTGATACTAATTTGTGTGACGAATTGATACCAGGAATTCGCGACTGTATTTTGTTTCGTATATCTCAGTTAAATCTGTGTTTATAATCGTCGTGACCGCATCGCCGACTCACAGACTGACTCAGCTTCACCCATTGAAAGCCAATGAACATAGAAAAGTGAAATTCATACCCAAGGTTCCTATTATTATGAACATGATTATTAAGTAATTTCAAGGAGTGGCTTGCATCACGTGCATGGATGTAAAAGACTTATTTTTTTATGAAAAAGGGAGGCAAACAAGCTAGCATGTCACCTGATGGTTAGTCATCACTAGCACTAGCAATTTATAATACCTAAAAGTAGCGGCTATATATAACACTTGTATTTTACTTTCGCAATCGCTAATAGAAACACCTAAAACGGCTACAATCCTAATCCCAAAGAATTATTCAAGAAATGGTTAACATTTTGCGGACGTTGACGTCTTTTTGTTGTTGTTTATTACACGCACCACTATCATAGATAATAATTATCAGTGCTATTTGTATCTTTGACAAGTATACGCAATGCACGTTGCATTAATTTACACTTTGATCTCTTATATGAAATTCCTAAGCTTTGCGCTTTATATTTGCTATTATGTCTGTGTATAGCAAGTATTGCAAAAACACGTGTCTGTGATTTAAAATCAATGATATCTATCCACGACAAGTTAGTTCATAGATTGATTATGTATTTGTTAAGAATTTGAGCATCTAAATAAATAGTTATTTATAACAATGTTTTTCTATAAAATATTGGACGAATAATTTTATCGGAATCATTTTAACGATAGATAGATAGATTATTATTTATTTGCATAAAACATGATACATTTTAAGATCTTATAAATGACATTCTCCGGTAATAAGTAAAAAAAAGTGTTAACGACCACCCCGATTCAACTGTAGGCTAATTCTGAAGTCCTGCATTCTTTAGAGAGCCTAACTGAATGTAATAAACAAGTTTTAGTCAAAAATCTAGTTTTACATTTAATCCTGATTCTTCAACTTATATTATTTTCCTTGTGTTGCCAACAGACGGTTAATTTACAGTGATATAGATAGATGCTGCTAGCCTAGTGACGATTTGAAAAGTGGGATTTTTATAATTATTAATTATTGAGCCCTATTCACGAAAAGTAAGAGGCAGCTGCAGAACACAAAATCGTCAAATCGTGAGAAATTGTAAAAACAATGTAGCTGACCAAATGTTCCGTATGTACAGAATGTATGTAATGATGTGACAAAAAAATTGGCAATATTTTATTATATTTATATTTAATAAAAAATAGATTATAATGTAATTTGTGAAATAGGTAACTACTTGAAAGGCATTTAAGAATAAGAGATTTTTTTTTCAAAAACACTTTTATTAACTGTGTTCATAACGTATAACCGTTGTGTTGAACTGTAATCGACGTATTATAATAGTTCTTAGTTTAGTTATCATTAAGATGATAGATAACTTTTAGAAGTTAAAACATGATTTTTGTATACTGAGCCATAAATAAAGATGGTCTTCTGAGACTGCTAGTTTTTACGAATGCAGTTTGACTATAAATAGTATCTGGCACCAACGACTGAGTACACCATCCTAGCAGGAAAATGGTCGTATATTTTATTCACCCATTGCAGGTGGTACCCAAACTTTCATAACTTATGCAATTTGTTTAACAAGATTCCCAAGAAAAATACAAGCAAGCTTTACGAGCACTAAATGCTCATTCAGCACCTTTACATTCAATTGATACAAAAGTGTTAAAGATCTTTTGTGATGAGTAACCAAAACACCTCAGAATAGTGATAGCTTAGAAAGTTCCGAACCTATTCCTATAGTTGCAATTAATGCACCGACCTGTGACTGACTATAAGCAAAAACTGAGATAAGGGTAATAAAATGCATTATGTTGGTTGAACATTCAAAATATTTCCGATTAGCTTTTTAATTTAGTGCTATGACAAAGGGAATTTCAACGTTAAATATTGAGTGAAGTTGTGCGAACAAATATGCTCAGTTATAGCAAATTGACTCAGTTTTATTTTAAGTAGATGTAAAAATACATATGCGTACTAACACAATAATAGCATAGTGACACTGAAATTATGTTTTTGTTTCTTTAAAAACTTGTATCCGAGTGTTATCTCAAAATTGGTCTGAATTGTGATCATATGTACCCATATATTATTATAATGGCGGGCCGTATAACGAATCAAGTTAATAAAAACGTACATTCATATACTTATAAGGTAAAGCTAGCCTTGTTGACGTCTGCCCCTCTCACTCGCACAAGTATGCTTGGTATTTACTGTCCCAGTCCCACTAATAAGCAACTGATAGTTTTATATGTGTGCGTGGAGCACACAGGGCGCACGCGTGTGCGCGCGATGTCAATGTGATGTGATGAATAAACAGTTTCTCCGATTTTACGATTCAATGATTACAGATACCTATCTATGCAAAGTTCCTTAATGATTTTGAAACACATAACGTCGGCTAAGGTCGCAAACCTCTTAACTCCATTTTGACGTCAAAATATATTTTTATAGTTTTAGATAGTGCAAATTTGAACGCATCTAATAGTAAAACTTTTAAGTCCTTAAAAAAAGCCGTTACAATTTAAAAAGCAAAATAGAAAAGCTTGGAACTCCAAGACAGCCATTTTTGTAAACTCAAACCACGTATGTCCCCCCGCCCAGTACTGCTCTCGATTAGAGATTGCAAATATTCGCTGATTTTTCTTTACGAATATTTTCAAAAAGGGCTAAAATTGAATTTTTTTGCTAAGAAAACTATATTTTTAACCGGTTTTATTGCTTTAGGTATTCTTCTTCTTCTTTGCGTGTCGATGGCTAAATTTTGTTGGCCCAGAATCCAGCGACCCGAACAGCTTTTTGGTCAGCGCGCAACAACTCTTCTTTTGTGCAAGTATCAGGGCACGCGGGGCAACTGTTTGAGAGGAGGCACCGCAGTCGCAAACGTTTTTAGAAGGCCCCACGTAACCCCAACGCTGCAGGTTGTCCCTGCAGCGGCCAACCTGACTCCGCAGTCTATTGAGCGCTTTCCAAGTCGATCACAGCAGATCATGGCCTGGAGCAAGGCTTTTACAGGGTGGGTACAGAAGAAGGGGATGCTTTTCTTTCTAACTGTTAATCCTTACCAAGGACGGATCATCAGTGAAAACTGGTGTCAACCCTCCTGTGAAAGCTTCGTCGGCTTTTGAGTCGTTGCGATACAGGGACGTAACCAAATATGTACGGGGTTACGGGGGTCTCGCTCTACCTTCGCTTTTTCAAGACCACTAGCCACACCCCTTAGAAAGCTTTAGGAATTATATTTTTAACAGTAGAGTGAGCCTGTAACACTGCCTTTATGTCTCGATCGAGTCAAAGGACTTCTCATAGTCCAAAAACGCTAAGCACAATGGAAAATTATACTCCTCGGTCTTCTGTATGATTTGCCGCAGCTTGTGTTTGTGGTCTATGCTACCCGTTTCGGTTATCGGCTTGTTTGGTAGGTTGGAAATCATCAAATCTGCGTGCGAGACGATTTGTGATGACCCTTGAGAACAGCTTGTATACATGGCTCAACAGCGAGATAGGCCAATTCTTCAAGCGTTCTGTGTCTCCTCTCTTGAAAAAGAGCTCTTCCACACGTCTTCTGTTCCATGCCTGTGGCGTGACACCCCCGAGCAAGACGGAATTAAAAAGCTTCTAAAGCAACTTCAGCACGGGTTTTCCACCTGCTTACAGGAGCTCAGAAGTAATACCGTCTTCACCCGGCGCTTTGTTGTTCTTAAGCTGTTTCAAAGCCATCCCAACTGATGCCCGGAATGTCTTTAGTTTAGTGACAAGCTTGGCTCTTAGGTCTTTAGCCAAGTTATTGACAGGTTTTGACACCGAGGTATATAGCTGTCCATAGAACCTCTCGATCTCCCTTAAAACCTCAGACTTTGTAGCCACCATCCGGCCGTCCTCAGTTTTTAGCTTTCTTAGCTGACTTTGCCCAATATACAAGTCTATTGCAAACGCTTTGGAGCCTTTATTCCGCTCTTTTGCGTCTTCAATACGACTTGTTTAAAGTCTCGGATATCGTGTCGCACTTCGCAGGGACATAAAAATCCGTCTATTGAGCTGCCAACATGCCTCAGCGTCATCAGGAATATGCAGCAGCATAGTACGACGCTCAGCCATGAGCCCATTAGGTTAAGGGTGTGATCAGTTAGTTTCTGAGGTTTATTTGTATCGTCCACCGTAACGCAATTGTCAAGGTAACTTCAAATGTCAATATCTCAAAAATTACTGTAAGTGAATTGGATCCTTTTTGCTTAACTACGTTCATTATTGTACACTTCTAATATAACATTAAAGTTCAAGATACAGAGATTCCTTTTAGCAAAGCTCATAACTCCCATATTGTGTTTTCTATTTTTCGATCCAAAACTCGTAACTCCATATTTTATAGATTTGACGAAACGTTTCATAATAAATGTCATAAAATCTGATAACTAGTCTTAAATATAGTCTATTGGTCAAAAAATATCGACAAGCTTTGAAAAAATAAAAAAGTTATGAAGTTTTTTGTGCCTCCTGTAAAATTTGGTCTGAGGGAGTTAAGTGGGTTGCGACCTTAGCCGACGATAAGTGGTCTTGTGAAAGAGTATAAAACAGAGACAAAGAGACTATTTAATTTACATAGAGAATCTTTAGAGTTGGATATTGACTTGTTTCCTCTAGGGCCAATCCCGACTCTAGAAACCTAAATGATAACACGTCAGTGAATCTTAAAAGGATAAAACATCCTTCTAAGCATGCTAATGTTTGAACGTCAATAAAGTGAAATCGATAGTAAACCATAATATATATCACAAAAGTCATCCCGTCTTTATGCATATTAATTTCTTTATGTAGCAAAACGTATCTTCAAAAAGAAATCGCATATTGCAGCTAATAACATTTATTATCGTCTGTAGCTAACAAACCAAAATAAATAAAAAACCGCAAATTAGTATTATAGAGGTACTAAAAACACTCGTGTTCTAATAAGATATGCAAATATTTTTTGTGACCAAAATGTGTTTGAATATCAAAAATTGCTCTCAAAACTATGGCGATGCACATGTTTGAACAGGCGTTTAGGTTGAAAAAATAAAGTTAACTTGACAATTTCCAAAACAAACCAAACAGTAATAATATTCTTGGCCAAGACCAAGGTATAGAGGTCCAGTAAGTAGAGTCATACTATATGTTTAATAAAGACCTATCCTTCTTTTTATTCATCGTAGGTACTATGCTCAGTAAATTTCTTCAAAAATTTAATAAGTTTCGTGGTTTGTTGACCAGGATATGGTAAGGAAAGCCAAAATGAAATACGTCTTGCACGTACGAGCATAATACGAAGCACTCGCACAAGTACGCCATTTTCAATCAAGATAATTGTTAATTACTAGCTCGACCACAAACAAAGGGCAAACAACGGGACCCGAATCTCCGCCGTCCGTCTTAAAAAGATTTCAACCGCAGCCAACTCCTGAACAAAAAACAAAACTGTGCTGGAGTACATAACTTCCTTGTGCCGCGCCGCTGCACTTTCAATTTCAGTCGTATTCCTGATCAAATAGAAATTGTTTTCAATCGACCGCACGCGGCCGCGATAACTGCCGATGTCTTACGATTCCAAACCTTGATGTGAGATAATAAAACTCTTTAATGCATTTACTCTCTTACGATTATGGGTGCACGACAAAAAAGAACCGAAGATTTACCCACTTCTGGTTGTGGCCTGACCTTTTTCTTTAAAATTGACCATTCAAGGAATATTAATAAACAAGATAAACATTAACATTCTCGCGGTATACACCTGCGTTTTTGTAGAGCGTTCGCCGGCAAGTTCATGAACTCATCAAACTAATATATTCAGTTCCACGTTTCATATGAGGCATAAATATTTTCGTATTAATGTAACATGATTGAAATAATAACATAACATAACATAACATAAATATTCTTTATTGCACACAAAACAAATAAAAATTACAATAAAAAGAACAAAATTATGAACAATATAGGCGGTCTTATCGCTTGAAGCGATCTCTACCAGACAACCCCCAAGTAAAGGACTACCGAAAGAATGGGTATATCAATGCAATTAGAATAAAAAAGAGTAAGTTACTTTATTTAATTAACATAATCATGTAAACAAAATATATTAATTTATTTATACACAAATTCATAAACATACATACACATAATTATATCCACAAATATATTAATAAACATACATAAACTACATATTATACATACACAAAAGAGAAATTGTAAGATAGCAAAAGTTTCAGAGTGCAAGGAAATGAGCTTTTACTCGAGTTTTAAAAATAGCCAATGACTCGGATTGACGGATCATGAGTGGTAAAGAATTCCACAGACGAATGGACTGAACGGTGAAGGACTGCGCGTAGAAATGAGAAGAGTGAGGAGGACACAGCAGATGAAGAGATTTGGAAGATCGCATATGACCGCTAGCAGGTTGCAGAAACTTAAATCGCTCACTAAGATAACGAGGATACTTTGGGTTAAAAAGTATGGAATACAAAAAGAATAGAGCATGAGCGTCACGCCGACGACGGATGGGAAGCCAGTTCAGTTGAGATCGGTAAACGGAAACATGGTCATACTTGCGCAATCCAAAAATGATGCGGATGCAAAAATTTTGGAGACGCTCAAGCTTATTTAAGAGATTTTCGTTAAGGTCAAGATAGCTACACTCTGCGTAGTCAAGTATTGGAAGAAGTAATGCTTGTACAAGAGCAATTTTGGTGGGAATGGGCAGAAAGTTACGCAGCCTATTTAAAGATCTTGCTGCAGCAAATATCTTCCTGCTAACCTCAGCCACTTGATGAACCCAAGATAGATTACTGTCTACATAAATGCCAAGATTTTTTACAACTTTACTGAATGGAATTTGGATTCCGTCAAAAATGATTGGAGGCAAATTACTCCAGACAACCCTGGATAAAAGATTTGTACCGCCCAATACAATCACTTGCGTTTTATTAGGGTTAACCGTGAGCCCGAATGATCTGCTCCAAACAGAAATGCGGTTTAAATCAGTGTTAATGCTCTCAACAACTGTTCCGAGATTACTAAGACTACCCTGTGAATATATTTGGAGATCGTCTGCATATAGATGATAAGAAGAGGAGAGATTTTGAGTAACAGAATTAATAAAAATAGCGAATAAAAGGGGAGACAGTACGCCACCCTGCGGAACACCGGCGCTGATATCACACCAATCGGATTGCCGATCCTCTGCACTTATCTGCTGCCGGCGTCCATGCAGGTAACTACGAAACCAATCAGTGGCCGTTGGAGATATGTTAAGAGAAAGAAGTAAACCGAGTAAAATGTCAAAGTCAACATTATTAAAGGCGTTACTGAAGTCAAGCAATGCCAAAACTGTAAGAAATTTTTTATCCATGCCGCAGCGTATGTCGTCTAATATTTTTACCAATGCTGTTGCTGTACTGTGACCGGGACGGAAACCTGATTGAAAGGGATTTAGGAGATTGTTTTTGGAAAGAAAAATACAGAGTTGATGATAAACAACACGCTCGAGGACTTTAGATAGGAAAGGAAGGATGGATATGGGTCGATAATCAGAATACAAGCAAGGATTGGACTTTTTAGGAAGAGGAATGATTTGGGCATCCTTCCAGACCGTAGGAAAACAACTTGTAGATAGGGAAAAAATGAGAATGTGTGTAATAATAGGAGTCAGGATATCAATGATGGGGATAATCATATGACGGCTAATACAATCACTACCAACAGCATTGGAAGCAATGGACATAATGTTTCTCTTAACATCACAATCGGCCACTTGACTAAAAGAGAAACTTTGATAGTCAGGAATTGGAAGACTTGAAAGCAGATGAAGAGTATTAGTCTTGGTTTGGTCATCAATAGACACAGAAGAAGAGAAGTGTTTATTTAAAGAATTAATGTTTAAGTCATTGGGCACTGAACTATTGCGCGACCTTCCAATTCCAAGCGACCTAAGAAATTTCCACACTTTAGCGGGATCACCATTTTCTACAGAACTATGAATATGGCGTCTTTGAGCGTCTCTACACATCGTATTGCAGCGATTCCTAATAATTTTATATTTCTCACGGTTTTTTTCGGACGGATCCATTTTGTATCTAGTTTTGGCAGCATTCTTTCTGTCTCTAAGCGATCTTAAGTCATCAGTCAACCAAGGTGCAGGAGAATGTTTAATTTTGACTGGTCGAATAGGAGCATGCTTATCATAAAGGCTTATTAGCAAGGAGTTAAAGAGGGCGATTTTCTCGTCCACACTTTCAGCATTGTCAATCACGGACCAATCAATGTTCAAAGCATCACGCTTAAGATCTTCCACAACCATACCACCAAAATTGCGTTGCAAAAGAATTCTTCGTTTAAGTTTGGGAGGGCGGATTTTATAAGATAAATATAATAAATCATGGTAAGAAAAGGCATCTGCATGACACTGACCGTGCTTAAATACATGCGTAGTAGAAGACACCATTATAAGGTCAAGAAGAGAAGGGGTACAATTAGGAAGAGAATGAGTGGCATTGAGAGGAAGGACATGCAGATTACAGGAGTTTATGATGGTTCTTAAACGAGAGGAACGAGAATCTTGCTTCAGCAGACAAGTGTTGAAGTCTCCCATCAGTATTGTGTGACTGTATAAGGGAGTCAGGTCTTCTAAAAGGTTCTCAAAAGCAGAAAAGTAATCTACTCTTAAAGAGGGACTATAGAAGACACCGAGAAGAATTTTTGTGTGACAGAGGGTCAACTCCAAGAAAAGATGCTGAGCAATATCCGAAGAAGAAGAGGGTGCTGACGCATTCACAATTGAGAAGGGAATGTGCGATCTAATGTAAATTGCGACCCCACCACCAGATCGAATAATGCGATCATTCCGAATAAGTTGGAAGCCAGGTAAGGAGTAAGAAGTAGAAGGGAGTGATGGATTTAACCACGTCTCCGAAACGAGAACCGCATGAATATTCCTATTGTCAAAAGATGTAACCATGTCCGTGTAATGAGCTGGAATACTTTGTGCATTTATATGGACAACATTAAAATTAAGATGCGCATCGGAAAAAGTGGATTCAAGCACATCTGAAAGAGGTAAAGAGGTGGAGTGAAAGCTGTCATCATCACTAAGAGAAGTGGAAGAAAAAGAGTGAAAGTTGCTACTATGATCACTATTACTATCATTACTAAACATAATAATATGATATAAATATATATATATATATATATATTTAAAAACAATATAATAATTAACCGAACGACCAATAAATACTAGGTTTCTAAGCAATAAATAAAAATATTTAAGTTATAACTTTTCTCCACGTGTAGTACCAGTACTTGCCAGTTTGTTCTGATAGTTTAGAAAAAAAAAAACAAAAAATAGTAATTACAAAACAAGAAACATCACAATATTAAAATGTTAATAAAAATAAAAGAGAGAAACATAAAAATCGTAAAACAAAATAAAAATATACAAAAAACAGCGCAACCCCGATTCGGACCGAAGCTCACCAGCGGTTTGGTGAGAGAAAAAAAAAAAAAACAAATGTCAATGTCACTTCAAGAAAATAATAATTTGATCATTGTAATTTTGTTGTAATTGTAATTTAAATGCGGGTAACGCAGTTAAACCAGAAAATGTATAGCAAGTTAAAATAAATATTACTCGACCAAACAAAGTGCTAATGAATGAATAACCGACCAAAAAGGGAACAAGTATACAAAACTAATAAAACAAAACTTTAGGATAATAGAGAGAACAACACAAAAACATCGTGCACTGATCACAAATTACTTTCTCTGGCGCCTAGTTCTTGACGTGGGCACATCACGACCACCAGAAGTAGTGGGAGCCTGGGCAGCACCAGTCTGCAACGCCGGGAAGACCTTGTCGAGCTCCTGTATCGTCGAGATACGGTGTTGTGAACCATCGGCTATCACGACCACAATCACGCCATTTCTCGTCCAACATTTGGTGATTCCCAAACGTTTCCGAGCTTCCTTATAGGCATCGTGGCGCATTTTAGTTAAGAACTCTGAGATAGTGATGCCAGAGCCCTTAAGCGCAGTTTTCGCCATCCAACACTTGTCACGGTCGGCCACTCGAGCAAACTTAACAAGTAAAGGCCGAGGTTTGCCACCGACAGTCCGACCAATGCGATGGCTGCGAGATATGGCATCAGCAGTCAATGGCAAATGCAAACGCTCCGATGCTAGCTTAGTGACTGTGGCCACTATATCCTCACCATTAGTCTCCGGCACTCCATGCACCAACAGAATCTTGCGGCGGCCACGCATCTCCAGCCTGTCACATTCTTGTATAAGAAGATCAACTTGTCGCTGAAGATGATCCAACGATGTGAGAACAAACTTCTTGAAGGCGGTGTACTCAGCGGACAGCGTAGCAACTGTAGGCGACGGAGTAGCCTTATCCAGGCTCTGTTGGAATTCAGCAAGCTGGGAGGTGAACATAGCCCTCATATCCCCTATGGCTAACTGCAGTGACTCCATTGTTGTATAAAATAAGTGTCTTGCAATGTGTAATGCGAAAGTGACTAATGAAATGGATAAACTGGCAGGTACTGTGCACTTTTCACCACATTAAAAGATTAAAAACGTTTGCAATAATCTTGAATCTTATAGCTTAAGCAAAAAGTTCAAAATGTATATTTGACAGTTTATTATTCGGACGGTATTCCGTTGATTGCCGCTGTCCTTACACTACCAGCGTCCAACTTTTGAACTGTATGACATATTATACATTTTACCATGGACAAGGAAATCAGCTATTTTTAAATATGCGGAAATTCCGCGTACAATGACTACAGTGTATTCTTAACTTTATGTTAGTACAACCAAACATCGTAACCATATTATACTTATTCATACTACTAACAAAAGGATAGAAGCAAATACTGCATATACGAGCTCGAATAAAAATATGCAAAACACGTTGTTTATTAGGTTTGTATATTATACTATAATGTAATATTAATATCATGTATCGAAATTTGTTATCCCTGATAATAGTAGGCTTATGTATGTATTCTAATATTTATCTACACTAATATTATAATAAGGAAAAAGATTTGATTGTTTGTTTGTTTGTTAGTTTTTATTGAATAGGCTCCAAAACTAATAAACCGATTTGAATAATTCTGTCACTGTTAGAAAGATACACTATCCCCGGTGAACATATGGTACTTTTGATCCCAGAAATGTGGGAGGCAGGGGGGGGGGGGGGATATTTAAAAAAATAAATTACGCGCGGGTGAAACCGCGGGCGGAAGGTTAGTAGAATATATATTCGAAAATAAATAATTCTTGGACATTTTCACACAGCTCCGTCTAACTCCTACCTAAGAATAGAATAGGTGCCGTGCCAGAAAAAGAACATTACCTAAATTCCTTTTTTTGCAAATAGATACATATTATTATATAATAGAAACACACAAATGTTTTACTGTGCAAGGATCAAACCCGCAACCTGTTGAAAAGTCCGCTATTATACCAGAATAATATCAGACTTTTCAATAATTTTACTAAATCAGTCGCTAAACTCCGCTTAAGTTTATTCTCCATAATCGAAGTAGGTACTGTATTTTTGGAGCTAAAATTATACGAAATATTTATCAAAGGAGTCATCCGACATACAAAATAAGACGCCGCGGTCCGCTGTTCTTACGATCGAAAGAAATTTTATCCCCCGCCGAGATTTCTGTCGGACGCTGCGCAATGACACAGTGTAGAAAGGCACACAGTAATGCCGAACCATCCGAAACTTAAGTCGTCGCAATCTAATAGGTCCTTGTTGACTGTCCTCACTGTCATGAAAATTGCTCGTTACCCCATACAAATGAGATTCATTAATTTTGTCTATGCTAATAAACCTTTTAAAATATGAAAATTGCCTTCTTGCCATTAAATAAAGTTTCATTTCCAATAATGTTGAAAGCTGCCAAAGATCTTTTCTAGATTGCGATGACTTAGGCTGCGTCCCCAGAAGGCAAACTGTCAGCGGCAGACTGACTGAGCCGCAAAGTGGCGAACTGAAATTTCAAACGTCGCAACCGGTGTTGCTGGGAGTCGGCCGCTCACTGAGATAGTCGGCGCGCGTAGCGCTGCAAACTGCGTACAGTGAGCGCAAAACTAGCAAACTGTGGACACTTCATTTGTTTTATATGGAAAGGCGTACTAAATCGATAAGCCGCAAACTGGCAAACTGTTATGGTGCGTCTATGCTTACGAAGCGAGCACGAGCGGCGCACGAGCGGAGCACAAGTCGAACCGCTCTGCTCGCGTGACAAGTGTGGACGCACAACGAGCCTGCCACGAGCCTACGACGATCTCTCCTCGAACATAGTTTCAGCCTAAATATCGAAAAACCGGCACGCGGTGCGAGACAAAAAATTGTGTAGTTCTATCTCTTTCTTTTACGTGGTCTATCCGTATCGCCCTCTTTTTCTTGTGTGAATGCGATAGATACTATCAATTTGTATGCAATTTGTCTATAGTTTTCTCTGTCTACGGGCGGAGCACAGTCGAGCACGAAACGAATGCTCGAAGCGCGCTCGTTCGAGGCTCCAAGTCCGTCCACAGTACACGAATTTTGGATCGGCTCGTGCTCCGCTCGTGCGCCGCTCGTGTTCGCTTCGTAAGCATAGACGCACCATTAGTCTGCCGCTAACAGTTTGCCTACTGGGGACGTAGCCTTAAGCTAACATAAGCTCAGTGACAGTAGAATAAAAGCAATAAGACTAAAGTTTTTCTCAATCAGTTCGTTTTACGTCATATGTCTGTTTATTAAGAGTTTTACCGTACCTACTTAAATGTATTTATGTTCAGTTGTTTATTAAGCTAAAATATGAATACATACGTTTTATAGTCGACATAAATAAAGAAATTTTGGACTGACTCTGTTCGCATAAAATATTTTACTTTACGACAAATCGTCAATGGAGTACAATATTCAAAGTAATGTTAATTAATAGCGCTGGCAAGCCCTTAAATAGCCGGTTTGATGATTTACTTACTAAGCATCCAAGAACCTATTTGAACAGATCAGGACACTTAGGGCCAATTCCTGATAATTTTCCTGTCAGATATCAATGTCGATTAATTTTTTGACGAATGACAAAAGGGGCAGTATGTAAGTTATATAACGGATAAATTAATAGGGACTGAATATTAAAACTGGCTTTTAGTATCCTGTTCTAAGCTGTCCGCTACGAACAAGCTCTCTGCAGCTTTGTAGTACATGTATCATCAAACCAAGTATTTACAAGTTTGCCAGTCCAAGTAACATTACTTTAAGTCAAAGTGTTTATTTCGCTAAAATTCTCGACTTCTTCGAGTAAATTTTTGCAGGTCAAAACTTTTTCAGCCTACTAGTACTTCAACGTGAATGGCCTTTTGAGAAAAAGTGCTTAAAGAAACTCAACAAATAACCTTTTTTTAATTCATCAAAGGCTCGATTTCCTCACTGCGCTTACGTCAGCTGTACCGCGGCATGCGTGTGTGCGCACCTACCTCCTCGCGATGGGAAGTGAACCCTTTACGCGGGGAAACCGTTTTTTATTTGCACTCGGACAGCGGCATCAGGTAGAAAGGATGATCGTTAATTTTTAGAGGACACACTGAACTCTTGTTTATACGACCGTTCCCTATTGACTTTTTGACATCTAAATGTGATCTTTCGAAGTTCAACGGCAACGCTGCTTGTCAATATCATTACGTGTTCCTAGAATAGTTGTTTCGTTTTAAATGCTTCTTTACATACCTGAGGTGTAAGGTTCGATTCTCGGCCCACACTAAACGATTTACTATGTGCAACGCATATCAGTAACTCGCTATAGATGGTATTTATTTAAATAGCCATAATAACTGTTAAAAAGAAGAGTCCGACTGGATATCTACCACCCTCAAAGGTGAAATCTGCCGCCATAACACCTTTGGCTGTGTTCCGGCAATATTAATGTGGGAGTCAGTGCACTTGAAATCAGAGGCTCGAAGAACAGATGAGCCTACAGTCTGGTTCCTGGAAAAGTGTCCCTCAATGGAATAGGCCGCAGAGGCCGCTTACCATCAGGTGGGTTGCGTGTCTGTCTGCCAACTGACTTAGTATAAAAAAAGCAATCACTCCAATGTCAATGTACCGGATCTGCCTAAAATGATTAACACTCCAAGAACCCCTATCAGCGCTCAAGAAATTAAATTAGCAACATTGAAATACACGCGGTCAACGATTATATTCGTTGGTTCTAGACATTTGAATAATTTGAATATTAGCGAAGGAATGTGCGTGTAATAAATGACGTCAGCGCGGATTAACTCCCACGGCGCGCTACGGGAGTAGCCGAGAGCCCGTTGATGTCTTTTGCTAAGGGCTTTTAATGCTGAGCGCTTTCATGGGTTTATTGACCCTATCGTTAGTAATTTGCAATATTTTCAAGCCATCTTCATACGAACTGAATCTATAAATATCTAATTTAAAGTATCTGCTTTAATTTATTCAGACTGCTCAAATTTTAAGAAAAAATATTACAAAATTTTAAAACACGTAGCCGAAGCCAAAGATGGAATCCGCTAAAATTTGTTGGCGACCGATAAAAAGTGTACGTAACTGTTATGATTTCCAAAAAAAAGCAATATGCCGACCAAATAATTACATTAAATAATGATTGGGGCGAGAACCGAAGCGATGGTAAACTCATCTCGAGGGCTCGCAGCGAGCGCGAGGCAATAAAATAAGGCTGCGCGGGCGCGGCGGGGAGTGAGGCGGGTTGAAGCGGGGTGAGGCGGGGAGTGAGGCGGGTGAGGTGTGGGGCAGGGCGGGGCGCCCCCGGCGACGGACGGCAGCGGCTGACCCCGCGGTCCCGGCACTATCAATATCAATAATTTTAATTCACTGCCGAATAGTCGCGCGACGACGGGATGACCTTTGATTACTGCCATATAATGTTACCAGGTTTTCCTATTACAAATCACTTTATAGTTTGAATGTTACCTACTATTTTGCCCATATCTCACAGTCTTATAAAAATTGTAAGGTTAAGGCCAGTATCACCTCTATCAAATTCTTTCTAAGAAAAAAGACAACATCATTATTATTATAATAATAAAAATTATTAAGAACCTATCTAGAAATGGTGAAAAACAAACAGCCGAAAGTTTGCTATTTATAAATAAAGTATGTATTCATAAGTTTACCGGAACCAATTTGAAATCTAATAATAGTTAAATACACAATAAAATGTTAGTACAAGTACCGATAGGGGAACAATACACGGACTTAAAATAATGAATAGAGACAACGCCAGAGCAGTTGAAATACCACCAAGACGCCTAAAGAAGTACGATAACGATCAGATCGATACAAAAACTACATTATCATCGATCTTAGCAACAGCTTAAAAACATCGAGGCATTGCTATATTCTTATTAAGTGAATTTTAACTTTAATTACAGGTCGTAATGACTTCCAAACTGTTATGCGTATTTAGCAAACAAAAACTAAATAGGCAAGTATATTTTTTTACCTGTACATTATATGTTTTTAATTGCTATGAAAACCAAACTTTTGTTATCAACAATTCCAAATAGTTCAGAAAGCTCATTCGTTCCTTTGCATAGAGCCACGACATGTCCATGACTAGCTGATATCATACCCATTGTGTTTTTAAACATGACGCTGGCAAATCCGAAAGTGACACGCCCAAGCACAGGGAACAAATGAATCCACAATACACTTCGCTGGAAGTGTTTCAAATGCGAAGTAATCGCAAGTTCATCTAATAATTATCCAGAACTGGTCGAATGTACATAAATGTAAGAATCATGAAAAATGCAAATTCTTTATAATAGTCTAGCACTCCGCTCGCGACTTCGTCCGCATAAAATCAATGTTTTAAAATTAGAAAAATATCCTTAAAAAACCGATCAACTGAACCGAAAAAAAAAACCTATGCAACATTTGCAACTCCTAGCACTTGTAATTTCTGAGATTTCGTGATGAGTGTTGTCAACGTTGACAACGGTCCAACATCCGTTGAAATCTCTATACTTACAAGATTCTTGTTAAATTAGCTTTGACTTAAGTGCACACAATCCTAACGAGGACTGTGTAATGATTGTTTATATTGGTCTCCGACGATTTACATTATAAATGCATGTTAGTTTACAAAACAGTTACAATAAATATGTGTTATAATATGTTTTTAAAAGTATTTAAAAGTCCGTTGTAGAACATATAGTACAAGCTATGCTTAGTTTAAGTCTAGATGGGGCGCTGTAAGAATTATGATCAAGGGTATATTTAACCCAACACGGAGAAGATACTACATACTGGTCGATCCACATAGGGTTAATTGTACTACAAGTAATTCGTATAGGATAATAAGATATAAGCATGAAGTGGACCAAGTGGAACCCGCGTCCGCCGCTAGCTTGCACCACAGTGCAACAAAAAGTCATCATTAAAGTGTTGGAGGCGCGGCGGGTGAGACCGCGGCCGCGCAGCCTCCACGCGCCTCCTAAACGATCCAGCCGAGTTTTTATCTCTCACACGCACAGCCTTATGAGACTTTATTTATTCAATTTTACTAAGAACTCACATGATCCTTGTAAATAAACATTTGTAAATTTAGATTTAGGATAAAAGTATCAGCCAAGGCTTACGTCATAGGAATCAAGAGGTTGTTTCATAAATAAAAAACATAATGATGCTTGCCGAATTCTTGATTACTGATCGAGCTACATAAATGTTCGAAAAACTCGAAACTAATTACTCGGCTTTGGAATTGAATCCAGGACCCTGATCAGTCACTTAACGAGGCTTTAGTTAATTAGGATCCCCACACTACTTTTTTGAGCCTACCAAAACTTTAACTGTTTTTGATTTACAGCTTTCCAATTATTTAGTCCCACTCTCTGACTAGACCAACGCTGTTTGACTTGCTAGCATGTTGCTAACACCGAACGCAAATACAGTCAGTCAGATAGAAATAGACAAACAGACAATGACATTAAAATTAAATAAAAACATTCACGCTGACGTCACATCAGTTTCTTAACGTAGAAATGCTAGCTAATTAAGCATATTTTTCACATAAACTTTATCTCTCACATTATTTCGAAACATTCTGGTAAATGTTTAGGGTAGAACGAAGAATTATAGCTATCTATTGATGGGTTCTTATATGTATACGACAAAGTCATGCATGCATGTTTGTGTTTCTCTGCCATCATAACCACTCTTCATTAGAGTACAGAAGACTAGTCAAAGTCAAAGTTTTTATTGCATAACATGTGGTTACAATGTTGACATAATTATAAAAGTTCCAGGACATGCAACCCTGTTAGTGCATAACAATATGAAATTTACAAAGACAATTCTACACAAATTAACTTAACAATTTATCTTAACAAACAAAAATTCTCTAGCTCACTTGTAGGCGAAATATTCTTTTAGGTCATAAAAACAATTATCTAACAAATTTTTTTTTAGTTTAGATGTGAATTCGTTTGTGTTTTCTAAACATTGTATCGGTCTGAATGAAGTAGGGCCTAGCCTACAACTAGTCATTTCGTCTATATTGGCGAGGGTTCTAATACATCTTTCTTGTTTTATGAAGAGATTATGCACTTAAACTCTTTATCTATTACTTATAATATCATCTGTGATAAAATTAAGTTTTAAATACGTAATATATTGTACGTGCATATTTAGTAAAATTATCACAATAATACATATTTATTTATGTATAAGAAATCTTTGTGTCCCTTAAAAGAATTAAAAAAATATTATTACCTAATACCAAAATTAATTAAAACCGGACTAGTTTAACCACACGACTTTAGTTTTTTTATATCTTTAATTAATTTAAAGCATTAACGATCAAGAATTTTATTCAAGCCTCAACGTTGAATATCTGTAATCAAAACGATATTCTCACGCAAGATATCTCTTGAAGTTGTGGCCCTTACCTTTTTTTAAAAGAACTCTTTTAATATATTCAGAAACTGGTCGTTGAATGCAGATAACATATCTATAATTTATAGATTAGCTAGCGGATAGAACACATTATGGTTGAAAATTGTAGAAGACAATCTTCTATCGCATCCACGCATTCCTTAATGTTTAAAACATTTGTTTATCCATGTACTGTACTGTTATGTAATGCTAAACTTAAAAGCAACTTGACAATGAAAATGCTCCTTTCGTATTTTAAACTATCTATTCATGGTTAAGTGTTTTCGTCTAATTGCTTTAAACGGCAGTGTGCCAACCATCTAACCACAAATCACATCTCACGATTTAAGTACAGTCCATTATTATGTCTAACAATAACCGAATGAACGACCACAGTGCACGTCAAGTTGAATAGAAGCCACTCGCAGAACTCGTCTGGGCCGGTAAACAGACGTAACTAATTTTACTACACTCTATGTAGACGTAGAACATACCAGCGTCATGCTATTTGAATGACATACACGTGGTTAGTTTTTGCGACACAACGGATTTACTAGCACATAATTTAATGCACGGAAACTTTAAATCGACACCTTTGCGTTTAATATAGCGTCCTCGCTGTATTGCCTGTACGTTCAAAGCTTTTACCTGGAGCTTTTACATGGTAAATGGAGGTATTAATCTCTCAGGGACCAAACGAGAAAGCTGACAGTGACCGCGCGACCCCTAGGAAACATTGTGCCTCAACAATGTACCGATACACGTTTATAGTGGCACACATTCCGGATAATACAGAATTTGCGCTATAAAGGTCGGACATTTTGATTTAGAAACAAGCAATAGAATCTCACTATGTAATACAATTACTGAAAATATTTTATTTTATTTGATATTCAAATAACTAAATACTAAACACATCGAAGCAGCGAACAACCTGATACTCAGACATTACAAAACTGTCTAAATAGGAACAATTTATAGCAGAGAACCAATAGATAGATACAATGTATAATGGCGGTTGACTACATCATAGAATCGAAATGTGATCGGATGGTGCGCGAGGTGTCCGGCGCGAGACTACTAGCACCATATTTCTCTTAATTTTCAGGACCTAGGCTGACATTTAAAAAGTGATTAGATTTTAAAGGAGTGATGAATTAGTTTTATTAATAGTATGAAAATGTTGTCTACAATATTGATACTACTAATAAAAACAATTTTGTTAAATTGATACACGGCATGAAAGAAATAGGGAAAACAATTTAAATATTGATCTAATTTGAAAAAAGAAATAAATAGAAAAGATTGTTTGTCTTGTTATGTCTTAGACTCCCACTAATAAACTTTATCACAGGGTAGAAGAAATTCTCGAGCATCCATTATTTAAAATAAATCAAGGAAATAAAGTGGGCTGACAGCGTCTCACAATATTCATAGTGTTGTTAAACTTTGAGAATAGGGAAGTGACGTATAAAAGTTGAAGACGATCCTAGAGTTAGTTGCAGGTGTGGGCACCCTTGGGCGAGCGCCGGCCGCGTCGACTCAGCTCTCGCGGCAAGTTCAAGGTGAGCGCGTCTCCGCCTACGCCCGCCGCTCCCAGCACAACCGTTACACTACTGGACCCGACTTAAACACCTCATTCCTCAAACTACATAAGCACACAACACTCGCTTGCGCAAACAATGCCTCGTTACTACTCCGCCTCACGAGGTGCCAAACCGCTGATATGTATATTAATTTCGAGTAATTAGGCGGGAGTTAGTAAGTGATCAAAATGTCATTAATTTTAGTTCGGACTAGATTAATTACGCCGAAATATGAGTATAAATTATATTGCAGAATGTTCGCTCATTAAGGTTTTATGTAATATTGTATACATACCTAAGGAAAATTATTTGAAATTATCTATCAAAATGCCTAAAGACAATTGCAAATTTATATATTTGGCTATTCCTACCTTTAGCTATCTCTATTCGACTTATAATTAACTTAAAACTTAATATATCCAATAAAATGTTACGTTTTATTCTTATATTACAGAGAATATGGAATTTCCCACTAATAAATTGGAGACACCTGGCAACAGAATATTTAAAATTCATCCTCTTAAATAACAAGCCAATAAAAATCGATACCTATACATTGTATTCGTTTTGCCTTTTTTAAATTAGGTATAAATAACTCCAAAAGCAATAAACTGTTTTGAATATAAAATAGTGATTTTCAACTAATATTACACAGGTCAACAGTGATTTTGGTGCCGCCAAAACAATTACTGAATTTCAGTATATTGTGTACCCAGATTAAAACTGCATACTTATTTTTTTAATCCTACGTGTAGTTTTGGAGATACAACATATGTGTTAATTTAATAAAATAAGCAGTATTTAAAGATTCATTCGCGTATCTTTACAGGAATGAAGCTTCTTTTTCTGTTTTTCTTATTATATACGTATTCATGACACTCCCGTGTGTTACTACAACAATAATCACCTATCAAATACTCATCCCAGCGACCTTGGTATATCTTCAATCACTTTTTACACCTTAGTGGAAACATTCTCATTGTTCCTCTCTATAGGAACCAAGATTATTGTTGAAGGCGATAGTGGCTACGGAAAGGAAGAAGTATTTACACGTATGGCGATTACATTCAGATACTACAGTAGAAGCCCTGACTGACCATGTTAAGAGTGTATGTGGTCAAGATGTCACAATGGAAATAGAAAGAATTACTCATAAAACAGACCGAGGATATTCGTCTTTCAGAATAGGAGTATCAGAAAGAATATATGATAGGTTGAGTAATGCGGAAAATTGGCCATTGAATGCGGAGTTAAACGAATGGATTTGGTTTCGGAGACTGCCAAACCATTTCAACAATAAGCCATAGTACACATATAGAGATATATTACCAAAACGTTAGAGGTCTTAGAACAAAGTTGGATAATTTTAGAAACAGTATCCAGTCATCTAACGCAGATTTGTATGCAATCACAGAATCAGGCTGTAACGAATCCATTCAAGACGCCGAGATAGTTCCGCAGGGATATAAGATTTTACGCTGTGATCGCGCGGACGGCCGCAAGCAGGGAGGCGCGCTTCTCGTGGCCACACACCGCTTTGAGCTGCGGCAGGTACGAGTGCCGGACGCGTCGCTTGATGCCTGTGTGTTTGAACTAGTGTGCGCAACTATACATTTGTCTAATAGATTTTTATTTTTGTGTTGTGTGGTATATATACCTCCGGGTAGTTCGGAGAACGACTACATGATTTTGTTTAGAATAATAGAAAAACTATGTAATAGATATAAGGAAGTGGTAGTAGTCGGAGATTTTAATTTGTATTCTTGCCCTGTAAATATTAGCAATTATTATGAATGTTTTATGTCATACTGCGAATTCTCTCAAAGTAACAACGTGCCGAATCACTTAGGTCGACAACTGGATTTGGTTCTGAGCACGGGCGTGGGTCGCGTGGCGGTGGCGGCGGCGGACGAGGCGCTGGTGCCGAAGGACCCACACCACCCGCCGCTGGCGCTCAGCGTGCGACTCGCGCGCCCGGCGCCCGCCCCGCCCGCGCGCTCCGCGTCCGCGCCCGCCAGAGCAGCGAGTACGAGGCCGCAGTGGAATTTTTATAAAGCCGACTATCCTCTGCTGTATTCTTTGCTGGGTTCGACGGATTGGAGTCCAATGTATGAGATGAGTGAGGTGGAGGAGATGTTAGACTTCTTTTATGATAGTCTGTACTGTATTTTAGATGAGTGTGCACCGCGGAAAAAATTAAATCTTAGTAGTTCCAAGTACGTTTATCCCGAATGGTTTACTAAAAATATAATAAACGATTTAAGAAATAAAGCTCGACTTCATAAACGTTATAAAAAGACAAAGATGGATGACGATTATAAGGAGTTCAGCAAGTGTAGATCGCGCATTAAAAAGTCAATAGAAATAGCACACAGGGAGCACAGGAATAAAATTCAAGACCGGTTCGCAAAAGATCCCAAATCTTTTTGGCAATATATAGGCTCAAAGAGAAGTAGAGTAAACAGACAGACTATCGTAAAGGACGGCGAACAACTCGAGGGTGGGGAATGTGCTCGGGCGTTCGCGGAGTACTTCCAGTCGGTGTACAGCGCGGAGGCACCGCGGCTGGACGCGCGCGCGGCGGAGGCGGCGGCGCGGCCCAGCGCCGCGCGCGTGGAGCTGCAGCGCCTGGGCCTCCGGGACGTCAGCGATGCGCTCTTCAAACTGAAGCCCAAACACTCGTCCGGCCCGGACGGAATACCCGCGTTTCTGTTTAGGGATTGCCGCCTGGTACTAGCGGAACCGCTGCTGCATATTTTCAACGCCAGTTTAGAGCGGGCGACGTTCCCAGTGCGGTGGAAGTTGACAAGGGTGGTCCCGGTCCCCAAGGGTAAGTCGGGTCCGGACGTGACCGGGTACAGGCCGGTGGCGGTGCTGTCGACGCCGGCCAAGGTGCTGGAGTCCGCGGTACAGAGCAGGCTGCAAAAGCAGGTGGCGGAGCGGCTGACGGACGCGCAGCACGGATTTCGCCAGGAGCGCAGCACCGCTACCAACCTGCTCAGCTTCATGACGCGGGTGGTGCCGGCGGTAGACGCAGGCATGCAGGTCGACACGGCCTATTTCGATTTTAAAAAGGCGTTCGATGTCGTCGATAATGATGTCTTGCTGAAGAAGCTCGCGGAAGTTGGCTGCACGCCACACCTGCTGCAGTTCTTCGCCAGCTACATGGAGGATCGGCAGCAGTATGTCGAGTTTGACGGATATGAATCCGATCCGTACTTCACCAGGTCTGGCGTGAGCCAGGGCAGCAATTTGGGGCCACTTGAATTCATAATAATGATAAACGATTTACCGGAAGTCGTAAGACATGGGTTGTGTTTATTGTTTGCAGATGACCTCAAGTTGCTGCTTGAGGTTAAGGATCGGTCGGATTGTGAGCGCCTCCAAGAAGACATAGACCGAGTGGTGAAGTGGAGCCGAGATAATAAGTTAGACTTTAATGTCTCCAAATGCTCGGTGATGTCGCTCACCCGTGCGCGGACCCCTGTGTGCTATGAGTACAAAGTAGATACGACTCCGATGCAACGTGTATCTCAGGTCCGAGATTTAGGGGTGTATGTTACGCCAGACCTAAATTTTCGTGACCACATAATAAAGATATGCAAAAGAGCGTTCAGAAACTTGGGCTTTGTACTTAGGCAATCACAGGGGTTTACCAATATAACAACGCTTCGGGTTTTGTACGATGCACTAGTCCGAAGCCACCTAGAGCACAGTGCAGTCATATGGGCTCCCCATGAAGCGAAGTACAGTGTCATGTTGGAACGAGTTCAGAACAAGTTCACAAGACACCTGTACTTCAAACTTTATGGGGTATACCCGTTGTACCCTCTAATGTACCCTACTTTATTCGTACTGGGTATGGTAGGGTACAATCAATTACGGGTGCGGCGCGAATATGCTCTGGCATTGTACGTGGCGAGGGTGCTGCGCGGGATGGCGCACCACCCAGAGCTGCTGCGCTGCCTGCAGCTGAGCGTGCCGGACCAGTACGTGTGGCGGCGGCGGCAACCGGCGCTGCTGGCTGTGCCCGTGCCCAGAACAAATCTGCTGGCAAAGACGCCCCTGGTCCGTGCACTTAAGGTGCTAAATAAGGTACATGAGAAAATTGATATTTTCTCATGTTCTTTGAGGGAATTCGCAGTATGTACCTTAGATATCATTAGTTTTAAGGAATTAAACTAAGGATGGCCACGCTATCGAATTAGGTTATGGTACCTGTAATGTTAGCGTAGGATTTTTGTAAATAAATAAATAAATAAATAAATAAATTATCAGGAAACGTGTCCAAATGACTGTGCAGGTAGTGTTCTTGTATATTCATGTCACATCCAAGGTTTTTAATGCCATCTGAAAGATCCTGACCTGATTCCACATAGTTTTCTGTCTTCTCTTTGCCTAATAATTTTGTAACAACTTGGACGAACGATATCTAAGCCATTGATTCCAAATGATTCATAAGGTCTTTAAAATTGTTATCTTTGATTAAAGTCCTTAATTGAGGACCATCGAAGATCCCCTTTTTTTTCTTATCTGCACGTAAACCTGGAAACTTTGTTTAATGTATGACTTGTTTATTCAAAACGACTGCTGGCATGACTGTAACAGACGAATCTGACTGTTCCATTCCTATAGTATTGTCTGAGTGTGGTACGGGCCTTTTAGCAGATGTCAGGTTAGGATATGTAAGTTTTTTTCTATTTATGCCATGAAATTTCATTAAATAGAAATAACAATCATCCAAGTGGTTTTTCGGTTCTGTCCAAATCATTGGTACACTGTACTTCAAATGTGCTCGTTTGCTACTTGCCTAATGTCTTAAATGTTCAACACACAACTTACAAACGATTTTTGGTAGCCACGGCCGGTAAAACTCTTTGATTTTGATCTTAAAATTGTCAAAATACGCCTTTTTCACGAAGGCTTTTATGGTTTTTCCGATTTTTTCAATACAAATGTACCACAATTGTAGCAAATTGTATACGGACCAATTAAACAACTCCTCATACACGGTGTCGTATCGATAAAATTGAATTAATACACTAATTGACAAAATGCAAGTACATTAAACATGTGAAAATGGTGTATTTTTTTAACTGAGGGTAGTTCAAAAACTACACGTAGGATTGACGTTTAAAAACTTGTTTAAGACTCAGTATCACGCCCATTATCAAATAATATGGTAGGGTTGCCAGCACCAAAAATTTGTTCCTCATTTGTTGACCTGTGTTATTTATGACGAGTCAAATCATGCACAAAATGAAAATGATAAAAGTGTAAATTTTTTATGAAAGTACTCAGTACTTGTGACTCCTCCGATGTTGCGGCTATCTATGGGCGGCGGTGATTGCTTACCATCAGGTGACCCGCTTGCTCGTGGCCCTCTTACATAAAAAAAGAAAAAAATCACGTTACCTGGGTATTGCGATGACCTGTCCGAGCTCGTCGACGACGTGGTCGGCGATGACGAGCACGGTCTGCCCCTGGCCGGGCGGGCCCACCACCACGGACACGCCGCCGTCCACCAGCTGCCCGCCGCCGCTGACCAGCTGCCCGTCGTCCAGCTGCCCGCTGATGATCTCCACGCGCTTCTGGTCCGGCGTCGTCGTGTATATCACCGTCTGCTTGTCGTCTTCGTAGATGAGATCGATGGGCGTCTTCTCGTCTATCGACTCCATGCCCTGGTCGTAGACGTCCGGCTGGACTTGGACTTTGTTATCCGGCGCGTAGGCGGCGAGTTCGTGCGGAGAGTGGCGGTATGAGTGCGCCTCGGGGGGGTAGCCGTCGTCGGAGTCGATCTCGACCTTGTGGGGGTAGTAGTCGTGCGCGGGCTGGACGGGCGTCATGGTGGCGAGCACGGCGTGGGCGGGCGCGGGCGAGCGCGGCGCGGAGGGCGGCGACGCGCCGGCTCGCGGCGTGCGCGCGCGCTCCTCGCACGGCGCCGGCGGCGGCGACGCGGACATGACGCCGTGCTTCGCCGCGATCGGCGACGTTGTGCGGGCGGAGGCTCCGGTGAGGAGCACCCCGCTCAACACTTGACTCCCCCGAATATGAATATCTGGAAATTAATCGCAGATGTAGCTACACCTCCCATCAGCTTTACTACCAGTAAATAGCTATTCATATTCACAATACCTAAGCGTTATTAATATTGAATGACGTCCTCGTTTCATATCATAACATAGAATTAGTAATAAGTTTAATAAGTTATTTCATTTATTTTTATACATGTCTAAAATTATTACCTTCTACTCGTATTACATTATTATAATTTATTTCGACAATAATCATTTATGAAGAAGTAAAAAATTTTAACAAAAAAGTGTCATAACAATAAAATAGCTTGTGGCATAAAAAAATTTTACTTGATATTTTTCCTCTCTGTTGATTGAAATGCATAATTAAGTGTCTAGGCAAAGTTAGTTGATATCGCTCGGTTCCTTTGTTATTTTGGACTTATTGTAATAGTACCTCCACAAAATAAAACAAACAAATTTTCACTCTAACAAATTTAGTTTATGTACTACATGACAGTCTTGTATTCCTTAATCTTAATATCTGATAAAATATTGGATTCATGGAATCAATTTTAAAGGCGGGCAACGCGCCTGTGACCCTAAGGGGGTCCCGGGTGCTTATGGGCGGCGGTGATCACTTACCATCAGGTGACCCACTTGCTCGTTTGCCCGCCTATTACATAAAAAAAAAAAAAAAAAAAAAAAAAACAGTTCCTATCTCAAACATAACTCCATAAATCAGAATTTTCTTGAACATTTGGCCAATTAGTTTCCTCATAATATCATTCATTAATTTGATTTCCCTATCTGGGATATCATTATACGATCACCACAGCTTTTTGCTTAGATTGCCCCTTTATCCTTAGAAGCATATTATTTGACAATCCCCCTTAAACTAGAGGAATAGGAGGAGAAGGGTTTCTGGAAGAGAAAATACATGCAGCGGCTTGCTAGAGTAGTATTATTGTCACTACTCTGCTGCACGTTCATGTGTATTGATATCATTATTTGTATCGACATCAAATTATTATTGGTAATACCGAAATGTAAAAAAAATATTTTTAATTTATAATTCGTTCTTAATAAGGCAGACAATAGAATTTCTCGCGGCATTCCTTTTTCAACGGGTCATTTACTTCAAAGTATTTTTTATATTTGGAACAAACTATTTCATTTATCTGAACTAAGCTACTGCTTAGAGTTTTTATTATGTGTACTGCTTAGTACACATATTAAAAACGCAAACATTATTCGGAATTACGTCAATGAAAAGTGATATCATCTTCATACGCGTATTATATTTTTCATTAGTTCATGGTTTCATAAAATTCATAACCGAGATTTCAATTGTTTATTCGATAAAATCAGATATGATGCCTATTAGAAGTTTCAAATACCTTTGTGAGTGTGTTAGTCAATAGACCTGAATTTACACTGAGAATGAATAGGTAATGAACAAACACTTAACGTTACTAGGACGTATATAGGTAATTACTACAAATCAATGCGTCGTTTGATATTGTTAATAACTGTATTTAGAAATATAGTACATACGCATAAATCTCAAGTTTTGTTTTCGAACTAGCCTTGTAAGCCAGATTTATTTTGGATTCCTTGGTCAAATAAAAACCCAGACGTATAACTTGAATGAGTTACGTTTAAAGCCAAGGACGTCGAACTAACAGCTGATTTAAATCCAGTTAGAAAAGAACAAGTATCGAGTGGCACCTGATCGGCGAGAAGCGCCCGAACTCGTTCAGAAGCCACCCTGCGCCGGCGCACGGAGCGCACCACTCGGAAACTGGTACCAGCGGCCCACGTGCCCGCCAAACTTGTCGCTGGACCATATCATAACAGGACCACTCGCTATCGTTCATGTGTATCGTTCACCAAATACTACTGAATAAACCAACATGATATACGCGAGTCGCGACATACACCAGGAGAACTTCACACAAATTAATTTTCCAATAACAAATTCTAATTAATCGCTCTGGTCCGTAATACTAATTAGAACCCACGATCGCCTGATAAGTATCAAAATGTTGTTTTCTTCAGATACCCGATTGCAGAGCGAGCATTCGTTCTCATTCCATAAAAAAACAAAATGAACTTGCATTATTGCTTCAGAAGCCATACAGAGAGACTGCCTTCGATGCCTTGCTGCGGAGGCTGAGGTTCACGCAAACGTGTGACAAAGACAGATAGACTATAAAAGTACAAGCGTGAGCGAGAGATATATCAGTTACTCGAGACCAGTATTAATCCTGTGTATTCAGGAATTTCACGACTTAAAAATCTTCTTTGTCTGCATTGAAGTCAACAATATATGGAAATAATTTCTCATTTTGTGGCCTGCTTGGTTTATCTAAAACTATATCATTATGCGAATAGGTACTAAATTCTTTTAAAATTAACCGTCTTTGCTACATAAAATCATAATTTTTATCTTGTTGTTGGAAATACTAGACTATAAGTAGGAATAAAAAAATATCTTGAAAGCAAAGTACTTTAAATAGAATAAAGACTACTGTTATTGTAATCATGTGTTTGACGCATAGGTACTTTGTTTACAAATAAACCAAACATACCAAAAGTACCAAAGCCTCTTTAATGTTCAATCTAAACAGAATCCAATTTGATTTAAAAAATACAGATGACTTCTTTGTTGATTCCGAGCCTGTAGCACCATTCCCTCGCAGTAAGAGGAAAAACAAAATTACAAAAAGGCTTCGCCGCGGAGCCTGGCTGTCAGTGTGTGCGTCAGCAGGCACACATCTGCGCGCGAGCTTGCCGCAACTCGTACACACGGGGCCGGCATACACACTGAGCGTGCCAGTGTGTGCCGCTGTCCATACGTCCGGACACAGCCTTACACACACCTTTAGTAGCACCACATATTGGACGGAACGAAGCCTTTTCTCATTTTTAACTTCGAGGGCCGCGGCGGCTATTCCTACTTCCATATACGCAAGTGATAAGTTTGACGGAGAACAAGACAACAAAGGAACCGTTACAAAAACAATAACAAGCTTAAAGACATGACATAACCTAAAATATTAAGTTGAAGCTAGCTTATTTTGCACTCTAATAAACTTTTATCGGTAAAGAACGAGCACGTCATTCCACTATCACTATGATCGGGGGCGGCAGCGGCGCTGGCGTCCTGGGGCAGACCGTCACGCTCGCACGTCAAACTAGTCTCGTGACGTCACGGCCCGCCCGGCGAAATTACAAAACCGGCCGGGCGCCCGGCCGCCGTGCGCGCCAGCGAGCGGCGCGGCGCAGTGGCGGACGCGCTGCCGGCCGACCCCGACGCGCCAGTGGCGTTTGACATACCGTGGGCGGCGTCGCGACGCGGAGACGCTGTGCGCGGGCGCGGGGACTGAGCGCGCGAGTGCGGCGAGCGGCGCTACGGAGCGCGGGCGCAGGTGCTCTGAGCGCAGCAGCCTCCGCGCGCCGGCGCCGCGCCCGCGCCCGCCGCCCCCGCCGCGCCCCGCGCCCATCCAGCGCCCGCCGCACTCTCGCACGCACCAAAACGACGAATTTATCTTCCGTACATGCTGGCCCTCCTAGCCGAGGACGTTGCCCAGGGTGCCTTTAGCCGCTCCTCGGTATTGGAAAACTTTCAATTTATCGTAAACACCGTAAACGAAGCGCACTGCCTGGTTTTTTTAAACTTTTGATTGCATTTTTTCATTTTAAAGTTGTGTCTGGTAATTCTCATTTTGATATTGATTATAAAAATAACTAATTTAAAGTAGTCGAAACTTTTAAAAGTTTTTATCAACTGTTGAAGTTAAGTGACATGGGAAGCTTTCATGCGACATTTAGCGCTTGTCATGTCTGTAAGTTGGGCGAAGTCACATAAGAGGCAGCTTGGCCTGGCGGCGCCGCCCGAGGCGGTGGCGAGTCTCCGCCGCTGCGATGGCGAGACGTCGCTTCGAACAGCTGTTACAAAATCTGCGACCTGCGACGTTGGAATTACCCAACTTTACGCAACTTCCCTTATTGGACTTTCATACAAGATATCAGCTTAATATTATAATATCTTATGGACAAGCCATAAGCAACAACGTGACCTTATAACGTTTTCAATGAACTATGTCTCGGTAATCTCTTCAAAAACAATGCAACATCGAGCTTATGTGACATTTATACTAAACAATTTGATCTTTGATTAGGTTTTTATTTAAAGAGCTTTCAATTTACTTTATTTTCTTACAACTCCATTAGTGGCAAAGTTCATAAGACTTACTTATACATTATAAATTATAAATAACATTTAAATTTAAAAAAATAATTGACTGCTATTTATTTTAAATGCATGCGGCGAACGCATATTAGCCTATAGCTTCATTCATATTTTTGATAAAAACATAGATAATATTATGTATATTGACTGTAGATGCACAGTTGCACACTACTGGTCGTCCCATAGATGGAATAATTATTTTTAAAATAAAATATTAATCGTCGAACAAAGCGATCTGATTCCAAAGATTGGGTAAAAGAATCTACAAAAATACCACTTTTTGTTACTTCCTTCGTCCTTAAGGAAAGCGGCCACTGTCTGCCTATTTCACTGAGGGATACTTGAACAGGAAGCATCGCTAAATGTTCCGCCACACCATAGGCTCCTTTAAGCTTCGAGGTTTTCATTTTAAGTATACTAGACTCACATTCACACGGTACAAACATTTGTGTGCATGAACATGTCTGTTTGTATCGGTCTGGGTGTTTCTATGTATAATATGTATGTATTTACAAAAAAAAAAATATTTAAGTAATGTTTATCCGTTGTCTAGCACCCATAGCACAAGCTCATGCTTAGTTTGGGGCTAGATGGCGATGTGTGAATAATGTCCAGAAATGTCGAGAAAAATATTTACTGCAATGTACATTGCTACAAAATCAATGATAAAGTCAATGACTGAAGTTCGAGGTAAAATGAAATGATACAGTAATTCATATTGCCGGAAAACAGCCAAATGGTTATAGCGGCAGATTTCATCTCTGGGGGTGGAAGCTGGCCAGTCGGACTCTGAAAGAGTGCTACAACATTATTTATTAATCATTAAGTGCTACCACACTATAAGGCCTTTAAATTCAAGTTTTAAAATAGTTTAAGCTGCCTCCATGAAATGCCTTATGAGTCTATCTATCTAATTTTAGTCTCACTTTATAAACATAAGTAACACAGTAAAAGAATCCACACAATTGTTTTTTTCAAAGTGAATGTGGTCAATAAAATAAAATTCTTCTTTTTCTTTCACATATTATGTAATAACTAAAATATATATTTTCTGGATATAAATTATAGTTTTTTCACACTTTGACCACTGACGCGTTGATGTTGTTAGAATAGAACAAGTAATGAGGCGAACATTACTTCTATTGGAAATATTGTTACTGGCTCGATGCTGTATGTTCTTGTAACATGTTTTAACTATATTAATCTATGCTATTATTTTCTTTATGTAAGATTAACAAAAATTTAAAAATAATAATAAACTAACATTTGTGAACGTCCTAGATATTTATTATTTTTATTTGTATTTGTGATTGAAAAAAGCGTTTTATTAGCATAACATAATTATTTTAATTACACATTTATTGTGGTTAGTAATTACTTATAATATAAATAGTAAGATTCTTTATTTCTTCTTTATTGGAGTTATTATAGATGAAAATCTCTCATTTAAACCTCACATCGATGCCTTAACCACTAGACTTCGTAAAATGATATTTATATTTAATTTAAAAAATTGCGCTCCATTACAGATTCAAAGCTTATTAGACAAGTTTACCTAGCTTTGTGCCAATCAATAATAACTTACTGCATCACCACTTGGGGTGGAGTCGGGAAAACTTTGTTACTAACCATCGAAAGGGCTCAGAGAGCCATTCTCAAGGTAGCTACTTTTAGCCCTTTCCTATTCCCAACTAACATTTTATATAAAAATTGTAACGTGTTAACAGTTAGACAGTTGTTTATAATGAATATAGTATTAAAACAGCACCTTGACCTCCCTTATATTCCTAATCTCATTAACAAAAGGCGAAAGGATATTGTTTGCATATCGAAAACAACATTCAAACATGCATTTACATCAAAATTTTACATGTTTCTAGGTCCACTTCTCTCCAATAGATTGAATGCACTATGTAACCTATATCCACTTTGCTACAACAAATGTAAAAATAAACTGCAAGATGCCCTCAAATGTATGTCCTACGAGGATACAGAGAATTTATTAACTGTATTGAAGTAGATAGATAAATGATAATATGTATTATAAAATAGGTATAGTTCCATATTATTTAGCATTTAGTTTTTATTTTTACCTACCTATTTCACTAAGTGATATAATTATTTGTAAATCATTATAATTTAATTTAGATTTTCGCCTGAAACACAGGATTTCCTAGTTCAGGCTCATAATGTTAATTGTTGTACTAGCTAATAGAATAGTTCTAAGAATTTTAATAAATTGATTTGATTGGATTTGATTTGATTTGATTTGGTAAATAAGCAATATTAAGGGCCAGTCTTACTTCCCGTGTTTTTTTATGGTATAGCGGGCAGACGAGCATACGGCATACCGACGGAAAATTACTACCACCGCCCATAGACATCCGCAAATCAGGTGGACTTGCATGTCGTATCGGTTCGTAAACACCGCTGACGACAAATCAACTGTTAGATAACTTAGATGCTAAAGGACAACGCAAGAAGTTGTATGGGCCCTGTCCCCACCCACCAACAGACTTGGCACTAGTTTCAATATTATTATGACATTCCATATAAAGACAAATAACCATTTTTAATCCAAAAAATGACGGGGTATTCAAAAACAATAAAACCGTGCTTATGCCGTACGCCTGAGATTCAGAATTGCGCTGTAAGTGTCTAGCTTCAAGTAGACTCGACTGTAAAATATTTTTTAAGATTACATTTTGATTGAACACTTTTATTTAGGCCAGGGGGGTTACTCTTGATCGCCTGCACATTATTTTCACAATTAACTGTGTCAAAAAAATACTTGGAAAATACAACATTCAAATTGGATTTGCGTGAAATCCCCATTCCTACGGCGGATGTCGTCATACAAAAAAAAGATCAGTATGGCAAGAGGTATAAATAGAGATACGTTTGAAATCTGTTGGTGGGTGGGGACGCTCCTTTGCATGGTCCTTTATTTGAATTTTCTAAAAAAATACAGCATTATTGTCATCTGGCTGTCAAAAATGGATCTGACTCTTGACATGCTTCCTTAAAATAGCTATTTTGATCACTTTCGTGCTTATTCATGGTATATAAGTATTAAAGCGCTTAACTGGGAGAACCAACTCGTAATACGGATGCTAATAAAACCTACCGAGCATATGATTTGGTGAGAAAAATACTTCTAAAAAGTAGATAAATATACCTATGGAGTAAAGAAGACAAATATACCTAATTTCTCTTTGGGCCATTACATTTTCATTAAAAGGACAAGATTCATTTAAAAATGAGGATTGCCGAGTATAGCGAATATAATATTTAAACAGAAAAGCAGCGATACTCACTTCCATCGTTATTACTTAATCCCCGAAAAATATCACAATTCTACGGGAGAACGTCGTATAGCCCACATGGGTGAAGCTGCGGGCAAAAAACTAGTTTCTTACAAATATTTTGTTACTTGCTAAAAATAATGAGATTCCAAAAAAATAAGAAAAATGTATTAATACAACCTATTGGACTAAAATAGCTGATTGAAATCCTGAAATAGGAATAGGACAGTACGACTATACATACATCCCAGTAGCCGCTCCTAGAAAATAAACTTGATAAGTCGTCGTTACCGCCTTCCTTCACGCTAACAAAGTTGCATGTTATGCCTACCACAAATACGAGGATTTATGTTTACAAAGATGACGAATGGATAAGGAAATAAGCAATCACTACTGCTTATCCATAGAATATTAAATGCAATTTATGAACTTTCATAACTTTGCAGAATAACATTATCACTCATTTTTTTCTATAATAAATATTTCTATACATGACATATAACTTGGTAGATGATTGGTTGACAAATCCATTGTACATATATACCAACATAATATATAAGTCCACTGCTCTCAACAAAAAGCTCTCCGGTGGTAGCTTACCGTGATATCTGCAGATCCCACATACAAATTGGGTCAACAGTTTTGCGGAACATTTTGTTAAATTGTTGTTCATTTTTTGTATGGTTGGGAGTGGGTTGAAATAATATAAGCAAATAAATAAAAAAAATCTACGACGTTCCTCTTGACGACGCTATGAGAACAACCGTTAAAGCTCTGATGGGAGGATGGATGGATACGACCGGACATGCAACTATACACATCGTAAGTGCAATACACACCAAGGCCCAGAATACAGCATCGCACGCTATTAAGATGGCCAGACAGCCTCCTCCCCTTTCCTAGTGCGATCCCTTCACTGGACTTCCTTCTCCTATAAGTTAGGCATTTTTTGTGAACAAGAGGTATATTAAATACTCAGAAAAGTTCCTCGAGACTACATTACTCCAAAGTAAGCAACTCGAGTCCAAAGCAAAGTTGGATCCAAAGTAGAGTTGCCACGAATAGTGATTTGGCCGAATACCGAATACCGAATATTCGGCAACGCTGTCGGCCGAAGCGCCGAATATTCGGCGGCCGAATATTCGGCACAAAATACATGCTTGTCGAGCGCGTAAACAAGAACCAACCTGTCGCAACCTGTCTCCCTCGTTGTAAGTTAGATTGTTATTTGAAAACTATTCGCCTAGATCGGAAGGCTGATCCTTACAAGTGGTGGTCAGTAAATAAAAAACCATACCCAAATCTCTCGAAATTTGCTAAAGTTTATCTTTCTTCTCCTGGGAGTAGCGTGTACAGCGAGAGGTTATTTTCCGAAGCTGGTATCATCATCATCATTGCGTATGGCTAATAAATACTTAAAATCTTGAGTAATATGACGTGTCTTTTTTTCATGGTTTGTTATTCGGTATTCGGCCGAATAGTATGTATTATTCGGCCGAATACCGAATAGTAGCCGAATATTCGTGACATCTCTAATCCAAAGTGATAAATAAATAAATAAATATCTCTGGATATTATTCACACAGCGCACAGCACCATCTAGCCCCATACTAAGCATTAGCTTGTGCTTTGGGTGCCAGACAACGGATAAACATTACTTTATCCGTTGTCTGGCACCCAAAGCACAATATGTATGATACTTTTTTTTGTAAATAAATACATATTATACATAGAAACACCCAGACCGATACAAACAGACATGTTCGTGCACACAAATGTTTGTACCGTGCGGGGATCGAACCCGCGACCTCTAGTGTAATAGCCGATTTCTCGACCATTACACTAAATGGCTTGTCATAAAGCTAAATAAAATTATAATATAAAATGATTTAGGTTCATTTTATACGAGTAAATATACAGCCATCAGAAAAAGCCCAGACCATAACGATCGCGCACAAAAATGTTTGTGTTTTCCGGAGATCGAACCTGCGACCTCTGACTGGGCCAATTCGGTCGTCAAATATGACATACCTATAAAGGTAATCTTAATACCGATCTCGAACGACTAGCGACATACAAGCTCAAGATACTTATTTAACTTCCAAGAATTGTTTAAATGAGCGGTGAAAGCCACACAAAACAGGTGTGTAACACATTATGGATATGGGTAGATGTGGTACCATTTTACGAAACACTTTTAAATTATGTTTACTGTATATTATGTATTATGCACCAAGCTCGAGCCCAGTGGGCTCTGAGATATTTTACAAAAATTACATTGATACTCGTACGTTTTTGGTAAGAAGTAAGGTTGATTATACTTTGTATATCAATAGATAGACACATTTTGTTGTATGTACCTGCATTGCAGAAAATGAAATAAACAAGCTTATTCTGCATTTACGTAAGAGTGTTTTTAAAATGTTGTATAAATAATATTATGTAGAACTGCTAACTGTCTCTTTGTTGTTTGTAGGTCTTATAATGTATCTAAAAAAAATGTGTTTGATTTTTATTATGTACCTATATTAATTTGGAGTATCCCCACCATGCTTGATCAATTAAAATTATTTAAATTTTTTATTTGGACAAAACTGTACTCAATCCAGGCTATGAATTTTCCAAACATGGATCATGAAACTGACTGAACAAGACTACAATAGTGTTAGACGAATAAATCGTTCAATCGATTTATACAACACTATCTGGCGTACCCCTCACTAGCCGGGGAGGATTTTGACAGATAAAACGAGACGGAATTACCGCGCTTTCGATGTGCAATGTCGAACTCTTGAAAAAGTGTATTTAAATAAGAATTATGAAGGGAAATGTATTAATCTTTAGTAAATCGTGAAAATAACCGTAACAATAGAAAAATGTAAATAACATTTTAAACGTATTAGCCCAATAAAACCTTTTTTTATGAAACTGACGTATACTCAGTTTTACTTTTTGTCCCCGTTGTTATCATAAAGTTTTTAGACCAAGCTTACCGTAAGCATTATTCTGCATTTAGCTTTGTATATTGTGTATATTCTACTGTTATGTCAAAAGCTCTAACTAGTGATAGATAGCGGCCATTTAGGTATAGAAAATCATGGATCTACTGCATATAATTAAGTCTTGGATTAATATACTTTCGTAAATTCGTAAACTTTCGAATATAGGTACCTACTTGTAACATAATAATTATACTATCTTTAAAATTGAAAAGTCTTTTTTATGCAATTTCAGTAATCAGTCAGGAACGCAGCTTTCCTGATGGTAAGCGGCCACTACGGCCTATTCTATTGAGCGAAACTCAACCATGATACTACCATTAGTACTAGAGATGCAACGGATATCCGGTTGCTATCCGGTATCCGGCCTATCCGGCCATTATTTTACTATCCGGCCGAATACCGGATAGTTGCGCACTATCCGGCCGGATACCGGATAGTGATTTTTTTTTGGTATTTAACTTTGAAAAATAGTTAGTATACAAGAAAACAACAACAAATTATTATTATTCGTTATTAGTATTACTTTAACGTACAATTTAGACATCAAAAAGCCTCATTTATAGTAAGTAGTAAAGAAATCTTACGATCAGCATTAGTATCCATTCAACCAATCGTAGCGTATCGTTTGTAAATTTTTAATCAAATATATTATGTGTTACCAAATAATGAAAGTTTAATATTCATAATAAATTAACTAACGGCAAATTGTGTTAAATAAAAACGATATTAGGTATCTGCATTTTTGAGTAACAGACGATTCCTCCTATTTTCATAAACAAGTCCTGCCTCTGAAAAAAGTCTTTCGACGAAGTAGTTCTGTACACTGAGTACTGACCTAATAAAACTCGTTTCTTGCCTAGAAAACGGTCCGCGCGAACCTACAATACGTAACAGGTTAAAACCTGCACGAAGCGCCCGCCGCCAAACTAAAATTTAGGTATCGTTTGGCCGGCCGAATATTCGGCGGCCGGATACCGGATATTCGGCCGGTGATCAGGCCGAATATCCGGTATCCGGTATCCGGCCAAACAACTATCCGTTGCATCTCTAAAGTACCATATTTATTTAAGTAGTACTGGTAGGCTTTTCCAATCTCCCACATTCCTATTGCCGGAACACACCCAAAGCTACACGTAGGTATAATGGCGGCAGACTTATCCTGTTTGGGTGGTAGCTACTTAGCCAGCCAGACTCTGAGAAAATCTCACCACCAACCAGGACCAAATTCGCGACATCTTTTCTTTTGGTGGGACTACA
Source organism: Mecyna flavalis (assembly GCA_949319885.1). Classification (NCBI taxonomy): domain Eukaryota; kingdom Metazoa; phylum Arthropoda; class Insecta; order Lepidoptera; family Crambidae; genus Mecyna; species Mecyna flavalis. The sequence continues at coordinate 11,338,271 of OX439426.1, forward strand.
AACCCCCGTCATACACTCAAGGGTGACGACGAGTATATATGAAAGGTGTGAAAGTTGCCTTTCTTCTGTCTGTAGGGGAAGCTCTAAGCGGAGGTCGATATGATATATTGCAAGATCTTTATGGATCTAAATAAAAGAAAATGACATTGTAATTCTATTGATTGGATTTGGTCACGGGTCTTATTCTGTACACAACAGACATTTGTATTTATTATAAGTATATACCTAGGCAATCAGTTTTAGAACTTTGTTTGACATATAATTGCATGTAATTTAATATTATTATAATATTATGTACATAATTTTATAAGTAATGTAGGTTTTAAGACAGGTCTCCAACGCCTGTTTGGCATATTCAATAAAAACATCACATATAAATTGTTGTATTACACATTTTTGTTTCTATCAACAATGTTTTGCTTTCCATGCCCTTTGGCCACGTGGTCCGACCTGTCAGATCTTGTCCGATCGATCGGACCACTATTTTTTTTATTTCCTGCCGGTTCGATCGATCGGACCATCAGGACTTTTTAAATCCTTGTAGTCCTAGTATCGGAGTAACGACATTATTTTTAAAAGTTCTTATGCCCGGTGGAAAACACATTACAAAACAAAGTTTTCGGGTCGAGGGGCAGGGAACCGTCATTTGTCATTTCGAAAAGTCGCTAGCTGTTGTTGATAAAGAAGGCCTTAATCATTGCATTAAAGTAAATTATCCTTTGTCATTGGCAAAAATGAAATGAGGCCGAGTGAGTAAGAGAAATGCGTCCTTACTTAATGGGATACCAATTAAAATATTTGGCCATAACGTAGAATTGCATAACATTTTATTCATTTATTTTCTGATGTCTCACAAGTCACAACGATACATTCTAGTCTAAACAAACCACGCGATCAGAAGACGGCGCGTGTAGAGAAACATGTTTCAGAAACTAAATTTTGTGTTGTTAAATTGCTGGAAACGCGGCTTAACCTTTTTTATTGTGGAGGGGAATGCATTTACGCACCATAACTCGCCTGGGGAAGACGAGTCGTGTGTGGGACTCACAAGAATACCCACTAAACCCCCCCGCGGTCCTGCATCGCCATCGGCAGCGTCCCTGGGCCTTGCATCAGCCTACTGCCAGGGACACTGCAGCGGCTTTACCTGCTCGTACACGATTTAGGTAAGGTACCAACTAAAAATACACTAACTTTTAAAATTACCGATGTTTAGTCATTAATAGAAATCCATACAATTAATTTTATTCAAAAGACCTTTGTTTGGAATGGATATCTTGGTAGGGTGATTTGAACGCTTATCCATAACCATCCAATCCAACTGCATCCAATCCAACCCATAGACAGGACGGAACCGGCCTATGAGTTTATTATTAGTAAAGTAAGTAGGTACATACATCTAGTTAGTAAAGCAGTCTAATCTATTAGTTAACGAACGAAAGGTTTTAACTTAAACAATTAACTATAGAATCTAGAATCATCAAAGACTTTCTTAATATGTAAATACTCAATACCTTTAAAATAATCTATGACTCAACTTTCTTTCTTCTTCTTATTTTACAGCTGGCAACCCACTCCTATTCGTTACCATTTTCTTGTTTTTAAACAACCCGAAATCGTAAAAACTTTTCGTGATTGTAAAATAAGACAGAATAATATTATGGGAATGCCTGTAATGAGAATAATAATATATTATATAATACATATAGACAGTCTTAAAGATCTTGCAGTCAGAAAGCAAAATACATTTTTAAAAGAAAAAGAAACAAGACTTGGTATAATGAGGCCGCTGTGAATGAGGCGATAAGGGAGTTTTGTTTTTTTCTCTCATTTTTATCAAAGAAAGAGACATATTATATTATTAATAAATAATTCGAATAAATCTTAAATGCAAAATAAACGAAAGCATTTTTTAATTATTGCAACACTAAAATAATTATGCTGTCGTGGAGTTGTCGTGGAATTATGGAATAGCTCTCAGAAGAAGAACTAATAGCTTCTGTCTCTCTCTCTCTTATTCGAAAAGCCGTCGAAAGTGCGGTTTACTCGTCAAATCCAGGGAACTTAAAACTTTTATTTCTCGTTAATTTCGAGTATTTGAGCTGTGTTTTTCTAAGATACATATCACTGCCATTTTAAGTAAGTTGTAAACGTAATTTCTAGTGTGTAAATGTGATTTATTTACGACTATATTTTTATAACCTCGTCATCAAATTCAAAAGTTCAACAAATGATTTTTCCATCAGAAATCAGCTTTTATATGATTCTCCGATTAAATTATTAGGGCAAAACATAATCAAAATAAGATGTATTTATATTTGTTGTATATGTAATTTGTCCTAGTGTACTCTGGCTGACATTGAATTTATCTCAATAGAATCTATTTTTATAAGTTTTTCGATGAACAACTTTTAAAAGTCTCTATTCACATTGTATTATGCATTTTCCAGAAAATGTCTGCACTAGCCTATGAAAAAGTTTGGCTTGACAAAACCGTCTACAATGATGCTGAGAGAGATTATTACGAATCGCTATCAAAGGTTAGACATTCTGTATATTAAGTAAAATAATCAAGAACAGTTACATGAAAAGTTGCTGTGTTACTTTTTTCTAGTAATTAAAATGTTGTATTATCCTACACAGCAGTATGAGTTATTCAAAGTCTCAACTCCATACATTAATGTGTGTATTTGTTTATTGTCCAATATGGTTCCATAATAACCTACAATCTACTTACTATTTACTTTGTACAACTTAATTATAAACACTCTTGTAGGTTCGAGTTACTCCACTTGCATTAACTCAGTCTTCTTTGGCCAATGAAGTGGCAAAGGCAAGACAGCACATCAAAAATTCCTTAGAATGTGTGAGTAATATTACCTTGTATTTTAATCACACATCACCTTTTTACTTCATTTTAGATGAATTTAACTATAGATGTGCTTGTTTAGATATTTTAATAATTTTAAATGGGGCCAACTTGCACCAACACAAATTTACTCCTTCATTAGAATGGTCCTGTTGACAATATTTTTGCACTATGGATATTACCTAGATCATTATTAGAATGACCTAATGCCAAAATAATGATTGGTAAAAGCTTATAGCTATGCTAGTGTATTAATTTAAACCTACACATTTCTATTATGGTGCACTATTTTATTTTAAAATCTAATTCCAGATGGATAGTGTTGCTGTCTTGGCTGGAGTACCAAACACAGAATTGAGCAATAAAGTCAACAACCTCGAGAAAGAGAATTCTGAACTCAAGAAAGCTATTGATGGCTTACGTAACCTGGTAATCAGTCTGCAGGCTAGAGTTGATTCACTAGAATCAAACAATGCCTCTAAAGTGGAACCAGCCAAAGTAAGCAGCATATTATTATGAAATAATGTTAATTAACTTTTAATTTCATATATGTGAGTGGTTGACCAAAAAAGGACCTCAAGGGAAAACAATTGATTTCGAGAAAATCGTGTTTGAAGTTTCGTGTAGTCAAGTTTCGACACATGCTTCTGTTCACAAAATAATTCATAAAAAAAAAAACTACAGCACTTAAAAATATTCTGGTTAAACCAAAACAAAGCTAAAAGACCACAGATTCAAAAATACAAAAAAAAAACGGATTCCAATCCCTGTTGATCAAAAAGGGACCTGCCCTTTTTGGTCAACCACTCACATATTTTGAAAGCCTTACCTTCTAGTGGTTTACCCATTTTGTCCAGGATTTATTGTCAGCTAAAACTATCACAGGCTAGGTGGTACACTTACACACATAAGTGGTTTAGCTACCATCTCAGCAGCCACAACAATAATACAAATGGCAAACTTCTTGAATATCCAGTGGGGATTGCAGAGAACACGAATTTGACATGCCTGCGTGCTATTGGTCAGAAGCATTCCTCTGACCAATAGCGTGCGCGTGCGTTCGGGAGATTCCCGCGCGCTATTGGTCACACGCAAGTACGCGAACTTTCCCCCTGTCCGTCGACCGATGTTCAACAAGCTTACTGGTACCTGTAACTAGCTACTATACAGGGTGGAATTTTGTAATGCCACCTGAAAGGGAAGTACTCTTAATACTGTAGATAGAACATTTTACTTAAAGAAAACATTCCTTTATTTTTTAAAAGAAAGAAAACTGCATTCAAAGATTTTTAAAAATTCGCTTGCTGCACCTGGTAATCGAACCGACTAAAATCTGTAAAAGTTGCACCCTATACTTTTATTGCATCGATCGTTAGGGTCAATAATAAGGATGAAATCTCTCTAACAAACTTCATAAATTAAATAAAAGGAAAACAATGAAATCCTAAATTATTGATTCAATAGGTCAAGTAAAGCACTTTTTTCATTGTTTTCCTTTCATTTAATTTATGAACTTTGCTGGAGAGATTTTATCCTTATAATTGTCGCTAACGATCGATGCAATAAAAAGTACAAGGTGCAACTTTAACAGATTTTAGTCGGTTCGATTACGGGGAGCGGCAAGCGAATTTTTAAAAATCTTTGAATGCAGTTATCTTTCTTTTCAAAAACAAAGGAATGTTTTCTTTGAGTAAAATTTTCTATCTACAGTATTAAGAGTACTTCCCCTTCAGGTGGTATTACAAAGTTGCGGCAAGCAATTTTTAAAAATCTTTGAATGCAGGTTTTTTTCTTTTTAAAAATAAAGGAATGTTTTCTTTGAGTAAAACTTTCTATCTTCAGTATTAAGAGTACTTCCCCTTCAGGTGGCATTACAAAATTCCACCCTGTATTCTGGTTTCCATCAATAAAATAATGTGTAAGACTATGCTTACTAAAAAGTGCACCAGCTCATGATCATTACTTTAGATTGTATTATTATTTACTAGCTGACCCGGCAAACGTTGTTGAATCCAAAAAATAAAAATAAAATGTCAGGGGTGGACAACCCTTATCACTTATAGGGGTATGAAAAATAGATAGTAGCCGATTCTCAGACCTAATATGCATACAAAATTTGATAAAAATCGGTCAAGCTGTTTCGGAGGAGTATGGTAACTAACATTGTGACACGAGAATTTTATATAAAAAATATAAATTGAGAGGAGAGGCGCTCGCGGCGCAGCTGTGACAGTGGTTCGTTAGCGATAACGAAAGTCAAGCTACCTCGCCGCGGTCGGTTAATGGATGGGTGACCATTCTGACCATATTTAGTGACATTAAATTCGAGTGTCTCCGTGCTTCGGAAGGCACGTTAAGCTGTTGGTCCCGGCTGATATTTACTATAATGTAAATATTAGTCGTCAAGCCTAGTCAGAGGCCATTTGGCGGCTTGATAACATCTGACATTAAGGTTGGTCACTTGCCTTACGCACCCCTCCACCAACCCGCACTAGGCCAGCGTGGTGGAGTATGGCCCACACTATCTCACAATTGAGATAAGGCCTGAGTCCCAGCAGTGGGAACGTATATAGGCTGATGATGATGATGATGATGATATAAATTGCATTCACATCTAATTTTAATATGTAATAACACAAAGTGATGTAGGTATTGCAAGACATGAAATATTAACTACAATTTTTACCTTTTAGCCTGCTCCAGCAAAAGCTGCACCACCTGCTGATTCTCAAGACTCTGATGATGGTGTAGATCTATTTGGATCAGATGATGAAGAAGAGAGTGCAGAAGCTGCCAAAATAAGAGAAGATCGTTTAGCAGCATATAACGCCAAGAAAGCCAAGAGTAAGTTACAAATTTGTAATTTTTAGTTATATTTTTATATTAAAGTACAAATTATTTACCTATAGTACTGAGATTATGCCAGCATTCCTGTATAGTTGTTATTCTGATTTTATAAATATTAAAATAAATGGATGTTTGATTAATACTGATCAATTATAGACCCTTAGACTCAAGTGATGGCACTTATATATATATATGGATATACAAGACCTAAGTTAGACCCAGAATCTTGTTTATTAAAGTGGCATTCTCAAAATAATTGATAATAGGGACTACTGATACGATACTTACTGTAATTTTTAGGCTATAATATAATGCCATTATCACAACACTTGCTACCATATAAATTATTAGTAACAAAATATTATTTGTGTTCAGTTGTGATTTATTTGTGAATAAATTAATACTATTTTTAAAGGAGAATGCAAAACTTGGTAAGAACAATGGGCCCAAAAAAATTAAGTTAATGTGCAGAGATGAGATGTATTCAATGTGAAAGACACCACACACACCATCAACTTTTATTATGATGACACCATAATCAGTCCCAGGGGGAAAAAGTTATCGTCCATAATAATTTATATTATTTTTATATGAACATAAATAATTAACATAATAAACATATTTTTTTTTTTCACTAGGACCAATTTTGTCGACGCCATACGCGCCATAATAAAAGTTGAAGCTGTTTATTGGATCTACTTCGTAGCCTTTGTCCTAAATCTGCACAAAATTTTTTTTTTTGCCTAGTCTTTTGCATTATCCTTTTAGTTTAATTTAAAAACATTTTTACAGAACCAGTTCTCATAGCAAAGTCCAACATCATCTTAGATGTAAAACCATGGGATGATGAAACAGACATGGCAGCTATGGAAAAAGCGGTCAGAGAGATCAGCACTGATGGCCTGCTTTGGGGAGCAGCTAAACTTGTACCTTTGGCATATGGTATTCACAAATTGCAAATATCTTGTGTAGTTGAGGATGACAAAGTATCAGTGGATTGGTTAACAGAAGAAATGGAAAAACTTGAAGACTATGTAAGTATTTTGTTCAAAATAATTATTTAGGTAAGGTCAACAGCACATCACGGTAAACACCTGCAGTTTGATAATAGCACTTATGCCCCCGACATAAGAGCTCGAGCGGTACAAAGTCCAAAGTGTATAGTCTGACGTGCTTTTGACTGTACATTAAATAATATCCACAGTTTGTGTCTTATGCCCTAAATATCTTTTTTCTTTTCAGGTTCAGAGTATCGACATTGCTGCCTTCAATAAAGTTTAACCAATTTGATTGAACCCTGTTATTAAAGAAGTACAAAATAATTGAATTTAACTATCTCCTAACAGTAATACAATAGATTACTGGATTTACCCAATACTTTAGAAATAAGGAACAAATCTGTTCGCGCAAGCTTATGCCTGGTAGCGGGGTACCCGGCATGAAAAGACGTTCATTCCACTTCCCTGTTTGGGTGCGATTGACGGATTTGACGGTCAAGTATAAATCCCTTTAAGAGGTGGGCCGATAATATGGATCACTAGTATCACTACCCTATTATAAAGAGTCTAGCGATTAGATATTGAACCTCTTTTTGGAGGCAACTGAATTAACCCAGATCGTGCTGAACAGCTTGTATTTCTTCACCATAATTTACCTCTTTAGGATAAATGTCCTTTTTAAAATTTTGTGCCGGTTATCGGGTGCAATTATCCAGTACCCGGCTGGATCCTGAAAAAGTGCCGGATCCGCCGGGTACCGGTTCCACACCGGGTACCCGTCCCATTTCTCTAAAAAAGAAAGAAAATACATTCATTGACCACAGACAATATTTATACACAAACACAATACCTAAGTTTAAAAGAAAGAACTTGGAAAGAACAAAAAACATTGACAAAAATATTTAATAAGAAAAAACAAGAAAGACTATGGTCAAATGGACCTGGTCTCAGCATGTGCTGCAAGACAGAGCAAGATCAGGTCATAGTTTTCATACAAAACCAACAGGAAAAAATATCACGTGGTTCGATTAGTCGGACGAAGCAGTTGGACACGTAAGGGCGGACTGGTGATCACAAACCCGAGCTTTCGTCTTAAAAAAAACCTACACAAATTATACTCGAACCGGGAATTGAAAACTCGGTCCGGTACTGTCCACCGAAGCGGAGCGATAGAATTGCAACCCCCTTTCTGAGCGGAGATTTTGTGCAATCCTATTGGTTAATATTTCTCAGTTTCTCCGCTCCGCTCTGCCTTGCTCCGCTTCGGTGGACAGGCAGGCTAATCCCCTAGAGTCTAGACCTTAAATAGGCGTTAGGCGAGGTATATTTTACATGATACATATCTAGAATCATTAAATGTAAAAAAGATGTCAAAGGTCGTTATAAAGATTTTACAAGGTATATTTATTAAAGCTTTGTCCAGAACGGCGATTTTAACGCGCGAGAGACGCGATAATTTCACCTCTAAATACGCAAGCGAGATGCTCATGGACGCACACAATTCCCTATTCTATGTGGAGTTGGATTGGACGCAATATAAAGTCTGTTCCACATAAGTTGTCCTTTAGCCGCTATATTGGCAGCATTGCCTACGCTTTGTAAATCTGTCAAAAAACAGATTGAATCTGATTGAATGTCTTGAAAAACAATACTACCAATATAGCGGCTAAAGGACTTCTTATGTGGAACAGACTTTAGGTATATATTTACTTGACAGTGCTGGCTGTGGTACTTACTGTGCTATAATTCCATGGACATGAATAATACAGACCTACAAACTTATCTGTTCTGGTGGCCAAAATTGGAACTACGTGAAATGCAATGCAATTAAACGATATTTAATGACAGTGTAGCGACGCCGCCACCGGAACAGATAAGTTTGTCGGCCTATAAGTGCTACTGACCGTAATAATATATTCGCTGATTATATTATATTCTGTGCTGCTGCTGAAGTGAGAAGTGAGTGACTGAACCAGCGTTGCCAGAAGGTTACTTTTGTAACCTTCTAGGTGATTTTTGACTCCTTAAGGTTAGACGACTCAAAAGGTTACTTTATTAGGTGATTTTTTGGAATTTGCGTGCGGAAAGCATTTTTCAAATTAAACCGTCCGTAACGTCTCATTCGTTCTTCGTTCGTATCTTGTCGACGTTTTTTTTTCCTCACAAAAAAAAAAGGTGAAAGGGTTTTTCAATCGTATTCGTTCGTATTCGTATCTATCTTGTCGTCTTTTTTTTTTTGCTCACCAAAAAATGGTGAAAGGTTACTTTTCCTACAAAAAGGTTAGGTACTTTTTTGTACATCTCAGGTGACTTTCGACAAGACCACGCTGGCAACACTGGACTGCTGCTTTTACTGACTGACTGAAGTGTCAGAAATTGCTAAGCAGAGAGTATATTGAATATATGGAGATAGAGGTATCAGTTAAAAATCGTACTACTAGCGCTGACGGCGTTAAAAACCGTAACTAATGCGATGATATATATAACCTGACGTAGGTATAGTATATATAGAATGCACCATACGTGGTAGTTTTGTATTTTTCATATTTTTAAATGCTATCTTAGTCAAAAGGGAGATATTTAAAGAAAACAAACGAATGCAATTTCGCCTTTTATTTTAAGCACAAAAATAATCCATGTTTATAAAATACAGATTTCATAAGATTATTTAGAGAAACAGTAAATTACTTAGATACGATAGAAATTACGATAGAAAAGTTCAAGGTCCAGTAAGTAATACCAGGGTTCACAGTCAAAACAGAATCTTCGGGGCCCGGGGTCAATGCACAGTCAGTAAAAACACAGAAAATCACAAAAAAGACAGAAGAAAATCGAGACGAAATCAAGCAAAAACACAAGTGAGTGACAATGACAGATGATGATTGTTGACAGATTATAGCCTGTCATGATTGTTTCTTTTCACAAATTCACAAACGAATTAAACATGTCTAGTTGAAATATTTTTTGAATAATATATTGTTTATAATGTTTGAACTCGTTAATTATATAAGTATTATAAATATGAAAAAAGGTACATAATTGAACTGTTATAAAGCAAGTTAAATATTTGTCATTTTCTTTTTGGTTAACTCTGCCATGACTCTGCCTGTAACGAAACGTCTTACGTATCAACTGCAAAATGTTGCCATAACGAATAATTATTTAGTGATACCATTACTTAGGTAAATTTTATGAAAAGAGCCATCTATCGATAATAACTGGAAATAACACAAATTACACGAATTTCATAGAACCTCTTTTTGTATGGAGCTGCAAACACCGTGTTGCTAAGGACCAACCTAACCTAACCACATTTTTTGATTTTTGATGTGGTGATGTGTGTGTTAATCAATTTCAAATAGAATTGCAAATAAAAGATCGAATACAGGACGAAACATAGGACTGCTTTAGCCTTTTAGTTTTTCTTTATTATTTAAGTAGTCTTCGTGTTTACTGTTATTTATACGTACCAACCCAACTTACCTCAAAATAATGGCAATTTGTAAAAAATGTGATAATGAAGGAAGTATTATGTTAAGACAAAAAGATCTTTACTGCGAACAATGTTTTATATTCAACATAAATCATAAGTTTCGAGCTTGTATTGGGAAAAATAAGATTTTATCATCAAACGAAAATGTTTTGATTTGTGTATCTGGAGGCCCAGGATCTACGGCTTTGTTGGATTTTATTTATAATGGCGTATCAATCGATAATCACAAAAAATTATGGATAACACCTTTTATTTTACATATAATTGGTAAGTAATTTTATTGACATTGCTACTATTGACAAAACTATTATTTTACCTTTATTGATAAATCAGATTTACTTTCAGGAAAAGAAAAAGATGCAGATGAATCATTAGTAGTAAAAAACATTATGGAACAGTGCGAGCGCTACAGCTTTAATGTTCATGTAGCACACATCTCAGAATATATATTATTGAATACAACCACAGAAAAAACTTCACAAGTGAATACCAATGTGCAAATACAATTTGAAGATTTGGTAGAGAGCATGTCAGCTTCTTCTAAAAATGATTTTTTAGTTAGAGTTACAAAAGATTTATTTATACATTTTGCTAAATTGTTCCAATGTAAATATATCTTTACGGCTGAAACATCAGGAACACTAGCAATAAACTTGTTATCTAATTTAACTAATGGACGTGGTTCCCAAGTTTTCCATGATATAGTAAGTATTATAAAATATGCTATTCCACTAATATTATTAATATAATAGTTTATGGTGATACACGGTTGTTTAGTTAATGGTTCAACAGTGTCTGTAACTTTACCATCTGAGGCTTGTGGCATATCCTTCAGGACTATTGGCCATTGCAGCTGAAAGGTCCTAGTGATGAACAACTTAGGTGAGATGCTACCAGTGATCAGATAAAGATTGCAGAAATCCACTAAATGCAGGTGGTACAGAACCAATCAATTTGGACATCCTTGGAAAAAGCCTTTAACCAGCATTAAATTATGGTGGCAATTATGATTAAAACTATTACTTATTTCAGGGATTTTGTGACAATAGGGACGAGGTGAAAATACTAAGACCAATGAGAGACATTAGTTCAGAAGAACTACAATATTACTTAAAAATCAAGAAATTAAGACCTCCAAATAGTTGTTCTCATATTTACGAAAATAGTATTCAGGCTGTGATAAATAAATTTGTAATAGATTTGCAAGATAACTTCCCATCAACAATATCAACCATTTGCAAGACAGCAGACAAAATTGGCTTTTATGATGTTAAAAATCAAACAATATGCCAACTGTGTAAGGTAATGTAAAATTTATGCTTATAACATTTTAAGTGATTTTATAACTTGGTAAATAAAATTACATCTATCTATTACAGAGTAATACTGGAGAACAAGATAATAAAATTTCAGCCTTGGAAGCCACTAATTATTCCAGAACAGTTTCATCAGGGCAGCATTCAACTAGCAGTGAAAATGGTCTGAATTTGTCCATGTTCCCCTATGTTAACAAATCTCTTTGTTACACTTGTAGTAGAATTTTTTCAGAAATGGACCATTCTAAACTTCCAATGCATGTTAAAGAAAAGTTGTAATAAAACTATTCTATCTATATTGTTATAATGTATTTTTTTTATTTTAAACATAATTTTCAAATGTTGCCTAAAAGATAAAATTTTTCCTGGAGTACAGTGACTTTCTGTTTAACACAGAGAGGTTTAACTATTTCACCCAGGTTATTGTCTGGTTTGTGGACTAAGTTTATATAAACCGGAACCCCAACTTTGAAAACAAACAATACTAAGTTAAAAATTAAGCAATAACACTTCGTGGTCAAGGTTTCCAAAGACTTACTAAAATCGCCTGGCTGGATAAAAAAAGTGTAATTGAAAATTAAAAAACAATCATGTTTTCGCAACGTTTCTAGGAACCAGAATATTATCTTCTTTTCGTGTCGATGGCAAAAAGTCATTTAGAATCAGCCATAGAGTAATAAAAACGCCTAGTACCATGCTGTCGCACGTCGCACTTATCGCTCGCTCTGGGACAGGTGACAGGGCACGTGCGGCAGGAAATTAAGTGACGCATGGACTGGGGCGAGAAACTGGCCACATTCGCATGCGAGGTCCATCTCCGGTAACGGCCAACCTGGGTACGAAGTCTATTCAGAGATTTCCAAGTTTGACCATGGCAAACCATGTCCAAGCGGGAGGCTTTCCTGCGGTGTGAAATGAAATCTTAAATCAGCCAATAGATATTAAAAAAAAATCTTTTTCGTAACAGCACTTCGATGTCAATGCATTTATTGGTGATGATCATCTCAGGCCAATACTACTTTGAAAACTTCATACTAAGGATTGAATAGTTTTTTTTAGAACCTTTACTAAAGGAACAACTTTTATGGCTCGGCAGCGCATTCGGTCATAACATAAGTCGTGGGTTAGAATAATTTATTTTTACCATGTTCCCACCCACCAGCCACCAAGTGACGATTATAAAAGTTGCTTTGACGAAATAATTATTTTAAATATTTTTTCGGGTTTAATAAAGAGGGAGTAGCCTTCTATTATTTATGTATATTTCGTGGCTTAGGTGACTTGCAACGTTTACCACGGTGGGACCATGGTAAAAATAAATTACCTGTGGCGTAGACCCACTGGCGATCACTGTTCAGAACGGTAGGTAGGACAAAGAGTAAAAAATTACCCGTGGACCCACCAAGGGGTCATGTTGGGGGGACCACCGGTAAAAACATTAAAAAAAGGTCTACTTTTTAGCGTGGTGCGTTCTGGACTCGATCGAACCGACTTCAAATAAGACCTTGTGCAGGAAGGCGAGATCACCGCGAATCTTTACGCGCAAACACCTGCGAGGGTACCGGGTCCCAAAACATTGCGTCCAGGTAGGTATATATAATTGTGGTACCAACCTTCTTTGATTCAGATTTTGTTGTATAGCAGTAGGTACCTACCACAGGATGAATAAAAGTTGACTCGGGGATGGGCAGGTCAATAACCCCAAAACTGAGGGAGTTAAGTAGGTACTCAGACCAAATAAATTGGTCTCTGAGAGTGGGTAGTGGACGCTTTAGTCTCGAGTCCCACTCACGCCCGCAGGTCTAGGCTAGCTTAAAAACATTCTCTTCGGAAAGAAAGGATAAATAATATAGCAGCACTCAACTGACACAACAGAAGAGAAACCATACGCAGGACCACCAAACAGCTGCTGACTGAGACTCGATGGTAATTTGGGACACCATCAATTCCGCAGAATGTTAAGTATTTTCAGACTAGAAAAAACCATACATTCATATCATAACATAATAGATCTTTTTGTCTTTGTCTCGGCGGAGAAAATAATGTAGGCCGTTTTTGTCCACCGCCGCCGTCAACGGGCTGTCCCGAGAAAGAGATGTCGGCGCCGAGGTAAGCGGTACTTAAGTACCTTTACTACAGTCGTTTGTCTACCGCACGCCCGTCACCCGAGCACCGTCATCTTGAAATAGGCTATTTGACTACTGCTGGAAAATAGTTTTATATTATTTATTATTGCATAAAATGCAAACCGTTTTAATATTTCCTGGAGATCTGTCGTATATACGGAGAAAATCAATGTTAAAGTTTGAATTAAAAAATTACCCGCCAAAACGCAATTTTTGACAGATGACGTCACAAAAAGATAAACAACAAACTCAACAACAAACTGTGAAATAGTTTTGAAATTTATTGCATAAATAATGGTTTATAAGTGGTGTGTTGTACCCAAATGTACAAGTACATCGATAAAGACTCTGGAAAAAACTATTTGTACCAGTTCCTATAGATCCTGAGAGCCGAAAAAAGTGGTTGAGTGTAGCTCGTCGAAACTCTGAAAGCATTGGACCTAATTCAAGTGTTTATATGTGTGAAGATCATTTTAACGTAAGTAATATTTGTATTGTTGCGTTAGTTTAGGTTACGTTAGTTTAGGTTACGTGAAAACAGTGCGTGACACCAAAGAAATGTAGGAGTTAACATAACCTAAAAAATGCTGTCAGCTCGCACAAAATGTCTCTCCATTTTAAGCACAGAACTTTAAATAAACAAAACTGTAATAACTAGGACGGTTGGGAAATAACGTAAATAACACGTAGATCGCAATTCGCACGATCAATATAAAGAAAAACAGAAAACATGCACTGAACTAATGTTTACTTTTTTTGTGACGTCATCAAAGTTGCAACCAATCCCAGAGCGTTTTCAAACACGTGATTAAACCACAAAAATTTTTAAATTTCATTTATGTTTTTTATACAGAAAATGACCTTATTTTTTCAGAACATCCAATAAAATATGCTTTTTACATTACATTTTATTAGGATGACAACAAATTGTTCCATATTTTAAACACAGTCAAATAGCCTATTGGTCGGATAAAATCGGTTCTTGACGGCGGCGGTGGACAAACGCTCTAAGGCCGTTAACGTGCATTGGTTAATAGGCAATATGCACCATAGGGCGCGGGTTCGGTCCTCGCAAGATCCAAAATTTGTGCATAAAAACATGTGCTTGTTTCATAAAATACTTAGGAATCTTAGGATACACCAAGACCTATACAAATAGACATGTCAATGAACAAATGTTGAAAATGGTATGGCCAGTCCGAAATGTACCATCATATGGTGACTCGCGACTTCTCTTGACTTCTCGACTATTTTACGACGATCTGGTCCACTTTTTCAAAGACTTGCAGATTCTGGCTCTGGACTTTGATGAGTAGAAAGATTGGGAGAGACAATGCTCAGATTGCAGCATAGTAGGCTCGATTTCACGCGGGTTCGAAAAATCGTGTTTTTGAAAAACTGTCGTGTTTTTACTGACTGATGGCCTAAAACGGTTTCTTTTGTGAAATTATATACCCCTAATGATAAATTCCGGAGGGGTTAGTGCTCAAAGTAGGAAAAAAACAACATTGGTGTTACACGAATGAGTTGGGTGATTACACTAATGAAAATCTATTAAACACGAATGTTGTTAAAATTACTCTAATTATTTCTTGATTAAATTATAAAAAATGTGTAACATTAAAATCTAATCTAATTCAAGAGCATCGCTCTTGTCGGTCGGTCGAAACATTTGAATGAGTAATTAAAATAAGAAGACCCGGATCTAAGCAGTAGTATTTATACTTAACTATTTTTTAACACAAAAACACATTCTTTAATTCTCAATAATGTGAAAATATCCTCAAATTACTGACCAAATAGCCATCAACTCAATTCTCTGTATAATAATGGAGCGCATAATTAATAACCGCTTGCTTGCTTATTAAGGTAACGATATTCTAGTGATTCTCAATTCGTGTTGGATAAGTAGGTCTACAAGGGACCTTCTTGTTTACGCAACGCATTTATGAAGCGAGACCACGGTAAGGCCATTGCTGTCCTTGGACATATCAAAGGGGTTAAATAAGGTCTGGCACTGAGCCCTTATTAGCAAACTTCCTTTCTATGGGATCCCCGCTCCAGTTTATGTTTAAATCAAAGATTTTCTGACTGGACGTCGCATCAGAATAGTTGTTGAGTTCACCTCCGATTTAAGAACTTGAAATAAATGCTGGCTCCTACCAGAATTTTGGGGTATACCAACTATAGCACGGTAGTCGAGAGGTACTTGTCCAGTGCATGTACAAGAAGTGGTGAAACTGAGACCTTTAGAGCTGGCATGGTGGACAAACTAAATCATTCTCTTCAAATTGTCTCAGGCTGGGTAGATGTCAATTAGGTCAGCTTTAACCATCAAAACACAGACATTATTTTCATCATTTCACAGAAGATATTTTCCACCAAAAGGAGTACTTTTGAGCTAACTACCACTTTTCGTGGTATATTTGTCCCTCTGGCTGGCTTCAGGTCCTTGGTATGAAAGTATCGAGAGCCTCTTTATAGAATCTAAAACAACACATATGCTTCTAAAAAGCTCGGCAAACTGTTCAGGGTCCTAAACCTTTCAAAAGTCCGTTAGTGCTTAGAGTAGGTATTGCTGCAATCTTTGAGGTGGTTTTCTCGACGCAAGCTGGCTGCCTTGGACTCTATTGAGCAGAGTGTAAAGAGGCTTATCGGCGAAGATGCTTTGTTTAAGAGCTTGCAGAGTCTCGATCATCGTGGAAATATTGCTTGCCCCTCCATCTTTTACAGTCTCCTCTTTGATGAATGTGCTTCACAGCTGCATGATATAATTCTACCAGCTACAATACATTACCGAACGACTAGCCCCGGATAGAGACCCCATCTTTGAGACTTCGGTGCTCTGTCGAATCACATCATTTCAGATTCGATCCCTCAGAAAAACGCCAAGCCTAGCGCTCTCTATAGCCCGCTGTGCGACTTTAAACTAGTGGACCAGCCGTGCCGTAAGTGTCCACGTTTCTGCTCCGTATGTCATAAGACGCAGGTGTTATGCATCGTTTTCATGTCAAATTATAGTACCCACGAGAAACAATTTCATTCGTGTAAATTTGTATTTCATTAGTGTTACTTAAAAAATCGACACGAATGAAGCGACACAAATGATGTTTTGACCGAAATCCTAAAGTTTTGTTTGGGGAATTGTTTCAAACGCCAACAGAAAGTATATCGAAACATGCGTGTTTATGTGGCTAACCATCAGGCAATGAATTGAATTTTTAGCTAAAATACTTTTAATATAGTATTAATAAACACGAATGAATTTTTTTTTGTCTAAACACTGAAATCAAAACTAATGTTGATATCCTAGCAAAATGAAGCGCGTGGCGCGTATCGTCACCTAGGTGTCTTCGAGTGCGACTGATGCTGTACTAGGTTGCATGGAAGGTTCCACAGAAAACCAACAGGATGTTTGTAAATGGACAGTTATGTATGGTCTACACTAATGAGTGAAAAAACGGGGTCGCACATTCAAGCCCCGGGAAATTATATTTCTAGATTGTGCTTATTAAAACTACAGATGCTGTCTGACTATACGTTTATCAAAGTGTTAGGGGAAAACAAAAAACTAAAATTTCCCCAAGGAATTAATTTAAAAAAAATATGTTTTGATGAACAACCGGAAATGGAACCACGTACCACAAATGAAAATATGGACTTTTTTGCAATATTGTCTGAAATGTTTAACATATACCGTAATATTACTGCTTGCGTCATATAAATAATTAGCCTCAGTACTAAATGAAACAAAAACATGGCAAGTCAATGGCATATTTTTGAAGTTATTTCACGGAACATGTTTTTCGAACCCGCGTGAAAACGAGCCAGTAACTAGGCACGTGCTGTGCGTGCCAGACTTAACCCTTTCCCCGCCACGCTTTTTTCCGAAAATGGTGCCCCTAACGCCACGACCATTAAAAAAAATCCAAAAAATTATTAAGTTATACTCAACTCATTCAGGCAAGTAAAAATACAACGTTTCTTGATCCTGTTTTTTTTGTCTGATATATCAGTCATTGGCGTGGTGGGCACGAAAATGGTGTCTGATATATGCGTTGAAAGAGTTAACCATTACACCAAAAGCCGGTCGTCAAATGAAGAATCAATCCTGGACTCGGAAAAATTCAATATGAATATCAGTAAGAAGAAAACCATATAAGTAGTGAGCACGTTTTTATAGATCACAGGCCCATACATTTCTAATCAGAATATTCACAAATTCACAACTATTGTGCGATTGGAGTTAGCAGAAAATGTGTAAGATGTGATTTTTTTTGCAAAATAGCGTTCACTTAAAATTCTTTCAAAAATGGATACCTGACATCAATGTGACATCAATACAAACATAAACTGTTTAAAAAAAAAGAAAAACAAAATGGCGGACCAGTAGGAAGGCCAAAATTTTTAATGCCCTTTATAGTCTAAGATCCCGTTATAAAACGACCTTCACCGAGATGTTTATTTAACGAAACGTATTTTATATTTAATTTAATATGTCAATAAATAAATTACATATGGGTTGCCTAACAAATTTTAGTCCAGGGTTCATCAGTCCCTAATACCTCAGCGATATTTTACTTTTTAAAATTCGACAACCGGAATTAGGGACTGATTTTTCGCAGGCAACCCTATACCACCGTGTTTATAATTAAATAATCTTTAATTTTTATTTAAGTTCAATTCAATAAGCAGACCGTTGCAAAATGCTAGTATAGATTTACCTGTTTATACCTTGCTACCCGATAGTTGTGACCGGAAAAAAAAGGGCAACCTAACGTTTGCATGTTCTATGGGCTTCATACTTTCGATTGGTATACAGGGTGGAAAGTTTCAATGGGGCAGCCAAGGGAGGTACCTTAATCGTTGCAGCTACAAAAAATTGGTCTTAGGAGACTATCCATAATTTTTCAAAAAAATTACATTCCCATTCACAGATTTTAAAAAAAATGTACGGTTAGCAAGAAAATTACCATTTTTCACAAAAAAACTTTTTGATCCTAATCGGTCCAATTTTGTACGCTGATCAAAATCTTCTATGGGACCAACTGAGGTTTCAGTACTAG
The DNA here is from genome assembly GCA_949319885.1 of Mecyna flavalis. Lineage (NCBI taxonomy): Eukaryota > Metazoa > Arthropoda > Insecta > Lepidoptera > Crambidae > Mecyna > Mecyna flavalis. Next base: position 11,356,986 of record OX439426.1, read on the forward strand.
AAAAGTCACAAATCAAAAAAAACTTTTCCCATACATTTTATACATAGTACTTAGATTTTTTGTGAGGCCATAAGAAGAGGTAACTTTTTGTTGTAGCTACAAAAAAATAATTAAGAAGATGCATATGCAATCAAACAATAAAATTATTTAAAAAATAATAATTATTTTTATTAATAACTTTATGATATAAGGTGCTCAAAATGTTCTCCATTTTGATTAATGCATAAATGTAAGGGTTTCAGTACTAGAAAAGTCACAAATCAAAAAAAAACTTTTCCCATTCATCAGTCAATTAATTTTGTTTTGCTTAGAACTTACGTAACCTCGTAGTTTTCTGGAAAAAGATTTAGTTACCTACCTAGTTCAAATTCAAATAAGATTTAAATTTCGAACTTTGTTTTCTTTTTATAATGCGTAGGTACTTTCTCTTGTTGCTTAATGTTAAAATCTGATTGCGTGTGGTGTGCTTTTGCGAGTAGATGCTTTAAGTTATTCTTTTTTTGCAAAAATGAGCTTGATTTCTTTCTGTAGGGCTATTTAAAAAATTAAATTTATGAAAAGAAATATGACAGTGTCGAAGAATTAAAAAACTCGCTCTGTACAATTTTATATGGAATTCATCCAAATAATTATTGGCCGCCACACGGTCAGTACGAAAACGAATACATTTAGGCATTAATCAAAATGGAGAACATTTTGAGCACGTTATATCATAAAGTTATTAATAAAAATAATTATTATTTTTTAAATAATTTTATTGTTTGATTGCATAAGCATCTTCTTAATTATTTTTTTGTAGCTACAACAAAAAGTTACCTCTTCTTATGGCCTCACAAAAAATCTAAGTACTATAAAAATGTATGGGAAAAGTTTTTTTTGATTTGTGACTTTTCTAGTACTGAAACCTTAGTTGGTCCCATAGAAGATTTTGATCAGCGTACAAAATTGGACCGATTAGCATCAAAAAGTTTTTTTGTGAAAAATGGTAATTTTCTTGCTAACCGTACATTTTTTTTAAAATCTGTGAATGGGAATGTTATTTTTTTGAAAAATTATGGATAGTCTCCTAAGACCAATTTCTTGTAGCTGCAACGATTAAGGTACCTCCCTTGGCTGCCCCATTGAAACTTTCCACCCTGTATAGTTTATCTAATAATCACACCGGTGGAATGTTTAAAAAAAAATTTTTTTCAATTATTAATTAAAAATACCCTGGACTAAAATTTGTTAGGCAACCCATATGCAATTTATTTATTGACATATTAAATTAAATATAAAATACGTTTCGTTAAATAAACATCTCGGTGAAGGTCGTTTTATAACGGGATCTTATGCTATTATGTATTCATTTTAGAGAGACTATTTATGTCACCGTAACACTGTAAATGCCAAGTAAATGCTAAATAATACTACTGTTAGGGTGCCATCAGGCGGACTGCACCGCAGCGACTGCGCGCGGTCGATATATTCACTCACTACACGACTTCAGCCGACTGCGCGAAGTTGAAGACACGACTGCATGCAGTTGATATTGACTTCACACGACTGCAGCCGACTGCGTGCAGTTGATATCATGACTGTAAGCAGTTGAATATAGCAACTGCATGCAGTTACATATATCGACTGCGCGCAGTCGGTGCAATGCAGTCCGTCTGATGGCACCCTTAGATATACACTGGTAAAAAAATGTGCTCCGTAACATTATGCTTTTAACAATGTAATTTAGTTTCTTATAGATCATAATGTAACAGTATTTACAATTCTACAGTGACATACACAATTTTTCCGAGCGCGTTTATTGCCCGTGTTACTACCATTCCTACTACCAGTAGTAATACCGGTAAAGTGTTTACCCGTCTTACTACTGTAGTTGAAAGTTGTAAGAACAGCAATAAAATATTGCTCGTGTTACTACCGTTTAATTTTAGTTACAAAAAGAAAATATTTTGTTTGTTTTTGTAATCAAAAATATTTTTTTTAATTTTATTAAAAAGTTTGTAAATTCTGGAAAACAAATGAATGTCGGGAAAACAAATGAATGTCGAGGAAACAAGCAAATGTCGGGGAAACGAATGACGAGGAAACAAGTGAACGTAGGGGAAACAAATGAATGTCGGGGAAACAAGTGAAGGTATGAAAACGCAAGCGATTTTCGACCTTATTGACCTTCAACATTGCTCTCTCATTAAAAGCCGTTATTTAGTTCATTCCCGCTGTCCACACCCAGCTCTGCCCCCGCCGGTAGACAGTGAAACAATTGAAAAATTGATTAATAGACAATGTTTTCATAACTTCACTTGTTTCCTCGACGTTCATTTGTTCCCTCGACGTTCATTTGTTCCCTCGTCATTCATTTGTTTTCCCGACATTCGCTTCTTTCCTCGAACTTCATTTGTTTTCCCGACATTCATTTGTTTTCCAGAATTTACACACTTTTTAATAAAATTCAAAAATTTCATTTTGATTACAAAAACAAACAAAAGATTTGTAGTAACACGAGCAATATTTTATTGCTGTTCTTACAACTTTCAACTACAGTAGTAAGACGGGTAAACACTTTACCGGTATTACTACTGGTAGTAGGAATGGTAGTAACACGGGCAATAAACGATTATAATTCAGACTTCCCTATCTAAAGGTTCTCCGCCACGCCATTCTACGATTGCTAAAGAATGCAATGTCAACAGGACTGCAACACAAAGTAGTAAACGATAAAATATTGAAGTATAAAATATTAATTACTTTTAATAAATAGCAAATGTAAAATATGACTTAATAATACAACGTTAATTTTGTTTGATTTATAATTATCTTGTGTCATAGTTATTCTGCTTTTTTAAAAAAACGTACAAAGGATGGTTTTGTTACGGTAATAACATTTCATGTATAAATAAGCGAAAAAATCTCCAGGCAAAAGTTAGTATTGTTTATTAAGAAAATTTTGATGCAACAACTTCAAGTTATCACACTAAAATAAATTATAACACTAGTTTACAAAATTCAACTTTTTGTCTGTTGCCGTGGAATTAATGGTTGAAAACATTCACTTAGGTTTAGTTTATGTTAAATCAAGCGTAAAATATTTTTTTGCAGGTCCAGTTTTTTTGTTATTGATTTTTAATATTTCTATGTATATATTACTCAATAACGTGCGTACTTGACTGTTTTTATCTAAATATTATGTTGTTCCTGAGATACAAGTAACAAATATGATTAAGTTTAAACATTCTCAATCTGTTTTGTTACTTTTACGGTCAATTTTTTTTAAAGTTGTATCAATATTATGTTTCAAAATACCAATTTAAAATATTTTGGAATGCGCTTGGAAAATGACAAATTTTGGGCATCTGATTGTGTTTGTAAATCGTGGATTAAATATTTAGGGTTATAGGAAAGTAGAAATAAAGTTCTTTTATATTTAAAACACCAGATATTTGGAATGAACAAAAAAATCATCTTGACTGCTGTTACCTTGGTAGCGCTACGTTCATGCTACGACTGTGACGGCTTAAATCACAAAAAAATCGAGGAAAATGCCAGAACCCAAGCACGACATGACGTGTTCAGCGTCCAGTTTAACATTCAACTGAATTTCAGTGCTCAAAAATATAGCTGGACTCTTAGAACAAAGTCAGTAAAGGACTAAGCACATCCCCAATTGATTCTGATTTTTAAAGTCTGTCAGGTGAGCCAAAATGCTTTACACAAAATAATTTGAATGGTTTTTAAGGACATTTGAATATTTCTAAACAAGCTTCAGAACTATTGGCATCGATTATAAAGAAAATAATAGTTTTCTCCAAGAACTAGATTTAACGTTTTATCGCGCGAGTGAAAAATAAATTCGTAGTTATTTTTCGAACCATCTTTAACATTTAAAAGACATGGGATTCAAATGAGCCTAGAATTTCAATTCCTCTATGGCCACCTGGACAGAATTCCGAAAAATTGAGGAAATATGAGCGAAAAGCAGGGAGAGCATATGCGTCAGGATTTACGTGTCATGAGGAACATTATCTGGGCTATAAATACGATATCTGACTATTGCTGGTCTCTGATACGCCTTTTTCCCAAGTCTTCACAATTAAAGAAGACATTTAAAGCCAAATTTTTGTTGAACTTAACGAATAACAAAGTTTAGAAAAAAATATATTTGGCAAATACATGCTTTTTTCTGCCGGGAACGCATGTAGCTAAATCTCAAAAACTAGACCTGATAAAAAAAAACTACTAATAGTTTTGAATATACTATAACACCAGTAGTCAACAACAGCAAAAAAAAATCCGGCAACAAATGTACTGTAAACTAGTGTAATCAATGAGGCTCACGTTCGAATCGAAATATCGACAACGTTCGAATCGGGACTTTCGAACTTAATTTTATATATGCAAATATAAAACTAAGTCGAAGTAACTTGTAAAGAACAGCTAACGTAACTTACTAAAATATACTAATAGAAACAATAATGCGACATTGTCTAATAATTAAAAGTTACTGGTCTTCTTTATAAAATACCTATGTAATTAAAGAAAACGATTAATTTATCAAGTTAAAATTTTGTATTTATATCACACATATCTACATTTTACTTCTATTACATAAATACAAAATTTTAAAAAACAGTACCAACGAAAAGCCGCTAACCAGTACTTGCAAACGGTATGCAGATGTTATCAATATTATATTATACAAGTAATTACAATATCAATACCATATGTTAATAAATGCAAAAGATCAAGTGCAATCAAACTCGAATTGTTTTCTTTATCTCAATAATAAATATTATTGATTTCCATGTAAAAAAAAGACGATTTTGTTTCACTTCAACAATTTAAACCCACCCACCACAGAATACTCTCAAAGTAACATCTTCAATACATGATCACTTTCATGGACTTGTTTAACCAGTTCATACCAGAGATAAACACTTTTAAAACAATGAATAACCAGATTTACTAATATTAAACACTAAATTATATTGTCTTTCCAAATTATATTTCCATTTATCAAACATTGGAATTACATTAAGAGTTGTTGGTTGAACAGAGATGACATCTTCACTGTTTTCCTAGTGTAGGTATTTACACTGTCAGTGGTCTCTTTGTTGGAGTTTCTTAGTCAGTGACTTCATTTGGAATCTTGTACAAGTATATATTCAATACATAGCATTATAAAGAGCTTACTGACTCTTTGTTAATTTACTCTGCTGCATTTATTGGTCCTTGCAATGCATTAGGAGTTGGAGAATTAGATGACACCATTCGCCCCTGTTCCTTAACTATTGGATCTGAAAAGATGATTAGTTACATTATTTTAAAATATTATTGTTAAAGACGAGACAACTACAGTTTTTCATTTGTGTTAACAGTATTACTAGTACTAAAGGTTCAAATTATGGTGGTAATGATTAAGGGTCAAATAGAAAAGTTTAAGTGTAAAAAATCACCAGTAAATCTACAGGGTTAAATTATTTGTCAAAAAATATTGTTGAAGACTTTAATTATAGAGAAAAGACACCAACACTTTAACTATACAAACTAAAAAAAGTTATGACGTGTTGTTTAAGATTAATGACTCAGTTCAGCCCACCATATTTGAAGACAAATAAATCTTAGTGTGCTTTTTCTCTTTATACTACATACTAGCTCCCAACAGTGGTTCCATCCAGTAGCCTAAGTCTATTCATCTAGTCAATAAAGTCATCATCATCATCTAATTGTTAAAAGCTATATAATTAAAAAGTTTCATCTTATGGTTCAATGGTTTTTACAAGTTTTTTTATACTAAATAATTTGGCAGACAGACATGCAGCCCACCTGATGGTAAGCGCCCGCTACAGCCTATTCCATGTGTAAGAGTGAACATTCATGCATCCTCACAAATTTTAATTTCTACTTGTGGCCACTTTTATTATCTACTAGTGTAGTGAGAGAATATTAGTGCAAATATGCCTTAATTCAATTTATATTATGGTTGCAAATTCATTGGTATGTAAACAGGATTTTCGTTCATTCGAATGCAAAACCTGTAATGTCTGTTTGGACCAAATACTTTATTTATCTATTATGAAGATTCCATAATGTTGGACCTATAAAATACTATATAATAAGCGCACCTTTGTTTAAAACATACATTGTAGTTTATTATAATACGTCATCACTGCCAAATATCACATGACCGGCTTTTTTGGCACAAATGGTAAATTGATCATTTTTATAATGTCTCTTTTTTAGATTATTGTAAAAAAAAATCTAATCAAATGAAATATGTTTCCGAAAACTGAAGAATTTATACTTCAATGACACAATACATATTAATACATTAAATTATACATAGAAGCACCAAGATGGATACAGACATGTTCATTCACACAAATGTTTGTACCGTGTGGGGATCGAACCCGCGACCTGGTTGGATGCTTCAATATTCGACTTTACACAAAATGACTCATCATAATGTACAATGGTATATAATTGGAAACAATAAAATAAGTTAGTTGCAACACACATTTTATCTGATAATTAAATTAAGTCTATAGTAATGAGGTTAACTGGTAGAGATCCTCTATGTCAAGTCTATCTATTGTAATATTTTATGCAATAACTTCAAAAAGAATCAATTTACTCTAACATGTTATGGTAATTTGAAAAAAAAAAAAACAGAAGAAACATGCTCTTAATCTATATGCATCTAGGATGCATCTGATGTTAAACTATTACACAAAATCATCTCTCTTAAAAGTATTTGCATAAATGCAGGGCCACTGTACCTCATTAGATATATGTACATAAAACAATTATAGTTTGTTATGGTTGTTGCTATCTGGACAAGAATTATATAACCTCATGAGGAGGCTAAATGTAAATGTTTGTGAGGATGAATGGATATTTGCTTCTAATATGCCAAAAGTACTAAATGGATTCAGATGAAACTTTGCAGTAATATAGCTTATAATAAAGCAGAATGACACAGACAACAATTTATAAACACTTTATACATCTAATTTGCAAGGCTGTTGGACCATGAAAACTAGTATTCAATACAGATAAGATAAAATTGTTTCTACTTACAGAAGTAAGGATGATCCATTGCTTCACGAGCAGTGTAGCGCTCATAGTGATCATAGCGAAGAAGACGATCAAGAAAGTCTAAAGCTTCAGGGGACACCAAGTGCTGGTTTTCTGAATGTACAAAACGTTCCCACCGTTTACGAGAATGCCTGCAATTATACATTAGTAAATATAGTAAACCAGCACTAGAATATTAGAAAAAAAATAATAATCATGTGAATTATGCATACCTTCCAAGAATATCATTAAACCGGGGATCCAGTTCTATATGATATTTGTCCAAATATTCAAACAACTCTTCAGTGCCCAGCACTTTGGCAATACGAACAAGTTGGTCATAATTATCATGACCGTGGAAGAATGGCTCTTTGCGAAAAATCATAGATGCCAACATGCATCCTAATGACCACATGTCCAATGAGTAATCATACATTTGATAATCCACCAGCAACTCAGGGCCCTGTGAAAATTTTGCTATTACAATCACTTGTTTAAATGAACATAAAATTAGAAAAAATTTGATGGAGTAAGTTTTTATATAACAAATAAATATTCCTGGACACCTTATCTAATACTAAACTTACCTTAAAGTATCTAGATGCAACACGAACATTGTACTCTTGTCCTGGGTGGTAGAACTCAGCTAGTCCCCAGTCAATGAGACGTAACTTTCTGTTATCATGATCAATCATCACATTATGTGGCTTCACATCTCTGTGCATGATACCCATACTGTGGCAATAATCCAATGCCTTCAGAAGTTCATACAAATAATACCTGAAAATAATAGTAATAAAAATAAATTCACTTAGCAAAAAAAAAGCCACTCAAATTAACAAATTGAACAACTATGAAAATTACCTTATATCATAATCTGATAAAGTTTGATACAGTTGTTTAAAATCAGTGTTGTTCACATGTTCAAAAATAAGCGCTGGAGTACGCGAAACAGGATCTTTTACTACAGCTTGTAAAGTAATTATATTTGTGCCTCCTCTTAAGTTTTCTAATATTTTTATCTCTCTTTTTATCTTCTTCTTTTTAACAGGCTGAAATTAAAACAAAATTAAAAAGGCACTTTCCTTATATGCGTAAACCTTAAACTCTCACAAATTAAACGGAAGAGTTATAACTTACTTTCAATATTTTTACTACACACTTCTCATTATTTGTGATATTTATTGCCTCAAATACTTCACTATATTTTCCGCGCCCAAGCTTCCGAACCAACTGGTAATCCTCTTGATTGCCCCAGTCAACCACATAGCTTTCATAGTCCCAATATTCTCTAGGCTTCTGTGAGTTAACATCGGCATATACCCTTGCTCTACTAGGTACTGCCATCGTAAGATACCTCGGCCAACCTAGGGTTTTATCAGCGATACTCTTTCCGGAAATCGCATATGTCTTGAGTAATGATACTGTGAATAAAAATATTTTCCACGTCACTTTCCAACATTCACATTAGGCATACTTAATCGACTATATTACTGTCTAAATTAACTTGTCGCACTGTATCGTTAGCGTTTATGATTACGAGTGTTCAATTTATGAGTATTGTGGTATATAACCTAAAAAAGACATCCAGCTCAGTAGTTTTTCACTACGACTGATATCACTGCTGCGTTAACATCATTACTATTTAACATTTCTCCAACACAATGATATAACACTAGCACATAATGTAACTATTCATAGGATCTGACGACATAAAATAAAATTTGAAAGTGTCTTCCGAGAGAAAAACGCACGCCATTACTCGTCAAATGATCGAATATTGCAGCACAAATTCATACCTAACACATTACTGTAGTTAATCCTAATCTAAATGACAAATAGTTTCAGCATACATTAAACTTCTTGAAAACTAACAAATAACGTGAAGTCAAAGCTAAAAAATTCACTTTTATCACAACTAAACCGGCTCAAATCCAACAAAATTCAAGATGGACGCCCACCCTTTTACTACTACTAAATTCATTCAGTTCGAGAAGTGAATCGATTAAAGTTGTAATCGATTTGAATCGATCTTAGCGTTAACTTCAGCTTGTGCCAAAATATTATAATTAAATTAAACGTTATTACTACAATAAAATTTATTGTTGTAGTAATATTTTATATTAGCTGGAAACTAAAATTAAAAATAATTTATACAAGAGCAAGAAACATTGAACAGTTTCTTGATGTTATATATTACAAGCAAGATTGATTAATAGGTGTTGGAATAATAAGTTAATTTTCTTATTTTCTTGGCTTGATAAGTTGAAAATAAGTTTTGTTTGAATAATAATTAATCTGTCACACACACTCCTCGAGTTCCTCGACTCATTCGCTATCAGGCAATGCCTATTTTTTTAATAGCAACACTTATTGAATATGTCAAACATTATGTCAAATCACCCTGCAACTTTTTTGACGCGCGTCTTCCAGGAAGATTTACAAGCTCCTTGGTATTATGGGAGATTTTCTGACAGTGACAGGCCATTTAAAAAAAAGTTTCCAAAAGCGTTCCTAGATGGCGTTGAACGAAGTATGTATAACACTCAGTTGCAGAAACGTCCATTAAAGTTATTGTCTGTTCCACTTAAGTTGTCCTTTAGCCGCCATATTGGTACTACTGTTTTTCGATACTTTCAACATACTTTCAATCTGTTTTTTGACAGATTTACAAAGCGTAGGCAATGCTGCCAATATGGCGGCTAAAGGACAACTTATGTGGAACCATGGAAATAATATTGTGTGGAACAGACTGTAATGTTTCAGTTTCATGCTATTGCTGTCACTTTTTATTTCATGACAACGAAAAGTGAGTGACAGCATTAGATCTAATGAAGCATTAACTTTATTGGAGCTTTCTGCAACAGGGTGTATTTAAGTCTAGTATTTGTCTATGATTTATTTTTACCTCTGGCACAGATAATATAATACTCTGGTTTTTTAACTAGGAGCCATAATATTTACTCATTCTTCTTCTTCTTCATAATTAATAGCTTGCTTTGTGTTTTTTATTAACAATTCCGCCATTACTGTAGGGATACCAAGGAGCTTGTAAATCTACCTGGAGGACCCCTATCTCTGTAAAAAATATCACGGGCATGCAGAGGCAGGGCAGGGAACATTTGCAGGGGACTATTTTGTACACAACAATACAACCTTTATTGCCCGTGGTCCCTGTGATAGTCCCTGGAAGGTACCAAGGGGTCTGCTGTGGCTTTTCATAAAAAAAAAATTCAACATCGCCATCAAGCCAGTAGCTTTTATTGTAGATAGGTAATATTAAGAAGGCCTTTGCCCTGCAGTAGGAGCGAGTTTGTAAATCAGTTTTGGTAATAATATTCGTCATTTTAGAATTAATGTCTAATTCCTTACGATTGCGTCTTACAAATTACACCGAATATTGGGGCTACCTCGTGTGGAGCAGCTTCATGAACTGCCGATGCTTTAAAGTGGAATGTGAGATATCCAATTTCACTAGAATTAGTATTTCTTGTGTGAGAATCAGAGAATACTTTGAAATGCCTGGGATAATACGATACGCCGGTGGCGCCAACTGGTGAGCATCTTAAATACCTATAAAATAAATAAATATCTTTGGACATTATTCACACAGCGCCATCTAGCCCCAAACTAAGCATTAGCTTGTGCTATGGGTGCTAGACAACGGATAAATATTACTTTTACTTACATACTTTTTTTTTTGTAAATACATACGTTAGAAACACCCAGACCGATACAAACAGACATGTTCATGCACACAAATGTTTGTACCGTGCGGGGATTGAACCCGCGACCTCAGGTGTAATAGCCGACTTCTCGACCATTACACCAAATGGCTCGTCATCGTCGTCGTCTCGTTATAGGCGGTTGGAAGGATAAATGTATAATAAGTCATGTAATGATAATTAATATTGACAAAGCGCCAATGCGCTTTTTGTCAATAGATTCATTTTTATTTGCAATCATTCATAACGCCAATCACTCTCTAAAGTAAATTGATTGGGGCCAGAAGGGGCCGGACAACGGATGAAAGATTACTTATGTGCTCTGACCTGTAAGCTAGGTACTTAAGCAAATCTAAAAAACTTAATTATCTAAGTACTTACTAACTGCAATACACGTAAGTTCATACTAGACAGTAGTCAGGCGATACAAAATAAGTATAGTTTGCTAGTTACTTATATGTTATTTGGCAGCAACAGCAGCCAAAAAACTCGGAGTCCTTTCAAGGGTTAGGCGGTTTTTCACACCGGAAAAGCTCTTAATGCTGTAAAAATCGCAAATCCTCCCTTGTATGGAGTACTGCTGTCATCTTTGGGATGGTTCAGCCAAATACCAACTGGCGGCCTTAAGACTCAATAGACAAGCGCGAGAGGAGATTTTCACTTACAAAAACGCTGCATGACCTTAACCACCGTCGCCGAGTTGCCGGACTTTCAGTATTTTACAGGATACACTTCGGAGAGTGTGCAAGCGAATTGCACAAGCTTATCCCCTTTCCACCATCGGGATACCAGACGAAGGTTGGGCTACCACCCTCACATAATGGATATACCATCCCAGCCGACGCCCATCCCACTTTAAATGTTTTATTTGCTTTATTTGCTATTTAAATTTTTTACCACTCAAAGACTAAATTAAATATAATGAATTATAATTAATACAGACTTAATAATTATTAAGTCCTGTAAACCCCATTTCCTTAAGTATGAAACTGTTATTGATTTATGAAAAATTCTAATTGAGTAGCTTAAAAGTGGTTTTTGAAATGACTTATCAATTATGTCCACAGACTTTATGTCTTAGACTCAAGTAATACCTACTTTGACTCGTTTATTAATATGAGGCTTGAGTCCTACTACTAGATAAGCCTGTGGCCGGGTGTGGGAGTCGGCACTTAAGAAATTCACTACATACTTCCCCGGTTTCCCCTTCACACCGGTGGACGAGCCGAGCCTGTGGCTGCCTTATGGCGATCGACCGTCACTCATCGATCGATCTCACGATAAATGAACTCAGTGGCTTCTTAGTCACTTCGGCTTTTCAATTTTGACTGAATTTGACGTGCCTATTCCACCCTTTAGATATGGCACACCGTGATAGGACTGCATGTCATACAATTTCTTTCTTTCGAAATCAAGTTTATTGCCCTAAGAAGATTTAACTGATTTTAACATCTTATTTCGTATTTTTATACATAGTATTTGTAATTATTATTCTGTATGTGTTGTATTTGAATTAACGATTAATAAATAAATGTATTATATATACATAATTATATAATTATGTAACTTTAATATATAATTATGTATTTTTTAAATAAATTACTAATAAAAGTAAATAAGCTTACCCAAAATTGTATAGAATTTTAGCTTCCACTTATGACACTTCATGCTTAATCTAAGGATAAAAATATTAGAAATCAATAAAAATATGGTTCTGCTACAAAACGAAGATTTCTTCTTTTATCTAATTAATTAGCTAATCATCATTCACTGCCGTACGATTATTATATACTAGCCTTCCGTCTGCGTGGAGTAAGACGTAATCCCATAGAAATGTGATATTTTTACGATAAAACGTGGCGTGTATCCGTCCCCTTCAACTCCAGAACTACCACAATATCGTCGGCTTATTGCAAGAAGTCATTAACTACAAAAAATCATTAACTGCGATATTGACATGGTTGGATGAACCAAAAGTAGCTCTTTATTATGCAAAAATCACTAAATTTCTATCTGCCATATTTTCGAAGAAAAAATGTTGTTAAAAATTGTTAAATGCATTTCGAAGATTTTTATCGCAATATAGTCATTATTTTCCTTTAGTGAATTTTGGAAAGAGAACATTGTGCGAATGGTTAACAGTTAGTGATTTTTGACAAAATGAAGCATGTTAAAATATGGCAGCAATACTCCATGCAGGAACGAACTTGAGCTCTGTAGAGGTTTAGAAGCTGTTCTGCAGTGAAGAAGCGCCTTACTCTGGAAAGGATTCCGAGCTTTTGAGAGGTAGATGCTGCTACAGACTCCATGTACCCAAAGTTTAGGTTGGAAGATACTTAATTCCATACCAAGGAGATGTAGTCGGTCAGATAGAGGGACAGATACGCCACGGAAAGAGGGAGTCAACTTAAATGCGCTCTTTTTGGTGGGGTTAAAGCTGACCTCAACTTAAATGCGCTCTTTTGGTGGGGTTAAAGCTGATCTGAAGTCTCAATTTCACCGCTACCTGTACGTGCATTGGACAAGTATCTCTCTACTACCGTGCTATCGTCAGCATACCCCAGAATTTCGGGAGTAGCCAACAGAATCATTAATGTGTAGCAAAAAGAGTGTAGCCGCGAGTACAGATCCCTGAGGGACGCCATCATTAATTTCAGGCGTGTCGTGGCGTGTAAACCCATCAACAACTACTCTGATGGGACGTCCAGTCAGAAAATCTTCGATTCAAGCACAAACTGCAGCGGGGATCCCACAAGAGGGAAGCTTGCCAATAAGGGCATCGTGCCAGACCTTGTCAAAAGCCTTTGATATGTCCAAGGACACAGCAATGGTCTCACCATCAATCAGCAACCAAACAATCGAAAATTTGGAGTCTTCAAGGTCACGGAGACGTCGATTAGGTACAGATGTTGTCTCGCAAAATACACACAGACCCCAGAACGCGGCTAGAATTTGTGCTCCAGAATGAATCCTGGGTAGTGCAAGTAGGCCGCGTCAGCTGGACATCCGATTTGCGTCTCCGTTAGTACATAGTACCAACATGAGGCTGGGCGGTTTCGAGATGATGGTAAACTGAATCGAGATTGGATTGCAGTCCTCTGAATTTGATCTTCCTAGATTATCACTTTATAATTTTGCTGTTGCAATAGTAAGAAGTCATTACTTTTTAATTTGTTTTAAATTGGGGTTTTGGCAAAAGACACTAATTACATATTTTGATTTTTTTTAAAGTTGTAAGGTATATTTCGATGTGTCGATATTTAAAACAGATAAATAAATTTAAGATCTATAAGTAGGTATTTTTATTTTGACTGTACCTTTTATACTTTATAAATAATAGCTATTTTTATTTCCAAACTTCATTAAGCCATTTCTCAAAATCACGATAATGCTAATTAATGAGTTCTTGCAATAAGCCGACGATATACTAAAACCACGTTTAATCCGTTGCTCCGTTTAGGATTGCACTAAATAAAATTAAACTCAACTGCCAATTAACTATTAGTATTAGTTACTAGAAACAAATATTTTCACTGTAATTCAAACATTACTTATGCCCCAGTCTATAGAGACGGCATTACCTATATTCATTATAAACTTTGTGATTTTTAAAATATCGCAATAATTATTGTACAAATGACGTACCTGACAATGTATTGCGGTCGAATGCAAAATATTTTTTTACATTTTATTTGTTTAAATTTTACTAGCAATAAACTGCAACAGTTCAGTTCAGTTACAATATCTACAAACTACGTTATAGGCGTTACCTTGTTTTATTGCAAATATAAACAATTATATTTTTATGAGCTTTAAGGCTTTAAGCGATTGTATTGAATTGAATAATGACGTAACAAGTACAGAATAGATCTCTAAATTAAGCAAAATTGTTTTAGTCACGTCGACATCGGTATGCACCTTATGGGTCCATATTAGAATGCATAAATTGAAAAGGTATAATTTAAAATTGCATAACGTTTTTTGGCATACTAATCTTTTCGCATAACGTTCATACTGTTCGAAGAATATTTGGTTAAATCGATTTACACATCACTATGGTCAACGCGGGCGGTGCCTTGCACTAAGGCTGGTTTTAGTCTCACGCTGACGGCACGCGTACCGTCAGCGCTGATGGCCGAGATCTATGAACTTGTAGGAAGCGTTTTTGAATGACGCGTAGCTATCAGCGCTGACCGCCGTGCGCACTGACAGCTACGCGGCCGTACGCGCCGCGCATCGGCACCGCGTAGCTGTCAGCGCTGACGACCGCGCGAGCGCCTGGTTTCAGGGAGCGTTTTAGTGTCGCGCGGAGCGAACGTCGTCAGCGCGTACAGTCATGGCGAATCGCGAAGTGGATACAGGTCGAGTTATCGATAAGGTACGCTTGAGGAAGATATTGTGGGATGCATCCGATACCTTTGCCAGTAATTCGTCAAAAGTTCTAGTTGACATTCGAAAGTAATTAAAGAATTTACTTTTGTCAGCCCTCAAAGTGCAATATAACAAGACAAATTCTCCTGCAACGCATGTCTGGTCAATCAATGGATGAACATGGAGTCTTTGTCGTCGCCGGTTTTTATTATTTTGGGATAGATAGTACAAAGCAGTAATAATTAATACACTTCGCATTTTTGTCGTCGTCTGTACAGTAAGGCGGTCAGTACGAGACTAACACTCAGTTGCAGAAACGTCCATTAAAGTTAATGTGTCATTAAAGCTATTGCTGTCACTTTTTATTTCATGACAACGAAAAGTGACAGCATTAGATTTAATGAAGCATTAACTTTAATGGAGCTTTCTGCAACAGGGTGTAAAACGAGTCATGAGCGTCAGCGCTGACAAACTACGCGCTGAGCTGTGAGCGCTGACGGTGCGCGTGAGACTAAAACCAGCCTAAGTCGGAGAGATTGACAGATAGATTTTGCCGCGCTTGCAATGTATAATGCCGAATATGTAAGGGTATATTAAATTGTAATTATCAAGAGAAATGCATTTAATTCTAACAATACGGAATAAATGATAAGGCATACTTTCTTTTCCCATAACCTCTTTTGTAATAATAATAAATACGCATAATTATTGTTAAGCATAATATTTTAAAGCCTAATGCACTCAGGGAAATGGTAAATTAACATGTTGGCGGCTTAGGGGTGGCCCAAGGGCCACCCCCGCCGCACCTAAACCTACTGTTACACTATAATAACTACTTCTGTTATACCTTTTATTTTTATGCACATTACAATTATGCCAAAGAGAGTTATATTAAAGAATATTTTAGCTAATTTACGATTTTTAACTTAGTCGTAACTTAGAAGTAAAGGGTTTATAATATTGTACAAACACTTTACTTAAAAAAAGTCGTCTAAGTTTAAAGCCGCTGAATTTGAAAGAAACCTCTTTGCTCTTATTATCCATCTTATAATATTATGTACAAATCCATAATATAATGTCAAAAGGACAATGCAAAAAACTGGGCCCAAAAAAATGTTGTGCAGATTTGGGACATAGACTACGAAGTAAATCCAATAAACACCTTTAACTTTCATTATGGCGTCGACAAAATTGGTCCTAGTGAAAAAAATATGTTTATTATGTTAATTATTTATGTTCATATAAAAATAATTATGTAATTATTATGGACGATAACTTTTTTCCCCTGGGACCGATTATGATGTCATCATAATAAAAGTTGATGGTGTGTGTGGTCTTTCACGTAGAATACATCTCATCTCTGCACATTAACTTAATTTTTTTTTGGGCCCAAGAACAAAAGCAAGTTTTGCATTCTCCTTTTTATACATATATTTTTATACCTTTTTTATTTTAACTTATTCAAGAAAAAATTAAATCAAACACATTCAAATTGATTTTAATAAATATCTATTCAAACCGCCTGATTGAATGTAAAGTGTGACAGTTAATAATTGGTTAAATAGTAATTTATTCATTGAGTTATTATAAGTACATATAATATATAGTTATTAAGCAGCTACCTGTTGGACGACTAAAAGTGAAGTATTATTCGACATATGCGTGACAGGCAGCTGGTTGTCTGCTCTCATAGTGGTGATGGAGAAGGCGGAGCCTACGAGATAGGTGCCGGGCGCGGCGCACAGCGCACGCAGTTGCACGCGCCGGGACTCAAACTTGTCGAGGTCCACGCTGACACCAGCCTTCTTTTCGTCAGCATCGGCGCCATTGCTCAAAGCACCTGCCCATCCCAATTCTCCAATAGACTCTCTGTAATACAACATTTGTTGGTCCTTAATACAACAACCCAATGAATAATAGAGCGAATGTAAATATAATCGGGCCGCAAAAAGAAGCATATAACTCGGCTGGACAACTGCAGTCTTATGCCAGTGAGCTTTTTCCACTTTACAAATACTTCCGAATTGAATGAAGACATCGCATCAAAGTCAAGAGAAAGATGGAAAAGTGAAATCTGGCAAAGTTTTTAATGCACGCCAATTAACATAGTGCTTAAAACCTCGTTTGATAAAATAGTGCGTCTTGATATTATGGAATCGAGTCTTCTTCTTCTTCAAGTTAAAGTTGGCAATTCTGATTAAGTTGGCAATTCTGAAATCGGATGAAGTTGTATATCCCACTGCAGGGCAAAGGCCTCCATCCTTGAAATCAAGTTATGGTTACAATGATGGGTATTGGCTTTATCACCACGCTAGCCAAATGCGGATTGGTGATCACAAACCCGAGCTGTGTCCGAAAAAGTCGTACAAATACATAAATTGAAATCTTACCTGTTCTGATTTTTAGACATATCTATAAATACTTTTACTGGTACGCCGTAACAATTAACAACGTTGATTGTTATCGGCACTAAGCACAACTTTCTTTGTTTAAAGTCATGCTGTATCGTACTGTTGTGTTCCATTCGGAAAATCACATTATCTTTTCTACTTTTTTGCTTCGGGTCCTTAATGTCTACCTTTCCATCACTATCGTCGAGTTGTAAGGTGGGTAAATCTGGTGATACAAGTTCTTTGTTCCGAGAAACTACCTTCGTAAAGCAATCTAACCACAAACAGTGCTGGCCAATTATTGATTTTCCTTTAGTTCTGTTGTTTGCCCTCCACCTTATAACGAACATGGACTGAATCAATCCTTGTTTTCCTGATTGATTTTCTTGACTAGGAGCATCAGCAATTTCAATGAAAGAGGGCTTAAAATCCGTGACAAAGTTGTAATACGGTGCGAGAATGTTGTCTGAAAAACTTTTAGATACTTTTAGACACGTGTGCTCGACCTTGCCTTCTGCAAGGGTTTCTAAAATTCTTCGAGCATTGAAAATAAGGTGAAGTCGCTCGTGAGCGGCTAACTGATCTACTCGAACAGCCATCGTCGTAAGACCCGTTAATCTCCATTGCCTGCTTAACAGGGATGCCTCCAAAACTTCAATAGCGATATCATCTTCCTTTTCATTGCAGATATTTTTCAATTCAACCGACAAAAACATATTTTCTACAACTTTGCCCTCGACCGTTTTTAAGCTGCGACGAGGTGTGATAGACATATCGATAACTTCCTGCAAAATACGAAAAAGAAAGATTAGTCTTTTATTTTCATATTTATAATTTATTAATTTAATTTTACTTTGTTTTAGTCCCCGCATAAGACAAACAGTTGTGTGCATAAACATGGCTGATACTATTAGACTGGGTGTTTCTATGTATAATATTTATCCGGTATCTGTCATCCATAGGACAAGCTGATGCTCAGTATGGGACTTATATGGGGTTAGACTATTGTATGGGTTAGACGGCCCGTGTGAACGATGTCCACTGATATTTATTATTATTGTCACAAAAGAGCTCGATACCTGTGTCATGAAGAGTTCACTAGGCAGTCGATTCCCGATTATACGAACAGATTTTGAATCGTAAAAATAGTTTTTTTACCGATTGTCAATCATGATTCTATATTTAGATTTTTTTTCTTTAAGACGTCTTACTTTTAATCAAATTGATTGCTTTTTTATAATTGATTTTTACATTTAAAGTGATAAACAAAACATTTTTTTCAAAATATAACACGTTCACAATCGATAATAGTAAGTGTAAGCAAAAGATGACAGCAGTGAACATGTTAAGTTGGCGGGGCCGTCCTCTTTGTCGTGAATCATAAACGTTATTTCTCTGCATACATTTGACACTAAACAATTGTGCAATATTATTCCTGTCAATCCGATGACAGCTGTCGCAGGCATCATGCTATTTTGTGAATATAATAATGAATGAACTCACAGTAACGTCGAAGCGGAAGACGTGCCGCAGCAAGCGGTAGGGGCGCGTGGCGTCGCCGGTGGGGTAGTAGGCGAGCAGGTAGAGCGCGGGCGCGCGCGCGTGCGGGCGCAGCAGCAGTCTCGCGCGCGCGCACGCGCCGCGGGCCACGCCGCGCGCCGCCGCCGCCGCGTGCCGCGCGCACGACACGCGCCACGCCGCCGCGCGCGCGGCTCGCTCGTCTACGCGAGACAAACAACCACACTATTCACAGGAACGAATACGCCACAAACTTTCGCTCGACGAAAGTAAGCATAGTACAGGAGCTGGATACGTTAGCCTTGTCCAGAGGAGGGAAATCACGCGGGAACATTGCGGCGTACATGAGGCGAATTTGCCTCTTTTGGGATGAGGGCCCAATTCCACCGAAGTCGAAATGGGCCGGCTCGACCGAGAAAAGAGTAGCATCTAATTGCGCATATAGCCACATATTATTTTATTTCAAAGTTGTTTGTTGATTGGACACAGTAGCAAAAATTTAATTATTATTGACAGATAATAAATAAAATAATATGATCATTCGTAGAAGAAAAATCACGCAGCTTAGGAGTTTAAGAACATATACATTTTGCGCTGTTATTTCCATCTGAATAGCTTTAAGTAACTATTTCTTCGCTAGATTAGTATAATAACAAGTGTGTATAAACCTGTTAGATCACAAATTTCGAATTTTGTCGGAACATACGCACGTGAAAACGAAATGGTAGAAATACCTACTTAACTAACTAAAATGTAGATACACATACATACCTGAGTAAGCAGGAATCTCTCGATATTTTTCTTCATATAAGGTTCTGAAATTGTCTTCCGTTTGTTCTGGTACCAGTGAGATACAGTCCGGATGAGAAACTGCAATGTAGACGCTGGGCATGTCCACCGGGCCGACATTCCTTAGCTCCATGTGGACAGTTCTCAGTTCGTTACTTATGGCCTCCGGGAATGTTTCAGTGAATGTCATCTAAAATACATATTTTAATTATTGTAAAAAAACACAAATAAACGGGCACTTTAGAAGTTTGTGTTTGTCAGTCTAAATGGGCCGGCTAGACCGCGAAAATAACGCCCTTTTAAAGAAGACCGACGTTTGAGTAACTTAGCGTTTACTCTGTTCTGTGAGTAAACGTGCCGTAGGCCCACATTATCCAAACAATTTCCCTAACATAATTTTCTATTTTGAAAAACATCGTTGGTCTTTTTGTAATTC
This sequence comes from Mecyna flavalis, assembly GCA_949319885.1. NCBI lineage: Eukaryota > Metazoa > Arthropoda > Insecta > Lepidoptera > Crambidae > Mecyna > Mecyna flavalis. The sequence goes on from OX439426.1 coordinate 11,377,283, forward strand.
GTTTACTTACTTGCAAGCAAGGCGCTTCAGGAATAACTTTAATTTGTAGGCGTTTATCAGTGACATTTGGGGAAGATAAATTAACCTTTCCTGATATCATTGTACCATTACCCTTTTCATTGCCGCCTTCACCAGCATTAATTAATCTGAAAATTTGGAAAAGAAAAACACACATTACATAGGATCACACAGCACATTTATGTCATAGAAAAATAAAATACTAGAACTTACTTGTAAGCTAAGCTATGAACATTCAATTGACCAATACGTAACGGCGTCAGAATAAATGTTATAACTTTAGTACATTCCCCTTCTAATAGGACAGACTTAATTTTCTGTCCAACAATAACATTGCTTTCTAAGATATTTCCAACCGCGACATATGGTTCGTTGTTTAAAACATCTTGTTCCAGTTTGTGTTCATCTTCTTGGCTTGGAATAAACTGCCAAAGCAATTCTACGTCTTTTAGAAGTAATGAAATTTTAAGAGGATTCCTTAATGTTATTGCAATTTGTATAGGTTCTGAAAAATAAACAGGAAATATGTTAAAAATATTTTCGATTTACTAATAAATGATACAAACTCTTCAAAAGGGGGACGACCTGTAGAACATCGATTACGGGTGGCGTCGAGTATTTAGCCGAACCCCCGCTAAGCCATCGATACGGCATCAAGTGATGATCCACTTTATGCCATATCAGAGGCATAGCGGGGTTTAGTGGGAAAACTCCGGTCATCTAAGGTCGCTAGGAATCCCACATAATACTTTCCGCGCCCGACATACGGTGACGATTCCAAATGAATTCCCCATGGCGAAAAGAAACAGGCAGTGAATTACGTCTTACCTCCTTTTGGAACTATGGGGTTAGTGTCAGTACCGTCGACATGCAGATCAATTGTAGGTTTAAATATCATAGGTACATTGCCCTGGGCAACTTGAAGTAACATTTCTTCCAATTTGTGCCAGTAACGTTCTTCGTTTTCATTCTAAAAAAAATGCTTATATTATGATTAGATTACATACCTACAATTCAAACTTGACTTAGGTATATTAGGAATACACTCCTCTGCCTGCACTTTTATATTATTTTATGCTGTATTTATACGATTATTTTGTATTGACATCATTATTTGTATCCTAGGTACATAAAAATAATATTAGTAATATCAAAATGTTTGTAATTTGTTATATTTCATAATTTTTTTTTTAAAAAAGGTAATCTTTTGAAATATTAGTAATGCCAAAATGTTTGTCATTTGTTAAAATTCAAATTTAAAAAAAGGTAAACTTTAGAGTTTCTTGCGGCACGTCTTCTCAACACAACAGTCGAAATGCTGGTAGAAAAAAAGGACATGCAAAAGTATTTTATATGAATCTGATTGCATAATAAGTAATTTCATTTTACTACGACATTAATACATTTAGGTGTTGACCAACATCTTTAGGTGATTTATTCCCGGTCGTCCCCACTGGGTACGAGTGGGAAAAAAACGCTTCGTTCGTCCCAGTCGTTCCGCTATAGACCGAGAGTCAAAAAATAGATTTGTTGACACTAGTACCATGATACAGATACGACAGAGTGGGGACGACCGGGAATAAACCCTTAGGTTATTTAAAATGGTGATAAAATAAATAAATAATGATTACTGGTGAATTGGCGTCCTGAAGGCTTATCGAAGTGGCGGGGGTGCGTCCAGGGGAGGACAGCGGCGCGGGCCCCACGCACAGCACGGCCGTCGCCGCCCGCTCCAGCAGCGGCAGCGGCAGCTCCGGCAGCCGTTCCCTGAACTCGTTGCAGCTCTCGATCCATTGCTGCCAAATAATTTAACTCCGTAAATATTAGGAAATACAACGTTAAGTAAAATGCGCAAAACCTGAAATTAGTTTGATCAGAATGACGAGTAGAAACTATTAAACCACTTTTTGATATAGCTCACATTTTTATGTCTATTTATTAATAGTTCAAGCCATCACGTGCGCAAACCATGCTTATCGACTCGTCCTTCCACAAAGCGTCGTCGCAGACGCAAGAAACGATTTGAATTGCCAGTAAAACTAAAACAGCTCCTAGAACCTTTGATTTTTTTTAATGTTGTTTTTTCTTTCACAGTTAGGTCAATTGAATTCAAAATCATTTGGGGTGTCTGAGGTTTTGCGCATTTAACATAACACGTTGTATATTGCCTACAACTTTGTCGGAGTGGTGTGTGGTTGAGTAGTCGGCTATTACACCAAGATGTCGCGGGCGATACCCGCATGTTACAAACGTGTGTGTACATGAACATGTCTGTATGTATTGGTCTGGATGTTTCTAAATATATATGTAGGATTTACAAAATTATAATAATCACTACTGGCGTAATCAAAGCCCTTCATATGCTCTCAAAAATCACAATACAACATACAACACTTGCAGAATAACCTGAAAATTTCGTCAGGGAAAATCCGTAATGAAAATCTATTGAGTATGCCAGAAACACAGCTCCCTAATAAAACTGACCTGATGTGCTAGAATATACTCGCGTAGAAAAGCATCCTGTTGGTGCGGCGGCTGATGGCTGGAGGGCGCGAGCGGCGCGGCGAGCCAGCGCACGGCGTCGCCCGTCAGCTTCAGCGCGCCCGCCAGCCGGCCCAGCGCGAACTGCACGTGGTCTGTTGAAAGACGCCAACCGCTGTTTTGGTACACCTAGTGATAATAAAAATTTTGTAACGTGAGGTGAGTCTGTTGGCAATTTTGAAAAAGAAAACTTAAGAGCATGAACGCTATAAGGATATAATATAGCCATGGCGAGGCCGTCAATTTGAATGTGCGAGGATCTAAGGGTAAGGATAAAACTCCCTGATTCAGTAAATATTTTCTGCTGAACTTAACCCATTCTAGTCTAGGTCGAATTTTTTTTACCTGATAAGCTTGTTTATAACATCTGTATGCGTGTTTCTTTTGTCCCGCCTTTGAGAATCGGTGTCCGGCCAGTACCATGTGAAAGGCGTACTTTCTACTCATAGCTTTAGAACCAGGCCCTGACAAGAAGCACAACGCAGCCTGCTCCAGTAACATCGCGCTTCGGAGGTCGCTGTCCTCTGATGTCATTCGAATGAGCTGTTTCGCTGCTTCACCGGGGAGCCCGGACCCACTTAAACAAAGTACCGAGAGCAAAGTAGCTCTTACAGCATACTGAACCATTCTGAAATAAGATCCAAATATTATCTTTTAGTGTATCTAGCTTTTCAATCTTTCTTTAGGGCTTACCACATTATTTTAATTTTTCGGTTGTTTTGTAAATCACAATTATTCAGGGAAAGATAATAATCAAACTACCATAATATGTTTACTAACCTGCATGTATTTAAGTAAGTTAAGATACTCTCCTCCATGTAACCGTGCGTCTTTCGATTTGACTCCCCTGCCATAAAAGCACTGATAGCTGCCATTTCTAACGCGCCAGCATAACAAAGCCATGCACTGTCTGCATAAAATTCTCTTTTTGCAGTATGATACGCGTCAAATGCACGCGACCACTGGCCACACAAAAACCACAGATCGCCCAATCGGCGCAACTGGAGCTCTGGACAATCATTTGAATATCTGTAAAAAAAATATAGAATATAATAACCTCAGTAAGCTCCTATTGGTAGAGGCAATGTCGCAACAAATGTGTTCTTACATGACTGTATTGTTTCCCGCATTATTACCAGTTTTGCCTGTTCCAAACCATCTTTTTGTAGCAGAGAGTAATGATCTACTAACACCTTTTCTGTTTGCTACCTGGAATAAATTTATTATATTTTATAAAACAATTACTTTTAATTTTACCAACATAGACAGTAAGGTAATTAAATCAATATAATTAATTAGGTAGTAAGGTAATTTAAGCGGACCCCGGCACTAGGCTGGGAAAACGCTAGGACGAAGAAGAAGACAGTAAGGTGATTAACATACACTATATTCTATTATTGTCTTCTGAAATAAAAAACATTTTATTTTATCTATTTTATGATTCCTAACAGTTGTTCAAACAACATTTTAGAGCCATTTTGATGATAAATGTTTAATTATTTATTTATATTATTATTTAAGGACTTACCACTTCGGATAGATGTGATATCTGTTTTTCTAAATAAGGAAGTAAAGCTTTTGAAGCATAATCTATCAGAAACTTTTTTATTGCATCTATATCGTTGGCATTCAAAGCGGCACCATGTACTTCAGACGTATAATCATAACCTTTTCCCGCAACATTCATACTTTCTGAACTTCCAGAAAAGGAATGTGTCTAGAAAATATATAAAAATTAGAATCTGGATAAAAAGGTGATAATTTATTTAAGATGAGTTCTTCAGTAAAAAATTTATTAAATTAGGTTTGAAAATCTTTACTAATCATCTGAAACAAGCGCAGCATCACATGTTAGAAACAGTCACAATTACAGATTTTAGAGTTTTAATTCTAAGTTTCTAAGGTTTTACTTAGAAAGTATAAAAAAATACAAATACTATTTTATTGATAATAGTATTTGAATAACAACATTATTACCTGTAAACTGTTAGCATTATCATAAATATCATTTTCTGTTGTCAATGGATGTGATGTTTCCTGATTTGAAGACGAAAGTTGTGCATTCTCTTCAGCTGAAAGCATTACAAAAGACAAATTATTTACTTCATATTATAATATTTTGCTTTAAATCACTTGTTTACATTATTTCACTTAAATTTTTAAACACAGAACAATGAAGAGCCAGCCTTATTAAAATTATCAAGTTATGTGTATACATACATTGAACAACTGGAATGGCAGAGGCTAGGGACTGAGTTAAGGTTGCCTGTGGCTCTAATGGTGAAGTTGCAGAGGAAGATGTCATTTCATTCTGTAATGAACATGTGATTATTAATGACCTGACGTTCACAAATAAAATCCCAGCCTATTTTAAGTTTTCAAATAGGTAGATTATACTTACATTTTCTGATGTTCTGTTTATAAATGGTGCCCAAAAATCACTAGGTAACATAGGATCCATGTTACTCTTAGAATTGATTGATAGCATAAAGCAGTTGCTTGCACCAAAAGTTTGTTTTACTGTTTCAAAAATTGTTTCAGCTCTTAAAAAAAAATTAATTGTAATTAATTACTTTATTATCCTACTTTCCATCATTTTATATAAACTACTGAAAGAATTACTAACTTGTCTTTAGTTGTAGTAGAAACATCATGCAAAAGGAGATAAGATTTTAGAACTCCATTATTAAACCACTTGGGCAATTTAGGAGGGGTCACATTTTGTAGCTGTGCATATTGTTGGTTTAAAGAATTAAAACTGTCAATTATATTATCATCCTGTGTAGTTCCTACAATGATACAGGACAAAAAATTTTTTGTGAACTCATGATCAGAAGGGAATTGTACTTCAAGATATGTTTCTCTCCAAGCATCAAACCATGGGGTAGTTTGTGAAATATCAAATTTTTGACCATCTGCAAAATACAAGACCATTTAAAAAACATTATTCAGTAAAAAATATGCTAAAGGCTATGCAATGGCTTTAATGAACATTTTAAAACAAACCTATATCCAGTGTCACAGTTTTATCATTATAATTATGCAAAACTGCGTTATTCAATTGCCTTCTCGCTTCAGTGGGTTGCAAAGGCTTCCAATTGACGTTTCTTATTATGAGTTTCCATGATTTTACTGAGCAAACATTTCCACCCGGTTCCTTAAATTGTCCTGCAATACGATTGTTGAATTTTCAGAACCTATACACAAATATGTTTATGGTCTGACTGAGCTACATACATAAAAATATTAAAAAAAATCTTAAACAAGAATCAAAAAATCAAAATTAAATTTTTTTTTTATTTGCTTTAATCCATCAAGCCCCGGAAAACCAGACACGATAGAAAATCTATTGTTTACGCGACACCCGGCTTTCGGTCGGGTGTTTAAGAGTTAAATAGGGTACATAATGGTGTTATAAAATAAAATGTCCTTATTCCTATTTAGCTTTTTTTCCAAAGCATGCAAATACATCATAAGATGCTGGAAAAAATAAATTAGACCTAAACCTAATTTAATTGTTTAACATTTAGAATTTTGAAATATATACATTAAATAGTACCGAATATTATTAATATTACATAATATTAACTATTAATAACACATAAAAAAAAAACAAATTTATAGCATATTAATTATTACAAAAAATAATAATAATAATAATGAAACAAATAATGAAGTACATATTTTTACTGGTCCTTATAATTTAAAAATTCCTCAACCGAGTAAAACATGTTGTTTTAAGTACTTAATAAAGGATTTCAATATTTTTTTTATTTATGTATATTATATTTTATTTACCTTCCCATTCCAAAGTAGAAAAAGGTTGTAATAATTCTATGAAAGACAAATTATTCTTGGATACTATATTCTCTACTTTTGGGCTACAAAGCACTGCAATAATAGGCGAAAAGGAACTTTGTATAAATTCCTGCGCAGTTTTACCAACTCGTGCCATGGTTCTTCACTTCGCAGAAATTGTACTTAAAAGAAGTTAAGCTTGGTGAAAATTCACATATTTTGCAAGGAATTATAGAATTAACAAACGATACGTGAAATAATTTATAACACCAAACCACCATAACACTTGCTGTCAAATTGACATTAGCCAAATCTGTCATCGGTTCGAAAACCAGTAAACCAATTTTTATAAAGGAGGGGTTTCTCAATTCCTTCACCACTTCACTCCCAAAGATGGGATTTATTGTATTGAATAATTTGTAATAACAAGTCAGCAGTGCTCAATTCAAGTTGTATGCTTTAATTTATAGATGGGGTGGACCATCGGAAGAAAAATTTACTCCTTTCCGTGGTGTACACTGTACACCAAACCTAGACCACACGGTGAACTGACTGACTATATTTACAGATGATTTTCGCGGCTCTTTGTTCGATGCGGAATAGTTATGTTATCACTGAAGAGTTGTTATTTGGGCTCATAGGTGATTTACGACCATGTGTTTCTTATTTGTGGATGGAACACAAAGCCTATATGGCGCTATCCACTTTTGTTTCGATTTTACTTAGCTTTCGCTGCATACCGATTAATTCAACGGATACGACTTTTTGACTGTCTCCGTGGAACAGTGGCTAAGCCGCTCAGGTATAAAACGCGGAGGTCGTGGGTTCGATTCGCGCCTTAGGTCTGGTTGGTGGGAGGGCTTCTTCAGAGTGTCGTGCTCTGGGGCGGGCCCACCTTGACCTAGGTACGTACAATTGGTCAGAAAGAAATGTATAAAATATGTATATAATTGTAGTCTTAATTTAAAAATATGTATATCCATAGTTTTGTTGTAAACATTAATTCAAAGTGGGCCCGCTGGAGAGCAGCTTCACCAGCGGGCCCACCAAATATATTGCGTAACTGAAGGTTTTTAAATTCGTTTAAGAGACCATACAAATCATAGAAAAGAAAAATGGTTAGAATGATAAAGTGGGCGGGGTCGGTCGGCCACGCATATGATCAAATGATCATATCCTACGTCAAACTGGTCTCAGTCTTTGCCCAATTGCACGATTTTCGCACTAAACACAAAGGCTAAAAACTCACGGTGCGATTTTTATACCTCCCGCCCGCGCCGGTTAATTGCGGTTGCCCGCCAAGTTACCGCAGCTGGCGCGGTTTTTAATCACGCCCGCATCGGTTGCGGGGTCACAGCCTCTAAAGAATATTGATGTATATGAAAAAAGTAAGAGCAGTTTTCACGATGCTATTTTCACCCGCACCGCGCGCTCTGCGATCGCTTGACACAGAAATCTGGCGCAATTTTGCACTAGTGACATTGGCAACGTGACGTACCAAAAGACAACATATCGTGGACGGTTTGTAACCGCACGACAACCGCGGCGTCGCCGAAATTGCACAAAAAACCGCGCCGTGAATTCTTAGCCTTAATCGGCAACTCTGTGCAATTTTCGGCTTGACTTTTAGTGCTTGAATGTTATCGATAGTTTTATCGATGGCACATTTTTGTTAAGTTTTTGGTGTACGTGAAATGTGTACGGTGTGTGGCAACTTACATTCAATCATAACATAAGATAAAATTTTCGAGTAAGATATAAATAGTTCAATTAAATAGCCTATCAGTAAAGTTTTGTATGTTTCAGTTTTTCAACAAACTATGATATAATTGCAAAATGAATGAATGCAACCGGGAATAAAGCATTCTAATTGTAGAAAGCACAAGGTAGAAAAATATAATGTAAATATATCTAAGAAAAGAGACTCCACGTGGATTTCACCGTGGGCATGGCCGTGGGAACATTAGGGGAATAATTAAGCGTTCTAATTGTGATGGAATTTTCTTAATAGGTCCAGTAGTGTTTAAGTTTACACAAACAAACTGAATTTTGCTATCTTAACACTATTATATTATAAACAAGTATAATAACCTGACTATCGATATCGAATTGTGAAATGACAAGGCGCTACACTATTCCAGTGATGCAAGCACGGAAAATTTCTTTAAAAATAATTGATTTAACATATTTACATCGTTTGTATTGCATATTTTTATACTGAAACATGTATTTCAAACGTTTGCACACAAATGTTATTACTTGCCCATTTGAAAAATGTAGAAGTAAGAGTTAACGAAATGCATTATATACATGGTTATTACAGCTGGTAACACAAGCTTGTGTATTATCGTAAAATTAACCCTATTACTAAGATAAGAAGGATTAGTTTTGTTAGAAGTTTTTTAGCCAATGAATGCATCGTTTTCCTTGTGTGCTGTGTGAAGAAGTGGCGCGTTCGGTTCTGGTACAAAGGTAGGGACGTTATCATTCTAACCTCAGAGAGAAAATTTTCTTTGTTCTGTGATACAAATGTATATTAAATGTATATGAATCTGCTATACTCAATTTTGCATTTAATTTGGTATAAATCGATTTACGACAATTTTAAAATTTCTTTCCAGTATATACAGGGTGGCCCTGAAAATCGTGGATCAAACGAAACAGGGAGATAAAGGGGGTTATTACCTACCGACAAAAACCTCTCTACAGTATGACCTCACATCGACTCTACAAAAAATTTAAGCTATTTTTGTTTTGAAAAAAATAATGCCTTATTTTGTAATTAAATGGCAAAATAATGAAAACAGATTATTTTCTCTTTCTTTGTTTTGTGTTCAATTATCAATTTTGCATTTAATTTGGTATAAACCGATTTACGACAATTTTAAAATTTCTTTCCAGTATATACAGGGTGGCCCTGAAAATCGTAGATCAAACGAAACAGGGAGATAAAGGGGGTTATTACCGACAAAAACCCCTCTACAGTATGACCTCACATCGACTCTACAAAAAATTAAAGCTATTCTTTGTTTTGAAAAAAATAATGCCTACTTTTGTAATCAAATGGCAATATAATGAAAACAGATTATTTTCTCTTTCTTTGTTTTGTGTTCAATTATTGTTAGAGTCCGACCGAAGGTTCGGTTTCGGTTTCGGTTTCGGCCGAGTTTCGGCCAAAAATCAAGTTTCGGCTGCAGTTTCGGTTTCGGCCAAAAACGGCCGAAACTTTTGCCGAAACCGAAACTGATTTCGGAAGTTGTCATGTACGCTCGCCTAACTTCGTTTCTCGCGGCAACGCTTTGGCGGACGCTCGCGAACCTGTTTGGGAATTGTTGTACGCCGTTTGGATATCTCTTTAGCAATACAACATAGTCAGTGCGTTAAATAGTAACAATTAGTGATTCGATTATAACTGATAAACTTGATAAGTTCTCATTTGAAAAAATAATAAAAATACAAGACCCAGGAACTTGATATTTTGTACAAGGATTCTTTATAATGCGTAAGTTCCCACTAAGAAGGGGTTTTTTCAAGGGGGTAAAAAGAGGGTTAGAAGTTTGTATGAAACTTCGTCATTTTAAAAGTTACAATCTTGAAATTTGGGAAGTATATTTTTAGTTTGGTGTCAGTTTCAAGGCAACTGACACCAAAAGGGGGGGCAGACGAGCAAGTGGGTAAGTTATCACCGCCGCCTATAAGCACCCGAGACCTCCGTGGAGTCGCAGGCGCGTTGCCCGCCTTTAAGTGTGGAATATGCTCGCTTCTTCATTTCGCATTGGTTTGAAAACACTGCTGCACAGCACGGTGGTGAAATTTAGCACCAGGAATCAAATCAAATAATTCCTCGGTACACTCCCCAAGATATAGGCGGTAAAAGACGCACAGGGACGCAATATCTCTACGCAATGCCAGAGAATCTAAGCAACCGGCAAGACTTTCGGCACCGACAATCTGGGTTCCTCGACGTTGGATACGGTCAAAAGGAAGAACTTGGTACTGTGGTGCTCCGGCCCAGAGATGGCAGCTGTACTCCATGTGAGGCCGAACTTGGGCTTTATAGAGTTGGAGGCGATGAGTCGGAATAAAATACCACATTGCTTTACCTAGGACACCTAGTCTTTTTGAGGCAAGCTTAGCTTTTTATTCCAGATAACCGCGAAATTGAACGTCGCTCGAGATATCGACGCCGAGAATCCCAATGCTCGGTTGTATAACTAGACGAGTGCTCTCAAAATCGGGAGAAACTACAAAGTCGTTTTTTTTTGTGGTAAACGCACAAACTTGTGTCTTTTTCGAGTTAAATTGGACCAGGTTAAGACATCCCCAAGAAGATACCTCTTTTAAGAAAGTCACCATCAGAGACACAAGTCCGTTCCGACATCCTATCACATGTGCGTTAGAAACATTTGCACGATCGGTGTAAGAAGTATCACTCGTACTGTCATCCGCATAGAAGGATTAGAAGGTGTTTTTATTTGAACCCCATGGGGGTTAAAATAAAAACACCTTTTTTACTTTAAATTTTCTAAAAGCGAGCTTTATAATGTGTAAGTTTCCACTAAGAAGGGGTTCATAGTGGTTTATAGAATGTAGTCTACCCGAGCGAAGCCACGGGCGGAAGTCTAGTATTAAATTTATCATTACAACAAAATCAATATACTGTGATTTCAATTTTATGTCCCAATTAATGCAGGATAATTTGTAAAATGCACCAAATATCAGTATTTTAAGGAATTTTATACCTGACCACGCGAGTTTCGGTTTCGGTTTCGGTTTCGGCCGAAACTGAAGCCACGGCCGAACATTCGGTTCCGGTTTCGGTTTCGGCCGGAAAACCTGTTTCGGTCGGACTCTAATTATTGTCAAAGAAAGCATCTTTACATAAAAAGTATTTTTACCACTGTGGGGACACAAATTCGTAAGTAATGGCAACTTTCTTAAAAGAAATTTTAAAGGTTTTACGAAAAATCAATTTCAACTTCAAAACAGTACTGTGAATAATAATTGTAGGACCGACAAGTGACCCTGTATCAAAAAAATAAGCCTGTTTTATCACCATTTAAATGAGGAATAACACTTGGCTATTTGTAGCTAACTTATTTACAAAACCTAACTTTCAATAAATTGAGCGATCAAAAAAAATCATTATGCGCGTTGATTATATTCACCTTAACAATCCTAAAGCTTTAAAATTGGAATAAATACCCGGTATCTTTTGTCCTTTTCACACTCGGGTCGGGTACGTACCCGACTCGACTCGCTACCTGCTTGTTATTACGCACGTGTTCTGCCGGTTTGCTCTTCAACGTCTCCTGTACGGACTCGGATTTCTTGTCTAACTGTGACCTAAGCTTGCCATGCGGACTCTGTGTGATTTCTTGCCAAACTGTGACCTAAGCTTTCCGTAGATGTAATGCATGTCAGCATACTCTCGCTGACGAGGGAAGGCTTTTGTGATGGCCACTTTAAGAGTGGAGTACAGTCAGCTGTACTCCACTCTTCTTACAGTGCCCAGTGGCCATCTTGCGTAGTGTAGGTCACAGTTAGGCACGAATCAGTGTCTGATTAGTTGAATTGATTTTTCGTAAAACTTAATTTCTTTTAAGAAAGTTGCCATTACTCACGAATTTGTGTCCCCACAGTGATAAAAATACTTTGTATGTATAGATGCTTTCTTTGACAATAAATAATTGAACACAAAAATAGAAAGGGAAAACAATCTGTTTTTATTATTTTGCCATTTGATTACAAAATAAGGCATTATTTTTTTCAAAACAAAAAATAGCTTTAATTTTTTGTAGAGTCGATGTGAGGTCATACTGTAAAGGGGTTTTTGTCGGTAATAACCCCCTTTATCTCCCTGTTTCGTTTGATCCACGATTTTCAGGGCCAACCTGTATACACCGGAAGGAAATTTTAAAATTGTCGTAAATCGGTTTACACCAAATTAAATGCAAAATTGAGTATAGCAGATTCATATACATTTAATATACATTTGTATGGTCTAATAAACGAATTTTAAAACCTTCAGTAACGCAATATATTTGGTGGGCCCGCTGGTGAAGCTGCTCTCCAGCGGGCCCACTTTGAATTAATGTTTACAACAAAACTATGGATATACATATTTTTAAATTAAGACTACAATTATATACATATTTTATACATTTCTTTCTTACCAATTGTACGTACCTAGGTCAAGGTGGGCCCGCCCCAGAGCACGACACTCTTCAGAGTCCGACTGGCTAGCTACCACAGGTGAAATCTTTCGCCGCGACGCTTCCTGGTGAAGTGTCCCTCAATGGAAAACAGGCCGCAGTGACCGCTTACCATCAGATGGGTGGGCTGCGTGTTAAGCGTGTTTGCTGGTTGGTGGTACGAACGGGAATGAACCTGTCTGGCAACTGATATATTCCTGTTTGCCCCCACAAGGATTGCCACCGGAGGCAATGGGGAATGAAAATTCCTCATTGCCTCCGGTGGCGAACGGGAAGTTATTGCCCCCACTTTAGCTTAGCTGTACATTGCTGCTCTCTCCCTCGTAAAGACGAGGCGGATGCGTTTGGGACTGCGCGGCGATACATAGGTACCTACTTACATAATGCCCCGTATATTTATTTCCTTGAATATTAATCTCACTCAGTAGCGTAGCTAGGTAGCCAAGGGCCATGGGGCAAATCAAAAAATGGGGCCCCACTGCTATTTAAACTGGTTCCCTCTTATTACAAAACATGGTTTAAAGACGTTATCGGGCTTAGTAGGTATGTACTACACTTACGCCTAAGACTAAAGTAAACGCTATTACAAAACGAAGGTTTACTTCATTTTCGAGTACTAAAGTTAGACCCACGTAAGTCCGCCCGGACTTACGTGGGTCTAGCTTTAGTACTCGAAATACCACCAGTACCAGTTTAAATAGCAGTGGGGCCCCATTTTTTGATTTGCCCCAGGGCCCTTGGCTACCTAGCTACGCTACTGCACCCAACCAGATGTTTAAATTGGTAATTTCAATAAGTTCTGCATTGCGTATTTTGGCGATTTATAATAGGTTTTCTTATCTTCATTTGTATCATTACATACTTAAATCTAATTGTAGGTTGAAAGAACAACATCGTGTACTTCATGTTTAATGAAAAATTCATTTTACAAAATTCAGATAAACCTAGTTACCATGAACTTATATTACAAATAAAATATGAAGAAAAAATTACTCGTAAATGCGTTACATAAAAATATGAATACCTCTATTTTAACATAATATTTAAAACTAAATACAGTGATTAATTGGTGAATGGGTAATTTGTTTGAAATACCTGTGTACTGGATAAGGTAAGTATTTTTGATTCAGCCTTTGAGTAGGAACTTCAAGACCTAACTCTAGAATTTATCCCAGTAATTAAATCTAAAATTGTTTTTTTAATGCATATTTTGAGGCCTGAACTTAAAAAAACATCTTATTAGTTATCATTTCAAGATAAAATTATACGTGTTTAAGTAGCACAACTACATTCTATACTGAAATTTATTTTGTTTTCTATTATTTCAATCATAGCGTCTTAATAATCTGTTATTACCATGTTATTACTATTATGTTTATTTCAAAGACTACCTTTTAGAAGATCCTGTTTCTAGAGTCTTCGATTTCAAGAATTTTAAAACAATGTGGAAAACGTATTTTTAGATAATAATAAGAAATAATATAAAAGCCTTACTAAACCAAATTTAAAAACGGTTTTTAACGTTCAAGGATAAGAACGACGCGTACGAAATAGAAGCCAGAAGGCTATTTCGTACGCGTCGTCGTCCTCTAGAAAGAGGAACGTGATTTGGTTTGTCCTGAAGTAATCTAAAAGGCCGCAAAATCAAGTTTATTTCTGTGTCGTATACAAAAACGAACTCTAATTACCCAAACCCCTTTATCATATTTATTAATATTTAAAACAAAAATTCTAACACTTTCTAATTTGTAAAGAAATTAATCAGAGTTTTCAATACTATCTGTATTATATTTTTTATTTTATTTCTGTAAAAATAATAATATTTTAAGCAAATATTAATATGATTTAAAATATTGAAATATTTTGTTTAAGTACTTCCACAACATACACTTCACGGCATTTAATAAAAATCACCTTTCTCCAACCCACTTCTCTTCACAGAAAATATAACTAACTTTATTTAAAGGTTGTCAAAATTTGCGTTACAAATTAGAAAGTGTTTCTGTATTATTTTATTGTAAAATAAAGTCTTGTTTCATTTACGGTACTTTTGAAAATTTATGAAGATAAAACTATTAAACCATAGAAGTAGAAAATAAAGTCATATTAAAATGTCAAGACATAATATACTCGTAGCACCAAAAAATGAATTGTACACAAAATCGGCACTGATATTATATAAAAATGTTCATGCTATTTTTATAAACCAATACATTATATTATAATACCTTCGTAATTTATAAACATTAAAAAAGTTAACTCAAAATAAATTAACAAATTATTGCTGCACAATTTTTATTTATTTTCAAATTGCCAGTCGCATATTTTAGTGAATAAATTTACCACGTGAAACTGCAAATTATAATATTTGGTAAAAATAATTTATATACAAGTGATATACTTTCTAGTACTGATCGTCTGAATAAGCCAGAACGTAATTGAGAAAAGTCGCCATCTTCCCAGACCAACATCTTACACATAAAAATTATATAACAAGTTTAATTATTACCTATTTTACTCTTAAAATCTTATATAATACTGAAATAAAACTAAAACTTAAGTATGTAATAACTTAAAAGTAGTGATCCATTCCAGTGGACAAAATATAACTTGGTTATGAATGTACATTGAACAAATCCAAACATTCAGAAATATAAAACTGTTCACTGTTATATCCAATTCGTTAAATTTGAAGTTATGTATCTCCTAAAACTCCTTAATAGACTGGGCCGATGGAAACTCTTCACATGCAACTTCAAACCCATTAAAATATCTCTCTTACCAAGTTTCTATTCACCCCATTTATCCTAACTTACCGGTATTTATGTAGGTCTGCCTTATTTTCGTAGAGATTTCCGTCTCAGGAGTACGCTGACGCCGGAACGTCGTCATCAAAAGCGGAGTAGTCGATCACCACACACGCATTCGACAGGAAAAACCTCTTACTTTACACAGTTAGCTATTCAAAGTTCGAGTTGAACATGTTTATGTTGAGGTCCTCGAAAGTGGTCGTGCCGCCCTGGTCGAGGATCTGCAGCATGTCGGACAGCTCGTGCGGCGCGTGCCCGCCCTCCGCCGCCGCGCCGCCCGCGCCCGCCGCGCCCACGGCCCCGCCGCCCCACGACCACATGCCTGAGAACCGTCCATACTGCTTTATATACATCCTTCATATCACATTCATATACCGTTTTTCTACTAGCTTACTAACAGACAAAAAATATGTAGTAGGTAAGTAATAAATATTAGTTACAGTGCATAAGTTAGCAGCATTTTAATTCAAACATTCCATATACGAAAGGAATGACAATGAATGCTTTAAAAGCAGATTAACAATAAAATATTGATAGTCTCTGGGTTTGGTATAATGCATCACAAGCGTGTGTGTGTGTTACACACGCTTTTTATTAAAACCCAAGTGTAAAATATAAAAATAAACAATGAATGAGATGCAGACAATGAGACACCCAATCTATAAGAAAAATTCCTCAAAAAACGACCGAGTGGCGTTGACACAGATGACATTAACACATTCGTTCAAATTAACACCTTATCTCGTGGCAGTTAGTGTTTAATGTCAATTGTATACAACATAACATAACATAACATAAATATTCTTTATTGCACAAACACAACAACAACAACGTAACGGAAACTCTGCACAATAGTTGCGTGGCCAGACTTTTGCTTCGGACAATATTTGAGCGTGAATGGGAGTATAGTTGTATATTGAACGTCATTGGATGCAGATTAAAAAACAATAATCATACTATAGTATAAATTCCTTTTCCAGACCAATTCGATACAATGCGTCAAGCAAGAAAAGGTTGAATCCCCTATTTTGGCTGTAAACATAAATATTTGACTCACCGTGAGTTGGGTGCGTAGGGTGTGTGGGGTGCGGGTGGTGGTTGTGGTGGTGGTAGTGCGCCGGCGGCAGGTAGGCGGGCGCGGGCGGCGAGCGCGCCGGGCTGCCGTCGGCCACGGCCGCGCCGCCCGCCGCCACGCCCGCCGCGCCCGCGCCGCTCGCCTCGCCGCTGTACGCGTACGTCTCGCCGCCCGCCCCGCCGCCGCTCTGCACGGACCCAAACCATATTACTTATACCTTGTATAATCTAGCATAATTCCTGCGACAGCTGTCATCGCTTTGACAGGAGTAAAGTTTAACAATTTTCGACTATCAAAATATGTATGCAGAGAAATAACGGGCCCCGCCCACTTAGGAATGTCCATTGATAAAAGCTTCCGCTTATACGTAATAATCGATTGTGAAGGTGTAGCATCTCGATAAAAAAAAAAATTTATCACTTAAAACGTTAATTTTCTATAACACTTAAAACTTTTTGATTGCGTACTGGCCGCGACTTGAAATTAATATGTAAAAACTCGCCAATTGAAGTATAATTATGATTAACTCACGGGTCGCAACGTAGTCCAAGTGGTGTGAGGAGGCGTGTTAGCGGGGCGGTGCGGCGAGTAGTCGGGCGCGTAGTGCGGCGCGTAGGGCGGAGCCGCGCCCACGCCCGCCTCGCCCGGCGACCGCGCGCCCACGCCGCCCACTCCGCCGCTCGACCCGCCTCCGCCTGCGACAACAACAATCTTTACTCCTTCAACTTAATCATTCATCAAATATGACGCCGTTGAGTGGTATTAGAATCAACAAAAATACAAATATAAAGTTATAGTTAAGTGAATCTGTGCGCTCTACAAAAATGGAGTTTCTTTTAAAAAATATAGAATAGAAAAAAATACCTTAAAATTAACAGGGGAGAATTCAGAAAAACAATACATACAACAAAAAAAACTTGCTTCTTTCATTTTAATTTAAGACCCACAGCACAAGCTAATGCTTAGTTTGGGGCTAGATGGCGCTGTGTGAATAATGTCCAGAGAGATATTTAATTGACAAAGCTTTTTATACATACGTACTACAAAATTAAATGTAATATAAAAATTTGCAAAATATTATAATAGATAACAAAAAGCTGACCTGGTGGCGCATGATGCTGCTGATGTATAGCGGGAGGAGGTGCTTGATAGACATCACGATGGCGAATATGATAGTCGTAGCTTTCCTCTCCTGGCGGCTCTCCTGTTGTGCTTCCTAGCGATCGGCTAAAATAACGACCACCGCATTAGTAGCATCAAAACTTAACTCAACGTAGCAGTAACTAAGTAATTATCTTCATTATAATAAAAACGCTATACTCACTTGGCTAAAGTATTTGTACAGACAATATACTCTACATCATCGTTGTATGGATTTAAGAAGGCAAACGCGGACGTTCTTAACCAGATAAATTCACGGCTTTTTGCGCGAAATCTGTACATAAGGGATATAATCTGTCCCTTCAATTTAAGCACTGAAACAAATGGATGTATAATATTAATAATATGCGAGAGTCGACCACGTAGTTTCTGTGGTATTAGCAAACAGTTAACAAAAACACTAAGTGCTTGTTCACGTTGACTCGCGGGCGCGATGGCGGGCGCGGTCACGAAATATCAAAACACATGGCGTAATATCCAAGTGTTGACGTAGGAAACGCACGTACGGTCTAACTAGCGGGCAAGCTAGCGACTGGAGCGCGCGAGCCGCTTTCGGCAATATCAAACGCGTAAGACGTATGACGTGTGTGTTCACGTCGAACTCGCGGCTGAGCACGCGATTTTCTCGCGACGTCAGGTAAGTTCAACTTATCGCTAGAAACGATAGGTATATCCAAACAATCTTGAAGGATGTTCTCTCAAACTATGTATAAAGTATGAAATTCACCATACCGTTCTCTTTGTTTATTATTTGCGTGTATTTTTCGGTTAAAAATAAAAGATCATCGTCCATGTTTACAATCTCTGACAACATGAGTCACACTCGCGCAAACGCCTGACGCCCAATGTTAACACAAACTCGCCACGTCTCCGCGCCCGCAACCGCAGCCGCGCCCGCGCTTTCCAACGTGAACAAGTACTTAGTCTAAATGAGGCAAATATACACCAGCAAGCATTAAATTACAGATAACATTATGATCATCACTAAATACGTAACTGTCTAAATCAGTCACATTTATAATATGATCAGTTTAATTAACCAAATGCTTATCTATCTGTTACTTTCAATTTAAACTAAAATATAATATAATAGCAGTAAATATTAAAATGATACCTTGATCAAAATTATCTCGCATGTGTTGTTGGTCCTCAGGATGGTAAAATTCGTAACAGAGTTTCCCCAACAAGTCAGCTGGAGCGTATCCCACCACTTGTGTGGCCCGCTGGTCAGCAAACGTGAAGCGTCCGTCCACTGAGTGACGGGACACAAACTCGACACCGCTACTACATAAACTGCTCTCAGAGTTATTCGGTGTTGATGTTACCTAAAAATAAATGTATAATAGAAAATAATGTCTTCACAATTTGGGTGTAGTAACTAGTAACCCCAATGCAGTTGATCATATTAATTACAAAATTAACAAGATATTATTGAAAATTGTGCTTTAAAATTTGGGAGATATTAGAGATAAAATAAACTAGTTCACACCTGTAATCGTCCAATAGCAACCAAACAACAATGGGAAGCATGGAGTTCATCTTCAACCGGACGATCCATCTGCATACCTGGAAACAGATCTAATGTCCCGAAATATATATGATAAGTGTTCACGAACTTTGAAAGTGCACGAACAATAAAATTTCATTATTATAAATTACTGGTACGAAATACATTACTGTTTTTTATTCATACAATACCTGTAGGGGGCCAGTTTTTTATATATCCTGTGCAATGAACAACCGCATAATTGTGCCCATCGTGCGAAGGTCCTAATGAGTTGCGCGCACGCAGTCGACCGAGATGAGCGCCCTCTGCTGATCCGCCAACGCGCATTCGGCAGATAAAACCACGTCGCGAACCCATAACTTGACGCATAGATGCTAAAAACAATAAACAATAACATTTTTCGATCAGATTCAGAAATGTTTCCAACTGCTTTATACTTTAGCGTATTTATCGCACACAAAAATATTCTTGGAAATAACAGTTTAACTTACTTCAATAGAGAGCATGAGTCGTTGACGATTGAAATTGGGTGTACTTTTTTGCTCTATGGATTACTAAACGAATATCGCAAGTCCGCTTAAACATAGGAGTTTTTGGCGCTATGAAACATAATTTAATCAATGTGTACTTACATTGGTGACCCTCCTTTTTTACAGTGCCAGTTTTAAGATCCAATATACGGCCTGTATTTTGTGGTTCCTGGGTACTTAACTGTTCACGAACTTTTTCAACGTCATCTGGGTGAACTTGATCATACAAAGAAGAAGAATACCAGTCTCCCTAAAAATAAAAATACATTGAACTATAAGTTATGAGTCGGTTCCCTATTTTAACGCATAATTTTTTTTGTCATAATTTAACATGGCATACTTTTATTTATCCTAATAATAGTTACGCATAATATTCTTTTGGCATAACTTTATAGGCATAATTTTTTTAGGCATACCTTCTTTAAGCAAAATATTCTAAAGCCATAACTTTTCGAAATACTTTTCCTATATAAATAAACATGTTGGCGGCTTAGGGGTGGCCCAAGGGCCAACCCCGCCGCACCTTAACCTACTGTTACCAATGATATTATATACAAACAAAAGCAGATATGTTATAAGCGCTCGCGTTTTGAAGACTCAAAAAACACCCAATTGTGAGGTTTTTTAACAGTCTGCGTCATACGTCAAATTATACCTATCTCTTTCATTTGCGTGCTATTTCGTATCTTTTGTCTTACTTATCAGTTATATTTGTCAATGTGTGCAATGGAACAGATTTAAATCGTAATTACTATGAACGTAACATATCTATAGCATAAAACATCATTGACTGTTACACAATAATAACTTGTAGACAAAAAAACAATGTCTGAAAATTTTATGCGAATCAAAATTAGGGCAAAAAACATTAGTCTAAACTATATTTATGCTTAATGAAATAGTATGCGAAAGAACAATTATGACAAAATATTATTATGACAAAAAAAATTATGCCAAACTCGTTATGCCAAATTAAATTATGACAAAAAAAGTTATGCGTAAAAAAGGGATCCCTTATGGGTCATGTAAATGTTATGTCATGTAATTTCGAGAATATAGACAAAGATCAAACCTGAGAATAATTTAGAACTGGCGCTATGCTGTCACTAACATATATAATACGTCCTGTATCACAGCTAACTACAAATAAAAACCCGTCAGCTGCTTCAAGTATTAAATGTTTTAACTCCTGATCAGTTAAAAAAGATGGTTTGTATGTGCCATCTGTTGAAGTATTACCAGTACCTAAAAAATAAAAATTATTTAACCATCGTAAGCTCAAAATTAAATAAATGTTTTCAGTAATTATGACATTCAATTAAATATTTTTTTTTGTTCGATTTACCCCTCAAAGCTTTCATATGAGCCACTGCCATCCGTAATATAGTTAGTTTATCGGGTTTACGGGCCAGAGCGGAACATGTTGGAACCATATCTGATAGTTCCGTTATGTACGCCGTCATCTTGTTTCTTCTGCGACGTTCAATTTCGCAGTGATTCTCCCGACTAAAAAAAATAAAAACTCATTATAGTTTTTTATAGTAACAAATGAAGAGGAGGGTGAGTGGAGGGAGCATTTTTCGCCCATTACACACTCCAGAAAAAAGCATCTCGTTCCGATTATTTTTTGCCCAAGAGCATAGTGTTTTATCTTTCTTGTCGTTTTTTCAACATTCAGTTCACGAAACGCACTAATTTGTTCAGATTGTGACCATTGCATCAATCTCGTTGTCAGCCGTAAAGTAAGTGCTCTTCAAGAGCACTATTTCCTTCTTTATGCAGTATTCCCTACTATAATAAATTAAAATCAACATTAATACGTAACAAACATTTTTAAACCGAGATAGATTCAGAACATCAATTATAAATACAGTCTACATAAAAACGACTAGTATAAGATTAAGTATTGGTTGACCAAACAGGTTTAAAATCTAACTCAAATATCAATACACCTAGCTTTATTTGCATGCATTCGATTTTTTATAATACTTGAAACTTCACAGCTTTACAATTTTATTAAATAAACCGTCAAGAGGGCTGAGAACGTAAAGCTTTTAATAAGCAATATCAAACATTTTTAAGCTAAAGACGGTGCGCGTGTCGCCTGATAAGACACGTTTCCAATCATCACACGGTAACTTAACAATAGATGTTGTTCTTATGGGAACTGGGATGGGATTAATGTGTTTATGTAAATTATGTGTACGCAAAAGCACTATTACCTATAACGATGACTGTTATACGAATTCATTTGGAATATAATATTGAACCTGTCATGTACCTTATGAAGTTGTTAGTTCTGAATAGCCTAACTTGCGCTTTGTAGGGTTGTGGATAGTTTGGTCCAAAGGCATCCTCGACCTTTTGATAACACAATGCTTCTTTGAGACCAATTTTGCCTTATTCTCAAACTGATCTCGGAATTGAACATCGCGTCAAAGTGAGGCAATAAGACGAAGGGAAATTTATTAACGGTTAACGCGCAAACTTAACTTTGTAGACTCAACCCATTTATGCGTTATGGCGACCAAATTATCACCAGGTTAGCGACCACGTTGAAAACCAACGGGACGTTGACGGAAACTAATAAAAACCGTTAATAAAAGAACTAGTGATTGGTAATAGTCTGCCTTGAAAAGCAAGGTGGTGATGGCTATAGGATAGTTGGACGGATCTGAGGCCTCCTAGACACTAGACAAGCGGCATTTATGACGTTCGTTATTGCTCAATTTGCGATAGCAAATGTCAAAACCTTTACTTTCAATATCGATTTACCACGTGACTTTTCTAAGGCATCTGTCAAATTCATACAATTTGAAGCTAGCGATTTTCGGTATCGCTGTCTGTCAAAATGTTACTTTGTCTGTCAACATTGATCAGGCATTGTTAATGTTTGTTATAATAAAATCACTTACTTTACGGGCTTTTGTGTCAGACGGCTGCGGTACGGTTGCCGCGCGTTTGCCGCACCGCAACCGGACGGTCGTTATTTTTCATACAAAACACGCGGTGCGGCAACAGTACGGCGTCCGTACCGCAAACGCTCGACAGCAAGACGTCACACTATGTGCATTAGTATTGTACTTCTGACTTTGATTATCTACTTTCGCTGTTGACTGTACCTTTAAAATTATTTTTTATAGTATAAAATACTACCTGTATCATCCAATATTATTATTTTAGTCTTTTGATTAAAAGAATACACAGAAGAGATGAATATTTATTAATGTGAAATTAATCTATGGAGTAAAAGAACCGAAACGTGGGGCTGGGGAGTCACATGTAAACTTTGTCATACAATAAATTATAATAAAAATAATATAGTGCGCAACAAAGGCAATTTCGAAAAAGAAATCACAAAAAAATTTTGACTTCTACTTGTAATAAATACAAAAATAAAAGCAGGCTATATACAAAAGCATATTAGTGCTAATCTTTTAATATGATTTTGTAAAATTTTGTGTGCAAGTGATAAACACAAAATACTACAAGATTTATGTAAGTTTGGTAGAAGGTAGTCCTAATACATAAGAATGCCAACCAAAGTATCCATTCAACACAGACAAAGTTGTGGGCAAAATCTTGCATTTCTATAAAATAGTTGCCTACTCAATACCAGATTTCCTGTTCAACTATAAACTTGCAAAAGCATTGTTTTACTGTAATGAGAGAGACAACATTTTAAGTTGTAAATTGTAAAGCCATTAATAACCTTGCAAATCTTTCTTTGTCTTGAATGTTGTCCTCCTCCATCCTGGTATATTTCCCACCACTTGCGTCGTCTTCATCGGATCTAGAAGTGAAAAATTATCATAAAGAATGAATAACATTAATTTCATTTATAAGTTACGATTCAATGACAATGTTTTAGACAATAAGCTAACATATGATTGTTTAAATTAATATTTATTCTGCTAAAATATGCTTTTTAAACAAAATAATCAACAAAGCTGGACAATTTAAGGTTTACCTCATAATTTTACACTTGAATTTCATAATTACTCACAATGTTTTCACACTATACACAAATAAAAAGAATATTGTAATGACCTGGCTTAAACAAATGATTATCTATAAAAGTGGTAAATATTATTATTAAAATGTAGAAATGCATTATATACTTAGATGTAATAATGCACCTTTGATAAAAGTAAGATATAAAACAGTAAATAAATTTACTTGTGTGATGTTGAGATTGATATCATTATTTCATAGATGTGAGTAGGTAATTTTTATGACTAAATTAATACTAAGTTCCAACTCACCCAACACTGCCAGCTCGGCGCTTTTGTATATCCTTTGCTGGGTCAGCCCCTATAAAAATAAGATTTAAAAACTGCCACTTCGTACAAAATTAAATACGAAGGCCTTACAGCGTGAAACCTACTATAATAATAATACCAATGATAACTTTGCCTAATGATATTTGTCAATCAAGGTCATCACTCTTTAGAGAGCAGAAAGTTACAACAACAAATTACCTTGCAACACTATTCAACAAGTACACACTTAAATCTTTATTTAATAATCAGCATTCTTTTTACAGAAGTTGTACAGTCATTAGTCCTAGTCAGCATTTAATAAAATATAGCACATCTAACTTAATTTCATCAAAGGTGCAATTTGTAATTCACATACGTAGAACAGAATACAATTTATATATTTTTTACTTTAGGATAAATAACATATTCTAGGGGTAATTAAAATCGTTGCACTAAAAATTCTTGTCGTTTACATGTCGAACAACGCGTCACGCAGAGCAACGTCAAATTGAAAAATAGGTCGAAGTGTTGGAAACTTATGGGTAGGAAATCAAAACAGCTAAATGTATGAAAACCCGCAAACTTATATGTTATATATCAGTACAATTTTGCAAACATATTAAATTCTAGTGTGAATTATTAAACTCAATTTATAAATTAATGATTCAGTAAAAAATGCGAACTAACCGGGGATACTGGGAGCCACGGCAGACATCGGTCAGCAAACTCATTAGTCCTTGATTAATATCACTAACTAATTGTATAACAAAATGTATTATTTTTCATATAAATGACATGTGAGAGGCAAAATACGAGTATGTTTATCAAGCGCTCCTGTTCAGCACAACACAAACGCCATTTTTCATTTTCTAATAAATGTTGCCACACAACGCACCAAAATCTTCTAAACCTACCCACTGAGCAAGAAACCTACCAATCAATGTTGCAAGCACAGACTAGATAGAAGATAAATGTTGCAAGTAAAACAAAATTGGGCGATTTTCTGACCTCAGGCCATATAAAAAAAAAGGCTTCCAAGCTTCCAAGAGGTAACAATAGTAACAATAGATGTACAATGTACATACTTTGTTCAACGCCATCTAGTGAAGCTTTTGGAAGCCTTTAACGTTCCGTTCCTTGTGACTGCAAGGTGGAACGGCGCCATCTATTGAGAACTAACAAAACGGGCTGTCAGAAAATCGCCCATTTGAAAATGTTTCTGGATGATTTAATAAAAACGTTAAGTAAGAAATATATTATTCCATAATAATTTAAGTCTGAAAGAGGTGGGATTAAAACAGACGTATATAATTTTACGCACGGCACGAATCTTGTTTTCTTGTAAATGATATGTTTATTATTATAGTGAAAACCAAGTGAAAACAAAAAACGTTTTCGGGGTTTAAAAAAATAAATAACCACGAAGGCTTCTAAGTTCTAACCTATATCCCTATATCCATCCGAGCCGATTTCCCCCTACCAGTTTATCCAAGAGTGTGCGTAGTGTGCGTATAAAACAGTTTTTACTGACTCGCTTTGAGAAAACGCGTTTTGCAGTCTAGCAGAAACTAGTTTTAACTGATATTTGATTCAGACATTAGTCAATTCTAGTATTAACAAAGGCATTAAGTAACAACTAGTTCTTGATCGTGATTGTTCTTTTAGCCTCTGCTGACAACAAATGTAGACTGACAAGAATGACATAATACGAAATTTAAACCTATGTCATATCTACTGGTCAGTCTATGGAAACATTGTGACCTTCTTACTTCAAGTCTTCAACACTCCTCCTCACTTGTTTCCCACAGACACCCGCTCTCGAACAACCTTTCAACATACACCCATCTCTCTACGGCAAAATTCATGCTTACCTCTCGCTACAGATTTTGTCAAAGCATCAGCAACCATTTGTTTTGTCTCGAGGTATTTGAGCATGATTTCTCCATTTTCAACTGTCTCTCTAATAAACTGGTAGCGAACATCAACGTGTTTGGTACGCTGATGGTGCACCGGATTTTGAGCAATTGCCATAGCAGATTGGCTATCCGTATGTATTATTATGGGTGGCTCCTCCTTTCCCATAATTTCCCTTTGGAACCTCTTTAGAAAAATAGCTTCTTTTGCAGCTTCAGACAGACTCATATATTCGGCTTCAGCTGTAGATAGAGCTATGCTCTTCTGTTTTGTGCTTTGCCACGAAATGGCTCCTTTCGCCAATACAAATACGTTGCCCGAATACGACTTTCGATCAACAATGTTGCCTCCGTGATCAGCGTCAGCAAAACCCTCTATATTATTGTAGGTGTCCTTTATGTATCGGAGACACATACCCTTTGTGCCCTTAAGGTACCTAAGAATTCTCTTCGTCGCAGTCCAGTGAACTTCTGAGTAACAGTTGCAAAACTGGCTCATAAAGTTAACCGAGTGCGCTATATCTGGTCACGAGCACACTGCAATATACATGAGGGATCCGATTAGCTCTCTAAACGGTATCTTTGCATCCGCTGTGTATGGTTCTTGCGGTTTTTCGAACCGTTGGCCAGGTACTCCAGGAGTACTCACAGGTTTGCAGTTTTCCATATTGAATCTGCGAAGGACTTTGTCGATGTAATCCTCTTGATCAATTGTTATGGAATTCTGTTCTTGTTTAATTCTTAGTCCAAGAAATAACTCCGCTCTTCCTAAGTCCTTCATCTCAAATTTTGACATTAGTTCGCTTTTCACTTTTGCTACCTCTTTATCATCATTGTGGAATATTAAGATGTCATCCACGTAGATGGCTAAAATTGTGGTATCCTTGTTTGTCCTCCTTATGTACACGCATGGTTCATTTTTGCAACGCTTGAAGTTAAGACTCTCCAGCTCTGTGTGCAACTTCGTGTTCCAAGAACGTGGCGCTTGTTTAAGTCCATATAAAGATTTTTGGATCAAACACACATAATCTTCCTTTCCTTTCTCTTCAAAGTGCGGTGGTTGACGCATGAAAACCTTCTCGTTCAGGTTTCCGTTAAGGAAGGCTGTCTTGACATCCATGTGCTCAATTTTCAAGCCGAGGTTTGCTGCCAAAGCAATGAGTAGTCTCAGCGAACTATGTCGCACTACTGGTGAGAATGTCTCGTCATAATCTATGCCTTTTCTTTGGCTAAATCCACGTGCCACCAACCGGGCTTTATAACGAGTCTTATTCCCCGCCTCCTTTTTGATTCGAAATAACCATTTTGAATCAACAACGTTGCTCGCTTGGTCAGGCTTTACTAGGATCCACGTTCCATTCTTCTTCAATGCATCTAGCTCCTCCTGGATAGCAGCTCTCCACTGTTGTGCATCTTTTCTCGCTAGTGCCTCAGGTACTGTAAGTGGATCGTCCTGTTCCGAGATCGCTTGGTACGTTATGAAGTCAGGTAATTGAACCGCTTTTCTCTCTCTACGTGGGTATCGCCGCTCTTCCACTACGGGTTCAGTATGTACCTCTTCAGATCTCTTCTCATCCTCACACAATGTCCAAACTTCGTCTTCAACGTTAGGAGCATCAGTATTCACATCGACATGATCTCCATCATCTGATTCATGATTCTCTTCCTGAACTCTCTGCTCGTGATCTCTATCATTTGATTTAAGGATATCTTCGAGAACTCTCTGTTGATCCTGATTACTCTCTCTTTGCTCTCGCTGTTGCAGTATGATCTCTTCTATCTGCGGCTGAGTCTCTTGTACATCGTGTCCTAGGCTGATTGTCACGTGGTCCTTCTGCTTTTTCGAGTTAGTAGCTCCGTGATACAACTGATCCTCAAAGAAGACTACATCTCGTGCTCTATGAAGTTCACCATTTGACGGGTCAATCAGTCTATATCCTTTTGATTCCTCACAGTATCCGACGAAAATAAGCTCCTTGCTTTTTGGATCCCATTTGGTTCTCTTTTGGTCTGGAATGTGCATGTACGCTTTACATCCGAAGACTTTAAGATGACTCAAATCTGTTTTTCGACCAGTCCATACCTCTTCTGGCGTTTTGTTTCTCACAGCTATGGTAGGGCTCCTGTTTTTCAAGTAGATAGCGGTATTAGTTGCTTCTGCCCAAAATTTAACAGGGAGTCCTGCTTCTTGAAGCATAGCTCGTGCTTTCTCTGCTATTGTACGATTTGCTCTCTCTGCAATACCATTCTGCTCGGGTGTGTACGCAATCGTAAGTTGATGCTTTATGCCATGATCCCTCAGGAACTCATTGACTCTTTTGTTGACAAATTCTCCTCCATTGTCAGTTCTCAATACCTTCAGCTTCTTACCGGTTTGAGTCTCAGCAAAACTCTTAAACTCCTTTATCTTCTCAAAGGTTTCACTCTTTGCTTTAAGAAAATACACAAAAGTTTTACGCGAAAAGTCATCGATAAAAGTAATATAATATCTATGACCTCCCATAGAATTATCGCTCATGGGTCCACTTAGATCTGAGTGCACCAATTCTAAAAGCTCTCTAGCTCTCGTAGCTTTATTGCGTTCAAATGGTTGCCTAGTTTGCTTGCCCTTCAAACAGGCTACGCAATCCAATTTAGAGTTAATAATGTTTGGAAAACTTACTCCAGTTGCCAATTTGTCTCTTAATAGAATGAGGTTACGTATACCCAAGTGTGCCATCCTTTTATGCCATAGCTCCATCTCATTTCTCATCTCTGTCGTAGAAGCTAGTGCTTGTGATGTTGCCTGTGAAGAACATTTCAGTTTATAAATGCCCCTTTCAAGAACACCTGTCACACATGGTTCGCCTTTTATCGTACACTCATCTACATTAAAAATCTCGCAACCTTTTCTGGAAAACACAACAACCTTATCCTTAGTATTTACCATACAGCTTACACTCAATAAGTTTGAAGACAGTCCTGGTACATACATGACATTACCTACACTGATATTAGGTGACTCACTCTCTACAGTACCAAAACCTTCTCCATACACCTTACCTCCATTCGCGCAACTCACTTCTACCTTTTTATCTACTTTCACAAAGTTACTCATCCAGTCTTTTCTGTGACTCATATGCCCTGACGCTCCTGAATCTAAAATCCAATCGTCTTGCTGGTTCTTCTCTTGATTCGCAGTTATCAGTGCCGTCGCTATATGATTCGTCTTTGACTTGCGTGGGTTGTGAGGGCAGTCGCAAGCTTTATGCGGGCCTTCGCAGATGAAACACTTTACAGCTTTCTTCTCTTTATTCCTCTGAACGTGTTTTCTGTGGTACTTAGTAGTAGTTAGCGCAGAACTCGGGGTTGAAGTACTCGAACTCGTACAGGCTCTGGTGTTGTCTAATTGAAGCAGTTTGGTCTTGATATAGTCGGTTGTCAATGCTGTGTTGGCGCTTTCCAATGCCAACCTCATGGGCGCATACTCCTCTGGTAGTCCCTGTAGCATAAGTGCAGCCAATAACTCGTCATCGATCTCTTTCCCTAGATCGGATAGATGATTTGCTGTTTGCATCAGCTCGGTTACGTATTCAGTTATCGAATTAAACATATTAAGCTTCAGGCTCACTAGCCTCGACAGCAGTCTACATCTATTATTAATGCCCTTGTCTTCATAGGCAGTTTTTAGATTTTTCCACGTCTCATACGCAGTAGTTGCTTTGCGTACATGTACCTTACATTGGTTCTCAATAAGCAGGCATATTTTTGTGCGCGCTCTCTGATCGTCACGCTTTGCTGCAGTATCTCCAGCAGCGGGTGTATTCTCTACATATTTCCAAAGGTCATCATGCACTAATATTAACTCAACATCAAATTTCCAGGTGTTGTAGTTGATACATAGATTAAAGAATTATTCCTACTTCTATGAGTTGATACTTCCTTGCAGCTTCTCTATAGCCGGAAGTCCCGACCCCGAACTCGACATTATTGTAACTCTCTCTCTATTTACTGTGCTACTCGTAATAGAATTTTGGTTGTTCTCACCGTTTTCCATTACACTCTCTAGTGCTACATATCTGTATTCATCCAATATCAGTTCACTTGGATAGGACCGTGCCGCCCATAACCTGATCGTGATTGTTCTTTTAGCCTCTGCTGACAACAAATGTAGACTGACAAGAATGACATAATACGAAATTTAAACCTATGTCATATCTACTGGTCAGTCTATGGAAACATTGTGACCTTCTTACTTCAAGTCTTCAACAGTTCTAACTAGGAAAAACGCGTTCTAACGAAAAATGGGTTTTAACCATAGATTAATTCCTACTTCTATGGTTTACGTATGGTTTTGAGGTTTTATCCATACTAAATCTATGGTTTTAACTGTAACATTGACAATATTGACATTTGACGTCTCATAGAGCATGCGTTCCTCAGATGCGTTCACTTCCGAAATCAAAAGTGAATAGGTACCTATTCGTAAAAAGATAAATGGACAACATGGACAACCAAAAAGCTGTGACTTTATTGTATCTATTGTTTTTTTCAATTAATATTAATTTATTTAACATTTTATTCAATTATATTTATAAAAAATAATAGTAACTGAAATACATTTTATTTGAGGTTGATGCAACGATATTAAATAATTCGTTGGGTTGATGACATTGAATTGTGAGTAAAATTTTTCTATGCATTGAATTGAACCGTAGGTATACTTCGAATTAAGTTTGCTAAAATTGATTCGTGGTCGAGGCCACTCGTGGCTAAACGTACAAAAAATGTTGCATTTAAAATTAAATTGCAATTAAAATACTGAAAATATATAAACGTTACTATTGTTTCAATGATCTCTAGATTTTTCCTCAATTTTGAAGGATGTGTACCATGTGCAGGCCGGAATAAGAAACATCTCCTTAAAGGATTTACCGTTACGGTACGGTACGATAAGTTTATGCTGGCAAACGAGAATGCGGCTCTCCTATAAAGTTAGTATCAGCCTATTAATGTCCCACTGCAAGACAAAGGCCTCCGTCCTTCAAATCAAGTTATCGTTAAAATGATGGCCTAATCACCTTACCAAATGCTGATTGGTGATCGATCACGAACCCGAGCTGTGTCGGCGTGAAAGCTAGCTTGACCCGGGAATTGAACACAGAACCCCGAACCCCGATATCCACTAAACCGGGGTGCTCGTCCTTCCTCTGTGATGGTGGGCGTGAGACTGCATGGCACGCTTACTTATTCGTGTATATTACTATTATACGACGAAAATGACTGTGAGCACCGGGCCATTTCCGTTCGGCTGTGCACAAAGATTAGGGAGAGACACCTAGATAGCATACAAGGAAAAGAAGGGCATTATACAGTGCAGCGTTACGACAATATTCTTGTAAGTGTTGGAAAGCTTTTGTAAGGTTATTTATTTTTAACGAGCAGGTATAAGTACTTAGTTATAAATTAAAATACGAGTAGTAAGTAACTTTATTCTCATAGTTATTGAAAAATCAGTGTAACCAAATAACCTTGTAATGTTAAAAGTTAAAATATAGGTAGTAGCGTTCTCTCTACGAACACCTCATTTGTCAAATATTAATATTTTTCAGTTGTTTTAAAATAAATAATGACATTAATCTTTTACTGACTTTCTTACGTAATAAAATAAAACAATGTTTACTCATCTCACTGAATTCAAAATTATATTTACTGTGTAATTTAGATCAACAAATAGGTATCCTCAATAAAACAAGGTAAAATGGACGGAGAACACGAAGCGTTATCTGATACTGCAACAAACTGTAATTTGGCATCTGCATCTGAAACCATATCCGATGTGAATCAAGCCAGACTTGACTCATTAGAGAAAAAAGCTGTTCATCTAAGGTACGTAGATAAGAAGAGTAGTTACGCTCTCAAGTCATTGTTTAAGTCTGATAGAGCCACACTGAAGACAGTTCCTGTAATCCTGTCTATCAGTCGAATTTGGTCTGCTCTTTCACAAAAACTCGACGTATGAGTAGCTTTGCTAATATTGAGGCCTACCCTTTCCCTTTCCTCCTCCTCAACCCCATTCTTCAAAGTAATTTCACCTTTTCCCACTTTAATCCTTTAAGGCAGGCAATGCATCCTATATCTAGGCGCAGGGTGTTCATGGGTATGTATGATGCATAACTTCATTACCCACCTAGTGAAGAAAAAAAAACTACGTCTACCTCCAAACCGAGTGAGCATAGCTTGGGGGCGATCGCGCTAAAAGACCGAATTACAGCCGTTCGCGGCGATCGCCGCCCCCTAAATGCTTATATTATGGGTACCTACCAAACAACGGATAGTCGTTGTGTTTTAACATAAATATAACTAAGTTCTTTGTTGGAAATATTTTTACATGGTTTTTCATTATACAAAGAAACACCTAGATCGGTGCGTATATTCAAGCCAACAAATGTGGGCACCCTGCGGGTATCGATCCCGCGGACTCCGGAGTAATTGCCGTAACAAAAGGGCACATTGTAAATAGGTAGGTTAGGTAATCATTTGCGCCAATTTAGATTAGTGCTGAATTTATGTATTTTATATTGTTTTTAACTATATTACAGACTAGTATTGGAAAAAGACTTCAAAGCTGCAGACATAAAATGGAGTCTTTTCGTGGCTGCTGCTTTTAGTTTTAGATATGAAAGTTGTCTTAGACCATTTCCACCAGCATTTATGAAAAACGGAATCAAGGATATGGATGAACTGGTTAGTTTACTGTGACAAACAGCTTTAAACGTGTTTATAGTGTTAGAGACAATTAAGATGGATATAACTCCGTGGTTAGAGAAGAGTTCGTGTGGTTTATTTTAATGAGATAAGTGGCAGGATCCAGGAAGTAACGATTTTCGATTCCATGCCGTCAACCTGTTTTGCGCTCATAACGTGAAGCTGAAATATTATACACTTAGTAAGAGTTCTTTTCTATGATACCTAGTCAACTAACTCGAATTGTCCGGTTTCCATGAGCAAGCAATATCCCAAAATGCTTTTGTGAATGATGAAATTTTTAGGCTTACCTACCTATTGATAAATTTCGTCTCAGTTGCTAAAGTGGAAGAGATATTTCACTGTAAATGAAAACTATTTCCAAAAAAATTATATTATTCAAGTAGGCATTATAGAACTTTTGTAATTTAATGCTCTTATTGTACGTACATACCTAATGGTAGAAATATTGATACATAATTCCTAGTAGTAAGTACTACTGCCAATCCCATTACCTTAAAAGAATGGGAAGAAAGTTCTTGCTTTACGTAGGAGGAATAATAGGATTCATAATAATTATGAAAATGTTTTTGGTTTGGAGCAATATCGTAAAAAACTATTTATACTAAAAATAAATAATACCTATATTCATTAAATTTCAGCTTAGCGTAATAACTGACGTGCCAGCACTTGATCTAGTGTTGCAACAATTAGACAATTTGGAAAATTTGACAAACATAAGTGATATTATTGATCTTTTATTCTACGTTCTTGTAAGATTAAAAGAACCGACATTGAAAACTATACCATTGGAGGTGGTACGTATTAATAAATATCTCAATTCTCAAGTATACTATGTATAGTCTCTTGAACAAGAAAGTAAAAAATTTTTTTATTGACTACTTCAGAGAACAAACATACACAACATTTAGACGACATTGCAGTGTACTCGTAAGTTGGGCAAATTACATAAAAGTGCACCGGTGGCAGGACGTGGAGGTATGGGGCATTTCCGCCTGCATTGCACGATTCCCCGCCACTGATGGACGCAAGTGATCCTTAGCTCCATATTAATTATTTTCGTCGTCATAAAACTTAAAAGGGATTTTGCCTAACGGTGTCGTGGAAGTCAAGGCTTTTTTTAACCCCCACGCGGCTCGACACGGTCAGAGGGTGGATAGTGCAGTCATTGAAGCGAAAAATACGGTCTTACCTCCGATTTTTTTTACTGTGAACCGATTTGCATGAAATTTTGGAATTAGGCTCATCTTACCCTTAACTTCAAAAGTGAAAATGATCTGAACTCCGCCTATTATTTTTAAGGGGTGTAAACAACCCCTTAATGGAAAAATTTACATTGAGCCATTTTATCGCTAGAAAACATGTCTAATCGTAAGTGGTGAAATTGTAAAGTATTTTCTAACATAATTACCCCATATTAAAATAATTTTCAACCCCTTGAAAATCTTACATCCTTTGCAAACAACCCCTAAATTGAAAAAATCACAAATAAATACTTTGGTATGACATAAAAAGATGTAAGTATAGAGTAAGTAATATTTTATATTCTCTATAATAATTATCAAATATTAGGGGGTGAACCCCTTTCAACCCTTGAAAAATACACCTTGATAAAAAAAAAAAATTTTTTTTTGATAAAATGAAAAGGATTTCAATATTATTCCACACTCTCGAAAATGATTATCATATTCTTTAGCTTTTCTACCCTTAAAACTACCCCTTAGTTACTAAGTAGAACAAAATATGATAAGTTTTTGGACCATAACTACTTCAATTTTCATGCTATCACAATTTATAAAAAACCATTGTAAAGGTAATTAAGAGAGCTACAACATCCTATATTGCAATATATAGTAAAAAACCTTTTTCTAAAACGGTGAAGGGTTAAAGGGCTTAAGAGAGGCTGTGATTGCGCTGCCACGCGCTCTTTAAACAATCATATCTCCGTCAATTTTTGTTTGACAGAAAAAACAAAAAAAACAAATTGTTCGTCAGAAAAATACCTAAATTTTTAATCCGTACACTTTTATACGTATCTGTCGTCATTTTTGAGATATTATGAAAAGAAAGTGGGTTTTTTAAAAATTTGAAATTTTGATTTTTTATTTAATCGGGACTTTTTTGAAAAATATGTGTCCTGAAGCAGCCAAACTGATACTATCTATCAAACTCTTCATAATAAAGTTATTTCTAGGCGGAATACGATTAATTTTAATTTTGGTGGAAATGGCACTTATGAAACCCATTGATTTTATAGAAAAAACATTAGATGCTCCCCTTATTTGCAATACAGCTTACTTATTTTACGCGCAAAAGACTTTTAATAGTGCTCATTTTAAAGCTTATTTCAAGCACTACAAAACCCTTTTGTATTAGAATGCATAAAATGCATCTGTTCGCCGCTAGATGGCATTAACCACATCGATTAAATTTCAGACAGAATAAAAACGGCTTTGATCTTTAATATCTAGCTTAATATTGCACTTAGAATACTTTATAAAAATTCAAATTGTTCATTGTTTTACCTGCTACAATTTTGGTCTTTATAAAATTTTCGATAAAACGTATATTTTTGGAGATATTTGCAAAAAACCGATGAAATACGTGAAAAAATTGCGAATTTTCAATTGCCAATAACTTGAAAAGTATTGAATTTTTTGAAAAACTGTATAGATGATTTTTTGCTTAAAATTAGGCCTTCTATCGATATCCGAGGTTATTTTGATAAAAAAATAATTCACCCCCGAGAAGGGGTGGCAACCACTACCATGGTGGTTGCGGAGTTCAAATCATTTTCACTTTTGAAGTTAAGGGTAAGATGAACCTAATTCCAAAATTGTATGCAATTCGGTTCACAGTAAAAAAATTCGGAGCTATAATGCTTCAATGACTGCACTAGGAGCATCCCGGGGTTTTGTGGGAATACCTCGCCCCCTTTAAAGATGGTGGGAGTCCCATACATAACCCTTTTTTCCCCGACGGTGGATAAAGCTGCCTAACCTAACGCATTCCCCCAGGTGAAAATAAAATCGAACGACGACACATATAAAGCGACTAAAATTATTCGGCTGCCATAATGTTTTGTAATTACAAAATCAATGATTTTGATGATACATTATTCTTTCAGCATGACTCAGTGTTGTCCAATACACATCCAAACGTTCCAAGTACACCTAAACCTCAGTATATTTTTCAAGTCTGTAACTCTACCAAGTCAACAGCAGAAGCAAAATGGAAAGATCTCGCAAGAAACCATCACACTTTTTTCGCGTATCACGGAAATCGTTTAGAGAACTTCTATACTATCATGAATTTTGGTCTTCAGCAACATTTAAACAAGGTTGGAAATGGAATTGGAATTTAGTACTAGCTTTCCAAGCAGCTCTGCTCGCGTGAAAGGACCATGCAAAACAGCGTCCCCACCCACCAACGTTTTCAAACGTATCTCTGTCGATACCTCTCTTGCCGTATTTTTGTATGACGACTTCCGCCGTAGGAATGGGGATTTCACGCAAATCTAATTTGAATGTTGTATTTTTCAAGTATTTTCTTGACACAGTAATTGTGAAAATAATGTGCAGGCGATCAAGCGTAACCCCCCTGGTCTTAAATAAAAGTGTACAATCAAAATGTAATCTTAAAAAATATAGTACCTACAGTCGAGTCGGCATAAGGACCGTTTTATTTCTTTTGAATACTTACCCCGTCATTTTTTGGATTAAAAATGGTTATTTGTCTTTTTATGGAATGTCATAATTATATTAAAACTAGTGCCAAGTCTGTTGGTTGGTGGGGATAGAGCCCATAAAATTTCTTGCGTTGTCCTTTAGGATCAAAATGATCAGGGTTATAGAGAAATTACATCATTGGAAAATGCTTTTCCTGCGGCGTGTTATATTGAGGATTTTCCTGCGTCATATTTTTACGAGTATTTCTGTTAGAAATTAGATCTTGGTCTGCTATGTACTAGGAGTTTACATCATAAATTGCCAATGAGTAATATAACACAATATAATCATATTATTTGGCTTCCGTTTTAATTATGTTCAAGGTTTCTTTTTATATTCCAGAATACTTTGTTAGGGAACGGAGTATATTTATCAACTGATTTAAATGTAAGCCTACCCTACAGTCATGGAGGTTTTGGGTGGGGCGCTAGCTGTATTGGAGGGCATTTATCCTGCATAGCCATGTGCGAAGTAATTGATGCCCCTGAAGGAATCAACTATCACAAACCTGTGTCCAACGAAGGTTTATATTTAATATTATTTTCTCTTTATTTATAAGCGTACTACTCGTTTAGTTCGCTGCTCGTACCTAGTTGTAGGACTCAAGTTTATACCTTATTGCATTACATTGTAAGTATTACTCTACCTTAGAAGGTAACAATGGAACATATCGAAAGCGACTGAAGGAATGGGTTGACTAAAGGCCTAATAAATAAAGCAGCATTCGCTACCATTATTATCAATGTCCACTGATACTCAATTCTAATGACCATAAAAATTAAATATATCTATTTGTGTTAGGTAGCGCGTTTGAGTTAAGGAAGTATTTATAGTGTATATCGTCGTTTGGAACTGTAAACTAAACAGCCGCACTGTTTGATTGCACTAGCTTGGTCGGCACCCAGGTCGGCACTATCAGCTCCAACATTAGTAATCAAAGGCACTAAAATTTCCACTTAAATTTAATTTCATTCGAACCTGTCTAAATATGTATAATGTTATTGTTTTAGGCGATGGCATATATGACGACGAAAAAAATAAAATTCTCGCAGATACTGGTCTAGAAGGGCAGAACCTATCACAATATATAGTTACGAATTGTGATCTAGTGAGGCTTAGATATTTGCTAGTATATGCGAAGCAGCCTGCCTCAATGCGATTTCCTACGTCGAATTCAAACGGCCGGAATGGTAAGTGGTACTACTTCATTAAATATTTGAGGGTGATATTATTTTTAGCATTCTGGACCACTTGCTATCAACATAGGGGCCACGGACCCAAAAGAAACCTTTCTCTTAGGTCCGTGATAGTGATAGGGGCATTCTGGTATTTATGTTATGACTCTATTGTATTGTTCCAGTTGGTGGTCTGCGCCAATGGCTTTCTCGACACAAGTTGTTTTCCATATTGCTAGGTTACGGCTTGATGTTGGCCACAATTGGTTTTGCAAACAACCAGCCAATAAACTATTATTACAAAATGTTATTAAAAAAATTAGATCTGGCTTATAGTAGTGTTAAAGTGTAATGTTACGTAATTATGTGCTATGTTTTATAATAGTTATGTTAATGATTGTGAAAATCAAATTTTGAAGTAATATTTTGTGTCTACTACAAACAAATTTTTGTGTTTATAATATGTACACGAACAAAAAGTGTTATTTCCAACCAAATATAGTAAAAGTCACACATTTCACATTGTTTTGAAACTGTCACGAGAGCATTGTTGGTGGATCTAGAACAATAGTACCTATATGTTCGTTACGCTGCTCTCGTCACGGACTAGAGCGTAATCATTGTACGATCTAATTTTTATTGTGTCGAATGTGATGACCAGCAAACACAGTATGCGACATCAGTATTGTAATAGTTGGATCCTGGACAACAGGTATAACATTGACCATAACAATAATATTTGAACGAAACATGTTTCTTAGGAGTGGTTTGTGCCATCGTCATACTGTGTGGCTTAATTTTATTAACATCATTTGGTTATTTATTTTGACGTATGTAACAGCACAAGACCCAGTTGTTAACATACCTCAAGGTCGGATAGCTGGCGTAAGTACCTAAAATACCTACATTAACATATAATTTTCAAAGTTTGTTGTAAAGTAGGTAGCTAGTTTGTATTCTTACCTACTATAAAGAACACCAACACTTACCGGCATTATTTTATGGGACAAGGGGGCGAGTAATGCACCAGAGTTGGAAATTGTATTTTATGTTTGCCGGATATAACTGAATTTACCCGACAATTAAAAAAATGTATGCGTAAATAATTGACCAAATACCTACCTACCATTTCATTGAACAATGCAAAAAGTTGTACACTTCGCAACAACAGAAAATATTCAATTCTTGTTAAAATCAGTTAATTAAATTCTTTTTTACCTTGGTTGTATCAAATATTTCTGATATTCCTACTTTTCCTGTTATCATGTGTTTTTCTTATCACTCGTGTCTTATCTTCTGACATTTTTTTGTACTTTTGGTTGCCTCCGGGGAGGAAGCCTGCTGGCACGACCACTGGTCATCCTGGGCGGCCGGACCAAAACTATTTGATTGGGCATTTTTCTAAAAAAAATATTTTCATGCTCGAAAAACAGTCAATAGCCATAAGGCTAGCACCGGCTCGTCCCAATCGGGTGTGAAGGAGAAACCGGGGGAGTTTAGTGCCAGTGGGTAGTGGACGCTTCAGTCTCGAGTCCCACACACGGCCGCGGGTCTAGCGTTTATGCGCCATAAGCTTATGGCGCATAAACGCATTGTCCTCCGAGAAAAAAAAAAGGTTTATTCTCACTAGTTCGACTCATTAGTTCGATCGTCGAACTAGTGAGATTATTTGTTCTCACTTGTTCGATTTCTTAGTTCGATCCGTCAACTTATTATTCTTAATCGAGATATAAAAACAATAAATATGTGTGATATGTGTAATAAATAAAACAAATTAATGTCGGGAAATCAAATGAATGTCGGGAAAACAAGTGAATGTCGGGAAAACAAATGAATGTCGGAAAAACAAGTGAAGGTAGAAAAGCATTGTCTATTGGTCTGAAGTTAAAAAAATAGGTGTAAGCGATTTTCATTCAATGATTCATTCGTTTTCCAGAATTTGCACACATTTTATTAAAATATAAAAAAGAAAACACAAATACAATAGTGGTGGACATCGAAACTTTTTTCCGGTGTCCACCACTGAGTGAGAGAGCAACTCATTTCTTCCCAATGTCCAAAAAATGTGAGAAAAATACATCTCATTAGTTCGATGATCGAACTAATGAAAAAAGTAATTCTCACTAGTTCGACGATCGATCTAATGAATCAAACTAGTGAGAATAAACGGAAAAACATGGTAGTCATCTCAGAATGCAGTTTTGCCGAGATGTGAGTGTGATGTGAATAGTGAACATCATTCAATAGATCTTACATCTTTTTGTCGCTATAGAAGATTGTGTTGCGTTATTTAATATTGAACTTTAATGGGATTTGGATAACAACTTACCTATATATCCCACTAATATATTATTTATTTATTTATTTCCAGACGAAGGTTTACACTGAAAATTCATTGACTCCAATTGAAATATATTTTGGAATACCGTA
Organism: Mecyna flavalis; assembly: GCA_949319885.1. Lineage (NCBI taxonomy): Eukaryota > Metazoa > Arthropoda > Insecta > Lepidoptera > Crambidae > Mecyna > Mecyna flavalis. The sequence goes on from OX439426.1 coordinate 11,417,193, forward strand.
TGCTACGGCACCCGTGGGCAGGTATCGATTTTCGGTAAGTTAAAAATACGGTAACTCGAATAAAATTATCTGAAAAATGAAATCTATTAAGTAGTTGGATAAATAATGATAGCAATGTTCCTGTAGAATAGCCGATTAGAGCACCAGCCATAAGTTGCAGTCACTTAATCATTAAATAAATTTATAGGCTCCGGAAAGACATAGCGGATGGAGGAGAACTTACTCTGCTCACCGAATTCATCCACGCTGCCCGCAATTAAATGACAATACCTCTGAGGAAATTTATAGTGAAGATTGTCTTTTCTTAAACATATGGACATCACGGGTCTGAGTATATTAAATACTTTGTTACAAATCAAGTATACCTACCTACTGAGGAAATAATTCTTCAACCCAGAATGTGTTTCAGGTAGCGAGCAGATGGAAAATCAATGCCTGTAGTTATAATATTTTACAGTGAGACTTGGGATCGCGGGGGCATCTCGTTACCCTGTGAGGAACTGGCTGCTGAAGGACTCGTGGTGATCACTGTTGCATATCGTTTAAGTGTCCTGTCATTTTTCACACTGCGGTCAATAACGTCTCGAGGAAACCTTGCTTTACTCGATCAGTATTTAGCTATACTATGGGTCCGTGATAATATATCTGCCTTTGGTGGTGATCCCTCTGCTATTACTCTTATTGGACATTCTACTGGAGCTGACAGCATTCTCTATCATATTGTTTCGCCACGATCTACTGGTAAGTCTAATATTAATTAAATTTAATATAAATGTGAATACGCCGTTTCGCTTTCTTCCTTTTTAGTTTAGTCGATGGGCTCCGTGGTCGTTAAAATTCTTGGCTATTCCACTTATCCCACCTAGCCATCCCACCTGGGTGGGAAAAGTGGAATTTTTTTTCCACTTTTTTTTCACTTTTCCACTCTATTCTAGATGTGTGCGTAAAGCATTCCGCGGGGAAAAAATTTTTCGACACAAATACGAAATTTTAGGTCATAAGTATTTTGATCCGCATCAAACCTTTCCATATTTTACAGGATTATTTCAACGAGCGGTGCTCATGTCCCCTCGAGATTTATGGAAAGCTGTGGACGATGAAAGGGTCATAAACGCCAGTGAGGTCGAGCAAGTTTCCCGCAAAATAGCCCAGTCGCTCGGATGTACAAGTGAATCAAGTGATGAAATATTGCGTTGCATGCAAGACAGACCATTATCTGATATTATATCTTTGTATTCGGTAACAAAAAATATTTTCACATAATATTAAATTCTCATTAATTACTAAAATTTTACTTACATACTTACTCACTTATTAAATTTATTCCTGTTGCAGCGCTCAAACTTGAGTAAGACTTTTCAACCCGTGGCAGACAATTTCCTTCCAGTTACTGAACAATACTTACCGATTTCATTGGCAGCTGCCCTCTCAGCTACAAAACAACCTATGCTGCAACTTGACCTGCTTCTGGGCACTACTGAACTAGAAGATATTAATCATAATGGTGAGTATGGTTTTCTACAACTTTATTTTTTTTTAACATGCCGGCACATTTTCTGTCGCAAGTTACTCGTTGCGTTATATAATGGTAAATATACTGTGCTCGTAGATAAAATTATTAAAGTTTGTTTGTATAAATTATTATTGACAAGAAAAACTCTTTTTAATATAAAATACAATTGAGCTGTACATTATTAAAAATAAATACTTTAATATACTTTTTCATTACAGATGATCATTATACTGAGTTACTGAAAGTAAGTCCCTCGATCGTTTCCGAGTATGCAAATACAAAAAAAATTCCAGATATATTGAACATGTTCTCTTTTTATCACACAGATGCAATTCCAGTTGTAAGTAAATATGATATAATATTTTAATTCATGAAAACCAAGCCATTTCCTTGTCTTTTTCTTAATTACGAAACGGATATCGATTTCAGCTCTCACAGGCTGTGCGTTGGGAATATTTGAACGTAAAATTGAATAAAGAACCGGGTAAAGAGTCCCTTGATGCCGTTGAAGGGTTGGCCCGAATGGAGTCTTCAGCCAAATGGAGCGTTGGAAGTGCATTGCTAGCCGCTAGATTAGCGCGTAGAATATCTCGATTATATGTTTATCGATATTTACAACCAACGACTACTGATCTGCGAGGTCGCACCCTCAATTTTACAGGTATTTTATTTTTATTTTACGTTAAATAAAATTAAATAACTGATTTCGCAAAATTAATTTCATAAAAAATGCTTTTGCACGTCAATCTTTTTTCCTACCAGCACGTCGACGTCAATGGCCTATTGAAAAGAAGTGCCGCAAAAAACTTAACAGCTAGTCTGTTACACAGACTATAGCTGCTGAGTTTACAGACTCTTCCACTTTGATTATCTCTCTTTGATCGTTGGGATTTGGTGCGCATGGGCCATGGCAGATCTGTTGATCTCATAATTAGATGTTGTTACATCTTACGTAATTTGATAAAAAACTGAATACTTAGGTTTAGGTTTAGGTTAACAGGGGATTTTTCCGCACTTGGCCTCTAAAGTGGGCCATTGTACGTGAGAAATACATTACCACCACCGTCACTCAAACCATCTGAGCTCTGTCCAGAGTTCCAGCACTGCTGTGATGTCCCGGAGCACCTCCCGCAGGGTGCCGCTGTTGGGTAGCAGGCGTGCTCGATGGTGGTCACAGAGATGTTTTAATCTCTGGTCTGTGATGGTGGTCCACACTCTTGCACTGCAGTAGTACGTGGGCCGGTGTTGAATCTGAATAACTGAATACTTAATCCTACATTGATAAATAACCAATCTTTTTACTCTTATTTTTGAAACGGCAAGTCAAGATGTCTGATGTTAGGCCTAATATGTATAATAGTTAAATAGAGCTTAGGGGGTGCTCTTGTGCTCACATTGTGCCCTACTTAAATAACATATAGACCAACAAACTTATCTGTTCCGATGGCCAAAATTGGAACTACGTGAAAAGTCAGATATTGCAATGCAAAAACTATATTTATAAAACGACAGTAGCGACGCCGCCACCGGAACATGTAAGTTTGTCGGTCTATATCCTGTGTTAGTAATGCTACACCACAGATATTATAAAACTAGTAGCCTAAACTGCAATAACATTATTTAATTTTAATAAATGGAGTTAACTCGTACAGGTGCAGTACATGGAGCGGATTTAATAGCATTAATGGGCGATGCATTGATGTTACAAATTGCTCGTCGACATGCAACATCAGACGAAAAACGATCATCGTTATTATTTCGACAGTATATTGTTAATTTCATCAAATTTGGGTAACCTTACTTTTATTAAATTTATGGCCTAACTTCAAGTAACTCCGTGATGCTCAGAGGCTCAAATCAATATACCACTAAGTTTACTTCAATTATTATAATTTATGGTTCCTCGGCCGGTTTCTGTTTAAAGGTTTTTGTAAATCCTTGAAAAAAGTACTTCGTGCAGTCGACAGCACACAGACTACCCTAATCTGTCATATTTCTACAACCAATGTTTTAGCCTTACCTATTCACTTCACATAGATTTGTCTTTCAACACAGAATTAATTATTCTATGCCTTTCATTGGGAATTATGTGAGTTTTTGTTAAATAATATTTTTTTCGATTACTTAGTTCTCCGGGGCTTGAATCGGTTTGGCAACGGTATAAGGTTGGCGAAGCTTATGTCCACGGTATATCCAACAATATGGATAAGCAAAGCAGGCGCAGTGTCAACAGGGATGCTACTTTCTTTCTTCAATATCTGCCACAACTGTATAGTATTTTAACATCCACCATACATACTGAACAACTGACTTTACATCAAGGTAGGTATCAGTTTTCACAGAAGGCAAAATATTTAGTTGTGGTAACAACATTATCATAAGGTTCAATATTAATAATCAACTTACTTAGGTATAGAGTCCGACCGAAGGTTCGGTTTCGGTTTCGGTTTCGGCCGAGTTTCGGCCAAAAATCAAGTTTCGGCTGCAGTTTCGGTTTCGGCCAAAAACGGCCGAAACTTTTGCCGAAACCGAAACTGATTTCGGAAGTTGTCATGTACGCTCGCCTAACTTCGTTTCTCGCGGCAACGCTTTGGCGGACGCTCGCGAACCTGTTTGGGAATTGTTGTACGCCGTTTGGATATCTCTTTAGCAATACAACATAGTCAGTGCGTTAAATAGTAACAATTAGTGATTCGATTATAACTGATAAACTTGATAAGTTCTCATTTGAAAAAATAATAAAAATACAAGACCCAGGAACTTGATATTTTGTACAAGGATTCTTTATAATGCGTAAGTTCCCACTAAGAAGGGGTTTTTTCAAGGGGGTAAAAAGAGGGTTAGAAGTTTGTATGAAACTTCGTCATTTTAAAAGTTACAATCTTGAAATTTGGGAAGTATATTTTTAGTTTGGTGTCAGTTTCAAGGCAACTGACACCAAAAGGGGGGGCAGACGAGCAAGTGGGTAAGTTATCACCGCCGCCTATAAGCACCCGAGACCTCCGTGGAGTCGCAGGCGCGTTGCCCGCCTTTAAGTGTGGAATATGCTCGCTTCTTCATTTCGCATTGGTTTGAAAACACTGCTGCACAGCACGGTGGTGAAATTTAGCACCAGGAATCAAATCAAATAATTCCTCGGTACACTCCCCAAGATATAGGCGGTAAAAGACGCACAGGGACGCAATATCTCTACGCAATGCCAGAGAATCTAAGCAACCGGCAAGACTTTCGGCACCGACAATCTGGGTTCCTCGACGTTGGATACGGTCAAAAGGAAGAACTTGGTACTGTGGTGCTCCGGCCCAGAGATGGCAGCTGTACTCCATGTGAGGCCGAACTTGGGCTTTATAGAGTTGGAGGCGATGAGTCGGAATAAAATACCACATTGCTTTACCTAGGACACCTAGTCTTTTTGAGGCAAGCTTAGCTTTTTATTCCAGATAACCGCGAAATTGAACGTCGCTCGAGATATCGACGCCGAGAATCCCAATGCTCGGTTGTATAACTAGACGAGTGCTCTCAAAATCGGGAGAAACTACAAAGTCGTTTTTTTTTGTGGTAAACGCACAAACTTGTGTCTTTTTCGAGTTAAATTGGACCAGGTTAAGACATCCCCAAGAAGATACCTCTTTTAAGAAAGTCACCATCAGAGACACAAGTCCGTTCCGACATCCTATCACATGTGCGTTAGAAACATTTGCACGATCGGTGTAAGAAGTATCACTCGTACTGTCATCCGCATAGAAGGATTAGAAGGTGTTTTTATTTGAACCCCATGGGGGTTAAAATAAAAACACCTTTTTTACTTTAAATTTTCTAAAAGCGAGCTTTATAATGTGTAAGTTTCCACTAAGAAGGGGTTCATAGTGGTTTATAGAATGTAGTCTACCCGAGCGAAGCCACGGGCGGAAGTCTAGTATTAAATTTATCATTACAACAAAATCAATATACTGTGATTTCAATTTTATGTCCCAATTAATGCAGGATAATTTGTAAAATGCACCAAATATCAGTATTTTAAGGAATTTTATACCTGACCACGCGAGTTTCGGTTTCGGTTTCGGTTTCGGCCGAAACTGAAGCCACGGCCGAACATTCGGTTCCGGTTTCGGTTTCGGCCGGAAAACCTGTTTCGGTCGGACTCTACTTAGGTACCTATTTGCTTCAGGTGAAAGCAGACTACGTGGAGGTGTGTTCGCAATGTGTGGCGTATCTGCAGTGTTACTTTTGCTTCTATGCATAAGTGCAATTCTCTTGCATAAAGAACGAACACATAGATCGTCACTTGCTGATGAAATACACCGTTAATTTATGCTTGGTTAAAAAATAAAGGATATTTTGACACAAATTATAATTTCGGTTTTATCTATTGATCTGAAGTAAAAAAAAATAGGTGCAAGCGATTTTCAACCTTATCGACATAAAAAACAGCAAAGTTAGTGAAATGAGCGATTGGGAAAAGTAACAAAACTTAAAGGTCAATAAGGTCAAAAAACGGATGCACCAGTTTTTTTTAACCTAATATCAATAGACGATGTTTTCCTCCCTTCACTTGGCTTGCTTCCCCGACATTCATTTGTTTCCCCAACATCTGGAAATTCACACACACACAGCGCCATCTGGCTCCAAACTAAGCATTAGCTTGTGTATTCCTTAGTTTTCCGGAATTTACACACATTTTATTAAAATTGGAAAAAAAAACAAGTGCAATAGTGGGGGTACATGGGTAGTGGGAGGGTGGACGAACATCTCGTTACTGCCCCACCGTACCACCGCCCATACTCCCAGTGGTACGGTGGATCTAAAACCGTACCACTGAACAAACAGGGTTGTGGGAAGTGGGAACTGACAAGGAGCATAATTTTTTAAATAATATTTAAAAAATTATGCTCCTTGTCAGTTCTAGAAGGTGTATACTTTCAGTTACCTTCCCTTAGGCCAGGTGGTCCGACCGGCTTGTCCGACCAACCGGATCACTATTTTTATTTACTGCTGGTTCGATTGATCGAACTCTAAAGTTCTCGTTGTCCGATTATCGAATTACTGGGACTATACATTTCCCTTTAGACCTATTATTATTATTTGACAGTTTTTTTAATAGCATTAAAACAAGTGAATGTCGGAAAAACAAGTGAATGTCAGGAAAACAAATGAATGTCACGAAAACGAATGTCGGGGAAACAATTGAAGGTAGAAAAACATTGTCTAGTGATTTGAAGTAGAAAAATCAGGTGTGCAAGCGATTTTCGACCTTATCGACTATACCCCGTTTTATTTAGCATTAGAAATTTGGTCACCTAAGAAGCAGTGGTCGTAAACATTTTCTACAAGCAAATATTGATCAAATATTGATCAAGTATTGATCATATGGTTAAGAGGATTCAAACGATTTATGATACTCTGGATCTAGATATCGATTGTTTGTGACAACATCACCACATCAAACGTCACTAAGGTTCCGTATAGACGGTCTCAGTATTTAAAAAAAATATCTAACGAAGAGGATGATGTTGGGTTGAGAGCAAATTTAAGCTATTTGAAATACCTATGTAGTGCATCAGATAAATAAAACAAACTAGATTTAATTTGAAAACTTTATTCATCTTCAGAGGAATCTGAAGAATCAGATTACCCCTACAACGATAGCAAACTTTTCCACATTATTATCTATTGATGTATCTAAGCGTAGCATCTTTTCTTGCTCTTTAATAACATGCTGGAATTGCTGGATGGATGACATCCAATTACTTGCTGAAATACGACAGAAGGTTTCTGGAACTAACTTTTTTATTGTAGCCATTTTAAAATCTTTATTCCCTCTTATTACAAAAAATACGCTAGAACAGGTTTGAAACTGTACTAACTACTACAGGCACTTTAAAATGTAAAAAATCTCAGAGCCTACGTAAAAGCTGATGGAGGAAAGACGTGATATGGCTCTGCTATCTTCTGAAGATGCTTGTCGGCATAAGCGGCTCAACCAGACAGATTTCCAAGTGCCTTACCCGCGACATACGCCGATTTAATACGAAATGTATTAAAGATTAAAGAGGCCATTGAGCGAAACAAAGACTTTAAAGTGCTTGCCAGACCTGTCTCTTGGAAAGAGCTTGTTGACGAAGTTGAAGACAGAGGACGGTAGAGTCGTCACGTCACGCCCTGAGCTTTTGGCCGAGATTGAAAACTTTTATGGGCAGCTGTACGCGACGACACGAACACCTGACACCGAGGCCACAGATCGTAGAGCCAAATTGACCCGACACTACACTGAAGATATTCCGGATGTCAGCCTTTACGAGATTAGTGTAGCTCTGAAACAGCTTAAAACAACAAGGCGCCGGGGCAAGACGGAGTTACAGCGGAGCTTCTAAAGGCATGAGGACGACCGGTCTTGAAAGCTCTCCAGAGGTTGTTCGACTCCGTTATTCTAGAGGGCAGAACGCCAACAGCATGACACAGGGGCGTGGTGAAGCTTTTCTTCAAAAAGGGCGATAGGACGCAGCTGAAGAACTACAGACCCATCACACTACTGAGTCATGTTTACAAGCCGTTGTCTAAAGTTATAACGAATCGTCTCGTACGTAGGTTTGATGACTTCCTGCCTCCCGAACAATAATACCATTATGCTTAGCGTTTGTGGACTATGAAAAAGCCTTTGATTCTGTCGAGACATGAGCCGTGCTTCGGTCACTCCAAAGGTGCCAAATAGACTACCGATACATACAAGTTAGTGGTCAGTCGCTGTACAAAAACGCCACCATGTCAGTCCGCCTCCAGGACCAGAAAACAAAACCCATTTGGCTCCAGCGTGGTGTGAGGCAGGACGATGTTATATCGCCGAAACTGTTCACTACTCTTTTGGAGGAAGTGTTTAAGCTTCTGGACTGGAGAGACTTGGCATCAATAAATGACACACCTTCGCTTCGCTGATGATATCGTAGTCATGGCAAGACCTTGGAAGACCTAGGCACAATGCTCAACGATCTCAGTAGTGTCTCAACAAGTTAATGTACACACCCATTTCCACATACACACATACATGCCCACACGTACTTAATGCTGTCATCTTTTCCCTTTTTTTGAAAAGGAAAAAGATTGAGACTGAAATCTGTTGAGTTGCGTCCATCTGTTTATTGTTTTGTTAATTATAGTCTGGATATTGCAATACAAGCTTATAATACATATATGCTTAGTGCAAAAGCCGCTAGATAATTGTTTCTAAATGTTAAGTGTTCTAGAAATAAATAAATTTATTATTATTATAAGTGGGTCTTAAAATGAAAATCGAAAAGACGAAAATTATTTCGAACTCCCATGTCGTACCCCCGTAAAAGTTGGGAACTCAACACTGGAAGTTGTAGACGAGTACATTTACCTGGGCCAAAAAGTCCAACTTGGTAAATCCAACTTCCAGAAAGAGATCGATTGACGAATCCAACTCGGCTGGTCAGCGTTCGGAAAGCTTCGCAGTGTATTCTCGGCCTGTTTACCGCAGTATCTCAAGACAAAATTCTTTAATACGTGTGAGTTGCCAGCGATGACCTATGGAATTGAAACGTGGCCACTTACAATGTGCCACAGGCAAACTCAAAAACTTAAAATCGCGCAGAGGGTAATGAAGAGGGCTATGCTTGGAGTCTCCCTGCGTGATCGCATCACAAATGGTGAGATCCGCAAAAGGACCAAGGTCACCGAAATTGCCCTAAGAATTGCGAGCCTTAATTTGCAGTGGGCAGGCCACATTGCAAGAATGACTGTCCTCGAGTGGTGGCCACGTAGTTGAAAACGCAGCCGTGGTAGGCCTCCCACAAGGTGGACCGATGATCTTATTAAGGTCGCCGGAATCCACTGGATGTGGGTGGCGCAGGACCGATCGGTTTGGAGATCCTTGGGGGAGGCCTATGTCCAACAGTGGACGTCTTTCGGCTGAAATGATGACTTAATAGTTAAACCGATGATGGAAACGATTTATAGGGTAAGAGGTACAATTATTGGCACTTTAAGGAATTTCGCAACTTTAAAGGCCTGTAGAAAATCAGCCAATTTAAATATCGACTTAAATTTGATTTCGTATGATTCTTTATTTATTTGAGAATAGATTTAAACGGGTTGATAGTTAAGAAATGTGTTAGAAATACGAAAATTTCCGCAAAATATGAAAAAACACCGAAAGTCACTATTGTTGGCACCCTAAAGTACAAATGTTGGCATAGAAAAATGTACAATTGTTGGCAGTGCCAATAATTGTACACGTGACCGTGCCAATAACTAATCGGATCGCCTGATAGTGATGGGAAAAGTGAAATCTATATACTTACGAGTACCTATACAAGTAATTTGCCGTTCGTTATAGGCGTTAAAACTAGAGAACGGCTGAACCGATTTGGCTAATTTTGGTTTTGAAATGTTCGTGAAAGTCCAGAAAATATTTAAAAATGTGAGAAAATAGAGGAATTAGACGTAGGTCTTGCTTGGCGGTAATTGGAACGCCAAGCACACCACGTGGGGTTCCCCCTCGAACAATCCGTTCGGCGAGGACCTAATGTCCTGGGCACTCAGCTTGGGACTAGTGATCCTCAACAGGGGGAGCACGCCGACCTGTGTGAGGTCGTCGACATCACCCTGGCCACCTCACATTTGGCGGGCCGCGTCACCCAGTGGCGGGTGGCCGACGCGGAGACCTTTTCGGATCATAAATATATCCAATTTGGTATCTCCGTAGGCGGCCGTGGTACTCAAGTCCAACCGAGGAAAACATTCCGAATGGTCGTAGGTGGACAAACTCAACCCCCCAAATACAGCGACATTGCTGGCTCTTATATAGTCGGTATTAGCCACTTGAAGCCGATGACCGAGGAGCAAATGCGGCTGATACAGGAGGCTATCAAGGCTTCAACAAGGTAGTAGATGCTAGCCTCAGGGGGGTACCGAAACTCTTGGGTTTTACCTACAAGACAGGCTGGATATTGGCGACTGCACAAACCAGGGAACCAAGGACTGACTTGAGGGCTTAATCCGAGAAACGGAACCATGGCCCGGTGCAAAGCTCTCTATTATACCAGAGAGCGAACTGCCCAAGCCAAAATTTGGGACCGCATTCTGCCCCGGAGCAATTTATGCTATGGGTGCAGAATGAAGATCTCAACCCAAAAGTTTGGAGGGTTCTCCACACGAAGGAGGAAGCGACAGGATCTATTGTGACCTTCTCTCTCGATGACCAGTCTGTGGAAGCCCTCAAAAACGACCGTGGAGAGGCCAAATTTGGTGTGAGGACAGTTGTCTTCAAAATCAAAGGAGGCCAGGAGACGGAACCCCCAAAAGTGGCGAATCTACCGCCCACCACCAGCAGCGTAAAGGAATCGAAGAGGAGAGCGTTGAAACCCTCGGGAGCCTCCAAAGGCTCCCAAGGCTTAAAGCCTCCCCCTCCGAAACCTAAGGCCGTCGCGGGACCCTCATCTGAGAGTACCCAAAGGGCCCAAACGCGACTGGGAGGGGGAATTTAGCGGGAGCGCCGAAGGTACCAAGGGTTTCCCATGATATATGTAGATAGGTAGCTCACTTTTTATTAGCTGAGTAAATATACAGTCGTTTTGAATCGCCGTGTAAAAATCTACCTATTAGTAGGACTTATAATGCTTTAATAAATAAATTTTACAAAACAGTGGCACATCACTATTAGAATTTCATAAAAGCTGATACAATCATTGGCACCCTTCGAGGTACAATAATTGGCAGTGTCAATCGTAAAAAAAGTACAATTATTGGCACTGCTAAAATTTGAAACCACTATAGATAAGAAGACAAGTAGGCATTTTATGAATAGAACTTTCGAGACTGGTTAAAACACAATCATAACATTAACAGCGATTTTGCAAAACCGTATTTCAATAATTGGCAGGGGGTGTCAACGAACTAGTTCTCCATACAAACAAAATTACAATTATTGACACCCCCTAAAAGTTTTTTTCCAACAAGATTTACGATTGTATTTGCTGCAAAACCCACTATTTAACATCTTATTTAACTAAAAAACATTCACTGACCAGAAATTATCTACAAAATAAAAAGTAATAAGTCGTTAAACTTACCCTGCATTCACAAATTTTCTTAAGGAATCACGCACAAACTGGTTTCTCTCGGGACCATGACCGAAAAGAATTTTTTCTAGTGTTGTCAGTTGTAATTATTTAAAAACTACTATTTAGTGTTGTAAATGAATAATTGAACTTTTATTCTAAATCTTTAGTTTATGGATTTTTGCCTCGAAAAGCTTAATATTTAAGTTTAAAACCCAGAGTGCCAACATCTGGAGGGGGGCCAACATTAGTATAGTTTACCCTAATCACTTTCACCGAGTAAGTTTTTCGTATGATTGAATGAACCTGCAGAGGCAAAAAGAGACAAATAGAGCGTAAATAAATTTAATTACAACCGAATATACATTTAAAAAAGATTGTTGAACAAGCACTTTTACAACTTTCTTAGACAACTTCTAAATCTCGCCGCTAGGGGCGCGTGTGTCGTCTTCCTCAATCTTTGCGTTTCATGTTTACAATCGCTGCTTCTTGAGGTCTTTTAAAGTGCAAACTTTTTACAATGATTAGTTTATTTCTGTTAAATTATTCGTTTTGTTGTACAAATCGAAAATTAAGTATTTAAATATTGAAAATAATAATCAACGATCACAATAATGGCTATAATTAGAATCGGAAGTGTGTGAATAAAATAATTTGACATAAAGTTATATTTTAGCTTGACACAAATTTGTGCATATAATAAAATACCTAAATTTCGTTCTTTCTAATGCTAAATAAAATGAAGTATAGTTGATCATACTACGGGAATTAACCTTTCTAGGGGGCGGCAAAATTTCCTGGAGGAGCAAAAAGGGGCGGCAGAGTTGTAAAAGAGGGCGGCAGAATCGTCTTTCGCCCCGTGGGCTGCTTTGCCAACTGGAGGAGCAAAAAAAAGGGCGGCAGAATTGTCTTCCGCCCCCACGCTACGCCACTGGCGTTACGCGCGCCGACTATGGGCGTTTTTCGACTCACCGGCCCGGCACCGGCACCGACGCCGGCGCCGGTGCCGTGTCGGTGCCGGGGTAGCAAAAATGTATGGCTCGCTTTTTCACTTACCGGCGCCGGCACCGGCCCGGCGTTACTTTAGTATATATTCTGTGCCGGCGTAGAGTCCCGCCGGTGCCGGCGCCGTCGCCGGGGAAGGAAGCTTCCCACTCGGTGCGGTTCGTTGACACTAGTTCCATGATACAGTTCCATGATGGACTACTGTTAATAACTGCATGTGTACTGTATATGAATTGTAGCAATGTGCGTGTGTGAGTGCGCGGGGTGGGTAGGAGAGCGGAGCGGAGGGTAAGTAAGAGACACCGGCACAGTGGAAAAACGAAGCCCCGGCACCGGTGTCTGTGCACCGTGCACGGCCATGCCGGTGCCGTGCCGGTGCCGGGCCGGGTAGTCGAAAAACGCCCTTTCTCGGAGAGCGGCCGAATCCCAGCAAAACCGGTTGCGACGTTCGAAAATTAAATTTCAGTTCGCTCACTCAGTCTGCCGCTAACAGTTTGCCTACTGGGGACGCAGGCTTAGTATCTCCATATAGGGGATAAGTTTCCTAATAAAATATAAATGAAAGTACGAGTACCTACTTGAGTTTTTTTAGTAGTAGAGAGGGGCGCATTTTCATGAAGTGCGCAATCTTGTTATAATTCTATAAAGGCCAGTCAACGAAGCTCTAACTTTGCCACTTGAAGCAAACACTGCCGTACCATCCTTTACTGGAACCATTTCGCCGCATTTTCGGGCCCCTATTTGAGAACCTCTGGATAAGACCTGAACGCAGAAATTTTCGTCATTTAGTAAGCTATAATCACATACTTAAAATCCAAAATTTTAAGTCTGTAAGTCGTTTAGTTCCGAAGTTAGTAAGCGAAAGCAAAAAGTTTCGCATATATGACAGACACTGACTCACTCACTCACTCACTGATGATCATCAAAATAGAACTAGCCCGTTCCACATAAGTTGTCCTTTTCCGCTATATTGGCAGCATTGCCTACGCTTTGTAAATCTGTCAAAAAACCATGGAATTAATATTATCTATGTCAAAAAACAGATTGAAAGTATCTCAGAAATGCTTTTAGTACAATACTTGTTCTGAGGAAAGTATCTCTGTGTTGAAAGCTCAGAACAACAGTAGTACCAATATAGCGGCTAGAGGACTTCTTATGTGGAAAAGAGTTTATAAAGTACTTCCCATAAACTCAGAGAGCTGAAATTTGGTACAGAGTTAGGGTTTAATGGCCACATAACCCCTCAATTGATGGCCTGCCTTCTAAAGGCAGCGCCATGATGGTCGACGTTTGATGGGCTGCCTTTAGAAGGCAATTCCTTATCGCCCGTATTTAAAGTCTGTTTTCGTTTTTTTGACGATTCGTTGTGTTTTATTAGTTTGTTAGGTTGGTAGAACAAACCAGCGACTAGCAAATGACAGCGCCCGGCGCGCGAACATTTGAAACCGATGGGAGTTTTGTCAATCTTTTTAAAATGTTCGCGCGCCGGGCGCTGTGACTGTATGCAGAAATTGTTGATTTACTTGATATTTTATTATGTAAAGGTGTGAATGTTATTTAATGTGTTTATTGCTTAATAGTAACAGGTTAATTTAAAGTGGACAACTAAAGCAACAAGTTGTTTATTTTTTTTTATTTGATTTTTTAGTTTTAATTACCCAATTTCATTCCACTTGTATTTTCCCTCGCATACAGTTCGAACACAGTAGAATATAATTTAAATTATATATTTTTAACTTGTAGACCATTTAATAATGACTTTATTGATACCAAATGACTGGTATTTGCATACAGGAAGGATTTAAAATATTTTTTTTTAAAAATTAAAAATAAAAAAATAATCAAAATGGCGGCCATTTTGTTTTTCCTAATCAAAATTAAGGAAAATGGTCGCCATGATGTCATTAAAAACTAGTATATTCGAAGATCTGGAGTACCTGGTGACCCTGATTAGAAAGCACAAGAGCCCAACCAAACTATTAGAGATCGACATCATCATCATCATCCCAGCGTATTCCCGATTGCATCCAGTATGGAGCTCAGGGTCCGCTTCGACTATGATCCTAGATTTGACAAGCCTGGTTATTACAATGGAGCGATTGCCATCTGACCTCCGTAACCCTACAAGGGAAACCAGACCTACTATTAGAGATCGACATATACTGCCTTTACAAAAAATACTAAACTTGGTGAGCCGCTTCATTTGGTGGTGGTGTAGGTGAACCACTTAGGTGTTCCACGGGTCATAAACCGTGGGGGGATGGGAGGGGAAAGGGGGATGGTAGGGGAATGGGGGGAGAGGGGATGGGAGGGGTAGGAATGAAGGGGTATGGAAATGGCGGGGATGGGAGGGGGAAGGGGGAGGTGGGGGAATGGGGATAGTAGTATAAGGGAGGGGAAGGTGGGGGGGATGGGGATAGTAGTACCTTATCAATCCTATAATATCCCCCTTCCCCCTCCTTAGGGAGCGTTCAAGTATTACGTAACGCAATTATTGAAGATTTTTGACCCCCCCTCCCCCCCTTGTAACGCACCGTAACGTTTTTCTGTACCCCCCCTCCCCCTCTCTAAACGTTACGTAACACTCAAGTCAAGTGACCATTTTTACCCAAAAGTCGCAAAAAGTTATGTTATAGTTTTTATCCTTGGTATACTTTTAATTGCCTTTGCGGTAATAATACCATATAAATAAAACAAGAGATTTTTAATCCGCAAAACCTGCGTATTTTGTTAATTTTTTATAAAAATTTTTGGCGACCAGACTATTCAATTTGAGGTATTCCCCGTTAAACGTAAATGAAAAGGGTTGCCATTTTGGGAGTTTTTATTCCCTAATTTTGTATTTAAAAAAAATAACAACGTTACGTAACATTTTGTAAGGAAGACCCCCTCCCGCCCCTGTAACGCATCGTAACGTTTTACGAGACCCCCCCCCCCTCCCGCGTCTTTCCATTCTATACAATGCCAGAACGCAGCCATAGGAAACTGCTCGAGTATATATTGTAAATAACTTTTTTACTAAGTTCTTCCAATTCATACAAGAGCAGTACGCAAATAATCGCGTATACTTCGTAGTAACGAACAAGTTTTTCTTGTTCCATAATCTACAGTGCCAGTGCGCATACGGACTAATCGTGTATATGTCGCGCAGGCAATTTGTATTATTCCGCTGTTTACATACGGCGTACTGAGAGAAATTAAGTTAAAAAAAACACATCGGAGGCGGAAAGCGACTCGGATGGATATAGGTTAGAAGGCTAAGGCGGGAGCGAAGCGAAGCGGAGCTCCCGCCTTGGCCTTCGTGGTTATTTTTTTTCAAGCCTGAAAAAAAAAAAATTGCTACAAAAAATAGAATACTAGCAGGCCGACCTTCGACCCACCGCGACAAAAAATTGAAAAAGAAAACACGACCTAGCATTTAACTTAATAATATTAATAATGCTCGTTGAAAAGCACTTTTTAATGAAAATAATTATGATTAAGTAATTGTTTTGTATTTATTTCTACCTAATAAAGTTAAAATAAAATTCCATATTTTACTAAAAAACTAGATTGAACACTTGTCAAGTGTAAGTAAGTTTGTAGTATAGTTTGGAACAAAGACGCGAGCATCCACGATACAAATTATACACGATCAGTACGCAAAATTCGTGTATGCATTGTAATAGCAGAGTTAAAAACAGCATTACAATATATACTCGAGCAGTTTCCTATGGCTGCGTTCTGGCCTTGTATAGAATGGAAAGACGCCCCCCTCCCCCCAAATTGCGTTACGTAATACTTGAACGCCCCCTTATTCATAACCTGGAATAGGGGCATTGGCTTTTAATTAAATTCTTACGGGAAACGTCTCATTCCCGCGGGAATAACGATACGGCTGAATGGATTTACATGAAATTTGGCACAGGTATAGTTTATAACTTAGAAAGAACAGGACATAGGCTAAAAAAATCTTACGGGGAACATCTCATTCCCGCGGGAATAACCATTTTGAAACGGCTGAACGGATTCAAATTAAATTTGGCACATGTATAGTTTATAACCGTCTCATTCCAAATAGATACAAAATAAATCAATATGCCCACGTTCCTACAAAAAGAAGTGAAATCCCACCAAAAACATTCTGTAAAAAACTAGCCAAGTCTCGATGGAGCTGCTTAACGTTTATCTCTAAAAAGTAATGAAATCTAGACAAAGTCGTGCCAAGCAATGATATTAGCATAAAACATCATTGGTGCCAAGTCTAAGATTCCTTACTGCGATTTCTTTATTATTATAGTTAATGTTGTGTGACTTGGCCGTTGAAGGGCCAGACGGCCAAACGGACCTGCAACTCAACTTTGAAGGGCCAAATGAGACACTAACGTATTATAGAATGTTTAGGTTGAACATTCTTTCGTCAGTACGTTGAGGTTATGTTGGTAATGAAACAAATCCTTGTTTATTTTCTTCTTTTAGTAATTATTAAAATATGTTTTTTATTAATAGTCATCTTAGAAGCAGTCAGGGGAAAAATAAACAGTCTCCTAAAACATTTATGAGAATACTGGACCTTTAAAATTTAAATTCGATATTTAATATCGTCAGTGGCTAAATTACAAACCGTACAAAGCCAAAACCTATAAAAAAATTGACTATCAAAGTCAAACAAATTGCTTCCTGCTGTCAAAATAACGAGTAACTGAAAGTGAAAACCATTGAGCTATTCAGTACATAATATTTCTATGGTGAAAACAGACACCACGCGATTGTTCTTAGAATAATATTCTTGATATTTCTAACATTGATATCTGTAAAAGTCCAAAACATGGCCTTGGCGCTCCAAAGACGTGCAAATGTAAGTTCTGTTAGATAAAATTTAGATTCGTTTACCTTATTTTGAAATTTTGTTAAATATATTAAACCCATAATTAACTATAAAATATTCTGCTTTTTGTAGGTGAGGCTACCACCAGAAGTAAATAGGATATTGTACGTCCGAAACCTCCCATACAAAATATCTGCAGAAGAAATGTACGACATATTTGGAAAGTATGGAGCTATAAGGCAAATTCGTGTGTAAGTCTTTTTTATTACAAAATACACAAATCAAACCTACCCCAAACAAAATAGTCATGCTAATTTAATATAATAGGTATTATTATCTGGTTCAAATGCTATTAGGATAATATCTTTTGGAATAGAGCTAGCAACACATAATAATATCTCTGTGTGTAAGTCATCATCACTGTCGCGTAACGCAACTCCAATGGGTAAATAGGTAATAACATTTTAACCAGATAGTACAATTATTTACTTAAATACATATAAACATCCAGACACAGGACAAATACAAGTGTTCATTAGATTTTATTTATTTATATCTTTTTTTTTCAGTGGTAATACTCCAGAGACTAGAGGAACTGCTTTTGTAGTATACGAAGATATATTTGATGCTAAGAATGCATGTGATCATTTGTCTGGCTTCAATGTTTGTAACCGATATTTAGTGGTTTTATACTATCGGTCAAACAAAGCATTTAAAGGCATGGATATTGAAAAGAAACAAGAAGAAATTGATGCACTTAAAAAGAAATATGGAATATCTACTGAAGAACTCAGGAAGTAGTAATCTAAGGTCATATGATATTTTGCATAAGCAAAAAATAGTTAAGAATCAGACCCCCAAACCAAACCGAAATATTGTTTCTCTTCATTTATGTGCTAAGTGAAAAACAGTTTTAACTTTTAACACAATAATTGGACAGTTCAAAATTCATGGTTCATCCCATTATTCATAATAAACATATTTAAATAAAGTTAGATTAAGTTTATGTATACTTTTTTATTTGATATTTTCCAAATTAACTAATCCTCCTTAGTAAATCAGTAAATGGTGTTTTAATGTTATTAAAAAAACTATCAAACAAGCAGACTTTAGCCGAGTTACATGTGTAATAAGTATTTATTCTACATAACCTTTGTGAATTGTCTATAAATATTGTTTTGTGAATTTAAAATAGTTATTTATGTGGCTGTTGCATAATGAGGGTCATTAAAATACGAATGTGGTTTTATGAAACGAACGAAGTGAGTTTCATAAAAGGATCACATGAGTATTTTAATGCCTAATTATGTACAGTCACATACATAACTTTATCTTCATTCATTGTAGGTCAATTTGAATGAAATACATTTTAAGAAGACGTTCGAAATTTGAACGTAACTAAGGTATCGGTTACTGATACTAAAATGTAAACATTAAGATGCAGCCACAGATACTCATATCTAAATATAGGGCGTTTGCTCATCGATCCTGACTATAAAACGTTCGAAATTTGAACGTAATTAAGGTATCGGTTATCGATACTAAAATGTAAACATTAAGATGCAGCCACAGATACTCATATCTAAATATAGGGCGTTTGCTCATCGATCCTGACTATAAAATAGTCATATTAGGGTATGGATGTAGATAAAATATCTTTGTTAACTGTACAATTTGATTCAAAATAGGCGCGGTAGTGTCGTTCATTTGGTAACAAACGACACTACTGGTAGTGCGGCTGGTAGTGTCGTTGCCATGAAATGACCACAACACCATTGATTTTTTGGCAAAATAGAAAAAGGTTTTTCTGGGTTTACGAAAAATAACTACAAAGGCTAAGGCGGTAGCAGAGCTCCCGTCTCATCCGAGTCGATTTCTGCCTCCAATAGGTTTTTTTTCCTTCTCAAATATTTGTATTCGTGCGTTGGTTTGTATTTGTTTGATAGTGGCAGCTTTGTTTTTTCGCCCTGAGTTTATTGGGTTGTTTTCAAATTAATTGTACCATAACTCACATGTAACGTCACTCACATGTAACATAAAGGTAAATTCTCACAAGATAATATTCTCCCATCGTATTAAAACTAGTGGCTGCCCGCGACTTCGTCTGCGTGGACCGTAGAGAACCATGGACAAGGGTAAAAAAAGTCATAAGTTTAGTGCCAAACATCCAAAACCGTTTAGGCGTACCTAAATTTTACGGTTTTATCCCTGTAAATGACGATTTCAAACAAACTTTCATCCCCTATTTCCACCCCTTCCATTGCTCCCCTTTTTCCGGGATTGAAATGAGACGACACGGCAGGCACTAGCTTTCAAATAAAAAAAGAATCATCGAAATTGGTCCACCCAGTAAAAAGATATGAGGTAACAAACAGAAAAAAAAATACAGTCGAATTGAAAACCTCCTCCTTTTTTTTTGAAGTTGATTAAAAACGAACATTGTGAGTAACGAAATTGTGAATAACGAACCCCAATGTGGACGAGTCTTTACCATGTAACGTTATTCACATGTAAGTAAATATTGATGTTTTACTACATCTCAGTAAACATAACATCATAACCACAAAGCCTGCAAACAATGTAATTGCCATTTTACAATCACAACAATTAGTTCTTTCGAATACACTTATATTAATATACAACTTCACTTACCTTACATATTATAATCCTGTCGTTTTTCACAGGTTTTCGATGTTAATTTTACGACCTCATTTACATAACCTCATGTAACTCTGGCAAAGACAGGCGTTTTGTTTATTTTTTAACACCAAATGGAAGTCCGGGAATGCCAGAACCGAAAAAAACATTTCAACGGTAGTTATTGCGATTTTAAAGTCCCAAATACCGTTACTCACGCATTGTTACTCACATGTTACAAAACCTTGGACATCTCTTTAAATCAATGTAAAAAAACAAACAATAAGCTGAATACGACCTCAACGCAAGTCACGGTTAGTCTGTCCTTTAATCTAAAGATCAAAGTTCATAATTTGCCTGTACGTGTATTTACGAAAGAGTTGTTCACATTTTTCTAGACAAAGGTAGCAAATGGACATCCTTATTTTGTATGAGATGAAAAAATAATAGTTTGTTTTCTTAGCTCATATTCCATAACTATTTGATTAAATAACAAAATTATAAGCTTAAGTTATAATAAGTAAACCAAGCTGCTGGAAAAATATTCATAAAACAGTTCAGAATTGAAATCTTTCTCACAATTACGCAATGAAGGTGTTGGACAAAAATTTTGACTCTAGGTACAATTATTTTGATTTTTACCCTATTACAAACTTCATCATCAGCTTATATGTTCCCACTGCTGGGACACAGGCCTTATCTTAAATTGTGAGATAGTGTGGGACCACAGACTAAATACCATATTTCTCTATGTGTGGGACATACTACACCACGTTGGCCTAGTGCGAGTTGGTGGAGGGGTGCGTAAAGCAAGTGACCAATATAGGAATATCTACGATGTTATCAACCAAACTTGACGACTAATATCTACATATAGTAAATATCAGCCGGGGCCAACAGCTTAACGTGCCTTCCGAAGCACGGAGACGCTCGAAATAAATGTCACTAAATGTGGTCAGAATGGTCACCCATCTATTAACCGACCGCGCCGTGGGTAACTTGACAGTCGTTATCTCTAACAAACCACTGTCACAACTGCGCCACAAGCGCCTCGTGTAAGTATCATAATTCACAATCATAACGTATCACAAACTTAAATTACTTACCTACAATTAATAAGTTTTTACCATAATATTCTGGATTTATTTTATTAAATATTTTGTGGACATCCTATTTATACGATTCGGCCAAACGTGGATAACAAAATCGTTAAACGTAGACGATTGAATGATCTGGTCAAGGGACCACACGGGGAATCAAGGAAATTGAGTTGCCCTACAGACCTGTCTTGAGTTACATCATTATGCGACCATTTCATGAAGTGAGCAATTCAACGATGTGGCCACGACATAGATGTGCTATACACGGTGTTTAACCCGAAAAATAAAATTTGTGCCCACTAAGGTTTTTGTTTCATGATAACAGGATGCTGCTAGCGTAATTTGAAATCGTTATCCTGGCGTGGCGGCCGGCACGATTTGTACCTATTGTTCCTATGCCAATTTAATGTGCCCTAAAATAGTCGAACAGGGGTATTTGTGCACCCTGTAGTTTTTGAGTAATTGCAAATTCCGAAATAAACGTGTTTATTTATTATTATGATTTTTTGAGCAGATGCCTTGGTAATTTGTGGCAATTGTGCCCCCAAAATTATTGTTCAATTGGATGGTCATTATAAATAAAACAACATTCAAGTTGCCATTCTTTTATTTGCATGTGCATATGGATATGATGTCATCACTAATGGTGAACATTGTAAAGCCAATTAAAATAATATTATAATGTTGACAGTGAATAATTTCTTGTTTACTGCTTAAATATCAACTGAGAGAAGGGTTTATACAGGATTAAAGTAACGCGGACATTAACTGTTGCTGATTTCAGTTAAAATGTATCAATTTCCAATTTCAATTTTCATGCAGGAGTATTTCAAAACTTCATATTCAACACAAAACAAACAAGAACGCTAGAGTCCTAGGAAAAATAAAATGATAGGCTGAATTAATGATAAAAGTCATTAAAATGACAAATTCTTAGTTTTTGCAAAATTGATATATTTTTTACCTGAAATATGGACAGTAATAGCTCTAATACCGCGTTTACATTCAGCCATTTCCGTTGCTGCTTGCTTTGCCGTACATATTTCCCTGTATATTGATGTGGCAACGTCAGCGGAAATGAGTGTTTACATTGCCGCTTCATATGTATTTTAAATTCGACTCTGGGCCATGGATAACGTGGAAATTGTCGCAGCGTCGGCGCTCAGCCTTTTAAGTTTAATTAATTATTTAAATGTTTTAAAAAAAATAGAATTCAAAAGAGACGTCGTCGTCAGAGGAGATGGTGGATGATAGCAATTCATCGTAATAAAACAATAAGTATTTTTAAAGATATTAAACGACTGAACGAGAGAGCAACATGTAAACACACGTTGCCGCTCGCATTGCCGCGCTTTGATGTCCGCTAGAAAAACCGCCAAATGGGGGATAGCCGGGCAATGCGAACGGCAACGTCAAGGCAATGGAAATGACCTGTTTACATTCTCGCGTTTCCCAGTTTATTCCCCATGTTGCCGCGGCAATGGGCTGAATGTAAACGCGGTATAACTATCTTACTGCGACAGATACATAGATACAGAATGTAAATAGGTACCTCTAACGTCCTAGCTTCTAATATAGTTTTAAGTCTCACATCAAAAGTTTCTTTAATAAAAAATACCACAAGCATTATCCTATTACGAAAAACTATTCTAATTATTAAGAGATATATCTATATGCTTACTTAATATTATTGGAATGACACAATATGCTTTGACAATATTCTACTAATCTCGAATTTTTTTGGGGTGAATGTGAATATTCTTAGCATTCTAATAAAAGAATTTCAAGGAAATCAACAAGTGTAACGCTGGTATTTATTATTTGTACACCACCACGATTCCAAATTAGTGTATTTTTTTAAAAATAAAGGAATAAATAGACAATCTCCCTCTTATTACAGAACGTGGTTTAAAAATTAAACCGAGCTTAGTCCTGACTAAACTCCTGACTAAAGTCAAACGCTATTACAAAACGAAGTTTTACTTCATTTCGAGTACTAAAGTTAGACCTAAGAAAGTCCGCCGGGGCCCCTAGTTTTACTATGGACTAACTTTCAAACGTCAAAACGATAACACTTTAAAAATTTCGCTCCGTTCTACGTATAGCAAGACAAATTTTGAAAAGAATTACTTAATTTGTGAACAGAAAATTAAAAATAAATGTTACTTTTTCTCACATTACTAAAACACATTTATAAATAAAGAATTATTATTTTTACTATCCTATTTAAAGATTTAAAAACATGTCATAAAACATAGTCTTGTAAAATGAAACGCACTAAACGAGTTAGTACCAGTAAATTATTCTTATGTTGGTATTTGTTTTGTAATAAGGAAAGTTTTAAAAAATAGTCCGGACCTAAACCTGTACTAAGTAGTACAGTTTTAAACCTGTTTTAGCGATGTTTTTTGTAATAAGAGGGTATAAGTTTTACATAGTCTGCAGAAACATACCAAGACTTTCATTAAAAATTCTTTTGACGTGAAACCAGACTTTGTTAAAAAGTCCTAAATTCCTAAATCTAAGTATGATTAAACATAATAAACGTAACTGAAAACATTCAACGTACTTATATAGATAACACACTTTTTTATTTTTTGTTTTGAGTAGTGCGTAATAATAAAAAAGCTTTTTGAGTATAATACAATACAATGACTAAAACCTAAGAAGCGGATGCGAGTCTAGCTCTACATTCGGCAACTAATTGCTTATTCAAATATAAATCTTCATCGGTTGAAGTATCGATGAGGTCGAGAGTCAACAGTGGTTCATTGGGATTCAAGGGATCCTTGCCAACATCTTTACAAATACCGACGAACTGCTGTTCCACACAAAGTTCTTGAAATCTAATACAGTCTTCTACAGTCCAGTCTTGGTGAAGTGGCCACACATCTGTAAAACGTAATTATTAAAAAAAAAGGTGAGAAAACGGTTTTTTCAGATTTTTGAAAAGATACTATAAGGAATAGGTCGGCTGGAACTTCTATTCTTAAATGTATATTTTGAGAACTTTGTCTTTAGTCAGGAAACTGTATTACTTCATTTCTTTTTTTGGCAATTTAAAAAATCGCTATCGATTTATTTGCTGGTTCTCTATAATAGATAGCAACAATCCGAATCCGGTGGTAGAGTTAATAAGTGAGATTAATATTAATGAATGATATTCAGTAGTGCATCTATGTAGCCTATACTATATTAAATGGAATTCCTTATATAAATGCATACATCATATTAAATAATGAATTAGTGTCAAAAAAAGACGATTTTTCTGAGGATTTGCTATATACTTACAACCGGTATGTGCATTACGCCATGCGCAAAAGTTTATATTATCTGTTTAGGGACGATCTTGGGCGTGGTCAATATGAAGTAAGGAGGTAGCTTAGGCTATTGTTACAAATTATTTATATCCGACTAACACCCTGTTGCAGAAAGCTCCATTAAAGTTAATGCTTCATTAAATCTAATGCTGTCACTTTTCGTTGTCATGAAATAAAAAGTGACAGCAATAGCTTTAATGAAACATTAACTTTAATGGACGTTTCTGCAACTGAGTGTTACACACACACACTTAATTAAAATAATAATTCAAAATTATCAAACCATAAAGGCGTGCTTTAATCGCTTGCGGTGGTAGTGAGCGTGCCAAGGGAGCTCCCGGTGGCACCGGGCGAAGTGCCTTTGTGGGAAATAAGGCCAAATCTCCATAATCACAGAAGTAAACGGAAACCATTTCAGCAGAAACAGCGCCCGCAACAGTCACTCTGAGAACAAAATATTGTTGGTATTGAAGCGCCAATAAAAATTACTTTAATAAATATTGACATTTTCAAATTAATAATAATTACCTGTACCAAGAAGCATCCTTGTCATAAAACACGGTATACAACTCCCCACTAGCCGGGTTAGTGGGGGCATCCGCTTCTGACAATTTCGGGCACTCAGATTGTAAAGATGCCATCATAGTTTGAAGAGTGTGTCTCGTACTATTCGGCTGAACCTGCAGAAATGAAGCATAATGAAATTTAACAAATAAAAACATTAACAAAAGGAAGATTTCATGACGAGACGATAATATATACAATTATATTATAATAAATGGTGGATTAGTAGCGCATGGCTATTGCCAAAACTGCCATGTCATAGAGAATAACTCTGAAAAGAATTTGACGCCAACGTAATTCTTATTCAGCTCAAAAATATCTGTCCAACAAATAACAGGTCAAAACTATGACCAGATTTCATAGAAATGCTGGCATCATTATTTTGAATAAATATATGTGTTAATATTGTTACGACGATGCCCGGCAACGGAGCTTGCACGCGAAAACGGACCTCACTCCTCTACGCAATAAGGTTCATTCTCGCGCGCGCCCGCCTGCTTGTTTACCTGCGCGCGGCCGCCTGCTTTTTACCTGCGCGTGATTGTTTTCATGAAAAGAACGGTCCTGTTCAAACGCGTGTCCTCGCGCCAGTTCGAGAGGCTTCACGAATCATCCACGAAATACTAGAGGGCCCGCGCCGGGTATAAATAGAGAGTGAGCGACGCTGCGAGCAGTATTCATTCTTCGGAAAGCGATCAGTGCGAACTATCCTGCGACGTTTGAAGTGAACAGCGTTTACCAGTGTTTGTTTTGGATTGTCTACGTAAAGTGTGAAGTGTAATTGTGTTAAAGTGGTGTATTTTAGTTGAGTGGTTTTAATAAATAATTGTCTTTTCGTAACCGGCATTTAATTTGAATTGACGTACCCCGTACCCGCAACATTGGTGTCAGAAGCGGAATTCAAGATGCCACGAGAAGACAGCGAGGGACGTGTGACGAGGAGCCAAACTGCGTCTTCGCAAGGAGATGAAGCCGCAAGTACTTCGTCAACGGGTTCAGTAGCGGCACAACCACCGGCTGTGGACTTTAACACCCTGGTAATTTTGATTAAAGAACAAGCTCGTCGACAAGAAGAACAAGCTCGTCGACAAGAAGAACAAGCTCGCCGTCAAGAGGCGCAGCTAGCTCAACTACGAGAGGACCAGGCCCGTGGACAAGAAGAACAAGCTCGCCGTCAAGAGGCGCAGCTAGCTCAACTACGAGAGGACCAGGCCCGTGGACAAGAAGAACAAGCTCGCCGTCAAGAGGCGCAGCTAGCTCAACTACGAGAGGACCAGGCCCGTGGACAAGAAGAACAAGCTCGCCGTCAAGAGGCGCAGCTAGCTCAACTACGAGAGGACCAGGCCCGTTGTCAGGATGAGTTAGCAAAGACTCTGTTGGGGGCTATTGAGAAAAAGCAGGCGGCGATGGAAAAGCAAATTGCTGCTTTAGCGGACGTGGTAAAGCACATCAAGGAGGACGTACTTCAGATGAAGAAAATACAAACCCAACACGAAGAGCGATTGACCCAGGTTGATGCAACGCTAGAGAAACACGATGTGATGTTGCAGCAACTGCGCAATAAAATTCTGAAGGTTGAATCGCAAAGCGGTGCCGTACTTCCAGCACATATTGGGTCTCCTAAGATTGAAGTACCCCACTTTGACGGAACAACATCATGGGCAGGATTTTGGTACCAGTTCGAGACGGTGGCCAAAGGAAAGGGCTGGAGCGACGAAGAATCAATGATGGCGCTTACTCTAGCTCTTCGTGGAGATGCCCTGCTGACGTTAGAAAACCTGCCTCCGGATAGTAGGACCTTGGATGCTCTTCGTAAGGCACTAGAAAGCAGGTACAGCGAGAAACATCTAGAACACGTGTACAGAGCACAGCTCCGCAACCGCGTGCAGAAATCTAGTAAAAGTCTGCAACAATGGGCCACAGAAATCGAAAGATTAGTTCGTCGTGCTTATGCATCATGTCCAACGTTGGTAGAAGGAACCATCCTGCAAGCGTTCATCGATGGAATCGAGGACTCGGAGATCAGAGCAGCAGTTAGGCTGGGACATCATCAGACCTTGCAAGAAGCTTTGGCCCATGCCTTGGAGGTAGAAGCTGTACGCCAGGACCTTAGAACGCATAAGCTACGGGAAATGGTGGTAAGGGGAAAACCATCCTTGGGTCCAATGTGCTATGGCTGCGGAGAGAGGGGCCACATCCGGATTAGTTGTCCCAAAAGAAGATTGCCGCGCAGAACGACAGTAGCGTCCTCAACCCAAGTGGACGCTGAAGAGCTGTCGTTAAATGGAGCCAGGGCGGTGGGGCAGGCGCTGGTTGGTCGACATCAAGCTCCTACTATCACTGTATCACAGATGGAAAACGGAAATAACCTTACAGTGGAAGGACAGCTGAACAGCAAAACATGTATCTTCGCAATAGACACCGGTGCTTCAAGAACCATAGTGCGCCCGGAGTTCCTGAAGAGAACTATCATGTGGGGACGCAGACCGCTATCCATCCAGCTGCGAACAGCAACAGGCCAGCCAGTAACCGTCCTCGGTGAGACAGTGGTGAAGATAACTATTGGAGACCAGACCTTCGACCACAAGGTGCTAATAGCAAATATCACGGATGAATGCATCATCGGATTGGACTTTTTGAGAAACCACAAATGTGTAGTAGACGTCCCTAAGGGAGTACTAAGTTTTCCGGAGCAAGAAGTATTCCTGAAGGAAGGATCATCGTGTGCAGTCTACCGCCTGAAAAATACCACATTACCGCGGAGGTCTGAAACTTTAGTACCAGTTAGATTCTCCCCTAATGAGTGTAAAAGACCCTACCAGATCATCACAAGGCTGGATGACCTCACCTATCGGATCAAGCAAGGAACAAGGGGCAAACCTAAGATTGTGCACATTGATCGGTTGGCACGCTACTACGGATCAAATAATGCTCGGGACGAGCATGACTAAGAGGGGGGTAATGTTACGACGATGCCCGGCAACGGAGCTTGCACGCGAAAACGGACCTCACTCCTCTACGCAATAAGGTTCATTCTCGCGCGCGCCCGCCTGCTTGTTTACCTGCGCGCGGCCGCCTGCTTTTTACCTGCGCGCGATTGTTTTCATGAAAAGAACGGTCCTGTTCAAACGCGTGTCCTCGCGCCAGTTCGAGAGGCTTCACGAATCATCCACGAAATACTAGAGGGCCCGCGCCGGGTATAAATAGAGAGTGAGCGACGCTGCGAGCAGTATTCATTCTTCGGAAAGCGATCAGCGCGAACTATCCTGCGACGTTTGAAGTAAACAGCGTTTACCAGTGTTTGTTTTGGATTGTCTACGTAAAGTGTGAAGTGTAATTGTGTTAAAGTGGTGTATTTTAGTTGAGTGGTTTTAATAAATAATTGTCTTTTCGTAACCGGCATTTAATTTGAATTGACGTACCCCGTACCCGCAACAATATCTTTATTTGAGTATTTTGATGGTTTATTTATATATTAACCGTACCTATTTTATCTCATCTCTATTTCGATTCAACTCGTGTTTCGATGGACGTGATGCCACGACTCACGACAAGGGCTAGGCAATAGCCATAAGGCTGGAACCGGCTCCTCCCAATCAGGTGTGAAGGGGAAACCGGGGTTGTTTAGTGGGTAGTGGAGGCTTTAGTCGCGAGTCCCACACACGACCGCAGGTCTAGCCTGCGGTTATGGTGCATAAAAGTATTCTCATCCGAAAAAAAATAGGTTGTCTGTAAAGTCGGTTTACTGACGATATTTCAACTTGACAACGTCATATAAACATGTAAATGTATTATTGTATAGCAGCTGTCCACGCAAATGCATCGCTCACTCAAGTAGGAGAGAGACAGATGTCGAACGCTGCCGAACGCGGAGGCCGATTGTGCCTCTTTGTCGCTCGTTCCGCGCTCTCGCTTGCACTGGAACGCCGCATGAGTCATGTTTTTTCGTGCGTGCAGCCGGCTGCATCGAATTATAAGACGTTGTCACGTCAAAAGTACTCACGACAAAGTTCCACGGGTTGGCCGCCATCGCGATGTAGACGTCGAAGCACTTGCCGGGCGCCGGCAGCGGCGGCGGCGGCAGCGAGTGCGGCGCGGCGGGCGCGTCGCTGAGCGCGGCGGCGGCCGACAGGCTGCGGAAGATGCGCTCCTTCTTCTTGTGCAGCGCTTCCACGGGATTCGTCGCCTCCTTCTCCTCGTCTTTCGCTTTACCGCTACACAAAATCGATAGGGAAGTTCAGTAAAGAGACACGCATTTTAGAGCAGTGTTTTTTATAATTGTCTTCATATCATTTTCAATTCGACGGAATTCGGAAGCTGTCAGATTTTCACATTTCAAACACCATTAATCGTTTCTCTCTAAATGTATGAAAGTTTATTCGATCAGGTAAACTACTAGGTCACGCAAATGTTTTTCTGTGTTAATTAGAAAACGGTTATAATAACGTATACGATTATCTCAATGATAAGAATCCGTCACCCTAGTCTGGTCGGCCACATAATTTTGTGTGAACCATTAACATTTTTAAGTAGCATTTTCTTGTAACCAAAATAAACCATACTTTTAGCACACAAACATTATTTTTATTTAAATGATTTTAAACTTCGGCCACGCTTTCTAGATTGGGCGGTAACAAGGGGTATGTACTCACTGGTGCAAGTAATCGTACTCGATGAGAATGGCGTTGTTGACGGAGACGGGGATGTTCTGCGGGCCGGTGCGCACGAATAGCTCGACGTGCGGCGCGCCGGCGGGCGCCTGCGACGGGCCCGCGGCCGGCAGCGCACGGCACAGCACGCGCGCGCCCAGCAGCAGCTCGCGCAGGCGCGCCACCATGCCGCCCGCCGCGCGCTCCGCCGCGCCCAGCCGCACCTGCAGCGCCTGCACACGCCACACGCCCGCTCCCTCACTCTCAGACTCTCATCCGCCGAGCGCTCCTGACCCTCCTAGTCCAGTCAAATTAGGTCTTGAAATAGATGCAAGGTTACAAAAATTCCCATAGAGCTAAAAATTGGTATGAATGTTCATAAGACTATTGTAAATGAATTGTGAAAAGTCCTCATCAATCCTCCTTGTGCAATTTTTTTTATTGATGTTGAAAGTTTGCAAAAATATCGCACCTCCGGTGCAATAACGTCACTTATGCAAATGATGTAATTTTTCAGCAGAAGTGTTTGAAAGTTCGACATCCTATAATGAAATATAGTTCTTGTCGTCTAAAGAAATGAATATGTAACATTTAAAGTACATAAATTTAAGCACTACACAAAGTGACAATGACGCACCAGGTAAACAGGTAAATTAGCGTTAATTTCTCATTATGAATTTTGACAAAAAATGCATAAGTGACGTTATTGCACCGGAGGTGCGATATGTTTTTCGCGTTTTTCAGCTAAACGGTGAGTTTTACAGCAAAAATAGCTGAAACAAAATTGTAGATCGTCCAATTCTCTACAAAAAATATATTCACACATTTCTTATACGTATTGCCATTTTCGTGATATAGCGGTTGAAAGAATTGAAAAAAATATTTTATTCGTAATATGCACGTTAATGTACTTTTTTATACATTTTCGAACTGTTATACGAGTAAAAATATGAGTCCCTATGTCTTATACATACAAATTATAAAATTCTTAGAATATAAATGAACGCCAAAAACTCTGCCCCTATTTTCATTTAACAAAGTTTGTGCATTTTACTGTATTAAAAAAAAATTCGCAATTCTGCTTTATTTGTAGTCAACCTTTGACTGAAAGTGGAGTTGTAACTGTTGATCGCGGCATGAAAGCATTAATTATTGATGCAAGTATTGAAAGAGGTGATGAGTTTTCGGAGTACCTGAAAGACCAGACATCAGTAAAATTCATGTGCAGTGTCGAAAAAAAGTATACTCGAAAAAGTAGCATTGATGCCGAAAAAAGCACTGTACCACTCTACAGTTAAGATTTTTACAGTGATTCAATGTGCAGTGTTAGATAATTCTAATTATCCTCCACCAGGTCGTATGTTTGAAGATATTGATACAGACATTAAAAAGTCACTGACGTATTTCTTGGAGAAGGATAGTTTTAAAATAAATGCTTCAATTTAGAACATTACAATTAGTATGCAGCAACTAAATCATAGTCAAATTCAATTCGAGCAGCAACAGCTTTGGCTACATCACCACAACGAGTTTTAGCTATAGTTAGGATACTGTCTTTGAACGAAAGTGTAGTCACTTTAAAAATCTTACGAAGGTACTGCAGTGCTTTTTTCTTCTCCAACTCTTCATTTAATTCTCTGCCGCAAAATAAACATCACTGATTGAAGGAAAATGAAGTTTAACTTACTATTGCTCTAGTACGAGGACTTATTTTTGATGAACCAGCTTCTTCTTCTTGGCGTCGTCTTTTTACGGCATAAATGCTACTTTTTCAAATATACTTTTTTCGACACTGCACATGAATTTGTAAAGATTTCTGGTACTCCGAAAACTCATCATCTCTTTCAATACTTGCATCAATTAATGCTTTCATGCCGTGATCAACAGTAACAACTCCACTTTCAGTCAAAGGTTAACTACAAAAAGCAGAATGCGACATTTTTTTTTAAAAACCGTAAAATGCACAACCTTTGTTAAATAAAAATAGGGGCGGAGTGTTTGACGTTCATTTATATTCTAAGAATTTTATAATTTGTATGTATAAGACATAGGGACTCATATTTTCACTTGTATAATAAGGGTTTAAAAATGTATATAAAAGTACATTAACGTGCATATTACGATTAAATATTTTTTTCAATTCTTTCAACCGCTATATCACGAAAATGGCAATACTTATGAATAAAAGTGTGGATACATTTTTTATAGGGAATCGGATGATCTACAATTTTGTCTAAACTATTTTTCCTGTAAAACTCACCGTTTAGCTGAAAAACGCGAAAAACCTATTTTTGCAAACTTTCAACATCAATAAAAAAAATTGCACAAGGAGGATTGATGAGGACTTTTCACAATTCATTTATAATAGTATTCTGAACATTCATACCAATTTTTAGCTCTATGGGAATTTTTGTAACCTTCAAAGTCTAATTTGACTGGACTATCCGCCGCCGTGACCGGGAACGAGATGACGGCGCCGAGGTAGCGGTACAGTCAGCGTCATATAGTTCGTGATACTCAGGGTACTCTAAAAAATAGGCGCAACCAAAAAGTCGATAATATCGGTACAAACAAAGTTGTCTTATTGTTGTGAACAGTTTTGTCGCTCAAAAGGTCGACACACATAAAATGTCATATAATTCGGTTCAGTCAAACTGCCATAAATATGGTTACAGTCATCCCGCCACATAAACGTAATATAACTAACTAGACTGTGCTCTCGTGGCGAAAAAACGAGCCGAGCGAAACAGTCGGACGGAGCAGCTTGTCCCTTTCTAATAGGGTGACAATAAGTTTCGGATAAGTGAGACAAATTCAAACATGCAATCTGCGGATCTGCCTAATAATAGTATTTTTAATTCATGTTAAAATATTTCAACAGTCGGTTGTGTCGGCAGCAAAACTTCATATTCAACCGTTGATATAAGTTTATAGAGCGCTGTGTTGTTTAAGACGATGTTATAAAATGATGTAGACAGTGCAAAAAATGTGATAGAAAGGCTCCTGGTCTTATTCATCACATAATGCTTTACGGGGTAACTACCTTAAGAAATAAAAAAAAGACAATTTATAACATTTACGCTTTTTCAAATTTAAGAATACATTGAACGAAAAATAAGTAAATATACAATTGTACATTAATACATTGTAAAAATAACATTAAAATACAAGCGTTAAATTAAGTTTTTGGTCAGGCAAAATTGTTGCCCAAAAACATTTCTTATACTGACAATATGAAAGAACGAGAATCGAGACCGTCCTTGCCATAGACCTAGTATTCATGGTCACTCTAACTATGAATGAACTGTCATTGCGTGCTGGCAATGTGAAAGAGCGAGACAAGCTACTCCCGTCTTGATATCTTTCTCGTCTCGGATTTGCCTCGCGTCAGGCGCAAGCAAATATAAACTTTAATGCGTTGGGATAGTGTTTATTTTCAAAAATGCAATTTTTTTAAGATATCATTCCGGTTACATAGACAATATTATTTCCATGTCCCGCCAATGGTATCCAAACATTCTAACTCTCAAAAACATGGAACACATTAGAAAAATAAGCTAGCATGAAACCTCATTACGCAATCTTGTGTTTGAATGTAATTCCATTATCTGTCAATGCATGTCAAATAACCATCAGCATCAGTCGTATTGATTTGTCATTTTCTTTCCTATTATTATGCGACTAGCCTTCCGCCCGCGATTTCACTTGCGAGTAATTTATTTTTTCAAATATCTCCCCCTTCCTCCCACATTTCTGGGATCAAAAGTACCCTACACCGGGGATAGTGTAGCTATCCAACAGTGACAGGATTATTTAAATCGGTTTAGTAGTTTCGGAGCCTATTCAATTCAAACAAACAAACAAACAATCAAATCTTTCCTCTTTATAATATTCGTGTAGATTTGCTTTTTATGAAGGGTCAGTCTTTATGTACGTTCGAACGTAACTTTATCAGAACTGCTCAGTTTATCGTTAATACGGAATGTGTTCATTTCAGTTACGTACCCAAGTAAAATTAAATACGAAATATACCTAATAACTCATATTCATTCATTGAGGTTAACATCTATTTAGCTGGGGTCCCCTGTATGAGTGCGAAAGTTGATAGTTCGATTTTCATTATATCGAACACGCTGTGTCGATAATTCAGTAGTACGATGTTTTATTACATCGATGATTTGTTAGTGCGATGTAACGTTTGTGCGAAAAATCTTGTTGCGAAAAACCATACAGCGATTGCTCCTGTACCTAGCTGTTTATTGCTTATATTTTTTTAACATATCTTGAGACATATCATCCGTACTGAAATACAGAAAATTCAAGCTTCTAGTTTTGTCTAAAACGAAGCTATAGGGGATCGAGAATGGCCTGCAAAGAATGGTACGGCCGTGCCGGCTTTTTTGCTCGACTTGGTCCTCACCACGGCCGTGCCCCCAAATATCGTAAATGGCTATGCAAGAAATTCTGAAATTCTATCCAAAACAAAAGAGAAGTCTATGACGTCGTGCTTAAAATGAAAAGGACAGCAGTAGTTTCTATCGCTTTCACTTTGTGTTTAATTTTTTAGATACTTATTGATGAGAAAAATAATATTTTAAATATTATAGCCGTAAGGTTTATTTTTCTAATGTGTTCCATATTTTTGAACACTTAGAATGTTTGGATACCATTGGCGGGATGACTGTAACCATATTTATGGCAGTGTGACTGAACCGATTTATATGACATTTTAAATGTATCGCCCTTTTGAGCGACCAAACTGTTTACAACAATAAGACAACTTTGTTTGTACCGATATTATCGACATTTGGTTGCGTCTATTTATTAGAGTACCCTGCGTATCACGAACTATATGACGCTGACTGTACATAAGTACATTTACTACAGTCGTTTGTCCACCGCACGCCCGTCACCCGAGCGCCGTCATCTTGAAATTGGTCAGAAACAGACAGTGGACCATCGCTCTAAGGGCGTGCTACAGGTCCCGGCGAATTTCTTGAAATCGGGTGGGGATTGCGCAGAACACGAATTTTGAGATGCCTGGACCAATAGCGTGGTCCGAAGCGTACCTCTGCCCCCCTAGACAAGCGGCATTTATGACGTTCGTTATAGCTCAATTTGCGATAGCGAATGTCAAATCCCATACTTTCAACACGTGACTTTTCTATGGTATCTGTCAAATCCATACAAATTGGACTTAGCGATATTCGCCAGCTATGAAGCTTGTCTAAGCCCCCTAGGCTCTGACCAATAGCGCACGCGGGCGTCGGGAGATTTGCGCGCGCTATTGGTCATTCGCAAATGCACATGCGCGCACTTTCCCCCACTACGTCGACCGATGATCAAGAAGTTTACCGGCACGTATACTACAAAACCTGCGAGAACCGCCCGAGGCCCCACGCCTGCCTAGTCAGACTCCTCTATCTGCTCTCCTGGCCCTACGCTCGGACTACGACACCACCGAGAACCGCCCGTACAACTCGAGGTTCTATTCTTCATATTTCTATAGTTGCCAGCTTACATGTAGGTAGGTTCTCCCTAGTCTTTTAAGACTTACTGGAGTACAGCTAGGCCCAATCAATTATTAAAATAATTTTGAATTCTACCTTAAAATAGAACACAGCGAACTCACGAGTCTGCTCCTTAGAAGGACTTACGAAGAGATTATTAATATCAAGTTTAGTCTATTTGTGAAATTACAATTTCTAAAAGTCATAAAATGCGCAATAGGACTTTCAAATTGGGTAGGCAAGTCCATTCATTAAAAAATACAAACACAATAGATAATGATCGCAATTTATAGCAACCTATATGGAACAAAATTTATAAACAAAACATTTAATGCAGACACTAAACATTATATTATTTTACATACATCGGTGACGTCACAAGATTGGAGCCATTTGTATAGGCTATATTTGGTAAAGTCAAAGTCTTTAATAACTTATTACCTGCCAAGGATAGGCGTTCAGCGCCGGAGAGAAAGCTTGCAATGGTACCAGCGAAGATAGCGGTGCTCTCAGAATCAACCCACTATCGACCAGTTGGGTTCGCACCGTGCCCTCGCCGTCCAAGCCGCTTATGATAGTGCACCGCACCCTAATAAATAACACAAAATACAGTAAACAACATCCAAGTGAAAATCCTCATTGACCGTTACAATTAAAATTGGAAAGTTCTTAATATGCTTACAACATTGTAAAAACAATTAATATAAAGAATTTTAATTCGGCACGTAGGAATAACTGATAAGGTAAAGAATTACTTTATAATTTACATACAAATCAGCTACTGACGAGTTCACGGTCTATAAAGATGTTATGTACGATCAGGCAACGTGTGTATGACTTGTAGGTGGTGTTATGGACGTGAAAGCTCGTCCATTTCTGGGACACCACCATTAGACAAGGAGGAGCATCCCGGTGTTCAGTGGGTGAACTCCGCCCTTCTTAGGGCGTGGGAGTACCTCACACCACCCTCCGCCCCGACGGAAGGTGACGGGACGTATAGCAGCCGGCAAACTTCTTGACGCTCGGTCGACGGAGTGGGAGAATGTTCGCGCATGTGCGAATCTCCCGTCTAGAGGTGTGCTTCTGACCAATAGCGTGCACGCATCTCAAAATTCACGTTTTGCGCAATCTCTTCAAGATGTCTGCCGGGCACTATAATAAAATCCCCGGGTAAACAAAGCGTGTGAATGACGCACCAGTCGCCGGCGAGCGTGCGCACGATGTAGAGCGTGTGCGCGCTGGGCGAGGGCGCGTGCGGCGCGGCGGGCAGCGGGCGGCGGTACGGGCCGGCCGTCAGCAGCGCCAGCGCGTCGCGCACGCCGCCCGCGCCGCCCGCGCGCGACACCCACACGCGCCCCTCCTCGCTCACGCACCCCACCTCCACCTCGCACAGCTTCTGCGCACATCATGCCACAACACATTTTCAACACTTTATTTAATTACTAAAAAAATATAATTCAAATCTTTCCTAGGGCCTTTTTCCTCTCAAGCGGGTTTGCCTCCGCATGCGTGTCACACGGGTCCCGTTGTTTTATACAATCTTTCCCTGTGATACATACGGCACGCACCATACTGCTACGAAGTTAGCTTTCACATGCGGGCAGCGGGCTACACCCACGTGCGGAAGCAATCCCTTTGAGAGGAAAAAGGCTCTTACTTAAGTTCTACCATCGAGTTCGTCCTCTCTAACAATAGTTGATTTTCTGAATGACGACCAACATTTCGAAAACATATTAACAACTCACACTACCTCACTGTCAAGTCGAGGTGCGAGACGTTATGATCTTTCTATGTTTCATCAATGGGGCATTTTCACTTGCCTCGCAAAGCTGATATTTTACAGCGCCCTCAATTTTAACTCATATTCTACAATATCAAACAAACGAGGAATAGCTATACTTTAGCCAAATTCGATGAAGAATAAATGTAAACAAACCAATTTAGGGTCATCAAAACTGAGATCACATATTTTTTTTCAAAAAGTCTTGTTTCTGACAAGATTACTGCACATTACTCATTAATTGTTTGAATAATATTCTTTTCTGCAATTCAACACTGAAAACAAAACAAAAACTTCAATATTTTTGGAATAAAACGAAAAAAATTAATAAAGCCTAAATTATTTTTACTTGATAACCCTATATCACCTAGAAGATCAGATCTAAACAACATTTTAACACTTTTGTAATAACAACATAAGTTTCATGGTATACTACATAATGGTTGATTTAGAAATGGTATTAACCAAGTATAATTGTTATATCCGCCTTTTGCAATAAATAAATGATTGAATCTTAGAATAAAGCTATTTTTTTTACTATTTTGAAGCAATGAGTAAAGCTTTGGCTTAAAGAAAACATTATCCAAGTTTCTGGGCAACGTCTTGTGGTTAAATATTATCCATAAGACGTTGCCTAAAAACTTTAATAAAATTCATACTGTTGTCTGATAGAAAAAGGTTATTAATATATGCCTGTCAGTGGTTGCTAAGCGACGCTTTGTTATTAAACATTCTTCATCGAATTTGGCTAGAGTATAGGTTAATATTTTACAGCGACTTCGATACTTCGAAAATAAGAAAAACATAAATATTTTATATAAAAAAAAGGTAAAGGTAGGAGTGCTTACCTGCGTGAGTGTGAAGGCGCCGGCGATGCAGAAGTCGTGCACGATCTCCTTGTTGAGGTTGAGGTCGCGCTGCGTGGAGGTGTCGTAGAGCACGACGGCGACGGCGGGGTCGGCGGGGTCGGCGCGCGGGCCGGGCGCGGCCACCAGCACCTCGCCCAGCAGCCGCCGCTGCACCAGCGCCGCGCCCGCCGCGCTCGCCGCCAGCTCCTCCGCGCCCTCCAGCCGGCACAGGATCGCCTGCGTACCACACCGACCTTAGGCCTTGTCCAGGAAGGCGATTTTAACGCGCGTTTCATGTTGATTTCGCCGCGAAATACGCGCGATGCTCGTGGACGCAATGTATTGAGCCCCAGTACCTCGCCAACGCGCGTTATTTGTTCGCGCGTAAAGATTTGCGACGAATTCGCCTTCCTGGACAAGGCCTTACCCATACCCGTCTACTTTGCCAGGGTTTGGACCGAATGAGCCGGTCGATCGCCACAAGGCGAGCTCCGACTCGTCCTCTTCGGGTGAGAAGTGGAACCAGGGGAGTAAAGGGGATATGGGACGCTCTAGTCCCGAGTCCCACACCCCGTCGCAGTTCACCCTAGCCTTTGGTTAAGGTGCATAAAAGGCATTTTCAAACAAAAAAAACTTTGGACAGAATACTGCCACGAGTATTCAAATGCTATTACGAGTATCTAGAATAAAGCTCAAGTTCAGTCAATAACAAATCAGAGAGGTTGAAAGTCTATGGCCTGTAATTTAGCCCAGATCTGCAAAATTTGCAATACATACCAGTTTCCCCGTATTATCAAAAATGGTTCCACACACAATCAACAAAACTAATTTCTCTCATCTGTCCCATTGATGGTGCAGATCAATGCTACGAACAGTAGGTACTAAAGGATCATATAGACTAACACTAAATAGCAACTTATAGCACCTCAATTTAATTATTTTATTCTAAAATAGAAGTTCACCGAATGCAGTACGATAATTTACGGACGCACAAGTTTTAGCGTTGCGCAGTTTTTTGGGCGTAACAGAAACTACGGCCGAAACTAGATGTTGGAACGAAACTTGTCGGTCATTTTCGCTAATCGTCGCTGCGTACCCGCGTACACTCACACACGGACAAGAATACATATACCTAACTAATACAATTTTAATTATTGCGTTTAAAGACCATTTCCTATAGTGGCCAGACTTTAGCCAGATAGATAATGCTTACTTGGGCAGGTAGTTTTCTAAATTGGGGATCCAAAATTTTTATTTTATGGATGTTAACGATATCGTCGTCTCCGTGGTCTCCAAGAAAAACGGTCGCTGTTTCGTCGTCGATTTCGAGAATTTTAGCTCGTTGCCATCCACCGTCGTCTAAATTCACTGCATACCTGTGAAATAATAAATTGTTAATGGTAAATCATGGTTCATTCTAATAACATTATAATACTTTAAAAAAATCGTAAGAGAAAAATATTCAAATGGGAAGTAGCCAACTTACCAGGCATTTTTTATCAGCATAAATTTGTCAACAGGTGTACCGGAATGTTCATAATACGCTGCCATATCCGCCAGTAGTGTTTCAAAAGCATCCTTAAGAATTAAAATAATAAATATATTAATAAGTCATAAGAATGGTATGAGGTAAAGTTGTAGAAAGAAAGTAAATCGGGTTTGCACGCAAATAAATATACAACCATAAATTAAACGAACTTAGGAATATTCGCACGTAAATGCTAGTCAAAGGAGCAAATCCAAGTAAAATATTACTCAGTTTAAAATTGTTTTATTTAACAAATAGTAATAGTGAAAAATTGGAAAAATAAATTTATTTCTTCAAAATATGCAAATGACTTACACTATAATGAGATCCGATAATTCTTAGCCAAATTTCCAAAGTTGAATTAGCAACAGTAACAAATACGTTCCAAAAGTCCTCATCGGGAAATTGCAATGGTGGCAAGTCACTATCGATTGTATCGCCTGTAATGCTAGGTGCTGTCTGTGGGGGAATTACTATTTCCTGAAAATAATGTGGGCATATTAAAATTTGTTTTCGTGTTTCATGGAGGGAAGACTTTAATATGCTGAAACCTCCCAGTCTACATTTATTTATTTCCACAACAACCTTAATACTTTTACATGAGATAACTGTGCTTGTAATAAACATTTTGCGTTAGATATTATATATTTTGAAGTGTATAAAAATTAATAATGATCAAATCGAAATACAGCATGAGCAATTTTATTTAACTGCTTTCTGTATTCGTCCCTTTAGTTTGTGTTTAAGTTTTTTGCATAGCTTTGGTGCGTCGTTACTATGCATCGTCGCTTCAAAGACAATTAATCTTTTAGGGTATTACCGTCTAGTGTGAACACCAAAGAAAGTTTACTTTATTATTAGATCTAAATCCTACTTTTTCGAAGGAAAAAGGAAAAATATCAACTTTCTAATCTGTCGATATATTGTGTTGAATATAACAGTCAAAGAATTTAAATGACTTGATAACGTCGAGTCTGATGTGTTTACACAAAGTATGTAGGTCATATCAAGATCATTAGCATTTCTCAATTGTCTGAATTCAATAATACAATTTTTACTAAAATTCATTCCAGCTGACGATGTGTGTGTTAAGTAATTTTCTAATTTGTGTAACGATATTATTCTTTTTTTTGCTCAGGACTTTAAGAGTTTAATTATTTTCCGAAGCACAGGTGTATTAAATTATACCGCCAACTGGTCTTGTTCTAAAATTGATCATTCACCAAAAACAAATCCTTAATATTTTCGGTATAACCTAGGATTCAAACCAGGCCTCAGGCGCAACTACACCACGGAGGCATTCATAAATTTAAAATTATGATATTTAAATGATCATAATAACTAATACTTAACTTACTACTAACTGACTTAAAGGTTCGGATTTACAGAAAAAGAATTTTTCCCCCTCCTTTCTGTGTTCCAAACTATCTAAAAAGCAAGAGAGATAACTAACCGATAAACAAATCGTTATTACATGTTTGCCTTCTAAGTTGTTTAATAAGGTCCTTCGAGCCGGATCTGAACCAGCGACCTATGGATCTGTGTATGAATATAAAAATATTTGAGCACGAGAGGTACTTATGTAAACAATTAGTTAAATTACCTCATTATTAGGAAGAAGAACTAACAGTCCATTTACAACTCTGTCTTTTATGATTCGTGGGCAATTCTCTACCAACTCCAGCCAGTTACTGGGTAAGTTCTCGCCATATTTTTCTCTGGAACAAAATTCAGCAAATTACGAATATTTTCATGTTCAGCAGTTTGCTTATCGCATAACAGTGCTGCATGCCAACTTGTTCCAATTGCTAGATACAAGTGTAATACAAAATTCAAAAATAAAACATGCTGGTTTTCTAATTAGTTGTACCTAATGTTTTTGTTTTAAAATTCCTCAATCGATATGCATATTAATATACAGTGGCAAGATTTATATATTTCGGATCACATTCTTATTACAACCTCGTCTTTAATTTAACACAGCATGCGCGTAGGCCAACAAAACGGCATCGCACTACCGTGAGTAGGTATGAATCATCATGAATGTTACAGCAGCAGCGATGCATTAAATAAATATATTTTAGTTGAAAAGTGAAAACAAAATTTGCATACACAAATTATGTTTACTTTTAACTAATTATTTTTAAAATGTGGTAAAGGCGTTGTCTCAATGCTTTAGTATGTCACTAAGCAAACTTTTTTATTGATTATTACTAATAGGTAGTTAGTCATTCGTATTCTAAGTAAAGTTATCTCTGACAAATTCGAAAATTTATCATCAGTAGAAAATGCGGCGCCTTCACACTTATTTAACTTCGAAACCAGTGAAAGCGACAATCATAACAATAAGTGACTATCATAACATAATAATCACCAACTACATGCCAGGCTACAACTAACTAATTTCTCAACTTCATCTCAAGTCTTCATGAACGGTGTAGCTGTCAACTTAGCACAGCATACAAGCGCTTTCACATTTAGCCGACTTTAGCAGCGCGATGGTTGGCGACAGTCGCGCTGTTCACAGCGACAGACTTCCATGCTAAAAAGAGCAGCGCGACAGCCGCGCGGTACGTGGTTGCTATAGCGGAAGGTAGCGCGGTAGCTGCGTGCGATCCGTCGGCTTCGAGCTAGTAGTACGATTCACGAAAGATGACCTCTGCACAGAAGGCATT
Organism: Mecyna flavalis; assembly: GCA_949319885.1. NCBI lineage: Eukaryota > Metazoa > Arthropoda > Insecta > Lepidoptera > Crambidae > Mecyna > Mecyna flavalis. The sequence continues at coordinate 11,459,205 of OX439426.1, forward strand.
TATAGGGTTTCTTTGGAGATGCGGGATATGCAGAACGTGACAAGCAAGACCGAATCGGACATGTATGTATTATTTTTATTTTACAAACATTAAAACATTAATGTCTTTTGTATTTTCTTCAGTTTTCATGCTCACTCGATTGCCATTTATGGTCATCTTCCGTGAATCGTACTATACAGCGCCGCTGTTTTTATAGTCTAAGGGCTCTTTCAAATAAGGCGTCGGACGGCTGTGGTACGGTAGCCGCGCGTTTGCCGCACCGCGCACGGACGGTTGTTATTTTTCATACAAAACACGCGGTGCGGCAACAGTACGGCGTCCGTACCGCGAACACTCGACAGCAAGACGTAAATCGTACTGTTGCCGCTAAGCACCCGCTGCTGACGCCCTAGTGTGAAAGCGGCCTGGTCCACTCACCTGTAAAGATGTGGCACAGTGCTGGCCCAGAGGCCGGCCTCGTGTTCCGCGACCAGGTCGGCGAGCCCGGCCATGGCGCTGCTGCTCGACGACGTCGGCATGCCGCGCGCCTCCGCGCTCTCGATCAGCGACAACATCTTCACCGCCGCCACTTCCTTCGCCAGCTCCTCCGACGGTGACGAGTCAGGGTAAGACGACGTGGAGTACGAGGTGCCCACCTGACAAAATAATATAACATCGATTTGGACGAGAGACACTTTATGCATAAACCTTAATAGCCCCTCACCTTCTTATCTTAATTAGCCCCCGATCTTAGTATGTACAGTCAGCGTCAAAATGATCTGAGCGTTCAAACCTACCAAAATACTTTAACATTTGACAAAAATCAATCTTAGCACAAACTTTTAGGTGTAAATATCGTTTGTTGTCATTTGTTCTCAAACAAAAAACGAAAATGCACCTTTATGTCTTGAGGTTAGGTTGATTTTTGTCAAATGTTCAGATATTTTTGGTGGTCTTGAACGCTCAGATCATTTTGACGCTGACTGTACAAAAGAACGCCTTGATGGTCTATCTATTGGTTTAAGTACCGGGCCTAAATCTCGGGGTTCTGGGTACTATTCCGGGGTCGAACTAACTTTGTCGGTTATTTCGGACACACCTCGGGTTTGTGATCACCAATCCGCGTTTGGCAAGCGTGATGATTAAGCCAGTACCCATTATTGAAACAATAACTTGATTTCAAGGAAGGAGGCCTTTGCACTGCAATGGGACATTTAATATAATGATACTTCACTTTTTTTTTGTATAAAATAAAATATTAATTCTACGATTTAAAACATGTTTCATTAGCCACTCCCGGTTGACACGGTTCCCATATTCATGGCAACGCTCCCAAGATGCGAGGATATAATGTTACTTTTGCTTAATGTGTGTTCTTAGAAAGTAAAGTAGTAAAAGTGACGTTGAAATTTTAACATCCAGTTTTTAGTTTATATGGGACATAATACTAACTAAAGAGAGCGTGCAAAATGTAGGTTCAGTCAGTCAGATATTTTCTGTACTGACTTAATGTTTATTTAATAATCTAAGTTATCTCAAAGTTCACAAAACTATATTTAAGTTCATTACTTTTTTATTCACACCTGTAAACTTACATATATGAATCATACTAACTTTTACAGTACAGTCGTAGCTAACAGGGCCTCGTTTCGGCCTTAAATCATGCACTTTATACACCGGTTGAGGCAGTCCGAGCTTACGACTTGTCCATTCCAATTTCACTACTGATGATGTAGAATCAGGAGGAGGTTCTAAATTATGAGCGGGTATAACACTAGTAACTGGCCCGCTACTTTCCTGAAAAATTATACAACTTGATGAAAGAGAAAGATTTAATTAGTGATACGCAGATAGTACAACGACCAAAGTGCAAAAGTAACTATATGTTAACTAAACTATGTAACTATGTCACACACAAAAAAAAATCAGTCGAAATTATAACCGCCTCCTTTTTTTGAAGTTAAATAAGAAAGCAGACAATATTATTATAGCCTAAAATTCGTTAAAAAAGTAATAACTTGTATGTATGGTGACGCTGTGCTAAATCGTGAGTGCGCTTCTTATTCAATATAAACCATTACATCCACTTCTAGTAAAATCTCTGCAACTTTGATAATTTTAACTTATCAAAGTTGTAGAGTTTAGTCTTTTATTTTAATCACAAATGGCGGGTCGTCCGAAGGGTGGTCTGTAACTGCTATGGGTTTTTTTAATGTACTAAGAGGAAAACATACCAGGCATTCGTTTTTGACAGCAGGCAATGGCAGGGGTATTAAATCGACTGTACTAAGGCGATCTCGTAGATTCGAAAGTCTCTGTGATGCCGAAACTTTTCCGCTGTACTTTGAGTCTGTTTCGTTTTCAGTGCGAACGGAATGTTTAAACTGAAACAGAAATAATCACCATCAAAACATAAAGACTGTGAATGCAATAATTGTTGCTTTACATTTGCATTTATTTTATTCATCCTCAAAGTCTAACATTTTTATGCCTGTATTAACTGGTGGTTTTTAATAAGAGTATCTTAATTATTTATAAAAGAAAGAGGGAGCACTAGGAATATGTTATGGGCACTTACCCTAAATACGTATGACAGGAAATGCGAGGGACATATTTAAACCCCAAATAGTTCATGCTACCATATTATATATAACAAAATAAGTATAAATTGTACTGGCGTACAATTTGAGTTTGGGGCGTAACCGGCCGCTCAGCACACGGGATTTTAGGTAGTTCATGCATACATAAATTATTTGGATAATTATGAAAAAAATTAAGGATATGTTTTTTATAGCGAATTGGACTATAAATCGGATTCTGAACACTCTCCTTAAGGCGCGGTGGGTAGTGAAATGTGTTTTTTTGAAAGCATAGTACTGGACTTCTAAAAAGATTTCCTTCGTTATATTTTAGTATATGTAACTTCAGTCCTTTAACTAAGTATATGCAGAACAGAAACACGATTGGTAATACTTTTCTCGATAGTTTTTTATTTTGAAAAAGTGCTTTTTGCTATTTTTAAAAGCAAATATTTGCAAAACTATGCCGAAACTAAGCAATTTAAATGCTGTATTCGATACTTCTCCTTTAAACTGATTGCATGACAGAATATTATAGCGATACGTTTATTATTTAATTTTTAATTGAATTTTAACTACAAAATAGGCCCCACGCAATTACTCAGCGCACATCCATTCTCACGTCAGTACGCCTGTGCCCACTGGCAACGTCGGACCTGTGCACGTCGCTCCGGCGCGCTGCACTTTTGACATTTCGTAATTTATATTCCTAATGCTACGGCCACACTATCGCGATAAAGGAAATGAATAGTCCCAGTAATTCGATAATCGGACTACGAGAACTTTAGAGTTCGATCAATCGAACCAACAGGAAATAAAAAACATAGTGGTCCGATCGATCGGACAAGCCGATCGGACCACGCGGCCTAAGGGTAACTATCGCTATGTATTTAATTTACACTTGTATTTCAAAAAAGACCAATACATTTAATAAAATGTGTGAAAATTTCGGAAAACAAATGAATGTCGGGAAAACAAAATGAATGTCGGGAAAACAAATGAATGTCGGGAAAACAAATGAATGTAGGGAAAACATAGTTTATTGATCTAAAATAAAAAAAAACAGGTGCAAGCGATTTTCAACCTTATTGACATTAAAAATTTTGTTGCTTTTTCGCAAACGCTTGTTGACTATCTTTGCTGGTTCATTAAAATCGGTTATTTTGGTAATTGTCGATAAGGTCGAAAATCGCTTGCACCTGTTTTTTTTGTTAATCTATTGATCTAAGGTTAAAAAAACAAGTGCAAGCGATTTTCAACCTTATTGACATTCAAAGTTTTGTTGCTTTTTCGCAAACGCTTGTTGACTCTATCTTTGCTGGTTCATTAAAATCCGTTAATTTGGTAAATGTCGATAAGGTCGAAAATCGCTTGCACCTGTTTTTTTTTACTTCAGATTAATAAACATTGTTTTTCCCGAAATTCATTTGTTTTCACGACATTCATTTGTTTTTCGAAATATTCACACATTTTAATATCAATGTATTGCTCTTTTTTGAAATATGTATGTTTAATGTAAATTAAATACATTATGAAGAGCTACTTCAGATATTTGCATTTAATGGTAATTGGACAGCTACTCTTCAAATCGTCGCGTCGTTGTGTCTTGTCGCGCAAAAAAAAACTCCCGCAAAACGAGTCCGCATTCGTACGGTACTATAATAGGCATCTACTTGGGTAGCTACCTACCTATCTAAATAACCAGTAGGGGCAGTCGAGACTTTTTAGTTCCGTCTGCCCCTAGTGGGGGCAGACGGAACCTAAATTAGTTTCGCCTGCCCCTACTAGGGTCAGACGGAATTAAAAAGTTTCGACTGCCCCTACTGGTGGCAGATTTGGTAGGGGCAGTCGGCAATAATCCCGAATCAGGAAATAGTGACACTTGATTATTGTTTCTACTAATAATAATTATCTAAAATCTGAGATTCAATTCTTTTGCGCCGGGACTGGGATTTTTTTCTAAGTTTGGCAGAAACCCTTTTGAAATGGCGACTGAGGGCTCAGTTCGCAAATTATAAAGCCATGCTGTTGGATTAAGAACCGTGGAGTTAGTCAAGGTCGACTGGCGCGAAATTAGAAATGAGCTTTCTATAGACTATCTATTAATTATTCAAAAAAACATGTGAAGTGGTCAGAAACCGGTGCTGGCCAGCAAACCGGTGTCACTACCCTATATTTTATTCGTTGTCGAGAAAAAAAAAACAAGTTTTCATCGTAAACTTCTAGAAATCTTTTTCATAGAAACTGACATTTGAATGAAATGTTGTTTTTTTCTCGTTTTCGAAAATAAGATTTCGTACTAGTTGTTCAGAATAATGGTCTGATTACATAGTATTCGGCTTAATATACCCTTTTATATCCTTGCATCAGAATAATGCTGGGGGCCACAGTTTTGCGATAACGCGTTGTCGCGACACGTCTGGCCAAATAGTTCGTGCTAGTCGCGACAACAAACGCCTATAGCGACGCTGTGGGTATTTTGCCGCACATCAAAGGGTTTTATCGCGACAAAGTTCGTGCGGTTGGCTGGCTACACTTTGCGCGCTTTAGTTCATTGCAAGACGCCGAGCTGTTTGACTTTGAACGTGTTTAAACTTTTGAGATATTAGAATTCATACAAAATTAAATAAAATTCATACGAAATGAATTAATAATAAAATTGGACAACATCACATACATTGATCTGACCCCAAGGTAAGTAGCGTAAGCACTGTGTTATGGGTATCAGAAATAACGAAGGTACCACAAATATATACTTAAATACAAATAAACATCCAGACACAGAACAAAAAAAAATTTTCATCACATAGCGATTTGATATGGCCAAGCACTTCGTCGTAGGTCGCCACGAAGATTTCGCGATAGTGTGACCCTAGCATAAGGATGGTGTCAAAATAAGAACGCGCGCGGGACGCGCGGGGCCCCCTCGCTTGTTGCGTCTGCTTCACCCCCTCAAATACCAAAACTTGACGTAAAGGGGCGCCTTAAATATGTCCCTCGGGTTACCTAACACGCGTATAATCTAGAACTAGGAGCTATTTTTATTGAATTTTATAATTATGTAAAAAACGTTCTGAATAGAATATTCTATGCAGTAGGGTGTGCTTTCATTTTATCCCTTCTTACAATTGTACCTGTTCTGGAACATACAATGTACTAACCTCGTCTGAAAGTATATTTACTTCTCGCACTCCAGACGGTGCGTTATAAGTTTTCGTTACATTTGATCCAGTTTTTTCGGAATGATCGCTAACTGACCTTGTCAGTTGTTTCGCAATTGGAGGCGCATTTTTCGTTTCGGTCGTCTTGTTGTAATTTTGTTTATAATTATGCTTAAAGAAAAATACTAGTTAGTCTATCTTTAGCACAACATTAAATGTAACACGATTTTCAGTAATTAGGTAACTCCTTATTATTCGCGGAGGAAAACGCTTAACGCGCTGTCACACCTGTCAGGAGCAGGGTGGTTTGTGGGACTCCCTGCTGCTCCATCCCCTAGAAAAGGGGCGGAGTGTACACCCACTAAAACTCTCCGCGATATTCCCTTGCTACCCTAGTAAAACATGCCGTGGGACTCCGAGAACCATAGACAGTCAACTGCCTGCCGTACACAGCCAGCTAGCCAGCCATTAAGCTACTCCTTCCGGACGTGGTTGGTGGCCTGTGCAACGCAGGCTGTGGTACCCCCGCACCTGTCGCCGGCTATTAACTAAAGGAGAGAAGAGCGAATGATCAAATAACCGCCTCCTCCTCCCCTTTCTCCGTCTGCGGAGATTTGTAATTATACGTGACTATGGATAACCAGAAACACTAGTGATTCAACTAACGTTTTGCATGTTTCAAGTTCTTATAAGCTTAAGAACTTGTTGAACTTTTGCACACTCATTTTTGTTTTAAAGAAGCAAAAATGAATAAAACTCAAGTTTGGCTTAAATGTCAACTGGATCACTAGTGTTCCAAAGTATCCATTACACATCAGTGTCCAGTTGTCTTGTTGTTACGAGTACAAAGAAAAATATATTATCACGTATTAAACATATTATTAATCATTCAAACCAACACAAAAAAGACCTTCCGAAACAAATGGAAATAAAGTCAGCAAAACAGAGAAAAAGTAAAATAATACCTTATTGTTATAGCTATTGTTATTAAAAGTAGTTCCAACTTTTTGTCTGTAATATTGATTTGAGTACTGATTGTTGTAATTATAATTTGCGGAGTAATTAGACGTCGACAAAGGTTTACGCCAAGATCCTTGCTTTTTTGGAAATCTATTCTGAAAAGCAAATAATTTATTAAAATATAAAGTTTTCAGTAAATCCTAAAATACAAAAAAACTTTTGTTGTTATAGTAATTGAGTAATAAAATAAAAATCAAATCATTATTTTTACCAAGTTATATTGGTTAACTGAAAAATATATCAATAGCGCAGTGAAGTTTCCTTAATTATTAAGTGAGGATATTCATACTAATTTTGTAAATTCTTAAATAATGACTATAGATCTTTAAACGTTTAACGTTAAAAACGGCTGAACCGCTCACTTGGTATAGGTATTTATTTATTTTATTATACATAGTCAGATTGACGGCTCCTCTTTCCTTCCGTAGAGATGATAGTTTAATGCATTTACTGTTTCTTTCTAACCATTTCACCGCAGATTAAGGCCCTCTAATTCAAAATATTATGACCTATCTAAAATCGTAACTATTAAATTAGTATCCAAGCGATTTTTTACCTATAACATGATGTTTATAAGTGCTTATATATAACAAAAACAATTGCATTTGAAAGGGCGGTAAATACATATATACTCTTGGGCTGGTTCGAACGAAACCAGAACTCGTTGTATGAAATCCTAGGAAACCTTGGTTACTTCTTGGTTACTTCACCGCGTCGCGTGGTATCTACCGAATCGCAAGAGCCCGAATTCGTCAGATGACGACATCAATTTCGGCGGGCGAGTATGCGTGACCCAGACCAGACAGTGCGCATTTTTCGATCGAATCGATCGATTCGCGTTTTCTAACAAGTGCGTGGGTCGCCAAAATATTACTTTTGTCATATTTTACCATAGGTATTAAGCCTGGCATCTTCTAAAAACAATGGGGCCTGAATGTCGGGATCCTATCGAAAATAATTACGTAAAATGAGGGCATGTTTAATGATCTTAACTTCACGCTGGTGCGTGTCTAGATGGTCAAATGGCTTCACTCTGCCATAATCCGACCCATGATAACTTCGGTGCAATAGTCTGAAATTAAAAGCCTAGAAAGCCTCGCGTTTCTCGACATTTTACTGACAGAACTGTTTATTCATTTTAAAATATAGGTATAGGCTAAATAATAATTTTAACAAAATTATCACATTTTAAAAGAATAGATACTCACGGGATAATTTAATTTCAAATTCGTTTTTTTGCTAGGCTTTTGACGGGCAACCATCGCAGCAATATGCTGCGTTTCTTGGCTGGCTATGGCATCAACATACCATTCTCCATTGACTTGTGTGACTTTGAAGCCAGGAACATCAAGAAATAACTTTTCAAGGGAAGTGTATCCCAATTTTTTAAAAGGAATCCATTCGCCCTGAAGCTCTCGATAGTCTCCTAAAATCAATAATTTACGTAATAACTACTATCCAAAACCAAAGCCGTAACATATTTTTCAGGTAATCGTCATTAAATTCAATGAAGAATGTTCACTAGTTTCGATTTTTAACTTTTCTTACAGTCCAAAAAAATAAAAAAAGGGTGTGTAATAGTTATTTATGTGACTGTTGCATAATGAGGGTCATTAAAATACGAATGTGGTTTTATGAAACGAACGAAGTGAGTTTCATAAAAGGATCACATGAGTATTTTAATGCCTAATTATGTACAGTCACATACATAACTTTATCTTCATTCATACGATAAATGTCTATTTTAAAGTCAGGATCGATGTGAAACCGCGTGGAATATAGAGAGCAGAGAGGAACAAGAAAGTTACGCTGCGGTTATGCTCTCCTGGTGCCTTTGAAAATACATCAATATGTTTTTGCTTACATATGTTAGCTTCAAATCCATTAATTTTTACTTTTTAATCCTTCTAGCCCCGGATTACTAGACACAATAGAAAATCTATTGTTATGCGGCACCCGAGTGCCGGTTCGGCGTTGAGTGGTTAAGACGTTCGAAATTTGAACGTAATTAAAGTATCGGTTACCGATACTAAAATGTAAACATTACGATGCAGCCACAGATACTTATATCTAAATGTAGGGCGTTTGCTCATCGCTCCTGACTATAAAATAGACTTATTATGGTATGGATGTAGATAAAAATTATTTCGATATGTCACTTAGTTCCCGAGATATTCAAGCGGAGCGGCGATTGCCGGAATTAACGGGAGTTTTAAATGTCTATAAAATCTAAACTAATTGATATTTTGGCATGAAACAAAAAAATAGTGTGTTTATATTCACATTCACAGGCATTACTGTGACAAAGTTACAAGCGATTTCGCATACCCAGTAGCATTCTCCATTGATTTTAAAAACACGTTTGTTCATTATAACTGCCATATTACATACTGTTTACGAAATTTTACTTACGGTTACATTGTTTCACAGTCAATGCACCCTTAACAGATATGAGGGTAGCTCGAAGTGCTTGAATTACTTGATCCTTGTCAGCCATTTTTTATTTCTAAAACAAAAAAAAGTGTAGGTAAACATAAAATCATACTTCCTTACTGACGTCTTGATGGTCTAGTGGTTTAAGTACCGGCCCGTGATCTCGGGGTCCTGGATTCAATTCCCGTGTCGAGTAGAATTTGCACAGCTCAGGTTTGTGATCACCAATCCGCATTTGGCAAGCGTGGTAATTAAGCCCATTCCTAGGCGTTTTGCAGACGGCGGGCGGGCCGCGGCCGGGCCCCTCAATTTTACCGCGAACGAAAGCGCAAAGGGATTCTTACACTACCAACGCACATGAAGGGCATAAGACGGGCCGCGGGTGCCCGGCGGACACTGGCAGCGCGTCCGGGGCTGCCCGCTATTTCATATTAAAAAAGAAAGGTCTGGAACACCTTATGTGGAACTCTAGCTGTCCAAGCTCCTAAACCTTAAGAAAAATGACTATATCACTTTAGGGCGATTAAAAAGTATCTCAACATTCTCTATAAATGGTGAGATACTTTTCCCTTCAGGTTATCTGGGGATTTAACGCACTTAGCCTCCGGAATGGGCCATTGTACGTGAATACTTTTCCCTTATAGAGATAAGCTCTTCTACTTAACATAATTTCTTACATGATCAAAAAACTAGTGATAATTTTAAGAACAAAGGCTCTAATCCCCTTTATTAGTGATTACAAATTTCAAACAACTGTGGCTGCTGGAATGTATAGTATAAGATAAGAAAACATCACATTAATGTTGAGCTGATCCCTAAGTAGTGTGATGGTTATCACAATTATACATAATAAAATAGTGTGGATTGTTATTTTGTTGTACACTTTCCTGATTAATTACCTAATTTGTCTATAATTTTAGGATAAACATAATATGTTTGGTCTTGAGTGTGCAAATTTGAGGTTCATTATTATTAATATTAAAGACAGGCAGTCAGTTGTGCCAACTGATAAAGCCTATATCCTGTTTCACTAATTAAGTGGTTTTTGTTCAGCTAGCAATGTGTCTTGTTTGAATGGACATAAACTTTTTTCTAATTTTCTTTGAATTTTGGAAAGAGCAGCTGGGTTTGCCTACTACCCTTCTGCAATTTTACTCTTTGTATTTTATTAGTTATTATGGCCGTAAAAAAGCTGTTTCTTAGTTTTTTGCAATGTTTATTTTACTTTACAAGGCAAAATTTTAAAAATTAAAAGTATGAATAAACCTACCGTTTGCTCTGCCGTGACAGTACGGTTCACCCAAAAGAAGAGATCTATTCAACCTAACGAACTACATATTGAACAGGTATTAAGTTCGAACACCGACATGCACTCCTGAAAATAATTATTTTGTGACGCGTAAGCAAGAGAAATCAGATAGAACGCGAACAATTACTCGAATATTACATACTATCACTTTCTCTTTGAATTTTTTAAACCAGCTACATACGTACTGATATAAAGCATATATCGTCGTTCTTACCAGTCAATAAAAGTCGCCTGTAAGCATTGGAAAGAAATAAAGTAATATTAATCTGAATTTATCCAAGGCAAATCGGCTACAAATACAAAAGTACACAAAAAGTAGGTACAATTTATTCCCATCCCTATTTCCAATCCAACAATGTCATGTCAACTCAACTCAAGTCAAATAAAAAAAAACTATAGACAATAAAGAAAAAAACAGCATAAATTCGTTCTAAAACTTTGCGGTACTCTGGCGGAAAGCGCTAAATATTAGCACGTCTAGGGATGAAAAATTAAAGAATAATTTCTGCATTATATGCTGTAAATGTGCACCAAAAATAAAATTTGTGCCTAGTGGAGTTTCTGAGATATTAATGAAAATATGATTCCGCCAGCGTAACGCTTGAAAACGTTATCATGGCGGAATGATTTTTACCCATTGGTGACTTGAATTGGTCCTAGGACTCCTAGGGCAATTTTAAGTAGCTTAAAGAGAGCTTAAATTTGTGCCCTAAGGGCGCCCGCTAAAACTCGCGCAGGCGCACGCTCGCGTGTCTATAACGTCTGTGGTCTATAATGAAAAATATGGAAAAATAGTATGAGCAGCGCAGGCGCGTGCGACGCGGAGCGAGGGCGCGGGCGACGGATTATCATTATCCATTATCACACGCGCGGCGGGTGACGGGCGTCCGCTCGCGGGTTTGTTTAATTGTTTTAAAGACTCCACTTTGGTGAGTGTGCTGCTCAGCTACACGATTTGGTTCCACCAGCTTCGTTCCATCATCGAACTGCTAGACTCGGTCCCTGACCGAGTCCCTCCATCCGTATACAGTGGGGATACCGCGTGTACGAACTAAGCGATTTGCTTCATCTTTCTTGATACGGACTGGGTTGATCTACGAGGGCGGTCAAATGTCATGTCCTACGTGTTTACTCAATAACCATTCAATTTATATTTCAATAAAACAGTCATTCGGTTCTTATATAAGTAATGAACAAGGTTTTTATAAATTTACGGCTATAAAGAAATAAATAAAAACGTGATTAATAAAATATGCCCAAATATTAAGATTTTTGCCATGTCCGAAAAGCACTACTGCTCGTTCAATTAATTATATTAAATCATCATAACTGTTTTGAGCACACATTTTCTAAGAAATATATATTACGTTTATAACACTACCGATTAATAAAAAACAAAAATAGTTATCGAACCATTTAGTTCTCTAAATATTGGATCAAAAAAAGTTTACAAAATTAAGTCATTGGTCAGCGCAGTTCTTGTTTTCAAGATTATCGCAACTTTGAGACATAAGGTAGAACACTTAAGTGTGTGACCAGACACCCCGCCCTGCTCCCCAGTCGATCAACGCACTTCACCGCGGAAAAACGCACGTTGTTGGCTCTGATAAGTTTTTAAAGTTCATTCTACAACAATTGACACTTCTATAGTCATTGTTATTTCTCTATCTAAATTCAATTTATATTCATGCCTACGTTCTTTTGCAACAATATAGAATACAGATACAAGTGTTTAATAACGTAATCATAACATTAACTAGCTGCCACGCCTTTTAGACGTGTTTCGACTTGTCCTTTTCAAATTCATCATTTGTCTGAACGTCATTGTTCTAAATCTTGATGAAGGTGACAATGACGCTGGTTGAGAATAATGACAAATGTTGTTTATGACAATGACTTGCGTTGAGAATAATGATTTTATTTCTTTTTACAGTAATATTTCCTTGATATCGCTATGAAACTAACCTATCACGTATTGCTGCTACATGCTGATAGTCACCAAACAGGCGACCTGCATCAAAAAATAAGATCCATCACCAAAACCCTTTCTTCTAAAACATGGACTATTAGAGAACCCACAATGCGAACTACTGACTGAAATAGATGCAATATCTGAAACCTGGAAGGACCTGGACTGTCAGTCTTTGTTTGGAGATCCTCATGCTCACAACTATTTCCTGACAGAGCCCATGACGAAGAAAAAGAGCCATGTACTGAGTAAATGTATTGAGGGACGAAGTTCGGGTCGCTATCAGGCGACTAAAAAGCGGAAAAGCTACAGGAAGAGATGCCATACCAATTGAAACCATCAAAGCATCAGGGGAGTATGGTGTCGATATCTTTCATACCATGTGTAACAAAATTTGGGAATCAGGAATCTGGCCCCGAAGTGGACTCACACAGTCTTCGTACCTCTACATAAAAAGGGCTCCACTAAAATATGCAGTAACTACCGCCTAATAGCCTTAATTTCACATGCAAGTAAAATTCTACTGCATATAAATCTAAGGAAATTTCTCCTGAACAGGCTGGTTTTGTGAAAGGGAGGGGTACTCGTGAGAAGATTCTGAATGTGCGCCAGATCATTGAAAAAGCCAGAAAGTTCAACAAGCCGACCTATATTTGCTTTGTTGACTTCTCAAAGGCGTTCAACTCAGTGAGGTGGCCAGTATTTTGGGAGACTCTCCTGGCTATGGGAACACCTAAACATCTGGTGCACCTTTCTTGGAAGCTTTATGAAGAAGGAACAGCATCGGTGAGAACGAACGACGTGTCGTCAAATCACTTTCATCCAAGTGCCGGGGTCCGTCAGGGCTGCATTTTATCACCATTGCTGTTTAACACCTACACAGAATTCATTATGAGAATAGCACTCGAGAATTGGTCAGACGGAATCACAATTGGAGGTTATAGAATTTAAAATTTGCAGTATGCAGATGACACAACCCTATTTGCAACAAGCATCGGCAATATTAAAGATAATCCCTGTTGAGTAAAATGGAGCAAGTTAGCCTTGATATCGGTCTGAATTTTTTTTATATGGGAGCAGTCTGGATGACCTCACTCCACCTGATGGTAAGCGGAAGTGAGGTCCAAATAAAATAAAAATTAAGGCTGACTGGCTCAATAGAACAAAGTACCCATTGAGCCAGTCACCCTCACCCTGAAGGCCTGCTTAGATGCCGCTTCACGCCCCGCCTAAAAAGCCCTGGATTATAGGAGGAAGGAAACACATGAGCCGGAAGGGCATTCCATGACCTAATGGCACGGGGCAAAAAAGAGGAACTATACCTCTTGGTACGGGCCACCAGTGTCTGGATGGTATGGGGATGGCAACGCAGTCCGGCGCGTGTTGTTCGGGAGTGAAAAGGGGAGGACGGGATGAGTTGGAATAACTCTTCAGAGCATTCCCCATTATAGAGACGGTAGAGAACACTAAGACTAGCAACGTCTCTACGTAACTGAAGAGGTTCTAGGGTCTTAGTCACTTCTTGATTATCGACAATACGGATATCACGTCGTCAACCTGTCGAGGGCCTCCAATAAGTACTTTGCGGAACCATCCCAGAGATGAGAGCAATATTCCACACACGGGCGAACCTGTGCCTTGTATAAGAGACAAAGCTGCACCGGAGTGAAAAATCGTCTCATACTGTTCATTCCGAGTTTACGGGAAGCTGTTCTGATGACGCTCTTGATATATTATTCCCGTTGGTTCAAGTTGCTACGAACATCGATGCCAAGGATGCTTAGGCTATCCTGTATTGGTAAGGGCGTGATCTGAAGAGTGGAATGGGAAAGAAAAGGAGAAGATTTGCAGAAAACAAACACACCTGTCAGGTGTTTTCTTGGCATTGAACTCGATGAGATTGCTGGCAACCCATTTGGATATGCGGTCCAGGACCTCGTCAAGCTCGGCGACAAGAAGATTCCTGTTTTCCTCGGTTTCGGTCTGTTTAGCCGCAAGTCTTCCGAAATATCGTGCGTGGACAGTGCTGTCATCCGCATAGCAATGAATATTACCTAGTGATAACATGTCATTGATATGCAGAAGAAACAAAGTCGGCGACAGGCATTGAGGCACTCCGGAATTTATTGGGAGGAAGCGAGAAGCGCGTCCATCACGGAGGACACGAATCCTGCGACCCTCCAGAAATCCCGCAATCCAGTCGCATAATAAGCGAGTTGGCAGACTATATGCCGGAAGCTTGGAAAAAAGCGAGCGATGCCAAACACGGTCAAAAGCCTTGGCAATATCCAGGCTAACAGCCATAGATTCACCATGCTTCTCCATATCCTCCCCCCAGAGGTGCGATACGTAAGCTAGAAGATCACCCGTGGACCGTTTTGGTCTGAAACTATACTGTCGGTCATGTAGTAATGATCTTCTAGTTAGCGGACAAGTTGGGAGTTGATTATCCGCTCAAACACCTTTCCAAATACAGAGGTTATATGGCTATGGGTTTGGTACCTGCTTGGTACCTATACTATTTGGACACAGTTCCAAACCAACGATTCAATCATCCAAGAACTCGACATCAAACAGCGTCTTTCTTCCATCGTCCAATGTCGTATTCTCACTTTCTTTGGACATATCATACGTCGAGAAGACATCTGTCTTCATAGATCTCTATGGAGCGACTTGTGGTGCAGGGGAGAGTCGAAGGCGCTAGAGCGCGCAGTAGATCACCGATGCGATGGACCGACCAAGTCAAGGCTACATTCAATGGTCCACTCCATGAATGCACAAGAAGAGCTACAGTACGAGATGAGTGGTGGCGGATTGTAAAGGTTGCTACCACCCCTGATGTGACGACCACTCTGCCAAGAGTGTGACGACAAAGAAGAAGAAGAATATAGATCAATGTGGCCCTTTAAAGCATGTAATTTAAATGAATATTTTCGAAGATAACAGTTTTACAATGCAGGGACATAGCGGTTGAGGCAATAATATAGTATACATCAGAATAACACAGGCTATAATTTATAAAAATCCCGCGGGATAACGTCCTATAGTTCACGCGGGCGAAGCCGCGGGCGAAAGGTTAGGAAATTATATAAATTAAAAACAACAGATTGTTACTACTTAGGTACTCATGATTAAAATCATGTTTCCTACAAAATTGGGTTTTATTCCTGATATTTCAAAAACATTTATAAGTTTGTCATTGTTATCAACACAGGTCATTGTTCTTTACAGAAATATCATTTTCCTAATACGCAGTCATTATTCTGAACGTATTTTTTTCTTCTTTTGTCAATATTTTGATTAGTATAGGTCGGATTTGTGTGCTTTTAATATACAATTGCTTAGAATCTTGAAAACTATAGATCCTATATTGTACTGAAGCTCTGCACGTGGGTTGATAAAAAATCTAAATTTTTTATCAAAAATAACATTCTACGTAGATCCACCCGACTGCGCGGTAGGCTATTTGACTCATATCTTATTTCATATAATAAATGAGTATTTCGTACAGTATTTTGCCTAGAGAAACTAATTATGTTGATTTTAATTATTAAAATCGCAAGATTAATTAAAAAGTCCAGTTTGAAAAATCAGTTTTTTATTTTTTAACCGCCGAAAACGCTGTCGGCCATGATATGACGTCATACAATATATGTAAACAAACAAACGTCATCTTGTATCTGTATGCACGGTTGCCAGATTGGGTATTTTTTCTCGCAATTCTGGGTAAAAGTTCTTACGGAGCCCAATAATTTGTATCGTACGTAATTTTCCATGTCATTTTCTAACTAAAAGGTAAATAACACGAACTTTATTTTGTTTACTGACTAAGTACGTATATTTGTTTCACTGGGCACTCTAATCCACAACTTTTCTGGGGTCTTTATCGATGTGTTTTTGCATTCTCGGACGAAGCAATAACGATAATTACTATATTTCTCATGTAGACTAGTAGAAGTCATGTTTTATTTAATTATAACTTAGCTTTGTAAGGTTAAGTTTGTGTTGCTGTCAAATGTTTGTTTACAATACTTATGACGTCAGAACATGGCGGACAGCGTTTTCGTTCGTTCAGGAAAATTAAAATTTTAAATTACAGTTTTTTGGTTTTCTAAGTATCAAAAAAATATTGTAATATTTTTTTGCTTTAATAGAAGAAATAGTTATTATTTAAGACCTACTTCAAAAAAGAGTCAAGTAGCCTATTCTCTGCCGAGATCTGTCTTTCCTACGCAATACAACTTGGAGCTCTTCAAGGCCAGAATTAACGGGCTTTTCCTAAGCAAGCGCGCGCGCTTCATCGTAGACCGCATATTTGTTTAACATCAGGCAACTTTGTGGTCAAGTGCTAGCTTAGTCCAAATATATAAAAAAAAAAACAGTCAGCGCCGCCCGGTAAAAATAGATCATAGACAAATACATACTTCGTTCAACGCCATCTAGTAAGGTTCTACTCTAAGGTATAAAGACGTATTCATGGAATTATTATTATTACGTTTATGGTCTCAGTCTTACTGAGTATCAAACTTATCTGTTCCGGTGGCGGCGTCGCTACTGTCTATTTAAAACTGTCATTAAATATCGTTTTTACATTGCATTTCACGTAGTTCCAGTTTTGGCCACCGGAACAGATAAGTTTGTCGGTCTATAAACACCAAATAGACAATATTATTTCCATCTCTGAGTAGAACATGGAAATAATATTGTCTATTGGGTGTTTATAGACCGACAAACTTATCTGTTCCGGTGGCCAAAACTGGAACTACGTGAAATGCAATGTAAAAACGATATTTAATGACAGTTTTAAATAGACAGTAGCGACGCCGCCACCGGAACAGATAGTTCTACTCTAAGATTTCCATGCACCCGGGTGGATCTACGTAGAATGTTATTTTTGATAAAAAATTTAGATTTTTTATCAACCCACGTGCAGAGCTTCAGTACATTATAGGATCTATAGTTTTCAAGATTCTAAGCAATTGTATATTAAAAGCACACAAATCCGACCTATACTAATCAAAATATTGACAAAAGAAGAAAAAAATACGTTCAGAATAATGACTGCGTATTAGGAAAATGATATTTCTGTAAAGAACAATGACCTGTGTTGATAACAATGACAAACTTATAAATGTTTTTGAAATATCAGGAATAAAACCCAATTTTGTAGGAAACATGATTTTAATCATGAGTACCTAGTAACAATCTGTTGTTTTTAATTTATATAATTTCCTAACCTTTCGCCCGCGGCTTCGCCCGCGTGAACTATAGGACGTTATCCCGCGGGATTTTTATAAATTATAGCCTGTGTTATTCTGATGTATACTATATTATTGCCTCAACCGCTATGTCCCTGCATTGTAAAACTGTTATCTTCGAAAATATTCATTTAAATTACATGCTTTAAAGGGCCACATTGATCTATATTCTTCTTCTTCTTTGTCGTCACACTCTTGGCAGAGTGGTCGTCACATCAGGGGTGGTAGCAACCTTTACAATCCGCCACCACTCATCTCGTACTGTAGCTCTTCTTGTGCATTCATGGAGTGGACCATTGAATGTAGCCTTGACTTGGTCGGTCCATCGCATCGGTGATCTACTGCGCGCTCTAGCGCCTTCGACTCTCCCCTGCACCACAAGTCGCTCCATAGAGATCTATGAAGACAGATGTCTTCTCGACGTATGATATGTCCAAAGAAAGTGAGAATACGACATTGGACGATGGAAGAAAGACGCTGTTTGATGTCGAGTTCTTGGATGATTGAATCGTTGGTTTGGAACTGTGTCCAAATAGTATAGGTACCAAGCAGGTACCAAACCCATAGCCATCATAACCTCTGTATTTGGAAAGGTGTTTGAGCGGATAATCAACTCCCAACTTGTCCGCTAACTAGAAGATCATTACTACATGACCGACAGTATAGTTTCAGACCAAAACGGTCCACGGGTGATCTTCTAGCTTACGTATCGCACCTCTGGGGGGAGGATATGGAGAAGCATGGTGAATCTATGGCTATTAGCCTGGATATTGCCAAGGCTTTTGACCGTGTTTGGCATCGCTCGCTTTTTTCCAAGCTTCCGGCATATAGTCTGCCAACTCGCTTATTATGCGACTGGATTGCGGGATTTCTGGAGGGTCGCAGGATTCGTGTCCTCCGTGATGGACGCGCTTCTCGCTTCCTCCCAATAAATTCCGGAGTGCCTCAATGCCTGTCGCCGACTTTGTTTCTTCTGCATATCAATGACATGTTATCACTAGGTAATATTCATTGCTATGCGGATGACAGCACTGTCCACGCACGATATTTCGGAAGACTTGCGGCTAAACAGACCGAAACCGAGGAAAACAGGAATCTTCTTGTCGCCGAGCTTGACGAGGTCCTGGACCGCATATCCAAATGGGTTGCCAGCAATCTCATCGAGTTCAATGCCAAGAAAACACCTGACAGGTGTGTTTGTTTTCCGCAAATCTTCTCCTTTTCTTTCCCATTCCACTCTTCAGATCACGCCCTTACCAATACAGGATAGCCTAAGCATCCTTGGCATCGATGTTCGTAGCAACTTGAACCAACGGGAATAATATATCAAGAGCGTCATCAGAACAGCTTCCCGTAAACTCGGAATGAACAGTATGAGACGATTTTTCACTCCGGTGCAGCTTTGTCTCTTATACAAGGCACAGGTTCGCCCGTGTGTGGAATATTGCTCTCATCTCTGGGATGGTTCCGCAAAGTACTTATTGGAGGCCCTCGACAGGTTGACGACGTGATATCCGTATTGTCGATAATCAAGAAGTGACTAAGACCCTAGAACCTCTTCAGTTACGTAGAGACGTTGCTAGTTTTAGTGTTCTCTACCGTCTCTATAATGGGGAATGCTCTGAAGAGTTATTCCAACTCATCCCGTCCTCCCCTTTTCACTCCCGAACAACACGCGCCGGACTGCGTTGCCATCCCCATACCATCCAGACACTGGTGGCCCGTACCAAGAGGTATAGTTCCTCTTTTTTGCCCCGTGCCATTAGGTCATGGAATGCCCTTCCGGCTCATGTGTTTCCTTCCTCCTATAATCCAGGGCTTTTTAGGCGGGGCGTGAAGCGGCATCTAAGCAGGCCTTCAGGGTGAGGGTGACTGGCTCAATGGGTACTTTGTTCTATTGAGCCAGTCAGCCTTAATTTTTATTTTATTTGGACCTCACTTCCGCTTACCATCAGGTGGAGTGAGGTCATCCAGACTGCTCCCATATAAAAAAAATTCAGACCGATATCAAGGCTAACTTGCTCCATTTTACTCAACAGGGATTATCTTTAATATTGCCGATGCTTGTTGCAAATAGGGTTGTGTCATCTGCATACTGCAAATTTTAAATTCTATAACCTCCAATTGTGATTCCGTCTGACCAATTCTCGAGTGCTATTCTCATAATGAATTCTGTGTAGGTGTTAAACAGCAATGGTGATAAAATGCAGCCCTGACGGACCCCGGCACTTGGATGAAAGTGATTTGACGACACGTCGTTCGTTCTCACCGATGCTGTTCCTTCTTCATAAAGCTTCCAAGAAAGGTGCACCAGATGTTTAGGTGTTTCCATAGCCAGGAGAGTCTCCCAAAATACTGGCCACCTCACTGAGTTGAACGCCTTTGAGAAGTCAACGAAGCAAATATAGGTCGGCTTGTTGAACTTTCTGGCTTTTTCAATGATCTGGCGCACATTCAGAATCTTCTCACGAGTACCCCTCCCTTTCACAAAACCAGCCTGTTCAGGAGAAATTTCCTTAGATTTATATGCAGTAGAATTTTACTTGCATGTGAAATTAAGGCTATTAGGCGGTAGTTACTGCATATTTTAGTGGAGCCCTTTTTATGTAGAGGTACGAAGACTGTGTGAGTCCACTTCGGGGCCAGATTCCTGATTCCCAAATTTTGTTACACAGGGTATGAAAGATATCGACACCATACTCCCCTGATGCTTTGATGGTTTCAATTGGTATGGCATCTCTTCCTGTAGCTTTTCCGCTTTTTAGTCGCCTGATAGCGACCCGAACTTCGTCCCTCAATACATGTACTCAGTACATGGCTCTTTTTCTTCGTCATGGGCTCTGTCAGGAAATAGTTGTGAGCATGAGGATCTCCAAACAAAGACTGACAGTCCAGGTCCTTCCAGGTTTCAGATATTGCATCTATTTCAGTCAGTAGTTCGCATTGTGGGTTCTCTAATAGCCCATGTTTTAGAAGAAAGGGTTTTGGTGATGGATCTTATTTTTTGATGCAGGTCGCCTGTTTGGTGACTATCAGCATGTAGCAGCAATACGTGATAGGTTAGTTTCATAGCGATATCAAGGAAATATTACTGTAAAAAGAAATAAAATCATTATTCTCAACGCAAGTCATTGTCATAAACAACATTTGTCATTATTCTCAACCAGCGTCATTGTCACCTTCATCAAGATTTAGAACAATGACGTTCAGACAAATGATGAATTTGAAAAGGACAAGTCGAAACACGTCTAAAAGGCGTGGCAGCTAGTTAATGTTATGATTACGTTATTAAACACTTGTATCTTTATTCTAAATTGTTGCAAAAGAACGTAGGCATGAATATAAATTGAATTTAGATAGAGAAATAACAATGACTATAGAAGTGTCAATTGTTGTAGAATGAACTTTAAAAACTTATCAGAGCCAACAACGTGCGTTTTTCCGCGGTGAAGTGCGTTGATCGACTGGGGAGCAGGGCGGGGTGTCTGGTCACACACTTAAGTGTTCTACCTTATGTCTCAAAGTTGCGATAATCTTGAAAACAAGAACTGCGCTGACCAATGACTTAATTTTGTAAACTTTTTTTGATCCAATATTTAGAGAACTAAATGGTTCGATAACTATTTTTGTTTTTTATTAATCGGTAGTGTTATAAACGTAATATATATTTCTTAGAAAATGTGTGCTCAAAACAGTTATGATGATTTAATATAATTAATTGAACGAGCAGTAGTGCTTTTCGGACATGGCAAAAATCTTAATATTTGGGCATATTTTATTAATCACGTTTTTATTTATTTCTTTATAGCCGTAAATTTATAAAAACCTTGTTCATTACTTATATAAGAACCGAATGACTGTTTTATTGAAATATAAATTGAATGGTTATTGAGTAAACACGTAGGACATGACATTTGACCGCCCTCGTAGATCCACCCACCCAATAAATGATGTCATCCACAGACTACTTAGATGATGTCATCTCAAGAAAAAGGAAAATTTTAAAGATAATCTTTAAATTTTCATAAAAAAATTGGCAACAAAATTTATTGAAAAATAATAATAAACACAAAGTTTTAAAGCGTAAACGTTTAAAACAAAATAGCGTGTCAGTTTCGTCTCGTTCTTCGTTTCAGTCATTAAAAATAACGAATGTACTTGGACAGTTTGCATAGAAAGGAACGCACCTAGCTAGCTAGTGCGTAGCAGAAGCGCAGTGGTATAGCGCCATTTTGATTTTTTCCACAAACGTCACCTTTTCCTTTGGTGAGCAAGGTGTGTTCACGTGAGGTTGTGTGTTCCCTCGAATATAGGTCACACAATCCTCATAATTTCGTGAAATATTCTACTAAAATATAAAAAAAAATCATAAAATACACAAAAATCCAAAAAAATAGCAAAATATTAAAAATTTAACGGGAATCACTCGATTTTAAGTTAGTGTACGTAAGCGTGCAACGTGGTCTAAGGAATGCGATAGTCATTATAAAGAGAAAGTGAAGTTGTTCTTTGCTCGAGGCCGATTTTAATGTTCTACATAAAACTGTAACAGTGAAATATTGAAGATGAATCCCGGACCGCCTAATTATCCCATGGCTTCTTTGTATGTCGGAGACCTGCACTCCGATATTACTGAAGCCATGTTGTTCGAAAAGTTTTCGACGGCTGGCCCGGTTCTTTCTATTCGAGTTTGTCGCGATATGGTTACTCGTAGATCCCTAGGCTACGCTTATGTAAATTTTCAGCAGCCTGCAGATGGTGAGTAATTTTCAAGGTTATTTAGTTAACATGCTTGCTACCTTTCATAATTTCTTCATTTATTTTGTGCTTACTTGTTTCATTTTCTCTACATTGAAAACTTAAAACTATTTGGGTCATGTTATACCTAATTGTATTACAAAATGTATTGCATGCTGTACATTGCAATCAGCAATGCTCAGAAATAAATTAAGTACTATAAAAAAACTATCTAGGTACTTAGGTGCAACTTACCTGTTAATAAGTAAATTTTATTAGGTTTTATAGTCCATTAATTGTAATTTTTGTTACATTACATCATGCTTTAATTAGCAAACCATTAAGACATAGTTTGCCTAGCCATTCTATGATAACATGTGGTCTTTTTTAGTCTAATTGTAGACTTACTTTAGTATAGTATGCTAGATGCTGTCATTAGTACATAATGTGTAATTAATATACATAAGATTGCAACTCTCACACTATCTGAATTTTGCCTAGTGATATTACCACACTTACAAATGTCACAATGTATTGCAACTTAGTAATTTCATAAACAGATATTTCTTTTTTCCTTTGAGGTGAATGCATTTAGACACCATAACCGCAGGCTGCTTAAGTGATAAACAGCTGCTTTAAAGATGTGATTCTGATAGATGTGGAAATGAATAAATAATTATAATAAAATGGCTGCCATATCTGTCATTTGTTACATGTGGGTAGAGCCAGTCTGTATTTTATATAAATTGTTATCTTTGCGTCCAAGAAGATTGCTTTTTATTACTGCTTTTTATATATTTTCTTGCAACATATTTTTCCCATGGATGCCTTTATATTTTAGTTCAGGATTCCTTTGCATTATTTAAAGATCTTTTTGGGTCCTTGGATTTAAAAGTAGTGATGTGTCTTATAAATAAAAATTAAATACAAAATTGTTTAAGTATGTATGTAAGTCAAATAAAGAGCATAGCTAATACCTACATGTTTATTCAAGAAAATATGTATATTTAAATATTAAAAATGTTGAAGTGTTGGTTTGGAAAGTTATTTAGACTGATGAATTATAGTATACCAGGAAAAATTTTTTTTAACTTAAAGTAACTTGACAGTTAAGGCAATAATTAGTCACCAAACCCCAAAGAAACTTAATTAGTCCCCAAACCCAAAAGAAACTTTATTAAGAATAACATAAAGAAGTTAATTAATCCTTCTAGCCCCGGATTACTAGACACAATAGAAAATCTATTGTTATGCGGCACCCGAGTGCCGGTTCGGCGTTGAGTGGTTAAATCTGATAATTTTAAAAGAAATTATGTGGGTAGGTAATTTGCCTTTCTGACCACCTAATAGACTATGCTTTCCTTCCTTTTGTTTACCCGACATTCACTTGTTTTCCAAATTCTTCATTTGTTTTCCAGACATTATATTAAAATATTTAAAAAAAACACAAATTTAGTAGTGGTAACCAAAACAGTTTTCTTTCTTGTCTTGCCCTGAAAATCTTGAATTTTATTAATTTTAACATTTGTGAGTGGTTGACCAAAAAGGTACCTGGAGAGATTAAAAACTGTTATAATTTTTTTTTTAATATTTGAATCTGTGGTCTTATAGCTTTGTTTTGGTCTAACCAGAATATTTTTAGGCGCCGTAGTTTATTTTTTATGATTTTTTATGTGAGCCGAGGCACGAGTCAAAACTTGAAAACACAAAACTTCAAATGCGATTTACTCGAAATCAATTATTTTCCCTTGAGGTCCCTTTTTGGTCAACCACTCACATTTAGTTTTTGAATTATTTAGGATGACTTGCACCAGATAGGTGAACTACGGGTATACATAGTTAGTTAGTTCTGGTTATCCAAATATAAAGCTGCCATATTAACTAACTAATATGACAGCTGAATTTCATATCTAACATAGTGTTTTGCAAAATTTTATCAGCTTGGTAATTTCCGTGGCTTTTATTGTAATTTCCATGGTCCGCCAATTTTCAACATTTTTTTATTAGCAAAAGTATAGATCTCATATGTGGCGAATTTTGATATTATGTATGTTGTTTAAATTTGTACAAGCTTTCGAAATATTTGTGTAATTCACCATAATTATGTGATTTCAAAAATACCCTGAAATTACACGGAGAACACTTTACCGAAGATCCACCCAAATATCAAACGATAAATAAAAAGATAATAAATAAAAAAAAGGGAAACGCCGAAAATAGGCCCAGAGTGCACAACACATTCAATTTCATGAATGAAATCTAAATATTCGTACTTGATTTGTCGTCTTCTTCTTTTTTCAGTATAAGTTGGTTAAAACATTTATAAATTATTTAATATTTCAACGACTATATCCTTTACATTTCATTAATACATACATCATGTTTACATACGTCATGTTTATACCGGTCCGAAACTTACTTTTTTATATTGCGTTAATCGATAAAGCGGAAAATATTGGTGTTCTCGACCATTGGTGTAATGGTCGAGAAGTCGGCTATTACACCAGAGGTCGCGGGTTCGATCCCCGCACGGGACAAACATTTGTGTGCATGAACATGTCTGTTTGTATCGGTCTGGGTGTTTCTATGTATAATATGTATGTATTTACAAAAAAAAAAGTATATAAGTAATGTTTATCCGTTGTCTAGCACCCATAGCACAAGCTAATGCTTAGTTTGGGGCTAGATGGCGCTGTGTGAATAATGTCCAGGGAGGGAGGGAGGGAGAATAGACACTATTGCTGCAGTTACTATCACATCAAAATTTATATCGATAGATTTTTCGAATACATTAACATGCATTCCATCATCGCTTGATCAGCAATTTTCTTGTAAATTATGTAATTAACTTATTATAATTATAATATGTAAATTCTCTGTGATAAGATTTTATAAGAATAAAGTATATTTTACAAGGTTTAAATATCTTATAATTCTTTTACGTGGGAGGCATCAATTTAGATAGAGCAAAGATTGTTTAACGCATTTTCGCTCATTGATTTTGTTGAGTTGCTCATGCTGACTAAAACCATAGTTTCTTCTAGTTTGTAAACAGATGTAAAAAACGTCCCTACCCACCAACAGATTTCAAATGTATCTCTGTCAATACCTCTTCCCGTACTGATGTTTTTTTGTATGACGACATCCGCCGTATGAATGAGGATTTTACGCAAATCGAATTTGCATGTTTTTTTTTTTCATATTTTCAAGTATTTTTTGACACAGTTGATTGTGTCCCCCCTTGGTCTAAATAAAAGTGTACAATCAAAATGTTATCTTAAAAAATATTGTACAGTCGAGTCTACTTGAAGCTAGACACTTACAGTGCAGTTCTGCATCTTAGGCGTGCGGCATAAGCACGGTTTTTTTTAAATACCCTGTAATTTTTTGGATTAAAAATGATTATTTGTCTTTTTATGGAATGTCTTAATAATTGAAACTGGTGCCAAGTCTGTTGGTGGGTGGGGACAAAGCCCATACAATTTTATGCATGGTCCGTTGCTGAATTTTTAAATTTGTATATTATATATTTTTTTTATTTGTGTTTTTTTTGTAGATCGTATTGTAGGTACAGGCAAAAGCACGTCAGACGTAACACTTTGGACTTTGTACCGCTCTTATGTCGGGGGCATAAGCGCTATTATCGAACTGCAAGTGTATACCGTGATGTGCTGTTGACTGTACATTGTATTTGTTATTTTGTAATTGAGAAATCTGTTAGATACTAAATTATAATTATATGTATATCTCATGTGATGTGAAAAATCTATTATAAATATTATAATACACGCCATGCGGTCCAAGTATTTATTATTGCTATAATTACTTAGTAATAATAAATAATTGAAAGAGAGCAGTACTTATTTGTTAAAAGTCATTTCCATTTATTATGTCTTAATTTTACTAACTTAAATTTTTTTTTTACAGCTGAAAGAGCTTTGGACACTATGAATTTTGACATGATCAAAGGAAGACCTATTAGAATCATGTGGTCCCAAAGAGATCCTTCTCTACGTAAATCTGGAGTAGGAAACGTTTTCATTAAAAACCTTGACAAGACCATCGATAATAAAGCCATGTATGATACCTTTTCGGCCTTCGGAAATATTTTGAGCTGTAAAGTAGCTCAAGACGAAACTGGCGCTTCCAAGGGATATGGATTTGTACATTTTGAAACTGAAGAAGCTGCTAATAAATCTATTGAAAAAGTAAATGGTATGCTTTTAAATGGCAAAAAAGTATACGTGGGCAGATTCATTCCTCGTAAGGAACGCGAAAAGGAACTCGGAGAGAAGGCGAAATTGTTCACTAACGTGTACGTGAAAAACTTTGGAGAAGACTTTTCTGATGAGATGTTGCGTGAGATGTTTGAAAAATATGGAAGAATTACAAGCCATAAAGTTATGTATAAGGAAGATGGCGCTTCTAGAGGTTTTGGATTTGTCGCATTCGAGGATCCTGATGCAGCTGAACGGGCTTGTCTAGAATTAAATGGAAAAGAGCTTGTTGAAGGCAAGCCATTGTACGTTGGACGCGCTCAAAAGAAAGCAGAGCGACAAAAAGAACTTAAACGTAAATTTGAACAATTGAAATCAGAGCGTTTGACTCGTTATCAAGGCGTTAATTTGTATGTGAAAAATTTGGACGACACAATTGATGATGAGAGACTACGCAAAGAATTTGCTCCATTTGGCACTATTACTTCAGCAAAGGTATATATAAATGTTTCTGTTTCGTATATACAAAATCTTTTCTTATTAAAACGTCACATATCTACTAAAAACATTTGTTTCTATTTTAGGTTATGTTGGAAGATGGCCGCAGTAAAGGTTTTGGGTTTGTATGTTTTTCATCACCAGAAGAGGCCACTAAAGCTGTCACTGAAATGAACGGACGTATTGTCGGAACTAAACCCTTGTATGTCGCATTAGCACAGCGCAAAGAAGATCGTAAAGCCCATTTGACATCTCAGTATATGCAACGTATGGCTAGCATGCGTATGCAACAGATGGGCCAAATATTCCAGCCTGGTGGAGCAGGCGGCTATTTCGTGCCTACAATTCCGCCAGCTCAACGCTTTTATGGTCCGGCACAAATGACACAAATCAGACCGTCACCACGTTGGACGGCACAGCCTCCGGTGAGACCAAGCACTCAAACCGCAGCTTCTGGGTATCCAAATATGCAAGCGCCCTTCCGTCCTGCACCCAGAGGACCTACTCAAGCCGCGCTTCGCACATCTCTTGGGGCTAGACCCATCACAGGTCAACAGGGTGTGGCCACAGCAGCCTCTATTAGAGCACCACTTGTTACTCAAAGTGGCCGTCCAGCAGGTTATAAATATACTGCAAATATGCGCAACCCTCCGGCGCCTCAGCCAGCAGTACATATTCAAGGTCAAGAACCTTTAACTGCTACCATGTTGGCTGCAGCTCCACTTCAGGAACAGAAACAAATGCTTGGTGAACGATTGTTCCCACTTATTCAAAGAATGCATCCTGACTTGGCTGGAAAAATTACGGGAATGCTCCTGGAGATTGACAACTCCGAACTTCTTCATATGTTAGAACATGGAGAGTCATTGAAAGCTAAAGTAGATGAGGCAGTTGCCGTCTTACAAGCTCATCAAGCTAAACAACAAGCTACTAAGAAGGAGTAGAATATTTGCTGATAACTGGCTAAAAATTCCTATAGTCAGTTTCAATACAAGAACCGATACTGTATGGTGTTCTTTGTCATTTTTATGCTTTTAATAATATCTTACAAAAAACTATTATTAATAGTCCCGACATTTAAAAAAAACACAAAAATAAAAATTGAAAAATGGAAAAGTGGATTACGTCCTCCCGAAACAATAAGTAACTAATCATAATAGGGAGTGCTTGTCCGCAAACAAAAATATATGCAACTGTCAACATTTCTATGTTTGAAAAGAGTAACTACTGGACTCTTCGACTTTTTACATTGACTAGAAAGAGATGTTTGGTTAAGTTAAAATAGTATAGAGTATTTTTCTTTTTCCTTATCTTTGAAATGGAGTTGGCTTATGTTCTTGCAAGTATAATATATCTTTCTTTATTTTTTTTGTCAGTATACATTGGACTTTTACCATGTATTGAAAACTTGGTCACCAGTGTTACTGACTGAGTATTCCTTTGTAATTTGTTACATACCTACCTAATATATTCTTTGGAATATTCACAATAATTATTGATGTTTTATTTAACTACCTCATTATCATTATCTACGTCGTCATCCTCACCCGTTGTCCTAGCCTCTAGGTGATCGACAAACGCGACAACGCGACGCGGCGTAACGGTGATGCCACCGCGCGCGTTGCGCTGCGCTGCGTCGACGCACCGCAAGCGCTCGACGGAATGGGTGCCACACGATCCGATGCGTCGTCGCAACGCGCTGCGTTGTCTAAGCGTCGTCGTGCGTTGATTTAATCCCATATAAGAGGTCTTTCCTCAACTAATGAGATAAGGTAATCCACGTCAATGTCATTGATAGTGATATTCATTATGATGATTTATGTACTTGGGGCGCACCGCTATCTCGACTGCATAAACCATACTGCGACGCGTGCGTCGTCGTTCCGGTGTCGGAGCGCTGCACCCATGGGCGTACCCAGCTTCTGGCCTAGGGGGGGGCAAGTCCCTTTGACGGGGGGGGGGGGGACTTGTTGTCCGCGGCCTTTTTGTCATATGCTGGCCATACACAATCAAGCCTATCGTCAAATCGGTTTGACGCGATCGATTGGATCAAACCAATTTGACCGTGTGTGGGCGTGGATTGGCTTGATAACTCGAGCCCACGCCCACACACGGTCAAATTGGTTTGATCCAATCGATCGCTTCAAGCCGATTTGACGATAGGCTTGATGGTGTATGGCCAGTAGGGAATGAAGAACCGGTGCCATACTTGAGTCCCGGGAATTTCGGGACGACCTGATAAAGGAACCGGGATTCCCGGGATTTTCGGGATTTTTATCAGAATGTTGTAAGTAATATTTATTCGTTTTCTTTTACATAGGCAACAAAACGCTGGATTTTTCTACACGCTTTCGCTACACGAGTATTTATTACTTATCGCAATCAATTTTAATTTATTACAATTAAATACACACATCAACACTGTCTAGAAATATTTTGTATAATAAACTCAATTAACTCAAAATTTATTAAAAATAACATACAACAATATTCTTATAAAGCCCATTAGAGTACAGGACGTCTACACTTCAAAATAAAAGAAAACTGTTTTAAATTTTTTTTCTTCAAATAAAGAAAAAATGTGAGATAATGGTAAACTAACAATGAATGTGGTTCTCAAAGAAAAGTAAAAAAATAAGAAAAATATATTCTGTTTTTAGTAGTGTGAAAAATCAGTAGTCAGTAAAACCACCCATGACGTTAACGGTCCTGCAACGGTTTTTCATATTTTGTCCGGTCTGGCTAAGATGCATAAAAAGTTGCTCTTCCGTCGCAATGTTTGCAGGGAAATTCCTCAAAGCCCTTCTTTGGAGCATGTCCCACGCGTGTTCTATGGGGTTTACGTCAGGCGATTGAGCGGGCCTGACTAAGACCAATTCGTCGTGCTCTTGCACCCAGCTCGTCACCACCCTCGCTGTGTGCGGACGGGCGTTATTGTCCATGAGCGTGAATTCTTGGTCCATTTGTAGTCGATGGGGGTAGATTATTGGTACTAGCACCTTGTTACGGCATTTTTCACCCGTCATGGTGTTTCTGATCCGAACGTGGTCTGTTCTTCCATCAACATGAATTCCTGCCCAAACCATAATAAATTGTCCCGCAGTAGTGTGGAATGTGGATGGACTTCCTGAGGGTGGTGGGGGCGGCTCTCACGACCAGGAATTCGCCAACACGTACTCTATGTGTATCGGGATGGAAACCGAACTGGGACTCATCCGTAAACAGCACCACAGACCACTAGTTATCTTCCCAGAGCAAATGTTCACGAGCCCACTTTAGCCGTCCATGATTTCTTCTGCGTAGTGCTGGAGTACGAAACGGTCTGCGGGCATGAAGGTTAGCTTCACTTCATGCAACCTCTTCCTCACAGTTTGGTCACTCACAAGCAACTGGTGCTCTGGCTGGAGCCTCTGAACCAATTGCATGGCCGTAACTTTGGTTTTCTTCTCGCGGCAACTTGAAAAAATCAATCTTTTCGTCGAGTGGTTATGCGCTTCCCGCCTGGGTGTCTTTCAGCCACTTTACCAGTAACACGATAACGTAACCATAACTTTTGTCTTGTGTCTTGAGGAGATCCTCAAGAGTACTCTGTTGGGCAGCCCCAGCTTGGAGTATTACTGCCTTAAGTTTATATATTTTCAGTATTTTCATTGCAATTTAATTTGAACGGTGAGCCACTGATCTGCCAAAAATCTCACTTGAAATAGAGCTCTTTACTTAGTCCCGAAAGTCCCGGGACGAGGTCATGAGTCCCGGGTATTTGAGACGTCGCCAAATCCCGGGATTTTCGGGACCGGGATTTCCCGGGACCATTCCCTAATGGCCAGCAATACACAAACACACCAACAATACTGAAACTTTAGGGTTATATTATATAGTGTGTAGATCAGATGAGCTTACAGTATTAGTCATATATTCCTTTCAATCGTCGATTAGGTTTCGGGATTCGATGAAGTCAACAAATGTTGTTATTTTCTGGTCAGGACCAGGAAAAATGTGCAATTAACAATGACGTTCAATATAAAACTAGACACCCAATCTCTAAGAAAAATTCCTCAAAAAACGTCCGAGTGGCTTTGACACTGATGACAATTAACACATTCGTTCAAATTAACACCTTATCTCGTGGCACTTAGTGTTTAATGTCAATTGTATACAACTAAACGAAAACTCTGCCCAATAGTCGGGTGGGCAGACTTTTGCTTCGGACAATATTTGAGCGTGATTGTGAGTCTAGTTTTTTAATTGAACGTCATTGGCAATTAACAAAGATTCTACCGTTGAGAAAGTTATCGAAGTGCCTAAAAAGGTCGTAGGCGGTTGACGAGAGGTCTGAAGATTAGGTATGGTGCGTGAGCAGGATCAGAATTCAGTTGGGTTGGGCAGCGTTTGGAAAACTATGTTGAGTCTTCTCATCGCCGATTACACAATGCCTAAAGATGAAAGTCTTCAATCAGTGCGTCCTACCCGTCATGACATACGGAGCCGAAAAGTGGACACTTACGGCACGGTGCTGGTCCACAAGTTTAAAGTCCCTCAGCGGGCTATGGAAAGAGCTATGCTCGGCATTTCTCAAATGAGGTGATCCGGCAGAGAACCAAAGTCACCGACATAGCTCGCCGGATTAGCCAGCTGAAGTGGCAATGGACTTGCCATATAGCCGTAGAACCGATAACCGTTGGGGTAAACGGGTTCTAGATTGGAGACCACAGACATAGATATGTCTGTGGTGGAGACCGCGTCTCGGTAAAAGTAGTGCAGGACGCCCTCAGGCCAAGTGGAACGATCATCTGCGCAAGATGGCTGGCAGGAGCTGAATGGGATTGGCCAGCAGTGGACTGTTACGGGCTGATAATGATGATGATGATGAAGATCGGATCTCTTCTGTTGACAATTGCCAGCTGCTTTAATGCAAGTTCTGGTGATTGTCTGACCAACGTCGATTTTGGTGGGTTTTTGCCATTGGAAAGTGTATGGGAGGCTAGTCGGCGTTTAACCACCGTCATGAAAGTTTCTGGTTATCGTACATAATCCATTTTTCATTGAACGTCATGATTCGATCCAAAAAATTCAAAACAGATCGTTTTATTTCACAGAATCAAAGAAGAACACACCTCAAGCGTGATAATTTCTGTCGATTGTTCAAATCGTGGGGAAACCACATTTGAGGTTTTTTACCTTTCCAATGCGTTTTAAATCATTTGGTGACTGACTCATAGTTCTTGTGCAATCCCTCGAGCCGTTTGCGATGGGTCAGCTTCCACCAGGGTCCTCGATTCGTCGTCCTGAAGTACTCTAGGTCGACCATAACTAAGTGCTTTTCAACGCTGATAAAATTTCATTGTTGAACAGTGCTTTCTTCAACGCTATTATCGCCCCACACTAGGGTTATATGGCGAGCTGTTTGCAGCGGATTGTCCCAATTTAAAGTTAAAATAAAAATCGTACAAAATTGTTCCTTAAACATGCTGAATTTAGCCCTCAAAAGTCACAAATAATATACACAGAAAAAAACAAATAACACTACTCAGATAGAGTGAAAAATTATTTGTAAGAAAAGATGTCAAAACGCGAAACACGTTGAATATTTTATTCAGAAATAAGTGATTAAAAACAGTAACAACAAACCCTGAGAACCGAAATAATAAACATAAATAAAGGAGGATGCCAATTCTGGTCCCACCTCCAATAGCTATGTGAGTTACATCAATGGATAGGTATTTTTGAGCTGAATAAAAGTTACTATGGCGCCAAGTTCCAAATCTTAGTCCGTTCAGAGTTATCTTTTTTTAAACATATTAGTTTTACAGGATCCAAAAGTAATGTAAAATATTTTTTTTTTACAAAATGATAATCTTAAACAGATGTTATCGTTAACAAATGCTTTTTTAATAAATAAAACAATGTTAAAATATTTTAATAATAAACATTTATTTAACGCGCGCCGCCGTCCGTACCGCTAACCAGTTTCATTGTCCTGTTAATACCTACCTAATGAGTGTGGGTTAGTTCCGCTATGGTACCCTTCAGGTATTGGGTTGGGACTGTGCGAATGCGACCGATAAAAAGGTCTTTAATTCAATGATCTGTATGTTGGTATTTACATAACATGCATATAGTACAGAAAAGCAAGTAAATATTATTAATTGGTTGCTGCTAAAACTACAATGTTTAATAAAGAATAACTCTGAACGGACTAAGATTTGGAACTTGGCGCCATAGTAACTTTTATTCAGCTCAAAAATACCTATCCATTGATGTAACTCACATAGCTATTGGAGGTGGGACCAGATTTCATAGAAACTCTGTCATCGTCCTTTAAATAGGATTCGAGGATCTTCTTTGAAACGGTTTATAAGGTCTTTCGTTAAAGAATCGCCCATACTGTTTACAAGTTCAGTTTTATATGTACACTGAGCAAACTTTAAAAGTTGGAGCATAAGGCCCCGTTTACATTATGATTATTAGTAATTAGGCGACTTCATACATGTTCTGCGAGATTTCCAGGGCGGGCAGCTGCCTCCCCCCCTGGGTACGCCCATGGCTGCACCACTACCCCGCTTCGTCTCTCGGCTACGGGTCCGTTGCGCACGCGTTACGGTGACGGTGATGCCACACGGAAGCGTTGCGCTGCGCTGCGTCGACGCACCGCAAGCGCTCGACGTAATGGGTGCTGTACTGTTTGCTTATTACGTGATATCGGCTCACTGCTCTGACGTCACTCGCACGTCCGTCCTGCTCCGTGTCCACCAATGAAGTGTCTCGGCGGGCGGGCTGTATGCCGTTTTATAGGGAGAGGCCCCCACTCGCCGCTACCCAGGTAAGCGGCGTGTGGGCATGAGACGATCGTTCTTTTAAGTATCATATTCACATACACTACATCTCTTCCTTATTTTAATGAATTTGAATTAATTGCATGAGTTTGTGGCTTAAACAGGAGATCTCTCGTTCTAATTCCGTTTCAAAATGGAGATGAGCGTGATATCGCTGGATGTATTCACTCGTCGGTGATTGGAAATAGAATGTCCGCAAAATGGGTTATATTCTCAAAAAAAGAAACTAAACTGACTTCCGTTTAGATATGCAATAGTGTTGCCCCTCAAATTAAAATCAAAAATGAATGGACGTCCTCTTTCTTATTTTAATTAATTTTAACGACGTCCGGCAAGCCAATACTACCATTAAAAAGAATTTAAACTTTAGGTTACTGACTACTAGTTAGTACTAGTGCTGCCACCATGAAGTTAAAAGGGAATTACACTGGCTTCCGGTTACTGTCAGTTAAAAAGAACTAAAAGTAACGATTATCACGCCATATTTACAATCGAGTTGGAACTAAAATAAGAAATCAAATCGATTATCGGATTGAAATTTTAACGGTCTTGTAATCATCAAGGTGGACGTTCTCCGACACGGCCATTCTGACAGCGTCACGCGTCCTCGCGTTGGTGTTCAATCTGAATAAACCACAACCTCCCTGCCATGCAGCGACGGACTGCTGCGCTACCGCAGCTCGGGCAGCGGCCTTTTTCTTTGGCCTCGTCAGGAACGGGGCATAGGTGTCCTCCGAGGTCATCCCCAGCCTGCCGCGCTGCAGAGGTGGACGACGGCTCGCTGGCCGGACTGGCAGGAGCAGTCTCTCGTCCTTCTCCGGCACCTCGAACCGGACGTCGAGCATGGCCCCGATCTGGGACACAATGCTGGACTGCTCCGTGGGCGCCTCAGACACGCCGACATCCATGGGCATGTGCCCGGACGGAACCTCTGATCGGATGGCCTTAAAGGCCTCGACTTCGCGGCAAAACTTCTGATACTCCCTCTGGAGCCGCATTCAGCTTACGGACTTCGTTGTCCGTGGTACGAAGCCGCAACTCCTCTACGGAGGCCCACTGCACGATGGTGTTGGTGGCGGCCGTGACGTTCCGCACGATCTTGTAGTCTCTTAATCAGCGATTATTTTAAAAACTTCACTTGACCAGCGATACCACATAACCAGTGATAGGTTGTATTGTTGGACTTATTTATTTATTTATTTATCAAACATCTTAAAGCTAACAGAATTAATTCCAAAACGCTTAAAGATAAATGACATTACAAATTAAATTAAATTGAATTAAATTAACAAATTAAATTAAATCAAATTAGAACGTATATTACAATTGAAATTAAAATAAAATATAATAGGTACAATGTCAATCAAAATCATTTCAATTAATTTCATGTTATACAAATAAATATGTCAAAAGTATACATTTCATTACAATTGAAATTAAAATAGAAAAAAATATAATACTTAGGCACAATGTCAATCTAAATCATTTCAATCAATTTTCATGTCATACAAATAAATATGTCAAAAGTATATAATAGTCAATAATTGTCATTTAATATTTTCCAAAATTGATAAAAGAGATGTCCTAAACTATCTGCAAACAGATCGATTGCATAGTGGATGTGCGCCGCACACTCTTCGTTTGTATCGGAGCTACGACTACACACCAACATATGCAGCTAGAAGTTATGAAACCAGGTTGAAGAAAGGGACAAATAATTTTGACATTAGGCATTAAGCTCCTTACGCTCAGCAGCTTCAGGGGGTCACTAACCGGTACAGACACACCTCGAAAATTCAGAGTTAAGTGTAAAGTACTCCGTTTAACAACACTGTTAACCATGGTATCTCTCTCTCTGGGACTGGATCTCAGCCACGCTGGCTCGGGCAGTGGATAAATACTGCAGAAGAACAAAATCACCTACAGCAAAATGTTGAACTTTCGCCTTTGTGCTGTCAATATGAGACTTGTCATAGCTAGAGTTTTTATCCATGCTAGTAACAGCTTGTTCGCGAACAGCATCGGTGTCTACAATAGGCTCATCGTTAAGAAGTTCCAAAGGCCTAGCAACTTTTCCTATAAACAGTTCAAGGGGACTTGACTTAGTGACCCTGTTGATGGTACAACTAACTCCACGCAAGCTGAACATCAGAGAGAGCATCTTGCCATGACGCTCTTTGCTGGACTCGACAGCGGTCGGCGTTTTTTTTTTCAGAGTGCTCATGACCCGTTTGACCTGACCTTTCGAACAAGAGTTACCACTAGCAATAAAATGCAAGTTGATACCATAAGACTTACAAAACTCCTTGAAAACAGTACTCGCAAAACACCGGCCCTGATCGGCAATGATACGCTTAGGGGCACCAAATAAAAAAGGGTGATTTTTCCTAACGACTTCATGTACTTGTGGACTCCACTTATACGGCATACGATACACGGTCTTATTTGTATCTACTAGTCGAATCTCTAACGGGTTCACGTAAGCATGACTATAAGGTGTTCCAGAGACGAATATTCCTTAAACTCCTTTAGTAGGTTCACAAGTTTAGGCTTGGACTCTATGGGAACACCCGTGCCTATCTTATTAAAATCAATTATATTAGAGCTAGAAGTGGCACAAAAGTTAACTATCAATGGTAGTAAAATGAAAATGTCAATAATCGAACATAATATTGTCGTAAGTATTTTTCCGGAAAAACATGAAAAAGAACATCATCTTGGTCTTATCTCTCCACTGCTGACAACGTATCCTAAGTATTCTACCTCTCGTTTTAAGAAGGAACACTTCCTCTCAGTAGGAATCGAAAGAACAGTTGAAAGACCCTCAAGAGCTTCTTCAGCGGTCGTGGCCAGCACTAACACAGTAGTGAAGTAGCCCACCATGCAAACGAGCTATCTGATCGGAAATTAAGGACAGCGGAAACCTATCGGGAACTGTGTTATCGTTGAGTTTTCGATAATCGACACAGAGTCTATCACTTCCATTATTTTCCTTTACACGGAGAATGGGGCTCGCAATGGCGATAAACTGAGGCGAACTACACCGGCCTGCGGCATCAATACGTTCGCGTACCACACTCCGTTCTTCAGTCGACAAACGGTTTTATTTGGATCCCTTAATTCAATCTGCATAGGTTTAGTCTAGCCACGGTGATTAGGGATACCGGAAGCAAAGTGATGTTAAATTTATCTATAATAGCATCAAGTTGAGGTCTTAAATCGGGGGAAACATCTGTGTCTATCAAAACTAAACCACTATCACAAAAGTCTTGAACTTGACAGGTATTTAACAACATTCACTTTCGCAAATGACCAAACGCCAAACGACGACCTCCGCCCAAGCCCGACGATCAACATCTATGTACATACATATATCAAATATTAGCTGGGACCAACAGCCCAACGTGTCCTCCGAAACACGGAGACACTCAAAACAAATGTCACTAAATGCGGTCAGGATGGCCACCCATCCCTTCACTTCCCGCGGCGATACAGCTTGAATTTCGCTATCGCAAAACATCTAACCACAAAACGGGCACCTGTAAATAAAATATCAATGGTTAATCAACGGGCGTCACCCGGAACTTGCAGTCATAACCGGGTACTATCCGCGTTATGCCGCTTTAACGGGCGTCATTCGTGTTATGACATTTCAACGGGCGTCACCCGGAACTTGCAGTCATAACCGGGTATTACCCGCGTTATGCCGCTTTAACGGGCGTCATTCGTGTTATGACATTTCAACGGGCGTCACCCGGAACTTGCAGTCATAACCGGGTATTACCCGCGTTATGCCGCTTTAACGGGCGTCATTCGTGTTATGACATTTCAACGGGCGTCACCCGGAACTTGCAGTCATAACCGGGTATTACCCGCGTTATGCCGCTTTAACGGGCGTCATTCGTGTTATGACATTTCAACGGGCGTCACCCGGAACTTGCAGTCATAACCGGGTATTACCCGCGTTATGCCGCTTTAACGGGCGTCATTCGTGTTATGACATTTCAACGGGCGTCACCCGGAACTTGCAGTCATAACCGGGTATTACCCGCGTTATGCCGCTTTAACGGGCGTCATTCGTGTTATGACACTTCAACGGGCGTCACCCGGCAACATCAAATCACAACACGGGCATCATCCGTGTTATGACACTTCAACGGGCGTCACCCGACAACATCAAACCACAACACGGGCATCATCCGTGTTATGACACTTCAACGGGCGTCACCCGACAACATCAAACCACAACACGGGCATCATCCGTGTTATGACACTTCAACGGGCGTCACCCGACAACATCTAGCCATAACACGGGCATCATCCATGCTATGACTGATGTTTTTTTTTTTTTTTTCAATTCCGTATTATTAAAAGTTGAACGAATCCGGGCCGCGCCCCAGAAATTAATATACTGGTTTACTTGTAGTAATAGTAATTTTACTGTTAAATTACAAAGCAATAATTACATTTTAATTTTAATAAATTCAGTGGTATAATTTTTTCTTTACCCGCAATAAACACGGAATTCGAACTATTTATTGTTCTAGTTCCCATTATGTATTTTCGTCAATGGACAACCGACAGTTTTTCTATATCATAGTAATTAGCAGGTTGGTGGCCTATTCGGGATAAGAGTTAGGTTCAGTTTAGATCAAAACGAAGTGAAAGTTGACAGGGGAAGCTTCAGCAACTTTTTGTTTACATGACTTTGATCTCTCCCGCAGTTTATGCTTACATAACTTTGTAATATTCCGTCTTTCAAACCGGCGCATTGAGACTGGAGTTGAACAGTAACTGTAACTTTCTTCGTTATTTAGTACTTCTTTATAATTGTACACCCAATTATTTTTACATACGTGAAGCCAATCTTAATCGATTACTCACAAACTACAAAATTGAAATTGTGTTCCAGTTTTTCATTACTTTTATACGTCATAATTATGCAACATAGAAATAACTACGTTTATGTTTTATACAACTTGCGCTTCCAATTCTATGTGATAATTAATTATTTATGCAACTTTGATACCGATATATTGTAAACGGAGAGTAATTACACGCCACACACAAATCGAGAGTGAATTCGCAACTTATTCCCTTGGTTTAAATACCGCTTATCGGGCGGGAAAGTATACAAAACAAAATGTACTTCAGGTACGTTTTAGTTAATAAATTATTTTACAAAAAAAAATATTATTATATAAATTGCATTATAATAGATTATATTCTGTATATTTATTAATTTTTTATCGAACATCTATTATAGTTTCAGATTACTCAAACATTGAAGAATATATTTACTCCGTACCGGAAATAGCCGCCATTACAAAAATATTTTAAGATCAGAAACATTAATCATATATTTTTCTATCAATTCTTGAGAATAATTAAATAATCATATTTACTTTAATATTTTATGACCTTATAACAAATAAAATAATAGCATTTGCTATGTAGTGATTTCTGATATTTACACGGTTACTACTCATATACGCGAGTTTTCATCCGTTTAAAGTTGTTTTTATTTAATGAGCATTCACACTTTTTTTTTTTTTTTTTTTTTTTTTTTTTTTTTTTTTTTTTTTTTTTTAAACGGGTATTTCTGTTTTAATATTTTTCAGTAATAACATAAACACTGGGTACTCACGGACTCGTCGCCAAAATGTACTGTTTGCTTATTACGTGATATCGGCTCACTGCTCTGACGTCACTCGCACGTCCGTCCTGCTCCGTGTCCACCAATGAAGTGTCTCGGCGGGCGGGCTGTATGCCGTTTTATAGGGAGAGGCCCCCACTCGCCGCTACCCAGGTAAGCGGCGTGTGGGCATGAGACGATCGTTCTTTTAAGTATCATATTCACATACACTACAGGTGCCACACGATCCGATGCGTCGGAGCGCTGCACCACTCCCCCCGCTTCGTCTCTCGGCTTCAAGTCCGTTGCGCACGCGTTACGGCGACGCGCGTCGCTCCGTCCGTCACCGCAGCGCAGCGCAACGCGCCCGTGTGGCATCACCGTTACGGCGACGCGCGTCGCCACAACGGACCGTGTGGCATGCCGTTCAATTTGTATGAAATATAACGCATCGACGACACTCCGTCACCACAGCGTAGCGCAACGCGCCCGTGTGGCATCACCGTAACGCGAAATCATGGAACTAGTGTCAACGAACCGACAAGCAAGTATACTGTGTTGTTAGGTACTAGAAAAATCCTAATTTTAAATACTTAGCACTACAGATAGAAACTCTTTAGTCGTCGCGACTTGTCGCGCAAAAAACAAGTCCGCGTTCGTCGCAAACTCACTAACGCGATTACGATAACGGGCACTATAAGGCAGTTATCACACTGAGCCCCGCCCGCTCCGTCGTGCGCGGAGCGCGGGGCTGCATAGTAAAAATTCCGCGCGCGGGCGCGTTTTCAGTGTGTTGTGCCGCGCGTGTTTTCTATACAAACTGAGGTACTTGTATAGAATGATTAAATCTGTCGTCCCGCGTACCGCGGCGGAGCGCGGTGCAGTGTGGTAACCGCATAACCTCTCGTCTGTGAAATCTGAGTAAATGTCAAAAAAATAAGGGTAGGTACTCTGTGAATCCCACCACAGGACTTTCCACAGATAGGGGTCTAAGCACTATTTTTTTATAGAAGGTTTTGAAAAACCGGGATTTCTCTAAATCTAATTGGAATATTGCAAAATTCTAATAAGATTTATATAAAAAAGATATTTTTTAATATAATTTCATATACTAAACGTCACTTTGAATTGTATTACAACTGCTCTATGAGAAATAATATGGGTGACTTAAAACTATACTTTTATTTTCTAATATAAAAGAAATAAAACAATTTATGGGTTCAATATTATATTTTGTTTGTACAATCTTACATACTTAATAAAGTAAAACGTAAATGTCGCATGTTCCCATAAAAAATTTTTATACTGCACATGTTTCAAAACTTAGTACAAAAAACAGCTCCTTTCAAATGGCACTCAAGTGGGTCTCATATTTCAATAGGCAATTATACATTCTTGGCGTTAGGGACTCGGCGCCTTTTGTTTACAATAATTTAAGCTTATCACAAAGCTTTTTAAAACAATGCCACTTTGTTCTAATGTTTATATTCTGAGTTTAAAGGTTTTAAAAATTGGCCTCATATTTGGTATAAAAAACACTGTTTCATGAAAACTAAATTTGTGCAGAACATGCACTTACAAATAGGATAATTATTAATTATTTAAGGTTTACATAGAACTAGGCATTGATTACAATGTTAAAAACTATATGCTTGGAAGAGATTTATCAAATGCTTTGTTTATAAACATAGTGAAAAATGAGCTGACTAATGGTAATTCAACACTCCATGTAGGCTACATAATATGGATACGACTTATTCAAATAAAAATAATATTTGTGTCTGATTATATTTTTATTTAAATAAGTATTGCTTAGTAATGTAATTATTTTTATTTGAAATGAAATGTAAATAATATTATTTGATTTAGGTACATTAGAAAATTTTATTGAATAATACATGTATTATCTCTGAGTTTCTATGCTATTAATTAACTGTACTAGACTATTCTAACAGTATTTGACGAGCCGTTTGGTGTAATGGTCGAGGAGTCGGCTATTGAAATGAAATGAAATGAAATGAAATGAAATAATATATTCAGCAATTTGATTTACATAGTAAATTCTTTTGCACGTCAGCTTTTTTTTTTTTTACCCTACCAGCGCCTCGACGTGAATGGCCTGTTGAGAAGAGGCGCCGCAAGAAACTCAACAGTTATATATGCCTTTTTTAAAAACTGTTTCAAGGTTACAATTATTTAGTTATATCAAATTAATTTTACAATACAAACAATTCATAATGAATATTGGTAAAAACAAAAATACAATTAAACTAAATAGTGTGGCAGAGCAGATTTCATGTCCATACGTTATTGTCCTTTAGATATTCATCTAGATTGTAGTAGCCTTTTTGCATTAGGCACGATTTAACATACAACTTGAATTTATTTACAGGAAATTCAAGAACGTTTTGAGGCAATTTATTAAATATTCTGATGCTTAATCCTATAAAACAATTATTAGTCTTATGAAGCCTATGATTTGGAACGGCAAGCCTGTGTTTATTTCTTGTGTTAAAGCTATGACAGTCATATTTCCTAGAGAAAAGGTGTAAGTTTTTTCGGATATATAATATGCAGTCTAAAATGTATTGAGATGCTACAGTTAAGATGTTGATTTCCTTAAATATTTCTCGAAGGGTATCACGTGGCTTAAGGTCGTATATTGCACGGATCGCCCTTTTCTGCAGTACAAAAATGGTCTGTATGTCGGCAGAGGATCCCCACAATAATAGACCATAAGACATTATACTATGAAAATAGCTAAAATAAACCAATCTTGCCGTTTCAATATCAGTCATGCGTCTTATTTTTCTTACTGCGAATGCTGCTGAACTTAGTCTTCCTGCCAGGGCGGCAATATGAGGGCTCCATTGTAATTTACAATCGATAGTTATGCCTAGAAAGATTGTTGAGTTAACTATATCGAGTTGTTCATTGTTCATAACAATGTTAGTTTTAACTTGAGATACGTTTGGCATAGTAAATTTAACACATTTTGTTTTTTTTGCGTTAAGTAACAAATTATTAGTCGTAAACCAATGTAATACTTGTAAGAGAGCATTGTTTACGTCGTCAAATACTACTTTACGTCTATCTACTTTAAAAATTAATGAAGTGTCATCAGCAAACAATACTGTCTCACATATACCTTTTGTAAAGGAGGGAAGGTCATTAATGTATATTAAAAACAGAAGAGGCCCTAATATTGAGCCCTGGGGCACTCCCATTAGTAAAGGTGCGCCAGAAGAGTTGGTTCCATTAATGTTAACTTTTTGATTTCTTCCCGTAAGGTAAGACTGCAACAACTTTAGAGCGTAATCCGAGACACCATAATGCCGCAACTTCATCAGCAGTGTATCATGACTAACACAGTCAAAGGCTTTAGACAAATCACAAAAAATTCCTATTGCATCCTGCTTATTCTCCCAAGCATCAAAGATGTGTTTAAGTAATGCAACTCCCGCGTCAGTTGTGGATT
The DNA here is from genome assembly GCA_949319885.1 of Mecyna flavalis. NCBI lineage: Eukaryota > Metazoa > Arthropoda > Insecta > Lepidoptera > Crambidae > Mecyna > Mecyna flavalis. The sequence goes on from OX439426.1 coordinate 11,502,311, forward strand.
TATTTTTAGTGAATCCGTACTGATTATCATTAAATAGACTATTCGATTTGAAGTGGGATAACAACTGATTAAATATAATCTTTTCAAAAATCTTACTAAGTGCGGGCAATATAAATATAGGTCTGAAGTTAGATGGATCAGTCTTTTCTCCAGATTTAAATAATGGAGTTATTTTACTAAATTTCATTAAATTTGGAAATTGACCTGTTTCAACACTTTTATTGAATATGAGTGCGAGGTGAGGGGCAATAGAAGGTATTATATGTTTGATAATAAGTTAATCAAGTTTAATTGTTTAAATGTTTTTATGATTTCAAACTCGTCAATAGGCGTGAAGCTAAAAGTATTCTGACACTCATCTACATTTGCTTTGAGAAGGGACTCGGCAAGATGTGTAGAGGAATTTAATGTACTAGTAGTAATAACTGGAATGTTGGAAAAGTATGATTCAAATGCGTTAGCCACTTCCGCATCTGACTCGAGATGGTTACCATCCACCTTCAAGGAGAACTTGGAATCGTGTGACCTATCTTTACAAGTTTCCTTGTTAATAATTTTCCAAGTAGCTTTTATTTTGTTCTTAGACTTAAGTATTGTTTCCTTTAAATAGAGACGCTTCGCTACTGCACAGACTTTTTTAAATAATTTTGAATACTTTCTTACATATTCTATAAGATCTGAATTGTTAGAATTAGCTTTAAGAGCATATAATTCAAACAATCTTTTCCTACTTCTATAAATGCCTTTGGTGGCCCAATCACTAAATTTATAATTTGTGTTGTCTCTACTTATTGCTTTCTTAGTAAAAATACTATTAAATTCATATGTGAGTGTGCTAAATAATTTTTCGTAAATGTCATCAATGTTAGTATCGAGAATATGCGGCATTACAGAAATCTTATTATTGATATTTTTTTTGAACCTTTCGACGCGATTTGTAGTAATCGGTCTGTAGGTGAAGCTAGATGAAGCCACAACACAATGGTTCTCAAATACCGCTAGTTGACCACTGTGGTCAGAATTCACAATGTTTATTATATTTTTTTCCAATACTTTACAACTGCAAAAAATGTTGTCTAGACAGGTAGCTGATGTGGGTGTCACTCTCGTTGGTTCCATAAAAAGTTGGATAAGGTCGAAACATTTAAATAAATTTAAAAATCGTACAGAATGTTTTGTGTGCTCTAAAATATTTATGTTAAAATCCCCACATACAACTACTTTCTTTTTACAGTTGCATATCTTTTTTAAAGCCTCTTCCATAGAAGACTCAAACAAATCATAATTGCCCGAAGGAGGCCTATATACACAAACAATAATATACTGCTCAAGCTCCACACAAGACAGTTCAATAGTTCGTTCAATTGAAAGTGATCTTATATCATTCCGGTCTTTGGACTTTAGTGAGCTATCAACTAAAATAAGTGATCCACCTCTAATTGCTGACTTTCTCGTGAACGAACTAATGACTTTATAATTATCAATACTAACTAATAATTCACATTGTCGTAACCAATGCTCAGTTAGGCAAAGGACATGTATTTTCATTTGCTTAAGATTTAGTTCTAACTCTAATTCTTTGCCAGGAAAACCTTGAATATTTTGATGAATTAAATTTAATGATCTAGGTTTCCCTTTTGTTCTTATAATTAATTGGCTAGAGTAGTCCTCTATTGTCTTGTGAGATAATTTAAATTATCGATACCAGAAATATGAATTAACGTAAGGGACAAAACACTGTTTTTCAGGAGAGCCAAAAAACGATTAATTTTTTTAAAATCTCTCTATAACTTTTTACTGTCTGCTCCAATTTTAATTGTATCTAGAGCAAAGTTTCTTAGAATTTTCTCTTCTTTCATGCTATGAACGAAAAATTTAGAAATACCCAGTAGTTTAAGAAATAGCATGTCCCTTACATTAAAAAAATACGTTTTGTTGTACCTTACGTTGCTAATATTTTCTTTGTAAACCGTCAAGCTTAACGTAAGCAGCAAGAGAAATAGAATATTATACGAAATTCTTTTGTAAAGGACTTTTATAGTGTTGCAATTTGATGTAACTATAGTCTATCTACTAAATTTATAGTATTTTAATACCATGTAAATAGGTTATTTTCATGATTAAAATGTTAGTTTCAGCCTAGCTATAGCAGATTTAAATGAAATTTAGGGAGACAAAAATAAAACGATTTATTATTAATATTTTTTTTATGTTTGACTTTTATGTCTGCGTAATTATTATAAATTCAATACACTTATCAGTCTATTAAACTTTTTGTTGAGTTTAAATAAAATTAAATGTTCTAAAAGTGACAATTTTCAAATAAATGTTATAAACTATTAACAGTCTTAGACACCTTTTACTTATGAATTAAAAATAATAATTATGTATTTGACTTCATGATCTCTTTTAATTAAGAGTCATATAACGAACTCTGTAGTTTTAATAATTACTTTTCATTGGCTTTAAAATCAGAAATTAAATTTAAAAAAATCTCAGAATTAATCAAACAGTCTTATTTATTAAGTAACTGAATGAATGTACTGAAGACGAAAGACAGATGTAAAAACATTATTTGTCTGAAAGATGAATGAATAAAAAATAATAAGTGATATTAATATTAATACACTAGGGTCGCCCTCGCGGTTTCACCCGCGCGTATTTTTTTTTTCAGTTATGCCCCCTTTCCACCATCAAAGTATCCTATGTCCGTATCCTGGTTTGAAGCTACCTTTTCACCAATTTTCAGCCAAATCGGTTCATCCGTTCTTGAGTTGTACTTATAAATAGTGTAACTAACACCACTTTCTTTTATATACATAGATTACAAGATTAAATAATTAGGAATGGGCAGACAGATTATGATGATAATATAACTATTGGTAAAATTAACTTTTTTAATGGTGAAATTGAATGGTTAGAATGTGTAAATTTTCTATTTAGTATTTTATCTAGTTATCATCATCAGCTGTCATCACCATCTTCACCGTTCGTCGGTGTCATTAAGGGTATCTTTAACTGGGGTTAAATTAAATTCCTAAAAAACTCTTATCACGAATTAAAGTAAGGGACATGTTATTTGAGTCGACTGATTTGATATTTAAGGTAAGAGAGAAAAAGAAATGTAAACGTCTGTTACATCATTTTTTTTGGCATAAAACGTTTTACGCAGGCCAAAAAATCTTACTGTAAGGGACATTTTTTTAACGATAGAACTTTTTCAATAACACCAATCGATAGAGCAGAAAATTCTGAATCCAATGATATATATAACTCATTTTCGCCAAAATGTCCCTTACGTTAATTCATATTTCTGGTATCGTTATTTGGAATATTTTCCAAAGTCTGATGATTATACATGATGTCATTCTGCTCAATAGAAGCAGTTTCAGTATCTAAATTTATATATTCCAAAGTCCTATTTATTTTAGTAAATATATCACTTATATTGTATGCTAATAAATTAGCTAGTTCATTTCTTAATCTATTAGGCAAATAAAACATTTTGCCAGTCACATAAAACTTATTCCTAATAAAAATATTCATGTCAAAAAATATAAATTTGTCACTATGACGACATGTCAAATTGTATAGTAAAGTATTCAATAAATGAATAAATAATAATATAATAAATAAATATCTCTGGACATTATTCACACAGCGCCATCTAGCCCCAAACTAAGCATTAGCTTGTGCTATGGGTGCTAGACAACGGATAAACATTACTTATATACTTTTTTTTTGTAAATACATACATATTATACATAGAAACACCCAGACCGATACAAACAGACATGTTCATGCACACAAATGTTTGTACCGTGCGGGGATCGAACCCGCGACCTCTGGTGTAATAGCCGACTTCTCGACCACTACACCAAATGGCTCGTCGAATACTGTTATTTTGCTCTGATGTGTAACTGTTAGAATAGGGAAGAGCACATAAAATAAATTTTCCAACTTCTAGCTTCAATAAAACTGAGAAGCTCATCAAGATATCTTTTTTACTAATATTTAGACCGTCCCCCAACATTACAGCAACTATGGACTCTTTGCTTTTATAATCATAGTCCTTTATGCAGTTCACTATTTGTGATAAGGAAGCCCCGGGCATACAGTTATTAATACAATGATATTTCATTTTTTTATTTAACAGGGGTCCAAATCCTACACCTAATTGGTCAGAAAAAACAATGACCTCATTACTCTTCGATAAACATTGAACACTCTTATTACTACTAATACTACAGGAGACATCCTCTTTGGGACAGTCAGCTGATTCCGAATACAAACCAGATAAAGAATTTATATTTTCAGCACTATGGTTTAAGGTTAAATTAATATCTGGAGATTTGTGAAACTGCTCTGGCACAGTACTACACCTGGATGACAATTCCTGCAAAGACTTCTCTAACTGTTGTATTTCGGATTTCAACTGGTTGGTGTCCCTATCATATGCTTGTCTACTCTTACTCAGTTTATTGCTGTATATTTCTATACTGTCTAACAAATCATGGCGCTGCTTGCGCAAATTAATATTAACATTGAAACAATTCTGTCTTTTTATTAACTTCTGAGTCTTTCTAATGTATCTATTTATTTTAATATATTTTTTTAACTTATTTCTGCCTAGGTATGTTTGACAGTTTAACTTAGGTGTAGGAGTTAGTGAGCGCCCAGCGGGTGTGCCTATAAGTTCTTCATAAAGGCTCTGGGTGTTGGAAAACTCTTGGCATTTTTTCTCTTTTTCAAGGATTTGAATGTATTGAGTTGCTTCTTGCAGCTCCACCTCCAGCCCATGAATGCGTTCAAGAGCCTGTTCGTAGGTGTTGCTGCATTCACTGAAACTGTCCACAGCCTGGAGTAGCTGGTCCCGCTGTGTGAGTGCATCAGATAGCTGTCCATGCAGCTCCGCCAACTCCTTCTTCAATTGTGTATTTCTATATACAACTGCTTTAATTTCATCCTCGTTCTGGTCCCGCTCACCAAGAAGTGTGTTGCACTCCTTTCTTGAGTCCTTCAACTCCTCCAGGGCACGTTTCAGCTTTGCCTCCATTTCATTTGCCGAGGCAGTCGCTGCAGCCCGGCGAGTTGTCATTGTGGACATCTTGGGATATGCAGGCATGTTACACCAAAGGTCGCGGGTTCGATTCCCGCCACGGTACAAAAATTTAATTTTGTGTGCATGAACATGTCTGTTTGTATCGGTAATATGTTTGTTTTTACAATAAAAGTATTCATAAAATTATGATGGTATCAAAATACTAATGTTTAAAAATGACGTAAAAAAATTCGAAAAAAAAGTATTGTTCCATATCGGCTCATTATCATCAGCCTATTCCAGTCCACTGCTGGACATAGGCCTAGGACCTAGGCCTCTCTAAACGCACACCGCATAGATCGATCCTCGGCCACTTGTATCCAACTCCTGCCAGCCATCCTGTGTAAAATAGAAAAAAAACACTATTAAAAAAAAGTATTAGCCTATTAATGTCCCACTGTACGGCAATGGCCTCCATCCTTGAAATAAAGTTATCGCTACAATGATAGGTATTGGCCTAATCACCACGCTTGCCAAATGCGGATTGGTGATCACAAACCCGAGCTGTGTCCGAAAATACCGACATAAAGTTAGCTCGACCTGGGAATTGAACCCAGGACCTCGAGATCTCGGCCCGGTACTTAAATCACTAGACCATCGAGGCGTTCAATAACTATTATTTTCTTAAAAGAAATCCCAAATCATACCACAGAAATGTTAAAAACCTGAAGTGAAAAGAGTAGTTATTATTTATGAATAACTATAACAATAAAATAGAAAACAATAAAAAAGTCAAATATGAAATGAAAAAGCCTTATCCATATTAATTTTTAGTTCAACCGGCAGCCATTTTGTGACGTCAAATGTCAGCCGTACTCGTATCTGTGAACTTCACAGATACGAGTACTGTGAAGAGTCCCAGAATAGGACTTTGAATGCCTTCATGTCTTTGAGCTTGGAATTTTCACATTTTCGACTAAAACACGCGTGTTTTGGAAAAATTTGATAAAAGTTAACTATATTAGTGATCTAATTCCATAGATTTGTTTGCGTTTTACCAACTTTTTCAATTAAATATGACACTACAAAGTTCACGTACAAACTCTTGTTTTGACTAGGACCTTGGTTCGAACGTTGTTTTTGACTCAAAATGTGAAAAATATATCTATGCTAATGAATAAAATGAAACATTACTTACCATTCCATGATTCTCCACGTAAATTTCACTATATCGTCTAGGAATTCATTCAAAACACAAGAGCTAAACCGCGAGAATCACGAACTGACATTTTGCTGACATCGAGTGAATTGGTCACAGATGGTCACAGATTCAAACGAAGAATTCCAACATTTTTTGTACCGAGCACTTTGCAATTGACAAGTGAAAGGGACAGCCAATTCATTCTTATACGATTTTTCATGCGTCCGAAAGAGTAAGAACTATAAAAACGTTTTATTTCGCCCAAAACCAAGCAAAGTCACCGCATCTGTGGAGCCCATAGATTTAGTATGATGGCGCCTCAGAAGAAGAATAGTCCTTATTCTGAGGACTATGTATGTATTTGGTTCGTTGACACTATATAGTTCCATGATGGAACTACTGTTAATTTTTTTTATCACTAGTTCCATTATTTTCGAAATTTGAAATAATGGAACATTCGCCCGAGTAGTATGGTGTTTTAAATCTTAGATGATCTCTGCGACAGCTGTCATCGATTTGACAGCTGTTAAATTTCACAATTTTTGACTGACAAATGTATGAAGAGAAATAACGTTCATGATTGTAGGTTCCCGCCCACTTAGAGATGTTCATTGCTATTATCATTCGCTTACACGTAATAATCGATTATGAAATTTTAAAACATCGGAAAATTTTCTTTTTGTTTATCTCTTTAAACGTACAATTTTATAATAAAAAGCCAATTAATTTAATTAGAAGTAAGTCGGTTTGGATAAAACAATTTGAATATGATTAAAGTCTGAAATTCGAAAATAATAATTTGAGAATCTCCGAAAAACAACCAAACTATATCTTATACATTGAGCTGATCCCAAAGTTAGTGAAAAGAGCACATAACATGTGTTACGATCAAAAATAACGAAGTTACCACAAACATCCAGACACACACAGTACAGGACAAACACAAATCTTTATCACATAAATGTTTGCGCATAGTCATAGAACATGCCAAATGTGCCATCGAACCATGAGATGAGGATGTCCTTTAGTTTTATTAGAGGTCCTCAATCGTTCAGTGTGGATCGATAGAAGAATCGATTAATTACGAATCGAAGTTTTAACATTCGTCTAAGGTAAGACTACGCCTCTAGTAATGTCACTGCGACACCTGTCGCAGAGATCATCAAAGATTTAATAAACCATAATACTTATTTTTGATCAAACTGATTGTTTTTTTATCGACGCTATCGCTCGCGCTCGTAGGCAGTAAGAAAGGGACTAAAATGTTTATTTGGAAACCATATGTACGGTGATGAATAAGCATAGATTTAGTATATTTTTGATTAAGGTGATGTTTACAAGAACGCAACCTATTTGACATTGACATAAAAAAAACTATCGCTCGCTGTCAGTTACAAAATGGAGTGCGCTGCGCTGTCAGTCATCTGTCAAACCTAGGAAAAGAAGGAAATTCCGGAAATTCGACTCATCATTGCAGATTCATATTCATCGTGCTAGAACCACGTTCATATTTCAATTCAATGGAAGACGGTAAGGCAAACCAGACCAATGATCATCAAAAAGACAATGAGGAAAAACATACAAAAAAGAGGAATAAAAATAAGAAAAAGCGTAGGGGTGGAGATGGCGACCACGGTGTTCCTACACCTGCCGATAATAGCTTGGTGCCATTACCAAATGCGGGTGATGTTCATCAGAACATATCATTGAAAGATTTAAAAATGGCCATGGAAGTACTAAATTTACAGCAGAAACCTGCTAAAACTACAGAAGAAGCCTTACACAAATCCTATCAGTTTTGGTCGACACAGCCTGTACCGAAAATGGACGAAAAAATTGTCTCCAACGAACCCATAGAACCTCCTAAATGTCCTGAGGATATAAGAGCAGAACCCTATACTTTACCTGATGGCTTCCAATGGGACACATTAAATTTAAATGAACCATTGGTATTGAAAGAATTGTATACATTGCTAAATGAAAATTATGTTGAAGATGATGACTGCATGTTTCGTTTTGACTATCAAACGGAATTTTTAAAGTGGGCTCTACAGCCACCAGGCTGGAGAATGGATTGGCATTGTGGAGTCAGAGTTGTGAAATCTGGTAAACTTGTTGGCTTTATCTCTGCTATTCCGGCTGAGTTAAGAATATATGATCATGTACAGACTGTTGTTGAAATAAATTTTCTATGTGTGCACAAGAAACTTCGTGCCAAGCGCGTTGCACCTGTTTTAATCAGGGAAATTACTCGCAGAGTGAATTTAACTGGTATTTTTCAAGGTGTGTACACTGCTGGGATTGTTCTACCCAAGCCTATAGCTACATGTCGGTATTGGCATCGGTCACTGAATCCTAAAAAATTAATTGATATTAAATTCAGTCATTTGTCAAGGAATATGACAATGCAAAGAACTCTTAAACTCTTCAAGCTTCCTGATGCGCCCAAAACACCTGGATTCCGCAAAATGGAACCTCAGGATTGTGAAAAAGTTGTTAAATTATTAAACAATTATTTGAGAAAATTTGATTTGGCACCCATATTTTCTGAAGAAGATTTTAAACACTGGTTTGTGCCTCAAGCAGGGATTATTGATGGGTTTGTTGTTGAGGTTGGTGGTACTATAACAGATTTTGTAAGTTATTATACTTTACCTTCAACTGTTGTTTATCATCCCACACATAAAACTTTGAAAGCTGCTTATTCATTCTACAATGTGTCTACTAAGACTCCATGGACAGATTTAATGCTAGATGCATTGATTACTGCAAAAAATTCAGGATTTGATGTGTTTAATGCATTGGACTTGATGGAAAACAAAGAATTCTTGGAGCCACTGAAATTTGGAATTGGTGATGGTAATTTACAATATTATTTGTATAACTGGAGATGTCCTACCATGACTCCAAGTAAAATTGGTTTAGTTTTGCAATAATGACCTAAATTTCATGTTTTGTTTGTAAATGCTAGCAGTGGTTTCTTACACTTTGTGTAAAGTGTTTTTATTAAATATAGCCATAGTAAAATTATTGTGATTTTTTACTCCAAAATCCCAAAATGTGGAATAGGTACAGTCAAAAGCACGTTACATCACTTTGGACTTTGTACCACTCTTATGTCAGGGGCATAAGTGCTATCAAACTGTAAGTGTTCAACGTGATGTGCCGTTGACCGTACAACCTATTTATTTGGGGAGAATAAATAAATAAATATTGGACGTCATCACATACTTACATTGATCTGAGAATAAATAGGTTGTTCATTTGATTTGATTGGATCTTTATTATAATAAGATAAGATCCCTGGAAAGGGATGAACTTTGTTGGCGCAGTCGCGAGCGCAGTATAGAAGTAGGTACGAATGTTAAAAAAAACCTTAATAGGTATATGATATTCACAATGTTACACAAAATTACAGCGTGATTTTGATCGTGCTGAACATCGTGGTATATTGTACGAAAGTCTAAAGTCTGAAAAGTTATGGTATGATGAATGACACGCCTTGACACCGTGACTCGTACGTAACTAATAGATAAGTAGGTACATAACTAGGTATAAATATTGTTCAGTCCAGTCAGTTTGAAAATAGGATTACTTATTTACCATTTTTCGTATTACGTAGGGCGGTTAATAGGGCATGCATTTGTTAATCATAATAGGAAAATCCGTCTAACATCGGCCACTGCCTTGTTTCAGCCCTTGTAACTATTCTTTTCACTGTAATGGTTGAGAAATCGGATATTACACCAAGAGGTCGCGGATTCGATCCCCTCACGGTACCTACAAACGCCATAATAGAGCCAAATGCTTGAGGGTTGTTGACCTGCGGGTGGGGCTGGCTCCTCAATGCTCGCATTGAACTGCACAAATGCACAGGTCGCTCGTGCCAAGTCTAATGTCACCTAGTTTTTCGGATGGCCCTCCCCAGGCGTCACCCTGACTGACTTGAGGCCTTTCAAGTCGGGGTCGAAACCAGCGGATGGGCTGGTCAACGGCCACCACTGACCTCCATTATACATTGTATGATGGAGATCAGTGACGGCCACACAACTGGTACCAACCAGCTCGTCCCATTCGGGTGGAAAGGGGAAACCGACAAAGTCTACTTTGAAGTTTGAACAAACTTGGTAATGTACCTACTTACATAAAGAACAAGTTCCCGAGTCACACACGGCTGCAGATGTCGCTAGAAACAAAGATTTAAATCTTTGGCTAGAAACAAATAAATAGTTGAGTATGGACCTGCAGGACCTGTTGGTGGCACTTGCGACTGAGAGAGTAACGTCGTTTTTGCGGCACTTCCCCAGACAGTAATACAATACCCGGCGAGAGATGCAACGAGAGCTTTATAAATTAGGATTATTAAATCTCTGTTCGTGACGTCACCCTCACAATCTGATATCTGTCGGTAAGATCACTTTTAAACCATTCAAGGTTATATTTGTTATATATTTTACCGGTATTCCGTATTGTAACTTCCGCGCTAAACTTCGCGCTTTCCGCCAGAATAACGCACGTAAACTTACGTGCGTTACTCTGGCGGAAAGTTTAAAATGTTAACACGTGTAGAGATGAAACACCTCCGTGACCGCCCGCCTCCGTGGAACAGTGGCTAAGCCGCTCGGGTATAAAAACACGGAGGTCGTGGGTTCGATTCCCGCCTTGGGTCTGGTTGGTGGTAGGGCTTTTTCAGAGTCCGACTGGCTAGCTACCACCCCCATAGGTGAAATCTGTCGCCATAATAGCTCTGGCTGTGTTCCGGCACAGTAATAATGTGGGAGCCAGTACACTTGAAATCAAAGGCTCGAAGATCAGATGAGCCTATACAGTCTGGCAGCACATTGAGTGACGCTTCCTGGTGAAGTGTCCCTCAATGGAATAGGCCGCAGTGGCCGCTTACCATCAGGTGGGCTGCGTGTCTGTCTGCCAACTGACATAGTATAAAAAAAAACAATATACAGACCTACAAACTTATCTTTTCCGGTGGCCAAAATTGGAACTACGTGAAATGCAATGCAAAAACGATATTTAATGACAGTTTTGAATAGACAGTAGCGACGCCGCCACCGGAACAGATAAGTTTGTCGGTCTATAGAATAATTTGTGCATTATATGCTGCAGGTAGAGATGGGTATCCACCCGGGTTAAAACCCGAACGTGGGATAAAACCCGATAATGACCCAATAATAGCCCATTATAACCCGTTATAGCGGGTCAAAATAAATTATATCATAATTTTATTAATTGGTATCTTTTATTTCAGTTTTCTCATTTAAGCTGTACTAAAATAGTTAATTATTTATTATGTACGAGGGTGGGTCAAAAAGTTCGCGGAATGAGGGGGATGGGGGGTGAAATTAAATATCAAATTATTTTTCCTTTTTAGGGTTCCGTAGCCAAATGGCAAAAAACGGAACCCTTATGGATTCGTCATGTCTGTCTGTCTGTCTGTCTGTCTGTCTGTCTGTCTGTCTGTCTGTCTGTCCGTCCGTATGTCACAGCCACTTTTTACCGAAACTATAAGAGCTATACTGTTGAAAATTAGTAAGTAGATGTATTCTGTGAACCGCATTAAGATTTTCATACAAAAATAGAAAAATAATAATAAATTTTGGGGGCTCTCCATACTTAGAACTGAAACTCAAAAAATTTTTTTTCATCCAACCCGTACGTGTGGGGTATCTATAGATAGGTCTTTAAAAATGATAATAAGGTTTGTTACATCATTTTTTTCTAAACTGAATAGTTTGCGCGAGAGACACTTCCAAAGTGGTAAAATGTTGGTCCCCCCCCCTGTAACTTCCAAAATAAGAGAACGATAAATCTAAAAAAAATATATGATGTACATTATTATGCAAACTTCCATTGAAAATTGGTTTGAACGAGATCAAGTAATTAGTTTATAAATTTTTGGGGCTCTCCATACTTAGAACTGAAACTCAAAAAATTTTTTTTATCCAACCCTTACGTGTGGGGTATCTATAGATAGGTCTTTAAAAATGATAATAAGGTTTCTTACATCATTTTTTTCTAAACGGAATAGTTTGCGCGAGAGAGACTTCCAAAGTGGTAAAATGTTGGTCACCCCCCCTCTAACTTCTAAAATAAGAGAACGATAAAACTAAAAAAAAAATATGATGTACATTACCATGCAAACTTCCATTGAAAATTGGTTTGAACGGGATCAAGTAATTAGTTTTTTTTTAAAACGTCATAAATCGTAAACCGCAATTTTCCTCTCATTCAATCAACTCAAATATAAAAACGTCGATCAAACTTACTACTAGAACTTTTATATTATGATGATACTTGCTGCTACGGAACCCTTCATGGGCGAGTCCGACTCGCACTTGGCCGGTTTTTAATGTATTCTCTCTTAAGAGGCCTATTACAAAGAGCGCGCCACAGAGTATGGAGCGCGCGCTCGGTACTGACTGAGTTCGGACGGCCAGCGCATCGCATTTTGTAGTAATTTTGCAGTTATATTTATTGTTATTATCGAAATAGGATAATAAATGAATTGTTTAAAATTGTAAAATCTTCATTCCTCATGATGTAACAAGTATTCTGGTATATATTTTGCCTAATTGTATTGTCGTAGAAAGGAGAAATTCACAGTTAACTTAAAGCGATTTTCGAAGATTTTTGCTTTAGAACTAGATGTTTTTTTATATATAAAACCAAAGATATTTAAAAATCCGAGGCCGCTATGAACTATACGACTATATAAGAGATAACATTCTAATTTTTTTATTTCATATGCTTAAAACAGTAGTTCAATCTATGAGCTTAAAAATGTGCCTTCGCGCATTTTATGAAAATCTTTCTCTGCAATTTTGGGTTCAATTAAAAAGTTAAGCAAAATTTACAAAAAGCAAGGCCGCTAAGAACTATTCCAATAGATATTCTACACTATTTAATAAGTAATTATTGTAAATGTATTTTTGTTTCTGAGATCGATAACGCCAAAGTTGGCCATTTTATGCAAAAATCCCTGTCAAGATGTAATAGGGGTCTTAACATGAATACATTTCTCAGATCTATAAAACAATTAGTTTATACTATCGTAAAAATATATATTTGTTTTTGATGTCAAAATAGGCCAAAATTGCTGACTTGACTTTTTCATTGTCGTATAATTTTGTCCACGGAGCTCTTTCTTCAATTTTAGAAGTCAATAATAATAGCTAGAGGTTAGGTCTGTACTGTAGGGTAGGTGTAGCAGTTTTTCGGAGCCGCATCGATGAATAGCAGCAGTCGCCAAAGATTTAAATTCTTTGGCAGTCGCAACTTGACTGGTGTACACGGGTGCATTGTCGTGAAAATGGACCGCGTATTTTCCCAATATTCCTTTTCTTTTTTCATTGATGGACTTCTAAAAGCGTTCCAATAAGAAAGCATAGTATTGGTCCGTTGCGTCTTTCCATTCTATACAAGGCCAGAACGCAGCCATAGGAAACTGCTCGAGTATATATTGTAATGCTGTTTTTAACTCTGTTATTACAATGCATACACGAATTTTGCGTACTGATCGTGTATAGTTTGTATCGTGGATGCTCGCGTCTTTGTTACAAACTATACTACAAACTTACTTACACTTGACAAGTGTTTAGTCTAGTTTTTTAGTAAAATATGGAATTGTATTTTAACTTTATTAGGTAGAAATAAATACAAAACAATTACATAATCATAATTATTTTGATTAAATAGTGCTTTTCAACGAGCATTATTAATATTATTAAGTTAAATGCTAGGTCGTGTTTCCATTTTACATTTTTTGTCGCGGTGGGTGTTGAAGGCCGGCCTGCTACTTAGTATTCTATTTTTTGTAGCAAATTTTTTTTTTCAGGTTTAAAAAAAAAATAACCACGAAGGCCAAGGCGGGAGCTTCGCTTCGCTTCGCTCCCGCCTTAGCCTTCTAACCTATATCCATCCGAGTCGCTTTCCGCCTCAGATATGTTTTTTTTTAACTTAATTTCTCTCAGTACGCCGTATGTAAACGGCGGAATAATACAAATTGCCTGCGCGACATATACACGATTAGTCCGTATTACGGACCATAATCTACAGCGCCAGTGCGCTTAAAGCGCACTGGCGCTGTAGATTATGGAACAAGAAAAACTTGTTCGTTACTACGAAGTATACGCGATTATTTGCGTACTGCTCGTGTATGGATTGGAAGAACTTAGTAAAAAAGTTATTTACAATATACAGGGTGGCCCTGAAAATCGTGGATCAAACGAAACAGGGAGATAAAGGGGGTTATTACCGACATAAACCCCTCAACAGTATGACCTCACATCGACTCTACAAAAAATTAAAGCTATTTTTTGTTTTGAAAAAAATAATGCCTTATTTTGTAATCAAATGGCAAAATGATGAAAACATATTGTTTTTTCTTTCTTTTTTTTGTGTTCAATTATTGTCAAAGAAAGCGTCTTTACATAAAAAGTATCTTTACCACTGTGGGAACACAAATTCGTGAGCAATGGCGACTTTCTTAAAAGAAATTAAGTTTTACGAAAAATCAATTCCAACTTCAAAACAGTACTGTGAAAAAAAAATGTATGACCGACAAGTGACCCTGTATCAAAAAAATTAGCCTGTTTTATCACCATTTAAATGAGGTATAACACTTGGCTATTTGTAGCTAACTTATTTTATAAAACTTGTTTATTGGCGCCAAGTCTAACTTTCAATAAATTGAGCGATCAATAAAAATCGTTATTCGCGTTGATTATTTTCACTCTTAACAATCCTAGAGCTTTAACATTGGAATAAATACCCGGTATCTTTTGTCCTTTTCACACTCGGGTCGGGTACGTACCCGACTCCGGTCGTAGGTACATACGATCCATTGTTTTTTGGCTCAGGTACCTAAGCTTGCGCTTACGTTTGGCCCACCGCTCCCGCCGCGGCGGCGAATCAGTGACTCGCTACCTGCTTGTTATTACGCACGTGTTCTGCTGGTTTGCTCTTCAACGTCTCCTGAACGGACTCGGATTTCTTGTCTAACTGTGATCTAAGCTTGTCATACGGACTGTGAGTCTTGCCAAATTGTGACCTAAGCTTGCCATGCGGACTCTGTGTGATTTCTTGCCAAACTGTGACCTAAGCTTTCCAATCGGACACTGATTCTTGAAGCCTTCCCTCGTCAGCGAGAGTATGCTGACATGCATTACATCTACGGCTTTTGTAATGGCCACTGTAAGAAGAGTGGAGTACAGTCAGCTGTACTCCACTCTTCTTACAGTAGCCATCTGGCGTAGCGTAGGTCACAGTTAGGCAAGAATTAGTGTCCGATTGGAAAGCTTAGGTCAAAGTTTGGCAAGAAATCAAACAGAGTCCGCATGGCCAGCTTAGGTCACAGTTTGGCAAGACTCACAGTCCGTATGGCAAGCTTAGGTCAAAGTTAGACAAGAAATCCGAGTCCGTTCAGGAGACGTTGAAGAGCAAACCGGCAGAACACGTGCGTAATATCAAGCAGGTAGCAAGTCACTGATTCGCCGCCGCCGCGGGAGCGGTGGACCAAACGTACGCGCAAGCTTAGGTACCTGAGCCAAAAAACAATGGATCGTATGTACGACCCGAGTCGGGTACGTACCCGACCCGAGTGTGAAAAGGACAAAAGATACCGGGTATTTATTCCAATGTTAAAGCTCTAGGATTGTTAAGAGTGAAAATAATCAATGCGAATAACGATTTTTATTGATCGCTCAATTTATTGAAAGTTAGACTTGGCGCCAATAAACAAGTTTTGTAAAATAAGTTAGCTACAAATAGCCAAGTGTTATACCTCATTTAAATGGTGATAAAACAGGCATTTTTTTTTGATACAGGGTCACTTGTCGGTCATACATTTTTTTTTCACAGTACTGTTTTGAAGTTGGAATTGATTTTTCCTAAAACTTAATTTCTTTTAAGAAAGTCGCCATTGCTCATGAATTTGTGTTCCCACAGTGGTAATGATACTTTTTATGTAAAGATGCTTTCTTTGACAATACTTGAACACAAAAAAAAGAAAGAAAAAACAATATGTTTTCATTATTTTGCCATTTGATTACAAAATAAGGCATTATTTTTTTCAAAACAAAAAATAGCTTTAATTTTTTGTAGAGTCGATGTGAGGTCATACTGTTGAGGGGTTTATGTCGGTAATAACCCCCTTTATCTCCCTGTTTCGTTTGATCCACGATTTTCAGGGCCACCCTGTATACTTGAGCAGTTTCCTATGGCTGCGTTCTGGCATTGTATAGAATGGAAAGACGCTGGTCCGTTATAGTAACACCTCGTTCTCATAATAAATCAGTAAGATACCCTCTGAATCACAAAATATCGTTGCCATGGTTTTCCCAGCTGATTGCGACACTCTGTCTTTTTGGGAGGGGTTGTGCCTTTTTTATGACACTGCATGGACTCCTACTTTGACTCAGATCATAGTAGCGAACCCAAATTACATCTTCTGTAACGATCCGGGCCATACTCTTCTTCTTTGTTGTCTCCACAGAGCTCCAAAGATTGGCGAGAGCACTCAACGCGTTCGCGTTTTGGAGCGGCGAAAGCATTCTCGAAACCCATCTTCCACTAACCTTATTCATCCCAAGATGATCATGTAGGATGGTTAAAATGGTATTTTCAGATACTCTATCTATTGCTGGTAGCTGCTTTTTCTTCAGTCCGGCGTCCACCAATACAATTTTTTATACTTTTTCAATGTTTTCTGAAGTGGTGGCCTCAATCGGCCGTCCGGTGCCATGGTCATCTTCAATGGAGTCCCTGCCTTGCTTGAAAAGGCGATGCCACTTGTAAACCATGGTGTTACTAAGGGGAGAGACCCTGTAAACGGCTAACATGTCTTGGAAAATTATTAGAAGCGATTTTCCTTGCTCGGCAAGGACCTTAATGTCGGGGCAGTGTTAAATTTTCTCCATAGTGCCAAATTTCTTCCCGATTGAGTTGTTTACTGGTTGATAACTCGAAGGTTAGTGACCCAATTAAGTTAAAATTTGGTATATATACCTTTGATAAGTAGTTGTACAAGTGACTATTTGGAATAATTTACCCGACCCCGCCTACCCCTTCATTCCGCGAACTTTTTGACCCACCCTCGTAAGTAAAATTTTATCACTAAAGTGCATGCATAGCATACACTAAAAACCAAAATCCCAAAACGATATGAAATTGGGCAGTTATTTACTATAATGTAGATATTAGTCGTGCTAGTTAAAATTGCCTTAGGCTCAGAGGCGGATTATCCTAAAGGCAAACTTGGTACCCTTGGTACCGTCGCGCCCCTAGGCATGTGCCTAGGGGCGCGACGGTACCAAGGGGCGCGACGTACCAAGGGGCGCGCGGGCAGAATTGTAAAATTAAGAAAAAATATTATACAATATGTATAGCATAAAATTAATTGCGCCAGTAAGTTAACCACCTACTTAGACAATAAAAAATAATTTTATTTTTGCCCACAACCTCAATTCGCTTAAATTTATAACAAAAGATTAATTTCACGTATGGGACTGACTAAAACTTACGCCTACAAACCTTGTCGATGGTACGACGCATGATCTCTGATTGAAGTTGGAAAGATACGACCACAGAGTACTTTGTATTATATGGGAATAGAGGTATAACTCTGCCTATGTTTGTGGAAATGCGACAGTGCTGCCGATCTGAACTCTGAACGCGAGTTTTGGAAACAATAATTGAATATATATAAATAAAGGAATATTCTATAGCATGAGGTGGTTTTATGGATATTTCATAATTTATTATTAATGATAGATTTGTTTTCGACAAAGCTTTACATATTTCACTACAAAATATAGTAAATAGGTAAAGCTCTGTCTAAAACACTTCAGCTTTAAAATAAAACATATTGTTTCAAATTTCACAAATAAATCTTTATTTCTTTCTTTTCATACACTTTGTATAATATTTCTTTGCTTTTAACTTGAGCAAATCTTCATCATCATCACACTCTCTCCTGTTATTTAAAATTTTATTAATTTCTTTGCAATAATTATGTAAAAAAAATCTGCAAGTAATTTTTAACAAATAATCAATTAAATCTTCTTTATGTTTATCACATTTTATGAATTGAAAATCTATAAACATTAAAGCTACTGTCTTTATCAATTCTTTTAAATTGTTTCTATGCAAATTTATTTTGATAACACAATAATTAATATCCTGTAAACTGGAAATACAGCTAAGGAGAGAGTCGGTGGGACTACAAAGCCATTTTTTATTTACATACTCTCTGTATTTAATATATTCCGGCTGATTATTTGATTCCAAATCTTTTTTGCATTGTTTACACCCCTTGAAGACATTTTTTTTTGCATTTTTCAAAAAGTAGCCGCTGACATACTGTAAGCCCCCTAACTTGCGTGGGTCAGCGGATTTTTCTTCAAGGGGTGTAATTGTTATTTCAGGAATACTATCCAAATTACAAAAGGTTTGTTCACTCCCACCGTCAGTGATCAAAAGATTGCTCAAGGCGTAACAATTGTCAGACTCACAATTTGCTCCTGGGGCATGGGCACTGGAGAGGCTGTTTATTAAAAGCGTAGAATACGCAGACTCAAATTTTTCAGTTGATGGGTTTATGTCGCGGCATCCATGACTTCTAATGGACCCAAAGAAGTTTTCAATTGGGTCCTGGTTTAGATGCCGCAACCAAATTGAACTTATGTCATATTTTGATTTTATTTCCTTTAATAAATGTTCAATACCCTCCAATGTCCATACCCAGTTTTTTAATGTGGGAACATGCTCCTCCTTATTGGTTTTAAAATTTATGAATTTCATAGTTTTTATCAATGGTTTTGCTTGTTCCCACACGCGGTGGTGTGCTGAGTTAGGCGTCACAGGCCCCAGAAGAGGTTTCCCATATTTTTTCTTTTTTCTGAAGCTTCCATTGACGGAGTCGAACAATTCGTCAAAAAATATGAGGATGTCAGCAGTTTCCTTGGATTCCGGCGCAAGTATACCTTTATCTGTAAAAAAACATTTATTTTGTTTTATTCAAAAACTAGCTGTGCCCCGCGGTGTTATAATATAAATACATATCTAATGCATTATAAATGTCTTGATGTTGAATGTTTCGATCATACAATAGGATCCAACCAACGAAGCAAATAACATTCTTTTTTTAGTAAAAGAAATAAATCTTAAACAAAAATATTATACCAAACAAAAATACTTTATGATATATCTAATACATAGATCATAAGTTGCTCACCTGCAAGGTAGCCCATGTTTGATCCCACAGTTTTGCTAAACAACTGTGTGGCGTATTTAACTTTTTGTTTTGGTATTTTAGCTGGAATGCAGTGGTAGTCTGTTAATTTGGGAACTAATCGAATTCCTCTATAGCCTGGATTTTCTTTATGCAGGTCAGTAATGTGGCTCCATTTTGCAGTGCATTGTTTTTCGTTTTTTATATATTTTAAATTTTTGGTCAATAAATTGTTCCGAATACATTTTATGAGATGTGGTGGATCGTAAAGAGGTATGATCTCTTGATCATTAATAAAAAACGAATTATTTCGTGCTTCTTCGCCTTTTCTTAAAAAGTGTGCACGCGTTTCTTGCAACAGTAGTTTTATGCATTGCATATTGTTTGTACCCTGGTCGCAAATTGTCGCTACCACGATCAGACCAGCATTTTGTAATTCGCCTATTACGGCTTTTAATTGTTTCGCCAACTCAGCTCCTTTTGTGGCAGCTTGCGAAAATGTAAACGCCACAGGTTGCTTATAATTTTTAATTAAGCCTCTGATCATAAAGACCTGGGCGTGATCTGCAAACTCGGGACAAGTTTCAGTTCCATTATTGACAAAACCACTGACCTCATCCCGTCTCTCATTGTAGGCAACATTTGCTTTCAGTGCCATTTCATCAAAAAGGACAACACAAAGTCGATCCTGAACGCTTGCATTTTCAGTTGCTTTTTTAATTTGATTAATAGTTTTCTTATGTATTCCTGGCTTGATATCTGCCATCCTCAGTAGTTTTACCAAGGTTTGAGGTGAGGGCAATATATATATTTTTCGAAAAAATCTGTAGCCCTTAGGGCTTTGTTTAAAAATTGAGAGTGCCATAATTTTTTCTTCCATTGTGAAACGCCGGCCTCTCATTCCTTTTTTATTTTCGCGAAATTGTAACAACGTTAGTATTTTTGCCATGCTAGGCAAACTATCCAAGGTTTTCAAAAATTGCGGATGGGATACCACATTTTGCATGGTCTTGATTTTTAATGATTGTTTTTTGACCCTGCTGCGGCATTTGCTTAACTTAATGCCTGTTTGAATGAGTTTTTTTCGCAAACATTCCTCTACATGGGATATGGGAGTGCGTCGTTTTGTTTTCAGTACTAATTTGGAAGTACGCCCTGCTGAAACAAAAATAAAAACATTAATAAGTTATTGATTGGATAGCTTTTTAGTATTTTATTCTGTGTTGTCATTTCACCCATTATGTATTTATCACATACTAAATACGCCGCGCGTATTATAATCGACCTCAGTGCATACTAATCATAACGAGAGCGGTGGTACCCCAATGGATAAGATCGTCGCACGCGTAAGGTCGAGGGTACAAATTCAGGCCAGCACGGACCTTTGGATTTTCATATAATCTATGTGCGGATTTACACCACTAGCTCTGCAGTGAAGGAAAACATCGTGAGGAAACCTGCACATTCAGTTAATTATAAATGTGTAGCCATGATCCAAGTTATCTGGTTCCTTTCAAAGGGTTACGAAGGTCAGATGGCAGTGGCTTGAATGTGCCACGAAACCAGATATGCCAACCTGGTCAAAGTGCACCCTGAACAGAAACAGGACAATGCGCTAGGAGTAAGAAGAAGACATACTAATCGTAATCAAATTAATAATTACTGTTTTATTAGGACTCACCACAAGGATTCTTCCTTTGAACATCTTCTAAGGTATGAGGCAGAGGAGCAGCAGAATCAAGTTTTTGAGACTCTGGGACAGGTCCTGTATAAGAAAAATGGTTCTAACATTAATTTTAGGATTCAGAGATAAAATGAAATAACTAGCTGTGCCCGCGATATATTATTTTAATATAAAATAGCAGTAACAGCTGAGCAGCTACAAAACATAATAATGTAATCACATTGTAATGTTCATTAACAAATACTAAGTTTTATTAGGTTTTTTTTTGTGTTGTAGACTTAATGTGCACACTTGAAGAAAGCAACGGAACCAGTGTTGACTGTGAAGTCAATCAATCAAGAAAATAACGCATATTGTTTAATGTTGTTATTTGGGTAAAATAAACTACAACACGAATACCAAAACAGGAACAGACTTAGTGAGATGGTGGAACATAATATATTATTTATGTTAACATTTCACGCAAAATGGCCCATTCCAGAGGCTAAATGCGGAAAATCCCCTGAGAACCTAAACCTAAACTATGTTAACATTTAAATATAAAAATTGCAATTTACCTTTTGATGAAGATGCTTCTGATAAATTTTCAATTGATATTAGAGGTCTTCTTTCAGGATGTGTGATTTTTGGCACTGACAATCCTGGAAATATAAAGTATCCATCAAAATTAACATTATTCTACCTAATACCTACATTAATTAAGCATTTTAAAAAAATCTCTTTCAGCCATAAACCATTTCTGTCAATGTCAAATAAACATATGTATTTGTATTATCTTTTTAACATTATGTAAAAGATAGGTCACCTTAACAACAACCCCTGCTACTTTTTTTTTAATATTTTCATTGTACAGACACCAGTTCTACAATTTTATTATAATATGTATAGATTAAAACATTTTTATGTTGCAGTAGGTATGTATGGTTTCAGTAATTTATTTTACTAATAGCAGTAAGAGCTCTGCAGCTACACAACACATTGTAATCATCATCAATAATTACTCGGTTTATTAGGACTTACCACAGGTATCCTTCATTTGTAATGTTCGTCGCGCCGACTGTAAGTGAGTATCGGACGACTCGGACGTTCGCGCGTTCCTGCTTCTAAAATTGCGGGGACGAGAGTGCGGTGCGGGGGCGGGAGCTAAGCGGTCAGGTGCGAATTTTTGTCGTCGGTTCATCGATCACTATACTAACTCGCCATTACACTGAAGACCCGCCCGAAGTCAGCGTTGGTGAAATCGAGATTGCTCTTGGGCAGCTTTAAAATGGAAAAGCCCTTAGAGAGGACGGCGTTACTACAGAGTTGCTAAAGGCTGAAACCCGTAGAGGGAGCTCCAAAAGTAGAACTATCGACCCATTTTCCTTCTAAGCCACGTCTATAAGCTATTCTCAAGAGTGATCACGAACCCTCTTGCGCGAAGCCATACAGAAGACCGAAGAGTATAATCAGCCTGTGCTTAGCATTTATGGACTATGAGAAGGCCTTCGACTTGGTTGAAATCTGGTCCGTTTTGGTTCTGGAGTCCCTGCAGCGTTGCCAAGTAGACTGGCCAAGTCGACCGCCTCCGTGAAACAGTGGCTAAGCCGCTCGGGTATAAAAACCCGGAGGTCGTGGGTTCGATTCCCGCCTTGGATCTGGTTGGTGGTAGGGCTTTTTCACAGTCTGACTGGCTACCTACCATCCCCACAGGTGAAATTTTTTACCATCAGGTGGGCTGCGTGTTTGTCTGCCAACTGATGTGGTATTTAAAAAAAATCCAAGTAATGAGATGTCTATACAAAGCCGCCACCATATCCGTCCAAGTACAAAATCAGCAGACAAATCCTATACCACATTGCATCGAGGAGTGAGACAAAGGGACGTCATCGCCCCGAAATTGTTCACAAATGCAATGAAGTACATGTTTAAGAAGCTGAACTGGAAAGGACGTGGCATCAATATACCTAAATGGACAATACATCTCTCACTTGCGATTTGCAGATGACATCGTCAAAATGGCGGAGACGCTGCAGGACCTACAACAGTTGCTGAATGACCTGGCTGATCCTTCTTTGCGCATCGGCCTACGGATGAACTTGGACAAAACCAAGGTCATGTTCAATGAACATGTTCTACCGGAACAGAACACATACTCCTAGCACCGGTGGGGTAAACGAATTCTAGAGTGGAGACCGCGTCTCGGTAAACATAGTGTAGGACGCCCTCAGGCCAGGTGGAGCGATGATCTGCGCAAGATGGCTGGCAGGAGCTGGATGCGAGTGGCCGAGAATCGATCAGCGTGGCGAGCATTTGGAGAAGCCTATGTCCAGCAGTGGACTGTTACAGGCTGATGATGATGATGAAAGTACGAGTTATTTTTAATACAGGGGCGCCGATGAGATGCTTGCCTACAGCGGTCTCAACGTTTAATCCGCCTCTGCTTAGGCTCAATGGATAAAAAAAAATCGTTCCGCCAGGAATCAGGATAACGTTTTCAAGCGTTACGCTGCGCGCTGGCGGAAACGAATTTTCATTAATATCTCAGAAATCCCACTAGGCACAAATTTTATATTTGCTGCACATTTACAGCATATAATGCACAAATTATTCTATATTGTTTCATCTCTACACGTGTTAACATTTTAAACTTTCCGCCAGAGTAACGCACGTCGTAAACTTAATAAATTATTCGTCTATGCCTTTTTCTGAGCTTGGGTCTTGGGTGAGCTTGGGTATAGTTGTAAGGTCGGTTTAAAACGAATCAAACCATGCCGTTTAAAACCAAAATTTTGGTTTAAAACCGTTTAAAACGGTGTTTTACGGTTTTTATGGTTAGAAACAGTGTTTTTTTAATATGAACTCAGAATGCATTAGATTATCGAATTCGCCATGCAACGGAGTACCAAACTGTGTATTTTCATGTTTGTCAGACTTTACTATGATACTATTACTGATATTTAGAGATGGGCAAAGTGTTTCTGCCCGGCAGGTAAGATTGGGATGATTCCCGGCATTTTGGGAGAACACCCATGATGTTATTACCCTGAAAACACCCCATGGTAATACTACCCGGAGAACACCCCCTGATGTGACTACCCTGAAAACAACCCCCGATGCAACAACCCGGTGAACACCCCTGATGTGACTACCCTGAAAACCCCCCGATGCAACAACCCGGTGAACACCCTTTGATGATACTTCCTAGAGAACACCTATGATGTTAATACCCTGAAAACACCCCCTGGTAATACTACCCGGAGAACACCCCCTGATGTGACTACCCTGAAAACAACCCCCGATGCAACAACCTGGTGAACACCCCTTTGATGATACTTCCTGGAGAACACCCATTATGTTAATACCCTGAAAACACCCCCCTGGTAATACTACCCGGAGAACATCCCCTGATGAATACCCAAGAAACACCCCCTTAAGTTGGTACCCTGAACTCCTCCTAAGGCTACTACCCAATAATCACCTGTTGACGATATAAAATCATTGGATACCTAATGTAATTGCACGTCATTTTATGCCTTTACAATTCTAAATACTTAACTCTCTTTTGTCTCCGTTGTCGGGTATTACACCGTTTAAAACGGTGGCTTTCGGGCTTCGATCACTATAGTGATCGATGCTTTCGGGTTTTAAACGGTGCGTTTCAGTTTTAAACGTTTTAAACTGTTTTTTTACAACTATAGTCTTGGGTCTTACTTTTTGAAAAAATATTATTATACTCTTTGGTCTTACTTGCTGTCATAGTTGTCAATTGTCATGTCATTAGTGACATTGACAGTGACGGCCCATAAAGCATTTCTTTTTTTCTTGATTGCGACTGCAGTGGGTTAGTTACTAAATAAAATCTTTTAAAATCGGAATAATTGTAGAGTTATAAATTAATTAATTTATTGTTTAAAGTACTGTGTTCACTGTGCTTCATTTTTACGACAATATTTTATCAATTGTTAAATTTTTAGGAAAGTTGTGGTTATCCAAACATGGGGAAGGGAAATAATATGATCCCTAATGGGCATTTCCACAAAGATTGGCAGAGATTTGTAAAGACGTGGTTTAACCAACCCGCCAGAAGACATCGCAGAAAACAGAACCGTATCAAGAAAGCTAAGGCTGTAGCTCCGCGCCCTGCTGCTGGACCTCTTCGCCCGGTAGTAAGGTGTCCGACTGTTCGTTATCACACGAAGGTTCGCGCCGGTCGTGGATTTACTCTGCGTGAAATAAGAGTACGTATTAATTTACGTTATGAGATATAAGATTTCTTTTCATGATGCTTTTGTGATGTTATTGATAAACAAGCTTCCGGCCTTGGTGTTGTCGGACTTCAAATACCAAATTTATATTTATTGTAGCCTAACGTAAATTTGATCTTTAAGGTACAATATTGTAGTTTCATTAGGAATGGCCGATACAAATCGTATATAGATATTAAATCGTATATCAGGCCAATATCGTAAAATCCGATATCGCTGCGTATCCAAACTATATATTGGTGATACACGATATTGCTGGATCGATGCGATGCGTCTCGATTTGATATCTAGCTCGATATCCAAGACCTTTCGTTATAGGATATTAAACCGTATCGCGTTGCGATACGAGCTAAAGAAAGGATTTGTGAGTGAGTGAAATAGCATTAGTCGTGTTTTCGTACAATTCTAAACCTTATTTGTATAAGAATAAGGTTGTTTCAATACTTTCTTGTGTATTTTGACACATTTTTATTAGACCTTATTTTGTCAGCAATAAGATGCATTTTCGATTTGCAATTTTACGTAACTCTCACGGACCTTCGTCCTTGAACTCATAGCATTGGTGATCCATTTCTAACTTTTGTTATTCTATTAATAGATTCGATAGTTGGTATTATTAAGTTTATGTATTTCATGCTTTTAGTTACTAACTTACTACTAATGAGTTCTGCATTAATAAACATCGTATTTAGAAGTTCTAAATACGATCTTTATTAATGCAGTACTTACTGAAACACAAATAACTAAGTAAATACTATTAAAGCATCCTTAATACACCTAAACTAACTAATCGAGTCAGTTTTAAGAAATAAATCACAATGAAAATATCGTGTCATGATACAGTATCTAGTTTCAGAACACATCGTTTTATAGGTTTAGTGTAACCAAATACAGTCCGATACTCCGATACAACAATATATAGTTTCACAGTCCGATACTCCGATACACCAATATATAGTTTCAAATAATATATAGTTTCAGAATCCGATATCAGATATCAATATATAGTTTCGATTCGATTTTGTAAAAATCCGATATTACCCACTACTAAGTTTCATTTAAATCCATTTCAGTTAGTTTGGCATTAGTTACAAATGTTCATCACACCCTAAAAACCTAAACATTTGTATTATATATACATAGTATAATCTACAAAGTAAATATGTAGAGTTGGTGTATGTAAGCCATGTAGTCTACATTCCTTCCCATGCCACCCCTCCAGCTGGTTTCACACAATTCTTTAAACACAGTATTCTGTTGTGAATAACTCATGATTATTTTCCTTTTATTTATTTTTGTCCAATATTTATTTATTTTATTCAAAAATATAATACAATAATGCACATTAATTTTGTATCTGCTAATATTTTTTACTTACAAGCTTCCAATTTACCTATCTTTCTCCTTTCTTTCCTTGATTCATACGCAATACATAATTATAATCTAACAGTTCTTGCAATTTTATGGTGACATTGATTCATGTGTGTTGTTTAGTGCTGATATTTGTGAATATAGCTAGAATAATTCTACTCCATTCAATTTTATACTTTTTAGGCTGCTGGTTTGAACCCTGCCTTTGCAAGAACTATTGGAATTGCTGTGGATCCACGCAGGCGCAACAAATCAGTAGAGTCTCTTCAGACAAATGTACAGAGATTGAAGGAGTACAGAGCCCGTCTCATTCTGTTCCCTAAGGGCAAGAAGGTGAGTCATTCATGTTTATATTCATGTATTTAGTTTTGGGTTTTGTTGTAGTAACTATAGATGTAGAGACTGTAACTATTTTAGATATCATTTGAATAACTATGTGCATAATATTGATTTGTATAATACTTAAAAATTAATTTAAAAATACAATGAAAATATATTAATTAATAATATACTTTGAACAATTACTATTTTATGTTCAATTGGTTTATAATGTAGCTTTAAAATATTAATATCATAAAATATCATAATAGTAACTAGAAAATGGAATTGAAATGGAAAAATGTTTGCATTTCTAAATTACATGTTAAATATTTGTGAGCAGGTACTCAAGGGTGAGGCCAATGAGGAGGAGCGCAAGCTGGCCACGCAGCTGCGTGGTCCGTTGATGCCAGTGCAACAACCAGCACCTAAATCAATTGCACGTGCTATCACTGATGAAGAGAAGGACTTCAAGGCTTACCAGTACCTCAGAGGCGTAAGTATTCAATTATGTAATTGTTTTTATTGATTTCCCTGTTGGCAATATTGTAAACTTCACGCGTCTGGGGAATCTAACTAGATATAATTATGTTTAGAATTAGGTGGCTGCTATTGATAAATTGTATCAGTTCCTTTAAAATAAAGACAGTTTGATGGGAAAATGGAAACCAAATGTGAGTAAATAGTAAATAATAATTTTTTTGATAAATGCAAAGGGCAATGACCCTGGCTGGTGACCATCTGTGACCGCAGCTAATACTATTAGGTCGAGTTTCGTCTATCATAATCGTAAAACTTTTGATTTGACAAAAAAAAACTTTATTAATCTATTTTACTACTAAGATAGAATCATTTTACTAGGGGAAAACGACTAAAATTCCGCGCTGTATAATATAAATGTAATGGTATAACTTATGACAGATCAAAGATAAAACTGGTATGACACTAGACCTTCAATGATATCAGTTTAATGGTAAAAAAATATCTCTATTCTCTATTATCTCTTGTATTTTATTCATCAGTATCCTGAATTGCAACCCTTAAAACTTTTTTTTTACAGGCCCGGTCCATTGCCAAGCTTGTAGGCATTCGCGCCAAGAGATTGAAGGATGCTGCCGAAAATCCTGATGATGTTACTAAGGCTCCAACTGCTGTAAAGGAACCTAAGGCTAAGAAGTAATATAATAAATACATATTCCTTTAAAATTCCTTATTCTTTTATTTTTCTAAGACCAAAATTCCTATAATTTATGGTCTATTCCCAGTTTCCCCCGAATAGTTCCCGGTAATTTTAAAATAGGTATCTATTAACACAGAACTATATGAAGATTTTTTCCTTTTGGGCACTTTTTCTTGCCAGTGATTCACCCAGGTAAACTAAGCAGGTGGACAACGCGACGACCCAAGAGGGTTATCCTACTAATAATATTATAAATGCGAAAGTCTGGATGTTTGGATGTTTGTTCCTCAATCACGCCTAAACGGCTGAACGGATTTAGATGAAATTTGGCACACGTATAGTTTATAACCCGGAATAGGACATAGGCTATAAAATTCCTACGGGAAACGTCTCATTCCCGCGGGAATATCAATTTTGAAACTACTGAACCGATTTGAATAATTCTTTTACTGTTGGAAAGCTACACTATTCCCGGTGAACATAGGGTACTTTTGATCCTGGAAATGTGGGGGAAGGGGGGATATTTGAAAAAAGAGATTACGCGCGGGTGAAACCGCGGGCGGAAGGCTAGTTTTTCATAAAAAAAACATCAGAGGCGGAAATACAGTCTGACCAAAAAATTTAGAAATTAAAAAGTGGCAATACTGTAGTGTCATCCCTTTCAAATCATTCAAAGAAAAAAGAGAGGACAATACAGTATTGCCACTTTTTAATTTCTACATTTTTTGGTCAGACTATAGACTCGGATGGATATAGATTAGAACTAGGAAGGCTAACTTTACTACAATTTAGCCAACCTAAGGCTGGCCTTGAGGGAGATTTTGGCCAACCTACGGCCGTTTTCAGACTACGCGAAACCAACACAACAATGTTGTGACAACTCCAACCGCCAAACTAATGTAAGTATGCGCCGTTTTCTCACACACGAGGACAACACAACAACAACACAACTTTGAACTAACAATTCGGCTATGTTTTCTTGTCCGCTAGATCGAATCAACTTTTTTTTTGTGACAACATAGCCATATTGCAGACTCTTAAAAGGGACTTTTTTACTGTAGGCAACGCGACCGACACCAACGCAACGTTATCGCCTGCCTACAAAATGTGACATGCTAGTGAAAAAGGGATGGACAACACGACATCAACACAACTTTAAATGTTGTGTTGATGTCGTGTCGTCGGTTTCGCGTAGTGAGAAAGAAAACGGCCCTACGGGTACGAGCACTTAGGTCGTGGCCTATGTCTACGGTCGGTGTGGCGCCGGCCGCCGCGTGCGAAGACACAGTATTGAGCCACAGTACAGTACAGCGGCCTCAAAAGTAGCTGCACATTTTCTATCATACGACGACCTTATTATCTGATCGAAGTTTGTATTGAATAGGCTCCGAAACGGCTTCTAACTACTGAACCGATTTGAAAAATTCTTTCACTGTTAGATAGCTACATTATTCCCGGGTGACAGGATACTTTTAATCCCGGAAATATGGGGGGAAGGGGGATAATAATTGACAACAAAGTGCGCGCGGGTAAAATCGCGGAGGCGACCGCTAGTTAAGACAATAAGGTATGATACAAACCGAACGGCGCGCGGCGAGGCAGCACGCAGCGCATATACAAAGACGCAGAGGAAATTGTATTTTATTATCAGTTCTTTAGGTCGTATTCGCATCCAAATTACAACTAATACATTTGCGCGAGCATGCCGCGGCAGCCATTCGGCTCCGCGCGCATTCCGCGGCACGCGGTAAATTCCTTAGCATTTTTTGGCCGAGCGGACGCGGTCGGCTGCGCTGCGCTGCGCCCCGACTCGCTTGATGTGGTAGTTGCCTAAAGGTGAGACCACCAAAGCGGAGATGTGTGCGGTATGCTGTGTGTTAAGCGAGAAGAGATGTTTTTCAGCTCCGGTCTTCGATCACTAATAAGAACTAGATACACAATCAGTGGCCAAAAGTGTCCTCACCGAAAGAGCTCCTAAAATCAACATTTAGGTGGACTTTTATCTTAGTAGCATTCGAACGCTCCGACAATAAACATGCCTAAATGCCACAGAGTACCTTATAATAGAGTCATCAGTTAGATCGCCGTTCAGCGCCATCTCGTGAAACCGGAAGAAATTACATTTTTCAATATCTATAACTATAGCTATACACCATTGACTAATATATATAACTACACTATACCTACGTGCCTGTATATAGGTATACGTATTTTATGATTTAATTTTTATTGTTATATTTTAAACTAAAATAGGCATAAATAAAACAACACATCTAACTAATATAATGTTTATTTATTTAAAACAAAGAATCTAAGTTCAAAACACAAGGCAAAGATCGATAGGCAAAGAAATCGGAGTCTGGAAATCGAGGCGATGGGTCAGAGTGTATGGGGCGCCGGAGAGATCGGAGTCCTAAATTCAATGCACTGGTCAGCGAGGGAATAGATAAATCGGCGTCCAGGTGAAAAAGCAGGGTCGTTAAATAGAAAAAACCACAAGAAAAAGCAAAATATCACATTCGTGTCACGTAACGTAAACAAACGGTATTGACATTGACACTATTGACAGATAGCCATCCATGATTTTTCCGCAACGTTCCGTTCCCCCCAGATTCTGCATATTTAAAGAAATTTATTGAAATTTCTTATGTATTAAAGGAAACAAACGAATTTAAAGTAACAATTATTAATAAAATATGCGATACAATGTGTTCTGTAAATTTAGTTTATCTATTATTTTTAAGTTTTGAGAATAATAATGAAATAAGAAATTGCGTGAAACGTCTCGCAAATTTGTCGCTAACGCCATCTAGCGATATAGGAAACTACTAAAGAGAGCTAATCCTCCTCCATACAAAACTTCAAAGTATAGAAGTGAAAAGACCCTGCTAAATGCTCCTTTTAAAAGTGCAAAAATCACCCATCCAAGACGAAAAAAAAGGATGGACTTTCATATTTTCGGGAAGTATTAATATTATCATTAATTATTATTATCACTTTTATTAAAAAACATCGTAATATCATTTTTTAAATTAAATTGAAATAAATACCAGTAGTTATGACGCAACTCAATTGTAAAGACCTCAAGCCCACTTTAATTGTTTGGGTTATGTTCGTTTACTCGGTTCCATTAATCCGTGGAGACGCTATTGTTTGTAAATTTTTTTTATTATTAAAATACAACTGTATTGTTTTTTTGTTTAATAAGACTTTGGTACTTGTAAAAAGTAAATATTATACAAACATATTATAATAAATTAAATTTTTAGTGGATGTAATAAATTTAACATGTGAGATTTTATTGGAGTTTATCCCATATGAGTCGATATAAAAGGCCCTCCTTATAGAAATTTTAATGAGGAGGGGAAATACAAAGGATTATGTTACAAATGTTCATCATTGTATTAATGTATGTTGTGGTGCTTAAAGTTCTGAAATAAAGGAGATGTCCAAAAATGTATGGACCAAAAACCCAGAATCGACAGGAATGAAATGTATATCAATCGATTGACATTGAAATATAATATAATGTTACCAAGGGGGCAACCCTGAAATCGTTATAGTATAGGAGCTAGGAGCAAAATAAAATAAGTGAAAAATTCGTATAAAACAATAATAAAAATAAGTTTACGTCATGTTGTGGCTTAATATGACGTTGTTTTAGTGTTGTATCACTTGTGTTATACATGATAATTATCATCAGCTCATTTCATAAGCAACAGCAACATAATAACACCATAATATTAAATCACAACATAACAAAGACTCTGTTTTTTGAATATTTTTTTCTTTTGGCCCATACATACTATAATCGTTATAGTACTGTGTGTATTATTGCTAATTCTGTGGCTAAAGATTGCACATATAAAAATAATTGGTATAGTATAGGAGCTAAGAGCCATGTTGTGGATGAGAATATCGTTGTTAATCATTTATTTTCATAATGTAAGTCTTATTGTGATAAGTTATAATGATATTATAATTACCTATAATAACAACGACATTCTAATCCACAACAACTTGTGTTACACATGAATGTACAAGCAAAAAATGATTCCAACAAAACCATAGTCACAATGATAAAATCAGCAAAGCCGTCGTTGTTTATTCATTTATTTTTATTATGTAAGTCTTATTTTGATAAGTTTAATGATATACATAATTATAATAACAACGGTATTCTCACCCACAACTTATTTTTATTATTTTTAAACGATTTTAACTTAGTTTTTTTGGCTTTTAGCTCCTATACTATACCAATTATTATTTTTATATTTGCAATCTTAAGCAACAGAAATACCAATAATACACACAGTACTATAACGATTGTAGTATCTATGGAAAAAAAAATATACAAAAAAAGAGTAGTGATTTAATATGATGTTGTTATTATGTTGCTGTTGCTTGTGAAATGTGTTGATGATAATTATTATGTATAACACAAGTGATGCAACATTAAAACAACGTTATATTAAGCCTAAACATGACGTAAACTTATTTTTATAATTGTTTTATACGAATTTTTTACTTATTTTATTTTGCTCCTAGCTCCTATACTATAACGATTTCAGGGTTGCCGCTTTGGCAACATTATATTATATTTTAATGCCAATCCATTGGTACATATGTCATTCCTGTCGATTCTGGGTTATTTTTTGGACATCACCTTTATTATAATATAATTTATATAAAGGTGTGAAAATAGTATAAGTGTGACCTGTGAGCGTGACTCACTTAATGTTATTATTATTTTTTTCAATTTTTAATATAAATACATAATTAATGATATCTGTGTATATTTATTTCATTAATAAATAAATGTTGTGACTGTGTAACTAAAACTAAAATAAACCTATTCCAAAAATCCCATACCAATATTTACAATAAAAACAAAAAAATACTTTTGAACAATTCGACTCCACCCCGTTCCCTGTCCTTGCGGCGAGCCTAGGTCGTAAATTTTTTATGGTATTTGGCGCACTGTGATTCGTCGAGCGCGAGCACTCGTAATAGCTTTGCGAAATACAACTTCACTACTTTAGTATATATTCTGTGACTTCACGCATTGCACGTAAGGTTGAGTTTACATTATTCCATCTAGAATTTTGCGAGAAAGAGAAAGAACTAGATTTTCGACCGTTTTGAGGCGACTTTTGCATGGCATTGTGTATCTAGTTCTTTATTAGTGATCGATGGCTCCGGTGAATCTACCTAAGCTGTGCGGAAATACGTACTGTGTTGCAGAGATGTGTGCTGTCTAGCCTTGTGTTGAGTGCTTGTGGGCGGGAGGGGGGAGGGTGACATCGCTCACCGCCTCAGAAGAAGAACTAAATCTCCGCTTCTATCGCGCCATACAAATATTTCACATCTTTGCACAGCGGTCTCCACTGAAGCTGAGCGGAGAGATGTGTCAATAACGCAATTCTATTGGTTAAAACATCTCTCCGCTTTTATGGAGTCTCACTCACCCTTAAAGCTGTACCTTTCCAACGCGCGTTACGTCTCCAGGTGGTCAAACTAATGAGTTCGCGCCGAATTCGCTCTTCTGGACATTGTTCTGGACCCATGGAAATGGAATTATTATCTATGTAACTTTGGACCTACCAAGCCAATATCCTACTAATATTATAAATGCGAAAGTCTGGATGTTTGTTACTCAATCACGCCTACGGGTGAACGGATTTAGATGAAATTAGGCACACATATAGTTTATAACCCGGATTAGAACATAGGCTATAAAATTCCTACGGGAAACGTCTCATTCCCAAGGGATATTTAAAAAAAGAAATTACGCGCGGGTGAAACCGCGGGCGGAAAGCTAGTTGTGAATAAATAAAAGAACAAAATGGGTTCTATTATTTTATTTCTACATAACATACACATTATTGCAAATCCATTTCAATACAATGGAGGTCATGCACATTGACAGAAGCTAACTTATCTAAATTATCATTAGACACTAAAAAGTTACCACCCTAGTAAATAAAATTACATAATTACTTATGCTGAAGTTTTTACTTCACAATTAGTTTTCTCATTTGTATTTTCAATAACATTGGTGTCATTATCTTCTTCTCCATCGTCCTTAGGTTTCTTGTCGCTTTTACGGAACTTGTCATATCTGAAGAAAAAAGAAAAAGCTTAGTTTTGGCAGAACTTGTTTTATCTTATACGACATTCATGAAAAATCACTAATGTACCTATCTAGATCGTCGTCGTCATCACTGCCTTCATTGCCTTGAGGGTCTACCTCCCGTAGCAACTCTCCTATGTCTTTGTCAACATCTGCCCAAAGTTTATCTTCATTTCCTGTAAAGGGTTTATTGTTAAGGTTTTTTAAATTGTTTATAGTAGAAATTTGTGTCAAATCCCTCATTGAATTGT
Source organism: Mecyna flavalis (assembly GCA_949319885.1). Classification (NCBI taxonomy): domain Eukaryota; kingdom Metazoa; phylum Arthropoda; class Insecta; order Lepidoptera; family Crambidae; genus Mecyna; species Mecyna flavalis. Next base: position 11,536,980 of record OX439426.1, read on the forward strand.
GAACTGTTCGGATTGCAATTTATCGATAGATTATAATCGCGTGAGTTATAATCTAATGTTTAATGGCAACGAGCAGAAAAAGCCATACCACAACCTAAGGCTCGTAGAATTTGCTAAACCTATCATTTCCAGTTATGTGTGCTTACCTGACACATTGGTGACTTCAGTGCCATTCTCCACCTTTTTAGGCTCCTCAGCAGGCTCGGCTTTTACAACTTTTTTCTCTTCGGTATCCTCAGTAGTAGTCTCTTTTTCTTCTTCTAACATGACAAGAAATAAAAATTATATTAGCATTTTAAAGTACCTAGTGATTGTAATTGGGAGAAAAATGATTGGAGTAAATGTGGCAGGGTGCAAGTAAAGTGGACTCGTCGCCCCGAGACCTTGCACCGGCAAGTGCCTGTGAGGCAGGGTAACTGACCTTAGCGGGTGAGACAAAAAGGCCCACCCCACATATCCTCACCCCAATCAATGGGGTGGGTAGCAATGTGTTAATGCATTCTCCCACTATACAACGTGTTACGCCTTAACCCTTTCAACGCCAATGATTGATATATCAGACAAACCATTTCCGTGCCCACCACGCCAATGACTGATATATCAGACAAAAAAACAGGATCAAGAAACGTTGTATTTTTACTTGCCTGAATGAGTTGAGTATAACATAATAATATTTTGGATTTTTTTTAATGGTCGTGGCGTTAGGGGCACCATTTTCGGAAAAAAGCGTGGCGGGGAAAGGGTTAAATGCGAAAAGCCTCACGACACCCCAAATGATTTTTAATTCAATTGACCTAATTATGAAATAAAGATACAAGATGCAAAACAAAACTTACTGACATCCTAAAGCGAATAGACCAACTCAAATGGCGATGGACTGGGCATATGCTTAGAAGTAAAGAAGAAAAATGGAGCAAAAGGGTGACAATCTGGTACCATAGAGATGGACATAGGAGCCGTGATCGCAAACCAAGAAGATGGGAGGATGAATTGAAGCCGACTCTGGGCCCTCTGTGGCTATACTAAGAGTGGCGACAGATCGAAAGCAGTGGAAGGATTTGGAGGAGGCCTTTGCCGAAAGGCACACCGAGCAGAGATCTATTATAATAAATGTGTTAATCATTATAGCAAAAACAAAATGTGTTAAATTGTTCGCAAATAAAGGCATTATTATTATTATTATAATTATGAAAGATATAAAATACAGTTAAAAAATTTAAAGGTTTTATGTGCTATTTCAGTTTTACTGGCAATTCTTGATGGAGTTGGTAGGTTAGTTTGCGCACGTGACGGCTAGGCCTATTAATAAATAGACAGGGCAACATTTTTTTGAAAAATGTGACCTATATTAAATTAAAAAGTGATTTTTTTCAGGTTTTGTGCATTTAACATAAGACGTATAAAAAAAGTGGTAGCTGACCTTTCTGCTGGTGCAGCTGGCGGTGGATGCGCTCGGCGTGCTTGCGCAGCGTGCGCGTGTCGCGGTGCTGCACGTAGCGGCCGAGGTGGATGCGCAGGCGGCAGTGCTTGCGCAGCGCCTCGGCCTCGTCCGCGCCGCTGGGCAGGTACACGCGGCACAGCTCGCACCACCACACCTTACCGACATCGTGGTTTACAATCATTTAGAGGTTTTAATACATGATTTTTTGGCAATTGATATTGTTGTTGTCTAACAACAATACCAACCACCACCACCACTTGCGTCTGCAAGCAAGTGTTCACACAGGACAATGGTAATACATATAAATAATTGCTTTTACTTATCTATCTCTTTTTAGATATCTGGTCAACACTAACCTCCATTTTCTTAATATGTTCACTGCCAATATTAATCTCCAATTTTGGCTTTTTGGGCGACGATTCCTCTTTCTTCTCACCACCAGAGTCTTCGTCTTCAACTTCTGCAAATAACATGATGTGATTGTTAGAAGAAACGTGAATATCATGGTTTATTCCGAAAATCCCCACCGACAAATCCCTACCAGTGGGGATTGTTATTTTTTTTTCCGAAAATCCCCACCAATAAAACGGTGGGGATTTTTGGAAAAAAAAGTAACAATCCCCACCTGATTTTTTTTAATCAAAATTAAGGTTTATTCCCGGTCGTCCCCACCACTAGGTACGAGTGGGAAAACAAACGCTTCGTTCGTCCCACTCGTTCCGCTATAGACCGAGGGTCAAAAAATAGGTTCGTTCAGTCATGCAGTATCATGATACAGTTCCATGATGGAACGGCTGATACTAATTTGCATGGAATTAATATTATCTCTAATTTGTAACAGCAGTCCCATACATTTATTTTCTGGCACAATAGAACTTTTTTCCGATGACCACTACTAAATTGTATTTCTTTTTTTTATATAAAATAAATAGATAAATAAAAAATAATATTTTAATAAAATGTGTTTAAATTCTGGAGAACAAATATGAATGTCGGGAAAACAAATGAACGTCGGGAAAACAAGTGAAGGTAGGAAAGCATTGTATATTGATCTAAAGTTAAAAACACAGTTGCAAGCGATTGTCGACCTTATGGACATGTACCAAGATAACAGATTTTAATGAAACAGCTAAGTTGGTAAAGCGAGCGATAAAAAAAAGCAACAAAATTTTAAAGGCCAATACAATTTCTGACATGCATTTGTTTTCCCGACATTTATAATAAAAGTTGGTTATAGTATTGACATGATTACATATACAGGGTGGAAAGTTTCAATGGGGCAGCCAAGGGAGGTACCTTAATCGTTGCAGCTACAAGAAATTGGTCTTAGGAGACTATCCATAATTTTTCAAAAAAATTACATTCCCATTCACAGATTTTTAAAAAAATGTACGGTTAGCAAGAAAATTACCATTTTTCACAAAAAAACTTTTTGATGCTAATCGGTCCAATTTTGTACGCTGATCAAAATCTTGTATGGGACCAACTGAGGTTTCAGTACTAGAAAAGTCACAAATCAAAAAAAACTTTTCCCATACATCAGTCAATTAATTTTGTTTCAATTGGAACTTACGTAACCCCGATAGTTTTCTGAAAAAAGATTTAGTTACCTACCTAGTTCAAATTCAAATAAGATTTAAATTTCGAACTTTGTTTTCTTTTTATAATGCGTAGGTACTTCTTTTGCTGCTTATATCAAAATCTGATTGCGTGTGGTGTGCTTTTGCGAGAAGATGCTTTTAGTTATTCTTTTTTTGCCAAAATGAGCTTGATTTCTTTCTGTGGGGCTATTTAAAAAATGAAATTTATGAAAAGAAATATGACAGTGTCGAAGAATTAAAAAACTCGCTCTGTACAATTTTATATGGAATTCATCCAAATAATTATTGGCCGCCACGCGGTCAGTACAAAAACGAATACAAATTTATGCATTAATCAAAATGGAGAACATTTTGAGCACCTTATATCATAAAGTAAAATTACTTAATAAAAATAATTATAATTTTTTAAATAATTTTATTGTTTGATTGCATAATATGCATCTTCTTAATTATTTTTTTGTAGCTACAACAAAAAGTTACCTCTTCTTATGGCCTCACAAAAAATCTAAGTACTATAAAATGTATGGGAAAAGTTTTTTTTGATTTGTGACTTTTCTAGTACTGAAACCTCAGTTGGTCCCATAGAAGATTTTGATCAGCGAACAAATTTGGACCGATTAGCATCAAAAAGTTTTTTTGTGAAAAATGGTAATTTTCTTGCCAACCGTACATTTTTTAAAAAATCTGTGAATGGGAATGTAATTTTTTTGAAAAATTATGGATAGTCTCCTAAGACCAATTTCTTGTAGCTGCAACGATTAAGGTACCTCCCTTGGCTGCCCCATTGAAACTTTCCACCCTGTATAGCTCTTATTAAACTATTAACGATTTTTTATTAATTTTGATTAAAAAAATCCGGTGGGGATTGTTATTTTTTTTTCCGAAAATCCCCACTAAGCTGAGCTAGTTATATTGGTGGGGATTTTCGGAAAAAAAATAACAATCCCCACTGGTAGGGATTTTTCGGTGGGGATTTCCGGAATAAACCAATATCATGCAAGGGGTAAGCATAATTATGTTAAATTTTCCATTAGTAAACTCACCGTCGACGTCGCCGACAGAGTCCAGAGTCATGAAGTTGTCCAAGTCAACGTCCATACCTTCGTCACCGCTACCCTCCTCGGCTTTAGGGCTCGCGCGACGCGCCGATTGATTCGCTTTTCTCTGTTGAATTTACCAGAAAATTAAATTAAGATAATGCGGAAAAGACACAGACAAAGAGGGCGGGTGCCAGTACACTTGAAATCAAAGGCTCGAACATCAGATGAGCCTACAGTTTGGCAGCACATTGAGCGACGCTTCCCGGTGAAGTGTCCCTCATATAAGAATAAGCAAAATGATAGGGGTTCCAGGGGGGTCCCGACACGGTACTCACACCACCGATGCAACTCGGGGCACTTCAGCCGGCGCTAGGGACGATGTGAAATGACAGACCTTCAAGTGCTCCAAGGAGCAGATGTGATGCTCGTAGATCATCGGCGAGCGGAAGGTGACGCGGCAGATGCGGCAGAAGGGCATGAGGAAGCGCTTCATGGCGCGGTGCGTGTCGGTGAGGTTGTGCGCGTGGCGCGTGGTGCGGTGGTTGAGGCGGCACACGAGGCAGAAGGTGGTGCGCGGGGCCAGCACGGCGCCGGCCGCGGCCTCCAGCTCCCGCTGCGCGCCGCGCTGCGCCACGCGCATGCGCAGCAGCTGCGCCTTGTGCCGCCGCGCCACGCCGTTCATCGCCGCGCGGTGCTTGCTCGAAACCAGGTGCTTCGCGTACCCCTGCAACCAGACTCTGCTTTAGTCCCGTGTCTCATGGCCGCTCTGCACCACGATTTTCTAGTTCAAATCTCACCCATTGAAATCTCCCCAACCCAAAGTTCAACATTTTGATAGTCCATAAGAGAACTATGATTTGTGGAAATAATAATAACCCAACAATTTCTGGTACTACGAATGGTTTAATGTTAAGTAAGCAGTGAGTCATCAGCCTAGATGTGCCTCATAACCAATGAAATCATTCTTTACTAGAGAGTTTTGAGTGACAAGTTGAAGTTGTCATTGTAGATTAAAATGCAATGATCTTCTTGCCCTTTGTGTGTAAATGAAATACTCAAACTAAAAAAATAAAAACTACAAACCATTTTATTTTACAAACGATTTGAAATGATGGCATTTCAACCTCAGTGCCATTGCAAGTTGCAATTGACTGACGGTAATCATTCTACTATGATCAGCAAATTAATTTATTACTAACCGCAAAGGTGGCGCATTTCTCCTTACAGTGTACGCAGGACAGATGCACGTAGGGCCGCGCGCGGGGCGGCGGCGCGTCGGACGCGGTGTCCGGCTCCTTGTCCGTGTCTTCGCCGGCGTCGTCCGCCTCCGGCTCGCCATCGGACACTTCCGCTTCAGGCTATAACCATTCAATTTATCCATTAAAAGTTCATTTATAAAAAAAAATTGCAACAAAATGTATAAGGTTTTTTAATTTCATTATTTGAAAGATTAATCATACCTTTGGTGATTTACTTTTGATTTCTTTCTTATCCTCAGTTGTTTCCTCCTTCTCATCAGCGTCCCAGTCTTCTTCAGTGGACGAAGCTTCATCTTCTTTAGATTTTACAGAGCTGTATAGAGAAGAAATTCTATTAAAAATGGGTCTGTAAATATTTACAACAACTGAACATACACAAGTAATCTACATGAAAATTCTTCTTTGACATTAAATTCCACAAGCAAATTATATGTGATATGAATGTGTATTATTTGCATAAACCATTCCTCAAGTGTGTAGAATTGCCTCATATACAAACCATTATATGTATACATTTCACTTTCAGCGTTACCTTAAGTTGTTGGCATTCTGTTGCTCATCAGTAAAATATCTTTCTGTAGAACTTTCTCATTAAAATAATTTTGTATTACCACAGAAGCTTTTCATTGTTCATAGCTTACTTAGGTACCTCTCAAGTGCATCTCAACAGTTCAACTGTAATCATCAAAATAAACTAACTGTAAGTATTATGTTCAATAGTTATAGTCAATTACCTTCTCCCTTTGATAGATCGGAACGCACGGGTGTAACCGAGCGAGCGATCGTGGAAGCGCCTAGAGGTAAAAGTGCCTCTCGAGCGAGGCGCGCCGCGGAAGGAGGCGCGCGAGCGGATCGTGCGGCCGCGGAACGAGCGCCGCGACGCGCGCGGCCGCAGGGACGAGCGAGGCGGCTCTCGCGGCGGGCCCATGCCACTTGGCTTGCGGTACGCTTCACGATTTGGCGAGCGTCTTCGGTCTTCGCCGCCAAATGACCTTCTCTCGCTGCTGTAACTATCTTGTCTACCGCCATACGATCCGCCATAGTGACCGCCGCCATCATGGCTACGTCTATCGCTCGAGGATCCCTGTACACAATTCTCTTTGTTCTTCCAACAGGTTTTGTAAATCAATTAGCATTAAAATTAATAAAACATTTTCTTTCTGGGATGCACCACAATCCATAAAAAAATCAAAGTCATTTCAGTTTTTTACATAGAAACAATGAAATATTGGGCATAAGAAGTAACTATTAGTAAGTATCAGGTCAAGACTCAGTATCCAATTTTCAGTTTTTATGATGTGTGATTGAATAAAACATTGGTTTCAGTAGGAATTCAAATTGAGCCCCTAGGACAGGGTTTTTCACTAAAAGATATCATGGTCTTGTGTATCTCATTATAGTCTAAATGATTTGACTTAACATGTGGTCTGTCATAATAATGACTGCTATTATATTTTTCAAAATCCATAATGATCATCAACTAACAGTTGAATGTGCAGAACACCTTCCTCATAGTGTTCTCTAATCTCATACCCTTATTCTTCTAGGTTTGTAGAATATTGAAAATGATAGGGCAACCATTCCATACACAATCATTATCCTGATTAAACCTTCAATATTACTCTCATGTATAGCAAATAATATAAAATTACCAATTTATATTTTTTTAAACAGCTTTTAACATCATAAGTCTTTTAGTTGTGGATCATACATTATACTGCCTTAAAATTCAGTGCTTGCAATTTGTTACTTGCCACTTGTCTTCTGTTTGTTTTAATTTATCTGGATGTCAGAGGCAGCCTAATTATATGTGGAACCTAAGCTTTGGCCATTTTGTAGAAGAAGGATTCTTTTTGGATTCAGCAGGTATACCATCAAAAAGAAGCTTTCTTTTCAAGTAATAATGTGGTTCATCATTGCACCTTGAGGGATTTATGCCAGAAGTGTCACATTTGTTGTTCACGCTAATTAGGCACATTGGTGATATCAAACTCCAAGTGTTTTCTTTGATGTCTTATATTAAGGCCACATTATTTGAAGTACACGGAGTCCTCAAGCTGTTTAACCCATAATATAAATCAGATAGTACTACAACTATCACTTACCTCCATTCTCATTCTTTTACGATCAGGTGACCCTGATCTGCCACCATAATCACGGTTTGAGTAGCTTGCAGAGCTCTCCTACAAACATATAAGTTAAGTATTCAATAAATTTAAATTATTTGTTTATTCATACTTATGAAAATTAAAATAAACTTACTGATCTATAATTTTTCTTTGAGTATGGTTCCTCCATACGATCACGGCTACCAGTGTATCTGTTCCCGCTGCTATTATTGTAGCGAGAATCGTTGTTGTATGAGGAATAGCCTCCACCGCGGCCGCCACGGCTTTCATACGATCCGCGGTTGCCACGATAGGAGCCTCTATAGCTGCTACCTCGCCCAGTATAACTTCCTCGTCCACTGTAGCCTCCATATCCTCGACCACGAGACGACATCTATAAATTATATCATAGGAATACATACATGCTAAGCCGGAAAGTATTGACATTTTCAAGATTCACCTTATATGATTTTACTACTATATAAATTACATGTATACGATACGGTATCTGATCTGAAACTGGAGTGTTTAACCAATAACTTGTTATAAAAAGAAATTTAATAGGCATCATCAATAAGCTCTGCGGCAAGTAAAATTGGTAGTTGGAGTCTTCATGGCAAACATTATTACATGTGGTTGGATAACTTAATAACCTAATGAATTTAGTCATCATTTACAAATGTAGTTGATCTAAAATTGATTATAGAGCCGGTACATAGGAGGTAAAGAAAATGGCGTCCTGTACTTATGGTTAAAGAAATGCCACGGGTCGCCGCAGCGTCACTTTAAACATTGATCTTACCGTCAGAACTCGTTTTCCAACACAGCGTGCAAATTATTTAATCCTTATCTGTAAAACTGGAACAACGCAGGCCGGCTACAGAAAATGGATAGGATTTTAAGAAGACACGATCCACTGCGCAGCGCCAACAATTTTTCTTTCGCCGCGCCGCCGCTGATTTCACTCCGAACAAGTGACGGATTGTATGAATCAAATTGTACTTAAGGACTTTAACGCTAGATGTCACTAATTGACAAAAATTTATAGTTAGTTTTTTTTGTTGGTATCTTTTCCTCTAACTTCTGGCATTACTGCTTTTACGGTTCATTCTAAGTAACAACAATAATCGGAGTCAATATAATTTTATGATTATTTTATATATGAACAACCATTAATTCTAAATTATAATATAAATTACTTAAATTTTAAAATAAAAGCTAATAATTGCGTCGGTCTTTATATTTAAATGAATATTTAACCTTTTTGAATTAAAGTAATCTATGGAACGAAACGTAGTAAATGTCAGCCGTGTTTCTTTCTTTACTGACAGACGTCAAACATATTGTATTGAATGCGAAAGTGTTTTTATGTTTTCTGCTATTTATATAATATTTATACGACTTGGATTTACACGACGACTTTAGTGTTTCCCTTGGACTCCGATAACCCTGCCCTTTGTGTTGTGATTGACTATTGCTGTTGCTTATTGGACTTGATCTGCCTTACGATTCGGATACCGGCGACAATAGTTATTCTTCTCCTATGTTGCGTTTCTAAGTTATTCTTATTAGAAAGTGCTTGTGTACCAAATAAAATTTTAAAAAGCTTACGACAGGACATGGATAAAAACGATAGTGTTAAAAAAATGTGTCATGATTATTTTAATAAAAGAAATAAATGGCTTTCGCATAATATTTTGATGTTTTTTTCAGTTTCTACTTGAATGCTCAATGCTAATTTATTTAATTTTTCTATATTAATTTATTCATTCATTGAGCATTCAAGTATTTAATTATAACCTAAAATATAAAAATATAAAACTTTTATGAGTACCCGTATGTAGGTATGTATGTATAGGTATACGTTGTTGTGCATCTATCTATAGGTATGTTATTAAAAAAAATAGTTTTGGACTTAATCGCTTGGCGCGCTGCAGTCGCAATCCTTGACTGACAGCTCTATTTCTGGTATATTCAATATACTCTATGTGTAGGCTTGTGTCCACAGAGTACCTTATAATAGAGTCATCAGTTAGATCGCCGTTCAGCGCCATCTCGTGAAACCGGAAGAAATTACATTTTTCAATATCTATAACTATAGCTACACCATTGACTAATATATATAACTACACTATACCTACGTGCCTGTATATAGGTATACATATATTATGATTTAATTTTTATTGTTATATTTTAAACTAAAATAGGCATAAATAAAACAACACATCTAACTAATATAATGTTTATTTATTTAAAACAAAGAATCTAAGTTCAAAACACAAGGCAAAGGTCGATAGGCAAAGAAATCGGAGTCCGGAAAACGAGGCGATGGGTCAGAGTGTATGGGGCGCCGCGCGGAGAGATCGGAGTCCTAAATTCAATGCACTGGTCAGCGAGGGAATAGATAAATCGGCGTCCAGGTGAAAAAGCAGGGTCGTTAAATAGAAAAAACCACAAGAAAAAGCAAAATATCACATTCGTGTCACGTAACGTAAACAAACGGTATTGACATTGACACTATTGACAGATAGCCATCCATGATTTTTCCGCTATGTCAATATGTGTACGTTCCGTTCCCCCCAGATTCTGCATATTTAAATAAATTTACTGAAATTTCTTATGTATTAAAGGAAACAAAAGAATTGAAAGTAACAATTATTAATAAAATATGCGATAATGTGTTCTGTAAATTCAGTTTATCTATTATTTTTAAGTTTTGAGAATAATAATGAAATAAGAAATTGCGTAAAACGTCTCGCAAATTTGTCGCTAACGCCATCTAGCGATATAGGAAACTACTAAAGAGAGCTAATCCTCCTCCATACAAAACTTCAAAGTATAGAAGTGAAAAGACCCTGCTTGTGTCCTACTCGTTCATGTCCGATTAAGGGAATAGTGTGGGAATAGTTCTTTCAACTGAACGAGTACGAACTATTCTCTTCTGATCGTTCAAATCGGTCTTCTAGTACATTTCATTCACCATAGATAAGCGACAACGGGATCAAATGACCGACCGACCGATTACGGGTGACTGAGCGGTGGGTGAGAGAGAGAGAGAGTTGAAAGATCAGAGACGCGTGCGTGTGAGCGTGATGGACGATGTACGATGTACGAGTACGACTGATTTGAAAATTAGTCTGTTCAGATCAGATCAGGATAATTTTGTTTGTTTTTATAGCGAAAGTGCATTAATTAATGTAAGTGTATGTATCCATTTTAAGCGTTTATTCTACTTTATATAAATGTTAAGTGGATGTGTGTGTGATATATTAAAATGACAGTCCTAAGCCTGCAAAGTATGAAGGGAAACAAATATGATCCGAGCCTCCCGGTCCGTCCGACTGATGTCATAGTGATCATTGAACTAAATGAACTAATAGTACTAAAAGACCGAACTAGTACATTTGAACGATTGTCCTAGTTCGGAGCGTTCCGTTCAGTGACCGAGTAAGAACAAGCAAGGCACGCACGCACGACCACAGAGTACCTTATCGCAGCAAATGGCAAAATGTCAAACGGATATAGACCGACAAACTTATCTGTTCCGGTGGCCAAAATTGGAACTACGTGAATTGCAATGCAAAAATGATATTTAATGACAGTATTACAACGACAGTAGCGACGCCGCCACCGGAACAGATAAATAAGTTTGTCGGTCTGTCTGCTGTACTCAAACCATACCACTGAGGTCAATTATAATACGCGCGGCGTATTACGCTGGAGTGGCTATAGACATTGAAATGACAGCTATTTTTATGTCGATTTGAAGCGCCCCCCATTAGTGTACTGGGAACTAAAATGACTTCAATTTTCTCTGTCTACACTTCAAATGGACAGCCATTGACATTGACAATGACAGCATTATCAAAGTTTATCTGCCAAATTTGTACTATTATTAGTTCCAAGTACACTAACTACTGCTCTCAGCGCCAACATGGCGATTTTCAAATCGGATCAAACATTTAGTGACAGTCGCCCATCCCATAGATTTAGTATATTTTTTACGCCCATCCAGTGTCATAGAGATCAGTGAACCATACTCAAACGCGTTGAGCATTTTTTTTTCTTTATTTTTGGCTTTGCACGGCTTGTGCATTTAGCCAGTGTCAAGTTAAATATGACTTTTTTAAGTTAGCGTAGCGTAATGTGCGTTACTCTGGCGGAAAGTTCAAAATATTAGCACGTCTAGAGATGAAACAATATAGAATAATTTGTGCATTATATGCTGTAAATGTGCACCAAATATAAAATTTGTGCCTAGTGGGGTTTCTGAGATATTAATGAAAATACGATTCCGCCAGCGTAACGCTTGAAAACGTTATCCTGGCGGAACGATTTTTACCTATTGGTCCTAGGGCAATTTTAGGTAGCTTAAAAGATAGCTTAAATTTGTGCCCTAAAATAGCCAAGCAGCGGCATTTGTGCCCCCCGTAGTTTTTGAGTAATTGCAAATGCCGCTGCAGTAATGTTTGACTTATTTCCCATATCTTCAGAACAGCTGGACGTACAGAAATGATTTTTTGTGAGAAGATGCCTTGTAATTTGTGCCTTCATAGTTATTCCAAAGAAATACATGGTTTATGATTTAAAACAGATTTTCTAAAAAACGAAAACAGCCTCTAGCTCTTGAACTACTTACGATAGGCGCTGAATGTATCACGTAGCTGATGCCTATATGATACAAGGATCTTCTGACAAAATTTTATAACCCTGATATTGACGAAATAAATCAACTTTTTGAACTGAAAACTGTTTACTCATTTCGAGCCGCAAATAAGGGAGTTTGAATAACGTAACGATTCCCATTTTTTGTCAAAAATCTGTGCCTTTATTCAAATAGACACACACTAAATTTCAACTCTCTACGTTCTGTAATTAACCGTAAATAAAATAAAATAACCAAGTAAGAACATTTAGATTATTACCCGACCAAGTATGAAAGGTCATAAAAAAGCGGCCTTTAAGAACATTTACCGTACCTTCTTAATTTATATACCTAACTTTTCTCTTGTTTGTACAGTGATGTAGAAAAGCGGTTAATTAAGTTAATTATTGTCGTTTCGAAAAAGTGAAAACAAATTACGAATAAGAGCCTACGTTGCTTATTATTTAATGTTCTTAGTATTAATCTTTTCGTATTAATACTAAATAATATTATTACTTTGTAAGACTAAGACGAACAAAGAACAAAATAAATATTTTTTATTAAACTATAAGGTGGAAGAGTATGTAGTTTTTATTTCATATTATCACCCCTCGACAACCACCTCTCTGATAGATAATCAAATTAAGATCACCCAATTTTTTCACCACTTGGAGTAGGTATTTATTTTTCTTGTTAGTTTAATTAACTATTACTATTAGTTTAATTAACTATTACTATTACTAGTTTACAAGAAAAAAAACGCAGAGATGAGATACATGTGCCTAAATAGAATTTTTTATGCTGGTTACGAATCTGTGACTTAAAAAAATGTAGCACGTCTAGTTTCAAAAATATTTAATAAAATTGAAATTTACAAAAATACTTCACTTCTATAGAAAATTGTCGACAAAAAAATTAAAAGTGACTTATTTTCGCCTTTTTTTTGTAATCAGACTGCTCAGTTTCCCTTATAATTGACCAGCAAGTCTGCCAACATGTTTTGGTCCCAGTATCCTTGGTATCTGTCTTCAAACATTTTCAGATCCTGGTGAAAACGTTCACCATGTTCATCACTAAATTGCCCTAGGTTTTCAGGGAAGAAATCTAGGTGCGAGTGAAGAAAATGTATTTTTAAAGACATGTTTACTCCCATTTTTTGGTAATTCTGTAATAATTCAGCAACAATACTTTCGTAGTTAACACTTTTCTTATTTCCGAGGAATTTCTGAACCACTGTTTTAAAAGATATCCAGGCAGCATTTTCAATTTGAGTCAAATGTGACGAAAATGTATCGTCCTTTAACAATTTTCGTATTTGAGGGCCTATGAAGATGCCTTCCTTCAATTTTGCTTCAGAAAGAGCAGGAAAAATAGCTTTTAAGTATGTAAAAGCAGGACCATTCTTGTCAAGGGCTTTAATGAAATTTTTTATCAAACCTAGTTTGATGTGGAGGGGTGGCAAAATAACATTATTCGGATTAATTAACGGATTGTATTTTATATTCTTGGTACCTGGCAAATATTCGTATCTTTTAGGCCATTCCTTCACAACATAATGTTGATCCTTTGCTCTCGAGTCCCAAAGACACAAAAAGCAACAATGCTTAGTGTAACCGCTTTGCATACCTAAGAGTAAGCCTACCACTTTTAAATCGCCACATACTTTCCAGTTATGCTCATGATACTTTATAAGTTTGATTAACGTTGACATCGTTTCGTAAGATTCCTTTGTATTTACAGCGTGGCCAATAGGAATAGACGGTTTGAGATTTCCGTTATGTAGAAGCACAGCTTTCAAACTTGCTTTGGATGAATCAATAAATAAACGCCATTCGTTGGAATCATAGACCTGTTCCATACACACGAATAAGCCATTAATGTCCGAACAGTACACAAATTCATCATGCCGCTGAAAATATTTTGAGAAACGTTCACTTCTGCTGCGATAAATACTGACTCTAGTCTCAGATGCTAACAAATTCCATTGCTGTAATCGTGAACCTAATAACTCTGCTTTGCTCTTTGACAGTTGTAGGTCTCGTACAAGGTCATTCAACCTTGACTGTGTTATAAGTTGTGGTTCCTTGTTGTCAGTCTCGTCTTCATCAGAACTGATCTCCTCTTTGGTGTTTTCAATCTGCAAGTCACTCTGACTTATTAGCCTGCTTTCTTCAGTTACACCAGAAGATGAGCCTGGTGGTGATGGGAATGGAATGCCATCAGTGTGTAAAATAGGCATTGTCACAGAAGAAACTTCAGGATATCGAACCTTACTTTTGTTTTTGCGGTTGAAACCAAATGATTTTGTTAAACAAAAATAGCAATCTGTATGGTGATTTGTTGGCATTCTCCACATCATTGGTACTCCAAACTGCAAATATTTATTTTTGCCTGCTTCCCAGTTGGTTAAAATGCTTTGACAGCTCACACAAACTACATGAGGGAGTGGGACCCATGGTTTGTCCAGGTTTCCAATCGAAAAACCAAAATAATGAAAATAAGCTCTTTTCACTGAGTCCGTGATGTTTCTTCTGTCTTTTGACAACACAATCTTGCCACAAATGTAACAAAAATGGTCTGGATTAGTTTTACAAACCCTCGATGACATTTTAGAACACAAAATTATTTTTAACAAATTATTTCACTTTTTACACAATCCAACTTATGCGCGGGTAGTCGTAAAATGTTTTAATGTTTAACTAAAAAGTTTGACGTGATAGAAATTTATGAATACTAAAGGGGTTTGAAGATTTTGGCCTTCCTACGCGTCCGCCATTTTGATTTTTTTTTCAAAATAGCGTTCACTTAAAATTGTATCAAAAATCGATACCTTATATTAATACAATCATAATATGTTATAAGACAAAAACTCGTAAAGTGTCACATTTTAAAGATATAAGCAACCAAAGTAAAGTTCTTTATTTTGAGGTTTTTTTTTTCTCAAGTTATAGTTCACATAAAATTCATTCAAAAATAGATACCTGATATCAATACAAACATAAAATGTCATTAGACGAAAACCCGTGAAGTGTCACGTTTTAAAGATATAAGCAACTAAAGATTTATTTTGAGTTTTTTTTTTGTCACGAGTTATAGTTCACATAAAATTCATTTAAAAATGGATACCTGACATCAATACAAACATAAAATGTTATAAGACAAAAACCCGTAAAGTGTCACGTTTTAAAGATATAATCAACTAAAGTCTAACTTCTTTATTTTAAGATTTTTTGTGTCAAATCACATAAAATTCATTCAAAAATGGATACCTGACATCAATACAAACATAAAATGTCATAAGATGTCATTATTACTATAACTTGTGAAAAAAAAAGTCAAAATAAAGAAGTTAGGCTTTAGTTGATTATATCTTTAAAACGTGACACTTTACGGGTTTTTGTCTTCTAACATTTTATGTTTGTATTGATGTCAGGTATCCATTTTTAAATGAATTTTATGTGAACTATAACATGAGACAAAAAAAAAACAAAAATAAATCTTTAGTTGCTGATATCTTTAAAACGTGACGCTTCACGGGTTTTCGTCTAATGACATTTTATGTTTGTATTGATGTCAGGTATCCATTTTTAAATGAATTTTATGTGCACTATAACTTGACACAAAAAAATCTTAAAATAAAGAAGTAAACCTTTAATTGCTTATAGCTTTAAAATGTGACACTTTACAGGTTTTTGTCTAATAACATATTATGTTTGTATTAATGTAAGGTATCGATTTTTCATAGAATTTTAAGTGAACGCTATTTTGAAAAAAAATCAAAATGGCGTACCACAAGGTAAGCCAGCCTCCATACAAAAATCTTCAAACCCCTTTATTTATGTAGGGTAGTAATGTATCAAAAACAATTAATGTAATCTTTGCGTTCGACAAAAAGTTTTTTTTTGTAAACTAGTGAATTGGGGCAGAACGGAAAGTGGACCCTCCCAAAAAAAAAAAGAATTTTCAAAATAGCTTAATAAATGATCGAGTTATTAGAAATGAAGCATTGGAAAAAAAATCACCTCGATTTCACACTAAAACTTGTTTACACGAGTGTACCGACAGTTATCCTACAAATTTAAAGATGTTGGCTTGAAGTACTGCACGGTCGGTTTCTTATGACCTTTCATACTTGGTCGGGTAATAATCTAAAATGTTCTTACTTGTTAATTTTATTTAATTTACGGTTAATTATAGAACGTAGAGAGTTGAAATTTAGTGTGTGTCTATTTGAATAAAGGCACAGATTTTTGACAAAAAATGGGAATCGTTACGTTATTCAAACTCCCTTATTTGCGGCTTGAAATAAGTAAACAGTTTTCAGTTCAAAAAGTTGATTTATTTCGTCAATATCAGACGTAGGGTTATAAAATTTTGTCAGAAGAACCTTGTATCATATAGGCATCAGCTACTTGAGACATTCAGCGCCTATCGTAAGTAGTTCAAAAGGCAGAGGCTGTTTTCGTTTTTTAGAAAATCTTTTTTAAATCATTAACCATGTATTTCTTTGGAATAACTGTGAAGGCACAAATTTGCACAAATTACAAGGCATGTTCTCACAAAAAATCATTTCTGTACGTTCAGCTGTTCTGAAGATATGGAAAATAAGCCAAACGTTACTGCAGCGGCATTTGCAATTACTCAAAAACTACGGGGGGCACAAATGCCGCTGCTTGGTTACTTTAGGGCACAAATTTAAGCTATCTTTTAAGCTACTTAAAATTGTCCGAGGACCAATAGGTAAAAATGGTTCCGCCAGGATAACGTTTTCAAGCGTTACGCTGGCGGAATCGTATTTTCATTAATATCTCAGAAACCCCACTAGGCACAAATTTTATATTTGGTGCACATTTACAGCTTAAAATGCACAAATTATTCTATATTGTTTCATCTCTAGACGTGCTAATATTTTGAACTTTCCGCTAGAGTAACGCACATCGTAGCGTAGTCTTAATAGCTGGTGTCGAAATAAAGGTAATTTAAAAGCGCCCGTGCAGTACTTCAAGCTGTCTACACACCAAAGCCGCCCGGGCGGCACGAACCCGGCGGGTTAGTGCCAGCGGGTAAACCCGGCCGGAATGTTGCGATTCGGATATCTAAAGGCCGGTGGGCAACTGAATGTACGCGGGGTGTGCCGCGTGGTGCCGCGGGAAACACGGCAAGCTTGTTTCAAAATAAGACCGCCAGCACAGTATTACAATAACCCTACAGTAGCGCAACACTTTTGATGTTGTGCGATGCCGAGCCGGAGCACCTCATCACTAGTGACAGCTGTCATATTGAAGGGAGTCGGCAGTGAGCGCAAAACACTTGCTCAGTGCGCAAAACTAGCAAACTGTGGACACACAGACTAGTTAGAAGATAAATTGTGGACACTCTGGTAAACTGTCAAACTGTTATAATAGTTTGCCGCTCACAGTCATAAACCTCACAGTTTGCCTACTGGGGACGTAGCCTTAATCTGTACTAGTTAGCTAGTACAGGTTTAGATCCGGACTATTTTTTAAAACCTTATTACAAAACAAATACCAACATAAGAATAATTTATTGGTATAACGGTACAACTAACTCGTTCAGTGCGTTTTATTTTACAAGACTTTGTTTTATGCACAGACATAATATGTCTGTGCTCTGCGTAGATAAGTACATTCGTTGCGCAACTGTATGGTTTGTAAAACTGTGCCGGCCGTGCCGGAGGCTTTTGTGTGTAGACAGCTTCAAGCGAACATCTTTAAAGTAGGATAATTGTCGGTACACTCCAGACTCCAGGTTGTAAATGATAATATTCAATAAATATCTCTGACCATTATTCACACAGCGCCATCTATCCCCAAACGAAGAATGGGCGATTTTCTGACAGGCCATTTAAAAAAAAAGAAAGACTTCCAAAAGCTTCACTAGATGGCGTTGAACGAAGTATGTACATCTATTGTTACCTCTGGTTTTGTATTTAGGAGCCATAATCTTGACTCATTCTTCTTCTTCTTCATAATGAATGGCTTGCTTTGTGTTTTTTATTAACAATTCCGCCAATTGTAATTTTTTCGGAAATGAAAATGACATCTGACGTAAACAAAACGTGCATAGGTGGAATGGCGCCATCTATTGAGAACTAACAAAACGGGCTGTCAGAAAATCGCCCATTAGCTTGTGCTTTATGGGTGTAGTAGACCAAAGAGTATAGTAATGTGTAGACGTAGACAAGCAGTGGCGTAGCGTCATAGCTGGGCATCATTAACTTCGTTAATCGCTAATCCGCTACTAAAAAAGTTAACTTCGTTAAACGTTAAAGCGCTACTTTTGGGACGATTTAACGCAAGTTAACGTTAATCGTTAATCCGTTAAAAACATGGTAAATAATCTCTATGTGAGGTGAATAATGCTTTTTTATATCGTTGCGTTAGATATAACTATAAGTGGTTATTCCAACTAGACACACGAGATTTACACACGGGACTACTTCCTCATCTCGACACGAAAAGATTTTCTTTGTTACAGGTTACAGTGATAAAATTCATAAATAATTCCCAACCAGTCACAGCACACTGTGACCGCTCTTAAATCCAGTTGAGAATGATGCTATTACCACTTCTTCATTTCATTCCAAGTCCACGAGAGTCCACGGGTGGACGTTGAGATATAACTCTTTTCCACTGTTTTTGTTCCCAACGTCTCGTGATGGTGGAAGTTGCGACTAAGGTTTTTATTCGAATATTTATTTATTATACAGAGATATTTATTTATTATAATAATAATAAATAATAAATAAATATCTCTGGCACACAGCGCCATCTAGCCCCTAACTAAGCATTAGCTTGTGCTATGGGTGCGAGACCACGGATAAACATTAAATAAATAAGTACTTTTCTTTGTAAATACATTTTTATACCACATCAGTTGGCAGACAGACACGCAGCCTACCTGATGGTAAGCGGCCACTGCGGCATATTCCATTGAGGGACACTTCACCAGAAAGCGTTACTCAACTTACTCAATGTGCTGCCAAACTGAAGGCTCATCTGATCTTCGAGCCTTTGATTTCAAGCGTACTGGCTTCCACATTAATACTACCGGAGCACAGCCAGAGATGTTATGGTGGCAGATTTCACCTGTGGGGGTGGTAGCTAGCCAGTCGGACTGTGAAAAAGCCCTACCACCAACCAGACCCAAGGCGGGAATCGAACCCACGACCTCCGGGTTTTTTTTTACCCGAGCGGCTTAGCCAGTGTTCCACGGAGGCGGTCAAAACACACATTTATACCTATGTAGAAACACCCAGACCGATATAAACAGACATGTTAGTTCATGCACACAAATGTTTATACCGTGCGGTCGAATCGTTCGAATCGAAGTCGATCGAACCCGCGACCTCTGGTGTAATAACCTCTTCTCGACCATTACACCAAATGGCTCGTCACAATGAATTTCTTTCTTAAAGGCCGGCAACGTACTTGTGACTCCTCCGGTGTTGCAGGTATCTATGGTCGGCGGTGATTGCTTACCATTAGGTGACCGGCTTGCGCGTTGCCTACGTCTAAAAAAAATCCGCAACATTTTAGTTTTAGGTATTTATTACATTTTTCAACAGTGTCCGATATTTCCATAACTTTAATCCTTTAACAGTTGCCGAGATCATGACTTCTATAGAGGGAATCTACGTAACCGTACTTTATCATACTGTGTTCTTATTCAAGTCAAACGTGTGTCCAGTCGACAAAAACATGAAAATATTTTCGTGTCGAGATGACAAAGTAGTAATAAATGATACAAAATTATAATTTATTGATACAAAAAAAAAAAAAGTGTATTTTAAAGGGTTTAATGGCACGGTGCGGTAAATAGTAGGTAACGGATTAACGGACTTGGAAACATTTAACGAAAGTTAACGAGTCCGTTAACATTTTTTTACGTTAACTTAAAAGTTAATCCGTTACTGGAAATGTTAACTTCGTTAATTAACGATTAACGGATTATCGAGTTAATGCCCACAGCTATGCGTAGCGTGGGTGTCAGCCGCCCGGGGCGGAAGATAATTCTGCCGCCCTATTTTTTGCTCCTCCAGGAAATTTTGCCGCCCCCTAAAAAGTGCCGCCCGGGGCGGACCGCCCCCCCCCCCATCGCTACGCTACTGCAGACAAGATAAACATTACATATATATATACTTTTTTTGTAAATACCTACATACTTATTATTATAAATAACAACAGCCAGACCGATACAAACAGCCATGTTCATGTACATGTTCACACAAATGTTTGTACTGCTGTGCGCGGATCTGACTCGCGACCTCTTGGTGTTAAAGCCAACTTCTTTACTTAATTGGTCCTCAAGTACGCAGTATGTGTGGTTAAATTACGAAAGAAATTGGTCTTATGAACTAATTAATACTTAATTTATCATTTTGATAGCTGGGTGTAAAATTTAAATATATATTTTTTATGTAATAGGGGGGCAAACGAGCAACTGGGTCACCTGATGGTAAGTGATCACCGCCGCCCATAAGCACCCGGGACCCCCTTAGGGTCACAGGCGCGTTGCCCGCCTTTAAGGGTGGAATATACTCGCTTCTTGAAGGTATTTATGTCGTATTGGCTTGGAAACACCGCTGCGGGAAGCTGGTTCCATAGAGCAGTCGTGCGCGGCAGAAAATGTCTGCAGAAACGTACGGTAGTTGATCGCCACTCGTCCAAATGGTTTGGATAAAAACTGCATTTTGTGGCGGGTTGTACGGTGGTGGAATTTAGCAGCAGGAATCAAACCAAATAATTCCTCGGAACACTCCCCATGATATAGG
Organism: Mecyna flavalis; assembly: GCA_949319885.1. NCBI lineage: Eukaryota > Metazoa > Arthropoda > Insecta > Lepidoptera > Crambidae > Mecyna > Mecyna flavalis. The sequence continues at coordinate 11,557,868 of OX439426.1, forward strand.
CGGTAGAAGATGCACAGGGACGCAATGTCTCTACGCAATGCCAGAGGATCTAAGCAACCGGCAAGACTCTCGGCACCGACATCCGGGTTGCTCGACGTTGGATACGGTCAAAATGAAGAAGTTGGTACTGTGGTGCTCCGGCCCAGAGATGACAGCAGTACTCCATGTGAGGCCGAACTTGGGCTTTATAGAGTTGGAGGCGATGAGTCGGAGTAAAATACCACCTTGCTTTACCTAGGCACCTAGGACCTAGGACCTTTCTTTGAGGCAAGCTTAGCTTTTTCTTCCAGATGACCGCGAAATTGAACGTCGCTCGAGATATCGACGCCGAGAATCCCAATGCTCGGTTGTTTATCAAGAGGAGTGCTCTCAAAATCGAGGGAAACAACAAATTCGGTTTTTTTTTGCGGTAAATGCACAGACTTGTGTCTTTTTCGGGTTAAATTGGACCAGGTTAAGACGTCCCCAAGAGGAGACATCTTTTAGGAAGGTCACCATATGAGACACAAGTCCGTTCCGACTTTCTATCACATGTGCGTTGGAAACATTTGCACGACCGGTGTAAGAAGTATCACCCGTACTGTCATCTGCATAGCAATGAATGTTACTGGTTTGTAAGAGGTCATTGATATGCAGGAGAAACAGTGTTGGGGATAGTACACAGCCTTGCGGGACACCAGCATTCACCGGTTTTAAGTCAGAGCAGAAGCCGTCAACTACAACCTTGATGCTACGCTCCGCTAGGAAGCTGGCGACCCATTTGCATAGTTTCGGTGGCAGACCATATGAGGGAAGCTTCGACAACAATGCCTTATGCCACACCCGATCAAAAGCTTTAGCTATGTCCAAACTGACCGCCAGCGCTTCACCTTTGCTTTCAATTGCTTCTGCCCATCGGTGGGTCAGTCAGGTAGACAAGGAGGTCACCAGCTGACCGTCCACGTCGGAATCCGTACTGACGGTCACTGATCAGCTGGTTTTCCTCCAGATATCCTAGGAGCTGCCGGTTTATGATGGTCTCCATAACTTTTGAAAGCAGGGAGGTGATCGCTATAGGTCTGTAATTGGCGGGATCTGAGCGGTCACCTTTTTTTGGGATCGGATGTACTAAGGCCGTCTTCCATGCGGTCGGCACAACCCCCAGTGAATACGAAAGTCGGAATAGACGCGTTAGAACTGGTGCCAGCTCGGGAGCACAGGTCTTAAGTACGATAGGAGGAATGCCATCGGGCCCACTTGACTTGTTTATGTCCAAGGAAAATAGTGCTTTTCGGACATGTTTTTGTGTGAACAAAATGTCATTGAGGGAGCTATTGCACCGCGGGATAGTAGGCGGTGGGTTTCCCCCGTCATCTAAGGTGGAATTAGATGCAAAAAGAGAGCCCAGAAGATCTGCTTTCTCTCTTGCATCGTGAGCCAATTCGTCACCCTCCTTACGTAGCGGGGGGAAAGATGGCTTACTGAAGTTCCCTTCGACAGCTTTGGCGAGAGACCAGAATGCACGAGTTCCTGACGAAAGGTGAGCCAGTCTCTCCCCAATTCTGCCGATGTGTTCAGCCTTAGCCCTGGCCACAACCTTTTTTAGGGATCTGGAGGCAAAGTTGTATTCCCTTTTGTATGCGCAAGCATTTGGATCCTTCCGTGCAACCGCTTCGGCCCAGGCTTGGTACTTATCCTGCTTAAGACGGTGAGCCTGTTTGCAGGGAAGGACAAACCAGGGCTGGGACTTATTACCGCTTATTGGCACCATTGAGCTTGGAATAAATAATTCCATGCCCTAAAGCACCAGATCAGCTATAGCGTCAGGAATTGCACTCGGATCCTCATGCGAGAAGCAAATTTGCCCCCATGGATAAGATGAAAAGAAGGCCCGCATCCCATCCCAATCTGCTGACTTAAAGTGCCACACACGGCGGCAGCCCGCTGAGCGAGGCCGCAGTTGGCGCGTGAGTGGCACCTCGCTCCGAATCAGGCAGTGGTCCGATGACCCGAGTGGGCGCGCATCAACGGTAACCACGTAGCCATCCGGATGGGAAGTCAGCAGAAGGTCCAGTAGAGAGGGCGCATGACTCTCTACATCTGGTATACGGGTAGGGGATGTGACCATCTGTTCCAGGTCATAGGCCATGGCGAAGGCATACACAGACCTGCCCGCGTGGTCAGTTTTTTGTGACCTTAACCATTCCTGGTGATGGGCGTTAAAGTCCCCAATAATGGTCACAATCGCAGACGGGACCTGTTGAAGCAGGGAATCAGTTGCCGATTCCAAGTGCTCGAGAAGCCGGTCAGTTTCCGCTTCACCGGAGTGAGACCTATAAAGGCACGAGTAGAAGCGCGGGTGGTCGTCGCAATCTACTCGCAACCAGATGGTCGATAGGTCTCTACCTTCAAGGTTGCCCAAACGGCGGACGCAGATATCGTCCCTAACGTACACGCATACACCGGCGTGAGGCACAAATCTATGCTCAATTTTGTACCCGGGGTAATTGAGTTATGACGTGTCCGCAGGTGACGATATCTGAGTCTCCGTTAGGAAGAGCAAGGCGGGCTTTTCCGTCTCCAGGTGATGATGGACGGAGTTTAGGTTGGAGTAAATTCCCCTAATATTAGCAAAATTCACTTTGAGCGTAGGTGGTGGTGCTGTAGAAGTATTGCTCTTCCCTCGTTGGACAACACGCGGAATTTTGCCCTCCCCAGAGTACGTAGGGCAGCCTGAGTAGATCTCAGGGAGGGATTCTCCGGCACAGGTTGCGCCGGTAACCTCCTGGGGTACTGTACTGTTGAATGCCGCTTCCATGTTGTGGGGAGGGGGGGGGGGGGGGGTTGGGCCTCCGGCTATCTCACTCACTAGACGAAACACAATAGCTAGGCTATTATTATAACGCCAGACTTCTGTGAGACTGTGGTACTTCCCCGGTCGAGCCGGCCCATTCATGTTGCAGCAGGCAAACTGTCTGCAACGTGGCTCTACCACATTCAAAATAAAATGCCGTTAATAACATTAAGATATTTTATATTAATTTATTGCCTAGCTATGTATTTTTTAATATACATTGTATAATATTTTACAGTCTTATCATAGTGATTACTAAAAACGACCTATTTTATTTCCGTTTTGCAGGTTTCTTTCTTCCAAATATTTCGTCTTTATATCCGCGAAGATTCGCCAACGAATCCTGAAATAAATAAAATATTTTTAATTAACACGTTCACTGCGAAGCCATTTTTTAAGGAATTTCAGCCAGTGCGAATGAGGTCTTTTCGAGACAAGTTTGAACTTCTTTACAGTATGGGACCTTATCGGCCTCACAAAGTTATGTTTTAAAAAATACATTAATTCTAGTTCAAAAAAGACAATATTTGCTTGAAACTTTACCATTACAAACGTAAATAGTTGTTCAATCTAAATATAGCTTCGCCGGCAGTTATGACATTTCGGTGTTGAGTAAATGAAATATATATATATGGCATCTGTTCTGCCTCACATCGCACTGAAATGAAGTTCGATTTGTATCTCGAATAGTGATGGGAATAAAAGAAAGTTGCAGAGTCGATAATTATAATATTTATATTCAAAAACATATTAGTTTAAATGTTTTTCAATAAACAGGGCAAACAGTAGGATTTGTCACACTGAACACAAAAAGTAAAAAAAATTTAGTGTTTTTTTTTGTAGACTACTATTTAGCAATCGCTGTAGCAATCAATATGCATTTGAAACAACTCAATGCTAGGGAAAAGAACACACAATGTGTAACATTTAAGACATATTATTATTATTTTTAAGCTTACTATCGCTTTGGAACGCCAAAGAGCTTACAGCTGTGATGCTATGTAAATCTATTTACTAAATAAAAGTAAAATTTATAATTTAAAGTGAATATTTAGCAAATAGATTGGAACGTAATCTTTACAAAAAAAACAGTGGGATTAAAAAAACTGACCGTATCGACACTTATCACAACACTAAACTAGCAGCACTTCACCCTGTGCGGCTATGAGTCCTAAAATTTATGAGGCAGATTTGACCTCACTCCGCACTTTAATTGATTATTTTTTATTCAGTGCGTATGAGACCTATTCGACCTCCTGTCTTATCAACTACACCATGGGATTAGATTTCGTAAGAGAATTGATTTTGTTTATTTGTCTCTGTCATACTACTAGGAATATTATCATAGTCGTCCCCCGCACAGAGTGAAAGAACGTGATTTTGACTACCGCACCAGCAAGAAGTTACGCATGGGGCGTTTCGACCTCATAACGCAGTGAACGTGTTAATAATGAAGTTGATACCTAGTAGTATTTATATTCGACACAATGTTTATTGTTCCTGAATAAAATGAATTGAATTGAATATTAAACATAATTTATCCGTGGTATATCATATTCCATTCCAATGCCTATGTTGTATGGTGGAATAAAATGTTACAAAAAAAATGATTGCCTCTCTGTACACGATAAAGTATCGTGGGCCTTAATCCAAATTGGACAAATGAGCATTACCCCCATTTTCCATATAAAAGAAACTTTATAACTGCTCTATAATGTGACTTTGTTTACTGGAAAAACTATAAAATTGCTTCTTTAGTGGGTAATTTAATGATTTCTCTAAATAATAATAAACGTTAGATGTCGATAAAATACTTTTATTATGTCCCTCTGCACTCTTTGGCTTTAAGCCTGCGATTACATATTATGGCAAGGTGATTGAGTTGGTAAAGTACGATCTACATTTTGTATGCGAAGATTGCGAAGCGTTATATTTTAATTGCTCTATTGGCGCCGCCACTAGGCCCAGCTTACGCTAATAAGTGTAGCGAATCTAGTAATCTCGGTAAATCCTAAATTAAGACCGATGGTTGGTAGCGTCGCAATATATTATTTATTATCTAGGTCGATGGTGCATTTGGTAGTGTCCGTGCTACATGCACCAGGGATCGTGGATTCGAATCCCTCTCAAACATTCGTTTTATAAAGTGTTTGTTCTATATCCAGATGTTTGTTCCTATTGAAGTATTGTATTTGCGCTATACCTTATTTGGATAACTGATACCAAGTGTACACTTTGAGCTCAGATCAATTTTTATGATGGTATCCTAATTTATATTAGGTAATTAGAGGTAATTATTTTTTCTTATTATTGAATTCATAGCTTTGTATTAAGGCCGATAATATTATTACCTTCTTAGCTTCACGCCATTCTAAGTCTCGCAACCTTGCGAGCCCTATGAAATTCCGTTCAAGAATCTTCAGAAATTCTTGTCTTGATATCCTCGGCGGCGCAGTGGTGTTGCTGTTGGTGTTCGGAGGCTTAGTCGGCGTCTGTGTCAGAGTTATCACATATTAAAAACACTTAAAGGTCGTGTGCTCACAACATTATAGTACAAAAGATGTCATATAATTTGTTTGTATATATAGGTATGTCGAAATGGCAACAACAATGGGAAAAGCACAAATAAATAATAGATAAATCTATACCTTCTTAGTATAACGTTTAGTTTTTAGTTCATGGAATGGTAATAACTGCCTCAGTGTGAAATGGAGTTCATACAATTCAATGACAAGTCATTGAGTTGTTCCGGAGATTATTTGGTTGCTTTGCCACTCACTATACGTATTTCCCACAAAAGCACTTCTGTGGCTCACATTAAACGCAGATGCAATTCGTTTTTTTTTATGAAAGAGTCGAGTTGAGACGTGCGTAGAATATGCATTTAAAACTATATTGGTAATGTGCGAAGTTACCAATAGTTTTAAATGCATATTTATGTACATATCATGTGGGGATCGAACCAGTGATTTTTGGTCTAATCGTTTGTCAGAATAATATAATAATGAATTCTGAGATTTTTGAATAACACAAATATGAATTTCCTAAAACTAGTAATAGCTGAACACTTGTATATGGATGAACTTACATTACCGTTGTCGAACTGGCTTCCAACCAGTTCGTTTATTTGGTTGTACGCACTCTTCGTATCGTTAATTTGCTGAAAAAATAAACACGCAAGTTATTATGAAACATACTACTTAGCTTTGTTATAAAATTCGAATTCTTTCAATCTCTATTTTCTAAGTCATTATTCGCTCTGAGTGATTAAATTATTATTACTAGGTATAATATTTTTTTCATCCCACCATCTCGGAAAGAGTATTTTTAATCTTCAATATCTAAATGGAAAAGCCGTTTTTATTCTCTAGAGGATAAAGTAAATTGAATTTAGAACATCGTCTGCACTAAGTTTCTGAATTAAAAAAAACATTAAACCTATTTACTGCTACCTCTATGGTGCCGAATATATCATACAACTTTTTTTTTGCATTCATTTCCTCGCTGAGGTGGAATGAAAAGTTACGTGTTGCACTCGAGTGCAAAGATTTTTCACCTCGTGCTCTTTTGATTCCCTCGCTAACGCTCAGGATTCTAATTTTGAATCACTCGCTGCGCTCGTGATTCAATTTTAGAATCTTTCGCTTGCTCGGTCATCAAAATTGAACACGCGGTTAAAAAGCAACTTTGCACTCTTGTTTAGCAAATAACTATTTTAAATTTTTCATTTTGAAAAAAAATTAATTTATTTTTGGAGAAATTATTGCGTATTACAAGTCAAGATTATATAAAACACGCAATCACACTTAATTTTTACCACATTAAAATTCTTATTCCAATAGATTTCCATTCTGTAATGTTAACGATATAAAAGACATCAACGCTTTACAAAACGCGTTGAAGTCTTTTATGAGTACGTAATACACAATATGAGGATCGATATTTATAATTAGAAGTCAATACAAGAAAATAAAATATAGTAGGATAATGTTTTTAGTTATGAAGATACTTTTGATGACTAAATGGCTAGTAAAACAGGATCATTTTTAATTGAATATTTTTATATGATAATTAAAATATCTCAACATCCCCTGCCATAAAGTAAAAAAACAACGGAACATACTTTTCCTCATTTTAGAATCAAGGAGAGGGTTATAAGAATTGAGGTGGACTGGTGAACACATTTTCTCCGAGGAAAAAGCACCGAATGAGTAGAACTAAACGAAATGTAGAATTCGCCAAAATCTTGCGCCACCCGGATGCGGTGGATTCCCGCGATCTTTACTTGCTCATCGGTCCACCTTGTGTGAAATCTTTACAATTATGAAATATTAGAAGCCTACACAGTAAAATGGTTATGTAGCTATGATTAACCAATTAGACTGATTTCATTTAGAATTAAGGGTTACGTAAGTCAGATGGCAAATAGCTCCAATATATTATTTGGACATGTCAAATCCTAGATAATGGTGCAAGCATACCCTGTTTGAGGAGAATGCGGCCAGCACAACCGCAGGCAACTAGAGGCTAAACCGTCCCACTACCCTTTTAACTCCCCGGTTTCCCCTTTCTACCCGAGTAATTTTGTACATGTTAAGTGACCCGAGTGAGCTGGTTCCAGCCTTGTGGCTATGGTTCATTCCCGTTCGTCCCACCAGGCTTCGTCCCACCAGTGGGACGAACGGGAATTGAATAAATTAATTAATTTTTATTCCCGTTCGTCCCACCAGCAAGTTCAGTGGGACGAACGGGAAGGGAAAATAAGCATTCCCGTTCGTCCCACCAAAGGTGGCTATTAACCAGCCCATGGGGCAAGCATACTCTGACGCACAAAACGTTTTGGAGACAAAAGAAGAAGATGAAATATTAGAAGCCTCGCACATCTGTCCGCGTCGGCGATCCAACGTGTTTACCTCGGAAAATTGTCACCTTTCACCTTAAGTGTGTTACCGGTGTTACCTCAAGGATAAGATGGAATATAGTGCCGAAGAATCCCCATTTCGGCGTGGTGGGCACCGGTTTGCCAGCCTTCGCCGCCGCCTGCCGCTGACTGCGGTCTTTCTCTATCGACTTCTCCGCTGTTGGCTGAAAACAAACATAACACATATCTAAAATTATTCTTTTTAATTTCAAAGCCTGCCAATTTTGAATTAGCAGGCGATTAATCCTTTTTTTAAATTGTTCATCATCATTAACAACAGCCTGTCTCCACAGCTGGACATCTAGGCCTCTCCTAATGCTCGCCACTTGCATTATATTTTATATCGTCTGTATTTGTATTTTCTATTAAATCTATCTTTATACTACTTGAGTGAGTACATATTATTATTCTTGTAAGCTATTGCTGGGATTTATTGAGTTGACTGAAGTTATTTATTAAAAGAAACTTCACCCGAAGGGAAGCTGACTGTCGATACTTTTGCAAATATGAAAACTCATCCCGTGAAATTGAAATGTTGTATAATCTTACGCTTGAAATGTAAGATTTGGTTACTTAGAATATTTAAAAAAATGCAAATTATTTATGTATAAGTGCTCTTAACAATGCAACATGGAAATTAAACTGCTGTATTAGAATTATGCACTAGAGTGGAGTAGAGTTGCCACGAATGTTGATTTGGCCGAATACCGAATACCGAATATTCGGCAACGCTGTCGGCCGAAGCGCCGAATATTCGGCGGCCGAATATTCGGCACAAAATACATGCTTGTCGAGCGCGTAAACAAGAACTAACCTGTCGCACAACCTGTCTCCCTGCAAATGAGTTAGATTGTTATTTGAAAACTATTCGCCTAGATCGGAAGGCTGATCCTTAAAAGTGGTGGTCAGTAAACGAAAAACAATACCCAAATCTCTCGAAATTTGCTAAAGTTCTGTATCTTTCTTCTCCTAGGCGTAGCGAGTACAGCGAGAGGTTATTCTCCGAAGCCGGTATCATTTACGATGAAAATCGTAATCGTTTGCTACCAACAAATGCTGAAAAACTTGTTCATCATGGTCAATTTTACTTACTAACACCCTGTTGCAGAAAGCTCCATTAAAGTTAATGCTTCATTAAATCTAATGCTGTTACTTTTCGTTGTCATGAAATAAAAAGTGACAGCAATAGCTTTAATGACACATTAACTTTAATGGACGTTTCTGCAACTGAGTGTAAGAGATTGTAATTTGTTAATAAATACATAGAATCTTAAGTAATATAACGTGTCTTTTTTTCATGATTTGGTATTCGGTATTCGGCCGAATAGTATGTATTATTCGGCCGAATACCGAATATTAAAAAAAATGGCCGAATAGGCCGAATACCGAATAGTAGCCGAATATTCGTGACATCTCTAGAGTGGAGAGGTCATTTACAAGGCCTCGTCACCTTTTTATTGACACCTTAAATTATTCACCAATTGGGTAAGTGTGCGGTATAACGGAGCTAATGTAATAAACGCGTTAAATCCAAAGTCACTTTACATTCTACAGTCACTGTAATTGTGTCTATATCTGAAGGTTATTTCATGCTAAGTGAAGTGGTTTGCCTCTTATTCATGCGTTGTGGACATGCTACCTACGTCATAAAAACTACTTATAATTAATTATTGTAAAAAAGTTAATTGGGTTTTATGAATAACAACCGTTGCGCCGTAAACGGGTTCTTAATGATGAACCCAGATTAAGAACGGGAACGCTTTGCTTATTCCCCGATATTTTGTAATGGATCAACCAACCCTACTCTGTCACATTCCTGCAACCAATTAATTTTCATCGCAGTTGAAAGGTAGAGTTCTATTTTAATTGAAATAGGCAGATTTTAGACGCTACATAAAATGCATATGTGCACACATCCACGAAGACTGCCTAATGTATGTAACAAAGGCAGTCCGCTCGGTGACGATCAGTGCTTGTTGGCTGGCTTTGTACGAAATCTTTTTTTTTCCTTAGCCAGCATGGAATAGTAACTATGTTATTATATAAAAACGGTACGTGCGCAACGACAGGTTGTTGGTCAATTGCGTTAATGTAAACCTGTGGTAATTATACGGCGTGCGCTAATCGTACTAACTGGTTGCGCGGTGAAGTGCGGCACCAGCACCGTGACCATCATGAGCGCCAGCACGAGTCTCCGGGGGCCTCGCGCCATCTTGTCTCCCTCTCCCTGTCGCCTTGTACCTATAACACACATTACTCAAGTCAATAAATAACAATAATGTCCTCTTAGTCGTGTTAGTGCGATTTCAAAGCCAATTAACTAACTACTTTAGTAATGGTATACTTATAATAAATAACTGAATTCTACGTTTTAGAAAGCATTAACTTTTTTTTTTAATTAAGTTTTTTAAACAACCCCATTTTTTTAACAACGACTTGTACTCGCCAATTCCGTGTGTATTAAATTATACAGCCTTTCAGGGACAAGTTATGGACAAAGCTAAGCAGGCATACAATTTTTTTTACTTTACTACATAACCCTTTTTCTGTTGCATTATATAAGTAGGTGTATTCATACAATAAAACATGCATAATATTAATTTATTATTATAGCAAAATCAAACATAAATAAAATTGTTATTATAGCTCAATCAATGATCTAAATCTATTAATAATGAAATGACTTTGCAAAGCTTTGCCGACCACAATATCAAGTGTTTTGGCCACAGTTTTGGCACTTTAAGAGTAATAAAAATGCTTAAAAATCAATTTGAATTCAGTAGTGTCGGTAAATTCTAAGTTATTGGTAAAAGCTAACACTAAAAAATACACTTATTATACTTAATATTTATATTTCAGAATACTTGTATCAGTACACAATAAATGTTCAGTTTATAGCTCTACGTGTTTTGGTATTTCGGAATCCCAAAGTTGCTGATGACCAGGATATAATTGGTAATTACAATTCATGTTAATTACCATTTGTTCAATTGTTTAGCATAGATTTAGGAACACGTTAGTGTTCCTAGGAAGAATCTACCCATTGTCCCGTAACATCGGTGGTATAATATGGTATGACGTGAGAATATCATAAAAACTTGTTCTAAGATTGCGCAGCATAAGCTTCCGTAATACTTACTAAGAAAGTCGCTCCAAGCCCTGTCATCAAAGCATAATAAATGTTGAAACAGTCTACACACAATAGTCTTCGTAGACAATGTTTTTTACAAAGTGTATCGTTAATGTAAGGCACAGTCTATCAGGGTTAAACACAAACCATAGCTCTCGGTAAACAAGCCTCTACTTAAGTCAACCGAAATTTGGTACAGGCACAGAATATATACTAAAGTACAGGCACAGTAGGAACGATATTACCTACCTATTTGCATATTTTATAAATTTTTTAAATTTTATTAAACATTCATATGTAAATATTTATCACATCGCATTGTTTATTGAAGCTAAAATTTCTATTCTACAGTAAACTTTTACGACACGTTAGACCGACATTTCAAGTGAGTTATTTCACTGTTTGCCTATTTAGAATACTAGTAGAGTAGGAAATTAAGAAAATATGAGAAATAAAGATCTGTAAGCCTAAATTAATTCTGGATTTCATAATAATTCTGATATTTTAAATTTCGCACATCAAGCTACAAATGGAAGGAGGTACTCTCAAATCTCAATCTAGAGCGTAAATTGGTTGTTTACATGCTAACATCTTTCTAAGAATGTGGTTGTTAACTTGTTACGCAAGAGTGCGCTTGACCTTGGCCTTTTGAGAGTGACATCATTGGGACATCTAGTTACCACTGCACCGCTCACTTTGAGGACGCTGACCAAATTTTCAGATAACTATTACAAAACAATTGCGTTATATGTAAACATTTATGTTTTAATTGTAAGGACCAAAGAAGATAATTTTCTTTACTCGTAAAACCTTTTAGAGGGCATAATGTTTAGTTGGTTTCTTAGATATTATCTGTTTTGCTGCCCTTTTCTTAAGAGCCCTGCCTCACTCGGACGCCATGGCGACTTCGCCGGCTACCTTGTACCGGATTCTGTCAGATATTATGGAAATATCAAAATTGACAAATCGTCGCTATGAGGTAGGTCTCATAGGTTTCAATAATACCTGCTTGGATATGTATGGCACTATGGCAGCTAGCCGGCGTCGCTGTAAGCTGTAGCGTCCTAGTGTGGCAGGGCTCTTAGTAGTCATATTATGAGTTCGGTTGATAAAAGTATGAAATATAAAAACAATCTTCTGAAAAAATTATTTAAGTGACAATTCGTTCCTAATTCATTGTTCAAACTACATCAACATAAAAAATAGTACATAATGCAAATTAAATCTAGTATACATATATCTACATTATAAACAAATATAGTAAAATACAGTTTTGTAAAATGTGTGGTTTTGGTTTACAAAAAAAAATCTATTAAACATCTGTTAACTAGTATACCTGTCCTGCAGTTTTTTACATTACTGGTTAGGTATTCGGAAGTCTATGGAACTTGAATAAACTGGTTTTAAATTGCGGATTTCCTCATGACTTCCAGCTTGGACGAGGACTTATTTATTTTTAGTTTTATTTACCTTTCACACAGCACAGTGTAGGTTGCTATATTAGAAAAACCTTGGTTTTGTTATTTCGTATGTAAATTACTGAGGTGTATGTGTACAAATTCTAACGTAAGTTTGAAATACGTTTTATGACGTACTTATGTAATAATCAGTGGCTTCCTCACTTATCTGATGACCTCTTATTTAAATAGCTTCTGCCACCGGCTTCCCTACTTAATAAAACATAAAAGATTGTAAATTATAGGTAATAGGCTCCCCGTGTAATTTACTTTCTTTACCGTTTAGGAACATTTGATCCTCGTATATATACATGAGGGAGAATAGTAAATATTTTTATTATCTTTTAGGTTTTTCTTTTTTAATTTGCTCTTTGCCGCATTTAAGCATTTCGTTTTTCCCAAAGGTTGACTGGTAGAGAATGCTTTTAGCGTTAAGTCCGCCTTTTGTACCCAACTTGTGTGGTCAATAAAGTTTTTATAAATAAATAAATAAATAAATATTACTTGTATTATAAAGGACAGTGTTAGAAGGTATACTAAGAGCATCTTAAATCTTCGTTTTACATGCATTAAGTCAATGCAATAGTTCAAATCTCATACCTACTTATTTCAAAGATGACTATGATATTTTTCATGTGCTATTTAACATTACCTCGGCCGTGAATACATCGTGAGGAAACCTGCACAGTCGAATAGCTGTGTAACCATGATCTGATTGGTCTAGTTCCCTGTTTTAAGGCTTACGGATTTATCCTGGATCACGGTGCAATCTTACCCTGACGATCAGAACAATGCGCTTAGCGAAAGTATATGGGTCAAGGTAGAGTTGGTAAACAATCGACTGCAGGCGTATCTGCTGCACGTACGTACAGTCAAAAGCACGTCAGACTATACACTTTGGACTTTGTACCACTCCTATGTCGGGGGCATAAGTGCTTTTATCAAACTGCAAGTGTTTACCGTGATGTGCCGTTGATTGTACCTAGGTACTTAGGTACTGACGTAAGAAAGGGTCAGCACGTAGACTGAGTTATCTTCGACAGAGAGTGATCAAACACGAGTAAACATTGTCAAAGTTATATAATTATTGCTTTGACAGTAATAAGCATTTACACAGCTTTTAAATAGGTACCTACTGAGCTTTAAAATACTTACATATCCATTATATACAGTATCTAATGGGTAGGAAGAAACGAGCTGTAATCACTTTATAAATATATATTAACAGAAATATATTTAATAAGTAGGTATTTACGAGTATTTTTAACTAGCGCTCTGTGTCCGGAATGCAAAATTGCAAACACAATATTATGCGTTGTTTTATTGTTGTCACCTCCTTATGCAATGGCGCCACTCTGAGAAAATCCGTGAACTATGATTGTTTGTAAAACATGTTAAAGTTCAAACAGATTTTTAGTTTAACCTCGAGCCTCGTCAATTATCATAATTTTACAACACTTAACCACCTTTTTAGGTATTCACAATGAGATAAAACGGACAAGGACCGTTTATTCTTCTGAAAAACATTGAAAAAGATGGCACTTATTGTACTTATTATAGTTTATAGGATGTAATTTCATAAAATACTAGTACTCTCAAGCACAACTTTAGTACGAGTAAATAAACTTACGCTTTTAACTCATCAAATCAAGTCTGTTGTTTGTCGTATGATCATGAACACCCAGAATGAGAATCGAATTTTCCGTTGCGTTAATGAAATAATTTAGATCATTGTTGGGCTATAGGATTTAATTAATAAAAAGGGCTTTTTGACCTACATATTACAGGTTTATACTTAACAAGCCTTCAGCCCGCGGTTTCACCCGCGCGTAATTTCTTTATTCAAATATCCTCCCCTTCCCCCTACATTTCCGGGATCAAAAGTACCCTGTTCACCGTGGATACTGTAGCTATCCAACAGTGAAATTACAGAACAGAACAGAATTATTCAAATCGGTTCAGTAGTTTCGAAGCCTATTCAATTCAAACAAACAAACAAACAAACAATCAAATCTTTCCTCTTTATAACATTAGTAAAGATGTTTAAGATACCTACTAATGATATCTACCTACAGCCGATTACAAACACGTGTTTATTGTGAGCTGATTTTGAGTAAACAATTAAATTATTATGACGACGAAAAATTATCTGGTATATTAACTATATATTTATTAGAGCATTAAAATTTAGAACGAACTACAATTAATTAATTAGGTAGTTTCTTACTGACTCACATAGTTGGTATTTGGATAAGGACGAATTTAGGTATCAGTTATTAGGTGAATCTTAATGGAATAGTTACTTAATGAAAATGATATTTGAAAATTCTTGTCGTAATCGTCTTATAACTACATAATATATCAAACGAACTTAAACAGAAGATTAATATTATTTGATTGATTTGTCTATACAATATTAATATAAAGAGGAAAGATTTGATTGTTTGTTTGTATTGAATAGGTTCCGAAACTGAACCGATTTGAATAATTCTTTCACTGTTGGAAAGCTACACTATCCCCGGGTGACATTAGGTACTTTTGATCCCGGAAATGTGAGAGGAAAGGAGGATATTTGATAAAAGAAATTACGCGCGGGTGAAACCGCGGGCGGGAGGCTATTATAACCTTCCGCCCGCTAGCCCGAATATAACATTAGATAAAGCTAAATCACGTTACAGCTGAACCCTCATTCCCTTTTGGCGAAGAAAACCATCAAAACTGCTGAATGTGAATAGCGAGACCTTCGGCAGTGTGTAGGACTCGGGATTATAATATAGATAATAATTTTCACTACTAAACTCGTCCGCCTTGTGGCGATTGACGGCCCATCCTGATACAGAAGAACAAGGCGGCGGCGCCTAGGGAGTACTACTCGGGAAACTAACGTGAATCACAGTCAATCATATTTAAGCCTATTTTTCAGGAAGGTCTCGTTATCAAACATTTTTGTTCTAAAGATTCCGTAACTCTAAATTAATAACAAAATACGGACGTACCTACTCACGTAGTAACCGATTTTAAACCACAAGCATTTATTATATTCAACCAGTAGGGATAAGTAAGACGGACGACCCTGAGTTCAACTCATACATTTAGCTAATCCCAAAGCTGCAAAGTAAATAGCTTAAGATCACTTTTGTTATATGGGTAATAGAAACACAAAAATGTTTATCCTGGGATTCAAATTAACCTTTGACTCCTAGCGCGAGTAGCGCGTACCTAATGCAGGTTTACTACCACGCCATCATCTCAAATAGGTACCTATAACGATTTATCTTAAAAAGAATGGCAATATACCTTCTTTAAAGTTAGTGGTACTTTTTATAGATTCTCATGATGACTTGGGGAACTTTTACGATTAACTTATTTTCCTGAAACTCTTGAAAATAATATTTTTTGTATACAATATTTCAAACATCTTTAGCCCAACATGGAACCTAATTTGATAAGAATGTATAAAAGAATTACTTACCTAATTAAATTGTTTATTATCCTTGGTAAATACAATCCGGTGGTTCTGCATAAAACAAAAAAAAAGTATAAATTTAAATTAAAATGTTTATGAACATTCATTGTTACTTTGAACACTTTAATAAAACTAAACTACACTAGAACCATGTAACACCATGACATGATAGCACTGGTTCTAAACAGAAATCCCAAAACTAATGCCTGCTCATTCTGGCATAAGAAGGAACATCATGTGGAAAACGCTATCATTTGTAGTTCGAAACTTCGAATTCGCATTTACCTAAGGGCGGGTAGACACAGAGCACGTGAGAGGCGCAGGCGCGGCACCGGTCGAGCGCGCGCAGTCGTCGGCACGGCACTGCGCGCGGCCGCCCGCAGCAGCAGCGCCGGCGCAGCCCGCGCGTGCGCTGCGCGCCCGGCACCATCGGGGCCAAGGCCGTCGCTCCAGTCGATTGCGAAGTCTTAGTTATGTCAGCTTGCGTTCTACTTATGCAATGCTTACAAATTTAATGCAGTTGAACGAACTGGGCTAGTAGCATCGATTTGTAATTATCTGTCCCATACCCTAATTGGATTATCATATCATATTAACTTCGAATTTTTTATACAATTAAATGTGGCCACAGACACAATTCCAGCGATTTAGCATTCGTAAGTACGTAAAGTACGGTCTATTTATTGCACATAACCCCCGCCCCGCATCTTATGTTCTTTGCTATTGGCCTGTAAGTAGTTATTTCAATTTAAGATAGGGCAGCAGTTGGACTTGTTCTGGTCTAATAACTCTCGAGTTTCACAATTGGTGAGCTTTTTCGGATGTCTAGGGGAGGTAGACTTGCCAATTACAAGTCTCATGAGACTTGTTGGACATGTCCTACTTCGATAACGACTTAAGGGAAGCTTTCGGGAAGACCAACAAAGGCACGACATCATAAAATAAAAATTTCATTCCAACTAGAAAAACATTTTATTACAAGTACATAAGTACATCGGCATAAGCTAAAATAAATATAAGGGCTTCAAAAAGTAGCAACTAAACAACAATGTCTGTTGGTGTCCCTAATCTTTACATTAGGAAAGCATCATTGAAATTACCTATAGAAATGCAAGTAGGTATTACTTATGACAATGAACTTCACTCTTATTTAATATTTGGTACCTAGATAATTAGTACTTACACATAATTATATTTTTTTCATATTGTAGTGATGCACGCACACCTCCCTAACTTACTCTCCTATATAACTAATGTTAACGCCATTTTGAGTCAGTATTAAACTATACTTTGATCGGCAAACACTCTTTTATTGATATACCTGTTCACCACCTTTACATATGCAACAACTTAACCTTCGAATTGATATGTACATATTTATAATAACTATAACAACCAGCAAATTATTTCGTTGAATTAAATCAAATCTAAAAGAAAAAATTACGAATCGGGAAAAAATAAAGTTTTTTGGCTCTCCTGTAAATTTTTACAGAAATAAGATAGACGCCTATTTAATTGGTAACATGGTAACGTCAGCGACGAATAAATTTTTTGTTTATTTTTGTCAGGATAAGGTTTGTAAAGCCGTTTTTATACTATTTTCGTGTGAAGCCAGGGCGGACAGCTAATATCGCAACTCGAAATGGAGTCATCAGTCTTCGCAATAACAAAACTTAAAAAAACCGATTATTCCAGGCATATTTCCTTTAAAACTTCCGGGGTAAATAAATTCACGCTACTAAAACTAAATTCCGCCTTCGGCCACAGGACTAGACATAATTATTTATTTGCTGGTAGTTTTAAAGCTTGAAAAAACAATACCAAGTATAAAATTTCTTTGACCTACATTTTTATATAAATAATAGGCCCTACAATTACTTTTGTTAGTTACTAATATATTGAGTAATTATTGTTATATTTATACCTAATTGCTAGATTATAGGTAGGTATTTGCCATATTCAAAAGCGTGATTAAAAATGAAAATTTTAAAAATTGACAAATTGATGTATTTTGTATACATACAAGGTAGATACGATTGGAAAGAGTAACACAATTTTATTCACTGGACGATTGACTGGACGATTAATTTATTACTCAAATGGAAAAAAGGTACATATTATTCTATTCTGAGAATTTCAGTTATGTTTAAACCGTTAAATAACTGGGATAATATAATTAGTATACATACGTATGTTAGCATACACGATTAATTAAATTCTTAGAATTTATTTTATAATAACGGAAGTCAATTACAAAAGTAAAAAATAAAGGTACAAATTTCTTGCACAATAATATGATAAATAGCTGACGCATAACAAATAAATATCGCTCACAAAATTATATAGATTGCCTAACACGATATTACATAATCGCCTTGGCCTTCATACACTAATATTCTCATTATTAAAAACAATTAAGTCGGCACATAAGTTAATGAAAAAATAAACTTTAATATCATAAACTAAAGATCACATCTACTTTTATTCTTGTAAGAGATATTTGCTTAACCTATTTTATTAAATGCTACCTGCAGGTAAAACATAGTCATTACGATGTCACTAATTCCATTTTCCTGTACTTTTTCCTAAGAGTAGATACAGGATCTTTGAATAATATGGGATCTAGACGTAGGACTGATCGCATGAGCGGCATGTATCCCCAAGCCGTGGCAAACGTATTCAAACATGATTGCCGCTGTACGAAGTGCTCTGGATCGCTCCAAGAAGACCTGAAAGAGATAATGATATTTAATTCAGGTATAATATGTGATGCTACGATAACAATGGTGGATATATTTATATGTTGTACAACAAAAATAAATTATTTTTTATGAAAGAGGGGGGGGGGGGGCAAACAAGCAACAAGATCACTATCGGCCATGCATGGTCCGCTTTTGTGAAAAACAATATGGAGGGGGAAGATGAAAGGTTATGAGAAAACGATACTGCCGCGAACTAAACTTACGGACAAAAATATGAAATCACTGCTATTTCTTTTAACATATTTTTATAGCATCTAGATAATATTACTATCATTTTCTTTTTAATTTAATTAATCTTTATGATGATACTCAGTTTCACTTTTAAGCTGCGTCCCCAGTAGGCAAACTTTTAGCGGCAGACTGAGTTTGCGGTTTATCGATTTAGTAGGCCTTTCCATATATTACAAATGGAGTGTCTACAGTTTGCTAGTTTTACGCTCACTGTACACAGTTTCCAGCGTTACGCGCGCCGACTATCTCAGTGAGCGGCCGACTCCCAGAAAAACCGGTTCCGACGTTCGAAAATTGATCTGAGTTTGCAGCTAATTCAAATTTCAGTTCGCCACTTTGCGGTTCACTCAGTCTGCCGCTAACAGGTTGCCTACTGTTGATGCAGCGTTAATCTCATCTGATTCTATGTTAAAAAAAAAGCTAAAAGAAACAGGCCGTGATTCAAAAAATGTTTTCAAGCTATGATAATAAGTATCCGGACAACTGACTTGTAGCGGTGGTGCTGCGCCTTGTAGCGGCGGCGCTGCGCCAGCTTGAGCGGCGGGCGGCGCGTGAGGTGCGCCACGAGGCAGTTGAGCAGGATGTCCTCGCAGTTGCGCGCGCGGCGCACGGCCTGGCGCAGCGCGGGCGCGGCGGCCGCGTACTGCGCCAGCGCGCCGCGGTGCACCAGCGCCGCGCCCGGCAGCACCATCGAGTACGCGCCGCCCCACTTGCTACTGTAGCCCCACGCGCTCTGCCGACACGTAACCTCTTATTACAAAACATGGTTTAAAAATGTTACCGGGCTTAGTACTACACTTACGCCTAAGACTAAAGTAAACGCTATTACAAAACGAAGTTTTACTTCATTTCGAGTACTAAAGTTAGACCCAAGTAAGTCCGCCGATGCCCCTAGTTTTACAATGGTCTAACTTTCAAATTTCAAAACGATAACACTTTTAAAATTTCGCTCCGTTCTACGTATAGAAAGGCAATTTTTTAAAAGAATAACTTAATTTGTGAACAGAAAATTAAAAATATATATGTTACTTTTTCTTATATCCTAAAACACATTTATGAATAAAGAATTATTATTTTTACTATCTTATTTAGAGGTTTTAAAACATGTCATAAAACAAAGTCTTGTAAAATGAAACGCACTGAACGAGTACCAGTAAATTACTTATGTTGGTATTTGTTTCGTAATAAGGAAGGTTTTGAAATATAGTCCTGACTTAGTACCTGTATTAACTAGTACAGTTCTAAACCTGTTTAAGCGATTTTTTTTTGTAATAAAGAGGCATATAGTCCGCGTCAACTTAATTGGCTTGTGTGAAGTTAGCTGCGACCGTCGTTTGCGCAGGTGCGGGGCGCGGTTGCACCTCTCTGACACCTACATTTGTGTTTTGCGGAGGTTCTCGCACGATGTTCAGACAAGCCAATTAAGTTGACGCGTTTTATACCAACCAAACGGCAGAGTTACCTAACACATTGCCAGAGTTAACGTTGGAGCCAACTCGTTGTGAGAAAAAAAAACCAAGCGCACACGGTAATACTAATAGCGTTTCTACAATGAACACAAATGCATATAATGTGTTTTTTATGTCATTTCAGTTGGCGAACAGACACGCAACCCACCTGATGGTCATACGACCCATTACATTGAAATTAAATTTCAAATGTACTTAAGTGTAGGTATTTTTGATGTTGAGGAACAAATCGCATATTCGATGGCCAGTAAAACAAGTTGATGATTTAATTTTATTCTACAGGTGTTAATATTTTGAAAACGATTTCAGCAAGGTATTACAATACACAATACCAAGTTTTCCGATACCCTTAACCTAAAAACCCCTGAAAGTTAATCTAACGTAATAATTGATTGTCATTCGTAAAAATGGTAAAACTATTCATAAAATCCAAAATACAAAGAACATGATGTTTATAGTCAGGGCTGGTCTTAATTTAATATTATTACTGCTATTTACACACTATGGCCACATTTTATCTTAAAATAAAATAAAAAATTGTAAAAATCTACAGAAAGGCATCTAACTCACCTTAGCTTCGTCCCAGAAGTGACTTCTAGCTGGATAACCAACAATACGGTCAGGAAATTGTTGCCAAACTTGAAAAGCAAAATCTAATTCCTCGGCTAATAGTGGTGCGTCTCCGTCCAATGAGAACACAGCTGCTGTGGGCACTGCCCACAATGGTTTCCACCTTGCTGAGACCCCTTCACTGTTACAGATAAAGTAAAAAAAAACAAATAAAATTAAATTATTTAAAAAATGAATTCAGTGTTGGTTGTCTGATGCATAACTGGTAGGTATTTTCATGTTTTAACTTATTAATAAGTACAACACTAGCTTTAAAGGCTTCGCATTTAATACAATAGAAAACAATTTTTTTTTGCAGCTTCGACACAGTCAGATAAGTTTCTGATAATTTTACTGTCAAATATTTTAGACGCTGTCCCTTTTGTCAGTTTTCAAAAAAATAAGGTTGTGTCATTAATATTTAGCAGATAAATTTTAGGTTTTTTTTTTTAATCAATAGTTAGTTATAAAAATATTAAACTAGTTATCTATACATATAATAAATTTGTAGAAAAGTGGTGTCTGTACAATGGAAATATATTAAAAAAAAGTAGCAGGGGTTGTTATTATATCGATACCGAACCCGAAATTGTAATTAAAAATTTTTTTGTCTGTTTGTCTGTTTGTCTGTTTGTCTGTTTGTCTGTTTGTCTGTGTGTTTGTGCACGCTAATATCAGAAACGGCTTATTCGATTGAGATGCGGTTTTCACTAATATATTGTGGTAAGCTTCACTTAACATTTAGTGTTTATTTCATGTCAATCGGTTCATAAATAAAAAAGTTATGTCAATATAAAGGTACACGCCGCGCGCCTGAGCTGCGCGTCCGTATATAAAGCGCGCTGAGAGTATGGCGAATAGGTAGTTGCATTCGATTATTGCGATTTACTTGAATACTGACAGTTTGGATATTTCATTTATTTATATTTAAGGGTTTGTAGGTTAGGTTGTCTTTCTTAATTTTCTTTAAAAATTTGTAAATAAATATTGTAAGCATTTGTTATAGGTTAGGCATTTCTTTCCTTGATTTTTGGTATACTTATCTTAATTTTTTATTTAGGGTTTGTTCATATGAATAATTTATAAGTATTTGGTATAGGTTAGGCAATTCTTTTCTTGATTTTCTTTATTTAAGTACAAGTTTATAAGCTCAGGTTATTAATTAATTTTTCTAGCAATTCTTTTGTTTCATAAAATTTGTACGTTTAGTTTACACATCTTAACACTTTTTGCAGTCAGCCTATGTTTTGCGATGACAATTAATAAAGCCCAAGGTCAGACGATGAAAGTTGTGGGTGTAGATCTAAGTATCAGCTGTTTCTCGCACGGTCAGTTGTATGTGGCTCTGACACGGGTTAGCAATCCTAGGAGCCTGTATGCTTTCATTTCCGATGGCCATACGTCACATATCGTATACCTACAGAGAAGCATACTGTAAAGTAAACAACGGGACCACGGGTAAACACTCAAATTTTTAGCTACCCAAAGGAGGGTATTTGTTATTTAAAATATGCTGCCCGAAAAGTCACTATTCCTCGCGGACGAAGTCGCGGGCACAGCTAGTAACCACTAAAAATATATACAATAATAAAGTAAAAAGAAAAAGAACTAAACATAGGTACTTATTGTAAGTTAATAAGTACATTAACATACCCTGGATAGTGTGTAGTCGCGTCTATGACCAAGACGGGTAGAGGATCGCGCGGGTCGCCAGCTACACGCGCGAGGGACTTCAGCGACGGTGCGGCGCGCTCGCTGTCCCATACCAGCACCACCTATTCATTTTTAAATTGTATGATACAAAGTAATTTTTTTTGAAATGGTTCATTGATTACTTCTTTAATAAAACAATCAATTTAATTATCAATTTACTTCTTGGGCAGGAGAGTTTGTGTTGTATTTTATTTTGAAAATGAAAACTAATGTACATTCTTCGTGCGGCGGCGTGGGTGAAAACCGCTCTGTGAGTTCTTAGCCTAAGGGCCCTCGCCCACGGTTTTAGCAAACGCGCGACAGCATCGCTGCAAAAAGTCGCCGTGGGCGAGGGCCCTAAGGCGGGCACCACGTACCTTCTCGCAGTACTCGCTGGAGGCGATGTTGGCGAGCAGCCTGTGCAGCGCGGGCGAGGCGGCCTGCGCGTGTAGCAGCGCGGTGTAGGCGCGGCCGGGCGTGGGCGGCGGCGCGGCGGCCGGCACGCCGGGCGCGGGCAGCGGCGCCGGCGCAGCGCCCGGGCCCAGGGGACCCGCCGGGCAGCGAGGGCTTACTGCCAGCTGTGCGGGACAACATCATCTTACGTCACTAACAATAACAACCATACTAGCGAGCCCAGAACTAGCGAGTAACATCCCCACAAGTTTTTTTTTAGCAGATCTGTTCCCTAATGTTCTCATTCAAGGGTACTTTTATGCGAGGGCTTTTCTTATATATTATATTGCTTTTCGTTTTTATATTTCTGTCTACTCACTTATATTGCTGACCTATTTACTTTCTTGATTGCCTAACTAGCGTTTCGCCCGCGGCTTCGTCCACGTGAACTACTTATAAGACGTTATCCCGCGGGACAATTAACACAATATCTTTTTAAATTGTAGCTTAGGTAACACCTGAACCAGAATAATCTGATGTATAAGCTATATTATTGTAAAGTTTCATAAAAATCCATTCAAGTTTTTACGTG
Source organism: Mecyna flavalis (assembly GCA_949319885.1). Classification (NCBI taxonomy): domain Eukaryota; kingdom Metazoa; phylum Arthropoda; class Insecta; order Lepidoptera; family Crambidae; genus Mecyna; species Mecyna flavalis. The sequence goes on from OX439426.1 coordinate 11,581,423, forward strand.
AAAGAAAAAGTTTTTACATCCATACATACATCCTTACAAACTTTTACGTTTATAATATTTCATAGTTGGATTTATTCTTATTTTCTATATATAGCCCCAGAAGGTTGGTTGGTGTTAGGACCTTTTCAGAATCTGCTGGTATTCATTAAAGAACTGTCATTTAAATTTATATTTCCGATATTTAATGGAGCAGGCTAATGTAGGTATTTTAAAATGAAACTTACGGGTAAATGTGCTCGAGAGTCTCCGTACGAGGCGAGCGTTCCGAGCGCACCAGGTGACGCGTTCCATATCAACGCTTCCCGTTGACGGGACGTTCTATGTGCTGATATTCTCTCCAGTATTATCTAAAAAGAACGGCAACATTTTATATTTCACATTGGACTACTACTACAAATAAACTGTAGAATATCCTGGCACGTAGCGAACACAAATAAAAAAACTAATAAAAAATTATTCTATAACACTGAAAGATATTTATATTTTTTAATTATTTGTTTTTTTACCTCAACGGTAGTAAACACAATTTTTTCAATAGACGAAAAATACTGCTCCCATAGCAATTGTGTTTGTTGCCGTAAAGCTAGAATGCGCTCGGGTGGAACCGAACGCACAAGTTCCGGTACCTGAAATGATCGTGAAAAAGTTTAATTATACACCCATACTAAAATTACAAATACGAAAGTAACTGTCCTGTTGTGTGCCTTTTAATATTTTTAACAATTTTAAAATTATCTGACTATTATAATATATATTTGATCCTCATTAGGCCACAATATAAATAGATCTGCCGCCATAACAGCACTGGCTATGTTCCGGCAAAATTACTGTGGGAGCCAGTACACTTGAAATCAGAGGCTCGAAAATCAGATGATCGCCGCTTCCAGGTGAAGCGTCCCTCAATGGAATAGGCCACAGTGGCCGCTTACCATCAAGTAGGCTGCGTGCCAGTCTGCCAACTGACCTAGTTGAAAAAAAATATAATTATATAAAAAAATGGGTTCAACAAGAATTACTTTAAAAGGAGCATAGTTCTGACTAATAAACGGGTTTTTAACTATAACCTGCAAAAGTAAGCGTTCGTCTGCCCATATGACCGCACGGCGCCAATCGATGCGCTCATCGAAGGGCAGCCGCCAGCCGTTGCTCAGCAGCACGGGCACGCAGCCCGCCGCCAGCGCCTCCAGGAACCGGTACGAGCCCAGCCGCCGTCCTCGCGCCACCAGGCAAAATGTCGAGTTTGCCAACAACTGCTCATAATCAAATCTAAAAACAAACAGCAGAATAGTAGGCCTACCTGTTTCATTTTCACAAAAAAACCTAATAAAGAAAGAATTGCATTGATAATATAATTCGTGGATAACTCACTTGTCATATTCCCGATTATCTTCATCACACCTTTCGTCTCGCAAATCTTTCCATGATTTTCCATGTCGACATGTCGTTACCAAGATTAGGCTATTGCCATCATGCAAATGCCACAAAGAATTTCTTGTTTCACTTCCAATTCCATGCACATATCTTTTACCTTTGAATGCAAGTAAGTGACGCCGTGGTGCAGGAAATGGATTAGCGGTGGCCGCCGGTGGCACCCCTCCGCGCTCCGGATGTTCTTTGTGAAACAATGGCAAGGACACATCAAAACCGTCGCGGAATACCGTCTCTGACGCGCTCGCACGAGCCAGTATTGCATCGCCGGGATCAAAGCCTAAAGCTCCTTCAGCGTAGTCAGGCCATGTGCCAGAATACAAATTAAATATTAGATGGTTTCGACCGTTTTTCCAGTATGGTAGCCGGGTTAACCGAGCCGCAACGTCAGGAACGTGTTCTGGAGACAAAGGGTCTGCATCTAATGTGTCTACTGCTGGTAAGAATAAACAAGCTTCATTAGGGTCTCTCGTTGCATAACGCGATTCTCGGATAACTGATAAAACTTTACGATAAGATGCGCTCACTGGACCTTCAGTTGGGTATATGTAAATTTTGGGTTCATCCCCACATTTCGTGAAATCGAAGCACGTCTCCATTCGGCAAGGTTTTGAAGTTGAACGTGGCTGTCTTTGCAGATGGGACGGTGCTTCAGATAAATCCTCGAACGATGCATACGTCGGCAATTGATCGCGACGGCTGCTCTGGACCAACTCCGATTTAAGTCTGTAGCCACCATAGTAACCATATATCAAAATGGCGCAGCAGAGCAACAGTAAAATATAACGCTTTTTTGCCTGCATTTTACTTGGCAACTTATAATTTAACCACATTCACATAGCTCTGCAATTATTTTTCACCTGAAAGTAAACAAGTCAAATGTTTGTAAAGGGGTTTGAAGATTTTGGCCTTCCTACGCGTCCGCCATTTTGATTTTTTTTCAAAATAGCGTTCACTTAAAATTGTATCAAAAATCGATACCTTATATTAATACAATCATAATATGTTATAAGACAAAAACTCGTAAAGTGTCACATTTAAAAGATATAAGCAACCAAAGTAAAGTTTCTTTATTTTGAGGTTTTTTTTTCTCAAGTTATAGTTCACATAAAATTCATTCAAAAATAGATACCTGATATCAATACAAACATAAAATGTCATTAGACGAAAACCCGTGAAGTGTCACGTTTTGAAGATATAAGCAACTAAAGATTTATTTCGAGTTTTTCTTTTGTCTCGAGTTATAGTTCACTTAAAATTCATTTAAAAATGGGTACCTGACATCAATACAAACATAAAATGTTATTGGACATAAACTCGTAAAGTGTCACGTTTTAAAGATATAAGCAACTAAAGTTTTACTTCTTTATTTTGAGTTTTTTTTCACAAGGTATAGTAATAATGACATCTTATGACATTTTATGTTTGTATTGATGTCAGGTATTCATTTTTGAATGAATTTTATGTGATTTGACACAAAAAATCTTAAAATAAAGAAGTTAGACTTTAGTTGATTATATCTTTAAAACGTGACACTTTACGGGTTTTTGTCTTATAACATTTTATGTTTATATTGATGTCAGGTATCCATTTTTAAATGAATTTTATGTGAACATAACATGAGACAAAAAAAAACTCAAAATAAATTTTTAGTTGCTTATATCTTTAAAACGTGACGCTTCACGGGTTTTCGTCTAATGACATTTTATGTTTGTATTGATGTCAGGTATCTATTTTTGAATGAATTTTATGTGCACTATAACTTGACACAAAAAAATCTTAAAATGAAGAAGTAAACTTTAATTGCTTATAGCTTTAAAATGTGACACTTTACAGGTTTTTGTCTAATAACATATTATGTTTGTATTAATGTAAGGTATCGTTTTTTCATTGAATTTTAAGTGAACGCTATTTTGAAAAAAAAACAAAATGGCGTACCACAAGGTAAGCCAGCCTCCATACAAAAATCTTCAAACCCCTTTTGTAATACAGAAACCATGTACCTAACTAAAAAATAATAGTTTTTTTTAATTACAAAAACATGTTCAGACACATGCAATATGAATAAAGACTTAATGAATAGTGAAGTCTTATAGAATTAAACTTAGATGGTCAAGTCACATAATATAGCGTATCGAGGGTCAAGGGTTCAATTCCAGAGGTCAAGCAAAATTAGTTTCAATTTTTTTGCATAATTCCCTGGTTCTTGATCCACATTTGGCAATAATGGTGAATAAGCCAACTCCTATCATTGGTCAATCAAGATCAATGCTCTTCAGAGGGACATTAATAGATTGTTTTGTTACTTTTTAATTTTGTTCTTATTAATAGCCAAAATCATGTACCAACTCAAATCAGTTAACAAATCTTTTGCTGTAACATAATTATTTATATAACATACTCATTTATGTTACAATCTGGTTCCAAGTGGCCAGTTTTTCTATTAAGTACACTATTTATTTGTGCTGTATTGAAAAATGAAGTAACTAATTCAGAATTGAACCCATAGCTGGGCATTGTTAATCCGTTAATTAACGCACAGTAAAAACTTTTGTTCCCAACACTGTAACCTGTAACTAGTCACACTGTAACACGTGGGCAGATCTTTCTTAAGTGATTCCCAACCAGTCACAGCACATTGTGAATAGTTGGGAATCATTATACAAAGTTATCCAAACAAGTCACAGTTTTACAGGTAACAGTGTTGGGAACAAAGAAAATCTTTTCGTGATGAGATGACAAAGTAATAAATGATACAAATTTTAATTTCACTAAATTGACACTGTGTCCAGTCTCGTGTGAACAGTTGGTGAATATCCCCTTAAAAGAATAGCTTAAATAAAACATTTTTTACTATGCGTTAATGGATTAACGATGCCCAGCTATGATTGAACCCACTAGCCAGGTATCTAAACTAGACCAATGAGCACATATTATAAAGTCATAAAATAACTGATAAGGTTAATGAATAAAATGGCCTTCATGTTTTCAGACTACTTTGATAACCACTAATATTAGGTCTGTATTTGGATATAAAAGATGTTATGTGTGATTGTCACTGAATGTTGTCATAAAACGATTTTAACAGCTATATTTTATCTTACCCATAATAAAAACTATCATTAAATTACCATTCCAATTATACCTCAACTAATCAGTTGTGTGAAATAAATACATTGACTATATATTAATATTATTTGTCTAGAATTAACTAAAATATATTATATTTTATATTACAAATTATATTTGCCTTAAAGTTGAAGCACAAATAAATATAAACAATAGGAATTCCTCACATGGATTTTTCAAAGATCAGTTAATTCAACTGCTCGTCTTTGAATTATCATGAAAGTACAAAGTATTCTTTACTATTTACTTTCATGATAATGAAATGTGGTAACTACTTTTAAGGATTATGACAAAACTCAAAAAGTCTGTACAAACAGCTCACCAATTCAAAACATAGGTAGAGTCTAAGGCTAGGCTAGGCTTAGGCTAGGCTAAGAGTATAGTAACGCCTCTAACCTACTTTTTAGAAAAAGAAACAGACTTTAAATTATTGGTCATAACCATATAATATTTCTATGGTCATAACCACACACCAAACTTAGATCAAAATGGGATTGAAAAGGGCATAACCTACCTTTAATAATTTTCCCTTGCGTTTTGCAAAAGTAAACATAACTTTACAGAGATTCACACTACTACATAATTTATAAAGATAAATTGATTGCTCTAAATTATAGAGTAATAATTATTATTCAAAAATTGTTTCGTAAATAAATAAAGATTTTGTTTTGTCAAAATCTGATGAGATCTAATGAAAATTAGAGACCGACAAACAAACAAACTTATCTGTTCCGGTGGCCAAAATTGGAACTACCCCAACTAACAAAAATTGGTCATAAAGTGGCTTTGATTGCCAAAAATATTACTCTTATAACAGCCGTATTATCGCTAATAAGGGTGCGTTTGGGCGCACTTTATATCACTAAATAACCATATACCGGCCATATAGTTGCTTTATGATCCGCTTATTTTATTTTTATACGTGTTGTATTATGGCATGGAATTAGCTTATTAAACTTGTAATGGCATGAAAAATGCTGCTAAAAAGCTCCGGTTAAACTTATTGTGGCAAATCAAATTCTAAAATATGTCTTTTTGTGAGAACTTTCGCAATAAGAAAAAGAAACGTCAGTTGTCAACCATATTTAATCTGAAAGTAAACGGTAAGTTAATATTTTATTATGTGGTTTATGTGCTTGTTTCTAGTGAAAAGTGTATGGGAATTTAAATGCATGGTAAAATGTGGTACGCTGAGTGTTTTAGTACCAACCCGCCCCTGATTTTAAGCTGTTTTTGTGCTAAAAACGGTATTTATTATTTAGTCTAGTCATATACAGTGCTACTATATGAGTAAAGCGATTCGCATATCGTCTACAAGGCGTCTATAAGAGTGAAGACTTTATAATGGCAACTATTGTTGCTTGTGCCATCGCCATTTTAATATCGTTAGGGTTCCTTTAACACGAAGAAAACCGTACTTAGCTATAACTGGTCTTGTTCTCATATAAATATAAATGAAAAAAAAAAACAGTATGGTTGGCTGGAAGAGATCTCCTTATAGGGATACCGAAGCTCGCTTTTGTACTCTTATTTTAAGTTTGAAATAAAGAATATAATTATATTACTAATATATAATTTATGTTTGTCCACAGATATTGCTGTTTACAAATTGGCAAAAGTTGACAAATTTTTACAAAGGAAAGACCTTAATTTGTGGTCATGGAAGTGGACACATTTTATTCTGAGAAAGAAATGTTTTAATTTTACATATTCGTCCTTTTCTGGTTCACCTTTACACTTTGTGATTGGTCGAATGAGTATTTTTGATTTACGACCATTTATGAAAGAAGAATGCGAATATTGTAATCCTAAATTAATTGGTAATAATATATCTCAATAAAAAAATTGTTGTTTTATTTTACAAAGTATGGGTTAATGGTGTAAGATACAATCCGAATACTACATTTAACAATTTACATTTAATGACAGCACATGAAAAGTCATATAATTATATATTTTGATTTATTATATTAGAGATGTAATCTTCACATTTATAAATATTAATTATTGAAGACTCGAAGGGGTAGTCAAAGACGTAAAAATACGTCTATATCACTATCGCTACAGTTATATTCTTCGTCACTGGTTTCCTTTTTATTCTCAGTTTCTATAAAATAATCCTCTACGGAACCACTTGCTGATTCATTGGAAGCGGCTTGGTAAATTTTTGACATTATAGAAGTAGAGATTTGACACAACTTCAAAATAGCGAATCTAGTTATATAAAGCATTTGACGTAACCATAAAGAGAATAACATCTTTATAGTCACTGTATAAGAGAATTTAGATTGCTTTTATCCTTGTTAAGGTCATATAAAATGCTAAAATTCGTTTGTTGGATAGACGTCTTATTAAAAGCTCCTATATGATAAATTAGTTAAACAGCATCATAATTACCTTGTGATTTCCTTTATACGAATAATTGACCATATTAAAAGCCTTTATAAAGCCTTCATATGACTTTGAATATTATACGGCTAAAGAGCAATATAACTAGCCTCTATAAGACCAACACATTTCGAACCCTTATTAGAGCCGTATTAATTGGGTTTATTAACGTCTACCCAGCCAAATTATAAGAGTAAAGTTAATATTGCTAATATTCCTTATAATGTGCCATTATATGACACATTAGCATAATAAATGCTCTTTTATAACAAGTATAAATGTTCAGGCCATAAAGACGCATTCTATAGGAATAGTTTGTTAGTTGGGACGTGAAATGCACCCAACTAACAAAAATTGGTCATAAAGGGGCTTTGATTGCCAAAAATATTACTCTTATAACAGCCGTATTATCGCTAATAAGGGTGCGTTTGGGCGCACTTTATATCACCAAATAACCATATACCGGCCATATAGTTGCTTTATTATCCGCTTATTTTATTTTTATACGTGTTGTATTATGGCATGGAATTAGGTTATTAAACTTGTAATGGCATGAAAAATGCTGCTAAAAAGCTCCGGTTAAACTTATTGTGGCATATCAAATTCTAAAATATGTCTTTTTGTGAGAACTTTCGCAATAAGAAAAAGAAACGTCAGTCGTCAACCATATTTAATCTGAAAGTAAACGGTAAGTTAATATTTTATTATGTGGTTTATGTGCTTGTTTCTAGTGAAAAGTGTATGGGAATTTAAATGCATGGTAAAATGTGGTACGCTGAGTGTTTTAGTACCAACCCGCCCCTGATTTTAAGCTGTTTTTGTGCTAAAAACGGTATTTATTATTTAGTCTAGTCATATACAGTGCTACTATATGAGTAAAGCGATTCGCATATCGTCTACAAGGCGTCTATAAGAGTGAAGACTTTATAATGGCAACTATTGTTGCTTGTGCCATCGCCATTTTAATATCGTTAGGGTTCCTTTAACACGAAGAAAACCGTACTTAGCTATAACTGGTCTTGTTCTCATCACTACATAGTATAAAACAAAGTCGCTTTCTCTGTCCCTATGTCCCTTTGTATGCTTAAATCTTTGAAACTACGCAACGGATTTTGATGCGGTTTTTTTTATTAGATAGACTGATTCAAGAGGAAGGTTTATATGTATAATACATGTATAATATAGTAGAGAAACACTGATAATTTTATAGGTTTTTAATTTAAGGTCGTAAATAAACACATTTTTTTTGCGCTTACATTGCAAACGCTGGCTGAACCCTACGAGATAGATCAAAATAATGTACTACGGTATTGTTCACCTTAAAAAGGTTTACAAAAAAGTCCGCGATGGTATATGTCTATCTATTAGGGATAACCCACAATAACCATTTTTATCCTTTACTAATGAGAAAATAAGGGCATATTTACGAAAAAGCGATTTTGAGCAATACAGTATTAATCCTTATCCAATTAAGTACCTTAAATAAATTGTGCATGTAATATAGATCAATATGGCCCTTTACAGCATGCAATTTAAATGAATATTTTTGAAGATATTACAGATTTAAAATGCAGGGACATAGCGGTTGCGGCGGTACCGACCGGCCGGGGGGCGCATGGATGATGGATGAACGTTTGTTACTTTTTCACGTAAAAACTACTGAATTGATTTTAATGAAACTTTACAATAATATAGCTTATACATCAGAATAACTCATAGGCTACAATTTACAAGATATTCCCGCGGGATAACGTCCTATAGTTCACGCGGGCGAAGCCGCGGGCGGAAGGCTAGTATAAATATAAATGAAAAAAAAAACAGTATGGTTGGCTGGAAGAGATCTCCTTATAGGGATACCGAAGCTCGCTTTTGTACGCTTATTTTAAGTTTGAAATAAAGAATATAATTATATTACTAATATATAATTTATGTTTGTCCACAGATATTGCTGTATACAAATTGGCAAAAGTTGACAAATTTTTACAAAGGAAAGACCTTAATTTGTGGTCATGGAAGTGGACACATTTTATTCTGAGAAAGAAATGTTTTAATTTTACATATTCGTCCTTTTCTGGTTCACCTTTACACTTTGTGATTGGTCGAATGAGTATTTTTGATTTACGACCATTTATGAAAGAAGAATGCGAATATTGTTATCCTTAATTAATTGGTAATAATATATCTCAATAAAAAAATTGTTGTTTTATTTTACAAAGTATGGGTTAATGGTGTAAGATACAATCCGAATACTACATTTAACAATTTACATTTAATGACAGCACATGAAAAGTCATATAATTATATATTTTGATTTATTATATTAGAGATGTAATCTTCACATTTATAAATATTAATTATTGAAGACTCGAAGGGGTAGTCAAAGACGTAAAAATACGTCTATATCACTATCGCTACAGTTATATTCTTCGTCACTGGTTTCCTTTTTATTCTCAGTTTCTATAAAATAATCCTCTACGGAACCACTTGCTGATTCATTGGAAGCGGCTTGGTAAATTTTTGACATTATAGAAGTAGAGATTTGACACAACTTCAAAATAGCGAATCTAGTTATATAAAGCATTTGACGTAACCATAAAGAGAATAACATCTTTATAGTCACTGTATAAGAGAATTTAGATTGCTTTTATCCTTGTTAAGGTCATATAAAATGCTAAAATTCGTTTGTTGGATAGACGTCTTATTAAAAGCTCCTATATGATAAATTAGTTAAACAGCATCATAATTACCTTGTGATTTCCTTTATACGAATAATTGACCATATAAAAAGCCTTTATAAAGCCTTCATATGACTTTGAATATTATACGGCTAAAGAGCAATATAACTAGCCTCTATAAGACCAACACATTTCGAACCCTTATTAGAGCCGTATTAATTGGGTTTATTAACGTCTACCCAGCCAAATTATAAGAGTAAAGTTAATATTGCTAATATTCCTTATAATGTGCCATTATATGACACATTAGCATAATAAATGCTCTTTTATAACAAGTATAAGTGTTCAGGCCATAAAGACGCATTCTATAGGAATAGTTTGTTAGTTGGGTAAAGTGGCTTTGATTGCCAAAAATATTACTCTTATAACAGCCGTATTATCGCTAATAAGGGTGGGTTTGGGCGCACTTTATATCACTAATTAACCATATACCGGCCTTATAGTTGCTTTATTATCCGCTCATTTTATTTTTATACGTGTTGTATTATGGCATGGAATTAGCTTATTAAACTTGTAATGGCATGAAAAATGCTGCTAAAAAGCTCCGGTTAAACTTATTGTGGCAAATCAAATTCTAAAATATGTCTTTTTGTGAGAACTTTCGCAATAAGAAAAAGAAACGTCAGTCGTCAACCATATTTAATCTGAAAGTAAACGGTAAGTTAATATTTTATTATGTGGTTTATGTGCTTGTTTCTAGTGAAAAGTATATGGGAATTTAAATGCATGGTAAAATGTGGTACGCTGAGTGTTTTAGTACCAACCCGCCCCTGATTTTAAGCTGTTTTTGTGCTAAAAACGGTATTTATTATTTAGTCTAGTCATATACAGTGCTACTATATGAGTAAAGCGATTCGCATATCGTTTACAAGGCGTCTATAAGAGTGAAGACTTTATAATGGCAACTATTGTTGCTTGTGCCATCGCCATTTTAATATCGTTAGGGTTCCTTTAACACGAAGAAAACCGTACTTAGCTATAACTGGTCTTGTTCTCATATAAATATAAATGAAAAAAAAACAGTATGGTTGGCTGGAAGAGATCTCCTTATAGGGATACCGAAGCTCGCTTTTGTACGCTTATTTTAAGTTTGAAATAAAGAATATAATTATATTACTAATATATAATTTATGTTTGTCCACAGATATTGCTTTATACAAATTGGCAAAAGTTGACAATTTTTTTACAAAGGAAAGACCTTAATTTGTGGTCATGGAAGTGGACACATTTTATTCTGTGAAAGAAATGTTTTAATTTTACATATTCGTCCTTTTCTGGTTCACCTTTACACTTTGTGATTGGTCGAATGAGTATTTTTGATTTACGACCATTTATGAAAGAAGAATGCGAATATTGTAATCCTTAATTAATTGGTAATAATATATCTCAATAAAAAAATTGTTGTTTTATTTTACAAAGTATGGGTTGATGGTGTAAGATACAATCCGAATACTACATTTAACAATTTACATTTAATGACAGCACATGAAAAGTCATATAATTATATATTTTGATTTATTATATTAGAGATGTAATCTTCACATTTATAAATATTAATTATTGAAGACTCGAAGGGGTAGTCAAAGACGTAAAAATACGTCTATATCACTATCGCTACAGTTATATTCTTCGTCACTGGTTTCCTTTTTATTCTCAGTTTCTATAAAATAATCCTCTACGGAACCACTTGCTGATTCATTGGAAGCGGCTTGGTAAATTTTTGACATTATAGAAGTAGAGATTTGACACAACTTCAAAATAGCGAATCTAGTTATATAAAGCATTTGACGTAACCATAAAGAGAATAACATCTTTATAGTCACTGTATAAGAGAATTTAGATTGCTTTTATCCTTGTTAAGGTCATATAAAATGCTAAAATTCGTTTGTTGGATAGACGTCTTATTAAAAGCTCCTATATGATAAATTAGTTAAACAGCATCATAATTACCTTGTGATTTCCTTTATACGAATAATTGACCATATTAAAAGCCTTTATAAAGCCTTCATATGACTTTGAATATTATACGGCTAAAGAGCAATATAACTAGCCTCTATAAGACCAACACATTTCGAACCCTTATTAGAGCCGTATTAATTGGGTTTATTAACGTCTACCCAGCCAAATTATAAGAGTAAAGTTAATATTGCTAATATTCCTTATAATGTGCCATTACATGACACATTAGCATAATAAATGCTCTTTTATAACAAGTATAAATGTTCAGGCCATAAAGAAGCATTCTATAGGAATAGTTTGTTAGTTGGGTGACGTCTGACCCCAACTAACAAAAATTGGCCATAAAGTGGCTTTGATTGCCAAAAATATTACTCTTATAACAGCCGTATTATCGCTAATAAGGGTGGGTTTGGGCGCACTTTATATCACTAATTAACCATATACCGGCCTTATAGTTGCTTTATTATCCGCTTATTTTATTTTTATACGTGTTGTATTATGGCATGGAATTAGGTTATTAAACTTGTAATGGCATGAAAAATGCTGCTAAAAAGCTCCGGTTAAACTTATTGTGGCATATCAAATTCTAAAATATGTCTTTTTGTGAGAACTTTAAGAAAGAGAAACGTCAGTCGTCAACCATATTTAATCTTAAAGTAAACGGTAAGTTAATATTTTATGTGGTTTATTTACATGGTTTATGAGCTCGTTTATAATGAAAAGTGTATGGGAATTTAAATGCATGGTAAAATGTGGTACGCTGAGTGGTTTAGTACCAACCCGCCCCTGATTTTAAGCTGTTTTTGTGCTAAATACGGTATTTATTATTTAGTCTAGTCATATACAGTGCTACTATATGAGTAAAGCGATTCGCATATCGTCTACAAGGAGTCTATAAGAGTGAAGACTTTATAATGGCAACTATTGTTGCTTGTGCCATCGCCATTTTAATATCGTTGGTCCTTTAACACGAAGAAAATCGTACTTAGCTATAACTGGTCTTGTTCTCATATAAAGTTAAATGAAAAAAAAAACAGTATGGTTGGCTGGAAGAGATCTCCTTAAAGGGATACCGAAGCTCGCTTTTGTACGATTATTTTAAGTTTAAAATAAAGAATATAATTATATTACAGTATATTATGTATAATAATTTATGTTTGTCCACAGATATTGCAGTATACAAATTGGCAAAAGTTGACAATTTTTTACAAAGGAAAGACCTTAATTTGTGGTCATGGAAGTGGACACATTTTATTCTGAGAAAGAAATGTTTTAATTTTACATATTCGACCCTTTCTGGTTCACCTTTACACTTTGTGATTGGTCGAAAGAGTATTTTTGATTTACGACCATTTATGAAAGAAGAATGCGAATATTGTAATCCTTAATTAATTGGTAATAATATAACTTAATAAAGAAATAGTTGTTTTATTTTACAAAGGGTTAATGGTGTAAGATACAATCCAAATACTACATTTAACAATTTACATTAAAATTTAATGTCAGCACATGAAAAGTCATATAATTATATATTTTGATTTATTAGAGATGTAATCTTCACATTTATAAATATTAATTATTGAAGACTCGAAGGGGTAGTAAAAGACGTAAAAATACGTCTATATCACTATCGCTACAGTTATATTCTTCGTCACTGGTTTCCTTTTTATTCTCAGTTTCTATAAAATAATCCTCTACGGAACCACTTGCTGATTCATTGGAAGCGGCTTGGTAAATTTGTGACATTATAGAAGTAGAGATTGACACAACTTCAAAATGGCGAATCTAGTTATATAAAGCATTTAACGTAACCATAAAGAGAATAACATCTTTTTAATCACTGTATAAGAGAATTTAGATTGCTTTTATCCTTGTTAAGGTCATATAAAATGCTAAAATTCGTTTGTTGGATAGACGTCTTATTAAAAGCTCCTATATGATAAATTAGTTAAACAGCATCTTAATTACCTTGTGATTTCCTTTATACGAATAATTGACCATATTAAAAGCATTTATAAAGCCTTCATATGACTTTGAATATTATACGGCTAAAGAGCAATATAACTAGCCTCTATAAGACCAACACATTTCGAACCCTTATTAGAGCCGTATTAATTGGGTTTATTAACGTCTACCCAGCCAAATTATAAGAGTAAAGTTAATATTGCTAATATTCCTTATAATGTGCCATTATATGACACTTTAGCATAATAAATGCTCTTTTATAACAAGTATAAGTATTCAGGCCATAAAGACGCATTCTATAGGAATAGTTTGTTAGTTGGGGCAATGCAAAAACGATATTTGATGACAGTTCTAAATAGACAGTACCCAACTAACAAAAATTGGCCATAAAGTGGCTTTGATTGCCAAAAATATTACTCTTATAAAAGCCGTATTATCGCTAATAAGGGTGGGTTTGGGCGCACTTTATATCACTAATTAACCATATACCGGCCTTATAGTTGCTTTATTATCCGCTCATTTTATTTTTATACGTGTTGTATTATGGCATGGAATTAGCTTATTAAACTTGTAATGGCATGAAAAATGCTGCTAAAAAGCTCCGGTTAAACTTATTGTGGCAAATCAAATTCTAAAATATGTCTTTTTGTGAGAACTTTCGCAATAAGAAAAAGAAACGTCAGTCGTCAACCATATTTAATCTGAAAGTAAACGGTAAGTTAATATTTTATTATGTGGTTTATGTGCTTGTTTCTAGTGAAAAGTGTATGGGAATTTAAATGCATGGTAAAATGTGGTACGCTGAGTGTTTTAGTACCAACCCGCCCCTGATTTTAAGCTGTTTTTGTGCTAAAAACGGTATTTATTATTTAGTCTAGTCATATACAGTGCTACTATATGAGTAAAGCGATTCGCATATCGTCTACAAGGCGTCTATAAGAGTGAAGACTTTATAATGGCAACTATTGTTGCTTGTGCCATCGCCATTTTAATATCGTTAGGGTTCCTTTAACACGAAGAAAACCGTACTTAGCTATAACTGGTCTTGTTCTCATATAAATATAAATGAAAAAAAAAACAGTATGGTTGGCTGGAAGAGATCTCCTTATAGGGATACCGAAGCTCGCTTTTGTACGCTTATTTTAAGTTTGAAATAAAGAATATAATTATATTACTAATATATAATTTATGTTTGTCCACAGATATTGCAGTATGTAGTATACAAATTGGCAAAAGTTGACAAATTTTTACAAAGGAAAGACCTTAATTTGTGGTCATGGAAGTGGACACATTTTATTCTGAGAAAGAAATGTTTTAATTTTACATATTCGTCCTTTTCTGGTTCACCTTTACACTTTGTGATTGGTCGAATGAGTATTTTTGATTTACGACCATTTATGAAAGAAGAATGCGAATATTGTAATCCTTAATTAATTGGTAATAATATATCTCAATAAAAAAATTGTTGTTTTATTTTACAAAGTATGGGTTAATGGTGTAAGATACAATCCGAATACTACATTTAACAATTTACATTTAATGACAGCACATGAAAAGTCATATAATTATATATTTTGATTTATTATATTAGAGATGTAATCTTCACATTTATAAATATTAATTATTGAAGACTCGAAGGGGTAGTCAAAGACGTAAAAATACGTCTATATCACTATCGCTACAGTTATATTCTTCGTCACTGGTTTCCTTTTTATTCTCAGTTTCTATAAAATAATCCTCTACGGAACCACTTGCTGATTCATTGGAAGCGGCTTGGTAAATTTTTGACATTATAGAAGTAGAGATTTGACACAACTTCAAAATAGCGAATCTAGTTATATAAAGCATTTGACGTAACCATAAAGAGAATAACATCTTTATAGTCACTGTATAAGAGAATTTAGATTGCTTTTATCCTTGTTAAGGTCATATAAAATGCTAAAATTCGTTTGTTGGATAGACGTCTTATTAAAAGCTCCTATATGATAAATTAGTTAAACAGCATCATAATTACCTTGTGATTTCCTTTATACGAATAATTGACCATATTAAAAGCCTTTAAAAAGCCTTCATATGACTTTGAATATTATACGGCTAAAGAGCAATATAACTAGCCTCTATAAGACCAACACATTTCGAACCCTTATTAGAGCCGTATTAATTGGGTTTATTAACGTCTACCCAGCCAAATTATAAGAGTAAAGTTAATATTGCTAATATTCCTTATAATGTGCCATTATATGACACATTAGCATAATAAATGCTCTTTTATAACAAGTATAAATGTTCAGGCCATAAAGACGCATTCTATAGGAATAGTTTGTTAGTTGGGTAGTCTTACCATAAACGAATGTTAAAACTTCGATTCGTAAGTAATCGATTCCTTTATCGATCTACACTGAACGATTGAGGACCTCTAATAAAAGTGATTACTACTCGTGCAATTAAAGAATTGGATTGAAAATGGCGGCGCATCTATTCGCTTCTCGCTCGCACACTATTTGCGTCTATACTCACACTCGACGGTACCGACCGTGTGACAAAAAAATAATCCATCAGCCGGTATGTAGGTACTTCGGTTTCGCAAATCTGTGAGCTAGACGCGTTCTGAGGATTTTCGTGGTTTTGAAGTTGTTATTCCTTGTTAAAGGAGGCGGGCGAACATCCATAGAACTTTGGGCCTTGATTTTTTATGAATTCCACTTACAGATTTACTCTTAATATGTAGAAAATGAAGTAATATTCCAATTACACTACAATTTATAAATCCCCTCCTAGGGGAAACATAGTTATAGATGATTTTGATTTTAACAAAAATAACCCCAATTGTCGAGTTTACTGGGTCCGCTGTGAGAAAAGCTTAGGTCGTTTGTTTTAGCTGAAACCGTCATTTAAACGAAGCGAAACTCGTCAAATATAAACCAAGCATTCGAACAATAACACCAAAGCAAAAGTATTCACTTATTTGTATGTTATTCACAGACCAAGTAGATGTTATTCAAAACAAACAGAAACGAATGATTGACAGACGTTGTTTGACATTTGTTTTTTTTTTACTTTTCTGTTGCCATAATGTTTTCAGTTATCCTGTTATCGTCATGGAATTAATATTATGCCTCTATGGGTGCGTTAGGGCATCGAAACCCGGTCCAATTTTGAAAACCCGGGTTTTCGGGTTTTAGAAAAATCAAAACCCGGGTAGACCGGTTTTTTCGAGCTTTTCGAGCTTTTTATTGTATTTTTTTAAATACACTAATCTGCGTTTATTTATCGATTTCCTACAATGAGTACAAAAAATAAAGGATCAGGAAGAATTAAGATTAATGAAACAGTACTTTGCAAATTACAAAATTAGTTTTAATGTTTGAAAAAGTGATGAAGATTTATTTTTTCTTCAGAATATCTTAAAACTTAGTAAGTAATTTAATTTTTTTAAATCACAGACTTGCAGAGATTAGTTTTGCGGGAACATCGGGAACCGGGGTAGGAAAAATTGACGAAGGGTTAGGAACTACGGAAGGGAAGTAGATGATAGAGATGCTTAGGGAACAAGAGGAAAAAATTGAGAACACCTTCAAGGAGATGGAGAGACTGAAGGAGACGATAGTGACCCACTAAGCCAGCATGACATAATTATGCAAGCGTAGTAGCAGCACCACCGCCTAAGGACACAAAAAAAGAGCAACTCGACTTCACTCCTTAGTTATCAGCTCCACAGTTGATACTGAAACATGCGATCAAGTGCTCGAGAAGGTGCGTAAAGCAGTAAACGCAAAAGACGGCTGGGTAACTGTGGTAAGGTCCGAAAAGTGAGGGACCGTTAAGTAATAGTTAGTTGAGTGCAGAACTCAAGAGGCAAGCAACAAAATTAAAGAACGGCTAAAAGACGCGGGGAATTAACCCTCATTCGACGTCAAGATCCCTTGGTGGTAGTCAAAGATGTGGTGCTAGAACACAGCAACGAGGACATCTTGGCAGATCTGAGGACTCAGAACACGGAAATCTTTGGAGGGTTGCAAAAACAGGAGGATAGGGCAGAGGCAGAGGTCAAGTATAGGAGGAAAGCCCACAACCCCCATAATAACCATGTGGTCCTTAAGGTTTCACCTTTGATTTACAACAGACTGGTGCACAGGGGGTACGTCCACATAGATTTGCAGAAGGGTCGAGGTTCAGTCGCTCCTGGTCTTATGCTCAATGTGTTTGGGATATGGCCACGGGCGGCGATTTTGCAAAGAACAGACCCCGAAATGTGGACAACTGCGTTGTGGACAAGCATGACGGCACAAACCACAGCGTAATCAGCTCAGAGTGCCAAATGCGAAGAAGGTGAGAGGCACTGGCGCGCGCGTAGGTGACATTCTGCTGACGAGGTGGTTTCAAATCGTTCACAAGCAGGCAACCTTACCAGAGGATTTGCAGGGGCCCAAGCCAACCTCCAGAGGAAAACCGAAAGATCGGCCGAACTCACGGTGGAGGCCAGCGTACGCAAATGGGCGTTCGCGCTGGTCCAGGAGCCATCTGTGGGAGGGGTACGAAGGATGGAGGATTACCGTGGAGCGAGAGTCTTGCAAAGTTCTGAAGTAGGAGATGGGACAGTCAAGGCGGCGATAGTTGTGTTTGACAACGAACTCGACATCATTACTGTGCCTGAACCTCACGAATCACGACTAACAATATTGTTGTAGTGAGGATCCGAGTGGCTTGAACTTAATAAATAACAAAAACAAAAGTATTAAATAAAAGTAATTGACGAGCCGTTTGGTATAATGGTCGAGAAGTCGGCTATTACACCAAAGGTTGCGGGTTCGATCCCCGCACGGTACAAACATTTGTGTGCATGAACATGTCTGTTTGTATCGGTCTGGGTGTTAGTATGTATAATATGTATGTACATATTTACAAACAAAAAAAGTATATACGTAATGTTTATCCGTTGTCTGGCACCCATAGCACAAGCTAATGCTTAGTTTGGGGCTAGATGGCGCTGTGTGAATAATGTCCAGAGATATTTATTATTTATTATTATTATTAAATAAAAACCCGAAAAACCCGTAAAACCCGAGTTTTAAAAAATCAAACCCGGGTTTTTTTGTAATCCTAAAACCCGGGAAAACCCGGGTTTTTTCGGTCCGGGTAAACCCGGGCTCGATGCCCTAGGTGCGTTCCGCGAAAAATAGAATTTGCTAGCGTTTATGAGCAAAATGGCGATTTTTAGCGGTTTTTCGGCCAGTACACTTTTGCTAACTTTAGTAGCAGACACGCTCATAAAATGTAGTTTTTTAATTTATGAAAAATTATAGGTTACTTTCCCCGGATATAGCTAACTGTGTCCTAGAGGAAAATAGCAAAATGGCGATCGTAAGCGTTTACCCCGCTCACGATCGCCATTTTGCTCATAATCGCTAGCAAATTCTATTTTCTGCGGAACGCACCCTATGATAAGCTGTCATTTGTATGGGATTGACATTGGATTGATCGAAAAATCTGTATTTATTTTTAACTAGCAACATTTTTATAATTCTAAGATATTCTACCGGACATACTATGCACTACAAAACCAATACATAGTATTTTCATTTATTAGATTTTTTTTATCCCCCGGGTAAAAAAATGAAATCAAATCATATTTTTAACTATTATGTAACGAATATTAAATATATTCTCAATTGTGGAACGAAAACTAAAGATTAGGCCCAATTCTGCCGTTCTTCTTTGATTGTTGTTATAGTTAGTTATTAAATTTGTTATTATAGTTATTAATTTTGTTAGTTATTTGTTGAGCGTTGTAAGTAGTTAGCGTTTTGTGTGTTTTTCCATTGTTTACAATGGAGCATAAACGCGGAAAAGTACTGCACAGTGACAAGATATAAAGCGAATATATTGTAGTTTATGTCTACCTATCATACCTACCTATAACCGTGTGATCCTCTGTGGCCGGACCACAATTTAGTACTCAGATGCTATAGTTGGAAATAATAGCTACCTAAAGTCTACTTTCATCGGAATATATCTATTTTTTTAGTACCTCAATAGATAACTTTTTATTGAACAATTTATGTGGTCCGGCCGCAGAGCAGTACTCTCTGGCCGCGCCACTTCAAAATTGAATAAAGTAAAATGAACTATTAAGAAATTAATATACCGAAAAAATCTACCTAAATAGTACCTTGCATACGACAACTTTGATCCAATTAAACCCTTTAATTATGGACTTATCGGTCATAGAATGTGGTCCGGCTGGAGAGCATACTCTGCAGCCAGTCAATTTCGCAATATGGCCGGACCACCTCAGATGCTATAGTTCGAAATAATAGCTACCTAAAGAGTACCTTGCATACAACAACTCTGGTTCAATTATAACCCTTTAGTAAAGAAGTTATCGGTTATAGAATGTGGTCCGGCTGGAGAGCATACTCTGCAGCGAGTCAATTTCGCAATATTTAATATTATCCTTAAATACATTCAAATAATAGTACCTTTTCTCTACCCTTCGTTGATGCTTTTTGCTATCAAGAATATATTCATTTTGATTAATTATACTTTATAGTATGTGGCGCGGCTAGGGAGTATTACTTTCAGCAAATCTAAAGAAGTATTGTTTATTTCTTTATGACAACCAAAAATACATAATAAGTACTTTATAAAATGACCTTTTTTTTTTTTTTTTTTCTCGGAGGAGAATGCGTTTATGCACCATAACCGCAGGCTAGCTAGACCCGCGGCCGTGTGTGGGACTCGAGACTGAAGCGTCCACTACCCACTAAACTCCCCCGGTTTCTCCTTCACACCCGATTAGGACGAGCCGGTGCTAGCCTTATGGCTATTGACCAGCCCATCCCCGGGTACCCCAACTTGAGAGGCCTCAAGTCAGGGTGGCGCCTAGGGAGGGCCACCCGAGAAACTAGGTGACCCTCAGACTTGGCTCGAGCGACCTGTGCAATGCGGGCGTTGGGGGGCTACCCCCGCCCGCAGGTCAACCCTCAGGCCGGAGAAAGCGTGCTAAGTGAGCTCGCCTTCTCCGGCCTGGCCGTCTACGCCGGAGGGGAGCAGCGAGGGGGTCCTCCTCGCGCTCCCGCTCCGCTGCCTCCTTCTGCGACATTACTTGCTCGCAGAAGGAGGCGGCCGCCTCCCACGCTCTCCTGTTGGCGACCATCGCACGAACCATGGTCGCCAACGAGAGGCGTCCACTGCCTAGCGCCGCGATTAGTTCGCGGCGCTCGTGTCGCCAGGCCGGGCACTCGATAAGTGTGTGCTCGGCCGTGTCGTCGGGAGCGTCGCAGTGATGACACTGCGGCGTCTCCTCCCGACGGGGGACACGGTACAGGTAATGTCCGAAACTTCCGTGTGCGGACAGAACCTGCGACAGCCGGTAGGTGAGGCAGCCGTGCCGGCGTTCCACCCACTCCCTCAACACCGGACGAATGGCCTCAATCGTCCAGTGGCCGGCACTTGGGGCTTGGAGAGCCTCCGTCCATTTGGCCAGGGCCTCTTCCCTGGCCTGGACACGACCCAGCGTCACCTCCTCTAAGCTGGGTCGTTCCCCCCGCATCCTTGCCGCCACCCGGATTCGATGCACCTGGGCCAGAACCAGGGCATCGAACTCCCACGGGATTGTGCCTGCTAAGACGCAGGCAGCCCCGTGGGAGACTGTGCGGTAAGCCCGCACAGCTCGGGTCGCGATGACCCTCTGCGGTCTCCGCAAGAGGGCCTTCAACGAGGGGGAGAGGTTCTCCGCCCAAACCGGGGCTCCGTAAAGTGCCATCGACCTCACCACCCCATGGTAGAGTCGACGGCACCCGGGTCCTGGACCCCCCACGTTGGGGAGGGAGGACCCGTCCGAGGGCTGCAGCGGCGGCGCACAGCCGTGGAGTGAGGAGCTTAAAGTGCTCCTCGAAACTCCACCGGGGGTCCAGGGTTAGGCCGAGGTACTTTAGGTGCGCCTCGACCGGGACCCGGACCCCCTCAACCCGGACTTGGAGCCCCTGTGGGGTCCTGCGGCGTGGGGCGTGGAAGGGCATGGCCCTTGTTTTTTCGAGGGCCACCCTCAGCCCCAAGGAGCGGATGCGCCGGACGACAAGGGAAGTGCCGACCGACGCAAGGTGAACCGCATCCTCCCACTCGCTCGCCCTCGCCACGACCAGGGTGTCGTCCGCAAAGCAGACGACATCCATCCGCGGCAAGAGCCTACCCCGCAAGACCCAGTTGTACCCCAGGTTCCATAGCAGAGGTCCGAGTACGGACCCCTGAGGCACACCCGCCGCCATTGGCCACGATTGGACGCGGCCCTCCGCGTCCTCGTATAGGACCGTCCTGTCTCGCAGATAGTCCATCACGAGGACGCGGAGGTAGAGGGGCACCTGATGAAATACTAGTAGTGCCGCCTCTATGCACTCATGGGGGAGGCTGTTAAAAGCGTTTGCGATATCTAACGACACCGCAATAACAGCCTCTCCTCGTGCTGTGGCCGCCTCAGTCCACCCCTTGAGGCGGGCCACCGCGTCCATCGTGGACCGGCCGGTTCGAAAGCCATATTGGCACTCAGCCAAGTCCGGGCCATGACTCCTGAGGTGCTCCATGATCCGGGAAGCGAGAATTTTCTCGAAAAACTTCCCGGATTCGTCGAGGAGCACCACCGGCCGGTAACCGGAAGGGGAATCAGGCGGACGGCTGCTTTTCCTGAGCAGGACGAGCCGCCCCACCTTCCATCTCTTGGGGAAGCGGGCCGCTGCGATACTCGTGTTGAGCACTGCACGGAACCGCTCCTCCAGGGGGCCCATCGCGAGGGCCATCACCTTCGATGGCACCCCATCTGGCCCCGGAGCCTTGTTTTTAGCCCGGAGCCGCCACTTGCCGGTCTCGAACTCCAAGTCCGACACCATCTGACCACACCTCGGTGGCCACTTCCCCGCCCGGCATTGCGGGAGGCGTAAAGGGTCCCGGATCCGGGAACAATGTTTCCAGGACCCTTCTGAGGAGGTCCGGATCCAACGAGGAGGTGGGGGGAGCTCCATCGGCGAACTTCCCCCGCACCATCCTGTATGGTCTCCCCCAGGGGTCGCGGTCGAGGAGGCTTAGAAATTCCTCCTCCGCGGCCCCTTTGGCCCTGCTGATTTCGGTTCGCAGGGCCCTCTGCGCCTCTCGGAACACCCTGCGGAGCTCATCCTCCTCCCCGGGTGCTCGATAAGTGCGCCTGCGGCAACGCTGAAGCGCACGTCTGGCGGCGAGGGTGGTGGCACGCAATTGTAAGACTTCAGGCGTCCACCAGTATACCCCTCTCTGTCTAGAGTAGCCCCTGGACCTCGGCATGGCGGCGTCGCAGACGACTTTGAGGTCGTCCGCGAGAAAGTCCGCCATTCCGTCCGCATCGCCTTCCAGACCAACTGGCGGCTCCACCCACGAACGGAATATCGCTGCTTCCTCTGCGACTTCGCGGCGGAGTTTGGCGAGCGACCACCTTGGAAACGGCGAGGAAGATCCTGGCACCGGACCTAACCGAACTGGGGCCCCAGGACCACCCACGGAGATACTAAATCTGACGTACCTGTGGTCAGATAAAGTCTCCGCGTCGGTCAACACCCGCCAGTCCACCACGCGGGACGCCAACTGGGAGGTGGCTAGGGTGACGTCAACAATTGACACCCCATTCCACCTCACACAAGTCGCGGTGTTCCCAGGGTTGCCAACTCTAAAAAATATTTATCCCTAAACCTAAGTCAAAACCCCCTAAAATCACCTCAATTGCTTGAAAATCCCCCCAAAAATATTTAATAAAAATAATTACAATAAATTAATAAAAAATGTGCAGTAATATAATTTGTTTTTACTTTTCTATACTAATAATTTATAGAGGAAAGATATAATTGTCATTGTCATATTTGTCATAGACAACATGGTGGAATCTTAGAGTAGAACACATGGAGAAGCCCTATGTAGGTACAAAACGTGTATACCTAAAGTTGGAACACAAAATGGCGCCACCAATGATAGCGCCCGACCGTAGTGCAACCAATATTGTATATCGATATATTTATCGATACAAGTTTACGTGTCGATCATAAATGATTTGTTAGAAATCTATAAATAGTTTCTTATTTTCCTATCACAAAATAATGATGATGCAGTGCCGCTCCTGGTATTTACGCGCGAAAAGAAACCACTTGAGTGGCTGCTCGATGACGTCATTTCGCCGGGCGCGCGGGGGCGGTCGGCCCGAGCGACAAAACAGTAAGTTATAACAATAGGTTAGTTATCTGGGCCATGGATAACGTGGAAATTGTAGCAGCGTCGGCGCTCTGCCTTTTAAGTTTAATTAATTATTTAAATGTTTAAAAAAAAATAGAATTCAAAAGAGACGTCGTCGTCAGAGGAGATGGTGGATGATAGCAATTCATCGTAATAGAACAATAAGGATTTTTAAAGATATTAAACGACTGAACGAGAGAGCAACATGTAAACACACGTTGCCGCTCGCATTGCCGCGCTTTGATGTCCGCTAGAAAAACCGCCAAATGGGGGATAGCCGGGCAATGCGAACGGCAACGTCAAGGCAATGGAAATGACCTGTTTACATTCTCGCGTTTCCCAGTTTATTCCCCTTGTCCCTGCTCGTTGCCGCGGCAATGGGCTGAATGTAAACGCGGTATAAGGCGATATGTATAAAAATGAACATGATTCGCTGGATTGGATTATCCCAAGGCTATGGAGACTATACTCACCTTTATTTTGCTGAATTTGGAATAAAAAAAATATATATTTAAAGTTATAAAAATCCCTAAAAATACCCCTAAAAATATAACACCCCTAAAAAAATCCCATCTCACTTATTTACCCCCTAAATCTGGGGGGAAAACCCCTAAGTTGGCAACCGTGGGTGTTCCCCCTATTGAGCACCTCTAGCCCCAGGCAGACTGTCCAGGGCATAAGTTCCTCCCCAAAGGCATTGTTGGACGGGGAACCCCATGCGATGTGTTTCGCGTTGAGGTCCCCGCCAACCAGTACCGGACGGGGAGCCGCCCTGCGCACTACTCCCTCCACCGCAGCGAGGAACGTCTGGAATTCCGTCCGCCTGCGGTTGGGAGAGAAATAAGTGGCCACGGCAACAATGCCGCCCCAATCCACTGCCACAAAGCCAGGCCCTCTCTCTCTAAAAATTAGAGGGGGTGCTGCACTGGAAGCCACCCCCACTATTGCCGCCAGCCCATCCGTCGAGCCAAACCATCTGCGCGACGTAGGGATATGGTGGGGCTCAGCCACCAGCGCCAGGTCAATACCCCACTCCGCCATCGTTTGACACAACAGGTCTTGTGAACACACAACAATAAAAACAAGACAAAACAAAATGTGCAAGCACAGAAATTTGCACGAGTGAACTTAAGACGGAGCTTTGTCCGCTCAAACCAGATCCCGGGAGATACCTCGACCGGGCAGGGAGACGACGACAAGACACACGTCAGCACACACCGCCAAAAAGTGCAGATACACACAACCACTGCTTCCAACCAGACAGCTAGGTGCCCGCTCAACCTGAAACCGGAGAGAACCTCGACGGCCAGGGAGCTGGGAAAACACTAGCAAGGAAACAGTTAGTGCAAAGAAAGCGTATTACCGGGAATACACCTTGTTGCCCCGAAGCGTTCGCGTTTGGTCACCAGCCTGCCACCTGCGTTACCGGGGTCAGGACTGGGAGAGCCAGGGGAGACGACGAGGACGTAGCGAACACTTCTGCACTGTGGGGCCCTCCCCCTTTATAAAATGACCTGGATTTTATCTAAAAAAAATTATTTTTATTACTAATAATGATTTTCAAACAGGTTCACTTGCTGGTTACCTACTTACCTAAGAATAAGTACCTACTTAGATAATTTTGACGAAGTAAGTAAAAACTTTGGATTAAATAAGTACTTATTCGAAAATCAAATATATTTTCATAATGATCTCATTATTATGAAAATATATTTATTTATAATAATAATATCACTAATAAAAATTCACAATTTTTAACGCCTTCCAATATTTTGTTAGCAATTCGTATTATAAGTAGAATTATCGTTACTATGTTAGCAGAATGTGCCGAAATTATTATAATACCAATAACTCCTTAACTAAAGGATTTAATTGGATCAAAGTTGTCGTATGCAAGGTACTATTTAGGTAGATTTTTTCGGTATATTAATTTCTTATTAGTTCATTTTACTTTATTTAATTTTGAAGTGGCGCGGCCACAGAGTACTGCTCTGCGGCAGGACCACATAAATTGTTCAATAAAAAGTTATCTGTTGAGGTACTAAAAAAATAGATATATTCCAATGAAAGTAGACTTTAGGTAGCTATTATTTTCAACTATAGCATCGGAGTACTGAATTGTGGTCCGGCCATATTGCGAAATTGACTGGCTGCAGAGTATGCTCTCCAGCCGGACCACATTCTACGACCGATAACTCTATAACTAGAGGGTTTAATTGGACCATAGTTGTCATATGCAAGGTACTATTTAGGTAGATTTTTTGGGTATATTAATTTCTTAATAGTTCATTAAATTTTATTTAATTTTGAAGTGGCGCGGACAGAGAGTACTGCTCTGCGGCCGGACCACATAAATTGTTCAATAAAAAGGTATCTGTTGAGGTACTAAAAAAATATATATATTCCGATGAAAGTAGACTTTAGGTAGCTATTATTTCGAACTATAGCATCTGAGGTGGTCAAGCCATATTGCGAAATTGACTGGCTGCAGAGTATGCTCTCCAGCCGGACCACATTCCATGACCGATAAGTCCTTAACTAAAGGGTTTAATTGGATCAAAGTTGTCGTATGCAAGGTACTATTTAGGTAGATTTTTTCTGTATATTAATTTCTTAATAGTTCATTATACTTTATTTAATTTTGAAGTGGCGCGGCCAGAGAGTACTGCTCTGCGGCCGGACCACATAAATTGTTCAATAAAAAGTTATCTATTGAGGTACTAAAAAAATAGATATATTCCGATGAAAGTAGACTTTAGGTAGCTATTATTTCCAACTATAGCATCTGAGTACTAAATTGTGGTCCGGCCACAAAGGATCACACCCTATAACCTACTAACATAAATTCTATTTTAATTAATGAAATAACGAAACAACTTCAACGGTAACTATATTTTTTAACATTATTTACCGTTATTCAGTTATTAGTTAAATAAATCGATATTTCGTTGCGTAGTATGCTGACGGTACCGACTCAATGAGCCGCCATTTTCAATCCCATTCTTTATTTGCACGAGTAGTAGTTAGCACTTAGCATTGACCAGAGTTAGCAAATTCAGCATTGACCGGAGCTAGCAAATTCAAACAAAAATATTGGTTAAGTAAATCAGATGGATTTTTCTGTTAGGAAATCCTCTCAGCTGCGGGTTTTTGTTGTTAAGTAGTTTTAATAAGTGGACAGATGTCAAACATGTTTTAAAATAGGTTTAAAGATCTTTATTCTCATACGAAATTACATTTCATTTATAATGAGATAGAGAATTATAACAATTTAACAATTATTAGCCGGTACTCGACTCTAGGTACAATCTCAACTTATTTTTAAATATATTTATGTTTTCACACTCTTTTATATCATTTGGTAACTTATTAAATAGCTGTGCTCCCTCAAACACTACCGTCTTTTTTCCAAAGTTAGTTCTAGGCACTGATAATTGTACTTTATTTCTAATTCTGAGATTGTGGGGGTTGCTTTTTATGTATAATTTTATATTGCTTTTAATAGAATTTGTAATTATTTTTTTTACCAAAATGCACGTATTAAATTTATATAATTGGGATAGGTTGAATATTTTAGTTTTTTTATATATTTGATTAGTTGGGATGTGAAAGGGATATTGAAATAGGGCTTTAATGACTTTGTTCTGGGATCTTTGTAAAGGATTAAGGTTTGTAGGTGCTGCCGAGCCCCAAATCTCGATAAGGTAGGTTAAGTGTGACTTCGCCAAAGCGTTATAAATAGTTAATTTGACTTTCGGTGGTATACAATGTGCTACCTTACGAAGAGCTCCCACCAAAGATGTTAATTTACCTCTCAGATGGTCAATATGAGGCGTCCATGTCAATTTATCATCAATGTATAGTCCTAGGTATTTCTCCCGACTGGATCTTTTAATCAATTCTTTATTTATTGTTAGTGGAATAAAATCAGGGATCACTTTATTTTTCGCAGCTAAAATCATGTAGGACGTTTTGGATGTATTTATGGTCAGTAGATTATGAAGGAGCCATTCACTCAACACATCCAAGTCTCTCTGAGCCTTTGCAGTAATTTCTTGAATTGATTGGCCAAAATAGAATAAGCAAGTATCGTCGGCGAATTAAAATTGACATTTCACGTAGTTCCAATTTTGGGCACCGGAACAGGTAAAGTATACATAAAAAGGTTTATTACCCTCATAATGGAACAGGTAGGCTGCACTGAATATTTATTACGATTTACATTGTCATTACATTGGGATAGTGTTTAGTACGACCACTCCGTCGCTTGCCCTTCATTCGGCAAGGGATTTAAGCCGATACAGCCATCGTAAACCAGAAACCGTCGCTCAATGGTCTTCCTGTAGACTACTTTGAAATGGTCCTTTAATTTATTCAAAATAGACTCATGCATGACACCATGTGGGTAGTAAACTCATAACCACTTTAATTACCAAAATGGCTCCATAATCACTGTTCCGCGAAGTAATAGGTACTGCAATGCAAGCTGTACCTACTATCGAATTTCTTCTTTAGATTCAACTAGCTTGCGGTACATATTTTTGGATGAAATCTTTAAAAATACGACTCACAATAAGTTTATAGAAATGTGTACGCCATTAATTTAAATGGCAGATCATCCATGATGAGTCGACCAAACCTTTGGTGTCCGGCTTGCCTTCGTTGACGCCCAGAGTGGGACGTTAGAGCTGAATGCTTGAAGGGGTGGAAATGCTTTATCATCGTAAATAACGGTGAAAAGCTGACATGATGACCATGATCCAGAAGCCAGTTTCAAATTTTTCGGCACCCTTACACAACTTCGCCTATGGTGCGCCCGTGCGTGTATAGAGTGGATGGCGCTGGTTTATAGGACCCATTTAGTGGGATTCGAGTCACCATCACCAGGGGAAAATCTGAGTTAATATGCATGGTAGACGTCAGTTGTTGTTGAAAATTCATGGTCTACCTGGGCTATTTAACGTATCATATAACTTTGCTTAAAAATAATACTTTTACTTGCAGCAAAGTAATGCGTCCTTGTATTCGATGATCGATCCTTGCATTTGAGTCCCTGTCACTCAAGAGTCAATTTATAATAATATTTTTTAATACATTTTGTTTATTATTCTAAACACATAAACTTTCTAAATAGTGTATTATTTAATTAACAACTTCGACATTTTTACTTTCCGTATCTATCTTTGGTTTTCTATTAGTAAATATGTGCAAAATTGCTCTGCAACCAGGATACAATTCAAATTTAGTTTTAAAAATACCCGCTTTGATTCGCTTTGCTACAGATTCTTCACTAATCATCGTTTTTAAAGCAATTTCCTTATTAAAATTCTCTAGGTCGCTAGCCTTTATTTTGAGATCACACCGATCTGCTCCATCAACCTGCAAAAATAAGAAAGGATTTGACAAGATAAGACTACATCTCATAACATTGACTGTATATTTATTTTATATTAAAAGAAGGCAAGGAGCAAGTGGCTCTGATGGTAAATGAGGAGCTGGGAAACAAAAGCGGACTTGTCCAATTATACGGATTTTTTTTTTCGCGCTATTTGAGTCCATATCTATCGCCCCTATAAATAGGTATTATACATCTGAAGCCGTCCAATCCTATTGAAAAATAATTAATTATATACGATTTCAAACAGAAGCGGTCTTGTCCTGTATAAAAAATTACAAACTATAACAGCCCTTTCACACGGGCAGTCCATGTTGTCCACCATTTTCAAACAAAACAAGACTTGTCCAAATGAAAAAATAAAATAAAAAAATCCATTGGTCTTACTTTTGCTCACAATAGTAAGCCCAATGGATTTTTTATGTGGTAGACTACATTAAGGGAGGGTATTAGTCCAAATTCAACCAAAAGAGGTATTTTTAAACGCTTACGTGTGGGGGTATAAAACATATTTATGAACTATAAAAAATATGGTAGGTAGAGAACAGTCTGTTGCAGTGGAGTATCGGAGCATAATTTGAAAAAACCATCTGGTTTCTCTCAAAAAAAATATTACAAAATGACGAATAAAAAAACTGCGTAAATTCAATTACTCTGAATTTTCAGCGACGACCCCAATTTTTTTTTTACAAAATAAATAGCCAAGCTAATCCTCTAAAGAAGTATCGGATTAGATTTTTTATTTCATAATTATATTATAAGTAATTAAATGAAAACCCGCAAAAAATATAATCTTCGAACTCAAAGCCGCCATTTTCATTATGTGTGCTACGCGATTTTCAACTCAAAACCCAAAGCGGAAGAATAAAAATAGACCGCGGTAACCCGTTTAGTTGTCGAGCAGCGCTCGAGGTGAAAGGTCGGCTCCGGACGCTCTGTGTCGCATGACAGCTGCTTTTTTGACAAGTTCACTAGAGATGCGGTGCTGTCGATTCCCGAACGAACACCGATTTTTGATCTAAAAATATTGTTTTTTACCTATGTCAATCAAATATGATTCAATAATTTGTAAAATTAAGGATTAAAACCTGCAGCGACATGTGTCACAGTTAAATAATATTTATCTAGAGACGTCGATTTATCTTAAACTAATAGTTAAAAATCGATTCGTAAGTATCTAATCGATTTTTTGCAACTGCTGCAAGACAAATAACAAATACTGCAAGATTGAGTAACTACAAGGAAGTATTCTTATTTTCGAATCTGATTCACATTTAGATTTTTTATCCAAGGCGTTATACTTTTAATCAATTTGATTATTTTTTTTATTATACGATTTTACGTATGAAGTGATAAACAAAACAATTTTTTTCGAAATTTAACTCGGTTACAATCGATAACAATTGTAAGCGAAAGATGACCACAATGGACATCTCTAAGTTGGCGGCGCCGGCAATCATGAACGCTTTTTCTCTGCATACATTTTGACAGTAAAAAATTGTGAAACGTTAATCATGTCAATCCGATGGCATTTTGACACAGAATATAGTAATAGTACTAACGTAATTTTCAGATGATTATAGGGTAGGTGGGTACTATTAAGAGTTTACTATTCTAAAATACATAGACTATTTTTTTGAAGGGAGTTGTAAAGTATGTGTACCTACATAGAAAGAGAAAATAAGTTTTGGAAATAAAAAAAGAAAAAAAAACCGTTGACTTTTATATGCACAGCATTCTCCCGGAAATAGTAGACCCGAGGAATACATGCGGGATGACACTCGAGATATTATCATCAATTCATTGACAGCAGGAAACTGCAAAGCAATTGGTTTGAAAGTCTATTTTTTTATAGGATTTGGCTTTGTACGGTTTGTACTTTAGCCACTGACGATATTTAAAAGGTCCAGTATTTTCAATAAATCGTCGCATGAATGCTTATTTGTTCAACCGACCATTTTAACGAATTTCACTTTTAAATGCAGTTACAATAAGGTTGAATTTCCTGATCGATTGGTATAGGCTACTTGCTTTTTGGACCTTAAATACGTATACAGTAACAATTTTAGTTTTTTTAAAACCAACACTAGTAAATATAAACTTCATGCTTATTTGTTCAAAATCCGTGGAGATTCACCAAATGTGTATCCGAACAATAAATTCGTGCTTAAGTGTTCAATCTCCTCACGAGTAACCAATCACGGCAGCGTATTTTGATGATGCAATA
The DNA here is from genome assembly GCA_949319885.1 of Mecyna flavalis. Taxonomy (NCBI): domain Eukaryota; kingdom Metazoa; phylum Arthropoda; class Insecta; order Lepidoptera; family Crambidae; genus Mecyna; species Mecyna flavalis. The sequence goes on from OX439426.1 coordinate 11,612,894, forward strand.
CGCCGCCATATTAAATTCTTTCGCGTCCAAGCGAGTTGTTAGCACGCATTTGTGTTAATTTAAGTTATATTATTTATTAGAAGTGTTTAAAGCATCGGAAAAGGTGTAAAAAATGTCCGTAACACATCATAAAGCGAACAACATAATTACAACTATAGAAAGAGATCGGTAAGTTGTATTTTTTTGTTTCATTACATCGTAGTTCGTCACTGCGTATCGCCAACTTGTTGCACAGGATGTTTAAAATCTCATTGTTATGATTTCAGATTAAATTCTACATCTAAATGAAATAGCCGCGAGACGGCAACAGACTGGCTGGCATACCGTAGAAGGAGAGCCGAGTTATCTATTTTGTTATAATTTATAAAATTAAATACCAAAAAATGTCTTAAAACTATGAAGACATTAAACAGACAAATTATACAAACAAGAAAACATAACGGAGACTATAAACTATAAATATCAAAAACAATGAACTATTCTAAGATACGTCTTAACTCTAAATAAAACTTCACTTGTGCCTATCTTTATTTTACCGTACTACCCTACCTATACTATTTACTATACCCAAAACGTTAATTCCCAACATCCTGTATATGCTCTTAAGACACATAAGAACTGAGTATTTTCGATTGCAAAATGTTCAATCTCCATTGTAGTAATGTTCAATCTCCAAATACAAAATTACTTAAGTGGTCTTTTGTCCAACCTCCATAAAAAAGGTTGATTTTAAACGTAAGCTTAAATCTTTTTAATGTTTATTTTTGGAATATACTTTTTTTACTATAACAGCCATTTATTTAATACGACAGTTGTAAGAAATCAAATTAAATACTCTAAATAATCAATAAAATGTCTCTAGTGTAAAATGGTGCAAATGGAGATTGAACAAATAAGAATTCATGCGACGAAATGTTTTCTTCTTCTTCTTTGTCGTCACACTCTTGGCAGAGTGGTCGTGGTCGTCACATCAGGGGTGGTAGCAACCTTTACAATCCGCCGCCACTCATCTCGTACTGTAGCTCTTCTTGTGCATTCATGGAGTGGACCATTGAGTTGTCACGTTACGGAAGGTAACGGAGCAAATTTCGAAATAAAAGATGATATAATTGAAAGCCAGAAGTTAAATACCAAATGCCACGTCCTAAATCTTGCAGACTTAAGATTATAAGACTAAGTAGGGCTAAGATTAATAAATACGAAAGCAATAGGTAGTAATAATGTAGGATCAGGTAGGGCGTAGGGCGTAGGCAGGCACGCAGGGACGTCCAGGCAGCAAGAGAAGGGCACGCGCCACAAGCGGCGCAGGTGACGGCGCAGATGCCGACGTAGGTAGCAGCGCAGATGTCGGCGTAGGTGGCGGCGCACGGATGGCTCGTAGCTATGCGCCCCGGCGATAAGGAGAGGCGTCGGAGAAGCAGGACGCACCGATGAGCACGTAATAAGCGCCGGCGGCGGAGTCAAGAGGTTCAAGGGGTCTCGCGGTAGTGCCGAAGCCTCGGGAGAAGTTCCTTCTGGGAGAGCAGCCGCACGACGTCTGAGGGATTTGTGGCGGATGGATGGATCCTGAGGACCGTGCCTCGCGTATGCGGTATTAGGCTGTTCCTTCTTCATAAAGCTTCCTAAGAAGGTGCACTAGATGTTTAGGTGTTCCCATAGCCAGGAGAGTCTCCCAAAGTACTGGCCACTTCACTGAGTCGAACACCTTTGAGAAGTCAACAAAGCAAATATAGGTCGGTTTGTTGAACTCTCTGGCTTTTTCAGTGATCTGGCGCACATTCAGAATCTGCTCACGAGTAACCCTCCCCTTCACAAAACCAGCCTGTTCAGGAGAAATTTCCTTAGATAAGTAAGACTTTAATCTCTCATAAATGTTTTAGTAGACTGTTTTTTGTTACCCTGACTGCTTCTAAGATGACTATTATTAAAACATATTTTAATAATTACTGAAAGATGAAAATAAACAAGGATTTGTTTCATTACCAAAATAACCTCAAAGTACAAACATACTTATAACTTTTTTTTTGCAATCACCGTTTGTTAAAATTCTTTTTGGAAATGTTTATGTAATACAATTGCTAGTGTATAAATAAGCATTTTTTAAATCATAGCCGCCCCAATTTTTATTCAGGTAAAACGTAGTATGGGACTTTGCCATTGTTCTTTAAAAAAGTTCCCACTAACTACATTTTGTATGATAGTGCCACAGAACATATACTAAAGTAAAGAAGCGACACTCAAGCATGGTGTGCTCGTAAAATCGCTCGGGGCTATGTGTGCGTGTCCTAGACACGGGCGGGGGTGCTCGCGGCGCGCGGTGTGTGCAGCCGGCCGTCCTGGAATGCCTCGGCCAAGGGTTCGTACATATCTACTTTCGCTCGCCGCTCGTCGGATTGATTGCACGGATTGACTACGCGACGCAAAATCATGCCGGGCGGGCGTTATTGTTGTGTTTATGGCTGTTTGAATTTAAAATAAAATATAAATTTATCAACTACATTTCAAAATTTAAAATAAACGAAATTTTAATTATAATTAAAAGCTCTGAAAACAAGGATTTCAGACGATTAAACTCGAAAACTCGCAAGTAGGTAAAATTGACAATAAATAAAAAACATAATATTATACCTAAATCAAACCTTTCCTTTATTTACATGTTAAAGATTAAAAAACTAATTATGAATAACAGTAAATATAGTTTATGAGTTGCAATTTATGATGTACCTACCTAATATAAGTTATTTAGAGATTACAAAAACTTATTATAAATAAAACCCATGTCCTTGCACAAGTTTAATATTTCCTATGGTTTGTTAAATCTTAGATGATCTCTGCGACAGCTGTTATCGATTTGACAGCTGTTAAATTTTACAATTTTTGACAGTCAAATGTATGAAGAGAAATAACGTTCATGATTGTAGGTTCCCGCCCACTTAGAGATGTTCATTGCTATTTATCATTCGCTTACACGTAATAATCGATTATGAAATTTTCAAACATCGGATAATTTTCTTTTTGTTTATCTCTTTAAACGTACAATTTTATAATCAAAAACCAATTAATTTAATTTGAAGTAAGTCGGTTTGGATAAAACAATTTGAATATGATTGAAGTCCGAAATTCGAAAATAATAATTTGAGAATCTCCGAAAAACAACCAAACTATATCACATACATTGAGCTGATCCCAAAGCTAGTGAAAAGAGCACATGACATGTGTTACGAGTATCAAAAATAACGAAGCAGTTACCACAAATTGGTACTTAATTACATATTAACATCCAGACACAGCACAGAACAAACATAAATCTTTATCACATAAATATTTGCGTAAAGTCATAGAGCATGCCAAATGGTGGCATCGAACCATGAGATGAGGATGTCCTTTAGTTATATTAGAGGTCCTCAATCGTTCAGTGTGGATCGATAGAAGAATCGATTAATTACGAATCGAAGTTTTAACATTCGTTTATGGTAAGACTACGCCTCTAGTAATGTCACTGCGACACCTGTCGGAGAGATCATCAAAAATTTAACAAACCATAGCATACTATGTAATCTCCTTTGCCACAAGTCTAAATTCCATTTCGGCTTAGATTATTGTAGGCATTTCGGTATCATCAACCCTAGCGTAACACGCTCTGGCTCAAGGTCGCTGGTGCTCGAACTCTCACGTACAGAGAGTGTCACGGCTGTGATGGTGCGGAACCCTTCACGTTCGAGTTCAACTCACACTTGGCTGGTTTTTTTTTTTAATACTCCGTCCAGTTATTTGTGCAATATTATGTATGTGTGAGGTTATGTTTATTGCACGTTGATGTATTTGGTGTTGATGTATAATAAATGTATAATATCCACGGACGCGAGGGTTCGAATCCAGCCTAAAAGCTGCATATAGGGCTCGTGGTTTTTTACTATCACATGTTTCATGTATTATCCTTTTTTCAATTATTTTAGCTATTTTGCCAACGAAATTTAAGTTTCTCTAGAATTTATGAATAAGCCTGCAAAGTAACCTAATTAACCTGCTTAAATCATAAAAAAAATAAAAATAAAATAAAAACTGCCTTAAAACAAATATTGATATTTAAAATTTAGTATGATGTCCAGATCTCGAAAACAGTAGTAAAAAGTTTTGATATTAGTGAGTAGGTACCTACTCAAAATATTAAAACTACCAGTTTTTGTTTGGAGGTGAATTGTCTGCTTGTTTTGCTTATACTGTGTTCACGCTGCGCTCTCTGATTGGCGGTTGCGCTCCGCCTACAACGAGACGCGCGGGTGAAAAACGAATTTGGAATCGTGCTACGTCCTCGTCTTAATATCCAAATAAATAAACTTTAGCTATTATACATATAACAAGAGATTTCAGTTTTTTTTGCTCCAGTGTAAAATTTAATTAACTGGACAAGTCGGCTTTTGTTCCCCGGCTCCTCAAATAATAATAATGGATACCCGCGGAAACCTGCATCCACCCGCATCACACATGCATTTGTCGGTTAAAAAATTCACTGTACCTATACATGAAATTTCGCTTTATTAAGATTCTAAGGGTTTTTATTAAATTTTTATCAGTGGCAAAATTTGGGTGAACGCTACATTTTTAAAGAGTTAGAGAGAGTTAGGCGCTTTGCAGACGGCGGGGCGGGCCGGGCCGATCAATTTCACCGCGAAAGATAGCGCAAAGGGAATCCTATACTACCAACGCACATGAAGGGCAAAAAGAACGCGCCCCGTTGTCTGCAAAGCGCCTTAGAGACTAGTCCAAGCACCGGCGTGTTTGGCACGCAATGGGGGGGCGGTCGGCACTTTTTAATTAGTTATTAATGGAATGGGCCGCAGTTACCACTTACCATCAGGTGGGCCGCTTTGCCAACTGGAGGAGCGAAAAAAAAGGGCGGCAGAATTGTCTTCCGCCCCGGGCGGCTGACACCCAAGCTACGCCACTGAGTCCAAGTTACCAGGAATTTATAGTTGTTCCTGTGGTTCTTCTGGTCCAGTGAAGTCGGATGACAACATGAATGTTACAGGTAAAAGATAGCAAATTTCCAGTAATTGGATCCGGACTGTCTATCAATTGTTTTTTTTTTTCTATCCCAAATTTGCAAAGATTTCACTGACCTTGCAAAGAAATGACAATTTAAAATTGGTGTCCACTTTCGGCCATTGTTGCTGTAAAACGCTCTTTTCCCAATCTATCAAATTTGGTAAATCAACGCAAACCCTATTTGGTGCTGAAATGAATCCGGCCCATAATTCAGAACTAAAATGTGGTGTCACGGGAGCTAACATTGTTATGAGCGCTGCCAAAGCCAATTCAAATTCCTTGCTCTTAGCAATGACATGTGGCGGTACGTTGTTCTGAAAATAAAAAAAATAATTATAAACTGTTACTTACCTAAATATTTATTTTGCTTGTGAACTTAAACACATTTTACTGTTTCCCGAATTCAAGAAAGCAGCATCGAACCATGCCTATCTTTTCCCACGGTACAATAAAAGTTCCAGTTTTGCCCACTTCCTATTGATTTATACAACTTGTTTCCCTTTGAAAAATTTGGTATGATATGATTACAAAACTTATTATTGTAGGCAGAGGTAACTGTATTAAACTGTATTAAATTATATTCGAAGTTATTACAAAGCATACACTTACCCTCAATGCACTGGTCAAACTTTGCAATCTTGAAATACCAACACTTAATTTGTTAGTATATTTAAAATGGTAAGTAGTAGTAGCTGTAAAGTAGTTTCTCGCATCCCATAATTTATCTTCATAATTTTTAAATTCTTCACTACTTAAAATTTTGTAATCCTGTTGGGAACTCCTATGCTTCAACAAATCTCTAATAGTCAACCACAGGCGATGCTGCCAATTTAAAACTCCTGGTAATGCTGTAAAAATGTATAAAAAAATACGTATGGTATTAAGTTTATATTGTACTTTCGTAACGCCGTTGGTTTTCTTAATAACCTAAAAAAAAATAAAAAAATAAGTCAATAAAATAGAGAATTAAAGTAAGAATTTTAAAAAAAAAGTTTCCATCCAGTCTCTGTTGCGAACAGTGGCGTAGCGTGTCAGCTGCTCGGGGCGGAAGACAATTCTGCCGCTCTTTTTAAGCAAAGCAGCCCACCTGATCGTAAGTGGTCACTGCGGCCTAGGTATATTCATTCCACTTCAACTTTATTGTGAAATTTTGCCGCCCCCCTAAAAAGTGCCGCCCGGGGCGGACCGCCCTTCGCCCGCGTGCCTTCTGAAGCACAGAGACGGTCGGACGGACGGACGGAGAGAAATAAATGTCACTAAATGTAGTCAGAATGGTCCCCCATCCATTAACCGACCGCGGCGTGGGTAGCTTGACTTTTGTTATCGCTAACGAACCACTGTCACAGATGCGTTACGAGCGCATCCGCACACTACTATAATGCCCGGCAAACATCTTGAAATCGGGTAGGAATTGCGCAGAACGCGAATTTGGAAATGCGTGCGCGCTATTGGTCATCCGTCGACCGAGCGGCAAGAAGTTTGCCGGCACTGTAACTGAAAAGATAGGTAAAAAGTTGACCTAACAGTGTGCTTGAAAGGTTACTTTTTTTCGAGTCGGTCAAGAAGTCAGCTATTACACAATACATCTCCGCATGGTACAAACATTTGTGTGATTTTGTGTGCATGAATATGTCTGTTTGTACAAACTCTAATAAGGGCAGATAAAACAAATACATACTTGCGTCTGACCAGCGACGACTAGTAGCAGGAGGTACATCAGCAAGCATTAATAGTTTAGTGGTATCACATCCATATTTTAACAGCAGCCTTTCAGGATTTTCACCATTAAACTTAGATTTACTCATTTTTTCCCATTGCACTAATACAGGTTCCCCAGTACATTTTTCTTTAAATTCTTTTCCAATTTTTTCTACACTATCGGGATGCAAGTATTTGCCAGATGACTTCAATTTATAGGATTGCCCCATGACCATTCCTTGCACTACAAGTTTTTTAAACGGTTCTTCCTGTGGGGTTAGTCCTAATGAATGCAAGAAGTAACTCATGAAACGTGCATAGTATAAATGTAAAACTGCATGTTCTTTGCCCCCTACATAGATATTTACTGGAGTCTTGCCTATCAAATTACTTTTGGCAAATGGCTTTTCAGTATTATGGGGGTCAAGAAACCGATAATAATACCAAGAAGAATCCACAAATGTGTCCATAGTATCAGTCTCCCTTTTGGCATCACATTGGCATTTAGGGCATTTACAATTAACCCATTCCTCCAAATTTGCTAACGTTTGTATGCCAGATTCTAAAGTTTCAACAAATGGCAGTTTTACTGGTAGTTCCTCATAAGGCACAGGAACTTGACCACAATTTTTGCAATGTACTATGGGTATTGGTGTACCCCAATATCTTTGTCTTGATATTAGCCAATCTTTTAATTTAGAACTTACTGAATGCCCACCAACATTCTTCTTTTTAGCTATATCTATTACATCCTGACCAATTTTCTCTTTATCAATAATTATATGGCTCATGGTATTTGTTGGCATTCCTAAAGTATTTGCTAATTTATAATCTTCTACATCAAATGCTGGAGAAGCTATGTACACGTCTCTTTCAGGAGGATAATTAACATTATCTGTGACAACAATTGGCATATGTTTTTCTGTGATTGGATTGAAGCAATTCAGTTCTGTATTTGGTGAGCACTGTAAAAGTTCTTGTAAAATAATATTATTGCTACTAACAGTAATAAATTCACTGTGAATGAATTTATAAGGATCTGAAGTCCACACTTCAAATGATTTTGACTGATTTCCAGATTTCATATCAAATGTTATAACAATTCCATTACATTCACCAATCCAATGCTTTTGCAAATTAATAATATCTTTCCAATCTTCCAAACTTTCACTGCTTAAACCATCATACAATTTCTTTGCATACTTTGTTGTTTTAATAAACCACTGTGTTAAAATTTTTGATTCAACTTTGGCACCTGACCTCCAAGAACATCCAAATTCATCCACTTGTTCATCAGCTAATACTGTTTTATCAACAGGATCCCAGTTTACTTTTGCCTGTAAAAAGGATAATAGTTAAAATTAAATGAATGCAATCAAAACACATCAAATGATAATATTTAATGGTAATAGCAAACTCCATTTTTAAGAGGTTGGTAATAATCTTATAGATAATTTTAATAATTAAGTTCTAGGTCTAAGAAGAGACCAGGCTGATTTAAACTAAAGTGAAATTTTATTAATTTCAAAAAATAAGGTGCCTTGACCAATGACGTTCAATTAAAAAACTAGACTCACAATCACGCTCAAATATTGTCCGAAGCAAAAGTCTGCCCACCCGACTATTGGGCAGAGTTTTCGTTTAGTTGTATACAATTGACATTAAACACTAAATGCCACGAGAAAAGGTGTTAATTTGAACGAATGTGTTAATGTCATCAGTGTCAAAGCCACTCGGACGTTTTTTGAGGAATTTTTCTTAGAGATTGGGTGTCTAGTTGTATATTGAACGTCATTGGCCTTGACCTGTAATTGTAAATTGTCATAATAGATTTTCACCAGTGGTGTAGCGATTCGGTCTGCCCCAGGCGGGACTTTTTAGGGCGGCAAAATTTTCTGGAAGACCAAAAACAATAGAGCGGCAAAATTGTCTTCCGCCCCGGGCGGCTGACACCCACGCTACGCCACTGATTTTCACATTAGGGTGTTAACAGCATGGCATTAGTTTAAAATAATATTTCATTGCAGTACAAAAATATATGTGCTGCAGTCATATGACAGTCTAACAGTTTAAATTATTCAACATACCTTACATTGATATGCAAGCCCTTCTTCAAATAATTTGAGGAAAATGTATTGTGTCCATTTATAGTAATTAGGGTCACATGTTGAAAGCTCTCTTCTCCAGTCAAAATTAATGTGAAGTTTTAAAAGTTGTTCTTTCATAGATTTTATGTTACTTTGTGTCCAGTTATGGGGAGGAATTCTGCGTTCTATAGCAGCATTCTCTGCAGGTAGTCCAAAAGCATCCCATCCAATTGGATGAATAACATTTTTTCCATCTAATTTGTGAAATCTTGCTATTGTATCTGATATTGAATATACTCGCACATGACCCATATGTAAATTGCCCGAAGGATATGGAAACATTGGTAAAACATAACAAGTCTCTGCATCTTTGTGTAATTCTGTTATTGATGCTGCCACTTCAGACCAATAATCTTCTATTTTCAATTTTATTTCTGTGGATATATCTTCATGCTAGAAAATATATATTTTCTTTAATAACTACACCACTTGTAGTGTATCTATTATTACAATAAAAAAGGTTATTTTATTATATTAAAAAAGAAGATACTTACCCATAGTCCCAAAGTACTTTTGCTGTTTTTAAGTACTCTAGAATAATTTAATAACCGCCTATGTGTAATGGAGAATTTTTTACACCATAATGTGGCAATCATGATATATTTTGAGAATAATATTTACACACAAAAGCTGTTACGGTTCGCTGTTAAGTAAAGTAGTAACTACATTAATTTCAGTACATAATATACTAAACAATTACATACATTTTACAATATTCTTTTGGCAGATTTTTTTTTTTTTTTTTTTTTTTTTTTTTTTTCTGGCTTCGTACGGTTTGTACATTTGCCACAGACAAGTGTAAAAGGTTAGGAAACGTATTATGTATGAAAAAACGGAAACCGGGAATTTTGAGGAAAGGATCAGAAAAGGAGAATAATAATATATTATAACATGTAGTCATACAATAAGTACACAGATTTTATAGGTTACTTTAAATGTCAAAACAATAGAACTGTCACTGTCACCACCAAGGGCACCAAAGAAACATTCAGAAAAAAAAGGAGCAGCTCGTTGATTTAAAACCAAGGAGCCTAAAATATTCCTGGAAACCGCACCTCGAAGTAAAAAGTGTTTTTGTTCCAACAAGTGGTTAATGGAATTCATTAGGAAAAGAAAAGAACGAAATCAATGACGTTCAATTAAAAAACTAGACTCACAATCACGATTAAATATTGTCCGAAGCAAAAGTCTGCCCACCCGACTATTGGGCAGAGTTTTCGTTTAGTTGTGTAGTATACAATTGACATTAAACACTAACTGCCACGAGATAAGGTGTCATTTTGAACGAATGTGTAAATGTCATCTGTGTCAACGCCGCTCGCTCGGACGTTTTTTGAGGAATTTTTCTTAGAGATTGGGTGTCTAGTTGTATATTGAACGTCATTAAACGAAATATATTCATCCAGTAGTTTTCAGTTTTTTAGAAGTTTTCCTAATCTAAAAGTTCATTATGCTTGAGTATACATAAAAAAAAAAAAAACCCCTAAAATGAAATCAAAATTTATTCTTCAAAGTTCTCAATAGATGGCGCCGTTCCACCATGCAGTCACAAGACAAGGAACGGAACGTTATAAAGTTTACTTCGACATGACTTTTATTTTATAAAACGAAACGTTTTGTTTCTGTCAGATCAGATGTCATTTTCATTTGTTTCAATCAATCCCGAAAAAATTTCTAAGTTACGGTGATCCCACACGGACGCGCTGCGCTGCGCTGCGTCGACGCACCGCAAGCGCTCGACGGAATGGGTGCCACACGATCCGATGCGTCGTCGCAAAGCGCTGCGTTGTCCACGCGTCGTCGTGCGTCGTCGTGCGTTGTCTGCGTTGATTTTAGGTTTAGTTTGTGATTTTTATCCCATAAAAGATATCTTTCCTCAACTAATGAGATAAGGTAGTCCACGTCAATGTCATTAATAGTATTATGATGATTTATGTACTTGGGGCGCACGCACCGCTATCTCGACTGCATAAACCATACTGCGACGCGTGCGTCGTCGCTCCGTCGTCGGAGCGCTGCACCACTCCCCCCGCTTCGTCTGTCGGCTACGCGTGCGTTGTACACGCGTTACGGCGACGCGCGTCGCCACAACGGACCGTGTGGCATGCCGTTCAATTTGTATGAAATATAACGCATCGACGACGCTCCGTCGACGCAGCGCAAGCGCTCGACGGAATGGGTGCCACACGATCCGATGCGTCGTCGCAACGCGCTGCGTTGTCCACGCGTCGTCGTGCGTCGTCGTGCGTTGTCTGCGTTGATTTTAGGTTTAGTTTTTGATTTTTATCCCATAAAAGAGGTCTTTCCTCAACTAATGAGTTAAGGTAGTCCACGTCAATGTCATTAATAGTATTATGATGATTTATGTACTTGGGGCGCACCGCTATCTCGACTGCATAAACCATACTGCGACGCGTGCGTCGTCGCTCCGTCGTCGGAGCGCTGCACCACTCCCCCCGCTTCGTCTGTCGGCTACGCGGGCGTTGTACACGCGTTACGGCGACGCGCGTCGCCACAACGGACCGTGTGGCATGCCGTTCAATTTGTATGAAATATAACGCATCGACGACGCTCCGTCGACGCAGCGCAGCGCAACGCGCCCGTGTGGCATCACCGTTACTTAGAAAAAACACTGCTGAGTGCTGCCACCAAGAAGATTAAAAGCTCGTTCCTTGCCAAAAATAATAGTTAAAAAAACTCTTTGGTGGGTGGCATGATTGTTTTCTTTAGTTTTCTTCTCTTGAGGTCTTGCCCTGTCTTGCCAGTGCCAAGCATAACTTCAAATTCGTTCAAAAACTAAAATACAAGTAGCGACGCCGCACAGTAGTCGGCAAGCGGAAAAAAGTCGAAAGTTGGAAGGTTCTAATTCATTAAAATTATCATAGTAGCCTTATTGTAGTATAGTTATGGGATCATAATCAGAAAAAAAAATTATCAATTTAATGTTGGTTAAAAGGAAATATGCCTCGTAAGATGATCAAACACGAGTATATTATTTTTGCGTAGTTTCTATGCTTGGATGTCTACGAATATATTTCTTGAGATATTGATGATATTGACAAAATTTCTTTTTAATTGTCTTTTATGCAGCTTTGTGTATTTACATAAACAATATTATAGTGAAAAAATGCTGTCGTCATTTCCTACTTGACCTTTATAAAAGACACGCATTTATATTCGAAATTACTGTTTTTCTTGGATCGTAACTTTTTTGCCTTCACGATCCCACTGCAGATTTATGTTTCAAAAGATGCCTTAGTCTTTCTAGTAATTAGCCTATTATAAATTAGCTGCTAATATCTGCTACCCTTGACATACAATTCATTTCTCTAATGAGGGTTAGTGTTCGGATGTGAATTGAAATTATTGATAAATGACTTAAACTAGGGTACTTTGATAAAAACAATTTTGTTGTTAATTCGAAATAGCTCACTTATCGTATTGGAATCATCAGTTTGCTTTTTTGCGTCCCTTGTCACAAAATTTTAACATGCCTGTTTTTAAAATATAAAAAAAGTGATCTAGTCGAGATTGTGTTATTAAGTGACCGTGAAGTACACAAGTGTGTCAAGAAACTTGATTACGCTGAAAAATTTAATTATTTCCGCACTCCCATACAAAGCCGACCACTGTGCGCCGCCACCGGAAAGATAAGTTTGTCGGTCTATAGTCGGTGGTCTTGCCTGATTCTGTGACTTGTCATTTGGATTTTGGATTGCAGAATTGTCAATGTCATTATTGTCAATTTAATTGTCTGATGAGCTTTGTGCGGATTGAAATCAAAGAGTATTGAAATTATTTAAACTGAAACTGATTAAAGAAACAGTTCTGTTTTAAAATGGCAAAACCTAAAACTGGAGAGCCTTCAGCTGAAGATGCAAAAAAAATTGTTGACGACGCTAAAAATTTTATTGAAAAAGCTATTGCTGATATAGGCAAGACTTCCGCAACAAAGCAGCTAATTTTAGGTACTGCGTCAGGATGGTAAGCAAAATAATAATTTCTCTAAATCCATGATTTTCAAAACAGCATTATTAGAATGAACTAGTACCAATTAAATTAAACATATTCCATAAAAGATACATCGTAATGTAAACAAAGGAAGACTAAGGTGTTACTGAAATCATGGAATGAGTCACATTTATTTACGGACTTTATTGCACATTCACCCATCGATTTATTGTGTGTTTGTTTCCATACCCAAATATGATTGTTCTGTTTTTATTTTAATAAAAGTAAATTTGTTTAAGGATAACCGGTTTTATTACAATGAAAATTGGGAAAGTGGCTGCAGTTGGTCTAGGCGGTGGTGTTATAATGCTGCACATAGCCAGCCAAAAAGGTTACATTGATATTAACTGGGATAAAATAAACAAGAAGGTTGATAAAATAAGTGACAAAATTGAAAAAGAAACAACAGGAAAATCACCAGATTGGTTTGAAAAAGTAAGTTTTAAGTTAGTCAAAATTTTGTATAATTTGCTTGCATTGCTAACAAAGTTCAATTTTTTTAATTATTTATTATTGGGAATAGATGCATGTATATTGGTTGCATAATAATAATTATTATAAATAATTAATTGTATCGCTTTAGCACATATATTTACTTGAGTTTAAGTTGACAATACAAGTTACTTTGAAAAAAGCATTTATGTTGCTAGAATCTTGTATGAGTTGGGAAGTTATTAAGATTTCAGATTTAAGAACAGATTTGTGCTGTTTGTCTTGATAAATTTAATTTCATTGAAACAGTTGATTTTAAACCATCGAATTCTAAATAAAGAATTCAAAGTAGAAACTTTATTTTGTTCCAGGTATTATTATTTGTCAAAGATAATTCATATTATTCAGCAGGGTTTACTGGAGGATTCTTATTTGGTATTGCCTCTTCATGAATTGAACCCACTCAAAGTGACTAGATGATAATTAGGTATTTACATAAATAATATTTCTCCTTTTTAAAGTAACTTTTTATATTTATTCCAATGACACATTGATATTAGAAAATGATAGGGGATATTTTAAGACTATATACAGGGTGTCCCAGAAACAATGGATAAACCTTTAACTGTCGATAGGTTTTGTCAAGACCTCTCTAATCTCAAATTTTGACTTTAGTAAAAATATCTCGGTTTTCGAAATAATCTACAGTTTATGTTTTTTTTTTTAAATGCCACTTTCGGTTGGTTTTTAATGTGCCATTTTTACAAAGACGGACTTTTTCTAATTCAGTTTTTTTTTTATTTCTAAAAGCATTGTTCAGCTATCAATAACAATGATTAAAATTGAGCTAGTTAGTCAAAAAGTGCTTCAAAAAAAACAATCTTCCGAAAAAAATAAAACAAGAAATTATTTTTCCTCATGTTTGGTCGACTACCATGTAAAAAAAATGTATGGCGCTCATCGTGCCCATTATCTTAAAAACTTGCTTAGTTATTCTAGTTTCCGAAAAGGTATAATAAGCTTATGTTTTCTGTATCTCTTAAACTTTATGGCTTCAAAATGATGGGTGCCATGCTCACTACGCAATATGAGTAAGAAATTATTTGAATCAACACTACCCACAAAGGTGGATAGGCCGGCTCGGCCCTACTTTATGGCCGCCCAAATCGCCGTATCTAAATCCCTTGTTTTTTTTTTTATTCGAGATGTCTGAAAGACCTTGTCTACGCAAGGCCAGTATCCTCAATAACAGAGTTGCGGACTCGCATACAAAATGCAGCTGCATACATAAAAACGTCTGGTTACGCACGCCGCATCAAATTTTCTTTTATAAAAAGATGCAGGGCGTGTATCAGAGCGCAAGGAGGCCAATTCGAACATTTATTGTAAATTTAATAAAAAATTAAAATTACATGTTGTTTTATTGCAAATTCTTTATTCAAACTTACAAATAATAAATTAATCCGAAAAAAGATTATTTTTAAAATTCATACTATTTGCTATTCAACCAGTCATAAAGTTTAAGAGATACAGAAAACATAAGCTTATTATACCTTTTCGAAAACTAGAATAACTAAGCAAGTTTTTAAGATAATGGGCACGATGAGCGCCATACATTTTTTTTACACGGTAGTTGACCAAACATGAGGAAAATTAATTTCTTGTTTTATTTTTTTGGAAGATTGTTTTTTTTTGAAGCACTTCTTGATTAATTAGCTCAATTTTAACCATTGTTATTGATAGCTGAACTATGCTTTTAGAAATAAAAAAAAACTGAATTAGAAAAAGTCCGTATTTGTAAAAATGGCACATTAAAAACCAACCAAAAGTGGCATTTTTAAAAAAAAACATAAACTGTAGATTATTTCGAAAACCGAGATATTTTTACTAAAGTCAAAATTTGAGATTAGAGAGGTCTTGACAAAACCTATCGACAGTTAAAGGTTTATCCATTGTTTCTGGGACACCCTGTATAAATGAATTTAATAATTAAATACATATACAGTTATAGTCATGTAACTACCAAAAAAAATCCAGTAAAATAAAATGAAAATGATATTTTCTTAATTCAATAAATCATGTATGTGTCAGCCCCATTGGGTTGACAAATGTTGACACAAACAATGACATTTCATTTGATCTGAACAAATGGCTATGAAGATTTTCCATGGAGCCTGGCCTACCAATTTTTTTTAAATAGCTAAGCTCCGTGTTCGAATCTTCATATCTCTTTATTTAAATATTTATTCACTCATGTGAAATTTGGGTTCACCAATGAAGGGGATGATACTTTTAAAAAGAGACTTTTGATATTCTTCAATTTTCTCATGATAAGATTAGTAGGGATCTACTTCTAGTGCTCCAGACCTTTCCTCTTATTATTATGATATGCTCAACATATTGTGTTTACCTTCTATAGGCACTAATGCTAGGTTCACAAATCTGATACAGTCGACTCTCGTTAATTCGAAACTCGAGGGACTCTTAAAATATTTCGAATTATCGAATGTTTGAAATATCAAATGGTTCGAAATTTGTGAGAGAAAATCAATAAAACTTCGAATTACCAAGTATTGATCATTAATTATTTATTAACTGCTATTCTATAACAATGAAAAAAGTTCAGAGTGTACATACATAAATCTATTCATAATGTGAATTAATTAATGTTTCGAAAGAACTCTGTTATACTGGTTTGCTTCAAAACACATTGCTGCTGCTCAGACTGCTCAATAACTTTTTTTAAGAACTATTCATAACAAAAACAAAGGCTCGTGTATGTTGATACAAGTTTGAACTTGTCGCAAAATGTACTTACATTACAATCATTCGACCTCTTTCTCTCTGCAACTTTGAATTGTCGAGTGTTGGACGCCGATGAGTTCGAATTAACGTGTCGTTTTATTATATAGCAATGATTTTTTCGTTCGAATTACCAAGTGCATAAAAATGTATTGATTTAGTTCGAAATATAAAGAGATTTTGTAGGGCACTCGTGATAACTTTGAATTATAGAGAGGTTCGAATTATCGCAGGTTGGAATTAACGAGAGTCGACTGTACCTATTTTAAAAATAATTGTAGCACATAATTCTATTGCCACAGTAAAGTTATGATAACAGTATTGCGATTCAGTCTTTTACATAAATACTGACAGCCGCGCGGTACTTTAAGCACGCAATAGGGCCCACCTTATACTTCCTATACCTATTTTCATTACACCTGCCCAGAGATGTAACGGAGGTTTTATCGCAACTGAAGGCGGAATCGGAGTTTTTAAATTTGACTTATCGGAATCGGAGTCGGATGCAGTACTAGTGGCAATTTTTATTGAAGGACAATTAAAAAATTCATTCAGTATTTTTTTTTTCATTTTAATTACATGAAAAAATTAACACAGACAATAAAAAAATCAGAATATTTCTAACAACAACAAATTAATTCAAAATGCTTCGACTCCAAAAGTAGTGTATTGCTCTATACAGGGTGACTTGAAATTAGTGAACACCCTTGTAAGGGAGTATAGTACAGGTCATTTGCAACAAATTTAGTTATGTATATGATTGTGTCAAAGTCAATTATTAATGAGATATTTTAATTTAAATATTTTTTTGAATAATCATAATGAGTCCTCTTTAGGCTGTATGGAATGTAGCAAATGAAAATTAATTAAAAACAGTCCAAAAAACCGATAGTTTTATCTTTATTTAAGTCTAAAGATAA
Organism: Mecyna flavalis; assembly: GCA_949319885.1. Classification (NCBI taxonomy): domain Eukaryota; kingdom Metazoa; phylum Arthropoda; class Insecta; order Lepidoptera; family Crambidae; genus Mecyna; species Mecyna flavalis. The sequence goes on from OX439426.1 coordinate 11,629,950, forward strand.
CTTGTAATTATTTTTTAAAAAAGTTTAAATTGAAGTATATCTCATTATTGATTGACTTTGGCACAATCATATACATAACTAAATTTGTTGCAAATGACCTGTACTATACTCTCTTACAAGGATGTTCACTAATTTCAAGTCACCCTGTATATCCTTCGACCTCCTATTTAAAAGTTTCGGAGGCGAAATCGGAACCGAAAGTTTTAATAATAATCGTAAGTTCCGACTTAGACTGGTGCCACACGGTCGTTGCGGCTGCCACTCCGTCGTTTCAACGCAGCTTCCTTTCCCACCTCGTCTCTCTCATCTCCTTGTTGCGTTGCCGTCCGTCATTTCAACGCATCATCGTGTGGCATGAAGTTCAGATTTATACGAAAAACAACAGAACGTCACCGTTCGGTTGACGCAGCGCAGCCGCAACACGCCCGTTTGGCACCACCCTTAACGGAAACAGAAACGTAACTCCTGCCTACTTGAGATTCTTTCTAGTTTTGTGATTGTAAATATTATATTTATGCAAGTGAAATAGGGAGTGTTCTGTTTGCATGTTGTTTTTTGTTAGTACAGTCAAAAGCACGTCAGACGTAACACTGGACTTTGTACCGCTCTTATGTCGGGGGCATAAGCGCTATTATCGAACTGCAAGTGTATACCGTGATGTGCTGTTGACTGTACCTAGATTTAATAAAATTTACAAATTGCATAGGCTGCTCTACATGTAAGAACCATTAGCATCACACCTGTGGTGATGAGTACCTACGGTATAGGTGTACGGACTATGTATTGAAATCGCCGCCGCCGCCGTATTCACCCGCTTGTATAATATATGAAGATAATCTTTAATGCTTATTTATCTATGCAATAAAGCGTCTGATGGGCACTGGGACAAGGTACCTAAACTTTGGGTAGAGGAGTCCCTCATAACCTCGGTCGAGTGGTGTTGTCGCCTTTAGCCAGCGCCACCCTGACAAGGCTGTGCGTGACGATTTCCCACAACAAGATAAAAATTATTTTGATAAGTATTTTTTAGAAATCCATTTGCAGAAATAAATCATTTCATTTCGTTAAAAAACCAAGCTGGTAATGTAAAAAGTTTGAAACAGTAGGTGGTCGTTCGTTTGCTCAGAGTTTGATCAGATGTTTAGCGTTTACATCGCTATCTATAGAAGTGGCTATTTGTCATATTATAATATTTAAGTTCTACTTTGATAGGTAGTCAACATAGACTATTCAGTTTGGATGTCATGGGTTACGGATTAAATTTTGTTTATTAACATAAAGTATTAAACTTGTTTTAGGTTGAAAGATTTGTGGACCGTAAATTGGACAAAGCTGAAGATTTATTGAAGAAAAAAGAAAAGAAAGCTAAACACTGGTATCATAACTTCACTGGAGATGAACAATATCGCGCTACTGAAACTCATGTGTTTATGGCATCCTTTGTTGCTGGTATGGCTCTTGGGCTTATTTGTGGGAAGTAAAGTACCTACTTGGATACGTATTTCTCCATATTTAATGTTATTGTTATTACTTGTGCATTAGTTTTAGGATTAAATTATTTATATTCTTTATCTCAAGAGCCTATGTCGCAATATTTTGCCGGAGAATATGAAAGCCCTTGTATACTTGGGAAACTTCTTCAACAATTATTATAAGTGTATATTTCTCCATCCGACATAAGTCTGTCAATTATGTACAAACAGAAATACTTATGTACCTATTACTGTTAACTTGGCCGCGGAATATAATATACATGTACATGTTACGGTTGTACGCATAATCAACTGGGCTGCACATTAAAATTACGCACAGCAGTAACTTCTCAAATTTTCACTGGGAAAACCCTATCTAACTATCTAATGTTGCTGTTTGTACATACTGTAAGCCTATTAGAATGAATGATAATTGATAAAACGTGTGGCATGTGGTTTAGTTATCTCCCTGTCTTTTCCATTGTAGATATTTATGCGTTCGCAATATTAATATAGTCTACTGATCCAATATATTGTATTTTATTCGAACCTTAATTATCACTGATGGACTATTTAAAAGGACGGGTGCTCGGGGCTTGTGACTTCATGGCCTAGGATCTACAGGCCGAACACAGCCCTTCCAGGCGGGGGGAGATGCGCGGGGGCACCGCCACCGTAAATTGCACGATTCCCTGCCACTGTCTGTCGGACGGAACGAGACCAGGTGGAGCATCCGGGATTTATTGTTCTTTAATTGCGAAAAAAAGTTGCCACTTCCAGCCCACAACAGTGCGCACTGCGCTTTACACACATGACTTATGTCGCCAGGCGGTATTTCCGAACCAATACGACCTGTATTTTTTTAAGAATTCGGCTCGTCTGGCCGATAACTAATAATAAAATGAATACATTTTGTCGTCTGAAAAACTTTTCGATTAGCATTAGTAGACGGTAATAAATCAGTTTGCTTATATCCTTCTAGCCCCGGATTACTAGACACAATAGAAAATCTATTGTTATGCGGCACCCGAGTGCCGGTTCGGCGTTGAGTGGTTAATGATTAAGGTTAAAATTCTCCAAATTTTTTTAATGGTAGAAACTGAGTGAGAAAGCACGCGCGGTAGCGGTACCTACCATACTAAAGAAAGTGGTCAGATGCGTTGTGGGATCAGCGTGGGTCACGTCACGAGTCGCGCCTACATTTTTTAAGTACAGTCGACAGGACAGCACATCAGACTACTCTCTGCCTGCTGATGCCGTCCGTACTTATGACGACTTATAAGGCAAGACGACTTAGAAGGCACCTAGTTTCTCACTTTTTTGTTTGTCTCAGTTTGAAGTTTGATTTGGATTTGAAATACATTTAAACCTTTTATTTTAATCCTATTTGGGAACAAGTATAAAATAAAAGAAATAGCTCAGTCAAAAAAATTATTATAATAATCAAACAGTTCTTTAGATGGTAAACTTTCTAAGTATGCTCTATACTTTGTGATATATTCATTTTTTAACAATTGAACAGCTCTTCTATATCTACTTTTCTGTGCACCTGAGATTGAAGCCCATATTTCATGATTTAATCCATTTGTTGTATTTAGCATATCAAATAGCTCTCTTGCAGTCCTGAAATGAGAGGTGTTACTTGGTTGGTCCTAGTATAAAAATGCCTATTACCCGATTCGAATGCTATTAGGATAATACCTTTTGGAATTGAGTGACAAATGACGTCAACTGCGCTTGTCCCTACTGTTAGCAATGCATAATAATATCTGTGTGTGTGTGTAAGTCATCACTGTTGCGTGACGGATTTCCAAAAGGTTGTATTCTAATAGCATAAGAACCAGATAGTAGTCACAAATAATGCAAATAATACATCAAAATCCAAAAGCAAGGTGCAAAGGAGCTGTTACTGGGGAGCATGACATGAAGAAAACAATTATTGTAATAAACCTTATGCTGGGTGGTGTTGGTTCAGCTAGTACCGGCTCCATAAAATGTGTTGTACTGTGTAAACATATTTCACTTTGATTGTCATTGATGCAGGATGTTGCAAAATCAGCATCATTATTTGTATTTTTTTCATCACCGCTCTGAGAATCATCTCCAGTCCTTCTGGGACTTTTATTATCTCTTGAACTTGCAATCCTTGTAACGTTTATTTCACTGTTTTCATGGTGTTCAATTTTGCTTTCATCATTTTCAGTATTTTTGTGTACTTCAAGATTCCTGATCAAAAGATTAAACATAAACAATTAGTGCTTTTTATTATTATTATAGGCAGGCAGGCAGTTGCGCCAACTGATAATGCCCGCATCCTATTAATCAGAAGTCAGAACTCAAGATGTCTCTGTACAGCTAGCAAAATGTTTGTCCAATTTGTTTTTGAACTTAATAATTATTATTCATAAATGGAAATTATAACTTTTGTTTTATTTTATAGTTTTGAGGCAACTAAGATTATAGTAGTATTAGTATAATACAAAGCTCATTAACTGTTTGGTTAATTAATGCAATCAGTTGATTGGCATTAGTATTCAGAAGTAATATCCTAAAGGCATAGCTGGGCATTAACTCGTTAATCCGTTAATCAACGAAGTTCACATTTCCAGTAACGGATTAACTTTTAAGTTAACTTAAAAAAATTAACGGACTCGTTAACTTCCGTTAAATGTTTCGAAGTCCGTTAATCCGTTACTTAGGTACTATTCTTACTACTCTAAAATACACTTCGTTTTTTGTTTGTATCAATAAATTCTAATTTTATATCATTTATTACTTTGTCATCTCGACACGAAAAGATTTCTAAGCGTGTCTACTTAGGAAAACATAAAAAATAAATCAATTTCATGTTTTTGTCAACTAGAAACACGTTGGAATTTAATAAGAAGACAGTATGGTTAAGTACGGTCACGTAGATTAATCTCACGCAAATAGTGCTACCTACCATCGTCTGACAAAACGTTTTTTCCCTCTATAAAAGTCAGGCAACTGTTAAAGGATTAAAGTTACGGAAATATCGGACACTGTGTCAAAAAAAAATGTAATAAACTAAAATGTTGCGGGTTTTTTAGACGTATTAGGGTTGCCTAATACGTTCGGTCCCGTACGCCCAGGCAATCACCGCCGACCATAAATACTTGCAACCATAGATTTATATTGTATATCCTGCAACACCGGAGGAATCACAAGTACGTTGCCGGCCTTTGAAAAAGTAATTCATTGCGACGAGCCGTTTGGTGCAATGGTCGAGAAATCGGCTATTCCACCAGTGGTCGCGGGTTCAATCCCCGCACAGTACAAACATTTGTGTGCATGAACGAACATATCTGTTTATATCGGTCTGGGTGTTTCTATGTAAGTAGGTATAATATGCATGTTTTGACCGCCTCCATGGAACAGTGGCTAAGCCGCTCGGGTATAAAAACCCGGAGGTCATGGGTTCGATTCCCGCCTAGGGTCTGGTTGGTGGTAGGGCTCTTTCACAGTCCAACTGGCTAGCTACCACCCCCGCAGGTGAAATCTGCCGCCATAACAGCTCTGGCTGTGTTCCGGCAGTATTCATGTGGGAGCCAGTTCACTTGAAATCAAAGGCTCGAAGATCAGATGAGCCTACAGTCTGGCAGCACATTGAGCGACGCTTTCTGGTGAAGTGTCCTTCAATGGAATAGGCCGTAGTGGCCGCTTACCGTCAGGTAGCCCACCTGTCTGTCTGCCAACTAATGTGGTATTAAAAAAATGTATTTAAAAGAAAAAGTATGTACTTATTTATTTTATGTAATGTTTATCCGTGGTCTGGCTCCCATAGCACAAGCTAATGCTTAGTTTGGGGCTAGGTGGCGCTGTGTGAATAATGTCCAGAGATATTTATTTATTGTTTAATTTATTTATAAGCCAAAGTCCTTTTGGATTATTTCCAACGTCCACCACCAACGTTGCGAGAACTTTTTAATTTTGGTCGCAACTTCCACCATCACGACACGTTGGGAACAATGAAAAAGAGTTATATTATTCTCAACGTCCACCACTCGTGGACTTGGAATGAAATAAGAAGAAGTGGTAATAGCATTATTCTAAACCGGATTTAAGAACGGTTACAGTGTGCTGTGACTGGTTGGAAATAAGTTATTAATAAATTATATTAATAAATTTATCCCAACGAGTCACACTATAACCTGTAACAAAGAAAATCTTTTCGCGTCGAGATGAGGAAGTAATCCCATTTGTAAGTCTTGTGTGTCCAGTTGGAGAAAACCCATTTGTCTTCTTCTTATGGTGCCGTCTTCTTACGAAGGTAAGGTTCTTAGGAAGGAAGAAGAAGGAGAATAACCACTTATAGTTATATCTAATGCAACACAATATAAAAAAGCATTATTTACCTCACAAAGAGATTATTTACTATGTTTTAACGGATTAACGATTAATGTTAACTTGCATTAAATCGTCCCAAAAGTGTCGCTTTAACGTTTAACGAAGTTAACTTTTTTAGCAACAGATAAGCCATTAACGAAGTTAATTACTTGGTTAACGATGCCCAGCTATGCCTAAAGGACTAATGTAAAACACAAAATGATTGCTCTAGGCTAATGGGCTTTAGGAGGATATAGTAGAATGAAAAATGTATTTTATACCTGTGGATATTTTTTCTTTTCTTCATAAATGGTTGAGCTTTTCTCAAATATTCAGCCAATTTATTTTTGTGACTCATTTGCAATTCTCTGTATTTATTATAAAACTGTTGCTTCTCAGTTTTGCTCAATGTTAGCCACGATTTTATTCCCTCCATCATTTTATTCTAAAACAAAAAATCATACAAATATATAATAAGAAAATAAGGGTAGGTTAGTACCTATGTAAGTTTTAAGAAAGATTTATCTGTACGTACCTTAATATTTGAGTCCCTCCTTTTGCAATACAATTTTAAATATAAAGTGAGAACCGATTTTGGATACCTTCTATTTGTACTTTTTTCCATTATTTCGTATTTTCACTGAGCAAGTAAGTATTTTTTCCTTTGTTCGGCGGAATTCTGCCCAGATTCTGCCTGACCACCTAAGCTGACCACAATATTAGACGTATTAGACCGACAAACTTATCTGTTCTGGTGGCGGCGTCGCTACTGTCTATTTAAAACTGTCATTAAATATCGTTTTTGCATTGCATTTCACGTAGTTCCAATTTTGGCCACCGGAACAGATAAGTTTGTACGGGTATAGTCTGTGCCAGGCCCGGTCGAGTTTCTATGAGATGTTTGGAATACCTACGGGGGATAAACTCCGCTCGCCAGAAAATTAAATAAAATAAAATTATTATTTTTTTCGAACAAGCAACATTGACAAACACATTTGGTATTTTATCATTTTCAAAAGCTACTATTAAAGTAGTATTCATAAATTATTCAAAAAATATAATTGTGAGAGATTAGGTAATCAATTTATTGATTTTAAACTTTTAAAGTCATTCTATATACTCTATGAAAGTCATTACGAAAGTTAATGTAGTTTTATATGGTATTTAGAGAAATCTTATATGAACAAAATAAAAATAAAATCTCGTCGATTCGAATTTGATTCGATACTCGATAGGAATCCGTGCTAAGCTCCTTTTAAATATAGCTAAGGTGCTAAGGCCTCAGTGCATCTGGAAAAAGATATTTTATAAATTCAATTCCATTCGGGTACAGGTAGAATTTTATTTCTTGTACCTGGCAACTTTGCTGTTTTGTTTGAGATATCTGTGGTTTTGTAATTTTGTTCAATTTTGTTTTTCTTAGAATAAAATATGGCTGCCATCGCGTACATTTTTGTTGTATTTCCGATTAATTTCAACATTGTTTATAACTTTGCTCCATAACAAAAAACATCGAGTAGGCCAAGTTGGTTCCTCCGTTGTTGTGTCGAGTTTATGTCGTGCAGTGTTGTGTTTAATTAAAGAGACAGGTCAGTGACTCAGTTTGTGTTTGACAATGAAAGAGAATCAAAGAAGATTGTGTTTTTTGTTTTTTCTGGGACGTATGCAAGTAAAATAAAAATAAAAGTGAGGAAGTACGCTGATGTTTAAAATTATAAAGTTATGTCTAATACATATGTACTTATAAAATTATGTACCTGTTGTTTTTATTATTAGCTAATAAAAAGCTTTTGTTTGAATAACCAAACGTATTTTATTAGTATTTATTCCTCTCATATATTTTAAAATCTGTGAGAGCGGGAATATTTAAATGTTTCAAATAAAGTATTTTAAGCAACTTTGAAAGATGGGACATAAATCTGTTTCTACAAAAACAGCTATTTTGTAAGAAAACCTTTTCTTACAAAATTATGTCACATCTTTCAAAGTTGCTTAAAATACTTTAATTGAAACATTTAAATATTCCTGCTCTCACAGATTTTAAATTTTCCCGCTCTCACGTATTTTAAATTTTCCCGCCCTTAAGTTACGAGGGGGCACCCAACAGATGGCGTTGGAATTTTTCATGACATTTTTTTTGTGAGCTTGACGTTCTTCTCTCTAGTAAAAATGTTCTTTGGTCTGTGCTGTGCTTCCATTGTTCTACTCTAAAGCCCGCTCCCCGCTCTACACTTAGCCCGCGAAACGCGCGCGAAGGCTGCGAAAGGGCGCGAACGCTAAGTGTGGAGCCGTTTCGCATAAAATAGGAGACGGCTCCACACTTAGCGTTCGCGCCCTTTCGCAGCCTTCGCGCGCGATCCGCGGGCTAAGTGTAGAGCGGGCTTAAGCATTGCCCACCCAGCTGATGTCATGTCAGTGTGTCACTGTCATTTCCGTTTGCGATTCGGCCACTTTTGATCACTTTTTTAATTATATTAAATTTTCTTTGTCTGTTTATTGTCAATTAATAACATTTGGCAAAGATACTTTAACTTAAGAAGACCTCTGCATTAAGTAATAAATAAAATAAGTAATTTCTCTTAAAACATTAGTAGTGGAGGTAAATGTTTTGCATTAACTACATATTTGGTACTTTTTATACTTACCTACTTAATATTTTACCCTGATTTTTACGCCTATCGCTTTTCGAAATGAGAAATTACTCCGTTTCATAAAATAGAATTTCATTGAAAATTATTAAGCTAGGTGCCTACTTTGTTACAGGTCATTTACTTTGTTACAACTATGTAACTAATATAATAATAAATATCTCTGGACATTATTCACACAGCGCCATCCAGCATATTCATGCACTGCACACAAATGTTTGTACCGTGCGGGGATCGAACCCGCGGCCTCTGAGCTCTGGTGTAATAGCCAACTTCTCGACCATTACACCTAATGGCACATGAACAACTTTTTTAGTGTAACTATAACAACCAAAAAAAAAAAATACATTTATAATAATATAAATAAAGCTAAGTACAATAATTTGAAACCTTCAATGAAAAACCTTTTGTTACAGAATAGGAGGACTGAATAGAAGATACTATAAGAAAGAAAATGGCGAGTAATAAAAAGCAAGTGTATTTTGTATTCCTATCATGCATTTTGCAAAAAAAATTTGAAACCGACAGCCTGAGAAATTATTAGAGGCACAATAATTGTCAAATTGTGCCTCTAATAATTTCTTTCTATTCTTTCTGGTCAATTTGATAAGAACACTGTTCCACTACTGGGCTTTGTTAAAGTGCGGGTGCATTTATGTCCTGTGTAGTTGGTTGTACTTTGAGAGTAGTTTCATTATATTTTAACTTATTTACTAGGTATGGATTGATTGTGCCTGAAAAAGTAAAACCTCCGGTCTTCCAGGCCAAAAGGAATGTCTTTGGTGATGATTCGGAATCTGATGAAGAATCAAAAAGAAAACCAGTTTTGCTACGACCTAGTGATAACATAAATAGACAGGTATGTATTAATATAATAGGCCTTTTTAAGTTATGAAGGCTTTGTTCCAGTGTAAATGCTGTTCATGTTCATTATAGTATGTCCCAAGTTCTTGTTCAAACTTGCTACACTTTTATCATAATATTAAAATAAATCATTAATTATTATATGTATTTGAATGCATTTGCAGGCTAAACTTGCACAAAATAAAGCTGTTGTTGAGGACCCTACAGTTTTTCAATATGACGAAGTCTATGAAAGTATGAAAAATGAAAAAGAAGTTAAGAAAGATAAAAGCAAGGAAATAAAAAAGCCAAGGTATATTGAGAATCTGATAAAATCAGCAAATAAACGAAAAATTGAAAATGAAAGGCGTGTTGAGAGACAGGTAAGTTGACCATGTTTCATGTTTGGTATATTTGTCTGAAAATTAATAAATATAACAAATCAATGGAGTCTCAAGTTTGATTGTGATCATAAAATAATATTAATAAAAATTACTTTTAGATTCAAAAGGAACGAGAGATGGAAGGAGATGAATTTGCTGACAAAGAAGTATTTGTCACATCTGCTTATAAAAAGAAGTTGGAGGAAATGACTCTGGAAGAAGAAAGAGAAAAACGGGAAGAATATTTAGAAAATATAGGAGATGTAACAAAACAAAAAGATTTGGGTAAAGTACCTTCTCATATATTTTTAATCATAATAATAAATAAAGAATCATGATTTATACCGGGCGTCAAAAAATCACACCTTGTATACATCAACTTCACCTTTAAACCTTGTTTTTATAATGCCTGTAGGAAGTCAGCGACCCCGAGAGATCACTCTAGCTAGACCATAAAAGTCCTAACTTTGAATTCTACTATCTCCTGGATGCAGTATTGGGTGAAACAGTCACTATGTCCTCTGTATACATTATATAAATCTTTGCAAAAAGTCAAAATAATGTCTAATCAGGGAACTGAATAGCCCTGTCTTTCTAGTGTAGAAATTATCTGTGCTTAACTGATTCGTTTTGATACATAGTTAAGTTATCAATAAATGGATATCTAATATGTACCTATCTATGATCATCTAACAGTGACAGTAAAAAACAACTAGAAATTTGTTATTATAGGGAAGTATTTTGTAATCTAGACTGAAATACTTGTATTTAATGAGTCCCAACTGTTGCAGTTGATGATGTCATCCGTAAAATAATAGTTTTATTATTGTTTTTCTTTAATATTTGTTATGTTATGAATATATTTATATGTTGTAGTAATTATGTTCTTTCCGCATTCGTTTTGAAGCCCAGTCTATTACCTATAATTTTTATTCTATTCTTGCTATATTCTAACTGATTTATTTGTTTTAGGTGGTTTTTATCGTCACTTGTATGAGCAAAAATTAGGATCAGAAAAGGATATTCAGGCTCGTCCAAGAAATTCGAAAGGCCAATCTCATGAACTTGAAATAGTAACAAATAAAGAAAAAAGTAAGAAAGCTGGCATTAAGAACAGTGAACAAGATCTGTTAGAATCATCAAGAAAACGAAATTATAGAAAAAGGAAACTTTCGTCCGAGGACAATAAACAACTTTCAGAAGGCGAAGTTGAAGATTCGGACGAAGAAATTAACCGACTTAACCTTGATGACATTAGATTGGCTAAAAAGAATAAACAAAATAAGGAAAATATAGATGCCGATTCTGACTTTTCTATTGAAGATTCTAGTGACGAAGAAGACAATAAGGGTGTAAACAACACAACTAAAAAATCTGCTGATGCTGTATTTAAAAAACCTGAAGATAAAACAGTGATTCCCAAGGAAACTATAGAAAGTGAAGAAAAAACTGATGAGAATCAGAAAAAAGATATTATTGAAAGTAAACCTAAACTTGATATCTGGAAAAAGAGAACTGTTGGTGATGTGTTCCAACAAGCTTTGAAAAGATATTATGAAAGAAAAGCAGCCAGAGGCTTAATGTAATTTTATTTGTTGTATCTGTTATTGCAAAGATATAATAAATATTATATTTTTTAAGAAAATGGTGTTTTTTAAGACTTCACAAATAGGTTATTATAGTTAGCATGTATGTACAAAAACATTAGCCTTTTGCAACAATCAGATTTGAGTTTCTATGGGTGAACATTTTGAAGTGTAAACAAATAGGCGCTAATTTTAGGTTCGTATTATAAATAATTTTTATTTGTGTAAAATAGTTTATTCTTAATAATAATCATAAAAATAAAAATCTAATGAAATCCTCTTGATTCTCCTATACAACCACGTAATGAGCTTTGCAGTGCACTGAAAGAAAAACAAGTACAAATTATAATTATTTAAATTTACACAAAATTATACGATGACGTAGATATTTTTGTTCCCTAGTATATAGTTCTCAAAATTTCGTATTTTTCATCACGCATTAACTTGTACAAGTTTGGACACATGATTTCAAACACTAGAACTGAAATATCAAAGATTTTGCGAGTTAAATATAAAAAGAAATCTAAGACACTGGAACCTTCTCCCACTCCGTCGACCGAGCGTCAAGATGTTTGCCTGTATTATGGGTTTTTGTAAATACATATGTACATACTTATTATACATAGTAATAACCAGACTGATACAAACAGACATGTTCATGCGACATGCGTTCGTGCATGGTCAACGGTACACCAAATCGGTCGTCGGAGTTGTTTTATTCAACCAAAGCAAAGACACTCCTGTCCAAAACTTCTTTAAGTTTGCTCATTTTGTGCTGCTGTGTTCTTATCAAGATCGCACTCCCCCTCGACTGTGTAAGAAAAAACAAGGTTGATCCCCCCCCTGAATGTCTTACATAATAAATGGATGACTCCAAAATGGAATTCTTAAAAACGCAATTTCTACTAGTTTAAAAATAGCCCACCCTGGGTCCATGGCTACCCCGCCCTGAGCCAATTGGGAGAATGCTGAAAGAGTGCGCTTCAGTGCCCACTAAGTTATTTAGTTTCCGCTATGCAGGTGCTTAAACGCCGAGTAGAGCAATGGATTTGGGTGGAAACGGATGTTTGAAACAAGATGGCTGTCAAACACAATACGACGTCCTATATAAGCTAGTTGTTCCCTGTTGATCTGTGGAGTTATCAGAAGTTCTGTGGTTGTGAACTTACCTATAAATTCTGAAACAGGGTCATTTTCTCCTTCCGCTCTCATAGTGCCAGTAATCTCCTCGTTTTCAACCATGGGTAAAACCAGTTGGACAAATTCTGGCGTGTAAGGAGGAGCAATAGCATCGAGAACCTGGAATAATTCGATTTTTTTGAAGATCATTCAGCAATAGGTACCTCGCTTTACGCGAGGGATACGTTTCGTACGAAAAAATCGCGTTAACTGAAATTCGCGTATATCGAGGTTTATGGTATAAACATAGTCAAAATTTAACAAACAAATCCCCACAGAACAAAGTCGAAGGACGGGGAATTCCCAAATCTTCAAACAGAATGTTTAGGGGAAGCGGGGATTCCCGCGACCATAGAGAAGTTGATGACTACATTATGTTTATACGCACTCTTTCGCGTAGTAATGCCAGGCATTTGAGCGCGAAATTTGAAATTCGCGTTATAGTGAAACCGCGCATAACGGGGTCGCGTAAAGGCGGGGTATTACTGTACATACTTGTTTATGCTCGGCCAACGAGTTGAGGTGTGTTCAACTAAGCATAATATCGACTGCTGGCGCCCGACGAACCCGGGATTTGATCACAGGACTCTTGGCGCAGCCATCGTTTCAAAGGACCAACTCCTACACATTGCACTACTGGGGAAGTCAAAACCGTATTATACATACAGTTTCGATCTTCTCGTGTTTTATTATACAGTCTAGCTTTCCGCTCGCGGCTTCCCTCGCGTCGACTACAAAACTTTCAACACTATTTTATCCCCTTGGGGGTAGAATTGATCAAAATCCTTTCTTGGCGGATGCCTACGTCATAACATCTACCTGCATGCCAAATTTCAGCCCGATCCGTCCAGTAATTTGGGCTGTACGTTGATAGATCATTATCTCAGTCAGTCAGTCTTCAACCTTTGAGTTATATATGTTTAGATTTTTGTACTTCTTCTTTTAAATTTTGCGTACTTAGCTACTCATTCGTGCAGTTATGATATTTTTAGCTGTGTAGTACCTACGTATTTAAATATAGATACAAGCAATTGGGTATTTCCTAATGGTCATTAAGTAGTCAGGTAGGACCATTAAACATAAAAATTTACCTCTGTGATGAAATATCGAATTAGAGATATGTCAGTGTCTCCGCGTTGCCAGCATTGTTTGATGTAGCGAAGAACGGGAACGACGCAACCACGGCTAAGCAAATTGACCATACGATCTAGCAACATTTTCTTTAATTCAAGCTGAAAACCAATAAATTGAATTTTAAATACATACGTATACGATGTATGTATTCCTAACGAAAGTAAATAGGCAATTTAAAAAAAATGCATAGTTTTTTATCAAATATGGTAATAAAAAATAAGTTCTTATTTAGTGATTAAGCTAAGTGAAAAATATTCTTTTATAATTGATAATACCTGCACTAATATTTCTAACTCATCTTGCGGCGATTCGAATAATTGTACAAGCAGCCTGAGCAGACGATGGTGAAGCAAATGATGACATGATGCAACTTCATCAAGAAGGGCTAAATGAACTGGGCAGTGCTCAGTGCATAGTTTAAAATAAGATGGTTCCGTAACCACACACTCAACCCACACAAGAACGCCCATGCCAACCACTGGAAACCTGAAATGACATCATAACAATTTATTATATTATACGTATATCTCTGCAACTATCTGAAATTCAAAAAGACACATCAGTGTCTTTTGCAATGTCATCGTTTTTTCTTACGTGATGTTATGTATCTTTCGATTAAATCATCACCGAAATATGTTAATGTTAGATGCAGACAGAAATTATGATGACTACAAATGTTTAAAATATCATAGTACCATCAGATGTGACATTAGTCTGAACATTAAAGATTTTTAATATAATACAAATACATCATAATATGTACCTTATGCAGTGGTACAATGTTTGCAATTCGGCTATTAATTCACTCGAACTAGCAGAACTGCTGCACACAGCGTGGACTTTCTCTATAGCTTGTACAGTCGCTTTAAGCTCATCCTTGACTGGTCGTCCTGGCGTGTGCCCCTCACATACACTTGCGGCATAAGCCAGAAGGTACATGTACTTTGATTTATGCTCCGGATTTAATTTGCTGCCCAATTTAAAAAGTGAATCCACAAGAAGTTCTGAAATGAAATAAAGTGCATAGAAAAGTTTTAGTATATCAAATAAAATAACAGATATTACACGAGTGTAAATTAATGGGTCAGTAAATACCTAGGAACTGCGGTATTCTCAACAAATGGACTGGCGGAGGTTCTGGTTGTGTATAAGCTCTGAATAGCACGGAGATATCGGCTGGGTTCAAGGCTCCGCGCGATAACATAGCCGCCAGGGCTGTTCGGGCGTTGCGCCATGATTCGCCAGCTGTCAGCGCCAGGGTTATTGGGGTTACATCGTGACCACTGCAAATGAAGCATTCATCGTAATTTAAAGTCAGTAAATATTAAATTGCATGCTTTTTTATGTTGGAAGGGGTAGTATTTTATTAAATTAATTATGAAAGCTATGCAAATTAGGTGATTATCTTTTATTTCAATTATTTCTACTTCAGCAATCAAAGCACATAGACCAAAAAATTAATATTTATAATTAAATGCTTTAGGTAGAATATAACAATAATTATGAAATACATAGTTAAATACCTTTGTTGAGCACAGCGAGTAATTTCTTGTCCAAGCCTTTTCATTATAGCACCTCCTCTAGGCTCTTGAGATAATATATGCACAATAACTTGACTATATACATATGTATGTGCTCCATGACAAACCATTTTCTATAAATAAAGAACAAATTTTAGTCAAAATGTTCCATCACATGCAACTGATGATGAAAATGTTTAAGTTCTAAGATATATTTGACTCACAGCACATTCATTCACACTATTTTGCCAGTCATCTGAACTTTGTAAAAACCCAACAATTGCTGATTTAAGAACTCTTGAGAATACTTCAATTTGTTGAGCAGCTGTGGATATACTTGTGATTTCACCTTGAAATCCTGCATCAGAAATAAGCTGAAAAAAGGTTAAAATAAGTATATAAAGTATAACAAACAGTATCACATTTTCTAATAGATTAATTTTTAGTATATCTCACCTTGATTGTGAAATTCAGCATGAGACAATCAGGATATTCTTCAGCCAGTCTATATATCAAAGAGCGCCAAGTTGGATGCTCAATCATTTCAGTCAGCCATGCAGGAGTCTACATAGTAAAATTTTCTATAATATTTGCACATTAAAAACAAAAAAGGGTACTTTAATAAATGATATTGATAGTCTAAAATAATATGTGCTTCATGTTAAAAGGAAAATATGTCTACTAGCTTTCCGCCAGCGGTTTCACCCGCATGCAATTTCTTTTTTCATATATCCTGCAGGAATGAGACGTTTTACATAGGAATTTTATAGCCTATGTCCTAATCCGGGTTAGAAACTATACGTGTGGCAGATTTGATCTATATCCGTTCAGCAGTTTAGGCATGATTGAGTATCAAACATCCATACATCCCTTTCACATTTATAATATTAAGTAGGATTATTTAGTAATTTAGTATTAAAAAAGCAGTGTTTAAAAGAACAATTCTACTAAACAAAACGTAATTATAAACTATAATTATTTTATGTGAACTTATGTAAGGTTCATGTTTTAAATTTTGTCACTAAAAGTTTGTTGTAAGAGCCAAATTTATGCATTTTTAGGTATGAAAAGGTTTGTTCAAAAATACATAATTGCAATAGCATGTATAACAATAGTGTGAATGTAATGAATAGATAATAATAACAAATAGAATGGGCAATACTTACTTCACCTTCCTCTGTAAATATTGTGTCAGCCTTTTTAGGGTCAAAAGTTTTGAGAATCATATCTTTTAAATGATTTTCAACCATTGCTTGGACTTCTGTTACTTTAACACCTGCCAATAAAATAATTCTAAGTAAAATTATGTAGGTAAGTAGGTATGCTTTAAATTATGAGTGTATTTATATTAAATTCTGTTTTATGGAACAGTCAAATACTTAAGTTTAATTTTATTTGATTACTTATCAAAATTGAAAAAACATGTAACAGATTAAATAAAACATACCTCCGAGTATAAGCCATTCTGCTAATAAGTTAGCCATTTGAGCCACAGCACTATAGTTTATTGATAATTGTTCAATGACTTGTTCTGGATTGCCTCCAGCTTGAAAGTATCTTTTCAGCTGTCCAAATATACCAGGTTCCATGATATAATCCGGTGTTTTGAATTTTTCCAAACATTCTTGAAGAACCTCTTCAGGATTTTCAATAATATCATCACCACCTTCATCCTGGAATGTGTGGCTTGAAATGAAATATATTCGGCAAATACAGTACTTCTAAATAAAACAATGTCTTACCTCGTACTGGTTATGATTAGATGAATCCCACACACGTTCGTCTTCGTATTGGCTAGGCATTTTTTAAATCACTGTATTAAATATTATCGCTTCACAGACTAGATAGAAGATAAATATCGCTTGTAAATCCGTAATGTAAATTAAACTTTATAAATACATACGAATGATATCGAGTTGAAGTGAAGAACTCAGAAAAACTGCTGAAGATACCAGTGTTGAGTGTTGCCAGCGAGGTCTTGTCAAAATGTGTCAAAAGCACGGATTAGAAATTAGTTAATACGTAAGTCAAAAGTCACCTGAGATGTAAAAAAAAGTAACCTTTTTGTACTTAGAGTAGAACATATGGAGATGCCCTATTGATCTATACAAAAAATTGCTTATATGAATATACATCGAATCGACACTTGCCTTACAAATATATACTTATCTCTTTTCATCTAAGTGATTGTTGCTTATGAAAAAAGAGACAGATATCTTTGCATTGTACCCATTTTGGCAACACTTTTTAGTGACGTCACACAGTTTTTGACGCGTGCCGGTTTCGCCTATTGTGTTCCAGCTAGTGATGTGGCACAATATTTTTATGGATCGATACGTTTTAGATAGTTATATTCTGCAATGGTATATTTCTGCAGATTTCCTGTAAGTGAAACATTAAAGAAATAGATAGAGTTAATAGGTGGGGAAAATATAAATCCGCGACATAAAATAAGGCACGTTTGCTCGCTACACTTCAACGAATACTGGTTTTACAGAACTCTCGACATAACAAGATTACGTGATGGTAGTATGAAACAGTACAGTATCTTCACTTTATCTTCTGTTTAGGATTTTTGGAAAAATGTAATAGGTTTATTAACCATGTGAAGTTGAAATTTCCATTATAATATATATAACAACCTATTGTTATATTAAGGCACTGCATCATCATTATTTTGTGATAGGAAAATAAGAAACTATTTATAGATTTCTAACAAAATATGTGCATTTATGATCGACACGTAAACTTGTATCGATAAATATATCGATATACAATATTGGTTGCACTACGGTCGGGCGCTATCATTGGTGGCGCCATTTTGTGTTCCAACTTTAGGTATACACGTTTTGTACCTACTTAGGGCTTCTCCATGTGTTCTACTCTTAAGGATGCCACCAACGCCATGTTTATTTTTTGACATTGACATTTGTCTTTTACGCATTTTTTAAATTTTGGATTGGAGAATTAGATACCTACACAAAGATCTAAAAACTAGAGTTGCCTATCGATAGTCAACTACCGCTAAACTATCGATAGCTAACGATATGCGTTACTCTGGCGGAAAGCTAGCACGTCTAGAGATGAAATAATTTGTGCAATTTATTGCTGTAAATGTGCCCCTTAAATAAAATTTGTGCCTAGTGGGGTTTCTGAGATATTAATGAAAGTACGATTCCGCCAGCGTAGCGCTTGAAAACGTTATCCTGGTGGCATGATTTTTAGTAGGAGGGACCTAGGACCAATAGGTTAAGTAGCTTAAAAGATAGCTTTAATTTGTGCCCTAAAATAGCGGCATTTGTGCCCCCTCTGCGGTAACGTTTGGCTTATTTTGCATATCTTCAGAACGGCTAGCTGGACGTACAGATAGATATGTTTTTTGTGATTGATGCTTTGTAGTTTGTGCTAATTTGTGCCCCCATAATTATTCCAAAGAAATATGTACATGGCTTATGATTTAAAAAAGATTTTCTAAAAAAGGAAAACAGCCACAAGCTCTTGAATTACTTACGATAGGCGCTGAAAATCTTAAGTAGCTGGTGCCTATATTATGATAAAAGGAACTTCTGACATTCCGGCAGAGTAACGCACATTAGCTAACGTCATTTCGTTATTATTGTGTGGTTAGAGGCTACAGACCGACAAACTTATCTGTTCCGGTGGCCAAAATTGGAACTACGTGAAATGCAATGCAAAAATCGGTCTATACATTTAATATACTAGCGGGCGCCCGCAGTTTCACCCGCGTGGTTCCCGTTCCCGTGGGAATATCGAGATATCCTTTCTTAGGGGATGCCTACGTCATAACATCTACCTGCATGCCAAATTTCAGCCCGATCCGTCCAGACTCCAGTGGTTTGGGCTGTGCGTTGATATCTATCTATGTCAGTCAGTCAGTCAGTCAGTCAGTCAGTCAGTCAGTCACCTTTGAGTTTTATATATATAGATACTCGTACTGTAGTTGTTCAGGCCACATAGTGCCTGATAAACTCGCGGAGCAACGAACAACATCGCTGCACATAACTGTCAAACGGAGGTCATACTAAAACCAGTGCGCTTTGAGACTTCGAGTGACAAACAACCCTTCTATTGTAATTTTAAATATCTTCAACCAATAAATAAATATCATCATCTTCGATCATCTGGAGTCTCATTTCCAAGCCTTCGGCATAAGAAGACCTGCGCATTCAATTGTGGCGCCCAACGTGGGGCGACTCCTGTATTCAACCGGCCACTGGCGGACCGTCTGTGAACTTGGCAGTCGTACTATTGATAGTATCGATACTATTGCTTAATAATGATATCGTAATTCGTATTCCAATAAAACCATCGATGCTGTCAATAGTTTTAGAATGCGATAGTACCGATACTATTGCTATATAGACTATTAGGTATATTGCTTTGCTATTGACAATTATATTTTTGCTATCGGTAGTAAAAACTAAAGACTGAAAAAAAACCTGGATAGGTATAATAAATATTTTTAACTTCACGAATCTTGTCTTCAATTTGATATGGATTTCAGTTTTACTTTAACTTATATCCCTGGATTTACTCTCCGAGTTATAATCTGGCAAATCTTAATTACTGTGGTATTTATGTAGAGTCCAGTTTCTCATATAAGATGCACTGAAAATTGTTTAAAAGTAAATGAATAAATGAAATTATATAAAATTGCCAATTTTTCAAATAGTTCTCCATATTTCTCTAAGGTCTCGGATGCGATCCAGACTTTGGAGCTAACCTTTATGGAGCTCATGGAGCTGCCCTATATGGGCTGTGAGCCTCTCCCTCTAATAAAGGCTCTCTTGCCACTACCAGACGGCCATTGCGAATCGGGTTGTGCGGGCTTACCTTATTGGGTTGCTTGCGATCTAGCGGTAGTTCACTAATTTTGCGGAGGCCCGTGTTAAAATTCCAATGGCTTCCCCGAAGCCATAGGACAAGTAGGTATGCCTTAAAGCATTTCCCCTTAAAGGCACGATTCCATGAGACCGTCTTCTTTTTGTAGGAGAATGTGTTTAGGCACCATAACAGCAGGGTAGCTAGACCTGCGGCCGTGTATGGGACTCGGGACAAAAGCGTCCCAATAGTGTGGTGACTTGTGCGCTCTCGACGACACGGCTCGAGCCACAGACCAAGTAGTACTTAGCTCGAGCACACTAGTAACGTTTGTTCAGCGGCTAGTATAACACTGCAGCGACCCCGACTCCCCTCCCACCGGGCCACACGATGCATGTACTCATGTAGTGACCGAAACAGAAACGGCTCGTCTGTCTGAGCTTTAAGCCAAAACCATTCTCATGGGAACATGCCTTTGCCTAGGCACCACCCCGACTTGTAGCCCCTCCTACTGCGGCCGCTTAGTGCGCCGTTGTACGATCGAGAACACCTGCGCGTGATCACTTTTGGAAAAATATACCGTGCACGCGCATCGTGACTTCTTAGGAATGGCGCTTGTAAACGTGAAAATACTGCACAGGATTTTAGCCTTAACGCGCGGGGGTGTCCGCGATCCTAGTAGTGTGGTGCGTGCGGAAGGCTAGTCTGATATGCTTGGAATCATTGATAGTGTATTTAAAAAAGAGGTAGATACCGCACTAGCGCTCGAAAAATGATCCGCTCATATTGTGTTAATTGACACAAATCATTTTAGACGCATAATGTCAACGGTTGGTGAAGCACATACCTAGATTTAGTATATCTCGACGGATCAAATTCTAATCGCCGTGCGTCAAAGGATGGCATATGACATATCTACCTCTTTTTTAAATACACTATCAATGCTTGGAATTTAAAATAAGTTCAATACTCTCAATATGAAGAACGTACCTACTTACATATTAACACATATCTAAAAAGTATAGGCGCAAGGATTTAAATTATAAGCCTTTCAAAATGTATACTTTGTTACTTCTACTTTAACGGTAAAACTGAGACGAAAGAGACTGAACCCACAACACAGGGAATCCTAGTTTGGGAATCAGTACATATGTATGTATACTTAGGCTGTAAGTGTAGGTGTTTTAAAAATGAAGAACACTTAATTTTATCAGTATTTTTTGTAAGTAGGTATTTATTTATTTACATAATTTTGCGTATGTTGTGGGGTGCTTATAATTGAGTATATAGATAGTAGGCTTACAAAATAAATAAATGCTCTGTGACTAGGATGTTAGCTTTGACTGGCTTTCCACACCAAGAAGTTAATTTGTAAGTGGTAAAAAAATCTTTGATTAGGAATATTAACCAAAGAATAAAATGTACAAATTCAATGTTCTTCTGGCTATCAAATATTTTATTTATTTTAAATTTATAATAACATAGGGGAATTTAAACAATGTAAGTAGCTTTAATAAATTAATAACAAATTTTATTTGATCAGTACGATGATGCACCTCACATTCGTGCTTAGTTAAGTGTGTACAAGTATTTGCAATTGAACATTACTTACTTACCTATTGTATTTAAGTAAGTAGGTACATAATCATAATTTACCTACATATGTACACGTGGGCAGGTAAGTCTTGATATTTATTTAAGTACAATACGTTTTAACGTCGTGTGGTGGCTATTATTATTATAATAATTTAAACTTAAAAGTACAAAGATTATAAGTATAATGCATAATTATAGATAAACAGAAATTACAAGAAGTATTCCGTACTATTGTAAAAAAAGGTTACAAAACAATAAATTAATTATTTCATAGCGCAATTATTGGTGACGGAGGAGTACTACTCTCACAGGTAGAAAATGACATTTACATTTGTTCCCGTTTAACGTGGAGGAAAGCGTTGCAAGCATTGGTTAGCTTAATTAATTTACGTGTAGGTATACTTTAATATCGGGGACTATTAAAATTATTATTAATAAAACTACCTTTCACAAGTTGATTTTGAAATCTACCTATACAAATTATTTTTTTAACTACAAAAGCTCAAGGCATATGTAAGTAAGTATGCTTAATATGAACTATGAAATATAATAATATTTTTCTGCAATTAGGCAAAATTAGGCTTAGATTTATGTGGCTATCAAAAAGAAGGATTGAAAAGCTTTTTAACTAATGTAATTCGTGTAATATAGTCTTCCGCGAATGTATTTTATACATTGCTTACTCTTTAAGATTTTTAAAATAAAACAAATATTAAGACGTCTCTCACGTGGTAGAGTTGTGTTTAAGTAACCAGATTCGAATTTTCAGAGAGCAAGATAGGTAACTTTCATCTGTGATCATAACAATACCACTTAATAATAATGTTAAAAATAATTCCTACGAGATGAGACATTGTTGATAAAAGACATACATAATCCCTAATTGTTTTATTTCCTTGAAAACAAGTTAACAAGATCAACTGTTCCATGCTTTTTTTTTATCTTAGATCAGTTGGCAGACAGGCACGCAGCCCAGGGACGCTTCATCTGGAAGAGTCGCTCAATGGGCTGCCACACCGTAGGCTCCTCTGGTCTTCGAGCCTCTGACTTCAAATGTACTGGTGTGTCTCTGAATAATATTGCCGAAACACAGCCAGTGCAGCATTGGTGGTGGTAATTAGCCAGTCGGACTCAGAAAAAGTCCTACCACCAAACAGACCCAAGGCGGAAATCGAACCCACGTCCTCCGGGTTTTATACCCGAGCGGCTAGACACACACGGAGACGGTCTTGCCAGCTGTGACTTGTTATTTTTTCTTCCACTGTGATTGTAGATTTCATAGAAAAACAATCGCAGAAAACATTTATACGATTCACGAAAGCATTTTTCTATATTCTTGCTTTTTTAGAATTTCTAATGGTTAATATTGTAAATAGTAACATCTATCAGAAATGTAAAATTATATTTACTTAATACATATTATGTAGGCAAGTAGTCTGCAAGTACTCATATAAATATGTATGACAGTTTCCCTTTAGTATTTTCGTTTTTATTTCTTCTGTCGGAAATGTTTTAATTACTATCTGACTACGCATAGGAGTCTACGTTGTAGATTCTTAATGCACAATAATAATAAAATATCTAATAGGCAACAGTAGGTCCCATTGTATGTGATTTTATTTATTGATTTGGCTAACAGCCGCACTAAAACAAATCATAATAAGGCAATCATAATTGGTTCTTTTTTCTTGTAATTAGGTACGGATGTGTCCACTATACTTTCTCGTTTTGAGATTTCTTGTGTCATCACAATGTGCGTCCTGCAATGGCATCGCGTAAGGAAGAATACAGGTAGATCTAATTGTGATGTGTGGGCATGCTCTATTAATTTTAACAACATTACAATCTTAAAAGGTATTTATCAATATGAATGTCAGGCAAATATTTACCCTGCTTTTATTTAGAAAATTTTCGAAATTTTTAAAATTGGTTCAATAGGACGTTCCTAATCAAGTAAATAGATTACTGTTAAAGAGTTTCATTATGAAACTCTTTAACAGTGACCTTTAGTAGATAGATATACAAAAAAAAATTTTTTTGACTTATTTTACTTGGTGCGATTAGGTAGCTAATTTAATGTAGATAATAAACTGAATTTCTATCACAGTTTCATCGAAATATTTTATAGCTACATGCTTAAAACGACAACAAAACCGGGTTCAAAATCAAAGAAATCTTACCTAATTGCATAGTACTATTGCTTACACTCACTTGCTTGAAACACTCGAGTGTCTCGTTTTCATTTTAGACCGTGGTAACGTCCCCCTATTTTAACCTACATCATTATTGGATAGGTTTTTGGTACCTAATGTATCCTATAGATACATTTAGCAAGTATGAACATGCCACGTTTTAAATTTTTTGTCCTAGGTTTTGATCAGAGAAGAGTGTATACCTACACCTGACATATTCATGCTGTACTGGTAGGTACCTCAAAGAATAAAATATTTACAACTTTAAACATTAAAAGGTAAATTTGATTTTATAAATCAGAAGCTTCTATTCACAAGATATTCGATAGTATTGACGATTTAAAATTTAGTTCAACATGTTATTGAGTTTGAGAACTTAGTTTTAGACTTTAGTAGATTTTTTATAGGCCGTGACACCAAGTATTTTTTAGGCAAATATGACGTAACTAACCTGCGTACATTGGTCTGGTCCCAAGGTATTTGGGAATTGTAATTAGTAACTTCCTAACTCAGCGAGATGGACTAGCGAATATCCCCACATATAGATTACCAGGGAATTGTAGACCTGAGTCGTTGCAATAGTTATAATATGGACTACATAAAAATGTTTCAACGAAGACATCATCGAATATCTTGAGCATTTCAATACTTAATTTATCTACATATTAGCAAAAGGGGAATTCTCGTAGCAACAATTCGGCCTAACACTATTAATAAACATAATCCTGGGATTCATTTCCCTAAAATTGATTATTAAATTGTTGACGAGAAATACCCTTTTGGTCCGAAAAAAGCATTAATTAAAAAAATAAATTAAGCGTTATTTTAATAATACTTTTAACTATCTAAACCGTAACTACTTTCGAGTCTTTAGTCTTTAATTTATAATATAAAACGAGTGGAATCGATGACACTTAGTTTTACTTCAACCACATTATAATTACTCGTTGTATATCTATTTATTGGAGCAGCACAAGACACACTTTATTCATTATACTTACTCAATCACTCTAAACTAATGATTGCTCTTTGAAATTAATTAAGCACCTATCTAATTAATTATTGGTAACACAAAATATATTATTGTTATGGACAGCTTTTGTGTCATCTCTTGTGTTGACTAGCTTTGTGCGCGAGGTAGAGTCATAAGAATAAATAAAATTTATTTTCATTGTAGGTTTTGGCCCGTATTCAGATTTCAGATACAAGAATTTGCCTGTATCGTAGACCCCATCTTGTGCCCTATTGCCTAATTATTAAAGTATAAATAAGGTTGCTCCGAATCTACATTATATCATATACATATACATACGTTGTTTTATTATTTCTAAATACGGGCCTAATAAAATCCACGTGACTGGTAAAAAGCACTCTAGGATCAAAACCCTTTCTATAGACTAAGTATGTACAAGTACGTACGTTCATGTATTCAATTATAAGTAGGTATTTAAATTCTTATTTTCGTTACTGTAAAACCAGTCATTGCCCATGGTCCACCTTCGTTGTTCACCCAGGTGTACCAAGGGCAATTATTTCTACATTGGCCTATAATCATTTAGATAAATGTGATACTAAATTATGTTTTCATCGTTTTTGATTCGTGATAAGACGAAGGAACCATGACGTACGAGTATCTTAGATAGACTCACCAATAGTATTATTACACCTATACATACGAGCATATCATCTCAAAATAGCATGATGCCTACGACATAATTTTTGACTGTCAAATGTATGCAGAAAAATAACGTTCATGATGGCCGGCCCCGCCAACTTAGGAATGTTCATTGCTATCATTTTTCGCTTACAATAATTATTATCGATTGTAACGGAGTAAAATTTAAAAAAAATTGTTCACTTTTAACGTAAAAACAAATAAAACGTCTTGGATAAAAAACCTAAATGTGAATGCGATTCGAAAATAAGAATACTTTCATAAAGGTACTCAATCTTGCAGTATGGGTCGATTAAAGAATCGATTAGGTACTTACGTATCGATTATAACTATTAGTTTAAGATAAATCGACGTCTCTAGAATTGACACAGTGACACATGAGATCATCTTACAGCCCGTTCCACATAAGTTGTCCTTTAGCCGCTATATTGGCAGCATTGCCTACGCTTTGTAAAGCTGTCAAAAAACAGATTGAATGTATTGAAAAACAATACTACCAATATAGCGGCTAAAGGACAACTTATGTGGAACGGGCTGTAAATTATACAAACTATATAGAATCATATTTGATTGACAGTCGGTAAAAAACAATTTTTATGATTCAAAATCGGTGTTCGTATCTATATTCGTATCTATATCTATAATCGAATCGACGCAACGCATCACTAGTGAACTCTTCATGACAGCTGTCATACGTATCGAGCTATTTTGGGAATACAAATAGATACGGTATTAGAGCGAAGAAAATTTCGTTATAGTCACAATTATTATTTTCAAATTGATTTCATTAATTCATTTAGTTCTATTTGTTGAATGATATGATATGGTCAGTATTTAATTGGATTGTAATAATGCTAGAACAGAAACGGAAATATTATTTTTTAAATTTTCAAGTTCACTTATGCACCTTAAATTGTTATTTTCACTTAGGGTTGTTATTTTCACTTAGAGACTACGAGGGAGATAGCCCAGGCAGCCCAGGCGTCCGCGCCACGCAAGCACATCACTGATAAACATTTCCGATATTATAAATGTTTCCCTTTTCTGATTATGTCTTCATTAATACTTCAATCTACACTTATGAGGAAATAACGAGTATTCTTTAAAATTTTGAGTAAAGGTTGAGATCGCCCTATTTTCTGAATAGTATCTATAGTGGAAAACAATTTACTTAGAATTTGGTAGGTATGCATGATATCGAATTATCTGAATTTTATAATGTTTTTTTTTATATTATTTAAAAAACATGTTCGGATTTTAAGAACATGGTAATCTGAAAAACATTTACTCGTAAGTGTAGTTTGTGAACACTCTATTTCGTGTACCTACATCTTCATAGCATATTCGAAGTAGTCCATTGATAAGCAATTTGAAGTTGGAAAGGAGCAGTGAAAGAGCTTGTTTGACAGTATCGCGTGCGCGTGCCTCACGCGTCCGGGTGCAGCAGGTGGAGGTCGACGGCGACGTCGCGGCGCTGCGCGCGCACCAGCCGCGGCGCGCGCGCCTCGCCCAGCAGCGCCGCGTCCTCGGCCAGCGAGTCGCCGGACCCGTAGCCGCGCTCCTCGCCGCCCTCCGCCTCGCCCTCGCACCACGACGCCGAGCCGGTGCTACCCGACCGTGAGCCGCCGCCTTCTGCTTCCGTCTCCACATCCACGGAACAGCTTGCACACACCTCTGAAATATTGTTATAAACACTGTACTGATAATAATATTATCCTTCTCTTGAGCTACTTTTTGCTGACTTGCTAACTCGGCTGGAAATCTCTCATCTCATATTATGAAAAAAGAGAGAGGAGCCGATGATTTTCGAAAGTTCCTAAATAGTAGGTACGACTTTATTGCGTTGCAAGGGACTGAATAGGTAACTAGTGGAATTTGTCGTTTTGTTGAAAAAGTTTGTTTGCTTATTACTTAACTGTGTAACTTTACCTTGTCCTATATATTATCATAAACCTAAAATAAAATAACAAATTTTTATTTAGAGATAATAATTGTGTTAAAAAAGTTTAATAAATCGGTGCTGAGATATATTGAGTTGAGTAGTACATTTTGATTGTGTTTGCGATATCAGATAAGAACTCTAGTAAATCTATAGATATAGTTTCGGTTTTCATAAAATGTTGATGACGTAGATTATTTAAAATAACTGCGGAAACTCAAAAATTGGACCTAAAGTAGATACTCAAATTGGTCTTTACAAGACTTGGCAGCGAGTGATTCTTAGTTTACCGATTCTTAATTTTCTTGCTGAATCCGCGCTCGCTCCTCGGGAGCTGTTATTGATTTTCCGATTCCTTTTTTATGACGGTGAGCTGTAAGATGCCTGTGGTAATAGAATGTCTGCAGTTCTTATGACTCCCTAAACCATTTATTTATAGTCACGACTAGCAACATAAGCGTATGGTACTGTATCTATTATTGTATGATAAACCTAAGTCGGGATTACACCGACATCGTGTTTTTATTTAAGAAAAAATATAATTTTCTTACCAGATTTTGAATGAGAAACTTGCAAGATTAATAAACAATACATCTATGTTTAAAATAACAATGCACTTTTGTTATTAGATTTAGGTATTACTGCATTGTAAATATTGTAATACCTAAACCTATCAGAGTTTTGGTTTTTTTAAACGCCATGTAAAAATAATAGCAGACAGAAACTATGATTGACTGGTAATCTTGCTTTGACTAGGGCGAGATGGAATATTATAATATGTATCAATACTTCGGCAGGCTGTACGGAAAATGACTTACAAAAATTTGGCTCTGAATTAAAATATCATTGGCATTGCATATGAATAAAAAACTCTACATTATTAAATTCTACGTCACAAATCATGCGGAAAAACAAATGTGTTATTAAATAAAAAATAAACTTGTAAGGATATAGTGTCTAGCGTGAGTAAAGACATTATCTTACCGTTTTCATAAGCATATGCCCAGAAGTTCCTATATATGAAATGTATTTCGTAGTGTATAAAACTATGAATTATTATTGGATGTAGAATTCTTGCGTTTACAATTTTAGTCCAGGTAATGTTTATTTAAATTATTGTAAAATATTCTGTTAAAGGTGTAAATTAGGTAAGTACCTATTGTAATTGAAAATGTTGTTATGTGTTTCTGTGATTGCTTCTCTGGATACTCATAATTACAAAAAAATCTAGTTAAGAGAAACAGGCATACATTAAAAGATAAAAATGTAGATGAGGTAAAACTAAATACAACACCTTTATTGGGTACATAGATAAGTAGGGGGTAGTGGGAGTTGGGACGGGGGACAAAGACACTATGATACACATTCCACACATCGATATATGGGAAGGATAGGACTCACGCAGCCTGCGGCGGCCGATTAGAATGGGGCTCTCCCAAGTTGGCGGTCAGAGAGAGGTCGACGACGAATAGTCTTCATAAGATGCTGCAATTTTGTAATATTCGCATATTTATACCTATGGCAACGACGTGTAATTGGTTAACTATCGATTATTTACACAAACGAATAGTAAAAAAATGTTAAGGTATGTGTCTAATCTACATACATAATTTTTAATGTAATGTGTGTAGTCAATGTTTTCTGACGATATGATGTGCTAGGTAGTCAATATAGGTACTGCTCGTAATTCAGTGTTAGTGGTTATTTACGCTATTTGCCACAAGCTTCATAACTCCTAAATATGTCACGGCCACTAGATATACATATTCGTCCACTAAATATGCTCTACCTAAATGTAAAAATCATATTGTTTTTTACTACCATATAAATAAAACTGAGTTACATTTAATGTTTCCAACTATATTTTATTGAATTTACATTGAATAAATATCGCAAAATAATTTTGCTCCGTGGATATGTATTTATTAAAAAACAAAGAAGCTGTTTGACAATAACGTTCAGGGTCAGCTCTTTTTTTTTAATTCGTAATGATAACTAAAAATACGACAAAACGGTTCCTAGATGTGTATGGTACTCAGATCGTTAAAAAAAGTATACTAGAAGCACAAGGATTTAATCTTTGAAATCAAACATAATTCGTCCGACTGTGTTTCTAAGTAAAATAAGTGTACCTAACTAACTATGATTTTAGTAACTATTTAGTATTCTGTGCTATGATATTGTTCATCAACAGTGGTCTTAAGGTATATGTTAGTTGATGACAAGTGCATTTGTGGCAAATAACGAGTGAGTTACATAATAATTCAAACCTGAGCTGTCCGTCACGAGCCGTGGGGGCGTGTCCTCGCGATCAGTCGGTACCACTATTACTACTTCGTCTTCCCTCGGTGACTCTCCATTTCTACTTGATGAGGTTCTGAAAATATACCAAATATTTGTTGCCAAAAATGTACTATTTTTTACATCAAAACAGTGCCAATCTTGATTTTATTTCTTTAGTATGAATATGTATACATATCGATACCAGAAATATGAATTAACGTAAGGGACATTTTGGCGAAAATGAGTTATATATATCATTGGATTCAGAATTTTCTGCTCTATCGATTGGTGTTATTGAAAAAGTTCTATCGTTAAAAAAATGTCCCTTACAGTAAGATTTTTTGGCCTGCGTAAAACGTTTTATGCCAAAAAAAATAATGTAACTGACGTTTACATTTTTTTAACACCCTTACCTTAAATCTCAAATTAGTCGACTCAAATAACATGTCCCTTACTTTAATTCGTGATTAGAGAACGGATGAACCGATTTGGCTGAAAATTGGCGAAGAGGTAGCTTCAAACCAGGATACGGGCATAGGATACTTTGATGGGGGAAAGGGGGGGATAATTGAAAAAAAATACGCGCGAGTGAAACCGCGAGGGCGACCCTAGTATTATAATATATTTCTTATATTAATATCACTTATATTTTTTTAGTCATTCATCTTTCAGACAAATAATATTTTTTCATCTTTCTTTCGTTTTCAGTACATTCATTCAGTTACTTAATAAATAAGACTGTTTGATTAAGTCTGAGATTTTTATATATTTAATTTCTGATTTTAAAGCCAATGAAACGTAATTATTAAAACTACAGAGTTTGATAAAGGAATCCTAATTAAAAGAGATCATAAAGTCAAATACATAATTATTATTTTTAATTGATAAGTAAAAGGTGTCTAAGACTGTTAATGATTTAGAACATTTATTTAAACATTGTTACTTTTAGAACATTTATTTAAACTAAACAAAAAGTTTAATAGACTGATTAGTGTGTTGAATTTATAATAATTACGCAGACATAAAAGTCGAACATAAAAAGAAATATTAAATAACCTACTTACATGGTATTAAAATATTATAAATTTAGTAGATAATCTATAAATACATCAAATTGCAACACTGTAAAAGTCCTTTACAATAGAATTTCGTATAATTTTTTATTTCTCTTGCTGCTTACGTTATGCTTGACGTTTTACAAATAAAATATTAGCGACGTAAGGTACAACAAAACGTATTTTTTTAATGTAAGGGACATGCTATTTCTTAAACCACTGGGTATTTGTAAATTTTTCGTTCATAGCATGAAAGAAGAGAAAATTCTAAGAAACTTTGCTCTAGACACAATTAAAATTGGAGCAGACAGTAAAAAGTTATAGAGAGATTTAAAAAAAATTAATCGTTTTTTGGCTCTCCTGAAAAACAGTGTTTTGTCCCTTACGTTAATTCATATTTCTGGTATCGATATGTTCTGCTCTCTGCAGTTACGAGTATTAAAAAATTCTGTTCTTTCTCTATTTGGTCATCTGGTTTTAGGGATCCCGCTTTTAGAAAAGAATAAGCTGGCCAAATACTATTAATGTATATAGCCTTATAAATACACATGTCTGCAAACAAAAACACTAGCATCATGTTTGGGTTTCTCCATATAACCAGGCCAGGCATGACGGAGATTTTTGTATAGAAACCGATCGATTATTTATATGCAGATATGATTCTAAATTGTGTTTACATAGCCTATATCACAGTATCTTAATCACAAAAGTAATTTCATCAAGAGATATTGTTGACTTCAGATCATTACAACTCTAAAATGTATAAATAAATGTGGGATAATAATAAACTATTTTCCTTACTTTACAATGACTTTTTTCCGCATGAATCTTGTACCGAGATCGGAATAGCCTCTATTCATAGGCCTCTTGTGAGGCATAGGTAGCGCGGAGACGGGCGCGGGCGGCTCGAAGGTGCGCGAGACCGGCGAGTTGGGCTCGGAGCACTGCTTGTCGGACAGCGCGGGGCGCACGCGCAGCGCCATGGCGCCCTCGCCGCCCGCCCCGCCTGACCCACCGCCCCCGCACCCGCCACTCTCACTACTATTCCCTGCTATCCTTCTCGTTGTTCTTCTATCTTCTTCATATAACTCTAACAAATGATCCAACTTACTTTCTATATCATCTACCTGAAAAGCAAGCATATAGTGTCAATTGTTAAAAAAAACTATTTTCCTATAGAAATTGATTGAAAGCACTGATTGAAATTATTTTTGAACTTACTTGTCTTTCAATTTTAACTACTCTGGAAGCTAGGCTGATTTTGGATGCATATACGTCTTTCGCTTTCGATCCTTGCTTACCAAGTATTTGATCTAACCTGTAAAATATTTATGTTAGTC
The DNA here is from genome assembly GCA_949319885.1 of Mecyna flavalis. Lineage (NCBI taxonomy): Eukaryota > Metazoa > Arthropoda > Insecta > Lepidoptera > Crambidae > Mecyna > Mecyna flavalis. Next base: position 11,661,984 of record OX439426.1, read on the forward strand.
AAATGTGTACCTTATATATTTAGATCCGAATGCGAATTCGCAATCGTTAATCGAGAAGCTATCTAGAAGACACATTTTTGTGGTGATTTGATTTTGATTTACCTACACCTGGCGAGAAAAAATAATGCTTATTGATTGGACGTACATTTTGCGTATTTTAAAAATTCTCGCCATTATTATCATAAAATATCTCTCTCTGCGTTCGACTAAGGCGGCTGATAAATGACTACTATTTAAAAAATTTAATGACATAATTATCAGAGCCAAAATATGAGTCAATTCGTAATTGCGTTTCTTATGCTGCTTCTTTTCATAACTAAACGGTTAAGTCATGATTTCAATCATGCTTTTTGCTATGCGCAGTTTTAATCTTCTATACAATAAATTACGAGTTTAAATTCTCTTATGTATCGTAGTGTTTCTGCATAACACAACTCTGAACACGAAACGTTTGTTTCAAAAGTCTTTAATAAACAAAAGCATTCCACTCCATGGCAAAACATGAAAACAATGGAATCAACATTCTAAATAAACTAATAGTTTCTAGTTGGATATTACTGTTATTCATTATATCGAGCTGTATAGTAGTTAAAGGGTAATCACTCAGACCAGCTAGCTTATTTTAACAATTGTATGATGAGGAAGTAGATTTATTTGATATTAAAAGACTGGTACCTATAAATAAAATAGAACATCTAATAATGAATACAATATCAAGACATCATTAACATTTCGTTTATATTACGTAGTACGTTTTTGATCTTCAGTTGGAATTATTTTATTTTCATATAGTTAGGTACTTGTCTATGGAATAAAACCGCTACGAATGTAATAAAAAGGCCCAGTAAAAAAATTATGAGTAAAGTAGTAACAGTATTTTTAAAGTAATTAACTACAAATCTGGACAAAAACTAATGTTCTTTTTGAATATTTATGCAGAGATATTTATGTAAACAGTAAAAATTGATTATAATATAAGGAAATATTTTATTAGTAATAATAAATTATTATAATAATTGTTCTTAATAAAATGGAGTAAAAATAGCATCTACACTTATGAAAATACTTCTAAATGCAGTGACACTAAAGTTACCTACTAAGAGTAACTGCAACACAATGTACATACTTAGGTGGACAACATTTTCTGCTAAACTAACATACCAAAAATAATGTTGGTGAAACAACGAAATACACTGACTGTGTAACATGTAATACATGCTAAATGAATTTTTTTACAATGAATTATGATAGTGCGCAATACGAAATGATTAGAAAAATAAAACAATGGTGATAAGATTTTGAATTTTGAAGCGAATTTGGTCAAAATTTGTGAAATAGCGGACTGTACAGGAAAAGAAAAGTTTGACCTGTGTATACCAAAGATTAAATACTTATTTTTATTCCAAAAAAATGCTACACGCTTAAAAATGTATTATGATTCCAATGACACTCGCTATGCAGCGCTAGATTATTAAATGATGTTATCAAGTATGCATCATTCCTTGAATCAAATGTATTATAAAGTATTACAAAAGCAAATTTTAACAGCAAACATCAAATGCAAAGCTAGCTCCGAGGTGTACAAGCTATTTGTCGGTGTCGTTTGTGAAAGAGAATATTGATTAGTTAAATGGCTCGGTAACCGTCAACAATAGTTTTCATACCATTCCGCACTAAAACTGCTGTTTGTTTCTTAAGGCCAGTTACAACCTTGGTTCACCCGACTTTATTTATAGATATCTAAACCTACTTTCTGAAGTCACCTAAAGATTTATATCTTTCTAATTTTATAGCGTTGAAAAGACAGAAACATGTTTTAGTACTCTTTTCACTGCCAAAACCAGAAATTGAGTAGCGTAGTAGTAAATGAAATGTGATTTGCAAATTACACATCGAATCTAAACTAGCTGTCAAACATAAATACACCGCTCTTTTTGTTAATACTTCTACTCAAATCCATTACAGTAATTTATTCTATGACTATAAAACAGATAAAACTTTGTAAATACACACCAATGAACGAATGTGGGAAAACATCTACACAAACAAAACTATCAGATTCCTAATATCAATATATTCGGTTTCTACATTTCTATTATCGACATTAATTGCCACCTGTTGCTGCCACTGTACCGGACTCTAGGTAATAATTGTTATGTTAGTGAATGGACTTCGGATATTATGGCTGATAGTGTTTGTCTGTAGTTCAGCGTGGTAAGTGGCTTCCGCATGGCGCGAGCTGATGGTGTGATGAAGCAAGTCTCGGCAGAAAGCGGGTTGCCCCGCTCTACCCTCGCCTCACCTGTACTGCAGGTTCTTGGTTCGGTTTAGCAGATCAGCGTGCCCCGAGGAGTATTGCTCTATCACGTCTTTCACGTCGTAAGGTTTCAACGCTTCTCTAAATCTCTTGCGTGCGACAAAATACTTGAGCTACACGGAAACAACATACAATGGGAGGTTCATCAAAGCTGCGCCAATTTTGTATCGGATCTAGAGATCCGATTTTGGTAACATGACACCTAATAGTCAACGTACATGAGATGGCCCAATCGAATGAATATTATGTTTACTGCCAATCAAGATAAGAGTGCTTGCAGAGGATTACGCAATTTAATCTCGTTTGCTGGCAAAAGATTATCATCGAATAGGCAACCATGCATACGTATGAGGTAAGTATCCAATCTTATAATAATATGTATTATTATGATCTAAGGTATATTTTAAGATGCCTTCGTAAATATGATCATGGAAAAGAACTGTAAATTTCACTAGTAACATCAGATAGGTACATAGTAAAACAAAAACAAATATAACATTTTCTGACTTGATGATCAAGTGAAATTTTCAGTGCTTCACATTTGCAATTAAGAATAGCATTGCACACACACTAGCTACATAGGGTAGAGATTAGGTTTAATGCCAAATCGTCTACATATATCACATAACAAGACATAGGTAGTAGGTACAGTCCATCGACAGGAAAATATAAAGAACGCATAATAAGTAAAAGTGCAATTTAAGTAATCAAGGTACTGCGGCTGTACTACCTAGTCTGGACGTTTTTCACCCGGCCCAGCAGGTCCACATGGCCCGCAGAGTATTGCTCTATTACGTCCTTTACGTCGTATGGCTTTAGGGCTTCTTTAAACTTACGACGAGCGACAAAATACTTCATCTGTCAAGGTTTTACAATAATACTTAGATATTAAATAATACTGATATCTCTTCATGGACTGTCATTATTTGATCTTATAGTTTGTTATAATAAAAACGCGTGGTTTAATGGAATCCACTTAAGTTTTAAGTACATAATAAGTATGGTTCATATTTAATCATATTTAATATTTATTGAAGTAATTACTTAATTGATCGATTGAGTAATTACGTATGAGTAGATTAATATAATGATACTCGCAGGTTCAAGAATCACCGGGACAAGTTTAATAACACTGGTCAACACTGTTTTTGTCACACGAACTTTGTGATGATTTTTGTAAATGTTGATGTACCCTCATTAACAATATATAATAATTTTGTATCAATCTCGTCCAGTTTTTTTGTGACAGCTACATATTGATTTCTGTAGTCATATGTACGTATTACTTCAGAATAACTTCATTTGGGGACTGTATAACTATTGCATTCGACTGACTTACATCTTATTACGCTAGTAACATCGTAAAAATGCCACTAAAGTGTTTTAACAACCCTGACAGTTTGTCTTATGTGTGTAGAGAATTAACTTTTACATCTAGCGTCGAAATTTTCTCATAACTAATTGAACAGTCCTATTTAGACAGGCTATTTTGAAAATCACTTACTTAATCCTCGTCATAAACATTTTAAAAATGATCCTTTAGTGAACCCTGATGACATACTTTTACCTCCGTTGCATATAAAGATCGGCCAAATTTTTTTTAAGAGCTATTCCTAAACATCTGGAGGATTTATATATCTGAAAGAGAAATTCCCTAAATTCAGCGAGGAATAAATTAAAGAGCGAATATTTGTAGGTCCACAAATACGGCAACTGATAAAGGATAAGAGCTCTGAAGAAGAACTGATTGATCAGAAAAAACTCGCCTGGAAATGCTTTGTGAACTTTATCCAAAATTTTGTAGGAAAACATAGATCAGAAAATTGTAAAGACTTAATAAATGGACTTTTAATGTCATATAAAGCTTTGGGGTGTAATATGTCTTTAAAATACATATGCTGGACTCTCATCTGGACTTCTTTCCGGAAAGAACAATGGCAGTTTTATACCTGCATGTTTTTAAGGTGTCTTAAAACTTGACTTATACAAAAACGATTATTTGAATTAGCCAGATTTTTACATCATAACATATTTTTATTTGAAGGCTGATATTAAATCATGAATTATAAAAACCTCTCAGTTGATTACAATATTAATATCTTACGCGTTTGTGTTGTCGCTTTAGAAAAAATAACACATTTATATTTTTTTCATTAATAAGAAAAAGGAATAAAAATAATTTATTTCAATGCAATGTGTAACTTAGAAATTATATATCATTAAAAATAGCACAGTGGAAGTTCCCTTCGTACATAAAATAGCGTAATGTTTCTTTATTGGTAAAAATGTAACTTTTAAAGCTGTCTCGTGTAATATTTAACTATCTGCCAATTGCAACACTGCTACCAAAGTTATTTTGACAGCAGGAAACTGCAAAGCAATTTGTTTGACAGTCTATTTTTTTTTATAGGTTTTGGCTTTGCACGGTTTGTACTTTAGCCACAGACGATATTTAAAAGGTCCAGTATTCTCATAAATGTTTTAGGAAACTGTTTATTTTTCCTCTGACTGCTTCTAAGATGACTATTTTAATAAAAAATAATTTTATTAATTACTAAAAGAAGAAAATAAACAAGGATTTGTTTCATTACCAACATAACCTCAAAGTACAAAAATACTTATAACTTTTTTTTGCAACCACCGTTTGTTAAAATTCTTTTTGTAAATGTTTATGTAATGCAATTACTAGTGTATAAGCATTTTTTAAATCATAGACGCCCCAATTTTTATCCAGGACAAACGTAGTATGGGACTTTGCCATTGTTCTTTTTGGGTGTTGGGAGTGACGAACATAGCGAGAGGTTCCATCAGGACATTCCCCTAATGAAGAAGCGCTATCAAGGTAAACGAAATCCAGGAACGCTAGCAGATTATTGTTGGCGACTTAGAAAAGACCTTTCAGAAGCCAAATATTTACGAAAATCGAAAGTTTTATTCAATATTAGGCAAAAATATCTCTAAATGTAGCTGATGGGTGTACTTTTTTACGAAAATATATGTTTTGTTGTCACAAGGAAACCTGACGTGTAATTTTTTTTTCATTCGCATATTAGTGATTGGTGGCCCTAGTAGAATTAAAATTTGATATAAGTTTTCATGTGACAAAAAAAAGGTTAAATTTTGTTGACCAGTGTAATAGAAGATTTATTGATATTGAAATATACTGGTATAAAAAATCCATTATCACAAGTAGGCTGTTGTTCGAACAAAGGTTAAACTTTCAACAGACTTGAACATTGCAAACAAAATTAATAATTCAAAACGCTGCGATGACTACCTTTTTTACCTTGATGATTAATAATGCAGCAACGGGAGTACTTAGATTTGTTGAAGTTTGCACCAATCAATTCTTGTGAGAAAATTGTATGCTTCGAAGATTGATATAGGTAATCTCTCTTAATTAAAAATAAGAAAATGATCAAAAGCTGTAAACCTCAACACTGACAGCAAAACGCTACGTTAGTATAATATGTAATGTTATACGCAATTAAATAAATATTTCTTTTCCATTAAGTCTAAAATCAGTCCATATTATCAGTATTTCTTTATACATCTAACAAGATACGATCACAAGGATAACCTAATCCTTAAATACGACCTTGTCGTTTAAGAAAGCTTCTGCAATCTTTTGTTGAGTTGCTCGAATTAAAAGAATAATGGTGCCTGTGTATACTAAGAATACTTGTACGTAGAAGTGTTCAAATAGCATGAACGCTCAAGAACTATTAAGTGCCAACGCAGGAAATTGGGGGCGCACCAAATTCTCCACATAGAGGTGGGTAGATAATATATAACTATAAATTAAATTGTGTGTAAGTCCAAAGAAGTCGTAACTCTGGAAAGTTAAGAAGTTTACCGAGGAACATAATCGATTCTCATTTCACGAAGTGAGAGCCACTTCCATTACCAATTTACTGTAATGTTAATTACTCTTTGATTAATTATTCCACTTCTTATAAATTTGACGGACGTAGCGTAAGACAAGAACAAAATTATACAAAATGCAATAAATGTGCTTTTTACGGCATCAAGAACATGCGAGTATCGTTTATTGAATTCATTGCACAGGATTAGAATGAATTCAATAAAAATATCTTTAATTTTAGAATATTTAGAAATGATAAAAGAATACATTGTTACCAACTTTTTCATAATTTTTCATAATCATTGGCTGAAATTAGTGATTTTAACTGTAAATAATTAGTCACACATAAAAACAATAGGTCTTCGCCTACGAATGTTATGTAATACTTGAGAAACGACCTAATTACCTATTGGTTAGCGAATGTTTAAAAGAAAAGCTATATTAATTGTATGGCCCTTTGTCCAGACAAGTTTTGATAGTAGGTATTATTTATAGTTCAATTGTGAATGATTTTTCTTCTTTGCTATATTCCTTATGACTGTGAGCCAGGTAATTAAGTGAGTTAAAAAAATAACGATGGAAACATTCCATCTATCTCGCCTCGTAATTCGTATTAATAATATAATATAAATAATTTATTTTAGGTAAATTACACCCAATAGAGTTAGGTACGTACGGTATTGCTTGAAGAGGACATTACAAATAAGCATGTCCTCTCCAAACCACAGCGTAGCGTTATTTATCCGATTTAACGTAACAATTTTAACTCTGCACACGCTGGGCTGAAGATGATATATATATGCGAGCTCAACCGTAGTTTGACGGATGCCTCTGAGGATCACTGTCGTTTTCGATTTGTACACATCACGTTTCAATTCACATTTATATGGAACATTTTTGGATATCGGCGTTCTTTAGTATTGCTGAGTAAGATATTATCATATGCACATCGTGGACCTAAAATAAGATACAGATAAAGACCTAGAGAACGTACAAGGTGTTGTTCTCGTGTGAAAAAAATATATTTTTCTACCTATCAAGAAAACATATTCATTCATCTACAATTTCATAGGCAAAGACCTTATAAACAAGATTATTAGTGAATTAAGATTTAGTGTGTACGTACGTACCTTTCTTATAAACCGAATGGCAGCTTTGTGGCGCGGCGTAAGCGTCACGCAGCGCGGCTCCTCGTCTTCGTCTGCACAGAAGGACACATGATAACATCGAAGGACGCACTATGGTTGCCTATTACTACGTGTAAATAAAACTTTGCGATGTAAGCATAGTAAATTATTTTGTCATAATTATTGCATGTTTCATTTGGTTTGGTGTTGTCTTATACATTGTTTGATATGGCAACAAGGAAAGAAATCATTATTTACTACTATACGATTCTTGTTCCGGAAAATTGTATGTGCGTATGTAAATTTGTTGTTGGGGTATCCGTCGACTTGGGTCAATTTGCATGGGTTTTGAGAGAAACTTCCTTCTATTAAGGCAAAGTTTTATTATGAAAACCGAGTTTGTTGGGTTTGGACTTTAAGGTTAATACATAAAAGTCGGAGGTTTAAAAACTATTACGGATTACCGAGTAAAATAAGTAGTTGTATGGTTTATTTTTCGCAGCTAAGAGTTATTTGCGTTACGGCAGGATCATGTTATGAGAATGTTGCACAAAGTAAAATAGTTTAACATTTATGTGGGTATTTTAAAGTATAGTAGTAGTAGTAAATCAAGGTCAGTGTTTGGTACCATAAATAGGTATTAAGCACAGGTAATATATATTTTTGTAGGCCTAGAAACGATCAATGGTTAAACAACAAGGAATTAAAAATGTATTTTTAATTCCTTGTAACTATACTCGAATTAGGTTTCGTTTCTAGAACTGGTATGTAGATTAATTTAGAAGCTGAATTATATATTTAACTATAAAATTAATAAATAATAATACCTCAATAAACAATAGGTATTTTTCCTTTTGCAGTGTTGTGAATACGGGATATTACAATATTTCACAAAGTAACTAAATCGAGCAATAACACTTATGGGAGGTTTTAAATGTGTATATTAGACATTTCAATTAAATATTTTTATACTGGGTTTTCGTATTATCATTTATTAATGTTTCTTTACTTGTTTTTGTAGTACTCTTATGAATACGTGCTTTATAGGTTGAATGTAGTTGAAGAGAGATTAAAGCGTTATTGAGCTATTTTACTAAGATTTAGAGTTGTTTAAGGGGTAGCTAAAACAATTAACCAAGTCTCTTTAGGTTTTAAAAAGTTCGCGATTTAGCGAAGACTTTAATCGATTAATATACACTATAAATATTTATGTCCTAATAAGTATGATTCTTTAAATCTAGACTCTAGAAATCTAGTACCTCGACTATTCGAGTCGATCAGTGTCCTCGCCGTGACCGTCATAAACCAAAAAGAAGTAAGCGTATCCTATTCGCGGCAGCTGTTCAGGAATGGGTTCACCCAACGAAATATACCTAAAGTATTTCATTACTTTACACAACCCCTATCCATCGGCATCTTGAACCACTTTCGGTTAATCATAACTAGAGATGCACCGGATCCTACTTTTGCCGGGTATCCGGCAACCGAGTACCCGGCGCAAGCTTATGCCGGGTAGCCGGTTACCCTGCAAAATTACCCTCCATGAAAATACGTACATTCTACTTCCTTCTTTGAGCGCGATTGACAATCAAGTCAAGATATAAATCCCTATAAGTGGTGGGGCGGTAATAATATGGGTCATTCACTACCCTAAGAGTCTGTGAACGCCTCTTTTCAGAGGCTGAGAACAGACACTGAAGACCGTGCTGAACAGCTTGTATTTCTTCAGCATAGTTTACTTCAGCAAAGTGCCGGATCCGCCGGGTACCGGATCCAAACCGGGTACCCGTCCAATCTCTAATCGAAACCCTAAGTTATGACTTCTTTCTGATTGTATTTATTTATAGCCAACGCTTTATGGTTTAAAGTTATAAGTATCTATCAGTATCTATTTTTATAGTTTAAAAATAGATTGAGAGAGAGAGAATGATTTCATAGCTGTCATAAAAACAAAGCCAGGTTAAAAATGATTCTACTACTTTGCACTTATTATTTTATTTATAAGTATATATTATCATGCTATTATAAAGATTCTTAACACTCTGTTAACCTTATTAACTTTAAGTTTGTAATCGATTTTATTTAATGTAACGAGTATATTTCGTTTTAACTAATTTTAATATTGATTTCTTATAGAATACTTAAACGTAATCTTTTCTTTAGATCGGTATGATGCAACTTAATTAAATGTATTTTTGATAATTTGGATTATTAATATATGATTAAAATAAAATTATTTGTTAATCGTTCCACCCTCATTCATGAAGAAGTAAAACGTTTATTACAAACTTTAATATCTTTCTACTGGTTTATTTATTGAAGATTTTATTATAAAGTCTTCTAATTATTATGAAAATGTCCCAAGATTCCGGTATGGTTTTCTTTTCATGGCTTGTCACAATATTTGCAAATTTTTAATATTATGTATCGTAATGTAATAGACACAAACTAATATTATAGTTTTAACATTCGTGAAATTTATTATATAATTTGCAAATGAAATATAGCAACTTGATAAAGAAACAACTAAATTAGGCTGTAAAAATATTGCGTATAAAAAGCCGATATATTAATAACATTGAACAAAAAAAGAAGCCACAAAACCTTTTAGAATTGAACCATACGAACTATAAATAAATAAAATGTATAATAACATATACATACATACTTCCTCAATAAAGTTTATAGGTAGATACATATTATATTTCTAATAACTAATATTGCCAAGCGTCGATTTCTAATTTAAATTTAAATTTTATATAATATAACGTTAATATATAATCTCGGATTTTGGTTGATATTAATATTATTTGCCAGGTCTAGAATTCTAAACTGATTGGGAATGTTATAACAAAACACTAGTTATACAGTCATGCTAGTTTAATTAGTTTTCTAACTTGGCCACATGTGATTAAGTGATGCGTCTGAAAGGACGTAGGTATAAGTTATGCACGACTACGAGTAACTTTTAGTTAAAAGCGACATAGGCCTTACTTATTCCTTTGTGTTTAGGAAGAAGATTAATACTATTGTAATTCGCAGAGACAATATTGTTATTAGCAAGGCATAGAATAGATAATTATTTATCTTTGATACCTTATTTGAATTATAAAACACCCTAAATCTTCCCATTTGATGATGGCGATCTGGAGTTTTGGACACAAACATATTTCGCACATTCATTTTATTTATTAATTAAATAAAATTATTGTTTATACTATTAAGAGATTATTATTATTTAAATTTAAATAAGCAGTGTGACTGTATTAAGTGATTACTAATAAGAGTTATTTAATGACAAATTAATGTTTTTGAATAATTGAAAGCAGAAACCTTCACGGTGTATTTATTTTAAATATTATATAATTATTTATAAAAGGTACAGATTTTTTCAGGTTTGCCTCTATAAGATAATATCTAATAAGTTGTCAAATCGATTCGTATTAACGAAATGAGGGTCTTATTCAAGAATAAACCACAAATACAAGTAATGGTTAAATGTGTAGTCCTGGCTGCTTAAAAGAGCTTATATTGTTAAAATTAATTTACTTAGAACGTTGTGTTTTAAGATGTATGTACGTACGTAATACGTATCAACCAGTGTGTATAAATAATACATAAAGCATTATCAAGCCACATTTCATTACTTTCACTGCATAAATGTCAATACACTTATGCTGGAATAGAAATATCCAGGCTTATTGCAGATATAACATGACGTCAGTGTAGATATTCAGGCGGTATTGCGCGGTGTCTGCGTATCAGATTTTGCGGAGAAGGGTGGGTAACAGCCAATGACAATGGATGTGTGGTAGGGAGTTGCTACTGCGTTCTTTGTTGCGGGTAGCTTACACGGATTTCGCCTTTTACAGGTGCAACATGTAATTAAGTAGTCTATATTTGCATTTCCATGTTGTTGCATGCTTTGACTAAATAACTTTCTTGAGTGCCAGTGTATGGTACAAAGGTCGATATGATTTTGTTTATTATGGTTCCTAATATTTAAATTAAATATGTAGATATAAATTGCATGCAGTTACCCGTATTTAAGCCTCTTCGAAAACTGTTTCAACGAACGACTATAATAATAAAAATATATTAAGGTCACTGCATCGCAGTATTATAATAAAATGCGGAAAATATTAAATTATTCCAGTACATAATATGTGAAATATAATTTTATGTTTCAACTTATTAAGCAAACTTTCTAATTTGCCGCAAAGAGCTGTCATTATCGTTTCATTATTTTTATGACAACTTAAAAATAATAAGTGTTTTAAATATTTATGCTTTTTCATTACAACTTATCCAATGGATATTATTACTCATTCTTGAGAGAAAAAAATGTCATACACTACATACATAATATGTTATTAATACTAATAAGTCTAGAATATTTTTATAATCAAGCGTGATTGTGCTCAGTAGTACGAGTACCACATTAGATGTTTTATTAATGCATATTTGGTTAGTTCAGGACGTGTAATGCTAGAAATGCCTAGTGAATGCAGAAGTAACAGTACGCTAGGTCGTTATTAAAATAACAGAAAGTATAGCTCAGTGACATGTTTCAAACATACAAATTAAAAGACAGGTGAAAAGTGTCTCATAGGATCTCTATTCAATCCACACTATTTTTACACACACAAGTACCTAAAGTTAAGAGATACTACTCAAACAAAAGCGACAAGAAGAGCCATATGAATAGACGAACAAGTTGTCTAAGACAAGGGAAAGGCTATTTGTAGAATGGGCAAGATATGCCTCGCGGAGGCGCTCTCGCTTCTTACCGTCGGAGTTTTTCTTGGAGAGCTGCGTCTCGGCCACGGAATCCTCGCTGTGCGAAGGGTTGCCGGGGCGCGTGCGGGCGGCGCGCGCGCGCCCGTTGGTCGCGCCTGCCAACGCAACACGCTCACTTCAACACCGCACTCTACGCGCCCGCCGCCACTCGGGGCCCAACTTGCATGCTCAGGTAAATATCAACACCTTCTACTTAGCTTATGCAGCTCAAAGTGTTTACCAAATTGAAAAGTGATCGAGTGTACGACAATCATTTGGATTACCTACCTAACTACGAATAATATCTTGATATTTTTGTTTGGCTGTTTAATGTAGAGTATCTTATTTAAGTTATTTATGATGTTGGATTGTCAGAAAGTCTAAATGAATTTACACTGTATTACAGGTACCTATACTTGTACATTTTATCCGAATTTCTAATATTACCAATTATTTTAAAGTATAATACTATACTAATATTTTAATAATAAAAAAAATTACGCGAAGTAGGCACTAATAAGAAATTTTATTTTGTGCCTACATTATTATTTATTTTAGTAAACATTTGAATTATCTAAATGTATTATTATGATATTATATCGAAATGAAATCTCTAATACTTTAGATGTAGAAGCAGCTTTTCTAAATTGTCTTGTTTATATGTCTAATTCGCTCTATGGAATTCGTTGGAATTAGGTAAAGGATTGTTTTCTCTAAGGAATAGAAAAGCAATTTTTTGAAGGGATGCACGTACGAGATTTTCGATTCCAATATACACGAGGGACGCATCCGGTAGACGGTCAAGGATGGACGCAGCGAAGGTAATTCCTACGTTGTTACTGAAAATCCTGTATTAGGTAATGGATAGCTACCGGAATGGTTGACGTAGATAGATATAAATTCGTTGGGTATTTTTAGGGCGAACGAGCAGCCGTTATTTGGGTGGGGGTGTTTCATCTCGGACTCTATCAGCACTTCCCATCAAAATGGTGGGAGAAACAGACGGCCCGTATTTAAAGCGAAAATGAAAGGGCATTTCTTTTTAAAATCATATTCCATCATCATTAAGAGGGCATAGACAATCTCATTTGAATATTGATACGACGAATACATAACGAAATAATGGGAATAAGGGAATGTACATTTTCTGATGTGTTAAACCCGTCTGTGAAGTTCGTAGAAAATTTCCGACCAATATTGAAATTGCACTTAGCTTGTAAATGCCCAATACACATTTAATTATGATATTACTCTTTTATTTCCCATTTGGTAACAGGCGACGATAGTAGTCAAATAATATGTATTGTAATGTAATTATGTGTCGCAAGTCTGGAAACATCGATATTTGCATATTTTTATATATTAAAAAATAAACAATTAACCCTTTACGGTGTAGGAAATTGAATGTAGTTTTACTTTAGAATTTTCTCTTGCCACATATTTATGTAAGATTGGCGCCCAACGTGGGGTTTAAAGTGGGAGTGGACAATAAAGTATTTTATACATATATAAGAGCATCGTTACATTTTGATTGAAAAAAAGTTTATGTGACTTAATAGTTCTATACATTCAACTTATTTGATATACGATAAAGTATAACATTTAATTGATATTATGTTTCCTACAAATTTAAAAATAGCTTCTAAGTAATTCAAACTGAAAAATGTAAAATTTTCCTGCGAACTTGGCAACACAAAATACATAATGTGCTGAAAGATGTGTGTATACATATATTTGAAACTTTCAACTTCAGGCTTCACCCCAATCATGAGCATGAATCCGCCTGTCTGCCTGTCAGTCTCTTGTTTTTGTAATGTAAATGTGTTAAATCTACTGAAGACGTCAGCTTCAAAAAAATAAAATATAATTCTCAGTGCCGCTAGTTTTACCGATTATCAATTTTTTTGGTGGCTTTTGATTATAGATAATGCTGATAGTACCTAATTAAAACATTAGTTGTTTATTCTATGTGTACATTAAGATAACGTTCTTTTTGAAATGTCTTCTAATGCAAAATGGATTTGAATAATAAATGCCCCAGATGAAATTTACCCTCTCCTATAGCTTATGCTAAATAGGATTCGTCTTTCATCTTGTTTCATAAAACAGGGCTCTAGAAAAGAGAGTGGGGTCCTTTATATTTTAACTCGGAATATTTTTCTCGTAGACGTAGAGGCAAAGCTATTTTTAATAAGCCTTTTGTATTAAGAGTAATTTTTACTAATAACAAAGTTACCTTTCTAATTTAAATTTCGTGAAAATAAGCCGCTCCCTTTGAAGTAGATACCAAGTTTCACAAAAAAACAAAAAGAATGTTGCCTTAAAATTGGATAACACCACAGCGCTGCAATAAATTTCTCCAAAATAGGCTCGCATTTCTGCGTCCCAGAGAGACCTGTAGTATCACTGACTTTGGTAAAGTAATTACTCGTCTCAATATTTTATGACTCGGCTTTTGCTTGCACCGAAGGAACACCTAAATAAGGAGGTCAATGCAGTGGTTGCCATTTAATGTCTCGACAAACTATCGATCGGTTTGTTATCTCTTTCTTGCTTAGGTGCAAACTCTCTTTAACAGTCTTAGTGTGGAACGTAATTTAACCACACTTTTAAAAGAAGATGTTTTTGATGCTTTATGGAAACGTTTTAACAAAAACTAATATGTATCATATTTTAAAGATGTAGAGTTCGTCAAGTACAAGTACTGTGCTCGTTAACATTATTTATATTATTATTATAAAAAACCCAAGTTGTAATATGTATTTGTAATGTCCATTAATGAAAAACACAGCGTAATCAAATGAGCTTGGCTGTGAGGAGTTCCTTAAGAAATAAGGCTAATAGAAATAAAACAAGTCACTCCGATATTGAACGTACCTACAAATAAATATACGATAGTGAGTAACTGACTGAGTTTTTATGACAGCAAAAGTTGTTTACTTATATCAAAAGCTTTCCCTTTTGTTGTTTTTGTGGCGACTACAGCCAGTGGGGTTATCTAACTTTTATTATGTACGGATTACTTCGCCGAATAAAACTAATAATTCGAAATGTTTCTGAAAATATTACGCATAACTACAGCCGCTGTCGAGTCATGGTAGAATACGCAGCGGAGCGAACAAGTATTTTTAGCATATTATTCACATTTCTAAGTTGCTGTGTATGTTTTTATTTTTATGAGAAGTTACGTTAGTTTCAATTCTCATCTTGGGATTACATCAATCAGTAAATTTATTTGCTACATCAGAGAAGTTTCTAATGTAGCATAGGTCAAAGTTACCACTAGATGGATTCGTCTAGTCTAGACTCGTTACACGGTCTTATGAGACGCTGTAAAGAGCGTAGAGACGGGCACTATAGTAATTTCATTTTAAGATAGAGTGTATGTTGGAAGCAAAATCTCGCGACTGGTAAGGAAATATCTTATGAATAATTTAAATGTAGGTATCATCTTGAGGAGCAAGCAAATATATGCTTAAACAATAATGACATAATATGAGTAGGTATATAGATTGAGTAAAACTAGAAGCGTATTGTTAGATTTTAGATCCGGAAGTTACAATTAATACTTAATAATGATTGTTAGATAGGATAAAAATCTTATTATAAAATACGTTTTTGATTTTATTTTCTGCTATAAAATGTCGGCTCTACTTTTCGTACCTGCCTGTTGTTAACATGAGAGGTTATGTCAAGGAAAATTGAACCATTTGCCATCCGACATCCACGACCCTTCTCAGATAGACAAAGCGAAGACAGGCGGACACCGACACTCCGTTACATTATGAAATACAACAGCTTACAATTAATGTGGTTGTTGTTAATATTTTATATATATGTAATTGATATAGGTAACAATTCCTGTTGTGTCCTAAATGTATTGATGGAATTCGATAATTTACAAGATTCCTATTAGCTATCTGGCATGCATAATAAAAGAATGCAAAGCAGTGTAAATTACTTATGTTGTTTATTTAACTTTAACCGAACTGAAAATACAAGCCTTGAACGAAGCCATTCCAGTAACTTTAGGTACGCAAAGTCTTTTGTATTACTCTGGAAATTCTTGTGTGAACCTCGCTCTATGATGCTAAATGAACTCAACTCTTGCAGTCTCTGTAAATATCTCATTTCCATATTCTACCTTAGCACTTATAATACGCAAAAGCGATCATCATATTGTAGAAGCCACTTTGTCAGTTGTACGTGAAGCTTCTGATTGCAATATTGTAAAATTATTTCCAAGCGGAATGTCATCTACGCGGGTGCATTTTATTTCAAAAAGTGAAAAAATAGAAAGAAGTAGAAGGTAGTTAGAATGTCAGCAATCGTGTCTCGAGCTAAGAGACGTAGCCATCGGCGCCGGAAGGCGGAGCTCGTTCCGGACTCAATGCTACGTCGTAACATACTCGTTTTTCGTGTATTCACATATTTCTGGAAGTTTTTACTAAAAAGAATTAATAAGAAACGCAGCAGAAGTTTATCGACTGTAACTGGTCATGCCATAGTGCCGTCTAAAAGATGAAGAATAGAACCTTTAAAGCAGCTTTTCCAACAATGGAGTAGACAACACGCACGGTCCCCGCCCGAAGTGCGATTATCTACGAAACAGGGCAATAAATGACATCACACTCCATTCTGCACAGGTTAACATCTACCAAACACACTGTTCATATAAACGTACGTGTCGATATCGAGTGCGCTGTATGTGATGTGATTGATGATGGTAATTTTCCCGACTATGGTCATTTTGTCCGCAGTCCCAATATTCATCTTTGAAAAACAAGTCAATTTCTTTATCATCTCGTTCGCCGTTTGTTTTCGTTTTCGTGAAATTAATGGAGTGCCATGTTTGCCAAGGAGTCCTTTATTTGACTCAGCTCTTCTTTGGTGATTTTGTGTCGTGTATTTTTTACATTCGCAAGCCAATTTATCTAAATTTAACATTTTAAAGAATTTCGTCAAATTATTTTTTGTACCTATTGGTTTTAGAAATTAAGGATTTTTTTATTAACATAAGTGTTCCGATTTATAAAGAAAATAAAACTTTGTTAAAAAACATTATTAACATGCAATTATTTAAATATTCCAAAGTGGTATTCGTTCTAATCGCGTTTTTGTTTTTGAAAAAAATAATAAGTAAATGCATAGGTTCGTCACAAAAACATAACCGAACGAGTACAACACGTCATTCCTACAATTGCACACTAATACGTAAAAGTGGCTGTGGATAATGTGTGCAAACTGTGGGAAATAGTCAGCACATAGAGGCTTACCGAGGTTTTCCGCGCTGGCGTTGACGTCGTAGCGGTGCGCCGCCGGCTTGGAGTGCGGCGCGGGGGAGTGCAGGGAGGTGCTCTTGTGCCGGCGGATCGTCGGTAACCGCGACACAAAGGACGCATTGTTCTTGAACGACGCACTCATCACCCTGCTGTCGATATACACACACTCGTCACTCATCGCTGCTGCTAAAGCTTTCGGCAAACATCCCCTGGACGTGGGAACGTGCCGCGGCGCCGGCCCGGCTCAATATAATAACCATTGCTTGTAATAACAGATAATGAATTAATGGGATACATCTGCATGATTAACTGCTACTTAGAGTTAATGACATCTATCTTGAAGCAATCCATATTAATGGTTAAGTGCACCTGTAGGTAGATATGACCTACAAATGAGTAAGTATGCATAATAATAAAAAGATTCATAACATCTCCATCATCTTTGGTTTTTTATTTTGTAACTAGCGGCCGCCCGCAGTTTCACCCGCGTGGTTCCCGTTCCCGTAGGAATTGATCAAAATCCTTTCTCAGCGGATGCCTACGTCATAACATCTACCTGCATGCCAAATTTCTGCCCGATCCGTCCAGTGGTTTGGGCTGTGCGTTGATATCTATCTATGTCAGTCAGTCACCTTTGAGTTTTAGATATGTTACCGGAAATGTATGAAATCCAGGAAATGTATACAATTCCGAAGCTATTTAGGAAATGTAATAAATATTGTTTTAAAAATTCTTTAATTCATACATAATATCCTAGGTAATATACACATTTCCTAAGAATTGTATACAATTCCAATATTGTATTAGGAAATTTAATTTTTAACACCTGTTCCCTAAATTAACGATTTACCATTCATTTCAGTTACCGAAACACTGACATCTTAGATGTTTTACATTTCCGATTGCTATTTAGGAAATGTATAGATTTCCTAGGAAATGTGCGTAATATAATTTATTTCACACAATTCCGGGTGATTTTAGGAATTACATACATATCCTAGGAATTGTATACAATGACGGATAACACACATTTCCGTTAACATTTATATAAAGATTATCGAATGGTTATAAGACTATTAATTGATAAAGATATTTTCAGGAATCGACCAATTTATAAGCAATTATCGTGCAAAGCCTCGCAAACATCTTTTTTAATTCCACTATTGTCAGATGTCATTCAAGCGGGTAGTGGGACACTTTAGTTAGTCCCCAGTTCTGTAAACGGCCGCAGATCTCGCTAGCCTTTTTTTTCCTAGCCTGATGATCTGGTCCATAAACGCATTCTTATCCGAGGAAAAAATAATAATATGTGTTCACCTCGTTTGAGGGCTTGGAAGCGGTATTTGATGTATTTTCCACGTGGCTATGCTCATTGAATGCTCGTCTGCTGCATAACATCTCCATAATGCCTGTATCAGAGTCGCCGCCGGCTGTCGTCTTCTTATCATATGCTTTTGTC
Organism: Mecyna flavalis; assembly: GCA_949319885.1. Classification (NCBI taxonomy): domain Eukaryota; kingdom Metazoa; phylum Arthropoda; class Insecta; order Lepidoptera; family Crambidae; genus Mecyna; species Mecyna flavalis. Next base: position 11,680,813 of record OX439426.1, read on the forward strand.
GCTGCTGTTGTTGTACTTTCAAGGCAAATCCCGAACCTAGGATACCCTGTCGATAGCAGACATATCATTCAAACTGATGAATGCAACTTAGTTTGAAATAGATTTATTGTTTGTTAACATAAATGTCCAATGTTTACTATATGCCATAGTGGGAACGAAGTGAAACGAAAATAAAAGTTTGTTTCGTTTAACAGAAAACTTTGCCGACAAGGAACATAAACTGGTTCACACCGTGAATTACAAAATGGCTAGTAAAACATGATTAAGGTTAAACTTGTGTTCGTATCACTTCATTCCCCGTATCTACTGGTCCTGCATCGCATGTTACGTAATAATGTTGTAAGGTAAATTGAGTAAGTGCTCCTCACAGCGGGTAGGGCGAAGAAAGATATTCCGAGCAGCGCACAAAACGAAGCGATGAACTTGCCCTGCCACGTCTGTGGCACCATGTCGCCGTACCCCACCGTGCACAGCGTGATCTGCAATAACGCATTTAGATGTAGTCTAGTTATCTTTTTAAAAAACGCTGACCGACTCTATCAATGCTCTATCACCATTTTGATACGAATGGATTATTTTAAAGTTTAAATAAATTAGGTGCGGGTCGAGTAGTTATGACCTGATCGACATAAAACTGACCATATGAATAACTCGATTAATACTAATAATAAACAAAAAAATAATAAACAAAATAACAAATTAAAAAAGTAAGTATCAGCCTAGTGCAGCGCAAAAAGCCTCCATCCTTGAAATCAAGTTATCGTTACAATGATGGGTACTGGCTTAATCACCACGCTTGCCAAATTCACATTAGTGATCACAAACCTGAGCAGTGTCCGAAAAAACCGACACAAAGTTAGCTCGACTCGGGAATTGAACCCAGGACCCCGAGATCTCGGCCCGGTACTTAAACTACTAGACTGTCGAGGCGTTCAAATCAAATTAAATAACATGGAATTTAAAGTCGACAAACAAAATCTAATAAGTTCATAATTTAATTAAAGGCTTTACAATAGGGTATTTAAAACGAAATGTAATACATTATTCAAGTAAATCATTATTATACTTACCACACCCCACCATAAGGCTTCTGCAAAGTTTTTAAATTTTGTGTCAGCAACATCTTTTTCGGCTAAGTAAACTAAGAACGACGCAAATATCAGCCCGAGGAACCCTATGTATAAAGTTGTTATTAATTCCTGAAACAAAAAACACAAACAAAAAGTTAGTGAGTATATTCGTTAATGTTGTTTCAATGAGATTATGAATTAAGAGCTTTCTATACTCTCTTAATTAAAATAAATGATGAATGTTTTACACTTAAAAGCTTTTTTTTTCTAGAAAGCTTTGCACAAAGTTGTACTCGTATATAGTAAAAGTATCAGGTTAACATATAAAAATATTGATATACCCTATCTATGCATTAATTTCTTTTATCATAAAAATAACTAAAATCGCTTCAGAAGATCTCTATATTCTAATATCTAACCGACTTATCAGAATAAGTAAAGTAATATACAAGCAGTAACGTAATAGGGTAGCTTATTTACAAAAGACTAATATGTTGTTGCATTAGTAGTTCAGTTTTCACCTAAGATTCAGTTCTGGAACATTAAGCAAGTTGGACGCAATAAAAGGCGCGATTTATAAAAATGAGCCGCTTGCTACGGCGTAGCTTCGTAGCGGGAGGGCTCCAAACAATGGTCGGCTGATTTAAGATAATAATGTTTTACGAGCACGACGAACAAAATAAAGACGATTCTGACGCTGATATACACAGCTAAGTCGCCGACACTTTCCTTAATGGTGCCAGGACGACGATCGATTTCTTGGGTTCCTTATTAAGCTTGATGGACATCTAATTACCAATTCTATTATGGTATGTTTATTATATCTGTAATATATAAATTTTGGAGGCTTCTTTAAATTATATTTGAATGAAATGTTAATAATCCAGTTGATCGGGTAATCATAAAAATTAAATGTCACATTAATCTTATTTTTACATAAGCACTTGTGTGAGTACCTAAAAGAATGTAAGTTAGCACTTAATTGTATCTATCTTTACTTTTATACAAGCACATCTTTCGACGAGGCGTCATCGACGAATAATTGTAATTCGACGAGATAATTTTCGAAATGGAATAGTGAACCCCATTCAGACATAGTTGGTGAAAGTAACAAAAGTGTGTGTAATCATAAAAATATCATCTACGGACCAAACATCCTTATCCATTATATGGATATCCGTACTGTACTATCACCACGTTTAATAAAACAACGAACTATTCGAATAGTTCGATCGAGAAAGTAAATATTTCTGAAATATCCGCATTTAACTGCCCCTTTTTTATATCCATCTAACTTCATTATAGTACGATTAATGATTAATTAAATCGTTATTCCCCAGTGTTTATAATTAAGAGCTTTTAAAACAATGTCTTTTTTCAGCGGGAAAAATTTCCGGTCACCCACCCTCTTACAATGCGAATAAGCCTTGCGTAACTAATACGATGTTCCATCAATGTCGAACAAATTGAAAAGTCTTGTTCTCGGTAAAATGTAAAGTAATTTAGTAACCGTGAAATTTTTATTGGAGACCTATAGTTAATATTGCAATGGCGTAAGTCTGCAGTCGCGGGCTACAGTTTGTTTGCTCTGCATTGTGATCATGCAACTTTAACCTGGACCGATTGCGAGTAGATATTGAGTCTTGCCTTCTGTTGTGTTTATACTTACTTTGTCGGCGAAGGAAATTGCGGCCCGCTTTGCTTACTTAGCAACTCAGCGCGTTATGCAAGATCCAAACTTTGCGTTAACGGACGTGCGGACAATAAACACGACGACGCGAGGTATAATAGACGTAGCGCCTCGTCTTTTCACAACTGATACTACAGACCCCATCATATAAGAAATACTTTTTTTGTTATAAAAATAACTTATTACTTATAAAAATAACTTGTTATAAAAACAAAGATGACGTTCTAAATGTTACTTAAATAAAATTCATAGACATGATGGTGCAGAGAATTAAATGTCTTAAGCAGACAAGTTAAGCTAAGGCTACGTTGAGCCCGGCTTCTGTACTGTACGAGTATAAAGTCTTTAATAACTTGCTTTGAAACAAGATTAACACATGTCTCAGTTTACGACCAGAAAAAAATCATACCCGCAGTACCCTTTTACCTTCACTAATCAACTTAGACCCATAACATTTACATATAAAGGTTTATTTAAAGTCTAAATGTACCAAGAAGTGTTTGTTGTTCAATTATTTAGTTCTTGATCACATAAACCAGTTTTATGCGAAAATTTATGGAACATTTAAATTGAGAGCGTAGAACATTGAAATCCGATGAGAAATATGTTCACCGCGTTACGTCTGGAGATAATTTATTACTGTTCACGTGGGACCGCAATGACTGCATAATTCAAATCGAAAAGTATTCAAGATTTTTTTGTTTTGTACTATGTAAGTGATTGTTGGGTCAACTGAAGTTCAGTCCTGTCAATAATCTGTTATGAGATATTTTCAACTTCCATTCAGCAATGAAGACAATGAAAATATGTTCTTAGGCTAGTAACGAATACAGTTAATCAATTTTTGCAACGGTCGACTCATAAGATTTGTAGAACAGATCACAATAATTTTCCATCCATCTTTTGTGACATGGTAAAACAACTAGGTTTTATGACGTTGACGTTATAGAATAACTTACCAGTAGGTACTAGGTAATAGTTATAATATTAAACTGAGTCCTCAGTAAGTAGTGGCTAGGTGTAGGTGTAACTCAATGGAAGTGGCTATTTATAACGACCAAATCACAGGTTTCAATTAGCATTTTAATAAATGAGCTCTGTGAAAATTCCCCAATTATTTAATAACGAACGAGTTATAATAAGTATCGGAACTTCAACGTCTCATTACGTGGTCATGGTTGACTGCTTTCACGGTGCGCTGTGTTCAAGCCCGGGGTTGAAAATATTTGTAATTGACTTTTCTATTAGGAAAATATTTCAGTAACAGTTACGTCACGAGTCTAAAAGTTGTGGGTGTAATATACCCTAGTGTATTGAGAGCACGTGACTCCGTGGGTCCTGCACCTGAACTCCCTTCGGTCGTGTAAGATTTTCGCAAAAGGCAGTAGCTACTTAAAAGCACCACGGTAATATTCTGCTTAGTTGGTTAATTGTTGAGGGTCACGGCCATACCCGAATATCGGCTGAGAGTACTTAAAAACAAAAAGGCTTAGTGACCGTCTCTGTACTTAAATATATACAGTTAATGATTAGGACTTTAATCATTCAGGATTTCGAGAATGGATACTTCAAACAATGATTAGATCTTATTACTCAGAGTTTAAGTATACTTTTGCAATTCAGTGTCTAAAACACCTTACGGTTCGCAATTTTAAATAAAATATTAATCAACCTATGTACTGGCTAAGTACGTGTTAGTAATGTTAGCCGTACATTTGACTAGCTGCCCATAACAATTTAGTTTAACCCCATAAATCATTTGATAGAAAAAACACAGATTAAAATTTCCGATGCATAATAATAAATATAATCGATAAATCAGTTAACGTTAACATCTGCTCCGTTTCGACCGATTTGACGTACATATTACAAGAAGAAGGTAGATAAGTTTCATTTAATGTCTGAATTTTTCATGAACAGCCGTGGATTTTATATTCCGTTATCCCCGTTCTACCAGATGAATTAATTAAACGATCATTGATGATCGAAGATCCTTCTAAACTGCTTTGAACCATTTAAAGGGGGAGCGAGATTATTGGAGTGACGAAGATTTTAAGACTTTATTAGGTTGAATGATAAAGAAGCAATTTGTCCACACGGAGAAAAACCTGACGCACTTTTGATTAATGTTGCCTTCGCGGTACCAGAACATGCCTAACCATTTTAGCTTTAAATTTAGCATTAAGAGGGTTTCTCGCGATATTCTATTCGCGTTTATTCTAAATAGCAATTTGGCTGGATAGACCAACCTTGGCGTTATAAGGATAACTTGGTGGTTTTTGGATTACTTCCAACATTGGCTATTTAAAATGTTATAAATGGGTCAGCCAAAAAATACATCTAAATAAAAATGACGATATTGACTGATTTTGACTGGCTATTACGATATTAGTCTCACTGTGTCAGTTTCACACAAAAGTAGTTATACTTGCCATATCTAATTTTCTACAGATAATTATGTAAAGCCGATGTAAGGAATAGCAGGGCGCATACTTTCATATTTTTATTCGTTTAAATTATTTCGCGTTCCTCTTATAAACAGACCACAGAGACTATTTCACTTGCCACTAATGACTTACAATATTTTATACAATCACCATTATATCGATTGAAATAACGGCAATTAGTGCATGAAACATTGCAAGTAAGCTCTACACATTAGTAACTATTTATTAATCTATGGGTATGGCTCTGCATAGTCATGCAGGACATGTAGTACCTAAGCTTAATATTGAAGTTGACATATTCGAACATACTTTAAATTCTTTTTTTAAATACATAATATGTTATAACTTACTAATATTTCAGTTCAATATTTTACTTAACTGTTATTGGTTTCTACTACTATCTACAATTGAGATAAGGCCTGTGTCCCAGCAGTGGGAACGTATATAGGCTGATGATGATGATTATGTTATTGGTTTCGTTCTTACGCATTTTTAAGCTTTGATGACTTGATTATATTTACAGCTTGTGTCATCTACGAGTATGTAAATAATAAGATTTTATAGTTATTGCACTATAAAATATTTATTTAATAATTACAAAATTTCTAAAATGACACCGGGAAAACATAGAAGAAAGTTATTTATACGAGTAATTTAGTTTACATAGACCAACATTACTTTGAATTTGCTCTGTGGCCACTTGGCCAGTGCTAAAAATGAGGAAAAAGTTTGTGTTTAAAAGAAATACATGTGTAGGTTCTGTGCTATGTAGCACAGAACCTACTCGATTTATAAATACTTATGCCTACTATCGTTAAATATGTTATTTAGGTTACATTTTATTCGATAATTTCAAACTTTGCAATTATATAAAAACTGTTACAATTCATAAAATGTTTTGAAAGAACGAAAGCTATTAGCTATTCAAATACTCACTTTTATGCTGCACGAGGTTTATCGTAATTGAGTGCCTACAGGCATCGCATCGCAGTGAGTGATTCATGCGATCCATAAACTCCCTACTTATTAAAATGATAGTGACTGGATCACGTGATACAAAGCGATTCAATATAAAATCCATTTTGTCTGAAGCCAAGCGTGAGTGATGCAATCATTCACACGTGTTGCCTAATTGCAAATTTATTGATCAAACGATTGACCTTTCGGAACACCTTGTATTCTTATTGGTACTGGTTGAAATCATTTTTATAAGCATTAACAACATATTATTTCCGTGCACTAGCCAGATTTACAAATAGTATAAGGATGCTCATTATTATCATTCCAGATTTGACTGGCATCAGACATCCGCATTACTTGACAGGGTAGTCAGACCAATTGAATTATGGTTACACAGCTAGAGTTAGGACTGCCCGGGTTTACTCACGGCGTTTTCCGTTACCCCCGAGATAGTGGTAAATTCGCACATAGATAAATCATAGTTGCACGCCGAGATCCGAGCCATCAACCTTATGCATGTATAAGCTGCTTTTAAACCCACTAGGCTATTAACATTAAATATTTAAAAGATTTGGGATTAGATACCAGGTCTTCGGTGTTCGTACAAGATAGGCTATCTTTCTTCTGGTTCTATTGGTTTAAAATAATATTTTAATAATAGTTTTAGTTTGCTATTAGATATCGCAGTAAGACCTAGACTAGATTTTAGTTCTATCCTCATTACGCTGTCGTAAGTCTTGACCCAGATATGTAAATTTCTTGAAAAACGTTCTACTTCCTTTAGTACTTATCAAGCGAGCTTTATAAATTACTCCTCAAGATAGTCAAGTGGGCGTTACTGCATGTTGTGAGCTAACACAATTAGTACGTAACACCACTTTTTAACTTGTAATTTTAAAACGACATTTGTTTGCAATTCATATAATCATTATTATAGTTTGTAATGACTACTGCAATGAATTACTATACTAAAAATGAGTAAATGTATAATTTTCTGCCTTTGAAGAAGCTCTTATAATCAAGAATATTAATATAATAGTTTTATTAGATAGGAAACCGAAGGCTTTATAAATTGGATCTAAACTGATTGTGTAGTGAGTTTGTGTTTTGTTACTGTTATTTACACTAAATGTTATTTACGAAAACAAAACTAATGCAAGTTCATAATAAATCCCCTGGCGAATCAAATAATAAGTGAATAAGTTTAATTTGATTTTATCATAACAGTTAACTGACGGCAGTTGAATACATCACAATTATTTACTATCTTTTCTAAAGTTATGTTGAATTCACGTTAATATTACACCGTGGGAGCAGTTTCAAAATATTTTCCCCAAACTTCCGGAAGAAAAGCTCCGCCAAGGCCACGTATGACTGAAGTGACCTTTGTAGTCTTAATGATTCTACATTTACATTTGCCTGACAGGGTAAATATCGGCGCCCAACAGTTGCCAAGAGCAGGTACCGTGAACTCCAATAATAGCTCCTATTTATGATTTCTTCACTGTACTCGTCTGTGATTTATCTGTTCTATGCGCTAGGGATCATGAATTCAAATCCTATCTAGGACAACCCGAATGTTTAATGTTTCTGGTATTTATGTTACTATCGTTTGTTCTGAATCATAATTTGAACTTGTGGTTTAGTTGTTATCTACTTAGATCCTTCATGGCCATAAGTTTTTATTTACATCAGTCCAATGCCAGTGTTTGAGTCATAATGACCTGGTCGATGGGATGTTTGGTAATAGTCACGCTACCCTAAGCACCAGGATCGTGGGTTCGAAACCCACTCACGACAAACTTTATATTATGATGAACATTTGTGTTTATCCTGTGTCTGGTATATCTATATAAAACAATAAATATTTATTTGTATTGATGTATTTGTTTGTGGTACCCTATTGATTCTATAACATGAGTGCTTAAGCAACTTATTTTGGTGGCAGATCAATGTAGGGTATTTGATGTGATCCAAATATGATGATGACCCTGTAAAAGTGAGGTGGTATTCTAGATATATAACAACATAATAATAAATAGTTTATATGTCCGTCTTGCCTGTCGATGCGCGTAGACGACCGAGCCCAGCAGTTTCCAGGTGCCGCCGCGCCGGTCCATGCGCACCATGCGCAGGATCTGGAAGAAGCGCAGGCCGCGCAGCGCGGACGCGGCGAACACCTGCCCCGACGAGCCCATGCCCAGCACCACCAGCGACGCCAGGATTGTGGTAACATCTGCATATAAACACTAATATAAGCGCCCTGGCTCGTGTCCATCAGAATGACTGACCAAAGTAGTAGATCAGCGTTAAAATATGATCAGTATTTAGTACTGACCTGGTAGTATTTTGTACCTATGTTTAATAATTTGCTACCTAATCAATGACAAACAAAATTTTTGTGATTGTGATTTCAACGTGGGGAGTTCCATTTGCTTTTTTTTTTGTATACATTACATATTTAGTACCTATTTGATACCTATACATATATTTTTCCTACATTTTTAACACAAGTATTAGAGACTAAAGGCAAAAGAAAATTACATCAAACTATACAGGTTGTCCCAGAAATGACGTCACAGTGACACTGGGGGTAGGCCAGCACAAGAGGCATCGAACAAGCCCAACATGATCTCAGTAAAAGTTGCTCGGTTTTACATTAAACCACATTTTACATTAGTTATTGACAAAATAACACGGCTATGTAACTTAATGCTAGCACTAAACACGTTAAGAAACGTGAAAATTTAGAAAAAGTAGTCAGTCATTCTGATGGACACCTACATGGCGTCGTCGCTGTCGACGTATCCAAGCAGTTAATATCAAAATTGACGACGTCGACAAACCGAGTTTCAATTTAATAATAACTGCTTGGATACGATAACCTGCGACGTCCTCATGGCTTCCTAATGAGGCCGGGCACTAAGTATAACAAAACTTAATCCGCCACATAGTGCATTTACGTGTAGTAAGTGCTTAGTTGAATCTGTGAATTCAGCCGTCATGGATTTATGTGAATCCCATTCAAAATATTGTGCAGGTGTTGGTATAGTTTACGGGTGGATTATCTGTTCAGGGCTAGTAACATGACAGAGGCACTTCATCAGATTCGCCAAATAATGAAATAAGTAGAAATGTCGCGTCCAGTGTGACGAGACTGGTATGAATATCATGCGACCCCAAGACGCAATATTTGGACTTATGCCGGTTCATATATTGCGGGTACTGCCGTTTATAGCGGGTGCAAGATGTGGAATGAAATATGTAGTTTCTGGAGTCTTGTTCCACGAAGGGGAAAATTAAAAAGATTTCACGGGTAATAACGAAACGGACGATCACTTTAAATGTAGAGTTCATAACAACATAATTATTTAAGAAGGTTGTTAACGTATTTGAAATAACTTTAGGCATACAAGACAACACAGTATTTACCATAAATTTTATTTTTAACCGACTTCAAAAAAGGAGGAGGTTATATGTTCGACTGTATGTATTTTTTTTTTTTTTTTTTTTTTTTTTTTTTTATGTATGTCCGTCGATTTCTCCGTCAATTGTGGACCGATTTAAATAATTCTTTTTTTATTTGAAAGTGCATAGTTCCGAGGTGGTCCCATTGTCACCATGTCAGGATCTGATGATGGGATCCCGGAAAAATCAAGGGAAAACCTCAAATTTTATAGGCTGCGCCTACGCGTTACTTGTTTTTTCTGAAGCCATTCAAGTTTTTGCGTCCGATATACATCATTTTATGTTGATGAGCTGATGATGGAAGGTACAACTCCTTAACGGTTAGGAGTTAGGGGATAATTCTTTCAGTATTGTAGGAATATGTGGACCGTTAGTTGTATTTCATGTACTTTTGCAGCTTTAACCGACTTCAAAAAAGGAGGAGGTTATATGTTCGACTGTATGTATTTTTTTTTTTTTTTTTTTATGTATGTCCGTCGATTTCTCCGTCAATTGTGGACCGATTTAAATAATTCTTTTTTTATTTGAAAGTGCATAGTTTCGAGGTGGTCCCATTGTCACCATGTCAGGATCTGATGATGGGATCCCGGAAAAATCAAGGGAAAACCTCAAATTTTATAGGCTGCGCCTACGCGTTACTTGTTTTTTCTGAAGCCATTCAAGTTTTTGCGTCCGATATACATCATTTTATGTTGATGAGCTGATGATGGAAGGTACAACTCCTTAACGGTTAGGAGTTAGGGGATAATTCTTTCAGTATTGTAGGAATATGTGGACCGTTAGTTGTATTTCATGTACTTTTGCAGCTAAGGTGATGATGGAAAGTACAACTCCTTAACGGTTAGGAGTTAGGGGATAATTCTTTCAGTGTTGTAGGAATATGTGGAACGTTAGTTGTATTTCATGTACTTTTGCAGCTAAGCTGATGATTACCCGGGGATGGGCTGGTCACTAGCCAATAAGGTTAGCACCGGCTCGTCCTAATCGGGTGTGAAGGAGAAACCGGGGGAGTGTAGTGGGTAGCGGACGCTTCGGTCTCGAGTCCCACACACGGCCGCGGGTCTAGCTAACCTGCGGTTATGGTGCATAAACGCATTCTCCTCCTACCCATGGTGCTGAACACTTAATGAATACCTAATATTATTATCAAATAATACAATTCTACTCGTATTTTCGCTATCATTATTATGAAAGAGTTTTACTCACTACCTACGTGTTATTCACACTAAAAATAGAAAAATAAACAAACTTTTTAAAAAAAAAATTAAACCGACTTCAAAAAAAAAAGAAACAAAAAAAACTACCTAAAAAACTGAAAAGCAAAAAATAATTTTAATAAGACATTCATCAAATGCGCTTATTGTCTAAGCCTATTAATTAAATTGTATTTTACGTGCTAGGTAGGTACCTACTTATCTGTTTGAAGTCGGTGCCAAGCCAAAGGTAATAAAAAATGATATATAATAATATTATGTATTATAAAGGGTTACTCATTAATCCGCGGACGTAGGTACGTAATCTGGGTACCTACTATTTGGCTTGGCACCGACTTCAAACAGATTAGTAGGTACCTACCTAGCACGTAAAATACAATTTAATTAATAGGCTTAGACAATAAGCGCATTTGATGAATGTCTTATTAAAATTATTTTTTGCTTTTCAGTTTTTTAGGTAGTTTTTTTTGTTTCTTTTTTTTTTGAAGTCGGTTTATAACTTTGAAACTTTATCCTTATTTTTATAATTACGAGTATCTGCATTCTACAGAAGCTGCGAACCGCTGCGGGCGCGAGTGGAGACCTCTTCGTGTTATCTTCACCGTGTAGATAAATAGAGTAAAATATGTATATTTCTTGGTAAACAGCATATATTTACTATATCACACTGATCTTTATAAATAATTTAGTGTTTCACTTCAGTGAACAAAGTTTCATATACAGTGCATAGATATTCAAATTTATGTATTCCGAGAAAGCGCTGGCAGGTAGGTACGAACTCGTACCTAACTAAGCTGCATAAAGATTTCGTTCTAGCTAGGATATATTCTATGCGCACAAAAGCTACAAAAGGAATCTATTTGTAAAAATATGTAATGGATATTTTTCTTTGTACAGCAGATACCTACCTACCATATTCAAAAGTCAGCGGACCCAAGTATACGTATGTAATATTCTTATTGTGGTTTGAATTCAAAAATAACCTTATTAAGCATTCAGCTAATTGTTCCAACGGCCGTAACTGATGGCTGCAGGTATACATTTCATTCATGCGGCACGCCAAACGGGCGAAAAGTCGAAAAAGTGACACATTAATAATGAAAGGGCGGTTGAATAATTTGGGTAGGTTCATTTTATTGTCCCCAGTAGGAATATCGTGCGGCTATGTTTGGCGGTTAGTACGGTCTCGGGCGGGCCGGTTCCCCTGAGAGCGAATGGCGGCCACACGAAACTAGCGCCAGGGGAAGGAGGCCGAAAATGCGAAGGTCACGGCAGATTGGTCGCACCTGAAATAGGGTCACTTCGTCACGGTTTATAGACGGAACGTGACTTTTACTTGGAAATGTTGAGGATGGAAGGTACACTCGGATGTGAACCTATAGCATCAGTATTTTGCGTCACACCTGTTTTATGATGTCACTGTCCCAGAATGCTGGTAACATTATAAAGGTTACACATTTCATTGTAATAACAAGTCATATAACTTGATCCTAGGTATATTTGTAAACCTTGCGTGAATCTGACGAAGTATTAAGTTTAGGTATTGTTTAAATTCAATTGACTTACCGATTATGCAAAAAGGTCGCCTCAAGAATTTGAGGCGACCCATTGAGCCTTGATAACGTGACCTGCATCCTGATGACCATAACCTGTGGGAAGAAAATATAACAATTGAAAGCTTTTTCGTGCTGACGTTAGCATAATCAGGCGTACACTGCATTGTGAATTAATTTTAATAATTACGGAAAATAATAAATCTAATTCCTGTTTATGTCACCCCGTGTGATGGTGTCCGCGTATATTTACTGTCCACTTACTACTACCTACTCAATTCAAAAAATATGGTACTCAAAAGTTATACTTATGACGACACAAACAATATTAAATAAGGATGAAAGAATCTTGTATTACAGATCATTCAATGGATGGAATGGTAATAGAAGAAGTGTTCATATGTATAATAAGTTTGATGCGTACTTGCTATACATTAGCTTGTCAAGATTTGAAATGTTGTTAAACAAAAATAGGTAAAATGATCAGATAAAATAAATTGAAACATTGTGTACAATAAATGTCGAATAACATGAGTAATAAATTGAAATAAATGTAGTTTAGATGTTACTTGTAAATATTTACTTTCGACAAGTTTTATGGACGAATCTAGCAGATACACAGTAATAAACAAATAGGTATTTCGCGCGAAATAAGAATAATTATTATCATGTAGAGCTATCGTTAATTCAACAGGCATCTGGAATAATATCTTCATATATAAAAGTTAGTATTTTAGAGTATTGTTTGTAGTTATAAAGTATACCTACAATAGCAGTTGATCGACACAGAAGCAGTTAAATAAAATAAAGGATAGATATTAATCATAAAACCGCTATCTTTACATTTTATACACTGTTTTTCATATGAATAAAGAATCCCACCTGCGTTGTCACCGCTGCGCTAACCCATTCTTACCGCTTCACTGGAAGTAACATAAATCAAAATAATGAGGAAACGCGTGTCAGTAATGAGTTCCGATAGGAGGTAACGAACTTTTCAAGTCGAGAGGGAACGTTCATGATAAAGCAGTGACATCGTAAGCCAGCACAGGCATGTCGTTTTTTGACAGGAGTGGAAGAATTAGAGAAAACAGTTCTTTAAACCATTCTCAAGGTGATAGAAATAATTTGGGCATCCGCAGTTAAATATTATTAATAGGAATCTATATAAATAAATTAATCGCCCTAATGTATGTATGTGCGCGCTAATTTCAGAGTAACCGCACCAAATTAGACCATTATTTTTCTGCTGTACACACAATACAAAAATCTCGTCGCTCAATGTATGCACAGACTGCTACATGGCGTGGTAAGAGGCGAGAGTTAAATTTTCACCAGAAAAACAATTGACGCGCGGGGTTCGAAATTGGAACGCTTTACATTTTTTCACGGTATTTTATTTTATTTATAAAATTGAGTTTGATTGCGAGGGGGTTTTACTCCTCGACAATTATAGTTTATTAATGCAATGACGTTCAATTATTGAACGTCATTGTATTAATGCCATAAAGTCAAATTAAAACGACAAAAGAGGTTAATTTAATATTTGTCAAGAATTAATATGTACATATTGCTTACATTATTATGATAGAAGTAAACAAAAACATTGTAACTACGAGTATTTATCCTACGCTACAGTTGCGATCGTATTTGTGTTTTTTATTTTCCTTTTCCATGACGCGCTGTCTAATGTATGTACTTGAATACTGCGAGTAAAACAAACTATGACATGTGACAAAGATTAATAGATGTCCCTTTTTCAAAATACGAGTACGAGTAATATTCCAATGAAGTCTCGTGGCTTTTCACTTCAATTGAGACTAAAGGTTTTCTAAGGTAAAATTAACAAATCATATCAGAAAATAATCTAAGAACAGGGACATACTATAAACAATGTTGTATTCGTAAAAATAAAACAATCAAACCTCCGCAGTGCCTGTATCGCGAATGCAATATACTCGTACACATTCACTTGACGCTCGACTCTACAATTTCGTTTGTTTTTATTGTTAAGAGCTCACTCTGTGAACGTATCGTTTTTCTGGTGAACATGTTTTATTTTAGTTTTCAATTTTATTTGACAACTGTTGTTTTACGTCGTAGTTCAGTAAACTAGGTATGTTTTGATATTTTTCTAAGCAGAGTCTTTACGTTGCTTTGTATAATTATTGCATAATTTTATTATAATTATGAAGATGATTGTTCGAAACAGATGGTTGCGAAAAACGAATTTAATGCATATAAAATTGATCTCTTTTGCAATGCTAGTCACGCAGAAGGGCAATAATAATCTTTTATCGAGCTACTTACATCATAATTAGGCCATGACTAATTTGAGGAGCTATATGTATTATGTACCTAGTTTATTAACTTATCGTAAAACGTAATTTGTTTTAATAAACGAAACGTAGCTACGACTTTGGTTGACATTCCTAAGTATCCTTACAAGTTGGTACTTTATAAATCAAATACAGAAAATAGACTTAAACCTTAAACCCTCTGTTTACCGAATAGCAAACAATAATTTAGTGTGTAGCAGTGTTAAAATATTAAAAATCCATATTTATATTAACCAATGTTTGAACATTAAAAAGCCATATTATGTACCTATACTATTTGTATACTATATAATATTTTTTAAGCATTGTTTTATTTATAAATAGGCTAGGAATTATAGCAAGCATAGTTTAATTTTGCATACTTATTAAAATAATACTTAAGACAAAATTGCGTTATTAGCGTTATCTATTATAATGTATTTAAAATAGTTTTGTTGAGGCCTCATCACATTAGTAACATGAATACAATATTGTGCCCTGTTATAGATTTTTTTTTTGGTTCAACATGAAGCTGGAAGCCGCATTTTAATAAAAATACAGACTTCGCGCAGTCAGGCTACCGAATTTTCAATATGATTGTTAAAAACACACACAAAAGGCTGAAAGCTCTAGAATTACTCGTTGCTTTTTAAACCAGTTTTTGTTGGCTTTGCTATCAAAGCCAGTTAGCTTTACCTAGACATATGTACGGAATTAAATGAAGTTTGAAAGTGTTTACGTTATTCCAGGTTCAGTTATTTTGATGGTTGTGTTATGTTATGTTATGTTGGATAGTAAAAAGGGTGTTTTGTATTTTGAAAAATATGCTGTAATTACTTCATATATACAGTGCCAATAGACTTTGTTTTGTTTGATGAGACAAATTGGTTTTCACAATCTCCATGACTGTATACAAACATGAGAAAATAATTTGGTACGTCGTACCTTTACAGAGTTTATTTTATATTCGTATTACTTTTATTAAACCAGGGGTTCCAATTTGTTCCGCAGGACGTCAAAGGCGTAAAATGTTCGCTATTTATCCTTTCTGCGGCGCCGTGAATGTGGTACGTTTAGAGCATTCACTTCAAAACACGTGTTACGTGTATTTCGGATACATGTATTATCGCTTTGCCCTGCCTATCGCTCCGGCCGCTGCCGGAGCGGAGGACCATGAAAATAAGACCATAACTCTAGATTCTGTATCTTTGACCAACGTTCCCAAAAATACGTTACAGTAACGTGTCGTCTCTATTTATAAAAAGGTAGTTTACACGTTGGGCGCAACTTACTTACAAATCATTTTTATTTTTATTCTTAGTTTTTGGAACACAATATCCTTGCGAATCTACTCACTCCCGGCGATTGGATTCTTTGTATTTGATTTTCTTATCTCAGGATTAAGACATTTGATATTTTAGATGAGATTTCGGTGGGAGGCGCATGAAAGAAAAGGTAATTTTCGAATGTTATTCGAGGAATATTACGAATTTACTATGTGGGTATATTAGAAAGTATGTGAGCACTGCTAATAAGAAAAGAAGTTGCCAAAAACCAGTTCTACTACACTTACATTTGTACGAAGTATTATTGTGATTAATGTTGTTTAGTGTCCTAGTGGATGGATAGTAGTGACCTACTACCATTTATATATTTGTAAATGGATATTCTATATCGAACTAACATTACGGTTATTTCAAAACTTGTAATGGTGATAAAAAAAACAAAAATGTAATCGTATTTTTTACATACATATTTAAGAAAACAAACAAAAATACGCCAACATAAAGGAGACTAGGTAGGTATAACATGAAGGATATTACATGTTAATTTTATGTTTAAAACTAATGAAATTGTTGAGAAACAGTTCGTTTCCGTCGGGAGTGTTAGCAACGTTTCTGCTCTTCCGAAAATAAATAAAAGAAATAAATAATGTTCAGTTCTAGTGTGTTGAAACGAAGCGATCCGTCTACATTGAGTGACGAATCACTTCGCGCGCGAAGCTCTCGGCGCTTATCTACGAGTGCGCGCTGTTTGCGCTCTCCGCGCGAGATACGGCGTCCGCCCACGACCCGCCTCGCCGCCTTTACCATAGTAGAAAGAGTGGAAAGTACGCTATCTTCATACAAGGTACCACGCGTGGCTTGTGTGTATGCGCCATAATAACCAGGCCTCGCCCCACGCACATTTAACTTACTTAAGTATTAATGTGGGAGCCAGTACACTTGAAATCAAAGATTAGAAGATCAGGTGAGCCTACAATCTGGCAGCACATTAAATGACGCTTCCTGGTGAAGCCTCAATGGAATAGGCCGCAGTGGCCACTTACCATAAGTTGGGCTGCGTGTCTGTCTGCCAACTGTTGTGGTACAAAAAAAAAACTCGACCAACGGGTCGAACTGAGAAACGTCTCAGTGCGCCACAGTCGGGGCTAAGGGCTAACACAAGGGGCGCGCGTCGCGGGATTATTCGGAACCGCTTACGAAGTCACATTCCTGAGACAAGCAAGAATAGTAGGCAATTAGGTATATCGGATTGGGCCGCAGATATCCTACTGTATGCTCTTTTTACTTTGCTTTTACTCGTACATACGAAATCCACTATTCCTGAGTAATCACTATTCCTTTCACGACTAATTAAATTCAACTAGAAATTATTTGCTTTGGATTGAACTACTCGTAGTATTTGATATTTGATATAGCTAATCCGTTTATAGGAGTGGTAATGAAAAATGTCATAAAATACAATTTGGAGCGAGTTCTAGTAACTTTAGATGCTTAGCAAATTAATGAGTACCAAATGTTTTATGGTTTTCGCCGGTATCACAATTACGGTTCAAATTATGGTATTACTATTACTATTACTATTTGGCCACTGCCATATAAAGGGTTTATAATAAATAATATTACATTTCGACCTATAATAGTGTTGTGACGTATGAAGGTCACGTATCATGACGTCAACGAAAAGGGAAGATCTTCCTCCGAGCTAGGTGTCTGCTGTGCTCGGGGACCGCGGCCCAATGTACCGTCTTGGTGTGTTGTATACATATATGCTAGCCGAGAGAATAACTCTATATAGTAGCGCGACGCAGGATCAAATATCTGATTGGCTGTCTCAGTGATGTGCGAGTGACGAGTCTCGAAGCCAATCCCAACCAGCAAAAAGTGGTTTTTAAGCTATCCCAGGAGGATGAATCTTTAGGACTATATGAGAATTATACCCGAATTTAAGTCCGGGAAAAGGCCCACTTTTTAAGTGTACTTTTGATTATAACACATTTATATTAGACCGCTAAAATGCTTGTTTACGCCTATATAACTCCTGTAATAGAATTACGAAAATGCAGTTACTCCTGCAAATCAATAATATAATCAATATAAGTAAGTTATAGTCGTAAGTAAGACTAATGCGCTCCTTGCAATGCTGATTTAAGCTCATTTTGGTGAACGAATGAACGAACGAACAGTATAATGTGTTGCGCTGTGTTGGCCTCTGTCATAATTTTTTTAACAGCTTGAATAAGGAAGTGGTATTTATCTTTATCAGAATTTATTATTGCCAGCCATAGTAGAAAAACAACATCTTATTGTTGTTAGTTAGTCTTATTAATATTCGTAGGGGAATGTGAATTTTCTGTGAAATTAGTCATAGTTTTAAACAAAATTTTAGAGCGCCTCTTCACTTGCCTTTATTTACATTTGAGTAATTATTTATTTATCAAAAAAAATGCTACGAAGGGCTGCCATTTTTACGGTAAGCATTTCCAAGTGGGACATAGTGCCATCATAAGTTTATTTGGTTCTATATTGGCAAGTGTCAAAACTGCAGAAGATTCGCCATTTTGTATACCAATTTTAAGATAACGTTGACAATAACACTACTGTGGAATGCCAATATAAATATGTCTAGACTTGTAACGGCTTAAGGCAAATCTATATAGAGAACATTTTATCCTACTAAATGCTGTTATAATCTTAGTGATTTATTATTTTTGAAACGCTGATATTAAATCCGCATAAACCTTAATTTCAAGCTTATGTAAAACAAAAACAAGAAATATAAATGCTATTCAGTTGTTTAACTGGAAGTTACTTATATTAGCCATACAATTTTAGCTTATATCACATTATAAGTAAAAGTAACTAGTGTGATTGCTCCTCAGTGTATCCTATCCTGGTAGATGCTTCTAGAGGAGGCCTAAGATTTAAATGCCTCTAAGATGTTATCTTATAGGCACATATAAGTCTTCGTTACCGGAGTAATTACACCTGAGAGTAATTACTCTTATTTAATGCCTTTATAGGAGTCCTAGAATATAATAGCCACGATATTTGATCCTATATGCTGATATAAGACCAAATTATAGAATTAAACATACTCAAGTGAAAATAGCACCATTTTATGCAGTTAAAAGCGTAGTAGCAAATACCAAAACCATTATCGGAGCTCTATAAGTCCATATAGCATTACCAATTGACCATTTTGCTAGTTGGGATGTTTACTCGTGCATTTTTCGCCGACTTGCAATCTTGCGTTGTTGTTATCAGTCTGCCATATGTAGCGCATAACGATAGCCGCTACCAGTGTGTAAAAAATCCCTAATTGGAACATATATACATTCAAATCCTACTAATCCTACTAATATTATAAATGCGAAAGTCTGGATGTTTGGATGTTTGGATGTTTAGATGTTTAGATGTTAGGATGTTTGTTACTCAATCACGCCTAAACGGCTAAACGGATTTAGATGAAATTTGGCACATGTATAGTTTATAACCCGGATTAGGACAGCGTCTTTCCATTCTATACAATGCCAGAACGCAGCCATAGGAAACTGCTCGAGTATATATTGTAAATAACTTTTTTACTAAGTTCTTCCAATCCATACACGAGCAGTACGCAAATAATCGCGTATACTTCGTAGTAACGAAAAAGTTTTTCTTGTTCCATAATCTACAGCGCCAGTGCGCTTACGGACTAATCGTGTATATGTCGCGCAGGCAATTTGTATTATTCCGCCGTTTACATACGGCGTACTGAGAGAAATTAAGTTAAAAAAAACATATCCGAGGCGGAAAGCGACTCGGATGGATATAGGTTAGAAGGCTAAGGCGGGAGCGAAGCGAAGCGGAGCTCCCGCCTTGGCCTTCGTGGTTATTTTTTTTTTAAACCTGAAAAAAAAATTGCTACAAAAAATAGAATACTAGCAGGCCGGCCTTCAACACACACCGCGACAAAAAATGTAAAATGGAAACACGACCTAGCATTTAACTTAATAATATTAATAATGCTCGTTGAAAAGCACTATTTAATCAAAATAATTATGATTATGTAATTGTTTTGTATTTATTTCTACCTAATAAAGTTAAAATACAATTCCATATTTTACTAAAAAACTAGACTGAACACTTGTCAAGTGTAAGTAAGTTTGTAGTATAGTTTGGAACAAAAACGCGAGCATCCACGATACAAACTATACACGATCAGTACGCAAAATTCGTGTATGCATTGTAATAACAGAGTTAAAAACAGCATTACAATATATACTCGAGCAGTTTCCTATGGCTGCGTTCTGGCCTTGTATAGAATGGAAAGACGCATTAGGACATAGGCTATAAAATTCCTACGGGAAACGTCTCATTCCCGCGGGATATTTGAAAAACGCGCGGGTGAAACCGCGGGCGGAAAGCTAGTATACAATCAAGCTAATATTCAAATGCATCATACATACTCGGCAAAAAAAAAAAAACATATTAAGTAGTTCCAACAAGAAAACTTAAAAAAACTCCATATATAAATCTTTTACAATTAAGACACTGGAGATTTGATAAAGGCCTACTCACAAAACTTGTCGAAAATAAATAAGTAAGCTATTCGATAGACAAATAGTGATACTTTAGAATAACATTCTTATTTCCCCAGACACAGTCACTGACTAAGAGGAACATCTTCCATTTATCAAGGGACCTAAAACTTTCTACCGTACGAAGATACTTCGAGATTTTCACTATGCGTATTCTATTAGTGGTGTTACTATCCGAATTGATGCTGTAACGGCTGATCATTCTCATTAATCAATTAAGCATGGCATAATGATGTGCCATCTAAGTGTCGAATGTGTACACTAGAACAGGTTAACTTATTAATCTACACTGGCCCGCAATAAAATCGGCCCACTGGGCTTTTTTCATACAAACGTGGTCACTTCAGCGTCTCATAGATAGAAAACTATTTGCAGCTGTGCAACGATTATTATGTCAATCGAGAGGCCAAAAGCCCGATTAACAAATCACAGTTTCAAGAATTTACACTAACCGCTGAATTTTCTCAAAATGGAAAAACAATAAGTCGATATATGGAGCGTTGAGTTCGGTTTGTTGTTTTTCCTTTTTGAGAATAGTGAGCGGTTTTTGGCAATTTTCGAACGATGATTCGACAATTGGGCGTTTGGGCTCTCTATTGACGTAATAATCATTGCAAAGCTGCAAATAGTTTCCTATCTATGGAACGCTAAAGTTTGTATGAAAAAAGCCCAGTGGCCCGGTTTTATTGCGGGCCAGTGTATTATACGTGTCAGATTACTGTCTCACTGGGCAATAGGAGACACCTAACAAAGAACTTGAAGTTCATTCTGATGTCTCCTCTCTTTACACAGCAGTCAGCAACCTTCCAAACTTGCAACGTTAGTAATAATTTTCGAAACGAAGAATTTAAGTACATATACATATAAAATATTCGACAAAACGCAGTCGCGTGCGCTCTACTATTCCATCGGCAAACATTATAATACCCCTACATAATGTTGGGCCGTACGTCTCTGATCCTTTGTGCTCTTGTGAGAAATTTAAATAAAATGGGTTCACTTGTCATTTGATGTAAAGGTTAACTTTCGAACCATTTCTATCTGAAGTTGACCTAGAGCAAAACATCTACGAGTGCCGCAGTCTCCGATAAACTAAAAAGTATAGGGGATAAAAGGTGTAGTGCGGCAGCATAAGTCAACCTTTGCCCTTTCGTATTTTTTTAAGAAAGACCTCTCGAACAGCCTTGGTACAGTGACGAAATTGAATCACGAGAAAACGAGAACAGAAAGTGGCGAAAAATTTAGGGAGTGCGGTTCGAATGATATTGAAGAAACTTTGGATTATGGTGGATGATTTTTGATGAAGTTAATACAGTATAAAAATACCTTTATTTATCATATTCTTTTACTGAAAAAACATTTATTACTATAATGAAATTGTTCAGTGTATGAATAGATACTGATATACTATGTTGTTGATGAATCTAGGTAGGGACATTTTTGTATTTTATACGCACCTTAAAAAGAACTCGATTGCAAACCAGATGACGACGACAGTCTCCATGTAGAACAGAACGATGCCAGCCTTCGCCTCGTACTCCTCGATCGTGGAGAACACTGACAGCGACAAGCACATGAACACCATCAGAAACCTGCGCGGCAACATTTATCTCATTAAAACTCTCATTAATGAGCACGCCAGCAAAAAGCACATATAAAAGGCCTATTAAGTAAAAAATATTGCGTTAATTCTATTCGAACCAATTTTGTATTAATATTCTAACTTAAAAAAAAATATACGCTTGAAATTAGAGGTTCGAAAGTCATAGAAGCCTCCAGTGCCCAAGCAATTTTAAATGAAACTTTTTTAATTCTAAATAATTGGCAAATAGGCAGTATAGGCACGCCACCCAGGTGGGTGGGTGATGGGTGGATGGATGCTTAACCACCTGGTTAAGCATCCCCCAATGAAATAGATAGCAGTGGTCGTTTAGCATCTTGTGGGCTGCCAACTTATGTGACAATAATTAATAATTTTGTACTTATGACTGGTTTATTTATTTTTATCATTTGTTGTCGCAATGTTACTTGACGCAATTTTCGTTTTAGAATTATATACTTGTAATAATAAAAAAAAATTGCCTGGGCTTCTGAAATAAAGCACAGTCTTTAAAATATAAAAGAAGTTTTATCGGCGCCGTATTTGTCGCAGAAAATCTTTTGAGCCTTTTTGATGTACCTACTCGTAGGTATACCTATGTAATTATTGACGGTAACTTTTTGATTGAACCCTTAGGGGACTTGACTTAAAGTCAATATATTCGGGAGCGAGTAAACGATGCCACCCTCTTTCGTAATTTAGTTTGAGAGCTCCTTGGTGCTTGAATACGCAATTAAACATTTAATTAGAATATATTACGCTAAACATTTGTTTACACAAGTGATCTCTATATTCTGAGATTTTCTCAGATAATATTATGTTTACGTGTGTCGTTTTGCATCACGACAAATCAACACACGTGTTCAATTAACGCCTGAACAGAGTACAAGCGCTCAAAATAACTTTCCTCAAACATAACGTCTGATCAATAGATATTGTTTCGGAAGCGAGATCGTAAATTAAATTTGCTTGGAAAAGTTTTACAAACAATGTGGATCAATGTGTTGACGGGATGACTTACACAATCATATGATAGAGGACAGCCTTAACACCTCTGGGCCGTTCGAGGAAATTGTAGAACTTTGACTGGAGGCGGCGGTAGCGCGCGTCGCGTCGCGTGGCGCGGTAACTGAGCGGCTTGCCAAGCAGCGACATCCGCGGCGTCGCCAGCCGGTCGCCGCCACTCTTGCTCTCACTGCAACCAACCAAGCTCAGCTCAGCCTTCATCGTCTGCTGCTCCTACCCGGCTAACCACCGATGCTCGCCCTTACACCTCACCTACCGATCTATCACTATCCAGTTGGCATATTATATTATTTAATATTTCTTCCATTTAATCTAATCACTATCTAATCTAAATTGATTTATCAGGCCTTGGATTTGTTTAGTATTTATATAAAATTTACCAAGAAACTATAACATGTTTAAAGTTGTATTACATGATTAAAAGTCTTTACATTTTGCCGTCTAAACACTTCCAAAATCAAAGTAACACGTACTCGTAGAAACGAGACTCAGCTATCTATCAACAGCTTCTGATATCTGAAATAACATTTGTGGAAATAGAATGCTTCTGCAGGGGATTTATACGCAGCTGGTAGATTAAATTAGTTACATTTGTGATCTGATTTATCGTGTCTAATTTAATGAAAATGTAACTTTTCGTTTATTACTAAACCAGTAATTTCATGTGTGTGAGCTCACAAAAATATCAGTCGACTTTTTAAGGGTATTTACTCGTAGATACAAAACTTATTTAAAATGTTTAATTCGTAACAACAGCTTCCACATCCGGGATATGAGTAGACAGGTTGACTTTTGCGGTAGTCTCAGCTAATTGAAGCGCCCAAAACGCTAACTTTAGCTAGAGCCACAAATGTAATTGCCGCAATTAATGTTCGTAACAAGGGTCTGTCTTTAGGTAAAAGTTTCGTGGATTTAATTGCAACCTTTCATGTCTCGTTTGGGCAAACAAGTTACTCATTCTATATTATTATAGTTAATTTATACGTATGATATCACATATTTTTGTAACTGTTTATTACGGAAGTTCCAAGGAGAAAAGAAAAGTTTGTAACTGGGGTGGCGCAGATACTAAAAAGCACAAAAGCAACGATATAGTGGTGCTTACACTGGGAGTTCCGCGACTCTCTTATCGCGAGTTCCTGCAATGGGATATCAATCTCGACGCGACACTTGCGGAAAACCGGCACGGGTAAACAACCCGAGCCGGGTTAGAGTCTAACCGGCGCGGTGGGAAACGAAATCATTATGCCACTAGACGGAGACGGTCCCATTCACAGACGCATCGCTACGAACCGTCTCGGGGAGCGCGGCGCCGCGCGTGATCCAGTTTTACTTTCAATAGCACTTTTATCTACAAGTAGCGCAACGTAAACGCTGCTTAAATCGCGTTCACAAATCAAACAGATAGCGACGTTATTGTTTACCGCGTCTATAATTCGCCACGTTTACGTTACGCTTGCCGGCACGTATAGTAGCAGCACATTGACGCTTGTAAACAAAAGGCAGTTAGCACTAAATACAATCACAAAACGACAATACATACAACGTATATAAAGAGTTAAGGTTACAGTTTTCATTCTTTTAAAATAGGATAGACTTCATTAACCTTCTTTTAATGATATTTGTAGTTTTGTAAAGCTGAAAAGAGTTGTATAAATCGGGGACTATTATTAAGTAATTTTCATCCTTAGATATTCACTCAATCAATCGTTCAGAGTAGAGAGATCAATACTTGAGTGGAGTTCCCGATACGGGCCTTAATATTTTAGGAATGTGTGGCCCTCCTCTCAGATATGAAAGGTATCGAACCAACTATTCAGATGAACGCCGCACATCCTTAAATAAATACTCATGTACACATATAGCTAAGCAATGTTCACAATTCTATAGAAATATACTATGTAAAAGCTCTTGGCCTACCTACATGAAAATTCACACGTATTCTTGTTTTAGCGTAAATGTCATATAATCGTCACTCCTTATGTAGGTACTCATTAATAATTTAAAGCATTTTAAGACTTGCAATTTCATCACGTTTTTTAATTATGTTAATGAAAATAACAAGAGATTAATGCCATGGCTATTATTACTTCCAGACTGAGTTAAGCCATAAAAAGCAAATATAAACAAACAAAATCTAATAACATTGTACTCATAAAAATAAAGCGTAGAATATGATTTAACATTAAAAAAATTTTTACTCCATTACAATTTTTTTACTTTACCTTTACTTTTGTAGGATTGTAGATCGTTTTAATGGTAACTTGAAAAAGCACAAAAAAATTTACTGAAGAAAGTAAACCACGTCCCTTAAAAGCCTAATTTTCTATAATGACGCTGAAATAGTAGCGCGGTTAAATAAATCTACGAAGGGTTTCTAGATAAGCCTTATAAATATTGCTTGTATTTTTTTCTTCTTGGCATTATTTTCCTATTATGCCGTCCTTTTAGGCGTTGTAAAACTCTGAGAGTGAATAATGAATAAGAAAGCTGAATGTATAAATTAATATTAAACGGCGCGTCAGGTAAACAATGTTAAGCTGTGACTTGGCAGGTGATTTAATCGCCTGGACGCTAATAGTTACGCAGTTCCCAGCGGAGCCGCCGAGCCGTTCTAATTGTCATTCCCGTGATGTAAATATTTACAATTACGTCTCAGTATTAATAACACCGTCGCTGTGAATATATTAATATTCACTAACCTTACCAACAGTACCCTGTTATATGAAGTGAACTAATTGAAACGATGTGGCTTGTGGTGATAGGTGGGTTTATAATCAAACGGCATAGGTAAGTGCGTCACTAACACACCCGTAACCGAAAATTGGTGAGTGCATGTGAAATAAATTACCCGTAGTACTCGTGCCAGTAACGAGTTTCATACTCAGTTCGTGGACGCAGTGTTTGGTACATTTACTGTAATTTTAACCACAATTAACACGCTTTAATGAATAATAAAGAAAACACATTTAGTTTTTTTTTAATTGTAATAATCTAAATAACATAAGTATGATGTGTTAAAGAATGCCGTTATGTTTCAAAAGTTTAAAAAAAATCTTTTTTTTATTAAACCGTTAAAGGCTCTACGAAGGCAGTTATCCGATTTTGTTTTAACAAAGCGGGACAAAGCGCATGGGAAATACTCGTACTTAAACTTTAGTAATTTATGCTACTGTAAGCATAAATAATAAAGTAGACAGTAACGCAATAACCGATTGTTTATTTAATTTTACCCTAAAAGTTACTCTTCGGTAAACTACTTAAACATAAAAATAAATATTTTGCGAATGATGTAGATTAATCCAATGTTAAAACGACTGTTCCTATTATAAAGCACATAGGTAAAGGCTTGTACTTCTAGTTTGACTGATTAGCTTATGTCTCTACGAATTCCTTTATGAATTTCATTCAAGCAGTGGTCTTCATTACGACAATAAACAATTGGGTCTCGATTTTTGAATTGACATTTTTAAGTTAATTAAATAACATGAAACTAATACATAAACCTTTTATGCAAAGATCTAAAAGTTTTATTGGAATTACTTAGGTGATTTTTCCGCTGGTTCGGATTAATTGAACAGTGCTAAATTTTTTGTTTACGCACTCACTTGTGCACTATAATATATCCTGCGTAGGCTGATCGTAAAGATTGGCCGCCGTAGCCGAAAATTTCGGCTAGGAGGACATTACTGTTCTGCTAAGCCAGGCCTCTGGCATAGCTTTTATTAACGAATGTGATCAAACAATTTCTTGCCGGTGTCCTCTCGGCAGAACAGCATTTAAAACCGATGGTAGAGTCATGTCATGTCTTACATTTATATAATATCTATATACTACTTTACTAATACTTTTTTTTTTCGGAGGAGAACGCATTTGCTCGCCATCGGATTGAGGTGCTTTTCGAAGTATAGTGAAAAATTAGTTAGTCCAAATAAGAAGTTCCTTAGCTTTTAAAATGTTTTATAAAGAATTCTTGACCACATATCGAAAAAGTAACGAGTTCTCGCTTCAATCTAACGTCAAAAGTCCAATAGAAACATGATTTAGTTTCAATAATCGTTATCCTTTCCCCTGTTCGTTAGCAGACAATAGCAAAATCAATTGTGACAGACCGGCTTCGTGATCGGCACTCAGACAAGTACTTTAATTAAAGTGACGAGCACTCTTGTTGGTATTATTATGATTTCGACTGCCTTCCAACCGTCCGACACAGTCTACTTTACTTCAAATTAAATTAACTAAAAACATCTGTATCTCGTAGTATGTCTTTGTTGTACTTATACTTTCCAGAACAAATACTTGTGAGCGTGATACTAATTTATTATTCAATATCTATTAGAATCTACTATGCACTTTAGTACTCATGCATAATTTACTACAAGTACCATACTAGCTCCATTTGCACTAATTTAGACAGGTACTCTACCTCCGCCTTAGAATTGGATTAAAACCTTAGCTGCAGTTATTCAACCTACCTTTTGATAAGCATAAAATTATACCCGGAATGTCGTTATCCTACCACTTTTCTTAGTAAAAATTATATATACATTCATATGTAAGTATGTCTTTTAATAGCACATAATTATTTTACAGTATAAAGGTATGTTTACGAATGTAAAAAGCACGTATTACTCACTAGAGCACTTAATACTCATCGTACATATGATTTAAAGAGGGAAGTCGGTCTGCTTATTATCTTTGTTTATTTTAGGCAAAGCCGTCAAAATATAATCAACGGCTAGAGCACATAGCTGAAATACCGTTGAGAGTACTGCAAGATAGATAGCACCCATGGCTGATATTACTTATTAAATTATAATTAAACTTGGATTAAGCGTGCGTGGTAATTACCTGAGTCTGAATATTACGCATTACCTACGCCCTTGCTTGTCTGGCACATCCTATCCAATAACACGTAAACACTCTTGAACGTTAGTAACCTGAGATCAAAGTCCGTGTCAAAGTTTCTGCGTTAATAATTCTCTCACAATGAATATACGAGTATATTATGTGCCTTCGAGAGTTAATTTTCTTTGGAGGAGAAAATTAGTCTCGGGGTTACGTGCTTTACTGTAATTTACGTATATGTATGAGTAAATATATGTTAGTTGTGACCGTAATCTTTGTTTAGTGTCGTCTTTTCAGGTATTATTTCTTGATAAGTAGGTAAATATTTAATGATTCTATCCATATACCTATTAAGTATTATTCCGTTAATTAATATAAAATGATTTCAAATTGTAAATATCGTTTTAAAATATCTTGTTAAATCATAATATACGTCGTGAGTTAGGTACTTTAAAGATTTGTTGTGCGTCAGTTCGCTAAGCTGTGTTTCGATCGCCCCATCCCATCTGTCGTCAAGTACGATGTGGTGTGACAATTCGTAATACATTTTTCTTATTTTATTACTCACATAAACAGATGCTTTGGTGGTTTTTCCCTGAATTTTGTGTATGAATATAAATGTTAACATTCAACCATAATGGCCTGTAATCTACGGTTGATTGCATGTTATTATAATACATACGTATAATATAAGTTATGAACGTCGTGTTTTGGCTGTATTTTTATCGCTGTTTAGTTGTTGTAAAAACGAACTTACGCACGGACGGAGCATTTAAAAAAAAGGGTCAGTATAGTGTCAGTTTTCAAACGCTGAAAATAGAAAGCAGAAGGCGTAGGAATATTGTGGTAAAATTTTGCGCCTGTGTCCAAAAGTGGACGGTGACGTTAAGTGATTGATTGAAACGAAAAGCTGGGCGGACTTCGAAATATAGAGAACGGGCTGTCGCATGCTTCGTAGCGCGAGTATGAAAATGCCCATGTTTCGCGTTGACGACGACAGCGATAGATGACTGCATACCATTTGCAAAACATGCAACCATGTATACATACAAATACATACTGTTAATTCGTACAGAAATAGCAATGTCACTATTCAATTTTAATAAAAATATCAGCCAAGGCTATGTTTGTTTTACTTTGGATATACATAAGTAACTTACAACAATAAAATAAACGACCCTTGGTCTTATTATGGTAGGTTTTTTAATATAGAACAATCAAATTATTTACAACTAATGAAAGAAACTTATATGTACATGATAACAGAAATCATAGCCCCATTAGATTACATATTAGAAAATACTTCTAATAAACAGGCACAACTTTTAAATAATAAAATGTTTAGTATTGAACCTGTTAGCGAAGGGTCTGATGTATTTGGACAAATCGCCTTTTGAAACAGAGCGTCAAAACGCTTTTAATCTTACATTAAACAGAAACATAGTTAAGTGATGGTTTGCCTTTACAAATAATTTTAATCTCTTTGAGAAAAGTATTATAGCAAGGTTTAGGGGCACCTCAAAATTAAAATGTTACTTATTATATCGACAATCGCATATAAATATTAATTAGTCTCACTAAAATTATTTTACAATACAACGTGGTATGGTAAATGCGTAAAACCTCAAATATCTCAAATAATTCTTAAATCAATTGACCTAATTGTGAAGGGAAAAACAACATTAAAAAATTAAAACTAAAGAAAATGATATTTATTTTATGGTTCCAAAAACAAACTTAACCGCGTCGTACAAGTGTTCTACGCGAGTAAACAAAGTATAATTGTTTAATTTCACTAATAATTCTTACGAGATTATCCAACTCTACGTAGGTGATCGTAAAACAGACACTGATAAAATAATCTCGTTACTTTCAAGGAGATCGATCTTATATCAGCAACAGCTTTGGGATAAGTCTATTAATAAACGTATAAAATGATCGTCAGTTTCTAATCATATTAATGACTCTAGCTTTAAGTGCACTATAAATTCATGTGTAAAATACCCATCAATCTTGTTTGTAGGAATTCAGCTGCACGCAATACTAAAATATAGATAAAGTAAATATTGTCATATAACAAAAGGCTCAATTTAATGGTCTTTTAATAGCTACTTGATAATTGGCAAACACAAAAACACGACACACTAAGCAAACGCAAGCTTACCAGCAAACCATATTGAAAATGTTATTTCATTTTAAAATATATACCTACACAAATACCCGGGGCTTAAAAAGGGGTAATGATTTATTCAATTGTTTCTCTACCTTGTGGTTTCTAAGGTTGCATCTGTAAAATTGAAGATATTATCTTTACAACCAATGACCTTCTGACCAATGACTCGAAGATTCGAGGAGCCAACCAGTGTGGCACTACAAAGAGCTTCCTTGTAAAGAATAAATAATTTGAATAAGCTGCAGTTAATTGAAGTAATGTTAGCTGCATACGGCATACTCGTAGGTACGAGTACACAAGGTAAAAATGTTAAAAATGTGTGTAAATGGTTAAAAATGTTGGAAGACAGGTACCTGTCTTCCAACATTTTTAACTTCAGTTACAGTATTAACAGATGAGATATTCGTTGATTTTATTTTCTTTTCGTCTCTTTAACAAGAGTGATTGAGTATGTGAATTACATCGGGTGATATATTATCAACATCATAGAATAACTTTAAAAAATATAACCATGTGGATTTTTAATCTGCATTCATGATCAATTTTGACAAAATTTAAAGTTTTTGCAAAATGGCGATATATATATACAAAAATGCGAAATTCTTGTTCCGAATAAGGGTCAGCGTTATTGAAATATGAACTCTTATATGTATAGTTGCTTTCAATATAATAATTCAAGAGTCAAGATATTATGAAATTAGTTATTGCCCAATTAACGTATGTTGTTTGCTATTATCGAAACAAAGGAATAGACTTTATTTATAAGTTATCTTACAGTAATTGAAGTAAATAATTTTATCTCACTGTAATTGAAGTAAATAATTTTGTCATTTCCTCGTTATAAATATAACGAGGCTTCGATAATTTCAAAATGGATCAGCAAATGTCAACACGGAAACTGGCAGAGCCTTTTTTCATGTCCATTGCTGTCTCCGCGCGCTCTGGCCGTGAAAAGGATAAATGATCGTTAAAAAGAAAATGTTTCCAAAGACTGTGTTTTGTTTTTTGTTTCGTCTTTGGAATATACACCCAATTTTCCTATACTTTCGCACTGGCATACAAAAGGGACTGTGAAAACTGAATGAAACGGAGACCATTTTTTTTTTGTTTTGTACATAGATATTAAAACACAGTAACAGTTGAAAAAAAAGATATGTTTAAACTACTTTTCTCTTAAACACATAATTTTTAAACCTTTTTTAGAAAATAGAACCTTGTTTTAACATTGTACATAATCTTTGTAAGTTTTATGCCGTCCATCGGTCGTACCCTACTGCAGATTATATACCACTACAAAGTTCATTGCTTTCATCAGGTTTGTTGGTGGTTAACTAAATAAGTGGATCCGTTAAAAGGTTTAGTTGGCACCTAACAAGGTCCAATGGATATCACATAAAGGGACCTGTTTATACATCCCAAAACTACCATCAAGGGACACACGTCAAAAAAGCCCCTTCAATAAAGTAACGCTAAGTGCCCATCAGCAACGGTACTTATAATAGATAGCTTGTCGACAAACGTGAAAAATGACTTTAACTAAGCGAATGAATTTTGTCCATCATAAAATTAATTATATACGGATTGAATCAGTTATTTACTTCGTTTTTTAATTGCTTTTTATATTTTAACACTTACTTAGTTAGTTTTTAGTATTCGATTAAAAACATAATAAATAAGTAGTAAAAACATTATAAGTAGTACTTACTCGTATAATGTTTTAGTCGTTTATATTATTTAAAACTTGTCTAAAATATACAAACTGAAACTTGGGGTTCAGTAATTTAAATTTTCAAGCACACATAACCTACATATAGAAGTAGGAAAGAGTTCACATCAACCACACTCATTATTTTTCTGAAGCACCTTATTTCTTACTCCACATATTTTAATTGAGCAAGTTATAAAATGTTTAAGTGGCATACTTTAGTTTTCTAAATTGCAACATATTGTCGGTTTTTTGCCGCCCATACGAACAGTGAGTAATTGAATGCCCATAAGTATTGCCCGTCAAGTACTCCTTAGCTCTGGTCCCCCATGAATTGGCGACGAGCCAGTGAATCGTGTAATTTATAAGGAAATTCACTGATTTTCTTTTCTCTTATCATATGCCTGCGCTGAATACTTGGGAAAGAATTTCGCAAGGGGCTAAAGAGTTTTACTTTTCTTGGATCTTTTGGACCCTTATTTGATGTTTTCCTTAACATTCAAATAAGCAAAGCATATATTGCAAATTCTTACCAAGAAGATGTAACATTTTAAGTTACTTGTTTTTTTAAATCAAAGCTCGTATCTGCAAAATTTTATTACTGTAACAACGAATCTAAGTTTTAGAATGCTTTTTATCAAGTATAAAAATGGTGACAAAATCATGATTTCAGGAAGATCATAGTTAAATGATAAATAATAATTTAGTAGAACCCGCAGCATCACCAAAATACTAAAAGTTGCCCACCTCCGACTAGCGATATATTGACCGTCAAATAAACAACATATCGCTAAGTTTGTAGCAACAGCCCGTCTAGCTAATAAAAGGTTAAAACATGCTATCAGACTTAATTAGAACATTAATAATTCCTTGCCTAAAAGCATTTTGCAACATATTTCTTTAAATAAAACTGTATTTTCCTAAGCATTAAACTTTTATGCGAGATTAAATAGAGTTAATATGGAAAATTATAGAACTGTAATGTACCTTCATTAAGCAACCCGTAGATTCTTTTTTACTGTTCATATACACTTTTAGGGCAACCGTAAAAATTTTACTTAGTCTTTTGTTTTAACCTTTTATAGTTACATACATATGTACTTCTTATAAAAGCTAGTCTCTCAAGGTAAAAAAATCAGTTCGTAAAGCAAATATTACCCACTCACGCTAAGTTTTATAATACGTACGTATTATGTGAGCTGTTATTCTTGAGTGTGATTTAAATTTAAAAAGTAAGTGGTAATTTAGCATCTTTATTAGTTGTCTTTTTCCAGCGTAAACTTCCTACACATTTTTAGGGCTTATCTTTTAATTTCTGAGAGATATCTTCTTTCCGAATAAAGTTTCTAACAAACTTATTTGTCTAGGACCTAAAATAGTTATTTATGTGACTGTTGCATAATGAGGGTCATTAAAATACGAATGTGGTTTTATGAAACGAACGAAGTGAGTTTCATAAAAGGATCACATGAGTATTTTAATGCCTAATTATGTACAGTCACATACATAACTTTATCTTCATTCATACGATAAATGTCTATTTTAAAGTCAGGATCGATGTGAAACCGCGTGGAATATAATCCGTAGTTCCAGGAGAGCAGAGAAGAACAAGAAGCTAGGCTAGCTCGCGTCTTTCAAACTCTTTGATTTAATGAATAGTTACGCTGCGGTTATGCTCTCCTGGTACCTTTGAAAATACATCAAGATGTTTTGCTTACTTAAGTTAGCTTCAAATCCATTAATTTTTACTTTTTAAGAAGACGTTCGAAATTTGAACGTAATTAAAGTATCGGTTACCGATACTAAAATGTAAACATTACGATGCAGCCACAGATACATATATCTAAATGTAGGGCGTTTGCTCATCGCTCCTGACTATAAAATAGACATATTATGGTATGGATGTAAATAAAAATAAATAAAATGCATGCTGCTACTGCTTTCTAATGTATTCAGACACGTTTATAGAAGTGGTGGTGCGATCAATCATGTCAATATTTACTGGCAGCACGACATTATTTTGTCCCTAATCGTTCTCTTTCGCTGGACTGTAGAGACAAATTACCTGTCAACATCAATTGTGTTATTATTCTTTGTAATCTGATCTTTGTATCTTGCGCAACAAGTAACGTCAGGGTCTAGAAAGGACGTTGAGAATTTTATATTATGTACATATATCGAAGTTTGAAGACGTACCTACTAGAATCTTTATAAATGTCCGTGCCTAACTAACTAGTATCACGGTTTATGATTTTAGCAAATCGATTTGTACAAGAACCCTAATAAATGCGTAACATTAATTAAAAGTAAGTCACGTTGCACGTAATGGATATCGTAAATAACCTTTGAAATAATGAACGCGAGAATTTGGAAGTACTGGCTCAACCTATAATATTGAGAACATTGGAATTTTATTAGGTTTCATACGTTATGTACCAGTAGGTACCTAATGGCTTTCAGATATAATTAGGCTCTTTACATTTTATAGGGAACTTTTGATAGAATTTGTCTACAAACTAAATGTTCATATATATTTATTCACCCTCATACGTATGATTAGTATTTATTTTAAATATTACTACTTTTCAGGATTCGTCATGCGTTTAAGTGTCACTAATCGGTTATAATTTGTGATTGTAGTAAAGAAGGTGAAGTGGAACATACATGTGTGGGGATATTTAATAAAAGGAGTTACTTGTGATGAGTAGGGTTAAAGAAAGACAAGTATTTACATTGAGTAAGGAGCGTGTTATAGTAATATAAGTATTAAATTGGTAAAGTATGTATTGTTATGCGATTAATATTTCAGGGAGGAATATATTATAGGAATATAGGTACTTTAGCTATGAACGCGTCTATATAAAAGAAACTCTAGTCATTATCTTACAAACTATCTACGTTAGCAAACAAAATCAATCAAGTTGTAAGAACTATAACTTGAAAAATATTAGTATCACTCAACCAAGAATAAAATAATTAGAAATTTTGTCTACGAAGAACTACAAATAAAAAATAAAATATAACAAATTTATTACCTATGACGTATAGCATCTTCATGTACCCGCACACGCCTTGCCGATTTCATTCTCACCTAAACATTTTATGCCAATGAGTAAGTGGGGTTGGAAATTTGTAAAAAAAGGTGGGATTAAACTGTCTACTTTACACAAGGGCTTACGACGGGCGAGGTCTTTGTCACTAAACGCCATTAGTCAATCATTGACACGGTATATTTTGTTTGGGTCACAACAAAAACAAAGAAGTTCTTCGGCAGCGCGTCAGCTACTTGTTTTATGACAATGTAGGTACGTAAGTAAGTTTGTATGTATGTGTATATAGATAGGAAGTGTTGTTGGTAAACTAAAGACTATCCTACTGTACAATGGGCACGTTCTATCGCAAAAACCTCTAGTTGCTAAATTATTGACTTTTCCATTAGAAAACAGCTTTAGGATTCCGCAGGGGTCAAGCGCGGAAGGTCAGAACGTAAATAAAAATCTCTTGTTATAAATCTTTTATCGCTTTCGAGCTGGAATTTTTATAATTATTTTTGCAATAAATCTAGCTATGCTTTATGGCATTGTCTAAAGATTTTCATTCATGTTTCTTAGGAAAACTTGGTATTCATTCGGCTACCTATAATTAATTCTAAATTGGCATGTCAGCGGTGGCGCACTGCCGCTACCCGCCGTCATATTTTAATCAGGTAATGTAATGCGAAAAATCAGTTCGAACAAACGCTACTACCTACGTTTAATGGTAAACTATCGATCCAAATATAGAGGGTACTTCGTACGCCATTAACCGAAGTCAATGTAGCAATTATGTACAAAGGCATAAAGCACAATGCGATATCGAAGTGGCATGCTTATAATTTTATAATTTTTCCATTTCATTCAATACGCCCACAGATAACGAAACCGACGACCGACGAACGATACGATACAGGTTAACGCCGTGCAATTATTATCATCGATATTAATGACATACATACCTTAAAATTCACAGCCAATCTAAACAACTGAAAACTGACATCCATAAATATTTACATTCCGGTGATGTTGAGACGCGCGATCGCGTGCTTTATGGTGTACGAGCTAGAATCGTAGGTAGCGTGCGGGCGCGGGCGGTGCGCGGCGGGCGCGCGGCACGTGGAGAGCGGCCCCGGAGCGCCGGCATAATACGCGGCACGCATGGGTCGCCGCGGACGGCGCGGCGCGGCGGCGACGGAGCGCGGGTCGGGCGCCGACTGACGCGCCGCCGCCCGCGCGCGCCGCGCCCGCCGTCCGGCGACCGCCCGGCCGCCCCGGCCGCCCCGACCGCCCGACCGCCCGCCCGAACTCCCTCCCGCCGCGCGCCTCTAATTCTAATTGTTGCCCACCTCCGACTATCCAGGTCATCGTACCTGCAGTTGATTTTACCCCCTAAGCGAAAAACTCGGTTATAATTTGCATATTTAACATTAATCTTCAGTTTACTTCAGAATTAGGTGCGTACCTGATTTCATAAAAAGTAAGTGGGGTATAAATTGATCATTTATTTATGAAGCGTGCACTTATTCTGAGCAACACAAAAGAAAGGGAAAGATTAGGTTTTGTTTATTTACATTGTAGTGGAGCTGAGAGAGCGTCAATTTATGTACGTATAAGTAAATGTAGTAGAAAGAAATGTGAGTATTTTCACCAAGAGAAAGATATACGTATATAAAAATGTGATAATGCGGAAAGGAAAACCCCCGGGGAGCCAGCCTACCAATCCTATTGTTTGCACCGTAGTACGTGTGCTGTAGATACGGGCTGTACATCTATCGCCAGATAGTGCCACTATGCAGAACAACCTGAAGGGAAGCTATTCTGCAATTTATGAATGCTCAGGCATTTCACGTAGCGTCCGTCTCGCTGTAGGAAAAACTGACGTCGCTGTTAGGTCACTTTAGTTATTTCTCTGCAGTGAGAATAATTTCCATACAAATGAAATGAAAATTTTTTATGTAGAGCGTTTTGAAAAGAAGATAACACACTTGAATAAATCTGCTACATATTACACATATTAATAAAAATGAACGCTTGCATAACTTTTGAAGTTCAGAATGCCACTGGACCACCACTTTTTTGTTGTGTTTTATTATTATCAGGACAAGGTTTATATTAAGCCAGGGTGGGCTTGTAAGTATTTCGTAAAAAGAGTAAAGGTTTATTTTTACTTCGAATTATTCGAGTCAGAAGACTAGTTATCTTAGTAGAGTTTTTTTTATCGCGTTATTATATTTTTAGTTCGTAAACAACAAAAAAGAAATCCAATCTAATTTTTCCCATTATTATTATTAGTTATTTGTATGTATGGTAAAATAATATAATCTTTCACTTACTACTAATTTCCCATTAAAGTAATTTCTTTTATATGGAATGCAATCATCCTGTTGGGATATAAATTTTTATCTCGTTATTATTATATTTTAAGTTTGTAAACAGCAAAAAAGAAATCCAATCATATTGTTCCTGTATCGTATAAAAAGCATGCGCCTTGAAACACCGTCGAGCAGGCGCCACCTGTTACCTTGGGGTCACAATATTGCAAATGTAAACGTTTATATAAAATGACACAGCTGCATAATTTCAGGAACTTTAAGTTCCTCTATTAAATCCACTTAAGATTAGAAGTATGGCTCGGTGTTGTTAGTTATACATATTTACATACATAGTTAACTCTTAAAAAACCGTATGTCACCAATTTACTTATCGAAATAAATTAATACTGAGTACACTATATACCGTAGTATAGTGTAACAAATAAGTATACCGAAACATAATGTAAAGTGTTTTTATAACAATAGTCAGTTCATTGAGAAATAAAATATTTCCTTATTCATTTGTTTTCTTATATGAATAAGGATGCTAGCTAAAAGTGAAATATTCATATCCACAATACGCTACACGCTTGAAGAGATAAAATGAATGAAGGAAGTTTTCATAAAAGCAGCGGTCACTTTTTCGTTTGAGTCGGCTCCTGAGTGAGCCACAAATTATGTAAAAAAGTCTCGATAAGCTCCCTTGCCGACGCATGCGGTATGGCCCCGCCTAAACGTATGTATGTGAGTGCCTATAGATATACTAGCGTGCAGCGTTGGCGCTTTCCGTCCACTTCCCGCCACCGCAGGCCACTGTCGTACTTGCATGTTGAGATACTTTACA
Organism: Mecyna flavalis; assembly: GCA_949319885.1. NCBI lineage: Eukaryota > Metazoa > Arthropoda > Insecta > Lepidoptera > Crambidae > Mecyna > Mecyna flavalis. Next base: position 11,718,942 of record OX439426.1, read on the forward strand.
CTTTGGCGCAGTACGGTCTGAATTATTATTCCAAGTTTTGATGCTAATTGGGCAATTTATTATGAATGATGGTTGTCCCTTGTAGGTCATAAAAATTAAGCTTTTACAAGTTATAATACCTTAATACGCTGCTTTCCTTTTATAGCAATTTTATTTGTTGCGACATCACCGACACGAAGAGGTTTTCTAAATTCGACTCAACACATAACTTTTTACTAAGAGTAGGTACCGATTCCAAATATTCTTTTTATTTTAGAAATCGGGACGTTGGCGTCCATTTTAAACTTGACTTAAGTTTTTAATTTATATTTTTTGCTATCTACTTCCATATTGAATATGTTCTTATTTTATTAGTTGTTGATGGAAAAGGAATGCCTTATATGAGCAGCACGCTTTCTAGGTTTGCTTTTATTCACATCACTAAAATCAAGCAATAAAACAAAATAATTTAAACAACAAAGTCCACTAAAAAGTAAAACAATAATCCCCTTTTTTGTGTCATTTAAACATATATGAACAGCTGTTCTTCTTTTTCTTGTATATCCAATTATCCACCATAAAAAAGGCACAGTTTGCCCACAAAATCTCGGGAATGTATGTTCCTTCTAGCCCGATGGTGGTGTCGTGGAAGATGGGTGACCAAATTGGGTGTCCACTGCTGAGCATTGGCCTTCCTCAGCCACCTACACAATATTCGATACAAGACTCTGCATCCAGTGCATTTCAGTTATTTGAGGATATTTTGTCCCAATTTAACTGTGGCAGCCTGGCAGCCAAGTGGTTTCAAACGCCACTCCAAATACGTGAGGTCGATTGTTCGAATCTCGGCACGCGCCTATGGATTTTTCTATGTGCGTGTTTACCACGGGTCCCCTATATGAGTGCGGAAGTTGATAGTTCGATTTTCACACCACTAGTTCAGCGGTGACGGAAACTATCGCGAGGAAACCTGTTCAGCCAGATTTCAATGACTGTGTAGCCGGATCCTCTTTTAAGGGTTACGGAGGTGAGATGGCAGTCGCTCAAATGTTATAACCAGCGCCCCTAGACAAGCGACATTTATGATGTTCGATAGCTCAATTTGCGATAGCGAACTGCGAATGTCAAATCCCATACTTTCAACACGTGACTTTTCTATGGCATCTGTCAAATCCATACAAATTGGACTTAGCGAAATTCGCCAGCTATGAAGCGATGTCATCTTGTCTAAACCCCCAGACTTGCCAAATCCTGGATTATAGTGCAAGCGTAACCTGACAACGCACTCGGAGAGAGATTTTGTCCCAAATAACATAGATCTACATATTGGATCACTCAAGGGACCATTAGCCCTGTTTCCTTCCTTCAAGAAACATAAAATGCTCTACCTACTTTGCTTAAGAAGACAAACCATTTAATATAAAAAAAACTGCAATACAATGTATGTTACGTGTTATTTTGTACTATAATGTTATTTAAAATTGAGGCAGGTGTGCGCTTGACACGAATGTAACTCTAGTATCACGGGACTGCGGTTCAATTGTTAGTTCACAACTTGTTAGCCCGTGTCAGTTCGATTCGATATGTGTCCAACAGTGAAATTGAAGAATGCGGTATCCTTACATAGTTACATAAAATGTAAGTTTTGGGTCATATTATCTGCCATAAACTTTAGCCAAGAGAGAGTATAAGAATTCTACATTTGTATTGCTATCACTTTGAATTACAGATACACTTTAACCAAAGTGCTATCACTTTAAATTACAGATACACTTTAACTAAATTTTGAAGGCCAAACTAGTCTACGTTACGATTTTTGTTTATTAACAGTATTTATTAACATTTTTACTTGATTATGTACATTCATCTAGCAGGACCCTACACCCTAAGGGAACGAAATCCAATTAATAATTTAGTGCTCATTTGAATCCTCTTAAATCAGCTTGTTTTTTATTTATTTACGTGTAGTAAAATGAAAGTTAGATTTTTAATCGTTTGGCGGATCTGGATGCGTTGTAAAACAATAAATAACATACATCATGGTATTGTTTCTACTAACAATGATTATGTATTGAATGTATTGAATGATTATGTATTGAATGTATTGAATGATTATGTATTGAATGTATTGAACAACGACCAACGGTGACGGGGTGGGCCTAAACGTATGAAACAGTATTATGTCAATTCCGGTTTTGTTAAATCCTATCACGCCTACCTTTTCCGTCTTCAGTTTGAAGCCTTTTTTCCCTTTGTGCGAAGGCTCTTTCTTTTTTTGACTGGCAATTTATGTTACCCAGCAATTTATTATGTATTTTAAAAATATTGTGTACACGATTTGTTACAGAATTCATTGTTGTAAGATTGCAATCTAAAATGGTGTAGGTGTATCAAAGATTGTATCATAATTATGGACGTTTATCATACAACAATCTTTTGATCTTATTTGAGTGTGATACGTGCAATATTTAATGTATTATTATTTTATTCCAACATACGTTTCATAACATACTTACATACATATTATATTTCATAACCTCATATTTAAGACACAACTTTAAATTAGCTGGTGATTCTCAGTACATCTTAGAAAGCTTACATTTCAAAACCTTTATCACTTCGTGCAAAATTCTATATTTTTCTTTATTGCACAAAACGACGAGGCAACTACTTAAAGTTGTGAGAGTTTAATGAAGATATAAATAAAAAAATTCTAATTAACGATAGGTAATATCTACTGTGACACAGTGAGGCCGATATATAAAAAAATTTAAAACAAAAATTAAACAGTAGTACTTTTTAAACACCATCTGGCCGACGGTTGTTTGTGTTTTCCCCAGCTCATGGCCGGAATTCCCACCACATCCAACTTAAGTCTTTAGTGGGAATGTCATCGGCACTGGCTCACTCTTTGTTTAGCCTTGCAAAAGCTAATTTTGCTATAATTTGAAGCACTAAATCTCAAACAAACCAATTGAGGCGAAATCAAATCAGCAGTCAATTATTGATTAGATTTGCAGTCCCAAGGTACCTAATAGGCTAATACCTTGGTCCCGGTAGAGAGATATGAGTTTGAGAGCTATTAGATTTACTAATCTTACTAGTTGCAGTTCCTTAAGCAATGTTCCTATAAACTGTGAGTTAGTCTAAAATTATTGAATTTTAATCATCCCGCTATACGTGGGACGACCGGCGACCGGTAGGTCGCCCCGTAGCGCTGGAAGGATGAGGTCCTAAAAGCCTTGCGAGAGCTCCGTGTAGACGACTGGCAGGAGGTGGCGCAGGATAGACCAAGATGGAAACGCTTATTATCGGAGGCCAAGACTCACTTCGGGTCGCTGCGCCAGTATAGTAAGTAATCATCCCGCTATATTTTGATTGAGTAATAAGATTTTAGTAACATTTTTTGACTTGTACCTAGCACAACGAATTGAAATACTAATAAAAAACAAATGACGACTATTAGATACGTAAAATGCTTTTAAGGCACGTCTCGGTCAAATTCGTAAACTCAATCATTCCCGGACGTAGTACGCCTTAAAATGGAGATTGTTTATTACTGCTGTAGTAATTAAACGTGATCTTTGTTCAGACGTAAAAAGGTAATTGACTGATTATGTAGTAAATGAATGTTTTATTTGCCCAGGTACTCACAAAAACCGAAATCAAATAAACATCGAATTGAATTCTGAAGGTTGAATGATGTTATAAAATAAGAAAAGTTGTAAAGGCTTTTAGCGATTGTTGTTCAGTTAAGGAGTATTATTGTGTCTTCATTACCTTTAAAAACCGTATCTAAGTAAGTGTAGTACGTGTACGAGATAGGAACTTATACGACGATGACACAAATAATCTTACAGGACCAACTTTATAGGGCAAATAAATATTGATTTGAATATAAATCTACCGCTATACGCATTTAAAGTTGTCTATCACAAGACCAAGTTTTAGTATTACCTTTGCACACAACATTTTCTCCTCAGGGAAACATACTGTGACGTAAAGTATATACAATTTTATAAAAAAAAATACTTGTAAGTAATAACGGTATCAAACGCGATAGTCCATTGTAAAGTACCTACCAACAGAATCAATGCCACGTTTATAGTGTTTAAGATTAATTCCATGATAACGTTATTGGTATATCTGAGTTCGTATCTTCAGTGCTTTCATTTAATATTCTGACTGTAAACTCCGACTGACTTGATGGCAAACATTTCGGTGTTTGTTTCGTCTAGATCTATTATTTGTTTATTGAATATATTTGTTGTACCATCGAGGTACTGGTACCTATAACACAAGTGCTTAAAGCAGTTTACTTTGGGGCCAGATAAAAGTGTGTGATCTGATCAAAATCAAAAATCAAAATCAAAATATACTTTATTCACGTAAGCTTCAAAGAAGCACTTATAAATTGTTACAGACTGACTCTACCACCGGATTCGGAATGCAGTCGCCTGTCGAGAAGAACCGGCAAGAAACTCGACACTCTTTCACTTACTCTTTTCAATCGCCAAGACAAAAATATTATATATTATACATTGTTATTATTATAATATTATTACTAAGTCATACAGTTTTGTGTTAGGTTAAAGTTTATATTCACTTAAAGAACATACTAGGTCCCTGCACTCCCAGCCGATATTTATCGTTATTGGTATAAAATAGATATACCTAGTTGACAGATAAAAACGACTTCCAATCTAACTTGGATTTTGGACCTAGATTGGTTGGTATAGATAAAGAGAAAGATTACATTAATGATATCTGTTAAGGACTTCTGTTTTCATTGGTTTTAATGAATAAACTTTATAGCATTAAGGATCTTTTAAATCATACCTACACTCGTTGATTTTCGAATGCCGTTTCACGATTCCAATACTGGCCACTAAGACGTTAGATTAACCTTTAAGTACCGACGTGCGGTCTGAGAGGCCCCGGCAGGCACTTGACTTGCTACTTAACCCCTTTCCTCTCGAAATTCCGATCCCTGCTTTTAAGTAGCTGCAAGAACAGTGCCCACGTTGACATCGAAACAGGAAGACGTGACGTCGCGCGTGCATTTGGTGAGTAATTACGATTTGAAATTCCGAAGCGGCCTCTCAGGCCTCACGTCGGTACTAACGTAAGTTTTTTGTTTTATTTCTTTGTTACAGTAAACTGTAATTTTTGCAGATATTGTAAACTATGGATAGACCAGGACCTTCAGGTAGTAAAATAAATAGTTCTGCGACAGATTTACAGCGTTCAAAGAGAACTAGGATAGTTATAGATGTATCTAATCCAAATTTTAAGCAAGTGATTCAGGACTGGATCGCCGATGAAGATTCTAGTGGATCTGAGGTTGACGACGTTGGTGAAGATTTTTGTCCGGACCACAGTGAGCATGATACGGATACTAGCACTGATATTTCTGATGATCTGATGAAATAGATAAGAAATGCTCTATATACACTTGCAGCCGCCGATCAAGACGATGGCCTATGACAATTTTTTACCGGATTTTGGATATAAGTTCCGTCAATTCTCATATTTTACATGATGTACATGTGGGAAGACCAACTGATAGGGGAGCCTTTATAAAAAAATTAGCTCGACAGCTGGTATTAGAGCACATGAAGCGAAGATTTTATAACCTAAGATTGCCTCGTGAACTTAGGATGAGTTTGGCAAGAGTACTTGGTTCTGATAAGCCGGAGGCATCTGAAGAAGCTGAAGAAGTCAAGACACGCAAGACATGTCTTTCTTGTCAACCGAAACTGAAAAGAAAATCGACGTATAGGTGCTATTCGTGCAAAAAACACGTTTGTTTACAGTGCGCGAAACAAGTGTGCCCTGACTGTGCTTAGAATTTAAGGTGTAGTTCGACTGTGGACATTTTTTTTTCTTTAACTTTTATGTTCCTACTGTATTTTTTTTCTTAAAGTTAAATTAGTCTTAAGTAAGAAACACTATTTTTTAATATTCTGAGAGGATTATTCTTTGTGTTATGATTTTTTATATCTAGTAGTCCGATTTTCCCCCAAAATTCAAGCCAAATATTATTGTAGTCATAAATTTAAAAATATAACAAAGTTTATTTTCTTTCTATGCCTATTTTTTCTTAAAACCCTTTGTTTTGCATCATATTGCAAAGACAAATATTTAAATCAACGCTTTCTTTAAGAAAAACTACATAATATAAGCGGCCTTTCAGGCCTCACGTCGGCACTAACGTTACAAAAAATGCACGTCGGTACTTAAAGGTTAATAAAATGAAAAAATTTGTATTTTAATAATAAAAAATAAATGATGAGTATTCACTAAATTCGGTTTGGTGGTCACAAACAAGAAGTACGGTTTGAAACGATTTAAATCTCGATCTGGGAATAGAAACCAGAATCCCAAGATAGCCGATAGTTAGGGGAGGAAGGGGGAATAGCGCTCACTGGGTAATGGCGCTCACCTCTATAACTCTGTCAAAATGGAACGTAGCAACAAACCACGTCGCGTGAAGCGCGAGGGGATGGGACCTCTAACAGACAGCGATGCAAACGGGCAATCAGCTCGCGTCATGTGACCGTGAAGTGCGTATCTTCGTTTGCGGCCGCGCTGATCTAATTTTTGGTTACGTGTTTTTGCCGGTAAGTCCAATACTATAATGTTTATTTGGTTATTAATTTTACTTTTCTGATAGTAAAACTATTCTATTTTGTGATAATGCAATAAATACTCAACAACTGTGTATGACTTTTTTTATATTTCATATAAATTACAAAAAGACCGCCTGGGGTTATATCGCTCATCTGAGCGCCATCCTCTTGCTTGGTGACTTATTTTCTTATTGTTGTAGATATGCCAAGAAATCTTCAAAGGATCACCGCTAAAGCGGCTTGGAGCGAAGAATTTGGAAAAAATAACGAGTTGGTGGTATCGCTGCACCATCTTATTGTTAAATTGAAAAAGGATAATGTTACATACAAATGGGGATAATTGATACTTATTTGTGATTGTAGACTTTACTTTTATCGGATAAGGTTGATCTCAATAATATTTCTTTGATTAAAATGTATCATTTGTCAAAAACATGTTTGAGCGGCATTACCCAACGTCTGGGGCAATGCCGCTCAAACGTGTTTTTTTTTTAATGTTTTCCTACTACTAGTAGGTCAAAGATATATGCTTTTGTTGTTGAAATGTTGATTACTCTATAATTAAAGACTTTGTTACTTTTTTTAATTTTGATTTATAATAAATAATTTAAAAAATATACCATGTTTTCCTTAAGTGAACGCCATTCCCCCGCCTTACCCTACACCTACTTTTGTATTTTATATTCATAAGACCTTACAGTACTTAGGTACCCAAGTAGGTACATACTTGCATGAACCAAATGTTAAAAATGATTCGAAAAAGCCACAAAGTCGAACCGTTAATAAAATTCTGATAGTACCTGTGCGCTAGAATTTTAGTGAAAAAACGAAGAAATGCGAACATTTTTGATTAATTTTGGAGCAACTCGTTGAAACGCTTCTTCTTTTCTATTTTAGGGATCTTAATTAAAATGATAAAATAAGGAAGTCAACACTTCAATGCGGGCAATTTTGTTAACTTAAACAAAAGCGATTCAATATTAACACGATTAATAGAGTGTCTGATTAAAACGACATTATGAGTGACTAACATTTTAAAATTAGGTATAGCTAATAATTTCTGTCTAGAATTGGTCATAATTTATTTAAGCGAACGAAACAAAAGACCTCGCCTTATTTCTATTGTGCATTTATTGTTACTTTAATAGCGTTACAACGCAAGGCTATCATTAAGTTTTACTTTGTAGGCACATCAGCAGGTGTTGCCCCCATTAGGGCGTGAACCAAGTTTTCTAAGCTTAATTATTTATAGGTGATGCGGAGCAACCAGTGCACGATCCGAACTCGCACTTCGTTGAACCTTAATAAGTAACATTGTAGATTGTACAGTTGCTTTCTGTGCGTTCATAAACCCGCACCGTGCATAGAGGTGAGAGAGAAATTAATTGCGGGTCACGAACACTGCCGCTGCCGCTGCCAGAAGAATTGAGGGATAATAAACTAAATAAAAAATACACACCGACTTGCACAACAACAGGAAAACGAATTGGTGGAAATATGTGAGCGACTGTGAATATTGTTCTACAAAATTGAACTTTAGTGATCTAGCACTATATAATATGTAAGTATACATTCATAAAAAGTTTTAAATGTCTGTTTTGAAACAACAGAATGCATACAGCTAATATAAAGTAAGTAGGTATGCTAACGCCTTGTCTGTGTAAGCAAATAAAGGCAACGATGAAAGATTAAACGGAATACGTAGGGCAAAGATTGAAGATGTGGCAAGAAACATCCTAAAAATACTCTTCGATTAACCAGATGTTCGCTTCGTGACAGAGTTATCGTTTACCTTTAAGTGACGATTTACATATAATTTTTACTCAGCGGTAGCGTTCGCAATATGAGGACTAGAAATAGTTTACAGCTTACACCTAAGTATTACGGCTTTCAACGCTCCGCTGATGTGTGTATCAACCTCGGAGTTCAATAACGACATCGAGTAAACCTTGATTTTGATCTCCCTAATTAGCTCACTCGCATAGCACGAGTGACAGGCATACTGACACGAGCGAAGAGCTTTACATGCTTTCCGGGTTGTTTTACACCTCTAACTAACTAACTTCGCACTCATACTGGAACCCAATCACTTTTCGGTTCGACCCCTGATTTGAACACAGGAACCCTGCTGGCGCAGCCGTCCCTTTTAAGTGTGGCAAATACGAGTATTATCTACTACAGTACTACGGAGCCGGTCTAACTGATTCTTTTCCATGTCATAGAAAATGATTGCTTGATTTCAATGATGGAGGCCTTTGCTCTACAATAAGGCATTAATAGGCTCATACGATTTATAATTCACCAAATTCTAAAAAGTAAAACAAGGAACTTTAGGCAGACAGTAAATCAATGTTCGGATTTAATGTCTGTGTGTCAACGTCTCTCTCAGGAAAGGGCTGAGCTACAAGATAAATGAATATCGAGTACTTAGGTCTAAGCTGGCTTGGAAGGGCTGGTATATTTGGCATTTATGTTATACGTAAAAAGAAGAAAAATATTTTTTATAACGTATATAAATATTTGGCGATTCTAATCTGGTAATTGAGACTATAACTTTGTAGGTACATGCGTGTAATACAGAAACAAAATTCCAACATTATTTGTTTTATCAAATGGCATTTGTCTTTTATCATTTATAAAAAAGCAATAGGTACCTAACCATCAATGGAGGAATATCTCTCAACGGCAAAAGTAAGTTTGACCTTCATTTAGAATTTATTTCTAGTTTATGCTCTGCTGTGTGCTTATATTTATGTACCGATTTTTTTGGATTAATGTGCAAAAATGTATGTGCATGAGCATATTCGTATGTATTGGTCTGGCTGTTTTGTAAATACATATTACATACTTGCATAATATTGATGTATTTAAATAGAAGAGTTGGGTTTCAGCACTTCCAGCTATAGTTGTAGCCACCATACTCAATAATCAGAACTTTGACTGGGCAGTATTTAGCGACGCGTCGTTTTATGACGAAGGTTTCCTCAATAGATGGCTGTGGTCACCCGGGCTTAGTTCATGTCTACCAACAGATGTTTTATAAAAAAAATGAACTTTTAATCAAAGATTAAGTGTGTACCAAATTTTACATACATAATGCTTACAAAATGTGTCCTGTTCCAGCATATAACACACCTATGTGGGTAATTATTAAAATTGGAACGAGGCAACATTTTTCCGGCACAATCCTGTGTACACATTTCCATGTCATTTCCTTTAATCACATAAAGCGTGTGCCTTTATAATATTACGCACCTCTCGGTCGTTATCATTTATGTCGCCGCTACGGAATAAATTGTTTTTTTCAACGGAAATATGGAGAATAAAGTGAACAGTGAAATACACCACGTCCTGACTACTTAAAAAGCTGTATTAAAGCAGTAAATTTTTAAGCTACCTATTTTATAAATAAGTATTATTAGGCTTTTTCATTGGTACGAGTATAAAATATATACAACGACATGAAGATGTTGCAGCAGCACAAGTTATAAGTAAAAAAGGGAAAAAAAAGAAGATGAGAAAGTACAAGGAAAGCTCAGATGATGATGTAACTGTAACAGAACATGGTACCTAATGGACTACAACTGCGTTAAGTACCTGTAAAAGCAGGTAAGTTTAATATAATGCTACTGGACCAAAATAATGTCCTTACTAAATTAGTGGCCAACTTGCCTAGTAATCTTGAAAAGTGTCATTTACAGACATACTGTCTTAGTTATATTTAGAGTCTGGCCACGATTTAAGCTACGGCGCACTAAATCCTCTGGGCTTCTCACTGATCTCAAATTAACATTTTAATTCAAGTAAAGTGACATTTTTTTTCAATTTCGGCGCCCCTTCCGGACTAGTGCCTGAGGCAATCGCTCCATCGTACCCTTTTTAATGGGATTTAATACTATTGAAGGAAAAAATAAAGAGGTTTAAGTAAGTATTTTAAACCTGCAAGTTTGCTTTCATTTCTGCGGGATCTTCTTTATAAAGGAAGTAGTACCTACGCGTCTAATGTTAAGAGTCTACTCTAATAACGTAAAATAACCATGCATACTAATGACCCAAGACCTGCCCTTTACGCGTTAGTGATTCCCAAATCGGTCCTCATGGTTAGAGAAACTTCCATTTAAATACAATAAGGACCCCTTGTAAGACTGTCTTGATAACTTTTTTATCGCTTTTTAAACAAACCGGATTGTAATATCTATAACACGGTCACTTATTATCGATTTATAAATAACAATAAAGTTTAAGAATAGACTAGAGTAGGACGAAATTCATTAGAAAGTATAATAAATATTCGGTTTTTGAGTTACTCATGTTTATGCGATTTCATAGTCAACGGATTTGTACTAACATTGTTTCCATTGCTTAGCTAAGTAGTCAACAATAATAGTACGGCTTTATGTATATATTTTAAATTAAAATAGAAACTAGAGATACATTTTCATGACTCAAACTAATCCAGCAGTATTTCCCCAGCCGACCCTCCGGCCGGGCTTAGGGCCCGTCTCAGCGTGCATTGACAATGATTACTTCTCAAATAAGTAACGGCCCATCTACATCTCAGAGATACCCTCAATGTAGATACATTGAGGGTATCTCAATCCAAATTGGGCCAAGTTGGCAACGCTCCATTGCTTTGAAGAAAATGTATATCGGGTAAACTCTGGCCTCAATGCAATGTATATTAATGTATAATTTTATTCTTACACTCTTTTCTTAAATCACACTCTTCGTTGAATAAAAATACCATCAATTCAAGTTGTCAGACTTAGCTTTACCGATCCATCGTTGTTACATATTTGGTACAGCGTGTATTGTAAGGACAAAATATTATGTCACTTTCGCATTGAAAAATGTAAAAGGTGCTTTGCAAAGCTTCGACATACATACGAATAATGATTATTTTTGGCAATTTTTTTGTGAACTTCAATGGGAGCCTATGAATTAAAAGATACCGGAGTTTTTTTAGATATGAGATAACATGAAAAGTGTTGAACACTGGTTCAACCGACTGCACAGATTATTAAATAGTTATTCTATACGTATTAGATATCCGAATTGAAGAAGCACGAGACATCACACTGAGACAACGATACTACGTAGTGAAGTGCCCCAAACGGAAAAGGGCGTAGTGGCTGCTTATCATGTGGGCTGAGTGGCTATATATCTGCCATTGAAGAGTGTTATAAAAAATAACAGGGGACACAACTTTGACAGAAAATTGAGATAAAGGTACTTAACAACAACTGAACTATACACATTATTATAAGAATAAGTATCCTTATTAATTTTCATTTTGTAAATAGTTGTTACTTTGTTTGTTTGTTTGACTGGTATTAAAAGGATTTTTTAAGGATCATGCTAATAAGCATAATTTCAGTACTTGTCTAAACAAACTGAGCTGTTATTATAAAATACGCAGACAATAACCAAAGATATAAATTATACTATTCCACACATTGCATGCTGTCTACACATTCGATAAGTTTTAGCACGTCGTTAAGGAGATCAGTAGTAGCTGCAGACTATCTAACTAGTTGAATGAAAGCAGTAGTAATTTATGTTATATTTTGTAAACAATCAACGTAGCATGAAAAATATATGGTCACAGCGAAGGTTGCAAAAAAAATGATTTTATTAAAATATATTTAATTATAAAAGTTACAATTTAGTATTTAATTCTACGAACTAACAAAGTTATGAGACTCGACCGAGGTTAGGTACAAGAATGCCATGTAGAAATGTTGCGAAATAACACGATGAGGTGATGGACGTCATCGGCGGCGCGTTCTGCAGTGTCAGCGGCACGTGTAACCGAATGTTGTTTCCAATAAATGGAGCACCGCGATGTCTGCAATTTACCTATACTAGGCTTGCGTAACACCTCCACCCGTAGAACAGCGAGTATTGAAGACTCTGGTCGTAAATTGAGCTGGGAGATGATCTTCATCACGTCTTGATGTTCCGGGAGTAGCGTAAATGCCCTGGAGTTCTTGGTCTTGCTTTTGATGGTTATTAGCCTTTATTTTCAGGCAAGTATAGTACTTGCGATACGCTATTCCAATACTCAGTGCAAATGCACTCGATAGTAATAGGTACACTGGAATAGTAGTGTGATATATGACGTAATCTTGATCTTGTAGCGGTGCTATTGGTGTTTGGAGAGAAATCTTAGCGTTCGCTTCATGTAAATGATCCAGATGGATGGAGTTCAGCTTGTAGGAGGGTCCTAATGATGTCTGCGTGGTAGTCCCTGGAGGTAAGTCCATGATCTTAATCGCCTGGCCTTTTAGACGATCTCCGGCATTAGATATTAGAAATTCAGAGGTTTCTAGGTAGCATGTTTGTGGGACTATGATGAGGTAACTGCCCTGAAGAGTTTCATGTAAGTCCTGGCTGCATGAGAGGTGAACCTTTGTAGGACGCGGGAAGCTGACAGCGTAGTGTTTATCGTCTAGTTCTTCAAAGGCTGGATTCTGGAGCTTGATTTTTATTGGTTTGCATATTTCAGTTCTTCGCTGTGTGGTGATGAGCTGGTGGATGCAGTCTTGTGGGATCTGGCCATGCAGGTTCTTAATTTCTTCACATAGATATCCTTTGCTTGTCTTCGGGCATTCAGCCTCTATGTATTTGAAATCTTTCAAATGGATGGCAAGGAAAGGAGTTATGGAAGTTAGGATTTCCTGGTTACTATTGGGAATCATGGATAGCTTATATAAATCATATGTTTGTCCTAATATAATGGGGAATTTATAAACTATCATTATACTATTACCTATGTAAAAAGAACCTAATTTAATTACGTCATAGTATTCCCTAGTGTCTAGATTAATTACGCGTTCTTTTCCGTATATATCCTGTAATTTTAGAACTAAACTTTTTAATAGAGCTGGACTTATGATTGAATGATGTACTGATGAAGTTTTTATAAACGCTAATATATTTTGAAGCTTAGTTATCTCTAAGGAAACAGAATCTATATTATCACCTATAATTAAGAAGATCTGCGCCAGATGGGCGTATTTTATTAAATAATCATCGTGAGTGGCTACACTTTGCCTAATCTTATCTATAATAGTATCTATCTTGCCTTGGTTACTTATTATACTGTCAATGATTTTTGTATAGCGAGATGACCATTCCTTAGTTAAACTAACGTGAGAGTTGAACTCGACTATTAACTCGTTATCTTTATCTTGAAGAGATTTTATAACGCTGTTATAATGGACTGCGTCAGTGTAATCGAGATTACCCGTAATGCTCTTTACTACCGATCCAAGACCATCTATGAGTCCTCTTTTTACACGACTCGTCTCAAACGTTTGCAATTGTTCTAATAGACTATTTATTTTATCATTTAAGTAATTAATGTGAGGTTCGAATAAAGATAAAGTTTTGTTATTAAGATCAGGGGAGATGCTGTTAAGTTGATGCGATATTGAGATAATTTTATCTTGTATATCCTGAAGATTTACTGGTTGTAGGAATGAGTGATAACCAGAAACAATGTTAGCGCGGCCTAAACGAAATGGTAATACACCGGGTCCATTGTCCAGGCTTTCAAGTTTTATCTCCTGCGTTACGGCTGGTTGCATGAGAAGATGGAGTACCAGAAGAGTCCTGCAACAATTGAGCGCTTTTAGGTACCCTCTTCAGTCGGGATTTAGCTATGGGACCGCGTTTCCTTCGGGTGTATATATGGATGGGGAGGTCCGCCATCACTACATCTTGGGTGTATCGGGGAGCAAGTTTCTGTCGAGATGCGATGGGATTTTTAACATAAATCCGCTGTTCAGGTGAATACTCAGCTTCTGGTTCCCTACTTTGGTTGCGGTTATCAGTTAGATCTTGGCGTAAGTAAGAACAAGATTCATGTATTAAGTTATAGGCTTGACTCATCTTAGTTTTATGATCTGTAATATATTGCTGTAACAAATGAGCTGAGAGGTCTACATCAAAAGGGTCGCGGGGGTCAAAGTGGCCTGTTATCAATTCTATAGGCTTACATTTGGTAAAACTATGGATGGAATGGTTATAGGCCAATAGGGCATATGGCATTAGATTGATAACGGATTCACTTCTTTTTTCTATTCTTAAGATGCGAAGATGCTCTAAGATCGTAGAGTGAAATCTTTCAACGATTCCATTCTCGTTGGGAGTGTGAGGGGCAATTTTGTGGTGTTGTATCTTATGTAACCTAACAAATTCGGCAAACAATTGATTACTAAATTCGGGACCGTTATCTGTTACTAAAGTTATGGGTAGTCCATGGTGAGTGCAATATTTTAATAACGCTTGAACTACACTCAGTGCGGTGCCATCTCTAAGGTAATAAGCTTGGGAATATTTAGAAAACGAATCGACTATAGTTAGAAATTTTTCGCTTTGTATGGTCAGTAAGTCCAAATGGATTAGTTCAAAGGGCTTGCTAGCAGGTGGAACGATTCTAAATGCCTGTTTTATTGGGTTGCGGTCATACTTAGCTTGGCCGCAAACTATGCATTCATTTATAAATTTTGAGATGTGTTCCCGCATCTTGGGCCAATAATATTTAATGGATAACGCTAGATAACATTCATTTATACCGCGGTGGTTTGTCTTACCATCGTGGTACTTGTTAATGATATCTTGTTGTTTTAAATATTCCCTAACATTTTCTAACTCCCTTTTTGTTAGCATGAGATGCATAGCCGAATTTTTAAACGTGTTCTGGATGATTGGTATTATTTTATACATAGCTTCAGGTGGATTGATGAGGATACCAGTCTTAATTTTTGGATGAACATATTCCTTAATGGCTTTAATAGTATCTTCCTCCAGATTGGATTCAGATAATTGGATGCTGATTCGCGTATGTGTATCAAAAGGTTTTGTGACAATTGGTCTGCCTTTAATATCTCCTACAACGTTTAATACTAACTGTTTAGTGAACTTATTCAATGGGTCATCTGTTATCGGTATTTCTAATATTGGATTTTCTTCTTCTGTATGGACTGTGATGGTTCTAGAGTCATCTGCATCCTCTGTGGCTGTAATGGTTCTAGAATCATCGAGGGCAGGGCCCTTTTCAGACGCATTAACTATATTAGAGCTAATTTCGTCGTTGTTTAATTCAATACGGGACAAGGCATCTGCGTTCGTATTGCATTTGCCCTGTTTGTAAAGTACCGAAAAATCGTATTCGCTGAGCTTTAAGCGCCACCTTGTAAGTCGCGAATTCGGCTCTTTCAAATTCATTATCCACTGTAGTGGCTTATGGTCAGTTATGATAGTGAATTTGCGACCGAATAAGTATGGCCTAAAGCACTTGGTGGCCCATACTATGGCTAGGAGCTCCTTCTCGATGGTGCTATAATTGAGCTCGCTAGAATTAAGAGTCCGGGACGCATAGGCAATAGGTTTATCTGAACCTATGGACCCTTGCGATAACACGGCGCCTATTGCGACATTTGAGGCATCGGTGGTTAAAAGAAATTCACGAGAGAAGTCGGGATATTGCAGTATTGGGTCGTTCAGTAATAGCGTTTTGCAATGCTCGAAACAGTCGACATAATTTTGATCAAGGGTTATTTTAACACCTTTCTTCAAACATTGTGTCAAAGGTTTCGTGAGCTTAGCAAAGTTGGGTATAAACTTTCGATAGTACCCTAGTAAGCCGAGAAAACGTTTGATTTCCGTAGCTGTTTTAGGTAACGGGTAATTTTGAATAGCGGTAATTTTATTAGGGTTAGGCTTAACTCCTTCTTTACAAATAACATGTCCTAGAAACTCAGTCTCCAACTTTAAAAATTCTGATTTATCCATCTGAATTTTAAAGTTGGATTCTCGCAATCTTTTGAACACTTTTTCTAAATTCAGGATGTGCTCCTGCAAGGACGTACTGAACACAACGATATCATCTAAATAAACCAGACAAACTTCGTTCTGTAGGCCTCTTAAGACATTATCCATCACCCTTTGAAAAGTTGATGGAGAATTCTTAAGTCCCATGGGCATTCGCAAAAACTCATAATGTCCGTTCTCGACATTGAATGCGGTTTTGTGAATGTCTGCAGGGTCCATTTCTACCTGGTAGAAGCCGCTGGCCAGGTCCAGGGTCGTGAAGTACTGGCACTTACCAAGCTTGTCTAGTACATCAGTGATATTTGGTATTGGGTACTTGTCGTCAATCGTTTTCTCGTTTACTTTTCGGAAGTCCACCACAAGTCGCCATTTAACTTTCCCTGAAGCATCTGCCTTTTTGGGTACCACCCAGATAGGAGAGCTCCATGCGGAGTCCGAGGGTCTTATAATGTTTTGTTGTAACATTTTATCAATTTGATCGCGGACTTCTTGACGGTGGACGTAAGGGTATCTATAACTTTTAGTATGTACCGGGGCTTCATCAGTCGTTCTGATCCTATGTTTTATCTTGTTGGTGAAGGTTAAGGGTTCTCCCTCAAGATAAAACACATCCGCGTAGTTAGCACATAGGTTTTCTAAGTTAGCAAGCTCTTCCGCGTTTAGATGTTCCGTTCTGAGTTTAGATAAAACTTGTTGCGCGCGATCTGATAAAATCTCGGTACGTTTAAGCTCTGTATTAAATAATTCAGCCATTACTGGACGGTCCATGGAGAAGATAACATCACTGGATGAGGTGTTGGTGATTTCCACCCAACCACGGTTATTAATTACCTCAGTTAAGCATTCAGAAATTTCGCAATTACATATTATTTGGCTATCGATATATACATCTCCGTCTTTACTATTTATCGGCAATCGAACTAATTTAGAGCTTTGAGCCGGGATAATTTCCTCGTATAGGTTCGCATTACGAGAATCGTACATTTCGATGGGGACCTTTGCGTTACGCGTTATTAATAATTTGTGTTTTAAATCGATATTAGAGTCCCATGAGTCCAATAAATCGAAACCTAAAAGTCCATCGAAATAATTATGAAAGTCGTACACGAATAATTTTATATCACCAGCTTCCTCAAATTCGTTAAAACAAGGTAAGGTGATTGAATAGTCATTCTTACTGGTGGTGTGCACATTAGTCACCTGGAAAGGCTCGTAGTTCAAGGGTATATGATTGAAATATTTTGCTACGGCCTGGGGGCTTATGAAGGATTGGTTGGCGCCCGTATCCAGTAATAATTTTAAAGGCGGGTTATTAATTTGAATATAACCAAGCTGTCTTTGTATATGAAAATTAACTTCTATTTTTGCTTGTTTAATTTGGGGACCTTCGGAAAATTTTCATTCTCAGACGGCCCAGGGGTCTGATCAACTTCCTCTACTGTGGGAGACTCAGGAGCCTGAGCCTGAGTATCATCGTAATACCCGTAGTAACTATCTGGGTATTGAACATAATTATCATAGTCTTGGTAATATTCAAACTGGTTGTAATCGTATTCATAGTATGGATTATAATCATACTCAAAGTCATTAAAGTTAACCTCACGCGATTTAAAGTAATTACTGGGTGGTGGATTGCCAAATTTACGCCAATCGTGTCCCGTAGGGGGTAAAGGTCTGGGGACAAAATGGCTCACGCCGCTCATTGGACGTGGAGCACTGAAATTAGGGGACTGATGTGGCTGAGGTCTATTTGGCATTTTAAAAGCGTTAGATTGGGGGTTATAATTTGGTGGGGGAGCCCTAAAGATTTGTTGAGTCCTTGTGGGACCACGAGGGAACTGCATCTGGGGCGGATTTGGCCTCCAGCCCTGCATGGCTTGTGGTGGTATGGGATGTTGTCTGGATGTACCAGGGGGACTGAACAGTTGCATTCTAGGGGCCGTGGGAATATTAGACGTAGCCATCCTATGGGCAAAATTATTTAGGGGTAAGTTGAAATTGGCGTTGGGACCTGGTGGGGCCCATTCCTTACGGGAAGGACCGTCATTGCGATGTTGTAAGTAAAGAGTGTTTAGCTCTTCCTGCACAAACTCGAGGGCCTTTTCCATGGAATCGGGTCTCATGCACCGAATCCTGGATCCTAGGGGATCTTTCAAACCTCGTAAGTAAGCCTGAAGGGTAAGTTTTTTATAGAGGGTGCGCTTAGCTTCAACGGTTGTGGCTACCGATTCATTCAAAGAAATATACGTCATGATGGTACTATACAGGTTCTGGCAACGTTCATAAAATTCCTGCGGGGTGCTGGACCCCTGGGTTTGCATAGACAGATCAGAGTATAAAGTGGTCTCATCACGATGGTCTGCGAAATTATTTTTTAGAGCATTCCTAATACCATTCCATGTATCGGGTATACCGCCGGAGTTTATTAATCTAGCCGCGGGGCCCGTTATTTTGTTAAGGATGCCATTTATAAGGGCTAGGTTTGCTAACTCATACCCTTGTGCCGGTACCTTAAAATATGTAGACACTAATTGATCGCACAAGCTAATAAAACGAGTTAACACGTGAGGGTTGCCATCGAACTCTGGCAAAACCCTAAGGGACTTGTAAATAGCGTCGATATGTTCTTGAACCATGATAAATTTGATATTCCTACTCTCGTCTATAGCAGTACCTCTACCAGTCAAACTACTCCTACAACTACTACGCCCGTTCGAATTCTTCGGATGAAAAATCTTGGCGGTTAAAGTTTACACAAATTACACATAAAACACACAGAAATTAATAAGAAAAAAAAATAAAGGAAATAGCACAATGGGAAAAAATATATAAGATTAGGTATATCAGGATCTTGAAAGATACAAGGACTGACGGGAAACTTATGTATAGGAAAATTACTAGGATAATAGGATAGCAAGGACTTGAAAGATTCAAAGTACTTACAGCATCACGTTCTCTGCGGAATCTATGTCTTGATTCTCCTCGCTGCGGCCACTTGTAGATTCGTGATAGTCGCGGTAAATTAATCGATGTTAGATAATTTACTCTTTAACTATCCTACCGACTGCGCCAAAAATATATGGTCACAGCGAAGGTTGCAAAAAAAATGATTTTATTAAAATATATTTAATTATAAAAGTTACAATTTAGTATTTAATTCTACGAACTAACAAAGTTATGAGACTCGACCGAGGTTAGGTACAAGAATGCCATGTAGAAATGTTGCGAAATAACACGATGAGGTGATGGACGTCATCGGCGGCGCGTTCTGCAGTGTCAGCGGCACGTGTAACCGAATGTTGTTTCCAATAAATGGAGCACCGCGATGTCTGCAATTTACCTATACTAGGCTTGCGTAACACATGAGTGATTTGCTTACACAACCCACACGAGGCGCCCTGGCACGTATGTATGTATTGTGAGCTGATTTTAGGTTGCTACAGCAGCTTACGGATGTTTGTTTGTAGCCGTTTAATTTACCAACCAATTATAACTACACCTAGAAGCCGTGCAATTAGGAATTGTTTTGAATGCCAATACGAAATATCATATGAAAATATGATGTACATAGTTCTATAAATTCACTGATTGCAGCTCAGGTTGTAGTTCAGAGATTAAAATTATGTTGTTACGTAATTAGTCTCAACGCTATCTCTCTTATAACGTGGTTAAATTGAATGTTTTATAAACATAGGTACATGTTGATTTTGTGTTGAAATCTTAGGAAAGTAAATAAAAATATAAATACTAACAAACCGATGAACTCCGGGCAATTTTGTTATTTCTTGCATTTGTTAACTTCTTCCATTAGACAAACATATTACCCAAATGCTAAGTACATTACATTATATAAAATATACATACATAAGAGTCATGTCAAATTCATCATCGTTGTTCTGCCCTTGTCCCACGCCAAGTAAGAGTCGTATGAAATTGTGGTTTATATTTACAGATACTTATTAACAAAAAAAGGAATAAGTTTTAAATATGTACTGATATACTTTCCTGTATCAACAGGAAAAACACAAATGTTCAATTAATTATTAATATATATCCTTAGGCGGGATGCGACTCATCTAAATAACGAAATCATTTCCTATATAATTAAAGTAGATATTTTGAACTGCTTTTAATATCCGGGAATCATGTTTTATTATAGTTAACAGAAAAAGCCTCAGTTCACACTATAGGTACTAAACAGCCACTGTAGCCTATATCAACCATCTATTTAAAACTAATTGAAATAATATGTATGTAGGATTTATTTATTAGTACATTTTAGAATTTTGAAAGAAATTGAGCATGTTATAACCGGCTGTAGCCTGATTTAGTGTTAAAATAGTATATATATATATGTTACTTATCTCATGCGCATTATCATTTAATGTGATGTCGTTAACGTACGTAAAACACCATAATTGGCGCCCAACGTGGGGCACACACGAACGGAAATCTAAACATGTAATTACGGTTTTACAGCAGCAATAATGGGCTTGTCTCTTTTTGTGGATTCATTAACTAACATAACTTACGTTACACAATTTAGTTAAAACTAATAATATTGGTTAAAACGTGTAACTAGGTATTCCTTCCCTGATCTAATTATGAATTTAAGAATATTTATAGAGTGAAGATATTTAACGCTACTACCTCTTTTATTAGGGCCTACGGCTGCGGTCTGGTCCCTTAAGGAATCAAAATTAAATTCCAGGACCGACCAGACCTAACTTTGCCGCAGGCCAGACCGATTCCTATACAGTGTTCATAGGAACGTAACTATTTTATGTGTTTAAAGTTTATTCGTTCTAAGATACCTGCGTACTTTTCTATTAATTATTAACTATTTTAAATCTATTAACAGTTCTCTTGACAGTCTGTCTTTAACGGCTCTAAATTGACAGACGGATACAAATATCAAGTTCGGCCTGTCTCTTTATGTTGAGGCCTCTGACACATCAGACCACGGGTCAGACTTCTCAAAGCGGTTGGCTTTTACAAGACGCTGTTTTAATACCTAACACGCCTAAACTTAAGGCACCTATATCGGAACTAGACAATAAATACATAATTTATGTAAGTTTTACATACTCGTAAACACGTTTTTATAATCATCTAGCGGTAGCCTAGGTACGCGGTTTCACCCGCACGCGTAATTTCTTTTGTCAACTATCCACCCCTTTCCCTTACATTTCCGGGATCAAAAGTACCCTATGTAACCCGGGGATAGTGTAGCTTTCCAACAGTAAAAGATTTTTTCAAATCGGTTCAATAGTCGGAGCCCATTCAATACAAGCAAACATACAAGTAAACAAAAATAAATCCTCAATTCTTTTATGTTAAAGCATAATACTGGGTATACACATCTGTTGTGGGAATTAAGGAATAATACCCACATTATATTACAATAAATTGCCTATCGCGTACTGGGTGTCGTTATTATTCAAATACAAAACTCGTATATTTTTGAAGCTTACGTATTTTAGAGAGAACAATGGTCCTGTAAATTTAGGTAGGTAAACACGACCCTATGTACATACCCGATAAAATTGTAAAGCAGTTTTGTTGGTAGGCACTTATTTTGTCCCTACGCATCATGGTCAATTTGTCCCTGTCGGAGATATGGGTCATCCGTTACGTAACGCTGTCACTACACAATTTGTCACACGAATGTGTTCGATATCTTCGTGATCGAATATACCTATGCGATTAAAATTCGCTAATCTAAGCCGAGCTCTCAAGCTCTAATCGATCAACTCACCCCACATGTAGGAAAAAGTTTACGCCAAATAAGCCGCACCATACTGCCATTCAGCTCGATTAAAATTTGATATCGTTTGTATAATACGCAATGGTGGTAAGTAGGACCTATTGAGCGTCATGCACTACTGAATGCATGCATATTTAATGTGTAACTATAGTTTTTTAATATGCCAGTTAAGTTATGACAATTTGGCACCGCCTCTTTAATTTCAACGTGATCACTTAGCCCTAGGTATCCTACCAATACTTTTAATATTATACCTAAATGCGAAAGTCTGGATGTTTGGATGTTTGTTACTCAATCACGCCTAAACGGCTGAACGGACTTAGATGAAATTTGGCACACGTATAGTTTTTAACTCGGATTAGGACATTCTTACGGGAAACGTCTCAATCCCGCGGGATATTTGAAAAAAAAAAAAATACGCGCGTGTGGCACCGCGGGCGGAAAGCTAGTATATAATATTAAAGGCAATAATATAATTATAGATAGTTAGACTTAATGTATTTCCATTTTTATGTTAGTTCTTTGCCACTTACATAACAATTTCAGACACCAACGATTTCGACGAATCAACTAATTACTAGTTCATTAATTTATGGTGTAATTATTTAGTAAATGAACCCAAATAACGAAGTTCTATTCATTAGTGTTAATAGAATTCAATAATACTTAGACATAGAACTGACGTTAAATGAATAGGTAGGCAGAACTAATAATATGTAATTGAAAAGATTGTTATTATGACTTGCATTTGCATTTAGTGAGCTTTTACTAGTAAGAATATAATTTAACTTTTAACAAAAATAATAAATTGAGTTCTTAATAGCTCGAAAAAAAAGAGCTTAGAATAATATTCTAAGCTTTCGAGAATTTTTTCAAGCTATTTCATAAGTAGTAGAGCTCGTTAATAAGTTATGAACATCATACGTTGATTTTATAATAAACCCTGTCGTATATGGGTGAATTTCAACAACAAAAAAAATTGTATCATTTCCGCGGACTTTTTTTGTTTCAATGCTATCTTCATATTTTTAGTGACAAATAAAACTTTAGCCTATTTTTAACATTGTGCGTGAGTGGTCATCCAATATCATCAATGGCAAAAGGCACATGCTACACACAAAATAGGGATCCGCAAGCAACTGCAAACAGTTCAACGGGGCTTTGCACAAAAGATTTGTAAATCGTATCGGACCATCTCCCATAATTCAGCACTAGTTCTATCAGGTATACTGCCCCTGGACCTAAGAATCCAGGAGGCAGCCACTCTATTTGAAGCTAAGAGGGGATTACTTCACAGCGGACTGAATGATCGGGAGATGGAACATCCGGTGCAATTTGCAGATCTTCCCCATCCAGCAATGCACGCAGCCATACAGTTTGAATGCCTGGTAGACCAAGATCAAGTGGATCGTCACAACGACGAAGATGTCAAGATATTCACGGACGGCAGCAAAATTAATGGCAAAGTTGGAGCAGCGTTGACAATATGGAAAGCAAATAAAGAAACTAAAGCCATCAAACTTTGTCTGCCGTCCTACTGTACGGTCTACCAGGCCGAACTTTTGGCGGTGTGTAGCGCTGTGAAAGAAGCTTTAAAAATGAGAGCCACCAAAATTGGTATATACAGTGATTCACGAGCTACATTAAATGCAATAGCCAACTATAAAATACTACACCCACTGGCAGTGGAAATAAGATATAAATTGAAGGAAGCACAAAACCATAGTAAAGAAATACGCTTGTACTGGGTTAAAGCTCATGCAGGACTTACGGGAAACGAGCGAGCAGACGAATTGGCTAAAGATGCAGCTCTTAAACTGCGCAAAAAACCGGATTATGAATTATGTCCCATCTCCTTTTTAAAACAAAAAATACGCGCAGAATCAGTGGAAAAATGGGACGAAAGATACAAAAGCGGCACCACGGCATCAACAACAAAACTATTTTTACCAAATATAAAAGATTCGTACAAACTGGTTCGTCAACTTAAACCTGCAGGAATTTTAACACAAATACTGTCAGGGCACGGAGGGTTCTCAGAGTACTTGCATAGATTTAAATGCAAAGAAAGCCCTGCATGCGCCTGTGAACCGGACAAGAATGAAACAGTTCCTCATATTATAATAGAATGCCCCATACACATAATAGAAAGAGAAAATCTTGAACAGAAACTAGGAGTTACACTAACAATTGAAAATATGAAAGAACTAATTAAGTTTAAAGATATGTACTCAAAAAGAATTTATTAATTACTGTATAGAAATCTGCAATAAGGTCATACTACGTAATAAAACAAGATAAATGGGCATTGTAAATATTATGTAAATAAATTGTAGCAATAGGTGAAAAAAAAAAAAAAATTATATATATATATAATATATAAATACATTATACATATTTTATAATATAGAAAAGAAAAAAAAAAAAAAGAAAAAAATATATATAAAGAAATCCCAAAACAAAAAAAAAAAATAAAAAAAAAAAAAACAAAAAAAAAAAAATTGTATACGTACGTAATTTCAAATTTGAATAAGCGAAGTTCTAGAGCGAGCCAATTATTGTAAATATAAAGTAGATTCTCAAACTTTCTTCCTTCTACTACTACCTTCTATGACTATTATATACTAAGTTATATATTATACTAACTTAGGATAGCAAATATAGAAAAAAAAAAGCAAATAAAATAAAAAAATGCATAAAAAAGACTCTGACTATGTCAGAGGGCCGTTATTAAAAGAAAAAAAAAAAAAAAAAAAAAAAAAATATCATCAATACTTATATAAATATTTAAGGATAAATTTTTAAGAGTCCACTGAAATGATAAGTGTCCACCGATATGATAAAAATAACCACTGAAATGATAGGAATGAAATAAATCCACTGAAATGATACAGCTAAGAACAACCGTGCCGAGCAGCCAGGGTTCTGTACTTTGTTAGGTTTGATTTCCACAAATTTTAGATAAACACTGAGACAGGACAGTAAGGTAAAGGCACCTATGATGGACGCTGACCAGTCATGGACAATTTTTTAAATTTACCATTAAATTAAGCAAACTGGAAGTATTTCTTTTCAAATAATAACACAAATCTGTTGTGCCAGTATTTAAGCTCCCATACCAACTTTTTTTGACAGCCAACAGCCATTTCCATGCCGGATTTTTACGGTTGTTAGTAACGCGTATTATTTAGTGTCGGGAATCTTAATTTCTTATAAGAATCGCGACGCCACAAGGTACACTTAACGTTTTATTTTGTGCTAGGTGTATCGTCGTTGTTGAAATTCACGACATTTAATGATTTATGAATAGTAATACATTACTCTTATATTATAACCGAAATGACATTGGCATTCTAATTCTAAATTTTACCGGTGTCCGTAACTGGATATTATTTAAGCACGTGTTCCCAATCATGGACAGAGTGTCCATAAAGAGGATTTCATTGTTTTTCTTTTCTTTAATACGTCATACGTCTGCTAAAGTATATTTTACTGTTCCTATATAAATCAGCAGTAAATTTCTACTCTAACCAATAATGGACATGTTGGATATTCTGTCCATGACTAGGTGTACATAATAGGTTGACATATTCCCAATATAAAAAAAAATATTTTCATCCTAGAAATAGGTCCAAATCAAGTACACACAAGAACAAATGGCCAAGATTATCGAAGAAGTAAGAGGTCCCAACTTAATTTGAGAAAATGCGATTAAATCTCATCCGTCAGCAGAAAATCATGCCTGTGGAAATGAACATTGCCTCTAGGAATGTATGTCGTATCATAAAAGAATACCTTAGGGCTTATCGAATAAGGACAGGTCGTATGTTGACCACCCGTTCGTCTCAAACGAACTAAGAAAGCGAAGAATTTGTTGCAGAGACACGCAGATGGTGGCCAATGGCCATGGAGGATTTCTTTTTACAGATGAGAATTTTTTTACGGTTGAAGAAAAATATTATCGTCAAAATCACAGGGTCTATGTACACAATTCCTAAAAACCTATCTAATCTGTAATGGTGGGGCTTGCGTGTCAAAGGTAGGGGTGACAAATCTTCATTTTTCGAAACCAGGGGTGAAGACACGTGCAATTACCTAAGACAGATGCCGCAACTATCATGGAGTGATGAATATGAATACCCATCTCCCATACTTCAGAACTTGAACATGAAATAGAATTCGATATATTGCCACCAAAAAGCCCCGAGGATATTGATGTCCATAATTGGAGGTCCGGCATTGGACCATTTACGTCCATAATTGGTGCCTGAGTAGGAGTTTTATTTTTTAATAATGTTTAATTGTACTGATCATTCAACTGAAATTGAACATAGAATAATGATTGAGAAAAGAACATTTCATTTACCCTTCAAATCCAAAAGAATTTGTATTGAAAAATGAACCAACCACGAGAGAAAAAACAAAAAATGCTTCCCTAAACTGTCCATGACTGGTGACTTTACCTTACACAGTTTGAGTTAAAAAGTAAGCAGGTAGTAGTTTGTATACTTTTGTGAACCGCTAAAATATAAAGTCTCCTAGGCTGCTAGGCGCATGGTATTTTTATGGAGGTGTGGCGCCCTCTGACTTCGTCAACAAACATTAAGTACCCGACTCGATTCACTTTCAGTAGTTTTCAACCCCGCGTAAAATAGCATAGCTGTCTGTCTTTAGATTTTAGTACCTAGTACCACAGACGAAATGTAATACGAGTATGTGCGTAGCATGCTAAAGTTAAAACGCACAGCGAAATCGTTGTTGAAAGAAGTTGAGAAAAGTTTGTTTAACCCTTTCCCCGCCACGCTTTTTTCCGAAAATGGTGCCCCACACGCCACGCACGACCATAAAAAAAAAGAGTAGGTACCAACCACCCCGGTGCCCTGCCCCGGTACCGGGGTCGTTGGGAAAAAATTGTTTCATCGACCCCGGTAGAACGGCCCCGTTACGTCACCGGGGTGGTTGGCACTAAATAAGTGTCATCCACCTCGGTGAGATTTTTAATGGGCGGTTAGCACTGATCAAGTATCATCTACCCCGGCGAGATTTTGAACGGGGGGTTCATTTAGGGTTGCCAGATTGGCTGGACTTGGCTGGATTGTCCAGCTATTTCACACGTTGTCCAGTGTCCCGGTTTTAGGCAAAATGTCCAGCTAAAATGAAGCTGAAAATTAAAAACCACCAGTATTAGTGGTTTTTCCACCGAGTTGGCAACACTGGCTCCGCTGCGGTCTCTCGCTATCTATGCCCGGGACTTTCCCGTCCATCCGACCCGCCCATCACCCACGTCCCGCGTCCCGTCCTTCCCGTCCGCTATCATCAATTCATCTCACTTAGTCTTGTGCTTAATCGTACCCCTTTGGGTTCGCACCGTAACAGTACAGTTCGAAAAGTGTACTAGTACACCTTATTAGTACTATTCGTACCTATTAGTACTTTGCCCTATAACACAAGTAACCCAACCTACCAAACAATCGGTCGCCATCCATCCATCCATTCAGCCCGTGTCCACCCACTGTTGGGTATAGGCCTCCTCTCTGTCACGCCAGCTGTTCCGGTCCTGTGCAATATTCATCCAGTTGACCCCGGCTATCCTTACGATGTCATCGGACCATCGGGCTGGTGGTCTGCCTCGCGATCGTACAGCACCCCTTGGCCACCACTCTGTGATTAGCTTCGTCCACCTTTGGTCATGTCGTCGCGCAATAAATCAAATACAACACAGCAGACGTGGCAGAAAAAGTGATTTCATATTAATTTTGTTTGATTAAGGTTAAAAAAATTGTATGATAATGCTGATTAATGTATGTGGCAAAAAAGTTATTTCATATAACAAAATTATTGTTTAATTAAGGTTCCTCTGTTTTGTTATAATAAGCAATTTTTATAGTTATGCTGATTTTTTTTTGTCCAGCCAAAAATCCTAATGTCCAGATATTTTATAATATTGTCCAGAAATTTTGATTTCTCAATCTGGCAACCCTAGGTTCATTCCCGCTGTGACAATGACACAACTTTTGCAAATATGTCTTACTGTCCCCCGGGGGTGGACATCGAAACTTAATTCCAAAAATTGTGACACTGTCCACCCGGGGTGGATAATGAGAATTCTAAGAGAATAATTTACAAATGTACTAGGGAAACATGATCTTATTGGAGATGTATTATTTTGTCAAGCATTTTTTTACGAGTTAATTGTTATGACGAACCAAGCGTATTTAAGAAAAAAGAGATTAAAAGCTGCACTGTGACAAAATAAAATTTATCTCCAATAAGGTCATGTTGCCCTAGTACATTAGTAAATTATCTCTTAGATTTCTCATTATCCATCCCGGTCCCCGGGTGGACAGTGTCACAATTTTTGGAATTTAGTATCGATGTCCACCTCCAGGGTGTTTATTCCGGAAATCCCCACCGACAAATCCCTAACAGTGGGGATTGTTGTTTTTTTTTTTCAAAAATCCCCACCAAACAAGTTAATGTCGAGAAAACAAGTGAATGTCGAGAAAACAAGTGATTGTCGAGAAAACAAGTGAATGTCGAGAAAACAAGTGAAGGTCGAAAAAACAAATAAATGTCGGGAAAAACTGAAGTTTTCATTAAACGCTACCGGGGTGCATGCTACTTAATCTGTGTGCTAACCAACCCGAAATCTCACCGGGGTAGATGATACTTGATCAGTGCTAACCGCCCCGTTAAAAATCTCACCGGGGTGGATGACACTTAATTAGTGCCAACCACCCCGGTGACGTAACGGGGCCGTTCGACCGGGGTCGATGAAACAATTTTTTCCCAACGACCCCGTTACCGGGGCGGGGCACCGGGGTGGTTGGTACCGACCCAAAAAAAAAATCCAAAAAATTATTAGGTTATACTCAACTCATTCAGGCAAGTAAAAATACGTTTCTTGATCATGTTTTTTTTTCTGATATATCAGACATTGGCGTGGTGGGCACGAAAATGGTTTGTCTGATATATCAGACATTGGCGTTGAAAGGGTTAACGAAGGTAAGTAAGTAGGTATTTTTGTTTCTGCTAATAAGGACCAGCTTGATAGCACAGTAGCCTAGGCCAGGAGCCGTAATTTAGGATGCCTTCCTGAAAAATCATCGGCTGTTCCCAGTAGTTTTACTGAGTAGTCTTACTAGTGAACCTACTACTGGGAGTTTCCTTCCCAATATAGACTTTATCTACCAGTAAGATTACTGGAAACTTTAAACCCATTAGACTTGCCAGTAAAACAAAACAATATTGTTTTATACACCTAATAATCTCATTCATTGCGCGGGGTAATGTTTGTGTTGCTGGCGTTACCAATAGGGCGTGTCTAATTTTTTACTATTTTTTAGGACAGCCAAAAAACGTTCTGGCGACGGTGTTTACACTTTATTTACTTATTTGTATTTACGGATAAAATGGCACTGTGTGAATAACTTCCACGATATTAATTTAATTCATTTGTTACACAATATTTAACGCCGCGATGGTCTAGTGGTTGAAGTACCGGGCCGTTATCTCGATGTCTTGGGTTCATGGGTTCAATACCCGGGTCGAGCAACAGTTGTAGTTTTTTTTTCGGACACACACACAGCTCTGTTTTGTGATTACCAATCCACACTTGGATTTTATTTCAATGATGTAGGCCTGCATTGGGACTTTAAATAGGCTGGTATATATAAGTTCGCTGGCTGGTATTCAATATTTAAAAAGAAAGACTTATAGCTTCGTTTGGGTGGTATCTAAGACGCAAGGTGAGGTTATGAATTAAATAAACAAGTTATAAAATAATCTAGTATTTATTACTATTATACATTTACTATGTTCCTTTTATTAACATCAGTTCATTTGTAATGTAAAAGAACAAGAGAAGGTCTTATATTATTATTACAGTTTATTTTCTTTATGAAACAAATAACAATTTATTTGGAGCTAGTAGGTACAACCTGCTCTTACTAAGGACTGCAGATTTGGAACACGGAATTGAGAATAAAAGTTATATGATTACTATAGTTAAAATCACATTCACAAGACAAATTTACAAAGCAGCCTACTATCAACCATAATATTTTAGTCATTACTCCATTTAAGTTGTTACAAAATAAATAATAAAAAATACAATATTAAAACATGTACAAATTAAGATTGAATCTTGAGGATCCATCAGAAAAATTCCCTCAGTAGGTTTTTAGGTTTAGGTTTTTGAGTTCCTATGACATGGTGAGAGATATTTCTTTCCTCAATCGTTTGGTACTCTGATGTTGAAAATGAAATTAATATCCAACTTACACTTCTGAATTTACCCAAACAGAAAGTACAACGGCGAATTTTCACACAGTTTTCATAAAATAAGTCTAAATAGTACTGGTGTTGTGAAGGAAAGGGCATTGTATTATCCACCCTTCTTCCACTTTTCACCAGGAGTGTACTCTGTCATTGGCCTGCCAGATATACCACAGGTACCAATACCAACTCGCCCAGTTAAATTATCAGGGGAGGCAAATATACTTTTACTACGAACTCCAGGCTTTTTGGATGCCTTTGTGTGAAATGATAGCCACTTATTCTTCTCACTTTCTCTTTCTTCTTCTATTTGTTTAAATCTCTGTTGTTTCTTTTGTTTCTTCTTTTTTAAATACTCTCTGTTGTAGCCTTTTCCATGTCTGAAACCAAACATAACAAACATTTTATTACAGCTAAGTTCATGACAACATCCACTTTTAGTAAGTTGTGATTCAGCCGGTATCCATCATTTTGGCAATGACTAGATTTCAATATGAAGGTCTTTGTTTAGAATAATTATAATAATCATACAATTTTAAAGATTATTTATATGAAATAGCAACAGGCTAAGCCACTAGCACCTCAAATACAAATGCCTCTTTTATTAAACCACCAATGGCCTTATTGAGCATATTCTGGAAATAGCTCACACCATTATAAAATTTATAATTTGTAAGTTGCTTACTTACTTACTTAAGCAACTTTAGCTAACTTGCTACTAAACTAGGTTAACAATGAAATGCAATACAAAAAATAATACAAATATTCAAAAAAATAAAAACCTTCAATACTTACTTGCTTTCGTCACCACTTAGTGGCCTTTTCAAGCTATTGTTTATAGATTTTATTTCATCAATTGAAACCGTTTCTAAAGTGGTATAGCCATCAAACTTTACTTTTACATTTTCATCATCCATCTCCTCTATGATAGCTTCATAAAACCTGAAAATTATAAAAAAATTAAATAAATGTAAATATTAAATAAATCTAGCTAGCTAAAAGATAAAGATGAGCTAATAATATCCCTGGACCACACACCTGGTTACCTGGTACTTTGTAAAAAAGCAACAAATGTTACACAATTCTCTGAGGAAGCAACAAATTAATTAGGAATCAGTCTGACCTAAAATGCCAAAATATCTACTTAGTTTCCCCTTCACACCCAAATGTAACAGGCCAGGCGCCCTAGACAAGTGGCATTTATGACGTTTGTTATAGGTCAATTTGCTATACCAAATGTCAAAACCCGTACTTTCAATATTGATTGACCATGTGACTTTTATAAGGCAACTGCCAAATCCATACAATTTGGAGATAGCGAATTTCGCTCAAAATGTCAAAATGTTACTTTGTCTGTGCCCCCAGTGCCGGATTTGTGGTGTTTAAACTAGCCCAATCCTAGCCTTTTTTTGCGGATGAGAACGCATTTACGAGGCATAACCGCAGGCTAGCTACGCCTGCGGTTGTATGTGGGGCTCGAGACTAAGTGCCACTACCCACTAAACTCCCCTGGTTTCCCCTTCACACTCGATTGGGACGAGACGGTGCTATCCTAGTGGCTATTGACCAGCCCAAACCCAATGCTAGCCTGGCAGTTAAGTAAAAAAATAAATTAGCTGAAAAAATAATGTGGAAACTAAAATTGGAAACACAACGCTTGTTAACCAGAAACAAATCAGATTAAAAAGATATCAGTATTTTTAGAAAGGACAGCTCAATTACCACTGAGAATAGAAAGAAATTTCAAAACAACTGCAGACAAGCAAATTGGCTGAATGGAAGGACCAGAAAACATCTATTATACAGTAAAGTAAAAACATGATTTCAAACAAGAACTAATGAACAGATTAGAAATTATGAATCTGATTGTAGACTTGTGAGAGTATTGAGCAACTTCTGTCAGAGACCAGAGGACTATTGACCACCCAAAAAACATACATTGTAACATGGAACTGATATTATAACTATATATCGTTATCGCGCGGGCAGTTTGGGGGCGACGCATAGATGACCGAAGGGCTGTCACACGTATATAACGAGTATTATAAATTTGCATGTTTTTTTATTCTTTAAATTAAAGCGTTTCATGTTATGTATATTCCTTATGAAGATAAATACCTTATGAGGATAAATAGAATATTATTTCTATTTTGATATTGTATTTAAAATTGGGACAAAGTAGTGTAGAAGCGTTGTTTAAGTTAGCAACACTTTCTCTGAGGGTTGATTCAGTCCAGTAAGTCAGAAATTGACATCATACAGCTATAAATGAGTAATTAGGATAAAAATAACATTTTCATAAAATTGGTTAAGTTATCGAAACCGAAAAAAATCGTAAGGTAACATTGTTGTGTCAGTGGTCGATTTAGGATTACAAATAGATTCAATGCATAATATCGATTTAAAAATCGATATTTTTATTGGTCAAATATAATTTAAAAAAAAAAGATCCATGCGTGGCAACCCTATTCATCAGTATCCATGCGTCGCCCCGAAACTGCCCGCGCGATAACGATGTATAATTATAACATAACAACAGAGATAGAAATATATTAAGAACATTCTATTGCAAAATTATGCAGTAATTAACATATCTTATTACAGGATAAAGAACACCAGGTCTAATTAAGTTAATGTAATGGCCACTTTTAGTAATTGTTAGTAGGTGAGTAATTATTGAAAAGACTGAGAAATCCGAGAATGCAGATAATTTTGGCCCAGCAGTGCAAGAAAGTTAATTTGAATATAGTAAACATCATCTACAAAAATAAAATAATATACTTTTGAAATACCAACACACAACTGCTGCGTGTGTGGGCCTTCCAAAGACTAGTCTTACCTGTACCTTCAGATGGCAAGGTTTGATCACAAAGATATTAACACTATGTTATGAGATAGGTATTATGTATAAAGTATTAACCAAAAAAGGCTGAGCCAGAAATCTTGGTCATGATAAAATATGAAATATTGCAAAATTCTTCAAAACAAAGTTTAACTTACATGCCATCAGCTTTCCATCTCGCGAGGCATTTCTCGCCTATACGCCATCCCGTACTAGACGGTTCTCCAGTCTCGCTCTCCTCCGCCGCTATCAGGGACGCTGTAACATCATCATCATTACTAGAACTATGAATGTTAGGCGCTTTGGAATCACCATCTTGGGTTTTTATTAGATCTTGTGTCAATTCAATTACTTCTTCTAAATCTGCTTTTAACTTCAGCAATTCTTCATTTTGTGGATCAGTGAGTAATGCTGCTTCCACCTGAAAAAATACCACGAATATAGCGACAATGCTCAGAGAAGGTAAAACATAACTACAATTTGGTAATGGGTTGGATTTCAACACGAACCTGCTGTAGTTGCAATTTATAATTTCTTAAGTCTTCGGCCATGGTATATTTTGTTAGAAATAGTCCAATATCCTTAATATATAATGCACACACTAAATAAAATATTCAACCACCTCGGACACGAGCAATGTTCTTTGGACACGAGCTTCTAAATTCTCAAAATACAATAAAATTGCTCCAACTGACTGACTGACAGCGACAGCCATTATTGGCCATTATCCAACCATAGGCAAGGCAAGCATTGAATGAATGAACGCCACAGACTATTAATAACATAATGACTGAATGAAAACTATAAGAGTACCTATTTAATACGGGATGAAAACATGGCAACATTGGCAACCACAGAGTAATACAGAAATATGGCATATGGATTTGGCTGGATTCACTGCCGCATAGATTTAGTATATTTCACTGCCGTTTGACTCAAAGTAATAAAATTGGTGCGTTTGTTGTATCTGTGGTACAGGGAGCCAACCTCTCAGATGACATTTCGTAATCTGTGGTCGTAACCCCTCTCCCCCGCCAGCTCCAGTGTGACCAAATTCAGTATTTTAATACTTTTTCAGTATATTTCATCGATTTTTCCGAACATCAGTATATTTTCAGGTATATTGCTGGAAGTCAGTATTTTTGGGTATATTTTGGTTGACGTTATGGAAAACCGTAGTGAGTGGTCGTCTTTGAAACAATGTTTGCGGAATTCCTCGGAACGCGAACATTGGGGACTTTCCCGGATTTAGTTTATACATGTTATCTATGAGCAAAGATGAGTAAGTTACAGATATGACAAGAAAGACGGCCGTGCGTCGTCGTCGTTGTAGTATTGTAATACTACAATTATCAATCAATACATACATAAATCAGAGTTGCAGAATGTATGCTCGCAAAAAACTTTGCAACTGCTGGACCGATTTTAATGCGGTTTGCACCATTAGATAGAGCGTAATTTCCAGATTGCATACATTCAAATATGTTGTGTTAGTTGTGTTTCATGAATATTAGTCTACCCGGACGAATTCGGGACGAACCGCTAGTTTATCTATAATTTTCAAAACAACGTCTTGTTTTTAAGTTTTCAGTTGCATGAATAGGTAGGTATTAGTTAAACATAAAAGATACTTTATTACTAGTATCAAATCAGTGAAATGATTGATCAAGTGGAAAGATTGTCTCTTCTGCACTCGACTTAATCTTTGAGGACTTTCTTTCGCTAATTCGGGAATTTCCTTAAAATAGGAGATGTTTTTGCCATCATAGAGCTAATGATGACAAAATGTCTGCGTGAAATGTCGAAATATGAAAAAAGAAGGTAATTTATGTGAATCCCACCAAGGGATTAAGCACTATTTTCAAACCAAGGTTTTGAAAAACCGGGATTTCTCTAAATCTAATTGTAATATTGCAAACTCTAACATTTATTGTGAGTATAAATAAATAAAACGTGTTAAGAAAATCAGTATTTTTATTGGTATATCTGTCTTATGTAAGTCGGTATATTTCAGTATTTTTTTGAGATGCCTCGGTATTTTCGTAAAATTTAATCTGGTCACACTGGCCAGCTCGCTTAAGGGTCTGCTGACATGCTTTGACAGAGTGAGATAGTCTTATTGAGATTCCTGTAAGATAAGAGGAAATAGAATAGAGAAGAGTTCAAACTTCAAAATCAAACTGAATCAAACTGAGCAAAAAATCATTAAAGTGCCAAAGAAATTAAACGTTTTGTGGATTACTACCTAAATTATTATGATTTAATCGAATGTGGAACGTTTGTGTCTAGCATACAAAATGGTAGAGTGTTCAATATTTGGCTTCAAAAGCAACAATCAAAGAGAAAAAGCGGGTGTTACATTTCATACGTAAGTACACTGTTTTATAAATTTTGATCACGTATTTCTTTCTCAAATCTCACAGGAACCAAGTTTCTGAGCTAAATCATTAGTTATATCATCAAAAACTTGATAAATATCTAAATATTATTTCTAAATATAACCTCTGAAACATCTGACATGCAAACCGGTAAAATAATTATTGCTTATTATTACAAATTTACATCAGAAGCCAGCATAATAATTATCATAGATGTCTATGTACTGAAATTTTATTAATATTTAGTAGATTCATAATTCGATTTCCGGATGCCTAATGAAAGGAAAAATTTCCCCAAAATTACCCCATATTTCAGGGAATTTCAAGCGATTTGTTGTTTCCAGATTTCCGACTGATGATAAAACTCGTGAGAAATGGATTTATGCAACAGGAATACTATTAATAACATTTTGAAAGGGACTGACGTGTTTACAAAGGAGAAAATTACCAAATAATATGCAACAGAAGGATTAATTATTACAAAAAGAAATTGAAAAATAAATCAATTAATAAGTACATAATTAACTTGTTTTATTTTGTTTTTCACCTAAATAGTCTTCTTAAAATGATCTTTTTTGGCTCAAATTTGAAATAAAAGGGGATTCCTGTATGAATTATGAATTCTCTTTTATTTCAAATCAGGGTATATTATTTTATCCTGCAAATAATACACCAAAATAAATAAAGTGGCTGTTTGAATGGAATGCCTTTGCATTTGACACAACCACAATTTAAAAAAAAAAGAGCTGTCATATATCACTGGCCCCCTTTTCCGTAAAGCCCATAAACGTAATATAACCATGAAGTTAAAGAAAAAACTGGAGGCCAAACTCAGTACATAAAAGTGAAGTCAAGTAGGTATGTATTCTTTCTCGCTCCTTAGGTCCCCCTCCTCTCTTTCTAATAAATAAAGTTAGAAAGAGAGGAGGGGGACCTAAGGATTGAGGTGGGAGCGAGAAAGAATGCTGTAAATTTTGCTTCAAGTAGGTATGGAGAGTGTGGCCTCCAGTTTTTTCTATAACTTCATGAATATAACTAACAATATTATTTCCATGGTAAAGCCCATGTTTATAGTTCGTGAGTCGGTTGTCTGATTTATCTTCTAACTAGTCTGTGGCTGGATTTGGCCGATTTGGCCCTACAAGCCACACGTTGAACATTAAATTAAAGAAGACCTTGGTTTCGCTCTACATAAAAATATATTTCTACATAAAATATTATTGGTGATCTACATAAAAATATTAAATTCCACTCGTATAAATTATTTACTAGTGATTCTACTAAGAGAAATTTAATAATGCGAACTTTTTGTCTTCTTCACAGATCACCTTCCTTTTTTTTATTAATGGTGGTGCCTTAGTGGAATAGCCCGTTAAAATTCACTTTTCGATTTCCAAGACAGTATAGACCGACAAACTTATGTTCCGGTGGCAGCGTCCCTACTGTCTATTTAAAACTGTCATTAAATATCGTTTTTGCCTCAGAAGAAGAACTAAAGCATAGAAACCACGCTAAAATAGCAAGCAAAGACATATACTCATCCTTTTAATTCATATGAATGACAATAATGCGTTAGAAAGGGATGTATAATATTTTGTCATGAGTCAGTTTCTGTAGGTTGTCCATAGTTTTTTCTACAGTAGTGACGTTCCTTGTCGGCACTTTAAGTCGATAAAAATAAACCTAACAGATAAAGTTACGACTTAGGTTTAATATCTATTTCTCATAATCAGATCATTTATTTCGCTCTAAATATTTGTTGTCTTTCTTCTATGTTTACGAAGTTTCTGTAGGGCTAAGTATTTAAAATATGAATTTTCTAGTAATAACGCAGTATATTTGCCCATGGTTAAAACACTACTGCCGTGTTTGTCGCGCACGGACATAGGACACACGTCGCGTAAAGTATTGGTCGCATTACATCGCATTGCGTCGCGTCGCGTCGTGTCGCCCACCTAGAACAACGGGTTAGACTAGGGAGAAAGGTAATAAAACATAGGTTATTAATATATTAAAGATTTTATTAATTCAATCATTTCAATGTCGCAAAATCACTGTACTTTAAATAAAATTGTTTTATTTAAAAAACTTGTGTAAAGTGTTTGGAACATATTATATGACTACGTTTATTCCATGTCCAATTTGCTCTTCTTACACAGTCATTGTATACATAATATATTTTTCATGTCTTCATTCTTTGGAAACCTGTAACCAAAAAGTAGAAATGTTGAAACAAGTTGTAAAATAAATAAATAGCAGAATAATCAACTAAAATAAAAATAAGTAATATCAAGAATAATATAGCCTCTATGTAAAAAACTATGACCATGATCTCTTAAAAAAGTAAATATTATATTGTTTGAAAGATACATAAATGATCCAATCAAGTCCTAAAATGATATTGTTTTTACCAATGAAACATTAATATTCATTTATCGATATAGAAATGCACATCACTATGCGAAATAATATAACCTCTAAGATCTGAACAAAATTTCTTCGATTCAAGCAATAATCGATACTAAATTGGACAAAAACAAATATTATCACAAACTTTAAGCATATTTTAACAGTTAGGACACTATTTTCTTAACTGAAATAATCGAAAACAATCTAAACTTACCGATGAAAGGTTACGTTTCTTGGATATTTTCTTTTCTTCCAGTGTGGGATTTACAGCCCTCAATCACACAAGACATTTTTACACAGGCACCGAGTACATATCTATCACAAAACAAGATTTATCTTGTTTTCAAGCATTGCACTGAATAATACCACTAAATTAAATTAATTTAGCTGAGAGGAGTCTCAAATTTTGTGCGAAAGTATTTGTCAATATGATGTAACTAAGTTAAGTTGTCACTTTTTCCCCAGCAAGAGGAAACAACCTATGCATTTTTAATTTGGTGGAGTTAAAAGACATCCAAAGGCATCCGTTTGACATTTGACTAGCGACGACCCTCGGAAAACAGAAACGAATTCGGATCATGTTGTTTCACTCGCTCCTATGGCCGAATTAATGAAGTTAAATGAGTAAGATAGCAGGTTTTCAATTCTTATTTTAGCGTGGTTTCTATGCTTTAGTTCTTCTTCTGAGGTTTTTGCACATTTTTTGCATTGCATATTTTTTGCATTTCACGTAGTTCCAATTTTGGCCACCGGAACAGATAAGTTTGTAGGTCTGTACTTAATATAATTTACTTTTTTTTTCCAAATTACTAAAGGACATAAAGATAAACTTGCAATGCAGAGCCCATAAATGGGACACATGAGGGTACCTATTCGATGCGTTGCCCGACTCTGTACCTTGTAGTCTGGTCCGCTCTTGTGAAAACATAAAGAGGGCGGAGGAATAGTAAGTGGTATGAGGAGAAGAGAAGGGGGATGAAGGATGGTCGGTGGTATGGAGAGTTATGAAGGCCAGGGGATAGGGTCGGGGCTTTTCACAACGATGCAAAGCACAGTAGCACAGCCACTACTCTTAACACGATCTTCGGTCGGTTGAGCTAGCCCTCTTAGATTAACGGACAGGGTCTGTCTGTAGAGCGCTCTATTAACAAAGAAATCAACTATAATTTCAAGTTCGGATTATGGAGATAGGCGGTGTCTTTTTGTACTGATATAGTGATTATATTGAGAAGCTCTAAAACTTACGTTAAACGTTAAAGAGGGCGATCTCCGCACTTTCTAAGGCGTGAAAGGTCCTCCACACCACCTTCTGCCCCTTAGTAAACCTCGAGTAAAAAGTATACTTGATACTAAGTTTAATATTGATAGAAAATAACAAATATCAGAGGTAAAAACAATTTATATTGTATAAAAATATAACTTAATTAATTATACATAATCATTGAATTAATAAATAAGCAAAATATCTAAGCCTATATCAATAATGTTTAATTTATTACGTACTTGTTATTTTACAATAGGGAAGATGCATATAAAATAATTATGAAAATTATATGACTAAAATGTTAAAAAAATATAAAAGAAAGGCCTCTGCAACATTTTTATTTCATATAATGTTGTTTTTTAACAGTAATAACGAATTAAAAATTACTGAAACGAAACGTATTTTAAAACAGCAATCAGCTATGACATCTTATTTGAGGTTAGACCGACCAAATTATCTATTCCGTTGGCGGCGTCGCTACTGTCGATATAGAACTGTCATTAAATATCGTTTTTGCATTGCATTTCACGTAGTTCCAATTTTGGCCACCGGAACACATTAAATTTGTCGGTCTATATGGTTGTAAAAGTATGATAATATTATTTTATGGGAATAAATTGAGTTTTTTTAATAAAAATGGAAGTTGGGTTTATCAAAGCAGACTCCAGGAGTTTACCAAGAGTTAGTGCTGACATAGTTCTATCTTTATTTGTCGAAAATGCAGAGTTTTCAAGTGTAGAAATATGAAAGGAACTAAATTACTACGGTATGTATAAATCATAGTTGTTAAACTTTGTATTTTCGCAGCTTGAAACCACTTTTTTCTCAGTTTTGGGTCAGAAGGTCCCGTCAAAAACAATTTATTTGGAAACTTTGTTGAAGTAGATGTCTGTTGACCGTGTTGACTCGTGTTTTATGCCAATGTCCACATTGGCATAAAACACGAGTCAACACGGTTTTTTTCGGAATATTAGTGGTATTGTTACGATCACCTGATGTTGATGGATAGTCCATTTTAAATTTTTACCAAAAAATATTTCGAAACTCGAAAAAATATGCAAAATTATG
This sequence comes from Mecyna flavalis, assembly GCA_949319885.1. Taxonomy (NCBI): domain Eukaryota; kingdom Metazoa; phylum Arthropoda; class Insecta; order Lepidoptera; family Crambidae; genus Mecyna; species Mecyna flavalis. The sequence goes on from OX439426.1 coordinate 11,759,398, forward strand.
AAAGCCAGCGACGAACAAGTACGGTGAAGTACGACGTGAGGCAGTGTCAGAGTGGAGTGACGTCATACGTGTCACCGGAACCATAGGTCCGTTTTCGCGCGAAAATTTAAACGGTCAATTTAAAACCGCATTTTTTCCGATAAATTACAATGTATTAATTTTTTGATTTAACTGTGGTTTATTCTACATGGAATTCTTTAAAATGAACACAAAAATAAAAACATTGCATGTTCCCTATTATTTCCACTAAGGAAGTAGCTAAAATCAGATATTGCATTAAAATGTTAAATTACATAAGTATATAATGAATAAATAATTATTGCAGTAATTCTTTTAAATATCAATCGATTTTAATATATGAACTAAAATATAATGATCAGTTTATTATACATATTAGACTAGATAGCGCTTGCGGCTTTGCCCGCGCTAAATCATAGTAATCACAACACTGTAGCGAATCGCCTAAAAACTGTATCATTTGTTTGAAAAACACTTGAACAAAAGTCTTTATTTCTAACAATATTGTTTTATACACTGTTTATCAATTCGCCATACTTATTAACTAAACTCAACCAAATTACCAAATTAAACTATATGCTCACTTTAAAGCACACGCCACATTAGGGACAAAGCCCAAGGTGAAGTAAGTTGATTTCGTTTCGTTTAAGTCGCTCATCCATGAGATCCAAACGCAACAGTACACATCCATTATAAAAATATACTTAGATGCAAAACCAAAACAAAATTAACTTATCACCTCGTTACAAAATTAACCAGTTACTTCTCGGTCTGGTTCATTAAGACGCGCACCATATTAGACGTTGAGGAATGACAGTTAAGAAAAAATGACAGTCATGAAAAACATATAAATGGACAATTCATTAGAAACGTGCATGTACGGTGATACAATATATTCCCCTATTGTATAATTATACAAATCAAAAAATACCCACAATCATTTATCATTATTGAATTATTTTAATGAAATATTTTATTCTGCAAATAGCTTTAAAAAAATACTATTTATTATTTATTTACCCAAATAGTATTAATGTAACGGGAAAGAGCTTTCGCGAATTAAACCTTAAGTTATCTAAAATTAAATAAAAAAATCATCATCAACTGAATAGCAAAAGTTCATTTAGAGTAGATTGAAGTATTTTATTTGACTAGGAGTAGTCTAAAATATTAGTGAACTACACTTTGTCATTTCATATTTGGCGAAAACACAATCAACATACCTACAACATTTTTAAAGAGACAATTCAAGAATTTATAATTTGTTTTGCCGTTCAATAGTGTCCTATCGATAGTTGAGACAAAACAATATACCAACATGAAAGACAGTGTTGATACTATCGATATTATCGGTAGCTCCGTTTGTATCAATACTCTCGACACAGCAATACTAACAATAGTATCTTACGAAGTTTAAAATCTAATGCACTTTAGTATTGCTGCTGAACATTGCAAATTATAAATATAGATAGTTTTGGCATATTTATAGTGCTTTTTATCAAAATAGTTGTAGTTACACTTTAGTATATTTAAACAAGTGAAACTACATAGATCTAGAGACTAATCCTGTGCGCATTAATCAATATTTATAAACTACGCTATTGAATATTGAATCATTGCGAGAGGGCTAACAATATTATATCGATAGTATCAATACAATCGTCGATATTGATAAGCCTATCGATATCTATACTATCTATACTAATATTATAAAGAGGAAAGATTTGATTGATTGTTTGTTTGAATTGAATAGGCTCCGAAACTACCGAACCAATTTGAATGATTCTTCCACTGTTGGGAAGCTACAGTATCCCCGGTGAACATAGGGTACTTTGATCCCGGAAATAGGGGGGGAAGGGGGGATGTTTGAAAAAAGAAATTACGCGCGGGTGAAACCGCAGGCGGAAGGCTATTATCATAGAGTAATAATATTCCTCTAGAGGGGCAACCTAACATATTTTGTTTGAAAACGATTCTGCCGAAGTAATATCTACGTCACTACATTTTCTCTATGGTCACTACGCTCTGATTGGCTGATCAAAGGTCAAGAGGGATGAGATAGTGCCGCCAAGTGCACTAGCAAAATATATCGATATCGATAAACAATGCATCAGTATAGTTAATATTGAATAATACTTAACAGCGTCAACATTTTAAGTGCAAAAGCACTTAATGTTTGCACAAGCAGATGGTCTTACGTTACCTCTCTAGGGAATATTATTACTCTATGGCTATTATAGATAATTTCGAGAGACAAATATCGATAGTCACACTATCTCAGTTCGGCAACACTAAATATAATAGTCATAATAAAACGAACAGTCAATATTTCGTATAAAATCTTGATTCATTATTAACCATATTTTATTAATTATTCTTAACCTTATATGTGAGTCAACTAGGATTTTAAACCATTGTTTTAAACACACTAAATTCTTTTTTTCATTATAATAGTTAGGTGTCAATGTTTGATAAAGTAAGGTCGTATAGCTAGATCAAAGTAAAGAATGTTAAATTGTGGTCAGACAATAATGTCAGTTTTTCAAGATGTTCTTAACTGAAATAATTTTGCTTTTCGTAATATAAAACATGTATAGGGTACATTCATGCACTTACATTTATCATGGGCGATCAGTCTTAATCTTAGTCGTAACGTAAAGGCGCCCTAATATAAATAAATGTGATTAGATGTATTTAGCTACGTGCTTCGACATTGACGTTGTGGCTCTGGAGTGTAGACTGGTGATACCGCCTCCTCGAGGCGAAGTCCTCGTTGTCGTCATTTAGTCTCTCTTGCTCCATGGAGATGTCAGCATGAACGGGAGTCACCACTAGTTGCTCGTATTCAAGTGGTCGTTTTCTGTCAAATAATAATAATGTGTTTAGCTGGTTTTCTTGCTCATGAACAAACCGTCAGCACGCTTTTAGAGTCGTTGTATATTTATAGACTTTCTGACTCCTACCTAAAGGGAAGTGCCGGCGACGGCTCATGCTCTTCTTCAGGACATTGGAAGCCCTACATACCACGCACCGTTAAATTACGGAAGGTGCGTAACATATTCCCCGGAAAAAAGTCCATCAACACGGGTATCGGCAAGTATTGTTGTTCTGCGCATGCATAAACGTGACTTTTAAAGGAGCCCTTAGTGAATTTTTTTCACTAAGACTTTAAACAAGAATGAAAATTCTTCTGTACGATGCGATTGGAGTTGGATCTCGTACAGAAAGATTTGTAGCGGCCACACGCTCCTGTCCCATTTTCTAAGATAAAAACACGTGATTTAGACAATTTAATCAGGACTTATCCGACAGGTGATATTGACCCTTATTATTATTATTGATAAAGGTTACATTTAGATTATAACATACCCAATAGCTTGTAAGAATGATATTCTCAGCCAACGGAAGAAACGGAACTCCGAGGCGCGGCCAGGCTTGACGGCGGGGTTGGCAGTGCCGATGTAAAGCCAAAGAACCCACAATAAGAACAGGCAACCCAGAGCATACATCCAGTTTACGAGGAACATCAGCAGGAGTTTTATAGCCACCTGAAATACGCATAAAGTAGATACACTTATTATATAATATCTTCACATAATATAAGATGGTTATAAATTAAAATGATAATAATTTCATTCATTTTTTAAATACTTTTTAAGATATTACATGGGAAGTTTGCGCGATAAGAGATAAATTTAAAGCTCTTCGTTACGTAGACGTGACGTTATAAGATAATGATTGTAGGTATTGAAAGAAAGATCGATGAATGCGATAAAAATCAAAATTGTTGTTAATTTACTATACTATATTTAATTATTAACCTATTGATATTAAATGACAGCAAGATACCATACGACGGGGTTGTATAGGGACTTTGATTGGTAATGGGTCAAACTTGAAAATTTGAGCTAACATTTAAAACCAATCGAATCTATTGCTAAATCATAATAATTTTAACATACCCCCATTAGAGACAGCCATCGGTTACATAGATGTGAATACCAGTTCTTGTTCTTGGAGTGTACGCTAATGCTAGGTCGTCGGACGTCGCCATTTGATGATCGCCCGTTCATCATAGCTGGATCGGTTGGGGACGGCGTAAAGTCCTGCAAGATTATAAAAAAGTTAGACATTTTCATACAAGAAGGCATTTAATAAGTAAATTGTCCCATCAAGATAATAATATTAACCGTATTGTTATCTGAATGTGATCTGCAAAATAATTTAAGCATAGTTTTTGCCATTATTGTTTTAAATTTTTAAGAAAAGATATTAATGACTTACACCAACATTCTTATGCCTTATTCTCTCTGGAAACAATAGATCAAGATCACTTCCTGTAGCTCCATAAACCTGGGTATCGCGTTGAGAATGGCCTTGGAACCTGAAAATGGGTGACTAAATTGTTGAAACTGATCATAAGTGTTTGTAAATCGTAGGATTGGTAAGCTTTCTATTTAATTATTTGAAAATTTTATAAGCCAGTCATTGCTCTTTACCTTGGCAATGACTTCCTGTCATCGCACCTGCTTAAAAATAACCTATTCTTGTTAAAGTTGAATATGTAAGCAATGTCATGGATTCAGATTTTTTCTGGCTAAGTTATCTTGCCCCTTGTCATTTGAACACCGCAAGTAACTGACTCGACACATTCAGTAGCTCATGCATAAATTACATCCCTCCCTAAAACCCACAACGTAAGAACCAGTCACAACATAATAATCTGACTTTGCAGGTTTTTTCACGATATTTTTCGTAAGGGTGAGGTAAAGCACATATTATAGAAAATTGAATTTTTATTTATGATACAGGATAAATGAATACTACTATTAAACTATAGATGAATAAAAATAAAAACAAAAAGTACCTCATTTCACGTTTAAGTTGCAAATCAAACGTCTGGGCGAGAGCAAAATAAGAATAATCTATACTAGCATATGTAATAAGGAAAGGCATGGTGACGATGGGTGCGAGCTGGTTAATGCCTCCGATGACGATGAACGTGATCGTTACTATTGCTACGACTACCATGGAATACAACGGCACTTTGTTTGGACCTCTCTGTAAATAAAGCAACAAATAGAAAATTAATATTTAAAAAGTACAGGTCTGTTTCACTGCCTTTTTAGCCTGTGTTTGGGTTGTAAGTTAAAATCTTCAGATCTTAATTGAGAACATTTGTGTATGTTCTGTGCAAGTTCTGTGTGTGAATGTTTTATTAAAGTACATAATGTTTGTTTGTGGTCCCATAATCTATGTTGAATTCACACACATAAATTCTTAAGTAATATAATATGCACCTTATACATGTCTTGAAAGTATGGAATTTTGATTCCCAATGTTTATTTAATGAGAATACATATAAACATATATGGATATATTTGATGAAAACTTCTTTTTCTGTCTTAGATAAGCATTTGAATAAATTAATGTTAGTTACAAACAAGGTCATAGCTCCAAAAAAATATGTTTGGCGTTGTATGTTATTTACTTGTGAGGTAATAAGTGTGGCCAGTGAAACAGAACTGGTTTAAAGGAGGATGATTTGAATAAAAATAGAAGTACACAAATGATACTTTGGTACAAATACTCACACCACGGCCAAGTATGTCTAATCCTGGTATGACTTTTTCATTAGCAATGCTCTGCAACACTCTAGGTGTACCATACATGGCACCCAGACATGAGCTCATGGAGCTGACATACAAGCCTGCCAGTAGTAGCACTCTTACTGCAGATATGTCAGCAGTTATAGAGAATGTTGTCAGCAATGTGTCCCGGGTAACAGTAGCTGCTAATGTTATTATGAACATTAGGTATAAGAAGGTTCTGTAACATAATACATAGAGTTTATTTTTTGGAACAAGTAAAATTATAAGCTTGCAATGTTGACAGAAAGAAGAATTCAAGAACAAGGCTTACAAATAATAAGTTTTAGATAACTATATGGCTTTTATCAAAGAATCTAAATAAATCTTCAATACTGTTATTCAATATACCAAATACCAGATTATTTGATTATGCTATGAACATAATTGTCTGTTTCAAATATTTTTAAACATCCAGTTATTTGAAATAGTTGTTGTTGCAGTATCTACTTACCCAGTGCCAATAGCTGCTAAAGACCCATTGGGAATATTAACAGATGGATTTTTTAGATCTCCACTCATGTTAATGCCTGCTAATATACCAGTAATTGTTGGGAAGAACACACCAAAACATATGAACCATGAGTAGCCTTTTTCATAATCTGACCATGTGTTTTGAGCAATAGTACTATTGAACCATCCTTGAAATTCTTCGGCTGAAATAAATTATATAAATTTTAGGTTTCCTAAATGAGTAAAGTATCTCCTATATATCATTATCATTGATATGTTATATAAAATTCAGAGGGAAAGAAAAAATTTATTAGTTGGGTTATTATAATAAGGTGGCTATTCTAGGTAGTAGGTATATTCACATGGATTAACCTACAAGTAGTTATTATACTTACTCGGTGTAGTTGTGAATGAACCAATGAAAAAGTCAAGAGCAGCAAGCAGTATGACCAAAAGAAGTGCAAATTGCAATTTTACAACCCATTTAACTCCTGCAACATTTATTGTGCCTAGTAACAGGACAGCGGCAATGGCAAAGCCTTTTGCAGCCCAAGCAGAGGTAAGGTTAACCAAATTTGCCATGGATTCTCCAAAACCTACAACATTTAAGGCACAACCCACTGCCTGGAAAGAGATATTAATTTTTAATCACACTCAATCAAAACTTAGGAGCACTATTTTAACACAAAATTATATCTTTTTGATATGTGAAGTTTTTTTTTTAAATTTTATTAACAAGTTTAAAAGACAATAGATTAATTCTATAATTTCAACCTACCTGTCCAAAACAATACACAATGCCTAGGGAACCACCCATCCTTGAGCCCAAAGTGTGTGCCAGTAAGAAGTAAACTCCACCACTTTCTATTCTGCATCGTTCACATATTCCTACAGCTGACAGTACTGATATCAAGGCAACAAATACTGTAATAAAGACATACCAATTATTACAAAGTTTCATTCAAAAGTAGTGAGCAAATTGAACTAAGAAACATACCTGTAAATATTACAATTAAAACAGCATTAACTACTCCGGCCTGTGCCACTAGCCAACCAGATCTTAAAAATACAATCACTCCAAAAATGTTTATAAGGCATGATGTAAATACTCCATCCCATGTTCCAAACAAGACTGGTTGTGATATAAAGAAGTTGGATTTCCACCATGGTACATCCCCCTTAAAGGTAACAATAGGAATAATTATAAATGCACTGTACGAGATGTGTAATTCTATTAATATATAACATTTTTATGAAGAATTATTACTTGTGTGTTTAACTAGTCTAACTTCAAGACCTTATCAAGGACTTCGAAATGAAATTCTGAGAATAATAGGTACTATTAAATTGAAGGATAAAGAACGAAATTAAATGCAAAATAATTAATTCTACTTTGAAGATAAGGCCTAGAATAGAAGTTTGTGAATTACAATAATAATTATGCTCTCTATTATAGTTACAAAAAGGCTTATAAGATTTTACCTGTATGTCAGCAAATATTTCATTTGCCCCAGAGGCTTGATGTCCACCTGTACCATATTGTGATTCATTCCCGAAGTCCACAAAGCCGCCAGATTGTCTCCTCATACGAGCTCTATCGAACCCCGGTTCATCGTTTCGAAAACTGTCTGCCTCTAAATCATCCCTTCGTGATCGATTACCTTGGTCCATGCTGATAACTGATTACTTAGTTAACAATCATAATCTTGATGTAAAACGAATTAAATTAATATCAACATCACAGACGATTCGCAAACGTCAATAAACTCTCGCGAATCCTCCATTCATGTCACTGTCAATGTCATCAATGTCATGTTGGATTTTAAACCATAGATTTATTTTAATTTTTGTTTTAAACGTCACCTTGAATATCGTTCAAAAACATTGTTGATCTCGTCAGTTTAAAACAAATATCCGGGAGGTTTTGAAAAGAACATATTTTATTCTTGTGAGTATTTTGAAATACTTAAGTTATTACACAATAAGTCCATGCCGCTGAGGCGCTCCCGGCGCAGCTGTGACAGTGGTTCGTTAGCGATAACGAAAGTCAAGCTACCTACGCCGCGGTCGGTTAATGGATGGGTGACCATTCTGACCATATTTAGTGACATTAATTTCGAGCGTCTCCGTGCTTCGGAAGGCACGTTAAGCTGTTGGTCCCGCTGATATTTACTATAATGTAAATATTAGTCGTCAGTCTAGTCAGAGGCGATTTGGCGGCTTGATAACATCTGACATTAAGGTTGGTCACTTGCCTTACGCACCCCTCCACCAACCCGCACTAGGCCAGCGTGGTGGAGTATGGCCCACACTATCTCACAATTGAGATAAGGCCTGTGTCCCAGCAGTGGGAACGTATATAGGCTGATGATGATGATGATAAGTCCATGCCAAAATTATTTTTGGGCCGGCCAATCGCAACAAGGCGGGCAGAGCGGCTCGTCTCTCTTCGGATGTTAAGGGATTCCGGGAACTTGAGTGGGTACTTCAGAAACATAAAATTCAATTCAATCCTTCGAAAGATGAACTTATTCTAAAATTAAACTTTTTCCGATTGCCGGCGCGGACTTCTTTTCATGTTACATAACCCACAGGAACTAAGCATCATCCCAAAATAATCACCTATTAATTAATGTCCTTCCCTAGGATCTGGTCTCAGTCAGGTCTAAATTTCATTAAACACGTACCTAAGTGGTTAAAACCAGGGATGTAACGGAGGTAAGTTTATCGGAATCGAAACCGGAATCAGAGGCAGAGGCAAATTATTATTATTATTATTATTTTAATATTAACACAGATAATGAAAAAAAAACATGTTTCTAATTAGAGAACAAATATAATCAAATGAATTGAATTCTAAAATGTATGATACCATTCTATAGGTATTTTATAAATCAAAGTTTTGTAACAAATTAAATCAAATGCATAGACTACAAAAATAACAATAATTCGCCAATAACCGAACTAAGTGGCGAGCATTGGGAGAGGCCTAGGTCCAGCACTGGACTGAGACAGGCCGATGATGATGATGATAGACTCGAAAAGTAGTGCATTAATACTTCAAACAAAAGCTTCAAAGCGCGACGGGTATGAATGAACCTGTCCGCGCCCGCTATTTTTTATGGTTCGACCTCCGGTTTAAAAGTTTCGGAACCGAAATCGGAACCGAAAGTGTAATAATAATCGGAATTTTCTGCCGCCTTTTTTTTTTTTGCCTTTCCAGTTGGCAAAGCAGCCCACGGGGCGGAAGACGATTCTGCCGCCCTTTTTTACAATTCTGCCGCCCCTTTTTTTTTTTGCTCCTCCAGGAAATTTTGCCGCCCCCTAAATAGTGCCGCCCGGGGCGGACCTCCCCCCCGCCCCCCCATCGCTACGCTACTACTGTACTTACCTACTTTATTGTTACTTTACTAACTTACAGTTTCTAAACTTAAAGCTTTCACGTTTAAACCAGAATGTTACTAATTACTTCGGTTCCGATTCCGATAAGTCGAAAATTCCGATTATTGTTACACTTTCGGTTCCGATATCGGTTCCGAAACTTTTAAACCGGAGGTTTTGATCGGAGGTCGAACCATAAAAAATAGCGGGCGCGGACAGTTTCATTCATACCCGTCGCGCTTCGAAGCTTTTGTTTGAAGTATAATGCACTACTTTTCGAGTCTATCATCATCATCATCGGCCTGTCTCAGTCCAGTGCTGGAACTAGGCCTCTCCCAATGCTCGCCACTTAGTTCGGTTATTGGCGGATTATTGTTATTAAATTTGTAGTATAAGCATTTGATTTAATTTGTTACAAAGAAATTGTGTAGAATATCTGCCATGGGTACCTAATATGCCATGGTCTGTAGAGTGATTTCATCATCATATTAGCGTAATGCAGTCTGTGCAGTCGGCTAGTATAGTATCCGGCTATCTATAGCCGGAAAAAATTATAAATGATGCACATCAAGTTTGAATATTGGAAAGAAGTAATCGGATATGTTCATAATCTTAGTCGCAAGAAGCAGTCCGATTTATTAAGAGTTGTTATTACCCGTAGTCAACGATATTAAATACCGTTGCTCGTAGTATTATATTGTAGGACAGACTTTTAACGCTCTCTGAAAAACTGAAATTAGTAAATTTTTCAACTGGCATGCGCGCGTGCCTTATTTATCGGGGGGTTCTTGTACCCATGTAGGTAAGAATTCGATTACATTATCAGCCAAGATACGGACACTGCTCCCTCCCCCAAGGATCTCCAAACTGGTCGGTCCGGCATCACCCGCATCCAATTCTCGAGATCTTTACTTCATCAGTCCACCGATATGTGGCCACCGCTCGAGGGCCTTTTCACCCTAAGTGAAAGATTACACTTAAGGTATAAAATATGAACAATATCAAAAGTTCTTATAAAATGGCTCACTGCAGTGCAGTACCCTCTATCTCTCAAATCAATTTAACGCTACAATGTTGTGTAACCGCTGCACTGTAACTAATTGCATACAATTTGGGGGTAGATTCCTTTTATAATGTAACAGAAGTAATTTTCCGAAATTCCCCCTAAAAATAAAAATGATGTTTGCTTACTAATTTAAAATCTTTTTTATAACTGTTGTTGGTAGATAGACTCGCAAGCCCACCTGACGCAAACGATCGCTAAATCACCTTTAGTACATAGTACTATCGATTTATGCAAGTAATTTTTTTATGAATTTTTTCTTACTTTTTTGTTTTTTTTTTTTAAATTTGAAGGGAAAATGGAAAGCAAATAAATGTTAGTAAATAGTGAATAATCGTTTTTTTTTTGATAAGCGAAAGGGTCAATGACCCCGGCCATTGACCGTCTGCGACGCAGCTAGTACTATTGGTTCGAGTTTCGTCTATCATAATCGTAAAACTTTTGATTTGACTAAAAAAAACACTTTATTAATCTATTTTACTACTAAAATAGAATCATTTTACTACGCGGGAAAACAACAACTAAAATGCCACGCGGTACCTATATTCCGTTTTTTTTTCAATTATGTCAGGCTTAAGGCTTAACGATATATAAATAAGTATAATATTTTATTGACAGCTTCGTTTCCGCCCAAAAATAAAGGCACTTTCATGTGACGATGGATGAAACAGATAAAGAGGTTTTCTGCAAGGAAATTATTACGTAACTCAGGCGGAGTTTTAAAGATAACGGTGTCAAAACCCTTGTCTAGGAAATCACGTAAAAATCCTTTGGTAGATATTTCTAAGCTGCTGTCTAGATTCCGTCCGTCCCACCAGATTTTATGAATTAGGGAAAAAGGAATATATATTATAGTAAAACGTAGTCACAAGTTCAAACATGTCTCCGTACAAGAGTATCAAAAGCACCTAAAATCTTGCTTCTGACGTCTAAATCAACACTACGAAATTACTTAGACGTGATAACATTATAAGTCCGGTACATAACCACGTTATCACCATATAGCTCATTTCTGAGTAAAAGGAAAATAAGGAACAAAGAATGGGATGACCCCTACTTTTCCCTTTAACCTTTATGTAGGTAGGTTTGTACGGCCTCCAGGATCCCGCGTTTATGTCCTTGACCGGAAAGTAGGTCAACCTTATATCATGTACAACTTTTGCCTATTTTAATGTAAATAAGTTTAGTCTTGATAAACTTTAGATGAATTGATTCAGTAGTTCTAATTTGGAATTGATAAGTCGAGCTGTGTTACCGATATTTATTTTATAGCTATATATTTTGAGAACTATAGGTATTGCGATAACGTCTAAGTACGCCGATACTTAATCGATTTTTATTCTATACAAATTCTATCTATTAGCTACATCTCTATATTGAATCTACATTACAATATTACATTAAAATCTTCAATTTATTCGTGGGCACTAGTTTTTTTTTAAAGTACAGCTACTTATTATTGTAATAGTAACTCTAGCTGTCTAGTAATCTAGAAATAACTTCATTTGAAACCAATGTTTGAAACGCATAAAATGCTCTATAAAATAATAATAATAATAATAATAATATCTTTATTTCTCACTACAAACTTAAACATAGTACAAAAACAGTGGTTACATAGAACAGACAAAGTTTGTGTGAGACTGATGTCCGTTATAGGTAGAAAATACCTGTGTCACAGATCATCAGGCCCACCACTTCGGATTGCCAGGAATTCACATATTTTGAGCAGTGAAGAGTAATTAACAAAAGATACAAAGATAATTTAACAAGGTACTAACAGTATTTTTTTTTTTTTTTTCTTAGGATACCATTAATGTTGTCAAATAACAAGAAACACAACATAACCACATAGTGTGTGTGTGTGTGTGTGTGTGTGTGTGTAAATATGAGATAAAAAATGAGATATAAGATTTTGTGTCACTTTAAAAAAAATCTATCTAGCGACACCGCTACTTTCTACCTAAGCATCAAGCAAAGGCTGAGTAAAATGATAACAAAATTTTGCCAGTTTCTAATATGTAATTGAATCAATGTTTTATTTTCCACGTTTGTGTTTTTTTTTAATTTTGGTTTGTTGGTAGTTTAATTTTGGTATTATAATATTATTATTTGACACAAGTGACAACACAATATACTCGTACCTACAAACATTTCAATGAAAGTAGCGATTACCTTTCTGAGAGTAAAAGTAAAAATGTCTCGATGTCAGCGCAAAAAGTTTTACGTCACTCGGGCTTTAACGACGCTGTTCTGAAGAAAGTTTTCACGGAATCTTATCATAATAAATTAAAATGCTTCCAGTAATGTAGGTAGGCGCGGACGGGTAATTGGTTAGTAATAGGTCGTCGAGGTAGGGTCTGCGCGGTTTCAGCCGCTATCTTAATCGTCCAGCGTTTAAGCATATTTATGTAGCAATAAGTTATCAGAGGCCTAATTACGGCCGCGAAACCACCTGTCTGCTATCATTTGTACATAGGCCTTCGCATATACTTCCGTGCATCTTACGCGCGGGCCCTCCCCCGCGCCGCCATTGGCCGGCGCCGGAGCTGCGCGCGCAGCGGCCCTCCTCGCGCGTGACGGTGAGATGCTGCGACGCCGAAGGAGCCGGACGCGGCGCGATGCAGCGCGGGCAGTGTCGCCTCAGCCACGCCGCCACGCACTGCTCCGATCAGGCCCGCGACGCGCCGCACCGCTCTCGAAGCGCGCCGCCGACACCGACCACACTTTATAACAAACTTAAAACTCTTCGTAAAAAAGTTAGTTTACCAAAACTAGATGTAGTCGAGCACGATTTAAACTTTAGTAGAACTTTTTATTGAGTTTCGTAAGTGGTAGAGAAGTAGAGACGAGAGTTGGTGATGTGATATGGCTAAGCGCGAGCAGAAGCTATGCGGAGGCAGACCGAGCGCGGGTTTGCTGGCGGTGGTCGGATGCGCGTGGGCATGCGCGCTGTTAGCGGCGGCCGCGGCCGACGCGCACGCCGACGTTGACACCTCGACGGGGCTCGGGGACAACACGCTCACTAATTCAGGTAATTTGATTGCGTTACTCCTGAGACAGTGGGTATGAAAAAACGTCGAATTTTGTAAATTGACGCTAATAAATGCAACCTTTTATTACGGACAATTTTGAGATTTTTCCAAAATATATTATATTTTTTTAATGATTACACAAATTATACATTATGAATTAGAGAGCGACAACAATGGGAGAACTAAAAAGATTTTAGATCCTACACACGGTATATTTTCTTGCATTCTGCTATATACTTACAACGTTTATATTTATTATTCTCGTTATTGGGATTTTCTTTACTTAGAGGTTATATAGCCTCTGATATATCAGATCAGGTTTATTTTTGTGTGAAGCAAGACTCTACCACAGGATTATTTGATTTATAGTATCAGTAGTATATTCAATGGTTTATGAAGTACATTGAAGTTTTAAAAAGGTCTTTAATGTAAGTCGACTGGTAGATTTATAGCATAAGAATTCCAGATAAGTTTTGTTGTGACCTGAAGTTATATGAAACACCATTTACTTTTTTAGGAACATATTAACCAGAGCTTATAACTATCGTAGCGGTTATTAAAGTTAGTATCAGCCGAAGTTGATACGTTTTATGAAATAGCTGATACCAAAAGCCAACTGGCATATATTTAAAAAAATATCATATCGAACGTTTCAGCTTCAGGCCGTCATTTCTCTTCGTTATTTATTTTATTATGAGTGGCGGGTGGGCGGTGACGAAATAGAACAACACCTACTTACTTACGTATTTATTCTACGTGAAGGTGTACTCAAATATCTTATAAGGCGATATTGATAACAATTAATTACACCTGTCTTTATTATGATATTGATCTCGGCTCACTGAAAGACTATTGAATATCTTCTTACGTCTGTGCCTATCCATTTAAATTAGTGCTAGATAGTCGTAGTGTTAACCTATGTATATTATTACTTGTTAGATGATGGTTATTGATACTCAAATTATTTTTGTAAGAATATGGAAAGGTCTGCTTATTATAAAAAGTAATGGAACTGACAAAGAAAAAAAAACAAAAACATATGTAAATTATTTATATTTTTAATACATTTTTAATTCCCTGTATGTACCTAAATCTTTTTATGTTATTGATACCTAGGCGATTAGGCTTCTATAATTTATCTTTAAAAATGTAGGTATTGAAAAGAAAATTTTCTTGTTCTGTGATTGAAACAGTAAAAAATATATAAAAGAAAAAATTATGTGTTATTTTCACAACGAGTGAGTTTTATTTATACATTTTCAAGGTGCGATTTTGCCAAGTTTTTCAATAATACTGATATAAGCCTTTTATAACAAATAAAGTGAATACTTTTTAACCGACTTCAAAAAAGGAGGAGGTTATATGTTCGACTGTATGTATTTTTTTTTTTTTTTTTTTATGTATGTCCGTCGATTTCTCCGTCAATTGTGGACCGATTTAAATAATTCTTTTTTTATTTGAAAGTGCATAGTTTCGAGGTGGTCCCATTGTCACCATGTCAGGATCTGATGATGGGATCCCGGAAAAATCAAGGGAAAACCTCAAATTTTATAGGCTGCGCCTACGCGTTACTTGTTTTTTCTGAAGCCATTCAAGTTTTTGCGTCCGATAGACATCATTTTATGTTGATGAGCTGATGATGGAAGGTACAACTCCTTAACGGTTAGGAGTTAGGGGATAATTCTTTCAGTATTGTAGGAATATGTGGACCGTTAGTTGTATTTCATGTACTTTTGCAGCTAAGGTGATGATGGAAAGTACAACTCCTTAACGGTTAGGAGTTAGGGGATAATTCTTTCAGTGTTGTAGGAATATGTGGAACGTTAGTTGTATTTCATGTACTTTTGCAGCTAAGCTGATGATTACCCGGGGATGGGCTGGTCACTAGCCAATAAGGTTAGCACCGGCTCGTCCTAATCGGGTGTGAAGGAGAAACCGGGGGAGTGTAGTGGGTAGCGGACGCTTCGGTCTCGAGTCCCACACACGGCCGCGGGTCTAGCTAGCCTGCGGTTATGGTGCATAAACGCATTCTCCTCCTACCCATGGTGCTGAACACTTAATGAATACCTAATATTATTATTTATTATCAAATAATACAATTCTACTCGTATTTTCGCTATCATTATTATGAAAGAGTTTTACTCACTACCTACGTGTTATTCACACTAAAAATAGAAAAATAAACAAACTTTTTTAAAAAAAAATTAAACCGACTTCAAAAAAAAAAGAAACAAAAAAAACTACCTAAAAAACTGAAAAGCAAAAAATAATTTTAATAAGACATTCATCAAATGCGCTTATTGTCTAAGCCTATTAATTAAATTGTATTTTACGTGCTAGGTAGGTACCTACTAATCTGTTTGAAGTCGGTGCCAAGCCAAAGGTAATAAAAAATGATATATAATAATATTATGTATTATAAAGGGTTACTTATTAATCCGCGGACGTAGGTACGTAATCTGGGTACCTACTATTTGGCTTGGCACCGACTTCAAACAGATTAGTAGGTACCTACCTAGCACGTAAAATACAATTTAATTAATAGGCTTAGACAATAAGCGCATTTGATGAAT
Organism: Mecyna flavalis; assembly: GCA_949319885.1. Taxonomy (NCBI): domain Eukaryota; kingdom Metazoa; phylum Arthropoda; class Insecta; order Lepidoptera; family Crambidae; genus Mecyna; species Mecyna flavalis. The sequence goes on from OX439426.1 coordinate 11,775,569, forward strand.
GTCTTATTAAAATTATTTTTTGCTTTTCAGTTTTTTAGGTAGTTTTTTTTGTTTCTTTTTTTTTTGAAGTCGGTTTAATTTTTTTTTAAAAAAGTTTGTTTTAACACTATGGTACAGACAAGAGTATAGGTAACCGGTGAGAAAGAAAACATTTTACGCTTCAACCAACTTATAAAAATTCAATTTACCACCGCCTTTTTGTTGATATGAAATGGATGAATTAGCTTATCAAACAAATCCAATTTTAGCTAGTGTATATGTTATCTTCGAGAATAAGTCATAGTTTGTGCATAGCTAACGTACACAATTTTCGAATAAAAACTATAAACCACTGAAATGATTTTAATTCTAAACCTTAGGAAAGGACATTGAGTACGCAGTTCTTATGTTTATATAAACAGAAAAAGAGGTGTGTTTATGTGTCTTTCTTTCATGTACCGAAGAAACAGGTCGACGCGATTTCTAGCATTTTAATAGTTTAGAAGCGGAAGTGTGATTTTATCTAGGTAGGTACTTTTTATCGCACAAAAATATCACATTCCTGAGGAATAACTTGGTCAAAAGGCCGCAATAATCATCATCTGATGTGGGACATTCCGACCATAAATATTATGTTTACTTAAACTATGCTAAGCCCTCTAGAAGCATAATATATCTGTTTTAGAGATATCACATTAATATCTCGTGACCCCAGCTAATTTTGTTATCAAGCTTGACGTCTGTGATGATATTCAGTCAAAACAGACATAGTGATGTTTTTAAAGATAGCAATAATTTATCAATAAATATTCAACATGCTCAAACACTATGTTATGTGTAGTTTATAAATTACATTGATATTCTGTATTCTGTAGTCGCACAAAAGCAGTAAAACTAGTATAGGAAATATAATAGCAACTGAATTAACAGTTAAAAAAAACATGAATTGCTGTTACTGTACCTACTTTAGGAATCTCATCCGGGAAAATTGTGTTAAACATTCGTGTATGCCCTGTGTCTGTCTTGTGATACCTTCGTTGTTTCTGATACCCATAACACAACTGCTACTTTAAGGTCAGGTTCTCAAAAATTATATTGTTATTAAATGTCCAATTTCTAGGACGCTTTCATTTGACAAAATCTTCTGGCATAACTGTTTCTCCGACATAGACTTGTTTTTCGACATAGACTTGTTCTAAGACATTAACCTGTTTCTCCGACATTCACTTGATTTTCCGACCTTCACTTGATTTTCCGACATTCACTTGATTTTCCGACATTCACTTGATTTTCCGACTTTCACTTGTTTCTCCGACATCATTTGTTTGTGCGATTTTCACTAGTTTATGTGTTATCTAAATCGTAAATTAAAGGTAACAAAGTTTGCTCATTCAATTAATCATAACGTACGCATTTACATACACGTAAATTAAGGCTAGTTAAATTTTGCTCTTATTGTCAATGTACATCAGTTTACCCTAATATACATTGCATAGATTTATATTTTGTTTTAGCTCGATGGTCATCGCACGACTACTAAAAAAATATTTCCCTGCATATAATTATTTACCTTTTTCCTAAGATTTAAGTACCTGCCCATGAACATGGGATCCTGGGTTCAATTCCAGGTTCAAGCAAAATCTGTGTTAGTATTCTGACACAGCTCGGATTTGTCGGGTCACCAATCCACTTCTGGCACGGGTGATTAAGTCAGCTATATAGTATCATTGTTGATAACCTTATGTAAATGAAAGATACCTTTGTTCGGCTATGGAACATTAATATGCTGATATTTTTGTACTTTATTCTTTTACCAGTGATCAGTCACATCATCATCCTATCGTTGTCCCGGTTGCGTCCTTACGGGGCCCGGCTTCCATTCATTGATACAGTCACATTGTTGCTGATCGCAAACCTTCTCACACAAGCATTACTTTCAGCGGGTATGCCAACGCTAAACAATCATACACTGCCTATAGACACAACAGCTGCAGTGATACGATTGCGATGCAAATACAATACATTATCGATTCAAATTCAACAAAGTTTCGACGCCAAAGTATACCATACGATAAAAATGATATAATTTAATAATGGGTTATCCATTTGTCAACTGAAATTAGCATAATTTGCCTACATGCTCATACCTACATAATATTGCTCATAGATCAGTGTTGGTTTCAAAATTAATAAAGCAGTATTTATTCTACTTAGTACTAGTACTTCTCTTGCCGTTTTATTACGTTACGCCACTTGGTGTCACTGGGTGCGTCGCTCAAATACTATCAAGTGGTGTAAAAATCTGTCTTCGTTTGTTTTTTTTTTTGTAGAAAGGTAGGTACGCTTGTTTGTAAACGGCCACTGCGAACCTATTCCATTGGCTGATACTTAACGAAGAAACATCATTCAATTTGCTTCCACACTACAGAATACAGCCTACAGGCCCCTCTGATCTTCGTCAGTCGAAGTGAGCTGGCTAAACTGGGGAAGTACGACCTATTTTACACTAAAATGGTCGTCAATGATATATAGAAATAATGCTAAATGTGTAGTTAGGTTATTTATTTATTAAGTACAAGCTAGCTTGTATTAGGAAACCCACACAACAAGAAAAGCTATATAAGCAATGATCTGTGTCAACCCTAAATGATTTGGAAACAGGCAGGACAATGACAATTGAATACAGACGTTGATATTGCAAGCGAAGTGTGTTCGAGTGTATTGCAATCGAGTTCGAAGACTTCGAAGTGCAAATATAAACAACAGTAGTAATATACCAGCGGGAAAGAAAATATTCTTTCTTTTGTTCATACTGTGCAGTCGGTAGCAAATGTAGTCATAGTAATAAGACTTTCGGAATTGCAAAAAAGATATGAAATGACATACTTTTGTTTGCAGTGGTTGTATCGACTTGTTTAATTTAGTTAATCAGTAATTAGCATTGCTATTTTATTTGTTTGTTATGTGATATCTAGATTATTAATTTTCATTATTTCAGAAACATCTTTAGGGTTGCTACAGACGTATCAGATGATGTACATTTGATACCAGTAAAAAAATTCTAATCTCAGCAAAATATTCGTAGAATGAAATTAATAACCTTAAAATTGTATCTAATCTCACATGTGCAACATGGCAGTTATTCATTATCATCATCATCTTCATCAGCCTATATACGTTACCACTGCTGGGACAAAGGCATTATCTCAATTGTGAGATAGTTATTCATTATATCAAAAACATTTATTATTTCTACTTAGGATTCTGGAAGGAATGACCCTTTTCGATATAATAACGTCCCTATGACGCAGTTGTCTCATTTAATTTGTGTCACACATGGAAGGAATCGTCGGTGAGAATCATAATTGGTATTCGTGCTTAATTCCTAGTGCGTCTTCATACTACACATTCGCTGTCGACAGCACGCTTCGAATTACGCATAATATACATTTGTCAAATTGGTATGTTATATGGATTGCATTGTTGTTAAGGCTCGTATCTGATAGCCGGACACAGTGATGCCAGTAATTTGGCCAGTCATAAATTACTCGTTTAACTGAATTACGCGAGTTGAAAGCATTCCCGTAGTGGCGAATACCAGCCATTTCCATTTCCCTGCAACTCTAGCGCGCTCACTGATATGTAGGCACCCGACGCACTTCACAAATGAGCTTTGAATCAATGAAATTTAATTAGCGACTCATTTGCTACGAATGTGTCACGTTGGAGCTGACCCCGTGCGGCCGGCTCGCTTCCAATATCACGTCTTTAATCTGATCTCCATTGACATTTTGGCCACTATTTGTTGTTGGTACTGGCCATCATGTTTTGAAGTATATGTTTACTTTGATAAAGAATTTAAATCTTTGTTGTTCCTCGTTGTTTGTTAGTAACTAGTATTTTTTTAATAAAACGAAAAGTATAACCTTTTTATGGTAAAGGCCTGCATGGGCCAGTCTTTTATAAAATAGTGGGGTTGAACAATTATGGTATGATTGCGTATAGAGGTGATATTGATTTAGAGCCCTACCTCACTGGGACGCCATGGCAACGTTGTCGGCTATTATGTCTTGTCAAAAGGTATGGAAATGTCACAATTGCCAACATTGCCAAACCCGCGTCGCCAAGTGAGGTAGGTCCCATATATGTATTTTAATAATAACTGGTTAGATACGGCGACGTCGCCAATGGCGTCCTAATGAGGCAGGGGTCTTAAAAGAAGTCTGACAAGTTTTAGGTCTTATTTTTCGGAAAGTCTCCAAAAAACTTTGTTTTTTCCTATCGAGATACTTATGTATGAAAGAACTAATATTTTTGTTATTGGGGTTTTAAGCCTTTGGTGTCGTAGATGGCTATAAAACATGTTTAAGAACAGGCGTTCTTAAACATGTTTTATAACCATCTACGAAAGTTTCTTAACTGGATATGAAATCAGAATATTTTTTTCCATTTTTGTAATTGGTTAAGAAAGCCAGTTAGGAAAATGGAAAAAGAATCTTATTTATTATAACCCGTTAGGAAAACGGAAACACAAATCTTATTTTTAACCAGTTGTGATTTTTAGGATTAAAAACCTTTGTAATAAAACTTTTTATATATATAGGAGAAAGTTCGTACAACCAAGATTAGTTTTATTATGCTGAATTTTGGTTTTGCATTTATCTCTTAAACAACGGCAGACAATGCGATTACTTGACGCAATGCAGTTCAATTCATAAATGTCAATGCAATTATTTCAAAGTTCGGACCGCCTTTCAATGAAGTTTCCCGGGCGGAACTAAACGATAACCGGGAACAGTGTAACGAATTAATCAAAATTTCACCTCGGGCCTAATATGAGTCACGACTCCTGCCGTAACAATGGAGGAGGCGCACTCTCGACTCGAATCCAAGTTGAATCAGTTCGTACATTCGGAGAGTTCCTTTGTTACGGGACCGAGTAATGAAAGCGCTGGCTGATAATAATTTACGAACAGCAGAAGTGTCGCTGTTTAATGGCGAAAATAGGGGTCCGAGGAGCATTCCAGAGGCGGGCGGGCGCCGCGAGCCGACTGACAACCGCGCCGACAGCAAACTAAAATAATTATCATCATTGTCCCTGGCCACGGCGAGAGCTTTAATTGTTCATTTACATTTGCAGCGATGATATCAGTTCGGAACTATTTCGCTCGGCGTTTATTTTACTCGCGCCCGTTCCGCTGCCGTGTTATTGTCCAGAGTTAATGGTCTGAAAAATAGAAATGAATTGCAATTTGTATGATGTTACTTCTGTATGTGAGTTATTGCCAGTGTTAATTTTGTTAATGCGTCAGATTCCATGCCAATAAATCATGTATAATGGAGGTCAATTAATTATCATAAATGGAATAAACAAACGTTAACACCATCCGATTTTACACATTGTTGTTGCCGATTACCAAACTTAAAAAAATAATTGTGACTACTGATATGTCGAAATTAACACGACGCTAAAGGTTCGAACATCCTTAATTTTTGAAACTAAAAATTCATTAAAATTTAGTTAGTGTCTTTTGACAGAGAAACGAATATTGACGAATAAACTCCTTCACAACAATCCACACCTTTATTTATAATAAAATGGTATGTCACACACATGTAAACCTTTAGAATTGTTCAGAATTATCTCGATCTACATTGAACGCTCGTTTCGGAACGGTACCGATTTAACATCCATTACAAGCCGTTTAAAGCACATAAACGGAGCTACAATACTAAGTATTGGGCACGTCGTACCTCCATATGGAGCCAGTGTTGCCATTAGTTACAATAATAAAATACTTTTTTTTACAATTACTGGAGAAAAGTTGTTTTTTTTTTCTCCAAAATTAATTGTAGGCTGAATAAATTAGATAACAGTTACCTATGTTAATTTGTGCCATTCCTTAGGACTCCACGCCAATATTCGATATTTTTAAAGCAACATTATTCTATGTAAATGATTATGATTAATGAAAGATAAAAGTTTATGTATGTTTCTAGAGGACTATTTAATTGCCTTTGCCTAATAATCGACCCTGTCTGTTGACAGTATAGAATAAATAAATTCGGAAGAAGCCTGTCTGTCGCATCTACCAACTATATAGTTTTATTGATGAATTAATTTAGTACGAATAAGACTCCTATGTGTTCGGTTGGCTGAGCGAATATTGTATTTTAAAGCGTTGTGTGGTAATTTAACCTAATCAATCAATATCAAACTTGTGACTAACAATATTTATTACTTTACAGATTATTCAAGTACTTACAGGCGGTTTGGATAAATCTGATTTCAGACAAACTAATGTATACCTAACAAACCTATACATTTTATTTCAAAGTATCAGTATGAAAATTAATATCTATATATGCACGGTCTATTTTCGTCAAAAAAATATTAAAATTTCTTAAGAAATCCTGGTCTGGCAACACTGGGTCACGCCGAGGCGTGCACCTATTGTAACGCGTGGGTCGGGGCGCGGGAGCGCAGGCCGCGCTATCCCGAATGAAATTACAAGAGACGCTGGAGTCCTCGCGACATTAATTTGTATCAAGAATTTGTAGAGATTTAGCTTGAGCCGCGCGGAGTGTTCATCGCAGCCGGCGAGCGTTAACACTTATTAAGGGGGTGCATCCCTGCGACAGATGTAGGGGAGGACCCGCCATTTGCGTAATGTCAGGAATGGTTACACTCGATTTAATAAAACTCCTACAACATTTCATTCTGAAGAATTTAAGAGTCAATTCGTTTTAAACGCCACTGTGGCATGGCAAGAAAAAACCGTGAGCCGAAACGTGCCGCGAATACATTGCCAAGGCTTGGATTTCTTATCGGTGGCAATTGAGATGAGTACTTATGGCTTTTCGAGTGGCTCGGCTTCGTTTAATTTGTTGTTTCAGCGCGGAATTTTTATTAACGTCTCCCCTCACTTTACATTTTAGGGACGTGGTTCTTATTGGCAGCCATGGTGCCGACAAAGTTGAACTTTGTTTTCTGTCTCGGTTTACAAGAGGTTACCGCCGACTTGCAAAGAGTTGACTTACTGGTCTGACCTACATTCGGGAAATGATTTAAAGGCTGCTTATTATTTATTTTAATAAAAGTAACACGTGTAAGAACTTTAATTATCAACCATAAAGAAAAACAGAAAAGAGTAGTGGACGGTTCAACTGATAAGATTAAGTTATATAAATTAAGGTCCATAATAACGTTTTCGGTTGGCATCATTACCCTCTATTGGTCCCAAATAACAGTTTGTGAATGAACCCACACAAATTTTATGACGTAGAATTTTATTAGTCTTTCTTCATAAATATTCACCAGCTATGATTCGCAGAAACAATTCTGTTCGTAGCTACGAGCAAACCGTAGCATTTCGTAACACTTTTGTACCACATACTGTTGTGTATAGTATACGATCGTATCTTCAGGCACAAATCATTCAACACACTCGTAGGATTTATTCCTCCAATGTGACGACACGATTGTGACAGTCCTCTCCGGATTTTACTTGCAAATATAATCACATTATGTCCAAGCCTGTGTATTAGCTTTGTGACAGGGCGCAGAAATTAATAGCAACTGCGAGTGCGCGATCGGAAAACAGAAGGGGACCACTCAGCAGATGCTTATCTGCACACACGCTCTCTGCCTATATCAACAATTCCGATTCTACGTGCAGGGTTTTGTTTAGTCGCCGGGCGCATTATTAGAATAATTATCTAAATGCTGGTTTGTGATTTATTTTGGCGGCAGATTATTTGGAATCTTTTTATTTGATTAATTAGTGTTGTTTGTTTATCAGTAGTGTGTTTTTAACTTGATTACGAGTTAATGATGAAAGGATTTAGACCCAAAAATAAGTCGTATAATACTTATTTTTTTAATTATTCAATTAAAAATAATATATATTTCTTCATCTTTTATCTGGAAGATCCATGCTTTCATTTCTGTGCTTGGTAGTGACTGTTGGTGATAAGTACAAAATTTCGATGAGGGAATTTAGGTTCTCTAATTAAGGTCACCCTTATTCTGCAGATAGTGCCTAGCTTAGTTTTTGCAACGGTTACAAATAACATGACATCTGCATATTTTTCTGTGCTCTTCACACTTAGCAATGCATTTATTTTTAATTTTTTTATATCGTATAAAAATTTTAAAATGTGTTTAGTTTCCATTTGATTTTTTTATAAGATAATGACATGTTGTCATTGAAGTTTCCTTGTTACGCACTCGTAACGATGGGGTTTCACATGTTAACATGTGGCGCGTAAATGTGACTAAACGTAATTAATGATCGATTGTGGCCCGACCATAGAGAATGGTCCACGGCCCCTAGAGATGGGTAGTGGGTTAAAACCCATTCCGCCCGACTGGGTTAAAACTGGGTGATTTGGGTTATAACCCGTTTTAATCCATAAACACCTATTTTAGTGGGTGAAAATAAAAATCATTGTTTTAATAGTGAGAAGAGGTTGTAAAATGAAAGTCTGAATCCAAAATCACATGCATTTATTTTTCTGATAAAATTACATTTATTACTCATCTTCACTATCTGTACAAATACGATCGCAATCTAAAAACTCTTCGTTTTGAATGCCGGACGAAGATGGCTGAGGACTAGCAGCGTAAGGTGGACTGAACTTTGCTGGCGGTGACTCAGGCATGCAATCCTCAGCATTATCACTGAAATCTTCTTCGTGCTTATTAATTGAATTCCAGTTGTACGTCAAAAAGTCAGTTTTTCTGCCCTTTCTGTCGTGAGCCTATTTCTTTTTATGCTGTAGGTATATTGCTGTGAGCACTAAATGATCGCTCCACAGCTGCGGAAGTGCAAGGAGCTGTAAGTATTCTGACAGTAACATTACTTCATGCAGTAGATCCACATAAATTCCCATCCACCAGGTTGTTGCTGCCACATTGGTAATCTGTCCCATAAGAATTTTCGACTCCAAAAACCATCTCTGGCTCGAAAAAATACCAGGTCATTCATTACATTTAATTACATTTAAGCCGATGCTGGCGGCTGCTTCCCCCCCCCCCCCCTGGGTACGCCCATGATGGGTAGCCTCCTTCGATATCTTGAAATAACCAATGGGTAAGCAAACCGTAATCAGTGTGCTTAAGCCAAGGTCAATCAGGATCCGATCGCAGTAAAACAATATCGGGTCGTCGTAGATAAAATTTACACAGCACGATATTTCTTAAACCAAACGGCGTAAACAAGAGTGAGCGGGAGGGAGACGAAACCAGGCGAAACAGGCGAGGCGCCGCGGAAAGCGCGGCGTGTGCGCCCACCCCCACCCGCACTACCCAGCCATCCCCTGGACGAGACCCGCCCGACTGCATAGACATAATAATATAATTATGTTAATTCCATACCCGACTGGAACGAGTTACAGTCGGGCATGGACTTAACATATTATTATTGCATCTAGATGCATCATCATCAATCAACCTATAAACGGTCCCACTGCTGGGACACAGGCCTTATCTCAATTGTGAGATAGTATGGCTGTGGGCCATCCTTCACCACGCGGGCCCAGTGTGGGTTGGTGGAGGGGTGCGTTAGGCAAGTGACAGAGGTTTTTAAGCCACCAACTGGCCTCTGACTAGGCTTGACGACTAATATCTACATTATAGTAAATAACTACTGCCCAATTTCATATCGTTTTGGGATTTTGGTTTTTAGTGTATGCTATGCATGCACTTTAGTGATAAAATTTTACTTACATAATAAATAATTAACTATTTTAGTACAGCTTAAATGAGAAAACTGAAATAAAAGATACCAATTAATAAAATTATGAAATAATTTATTATGACCCGCTATAACGGGTTATAATGGGCTATTATTGGGTCATTATCGGGTTATAACCCACGTTCGGGTTTTAACCTGGGTGGATACCCATCTCTAACGGCCCCTCCTCAAATCTTTGCCAACTCAAAATAGGAACCCCTAGGGGCCGGCGCGCCTTTTAATTTGCCAGCATTAGGGGCCCTCGCCCCACTCGCTACCAGCCTTGTAAGAATAAATTTTTAAATTACATGTTTTTTCGATCGATAATAGGCTCACCTGATGTTTGCATTATGCGACATTGAGAGACATTTTTGGTTAAGATTTGCCATCTAGGAGGGTTACATTATGGTAGACCGCTTTAAGAGTTCACATTCAAATTAATAATGTAGTCTGAAACTTGCTGCAGCGTGTTATTAAAATATATTTTTTATATAAAATGTATAAATATTTATTATATTTTAATATATTTATTTTGATTAATCAATAATCTTGCCATGGTTTTCGATGAGTCTCGCTTCAAAGTAGGCACTGCATAGAGGTTTTACTGTACCCTCTGTGCAGTAGTGTGTAGTGTCTCACCTCTTTAATTAGCTTTTTAATTTACAATTAGCTTATGACAGATCTACGAGTAGTTTCACGCTTTTTTAACATATAATTCAAAAGATTTTGAGTGAATTTTCCACTGCTTATAAATCTTCCTTTTCCTACAATCTCAACAAAACAGGTACTCATTAGGTATGCATTAAAATCTTTTCAATGTTTCCCCTTCCCTTAAACCAGATATAGCTATTACAAAGATACGGTTAAGAACATGATCACAGTAAATCCAGTTGTAGTTTTTGGGAGGCATATTACGAGGGTACTTCAGAAGGTAATACGAACTGACGTCCTCCCCTCTTTGATGAATATTTGAATTAAAATCTCAATATACTTATCATCTTACATGCTTATTATGTTCCGTTTTTGAACCGGAAAACGTTACTTAATATAAACACTTGGAAGATTGTCTTTTCATTTGTCTAAATATTATTATATTTTTAAAACATGTGAAATAGATAAGATTAAAATTAAGTTTGTCAAAGCTTAGAATTTACGTGGGTATACTCGACTGCTTTGGAATCCATCGGGTGTATGAATTTCACTAACAAATTGTAGTAGTGTAATGTTTGCACAATAGTTATTAAGCAAACAGTGTAGGAATAAACAGAAATATAGAGGTATGCATTTTAAGTAGGTACTCTTATACCCTGCTTCTTATAGGTACACTAGCAAAAATGTAACAAATCGATTAGATTATTTACAATTTGGGCGAAAGTCTACTCGAATTGACTCTGCACCATGGGCATTCATGGTAAAATGGTGGTGGTTGAATTGTGGACCTACTTACTACTACTATAAATCCGCATGAATTTGTAGTGGTGTGTAGAGAGTCCATAATTTAAATATTACATTGCATATGCAGCGTAAGAACAGAACAAAATATTATTCCAGAGAAATATATTTTAAATCGTTCTGTCCTCACACTAAACATCGTCTATAAAGTGTCAAAAAATCCCCAGTGTGTCCCCTTCTGTAAAGCTCGATATACGCTTCTGTAAGCTAAAAGATGTTCACAGTGAAGCCAATTGTAGTGTTCGGAAGGCACGCTACGGGAGATGCATGTGACTCGATAACACGGGCGGACATGCTCCCCTGTCGAATTTTTAATCGCGAGCTTGATGTCGTTTGTCTGGCTTTAGGGTTGCCAGGATTTAGGAAGTATTCTGGAAGCAATTTGAATATTATCTGCCTGTAGGCAAAAAACGACATTTTACAACTTTAACACTGTAGTGTTAAAGTTGTAAAATGTCGTTTTCGTTAAGACAAGGAAAAACAGATATAAATAATGATTAAAACGTAACATAATAAAATAATCCAAATCTCTTGTGCGATGACGAACGTAAAAAGAGTCAAAAAATCAACGTGCGATATTAAACAGTGTAGATTGATAGACAACTACTAGTAGGTATATGGGCTGGGTTAAAATTTGTCAGTAATATAGTTTATACATCAAAATAAAACTACTTTATATCAACAATCAAAACAGGAAAGAGGTAGTGTACTTAACATGTAAAAAAATCCGACGTTTTCGTAACAGATTAAATGTCGATTCCTTGTCACTTTCTTCCCGATAGATAGTAATATTCTAAAGCTGGTGGTAAAGCCATTATGAAAATGATAGTTGATTTGCGACTACTTCATAAAGCCTGTGGTAGAGCCACTATAAAATTGATAATTAAACATAATTATATAAGTGATTTCTGAAGCAAACGTGAATAACAAAAAATTTGGCATTTATTTTAATTCAAAAGTACTCCTGTAATGTTTTCTTACAAATCCTGTGTGTTTCCGGTAATCCTGCGCAGGCTGGCGACTCTACGGCGCGGCGCGTCGCCCGCGGCATCTGGGCACCCCATGCCAATTTAAAATTCATATCAGACTGGCTCCGTAAATTACTTTTCTCTGTTCACTATCTCGGTCAAATCTTAGTAGGAAAGTTGAGTTAGTGCCTTATTATGAGAAGGAATTCTCGTAAGACATGAAAAAATTGCAATGGTGATTGTGATGCTAGAGTTAAAACATTACGTACCTTTTGTATTTTTACAAAACTTATACACTAGAAGGTAAGTTCTAGATCGAAAAACAATGGTTTTAAAGAATTGTAGAATAGAAGTCAAAATTTATCTTATCCATTGTAAAGTAAAATACAAATTGTGAGTCAATATGACGACAATATTCTAAGGAAGGGAGCCGTTTAGTTAGGCAACAGCACAAGTGAGATGAGTTTGCAAACAAATGTTTGTACTGTGCGGGGATCGAATCCGTCACTTAGATGTTGTAGTAGACTCAAGGTACTACGCTATGTATTTATAAAATACAACTTTTTTATATGCAGAAGTAGATCCATACCGATTCCATACGTTTATATTACTTTCGACACTAAAATTGGCAAATGTTTTATTTTTAGTAGTCACTTAATCTCGGCTTCTCACCCACAGGGGCTCTTTACACCCCAGTTTGGCCGCCGATCACCACCGTAACAAACGCGTGCCATCGTGGGAAGGGACCTTTATTGTATCGCCGCGATAATGTAAAGTAGCCATAACATTTACAGACGCAGGACGAAAATGCAGTGTGAGTACTATTATGGTTCTACTTTTTTGTTGTATGAATATAATTATATGCATACTACATGGGTGGTAAACGTTTCATCATTACTTCGTGTGTACAACCTAACATGGCAATTTATCAAGCAATACACGAGCATTGCATTTATACAAATAAGTTATAAAAATATGTCCATTGATCGCTCTTGTCGTAATGAGATAACAAAGGCCGTGTAGTGCCAGCCACATGATCCCGCGCACGTACCAAGTTTGTAATAAGGCGCGTACGTATCTAATCGTAAATCAATTTTGTTGCCGAAAAACGACGATATCGTTATTGGCGAACCGCACGCGGTCCCCGCTATATGAGAAGGCGAGTCCAGCGTAATGTTTATTTGATACATGTAATCGGCACATGATGTATGGGAGCGATCGGTGTTCGTCGCTCACTCACCGCCGCTCAGCGTAAGGTTTATGATGATTATTCGCTCTAAATGATGATTTATTACGGGATTAGGCAGCCACACGGTCCATTTTGTGGGGAGATTGGCTTTATTTATATTATAATGGGATCCTCACATTAAATCAGAAAGAAATCGGATTTGTTGAATATAAATGATGGGAGTTATTAGTCATTATACATTGTGGGTTTGCTGTGATTACATTTTATCGGGTTAAAAGTAATTATCGAAAGAATAAATTGTTTGTTGTGATGAATTACTGAAAAAATTGTTACTTTTTTGTATTATACGTAACACCAGTCGTCAGAAAGAGAATACTGATGGTAAGCGGCCACTGTTTTCTGACTTCATTTATTTAGCAATCATAAAACAGTTTGGTATTAATGTAAATCAATATAACAAAAATTAACAAATCTTTAGTTTCAACTGAAAGGATACTACTAAACAAAAGATTTGCATTCAAACATTACAATTCAAAAAATGTTGTTACATGTACAAAAGAAAAGCCGCAAATTGTAAGTAAATAATTAAAGACAACCTTCCTTTCTACACTGAAAAACAATTTAATAATACCTTGTAGCCAAGATTTAAGAATTTAATATTGGTAGCAGCTTGCTTAAATGGACGGATGCTTTTTTTCGTTATCATAATTTTGAGACGGGGATAATCAAATTATAATTTGACAAAAATGTGGTCCAAAAGACGACGGAATTTTGCTTTGAGTTAAACCTTGTAGTAAATAATAATTATTGCAGAAGCATTCTTCAGTCTACTCAGGGCAAAGCTAATCAAATTATAATTTTAAATTAACCTTTTGTGCAGGCGACTTGAAGACACAACAATATAATTTAAAACAGGATTCTTAACTTTGTTTGGGAAAATTACATTTGTGAAAGATATTTCAAATGGAGGACTTAATTTCTATCGTTTAACTTATGAAAGTATTCATTATGGGCCTTTTTAAGTTAAAATAAAATTAATAGTCATGCTTAACAATCGGTAATTAACACATTTCATAAAGCTGGCGTCTTTTGTCTAACGATTTTATTTTTAAGAATCGGAATAAGCACCTCGGTTTGTACTTACATTAAATTCTATTACAGTCTGTTGTTAACAATGTTAATCTAATCTGTATTGGTTGAGATAACCTAAGCAATAAATTAAAAAAATATGTTTTCCACTTCGTTCACGCGAAAGTACAAAATGCATAACTTCGAACTTTGGCCAAAGAATAACAAAGACGCCATTTAAATTACTTTAATATAAGTTTGTTTCTTTGAATCGCAATGTTGAGGGGAAATTTTTGGAATTTACTTTAAAACATTTCTTGCAAAGAAGCTTCCGACGTTTGCGGAGTCAGACGAACACAATATGTAAGGAGTAACAGACGGATAAATAGGTGAATACACAACTAACTCACGCTTTTAGTTTACCCGTGTTCTAAGAATATTCATAGCGGGTTCATGCATTTTAAAATGCGAAGTAAAGTTATCTTTAATTAATATTTTAGATATTAAATTATGAATGCGATTCCTTCGCGTTACTTAAACTTGGAGTTTAAAACCACCCTTTTTTGCACACATCATGAAGAAGTGGCCCCATTTAAGAGCCTGTTTAATTATTTAGTGTTATATATGTTTCAATTAATTTCAAAAAAAGTAAGACTTGAAGTGTTTTAGAAGTGACATAAATACTAGAATAAGTTAGTTTGGAAATATTTTATAATACAAGGGGTATGGTTTGACAATTCAGGGCAACCATAACGATCATTGATTCAAAAGAAAGACGAGTTGAAAGTTTCCCGTCGAAGACATGAAATCATAGAGCGATTTCTTTTACGACTTCGGTTTCAACTTCATAGCGATGAATTATGCAGGGAGTAGAGATTTCCTCACGATAAAAGTCGTAACACCCAAGAGTGTTCTAAAAAGAGCTCTTAAGATATGATCACAAAAAACTGTATTGCTTCCCACATTCAACCTTAATCATAGGCGTACTTGTAATCCTCTTTTGTTGGTGTACCAATATTGAGTGTTGACTTCACATATAAAGTATACAAATAAATACATATTATATTATGTATTCTTAATCCGTTAGGACATTAATAGAATGTATGAGGGTGTCCTGAAAGTATCAGCCAAACTATCTATTTTAAAAATCTTAATTCAATAGGTAAATACATAAATCTCATTGCCCGTCCCGGCTTCGTATTTTGAAAATTGTATTATACTAATCTTGTGTCATGATGCCTCTTCTACAACTTTAATACGAGTTTTCGTATTTACTAAGGAAAAAATTAATTAGCTTCCGGCGATCAACGGACATTTTGTGTGGCAATATCGGTCGGGGCTCCGTTATTGCAGCGCGGAGACGGCGGGCCGCATCGCGGACGCAGCGAGCGGGGTGCGCCTCCGCGCGCGCCCTGAATACCTAATTGACTAATATTAGTTGCGCGAGGGGAACTTCCTTAGAGGTGAGTACAAAACTTGAGACAAAGAACACGTACGAGCCTTGTAAGGGCTACTTTTTAACTTTTATAAGATAACTTGTCCGATTCGTACCGCGCCGGCTTCCCGTCATCAGGAAAGTCGTTTAATATTACTTTTAAATTTTAATTGGCCATGTGGAACCGGCGTTCATTGTCTGCGGAAGTTCTGTACAAAAAGGGTGGCATTAATAAAGCACACGTTTCCAAAGATTGACTTTGTCATATTATTAGTCGATATAGGTAATGGCGATACTATAAGTTGAATAGAATGTTGCAAGGATACTGTTCAAAATTATATTGAACGGAGCACCTTTCTTCAAGTAGTTGATGAGTAATTTAGGCCGTTTGACTTAGAAAAAAAAAGGCAGAAAATTTAATCAATTAAAGCTAAATAAAGAATATGCAGTATTCTAATTTTGTTTCCGTTTATATTAACGGATGTACAATTTTCACGTGCAAACATCTGGCCAGTTGGCAGCATGCTCCGAGCATCGCGGCATCAGAGAACGAACTCGTCTCGATACCGCCTCCCCACTACCAATTACGATAATGGAATTTATTTCATTTGGAGCCCATGCCCGCCGTCCTCGCTTGCAGAGTGCATTCGATACTTATTGTGACTGAAATCAGATGCTCAGGACCTTCGTGACTCCTTTATAAACTCCGACCGGTTCCGTAACCTTTGTACCTACACTTGCGTTGCTTTCAAATCTATTAATGTTAGTTAAAAGGTTTAAATCTTCGTGAGGTAGATCGTTTCTTGATGTATTTTTTTGCACTTCAATTCTACCAAACGTAATCTTTATCGTTTTTGTGTTGTTTGCATTAAATGCAAACATTTACAATCCTATACACCAATTTAAGAAAGTAAAACTATACATATTACATGAGCGTAGAGGATGTTATACTGCTAACACCCTGTTGTTTAAAGTTAATTCAGCATTCCCGACATTTTCTTGCAGTCGTTAACTTTTAAAAACTCGCAAATAAAGTAGGTGCGAGATTCCTAAGTTGCAAAAGGCGACGCATTCCCAGAACACAGTTTCAGCTTACTTTGTTATGCTAATCTTCATAATTCTTTAGGCGGAGAAGTTTCGAGCAAGTTGCTTTTTTGGAAATAACTTGTAATTCACTCGTAATTTGTTATGTCGTTGAATACTTATTTGAATGTACGGGGGATTTTCACGTTAAACTTTGTAGGGACGAGGTTATAATGAAAAATATAGGAGCATGTTTTATACGGTCTTGCAGAAAGTAAAATTATACGTTGTGTGGTATTTCGATATTATATTATTATTACATCTGGTCGTGACTTGGGACGACAAAAACATATTATATGCATAAAGAATTTGTATACCTTCCTCTGTCTCGTACATTTTGATAAAAAAAAATACTGGATTATTAAATGTGTCAACCGATGCACGAAAGAGTATAACTGTCGACATTTTGGGCTACCCATCCGGATCCTAATCGTGCTGAAACTTGCTTAGCTATTGCGATGGTTGCTGAAAAAGAAAAATCATAACAACTTCAACCCCTTTACTTAATTCTCAGAACCTTTAATATACATTAGTGCTTTTATTAATTTCTCAATCTGAATACCTTACGAGTAGGTATGTCATATATTATTTCATAAAGAAAAAAAGTTAATAGGTTTTAAGCACATTGTTATAAAGCACTATATGATACATACTCATTGATATACATACTGAATAACTAAGAAATCTTAGAGACGACGTTAAACATTCATAAAATTATCCGCGATAAGTCTGACAAACAAACATCGTGTCTAATACCATCCTGACAGTTTTCTGAAGCTCCTTACTAGTTCAAATTAACAAAGAAAACTTCTCGATCAAGTCCGTCTACCTGAAAACACAAAGTAAACTCCGTGCCTTCGCAACTTATCCATTAACTTAAGTAGAATCTGTAGACAGCACGGGAGAGAATAGTGCCTTCGTCGTGTTAGGAGTTTGAACGTTAAACGAAATTTATGATGTTAGATTGATAGGTGAGTTAGTGCGCTCTTCTGGCCCCCGTCTTAGTCACCCCCTCTCGCAAAACAAATAAGCTTTGTGCTTTACTCTATGCCTAGTAATTTATCATAGGCATTTGAAAAGAATGCGGTTTCATGACATCGTATAAGCGAATAATGACGAGTCATCTTTTTATAAAATGAGCAGTTACCAATCTAGTGGAACGGATTAAAGTCAATATGAAGTTTCATGCATGCATTTTTACGTTTTTTCTTAAATAAAATAATAATAAGTTTCTATAAATGTAAGGGTTATTATTGTAAAAATAAATTTTTCTTTAGAAATAAACTATATTTTATTTTCAAAAATTAATGCATATTTTCTGAAATAATTACAACTGTGGATACGTCGTATAAATTATGCTGAATGGTTTTGTAAATTCAAGTCGTCGATTCTTTTGATTATGGGCTCCAGAAATAAAGGCACAATCTCTACAAAATCTCCATTAATTTATAAAACTTTTAACAATTTTCTTTTGACTTCGACCCCAAAAGTGAAAAATTATTTCTTGAATTTTTACTTCACTTAAAATCTGCACAAGGTTGTAGTCGACGACCGCTTTATTATTTATGACAAGGAACACGAAACTCATCTCGAGTTATAAACTTCTTGGAATTTCTCCTGAAGTAATACAGAGCTATTATTATGATGTCCCCACAAAAAATATTCGGTGTGTCGGGCCAGGGTCGGCCCAGGGGGCAGGCGGGCCGCAGTCGGGATCCGGGGCGCGCGGCGAACGCACGTGTCTCGGCTTTTTACCCTTCGCCTTCTCTCCCCTTTCACTCGTTGAACAGAATTCCGCTTCGCACGACGTTTCACCTAACTGCGAATATTATTCCAGACGCCAGACACTTAACTAAATTTAACATAACTGCACAAGACATAATACATAGTTGATATTATCACAACGTATGATCGTAATTGTAATGTTATGCTAAAAAATCAGGGCATCAGATTTATAATCTGATACTAATATAAAAATTATTTTCATGTGTATTATATATAATATCATATACATATAAATCATACTTAGGTCTGTTTTCAAAACACTTGTGACAAAAATTTATTCACAGATTGCAAACAGTCGATACGAAAAAGCACCCTGACAAAAATAAATTTAATCTCTAGTAGAAATTCAAAAAGTCCCTACGCGTAGTACGTATGCTTAGGATTCTCAATTTTGAAACGATTGCATAAAAAGGGATTTCGGAAGACAGTATTTATTGTCCCCCGATCCTTTTACGAGTACTTGACAACCGTAAAGTTTATATCGCTTTGCGTTATCGGGTTAAATCACTGCATCCCGCCAATCCTTATCAAGATTTGTCGACTTGCGCGAATGTAAAAAATAAAGATGAGGGGCGAAGTTGTGAGTGTATAGTTGCGTGTAACTGTAACTATATTATGTTGAATGTATTTACCTAAAAATTTGAATAATAACAGGTATTTAGTTCCAGGTCTGTTTTGATTTGGAGCTGTAAGGTAACCAAGCATTATTGTTATTATTGAATGTTTGAAGAGTAACAGAACTTGTCTCGAGCAGCAGTACACTTGCAAAGTTTATGAAGTTTCACTTGGAGAATTACAAAGGTTATTATTACGGAGTGCCGATAACAAAAAAGACAACTGAGCAGAGGGATGTTTAACAAACTTTCGAGGGCGATACCGAGCGATCTTTTCCCATCTTAACAATTAAAGTTGTTTCATAATTTAAAGAACAATTTGAAGGTAAAGTTGTAAAACATATTGACAAAAAAAAACCCCTAAGCGAATCAGCTTGCTGTTATGTGACGTAGAAACTACTTACCTACAGGGCGATATGGCTTAAATGGCCTACAACAATAAAAAAGTTTTTGTGATGTTTTTCTTCCAAACCACTTAACCAGCTTGGCGCACGTAGACATGTTTGTGTCTTGCTTGCATTATGACACCGTGTTGCTATAAGATTTAGAGGGGACAAAAGTGAGGAGACTCGGCGGCGCCGGGTACATTGTCTACGTTTTCATAACTAGGTACGGCGATGTTTGTAAATAGAGAGTAAAATGTTTCTATTAGTAAATTACCTAAATGTTACAAAACTATCAGGAAAATGCTTTAGTTTTTAGTTGTGGATGGTGTGTTTAATACAAAGTTCGCAGAAATTAGTAGATCGGTAGTTGTTATTGCTATGGGCGAAGCGTGGTGTCGCGCCGCGCCGCTCTCCGACATGTTAAGTAGGGGGTGTGCGCCGAAGTTGGACAATGCAACGGAACGAGTTTTATTACTGATTTAGCACTGTTGTGCATACAACAGCAGAAAAATGTTGTGTAAATGAACCAACGTTTCATTTAGTATTTTTAAAACTGAACTATAAAAATTTTCGGGATTACATTTTGTAACAGTTTACGCCAAAGCGTTTTTGTAAATAAAGTAAGCTTGTTTTGGTGAAGTATTTACGTGGATGGGTTACTTTGCAATATAGTTACAAGTAGAAACAAGTTATAGTCGATGTTTTTATAAAGGCTTATAATTTTCAAATCACCTTTTCTAGGTAGGAAAGGTGATTAAAATAAAACAACTTTAAACGGATGAAAACTCGCGTATATTCTACATTTTGAAATTTAAACCCGACGTTTCGACTACTTTTCAGTAGCCGTGATCACGGTATGACTGGTGTAAATATTAGAAATCATTAGGAAAGGCGATTTGAAAAATGCTTGACATCAGATTTGATCGATCGTAGACGTGCAGATTTATTAATCATATTATCAAATAATATTTTATAAGAAGCTCATTTATAAATTAACAATACTTTAAGGAGTTCAAATATAATAATGATATTTTGCGACGTCGTTTACCCCAGCCATCCTTCCCCACTCATTACAGAAGAGACCTCTTGAAGCGGGCTGTTGTCACAAAGTTAACCACTAGACGTGTTCCCTTTATTTGAAAAACAAACTTTTAATAAGCCGTGCAACATGCGCATCTTGTTAGTTGCTGCACAGCTTGTCAACATTTTTCGATAAGACTACTTAAAGATAATGACAAGAGAAGTTACTAAATGAAACGTGCTTAATTATTTTTTAGGCTGATATGTAATACTTGTTTGTTTCATTACGTATATTACAAAGATCCATAACTACTTAGCATTGCACACTACTTCAGATGAGTAGAATTGTATCTCTCGCAGAAAGTTTTTTTCTTGTAATCTTTTATATTCATATACATAGTTCGGTTCATAACTTTGTGACTATTCTGTAGTATCAAAATAACTTCATAATTGATTGCATCAATATCTTGTCCGCTGTTTACGCGCGAAGAAAGTAACAGATAAACCAGACCCTTACCTTACAATAGTTAATATTTGACTCGTTAGGAACAAACGTTAATATTTAACTGTAAATCATTCTTTTTAGTAACATTTTCCCTGCTTGCCAAAACCTCGTAAGTAAATTGCCAAAAGAGTTTGGAACGCTAAAATGGCTCGAATGCTGCTAATTTTTCGTTAACGATGAAAAACTAAGGACAGAGGGCAATGTCTCAGCGCGGGTAATATACGCTAACGGCCCGGGACAAGACAAATGTGCTTTCTCTCGCTCACTATTAGACTCTTTCTGGCTCGTTCGCTTCCCATGGCTCGGATCTTGATTGAAAACAATAGCTTATTATATGGGTGGAATGCGAGCGGCCACATGTCCTCTCGTTTTCATTTTTGTGGAGTGCTCACGCGCTAACGTGGTTTTAGTGTTGTGTAACAAACCGTCCCTTTCAATTCGTCACGTCCGTGCTGTGCTGGCGTCACAGCTCTGTTATTTAATTAACTCGTATTTTTGCTTTTAATTTTTTTTATCTTGTAGCTAGATATGATTGAGTTTATTTAGCGCTAAGTACATACTTTCATATTTTTTTCATATGTCATATTAAGACAGCCAATAATAGTTGAACTAAGTTGCGAGCACTGGGAAAGGTCTGTGGCGACATCGTCGCACAATCGACAGATTCTTCTTGTGTTTGTCACGTCACTATTTTGGTGGAGCGGCACTAGCGCGTCCTAGTGCCGTCTCACTCACTCCGAGACTAGATAACTGTAATGGCGGACAATTTTGTATCATAGCTTTAGTTTTATTCTTGTTATAATATAACCACAGAGTTGTACAATACTGAATACATCCGGGAACTCTATTCGGCCTATTATTCATACATCCCGACATTGGTGACCCCGACGTGATCAAACCGCCGAAGTGATCAAGCCGAAGACGTTTCTACAACGACGCTCCCATTTGCAAACATTTTGCAAACACCATAATGGGTTAGCGGCGAGTCTACGACGCGACGATACCTTCCCTGGCAGCGCAATCACCGCATACCGGCGATCTACAGCGACACGTCTTGTTCCCGTTTTTCTCAACATAGTCCAGCCAACATACGCGCCCACCACCAAACTGTTCCCCGCGACACGAAGCCCAATACCTAGAGTGGAACCCAGAGTGGACAACGCCGTCCACTACCTGACGATCCGCGGCTGTATCGTGCATAGGAGGACATTGAGGGAGAACGCGCCTACGTCATCTATCACCTTTTCCCGCGGCGGCCTACACGATCGGAATTCAGAGTGAACGACGCCGTCCACTACCTGATGATCTACGACAGCGTCGCACCTGGGAGAACATTGAGTGAGTCACAGTCACACCTCAGCGGTATGTACAATTTCCTACTTACAAACAAGTGAAACTGTAAGCTCAAGTGAAACAAACAAACCTTCTCCGAGTGATAAAGTGAAACTTTCGTGCTTTCAACTCAGTGAAAATAGATTCTTGAATATTATTAATTACCTAACCTACCTAACTAACAGTACTTATAGAGACTATAATTAACCCTGAATTTATAGTTTAGAGATTCTGGTAACATAATTAACTATCCATAAATTTTTAATTTCACATTGAATTGCTTACTGTGTTCTTATAATATAGATAATACTTTTTGTGTGTTCTAAATTGCATTTTTTGCTGTGTTTATTTGTGCATTTACCTGTTTTCGTGTGCATTGTGTGTTACTTTAATTTTGCATTAACCGATAATACTACTTATCATATTTTTGTGTGCATTGTGTGTTGCTTAGATTTTGCATTAACCAATAATACTACTAATAATATTAATTTGGTACAAGCGTTAACAAAATTACTTGCAAAAATTTATTTTAAAAATAGTATTTTAGAATTTAATTTAATTGTATTTCACAATTTAATTTGATTGTATTTTACAATTTAATTTTAGTTGTGTGTGTGACTAACAAAACATTAGCTTTTTTTTGTGTAATTGCCTGGTATTGTTTATACTGTGACTGAGTCGATTTTGCCACACCATATTAATCATTGCACGGATTTTAATAATTCTTTTTAAACGGTTTTATTTTGTTTGTAACGCCTTCTTGCTAAGAACTAACACCACAACATGGCTGAGAGCGCAAAATTACAGGCTGAAATCGAGCGGTTGGAAGCTGAGAAAGCCGCACTCCTGTCAAAACTTAACAACGACAATGACAAACCCGAGGTATGTCGTGTAACAGTCAAGTTACCTCCATTTTGGCCCGACAGGCCAGCAGTATGGTTTGGCCAGGTCGAAGCTCAATTCGACATCGCAGGCATAACAGCTGACACTACTATGTATAATTATGTGATTTCGAATTTGGACCAACGCCTCGTGGGGGAAGTCGAGGACCTCATCATATCACCTCCACTGATAGGAACAAGATACGCAAGACTCAAAGAACAGTTGATTAGGAGACTTTCAATGTCCGAAGAACAACGGGTGCGACAGCTAATTAGTGAAGAAGAACTTGGAGACCGTCGTCCCTCACAATTTCTTCGGCATCTGAGATCATTATCCGGACCAGCATTATCGGATGACAACATTCTTAGACAACTATGGCTAAGACGTTTACCGCAGCAAGTTCAAGCCATCCTTGCCTCCCAGCCGGAGCTCAGCCTTGACAAATTATCGGACCTTGCTGACAAGGTCATGGAGGTTGCTAGTCCTAAGAATCCACAAGTGTTCTCATGTTCTGCCCTACCAACATCACCATCAGTATTGGAATCCCTCGTACAGCGGGTTGAAGAAATGAGCAAACAAATTGCAGCCATCTCCACAGATCAGCGTTCTCGTCGCCCTCGAGACCGTTCAGCCTCAACCAACCGCAGGCGCTCACGTACTTCTTCACCAGCCAATGGTAACAAAATTTGCTGGTACCACCGAACATTTGACAGCAAAGCAACAAAGTGCACCAAACCCTGTTCCTGGACACCTGCCCAGCAGGGAAACGTCAACAACAGTCAGTAGAGGCGGCGACTGATTGTTCACATCCCGGCCGCCGACTTTTCGTCACTGATCAGAAATCCAAGCACCAGTATCTAATTGATACAGGATCGGATCTCTGCTGTTTCCCCCGGCGCCTACTGAAAGGTCGTTTCGACAGCAGTAACTTCGACCTCAGCGCCGCCAATGGGAGCTCCATCAAGACTTACGGCACCGTAGCCCTCCATCTTAACCTCGGACTACGGCGGGATTTCTTTTGGAATTTTGTTATTGCCGACGTTAGCACGCCCATCATTGGCTCAGACTTCCTAAGCCATTACAACCTGCTTCCTGACTGCCGGAATAAGCGCCTTGTCGACGGAAACTCAAAACTTTTCGTCAGCGCCACCTCCGTCCAGGTTTCTCAGGTCAGCGTCAAAGCCGTGGTTACCGGAAGTTCAGTTTTTGCCCAGTTGCTTGCTGAATTTCCCGACATCACGCGCCCGCCTGGCTTGCCCAAAGAAGTCAAACACAATACGGTACATTATATCAAGACAACCGAAGGCCCTCCTGTGTCGTGTCGTCCCCGCCGCCTAGCACCACACAAATTAGTCGCAGCTAGGAAGGAATTCGAGGACATGATGCGATGCGGTATAGCCAGACCATCCAAGAGTGCCTGGTCATCACCACTACAAATGGTACTCAAGAAGAACGGCCTGTGGCGTCCATGCGGCGATTACCGCGGCCTAAACGCCAGGACCGTTCCCGATAGATATCCTGTGAGGAACATCAACGACTTCACGCACGGTCTGTCTGGAGCCAAAATCTTCAGCACCTGCGACCTTGTTAAGGCCTACCATCAAATACCCGTTTTTGAAGACGATATTTCGAAGACAGCCATCGTTACCCCGTTTGGCCTCTTCGAATTTCCGTTTATGACCTTCGGGCTTCGAAACGCGGGTCAAACGTTTCAACGTTTTATCGATGAGGTCACACGGGGTCTCGATTTCTGTTTCCCTTACATAGATGACGTGCTCATTTTCTCTCCAGACGAGGCTACTCACCTGAAACATCTCCGCACGCTATTTAAGCGTTTACAGGAATATGGAGTTGTATTAAACCCCTCAAAATGTATCTTTGGTGCCGAAAAAGTTGTGTTCTTGGGCCATCTTATTAGCGCCGAGGGCACACAACCTCCCGAAGAGCGAGTACGCGCCCTAATGGATTTTCCACCTCCTGAAACCGTACAAGGTATGAGACGTTTCCTCGGTATGATCAACTATTACCGCCGTTTCATACCACATGCTGCAAAGTTTCAGGCACCTTTAGTTGACGCCGTTGCTTCCACTAACAGTAAAGGCGCAAAACCATTTCCATGGACGCCCGAGCTGCACGAAGCTTTTAATGCCTGCAAGCAGAGCCTGTCAACTGCTACACTTCTTCAACACCCAGTTAACAACGCTCCATTAGCATTGTTCACTGATGCTTCAAGCGTACACATAGGCTCCTGTTTGCAACAGCAAATCGACGGTCAATGGCGACCACTCGCCTTTTTCAGCAAGAAGCTTACAGCACGTCAGTCCGAGTGGCCTGCATACTATCGAGAATTGCTAGCGGTGTACGAAAGCGTACAGCATTTCCGCTATCTTCTCGAAGTCCAACACGTCACCATATTTACGGACCACAAACCGCTGCTGTACGCTTTCGCACAACGTCGTGACAAACTTCCTCCTTCCCAGCTTAATCAATTGTCATTCATCAGCCAGTTTTCTACTGATATCAAATATATCAAAGGCGAAGACAACATTGTTGCTGATACTATGTCTAGGATAGAGGCGATCTCGCTTGAGCAAGAGTACGAAGCACTCGCTAAATCCCAAGACAAGGACGAAGAACTTGCAGAACTCATGCGCAAAGGAACAACGAGCCTCGCACTTACCAAGATCAACATTCCGGCTACAGGACTGTCGTTGATCTGCGACACCTCTACTGGTAAAGCTCGTCCCTACGTTACCCCTGAGTTCCGTCGAACAATCTTCGATAAACTTCACAGCATGAGCCACCCCGGTGCCAGAGCCACTACCCGCCTCGTCACCGAACGCTACGTCTGGCCTTCCGTAAAAAAAGACTGCCAAAACTGGTCGCGGGGTTGTTTAGCGTGTCAACGCAGTAAAGTGTCTAGACACTGCTCCGCTCCGCTGGGCAATTTCAGCGTCCCTTCTGGTCGGTTCGCCCACGTCCATATGGACATTGTGGGGCCGCTGCCCGTCTGCAGCGAATACCGGTACCTCCTTACAGCCATTGACCGGGTGACCAGATGGCCTGAAGCGTGGCCTATGCGAACGGTGACGGCAGAGGAAGTTGCTGACACTTTCACCAGAGAGTGGATCTCTAGATTTGGTGTGCCTCTCGTTTTGACGACAGATCGCGGTGCTCAGTTCGAGTCCGATTTGTTCAGACGATTACTCCAAAGTTTCGCCACCCAACGTATACGAACTACCGCCTACCACCCAGCCGCAAACGGCATGATAGAACGGGTGCATCGTAATTTAAAAGCTTCATTGATGTGCCGTGGGGATTCCTGGGTGCAAGCCCTCCCTTTCGTTCTTTTAGGAATGCGCACTGCATATAAAGAAGACGTCAGGGCTTCTACCGCCGAGTTGCTCTACGGGGAAGCCTTGCGTCTTCCGGGCGAACTGCTGATCCCGGTCCCCGGCCCAGAGAAAATCGAAGACGCAGCTGACCTGGTCGTAAAGTTGCGCCGACACATGTCGAACATTCGACCTGTTGGCGCATCCAGGCACAATCAGCGCGCGTCCTTCATCTTCAGAGATTTGCCGACTGCCACACATGTGTTCCTGAGGGACGACGCGGTACGGCGTCCCCTTCAACCACCGTACACAGGACCACATACCGTTATTGATCGATCCCAGGATGGTAAAACTTTCACGATCGATTTTAAAGGCAAACCTGTCGTGGTTAGCACCGACCGCCTAAAACCCGCATTTGTAGAACAGCTTCCGGACTGGCCTAGCCAAACTGTGGCGAACTCAGAGCCGACTCCTACTGCAGCTCCATCGCCTCCAACGGACCTTATGCCAGCTCAGCTTCCACCCGCTCCTTCAACGAAGCCTCGCACGGATCCTATTACAGAACCCCAGAAGGCCCCGTACGTTACCAGAGCGGGCAGACATGTGCATTTCAAGATCTTCGATTAGTTACCTCTCTCCGTGGGGGGGTGGTGTGGCGACATCGTCGCACAATCGACAGATTCTTCTTGTGTTTGTCACGTCACTATTTTGGTGGAGCGGCACTAGCGCGTCCTAGTGCCGTCTCACCCACTCCGAGACTAGATAACTGTAATGGCGGACAATTTTGTATCATAGCTTTAGTTTTATTCTTGTTATAATATAACCACAGAGTTGTTCAATACTGAATACATCCGGGAACTCTATTCGGCCTATTATTCATACATCCCGACAGGTCTATGTCCAGCAGTGAGCTGAGACAGGCTGATGATGATGACATTGAGATATTTTCAGATAAGTTTCTGATAAGTAATGTGACAGATAAATTACAATGATCTTATCTTACAGCGGGAAAACCGGTCCTTAATGATACTAATAGGTAAACAAGCTTACAAAGTACAGGACTTTCTATTTTTAGAATAACTTTTGTTGTTTGCTTTGAACGCGCTTAAATCCGCTAATGTTGAGTTGAAGATGGGACTTGTTTTTATTTTATTTTATGGAAATAAAAGCTAAGTAGGTTTTCTTTTATTTAAATCGGATGTAACAGTACTCGAAACAAAACAATCCTTATTACCATGAAACGTTATAATTTTATACAGGTTGGAAAGTAAAAATTAACGATGTATATGATAAAGGTTTACATTTAATGCAGATTTAGACCTACTTTCATCATGAGCTTCAGAAAGCAAGTATTCACTCACGAATTTTATATTGTAACATAGTTACTTCAACATTCGGCGTTTTTCTTTTGCACTGAATATGTTAGAGGCGGCGAAGACTCGAATCGTTAGATAGATGTAATATGAACACAAGGGTGGCATTCACGTCTCAGCTAGTTAGCAGCGCAAACTGGCTCGTCGTTGGCGTTCGCGCAAATTCAATTTGCGCCGAATGCTCCATGAGAGCGGCCCGGTGAGCCGGCCACCCGCTTGCAAGCGCCCGTTTCTTTCAATAATTGTCAAACACGTTTATCATCGCAACTCCCAAGAATAAGTCCGTTCGCAATTAATTATTCCCGCGGTTGCATTCAAAACGACTTGCGACTAAACTTTCGGACAACTTCGGGGAAGGTTGCCGCAAATGACAGGACAACTTTTCGTTGAGGTGACACGTTTTTGTATTTTATAATCTCGAGAGTTTCCCGTCATAACTTCTACTGAAATAAGTTATTTAAAAAATCTTCAGACACTTAGTTAGGACTGGTATTTCGTACGAATACAGAAATTGGTACTTTTAAAACGTGAAGCTTACATGTCTTGGTGTCTGAGCTGGTCGGTTTTTCAGGGTTTTGGTTATTTATTCTCGGTTCGGGCCATTTTTCGAACTTTTTATTGACTACCAACCTACGTGATTGCCAAGCATGGTTACTTTAGTTTGTACCTATAATATAACGATGATGCAACTATGGCAAGGGTGAAGGTGAATAACAAAGAACGTTTAACAGATTCTCAGTCGAGCGAGTCATCAAAGTTTACCGGAATGCTCAGTGCGCGGCAAGTTCGCTTGTACCACCGTGCAAGTATTACATTATATCGTGACTTGCGTTTTATCGAGTGTTAGCGAGATTAATGGCGGGCTCGTCGCGCGTTCGCGGCAATTACACGCGCAATGTGGCAGGAACCTGCGCCTCGGCGTGGTTTTGTTGCCCCGCTGATGAACGAACGTACGTGTAGGGATGTTCCGATACCACCAAAGTATCGATACCTACTCATATGAGTAGTACTGAAATAGTCTTTCGATACTACTCATATAAATACTCCTAAAGTATCGATACCTACTCATATCGATACTTTTAGATTTTTTTAATGAAATCAAAGATAATAATTTTATAATTAAAAATAAAGCTATTTTTCATTGGTTTTAGTGAAATATGTCCATATTATTGACTTCGGTGGTGGGTGCCATGATAATTGGAACAATGAACAGATGAATACAATATTAAATTAAATTCGCAAACAACAACTGGATATTGACCGGACGCAACGTAAATTGACAAACAAAATAACTCAAATTTAAAACGGCGGCACGTCACACAATATGTCCACTTTAACGATAAACTTAACTGTTTCGGTGGCCAAAATTGGAACTACGTGAAATGTCAGTTTTTGCAATACAAAAACGAAATTTAATGACAGTAGCGACGACGCCACCGGAACAGATAACTTTGTCGGTCTACCGAACCGACCGACCGCCAACGCCAACCGAGCGAAAGAAAAAACCTGTCGCTCTCGTTCTCTCTGATGCGTTCGGAAATTTTAAATAAGATAATAATATGGCCAGGTTTGATTCGATTCGATACCAACTACTTTTGTTTCGATACCGAGTAAGTATCGCAAGATTGATTCGATGCTAAAAGTACTTGGTATCGAATAAAAAGTATCGAGTACATACTCGTATTTACTTGTATCGGAAGATCCCTACGTACGTGAAATGACGCGACTGAATCGGGATTGGAACGCGCCGGGGTTATGACGAGACTTGCTTGTAATGAGGGACATTCTTTTGTTTCGAACGTTTAATCTTTAGCTTCTCTAAATTGAGATAAGGATAGGAACTTCTTCATCTTTTTATTTGATTGTTTGACAGTATTGCTTAGTTCCTTGGATAATCCTTTTCAAATTGTTATACAATTATTATAATAACGATTCTAATTAGAATTAAATTATTTCAAGACTGGGTCAAGCACTTCCATGTATTGGGTTGTGAAGAATTAGACC
Organism: Mecyna flavalis; assembly: GCA_949319885.1. Classification (NCBI taxonomy): domain Eukaryota; kingdom Metazoa; phylum Arthropoda; class Insecta; order Lepidoptera; family Crambidae; genus Mecyna; species Mecyna flavalis. The sequence goes on from OX439426.1 coordinate 11,805,713, forward strand.
TATTAATAGAGGTTTCTAAGAAAATAGCTATCTCAAGCTCCCGTCTCTCATACACGAGGTATTTTAAATTTAAAAAAATTAGATTAAGATCATGATTTAAACGTAATGTTCATTTATTTATTTACTTCTATGTTATTTTAGAAAGTGCAATGTTGAGTTAACACTTACGCTTACGTAAAGACATATCAGGTTAAAAAAATTCAACTTTAATAAGCCATGAGTAAAGTTTGTTTGTTTGTTTTGATTAATGAGTATTAATAGCATAAATATCAGAAAACACAACGTTAACACGCGCGATATTTCCACTTATCGTAACTTCTGATATCATGTAATAAATATTCATTTAAATTACATTTATAAATCCGCTCATTAGGTATGTAAATTTACGTAATTTCTCTCTAGTAGCCACGTCCTCATACATATGAATTTCTCATTCATAAAATATTCAAAATGGTTTCATGCTCCATAATTATCTATGTTTGTACGCTATGGAAACTTTTGCTCGCGGGACGCAATTTTGACATTGAAAAACTTTATTTTGATTTAAGAGTTTATTTTGGAGGCAATTTCCTGGGTTGTTTGTAGATTAGATATTGCTATCGCATATTTATGAAATCTCTTAGTTTATTAAATTGATGTATGTAAATAATATAATAAAGGTATAATAAACATCGTTTGTCTTTTTTTTTGATCGTACATTTCCTTTCGATGATGATCAAATTCGGCATGGATTAAGACCCGTTCTCTTGTGCAGTATTACTGTAATAAAGTAAAAAATATGATTATTTTACCAGCCAGTTAAAATGATTAAATGATTATGTTAATAGTTAAAAGGCCAAGTTTAACAAGATTTACGCTCTTAATGTTTCCAGTTCCTTTAGCAGTAGTTTATATTTTATTTGAAAATTTAACAAAGAAGCGCACTCTCTTTGAAGCATTTTCAAAAGAGCCCTGTCTCGGCAGCAAATTCTGAAAAGTGTCCGCTTGGAGCGTCGTATATTTTTCCTAAGTTTACTTAGTGGCACGGCAATTTCCCGTAAGTAGAGGTGACTTCATAACGAATGTTTGCCGAAGCCGCGTGTGCGGCACATGGCGAGCGACGCCGCCATTACGCCGCGCTGGCGTGCGACGACAATGCGCTGCATTTTGTTGTAGCCTTGTGGTCGCTTCCGAAACGTTTGACCACGAAATCTGAGCTGGTATATTATTTCCCCTTTCTTCCTTCTTTTTTTTATTTTTCATCTTTTTTTGTGTATTTGTGATACTGCTAAATTTAAAAAGATATTTGTGTCGTGTTTATAACTTCATACTTTCTAACATTCCTACTTATTTTAAGGTTGGAAGTGGTGAGTTTTTAACAATTGTTAGTCGAATCCGCGTTTTTGCCACATGGCGGGTTACGCCGCCATTACGAAACGCTGGCGCACGACGACAATGCGCTGCATTTTGTAGCCTTGTTGTCGCTTTGGAAATGTTTGACCACGAAATACGTGTTGTACAGTGCAACAACAGATTTTATTATTTCACAGATTCACATTCTGTTTCTGACCGTAGCATATGTCTAACCATATCACTTTGTTAGTATCATAGAAAAATAGAAACATACCTATATTTCGTTGGGTTTCTCTATGATATGTTTGAAATGGTATATCTACCTAAATTATTTATTTTGGTTATTATCTTTGCAATAAAAAATATTCATTTTGTTCCTTAACAAATAAATAAACCGTCAAACCGTCGTATAAAATTGTTGCTTTTACGCGATGTTGTGTGATGTTACGTTGTCTACAAGCGTAGCGTAAGCGCGTGCAGTTAGCGTTACGTATGTTGTAGCTTGTCGCGGTAGCTCGTAGCATATGTCGTAGCCATCTCGTAGCGCTCGTAGCAGCACGTGTCGCGACAGCTGCGCATCGCAATTACGCGTTAAATGACAAACAGCGGTAATCTTGCTCGCTTGGACGGTCTGCCAAAAGAATAATAAATAAGTACGTTGTTGTGTACACAAACATTGTACAATAATGTGCTTAGTGGTTTTAGAAAGGTTAACGTAGAAGTATTTTTCGTTTTAATGCATTATTGGAGTAAGATTGAGTGGGCTGGAAGAGCCGGTGTACTATCAGTACAAACCGATAGTCCATTAAAAATAACTTACTTTTTAGTGTTACTTTTAAATAAAAAAGGTTAAAAAGAATGTTTTATTAGTCATGTAACCTATAAATAAGAAAGGTAACACTATAAATTATTAGTGAATTTAACACACACAATAAAAAAAAATACATAAAAATATTTGAGGTTTAAGAACTTTATAAAATATTTATTCTTTAAATGAAGAGAAGAATACTGTACTGAAATATAAATTGGTTTGATTTTATTTCTATAACCTTTTACGCTCCCGGCCCATTTAGAAAAACTCTTATAGCATTGAATCAATGTAATGCTCCAAAGAAAAACTAGACGATAATAATATATCAAAAAACTTGAATATGAAAAAATCATTCGATTTTTATGATACACGTATAATCATGCAAATAGTATCGTATCTCATGTACTATGAATAAGAAATATTTCGATTTTCATACGCGTCCGGCCCAATGAGCATTAATACGCATCAAAGGCGTGTACACACGTAGATCTTTCAATCCCTTTCAATAAACAGCAAGGGAAACCTAAACATACGCTTACCAAATCTGCTAAGAGGCCCATTTGGCCGTTACGTGACCGAATCGAAAAGAATTTGTCCCAGTAAAGCCGCAGCTTTTTTCCCACCCGATGGACGGATAGAGATAGTCGTCCCTCCGACGAATCGCCTTCTAAATCCTTAACACTCAACTCCACCGCGACTTGCAGCGCGATTTAGCCAAATCAGATATACAGGCGCGCCTTCAACAAAACGCTTCCCTTGTTTTTTCCACTTACGACTTTTAACAATGTAATCATTCGTTTTGTGAAGTTAACGTTATGACTTTTATAAAAAATGTTTATTAGATTTCATTTTGATGTGGATTTCGTTTGAACTTTCTTTTTATGAAGAATTCAAACTGTTTCTATTACTTGGATAGACTCCTGGTGATTTTCGTTGCATAAAGTCTATGAATCAGATATGTAACAGCAACAATGTAAAATTAATAAGGACGAATTTTTTATTACGATAAAGTAAAGTTATATGACTTATATTATAATCGTACTAATGTTATTGATGGGAAATAAACTCGGCCCATCACCACTAAACCGATTTTAATGTTATTAGACATGTGCTTTTTTGTATAAATATGCATTAATTTCTTAATCATTTTGTTGAAAATATGCCGAAGATGAATTGATATTAATATTTGCCTTGCAGAAAAAATAAAATTAATTTACACATATTATATACATACTTTGATCGTCAGGAATGGTTTTCTTGCAGACTACTATCTTCCAAAGTTCTTTTAGCCACTTAAACTTCTCACAACTTTAACTCCGGTTCGGATTTCGATTGCTAAATGGATTAATGTATGTTAATGACCTAATACTATTGGATTCTTCTGATTTCAAGCTTTTCTTAAAATAATTTCTTGCTTTTTCGGTTATTAGTTTTATAGCAGAGTCTTTCACAGTTATTTCTTATCTTACGTGAATTAAAATAAAGAAAGTTATGTATTTTGTTAAATACTAACTTCTAGGTTTAATTCCCTGCTCTTGAAGCCTTATGTTGACCTAGAGATATTGAGTCGTTAGATTTTATTTGTACGGATGGTAGTTAGCCAGTTGGTCCCTAAAAATTCCTACCTCCTCTCTGGTCCAGGGCGGGAATCGAAACCACAACCAATGTCTCACGGAAACAGTCAAAACTATAAGACATCTGTTTCAGCGAATGTTTTTATGTGACAACGCCCAACAATACATTATTTGTTGACATGTTATATTAAGTAAGTTTCCACGGTTTTCTCATCAATCCTTTCCTACTCGTGAACGAGAATAAGATTTCTTTGTTTATCTTAGTTTCTTTTATATAAAGGAAGATAACAATCCCAAAGAATGTTGCTTCTGGCAAGAATCAGAGAGGGAATAATGAAAACAAATCGTCAGTCAGAGCGCGCTTCGTGCCCCCGGAGCTCCCACCAGGTGCAAAGATGTTTCATGATTTAATTTGGGACTTAGGGATCTGTTCTATTGAATCTATTGAATCGTGCAATCTTTTCATCTTATATTCCATACTCGTACGTTTAATGTATATGTGGATTGCCGTGAAACAAAACTCATCACGTACATATTACGACTATCAATATAAACTTATATCATGTTTTTACTTTGCTAGATTGACTTTGAATAACGTTTTGGTGACATAAGAAGACCTGCAAATAAAACGGTGTCACTAGAGAACTTCTTTCTTATAGATTAAAGTTTTGTACTTTTAATGCTTCTTTGGTAGTACGAGTTGCAGTAAGTCACACTTTGACTTTGGGCTGCCTCCGTTAGGAAGGTTTGGAATCCTGGCTTATGCTAAAATTCTCGGTTAGGATTTTTTAAAGTTAGAGTTTAGTTTTTAAGCCAAATATAGGTACCCTAAAGTCGTTGTGAGCTAGGCGTGGAAAACAAAATGTCCCATTATGGTGCTTCATATAAAATAAAATGGGTTGTATTTAATTGATCACCCATCTAACCTAACCTTACCCACAAAAATACTAAGTTAGCACCTAAAAATACAAAGTTAGCACCTAAACTACATTAAGATGCTAACTTACTATTTTTGATGCTAGCCTTCTATTTTTTTGTGGATCAATTTATTATTTCTCAAATAAAATCGGTTTTCTTAATGTGTAAGTTGTGTAGTTCACTGCCCGGTGCCAAAAACGTAGACTAGAAGCCTAGACCAGACTTTATTCACAACTTATTTTTTACCGCTATTTAAGAACATATTGAACTTATCTCTTTGCCTGTGTGGCTAAATATAATGGAGGTCATTTACCTTTCATAGGTAAGGCCGACATATCAGTTGGTAGAATCATTTTAACCAAATCGCTTTGCTTTTGTTCATACGTAAGACAAATGTTGTATGGTATCTGCAATGGTGACTGGAAGAATGAATTTATCCCCAAATTACTATAAAGATGAGGTCTAATAAAGTGTTCCTTTACGCCCGTTTAATTGCAAAATATTCGTAAATATTACTTTCAATAAAACGCCAAACTTTTAACTTACTCGATAAACAAAATTAATCGGCCAGGTCATGCCACTTTATAAATTGCGTACAACTGTTTTATTTCTGTACAAATGGTTTTGGAAACAGCGAAACGACCGCAGTAAAGCGCACAGACACTGAGCAAACGCAAAAACAGAATCACGCATGGTCGACCGCGTCGGACCGGCGGAAAAATGAATGAGTGTTTTGCAATAATTTCGATCCGCACAAACAATGCCCTGGCTGAAGTTAATAGCAAGATATGATAATTGAATTTAAAATAATATTATAAACGCATTCGTTTGGAAAAAATAAATGAATAGCCAATACGCAGTCATAAACTTATTCCAAGTTCGATACTTGTATTAATTTTTAAAACCGTTACCAGTCGAGTGGTTTCACACGTCGAAACATAATTATGCGTAAGAAAGATTGTTTCTCGAAAGCGAAAGGTAAGCGTTTTCAATGAAGCCATTATAAATAATTTGGCAAAATATAGTATTAATAATTTAGCTTTACAAAGAGAGTACAAAATGTCTAGTAGAAAGACATGTGTGTCACGTATTTAGTGAGTGTTAGTGCAATATCTGGTAGCATAACAGCTAATGCGGCGCGAGTCGAGCCGCGCGAGGAATAACAAGCGCCTCACCTCGTAGACCCGTCTTCGGTTCTCCTTACACCGGCTTCTTTAATATCTGCCTTTGATGTTTCTAAATTAAAAATGGAATTTGCCAATTTTCTAGAAGCTGTTTAAGTTTTGGCAAAACAAAATCGCTGCGTGAGAAAATTGGATTATGTATTATAAAACTGTTTCTTGGACAGTTACTCATAATAATAATTGTCATTGAATAAGTACGAATCTAAACAAACAACTTAATAAATAACAGTATGAATTGTGTAATTTAAAACCATGATTGTCATAAAACAATCAAATCTAGTAATCGTGCTTCATTGTTTTCATTTAAAATTTTTTTAATATTTTTTTGTCATTTCTTTTTTTATTGGTGTCTCACATTTGTAACGAAACCAGTGTGGTCTATTTAATTATATCCGTAGTTTTCTCTAAAGAAGCTATAACAACATCATGCAGATCAACATTTCGTGGCCTCTGGAGATTAGTCAAACAAAGTGCGTCTGAAATGTGTGCGTCAGTTAAGTTCCTGGTATTACTTAAAAGATCTAACAGTTACTAAACTTCCTTTGCACTAAGTAGTAAGTTAAAACAACATGATAAGAATAAGATCGTGAGATAAGATTGTATAAATTTACGTTGCTAACCATTAGGAGCTAATGCCGATTGCCGAGCGAGGCTGGACAGCGGCGGCGCGGGCAGAATACCAAGTGCCCACACCGCTGCGGTATTGCGCCATTCACACCTTCCCAACGTGGCTGCTTTATCTTTCGCCCACTTTCGTCCATATAAGACTTCTTTAATTAAATAAAGTCTCGTATTTTGGTAGAGTCCACAGATATATTAAGTAAAGATGATTGCCGTATTCTTATGTTTAATTGAAAAAATATTCTGACCAAACATTTATCTAGCTAGCAGCAGTTTTGGATACAGTTTAATGTTTGTAAGTACTAGAACAATTGATACTAAATATGTACTAAATATGAATTTGGTTTGATTTATATATTTTTCATGACGATAGTAAGTAATCACTTTCTCCTATAGATACCTGCGACGACTGCGGGAGGGGAATTCAAGCCTCCGGCACTCTTTCTCTGTGAGAGGATGCTAAAAGATGCTCCGTTCTACCGTCCATCATTCAGCCACCCATGCCAAATCACTATGGCAAGTTACACGACTGAACAGCGCGTGCAAGTGGTAAAACTTTGTTATCAAAATGAGTGTTCGTTGGTGCAAACATTGCGTGCATTGCGCCCAGTGGCATCCGCTGTGTGGCATTGTGGCACGTGGCGCCATCCTGCTGGAACCATATGTCGTCTAGGTCCATATAGTTCAATTTGGGCCATAAGAAATTTGTTATCATCGTTCTGTAGCGCTCACCGTTGAAAAAATTACGCAATTAAATTTTTTGATAACAAAGTTTTACCACTTGCACGCGCTGTTCAGTCGTGTAATTTGCCATGGTGATTTGGCATGGGTGGCTGAATGATGGACGGAAGATTTGACAAATGTCACCGGGACAGGATGGCCGCCACGGGCCGCCAAAATCTACCCGTCCTTATTGAAAAACCCTTTATTTTGATACTGAATGTCACTATGAGTCAATACAATTGATATGCTTATTATTTTGTGCAAACAGTAGCACCGCATCAATAGTCTTGTACGTACAAGCAAATGTGTTTGCATGTTAACCAATCGTTATCAATAGAACTAAGCTTTACGTACGACAATCCTGTTTCTACGTTCATGCCAAATCCTTTGTGTTCTAGAATCTAGAGAGGGTGTCTGTACTGCGCCTCAATAGTCAAGCGAACTGCATAACGAGAAGAACAATGATATATAACTTTCATATTGATTGAGACACGCTATAATAACACGGGTTATTGCATGGCCCGGGTGATTCACGCACGGTTGTTGTCAAATGGATGCGGTTAGAATGGGATTCCAGGAATACGACATGGTGTAAATATTTGTGTATATAGGTTGTAGGTGTATTGTATAGGAATTCGTTTGAACTGGCCGTAGTAGGTGTATTGTATTTATTTCTCAATATTTTTTATGATTTATTAATTAATTGATACCACCTACCTGTATGTCTGTGGGTTGCATTACCACTCGAGTTAATTGTTTGGGCAATATTATCTTTATTAGTAATTGTACCTTTTGCTTAATAAAATAAGAAGTTTGACAGCAATGTAGTTTTGGCTCATCAGCATTAAACAGAAATAGTTTTCTATGTGCTTCATTTCTCTATAAATGTATATGTTGAATTGATTGCTTGTTAATAACAAAATATGTATATAATAACGAGTTGTGTTTTATTTACAGGTACCAGAGACTTTATAGAGGACCTTGGGGAGTGGGTGTGTAACTATAATTTACTGCATGCATATGTTAGTTCAACGTAAATGTAACGTGTACCTACACCGAAAGCTATTGCGGCAATTTTTAGTATATCGTATAATTTGATAATGCTTTTTAGTTAGCCAAATGTGTAAGTACCTATAATGTTCTTTAAGTCCGAAAGGATTAAAAGGCTTTAAAAGTTCGCATTTTGATTTATTTTTTATGGGATACATAATTTTAGATGACGATTGTTGACTGATAATTAAATTAATTATTTTTGTTATTCCGTTTTGTCTATAGGACTATAAAAAGGAAAGATTAGTTTGTTTGTTTGTTTAGGGGTATTGAATGGGCTCCGAAACTACTGAACCGATTTGAAAAATTCTTTCACTGTTGGAAAGCTACATTATTCCCGGGTGTCATTGGGTACTTTTGATCCCGGAAACGTGGGGAAAAGGGGGGAATAATAATTGACAAAAGAAATTTCGCGCGGTTGAAACCGTGGAGGCGACCGCTAGTAACTAATAAACCTAAGCTTTTAATTATGCTATTGCTTGTTGGTGTTATGCGTAAGAAGAATCACTACATAGTATAAAACAAAGTCGCTTTTTCTGTCCCTATGTCCCTTTGTATGCTTAAATCTTTGAAACTACGCGACGGATTTTGATGCGGTTTTTTTTAATAGATAGAATGATTCAAGAGGAAGGTTTATATGTATAATACATGCATAATATAGTAGAGAAACACTGATAATTTTAAAGGTTTTTAATTTAAGGTCGTAAATAAACACATTTTTTTGCGCTTACATTGCAAACGCTGGCTGAACCCTACGAGATAGATCAAAATAATGTACTACGGTATTGTTCACCTTAAAACGGTTTACAAAAAAGTCCGCGATGGTATATGTCTATCTATTAGCGATAACCCACAATAACCATTTTTATCCTTTACTAATGAGAAAATAAGGGCATATTTACGAAAAAGCGATTTTGAGCAATACAGTGTTAATCCTTATCCAATTAAGTACCTTAAATAAATTGTGCATGTAATATAGATCAATATGGCTCTTTACAGCATGCAATTTAAATGAATACTTTTGAAGATATCACAGATTTAAAATGCAGGGACATAGCGGTTGCGGCGGTACCGACCGGCCGGGGGGCGCATGGATGATGGATGAACGTTTGTTACTCTTTCACGTAAAAATACTGAATTGATTTTAATGAAACTTTACAATAATATAGCTTATACATCAGAATAACACATAGGCTACAATTTACAAGATATTCCCGCGGGATAACGTCCTATAGTTCACGCGGGCGAAGCCGCGGGCGGAAGGCTAGTTTTAAGATAAAGATAAAATATTTTCAGCTAGATATCTCCGTAAATGTGAAATAATTACAGCAATGGTCCCTAAATAGGACCATGTTATGACTACGTAAAATATGCTGGATGTCATAATGTTGATCGAATACCTAATGTGTTTTGATATTCAAATTATGTTATTAGAATGGAATGCATTGAGCGCACATGTTGACATACTGGATGTGTACGTAGATATGATAATGGGTAGGACGCCATTTGATATGAATGTTGATGCATCCAATCTCTCATATAACCTCATATACAGGGTGTTCGGAAGAACGTTGAACATACGATAATGGGGGGTAGTTGGGGTGGTCTGTTAACTAACTAGCTCAAAAGATTTCACCTAGGTCTCAAGATTTTTTTTTAATAATTTTTTTTATAAATTTCTATAATTTTTCGGTTTTGTACCTTTAAACCCGTCTAACTTTTTTTTTTAATGACCAGATCCAAATAATTTTTCCATTATTGGAATCTTCGTGATTGGTAGGTCCCTTTAAATAAACAGTTGTAAATTGCACATTGCTAGAAACAAAGTTATGAGCCCTCAAACATAAAATAAGAGTTGAAACAAATTTTGAATCTCAACTTCGCGTAGCATTTAAAAAATAAATAAAAGGGATGGATGACTTCTGATTTGTTAAAAACATCTCCAAAGTGTGAGCTTTATAACGATATGTCGTTTGTCTTGATATCTTTTTTGTAACCAAAATTATTCGATGTTTGCTACCCAGGCGGACCATTTCGACGAAAATCTACATATGTGAAAACTTAACTGTTTTGCGAAATTTGTCAATGCAAAGGTCAAAATAACAAATTAGTGGGATAGTGACATAAAGAATGTAGATTTTTTCTCACTATTGCACACATAAAGGCTATCTTTTCTCTCTTTCACTCTGTGTGGAATGCGCGGCGAGTGACGCTTCCCAAGAAGGTAATAATACTAATATTTCACTCTAGTACACTTACATCGTATCTTCCCTCTCTTTCGCTTTCGGAACAGGCGACTCAGTGTAAGTGTCAGAACTCTTAGTCGAGACTTAACTGTCCAAGAAGGTAATAATAATAATGTTTCACTCTAGTTAGTACACTTACATCGTATCTTCCCTCTCTTTCGCTTTCGGAACAGGCGACTCAGTGTAAGTGTCAGAACTCTTAGTCGAGACTTAACTGTCTCTGCGATCATACGTGCCCTTTGTGCCTGCTCTTGTTACAGTTATCTTCGTTCTTGATAAATTCTACGCGCTTCACGCGCATTGGAGTTAGCTCTTCCATATGCCATTAAAATGTCCGCATATTTCTCATTGGTAAATGAAGTCATTTTACCGATTAACAAACGTAACAGAAATAACAAAACTTAACAAAACAACTGATAACAATAATACAAAACGAAGATAACTGTAACAATAGTAGGCACAAAGGGCACGTATGATCGCAGAGGCAGTTAAGTCCCGACTAAGAATTCTGTCCTCTTTGGTTCTGTCACTTACACTGAGTCGCCTGTTCCGAAAGCGAAAGAGAGGAAAGATACGATGTAAGTGTACTAGAGTGAAACACTATTATTATTACCTTCTTGGGAAGCGTCACTCGCCGCGCATTCCACACAGAGTGAAAGAGAGAAAAGATAGCCTTTATGTGTGCAAGAGTGAGAAAAAATCTACATTCTTTATGTCACTATCCTACTAATTTGTTTTTTTGACCTTTGCATTGATAAATTTCGCAAAACATTTAAGTTTTCACGTATGTAGATTTTCGTCGAAATGGTCCGCCTGGGTAGAAAACATCGAATAATTTTGGTTACAAAAAAGATATCAAAACAAACGACATATCGTTAGAAAGCTCACACTTTGGAGATGTTTTTAACAAATCAGAAGTCATCCATCCCTTTTATTTATTTTTTAAATGCTACGCGAAGTTAAGATTCAAAATTTGTTTCAACTCTTATTTTATGTTTGAGGGCCCATAACTTTGTTTCTAGCAATGTGCAATTTACAACTTTTTATTTAAAGGGACCTACCAATCACTAAGATTCCAATAATGAAAAAATTATTTGGATCTGGTCATTAAAAAAAAAGTTAGACGGGTTTAAAGGTACAAAACCGAAAAATTATAGAAATTTATAAAAAAAATTATTAAAAAAAATTCTTGAGACCTAGGTGAAATCTTTTGAGCTAGTTAGTTAACAATGAAAAAATTATTTGGATCTGGTCATTAAAAAAAAAGTTAGACGGGTTTAAAGGTACAAAACCGAAAAATTATAGAAATTTATAAAAAAAATTATTAAAAAAAATTCTTGAGACCTAGGTGAAATCTTTTGAGCTAGTTAGTTAAGTTAGTTAACAGACCACCCCAACTACCCCCCATTATCGTATGTTCAACGTTCTTCCGAACACCCTGTATAACGTGGCTATGAAATAGGTGTAAATTATGCACTCACACATTTATTGCATTTTATTGAGACCAAGGGCACGTCCTGTAACAGATCATCCTCATTAAAATGAATAATTCATGTACTAAAAAAAACGATCAATTAAAACAATTAATGGATAGACGGGATAAATAAGGGCATTGGTATATCAATTAACCTACATACCTGCACAGTTTGGTAAAGTATATAATGTTAACTTAAAACCAATTCCTTAATGGGTTTCCGCATTAACAGGTTGTTCTTTGGTTTGAATTGTAGGTTTTATCTGTAAATCAAAGATACCAAGTCAATGAAAAAACAAAATTACCTAGTGACGCATTATCTGTTTTGTAAAGCTACCGCCACTATCTAATCCTTTGAGTGCGAGCTTAGAAAACTCCCCTTTTGTTATCCTTTTGTCAGGAAAGTCCGAAAAATTCATGTATGTGGTCATTTTTGCTAAACTACAAAACAACATGTAATATAATAATGCTTCTTGGTAAAGTGATTGTCGCTTACCAGCAGGCGGCTTACGTTACACTAGACGGGCATTAATAGAAGTTGACTCGAATAAGCAATATGGTAACTTTAGTAAAGCTGTTAACACTGTCATGTCATAAATGTTTTTACCAATAGTGTTAAATCACTGCTCTTAATTATATCTTTCCAACAGCTACAAATGAAATGATTAATGTAAACTGCTTTATAATACTTTGGCGCGCACATTATCAGTCATTTGTAATCGAGGTCAGGATAAATTGCAGGATCGAACAAACCGATTACCGAATTAGCAAAAGAAAAAAGGGCGAGTCAATATCATTTAAAAGCCAGATAAAGGAAAGCTAACCGTGCGTTAATCCCAGGGAGAATATAGCCAGTGTGTAACTTCTCGCTTCTTTATCGCACCGTTGAAATCGTACTTCTTTGTGAGTAATCCCTCCACGTCTCGGCCATGTCGCCGACGAAGATAGAGCACGATCTTCACAAATAATGTCACATGCGATTCGTTTCAGAGGACGTGACTCGCATCACCGCGGTCGCCGCGTGCCGTGCATAATGGGATAAATATGCCTCGGTTATGTGTCCACATGGCCCTCAAATTAAGCGAGCTCTATTTACTGCACGCTCAGACTTTCTTACCCGTTTTATTAACTTAATTGTGTTTACTTACACATTTGCCTTATTAAGTGCAACATGTTTGTCTGGGACGGGAACATGCGTCGAGCTCGGCGCGCCGCCATCTGCATAACATTATTATAAATAGGTGATGATACCTTCCACGAGCGCCGAATTACGGTCGCATTAACAAATGAAGACGTTTCATTTGAAAATACCGACTTGAGAACATCCTACGCAGGTGCTTATTTATCTACGGGAAATATATTTTATTTGTTAAAACATATCTATCTTTTAGAAAACATTTTTGCAAGCAATTTGGTTTTTGGATTTCTTCTCCATTTTTCCAAGTTTTTTCTTATGTTAATACGGTAAGAAAAAACGTGCGATTCCAGGAGCGTCTCAAGTAAAATATGTAATTTGAGATAAAGCGGCATCCCATTCCAGATAAGACGCAGCACGACCCACGTCGAGAGCCATCCGACTCGTTACGAGCCGCCCGAAGCGAGGTGTGATACAAAATCATCAATCTTTCCCGAGATTGTACTATTAAATGCCTCTTCGCTCTTTTCCCTCGAACTCGAGACCAGAAACAAATGTAAAAAGTTGTGTGATAAGTTCAATTTGAATTTGTAAAGCCCCTTTCAGCGTTTCTCGCCTGTTTATCTCGGCGAGGAAAGAACGGAAAATACAAAAGTAAGAGATAGGAAATGAAGAGGCGGAAAAAAGTGTCGGGTGCGGAACAAACGCGGAAAAGTTGGCGTTATCCGGGAGACAAGTTAAATCGCAATTTATTAGGGCGTACCAGTGGGCTTAGCGGCCAGGAGTCGCGCGTCGCACCGCAGACCGCGCCTATGCTGGCGCGACCGCCGCAGTCGCCCGCGCGGGAACTTTCCGCGCCGCACTCACGCCGACATTTGGAAACCTGCTTTTCTGCGTTTGCCGAACCGATAATTGAGGAAGCCCCGGAGGCGAATTGGATACCTATTATTGTGGCGGACAGATTGGTTGCTACTGCCGGACAAAGGAGCCTGAACTCGCTCAGCGAATTTAAAGATACGTTTGATTTGAAATTTTGCATTTATTTTTATTTAAAATATTGCATACCAGTCTGATAATAAATTAAACGATTCGTCGGTTCAGTAACATAAAGACCATGCTGTGGTCAAGTCTTGGGTTCAATTCCCGAGCTAGGCATTTTGTTTTTGGCTAGAGCTCGAGTTTGTAAACTCGTCCACATGATGAGGAGAGGTGATTAAACAAGTCATCAATAAGTATTTTTAATGTAGGTATTTGTCCTGGATCAAAATATACAATTGCCAAAATGAATATTCATCAAAATTGGTAGATGTAAATAATAATATGAAAATATTATAACATAGTTTAAATAATCTTTGAAAGCAACGACGGCACAAACTATAGTTGAGTTTGCGTTAGAAAATGTCTCGAGTACGTGCCTACGACGGGGTTGTGCTATCGCGTGGCCCAGGCTCGGCCACAAATCTTTGATTAAAACACATGGCGGCAAATGTAAGCAGCATTATAGGGACAATTATTTTATTGTGGAATAGTTGTAAATAATGTGATCAACATTATTTACAGTTTTTATACACATAACAGCCAACAAAAATATAAAAGAAACGAGACAACGCAAGGATTATGAATATGTATGTACATCTGATTGTATCAAAATAGCTCATTGTCAAACGTAACGTCTAGAGTTAGCTTCCAAAGTTCACTTTTCAAGAGAGTACACAGACATACATAAAGTAGCATAATCATGTATACTGATTCTTTCATTCGTTCATTGGTACAAACCAATCCTATACTAATTATAAATGCGAAAGTCTGGATATTTGGATGTTTGATACTCAATCACGCCTAAACGGCTGAACGGATTTAGATGAAATTTGGCACACGTATAGTTTATAACCCGGATAAGGACATAGGCTATAAAATTCCTACGGGAAACGTCTAATTCCCGCGGGATATTTGAAAAAAAAAAATACGCGCGGGTGAAACCGCGGGCGGAAAGCTAGTGTTGCATACACTTTCCATCGAGTTTCTTGCCGGTTCTTCTCGATAGATAACAACAATCCAAATCCGGTGGTAGAGTCACTCTGTATAATTGACGAATCATAAGAGTTAATCATAAAAATACTTTTTTCAAGTCTACATGAATAAATAATATTTTGATTTTGACTTTGGTTGATTCAAATATTTATGACTTTAATGATTGCAGAATAATCAGTTAATGTTCTTATAATATACACTTTTTACCAAATAGACAGAACAGAATAAGTAATTTTACATTATAAATTAAAACGTGAACCTAATTAATAAATGAATGTACATTTCCATTCAGACATCATAATAAATCTTTTACATCTTTTTGTCGCGTATCCGCTAATTGTGTCAGAGAATAATCTGATTCACTTCCGTGTGCAGATTCCATTATCTGTAGGATCGTGTCCACCCGCCCATACATATTCATACGCCTGACGAGTCTCGCGCCCATGACTAAATCAACCCCGGTATCAATTCATTTTTAGGGTTTCGCTATCTAGTCGTTTAGAAAAAAATATGGCACTGCAACCGTTTTAGTGTTTTTTTTTCTATTAATATCAACCTATTATGGTCCCACTCCCGGCAGTGGAACATAAGGAAATGCTAAGGCCTTTATCTGCTAAATTCAAGTTATCATTACAATTATGGGTACTGGCTTCATGACTGGCTTAAATCACCACGCTTGCCAAATGCGGATTGATGATCATCACACACCTGAACTGTGTCCGACGAAACAAACGAACACAAACATTTCTTGTTGTATTAAGAATAATTATTTTTTTCTATACGGCTTTATTTAGCTGTCGTAATATAATCTGATTTTGAGAAAAAATCCTGCTGTCAAAGATCTCTTTTAATGGCTAATAGTAACAAATTGTTTATTTTAAGATTTTCTACTTTAGGAATCTAAATTTATTCGTGTATCAAATCAGCGCGGGTTTACTTCGTCGCCACTTCCACTCGAACTTCACGAAACAAACTTTTTAATTAGTCTGCGAGGACAAACAAGCTGTGTCTCCTCACTTCGATACATATGTATCTATTTGTCTTTCCTCAAATAGAATAACTTGCTTTGCCCCTTAGTTATTTTAGTGATTTATCGAGCCGCGTTGGAAATACGTATTGCAAAATTGGGATATTAATAAAGTTTCCGTTCAACTCAGACAACGATAATTATTTTAATTAATGCTTATTTCTTGTTTGAATAACATTTCTACTTATGCCTGACAAACGCATTATCGAGTTATTGTTGTCAATAATAGTAAACCAATTTCGGAATGAGTAGAGTGGTGTTTTCATTTATGTTTCCGGAGAGAGGTTTTGGAGCTATAGGTCGACTCTTTGTAAAGACTTTTTCTGGTGTTAAGACATAAATAAATAAATAAATAAATAATAAATATCTCTGGACATTATTCACACAGCGCCATCTAGCCCCAAACTAAGCATTAGCTTGTGCTATGGGTGCTAGACAACGGATAAATATTACTTATATACTTTTTTTTTTTGTAAATACATACATAATATACATAGAAACGCCCAGACCGATACAAACAGACATGTTCATGCACACAAATGTTTGTACCGTGCGGGAATCGAACCCGCGACCTCTGGTGTAATAGCCAACTTCTCGACCATTACACCAAATGGCTCGTCAAATTCATAGATAGATTAGATTCATACATAGATTCCCGGTTCGATTTTGTTTTTGTGTGATATGGTTCTAAGTTAGCGGTGTTAAGAGCCCCATGATTCAACATGAACATAATATCGTTACTTTTACGCCTTATTTCTTTACGATCATGTCAGTTTGCTGACCTACTGCCTACAAAATTAGGGAAAATGCGCCTGAGGTTGACCACTGTACGCCAAATTCGACCAGACCTTTATTATAATAAGAATCAAATGCTTATGGTCAATTAAATCGCAATTTAATTTTGTAGTGTATGCAACACAGCAGCTGTTTAGATGCGATTAAAAAGCAGTAGTGTTAATTAACCTAATTTGCGTTGCGTTGCTCCGTCTGCGGAATCTAATAACATAGAGGTTTGTTTGCCGGCGGCGAGATGCCGTAATGAATAGTCAACACGCGGTGACGGCATTGTGTTCTCGTTATGAACTTGATCGTCCTTGTTTTATTATCACTATCATGCCTGTGTTGGGCATTCAACTGCGAATTAACTTCGTACCGGTGCATGCGTATTTCGAGGTTTGCTTTGGTTTAATTTATAAATGAAATGAAAATATGATTTATTTGTAATTGTTTTTTAGAGAATGATATGTTTTATCATAAAAAAATAATAAATAAATAGAAAATAAAAAATAAAAAAAATGTTTATTAATTTCTTATAAGGTTATAACAAATAAATTGTTGACCTCCTCTATTAGGTACAAAAGCACCTGTGCCAAGGATAATAAGAGGATTCTAATTAATAATAAAGACAAGTAATAGTCGATTTCCCATTCATTACACCAAATCGATAATTAAAGTTCGACAAAATGGTTCGTTTTACAGCAAAAAAACTTTAACACAGATTTAAAATAATAAAAAAGGTTTCATAAAGATATCCTGATTTGATTAATTTGCATGCAACCAATACCGAATGTATAGCAATAAAGTGTTAAGCGAATATTAATTACTGAAAGCATGTAATTACGGTCAAATTGGTGAGTGCGTTGTTTACCACATGCCGCGCCATCGGTCGAACTTGACTCATGACTGATTAACAGTAAGACATCTCTGCTACGACTTTTATGCTACGATACGGATTGTAGCATGTAACGGAACTCGACTGTTTGTAGGTAGGTTTTATGTTTCGTTGGTCGTCGTGTCCGGTTTCTGGGTTTATTTCGTTTAGAAAAATGTGTGTCTAATTTTCTGAAGTAATCTTGCAGTTGGAATAAGCAATCCGTATCCGCAAAAACGTGTTGAGTCCGTGTCTGTCATTGTGCCCGTAACTTGATTTCAATAAAAGGTCGTCACCTTGTAGTGGGACATTAGTATGCTGTATTTTAAAAGCTGAACTGTCCCACATTTTTCATAAATATTTTTAATGTTTTTGTGTAATCATTAACTAAGCAGTATTTCTTTAAATAAAAAAAATGCTCCAGATCATTCATCATTGAGATGAAAACACAATTTTTAATTTTTGAACACACGTGGAATGGTTCGGTCAGCCAAACGACGTCCACTGCTGGACATAGGCCTCCCCCAATGATCTCCAAACCGATCGGTCCTGCGCCACACGCATCCAGTGGATTCCGGCGATCTTTATGAGATGATAATCGTGGAAAAGTCTCGTCGATCTTTATGAGATGGTAATCCTCCCACAAGGTGGACCTATCGGTCCACCACCCCGTATCCGCCGGCCGGTATCGGCCGTGTGGGAGGCCTACCACGGCTGCGTTTACCGGTACGTGGCCACCACTCGAGGACTTTTCCGCCCCAACGGCCGTCAGTCCTCCTTGCAATGTGTCCTGCCCACTGCCACTTAAGGCTCGCAATTCTTCGGGCAATATTTTAATGAGTAAATAGTATTAATTGTTAGCTCAAAGCTGTATGATAGCTGACTTCACTGTCACACTATTTGCTATGTCACCGAGACGCGCCGCACCGCGCCGCCGCGCACGTCCGCGACCGTTCGGCGCCGCATTACCCAGCCTCCGTAAATCATAAACATCAACCCCCCATTTAATCCAAATTGTCCGTCGTTAGTCGAGCAGCCTGCGTCTAATTTGTCTCCTGTAACAGCAGATTAATTTATTAACATTAATTACATGACAATAGATACCTAGTTTGTGACGTTCAACTCGGCAAGTTGAAGCACAGGCGCCCCTTTTAACACCCTGTTGTACTCGTAACTATAACGCGTCATTGACTATTATACCTAAGTTATGAATGAAATAGTAAACTTTTGACTTTATTTGTGGTTCGAAAATCTTTAAATTAGGTAGGTCATTTATTTGCGGCCCATGAGTACTGTCGGCCGCAAAAGTAGCTGCACATTTTCTGCTCTTGTGCTACCTTATTATTATGACAATAAGGCATCTTGATAACGTCAAATAATCATCTACTTTTGCGGCCGGCTGTACCAAATTATAAATCTTGCAAGTTTATGAATAAAAATATACGGGTATAATTAACTCCGTTAAATTTTACGCGACACAAGAAATTGTGCATTTATAGAGCAAGTTTAGTAGTGGTTTCTTCCCTGAAACCACAGCGCTGCCTTTTCCATTTTCCTATATTATTAATTTTCTTCGGCAATATGTTGCACCGGCTCCCTAAACTATAGCTGGCTTAGACGGAACTAAATGGGGTATAACTTTTTATGGCTATTTGTTTTGACTACGTAATTCTAATATAACTTTGCCTTTACCGCGTACAATATGCGCACGTCAAAATTCGTTGCATGCTTAAAAGGTTGAAAGTTGCATTTTAGAATACCAATCGTGAACAAAAAGCATTATTACGTACGCGTGTGCATGCTGTCAAAAGAATACAGTGAGAGCTAATTATAAATCTTAGAAAAATAGTCCGTTTTTAGTTCCATACTAGCTGCCCGCCTGAAATTTGAACACCCGTTATAATGAAAAAGTGAATATTATCTATTTATACAAAACTTGATAAAACATAAAATAAAATAAAATATCTAAGTTGGTGCAGACGTTTTAAAGTACCTAATTATCGCACATAAGCGCAGCGAATCTTTAGTTTGTATAAATAGATATAGATAAGTAAAGCTTCTGTGACCATTATAAACGACATGAATAACAGTACATAAGAGAAAATATTTTTAAGTCAGCAAATGGGCTAATGGCAGAGGAAATGCAAAGCCGTATCAGACAATTTAAAAAACGTGTATTGGTAGCTGACACACCACTCTGAAACAGAAAATATTTCCAAAGTGCTATCAATACATTTCATTCAATTTGCATGAATTTTAGTCCGCTGCAGAGAGCTCCTGCTTTTACCCATTTTTATTGCCGGCATTTAGTTTCTGCGGTTCAATTCGCTCACGTTTTATGAATTTCTCATATTATAGATGCACATACATTTAATTACTATTCGTTTCTGTGGTTCATACCATAGCGCGTAGTTTTTAACAATAGTTTAATTTAAATTATAAATTATTAAATTAACATCTATACTTCACTCTTTATACTAATATGTTTGTTTGTTTGTTTGTAGTGAATAGGCTCCGAAATTACTAAACCGATTAGAAAAATTTCTTTTACTGTTTGAAAGCTACACTATCCCCGGATGACATAGGGTACCTTTATCTCGGAAATCTAAGGGGAAGGGGGGGGGGGGGATATTTGTAAAAAAAAAGAAATTATGCGCGGTTGAAACCGCGGGCAAAAGGCTAGTCTCATACAAATGCAACCATCAGAATCTTTAAGTTTTTAATTTTGATTACCTACGCAACACGACGTAGACATTTATGTGGTGCAGTTTAATACTAGTGGCTCATTAATGCTTTGGAGAAATCTGTGCAATACAACTCTATAATTTATAGTTAGTAGTAAGTCATAAGACTTACTCTTTTTGTGAATTTCATGAAATATGCATAAAATTTTGGCATTTCATTTCCCAGCCGGTTGCATCCCTGGTGTCAACCCTCCATGGGGATAATGTTGTTGATGGTTCTTCCCCTTCACCTTTCATACACACTAAATTGAATATTTTATTTGCAAATACCAGACCAAGTTATCTCCTGCATAAGATTTTAAAGATTATCACAGTAGGAAATGGGGCTTTGTTCACCCAAGCATGGTTTCAACAA
The DNA here is from genome assembly GCA_949319885.1 of Mecyna flavalis. NCBI lineage: Eukaryota > Metazoa > Arthropoda > Insecta > Lepidoptera > Crambidae > Mecyna > Mecyna flavalis. Next base: position 11,826,589 of record OX439426.1, read on the forward strand.
CATAATATGCAATTTATAATCACCTTCCAGATTATACAGATGCATAATATGCTGATATAGGTACAATAATCGTGTTTATCTTCGTTCTGTTTCAATATTTTTATTTCGTATTTACAATGTTACGCCCTTTGTTAACCCTCAAGAGGTAATGTATTTAGATTACATTATTCATCTTGTCACACAATCAGCACGCGTGTTTTTTTACGCATACAAAAGCGTGTGATACGTTACGTTTGAAGCGTTTGCTTTTTGTACGTTTTTAAATAAAGGGCGAGGGTAAAGCGGTGCTGATGGTTGTTTGGGAAATTGCGGAAAATTGCCCGCGGAAAAATTACGTAGAGAAGCGGTCGCGTCGACCACATGGCGCGCGACGGTGCGCCCTACATAACTGATGACTTTCCAATGGCCATTCATTCGCGGACTCGCCGCCGGCCGCCGCCACCGTCCACCCTTAGCACCACACATAAATTCATGAAACGCTCGTGTGCTCATGTGTAAAACAATTACCACAGCTATGTTAACTCAAAACTGCCGATGCGAGTTTTACACTCGCTTTTTATTACGTGTAGTTGTACTAGCGACGGCATAGGGGAGACCAACTGTACAAGAGTATAATACTGCAAAATCATGCATGATGGTGATGACTAGTAGCGTATATAAAAAAAAATCTACTTCTTCGTCTTTTTGAGTATGTTCTGATACTATTTGAGAAACAAACGTTAGTTGCGAAATATCTCCATAGTTAACTGTAGGTACGTATTGTACAAAATGTATTACTAGTTTGGCTGTACACGACTAGTTATCGCGTTTACAATGATTTCATTACCGAGAGACGGGATTTCAGAAGCGGAGATTCAAACTAGTAGGTAACAAGGCAGTCTTCGATTATTGTCGTTAAACTAATTAAAAAGTTCGGAGTTGATAGCTGAGCAGTACGGGACAACCCACGAGACACTCAATAGTGACAATGAGGTACGAAAATTCAAATATGGTTAATTAAAAACAAAGAAATTTATTACATCGATAGTGCTTCAAATAATAACATTGATAAAAGTATATGCTTATATTGTTTTTGCTACAGATAGTATAACATTTTATATAAAATACAGTAAATTATACTAATAAAAAATATAACTTTTTTTATTTTACACTTAGGAAATCATGTAGGTCTTAGGATTGACATTACTTTTGCATACAGTAAAGAAAAATCAACATTTAATGTGACGTATTGCCTGCTTAGAGCTGTTTTTATTAGTATTGCAACCAAAAACAGTTTTTTGTTTTTGCTTAAGCTGTTTGCTTTACCTATTTAATAAAACGATATATTTTTCTATCTGATCTCATAACCGTTTTCTTATACAATAGTATAAAATCCATCGAACAAAACTAAACGAAACTTAAATGGAAAATTATGTCGCATCCTTTCTTTCGTTGCTCCGGGGCGGTACTAGATGAGCACTGAACGGGCGCTCAGCGGCGAACTGGAGCGCTGAAACATCGCACAATAACTTTCTCTGGCCGAGATACAAGCTCTTCTTCCGAAAACTTCCTTTATTATTACCATGTCCCTCCATCTTATTGGTGCGGGAACTTTTTCAACTAATGGAGCTACTCGGAATACTTTCGGTAATCGATATTGCAACTCAAGATAGGTCCTGCCGTAGATTGAAATTGAATTGAATTTGAGCCGAAATTTCATTATAAATAAAATAGAGCGTGTTAGATTATTCTTCTCTTTTAAATTATATATTCGTAGTTTAATTTAAGCATTCGAGTAATTGAATACCTTTTAAAATAAAATCATATCTCAGGAAGGTTTGAATACATTCATGAAGAGCTAAAAATCTTCAACACCCGAAACTTTAACTTTCTGCAATTCCACAAAGTGGGAAGATTTTGATCAATAGCTATTTCTACAGAAAACTATACTTTTCCAACACGTTTTGCGCTCCACGCGGGAAGTCTTTTGAAACTAAAGTTCGAATGAGATTAGTTAAGTATTTCAATTTTTGCTGCCGTGACCTAATGCTCGATCTTGTGGGTAATGACTTTTATTTTCAATTTTGTTTTTTGAAATTTTTCTTATAAATAAAGTATTGGTGCACAATCCGACCATTAAAATCTCATCGATAAATTGATATTTTAATTTTTCACTCCACATAATCATTTAAAAACAACAGCATTACTCAGAGCGATGACCCGTTAGGTAATAATAGGACATCATCATCAACGGAGTATTTATTAAATCTTTATATGATGATTTTAGGTTTCATGAGTAATAAAAAATATCTCATACAATACCAGCACATAAAACTATAAGACGTATATGGTAGGTTGATGTATAAGTACATCAATGACCTTAAACGCACAATACTGCAATCAGAGTACAAACAACCCGATCAGATTTGTAAAAAAGGCTTCCCATACATCACAGGTCGGGTTTGCAGGTTTAACAAATATTAATTTGACTTTGAAGTAGGGGCACGGCCGGAACGCATGCACCCACGCGCATACAAAGCAACAGCGACGGACATTGCCGCGCCACTGCACCGTTTTTCCGCCTCTGGACCTTTAAATTGAAACAAAATCGTACACACCGCACAAATTGCCCTGTTCACGTGCTGCACTGACAGTGGGATACCTGCATAAATATTGACAGTATCAGTTTGGTGGTCGCCTTCGGATGTGTGGTGATTAAATATGTGTGGTGAACTATTGATTTATTACTATAATTTTTTGGGTCATGTATTTCCCCCTTCCTATGACATGGGCTCCTTTAAACGAAGCGTGAAGAACACAGAAATCTTAATACTTATTATTTAGATTTCTGTGGTGAAGAAGCACCTTGCAAGCGAGTACTGCGATGCAAACGGATAGAACGCCACGGTGTTTTGTCCGTTGTCATGGTAATTTGGGTTCCCCTTTTTATTACCATCAGGCTAAGTGGACCCAATGTACTGAGCTACTACTACTACCTACAAAAAAATATAAGTTTGTAAAACGATGTATTATTATTTTTTGTAGATATACTAACATTTATTATTGTTAAAATCATTTTATTATATCTTATTTCGTGCTCGTGTCATATTAATAGTTTAAAACACATCACTTACAATTTAAGCCACAAATAAAGGTTTGACCTATTTCATTTGCTGCTTTATGAGGTATCGAATTCATACTCATCCATTTCAATGTTTTTTGAGATAGTAATCAGTAACAAAGAGGTGTCAATGACATGGAATAAATAAAGAATTCTTATTTAGAACACCTATGAATTTCACCTTTTCACGTCTTAAAGTAAAGTCCATCACATGCAGTGAGAGGTGAATCATTATTCAGAGGTGCTAAGAGGTGGTTAGTAGCGGGGAGTGAAGTGCTCCGTGCTCCGTGCTCCCCGGGGCCCGGACACAGTCGGGACTCTTTTGATAAATATTTTATGCCCCTCGCGACTCACAACACATAACTTGCAATATTTCTTCTAGTTTAGATTAAAATAGTTTCTCCGTTCTCCTTTATGCCCTCGTCATTGATATTCATCTTGTTTTCTTACTGTCGTTACACTGAATAACGTTTTCTATAAAGGAGTTTCGACGAAGATGCGTTATCACGAAAATGTACAGCATTGTTTTTATTTTTGTCTCAAATAGGCAGGTGGCGTATACTAGTTAAACCAGTGGTATTAGAAGCATATGGACAGTTGTTTATTTATTTATTTTTTATTTATTTTACTTTATTATATTATTGTCTTTTCATATAAGTTACATTTAATAAAATTAATAAATATACAACGGATTTTATAATTAAATAAATGACTTACAATTTTCACAAAGAATAAATAAACTTAACTCTCTATTTTATCATAACGATACTTAAATGTATGATCAGTATGATCTCTATCTTGTTACTTTCCAATTAAATATGGGTAAGGTATATAAAAATAGATTCAAGGCCATTCCATTTACTCAGTATACAATTCGTTTAAAATGCTCAACAATTCTAATTAACTAAAGATTGCCTAATGTTTCAAGTCTATTTCAATTCTCTATTCCACTTTTCTTAGTTAAGGTCATAAACTAGGAATCATTATCCATTTACCATTACTTAGTGTTTCTCATCCACGTTCTTTGGGCGAATGCTTGTTTTCGGTTCGGCCTCGCTAACAGTTAAATAAATTAGATAAGACGGGATACAAGCTCACGGAGGCACTTAGCAAGTTTCCTTGACGTCAACACTTTTACGCGAGTATTGAGTTGACCCATTACGCTGATTCAGGGCTACGTGTCTACAACAATATTATAATTATACGGACAGGGTAAGATCAGTCAACTGGTAAGAAGAAGTTACGATAACACCTCTTTTGAAAAACATTTCCTCGTACTTTTACGTTTTAGGATGACAGTGTTCCGAGCAAAGGCGGCTGCAGGAAATGTTCCTTTAATAGTGCCACCAAAGATACGTACGTACTCAGAAGGTACGCTGATACTGTTTTGCATAAATCAGGAAATCAAAGAAGCGTTTTCTTTTTATCACTTCCTCGAAGAGCGGTCTTACAAAGCTAGCGACCGCAGAGGCGCAGACTACGGGGGAGCGGGAATACTGTCTGCCTCGCGTTTCTAAACTTGGACGCTTCATTTAATCAAGACCTCATCCTTTGAGTGTTTATTCAACCAAAGCATTTGAGGACTCTTTCAATTTATTCTCAATTTTGTTTCGGGATTTGAGATACGAACTATTGAGGTCGGTTCCGAATTAAATTTTCTATAATAAGCACGTAATGCTCCCAAAAAAAAAACAAAGTAATTTAAGATACTGAAAGTACAACTGATGTCAGGAAAGGAACGATTCAGTGGTAAGAAAAGTTTTAATATCTATTCCGATTAGATTCAGTGTCAGGAAGGAACGCAGATAGCGTCGCGGAGTTGGAAGGAAATATTAGATGGATCGGGCTTCGAATACAAATATGGGGAGATAGGGAAATCGGATTTGCGAGTAGTCCCAGACGTGTCGTATTATCGAACTCTTTTTGTAAAATATATTACATTTTAATAAGACAATTCTACCAGGATACTTTTTTTTGTGGAACAAGTAACACCTATAACTTAAGGAATTTATTTTGATTTTATTAAGTGATGGACAGTAATTTAAATATCTTTGTAGTTAAGTTTGTAGTTACTTTAATTAAATGTCACCAATCATTATATTCAGATGATGTCTATCGCTTAACATAGCGATTCTAACTCATTCACTCCAGAGACCTCAACATTGTCCGATCTACACCGGTAAATATAAATGTTCTTACATTTCAATTGAACCGTATGTGCGTTGCGACTGTCAAATTGTTACTTTACTGTATCCTCCATATAGTGCGGTCCGGCGATCCGGTGCCGGGCCGCCGGTTTGCCGGCCGCCACCCGGTCTCCCGTAGATTGTTCTCCCACTAATTAAATCTCGCCGACGACGCGGTTTCAAACCGACGGCCTCTTAATTATTGTTCCGGCTCTTAACATCTGTCTTAACGTCACTTTACATTTAATTCAGAAATTCTTTGGTGTTACATTAGAATGTTCATTTTGGAGACTGCGTCAATGCTTTCTGTTATAGTCTTTCCGTCGTACTAAAGAAATTCTGTTTGTGTAAGTGCCAATTTTAACCTACAAAAATAATACTATACTTCCGCCAGCAAAACATTTAAACTTATACAAAATTAAAAAAAAAGGGAATTCCTCGTGATGAAAGCCTTAGTGCAGATTAGTAAATTGAATCTAAGAGTTTCTACTAGTCTAACAAACTAAGTAGATAACTACGAAAACTTGTAGAAGTTTTTAATTTTCTTACTGGTATACAAATTGGTTTCTGAAGCTACAAAAGAAAGGAGCACACGCTTGCGCCTCCCGGGCGAATCGAGGGTCGAATACAAATTAAGACGCAGACTTCGTTGTACAAAAGTAGTTAATGTGTGCAACGTCTGGATTTGAGATAGCTAGTTCTAAAAGCGTGTCTTTATTTATAGCTTCTGCTTTATTGGTATCGACGTTTTTTATTCAGTTCGGTTTTAAAAATTCAGACCATTAGTTCACGCCAGGGCATACGTTTTATTTTGTTGTCCAGCTAAACTTAGGCAGCCATCTGTGCATATTTGAGTATGTTTATATTTTACAAATTAAAGAAACATGGTATCTAAGTAAGAAACTGAGGAATTCAAAACCCCTTATAATCCCTTCTAATGAGCTCTTGCATTTAATTTTCATTGGCTATCTCGTCTCAAAGTTCAAAAAAGGAAGGTTGTAATTCTAATTAGTACTCACTTGGGCCAGACCGGGCGGGCTGCGTCGAACGGTTTCTTAATTATTTATGCGCTGCAGGCTGAATAAGGAACACACTCTTGCTTCACTGCGCCAAATTTAAAAGAAAAAACGTTAAAATATGTCTGCGGAATAACGAAGCTAGCGCTAAATTCACGTACCTTTTAACTTTGTATGTAAACGGGAAAAGATAATAAAATGTAAAAATAACATTGTTAACTTTTCTAATTTTATTTTTAATTTGCTGGCTTCGTGTAGTAAAAAGTAATCTATGCATCTTTAAAAAAGCAGATCGGGTGGGTGTGGGGGCGCGCTCCAGTAGGTACAAAGGGCCAGAGGAGTGCGGACGGAAAGTTTTAATATCCCTCCGATTGGATTCAGCCACAAGCAGGGACGAAGGTATAGCCGTCGGATTGAAGGGAAATGTTTCACCATTGAACGAATACGAATACCGGGCCATAAGGAAATCAGCTAAGGCACGAGACGCTCTACTATTTCATGTTTATCGACTTATCTATAAACTCGCCGGTCTTAGGATTCCGCTCGGTTTTTCAGTATATATTTAACAGTTAACTTAAACAGAAGTTTGTTTAATTTTTTTAGACCTTACTTCACTTTTTTAATAAAAATCAATTAGTGCAGAAAACATTTTACAAGAATTTTATTTACAAAGAAGTAAAAAAATATGTTACAATAGGTATTCTAATTTGAAAGTATAGCAACTAATTTTATTTTATGCACGATTAGCCGTAGCGATTCGATAAAACATTATGCCTGGATTATAAGAAACTTGTATTTTTTGAAGACCTATTCCCATCCAATCTAAAAATTGGCAAAGTCAGTTCACTATTAGATTATTTATTTTCGGTTGTCCGACTCTGTCGATGGGCCCGCGCCCCTCCCGCCGGGGAGAACTCTAAATCCATATTCGATCAGTAGGATCTGCACTGAGCCGATATGACAAGCTGCCGAACTGTTTTGCATTTATATAAACAGCTCTCACCTTAATATACGCTTCTCCGAGGTGACAGGCATCTTACTGCGGGAGAAAAAATTCTTTTGGATTCTTTTAGGGGCGATAAAATCACTGATGGTATTTATTTCGGATGTTACATTATTTTGCAATGTTACTTTCTTATAAGAACACGCACATAATCACGAAAAGAGAGAAAGGGGGTACTGAGAGGCATTGGGTAACCCGTATTTTTATTTAGACTCGTTGGTATACATGTTGTTGGTACCAATTTCTCTATGGTTGGTAATAGGTTGGTACATTGAGTTACAAGTATACGCTAGTAATCGTAGTTCAATGTGTTGGTATAAACTCAATCAGTAAAAAGCAATACGAAAAATAAATAAAGAACATGCAGATATTTATATCCAACGTGATATAGACGGACATGATGGTGTTTAAGATTTAAATGAAGCCTTTGGACAATTCGAATGATAATATTTATTGGCGGTCATGCTCGCTAAAATGTGCTTGGGGTGGTGGCGTTATGTGTCGGGTGGTTACATTCCCTATAATATGGTTGAGTGAAATTATGGCTGGCACATACGTCATACTTGTGCTGCAGGTGCCACCTTTGGGCACTGGTCTTCCAGGGCTCACGGATTTTTCTCGATTATAGTCTCATTCTTATACTTTATACTGTATGGCTTGGTATTCTAAAACTAATCAGAATTGTAACAAATAAATTGTAAACAAACATGGCGATGAAAAAGAGTAACTGTCGAGTTTCTTGCCGGTTCTTCTCGGCAGATGACTGCATTCCGATACCGGTGGTAGAGTCACTCTGTAATTGACGATTCATAAATACTTGATACAAGTTTACATGAATAAAGAATATTTTGATTTTGATTTTTTTTTGATTGATTATAATATTGGAATTGTTTATTATTCTATTATACAAAGTGAAATGAATAAAATATTATGCCATAAAGTACACAAAAATCTATAAGCTGTTATAATATCGTGTGTATAAAATATTCAAACCTACAAATCTCTCCGCTTCACGGCTCAGTAAATAATCGCCTATTAACCAAACCGCAAAATGGGTTCGGACAAAGTGCGATAGTACGGCTCTTCATGAATAGTATACATTTATTTCTGATATTGCTTCTTTTTAAACGCATCCGTAGCTGTCTATATTTATTTTGTTTGTTTGTACGAATTGCATTTATTTATGTTGAAAAATCGAAATATTGTACCCAGGTAATATTTTACTACTATCTAAAAGTTATTCTGATGTATGAGTTATATTGCAAAAAAGTATCATCTTAATTATTATTATCTTTTCCTTTCTTCTATTTTTTTCATAGAAAGTAACAAATCTCCATCCGTCCATCCGTCCACCCTTCACCCTTAGATATTACCAAGATAAGTTAATAGTAAAAAGTACCTAAGTAAAGATAGGTAGTAATTTCTCTTGTAGTTCGGTTTTCGATTTCATTATGTAGTCGGACCCCGGTGAGGGGTCCAGTTTTTATTTTAGTTATTATTTTATTAATGACGGCACCTCCAAATTAATGTATCTCATGGGTGGGATTCGAATCCACGAAAACAGACAGAGGACCTGTCGCGTAGAACAGGCCCATGACCAAATGCGATATCGAGTTAGTCGAATGTATTTTGTATAGTTTTTTTTATTTGTAAACTTTATTATCTTTTTTCATAATTATATTTTACTATCATAACTTTTAGATAATATATAAATCTGTTTATTTATTATTTTAAGCAAAGAAAAAGGCTTTAACCTTTTATGAGTGAACCGAGTTTGCCTAAGAAGAAGCTCTTACAAATCGTCGTTTAGGTGTATTCCAAATGAATCCTTAAGTATATGTAGGAGTTTACATGGGAGCTAGGGGAAATGGTGCGAGCCGCTGAGGGCCGGGACGGACCTTCATCAAGCGGTTGACTGCTATTAGGCCGTGCGATTGTTCCACAACGGCGCATTCCACACTCTATACAACACATATTTCACTATGTGATTTCTCAAATTAGCACCCATGTCTGAGAAGGGATCATAATTGCGAAACCGGTTGACCATTTAGCTTCGGATGGGAAGACACTTTTTTTTTTTGTTTTGAGCGTAATTAACGGATCAGTGTTGTGTTTTTATTTTTCACTTGAGGATTAGGGTTCTGATACTCTATTTGAATATACGGTTACGGTTTAAATATAGGTACTATCTAGTTTTTTGAGATACGACTTTTATTTCTACTTTATTGTAAAAGAAAAGTACAGTGGGTTTGTTAGCTTACTCGATTTCTTTTTACTTGTATTACTACAAAGTGTATGTAGGCGGTAGATGTCTCAAAATAAATATGTGCTTTACACTCCGCAATTATTTACACAAACCTACTGAACAATTAAATTCGTTGAAATCCTAAATTCCATTTACATTTTGTATCAAAGAACAAAAACTGTTTGTTGAAGAGGTGTAATTACAAAATCCCTCGTGTACCGAATTTTCCAATGTTTTCGCGCGCGGCGTGCGAGTACGTGCCGTAAAAATAATTCGACGCTCCTCGGGGATCGTTTGTAAAACGTCACGCGTAAAACATATTATAAAGCCAATAAAACGTGTTTACAAGGGTGAGTAGAGCTCGCCGTCCCGGGGCGTTCCCGCACACGATATCCGTAAACATTTTAGCGCTGCAATAAATTTAACATTATCCAACTCGCGAGACATTCTGTTTTCTTCCGTCCCCGGATCAGTTGGTTAACGGTTGTAATCTCGGCTGTCTCGGATTTCCTGCTCTTTGCAACCAGGAATTATACAATTATGTGGCTTTCCTATGTTCTTTCCGCTCAGCTTTATTTATGAGGATATTTGAGATTTTTTCTTTTGTTATTGACATACTTAGCTTCCGCGCGAATGTTGGGGAAGAAAAATATGCAGTGAAATTTTCGCAACAGGTGATGCCATTTTGAACTTTATGGCTAACAAATATTCGTAGTATAAAATTAGAAGAAAGAAGTAATCAGGAAGTTTCTAAAGCGTCTTTTTCTTCAAGAGATTGGTACGATCTGGTAACACTAGAATCATAATTTTATTTTGACCGCGTTCGTGAGACAGTGCTTATACATGTGTTTTTAAGGCGTTCATTTTATATACTTCTATGTGGTCAAATAAGTAAGCAAAACACATACCAATGTCTTGCACTTGTCCACTCTACAAACAACATTACGATAGTCCGAGAGAATAAAGCCCCTTTTTTCGCAATCTGACAGGGGCGAGCGGGCGAGCGAGGTTGTGACACGCACATTATGACGCTACGATTCATATGGTGTGTTGAAGAATTTAGTGTGTAAAGCTAAATACCTGTTTGCATAATTCTGGTTTTGGTCAAATACTTTAATCAATTAAATAGCTTAGAATGATAACAGTGCATATCAAATCATATTCTATGAAATCAAATTATATTTAAAAAAAAATACACACTTCGAACTGAGCCAGTGTACACAATCTTAACACAACGCTCTTTCTAGAAAATTCAATTTAAATGCTTTCAGAAAGTTTTAATAAGGACCGAAAAAAAAGCTCTGTAAATAAAGCTATAAATCAAGTTTTATTACAAGAAAAATCTAGATTTACATCAACGAAACATTGCCATCGAGTTACGTCCTCTGGTCTGTTTACAACGAAACGTGACGTGACATTGAGGCTAGTTTGAGTAACAATATAACAACGGCTAATACTCGCACAATAGATTAATCAGAAGCGCGTCTGCATTGCAATGCCCTTTTCCAGAGCTGATCCACTTTTCTACGGATGCGAGATTAAAGGGGAGAGTAACAAAATGAGAAATGGAACGATTTCAGGACGCATTGTCGGACGGCTGGCCGTTGTCGGATTTATGACAAAGAACAGCGGATGATTCAATCAGGCCGGTTCTTTAGTTTGTTATATTCATGTTACAGGCGCCCATTCAGCCTTATTGTTATCAGCATTCTGTCTTTTAGCTCCATTTCGTTTGGTCTCTTATAATAATACATTTTTGTTGGGCCTATACGTGCACAATGTACGGATCTCGACTTTTCAAGATACTAGTGAATATGTTTCTTTTAAATAAACATGATGAAAGCTATCATACCTTGACATTTATAACTTACTTTTACAATGCTTTTTTTGTGTAAAAATGTTAGCTAGATACATGGAGCTCACTTAATGCCATCATAATATTTACAATAAATGCAACATTGGTAAAGGGAGATGAATAAAACGAGATGACTATATCCTCTGCTTAAAATTATTGTTGTACAATATCAAATTGGTTCAGTAGTTTCGGAGCCTATTCAATACAAACAAACAAACAAACAAGCAAATCTTTCCTCTTCATATTATTAGTATAGATATAGAAAAATTTGCAAAAACTAATTACAATGATGCGGCAGAGAAATGAATACCAAAGGAATGTTAGCTGTGGGAAGATGAGGTGAATACGAAACCGCAACGCTTAGGGATGTTGAGTGAGAATAAATAATAGGTTAAGAGGATAATAAAATGCATATGTATGCTTTTAAATTATTTTTTTGCTGTTTAATTTAAAAGTATTTTAACAAATATTTTTGTTTCTCACTAATATACTTTAAAGTGTTCCAATGCATTTGGTCCAATCTTTATCCGATTATTCAAAGATGATGAACTACATTCGTTTAACCTAAAAATCTGACGTTTGCGCAGCGATTGTAAAGGCCAAACTTCCAGCAAATAGGTATTCAGTGCAGAGGAGCAATTTACAATTTAAATATTCTTAATGTCTCCAAGTTGTCGCGCGGGGCGATCAGGGAGGGGCGAGTCGACAGCGACTTCCACTACATCAATCACTCGCGGACGCTGCGCCTGAACATTTGTAATTATTCGCATCGCTTTCAACCGGCTCAAATGCTTATTGCGGGATAATGTCCACGCTCTGCCGAGAGGTGCACTCGACGCGGGGCTTGCATAACACAAAATAAATATCCCTGGATACTAAACACACAGCGCCGCCAGCGACATACTAAGCATAGGTTGTACTATGGGTGCCAGACCACGGATAAACATCACTTGTATACTTGTTTTTTTGTAAATACATAATATTATATAATATTATACATAGAAACACCCAGCCCGATACAAACAGACGTGTTTATTGCACACAAATGTTTGTACCGTGCAGGGATCGAACCCGCCACCTCAGGTGTTATAGCCGACTTCTCAACCACTACACCAAACGGCTCGTCAAATTATTGCGGGATAATGCGGGACGTTCCGTCGAGAAGTGCACTCGAAGCGGGGCTTGCATTACACAAAAGTAACCAGAGATGGACGTGTCCCTTATGCGGTGCTTAGACAAGTGCTATAGTCCTTGGATATATTTACAAGTAGTCTATGAATGTCTTGTTGACCGACGAGACACTTGACCTTAGAGGGCGGGGTTGAATTTTTGAGCGATACAATACCATTTCTATTTTTCGAATCTGTATTTCGCAAGCGTAGGTGGGTACAAAAAGAAACCCTTTTGTACAACTAAGCTTATTTCAGTGAGGTTGCTTTTTTCCTTTATTACTTTACATTTAATTTATAACATGAACATAGGTACATTAAATAAACTACCGACTCTACAAAAGTGGTCATAAATTAATTTATCGCATCTTAGGTCTTCAAATAATATAGAAATTGTAATAATCTAACGACTTCTAAACTGCGCTAATAACAAACTCGACGGATACGATTGATTCATAAACCTTAATGTTGTTAACATAACTTTCAAAATAATTTCGGTATTACCTATAAGATTGTTTTACATCACAGAAAGATGTTAAACAACATTCAGCGGCGCACGTTTGTTATGTTTGACGGAATGCATTATTTAGGAGACTTAATTAAACTACACTTATGTTTTATAGCTACACCCGGCCTTAATTTGAGAGCGTGTTCTGCATATTTTGCCAGGGATGTTTGCTCAGAACCGGCGGGGAGCGAGCTACGCGTCTCGAGGGCCTCTCCACGTCAATGAGAGAGATCTCAAAAGGTGACAACCCTGTCTAATCTTCGCAGTTTAACCATTTCTTAGCAATTCACTCGCGATTTCCGTTTCCGCGATCAAGCAAAATACTTGATAACGGAATCTTTTAGCAAAGCGTATTTAGGTATACATACATATTGTCTTATAAGTGGTATACCACCGTCAAAATTACACAGGATATAAAAAGCTCTTTTGATCTAGTGGCTAGAGTTCCTGGCCATAACGGCGGGCCCCGCCCTTAAATAACAAAGCCACATTAATTTGTGGTAAATTGTTTTAACTAACAGAACGGTGTAAATCGTTTTAATAATTAGCGCTGTAATTTAATCTGTCACAAAATCACTTACTACCATTATTACAAAGTAATTAACACATCTTTCCAATATTGTGATTAATTACTTGGCTGACGATAAAGTGATAATTATGCGAGATCAATTCATTTGCCAAAATTAATTCTTCGCACGGGTGGCGATTAACAATGGAGAGTATTAAATAATTCGCACTGTTAAATGGAATACTTATTATGTTATATCGAACCATTTTTTCGTTAGTTGTTATCATTAAAGCTTCAACCGTTAAATACAATCCAGTTACTAGTAGAATGTTATGATAATTGTCAAACGTAAAACGGTGTCTTTCCTGTTTATTTATCGCATAGCATAGCCACAAAAACTAGCTCAAAAGGTGCTAGATAGAAACTCGTTTAATCACTAGACAAACGTAGCTTTATGATCAGATCCTACAACTTGACAAGTATATAACTTTAAAAATGTAAACACTAGAGGTTATTATAACAAATATTATTCTTTTTCTAATGGTGTGAGAAGCCAACGCGTCTGGAATACAATGTATTTGTTTACAGGAAATCAGGGAACGTTTCCTCGGTGCTGTCGCACGCAAACAGTTTGAGCTCATGCACAATAAATTCGCCATTAGACGAGTTCTGAGCGAGTTGTGTCAAATCTCCGAACACAGTGTTCACATTACTATAACCATATTCAACAGGCAGTAACTTTAGTAAAGAATCCCACAGTATTTCAGTAACAGCTAATTTAATAAGTTAATGTAGTCACATTAAATTACTATGTGTTTTCAAATAGAATATAGCAATAATTTTTGGATTTATCATCAGCTTGAATAGTTATAGATTAAAAGCTGCCTGAGCGTAACTCTGATAATTAAAGTTTTAAGATTTTCATAGATTTCTCATTCACTTTCATATTAGTCAGTCCTACGCCGCACGTTTCTCGTCCACACGTCTTCTTCGTTTTGTTTGGTTACCAACGATTAAAACGCCAACTAGCAATGCCAACGGATAGATCGCCTCGGTGTTGCCTCCGTTGTCATGATTTTACTTTTGCTTACCATCAACCTAAGTGGAGCCATTTTAGTGAGCTACAATAAAAAAAAGTCAGGACTAGACATTAGAATAGCGACCATTTTTACTTTTGTGTTTTTGGTGGCACAGTTTACTGTAATGGTTTAAGTCCGTCTGCTAACGGCTTCCGCGAACCAAAATCTCGTCGCAAACTCTCATTTAGACAATGTTGGAAATCTAATTAGCTCACAAAAAACGTAGTCACGCCAAAGAAACCAACAAGTAGTGAGCCATTTATTCGCCGCGATGTAATTGAAGACACCCGCTCTTTCTGCAGGGGTCTCTGTAAAATGATTGCGCTTTTAAAGTGGTTTTCGACAAATCTGAAATTCTCTGAATTCACTGAATACACCGTTAAGATTCCTGATAGTTTGAAAGTCTATGAAGTCCTGCTGAATTTTAACGGCTGTATTCAAACATTACAGATTTAAGTTCTTGCTGCTATTACGTTTAGGTAATGATGTTTTGCGTTCATTTATAACTTATCTCAATCTAGACTTTAGACAAGGTCATTGTGTATTTTCTGCAAGTTTTTACGAATTGTTTCTTCTTTATTTTTTAAGAGAGAAAATTTTTAACATTATTTTTTAAACTACACAATACAGTACTTTAACTGTTTTAATTCCAGAATGGTAATATTTTTTACACTGACAAACTTATACATTCTATTCCGCGCTTATGTACCTGATCGGGTTTTGTGGAACCATTATATAGCATCATTATTGACCCCAGGCTTACCGCTTTCAATTGCGGTTATACGAGTTATAAATGTAGGTTTTATATTTAATGTAACTAGAAATATTCATATTTTACCTATTTTAGTTTAATCATAGTAATAGATTTAAGCGGGAAAGTATTTTCAATTTAGTTTAATTACGTACTTGTTTCGTGTGATTTTTAGAGATAATTAAAATGTAATTATGCCAGCAAATTGTTCAGCCGGCTTTGTCGCTGGATCCTATAAGTAAATTAATTATATCAACCATATTTCCGCACATGTACTAAAAATAAACAGATCTATTCAATATTTATTTATAAATTACACTAATTAAGACAACTTTTCGAAATTGCGTTTCGGAATCTTTTACAAATTATTTATACAAATATGTTTGAAGATAACTAAAAAAGTTTATTATATAGATCATACCACTTTAATTTTACTCGACGAGAATTTTGAATTGCATTTTAATCATAAGTTAGTTCATCTATCACCGCGATTATCGATTTACCGCGTCCACGGCTATGCGGGTGAGTCTAGATGTATTGCTACCAGATATCTGTATTCATACGCAGTTTGGGAGGCGTTATGAATGCCTACGGCTTGTTGCCGGCATTATCTGCGTGTTCGGTAATATATTCAAATATGTATCAAGCCCCATCCGCACCATGTTGTCCTTGTTATTTTATTTGGTACGCGTGACGCCGCACCGGCTTTATATTTTTCATGTTACGAGAGTATCGTATTTTGTTACTACGCGTTGCAGAGGCGATCATAGTAATTGTATATCACCCTTAATTATTCGTCGGCCTTTGCGTATTTTTTGCCCGCTAATGCGTGAGGACTACGTGTATGTATAAACGAATAAATAAAAATAATATGACGTACCTATGAGTGTATTATAGCAAATTGTGTTCTTGCGTTAAATTTTTTAGAGTTTCGTGTTTATTGCAAACAAGACAAGAACTTTGAAGTTGCTAAAAACGACTCTACATTTTTTAGATAAAAATAAAAAATAAACAAATCGAATATATGCTGTAAAAAAAATTATGGTATTTGGCTTCGTAGAAAAATAAAAAACATTTTATGGCTCAAGAGAACTTCACTTCATTCGTGAGAAATTTAATAAAATTATAAGGGTAAAATAATCTTCTTATTTTTTACTTAACAAACGAAAATATTTACTGTTCATACAACCACGTATACCAATCACGCCGCATGTAACATATTTTATTATTCTACTAACATGAAATAAAAAATATTACAGTATTTTTGAAATCTCTCAACAAGTTCAGACGTGGGACGAGTAGGTATTGTTGTTTAGTGGCCTTTAGTTTATAGAGCGGTCGTGACACAACCGTGAGTGTCCTCAACTTTTTGGAAAAAATATTTTTACATGTAAAGTAAATTGTTTAGGTGTCACACTTGCTCGTTTGCCTTCCTCTTTCATAAAGGAATAAGAAAAAAATACATTTTGGAAATTCCACCACTAAGGTGATGAAATTCACTCTTTTTGACCGACTTCAAAAAGGTGGAGGTTCTCAATTCGGGTGACATGTTTTTTGATAGATTTATTTCTATCTTGCAATGGCTAAAGCGCACGGGCCCAATTAAATTTAAAGGGACATCAAAAATTTAAATAGGGGAGATGGTTAGATTGTATGCACCACCTACTTGGGACCCAGTATTTTAACATAATTAAAGGAGTACTTAGGTGGTATTGCCAATACATTAATTTTACCAAAGACGTTTTCGAAGTCATAATTTCGTACTATCAAGCCCATTTTGAACTACAAAGACAGGTTGCGCATCAGCAGTATTATCGAATTTATGATTTCCAGAGCCGAGGGTAAAAAGTTTCTTTCATTAATAAAATAAGTACCAAACAAAAAAAATTGTTGAATGCGCCGGCGCACGAATTTCTTAAAAATGTTTCCCCGTTGGCACGCTTAGGAGACAGCCGTCCACCCCCGGCGTGGAGTGGATATTGATTACTTGTCTGTAAGGAATACAAATGTATCAGGAAACTGCTCTAGTGGTCCTCGACTACCATCCTTTGCGCTGACGTCGAACATTAAACTTCATATTGCCTTGTGTTTTGTAAAAAGTTCTCTGTACAATCAGACACAATTTCGTGCTTTCATATTTTATCAAATATATGCTCGGTTGAACCTAGTAGTAGTAGTGAGCTGAGCTCATTTAATACAAGAAAAGTATTGCTTGCTAGAATATTTTGAATAAAATAATTTCGTCGAATTTCAAATACTTATGAAAACAATATTAGCAACTTTTAACTGGCATAAATTAAATAGTGAGCGGTGTCGACATTAAAGTAGTTGAAATTCCGAATTTCAAATTGAAACGAATATTCCCATGAATCTTTTTTCATCGTTTTAAGAATAGTAGTGCCAAAACCGAATGAGAAAACTAGTGTAGTATAATGCGTCTATATTACATTATTACAATACTCGTAGATTTATGCACACAGTTTTCTATTGATATCAAATAGAAAACAAATTCCAGCCTAGGAAACTCAAGCCAAAAAACCTCAACATCATTCCTTGCGAAGATAAATAAATAAAATTAAATAATAATAAGATTGCGGCAATGCAACGTTTTAAAATTGCACAGCTATTTTCGTACTGTGAAAAATAAGATACAATTTATATCTTCTCTATGATGCTAGAAATCGTCCGGCCAACATCGGCGGAGCAATGAGAGCCCGCGGCAGCTAACTAGCAGGTGCACGTTAGCAAAGAAAAATGAAATAACGCAAAAAGGAGAAGTCGAGGCGAACGAGGGGGGAAGGCGAAACCGTCGGGGTGGTTCTTTCGTAGAAAAGCCAGTTTCCTTTAGTGGAAACAGATAACGATCCGCTGCCGACGACAGAATACGTAACTGCACTCACTAAGCATAGATCTACATGCTGCGGAACGCTCGCCTATCAAAGGTATCTAACACAACAGATTCCCTATATCGAGCGGGGAGAAAGTGCTCAGTCAGTGTTGTCGTCGCGATCACATTCCGCTCCATTCATTTTGCCATATCGATGGCTACGCCGGTATTATACCTTAGTATTATTATTTCCATTTCATTTTTATTTGCTGGAATACTGCATCAAATGTTACTTGATTAGACATTATAATAATAAAGATTAGAATGAAGTTCTTACTTATTTTAATTTCTACGTCTACATAAGGTACAGATGACATAAATGCAACCATGCAATTTATATTAATAAATAGAAGACTCCACAAAAGTTAAGGAAGGACCTAGTCCAAAATAACAGTCTTGTTAGAAAAGCATAGATGAGGAAGAGGTAGAATTTATCAGTTTGGTAGCTTGCCTAAATTATGAATTTTACGTTATCGTCCAGCTCATCTTTAAGACTGTATTCCTTTAAAAAATCATTAAAGCTTCATAACTGCAGTTTTATATTCGCTGAATCGTATCAGGAAGTGTACACAATCGTGGCGCAGGGAAAACGGGAAGCGTTGATTCCTCCGAGACGCCGCGTCATGCATCCGTGAGCGGCATCGCAATGCAGGGATCGCCCGCGGCGATGCATGAACCCGACCAAAAAAAATTGTTTGTTTTCCGCTGTGCAAAGTTTCAGAATGGAGTTGTTCTATATTTGATTACGTCGATTAAATCGCCCTTACCGGTTCATAAAAAGTTGTGTGCCTTCGATATTGGCGCAATGAATATTTGTGTGAGCGGTAATGATTGCAGCGGCATGTGGAGGCGGTGCACGGTGCATGTGCACGGCGGGGGGCGGGTGCGTGCCGGCTGCGCTCGTGACCTGCATTCATGACGCCGCGAACTTCCTGCGTTACTGCGACCTTTATTAGATTTTGTGCTCTTGAAACTGTTTTACAGGGATACAATTTAGAATTCGAATAATTTTTTTATTTATCTTTATATTCTACATGTGTATGTGTGATATAGACCTACAAAAGATATTTTCAACCCATAGTTAAAAATATAAATCAAAATATGTTGCACATTTTAGTTGCTCAATCTTTAATAGTCTTTAAATAAAGACGCTAAATCTGTTATATAAACATAAATGATTATTATCATCTAAATAAACTTAAAAACATTACTAGGGACGAGGACGACTTCTTTCGGTCTGTATAGCAAATACAGATTTATAATAATACCTAGATACTACTATTAGGAAAAAACAAATAAGTTTTATATTTTATGAGCAAAGATATTGTCCTTTTTTACTAATTAATACTCCCGTTTGCAGATTATAGTCGCTTAGAGAGGGTCAGTTTTGCCCTTCAATCTCACGCAGCTAAGTGACCAACTGACCCATCTATAATCCGCTCACAACCCATCAGTTGGTCGCGCGCGTCGCTCGCGACCCATAGTTTCGGGAAGTATTGGTCCAATGTGCAGATGTACAAGCGGGTAACCCGACCCCATACAATTATATATATTATTTTATTACAGCATATTTAGTATTGTATGGTTTGTAGTTCGTCGGACTTGTCAGATTTCTTTTCTCTCTTTTAACTATAGGAAACATCGGGCAACGTATCACCAATCTGACCCCAAAGTAAACAGCTTCAGAACTTGTGTAGGTATCAGAAACAAAATCAAAATCTTTATTCTTTAATTCATGTAAAGATGGATAAAGTATTTATAAATCGTCAATTACACAGAGTGACTCTACCACCGGATTCGGAATGTCGTTATCTGTCGAGAAGAAACAAGGAAGGTACCACAAATATATACATAAAAACAAATATAAACAGTTAGACACAGGACAAACATAAATATTCAAAACATAATGTTTTTTTAGGTGGTTTTTGGACCCACGACCTAAATGTAGCTATCGTAAGCAGCTCCACAAAACCCTAACTCAAACAAACGCAGTGAAAATGGTGACGAATTTAGAAACTGATGAGCCTTAATATTGTGGACGAAAGCGCACATTTAGGCACAATACGGCAGTTCAATATTTAACGTGGGCCACTTTGCATATTCACAAGGCGGTCGGGCGGGTTACCGCTCACCTACCGACTTGGAATGGTAATGTGGACCATTAGCCCGCAGCGTACGCTGCCGTGCCCCTTCTGCCGATTACCAATTTACCAGCACTTTTTGACGCCGCAGAATTAGTCTTTGACTTCCCTTGAACGTTGTTAAGATCGTTGACTTACGTATTGTATCCGAACTTTTTTGATTGTTCATTGATAGGTTTATTATAAGAAGCGCCCTGTTTCTTAAATTTCTTATAATTGAAAAAAATTAATTATACTGTCTAGCTCCATAAAAGTTAAGAGGACACCGTGAACTTATAAATAATAACAAAGCTGTTTTATAAATTACAAATAGCTTTATAAAATTGGTACATCCGTCAAGAGAAGGTATAGCCAAGGCATTGGAGTTTATTATTAGTTGTGGCTAACCATTATTCCAACTAAGAAATACTATAATTTCTGGAATATGAAATCATAATCCATAACTTTATTTGTCAAAATAGATGTCTTGGCGGTGACTTCTGAAGTTAGACTTGTATCTAATCATGTTTAGTTTGTTTCTGCCTGCTGGAAAAGTTAGTAACAGTTGTTTCCGAAGAAAAATGAGAAAACTAGAAGAGCCATGAAATTGAAATATTTCTATTCTTAGTGCTAACAACTATGATAGTCGGTCTTTGTAGGTATATGGAAGTAATATTTGAAGCTAGGTTACTACAATGAGACCTAAATATTTTATTATTGAATAATAAAGAACAAAAATGCAACGACAAATAGAATCCATTTGTTTTGACATACTCTTACCGAGTCACGACTACGTATTCCGATGATAAAATGTAATAGTGCGCTCACGAAGCGAGATACGTCACTCATACCGCGGAATACGGATTTAACGTGAGGTGAATATAATAACAGCGTATCCGCATAAAATATTCCTCGATAAACTGATAAAAAGCAAACGCCGAGCGTGTCGGAACAAAAATTGCCAGGCGTCGCGTCCCTCGCCGCGTGGTATTGTGCCGAAATGACACGTGAAAGCCGTCAAGAGTGGCGCGTTGCTGCCTTCACAAAAGGCTTACAGATGCGCGCACCAGAAGATTTTAATGAGGCAACGACTCTGTGTGATTTTATCGCGTGTGCCGTAATGAGAAATAACCAAGCGCGTCCTCTTTGACTGCACTCGTACGGCACTGCTGGCAAAAATGCTACAAGTGACACCTTTAGAAGCGCGCGACGCATTGCACGAGATATTCATTGAATTCGTATATAAACCTGTGATTTTTCCGCGTAGGTCGTATTGCTGAAATTATCTTCCCCTACACATATAATGCGGGAAGTATTATTTAACTTTTTTAATAAGAAAAGCTGTAAAGCGCTTGATACAAGGGTAACAAAGTTTTGATTAATGTCATGTTTTCAGAATAACGTAATTTACTTCAGTACAAATATACGTATAGTAACTAAGATATGTAAAGCTAAGAGTAAATGGGATACTTACTCACCAAACAGCATGCCGAAAACGAAACTGAATGACACAATACTAATATGTAATAATATATGAAAATTAATATTATTACATAATATTTTTGTCGTAAAATGAATTTAGAAAATTCGATTAACCTAAAACTTTGTTCAATGATTTTGTTTATAGATTAGTTAAAACTAATAGAAAACAAATGTAATTTTGCTTTGCATGCAAGCACAGCTAGCAATTCCGAATGTAAAGGATACAAAGTTCCGATACCGTTTGTAAACAATATCGTATCAGTGTTAGCATCAAATCGGTTGTGCAAACGCAATAAAAACAAATTAGGCGACAAGTAAGTTACGAGCGGCGGGCGCACCGGCCAATTTTCATCAATGCAAATCACGTTGTCGACTCGTCAACCCAATTACCAAGAAGTGAATTTAAATAAAGATAAGTATCGCCCTCGAGGAGACAATGCTAATGGCAGAGAGGCGTGGTAATAGGCCCCGACTGGGGCGGTAGGTGCCTTAATTAGATCCGTCGACTTAAGCCCGTGAGCCGCAGAACACTTGTTCAATTAGCGATCAGCGTCGAGTTATTGTGCGGCCGCTTGTTTGCTTAACTGCCGCCGCGA
Organism: Mecyna flavalis; assembly: GCA_949319885.1. Lineage (NCBI taxonomy): Eukaryota > Metazoa > Arthropoda > Insecta > Lepidoptera > Crambidae > Mecyna > Mecyna flavalis. Next base: position 11,849,094 of record OX439426.1, read on the forward strand.
TCTGCTGCGTCGGTTACTTGTGCGATTCAAATGCTTATAACTATTTCACTACAAGAGCGTCTATTAAAACGAACATATTAATCGTAAATTTTTTATATTCTACCATAATAATAGGTGCATGTCATTGTGCATTTGTATATCTAATTCAAAGTTTGATTTTTATTAATGTTCTGTAAATTTTTGTGCAAGTGTTACTTAGGTACTCTACTATTCTAAAAGACATACGTTACCCATATATTATCCCATAAATAAATAAATGCCCTTCAGTATTCTCTACATACATTACAGAAATTAATCAAAGAAATCAGAATGTGAACTGAAATATTCTATATTTATTTCCTTAGATTTTAGAAAACTTGCTAAATCACAATTAAAGCAAAAACTCCATTGCAATAATTTTCCATACTACGAATTGAGGATCCAGAAAAACCGTCATCAACATACACATTCAAGTAAGAGATACCTATCAATTTTCAGCAGTCAGAGCCATCGTTCTGTTGGACAGCAAAAGCGGATTGGATTAGAGGATCGTCCGCATCCTGTAAATTGGCAGCGGCAGAATCATGCCGCCTGTCAACACCTGCTTTTGCACGGCCGTTAACTGACCGTGGCATCACCCTCAGTATCAATAACATCAGCTCTCCGGCATCGAACGAAACTACCCGTCAAACTTAATTTCCATTCGAGATAAGCCGTAGGCGTGTGTGGGTGCGTGACCTTTCTTGTCGATTTGGAAACTGTTGTAGGACTTTTTATCTTTTGCCCTTTCCCGAATTCTTATGTGGACTACATAATAAACCTAGATTGATAAACTAGTATGGATACCTCTTCATATTACAAACTGGATGGCGGAACTTTACGCTTACGTGAGTTTATGTAACGTGATGCAAGCGTACGAGTTTTTAGAATGTGTATTACAAAAAAAATTACACAAGTTTTCAACTCAGTGTCTGAAACATTACTACTGATGCAAAATATCTGCACGAAAATTTTCCTTTTTGTTTCGTTAAAAATTTTAATAGTATTATTTTTAAAGTTTAATTGGTAGGGACAGCTGACCACCAGATCCCTTCTGCCCGCGTCAATCAGTAAGTTTCTTCTGGATCGATGGAAGAGAAATAAAATTTAAAAGTAAAAACGTACTTAATTACACATCACACACACGTGCAAGTGTCATAGTTCGCATATCTGTATACTTTTTTACTGATCTGTGGTAAATACCATCTGTGAATCCACAAACCAATAATAGTCTTGATATTCCTGAGATAAAGTTTTAACTTACATTTTATTTTAAAAATATAGTCATACGTACATACCTTTAAGATTTTGTAGTCCATTGTGACTATCTGTATAACAATTGCACCTTTTGAATTTCCCTTTGCTTAACAAGAACACTAAATATTATATGTATTTAAAAACTTTAGATAAATATTTCTTGTTTTACTTACTACTGTAGCTTTATAATTCTTACCTCGCGTCAAGAATTAACGGGTAGTTAGTTGATATTAAAATGATTGAGGATATTTATCTTTGCACTTTCAGCACATTTGTGTTGTCAGGTCAATCGTAAAAAAGATTCAAAGGACTTAATTTAACAATTTTGAAGAAGAAAAATGCCCTGATCTTCCTCCGCCCATGTGTTAAAAGAGTTATAAAAGTCATGAAAGCGTGCTCCTGATCAATAATATAATAATAATAATAAAAGTTCCTTGTACAGTATGTGCGACAGAGTGTCGCTACCAATTGCGATGCTACCAATTGCGATGACACCGATCAGAGATAGAGGCCGACACCATGTCGACACTGCTTCCGCACACGAACACCTCACCACGACATTACGTCACAGTTCGGACATAAGCATTTTATATCAAAATGACATTTGGCTACTTTGACAAACTTTTTTTCTTCACCTCGACTGTAGGAATCTTAGGATCTTTGCTTTGGCTAAGTAGCAGCTTGGTGGTAAGAGTTTCACAGTTCCACTAGCTATATATCTTCACTGGTTTAATTAGCCGTAATTAACACCTAGATGTGTTTTGCGTTGTTTATATCAGAGTTTGTAGTAACACATTTTAATGATTCTGAATTATTTTTTTGTAGTTTTAAAGGCACGTACTTGATTTTTTTTCCTCAAATAGTATTGGTTCTGAAAATCTTGTAGTAAAGTAGATGCTGCTAGTAAAAATATTTACCAACACCTGAGAATTACGCACACTATGCAAGTTTTACAGTTGAAGAAAAAGTTTTACGTTCGCAGAATAAACATGAAGACTAATATTTTCTCCGTTAATAGGTACGCGTATTTTCTACGTCTTAATCAATCAAGCACTTTTAATATTCTATAGAAAAACGTTTATTTGGCACCAAAAATTATGTACAACACAGGATAATTATATAAAATGAACTTAAACTACAAGATAAAATATAACAATTGAACTTTAAATAATAACAATATTAAACTAAAAATACTTATTTAACTAAAATTTTGGAGCCAAAATGGTCTTCGCTCAGCATATGACCGCAACGGCAGGTGCGCGTGACGGTCGCTGGTATTCTGCGTACTGCTGATATTCGTTACTTTAACTCGTCCATTCAATCAATTCAATCAAATTTCATCTTAGATTAAATCATAATCTAAGAATATCACCAATGCAACTTCTAATATAAATAACCTAAAGATACTTTGGTTATAACCTCCATGTAAGTAAGTAATAATACGAGGAACCATTCTATTTGAATTCAGCTGAAAGATATTGAATTGAGAGGCCGAAGATATTAAATGGTGGTGTACAGGAGCCTGAGGAGGGGCTAGCAAACCGCGACATGACCCGGAACATGTCACGACATCCCTACGTTTATTATCTACGCTGTTGCTGCTACGTAGTGTATCAGTCTCATTCTTTTCGTACCCTCTTTGTACACACGACATTCCTCGTCTCTTTATACTCGGAACTTTTTATGAGTACAAACATCTTTAAATGTTGTTAAATGGGCGCAAAATCGTAAGGTATTTTTTTATTACATCCATCATTGCCTTTGTTAATATAATTATTATTTTTGTTCTTTTTTATTAATGATACAGAACATGAAATAATTAGTTTTTTCCATTGGTTTATTTCGGTTCGGCAGTTAAGTAGGTATAAAAAAAATTAAGCCTGTAGAAGTTGCAATTTTTTTATTAATATAATAGCTAAACAAACACAAGAATAGAGGGGAGTTAACTCTATTAAAATATAAGCGATATTCATGTTTTGCAATTAAAAATTTAGCTCTTGGCAAAGCCAAAGTTTTGTTTTGTGGTTGTTTGTATTATACTGAAGTGCCTGAACAGACTCAATTAATACGTACTTACAACTCTAAACTGCTAAACTTGTAAGGCCCTTTAAGCTCGTGACAAAGCTACGTAATGCTCGCGGTACTATGAAGCCCTCGTATCGAAGTAACATACACTATGCATAACAAATATTTTAATCAAACAAAACAGTTGTCCAATTCTGTAAGGCAAACGGGTAAAAAGTAAATGCGAAAACAAATTCCCAGCATCCCATATTTATTTACACAAAAGGAAAACCAATCCTTCAAATAGAAACCATGACGCGGTACGCAATAAAACAAATATGTATTTTCCACAATCCGTCCACTAAAAGATAATATGTTACTTTATTTCTATTTTCTGTATTCACTGAGGGTTTATGTATCTCGAATAGTCACGTCCCCTCTCGGGCAGGGCAGGCATACAAATAAGTGAAAGTCCAAGCGCCCGAACACCCGACGCGATGTTCTTTATCTGTGGATCTCTTAAAAGAATTTGATCGCATATGAGAATATTACGAGCAACATCTGTGACGAGGGACGTATAAACTTAAATATTTGGATACAGGGACCGCACTTACCATAAAGAAAATCATCTGGTCAACTGTAACCCCTGTTTACCTTAGCCTAGGGGAAGCAAATTACTTGAACGTAAAATTGAAAACGTTTTATAAACACGATTTCTTGTCTCTTGCGTGCCCGAAAACGCCGATATTATTTTATTGAAAAACAGTTTTGTCCTTTCAAAACAAATGACGGTTGAATTTTGCTTATACTTTTTGCCTTAGGGGATCTTCAAAGCGTTCAAATGGAAATAACACAGCAATTATTTTATAAACGCGTGAGGTTGAATAGTTTGAGATTGATTTTTCTATACTGATATTGGCAACGTAACCGTCTGTAGGTCACGTATAAAATATACTTACACACGTAAAGCGTGCTAAAACTTACTGAACACCCAAAGCGAGAAAGCCCTTTTTGTAAAGCTTTGCTACAAATTATTTGCTTATATATTATTTCCCTTAGGTAGATTCGAGAAAATTATTAGTTTAAGTAGTTCTTTTAGTGCGGACGTGTATGAGGACGATAAAAGTATATTTATTTTGTATGCTTCTCTTTAGTCAGAAAAGTTAGAAACGGGGAAAATTTTATAATAGACATGTGACAATTTTGCCTTATTAATAAAACAAAATGTTGCTTGCAGTACAGAAGATATTTTAATATATCTTCTGAACTGAAAGCAACATTAGTTAGATTAGTATATATTATGAAGTCTTTAGTTTACCTATACTTATTTTATTTTTAGTTTTAAGTATTTGATCTTTGTAAATATGAATAGTAGGTAATAGTTAAACTTTTTATTTTGGAATAATTCGGCATTGTAAATTTAATCAAGACCAGGTATGAAATCGTTACAGTCAATTGAAAAAAGGAACTATCTGGGCAAGTTTTCAGATCATCTATATATATATAAAACTCAAAGGTGACTGACTGACTGCCTGACTGACTGACTGACTGACTGACATAGATATCAACTATCTATATAGATATCAACGCACAGCCCAAACCACTGGACGGATCGGGCTTAAATTTTAAATGCAGGTAGATGTTATGTTATGAAAGGATTTTGATCAATTCCCACGGGAACGGGAACCACGCGGGTGAAACCGCGGGCGCCCGCTAGTACTCTATAAATATTAAAACAAGGACAATGGGGTTATTAAGTATCCTGCAGTGAAGCCGTCTGTAAATGAGCTGTGAATTAAAAGTCTTAGTAGTTTGTGCAGTCTCGGTGCAAAATGAACAACGTTACTCCGTTTTATCTCGAAGCGGATAATGGTCTTGATTTCCCATTGTTTGAGGAGAGCTCGACGTGACGGGGCAACGCGAGCTAAGAAACTGAACACGATTACTGCACAGTAGGGGTGTCAACTAGTATTAAATTGATGTCTTAAGCTAGTATACCATAGGAAAATGTGATTTGTGTGTGTACTCTGTGCCTTACTCGTAAGCAAGTTTAAGCAAACACACTAATCTAAATACATATTATTTATCTGGATTTCGTGCAAGTGGTATGAAAACTCTCCAACTCGAGACTATGACGTGAAAATTAATCTTTAAATTTATCCCGTTTTATTTACTTACCTGTACCTGCCTATTTAATGACTCCTTCATTGAAATCAAGTCATTGCCAAATGCAGGTTGCTGATCACAAACCCAAGCAGTTTTGGAAGACCGACACAAAGTTAGCTCGACCCGGGAGTTGAACCCAGGACCTCGAGATCTCGGCCCGGTACTTAAACCACTAGACCATCAAGGCGTAATTTACTTGTCTAAACATAATAAAACCGTTGGTACAAGGCATATTTTTTAATGTGGTGACAAGTTGGTGATTTCAATTATTCGACGAGAAAGAAATTAAAGTTATTTTTAAATATGAAAACGATTCTAATACCATTTAACAGAGTACAAACGCCATAGCACCGGCTCTTACTTTAAAAGATTAATTAGCCTTCAAAGCGCTTTAATTGGAGCATAATTGCTGCTGATTCGCTTCTTACTTAAAAAAATAGATTTTAAGATCTCTGCCACCAACTTTTTCAGGACTTCGGTATATGTAATTAATATTGAAATTCAGATATTTGTTTAAAACATACTCGTTTTTTTATTAAGTAATTTGTTTTTATTTTGTGGTCTCATTAGATTTTTTCATGCAAGATCAGTTACCGCTTAGATTAACCTTATTGAACAGACGTGTTTCATTCCTTACTTTATATTCCAAATCTGTCACAAAAGCGGATGCGGGACGATTTGATAGCGATACCTCATGACAATCTCCATGCGCAGCACTGATATTACGTCGACTTAAAAAATTAACTGTACAATAACTTAATTTTTTTTATTTATCAATTTTCCAAAAAGGAATCATCATACTTTCTAAAAGATTAATAAGAACAAATCTAGCACTGGTGAAACTAGTCCTATGCGTAGTATTCGCTTTGTTAGAAAAAAAATACCTCAAGAAAAACTCCCTCGGACACACAGAGGTATTTAATTCCTAAAAGTCTAAAGCCGTCACAAAAGCGGATGCAGGACGATTTGTTAGCGATACGTCATGGCGTTTTAACGAGGTGTCCGCGCGCGCCGCAATCAATCTGTCGCGGCGCGGCGGCTGTCAATTTGCGGACACGGCGGCCCGCGCGCCGACTTGCCGCTGCCCACTTCGAATTTACATTATGCCAATATTGTCAATTAGCTTACTATATTCTTTGTTCTTCGTTATATTTTAAATCATAAAATCTTTACAAGAGTGTGATAATCACCTGTGCGATCAAGCCTTTTATAGAATAAAGATATTGTTACTTTGATGTTTCATAGTTAGCACCCTCAGACAGTAAAGTGGTTATAAAGAAAGGAAAGTTCAAGCCGTTAGACAATAAAGGGCTGAGAAAAAGTGTAGGGCACCCAGAAGCAAGAAAGACTAATGACCTAAAAACGACTGTTCTTGTTGGAAACAGGCTGCTACAACTTGTTGGAATAAAATATGAAAATAAATAACCTCAATTAATTTTCATTATAATAATTATGATAATTTCCGTAACCCTTAATTGGTTCATAGACAAGAAAGTTCCGCTACTATAAAACTTAGTGTGTTCAATACACGTGGTCCGACGGCAGTATTGTTTCAATATTAATCACCCCACGTTTGTAAGGAGCAATGGTTGGCAGGGCTGCCGCCGATACAATAACGAGACGTCTCCCGCCACAATCAATGTGGTGTTAATTTGTGGCGGGCTTCGGCCCGCACCGCGGCCGCGCTTGATGACTTCCGAGTGACCGCCTCTGATTTGCATAAGGGCCCGCTTTAATATGAGATTATTTTCGAGTTAGGACCACCCGCCGCGGTCCCATTCATTATTAGTTTCGGAATATTTAGTAGACCCAATCCCGGTCGTTATTAGAATTGGCACTCGAGTTTCGATTGCTGTCCAATTACGATTAAAACAATCAACGTCGTACAGATTCCCCCTGTGTAGCCACCGCTTATCTGGATTTTCTTATAGTACTGCGCCACGCAAGTACATTTCGGAGAACGGAATGCAGTCTACTCTATTTCAAACGACGACAGAAAGCTTTGCATTTTGAGAACGTGAAATTCTTTACATTTTCTTCAACTACATATAAATTTTAAAGGCGTAATTGTAAGAAAAGGAACAAAATATTATATCTAAACCTCAAGTTCGTCAAATAAAAGGTGTGTTAGAATCTTTAAGGTAGTTAGCCGTGACAAACTGTATAATACAATACAATATTATGTTACAAATCATAACAATGAGCGAATTGAAAATAATAAAAAAAGACACTAGTTAAAGTTACAACTATTTGTGTCTCTTGTGCTCAAGTATCGTATCTTTCTCTCTAACCAAATGTTTGAAACTCGGAACGAAAAGCGACACAATTTATTATGGACGTAACCTACATAATTATATGCTAATTGCTAAAAAATATCATTGCCTGCATGTATAAAAGCTGATATATCCCCATTGACAAATGTCTTTGACCGAGATCTATTCATATTGTAGTCCGAAACTGATTCATATTGGTCGTGTGTTAATAGCAATACGCTCGCCCACACAGACAGAGGCTTGTCTCAGCGTCCGCATTGAAACAAATCAATCTCCATCTTACATTGAACCTAATCCCCACGTTGGACGCCATACAATAACACAAACACCGGAGTAACACTGGAAAATCTAAAGCATAGCAGTGGCATAGATGGAGGAGAACAACAATGTTACGTAGTGTAGTGTCGTCGGAGCCGCGTCTTGCCATCGGTGACAAAGGGATTACCCTTCCCCCGCACGCCCGCTGTCTGCGGTTTCTTAATTAACCCCTAAATACCCCTGCACGCCGCTGCTTCGTGCGGTGTGTAAGATTATTGCCAACGTTACCCTTGTTAATTTTAATGTATGGTATTATTGAAACAAATAGAACGACGAGACGCGACGAGCTCCTTATTAACTTTAAGTACGTTTGCTCATACTTGTGTGTCATTATTGGGATTAGGGGTTTATGGTTAATTAGCAGCAAGTTTGGTGATATAAAAACAAGTTGTCTAATTAAAGACGTATATTTTCGTGATTGTTTCATCTAGTCTAAATACACATTTTGCGCCTTTAATTAGGTAGCAAATGATAAAATAAAATCAAGGAAATATTTCTTGGTGTGTGTAACTAGCTGTGCCCACGGGTTGGAACACGTGGGATTAGGAATTAGGTTACCTAATGAAGGAATAGAGAAAGAGGTAATAAATAGAACATTTATTTTATATTTAAGAATAAGTTTTTCATATCATACCATCAGACATCTTCCATGGGATTTCTCGTCAAACTTAGCCTTGTAGTTTAGAACATCTGGAACGAGCAAGCTAACGAAAAAACATCAGACACCATGTACGACTTTTGTGGATAAGATAAAGTTTGAAATCTTTCGTAGCGTGAAACAGATGAGTTATGTATTTTTTAGTATGATAGCTCGTAGCAGCCGTAGCGTCAATGCTACAATGCTACGAAATCGTAGCACTAACAGTTTAAAACCGTCAAACTTTGATTAAACATTACAAGAGTATAAAAATATTGATGATTAATGTATGATTTGCAATCCGCAATCAGGATTATTTTATGTTTTGATAAATTTTATATTTGTTTTATAGGGAAATCAATTAAAAAAAATATTTCAATAAATAGTTTTTTGAAATCAAGTATAAACTACCATTAGTTTACATTGGTAGGTACTCATTGAATAGCACAAGATAATTATTGTGCGTTAAAGTTTAAAATCAAAATTATTTGTGCAATAACTCAGACAGACACATTTGGTTGTTTGTTACGATGAGGTCAAAGAAGGACGCTTTAAGTGAGACATTAATAGCCTTCAATGAATCTATGAATACGTCTGTGAAGACTAACGGAACGCGTAGACAGCTAATAGGGTGCGTTGGTAATGCACGATTTACATCAGTTGAGTCAGTCCGGGGCAGCGGGGTAGAAAATGGAGCGGCGTGCTTAGAGCTAATACGATCAGGTGGGCAAACAGCGAGGCTTTCATCTTCACTCGGGTATCGCGCCTCGGCAACACACACATTATGAATCCGAATGTAGCATCTCGTCTGCGCTAAAATCATTTGAAGATTCCTCCGCTCTTATTTTATTACATGAACCTGAAAATGGGCTCGCGTCTTTTGTCCGGTAATTTGCGGTTTTTGCCGCGTAAATGAACTTTTAAAGTTTTCGAAACGTCTTTTCGTCAGTGTTGGATTCTTGATTGATATTTTTTAGATTTGGTGATGATCACGCACTCAAATAACGTATATTTTGGGACTATTTACCAATCTAATAGTAATTATAGTATTAGTTACTAATAACATTCACTATTTTATTTAATTTAAATACATTAGAACATTTCTATGTCATATGTAATCACACTGTACAGCAATTTATATAAAAAAGGAACTTGTTTTATAGGGACGGCTATTCAGTGTCTACCCTATTTCGTTACACTAAAAATTGCACGCATTTTCTAAACTGTAGGAAAAGATTTGTTTGTTCATACAAAATCTATTGGCGAAAGTACAGGATGTATAAATCTATTGGTGTCGGTCTAAGGGAGACGGTGATACGTAAACAAGTGTGAACTGGACGGAATATCGGCAGTCGCCAGCGAGCAAGTTTATTCTCCAAACACGGCAGCCGCGTCCGCACCGCTCCGCACTCTTCCGACTCGACTCCGCTCGGTGAATGACAAATGTTTACTCACGCCACCCCCGGATAACCTTGTCTTTACAATACCATTCAAACTTTACAACTTACCCTCGTATTCTATCCAAGCATATTTTGTACAAACCAAACAATAAACGCGACGTGCGATTGCCCCGATACGTAAATGTAAAAATTTAAGAGGAAAACAAAGAATGGTAATTTGGCAAGTCGAAGACAAACGCATTTAAAATGGGCAGAGCAGAGCGGCAGCCATCTATCTTAGAGCTTGATAAACGACGACATTATTCCTTATCGCCCACTCAATTTGTTTAAAAGCGTTCTGCTTTGATAATTTGAAAATTACAAATCGTATTCTGACACAAAAATGTCCTCATAACTGTAAATTTTGTCATCTTGATAACGTTGACGAGAGCGATCTTCCCAATTTTTCAAATAATGTGTGAACCATTCTGAGATGATAGTGTTGCCAATATCAGTTGTAATAAGTCCAGGGCTGAACCGCGTAAGGTCTCGGGTTCGATTTTCAGGTGTAGTATGTATACTTATGTAACTAATCATGCTTGATATATATACTAATCCTACTTCAATAAACGCAGTCTTGTATCATAATTCCGACGTTTCACTCATCTCCCAATACTCGCCCTACATGGCGACCCTAGCCACGGAATGTGCTTCGCGAATATGAGACCTCCCATATTTGGTGTGGAACTTTTGTGCAAGTAACTGCAGTGCGCTAATTAAATTGAACAATGGAATTCTACTTTCGATCGCATCATCGAGTGCACGTAAACTCAATAAATCAAATCTCAACTTTATTTTTTGGACAAAATGGGCAAATCTCAATCGAAGGAGGAGACCGTGATTGTACAAAATGCAGCCGGCAGTAACGGAGCTGGAATCGAACAATTTCGTTTCCATCTCACCACGACAAATATCCTGCTATCAATCATCGTGTTGCTGATCTGTTTGGGCTTCCTGTACTGTGTGTACCGGGTGTACAAGCGATGTCACACTAAATGGATTACGTCGGAGATATCCAGGAATAATTTGCGGAGGTCCATCTTTCGACAACGGCAGCTCCCAGCACCTACAGACGAGGCGAGTCAACCGCAGGCTTACTTTTCTAAAGTGTAAAGAATCAGTGAAGTGAAAAATGCGTTTTTAAAATAATAAGTGTCGTTTACGTGCATATAAAATACGTAAAGCGTGCAGTGTCGTATATCGTATAATCATCGTTTATGTCAATAATGAGACTTTATTTTAAGTACGAACTTTAAGTAAAAAAGTATGAACTTTAAGTAAAAAATTGCGTTTATTACAGTATTTAATCTTAATTATAGTGTTTTCAAATGTGTTAAAAATATTTACATGAGTATTCAACCATTTTATCTACGCCTTGGTGGTAAGTTATGAATTTAGAATTACAACAATTGTATGAAGAATTAAAAAAAATTAGAACATATTTAATTAAGATCGGCCCAAGCCGACGTGAAGGAAATATATTACAAGTTAAACTTAATGAATCAAAAGAGTTATTTAGTTGCTATTCTAATTGGTTAGTAAATTTTAGATACGAAGTAAGTCAAGGTAAAATTAAAAGTAAAGATATTCAATTTTATGAAAACTATTGTAAGAACTTAGAATCACTTTATACAAGTATTTTACAATTGTGTCAGCCAGAAAGTATTGAAAGCGAATCACCTACGAAAATGGATTCTTTTGATTTAAAGACGGCTTTAACTTTATTGCCTGTTATGTCAGATGACGAAATCAGTACAAAGCAATTAATAGATAATATTCATTATTACGATTCTTTGCTCACCAAGCCCGAGTGCAAAAAGAATTTAATTAAATTTGTCTTAAAAAGCAGACTTTCACAAGCTGCAAAATTACGTCTTAAAGACGATTACTCTAGCGTGACAGAGCTGATAAGTGACATGAATAATGAATTATTGCCAAAAAAAGCGGCAACTGCAATTCAAAATAAATTGCAAAAAATAAGACAAAATGAAATGTCTATTTCTGACTACGGAAAGGAAATAACAGAACTATTTGTTGATCTTACGATATCGCAAGCCAATGGAAACACGGAATGCTATAATATTTTAAAACCTATTAACGAAAAACAAGCAATCAAGCAGTTTTCAGATGGCTTACGCAATCGTAGGCTCAGTACTATCATTTCCGCTAGGAACTATAGCTCCCTGAAAGACGCGATACAGGCGGCTCAAGATGAGGATACTTCCACATCCACCGCAGGCGAAGTGATGGGTATGTATAAAAGAAATCCTTATTCTTCTAGAAGTTTTCATAACAACTCTAGGTACCCACGCGGGGGACGCAATAGACACATGTCTTCGTATCGGGGACAACACAACGCGTTTCAAGTAAACTCGCAACGTACGAGTTCATGGAATCAATCAAACTCGCGAGGCCAGGGGCACCGAGGACAAGGACGAGGACAGCGAGGACGTTACAATCGAGGTACGTTTAATAGATATCGCGGAAATCAAGGGATAAGAAATAACACAGTTAACGTCATTAACCAGAATTCCGATGTTACACCAGAAGATCCAAAGCTAGACGAGTTTTTTCGTGACTAAACAAAATCATTCGATCTTAGCCAGTAATAGCAATTGTTTCATTAAACTATTAATTTCACCACATAATAAAACTTATTCATTCTTAGTCGATTCGGGTGCGTCATTGTCCGCTATAACATACAAACATGTGATCGAATTAAACATTCCATTCCATAAGGAGAGTGTAACGATAAACGGACTAGGTGGCAAAGTTCAAACCATCGGATATGTTTACATTCCACTGACCTTAAATGGACACATAGTTAGTCACAAGTTCTTTGTGTTTAATTCATTGCCAATTGTGTCGAATGGAATTTTAGGTCGTGATTTCTTAAACAGATGTGAAGTACGTTTAGATTTTGGAAAAAACATTATTACGTTAAAAATAGGAACTGATCAAAATATTTCTTTGCCAATTACAAGTAATCATAGAGTAAATGTTTTGGAAATTCCGCCACGCAGTGAATCAATACATTATATTCAAACCGAATTAAAGACCGATTGCGTTATTTGCTCGGAAGAATTACATGACGGTATTTATTTAGCAAGTTCAGTAGCGACTCCAATTAATGGAAAGATACCGATAAAAATTTTGAACGTTACAGAAAAAGCATTTACATTATCGAATATTAATCCTATGATACACGAACTTAATGAATATAATATTTGTACTTTTGACAAAAATGAAAATAATTCGCAACGAGTGAAAAAATTGTTTTCTCTATTACAGTTAAATGATTTAAATACGGAAGAAATGGAAAGTATTAAAAATATTTGTGCTAAGTATGCAAATATTTTTTATTTACCAGGCGATAAATTAAAGACCACGAACATATACACCCATAGTATTTCTTTAAAACCAAATGTAACTCCAATTTTTTCAAAACCCTATAGGTTACCCATTAGTCAAAAAGAAGAAATTAAACTTCAAATTAATAACATGCTCAAAGAAGGAATAATAGAACCTAGTAAAAGCGACTGGTCGAGCCCTATATTACTAGTGCCAAAGAAAGTTGATTCAACGGGTCAGAAAAAATGGCGATTAGTAGTAGATTACCGAAAATTAAATAATTGTATCCAAGATGACAAATATCCACTTCCAGATATTACAGAAATATTAGAATCACTGGCAGGAAGCGTCTATTTTACACATTTAGATATGCACCAAGGTTATTATAACGTGAATTTAGATGAAAATAGTCGAAAATTAACAGCTTTCAATTCTGGTCAATATCAAATGACTCGGATGCCTATGGGCTTAAAAACAAGTCCGAGTTCATTTTCAAGAATGATGAATTTAGCGATGTCTGGTTTGAATAATGAAAAATGCCTAATATACCTTGATGATTTAATAGTTTTTGGACGAAATTTAGATTGTCATAACAAAAATTTACATGACGTTTTCGACAGATTGCAAAAGGTTAATTTGAAATTAAATCCTACAAAATGTACATTTCTTAAAAAACAAATTTTATATTTAGGCCATCTTATATCTAATCAAGGTATATTGCCCGATCCCGATAAAGTCAATACTGTTAAAAACTATCCCTGTCCACAAAATGCAGACGAAGTCAAAAGATTTGTCGCATTTACAAATTACTACAGGAAATTTATACCTCGCTTTGCTGAAATTGCTCACCCATTAAATCAACTTTGTAGAAAAAATACAGATTTTAACTGGAACGAAAAATGTCAAGAATCTTTTGAGTCTCTTAAAAAATGTATCATATCACCTCCAGTATTAAAATACCCAGATTTTTCAAAACAAAACCATTTTATATTGCAAACTGACGCGTCTAATAAGGCAATTGGCGCAATTTTGTCGAATAAAAATGGACGACCAGTAGCTTTTACTAGCAGAACACTTAATAAAGCTGAATCAAATTATCCTGTCATAGAGAAAGAGTTGTTAGCAATTGTTTGGGCGGTTAAGCATTTCCGTCCCTACTTATATGGTCAACATTTTAAAATTAAGACAGACCATAAACCTTTAGTGTACCTGTTTGGTATGAAAGACCCTTCCAGCAGGCTAATGAAATTTAGATTGATATTAGAAGAGTATAGCTTCGATGTAGAATATGTTAAGGGTTCAGATAATGCAGCTGCAGATGCTTTATCTCGAATCACTTTGACATCAACTGAATTAAAGGAAATGAATAATAATATTGTAAATGTTATGACGAGGGCACAATCGAAAAAGATTAACAATCCCGATTCTTCTTCGTTGGACATGATACCTACAGACTTGAGGCCTGATCAACCAAAAGTCGTAAGTACTCATGTCAAACCAGCAGAATCAGTCGAACTATGTATGGGAAATAATGATAATTTAAATAAAATGAAGAAACTAGGAAATATAAGCAGAGAAAATAAAGCTTTTTGTTATGATGAAAAGAAAAAGATAATTTTTATCAAATATTTAAGCTCTGACTCACGAATGTCGCGACGCGAATTCGTGAGAGAACTTAACATTTTCTGTAAATCTATAAATGTCAATGAAGTATGCATAATTAAAAGAGATGATAATAAAGAATTTATTAAGAAATTAGTTGAGGAAATTAAATCTATAAAAGGATGGACCGGTCCGCGCGTGTGTATTATAAATAATGTAAAAACTGTATATGATAAAGACGATAGAAAAGTTATTCTAAATGATTTTCATCTCCTGCCTAGCAGTGGCCATGCAGGCATGAGAAGGATGGTCAATAATATTAAAAAATATTATTATTGGCCAGGTCTTGAAAATGATGTTAGAGATTATGTTAGGCGATGTGATAAATGTCAGCGTCAAAAACATTCTTTACCAATAAAGGAACCAATGAATATTACAACAACTGCTACTACAGCGTTTGAAAAAGTATATTTAGATCTTGTGGGTCCATTTGAAGTTGATAATAACAACTACTCTTACGTTCTAACTTTACAATGTGAACTTACCAAATATGTGGAAGCTTATCCCTTAATTTCTAAAAAAGCAGAGGAAGTAGCAAAAAGTTTCGTCACTAATTTTATTCTCAGATATGGAGTGCCACGAGAAATTAGTACAGACAGAGGGAAAGAGTTCATTGCAGCGACTTTTCAAGAGGTTTGTAAATTACTACAAATAAAACAATTAAACTCCACTGCTTATCACCATCAGTCTCTGGGTGCGCTTGAAGTATCGCATAAAAATTTAAATTCTTTTCTTCGTATACAAACGGATAATCATCCAGAAACATGGAGCAGCTGGCTTCCATTTTGGTCATTCGCATTCAATACAACAGTTCATACTGAAACCAAATTTACCCCATATGAACTGGTATTTGGTAAAAAATGTAAACTACCAAGTAATTTAACCACGGATCTAGAGCCACTTTATAACTATGAACATTACCCATGTGAACTTAAATATCGGTTACAAGTGTCTCAAAAAGAGGCAAGAAGTAATTTATTAAAATCAAAAGAGAGTAGGAAAACCATGTATGATAAATATACTAACCCTATAACATATAATGTAAATGATTTAGTATTAGTGAAAAATGAAACAGGAAATAAGCTTAGTTCTTTGTATTCAGGCCCATATAGAGTAGTGAAAGATAAGCCACCAAACGTAGAAATTATAAGAAACGGAAAAAATGATTTAGTGCACAAAAATCGCACGAAATTGTATGTTCAGTAATAAAAAAGTACTCTGTATACTTTATTGTTATATTTTCATGTATTATTTTAGCTTATTATAAAAAAAATGTATCTGTCTCTATATTTTTTTTCTTTTGGATGGATGGTGTAGTATGTATACTTATGTAACTAATCATGCTTGATATATATACTAATCCTACTTCAATAAACGCAGTCTTGTATCATAATTCCGACGTTTCACTCATCTCCCAATACTCGCCCTACACAGGGCATTTCAACAACCTTTTTTACTGATTTTGCAGTCGTATCATTTAGTGTTGAAAGACATCTAGAAATAGAAGATTATGAATGCCATGTTTGAAAACTTGATTCCTTTTTTCTACAATTACATTCGGAGAACTTTGACAGTAAGTTGCTCGTAGTCTTTCAAGCCTCTTGCGAGATGAGTTCTTATGCTACTGATGCAGTTAAAGGTGTCACGGTACCACCAATGTCGCAATCGAAGCGTTTTACATAAGAGGTTATATTGTTCCAGTGGTGGAGGAGCCGGAGTTCACGGACGTGATCCAGAACGTGACGGTGCCGGCCGGGCGCAGCGTGCGGCTCGCGTGCTCAGTCAAGAACCTCGGCTCTTATAAGGTACGTTTCGTTTAACTTTCCAACTAAACCAATGTTTGAACGGGCGACTTAGCCGCTGCTTGCGACTGTTGAATCTTTGCAATATTTTTGTGGTAATATACATTGTTTTATTATAACGTCGTAATAGTATTTTTTGGCAATACAGTTTTATTTCATTTTGGACACCCATTTGAGATTTACAGAATTTAAAAGCAGATATATATCCCTTTAAAATATATGAATAAATTTACTTCATAAAAAACGCAGTTTTAACGAATGATTGCGTCGCAAAAGAGCAGGCGATAGAGAGCTTTTTTTTAAAGGAGATTGAACAAACAATGTAAATGTAAATATAAAATAGAATAGAATAAAACTTTATTGAAATCCCAAGAATTTAAGTACTCCAACCAAATCTTTAAAACGTTAACAAAATTAACAATAGGTATATGTTAAAAAAAAATGTTAACTTAATTTACAATGTAATTTAGGCAAAATACTGTAAAGCGCCCTATAAAATTAGTACCAGTGAAATAGATCGAATAACATTGATCTAAGTAAACATTTTCTTGCGACGGTTCGCGTCCAGCAATATTACACAAGTTTCTATTCTGTCTATCTCTGATATTATTCAATATCATAAACTTATAATTCTACGACTCGGACAGATTTGCCGATTGGAAAACTTAGGTTGTAAGCAACATTACACTAAGCAAAAAGCAAGAACCTATTTCATGATTTGAAAGGAGTCTTTTTATATTGGATTATACGTACGCACTAGTGATGGGCCGACTATAGTATTTGCCGACTAACCGACTAGCCGACTATTCGGTTTTCAAATTGCCGAATAGTCGGCCGACTATTCGGCAGTGCCGATTATTACTGCGTGACGTTTTAGTCGTTGTTTTCCCGCAGTAAAATGAGTCTTAGTAGTACAATCTTTCTTAGTAGTACAATAGATTAATGAAGTTTTTTTTAAATTAAAAGTTTTACGATTGTGATAGACGAAACTCGAACCAATAGTATTAGCTGCGTCGCGGACAGTCACCGGCCCAGAATAATTGCCCTTCGCGCTTATCAAAAAGATGATGAGTAACTTCATATTTATTATTTAATAACATTTGATTTCCATTTTCCCTTCAAACTTAAAATAACAAATAAAAAAAATACTTGCATGAATCGATAGTACTACTAAAGGTGAAGGTTCGTCATCAGTCTAACCCCTTTGGAGATGAAATATTCAAAAACCCTTTTTTAAAATGGAATCTTACACATTTTAAAGAACCCCAGTAAAGTTTTTTTTTATAAACCCCTTGGAGGTGAATTTCCAAAAGTCCCTTTTTTGTTTGTAACACGCAACCAAAAATTTACTTCCCAATTTTTAAGCCTGTGACTTTTAAAATAACGGAGTTTCATACAAACTTCCCCCCTTAAAACCCTCTTTTATACCCCCTTGAGAGGTGAATTTTCAAAAACCCCTTCTTAGTGGGAACTTACGCATTATAAAGAATCCCTGTACAAAATTTTAATTTCTTAGGTCTTGTAGTTTAGACTGGGCGTTGATTGTCAAACAGTTAGTCAGTCAGTCCATTTCCTGTTTTGTATACTTGTATTAGATTGGTACCGAGTACGACATTAGATAGGGTAGGTATTATCTATTTATTTAACTAAGTTATAGTTTTCGTGTATATTTCAAGAACAGATTGGGTTCAGCAGACCAATTCCTAAAGGTAGCACCTATTCACAAGTATGACTCTCAATCATCTGCTAGCACCTTAAGCCAATGTAATAACCATAATAGTCACGAAACGTCGAAGAAGAAATCGCGCGTGTGAACATTCTTTGTTAATATTGAAGGTGCTGAATAATATTATAATATATTATAATATACTATAAATTTTGCCGAATAGTCGGCGAAATTTGCCGACTAGTCGGCATTGCCGAATAGTCGGCGAACGGTGCCGAATAGTCGGCTTTCCCGACTAGTCGGCGAATAGTCGGCCCATCTCTAGTACGCACCTATTAGAAAAACTTGCACAAAAAAATAAGATTTTAAATAAAATTTAAATGTAATCGAGCCGTAAAGTGTTAGAATATAAACATACAGGGTATCTATCCTACTTTCAAGTTCTCAACAGCAGCCCTATAATATTATAGCACAAGCTAAACCTAAGCAATTAATTATTAAAGTAGCGTATGTACCTAATAGAATTTCCAAACAAATACTCCATTCGAAATACTTTCAACTTTTCCGTCCGTGCTAGCCCTGCTGATGACAATATTCAATAAACTTATCAACAACGAACACCTGATACGTACACTATCGTTCAATTAGATTCAGACTTTTCAACTGTACATATTATTTAAGACGATTATGAATAAAACAATGTATTACTTTCCAAGATATGTACATAATATTGAAGAAAAATATTCGTTGAGTAATGTATTGATAGGATTAAGTAGTTTGTATTACTACTCTACTTTGTCACTCGTTGCACACACAAGCAAACACAATAAGTAGGTACAAGGAATCGTACAATACTCAAATAGGCAACTAATCTATTTAGTAAAGTAAGTGCTTGTTTAAAATATCAGAAAGCATTTTATTTTCGATGAAAGGCAACGAAATCACGTCTGTGGGGGCGAACTACTTAGACCGCAGACACACTCCGCGGTGGGGTAGACGACAATATGCGTGGAGCGCCGAAAGGAAACATAAAATAAGAAGCATTTTATCATTTGATTTAGAACGCGCCGTCGTAATAAAGTGTCCATATAAATGGAGGAAGATATGATTTACAACCCCTACGTCGAGTTTGCACCTCTCTCGCATAACTGGGATGGTTTAAAAACTAAAACGATGGCAAAGAAAAGTGAACCTTAGCTCTTCACTGCAAAAGTCAGTTTAGGTCTTATATGCGGTGTTTGTGCGTATTGATTGGATTAGCTTTATAGGTAAGGTTTATTATTGGGAAAATTTCGTGCTAGTGCTAACCCACTCTGAAATGGATATGTCTCATAACAAACTTAAATCTAATTTTGATAAGCTTATCTCAACGGAGGGTGGTTGAGGCTTTTTGTACTCTATTTTATCTGTGTGCAACTTTTATTCTGCATACTCTTTCTTGAAAACAAGTGTCACGTTTGGATCGTAACTCTTTAAACACAAGATTGTATAAAAGTTGAAAATGTGAAAATTTGTAAGTTTTTGTTCATTATTTTAAAGTTCACAAAGTACAGAAATTAGCTTCCACCTGCACTTTAATAATATTAATCAGATAATAAGTAATAAAATAAAAAAAACATTTAAGTACATAGGACAAAATGAATATAACTGTTAAGTCCAGTCAAAATTCTAAGCAATTTTTGAGCTTTAGTTTTCCTATAGTGCTTATTTGCTCCTATTAAAACGACGCACACAAATCGAATAATGCATAAAAATCTTTTATATATAAATTCAGTTGAAACAATTCTAAGCATAACCTTCAAAGAGCATCATTAATGTAGCATTTCCGTATGAACGGGTTTTTCCATCGTTGCGAGCGTCGGCAGCGCAATAAAAGCCAAAATAGTGTTCTTCTGAAATAAAGGCTTAACTGAGGGAGCCATCACGGATGCCTTGTATTGACAACAAGAAGCGGATTTTCCCGAAAGCCTCGCCTTCGCCATTAGTTTCCCGCATCGGTTAAAAAGATTTGCCTTTTCAACGCTTTTTTAGAATTATTGGGTTTCACGAAATATTACGATGAACAACGAAATCCGGGTCCGGTGTATTTATACTATTATTATAATACTGATTTTTTTATAATTTTTAAATAATTTATCAGCTTGATATTATGAACCATAAATCCTTTTGACAAGCCATTTTGTGTAGTGGTCGAGAAGTCGGCTATTACACCAAAGGTCGCGGGTTCGATGCCCGCACGGTACAAACATTTGTGTGCATAAATGAACATGTCTGTTTGTATCGGTCTGGGTGTTTCTATTTATAATATGTATGTATTTACAAAAAAGTATATAAGTAATGTTTATCCGTTGTCTAGCACCCATAGCACAAGCTTATGCTTAGTTTGGGGCTTATTTATTTATTTATTATTTATTTATCCTTATGCTAGACTACACTACAAAAATCCAACTGACTTATTCAACAAAAGTATGTCATGTACCTATCACTAATTAAAATTAATATTGTTTAAATTAATATAGGCCGAAATGTCTACTTTGGGCTACATCCGAGGCTCAGGCAACTCGAAGAGTCAATCTAGTTTCTCAAAACCTTTGAGATTTTAGTTCCCTTATTCAAAAATATCGACTTGAAGCTACCCAAATGATGAATAAACAGAAATCTGAATGTAATGCGAATGGCTTGTGTATTTTATGCAAATGTTAGGAAGTATGCGCACGTAGCCGGTTCATCGGCATGAAATGTCAGATAGTCGGCAGTAGCACGTATGTGGGTTTGCAATAACATGCCACAACGAGTCGCAGCAATGTTACACTCGCTCGTGTGTGCCGGCTGTGCAAATTCTGGCATATTTCTCGTGCCTTAATACCGTTCGGTACGGACTCAAGACAGGGGAGCGGTGCCGTCCGCGCCCTTCGCCCGCCGCGGCGGGAATGACTGCTATTGCTAAATTAGTCAATCCAGCTTCGTGTTTCCATTGAACAATGTCAATTTGATTATTATGCCTTTATTAAGCTAGTTTTAGAGCAGCTAGCTAGTTTTAAGATTGATCTCAGGGGAAATTGAGGAGATTGTATTTTGTTTAATTATAATAGTACCTAAAGGAGTGCGGCAGAAATGGGCTCGATCTTAAGCGTTCGTTCCACTATTCAAAATATAATTAATATTCGTTACAAGATTTTTAATATTTAAATTCATTAAAATTGATATTTTTTACCCCGGGATAAAAATATAATCTATTAAATGAAAATACTATTGGTTTTGTAGTGCATCCGGTGTGTTATGTGCATAGTGCATAGTACGTCCGGTAGAATAATAATAATGTTGCTAGTTGAGATACTTAAATACTGATTTTCCGATCAGATCCCATACAAATGACAGCTTAGAATAGAGGCACGATAATTTTCTGAAAAAATTATGGCAACAGAAAAGTAAAAAAAAATCAAATGTCATATAACGTCTGTCAATCATTCGTTTCTGTTTGTTTTGAATAACTTATGTGAATTATTTTGTTTTGTCGTTATTGTTGGCATGCTTGGTTAAATATTTGACGACTTTCGCTACGTTTAAATGACGGTTTCAGCTAAAACAAACGACCTAAGCTTTTCTTACAACGGATCCAGTGAACTCGACAATTGGGGTTATTTTTGTAGAAATCAAAATCATCCTATAACTATTTTTTCCCAGGGAGTGGATTTATAAATTGTAGTGTATTTGGAATATTACTTCATTGTCTACATAATAATAGTAAATCGGTAAGTGTAATTCATAAAAAATCAAGGCCCAGCGTTCTATGGATGTTCGCCCGTGTCCTTTAATAAACGAGTCAGAAAGTTGAAACAGAAGTAAAAATGATCGAAATGCCACTTACATACACACATAATTTTTTTATGTGTTAAGAATGTGATTTATAAATGTAAGCTATTGATTATCAACCTAATAAATAACAACTAACTTACAAAAAAACTCTAAATAATATGCATTAGATCCCTAAAGCAAATAAACATGTCGACAACAAAATCTGACTACTGCTCGCATCGCAGAAAATAACTTATTGGCCGAAGATCCCGAGAAAACTTGTAGTGCCCTCGGCACAAATCCGCAGCTGAAGAGGCCCCTAAGTGGGCTTTTAGCAGAAGTAAGCTAAGCCGTCTCGTGCGAGATGTTAGCTCATTTCTATCTGCTGCATTAGTGACGCTGCGATTTGTCGCATTCAGGAAACCGTATGCGTTTAAACATAAGTCGATATTGCGACATAAATATAAATATGTAACTAGTGTATGCTTTTGTATGAAATGCTTTGCGCATTTCATATGTTTTAATGGAATACCAATCTTATCATTGTATGTGCTTTTTAGTTAGTTGTGTTTAGAAATAATTTAATTAACTTTTCATACATTATTGGGTTATTTTTTCATGCATCTTTTTATTATTTTATGTCCCTCATATTACTTTCGCATTCCTAAAAGAAATCCAAAACTCATTCTCACATTCAAGAAAGCTTAGTCAACAGAACCAGAGTGGCTATTCGGAAAATCTTATTCGTCGATCAACCTGTAACTTTCGCGAAGCCTCATTAGTAGTTTCACGACCTTTTATATCCCTCTTGCGCTACGTGAAAGAAAAGAAATTACTGGAAATTTCCATTCGTTTCAAAACGCGTACGGAACATTCAAGTTGAATTTTTATATACAAAGTAAAAACGATCGTTCAGTATTTCGTATCAAATTCTAATATTTTCTTAATAAAAAAGTTAATTACAACAAACATTAGGCTTTCGCAATCAAAACACCACCAAAATATATTTCATTGAAAATCGGCAACTAATAACGTTTTATCAAACCGGTGAATAAAATCAAAGGTCCTCGAGAAGTGAAGACATGCTTATAGACCAACCTATACATACCTCCTACAAGGTGGACAGATGATCTTATAAAGGTCGTAGGAACCCACTGTATGCGGATGGCACAGGACCCTATATAAAAAAAGTACTCTATGCACAGGACCGACCCAAAGATCTCGGATAGACCCAAAGATAGATAAAATACACGCCATTTTGAAATCAACAATAAAACACGCCAACTCAAAAGACTGTAAGCAACAGGATCAAAACTAGCCACTTAATAAAATACAAAGAACCTTCAAATAACTTGGCACAAACAAAGTACTTAACGTAAGATGAGGCTCCTTAAACGTTCCATAATTAAATCTGTCGTAATATTATTAAACACGTCTACGAATCATCTCCTCGGGCGATAGGGTCCGTCGTTAAAGAGGTTCGGTGCGGTGCGGGCAGAATGGGCAAAGTTTGCAACGAGTCCATTATAAATCAAACGACGCCTTCGAGGCATGTCCTGAGGGACGCCAGCTCCTCTCGTGCCTCTGAACTTCAACTTTGCCTCCTTAATGCCTCAACAATTAAGATAAAAAGAAAGAAGGGCTAAAATTAAAGGTGGTTAAAAGATAACGAGTTAATAGGCCGCCCAAAGTTTCGGTAAGACGCTCTGATTTCGGAGGTTACATCTGAGGATTACACCGTCGACCTAATTGAGCAATTGAGCTATCGCGCTGCCATCGTTCTGATACTCGCTCGGAGTATCGTAAACGAAATGACTGTAACATAAAAACTAAAGACCGAAAGAGTGAAACTTACATGCAAATTTACCACAGACAAAAGTACTGAAGTGTAAAACGGTGATGTTTTTGACTGTCGTCCAAACAGGCCGAAATAATGTCAGCACTAGCGTCGGCCCGCAGCTTTGTCCTCTTGTGGTGTGTTGATAAAAAGTAGCATGACTGTAAAATTTTATCTTAACCATTCAGTATTTTTGCGTAAAATACACCCATAGTAAGATAAAATTAGTTTTTCATTTCAGGCTCACACAACTCGTAAACTATAATCGTAACTTAATTGGTTATTTTACATGACTCTTGATGAGTGTATTCTGTCCCAAGTGCCAAATTCTGATCGTAACAGCGGGCGAAGCATTTTTTCCTGTATAATAAGCAACAGTTAACTGCAACCTTCGTTACAAATTGCGAGAAATTAGTCATCGAGGAAACTTGCGCAATTTGTATCTAATTTTGCATATTTAACCAAGATGCGGAGGCTGTCGGCAGGAACTGCCTGCCGAGTGACGTTGTGGCCTAACTCGTTTAGGATCCGCAGACGAATGTAATTAGTTAGCCGCTGCCGCCATTTCTAATATCATATTTGCATCTGCCGGCTTCATTACTCACTTTCTGCGACGAATAATTCGATTCATTTTTAAAATAGGTGCAGTTCATTGTTATTGAATTATATCCCGTAATTTATGTAGAATTTACTCTAAAGCATGAAATGAAAATTGAATTGAGTATTAACCGATTATTACAATTTAAAGGAACATGCAAAAAACATCCCACCCATCCACCAACAGATTTCAAACGTATCTCTATCATGGAATGTCATAATGATATTGAAACTAGCGTAAGTATAAATGTTCTATCTATAGCCAAGTTTGTAGGTGGGTGGGGACAGAGCCCATAAAATTTTTTGCATTGTCCTTTACAAGTTTAATAACAAGTATCACGTTAAACTTGTAAATAAAATCAAGACTGTACTCCGCATATTTCATCACATGAAGGGAAGTTTTTAATATTTGTTACTGTTAACCATGGACGTCAAGAAAATTCATGTTATTTTTTAATATTTATACCGACATCCAAACAATGCGTCTCAAACAGCATGCAAGATGACAAGACATCCGAAGGGGGAGAGAGAAAAAGAAGACACTGATTTAAAAAATGAAAAATTTAAAATAACACTTAATTCATTTCGATGAAAAACTCTTTTACAAAAGTGATAAAACATTCTGACTTGTTTTTAATTCAGTATAGGTATACATAACTACAGATATACGAGTATTACCAACCCTTGCGTTAATTCTGTAAATGAGCAACTTGTTTTCAGATTGTTCATTATCTCTTTTTGACTTGTAGCTAATACTAATTAGGAAAACTCGCATGTCGTAGCTTTTTTGTTTGCTGTATCTATCTTATTTGATTTAAAAATCGTAGGAAGAAAACGAACCGGACAGTATTTTGCTGTGTTAAAAGCAATTTTCCGTCTGTATCTTCGAAGTTTTCTAATTAACGATATTCTTACATGTCCTTATTGTAACATTAGTGCTAATCTACTAATAAGGCAATTTGAGGTGTTACGAGAGTGCGCTGGCATTTACCGCAAACCACATCTCAGCCAAGCTTTCCGCGCTGTAGATCGCGGTTCCTAGCTCATTAACTTAAAATGTATACAAGAATATTACCTAACATTTTAGCATTCTCCTCACACAAGAAAATATTTTATGAACAAATATGAAAGAATTTGTAACTTAAATTTTATTATAATTTAATTATGTAAGTACCAAAACAAAAACATGTTTTAATATATTTAAATTTACATTTCCCTAATATAATAAAAAATCCTCTACCCTTACATAGGTACTTCAAGTGAAACTAAACTATTAAAAAGTCGTGTTCTCTTACCAATTTGGCTAAAATTATATCCTAATTAGATGGAAAGTCACATTATATACCAAAATTACGTAGACGATTACAGAGACTTGAAAGTCGGCGTCAAGGTTCCAAAACTTGTTTCTAAAGCCCATCCCGTAGCGTTTCCTTCACTAAGCAATTTTATAATCCTAATTCTGGCAAACTTGGGACGTTACAAAATATTTCGCCCCGACCCCGAACATGCAAAGAGGACTTCGTCAAGTTCAACATTTGCCGCTTATCTCATACCACTCAAAATTTTGATTCCTACTTAATTTTATCTTTACTGCTAGAACAATAAAAGTGAAGTTTGAAAATATCATTTATGGTTTATGGATTTGAGATAACCATTTATAGGAAATTATAGATTTGGGTGAACTACGTGGATGTCGGAGTAAAGTGAGGTTCATAAAAGCAAGCAATTTTGGCAGCATGGCTCGTGTGGTTCTATCGGGAGTTATAATCGTCTGAAGTGGTTTACTGCCAACCGAACTGAGATTCTATTTTCAACATAAAAATAATATACGCACACACTCAAAAGCATTCTTTACCTACACTTATCTCTATTTGACAAACTCATCGCCTGATGTGTTAACATAAATTTCAATATTTTGTATAATTTAAGAATATTCAACCTGCGATTGCATCGTTTATGTAATTTGTATGAATCTATGTTCTTAGAGAACTTATTGTAATTAAACATAATTATGATAATTTCACTGTTTATATTATATTAACCATAGTTGAATAATTCAAAACTGGTTAACCGATCGAAGTCCTTTGTGTAATAAAGTAAAAGTTTAATTGAAATGTCAACCAAAATTAAGCGAAAACATTCAAATTAAATGAACATTATCATAAACTTTTACTATTTAAGCTATTTTAACACAATTTGCAGCGAGAAAAAAATTCCCTACCGGTCAGTATTGTGAATGTCACAGAATGCAGGGATGGCAATGAGCCAAGTTGTGAACATAAAAAATATACCTAAACAGTCATATCTATACTAATATTATAAAGAGAAAAGATTTGATTGTTTGTTTGTATTGAATAGGCTCCGAAAATACTTAACCGATTTGAATAATTCTTTCACTGTTCAAAAGTTACACTATACCCGGTGAACATAGGGTACTTTTTATCCCGGAAATGTGTGGGGAAGAGGGTATATTTGAAAAAAGAAATTACTTGATAACTATATAGGTAGACTGCGTAAATAGATAGTCAAGATGAATGAAGAAACGTAATAAAGCAACGACCTTGTCAAAGAATACCTAGCCGGCAGTGTCACAGAAAACGCTAGGAAAAAACCTTCAGAAAAATTCGAAACGCGTACATAATTATGTATGTAAAAGAAACACAAAACTTTTAATTTACTTTTTATTACTGTCAAACTTTTGTGGCACTATTGCCAGTGCTACTTTAAAATAACACAATAACCACGAAGGTTACATCAAATTTCTTGTAAATGGTGGCAGAGTGTGGAATAATTATAGAAAGATGATGTGCAGTTTGTACAGATTTTTATTTGTTACAACAAGCAGTTGTCAGAAGTAATAACAAACCGTAGCATAGCAACGGATCTTAGGCAGCAGGCACACAGTACCTTAACACTTCCCCTCAAACGAATATCATCTGGTCATCTGACACACGTATTCCAGAAAAGCTAAATTAATACAATGCACTAGCACTCCTCTAAACTCATTCTTGCGTCGTCAAACGTAAGCCCGAAACACATTTCTCAAACTTAATACGCCCTAACGGCTTCGTCAAAACATCAGCTAGATTATCCTCAGTACACACATACTGTAATGCAACCGTTGCATCCTCAACGCATTCCCGCACGTAGTGATATCTTATATCGATGTGCTTCGTCCGTCTATGTGCAATAGGATTCAGAGCTAACTTTATAGCACTCTGGTTATCCACGTATAGAGATACTGAACGCTCAGGCACTTGTAAAAGAGAATTCACAAATCCATGTAAATAAGTAGCTTCTTTACATGCTTCTGACAGCGCTATGTATTCCGCTTCTGTTGACGACAGAGCCACGCAAGTTTGCTTCTTGCACTCCCACGACACAAGGTTTCCACCTACCTTAAAGGTGAACCCGGAGAATGACTTTCTGTCTTTTACATTTCCTCCCCAGTCGGCGTCAACGTAGCCGGTAATACTACTAATGGCAGCAGCATCCGCCTTGAACTCTAGGCTATAACTGATTGTGCCTTTGAGATATCTTAGTACCCGCTTTGCAGCTTGCATGTGCACCTGGTAGCAACAAGAATTATATTGAGATAAAAAAAACTTACTGCGGCCGAGATATCAGGCCGAGTATTGCAGGCCAAGTAATTCAATGCTCCTATTAACGACTGGTATCTAAGCCGGTTTGGTTGATCCAGTGCTACACCACCAGCGACAAGCTCATCGTCGACACTATGGTCTATTTCTCTCAGTTTTTGAGTGTGACTCATGATGGCAGCTATGTATTCATGCATATTCGCATGTCTATCCAATCTCTCGTCTAAGAGTGCATTCAACAGACTTATTTTCCTGTTGAAACCTTTATCTTCAAATACAGCAGCTAATGCTTCCTTCGCCGTCCTCGCTTCTTGAACGTAAGGGTAGAGATGCGGTTCAAGGTGCAAGCATATGGTCGCCAATGCTTCCTCATCTTTTTGGATAGCAGAAAGATCATCAGGTTCCGGAGACTTCGCCGTGTAGGAAAAAAGCTTTTCACGTAGTAAAAGCATTTTCAATGCGAACTTCCATGTTGAGTAATCTTCTAAGCCGTTGAGCTTCGGGATGGAAAATTTCGTGATCTGGGCCATAACCTCTTGTAAATGGTGGCAGAGTGTGGAATAATTATAGAAAGATGATGTGCAGTTTGTACAGATTTTTATTTGTTACAACAAGCAGTTGTCAGAAGTAATAACAAACCGTAGCATAGCAACGGATCTTAGGCAGCAGGCACACAGTACCTTAACAAAATTAATAACCAAGCAGGTTAATATAAGTTTTTAAAAATTTAATGCTGGCTAAATTATTCAGAAAAAATCTATACGCCATTAAAGAAAAAAAATTATTTTGTTTTTATTGCTGTCAAATTACAGAAGCATTGTTTCCAGTGCACTGATCTCTATGACACTGGATGGGCGATTGTCACCAAATGTTTGATCCGATTTGAAAATCGCCATGTTGGCGCTGAGAGCAGTAGTTAGTGCACTTGGAACTAATAATAGTACTAAATTTGGCAGATATACTTTGATAATGCTGTCATTGTCAATGTCAATGGCTGTCCATTTGAAGTGTAGATAGAGAAAATTTAAGTCATTTAGTTCCCAGTGCACTAATGGGGGGCGCTTCAAATCGACATAAAAATAGCTGTCATTTCAATGTCTATAGCCACTCCAGCGTAATACGCCGCGCGTATTATAATTGACCTCAGTGTTCCAGTGCCTCTTAAAAATAAAGAAGGTCAACGTCTTTTCAAAACTCTTTGATATTCCTTTTAAAAAAAGATTTGCTTTTTATTGCTGTCAAATTAATCGTAACTCTGATGCCAGTTACATTGAAAAAACCAAGCAGGTTATTATGCTTTTTCATTAGATGCTGGCTAGATTCTTCAGAAAAAAAAATTTAAACGCCTAGCATAAAGGGAATATACTAAATCTATGATAGGGAAAAAGAAACAATTATTTTCTTTTTATTATGTACATACTGTCAAAATGGAAATTATGCTGCTAGCGTTTTTAATGATCCAAAAAAGGTTGAATGTTATTTGGAAAGAATGATAATGAGATCCAAAAAAATTATAATCGACTACTAAAATATTAGTATTTTAATACATAGTCAAAACAGAATAAATATACCTATATTTGGTCATCGAAACTACTGAACCGATTTGAAAAATTCTTTCATTTTTATCCCGGAAATGTGGGGGAAAGGGAAGGGACATTTTGAAAAAAAAAATACGCGCGGGTGAAACCGCGGAGGCGGCCGCTAGTTCTTTAATAAAGCGAGTAATTAAATAGTTGTCAAAAGATTTATTCACATGTTTTTGAGAGCTTTTCCAACGTATACATATAAAACATGGTTACAAATTTATTTTAAACTTTTCATTAAATTGCCATTTATTTCACTGGTTTACAAAATTCAACGTTTTGTCTGTTGCCGTGGATTTAATGGTTGAAAACATTCACTTAGGTTTAGTTTATGTTAAATCAAGCGTAAAATATTTTTTTGCAGGTCCAGTTTTTTTGTTATTGATTTTCAATATTTCTATGCATCTATTAGTCGATAACGTACGTATTTGACTGTTTTTATCTAAAATATTATGTTGTTTCTGAGATACAAGTAACAAATATGATTAACTTTAAACATTCTCAATCTGTTTTGTTACTTTGACGGACAATTTTTTTAAAAGTTGTATCAATATCATGTTTCAAAATACCAATTTTAAATATTTTGGAATGCGCTTGGAAAATAACAAATTTTGGGCATCTGATTGCGTTTGTAAATCGTGGATTAAATATTTAGGGTTAAAGGAAAGTAGAAATAAAGGTTCTTTTATATTTAAAACACCAGATATTTGGAATGAACAAAAAAATCATCTTGACTGCTGTTACCTTGGTAGCGCTACGTTCATGCTACGACTGTGACGGCTTAAATCACTAAAAATCGAGGTAATTGCCAGAACCCAAGTACGACATGACGTGTACATCGTCCAGTTCAACATTCACCTGAATTTCAGTGCCCAAAAATATAGCTGGACTCTTAGAACAAAGTCAGTAAAGGACTAAGCACATCCCCCATTGATTCTGATTTCTAAAGTCTGTCAGTTGAGCCAAAATGCTTTACACAAAATAATTTGAATGATTTTTAAGGACATTTGAATATTTCTAAACAAGCTTCAGAATTATTGGCATCGATTATAAAGAAAATAATAGTTTTCTCCAAGAACTAGAATAACGTTTTATCGCGCGAGTAAAAAATAATTTCGTAGTTATTTTTCGAACCATCTTTACATTTAAAAGACATGGGATGCAAATGAGCCTAGAATTTCAATTCCTCTATGGTCACCTGGACAGAATTCCGAAAAATTGAGGAAATATGAGCGACGAGCAGGGAGAGCATATGCGTCAGGATTTACGTGTCATGAGGAACGTTATCTGGGCTATAAATACGATGTCTGACTATTGCTGGTCTCTGATACGCCTTTTTCAAAGTCTTCACAATTAAAGAAGACATTTAAAGCCAAATTTTGGTTGAACTTAACGAATAACAAAGTTTAGAAAAAAATTTATTTGGCAGATACACGCTTTTTTCTGCTGGGAACGCATGTAGCTGAATCTCAAAAACTAGACCTGATAAAAAAAAACTACTAATAGTTTTGAATATAGTATAACACCAGTAGTCAACAACAGCTAAAAAAATTCCGGCAACAAATGTACTGTAAACTAGTGTTTTTTTTATTAATCAAGGCGTAATAGTTTCCAATTATGTGCCGGTTGATAAAATCAGAGTACAAACAGTAGTAATCAATAGGTTCCGGTCAGTAGGTAAGTGTCGCGGGTCGCGGCGGCGCTAAGCGCGATGCAAGCTGCGGCTTGTACTCGTAATTGAATGAACGCGGCGCGGAGGGACACACCGCACACCGCACCGGGATTAGATTAGACGCCGGCCACAATTAGGCAGATCGGATTTACATCCGCCGGCGTCTCCGGCGCTCCACGCCGCCGCGACGCTGCCCGTGTCGCATGGGTCATGTTCATTACGTACTGCATCTTGATTGCCACCGTAAACACATGTATAATTTGATGACCTCAAACTTGACAGATTTGCACGACTAATACAGTTGTAGCTAATTGAATTTGGTCAACAAACAAGTACGTTTTGTTTTAATATCAAAAAGCTTTTTATATAAAGTTATTTATTTTCCCTTAAACTGTTAATCCTATTTTGCTCTACATGAACACTAATTGTATTTACACATATAAACTGCGTCTATTGACACTGATATAATGTTTTTACTGAAAAACGTATCGCTTATGCTATGTACGTTGCTATTGGTTCCGTAATAAGTTTTGGGATTAGACAAAAAATGTGTCGTATCTAACACTGTTAATATGATACGCCTTTGCTGCGATATTCAAATAGCGTAATTTGTAAACGCACTTGGAGTTTTGCATAAAATTATTTTAACATAAATCAGATGAAATATTAAGCCTTGTTTAATATCCCGGAGCCCCAGGTTACGCCGACAAGTCAGGTCGCCGTCATTAGAGGGGTTACCGTCCCATTGCATAATAAAATGGGCGAAGTTTCCTCAAGTCCATTATAAATTAGACAGCGGCTGAGAGCCGCATCACTTAAGATAGGTAAGATGTGACCCGGCACGAGTTTCAGCCAAACTTCCCCTATATTACCGCAATCTTGATAAAAGAACTACCCGGTTGCCATGATTCAAAGTTAGAGCTGGATTAAGAGATAAAAGATGCACGTCGAACTTTTAACTTCGACAACCCACATTTGTTAATTTTCGATTTAAAATGTTGAAGAATATAAGATTTTAGTTCAACATTCGTTTTGTCTGACAAACTGCCATTTAATCGTAGCAGAACTGGAACTGGTTAAAGTTTCATTTCAGATCTAAATACCTTTTACAAGAATTGTTTCCTTTGAAATATCCTGCGAGTTTCAATCTACTTAATGAATTGTAGAAGCGAACAATTTTCAAAACAATATAATTTATGGAAAACTACTCATTGACTTTTATTAAATAGTTATACAATGATGATCTTCAGTGAAACTTTTACAAACATGAATTTAATTTATCAGAAAGGTACTAATTATTCACTTAGTTACGTTTAAAGTTATTCTTTGCATAACAAAATTCGAAGATATAATTAAAAATAAATATATAAAAGTAAAGTTTCGACTATTCATGTCACGGCAAAGGCAAATCTTTGAAATCAAGTTATCTTATAGTATATAGTTATAACAAACCCGAACTAATTCAGTTCGGGCACGGTAATGTTATTACCGAATCCGAAAAACCCAACACGAAGTCAGCTCGCCCTGGGAATTGAGCCCAGGACCCTGAGATCTTGGCCCGGTACTTAAACCACTAGACCATCGAGGATTTTTCTATATTATAATTGTATAAATTCATAAAAAGTTAGCCATTCTGTCATGGTTACTACTTGTAAAGTGTCTTTTTACAAAAGCAGAATATATTTATGTTACGCGAAAAAAGTTAAAAGTGGCGCGATGACTGGAAGTGTAACAATCTCTGCGAAATGCATTTTGAGCGCTTAATGCTGTGGAAATTGGTGGCGCGCGACGCGATGGCAGCCGTGCAATTACACAGATGTCGCCGGTCGCGACCCCACTAACAACTAATGGCGACTCGTAAAAGTTCAAGTTCGCTTTCCAGTTGTTCCGCTTAACCTCCATAATGTTATATTACACGCGTTTAATCTAAATAATAGACATGCCGATCCGTTTTGTTGTTATTGTCGAGCGTTTCAGACTAATGTGAGAAAGGTTTGTAAGAGCGCGTAAGACATAAACGGACGAAAAACATGATTATTACTGACTTGATGAGAACAATCATAACTTTACTTACCTTCTCGTGTAGATTTCAGATCTTTTCCTTGAGAAAGGTACATACAGGTCTCAATGCCTACTTACCGTAAAGTAGGCTTAGTACCTGAATAACAAACGAAATTAGACAGGTACTAAGCCCAGGACGAAAGATTATTAAATCTTAAACATAAAAGTGTTCAAAAAAAGACAAGAACAATAATTAAGGTCGTGGGACCTAGTGTACTACTTAAAACTAAAGGGTCGAAGATCAGAAGCATCTACAGAGTGGAAACACATGTCATTGAGCAACGCAAATAGCATAAAAGAATTAACTAACAGTTACATTAAGAGCACTAAAATGTTCGTCAAGATCAAAACGCATCCGAAAAAAATGTATTAAAAAGAAGCTCCTTTCCTGGTCTGCCTTTGTTGTTTCTGGAAATAAATAATTCTGATTGAAACTAACAAAGAACGCGGAATATACCTTCCAGAGATAATCCGATCAGAGATATGTGATGTTAATGTTTCCCTTTTTCTTTGTACATTTCAGAAAAAAATCGATGTTCCCAAATAAAATATTATTATTCAAAATTAAACAGTTTAACTGATGCACTTTTTATAAAAACAAAACCATTCATTCAGTACAGAACTCAAACGCAACCTATTTGTTCACGGTAAAAACTTTAAATTCAAAAAAGTTAGAATTTCATTTTAAGGACCTTTCTGGCTTCATATAAATATTAATACGTCATTATTTTTAAAAAGTGTGTGAAAATAAAATATTTCAGAGTTAATTTATGTTTTTAATTTAATTAAAGCAAGTCATTTTAAAGTTTTAAACACTATTTCTAGAGAACTAGCATCTGACCGCGGCATTGCCCTCGTGGTTTGTAGTGTTATTCTGATACCTATAAGTTTTATTACTAAGTCATACTCATTTAAATCCATTTATTGCAAGAGTATTAAACACTTCTAAACCACTGGAACACAAAATATATCGACGTCTTGAGCTACAATTAAAAGCATCTTAAAATCATTTCTCATGTCGCCGATACCCAAGGTATTTTTATTTAGCAAGAAAAAAATATTTGAAAAGAAACGTTGCTTTCTTTAATTTCCGTTACGTCACTGGTCCAA
This sequence comes from Mecyna flavalis, assembly GCA_949319885.1. NCBI lineage: Eukaryota > Metazoa > Arthropoda > Insecta > Lepidoptera > Crambidae > Mecyna > Mecyna flavalis. The sequence goes on from OX439426.1 coordinate 11,883,941, forward strand.
TTGGGAAAACGATTGGAAATCATTGAGGCACGACGTCCTCCACACCCCTCACCGTCGAGCTGTCTCATTCGGAAAGTATGTGTATTAAGAAATATTATAAGCCTATCAAATGTGTATATCGGCATGTGTCAGCAAAACGTCAAACATTTGCGGAAGTTGCGTTTCAACATCGTGTATGGGAACAGACACATCTATATTTTATTTTGTAATAATTTTTTTTAACCTAAATACAAAATTGTGTGGGAACTCAAAAAAATTAAACACAGCTTTTCAGGGTATGTGAGTAAAGTTTCTATGTGTGAGCCTCACACATAGAAACTTTACTCACATTTAACTATTATATTAACCTCACACTGTGAGGTTAATAGTTAAATTCACAACAAAAAAAGACAATTGACATGCGAAGTTTGAAAATGGAACAGCGCGCGACAGGCCGCCTCGCGATTTTTTCGCACGTAAAAAAGTTAAACAAGAAGGTTGAATACTGGGAGATCTTATTCTTGGCATTTTTATACGCGACCTTGGCCGAAATTAGACGAGAAAATAAATGATGTACTTATTTAATGTAGGTTGTTTTTGCGTAGGGTAGGTAGGCAGGTAATGTAGAGGTTCTTTTTAAATGCCAGACACCTTTGCCAAACCAAACCAAAAACCATTAAAATAAATGAGTCCTGCTTTAATCTCGGAAATTATTTCGTACATAAAGCGTTGTCATCATTATACCCACAAGTTGAAATAATTTACCGTAACGTTCTTTGCCCGCCAGGTAGCATGGATGCACTTCGAGCAGTCGGCCATCTTGACGGTGCACAACCACGTGATCACGCGCAACCCGCGTGTCAGCGTGACGCATGACAAGCACCGCACGTGGTTCCTGCACATCTCCGACGTGCGGGAAGAGGACCGCGGCCGCTACATGTGCCAGATCAACACCGTCACTGCCAAGACGCAGTTTGGATACCTGCATGTTGTTGGTAAATGCCGAATTTTTTTATGCTACTTCTGTTGGCAGGCATGCAGCCCACCTGATGGTAAGCTACCACTGCCATTGCCATTGAAATAACCATTCTTTCGAGAATTTTGTCCCGATCTAGTCAAAGTACTGCGACTTATTCCAAGTAGTCAATTAAGTCCAGTTATTAAATTGAAGCGACTGCCATCTGATCTCCGTAACCCTTAAAAGGGGAACTAGACCAATTAGATCATGACTACACAGTCATTCGGCTGTGCAGGTTTCCTCAAATATGCACATAAAAAAACCCATAGGTGCACGCATTCCAACCATCGACATCACTTGTAAGAAAATGCTTATAATATAAATAATACTTACTTTTTGTGCGGTGGAATATGCGTTTATGCATTATAACCGGCAGGGTAGCGAGATAAGCTTCCCCGGTTTCCCCTCCTTACTCGAGAAGAACATGGCTTGTGGCGGCCTATCTCTGCAGACGCAAGGTCTTTCACGTACCTCGACTAGATTTATATTTCGACAATTAATACATCAATCTATCAATTAAAACAGCACAACGAACTGAAACTGTACTAAAAGTCGTTTACATAGAAAACTTACATCGAATTTTCTAGTTTACATTTAAACAAATCGGTTTTAGTACTCCATTGAAGGTGCAAACCCATAACCTGTATTGTAATCGCCGACCGTCAAATTATATGTACTGTGTATGCCTTGTTAGCATGTCCGTCAGTCGGTCGTATTGACGGTACACAATGCGATCCCGTGCAACCAACCGGCCAAATGCAGTTACATTCACGTAGCAATTTCATAGGGATCAGTCAGGTAGATGTTCCAAGATTTCAGGACTTTAAATATGTTTAAGATAAATAATTTAACGGTAATCTTTTTATACATACTTCCACCAATTTTATATTCTTTCATGTAGATTCACTTTCCGTATTATGAAAATTAGTGAACGTCTTGTACCAACAAAAACTTATAAAAACTTTTAAAGGACACTAATGATATTATTGCTGTCGCTTATACATGTTTAAATACTCGTATGTATACATATCTTGTAATGGTTGCAATTAAGCCCCGACTGATATCGGCTTCCTCCACATCCAGGGCGTCGAGCTTGATGCACGCCCCATTATTTACTGACATAAATTTACGTCCAATAAAGTGGTGTTAACGTTTGTTTGCAGTGCCGCCGACGATCGACGACTCGTTGAGCTCAAGCGACGTTATCGTCCGAGAGGGCGCCAACGTCACTCTGACGTGCCGGGCTAATGGCTCCCCTAAGCCCACCATCAAGTGGAAGCGGGACGACAACTCAAAAATATCCATCAGCAAAGGGCACACCGGTCAGAACTCGATTTTGTTAATGGACGCAAAAAATATTTTCCTTTTTCACGCCTCTACGATCGCAATCTAACGTTAATATGGCTTTTTCAGTTTCCGAGTGGGAAGGCGAGGTCTTGGAGATGGCTCGTATATCACGGCTGGACATGGGCGCTTACCTCTGCATCGCCAGTAATGGCGTGCCTCCCACTGTGTCTAAGCGAGTTAAAGTTAGCGTTGATTGTGAGTACTTTTAAAAATGCTATAACTACGAGTCTACTGTCTAGACAACAATACTATGAGTTTGCTATGAGCATAAAAATTATAATTTTCAAAAGTTCAAAGTGCAAATACAACCACGGACAAATTGAAATCCAGTGTCATTTATTAAATTAATATTATGGGTTTTATGTATTCATTAAGAGTTTTTTTAATTAATATTTAAAGTAAATATTCCTTTTTTGAATAGCAATCAAAATAGCTTAAAAGCATAGATGCTATAATAAACTCTCAATTCCAGTTCCACCTATGCTTTGGATCCCACACCAGCTCGTCGGCGCTCCTCTAGCATACAACGTAACTCTAGAGTGCTTTACCGAAGCACATCCTACTTCGCTTAACTACTGGACGCGCGACGATGGCCACATGATCCACGAGAGCCAGAAGTACCATATGGAGAACACGGTGGGACAGCCCGCGTATAAGACCCACATGAGACTGCTCATCAGGAACATTACTAGTGAAGATTACGGCACGTATAAATGCGTAGCTAAGAATCCACGAGGAGAATCTGATGGAACTATTCGCTTATACAGTAAGTTTATTATGAAATAGTATGTTTGTTTTTTGCCCATTGAGATATCGTATGCATTTGGACAAGCACATTCAACGTAACCCAAAATACTCAGACCAAAATTGGCAGAATAAAGAAATCATTTTTGCGCTTCTTTATTTACCTCGAAAGGCTACTTAAAGAACGCAATTCTGTAATAACTCATTCGAAAGGTGTTGCTACTTAAGAGGCAAAGTCTTACAGAACTTTCTTCTTTGTGATTCTTTGAAAAATAGTGAGTAATTATGTATTTCCGCAGCCTCGTCGCCGCCGACGACGACGCCGGACCCGCGCGCCGCGACCGTGCCGCCGCCGTCCCGGCCGCCGCGCCGCGACACCCCGCTCACTGACAAAGGTATAAATCTTCTGCTTACCCATTGTTTATTTGTCTCGCTGCAATCGCATTGAACAAACACAATTTAGCACCTTAGCGAAAAATACGAAAAAGTCCAACGAAGAAATATTATGCTACGTTTTCGGTCCTTTCTTGTTCGTTACGAATGTCGCACTATTCGCAGTGCTTTCAGTTAATGATATACGTGGCAAGTCGCCGTTTTTCTTTATGGAACTCTTCGAATCCAGATATCATCTATCGTCCAGTTCTCAGAAAGGTAATTACCAAAGCGTGATTGGGTGCATTAATTTTGTATTCTGAACCGCTCATTATTAACGATTCGTCTTGCAATAATGTATTGATTTTACCAAATAATACATCAAATTATAATAAAGAACTTTAGTATATTACCAAGAATAGTATCAATCAATATTTCAATCTACCTTACAGTCAAAATATTTTCGCAATTTTAAAAACAATGCGAAGTACAGAAATCTCACGCAAACAAAATAAATACTACAGACGGAATTAAATGCTTACAAACACCGTGGTCAAATGGGCCTATTAATATCAGATTCCGACATCGATAAAATGCACGCTACAACGTTTTTACGTCGGCGATTCCGTTTATTAAGAGATAATATTACCTTTATGAGTTGTATCCCCCGAGAGCGTTCAGTCTGCTTTCATTGTTTGCTGCTGTTTCAGTTATTATTAGTGGCCGTTATATCTGTTTATAGATCGTAAACAGTTACGGCGATCTGCTTGTCGCCAGCTCGTAGTTTGTTAACTGGCTCCGAATGTTACGACCAGCCATAAAACATAAACAAATCATACACAAACGCTTTATGAAGTGGTACAATGCGCGTTGCATTCATATCAGAATCATTAAATTATGGTTATAATAAGCTAATGGTGCTTGTCTGAAAATCTCTCGGACAGTAAACATTTGGTTCGTCTATGAGACTTTATTACATCATTAAAATATTAACGTTCAGGCAACTTACGTTAATTTGTCAAATAAAAATTTAAGGACCACTTTTCTGTCTATTTTCATCATTAAAAACATTAATGAATGACTGCTATATAGAATATCGTCGTAAATCGAAAAGAAAGTTTTTGTTTGTAACTACATATTATGTATCTATGTTTGTTACTAGTGTTACTACATTCATCTTAGCTAAGTTCATATGAAGATTCTAGTGATTCTTTTCATCTTATGTAAAACTATGTAACACTTTAGATACTAACTTTTAAATTTTGAACAGACTATATACATCATTAGTTAAATCTCATTTATTTAGTTATAGCACAAGAGAGCAAGACGAGTAAAGTAAGTTAGTAGTATAAAATAGTAGTCCAGTATGGTGATATGAAACGTCTAAATCTTATTAGAAGCGGCCAGCGGGCATAGTCAGTCCATTAGATGATGACAACAACGGTAAAATTTTACACTCGTTTACAAGTTTTGTAAGTTGCACAATCACTGAATGATATTACGTTTTTTAACTGAGTTCGGCTGCATGTTAGTTGTTCCCAATAAGCGGCAGTTGTGAGCACCGCAAGCCGGCGTCCGCGTCGGTCGCGCGTCATTACCCTGTTATTGGGAAGTTGGGCGGCCGGCCGTCTTGCTACAACCTATTACGGACAAGTGTTGTCCACTCATCCCGCTTCCTTATTGCGCCTGTCGCCAGTTCGCCACTCCCTGCATAACTTCGTCTTGAACGGACTTAAATAAACTGACATTGTTGCAAAGAATAGCTAGTTTTAGACGGAAATCGGCACTAGCTGTTTGTTGACGATCTCGGTTACTCATAATAATCTTTTCGGCAGGCAGTCTTCTTTTCTATTGGCACGAATATAATACTAAAAGTTATTAGTTAACTTTTCTTCATTTTTTCCTAAAGATCACTTGAAGTTAATTTCCTAACTTCTATCGCTATTCCAAAAAATCAATGAAATGAACCAACGAATTTGGTTTATATGTAGAAAATAATATATAAAATCTAGCGATGTAGTTATTCAAGTTTTTTTTGTGTTTATTTTACGGCTTAGTATTGATTACACAAGAGCTCCTTTATGAAAACAGACAATATTTCCTCAGTATGAAGCATTTGTGTTGGCTAGTCCTCTATCTGTTGTTTGTAAGTTGTACGGTACACAAGTCTTCGCCAGTTATGACATCTTGCTACAAGCTATTACAGACAAGTGTGGCCCAGTCTTCGTCCGTCTTTATAGGGTCGGCGGCTGACGCGACGTTAGGAAATAATCCATGCTTTCATACACCTAAGTTAATTTATGTAAAATTAACTTTTGAAACCACTTGGCTACCACTGAACTGATTAATTTATATGACAATATAAATGAAATGTCTTATAAACAGTTTTTATTATCCATAATTAATATGATAGACACCAAAAACTTAACAATTGGTACAAAGAACAAGTAAACGTGTACAAATACAATCTACAAGACGAAAAATCTATCCATAATATTTCACAAACTGCAATAACTTTCGAAGTACCAAGATAGAAATCGACTAAAAAAGTCGTCGACGCATATCATTTTGAGCATGCACCGATGGACTTGAAAAATCCATTAGGTAGCGACGGCATCGTCGGGCGTAAGTTTTGCCGTGGGTTGTTTTTGCGCTGCGGGCCCGGCTGTTTTATTTTTTGCACCCATTACGAATTTACGGGTGGCCCGGCCACTCGACAATATTGCGCAACTTTTCAATAACTGTTCGGTGACTGCCCGCAACCAACGTCCCTTGCCATATTGAATCCTTTACCCGACGAGTTTTATCATATTTTTTAAGAAATCTTGTCCGTTCGTGACGTTTTCTTATCGATGGAGTGATACCACGATGAACTTACTTGACCAATGCTGTTGACTTGTTTATGTTTGTATGTATTATAAAAGTATGAAAACATACACATTGACACACATATTATTATTATTATGCGTATTCAATCTTGACATAATTTGTCTAAGAAATATTTTTTATGAGTGAATAAAAATAAATAAAACTGATTGATTTAGCAGAGTGAAAAGCTCGCCTACGTCTGACTTTAACGTTCGTATTTAAACATAAACTAAATTTCAAAAAAGTGTCATTGTAAATAATTATATAAGTACTTGTAGGCTTGTAAATTCAAAACATAGAATCTAATTTTAAAAAAACGTGCTAAAAGCACATTGCACAGTTGCTTTCTTTGTTAAAATCCTTGCACTAAATTGGTACTAAAATAATTTCCTCTATATATTTTATATGTTTTAATGTGTTTCGTTTGGTTTAGGAACAAAATATCAATCGAACTTGAACGAGATCGATAAGGGGAAGCAGAAGACGGACGAGGGCGGCGGGAAAACGCATCTCAACTGGGTGGGAGCGCCACAAGTCACAGGTAAAAACATTAAACAAATTGAAGTCTATGCCATGGCCCATGAATCTATTGCAATTCGAGGAAACTATTACATTATCCTGTCCTTACTAAGCATAAAATTTGATTTATTACTTTGTTTTATTCATTATTCTCATTGTGAAATAAGGTAAATTAATCACAAATGATTGTAACAAATACTAGATTTTTATGTCATGATGTGGTTTCATTTTTTTAGTTATTTTTTTGAACAGCGGAAAATACAATATGTAATTAATCTTTACAGATGATGCCGATTGGAGAAGAAGCTACATTTGGTTTTTGCTTTTAACAATTATACCTTTATATTTTTAAGACATCATATTAAAATCCACACTGTCCATTTTGTATATGAAATGAAAAGCTTAGAGCTTACGCCGAAAATAGTCCTAGGTTATGAAATGACAAAGTATATTTTAGCTTATAGTTGAAATGACGCTTATTTCATCTAAAATATTTCCAAAAGAGTTAACTTGTAGCCTATTCATATTAGAGCCCCTTTTCGTTACTAATAAAGCCTCTTAGATACTAGGACACGTGTCGCACGCAATACAAATGGAGCAATTTGTTTCGGGAACATTATGTCAAATTGTGTCGACGTTCGTTCCCCTGCTACAGGGGATAGAAACTTGCATTGGTAAATACACAGAATAACAGGAAAATTCCTTCATTCATCGTTCTTAAATGGACATGTTACATTGGTCACTAGGTACTTTAGCTTTTTTTAAAAATGAATAATTTACTTATTTATTTTATTTATTTATAATCTCTTACACTAATCTAATGTCCGTAAGGGATCGCTTGAAAGTACATTATGCAATAATGCGACTACCTATGTACCTATTTTACAATGATTTTTATAACTAACTTCAACCGCTTTAATTGGCCTGGATGTTTGATTCAGTATAACTCGAGTAGGAACTTCAATCAGTTAGACATTATTCTCCATTAAAACGAATTTAGTCGCAGGGGTGCTTAAACCGTTTATCATTTTCAGATATTAGTGTCAAAATTAAAATAGAAACTAGTGTTCTAGTGCTTAACAGGCTTTATTTTTCATGATATTTTACATAATCACTTTATTTGTTTCAGTTCTATTCCAAAGAAAAAAGCACAATGTAATCTTATCAAGCATTAAATAAGTTTTTAAAGATATTTTTTGTTTATCCTTACAATTATAATTATATATGTTGTTCGAATATAATAGAAGTTAGTCGCAAATGTATTGCTAAGGGACGCATTAATAAGAGGTGAAAACTAATGAATTTGATAAGTCCGATGATTGTCATTGAAAGCAGGTAATTTATGATAAAATAATTATAGTAGACGTCATCGTTATCATTCATATACAATAGTTGATAGAATTCAGTTTCAATCTTAATATATTAATATGTATAAACGTTGTTGTTAATTATATACATATATACAAATTATTATATTGAACAACAAGTTCCTTGATTAAGAAATTTTATGATATAGCAGATTTATAATAAATACAAAGATATTATTTAAAATATATTAATTTAAATAAAAATTAATGAATTTCATTTAAATATATTATTTACGAAATCTGCTAGATCGTGAATTATATGAATAGCAAAAATCACTGCACACGTATATTATAATATAAAGTGCACTAATATCATAACAATTATTTTGTATATAGAGTAAGACTGAGTGAAGTATATACAAGTGTGTCATTAGGGAGCAGTGTTTCAGTATTGGTTTACAGTAACTTAGAAAATTCTGTAACCTCATATTCGCTGTGATACGTCATTCACGATTGTCCTTTTTTTTCTTCGGACGTACTGTTTACTGTTCCATTTTTTAAAATTAAATTCCATATTTATTTCCATTACTTCGATTAGCAATTTAATTTTAAGAATTAAAATTCATAAACGGGCAAACGCTAAATGATGTTGATACGTATTTTTTATTTGATTAATTTAATTTGATAAAATAAATAAGACAATGCGTATAATTTAAACCCAATTTATTCTGTCAATTATAGTTTAAAATATCGTATGTAAATGTTACCGTTAAAAATGTTGCCAAATTGCTAAATATAAGATAAATGCTACATATATAGAGACATTGTAAATATAACCCTAAGCAAAAGCGATGGTGTGCATTTATTATACAACATGTATTATACTAATTGTTTTAAGTGAGATCACGACACGGATGATTGTAAACATACTACGTAACTACACGTAAAGATACTAAAGTGACTAGGTTAAAAACTAAATAAAGCTTGTTTTAAATATGTATGTTTTATTGTCTACATAACTTTTTCGCATATATCTTTTGTTGGCTATCTTAATGTTTATGTTCGATTGCTCTCTGGCGACTTTGGGTTATGTCTAACTAGGGTTCTAAAAACAACTTTAATAAGTATTCATTTATGAGTTTTATATATTTATGAAATATAGCTTATTTACTAATTAAGTAAAAAAGACCTTTTGCGGCCAACAGCGAAGTAAAAATGAGGAAACCATTAATAAAATATACATACTAGCACCAAGTGGACAACATTTGCACAAATAATATATTATGTAGTTACAAGAAAACATTTCAGAACGGGAAACATATGACGTTGTAAGTATCTAATTAATTAAAACTCAATTTTTCAAAGGGTTCTTTATCATTGTTTATTAGGAGAACTTGACATTTTTTAAACACCAGTCTTGATCACCAATCCGCATTTTGCTTGGTAATTAATATAATACCCATCATCATTATGCCCACATTCCTGCATAATATCATACCAAGAGACCTAGTGAGTTAAAAAGCACGGGTGACTTAATAAATCTAAATATTATCGACTCTCGACCAAAAGTGGGGACTCTATGGGACAGCCCGCGCGGAACTTTAATTAAACAACTTTTCTATCTAATTGCGAATTCCGCATATGAAATTTGTAGTCAGAGATCGATCAGAAGATTTGCTTGTTTGTCGATATAATTTATGTGGGGGAAACTTTTCCGGCATCATATTTGATGGACCGGAGCGCTTGCAAACAATCTTGAGGGAATCTTCTAAGATTAGGCCGGGCTCGGGCGCCCAAAAGACTCCAACAGCGTATGGCCGCTCGCCAACTCCCGTAAGCCAATCTAACTTCTTTTAAATGTGTTTTTGATGTAAAGAACACATTATGGTACGCATCGCTTTCCGACTTTCAAATCGGGAATCTAAATTAGCTTTTGATTTATAAGGCTTTAAGTTTGTTTCGCGTGTCGCATTTACGATTTGCCAATTTCTGCAGAGTAACTCGGCTTAGGTTGTTTTGATAATGTTTTGCAGATCAAATATGATATGACCTATTTATAAAAATCTGGTGTCTAAAACCCTATCAAGGCAACCTACCCTAATAAGGTAACCTTATTGGAACTTTTAAAGAAGTCCTATGATAAAGAGTACTAAACTTTTTATACACACTAAAACATTTCGGAACCGAAAAAATTAAGTACCCAAGCAATTTACCGTTCATAAAGAATTAGCTCATCAGCGGCGAGACAGTCGCACGCAATCCGCACGAGCCAAAACGTTTTTAATTCTAGTGGACTAGGGTTCAAAATACTTTGTGATATCAATTTCCATTGGTCTTTTTTCGCGTCGCGGTCGGTTGTAACAGTAGCCTCATTACTTAGCGGGTAGGCGTGCACTTCCGTCGGAACCGGATATCGTGGCGCGTACAAATAAAATTAACGCTTATTGCCCTCAACTAAAAGCGCCCTTAAATGCACGGTTCGATTTTCATTGAATCCATCGGTCTTTGTAGACTTAAATAGGTAAAGCTGTGATTAGGACTGACGTATTAGTGATAATGATAGTATGTATGTCCGAATACAATGGTCGTATGATCGATTGTTTGATGAATTTGGTGTAAGTGTTTTTCAAAGTGCAGTGAACTAGTTAGAACTGGTTTTTACAAATGCTATTTCGTGGATAAATCTATAAGCAGTAGTTATAGGTAAGTTTTTTATGCATTCCTTCAGATGTTTTCGTCCCAGAATCTCCATCGATCACTTTCGAAATTCAGAACTAACAATCAGATTATAAAACGATCACTTTTCCGGCGAACTAGGCCAACGATTTTCTCCAAAACTTGAAAATAATAATATAACCTAACCTAAACCTATCATTAAAAGTATGTTATGATAGGTTTAGGTTAGGTTATATTTTATTTTTGCAAATTATTACATAACTAATCAGTAACATCTTCTTGACGTTACTACTACAGTATAATTAAAGTGGATCTCCTTAACAATTTTCTGCCTATTTATTATTGTGTTTGACTTTTTTTTCCTCCGTTTTTATATTTATTCATGTGTACCTCTATTATCATTTTTTTGCGATTTTAGACTCTGTTTTGATAGTTCTGGTTTTTTGTCAATTGTCCCTAGTTCCAATGACCTACACTTATGTATCAGACATTCAAAATTACGAAAGTGTGAGGAATTCATAAATAAAAATCGCACGGTGTGTAATATAAGTAATTTAAATCATAAAGGTATGGTAACTATTTGTGAAATATTTACTTTCTACATTTCCCTTTCCAAACTATATAATATGCCAGCAATATAATAAGGCAAGGTAAGGCACCTCGATAAGGGACGCAAGGTTGTTCCTAGAATCAGCAAAATTAAACTGACCGCACCTTATCCTCTTCACTTCCCCTTCCGCATACAATCGTAAAATATCCTTGCAAGGTAACAAAAGCACGGCTCGACCACAAGCAGTCTCATTTAGAGAGCCCCAATGAAAACAGACCGATAGGGCGATGTTCGTTACGCTGCTTAGGCCTCTGCCTCGAATTTCGCGGAAGAGGAAGCGCACGCTGGCGCACTGCGGTCACCGGTTGACGCGGGCCGTCACGAGCTGTCAAGAGCGGTGCAATTCCGTCAAGCGCTCCCGCTTCCGCTCCCGCCCAACTTCCGCGAAATTCGAGGCACAGGCCTTAGGCCTCGAATTTCGCGGCAGCGGAAGCGGCGGCGCACGCAGGCGCACTGCGATCACCGAATGACGCGGGCCGTCAAGAGCGGTACTATGCTGTCAAGCGGTGAACCGCAGTGCGCCGCCGCTACCGCTGCCGCCCCGCTGTGTTAAAGAACGGGTCTATGGGATTCCATACAAAACATCTCGCCACTGCCGTTTCCGCTGCCGCTGCCGCCCCGCTGCCCGCGAAGTTCGAGGCCGAGGCCTTACACTCGCCGCCGGCGCCATAATATTCAGAAGGCAAATTAATCCGGCACGAGCGGCTGATCGGCGACGGTCAGCGCGTCCTCGCATACTAATGCTATTGTTTATCGAAGGGGCTAATCTGTGCGTGCCAGCCGCCTGTCCACCCACCAAATTATAACGGATCACTTTCGCCCGCGTCTAATATAATCCGTTAGCGGTACCTACCCGAAACGCCCGCTTCAATCATCTTGAACGTGTGTTGTATTAGAAAGACTGATGGCAATGTTTTTAAAATTATCGACGATGTTTGCGAAGGAGTAAGTGGATTACTTTTTCGGTAAATTAGACTGTATATTGGAATATTAGCCCCTTTTGAGATTTAGTTCATGTACGTTCTTAAAATCATAATGTACGATACCGTGAATACCAGACTAAAATGGCCACGATACGCTCCAGTAAAGAACGAGCTGACTCTTGTATAGGATTAAGGTTCAAAGAGAAGCTTTAATTACTAAGGCCTGAAATGGACTCGTTCGCTGTTTCGTCCCACAACACGTTCGTCCCACTGGGACGAAACAGTGACTTCAAAAATATATTATTTTTCGTTCTGCGATTCGTCCCATTGAGTTTTTTTTCACAATTCTAAGCAAAATTTTTGCAAAGTAATATCAGCAAAAAAGTTTAATATTTATATAGAATTATATTACTAATTACCGTTGTAAAGTCCGCGTGAAAACGTTAATTTCATCAATAATACAATTAAGTTTTTTTACAAATAAGTATTCTGACATGAATTACCATTTAAAAGCTTTTCCTAACTCACATATCGTCGGCTGTTACTCTACCAGTAGATGCGCAGACGTACCTGAGTCTGATGATTGCGACGTTGCCGACGTTGCGCGACTTGCTGTCTCGCTCGCACTTACTTTGAAGTGCATCAGTTTATCTCAACGCTAATTTAAAATTAAATGTTGACAGTTACTATCCGATTCACTTGCACTAATATCAGAAATGGATCTTTCTCTTTTTAACTCGCTTTTTAGCTATGTATGTGTGCAACCTTGACAGGTTAAGGGTAGATTTATTTTTAGAGTCCGAAAGATCAACCAGTTTACTTACATTTGCGATTAAGGTGTGCACGCGCATTCCGTTGTTGTTCAGTGCAGTTACTAATTCAAGGCAGTGGAGAAATTAAGTTATGTGATAAGTGTGCTAATATAATTATCACGTGTGTTCTTGTTTCACTTTTGAAAAGGTAAGTCTTATTAACCTGTAGAGCAATAGTCAATAAATGGAATTCATACGATAAATATTATGAAATTAGCATTATAATATTTAAGAAGAAATTGACAGTTAATTATCATTTTTCATTTCTAACTCATTATAAGTATTGTTAATATTAATGATGGAAAATTTAACGTTCTTTGTTTTATTTGAATTGAAAATTACGAATTAAGTACATCTCAAACTCTACTCAATAGGGTATTTGACTGTAGTTGAATTTTTAATATTAGGTCTTTACCTATGAAATTGCCGTTTTTTACGAAAAAAGTGAACATATTTTTTTTTGTATACTTTTTATTTCTTTTAATCAAAGTAATTACCCATGCAATCAATACATCTTTGCCAACGCCGTGGCAGTTTATTTATGCCCTTCTTAAAAAAATCAGCTGGACGGGAGGCAACAAACTCTTCAAAGGCATTTTGTACTGCCTCTTTGGTATTGAAGGTTTTTCCCGCCAAGAAGTTATCCAAATTCTGGAAAAAGTAGAAGTCTGTAGGCGCAAGGTCTGGTGAATACGGCGGATGAGGGAGAACTTCCAACTCCAGTTCTTGTAGCTTGGCGACCGTCTGCTGTGCAGTATGAGGTCGCGCGTTGTCATGAAGGAGCAGCGGAGACGAGCGATTGACCAAAGCTGGTTGGAGTTGTGCGAGTTTCTCCACCATTGTTTTTAGTTCTTCACAGTACACATCTGCAGTAATGCTTGTCCCGTTTGGTAAGAAGCTGTGATGGATCACACCGGCGCTAGACCACCAAACAGTGACCATCACTTTTCTGGGCGTAAGTTTTCGTTTGGGGCATTGTTTAGGTGCTGAACCAGGATCCAACCAACTTGCTGAGCGCTTGCGATTGTCAAACAGAATCCATTTTTCATCGCAGGTTACAATGCGTTTCAAAATTCCTTCATTTGTGTGCCTGTTGAGTAGTGCACGGCATGTCTCGACGCGAACGACGCGCTGGCGATCATTGAGTTCATGGGGCACCCATTTGTCTAGCTTTTTTACCTTGCCAATTTGACGCAAATGAACTAATATTGTTTTGATGCTAACGCTGAAAGCTGCTGCTAATTCAGCCGTAGTTTGAGTATCATCAGCTTCCACAATCGCCTTTAATTCGTCATTATCGACCAAAGTTTCCGGACGACCACGTGGTTCATTTTTCAAGTCGAAATTTCCAGAACGGAAGCGGGCAAACCAATACCGGGTGGTGCGTTCGTTCGTAGTGTTCGCTCCGTAAACGTTATTGATGTTTCGTGCCGTTTGTGCCGCTTTGCTGCCACGACGGTACTCATATTCCATAATTACACGAATTTTTAACGCATCCATGACGACGAAAAACACTCAAATGCGATGGAAACGTCACGCTTAACAATAAACAAATGACTAATTTTGAAAAAAGAATGCCATGTTTTTAAAATAAAATAAATTTGAAATTAGAATTCATAGCCAAACAAAAAATATTTTCATTTGAAATGGCCAGTACTACAGAACGGCAGTTTCATAGGTAAAGACCTATTATTTTGTGACTGTATTCGATATTATTAAATACAACACAGAAGTATAATATATATATATATAATTAGAAATCATTAAGTAAAATATAATTTAAAAAAAATTAAATCGGTTAAAAATCAAGTGAGTTACAAAGCAATTTATTTTCAGTATATCTGTCTCTTTCTAAAACAACATTTTATATGGCGCGTGTATGGAGCTACTTGCATGTGACGTCACATACAAGTAGCGCTCTCCTTGTCTAATCGTGAAGTTTATAACTCTGTAACTCCGAAAATACAAAAGATATTTCAAAATTTGAAAAAGCTTAGTGCTATTAATTAAATAAACTGTATAAAAAGCAAATAAAAAAGTATAGTCAAATACCCTATTCAAACTTAATTTTAAATTCTCAATTCAGCAAACGGCCGATAGTTGAAATACCAGTCTTAAATATTTTACTAGAAAATTTCAACTGTTTGACTGTTTACATGAATTTAGAAGAATAAAATTATAATTTCCATTAAACAATTATTATTATAAATTATTATTTACTTCAATGCCAAAACTACCATGAAGGTTAGCGGCCATTTTTTTTTTGCGCTTGAAATATGTTTTATATCTTTGGTTTTAAGTACATATATAATATTTAACCTATTTTTTTTTTCTTTGTAGGAAATATAATGTCAAATCCGCTACCATCCACTTCACATAACCAGGTTGGATTTGATTTGATTTCATCCAAAAGAGGAAAGTCTCTTCTTCTACGTGGTGGCTACAAGTTTGACGAAAAAAGGAAAAATAAAGATGGTTCTACCTACTGGCGGTGTGTAAATAGAAGTACTTGCAAAGCAATCTTAGTAACTACTAGTAACTATGGGATAAAAAGAGAAGACAGACACGACTGCGAGCCAGACATTATTTCAAACGAATTTGACAAACATTTTGAAGACTGTCAAAACAAGATTGTGTCAGATGTTACGACGCCTATACCAACTATATTTCGAAACACTGTTGCAGAACTGAATGACACGGGATTCGATTTGATAAAAAAAATACCAAAGTTTAAAAATATTAAAAACAAGTATTATAAAAAAAGAAACAAATCATTAGGAGTTAAGAAAGTTTGTTTTAATAATTTGAAAGAAGTGAAAGTGCCCAAAAATTTTGACAGCTTTCTACTTGCCGATTATCAATCCAAAGACAGAATTTTAATATTTGCAAACAAAGACTCTAAGAAGATACTAGAAAACACTAATTTGGATATATTGTGTGATGGAACATTTAAATTTTGTGTTTCACCTTTCTATCAACTTTATTCCTTGCATATAGATACGGGAAGTACAGACAAGTATAACAATATTATACCCATAGTCTTCGCGTTATTACCAAATAAAACAAAGAAAACATACCAAACCATGTTCCGTCTAATAAAAAGCCAGATACCCGGTTGGAATCCTAAGTCATTTACTTTAGATTTCGAAGTAGCTGCAATGCAAGCAATTGAAACTGTTTTTCCTGGAACTCCAGTCCATGGTTGTTATTTTCATTTTTCAAGAAGTTTATGGAAAAAAGCCAAAGAGCTAGAGATCACAAAATTTACTTTAAATAGGAAACATATTAAAAGATGCACAGCTTTGGCGCATTTACCACGAGAATCAATCGACGAGGGCTGGTTATATATTATGTCTCGTTGTCCAAATGAGAAAAATGTTACAAAATTCAATGATTATTTTGTGAACACGTGGTTGAATGAAAATTCAATACTAGCAGACAAATGGTGTTGCTATAACAAGCAACACAGAACAACAAATATGGTAGAGAATTGGCATTCCACCATAAACAAGCAAGTAAAGAGCAAGCCAAATAGCGTTGCTCATTATTTAACCCTTTTGGAAAAAGAAGCAAATTATTATAGTACTCTTTTGAAAAATGGGAGTAATATTTTTGAAAAACAACAAGACACGTGTCAAATCAATGAGAACATTGCCCATGTTATTGGGCAATTCGTGACGGGCGAAATAAATGTTGATTTATGCATCGAATTATTAATTAATTAAAAAAGTAACAATGGCCAATTTGAAATTATTGTATATATACAGGGTGTTTGGTAAATACCCTAATGAGCCGATAAGTTCTTATTCAGCATGTCTTTATGAATGTTTTGTCATTGTCAAAATATGTAAATTGCGGAAAAAAAAATTCAACTCTCCATAAATAATGACCGATCAGCTGATCAAGTTAGTATGAAAAGTTCGCAATTTCCATTTTTTGATAGTGACTAACATTTGTGTGGACATACTGTATAGATACTTTTCGGCTCGTTAGCATATTTACCAAATTCCCTGTATACACAGTTACACACATCTTGAGATGACTGATTAAAAATAATTATTTTAAATATTTGATTCTGTGATTACTAAATTGTGATTTTTTATAATATAAGCCGTTAAGATGTTTTTATGAATACCCAAACTTTTTTTTATACCATAAATATTAGTCGTGATTAAAACTTAAGTGTTGATTTTATAAAGATAAATATTTAGATTAAGACTGATTTAAAATCATTGATAATACATATTTGATTCTGTGATTCTGAGCTGTGATTTCTTATTAATAAAACTAGTTAAGATTTTTATGAATATATCACGTGTTATTTTTTCGTTTATATTAGAGTGTAATTAGTTTAATTTTATTATTGTTTTGAGCAGTCATAATAACTTTAACATTAGTATGTACTTAAATAAATATTTAATTTAAACTTACATAGGTGTTTCTATTTTCACAATAAATCCTTTATTTTTACATTATTTACTTTTATTATGATTTAAGTATAAAAACATGTTTATTGTTGAATTTCTTATAAATAAATAAATCATGTTTGGTCTTTTATTTCATTGACTTGCTGACGGTACTAAATCTCATCATGTTACAAAATTAAATAAAATGGGACGAATCGCAGAACGAAAAATAATATTTTTTTGAATTCACTGTTTCGTCCCAGTGGGACGAACGTGTTGTGGGACGAAACAGCGAACGAGTCCTGAAATGTCTACACGGATTTAAATCTTCTAAAGTTATTCATTATAACTATTAATTTATTACAGGATTTCCAAAATAGCTCAAACGGATGTGAAATAGGTATCTAATCTCGGAATAATAAATATTTAATTTCAGGTGTCGTATTTTACTCAATCGATTGTAACAGCCTTATTAGAAAACTATTTACTTTTACTGACTGGCTTATAAAGCAACTTTTACATAAATGTTAAAATAAAGGCTATTTAACAATTTACAGAACATAAATACATGTACGATATGTTTCTACACAATACCATTAGATGTGTACCGAGAAGTGCGAGTATTCACGATTAGAACAAACGATCTTTGCCATTAGAAATAGCATTGTACCACCGTTAATCCGGCAATCTTAACTGCTAATTAATTCAAGCTAAAGATAAATCTTGTTGCCGTATTAGATTAGTTACTAACAATTAAATAATAAAACATCGGTAGGTATTAGTAGGAACTTAACTGTGAGTAAAGCTTGTTAGACAAAAACGAAATGCATATTGTATACAGAATATGGATTTCATTTTTGTCTAACAAAACGTAACTTTGCTAGTAGATATAGAAAAATAAAAGACATTTTTATCTAGTTATTAACCCATAACGAACATAAAACATAAGTTAATATGAAAACAGCAACAAGAACAGTTTTTATCGCTTCGCAAATGCGAATGGCTGATCAAGAACTAAAGTTATTTTGCCCTACACGAGAATTTAATCCGAGCACCCAAGCGGACCCGACACATAAACCAATATACCTACTAACGAAGTTAGTCGTTACCAAATTACCAATCATTACCAAAATAGCGCAAGCCAAATATAGCAACGACAGCTCAAAAAGGATGGGTTTAATATAGTATTAGCCACTTTTATTGACCATAAACATAAATATTTTGGCAATGTGTTGCGTTTACGGTTTTAAATCGTCTCGGAGAATATCATACACTATTAAAAGTTTAAAATGGTGTAGCGCAACCATTTTGGCGATCGTATAACATGTGTAAAGTTGTAAAAGAGTCGTTCCGCTCTGAGTGATAATAAAGGTAACCCTCTGCGGTACCTTTATTGTTATCGAATAAAAATAATCCAGGGATTTTTCGGGATGATCGTAAATTATAACGGGATTCGCAGGGGTGGAGAGGAAGCGCCCGCGCGGCGCTGCTGTTAACGGCTTTTCGCATCGAAAGTTAGCTTTTACCACAGTGGCAATATTTTATGGAACTAAAAATCTGAATCTGTGCAACGAGTGCTCGTTACGTAAATATTTTATTATTTACGTCGACCCTTAAATAGGATGACTGAGCAGCGTTTTTCAGTCCCCCACATTTATTATTCTTTTAACAATTCATAAAATATGCCTCTCCACGACACATTTAAAATGAACGAGATGGTAAAAAGTACTGTCTAACAATAACCAGCCCCTCAACGCATATTTTTGACGGTGTGAAGCGCTGAAAATCCACCGATACCAACAAAAGTGGCAACTGAAACTAATGAATTATTCATACCGGCGGCGCGGTGCATGTTCTATCACTGTTTTATCTATTGCGGGGCTAACGGGCCCGCGACCCGCGCCCCTCCGCGGCTCGCGCCTCGCAAGGGTTAACTACCTTGCAACCAACAATTTTAGTGCCGTTTGAGAAGACTAGATAAGCTTCATGTCGGGAATAAACATTAGCGTAATGCGACCGCTAACGCAATAATTGCCAAACACGGGGTCCTTTGTTTATTTAGTACCTCACTACTTGCTTTGGAAAGGAGTGCTCGAGCTAAGCGGAAGTTTTGAAGACCAGTCAATATGCTACAATATAGTTATTGGGTAGTAAGTATCACAAAAAGGATTTTTATACAATTAAAAATTATAAGGCTACTGAACTCAGTACTCAACTCACTCATTCATTCAAGTTTCAAAATTCTGATATCCATTATAAGATCTATAAATATGTTTCTAAGATAATGAACAGTATAATGTATATCGTATTTCTCCTGGTGAGAAACTGTACAGGAGCAAGAATTTATCAGCCACAATGCTCTGTCATCAGCCTTGCCTCAGTGCAAACTCAGATCAAGCATACGATTGGCTAATTCATGCACCGCTAAGCTCCATTCTGTTCAGCTGCGAACACAGCCTTAGCGACATCCTGCTATGTATTTAGATACTTTAAGAAAATACATGAAAAAGACAAGATGAAGTTCCTTTTCTACCAAATATGCTTCTATACATTCAGCTACTAGTAATCATGGGATCTAGATGATGTTTTATCGTATATTGGCAAGTGGTAAAAAAACAAAAGCTGTCCTATTTAACCACGTATCTAGTATTAAGTTTATACCCTATTTTCTTTCTAACTAGAATTTTAACATCAAATCAATACGTTTTCAAGTGCACTCTAAAAGTAAGTAAAAGTAAAGTATCAGCCTATTAATGTCCCATTGCAGAGCAAAGGCCTCCATCCTTGAAATCAAGTTATCGTTACAATGATGGGTACTGGCTTAATCACCACGCCTGCCAAATGCGGATTGGTGATCACAAACCCGAGCAGTGTTTGAAAAAACCGACACAAAGTTAGCTCGACCCGGGACCCAGGACCCCGAGATTTCGGCCCGGTACTTAAACCACTAGGCCATCAAAGCGTAAAAAGTAAGTAAGTAGTTCTAAATACACTCTTATTCCTGTTAAAGTTGATGGTGACATACAGTTCAATGGGTGCAGTAAAAAGTACCGTGCCTTACAAGTGCTCACAATTAATATGTAGGTTAGAGTCAGAAGATCATCTTGAGATTCTAAGGCGCAGAAATGAAATAATAATAATAATAAATATCTCTGGACATTATTCACACAGCGCCAACTAGCCCCAAACTAAGCATTAGCTTGTGCTATGGGTGCCAGACAACGGATAAACATTACCTACTTAAAATATACTTTTTTTTTGTAAATACATACATATTATACATAGAAACACCCAGCCAATGAAACTAAACTACTAATGAAAGGGGCTAACATTCTCTAATAAGTTAGTATTAATCAAATTTAATTAAACCTTACCCAATAAAATAGTGTTACTTATTACGTACCGTAAATATACCTACTGAATTATTGGTGTCTAACTAGGCCTTGTCTATATTTAAAATACAAGGTGGAACTTATTTTGTTGACTAAAGCCAACACATCTTATAAGTTGCGTTATTTTGTCTAATAAATACTTATATCATAATCATGTTCTATGCATACCTATACTAAAAATATTTTTTACAAATTAGCAAACATGTTTTAATCTTTGAGCTTTCTATAAAGTACTGTAATAGTAGTTACCGTATCGGACTTTAAATACACAAAAAAAAAAGAAAAAGAAAGTAACTATTAATATAATTATGGTACTTCTGACCATCAGATATCTTAGACATAAGTAGAACAAGCTGACTGCTTTTTGCAATTCTATCCAAAAGTTTGCAGAAATCTTCAACTTTTATGAAGCGCATGTTTGCTCCAAGGCAGGAAAACTTCGGCAGTAATAACTACCTTATCTGATAATTACAATCGTTTCAATTGATTTATACTGTAGTTGCCTTTGTTGCAAACCAATAATATTACATAACAAATGAATCAGTCAATAATGATCATAATGGAAAGAAGGAAAGAAA
Source organism: Mecyna flavalis (assembly GCA_949319885.1). Lineage (NCBI taxonomy): Eukaryota > Metazoa > Arthropoda > Insecta > Lepidoptera > Crambidae > Mecyna > Mecyna flavalis. Next base: position 11,905,492 of record OX439426.1, read on the forward strand.
GAAAAACATTTATTGACCATATCCAAACAAAACGAAACGAACGAAAAAAAAAACGAAAAATACAAAAATTAAAATACACAAAAAATACAATTAAATAAAATATAGATCATTAAAAAAGAAGTTAAACAAAAAAGAAAATAAACAAATAAAAACACAATGGATGGTATGGCCAATAGGGTTCATACCTCAGCATAAGCTGCTGTGACGTTTAATTAACGGCACAACAGCGCTGGTTTTATGACAAGTCTAGTGTTTGATATAACCAGAAATCTATCAGATGGTCTAATATCGCTGGACTCTCAGTAATCACAAAGTCCTAGCCCCAAACTTTATGGCAAAGTATTGATAATGATGCCATCGTCAATTGACTGATAAAGATGTTGGACTTAATTAATGACGATAACTAATACGTAACAGTCGCCTTTCCTGATTCTTAAAATGGTCTGAAGCTGTAATTACACGCTGCAGTGAAAGTCAAATCAAATAAATCAATAGCATTATTTATCCGCATTTGAATGCAGAGTTAAGAAACTCTTTAACAAGGCAACTAGACTATCTTGGTTGTCCGTTAGACGTTCCGAGTTGGAGCAGGTTGTCGCCGCGCCGTCTGCGCAGTATAAACAACTTTCGCAATTAAACTTTTATTCGGAAGATCGATATTGCTCTGCTCCCGAGCTATATTTTGCTTATCGCCTAAATACGACTCGGGAACTTGCGGACGAAGAGTGGGACGTCTCCCATCTCACCGTGATGCCAACTGCAACTAAGCATTGCAGTAGATTATAATTAACTGATATTTTAACGAGGTACTGGATTTGCGATCCTGCGAACATTCTATAACAGTTTGTTTATTAAGTCTATTACTTAAATTAAATACAGTCGTATTATATTTGATGTCTTCAAACAGTTCAAACCACCTAATGTGATGACATTATAATTGTGATTATTAATTTAGCCTAATTTTCTTATGCACTCAAAGTTAGGACAGCAAAAAAGGATTTTTGTTTAAAAAAAAGTAACGCATTAAATAAAAGATAAGAGCATCGGAATAGAAGCTAGTTAAAAATAATATAACTACATAGGTTGATACTTAATTCGAAAAATAGAAAAAAATGTCTAGAACGCAAACAAAAGTTCTTATAAGTAGTAAAATTGCAGTAAAATCCTCGGTCGTAGTATTAATTTAATGACCAAGTCTGCAATTAATTCTGTTTTAAAGAATCGATTACTTTTTATGTCCGTAGTTTTCGATGTTATTGACAAAGTTTTGATATTATGGTTCTATGAGAATATGTTTGGGAAATCCACGAACTTGTTTACACAGAATTCAAATAGGGTTTTTAGTTTGAATTATACAGTCGTGAGGGCTGCCAAGTGAGCGGTGCGCGGCGAAGCTGCATGCGTTTGGTTTGTTTTTTACCGACTGGCTTAAACTGGCATGTAAACTAGAGATGTTACATTTATGTAATTTAAGCTAATACTGTTTTAGTCCTTGTTCTAGGCCAAGCGACGAACTTTTGTCAGCTGAGTTTTTATTTGGCGACGGTCACCAAGTCACACTAATAGTATAAAGAATGCTGCTAATATTCAAATATCAGAAATATTTGAATAACAACAGGTATGGTTTATCTGCTATAGCGTCTGTCAGGGTTCTCGTAACTACTCTTTATCGGCGAAAATGAGTACTTATGAGGTTTAGTGGGTATTACCGGTGGATCCAACATAACCCTGTTTCTCCAGTGGAACAGTATATCGCGAGCCTATAGTAGAAATTCAGTTTCTATCAGTCAGCAGTTTCTATCTGTCAGTCGAAAAGGGCCTGCTCGTTGGGGTCAGATGTATAGCCAGAAAGGCTCTAGCTAGACATCTAACCCCAAGGCCTTTGAGGCCTCTCTCTTTTGTTTAAAAAAAAGAAAATTTATTATTCTTTCTTCGAACATTTTGTCACGAACTAGTCAGGGCAAGTAGCACAATGTAAACCAAAATCTGATCAATGTGTATTTAAATTCAAAGTAGAAAATCAAATCCTTTTGATTGATTTTGAATCTAAATTTGGTATATTACCTACCTCACGCTGTCAGTTTTTTTCTATTTTCGTCCGAATACCCATAATAGAAGTTCCAGAACTTATTTAAGCACAATTACATCACGTGCTGACAACAAAATAAGATAAGTAGAGCAAGTAAAACAGACACGAGCCAGGCGGGCGACTCGCCAGTCGCCACACGTTGCTCGCACATAAATCCTTAGCGGCAATAATATGAGACGCGCAATATTATCTTAATCAAAACTTACTTTGGGCTCAATTAATATTTTTGGTCATCTTTGACTGTCTTACCTTTATTATTTACCAAGTTACAATTCCGTGGATTAAATTCGCATCTCGTGTTGACGGCTAAATCGGATAAGACGAGCAGGTAGTGGTAGATTGCAGACACGAGCCGTTTTTGACTGTCTAATATTTATTAGCCATCAAGTTACATTGCCGCGGATTGAAATCGAATCACAACTTGACGGCAAAATCGGATAAGATGAGCAACTAACGCAGACACGAGCCGAGCGACCGGCGAATCGCCTCGCAACACGCTGCCCGCACATAAATCCTGCCGGCAATATGAGACGCGCAATATCACAATAACTCCTTCCCGCAGCGACACCTTCGCCTGCTACCACTATGATGAAATTATTATCTCTACTGCAATATTGTTTAACTCGGGATAACTTCACATTGAATTGGATTGTTAGTGTTCATGAGCGATGTGTGAAAGAATGGTCGAAAAGAAAACCGAAAACGTTTGGAGCAATTCTGATGAGAGATTCAAAAATGTAGCATTGGAATTGAAAAATCATTATTTGAAGAACCGAATTTCGTACTCCCTTGATGATAACGGTTAGAAATTTCTTTATTCTTAAGTACATAGAACGACGCATAAAAATACCAACCAACATCCATCCATACTTCAATAATTTGTCTCATTTTATTCGTATATTATGTGTATGTAAAAAAGGCAAATAAGGATTTATCAACCAATATGATATATTTTATTTCAATTTCATCAAACTTACACTCCAAATTATCTGACAACATTTCAGGCTTTACAATCGAGTAAGCTTCATAGGTATCTAAAGGCAGGGGCCCGGCAGAGGGAAACACGTTCTCATTATTCAAATGCATCGAAGCAAATTATGGTAATCTGGGCAACCTGTTCTGTTTCACTAATATTAATACACAAACATCGGATGCTCGTCTGCCCGTGCTATTCGAGAATCTGACTACAAATCGAGTTGTCTTCGAGTTGTAGGACTATGGTAAGCGTAAAAGAATGTGTATTTTTTTTGGTCTTAATGATTACACAAACATAACAATTGATTATTTTTTCATTTGGTTCTTTGATAAATATTTTAGGTAAGTCTTGAAACATGAAGACCAATCGGATTATTTAAAAATCCTTAAATTTTCTAGCAAATAATATTGGTAAATCCGAGGATTTGAGAAATATATCAAAATAGTAAAAATAAGAGTGCGTAGATATTATAAAGTCGGACTAATCCAGGTTTTTGCAGGCATCAATAATTTCATCTATTTCCAATTGAATAAACACATTTCATATCGATATCATCGAGCAACAATGATATTTGTTCGCATTTTTTACATGATTTTGTACAGCCAGATTCATTTAATTTAAGAACACAGTTGTTCCATTTGGCTGCCTGTATAAACAGTCGGCCAGTACTGCATGGAATTAAATAAAGCTGTACTATTTCCTGCTGCCACGTATAAATGTGCGGCAGCTCATCGACATGTGGACGTGTCGGGACGTCACGCCAGGGCCGCACTCGCCGTCACGTGTCATCTCTTCATCTCGACCTCTACGTTCACGCATTCTGAATGTCACGATAGTCCAACCATACGGTTTGGAGCAAAAAATATATAATAGGCGGAAATGATTCTTTCGAAGTTCAGTTTTGTATGATATTCCTTATGATGTGCATTTGAGATTAACTGTACTAAGCAATTTTAGAGAAACATCATCATCGGCATGGACGTGCCAGGGCCGTCATACGCCAGATTCACGTTCGCCTTCATTCGTCGTCTCTCCATCTCCGCTACCCCGAGTATTACATACTTCTAAGAAATGTGCATTTTTATTTAAGATTATCCGTATGTACGTTTAATTTATTAGGATTTAAGTTTAATACTAATTATTGAGTTAGTAACAAAAGGCAAATATAATTCTTCATTAAATCTGTAAGTAAAATTATATTAATTAATTGTAATAATAAGTCCGATCGATGTACCTTGTGAATGGTGTTTGACTATAGTTATTTTTAATTATCAAATGAAAAAAGCTAAGCGGTAAAAATTAATAGAACTTTAACATACTGGTAACTTAATCACACAAGCGTATCTATATCAGCCCAATATCACATGTCAAAATTAACAAGCTGATGCTAAGCCTGTTAATAATCTATTATGGGAGAGCGGAGGGCACCGGTATCGGAGCCGATACCATCGACATTGATAGTTAGCCTTCCGTCACGTTACGTCAGCTAATTCACATTTCCAACAAAAACGTCCGGAAATTGGATATAAGGATCTGCGCGCGCGGATCCGGCTACGTGACGTTTGTCGAACACGTCACTACACTATGTGGTAATTTCCGCTCTGTGCTCGCGGAAAATTACTTTAGCCGCATGAAATTTCCGACGCCCATAGAAATAGGTATGATAAAAATATTAGATAACACAGCCCGCTTGAAAGCCCTCAAGACGTTTTCGTCAATAAGATGTAGAGATAATACGAAACGTGATTTATTTTATGTTAAGCCCACAATTGATCCGGATGGATCTCCGAAATCGAAATGGGAGCACCTCGAGCCATTTTCAATTAAATTTTCAGATGCTACACCGGAACTATTCGAGACAGCCCGTGATGGAAATGGCAAGTGGGTAATGTTGTTTGTTGCGCTTACCTGGCAAATCCAATATTAAGTTGTTACTGAGCTATATCGTATAAAGGCATGTACAAATTGTAAATTCTAATAATACTATGTACGATTACCTTAATAGATATTTGCTATGATTTACTATTTCTCGACATTATAGTGTGTTACTAAAATTATTATTGTACAAAAATATCCTAATATAAAGAATAATCATGTATCCAACTGTGGTTTACTCAACATGTGACAGACAATTAAGTACTTAGGTATATTGTTCGCAATATTTTTTTAATATCATCCAAATTTTAAACAAAAATATTACAGCTTAAACTTACAACATGTTTGTATGTATTTCAAAATCTTGTGGTTACCTATTTCTTTTATAATTTCCGTAAACTTCAAACATTGAGCCATTGGAGCAAGGAGCAAGCACATCAAACGTTCTCGTTTTTTGATAACAAGTTTAATTACTGAAAAGTATCTGACGATAAAAATACTACGTTGTTCACATTTATACAAGATGTAGCTGCATGATACCTATTTGAACATGAGCTTAAAATAAATTAGTAGCTTATTATTTCGTTACTTTAACATCGAATCAAAAACTAAAACTGAAAATATTATGAAAAATAATATGGAAAGTTATTTTATTTTGTAATTGAGAACTCGACATGTCGCACCACCTTACAAATAACGAACACCTACGCGTACCTACATGTTTTATTCTCTTTTGAATTTCGTTTAGAGAAATATGGATGGAACATTTTTATATTTGATAGGATCTATAAATGTGTATTAATATAATTAGCAATCCATGTCGGTACATGTACATTAAACTATTATTTTTTTAAATTAAAGAGAGAGCACAAGATTGTCAAAATGCTACCGTTGACGGATTCCCCTTCACCATCAACATACCCCAAAAAACCTTATATTCTAGAGTATAGGTACTCTATTGCAGTTAAAGTCTGTCAAAGTTTTCTTCCTCAGAACTTAGATGATCTTACTCTTTCATGAAAATATTAAAACATTGTTAATAAACCTCTGGTAAATTTCATTCATCTAAACCCGTGAATATTACCGTTAAACTGTTCATATGAATGCTTTCTAAAAAAGATTTTTGGAAGTAAACAATAATATTGTTAGAGATTTAAGTTGTAAAAAGGTGAAAGGTTGAGTTACAATGACTGTTGAGATGCGTCTGCTTCGCCGTGTCTCAATGAAAACTATCTCGAAAAATCAAGCCCGTCCCTTCGCATTCACAAAGTTGAAAAAAGTGTTTGTTATTTAATACTGGATATTTAGTGCATTCCTCTTGGGACAGCTTATTTATAAAATATTATGAAAAGGCGATTAGTTGTGTAAGGTTTCTATTTTAAATAAGTAATTTAGAAATATTTAAGAGATATTATAAAATGATTGCCCTACATATGCATTGTAAAACATATACAAAGATAATTTTGTCTTTCCATGCAGGTACATTTTTTATGCCATTGTCATTAATAAGTAATGTTTGTACAGTCAACAGCACGTCAGACGTAACACTTTGGACTTTGTACCGCTCTTATGTCGGGGGCATAAGCGCTATTATCGAACTGCAAGTGTATACCGTGATGTGCTGTTGACTGTACACCGGGCCATACATCAAGCTATACAAATAAATATGTCAAAAAGTCTCAATCGTAAGAACTTTATGCGATAGACATTAAGCTGAAAATTGGTCGTAGAAAGATAGATCTGCAAAGTTTGATGTATGGCCCACCGTATATAAATGACGTATAGTTAACGATACATTTTATTCTAAAAGATTTTTATTTCTCCTTACTCTAGTTCAGTTATTTTACTCCATACGCCATTTTACCATTAGATAAAATTAAAAATTAAAGTACTTAAGTTACAGGCGTTTTTAATCTGAATGACTTAATACAAATACATACTCATAAGAATGATGTTTCACTGAGTTGTAACATGAAACGATAAAGTGGAACGCACTTCGGCCGATGTTCGGCAGGTGAGCTGGAGGAGCGCGTCTCTCGCGGAGGCAGCGGAGCGCGCGTAACGAAGTCGCCGCGAGTCCGCCGAGCCGCTCTCAGCCCGGGATATTCCACCTTGTTAATGTGCCGGGGTAAACATAACATTTCTGCGTCGAATGTTATCATTTTTGTTGAACTCTGATTTTACAATGACGTCAACTTTACAGTATTAGGTAGGTAATGTACTCGTATGTTCACTATTACTAGAGATTTTATTCCAATATAGTCTAATCTTATGAACTTACCATATACAATTTCTATTTAAGATGCTGCTGTGAAGATTTCTGTCCCGCGCTGAATACGGCCACGAGCGGAGCTGCTGTTGCCAAATACGTCTGGTGGGATTAGAAAATCCCTATTTGTACATCTTAACCTCAGATACTAAAAAAAATCTCTTCATGATTACTCGTGACGACTTCAAAATTGCAAGAGCAAATGAATTTACATACCTATGTAACAACTGCGGTGTCTCCTCTCGAATCGAATCGAATTTCTGTTATCGTCATCAAAAACTTTATTAGCAAAAATGAGTCGCCAAAATGTATGTGAATGCATAACTTTAGAACGACATAATGTAGTATAGATACTTATTTTGAAGTGGTGTATGTTATTGTATTGTGAGGTTTCTTAGTAAAACAAAATTAATGGCAATCAAAACGGATATTGTTAAATATTTTTACTCAAAGTATCGAGTAAGTGCATCCACGATCCCCATTACCTACAAATTATAAATAAATAACAATAGCAATGATCTTGTTTTATACCTGTCTCGGCACTCAGTTCGCGTATTATTGAAAACCATCCAAATGCTTATGAAAAATTACTTTTTCGTCTCACCGTACGTAGCGCACCCTCCTCCGCACGCTCGGATGCAAATACGAGATTCCTTTACTCAGTACAATGGCCGTAATGTTGAGCTCTGCCACTGGAAAATATTGAGATAAGTTATTTGTCTGTTAACGTTTTGTGCGGGACTATCACCGTCGACGTGAAAATATGTTACATAATAAACTGCGCTGACGATTTTAACATGTGCTTAAAGACTTCAAAATAATAATGTTCACGGATAGATTATACTCGATAAAACAAGATTAAAATCAAAGATCTAAATCTTTGATTAAAATGTTGTAACAATCAGAAATACTTTTCCATCATCTTTCGATGATGCAGTTAGTTATATTGTACGTACGTTTGTCGCGTACGTGTCATTGACATAAAAAAGTCACAACTTTTATTTTTTGGCCTTCCCACGTGTCCAAAAGTGTACAAACTCGCAGTAGCAAGAACTCATAAACATAAATCAACTGTATGCAATCAGTTTACACGCGACTCGTGGTGTCAGCTGACGTGACACGCTGCGTCGCGCGGCAAACACTGCAGCTGCACTCGTTGCTGACTCGCTTTTCAGCGGACACGTTTTAGGGCATCACACAGACACACCATCATTACAGTTAGTCTTTTACGCAAAAACTTCTGAGTAAGTTTTAATGAAACTTTACATCAATTTGGCTTATACATCGGAATAACTTCCATCAACACATAACAAGGGCAAAGTTGCGGGAGAGAGCTTGTCACGTATGTAAATATAATAAGTAGGTACATACTTTCTTATAATATTTTTTATTTATTTTCGCATTAAATTGGTGAGAGAAAAAGATGTTTCTAGTCGGTTCTCAACTTTAATACGAGTAAGTTATTCTGTAACATAATGACGACTCATAAGTGCATCCCTGAAGTCTATATGAATTATGTTATTTTTTTTATGTTGTGTGTGTTTTTATTTACGTCTTATTATTGTGTTTTCATCACGCTTACGTGATCATAGAGGTATTTGTTGCAACTATATTATTATATTACAATTACAAATTCGCAAAATGCAATGTCATTTTCCAGCAAGGGTTTTAAAATAAAACACCATGATTTTAATTTTTAGTAATTTCACGTGTCCTCCATAAGCGGACGAGTTCGCACTGTCACCGGCACGGACTCATAAACATAAATCACCCGTTTGCAATCAGTTTACACGCACGCAACCCACGGTGTCAGCTGACGCGACACGCTTCGCCGCGCGGCAAACACTGCGCTCGTTGCTGACTCCCTTTTCATTTGGCACGTTGCACACACACCATCATTTCAAAGCCTTCTGAGTTAGTCTTTCACGCAGAAAGTACGAAGTGGATTTGAATAAAACTTGACATCAGTTTGGCACACACATCAAAATAACATGTTAACAGACTAAATGTTAATAAAAAGGCTACTTTTTATCAACACACCAAACTAGCTAGTTAGAATATTTTAATTTTGAATTTTAACGTCTCGATTTTGTGTTTTCGTCATAGAGATATTTGTTGGTACATACATACTATAGTTACAAAATGAGGTTTAATTTTGTAATAAGTGTTTTAAAATAAAACACCATAACTTTTTATATTGATGTTAGAAGCGGACGAGTTCGCACTGTCACCGACACGGACTCATAAACATAAATCAGCTGTATGCAATCAGTTAACACGCGACCCGCCGTGTCAGCTGACGCGACACGCTGCGCCGCACAGCAAACACTGCGCTCGTTGCTGACTCGCTTTACATTCGACATTTTCTGCGGTTTTGTGAATTTAGCCTATGTCCAGGAGTGGAAGTTTTTCGACTGAGATGATGATGAACATAGCCTAACATTACTAAAAGCCGCCTAATATATTTTGATCTATAATACACTATTTTTCTAAATTCCAAATGACAATAACTATCAAGCCAACTCTCCTTGCTAAAACCTTTCATTGTATATTTCATGACCGATTTATCAAGCGTATCGATGTCCGATATTGTTATTTTATGTATACCTAAGATGTATAACTTTCTTTTTTTATTAATTACTTTTATTTTTCGGAATTGAAACGTACGTTATTTTATAGTGCTGTCTACACCAAATATTAATTATCCTTACTCTAATAGCATGTTAGGACAGGATCCGTCGCATCAAAGTGCAACCCTTCATCCACCATAGAAGTTATAAATACCTACATAAAGTATGTAATAAGTAAAATGTCATCGCCAAGAAAAGTTCAAATCCGATTATGTTACCCAAGTTTCGAAACACGTCAATGTTAATAAACATAAGTTGTGAGACACAGCCGGAGTTAATGCCGGGCTGCGGCGGGTCGGCCGGAGTCGGCGGAAGCGCGGGTTAATGCGCGAAGGGTACGGAGGAACAGGTAAGCGTCTTCTTGCGACGTGACCGGCGTACCGACCGCCTGCGTTCACCGACGACGGGAAGAATAACCGACACTATTTGGTTGTAGGCTCGATATATCAGCGTGACAAGATGTGCCACTTTTGTCTGCACACATCTTGTATATTTTCATAGTCACTTAATGATTTTTTTCCAGAAATATTCTGCACACAAAATATGAGCTACCGTTTAATAAATTATTGCGCTGTTACGAAAAGTTGAAGACATTTTTATATCACTTAAAAACTGAAAAATAAATAGTCCTTATTAAAAGCTTAGCTGGCAATGGAGGTCTTCTGTATCAATCAACAATGTCTAATGCGGTGTCCAAAAGAAAAGATTATTTGAAAGTTTATATAATACCAAATCAGTTACAAATTATATTACACATATTAGTACCATTCCACACAATTTTATCTTCCTTTGTTAAAACTAAGTATGTCCTTGTTTTGTTATACTTACAAAAAGTAATGCCGCAACAGTAACAATCTGTAAGAGAAAATCATATTTAAAGCGTGACAAAAAAATTCAAAGAACTACGCTCCGCAACTCCCCGTCATGGGACCTCTGAAGATGAAAATATAATAATAGAGGCGCATCAAACGTGATGTTATTAAGGGGTTCCGTGACCGGCGTGGCGATGCGCGGCGCACGCACATGCGAGCTGCGTGCACCGAATACCGACCATTCACATGCAAAATCAACTGCTTACCAAATTCTACCCGACGTTTCGAAGTAAAGCACGTGATAAATCCGCCGATTCGGACAACTGTCGATCTGTCCTGATTTCTTTACGTGAAGAATGGACTCTTAGATCGTTTGAAATTACGGTCGTTTTTGCTATAGCTTTATTTACATAAGCTACTTAATATATAGGTATGCTAATGTAGTTACCTAAATCAGAGATTGCTTCCCACCATTATCAATTAATTATCTACATACAAGAAATCTACCTATATAATTTAAGAACGTTATAGATGATCCCTCATTAAGCCGTTGCCTAGCTACCAGACTCTATGTTAGACACTGCTTAAAATGGTATAAAAAATCTCGTCATATCGGAAATATAAAATCACGAGAAAAGGAAAAATATCTTCACTTGTTTGTAATCTACAGTTGAAAGAAACGAAACACGATCGTGATCGAAACGTTAAAACTATAAACAGTGCTATGGAGTTGCTGTATAGAGTTGATTTTGAAAAACAGTAGTAAAACTCAACGTGATTTATACAATAGAAAACGGGTATGAGCATCAATAATTTTTTAAAACTATGTAAAATCGAGTTCATATTTCTCAGGTAAAATGTTCACGCACATTTGCGCCGAGCGCATCTTTCGACTTACAATGAATTCTTCAGCTGGCCGTAAAGGGGGAAATTCTTTTTATTTTGTTGCAGGAGAAGCAACGCCCGTCGGCGCCTAATCAAGGAGTTGGCCGGGCCTCGCGCCGCTAACGAACAGGTGTACCTATAAATACTTTCCGGGGCGATTGCTCCAGGCTTTAATCAGCGCGGCGGCAGCACTTTACCGCTTTTCATTGACTCCCGGCTGACCCGGCAGCGGCGATTGGAAACCTACACTCCCGGGAAATACTGCCGAAGGAAAATTTACGCGCGTTTTCGGCTCCTTCACGATTTTGCGGCTAGAAGAATCGACTTTATAATTCCCAAGGCGAATCCTGATGACATCTATTCAAACGTCTTCGAAAATTTGGAATTTGAAAATTAATTTGAGGAGAAAATATTTCTGAATTTTAGATTTGTTATTGTAACGACGATCGATGTAGATGAAATACCACTCAATTTAAATACTATATATTTATTAGGAGAGGATGTATTTTATATCAAAAGCTTAAATTACAAAACTAACTAAGCCGCATTAAAATGCAAAAACCCATCCGTAGGGATGAATAAATTGTATGTCGCAATTTTAAATATATTACGGCTTTTTTTAATACACTTCGCTAAAAACAAATAATATGTTTTATGACATCAAAAGATCAAAGAATAGTTAATTTTTTTTATAGTCACCATTAACTTAATTAGCTTTCAAACAAATACGCAAAATATTCTAACACTATTTTGCAGTTCGTCTACTTGTGGACTTCATACTCGATATACCAGCGTAAAAGAGTTTTCCGTAAATAAAATGCGTTTTAAATCCATTTATTAAAGCATTGGGTTGATTATAACCAATCATAATAAATCCAGAGTACTAAAACAAGTAGTAACATTAATGATGTTGCAGTAGAACTGCTGACAGCCCTAGCATGTGTCGCGATCAGTGCCCCGCGTTACGTGCCCCGACCTTTCAATACAGACTCGGAGGTTTTAATTGGATCCGCGTCGCTTCTCGGCTTGTCCTGCGACGCCTCAAAAATGAACAACTCCTGCCGTCGCTGTCGCAACTAATTAAAATTCAAAATTCACCACGTTCTAAACTCTCCAATTAGTAGGTGCCTATGCCCAGACACTACGCACGGGTCCTCTCAAATGAGGGTTTCGAATTCCACGACGGATTCGCCGCAATTTGATCAGAGGAGAGAGTTAAGTTCATTTGGGTAGTCTGAGTACAATTATTAAATGGAAAAATTTTGGACAGTTTACAATTAAACTTTTTTTATGTTTTAATATTTGGCAGACAGGTAGGTACAGCTACGGCCCATTACATTGGTTTATCCTTTTGGGATGACCTATATACGAGTAGAATAGCTAGCCACTTATACTCTAAAAAGTTCTGCCACGAAACAAAACTTTGCTTCAATATTTTACTTTCCAAATATTTCCATATCGTATTCTTAAGGAATATTACAGACGCGCGCAATTAACAATAATGAATATGCCAATTGATTGCGTTATGAATACTAATAAATCAGAACGGGCAATAGCAAACTCCTCAAGTAAATTAATATAAACTTGTGCAATCCTACGTGCATTAGTATTCAGAGTCTACGTTCATATAACACGGAAACGAAAGATTTTAATGAAAGCCTGACAATGCGGTATCTATAAAGAGCTGCAATTCTATCAATCAGTAAAATAAAACGTAACTTAATTTTGATTAGATAAATCTTCACTTTATTGGAATGAGTTGACATTATTTCAGTACCTGTACAAAAATATTTAGTGGAATTCCTGTGCCAAAATAGTTAATTGCCAATTGGACCGTATTGAACACACCTTAAGGAAATTTAATTATAAATGCATAAAAGATTCATCACCATCATATAAGCTACGGGATGTCCACTGCGGAACATAAGGTTCTCCCAACGACCTCCACAATATTCGATCTAAAAGCGACCTGCTGAAATAGCTGAAATATTAAGATGAAAATAAATGAAGACAAGAATTTATTTTAATAGCAATAATCTTCTTTTTTCATTGGGTAAAAAGCCAGGGCGTGTAGCTAGTAGTAAATAAAAATTAAATCGATTATGTCCTCGGTATTATCAGCTCTGGAGTAGCGCGGTGTTGGTCCTCAGTCGGATCGCGGAGTTGCGCTCGCAGCTGCTGTTTCTTTAAGTACTTCTGCGGCCGACCTCCCTCGCGCTCTCCTTAATTATTTGCTCTACCCCTATTTCATTACAAATTGCCAATCGACAAATGAAAATTTATAAAAGATATGAAACCTTTTTAAACTTTTCGAAACTTGTATATTATATTTTTAATCAAAACCAACTCAAGAAGGATCCTTTGACTCAAATAGTTAATACGAGTAAAACGTAGTTAATTCGAAAATATGTCTTCGTTGTAAAGCGTTTGTACAATAAAATACTTCTTATTATGAAAAATATCTGTTCATAGCGTTTCGTAATCATGATTGCTGTAATCGAAACATCCGGTTTTAAACAAAAATATTTTTAAAATAGTTGTAATGGTATATTATAAATTTATTTACGTTTTTGGAGACTTCTGTCTGTTTCACATGTTTTTTTTATGTTAGAGAGAGGTAAACGAGTAAATAGTCCACCTGAAGGTAAGTGATCACCGGCCTATATAGAACTATACCTAACAGACCGCCCAAGTTACTCAAATTAGTTTACTTGTTTTAAAAATGGAGGCTTAAATGTGACTCCTCATTGAATGTAATGTCCGTATCTCGGGAGCGGCTCGCTGCAGCGCTCTGGCCTCATTAAATCCCGTTATTTGTTTAGGACCGCAGCTCAAACACACCGTCACTCCGCCAGGAATAACGGATTTTACGATTTAAAATATTTAGGGAGCAATTTTACCTTTCTGCGTTTACAACAACAAACAAATCTGTTTTTTACGCTTTCAAAGAGACCAGAGCAATTTTCTGTCTCTCGATTTTAATATTTATGCAAATTGCCGTGTGTACCTGTTTATAATGCTATTGAACGAAAGCCTTCTTAGTAGACACCGCGCTCAATATTTCACGGGTACACGTGTAATGCATTCAGGTGTCTCCCGGGCCTTTTCTAACCTCTTATTTCGTGTGCCTACAATAATAATCTTGTTTGATCATTAAATTATACAAATAAAATTTTCATTTTTGTTTAAAATTATTTTCCATAATATTCGAATTCGCGTCCTACGAGAATACTTTGCAACTTATGCCAAGAAAATCTGCAACCTGATTGATAGGTAATTTAAAATAAATTTTAGACGAAAGACGTCTACTGCTGGTCGGTAGTAATTAGTCTAAGTTTGAATAAGTAAATAATTTCTGCGTGGGAACCTTTAAACCTTATCTTATCTTCGGGGTCTAGCTTAATCCATCAAGTAAGGAGCACACAAAATGCGGACACTTGCGAATTTCTGTTTTTTTTTTCCAATAAATGAAAATCTGCCCGGCCTCTGACTCTATGTTAAAACTGCCCAAAGACTATTCCAAAACCAATAAGTTTATAACAGTTATAAAGTGATTGATTGAATTAAACAAGTATTAATAATTGCTAATCGCAAATAATAACTAATACAAATAACTCTTCAAGACATCCGCCCAAACCATACCAACGCTTCCCATGTATATTATGTATAGAACATTGGAATGGAGATAGAATCGTGGAAGTAATTGGAAATCAGTCATTTGCGAAACGTTTAGGTTTTCCGCTTGTTAAGCTACTTACATAACTGTGTGATTCTGTCGAGCCGAACATTCTACCTCTTCCATCTGAGTGGGCAGTGCGATCCGACCCGCCACATTATCATACCCTCTCATTGACCTCCACAATGGGAACAAACGGGCAGCAGGCAGATATCAGTGTTCACAGTTGCAGTACACGTTGACACGGTAAATTTTCATTGCAAATTCTGTCATCGTGCTACATACACAAGGGGACTGGCTACACAAACAATCGCGTTATGGAAGTCAAACTTAAACGAACCGAAATCGACCCCGAGCCTCCGACGGGCCCGTCACAATGCTACGAACTCATACCATTTGTCTACTTTACTACGTTCTGCTCTATCTATTACTTTCTAAACGACAGAGATAGAAGATGTTATCAGGTAAGTCGAACACGTAAAATCGCGAAGGCACCTATGTATTCTAGTCTCGGTTTCACTGACTGTGATGTAACGAACCACCGCATACGCATCATACGCTGAAACGGACATGAAAATTAAAAACGTTCTCTCTAATTCAAAATCTAAATATCTTGTTAATTAAATTAACATTCAATGGTTCCTTTTAGATGGAAAAGAACTGTTCGTCAGTATAACTATTCGTAATTAGGATACATCCCGTTCATATAGTTTTTCAAAAGTCTTGTGGCATGGAAATTACGTGGAATTTGGTTCCACGTAGTTTTGTTCCAAGTATTTTTCTGTTATTAATTTTCTAGCAACTGAGTAATAAGATTTACAACTTAATTATTCCAGCTCTCGTCACGATCGAGACGGAATTAAAGAGACTCTAATCTTAGACTACAGAATTCCAATTTTGTAACGTAAATGAAAATCGCCATTTGTTAGGATTTCGGTCGGTGTTCAGTGCTTGTAGCAAAGTAATCCTAAGATTCATTGGAAGTTTGGTGAAGATTTTAACATTTTCCCCTTTGAAAAAAAACTGAAAATCCAAAGAACTGGCTATAATTGTTCCTTGTTAAACATTATAATTTAGTTGTATAGTACTTCCATAGCAGTATTTGCGTGCCATACCTACTTGTATTTTAAAGTCACATTTTTTGTCATACACAATTAATAAATAACAAAAAAGAATTATCTAATTATCTTCGTCGTATAGGTACAGACGTTTTGAAGTATGTATTAATATTATCTGAATTCTGAAGTACCGCTCGCATGTATATTATTACGGTTATTTTTATAAAAAAAAGTTATTATCATCTATATACATATAATAAATTTGTAGAAAAGTGGTGTCCGTACAATGGAAATATATTAAAAAAAAGTAGCAGGGGTTGTTATTATATCGATACAGAACCCGAAATTGTAATTAAAAAATTTTTTGTCTGTTTGTCTGTGTGTTTGTGCACGCTAATATCAGAAACGGCTTATTCGATTGAGATGTGGTTTTCACTAATATATATAGCTTCACTTAACATTTAGTGTTTATTTCATGTCAATCGGTTCATAAATAAAAAAGTTATGTCAATATAAAGGTACACGCCTCGCGCCTGAGCTGCGCGTCCGTATATAAAGCGCGCTGAGAGTATGGCGAAAAGGTAGTTGCATTCGATTATTGCGATTTACTTGAATACTGACAGTTTGGATATTTCATTTATTTATATTTAAGGGTTTGTAGGTTAGGTTGTCTTTCTTAATTTTCTTTAAAAATTTGTAAATAAATATTGTAAGCATTTGTTATAGGTTAGGCATTTCTTTCCTTGATTTTTGGTATACTTATCTTAATTTTTTATTTAGGGTTTGTATATTGAATAATTTATAAGTATTTGGTATAGGTGAGGCAATTCTTTCCTTGATTTTCTTTATTTATGTACAAGTTTATAAGCTCAGGTTATTAATTAATTTTTCTAGCAATTCTTTTGTTTCATAAAATTTGTACGTTTAGTTTACACATCTTAACACTTTTTGCAGTCAGCCTTGTTTTGCGATGAGAATTAATAAAGCCCAAGGTCAGACGATGAAAGTTGTGGGTGTAGATCTAAGTATCAGCTGTTTCTCGCACGGTCAGTTGTATGTGGCTCTGACACGGGTTAGCAATCCTAGGAGCCTGTATGCTTTCATTCCCGATGGCCATACGTCACATATCGTATACCTACAGAGAAGCATACTGTAAAGTTTTGTGTTTAACTGTTTTTATTTTCTATCGATAATATCATAAGACCTACCCATACCCATAAAAATTACCCGTGGACCCGTTAATGGGTCGACCCAAAGGGACCACGGGTAAACACTCAAATTTTTAGCTACCCAAAGGACGGTATTTGTTATTTAAAATATGCTGCCCGAAAAGTCACTATTCCACGCGGACGAAGTCGCGGGCACAGCTAGTAGTTAATTATAATTGAAACATCACAACAAATCCTTAGTGTCCGACGATGTCCCAAATACATGAGGTTAGAATCCGTGAAACAGAATGTGGAATATGTATATCGAGCAAACGCATCGGTGAGCGCGCCGATACCGCATGCATCGCCAAAACACGGAGAATAGTCTCAAGATAGATATTATAGCGTATTGATCGAGTCATCGATGCGACAACAATTTGCCGGTCCGCTCGGCTCCAGTGTCGCTATGCAAATGCTCGCGCTCCATTTTACGCTCGGCAAGGTGGTCGGTGCGACGACGGCGGTGGTGGGCCCCCGCGGCGGCCGAGGCGGGGGGCGGAGGGCTGCATGCCGGATGTTCCGCTGTCGTCGCAGGAAATTGAGAGCGCTGCACAAATCCTGATCCTACAAACCAAATTTGATTCGACCTAATCCGGATATTGATACGAAACAAACGCCGCCGACGTATTTTAATGATCCACCCGAAGATACTCGTATCGTTTCCATTACGAGACATGTGCCCTAAAAGCCCTTAGTAAGCGCGTGACTATACGCAAATACGTTTTGAGCTATTCTTACGGGGACCTCGGAGTAATATGAACTGCCAATAGGAAGAAAAATTGTTGCGAATATTGGATACGTGCGGGAATTTCTTCATTGTTTTCATGATTCATTGGCTTCTTACAATTTTTAAGATAAGTTACTACTTATTTATGAAACTAGGTGACATTTTTGTGTTGTATAAGTAAGTAGGTACCTATGTTAGCGGTAGACCCGGGCTATTTAACTGCTCTGGTCAAAAACCGTCGTGGGTTTGATTCCCACATTTGACGCCTTGAATATCAGAGTAGCCCACGATGTAGCAGCTGATTGAATGATGCTTCCTGTTAAAATATCCCTCATTGTATTAGGCGAGCTGTGTACGTTTCTGCATACTGAATTAACCAAAGCTTCTATAAAAAAATATTTGATATTATTCAAAATACCACATATCAATATTATCTGTCTCAGCACATAAAACGAGGTAAAAAAATATAGATTAAATAGAATCAAGCAATTTCTCACTACTCTGCACGGAAAGCTGAATTTGATAGGAAATTCCAATATGAAAATTGCTCGTCGGTTCGTCCCACCTGTTCTCTGTGATTAAAGTGCGTTCCTCGCAAACACTCGGCAGCGAGCGAAGACGACGCCAAATGTAAATGTTGGCTCAAGCCAACCTTTTGCGGCGAACCCGAAGAAAAATTTACACATTAGCTCGCTTAGTTTGTACCTCATTTGCACACTCAAGAAGTCGATGTTCAAAGAAAACTAAACACGATTTTCTCGAGCAAATAAATATGCTTAACATTTTGAGAAAACGTCACCTTTAAAAAGCAAGAGTCGAATAAAAGAAGCATTAGGTACCGCCGTCGCCCTGTCGCGTTAGTATGAAGTTAGCAATTTCGTCGGAATATCGACACTTTCAGGTATGTCTAACAGATCCAAGTGATTCTGTCGCCGTTGAATAGAACTAGGTACGGTAAGGGTACATTAAATTCAATAACGCGAGTTAGGGAGTTCGACGCTCGCTCCGACCGTCCTCAAAATAAGTAAAGAAGAAAAGTTTACGAACTCTGTTGTACTCGTACATGTGAAAAATGTTATGAGAGAAAACTATTAGAAATATCTGTAAAGTTGTCAACAAATATCATCTTGTTGTGTGACGCCAATTTTACTTCTAATGCCAAGGATTTCGGAGTTTTAGGAGATTAGTTTATAAGTAGTTATTTAGCTCTATAGAAACCCCAAAAAGAGGAATGAATAACAAGTAGGTACTAATCTAAAATGGATTACAAAGAAAATCTGATATTCACAAGATAATTTAATTAGTTATAAAAGTATAATTGTTAAATCTTAGTGATATTTATGTGATAATGTCAATGATAATGTCTAATGATGCTTATATTTTAATGGACAAATGTGATTGCATCTAAGTTATCTTATAGATAAATTATCACTAACTTATCTAAAAGGGTGAAACCAGCTTTTAAAGTTATCATAACCTCTTTGCTATTGAATTGCCACGGAAAGTAACCAAAACGACACTTTGATTTAAATCATAGATTTTTTTTTGATTTAAATTCATGAATTCATCTGTTTCATTTTAAATTTGTTTTAATCCTTAGTTCTATTACACCAGAGGTCGCGGGTTCGATCCCCGCACGGTACAAACATTTGTGTGCATGAACATGTCTGTTTGTATCGGTCTGGGTGTTTCTATGTATAAAATGTATGTATTTACAAAAAAAAGTATATAAGTAATGTTTATCCGTTGTCTGGCACCCATAGTACAAGCTAATGCTTAGTTTGGGGCTAGATGGCGCTGTGTGAATAATGTCCAGAGATATTTATTATTTATTATTATTATTAGTTAGTAGTAGGTAGCCCGTCAGACTCTGAAAAGGTTCCATCAACGGAAACCGAATTTAGGAAGGAAGTGATCCCACAACAATCGATTCAAACTCAGCTTAACAACTGTCACAACGCAGTAAAAAGAAAAAGAAGCCCAAACTATGCATATAAATGGAGTTAACGCATGTCACACATGCCACAAAACATTTTAAAATTCTCCGCCAGCCTCAAGACACCGAGAAAGTTTTGCATGTCGTTACAGCATTCGCAGAGCGAGTGCATTGTTATGCGCCACGGGTGCGGCCAGTTCACTCGTTAGAACATCACTGACTATCGCCGAACCAACCCTTGTTTAGTGTTTACCCTCTAATTTTCACTTACCGACACGTTATGTTGGTTCAACACTTGTAGTTTTGTGCGGAACTTCGATCGGCTCGAGTTCGGGATTGCTCTTGTTTAACTATTGAAGCTGAAAGGGCGTTTGCTTACATATCAATTGGTAGGCACTAGTTTGGAAAATACGATTATAATTAAATAACTATACTAGGTTTTTATTATGTTAGGGAATAAACAGAACTGCCACATTATAAGAAAGAGGACATCCTAAATGAAGATCAAAGGTTATTTTTATTTAAAACGATCAAATTGTCAGTTCAAAAAAGTGGTTCAACCTGGTATATTAATTTTAATAATTATTATGCCTCACTAATTCATTCCCAGTAACTAAATGGCAAATTGTAGGGGGCGCGGGAGTGCAGAGAACAGGCGTGGCTCTCATCAAGCAATCATTATGGATGCGCCATGTTTTTAAAACGGCTTCGGATAGCACATAGCTGATCCGAATTAATCCCCTACCACAGAATTTAGGACATTACTTTTTATTTTGGTACAGCTCTGTTTTTATGCAAGTTGGAAACTAATTAATAATAACAATACTATTTTTGCACAAAGTACATAATATACATGCATACATCTCATTAATCTAATCCAACAAGGCGTTCACTTTAATATCAGGGTCCATATATCGTAGGATTTTAAGGACTTTAAGGACCCAATTCGTTAGATTACCCCTAGACGTTGACTAGATTTTATTGATGGAGGAGGTCTTTGCTCTGTAATTTTTGTGGCACAAATAAGGAGTCAACCTCATTTTTTCATCTGCCAAACTAAGAAGTAGTAAGCTAGTAGGGCTGAAAAATAATATGTAATAATATAACAACATCACATACATTGATCGAACGCCAAAATTATACTAGTAATGGAATTCGAACCCACGACCGCGACCCCTGGTGCATCAGCCAGGATCGTTACCAAATGCGCCTTCGGACCCCATATACCTAAATATGGGAAATATTTAAGTGCATATCCAAAAAAGGCTGAAACGTTCACCAAAATAAACCAAAGGCACACCAAAGGTTAGGTTAGCAATTCAATTTTTTTGGTGCCCGTTTCAGCCTTTTTTGGTGTAAGACTGTAAATAATATATGATGTACTCGTAGTAGCTCAATGGTCGGAGCAGTTAATTTAGCCCTGTGACTTCGTAGTAAGAGCAAGTCCCTTGAAATTCTTGTTCCAACAAATCAGTTTAGAAAGACTTATTACTTTTTAGCCCAAAGTCCTATAAAAAAGTCTTCATCAGCATCGATATTAATTATTTTCCGTGAGGTCCGCTCGCTGCCGAGCCGTGACTTACGTCGTGATTTTGCATATAATTTTCCGCTCAATGAACCTCCCTCGCTATGCTAAGCTATGCGATGGATCCCCCAGCTGAAAAAGAAGTCGAAATAAATAAGCTATGTGTAGCAAATTGATTTTTAAAATGTGACTATAGTTACTTCAATTTAATTATCTATATCAATTTTAAATATGATTTATAAAACACGCCAGTGTTTGTAAATCCTATAGGTCATATCCTTGTAGGAAAATATTCCTTACAAAAAAAATTCTTGTGACAAATGTTATATTGAGTAAAATGTGTATGATAGCCGAGTGGTTTCTATGCTCCTATGCCGCCAAAATATATAATTTTTTACGAGAAAAGGCAATATTTACGTCAGTGTTCCAAGAGAGTAGTTACAACATAATAACATTTTCTAAATTAGCCAGCTAACATCATCATCATCATCAGCCTATATACGTTCCCACTGCTGGGACACAGGCCTTATCTCAATTGTGAGATAGTGTGGGCCATACTCCACCACGCTGGCCTAGTGCGGGTTGGTGGAGCACCTTACCTTAATGTACGAGAAATCTATGAAAGCCTGATCTATTTATGAACGAACCAAGTTCTTTTTCTTATATCAACAAAAATATTATACTAACACGCTTTTTAAAGTAAATTGGCTTTCAAATAAAAAAATATCATAATAAAAACATCTGTGGCCAAAACAAAAAACGTTTTTCTAGGTAAAAAACAGTAAAAAACTAAGCCTTTGTTATATACGTTGAATCTTATGTATAAAGTCGAGTAATTTTATTAGGCCACATTTGACAGTTCATTTATGTAAAGAAAATATGACTTACGCTGAAGGAATAAAACTCAAGAAAACAACATCAGTTCTTATTAATACAATTATTTATTTAGAAAATTAGACTCTACTCCTGATGTACATAAGTAGCATTTTTCTTTGCATAAATTAACTGTCAAATGTGGCCTATTAAAATGACTCTACATTAGTTATTCAATTAAATCGTACACAATTACTCATAGGGCGAACCAGAAGTGACATCTCGTGTTTAATGTGAGTTTTCTTAGGCGGGTTCATTCGGAATATCTCCGGTGCCTCGCCCGTGCAATAACCGCCACAATGCGGTACAACTAACGACAGCTCCGCCGTGCGGCAGTGCTGTCCGCCGCCTTGTATACTGTCCCCTTTTATTCACTCTGCCCTATTATAAAATAGATATTATTTAAACGTAGGACAACATCACAAACATCGTTCTGATTCTTTTTTTTTTGTGGAAGAGAATGCGTTGATCCACGTTAACCGCAGGCCGTGTGTGGGACTCGGGACAATTTTATCCCCCTACGTACTAAACTCCCCCGGTTTTCAGACTTGTGGCTATTGACCAGCCCATCGATCCAAACTAAGGTAAACTTGTGTTGTGGGTATAACTGCCTCTTTGCTATTGGTTTTTTATGTCATGCTTATTGCATGACATAAAAAAAAACCCTACTGATGATTGAAGCGCTTTAAAAGTGAAGTTTTTTCGTTGTTTTTTTTTATAAAATCTATAAATCGGTGTTACACAATATTATTTTTACACTGCACGGTCTAAATCCGACTCACATGCTGACTGAAATACAAGCAAGATATCGTATTATAAAAATTGACGAATATAAATTAGTCAAACAAAAGTATTCAACCTGTGATTTATTCGTATTTGTCCCGCTCCGTGTCCCACGCGGCTGGCTTCTCAGTCTGGCGCCCAGCCCTCGGCGGCGCAATAAAACCACGCATTCCACTTGCGAGTCACGGACTAGATTACCGCGGGACGAGACGACGGCGACGTCCCGACACGGCCGGGTGGACCGCCCAACTAGTAATGTGGGACATGCTCGAGCTCAACCTTTATCACTGATTTCAAGATATTCGAATCTAAGGACACTACTTAAGGAGTGTTTCAACATTTCCGCAAGTGTGCAACCGCTTTTATGACTAGTAGTGCGTTCGAAATGCACTAATTTACAAATGACGTAAGGTGAATTTGATAAAAGAATTTAAGCAAAATAATGTAACCGAGGACATATTATAATTGCCAATGGCCACATAATTAGCAAAGAAGTACTATGTTTATCGTATAGAGAAAATACGCTTGCGCAAAAATCGTAATATAAATAGAAACGAATATGAAATTACATAGTAAAATAAAAGAAGTCACAAATTCAGCACATTTGATTTTAATGTCAGCATTTAAAATTACCTAATACTGGATGTGTATGTATCCGCAAAAATCCGCTGCAATTATTATATAAATCCGAAGTATTAAATATTGTTGGTGTCTTCTTCTTGGACAAAATTATATGTAATTGTACCATCCTAATGACGAACCCGGTAACGCAGCTACCTATTGGAGATGTCCCGGGTTCAATTCCTGTTTATCACTTCTGAGACTAGATTTTTGATTGACTTGAATCTAAGCATTGACATCCCTAGTAGTCGTCATCTGATAGTCATAGTACAGTGCCCTAGTTTTCGAATTAGATGATTGGTATGCATTGTCTAGCCTGTTATTTATTTGTAATTTGATTTCTTGAGTTATACTATAATAACAAAAGGGGGAACCCAGGGTTTTGGTACATCTGTCTCTAGTTTATGCAAATTAAAAACTGTTAACTATAGGATTAGATCAATGTGTGAATGACAATGATGTTTTCAGATAATAAAATTCATCATTAATTGTAATGACGAAAAAATTCTCTACTTACTAATTACCTACGATTTAAGCACATAGATTGAGCTTTCAATGTGATTATAAAAGAGAAGTTTAATAATCAAGCGCTTAATCTTAATTAACTACACCTGTAACCGCTCACATTAACCTCTGAATGGCGAAATCTGCCAACGAACCAAAGTGTTTCACCCTCGCCGCGGTTCCTTGCAGCCCTTTCACCCTAAAAGGGCCGGCACCCGCAACCCCTGACTTGAATAACATTAAAATTCTGAAATACTGTATCAAAGTTTTGGAACTGGCGAATAGTTTTATAACCCCTGCATTTTTGGCTCATGTTTTGAATTGCTCAGTTATTCTGGTTTCATTTACCTATACTACAAAGTTAACAACAATTTCCATACTTATTTATACAATAGCCTAGTTTTCATAATAGTATAAACATGTGATAAGGTAAAGAATAGAATTATAGAATATTTATGGTAGGAACATGAAGTGAGCCAACTATTCCACCGCAATTTCAATTAATTAAGAGTCACCAATATTTATATGATTATTCAAGGTACAGGGTGTTTATTGATAGGTTATAAGCCGCGAATTATGTAGGTTATTATTCATACCAGATTTATAACTTCTTTCTCTCCTTACTCATTTAAAAAATATCATCTAAAGAAAGTTAAAAATATGTACGACGTAGAAACTGCCAGCTTGCTAATAGAAATTTCTTTAACGATCAGTAATGTAATCAAAGCCAATAAAAATCACCCCCTACCGCACATTCTTCAAAGCTCTTAATTGAGTGTTAAAAACGCCACCTCATCCTATCGCTAATGACAACAATAAATGTGAATTAAGCCAACATAGGGTGATTAAAAAGTCAGAGCGGAAACACGTCCGGCGGACATTTAGCCATTGTTGTGATTCCGCGCAGAGCCGTCTCGAATTAGGGAGGACAAAGAAAAGTCCTATCAATAAGTGGCAGCGGAGCCGGCAAATTGAATTGAATAAAACACACAAGTCCGCTAACGAGCCGGTGTTTACCCAAGTGGACACTAATTGGCTTAGCCAACGGTCGCCGCTGCCGCGACCGCGAGTCAGACACCGAGAATATAATTTGGATAAGGCATTTTAGAATAAGGCGCAATATCATCACATTGCCGTAAATTAGTGGAATCTTTCACTGTTTTGACTTTCTATATAGTAAACGATCCGAAATGAGGGTAGGAAAATGATATAAATCTTTAATCCTTCTAGCCCCGGAAAACCAGACACAATAGAAAATCTATTGTTAAGCGGCACGCGAGTGCCGGTTCGGCTTTGAGTTAATTTTAAGTGGATAATAATATAACCAGATTAGTTTATAACAGGAAAAATAGTCCAAAGAGAAATGTACGTGCATCCTCGAAAAAGTATAATTCATATAATTTTAAGAGGTTAAATAAATATCTGTGCACTAAAAGAGCCCAAAAACATGTTAGTTGATAATACATATTTATTTGAATACATAAAAACATTTTTAACCTCTTCAATTTATTATTTAAAAATCCTAGCACATTATGATTTGTGAGACATAACCATTGTTTTTTTTTTTAAATATTGCAGCGCATTGTCGGTATGAGTAAGTTACAGTGTAGGTATTTATGTGATGTCGGCCGGCCCGGACCGCGAAAAGCACGTTATAATTAAACTGCCGAAAAACTATATTTTGTGAATTTTTATCCCCTATTTTAAATTAGTGATCATGACTGCTGAACGGTTCTGTGGAAATTGTGAATTTTGCAAGGTTTTTGGCGCGTGGCGCCTTCTACCATTAACAAGAAAACAGGACCTATCAGGTGTCAAACAGCATTTATCATCAACACGGTGTGGAAACGCCTACTATCACCGGTAAGTGCTAGCCTAAGTCAAACCGAAATACTTTATAACGAAGTTCTGATCCATAGTGACGTCACGGGCTCCTCCGGCAATTTCCTTTTGTCACATCTTTTTGATATCTATAGAGCTAACAAAGCATAAACGCTACAACATGACATAACCAAACATATTGACCAATTGTGACATATCCAATTATTCTTAATTCAATGTTGGCACAACATTTGGCCCTGGTTGACTCCTGAATGAAGATGCAATCACTGGAACTAGACGTATGCCGCTAGTAAACAGCCTCTTAACCTTGCATACTAATGGAATTGCTGGCAAAAACTAAACCTAATTTATTGTTATACTGCTGCTTCGACTATCTCGAGAACTTACAATCAATAAGATTAAAACTTTACTTGCTAACCACTCGGTAAACTTGCTAACTTTTCACACTAAACACTAACTTGAAAAGTTTATAACGTTTTTGAGTAAACCGAAATTTACAAAAGATTTAGACTGTAGGGTTGTTAGTTGGTGAGACCTATATTTGAGAAAAAGCCTAATGGCTTTCAATTATTATTTTTATTGCTGTTAAAACTTTTAAATGTCTTGCTATTCTGAACTAAAAAAAGGATAAAGAAGTGTTTGTTACAAACTTACAAGTGAAACTAATCAGGATCTCCTAGTTCAGGCTCATAAAGTTAATTAGATCTTAAGAAAATGTTTGTACTAGCTGATAGAATAGTTCTAAGAATTTTAATAAATTGATTTGATTAATAAATCTCTACAAAATATAACTACATCACAATATTCTCAAAAATAATATCATCACTTTTTTTACTGTTCGTGTACTTATTTCATTATCAGCATTATTTATACAGTCTAGATAACATGACCATATTTCATATTAAATAATTTGAATCCAATATTGTATAATTACAGGCGCACCATACTTATATCAAAAGCATTCAAATGTGACACGGTCATACCAAACACTTTAGAATTACATGTAGATATGTAATTTTTCATATTCCAATGCGTGTCAATACTTGCTAAAAATGTAACTAATGTAAATAATATTTTCGCAAAAACATGTCAAAATTATAAAACCAATACGACATTTAAATCGGAATAGCGTTCTAAACTAAACCGAGTTTATATCAGAAATGATAACTGAACGAGATTGGTACCGCGGGAGGGTGGCGGGCGGCGCACCCGGCGACATCAGTGCCTTGTATCTTGCTACATTTGCATATAAATTGTGTCTTCCGGTCAGAAAGCCGGCCAAGATGACGCACGTCCGTGTGTCCGCAGCCTAACTACATATTTATGCATTCACACTTTACCCATCGTAACGTGTTCCATGTTAATACAGCATCGGTTCACGGACCGGCTTGATGAATAATAATACGCTTTATTCTATCTCAATATAGTAAATGACATCAGGAACATGGTTAAGTGAATACGTGAATCTTATTGATTGGGCTTATTTTTATGCAACGATATAGTCCTAAATTAACCACGTAAATAAAAAGTGAAGATTATTTACTAATGACTGATCCCAAGTTAAGTAGCTAAACTATTTTGTCCGTAAGTTAACGCACCAAATTTGTTGCCAGTTAAATTTTGGCGACAATGCTCTTCATTTTTAAAATTCCTTGTCCTATACAATGCGAAAACCTGAATTTCCTAGAATTAGAGTTAAGACGCATTTGACAATATCATTATCCTACACATCTGGCTAGACAAAATACAATTAGATTCAATTTATTAAATACAGAGGGTCAGACAAATTTTACAAAACTATAGTTTAAAGCAATTTAAAATTGATACAGTAAGTAAAAGATGCCCATTTTTCTATATTACGGTATCTCTTTATCTCAATCGTCACGGTGTTTAGGCGGAATTTGTCATAAAACAAACAATATACCGGATAATAAATCAGTGGATGGTTACTAAGCAGAATTAACGGTTGTATTAGTCTTCATCACCGGTGTTTCCCAAACGATAGGGGGCAATAAAACGATGAAAAGAAGCTAATTTTTCAGCAAATCATCCCGGGGCCCATGAAGTCATCAATATTCATTTTGCGGCGCGCGGTGGCGGAAACAAACACCTTTCGTAGAACATAACGCGGTTCCTTTGAAGCGAGGCGAGGCAACTATGACGTGGGGGCGCGGGCGCGGTGGGGGCTAACTCAATTTATTTGGATAATTGGTTTGTTTCACTAACGTCCCACACCAATAAATTGTTTCATATTATTGAACAGATTACCATGACGGCTCATTGATGTAATAATTTGCCTGACCTGATAGGATTCGATGCAAATTTTAATTTTAAAACATGAATTGATTTCTTATTCACTGTTATATTTGTGTTTTGATTAATCGATTTTTAAGATGAAAACTAAGTTTCGTAGCACTAACAGCATTTAAAAATAGAATTTAAATTACAGATATAGTAAGCTAAATCTTAAAAGCCCTATGACATGTAATATTGAAAAAAAGTAACAAAAATATAACTAAACTGTATTTCGATCGCCTCATATTGAATTCAGTTCGTGTCAAGAAAAAGTCTTAACTGAGTAACTTTTTAGTATATAACTTATTACCAAGTGATTGGTAATAGCGGTGACTTTCAGCCTTCAAATAACAGGGTTACAAGTTTACTATTTGCCAAAAAAATAAATTCAAAGTAACAGCTGAATCCATATAATGCTCGTAGCATCGTAGCACAGCGGCTACAACACACTCGTAGACACGTAGTTTTCGTAGCACGTCGCGTCGCCACCGCACCGGTCGCGGTTCGTGCGCCATCTTCGGTCACAAATTACTAGATCTTGCGTTTGTATGTGTACAATAAATGTGACGTCACATATTTCTCGCGTGAAAGTTAAATTACTGTTTCGCTATTTGATAACTGCAACGGTGTACCGCGACCACATGTCTGCAAAGTTCTCATAGAACTTTGGTTTGGTGTCACGTACACTCTTTTAGACAAATAGTTTAAGATAACCACAGACAACAGTTATCTCAAATGAAAGATCGCTTAACTAAGTCAACGTTGGTAGTAGTTAAATATACCAATTTACAAATTAATCACACATGAATGGAAACAAAAACAACCAGACATTACGAAAAGACATGTCAATGCACATAATGTAGTGATGGAACACTTAATTAGTCGACAGTGGTACTATCGAGCCTGTTAAAAGTAGATCCGCAGTTAGACTACAGTTAAACCACTACTTCTAGTTTGCGACATTAGTTCAAAAGGCAAGTAGTGCCAGCAGCAATGAGGGTAACGAGCAGAAGGCAGCGCACGTCCGCGCCCTGTCCCGTCCGCGCCGCAATTGCGACATCCGCCGCCTGTGCCCGCGCCGCCGCTAATACCTACTGGTAATTGCTGACCGCGACACGAGACTCGTCTACACCCGGCTAGAATATCAGCGTACTGACTCAGTTGATGTAGCTGAGGTTAAGGAGTTGCTTGGAACACGCAGACGAATGATTATGGATAGATTGAGAAATGCATGAAAGTGAAATAAGATAAAACCACTTTACTGGCCAAAATATCCGCAAAATATTTGTAGCACCAAGGATTAGGACATAGTTAAATAAATTTTTTAATAAAAAAAACAATCAGACAGTCAAAAAAACATGTTATTTCACCCAATTGATCCGACTCTATGGTTATGTATCGCTTAAAAAGTCATCTAATGTGCTATTGTGCCTTCCGGTATGTTGTAGTAAGACAGTGAGTTTGCGACATTTGTTGAAAAGCAAGGAGTGCTGCAGCAATGAGGATAACGAGCAGAAGGCAGCGCACGTCCGCGCCCTGTCCCGTCCGCGCCGCAATTGCGACATCCGCCGCCTGTGCCCGCGCCGCCGCCAATACCTAGTGGTAATTGCTGACCGCAACACGAGACTCGTCTACACCCGGCTAGAATATCAGCACACTGGCTCGGTCGATGTAAAAGTTTTGGTAATCTTGCGAACAACGGTAAAGGTTTACTTACAGACAGATCTTAGAAACTTATCTGTCACCACTGCTTAATTAAAAGTAGTTAACGTAGATATGTCATCATCATCATCATCATATCAGCCAAACGACGTCCACTGCTGGATATAGGCCTGATATGTAGTTAACTTAAAAAGTATGATTGCACAGCATGTTCACAGAAACACAAAATATTATGTACCTACGTAAAAAATAATAAAGTATCCTTTGACAATATTAATTGGGTCGTTTATTTTAAATCTGTGTTTTGTTCAGATATTGGGCTAGCCTCAATATTCAAACCCTGTACAAATGTTGAATTAAAATGCTTGTACTAGCTGATAGAATAGTTCTAAGAATTTTAATATTTATTTATTGAATTTAATTAATTTTATTTAATTTGAAATAAAAAAACACAAGAATCCCTAACTAAAGTCTAAACAAATATACTATAGACACAAGAGACAGGCAAATTGACATAAGAAAAGAATAACAGATCACAGCTGAGAACGCGCTACGTTAAGTAAACAATTATTCAACATCCCTAAGCTTGAGGCTCTACAAGGAATTTATACAAAGGACCACATCACTGATGAATCTGTCGACGGAATCACAATTATCACAGAAAGGCTCACTTGAGGCTAAGTTTGAAATTACACCTTATTATTATAGTCCAAACTTTAAACTCATTTTTCATTTAACATCCTCAAGACGCCTCTCATTAAAGGTCTTGGAAAGCCGCCGCAAATAACGCAAGGGTCTCGAACCAACGCTCCGAAGTTGGATAGGAACAAGCCACTCCTGTTTATTTTACCGCAATGAATTTCTTTGCAGTATTTTCTTCATTTTTTTAATTTTGAATACATTTGAGTACAATTCTCCGTGGCGGTTGCGCGCCCCCGGCAATCTCCAAATTGCCTCTTTATGTGCAGATGTACCGACCCTCGGTTTTTCCGTCTTTTGAATGTCGTTTTGCTGTTAAATAACGTGCTCTTTTATTGTAACTGGAGTTTCCAAGTTCACTTTCCACATCAGCAGACGTTATCGTTATTGTCGCGGTCCATCAAATCCCAATAGGTACTATTCATGAAGTAAACACGATGTACTCGTATCTTTTTATTTTGATTACCTACATTAGGTACGACGCATTTACATAACGTGTAAAAGAATATTTTCTCTTTATTATTAACGTCAATAAAAGTTAATCGAACTCGTATGACTTAGAAGGGCATGTTACGGACCGAAATCTCGTAATTATTTGTACTGTGGTTAAATAGTAATTATAGTAATTGTTCATATAATAATATGATATCATGTCATGATTTTTTTCTCCGCAAAGAAGACAACGAGTCAAAGTCAATTCTCTCTATGTAATTGAGACCATGATATCTATGCCAAAATACTATTAATTTCAGAACAATATGTAATAATCAAAGAATAACTACTATTAAAAAGCAAGTTTTCTTTTATGCCCAATAAAAGTAACCGAAGAGGTTTGTAATCTGACACGCATGAAGTACGTCTCGATATTAATTAATATTTTTATGCTATGTCAATTATCAAAAAATATATTTATATAGATTAGACAAAAACCTTTTCACGTCAATATAATGAAGCAAAGTATGATTGGTTTTATAGCAGCTATTATGAAATTGTAAAAGTACAAGAACGTGTTTATTTTATTTGTCCATAAAATAAACATTCAATTAGAGTGACAGTAAGCAACCCATATTTTTATATTGCTCCTTGGGATGGAAGTTCTTTTGAATTTAATTCTACTAAAGATCACAATTACGCGTTTTACAAGATTCGAACTCATTTATTTTCCTCGAAGGAATTATTTCTCGTGAAGCAAATTAATTCCTTAGCATTATACTTCTTTCAAGATCTGAATAAATTCGAGCGAGATTTCATAAAAAATAGACGGTGCTCAAGCCTGCGGCTAACGCCAAATTACGTCTTTATTTACAAGTACCTAAACATTCCTTTCTCACTGGGGAGTTGGATTAAATACTTGTATATCTAATTTCGTGGCTTGATTTCCTCAAAGTACTTTTAATAAACAACGCCAAATCTTATTCTTTTCCATAGCAATCAGTCTTGGGTGGTCTTCAAGAGATTTAACAATAAAGTTATTTTCATATCATTTTGTGAATTAAATTTCTACGTTTCAGGTTATCATAAAACAGACCGATTCGATTAATAATGAAAGATGAGGAAAATTAGAATCTTGAAAAAACAGTAGTACTAAATAAAGAAAATATGAATGCGCCAGGTGTGCATAATTGCAGCAAATGTTGTATGTGTTGGCCACCAAATCACTGGCTTATTACTGCCCCTGATCTATAAGATGACTACTGAATTCGTTTGTTAGAATATAATAATCCCAAATAAACTTGACCAAAAATCATTCCCAACACATCCCAGGCTTTGACCATACAATTTTACGCACTTAATTTTGGAAATTGAGGATTAAATTGCAATGAAGAAAAATAAGACAAAGACATGTATCTGCTCATAATAGGTATTTTAATGAGTAATACTTATCCTAAAAACAATCCGCTCTATAATTCCGTTGCCAGGTCATTTTCTTAGAATAAAAAGTAAAACTGGAAAAAGAAAATAAGAAATAAGAGGATATCAAATCACAATCGTAATTTTAAAAATGTTTTAAGAACAATACTAACGAAGTATGTTTCAGGTGTAATGTAAATGATGTAAAACTTACTTCTGGATCCTTCTCGTAAGAACACTTATGAACATCAAAAGCCCTTTGACATTGATCCTTGTCAGGAGTATCTGAAACATTTCAAAGGTTGAAATTGAGGCAATAACCTTAAAAACTAAGAAACATCTTATGCAATCAGTATACAGATGAGATATTGATTTTCCCTGCTCTTCCAATTGCAAATCTATCTCTATGTGAATTGAACTCACTAATCAAATAAATAAAATTATAACAAACTAGCCCTCCGCCCACTTCCCCCACATTTCCGGGATCAAAAGTACCCCATGTTACCCGGGGATAGTATAGCTTTTCAAAAGTGAAAGAATTTTTCAAATCGGTTCAGTAGTTTCGGAGCCTATTCAATACAAACAATCAAATCTTTTCTCTTTATAACATTTTAATATATATAAAACGCCTTGTTGGTCTAGTGTTTATGCACCTAGTCATAATTTCGGAGTCCCAGGTTCAATTCCAGGGTGGACAAAATTTGAGTTGGATTGGTCGCACACACCTCGAGCTTGTCTCACCTATCCGCACTTGGCAAGCGTGGTGATTCAGCCAGTACCCAACATTGTAACGACGACTGACAATTTACAAATTACTTACCAAGATGTTTGCATGAAAATATCATCTTGGAAGCTCTGTCAGTATATTTTTCCGGTATTATACTGATCACCATATCGTAATCCACCGTGCCATCGTCCTCTACCTGTAACGGTTTCGGATGACATTTGAACGATGCCTATAACCACTATAACTACATACTAATATATTATTGTAAAATTGCTCGCTATGATTATTAGGAGTCCCACACAAGGCCACAGGTCTCACTAACCGGTTAAGGCTTAAATTATTTGAGTTTTTAGAAGTACATCGGTACCGAAAACATCGCCAGGAAACTAGTCTCGTTACCAGGGAACAAAGTTTGACAGCAGTTACTCCAATACCATAACTGAACTTGTATTCTTGGATCATCGTTTAAACGCAACTGGACTAGGTCGAGACAACGCACTCGAGAAACTCAACATTAATATTCAAGTTTCAAAAGCAAATGCAGTAGTACTCCTTTTAAACCGTGACATACCTCTAAAAGGGTAGCAGCGAATTGAATTAAAAGTAAATTAAACTCATGTTTGTATCTAATTCCGCGGAGCCGAGCGCGAGAGGCGAATAAACAAAAGACAAAACTCACAAGGTTCGCTTCCTCCATCAGGCAAAACATATAGCACTTCAATTTCTTGTCCTCCTTAAATATGCCGCTTTCGCAATTCTTTATATCCTCTGGGGGCAAGTAAAATAAAAACTCTTTAATGTGTGCAAATTGAAACATGGTAAGTATTCGAACGGATGTGTAGAAGTTTTAATAGGTATGCATATACCTATTAAAAACATTTCAAGGGTCAGATCGATGTGCCAATTAAGAAGATTAATTTAATCATCTGTCAGTTTCTTTGTGTGTGAGTGTGTATGTGTTTGTTGCTCATGATCAGTTAGGAAAAAAAATAATACACAATGGGACATAGAATATAACGAATTTTTATGAAACCAAGTGAAGTTTCATTGCTTATTCGTTATACACATGCGATACTTCCTGGTGAAGTGTTCCTCAATGGAAAAGACCGCAGTGGCCGCTTACCATCAGGTGGGCTGCGTGCCTGTCTGCCAACTGATGTAGTATAAAAAACCTGTACACCATCGGTCGCTTTGACATGAAAGAGTGGTCAATATGATATCATCCATAATGTATAATATTATATTCTCTTCTAATGTATTGTTAGCACTGTGGTGTATGGCTTATCCAGGGTGATTGTTTCCCGTCACTAGCAATGCCTACCGCACGCACAACAAAGGGAAAATAAAATTTGTGATCTCACCCTCGGCGACGCCGGTCTTACCGACGCACTCGTCGTGTACATGCTGTATTATTTCTTTGATTTCCTCGCTCAGTTCCTGGAACAAGATTTAGTTATATTGCAGCAAATATACACGGTTACGAATACGGCCGCGTAAGAACCTTGTGGGGGAGCTTTCACGTTATTTCTTTTAGAACAAATGTAGGTAGGTGCTTCGTAAACTCTGTGACAGAAATAGAATAAAGGTGTAAAACAAAAGTCAATGTTAATATAACTAAATTAACTAAAAATACCTAGAGGTATCGCTAATGCGAGGCAGGATTATTATAATAGAAGAGGACATTGTAAACATATGAGAATTTGCTCTTCTATTAATTCTGTGATCACATTATTGCTGTAAAGCAAACGTCTTTTTTTTAATGTACGATTAACAAGCGTGTTACAAGCTTATTGTACAAACACATGTTTGTTTCATATTAAACATACCTAAAAGGCCGTTCAGGCATGTCGTAATCGTCGCAGTGTAGTGAATACAAATGTAAGCAATTCAACGGTAGGCAGGTCGCTTATTACTATTCAGTCGCTAGTACTTTCATTCCTCTGTTGATCTACATGCGTTACCTTTGTGAACGCCGTAGGGGAAATAAGTCGTTTCAATATTAAAAATGAGATAACATTCTCAAAGAAAATATTAAGTCGTGATTCCGCGGGGACCAACCCAATGCGCATCAACTTGTATCATAACGTTAAATATTCATTTAACTTGTGTGGATTCGTCTCCATTGTCGAAGTTTTTACTTGCCTTGTTTTCTTTGTTTTCTTAATGCGTTTCTTTGTTAATTCGATAAACAAAAGGATTTGGGATATGGAATATGGACATCCTCAACTTATTAGTTGAGGATGTTATTATGATGCAGTAAATTATTAGTTGAGGCTTTACATCTATCTGTATAACTGGGTCATATCATCGGCAAAAAAACGGATTCACAGTCCAAATATTCTCTTTGATAATGTGACAAGCCTTTAGCTGTGAATCTTTCACCGATATGAAAAGCCTGTGTTGGAAACGTTTGCTAAATTTTTAACACAGCGCAGCGCGGTATGACATTATAGTTAATGCAGTTATCATGTTATTACTTAGTAATGGAACACTGACGAACTGATACTTTAGGCAGTCACTTAAAACAGTTAAAACATCAATCGATACCGACACTGATAGTATAATATGCCTCGTCCTATTCCCCATCATCGCGATCATTGTGACATCACACCATCAATATGACAAGTTGGCAACCGTGAGTCATTGGAGCCAGGGATGCGGGCTGCATTAGATATTCGCAGACGACGACATTGAGCAATAGTGCCGCTGCTTCCCGCCGGCACTCATCCATCAACCCTCACCTCACGGACCCACTAACAATTCATAAACTCACACTGTAGCTATGCTGTGACGGTATTACTCTATTCTCTGCTCTGTCGTCTTGCAAATCAATAGTGTTTATTTCCATCTATAACTAGCGTTATGACTGGTTTTGAGAAACTGTAGGTACTTAATTGTGGTTACCGGTCTTAGAAATTCTATAAATTATAGTTGTTTTAGACAAATATGGTATTTTTTTATTCTGTGTACTTACTTATTTACCATTATTTTTTTATTAAAATGGCTATGTTCATTTGAATTTTTTTCTGATCTTTTGTATTTAATTTGCTCCACCACCCAAAAAACACTACGTCTCCTATTAAGTCTAAAAAAACACTGGATTCAGGATATAGTACACCTAGAAATTTGATTTAGGTAATTTAATTCTGAGATTCGAGTGTAACAATTGCTCGTTTGCCTCACATAAAAAATACAAGTCATTAACTTTACAATATTATGTGCTCTTTATTCGAAACTCTTACCAATGTCTCCTTCCCGCAACACAGCGTCAAAAAGGAGGCTACCAGTGCCAAAGTGGTCCAGGACATGACGCCGCGCCGCCCCCGCGCAAGTGGCCGAACCATCATCATCCGCGCTATATATCACCGTTCTCCTTGCGTCTAAGTGCCCTGCCTCAATATGACACCATGATGACGACGCCGGCTACCGTATCGAAGTATATGTGCCGGCAAACGTCTTGACCATCGATCGACGGAGTGGAAAAAGTTCGCGCATAATGCACTTGCGCATGACCAATGCACGCACGAATCTTCCGACGCCCGCGCTCGCTATTGGTCAGAGGTATGCTTCTGACCTATTGGTCACCCTCACCCCACACACGCGCGCTATTGCGCGTAGGCATCTCAAAATTCATGTTCTGCGCAATCCCCACCCGATTTCAAGATGTTTGCCGGGACCTGTAGTTATTATTTAAAATTAAATGCATAGGACCTACCTCACTTGATAAGGGTTTGGCAACGTTGTCACATTTTACATTTTCATACTATCTGACAGGATGCGGTAGCCGGCGACGTTGCCATCATTGCGTCCTAGTGAGGAAGGGCTCTAAATGACACCCGCCGAAGCCGTACTTAGACTACACTACAATTAACGCGTTAACACCACTGCAAGCCTATACAAGCTGTAATTATACGGCGGAAACTTTAGCTCGTAAATGAATAGGTGTCGTCGCCTACATTGTAAAGCAATCTTCTGCGTTCGGTTAATAGGTGCCAAGATTTATAATTTCAGTTTTTTCCTTATATATGTACTACTCATAATCTACACTCATCTTTACCTACCTAATGGTTAAACCTGGTTCAATTCGTGGTTATAAGTTAAGAAGCTGTTCGTAACATGATAGTAAATCACTGAGCAAGCCAAGCAAAGTTTGAGTTTAAATGCTATTTTATACTCACTAACTACGCAATTATTAACTTAATACATATTTGTGAAATCAATAATAAAAAATCCAATAATGACAAAATTAGACATCATAGGTTCATTTATTTGGAAACTCCATATTAAAAGTGTGAAATTCATTGGAAAAAATAACTTCCTCGTACATCTGTAAAATTACCACAATTTTAGCAACTTTTATTTTACGTATTTAAAAACGCTATGTTTAATATAGCTACGCTATTTTAAAAGTTTTAATGTATACAGCTGAACAATTTACATACAATATGAAGTTATCTAGCAACAAAAGTACCTAATTCTTTAAAAAAAAAACATCTAGATAATTATGAAATTCTTTTCAACACTCCTTACAAATAGTTAATTGCAAAAAATATACGAGAATATTATTTACAGCCTTTTTCGTTCGGTCCCCGAGAACTAATAAATTGAACCATCGACAACAAAAAGTCTAAGTGAGTATGTTTATTAATAAATACAAATATAATGGAAAGCTCCCGGAAAATCTATTTATATGAGAAATGGACTCTTGCTTCCATCCATTTCTGAACCCTTAAAACAAAGGCACATTTTTCTTCCCTTACAACAGCATTTGTTTTTTGGGCACTTTCGACATGGTGTCCTAAGATCTTTTGCAACTTTAGGACTAAATAATAATTATTGCTAAGAGTAATAACTGCCAAATATCTGTATTAGATATGTTTTAAAATAAATATTTGATTTCGTTAAAAAATAACAGTTTTGTTACTATGTAAAATAGTGCCCAACGCTCCTCTAGCTCACCTTATAAAAAAACTATTACCTCAATAATATGACAAGCGATATAGTAATACAAATATAAATGCAGAATGTTATTATTTATACTATTCGGAGACTATCTGTACTGTCTCCTCAGCTTATCCATGTTTCATTTCAGGAATAATTAAATAAGAATTTAAAATAGATTCGTCTTCTTATCTTTAACTACACAAAAAAACAGGATTAAGTCAATTAAAAACTACATGTTACATACTAGGGAATGCAGAACCGGTCCTGTTTTAAAGAACCGGTTCTTTCGGTTCTTGTGGTCATAAGAACCGGGAGAACCGGTTCTTTTTTCGGTTCTTTCGGTTCCCAAAATAAAAAAAAATAATTATTGTCTTTTTTTATTAAAAGAACACTTTTTTTTAAATCAACTTCTATATTAAACACCAAAATGTGTTAGTGAAATGGAACGCAACCATTTTAGTTTTTTTTTTCTGCTCGCTTGGCGCCATCTTTCTCTCTTGCCGTTGTAACGTCTTGTCAGTGTGATCTCTCGTGAATAAATTATAATTAATTTTACCTAAAAGCCGTTTATTTCTATACCACAACAACCTAGGAATATCCTTTATGGTAGCAGAGCGTAGTTCCGTTGTGTGGTGCTGTTGGAAATACGGTCGGAAGTTTAGTCGAACTCAGTCCGCGAAATTGTCATTGCGATTTTGAATCTGAAGTGACGCTAACGAAGAAAATCACGAAAAATGGGCTCAAATATGTTTAATTTGGAAAAATTGGTTGGCAGAGAAAACTTTGCTACCTGGAAATTCAGCCTAAAAACATATCTGGAGCATGAAGACTTATGGTGCTGTATCGAGCGCCCCGATAGCAAGCCAGTGGATCCAAGCAAGGATGTTAAAGCGAAGTCAAAGCTTATTTTACTACTAGACCCACAAAATTACGTCCATGTCCAAGAATGCAAGACAGCTAAAGAAGTATGGGATAGTTTACAGAGAGCTTTCGATGATAATGGCCTGACCAGAAGAGTTGGATTACTTAAGGATTTAATCAACACCACTTTGGAGTCAAGTAACAGTGTTGAAGATTATGTAAGCAAGATTATGAACACAGCTCACAAGTTGAGGTTAATGACGAGTGGCTTGGCACTCTCATGTTGGCCAGGCTACCTGAGGAATATAAGCCCATGATCATGGGGCTAGAGAGTTCTGGAATTAAAATAAGTGCTGACTCAGTGAAAACTAAACTTATACAGGAGATATTCAAGAAGGTATTCAAGTACAAAGAAAACTTTCAGTAACACTCAGCAGGGGAAACAGAAAGGTCCTAGGTGTTTCAAATGCAACCGTAAGGGGCATTTTGTAAGTAGCAGTAAGCAGAAACCAATGGAGAAACCAAGACGAGCGAGATGCATGCTGTTCTATGCTAACCTGGAGAAGCAGTATTGGGCTGAAGCATTAGCAACGGCAGCATAATGTTGTAAACCGCTCTCCGACAAAGTCTTTAGAAGGTAAACCCCCTATGTAGGTATTATTGAAAGGTAAGAAACCAGATTTGTCACATATGAAAATATTTGGCACTGTAGCTATGATGCATATCCCAAAAGAAAAACGACAAAAATGGGATAAAAATCAACAAAAATGATATTTGTGGGTTATTGTGAAGCATCAAAGGGATATCGCCTGATGGACCCTAAAACACACAAAGTAGTAAAGAGTAGAGATGTTATTTTTATGAAAAATTATAATGAGAATATTTCGGCTACTAGAAGTTGTTTCAGAACTATTTGGTTATCCCACAAGAAGCCAAGTACTACAAATAATAATCTTGCTACTCAGGAAAAAATATGTGAGTGAATTCTTGTCTTATTAGTAGCTCATAGTAGTCATAGTAAGCTGATTATGGAACTCGATTCATGCTAAATACATTCCTATAACAATTCTTTAAGATAATTGTGCAAAACCTGAAAGACCCGAAAGAACCGGTTCTTGAAGTTTCTGGAACCGGTTCTTAAGCTGACGAAAAAAACCGGTTTTTCCCGGTTCTTTCGGTTCCGGGTAGAACCGGTTGCAATCCCTATTACATACTGATTATTTTTATAAACCATCTTAAACCAGAAAAAATCTGGAAATGGCAAGTCGTCTATAAGGCAGGGTTCAAAAATGCTTTGATAAAAAGTTCGGATTGGGACGTTTGACTAAAATTGCCCTTTCTGCTCGCCTACTGAGTGCTTCTATTGCGCTTCGCAACATCAAAGTAGGCTGCGACAGTTTTTCCCGAGTCATTTCCCGACCAGTTTTGAACAATCATTCATTGTTTTCCCGTCGAACAATGGAAGGAGCTTACGTGTTTTTGTGCACCCTCCCTCATCCTTTGTGCTCGACACAATAATAATTATAAAATTAATGTCATAATTTGCGTTGCTCGCCCAGA
Source organism: Mecyna flavalis (assembly GCA_949319885.1). Taxonomy (NCBI): domain Eukaryota; kingdom Metazoa; phylum Arthropoda; class Insecta; order Lepidoptera; family Crambidae; genus Mecyna; species Mecyna flavalis. The sequence continues at coordinate 11,946,380 of OX439426.1, forward strand.
GGCCGCAATATGCCACGGGCGATATCAATCCTAATGATTATTAATGGTCTGAAGATAGCTCCACGAAATCACTTTACCCAACTTGGCTTTCGAGTATTAAATCATATTAGATGGGTTTACAGCTAGTTTGTTTTAATTAGGCGAAGTTTATCGAAGAAGAAGAGAAGTATGCCTTTAGAAGTATGCCTTTTATGTGTCTGTAGAAAAAGTAGTGTAGAGAGAATATACTACGAAGTCTAATCCTGGATCAAAAACAAAGCTATATCAGGTTTGCAATGTTTGTTTTAAAATATTCGATTATCTTGCACGCATACCTATGCCGTGTTCAATCGACATGAAAAATCCATTAGAGTTGTTTGCGCGGGCAGCGGCCGGAGGAGCGGGCGGTGACCGTGCCTAAGAGGATTGTTGCCGGCTGCATATGCTACAGGGATGCGCGGAAATATCTATTATACGTACTAATTTAAACTAAACCGATTATATTTCGTAATAGCATAAGTAGTGGAAACTTGTAACTAGCGCAAATTAGAATTTGGTTTCTAACGTAAAGGAGCGTTGTTGGACGTTGTGTGACGTATACATAAAGACTTTGAAATGTTAAGTTCAATCAAGATGACGAAAAACTTTTGGGTATTTTGAACACATTCTGATTTATGAATATTTTGGTGCAACCCATATATTTTTCAGTTAAACATATTATGTGCCTATGTGAAGGGACACACAACTTTAAGAAAATAGATAGACCGAGGAAAATTAAAGTAAGATATAAAAATAAAGTCGTAAAAAGAGTGTATGTAGAACAGACTGAAGTAAGTGGACACGAATAGAAGCTAAAAAACATATTGCGCCGACCCTAAACAGCGTGGGACAAGGTATGGTAAATTAATATAATTATAACAGTAACGTTTAGATTGAATAATGACTAATAGCAAATATGGATCTCATTATAATAATTCGGTTTTATAAATTAAGTGAGGATACAGAAACATTTTAGAAGCAACCCTGGTGTGTATGTAAAACGTTTCTATATTTAGAGGCTTATATGAATTTATTGGTTGACGTCATGTCCTGACAGCAGCCAATGTATTGGCTATGTTAAAAAAGTCGATAAGTTCTTTTCGTAAACTTAATTGAACTCAAGTTTTCCAAGTCCTTATGTGTCCATTACACGACACCCAATGACCCAACAACGTAAGTCTTGTAAATACTTTACTATACTTAATTTCTACTCGTTGGTTATTTTCGCCTACTTCTTATCTATAAAAAGTATGGAGTTCTATAAAATATAAAAATAGCCCTAAAACCTCGTAGAGCTATTTTTAGTAGTAGTAGTTAAAGTAATTAAAAAAGATACACCGTCATTAAATTGAAAGAAATTATTATTTGAAGATAGTGGGCGTTATTCGCGAGCGGCGAGAGGCTCGAACAGCGGCCAGAGAGACGTCATTACCGCAATCAAAGCAGCCGAAGCCGCAGCCCTGCTCGTAACGAGAGCTCTCGATAAAAATTAAAAACACGTGCGAGCCAGCCTGAGGAAAGTTTTAATGAGAGTACACGGCTGGTGCTACACTCGCAGCTACGTTTTCTGTTATCTCTTCTTCCTTAAATGATTTTTCTCTTTCAGTTGGCCGACGGGCCCGACAGTCTGACTGATAGTATAACGCCATTGTAGCCTGTTAACATGTAACGTAAGCATGGCTATATTTGCTGCCACACTGTAGGGTCCTTCGATTTAGTTTTTGTATGACCTGATGTCAGAGATTTTTAAGCCGCCTCATTAGTATGTATGTATGTTGCATGTTTGTACTAATGCCATCTTCCTCCGGCACAAACGCCCTAAATGCTTATTAAGGTACGAGGAAAGATATTGGTGTTTGAATTTTGATCATCCATCGTTTTTTTATTGTTCCAAAGAATGCGAGATAACCACGTCACTGATCTTCTCGTATCGGTATCTCTAATACCTAAAGACTTATATTATTTACGACAGCTTGTCTCTTTGATTCAATCTAGTAAAACTCTTATTGGCTCATGCAAAATATCTGTGTCGTGTAGATAGTCCTAACCAAGTTATTCGGTATAATGGCGTAGTAAACTTAGTACTATCAAATTCGAAATTTATTTATTTTAAAGGCTACAGAAGAGCACTTATAAACGACCATTAACTTAATAGATAGGAACCAACTCATAACACAAATTAAGTTTAACCTGCTTTCAATGTATGTGTGTTTACCTGAAATATTTATTTATACGCATATACCTGAAAGTAAAAATACCTGAAAGTAAAGTTCATAATGACCAATGAAAACAATAAAAGATCGACTAAAGGAAAAAATAAAAGGCCTCATCAGAAATTGATAGCGTGCACTTTATGAAACGCTTTATATGCACTCGCAATGTTTTAATTATTCATCAATTATCTTACAAACTCGTATCCCGTAATTACTGCGACCTAAGAGTCGTAGGTAAGGATTGTGCAATGACATGACAAAGTAAAAACATCATTGTTTACACGACTTGTATTAGTAAATACTTCCGTACGTTGACTTCTTAAATGTGCAAAAAATAACCTTGGTTATTGGTACCTTGGTATTCAATTATAGGTACAAAAACACACAAACAAGTACATTATACAATCTAAATCGACCTTCTTATGTAGGAAATACAAAATATCAAATTATGATTTATAAAATAAAATTAATATACAGATGCGTCGATGGACAACAAGGTTCATGATCCGGGCGATGCTTCAGCAGGACTGAATGATGCTTTAGGTGAAAACACTTTTTTATTGAACAGGCTTTGGTAATAGGTAGGATGGTACATACAGTTGCATAACACGTGTATTTTCTGATTTTTATCCCGTGTCGGTACATCAAATTATACACACATATTTCACTATACAGCGTTTTAATACAAAGAAATAGGTCAAAAGGTAAATAAGTAACGTTCTTTACGTGTATGTACGTTCTATCTCGTGCAAAATTCAATACACTGAAAAAAAACATTAAGTGATAATAACCATTTTCTCTACCTCTGTAAACTATAGCAAAAACAGACAAATGATTCAGTAGCCATGCTCCGCTGAATTATATTAAGCGTTCAAGAAGAATAATGGGGCTAGAAATAGCGCGAATTGAAAATACTTTCCCAATTTATCGATGTGACTTTATGTAAAGGATGAAAAACAAAAACCTGTAACGACGAGTGAATGCTTTTGGCAAGATACGTTCCCGTTTTATTGATGCAGTCAGTTTTTCTGGCAACATAAAAAATCCATTAGATTTGTGCATCGGCACCGACTGCGAGCAGCGAGACTGGTGCATGCATGGCAACGAGTCAGCGACGCAGCCTCCGCGTCACAGGCCCGCCAACCGCAGTGAGGCATCTGTCCATGGCCTTTTATTTTTTGCGTTGGAAAATGCTTTGATGCTCCTTAACGGCAGGCTAGCTACACCTGCGGCCGTGTGTGGGACTCGGAACAAATTTACCCCACTACCTACTTAACTCCCTTGGTTTTCCCTTTACACCCGATTGGAATGAGCTGGTACCAGACTTGTGGCTATTGATCAGCCCATCCCCCGGTACCCAGACTTGAGAGATAACAAAAAGGAATTACCAAATAAATACCCGGTAACATCGCATACAATCATCTGATCCCGAAATAAGTAGCTAAGCACTTTCACGCTACCAGACTCGTTCTTAGATCGAATACCCCTTTTAGAAAAGTCATTCATTTATTTTATTTATTAGTCATTTTTAAGTCGTATAACCGTTTACTCAAGAATTATCAAGTTTACGAATTTGACCCATGTGATTTCTAAATTTTGTAGCATTGCGAGTTATATAAGGAAGTTTGTACAGTTGTGTAACTACATAAAATATAGAAGTACGGCGCATTCGATAATGATATGTGCAAAACGCTCAAAAGAAATATTTTATTGTAAGACAGTGGTACTGCGAATGCTTAATTGACGTCAATTTAGCAAAGTAAATATACCCTATATTATATATACTTTTCTAAAGGGGTTCGAACATTTTTGTATGGAGCCTGGCATTCCTACATATCCGCCATTTTGAAAAAAACGTGTTTTCGCGGCCAGTGATGAAACGCATGTCAATCGACAGAGTAATTTATTACAAACAAAAAGTGTTATATAATAATATTTCTAAATGATACGGTTTCTGAGATATTTGCCTCCAAAAACAGAAAAATAAACAGAATAAAATATTTTTTTTATTTAGTGCATTGTCAGCGTTAATGAATAAGAAAATTCGTCCGTGCTACACGAAACCGGTTCCACCCGCTTTGGTGCACAGCACAGCGAGACTCCCCGCGCCGCACCCCACAATCCGCCATTTTGTATAACGTTTGTCATTCAATTTAGGGACGCAAGATTTTTGCCTTGAATTGATCATAGGTACATAACGCCGTGAATCTATTCTCGATCTGATTTGTATGGCTAGAAGACCGATTTAAAGAAAAATAATGAATTAAAAATTAAAGATTTTGTTGAATTTTCTCTCGGTTTCACAATCTGTTTACATAATTTAAACTTCCCACCTGTTTTACATTTAATCTTCTTCTTCTTTTCTAGTCGATGACAAACATTGATATTAAGTCGGCCCAGTACTCGGCGACGCGTATCACGTTATTCGTCGCACTGATTAGCTCACTCAGGGTACAGGTGACAGGGCACGTGGGGCAGGAAATTAAGTGGCGCATGGACTGGGGCGAGAAACCACATTCGCATGCGAGGTCCATCTCTCCGGTAAACCCCCACCCGAACCTGTTCACCTTGCTACGCCCAACCTGGGTACGAAGTCTATTCAGAGATTTCCAGGTTGACCATGGCAAATCATGTCCAAGTGGCAGGCTTTCCCGCGGTGGGACGAAGAGATCGGGCGGAGCAAATGTATCCAACCATAAAGCGTGTCGGGCTGAAGGCGGCTCAACATCCAGAGCTTGGACAGATTTCAAAAAGTTTTGCCGACTTCTCAATCTCTGCGGAACCTCGTTGTACCCGTGCATAGGATGTTCTGGGTATTTTTCCATTTTTCTCCTTATAACTTCAATATCGTTTTGGGAAGTACAATTTAGTAGAGAGGATGCTAACGCCAGTAGCAGCAAACACTGCGTTACCGTGCTTCGGGTGACAGATCTCGGCGATAAGCGACAGTCCAGGAACGTAAGGTCGGCCTTGACTGTTATCGCGATGGGTTTCTTGGACACACAAAATATGACATCCCGTATGTTGACAGAGTTGCGCTAGCAATTCTGCCTTGCCTTGGGAAAACCCTTCAATGTTAATCGAGATAACGCACAAGGCCGATTTTGTGAGAGAACTGTTAGGCCCTGAAAAGGACCGTTGTGTACGATTTGGGTTTGCCATCGTGGTGGAAAGATAGGCTCAGCGTTGAGGAGACTCGCTAATTGCCCAGGGTGCACCAGACGTAAAGGGAAAAATATCGCTACGTCAAACGGGGAGGCTCTTTCCATGCACCCAATACATTTAATAAAAATCACAAAATACAGAATACTTATACACCCGACAAAAAGTAAACAAAATATTATCACCTATTTCATACGTAGGTACGTCACGTAGTATCTTCACCTAGATCAGATCAGATTGCATGCAAAGATCGTATGAAAAATAGCAAACGTATGCCATAAGTTGTTGGCGGTAAACAGAATAACCAACTCCATCAAAGTAAGATTACCTACTCAACCTACCTTACATATTATTATGATGACTAGGTTTAGTTTCACGTTACATCAAATTGAGCGGTACGTAAAACGGGTGGGAAGTGTAAACAGAATGTGAAACCGAGAGTAAATTCAACAAATCATCTTTAATTTTTTATTCATTATTTTTCTTTAATTATCTATCTTTTAGCCATACAAATAAATTCAAGGCAAAAAATCGTGCATCCCTAAATTGAATTACAACGTTATACAAAATGGCAAATTGCGAGGTGCGGCGCGGGGAGTCTCGCTGTGCTGTGCACCAAAGCGGGTGGAACCGGTTTCATGTAGCACGGACGAATTTTCTTATTCATTAACGTTAGACAATGCACTAAAGAAAAAAAAAATTTTTTTCTGTTTATTTTTCTGTTTTTAGGGGCAAATATCTCAGAAACCGTATCATTTAGAAATATTATTATATAACACTTTTTGTTTGTAATAAATTACTCTGTCGATTGACATGCGTTTCATCACTGGCCGCGAAAACACGTTTTTTTCAAAATGGCGGACATGGTAGGAATGCCACGGAGGTTAGATGCTCTTTACGTTGCGGTTGCTTAAATAAAGGCTATTGGGTAAGCGCAAAAGTGGGCGTCATCAAAATATGATTTAGCATTCGCAACACCACTGCTTTCTTCTACTATATTGTGTACTTATGCGTCGGCAGTTGACCGTGTGTAAGCGGCTTTATTGCGTGCCGGCCTGCCGACCACGTTGGACTTTTCAATCGGGTCATGTCAATATATTAATTAAAATGTAATTATAATAGGTACATAGTTAATCGAACTTGTGTTGTATTTAAAATTAAATAATCACACGCATACATGGGCTGGATGATCGATGAAAGGCTAGTTTAAGCACTTGTGTTTTGACGTACCAAAAATATAAAAAATAAAAATTTATTACATAAATTATTTTCTATTATTATTAGGGTCTGATGCACAGAATAGACTTTATCTAGAGTTCCTTTCGGTCAGAGTCTAAAAATTCAAAATAATTAATTAAGTCCATCCAATCTAGGTATTATTGGTAACAAATACATAGGTACAGTCGGTTACTTCTACATAACTTATGTAATAACTTGTAATCGTAATCGCAACCAAAGCAATATTTTTGTTAATAATAAATATCATTAAAAGAAGTGTTGCATAGAATTAATTGTAGCATTCGACGAAGCAATCTTCATGTAAAGATAGTTTTTCCCGCCTTATAAATTCATGGACATTTCATATTATTCAATAAATACAACCACAAAAAATTTTAGCTGAAATAAAAATCTTATAAATAAGATTGGAGAGATAGATAAAAATATTTTAACCTACAAAGAATTATTCATTGTTTGTGAATAGTCAGTGAGCTCCAAGCGAACCATAGATGTATTCAAAAATTCCCCGTGTTTTCCGACTTTTTATCGTTTTAGAGTTAAAATTTTATTTTTTTATTTTTCGGAATCCACCGCCTAAATTCTTTCGAATTTCTGTCTGTTTTTAGTAGGTTTTAGGTTTTTTCTACTATTGAATAAAGAAAGTTACGAAATGTTGGAGGCCGAGTAAATATTGATGGTTCCACAACAGATTCAATTCCAAAAACAATTAGTAGTCAACCAAATCTGGTTTATTCCCGTTGTCCCCGAATGCCGTGTCCCCGTCATGGGGACATCGGCACGTGATTAAATTTCTTTCCCGTTGTCCCCGTAACGTAGATTCGCCTTACGGGGACAACGGGAAGTAAAAATTTCACGAGTCAATGTCCCCTAAATCTGTATTCCTGTTTTAAGCTTAGTTTTCAACTTGGGAAAAAAAGTGAAATATTTAACAAAATTGATTAATTTTTATTAGAAAATTAATTAAAAGTAAATAAAAAACCTAATTTTTATTAAACTTACAAAAATAACACAATTTGAACATAATAGACAGTATTAATCAACAAAAATTTTGTCGAATTCTGGAGTGGAATTTTGCATGAGCCAATGAGAGCTCTGCAAAAACAATGTTACCTGCGTTTTTGTTCCGTAGCTGCATAGGCGCGCACGACACCGGCGACGCATCCTTTTCAAGGTCGCTCCGTTTATCATAGTTAGTAGAAAACTTAACTTTGAATGTATCAATTAAAATAATAGACATGTAATTAAATTCATTTATGATTGTATACTTACCTATTTTTTTAAGCAAAATTGACAGCATATGCATTTACAATAATTCACTATTGCGATCAAATTCATTATATAAAAATTCAGATTAAAATCTGAAAACAAGGTTAAAATATCTTTTTATTAATCTACCGGGTACTAAGACTAACAATATTCCTTAACTTTCTTAGCTTGGTAAAAGATGCCGACTCGTAATACTACTGAGAAAAGAAAAGACGGGGACAGCGGGCAATAATTTTTATTATTTTATTCAACTATATTTACGGGGACAGAATACGGGGACAACGGGAAGTATTTTTAAATATTTAATTAAAGTACCGCTGTCCCCGTTGGACGGGGACACGGCATTCGGGGACAACGGGACTAAACCCCAAATCTCAGGGCTAAGTTACCAAAAATTTCGAATTCATGTAACAATTTTGTATACATGCTATCTACAAGCTTTTGTTCTATTCAGGGTACGCTGCATCGTGAACCAGAATTTGGCGATTCCAGTTATGTATTACATTGCAGCGACTGCCATCTGACCCAACCAGACCATTGGATCTGGCATTGGATAGCGATGTTCACGATGTTTTCTGTCACTGCCGAACTAGTGGTACCTAATTACGGCACATAAAAAAATACATAGGTTCCGAGAATCAAGCCATCCCCATAACGCATGAAAAGCGATATATTAACAAAACTCCGCTACCACAGATCCTATGTAACAGTTTTGTATAAGACGTCTAAATTATTGTCGAAAAAGTACTCTCCTATGCCACAATTTTATAAGAGAATAGATATTGATCTCTAGTAATTGTAAACCTGTGGCAATGGAGTGGCAGTAAACAGGGGTAAAGACTTTAGCACACATACTTACTTACTTAACTATTTGTGTACATATTTTGATAAATAAAGAAAACAAATTGATAGTCGTACCTAGATATAAAATATGTATAAGAGAGAAGGCCTAAGTAGTGGGTATGAAAAGCTAACTCGTAACAACCCCAATTTGTATAAAAAGAATACAAAAGCATTTCATTTTAGGAGAGCCATAAAACAGCTGTTTTTGTTGTAACCCTCTTTGCCCTGTACAGTCGGTTAAAAACAGGAATAAATTGTGAGAATCTTTGCAAAACAATAGTTGGAAATGGTGTACGCGAGAAAAAGCCGGATGCAAATGCCATTCATATTAATTAGCAAAGCGAGACGGGGCTTTTACGAAATTAGACCGTGATTCCAGTGAAGATTTATTGTTGTGTTTGAAATGGTTTTCGGAGCAAAGGTAGCCATTTAGACGCAGGCAAATTGGTGTTGTCAGAGCGGGTTTTAAATTGAATTGACTGAAGTTGTTTGCTTTGCACGGTGAGTCACGGCGAAGGTGGAAACTTTACGAGGAACTAATTTATTGCCATCGCACGTACGACCAAGTGGCCACTTGATCTAAATGATTAATGGACATGTCTTGTAAAATAGCCGTCTTATACACCAAAGTGTATTATTAGTAGGTATTACACGTTACATTAACATTTCGTAGAATAGTATTTACATACCTTAAAATAACTGTATTTAATTGAATTTATGGACAAACTAGATATGTAGTTTTGCCCCGGCTTAATTAGGTGATCCTATACATAGAACGTGGGTAGTCAGGAATGGGCCCGTCAATCGCCGCAACCGTTTGAAGGGAAGCCTAGAGGTGGATCAAAGAATTCTCAGCTCTGGCTGTGTTCCGGCAGTATTAATGTGGGAATCAGTACACTTGAAATCAAAGGCTCTGATGAGCCTACAGTATGGCAGCGCATTGAGTGACATTTCCTGGTGAAGTGTCCCTCAATGGAATAAGCCGCAGTGGGCGCTTACCATCACATGCGTGTCTGTTTGCCTTCTGAGGTAGTATAAAAAAGCAGTTTTAAACGAAATACGAGTACGATGGCTAATAAATCTTTCTTTCTTTCTTTCACAAAAACCTATTGATCTAACTGTTTGAAGAACACCCGCTATAAGAGCAACCCATTTATGACCGTTAAATCTTCGTTACAAGAATATCGGCAGATCTAAGATACACACATAATTTAGCTAAATAATACGCAGAACAAAATTAATTTTTATGACAAAAATTAAACTTCATACCTTATTATTTTTATTCAAATAATATTTAAAGTTTTTTCCACGGGATTTTTCAACTGATTATGGCAAATTACAAATCAGTTTACTGATTTTTTTCTTGCATATTATGCAACAATGCAAAATTAGCGCTTGTAAGACTTCAAAATTCTTTTTTATGTTCGATTCCACGATAAGGCAGTATTTAAGTTTTTTCACGTCATTGGTTTTTTCTCTTATAATTTTAACCGGTGGTAGGTATTTTTTTTTACGGTTATAATCCGACGTAATAAATCAAAGAAAACTATTTCTAAAATATGTAAATATTTTCAATTTAGTGTTAAAAATTAATTTTTACGTCTTATCAAATTCTCTGTAGCTAAAGATAAAAATATCTACTTACATATCAACTTATCTACCAATGCCAAATAGTTTTGTGTCGATTCAAATACAATCGAAACTAGTCAGTTAAAATTGGTATGATTTAGGAAATATGGATTTTAATCAACGAATTTAATATCGTTGATTTTAATACATAAATATCTACAAAAGATCGTAGTATGTATACAATACATGTATTTACCTATTAACTATCTCCGTGGCGAACCACCAGGTATTAATAAGGTTGCTTCTTTCTGCGAGGCAGTCCACTCGCGTAAGGAGTCATTAGGAGTCAGCAAAGAAGTAGGTAGTGGGAGATCATTCTCCTGATAAAATACCTACGTCAAGAGATTTTTTCTATTTACGTATTTGTTTGTACCGTGCTATGATTGTAGTTGATTCATTGTACCTACTTACCTTTGGTACTTCTTTTTGTCACGCAAAATTATTTGAAAATACGGTGTAAGAAACAATTTTTTTATTGCACAAACAAAAAATATGTACAATACTTACATAAAATGTTGTCATTTACAAATGTAGGAAATTGCAGCCTTAATTTATGGATAAATGTTTTAAGCAACTTATTCATTTGGTATAGGTATAATAAGTGCCTCGTGTATTTTATGTAATAATAGGTATTATTTCTCATTTTCTCCCAAAATGTACTAAGAAGTAATTTGATACAAAAAAATGTGTTGTTACTTACATGTTCTAATCTTTAAACAACAATCCAATATACAATATCGGAACTAACCGTGACTTTTCACATCAAATATTATTTATTGTTTTATAATCAAAACCCTAAGCAGTTAGTAGGTATACTTGTGCTACTTAGGTAATAAATATTACGTTTAGTCCCGCTATTTTATAGTGTTATTCATCGCAATCTACAATCTTAGACAATCCAATGGCAATCCGCGATTGGTTTTACTAGTTACTTATTTAAGATTTAAATATAATTTTAATAACTTAAGAGCATTTCAAAAAATTCTTATGTTCTTACCGTACAACTCACTAATTTAAAACGTATAAGGCGCCTATATAGAACTAAAAGTTGAAACAGAAGCAGTCATTACCTTGGACCAGCCTAAGGGCTTTTTCTTTCAAAATTCATATCCCACACTTCCAAAAAAAAATCTAATTAAATACCCATACTGTTATATTATAACCGATGTTTGGTGGGTAGGAGGCATGTCTGAGTATAAATTATTTATGTGAAACAATTAAAAAATGAAATGAAATGAATAATAAATAAATCTGACACTGTATCGAACTAAAAAGCTAAAACAATTGATGGGTTATTCAAACAATACATTTTTATCTAATAATAACACAACCATGTGTTAGGAGGTTGATGAATAAATCTATGGTTATTAAACTAATGTTGGATACTTACCTACTCGTTTGATTTTTACCTCTTAAAGATTGCCGTAATATTTTATTTTATTCGGAAAACTAAAAGCTGATATACCGTGATAAAAGGTATATTACCGTGATTTAATTTTAGAAGAATGTAAAAAATACTTTAGTTTCATATGGGTATGGAGAAACAATTCAAACACAACCAATAATTAATCAATATTATATCTACCAACGTCATTGCTACCAAGTTATAATTATTTGTATTTGATCAAATATGATGAAAATATCTGTCTTAAAAAATTCAATAGGTTAAGATTATTTCTACCAAATACGCAATATTCATGTATATTTAACTTTTATTATTGAACACTATATTAACTGTACTATTATATTTATTAACAGATGAGTTTCATCATCATTCATATAAAATTAGTTTTTTGCATAAAATAGCTTCTGGGAAAAACTTATTTCAGTATTTTCAGCAATAAGCATTTCATAATTTAAAATATTCCAAAAAGTCTTTATATATTTTAAATGCCATGATTATTTTCTATTTACCTTATTATAAATGGTTTCAAAAACTGTTATTGACATGGCAAATACTTGAACAAATTAACGATCCTTTTACAAAAACTTGCCTAGAAAATACAAGTAAAATAATTTAAGCAACATATGTACATTTTCCATAAATTTTAAATAACAAGCTAGTATGTACTATAATTATGATTTTTTAATGTTCTCCCGTCCTTTGGTCATTGTCATTTTTCCAAAGTATTGAAACAAAAATTTCAATCATTCATTTCTTCACTAAATTATAAGTTTAAGAATAACAACCATTGAAGAAAGAGCACAACCAAAATGATAAATATTAAGCAAACACATAAAACATTGCAGGATAATTTCTTCTCTGTTGTTTACAGCACAGGAATGTGAACAACAATTAATTTAGGTAATACAAGTTATTTAAGCTTCAATTCAATCAACCCCAATGGGTTAATCAATATCGACAAGATCAAAGAATTAAATTTCTTAAAAATTTTGCAATGATAAAAACAAAATTGTACATTTTAAAATTGATATAGCATGGAATTTATATATACAGACTATTATGTCACCTAATTTTGTTTTTATGATTTATTATTATTATTCATTGATAACGTTTTTATGATATATTATTATTATTCATGAGTAACAAGTACCTATTCTAAATACATTATTTTAAATAATCATAAAAATGTATTCTTAAAATGTAAAAGGTGCATTATGATTACACAATTGATTTTATACAACCCAACCAAAAGAATACTACATGAAATTAATATCTACTCTTTATCAATATTAAATCAAACTAAATGTTAAAAAATACTTTTTCTACTTTTAATAAAAAAATAAGGAGGTGTAAAAACAGTGCATAGAAAGCTGAAAGACTGGTAAAGTTTTCAAAAAGGCAAAAGTTAAATCAAACTAAAATTATTTGATGAGCAACATTTGAGCAATTTTTCTTTGTTCCTTGTTAAATATTTTACTCATGTTCTTTTATAATGTTTAGTATTTGATGCAAGTTTGCTCTATTAAATTTAGTTTGTCACAAACATGGTGGTGGTAATGGCATATCAATTAGTTTACAGACTTCCAGTAGGAAATTTTTTAATATTGCTGCTTGATTGTCTTTAGATCCATTCAATGTGATTGTAGGTATAAAACTAGGATTAATTATGTGAGTATCATCACCATATTTCTTCAATAAGGATGAACCATATTCTGATGACGCACAGCTACTGATTGGGTCAGCATCAACCTTCATTTCTTTGGCACACTGTAAAAACAAATTAAATTTAAAACACTCTTTTTTCATAAATTCTTGAAAAAAATATAATTTCAACTAATAAATGTCACACTATACCCTTTCCAAAGCTGCATCGGCATCCAAATTGTCAGTTATCATACATTCTGTTATTCTTACAGATGAAGTCATATTATTAATAGTTGCAATTGAGCAAGCATGGATCTTATTTGCATAACACTCTTCCTCACCATGTTGACAGTTAAAAATATATTGACCATTCTTCTCTTTAGTCTGTAAACAAAAATCAAACAATAAGAAAATAAATAATATTATGAACTTTGATTAAGATCATGAATTTTTACCCTGTTATATTTAAGTAGAAACATGATTGGTCGTTTAGGTATTGGTCATGATGAAATTACTCATAATAGTCATTTATTAAAAGAAAGCAAAATTATATAGGGTCACATTTTATTAACGGGCAATATTTTAAGAATTGATTCTACACTAAAAATAAAAGATATTCATACAGTATATTTTCTTTGTTAATACGATAGTTTTCGAGAAAAACGAAGACTTTCATCTTGCTTTAATAGTCAAATACAACAACCTGTGTATTACGTGAAATACGCTTGTTTACTATCGATACTAGAAAAGTTAATGTCAAACAACTTTACACAATGGAACTACTTTGCGGGTCTTCCCGCCTCCCTACTTGCCTTCTCGCTCTTTAGCTATAGCGCTCTTGCTCACACTTGATGGCCGGCCTCCATTAGTGTTACCACCGTGGGAAGTTGTCGCTAGATCTAGGGTAATTTCCAATAGTTCCTTGTCTTCATTTCAAAATGTAGAATTTCTTATAAAAGCATAGGTGAGGATGACCACTTACGGTCAAAAAGTGGTTACCTATACGGTAACCAAATAGCAGCTCCGCGCAACGCAAACTGGCACTACGGCCAATAACTATGGTAGTTTATGACTGAACGTACCCATAAAATTTAAAATGCACTAATTACTTAAGTACCTACTTCCCCACACTTGCGCACTAAAACTGCAAGTGTTGTTTGTGTGAGATCGACACGAACAACGTGTTATCAGCTGTTCGTGACTTCATTGATTGACTACCATGCTAAGTACTTACCTACTTGTCGTCGTTGTGTGGTGGTCTCTAATACCAACCATGTCGGAGAGCTTGAATTGACTCTCTCCTCGTGCGCTATAAGCAAAGTTTTCTGAAACGCCAGCTCCATAGTTCCCTCATGCACACACTCAGTTTATTTTAACCACATTATTGTCGCGTCAGAGCAAGGGTGACATGAGTAATCGCTGAAGGTTTTTCGCAATAAAATTTTTCGCACAAACGTTACATCGCACTAACAAATTATCGATGTAATAAAAGCGTTGATCCCACCGACCGAGCCATCGAAATCCGAACACTGTATGATAGCCCAAAAACAATAGCGCATTTGAAGACTCGCGCGCGACCGAATTAATAGTCCAGTCAACGAAGCTGTAACTCTGCCATTTTAGATGAAAAGCTGAAATGGTGTCAAAATTTTCGTTAAAGACTCCGTAATAACATACTAAAAATGCAGGGTCGTGAGTCACCGGGGTCGTACGAAAAAAATGGAAAAGGGTGAAAAATGAACTTTTCCTGAAAATCTCGAAAACTAACAGAAAAATGAGAAAAAGTGTCAGACAAAAGTCGTAGAAAATTACTTTGTCTACAAAAAAGGTTATTATCAATTTGCGCGTATCGCGCACCGTTTCCTAGGAAATCGCATACAAAGTGCGAAAATTCGCACAAACAATGTTTTTCGTTTAAATAGAATTTTTACAAATTTTTCAATTAAAAATTATTTTTATGCATTCTACGATTAATATCCCCAAAGAAATTTCCGTCTTATTTTTATTAATTTGATTCTACATCAATAAGTGCACTTTGTACTCGATTTCCTAGAAAACGGTGCGCGATACGCGTAATTGATAATAATATTTTCTGTAGACAAAGTAATTCTCTACATCTTTTGTCTGAAACTTTTTCTCATATTTTTGTTAGTTTTCGATATTTTTAGGAAAAAGTATTTTTTTCACCCTTTTCCATTTTTTTTTCGTATGACCCCGGTGACTCACGAACCTGCATTTTTAGTATGTTATTACGGAGTCTTTAGCGAAAATTTTGGCACCAGTTTCAGCTTTTCATCTAAAATGGCAGAGTTACAGCTTCGTTGACTGGACTATAACTAAAATTGCCGAAAGAAACTTATCGGAAGGACACTAGTGTTGTGTACCAATGAAGATATTTCGATAAATTATTTAGTTTCTGTGTTCTGTGTTTAAAAAACAAACTACTACGATTTGCTAATAAAGTAATAATACGATAAATTAAACAAATTATTAGTTTTGTTATGCTCAAATGTCATAGTTGATTAAACCCCTAACATGTTAATTCATTTTTTCAGCTAAAAATAAATTACTTTATTGTCCGCATAAACACGAGCTGTGTCCGAAAAAACTGATACAAAGTTAGCTCGACCCGAGAATTTAACCTACCCCAAAATCTCAACCCGGTACCAACTACTAGACCATCGGGGTGTATCTTATTTATTTATTTCGAGCAAACTCTTTAATGCTTTGATTAATCCTCTTAGTAAAAAAATATCGGTGTGAAAGTATTGTATCGAGTTTTTGGTTACAGCACTAATGCTGGGGGCTGATCTGTTCGTGTGTCGTAGTGTTGAGTTGTCTCAAGCGCCGCTAGCGGCCAGCTTGAGTCATACCTTCTTTTAAAGAAGCCGCCCAGAGGCAAGTCGAAGGGCCAGGTTCGGGAGTGTCGACATTTGCACAAAGTGCCGCCGAAACATCACTACACATGCCTTCTGTCTAATTTTGTTTATTTTGCAGCGGATACTACATACAACATTTTGATTATTTTTTTCTTGTGTTTTTCTGGCCAGTAATAATTATTTTGAAAATGGAAATAAATGTCGTATCGTCCGGATGCGCTACATATTCTACATAACATTCTTAGGTGCGGACTACAAGGGAGTGTCGTTCAGTTCGCCGAATATTTTCGTAAAGCAGTGACGAGTGCGCGAATCGTAAGTGCGTTTGACGCTATGGTATACGAGTGACCGGGAGGTTTTAACTGCTGTGCATTGTGTTGATCGTGCCAGATTGTGTAAGATTGTGTGTAGCAAATGGAGGTCGGACTCGGCACATTCAACAATTGTTGTAAATAGTAAGTAAATTTTTAAATAGTAGACTCAGTGTAATTGTAATTATTGACTTTGAAACATGCCAAGTTAATGCACGTTGTTATTTTAAATCGATCACTTTGTATTTAACATCGTGTATTAGACATCGTTAATGATACTCGTATACCTACCTAATTAACGAGTGCAATAAATTGTTAGTCCAAAACTTGAAAAAACGTGATGGTAAGTCATATTTCAAAATAAAATTTAAAAATTCAATATTAGGGTATTATGTAGTGTGTGCAGGGTAACACTTATTGAATGAAATGAGAAAAAGAAACGGCGATAAGTAGAACCGCTTTAAAATGACATTTGCAAAGAGAGAGGATCGATTAAAAAGAAAGAGACCGGCGATAATTTCATCAATGAAAATAGGGTCATGCAAAGTTCATCTCATACACAGGTTGCTCCCAAAAATATTAGATTTTTTTTGTTTGAAAACGTTAAAAATGAAACTATTAGGAATATTTAAACAATATATCATGCATTGTGTGTGTATTACATAAATTGATTTTCTTATAAAATATTGCCCCTTAATAAAATGTGACCTTATATGCACACTAACATTTTCAAGTTTAATAATAGCATTTCCATGGATTCCAATCCAATTCTATTTTGTGTAATACTTACAGTTGCTTTCCCATATGGAATTAAAGTAACATCTAAAAAGTCATATAGTTTCTCCATAACAGGACCCAAATGCTTGATAAAAAAATGCTTGGAATCTGGACAAAGAGCTTCATAGTAGACTCTTACTTTAACTTTGTCTTTTTTATGCTTATTATATCTGTCATCTTCCAATTCTTCAATATCCTAAAAATAAAATACACACATATTTAAGAGATGGGTATGCTGAGCCTATTGGACTGTATTTAGTTTTAATAAAGTGGATTTAGATAAGTTATTTCTATTTCATATTTAATCACAAAAGATAAAATGAGCACTGTCAAAGAAGATTAAAAGACATACCTCGGTTACTTGAACTTGTTTTTTTGGCAACAATTGGAAGAACTGCCATAAAATTAGCCCTAATAACACTAAAACAAGCAGTCTGTATCGATTGCATGAATAAAATGCCATTTTGTAGGAAAAATGAAAATAAACACTCAGCACAACTGACCCTTATTTGCTATAATTACTCTGGTTAAAATAAGTCTTCAGTCATAAAACTAGTTTAAATTTAATAATTACTTCATTGTAGTATTACATCAATAAAAAATAACAATCTAAGCCAAGCCAAAGCCCAAAACCTACAATTACTAAATTTTTAATGATAAAAACACGCACAACGTCAAGAGTTGTCAAACTCAATATAGACCGACAAACTTATCTGTTCCGGTGGCGGCGTCGCTACTGTCTATTTAAAACTGTCATTAAATATCGTTTTTGCATTGCATTTTACGTAGTTCCAATTTTGGCCACCAGAACAGATAAGTTTGTAGGTCTGTACACTATGTGTTATGTCATTGTCATTGTCATTGTCAAACCAAACAAACCCAACCACTTAGAGTAGAACACATGGAGATGCCCTAAGTAGGTACAAAACGTGTATACCTAAAGTTGGAACACAAAATGGCGCCACCAATGATAGCGCCCGACCGTAGTGCAACCAATATTGTATATCGATATATTTATCGATACAAGTTTACGTGTCGATCATAAATGCACATATTTTGTTAGAAACCTATAAATAGTTTCTTATTTTCCTATCACAAAATAATGATGATGCAGTGCCTTAAATAACAATAGGTTAGTTATATATATCGATACCAGAAATATGAATTAACGTAAGGGACAAAACACTGTTTTTCAGGAGAGCCAAAAAACGATAAAAAAAATTTAAATCTCTCTATAACTTTTTACTGTCTGCTTCAATTTTAATTGTGTCTAGAGCAAAGTTTCTTAGAATTTTCTCTTCTTTCATGCTATGAACAAATAATTTAGAAATACCCAGTGGTTTAAGAAATAGCATGTCCCTTACATTAAAAAAATACGTTTTGTTGTACCTTACGTTGCTAATATTTTATTTGAAAGCCGTCAAGCATAACGTAAGCAGCAAGAGAAATAGAAAATTATACGAAATTCTATTGTAAAGGACTTTTACAGTGTTACAATTTGATGTAACTATAGATATAATATACTAAATTTAGAGTATTTTAATACCATGCAATTAGGTTATTTGCATGATTAAATGTTAGTTCCAGCCTAGCTATCGCAGATTTAAATGAAATTTAGGGAGACAAAAATAAAACGATTTATTATTAATATTTTTTTATGTTCGACTTTTATATCTGCGTAATTATTATAAATTCAACACACTAATCAGTCTATTAAACTTTTTGTTGAGTTTAAGTAAATGTTATAAAAGTAACAATGTTTAAATAAATGTCCTAAATTATTAGCAGTCTTAGACACCTTTTACTTATGAATTAAAAATAATAATTTGACTTTATGATCTCTTTTAATTAAGAGTCCTATAACAAACTCTGTAGTTTTAATTATTACGTATCATTGGCTTTAAAATCAGAAATTAAATTAAAAGAAGAATCTCAGACTTAATCAAACAGTCTTTTTATTAAGTAACTGAATGAATGTACTGAAAACGAAAGACAGATGAAAAAATATTAGGTATTTGTCTGAAAGAAGAATGAATAAAAAAATATAAGTGATATTCATATTAATATTAGAAATATATATAACTAGGGTCGCCCTCGCGGTTTCACCCGCGCGTATTTTTTTTTTCAATTATCCCCCCCTTTCCCCCATCAAAGGATCCTATGTCCGTATCCTGGTTCGAAGCTACCTCTTCACCAATTTTCAGCCAAATCGGTTCATCCGTTCTTGAGTTATCAATAGTGTAACCACTTTCTTTTATATACATAGATTACAAGATTAAATAATTAGGAATGGGCAGACAGATAATTAAATTCTTAAAAAACTCTAATCACGAATTAAAGTAAGGGTCAAGGTAAGGGTGTAAATTATTTAACACTATTGACTTACTTTATTTTTCAGAGAAAAAAAAATGTAAACGTCTGTTACATCATTTTTTTTTTGGCATAAAACGTTTTACGCAGGCCAAAAAATCTTACTGTAAGGGACATTTTTTTAACGATAGAACTTTTTTAATAACACCAATCGATAGAGCAGAAAATTCTGAATCCAATGATATATATAACTCATTTTCGCCAAAGTGTCCCTTACGTTAATTCATATTTCTGGTATCGATATTATTATGGAAATTTCAACTTCACATGGTTAATAAACCTATTACATTTTTCCAAAAATCCTAAACAGAAGATAAAGTGAAGATACTGCACTGTTTCATACTACCATCACTTAATCTTGTTATGTCGAGAGTTCTGTAAAACCAGTTTTCGTTGAAGTGTAGCGAGCAAACGTGCTTTTATGTCGCGGATTTATATTTTCCCCACCTATTAACTCTATCTATTTCTTCTTTAATGTTTCACTTACAGGAAATCTGCAGAAATATACCATTGCAGAATATAACTATCTAAAACGTATCGATACATAAAAATATTGTGCCACATCACTAGCTGGAACACATTATGGCGAAACCGGCACGCGTCAAAAACTGTGTGACGTCACTAAAAAGTGTTGCCAAAATGCAAAGATATCTGTCTCTTTTTTCATACGCAACAATCACTAAGATAAAAAGAGATAAGTATATATTTGTAAGGCAAGTGTCGATTCGATGTATATTCATATAAGCAATTTTTTGTATAGATCAATAGGGCATCTCCATAATATGTTCTACTCTAAGCCCAACCATGACCCAACCAAACAATTTTTAATGCAACCAAAGAACCAAATATTGTCAGGGTGGCAATCCTAACAAATATCTGCCTTATCTACCCACAACGCGGCAATTTTTTATATGTAACCAAATCAAAGAGTAAAATAATCTAAACCAAATCATAAATACCAATAATGTGCCAAAATATGCATCGATATTTAATTGAACGTCATTGATCGATATTTATGTTTAAAAAAGTCTAATGACTACATTTCGCTAAGGCTTCGCTAAAAATAAGGTCTCGTGCTTGAATGCGTAGCCTATTTATGAACAGCAAAATAAGCGAAATTTGCCATAATGGCTATTTGCCACATACAACGAACAAAATGATCACCCTAAATGAAGAAGCTTGTATTGTAATTAGAGATGGGTAGTGGGTTAAAACCCATTCCGCCCGACTGGGTTAAAACTGGGTGATTTGGGTTATAACCCGTTTTAACCCATAAACACCTATTTTAGTGGGTGAAAATAAAAATCATTGTTTTAATAGTGAGAAGAGGTTGTAAAATGAAAGTCTGAATCCAAAATCACATGCATTTATTTTTCTGATCAAATTACATTTAATACTCATCTTCACTATCTGTACAAATACGATCGCAATCTAAAAACTCTTCGTTTTGAATGCCGGACGAAGATGGCTGAGGACTAGCAGCGTAAGGTGGACTGAACTTTGCTGGCGGTGACTCAGGCATGCAATCCTCAGCATTATCACTGAAATCTTCTTCGTGCTTATTAATTGAATTCCAGTTGTACGTCAAAAAAAGTCAGTTTTTCTGCCCTTTCTGTCGTGAGCCTATTTCTTTTTATTATTGTGTATATTGCTGTGAGCACTAAATGATCGCTCCACAGCTGCGGAAGTGCAAGGAGCTGTAAGTATTCTAACAGTAACATTACTTAATGCAGTAGATCCACATATTCCCATCCACCAGGTTGTTGCTGCCACATTGGTAATACTGTCCCATAAGAATTTTCGACTCCAAAAACCATCTCTGGCTCGAAAAAATACCAGGTTATTCATTACATTTAAGCCGATGCTGGCGGCTGCTTCCCCCCCCCCCCTTGGGTACGCCCATGATGGGTAGCCTCTTTCGATATCTTGAAATAACCAATGGGTAAGCAAACCGTAATCAGTGTGCTTAAGCCAAGGTCAATCAGGATCAGATCGCAGTAAAACAATATCGGGTAACAATATCCCCCATTGGCCGACATAGTTGGCCGACCCCACCCACTTAGGGGTGTCCATTGCTAAAATCTTTCGTTACACGTAATAATCGATTGATTTGTGACGGTGAAATGGCAAAAAGTACAAAAAAAGCAAAATGTTAGTTTTAATTCTTTATTCAGTTAATTGTAATGAATTGAATTTTTCAACATCATAAAAGCCAGCTTTTACTTGCCGACCACCAAAGAATCTGCCGTTAAGATCTACTACTGCTTTAATTGCACTCTCAATACGTTTAAATTCTACGAATATTCTGACGGCTTCATCTGAAGGAGCATTGGGCAGCTCAAATATCAACACTTTGATTACATCTCCATATTTTGTATTACATTCGTCTTTAACTTCTGGTTCTAGTTCCTCGTCCACATCTCCTGGTCCCACCATATTCTGTGAAATGACAGTATTTATCAAATTAAACAGTCAACACACTATCATTATGACACGGCTTTACAGAAATCAAACTGAAACTCATAATTGAGTTTTTAGTGTAAGTATGTTTTTATATTATAGAACTCAATTAATAATCCCTTTTTTATTTGAGTAGGCAAATGCAAATTTATTAGTAGGTTAGTAATAATAAATAAATAAATATCTCTAGTTGCACAGAACAATTGGTTGAAAAGAAATGATTCTGTTCACATAACTTGAATGTGTACTTACCCTCAATAGAACTACTTTGCTTGGTGATTTCATTATCTCTGTAATAGATGGTTCTTGTTTTGCTTGTGGTGAATTAGATGAAGCATTTGGTGATTCTGTAAAAAGAACAAAATACATTAATTTTATTTGATTTTTATTAGTAGCCATCTATGTCCATTATTATTATGTAAATAATATAATATTAGTTATAATACCAAATATAAAAACAAACATAGATTGTGTAAGAATATCTTTATATAGGAATTTTCTTAGCATTTTTTTTTTTTTTTAAATGTAGTTCAGTAGAGTCCATACATCGCTATGACATCAATACTAACACGGAAGTGGAGCGGAAGCGAAACGGACGCGAAACGAAACAGAACAGTAACCCCTTTATTGCGTAGTAAGCTTTAAAGGCGTTAGTGTTCCGTATCGCGTCTGCTTCGCATTCGTTGCAGTGTTCTACAGGCGTAAACATGCTAGCTTTGGGCACTAACCGCGACGGTACGCCTTATTGTCTTGCGCCTTAGTTCTTTTTCAAATTTCCCCCCTTTACCCTCACATTACCGGGGCCAAAAGTACCCGGGGATATAAGCTTTCCAACAGTAAAAGATTTATTCAAATCGGTTCAGTTGTTTCGGAGCCTATTCAATACTATTCAATACAAACAAACAATAAAATCAGTCCTCTTTAAAAAGAGGAAAGATTTTATTGTATGGGCGATTTTCTGACAGACCGTTTTGTTAGTTCTCAATAGATGGCGCCACTCCACCTGTGAACGTTTTGTTTATGTCAGATGTCATTTTCATTCCCGAAAAAATTATAATTGGCGAAATTGTTAATAAAAATAAAAAACACAAAGCAAGCCATTCATTATGAAGAAGAAGAAGAATGATTCAAAATTATGGCTCCTAGATACAAAACCAGGTGGTAATAGGTAATAATAGGTGTACATACTTTGTTCAACGCCATCTAGTGAAGCTTTTGGAAACCTTTCTTTTTTTTAAATGGCCTGTCAGAAAATCGCCCATTGAATAGGCTCCGAAACTACACTGAACCAATAATATTAGTATAGAAATAAAGACAATGAAGTTGTCGAAGTTTGGCATGCCATAGAATATTTTTCACAGTGAAACAATGCCATCATCACTGAGAATGTGTATGGAGGAATGAATAAACAAGATAGAAATAAATTCCCAGAATTAATCACACACAATTTTTTTTTACCTGGGCCTGGTAGAGCAGGCATAGCAAAAGCTGGAGGTGGCATAGCAGTCCCATCTTTTTCATGTATAATACGACCACCACGTTTCGAAGTTTTCTCAACTTGAAGAGCGACAGACATTCCTTGTTCCTTTTTACCCAAGCCTTGACCTTCCTGTAAAATATAATACAAGAATATTTTTTTCTGGTACTTCACTTATAAGTTCTAGCAGCTAAAACCATAAAAAAATTATAAATTAATTTATTATTTAAGACATTTTAAAGCATAATCAAATAAAACCTAAAACTATATTTGTTTATGGTTGGTACTGAAAGTTGTTATAGTAGAATGCCATATTCTTATACAAAGTTTTTACTTTACAAAAAAAGTTTGAAAAAAGACTGCTTTATCTATTTAGTCAAAAACAAGAGCAGTGATAATGATTTTATAAATTACCTTAAATCCATATTTGGCCATAATCTTTGCTGCAACTGAACTAGCACCATAACCACCAATTGAGAACCCAGGGTTAGGAGCAGAAGGAATGGGCACAACAGGTGGAGGTGGGGGTGATGGTGTTTCCACGGTCAAAGATGGTGGAGGGGCAATAGCAGCTCCAGCTGCTCGTTTTGAGATTTCCTCAGCCTCTTCTTCCTCGGGTTGCTGTCAACAAAAAAAAATACCTATATCCCAACACATATTAAAGGGCACATGGTGTATTTAAGCCATACATCAAATTTTATCTTCTATTCTTTATGGTTAAAACAGACTAGTTTACTTGAGACCGAACATGGTGTGAATCTAACACTGCTCCTTTTGACAGAAACCAGTGCTATTACTGTCAATGGACAGTGGTCCAGAAGCAATGGAATCTAAGGCTATCACCAAACCCTCTTAACATTTCCCATATGGCATGCATGAGCATCTCAGGGTTTTGTGGGTAATACCTCCCTTTTTTTAGGAGTATGGGAGTTCCACAGAGCAGCCTCCATGCACAGAAGAGGGTAATGGTGTGTAATACATTCCCTAGAGAATATAAATCCTCATTGCAGACAAGAGTTCTCATTTACCTCTTAGTTTTAAAAACTAATTTGCTGTAAGCAATTTTTTCTTTAAGCAAAAAAAAATTATTTTGTAAAAAGGATTACCATTGGAATAAGTGTTTTCTCTGGAATAACATCATCCTCATCACCAAATCTGCTCTTTCGTTTCCTTTCTGATCTGTCACTTCTATCACCTCCATCTAACTGCAGCCTTTTAGCTAGCATTTCTGAAACATAGATAAAGTTACTTATGTAATATTATTAACCAGAATCAATGAAAAGGATGTATAATTATTTTATGACACAGGACGGTTAGCATTCAAATAATAATTATTTCTTAGACCTAAAATACTTACCTTTAGCAACCTTTTCATAATCATTGGGCCACATCGGGTCATATTCATTGGCCACATTCCAGTCGAAATCACGAACATTTAACGATGCTGTGAGGGTTTTTGGTTGTGAATTGGGGCTGTTCGAATTTGACTCATCATCATCCTTTGGTTTGCTTTTTAAGTCTATTACGGGAGTGAGTACCTATTAATTATGCAAGAAAATATTATAAAGAGTTCATTGCTTGTAGAGATTTTAAGAGATGAGCTGTTCCGACAGGTATTTTTAAGATAACAATCCTTTGCTTTTTTCATTGTCCTTGTTATTAAATTTAAATATACCTGAGTTGATCGGCGCAAGGCTTCTCGTTTGGGCTGTGTTACTGCCGCCTTTTTAAGCTGTAACTGTGATTGAAGCAACTTTATTCCAGAAGACCAACCAGCAACTTTTTCCGTCGTCCGCGCTTTTATAGTGTCTAAGTCATCGTACAGAGACATTTTGTGTTTTTCGTGTTTGAGTAATAACAATCAATTCTTAAAGTGGTAAATAGCAGAATAATAATTGATGAGTTGAATAAATTAAAATTATCCCCAGTCCTAAAAACATTAATCAGAAAATGAATTTATGTTGACAATTGACATTGGTTGACATTTATGTCACTTGAATTATTTTTTTTCACCCGAACGGGAGCAGCCAAAGGGCCTCAATTCATACAGCCTAGTCAACACAAGATTGTCACACACGCGCAGCAGCGGGCGGCGGGCTTCCACGAGCGGATTTGTTTTTCTACTAATCAGACATCACTCAAAGTAGAAACAAACCCGCGAGCTAGGTACAACCGTGAACATCGATACAACACACGCTCGAGATCAAAATTATACCTACTAGTGTGCTAAATGAGAATGGCGCTCACGCGCAACGGGTGCCGCTCGCGGATTTGTGGTCCGCGTCTGTTCACCCGCGTCCGCATCCGCCCGTGTTTTAGCGTTCGCCCTAAAACCCCAAGGGCGTGAATTCCACTCCGGTTAGGTTGGTGGTAGTACTTTACTCCGACCGGCTAGCTACCACTATCACCTCTTGCTATGTACCCCCCAGCAATATTAATGCAGGCGCTAATTTACTTATGAATAATACTATTCACACAGCCAGCGCCGTTCAGCCCCAAACTACAAAGTTTTTAGGGGTGCCAGGCCAGGCCCAGGACAAGACAACGGTTAAACTTATATATAATATACCTACTTACTTAGATTTTTTTGCAGATTACATGTTATACATTATTATATTAAACATAGAAATACCCAGACCTACTCAAGTTGTAGAGTAGACAGACAGACATGTTCTCATGCATACAAAATGTTTATTTTATAAGTACCGTGCGGGGATTAAATCCGCGACCTCTTGGTGTAATGTATGTAATGTAATAGATGACTTCTCAAATATTTCATATTTTGATTAACCTATGTATTTGTTTCTTTATTCAAAAGCTTAAACTTACCTTGAATAAAAGCTGCATTTTCTTTATTGCTCTCTAACTAAGACTTTAAGTAATGTTTGCTTCTGTACCTAACTTTTGTTTCACTGAATACGCGCGGCGTTCTGTTTGCTGATTATTACCAAATAAAGTTGTTACCTCTTTTCTAGAATATTTTTAGATTTTGACTCTTGAATTTTTCTTTATGTTCATTTGACGTATTCATCATTTACCTAATGGGTAAAAAATTAAATTAAACGTAGGTACCTTAATCTAGAATGGGGATTATTTCAAGCAAAGATACAAGAAGAGTTAGTTTTGATAATACGTTTGCATTGGCCCCCGCATTGAATATTCAAAATTCCATCAAAGATGATAGTGTTGTAGAGTTGCAGGACTTGGCAGCGGTAAGCACTGTACTGTACTTATTTCAAGTAGTCGAATACATAATAATTAAGATGTTTTATTGGATATAAAAATAACCATTTATTCTACCTAAGATTATGTTTTGCATTTTATCCTTTTGAATCTATTTTAGGACGCTGGCGACGATTTACTGTTTAAAGATAATAAATCCATTGAATCGTTAGAAGAAGGAGATGGTGACTACTGGGCTCATAGAATAGAATATCTCAAAAAAGAACATCAATCGATCAATAAGATTGTTGAAGCAGAATATGAGAAAACTGTAGAAAAAGCTAATAAAACCTACGAACCTCCCAAAATAACACCTGATAGATTGCAAAAAATTAAACCATGTTTTGATTGGCGGGCCAAGGTATATTCTTCTTCGTTTAAAATATTTTAGAATGACCCTCACTCACATATAGTAGTAGGGTGGATCTACGAGGGCGGTCAAATGTCATGTCCTGGGTGGATCTACGTAGAATGTTATTTTTGATAAAAAATTTAGATTTTTTATCAACCCACGTGCAGAGCTTCAGTACAATATAGGATCTATAGTTTTCAAGATTCTAAGCAATTGTATATTAAAAGCACACAAATCCGACCTATACTAATCAAAATATTGACAAAAGAAGAAAAAAATACTTTCAGAATAATGACTGCGTATTAGGAAAATGATATTTCTGTAAAGAACAATGACCTGTGTTGATAACAATGACAAACTTATAAATGTTTTTGAAATATCAGGAATAAAACCCAATTTTGTAGGAAACATGATTTTAATCATGAGTACCTAGTAACAATCTGTTGTTTTTAATTTATATAATTTCCTAACCTTTCGCCCGCGGCTTCGCCCGCGTGAACTATAGGACGTTATCCCGCGGGATTTTTATAAATTATAGCCTGTGTTATTCTGATGTATACTATATTATTGCCTCAACCGCTATGTCCCTGCATTGTAAAACTGTTATCTTCGAAAATATTCATTTAAATTACATGCTTTAAAGGGCCACATTGATCTATATTCTTCTTCTTCTTTGTCGTCACACTCTTGGCAGAGTGGTCGTCACATCAGGGGTGGTAGCAACCTTTACAATCCGCCACCACTCATCTCGTACTGTA
This sequence comes from Mecyna flavalis, assembly GCA_949319885.1. Lineage (NCBI taxonomy): Eukaryota > Metazoa > Arthropoda > Insecta > Lepidoptera > Crambidae > Mecyna > Mecyna flavalis. The sequence goes on from OX439426.1 coordinate 11,974,405, forward strand.
GCTCTTCTTGTGCATTCATGGAGTGGACCATTGAATGTAGCCTTGACTTGGTCGGTCCATCGCATCGGTGATCTACTGCGCGCTCTAGCGCCTTCGACTCTCCCCTGCACCACAAGTCGCTCCATAGAGATCTATGAAGACAGATTTTCTCGACGTATGATATGTCCAAAGAAAGTGAGAATACGACATTGGACGATGGAAGAAAGACGCTGTTTGATGTCGAGTTCTTGGATGATTGAATCGTTGGTTTGGAACTGTGTCCAAATAGTATAGGTACCAAGCAGGTACCAAACCCATAGCCATCATAACCTCTGTATTTGGAAAGGTGTTTGAGCGGATAATCAACTCCCAACTTGTCCGCTAACTAGAAGATCATTACTACATGACCGACAGTACCTATAGTTTCAGACCAAAACGGTCCACGGGTGATCTTCTAGCTTACGTATCGCACCTCTGGGGGGAGGATATGGAGAAGCATGGTGAATCTATGGCTATTAGCCTGGATATTGCCAAGGCTTTTGACCGTGTTTGGCATCGCTCGCTTTTTTAAAAGCTTCCGGCATATAGTCTGCCAACTCGCTTATTATGCGACTGGATTGCGGGATTTCTGGAGGGTCGCAGGATTCGTGTCCTCCGTGATGGACGCGCTTCTCGCTTCCTCCCAATAAATTCCGGAGTGCCTCAATGCCTGTCGCCGACTTTGTTTCTTCTGCATATCAATGACATGTTATCACTAGGTAATATTCATTGCTATGCGGATGACAGCACTGTCCACGCACGATATTTCGGAAGACTTGCGGCTAAACAGACCGAACCGACGAAAACAGGAATCTTCTTGTCGCCGAGCTTGACGAGGTCCTGGACCGCATATCCAAATGGGTTGCCAGCAATCTCATCGAGTTCAATGCCAAGAAAACACCTGACAGGTGTGTTTGTTTTCTGCAAATCTTCTCCTTTTCTTTCCCATTCCACTCTTCAGATCACGCCCTTACCAATACAGGATAGCCTAAGCATCCTTGGCATCGATGTTCGTAGCAACTTGAACCAACGGGAATAATATATCAAGAGCGTCATCAGAACAGCTTCCCGTAAACTCGGAATGAACAGTATGAGACGATTTTTCACTCCGGTGCAGCTTTGTCTCTTATACAAGACACAGGTTCGCCCGTGTGTGGAATATTGCTCTCATCTCTGGGATGGTTCTGCAAAGTACTTATTGGAGGCCCTCGACAGGTTGACGACGTGATATCCGTATTGTCGATAATCAAGAAGTGACTAAGACCCTAGAACCTCTTCAGTTACGTAGAGACGTTGCTAGTTTTAGTGTTCTCTACCGTCTCTATAATGGGGAATGCTCTGAAGAGTTATTCCAACTCATCCCGTCCTCCCCTTTTCACTCCCGAACAACACGCGCCGGACTGCGTTGCCATCCCCATACCATCCAGACACTGGTGGCCCGTACCAAGAGGTATAGTTCCTCTTTTTTGCCCCGTGCCATTAGGTCATGGAATGCCCTTCCGGCTCATGTGTTTCCTTCCTCCTATAATCCAGGGCTTTTTAGGCGGGGCGTGAAGCGGCATCTAAGCAGGCCTTCAGGGTGAGGGTGACTGGCTCAATGGGTACTTTGTTCTATTGAGCCAGTCAGCCTTAATTTTTATTTTATTTGGACCTCACTTCCGCTTACCATCAGGTGGAGTGAGGTCATCCAGACTGCTGCCATATAAAAAAAATTCAGACCGATATCAAGGCTAACTTGCTCCATTTTACTCAACAGGGATTATCTTTAATATTGCCGATGCTTGTTGCAAATAGGGTTGTGTCATCTGCATACTGCAAATTTTAAATTCTATAACCTCCAATTGTGATTCCGTCTGACCAATTCTCGAGTGCTATTCTCATAATGAATTCTGTGTAGGTGTTAAACAGCAATGGTGATAAAATGCAGCCCTGACGGACCCCGGCACTTGGATGAAAGTGATTTGACGACACGTCGTTCGTTCTCACCGATGCTGTTCCTTCTTCATAAAGCTTCCAAGAAAGGTGCACCAGATGTTTAGGTGTTTCCATAGCCAGGAGAGTCTCCCAAAATACTGGCCACCTCACTGAGTTGAACGCCTTTGAGAAGTCAACAAAGCAAATATAGGTCGGCTTGTTGAACTTTCTGGCTTTTTCAATGATCTGGCGCACATTCAGAATCTTCTCACGAGTACCCCTCCCTTTCACAAAACCAGCCTGTTCAGGAGAAATTTCCTTAGATTTATATGCAGTAGAATTTTACTTGCATGTGAAATTAAGGCTATTAGGCGGTAGTTACTGCATATTTTAGTGGAGCCCTTTTTATGTAGAGGTACGAAGACTGTGTGAGTCCACTTCGGGGCCAGATTCCTGATTCCCAAATTTTGTTACACAGGGTATGAAAGATATCGACACCATACTCCCCTGATGCTTTGATGGTTTCAATTGGTATGGCATCTCTTCCTGTAGCTTTTCCGCTTTTTAGTCGCCTGATAGCGACCCGAACTTCGTCCCTCAATACATGTACTCAGTACATGGCTCTTTTTCTTCGTCATGGGCTCTGTCAGGAAATAGTTGTGAGCATGAGGATCTCCAAACAAAGACTGACAGTCCAGGTCCTTCCAGGTTTCAGATATTGCATCTATTTCAGTCAGTAGTTCGCATTGTGGGTTCTCTAATAGCCCATGTTTTAGAAGAAAGGGTTTTGGTGATGGATCTTATTTTTTGATGCAGGTCGCCTGTTTGGTGACTATCAGCATGTAGCAGCAATACGTGATAGGTTAGTTTCATAGCGATATCAAGGAAATATTACTGTAAAAAGAAATAAAATCATTATTCTCAACGCAAGTCATTGTCATAAACAACATTTGTCATTATTCTCAACCAGCGTCATTGTCACCTTCATCAAGATTTAGAACAATGACGTTCAGACAAATGATGAATTTGAAAAGGACAAGTCGAAACACGTCTAAAAGGCGTGGCAGCTAGTTAATGTTATGATTACGTTATTAAACACTTGTATCTTTATTCTAAATTGTTGCAAAAGAACGTAGGCATGAATATAAATTGAATTTAGATAGAGAAATAACAATGACTATAAAAGTGTCAATTGTTGTAGAATGAACTTTAAAAACTTATCAGAGCCAACAACGTGCGTTTTTCCGCGGTGAAGTGCGTTGATCGACTGGGGAGCAGGGCGGGGTGTCTGGTCACACACTTAAGTGTTCTACCTTATGTCTCAAAGTTGCGATAATCTTGAAAACAAGAACTGCGCTGACCAATGACTTAATTTTGTAAACTTTTTTTGATCCAATATTTAGAGAACTAAATGGTTCGATAACTATTTTTGTTTTTTATTAATCGGTAGTGTTATAAACGTAATATATATTTCTTAGAAAAAGTGTGCTTAAAACAGTTATGATGATTTAATATAATTAATTGAACGAGCAGTAGTGCTTTTCGGACATGGCAAAAATCTTAATATTTGGGCATATTTTATTAATCACGTTTTTATTTATTTCTTTATAGCCGTAAATTTATAAAAACCTTGTTCATTACTTATATAAGAACCGAATGACTGTTTTATTGAAATATAAATTGAATGGTTATTGAGTAAACACGTAGGACATGACATTTGACTGCCCTCGTAGATCCACCCTCCTACGTGTTTACTCAATAACCATTCAATTTATATTTCAATAAAACAGTCATTCGGTTCTTATATAAGTAATGAACAAGGTTTTTATAAATTTACGGCTATAAAGAAATAAATAAAAACGTGATTAATAAAATATGCCCAAATATTAAGATTTTTGCCATGTCCGAAAAGCACTACTGCTCGTTCAATTAATTATATTAAATCATCATAACTGTTTTGAGCACACATTTTCTAAGAAATATATATTACGTTTATAACACTACCGATTAATAAAAAACAAAAATAGTTATCGAACCATTTAGTTCTCTAAATATTGGATCAAAAAAAGTTTACAAAATTAAGTCATTGGTCAGCGCAGTTCTTGTTTTCAAGATTATCGCAACTTTGAGACATAAGGTAGAACACTTAAGTGTGTGACCAGACACCCCGCCCTGCTCCCCAGTCGATCAACGCACTTCACCGCGGAAAAACGCACGTTGTTGGCTCTGATAAGTTTTTAAAGTTCATTCTACAACAATTGACACTTCTATAGTCATTGTTATTTCTCTATCTAAATTCAATTTATATTCATGCCTACGTTCTTTTGCAACAATTTAGAATAAAGATACAAGTGTTTAATAACGTAATCATAACATTAACTAGCTGCCACGCCTTTTAGACGTGTTTCGACTTGTCCTTTTCAAATTCATCATTTGTCTGAACGTCATTGTTCTAAATCTTGATGAAGGTGACAATGACGCTGGTTGAGAATAATGACAAATGTTGTTTATGACAATGACTTGCGTTGAGAATAATGATTTTATTTCTTTTTACAGTAATATTTCCTTGATATCGCTATGAAACTAACCTATCACGTATTGCTGCTACATGCTGATAGTCACCAAACAGGCGACCTGCATCAAAAAATAAGATCCATCACCAAAACCCTTTCTTCTAAAACATGGGCTATTAGAGAACCCACAATGCGAACTACTGACTGAAATAGATGCAATATCTGAAACCTGGAAGGACCTGGACTGTCAGTCTTTGTTTGGAGATCCTCATGCTCACAACTATTTCCTGACAGAGCCCATGACGAAGAAAAAGAGCCATGTACTGAGTACATGTATTGAGGGACGAAGTTCGGGTCGCTATCAGGCGACTAAAAAGCGGAAAAGCTACAGGAAGAGATGCCATACCAATTGAAACCATCAAAGCATCAGGGGAGTATGGTGTCGATATCTTTCATACCCTGTGTAACAAAATTTGGGAATCAGGAATCTGGCCCCGAAGTGGACTCACACAGTCTTCGTACCTCTACATAAAAAGGGCTCCACTAAAATATGCAGTAACTACCGCCTAATAGCCTTAATTTCACATGCAAGTAAAATTCTACTGCATATAAATCTAAGGAAATTTCTCCTGAACAGGCTGGTTTTGTGAAAGGGAGGGGTACTCGTGAGAAGATTCTGAATGTGCGCCAGATCATTGAAAAAGCCAGAAAGTTCAACAAGCCGACCTATATTTGCTTTGTTGACTTCTCAAAGGCGTTCAACTCAGTGAGGTGGCCAGTATTTTGGGAGACTCTCCTGGCTATGGGAACACCTAAACATCTGGTGCACCTTTCTTGGAAGCTTTATGAAGAAGGAACAGCATCGGTGAGAACGAACGACGTGTCGTCAAATCACTTTCATCCAAGTGCCGGGGTCCGTCAACACCTACACAGAATTCATTATGAGAATAGCACTCGAGAATTGGTCAGACGGAATCACAATTGGAGGTTATAGAATTTAAAATTTGCAGTATGCAGATGACACAACCCTATTTGCAACAAGCATCGGCAATATTAAAGATAATCCCTGTTGAGTAAAATGGAGCAAGTTAGCCTTGATATCGGTCTGAATTTTTTTTATATGGGAGCAGTCGGAAGTGAGGTCCAAATAAAATAAAAATTAAGGCTGACTGGCTCAATAGAACAAAGTACCCATTGAGCCAGTCACCCTCACCCTGAAGGCCTGCTTAGATGCCGCTTCACGCCCCGCCTAAAAAGCCCTGGATTTAGGAGGAAGGAAACACATGAGCCGGAAGGGCATTCCATGACCTAATGGCACGGGGCAAAAAAGAGGAACTATAACTCTTGGTACGGGCCACCAGTGTCTGGATGGTATGGGGATGGCAACGCAGTCCGGCGCGTGTTGTTCGGGAGTGAAAAGGGGAGGACGGGATGAGTTGGAATAACTCTTCAGAGCATTCCCCATTATAGAGACGGTAGAGAACACTAAGACTAGCAACGTCTCTACGTAACTGAAGAGGTTCTAGGGTCTTAGTCACTTCTTGATTATCGACAATACGGATATCACGTCGTCAACCTGTCGAGGGCCTCCAATAAGTACTTTGCGGAACCATCCCAGAGATGAGAGCAATATTCCACACACGGGCGAACCTGTGCCTTGTATAAGAGACAAAGCTGCACCGGAGTGAAAAATCGTCTCATACTGTTCATTCCGAGTTTACGGGAAGCTGTTCTGATGACGCTCTTGATATATTATTCCCGTTGGTTCAAGTTGCTACGAACATCGATGCCAAGGATGCTTAGGCTATCCTGTATTGGTAAGGGCGTGATCTGAAGAGTGGAATGGGAAAGAAAAGGAGAAGATTTGCAGAAAACAAACACACCTGTCAGGTGTTTTCTTGGCATTGAACTCGATGAGATTGCTGGCAACCCATTTGGATATGCGGTCCAACCCCTCGTCAAGCTCGGCGACAAGAAGATTCCTGTTTTCCTCGGTTTCGGTCTGTTTAGCCGCAAGTCTTCCGAAATATCGTGCGTGGACAGTGCTGTCATCCGCATAGCAATGAATATTACCTAGTGATAACATGTCATTGATATGCAGAAGAAACAAAGTCGGCGACAGGCATTGAGGCACTCCGGAATTTATTGGGAGGAAGCGAGAAGCGCGTCCATCACGGAGGACACGAATCCTGCGACCCTCCAGAAATCCCGCAATCCAGTCGCATAATAAGCGAGTTGGCAGACTATATGCCGGAAGCTTGGAAAAAAGCGAGCGATGCCAAACACGGTCAAAAGCCTTGGCAATATCCAGGCTAATAGCCATAGATTCACCATGCTTCTCCATATCCTCCCCCCAGAGGTGCGATACGTAAGCTAGAAGATCACCCGTGGACCGTTTTGGTCTGAAACTATACTGTCGGTCATGTAGTAATGATCTTCTAGTTAGCGGACAAGTTGGGAGTTGATTATCCGCTCAAACACCTTTCCAAATACAGAGGTTATATGGCTATGGGTTTGGTACCTGCTTGGTACCTATACTATTTGGACACAGTTCCAAACCAACGATTCAATCATCCAAGAACTCGACATCAAACAGCGTCTTTCTTCCATCGTCCAATGTCGTATTCTCACTTTCTTTGGACATATCATACGTCGAGAAGACATCTGTCTTCATAGATCTCTATGGAGCGACTTGTGGTGCAGGGGAGAGTCGAAGGCGCTAGAGCGCGCAGTAGATCACCGATGCGATGGACCGACCAAGTCAAGGCTACATTCAATGGTCCACTCCATGAATGCACAAGAAGAGCTACAGTACGAGATGAGTGGTGGCGGATTGTAAAGGTTGCTACCACCCCTGATGTGACGACCACTCTGCCAAGAGTGTGACGACAAAGAAGAAGAAGAATGATCAATGTGGCCCTTTAAAGCATGTAATTTAAATGAATATTTTCGAAGATAACAGTTTTACAATGCAGGGACATAGCGGTTGAGGCAATAATATAGTATACATCAGAATAACACAGGCTATAATTTATAAAAATCCCGCGGGATAACGTCCTATAGTTCACGCGGGCGAAGCCGCGGGCGAAAGGTTAGGAAATTATATAAATTAAAAACAACAGATTGTTACTAGGTACTCATGATTAAAATCATGTTTCCTACAAAATTGGGTTTTATTCCTGATATTTCAAAAACATTTATAAGTTTGTCATTGTTATCAACACAGGTCATTGTTCTTTACAGAAATATCATTTTCCTAATACGCAGTCATTATTCTGAACGTATTTTTTTCTTCTTTTGTCAATATTTTGATTAGTATAGGTCGGATTTGTGTGCTTTTAATATACAATTGCTTAGAATCTTGAAAACTATAGATCCTATATTGTACTGAAGCTCTGCACGTGGGTTGATAAAAAATCTAAATTTTTTATCAAAAATAACATTCTACGTATATCCACCCAGTAACGCCAGCTAAACATAATAATATTATGCTATTTTCTAAGCCAATTAAATATTTACAGATTTTAAAATGCTATGAAGACAACCCACATCAGCCTCTAATGTGTTCTACTTTAGTACAAGCTTTTAGTGAATGTGTCTCAACTTGCAGGAGTGAAGAATGATAAATTAACAAATATCTTAGCATATTTTTCATGCACGACATTAAAACGGTCAATGTTAATAAATTCATGAATGGTTGATTATTTTGAAACTTTTTTTTATATAATATATTTATATTATTACAAGTTAATTTTAAGAAATGGACCATGGCGGTGTTAGGTACCTACAATATATAATTCTTTGAGTAGCTGCTGAAGTTAAAAAAAAACTTATGACAATGACAGACAGTTGACAGTTGACTTGATGACAGGTTGCAATAAGGTTGTGTGCCTGCTTTCAAATTTTGATGCCGTTGGTTTGAATTTTAACTTGTGAACTGGATAAAATTAGAAAAACGTCTACAAAATGGCAAATAATGATTCTAAACTGGAAGATGGATCTGTTTATCACACTATTTTAGACAAAATTAACGAGAACGTAATCACAAAGGTAGGAAGGGTAATTTGCCGACTCGCATATTTTACACTGTCTACATTTAGCTAATTGTTATTTTTGTTTTAGGCACCTGATATAAACGATTTCACAATTATTAAACCCATAAGTCGAGGAGCCTTTGGAAAAGTTTTCTTGGCACACAAAAAGAATAATAAGGAACAAATGTATGCTATCAAAGTTATGAAAAAGTCAGACATGATAAACAAAAATATGGTTACACAAGTTGTAACAGAAAGAAATGCATTAGCATTATCAAGAAGTCCATTTTGTGTACATTTATTCTATTCATTGCAATCATTATCTTCAATTTATCTGGTAAGTTCATCTGAAGAGTAAATGCTTTCGACTTCTTAAGTCCCACAACAATCATAGGATTAATATTAAAGTATTTACTCTTCCTCGTTTTTAAAATTGTGTACTTACAATTTAATTTGTTTATTAAGAGCAATTTTATTGTCCTTTTCAAGAAAAGGGTACTTGTATAATGGTATTTATTATTTAAGAAAAAATATATACAGCAGGACCTCTTTAATCCGAACCCTCCCTCATCCGAACACCTCTATAATCCGAACCCCCGACCTGAGACCGCTCTTTTTCAACCGCCCCCGCCGCGCTGATGAAGATGATATTTTATTAGGTTTTTCGTCAATAGAGGCTATTCTGAGGGTGAAATTAATAACTTCTTACTAAGCAATGATGACCTTAATGGAACTGAACCTCTTACTGACGATGAAATTATACGGCAAGTAAGAAGTTCAGTTAGCAAATATGAAACGTTTATAGATGAATACTGACATTATTTATGTATGTACCTATTATGTAGTTTTTTTCACAAAAAATACCCTTATCATCCATAGGTATTCCTCTAATTCAAACGCTCCACTAATCCGAACAGGGGCTAAATTTTCAGAGTTCGGATTAAAGAGGTCCTGCTTAGTAATATAATTATTATCATTTTCTGAAACCATTAAGTTTCTATTCTATCACAAACAATAAGTACATTTACAATGTACTAAAAGTGATAATTTATTTACAACTTTTTTTCATATCTACTCACCTAATTTAACCACTCAATCCCGAACCGGCACTCGGGTGCCGCGTAACAATAGATTTTCTATTGTGTCTGGTGATCCGGGGCTCGAAAGATTAATGTTTCTGATAAATTAGGTAAATACTTTGAAATGAAGTGAAATTTTGCATGTCTGTGTACAGACTGAATATATAATAATCTTTACAAGACCTACTTATGTAACAATTTGTGTTCTTGCAAATAAATTAAATGATTTTATTTGCCTTTCTTTCACAGGTTATGGAATACATGGTTGGTGGGGACCTGAAGTCACTTTTAGGTGTTTATGGTTTTCTAGAAGAGTCAATGGCTGTATTCTACATAGCAGAGATGACCCTGGCACTTGACTATTTACACAAGCACAATATAGTCCACAGGGACTTGAAGCCCGACAACATGTTGATCTCAAAGAGTGGACATGTCAAGCTCACAGACTTTGGTTTGTCAAAAATTGAAGTTCACAGAGGTAACTATATATATATTTCATTTTACCTGCTATTTAAGAGTTTAAGTAAATAAAAATGCTATTTAATTTTACTATTTATTATTAATGACTGTCAACATTGATTGGATTCCAAAGACAGTAGCATTAGCACTTTATATTCTCATATATCTAGGAGGAATTATTATATCTAAATATCTAGATTCAAAGTTAACACAAATGTTAGTAACCTAGACAACCTGAGTAGAATTCAACACACTGCTTGTTAAAACCTATTCTTATTTAAATCATTCACAAGTATTCTTTCAATTTCAGATTTGGAAATATCTGACTTTGTGAATCGGACACCAAGTCTCAATTTGAGGACACCCGGACAACTGTTATCTTTGACATCACATTTGTCTTTTGGTTCTGGTGGTGGAGACACCACCACACATAGTTCTGTTGTTTCTGCTGACGCCTGTGAGAACCTCCTTGATGAACTTAGGGAGACTAGTATGAAATCACAAATTATATTAAGATAATAATGATTATATTATTCAACATATTGACTTTATTTTATATTACTGAAAAAATCTATATTAGTAATTGTGATATTATAAATTGAGATAATTTATATGGTACCAATGACGTTCAATATACAACTAGACACCCAATCTCTAAGAAAAATTCCTCAAAAAACGTCCAAACGGCGTTGACACAGATGACATTAACACATTCATTCAAATTAACACCTTATCTCGTGGCCGTTAGTGTTTAATGTCAATTGTATACAACTAAACGAAAACTCTGCCCAATAGTCGGGTGGGCAGACTTTTGCTTCGGACAATATTTGAGCGTGATTGGGAGTCTAGTTTTTTAATTGAACGTCATTGGGTACTACTTACTAATTAAGAATTCTTTTACTATCCAGGCAAGATACAAGGAGTGTTAGATGCTGTCAGTGCATTAGAAACTTCACATTTTCTGGAGAAGTCACAGTTGTCAGGAATTCATCCTTTTATGAGTGCAGAAAGTATTAACTTGGATGATATTGTAAGTACCGTAAAATTGTTTAAATTATAATATAATATAATATTGAGTCACATATAAAAGTTATCTTGGAACTATTCACACTCAGTGGTATTTTTGCAAGATGTTAGTAATTTTGCAATGTGTGATTTGTGAAGTTGTAAGTATATTTATGTACGATCGAGGTCTCCCGCGCGTGATCACTTTTGGAAAAATATACCGTGCACGCGCATCGTGACTTCTTAGGAGCGGCGCTTGTAAACGTGAAAATACTGCACAGGATTTTAGCCTTTAGGGTGATCACGCGCGGGTGACCTCGATAGTACCTATTAATTGAAATATTTTTTTCCAGTCTCAAGATTCTGGATCTGAGTCATTGAGTTCTTACCATACATGTGAAAGCTCAAAGAATAGTAGCAATTCGAGAAGCAACAAATCAACTGATATAAGTAGCAACAATGGTTCCTCATTAGGAGAGTCAGCTGTCTTGACTGATTCCCAACATGACCAATCAACTTCACCCGTGTGTCGCGGAAACTCATTGAAGAGAATACCCAGGTTTGTCATATATACAATTTTTTGTACTTATGTACAAAAATGCATATTACCCTTTCGCAAATGTTTAATGGCGAAAGTTAGATAGCATATGATATAAAAGAATAGGGTAGGATTATACTTGTATTAGTAATTTCATAAGTATATTTGTGGCATCCTCTACATTTAATTATAATATAATGTACGTGTTCATCACAAACTGATGACCACGCGATGAGCGTCATTTCCGTACTATAGTCTGCGCGCAAGTGACCTGTGGTATCATCACCAACGCTGGATGTAGACCTGGGGTAAATAATCGGCTAGCGGCCTTAAGTTCAACAGTTTGTCCATTGTTTACGTCACCCGTGAATACGTCATTGGCTAAATGCAAAAGACGTGGGAAGTTACAAAAAAAATTTCCTCATTCTGCCCCTCGCATATTACCTCAGGAGGCGACAAACACATGCGCGCAGGCTATGCTTTAGTATCCTACATTGCGAAAATAGAGTATTTGTAGTAAAAAAGTTCAAGTGTAAGAGCCATGCGTGTGCGCGGCACCGATATCGCGGTTCCGCGGCGAATACGTTGCAGACACGCAAAGACTTTGCCGCGGAAACGCATTGAAAACGCTTGCAATCCGCCAGTGTGGCAGGGCTGTAATAGTTACGAATGTTTCTTTATTTATATATTTATTTGGACTTTCAATATCAGTTTCAGAGCAAAAAAGAGAAAACGGATACTGGATGGAGATGGTGACACACCCACAGGCGTGACAAGCCTGGCTGAATCGAAGGAAAACCACAGTGGCCTTACCCAAGAGATTATGGCTTTGGAGCTTAGTCAGAATACACCAAAAAGAATGTCTATTCATCCCACACCCGACAGACGCAAAAATCCGATAAAAGGTGTACTAAAAAAAAGGTGACATGTCTTATATGTATATAAGTAGAAATAATTAATTGATAATTATAAATGCAATGGCGTTTAGATGATTTTAAATTTATAATATCTTGTAACTCAAACATGCAGCAGTTGAAAGAAAAAGTTAAATCATGATGTAAAGCTTAAAGTGCTGGTAGAGCCCAAAGTAAATTAGATATTGCTCCACCAAAAAGAGTGAAACTCTTATAATAAATATCTCTGGACATTATTGATTGCATATTGCATACTGTACATAATGTTATTTTTGATTGCATACTGTACCTAGTAGAAAACTAAAAAACACAACCAATTTTCATTTATAATTTTTAACTGCTTCTTTCAGACGGAATTGGGTATGTTGATGTGCTTCTTAATGTACTATACTTTATATACTTATTGTAATCAATATTTTTGTTTTAGATGGGCTTCTCAGGATGACCACCATTTTAATGTTGGAGTGATATTCTCTACCCCAGTATCAAATACCAAATCGCCAGAAGCCAAAAAGAGGCATAAGGCTACCCGTTTTAACTTACCAAAGGAAGAACAGCCAGCCTCTGGCACGAAAGAGAAGGCTATAATGTTCAGCAAACACATATCTACTAGTCTAGAAATTTTTCCCTCTAGAAGAATGAGCAAGGTAAGATGGAATGTAAGGTTAAAATTTCTATTTCATCAATTGCACCTATTATTTTGATCTATGTTAGTAATCTTTGCCATTTAAAAACAGTGTATATCGGCTGCCGCGTTTTGTTCTCCAATGGATAGTGATGCTTTATTGAAAATTATTCTTGATAAGCAAGACATTTCACTGTCACATATATTTTTTCACAGTACCACACTCTTTAATGTTTTACTAAGAAAGAAAAATCAAACAATGTGCAGCATTTATACATAATGTATTAGGATAGATAAACGGTGTTTTTTTATTTTCCAGGATGATAGATCTCCTACAGACTTATGTAAAACACCATTAGCTACAGCTCAAACCCCTTATAGAACTCCGAAAAGTGTGAGGCGAGGGAATCAATCAGACCAGAGGATTCTTGGTACTCCAGATTATTTGGCACCTGAGTTATTGTTGAAGTAAGTAAAACGAATACTAATTTTTAAACATCACTTATCAGAAACAGTACCAGTTGCCAAAAGTTGTAGCTAACTGCGGTAGTCCCGCAGGAAAATGTTTTGGGTTTCAGAAAGAATTATTGATTTAAAAATGTTTTTTTTTCTAGACATGGGCATGGTCCTCCTGTGGATTGGTGGGCGCTTGGGGTGTGCCTGTACGAATTCATGACTGGAGTACCACCGTTTAATGATGAAACTCCACAAGCCGTGTTCACTAATATACTATCTAGAAGTAAGTTAATTTAATGGTAATAATAGAAATCTTGTTTTATATACTATTTATTTATATTTAAAATAGTCGTCTAGGTATATAATCATCATCATCAGCCTATCACAGTACACTGCTGGACATATGCCTCTCTAAACACTCCCCACACTAGTCTATCCTGGGCCACTCGCATTCGCACAACTTGCGTAATAATATATTGATAAAAACTAGCAAAATATATTTTACAATTCATTACAAAATATTTGCTTTTCATGAGTAGGATTCGAACCCGCGACTTCCGTCGAAGAAAGAGTCACTACGAAAATGACCCATGGTTCCATTTAACACCCAGTAATTTTCGTTTCACATTCCTTTTCTAGCCTTGATCGTATATGCACTTAAACGTTCTGCCACCAGCAATAATCGAAGCCACGACTTTAAATACTATGTGTGTGTTTTTACTTGGTTTTAAAGCAACATCTGTAGTGTTCGACTATACATATTTAACTAACAGATAATGTCTACCAATTTTTATATTAGGTACTCGTAACATTTGCGGGTTTTTTTGTTGTTTTCTTCACCCCAGCAGTAAATTGAAATTGTTTCGTTAGATATTGAGTGGCCAGAAGACGATGAAGCTCTGTCGCCAGCTGCTGTGTGTGCAATTGAGACGTTACTCACGATGGAGCCGAAAGAGCGGCCAGCGGCGACCGAGGTGAAGAAAATGGCGCTCTTCAGACACATCGACTGGGAGAATCAACTGAATGCAGAGCCGCCTTTTGTGCCCACTCCCGATGATCTACATGATACAGGCTACTTTCAAGGTAAGATATTAAAAACATGTTCTTAATTATGTATCTTACTGCATAAAGACATTTTATTTTAATGAAAATAAAAAACACAAAATGTTTATTTATGGGGATGATATTTTAGGCGTGACATCAATTCATTAGATTGAATCTGGACAAATGATTCCTTAACAAGTTAAGAATGCTTTTCTGAATAATTTATACATAACTAGCGACCCGCCCCGGCTTGCACGGATGCAATGGTGTTATGCATGTACATATTATACATATAATATAAACGTTCCTCTTGAATCACTCTATCTATTAAAAAATCCGTTGGGTAGTTTTAAAGATCTATACATAGGAACAGACACCGGGAAGCGACTTTGCTTTATACTATGTATGTAGTGATTAAAAGTTTAACTTGAGACAAATTCTAACTTTCGAACATAGGCAGATCACTATAAGGTTATATGTCTGACACCCTGTTGCACAAAGCTCCATTAAAGTTAATGCTTCATTAAATCTAATGCTGTCACTTTTCGTTGTCATGAAATAAAAAGTGACAGCAATAGCTTTAATGACACATTAACTTTAATGGACGTTTCTGCAACTGAGTGTGAGACAGGTTTACGTTTGTAATGAACATAATAGACAAACTTTATGTATGAGACAATGACGTTCAATTTTTTAATTGAACGTCATTGGTATGAGAGGATCGCGAAGGATGATTCTAGTATTTATGGCTGCCTTCAAATAATAAGGTATGAAAAGATATGAGTTCTTATGTCGGTTGTTTCTTTTGTTACAGCCCGGAATATTTTGCAACAACTGCAGGTTTCTAACTTTGACATATAGAGTTATAGAGGTATGTTAAAGAATTAGTTTTCATTTGTAACCAGATTGTGTGTGATATTGTTATTATTTTTGTACCAACCTATTAGAAAATTATGTGATGCATACCATGCTTACAATCATGTACTAATTATTATGATATTGAAGACTGATTGAGAAGAATGTTAAGGTAATTATTAATAAATGTATTTCACTCAAATAAACCAATAGCATAGCACTTGTATAATATATTCAGAAAAATAATAAAACTGCTATTTTCAATGAAATATTTTATTTCTTGTATAAAAGTTGGCACATTTTTTACAAAATAAAATAATATGCTTTTACCACCAATATACTATCACCAATTTATTAAGAAAGGCAAGTTGATGGTTGTCTTTCTCAAACAATTGACGATTCAGTTTCTTCCTTTTAATGTTGAAGATTTTATATCTACATACATTTGAGTATCTATATCATATAGCTTAAATTAACTCCGACTAATGAAGTCCACACATTAGAAATAATTTGTTTTTGCCCTAATTTTGGTAACGGAAGGGACAAGACCATAATTATTATAAACACTTCCTTATAGGTCAATATCATAGTAATACTATGGAAGAATATAATGTTATAATAATAATATAACTATGTACCTATATCACTCGTATGGATTTAAAAATGGAATATATATTTTTTTCAATAGTGCGTGCGTATTCACCTTATATGAAAATGCTCAAGTGCGTGAACACATTAGTCGAATACCCGAGTAGCGATTCCTACTTAGCGTTCTTTTGTATCCAAGGCAAGAATGAAGTAACACGTGTGTACACTCCAGGGTACTGGCCCTTGCCGCAGCCGATGCCCCACGAGACCACGCCCACTTGAGTCCAGCGCCCGCCCTCCTTCACACTCAGTGGTCCGCCGCTGTCACCCTGTTACAACAATTAGGATAAATAATTAGTAACTCTAAATTAATCATGAGCAGGTCACACTAGGAATTTATTAGGATAATCTAAAAAAATAAGCGCTATGATAATTGTAGATTTAATGTAAGAAACCATAAATGGAATTACTATTTTAGGCATTACTGTGTGATTTATTTCTGTCACAAGAATTTATGTGTTATTTTTCCAAAAATAAAACGTAAGAGCGATTCTAATGACTGACCAGGAACTTAAGGACGTGTATAAGGCCTCGAAATTCGCGGAAGCGGGTAGATATTTTGCGTATGAGTCAAATAGATCGGTTCTCGAACACAGCGTTGCGTAAGCGGAAGCGGGAGCGGGTAACGAGCGGTGCGCTCTTGTCAAGCAGTGACCGTCCGTGTGTGTGCAGGCTTTGACCGCCCCGCTCCCGCTGCCACATCCGTGAAATTCGAGGCAGAGGCTTAACAAAGAACTGGGACTTACACTGCAAGAATCCATGTTAGCTCGTCCAGCACACAGCATGTGGTCGACGATGCCGCCGGGCGCGGCCGCCCCGTATTTCAACCGGCATTCGTTGTTGGACCAGATGGGAATCGTCACTTCTTGCAAAGTCGCTGGTTGTGGCCCACCTGATAGACACACATAAGTAATTACTATTTTGTACCTACGAGTACTCTTCGAATTTAAAATGGCATTTATTTAACGCGGCGACATATTAATTTAAGGAGGTAGCAAAAATAATAGGTTGGCAGCTAAAGTTATTGCACTTTACTTAGTTATTCTGCTGATACTTGTAGTTCTATGTCCGATGTTTGCGAGCAAGTTTGTTCGGCATTTCTCTTTATCCAGAGCATTCAATTAATCAATCGATCTCTGTTCATTGCTAACCGTTGACCTTTCTTAAAGGGCATACTTTTGGAAGCAAGGCCACAAGACTGTTTTGCTAAATGATTTTATTTTAAGCGAAGTGTTGCACTCATTGAATAAAAAAATCATAATTTTCATAGCATATACCTACTATAGAATCCTACGTTGCGATTAATACAAAGAGGATATTATATTCGAGTTGCAAGTTAATGTAACATTTTTCCTTAAAATGATTTTTTTAATACTAACTCTCTCGTAAACTGCCCCATCCAATAACTGTCGCCATTTGTCCTGCGTACGCGCTTCTGCCCACGGGCAAGCAAACTGGTCGGATGTTCTTCGTAAATGTTACAGGTTGGTCCAAAGTTAGCACGGCGATGTCGTTGTACTGGAAATTACAACGTAATGTTAAGATATTCTATTACGAAATATTTCAGGGCTATTTCGCGCTGCATAGTGAGTAATTGCTACTATAACTGAGTACTTACAGACTGCTGTAAGTAAAGTTATTTAGGAACTAAAAAAAACTCATTTATGTTAATAATCGTCAATATTGTTTATTTTTGGGGTAATATTCGATGCATTTTGTGTATTTTGTTTCTAAGCATTGTGTCAAAGGAGGTTAGAAAAATCCAAAAACAAATAAAAGGGTCTAATTACCAAAGTCCGCATATCGAAACCACGGTGTCTGACCACACGCTTGATCTTTCTTTCGATGTGTTGAGTTTCTGCATTGGTGTGAATATTGTGGTCACCCAGACGTGCTGTTAAGCGGGCCACGTCCCAAGAAGTCATGCTGTTGAGAAAATTGTAACGTTAGTTCAGTCAGCAGCGCATCTGGGGGCCGATTTGGTAGGGGCAGTCGGGAATAATCCTATGTATTTACAATTGAGACTATTAGCAGATTTAGGGTAGATTGGTGGACTAGATAACAATACTTACTGAGCAACGCAATGGGCTGCCGACAGCACGTGTCTGTCGTCGATCAAGGAGCCGCCGCAGAACTGGCGCCCTCCGTTGAACAGCCCCACTATCCACGGCCACTCGTTCAGGTTGGCGTTAGTGCCGCCCACGATACGCTCGTCGTCCAATGTATCAACGCTCTGAATTAGAAAAGGAAGTGTTTGAGTTGGAGAAACAAGTCACCGTGTAAAGCATCCGCTGCGCGCGGCAGGATGGAGAATGTAATCCATGGAGAAGTAAGCAGAGGCTTGTCCATTTTTCAGCTTTCCCGTACTGTTGCGCGCATACCTCAGGAGGTGACTATCTTAAACTTGCGCGTGCAGTTGCGTATTTTAGTCGATGTTACTTTTTCAACGTATTTTTTTTTATAATTGTATCAGTCTTTAGAGTGAACGCTACTATTATATTAATTAAATCATCTTCACAATGACGAGTAAACTAACAAGTAACATGCTGCTAAGTGCAGATGCCGCCGTAACCGTTGTAACCGAAATAATGGTATTTTTACGCGCACCCGTAAAAATACCCTAAGTCCACTAAAATCCATCGTTACTCTAATTGTATAATCATAAAATAGTTTCTGGTTTGTAAATCGTACCCTTGCATTTTTGTTTCCGCAGGACATGTCCACAGCTGGTTGTCCGATGGGTTTGGTTGGCTGCGTGGGATACATTGGTGGCCAAGTCTGCAACAAAAAGGGATTGTACATAAACAATGTATTTATTTTTGCAGTTGTGTGATTTACATAAAATGTAAATGCTTTCTACCTGTTTTGTGGTAGGCTTGGTGGTCATCTGAGGCCTCGTGGCCCAAGTTGTTGGCGCTGTCGTGGCGGTAGGTGGCTTTGTAGTGACTCCAGCAACTGAAAAGGAGACGTTTATCGTCAATTCGCAGACGTAAGACTGGCTGACCACGTGGGCGCAGGGGGCAGTGCGGCACAGCCTATTTAATGTCCCGTTGCAGGGCAAAGGCCTCCATCATTGAATTCAAGTCATCGATATAATGATTGTTACTGCCATAAGCTCCACGCTCCACTAAGTTCGGATTGTTAATCAGTGATCACAAACCCGAGCCAAGACTCCGAGATGTTGGCCCGGTACATAAACCACTAGATCATCGAGGCGTTATAAGTATTAGGTGTTAAATGTTTATTCTTGAGTAGTGGTAGTACCGAGTGACGGCGGATGCGTGGGCGCCGTGTGGTCCGGTGGGTGCGTTGGCAGCGGCGGGATGGTTGGCGGCCAGTTAGCAGGAATCTGCCTGAAGTTGAAGTTGCCAAGCTGCAAGGCTGATAAGACGCCTCGCTGGAATCTGGTAAGTACCACTTTAGTGTTAGTCTTTGATAAGAGTTACAGTTATGTATATAATATGTAGTTTGTATATGTAATTTAAATAACGAACTCCATACTACAAATGAAATAGAGATATTACACTCGGGGCTGGACCTAAAAATATACTTTTTTTCTGGGTAATAGAAGAAATTAAAAACCGACTCCATATATTTAACATGAACAAAAAGACGAAATGAAAACAAGCACTGGTGTGTAAATAAAAAAAAATCTTTTTAATATCGATTATAAAATAACCGCATGATATAAATCGATTTACAATTCTAGAATGTCACAATACATGAAGTCTACATTTTACCTCTAAAAAAATGCGGGCGAGTATCAGTTGATGGATAACTGACACTTTCAACTAAGATAATAGGAAAATCTCGGAATAAATTTTCCTTGACCCAAGAAATTGACATCAGGTGTGACCATGAAAATTATAATTTAATAGTCCTGATAAACAGACGACCTGTAAAAAGTTGACCTATGTGGGTGGTTGGCTTGTAACTTGTAAGCCTTACCTACTTTTCGATCGAGAAAACAAGTAATTACACATGCTATCTATGTATATTATACGTCTTTGCTTGAATTTGATGCGGGTAAAAAATTACAACGTAATATTTGTTCGTTCGAAAAACTAATTTTAAGCTTAAGCTTTAGTTGAAAGAAGAAAGAAAGAAAGAAAAGAAAGTTTACACTAGATGACTTTTGGGGTTTAATACAAATGGCAACTTTTATAAATGTTAGGTACCGGCCAAACCCGATTTCAGGACAAACTAGTTTGGCCTAGGCCAAACTGATTTAAGTCAACATAGAATATACTACGAGTATAAATAAATAAATAAATAAATATTTCTGGACATTATTCACACAGCGCCATCTAGCCCCAAACTAAGCATTAGCTTGTGCTATGGGTGCTAGACAACGGATAAATATTACTTATATACTTTTTTTTTGTAAATACATACATAATATACATAGAAACACCCAGACCGATACAAACAGACATGTTCATGCACACAAATGTTTGTATCGTGCGGGGATCGAACCCGCGACCTCTGGTGTAATAGCCGACTTCTCGACCATTACACCCAGGCCCTGATTAAGAGTTCTGACCGCCCTAGGCTAATTATGAGGACGCGCCCCCTCCAGGTGTGTTACGGACGGGTCTAAAAGTAGGAACTGAGTAGAGTAGTATTATGAAAATTTTATCATGGTTCATACTACCTATAAAAGTTTTCAAATCTATCTGCAACCTCACGCATTATAAGACCAAAACCATGACAAGTGACTGCAGGCTACCAAGTAGTAAACCAAATCCATCTCGTGTTTGGCAGCATGACTTGTAGTACATATTGGCTTAGTTTCTATAGACCCCTTCGACCACGCGGCCTAAGGGCTATAGACAACTTAGTTTCCATTGCCATTGAATCGACTTGAGTTTTTTAAATATTTACTCTAGAGAAAACATTTGAAACAGTGAAACATTTTTGCAACCGATTAATAATTTATTTGAAAATTATAGTAATTAAGTAATTATTTTTAGATTAGGGTAAAAGCCGGATAGTTGCCTCGGAGGGATACATGCCTCAGTTTCAAATGCTCTATGTTAGACGTATTGACAGTGTTTCTTTTTTATCATAATTAAAAGCGTCCCCCGGGTAGGCCTCAGTGCCACATAAGCCGTTAAAGTATGCGCACGTGTTTTGTCCGTGTGAGTAAAAATCTTCCGCGGCGATACTTTGACAAGCGTCCAATGACGTTCAATTAAAAAACTAGACTCACAATCACGCTCAAATATTGTCCGAAGCAAAAGTCTGCCCACCCGACTATTGGGCAGAGTTTTCGTTTAGTTGTATACAATTGACATTAAACACTAAATGCCACGAGATAAGGTGTTAATTTGAACGAATGTGTTAATGTCATCAGTGTCAAAGCCACTCGGACGTTTTTTGAGGAATTTTTCTTAGAGATTGGTTGTCTAGTTTTATATTGAACGTCATTGCAAGCGTCAGAATTATATTGGCTTGTAATCTCTTTTAAATATTTTTATAACTGATTGCGATTTTAGTTAAAAAAAAATTCTTTGAATGCATTAGAGTTTAAATTGCACTGTTTATTACATTTTATTGTTAAATATTTTTTATTTATTTCGTAAATAAAAAGGGCAAGTATCCGTATCAAAACGGATAGTTGCCCGGACATTTTTTGCGGATTGTTGCCCTAGGGAAACTATTGTTGTTATTGTTGTTGTATAGGGCTTGGTGTTTATATTTGGTTTTTATATAGTTTATCTTAAATAAAATACATACTCAATAGCAAAATCCTCGCAAATAGGTATAAACAAAAGCCTGGGGTGGTGCTGCGCCACATCAACTGGACAGAAGATAGAAGATATATTTAATTAATACTTAATAAAAGATTGTATTTAATAAAACTTACTTAATAGATGCTAATGCTAAAAAGTTAATTATTATTTTTATCTAAAAATAAATGATAATATTTCATTATTATTTTGGATACCTTATTACCATTTTGGAGTCTATTTCAGTTGTAGTTTTATAATTTTAATAATTAAACTTTAATTTAATACTTAGTAAAAGACTGTATTTAATAATAAAAACTGATTACATAAATTAATGTAAGTTAATTTCTATTTGAAAAAAGACAGACAGGCATCTATCCTCACATTAGGCAAGTATCCCCCGAACGATTTTTAACGTAAGGCTAGTATCCGCCATAGTAGGCAACTATCCCCTTTTTTAGAGGTCACATAAAACAGGATTTACTAAAAACTAATAATATTTATATTTGAAAAAATAGGCTATGTAAGAAGATTAATAAACTGTGTTTAAGAATACACTTTAAATAAAACATGTATTGCTACAGATTTTGAATAAAAAAGCTTTTTTAAAAAGTGTGGCAACTATCCGGCTTTTACCCTATACAAAAGCCCTTTTCGTGCTTTTATGTTGAAGGGATAATAATTGTGTAATAATTATTTCATTAGAACCAAATAAAAGTGAAGGTTGTCAATAAAAATCAACTATTTATAAAAGTACAAAAATACGAATAATTTATCGTCGATAATCGATGGTTGCCACGATAATCGATTTTTTTGGTTCATTCACTTATCACACCACTAATTATATTTTATGAAAAGCTGACAACACAGTAAACTTCAGATTTGGCCATATAATTTTGAATCATAATATATTTGTAGAGGGGTAAAATAAGTGACGTCGGACGTGTGTGTGCCGCGTCGCTCGGTCGCAAATTGAGCTGAATATACTTTACTCGCTTACACTCAGGCGTACTTCAGTACATTTGTCTCTTTCTCCGTTAAATTAGCCGGTCTCATTGCGCGCGGCAGGAGTTGCTGCGCTGAGTGCCTATTGTAGTGTGCGTGCGGTGCGATTTTTGTTGAATTCGCCTCACAGAAACGCGCGTTTACGTGAAGATTATTTTGTATGGGAATTTCAAAATTTAATGTTAAAAAAACAAAAAAAAAATTCCTAAAAACACTGAAAAGCAAAAAATAATTTTAATAAGACATTCATCAAATGCGCTTATTGTCTAAGCCTATTAATAACATTAAATTGTATTTACGTGCTAGGTAGGTACCTACTAATCTGTTTGAAGTCGGTGCCAAGCCAAATAGTAGGTACCCAGACTACGTACCTACGTCCGCGGATTATTTGTAACCCTGTATAATACATAAATTATTAGGTATGTATCATTTTTCATTACCTTTGGCTTGGCACCGACTTCAAACAGATTAGTAGGTACCTACCTAGCACGTAAATACAATTTAATGTTATTAATAGGCTTAGACAATAAGCGCATTTGATGAATGTCTTATTAAAATTATTTTTTGCTTTTCAGTGTTTTTAGGATTTTTTTTTTGTTTTTTTTTTGAAGTCGGTTTAATTTTTTTTTAAAAAAGTTTGTTTATTTTTCTATTTTTAGTGTGAATAATACGTAGGAGTGAGTAAAACTCTCTCATAATATTGATAACGAAAATACGAGTAAAATAGTAGAATTGTATTATTTGACAATATTAGGTATTCATTAAGTGTTCAGCACCATTCAGTAGACCAACTAAAGATGCAGCCCGCAAGAGGGACATAAGAATTAAGAAGTCGTACCCTTTAGCTTCCATCATCATAGTTGTACCTTCCATCATCAGCTTAGCTGCAAAAGTACATGAAATACAACTAACGGTCCACATATTCCTACAACACTGAAATAATTATCCCCTAACTCCTAACCGTTAAGGAGTTGTACCTTCCATCATCAGCTTAGCTGCAAAAGTACATGAAATACAACTAACGGTCCACATATTCCTACAACACTGAAATAATTATCCCCTAACTCCTAACCGTTAAGGAGTTGTACCTTCCATCATCAGCTTAGCTGCAAAAGTACATGAAATACAAATAACGGTCCACATATTCTTACAATACTGAAAGAATTATCCCCTAACTCCTAACCGTTAAGGAGTTGTACCTTCCATCATCAGCTCATCAACATAAAGTGATGTCTATAGGACGCAAACACTTAAATGGCTTCAGAAAAAACAAGTAACGCGTAGTGTGCGCCTATAAAATTTGAGGTTTGCCCTTGATTTTCCCGGGATCCCATCATCAGATCCTGACATGGTGACAATGGGACCACCTCGGAACTATGCTCTTTCAAATAAAAAAAGAATTATTTAAATCGGTCCACAATTGACGGAGAAATCGACGGACATACATAAAAAAAAAAAAAAAAAAAAAACATACAGTCGAACATAGAACCTCCTCCTTTTTTGAAGTCGGTTAAAAATCAGGGACTCTCAAGCACACATTTAGTTGTAATGTTTTGTCTAGTTGAAATAAATAGGGTAGATGCAATGATGCTAAATTAGTGCATACGAAGACACGATTTCAGCGCCCCCCTCGATCCTCGCGCCCTAGGCTGCAGCCTAATTAGCCTATGGGTAAATCAGGCCCTGATTACACCAAATGGTTCGTCAAATATATTATAGTATTATAGTGAAAACTAAAAAGGTTTTCAGGGTTTAAAAAAAATAACCACGAAAGCTAAGCCTTCTAACCTATATCCATCCGAGTCGATTTCCCCCTCTAGTTTAGCCTAGGCCAAACTAGTTTGTCCTGATATCGGGTTTGGCCGGTAGGTATTATACAATGCTCAAATCGAGCACTACAACCGTGTATTTTGCAATATGTGCCCTTCGCAATATCTGCGTTTCTCGCTCTAAAAATGGAGATTTAAAAAATATTCGCAAAATGTTTCCGATTGTTTTGCTAGTCAATCCAAAAAAAAAACAATTTTGACCAAAGGCTGTCACATTCAAGCTACATTCAGTCATTCACCATAATTATCTTAGTTATGCTGCCATTCCATTCATTAACTTCGACGTGTCAAGCAACAAGAAATCACTGAATAAATTACCACTTTTCTTCGTTGGCTGTCACGTGTAAGTTGACGCGTTACATTACATCTAGATAGGTACTTTGATTAAATAGTAATTTCATTTAATACTTTACCCGGCTAGCTGGATTGGTGGAAATTTGACCGGAGCCGCAGGTTGCATTAACCCAAAACGTTGGACATCTGGTTCCTGTTGAGGCGGGGTCTCCACAGGCTCTGTACAGCAAACCCCGAATACCTAAAATTTTACATTTTTATATGATTTTATTTTTTGGGTCAATAACAGTACCTATAAAGCAAACCTTGATGAAATTACTGCTAATGACAAAATTTCTTATGACATTACCTCCAAGTTGTCACCATTGACGTAGCTGCAGGTGTCGTAGTGACCCATCACCCATCCATCTAGTCCGGAGAGGTCCACTACTTTGACCAGAGGGTAGCACTCCCGGTAGCTCTTGCATGTCCCCTTCTTGCCAAGTGTTGTCTGGCACTCTAACCCAAATGCGCCGTCGTCTATTTGCTATTGAAAAAGAAAGATGTCTCTAACTGTGACAGTCAAAACGAAATACCGTTTAAAAAGTCCAAAAAGTTGTTACTTTTTATTTTTATATTCCTTGGCAATCGACCATATTATTCTAAAATGTAAAAGGCACATTTATTATAAAAAGCTATGTTTACAATATATTATTTTTGATAAGTAGAATTTGTAATAGTCACAGTCATGTATCATTTTCAGTTTGTAGGGACAAAGCCTTTATGCGCAATATGTTGAGTAACAGTGATTAAAGGACTTACGGTGTACAATTAAAATCGCCAAACTAAATTATCTTACCAATCTTTTTAACGATAACTGGATTTTAAGGACGGGGAGGCCTTTGCCATGCTGTGGGACATTAATAGGCTGATACTTACCGATCTAGTCTGAAAGAAGAAAAGCTGCTTTCCATCCCGAGTACTATTAGCTGCATCTCGCCTTACACGACTTACGGCAGCTGAAATATTTGTTTATGTTGTTATAATAATGTTATGGTGCTTACTATAAAACTGAACTCGTCAGCCAAGTAAGGCTGTATCTATTAAAATAGTTTTTTGTTTTGGAGTGTAAGTTGTTACTAAAAATAGCATCATTCACTTAATTCTGCGGCGTCGATACAACGACCTCATATATTTTCATCAAAACTTGAATACCAAGTCTAGCAAGTCAATATTGTTGCATAAATTTATTGCTTCTGCCTTCCATAATGAGATGAAATGTGCTATCTACAGCTGCTAATTTTAAAATAGTGATAGAATGTCTTAGACAATTAGTGGTATTGCATACGGGAAATTAAGAGACATCAATCATGATTGAGAGCTCCTTATTGATTTTAATCCGGATTGGTATTAAGATTAACGGTAATTTCATTTACGAGTAAGTACCGTAAGAACATTAACAAAGTATGTAGTATGTAAACTTGGAACCAGTCACATACAACCCACGAAAACATGTTTGGCCGCCATCAATATTTATTTTTATTATGGTCGACTTATCCGTTTTATTTCCGAAATTATACCATAAAGTACTGATGTTTTATGTTCATGACGGTAAAAATATTCTTAACCTCCAGAGAGAGTTCTCTCTTATAATATTATGTAGTCTAGTGGGTTAATATAATTTAATGAAACGAATGCGTCTTTTTCCTTTTTAACATATTAAAACATTTGCGTTAGGAATAATTTATCACAAAGTAGGACACTCAGTTGAATGAAATAAATAAAAGCTTTATACACAAATAAAAGCACGGGCAGTCGTGGTTTTGTCTTAACTTTTATAATCGGGAAGTGGATTCTTTTAGAAATGAATTAAAACCCTGTGCCTAAATTGGAAATACCTAAAAGTTTCGAAAAAACTAAAGTACTACCCTTAGCTTAGGACAAACCTACTCGTAATTTACTTTTGCTAAATTCGTCATATCGTTCTCTTTAAATTTCTCTCAAAATTTATTTCATCAGTTATTATTCACTACATGGCTTGTGTCACTTGTGTGCTTAGTGGAAAAGTGAATCCTTTTTATTTTATGACACAGCGGCGAAATTTGTGTTTTCATTATCACATATGCAAACAGGCATTGTTATTCCGCAAAGGATCAACGAGAATTAGTCACAGTGTGTGTGTTCTGTAAGCCAATATGGCAAACGTGCATGTTATTTACTCGTATTTCGGACCACTGCATACTGATACCGTTATAATGTAACGATTTTATTGGATTCCGATGCCATTCAAATTGTACCGCATTGTCTGAACGGTGGTTTAAGAATATATTAAGTATAGGTAATGTTAGAAGTTAGATCTATTCATTTAGATCCTAAAGTTGACTCTGCCAGTTAGAAGGCAAATGTGATTCTGATTTATGATATTTTTTATATAATACATTGTTGCACACTAACGAGATTCTTCTAATTGACATTCTGTATCTTCGGGTTAAAAAGCGCGGACGAAGCCATGAGCAACATCTAGTAAAGTCATCTTTATAGTTTAAATATGCCTAGAAGGCCTGAATTAAGATTCAGTCCAAGCGTTACCGTAATTTTTAAGTGTCGCACTTTAAAGAATGTAAACGTAAATAAATAGTATGTTGTTGATTTATTATCATAATATGCATAACGATGCAGCAAGCTTCATGTCATTACCAAAAAAGACATGCAGATGTACCGTGCTTAAAAAGTTTTACAATAAAGTGAAATGTAAATCGGGTGACATTTATATTTTTGTAACGAAAGCCGTTTAGCCGTCCAATTTGTACTATGTCGAGTGAATGTTATTGTGATTATCTCTATAGCATCTTCACTTGTCTACTGATGTGATTGTGGTGGCAAAATAAGATAAATTGAACAAAATGTTGTCCGAACAGCCAACCTTGAGAGGGTGGTTGCTGGCTTCAGCAATCACGATCAACTTCCATACAATTGAGAACGTCATTTACTCAGTGATTAAGACCGATTTCCTCTGGCGATACCACGACAATGTTTGTCCTTTAAAGGTTCCTAGATCCAGCATGTAAAAAATAGACCTTATCGCATTTCAAAGTAAAGTCAGCTTTGTTGCTTGGATTGAGGAACGATTTTAAGAATTTGCTCTAGATCGAGTGCATAAAAACCACTTCATAAGGCATGCAAGTGAACCGTTTACATCGTCTAGAGAAACCTTGAACTTGACTTCTTAAATCTCTTCCATATGTAGTTATATGCGAATTAAATGTGTTTAATGTAAATGCTTAAGTAGAGAATTATGACAAATGAGGAACCGCCACTGTAAGATCACAATAAGATCCTTATTGACTAGCTATCGTCATACAGCTAGTAGCTCTAGATCTAGCTTATAGATATACAGTTAAACCTGTGGACTTTAAAAAACTATTTTAACTCATTTTGTAACATCAACAAGAAAAAGAAATCTAGTTGAAAATACTTATTTGATTTATTTGTATTTTTTTTAACTTGCGAAGCTGTTCATATATTATTTGAAAAAGCCTCATAGCAGCTTTAACAATGAGTTGATCTTAGCAATCCGGGTTCAGCGATCCTATGTTTGGAAATGTCAGCAGCGTCGCCGAAGCCCAATCTCAAGTCAATCTAATTAATGTCCTCGTCGCGGGTGCTACAAAAAATGCACTACTGAGAAGCGGCCCGTCTAAGTGTTGTGGACAATGCTTTGATTGATGTGATCGGCCGCTGCGGTGTGGGCGTAAGACAATTTGCATTGAATCGATGCTGTACCTACTTTTTTAATATTGGCCCACGTGTTTTGCCGAGTTAGCGGGTTGACGACCACCAGCATCTTCCTCAACAATGTTAATATAGAATAGTAACGTCATCTGATCAAAACACCTTCCACTACGTTGTTCCATTTCTAGCGAAATCATAAGCTAATTAATCTACATATTGGAATAAGTATATCGATAAAATAATATAATCTATTTCCGATCGTTTTCGCTCTGTGGCCGGACATCTCAGTTGCAAAAGACTTTCTCTAGCCTCAAAACCTCATACTGTGACGTGCATTGTTTTGTGTCCACACCAAACGAATACACAATGGTGATTCATATTGCAAAAAAAAAATGAAAATCTTATGTTAAGTACTTAAGTTTAAACAGTGAACGCCAAAAAACTTCTATTGAAAATATACTAATACTTGGATAATATGTGTGTAAACAACGTCGAATGAATTATTGTCACTGAGGAAATCAAACTTACACTATTTTTGTTGTTATAAAAACTTCGACTTAAGCATGCTAATATTTTGACGAGTTAATTATATAAATGATATAGAAATCTAAATATTTGTACCGGTATTAATTAAACAAAACAATAGAATTTTCACTTACCATTAATTATAACCGCATCATCAGTGTAAAACGCGCCATTTTTTGAAGAAAATCCATTACTGCTATCCGAGACACTACCGCATGAAGACGCGAGGAGGCCCATCCAGAGTATTATTAATTTAGTTCCCATCGTCATTTTTAATTTGATTTCATTCATGAAATACTAATAAAAACGAAAGGGTTGCGGGCGCGGCGCGAGGATGTGCGGCCCGCAAGGAGGCGCTTTGCAAAATGCTGCGGCCTCTTCGCCTCGCGCCTTTATAATATTTTTCACTGACGCTCTACATTAGGTTAAAAAGATAACAGCTTTTTCTCCTTTTGTACTCACATGGCATTTCGAATCAAGGGGCTTAAAAAATATTACGACCATTCCACTGAATGCATTCGCGAAGATATAATCGATCGACGGCGTTTATTTTTACAAAGTTCACACGCATCATATCATAACAAAGAATTATTTGAGAGAGCATTGAACTGCGCAGGAATTTCTTTATAATGGTTACAGGCATAATGACGAGTGAGAATTAGTAACCACTGTAATTTAAAGGGTTGAGAGGAAGATAAGACAAGATGTGTCCATAACATTATTATTGCGTTGGTGGTGCGGCGCCGGGCCCGTGAAATCGCGGGTATCCATTATCACAAGATTCAAAGTCAGTATGACGGTACCTTGATTGGCATTTATTACCGCAACCAATCCAGATATGGCCAAGCCTTTTTAAAGGTGGGTGGGTTACATCCAAAAATAAATTTAAGAACTAATTTTCACGAATAATCATTTTGTAATTTTAATAAGTTTTGTGTTGTGTTTTTGCTAATTTCTAAGAGCAAAGAATGATATCTTTTATACCACGATGGTGACTACAAAGTACTAGGTCTGCCTGATGGTAAGCGGTTGCGTATGAACCCTTGCAACACCAGGAACACCAAACGCGAGCTCCCGACCCTTGCCTATTTACATTGTCAAAGCTAAAAGTGTTTTTGGGTCAATTCTGCCGCGACCTTTGATCGCTGGATGTTGGATGAAAATATTTTATTATTTTTACATTGTGTATCGATCGATACAAACTTACTTTTTATTTCTGTTTTAAATGTCCTGACGAGTCGCAGAAAATATCGTGATGTCTTCAAAATAACTTGTTGAGAGCCTGTATGACATGTCCCGCCCGAGATTTTGATCCAGTTTTCCTTATGAGGATAAATCAAAATTACTTTATAATATGTTAATCATTGTCATGTTAGTGGTATTCATTCAACCCACAAAAAACGACTGAATGTCGACGACCTTTTGAAATAAACTCATTAATTATTAACGAATGCTCTTAGAACATGGCTGATCTACTTACCTGTGATTAACTGTCTGCTTAAGTTCTGCCAGTATTTAAAGCATACAATTATATAGATCATAGTGTGTCTACACTAAGTATACAAGGAAAGAAATAGATACAGTCGTGGTCAACTAATTAGGGACACTCTATCACTTAAACATAAGATCGTACCTTCAGTGCGAAAAAAAATATTCTACGAGGCTTTGAAGCTTGTACCTATTGATAACAATTAATTTGACAAGTATTCTAAATATTTTAGGGCCAGGAAAGAAAATAGCAGGTGGCAATAATTTTTTTTAAATCAAAAAATCATTGCCGCTTTCACACAGTTGAATTATTGATGGACAACTAATTAGGGACACGTAAAACTTTAACTGTAAATATGAATAAGCTGGTAATTATTTAAGTATTTATTACATTAAAAGTCTTCATTAATAAAAATAGAATACAAAACATATCATTAAACGTATTTTTTATAATCAGTGTGGTTGTCTTTATTAGCTATAACCATTTGACATCGGCGCGGCATCGATTCAATCAAATTATTACAGGTGTCTAAAGAAATATTATTCCAAACACCTTAAAATGTCCCGTAAAGCTGACTTTTACTGGCAGTATGTTGAGCTGCAACTGTTTTCTTCGCTGTATACCATAAGTGCTCTATCGGATTTGGGTCTGGGCTGCTTGCGGGCAAATCTAGTACCGTCACTGACTGTTGCGCTAGGCACGATTTCCAAGAGTGCGCGGTATGTTTTCGGTCGTTGTCGTGTTTAAACCGTCCATTAGACTAGTAAGACTTCTTCAGCATACTATAGCATCGTTTACTTCAATATTCCTTTGCATTGGAATAGATCAAGTTTACTTTCAATTATTTTATACATCCTACTCCATGTCCAAAAAAAACAGCCCGTTGGCGTTTGCAAGAAAGTATGGACATTGGACTGTTGCTCAATGGAGAAATTCGCGGTTTTCTGACAAGACCAGTATAAATCTTATTTCATTCGATGGCTGACAATACAGAAAATACGTGCTTTGACTTACGAAGTCCGAAATTAATCCAAAGTACACGAAAAAGCAGGTGAAATATGGAGGCGACAATATTCAATTTTGGGGCTGTTTTCTAGACATGGAGTGGGGCCTATAAAAATAATTAAAAGTAAACTTGATCAATTGCAATACAAAGGAATATTGAAGGAAGCGATGCTATAGTATGCTGAAGAAGTCTTATCAGTCTATTGGACGGGTTAAACACGTCAACGACCGAAAACATACCGCGCACTGTTAAATCGTGCCTAGCGCAACAGTCAATGTTGGTAGTAGAATGGCCCGCAAACAGCACAGACCTAAACCCGATAGAGCACTTATGGTATGAAGCGAAGAAGAAAGTGCAGCTCAACGTACTGTCACTAAAAATAAGCTTTACGGGACATTTCACGGTATTTGGAATAATATTTCTTTGGAAACCTCAAACCTGTAATAATTTGATTACATCGATACTGCGTTGATGTCAAATGGTTATAACCAACAAAAACCACCATACTGGGTATTAAAAATACGTTTTACGATTTGTTTTGTATTCTATTTTGATTATTGAAAACTTTTTATGTCCTAAACACCTCAATAATTGTCATTATTTATATTTACAGTTAAAATTTTACGTGTCCCTAATTAGTTGTCCATCCATAAAGGCAATTATGTGTAAGTGGCAAGGATTTATTTATTTAAATAATATTGATCTCAACTAGCTATTAGCTTTCCTGGCCTTTAAATATTTGGAATACTAACCAAATTACTTGTTATGAATTACTATAAGCTTCAAAGCCTCATAGAGATTTCTTTTTCGGACTTAAGGGACGATCTTGAGTTTTAGTCATATAGCGTCCCTAATTAGTTGACCACGACTGTACGTCTGTCTAGATCTAACAAAAACAAGATCGGAATGCTGATACCAAATATCGCGACTTAACGACGCAAGCACGGCGATTAGATGGTACGGTATGCCTACCTACTCGTACATTATATTATGACCACTTAATTGGGGGCGTTAAATTACCGTTCAATTTCCACCACTATTCATATGGGAGTAAGGACATAGGACAACACTAAGCTATGCATATGAACTTACGTTAATATCGTCGTTAATCTTAACCATAGATCTTAACATAACATACCGTTAAGTCAATGATCGGTTTTATTTTAGCACACTGCAAAAAGTTGGAATACAATAAATGGTCTATTAGTATTGTATCTGCATCGCGGAACCGACTATGAACTACTTCTATAGATATATAATTAATAGGTAGTATCTGTATAGTAAGTTTGAATTAGAGGCGGTGCGGTCTTGAGAATATTTTTCTCAATCTCACTCACACAGTGAACATAAT
The DNA here is from genome assembly GCA_949319885.1 of Mecyna flavalis. Lineage (NCBI taxonomy): Eukaryota > Metazoa > Arthropoda > Insecta > Lepidoptera > Crambidae > Mecyna > Mecyna flavalis. The sequence continues at coordinate 12,007,449 of OX439426.1, forward strand.
AGTCGGTTGTCGCTTCAATTTTCTATTGATGTGTAAACTGTAAATCCATATAGGTATGTAGGTACACTAACTATCTCCAAAAAAGATATTGATCGCCTCCGTGAAGTTGTGGTTTCGCGACTTGAGTTAAATCCGGGAAGGGGTACGGTTGATTCCCCCTTTGGGCTACAGGTAAAGTATGCTGTCATAACCGCGGGTTACCTAACCTAAACCTAAAAACCGCGGGATAAAAAATAAAAGCTCACAGCTAATGTGAGCTTTTGAATACGTTTCGAATCGTCACCGGAATTTACCCACTTAAACCCGGGATGCCCGATGGTGGTGTAGGTATTGACGGAGGGTAGGATACCCTTATGTCATCCAGATTAGATTAGTAAGTGCAAGCGGCTAATCATACAATTGTAATAAAATTTGTCTTCAACTTTTTGTGCCATTGATATTTTTTGACGACCGATTTCAAAAGCTATTCGTTAAGAAGTCGGCTAGTACTCTGAAGTTGTGGGTTCGAACACCAAGCATGTGCATAAATATGTCTTTTAAGATATATTAGATTGCCTACGACGAATTTTCAGCATAATATCTATCGCATAAAGTAAAATAATAAATAGAGATGAAATTATGCAATAAAGTACTCTATTTTGTATTGATATTTACCTGCTTGGCAAGATGTCTAATAAACGGATTACCTTGAATTTTGTTGCGCTTATACCAAAGACACAAAAAATGTTATAAATAAAGTACATACCTAATACAAAGTTTATTTACATCAAAAAAGTAATAACTCATTGCGCGATCTGGGGGTCTTTATTTTGGTAAATATGTATTTACAGATAAATAAGTTGTTGTATGCTAAGTACTACGTTTTTTCTCTTAGCTGCAATAATTTATGAAATGATTTTTGTGATCAAATTCTCAATTGATAGAGGCAGCCAGCAATGTGGGTTAGATAAACCGAAGCTTTAAATTATGTTTGTGTTCTGTTACTTTTTTAAGCCTCCGAGCTGCATTGACTATACAAAAGGCACACGAGGTCCCGGGGTTCAAATACCGGGCTCTATAAGAAATGTTTGTGATTGGGTTTTCCTTTTCGGAAAACTCAGTTAACAAAAATGTCCAGAAAAAAACATTATGCCACATTAAGTCCTCGCTTGATATTTCATTGGTTATAACGGATGTCCCACCACCGCACCGAACTGTGCTTAAATGAGATTGAGTGAATAAGAAGTTCACTTGTGTCTGTGCACCTTTGAGCACTCCTGAGTTGTTAGTTAATAAAACGAATGAATAGAATATAATAAATGTTGGCCGCTGTAGCAGAAATTCAGCTAGGATTATAAATTATTATTTTCGTATTTATCGCAGTGGCGGCTTCGGCTCGTCCCCGTTTCGGGTGGAAATGGAAAACCGGGAAAGCTTAGTCGGTATTAGGAACTACGCCTATACATCTATGCTCCTCCACACAATGACCGCTAGCTTCGCTAAATTGCGGCTACGGAGCGTCAATGATTTCTCCCCTGCTAAAAAAGTTTTCACGATGGTAAAGCGCCTTCCAATGTTATTTCATTTATGTTGTTTACTCGTACGTTGCTTTATATTTTAAACAGGCGTCCATTATAATTTTATCTTAAAACTTGTTATGCGGGTAAAAAGCTTAAAAACTGGTTTACAGGAACAGACAGTAAAACGAAACAAGTTTGACATGCCCTGTGCTACTTTTTATTTTATGTTTTGTACTTTATAGACTTTATACAATATGCAGTCAAAACCAGATGACATTTAAAGCTCATCATCATTTCAGCGAATTCCCGATTGCATCCAGGATGGAGCTCAGGGTCCGCTTCGACTATGATCCTAGATTTGACTAGCTCTTACAGTCATTATTAATTTCCAGAGCATTTTGAGAGCTGAAAAGTCTAGTTATTTTATTTTTGACTGAATAACTAACGATGCTTTGCGCTTGCATTATGTGATTGTCTGCTCAGGTCATTTTAGCATAAACAAGCTACTATAGAGGAAACCTATTAGGTAGACAGGTTTTCTTTAACCTTGCCATATTCTACTGACGTAATGACTACGATTGATCTACTTAGTGATAAAGCTATGTATCTTTTTTTGTTTAAGAATACAGAAAATATTTTGTAAGTATTAGGTACACTTTGTGAGTAAAAATATTGTTACTATATTTTATACATAAATTATGTGATTTTTTTATAATTTATTTAAGTAACTTTTCACGTATTTTCTAATAGGTAGTTCATATTGTATATTAGGAATAGATACGAGTACCTAGTTTTAGCCCAATTTTTAGAGTAATATATTTGCTGTGTGTATTAAGAAAAAAAACTGGCCAAGTGCGAGCCGGACTCGCCCATGAAGGGTTCCGTAGCAGCAAGTATCATCATAATATAAAAGTTCTTGTAGTTCGTAAGTTTGATCGACGTTTTTATATTTGAGTTGATTGAATGAGAGGAAAATTGCGGTTTACGATTTATGACGTTTAAAAAAAAACTAATTACTTGATCTCGTTCAAACCAATTTTCAGTGGAAGTTTGCATGGTAATGTACATCATATATATTTTTTAGTTTTATCGTTCTCTTAATTTAGAAGTTAGAGGGGGGTGACCAACATTTTACCACTTTGGAAGTGTCTCTCGCGCAAACTATTCCGTTTAGAAAAAAATGATATAAGAAACCTTATTATCATTTTTAAAGACCTATCTATAGATACCCCACACGTAAGGGTTTGAAGAAAAAAATTTTTTTGAGTTTCAGTTCTAAGTATGGGAAGCCCCAAAAATTTATAAACTAATTACTTGATCTCGTTCAAACCAATTTTCAATGAAAGTTTGCATAATAATGTACATCATATATTTTTTTTAGATTTATCGTTCTCTTATTTTAGAAGTTACAGGGGGGGGGACCAACATTTTACCACTTTGGAAGTGTCTCTCGCGCAAACTATTCAGTTTAGAAAAAAATGATATAAGAAACCTTATTATCATTTTAAAAGACCTATCCATAGATACCCCATACGTAAGGATTGGATGAAAAAAAATATTTTGAGTTTCAGTTCTAAGTATGGAGAGCCCCCAAAATTTATTATTATTTTTCTATTTTTGTATGAAAATCTTAATGCGGTTCACAGAATACATCTACTTACTAATTTTCAACAGTATAGCTCTTATAGTTTCGGTAAAAAGTGGCTGTGACATACGGACGGACAGACAGACAGACAGACAGACATGACGAATCTATAAGGGTTCCGTTTTTTGCCATTTGGCTACGGAACCCTAAAAAAGCCAAAACTGATTTAAATTGGTATCTATGTGCTTGGGTAAGTATTACATACCTACTAAAAATGCATCATTTCACTATCATGATTGTTATCAATCAACAAATCAAGGCACTGCTACCTTGAGGTAAGTTAGTTAAAGACTGACGTAATGAAATCAGAAACAGACTTATGTATTCCGTAGGACCACCTAGATGACATTGCGTGGTTATGTTTATGCAATCTGGCCAGGCGAAGCTGACCGTTCATACAGTCAGCACACGAAGACAAGCCTTCAGTGACGATACCCGTGTATAAACAAATAAAGCGATAAATTAGTTTTTTAATTTTAAACTCTAAAACAAGTGGCTAGAATTCACAATGAATATTTTCTTAAGTGTGCTAGTTTTGGCAATCACTGCAGCAGGTTGTCATGGATTTGTCGATATAGGTGAGTAAACTTAATTGATAATTCAGTTTTAGTATCTATTTAATATGTTAGAACTATGAGTCTCTCTTACCTTGACCTAGATCTATTATGTAAGTCTTATTATTATAGTAAGTACCAAAAATAGAAAGTGCAAGTGTTTATTTATATGTATTAGATTCATTTCAAATAATAATCACCGGACTGGCAACTGTGTATGAATTGTCTCATTCTCTTTCGTAAATTCGTAATCACATCTGCTGATCTCGTTTTTTCTTTTTTAATGCGATGGTTCGGTTGCGATTAACTTTACGTTGATATTATTTCGTTTGCTTTTAAAGAAACTTACATATTGCTTGTATTTTAGGTACTAAAAGCCGCCAAGGTTTCCTGTTACTGTTTAGCTGTTTAATTCATAACAAGTTACTTTGAAGTTCCATAATAACAATGGCTTTGAAAAAAGCCGTTTGGATTTTTTCCTGCTAGTTAACATCATTGGCAATTATAATCTCCCAGCATATATTGTTAATTATGTCGAAATATGTAGTAGGTACAAGTTTTAGTCTATTCTAATAAAAAATATTCGGCGTAATGTTTCTGCACGTATAACTTCAGAAAGACTGCACCGAATAAGATATTTCTGATATTATATACAAAAAACATCATTGGTTAAGGTCAATTGGGGGTGATCTGTGGGTCAATACAAGGTTTGTATGTATTTTCATTTTTACACCGACGATGCAAAGCATGGGCAGGCAACTAGCAAAAAGAAATAACGTTAATATCTAGACTATCTATATAAAAAATATAAGCTGTGCGGACTACTAGGGACTCGGCGTGAGTTTTCTGGGTAAGAAAAAACATAACCCATCGCAACACAACTAAAATATAGGTACTCGGTCATTTTTTAAGTACTTCTTACGTCATGATTAGCAAGCACCATATTAGGATAGTGTTTCGCGCCCTTTAATGGAAATGTTGTACTTGACCTAGATTTTACTATGTATTGAGGTCTGTCAACTATTGTCGGATTCTATTCATAGGACTTATCCTCAAACATATACCTTCCTACTTATAAAATATAGGTATATACTTAGTTAAAGTTTAAAGGAGTGCGGCAGAAATGGGCTCGATCTTAAGCGTTCGTTCCACTATTCAAAATATAATTAATATTCGTTACAAGATTTTTAATATTTAAATTCAATTTTAATTAATATTTTTACCCCGGGATAAAAATATAATCTATTAAATGAAAATACTATTGGTTTTGTAGTGCATCCGGTGTGTTATGTGCATAGTGCATAGTACGTCCGGTAGAATAATAATAATGTTGCTAGTTAAGATACTTAAATACTGATTTTCCGATCAGATCCCATACAAATGACAGCTTAGAATAGAGGCACGATAATTTTCTGAAAAAATTATGGCAACAGAAAAGTCAAAAAAAATCAAATGTCATACAACGTCTGTCAATCATTCGTTTCTGTTTGTTTTGAATAACTTATGTGAATTATTTTGTTTTGTCGTTATTGTTGGAATGCTTGGTTTAATATTTGACGACTTTCGCTACGTTTAAATGACGGTTTCAGCTAAAACAAACGTCCTAAGCTTTTCTTACAACGGATCCAGTGAACTCGACAATTGGGGTTATTTTTGTAGAAATCAAAATCATCCTATAACTATTTTTTCCCAGGGAGTGGATTTATAAATTGTAGTGTATTTGGAATATTACTTCATTTTCTACATAATAATAGTAAATCGGTAAGTGTAATTCATAAAAAATCAAGGCCCAACGTTCTATGGATGTTCGCCCGTGTTCTTTAACGTAGAGATACCTAATTAAGACACTGCTGACTACTTAATATATTATTTGGACAACAGAGCTTTTTAAAGGATAGAAATTCCATTTAAAAAAAAATAACGCACTTTGATTTACATAATATGTTATGACCAAAAGTTTATTATATCCAGGTATATCTGTTAGTTCTACGGATAACGAATGGCCTGCAAAATACGAATTACACCGAGACGAATATGTGTAAAAATAAATTATAGAGAATAAAAATATTACTGCCGCGTTTCTTGCCGGTTTCTTCACGGTAGAATGAACTTTCAAACTGACTGCTGGTAGACGTCCATTTGTTTATTATTTTTTATTACTTTGTTTTATGTAAGTAAGTACATAATCCAGTACACAAAACAGAATGTAGATATGTACGATTTTTATGAATATTACCAAGACCTAGTAAAGGTAAGCTGTATAAGTAGCGTTAAGATCTTGGGTACCTATTCATGTAGAAATTAAAGACTCGAAGATCATGCTTCCTCAATATAAATACCCCAATGTCTGCTCCTCAGGAGAGACGCGTGCTTTTCTGCCAAATAAAATAATATAAAAGACGCTCCATAGACTTTAAATAAATTAACAATTATTTCAGAAAAATACCTTAAAATCTGCGATAGGAATTCAGCAGACGTGAACGACTGCTTGTCAGACGCGGTGCAAGAGGGTCTAGAGACCTTAGCAGATGGCCTTCAAGAGCTCGACGTGCCCCCAATCGACCCTTACCAACAAAAGGATTTGCGAATCGAATATAAAAATAATCAGGTTGGTGCTTTTTGTTTATCTTAGTTTTATTATTCTGTGGTGCAGGCAGTGGCTAGTACGGTCGGTCCTGGGTTTTAATCCCGGGTTGGACTGTTGTGATTGGGTTTATTTGTTCGGAAGATATTATATAGATCCTTTGGTCCTGAGCCTGACATTATTTCGTTGATTTCAGACTTCTATCTCACCGTGCTCTGAGAGTCAGGGAATTGGAAGTGTAGCTGTGCTTGCGCACTTACTTTTGCACTGTAATATAACCTGCGTAGTTGTACTACGCAGGTTTTATTACAGTGCAAAAGTGTCTTTGGTTTATTGGCAACAGCATAGCTTTTTTTTATACCACATCAGTTGGCAGACAGGCACGCACCCCACCTGATGGTTAGCGGTCACTGCGGCCTATTCCATTGAGGGGCACTTCACCAGCATCGCTCAATGTGCTGCCAGACTGTAGGCTCATCTGATCTTCGAGCTCCCGAATTAATGTTGTAGCTTTACTTTAGGATAATTATATTTCCACTCTTCTAACAATTTTACAACGGTCTTTGATACTTCTGAGTGCCAAAAAGGTTTAAATTGCATTAAGTATAATCAAAAGTATTTATGTATGCTAATTAAGTTAATTGTAGCTTGCTGCATAATTATGATCGTCTGTAGTTTTGAAATGTTTAGCGTATCTACCTAGATATTACTAACAGTAACAACAATGCTAGTAATGTCTATCATGTAAATAGTTAAATGTTGTTTTACCTTAAATCTACCTGTCACCTGTTTAAATTGTATGTGCCGTACTTTTGGTAGGCATTATTGAAGTCAAATCATCGCTGCAATGATACTTTATTGATCATTTCATTTCGTTTCATTATTATATGTATTATAATATAATATACAACCAGTATAAAGGCAAGGCAGGGACTGACATTGGGAAGTCACATACAATTTCAGTAAATTAAAATAGTAATTTATCTCAATTTGGATCTAAATTGTAAGAAATAAAACAAACGGTTCCATAAAAAACAAAACGTCCATCATAATAAAACTATGATCATTAAAATTTATTTATATATTCTTCATAAAGCTAAATTGTCGGTAATCACCGCAATATTACGACCTCTAAACTCTATCGATGGAGTCTTGAATGTATGGAAAATTTAATGGTTTGTTTAAATCTCCAATGCTAATTAAATTAGCATCTGCGATTCCCATAACAAAATTTGGTACGTTACATAATAATGAGTAATGATGTTATTATTTCCTGTGTTTATTTTTGTTGATGAAGGAATAACACGTTTTTTGTCTTTATTTTCAGATATTAGCAAAATTAGTAGCAAAAGACATTTACGTAGAGGGGCTGAAGGCATCAAAAGTTCACGATGCAAGGCAAGTATATTTGTTATTTATTTATTTCAGCTAAAGCTGTAGTATGAATGAAGCCTTTGACTATTAGGAGTTGAGAAACACCATTAACCTGTTTCTTCATAAAGGTGCCCTAAGTATGTCTAAATTATCTATGCTCGACGTGTTTTGTGGATTTTTTATACTAGATATGTTGATGAACAAGCACGCAGTCCACGAAACAAAGATACATAACGTGGCTTTTCCTAACTAAAAGCTTGAGTTTAAAAGCGGATTTAATCCGAGGTTGAGAAGAACATAATAAAACTAATACCCAATAACGAAAGACTTTGAAAGTGCCTAAGTCGTAAGTTCTAACTAACATATTCGAAGTGAAATAAATGTTCATTTCGCTTCGCTCAATGTATTTTGCATTTATAATGTGGTTCGATGTGTTGTTTGGTTCAGTAAGGCGTAGGTCTACAATTAAGGGGTTATACCCGTAAAGTCAAAAGATCGTCATAATAAATAGGTAGATAGGAACGAAATTGCTGTATGAAGTTGCAAAAATTGTAATTACGTCTTCTTTAATTACTGGACAGGAAACGTGCTGTTGACACTGAAATTATGAAGTTAATTAACACCTGTTCCTTAGAATAGTTTTCCGCGTGAACTACGTAGTTTCTGCGCTGTCTTACCTTCTTCAAAAGCTTTCTTAGTGCATGAGATTAGGTCATAAGGATTAGGTAAACTCGAAATTTGACTTTTCAAATAGATTCGTAACGTTAAATTCGGACTCTGTAAAGCCTTTTTTTCTGTTTTTTTGTTGGAGTACTGAAGCAATCCAATCTCATCATGAGGCGCATCGTTTTCGAAAACTTTTTACAATCTGTTCTCAGATTGATCTCGTGAGTTATTCATACTTCACTTTACATTATTTATAATAGTAACTACTTGTATAATACTTCCAAAGTTTATTTTTAAATATTTTTAAACTGGCGCCTTTCGTAACCTTGTAAGTTGTGCCGTTTTTTACTTTTTTAAATGCCAAGGAACTCTCTCATTGGGAGATGGTTGCAATTACTTATCCAACTTACATAACCTTGTGTGAGGCTTGCGATAGAAACAATAAATTTATAATGGACCCTGGACTTCGGGGATCTTCGAGCATAAGATTTATTATTAGATATTTTTTTACGATAACAACATTATCTTATAGTGGGAAGCATGGTAGTTAAGTTTGAAACATTGTCAGAGGCCACCTCATATTTAACTTAATATGACAGAGTGATACTCGCATTGATCCTTTTTTTTATACTAGGAGAATGACACTTTAACATCATTTGGTGTTTGGGATGGATATTGCAAATTGCAATATAAAAATTAGGTACCTACATTAAAATCATTTATGATTCCATGTTTTGCTGGATCCGCGCTGGATCCAGCTGAATTTAGGCCAATCTTGCAAAAATCCAGCTGGATTGAAAATGGTGCTGGATTGTAATCCCTCATGGGGATATCTGGGACTCTCCGTCTCCTCCTTGCATTTAGGTATGTACTTATAACGGGGCATATACAGGACATTTATATCTACCTACTTATGCTTATGCGAGTTTTATAGACATCAGTGTGTCAACAAATGGGTTCATAACTGTTTATCTCGATGCCGTACAAAAATTTCATTTTTAGCTTAATCTTGCAGGCTCCGGGCAGATGAAGATCGGTTCCACCTTGAGGTGGATCTCACTACGCCGAGGGTGAACATTCGTGGGCAATACCTCGGAGAAGGGCGGTACAACGCATTGCATATACGTGCTAACGGCCAGTTTAGCACAAACATGAGTAAGTTTTGTCGTTGCCCTATCATCATTACATTGTATTCTTATCAATAAAAATCAGGGAACATATTACATATATGAAAATATTCTCAAAGCAAGTAAAGACCTTGTGTTACGGGTACCTACTGTGCTAGAATACCTGGGTATTTCTGATACTTAAAGTCAGAAACACCCCGGATTTCCACATGTGCGATATAAGATACCATTTTAAAATTCTCATCTGCAAACTTTATCCTGACAATCACTAATTCAATAACTTTCAATTCTATTGTGCTTTGCATATTACATTATAACATAAGGTCGATAACGAATTGACGACCACACGAAGGAGGGATTCGAACTGGATGGAGAACATACATGGCAGGATATCGCTTTGGCATCACTTAACTTTGAGAATTTGATTCCACGGTATGGCAAAAAATATAATGACTGGTGAATTAAAATTTTTTTTTTTCAGCTGACTTAGTTTATACTTGGAAACTGGACGGTTTACCCGAGAGAAATGAAAATGGAACATTTATGCGAATCACGGAATTTTACATGCGTCCCGATGTCGGAGACATGAAATCACATTTGACGAATGAAAATCTGGACAGCAGAGATTTAAGTAAGTTGTATTTGTAATTTGAAGTTACTCAGTCTTGACTTACATTTTTAAACACGGACAAGAGCGGAATATTTTTTAGAAGACAAAACACGTGAACTTTAATTTGCAAATCCGGATGATAATAAAAAAGGTAAAAACACATAAACACCTTGCAATTCTGGGCTGTTATATCACCGGCTGCAGCTATAGAGCTGTCAAGTTTAATACGAGTAATAAGCGGGCGTAGCTAATTTCGAAAAGCGTGATATTTACCGTCCCGCACACACCCTTATTATGGAGTCTCGTTAAGGGTCTTAGACACGGGACATCATGAGTATTGCGGCACAAGCATCGCCTTGTGGCGATTGATCGGCCCAATTTTATCTTCTAGATAATAAATGATGAATACAAATAAGTAATATATAATATTACAAAGAATATATTATCTCGGACCCAAAGATAACCGTCTCATTGATCTTAAAGTACTAGTCAGGACCACCATACCACCTATGCTTCCCGTAAATGTATTCGATGAAAATAATTATGCAAGACGCGAAAATTCATACAAAGTAGTCATTGATACCTACCTACCATGTTAATAAATAATAGCCAATTATACGAAATCATTGTCTACTTTTTACACATGAGTTTTTTCAAAAGTTTTTAAAGGGAAAACGTCATGTTATTAATATACCTACCTACCTACGCTCAGCGAACTAAATTTAGTTCGCTGCCTACGCTACATACATATCAAGCACTTGCTGTAAGTAATGCAAATAATGATTGCCTTGCGTCTTTGATTATGATGACGTTGCATTCGGTGCAGTCTACGAGGAAACAAATAAATTGCGAGCTTACTCCGCAGCGGAACTACCATACAATTGACGCATTAATTATATTTAATTATTTTATCTTATCTAATCGGCATAATGACAGTAGGAGCTATAGAAGACCTAGGAAAGTATGTATGTCTTTACACAACTTATAATTAACTGACTATGAGCATAGAATATTATAATAGTACCTACTAACGTAGATTGTTGAAATTTTTAATATGTAGTTTCTAATATTAACTCATAATTATGCAATGACTACCTCGCATTTGACAAATAGGCCCATTGTGCACCGTTAGTTTAAACTAAACTAACTTTAAAGTTAACGTGATTAACACTATGAACAAATAAAATTAAATTCAACGGTGTTATTAAATCCTTAGTTGATTACATCTAAATCAGACACGAAATCAGAGGAATTTCAAATTCAATAACTAATTGACACGCAATCTTCTAAATGTAGAAAATATGTATTAAGGAAACTTTAGACCGCGAATCCTAGTTTTTATGAAATGTTATTATTATGTTAATTAAATTTTATTATAATAAAGTGCTGGCCCTGGGGCACTTAGGTATTATTAATTTATCTGAGACTTGTCCGATTACTAGGAATGGCATTGCGTTATTTTATACGAGCATCATGACCTATCGTTATTAATGGTATAACGTATAATCTTGACAGCATATAAAATATTATGTTTTCACCCGCCTAGTAGTTAAGTACTAGGCCATGATCTTCGGGTCCTAGGTTTGTGTCCGCACTATTCCGTGCAATGGGATTATCAATGATGGGCCATCATAGCGAGGATGATTTGATATGAATGTTCTTTGCCCTGCAGAGTAATACAAAATACTAATACTTCACTTTATTTTTTACTTTATTTGTCTTATTTTTTTCACAGCGGAAATTGGCAATAGATTCACCAACCAAAACTGGAGACTACTCTACAGAGAATTGCTGCCATACGCCCAAGCCAACTGGAACAGAATTGGAGTTCGTGTCGCCAATAAAATATTTCTCAAAATACCTTATGACCAACTTTTCCCAGCCAACTCATGATTTCCACACTCACCTACAGTGTTTCCGATGAAATTTATTTAGCATTATTTGTAGTGTACAAATTGTTGTATTATTTGAAAATAGATTTAGGTATGAAATACCAGAGGTCGCTGGTTCGACGCCCATTCGGGCAAACAAATATTTGTGTGGATGTAGGTATAGGATGTTTCATAAGCACAAAACGTATATGTTAACAAAAAAAAAAACATATGAATGTTCATGTGCTTTTAAGTTCATACAGTAGGTACAATGTTTGTGTTCTAACAGTACAGTGTGAAAAAAACGCAAAGGATACAATCATATACCTAATATAATGTCACGGGAACCTTGAACTTAACAGTTAATCGCTATAATTTGTTTTACCTAGTGGTAATGTAGGTACTTAGGATGATTATGCAGAATCCTGCTTTTGAATATAAACAACATCGTGACTGGTGACTTCAGTTTATAGGCACTAAAAATCGTATTAAAGGACTGTTTGTAGTTCAATAAACTATCGTGATTTGAAGACCTATATAAAACATTTTACATAATTGGTATAAGTACCTACCTACAGATTATATGAGACAAGATCGTTTATTTGCAATGCAAAATTGGCATGTCTGTCATCTAAGTAGGAATACCTACCTAGGTACCTAATTTTACAGTGGACCGCTGTTTGTCTCGCTCTTATTGCAAAACAATAAACGTTTCGTTAAAAACTAAGCAGTAAAAAAATGTAGGTTACGTAAGTTATATCTTCTAGTATAGAATAAAGTGTATATTTGCCTATTATGATTACGAAGATTAACTTGTGTTATTGTAATGTTTTGTGATATTTTCCAGCATTATTGGGTAACCTCTAAATACATCAATTGGTTATCTAAAAAACTACTTGAAGTAATATTTTATTGTACCATGAATTTATCGATAGTACATAAGTATTTTTAGAGCTTAGTTAAATGACCCTTTGTAACCAAGACTAAATAATATGATAAGACAAAACGAGTACATATTTATTCTGTTTATTACTTTCGAAACATTATACAAGATAACCCATTACATTATTTTAACTAAAAGTTGTGAATGTATTTTGTCTGTGATATTTTTTTTGTATTGATTTGTACCTTAAAGCGACTAAAACAGATTTTGGTTTTATTATTAAACATAGTTACTGGTCATTATAATTTCTCAGATACACGGAGACCTGAAACTAAGGTTTGAGTTGGGCAAACCAAATCTCAGTTTGGTTGGCCTTATCCTTATTTTAAAACTTTAATTTTGAAACAAATTAATGGGGGATTTTCTGAAGGTCTCAAAAGCTTTACTAGATGGCGTTAAACGAAGTAATTTTTCGGGAATAAAAAAATTCTGACATAAACAAAACGTTCCGTTTTATGAAACAAATGCCATCTCGAAGTAAACTTTATAACGTTCGGTTCCTTGTTACTGCATATAGGTGGAACGGCGCCATCTATTGAGAACTAACAAAACGGGCTGTCAGAAAATCGCCCATTTCTACATGATTTCTACATACAACAATTATTGAAATGTGGTCTTTTTGTTCTGGTTCTGGCTGGCTGGCATAATATAAAAAGTTATGAAAGAAAGAAAGCCAAGTTTGAGATTTGTTTGTTTGATGTAGACATGCGCAAAATAAATCTTTTAGAAGATAAAAGATTTATACATCTTTTTGATACGAAGATTTAAATCACTCTTATAAATCTTTAAATCCCACGTAACTCAGTATGTTGTAATCCAATATGTATTAGATCACAGCTTTTATTACTTATCACTCACTTTTGTAGACTGTATCTCTAGTTTAGAGTAGGATTGATTGATTTGAACTCACGGAACAGAGTGTTTCTCTGTTCCGTGTTTGAACTAATAATGCAAACTTTACAAAAAAATTTATAGTTTTTAAAAATTGTAAACAAATCAACGACTTTTTGGAACGATCTTAATTCAAAAGACTTAATACTTTATGACAAAGGAGTAAGGAATAGTTTCCTATTAACCTTGAAGAATCATTACGCTACGCATGCGCAAACTCTTGCATTATTCCCCGTCTCGTTTTAATTCACGTAATCCTGGTAATCCTGCAATAGTCGTCTCACTCTACATCTTTCCACGTTTCAAGCAATCTAAAATGAACCTTAGTCTTAAGGATTTAAAGATTTATTGGGAATACGTGGGAGTTACGGATTTATAAATCTTCTTTGAAAGATTAAATCTTTTTTTACAAATCACTCCTGAGTTACACACGTCTAGTTTGATGCTATGCTATAGACACAGCATTCCTTGCTTGCCTAAAAAATATTGTATGTGGTTGATTGTATGAAACGTATGATTGGATGATAATGATATTTTTTAAGAAAAAGCTTTATTAGCTGTATTGCCAAGTCCTTTTGCCGGTCTTTCTTATGTCTTAAACAAAATATACTAATAATCTATGGTCTTAAACACAGAGTTTAAAAAAAATAATGTCATAAAGACTGTATGTGTCACTTTGACAGTGACATTTGTTGATAAAATTATAAAATTTTGTCGGTCGGACGGAACGAAAGCCGAGCCGCTTGAACAGAAAAAGTTCAAGAAATTATTAACAAAGATAGAGATTTTGTCACAGTAGAAAGGCAAGAAATTGTGAGAAAATGGCTGTGCTATTAAAATATTTGGTTGCTGGCTTAGTTAGATACTGGCTTATTCATTTAGACTATTGGCAAACAATAGATAATAGAGTGGAAATAGCTACTCCTCTGAACTCATGGAAGAGGTTAGTCGAAGGCGTATACCTTTATGACCGGAATGTAAACCCCTATGAAGGAGACTCTTTTCATGAGTCTCCTATAATGCTGATATTCTTCCACTTTGTTATGAAAAAGGTGCCATATTTGTTACCTCTGCTGTTTACTGTTTTGGACCTTCTAACAGCATACCTTCTATACAAAACGTCAAAGTCTTTTATAAGAATCTTTAAAGAGTCCCAAGAAAAACAAATTGGTAATATAGCAGATGAATCAAAGACAATGCTTTTGAATGATAAGCAGCTGAAAGAAGCAGCGGAATATGTGTTATCGGTATACTTGTTCAATCCTTACTCTGTTTTGAACTGTGCTGGAATGACAACAACTGTGGTGCAGAATCTGTTAGTGGCAGCGTCTCTGTGGGGTGCAGCTAGTGGTCATGGAGTGTTGGCATGTGTGTTTGTAGCCCTTGCCACTCATCAAGCACTATACCCAGTATTACTGATTGTACCAATTGCTATACTCCTAGCGGATGTGAACAAGGGCTGTACAAAGTGCTCTTATATTAGAACATTGTTAGTTTTTGTGCTGTGCTGGGGATTTTTAATTTTCATATCTGCATTTATTATGGACGGATCTTATAAATATGTATACAATACATATGGCTTTATGTAAGTATTATCTAGAACCAATCTAAAAATGATTAATGTTTGTTATATATTTTAAAATTAATTGACTTTTTATTTATTTCAGACTGACAGTGCCAGACCTGAAGCCAAATATTGGACTGTTTTGGTATTTTTTCACAGAGATGTTTGAGCATTTTAGATTGCTGTTTGTATGTGCATTCCAAATCAATGCGTTAGCCCTGTATGTGGTGCCACTAACTTTGAGGTTCAAGAAGGAACCAGTTCTCCTTGCCACGGTGTTGATAGCCCTCTCCACTATATTTAGATCATATCCCTGCATTGGTGATGTTGGATTTTACCTAGCCCTTTTGCCAATGTGGAAACACCTTTTTACGTGTATGTATTACAGTATTAAACATTTTTCTAATATTTTCAGTAATTTTGTTTAGTGTGGAAGCTTACTGTATTGACTAGTTGGTTTAACTGTTTGTTTGACCCCTGAAAAATATAAATAATGATCTCCTAATTAAAAAATACAGTTTAATAGTCTGTAACGAAGTACCTAATACTAACTCTGTAAAAAGTAACTTTAACGTGCCTATGTTAATCAATGAATAATTTCTGTTTCAGTTATGCAGCAAAAGTTTATAGTGGGATGTGCCTTCATTATCACATCGGCTCTTGGCCCTACTGTCTGGCATCTATGGATATATTCGGGCTCAGCGAATGCAAACTTTTTCTTCGGAGTAACTCTCTCATTTGCTACGGCACAAATATTTTTAATTACTGATTTACTATTTGCCTACATAAAGAGGGAGTTTACCCTGAAACATGGCTCTTCAAGACAGGTAGATGGTAAGCCGGCTAAACTAGTCTTACGATAATGATCGTGTGATTTTCTTGTCATAATAGTAATACTATGTCTATAACTTGGTTTTTGAGCATTTATTACAGAACAATAATTTTATTTTACAAGAATTATTTCACTACTTATTGTAATAATGAATTCCAGGAGTTTTAAATTTTATCTTAATTTATGTTTAACTTACATTTAGAAGTTTTATAATATGACATTGTAAATAATTAGGCTGGATATATTTTAAGATATATGTATAAAAATGGACCTTAAGTATCTTTAATACATTCTTTTAACATTTTGGAAGTTACTACTTGTTTTGTTTCTTAGTTCACTAAAGTATTCAATGCAGTTATGCCAAATGAATCCAGCCTATTTTTATATCTAAATCAATAAGTCTTGGCACACTGGTAGTGTAAATAATAAAAATATAACAGTGATAGTAGTTTAAATTTTATCATTTCCACATAATATTATTTTAACAGCATTATCAAATTATTATGTCAAAGACTGTATTCTTTAGAAGAGTAGTTAAAGTGTGTACAAAGAAGGTTTTGAGTTTAGGTTTTGGTTGTGTTAATTTATTTATACATATGTAATTGACATTGCTAGTATTAACGTATTATACGATACTATAGTTATACAGTTTTTGGAATCGGTGGCTAAGTCTGAATGTTACCGCTCTCTTATTTTTGATGTTTATGAAACCACTGCACACTGCTGGCATTTGATTCGACCAATCCAAAGGAGAAAACAAAACCTGCTAAGAAAAATGGGCCCAAAAAATTGAAGTTAATGTACAGAGATGAGATGTTTTCTTTGTGAAAGACCCCACACACACCATTAACTTTTATTATGATGACACCATAATCGGTCCGAGGGGGAAAAAGTTATCGTCCATAAAAATTTATAATTTTTTAATGAACATAAATTATTAACATTATAAACATTTTTATTTTTCATTAGGACTAATTTTATCGACGCCATAATAAAAGTTGAAGGTTTTTGTTGGATCTACTTCGTAGGCTATGTCCCAAATCTGCACAACATATTTTTTTGGGCCCAGTCTTTTGCATTGTCCTTTAATTCTATTGTACATAAACCCTATTCAGTGAAACACCACATAGTTACTAGAATATATTTAGATTAGGTATTTTGTATTAAATTGATCTAGTTTTGGTTTTATATGCCTGTGTATGTAAATATTCGATTTTATACCAACAATTGAAAACTTTTCACAAAAAATACATTTTATTTTTTCTTAAAATGTGTTGTAGTTTAATATTCAAAGTCACCTATTTTAATTATAACATTTGAAAAGACTAGTAGAGGGAGTAAGTTGTTATAAGAATTATATTAGTGTAATTTATGCTTATCTAGTATTCAATTGACGGATAAATTAAAGATTGCACATGTAAATTGTCATGGAAAATAAAACATATTTTTGTAAATAAATATTTTTATTTGTAGCTCGTGTCACCTAGTGTGAGAGGTGTGTAAATCGGGTGCGAGGTTTATCGCAAATTGTGTTGTCTCAATGATTCACTACTATCTTATCTCTCCCTGAATTCAGTATTATCTTTGCGCTAAGCGTAGTACAATGTGTCTTGGTTTATTATGTTCTAAATTAGGGGCAATAATGATTTTTTTATTTTTTGTTTTATTTCTGTGCTGTAAGTAATTTTTGTTTTAGTATATTTTCATTTTTTTTTTATTTAAGTGGTAGTTGAGGTCTGATATTAAGATAGGTAACGTACCACATAGGTAGTATGTTAATACGAGACAATTTTATTTTGTTTGTATTTTAAAATAAGTATATTTTCTGCTTCTTCTAGTATATTTTAGGATTATACTAAATGTTTTCATGAAATAATAAGTTTGAAATTAACAGAACATAGAAATAATTTGATACATTACTTATTCGTAGAGAAAGTATATACCTTCACATTTGCGTGAAGAATGAAATAGCCAGCTAGGCTCCTATCATTATGAATCATTTGTTTATTGCTTTTATTCGGTATAGTGAGTGAAGGGTCAGTGGTGCCGCGGATACCGTCTCACTTGGAGGAATGCTATCGAGGAGGCGGTCCACCGCTGCTTCCTCCGAGGCGACTCGACGTATTCATATCCTTGATGAGGAAGCTGGAGCGGCATACCAGACTTGATATGAGGATGTTAAGCACGTCTTTGCTCAGAAGGTACAACGAAGGGGTAAATTTCACTATTTCTAAATCTGGAAAGCAATCATTTGCGGATTACCAATTTTGGCAAACAGGAGAATCCGTGGCAAGAATATAATTTTTGAAGAATTTTTATTAAAACTTGATTTACAATGATTTTCGTTGTTTTTGAGAGTTTCAGAACAAATTTTATCGATTTTTTAGTGATCTTCAAAGAGTCACCTGCACCTATCTAAGTTAAAAGCGATCTACAAGCCGAATGATTACAGTAACTTTATTACTTTTCAGTTTTCGATTAGATGGAATAGAGGAAGCTCCTAATGCCATAGAAACAGACATAGTTTTGCCTTGGAGGGCAGGAGGATTCCAGTTTCATAGATACAAGATTCTTATGGACATATTCTTACCTAGCCAGAACCTATTAGAGGTTGAAGATATGATGCTTTTGTCGGAGAAATGCCTCCTCCACAGAATGATGAGCTCATCAATACGACAGTGGGAGAGAGGCGATGAAAGTATAACATGTCCGCTATCTTCGCAGCAAAGACAGAATATGGCAACACAAAGTGCTGGTAGGTCAGTGTCTGTTATATCAGGTAGTGCTGTGGTCATTTTCTTTTCGTAAGCTATGAGCCGGTTGCAGTGGTCGTGATCTTGCTTAAAGTTCTAGTTGGTAGACATCGAGCCAACTCGATGTTAAGCGTCACTATAAGTACCTACGCCCTATTCCATTGACACTCCACGACTTTTGTTATAGCTTCCAGCTATTTTTAACCGACTTCAAAAAAGGAGGAGGTTATATGTTCGACTGTATGTATTTTTTTTTTTTTTTTTTTATGTATATCCGTCGATTTCTCCGTCAATTGTGGACCGATTTAAATAATTCTTTTTTTATTTGAAAGTGCATAGTTCAGAGGTGGTCCCATTGTCACCATGTCAGGATCTGATGATGGGATCCCGGAAAAATCAAGGGAAAACCTCAAATTTTATAGGCTGCGCCTACGCGTTACTTGTTTTTTCTGAAGCCATTCAAGTTTTTGCGTCCGATAGACATCATTTTATGTTGATGAGCTGATGATGGAAGGTACAACTCCTTAACGGTTAGGAGTTAGGGGATAATTCTTTCAGTATTGTAGGAATATGTGGACCGTTAGTTGTATTTTATGTACTTTTGCAGCTAAGGTGATGATGGAAAGTACAACTCCTTAACGGTTAGGAGTTAGGGGATAATTCTTTCAGTGTTGTAGGAATATGTGGAACGTTAGTTGTATTTCATGTACTTTTGCAGCTAAGCTGATGATTACCCGGGGATGGGCTGGTCACTAGCCAATAAGGTTAGCACCGGCTCGTCCTAATCGGGTGTGAAGGAGAAACCGGGGGAGTGTAGTGGGTAGCGGACGCTTCGGTCTCGAGTCCCACACACGGCCTCGGGTCTAGCTAGCCTGCGGTTATGGTGCATAAACGCATTCTCCTCCTACCCATGGTGCTGAACACTTAATGAATACCTAATATTATTATCAAATAATACAATTCTACTCGTATTTTCGCTATCATTATTATGAAAGAGTTTTACTCACTACCTACGTGTTATTCACACTAAAAATAGAAAAATAAACAAACTTTTTTTTAAAAAAATTAAACCGACTTCAAAAAAAAAGAAACAAAAAAACTACCTAAAAAACTGAAAAGCAAAAAATAATTTTAATAAGACATTCATCAAATGCGCTTATTGTCTAAGCCTATTAATTAAATTGTATTTTACGTGCTAGGTAGGTACCTACTAATCTGTTTGAAGTCGGTGCCAAGCCAAAGGTAATCAAAAATGATATATAATAATAATGTATTATAAAGGGTTACTTATTAATCCGCGGACGTAGGTACGTAATCTGGGTACCTACTATTTGGCTTGGCACCGACTTCAAACCGATTAGTAGGTACCTACCTAGCACGTAAAATACAATTTAATTAATAGGCTTAGACAATAAGCGCATTTGATGAATGTCTTATTAAAATTATTTTTTGCTTTTCAGTTTTTTAGGTAGTTTTTTTGTTTCTTTTTTTTTGAAGTCGGTTTAATTTTTTTAAAAAAAAGTTTTATTTTTTAATAAGTACCAACTGAGGACGAGATTTTATGAATTTTATTCAAATACACTGTAATTTTTACCTATCTCAAGCGGTCAGTGCATTAATTTTACAGAGTTAAAAAAATTGTGCAAGCTTTATCCTATCCCGATTCCTATAGTACTAGTTTTTCATACTTTCCCCCGTATTCATAAACGAGTCATTACTTCTTACGTAAATAGCATTTACCTCATTGAGTACTTGTTACTTAGGTAAGGACAGTCGGATGTCGTCTGAAGAACGTGTTAAGAGCTTCAGCTCGTAGCTATAGTAGACATTTAGGCCAAAGATTAGTTAGTCGGCCAATCGTACGATTTTTTTATTACTACCAATAATAATAAAAGAATCTAGACGGCGCAGTGTCGACTCGCAAAAGGTCACGAGATCGTTAGCCGGCCAAGTTGAAATAATTTTTAAAATGCCTTGGAGACTCGGAGTACGAAACATTTGCCAATAGTCGTTAAATTATTATACTCATGAAACAGTGAACGCTCTAGAATGGTATCAGATGATGGTTACTACTAGAATGATCGATGAAAATTATATTATTAATAAAATCATAACCTTTTTTGCTATTCATGTTTTAGATCTTAAAAATAGTAGGCATAGACTGACCAAAACAAGAACACCTGAACACTGTTGAGGCACCACTGCGTGGTCTGGTATACTTTCTTCAATCGTATTTCCAGGCTAAAAAATTATTTACAGAGTGCACAGCCGATGTCCTATAGAAGAAGGCGTTATACAAACAGAATGGGGAACCATCGCCCCGGGCACTCTCATCGCTGCCATAGCATCCGCCCTGGAGCCGCAGCGAGTGACAGTATCTGAGATACTAGACGCTAATCTCTTCAAAGACGGTATATCAGAGCCTCTTATGGTCTCGGCCAAGCAAGAATGGTTCGAAGATATCGAGACATTTAATGCCCAGCAACAACCCGCTCAACCAGACATTAGCAACGTTTGGGTTGCTACACTTGCAGGTAAACTCAATTCATACTTCAATACCTATCTACAGATAGGTACACTTATGTTGGTCCTTAAATTGCGGACCAAGTCATAATCTTGATTGAGGCTTTCTCTATTCGAGAAACAGTTTATTTATGCAGGAATCTATTCTTACGTAAGGTAATAATAAATCGTCAAATTATGTTTACATAATACTAATAATGGAAAAAAGAACTTAGAATATTATTATTATTAAATTATGACGTAAGTACATGAACAAATATTTATTTATATTTTTGGCTGAGCTGCCATTACGTAATCTTGAGTTCATTTATTAGGAAAAGCGGTTGAATGCTTAACAAATTGTTGTCACTTCAATGTAGATAGGTAGGTTTATACCATCAGCATATTGTGGGAAATCTGTATGGGTCTAAAAGATTTGATGTTTTTCAGGTGACTTGGCTGAAGTGGTCGTAAATCAAGGTCCTATCGTAGGGTCTGTGCCCCAGAGATTGGTGGTTGGCAGCAGCAATAGATGGAACGACACCTTTTTGCCACGAGATTTTTATTTGCTACCGCGAAATGCCTCGTCAGTAGATTGGCATTTCACTGATGCGGAAATACTTGCTGGTGTTGATGGTTTGTAAATATATTTATTAAACTAAATAGGTACCTTGGTATTGCAGGCGTATCACTTAACTAAGTAGAAGACTTGAGAGGCTTCAAGTCGGGGTGGCGCCTAGGGTAGGGAGGTACTAAGCAGGTTCCTGCGGTATAGAGCTTAAAGAAGTTATGTTTCTTCAGTATTCATCACCGTTTATCAAGTATACTATCGTGTACATAAAAAATTATCAAACTATAGGAGTAATAAACAACAAACATCAATCCATCGAGGCACACTTACATACTTTTGCATTTAGTAGAAAATACGATTCCACCAGGCAGACCTCTACTTTATTTCTGACTTACATACATCTTTTGCGTTATGAAATATTATATTATTATATTTATGTTGAAATAAGGTAACTTACTTTTTCTTTAATTCAAATTGCATTGATATACCCATTCGGTAGTCCTTTACTTGGGGGTTGTCTGGTAGAGATCGCTTCTAGCGATAAAACCGCCTATATTGTGCATTTTTGTTCTTTTCATTGTAATTTTTATTCGTTTTTGTGCAATAAAGAATACTCATGGTATGTTACTAGCGAGTATCAAGAGAATGATTAAGTAGTTTTTACCATTATCGAATTGTTTTCCAGGTCTGATTCTTGCAAACTACCTCCCAGAGTGGCTTGAGCAACGGCGAACGCTTCGTCTATCACAAGTCATAGACATGTACTATTCCCACGAGGGCGTCTCGTTCGACCCACGGGTGAAGGCTTGCAACCGCCAGACGCTGTTCAACAGCATCTTTACCAGCTCTCAGCTGATGACGGAGACGTACAGATTCGCTCGGGTGCTGTCTTTGCGACAGATCACAGTGTATCTGCCCACGGAAGAAATAGAGAGAATCACCGAGGCAGCGGTCGCTTCGTTTATGAGTTATGTCCGTAAGTTGGGTCATAATATTTAGACCAAAAGTATATTTATTTATATCGCATTGCCAATTTTAGTACGGTCATTGATTAATGATGATTATAGTGCGAAAAGATTTCCCAGTTTGTCTTTAGCAGGATTTAGGTTAATGCTTTTAAAAAATATTTGGCTAATTTTGTTGGCATAATATCGTATTGCTCGAGAAAAAAAAAGCCGTGCATACATTAAATTCCTGTGTTTTTGATGTTAATATAAAAAAAAAACATTAAGTGCGACATACATAATATAAGTAATACGAGTATTGTTTCCACAGCCAACGTGTTGAGCCAGAACCACGTAGATTGTCAGGTGAGCGCTAGCGTGCCTGTTGTCGACGTGGTGGTAGCCACCGACGGTGCTTGGTCGCGTTATGAAGTCGAGCAATTTATTTCGTGAGTATAATTATTTAATACTTCTTTAAAATTCCAGATATTATTATGAAAAAAAAAACAGATTCAATAGAACAGAGATTTAAAAGTAGTAATCAGCGCCATCTAGTGGGCTTTACTGAAACTGCTTACTTAATAAACTCCTTGAATAACTAGTTAGAACAATAGCATATAGATGGCGTGCAAAACGAATGCAACTATTTTTACTTTTAAAATGGGTATTTTGAGTATTAGAATGATATTCAAAAATGTATCGTTTTTAGGAAACTGTCTAGTAAAAAAAATAAGATGAGGACGATATTTGTTGCTTGAGAGAAAGTAATTTTTTTTTTAGTACCAGTCAATTTGGTGTAATGGTTAAACAGCTACTGCACTACAGGCAGCGAGTTCGATCCCCGCACAACTTTTTTTTTTCATGAATTACCTGTTTTTCTGGGTGTGCCCTAAGAATTGACAAAACAAAAGTATTTAAATATACCTGTATGTAGTATTAAATATACTGTGTGTAGTATTTATGTCCTTCTGATGTACTTACATACTTTGTTTGGTTTGGTTTGGTTGTTACATACTACAAACTTTGTTTTAACACAAATGGAGTACTTTGATACTGTTATCACAAAAAGTATTAAACCACGAAAAATATTTGAATTTTCAAAATAATTTTCAGATGGCTCGGTGGAGCACTAGAGATCAACCTTCAGCGAAGCACGTTAGGACTCCTACATGGCAACACAGGGGATTGGATAGTCCCGCCTTCTCACAACCTCACCGATGTCTTCGAGCACATGACCAACTTTACAGACACATGTCAGTAATTTATTTTTATGTACGCCAAAACATGCGCTGGAGACTCTTGCTTAATTAATCGTAAAAGGAGAATGCAAAACTTGCCAAAAAATTTAAGTTAATGTGCAGAGATGAGATGTATTCTACGTGAAAGACCACACACACTATCAACTTTTTTATGATGACACCATAATCGGTCCCAGGGAGAAAATGTCCATAATAATTTATTATTTTATATAAACATAAATAATTAACATAAACATATTTTTTATCACTAGGACCAATTTTGTCGACGCCTAATAAAAGTTAAAGGTGTTTCCAATCTTATGATCTACTTCGCGTTCGTAGTCTATGTTTCAAATCTGCATAACATTAAATTTTTTTTTTGGCCCAGTCTTGTGCATTGTCCTTTGCTGTTGTTATTTTAACCAATGCTTTTTTCTAGGGCCTAACAGGTTAAACCTTCCGAATGTCATATCAAGAGCCATCCAGCTATCCCGGAATAAGACTTTAGATGAAACGGAGCTCAGAAGGAG
The DNA here is from genome assembly GCA_949319885.1 of Mecyna flavalis. Lineage (NCBI taxonomy): Eukaryota > Metazoa > Arthropoda > Insecta > Lepidoptera > Crambidae > Mecyna > Mecyna flavalis. The sequence continues at coordinate 12,032,147 of OX439426.1, forward strand.
TGCTGGCCCGAGTACCGTCATGATCATAGTCAGCCCAAGCGATAGGCCATCGGGGGTTGAACTAGAGCGAGCCTCGGATCTGATGAACGCCCTACGGACTAGCTTCTTCGATGTCTACTTCGCTTATGTCGCTACAGAGCTGACAGACTTCCAGAATATAAATAACGAGTACATGGACTATTCAGAGCTTTTTTTGACGGTAAATATGTTTGTTTATTCTTCGTTCTGATCCCATTTAATTGATAGCACACTGATGCTTATTTGGCAGTTGTCTGACAGTCCGGCGTGATTGATTCACGCAAACACAGCAAACAGTTTAAGAATCACAAAAAAAAACCTGAATATTATTTTTTTGTTTTCTAAATTTAATTTTCTTTGGTACAGAGTAAGTTAGGCAGTGAAAATCTTTTTTAAAAATTTGTGGTTTTATGTAGTTTAGATGAATACTGTTTAAGTTAATAAGTTTTATTTTAAGCACAATATTCCACTTTATTTTCACTTTTGCAGACAGCTTCGACACGCGTGACCGATGTCATTCAAGCCGTTGACACTCATGTAGTGAAAAGCGAAGTGCCCACTAGGATTTTCGGGGTTCATTGCCCCGTTAACGATACAACTTTCTACCAAGACGAGTACGAAGATTTTGTACTACCGAGCAGGAAAGCCACTTATCGGATACACCCGTTCCATTTGCGACAGCAACCTTTAATCATTGTACAAGTAAGAAATCTTTTTACTCATTCAAATATTTTTAGTAAACAGACAGACCTAGACATGACGTATCCAAAAGGGTTCCGTTTTTTGCCATTTGGCTACGGAACCCTAAAAATGACAGACCAGGTGTTGAAAACTAACGTAACTAATATTTCACTTTCATAACAAATACCCAAGTTACCCCAAATCTCTTGTCTCACGCAGTTTCGTAATGACGGACAAGGACAGCTGCTGGCGTGCGCGTGGCGAGGGGCAGACGCGTCGCACATCTGCCACACCATTCCTGAGCGGCAGATCCACATCTTCAACTTGACGAACCCCTGTCCATCTCCAGACTTTTGTCCGCCGGCATACTTCAGTGTCTCCGCAGTCACAACGGCTAATTTATGCGCACGTAAGTTTCTTCTTTTTTTATCCTTCAGTTGGGATGCATTGCATACGGCAGTCTAGGGCAAATTGGGGGGAATTTTATAATTGCAAAATGTCAATCCCACGATGTCAATCCCAGTGATACCCAATTACCCACGACGGCGTCTGGGGCTGAATCCTTTATGACGAACTAAAGTTTCATTAAGGCTCAAAATAATGAACTATCAACTACATAATATTTTCCATAAAAGCTAAACTTAATAATTATAATGAGTAATTTGTATAAAAATAAACATAAATAGTTTAAATCATTTCGATGATTGCGGTAGTTATTTTTTACGGTAGTAAATAAATGAAAAAAAGTACACATTTCACTATGTGAGGCCCCGGGGGGATTCGAACCCCCGATCTCCTGTTTACTAGACAGGCGCTTTAACCAACTAAGCCACGGCGCCGATGTCCAGTGAGGTGAAAATAACAGTATGCTAGTAAATTATTTATTTATGTAATGAAAATGTGATTTTATTTTAAATATTATTTTTGTTCATTTTGTTGACAGACGATGATTGCCGTTTGCCGCACCAAGTGGGATACTACATACGACACATGGGTCTAAGATGTTTGCCACTACGAGGGTCTGCCGGTATACCAGACGTATTTGGTTTTTCAATATATCTCGCACTTCCAATACTTGTGGTTACATTTCTAGATTGATTTGTTATCTGTTTTATACATGTGTTTTCTTTAAGAGTTCATATTTTTGTTTAATGTAATAAATGTTTTCACTGACAATATTTTAAATAATGAACAAAGAGTTTTTTTGCATAAAGAATCATAATTACCTTCTTTCTCTTACCTTGTCCCAAACTAGTTCTATATTATAATCAAGATGTTATTTAAAATTTTATCAAACAATTCAAAAAACATGAACATGTACCCCTGGTGGGACTCGAACCCACAATCCCCGGCTTAGGAGGCCGATGCCTTATCCATTAGGCCACAGGGGCTTGCTGAGAGAGCGTCGAATTATAAATTATAAGCAAAGATCCGCATTGTTGTGAATGGCGAACAACTTCATAGTAGAATAAAAATAGTCTTGTGAAGCGCCTTTAAATGCACAATACACAGGACACTTTTTATCCAAGTATAATAAATAAAAGTTATTACAGAATTAATAAAATACAATGACTGTCTTCCTGTTTCCGTAAAACAATAATTTATAAATACTAATAAAAACACTAGAGAGCAGTTTTGCAAATTATCCAAAAATAAATCTTACGTTACCTAATCGTTTGATAGCTGTGATCTGGGTTCAATTATCAGGTACCTAAACATTTTAAATCTTTATAAAATAATTTTATAAATATTTACTCGAGTCATTTATTTTAGATACATTTTTATGGTGGATAGACTTTGCTTGAGAGTGTGTCGGGGTATTATGATTTATGATATACCTGCTAATGCTAAGTTTTTAATTAATCAATATTGATTTTGTTTCATTTTCTTTACCTTATCTCCTTAGATTGACAATGACAACATAAATCAGATCGCAAATATAATTTTGGAACTTATTCATAAATAAATAAAATAAAAAGTACATATTTATCTTAGACATTGTTCATAGCCTTAGAAACAAAAATGTAATTAAAAAACCTATATTAATTAGTACTATATTATTAATAAGGCACAGAATCCTACTAATATTAAGTATACACGCGAAAGTTTGGATGAATGTTACTTATTGATGTTTGTTACTCTTTCATGTAAAAACTCCTGAATAGATTTTATTGAAACTTTACATTATTAAAGCTAAATCATCAGAATAACACATAGGCTACAATTTATTAAGATATTCCCGGGGATAACGTTCGTTCTATAATACACGCGCGCGAAGCCGCGAGCAAAAGGCTAGCTAGTATTATAATTCGGACCATTTACAATTTTATTTTCTACATCAACTTTCAATACGAGTTTATAATTGCGAGCTCTGACGTTGTAGTTCATTACTTATCCACAAGATGGTGCTACCGCACTTTCGTCGCTAATGACAATAAAAGAGCCGGAAATTTTAATATTACACTATGTTAATGGGTGTTGTAATCAGTTGTAATATTATTTTAAAAGAATGTTTTTTTAATTCTTTAGAATATTTTTTATAATAAAATATAATGATAATCATATATTATTATTGCACTATTTCACCCCACTCCACAACGACTCCGTGGCGCAACGGTAGCGCGTCTGACTCCAGATCAGAAGGTTGCGTGTTCAAATCACGTCGGGGTCAAAATAAAATTTTTTGATTTTTCGTCACACTAAAATTTTATCCGAGATTCTTTGTATGTATTTAAATAATTTTTCTTATTCTTATTATTCAGTTATGCTTACCGAGAATACCATAGACAGATTCTAAGTAATATAAATCATCTAAGATTGTATAACATTTCGCTAAAAGTAATACCTAGTCCTTACTCGAAGTAGAGTTGTTACTTACCGACTTTTTGGCTTGAATTTTTGCAATTACTAGTGCACAGCAGGTCCATGTAAATTATATATTCTGTGGTGTGACCAGCATGGGTGTATACTACAACTAAGTATTCATTGTTAGTCAAATATCCAAACTAAGCACAACTGACGTAAAATTTACAGTTGACAGCACTTCAGACTATCCTAATCTGTCTTAGGGTAAGAGGTACAATTATTGGCACTTTAAGGAATTTCGCAACTTTAAAGGCCTGTAGAAAATCAGCCAATTTAAATATCGACTTAAATTTGATTTCGTATGATTCTTTATTTATTTGAGAATAGATTTAAACGGGTTGATAGTTAAGAAATGTGTTAGAAATACGAAAATTTCCGCAAAATATGAAAAAACACCGAAAGTCACTATTGTTGGCACCCTAAAGTACAAATATTGGCATAGAAAAATGTACAATTGTTGGCAGTGCCAATAATTGTACACGTGACCGTGCCAATAACTAATCCAATCGCCTGATAGTGATGGGAAAAGTGAAATCTATATACTTACGAGTACCTATACAAATAATTTGCCGTTCGTTATAGGCATTAAAACTAGAGAACGGCTGATCCGATTTGGCTAATTTTGGTTTTGAAATGTTCGTGAAAGTCCAGAAAATATTTAAAAGTGTGAGAAAATAGAGGAATTAGACGTAGGTCTTGCTTGGCGGTAATTGGAACGCCAAGCACACCACGTGGGGCTCCCCCTCGAACAATCCGTTCGGCGAGGACCTAATGTCCTGGGCACTCGGCTTGGGACTAGTGATCCTCAACAGGGGGAGCACGCCGACCTGTGTGAGGTCGTCGACATCATTTGGCGGGCCGCGTCCCCCAGTGGCGGGTGGCCGACGCGGAGACCTTTTCGGATCATAAATATGACGGCGCGGGAAGCGATAGTAGCGCCGGAAGTACGAAGACAGCGCCATCTTGCGGCGCAAGTGGAACGTGCACCGAACGTCATCGCGCCTCCCCACTACCCCCGCCACTCTACTGCTGGCTTTATAAGCGACGGCCGCCCTGAGTCGGCACGCATTTCCATCGGATGCGTCTCGGTGCACGGATCACTGACATTTTGAACTAAGCACTGTCTACCCTCACTGTTATTTTGATTAGATCTGTACTGATTAAAATAATTAAATTAGTTTGTCAGGCATACCTAGATTAATAGTGATTCGATTACCTAAATTAATTTATAGTGATTAGACTGTGATTTAGTTAAATAAATTGTGTAACTGGAACTGAACCTAGTGTTTTACTTCTGATGTCTAACCGTTTTCCGACATCAGAAGTGGGATACGAAGGTCAGCCCACTCCTGGAAGCTCAGCTGGTAGCGCTGTGCAACAGTTCACTAATGACATGGAATTAACTTGACTTAATGTCCTATTACCCCGAGGTGGGGCAGAGGGCGTCCACAGTAGTTCTCCATCTCGTTCTGTCTCGAGCTTCGCGTTTTACTTCGCTCCACGTCTTGCCAATTTTCTTGGCCTCGTCTGTAAAAGTGCGCAGCCAGGTTTGCTTAGGGCGGACACGTTTACGTTTTCCTTGAGGATTCCAGTCCAGAGCCTGCTTGGGGATGTGATCGAGGTGCCTTCATGGCCGATCCAGTTCCTGACCGACCTGAAGCCTGTGCGAGATGACTTTGGTGACCTTCCAAGTTTCGCACCCATAGAGCAGCATGGATTTGACGTTGGACCCGAATATCTAGATTTTTAATCCTTCGAGTCAGTTTCCGTGATTGCCATACGGGTGGAAGTTGGGCGAAGGCACCTCTAGCCTTGGCAATACGCGAAGTGATGTCCTCTTCAGTACCCCCAGTTTCCGACACGACGCTCCCGAGGTAGGTAAAGTAGTGGACTCGTTCCACATCCTCTGCTCCAATCCATAGCGGTGTGTTGGTCTCTACTCCAGATCTCATTTCTTGAGTCTTTCGGTAGTTAATTTTAAGTCCAGTGCAGCCCGTTTCCCGATGCATGTCGTCCAGCTTTAATTGCACATCACGGTGTGTGTGGCTCAGTATGCAGAGATCGTCGGCGTAGTCCAGGTCTTCCAAGACATCGGATTATTCCCCATTCTATCTCACGTCGCAAGGGCTCTTCGGATGTCACAATGAGCTGCCCATCTTTTGATTTGAGAGGCTTCCTCTTGGGTCTACTGGTTCCTGTCAAGGTTTTTGTAGCTTTGTACAACTCTCTCAGATTGCCAGAGTTAGCAGCGAGTTGGGCATTATCGGCAACAGCGTCAGCCCACATTCTCCTGCCCTTTCGAGTGCTGCGGTAGATTTTCTTGCGAATCTGACACTGTTGCTGTCTGAGTTCGGCTTGAAGTAACTCATCGGTAGTTTGTAACAGCTTTAGATGTAGCTCTCTGCGATCGCTGATAAGCTGCCATGTGGTTTGTGACATCCAATCCTCGCGTGAACGTGAATTGTGCCCTAAGACTGGAGAGCTGGTTTCTGTGTAGACCACTTTAATGCGATTCCACTCTTCGTCTACTGAGTCTCCATCAATGTTGAGGTCAGAGAAACGGTTTTTGAGTTCAAGTCTGAACTTGGTGCAGGTGTCAGGGTCTCATCTGTTTATTGGATGACGATCTAGACCAGCAATAGTAAGGGCTGAAGGGGTCTCATCTGTTTATTGGATGACGATCTAGACCAGCAATAGTAAAGGCTGAAGGGGTCTCATCTGTTTCTTGGATGACGACCTAGACCAGCAATAGTAAGGGCTGAAGGGGTCTCATCTGTTTATTGGGTGACGATCTAGACCAGCAATAATAAAGGCTGAAGGGGTCTCATCTGTTTATTGGATGACGATCTAGACCAGCAATAGTAAGGGCTGAAGGGGTCTGGTCTCATCTGTTTATTGGATGACGATCTAGACCAGCAATAGTAAAGGCTGAAGGGATCTTTCCTACTAAGTAGGTAACGATCCAGTCCAGCATTATTTCGCTGAAGGGGTCTCATCTTTTTATTGGATGACGATCTAGACCAGCAATAGTGGCTGAAGGGATCTTTCCTACTGAGTAGCTAACGATCTAGACCAGCATTGTTTCGCTGAAGGGGTTACTCTGTTGTGTGAGTAACTTAGGCCAGCATTGTTACGCTGTAGGGGTTACTCTGTTGTGTGAGTAACCTAGGCCAGCATTGTTACGCTGAAGGGGTTACTCTGTAACCTAGGCCAGCATTGTTTCGCTGTAAGGGTTACTCTGTTGTGTGAGTAACCTAGGCCAGCATTATTACGCTGAAGGGGTTACTCTGTAACCTAGGCCAGCATTGTTTCGCTGTAGGGGTCACTCTGTTGTGTGAGTAACCTAGGCCAGCGTAGGTAAAATTTGTTATAATTTTCTGATCAAAGATAATTTATCACGCAGATATGCGCCCGAGGACGGGCGAGTCGTCAGAATGGCCGTGACGGCGCGGGAAGCGATAGTAGCGCCGGAAGTACGAAGACAGCGCCATCTTGCGGCGCAAGTGGAACGTGCACCGAACGTCATCGCGCCTCCCCACTACCCCCGCCACTCTACTGCTGGCTTTATAAGCGACGGCCGCCCTGAGTCGGCACGCATTTCCATCGGATGCGTCTCGGTGCACGGATCACTGACATTTTGAACTAAGCACTGTCTACCCTCACTGTTATTTTGATTAGATCTGTACTGATTAAAATAATTCAATTAGTTTGTCAGGCATACCTAGATTAATAGTGATTCGATTACCTAAATTAATTTATAGTGATTAGACTGTGATTTAGTTAAATAAATTGTGTAACTGGAACTGAACCTAGTGTTTTACTTCTGATGTCTAACCGTTTTCCGACAAATATATCCAATTTGGTATCTCCGTAGGCGGCCGTGGTACTCAAGTCCAACCGAGGAAAACCTCCCGAATGGACGTAGGTGGACAAACTCAACCCCCCAAGTATAGCGACATTGCTGGCTTTTATACAGGGTGGAATTTTGTAATGCCACCTGAAGGGGAAGTACTCTTAATACTGAAGATAGAAAGTTTTACTCAAAGAAAACATTCCTTTATTTTTGAAAAGAAAAAAACCTGCATTCAAAGATTTTTAAAAATTTGCTTGCCGCAACTTTGTAGTACCACGTGAAGGGGAAGTACTCTTAATACTGTAGATAGAAAATTTTACTCAAAGAAAACATTCCTTTGCTTTTGAAAAGAAAGATAACCGCATTCAAAGATTTTTAAAAATTCGCTTGCTGCTCCCGGTAATCGAACCGACTAAAATCTGTAAAAGTTGCACCTTGTACTTTTATTGCATCGATCGTTAGGGACAATTATAAGGATAAAATCTCTCCAACAAAGTTCATAAATTAAATGAAAGGAAAACAATGAAAAAAGTGCTTTAACTTGACCCATTGAATCAATAATTTAGGATTTCATCGTTTTCCTTTCATTTAATTTATGAAGTTTCTTAGAGAGATTTCATCCTAATTATTGACCCTAACGATCGATGCAATAAAAGTACAGGGTGCAACTTTTACAGATTTTAGTCGGTTCGATTACCGGGTGCAGCAAGCGAATTTTTAAAAATCTTTGAATGCGGTTATCTTTCTTTTAAAAAATAAAGGAATGTTTTCTTTAAGTAAAATTTTCTATCTACAGTATTAAGAGTACTTCCCTTTCAGGTGGCATTACAAAATTCCACCCTATATAGTCGGTATTAGCCACTTGAAGCCGATGACCGAGGAGCAAATGCGGCTGATACAGGAGGCTATCAAGGCTTCAACAAGGTGTTAGATGCTAGCTTCAGGGGGGTACCGAAACTCTTGGGTTTTGCCTACAAGACAGGCTGGATATTGGCGACTGCACAAACCAGGGAACCAAGGACTGGCTTGAGGGCTTAATCCGAGAAACGGAACCATGGCCCGGTGCAAAGCTCTCTATTATACCAGAGAGCGAACTGTCCAAGCCAAAAGTTGGGACCGCATTCTGCCCCGGAGCAAATTATGCTATGGGTGCAGAATGAAGATCTCAACCCAAAAGTTTGGAGGGTTCTCCACACGAAGGAGGAAGCGACAGGATCTATTGTGACCTTCTCTCTCGATGACCAGTCTGTGGAAGCCCTCAAAAAAAACCGTGGAGAGACCAAATTTGGTGTGAGGAAAGTTGTCTTTAAAATGAAAGGAGGCCAGGAGACGGAACCCCCAAAAGTGGCGAATCTACCGCCCACCACCAGCAGCGTAAAGGAATCGAAGAGGAGAGCGTTGAAACCCTCCCCCTCCGAAACCTAAGGCCGTCGCGGGACCCTCATCTGAGGGTACCCAAAGGGCCCAAACGCGACTGGGAGGGGGAATTTAGCGGGAGCGCCGAAGGTACCAAGGGTTTCCCATGATATATGTAGATAGGTAGCTCACTTTTTATTAGCTGAGTAAATATACAGTCGTTTTAAATCGCCGTGTAAAAATCTACCTATTAGTAGGACTTATAATGCTTTAATAAATAGATTTTACAAAACAGTGGCACATCACTATTAGAATTTCATAAAAGCTGATACAATCATTGGCACCCTTCGAGGTACAATAATTGGCAGTGCCAATCGTAAAAAAAGTACAATTATTGGCACTGCTAAAATTTGAAACCACAATAGATAAGAAGACAAGTAGGCATTTTATGAATAGAACTTTCGAGACTGGTTAAAACACAATCATAACATTAACAGCGATTTTGCATAACCGTATTTCAATAATTGGCAGGGGGTGTCAACGAACTAGTTCTCCATACAAACAAAATTACAATTATTGACACCCCCTAAAAGTTTTTTTCCAACAAGATTTAAGATTGTATTTGCTGCAAAACCCACTATTTAACATCTTATTTAACTAAAAAACATTCACTGACCAGAAATTATCTACAAAATAAAAAGTAATAAGTCGTTAAACTTACCCTGCATTCACAAATTTTCTTAAGGAATCACGCACAAACTGGTTTCTCTCGGGACCATGACCGAAAAGAATTTTTTCTAGTGTTGTCAGTTGTAATTATTTAAAAACTACTATTTAGTGTTGTAAATGAATAATTGAACTTTTATTCTAAATCTTTAGTTTATGGATTTTTGCCGCGAAAAGCTTAATATTTAAGTTTAAAACCCAGAGTGCCAACAACTGGAGGGGGGCCAACATTAGTATAGTTTACCCTATTTCTACAACCAATTTTCAGCTATATTCACTTCAGATAGAGTTTTCTTTCAATGAGAATTTTCGACAGATTAGGGTAGGTTGATCTGCGCTGCTGTCCGTACTTTAAAGTTCTTGGGCCAAAAAAAATAAAGTTAATGCGCAGAGATGAGATGTATTCTACGTGAAACACCACATACACACAATCAACTTTTATTATGATGACACCATAATCCGTCCCAGGGGGAAAAGTTATCGTCCAGTTATTATAATGGACATAAATATTAACATAATAAAATTTTTTTTTTTACTTCGACCAATCTTGTCGACGCGCGCCATAATAAAAGTTAACCACTCAAAGCCGAACCGGCACTCGCATGCCGCTTAACAATAGATTTTCTATTGTGTCTGGTTTTCCGGGGCTAGAAGGATTAAAGGTGTTTATTTGGTGTTTATTGGATCTACTTCGTAGTCTGTCCCAAATCTGCACCACATTTTTTTTGGGTTCATTCTTTTGCATTGTCCTTTAAGTAACTAACTTGTATAAAAACATAATATAAATTATATACCATACATGAACAATAAAATATACGCAATCTATATTTCACATTGTTGCTATGTATACTAAGCACTCATTTTTTGAAGACTTTTTTCCGATATTATGAGTTCATCTTTGAGTCCAAACTTAACAAACAAAAAACGTAATGTAGTCTTTTAAGAAATATTTGATAGGTTTTACCAATTACCTACAAGGTTCACGCACCGTGTTTACTCGCTGTGGGTATTGAACTTGTCAAAAATATAATAAATGTGTATACCGGTAATTTTTTATTGTACCTATTTTATCGGAGTCGGCATATGTATACCATAGGTTTTATTATTGCCTTTATCGAAAGATTTTACAATATTATGAAAGAAACAATTTTAAAAGCAGACTTTGTCAAAAATACGTACTCTATTCTATTCAGGCTTTTGATGAAGCCGATAATATCAATTATCGGATTGTGTATTCTTTTTCAAGAAGTTTCATACTTTCAAAATGGATTTGTCCACCCAACCTCAGTGGTACGAGTACAGCCATCCACGCAATGTGTTTGATATAAATTAAAACTTAATATTATCCAGTAGTAACTTTTATAGTATTGGTAGAATAGGATGAACAGACAGAGAAAAAGAGAGAGTTTAAGAGTTAAAGCTTAATAAATTAAGCTAGAATAAGACATAAAATTACTTCTACGGATTCGTTAATACAAGTAGATTCGAAAGTCAACCATGTTTGTAGTTTCTTAAGGTTCTTACTTTATTGTGATCGATTGCTCTTGATACCTATAATGTGATTATTATGATGCACTTTTTGTATCAAATGTTGTTCGTCATCGTCAGCTAATTGCTTCTGAAATTCATATAATACTAAAGATTAATAAAGTAAATATATTTCTCTCTCTAAAATATTCATTGTATTATTACTAAACCAAACGACTTCCTCGACGTATAGATAACAAAATGCTATAAAACTTAGAAACTTCTAACTTTACTACGGTTTATTGGATTGGCATTATTCTCAACAATTGGTAATTTCAGTAAGTTACTTGACACGAAGGCGTAATTGAATTGAAGTATGGTATATTTTTCATCGCTTGCCTTCTAGAAGAAATATTTAATGTCTTTTCTAAACTTGTCATCATACTTTATCTACCACTAGCTTCGTATGCTACTCATATTAGAAAGATTAATCACGTGTATTATCATCATCTGGTGAGGCCCTGTGATTTATAATATCACTACTTACTATGATCATTTGATTAAATACTATATTTGCACATAACGGTGAGTAAGTAATACTAATTGAATGACGCTATACTTACCAACTCGAATTTCGGTTATGTAAAGAAAATTAACAAACTTCAAGTCTGAAGCTTACCCCAGAAATAAATAAATACAAAAAAAGCTTAGAACATTTTTCATAATTTTGTAGACCCCCCGGCACTTCATCATACTCGTAGGAATAAAAATTCATTTCATCATACCCGTTTTTTCAATGGACATTGATTGAAATTGGAAGTTGTGATCTTTATCTCGAAAAACATGAATTTGTTTTATTTGGTGATCTTCAACCAAAGTTCTTTTTCATAGAAAAGGATGGTTGGGAATTTCGAACTACGAAGGACGCAAATTCTTAACCAGTAGTTTGACCGCACTGTGTAGTTTACCAAGTGGTTACGTTAATGGGTAAGGCCGTTATGCCCCCATTCCGGGTTGCCCCCGGCCGGTATGCCCCCAGCCCCCACGGTTTAACGGCAAACTGGAACAATTTTTTTTAAATGTGGGGTCATAACGGCCGGGGGCAACCCGGAATGGGGGCATAACGGCCGGACCCACGTTAATTACCGATGTCAGAGTTTACCAGGCTTCCGACATGGCTACTGATTACGTTTTTTACCTCTAAACTTACGTAGCGGTTGTAAATTTTTCCATTGTAAAATTTTTGGGAGGGCCCCGCTAATCTGGATATATTTTTCCATTGTAAAATTTTTGGGAGGGCCCCGCTAATCTGGATATTATCTCGATGTATGTGTAACATTATTGTCAATATTATGTGTTTTGCCATGAATAGTTTTATGCTTTACCTACTGGTATTTTTAGTTTATGCCTACTCTAATTATTAATAATTAAAATTATCAGCACCAGGTTTCCAAAGAAGTAAAATTTCTCAAAACTCATAACTTTTGTAACCACTATGCTTAAGTATAAGTTTCAGATTTTCTCTACATTTTAAATTGATCAATAATGAAAAAAATGCTTTAAGTACTTAAGTGCGAAAGTAAAAGTTCCTTAAGTTCCAACGGTGAAAGAATTTTCCAAATCGGTTGTGTAGTTTTTGAGCCTATTCAATACAAACAAACAAACAATCAATTCTTTCCTCTTTATAATATTATGTACATAATATAGATTAAAAGAGTCAATTTTGTAATCTTACATGCATAGTATGCATAGTAATTGTAGGGATGAGGTGAGGTGATTGATTTTTTAAATGTTTTTAAGTCTTGATAAAAAGATAAACGTAGGTATTAATGGTTTTAATCACCTGATAAATTATCGTATGAAGATAATGGTATCAAATACTTGTTTGTTGAATGTTAGCGATACGAGCGTTCTTGTGTTCCGGAGGAGTGGCTCACACGTCACAGTAGTACTTGTACTTTGCAGCTCGTTCATGACCTTGCCCGGATATTGTTAGGATAGCGATAATCTGCTCTGGGAAAACAAGTGTAAAGTTGAAAATATACTAACTGCCAATGGAGATACGGCATTAAATAAGGAAACTGGAAAATCCTCATTCCTTGCAGTGTCTCGTTGGCGCTATGACGAGGCTGTAGTGCCTGTATACAATTTCAGTCGTATCCTTTAGTGCTTAGACTCATTTTGCTGTACGCAGGGGTGGTAGAGTCGAGTCGAGACGGTCAGGTGGTTGGATTGCGTGGCTGCGCCTGCGGCTTTTCAAATGAATTGATACGCACACATACTTAATGTCCTTGTGTGCTTTCCTGTATCGTTATATAGAACCACTTGCACGGTTATGAACACGCCTTCTACTGCGCGTGTGTGAAGGTTTGTTTGTGTTCACCTTCGAGGTCGTAAAGTGATTGGAACGTCTTATACTTACACAAATAGGTATTTTTATGAAACGTTCAATGTTTTTTTATTTAACACTTGATAGCGTTTCAGTTTGACCGCAAAAGCGTCTACTTGTGCGCTATGTTTTCATAGTAAATTTATTCGAAGATGGAGAGCTACATTTTACGCAACGAATTGCACTTAATAGTCAGTTATTTCGTGATCTAAACACAATGATAATACGTTACACTTATCATTCAATGGGTGATGCTAAAAATAGTAGATTATTACGAGTATAATACATCAGCGCAGGCATTATCTATTATTACCAACAATAGCAGCATAGTTAAATTAGAGGATGAGAAAAAACTCGTAAAGCTTGGTAGTGGTTGTGTTGATTTAAATGTCAGTTCATGGCCGGCCACTAGGACTCTAAAAGGATTTTCCATAGGTAAACAGTTGCGAGAAGTTGTTGATGTTTGCAAATATCGAATAACATTTCAACAAAATCCTTGATAACTGATATTAATTTTAGTTGTCAACTAACGTCCCGTCGCGCGTCGAGCTGTTGTACATAGTTGTTTATGTGACCTTGCTTGTCTCCCGTGCATCAGTAATGAAAGCAAAAAGCAGTGACGTCATCCTGTAACAGTTGACGCAAATCACTAACGTCTCCAAATGTAAATTCATCACTGCCTATTAAGATTTTTTGCGAAGTTTTCGACCAATTGACCTTCATTGTTGCTGGGAGTGCGCAGTGCTTCATACTGTCAAGTCCATTGTCATAACTCGCTTCATTTATAATCATTTGGGACTTGTTTTATGTTAACGTACGTACTTGTTTGTCAAAAGCTGAAATATATGCAGGAGATCAAGACGTTAGCACAAATTGGCTAGTGCATGATAATGTTAATTTCATTCACGAGTATATCTTGTTGCCTAATGTGCTAGTTTAGCTAGTTATAAAGGGAGAGAGGTATCTGCCTCAAATATAAAGTTATTTCCAATAAATTATGTATTAAAATTTGTATTGATTTGGTTTTGTGAAAGACGAAATTGTAGCATGAATGACGCAATCTGATGATGATTTAGCAAATATTAATGTTAGTGAATCATGTGGTCGGTGTTTACGAGTAACAGGACACACCCACGTATCAGACCCCGTGACCGACAACACGCAGGCCAATGCACACGTGGTGCATGATGTGCGTGAAATTATGTGCTGATACGATGTCGATAACAGTTCTCTTTGTGAAATTACATTCGGCATCACGATCTAACTATACTAAAACGCGCCGAACATCGTACTCTAATTGTTTTCTTTGTATTGTCGTTGACTATGCGAGGATTACACGGGTTCTTGGAATTGAGTAGGCAATAGACGTCTGTTGCTTGTTGAACACAGCGCTTTATTAATGGACTCATGGCTTGGTCCGCATATTCATCTGTTGAATTGGCAAAAAATAGTACAGTCATGTTAAGGAACTTATAAGGAATTTATAAAAAACTGAGGACGTAGCTGCCGTAGAATTTTTAACAACTCTAGATCGTTACCCGGTTTAGTGTTGAAAAAAATTCAATAGCTGTCCAATCAAAATTTATAATTAATTCCGCTAACGTTCTAATTTATTACATCTAACAAACTTTTATATTAACAGCACAGGCTAGCAAATTACAACAAGAAGCTCTATATAATGTAGGTAATAGGTATCCTCTTACAGCGGAAATTAGGAGTTGCCGCAGCTCATTAGTATTTCAAAAGAATAATTACCTATTTAAAGTTACACGTTGTTTGCAAGGCTCGGCCGTTTTGCAAGGCGTGAGGGAGTATTATCATGACAATAAAAGTGGAATAAAAGAGTTAACGTGGCCACAGTCACGAGTGGAGGTTCGTGATAGCGATATCGCAGAGTGACGCGCGGGGGCTTGGTTTTGTTAGCCAATCGCAGGCTGCCAACGGCTGGGTGCGTCAGACTTAGGGAAATTATGCTCAATGTTAAGGAAAACATAATAAGCTATTGCCTATTCGGACCATGAATAAATGCTGGAATTCTTGTAAACCTAATGACGCGAGAAAAAAAAATATTTAAACAGAATAACTGCGGAATTACGCCAATTTCATTAGTTTCAGCAATAAGAAAATATGTAATATTAGACAAGATTGTGATTTTGTTTTAATTACAAGATTTTTTTTGAGATATAACGCTTTTTCATTAAATTCTCCTTTAATAGTATGATACAATGACATGACTAAATTGATGTCTGTTTTTTCATCATGCACTTGACACATCATGTACTTACATAAATATCACTTCAAAATTATACACAACTAATACTACCATAGGTATTTAATCAAATAAGCAATTCAATTAGCATTTAACATTTGTGAATATTACACAGATTACGTAATACGTCGTCAATGTTCATTTGATTCCCTAACGTAAAGTATACCTACCTACGAGTATCTATTTGCGGGTGGAGTACCCGGAGATATTTATTTATAATTTTTTTTTTGTAATTGTCCAACCAACGCGATGATTTTGCTCAGCAAATATAATGAATGCCATTCCGACAGCTGATGCAATACGGTCGGTGGTTGTGCTAGTTGGCGCGCAGTGCGGCTCGCGAGCCGACACACGTACACACCGGGCATCGAAGCTGTTTATGCATTGCACAGTAAAAATATAAAGTAGGATTGTCGAAATGGTGACGGCATGGCATGCATGACACTGACACAATATGACACAAGTTAGAAACGGTGTCGGTCGAATTCGTAAACTACATAGAACTTTCCTTACACTAGGAGTATAGTTATAGATGAAATGTATGATATTTGTCCGGTTTAGTACTCTGTCATCCTGATTTGTCTAAAAGAAAGCGCAAAATAAGCTTTTGCTAAATCAGATAGAATCTTCTGGTCATATGAAGCTTTCATGCCAGAAAGATGAAGTCACCTTCATAGTCCCGCTTGAGTAGTTATCAATATGACATCTGGCGCACCCACAGAAATACATAATACCGTTCCATCTAAAATTTACTATACTCCCATGAAATAACTAAACGTCAATACGGCATTCTTTGAGTGGCCTGAGTTTATTTTTTTAAAATAGCTTAGTCCAACGGAGATCCAAAGCAGGAATTGGGCTGATAATGAGCAGGAATTAGGCTGTTATTGAGCAAGAATGTTTCAAATGTTACCTTATAAACTTTCTTGACCAAAATTGTCTAATAATAATGTCGCACCAATTATCGTCGCAACTCTTTTTTTATTCGAACGAGTGAATTTTTTAACGACCTTTCTAAAAATAATAGCGAACTGGAATTGTTTCGAACTAAACCCGCAATTGTTAAAAGATTGTTTACCTCTAAATTTTTCGGCTCCCACAACTAAAGCATTTTTAATCTTAAGTACTAATTTTATATAACTACTAGTTCTTAAACCTATCATTGTTACTAAATTTTTTATTATTGGTATGTTAGCTCCATGAGGACTCTTTTGTAACAGCTTTCTAAGTCTTTTTGCATCTTAATTTCCATATGCGAATACCTGTAAATGGCTAAGTAGTTATAATTTTAGTTAATTTTTACTAGTATTAATTGCTGTTGGTTTTCCAAATATAAATAAATAAATAAATAAATAAATATAACACTCAGAGAAACATTGCTCCATGGATCAGTAATTATACCGAACAGGATTATATAAAATTATAGAAAAATGTCAATCGTATTTTAATTGTGAAAACTGTCTGATATCTGTTAGAATTTTCCGAGGACGGAGATATATTTTCGATTTTGACCATAAGTGGAGTACCTACCTACCTATAGGAAGTATACAGGAATTTGAGGTGAGTAATTTAATTTTAGAAGACTAATGAAGAGTAAATTATATACTCGTAGAAATAAATTGGTGAGTGTCAGCATGATTATTAATAATGAATGAAGAACGCTGTAGCAAGAAAACTTGGTAAAACTGATATAATAATGAAATCCTCTACTGTTTCTATTTTTGTCATTTTATAATAATTAATTATATTTATCGTACTCAGAATGATCTGCGCTATGGCTAGCGCAGTCACGTATACTGAGTGCGCTTGTACCGGCGATAAAGGCAGGCGCGCCTCCGTGCGTGCGCGTGCGCCGAGCGGCGTGCGCGGCTGCGGTGCCGTGCCACACCTCCGCAAACTACATGACCAGGCGGACGTTGCGCCGACTTTCTATTAAACTGACGTCATTGACCTCCAACAACCTGAAGACTTTATTGAAATATTATTATTATTCTTCTAACAAGGTTGGGCCAAGGGCGTTATCAAACTATGTAGGCACTATTATGTTATGTCAGTGGCATCAAGATGCGCCGCGACTTATATTCATACAATATCTATAGGATGATGCAGATGCGAGTCTTCTAAAAATAGCATGTTTTTGTATGAAATACTTATTTAAAGAAATGCGTACCTATAACAGGATACTTGCGTAGGAGGATACATTAAAAAGGCATAATAGGCATAATATCCTTTTTTTGACAAAAGTATCAACAAATTAAATGTAGGTACCTACTGGAGTATGTTAAAACAGTAACCGCACCACGTGCTTTCAGAAAAAGTGATTTTTAGTTTACCACAATAATTTCATGCTAATTGCATGCAACGTTGGGTATTCACAAACATTTAATGGTTTTAGTAATCCTAATGTCATTTACGTATTCATGAGAGACAAGACAATAAAAGAATAAAAATGTTGTAGTTTAACAGATCTTATTTTTCCAAGACGACCATTTTGATGTAAGCTAGTTAGTTTAACGATTGAGTTAGTAAACGATTGTTGACTTAATGTTAAAAGACCAGATTTCACTCTAGTGATAGGAATACAGCAACTATTGTTGTGAATTTAGTATTCGTGCGAAATTACTAAAGAACTGAGATGACCATATTGTTAAGTTATTTTCTGGTGTTTCACTTTCGAATGAAGATAAGTAAGTCGTTTAATATAAGTTAGTAGGTGATAGCGAAGTTAGTCTGGTTAGAAGTTAGGATCGCAGTAATCACGGAGACCTTTTTGGCTGTTGTACATGTTTAAAACATCGGTTCACAATAAATTGGCCAGAGACGATTACGTGACGGTTAGTTCGTCCACTTGATGTATTGGCATCGGCGCCACTGCTGACTAGATTGATATAATTGCTCTTCATCAGGAGCGGAATTTTCCGATTGCCTTTAAATTGGAGCAAATTCGTATATTTGTTAGGCGTCTTCCTCACCGCATTTTGTTTCTGTACCGAATCTGCACAGATTCTTTAGCGAGTGGATGTAATTATATGAGAGATGTCTGACCGCGTTGTAGCGTATACACATTAAACCTATCTGAAGAAAATATATAGTCTGCCCGCAAGTGCTCTCCAGATGTTTAAAAGAATCTGTATATACAAATTCTTGAAGATCACTTGCTGACTGGTTTGGTGTCGATATAACGTCGTCACATGAAGTGAACAGCGGGCTGGGGCTAGAATGGCTGGGAACTTGGAGGTCAAATGGTTGGTTTTAGAGACCTCCTTAAGGTATGCGTGCGGTAGGTCAATGTTTAGGTTGGTGAACTGACGACAGCTTCTCCATTGTTTACCTTCCCCGTTCTGCCACGTGCATACCTCAGGAGTTGATTATTACTTGAGCGCAGCCAACGAGAGTCGAACTCGCCCGTCCCACCCTACCCTTACCTTATTTAACGGCACTACCAGTAGGTAGGTACAACAAATGACGATTAACCATACATACCAAACAAAGCAAACGATACCGTATCTTACTATAACCGAGCTATTCCGGAAATGAACCAGTGAAGAAGGCGCCTTATGGGGGCTTAACTGCTGGTAGCTTGTTAGTAGTTAATTCATTGTAACTATGCGAAAAAATGTGTGTGATGAGATGATCACGCAAAAATTTAGCCACTTTGTATGATTATGATGTCAAAGTGGCAAACACTAGTCACTGTCAAAACAGCACAGTCATAGCCTACATACGTTAGGTGCAGTTTTTCGTGACAGACGCGTACTAGCATGATAAAAATATTGTATAGATCCTGATGCTATTCTATAGGTACAGATGGCAAGCGCATCGCTAGCTCATGGCCAAGGGTAAGGGGACGCTTTTATTTATTAATAAACTGTTTTATAAATATCAAAAGAGTTCATAGACATTTACTATTAGAATATCTGACTATTTGCAGCTTTATTTTTGAGGTGACGTATACATTTTTATAAATATCTCATGTTAAATCATAATTAATGTAAATTTTTAGTCGTAGACATTGCGTACCTATGTTTAAGCGATTGCAGCAAACTAGCAAACGCTGGTAATTTTAATTAAGTACTTTTATTAGCTATTGTTTTGTAGATACGCAAGTTATTAACTTTACATTTCGTAAACGCCGGAGAGTTATTGGTAATTATTTAAATTTTAAATGTCTATAGGGGCTCAATACAACAGTAACACCACACCGGTGTTGTTGAAATTTTTATAGGTTGCCATGGAACTCGAAAAAAGCTTTAGTGGAAAATTTCATACATACATATGTAATGGGCCCAGACGGGCTAGACGTGCGAAATGCCTGCTTACCAGTAGGAATAACAGGTTTAGCAGTGCGCGAGCATGGAATTTATTTATAAACCTACCTACATCACTAATTAAAATCCTGGCGAGAACTACGAGTATTCTATTTTTGCTTGGAGTCAACGATTTAGTGCAGGTTGTCCCTTAATCTACTATGTAAGAACTGAGTGCTCGATATTGCAGTAACTCGCTCAGGTATATCACTTTTAGATATTCTGATTCCAACTGTATTTTTTTTGGATTTAGTAATTCTAAGCATAATTTCAAAAAGTTTTAACGAATGTGCCCTCTTCACACGATACGCACATATGTACGTAGGGTGCTGATCTGAATAAAGCTGCAAATAGTCCAGTTATTTTTAAATCTAAGAATGCTTCGGAATATCTTGTGCTTCTATTGTCTAAGCTACAGCGCACACTATAGATTTTAGATCGACAAATAGAGGTCTGATGTATGAATCAGTTCTGAATCAACCGATAACAATCCTTTACAATATGTGCGCATTTACGTAATAGTAATTAAAAGGACCGATCTAACTTACGGTCGATTTAAAGTCTGTACAGGTACCGACAAACTTGTTGAACATCGGTTGACGAAGAGGGGGAAACGCGCATTTGCAATTGCGCGTGATTAATAGCGCGCGCGAATCTCCCGAACGCCAGCGCGCGCAATTGGTCAGAGGTATGCTTCTGACGCTTCTGACCAATAGCGCGCAGGCATCTCAAGATTCGTGTTCTGCACAATCCCCACCCGATATTTAAGAATTTTGCCGGTACCTGTAGTAAGTGTGATTATTTCAGAAGATATCCTAATACATATTATGAGCTCCAGGTTCGCACTTTAAAAACAAAGATGTGTACTGAATAGGATCGATAGGATTAAAATCATCTGTCATCGATTATGCGCAAGACAAGTTATGTACGACAGTGCGCATATGACCTAATGCAAGATTGCAATTGGCCGTACTAGCAGCATTGCTTAACACGGCTGCATCGAGCTCTTCACAAAGGAACAATTAATTCACAGATTAAATCAGTCTGCGGTCGACTTCTGCCTCTCGCTAATTAAAGCTGATTAGCTTCAGGAGTTGAGCCCGTCCAGTAACTGTAGGTACTTATAATACGACATATTTATTCATCTCTTTAGCTCTGGAAAATGAAAGACATTTTTTTCTTTAGATGCTATGATTTGAACTGTGACTTGCAGGTTTTTCTCTGAATTTACTAAGTAAAGTAAATAAAGATTAATACGAATTTTTCTATGCTTCCTTTTTATACCTTAGCTCGGGCTTTTGATATCATGTCCGAGTTTATATAATTGAGAAATGAAGTATTTACATTTACTTACCTATTCAAATACGTATAAGAAAACTTTGTGAATTTTTAGTTAAAGGATGTCGGTGTTTGAACACATGTCATTATACATACGTGAAAATAAAAAGTACTTTCGATACTGGTCGAAATATATTTTGCAATCAAAACAAGCACTTTACTAGGTGCGTCATGCGCCAAACCAGAGGTAGACAAACATTACAGTGTGAAAGCAAGGTTCTTCGAACCAGTAGCTGCCCACAGGCAAATATACATAAAAAAACCAGCATATGTTTTTAAGCCACTCAAATATTCAAATTAGACGTTAGAGTACATTTGACAATGTAATTATAAATTTATTAATAGCGCTAACTTACTTCCTTGACTGAGTTAGATGACTTTTTTTCTGTGATCTAAAAACTAGGTCTGAGTCATAGAATAAGTATACCTACTTATTTAGTCTATGGTCTGAGTATTTGATCAAGTTTTGTTACTAAATTTATTACAGTATGTATATCTCAAAATTAAATCTTTTATTTTTGCAAGTTTATGTACTCATAGTTTTTTGTAATCTGCCAAAATTAAACGGTTGAGTATAGTTTTTTGTCGTTATATAACATTGTAATTCATGTTATATAACGACAAAAAACTATACTTATCTTACATTATCTGTAATAGTTGTTGCTTTAAATTAACTTATAATTAGAATAGAACATTTATCTATTCTTTCTAAAATTTAATTCAATACATTGGTTACATACATACATACTGGTTTGTACAATTGCCAAACTTGTGAATTGCCAACGTTCTGAATAGCCCAAACTATCATTCCTATTTTGCAATAAAGGAGTTACTTAAAATAAAAACGGTTTCAATTTGTTCATAATAGAGACTGACAACTAGGATCAGCATTATAATGACGATTATGAGAGAAATGACCTGAAAACATGAGGAAACTGTTTACAGGGAATATAACTTTCACGATCGTCGTTTGTTACCCGCAGTCACTAATACAAAATCCCGGTAGGTAAGGTATTATTTTGGTAATGGCTAATTGTATTTGATATTATGCTTTATGGAAACTCATACTTTTGTTCGTCGTGTCTCATGGTGATCGATGACATACCTTGACTAGGTCGGCACAAAATGCTGGAAGAAAAACGTAGCATTCAGTCATTCTGGTTTCGCCAGAATACCAACGCTGCCTCGGCATCATAACCGATGACGTGGTAGCTCAAGCTGAGGCTGGTCCAATTGGCCATCTACTTGTAAATGTGTAATGTCTCAACTTGGCTGTATGTGCCTATCTGTGCTGTGCCACACAATATGATGGCTAATAAAAGATTCTTAATTTTATTTCGCTTTGACATTTTGATTAGTACGTAAACACGTGTTGCACTCCCACGGACGCCGAGTCGATGGCGATCGAAATTTCTGGCTTCTTGTTACCGCTTTGTATGCACACTCCAATGTCCGTGAGCGTTATGTTTCATAAACATAGCCTCATTATTCATTGGCCGAGTGGAAAATTACTCTTGACGCCGAACAGAGTGACCATCTCATCAATAATACATGCGACTTTTATAGAGAAACACGGATTACTATACATTACAACTGTTTAATGCGAATGATTTATATAGGTATCTGTAATGGCGACATGAAATGTTAAGAATGATAAAATAACCGTGCATTTGTTTTTTGAGAGTACGCAAGTAAACTTGTTTTTATCTCGACCGATTGACGGTTCAAAAATAATGACTATAAAATATGAAGTTGTTGTACATTTTTCTATGTCAACTATCACTAGTAGTCCAGTCATTTTAGGATTTCACCTCGGAATTCGAGATACCCAGCTGTAAGTCTGTAAATACTTTCATATTGACACCCTAAAAGTTGTCTTAAAACCTACATATGGTAGGGTGTACGCAACTATTAAATTTCAAGGTCAAAGGGTCCAAAAATGGGACTTTTTTCACTATTTGCTCTCCAGGGCCAAAACTATGCTTTTATTGCGAATTATGTTTTCCCCACTTATAAACTGTATTAAATTACTTGCAATTTGAGCCTAACAGCAGCGCTATTGACTCCATAGGAGCCAAGCTATGGCACTTTGAAGATGACCAATATTTGTCGAAATAAGAAATTTTCAGGATACTTCCACTTATTTCGTGAAATATTGGCAAAACCACTTGGCCTATGAAAAAAGGTCACTGAAAACATTTTGTAGTACATTTATTAAACTTTTATTAGAGCACAAAACGAAGTCTGTGAGACTAGCTGTTCCCTCACAATCTCAAAAAAACGAAAAGAAGGTAAAATGGGTGATATAGACAAAAGACTATATAATATTGGGTTATTGGAAATTAGACGGGAATGCTATAAATAGTAGTGGGTGGAGGTCATTTGCGATCGTTTAGGCTCGCTTGAAGTTTGATTTGAAATCTAATTTCTAAGCAAAACATAAAATCATCATTGATTTTATGACTAACCGAAAAAACTGCGATTGTCTAAAAAATATAGCCTGTAAATGCAAAAAAGGATGTAGAAGGGCACGCAAATGACCTCCACCCACAACTATTCATAACATTCCTGTCTAATTACCAATAATCCATTATATATAGTCTTTTGTCTCAATAACCCATTTTAACTTCTTTTCGTTTTTTTGAGATTGTGAGGGAACAGCTAGTCTCACAGACTTCGTTTTGTGCTCTAATAAAAGTTAAATAAATGTACTACAAAATATTTTCAGTGACCTTTCTTCATAGGCCAAGTGGTTTTGCTAATATTTCACGAAATAAGTGGGAGTATCCTGAAAATTTCTTATTTTGACAAATATTGGTCATCTTCAAAGTGCCATAGCTTGGCTCTTATAGAGTCAATAGCGCTGTTGTTAGGCTCAAATAAAAGTTAAATAAATGTACTACAAAATATTTACAGTGAACTTTTTTCATAGGCCAAGTGGTTTTGCCAATATTTCACGAAATAAGTGGGATTAACCTAAAATTTTCTATTTTCGAGAAATATTAGTCATCTTCAAAGTGCCAATATTTCTCGTCAGCTTGGCTCCTATGAAGTTAATAGAGGCCTCCAATTGTAGGTTTTTCAATACAGTTTATGTATCTAGGAACATCGTTCACAAAAAATGCATGGTTTTGGCCCTGGAGAGCAAATAGTAAAAAAAGTCCCAAAATTTCGAGAATTTTTAGTCCAGTCATTATAGTAAGTTCACCTCGAAATTCGAGATACCCAGCTGTAAGTCTGTAAATACTTGTATATTGATACCCTAAAACTTGTCTCAAAACCTACATATGGTAGGGTGTACGCAACTATTAAATTTCAAGGTCAAAGGTCACAAAAATCGGTTCTTTGCGCTTTTTTTGTAAACATCTCATTTCCTATGGGTTTTTTGTAGAGTCCGACCAAAACTGGTTTTCCGGCCGAAACCGAAACCGAATGTTCGGCCATGGCTTCAGTTTCGGCCGAAACCGAAAACGAAACTCACTTGGTCAAGTATAAAATTCCTTAAAATACTGAAATTTGGTGCATTTTACCCATTATTTTGCATTAATTGGGACATGAAATGGAATCACAGTATATTAATCTTGTTGTAATCATTTATTTAATACTAGACTTCCGCCCCTGGCTTCGCTGGCGTAGGCTACACTCTTTAAACCACCATGAAACCCCCCAGGTAACTTCCAAAACCCCGTTCTTAGTGGAAACTTACACATTATAAAGCACGCTTTTAGAAAATTTAAAGTAAAAAAATTAAACCACTTTTTAACACCCCTTGGGGGTGAAATATCCAAAAGCCTTTTTAGTGGGAACTTAAACATTACAAAGAACTCCTGTACAAATAATTGTATGGGCTCTGTTCCCACCCACCAACAGACTTGGCACTAGTTTTAATATTATTATGACATTCTATGAAAAGACAAATAACCATTTTTAATCCAAAAAATGAGGGGGTATTAAAAAAAACCGTGCTTATGCCGCACGCCTAAGATGCAGAATTGCGCTGTAAGTCTAGCTTGAAGTAGACTTTTTCATCATGTAAGAAGTTATTAATATTAATTAGGTTCAAATTCTCATTAACAATTCTGCAATAACATGGGCAGGTATAAATTGATACTGAATAAAAAGTGGATAGGTTAGGAAAAAATTATAAAATTTTAAATGAAAAATTGACAAATATTTATAATCATTGATTTATCGATAGTTCATCAACTATTAAGGCGCGTTTTCGACCGGAGGCACCGGTTGACCTGAAGTGATGCTGTGACCGCCATCTATCTCGAAAACGGTTCACCGTATAAAAATTTTTTTTAAACAAAATTTGTAGAGAATTTTTTATTCTACAATATTGATAATAAATACAAATAGCATAAAACCCATAGGAAACGAGATATTTACAAAAAAGCGCAAAAAACCGATTTTTGGCCCCCTTGACCTTAAAATTTAATAGTTGCGTACACCCCACCATATGTAGGTTTTAAGACAAGTTTTAGGGTGTCAATATACAAGTATTTACAGACTTACAGCTGGGTATCTCGAATTCCGAGATTCATACCTAATTTATGCTAAAATGACTGGACTATAGTTGACATAGACAACATAGTGTATCGTCAAATGTTTAAAAACAAAATAACAAATATTACGACATAAGGTTAACTGTTAAAAGAATTCAACAATTCAATTAAATTAAATATGCGGAGCCGCATATACTCGTACATATTTTGTTTGTCAACTGAATTTTTACTTAAAGTTTTACTAACTGCAGCGACATCACTACCATAAAATATTGGTTCAATTATAATAGAACACAATTATAGTAAAGAGGCAAATATATAATTGCCTCTTCAGTTGCAGGAGCAGGGAGATGAGAGCTAAAATGACAAAACCACAGTAGAGTTCTTGATCTCCTTAAACCCGTAAATGTTATGATAGAAATCAGCTCTGAATACCTTTAAAATACATGAGGCATATCCACAAAGAATAGTTGCGGTTGATTGGCTAGAAAAAACGCTGAACAGTGAAAAGTGCACCACGCGATGCATCGCGCAATGATCACACCACGTCGAACAAGCGGCTTGATTCACATTCCTTGCATTATGTCAGTCGCCTGGTTTCGTCTCGCCATCGTCACGTGTCGTTGGCACTTCTTGCCAAGGACGTGACATTTCGATAGCTATGAAAACGACTAATTCTGTTGTCATACCTACTCGGTACCAGTATTAACTAGATTGTATACAAAAGTCTTTTCGTTTTTGAGGATACGTGTTTTATAGGTGTAAATGAAATGTCACGACCATGTTTATGTAACAACACTTAAACTGTTTGGTTTGGGATGGCACAAAACATACATAATAATTAAGGTCTGTCCAAAAAGGATATAAGTTCATGGTAATCCTAATTCGATTAATGCTCTCGAACACCAGAATGTCTAGAAATTTCAGTGCCTCACTACAGAAATTGGAAAGTTGGAAATCTGCCCACTAGGTTTATGCTTTTGTACCTACACTTACTATCAGATTAGGTTTGAACTAGACAACATTATCTTCGCATTATTATGATAAGAGTGATTGATTCTCTGTATTGATTTTTTATTATCGATTCCGGCGTAGCTTCGCGCACGTGGATGAAATTTGTTCCATATTGTATCTGACATATTTTTTATACTGCTTTTAGTAAGTAGGAACAATTACCAGGCTTGTCAAATCTAGGATCATAGTCGAAGCGGACCCTGAGTTCCATACTGGATGCAACCGGGAATACCTACGCTGGGATGATGATGATGATGAGTAAGTAGGAACAAAAGTGAATATATTGGTTAGAAAACTGAGTACAAAGAACCACGCTTCAGCTTCACCACTATTTTATACATTGTGTAGACTAGACAATGACGACACGTAGACATTCATGGTTATTTAAAGGATAAAGCGAAAATGATTGAAAATACTGACTTTCCCAGCAGAGATAATTTAAAAAATATTTAAAAATGTAAGATTACTTTGTGCCACACCTTAAAACTCACAAATTAGTCACCTTTTCAGTATAAGTGCAGACACGAAATATTGTTACCTCCAAAATAAGTACAAAACAACAGCGATTAGATGACTAGCACAATTATTATTCGCTTCTGACGCAATGTTTATTTCCATCCAAGGCAGTTTATAGTCCAATGCATTGAAAGTACTGCTTATCGTGTCTGTGGGGGCTTCTGATTGGCTGAGCCGAGGGGGCCTGGCCCGGGTGTGTTTCGGCCGTTGCCACCTCGCTGCAAAGGCCACGACTGTCAAGCTGTGCTGACTTTACAAAAACATTATCAGGAACTATAATGGCGACTGCATTTTTTTGTATCGCGCAAAAACTCGAAGGTGTTAGCATATTTGTTTTGCTTTTAGATTGCATGAAGCGAATACCGCAGTAACATCAAGATTTTTTGATTTTATAATCGAGGTCGCACAATCAAAATCTCTGCCGGTCTAGGAAGTTTTTTTAATTGTATTCCTAGTCACTAATAATAACATCATAAATAATACTTTAGTTTTAACATTTATGAAGGAAATTGTTAAAATAGTTAGGTAATTAATTATTTACAGGTGTTTCGTTTTATTTTTACTTTTATCAATTTTTAAAATAGGTCTGTTGTTTTTGTAGGACTGTAGATGGAGGATGATCTGACCGAATCCTGGAGTAATTTGTTAATTATAAATTTTGTTTTAGTGACGAGTTTTTGTATTTTAAAGTTGCCGTCTGTGTTTGTTTACTCTGCTTCTCTTACGGTGACCTAATATGTATGTGCAATAAATAAGGTAAAATCCTTAGGCATATTAAATAGAAATTTAAAGTTAGATTAGCTTGCTTTTTCAATGAATGTAATTATTATTATTATTATGAGCCTATAACGTCCCACTGCAGGGCAACGAATGTTATATAATCTAATTATGCGTTCATTATTATTATTTTGGATTATAAAGTATAAAACTACTTTATTTGTCTTAATCAATTTTAATATTATCTGAGTCCTGTGACGCGTTGAAGTTTTTTCTATGTTATAGAAATAACTATTTTTATTATTTACCATAGATTTATATTTACCATTTAGTTGTTTAAGATTTTGTATTCGTGGATCGTTGATTCGTGGTAAAAAATATTAAATTCTTTATCGTCTTTATTGTCATCTAGCCGCAAACTTACGGGACAAGATATTAGATAAAAAAATCGATATTAGTCAATGATTCAAGAATTATAAATTATTATATATATATTAGAAGTTAAACCTAATTGTGTGCGCCATGAAGTTTAATAGCTTTATTATGTTACAGATAGCACATTTTAATAACCTCCACAATGTGGCACAAATATATTATTATAATGCTTGGAGCACGTTCGTTGAGTTTTAGTAGAATTATTATACCTTTTGGCTTGACTACCGTCCAGATAATTGCACAGACCACAACCTGAATACAACGGCTTTCAATATAAAAACAAGTCTTGTATTGCTTAGGTCCTAGTCATTTTTGAGTGTAGGTATTTCTTTTAATTTTTAGAATCTGTATGGCTGAAATATTAGTCTACAAATAAATAATTGTAATGCTGACTGCAAAATAAAACTAAAACGGATAACAGTTGCCGCGATCTCACTGATCCGTTTTGACAACTCATAATGTCATAGAAAATTGCTCTTTATTCTCCATAGAAATAGGATCCATGGGATGTATGCTATTATATTAAGCATTACAGAATACTTAGGCCTTCTTGCCTTGAATACGGTTCAATTTCTTAAGACACTAAGTTCTGTCGAAACGGACCTATTAGATCGCGATAATTAAGGACTAGTTTAATTTTCAGAAAAGGGTTTCTTATTTTGAAAAATTGCCAAACATGAGTTATCTAATCTCGAACCCATCTGTTAAAACCGTTGAAACTGACTTTGTCAAAAAAATCGTTTTTTTCGTTCGGAAGGTTTTTATTTTATTAAAAGGTTGCCATACGAGTAGATTGCGAGATAAATTTCTCATATTCGCAGTGATCAATTCGGACAAGTGACAGCACTTATGAGATTATGCCCCATAATACTTTATGTTCCAACTTTCCAAGTATCACACTGCCACACGTTAAAATAATATTATTGTAACTGATATCTCTACATGTGACTCATTTGACAGATCCTTTTAATATGAATGTTATCGTTAGGTTTTCGTTTTGTTTTCGTTGTATTTTTTTTTGTAATGGAAATTTTATTGATGACTAACCAAGAAGACTGGCAAATACTTTTATACTATAAGGCTTCCAGTGTGCTACTACCTCTTAGGTTGAACACATTATTGTCATGCTGTGAAACAATCATTTCAGGAGCTCAACATAAGTAACAGTCGTCAACTCGGATGCAGATAAACCTATATCCTTTATATTAAACTAACAAAATCTTCAAACATCAGATTCATATTTAAGCATAACGTTATTTGTCATATCACTTCGCGTTCACCAACGTCCGTGACTGCAATATTTAACTTATGCTTAGTAAATTTTAACTGCGTAGATTTGTCTCTGAGGAACTAAGAAGTATAATTAAATGCATTCACAGTAAACAAAGCACACATACCCTATTTAAAATAATAGAATATGAAGTACAATTTATGGAGAGGACCTACGTTGAATGCAAATTTAAAGAGCACATGGATATTCACGTGTTTGGGGATGATGTGGCGAGTTGGCGACGGTAGATATATAATTAAGTTGACATTGTAGGTAAGTTTGATAGGCGTCGTCAAATATGTATTTTGGCTGTTAACGAGCAATAGGGTTACCACATAGATTATCACGTTTCTCTAAATTTGTTCATAATTTTCAAATATCTACATCCTTTCATTGAGCTACTGATATTTCTATGCATCCTTTATCCATTTGGCAGTACCTGCCTGCGTGGCTTATCAGTAGCATTGTGCACGAGATTTGCATGCTCAGTTAACTTCTTCTTCTTTTCGTGTCGATGACAAACATTCACACAAAGTCGGCCCAGTACTCGGCGACGCGTATCGCGTTATCCGTCGCACTGATTAGCTCACTCAGGGTACAGGTGACAGGGCACGAGGGGCAGGAAATTAAGTGGCGCATGGATTGGGGCGAGTTAACTTATAGTATTATGCACGTATCGATATCGTACATGCAGTTTTGCAAGACCTTTCCCGTTGCTGTATTCAAACGAATGTCCAATTCATTGAACGGAAAATTAACCTGGCTGCAATGCTAACAAATATAGAGTTTTTGTTTACAATTGTATCTACACACGCATATACATAGTGTGTTGCTCTATTTTTGGGTAGTATTTTCTCAGTAGATGAAATTTCTTTCATGTTTGCCTTTTTTGTGCCTAAGTTTAGACTCATAAAAACATACACATATGAACGAATGTCAAACACCGTAACGGAAGAATTAAGAAAGTCATTAATTTCTTTCAGATAAATTAATGTAATTCGTGATTCTTTCGTTCCTCAATCAATGCTTATGCGTATTTAAAAATTGGCCATGAACGCATATCATATGATACGTGTAGCTAGTAAATAACATATGCTAATAACCATTTTTCGCATAATTTGTATCTTATAAATTAATAAAACATATTTTAGTTCTTATTGCGATTGTTAGTCAAAAACAATTGCCACAAAGCAAAGAGTACACGGTCAGATTTTTTTTCAATAATCCGGGTTTACAACCTTAGCAATAAAGAAATGGCCATATACAAACATATTCATTTAAATGGTTCTATCCACTCACACCGTTTTTATTGACGTGAAGTGGAGCTGTTTGGCGCCTACTATTTGGACAATCGTCGTCTTCTTAGCTACTCACATGAAGCTCCGTTGGTCTACGGCTTAAGAACCTGAACATCCGAACTGTTTCGTAGAGGTGGACTCCTTCTACTTGAATGAGCTTGTGTAATAAATAATAGGTTAGGCACGTCAAACATTACCTATAAGTACCTACACGTAAGGATTGACCAGGTGACCAGAGGGTCGCCACCGATGGATGTGCGTCGTACACAATAATTCAATGTTTTCAAGTGATTTTATTGATTTGACATTGGACACTGTCCATTACATTGATGGATTGCTACGCAATAGGTAGGTTACATGACGGTGGGTGCAGCGTAACATTCGCTTCTCTATTGGCTGATTTTCATCTGTCGATACGATTGTCTTTACGTATATATTCTGTTGGTTACACTTAACTATTCATTAATGAATTATACATTTGCGTCAGTGTTTACTAATGCAATGAACCACTGTAATTCAGTGGGTTACGGCTTATTCATCCAGTCGGCTTAGCTAGCAACGAAATCTATACTAAACTAATATTATAAAGTGGAAAGTTTTGATTGTTTCTATTGAATAGGCTCCGAAACTACTGAACCGATTTGAATAATTCTTTCAATGTTGGAAAGCTTTATCCAATATAAGCAATGTGGGCGACTTACCTTCGAAACAAACAAATAAATGGAAGCAATTTAATAGGTTAAGGTCTAATTTATTTTTTCCAGCATCTTATGATGTACTTTTTGCATGCTTTGAAAAAAAAGCTAAATAAATTAGACCTTAACCTGATAAATAAGGACATTTTATTTTATGACACCAATGTGTACCCTATTTAAAGCAAATAAAAAATTTTGATTTATTGGGTTTGATTTTGTGAAACTGAAATAATTTATCCATTTCGCATTGATTGACATTACGTATACTGTTTCCAACAGTAAACAGTTTGCTTTTCATCGATTTATTGACAGTTCATTTGTGGTTTACCATTAAAGAAGAACGGCGAAATTGGGCCTGATTTTAGGTGTTCGTTACACAATTCAAAATATATTTAATATTCGTCACAAATTTTATAAGAGTTAAATACAATTTTATTATATTTTTTACCAAGGGATAAAAAAATAATCTAATAAATGAAAATACTATTGGTTTTGTAGTGCATCCGGTGTGTTGTGTGCATAGTGCATAATATGTCCGGTAGAATATCGTAGAATAATAATAGTGTTGCTAGTTAAGATACTTAAATACTGATTTTCTGATACAAATGACAGCTAGAATAGAGGCACCTCAGAGAGGCACGATAATTTTTCTGAAAACATTATGGCAACAGAAAAGTAAAAAAAAATCAAATGTCAAACAACGTTTGTCAATAATTAGTTTCTGTTTGTTTTGATTTTCCTAAGTGAATCCTATTTCTTTGGTGTTATTGTTCGAATGCTTGGTTTATATTATTGACATCTTTCGCTACGTTTTTAAAGGACGGTTTCAGCCTAAACAAACGACCTAAGCTTTTCTCACAACGGACCCAGTGAACTCGACAATTGGGGTTATTTTGTGGAAATCAAAATCATCCTTTATCTATATTTTCCCATGGAGATGATCTATAAATTGTAGTGTATTTGAAATAATACTTTATTCTCTACATCATAAGAGTAAATATGTAAGTGTAATCCTAAAAAAATCTAGGCCCAACTTTCTATGGAATTTCGCCCGACTCCTTTAGCTAGGCGTTTTTCAAGACGATATTTTTATGTGGATTTTTTTTAAACAAATCGTGTGACATATTTGCTCTAGTGTATGTTACTCGGTGTTAGCAACTAACGGGCACCTATGAGGTTCAACACGTAATTTTACATATGACGCGTTTGGTTGACTGGGTTTTAGTTTAAAAAATTTAGGAAAACATGATGTTTTCAAATATTTTTTTGTTGAGCTAGAGGTACCGCGAATGGGAAAACCCAAGTAGTCATACGTCTTGTAACCAACGTGATTGTCAAATATAAGATACTTACAGTTAAAATTATGTAATTTGCTTACTCGACGAAGTGAAGAAGGATTTTAAGATTCTTGTTGAAGATTACCTTTGGACATTGAAGTCGACCAGTTTTAAGTTTTACCTTAAAAATATGTGTTTATGTAATAACGTAGAGATCCAAAAAATGATTGAAGTAAATATAAGTAACTATACATATAGGTATTCCATCATGCAAAGGTGGCGAACATGTAATTGTTCTGATACATTTCTATAAAAGTTTCACCAATTGCTGTCCAAGAAAGACTCCAAGCTACAATGTCTAACCAAGACTACATTGAAGCAACTAACTGGTCAAAGGTACCGAGGTTCAAACGTGCTGAAAATAACCGGACTATCGATCGGGCCTGAAAATATTCTTTATTATGACTTCAATCGAGCCAACCGATAACGAACCATTTGGTGTAATAGTCGAGAAGTCAGCTATTACACTAGAAGTCGCGGGTTCGTTCCCCGCACGATATAAACATTTGCGTGCATAAACATGTCCTGTTTGTATCGGTCTGGGTGGGTGTTTCTATGTATGATAATATGTATGTATTGTTAGGCAAATAATTGGTTTACTAGATTAACACATCACTATGGTCACCGCGTACGGTGCCCCGCACTAGCCGGAGGGATTTGACAGATAGATTTTTTACCGCGCTTGCGGTATTAATGTATAATGCCGATTAATGTAAAAGCTTGTTAAATTGTAATTATCAAGAGAAAGGTCTTTATATCTAAAAGTATGTATTTAGAAAAAAATGTATAAGTAATGTTTATCCGTTGTCTGGCACCCATCTCTTCTTCTTCTTCAACCTGTAGCCACCCAATGCTGAGTGTAGGTCTCTTCCATGGAGCGCCAATTCCGACGGTCTTGTGCCTTCCTCATCCAATCCCTACCCCCGATTTTCACCAGATCGTCCGTCCATCTGGCCGGTTGTCTGCCGACGTTTCTGCGTCCAGTTCGTGGTCTCCACTCTTGCACCTTCTTGCCCCATCTGCCATCAAGCCTACGGCATATGTGGCCTGCCCACCTCCACTTCCTTTCCGCGATCACTTTAGCTATGTCGACTAGCTTTGTTTTTCCCCGGATCACGGTATTTCGTATTCGGTCACGAAGGGAAACGCCCAACATAGCACGCTCCATAGCTCTTTGGGCGACCTGCAGTTTGGTGATCAACTGCTTAGTGAGCGTCCACGTTTCGGCTCCATATACCATGACGGGTAAGACACACTGCTCTGTGTGTCTGGCACCCATAGCACAAACTAATGCTTTATTTAGGGCTAGATGATGCTGTGTGAATAATGACCAGAGATAATAATTAATTTATTTAGGTATTAATCAGTGCTTGCAGCTTAGTAGCACAAACAGACTGATGATTTCTTCAATGAATTGTGCCCCAAGAACGCTTTGGAAAGTAAAAGTTATATCAAGGAACATTGCGTGTATAATGCATTTTATTGACCATCCAATAACAATACTGCAACATTAACAGTGGCATTGTCATTGTCGAGGGTCGACTTAAAACTCGTTTTCAAGGTGTTTAAGAAGATTCCTCGTACTTGTTGATGTCAAGGCAAGTAATATTCGAGCACTCAGTTCCAATATTGTTTTTATTTCGTTAAAGTAAGTGGAACATAAATAATGATGATGAATATCGGTCCACACTAAAACACTGATAACACCCCAAAGTAAATATCTAGCACATAAAATGTTTCTAGAAATTCGTTTATCTACTATACATGTACCTAATGTTATGTTATGTATTGTGGTGTAAGATAATAATATAAAGAAATTTCCAAAAGGTTTAATGTGTTGCCTTTCGTATTGATTCATTAGTCGGTCTTGAGATGTTAAGAGTACAACGACATTGTCTTATGTCTTACAATAGAGCGCTGAACATTAAATGGAAATATAAGTGGCCCTGAATTTTATAATAAATACATCTTTAGTTGACAGACAGTTAGGCGGACAACTTGATGATAGCAATTCAAATTCCGTTAGAAAGCACCGCATTCTTTTTGTTATACCTTATGTTGGGTCTATTCCCAGTCATCACCACTGGCTTTGTCACCACTGGGGACAAATGGGAAAAATATTCCCGATTGTTGCCAGTGGTGACGTATAACACTTACTTTCCCAGTTGTAGCCACTGGTTTATCACCACTGGTGACAAATGAGAAAAATACGTCCCAATTAACGCCAGTGGGGACGAACAGCACAAATATTGTCGCAAATGTCACCATGCATAGAAACACAAAATAATAATAATTAATTATTTTATAATTAATAATTATTATTATTTTAAATCACAGTTACATACCAATAAGGTATTCGGGATCCCAGTAGTCATGCATTCTTACCAGTAGAACTACTGGGATTTTTCGTCCCAATAAACTTACCGATGGTAGGTCTACGGTCTATTCCACTTTGATCACCTGGGTGATATCACCCAGGTGACCATTGGAGACAGTTTGAGTATCCTCTGGTCACCCGCGAAAATGATCACCTAGGTGATCATAGGCGACTCCAATTAAAATTATTATTTCGGTATCCTTAAATCACCGAAACATTTTAGTCTTTTTTAATCACCTATAAGATCATAGGCGACTCTAATTAAAACTATAATTTCGGTATCCGTAAATCACCTAAACATTTTAGTCGTTTTTAAACAAATGCATTTCGGGAAAACAAATAAATTTCGGGAAAACAAATGAATGTCGGGAAAACAAATGAATGTCGAGAAAACAAATGAATGTCGGGAAAACAAATGAATGTCGGGAAAACATTGTTTATTGATCTGAAGTAAAAAAAACAGGTGCAAGCGATTTTCGACCTTATCGACATTTACCAAAATAACTGATTTTAATGAACTAGCAAAGATAGTCGACAAGCGGTTGCGAAAAAGCAACAAAATTTTAAATGTCAATAAGGTCTAAAATAGCTTGCACCTGTTTTTTTAACTTCAGATCAATAAAAAAATTTTTAACGACATTCATTTGTTTTCCCGACATTCATTTGTTTTCCCGATATTCTCTTGTTTCTCCGACATTCAATTGTTTTTCCGACATTCATATGTTTCTCTGTCATTCAGTTGTTTTTTCTGATATTCGACACCAGCAAATTAGACTACGCTAACTCGAAATTTTGCAAATTTCACTTTTTTACACCATACTGCTTAATATATGGAGTAGAATCTACCACATAAAATTCATATAGAAATTCTAAAAAATAACAAAGTTACAAATTAAAGAAAGCGCTAAGTAAATGTACTTTTTAAAATCACCCGACATAGACTACGCTAAACACTGGTTGGAGGCGTCTTGTCGGGAATCGCGCCTTAAGTATCCGAAAATTAAATATTCATATTCACGGGATTAGTGGTGATGCATTGATAAAAGTATTTATAAGTGAGTTAATCATAAAACAATAATGTCTCAATATCGAGCTCATTTTATAGTGGAATTAAGCAAAAACAATAATTGCCAATTGACGACTCGTGAAGAAATAGCTGAAAAGTCAAGTAGGAATGATGAGAGAGGTAAGTATTGATATTGAGTATTTACATTTGAAAAGAATTAATGAATGCAAATACTTTTAAGTAGCCATAATAATAAATTAAGGAAAATTTAGGCGCTCGGCATCTTGTCCGCGTAACACTACGCTATGCTTACTTAGCGCTGTTTTATTCGTTCAAATGCCGCGCGTACGTGTTCTAACACGTACAACTTAGCTTATCCGTATAGTTCTGAAAATCGTTAGTTTAACTGGTAATGTTATATTTTTAGGGTTTCATTGTCAAGTGCCAAATAATGAACAATTGAAATTGAATTTTAATTGAATATAATTTACATTTAATTATTTAACTTTGTATATCTTTAAGTTAATAATAAAGTAAATGTTTTCATAATTGACATTCTTTATTTATGCAATTTGTCCACAATTCTATTTAAAATTATTAGTATTATGATTTTGTACATTTCATACTAAAGTAAGCTAAGTATAAGTTGGCTTAATCTTTAAAGCATTACTTAATCAGGGTTTCTTGTGAACACTAAGCTAACTCGAGCTAAAACTTAAACTAATAATGATTATTAAAATTAAGTAACAACATTCCCTTAAGCATTAAAAGATACGTAAGTGTATAAAATTTCATAAAAATCTGTTGATAAATAAAAAAGTTATCACAAGTTTCGTTTCAATCCGCTCTGGTGTAAATATGACTTTTCTAAGTTAGCGTAGTCTTAATTGCTGGTGTCGATTTACTTGTTTTCCCGACATTTTCTTTTTTCTCCGACATTCATTTGTTTTCCCGACATTCATTTGTTTTCTTTTTATTCTATTAGTATTATTTTTTCCTGATATTCATCTGTGAAAAATAAAGTTCTGTTATTTTTTTTCTTAGTTGTCTATTAATTACTTGGTCTGTGTTTTGTAAATATTATTATAGTAAAACTAATGGGAAAAAGCAACACAAGCGTAGCCCTACCATCGGTAAGTTCCCAGAAGTTCTACTGGTAAGACTGTAGGGATTGATCTGGTCTTACTTAACTTTTTATTTGTGTTTTTATGCATGGTGACATTTGCGACAATATTTGTGCTGTTCGTCCCCACTGGCGATAATTGGGACGTATTTTTCTCATTTGTCACCAGTGGTGATAAACCAGTGGCTACAACTGGGAAAGTAAGTGTTATACGTCACCACTGGCAACAATCGGGAATATTTTTCCCATTTGTCCCCAGTGGTGACAAAGCCAGTGGTGATGAATGGGAATAGACGTTATGTTGTAAGTGAACTTATCTTGGAAACATTTATTTCAAACTAGCCTTCCGCCCGCGGTTTCATCCGCGCGTAATCTCTTTTTTCAAATAATCTTCCCCCATATTTCCAGGATCAAAAGTACCCTATGTTTACCGGGGATAGTGTAGCATTTCAACAGTGAAAGAATTATTCAAATCGGTTTAGTAGTTTTAAAATTGTTATTCCCGCGGGAATGAGACGTTTCCCGTAGAAATTTTATAGCCTATGTCCTTTCCGGGTTATAAACTATACGTGTGCCAAATTTCATCTAAATCCGTTCAGCTGTTTAGGCGTGATTGAGTAAGTATAATATTAGTAGGATGTCCTCGTAGACTTTTTATTCCAGTTATCGATACACAGGTAGCTCGATAAGTATGAAAGATTTATGTCGTTTCACATACAGACCGCTAATGGTACGCCACTGCGGCTTATTTCATTAGGAAGGGACATTTAATCAGGAAGCATTGGTATTGACTAATGTTTTGCCATTGTTTTAGGACCTTCTCTGTTCTCCGAGCCTGATTTCAGGTTTACTGGCTGACCTTACTTTTATATTAGTATTTCTTGGAACACGGCTCAAACTTTTGGTGGTGGTAGCCCAGTCGGATTTTGCAAAAGTCTTATCACTTCGTTGAGGTCTTATCAAAAAGAGCCAAGCCGGAAATACCTCTGGGGTTTTAAGGTACGGTGTAGCGTTTAGCTAAATTTTTTTGGTATAAGTGTGCTTGTTTTTCAACGGTAAGAGAATTCTACTCGGGTGCACGCTGGTTATTACAGGGTAATGTAAAGATCACGTTGCCAGCATGTTGCATGTGTTTATTCCCACATGCTTAGTGCTCACAATATTAGCTATTGACAATGATAATAATGCTCATTGTACATATTAACGCGTTGTGAATATTAATGTAAGTGCATAATGAATTATACAAACTGATAACTTGTTCCATTATTTATCAGGACTGATGCCGCGTGATAGTAAACCACACATTGTTCAGGCAATTAGTTAGAATCTATTTACCAATTATGTTATAAAATGATTAGCCGGAACACTAGAGTAAGCTTGAAAAGTAAACAGAGACAACAACATTAGATGAACGATGTGTCGACTATAGTGATTTATAATAGTAATTAATAGGAGGCTTTGATAAACACTAAACTTAATGACGTGAAACAGCATTATTACGATCACGGTTCAGACAAATAAGTAAAGTGACACTTTCACGATACTTTAATCTTACGTTTTTTATGTATTAATTGACAAAGATTTTAATAGTATTTTGACTAAAGATACGTAATACAATGTACATATGTTTTAACTGTGACGAACGAAAATTACGTCAATTCATAGTACGGCTGAAACAGGCTAGAACTATTGCTATTTAATAACTAACTTGCATATTATAGTTTGCAGGGTTGCACTGGCACTTATTTGGACATAGCTCTAAACATTGACAATTCAATATTCATTTTCGAACTATGTTTTTCTGAAAAACTAAGGCGTTTTTTTTTTTCCGGACTGACATCACTGTTGGCCGCGGATGGCCTCGACAGCTTAACCGAGCAATGTGGGAGCGGAAGGCTCCACCACCAAAACTAAGGCGAAGGATTGACATGTCTAAATGTCTATGCCAGTCATCTGTCAATCCCCACCCTTTCCCAAGATGACAGCTTCTGTTACGGTCTTTAGGTTCCGTCACGATAAGTTGTCTGTCCCCTAGCCGTTATATTGGCAGCATTGCCTACTGTTTTTCTTTTTCGCAATATTCCTGCACCTTCAACACAAGCTCCCTTGCACTGCTTTTGAATACTTTTGGAATGATTTATATTTTATTTTATTAATATCACCAAACAAACGGAGCTTTAAGCTTTGTTAATCTGACAACAACAGATTGACAGTTTTGACAAACAATAGTACCAATATAGCGGCTAGGGGACAACTTATGGTGAACAGACTGTAGAGAACTTGGTTTTCATAATGTGGCTCCACCGATTGACGTCAGTGCTGCGTC
Source organism: Mecyna flavalis (assembly GCA_949319885.1). Taxonomy (NCBI): domain Eukaryota; kingdom Metazoa; phylum Arthropoda; class Insecta; order Lepidoptera; family Crambidae; genus Mecyna; species Mecyna flavalis. Next base: position 12,072,038 of record OX439426.1, read on the forward strand.
ACATGCATGTACGTCGTCGCACCGCACCCCTCTTCTTCTTCTCGGCTTTTTTAATGAAAACGGCAACTATTGATTGCGTTGCGGGATGCAACCAGGGAGGTACATATACTTTTTATTCTAAAGGGGAAATGTCTGTATGCATACGCTCACTAGTAGGTGTGAACAAGAAGATTACGGCGGGCTTCGCCATTGTAGCAATATCTACTAAAACCATAGGATCTTTATTAGGCTTAAAATAAGACGACATAATGGCATTGCTTTAAAATTCACCCATCACATCAATTTATGCCCTAGAGACCATGACTATGACTCATACATACTAAAAACATTCTAAAATATTTTTGTGAACTTTAACACTTTTGAAAATTGAATTTTAATAAATAACAGAGTTAGGTCTGGGGTTCCTTGCGGTTGTTTTTTGTTTTCAAACGTAGATACATTAGCATATTTTATAATGAAACTGCATAGTCATAGGTATACATTGTCTACAAGTAGGTACTATATTATTCTTGAGTTTGAATTCTTTTATCTGCAATTAACACATATTTGCAATAAAGATTAGGTAGGTACTCCCACTTGATTATTATTTTATTCAATCAAAACAAGTTCTAATATTATGACACTTTCAACTGCGTCGTAGAATTATTGCGTGAAACATTAAAACTTCTTCTTACCATGCAATATAATATAAACATAATTAATAATTTTTATACATACATAGACGTTATGAATACAGTAATACTTACGCGGTAGGTGGGTCCGAGCGATTGCCGTGTAAGTCGAATTCGCGTAAGTTAGGGTTCAACTTTGCTTCATATATTCTAATAATGTTGCCTGTCGAGTTAAATTTTTCTTTTCTATATAGTAAGGCTCAAATGACTCATTTTTCATTCTTTTAGATGACATAATTAGAGATTATAAGTGAAACGCACTGCGCACAAAGTTATGCTTTCGTTAAATCTACCTACTCTGCCTAGAATGTGTGTTCTATCCTTAATTTTGTATGAAGAGCTGAAAATGACGGTGAGTAAAAATAATAACATTATTAAGTTACAAAGGATTTATTAAAATTTTTAAAAGCAAAGCTGCTAAATTATTCGTAATATGTATTAATTTAAGAATTAAGAGAAGTATCGGCACAACACAATCGCAAAGACACAATCTGAACTAAAGGTAAGACAGGACTCTTTGTAATAAACACGGATAAAAGATTAAATTAATTTTTTTTTTAAAGAAAGCGGTATAATTTGGAGTTTTCTTTTGATTTAAGTAGTTGTGTTTAACAGAGATTAGATCCTTATCATGGACTTTTCGGTATCATAAAACACACGCTGCAAGTGCCATCACGCGAGTATCTTCGATTATCAGCTTATCATAAATGTTGGAGTGCAGTTATATCAAATCTAGAAAACTTACAAAGCTGGAGATTCAGTGGAAAATATGTTCGTTTTTTGCCAAAAACATATAGACAATGCAATCATTGTTTACCGGCTTTACGACACCTGGTGAATCCGTAATCTCATAGTGCTGACGCAATACACGCTTTGTTCTTATAATCTGAGGGGGTAAGAGGTTTCACTGTGGCTAACCTGATTTAGATGCGTTAAAAAATGACAACGTGACAAGTGGCTTCCAGTTAAAATTGTAGTTTGCCTCTACATAAATTGGTGGATCTATTTCCCCATGCGTTGTATGGACCACTCCTGTTGGCAGAGCGGGCATCGGTTGTTCTGCTTGACCCACAGCGACATACAGCAGAAGTGGAAGCTGTGGTTGCATTCGCCCCACACCACCACGCAGTCCTGCTTGCCGTAAGAGTCCTTTTTGCTCTCACCCTGGCATCGGAGACAGGCGTCTGGAACAACAAAAATCAAACTTAAGAAAATATCTTGGAAATGGGAAACAGGAGCCATTTATAATCTAAGTGTATATCCAAAAAATACTGAAATACCTATACATCAAAATAACTTATTGCACAGCAAGGTTAGGTTTTAGGTAAGCAATAAAAAATTTGATGTATATTTCAGTATGTTTTGGTGTGGTTAAATACCACCCTTTTTAAAATCAAAGGTAAAATTAGACCTGCCAGTTATATAAATGTTATGTTAGGTATCATGCTCAAAGTAAATAGAAACTGATGTGTAATCTGATATTATCAGCTTTCTTCTTGTCACTTTGGAATGTAAGTTGTTGATATTTGTGTTAGTTTACACGGAACTTTTTGTAAAAAATTATCTGCAAATGAAAACACAACACATCGATACGTACAGACCGACAAACTTATCTGTTCCGGTGGCAAAATTGGAACTACGTGAAATGCAATGCAAAAACGTTATTTAATGACAGTTCTAAATCGACAGTAGCGACGCGCCACCGGAACAGATAAGTTAGTCGGTCTATACAGGTTTGGCGATTGTGCGAGATTGTGTGGAAAACTTAACTATGGATTTTCCTTTTGAATAAAAATAACGAATTCCTCGTGGTTTTTTTAACAACATTTTATTCGCAAAATGTAAATTTGTGAAAACTTTCATTTATTAAAAAAACGAAAACATAATGTGACTCGACTGACTCATTGATATATGTATGTACATTTTTTTAATCGTATCTGCATTCAGAAATTGTAATTTAAGTAGGCCGTATTATCCCTCATTTCAATAATGGATGTTTTACTCTGCATCGGTGAATTGAGTGGTACTTTAATATTAATATTTGTATATCAAGTGGCTTTCATTTAAAATTACAAAAATGTATAAGTTGTTATTGTGAACCTGGATGTTTATGTCTAGGTATTTATTAAGTTCAAATTATACTGTAAAATTCCTTTATGGCGACGTTTATGTTGTGATCTTATTGGATCTTGGTATAATGAGATCTATAAAAGATCTCAGACCTAGGGTACTAAAGTCCTTCGAAAACCGGTAAAGTACCATTCTAAGTTTATTTTCTCAGTAACACGTACTCTGTGGCAAAAACATCGCATCTCGCCAGTGACAAGATAGACACGTGGATGAATGGAGGGACAAAACGAAGAGGTATCATTGAACGCTTTTATTTAATTTATTATCAATTACACGTTAAATATTTAATACGCTGCAATTATTTCAAATATGAATTTTAAAACACATGACAAGTATGAAATAGGTTCACATTTTTTAAATAGGTAGTAATACATATAATTAAATTTGACCCTTGACTGGAAGAGATCGCTATTAGCGATAAGTCCGCCTAGATTTTACCAATCAAAATTAAGTAACATATTTATTTTTCTTGATAACATTATATCTATCTATCTCATTTTTGAACTACATAGTTATTATAAATAGTAGAAAATAAATAATGTGCGGTCTTGAATTACTATACTTCCGTTTTTGATTCATACATATCTTGAATGGAACAGGAAGTTATAATTCTCACTACAGGAAAAAAAGTGGATGATACTCAAAAGGAAGTAAAAAGTCTATAAAAGTATGAGCGTATATTAATGTCTTGGGTCCTGATATTTAACAATAACAAATTCATATCTAAAAGCCTTATTCATCAAAGTTTATTTACACGAATTTTATTTTATTCTTATTACTTCCGTTTTAAATTAAAGAACAAGGGGAAGAAGAAGAACCTGATTCATTTTATACTTTTAAACTTACTTAAGTTTTTACCAATTTCTCGCCTTATTTTCACGATGCAAGTATAAAATATTAAACGAAGAATGTACCACACGTCCTTTTGCAACGGAACTCTGAAGTTGATTTGGAAGTTGGAACCATGGGATGCAGGTTTTCGCTGTGTGCATATTCCATTATTCATAACGATGTGGTCTTGTTTATTAGCATGATATTTTGGGCTTCGCGACGATAGAACGACGTTTGGTGTAATCGTCGAGAAGTCGGCTATTACACCAGAGGTTGCGGGTTCGATCCCCGCACGGTACAAACATTTGTGTGCATGAACATGTCTGTTTGTATCGGTCTGGGTGTTTCTATGTATAATATGTATGTATTTACAAAAAAAAAGTATATAAGTAATGTTTATCCGTTGTCTAGCACCCATAGTACAAGCTATGCTTAGTTTGGGGCTAGATGGCGCTGTGTGAATAATGTCCTGGGATATTTATTTATTTATTTATTTATTAGAATGCTATCGCATTTGAGCGTATGGAGCCTGAGTGATGCCAAATTAATAATAATGTAATATCAATCAAGCAAGACAAACAAACATTGGAGAAATTTTATAAATAGTGCAACGATTAGATTTGATAAGAGTTAACATATTTATTTTATCTATTTTAAACCTAATCACTCGAAAATGATTGAGAGACAACACAGTAAAATTTTGACAACTTTTCTAGAGAAGCAAAGAGTGTGCTTCTCTCTTATCTTCTCTGTAACTACTGTTTGCCAAGGGCATTTTTTAATAAAAACAGAATTGGGCTCAATTTTTTCCATTGAATCGTCTCGAGGGCGATGACAAGGTCAATGTATTACGGTTGTCTTAAGTTTTTTCACATTATAGTGTCATGGAACTCTGGCTTGTCAAGTATGTATAATATTTACAATATTTAAAAGAATATGCCAATTTAAACTAAACGATGCCTTTTTATCTTTACTTTCCTCTATTGAATCGTATTTTGCAAGAGCTGTGATTATTATGCATTAAAATTGTCATCGTAAAAAAGATGTCTAAAATCAAAAAAATAGGTTAATGGTTTTTAAACTCGGCCTACATTTCTCTACATTTACGCGTATTGCGTTCAATGAACTCGCGTCTAAGGTGTCATAAAAGTCAATTTTGCGCTGACGTCACTCTAAAAACAATGTTAACTATTCAAGCACACAATCCTATACATCAAGAAGGTCTACGTCAATGTATGAGAAAATAAGCTGTGATTTTCCGCGCCAGATCTCGATTAGGCTTTTGTTGATTCCGTACAATTACTTTAGTTTTTAAATAATGGCGTAGTCTAAAGCCAGTTTCATCATTGTCAGATAAATGCATACAATATACATAAAATAAGCAAAGTCGTTATTGATAAAAAGCGGTCACTGCGGCCTTTTCCATTGAGGGGCACTTAAGCGTCGCTCAATGTGCTGCCAGACTGTTAGCTCATCTGATCTTCGAGCCTTTAATTTTAAGAGTACCGGCTACCACATTAATATTATTGGATCTTCCTCAAAACTGGCAACAGACCATTTATATTAATAATACACTGTATATGGAACAAGGTTACAATAAACACTCAAATAATTGTCAGCTGTAGATGCATTCATGGTGACTAATAGTGATGACCAACATTTTCTTGCGTCTTGTTATGGATATGACCAAGACTGAAAGTAGACAAAAAAGATAGATGAACAGACCCAGATAAGTTGTATTAAAGTGATGTAAAATTAAACTCTACTAAAAGTTTTAAAATAAATCTAGAATTCACAATCAATAAATTCCATAGCTATTATTTAAATGTCCATAACTATGTTCATTATAAGTTTAGTTTGATCTTATATTAAATCTCAAGTAACACTAAAATTCTTATTTGTATTTTAGTAGTTACTTAGGCTAGACTTCTAGAAATTTGCGTCCGAGGACGTCTATTTTCAGAAACCGGATACAGAGCCAGGCTAGTGAAAAATAGCAATCGATTGCTCGACTTGCGCGATTCTTGCACCGAGACCGAGAATTGACTGCCCAACACTAGTGACTGTAATTAATTGCAGGGATAATTCGCACAGTAGCTTACTGCCATGTAATTATATTGTACATATTTACCTACTATAATGTTAGGGTCGTTCTTTGGCCTTCTGTCCATTTACGCTTCAGGGGCTTCTAATAGTTCCAATTGTAGTAGGTGATATTGAAATATCTAGCATTTAACTGATCTACATGTCTCGTTCCATGCGGATTTGCCATGGTCTAGGTAAATCTATAACCAACAACGTAATTATGGTTGTAAATAACCGTGTTCAGGAATTCAAATAATCTAAGGAAGTATTCTAGTTAGTTAATGCGTCAAAATGACAAGGTTACCCTCAAAGAATCAATTAAATAGTAAGGTCTTCATCGAATATGGTAGGTATAATCTTGTAAGCAGAATAATATCCTACAGACATGTGACAACAATATAGAACTAAACAATTTAAGTAGAGCCCAAAAGTAAAAAAAAACTAATTAAAGAAATGCTAAATGATGTTCACAACAATACTGAGGACAAAAAAGCAATATGTGGTTACATATTACACTTTGAGACTAACGTATGCTAGCCTATATGTTGGCGTTACAGAGTTTTAGCAAGAAGGGGCCAAGTTTGCAACTTTAGATGTGGGAAGTCATCTGTGGAACTTTAAACTCATGAATAAATCATTGTAGTGGTTCGATACAAAGCATACGATAACTTAGTGAAACATTGGTACTCTTTGTATTCTATACTGAAAAAGTGTAAGCATTGGATTCTTTTTTTTTTGTTGTTGGCTTAATATAATATTATTTGATCGAATTGACCGCGCATACCTACTAATTGATTATTATTAGCTGAAAAGAATACACAAATAAACCTTAATAACACTAACGAACGAAAGAGGCCATTAACCTTAAAGATTTTTAAAAGCAAAAAATCGCGATCGGAAACAGGTGGGACAAGAGTAGTAGGAAAAACAAAAAACAATTATTACTGCTATTCTCTTAATCAACATTTAGGCAAGTGTACTCAATATTACACACGCTTGAGATCAAGGATGTTGGGATCTCAAAACTCCCAAAACTTTCCACTCGGCACTTTCTAAGCAATGACCGTTCTCCATCTTTCAACATTACAAATAAATAACAGGGGCACGAATTAATTATGAATATTAATGCGACACTGCCGGATACTCGTCGTGTCCTCGAGTTGGCCTACCCATACGGAGTACCTGCGGCTATTATCGATTTTACTAGCACAATCATATCTGTTGGTATTCTAGCATTTCGAAAGTGTCAAACAGAAAAGTAAAAAACGCAAGGCTGAGGAGCGTCAATTTGCGGAAGCCAACTTTTCAACGCGACCGTACTTTGTTAAATAAAATGTATCTAAGATAACTCACTGTGCGGCTTTTATAGTAATGACTAGCAGCGAAATGATGAATTTTTTTCATGCGGTCAATTTGTCATTATGTGTTCATCTCTTAAATTATTGATGATGCGTGCATTATTATTATACGTAACACATCGATCACTAATTAGTGATCGAAGACGTAACAGGCCTAAATGCATATTCACAAGTACAAGTATTCATTTTTAAATAATTACTCAAATTAAGATTTACAAATATGAGAACACAGCTTAACTATGTTTTTTTAATAGACTACCTATGTAGTATCAATGTGTATCAATGGTTCCAAAAATAAATCTTAGACGTTACATTACAAGTAATGTTTTCTTATACTGCAATAGTCGGTAGTTGTGAGGATACCTAATACACGGAACCGGTAAAATTCCAGCGCACAACAACCTACGACAGCATTGAGACATGCGTCAATTGCAGACACTATTTAACATGCCACATTTTTGAGGGTCACAACGGGGCAAAACGTGGATTTTGTTAAAACTAACACGAAGTATTACACTAGTCCAAAATATGAGATCATTGTCTCATATTTAAATAAACTATTCAAACTAATTGAAGTCATACATTTCAATACAGAATATCCAATACGGTCTGGGGGTGTGGTGGTGACCGACTACATTGGACCAAAGGCAAAGTTCAACAAATTACAAATGGCGATGGCGACCCGCCTCCAATCAAATTCAATCACAGCCCGCGTCAGCGCTCGCGCACTCAGTTCACCATCTGCAATATTGACCTTGTTAACAATAAAATACGCAAACAATACACTTACCTACCTACTTGTCTCACGTAGGTAAAATTTTAGCATCTTATATTGACGTCACATGCTTCTGTCATCATATTTCTCTCAAGGTGCATGATTGCAGTATTTTGTCTGAACAAAAATAGGCAGGGTTTTGCGCACATAATTATTCAAACCAAAAGTTCCTCTTGTATTCACCATATGCATAGAAAAATCTAGTGATAACTGTTTACCACAGATTGTAAGAGAATAGGTACCTATTCAGAACCTATTGTCAGACATGGAAAACAAAAAAATTCTTTTGTTTTTGGAAAGATTACTACGTAGGTACTTTTCCGTGGTAACTGCTATAATATTCGGGTAATCCGATATTAGTTATAAATTATCTAATACTGCTCTACTAATATCTTTAGTACGCATAGGCCATTGCGCTACTTACGATGTTGAATCTTTAAGAAATTTTATAAGTAGTAGCTTGTTTGTAAGTAGAGACTATTAGTAATATGATAAAAAAATGTTATCTACAATAATTCGTACTTCCTATCCATTTAATATTAGTTATATTTCCAAGAACTTCCTTACTTATAACAATTTTGTAGTTCGCAAGCTAACAAAGTGATAATTTTTGCCAATACCACGAATTACATTTTGAGTACACCTTTAAACGAATTAAATTTGCACAATAAACATTGTGCTTACCCATTTATTAGCAGAGTCGACATTATTTGCAAATTCTGATAGGAAGTAAGGTTCATCTTCCGAGTTAAGTGTAGAGGGAGCGTATATACACATACGCTCCCTCTACACAGTGCTTTGTATTGCAGTTAATCCTAAACGCTATGCACAAAGTATACAATATACCGTAGACAACTTCATGATCTGATTTAAAATGACGAACAACTGACATTTCTTTTGTTAATGTTTTTTTAGGTAACTCTATTTGGAAGATCATGCAGCTGTTGGGTGATACGCGCAAAATAAAATCGATAGGAGACGTATGCTAAATAAAATATGCTTATTACTCAGTAAATAACTCAAATATCGCAAAATGAAAAATACCAATGAAAGGCTCATTAGTTGACGATTTTTAGGCAATAGTTATGTTTGATTTTAACATTATATTCTATTAATGATCTTACAGTGAACTTTAAGAAATGCTAATTTTGTCCTAGTTTTCAATTTAAATATTTTTTTTATTAGATATTTTTGACGTTTACAATATCAAAACAATTTTGGCTTTTAGGTAATTTAATGGCCTTTCATTTGGAACCAAAATCCCATTATAAATCATCTTAAAAATATTACAAATAAAATAAAAACTAAAGCTACATGATCTGTGAAATCGAAGTTCACGTATGGTAAATTGTCTAATCCAGAATGAAATATGGAATATTTCAAGAAAGTATGGTAATAACCAGGCTATAATATTAATAAGTTTCCATATTAAAATATTTAATTACGATATAATATAAGAACTTTTTTAGATCTTCCAATTATTCACTAATAAAAACACAGAGTCACTGACCCATTTTTAATCCAAATTTTTACTTAAAAACTGAATGGAATCGCACATAATGTTATAAAATATGAAAATATGTAAGATTATAAATATTTTGATATATAACACAATAATATTTTATTACTTACGGCATGATTTCTCGAATAAAATAGCTGGAGTCACTCGCGCACTGATCCACAAAAACAACAAGCAACTTGACAATTTATTTTTTTTGTAGCCATGAGCCGAAGTTTTGTTTCACTTGAAATAAGGTGTGGTACATATCATAGAGCGTCAAAAACCAGCAACACTACAGACTATAAACATCCACAGCGATAAGAAAAAGAAAAAAACAATCGGCGGGCGCGAATTCTTAAAAATGTAACTGTAGTTACACGGACTGTCCTGAGGTATATGGTCTCTGTAACTGTGGTTACAGTGGACGTATGAGTGGGTAAGCGGCTTCTGTGGCCAATTTCATTGAAATACACTTAGTCAGAAAGTACCGCTTCTCAGTAGGCTCCTTTGATTTTGAAAAACTTCATTAATTTTACTATACTGGAGTATTTTTTTCTGAATTAGTACTAAATTATTAGAAACCGAAAAGGCGTAAAGTCCATCTCTGGACAATGATATCACAGAACAAATTTGTATAGCAATGCCGTCATGGTAAAACACGGTGTTTTGGAGCATTGTTCATAAATTAGCACCAGTTTACAGGTTTTAATATTTTTGGAAATGTCCCACGATTTTTTTAGATAAAAAGAATTGCAGGATTTATTTGAGACAGAGATGAAATCTGTACAAATCGACAAGTACTTTTTCCAATATTTGTATTTTAAGAGCTAGGAAGGTACCTATAAAAAAAAGGAAAACTTGCATCGAAAATTAATTAACAACTCAAACAACACCCAAACTGCATAAAAGCGATACAAGCAAGATACAAGTGAACGATTGATAGCTGGATAAGATTATAAATTATATTGTATCATTTACAAGTTTTATTGTCTCTTTTGATTACATTTTAAGTAAATGTAGAGAGACTCAAAAATAGTTTCAAAAATAGTTATTAAGGAATAATACAATTTAAACTATTCTCTTTAATTTAAGATACGAATTTGTCTGTAGAAATAATTTCGGCTAGCCCGTGACACTTGCACCTTAAAAAGATAAGTTTCATAGCGCGCAAAGTTCTAGTGGAAATGCAAAATATTTGATCACACTCCAAACCGATAAAAAATAGAACTGAATTTATTATAGTGTTATCTTGTTTCTAGATTGGCTTACGTTATTAGGATCATCTCTAGTGAATTCTGGAATACTCAGGATTACGCCTTTAGCGTTTCAGTTTCCGTGGGCGAATGTTACAGAACACATGCAAGACCAAAATAAATCTGGATTACAGCATTTTTTGCGTTTCAACATCCGCAAATAAGACTTTATCTACATCCATACCATAATATGTCTATTTTATATTCAGGAGCGATGAGCAAACGCCCTACATTTAGATATAAGTATCTGTGGCTGCATTGAAATGTTTACATTTTAGTGTCGGTAACTGATACGAAACGTTACGTTCAAATTTCGAACGTCTTCTTTAAAAGTAAAAATTAATAGGTTTTTTCGATTATCGAATTAGTCGATTAGTAATTTTATGTTCCATTCCTATACATTTAATTCGATGCTGAAATTATAACAATCGATTTGAGAATCGAAATCAACTCGAGTCTAGATTGTTTATGGATTTACTACAAACGTCAGTCATTAATTATGACAGTACTAAACTAACTTTTACATACAGATTATGTTGGTAACTAGGGCGTTTGCTCATCAATCCTGACTATAAAATAGACATATTATCGTATGAATGAAGATAAAGTTATGTATGTGACTGTACATAATTAGTCATTAAAATACTCATGTGATTCTTTTATGAAACTCACTTCGTTCGTTTCATAAAACCACATTCGTATTTTAATGACCCTCATTATGCAGCAGTCACATAAATAACTATTTTGTGTGTACAATAATATTACTCTTTCATATTAGCTAGTGGGATTTTTCGCCTTTTGTATAATAATATCACCTTTTAGTGCATGGCAAATTACCGATGGTCATATTCATAATGGAAAAAGAAGGCATGGTTGGATTAACTAAAAAACGTATATATAATTAAAATGTGACCGGAATAACATAACAACAAAGTAAATTACGAGTATATTGAGTTTCCATCAATAAGCAACAGTTTTTCTATTGAAGAAATGTCAAAATCAACATAAATAGCGTCCGGTTGTAAACTTGGACCACATCCAAGTCAGTAAACTCTCACGAGTCGCGCGACGCCGCTAAAATTAATTGAAATGCACAAGTTTCCACTCTATAATAAGACAGATGCACCACGTGTTCTGGCCGCCATGCATATAGTTATTCAATTTTCGTAATGCAAATGCAATCTATAAAAAATACATTGCATAATTTATTGCACAGGATGCTAGATAGCTGCACTTTTATTATAGAGTAGAGCTACTGTCGTGAAGAGAGTCAAATATAAATATAGAAACGTTTGGCTACAGATGTATGAGCTAATACATGCGGTTTCGTTTTTATGGAAATTATGCCTTGTAACCTTGTAACCCTCAATGATTTGATTAATATTGAACTGATTTTTTTATTTTACTACGAATGATTAGAAAGCTGTGCGGACCAATAAAAAATTTAACTACTACTTCTATATAACGATATTGTACGATGCATACTATTATGCATCTGTTTGAAAAAAAAAATTCCTCTAATCTGCATATGCGTAGTTAAGAGGGATCGCCAGATTCGCCAGGCAAATACTCGTATTAATTTATGTTTAATGTTTAATGACATTGAGGAACTCTCGGGAATATTCTTTGGCAGCGACTGCTAAAACGTATGAGGTGATTGCTCCCGACACATGGGGTACGTGTGATTCGTACATAGTACGCTTCACAATGTAGGTGTCATTTTAAAATATCTCAAACTCTGTTTGTGTGGGCGCTCCCACGCATCCAGGCGCATTTGCGGTTGGAATTATTTCAATGAAATAGTTAAATACAGGTTCATTATGTTTTGTGTGTAGGTACATGCTATTATGTCACAATGAACGAGACTGTAAAGTAAACTGCCAAGAGGATTAATCACCTGCGTAAATTTTGGAGCATTATCGCAACACATTCATTCATATTATACCTACGGACCTGTCTACTGAGACACCGTTATATTTTGAACCCGATTAATTTTAACAGTCGTTTTTATAAGAAGTATGTAGGTTACATGTTCTGCTCATGATGATAATTGGATTCTCACGAGTGAAAATTGGGACCCTATTCACTGGTCGGTGATTGTAGAGATTTTTTATTGCGAGCTTTGATGGTAAGATTTGCAGGCTGTGCTAATAATAGACAGTGCCCGCAGCTTCGCTTGTGCAGACTCGTTTCCAATATCATGATGAGCCACATACTCGGAGTACTGTACTCCATATAAACAAGATTTCATATATAGAACCGTAATGATATAAATTACTAAGTCTTCCGAAAGTAGTTCAAACAATGCGCGTGTAAAAAAACATCGGATTCCATTATACCTATAACCTTATTGAGAAAATTAAAGGTTAAATGTTCAAAATGATTATGCAACAGAACGGCAAGTTTCTAGTAAATATTAAATATGTATGTCGAAAGTAATTATTAAAATTTCGCAACTTAATATGTATGTCAATATCTTTTATTTTTATGATATTTATAGAATATTGCACTAACGCAAAACTATTGCACTTATAACACGAAGTGCGTTTATAATTGTTGCCGAGACTAGTACTAATATTCGGTACCGAGACTCTAATACAAGTTTAACACAAAGCAAACTTGATGCGACACAGTATAGTTCCATAAACTAACATGTGTGCGTTGATTGTCTTATTATGAAACGAAGAACGTTGGTGAATATTTATTAGGCATTAGTGTTTACTGACCAATTCAGTTCTATGAGACATTGAACTTTTAAGGTTCGATTTCGTGCACTGCGGTCGACTGCAGACTAGCGGTTAACATGCGCGGCTAATGCGGCCGTGTGATGCATACGTACCTACACTCAGTCGCAACTTGCACCCCTCGGAAGCGCCGACATACCAACCTATTGCGTGCGGGTGCAATCGACCGCAATGTACGGAAGTGCACCTTTGTAAATAAAGCCTTGAATACATAAAATATGACACGTAGGTAATTTTCACCGCAGTCACCTCATACCATACAAAACAGATAACATCTAGAGAGGTAAAAGTAATGAATATTGAAAATGTAAACATCATACAAGTATGGCCAAAGCACCAATTTGTGGGCAGCCCACAAAAATGTAAACAATTACTGGCCTGCTTGCACGGAACAGTTGCGAATTTTACTTACCAGTACTTTTCCACTGGAGTACCTACTATAATATGTAGTCGACACAAAATTATACGTCAATGTAACAAGTTTGTAAAGCAACATTTTAACCATTCCCTACCATTTTTCAATAGACGAGTAGAAAATATACACGTGCTTACCTATTTTTTCTGTGCGCATCACGTGTTAAGAATAATGGTATAACAGCTTTTAAAAAATGGCAAATTGTAAATGGAAATGAGGAATTTGTTTAGCACCAAGTGAATTTATATAGACCTACCTATTAGATATTTTTGTAAAAAAGATATGACAAAATAGCTTAGGTATTATTTTATTTAATTTGTTATCTTTACCTAGCTACAGGTAAGCTCTCCCGTTGTAGAGCTCTTGAATATGTAATTGAATAGTAGTACAGTATATTACGATCGACGATAACACGATCTGGTACAGAAGAGGATCAGAAATAGATATTGTAGATATTCACGAAGTTTTTTAAAAGCTAAAGATAAAAAATTGTCTGAGCGGCAAGTTTATAACAGGTTTCTCTTGGCTCTACATTTTCTCATTTACGTATTATTATAAGCGTAACAATACGACCAACGCCGACAAAATTTTAGAGCACCTTCTAAACGTGCATAAATAAAGGTTTTTCAAGAATTTGTATTTAATTCTAATTAATATAAGTTTGCGGTGGCGCCAACGTCTCGGGACACTGCGTCGCATGCATGATCGATGCAGTTCATTACAATTTATAAGTTTCGATTGGGATTTTAATTTGTGTCGACAAAATACCAATCAGTGAGAACACATCTTGCTGTCATAGGGTCATCATCATCATGGGGCACTGTCAAAAAGTGTTACAAATACTCAAATTTTATACGAGTACAAAATGGTAAAACTATTAAATCTTTACATTTCAGCATTAGAATGCTAAACAATATGGAACTTGCTGTTTGACTTGTTATAATAATCTATGCACAATATGCACATGTTCAATTGTTGAACAATAGACTCAATGCGACCACGTGTCATTGTTGTGATAACACTATGTAAATGTGATATACGTTTATTGATTTTAATATAGGTACGGAAATGCTGTAAAAACAAAATTCTGCAATATGAAAATGTTATCGATTTTACGATAAAGATTATGAAATACGTGAAGTGGAGAACAACATTGCATTAGATTACAGATAAATGTATAATGCAGGTTACCTGTATTCGTATAAAGTCTCGCTTGGGGGCTCGCCCGATTGACCTTCATAGCGTAATAGCACGCAAGGACGGCCGTTGCCTCCGCGCGCTGTCGGTAAAGCTTGCGCCTTGCCTTGCCGTCTTACTTGCCACCACAGAAATCGATCTTGCAACATCTGTATATTTGCACGAATGTATTTTTCATCTTTAACCAAGTCGACAAATTGTTGTACCTATAAATATCTGACTGAGTGAACTAGATGGTAGGTATACAGTCTTAAGAATATTCTCATTCTTAGTTGTTAATATGCTGTTAAAGCTAATGGAAGCTTTTTCATTCTTGAGATCGATCGTGTTAATAGAATAGAATTTTTTCTCTGACCATTTTACCTTATGCTATTCTTAAACAACAATAAATTTCTTAAATCTAATTTAATAAATAAAACAGCCAAAAATTTCTTAGCAACCAGTTTGGTCAGGTAATAACTTTCAAATAATAAAAAAAAAAGGAATATCAAACAACTCGTAGTCTTTTTTCAGCCATATCATGGATGGATGACGAAGTAAGTTACGCCATTTTAATCACTGTTATCCATAAAAACTGTTAATCTTTGACGAGAACAAGGAATCTAGTAATTATGTAGGCTGTTTTTACCAGGTCGTGGGTTCATTATGGAATGTAAAGAATACATCGAATCGATGTATTCTTTACATTCGATGTCGAATCATCGATTGCCCTAGTTTCGACATAAATAGCCCGAAAGTGCCCTCGTTAGCCAAAGCAAGATGCACAATTTCAATGTCATAACAAACTATTTATGAAAGCGAATCTCATCTGTAACAAATGTTTGATGAATCATGACAGATTAGTTTGTGTACCACTTTTATGTAGGACTGACATACATTTGATACGTCGTATTCTATAACTGAAACCATGTTCATTTTTATAAATAAAAATATTATAAACATTAGGCTCTAATTTGTCGTCCGTTCAAACTGCGGATTCTGAAAAAGTCATATTACTACACTTAAACAGTATTATACCTTCTTCAGGATCTCGAATACCTAACCGATTGGAAGATATTATTAATTGAAATTGGAAAACTATTCCACTTAGGAACACCTATTAAGTAACTTATGAAATGTAATAAATACTACAACATAGTGTTGTAATTTGACTAACCCTCCATGGAAATTTTATATCGGATATTTATCTCACACGATAGCTGATAAGATAGAACACTCCCTCTCAGGCTAACGCGTGACACATTTGCGTTTTACTGAATGCCTCGCAGGCTGTTATCTTATGGTCTAAAACAGAAAAGTGTTACATTACACAACAGACTCGATAGGTTTCAATAAAAATTGGCACCATAATATTATGATTTAAGTACTATTTTTATTGACAAGAGAATCAGTTTATTAATGAGTACAAAAAATTGCAACAAAATCGATGTTTTCATATTCACGTTTCAAACATTGCTATAATAAAAGCAAAAATTATTTCAGAGCTTTACGTGGTGCTTATACCTTATACCTTAAGTGTAGGTACTTTGTGTGCTTAGTGTTATCAAATTAATTACAATGCCTTCAGGTATTTTCATAAGTTTATTAACTTCTATCAGATTTTCATAACATTACAATAGAAGTGCAATGAGTTACGACGGCTGTAAGAACTGCCCGCCACATACCGCAAGAGAACGTTCGAGAATACGTCCTGCCTGCCTGTTCGCGCCAGTAAAATTCCACTGACATTTTGGAATCTGTGATTTATGTGTGTGTAAGTCGCGTGAACGTCTTAAATTTACACAGCTGCATTAGTGTGCTAGTCGATTCATGTGTGGTCGATGTCCTACGACGCGGCGGCTAGCGTTTGCTGACTGACGTAACACGCTGAAATTAAAAGGGTTATTGCAATGCCAGTGCTCTGATAAATATTGTACTATGTTTTAAGTGTAAATTACACTTGTATGATGTAATGTAATCTGGTTTGTGTGAGTTTTGTCACGAGCCGTCTGTCCCGTGTGAGTCAGTGGTGACGTATGTGTGACGCGGTGCGAAAGCTCCGGCGTGTGAGTGCGGGGGCGTGGCAGACAGTAGAGCTTTCGGGAATGCCGAGCTTAGAACGTGATGGGTTGGTTGCACGCGCTCATTCAAATACAAAACGGTTCGTGCGTCTGTCTGTCCCTAACTTAAATAATAGCTTCCTTCTGTTTGGGTCCATTCATCATAACAAGCCCGACGTAATAAAACTAATATGTATCTTGCGTTGTTTTTAATATAATTAAACAGTGGGTTTTTTCTAATGTAATTTTATAACTCAGGTAAAAAAGCTGGGAAATAATCAATACGGTATCTAGTAAGACCGGTTATCCTGTTAAAAACCTTAATGAGCCATAATTTTACATACTCACTGACGTAAATATTCCATAAAGCGAAAAATGTATCATAGCATAGTTGTTTGTACATAAACCACCTTGCGCAGACTTTTCCGCATTATTTTTGCAGACACTGGTATCTTTTATCTTATCAATGTACTCGAATTTGCTAACTCACTGTCTGGATTATTGCACATAGAACATGTAATATTTCAAGATTCGATAATTCAGGTTATGTGGACAGCAAGGTCGAGCAAGAGTGGGGTGGATGGAGGCAAGGAGGTATTTCCTGACAATTACAAATGGATCTCTATAATATCCTAAATGAGCTGTCGGAATAAATTAATTGATCGTTTTGTCGAATAAAATTTTCAAATTTTCTTCACTTTTCATGAAAATAAGGAAGGTCATTGTGTTGTGAGGTCGACAGCTGTTTTTCTTTTGTTTATACTAGGTATATATATATTATTAAAACTTTCCTATAAATCAATATATTAAAAACATAATATTATTCGAAGTAAATACCTAATAGATACACAAGCTTATAATGAGTAATAAAAAAGCAATTACATATTATTAAAACGATGTTAATATTGTCTTTCATTTACAACCACGACACGACCCTCAGTCACGATTATATTAAAAACTAGCGGGCGCCCGCGGTTTCACCCGCGTGGTTCCCGTTCCCGTGGGAAAATCGAGATATCCTTTCTTAGCGGATGCCTACGTCATAACATCTAATTGCATGCCAAATTCAGCCCGATCCGTCCAGTGGTTTGGGCTGTGCATTGATAGAGATATCTATGTCAGTCAGTCAGTCAGTCAGTCAGTCATGTCACAAAATTATAATAAATTGAATAATAATTATGTCAACAAAAAATGACACAGATAATAATAATGATAATCATGAATATGATTCGTAAGCTGGTTCAAAAATTTGTTTCTTTTACTACCTACTGTATTTATAAATAGATATATTTTTTCTTTTTTTTAGAACGCACATGATCTTTGCAAAATGGCGTTCGCAAAAAACTATGACATCAGATGAACAGCAATAAGAGATAATTTTTTTGGTGTACGTTCATTATTTGGTGGCGGTACATCATAATCTGCGCACGCGACCCTCATTTCGTGAAGGCGGGAGCAAGCGCGAACGCGGCGTGACCGCATGACGTAGCGCACGGCGCCCACGCGCTCCGCTCGTATGCACACAATTCAATCAGCTAAGTGAACTGTACTCATCAAACTAATCTAACTACTTGATGGAACAGTAGTGGCGGTCTCTTCATCTTCGTTAAGGGGACTAATAAATACATTTGTGTAGTACACTATTTAGCAACATCTTTTACTGATCAGCGCGCGTTCATTATTTAATCTACTAAAGGACATTTCTGTAGGGATGTAAAGTTAGGGAGGATTGACTTTAAGGCTGCTATACTGTATACTTCTCCTAACTTTCAAAGAAAGAATACTGGGCTTTTTAAGAATTTAACCACAACATAGGTAAAACTATACATAGATACTACATTTTGAAAAGTATTGAAAAAGTAAAAGGTTCTCAGAAAATGAATCAAAATATACTCTTTTGCAAAGCACTTAATTGCTATCTTTTCCAGACTCGGGGTAAAGGCCAATTCTATTTCTCACAAAAGTTTTTAAGTTAAATTTATCACATGACTTTTAACTAAAAGTTGACGCATCGTTTCTGTATAAAGGGGATACAATTACGTGTACGGTTTCATCGAAAACATAACTTTTAAAATATCATTGTTTTCGTTGAAGTCTACAGTTTTTCAGCGAGCGTCACATCTGTTTATTTTTGCAAGTATCATACATAATCTAAGAAGCCATTGTGTTCTGACGTTAATAAAATGCGTCTTTGTCAAACAAAGTTAAATAATTCATCATACGATATCCAATATTATATGCGATTTTGATATTGTGAGCTTGAGGAAATGTGATCCTTTATACATAAGATAACATTGACATGAGGTTGAAAACAAATAAAAATGTACTTAATTTACTTCACATTCAAATAATTCTATAGCAAAGCAAGTTGAGCATGCTCGTTTCTTAATAAAACAGGTTCAATGGCTGTGGCAAATTACCATGAGATAATTTGTTCCACTACTTACAAAAGTTGCAAAAACAATGCTAATAAAAAGAACGGTAGAGCTGTTTTTTATTATTATCGTCTTTGCATAAATGCTCTTTGCATATGATTATTATTCCTAAGGATTTTTATGTAAATATATTCCATCAGTTCAAGGCCAATATAATGCAAAGCTAAAACGACTAGCTCTACAATGAATGAATGTAGATAGCATGTAAGGTATAAAGCGGAAAAAAATTTATACAAAAAGTAGTTTTGTCTTTTTTGTACCTAGTTCCTAGTTTAATCAACATCCAGTTTAATTAGAACTAGCAATAAATTAACAATCATTTCATCAAGGATTTGAGAGTATGTAAGTTCTGTTAAAAAATAATATAAACAAGTTATGTGCGATAAAGCTACCTATCAAGGAAAAACGTTACAACAATTATTTTCTAGCTGATAATTTTAACGCCTACCTACGAGAACTAGAAATTGGGTCTTAGGCCAAATTATATAGTCGCATTAAAAGTAATAGAGTAGAGTAAACCTTTAAAATCTAAAAATTCAAATGTTATTTTGTAAATAAAGTGTGTATTTATTAAATGGTTACCCTTATGTTAAACCACAAAACCGCAACTGACGGTGGCACTGACAATAATAAGTTTTTTAAATGTAATAATAAGTTTTGTAATGTGATACCTACTTCGTAAAATAGCCACTCCTACCGCATAGAGCAATAGCTGCTATTAAACACACAACTAATGCAATGGAACCAATACTGAAATAAAACATTGCAGTTTTTGTGCAACTTACCTACTCGATTAAAAAAAAACAAATAAATCAATTCGTTCGATTACAAAATCGGATCTTATTTCAATGAGGACTTTACATAATGCTCTACGTAAGTTATTAAGTCAAATACATCGGAAGCCATCAGTTTATTTAAATTGAAACATTTTATTTGTAAATACTAGTTTCAGTACACATATTTAAGTTATTGGGAAACAAATTGTCCATCGCTGCAATACTTAAAAACATTTAAATTATTTCAGGAAGTTTATTAGAGTTCGTAATCTATCCTACCTACACTACAAGCGGTCGGTCAAGGTTGCATGAAAAAAAAATACAGAACGCGGAGCAGTTTTGCACAAAGGTATTCAATTCAGTAGAAAATCGTGTGAATGGAAATTAATTAAGTATACACAGATAATGAATAAGTTTGAACTTTATAATAAACAAATACCGGCATATTTTTAAATAATTGACGTTATAATTACATACCCTAAAAAATGTATTAACATAAATTAAAACCAATTTACTTTGGCCCAAAAAGTTTAGGCGTGAAAGTATACTTATTATAAAACACGTCTAATAAGAAAATATTCCTTTCTTTTGCAACGCGAAGGATCTGTGCACCGAGCCGACAAAATAACTCAAACGTTCGATGTAAATTCAGGTATGAATAATTGTTGATTGCGCTGAAAGTGTGAGACTCACACACACGCATTTTCAAATGTAACACAGGTAGGGCGAGGGCGGGGCGGGCGCGGAGCGGGGGCGGCGAGGTTGCCGCCGCGGCGCCAGCCTCTACCAACTTCACTATATAAAACACTGGCGCTGCCATCTAAAGGTTTCAATAGAGAACTTGAGCTCCGCACAACTTGTTACGCGCTACCAACATTTAGCTTGTGCATACGGTTACATGTTGTGCACCCTTACAGGCAGTGGCGCGAACTTTAAACTTGAATGATCACTTACTTAACTTTGTGGACTTCAGTTTTGTTAGGTTAGCTAAGCAAACGCTGCACCGATAAAACTGTGTCAAATCGCGCGGTAACATACCGTTCGTGAAACGCGTTGAAAAGTTGACGAGTTGCGAGTGATGTGTTTTGTAAACCGGTGAGCTGACGAACCTGGATTTTAAAGAACTTATAGACTTAAGACAAAAATATTGTGTGTTATTTTATAGACATTATCATTTTGACGTTCCTTGACAACGTCTTATTGAGTTTGAGAGAAGTTATAACCGAGGATCAAGATGAGCTTCAATAAGAACAACCCCAATCCCATGGGGAAGATCATGGGATACCTGAAACAACTGTCCACGGAAATGGTGAGTAGTTTTTTCTTTTACTTTTATATGCAGTATCGATCTGCGAACGCATCGCTTCTAGAATCACCCGGCGTTTCGGAAAGCTCTAGACGTCTCCACGAACGTCCCCAGCCACCCGCACCACCCACTCATCGATTCTACCCGTTGCTCGGCAACCACCGGTCTACTTAATACATACTTGATTGATACACCACGTGTAAACAATATCGAATAAATGTCATGTCATAATAATCATAATATGCCAAATAACTTGATATTCAGTTTACCAATGATATTATATACAAACAAAAGCAGTTTACTAATAAAAGCGTATTAGAATTTCAAATATGCGGTGCCGGTTGTTGCAGACACGGTTTTTTTTCTCTAGAGACTAGATATTATGTCACTTTACGGATGTTTCGATTTCTCAAATACAAGTATGCGGTCATTAAAACCTGATGATCATGATATTTTATTGCTAATAAAAATATTTAAAACAGCGGTTTTTATGAATAACATTAACTATTTCACGCTATTTGCATTGCACGGTGTTGAACCGGTACATTCTCGCAAGGTCGTCTGCTGCTTGTAAGCATTTCACCGCAGTTTTAAGAGTTTAATTTTCTTTTAAGCTTGAAAAGAGAACAAAAATTATATAGATTTCTATTTATCACGTATATACCTTTGACTACGGTAACGCTATTGTAGCTAAAAATAAAATAAGGAAAATTCAAATCAATTATACTTTTGTAAAATTGTAGTAATAATTAGGTACTGTAATCCCATCCTCAAATAGTTTGTTTTGGAAGACGCACAGCGCCATCTATCGGATTGCTATCATGCAACCATGTTTGCTTACTCGCGACAACTATTCGTTGGATACAGATATCAGAACGGCCTGGACATTTCAGCACTTGTCAGTAGATGGCGCCATCCGCAATCGTGCAGTTAAAAAAGTTTGGCATAAACAATAACAATGCTGTACATATCAGCAATTATTAATAATGGTTAGTTAGGTTATCATCATTAAAGTTAGTCACGGAACTTTTGCACTATGTTTAGTGGTATTGCAATACCAATATATTGGTATGTTATGTGCACGTGAGTTGCCTTTGTGGGTGGTAAACAGGGGTTTGACGTATAAACCATAATGGTAAAATGCACGCTCGGTCCACTTCAATTGAAGGATATAGAGTCCCGAACAGGCAAATAATAATCCATCATAAAATATCACCAGTCTTAGGTACCCTGTAATTTTCAAGCGAAAGCTTTGAAACGAGCTTCTTCCGTTGTTTTGATTGTTCTTCAGACACTTCAAGGCTAATGACCTTCATATTTATATGTAAATTCAATTAATTATTCTCATAAAACAACATATAACAAAAAGATAAAAAAGAGATAACCTTAAGTTATAAACAAGTAGGGATCGTACTTCTAGACACGTGAAGAGAAGTCTTGAACTCCCTATATAAGTTCAATAACGTCACGCTTATTGTAGAGATAATGTAAGACAATTTTCCTAATTAGTGCAAAACCCAAGATTTTAACAAACCTAACCAATCATATAAATTAATTATTCCATATGATAACTATGATAAGGCAAGCTTTCTTTGAAAATAACTAACTAAATCAACAAGAGGTAATATCTTCTTACATACCTAATATTTGTTTATACTCACACAGGCGATACCAAGATACTTTTGAGACATTCGCATAACTAAATGATCAACGTAAATAATATTTGGTGATAGATAAACGTGATCTGCACGGGGGTCACATTTATTGAACATATTTTTCTTACTGTGAACTGAGAAACAAATCTGTGAATAAAGTCAAAATGTATAATTTAAATCAATTAATTTTATGCCGGGGCATATATGTATATACCTACATTCTTAGAATAATCCTATATTATTTAAGAATATTTTAATTTTGCTTTCGTAAAACTTCATAGACTATTTCTCTGGGAATTAAACTACTTATAAGGTGACAGGCAGACTCAGTCAGGCACAGACAATGTCAATATGTACTTTGTAAACAATGTAGCAATATCGTTTATTTATCCTTTTTTCCAAATTTATACTGAGTTTAATAAAATAACACATGGAATTACAAGAGAAATGGGAAGACGTATTAAATGCATGCCAAATTACAAAACATTCCGTAATAAATCGGAGGTAATTACATTATCATAGGTAATGATACAATCTTTGTTATATACATGTTATGCACATACTACAGTAGATACTGCATTACGAATTACCATTAAATTCGACGAGAACACAAACATCAGCTCGAGGAGCTACAGCCGCAACCGCAACAATGGGTAGGACAACGAAAGAGAATGTTTATACTTGATGTTTTATAAACATCGTTAACTGTTGTATGATCGGCCGATAACGCCAATCATACATAGACAGAGCTGTCGGCGGCACTCATTATTCGCTTAATAGTCTTCGAGCAAATTCCTGCTCTATCTAAGAATATCGTTTTGTGGATTTATGATAACGCACAAACAGCTTAAGTGCAAAGTGTAGTTTCGAGGCAAGAACTGTGGCGCGAACAGGGTCAGGGTGCTCAGTATAGGCTATCAGTAGCATGTTGGGGCCAAATGACTATCAGTGGTCAATAAGATGTGCAGTTCTCAGAACGACTGACCCTAACTCCCTTAGGCCAGACCGCTTACGCACATTAGATAGCGGATACAATAAATACACCCCTATTTGCGGATGTCCATTCCAGTGTCGAATGTCTCGCGGTATTCGTTAGGTGTTTTTAGGTAATTACTTTGAAGTACCCAGTTATCGTTGGTTACCAGTGATCATTAAAATGAATTTTGCAAAAGTGCAATTAATAAATCATTTTATATTTATCTATTAAATTAAATAATATATTTAATTAACAGCGCAATATCCTATTGAATCTAAATAAATGACATTGGTAATTATCTGTAGTTGTCTTCGTTACTGTGATATTTATTAGTGTATTTCGTTATTCCAGGGCGGAAGCGAACAAGCCCGACGTGGACAAGGCGACGAGGAACGCCTGTATCGGACACGAGGTCCGAAATACGCAAGAGTTCCCTCACGACCAACCCTCTCTGCGTCGACCACCAGCACCTCACTTGCGACTTGTGGTTCCCAGGGGACCATTGCACCGCCCAACTATTCTACTATCCCCGAGACTCTCTCCACTGATAGTAGCAGCGAGGACGAGGACTCATTTGAGAAGACCCGACGCCATTTCCAACAGCTACGCCAGATCAGTTTGGGAAACGAATTGAAATACAAAATGGAAATGGAGACGAAAAAAGAAGAGAATCTGCGGAACTCTGTTCCATTTGTGAAGCAGCTGAGCACAGATAGCAATAAAGCGAAACCGGATTACAGCATCAATGGAGACACCCCGCCTTATGCGCCGACTACGCAACGACTGTATCTATGGACTCAGGTTAGTTTAGATAAAATTATTAAAAATGTACACATCTTCATAAGACGTTGGCTTTATGTTTAGTGTCTCTATGCATCTTTCAATTGCATTAGCAATTTATGCACAGTAAAATTAATGTCATACGATAAGGTACGCAATAAATGGAAAACTACAAGCCTCGATCGATCGATCGCATATACCATTTCATACAATGAAAATATCAACAGAACTATCGAGAATTGCGGAAATGTTTTTAGATTTGTTCTCGTGCAAAAACTTTTATATCAAACAAGTAAGTTATCATATACCAATGACGCGTAAAGTCTTTGTTACTTGGGTAGGTACTATCAGTAAGAGCACATATTCGTAGCAAACTATATTTACTTCGTACACAAACAAACTGTTTCCTGCATGTTTAACTTACATGCATACATATGTACGACGTACATAGTGTTTGTGAGTTCTACGAAGGTACATAATAAGACTCAAGCGCTCGGAAAAGCTCATAGCTTTGCGGGAAAGGCTTGCGCGAGAACGCAAAAGGTTAAAAATAGAGAAATTCAGAAGGCATGAAAGGGAATGGCCCACATCAGGTTCAGGTGTTTCTTACTAAGTGCAGAGTTTTGTATACAGATTCTATGAGGCTTCTATGAGGTCTAAATAACGATATTTATTAGATTTTTTTTTACTCCAGATATTGGCTGCGTTTGCAGTATCGATGGGCTCGCTGATCGTCGGATTTTCTTCTGGGTATACGTCTCCAACATTAACTAAGATGACCGAAGAAATGAAACTTACTGAGGAACAAGTAAGTTGCTTTTTCAATTACATTAGTGTAATTTTAGTAGGCGATAGGAAGACAAAATTGCCCGGTAGTGAAAGTGTCCAAAATAGTAATAATAAATAGGTACTTGGTAACACTTTTTTTATTACGTTTTACAGTAAAGTATCATCCTTTTAATGTCCCACTACAGGGCAAAGGCATCCAATATTGAAATCAAGTCATCATTACAATGATAGATGCTTGGGTAATCACCACGCTTGCCAAATGTGGATTGAAGATCAGAAACCCGAGTTGTGTTCGATAAATTATTCTGATACAAATTGGCCTGGGATTCCGAACCTTGGACTTCGAAGTCATGGTCAAATGCTTTAACCACTAGAACATTAAGGTTGTTATCTTATACATGTACACAAAACTATATGTCGCCGGATCTCAATCATTTTGAAAGCAAATAATGATAGCATTGTTAAATAAATCATAAATATTGAATTACATTTTGGTTAGGTATACATTGGAGTAAAATCATATAATTTAACAATGTTTTTTATTTCATTTTCAGAGTAGCTGGGTGGGCGGACTAGTACCTCTGGCAGCGTTAGTTGGAAGCATCTGCGGCGGATCTTTAATCGGATTACTCGGCCGAAGATTAGCCATTTCTGCAACTGCACTACCGTTCTTCGTCGGTTGGATGCTCATAGGAACTGCGAATAATGTCATAATGGTATACGCTGGCCGAGCCCTTATTGGTATCTGTGTAGGAGTTGGTTCATTAGCATTCCCTGTATACCTCGGCGAAACACTACAACCAGAAGTGAGAGGAGCTCTTGGATTACTACCTACGGCGTTCGGTAATACGGGTATTCTTCTGGCGTATTTCGTCGGCAACTACCTCGATTGGTCAGGACTTGCATATGTCGGTGCAGCTCTTCCAGTGCCATTCTTTCTATTAATGCTTTTGACTCCGGAAACTCCGTGCTGGTACATGTCTAAAGGCCGAGTGGAGGAAGCACGAAAGTCGCTTCAGTGGCTAAGAGGCAAAAACATTAACATCGACAAGGAACTTCGAGATCTGACGCGACTGCAAGCGGAATCGGATCACATTCAAGGAAACATTTTTGGGCAACTGTGTAGCCGCAGATACATACCGGCTATCGCTATAGCGCTAGGATTGATGATTTTCCAACAATTCAGTGGCATCAACGCAGTTATATTTTACGCAGAAAAAATATTCATGATGTCTGGCAGCACTATTGACAAAAATTTATCTAGTATCATCATCGGCATTGTGAACTTCATATCAACATTCATTGCCACAGCACTCATTGACCGTCTTGGAAGAAAAATGTTACTATACATTTCATCAGTGTCTATGATCACAACATTAGTAACTTTGGGATCTTACTGTTACGTGAAGGACGCCGGCGTGAACGTTGACGACTACGGATGGTTGCCTTTGGCATGTCTTGTGATTTATGTATTAGGATTCTCTATTGGTTTCGGCCCTATTCCGTGGCTTATGCTTGGAGAAATTTTGCCTGCGAAAATCAGGGGCCCTGCTGCTTCATTGGCCACTGGCTTGAACTGGACCTGTGCCTTTATTGTGACGAAGACTTTCACGAACATTAGCCTTGCACTTAACATGTACGGTGCTATGTGGCTCTTTACAGTTATATGTGTGATGGGACTATTTTTCGTAATATTCTTCGTACCTGAGACACGAGGTATAAGCTTAGAAGAAATTGAAAAGAAACTAACAGGGGGATCTCGAAGAGTGCGAATTGTTAGCAGCAATAAACAAACACAAAATGGATGCTAACGCCTAGGCTAATGAATATATTTAAAAGTATAGAAGTGATATAGAATATAATGTACATTCCAGAGTGCGTTGGCTGCACTTGAGCTGTGGTGATACTGGTGATAGATAGATAAAAAGTAATAGAGATGTAAGAAGTAGGTGCAATGAAATGCACTGTATGTTCAGTGTGTGAACCGAAGACTGATTGGGATTGTAGCCATAAATTCTCTTACGTACATGTAAATTATATTAGATACATAATTAGGTAAATAATTTAATAGTTATCATTGATAGTTCCTTTAGTTGTATGTATATGTAGAAGCATTCCGCCCAGCGGCACTGTGTTAAAGTTTAGTTTGTTCTGATTTAAACAATCTCGATTATTACTTGGTATTTTTGAAGATAGCGTTACTCATACATAATTTTCATACGTAATCATTTAACAATCTCTCGTCTATAATTGTGAAATAGTTTAGTTTATAATTTAAAATCTGTGTTGATCATGACAAATAAATTAAGTTCTTATTATATGACCAAATAATTGTTTGTAAGCGATTCGTTTAAATTTACAGATTCTTAACATCCATAGATTTTAGAATATTATGCTGGTGATTCCGTATATTACGGAGACAATATTTATTTTTTTGTTATTTTCTTTTATTAATATAAAATTTTAACAGCATATTTTTGTCTTTTCATTTGCCCCAATTTCATAACGTGTAAAATAAAACATCATTATAAGAATATTAACATCAAACAGTACAAAACTGTTTTAATGCTCGTATTAACCTACTAGGTTAAACCAATAAGGTGTGGCTAGGAATTTATAAACTAATTGGTTAACTTTTTTAAAATAATAAAGTCAACAATCTATTTTTAATTTTATTATGTAATTAATTTTTAAACGTAACACTATGCTATTTTTTGACAAGAAAATGCTAAAAGTATGTTATTTCAATTTATGTTATATGATGATTATTTACACTTTGATACTTTAAAATCACATCACTGAAATTGACACAATGACACTAACTATAAATTTTAAGATTTGTGGGAAACAACACGATAATAGTGTTACTAAGCTCTTACCTCATATTTTATACTGCTTTAGTTGCACGATAGTAAAATATTTGAAAGCGATTCTTGCAATGAAGGCGTAGTCTATTAAAGAAAAATGAACTTGCTAAAAGAAGGTCGAATGAACCTACAATAAATTGAAATGGAAGTACATCTTGTTGTGTGTTCCTTAGCGGAATACACTGCAGTGTGCCGTGGCCACTTACCATAAGGTGAGCTGCGTGCCTGTCTACCAACTGAAGTGGGATAAAAAGAAATAGAAGCATCACTTAATGTGCTCCCAGACTATAAAATCTGAAGTTAAATTAGGTATGACTATGCATTAAGCATTGGGCGTTGTTCTGCTGATGTGATGATCATGATATTGTTGTAGTTGATACTACAAAAAACTTTGTTTTGTCATTGAAATCAAGGCATTGTTGAAAATTCGGCACGTTTGGTGAACTTTGCCTAACTTTCGAACAAAAACAAGTTAAAATAATCACTTCAAACCTCTATCAAGTACGAGCATATAAATTACAAATGTGTCCTACTGTCTCATTTCATGACGATAACTAATAATTGGCAAAATGTAGCAGCGCGCCAATTCACTACGCTAGGAGCGACGTACGCGCAATGTGGAGAATTAATTTACTTATGCGACCTAGGTACCTACTCATAAACTATCAATTACAGGTCACTATCACCCTTGCTTCTTTTTACATGTTTCAGAATAATCGCTGTGCCACTATAAATCCGAGCAGGCTAGCCTGTAATGAACGCCTCTAAAAAACGAAAAAAGATATAATAATTTTTCTTAAAGCTTTTCACTACCTAATTAAATTCCCCGGTTTCCTCTTCACATCCGAAGAGGGACGAGCCGGTGCTAGCATTATAGCACCCGCCACTATACGAACGAAGACGACAAAAAACTACGTAAATGAAATGGGAAAAACGTGAGTAAGTTTTTTTTTAATTTCAGACCATGACTTATACTTATTTTCATAATAGATGAAGGCATAGTTCACTACAAAGTATTGCTGAATGTGCTACGATACGTTCCCTAATCTATCAATATTATAATCTATACTAATATTATAAAGAGGAAAGATTTCTTTGTTTGTATTGAATAGGTTCCGAAACTACTGAACCGATTTACAAAATTCTTTCACTGTTGGAAAGCTACACTATATCACACACTATTCCTGAGTGACATAGGGTACTTTTTATCTGGTAATGTGGGGGGAAGGGGTTGATATTGACAAAAGAAATTACGCGCGGGTGAAACCGCGGAGGCGACCGCTTAGTCACTTTGGAGATATAAATGCAGAAACTCTATCGAAGAGCGCATACTTTCAAAGTCAAAGTATTTATTTTGCAATTTGATTTACCAAGAAATTCTTTTGCACGTCATAAACTTTTTTTCCTACCAGCACTTCGACGTGAATGAATGGCCT
The DNA here is from genome assembly GCA_949319885.1 of Mecyna flavalis. Classification (NCBI taxonomy): domain Eukaryota; kingdom Metazoa; phylum Arthropoda; class Insecta; order Lepidoptera; family Crambidae; genus Mecyna; species Mecyna flavalis. The sequence continues at coordinate 12,102,057 of OX439426.1, forward strand.
GCTGTTGAGAAGAAGTGCCGCAAGAAACTCAACAGTTACATATTATGATAGCCTTTTTAAATCATTTTGTGTTGTACAATAATAACTTAATAATAATATAATGTCAAATTAATAACAATATAATGTCAACATAATAATAATATATGTAATAAGTACAATAAATAAGCATAAGAGTAGATGTGCAGAGAAGCAAATGTGTTTCATGTCCACAGAGTCTTGTCATTTAAGTAATCTTCTACTTTATAGTAACCTTGCCTCATTCCCCTTCTTTGTCGATCGATACCCAATTTTATGAAACTGAGCGGAAGGAAAAATTGCGATAAAGTTCGCAGTGAAACACATTACATTTACGATTGTCAATAGTGATTACACCTATAAAAACTTTGTTTATGTACGCACATCATGTTCATAAGCAACATATGGGACTTTGTTTACAAGGCGCTGTAGTCAATCTACCCATGGGAGTCTACCATTTCTGATTATATTTTTGAGTAAGTAAATATTAGACAAAATTTTTGGACACAGAGCCCGTTAAAGATTTTTTTAAACATATTTCATGTTCGTTCCATATTGCATGCATGAGAATTATTTCTTATTAGACAACTTAAGGGTATTTATTTGGATGGCATAAAAGGAATTACTACAGTGTAAAGAAATATAAATTTTAAAGTCTAATACAGTGAATCCACTTGCCCGATAAAATAAATAGTTTTCGTACATTTCTGAAACAAAATAGGGTAGTGACACCGGTTTGCCGGCCAGCACCAGTTTGCGACCACTTCACACGTTTTTTTGAATAATAGATAGTCTATAGACAGCTCATTTCTAATTTCGCGCCAGTCGACCTGGACAAACTCCACGGTTCATAATCCAACAGCGTGACTTTATAATTTGCGAACTGAGCCCACAGTCGCCATTTCAAAATTTGGTGTGTTGACACGTGACAAATTTAGCAAATATAATTGCCGGTGGATCGATTTTCAAATGTAAGATTTTGAGTGTTACTTTTATTTTATAGGGGTTTGATTTGGTTTGTGTGTAGGATAAGCTGTTTAATTTCAATATTCAAGTGCCCAAACTCACCAAACATTTCATAATTTGTAATATTTTTGGTGGTCGGGCAATAGGTTATCGATTCATATCAAAATCTAGTTTCCGACCGGGTGGTCGGAAAACCGGTTTATTTACGTCATTTTTCTTTGCCTACATTGCGGAAACCTTAAATGCACCAACATAGATTCATTTACATTTGTGAACAGCTAGGAATTTGTGACTTGACAACCAGTTTCCGACCGCCAGTATACCTCATAGTTTCAAAGATAATGACCTTTAAAATACCAAAAGTTTAGCGGCCGACAACCGGTGAAAACAAACCCTGTTAACGGCCGTCTTTAACAGGCGGTCGATAACTGGTAAAATTGTACCTGTTTCCGGCCGTTCAGAAAAATCCTACTTCCTACTAATCCTACTTCCTACTATATAATATAATATGTATGTATTATGTATTGTATGTATATCCTACTTCCTACTAATATTATAAATGCGAAAGTCTGGATGTTTGGATGTTTAGATGTTTGGATGTTTGTTACTCAATCACGCCTAAACGGCTGAACGGATTAAGATGAAATTTGGCACACGTATAGTTTATAACCCGGAATAGGACATAGGCTATAAAATTCCTACGGGAAACGTCTTATTCCTGCGGGAATAACAATTTTGAAACTACTGAACCGATTTGAATAATTCTATCACTGTTGGAAAGCTACACTATCCCCGGTCAACATAGGGATGTTAAAATGCAATGCAAATATCCCCCCCCCTTCCCCCCACATTTCCGGGATCAATTATATATTTGATCCCGAAAATGTGGGGGGAAGGGGGGGATATTTGAAAAAGGGGATTACGTGCGTGTGAAACCGCAGGCGGAAGGCTAGTAAGATAATATAAAAAAGATAGAAGAGAAGAGAGAAACGTAATTAGTAATAAATAAAACTTTATTTTGAACTAGGAAATTAAACGCACCCGATAAATACTAAACATTTCATTTATTTCTGTTTGTTACATTCTTTGTTTGTTTTTGTTTTTTCGCGCCTCGATGGTCTAGTGGTTTAAGTACCGAACCGAGATCGCGGGGTAGGTACTGGGTTCAATTCCCGGGTCGAGCTAACTTTTTGTCGGTTTTTTCGGACACTGCTCGGGTTTGTGATCACCAATCCGCATTTGGCAAGCGTGGTGATTAAACCAGTACCCATCATTGTAACGATAACTTGATTTCAAGGATGGAGGCCTTTGCCCTACAGAGAAGCATGCCGGCAGAACGGAGTTCCAAGATCCACTATATTATAGGATGGGCTTTTCGATCGTGTTCCAAATCAAAAGAAATCACAAATATGAAAAGGTCATATTTGTGATTTCTTTTGATTTAATTAAACTTTTGGTTACTCAATTGTATTTTTAGGTACTTAGCAAAAGAGAGTAAAAATATAGGTACCGCTTTTTTGATTTCATTAACTGTTTCACTTTCATACTAAAATATACCCTATGGCTATTGAATAAGACTCATTTTTCTACCGTAAATTAGGTGGTCGATAACCGGTGCACAGGTGGTCGATAACTGGGCCAAACGGCCGATAACCGGTGTTTTTGCTATTTTTACGAATAATACATTTTTTAAAATTATGTATCACTGCTACGTTTATAAACGTTAGGTTTTATAAAACTAGACTATTGTAAGATCAAGTGTTAATTTTTTGGAAAATCTTGACGTACAGCATCATGATAGAAATCAACTCTGAAGTCAACAAGTCGCTTAAGTGGTCGCAAACCGGTGTTCCTACCCTATTATAGGTGCATGCATTTCGCCGGTTACGTGCAGTATATTAATTGTTCGCGTAGTTAAAGGAACAAAACAAAGTCATGGTTTTCACTGGCCAATTCGAAGACATTGTTTTGAATCACACAGCCTCGGAGCCAATCAATTTTGTCAATCAATTTGAGCCCATATATATCGCAGCTAACGTGGCGGGAGACGCATTTCTTCTTCAGCAACGACTGACACATACAGTGTGATACCATATTATTGCAATTTATTGTGATTAAATTGTGCAGTGAAACCGTGTATGACTGTGATATGATATATTAAAAACAACAAGATGAAGATTTTAATGAGAGCGGATACTCATTATAGTATAGGAGTAAGAAGCAATGAATATGATAAGCCCAAATATACATTTTCACAGGTTAGATTATTTTTTGTGATTTCAAATAAAAAAACAGGATAGGATGTGAATGTAAAATACAAACTTCTCTATGCTAATAAACAATTATCTTGACTGCACGGGCACTTACTAATTGTCGTCAATTAGTGCAATGTGAATTAAAAGTGTGATACCATATCTTCTTCAAATCCAATATCCAAAATATTTGACCGTTAAGAATTCCTAAACTAACAGTAAAGTCTCATTAAGTTTGATATACTAAACTTGAATCTAAAAACATACCTACTTCCTTTTGAAATTCATATGGAAATTATATTAACGTTACATACGTACTTTTGAATAAATCATAATAAAATGATTGCCAAACAACATTTATAGCAAAGTTTAAAAGTTTTGAAAGCTTTTCGTCTGACGACGGAGACTGCAAATCCCATCTGTAAAGTGTGTAACAAAATTCATAATTATGATAATATAAATGTTACCGGCCAAACCCGCTTTCAGGACAAACTAGTTTGGCCTAGGCCAAACTAGTTTGTACTAAGGGGGAAGTCGACTCGGATGCATATAGGTTAGAAGGCTAAGGCGGGAGCGAAGCGAAGCGGAGCTTCCTGGTTATTTTATTTTTAAACCCTGAAAACCTTTTTTGTTTTCACTTTAATAATATATTCTATGTTGACTTAAATTAATTTGGTGGCCAAACTAGTTTGTCCTGAAATTGGGTTTGGCCGGTAACATGAGTGACACTATCAGTTTAAGTTGAATACAAATTTTATAACATTACATTTTATTGTTCTATAAAATACCTCTATTACATGAATCTATTTAAAGAGACCATACACGTGACGTTCAGACAATCAGAGTTGATGATTGCTTAAATTAATCGTAGGCGGGGCACACCTCCCCGCAAACAACGTCATACGACACGCTTGCGTGTAAAGAATAAATGAAACAATTACAAGTAGGAAGTAGACTATGTGCGAACACTCATTACGTGATGACCTAATTTTTTTTTACGATTTTTGATGAACTCGTTTAGTTCAGCGTTCAGATTCAGCGAGAAACAAACATTACAAACAGACCAGTGTGCAGTGTCTCGACGTGAGGTGTAGATCTCCAAATGGCAACTTACTTTTAATATTATTACGAATCAGATTTTTTATTTTTGTTACTTCATGTACGCAACCGTGCCCTAGTACCTAAATCATTCAGTATTTACAAATACTGACATTCCACTGAAGCGAATGAACGACATAAACTTTTAAAGAATTGATGGACACTATTTTCCATACAATATAGTATGATATTAAAAAAGGTGGAAAGATAGTTAAAATAGAACTTTGTTGCTGTTTTTTAGGTATTGGCTGCTGTAGCAGTATCTATGGGATCTATGATCATAGGATTCTCATCGGCTTACACATCGCCAGCTCTTGTGACTATGGAGAACAGTACAACTATTTCAGTATCAAAGGAACAGGTAACTTTATACAAAAAATATAGTCTACACCTACATATTTATTTTAATTATTGTCTCTAAATTAATTTCACGAAAAACAAAAGAGAAAATAGACTTGCAACTAAAATCTCCAAAACGATTTAGCCCCTTCGTACACAAGGCGACGCAAGTCTCCGATACTCGGCGACTTGCGTCGCCTTGCGACTACCGCCATACAAATCCATTGAGGCTCGTACACTAGTCGACGCGACTCGCGTCGCCAGCATTCGTCGCGCGACTCGCGTCGCGCCACTCCTACGATACCTGCCTGCCGAAGTCGTCGCTACTTAAGTCGCGGCGATTTTCAAGATGGCGGAGCAGTTATTGAATATTAAATTTGTTTCTGAGGTGGAGAAATATCCTTGTTTATATAACTATACTGAACTAGCTTACCCAGTGAACTTCGTATCACATACCTCTTAATATAAACCATATTTATTTAAACCCTATCTTTTTTCCATATTTTCTCATCGTTTAAACCTTCCCTGGACTTCCACGAATATTTCAAGACTAAAATTACTCAAATTGGTTCAGCCGTTCTCGAGTTTTAGCGAGACTAAAAAACAGCAATTCATTTATAAATATATAGATAGGCAATTCACGTCGCCGTGTGTACGGACCGTGCGCTACCTACTCGATACTCGCGACTGGATACTAAAGTAGTATACAACATTAGTATCGGAGACTTGCGTAGCGTTGTGTACGAAGGGCCTTACAATTCACAAGAATTGTTTCTTTTTATCTTTGAATAGGTAAGCAGAAATATTTTTTTATTAACGGTTATTATTTTAACAGGCGAGTTGGGTGGGCAGTTTAATGCCACTGGCTGCACTAGCAGGTGGCGTAATGGGTGGCCCCCTTGTCGACTACATAGGAAGGCGAAGAACTATTCTATTTACAGCGCCACCGTTCTTTATCGGTTGGATCCTCATAGCTACAGCAAAAATCATACATCAAGTGCTGGCAGGTCGGGTTATATGCGGCTTGTGCGTCGGTATCGGCTCCTTAGCTTTCCCAGTATACTTGGGCGAGACGATACAACCTGAAGTTCGAGGCACTTTAGGATTATTTCCTACTGTTATTGGAAATACTGGCATATTAATTTGTTATCTCGCGGGAAACTATCTGGACTGGTCACAACTAGCTTATTTGGGAGCGTGTTTGCCCATTCCTTTCTTTATATTAATGCTTATAATTCCTGAAACCCCTCAGTGGTACTTGTCTAGAGGACGAAACGACGAAGCTCGTAAAGCTCTGCAGTGGCTTCGTGGAAAAAATACAAAAATTGACGACGAATTGCGAGATATAGCGCTGTCGGATTTCACAGTTGAAAATAATGACTCGAACATAACTGAACTTTTTAGTCGCAAGTATATGAAGTCCATATTTATTTCTTTAGGGCTTATGACTTTTCAACAGTTATCAGGTATTAATGCAGTAATATTCTATACAGTAACTATATTTAAAATGTCAGGTAGTTACGTGGATGGTAATCTTTCCACAATTATAGTTGGCATAGTTAATTTTATCTCAACATTTATCGCCACAGCCCTTATTGACAGGACGGGACGTAAAGTGCTATTGTACATTTCTTCCGTAACCATGACAATAACTTTAGTAGTGTTAGGTACATTCTTTTACGTTCAAGACGACATGAAAAAGGATGTTTCGGCACTAGGCTGGTTGCCGTTGACTTGTGTTATGATTTATTTGTTAGGATTTTCTCTAGCTTTCGGGCCTATACCTTGGTTAATGATGGGGGAAATACTGCCCGCAAAGATAAGAGGTGCAGCAGCATCAATTTGTACAGCTTTCAACTGGTTGTGTACATTTATAGTAACTAAAACTTTTCTGAATATCATAGACGGTATTGGAACAGCAGGAACATTTTGGCTTTTTGCTAGCATTACATTCGTCGGTTTGTTTTTTGTAGTAGTATTTGTGCCAGAAACGAGAGGAAAGAGCCTTGAGCAAATAGAGAATAAAATGACTGGCAGAGCTACACCACGAACTAGGAGAATGAGCTCGATAGCAAACATCAAACCACTACCAAATGGTTGTTGAATACTTTAGAATTCCTTAAAAACTCTGATGAAATATCTTAAACCAGAAAACTCAAGGAAACTTTAGTTTTAAGAGTTATTTAACTTATGCAAGATGTAATTAGGTATTGCGACCAAATTGCGACATAAGAATGTGTATCTATCTGTTTATTATTAATTTAAAGACACTAAAGAAGAGTTAAGTAACAATGTTCCTAGTGTAAGCATCACCCATAGCTATGTAAGATATTTATTGGCTTTACATGACATGAATCTAATGGTGAAAATGGATTACTGAATTTATTCCTACTTAAAAATAATGAATAAGAAACTGTCTATTAGGTTTACCATAGGTCCTCATTGTGAGTTAATTATACATATAATGACAAATTACAATAAATCTACCTAGGTATTTAAATAAAAATATATAAATCGTCTTTTAATTATTTTTTTTGTTCATAAATATCATTGAACATTAACTACATAGCATTGTCTAGCCACAACTAAAACAATACTACTTACTTATAAAATTTTATTAAGGTACTAAGTAAAATTTTTGAATACAGCTAACAAGAAACTGAAAATGTGACACATGCCTATGTAAATGTTAAGTATCTCTGATAAATTAGGTCTTTAGTAGATAAAGTGTGATGGACTCATGTTGCCAAAGTATAGTTAAGTAAGTAAGTAGGCAGTAAGTTACCATAAGTATTTAAAAAGATGTTGTCCACATGAACAATTTTAATAGAGCAAGTAAAGTATCTTATGCCAAATAAACGCAGTTTAATTTTTTTATTTACTGTTGCGTATGATAGATATGTATGCAGGCAAATATACTTTTTTAAGTATATAGAAAATAATAATGGATGTTGTTAAGAACAAGAAATAAAGATAATTGTTATTTATTGTTTTAAAATATTTATTGTTTACCCCTGTAAAATAAATAAATATTGAATATAACATTCATCACCACATTGTGTGATGTCGTCATAAATGTTGGACGGGTCATAAACCAATTTATACAACCTTGTGTATTTTATATGACTATCAATAATTATTAAGATTATTCACATGAATGATTGTTGTGGGTGGGATTTGGAACCACAAACATAAGCCTGCCCAACAGCATTTTAAGATGATTCTCCCGTAATTTCTGAAACTTGTACTCACGCAGTTCTAGTTTTGCTGCAATATAATTATATCACAAATTATATTCACAGTTATGCCTAATCAATTTACTGATAGAAATGTAAAGAGTTATTTTTCCCAAATCAATAAAAAAAATCTCTCTTTTACAATTTGTCTTCATTATGAATTGCATAATTCGTTACTTTTTTTTTAATTTTTTTTATACTAAGCCAGTAGGCAGACATACAAGCAGCCCACCTGATGGTAAGCAGCCATTGCAGCCTATTCCATTAAGGGACACTTCACTAGAAAGCGTCGCTCAATGTGCTGCCAGACTGTAGACTCATCTGATCTTCGAGTCTTTGTTTTTTAAGTAAACTGGCTCCCACATTAATACTGCCGGAACACAGCCAGAGCTTATATAGTGGCAGATTTCACCTGTGTGGGTGGTAGCTAGCCAGTCGGACTCTGAAAAAGCCCTACCACCAACTTTATAATTATTTTAAAATCTGATGAATAAGAAAGGATATTCAGACACTACCATTCTAAAAATACTTAGTAAGATAACTTTAATGTAAAATATAACCTAAAAACTGATATCACATAATAGCAAAAAGCTATAAATTCTAACTTGCAACACAAAAAGCAATCTAAGTGATACTAGCTTAATTTAAGACATCATGCTGGCTTCCTTACAGATCTCATTGTTGTATGTCATGCATGTAACAGCATATTTTACTTTTAACACGATTCTACATAATAATGACTAAGCTTGGCTCAGATTTTCCCAAACAGTCAGGTATATTATATAATAAAAATGAATCCTGTGACCTTCAAAGTTGAGTTTTCAGATCCAATTACTGCATTAGTATGAATAAAAGGATGATATTCATATTGGTACTCTTTTATTCATAATATTTATATAGAACATTCATTCTACCTACTCTGTCTGTTAATGTGAGGTAGATGATGACGGTAGTATACTTTTAGATAATATAAATTTAACTTACCCATAACTTGAACGCGACAAATAGCACAAGTATCGCATTCGACGTCCCAGCTCCACATTGCAACAGCATTCCATTTTTTTAACGTGAACATCTTGTCAGATTTTTGTCCATCATTGTCACCACGATCTAAAGTATCACAATCTTCACCAGACATGGTAAAAGAATAAATAATAATTGTTTTTGATAATTAAAATTTACAACGTTAAATATTGCAGCAAGTAGGATTTGTTATGACAGCTCACGTCAAACGTCAATGCTCTTTATGTCAATGTCAATGAGGCTATAAAAAAAGTTATGAGGCAAAGAAACTGCTTATCATTAGGCTTTATTGAAAACACAACTATTTTATTGATTATTGCTGTCTTTATTACTCTGTGCTGTCGCAACCACATGAAAATTATTTTTTTTTGTATAAAACTATAAGGAAATATGTAAAACAGTAACTAACAAGTTAACAACATAAACCTTTGTTATCGTGTCACCGGGTCAACTTTTTACAATCTCAAATTCATGAATAAATATCTTAACTACTTATGTATTGTCCTTCAATCTATTGTACGAGTTTTTTGCTGTAGCCTGTAACGTATTTCATATCAAAAATATAAATCTCAAATTCATGAATAAATGTCTTAACTACTTATGTATTGTCCTTCAATCTATTTTACGAGTTTTTTGCTGTTACCTGTAACGTATTTCATATCAAAAATATATGGATGTTGCTTGTACAAAAATAAGGATTACGTAAGTAAGGAAAGGATGTAACTTTCTCCAAAAGCTAAGTCCAAAAGATTCGCAAGGACGCGGATGAGCACATTGAACTACAATAGGATGAGCAATTATAATAAATAACGAAAAAAATCTTCGTTACTGTTTATTGGGTACAAAAATAATATTGACAAACATCTTATCTACTTAAATAAATACTTATCTAAGTATTTAACTTTTTTATGATCGTGATTAAATCATTACGATCGTGTTGTATTTAAACTTAATTCGTATTTACAACTACCCTGTAAATAATCTCTTGTTATTAACAATAAAAATGGCAGCAAGTAGCAGAATTTAAAAATTTAATTATAAATCGTTGGTATTGTGCAGGCAAGTAGGTGAAAGGACCTAGATGTACTCATTAAACCTAATTTATTTGTCAAAGTTAAATGTCATCCTAAAATAATACTAAGTATAACTACTTATAAGTATTAACACTGATTACGTATTAACTTTAATAAAATGTAGGATAACTATAGACTTCTATACATGTTAACAAATAGGCCAAACATTACGAAAATTACACTAGATATTATGCTCGTCCCGCTACTGAAGCATCTCAAATCGTCTATTTGAATCTGGTATGCAATGTTGTATGGGAATCTGCACAAATTAGGATCTGTAAAAAAATATAGAATTTAAAATATGGTACTTAAAATGGTGATTTTATACAGTTCAGTCAGTCGATGCCTATACGCAAGTCGACACAGCAGGCAAAAATTCACTGGAAGACAACACAGACCCCAAACAAAACAAAACTTGTTGCATTGACGTCAGTCGACCGATAAATATGCGTATTAAGTTATTTACACTTTTTTGTAAACACACATTACACCTAGGTCTCAGCAGACCGATACAAACAGACAGTGGACACGAATGTTTGGTATATGGTGTATTAACAACACAAACATTACACCAAACAGATCGTTTTCGAGTTTAGAATAAAATAATATAGTATACATACTTGTGCAAATTGCTGTGGTGGTTTCGGGAACAGTAATGGACTGCACGGAGAGGTGCAACGGCGGACATTCGCCGATGGTCGGGAAGCCATCGCAAGCCCCAGACAGATTAATCTCAACGTTCCCACTGCTTGCTATATTCTGGCAAGTTATTTCATTCGAGTCTACACCGACGAATGTGGTGTTTGATCTGAAAAAAAGAATTAGTAAGCACTCCATGTAACTCACGCTTGAAAAGTTTTTACTATGGCATGTTAAGTATATTTAAGGTTTGCGACGTAGGTTTATGTACGTGTATAATCATTTACCTTGGACTGGCAACGGTTCGTGAATGGCAGACTGTAAGGGTACCACCTACAGTGACAGCACGCACCACACGAACTCTCGTGTTTTCGTTGTTGCTAAAGAAATAGTTGGGAACTATTCTGTAAAAGTTGATGAAGCCAGGTTCTACAAAGTCATCAAACTGCCTTTGGCCTGAAGACTGATCCACGAAGTCAGACCCACAAAGGGGATTGATCACTCTTCTGTGAACTGTAATAAAAGTAAATAATGTTCATTCATGTCCTAAAATGTCAGCAGTGGACGGTGAACGCCGGATTGATTGTTGTCTTGTAATAATTTACTTAAAATTATTATCAGATTTAACAGACGGGGAAACAAACTGCGAGCGAAGCTGCGGGTAGATGGTTAGTATCTAACATAACGACTAAAAATAAATTCAATGAAATATGCAACGTTCAGAACATTACCCCTATTTAAAAGGTCTAACGCAGGTAGCATTGCGACTTCAGTATTAGTTCCAGCTGTGTTGGGGCTGATCTGTACGATGTCATTCTGTCGGTCGCGTACCAAGTCCGCAAGGGCTTCCTGCAAGTTTGTCGTAGTCGCATAAAATACCCTTAAATCTGAAAAATAATAATTAAATATCAATATGTAGTTGAATGTTAAAGTAACAATCGCTTCAAATTTCGCAAAACGACTGCAGCTAGTGAAGTTCTCGTCAATAAAAACAATAGTTGTTGATTTCTTTATTATAACATTTGGCACAACTTACCTGGTACTCGTTCATTCAAAAGACGAGCTTGATCTCTTGTATTTGCGTTGATTTCAATGTTTCCGTTGTTGATGAGATACATTAAGACTGTGGCATTTCCACCAATATAATTAGAGGCAGTCTCATTTCTCAATTCTGATTGTAATAAATCACGCACGGCCTGCAGACTTACTTCAAGGTTTAAAGATCCTCCCACTGGAATACAAAAATGAAAAAATGAAAATATAGGTAGGTACAAACGTGTCTGGGACCTGGTGTACGGGTAATAAAGTGTAAGTACGCATTGCACAGGTCGCCCCAGCCATGTCTGGGGAACACTTAATTTTTTCGAGTGCACGAGTGGTCCTATTAATCCTGTGTAAGCATCAGGTCGGGATACCCGGTCCATTACGGTCGACGGTTGAGTCCATCAGGACTAGTAAGTCTTCACGAGGTGGGTACCGAATAATCCCTTCTTTGTGTTAAGGGGGAAACGGGAGAGTTTAGTGGGAAATATGACGAACGTCTTTTGTCCCAAGTCCCATTGATAAGCCGCAGGTCTCTCTAGCTTCTCTAGTTAAGTATAGTGCTTTAACGCATTCTACTCCGAAAAGTTTAGTTTTAAGTTATTCAACTGATTATCAAAAACGAATAAAATATCCGTTAACTTACAAGATGCATGAAGTTGTGGAGTATATAACGAATGGAATTCCGACAGCGAAAACGTTTTGTTGATAGCGACTCTTCCATCGGACGCGCTGATGAGCGTCACGCTTGAACCAAACTTGCCGACTTCGATGGAATCCAACAGGTAAGAGATGGCTGGATAAATGGTGGCGTAGGGCCACGATGGATCAAGTGCGATGTATAAGTTTGTCCTGTGTCGCATATCCCCGCTTGTAGTCTCAGTAATGTCACAGTTCAAATCGTTCAAGTTGTTTCCTAAAAGAAGATCATATTTTGTTATTAAGACAAATATGTTCACAAATACCAATTCAAATTTTTGTAATAAACAGATGTTGAATTTTTTGTTTTACAATAATCTTAAGAATTCCATAAAATAGAACAATCTGAAGAAAAAGCTTGCTGGCCTAGCGACATTGAAGTCTTTAAATCTGTTTATTTGGATAAGCTTACATTATTAATATTTTGTCGAAAAGGTCCTACCTATGTAAGCACGGAAATTATTAATTGAGCTGTCCACTAAGCCTTCCAAGCCACCGGTTAAAGTTCCTTCAAGGGGCATTACTGAATCCAATACAGCTGCAAACGCTCTAGTCTCTTCAGATAATATGGAAGGTGCAATAAAGCGTTCATTCAATTCTCGACGGTTGCAGGCACGAAGAGCTCTATTGAAAACTCCATTCTGAAAAGAATAGCGATCTGTTAGTACCTACACCGGTTTAAGTCCATAGTTTAACTCGGAATCCAAGATTAAATCCCTGTTTAGACAAAGAATAGAATGGGATTTTCAATGCTCGGGTCTTTACAATCATGCGTAGGTGTTTTATCTGTTATTTTCTACTAGGGATTTTTGCTAAATGATAAACTTTTGTAACTTGGTTTTAATACTGTCTGATATTGTGCGTGTTTTACCACTTCTTAATAAATTCCCATTAGTGTTGGATGGCAACGAATAATTATTATTAGTTACAAAAATTAAACCGACTTCAAAAAAAAAAGAAACAAAAAAACTACCTAAAAAACTACTAACTCCTAACCGATAAGGAGTTGTACTTTCCATCATCACCTTAGCTGCAAAAGTACATAAAATACAACTAACGGTCCACAATCCACATATTCCTACAATACTGAAAGAATTATCCCCTAACTCCTAACCGTTAAGGAGTTGTACCTTCCATCATCAGCTCATCAACATAAAATGATGTCTATCGGACGCAAAAACTTGAATGGCTTCAGAAAAAACAAGTAACGCGTAGGCGCAGCCTATAAAATTTGAGGTTTTCCCTTGATTTTTCCGGGATCCCATCATCAGATCCTGACATGGTGACAATGGGACCACCTCTGAACTATGCACTTTCAAATAAATACATACAGTCGAACATATAACCTCCTCCTTTTTTGAAGTCGGTTAAAAAACAAGCTGATTAGCATAATTGTTTATGCAAAAGTCCATAACTTTTGAACAAACCCTTATTTATATGATACATATTATATCATTATTATTAAGAATTTGACCATTGTACTTCAAATATATAAAATAGAAGATTTCTTACCTGCGGCGAATAATACATGTCGAGTAATGTTGACAGTCGCAAAGTGTTGGAAGTGGCCAATGTCTGAGTCAAGGTAGTGCCCAAGACGAATCCGTCAATACCGCCTCGGATCTCAGGGTCAGACATCTCAACATTTTGTTGGGAGCTCAGCATGTAGAACCTGGTAGCTTGGGAGCTGTTCCAATTGCCGGCACTGCCAATAGCGATATTCGTACTTCCCCTTGTTCCCTGGATCAACACAGCTTCTGCTAGATCACCTGCATTGAGCAATCAAAATATCTATTTACTTACATGATACTAGTCCTTATTATCTTTTCATACTAATAAGTATGGGCCTACGAAATATTTTTTATAGACTATTTCTAGAAGCACACATGAGTCGTGACTATAAGTTGTATACTTTGTATAACGCACCTGAGAGTGTAGCCGGGTAAATAGTTGCGATAGTTGGCTGAACATTTTGGTAGTTCAAGACCGAACCCTTCGTCAATTCCAGGATTGGGACCCGCTGTGCTTCTGCGCCGGCGGCGATACCAGCGATGAGGTTGCCTGCAGAGACCGCCCCCCATCGGGTGTTGACAACACCGGTGAGGATCGGGCAGGCGCTCCCGGCTACCTGACGAGCACCTGGGACTCCATATGAGTCTGAGTACTCCACGTCGCTGTCAGGGCTTTGTTGCATCAGTCCATTTCTATCTGTCCCTCTGAAAATTGAAATTGAAATTTCTTTATGTGGCCAAGTTGAGCTAAAGAATTATTTATATACGTAAGTTAGAACCTCACTTTAAACAAAACTGCTGTCATCTTTAACGAGCTGTATTTAAAATCAACGTCACAATATTTAACGAAGCCAATTTATTAGTGCAAGCTCGTCATACACTTTAAAGGATGGTTTCTAAACATATTTAGCCATAGAAATATTATGTACTGAATATTAGCTCAATGTATTTAGCACACAATTTGAGTTAGGTACGTACAACTTAGCCAAGTCCAGGATCTCGACATCATCATTAACGGAGCGAACGGAGCGATAGCTGCGGGAAGTCCTTAGGGCTCTGTATTGAGCAAGCCGACCGCAGTTGTTCTCGTCACCACGTACTCTTGTGTCAACCGTTGTCGACAGCATGTGGTGGAGAGCGCACTAAAAATAATCAGCCAGTTAAGCAATTAATCAGTTCAGATGAAATTTTACAATTTACGTGATTAAAATCAGTCAGGGATAATAGAAGAGAAAAACAAATGCCCAAATAGCAAAAGGGCAGTTCAAATTCGAAAAACTGGTACTTAAACTTTCGTAATCAGAAAATGGGAGTTTTCATGACATCCCAGATTCACTAGAGACTTGTTGTTAATTTGTAGTTGGTGATTTAGATATCGCAAAATTAGTCTCCTTGAAATAATCTAAGGTTAAATATGTATTAATATTTCGACTTCGTGTTTATTTACGACACTTTTAATTTTAAATTGGTTAAAAAGATTTTCCTTACCTTCAATTGAGAAGAAATAGTGTTATTTGGGAGAGTTTGAAGATTGCTAGGAATCAATCTCAACACCAGCCTGTGTCGATGGAATGAGTTGAACGTTGGCGAAAACGGCAGCACGTTTGCTGATGCTGCGATGTTGTCTCTTTGATGATGCTGAATACCATCCTGCCGATACCTGAAACAATAAATTAGCTACCTATAATAAGATAAAATTAACTATCGATTGACTTAAAGATAGTCAGAAATTGTATATTTTTAGGATTGTGTTTGCCCTTACATTCCAAAAGTAGGTACATTTTGCTGACTTCGCTGCTTTTCTGGTTACATGATATTTACTCAATAACTTATTTCCTAATCACCTTTCAGTTGAAAGGCGACTAGGAAGAAACGATTATATTTTCCAACTGTTCATCACAGTTGCCTCTAGGAAAACAGAATGTTCCCAGTCAAATAAATGTTAAACATACATTATTATATTATAATGTTATTAAACCTGTTATTAAACCTAATAACTATAAAGTTAATAAGTTCAAAGTAAACAAATTTTAGAATAAAAGAGACCCAATATTACTCACGTGTGTAATAGAAGAGTGGCTAGCGTCCTCAAGTCAACATTGACGTTCGGATCGTCCTCAATCCTCCGGATGATGTCAATGAGGACATTGATGTTAGTGGGGGGCAGATTGTTCCGGTTGAGGAGGAAAGGGTCCGTGTAGCATTCTCGGAGGTCCGGCGCCACGCTGGTTTGTGCTGTGGCTTGCGCGTGCGTTCCTGCGGCGAACGCGACCACCAACAGTGCTGGCAGCCAATACATAGTTTTTCTGAAAGTACAAACAATGCCTTGTTTTATTTAATTGCCTAAAGAAGGGATTAGGGAATGCAATCTCGATCTCGCGAGATCTCGTTTTTGCGAGATCTCGGCCTTTTTTTGCGAGATTGAATCTCGGTCGAAAACAGGACGAGATCTCGCGAGATTAACGAGATTGCACTCGAGCACAAAAACCTCTTCGAAGCCCGAACTGACACGGTCGGACTTGCGATCTGTCGGTTTCGTTTGGTGCGGGTGAGGCGGCAGCTTGAGAAAGTGGTCTTGGGAGGAGGTGTCTCTCAGTTTCGTTCGTGTCGGGCGTGCAACAATGAGGCTCAAACAATATTTGAGCCTTGATCATCGAAGGAGGATTGCTGGCCTCTCTGTCTTTTACAGACTCCACTTTGGCGAGTGTTTTTCTCAACTGCATAACTACTTTCGCCAGCTCCGTTCCATCACTGAACGACTAGACTGAGAGACTCCATCAGTATGCAATCGAGAGAGAGTCAAGACCACGAACTAAGCAATTTGCTTCGTCTTTTTTGATACGGACTGCGCGGGAGTGGAACTCTCTGCCTGGGTCAGTCTTTCCTACCTATCCATTATAACTTGGGGCTCTTCAAGGCCAGAATTAACGGGCTTTTTCTGAGCAAGTGCGCTCTATTGTAGACCGCATAGTTGTTTAACATCAGGCAACTGTGTGGTCAAGTGCTGGCTTAGTTCAAACATTAAAAAATATATATTGAAAAAAAATCGTAAAAATAAAAACTGGTTTCTGATGTTTACGCGGTTACTACACATTAAATAAAACAATGTAACTTAAATGGATAAAAACTCGCGATATATTCTACATTTTAAATTTAAAACCCGACGTTTTGACCACTTTTCAACAGTCGTAATCTCGGATTTTAAATGTAGAATTTGTCGCTAGTTTATATCCGTTTTAAGTTGTTTTATTTCGTGAAAATAAATGTTTATCTTATAATACTTATGATTTTTATTATAATTTTATCCTAATGTAATCAAATATTGTGATTATTTGCAAAAAAAACACGCAAAACTGCCAATCTCGCGAGATCTCGATTTTAGCGAGATCTCGCAGCACTGATATTCATAATCTCGCGAGATCTCGCTTGAGCCCTAATCTCGCGAGATTTGCATTCCCTAGAAGGGATATTATGGATTGAAAAAGATTAACTAAAGATCAAGGTTTGGCAATTATGACTGAAATACCAGCCATATCTATCGGAAACTTCATTAATGATTCACCGTCTCGAAAGTGAATCATTAAACGTAACCTCTAAAATATTGTTTTTATAAATAATAAAATACATTTTTGCCCTGGAATAAACAGGGCTGAGGTCAGATAACTATCAACAAAATCAACAGCGAAGCCAATGGTTAATCCTACTATCCTACTATCCTACTAATATTATAAACGCGAAAGTTTGTATGGATATGGGTGGATGTTTGTTATTCTTTCACGTAAAAACGACTGAATGTTGAAGTTTCATTAAAATCTTTACAATATTTTACGGCGTATAGGATCAGAATAACACATAGGCTACAATTTATAAATATATTTCCGCGGAATAATGTTAGGTAGACTAGTAATTAATAAAAAATTGCAGATAATATTTTTTTATTTTAACAATCGAGTAATAAATAACATTTTAAAATGCATTGTTGATAGAATGAACTGGTATAAAAAACGTACTGATAACTTCGATATATCGATGACGAAACCTTTATGGCACGCGTGATTATATTTGTTTATCGGACTAGGTACGATTTGTATAAGGAGTGGCTATTTGCCTCACATATCCGCATCGTGTTTTTGATGAATTTTGAATCATATTCAACGAACTTATTTGGTGGCGAAACACTAGATTCATACATACCCATTTGATTTTATGTTGCGTCGTGCGTGACGCAAAGCTTTCATTAAAAAACGGGAAGCCGTTTGAGAAATTTCCGTAGGTGTTGTGCTCAACGATATGTTGTGCTGCACAATTTCGGCCTATTATGCCCTTATTTATGGTACAACAGAAATAGGAATTTCGGTTTATTTGGTAATATAATTTCATTGACCTTACACACGGACCTGAAAGAAATTCAGGTCCGTGGACCTTACAATACTTATTACCGTATCTTATTGCATAATAATATGGTATGTAGATCTAGACTCCTAATTAAGTTCATCCTCACAACACTGATTTCATTCACTGGTAATATTCAGTAATATTATATACCCGCGGAATAAAATCTCAATAGCTATTAAATGCTATTTTATGTGCGTCCTATTCACATACTGTGTAGATTCATCCTAGTGATTTCACACGATAGTTTTGCATGGCTCATGTGCACTAGGTTCTTATTTTGGCGCTGATGGGTATGCCTTCAGTTGATCCACAAAAGTTCGTGAAAATTATATGAAATGATTACACTATTTACACATTAGGTCTTTAATTTTAAACTTCACATATAAACTAATAAAGTCTTACAAATAGCGCGCTCTAGGCTGCGGCTGGCTAATACAACAAATCGGGACGCACTGACCCATAGGCGACCCGCGCAAGCTTTTAAACAACTAAAACTTACAGACTAAGCAATCTTAACAATATTCTTTCATAGTACAATCTACAGAGTAGGAGCCGTCGCTAACATTCCCCACCCCAGTGCTGGAACAGCACTCCTAACATAAGGGAACAGGGGCGACGCGTGCCGCGGATCGGCGCAGCACTCCGGTCGAAGTTCGCACTTCTACAACTCGAACTCGACCATCCCTACCTGCGAACACTCGTTCTATGATGCCTCGTGGCCAGACGTTCCGTGGCGAGTCAGGATCCACCATAAAAACAAAATCACCCACCTTTAAGGCCGTCTGGTCCTGCCGCCATTTAGACCGAGAAATCAAAGTTGGCAAATATTCTTTCACCCATCGCCGCCAGTACATGTCTGCCAAACGCTGTGACTGTCGCCACTGCTTTCTGAGAGACAGGTCAGAGTCGTCAAAGACTCCTGCAATGGGTAAATTAGTAGAAGCACCAATAAGGAAATGATTGGGCGATAAGGCTTCTACACTATGTGGTTCCACTGAGACATGGGTCAATGGACGACCATTAACAATATTTTCCACTTCGGCTAATAACGTGCTTAGGACTTCCTCTCGTGGAGCTCGCTCTTTCAAAACTACCTTGAGGGAGGCTTTTACACTGCGGATAAGACGCTCCCACGCCCCACCCCAGTGTGGACTAGCAGGTGGAATGAATGTCCATTTTGTACCTAGATTCAACGCTTCATTTTTTAAAACGTTGTTGTCCAACTCCTGAAAGGATTTTATTAATTCAGCATCAGCTCCTCTCAGATTTGTACCATTATCTGAATAAAGATGTAGCGGCCATCCACGCCTGGATGCCATTCGGCGTAATGCCATTATCAAAGAATCTGTAGTAAGAGATGATACTAACTCGATATGAATTGCGCGAACTGTCATGCAAGTAAAAAGAACTCCATACCTCTTTTCCCTGCGCCGTCCAATTGACACTTCCATTGGTCCAAACAGGTCTAGTCCACAATGTGTAAATGGACGCTGGTGATGAGCTACGCGCGCTGCAGGTAGGTCACCCATCCTTGGTACCTCCGGTTTTGCTTTCCTAATTTTACAGAGCATGCAGCGTGACACTGTGTACTTAATCGTAGGACGCAGTCTTATAATCCAGTACCTCTGTTTAATGTCGTTTACGACTGTTTCTTGATTGCCATGTGCTGCCTTTACATGATAGTGTCTGATCAATAGCCTAGAAATGGAGTGCCGCCCGTCCAGGATGACAGGCCTTTTAGTCTCCACCGCAACATCCGCAGCAGCATCAATTCGGCCGCCAAGGCGAAGAAGTCCCTGGTCATCTAGGTACGGCGTCAAATTGCGTAGCCTACTATCACGTGCTAAGCACTTACCACTTTTAATGGAACTTATCTCCATAGAAAATGAGTCAGCTTGCGCCTTTCGCAGTAGCAGACTTTCTGCTTGCTCCATCATCGTGCAGTCATCAATGTTATTTACCTTTTTACATTTGTTGATGAACTTTAGTACAGCAGCAGTGGACCTTAGTAGACGAAGCCAGGAGGAGAACCTCTCGCAGTCAGGAAGAGGTAAGTCTGCAATATTCTGAATGGTTCCTACATAATCTTCAACAAACTCATTTTCAATCATTATTTCAGGTTCCAAAACATCGTGCGGCCAAGAAGTTTCATTCTCATACAAAAATTGAGGACCGTGTAACCATTCATTTAAAAAACAATCATAATTGAAACTATCTCGTGTTGCTATATCCGCTACGTTTACCTTCGTAGGTACGTACCTCCATTCCGATGCACTCGTGAGATCATCAATCTCCCCGAGTCGGTTTGCCTCGAATGTCTTATAAGTGCGCGTGTTATTGCGCAACCAATGTAGCACCGTAGTCGAATCACACCAAAAGAATCGCCGCTCCGGCGTTAACCTATGTTCCTTTACTATAGTTTGAGCAAGCCTCGCTGCTAGCAACGCAGCCTGTAGCTCAAGACGTGGTACTGTTACCTGCTTAACCGGCGCAACTCTATATTTACTGGCTATCATTGCAACACATATTTTATTATCCGTAGATAACCATCGCCAGTACGCGATCGCTGATATACCTTGTTGACTCGCGTCACAAAATAAATGTAATTGTAAGTACCTATAACACTGGCCCTTGTCCGTAGCACTGTCGTCGTAGTCGGGCGCTTGCGCTGGCCCTGTCGTAGCGGTCGACGACCTCGTAGCACTTTGATAACATCTAGGTATACGAACCTTGTCTATAGATTTTAGTGTCATAATCCAATCTTGCCATTTGGAGTAAATTTCATCTGAAATGGCGTCATCCCAGCCAATTTTAAGTCGCCAGGTATGTTGCAGTAACATCTTACCTTGGATAGTAATAGGTGCGAGAAAACCATAAACGTCAAAAACAGACATAATTACGCGAAGCATTATTCTTTTTGTAGGCCTCTCATTGCCCTGCATGATACTTTCGGGTATGCGCTTAAAAGAGACATCGAACGCCAATTCATCAGTACTTGGATACCAAATAAGTCCAAGTGTGCGTTCGCCATCACTCTGTTGATTAATTTTGAACTTTACGGCTACAGACCCCAAAGTATCTTTTGGTACGGAGTCTAGAACAGCAACGCTGTTGCTAGTCCAATTCCGCATGTGAAAACCACCCTTTTCGTGCATATAAGTAATATTTTTTACCATATCAATTGCTGTTTTCTCATTCGGAAGACTTTGTATGTAATCGTCCATATAATGTGAGTTGACAATAGCATCAACCGCTGCTGGTAACAAAGACTTATATTGTTGTGCGTTTTTATTCTTTATAAACTGTGCAATGAATGGACTACATTTCCCACCAAATATGAGTGATGTCATTGCAAAAATACGTACCATTCCCGAAGGGTCGTCTCTCCAAAGAAACCTTAAAGCGTCTTGATCTTGTAGAATAATCTTTATTCTAAGAAACATATCCTGAATATCACCTGTTACTGCTATTTTTTCTTCTCTGAAGCGCAGCATGATTCCGAATAATGAGTTAAGTAGATCAGGCCCCTTTAGTAGATAGTCATTTAAACACATACCGTCACACTTGTAGGCGGCATCGAAGACAAGGCGCAACTTGTCTTTGTTAGGGTTGTCAACCGCGAAGTGTGGTAAATGCCACGTCCGTTTCGTGCGGTGTGCATCCTTAAGTTCCCTAGCAAAACCGTTATCTAATAAGTGTTTAATCCTTTCGGAATACCTTTTCGCGTAGCCTTTGTCCTTACTCATTTTACGCTCCACTCCCTTTAACCTCTTCAGTGCACCATGAAACGTATCTGGCATTACACAATTGGGGTTCTTCCAGGGCAGGCCAACATGCCATCTCCCATCAATCAGCTGAGCGGTCCGCTCCAGCTGTTCAACGGCGCGAGCATCGTCTACATTAACTCTAGGCTTACCTGCTACTCCCATTGATTCCAGCGTGAAGTTACGTCGTACCTCCTCATGCAGTGCCTGCAAGTCGCGATCCTCAGTTCGCAGCTCGGAGACGTGTAGAACGGGTTGGATGTCGTTCGAGGAGCTGGTGGCGCAGACCGCGCCGCGTTTCGCTCCCGGGATGTGTACACAACCATGAATGCTCCAGCCTAAAGGGGTCAGGGTAGCGGACGGCTCATTTGGTTTACCTAATACAACATTTAGAGGTAACAACAAGTGATAATTATCCTGACCTATTAAAATCTCAGGTTTGGTATCAACAGTACACAAGTTATGTTTGATTTGATTGAGATGAGAGTACATATCACAATCAACAATCGACAACTTTTGGGTCGGCAAGTTTAATTCTTTAATACTACGTGCCTTAATACTATGAACCTTATTGTCCATACCGGAAACTTGTAAGTCCAACACAGTCGTATCATAAATTACTTCACTGTCACTCCACGGCCCACAGACACGCATTGTTTCACGGCGGCCGTGTAACCCAGCCCGAGTGGCAAGCTCAGCGCTTACCATACTTACAGTGGAACCGTCATCACACAAAGCACTAGTGTTTATACAACCGCCGTCCCTAGTATAAACACGAATCGGCACAACTTTTAACAATACTTTGCACTCACTCGCGTTTACATGAGTAACTGCTTGAGTTATAACGGGCTCTGCTTGCGTTTCCTGTGAGTTTTGCTGCGGTAAGCTCTCGCTGTCGTTATTATTATAAGAATAATGAAGCATTCTGTGATGTGCGCGCCCACAATGATCCTTATCGCACGCCGGTGCCGGACACGATGTTTGTTTATGTTTCGATTCCAGGCATTTGAAACATACACCATGGCGTTTGACGTATTGCCATCTAATCTTGCATAATGATTTCTTAAATTTCTTACAGTCTGTGAGTTTATGTATCGATGTACGACAGAATTGACATTTGGTCATATCATCGGTATGCTTATCGGTGGATTGCAGTAGAACAACATGAGATTTATCGTTATGTTTATGTCTGAAACCATCGGTACGAGTACTCAATAAATAGGTGCTTGCGGTAGTTGATATCTTTATTGCTTCTGCGTTCAAAAAATCCGACAATATTTCTAATCGTGGCTTAAGTTTTGTTGTAATCAATGTGAAGCTGTAATCTGACCATTTTGATATAAGTACTGTCGGCAACTTAGAGAGAATTATGTTTACTAAGCTCATACCTTCAATATATTCTTCTCTGCCGATGGCACGTAGAGCCTCCACGATATTTTGCACTTTTATGGAAAACATAACAATGTCCTTTGAATACTCTTGAGATACAGGATGCAGTTTCTTAAGATCTTGTATTAACCTGTGTGTTATGTAGTCGGGATCGCCGAAACGCAGTTGTAATGTATTCATTATGCGATCTGCTGACGTGGCACTTATAAGTAGCGCCGAGACAGCTTCTTTTGCCTGACCGCGCAAACATTTTCGTAATCTCCAAATATTTTCCTTTGCCGAGAAATTACACAACTCTGTAGACTCTTCATAAGCCTTCTTGAACTGTAACCAGTCCAGTGGGTCACCGGAAAATTCTGGTAAATCCTTTGGCGTGCACAAGCGGCTTAAAAATTTGTCGTCTGCCTTACGGTGGATGGGAGAACTTAAGTTTTTTACTGCTGTGGCCAGCATCTGGAGTGTAGCGTCCGTAGCCATAGGCGGGAGCGGACAGTTTGGTTCATTAGGTGCTCCATGCTTCTCCATCTCTATCTGGCTCTTCTCCATCCAGTCTTCGACCTCGTCGCGTCGAGAACTATCCTTCTCATAATCTTCTGGACTGTATTCTTCCTCCAAATTGGCGATATCAGCCTCCAGCTGTCTATCTATGAGTGACATCTGTATTAAAGCCTTTTTCTTTTCAGCCTCCAGCAATAAGCACTTACGCCGAGCTTCAAGGGAAACATTGGACCTCTTCGAATGGCATGATACAGCAATCGACGGGACCGTAGGAGGCGGTAGCGAGGCCGCCTTAACATGGCCTGCCGCCTTTTCCTCGTCGCTCTGATGTTCCATCTTTTCCTTAGTAAGGCTCACTGTTTCTCGGCGTGTGGCGCTACGTGTTTTCACCATTTTCATAAGCAGAACACGAAGATCAGGGCTCGAATGACCATTTGATGGGTATGCCTTCAGTTGATCCACAAAAGTTCGTGAAAATTATATGAAATGATTACACTATTTACACATTAGGTCTTTAATTTTAAACTTCACATATAAACTAATAAAGTCTTACAAATAGCGCGCTCTAGGCTGCGGCTGGCTAATACAACAAATCGGGACGCACTGACCCATAGGCGACCCGCGCAAGCTTTTAAACAACTAAAACTTACAGACTAAGCAATCTTAACAATATTCTTTCATAGTACAATCTACAGAGTAGGAGCCGTCGCTAACAGGCGCACACGTATCAATGGTAAAAGAAAACATCTTTTTGAAACTACATAGTCAGATTACAATTTGGTTCCACCTATGAACGCGGTACTGTCCATTTTGGAAGAAAAGACTATCAGGCTAAACCACTGGATGCCAAAATCCAATTCCGTCCAATAGGTCCTTTTTGTCTGAAAGGGTATCAATTCCTCCATCCGTGGAATTTTTTGCATAATTCAAAAGATTTCACCAACTCATAATATAGAATGTCCATCGAAAATTGACATCTACTGACATACTCTGTCGATCATAATTAGATATGTAGGTAAGTATTACCTTCATCGTATTTATTTTCAGGTGGTAGAAAGAAACATGCTCAATCTTATCGCTATCAGCCGAAGCCGTTGAATATGAATTGGCATTAGATTGTTACCCAATTTATTGTGTTTACTTGCTCTACTTTCGTTTTTACTGGCTATGCTAGGGACATGCTAGCATTTTGTAGCGTAGTAGCGACCATTAGGTAATTACCTACTAGAATATTATATGTTGTAGTATGGTCAGCAACGGAAGATTGCTTATTTGTCTTCATTTCTCCTTTTACATTTCTCATAAATTGTAACTGTATTTATAAAGTAGAAATGAAGCTAATATAAAGCGTGTAAAAACAAGACGTATGGTCAGTACCAAACGTACTATGTTAGTCCAATATGTTATTTCAGGCAAACAAGCACACGGCTCGTGTAATAAGTAAGCTGCCAATGCAGTCTGTTCCATTGGGACACTTAACTAGGAAGCATCGCATCGCTCAATGTGCTTCTCGGATCTTCCAGCCTTTAATTTCAAGTTTTAAGTACACTTCCCACATTAATATTGTTGGAAAACACGGGTGTTTTCCAACAATAACAAAGCTATTATGGCAGCGATCTACCCAAGTAGGCCCCAATTTATTGTGTATTTTTTTCTGCTACTTATCAATTTCGATATCAATGTCAAACTTGTCCCCTTCTTTATCTTCACTACAATTGTATCTCTAGGCACATATAGGCTAGTAGACTATAAATAAAATCTTTATTATTCTCACTTTCTAAAGTAATAAACCCTTTGACCTGCCTGCAATCGATTTTTATCATGATGCCTATCGCGACGCGACTTTTTGTCAGATTAGGGTAGGTCGATATGCTTCCGACAGTACATTTATCATTACTTCAGGCCCTGCGTATTTATGAGATCATCGTTCCACCTTGTAGGGGCCTACCACGTCGGCGTTTCCCAGTACGTTTCCCTCACTTATAATACCTTTCCAAATCAACGGACGTCAGTCCACCACGCAATGTGGCCTGCCGTCTACCACTTAATGCTACCAATTGTCGGTGACTTTTTTTTTTTTTTTCGGAGGAGAATGCGTTTATGCACCATAACCGCAGGCTAGCTAGACCCACGGCCGTGTGTGGGACTCGAGACTAAAAAAGCGTCCACTACCCACTAAACTCCCCCGGTTTCCCCTTCACACCCGATTGGGACGAGCCGGTGCCAGCTTTGCTATTGACCGGCCCATCCACGGGTAAAATTGTCGGTGACCTTGGTTTTTCTGCAGATCACATTTTTTCTGATGCAATCATGCAAGCATAGCCCTCTTCATCGTACTTTAAGTGACCCATTCAAATTATTCAGTTCAATGCGATACACCAGCGATCATCAGGGAGGTGTGGAGGGATATTATTTTTTGATACTCATCTTGATAGGGTGATGAACAAAAACCTTCAAGCCGTCAATAAATAACAAATTAAAATGGATGGTCGAAAATGGGCAAATAACCGCATGGTACCTACAGTGAGTTCAGTCACATAGAGATACCTACTACTAATAAATAAATATCTAATCACCTTTAAGTCTTTGTAAGATCCTGTGCACCACTGAATCCAATAAACACTAAACCGATGTTGTACAAAAACACATAATCAAGAAGCACAGTCAATTGCAGGTTAAAAGTCTATTACCGCTGAATGTCCTGAACACAATCAATCGCACAAAGAACTATTTACGGTTTGGGCGCGCCCAGCACATAGAACAGTCATCGAAGTACCTGGTACAGGTACCTACATGGATAAGATAATGGAAAGCAGGTCTAGATAAATTTGTAACAAATGATAGCAGACCGTGGACGTTTTATCAGCTTGTATCTGTTTTCGCTAGCGATTACAAAGATAATGTTAGATTATGAAACCAATGTGCATGAGCTAGCCCCAAATTGAGATTTATCTATATTTTTTGATAGACTAGAAATATCATTCAAGGGTTATCCTAAATAAATAATAATATCAAACGAAAAGCTTGCGAGGATCTAATGAAGTTTAGTAAAGAGATGCATTTATATCATGACCTACATAGATTTAACACTACACTCGAAATAGGTACTATTATAAGAATTAGGTCATTAACATTATTATTTTTGAATAAACCTGTAGGAATTGGTATGTAGTACTTATACTTATATTAGAACTTAGAAGTCAAAACAAAACAACAGCAACACTGTACAAAAGTAAAAACCAAATCAATAAAGGATAACTACGCGTACTAACAGTTCTTCACAATATTATTAAAACTTAGAAAAGCAGTCATATTGCTGCAGCAGTAAACCATAGGTTAACTATTATCAAAATATATCCGACGAGGATGGGATTCGAACCCACGCGTGCAGAGCACATTGGATTAGCAGTCCAACGCCTTAACCACTCGGCCACCTCGTCATATAACCTTCACGGCCAATTTTACAAACAGTTTGAATTCTAGTTGAAGAAAATGAAATGTACTTTTCTTATTCATCAAATAAGTATTATCTGTAACTTTAACTTCGTGTTTGGTACAAAATGCTGTTTGTATTGAAATAGTCGCAAAATCAATGCTATGTTGTAGTAGCGACATCTATTGAAAATTAAAAAGATTACAACGAACAACCATGCTTTTAACCGATGTTTATTACTTTTACAATGTTAAAGTACACTTACTGTATTATTATAATAATTATGTACACTGTTTTATTCAAAATAACTTCAACAGTTTGTTCGCTTTCAAATTTGTAGTCAATTTGTTGCAAAAGGACTATTATGACGTCAGAAACAATTAATAACCTCCTTTATTAAACTTTTAAGGGATAAGTTAGTACTACCATTTACTACTAGATGGCGTTACGTTCCATATCATTTGTATTGGTTGGTATTATAAAAATGTAATAGAAAAACATGTACATACTATGTACGTAAAGATTGAATAATATTACATAATAATAATAATTATTATTTTAAGAAACATTTTTAAAAATATAACTTTTTGTTTTAAAAATTTATATTTTAAATAATTGGTGTGAAAATGTATGACAATTCGAATTAAATAGGTTGATAGCATTTTTATAGCATAAGTTTTTTAATTATATTAAATACGTACAGAACCTATGAATAGGTATTTTGATTATGCTTAGGCGTAGTCTAGTCCGGAATTTTGTGAAAATATTTTGTAGAATTTGTTTATCGTAGGTAAGTAGGCTATTTATTGCGAACTTCATCCAATTACCGGTATTTTTTCGTTTCAATTAGCTCGACATAACTATAATAAATTAATTCAACGTTTTATCTGCAGTAACATGTTGTTTGTACAGAGTTTTAGTGCGTTTATGAATGTAGGGAGCGCACCAGAGCGGTCCCGGGTTGCCTAGCAACGCACCCCCAGTCACCGTCTGACCCTGGAGGTCGCTCATCCCTCTTTCGTATACAGTACAGTTAGGAAAGTAAGCTGCGAAGGTGGTTGCCCTCTCCTTTAAATAAAATTCTTTAACAATACCTAATATTAGTATAGGAACCTACTTATAAAAAGATGTGCTTTTATTAGCAATTTTTTTTACTTTGCACCAACAGTTAATTTAGTAATAAATCTTCACATTTTGTTAGAATGTCGACCTGATTACCAAATTTTAACAAAATTCAGTAAGTTGGGAACATAATTCTTCTGATTTTTTTTTGCCAGTAGTTAGATTATTATAACAAAAACTCAATAGTACAAGCAAAGTTGATACATTCTTATGTTTAGTTTTATTTCTGGCATCGATTTAATTCCCCAATAATCATTTGTAATAAAATGAACTACTACGAAATTATTTTACTACGATAAATGAAGGTACCTACCTGACTACTTACAAATACCTATTACAAGTGTCAACGCTCCAGAGAACATCTTGACTTTACAATTTAGGCTAACCTTGCAAGTTTTGATGTAGAATAGGGCAACACACTGGAGGTAAAGCTTGAAGGTGTAATAAAAAACTTAAATTGATCAATATTTTCGACTAGCTCGACGACGGCAATTTTGTAAGGCTGCAAAATTATGATTTTCAGTAAATAACAATTTATGTTTGATATCAATCAGACTGGACGCTTTTCTCTATTTAATATCACATAAGTATGTACTTTTAAGTTACTTCTTTTGTTATAAGAATTTTATTTGAGAAATGTAATGAGAAAAATGTCTCAGTTATTTTCGTGGTTTGACTGACTTTGACTCTCTATATCACGGTTCTCTTGGATAATGAACCACCTGCCAACAGACCTTTTATAATTCTTTACAAGGGAATCAATTGAATCATAGGTGGAACCAAATTGTAATCTGACTAGTAGTTTCAAGAAGAAGAAAAATTAGAACCTTGTGCACATGAACCATGTAAAATCATCGCTTGAGAGCACTTGAATCAATTTCCGAATCTACACAGTATGTAAATTGGACACATATAAAATAGTATTTAACAGCTATTGAGATTTTATTTATTTTTAAAACTTTATATTGGTCGACACTATTTACCTATGTGCAACGAATTACGTGGCATCGAATTATCCAAGCAACCAACAGCGCGCTTTTTAATAAAAATGAGCGCCTCTATGAAATAAAAATAAAATTGCACAGGTGGTAGGTATTTCATACCACGCAAACTGAGTTTCCTTTCATTGAAATAATTAGAAAATATCATTTATTAAGTATGTGTTGTGTTTACTTTGAAATTAAAAAAAAACTTTCCTACCATTTGAATGTTGAGTTTGGTCAGCTGCAAAATAGATTAACATATTATAATCTAGTAGGTACCTGATTGTTTATGTATACGTATAAAATAAACACGTATAAAATTAATTACTTTACTCAATTTATGCATCCATCACCTTACAAAAGTGTTAGTACAACATTGGAGATTGGTAAAATCTGTAATCTCAATCAAGAGTTATATTTAAATAAATACGTTGTATGTACTTATGCCGGAATAGATTTTAAGTCCATAATAGGTACCTACTTCTTGTACCTACTGCAGATTTCAATATCTGCTAGAGAAAGGCCGGATACGTTTCATTTAATTAATGAGGTTCCGACCTCAGCCGGCTGCGTACGTCTAGACGGCTCCTGGGTGATTGCTCGATGCACATTACATTGATTTGTGCACCGTCTCCCGCACTCCGCTGCACTTCCGAGGACTGCACCAATAAAGGGTTAATGTTCGACAATATGCCTGTATTCAATAAATACCTTAGTAAACTATTTACAATACCTACTAATTATATTTGATAAGAACTCGTACTGAAATGATGCATTCGAGAACCTAGTACCTTATTTACTGAGTCTCACAGTTCTCAAACTCCGACGAGCAACTAATTTTATATTAAAATCTTATATTTTCAAATATTAATTGACTAGCCTTCCGCCCGCGGCTTCGCCCGCGTGAACTATAGGATGTAATCCCGCGGGAATATCTTTATAAATTTTAGCCTATGTGTTGTTCTGATGTATAAGCTTACTGTAATGTTTCATTGAAATCAATTCAGTAATTTTTACGTGAAAGAGTAACAAACGCTGAAACGCCCATCCATCCATACTTACAAACTTTCGCGTTTCTCGTATACATATAGCCTTCTGCCCGCGGTTTCTCCCGCGCGTTATTTCTTTTTTCAAATATCCCCCCCCCTTCCCTCCACATTCCCGGGATCAAAAGTACCCTATGTTCACCGGGGATAGTGTAGCTATTCAACAGTGAAAGAATTCCCCCTCACAGCGCTGAGAGGTTTATCGTCAGGTTTTAGTCGGTAGGGTCGAAGTGCGAGTCCGGCACACCGCTCAGGACGAACCTCCGTTCCTGAGTGACCCCCAGCTTTAGCAGGGGGGGTCCGGCGTCCGTTTTGTCAGGGACGCCGGTGCGTAATAGCATTTCCTGACGCAAAAAAAAGGTATCACAAATATGACATCACGATCCCCGGCGCAAAAAGCAAGGCCACTACTATCAATCATGGGCTGGTCAATAGCCACCAGGCTAGCACCGGCTCGTCCCAATCGGTTGTGAAGGAGAAACCGGTGGAGTTTAGTGGGTAGTGGACGCTTTAGTCTCGAGGCCCACACACGGCCGCAGTAGGTTTAGTTAGCCTGCGGTTAGTTGGTGCATAGCCTTCCGCCGCTTCCGGTTTCACCCGCGCGTAATTTCTTTTTTCAAATATCCCCCTCTTCCCCCCACATTTCCGGGATCAAAAGTATCCTATGTTCACCGGGGATAGTGTAGCTATCCAACAGTGAAAGAATTACCCAAATCGGTTCAGTAGTTTCGGAGCCTATTCAATTCAAACAAACAAACAAACAATCAAATCTTTCCTCTTTATAATATTAGTATAGATTGATACCTATCAACAAATTGCTATTTAAGATTATGAGATGTATTCCGAAGTATGCGGGAAAAGCGCTGTAGGTACGTTTCATTTAATTAATTAAGTTCCGTTCTCAGCCGCTTTCTGTTTCTGTATAGATTCGAGAAGTTAGACGGTTTTTTTAAGTGGAGCATTCTTTATAAATATACCAGCCGCTTGGGGCCGCAGCTGAGATTATATCGGAGTGATGACTAGAATTCCGTTGTGGCCATCTCGAGGTAGCCTGGGGTGTTAGATGAAGCTGCGCTTTGTCTCTTGGGGTACGACGGGGAGTGGCGGTTTCGTGAGGCATCCAACCACACACAGAGGGCCGGTCTAGACAGTAATTTACTAGCCCATAGATAACAGAATCTCTATGCACTAGCCGGACACACAACATTGGTATACATTGTCTCTTCCGAGAACTGTAAAGCTAGCACGGACTACTGTCGTAAAGAGAATCGAAAATATGTGAAGTCAATTTTAAGAAGAACATTGGTATCAAGTTGCCCTCACTCTGCAGAGAAATCACCCCATGGGTCAAGAGATGTAATCAAAAGCCTAGCTACAATTGATAAAGGAAGAAATTATACTTTTCATTTGTGATCCGGTGAGTAATCCCTGGGATCCTATATTACGTAGAGATAATAACACCGTCGAGTAAATATAATTGTTTTTTTTTCTTTTATAATTTTCCTTTAAATCTCTGTCTTGTAAAGTCTTAAAAATAAAGTTTTAAATGTGTTTATCCGTTGTCTAGTCGCGATGGAGCGAACTTTCCCTGGTTTTTAGGGTTCCGTAGCCAAATGGCAAAAAACGGAACCCTTATGGATTCGTCATGTCTGGTCTATCTGTCTGTCTGTCTGTCTGTCCGTCCGTATGTCACAGCCACTTTTTACCGAAACTATAAGAGCTATACTGTTGAAAATTAGTAAGTAGATGTATTCTGTGAACCGCATTAAGATTTTGATACAAAAATAGAAAAATAATAATAAATTTTGGGGGCTCTCCATACTTAGAACTGAAACTCAAAATTTTTTTTTTCATCCAACCCTTACGTGTGGGGTATCTATGGATAGGTCTTTAAAAATGATAATAAGGTTTCTTATATAATTTTTTTCTAAACTGAATAGTTTGCGCGAGAGACACTTCCAAAGTGGTAAAATGTTGGTCCCCCCCCCCCTGTAACTTTTAAAATAAGAGAACGATAAATCTAAAAAAATATATGATGTACATTATTATGCAAACTTTCATTGAAAATTGGTTTGAACGAGATCAAGTAATTAGTTTATAAATTTTTGGGGCTTCCCATACTTAGAACTGAAACTCAAAATTTTTTTTTTCATCCAACCCTTACGTGTGGGGTATCTATGGATAGGTCTTTAAAAATGATAATAAGGTTTCTTATATAATTTTTTTCTAAACGGAATAGTTTGCGCGAGAGACACTTCCAAAGTGGTAAAATGTTGGTCCCCCCCTCTAACTTCTAAAATAAGAGAACGATAAAACTAAAAAAAATATATGATGTACATTACCATGCAAACTTCCATTGAAAATTGGTTTGAACGAGATCAAGTAATTAGTTTTTTTTTTAAACGTCATAAATCGTAAACCGCAATTTTCCTCTCATTCAATCAACTTAAATATAAAAACGTCGATCAAACTTACAAAGAACTACAAAAACTTTTATATTATGATGATACTTGCTGCTACGGAACCCTTCATGGGCGAGTCCGACTCGCACTTGGCCGGTTTTTTTATATAAAAGGAATTTAAAAGAAATTCTACGACTTGCTCTGTTATCTGTGTAGGGAAACGTAATTACTTTCTAAGCGAAACTTGTTCAAGAGTATTAATCCTTTGGGGCTCATCAATTGTCCTGCTATATTAATAAGTTTAGATACTTGTAAAACAAGTAGATTAATTTTTTATATTACTATAATATTTCATCAATGCTAGGCTTCAGTAATCAATGCGGTAATAAATATAATTGTCTGCGTATCTTACGCATGTTATTATAAATAATTTTATTCATAAAACGTCTATAAACTTAATCGCATTACCATAGAAAAACGAACTCGCCCATCGATAATGGAATGGATGGGTGGGTATAATAATATCCTCGTTTTCCGAAGAAAACTTACAAATGCCAAGACTTAACTTGCAAATACCCGGATTGGCAACGAAGAGACATCGAAAGGTCTTCAGACTTGGAATTTCACAGGATTAAAAGTTCCTTCTTTTATTACGAACGATTTGCGGTTTCATTTTACAAGCTTATCTTTGAATATCTGTGAAAAGATCTTCGGGATAATTAAAGTGGTTGCTAATGTTAGATAATTGTAACTAGAGATGATATCAGATATAGAGATTGTTGATGTTCAAAGGTTTAGAGTAGGTATTAAATATATATAAAAAAATGAATGTTATTTCAATGTTACGTTCCGTAAATGTTGACGGCTGATAGGAATGTGTGGCAGGGGAAAACATGTTGCGCCGACCCTAATTAGCGTGGGATAAGGGCAAGAAATGGTGATCATGATTTTAATGTTCCAAGACAAAATAAATAAAAAATAATAATAAAATAATAATTTATTCTGCAAATTGATTTTAGAAAAATACTTTTTGCACGTCAATATTTTTTTCCCCTACCAAAGAACGGAAGAGCCTGTTTTTGTGTTGTAAACACATTAAACGAGTCATCTCATTAATAGGATAGTTTTCAACCAAGTTCTTGGTTGTAGTCCCAGATCGGACCGAAAAAATATTCGATTTTTCTGTTGGGATAATAAGCAAATCGTGCAGCTGGTATATCTAAATAAGCTTGTGTAAACTGTAAAGCCGTTGGCCTGATCTCTTTTTGTGTGAGTCATGCGGCTGTCCCACACCATGGTATCAGAGTGAGGCAACAAGGAGTGCACCTGTCCTTGCGTACTTACTTCTACAATATAAATCCTGCCTAGTTGGTTGATCGTAAAGATTGGCCATAACCGAAACACGGTCAGGAGCATATTATAATTTTAAGATGCTAACAAACATTTGTACCATCATGAACGTTTGATTGTTTGTTTGTATTGAATAGGCTCCGAAACTACTGAACCGATTTGGAAAATTCTTTCACTGTTAGAAAGCTGCACTATCCCCGGGTGACATAGGGTACTTTTGATTCTGGAAATGTGGGGAGAAGGAGGGGATAATAGACAAAAGAAAATAAGCGCGGGTGAAACAGCGAGCGGCAGACTATTTCTTTTATAAAATATAGGTAAACGTTCCAAAGTGTGTAAGCGACTTTCAGCAAATCAAACTTCGCTATTCGTTTCATGAATCAGACTGCATCCCAGATTAGGGCTAGATAATAAAACCGCTAGATCAACGAGTCCTTGTGGTACAGAAATAAATAACTTCGATGAGAAATTACCTATTTCGGGAAACGTAAGCGAAATCAGATAGCCATTCGATTTATATTTAGTCGAGCTAAATTTAATCTCTTTAGGGGAAGAATTTTGTAGAGCGTAAAAGACGCAATTCTTGTCTTTTTATCGTTATCTTCTCATTTTTATTTTTAGGCAATATCTTTAAAATTAATAGGTATCTTTACACCAGTATCCACTTTCTAAGCTGCTAAATATTTAAAATAATTGTATTGAAAGTATTCATATGATATTTTACATAATATGTGTTCAAATCAAGTAGGGTTTGGTTTCGTGATAAGCAAAATAGAAGTACAAGTAAATACCTATACATCTTTTTAGGTTAAGTTTGTGTCAAAATGTCAATTCATATTGTTAATGTTAATAGTTAAAAATGTGTGCATACTAAGATCTACTATTTGTGTCGAATATATTATGTGAAAAACCCATTCATTATCGAAAAATGAAAATGTTTAAACACTTCGCTAAATTAAATCATCTTTCTTTTACGCTCAGGCGAATAAAAAATATTTTCGAATTCTATTTAAACCAGTAAAACTATCCAATGAAATGTCTTTAAGTATATGCCTTCTCAAATAATTACTAATATTTCCCACGTGCTTCATTCTTTTAGATGCCTCATGTTCGCCGCAAAGAGGTGCTCCAACGCTCACAAGAGCCCCTGAATCGTCAATGACTCCTCCCCATATTTCACCTAGCATCTCAACTCCTTTGACGACGAACCGCACACAAGTCTCACTTTTTGCTTTCACTGCACAAAGGTAACTTGAAAAGACTTTTATTAAAAGTGATTTATTATCCACTCCGCGAGGTATTGATGTTATTATGTGGAAACTATTCTCCGATCAAGGAGGAAACCTTTTGCAATATTTCAGGAGCACAACACACCACAATGACGGAGTCTGGCTGAGGGATTATCCACTTTACCGATATGAAATTTTCTACTCACTTGCTAAGAAGTGGAGGGATGGAATTCATGGAATGAACATTTAAACCTGGAATATATTTTCATCGCCTTTACTATCACATAGTAACTACATATACCTATTTTACTTCTAAAGTTAGATTTTCTTATAATGTTTCATTACATTTTGTTCAGATTTATATACTTACTTACCTACTTTTTGTGATAAGGTACGATATCCACACATGTTCAGAAGATAGTTTACAATATTTGATGATTACCTAGTTGACACAAGTAAGTCTTCTTTAACAACCCGTACTTATTTTGAATAGGTGTTGGCTACGATATGTTTATTGACTTACTCCCGAACTTGTTTCTATCCCCGTGCTGCATTGTATATTATATTTATACTTTAACATCTAAAATTATTAATAATGTACTACGATTACGCCATATCGAGGTGTAAAAGATCGGAAACGAATAAAGACGTCTCGAATACTTCTCCTTTCAGCTCGCAGAATTGAATATCGAACATAGATGGCGCTTAGCCATTATCATACGATTGAATGGCTGATCGCGGGAAATCGCCTGCAGAATGGGCGGAAGCGGCGAGTAATGTGCGGCCGAATCGCTCAAGCGATGTTTGCGGCAACATTGCTTTGGTTTGTGGCCATCACGGCACATAGGAATGTCATGAATGTGCCGCTGACACGCGATCATTGCGTTTTGGACACTATTACAATATATAATAAATACATGTTTTTTGGACCTGGTTACCTGTGTTGTAACAAACCATTTTGATATTAAGCCTTTTACACTTACATTCTATGTGTTCAAATGTAAGTAATAAAAAGTGTAAAATTAAAAAACCAAAAAATAGGTTTTTTCACCATAATATACTTGTTGTGGACTAGATACACAATATGATGCTGACGTGGCTACGCACGAAGTCCACAATTACTAGTATACAAAAAGAAAAAAACGCCGATCGGGTCTCTATTGATATTTAATTCCCGTAGGTATTCTACGATTGATATTTAATTCCCGTATTATTTATTGTAAATAATCTTATTATTTACATTCAAAATGTATTATTTATATATTAAAATTCATTATAATCCTTTATGCTTAATGGGATGAAATCACATCGCAAAAGCGGCTTATATCCCCTTATAGCTTGCCGCGACCGCATTGGTCTGACTGTTTGCGGCTGCAGTCTTTGTTTCAACGTTTATTCTCTCGTCACCAAACAGTTAATGTTATATTAATGGTAAATTATTTCATTGATTTTCAGAAAACTTCATTTAAACCGAATTATGTATACGGCGTATTTTAAAATATGTAGTAATTACTTCTTTAAATAAGTATACCATAATAAATCGTAGTAAAATGTTAAGATACTAATAAAAAGAACGTGTGTACCTACATACGTACCACGTCGTAATGTTATGTCAAGGCAATAACTATTTTATAGGCTTGAAAGTGCTTTACTGTGCGACACAAAAGAGAAAAGAGAAGTTTTCGAAAGCTGAAAGTTCCTGTAGTAGACCGCTGCCATTTTATATTGTACGTAATGTCCTTAAATGAGAAGAATTAAATTAATAAATCCCTAATCACAGCAGGGAAGTTCTCATTTATACTGGGTAAAATAGTTTTTTTCTCAATAGTTAAATTAATCGCCGTGCCGACAGGCGTAATTAGACCGCAGGCAGTGGATTTATTTCCACCAGTCGAGATCCAACAGTCTTTCGCCAATTACCTTCGTACTTTGTCCGAGGCTGAGCCACCTACTTTGTTTCGCTCGCCTTTACTTGAGTCCGACTGTAACGAGAAATTCTTTGTGGAGCTACTTTTGCAGGCTGTAAACGGACGTAGCTGAGAGCGAAGCTATAAATGAAATAAATTATTTACTCTGAACCAGAGCGTAAACTCGCGTTTTATTCTTTGAATCCCGTTGAAACACAGTTATGTGTACTATAATAGCGATGTATATCTACTTAATATATACAGGGTGGGGCGCACGATACAAATTGGGGTCCTCATAACTCATGACTTAGGGAAGCAGTAAGCTGCCACGAAGATTTGGTTAAGTTTAATGTTTTGGATAGAATAGTTTTCATGTCAGCGGGTGGTTTGACAAAATTTACCAAAAAATGTTTTGCGCTTACTTGGCAGTTGGCAGTACATTGATAAATAAACAAAACTGAAACTGTTTTTATGTTTGGTCCTCATAAACTTACTCCATTTCGTTGTGTCGTAATAATTATACTTGTTAATTTCGGATATTCGCTTCTTTGTAACTGTTTGTTACTACATAGTATTTAATGTTTCTACTCTTATGAATTTAGAGTAATATTATATTATTTTAAATGGGGTTTTGCTTGTGATGTTCTTAACACTTCAAAACCATTTCATACTTTAAGATCTTATCAATTAATAAGAGAACAGAGATTACTAGAACATTTTAATTTTATGATAGCTAGCGATACAATTTAAAACAACCTTTGCATTTAGTCTCTTCAGATATTTTTTAATTTGTTTTGTTAACTTATTGTTTTAAGCACTACTAGCATTTGCCTGCAACGTAATGTTTTTCCTAGCGTACCTATGTCCTTCCTCGAGATTTATTCTTTGTCCGTCCCAAATTAAAACTAACAAAATATGGCAGGGATAAATCAATATTTTAAATGAATTATCTGCATGTGTTATAAATGCATTTGAACTTCTACTACTTATCCAGCCGAAGTAATAAAATAAATTTTCCTGTACACCGTTGTAGGAAGCCCTCCAACATTATGAAGTAAGTTCGTGCACTTTCCAATTTCCTTCAGTGGCTGTCGCGGCGCGAGCGACGCATGCATGAAATATTATAAGCTTGAATGTCCCTCACAAAAGACTGCACAAGTAAGGAATGAACGAAGAATATTGAAATTGGAATTAAGTAAGGTAAAGTACTGAACTATGATTTCTGTATCATTATCTGAGTACAATGCAGTTGTTTCGGTTTTCGTTCTGAAGATATTTTTTAATGAAATAGACGAGCAAGTTTGGAAAGTGATTACAACGAAACCTGCGACTAGGGTCTAAGTTATTCTATACCCACCTTTACGAAAATAATTACAAGGAAAGGGGAAAGGCTATGGGGATGGGGATTGTGAGCAGAGACAGAAGGGTTTTTCGTACCTCCCTTCTGCCCTCCCACTCTGTTAACTTTGCTATATACAGTAACACATTAAATGTTATAATTCAATAAAATTAAATTTATTTTTAACCGACTTCAAAAAAGGAGGAGGTTCTATGTTCGACTGTTTGTATTTTTTTTTTTTTTTTTTTTTTTTATGTATGTCCGTCGATTTCTCCGTCAATTGTGGACCGATTTAAATAATTCTTTTTTTATTTGAAAGTGCATAGTTCCGAGGTGGTCCCATTGTCACCATGTCAGGATCTGATGATGGGATCCCGGGAAAATCAAGGGCAAACCTCAAATTTTATACGCGCACACTACGCGTTACTTGTTTTTTCTGAAGCCATTTAAGTTTTTGCGTCCTATAGACATCACTTTATGTTGATTAGCTGATGATGGAAGGTACAACTCCTTAACGGTTAGGAGTTAGGGGATAATTCTTTCAGTATTGTAAGAATATGTGGACCGTTATTTGTATTTCATGTACTTTTGCAGCTAAGCTGATGATGGAAGGTACAACTCCTTAACGGTTAGGAGTTAGGAGATAATTATTTCAGTGTTGTAGGAATATGTGGACCGTTAGTTGTATTTCATGTACTTTTGCAGCTAAGCTGATGATGGAAGGTACAACTATGATGGAAGCTAAAGGGTACGTCTTCTTAATTCTTATGTCCCTCCTGCGGGCTGCATCTTTAGTTGGTCTACTGAATGGTGCTGAACACTTAATGAATACCTAATATTGTCAAATAATACAATTCTACTATTTTACTCGTATTTTCGTTATCAATATTATGAGAGAGTTTTACTCACTCCTACGTATTATTCACACTAAAAATAGAAAAATAAACAAACTTTTTAAAAAAAAAATTAAACCGACTTCAAAAAAAAAAAACAAAAAAAAAACTACCTAAAAACACTGAAAAGCAAAAAATAATTTTAATAAGACATTCATCAAATGCGCTTATTGTCTATAATAACATTAAATTGTATTTACGTGCTAGGTAGGTACCTACTAATCTGTTTGAAGTCGGTGCCAAGCCAAAGGTAATGAAAAATGATACATACCTAATAATTTATGTATTATACAGGGTTACAAATAATCCGCGGACGTAGGTACGTAGTCTGGGTGCCTACTATTTGGCTTGGCACCGACTTCAAACAGATTAGTAGGTACCTACCTAGCACGTAAATACAATTTAATGTTATTATAGACAATAAGCGCATTTGATGAATGTCTTATTAAAATTATTTTTTGCTTTTCAGTGTTTTTAGGTAGTTTTTTTTTTGTTTTTTTTTTTGAAGTCGGTTTAATTTTTTTTTTTCATTCAAAGAATCCTGAAGAGTTTGTAACCTTGGCGGTCATGCTCGCTAAAATGTGCTTGGGGTGGTGGCGATATGTGTCGGGTGGTTACATTCCCTCTAATATGGTTGAGTGAAATTATGGCTGGCACATACGTCATACTTGTGCTGCAGGTGCCACCTTTGGGCACTGGTCTTCCAGGGCTCACGGATTTTTCTCGATTATAGTCTCATTCTTATACTTCATACTGTATGGCTTGGTATTCTAAAACTAATCAGTAATTGTAACAAACAAATTGTAAACAAACATGGCGATGAAAAAGAGTAACTGTCGAGTTTCTTGCCGGTTCTTCTCGGCAGATGACTGCATTCCGATACCGGTGGTAGAGTCACTCTGTAATTGACGATTCATAAATACTTGATACAAGTTTACATGAATAAAGAATATTTTGATTTTTTTTTTTGATTTGACTCATCAGACGAAACGCAATAGCTAAGCTTCTTCAACACAGGTGATTCTTTGGCCGAAACAGTCTACTTCGGTTGATTTGGATGGGAACTGTTTGACGTACTGTTATAAGTAGGGACTTACAGCAAGCGTCAGCGTTTAACCAAATCGTTGTACTATTTCATTTTTATTGCTGGCTTGCATTAATAGTTTACTTTAATTATATTTAATATAGAATTCAATCAGTTAGAATCTGGACATCATCGCGGATAGCGGTTAAATCTCGCTCCGGGTAAAATCGGGAAGTCAGTTGTGTGTGTCATATTTTATTTGTGATACAAGTTAAAAGTGTTGAAAGACTGACAGCGCCGGCCTCCTAACATAACGCACAGCAAGGCGTCCAAAGATATAACTGGATGGCGTTGTGTGAATAATGTCCAGAAATATTTATTTATTTAACTATATGATTTACCTTGTATGTAACCTTTGTAATGATTTAAATTTCTAAAGCTTCAAATATGTCTTTTTAACATCTCTCTTCTAATAACACTTGCTCGGCTATTGCCATTTTAATAGGCATGCAAAATTTAATTCCGATAATTATAAATGAGAATAATCAATATAATGTCTCGGTAGGTAGTATACTTTTTGGATGAATATTGAAAAGGGTTATTGATCATTTAAGTAATTCCCATCTGGTATATAGGTAGTAGGTTTATGAATGTCGTTCTTCCAATACAACTTTGTATCCTAAAGTAATATATAGTAATAATCAGAAAATAATCTGCAATAAAAAAAAGATTCTTAAACATTATAATATAGCTTTCAAATATGTCGTCTGAATAAATGTTTAAAATTATCTAAGGCATCATCCATTAATATTATGAACTTTATTGTAATTTTTTTAGGAATCATTTTCCAAAGTCATATAAAGTTTGTTAAAATGATAAATTTTAATGACTACGCGCCTATTAAAACGTTAATGGAAGCGGGAAGGTTCGTACTCTTTAATGCATTTTCTTTGCGACAAGCCATTTAAAACTTTTGTAATATTATGCGTCTTTTACTTTATAAGCGTGTAATGTGTATCATTAACAAAAGAAAGAAAGAGTAGTCAAATGAAATTCTAGATATAGCAAATTCAACAAATATTCAAAGAAAAAAGCATTTTAACCTCCTATAGTCAAACTGTAGGATAAATCATTAATTTGATTATTGTTATCAAGTCATCGCTACAATGATAGATATTGGCTTAATTACCACGCTTGTGAAATGCGGAATGGTGATCAGAAAACCGAGCTGTGTCCGAAGAACCCAACTCAATTTTAGCTCTACTCTCCAGGAGCCCGATATATCGGTAAGGTACTTTAACCACTCGCTCGACCAACGAGACATAATTATAAAGTATAGTAAGTATATCATTCAATTATAATAAATAAATTGAATGTTTATGGGTTTAATGAAGCCCTGAATCTTATTTAAGCCCTCTGTACAAAATTGTCTAACACGGCCGTTCACCTTAAAACCTTCGACCTAGTCGTGTCTTGTTAATGGACGCCCTGAACTTTATCTAGGTACATCTAAAGGTGCACTCAAATGAAACTTGAGTGCATGTTTTGCTTTAACTATACATAAAATTAAAAAGAAAGACGTATAGCCTGTTCAAAAAGCCTGCCGTTTATAAAAAAGTTTGTAACTTTCTTTTTTTAACAATGAAATAAAAAAACTATTGTTCCGATTTAAAAAAAATCTTTCACTCATCTCTCACCATCAGGAGCCGAATAACATAGGCTATTCCAAAATGTAAAAATGTACCGTGCGACGCCGGGACAAGCTGCTAGTCCTAAAATAGTAAGTAGAAAGGCAAAGGCTTCAATCATTGAAATAAAATCATCGTTACAATCACCACGTTTCCCCGGTTGCTGATTACTTTGAGCAGACTGAGCTTTGTCCGAAAAGTTGCAAACAGCTTTTGTAAGAGGCGACATTTTTTAGATCTTAGAAAATTGAAACCACTAATTAATCAAAAGGTAAAGTATTTATAAAGCCAGTATCTATATCTATAAAGAAAAAAATAAATTTCTGTATTCTTGTGCTTTTACAAATAGCACAGACAAGATACATATATCTCGTATTATAGGTATTCAAATCAACTATTTACTTACTAAATTATTTCGTCCGCTTCATAACATCGGCTCTTTGTTTCAGACAAATTAAACCACTAAATAATTTATTCCCAACCTTGCTAGCAACCTGTAACTGTCTGTCTGTAGGCACTCCTCCGTGCCTTATTCCACTCTATTATAGGTAATCCATTTCCTTTTAAATGACACCCCAACTTTATGTTCCAGAGAAAGGGGATTGCTAGAAAGCCATAGTAACTTAGGCCCAGAGTGCACAACATATTCAATCACATGAATGAAATCTAAATATTCGTACTTGATTTGTCGCCTTCTTCTTTTTTCAGTATAAGTTGGGAAAACATTTATAAATAATTAAGTATTTCAACGATTTTTTCCTTTACATGATGTTTACATGTCACTTCTGATGTTTGATAAAAATAAGAAATTGGTCCGAAACAGTTTATTTTTAATTACGTTTTTCGATATAGCGGTAAATACATATTTTATAAAGTGTTAAATAATATTATTAAAGACCAATGAATAAATGTATATTTATGAATAATGATAAATTGTTTTAAAACTACCTTTTATAGTATTAATAATTATTAAATAACACTATTAAATATTTACCGCTTTAACGAAAAACGTAAATTAATTTCGGACCAATACTTTTTTTTCTTTTTTCATGGCACTGCACGATTTGTGCATCGGCCACTGACATTGATCATTTATTTTTATTCTTCTTGTTGGTTGGTCCGAAATTAATTACGTTTTTCGATATAGCGGTAAACATTTTATAGTGTGAAATAATAATAATTATAAAAAGTAGTTTTATACTAATTTATCATTAATAAATAAATATACATTTATATTTTGTTTTTAATAATATTATTTAACAATTTATAAAATATTTTCCGCTCTATCGATTAACGCAATTTAAAAACCTAAGTTTCGGACCGGTATAAACAACGTCAGTAGTGAAATGTTAAGGATATATGTATGTACTCGTTGAAATATTAATTAATATATAAATGTTTTTCCCGACTTTTACTGAAAAAAGAAAAACGCGAAAAATCAAGTACGAATATTTAGATTTCATTCATGAAATTGAATATGTTGTGCACTCTAGGCCTATTTTCGGCGTTTCCCTTTCTGTTGCATTAATAAAGAGAGGGACAGCCATTCGGTCAGGTCTTCTTTTTAATCCAGCACGTAGCTTGGGCATGGGAGCTTGAATACATAGTCATTCAGGACGACCCTTTTGACGGAGCTCGTGTTTGAATACGTTTAAAAACGGTCAAGGTTAGTCACGAAAGATATGGAAGAGGAAGTGAACCATGAAAGACGTAACTTGACTAATATAGACAGGTAGCGAATACTTTCTTAAAGTTATGACTGACTTACCTGATCACAGGCCACCAATGGCAACATATTGAGCGACGTTTTCTGGTGACGTAAAAATATTATTTTTTGATTGATCAAGGAGAGTCAACAATGGATTTATTACAACATGGGACTTGTTTAAATTTACCCTAAATTTTTGGTAAACAACAGAAACATTCTGAACAATTTGGATAACTACTGCAATAACAGTTGACAGCGTAATTATACGCACGCAAATTCAGCTCCGAACCAGAAAATGGGGTTTGAAACACACTACTTTAGTTGTTCGGTGATTCACCCCACACAAATAGCTCATTGATGGGGTAATTAAGCGGAGACAAAGATGAGAGTAAAGGTAACAGACCCTCAGCCAGATAACCTCGTTACGACATTGCTGCGTGTGACGACCCCGCGACCGGCGGGACTGACGACCGACCTGGGGCTGACAGATTAGATAAAATCCACAAATCTCGGAACATAATGACGAGTGGCATATAAACGTCATAGTTTGAAGTCGACGCGACAAGATTACTCGTAATTCTAAAAGTATAGGAGTATTCTACTTACTCGTAAATCTCAAACAGACAGATAAAAAGTTCTAAAAAGATT
The DNA here is from genome assembly GCA_949319885.1 of Mecyna flavalis. Lineage (NCBI taxonomy): Eukaryota > Metazoa > Arthropoda > Insecta > Lepidoptera > Crambidae > Mecyna > Mecyna flavalis. The sequence goes on from OX439426.1 coordinate 12,146,767, forward strand.
TGCGTGGTTACCAAGATATGTTCTATTCGGAAACAAAGAAACCATATTGCTGCTACCTTGATACCTATGATAGGATGCAGTATGCTGCAAACTACTCTTACTGCAACTTAGCCAGAGCTATAATGGTGACAACTTACCCTATACTTGACGATGTGCATATGAATGCACACTTTTTTTTAAAAATACTTTTTTGACGATTTTGATTTTGACTCATCCTTAATCCAATATTTATGGTGCAAATCACAAATATTTACCAAAAAAAATCTTTGCCAACTAAAGGGTCAAAAACCTGCTCTGTAACTGTATTTGAGAATTTAAGAAATATAAATATGTCCATGATTTTTTTACAAATCTTTGTCTACGGCCAGCTATGTAAATTACAGCAATAATTGTCTTCTATACTTTATAAAATCATACGAATACATATAAAATATAAATACCTGTAACAGTATGGACCTGCAATCTTCGGTGGGTCATAGATTCGTCTTAGAAACACAAGCAATAGGTACTTACTAAACTATGTATAACAGTTGAACATAATAATATTTACAGCTGAGACTACAACCCATTCATATTCCACGTCTGGCGAATCCTTCAGAGTCGTGACCATCAGGCAACCCTTGTCTTGGGTCGTCGTCCGCGGCGCCGACCGACTCGCCGCCCTAGCCGAAAAATTCTGTGAGAAATGCGAGATTATAATTTCTTTTTCATTCACAGGTTGCGATGGGGTGAAGGTTTGCACTGAGGTTACCGCCGAGTCGCTAATCTTTGAGTCCATTGAGAGCGAAAGAGAAAGATTTACAGTAGTCGTGCGATTACTGTTCGACAAGTTCAATTTATTTTGCATTTCAGTCTTCAGGTTTTTTAATTTAAATTTTTGTTTCTTCGTTTACTGGTAAAAGAACTGAGCCTGACACCCATAGCACAAGCTAATGCTTAGTTAAGGGCTAGAATGTGCGCTGTGTGAATAATGTCCAGAAATATTTAATAATTTAAATAATATGTAATAATCAAAACATGTCGCTCTATGTAATGTATGTAATTTCAAAACGACTAGCACCATCAGCGCAATGTACATATATAGGGTCACATTTTATTAACGGGCAATATTTTAAGAATTGATTCTACACTAAAAATAAAAGATATTCATACAGTATATTTTCTTTGTTAATACGATAGTTTTCGAGAAAAACGAAGATTTTCATCTAGCTTTAATAGTCAAATACTACAACCTGTGTATTACGTGAAATACGCTTGTTTACTATCGATACTAGAAAAGTCAATGTCAAACAACTTTACACAATGGAACTACTTTGCGGGTCTTCCCGCTTCCCTACTTGCCTTCTCGCTCTTTAGCTATAGCGCTCTTGCTCACACTTGATGGCCGGCCTCCATTAGTGTTACCACCGTGGGAAGTTGTCGCTAGATATAGGGTAATTTCCAATAGTTCAACCTTGTCTTCATTTCAAAATGTAGAATTTCTTATAAAAGCATAGGTGAGGATGACCACTTACGGTCAAAAAGTGGTTACCTATACGGTAACCAAATAGCAGCTCCGTGCAACGCAAACTGGCACTACGGCCAATAACTATGGTAGCTTATGACTGAACGTACCCATAAAATTTAAAATGCACTAATTACTTAAGTACCTACTTCCCCACACTTGCGCACTAAAACTGCAAGTGTTGTTTGTGTGAGATCGACACAAACAACGTGTTATCAGCTGTTCGTGACTTCATTGATTGACTACTATGCTAAGTACTTACCTACTTGTCGTTGTGTGGTGGTCTCTAATACCAACCATGTCGGAGAGCTCGAATTGACTCTCTCCTCGAGCGCTAAAAGCAAAGTTTTCTGAAACGCCAACTCCATAGTTCACTCATGCACACACTCAGTTTATTTTAACCACATTATTGTCGCGTCAGAGCAAGGGTGACATGAGCAATCGCTGTATGGTTTTTCGCAATAAGATTTTTCGCACAAACGTTACATCGCACTAACAAATTATCGATGTAATAAAAGCGTTGATCCCACCGACCGAGCCATCGAAATCCGAACACTGTAGATATTCGTTCGCTGTCGCACCTGCGACCGTAATAAATAGTACGAAATTTTCACTTAATTACACTACACTTCTCACAATTCATCCTCACTACAAAACAAAGTACACCGTGATAATCGCATAAAACCCAAAACAATAGCGCATTTGAAGACTCGCGCGCGACCGAATTAATAGTCCAGTCAACGAAGCTCTAACTTTGCCATTTTAGAGGAAAAGCTGAAACTGGTGTCAAAATTTTCGTTAAAGACTCCGTAATAACATACTAAAAATGCAGGGTCGTGAGTCACCGGGGTCGTACGAAAAAAAAATGGAAAAGGGTGAAAAAATTAACTTATCCTGAAAATCTCGAAAACTAACAGAAAAATGAGAAAAAGTGTCAGACAAAAGTCGTAGAAAATTACTTTGTCTACAAAAAAGGTTATTATCAATTTGTGCGTATCGCGCACCGTTTTCTAGGAAATCGCGTACAAAGTGCGAAAATTCGCACAAACAATGTTTTTCGTTTAAATAGAATTTTTACAAATTTTTCAATTAAAAATTATTTTTATGCATTCTACGATATCCCCAAAGAGATTTCCGTCTTATTTTTATTAATTTGATTCTACATCAATAAGTGCACTTTGTACTCGATTTCCTAGCAAACGGTGCGCGATACGCGTAATTGATAATAATCTTTTATGTAGTTTTTTGTCTGAAACTTTTTCTCATATTTTTGTTAGTTTTCGAGATTTTTAGGAAAAAGTATTTTTTACACCCTTTTCCATTTTTTTTTTCTTATGACCCCGGTGACTCACGACCCTGCATTATTAGTATGTTATTACGGAGTCTTTAGCGAAAATTTTGGCACCAGTTTCAGCTTTTCATCTAAAATGGCAAAGTTACTGCTTCGTTGACTGGACTATAACTAAAATTGCCGAAAGAAACTTATCGGAAGGACACTAGTGTTGTGTACCAATGAAGATATTTCGATAAATTATTTAGTTTCTGTGTTTAAAAAACAAACTACTACGATATTGCTAATACGATAAATTAAACAAATTATTATTTTTGTTATGCTCAAATGTCATAGTTGATTAAACCCCTAACATGTTAATTCATTTTTTCAGCTAAAAATAAATCACTTTATTGTCCGCATAAACCCGAGCTGTGTCCGAAAAAACTGATACAAAGTTAGCTCGACCCGGGAATTTAACCTAGGACCCCAAGATCTCAACCCGGTACCAACTACTAGACCATCGGGGTGTATCTTATTTATTTATTTTGAGCAAACTCTTTAATGCTTTGATTAATCCTCTTAGTAAAAAAATATCGGTGTGAAAGTATTGTATTGAGTTTTTGGTCACAGCACTAATGCTGGGGGCTGATCTGTTCGTGTGTCGTAGTGTTGAGTCGTCTCAAGCGCCGCTAGCGGCCAGCTTGAGTCATACCTTCTTTTAAAGAAGCCGCCCAGAGGCAAGTCGAAAGGCCAGGTTCGGGAGTGTCGACATTTGCACAAAGTGCCGCCGAAACATCACTACACATGCCTTCTGTCTAATTTTGTTTATTTTGCAGCGGATACTACATACAACATTTTGATTATTTTTTTCTTGTGTTTTTCTGGCCAGTAATAATTATTTTGAAAATGGAAATAAATGTCGTATCGTCCGGATGCGCTACATATTCTACATAACATTTTTAGGTGCGGACTTCAAGGGAGTGTCGTTCAGTTAGCCGAATATTTTCGTAAAGCAGTGACGAGTGCGCGAATCGTAAGTGCGTTTGACGATACGAGTGACCGGGAGGTTTTAACTGCTGTGCATTGTGTTGATCGTGCCAGATTGTGTAAGATTGTGTGTAGCAAATGGAGGTCGGACTCGGCACATTCAACTTATTGTTGTAAATAGTAAGTAATTTTTAAATAGTAGACTAAGTGTAATTGTAAATATTGACTTTGAAACATGCCAAGTTAATGCACATTGTTATTTTAAATCGATCACTTTGTATTTAACATCGTTTATTAGACATCGTTAATGATACTCGTATACCTAAATAACGAGTGCAATAAATTGTTAGTCCAAACTTGAAAAAACGTGATGGTAAGTCATATTTCAAAATAACATTTAAAAATTCAATATTAGGGTATTATGTAGTGTGTGCAGGGTAACACTTATTGAATGAAATGAGAAAAAGAAACGGCGATAAGTAGAACCGCTTTAAAATGACATTTGCAAAGAGAGAGGATCGATTAAAAAGAAAGAGAAGGGCGATAAGTAGAAGCCATTTTTAAATAATTCATCAATGAAAATAGGGTCATGCAAAGTTCATCTCATACACAGGTTGTTCCCAAAAATATTAGATTTTTTTTGTTTGAAAACGTTAAAAATGAAACTATTAGGAATATTTAAACAATATATCATGCATTGTGTGTGTATAACATAAATTGATTTTCTTATAAAATATTGCCCCTTAATAAAATGTGACCTTATATACATATCTAGACCGCACATCCTATTATGGGTAGATCTTCAGAAAAGTGCTCTCCGCGTAATTTCCACGGCATTTTTGAAATCGCTAAATTATGGTGAATTGCAAAAATATTCCGAAAGCTTGTGCAAATTTAAACAACATATCAAAATTCGCCACGTACGGGATCTATACTTTCGCTAAAAAAAAATGGTGAAAATTGGCGGTCCATGGAAATTACAATAAAGGCCATGGAAATTACCCAGCAGATTAAATTTAGCTAAACACCATGTCAAATATGAAATTAAGCTGTCATATTAGTTAGTTAGGGTAGTATAAAGATCTACATTGTATTTAAACAATATTTCGTAAAAAATAGTAGCTTTATTTCAAAACTTACTTAAGATACTCAAAGTAGGAACATGAAAGTGATAAAACTGTTATCAATTAACTTTCATATACATTAAAATTGTTCCCATAACATTATACTTATGGATAAACATAATAGTAAACATAAAAAAATAACAAATTGAATTTTTATAAAATAAGTCTTTTCATCAATCAGTTTAAGTCTTCAATTTAATTGTTGAAATTCTTTAAAAGCGTTGCTTAGCTTGAACTATGAGTAAGTCTTTGATTCAATCGATACCTAGGCAGTGCTGCAGTCTCCAAAAAGGTGCCAAGTGGACTACATGTATATCGACGTATTGAGGTACTTAAACCAAAACGCTGCATATCCGTTCGATTGCATGACCAGAGCTCAAATCCTATCAAACTAGAGCGAGGTGACAGGGAGACGTAATTTCTAAACTGTTCACTGCTGTGCTGGAGGATATTTTCAAGCCTCTGTATTGGCAAGGATTCTGTATTAACATCAATGGCGAGTACCTAACATAGCTACGTTTTGCCGACGATGTAGTTCTCATGGCCGAGACCATGCTCAAAGATCTTAGTAACGTTTCCATAAGAGTTGGTCTTAAAATGAATATGGACACGACGAAAATTATGTCAAACGTCCATGTTGCACCCGCTCCAGTTAGCATTGGAAACGTTACGCTTGAAGTTGTTGACCATTATGTTTGCCTGGACAGGCAGTTAAATCAGGTAAGTCCAACTTCGAGAAAGGGATCCCTTGACGAATCCAGCTCGGATGGGCAGCGTTCAGGAAGCTACGGAACATATTCTCATCCAACATACCTCAGTGCCTCAAGGCGAAATTCTTTGAACAGTGTGTAGGGCTTCCAAAATTACGGAAATATCAATTACGTAACTGGTTACGCATTTTACGGGTCAGTTACGGAATTACGTAATAATTACGTAACTGATGTATTTTATGAAAAACATAGAACCAGCGCATAGAACGACTAAAATAATGTACCTATGTATTCTTCTGGCTTGACTTTTTAACTGTCTGCAGTTATTATAGAATTTAAAGGAATCATTTTATACAAAAGTCAAAATCCATTGAAACGATTTAAAATTGAAAACATACAATAAATTGAGTAGCACCGTGGGCGATCAGAGTTCAGCCCCCCTAGACAAGCGGTATTTATGACGTTCGTTATAGCTCAATTTGTTTGGTTAGCGAAATTCGCCAGCTATGAAGCGATATGTCATCTTGTCTAAGCCGCCTGAACTTCAGACCCTAAATTCGTTATTATTCTTGAAATCAATCATCAACAAGGAATTGTTATGTTTGTCAAAAAACAATATAACCAAACCATTATTTGATGATTTTTTAAAATTTTGTTATTCTTTAAATAACGACGAATTTTAATTTGCCGCCATAACAGCTCTGGCTGTGTCCGGCTGTCCGGCAATATTAATGTGGGAGGTAGTAAACTTGCAATCTAAGGCTCGAAGATCAGAGGAGCCTACAGTCTGGCAGCACGTTGAGCGATGCTTCCTGGTAAAGTGACCGCAATGACCGCTTACCATCAGGTGGGCTGCGTGGTGTGTGGTGTGCGTGACTGTCTGCCAACAGTGCCAGACCTTGTATAAAAAAAAGTGTAAAAAAAGGTCTGATCGCCTAAGGAGCTTCTTAATTTATTGCAAAAATACCAGCAGATGAGAAAGCCTGCTCAGCCTCTAAACTGGTGGGTATGATCAAGAGCAAATAATTGTAAGCGGCTGTTAAAAAATTTCTGGATTGCCACCAGCAATTTTGTAAATACACATACATAATTATCATTCATTCAACACAAAATGTCAATCGCACAATGAGAGCTAATTTTTACGAGTCCGTTTAAGGTGTACTTTCTTGAACATACATATCGTAAGAATTCCCTTTAATTTCGTTTTTAGTTACTACTAGCCTTCCACCCGCGGTTTCACCCGCGCGTAATTTCTTTTACAAATATCCCCCCCCCCTTCCCCCCACATTTCCGGGATCAAAAGTACCCTCCGTAAAATGTTCACCGGGGATAGTGTAGCTTTCCAACACTGAAAGAATTATTCAAGTCGGTTCAGTAGTTTCGGAGCCTATTCAATTCAAACAAACAAACATACAAACAAACAATCAAGTCTTTCCTCTTTATAATATTAGTATAGAAGCTCTAGCCAAAATCGCTCAATAATGACTCTTATTTTGAGTTGCTGATAAACTAAATTCACTTGTCCACGAGGAATCAACAAAATAACTTACAGACGGGAATTACTTCTTCGCTTTCGATAGTTTCATAATAGTAAGTGTTGCCCTGACATGATTGTAATTCAATTTGCATATGTAATTTTTGTAAAAAAATAACTTACGTAATTCCGTAACTCTTGCATTCAGTTACGTACTTTTTTAAATGCCACATTTTACCCCTAATTACGTATTTGCGTAATTACGTAATTACGGATTTGGAAGCCCTAACAGTGTGTGTTGCCAGTGATAATGGAATGGCCATATGGAAGCGAAACGTGGTCATCCACTATGGGTCTCATAAGAAGCCTCAAGGTCACACATTGGGCAATGGAGAGAGTTATGCTTGGTGTTTCTTTGTGCAATAGAGTCAAAAATGAGGAGATTCGCAGAAGAATGAAGGTAACCTACATAGCTCGAAGAGTTGCTCAGTTAAAGTGATAGTGGGCGGGACACTTAGCCCGCAGAACCGATGGCCGTTGGGGAAGAAAGGTTCTGCAATGGTGTCTTTCAGTGCGACCGCGCACTGGAAGACTTTCAGTGGGAAGGCCCTTTACTAGCTGGACTGACGAACTTGCCAAGGCCGCCGGAAACTGCGGGACGTGCGTGGCGCAAGGACCGATCAGTGTGGAGATCCTTGGGAGATGCCTATACCCAGCAGTGGGCATCGTATGGCTGATGATGATGAACTTAAAAGAAACAAGGTAATTTCCATGGGTCTTACGTAATTTCCATGGTGTTTTATCCATGGAAATCACACCATGGAAATTACAAAAAAACATATATTTTGAAATAACTTTTCATTGAAAAGATATAACCAACTAGTTTATTATTGTCCATCTACATTAAGGAGCTAGATATTTTACCTCAAAACCCATTTACCAAAAGTAGTACAATTACATTGAAAAAATGTGACACGGGAATGCCGGAAAACTGTGAACCAAATTTTTTTAAATTGAAGAACGTACTCCAGCGTCCAAAGCGCAGGAACCAGCGACATGGCCACTTCACCTGCTTGCTGCAGGGTAACTGACGATTCGAATACACCTATCAGGGTTCGCCTACGCCTGGCCAGCCCTGAGCAGTGCCCCTCGAAAGGCGCGCCGCGAAAATATTGCTAAGCGTGTGACATATATACTTATGACCATAAAATCAAAAGTTTCCTTCCAATTAATTTAAAATTTGACCAGTATGTAAACTGATTTATCTATCTATTTTAATGTGTGTAAAAAACTGGTTAAAAACGTGGCTGGTTTTAAAAATATGTGCGATTGTTCAGAAGTCGGCGCTCGTGTGACACGTAAAAAACGTGCAAAATTCACCGGATTTGAGGTGTTGATGGTGAATTACTCAGATCTTCGTAGTTTTTAATCAAAGAAATCTATATGACCTGATGCTTAATTAAATGAAGAAACGTTGTAATAATAGTTTTTATCCTAATAATTTATTTTAATAGGAGATATGAGTCTGTGACACTCAGAAAATCCTTTTCCAAGAAGTAGCCTTATAATTATGATAAGAAATAGTCAATGAATTAAACACAAGCCCGTAGAAATAGATAGTATATATACACTTAAATACAGAGTTTATGCTATGTGTGTATCATATATTTTTACTTTAAAATTACGTCATATTCAAAACCATATTTCGAAACACAAAATGAAAACAAAAGCTTACGTAATTCATACATGTCATAATATATTTGTAAGCATGTGCTCAGAGCTGCAAATTCCCTTTTCCCACGTGGTAATACCTCATTCCCACATGGTAATTTCAATATCCTTCCACCAGAGAAGTGATGTGGGCAAATTAGGAAAATGTATGTTTTGTGTTACGTGAGGGAAATTGAATCCTAGGGGACGGGGCTAGCAACACGCGTATTTTTATTATATTTAGGCTTCGGGATGGATAAGGAATATTGGGTTAGTATTCCACGATATGGGAGTGGGCAGTAAGGTGTTGGTGCTGGTATGATGACGCTTTATTGCCTGTATCATTTTCATAGTCTGAACCATAAAAGAAGTTTTCACACACATTTTTGGTGAGCCGTGCATATATGTATGTACATCTACGCTTAATTTGTTAGTGGTGGTGCTCAATATAAAATAAATTCGAAAGACTTTACAAATGGATGATTTTTGTTATTGTACCTCTTTGTTTACATTTTAATTCTTCATTATTTAAAACCTCCATTTTAACCAGCAGCTGATTAACATTAATGCGACCACGTTGTGGTTAGTAACATTTTGCGTTAAAATATTTTCAATGAAAATCATATAATTGCATTGACCACAATATTTTCCAGCGACCCGATTGAGGCCTCGATATTGCTATTAACTCTGATGGGCATGGCGACCGCAGTTCATTGACCTCCGACGATTTACCATACAGCCGTAAAGCCGAGTATTCGTAAACATTTCCCGCGTACACGCGCCCGCCCTTCCTTATGGGGCGAAATAGTCATAAAACAAAGACAATTTTTTTCTCTCTCGTCGAGACGGCTGGGACGCTGAGCGAGGTGTAACTGGTAGCCTCGGGCCTTTGATAACTCATGAAAAATTCAAGTGCTCCCGACAATATCTACGCTGGCTAGAGCACGACGCCTTGCCGTTTAAAAAGTAAAGACTAAAACGACTGACCGATGCAACCGGAACTGCCAGAAAGCTGAATGAAAAGAGCTTCGGACGGATATAACTGTCATAAAATTCGTTAACACATTTTTGTTTATTTGGTTTAAAAAAGATTTCCTGTGGATTAAAGGATTAACTTTATTAAGTATGTGTTCCTTTACGTTATTATAAAATTCATATTTATTTGTAGGACGACGGAGAATTTTGGTTAATCCAATAGAGTAATCATTTATATGACTTTACTATAAATTCGTTTTCGTATTATAAAACAATGAAAAAAGCGGTGGGTACACAATGCTATTCCCCCTTTTGTTTCAAACCAGACAGTCATTAACACAAACTCTTCATAAATAACCATAAATAAATAAGAAATGAACGTTCCAGTGATTTTATTACTGCTGAATATTAGATTCGAGAATAAACTGAATTTTTATGTAACGACGTCGTGGAAATAGTGGGCAATGCAAATACGCAGCCAGTCCAGGGATGGAATTATCATCCCTAGACGTATTTATGCAAACAGAAAATAGTTTCATTCCGGTCGCGTATGACGGAGTGAGTCTGGTTAATAAAACCAGTGTTATTGTGCAATCTAGGCGCCCTTCGAAGATAGCGCAGAAATATTGCCGTCATATCTTCTACGAGGCGGTAAATTGATGGAAAAATGTATTTGATCCCTCGCGCGGTATAAATAAACTAATACATATTTCATGGACTTTATCATAAGCGCTCTGACATAGTCAAGAATATGTTTAGGATGCCTATTTGGATTTGGGAAAGCACTATACAAAGTAAGTTTATGCCAAGCTAACAGAGACATGTTTTATAAGGTCTTTTATTTCTTTCGGAGGAAATCTTGAATACTGAAACTTGGTGTTTTAAACAGAAAGAATCTGGAATAAAATCGAGGAAACATTTTGGAGCTGAATACAATATGTAACATTTGTAAAATATCAATTGTATTTTTCTTTCCGAAGTGTTATCGATTCGTAACCATCATACAAATGTACCTGAAATCTCGCTTCTTTTTTAATAAAAAAATATTGTTTTTCAAAATATCTCACCGTATTCAAATCGGTGAATAACAAAGTAGGTGGGACCTAAAAGTACCTGTGGATGTTCATCCTTGCTCATGTCAAAGCCAGTGGAAAACCCGGCATCCCAAAATTAAATCAGTGACGGCTGAATACCTACTGACGGCGGAATTTCTATGCAAATTAGTTTACCAGTACGGGGACGACATTGGCGCCGAATTGATGACATTTCTGTAGCTTTCACACTCAATAACACCGGCAAAGCCAGCTTTTTGTTTTCTACCGCGTAAATCGTTTAAGTGTATAACTGTTCTAATGTACCAACATCGAAGAATCACCATTTTATCTACTTGCATTAGAAGCAAATGTTTTTGTGTAGAAACCTACTTTTTAATAATTTCATTAATTAATAAATCTCTAAGCTGTCCCGCTATCGCGCATCGGAAAACTGGCCTACGTTTTGCATACCGATGATATCCCAACAATTGAAATATTCTCTCTGTCGCACTCCCACCCCACCCCCCTTTTTTCCATAATATTATTTTATTAGTAAAGCGTAGCTGAGACCATAATAATTGTAGGTGTTCATGGGCGATGTTGATCAGTACTTTCAAACTCTCAGCTGTAACTGCGTAACAGGCACACGAGGCCTCTTTAATTCATGAAAAGTCACAAAAAACTATCAATTTTGCAACTACGCAAGTAGCGTAGCACTCTTTGAGCTTCTATGGTTGGTGATTTTAGCCTCGAAAAGCAGAGCGAACCTTCAGAAAAAGCGAATCTTTTAGCGTGAGCAATCTGCCGCTAGCTCAATCTACAGAGTTCAAAATGAAAATGGGACACTCTACGTTCTTCTCTTTCCTCAAGCTAGCATTCAGTGACGCTATTTGCTCTATTGGTTTAAGTACCCAATGGTTGACTTGAATTTCATGTAAACCAACTGTATAATATATGTATATCAACAAAAAACATGATTTGGGCTTATTTTTTAATAATATTGATACTTCCATGATGAACGCCTTCACTATACATATGTACATTCACACTATTTAAATTTCAATATACTACATACTTGAATAAATAAAAATATATATTATTTCTCAAATGTAAAAGTAACTACTACATAGTATATATGAAAATGGTTTGCATTTCTGCTGGAATGAAAGCGCTCTACTAACAAAACAATCTCACTGAAACATTTTCAATTTGCTTGTAATTGGAGTTAGTCCTATAGTTTACCATGCAGATTCCTGTTACATACTCGCAAACAGTTTTATTACGTTTAACCATATATTTTTGTTTTCAACCGATTTGCAGTTGCAATATTTTTTGTGTCAATCATGGACTTTTTGAGTTGCCAATTATGATTGTTACTATATTTTCCAGTCAGAAGGGGATGTTATAAGTCTGGTTGATAACAAAACTTTTTCTCACTTACAATACAACAAAACTGAAAATCCAAGCAATTGAAAGCGCGGTCGAAATCTCACAAATTGTTTAAAAACCGTTATATTAAATATAAATCAATCATGGAGCTCCCACTCGACATTGCGATAATCAATTGGAGGTGAGTCGTATATTTCTTGTTTGCCGGCTTCCGATTCATTAGAGGGCTGGCAGTGTTGCCTACTGTATGCTTTTAATGATATGTTTGTGATATAATTTTCGATCCAATTTTTCCAAATCTTAGAAAGCAGTTATTCAGACAAGATTAACAAAAGCAAATCAAATACACAAAGGTGTATCTCATGGCTTTGGCATTGATTATAAAGAGTGAACTATGTATTAATTTTTTTTAAATAAAATGAAATTGACATTATACAAAGGTGCGCGTAAACGAAAATATACAAAGTGGTAAAATCTCACATCTTGGCATATCTTTGTTTACCCGACAAAAAACCGACAGGCTCGCGACTCTACCTTTAGTACCATTATATATTTTGTGACTCTACGTCGATGTCGAAGGCTCGTGTACACAATTATTTTTACCGTGTGAGAATCGAACCCATGAATCCTCAGTAGTTGACATCACAACTATTACAGATATTGATTGTTTTATATTTTTTTCTGGTATTTTATCAGCTTTAATAATAACAGCCTTAAGTTAAATTTCATAATATGTACATAAGTTATGAAATTGGTGTTTTTGTAGTCTGGTGCTAAACACATTTTCCGTCTGGCAGCACTGGGGCCGCGTAAATAAGGCTAGATGTAAATCATGTCATTAGAGGCGCCTGCGATCGGCCAGCCGCTCTAATTGAAAATAAATCCCATTAGAGCGCCGGCAGAAGCGCAATTTGCGTTTCATTTCTTCTATTTTTATGTTGACATTATTGTTAAGATTATCGCGACGACCTGGGGGGTAGGTTTTTGCAATAATTTGCACTGACTTAGCGCAAGAAGTTATTTCAGGTATTCCCTGTAATCACCGGCTGTGTTCTAACTTGTGTAGTAGCAAGTTTTTCATCAAGTTGTAAGAAAATAGAAAAGATTTATGGGCTGAACTTTGCGTACAAACTTGTACATATTATTAACCAAGTTTATACAAAGCTATTTTGATTTACTGCAATATAATTATGTTTTAAACAGGAAACATTTTCAATAAATGTGATGGAAGTTTTGACGGCTATGATTTGGTGTAATGGTTATGAAATCTGCTTGCAATTGTCTTCCACTATTATAAAAAAGCCAACCAACTTGTTAGACTTATTCAAATACGAAAGCACACACGAGGTAATCGAATAAAGACAGTGTAGTACTTACCTACGAGTACGAACAAGCCTTCAAATCTGAAAATGGAAATGGTTGTGTGCAAACGATAAGGATCATAGACGTAGTGGGATAGTAACGGGTTGAACAAAGCCCGCGGGAGCGACTGTTTGACCTGACTCAGATATTCCGGGATGGATGGAACGGGGCCGATCGAAACTGTGTTAGCAGATTTCCGCGATTGCCCGACGTATTGTTAAAAAAACGTGTCTAGCTACAGTTGCTCAGGCTTGGCTTATAACAGTGAAACACATCCTTTTAATTTTTCGATGTGATGGTGTTGTAGTCTATGTTAAAGCAGATTATGAAGTCAAAGTTACTGAAATCATGCTTTCCAATGCCTCATGTCTCCAGATAACTATAAATGATGTTACCATTCTTGGTATTTATCGCTCACCATCTAATGTTAATGGGGACAATTTCGTATATTCGCTAGACAGTCACCTAAAAAAGTTAAAAACGTGTAAAACAATAATTGTTACTGGCGATATTAATATAAATATAACAAACGACGACCACAATCAGACACAGGAACGTAAAAATAAATTAAATTACTTAAATATGCTAGCAACTCATGGTTTACGACCTGGCCACACCTTACCGACTAGAGGCAAAAACTGCTTAGATCACTTCATTTTAAAGTTAAACAAAAATTCTAACCTAGCATCAATATATATTTTAAATACTTCTATTACGGATCACAACATGATTTTTCTCAAACTTACTAATATAAAAGACGACATAAACACCTGTAAAACTAAGACCTTTGTGGACATTATCAAAGCAACCGAATCATTTAAAAAACTGGACTTGCATAACATGCTGTCATGTACTGATCCCAATATTCTTACTGACTTATTAATTAATCAATTGAGACAATGTATTTTTGCAAACACAATAATAAGGAAAATTTCTAGTAAAGATCGTATAATTAAACCATGGATAACGATAGGCGTCCTTCGTTGTATTAGAAACAGAAATGATATGCAGCAAAAATTGAAATGTGAACCAAATAATAACATTCTTAAAATTACATACAGACGCTATCGTAACCATTGCAACGCCATGATTAAAAAATTAAAACGCAATTATGACAGAGACCAATTATTTAAAAACAAAAATAATCCTAAGTTACTTTGGAAATCGATTGATAGCATCACAAATAGAAAGACAAAGAAATCTCACAACAAAGAACTCCTAACTTCAAAATCAACCCCTAAAGAATCCGTAGATTTTGTAAATTCCTATTTTGCAAACATTGGTAAAACTTTAGCAAATAACATCTTACTACATCCATCCAATCGAGAATCACCGTCTGAAAACTCGCCTACTTCACAGCAGGCCTCTTCTTTAGTCTTTTTGGAAACTGACACTGATGAAGTCTATGAAACCTTAATGGGCCTAAAATCTAATAGTGCTGCAGGCTGGGACGGCATAGGGACCAACTTTCTGAAACATATTGGCAAAGAAATAGCCCCTGTTATATCTCATCTAGTTAACCTTTGCATAAGACAAGGAATATTTCCTACTAAGCTCAAGCATGCCATTGTTACGCCCATACATAAGGGTGGAGAGAGAGATGAAGCAAACAACTACAGGCCCATCTCAGTCCTTCCGGTGCTCTCAAAAATATTGGAAAAAATCTTAAACTGTAGATTAATTAGTTTCCTAAATAAATATAAATTATTATCGGATTGCCAATTCGGCTTCAGGCGTGGCATCTCTACAGAAGATGCAATAATTGCCTTAACATCTTACATTTCGGAAAAAGTTGATAAAAATTATAAGTGCATTACAGTTTTTCTAGATCTTCAGAAGGCTTTTGACACGGTCTCTGTCTCCACTCTTACTCGTAGACTAGAATCAGTGGGAGTCCGAGGTACCCCCCTGGCGTTGCTAAGGGACTATCTAAGTCATCGTCAGCAAAGTGTAAAAATTGGAGATTATACTATATATACTGATATTACGTATGGCGTGCCCCAGGGCAGTGTCTTGGGGCCAACGCTCTTCTTAATTTATATAAATAGCCTCTGCAACTTAATATTCCTAATGGAAAAATTATTTCATACGCGGACGACACTGCTATAGTTTTTTCTGGTTCGACATGGAACGAGGTACATAGATTTGCTGAAAATGGTCTAGCTCAAGTAGCTGGTTGGTTAAACAAAAACTTATTAACCCTGAATGTCTCTAAAACTAATTATATATGTTTCACAAAATACAATAACTCACAGCCAAACTCAAACAAAATCCAAATTCACGTGTGCAAAGATTTCACCAGTCAAAATAATAGTTGTTCATGTCATAGTATAGATAAAATATCGCAGGCTAAGTATCTCGGAGTAATGATTGACCAGCGCCTTGCTTGGTACGCTCACATTGATTTATTGACAGGTAGAATTCGAAAACTTTCTTGGATATTTAAGACCCTTAGACATGTTGCCGACGCAGTTTTATTAAAACAAATATACACGTCTTTAGCCCAATCGATACTAAATTACTGTATCACAATATGGGGTGGTTCTACCAAAACCAAATTTTTAGAACTAGAACGAGCGCACAGATCACTGCTTAAAGTAATTTACCTAAAACCTTATAGATTTCCAACCGACAGTCTATACTCTCAATGTGGCCTACTATCAGTCCGGAAACTTTATATTTTACACACGGTTCTAAAACTTCATACTAAACTTCCATACAATCCCGTTAATGAACATAATATAAGAAGAAGGATTCAAAATGTCGCACCTTTAACCCAGTTTAAAAGTGCCTATGCCAGGAGACAATTTACAGGACAATCAGCTCACATTTATAATAAACTCAATAAGATTCTTAATTTTCATTCCACAACGAAACATTCATGTAAGTACACACTACAAAACTGGCTTCTAGGTAAAAACTATGAGGAAATAGAAAGCCTTATTCTATAGAATTTAATTTTTAGATAAATACGACACCTGCATACACATACACACCCACACACACTCACACACCCACACACACACACCCACACACACACCCACACACACAAACACACACACACACACACACACACACACACACACACACGAGCACACAAACACACTCACACACACATACACATACACAAAACCAGTAAGTACACTCACTAAATTTGTTTACTCTTAAGTTAAAGTTAAATGTAATTTATATTATATATCTTTTTAATTTAAGAAAGAGCGGGGTCTCCAAACACAGGTATTTATACTTAAATGGAGACTCCAGCCACGAGCTATGTACCTTTACTAAAAGATATCGAATAAACGTTTTCATTTTTCATTTTTTTTTTTTTCTTTGATGACAAGTTTACTCAAAGCGCCTTTGTTTCTTATGTGTATTCATGCCATTCCCCTTTATTCCGTCTATAGTCTTTCACTTCATTGTACGAACGGTGTATTGCTTCTAAAATCTTTTACTACATATAGCATTGGGTATGTTTCTGTAATGATAGTATCTAATACATTTTTTTAAAATAAAAGATAGTAAAGTAACATAAGTACTACTTATTTTAAAGATTATGCATGTTTAGATAAGTCTAACATTCATCATATTACTAATATGGTGTGTAATATGGGTGACATACGCTCCATGCGCCCCTGAAAAGCAAACACATTACTGATAACCGGGTTCCACACATAGCAGCGAAAACCCCATTAACCATCCGGCATGCTAAGTGCATCGATAGCTACGCAGTCCGACATCAAATTAATATTTAACGCGGTGAGGGAAACCCCCAACGAGGCTTAATGCCTGTCGTGTGAACCCTCACCTGTAGGAACGTTTGATATTACAATAAAGTATAGGTACACGTTTTGTAACCTGTCTTTGAGAGTAACCAAGTGGTTTTTCTAATGCAATTTTAATGTAACTCTCTCTCTCTCTAGACCCAAATCAAGTTATTTGCCAAATCTGTTTCAATCAATCAAGTTACTTGCGGGAGCGCGAGCGGTCTCTGGTGAGATAGCTGACTATCTCACCAGAGACTGACTTCTCAAGCATAAAACGATGTTATAACCGGACTGGCTATATCCTGAATCATTATTCAAGCATACCTCGTAGCTCGAGACAAAGCGCTGAAGAAATTATTGAACCTTCTAGTTTTTCATTTCACGAGCTTGAAATGTCTGAGATTTTTCATTGAATGTAGAAGTTTTATTTTATTTAGTAAGCTTCAAGGCTACTTACCCCGACGATTATAAAAAGGTTTTATTACTCAGAACTCGGTTTTGTCCTTGTCTTTTGCAAGGGCATTGTAATAAAATTGCTACTTACGTACTGAGGACTGCTGTGTTTTGTATAAAATTTATAGAATTTATTTGAATAAAAAGAGAAATGCATAATGCAAAAAAAATATATATATTAGGGTTTACGCATAGTTAATGACAATACAAAATGTATATGACTCAAAATATCAAACAAAAATAGATCTGAAAGCTTCAGCTTTGATTCAGATCACGGCATGAAACCAATTTCACTTCCATTTTATGCGCTATTACTATCGCAGTTTTATAGCATTTTTAATAAAACATTCGGCAGCGCTGTACTAATATGATTAGTCCACAACGAGTGCATAGCTATTGGAACCGTTTCCAACTCTGTATTTACGTAGGGCATTCATCCGATGGAGCAGCGAAACATTCACTTCAATTTTTCATCTCGCTGCAGATAAATAAACGACCTGCGCCGACCACCTGGCTGACAGGCTTTTCACTGTTCAGCTCTATACTGCCTCCCTTTTTGTACGTTTTGCTTTCGGCTGCAATCTTGAAAATGTATTTTTTATAACCACACCATAAGCTGATGTCTTTAGTCCGGAAAACAAAAGAAGCGCTGTTGTCGGATATTTTATTCGTAGCAAACAAATAGTTTTTGTTCGCAAAACGCAATTTGTTCAATTGTTTGTGCTATGGATTGTTCCGGATCGATTTTCGAAATTGTTTCGCAATTAAAATGTTACGCTTTCTCATAGGATCTAATTTGGGCTGTACTAAAATGTTTAAACAATAAATGTTCGTTCACCCCTGAGCTGGTAGTCCCCGTTTTGGTTACATTATTTCAATATTTGTTACACCATATCCATAAAAATATAGACCTTAGTTTCTAGTGGTAAAAATGCATACTCTGCTATCAGCTCGTAGCATCAAGGCACATCTTGATTACAACTTTACAATTAAGATAGTTAATAGACGTATAGTTAATTAAATTTACCAGCTGCATTACCGCAGAGGCTGTCACCCACCGCCATGCTTGGAGATTTGAAGCCGACAAAGTTTTTATTAAGTTGAGCTTGTTGGATTGCAGCCACCGTCCGAGCGAGGCTTACGGAAATCAACCAACTTTCTAAGTGAAATGTACGAATCATGAACTTGCCGGTTCATTTAATTCAGGGATTGGAACTTGGACCGTTTTAAATAAACGCCCCTGGCTTGATGACTAAGAATCATAATTTGTCTAAGGGGAACGTTGAGCGGTCGGTGACCGGAATAAATAGTGTGCCTGTAATTACACCGGGAACATTGGTGTAAAATTTCTGTTTGTCAGTTCTCTGATCAATACGAACGAATATCGTCGAATTTTTATACGTTGGTTAATTTCACACTTAACTAAGTGATCTACATTGGGCAAAACATCAACATTTTGTAATCAAAAACACTTAATTAATTTTCAGCCTAATGCCTATCGCATATATTTATTTATTTTTTAATTGATACATTTAGACAGATTTAGGAATTTGGTTTGCTAGTGCACATTTAGTAAGCACATGGATGTACAAACACCAATGCATAACAAAAAGTTATTCTCCTACATTTACAGATACATTGTAACAATTTAGTTACCTATTTATGTAACGATATTAGTTCCTCGATTTAGAAAGGAGTGGCTTCTTTATTAAAAGTCGAAATATAAAATAAACAAAAATATGTAAAACTGATCTTGCATTTTTTTCACCAAAGTTTCTAAGTTATATTATTAGAAAACTTCACAGACAAGCTTTTTGCATGTTATGAAGTCTGAAGAATCTCACATGCAAACAGCGTACGTTCACACTGAACCGTACAAAAAGTGTAGATGTTTATATACTTCGTCGGTCAAGTTGTTTAAGTACCGAGCCATGACCGGAGTTCAAGAGTTAAGGGGTTCGATGCCTGCCCAGACTTGACTGAAAATAAGTCTTTCTGTTGGGTAATCCTCCTTTGTAGTCCGGATTGACATTGAATAGCTTAAGAAGGAATAAGGAGTTAATTCCGCTTACTGAGGGATGTTGATTTTTAATTTATAATCATCACATTATTTAACTTTCCCAAAAAGTCCTTCATAGGTATCACGGTCATGAATGAACGACGTTCCATATGCAGTTAACAGGCAGACACATAAAAAACGCAATGTTCATCAAAGGAGCGTTTCACCCTGGGCGAATCCTTAAGACTACCAAAAGCGCTAACCAGCTTTCACAGTTAGTCTTGAAAGCAAACGAATGAATTGGCAGTGGAAAGTGGCTATCTGCTGTAACTATTTGCAAAAGTGTCGGCGCACGTTCGCTTGTGATAGACGAGGCTGGACTGTGATAAAATCTATTGATAGATCACGTTTCGAATTGGATTTCAGATTTGCATCCGTTCGGTTTGTTTTTAAATGCTCTTTTTGCCTTGCCATCACGATTTTATCTGCCTTTCTACAAGTATACTCAATAAGTATGTATTTATGTTACACTACATTAGACTATGTATACTAGTATAATAATATCAGGCTAACAGCTAGGTCTAGCCTAGAAGTTCTGTGTAATTTCTCAATCGAGAAGAGTATCAATATGAGTAATTTACGATTTTTTTGGAATTTCAACCATAAGAAGACACAGGTGATCAGATGAACTGTACGTAAAGGAGATATAATTTTAATTATGCACTTGAAAATAACTAGACCGTTACTACATTTTTGCTTTTTTATGAGTTATGACACAACATTAATCCTCTAGAAGTCGTTGATTTACTCTTTAATCCATTATTCATAGCAGCACTACCTAACCGAATATTCGAAGGCAGCAAGCGTTCCCCGCCATGACAAATTGACGTACTCCGTCGTGTCAGGAAAAGAAATGGGGTAGAGTTTTGTTAAAGGGTTCAAAAGGATATGTAAAGGTTTCGGAATATTCATATTAAGCTAACATCGACGGAGAATACATCGATGTCGTGTTAACGGAAGCGAGCCGAGCAAGACAAGCAATAAATTTTATCGATGTTTCAGGATACAGGTTTCCTAGGAATAAAATGACGTTGAATTGCGTAACTGAAGGACTTGTGTTTGAATATTGAACAAGAAAATAGCTAGCAAGAATTTCTTATAAAAGCATTTATTGTTCTTGAAAGTAACTTAAATAACGCAAGTATCAAAACTTATAGAGCAAATTCTACTATTGAAGTGTCTTTTATGTAAAAAACGACGGGTTGCACTCCGGGAGTGCCGGCAGATGTGAAAACTTGAATATTTTGGTATTCGCCATGTTAGCGTCAACTAGGAATTGGTACTTTTTGTTCAAGCGCCATCTATGAATTTGTGCGGGAGCGGAAAATCCCACATACAACTGCAGACAACAAAGCTACAGATTTGAGTAACAAAAAGTATAAAAGCACCTATCCACATTGACTGTACTGAGCAAAATAAAAATCATAGTCTTACCTCGAGGCTTTAAGACATTTAGCTCGAAGGAGAAATTTAATGGTATTTGCCTAAAGAAGTTTCCTGGTGGGCGGCGCAGGTAATTCCCGGTCGCTGCCCTCCCCTAATGAGGTTACCCTCTGTCGCAGTACTATATTAAATCCGCTAATGCATAGTCAAATGATGATAAATTCAATGATTAATGGGTATAATACGAATATTGAATACAAAAACTTAAATATAAACAATTTGCCACAATGCAGGCACCGGTCGGCTTGTACCTCGCGGCCCGCGGGTGTGAAGAAGAAACCGAGGAACTTATTGGTATAATGGGTGAACTACAGTCCCTACCCAAGTCCCACATATAGTCATCTACTAAAATGTACTACTACAGTGCGAGGCGGTGGCGGTAACCGAACTCTGCTAGTAACTTTAGGTATTATTACTTGATCAAAAGAAAGCTTCGATAGTATGTATTATTTAGTACATTATCTTATAATCATTCTGAACTGTTAGCATAACATTTTGTTTAAAGTTAGACGAAACCAGAATCGGGTCCACAAAAATGAAAAATCTTTACGCTTCACAACACAGACTGCGCTCGAGACAAATACGACAATAAGACGGCACCTGTCTAGAAGTACCTGCTCACAGCTCATATCTTAACACAATCGCGCCAAATTCAATTTACAACAAAGCAACATAAAGTATACCTACGTGAGTCTGGTGCGCCGCCACTAACTACAAAGCTATTGTGAAGAGCAGACTGCGGCACGACGAACCACGAAACATATCTATAGATGCACCTGCACGCTATAATTCATACTCATAAGACGATAATATCCGTATTTAATTCTCCTTTCTGTTGCAGCCTTGTGTATTTCGCTCAACGGTACAACATAAACAACCTGATAGAAAGTGGTTATTAATAGCCTTCATATTTACCTCAATATCTAATTACTTGGGCTCCAGCTAGTAGAAAACGTGTTAATAGAACCCGGAAAGATACGGAACGTCGCGTGAATACTGCTTGATTGAAATTGTTACAACATTTATTATCAACTAATATTCGACTACAGGTGATCGATTTGATGCATGTAAGGCGATTTTACAGTTTAGCTATCAAAGCACAAAGGCATTAAAAAGTTAGGTATGTTAAAAACATTTGAAAAACATAGAAAATACAAAATTAGGATTTTCACCTAAACAAATTGACAAAGGGAAAAAATGAAAGGTTGCCCTGCTTTGATCAAAATATTCTCTGATATCGGTCCTAAATTGAAAGTTTGAACGGGTATTAATAATAATGGGTAAAAAAAAAATTCAAAGCGTCCTTTATGGTTAAACGCAAAATTTATTGACGAGCGCACGCTGTCCACTAAAAAATGCACCCGCATTTTACTCCCATCAATACACAGGCGCCCTATGGTACACGAGCGTTGTATAGAGCGAAGGGAATAAAAATTGTCGGTTATGCAAACGAACAGCTGAGCATCACTCGTTCATCAAACAAAATGGGAGAGAATCGTTTGCGCGGACTCCTGCAGCGACCCGTTTCGTGATTTCGTCCAGTGATGGCGCTCACTTAATTGCAAAAGCGATTACCTGCTCCCAAACTAGATCCAGCAAAAATGTGTCATCTCATATTCTTTTCTTTCTGTGTAATCTGCGTGATTGCATAATAGAACGAGAAAAATGGATCCTCTTTTTAAGATTTCACACAATCCGAATATGACAAAGATTTATGAATGTCCAGGCGTTAGACGTAAAACGAATTTTTGTTTCTTACATCTGAGGCTAAATGCGATAGAGTGGCCGTTCGTGGTGTATGTGTTTGTGAACAGCCACCGCGGTCCATTCCATTGAGAGACATTTTACCAAAATGCGCTCTTATGGAAATGAGTTTGCGGTATTTGCTTGGTGCAATAGGTTTGAACTGAGCCTAGTAGAGACAAAATATGACATATCTATTGAACGTCATTGCATATCTATGATAACTTTGGTCTTTTGGCCATCATAACCGTTTAAGATTAAGGTACATACATCGTAATGCGATCTAAGTATGTTGAATTTTGATGTTTTCTGTTATTGCCCAAAAGAAACCGGTGGGAAGGCATTAAAAATAATTTATTATTGTCTTATTGTCAGACAAGTTACTATTTGCATAGTCACCTACAGAGAATACGTGCTAGCAATGTGTCATAAAGTCACTAGGCAACATTAAATACTTGGATGCGTCAGAAAATGTGTGATAAACATTCTGATATACGGTTGTCATTATTAGACGTATAGGCATGAGCATTGTTTCAGAACCTCTATAAGTGCCTGTACGCTAGATCAATGGGCATTGTTAGAACGGGACACAGACAAAACTTACTATGGACTCATTTTGGGGAATTCTTTTTAGCTTATTAATTGGAATCATCCTTGTTACAGAAGCGGAGACTACTTCTAAAGAAGGTACTGGTATTAAAGAATTGTAATTGTTATCTAAAAAAACTAGATTTAAAAAGTCTATAATAATGATCATAGAATTCGTACAAAACCAAATTGCCCTAAATATTTTAAAAGAGTTACCAGAACTACAAATGGCTGTCAGGTGAATTTAGAACCTATAAATAATTGAAGTGTGTCTTAAAAATTCTTAATCATCGTATGAGATTGAATGGTAGATATGATTACCTACAAAACATAATTTAACATGTACTTTAGTTTGTTTATTTCTAGTTACCATAATTGTTACTATTATAATTACTCGATGGAGCCGTATAAAATGTCAAAGGAAACAAAACTTGTCATATTTACTATTTATTTGTTTACAGATCATGGTGAAATAGACCAAGACATACCTGAAGTTAAACTGTTTTACGAGTCCATGTGTCCCGGTTGCAGGCGATTCGACTCTACGTATTTTGCGAAATTAGTGTCCACTCTAGGGCCTCACCTCCACATTCAAACCTTCCCTTACGGAAAGGCATCGGTAATCACTTTATTTTACAATCGCATTGCTTATCTTTGCTCAAAAAGTTAACAGTCTTAACATTCCTAACGTTCTGTCCTGGTTGATAACTATGTGGCTACGTTAATTTCACAGTTCCACACAATTAGTTTCAGCTACTTCAAACATATGAGTAGCTCGGGCTTGTCATCACTAACCCTTGGCAGGATTTTTCCTTGCAGTGTATTTACGATGCGCTTGAACAATATTCTTCAAGTTTAATACTTACTAAATTGGAGCGAATGCCATAATACATTGTCGAATCGAGGATCATAGTCGAAGCAAACCCTATGCTCCATACTGGATGCAATCGAGAACACGCTGAGACGATGAATGGAGCGAATGCCATCAGACTTCAAAACCTCTCTGATTTAGTAATGGATCGTTGATTTTACCTTCACAACCTCACTACTCACTTATTATTAACCTTTGTTCTTTCAGACTACAATACATTACAACGGGAGTACAGAGTTTACATGTCAGCACGGTCCGGCGGAGTGCTACGGGAACACACTGCATGCGTGTGCGCTGAACACGGTTCCTGATCGAGATACGGCGCTTCTCTTCAACGCCTGCTTGATGCATTACGACCGCGCCTTGAACGGATCAGACGACCATTCAGCTGATGAGGTGATTCACTTATTTCGCAATCACTAGTGTTATGATTGGCTGGTCAATAGCCAAAAGGCTGACTTGGGCTCGTCCCAGTCGGGTGGAAAGGGGAAACTGGGGGAGTTTAGTGGATAGTAGGACGAATGTCTTTAGTCTCGACCCCCCTGATGGTTGCAGGCGTGGCTAGTCTGCGGCTACGGCGCGTCAATGCCTTCTCCCCCGCCAAAATAAACCGAGTGTTATGATTGAATACTGATCAGGTACTATTTGTCTTATTATTTAGATTTCTGTGGGTACTATGTAGTAAGGTCACCCAACGCTTGTGACCATTTTTAGAAGGAATTTGGTAGGCAACAGCGTCGGTTACGGTTTACCCTTATAAAGAAACCTTCTAAAAAAGCGTAGAACATGTTGTGCTCGTATGCACTTGCTCTTTATTCGTAGACATAAAAATATTTGGACGATCTTTTCTTTGCTTGCTTTTCCGAAAGCCTAAGAGTACAACATAGTAGTTACTATACTCTTTTTTCAACCCCCTGTAACAAATCCTGAAAGTTACAACATTTGTAACGTTATCACATACACAATAGTGTAATTGCTAAAATACACCTGTTAAAATAAGATCGTACAAGTACCTAACAGACCACGTGCGCAAATATTTAAACATCGTGAATAAATATATGACGTGAATAGTCCCTAGTGTAGAAATAAACAGTAACCTACGTATTCTCACTAATTAAATTATCAATCAGACAGTCTCATCGAGTCATAAGAAATTCAGTTGACTTACCAGGGACTAATTCCTTCTCCCTAGGCGCCCCACCCTGATTTGCGGCCGGGGATGGGCTGGTCAATAGCCACCAGGCTGGCACCGGCTCGTCCCAATTTGGGTGTGAAGGGAAATCTGGGGGAGTTAAGTGAATTTTGGACGCTTTAGCCGCGAGTCCCACACATGGCCGCAGGTCTAGCTAGTCTGCGGTTATGGTGCATAAACGCATTCTCCTCCGAAAAAAAGGGACTAATTCCTTAAAATAACCGTCCTTCTTTTAAAGTAGTAAGCAAATAATCTTAGGTGTTTTCTCTATTCAATTTATAGCACTAACATAATACTAAAGTTTTCTGGGCTGAAGTATACTGTAGAATATTGAACTTTTTAACTATATACCTTTAAAGACACAATCATGTTTTCCGATCTTTTGTAACAGAAATGTCTTTGTCATGATTATATTTACAGTGTGGTGCGAAAATGGGAATTGATGTAAAGGCTGTCAAAGATTGCGCAAAAGGGACCAAGGGCATAGAACTTCTCAAAAACATTGCAGAGGAGAGCGTTAAGGCTAACTACACATCCCTTCCCCATCTGCTCATTAACGGAAGACTTTGGACAGGCGACCATAAAAATTTAATAAAGGACATCTGTGCTGCGTACACGAACCCACCTGAAGCTTGTAAAGATGTTCAAACAGAATGAACTATGAAGAACATTTCCTTTTTCATGTTATAAAAGCCGGCAGAAAATATATAATACTTCATAGTGGCATTGATATTATATTGTATGATTTCCTCGCGCTTTAAGAGCATGAAGTCACTTTTTAATATTGAAAAAATAACAAGTCTGTTGTGTGTGTAAATTATTGGATTTATTTCTTTACATAATAAATATACCTAATAAAAGTTAGTTTTTGTTGTCACAACTTTTACAAGTGTTTCAGTTTTTTATTGAATGTGTAATTCATTTAACCATAAAACGTAATCAAGCATAATGTAAATCTTAGTGAAATAAACTGTATTTTAATTCAAATTAAAACATACGAGGAAGTAATATTAATGTGAGTTCTTAGATATTCCAATATTTCCTTAAAAATTGTGCACAGTTTATAAACTTTGCAAAAGCGGAACTAAATATTTAATTTCCGTACTAAAACCATTATTCACTAATATTAATTAACAGTATCTATCCGTCTGTTTGAACCTATATTGTCTTTGTGTATTTTATGTACAAGTCGATAAATTAGAATGACTATGACTTGTCTTAGGCTATAAGTACAAATAATTAATTATTCAATGTCTGGCACACATTTGTGCTCGTTTTAATGTGCACGAGACACTCAAACTGAGATAGACAAACCCAGTATTTCTGTCCGAAATGTATAATATTTCATAGAGTATTTGCTAAAGTTTCCAATGGAATGTTATTTATTAAAAGAATCCGATTCAATAAATTTTCAAATAATTACATTGTGTAGTTTTAAATCTAAAACGATGATCACAGATGAATAACAATCAGAACAATTATGGTTTTCCTTTCAAACCCCTAGTTACCCCTTTTATGACTTAACTTGAAACTGTAGGCAAATCGAAAATACCAATCAAAAAGTTGATTTAATTTTTATCGACTCTAGTTGTTTCAATAACAAAATTTTAGGAGCAATGCTTAAGCTTCGCAATGACTTCGTTAAAAGTTCCACAAATAGTGATGCTATGAATATTTATACGTTAGTTAAAATCATTTATATTATTTGTGTCTTTACAATAACGACGCAACTAAATATGGTTTTGTTTTTCTCATTTACATTGGAGGAACTAGCTCCGGAAAATAGTTTATCTTCATATTGTAATTCCACTTATACATTTGTACAAAATATTACGCCTCGTTATAAAACATAAGAATATCTTTTGTGTTTCCCGACACGCACGCGCTGAGGCTTTGTAAGCAAATATGATCAAATTGAAGAAGCACCTACTCGAAGCGATAGTTTCAGCCTCATTACATCAATCCATCCATTGCAAATGTTAAAGATTATCTGATAAACAAATCAGAGAGCACTTGCAAGTTTTTATCACCACTGGTGTTATATTCATTGGTCAATACTACTACTACTACACAAAACTCTGAAAACGTATGTATACATATACGTTTTCAGATTTTTCAGACAGGCGAAACTGGGAGCTAGAGTTAGTTATTAGATTACAAAAAATAGGATATTATTTAAATACACGTAATAGCTCTGAACTCTTTTACAATCGTTGAAACGATTGGGGATTTAGTACATAAGATTTGGCCAACAATGTTCAAATATTTTTTATTGTGCTTCATTTATTTCATAGGAAATACATGTCCTTATTTATATGGTATGTATGCAGTTAAAATATTTCTTGGCGGGCGGGAACAAAATTGACGCAGCCTTAAATTTTTATTGTAGAATAAATTGGATTGCTGATTATTTCATTGCGCTTGGTCCAATTATAAGTGGATGTTGAAATTTCCCAGATATATCTCATGCAACAATGGCATGGCATCCTCCTGGCATTTTAAGCCCCCAAAACCAACAGCAAGCTATCGGGCCAAACATGGTAAGGAAAATATATAAATATAATACAGATCCTAACGATGGGATCTACAGAAAGTAGCAAATAAACCTCACATAATCTGTCCCACATATTAGTTCATGTAATGTTACTACATTGGTAACGGATAAACATGGGTGCCAGATAACGGATAAATTACTATGTTTATCCGTTATCTGGCACCCATAGCACAAGCTAATGCTTAGTTTGGGGCTAGATGCCGCTGTGTGAGTCCAGAGATATTTTTTTTTTTATGTCGATGTGCTCCTTACTGTAGGTACACACGTTTTTTCCTACACTGCATTTTATGAGCTGCGGTAACTAAAATTATTTAAACAATAACCCGCTATTGATTAAAATCCTTCTAAGTATCCACGATCCAGTAGGAGTAGGTTTTCCTTCTCAGTGGACTAATCAAATCTTTAATTTTACTTTTTATATTTCAGATGCCAAAACGCTCGAGACCAGAAGTAAAATTATATTATGAATCAATGTGTCCCGCTTGCAGGGCTTTCGACTCTTCAGTTTTTTCACAAATGGTATCTTTGTTAGGCCCGTTTATAGATATAATTACTTATCCATACGGAAAAGCAACGGTAAGTGATCAATGGCCCACTATTTTTCATTTATTTGTATCCCTGTTATCATTACAATAATGTAATCCTTTGGTTTTCTGTTAAATATTTTCGAATCTATTTTAAGATCGTTTGTCATTTATCATACTGCACTATATCGTCATTCATCATCATATCGAATCAAAATCCTTAAAAATCAACAACCAGTCCTCAGGTTCAGAAGTAAAAATAATGAGATCCTTCAATCCTCCAGAAAAGCTATAAAATAGGCAGGAGTTCCCAAAGTGCACTAAAGTTCGGTCTGAAGCTCCACATCCGCAGAGAACTCAGTTTACTGCACTTTATATTTTATAAACATACATATTATAAAGAGGAAAGATTTGATTGTTTGTTTGTATGTTTGTATGATTGAATTGAATAGGCTCCGAAACTACTGAACCGATTTGAATAATTCTTTCACTGTTAGATAGCTACACTATCCCCGGTGAACATAGGGTACTTTTGATCCCGGAAATATGGGGGGAAGGGGGGATAGTTGAAAAAGGAAATTACGCGCGGGTAAAACCGCGAGGGCGACCGCTAGTATTTTATATAACCACAGTTCACACTAATGTAACTTTAATAACGGAAAGCAATCGTGAATTCGAATATCATAAAATAAATTCTAATGTCTTGCGTTCAACAACTAAACTATGTCTATTTTAAAATTTCGACCTTTCTCAACAAATGACAAGGAATTATCTTTTTCTATAAAACTAAACATGTGATCTTCGGGCAATTTACTTTACATCCTTATTTTTTACAAGTGTAATTTCTACTTCATTTTGTCATAATAGTGTTTGACTTGGCCAAGCACCAGGAGTTGTTGGTTAGATTCCCTACCCCCACATACCACATTTACGAGTATAATGATTTGATGTTTATTTGCATTTAAGTATTTTACCTTCGATGATTTTGATATCTAAAAATAACTGGTTGATATGGTCTGATATTGTTTTTCCTCGATATAACTAATATCTTTGCCAGACCATTATGAGGCCAGACGGGTCCCTGGATTTCGTCTGTCAACACGGTCCGAACGAGTGCTACGGTAACAAGCTGCATGCTTGCGCCCTGGATGTGATACAGCCACGCGACCAAGCCTTGCAGTTCAATGCTTGCATGATGCGCCCGGAGAGGCCGGGCAACGGGTCAAATGATGCTTCCGCCGAAGAGGTATTAATAATTTTACTTATAGATTCTCAAAACTAACAACTGACGTGAAGACAATTTCTGTTTTCCGTTGTTTTCCGTAGTAATAACCAATGGCGAGGCATACATTTACCCAGGAATAAGTCTTGTTATAATCTACATAAGTAGATGTTTTAGCAAGTATAAGCGTATAAAAGCTTATCTTTCAAATATTTAATGATTGAGATAAATCTATCTTAAGACTTTTCGAAGACGAAAAATTATACTCTAGATTGAAATAATTATTTTTGTGTTATAATAAGTAAGCAGATAGTACCTACGGTCGATTCTGTTGAGTGACATTGCTTGAGGACGAGTCGCACTACTCTAGGTTTCTCTAAGCTTCTTTACCTCAGCTTATTTATTTATTGCAAGTACTACACTTTGTACCTTGCTGTAATATTAGAACTTACTGTAATCGTAAATCTTTCCTAGTATGGATGACGAGATCCTTGGGGAAGTCCTATATCTCTGCTAAAATTACGATGATGATGATGGGTGGATGGAGGACAAGAAATGCAAACTTCTTAGTACAAAAATGTTTTTCTTTGCAGTGTGGAGCATTATTGAGAGTAAACGCAAACGCAATAAAGCAATGCGCTAAAGGACAAAGGGGAGCCCTACTCCTCAAGTCCTACGGCGAGCAGACTGGCCTCGTCGATCTCCAGTTCGTCCCTCATGTCGAGATTAACGGTCAATTCTGGAGGGGTCAATATGAAAACTTTATGAAAGACGTCTGTGCGGCATTTACCAACCCGCCTGCAGTTTGCAGCGGCATCATATGACAGCATGTTACGTCATTTGCATTTTGAAACAAAATAATTTATTACAAATGAAATTGGTTTTTTTTCAGTCATCATCCAAACGGTGTCTCCTCACTCCACTCATTGGACAAAATGTCAAGTCTATTACCCTTACCGGATCCCTTACCGGAAACATCTTTCATATTATATCGGTCCATTGTGTCACAGCATAGCTTAAACGTATTTTATTCACGATCAGAAATTTTTATTTCCATGCGATAGGAAGATTTTTATTTCGAAATAGAATTATTAACTTTTTGTGAAGGATCCTTTGTTAATTGATGTTTGAGACGGGGCGCAAGTGGGCGCAAGACTATAACTTACTTTTCTTTTCTAGTCGAGCTCAACTTAACGACTTAACCGTATAAAATAAGAAACAAATAACACATATTATTTTAAAAATAAACACAAACAAAGCTTTTGTACGACGCGAGCATAACAAACTTCTTTGAGTAAAAATCCTAAGTATTTTTTTCTGCCAGTACAGAAAACAGTTTGAAAAAAACTGTCAAAAATAAACAAAACATCTTTCGGCGAGGTTGAAGTGACCCTAAATTTTCGTAATTTTATATTAAAAATTAACCCAAAAAAACAGCAAAACAGTCAAAATGGGCTCGACATTCTACAGTTTCGACCCATGCGTATGCACTGGGATGCCGTGCGGAGCATGCTACCCGTACAGCACGAAGCCGTGCGCGGCGTCGTGTAATGATATCCGTAGGTGCTCGGTTTGCCCTGGTGGGGGCTGTTCTCCGTGCCCTGCCCCAGTGCGCCCGTGCCCAAGCCCCTGCCCGGCGCCTCCTTGCTTGCCGCCGCTGCCTCCATGCCCTCCGGGTGATAAGGTAATGTTTTCTTCTTTAACTCAGATAAGTCGTTGGTTGTTACAATGATAAGAATTAAGACCCCAACTACCTGTCCAGTAATAGTTCCCTTTAGTACTTACGATGGCGTACTAGGAGTGGCGAATTCTTGTATCGGAGGTCGAGATTTAGGGTTGCTCACACATTTTGGGTCGCTGAGCCATTGGAGTAATTTAAGTACTTACGATACAAAGGAGAAAACTGTAGAAGACTTTAGAAGAACACTCTCAATGTTAGAGTTAGGTACGAGTATCTTTAAGTGAAACATGACTGAAAACATATTATTTGGACTAGAAAAATAGGCTTATTCATCGTCGTGCCACCAACTTGTTCCACCAGTGGCACGACAAGGAATTGTCATTCCTCGTCGTACCACTGAATGATTATTGAATGATTGTTGCTCTACTTTATTAAATTATTTTTTTAAAATACATATAGATCTATACTTCCAATGAGCTTGACTGACTGAGCCTAAAGAATAATTGTGGCTTGTTTGTCTTTGAAAACTTTTTAATGTAATAAAATAACACTGGAGTTTATTGTAACGCTTAGTTGTAACGCGTAATATTTCTTTATGACGAGCCACTACACATCATCGGAAGTTCCAACCATATTCCAAATTCATTTTAATCGACGTCTAGTGGACTCAAAATTAACTTAACCTCTTTGTTGCAGCCTCCGACACCTGTTCCCAAGCCGATCCCAATGATGAACACATTAGCGATCCCCTGCTGCCGACCGAACCGATGCAAGCCTTGCCCTTGCTACTGCTGCACGGAGCCAGCTGTATGCAGCCCGAAGCGCTGCAGTTATCCCGGCGTGCCTGTTTGTTGTGGCAACTGTGGCCCTTGCATGCCTGTGTGGTAGTGAGGTGCAAGTCCAAGTGTAGCGTACTAAAGAGGTGCAAGTCCAAGTGTAGCGTACTAAAGAGGATTATGACTTGGAACTAACTGCTGCTGCCTGCTGCCAGATCTCTGTTTTTCACGCTGGATGTAGCAACAAAAGAATACTAGTTCTCAATGTAGTGAGCTTTTGTAACGGTTTTAATGTTTGTTTCTGTTTTTGTACGAGTATTGCAATATATATATTCAGCTTAGGATGCAGTATTTTATTTTGCTAGTAAGAAAACTTGGGTGGATCCCACTTCATCTATGGATATAGAAAATTAATTGGGACAACGTTTTTTTATTATGTCCCACTTTATCCACTGAAGGCAAGAACTATTTTTTTTATTGCAATGTGTAACAAGACGAGCAGATCGTACACCTGATGGTAAGCGCCACGTCTGCCCTTAGACAGTTCATTGCCAAACAGTAACTAAGCAGTTACTGTATGGCACACAGTTATTTGCCTTTTACCTGTCCCACAGTGGCTCCACGGCTTGTGAGTAAATTTTTTCTATGCTCCACGGGCAGTGTTATTAGGTCATATACCCAGTAATTTCACTAACTATATTAACTATTGTAAGCCATCCCCCCATCCCACCTGGGTCACTAATCCATTTTATTTTCTTTGAGGTATGTACAGCACGAAGCTGGAGATAGCTACTCATATTACTTGTATCAATGTTGACATTATTTTAGTAAAGTCTATTAATGTCCCACTGCAGCGGTTCTTCCGGGTGGTCAAACTATTTTGTCAAACTCAGGGCAAATGCCTCCATCCTTGAAATGGTAGTTACACGGGCAATAAAGAGGATCGTTACAATGATGGGTATTGGCTTAATCACCACGCTTGCCAAATGCGGATTGGTGAACCCGAGCTGTGTCCGAAAAAAACCGACACAAAGTTAGCTCGACCCGGGGATTGAACCCAGGACCCCGAGATCTCGGCCCGGTACTTAAACCACTAGACAAACGAGGCGTAATTATTTTATAATATATTATTATTTTATATCTAGTCGGGATCAATATTGAAATCAGCTAAGTATTTTTGTTTATTATCCAATGTAAGTTACCACATAGCTGCATACCTTCATAAGATTCACAACACCATCTTTTTTGTCCCCAGTGGTGACAAAGCCAGTGGTGATGAATGGGAATAGACGTTTTTAATATTGCAGGCAAGGTGCTGGCATTTGGGTGAAGGCTGCGCATACGTCCGACAAGAAGTTTTCTGGTTCTCCTGTCCACTCGACGCCATTGAGGAGCACGTATGGTACATACCGGTAATTCACCAGCTCACTCTCCTTCCCGTACTTCAATAGCAGCTGGTCTCCCTTCGCACGTTTAGCACATTTCGTAATGGCTTTTACAGTGTGGGTAGCCACGTGCATTGTTTTTCCACACTGAAAAATTAGTTAAAAATATTAGTAAAAGAAATATCTGCCCAATAATATTCTCCTCTTGGACAATTAATTCCTAATTTAAGCAAAGTCATTTGAATTTTAATTTTAATAAATTATAATTCAATAGTGAAATAGATAGATACATAGACGATTAGCATTACAGCAAGTATTTTAGGGGCTATGGGGCAAAGAATGTGACAGCATAATTGAGAGACGCTTTCTGCTGAAGTGCCCACTGCCCTTCAATGGAATAGGCCGCAGATGCCCGCTTACTATCAGGTAGGCTGCGTGACTGTCTAACAACTGATCGAACAACATAAAAAACAACCGAATGATAGTCCAGAGATGATGTCAAGTCAAAGTCAAAGTCAAAATTATCTTTATTCATATAGGCATTCTTAGAAGCACTTACGAATCGTCAAAAACTTAAATATTCAAGTATAAAAGTAGTTCACATAAAAATACATATATATTTCGATACATATGTCAATGATAAAGACTTATGATCTGCAGTCAACTTGGGTCTGGTTGGTGGTAGGGCTTTTTCAGAGTCCGACTGGCTAGCTACCACCCCCACAGGTGAAATCTGCCGTCATAACAGCTCTGGCTGTGTACCGGCAACATTAATGAGGGAGCCAGTACACTTGCCTACAGTCTGGCAGCACATTTAGCGACGCTGGTGAAGTGTCCTTCAATGGAATAGGCCGCAGTGACCGCTTACCATCAGGTGGGCTGCGTGCCTGTCTGCCAACTGACGT
The DNA here is from genome assembly GCA_949319885.1 of Mecyna flavalis. Lineage (NCBI taxonomy): Eukaryota > Metazoa > Arthropoda > Insecta > Lepidoptera > Crambidae > Mecyna > Mecyna flavalis. The sequence goes on from OX439426.1 coordinate 12,181,472, forward strand.
GGTATAAAAAAAGGTTACCAAATGGCAAAATGTGAAATTGTTCGTAAATTACCTTTGCGGCTGCAGTGTCATTAGACCAGAGCGGCATCATGCAAGCGTTGTACTGCAAGGCCGTTGGTGCATCCTTGATAATATCAAGCGCACAAGCGTGCAACTTATTCCCATAACACTCTGGCACTCCATGCTGACATTCCACAACCACACTGCCGTCGTTATTTTTTATCATCTGGAAATCAATAGGTTTTCAAACTGAAGGTTATATTTCAACTTTCTTACTGCATCGCTTCAGAAACTTCGTCTGTTGTATGTTACTGATATATTTCCATCGTTTCCATGACTGTCATGATATCATCTGGTCAGATTGATGGTCAGACTTATTTTTTTGCCGGGATTATGTTTACATTATCTTTTATTGGCAGCAGAAAATTATAACTTTCCTTATCATTTAACGATGCTAATGACTTATAAATCTAATAGACTATTTCAGTCAACCAGCTTTCATGAGATAAATACAAACATACCTACAAAAATAGTAGATCATTTATTGGTTTAAGTATACCGAACAATGATTTGTTGATTTTGTTATACGCAGTAACACCCTAACAAACTTCTATCCTAGTATTTAAAAAAAAATAACACAAAAGATATTTATTTATTAATAAGAAATACGTTAGTTTAAGCAGATTAAAATTAGTAGTATTCTAAAAAAATAACATTTAACTGAGTAACTTTATTAAATCAGAAAAAATATTTGCTGTAGTAAGAAGTACCTAATTCAGCCGTCGGTTCTGTAAACAGCATAAAAAGCAGAGGATAAAATTACTTAAGACTTAAAGTGCCATCATACAGAACAGGACTGACAAAGTATTCCACTCAGCAAAAAAATTGTGAAAAGAGAACTCTCCTTAGGACCGGAATTGCCCAACCCTTACGAGTGTCTCAACAACAAGCTAAAACAACTTTCTTTATATTAGCATAAGATATAAAACGACCTTCACCGAGATGTTTATTTCACGAAACGTATTTTATATTTAATTTAATATGTCAATAAATAAATTGCATATGGGTTGCCTAACAAATTTTAGTCAAGGGTATTTTTAATTAACAATTGAAAAAAAATTTTTTTTAAACATTCCTCCGGTGTGATTATTAGATAAACTATATACCAATCGAAAGTATGAAGCCCATAGAACATGCAAACGTTAGGTTGCCCTTTTTTTTCCGGTCACAACTATCGGGTAGCAAGGTATAAACAGGTAAATCTATACTAGCATTTTGCAACGGTCTGCTTATTGAATTGAACTTAAATAAAAATTAAAGATTATTTAATTATAAACACGGTGGTATAGGGTTGCCTGTGAAAAATCAGTCCCTAATTCCGGTTGTCGAATTTTAAAAAGTAAAATATCGCTGAGGTAAATCTATACTAGCATTTTGCAACGGTCTGCTTATTGAATTGAACTTAAATAAAAATTAAAGATTATTTAATTATAAACACGGTGGTATAGGGTTGCCTGCGAAAAATCAGTCCCTAATTCCGGTTGTCGAATTTTAAAAAGTAAAATATCGCTGCGGGTGAATGTCTGCGACTGAGAGGTCCCAACCAACCATCCCATGCGATAGAAGAGGACATAGCATAGCAGCTGATTCAGGTCCGCCCATTTAAAGAAAGAGAGTGCGCATGCTATTTGTGCTTGAAAATGAAAAGGATAGCGATAGACGAAGACGCGTATATGCTGCGCATCATTTTGGAATAGATTGTTGCTATAGATACAAGTGAAAAAACGTGCTCCTATTTATTGTTGGAAAACATGGCCAAAAAGTGTTTTTTGTGTGATTCGGATGACGAAATAATTGATTTTAATGATGAAACTTTTAAAAACTGTATATTAAAGTTGACATTCACCCGCAGCGATTTTTACTTTTTAAAATTCGACAACCGGAATTAGGGACTGATTTTTCGCAGGCAACCCTATACCACCGTGTTTATAATTAAATAATCTTTAATTTTTATTTAAGTTCAATTCAATAAGCAGACCATTGCAAAATGCTAGTATAGATTTACCTCAGCGATATTTTACTTTTTAAAATTCGACAACCGGAATTAGGGACTGATTTTTCGCAGGCAACCCTATACCACCGTGTTTATAATTAAATAATCTTTAATTTTTATTTAAGTTCAATTCAATAAGCAGACCGTTGCAAAATGCTAGTATAGATTTACCTCAGCGATATTTTACTTTTTAAAATTCGACAACCGGAATTAGGGACTGATTTTTCGCAGGCAACCCTATACCACCGTGTTTATAATTAAATAATCTTTAATTTTTATTTAAGTTCAATTCAATAAGCAGACCCTTGCAAAATGCTAGTATAGATTTACCTGTTTATACCTTGCTACCCGATAGTTGTGACCGGGAAAAAAAGGGCAACCTAACGTTTGCATGTTCTATGGGCTTCATACTTTCGATTGGTATATAGTTTATCTAATAATCACACCGGTGGAATGTTTAAAAAAAAATTTTATTCAATTATTAATTAAAAATACCCTTGACTAAAATTTGTTAGGCAACCCATATGCAATTTATTTATTGACATATTAAATTAAATATAAAATACGTTTCGTGAAATAAACATCTCGGTGAAGGTCGTTTTATATCGGGATCTTAGACTATATTATGTTATACCTAAATACTTTAATATTGTTTATTACTTAGAATATAATATAAATTTTAATAGTTATATTCTCCATACAAGCGAGAAATATTAATAATTATTATCATTAGACAAGTAAGTATGATTTGGCTTCAACTTTAAGAAAAATGAATTAAAGTAGGTAATACATACAAAAAGGATTGAAAAATCCCTAACTAAATTAAGGCAAGTTTTGTTTTTAGAATATTTACTTACTGAGACAGGTATATCTTGACAAAGATTTTGAAAACTTTTTCTTTGTTCAAAAAATAATAATACTCCAACGCCAGCCGTGTACAGTACATACCTACAGTTATTAACCATAATAATTAATATAATAAGGACAATAAACTTACGCGAGCGTTTCCATAAGGATATGTAGCGACATTGATATATTTATACAATGCCACAGAAACTCTAACAAAGACCGGATCAAAGGCTATACAATATGGACACAGACTTTCGTAGAACAATTTCAGCGTTACTTTATGTGCTTGCGGATACTGAAACAATAAAATGACATTTGAAGAGCAACAGTTCAAAGTAGAGTTGCCACGAATAGTGATTTGGCCGAATACCGAATATTCGGCAACGCTGTCGGCCGAAGTGCCGAATATTCGGCGGCCGAATATTCGGCACAAAATATATGCTTGTCGAGTGCGTTAACAATAACCAACCTGTCGCAACCTGTCTCCCTCGTTGCGAGTTAGATTGTTATTCAAATTACAATCGCCTAGATCGGAAGGCTGATCCTTACAAGTGGTGGTCAGTAAACGAAAAACAATACCCCAATCTCTCGAAATTTGCTAAAGTTTATCTTTCTTCTCCTGGGAGTAGCGTGTACAGAGAGAGGTTATTTTCCGAAGCTGGTATCATTTACGATGAAAGCGTAATCGTTTGCTACCAACAAATGCTGAAAAACTTGTTTTTATCCATCATAATTTACCACTGGTCAATTTTACTTACTAAGAGATTGTAATTTGTTAATAAATACATAGAATCTTGAGTAATATGACGTGTCTTTTTTTCATGATTTGGTATTCGGTATTCGGCCGAATAGTATGTATTATTCGGCCGAATACCGAATGTTAAAAAAATTGGCCGAATAGGCCGAATACCGAATAGTAGCCGAATATTCGTGACATCTCTAGTTCAAAGTGTATTAACTCCACCCACCGCAAAAAAATTAGTACAGAACGCGTTTTTTATCTATTTCAAAACCTGAACTAATTTCAAATTATAAATAAAATAAAATAAAATAAAATTCGTTTATTTCAGACTATGTCCATATTTGCATATTTTTAAAACAAACAACTTATGACGCATCAAACTGTATTACTTTTTATGTATCATAAAAAAGTATGCAAACGTGTACATCATTTCAAACTTATTAAATCCAGGTTCGGTGCCATATCGGAACGCAACAAATTATATTTTTGTTTGCCTTTATCTCAAAAGTTACATTGATCTGCTATTCCTCATTAATTTGTGTGTAAATCCTTTTTAATTTTAAATCAATTGGCACACAGGCACGCAGCCCACCTGGGGACCCCTTGGCCAGGAAGAGAGCCAATGTGCTGCCACACTGTTTGCACATTTGAGCCTTTGATTTTAAGTGTCTCACATTAATATTGCTGAAACCTAGCCAGATCTAAATTTATCCAAAAACTTTTTTATTAAACGTAAGAAACACTCAGATATAAATAAAATAAATAAATAAATAAATATCTCTGGACATTATTCACACATGTATGATATGTATTTATTTCAACAGATTGTTAAATCCATTTTAGCTATCTTTGAAAATCCTACTTATTATAATGTGAAAGTCTGGATGTTTGAATGTTCGTTACCCAATAACGTCTAAACGGCTGAACAGATTTAGATGAAATTTGGCACACGTATAGTTTATAACCCGGATTAGAACAACAATTTTGTTACTACTGAACCGATTTGAATAATTCTTTCACTGTTGGAAAGCTACACTATCCCCGGTGAACATAGGCTACTTTTGATCCTAGAAATGTGGGGAGAAGGGGGGGATAATTGAAAAAAGAGATTACGCGCGGGTGAAACGGCTGGCGGAAGGCTAGTCTAAAATAAGGTAGAATACGAAAGTAACTCATACCTGTTGGCATGTACGAGTAGTATCCGCCTCAATCACTTTTATCGGGGTATTGCAGTTTTCTAACACAATAGACACATCTGAAAAAGAAATATAAGTTATGTAATATTTAACAATGCGTTCGAAAAATATACATACAACTACACTTACCATTATTTTGACAAGTTACAAACACAATACAAGTTGCACATAATATTAGATACTCGTAGTAGCGGAACATTTTATTTTTGGGCCGGTGATGCGCGTAACCTGCTCTGTGGACTGCTGTACTAACAGTAAATAATATTAACGATTATTATAGGTATTTGAGTAATGTATTACGTAGTTGATTGTTACCATAAAAAACAACTGTTCATTAATTATTATAGGTAAACAGAAATTCTAACTGAGGTTGATTGCAAACACGCGTAACTAGGAATTTTCAAAACCGATTTGGTGAAATGGTTCAGTCAGTATTCAGCGGCTATACTAAAGGTATGTAGCGAGGTTAATACATTTAAATTAACCTTCTAGGCTTCTATTGCGGGGTATTAAGTACTGTAGAATCTATAAGATATTTGTGATGTTTCTAAAATGGAAAGTATTTATTTTTATTGAAACGGGATAGTTTAATTTTATCGAAATGTCTTAAATGTTTTAGATATGAGTCAAAGTCATATTTTGCAAACTAAGTAGACGGAGATACCTCTTCCATTTCATCTAACTGTGCCGTCCTGGTCTGGTCCTAGACTATAACCGCGTAGATTTACATAGATCTATCGCCATCGATGCCGAACCCGAAATTGTAATAATTTTTTTTTTGTCTGTGTGTTTGTGCACGCTAATATCAGAAACGGCTTATTCGATTGAGATGCGGTTTTCACTAATATATTGTAGTAAGCTTCACTTAACATTTAGTGTTTATTTCATGTCAATCGGTTCATAAATAAAAAAGTTATGTCAATTTAAAGGTACACGCCTCGCGCCTGTGCGTGCGTGGCTATATGTCATTCATTACCCATTCTAATGCTAGGTATATAAAGGTTGAAAATGCTCGTCTTGTCAGTAAGATAGTGTATTCAAAGATTTAAATCGAGTGTATTGAGTACAGTACATACTATAAATACTATAATTATACTACTGTGAACTTCGATAACAAACAAATGACTGCTATCAGAACTGATTCCTAAGACAAACCGTTTTTATAGACAACCATTTTCCGGCAAATAATAATAATAATTAAATTCTTAAGGGTTTACAAAACGATAAATCCTACAAATCAGAAAATCCCTGCTGCTGTCTACCAGTGGTGGCTAACGGGAATTGCTAAGAAAGTTGTGCCGCTATTTACCAGTGGTGAACAACGGGAACAATTTATAAAACGGGAATAATCGTACTTTTAGTTATACAGTATAACAGAATAGACAAAAAAAATCTTATTTGTTATATTGCTTAGCTATGTTACTTGTATCAATACTGATATCATTTTGATAAAGTATTAAGCCTATTAATGTCCCACTGCAGGGCAAAGGCCTCCATCCTTGAAATCAAATTATCGTTACAATGATTGGTATTAGCGTAATCACCACGCTTCTTGCCAAATGCGGATTGGTGATCTCAAACCCGAGTTGTGTCCAAAAAAACCGACACAAAGTTAGCTCGATCCGGGAATTGAACCCAGGACACCGAGATCTCGGCCCGGTACTTAAACCACTAGACAAACGAGGCGTAATTATATAGTTGGGATTTATTATAATATAATTGAAATCATTTTTGTTTTATTATCCAATGTAAGTTACCACATAGCTGTAATTATACATAAGATTCACAACACCATCTATTTAATATTGCAGGCAAGGCGCTGGCATTTGGGTGAAGGCGGCGCACACGTCCGACAAGAAGTTGTCTGGTTCTCCTGTCCACTCGACTCCATTGAGGAGCACGTATGGTACATACTGGTAATTCACCAGCTCACTCTCCTTCCCGTACTTCAATAGCAGCTGGTCTCCCTTCGCACTTTTAGCACATTTCGTAATGGCTTTCACAGTGTTTGTAGCCACGTGCATTGTTTTTCCACACTAAAAAGGTATTAAAAATACAGTAGTAAAAGAAATATTTGCCCAATAATGTCCTTCTTTTGGACAATTAATTCCAAATTTTAATCAAGTCATTTGAATTTTTATTTTAATAATTTATAATTTAACTAGCGGGCGCCTTCGGTTTCACCCGCGTGGTTCCCATTCCCGTGGGAATTGATCAAAATCCTTTCTAAGCGGATGCCTACATCATATCATCTACCTGCATGCCTTTCAGCCCGATCAGTCCAGTGGTTTAAGCTGTGCGTTGATAGATATCTATGTCAGTCAGTCAGTCAGTCAGTCAGTCACCTTTGAGTTTTATATATATAGATAGTGAAATAGATACATAGACGATTAGCATGAGAAGTATGGGGCAAATAATGTGACGGCATATTGAACATTTCTGGTGAATTAGTGCTCTTCAATGGAATAGGCCGCAGGTGGCCGCTTACTATCCGGTAGCGGTTAAGGCGCGGTCCGGTAGGCTGCGTGACTGTCTGCCAACTGATCGAACATAAAAAATAATAATTCTTTGTTTTTCTTATCGAATGGTAGTCCAGAGACGATGTCAATGATAAAGATTAATGATATGCAGTAGCATAAGCTTGGTTTCTGGTTGGTTGATGGTTAGATGGTTACTTTACTTATTATAACTTACCAAATGGCTAATGTTTAATTTTCCAATATAATGCTATAAGTTAACATTACCTCTGCGGCTGCAGTGTCATTAGACCAGAGCGGCATCATGCAAGCGTTGTACTGCAAGGCCGTTGGTGCATCCTTGATAATATCAAGCGCACAAGCGTGCAACTTATTTCCATAACACTCTGGCACTCCATGCTGACATTCCACAACCACACTGCCGTCGTTATTTTTTATCATCTGGAAATCAATAGATTTTCAAACTGAAGGTTTCTTATATTTTTGTTTTTAGGGTTCCGTAGCCAAATGGCAAAAAACGGAACCCTTATGGATTCGTCATGTCTGTCTGTCTGTCTGTCTGTCTGTCTGTCCGTCCGTATGTCACAGCCACTTTTTACCGAAACTATAAGAGCTATACTGTTGAAAATTAGTAAGTAGATGTATTCTGTGAACCGCATTAAGATTTTCATACAAAAATAGAAAAATAATAATAAATTTTGGGGGCTCTCCATACTTACAACAGAAACTCAAAAAAAATTTTTCGTCCAATCCTTACGTGTGGGGTATCTATGGATAGGTCTTTTAAAATGATAATAAGGTTTCTTATATAATTTTTTTCTAAACTGAATAGTTTGCGCGAGAGACACTTCCAAAGTGGGAAAATGTTGGTCCCCCCCCTGTAACTTCTAAAATAAGAGAACGGTAAATCTAAAAAAAATAAATGATGTACATTATTATGCAAACTTTCATTGAAAATTGGTTTGAACGAGATCAAGTAATTAGTTTATAAATTTTTGGGGCTTCCCATACTTAGAACTGAAACTCAAAAAATTTTTTTTCTTCAAACCGTTACGTGTGTAGTATCTATAGATAGGTCTTTAAAAATGATAATAAGGTTTCTTATGTCATTTTTTTCTAAACGGAATAGCTTGCGCGAGAGACACTTCCAAAGTGGTAAAATGTTGGTCACCCCCCCTCTAACTTCTAAAATAAGAGAACGATAAAACTAAAAAATATATATGATGTACATTACCATGCAAACTTCCATTGAAAATTGGTTTGAACGAGATCAAGTAATTAGTTTTTTTTTAAAACGTCATAAATCGTAAATCGCAATTTTCCTCTCATTCAATCAACTCAAATATAAAAAAAACGTCGATCAAACTTACAAAGAACTACAAGAACTTTTATATTATGATGATACTTGCTGCTACGGAACCCTTCATGGGCGAGTCCGACTCGCACTTGGCCGGTTTTTATTGCATCGTTTCAGAAACTGCGTTCGTTGTGTGTTACTGATATTTTTTCTATCGTTTCGATGACTGTCATGATTTCATCTGATCAGATTGATGGTCAGACTTTTTTTTGCCGGGAAGAGTGTGTTTACATATCCAGCAGAAAATTATAACTTCCCTTATCATTTAACGATGCTAATGACTATTTAAGTCAACCAGCTTTCATAAGTATGAATACAAACGTGCATAAATAAATAGACAGTTTAACTATGTAAACATAAAAATTGATATGAGTGTTAAACAAAAATATTGGTTTAAAAATAACAATGATTTGTTGATTTTGTTATAAGTATGAACATCCTAACACAGAAGATATTTGTTTATCATTAGAAATACGTTAATTTAAACAGATTAGTAATATTAAAAAGAGAAATTTAGTAGTATTCTAACAGACTGAAAAAATTAACATTTAGCTGTCAGTTCTATATAAATCTTTATTATGAAATCAGAAAAAATATTTGCTGTAGTAAGTACCTAATTCAGCCGTCGGTTCTGTAAACAGCGTAAAAAGCAAAGGATAAAATTACTTAAGACTCATAGTGCCATCATACAGAATAGGACTGACAAAGTATTCCACTCAGCAAAAAAATTGTGAAAAGAGAACTCTCCTCAGGACCGGAATTGCCCAACCCTTACGAGTGTCTCAACAACAAACTAAAACAACTTTCTTATGTTATACTTATACCTAAATACTCGATTACTTTAATATTATTTATTACTCAGAATATATAATATTCAAACTGATATCTGACAAGCGACAAATATTAATAATTATCATCGAATCTAAAATACAAGTAAGTATGATTTGGCTTCAACTAATTATAGTAAAGTACATAGAAAAAGGATTGAAAAAATCCCTAAATAAAAAACCTCAGCAAGTTTTGTTTTTCAGAAGATTGACTTAATTCAGACAGGTATATTATCTGGACAAAGATATTTTTTTTGTTCAAAAAATATATTTTAACGCAAGCCGTGTACCTACAGTTAATAACGATTTAATTAATATAGTAAAATAAACTTACGCGAGCGTTTCCATAAGGATAGGTAGCGACATTGATATATTTATACAATGCCACAGAAACTCTAACAAAGACTGGATCAAAGGCTATGCAATCTGGACACAGACTTTCGTAGAACAATTTCAGCGTTACTCTATCTGCTTGCGGATACTGAAACAATAAAATGTCATTTATGTATAAATCCTTTTTTATTTTAAATCAGTTGGCAGAGAGGCAGTCAGGCACACAGCCCCTCTGGGGACCCCTTAGCCAGGAAGAGAGCCAATGTGCTGCCACACTGTATGCACCTCTGATCTTTGAGCCTTTGATTTCAAGTGTACTCTTACATTATAATTGCCGAAACCTAACAAGATCTAACTTTATCCAATAACTTTTTTAAAGTAACAAACTCTCAGATATTTATTTATTTCAACAGATTGTTAAATCCATTTTAGCTATTTTTGAAAATCTAAAATAAGGTAGAATACAAAAAAAAAGTAACTCATACCTGTTGGCTTGTAGTATCCGCCTCAATCACTTTTATCGGGGTATTGCTGTTTTCTAACACATTTGACACATCTGTAAAAGAAATAATAGTAATATAATATTAAACAATGCGTTCGAAAAATATACATAAATACCACACTTACCATTATATTGACAAGTTACAAACACAATACTAGTTGCACTTAATATTAGATACTCGTAGTAGCGGAACATTTTATGTTATCACTTGGGTCGGTGATGCGCGTAACCTTCTCTGTGGACTGCTGTACTAACAGTAATAATATTAACGATTATTATAGGTATCAGAGTAATGTGTTACGTAGTTGATTGTGACCATAAAAAACAACTACTCATTACTTATTATAAGTAAACAGAAATTCTAACTGAGATTGACGGCAAACACGAGTAACTAGGTATTTTGAAATCGATTTGGTGTAATGGTTCAGTATTCAGCGGCTAAAGGTAGTGAGTTTGATACTGCACATTCCCCATTTATCGCATTCGTTAGTTTTCAGGCAAATATTAAAAAATAGTTTATACATATCAATTACCAAATATACCTAGTTTAAATTTTAACTTAGGCATGAAATAAAACGGGTTCCTAAATATACAATAATAATATGCGATTGATTAAAATTTCCATGATGCTAAAATTAACCTTCTAGGCTTCTATTGCGGGGTATTAAGTACTTTAGAATTTATTAAGATATTTGTGATGTTTTTAAAATGGACAGCATTTATTTTTATAGAAATGGGATAGTTTAATTTTATCGAAAGATATGAGTCATTCATTTGACATATTTTGCAAACTATTTTATGTAGACAGAGATACCTCTTCCATTTTCATCTAACTGTGCCGTCCTGGTCTGGTCCTAGACTATAACCGCGTGGAATCACATAGATCTATCGCCATGGAACCATCACATTTACCTACTAAAAACTTAAACTAATGTAAGTCTTGTTAGGTAATTTGTCCTGAAAAGTGAATCCCACCATAAACATTTTCGTGTAAAATGTTGCCAAGACGAGACTATATGACTCGCACTGTCAAAAAGGGATCTCCTGTTGAGCCAAACTCCTAACTCTACACGCCCTCACTCTGCAAGGCCTAACTTCACAAACCGGACACCCTAGTCAAAATGTGTGTGGCTTGGCCATTTCGTTGCATCCACATAGGCTGTTCATTACTTTTCTGTTTTACAATAGTTCTTGTAGTAACGAATGGCCAAGCCACATATTTACTAGCTTACATACAAAATTTCAGCTTTCTAGGACATTAGGAAATACCCTAAGAACTTTGATGACCATCAAACCGTGAGCCAGTGACGAAATCAGGGTTTTTAGATATGAATAAAATCTAAAGTATTGGAGCTATTGAATAAAAAAATTATATGTTTAATAACTCTGCTATTGACGACATCTTCCAAAAATTTGATGATCTGACATAATCCAAAGCCAAGTTATAAAGGTTCAAAAAAACGACGAATCGTTTTGAGAAAAGGTTAGGTAGGTAATGTAGGTATGGGGCGTGCCCCTCAGTGAACAGGTCCTCGTCCTACGCCCCGGGCAACGCCGTCCCTGACCACCGTAACGGAGTGGCAGGGCGGCGGCTAAGATTCACTGAGATCTTGCTGTAATCCGCTGTTTTCGTTTGTCTGCGCGTTTCAAAGTGTTTTGTGACTCCCCGGTTCCAGTTGAGGGGCTTCTCCTGGCTGGGTTGAGCTGCAACACGCTGCGCGCGCACGTTGAGTTCTAGCGGATTCTTTTTGGCTTCTTGCTTTTAGTAGCACGTTTCTTGTAAGAATGGCTACTAAAATCTCAGACACTTCTTTGGCTCGTCTAACGGACTCTGAGTCAGCTCTCGATATGGCAATTGATGACTTGGTGGTGGTGGCATCGGCCCCGAAGGACGGCGTCACCACTAATAACTCTGGCGTTGTTGGTACTTCCGGCAAATCATCTCCAATCTCCGGCAGCAAATTCTTCTGTCACGGAGATTTAGATCTGTCCGATACGGACGACACCCTGAAAGGGATGTCGGATGCGGATTCGGTTGCAAGTGGCACTGTCACTAGTGACCGGTCTAAGTTCCTGCGGCCGCGCAAACGAGCCGCTGTAGAAGAGTCACAAGACTCTGATTCTCATGTCTCTCAGGAGAAAAAGTCTACGGCTAAGCGTGGCCGAGGTCGTCCGGTAACCTCTGGACATTACATTGCCTTGGCAGAGGCAAAGACTAAGGCGGCGGCTGCCAAACGAGAGGTATTGGCCACTGAGCTCGAAGATCAGATCGCTGCTCAAGAACGACACAGGAGTGAGCATAGGGCGAAGACCGGATACGGCGTCGCCTCTGTAATAGACTACTCAAAACAATCAGTTACCGATCTGGAGGCTCTTGCAAAGCAGGATGCCGAAGATATTATTGGCATTGCCAATAAGTCGCGCAATCTTAAGGGCACTTTTCAGAAAGCCCTTAAAAATCACGCATTATCTTTTCTTGCAGTCACGACAGAAATGAGCAAGCGGAGTGTCTCTGATGAGACACAAGCCTTACAGGCGATGGTGAAAAGGCTTACCGAAGAGCTTGCTAAGGTCAAAGAGGAATTAGCAGCCTTGCGGGCAAGTCAGGCCGTTCTGCCGGCTGAGACCTCCTTTGCAAAAGTGGCACCTAAACCAGCCTCTTACAAAGCGTCTACTTCCACCCCGAATACGGCGGATCCGTTCGCGGCTTTTGCAGCCCGAATTGAGGGCATTATTAATAAGAAGGCTTCGGAAGAGCGCGCGTTCACTCGGGCCTGCATTGCAGGCATTGAGGATCGCCTTCTTCCGGAAGTGCGGGTACGTCCGCCGCTGGCGGCGGACAAAAAAATTGTAACGGAGCCTGAGCCGGAAGTGTTCAAGCCTCCCCCGCCGCCCAAGGGTAAGGGTAAGGGAGCGGGGAAGAAAACAAAGGCTACTAAGGCCACCACTTTGGAGACGTCCAACGCCGAGATCCTTCCTACGGATGAGACCCTGGCGCCTCAGACGCTTATAGACGAGGACGTTCTCCTTCCAGCGACTACCCCAGCTAACGAAGGTTGGAGCACGGTCGTCAGTAGGAAGGCCAAGAAGGCCTCAAAAGACCAGCCAGACCCCTCAACCTCCAGGGATAAGTCGAAGAAGAGGAGACAGAGTAGAAAAAACACGGCTTCTTCTGCCTCTTCCTCAGCAGCCAACAAGCCTGCTGCTACCACTAAAAAGTTAGTTTCCCCTCGTACTGCCGCCGTCGTCGTCACCCTGACAGAAGAGGCGTTAAAAAAAGGGAAAACTTATGAGTCCGTTTTAAAACGGGCTCGAGAAGCCATAGGCGACGCCACCACCTTAGGAGTCACACCGAAAAAGTGCCGCACAACGCAGACGGGAGCTCGACTCTTTGAGTTCCCAGGGGCGCAGAGCGGCACAGCCGATATGTTTGCAGCCAGGCTGCAACAGGCGGTGGCGGGTGCTGCAATTGTGGCGCGCCCCGTGAAATGCACTTCTCTGCAGGTGGCGGATCTCGATGACTCCGTCACCAAGCAGGAGGTGGCTGCCAAGGTAGCAGAAATTGGCGGTTGCTCAGTGGAGGCAGTTAAGGTCAGCGAGATCCGCACCGGCCGTGGAGGCGTTGGGACTGTCCGTCTCCAATGCCCTGTCACTGCCGCTAAAGCGGTGTTGAGTGCTGGCCGTCTTTTGGTCGGTTGGAGCTCCGCCTCTGTGCGTGCACTCGAGGACGAGCCGCTCAGGTGTTATAAGTGCCTAGGCACTGGCCATACCCGGGCGCGCTGCCCCTCCTCCGTTGACCGCACGGAACTTTGTTTCCGGTGCGGAGTCGAGGGACACAAGGCGGTCAGCTGCACTGCCAAGCCTAACTGCGCTGTTTGTGCCGCAAGTGGTCGGTCAGCTGGGCACGTCATGAGGGGGAGAAATTGCAATCCTCCCCCCAAGAAGGGAAAGCAACTGGCGCCTGCTCGGGCTCCCGCTGCCGCCGTTGCTTCGGCGACGCGTGATGGTGCGATGTCTGAATAATGGATCTGGTTGGACATCGTAATATACTACAAGGGAACCTTAATAATTGCCGCTCAGCCCAGGACTTAATGTTCCAGGCCCTGGCCGAGTGGAAGATCGATTTGGGGATAATGGCGGAGCCCTATATTATTCCAAATCGCTGGCTTGGCGATTCAGATAATCTGGTGGCCGTCTTCTCACGACCGTCTGCTGGCTTTCCCCCCCTTTCCTTATTGGAAAGAGGATCCGGTTATGTTGCCGCCACTTGGGGTCCCTTTGCTGTGGTGGGAGTTTATTTCTCCCCCAATCGACCCTACAGGGAGTTCGATGACTTTTTGAATTCCCTTTCTGCAGTCCTGGGTCGATTGGCACCGCGTCAGGTCATCGTGGCGGGGGACTTCAATGCGAAGTCGGTGGAGTGGGGCAACCCTACCACTGAAATCCGCGGCCGTGCCGTTCAGACATGGGCAGTCGCGTGTGGTTTGTCCCTCATTAATAGGGGCACAGACCATACATGTGTCCGACAACAGGGTGGGTCGATTGTGGATTTGACCTTTGCCACTCCTATTCTGGCTACAATCATAAGGCACTGGCGTGTGGACCCGGTGGAGACTCTATCTGATCATAAGTACATTAGATTTGAGATCTCTAGCCGGGTTCCACAAGACGAGACCACGAGACGGCCGTCTTCCTTTCCACGTTGGGCCCTCACACGGCTCGACCCTTATCTGGCCAAGGAAGCTGCCTTCGTGCAGGGGTGGTTCTGCCCACCCCGTGCCTACGTCGATTTGGACGCTACTGCTTCCCAACTCCGGGACTCTCTAACCGAGGTGTGTGATTTCTCCATGCCTCGGTCTCGCCGCCCTGATCCCCGACACGCCGTTTACTGGTGGTCGGAGGAGATTGCGGGTCTCCGGGCTGCTTGCATTGTAGCCCGGAGAGCGTACACGTATTATAGACGCCGGCGAAGGAGTAATAACCCAGATGAGGAGGCTCGCCTTTACGACACCTACCGGTCTGCGAAGGGCACATTAAAGCACGCCATCAGCCAGGCGAAAGACAGGGCAAGGGCCGAAATGCTCGAGAGTCTCGATATAGACCCATGGGGGAGACCATACAAGGCAGCGCGCGCCAAGCTGCGTCCTATTGGCCCCCCACTAACCGAGACCCTCGAGCCTTCTTTTCTGGAGCGAGTTATCCAGGTCTTGTTTCCTTCTCGCCAGGAGTGTTTTACTCCTCCTGATATGACCCCGCCTCGCGGAGTGGTTCTTCCTGCTGAGGTCGAGGCCCCCATGATTACAACAGAGGAGTATGACGATGCCAAGCTTCGACTCCGGGGGAAAAAGACCGCCCCTGGGCCAGATGGAATACCGGCCAAAATTGTGGCCATAGCGGCATCTAAAGATGCCATGGAGGAAAATTTTAGGGACCTCTTCAACCGGTGTTTCCAGGAGAGGAGGTTCCCTAAGATATGGAAGACGGGTCAACTTTGCCTTATCCAAAAACCGGGCCGTCCGGCAGACTCTCCATCCGCCTACCGGCCGATAATCCTTCTCGACGAAGTGGGGAAGATGTTTGAGAAGGTGGTTTCTTCCCGCCTGCTCGAGCACCTCCGAGATGTCGGTTCGAATTTGTCGGACGCCCAGTTTGGGTTCCGGGCGGGGCGTTCCACCATTGACGCTCTGACCCGCCTTCGAGATCTGATCCTAGAGGCCGAAGAGCGTGGGGAGGGAGTAATTGCGATATCATTTGATATCAAGAACGCATTTAACTGCCTTCCCCATGTGGTAATTTTGGAGGCGCTGAAGTATTTCCAAGTACCTCAGTACCTAATAGACATTATTGGAGACTACCTCTCCGGTAGAGAAATTCTGTTTTTGGACAGAGAAGGCGTCATTCGGCGATATTCAGTTGAGTCCGGGGTTCCACAGGGGTCTTTGTTAGGGCCACTCCTGTGGAATATAGGCTTCGACTGGCTCCTCCGCGGTGTTCTTCTCCCGGGCATGAGCGTAATCTGTTATGCAGATGATACATTAGTAACTGCCCGGGGGAAGTCTTTAAAGGACGCGGCCGCTTTAGCCAGCGCTGGAGGAGAACTGGTCGTGGAGCGCATCCGCCGCCTCGGACTCACGGTGGCGCTAGAAAAGACCGAGGTCATATGGTTCTGTGGGCCTCGGCAACGACGGGCACCGCCAGGTGCACACATAGTGCTCGGGGGCGTGAGAACGCCAGTGAAGGCCGAGATGAAATATCTCGGCCTCATTTTGGCTACCCGGTGGCAGTTTGGCCCGCATTTCCGCGGACTGTCACCGAGGCTCCTAAAGGCAGCGGACAGTCTCAGTTGGCTGATGCCCAACTTAGGTGGGCCGGGCTCTAAGTGCCGGAGGCTCTACTCCGGCATCCTGCGTAGCATGGCCCTATATGATGCACCAATCTGGGCGGAATCACTTTCCAGAGGGGAAAATGTACGCCTCTTACGTGCACCTCAGCGGGTGATTGCGCAACGCGTCGTGAGAGCCTACCGCACTGTAGGATTCTCTGCGGTCTGCGCGCTCGCTGGTACGGCGCCGTGGGAGTTGGAAGCGGGTGTGCTGGCGGCCGTCTATCAATGGACTGCCGCCAAGAAAGCGGCGGGAGAAGTGTTTTGTCCTGCAGAACGTGAAGCTGCTCGGCGTGAGGCCAACGAGAGTCTCGTCCGACTCTGGTCCTCAAGCCTTGTCCACGCCGAATTTGGCCGTCGAACACTGGACGCGCTGGCCCCAGTGCTAGACCAGTGGCTTGAGCGGCCGCATGGCTCCCTCTCATATAGGATGGTGCAGGTAATGACTGAGCATGGTAGCTTTGGGTCTTACCTGCATCGCATCCGCCGAGAGGCAGCCCCTTCCTGCCACGAGTGCGGCGCGGCGGAGGATACGGCTCATCACACCCTTGCGGTGTGCCAAGCGTGGGCTCAGCAGCGCAGCGCACTGGTGGCGAAGGTGGGTCAGGACCTCGCCCTCCCCAGCATAGTGCGGGCTATGTTGGCGGGGAGGGAGGCCTGGAGAGCCTTCGCCACTTTCTGTGAGGAGGTGATGGTTGCGAAGGAGGCGGCTGAGCGCGTGCGGGAGCAAGACCCTTCCGCCGATGCGCTCCGAAGGGCGCGGAGGGGGAGAAGACGACGAACTGCTCATCGTCTCCTTCCTCTCCATGGAGACCAGCCGGTGAATGGTACGGGGGTGCCAGCGCCGGCATTGCACCGGTCTCCTTCACTGCCTGTTAGGGACGGTTCGACGCTCTCGACTGTCCCTATCTCCCCCCCCAGCTTGGCCGGGGGGGATAGCGTTTTGCCCGCCGTGTAGGCGGGCTCCGTCCGGGGAGGATCGCGTAATAGGCTTCGTGCCAGTCACCGTGACTCCTCCCCACTATGGACGATGAGGGAGCGTCGCAGGGGTTTTAGTGGGTAGGCCATTCTGGGTAGTTTATTCTGTGCATCCCAGACGGAGAGCCCCACATAACCTGTCCGCCCCCCGGCGGCGGGTATGCTTAAGGCAGCATTTCCCCTGCGTCAAAGAAAAAAAAAAAAAAAAAAAAAAAAAAAAAAAAAAAAAAGTAATGTAGGTATAGGTTAGTACCCTTGCGCTTGGCTGCCTTGGATCTTATCTGCATCGCATCCGTCGAGAGGAAGCCCCTTCCTGCCATGAGTGTGGTGCAGCGGAGGACACGGCACATCACACCCTTGCGGTGTGTCAAAAGTGGGCTCTGCAGCGCAATGCTCTGGTGGCGAAGGTGGGTCCGGACCTCTCCCTCCCCAGCATAGTTCTGGCTATGCTGGCGGGAAAGGATGCCTGGAAAGCCTTCGCCACTTTTTGCGAGGAAGTAATGGCAGAGAAGGAAGCGGCAGAGCGCGCGCGCTCCGAAGGGCGAGGAGGGGGAGGAGACGGCAAACTGTTGCCCGTCGTCTTCTTCCTCTCCGTGGAGGAGGCCAGTCGGCAAATGGTACGGGCCCGGGGGTACCAGCGCCGACATTGCACCGGCCTCCACCACAGCTCGGTAGAGACGGCTCGACGCTCTCGGCTATCCCTATCGCTCCCCCTAGCCCATCCGGGGGGGGGGGGCGGCGTCGTCGTGCCCGCCGTGTAGGTAGGCTCCGTCCGGGGGGAACCGCGTAGAAGGCTTCGTGCCGCTTACCGTGGTCTCTCCCCACTATGGACGATGAGGGAGCGTCGCAGGGGTTTTAGTGGGTATGCCTGACCGGAGAGCCCCACATAACCCGTTCGCCCCCCGGCGGCGGGTATGCAAAAGGGTGTCGGCCCACTGCACTACGGGACGGCGGCATTTCCCCTGCGCTAACAAAAAAAAAGTACCCTTGCGCTTCGCTTCGCTTGGCTCGTCTTGGCGAGGGCACTACCGTGCCCCCAGATTTGTAATCGACATACTTTGGCATTTATAATATTAGTAGGGATTTCAAATATTCTAAGTACCCTATCCAGATAAGCAATAGTAGAAAGTGTCCAATTAGCACTTTGTCTTAGGAATGTCATTACCCATTCTAATGCGATAAGACGGTTGAAAATGCTTGTCTTGTTGGTTGATAGTGTATGGAGTACTATAAATACATAATAGTATCTATACACTACAGTGAACTTCGATGATAAACAATAATAACTGCCCATTAGAACCTATTCCTTAGACAAACCGTTTTATAGGCAACCATTTTCCGTTAAATAATAATTATTATTAAACTATTATGGTTACCAAATGGATAAATCCTTCAAATCAAAAAACTTTTTGTTTTAGTTCAAAGTGCGTTGTAGAGTTAAAATTCGAATAAACAAGATAAATGTGAGACGCCTGTAAGTAAAATAGTGGCAAATTCAACAAGAAAATTTTCTTTGCACTGTAACAAAAATACAGAACGTTCGCTACGTTAGACAAAGAGCTGTCTGCGACACGAAAACCACATCGGAGACTATGCTAGAAAACATACTTACAGGTTTTATGTTTCAGTGGGGACGGAGAGGGAATGAGGAAAGGTTTACAGAGCTCTACTGAAAATTATCTTTTTAGAAACAGGTGTTTTCATTTCAATTACTTACATGTTCAAAATAAAAACAAAAATATTATTTATTTATGAAGGCTTCAGTTCCTATGAACCTTAATGTTACAGAGTGATTCTACTACGATTCAGAATAATTATCTTCTCAGAAATCTTCTCGATAGATATCCAAATAATTTGAAGAAAACTCTATCTTACCTACTTAATTTAGAGGAGAGTTTTCTATGATGCATAATTTGATACCCACCACTATACGAAAGATAATTTCCACCTCATTAAGACTCATATCTATTGATTTGGTAACTCGATACTAAACTGAGACTGTCTAAATCTGGCGAAAAAATCGGATAGAAAACACATTTTTTAAAAGTAAAAATTATGTAAATCCCTTATTATGTGCCAATCGTGGCAGAATTTTTAAAAAGCTACAGTCCCATAAGTAGTAGTTTTACACCAGACGGATACCGTAATACTATTCGCAATACGTCATCAGTCTGAAATCTTGGAACAATAGCTACACATCCAGCGGTATCCCATTATACCCGTTTCAAACTTCCAACAGGGGCGACCAGGAATGCATAGCACGTGGTCGGATTCCCACAGCCTGTCCGGGACCCTTGCCAACACTTATTGTACCCCGAATGATAACACCGCGTCACGCGCTTCCGAATTCGTAATTACGCGACATTAACAATGGGGAATTTAATTTGCATAAGCAGTAGGCTCGACGATACATTGTATTCGTATATGACCGGCGAATGCTAAGCGCTGTGCTTGCCTAGCTATTGGCGATTTTGCAGTTTTGCGAGTGAATATAAAGTCCTTTAAGTCAGGCGTGTATTTTATTCCTGTCAATTTAACCAATTACAGTACCGCTAATTTTAAAAGCTAAATCGGTCTATTTTTACACTGCTACAGGTGGCATACGAAAACATGGCCTATTTCATTAAGGGTAACATTACCATCTCAATAATTATGTACTGTCATACCGTTAGAGAAAGGTGAGAGCTCTGAGGACAGATTTATGCCACAATAAAACACTTGTAATTTTTTTATGTACTATGCTAAAGTCAAAGCCCCTTTACTATACAAAACCAACGGTGTAGTCCTCCAGAAACATAATTCATACAAACATTGTAGGCGTTTTACTTAATGTATCTACGCTCTTTCAAATACCAAGGGATACATCTTTTATTACACATTATATGTATACACATATTTGAACATAAACCATTTGATTTATTTATGTATTGCATGTTAAAGGTAACCTTTCTGTATATTAAAAATAAAATCAATTTAATAGAAATGGTGGAATACCCATTACCTCAATCGTTTTTAAGAATTGGTATCACAAGCATTACATTAATTACCGAATATAATGTCTCTTTAATGTATTAAAAAGTCCAAAATGAACCTATTATACATAGTACCTTTTTTTTTTTTTTTTTTCTCGGAGGAGAATGCGTTTATGCACCATAACCGCAGGCTAGCTAGACCCGCGGCCGTGTGTGGGACTCGAGAATTATACATAGTACCTACGAGTACAGAGATATAGACAGGAAGTGCTGAACTTTTAAACATGCAACATCATGTTGTATAAACAAAGATTGTTGATGAATCCAAACCAAAATTACTCCTTCCAAATAGTAAAACTATTAAAAAGACTTTTTTGTCTCCCTATTTTTCAAATGATAGCAGCGGTCAACATCCAGGTCCAAACAAGTGAGAGGTCGGTGAGTCGGTATGCGTCGCCATTATGCACTGATGAATCACGGAGCAAACATCTCAAATATTCAATTCTCATGACTAAGAGCATATTGTATTCATTGGCCATAAAAGTTTATATTTAAAACCTGTTCCGATAAAACAGTGCAATGTACAAGTGTCATTTTGTATCATACTTTACTTTACTATAAGGAACAAAAATTTGAAACAAAATGCAGTTTAGTCATTATTACATTGGAATGTACGAATGTCGTTTTTAAATTACTAATATTTAAGAATAACCCACAAGGTGTTTGTCAAATAGGCACTTCACTTTCCTTATGAATCAATAAAATAGTGTTGTAAAATATGGACTACTAGACCATTCATACAAAGCATTTAGGTACCTTTTTGGTAATTACCTTGAATTGGGAAGTGAGTTACTCGATGTTAGTGTCATTATTTAGTCATAATTATTCGTAACGCCTGTCAATCGCCTCTAAAAATGCACCAACCAAAGGAAGTGTTTACTTTCACTTGCGAATTCCAAGTCTGTTCGAACGACCCGAGGGGATAAAACTAATTAATACTCAGAACATTACTCAAACACCGTTGTAGTCGGGTACCCTGAGGTCCAATTAATTCCGATCCAGACAGTATTGTAGCGTAGTTACAGATGTCAATAGTTTAAGTGCTCACAGGACTGTTAGCATTGTGCTTATGAAGATCTGCGTTGTTTGACAATTAACAAGTTAGGAAGATTTAAAAATTTTACGTTATTTCTTGCACGCATTTTTAAACGACTTCTCTAATTGGAGGACTCCATGGTGAATTATTATGCTAAAAATGTAAGAACGTTAAGTGCATAATAAGTACCTAATCTAAAGCTTTTTACTTTTGATATGTAATAGGTAAAAGACACAGCAGTCAACAGGATAAAAAAACAAACATACCTCGAATGTTTTAGAATATTAAATGAATCAAAAAGTACATAGCCACAACTAACATAAAAACATAACTATGTGGCAAAGAACATTCATCGACCGTTGACAATTAGAATTAAAAATCTCAAAATCATATAAAGTACCTATTCATCAAGTTGACACTACCGCTGTATAAAATAGGGTAAATACTTAACTTTAAGGCAAAAAAAATACACGTGTTTAGTGCTAACGCGGTTACTCAACAGTGGCCTACGTGCCTCAGATGCTCCCTAATTGCACGCGATCGAGTCCACAACAATAAGAGAAATCGAAATTGCAGATATAATAAAATTTTGCAGCTACAAACGTGTCGTACGTGCGCAATTGACAACTCACAGGGTACAACTTCAGTTTTCGCAATAGTACTCACTTGCAGAATTTATTTACGAAGAGGAAAATTGTTGAGCCATTGAATAAAATTTGTTTTTCACAGTTGTATTTTTTGTGTTTAGGTATAATGTCTCGGCCTTAATGATATAATAGAGGTCGAAGGTAGGGTCAACAGACGGAAACAATATAAACAGTTCTAGATTATGAAAATTATAACAGGATATTAAATTATAAAAAAAACTAGCGGTCGCCTCCGCAGTTTCACCCGCGCGTAATTTCTTTTTTCAACTATATAAGTACCCTATGTCACCCGGGGATAGTGTAGCTTTCCCACAGTGAAAGATTTTTTCAAATCAGTTCAGTAGTTTCGAAGCCTATACAATACAAACAAACAAATAATCAAATCTTTCCTTCCTTCCTTCTTTCCTTCCGTTACTGCCGACAGGCCAACAGTTTTACACGCTTTTTGAGACAAGGGAGAGTAAATACAAAGCCAACTTCCTGATCCCGGAGTATTTCCCTATCGACTGGAACATAGGCGCGGCCGTCGCCTTAGAGCCACTGCACCACGAAGGCAGTTAGCATGATGAACGATGTCGGAGACTGAGTAATGACTAATGTACTAAATGTGCGAAGCATTAGTAGAACGTTTATGTAGTGTAGTAGCACATGATGCGTTCCGATTAAGTATCCCATAGTAGGCCGCAGTAGCCGCTTACAATCAGATAGGCTGCGTGCCTGTCTTCCTGTAGTTTCCTATCTATTTCCCACACCACCAAGTGAATTGAGATCGTAGCGAGTATAGTTGTAACAAAGTTCGACCCGGCTCCGAAGTTCGTCTCAACCGTGCTCCTCTTCGCAGACTCAAATTATCACACATTAAGACCTTTACATACATGCATATGTAACGTTTTCAGGAGCACCTGAAAGTTTCGTATTCATTGACATCCACATGTTGCTTTTCACGCAGTCAGGATTAGGGAAGATTATTTTAACTCTTATTCTTAACTACAGAAGACTGTATTGTTCACTTGCCATAAGTTGCGACACTTTTCTAACTTCAAACTTAAGTATGAAAAAAAAGTAATCCAAAACAAATGCAAATCGCAATCCCTACTCTTTGTACTCTGAAGGCGACACGTTAACGCACTCACGCGTCACGAACCGCAGTAAAATAAAAAACCTTGATGCTTCAACAATAAAGTTTAAATTCTTTTATACGTATGTATACTTTATAATATTCATAGGCGCTGCGTAACCCCTGGGTGAGCCGTCGAATGCCTAGTCGAAATAATTTGCAGGGCTGTGACTTGCAAACTAGTGCTTTGACAACTCTCGCGTGAAAATCGAAATCGTAACGAGTTCAACTGCATACTTAGTGCGTAACATACTCTAGTAAAGTTTATGCCGCTCTGTACTCTCGAATTTAAATATGTTTCCTACTGAAAGCCTCGTTGCATAAGTGCGATTTAGTAACATCATAAGTTGTTTATTGGAAAACTAACTGAAATGGCAGTATCATTTTCTTATACATATATAACCATTGATAGTGTATTTAAAAAAGAGGTAGATACGGCACTAGCGCTCGAAAAATGCTCCGCTCATATTGTGTTAATTGACACAAATCATTTTAGACGCATAATGTCAACGGTTGGTGAAGCACATAGATTTAGTATATCTCGACGGATCAAATTCTAATCGCCGTGCGTCAAAGGATGGCATATCTACCTCTTTTTTAAATACACTATCAATGTATATAACTACTAACAATATCAAAACAAATGAAATCTTGTGAGAAACATGTATAAACATTTGTGTATATGTCTCTTTGTGTAGGTTCGTTGTCTGGTTCCCATACAAGTATTGCTAAGGTCACTTAGACGGTTATTTCTTAAATATGTCCAAGGATATACGAGTACTAAACTTAATGCTTAAAATTGTTCATATAACAGTAAAACATATGAAGTCTCTACAGCAAGACCATTTTGTGAAAACTTCTAGTCGAAATATCAAGTACAACTGGACAACTGGGATTGATTTACACAATTGCACATAGACCATTCTCTGGGTAGTCTGGGCCGTGAGATGACTCGCACAAATGTTTGCTTAATGAAATTGGTACAAGTATTTCCCCCTCCTGTGAATATAGGTTCCTTGAAGCGAAGCGTGAAGAATCAATCACCTTACCCAGCATGTCGGTGTCATGATATTGCCTACTGGGGTGGTTTGTCCGTTGCTATAGCGACCGACGCCTTTAACCACAGGAATGAAGGTGAAGATGCCAATCAATCATTTTTCCTATCTTTCTGTTTTTCTTTTCCCTTTTTTAAAGGACCTGGCGCACCTGACGCTCAATTTTTTTTAAAACATTTCTCCAACAGGACACCTTGCTGAAAGTGACAATGCAATCTAGGATGCAGCAAGCATGCATGCATAGCATGTTTTATTTTGTCATGTAACAAAAAAGGCGGTTGAGAACTCAACTCTTTTACTATCCGCATAAGTTCGTTCTGTTGATCTGTGGTAGGATGGAGATGAGGGAACCAGATAGGTAATGCAATTCTTGTATATTTTTCAAAGTGCACCCAAAAAAAGACTGACAGTCCGTACGCTTATAAACGCCTCATATAACAATATAACTATCGCCGCCTTATAAATATGGGACCAACGACTTAACAAATTCAAAACATAAAAAATTGTCCTTTCGCCCCTCCGAGTTGGCTGCACAGAATGTAGTTTAGCAATTCTTATCGTTGCGAAGAACGCTGGATACCGACACCCTTATTTATCAAATATGTCATTTTGCTTTAAAATACCCTCTTCATGAAAAGCATTTGTCACTGACCCGATTTGGAATGGTGTCATTGTCTTCAAGCCTAACAATGCAATAAACGTTTAGAATAGCTTTCACTTGACCCCAGAGGAAATGCCTAATGACATGTATGTATTAAATTATTAGGCAACAGGGCATTATATGCGTAACAATGGCGGGTCGTCACTGTGGTATATTCGCCGTGAAGGTCTCGGGTATTCACAGTTTACGCTATAATAGTTCATTAAAGACCTGCCTTGGCTCCATTGAAATTGGACAATCCGCTGCAAAAAGTGGTATCTATATTTTTTATAATATTATTCTAGTTAGTAGCTCTGTATTCTGATTTCTTTAACATTTTTAATGGGAATCAGAATCAACGAAGGCAGGTACTACAAGTATACCTATACTTAAATGTAACAAATATACCTATACTTAAACATTCAGACACAGAATAAACACAAATATTCATCATTTTAATGTTTGCGAAACACAAAACAAGACTATTTATGACTGCATCGCAGCTTAACTTTACGTTACATCCAGACATGTTCAGTAGAGTCTTTTACAATAGTTGAGAAGTTTTCCGTCGCTGACAAATAGTCAATATTCGGAGAGTTGAAATGAAACATATTCCAACACAAATAAGAATTCTATCTGTAGGTACAAATACAAAGAAATATATTGACAGAATTTTAAAAGTTTTTTATTAAATGCTAATCAATCCGATATCCATTAGTTGACGGAAGTCAACTGATAAAATATTGGACTGTTTGTTAGTATTTGCGAAATTGCGACTATACTTTGAAATGGCTTCACTGATTTTGACGAGTATTTCTCTGATCAATAATAATTATTATAAAACGGTAAAACGAAACCTACTTACTTTCATTTTAGAAAAAGTAATTTACAATCTCTGACTTTGATGACCTATGAAATATAACACGCGTTTGAAGCCGCCGGAATTCGAAACTTTTGTTTTTGAATCTATACTTCACTTCACCATTTTTAAGTTATGTACGTAAAAAAATACGCTATTTTAACTTATGCATTTTCATTAGTACCTATCGCGTGATAAATTACAGCTGATTTAAAAGTCATTGCCGGCTTCAACGCTAGTTTCCCTATCCACCGATAGGTAGACAGCTATTAGAAAAACTGCCTGAAGGTTATTCAAGAGACCGGCCATTTTTCATGACATTGAGAGCGATAATGCGCGCTGGAAGGCCAAGGCCCGCTTTGTGTTGCAAATCATGGCGTTTGGACCAGTGCTTGCCATGTTAGTGCCGTTTTCATTAAATTTAGTGTTTCTTTTGCAAGTTTAATGCCTCCGGTTTAAGTGATTTAAAGAAGTTGTTGTCACGTATTTTATTGTGATTCGTTTTTGTAGAGCATGCAAAATGATTGTACGTTATTGTATATACGTACTCGCGATTTCGTTCCCTTCCATTAATATTTTAAGATATATTTTGTCCTATTGTCACTATACTACTGCTAATTCACTATCCTTAATCAAATTTTTAATGACAAAATAGAAAGAAAACCGTTTCTAGATTGTGGCAATTATATTTTAATCAATCATCGATCAACTAGTGACCGAAGTAATCAATATATTTTGTTTGTTACGTACACGGATTTGTTTTACTGATAAATAAAGTGACTGACGTACTTATCTTGAGTTATCGTAATACATCATCACACAAGAGAAAAAGACGTCTGTAATTTAAATGATTTGTCAAATCTCATCTCCTGTATAGGTACGGCATTGACGTTGCAAAAGCCACTAATTTACCTATGCCTTTTCGAGTTATTTAAAATAAATATACGTATACGATAATACATGTAATAAAATATTAGTTTTAAATGCTTATTCCATTTTCTAATCTGGCCATACTGGTTTGCACGATGGGTGTGTTAATTGGCGCGCTAATGTGACAACCACATGACTGAGGTGCCTCGAAGATACATCACCGTAAAGTGAAACTATGTTGCGTTATGCAAATGCTGTAATGGCGTTAAGTGAACAAGATCATCTTCACTATTGCGAACACTTTTTACCCGTATTTTCTTTTGTCTCCGCTTCTTTCCATTAAACCCAGAACTCGTGATCTTATACTGATTGGTTCATAGGAACAGATACTATCTGACGGAAGCACAGAGTAAATGTAAACTTTTGTTCGGTAATTGCTTATGAGTCAGCTATTACGCCATTGAACTACGTACAAACTTAATAAATTATTCATAATTCTGTTCTATAGAAAAGATGGCGCACGATATTATAATGACTGCTTTAAATTCACCTATTAGATCGTTCACGTCAATTAGATAACTTCTATCTAGGCAAAAACCTTTCAATAAAAAGCGAGTCGAAAACATTTAGGTAATGCTAGTCTTACATCAGAAAACACTCGTACACGTCCATTGTGACCAGTGTAGAACACTTAAACGGAATGGAAAGCGAAACTTTTACTCTCACTTGGACAATCCTTTGGGGTTGTTTTCGAACCGATCACCCGATGTGTCGTCAATACATGTTTTGTCTCATTCGCTCTGCATTGTTAGTGCAGGCGTGAAACAGGATAGGGTGAAGAAAAATCTGCAATACAACAGGGGTGTGTGGACCCTCGCGGATTTGGCGAGGTGCCCGGTGACCGTGCCAGACAATGAGTTTGCCTAGGGCTGCCATTCGTCAGGCTGAGCGTGACCGCCACGCTACCAGACTTGTTTATGGTTTAGACCTATGCCTTTACATATTGAACGAAATTTGTTCTTAGATAATGATTTATGCAGATAATATGGTGATTTCATATACACAGACACTGATTTAGTGCGGCAAATAACTCAACATAATTGTTTTTCAGACATGAATAATGTCCTTCTCTCGTGGCTCTTCGCTAATTCAATCTGATTAAAAAAAGTTCGGCTATCTATGTTAAGTAATTTAAAAGCACAACAAATTGTTAAATAATAATCATATCATACTTTAATCAATAAATTATATGCATTTAGTTTCTATAAGGTGCACTTGTAGCAGGCAAGAGGAAATTCTCGTTGGCAGTCTTTTTGATCCTGATTTAAAAATACTAAAATTAACCTATTAATTTAGAATAATTATATATGTAGATATAAAACGAACCTAAAATCACTATATCATAATATTTAACATGCAACAACTCTACTACATTTCGTGAGTTCACATTGAACATTTCTTTTACGAGTGCAATTTGCTGATTATTTATTAAAATCAGCAGGTCGTCGCGTGTATATTGATTACATTAAACATCATTGACGTTGTAGATCAATGTTACCGGCTATCAATCAACTTGGCCTCATTAGCGTGAAAGTACTTTCACAACATTAGCTTTTTCAATACATATTATGTTTCAAAAAACGTTTATACTGACTTAAATTATAGTACCTACTCGAACACGTTCAAATAAAAAGTATCAGACTGAATCTATTGAATTGAATCTATCACTTGCAGACACACTAAGAACTACAGACAGAGTTCATAGCAACGGAGATACGTGTCTAAGTAAAACTTAATTCTACATTATGAGCATGCAAATAAAGCTCCTAATTCTTTTTAGTTTTAGTTCACATTGGCGTGATAATTACATTGACGTGTTTTATAGACATACAATATTTTATAGATTCAAACCGTAATTAGTTATCATCACCTTGCTCTTCTCGTATACGCATGGGGTCATGCCACAGGCCCACAGATAACAGAAACTAAAGAAATTTTTATTTTAGATCTCTATGGGTCATGCATTCGAAGCCTAGGACAACCAGTGCAGGTACCGCCAAACTTGTTGAACATCAGTCGACGAAGAGGGGGAAAGTTCGCGCATGTGCACTTGCGCGTGATCAGCGTGAATCTCCCGAATGCCCGCGCGCGCTTTTGGTCAGAGGTAGGTATGCTTCTGACCAATAGCGCGCAGGAGTATCAAAATTCGTGTTCTGCGCTATCCTCATACGATATTCAAAAAGTTTGCCGGTACCTGTATAAGTGAACATTTATGTTTGTTCTAATCTTTTTACTATGCCTGTGTTAATCTTAAAGAACTAGCTCAGGCTCCTAATTTTGGGACGTTTTCTACGTTTTAGAAACTTAAATATAATTGAAAGTAATTCGGATAATATGCTAAACAAACATGTATTAATAATGATGACATAATATGTCGTTATACATTTATTTAGTAAAATTTTCCTGTAAACCTTATTTGAAATAATAAATGACCTGTTATCCTTTTACTACAATATATGTATAACTAACCTATATTCAATTTATGGCAAAGTATTCTAGGCTCACTTTGCAAAATTTTTCAATAATAAAAGATGGTTTAACAAACATGTAACTATAGAGGCACATAAATATTTATTATAAATAAGGAAGTATAAATACATATTCTACGGATATATAGGTACATACTAGTTATTTTGTAGTTCAGTTCTATTATAATAGGTATTTACTGTAAATCAAGGTTACATTAATATCATAATTACTTAATTATTAATAACTCACCATTTCCCAAACAAGTATTTCCGACAGAAAAAGGAAGTTCTCAAATTGTTTATTTATCTTTAATTATTAACATTGTAATGATTGCTATTTTTACCTTTTTTTCCTTGGCATCAATTATATTGTTAAATATAATATATCTATACCTATATTAAATATAGGTAATATACCTTGATATATCTTAAAGACACATTTTTGTTGCCAAATTGCTTGTATTTTGTGAGTTCAGGTATTAAAAAAGCACGCAAGCCATTGATCAACCTTCGCAAATCTGTCAAATTCCTGCAACCAATTTTCAGCTTAATATCTACTGAATAGAGTTTTGTTTTAAGTGAGACTATTTTACTTTTAGAAGTTGGTCCGTGGCCCACCGTACATTAGCAAAACCAACGTTGATGAAATTTTACTACTTAATTTCGAAAATCGTTAATAAGTAGAATTCTATAATGTTAGTGTATGCAATTTCATCTCTTCGGTGGAGAACTCTGAATATGATGTACTACATTTCGGTCAAAGAAACAGCTGTTAAGATTCGTCCACTGATAAAAGAAAAAAAATGTATAGGTACTGCTGGCATAATTAGCTGAGTAAGTAATGAGAACATCACAGCATATCTAGGTCGGACGTGGAAAGGTCAGCTTCCATTACTGCCTGTGTTATCATTCCTATAATTTATCAGCGAGGTTTTAGGAAATAGCTGCACGAACAATTAAACACGATTAGCGGTTAAACAATAATTCTGAAGCTAGGAACACTTAGGTAACTCTTATTCCATCGGTCTTAAAGGTGCAAATGGTATGTGAACCATCGTCGTTAGCCAAAGATGCATAGACAATTACCTAATTAGATATCAAGGATTTTATGATTAGACAAATAGAGTACTACTACTTTAGTATATGTATATTCTGTGGTACTACTGCAAAATTGAATTGGTATCAGTTCAGAAGAAGTGTGATCAATCAAGTTCTGTTTTACACAGCTTAATGCTTAGGTACATCACCTTTCTAAAATGTATTGTAGCCTTAGAATAATTACTTACTATGTTATTATTCTAAGATTGTAGCTAAACAATTTAAGGACGAAGGATGTTGTAGATATTATGGTCGTTCACTGGATAAGCTTTGCTATTGTATTTATTCATAAGAAAGCCCAATGAAGCAACTTAATCCATCTTGACATTCCTATCAATCATTGGGTGCGTTAGAAATATAATATTTCCTCACTTTCATGTTGTAGTGTTGTCATTACTTTCCGGTATTGCATATCCTTAATCAATTGTTGACAAATAGGACACCTTTTAATAACCGTCTAATGTGACGTCATACAGGTAAGCGTCCTTCCCGTGCGTTTTTAAAAAGTATTTTGTAAATTATTAATAACTAGCCTTCCGCCCGGGCCGCGGTTTAACCCGCGCGTAATTTCTTTTTTAAAATATCCCCCTTCCCCCCTCATTTCCGGGATCAAAAGTACCCTATGTTCACCGGGGATAGTGTAGCTTTCCAACAGTGAAAGAATTATTCAAATCGGTTCAGTAGTTCCAAAATTGTTATTCCCGCGGGAATGAGACGTTTCCCGTAGGAATTTTATAGCCTATGCCCTAATCCGGGTTATAAACTACATGTGTGCCAAATTTCATCTAAATCCGTTCAGCCGTTTAGACGTGATTGAGGAACAAACAAACATCCAAATATCCAAACATCTAAACATCCAAACATCCAGACTTTCGCATTTATAATATTAGTAAGATTATTATAAATTATTTTCGATTTAAGTTAATCCCTTCGTTTTTGTAGCTTCATAAAGTCTGATAACTCAGCATACTTTACTTGTCGAAACTAGCCCCAAACGATGATATAGCTACACAGTAAATTTTATTATACCTATACCTACTTAGTAGTAAACACGCAAGCACAAATCCAGTTATCCCTATACCCTTAGCCTCGTGGCCCAATGGAACAAAATTTTGATGCAATTTTGTAAAGGAGCCATCAGATACATAGCGTAGAATTTACGTGATTTTGGAGGTGGAGAGAGAAACAAGGGTGTTCCGGTGTGTTTAAGTAAGATTTATTTTACTGAGAATTTTGGTGACACCAGACGATTTAAATCTTGGTGACACACCTCAGTCAGTGTCAGAGCTACGGATACAGAGCTAGCCTTCGCAAATAAACATAGTCTAGTACTACCGGCTACTCTAGCAGATATAATAAAGTAAACAAAGAAGTGAAAGAGTCGATTAGTCATATTAAGTTTCATTGTGTAAACAAGCACACATACCTACCTAGTAAGTCAGCTTAAATTAACTTTCCCAATATAACCGAAGAAAGCGATTAAGATAACATGTATGTTCAAATCTATGTTGTTAATGATTACGTTACGCATGCGTAATAACGATTAGATGGAACATTATAGAAGGATGAGGACGCGCCTTCGCGATGACGTCACAGCCTGAATCATTCGGACAAGCTGCGCCCGCGCCGCGAGCCGTACCATACCGCGACATGACACAGTGTATTTGGAATACTATTATACTAACAGTAACACAATGTTATGGTAATAATGATTCTGTACATACATACATTTCCTATTTAACAGTTTTGTGCATAATAATTGCAGACATTACCTGTACATTTTTTTAAATTTTTGGTCAATACCATGCCCTGTTACTGTTATTGCGTTGGAATTAATTTATTGATGCATGGTGTTTGCTTGAGCGGGTTATTATTTTCAATCTTGGATTACATTTTAATAATCGGAAACATGTATCCGAACCAGAAATATTTCCTTAGGCGTCTAGGTTACGCGCCCGGCTTACTAAATACAATAACCAAGACGGGGATCAAACCCACGACCTACGATATTTATACCCGAGCGGCTCAGTCGCTATTCCAAAGGTTTGTCAAATATCAAATACTTAGAGAGTTGACTAAACATGTTCTGGCAACATAGCTTAATAAAATACATATTCCTTCTTATGTATTTAATCCAACCATATTTTCTTTGAGTAAGATATGAATTAAGTACCAACCAGTAAATTTTATAAAAAGGTTTCTTCTTCCATAAATGTTTTGAAAAAACCCCCTTATACTCTGATTTAAAAGAAGGTGCTTATTAGATACAACTTGTGGAGATAGGACGGCCGTTTGTAAAAGGTTTCTAAATGTCTCCTATAACCTTTAGCTTAATCGCTTCTGTTCCTTAGAAACTTTCTCAATTTAACATTTCGAAGTACAGATAGTGACAAACACAAGGCACTTTACTTTTAAATACTTCCGGTTGCTCAACTTTGCGTTAGAAATAGTCCAGAAATAGGAATTCTAGTCTTTTAGACGCTACTGCTCGCTATTTACAAAATTGTTTAAAACATAAAACATACTAGTCTTTTTGATAAATAACTTATTTTTATTGTTTCAATATGAATACTAGGTAAACGAGCAGAACAAAAATTAGCATTAAAAAAAAACATTCTAGGTACATTACTATAATAAAACTATGGATTTCATTCTAAATTATTTAGTAAAAATGTAAACTCAACGACTGCACTTTTAGCTCCAATAATTAATTATCATATTTTTAGATACTGACGAATGTTGTGATCAGACCGCCATAATAAAATTTTCCATAATACACTTAACGCTTTGAAATATAACTAAATAATGTCCAATTTATTTTTTGATGGTTTTCGCGCTTCAGTAGTCGGTCAATGTTAAGTCATCAAGCCGTTATAAAGGTTCATTGTCCCAAAAAACGTTTCACAAAACCGCATGAAGAAATAATATCTGACTACAAAGTCGCTATGAAAAGCAAAGGCTTCTTAAGTGAATTTAAAGTCGTTGCATGATATTTACTGGCCTAATCACCACGGTTGCCACAAAACAAAATACGGTTCGGCTATCACAAAATATCTATCAAGTTTGTGATCACTCTATTTAGCAAGCGTGGTGATCAATTCTAAATGTGGTGGTCAATCTTTGTCTCCTATATTGACCTTATATATGCTTCTACAATAACATTCGTAGAATTAAATAAACATTATACATCGTTACGGTAGGCCGCCGAGTGACTGTGCTTACGCATTCTACACCGATCGGTCGCATCCTCGTCTGCCATAACCGTTCATACCATGAATAATGCAGGCACCAACTGTACTATGAAAGACAATATTTAATTACACAACTAATATGGACGGGCTTCGCATTATGTTGTGTCAATCTATTGCAATTTATGTCTCCATCTGTTAATTAAACTAGCAATGTAGACGTGGATACATGAACTATAATTATATAACGTATTTAATATTACTTAGAGATAAAGTTAGTTTGCGTTTGTATTGATGTTATGACTAGTGATTACTCTAAATAATAAACGAACACTGGAAACAGACGAACAAACAAACATCGACGAACGAGTGGAAACACGAAACAGGTCTACATATTCTTGAGTTTACACTACTAAGAAACTCTATTTTCAATCTCAATTTTTAAATACATAGTACACAGCGCAACGATTAAAAATACTATTTACATACTGTCTTAATCCTTCTAAAATATTTCCTTAAACAAGCTTCTAATAACTATTGAATATTATTGTGATTATACCGATCGATCAAATCAATGAATTCAAGTTTATAAATTAGTAAAAAAAAACCCTGACGATTTTTTATGCTACTGAATATTTCAAGAGTAATGTTTATTCCGTTTCCTCTTGCTTCGATTAATTACACGAACTTCGAATTATCAATTGACGTAAAAGGCGTTTAATAAGCGTATAATTTTTTTGCATCCATAATCGTCAGTACATACACGCACATTACGTAAATACAAAAAGTTTTGTATGGTGTTATGACTCCATATTCGTATAATTCTAATTCTATTACGCTTATATCATTTGTAATGATTAAGTGAAAAAACCTACATAATATGAGAAATTAAACATTTTTGATCAGACTTTCGATATTTGCACAATTAATACACACCGAGGGAATTCAATGAGAAAAAAAGCTACTTTTTCCGCACGGAAACATTATTATCCAAACTTTTTTAATTCTTTATAAAGCCATATTATGGCACTAACTTTAATCTTAAAACTTATTATTTTATTGCAGTTATCCAATTACGTCTCACTCACAGATATTAGATCTCTATGGTCTCACTAGTGCATCGCTGTTTAAACCGGGTGACGTGCATCGAATTTGGCTGGCGAGTCTCGAGGCTTTTAGCGTAGATTCTGTTAGTCACCGAGACTTAACTAGGAGCGATTGGGGAGCCTGACGTAGGTAACTGTGGAATACAAGCAAAATAGAGTCTCAGGAATGTGGAATGGAGTTCCAAAATTTACGTGAATCTCATTATTAATTAAATATTTCTTTCTTAACATTATTCTTCTAAGGCACTGAATACATTTTTATAGGTGTCAGATGCTATTGGAACACCCACATAGAGTTATTGAGAAAGACCTTAAAATTATATAATTGTTCTGGAATTATTTGACCATAACAATTCATGACGGGTAGCGCTGGATCGATCGGTTTGGAGATCCTAGTTGAAGGCCTATGGTCATGAGCAGTTGACGTCTTCCAGCAGAAATGGTAATAACAGTCTTTAAATACAAATGCTTACTTATTTTAAAACTTATCCCAGGGTAATGCTTCAACTTTAAATAATAATACCCAACTTTAACCGCTTTAATAACCACATGTGGCCAGCAACCAGTACGGATAACAACAATAGATTGAACGCAAACCACAGAATGAAATAATTAACAGTGAGTAAAGTCCATGTGAGCTTGGAATTATATTAGGTATTACTGCATGCATTGGTAGCAAAGGTCATAGGTAATCTTTTAACTAAATTATCTTACAATCAAGTGACAGAAGAGTTTCTAAACGAGTATTGTTTTACCGTATTGAGTATGTTGTCAAAATGAAATACCAAACAGGTGCTGACACAGGTGCTGACAACAGCAATATACACAGTATACATATTGCATTACGTATTTATAAATGATTAAGTTTCTTTAGAGAAATGATTGATGATGTTGTCATCACCAACGGTTTATTGACTTTACATTATTTCTAGTGTAGGTACATTAGCAAAAAATATTGGCAAGGAAATAAATAGCAAAAAGCTGTTAAGATATCTTTAATGAATAATAATGAATGTATGTAGGTACATATTAATGTTTGATTTCTCATTTTTATTACTATTTAAATCTGATCTGAAAATTTCACATACATGGATCGGATTGATCCTTCAGTAAGTTTAAACACTTTTGTTACGGAGTATCATAATCAAATCCACAGAAGTATATTTGAATACAAGACTAACATAGCTTGTATAATTAGGCATTAGAAATTGTCCACCGCCACCGCGCCGCCCCTGTGAGCAAACAATCCTCAATTGTATCATTCGGATCGGTGTGCTCGGTGAAATTATTTTTTTTAAAGAAAAGTACGTTAAGTTTTACAGTGCTTGCATTGCTGACACGAAACTGCACACGATGCCTTACTGTCGTCTCACACACTGTATAAAAACTGAGTCTTTTCAAATCCGCGCACGTCCGCCGAGGCGAGCGACCATCCGGCGCGGGCGCGAGCCGTCCGAGCCCTTCAATCAAACGTAACTGCGTAACGCGCATAAAAATATTTACATTCGTATTCTGCCATAGGTGTTCTAAGACAGCTTCGTAGACTACACTTAGACGTTGCTACGAGTATATTATGTTAAACTGTGCATTCTTTGAGTCTAACACACTATGCTGAAGGTTCGCGACCAAAGCTCGGCATAATTACGCCTGCAATGCTTTTTGAATTACTGACGACACACTAAGCGGAAATTACTTTCAGTTACAGAGTATAGCCTAACTTCGGTCGGGCGTAAGTTCAGCGGCAACTTATTCTGTAGAGCAGGGCTTCCCAAACTTATTTATACTGTGACTCCCTTGGGTCTTTGCCATTTTTTTACGACGCCCCCCAACGCAGTCCCCAAATATACTAACCAGTTTTTTTTATGTACTAACCTAGTAACAGGTTA
The DNA here is from genome assembly GCA_949319885.1 of Mecyna flavalis. Taxonomy (NCBI): domain Eukaryota; kingdom Metazoa; phylum Arthropoda; class Insecta; order Lepidoptera; family Crambidae; genus Mecyna; species Mecyna flavalis. Next base: position 12,218,230 of record OX439426.1, read on the forward strand.
TCAGGAAGACAAGAATTTGCAGTTTTTAAATTTTTTATTAAATGAAAACAAATTCAAAACATAAAAGCATAAAAAAAGAGATATTTAAACTACTGGCTGGCTCCTAATGAGATGGATGTGCTTGCTTTTCTGAGCATAGTTTCTGAAAACGGGGCTCCAGTTTAGAAATTGCCACTATTATTTCTTTCTCTACGTCTATTTTTGACCTGTACTTATTCTTTATTACTGCAACTGCAGAAAATCCTGTTTCGCACAAGTACGAAGTCGCAAACGGTAATAAAACCTTTAAAGCTGCAGTTCTGATGGCACGATATTCATCAGAAACTGAACTCCAAAATTCAAACAGTTTATCTTTGTCGTATTGAAACTTTAAGTTGGAATCACAGGATAATTCTATTAGTTGTTCTTCTTCCTCTGTTAAAAGTGTGGATGGTGTGGGCGACTGGAAAGAGTTTCTAACCCAGTCGTATTGCTCCAGATTATCAGGAAAATATTTTTCAAAGTGTTCGCTTAGTGAGAGCAAGTGCTGTGTAAATATTATTTTTAAGGAAGGATCAAGCATTTTTATCGATTTTTCTAGTAGAATACTTTGTAAAGCAGGGAAACTGTCAATTACTTGATCTTCTAATTTTCTCTTCCATAAGAGTAACTTCTTCTGAAACCCAGTTATTTTATCTGCCAATTGCAGGATGTGAGTATTGTTTCCCTGCAAAGACTTATTAAGATCATTTAATTTGTTAAATATGTCACAGAGATATGCCAATTTTATAATAAAATCTGTATTATTAAAGTTTTGTGCATCTTTATGTGATTCTGTCTGTAAATAAGTGTAAAACTCATTTCGTAATTCGTACACGCGTGCGAGAACGTTACCTCTGGATAACCAACGAGAGTTGCAGTAATAAATTAAAGTGGTATGCTCGGCACCCAATTCTTCACAAAGATTATGGAAAAGTCTTGATTTCACGGGTCGTGTTTTAATGTAGTTCACCGCTTTTATAATGCAATCCAACACATCACTTAATTCAGGTGTAATGTTCTTGGCAGCTAAGGCCTCTCTATGTATGACACAATGTGTCCATTTTACATTTGGAGCTTTGGTTTTGATAAGAGCTTGTAGTCCTCCATACTGTCCAGACATCGCTCGGGCACCATCAGTGCATACACCCACACAGTTTTCCCAGCTAATATTATTTTCGGTGAAATATGAGTCCAAAATTTTAAATAAATCAGCAGCTTTACCACCTTCACATATTTTTTTGCAAAACAACAAATCCTCACACACATTTGTTTCTTGTATGTACCGTACGTAACATATCAATTGAGCATCGTCATTACTGTCTGTCGCCTCATCTAGTTGAATGGCAAATAATCCTGAAAGTTTCGCAATAATTTGCTCATTAATATCTTCTGCCATGTCGTGAATACGGCGACTAACCGTATTGTTTGAAAGAGGTATATTTTTTATTTCTTTAGCTGCCGATTCTCCAATCATCACTGATACCATATCAACCGCTGCAGGTAAAATCAGTTCCTCAGCAATCGTATGCGGTTTCTTACATTTGGCAACACGGTGAGCTACCATGTAGGAGGCGAGCAATGCTTTGGCAGGAACTGTTGCTCTTGAAACCAAAGATTTTGATTGATGATTCAGTTCTCGCAGTTTTCTTGCAAAAAAATCTCTCGGCTTACCTTGTAAATCACTGTGAACTAATTCCAAGTGCCGTTTTAATTTGTTAGGAAGCATACTTTCAGCTGCCAACACTTTGTAGCAAACAACACATTGAGGAAGTTCTACATCTCCTTTAGTCCTGCACGTAAATCCGAAATCCAAATATTCGTTGTCATATTTTCTATATTTCTTCCGTTTACCTCCAGTTACATTACTGCTCTCGCCTGAGTCTTCACTTCGTTTTCTATTTCTTTGAATAAAATTATCCATAGTTAAATTCAAAACTCTGCGTGCGTTATTAAACAAAAACAAAAGCTGAATGAATAACATGAACACGCGCGGCATAGGAAACGCGGGACGCGGGGTAGGGCGGGTGGAGCTCGAATGCGCCGGCCGACTACCTGCTCTGCCTATCCGACTGCATGTGGACAGGGCTCGAATGCGCCGGCCGACTACCTGCTCTGCCTATCCGACTGCATGTGGACAGGATGTCTAGTTTCGAAACGCGCGAGGCGCGAGATACTAGAGACACGTTTTCCTTCCGTTCAACCTCAAACGCGCGATCAACACGCGACGCCCCTGGGCCATTGCCGCGACGCCCCAGGGCGTCGCGACGCACAGTTTGGGAAGCCCTGCTGTAGAGCACACATTAAACGCGACCGAAATTCGGTTCGATTACCGATGAAGATCCAACAAAAAAAGTATGTGTGTCATGTCAGCCAAATCCGTTGGACCGTAAAATCAACCGCGGAACTTCGGTCGCCTACCTTCAGCGTCAAAGAATGCAAAGTTTATTATGATATAGCAACTTCAACGCGTAGTCTAAGAAGCTGTCTTAGAACACATTGTGAAGAAACCTGTCAAATGGTTGTGTAGCCATGATCCAATTGGTCTGGTTCCCCTGTTATGAGTTAATGAGGTCAGACAGCAGTCGTTCCAAAACTTTGCAAATCCTGGATCCTGATGCAAGCCTAGCCCTGACTAGTTCATGACCACAGATAACAGAAACTAAACTTTTATTTTAGATCTCTATGTTCATGACAGAACATTCGGAGAAAAGAAGTATTTGTTTGACACCAGTCGGCTTTTTTTCGGAATTTGCGCTGAGCTGTTCGGGGAAGCGGATGGTTTTTATTGGTCTTTACTATTGTCTACTTTCACACTAACTTAGTCAAGACGTAAAAATAGGGACAATATACACACTAACAAGTATTGAACGTCAGCCTTTTATTTTTTTACTTTCTTTTGTTTGGTCTCCGTACGACCCACACAGGCAAGAAACACACAGGCACAGGCCCAGACAGATGCCAAATCTTAATCACCGGTCACGGGATATAAAAAACACCATTTAGAAAGTTAATTGGTTACTCCAATCACCTTTGACACACAATAGGTCTTTAAGCATTGAGAAAATAATATTCATTTGAAATACCTATTCAGATAGATACCGTACTTTTAGTTTAGAGTGTGTATACTTTCACACATTTAAAATCCACTTTATAATATGTCCAAAAATAGGTAAACATACCTTTGCTAGTATTGCTAGTATTGCTAATATTATCCACTTAAGCCAATTATGGGCATGGCGTATGGTGACGTCACGTTATATAATGGAGGTCATGTTATCTACATACCTAAATTATAGCGTGTTTAAATAATCTTTTACCTTGACGTTTATAACTTTTTATTTGAAATATATATTTATAGTTATTATGATCAAATATTTATAAACATTAAGAGTACACTGAAAAAACTACTCGGCTATAAATAAACAAGTTGTTGCTATTTACAGCCGAGTAACTCGCTTCGGAGGGAGCCTGCAAAGTTTGTTGCTAAAATTACACAAGTCAACTTTGTTAACGTTGTTGGTAATATAAACCCAGTAAGTTGGTCAAAAAATAGATATCCAAGGTTGGTTGCTTCTAACCTATTCACTCAGTAAACTTAGCAAACCTATTATCTATAGTGAATCGAGTCACTCTGTTAACAATAGCAAATTCAATCGGTCACTGCAACAACTAACTTGGTTAAAGAATAAACACAACTGTCGTCACAGCCAACGTGCTTGGTTGTGTTTAGCAAAGTAATTCAGTAGAATCAATTATTTTGCTTCGTAAAACTAGCTAAGTAGCTTGACTATTTTTAATCGTGTATATTGGGTAGGGACAGCCAACCTACTTTGTTATTTCTACTCAATTCAAATTGGTATATATAGCAAAGTTACTTGGTATTATCAATCGTTTTCATTGGGTAACTACAATTAATATACTCGGCTATTTCTAGTCAATTAAAATTGGTATATTTAACCGAGTTACTTGGTATTATCAATCGTGTTTATTGGGTAACCGCAGCTAAAATACTTTGTTGCAAGTAAGTACCAATTTAAACGACACATATTAAGCTAGCGTGTTTTTTTATATCCCATAATCTATGGTTGATGAGACTGTAAAGCTGAACGTCTTTTACTATGGGACAAACTCTGAAATCGCGGAAAAAATCTGCTGTTTCATACAAAAATTAATAACAAAAAAATCACAATGTATGAAACAGCTGATTTATTTCGCGATTTCAGAGTTGGTCCCATAGTAAAAGTTGTTCAGTTTCACCTAGAATTATGGGATACAAAAAAAACAACTGACCTGTAACTGTACGTAAGGCTTAATATACAATGTGAGGTCAGCTCATACTGAAAATGTGTAGTTCGATATGTTGTCGTTTATACCATTGTTACTCACTGTGCAGTAGGCAAAAATTTGGCATGTCGGGAAAAAACCAATGAAACGTTCTGCGTCTGTACTAAAACAACAGATACATATTTTGCCGACAGACCAACCGTAAAGGAACTGAAAGAAAATGATATACATTAATGTTTGTTTTATTCTTTCTTACACGATACATAGTATGTCTGTCGTCACAGATCAAAGGTAACATTTAACATTTCAGGTAACATTACTGGTTAGACTCGTATACTCCTCTTAAATTGTACTTAGTCTTAAAAATATAGCTCAATATTTTTATCTTTGCTGCTTTTCTTGCGCGCCTTTGCCAGTTCAAATATTTTTGGCTTGATTGTGGGGAATTTTTCAGTTATTTCGGTAAATTATTGTCCTTTGTACAGGTTGACAAAATCATTTTCTAGCTGTGAACAAATAAATGAAACAAAAGTAAGTATACAAATATTTAAACTAAATCAGTAAAAAAATCTAAAAACTGAACTCTCCAGAAGATATCCTTCCTACTTTTATTTAATTAAAAAAAGTTGTTGTGTATGTCTACTTACGTTTAATAACTTCAATATATTCTTCCAAACTCCATGCTGTGAGAAGATTTTTAACCTCTTCATCCATCTTTTAGATATAATTATCTAAAATCCTGTTTTCACTTAACACTCGCGCGGTAAAATATCTGCAAAAAAGTAGGTAATTGTTTATTTTTGTCACTTCACTGTTATAAAATAAACAAGGCAAAATTCATAATAATGTTTAAAAGTGGTTTTTATGTGAAAATTGGAACAACCTTGTAGGTGTGAGGCAGCAGCGCTTCAAAAGACGTTCGTCACTCAACTATGATTTAAGAGAAATGGCCGAATTCACAGGCTATGCAGCCAATTCCTTGTTTAGTTTTATCAAGTTACAACTCAATTTTTAATTTCATTTCTTCACATCTTAGCCTACTTCCTTCCAAAAGGGCATCTTGCAGTTTTATCTCGTTTTCCAATTTTTTGGCCTTCAAATGGGCTACCTTGGTCTTCACCTCCCCTAATTCAGTCCATGTTTTGTTTGTTGTAGTGCCAGTGTACGTTCTTTTACGGTACCGCCTCACTTCGGATGTACCTTGTTTATCCTATAATACAATATTGTTCGCATTAAAAAACAAATAAATGTGGAGTACATACATAAAGTCACATCATATCTATACACATAATAAAACAGGAATAATTAAAGTCTGTACATTGAAGATATTTATGAAAATAGGTTCATATATCATATAAAGGGATAGTCAGATAAGTACCTGTAACGTCTCTGTCAAGGGGCTTCGCAACATAGCTGGAGTGTATGTATCCCAATTTTTGAGATTGTTATCCTTCCTAGGACGGTCGAATTCTTCCATTTGTAAACTGTCATTAGCCTAAAAATTGATTGAATTCTAATGCAATCTTATCCCATTGCGCTTGTTTTGCCAGGATACCGCATCACTCTTTTTATTTTCAATAATTTTAAAATATGTGATTACATATTTTTTGTAAAACCTCCAACATAATTGTGAAGTTAGGACTTCTTTTTTGGGTGTATCCATAGTATTCTGAAACAGAAAACGAACCTTTACGTTTTGTTTTAAAAATCAAAGCAAAGATCTTTATTAATATACTTTAATTTACAACGATTCTATAAAATCTTTACGCTTGGAAATATTTTTAGGTAAGGTAACTCACACTCACACTATTATGCTTAAATTATAAAATCCACATATAAAATAAACCGTGAAAATACTTACAAAGTAATTCTTTTTGGTAACCAATCCAAATACAGTAGATTCAGACTACGGCGGGATTGAAATACGCTTAGAATAATATTAATAACATATTCTAAGGAACGCCATTTTTAAATTAAGCTTCACTAAACATTTCCAATGTTAATTGCCGAGCTGTGCTTATTTACGAATAGATAATTAACTTGTATAATGTTCACTAATGCGTTTATTCAACCAAACACGTATACACTATCAGTTAATGGCAATATTAGTAAAAAATTATGATAGATTCACAGCTCGCGAACGCAGCACGAGAGTAGGAGCGACACATTGAGTAATCGATTCGTGGCTGACTGGCTGCACTGAGCAAGTAAAAAGACTGGAGTGGCGCGGCGGCCATTCTAGCCAACTATGATTGTTTAAAATTAAATAACTTACTTAACAATAAATAGATAAGTATGCTCGTCTATTTTTTACCGAACTACATGTTTATTTTTAACCAAGTATGATTGTCTAAAATCAAATAACTTACTTATCAATAAATAGATAAGTATGCTCGTCTATTTTTTACCGAACTTCATGTTTATTATTAACCAAGTATGATTGTCTAAAATCAAATAACTTACTTAACATGAAATAGCAATGTAATCTGTCTATTTTTACCCGAACTCGGTGTCAATTTCTAGCCAACTATGATTATGTCTAAAATTAAATAACTTACTTATTATGAAATAATAACGTTAGCTTGTCTATTTTTGCTAGTTTTTGTCAGGGGTAAAATTTAACGAGTTGGTTATTTAGAAATAAATAAGTACTTTGTAAATAACAACCAATCATTTTTAGCAATACTTGCTTCTATAATATTAGCAAAGCTCTATTGCCCATTTTAAATATGTCTTGGTTGAATGCAGCCGAGTAATTTTTAACAGAGCTAAATTGGTACTTTGCTAAAGCAAATTTTTTTCAGTGTATGCATGTGGTATAATTATCAGCAAATATAAAATCTCAAACAAAGTACTTATCCGATCTGAAAACATTATTGTAAAATGAAACTACGCACTGGTGTATTCGACACTAGCTGCTTGCGTCACTTTTGTTGGTTGGTGAAATAGAGTTATGTACAAAGAAATACAAGAAAAAACAATTATCAATTTGATGCTAAGTCGTCTAAAGATCTACGCACTGAACATTTTAATTACTTATTAATTTTTATATACATACTAGATTAGTACACTCATGCTGTGTAAATTGCTTCGACTACCGCTTGGATTGACGGATATCTTCTTAGCATTTTTGACACATTCTGTTACCCATCTTTCTCGTGCCTGTCACACACATGCTAAATGTATGTCCGCAGCACCCAATTGAAAACCGCAAAACCTTTCATACGTGTCAACGGCTCGGTCTACTTCCACCGAAGGCATTGTGAGTCACGAAATGGATAAAAGTTCAACAAACTATGGAAGTGTGGAATAATTAAATTGCAACATAAATTAAATACAACATCTCCATCCTGTTCATTAGTGGTATATCGGAGGCACATGCCAGGGCCGCATTAATCACGCCGCTGATAACAGCCGCTGCGTGAGCTTGGAATACTATAAATCATTCTTCTGCTGTTATTGCCGATGAGTAAATCAACTTTCAAAGTTTGAGCTCGCCGCTTCAGGGGCCCTTGCAGTCGTTTGTCAACTACTCAAAAGTACAATACCCTTTCTACCGCTACGCGCATTATAGATTAGTTTTGTCCTATGACTGGCGTGATGCTGTGATTATTGCGCTACTATCTATTTCTTGATTCTTATTCGACAGGTGAACGCAGATACCAGGCTTAAATATAATTTAATAATATAACAAAAGAAGAAAATTAATTCCTAATACAACTAGTCGGGCTGTATTTGCAAGCAAACGGGATAAAAACAAAATTTAAACCATTTGTTCTCAGTACACCAACGGTTCAATAGCCGACTTCTCGTCCATTAGACCGAATCGGTCGTCATTTTTATATGCTACACCCTTACGAATACTATTACTCTGGTGTACCCTAACAGTAACAAAACTATTAGATTTCACTCCTTGTAAGCTATATTTTAAGGCATATCTCTACCAGCCGTCTGAAGGAAGTGATAAAGACAAATAGGCTTTTATGAATAAGTCATAGGCACCTGCAGATCTATGAGATAGGCCTCAACAAACTTGACAAACGACAGTAACTTTAGTTGAATCAAAACATCTCCGTTAGGCAGTGGAAATGTTTGATAAATACGAAGACGTCTTGCGTATTTTACAATAATCCTATAAGATGAGAAACTTTCTAATCATGTTATTTCATGCAAGCTTTGTCTAATGTTTAGGAATATCTGAAATCTTGTTTAATGGAGTTGGGCGTTTATTGTTCGACAACGTTCGTATAAAATTAGTGCAGTCATATTAAGGTGTAAAAGTGGCAAATCTACCACTCACAGTAGCAAAAATCTGCCAAATCTGTCAAACTTGAAATAAGAAAAGGTCCCATAAATGCCTTCTTGCCAACTTAGGAGCAAAAAAGTATCCAGTGACCAATTTAACACAAAAAACACGTGATTTCATACGACTTTATTTGGTATCTTTAAAATTTGCCGTTTCTCACTTTTCTAAACTATCCGCATGATCCGCCGTAGCTGAAATTAGGAGAGAAGTCTGAAATATGCCACTTAGGAAGACCTCGCTCATACTATGTAGGTATGTGTCATTATCAAACATCATTTGCTTACTGTTCTCATGGAAAATAATTTCAATAAACGACTTTTAAATGTATAATGATTAAATGATGGTTGATTCCAAAATTTATAATTTCGTCAAGCGATAATGTTAGCCATTTATCCACCAATCGTACAAGTCACTGTATATCTTATCGACGATTAGTAGCTACGAATAACTTGATTACAAGTAAGTAAAATTGATTGCATTACAGAGTCTATATAAACAATGAGATACGCGTCATAGTTAAGGCTACTAATTAGAGTGGGAAGATTGTATATAAATAAATAAATAAATAATAAATATCTCTGGACATTAATCGCACAGCGCCATCTAGCCCCAAACTAAGCATTAGCTTGTGCTATGGGTGCCAGACAACGGATAAACATTACTTATATACTTTTTTTTTGTAAATACATACATATTATACATAGAAACACCCAGACCGATACAAACAGACATGTTCATGCACACAAATGTTTGTACCGTGCGGGGATCGAACCCGCGACCTCTGGTGTAATAGCCGACTTCTCGACCATTACACCAAATGGCTCGTCGAATATCAGTTAAATCAGATAAAACCTATTTGAATATATAAAAAATAATAATGCATCATTCAATACTACTGCATTAGCAAAAAAAGAACCTCGTTACGCTATGTTTTTAGAGCTTGCTTGAAGGTAATTTTTAGAAAGCAATACATTCACCTACTTAAAACAATGCATGATAATATGTTTGCGAAGGAATATATTGTACCAGCACAAGCGAAGATAAACATTATTTTCTAGAAAATTGTGATTTATGAGACAAAGGTGATAAAACGCGGATATACGCGAGCGAGTGCTCGACGAGGGCAGGACCAGGCGCAATGAAATAACTTACAGTGAGGAAAACTGCCCCTCAGAAATACTCTTGTTTTATTAAACGAGCAACATTTACATGATGGTAAATGATTACATCAGCTCACAGGTAACCAACAGAACAATTGACGTTTTTGTGGCATTTTCGGATTTTCTTCAGAAGACGATATTGGTGTATTCCCCATGTTTGTCGTATCTCATACGGAATATGATGAACTGTCAGCCTACATACATCTAGTATGCGGGGCATTTTTATTAATACTTAAATGAATACGACGTTCAAAGCCAATAATTAAATAAATGTATTCTTGAATTCGGTACACATCAAGAGGATTTTTTCAGACTTCCTACTGAAGTTTATTAAGGGCTTACCGTTTTTTTATTAACTTAGCAGTTAACACATACACCTATCATACACTTTAAACGTTATTTTCGCATTTAATAACTTAAATATAGGATTACATAAATCAGCTTGACGTAAAATGCGTATATTTTTGTACAAGCAATCATGGTAAAAAATATATACAAGGTCAATGAAAAAAAACGACGGGTTGCACTCCGGGAGTGCCGGCAGAAGTGAAAACCTGAATATTAACGTTGTGCATTTTTGATATGTATTTTGGAATGGTTAGGGATTTAATTGATTGGTAGAGGTATAAAAGTACTATCATTTATATGGTAAAATACAATATTTATTTATTGCGCTATCGTACACAAACATGACAATTTATATTACATTAAAAAGTTTATCTCTCAGAATTAATGAAATCAGAAACTTTTTCAGACTTATCAGAAACTCCTTGCTGTGACACTGAAACGCCATGTAATAAATGATGATAAAATGATTGACAACCGTCAATGTCATACTTTTTTGATTGACAACTATTTATTTTCTAAACAACGAAAACAAAGTTTGGAATTTACAACTAATTGCATACTGGAATCTGCGGATAAACTTTTGAATTTGGAGCAATCGACCAAGAAATGATTCCCTTTACAGAATCCGCAGACTCCCGAATCGTTAATAACACGAGTGGTGTTACAGTAATCAACATGTCGCTTTCGAGGATGTTCACTGGGAATTTGGGGTAACAAGCCAAAATGTGTGTGAGAACGAGCCTCTTGTCGCAGGAAATCGGACAGCATTTCCAACTTCATACGACCTGATGCATGCTCCGCAGCATAGCGGATCCAAAGACTGCGGAGAAGTGGTGTTAATTTCCATAAAATACTGTTATATAATTCCGGCGAATAAAGATATTCCAAACTTTTTAAATGTTTTATTACGGCAATGAAATTTTGAATTTTGCAGGATATCAAATTAAGGTCTTTGTGGTCACTTTGTAGCATAGGAAGCATATAGGAAGCGACCGCACTGCGGCTATAATAGTAGAAGAGGTCACACTTGACAGTTCATTCATGCAAAGAAAAATATACCTTACGCTAAAGGAATAAAACTCAAGAAAACAACATCAGTTCTTATTAATACAATTATTTACTCTACTCCTGATGTACATAAGAAGCACTTTTCTTTGCATTTAATAAATGAGCTGTCAAATTGAACAAAAAACCATTATTGTCTATAGACCGACAAATTATCTGTTCCGGTGGCGGCGTCGCTACTGTCTATTTAAAACTGTCATTAAATATCGTTTTTGCATTGCATTTCACGTAGTTCCAATTTTGGCCACCGGAACAGATAAGTTTGTAGAAAACACGTGTCCGGCATAGATTTAGTATATTTTGTGTCCGGACTTCAAATGGATTTTCGATCAGGTCACGTGACACATAAAACCTGTCGCGAGTTTAACATTTTTTCCCCATACAAAAAAAGTGCACAACGCCGCTAAAGAAGTTTTCACTTCAAAAAATCCGTACTTCACTGTTATTTTACTGTAACCATCTCTGCTCTGTGAAGAAGAGTCACATGAGCACAGATATTTATTCATGTGGTACAGTCAGTAGAGAATCGTTAAGAATAATGAAGCACCATTAAAGAGCGCATACATACCTATTAGTTTTATACCGTAAGTTATTTATTCAAGTATACTGTTCAGCGGAGTCGTTTTTGTACGAATACCTGAGTACACGATCTTTTTTTTTTTGGAATTTAATTGCAGATAGTAGTAGGTCATCTGATAGAAAGGATAACTACGGCCTCTTCTATTGAAAAAAATATACAGAAAATTCTTTATAAAATGTTAATTTAGCTTATTATATTACATAATATTGTTGAAACAGAGGTATTGCGCCAGAATACTTGACCCGTTGGGGTGGCTGGCCACTTTCATTACGAAAAAAGCAAAAATTGTAAACGTGGAAACTCATCGCACAACCTTTGGGATTGAAGTGCACAAAACACTCCGCCATTTTGGTATGATTTGAGGGTTCTATGCTTACATGTGTATTATAGGATCTACCGACGAAAACAAGGGGTGGTTCAGTTGATAAAGTCGTTGTTTAAATACAAACAAAAATAAATAAAAAATCGATAAAAAGAGCATATCGACCATACATTATGTTGAAGTTACGTCTGTTTTAAATAGTCGTAAAACAAATAATGTTCAGTTAAACACACTGAACCCATATCCCTTTGTTATCATTAGTTTCCTAGTGAATACACAGGATATTGGTCCGCTTTCGACAAACATAATCTAACGTAATGCCATTATCTACGTAGATTTGTGATAAAGATAATACTGTCTCAAGGGTATTCGCATTTTTTGCCAGCAGATTGATCTTTCGACCTAGCAACGGAAATATACATAATTTTAGTTTTATTTGCACAACAACACTAATAGTCACGTTATTAACATAATGCACCATTTCAAAACTTACATGACAATACTATGTATGACGTAAAATAACCTGGAGGTACGTACATACATAATCTAATCGATCTTTATCTAATCGATCGGTAATTTTCTGACAATTTATGAATCACTTAGGTACCCAGTTACCCTATTGGCTCTATAAATTGCTGCCCAAGGACGCTTCACTACGAGTTACGAGGGTTTTTCGATGTTCTTTATAATACAAAGTAATAGCTTCAGCGGAAAACTACCGGAAAGTTAAAAGTAATTCAAATCCAGTATTTTGTTTGGGATTCCTATGACGCTACAAAAATTCCTTTTTGATTTTGTCCATGCTAGCCCTACAGTTGGCGCGCAGACACTGATAGCACATGAGAAGTCAGAACTTCGATCTATTCTATAAATTCCATTCATCAAGATACTTCTTAAGAAAACACCACTTACTGTACTTGAACGAATAATATCGTAATTTTACTACTAAGTACTGCGTAAGAAAAATAACCTTTTCACGTTAATTAATCATATTGATCATTAATCACACAGCACAGACTCTGAAAATGTAGTGCTTAAGTTAGAGTAATTTGGTTTTTATGATTTAATTCGATTTGATGTTGCTTTCTTTTTTTTTCATTTACTAAGTGCTATTGGAATAAAACATGTATTTCGCGATATTTTTTTTCCTCAAACCATTCTGTTTAGCAATAACGCTTATCGTCATGTGTGAAAATACTTAAGCTGACTTACGTCTACTATCAAACAAGAAAACAAGATCAACTAATTAATCACATAGCATAGATGTAGAATCATTAAGGCCACAGACTGTGCATGTGTAGGGTGGCCACATAAGATTTCGGAACATCTTAAAGGTGCCAAGCTCAAACTTTTATATTTTATAAGCTACATAAAAATTATAACCAAAATAATAATAGAATAAAATATTATACATAAGTACGAGCTTCTTTTTCTTGTATCGTAGATAAACTCACTTAAGTTAATCTAAAAATATATATTTTTTTAACCGTGAAATAGCATTTTGTATAAACGGTTTAACGTGTTAGAGCAGCAATAAGAAACCTCACACAAATAAAGATATCTTTCACAATTTCTCAGCTTAAGTAGTAGAAAACCTAGACGATCTACTTGTGTGGTAACGGCATTCTTCGTTATTTTTAACGCTCTCTGAGTATTGACTGCGCATTAAGTTACTAATCTTTTGCGAATATTGTAAAACAAATGCTACGCCACCTACACACTATTGCGGATTATTGATCTCGCTATGAGCTGCTAATATCGGTGTTAGACAATAAATTCAGATTATTGTAACATAATAATGGTTGCTAGCCAAATTTTGAAGGCTTATTTCAATGTTTTGGCAACTAGGCAGGACACGTTACTATAATAGAGAGCGCGGGAAGCAATCTTATGGTCAGATCGGATGAAAATTCGATATAATCGTAGAGAAATCAGGCGCAGAAGCAAATTCAAAGGCTTTGTAAGAAGTGTCAACACCGACAACTTATTTCGGTTCATTGGCCCAATGACTTGAACTCTAAACCCGAGCACAGCTAAGTTAAAACACATTTTGAAACCGGAAAATTTAAAAAGACATTTTTGTAGCAAAAGTAGAAAAAATTCGTTGCTTCTATCTCCTTTTTATTCCACATAAGATTGAACAGGCTGCCTATCTGATGGTAAATGGCTACTGCAGCCTATTTTATTGAGGACACTTGTCTAGGAAGCGTCGCTTAATGTGGTGCCACAATGTAGGGTCCTATGATCTTCGAGCCTTTGATTTCAAGTGTACATTATTATTACCGGAACCAGCATTTCACGTTGGAAGCTGGATTCTTTGGATTCTTAAACAGTCGAACCCACGACCTCCACAATTTTCACCCGGCTTAGCGACTGTTCCAAGGAAGTGGAAAAGACATAAATTATACACATATCAGTGTGCTTACCTATTCCTATCATATTATTATTACAATACTACACGCTAAATGAACGATGTGGCCCAACTGAAATGTATATTTTCAGAATAACAACGTAACGATAAACCTAAGAACGGTAAACAGGGAGGGGAACGAAATGAATGTATGTAATAACAATTATTTTTGCATATCGCACAGATATAACATAATAATTTGTAATATTAATACGCCCGACAACGCACACCAATCATCTGTTATCAAGCAGCCGTTCCTACATTTATTGCAAGTTCGTACTTGCTTGCATACTCATGTATGAGACAATATTATAGGTTTTAAATTTGAAAAGTTCTTTGTTTACAAACAATTCCATTTTCATTTACTAACAAATCGCAGTCGTTGTGCATTTCTATGATTATTGCAAAAGCGAAAATATTTTTTGCACTATCGTTGCGTAGTTGTCCCGTATGTCCACCCGTTACCCCTTTGCGATGTCAATGAGGTCAAACAAAAATTGTTTTTTTTTTCTGTTATCCCACGGGAACTGAGCATTATCCCGGGATAAAAGTAGCATATCTTTGTGTGAAAATGGAACTAGCAGCTAGTTTCGCATTTATAACATGGTTTGGTTTCATTTACGAGTACGTTCCTAAGAGACTGGGCTTTAACTGGGCTTAAAGACTCTACTAAGTCAGTAGAGTCTAATTATTTTTAAGCCCAGTTAATAATAATAATAATAATAATATATCTTTATTGGCACCACTTAAAAATAACTAAACTAAAGTTAATACAGAGGAGGAAACAAGCTAATATCTCTAACTGTTCAGAGGTTCCCAAACTAGGTCAGACCTATATCTTGGGAAACCAGTACACAATTAAATTACAAATTATTATTATATGTGACATAATTAGGTACTTAATAATTATAAAGATTACTATAAAAATAAATGTGTGTGTGCATCTGTGTGAAATGTGTGAGAGTATGTCGTACGGGGTGTGTGCGCGTATGTATGTAGTGTGTGTTTCGTAATGTATAACTCACATATTCGAGAGCAACAACTCAGTCTCGTCATAATCAAGAGCGGCCATAAATTGTACCACTCTACATCTAACCTCCTTCAGTGATGCATGGGCCAAATTGCACCGTGAGTGAAGCTACTGCGTTGTAGGTTGCGAAAAGACAGTAGCGAGCAAATCTTTTGGCGAAACTAGTTTTAACTATAGGCAAGGGTAATTTATACACCCTTCGCTTCGCTAGTTCCTCGTAGTTTGCCCATCCCCGCACCGTCCTATGAGCAGAAAGGCACGCTTTAACAATATATAATTGTCTGACACGTAGCACTTTCATCTCACTGAACAGCGCATTAGTAGGGTATCTGCGTGGTTTTTTAATCATTACCTTAAGAATTGCTCGCTGCGCTCGTTCTAGTTCCTCTAGGCTTGACTTAGCAGCTCCGCCCCATACTTTTATACAATAAGAAATGATGGTTTTATACAATAAGTTAAATGAGTTACGTTGACAAACTTATTTATCGAAGGCCGATAGAAGCCGAACTGTTTTCTATAAACCAATTCCGTGTTTTATATTCATCGTGGAATCCCTATGCACGTGTCGAGCGCACGGGTGAAGCACCTACGAACAGCTGATAAGCACGGCCGTGTTTACACCGCGCTGTAAATCATGCCCGCGTCCTCTGACCCTTGTTAGTATTTGATACTGGCAGCTGCTCCAAATTGATGACTAAGTGATCCGGCCAGCCACTTCACTTTTTAACTCGATTGTACTTATGTGCGGGCGGGGAGACTGTTTTGATAGTACTTTCTATAGCTATGAATACGTAGCACCCCATACGCACTTCAGATGTTTATTAAACGTAAAAAAATAACTGCAGAAGTAGTATCGTTAAACAGACTCTACCGCAGAAAATGAAATGGCAAATATTTTTATGTTATGACAAATTTTTAAGGTACGTGTAGGGAGGTAAGACAAAGGTCCAAAAACTACTTTCATTTATAATTTTTTTCAGTACCTATTTGTTATTATGTCAAAACCTATTATGGGATGTAACAAAAAGTACCGAAAAAAATACATTTGTTTCTCAATAACGACTATGTCTAATTGCACGTAACGTCGGGTTTAAATTTCAAAATGTAGAATATACGCGAGTTTTCATCCGTTTAAAGTTGTTTTATTTTAATGTCTAATTGCCTAATTTCAAATTATCTTACGACGATAGGAGGACTTCTCGAATCCCAAAGCTGATACCCAAGCAGAAACTACCGATAGTTTACCACAACCCTGTAGATAAATAATGCATAGCAATTGATTACAAACTTTCAGCCTCGCCTGCTGCCGGCCAATCCTGAGGCCGCACAACTCACTGCCCAATGAGGTCAGTGGATCATGGACCCGTGAAAACATCCATTATGAACTACTACAATTTATCTTACAAATATAAATAAACCAATTGGAGAACAATTTGACATCGTGTAGGGTCAACAAATAAAATCCGTGTGGAGTAAAATCTTTCTTGTCTAAAAATGGAAATGCAAATTGCTAACCTTACCCGCAAGCGAGTTAGAGCTTCGGCTTGAACGATCGTGTCAGGTTAGGTTACCCTTTTGGTTAGGTTCGGAATAGATTTTTTATTATTTTTTGAAATTCCTAACCTAACCCGCCACCCGGTTAGGAATTCGGGTCAGGTTCGGAATTAACCATCGCAAAAACCTTAAGATTATGATACGAGTATATGTCGCAATGCCAAGGCTGTCCCAAATTGGTCGGTTTTGCTGTAGGACGTTCTTTGACCATAGACCTACCCTACGCGTACCTATATGATATCAGGAAAATTTTTACTTAAGTAGGTATATTATAAAATTAATAATATTCAATCTTTAAATTTTATTTCAACGGTGTCGATTCTCGTTGTTCATGTTATGATAACTGCCATACTGCCGGTACATAGATAAGGTATAAGAACGAAAAAATATTAGATTCGTTTACATTTTTATGTGATTCTTTAAATAAGTAGTTTAAAATGAAATGGTAAGTATAGAAATGATGTAATATATAGGACATTTATTTAGTAGTTATTGATGCAAATTATTGACATTTAATACCAATTGAGCAATTAAAATCCTAATTTACATTTTTACGGTCAGAATGGATTTATTATGACACTTTAAGTAAATATTCCTACGAAAATGTATCTAGTTCAATATAGGTATAGTTTATCCTACTCTCTAAACAATTTTGTGGCAATAAAATAAATGTAATCTTAATTATTGCTACATCACAAGGTTTCCATTCGATTTCAGTTGTACTCCACATATAGCTGTGTAGATACATAGTTTCTCTATGGGTTCAAAGCATCTTTAACACAACTTCCAACTCTTTCAACATACTTGTAACGCAGGTAACAATTTTCCTTATCTGTCATAGAATCAAAGTCGCACCCCAAACAAACACTTACATGTTGAACATTTGTATTTATTCTGTTTCTGAATGTAAGTATAAAATATTTGCGGAAAATTCGTTGTTCCTGAGAACCATAACACAAATGCTCAATCGACTTGGGGTCTGATCAATCTATGTGATGTTGTCCAAGATTTAATCTCAACATCTTACATCCATTAATTATACTAGAAGCCTTTTGTCAAACTCTTGTACCTACTTAATAACCGAACGTCGTACCAGCCTGTGTAACAATTAACGGTTATCACAAACAATTACAGTGCTGTGTTATCGTTTAGCAGCCGTTCCCGCGAACAAAGCGCGCCGTGGACATTCGTCACGATTTACAGCGAGCCGCCGATGACCGCGCTTCCTGCGATACGCGCGCGCCGATAACCGCCCTCTGCTTCCGCCCTAAGCACAGGGTTGCTAAACCTTTTCACAAAAGCTGGTTTCTTATCGACTTTCTGCTTTCTTACTCCTTTTATACAACTTCAATTAGGGAGACGAACGCGTAAGATACCTGATGGTTAGCGGCCACCATAACCCAAATGAATTTAATCTGACATTTTCTGATTCCGCCCTAAGAGCACAGCTGCTAAACCTTTGAAGTTTTATGAATAAGGCAATGTTACCTTTCTTGCTTTCGTGCGACTGCTTTGGTCAATGAGGCGTGTGAATATATTTGTGATCTACTGACTGGGCTCCCGGCGTAGCACGGGTGATATTAAGGACTACATAAAGGTTTATCAGGACCAGGTGGTCCTGATAATAAAAAAATAATAATTCGCTTCAATTTTTCTTAGCGCTTAAAGATCGTTTACTAATAAAATAGAACCTTAGATGAATCGACTATTTTTTTTTTTTTTTATTATTAATAGCGGCTTAGTGTTTCCACAGTCACTGCGACCAATTCTGATCTATTGTGAACGCCACTTAGATTACAGTTCCTCTCCAAGCCCAACCTCTTCTACGAAGAGGAGGATATTCTTGGGGAGGATATCTTTAGCCTCGTCTGGTTGTAGAAAATCGACTATAAATCATCAATGGCTCTCATTTTGGCATTTGAAAATTCCATTTCCCCAACCTCACATGTTTAACACAAACCAACTGTATTGCACTGATGTAGGGTCAAAGTACTATTAAAATACCTAGCACATATTAACAAAGCACCACACTCAACCACAATGTCATGCTCTCAATATCAAACTAGGGCATTCCCTAGACAATGAGTACAGAGGCGGATTAAACGTTGAGAGCGCCATAGGCAAGCATCTCATCGGCGCCCCTATATTAAAAATAACTCGTACCTACTATAGTTTGACCGAAACCGATGTACCTTAGGAAAACGCGGTGAGATGGAGGCCAAGGAAAAAAGAGCATAAGTTTACATGAGATCGATATTGTCCGACAGATTTTAAGAATTCGATTTACAATACTTTAAAGCTTTAAGGTACGACTGGCAAACCCGAAAATTATGAACAGGATAAAAAATTAATTAAATCAGTGTATCAAATATTTTATTTATATAATTAACTAACTTTAAATCTTTAATATAATTATTATAGTTAGATACTTAATTCAATCGATTACTTGAGTGAAACAAAGGCTCTAAAGTGTTTGCCAGAGACCTGTCTCTTGGAGAGCTTGCTGACGAAGTTGAAGACAGAGGACGGTAGAGTAGTCACGTCACGCCATGAGCTATTGGCCGAGATTGAAAACTTTTATGGGCAGCATTACTCGACGACACGAACACCTGTCACTGAGGCCACAGATCGTAGAGCCAAATTGACCCGACACTACACTGAATATAATCAAGACGTCAGCCTTTACGAAATCAGTGTAGCTCTAAAACAGCTTAAAAACAACAAGGCGCCGGGGGATGACGGAGTTACAGCGGAGCTTCTAAAGGCAGGAGGTCGACCGGTCCTGAAAGCTCTCCAGAGGTTGTTCGACTCCGTTATTCTCGAGGGCAAAACGCCAACAGCATGGCACAGGGGCGTGGTGAAGTTGTTCTTCAAAAAGGGCGATAGGACGCAGCTGAAGAACTACAGACCCATCACGCTACTGAGTCATGTTTACAAGCTGTTTTCTAGAGTTATAACGAATCGTCTCGTACGTAGGTTTGATGACTTCTAGCCTCCCGAACAAGCCGGATTCCGTAAAGGCTTTTTAGTACCATAGACCACATGCATACGCTGCGGCAGATTATACAAAAGTCCGAAGAAATAATGTCCCATTATGCTTAGCGTTTGTGAACTATGAAAATCCTTTGATTCTGTCCAGACATGGGCCGTGCTTCGGTCACTCCAAAGGTGCCAAATAGACTACCGATACATATAAGTGTTGCAGTCGCTGTACGAAAACGCCACCATGTCAGTCCGCCTCCAGGACCAGGAGACAAAACCAATTCGGTTCCAGCGGGGTGTGAGACAGGGCGATGTTATATCGCCGAAACTGTTCACTACATACTCTGTTGGAGGACGTGTTTAAGCTTCTGGACTGGAGAGAACTTGGCATCAACATAAACGGCGAGTACATGACGCATCTTCGCTTTGCGGATAAAATTGTAGTCATGGCTGAGTCCTTGGAAGTACCTAGGCACAATGCTCAACCATCTCAGTAGAGTGTCTCAACAAGTGGGTCTTAAAATGAACATGGAAAAGACGAAAATCATGTCGAACTCCCATGTCGTACCCACTCCTATAAAAGTTGGGGACTCAACACTGAAAGTTGTAGATAAGTACTACTTACTACTGGGACAAAAAGTCCAATTTGGTAAGTCCAACTTCTAGAAAGAGGTCGATCGACGAATCCAACTCAGCTGGGCAGCGTTTGGGAAGCTACGCAGCGTTTTCTCGGCCCGACTACCGCAGTGCCTTATGACGAAAGTCTTTGATAGGTACGTGTGTGTTGCCAGTGATGACTTACGGAACGTAAACGTGGCCACTTACAATGTGCCGCATAAAAAGGCTCAAAATCGCGCAAAGGGCAATGGAGAGGGCTATGCTTGGAGTCTCCCTGCGTGATCGCATCAGAAATGATGAGATCCGCAGAAGGACCAAGGTCACCGACATTGCCCGAAGAATTGCAAGCATTAAGTGGCAGGGACACATTGCAAGGAGGTCTGACGGCCGTTGGGGCGGAAAGGTCCTCGAGTGGCCACGTACCGGGAAACGCAGCTGTGGTAGGTAGGCCTCCCACAAGGTGGACCAATAAATCCTTAAAGATCGCCGGAATCCACTGGATGCGGGTGGCGCAGGACCGATCGGTTTGGAGATCCTTGGGGAGGCCTATGTCCAGCTGTGGACGTCGTTTGGCTGAAATGATGATGGTGACTTAATTAAACCTCGATCGTATTGATAGTGGTCTAGGTGTCTGCCGTCAGCGCAAAAGATCCCGGATTTCTTTCTCGGTCGGGCAAATTTGGGAAACGAACGTCGTCGTGAATTAAAAATTTCTGGCGCATTCGTTCGCGCCTGACCGCTTAGCTTCCGCCCCCGCACCACACTCGTCCCCGCAATTTTAGAAGCAGGAACGTCCGATACTCACTTACAGTCGACGCCGCGACGCGACGAACATTGCAGTCGTATCTTTCCAACTTCAAACAGAGATCATGTACCGTCGACGAGGTTGTTTGTAGGCGTAAGTTTTAGCCAGTCCTATCCGTGAAATTCATCTTTTTGTAAGCAAAAATAATAGTTTTCATTGTCTACGTAGGTGGTTTACTTACTGGCGCAATTAATTTTATGCAATATTGTATATTTTTTCTTTATTTTACAATTCTGCCGCCCCTTTGTACCGTGGCGCCCCTAGGCACATGCCTACTTTGCCTTTAGGATAATCCGCCTCTGAATGAGTAATTGATGCACGGCTACGAAAGCTATTTCCCAGTATAGGATGTATCTAGGAAAAAAGTCAAGATTGTTAGGTGCAATACGTCTATGGGTGCAAGCCTATAAAGATCACACTTTAATCAAAATACTTTCTTCTAAAAATCTTTACGCTTTGAGGATATACAAAAAGTGTCTTCCTTATAAAACATGTCATATTACCAACATAACAAAGAGAACAATCTTATTGTTCTGAATGGTTCTGACGACTTTGGTTATTGATTTGTAAACTTTCAACAATAAAAAAAATTTTTTTGGTTAGACTCATTATTTTGGTTCGTACGTAACAATAGGTGTAATTGATTGCCTTCGCAACATGTTTTTCCTCTAGATTGTTTACAAACCAATCCAAACATATTGAGCGTGTAATATAATATAGAAATTATCAGATCAAACAAGAATTTGTTTAAATCTCACAAAGTTATTTAACTTTTCATGCTAGGTCAATAGCAGATACGTATAGCACGTACTACTGTAAAATTGCTATAGCTATGATAAAGTGTTGTGGCTAGTTTTATCGACGACCTATTTGGTGATGCGGTTAAAACTCGGTTACCACAGCCGAGGTTGCTAATTCAATTCCCGAGCAATACTAGAATTTGTGTGTGTGAGTTTATTGGGGTTGTAGCAGTAGGCTGGTAGTTTCCTATATAAAATAAAATACTCCATTTATTGTAACATTAACAAAAAACTGACAGAAGCAGGGGTCAAATATATTTTGAATGACAGACGACAACAATTAAATACCATAAAAAAATATATAGTATAGGTGCGAGAGGCGAGCAATATTTAATTTATTTATATTCATTAGCAGGTTCTAATGTGTTCTTAATCGGAACAGTGCTTATTGATATATATTTGTAATAGTAATCGCGGAAATATCAGTACACTAGTGCGGATTGCTTTGAAACCAGGCAGCCCTATCGCGTCCAACCCCGGCAGCTCTCCCTCGGCAAACAAAGAGAGCATTTCTAAGTATTCACGCAATTGCGACGGCTATAATTGAGATCGAAATCGATGATTAATGTGTGACGGCAGCGTTCGGCCGCGGGTCCAGACACGCAATTTGTATGAGAATAGCATAAATAGTGCATGGTGAAGTCAACTGGGCTAATTTTTATTGTCTGTCAGAACGTGATGACTCAATACGCTTTGTTTAGCTTCCTTGAGATAACGTCGTAAGTCAAAGTTGATTTTTCATTTTATTTATTTTATTTTAAATATCGTAGATTTTTAAAATGCGGGTATAAGTGCCAGTTTAACATTGTCAAATAAATTTCTGATAATGCATCTGTCAGATATATTAGATGCTGCCTCTTCTGTCAATTTCCAAATAAAGTAGACAGCATTATGTGTAAAAGATAAATTATCAGGAATTTCTCAGCAATATTCAGAAAAGTGTTGAAACGGGTCCCTAATTTATATAAAGGACATTGCCCATTGAAGTATGGACTTTGGTTTCACATTGTATCATGATGTGCCTCTATAAAACTTACCTCATTTTGTAGGTTATTAAATGTATTATCAATTGCAAAAAACCCGATATCTCTAGTTCGCCGGATAAGCGAGCAATAAGCTAATGAAGTTCAACAAATTAGGTTATTTTTACTCATAAGAGGCGTTCGTGTCGCAGCTGTGACAGTGGTTCGTTAGTGATATCGAAAGCTAGGTATCCACGCCGCGGTCGGTTAATGGATGGGTGACTAAATGTCACATTTAGTGACATTTATGTCGAACATCTTCAAAGTAGGTAGCGAGCGTGATTGAGCAATTGTGTTGGTATTCAGTACCAACGAAGGTACCACAAATATATACAGACTTTAATACAAACAAACATAATTTATACAAAACACAACCACCAGACACAGAACAAACACAAATGTTTATCACATAAATGTTTTCCTGGGTGGGATTTGAACCCACGACCCCTAGCGCATAGGGCAGGGTCACTACCAAATGCGCCATCGGGCCAGTCATAATAAAGGTGATACGGGCTTAGTATCTTAGTAAATAAAAATGCAGGTACATTTAAAAACAAATTAATTAATTTATTAATATTAATAGTCGTCACTAACTTCGTCGAATATACCACACCAACACTACGCAGAGAGTCTCTGTCTCGAATATTTTTATTTTTGGTAGTACAGAGGAACACACAGCTCAACTCAACGTAAGAACCAAATCACTGAAACACCAACCAGAACAATCGAACACGACAGTCGACACGAGAGTAGGTTAGGTACGGTACGAAAGCGGAGATGTCAGTAATAAATGATTTATTCGCGTGTCATTTTCAATCTTGTCACAAGTTGTCAGTTACGGTGTTGCCATGCCACAAATCGATTTTGTTACCTAAAAGATTAAAGAATTGTTGTTATGTGGCTAAATGTAAGTAACGTTTATTCCACCAAACAATTTATATATTTTATATTTGGGCCGTCAAAAGAATGCTATTTAATGTAATTAAAATATCAAATTAACATTTTGATCACTTTTTGCGCACTAGGA
The DNA here is from genome assembly GCA_949319885.1 of Mecyna flavalis. NCBI lineage: Eukaryota > Metazoa > Arthropoda > Insecta > Lepidoptera > Crambidae > Mecyna > Mecyna flavalis. Next base: position 12,242,564 of record OX439426.1, read on the forward strand.
CAATATAATTATTTTTATTGCCAAAAGTGCAAAAACGATATTTAATGGCAATACTAAAATGACAAGCGACGTTTGTCGGACAATTTAATTCAAGGAAGTGAAAAAATAGTTTACCTTCCTAATTTATTTAGCAGATTTTTTTTCCGGCGAAGTTATGACTTATTATTTTAGGAAAAAGTAAAATAAATAAGAACTAAATTTTTAATATTAATTTGAATGTGATACAAAATGAAACCATGTTTGGGCAATCTCCTTTAGTACAAATAAACACGAGAAAAAATAATTAAATAAACGTCAATTGTTTTGATATGTCACCGTATGCTTTGCGATAATAAATAGTGTTTTATGCATGCCTACTGACTTTCTTGGAACGATAACCGTTTTCTGATTTTTACATAAATTACGCACGTTACACCAGAATTAAGGTCACAGTCACAGCTTTAGAGCGCTTACGCACTACATCCGATTCTTACCCGATCCGAGTTCTTAAAAATATTGATCTAGAAAACTCGGACCGAGTTCGGATAGTGCTTACGCACTAGTCCGATTTCTCTGATAGGTACAAATTCGGAGCGACAGCATTGGACAGCATTTTGTCAACTTCTGGCAAAACACGTCCAATAGAAAACATGCTAAAATAAGAATTGAACACTTGCTATCTTACTCATTTAACTTCATTAATTCGGCGATAGGAGTGAGTGAAACAACATGATCCGAATTCGTTTCTGTTTTCTAAGGGTGGTCACTAGTCAAATGTCACTAGTCAAATGTCAAACGGATGATGACAAATATTTTTGCACAAAGTTCGATACTCCTCTCAGCTAAATTAAGTTATTTTGGTGGTATTGTTCAGTAAAAGGCTTGAAAATAATATAAAACGTATTTTGTGATAGATACTCGGTGCCTGTGTAAAAATGTCTTGTGTGATTGAGGGCTGTAAATCCCACACTGGAAGAAAAGAAAATACCCAAGAAACCGTAACCTTTCATCAGTAAGTTTAGATTGTTTTCGATTATTTCAGTTATGATAATAGTGTGTAACTTTTAAAATATGCTTAAAGTTTGTGATAATAGTTGTTTTTGTCCAATTCAGTATCGATTATTGCTTGAATCAAAGAAATTTTGTTCAGATCTTAGAGGTTATGTTATTTCGCATAGTGATGTGCGTTTCTATATTGATAAATCAATATTAATGTTTCAGTGGTAAAAACTAAACCATTATAGGTCTTTATTGGATCATTTATGTATCTTTCATACAATATAATATTTACCAACTTTTTTAAGAGATCAAGGTCATAGTACAATTATTTCTTATTTCAACATTCCTACTTTTTGGTTACAGGTTTCCAAAGAATGAAGACATGAAAAAATATAAATACAATGTGTAAGAAGAGCATGGACAATGGACATGGAATAAACGTAGTCATATTTGTTCCAAACACTACACAAGTTTTTTTAAATAAAACATTTTATTTAAAGGGCAGTGATTTTGCGACATTCAAGATATGATTGAATTAATAAAATCTTTTATATATTATTAACCTATGTTTTAATACCTTTCTCCCTAGTCTATCGCTAGCGTGCTAGTTTGCAGAGGGCCATACTCCAGCGGACAAGTGACAAGTCATCCTGTCCTGGTAGACAAGTTTATGATCTGATTATGAGATATAGATATTAAACCTAAGTCTTAACTTTATCAGTTAGGTTTATTTTTATCGACTTAAAGTGCCGACAAGGAACGTCACTACTTTACAAAAAACTAGGGACAACCTACAGAAACTGGCACAAGACAAATATTTATACATCCCTTTCTAACGCATTATTGTCATCATATGAATTAAAAGGATAAGTAATGTCTTTGCTTGCTATTTTAGTAGATATTGTTCTGAGACAGGTCACGTCACAGCGGCCCATAGAGTATATTGACCCCGCCCACCCCACTGCCTGCTCGTAGGGTGGAGGCTCCTTCTATCGGCCCACTCCTAATATCGGCCGTCTAGAGAAAATGCGCCATAACTTAACAAAAGGGTCCTAAAATCATAATTATTTTTATGCAAATAGCAGCTGTATACCCTTAGAGCGCTTACGCACAACATCCGATCCGAATCTGATCTGAGTCCGTGAAAATATTGATCTAGAAAACTCGGACCGAGTTCGGATAGTGCTTACGCACTATGGTTTGTTAAATCTTAGATGATCTCTGCGACTGGTGTCGCAGTGACATTTCTAGAGGCGTAGTCTTACCATAAACGAATATTAAAACTTCGATTCGTGAGTAGTCGATTTAAAATTTGTTTATTTTTTATGGTATCCTGATATTAGGGTTATAGATGGCGGATATTTGGGTGCAAGAAGCCGATATTAGGGAAAATCGGCAAGTTTGGAAACAAACATCTATAAATCCAATTTTAACAAAGAATTTGTTATTTCGCGAATATAATAATGAAGTTTCATTATCCCTTAACCTTAAAAAGTAGTTGAAAGAAAGCAAAAATTATTAATTATTACTGTAAAAATTATAAGCAGCGAAAGGTCAAAAAAAGTTGAGGGGGCCGTTATTTGGTGCCTCCACCCTACGCAGCTCGGATTGAACCCGGAATGGAGATTCACGGACTCGGATCGGGTTCGGATCGGACGTAGTGCGTAATTCACCTAAGGAATAGTTCTACGGCTACTTCGGACCGTCATTTCAAGAACTCGGATCGGATAAGAATCGGATGTAGTGCGTAAGCGCTCTAAGGATAAAATAAAAGAGGTCAATTAATCGGTGTGTCATATTTCATTTCATCTTGTCATTCTTTATTTCATCAGCATTATTAATTCATTAATTGCTTCAAAGGCAACTCGGATACGAAACAGACCAGTTTCCGGTAAAATTTCAAGCTCATAAATGCTCGTAAGCATTCGGTCTATTACAGCGATAAATGTGACTGAAAAGAAAGAACAGCTACCAATAGAAAACGTTCTAAATAGTTGACGTCGTTTAGCCGTTCACGATGATTCTTACACAGTCTAAAATCTCAATGTTTACCGAATTCCCAGCGTTACAGAGGCGAGTAGTTTGAAACATTGAAGCATTCAGTCTATTTCAATGATAAATGTTACTGAAAAGAAAGAACAGCTACCTATAGAAAACGTTCTAAATAGTTGACGTCGTTTAACCGTTCACGATGATTCTCGCACAGTCTAAAATCTCAATGTTTACTGAATTCCCAGAGTAACAGAGACGAGTAGTTTGAAACATTTTCTAGAAATTATTAACAAATACCAGGAGTGTTTTGGGGCGCGGAGCTCGCGTTGAACCGATTTGCAGACACATATGCACTCACGTTCCCTCGCTCCATTTCTGCCGTCCTCTAGCTAAAATGCCGTTAACTAACATTTGGTCATTTTTGACTTTTAAATACCATCCGAATAAGAAAAAAATGCTGAATCTAACCATCTTTCCCAAAAAATTCTACCTTTTTTAGTTTCTGAGATAGCATGTCATTAACTGCGACTCAATGCTTCGTTTTTGCGAAATTACATAGCTAAAATGCAGTTACCTTAAGTTTCTTAGCTAAAACGCCGTTAAAGGATTTTAACTTTTGAATGATGATAAAAATTTACAGAAATTACATAAGTATAATGCCGTTATTTGAATTTCCTCGTCAATAAAGCCGTTAAAGTACTTTAACGGCAATATTGTTCTGCTATACTTTGGAAATCGTTAGTATAGCATTCCAAGACTAAAACGCCGTTAAGTAAAATTATTAAACAAAAACGCCGTTAAAGTCCAATAACGGCATTTTAGATTTGTAAAATACGTTTGCGGTTATTAAATTTTCAATAGTGAGTTGACTTTTATTGCTGACCAAATGTAACTGTTACTTGTATTTTAAATGTTTACAAAACTTTAATGCCGTTAACCCACATTACTAAACTATAATGCGGCTATGTGCTAAAAGTTGAACGAAGGAGTTCGCGACCGCTCACTCCGCTCAGCCGTCACGTGTGCGTGCGTCCGCGTCGCAGTTTCAGTGCAATCCCAAGGGCTCGAAATGGAGGGGCGTGTGACGTGTCGCTGCGTACTTCACGTGATTGGCGGCAAAACTATAACTCTAATTCATAATTAAATGGCCAAATCTGACATTAGCTAATGTCACTTTGCAAAAAAAGATTGCCATGTCTAATGCAATAGTGTTGCATTCAGTTTTCGTTCACACAAGAACGAATGATAATATGGATGAAATAAGGTCGTTAATTTTTATTTATTTTAAATATTTATTTAGATAATGCTAAGAAATCGTTAGAAATATTCTGGCTGTTCATTGATGTGAATAAATTATTAAAAAAGTGAAAAATGCGTTGTTAATTATACTCTTCTTTCTTTGACGATAATTATGTCAAAGCGTGAAAATCACCATTCCAACCTATCACGATATTCACGATGAAGTTTACTTGCGTCGATATATTCAATAAACGTGTATTTAAATCTAAAAAAGTTAGTTTACTACATAATTTCTGAGGTGTTTAACACTACCTTAAGTAAAAAATTTGTAATTTATACCCGATTTTTTTGTTTATTTTAAAAATAAAGATAAGTTTATTGTTTAGAAAAAAATCAATGCATTCAAACTACAGATAATATAGCACACAACTAGCATACGAAGCCAGTTATTAGCCAGCCATAGTTTCATCCACATAATAATATACTTTTACTTAATTGGTAATAATTTTAAAATATGTTTTATGGATCATAATTATATAACGATTATTTTATTAAAACCAAATAAAAGTGAGAGCTGTCAATAAAAATAAATTATTTATAGAACGTACAAAAATACGAATAATTCATCGTCGATAATCGATTGCTGCGACGATAATCGATTTTTTTATTCATTCACTTGTCACAGCACTAATTATGTTTCATGAAAAGCTGACAACACAGCAAACGTCAGATTTGGCCATCTAATTAAGAATCCTAGATAAAGTGAGTATTTGTTTTGTTATTGTATCATAAGTATTCGAAAACATCTGTATTGAGGTAAGCGCTGATGGTAACATAAAGAGAATTGGGATTTAATGTTTGTACAGAAATAGGTAAAGCTTATGTATTTTTATAAATTTAAGATGATATGATTAGCGCAGCGGTTAAGAGTGCCAGTTGCGACTTTGAAAACTTTTATGGGCAGCTTTACGCGACGACACGAACACCTGTCACCGAGGCCACAGACCGTAGAGCCAAATTGACCCGACACTACACGGAAGATATTCCGGACGTCAGCCTTTACGAGATTAGTGTAGCTCTGAAACAGCTTAAAAACAACAAGGCACCGGGGGATGACGGAGTTACAGCGGGGCTTCTAAAGGCAGGGGGCCGACCGGTCCTGAAAGCTCTCCAGAGGTTGTTTGACTCCGTTATTCTCGAGGGTAAAACGCCAACAGCATGGCACAAGGGCGTGGTGAAGCTGTTCTTCAAAAAGGGTGATAGGACGCAGCTGAAGAACTACAGACCCATCACGCTACTGAGTCATGTTTACAAGCTGTTTTCTAGAGTTATAACGAATCGTCTCGTACGTAGGTTTGATGACTTCCAGCCTCCCGAACAAGCCGGATTCCGTAAAGGCTTTAGTACCATAGACCACATGCACACGCTGCGGCAGGTTATACAAAAGTCCGAAGAATATAATCTGCCATTATGCTTAGCGTTTGTGGACTATGAAAAAGCCTTTGATTGTGACGAGACATGGGCCGTGCTTCGGTCACTCCAAAGGTGCCAAATAGACTACCGATACATACAAGTGTTGCAGTCGCTGTACGAAAACGCCATCATGTCAGTCCGCCGCCAGGACCAGAAGACAAAACCCATTCGGCTCCAGCGGGGTGTGAGACAGGGCGATGTTATATCGCCGAAACTGTTCACTACTCTGTTGGAGGACGTGTTTAAGCTTCTGGACTGGAGAGAACTTGGCATTAACATAAACGGCGAGTACATGACGCACCTTCGCGGATGATATCGTAGTCATGGCTGAGTCCTTGGAAGACCTAGGCACAATGCTCAACGATCTCAGCAGAGTGTCTCAACAAGTGGGTCTTAAAATGAACATGGAAAAGCGAAAATCATGTCGAACTCCCATGTCGTACCCACTCCTGTAAAAGTTGAGAACTCAACACTGGAAGTTGTTGACGAATACATTTACCTGGGACAAAAAGTCCAACTTGGTAAGTCCAACTTCCAGAAAGAGGTCGATCGACGAATCCACCTCGGCTGGGCAGCGTTCGGGAAGCTACGCAGCGTTTTCTCGGCCCGACTACCGCAGTGCCTCAAGACGAAAGTCTTTGATACGTGTGTGTTGCCAGTGATGACTTACGGAACGGAAACGTGGCCACTTACAATGTGCCGCATGAAAAGGCTCAAAATCGGGCAAAGGGCAATGGAGGCTATGCTTGGAGTCTCCCTGCGTGATCGCATCAGAAATGATGAGATCCGCAGAAGGACTAAGGTCACCGATATTGCCCGAAGAATTGCGAGCCTTAAGTGGCAGTGGGCAGGACACATTGCAAGGAGGACTGACGGCCGTTGGGGCGGAAAGGTCCTCGAGTGGTGGCCACGTACCGGTAAACGCAGCCGTGGTAGGCCTCCCACAAGGTGGACCGATGATCTCATAAAGATCGCCGGAATCCACTGGATGCGTGTGGCGCAGGACCGATCGGTCTGGAGATCATTGGGGGAGGCCTATGACCAGCAGTGGACGTCGTTTGGCAGAAATGATGATGATGAATTAACGATTAAATTTTCAGTGTCGATATCCATACTGTACTGTCACAACGTCCTTCCCTAGCAAGTGCATGCGGCCGACCACAGAACACTATACTCCGACAGTTGGCCGGTGAGTCGGTGAGTCGTGTGCGTTGTTACATATATTTCCGAACGTTCCATTTGTCGCAGACAATCGGGTCGGCCGGGATGCGCCGATTTTATTTCTGACCGACTTTTTGTTGGCCGTGTGGGTTGCTCCATTGCTATCAGTACGTTCTATTTGTCACCGACTAAAAGTCGGTCACCGATTATCCGCCGTGGGCGGGCAGCCTTACTGTTTTTTATTGAATAGCAGAAAATTTAAGAAATTATGATACATAATTAATACAATTAAATATCATTTAGTTATAAAAATGTGAAGTTGTTGATTTTTAAAAAATAAATATTGATTAAAAACCATAAAATGCTTTTATTCTTTTTAACATAAATACATTTTATTGTATCTCCTGAATTATCAACTAATAAATGCTTAGCTAAAATGCCGTTGTGGGAAAAGGTTTTGATTTTAACGGCATTTTAGTCTAGCAATAAACATTAGTAAAAGATGCATATCAAAACATTTATAATTTATGTAGTAATGCTAGTCTTGAATGCCGTTAACTAAAATTTGCTGCATTATAGATAAGTAATGTCGAGTCAAAAAAGTAAGCATTACAGAGCTAAAACGCCGTTACTCTATTTAACGGCATTTAAGTTTAGTAAAACTCTTAGATAGCAACTCATTTTACAAATTTATCAAATTTATTCAAGATCCAACACTTAAATGCCGTTAAGGTAGTCATAGCGGCATTTTAGCTATGTTTTTATACTGGGTTATTTACGGTAATCCTAATTTAAAACGTTTAAATTAAAATATTTTAAAATATATAACACATAGAGTTGTGAGAGTTTGAGTATATTAAAGCTCTTGCAAATACCTATGTAATGATATATATCACTTATACATAAATCGTTTGCTTTTAAAACAGCGTATTTTTTTTCGTTCGCGCCATTTAAACCCGTTTTTCTCCGAATGTGGTTTTGTCACTTAACGGCATTATAGCTAGAGGACGGCAGATTTCACGAAACTACAGTTGAAAACTACGACGTCACGAATACAAATCGCCCATGATGCCATTCCGCCGATGCAGCTGATACTTTGAAATGATCGCGAGTACCTAACGTTGAATACGTAATAAATATTTGGTACCAATCCAGGCTATTGCCCTTTGAAATTAACGACCCGGCCGATATATAAACCGTTGCTAAAGACGGTACGGGTTTCACGGAACGTCTATTAAGTTGGTCTGGATTTGAGTTTTTTATGACTTCTGCAGTTTGCATGTAGCTGTAAGTCTTCGTCAATGGTGTTTTATCTGAACAATGCTCGCATGTGACGGCGCTATTGTAGTTTATTTCGATCTGGCTCGAGCCAGAAGCATTTCACGTTGCTGACGTCCATTAGCAAACATTAATGGCAGCAGTTATTGTTTTGAATGATGTGAACGCTCTTCGACTATTAAGTAATAATAGTGGTCAACCAGTCAGCGATCCCAAAAGCAAGTAGGCCAGTGTAATGTGGACCGGCGATAATTCGGTGTCAACAGATATTAGGGTCAATTGCCTTGCTCGGTATGTTGGGTTAGTCTTTGATAACACTATTTAAACAGTCACTACTGTCGATGTCTATATAAACACAATGAAATAATGGATTACATAAGTTATCGCTTCCACTGGCACCATTTCGGGAAACATAAATTTAATTGTTAATAATAAGTAATATATATGTATCCCGTGTCAACATTGTCGCGACTATTAACTAATTTTCTGTAGATAGCAGAACTATTTGCAGCTCTTATCGTAAATTACGAACTGCAGTATCTGCAAATATATTAGCCGTATCAGTTTGCACACTCATTATTTTAGATGCACAATGAATTACGAGTACTACGATAGTTTATGTTTATATTCCTACATTTTGGATAGTTTCCAGCACGTCTTTGTTAACTTTTTATTACTCATCCATCACAATAATTATTTGTATTTATTCATGTAGCGTTAGTGTCCGGTGCAGGTCATTTCTATCATTAAGATGGACAAGTCGGTTGTGAAATCAATCACTAAACCGTATCTAACTAATTAGAATACGGTTACATCTTTTCAATACGAAGTTCCCATTGGATTAGTTCAAGATTAGTTATAACAAAGCTGAGCGTTTTGACATGTAAGATAAAAACATTTTTTTTGATCAGGACGAATTATGTTGTAAACGTATTCTTGATTAGAGTGTAATTCGTTGTACTTCGGCTAGATTTTTTTCGCTGTAGTTTGTAGTTATTTTTGACCAGAAACCTGTGGTTTTATAATGTACACGAATGTTCTGTACATTGTAAAGATAATTGAATTAATTATGTACTCTCAATACGGGCTCGAACGTTTTATCAGAAGTCAACTCTTGTTATAAAACAGCAAGTTTTATAACAAGCATTATCCACTCATACGTCCACTGTAACCACAGTTACAGAGACCATATACCTCAGGACAGTCCGTGTAACTACAGTTACATTTTTAAGAATTCGCGCCCGCCGATTGTTTTTTTCTTTTTCTTATCGCTGTGGATATTTATAGTCTGTAGTGTTGCTGGTTTTTGACGCTCTATGATATGTACCACACCTTATTTCAAGTGGAACATAACTTCGGCTCATGGCTACAAAAAAAATAAATTGTCAAGTTGCTTGTTGTTTTTGTGGATCAGTGCGCGAGTGACTCCAGCTATTTTATTCGAGAAATCATGCCGTAAGTAATAAAATATTATTGTTTTGTATATCAAAATATTTATAATCTTACATATTTTCATATTTTATAACATTATGTGCGATTCCAGTCAGTTTTTAAGTAAAAATTTGGATTAAAAATAGGTCGGTGACTCTGTGTTTTTATTAGTGAATAATTGGAAGATCTAAAAAAGTTCTTATATTATATCGTAATTAAATGTTTTAATATGAAAACTTATTAATATTATAGCCTGGTTATTACCATACTTTCTTGAAATATTCCATATTTTATTCTGGATTAGACAATTTACCATACGTGAACTTGGATTTCACAGATCATGTAGCTTTAGTTTTTATTTTATTTGTAATATTTTAAGATGATTTATAATGGGATTTTGGTTCCAAATGAAAGGCCATTAAATTACCTAAAACCCAAAATTGTTTTAATATTGTAAACGTCAAAAATATCTAATAAAAAAAATATTTAAATTGAAAACTAGGACAAAATTAGCATTTCTTAAAGTTCACTGTAAGATCAATAATAGAATATAATGTTAAAATCAAACATAACTATTGCCTAAAAATCGTCAACTAATAAGCCTTTCATTAGTATTTTTTCATTTTGCGATATTTGAGTTATTTACTGAGTAATAAGCATTTATTTAGCATACGTCTCCTATCGATTTTATTTTGCGCGTATCACGTGACTCGCGGACTGTCCTGACAACCTTGCGAAACGCGCGCGGACGTTTGAGTGGTTATATTACTAAAACACCTATTGTTTCTCGGTGAACGACTGCGACAGCACTATACATTTACGCTATAATGATAGACAAGAGAATCCAACGACTACTAAAAAAAAATCTAAGATAACAATCAAGTGGTGCTGCATCAATATTTCAACCGTTCGTTGTTATAACGGATATATTACAACCATTAGACCATGAACCTTAGCCACAAGCGAGTTTTTTGTCCGGTGCTTCCTGCTTCGAATCATGGACCGATTGATATTAGATATGTACGAAACCTGTTTCTACCTGCATCCCGAAGAGGGTGTTGATTGCCTCTCGCGTCATTGTTTTTGTCTTTTATCTATACCGAGACAAAAATGTTAGAAGTTCAGTACTGTATCGAAAAGTTGACGCCTATACTAGGGGCACATCGGCACATTGTTTTGACATATTACAATACATGGTTTTTATAACGCTTTCTCACTACCTGCTATGCAGCAGTTATTAACTGTTTTTAATTTTAGAGCCGTTTTTTAAACCGTTGTTTTGGACTTTATTATACTGTAAAACCATTATTTTAATATGTCAAAACGGCCATCATAGCGTGCCGCTAGTATAGATCGTCTAGTTATTTAAGGACCGGGATTTGATCTCCGTGTCCTGATTATCGTATTTTTCGAACACAGCTCGTGTATGTGGGCATCAATTTTCATTTGCGAGTTGATTAAGCCAGCTTACCCTTCACGATCAGGTCATCGACCACAATTAACCTAACATACGAGTACATTTTTACTAGCTTTATCTATATATTAAGAAAGTTTAAAATTATCCTACTTTTATTAAGTAGACAAGTAAGTAAAAATGCATACATTATTTTATAGATTAAATATAAACTGCATCCAATATCAATTAGCATTGACGACAATAGTCTGAGAAGGACGTTGCTACTTCCATGGCTGCAAACCTAAGTTGATTGATGATTGATCCAAATAAATCAAGAAACTCTCAATAAAGGCAACTTGAATGTGTATCTATACATAAGTATAGATAGTCCAGAATTATTACTCCAATTCATTTCATGATAAGTGGAAAACATTATCGTCGGATTCCATCACATAGAAGAGACTTAGAAAATACGTCTAGGAAAGCACAGGCGTCGACAATCTGTTCCACTATAGAATGTATGCATTTTTAAAATGCTTAGTCAAATCTTTTGCCTGAATCATTCTCAAGTTCCTACGTGCTATGCTTGTATTATTCATGGCCTTAAGTTCTAAATCGTTTAGTCACAAATTAAGGCACTCAGATCACGGACGTCAACTTCAAAATTGCGTCGATGATTCGCCTGCTCCACTCATCTTGAGTGCTCAATGCGTCATTAGAATAAAGAAAAAACATTTTTAAGTACTCATTTTATCATCCACGAAGTCTTGAGACATTTGTGTAATGGGTTTGTTTTACAAATTTCCGTATTTTAAGTAGTCTCGATGGATATCGTGGCCTTGAATAGAGGAAAACTACCGATGTACTGATGTGTCTGTTTTCTTCTTCGCAAGTCTTTTACTTATATAAAATGATGAAAAAATATAGCAAAAAAGGCACTAAAATACTTCAATAAAGTAATAAAACAAATATAACATTAATATTTATAAATGTGGGCTCTTATTTTAATCGTCAATATTTTTGAACAATAACTTTACTGTTCAATGAGTTCGTCTCAAACTTGCGATGAGTTATAAATATTTAAAATTTTAAAAGGATATCTGTGCTTGTTCCTCTTTTACACAAAAACTACTGAAGAAATTTAGGTGACACTTTGCAGCTATTTTCCTTAGAAATAAGAATTTGTGTAATTTTCAAGGCCAATGAAGCCTCGGGCGGAAGCTAGTCTATACGATAAATAAAAAGAAAGGGAACATCGTTGCACTTTCGAATACCCTCGGGCGACTCCCTTTTCATAGCCTGACCTAATTCCATTTTTACTGCTTTCAAACAAAAAGCAATCGTCAAAAATGTCAAGAAATATACACGATTCGATTTTATACCTATCAATCTTTATTCTTTTGTTTTTTATAATACTGAGTCAAATGTTTTATTAAGTCTAGCCATTGGTAGCGTGTGATGAACCTAAAACAAAGAAGTACATCCGTACCTACGTAGTACATAACTAAGTACGAGTACTAGTAGTGTCCTAATCTAAATGAACTATCATACCTATGTTATGTATGATATTACATCACAAACGATCAATAGCTAGGTATTTCACTATTGTATGTTAACTTTTTATAACAATCAGTTGACAATTTTATTATTCGTACAAATATAATTTAGTTGTACGAAGCCAATGTACGAAGCAAATGGATAAAATAAAGAAGAAGATCGAAGTCTTTTGAATGAAAACCCGTCTAGTCACAAAATTGAAGGAGTCTGCCAACGGATGTGAATAAATTGGGGGTCGAAACTATCCTTGTGTAGACACCCTAACTCGTACACAGTTAATCCTGGAGTTAGCCCCGGCGCGGCTTCCTACTATCCTCCCAATACAGCCAGCTTGTCGTTTATCAGTGTGTTATCCGGTACTCACAGAGTCAAAAGTACAAGAACATTAGACAGTTCAACGAAATCGTTGAAAACAAAGGTATCAAGTACCTACATATTACCCTGTTTAATGTCTTAATGTAGGGCAAAGGCCTCTATCATTGAAAATATTTTCATTGTCACAAAGATAGGTATAATATGTTTTATAAACTTAGGCATTGCCGTTCGGTTCGGAATGTAGTGTTTGCCGAGAAGACACTTTTGAAGATTAGGTACATTAATTTTGTTACAAAGATTTAATCATACAGTACGGAAAAACAAATAAGAATATTTTCTTGAAGGGTCTCATTGATCAGCTCTGATTGGTACTGCAGTTTACAGCTTTGCCGGATGTCTACGGAAGGCAATGGAATCCCTGTTTTTTTCTATTCCGTGTGGAATCCGTACGGCTCTGCTTTAGGCGACCGCAAGCACCCCTATTTAGGGGACTCAATCAAATTTAAATTAAAGTAATTACTATCATTATGCTGGTACATTTTTAGCTATCGATCCTGAGAACCTGTCCTTTGGAATAGCGTGAACACGTGTTATTTTTTTTCCTAATTTGAAATGGCTTCATCAAAATTTTATCTCTAGCTACATCAATATTGACGTACCTATTTTTTTATAAAGAAGTTTTTGAGTCCATCGTGCCGCGGTCCCTTGATGCCTGCGAGGACCAAAGCCAACAGGTAGGGGCCTTTTTTCATTCAAAGTAATAGTATTAATAGTAGTTTATTTAATGTTATGAAATTATAAAGGAAAAATTAAATAGGTACTATTTCTGTAATAATACCATATATTAGAAAACGCGTGCAAGGAAAATATGTTTGTTCAGTTTAACAAGTAGACGTCGTAATTTCACATATTTTTGCTAACTCAATCAAATGAGTGACGTTTGGACGTGAGTCACGGTCCATCCATCAGCGCGTACGCTGTTTTCTGGTTGAAATGGAAAGTCGGCGGCAGCGGCGATTCATCATAGGTGTCGCGGCGCCGGCGCCGGCGATGTCACGGTCACGCGCGTTGCATCACGTCCCGCGTGGACGGGCCACGGGCTACTCCACTGCACTGGGTCCCGACTACTGCTCTTTAGGCTCAATTTATAAATAAATATTTATTATAGGTTCTTCGCGGCATTTAGTGGCTGCGTAGTCCTGAACCCTAGTCTTTTTTTATGAATGAGGGAGGCAAATAACTTATTTTAATGCGACACCATAGTGGTCTCTACTGCGATGCAGTGCCCACCTTTGAAAGAATATAAAAGAAGGGAAATTATGAACTATTTCAAGCCCAAAAACTCATTCTCAATTAGATTAACTTGGATGTATCCATTCTATAAACTGTGGTTCATCAGAACGCCGCCGCCCACATTTTGTTAAGAGTCTTCAAAATGGTTTGTTCTGCAAAAGATTTCCATCTTTGATCTATAATCCCTGTACAATATCCCGGGTTAGGCAAAATTTGTTTTCGAGATATTTGTACATACATTCCTCATGTTTCAATGAAACATGAAACAGTTTCATGCTTGTGATGATAACGTCCATGATTGAACCGTAACTCGAGATCAATAATGGAGAGCTTTGCTTTGTAGAGAGATTATTGGGCAAAGTAGGTCATTTCTATTTTAGAAGTTCAATCAACAAAGGAACTACAAAGTGGCATTTAGTATTTAGAAGGTATTCATACACTTTGTAACAAATATTTATAGTATTGACGGATGCTAGAATGCGTTAGGTGAAATTCAAACTTATAATTCCTCAAAAGTTTAATAAGGCAGTTTGTACAGTAACTTATGTTTAATATTAACCCATGTTATTACATTTTATTCCTACAGCACGCGTATTTTTTTAAATTTCAATTTCTGTGGTTGATGAAATTTCCAAGAGAGAAAAAATGTTCTAAGGTGTACCATTACCTCAAGGGTTACCATAGCGTACATAAAAAATTATGCACATGAATAACCAGTTTTGGTGTGAGTGAGCACTGAGTACACAAAAAATTTCTACAAATTGCTACAAAAACGGATAAATATGCTTACGTTCAGATAAAACACGAATCTTCTAAACGCAATGCAATTAATATTTCACGTACTCCTACTTGTAAATAAACACAAACTTCAAACAAAAAGTAACAGGGGAGATGTTTCCGTTCTTTATTGATGTATTTTTGGTGAAGTTCTGCATAAATATAACCAAGCCGGTGAAACTTTCCCAAAGTAAATTAAAGGGGACCTCGTACGCAAACACACGCCAAATAAGGTTACGCTGAGTTAAGACGATCGATGGACGTTATTTCTGCGCGATTAATACGTGAGGTTAAATGGAATTTATTTTACAATTTACCTTCTCTTTCTTTATTAATATTTTCTCCGTACCTGCTGCCGTAGATAATTATAACAACACATGCTGCCACTTTGCTGAGTGGGCGTATTTTAAATGCGGTTATATCAGGATTTTACATAACAAGTAGTTTAAGAAAATATAGAACAGTATTTAATCTGTGTACTTCCTTACAAGTCTCATAGATGTACAGTACACGCCTCTTCAAAAGTTTCTTTCTTTATTGAAAACAAGGCATCGTCCCATAAACGCTTCCTTTAATTTGAAACAAAGAAGCTATAGTAATGCTAATAAGAAAATAAATTTATTTTCAGGTTAAGGCAGATTATTTAATTATCCACTTTATTTCCACTGGTAGGTACAAAGTGAGCAGAATCGTCAGCAATGACATGTGAGATAAAAACGACAACGTTTATGCCCGCCAATCATTTTATAATTTACGATTGTCCAACATACCCGAGCAGTCTTGACGTCATTGACATGAAAGGGAAACAAGTTTACTCACGTTTTACCATACTACTTCCCACAGTTATTACGCATTTCTCTATAAAAGAATTTATAAAACTGTAAAGGCCATTGTTCACGTTTTTGATCTCACCGAGGCTTGAATGAAGGGCATAATTATACAACCTCGATGACGTTTATTTTTAATACAAATTCAGTTGGCTGCTAACATGTAGAAAACGGCCACGATTTTTTCATTGAAACCTTTATCTAACTATATCAAGTGTCCTCTCACTAAACACTACTCCCACATATATATTTCTGGAGCAATAATTTTACCGGCCGATTTCACTTTTAAAGTTAATTACCAAGTCTAAAACAAGAACTTTTTAGCTTTGATAAAATAAAATAAAAATATAATTAATTAATTACAAATTCATTTCAAGAATTTCAGCCTTTTAACTAATGCAAAAAATTTTAGGTACAAGTAGACACTACCCTACATGCTGCTTCATGGTGTTTTACAGTACAAATGGGCCGGCTCGTCCGTTGAAGTACCACCCTCTCACATAACACCAACTTGAAATAATAGTGACTACTATTGTGTTTGGTCTGGTTTGTGAGAGTGTCGGTGGCCCGCAGGCCGCACCCTTAAAAGGCCGGCAACGCATGAGCGATCCCTCTGGTGTTACAAATGTCCATGGGCGGCGGTGATTGCTTACCATCAGGCGATGCGCTGGCTCGTTTGCTGCCTCTCACATAAAAAAAAAACAAATCCAGTGACAACTCATAAAGTTACTATTGTAATTAGAAACCTCATCATACGAAACATGCATACCCATTTTGAACCTTAAAGCTGAAATCCAATGCAGGCTCCCACATTAGTTCACAGACGGATCAGCAGTAGTTAATGCCATCGAACCCAAACAGATTTTCCAATAATTGATTCCGAAACTAACATGTTCACAGGCGCATCAGTTTAATTACATTTTCACTAGCGAGAATGTGAAATGACATGTCTCTGTTCCGTCCATTTGTACGAATGCAGACATACGAAACGCATTACCGTTTGTGAGGGACAGATATTTGTGTTTTGTTTGTGATGGTGGTTGCGAGGTCCTGGGCTCTATATTCTATTAAATATATAGAAAGTTTTGAAGTTTTGAACTTTTAGCTCGGCATAGCGATCATCAACCTGTATATGGTATGCTTTGTGAATGAGCCTGTTACAGTGATTCGACTTTAAATGGTGAAAGCCCTACAATAAGATACTATAATTAATTAGCATTGGGCCAAAAATACAATACATATAATGTAGTTAAACATATTACTGAACAGAAATACGAGTAGGTAGCAAAACATCGCCTTAGAAACAGCAATAGACACTGATACACATACCGATCGTCTCGTCTCAAACTAGGTCAACCCTTATTGTTCGAGTGTATCTTTACTCGTGTGTGAATGGAGTTAATTTGTATGTGTTTTTTAGTCGGCTATTATCCTGCTTCTCAGTTATAAATGATATGAACAAATCAAATTAAATTGTTTATTTGCTAAAATACAGTAAACAAAGGTCTTGTCAAGATTATAATGTGCGTGTATTCAACCTGCATGCAGGTGTGCAAATGTACTTACATAAATTGGAACAAAAATTATTAGACATTATTATTATACATATTACATAGGTAAAGGTATCATAATTATCATTAATATATTCAGTAACAGTATAAAAACAGTATTCAGATAGCCATGCAGAAAGTTTTATCCTAAAATCTCTATCATTTAAAATTTTAATTCTATCTGGGATACACATGTTATAAGCATTTTTTTTGTATATGTAAGACCGACATTGAGGTTGATGCAACAGATTCACGTACTGAGCTCTTAGTTACTTAGCTTAGCACTTAAGGCAACAAATAGATCTAGGATTTTAAGACCTTGAAAAGTCTGAATCTCTCTGCGATTTGTACGGTACGAGGAATGGCAAATGGGGGTAAAGCATCTGTGAATATTTTTATTATCTAAATACTTACACAGAATGTGATATTTTTCTGGAAAAACACACCTTTGTCACATCCCCAACCAGCTCCCAAACTATGTGGCAATACCAAAGATCCGATGATACAAATTAATATTTTCATATTAATTTTCAATATTAGCATGGATATATGTTTTATGATAACCTTTCTGTCACATGAAACCTGAATCCCAATAAACTGTAAATTAAATGCATAATGAATGCAAAGCATATTTTAGGTTCATTATAATAATATTAAACCCGGAAACTTTACACTAAAGTCGCAGGGGTTTTTTGTCACGGACACACTCAAATTATTAATAATTGAACTCAATTTTTAATATAATAAATGACGTTATTTACTACTGGACATTCGTCGAAATATAATTAAATATACGTAAACTCCTTTCACAGATCGAGGCGATTGTCCGTAATTACGTGCAGTTTTTAAAACGAAGTCGATGCTTATTTACTGCGTCAGGGGCTTGGTTTTGTAACATGAACACATACTTAGGGGTGATGGCGGTGCTCTGTCGGATGCACGACCCATTATTTAAATCCCTTTGGACGTGAGTTCCATTATCCCCGCGGACGGCCCGACTGGCCACGGGAGAGCTGGCAAATATAACGTCGATCAACAAAGGAATTGCCTCTCCACCTCGAAATAGCCACTCGTGCCTTTTACGCGGCCCATGAAACTTGCAGGGACATTTCTTTAGAGCACGCGTGCATTAAATATTTAAAGCATATTACCTCTCACAACATCGGATATTCCCTCTACACAATTCAAATAAGTATTTGAAGATTCCGTGCATTTCTCAAATAGAAACTAGTTAATTTAAATAGAAACAACATCACAGTTTGATTTGATCCAAAAATAAGTAGCGTGAGTACCTGTGTCATGGTTATCAAAACCAGTAATCGTAGTACATGCACTCCGATTCCGAGATTAAAACTTGTTTCATTAACAGTTATTGTTTTAGGCGCGAGAGTCGAACCCACGACCTTTGTCTATCGTTACAAGCAGGTCATCAAATTACAACTGCGTCAGATATGCAAAGCGTTACGTAAACTCATGGCAGTTATGTATTCATCGCAGTCGAACTCAATAAAATTAATTGCTATTAAGAAATTGACAGACCGATACGCGATTTGTCGGAGCCGTAGCAAAAGTTTGATTGCATACTTAATTAATATAAATCTTTTGAAAATTCGGTAGCGATTGGAAAGACTTGGGAATCAATTTTGGCCGCTTTGTCGTTCACTTTGTTGGGTTTTTGTTTGATGGAGCAATAATAATTAATCAATTCACGGAAGGGTGGCGGGACGGTCGCTCTATTTACAACTTCCTTTCATGAATCAGGGGACACAAAGAGAAGATTCAAATTATACGGCCAATTCACGGTAACACTATCCCTAACGGAAGTTTGACGGACTATATTAACACACGCTTAAATGTGTGTAGTAAAAATGAGACAAAAAAATGTTGTTCAATTCTAGTACATATAAAGATACGATTTATTCGCCTTAGTAAGTAGACAAAATTATTTATAAAAAATATAAATTAGTAGGTATAGTTACATCTTAAATCAGTTAATTTATATAGAGCCTTCAGCCAAAAGACACTTTATGGAGTACTACTTCTACTACATATTAGGTAATCTGTGATTAAAGCTTCTAAGTAAACAACTAAAAATTTTGTTAAGGATTCCCTGAGAAAAAAGATGATGATTCAACAGATATTATTAAATAATATGCATGATAACAAGTTTAGTCTCAAATAAAATGATTTGACAACACAATAAAAAAGTATCGTAAAGTTTGAGGCACACCACAGCACAAAGACAACGTAAACATGCAATAACAATGAATCAAACGGAGCAATGAAAAACTTGGACGGGTTTATTGGTGTCAGGCCAAATTCTGAGTAGTAATGAATGACGGAGACTGGACGAAATGAACGAATGACGTGAGAAACACGAAATTCTACGGATGAGTAATGCACCGTCTAGAATCTGCATAGAATCTGTCACAGCGACACTATCGACGAAAACATAGCAAACAGGTCTCGCTAGAGCGTCTGTGAATCAGTGACTAATACATTATATTTTGACGCCATACGTCCGAAGTACGAAAGGTTCCAGTTTCAATCAGGTCAATTAACTTAATTAATTGGAATGTTGGAATTTGTGTAACATTAGAGTAATATTCATTGATAATTATTTATTATTTATAATCATTTCTTTTTTTAAATAATTACTCTTATTATCTAGTCGCTGTAATTTCGGTTGTTTTCCTTCTTTTATTTTCATATTACATAGGAAAACTACGCATCTAAATTGTTTCTCTCTATAAAAATATATTTTTAAAATAAAAAAGGGATAAATTATGTGTCAATTCAAAAATTAGAACGAATAAATAATATTGTCTGGACGTAGTCTTACGTTAATTAAAGCTATTTCCCCCATTTTTTCTCGTAAATAGAGTGTCTTTTATGTAGCTTAAAAATAAAGTATTAAATAACAAATAATAGCATCACCTGCTCAAATGTCCCGCCCGCGCATCAATCATGATTACAGTGAAAAATAATACAGTGAAGCATAACACCCCATAGCAGATTGTTATGAATCAGCCAATCTGCATTACTGAATATCCTTGCTCAAAGTGAGCAGTATAATACCTATAACTTCACTGCTTACTTGAGAGGCTCTAACGTATTATTGAGTCAAGGCATGTGTTGCAAATATTCAGAAAAAAGGGAAAGATACAATGCAAAAGTCCATTTTTTTCGACTAAGTGCTATATCAAAGTTCGTTAATGAAATTAAAGTAAATCTTCTAGCGTGAGTACATAATGACAAGTTCACTGTTTTCCTGCTTGTACTGGTGCATAGGCGCCCGATTGCGTTACTTGCCGTGACCAGGCATCGGCAGAAAGGATAATGTCACAACACTTTACGCAGATTAGGAGCTCTTAGCACTGATTGAGTTACCTCTTATACATACATATACGAAAATACAAACCTCACACACCTTTTTCGTAGGCAGAGATTAAATCCTTCGGTACAAACCTGACCTTTTTGTAAGATCTTGTAGACCATGAACCGTCTCCCTTGGTCCCTTCCAACGTGACCGTACGCATTCCTATTATAATCTGTATGCAAATATTTACTTAATATAACTAAATAATTTAAACACCTACTAATTTATAATTTATAAATGTATGTTTATCAAAAGGACCAATATGTCGTTTAAAAGAATAGTTATAGTTAAACGTTACATCTGCCCGCATTCGTCCACAAATCCTTCATTGGATATTTGCGGTCAAAATGTAAGCGTCTTGCAGGCACTCTTATCGCTCCGAAAGGGTACCACCGTTGAATATTTAACGCCTCACCTTGGATAGTGGGCATAGGCCGGCTCACGTAATATTAATACGTCGTTAACCTTTGGGCTGCCACTGCCATCGATCGACATTAGCAAGAAAACTACTTTTGCCCTCAGTGAACGGCCATTCACGACGAATAGAAAACGTTGCGTATTTTCTTGCTACTATCTATTTATCAACGTAATTGAAGTTCTTTTGTCATCCTTACGTGCTTAGTTTCTTTAAGTGTTTTGTATTAAAGTTAAGAAAGACCCGTTGTTCTAGTGTTTTTAGGTCCTGTCTATGACCTTCGGGTTTATGGATCCAATTTCAGGGTAGAGCAAATTAGCCTCGGGTTCAGCAAGGGTTGTGACAGGCTAGGTTTATGAATTAGCTTCTGTTTAAGTTATGGCTGGCCAAAATAAAAAATGGAAAATTCATCCTTAATGGAATTTGATATCCAAGGTGTACACTGTTCATGCTTCAGCACTTAAAAAAGTACATAAACTGGACAATGTGGCCAATGGAATAGGCCACAGTGGCTACTTTGAATAAAAAAGGGTTGCACGCAGGCTAGCAAATGAAGTCATTAAAATAAATATATGGTCATTAGAAAATGTCCCATTGAACTATTAGTTTCTTTCATTGCCAACTATTCGTCTACGATTCCGAAACTGTAGATGCTTGAATACCAAGCAGATTATTATCTACAAACCGAGCAGTTAGAGCCGAGTAAGACAATCGATTGACTTGGAACTGATTCAAAAACAGTTCAGCATTCGTCGAAAAGTTTATCAAACGCTCTGGTATATCCGCTCGTACAGTCAGCAGGAAAAGTAGCTGCATACTTTCTGCTATGATACGACCTTATTATTATGGCAATAAGGCATTTTGATAACATCAAATGATCATCTACTTTTGTGGCCAGCTGTACGAGCCCGTGTCACAATAAATCATACTCGCGGCTAGTGATCCGGCGCACTCAATGCCGAGCTTTGTCTGCGTACGGCCACCAGTTCTACATAATTACTGGGTACATATCTATCGCAGTACGTGTTTTGTTTACCTCGTGCGGTCGTGACAATAGTCATGTGCATTCCGATATTACTTTCGTACATATGAAGGCTTGTGGTCAAGCTCACGCTGCCATCCAAATACAATAAATTAAATGTTACATCATTTGATTACTTAATCTTTAAGTAATAAATTCAAAAATTAGATTTTTCTTGTAATATAATCTCAATCCGCACTAAATAACATATCAAGTCTTAAATGAATCTCTATTTCTGGATGATAGTCAATTATCGTACACAATCATGTAGCTTGGCCTTGTAAAGTTGCACATTTGCAATTAAATTGCAAATGTTAGGCACAAACTCGCGCCTGTTAGCAAGCGCTTATTGCATTCAATATTCTAGAACGTGCGTTTGCGACAAATCCAGCTAGCGTCCGCACGTGTTCCGTTTACCTCGCGTTCGCGTCGTGACGGGCAGGTCACAACGTGGCGGTGACTGGTCGCTGCCAGCTATGCCCGCAGCCAAGCACGATGCTGATAGAGTTTGGGAATATAAGGTTTCCTCGTGATGACTTAAGGTCCCAGAAGATGCCCGCGGATTAATGTCAGAAAAGAAGTGGCTTCAATTACCGATGGATTCGATGCATCGTAATGCATTGCGCGATTTCATCAGTCTTCGAGGCGGCTTAATGAACCGAGTTCGTTAGCCTTGCGGTGACATGCAAGCGTGATCCTGTGATGTCTCATCGTTTGATTTACTGTGTCCCGTGGAGTTTTACTGGGTTCTGTTGTCACCTGTTCCGGAGTTCATGCCGGCAGTAGTCCCACATATCCTGGATCACCTCGTTGCCCCCTCCTTGCGGCGGCAGATTCATGCGTAACGCATTTCTCCCCGAAAAAAGGTCATACAGACGCATTTGTACAGCCCGCGAAGGCCTGGGTTCGTAGGGCACTTGGAGCGACAGTAATTATCGCGTGGTGTCGTCGACTCGCGGCAGATCGTTCACCCCGAGGGTCGGCTGGAGCGATGCTATCGCCCATCTGGCCGGGACGCGCCGCTGCTTTAACTGCTTTAGTAGGTCTCCATGTCAATCGCGATCCTACCTGACAAATGTTACTGGCGCATCGATCTGACACGGAAATTATTAAAAATATTTTTATGGAACGACGTACCATAAGATAATATTAATTCCATGCGACGTACTCGCAATCTGACATCTGGGCCAAAAACATTTAACCATCGACACGCTAAGAAGAAAGAGAATCTGACATACATAATAATTATGGTGTAAAGTTAAATGTGATATATTATAATATAATTTACTAAAAAGCATTTAACCTGCATTAGTTTAAAACTTTTAATATCTTTACTTTTTTAGCAACGCCTTCATTTTCATTTCTTTATTGTAGAAATTCAACATACTCATATAAAGCTCGTTTTTCATAAAAAATAATATTCATCTGTTTCATGTTATGTTTTATCAATATTGATAAATCATATTTGAAATGTTTCGATCGAGCTTTATTAATTCCTTTAATATGTAGAAACCCCCCGAGTCTTTAATCAATTTAATTTTATCGACTTAACAGTTGTTCCTACCTACCTGAGATTTCTCTCTATACTTAATAAATTATTGTCCCTCTTTAACATAGGATATTAAACGGTATTTATTAAATAAATAAATAAATAAAAAAGCTTGTAAAATGATGCCAGTGTCAGTTTGCATTGTGCGAATGTAACTGTTTGTGGTCACTTAACGGGTTTAATGTCTCTTAATTTGACTTTATCAATGTATGGGCACGCAATGAAACCGGAGATTTTCTGGCTTCAATACCATGCTTCAATAACTTTGACATTATAATAATGTAATATTAATTCAAGTTCCTGTTACATTAAATACAGCTCTCCAATGTAGGTACAGTTATTCGTACGCTTATTAGATTTCAAGATATGTACATATCGACCATTTAAATATTACTTGCTTTAAATAAAAGCTATCATTAAAAAGTGAAATAAACGCACAAAATTAATTTAATGTGTAGACTTCCTTCTTGTTGCGAATTGAGCAGATTGAAGGAGCAATTTTCCTTGCCATTAAATAATGCGTAATTTTCCGTCCCCTTAAACAATAATTAGTGTACCACATGGAGCATGCGTACCCCATATTTAACAACCATGCTAATGCAATACATGCTAGATATAAATTACGTGCATTAAAGTCTATTTAGTGAAATCTCGTACTTAGATCCCGATTGGTAATTCAGTGCTATTTTAATATAATATTTAATATACTTTGTCTACATAAAGAAAGTTTTTCAAATATTTTTTGTACTTAAAACTAAGGATCAGGAATGAGTCTACAAATGTATTTTAAAATTGATTTGTAGTAAGGTTTACATTATATTTATATGGCCTTTTAAAGCAATTGGTTCCATCCTATATCACAATACATTGTGGTTAATTGTTCACAGGTTACTAAAATAATGCCTTCTACAAGGATAATACATCGATATCCCGTTTTTCTAGGAAATATATAGAACTTGAATTATTTATAGATGGCAATTATTGAACATAATATTTATCACATTATGAAGCCGTCGTGTGCCACTATAATAAGTCATAATAAATAGTAATAATGCTTTTATAATAGGCTCACATTCTCACACAGAGTAATGATTACGTGATGTTATCTACTGGTGACAATAGATTATGTTTACTTAGATTACACTTGAAATCATTGATACAAAAAAATATATCATGAAACCTGGAAAAGCCTAGCAATACTAATTTCCTACATTCAATGGACAAAAGATTCGTATGCATTTGAAACTGCTATTAAAATATGCTTTTAAATTCAGTTTTTAAAGCGTTGCTTCAAACTAAAATAAGTTTCGACAACCCAGGTACTTGACAAAAACATCAACCATCAACCGGTCGATAGTCTCTGACAAAAACTTGTTAACGGATTTTAAATTAATAACTGCACAAGTACCAAACTATGCCAGCTTGTATTTTTTGCCCCGTCAAAGTCACAATTTGTTACGCAAAGGAGTTTTATGGTTTTCCCATCACGGATAATGTATCTATCTATCTACCTACCTACAGACAATTTTTATATAATAAATGTGAAAATAATTCTGTCTGTTTGTCTGTTGCTCCTTAACCTTCGAATTACCGAAGAGCTCTATGAAATGTGGTAAAAACAAAGACTTTGGGAAAGGATATGACCTATGCTACTTTATATCCCAAAATAGGTACTGCTCGGATCCGTAAAATAATTTATAATAGACTGTGCTAATTTTACCGGAGAATGAGGGTCAGTTCAAATTTTAGAACATCGTAAATAGCTTAATGTTGGTTAGGTAAAAGAAGCCAACCAAATAACAATAAATATAGATGATCCCCGAGGAAACGTTCCAAAATGTAAATTCTGAGTACAAAAAGAAAAATGTTTCTATTAAATAGAAAGCTTCGGGAAAAATTATGAAAACCTACACGGGTGACTACTACCTTTTACTGGCCTGCTGCCGAAAATAGCTGACAGTATAACGTGAAAATTATGAACAATATTGAAATGATAATAGGTAATTATTTAGGTAGGTATAGTGTCGCAATGAGCGGGCGAGGCCCAGCTAATCGTGCAACTCTTGGCTCACGGCCGCCCGCCGCCCACTCGGCGACTCCAGTTAAACCCATATACAGTATACTCAGCCACTCAGCACTATAATATTCATATTTTTATCCACCCAAATGAAGCAATATGCTAATTGGGAAACAATTACTGACATGTTGATCAGCAGTGTTTTATAAATATATTATTTTATTCACATTCCGCGTTGTTACTGTCGACCTGCAATTGTGGTGCTGAGGGCATAATATTATAATTATTTTATGTTCAAGTAAATTGGCAACGAATGTCTTACGTCAATATTGAATACATTTTAATGTGTAATTGGAGTTTTTTAATCAACTTGCCACTCAAGACTTTCTAAAGCATGTTCAAAATCTTGAAATTGAAATGGAAACTCATTTTTGCGACGAAATTTATTGACAAAATACCCTACTTCAAGAGAATAAACAATCCTCTTATATAAACTATACAGCGGTTAACAAAATTAACCAAAAGTACTATATGGATATGAAAGAAATACGTTGAATATACATATACAATATTCTAAACGCATTTTTCTTACTTCTTTCACACAAACGAGTATGTGGAGTGTCTCATCTCAACGTAATGGCACTTTTGTAGGCGGAAAAGAGCATTCAGTGCATGTTTGCATGTCATGTCTGCAACTCTGAATTCTTGAAGTTTATTGACATCAAGGTTACACAAGAGTGTTGACCAAAAATTAACAACTTTTTGGAGTTTTGACCTTTGTCATGTCTGTTGTTTTTGACAAATATTGTGAAGTACAGTAACTCACAAAATCTTTACGAATCGCAAAGCTACATTGATGTGAATCATAATTTTCTCATCAAACCTATAGCTTTATTTCCAATACCATAATCATCCCGTTCTTTAAGACTAATCAGTAACTTATTCTTAGTAATATAGATGGGATGTGAGATAGCATTGGTAATTACGTTTTTAGTCTATAATGAAACAGCCGGCAAGCAGGTAGGCGCTTCGCAGGAATAAGCAGGAGGAATGATGAATGACCCTTAGTACTAGGTACACTCGCTTGACGAGATAGTTTTTCTTTAGCGACGACCAACACTGAAGCCAACGCATTGTTCTAGACCTAACTAGTTTATCAACATTCCGCATTGAATGTCTGACAACCTGTCCTGTACTTATGCAGGGAAGGCAGTGGTTGTATAGAATCAGCACCCATTAAGATATAGTTCAGTTCAGTGTTGCCATCTTTTGACAATACCATTCTCCATCACGAAACCGACCACTTCAACCTACCACACAATATGAGTTTTCACACATTAACAGCATCGATGAAGTAATCCTCAAGTTAATTATATAGATCAAGATGGTATTATTATACAAGATTTCCAAGTACTTGTTGTCTAAACATTAAACATTCCGACAAGTTTAGTATTGTATTCCTATAGTTGGCAATGGTATGGTATCCACAGGCCACGCAGTCACTCAACGTCCTACTCTATTGAGTCAAAAAATACAAATTTTGAAAACATGTTTAAAAACAAATCTTACCCTATGTGCATATTAATAAGTGGGCCGGCTTCATTGCCATTGTTTAAATTATCTGTCTGCGGGAATAGATAGTTCCTTTATTGTAAAGGAATCAGTCATCGCAACATTGCTATTGATATTGTTCGGAATAGGACCTATCTTCGGAGTCATTAGAACCGTGATTGTGTTGGAACAATGCCTCATTATCTCGGTCCTCGTAAATTCCCGCGTCTACATGCGTAATTACGCACCGCAACGCTTAGTGAAAGCTCCCTTGTCGACAAACTTAGCATTCGTGGTCTTAAATTAACTAAATGTCTTCTTCACTAAACATCCAAACAAGGAAACCTACGCGTTGTTTTTATTTTCATTTGTATAAACCCCTATCTGTAATGACACATTAGGTAAAAACCACATTAGGTAACTACTGTCGTTACTTAATGAAGTAAATTACACATTTGTAAAGTATTTAGAATGGGCTCATTATCACTAAGTATAAGGAAACATTTAGGTATACGTATGTTTAAACATTTTTTACAGAGTACCATTTAGGTAGTAAATTAAGGAAAACATGGTAACTTGGCGTGTGCTTCAAGCTGGAATCCTCACATTTAAAATCTCAATGAAAACGAATTTTCGCTAAAAAAAAGTCATGAAATAGTCAAAAATAGTTGTAAAAAAACAGACATATTGTAATGTGTGTACCGTGCTTAGGGTAGGTAACTTGAACAACTCCGCAGCAAATAAAAATGCTACTTCTCACTCACTACATTAATGATTATAAAAATAAATCTTTTACTAGATTTTCTTCAAAAGAAATCTCTTTAAAAAAAGGTTATTTTTAGAGATGGGCCGACTGTTCGCCTACTAGTCGGGAAAGCCGACTATTCGGCACCATTCGCCGACTATTCGGCAATGCCGACTAGTCGGCAAAATTCGCCGACTATTCGGCATTTTATAGTATATAATATACTTATTATAATATTATTCAGCACCTTCAATATTAACAAAGAATGTTCACTCGCGCGATTTCTTCTTCGAAGTTTCGTGACTTTTAGGCTTAAGGTGCTGGCAGATGATTGAGAGTCATACTTGTGAATAGGTGCTACCTTTAGGAATTGGTCTGCTGAACCCAATCTGTTCTTGAAATATATACACGAAAACTATAACTATAACTTAGTTAAATAAATAGATAATACCCTATCTAACGTCGTACTCGGTACCAATCTATATACATAATACAAAACAGGAAATGGACTGACTGACTGAATGATTGACAATCAACGCCCAGCCTAAACTACAAGACCTAAGAAAATGAAATTTTGTACAGGGATTCTTTATAATGCGTAAGTTCCCACTAAGAAGGGGTTTTTGAAAATTCATTTCATCCCCAAAGGGTTAGTGAGGGGTTGGAATTTTGTTTTGAACTTTTTTACAGGGGTGCTTCATAATGTACGACCATTAAAATAAAAAACCTCGCCGTATTGCGAAAAAATATCGGAACTAATTTCTTCAAGTGGCAACAATCAAATAAAAAAACAATAAGATGTCATTAATTATTACTGTCTGTCAGAGTGTGATGTCTATTGTCAACCGTGGCTTGTTACTATTGGATATTGTGAGTTATTTGTAAGTATAACCATAGCAACCAAGTGTTGCTATAACCATAGCTAGTGTGCTGCTCTAAAGCAGGTTTTTTATTTTCATGGTCAGGCTATTAGTTTCCACTAGGAATCGATTCGATTTAGTTTCTTGCCGGTTCTTCTCAACTGTCTGAAGCCGGTGGTAGAGTCATTCTGATTCTGTATCATTGACGATTCATTTTTTTTTAAGTTTACTTAAAAAAAACGTACTATTGGTGTACTATTGGTTCGAGTTTCGTCCATCACAATCTTTTGATTTGACTAAAAAAACTTCATTGATCTATTGTACTATTAAGATTATACCTACTACTAAGACTCATTTTACTGCGGGAAAACAACGACTAAAACGTCACGCAGTAATAGTTGTCACTGCCGAATAGTCGGCCGACTATTCGGCAATTTGAAAGCCGAATAGTCGGCTAGTCGGTTAGTCGGCAAATACTATAGTCGGCCCATCACTTTATTTTATTTCAGGTATAACCATTGACCTAAAAAGAAATCTTAGTTAACCTAAAGCAACTAAGTGGAAGCCTTACAAAGTAGCTCACACAAAAAGCCAACGTAAGCTTAAAGGTGCAAAGGAACATTTGACCGCCTTAATGAGTTTTCCTGGAGCTTTGAAACAGAATTCATTTTATTCCATTGAAAATATGGATTTATACGAAGAAAATATAAAGGTGATGAATTATATACTAAAGCATAATTTTATTTTACTTACAAACTCTAGTTTACCTAGTAATAACAGATAATATCTTCAGGGAGTTGGGTTTACTGTCGCCTCCGTCCACTTGGATCCCATGCTTCGCTTCCATGGGATCCACAGAAAATTTTTTTCGCCTCTTGAATCCCATAGGATCCTCAGATAATTACTGTCTGGGTCAAGCGGACATTTAAAAACATAGCTGGGGTATTTTAGTAGCCAACAGCATTTTTTTTTTTTTTAGCAAACACGGTGATCTCACGTTCTAATACTAAAACTAACTACGAATATATTTTACCATAGGTGGAGACTTGTTATTGGCATTATTCTATTTTATTTTATCTAAGCTCAGTGTAGTATTTAACTGTTAGTCTTCCAAAAAATAAATAAATAATATTCAATGCCATGTTACAAAGGTCTAACTAACCTCTGTGAGGTATTAACAGAAAAAATATAACCATAATTCATTAAAATCATTCAGTTGTTTTGCGTGAAGCACGCACAGACAAGGTCTCATTAGCATCCTACTCTATATTTTATAAAACACGTATCTTTACCTAAATATAAAGTACAATGCAGAAACTAGGAACGATCCTTTTTATTCTTAATTCATTTATGTGCCGGCAAGCGAATGAAATCCGAAGATTCATCTTCCTGTACTCAAGGAATGACTCGCCCACTTGAATAAAAAAATGTCTGTCACCGGATCAATGGCTAAAGAAATTGCTTTTTGGATCAAGTCATCTCACTCAAACTTTAATAATGAGTAGAAAAAAACGGTACGTATATGACTGTGAACTGATTTTCTTAATTTTTGTTTCTGGCTCCCCCAATACCCTACATAAAAAATTAACATGTTTATTACAATACAGCCTTGAAATCATTATAAGTCTCACCAGAGATAGAGAGACTAGTGTGAGAAGTATTCTCGGCAAACATGATCAATCATAACATTCTTAACTGTTATAATCACTTACGTTTACGTTTACGTCACACTTTATATAAATGACTATTTATCCTATTTAGGAAGAATCCACGTTAAAGAAAGGAGTACTGACATGCAATGAGTTCTTTTTACCAATTAGTATTTTTTTTGTTGTGGTGCATAGGAATGGCCGATACAAATCGTATATAGATATTAAATCGTATATCAGACCAATATCGTAATATCCGATATCGCTGCGTATCCAAACTATATACACGATACACGATATTGCTGGATCGATGCGATGCGTCTCGATTTGATATCTTGCTCGATATCCAAGACCTGCCGATAAAGGATATTAAACCGTATCGCGTTGCGATACGAGCTAAAGAAAGGATTTGTGAGTGAGTGAAATAGCATTAGTCGTGTGTTCGTACAATTCTAAACCTTATTTGTATAAAAATAAGGTTGTTTCAATACTTTCTTGTGTATTTTGACACATTTTTAATAGACCTTATTTTGTCAGCAATAAGATGCATTTTCGATTTGCAATTTTACGTAACTCTCACGGACCTTTGTCCTTGAACTCATAGCATTGGTGATCCATTTCTAACTTTTGTTATTCTATTAATAGATTCGATGGTTGGTATTATTAAGTTTATGTATTTCATGCTTTTAGTTACTACTAATGAGTTCTGCATTAATAAACATCGTATTTAGAAGTTCTAAATACGATCTTTATTAATGCAGTACTTACTGAAACACAAATAACTAAGTAAATACTATTAAAGCATCCTTAATACACCTAAAGTAACTAATCGAGTCAGTTTTAAGAAATAAATCACAATGAAAATATCGTGTCATGATACAGTATCTAGTTTCAGAACACATCGTTTTATAGGTTTAGTGTAACCAAATACAGTCCGATACTCCGATACACCAATATATAGTTGCACAGTCCGATACTCCGATACACCAATATATAGTTTCAAATAATATATAGTTTCAGAATCCGATATCAGATATCAATATATAGTTTCGATTCGATATTGTAAAAATCCGATATTACCCACTACGGTGCAAATGGCTAGGCTTGTCACCCCACCCGCAATGTACGTTGAATTTATAAGGACTACAACCAATGATATTATGTATATACAAACAAAAGTATCATTAAATTATCTAAACATTAAAGAATGTTGAAGTTGGTATGGCTGAAAATCGTAAGTCACTTTCCTGGAAGGCACGAACATCCCTTTATCGCCAACAAATACGGCTGAAAATCGTAAGTCACAAAGGACAATGCTCAAAAAAGACCCAGAGCGAACAGATACAGGATGTAGCTCAGAATGTTAGTGACATTTAGTGATATAATTCTATAAATATATCACTATAAGATTCGGTGGCTAAATGTGTGATATTGCTATTTGTTTTTTGTTAGGGGTGATTTTTTTCAACCTTTTAGATATCGTCAAATTGGTTATATTCGAGAATATAAAAATTATACCGTAGTAGTTTTTAAGTGTTACAACATATTCACGACCACAACAGAAGAAAAAAATAATGTAAAATAAGATACATGTCTGCTGACAGTCTGGCAATTGCAGTTTAAAAAATTCAGTGCGTCTAATTTATATTAAAAGAACTAATATTTACTTACAAACATGCATGTAGAGTTGATGCATTACCGTACCTACACTAAACTTATTTGAGTATTTATTTTAAAAAGTAAGTACCTATGTAGTTTCAATAGCGCCTACTTAACGCCAGTGTAGACACTGCAATAACATTAACTATAATTCCAATTAAAGTTAGATTAGTTGAAAACAACTCGTAGACGCAATTACCTGTCCCACGTAGCGACAACACAAGTGGCATTCACTCCGGAGCCAACAAAGCGTCGCGCTCGGTAAAGTACGTCTGTCGATGAGTGATGTTACAAAGTTTCGACTCTGAATTTAAAGCCCAAACAACCGGTTGAGATTGCCTCTAATGAACCGATCTTAGTACCGATATGGAACCGGAACGACCGCTAATGACAGCAAAGTTGCTTAACAATGAATCATTTATTACTTTAGTAGATAGACTTAGCAGGAGATATTAGTCAGTTTTTTTTAATGAAAATGAACTGTGTTTCTCAATACATCGCAACTTAAAACTACTCGTATCATTATTTGGACCATTTTATTTCCTGTACCCAGACAGTGGTCCACAGAAATGCTTATATTGAAAAATTAAATCGTGTTAAACTACGAATAAAAAATAGAAGGCTAATTTTGTACACAGGTAACAAAGGATGATGGGCATTTTGGTATCGGTATTTGGGCAATGTGTTCAATCAAGATGAATCATACATCGTTGGATAGACCTTTTTAAGTAAACAAAAAAGTACTATGACGACCAATACGTACACGTTGTCCATTTCTAAATATAAATAAAATAAGCATAATGAGCATATGAAGTTTGTAACGCATTAAATGAGAAAACTTACTTTGAACTTTTTTATTTACTGAAGGAATACACAACCAATTATTATAAAATGATGATCATATAATAATTAAAATAATAAATAAAAATAGCATGCCAATATGACAATAAATATCACAGAAAAATTAAAATTATATAACGTTCAAGGCCGGATTACTCTAATTGGTCAGTGAATCAGGACTAGCGCTTCGGTTATTCTTATTCTATAGAAAACTACCTTTATAACGATATATCATTTATTTCGATTGGTGCCGATACCAGGTTCCATACTTCTGTGCCCATCATCCTTTTCGTAAAAACAATGTACCTGTTAATCTGAGAAAAATCAATGTTTATACTATTCATGGTCTGCACCCGAAATTGTTACCGTCCCACATATTATATGGAAGCCGGCAAACGAGGAGGCTACAAATCTCTAGTTAAGTGAAAGCATGTAGTACGTAGACAGATATACAATGCCAAATAAATATCGAAGAGGGCGTTGGAGGAATATCAGGGACCTGCTGACGTCCTTTTGGGAACAGCTGCCCCTCCGATCGCCCCTAACAAAATAAATACGTGACCTCAAGTCGTTTGTGGTAAACATGTTCTATTTCAGACCTTGTCTGTGTATATTGGTAACTGGGGTCAAAATAATAAACAACAAAAGAAGTGAATTATTGACAAAAGACATATTGTATGGATTTATACATAGAAATATTATGTACTACGAAGTAATATTAGCTCAATGGATTTATATTTGGAATTACAAGGCCTCAATTTTAATCAAAATCTGTAAAAAGCTTAGCAAATACCTATGACGCGACCAATTCAATATGCCCATAAGATCTTCGAATATGCTAAATTGAAACAGTCGTCTCTCTATAAAGAGCGCAGTTCTGTTTAACATTAACAGTCGGTATGTCTACGAATATTTTGCTTTCAAATGCCCATTCATTTCACAACTGAATATTTTACTACATTTTTACTCCGATGGGAAACTTAGTATGTAGTTTGAACAAAAGACTTAACTTTTCCAGTTTTGGTTATTTGAATAAATTATGCATTGCATTGTGTTAAATCAATGGTAAATGATGCAATAAATAAGATAACCTCCATTCTTAACGTTGATTGAGTGTCCTCCGTTCCCGCGTCTAATTCCGATAAAACCACTTGTACATCCCTACGAGGGAATACGTCTGCCGATCCTTTCTAAAGGGGCTTATCCATTTATTAGAGTGCGTATCGCCGTATCATCGTCTACCTGATATTTTAAAGAGTTCTTTGTTTGGGAGGTCGGTGACCCCGTTATCTACCAGTGTCCTATTAGTCTACTTGTTGATGCAGCCCATTTTTAAACATATCAGCGGCACTTACCTATCGTAAGCTTTTAAAACCACAGATAACAGAAATTTAGATCTCTATGTTTAAAACCGTTTATTTCACCGATAAGAACATCTACGTTTCTATTTCTCTTCATATTTGTATAATAACTAGTTGATATGCTAATAATAACGATTCATTCTAAGGGCATTGTTAGAAGAAAGCAGTTGCAATCAAATAAATAATAATTGCAATTCTTTTCTTTTTAGAATGATTTGCCTTAAATCTATTCAAACATTCGCCTTGAAACTTCAATTGCCATTCTAAAAGCCCAGTTCTGTAAAAGAACTTAAACTACACCACTTTATTAAACTTAAAAATATCTTACAATTACGTAATGAATATTAAACCATCGACCCTTAATTTGAATACGGAGCCGGTTGAGCCGCGACGAAAGTAATGGCGGTTAATAAATAATACAGGCGTACGTGACGATAATGTCGCATGCATGCCGGCAGCATGCCATGCTAGCATGCGCGACTGTACAATGTTTATTTGGGCGGACGGGGGCGGGCGGGGCGGGTGCTAGGCTAGGGTTAACAGAATCATTACCAATAATTTTAGCCAGCCAATAACCGTTTTAGAGTTTTGACTCATCATCACTATCATAATCAGGCAGCCTTAGTCTTGTCAAGCAGTCAAAGCTAATTAGGCTCTAATCTGCAATACAGCCAAATGCGATGAAATAAACATACTTATAGTTAGAGAATGGAAAATACTAGGTAAGTAATACCTACCTGTTACCTAGTAACAGGAATAGACACAGCGTCTGCTATCTAGTTTTGGATAGATAATAGTGTAAAAGTATGGCGGACAACATACATTTAGACTACGAGTATACCTCGACTACGTTCTTCAATAGTTAAATAGGGACAATTTTTAAGACAGACATACCTAGTATAATCCTGCTCCCGTGTGGAACATATGTTTAGTTTATTTTCTTCTTATATCTGAAATA
The DNA here is from genome assembly GCA_949319885.1 of Mecyna flavalis. Lineage (NCBI taxonomy): Eukaryota > Metazoa > Arthropoda > Insecta > Lepidoptera > Crambidae > Mecyna > Mecyna flavalis. The sequence goes on from OX439426.1 coordinate 12,277,835, forward strand.
TCTTCACCTTTTTTTTCCTTTATACCTATATTATTCAATCTTATTTTAATTAAATAACTACATATCTCAAATAAAATACCAAAGTATTTATTTACTTCTCAGTAATTATTCATTTATTTAAACGATTGCATAATTATACCGATAACTGGAGCCCAATGTAGATGATGTGTGCCCTCATAAAATAGTACATTGCATGCCATTGCAAAATTCAACATTAGTATATTTAGCAATGACATTATACACAGAATATTCTTGTTTTTACAACCCTAATTGTGCCCGGCTCACGACTGTCTAATAAACAGAGCTTCATAAATGAGTTAATTAATCATAGTTAAACATCGCCTAACTCCGACGGCATCACTGGCCCGATATTTGTACCTACATTTCGCTTATGATGACAAAGTGCTATAGATTACTGAGGCACATAAAGAACTTTTTGCGGTCATTAAGATGTTATAGGAGAAACAAATCTTAAGTATAAGTTATACATTACATATGAGTATTGTTAGCAGTAATAAAAACATAGGTAAATAATGATTGAATACAATACCCTTTTTAAATTCGAAGGCTTTTATACTTTTATATTACCTTTACAGGAATATTTTCGGGCAACTTCAATACTCAAAATATTAACAAATTCAGTTCATAGAAATGACACGATATCTTATTATGTAGCTCTATAGTGAAAACGTTTGCCGGTTTACCTACTTACCTACTAAGAAAGTTACACTTCTTCTTTTACGACAATCAAATCGATTTTACAAAGACAATAGAATCGAGCCCATAAAGTATCAAACATTGAAATAAACAGGGGAATTGTTTCGTTTAAAATGACACATTTCTCAATATCGATAGACGTGACCTATAAAATTGAGTAAATCAACTGATTACTTATTGATTCTCACACACGACATACATATTTATTTATACGTAATACCTAACAACTATTCTTATCAGACCAATTTTGTCCATGCTCCGGAAAACGCCGTTTGTCTCCCATAAAAGATTAAATTCGTAGAAAAACGACGTCAAAAACTTAAAAAGGCAGTTTGGATAACTCCGGCAACATAATTCTAGAAGTTCATCACACGATAGCCAAAGAAAATATTCGTTTCATCTACTTCAGCTAAAATTTATCACCATTAACTACTTCAATGTGTAAATAGACCATTTATCACGTATTTGTTTTAATGAAGACGGCTCCACACAGTTTCCTAGAGCAATCATTATTTTTCAACAAAACGCGAACAGATTTGTTACCAAAATTAGTCGGTCGCGGGTAGTTTAAACAAGGGGCGGAAGGAGTGGGAAAGGGAGGGGGGAAAGCAGGGACGCAAATAGCCGAGTGACCCGGCCGTTGACTTGGTTTATCCTAATCCGTCCCACTACTCCAGTTCGGTTGTGAAGCCAAACAACTCGCTTATTTCCACTGATGGTCTATGAATACCAATTTAATTGAAGACGGCTTAATTTTCTTAGCCTGATTTCACACAGATTGAGATAAAAACGGGATGATAATAATAACGGGACTGAGTGCGATGTTAAATTTACTAGCTTCAAAAGTGAATATTATAAAAAAAAGAATTTTCATGAAAATATTAACAGGCCTCCCTCTGTGGAAATGTGATTCCATCACTCACGTTCAAACACAGATGATCATATACCAGTTTCTGGTAATCTATTGCCTGAGTACGCTTAGCTCAGTAAGACAATGGAGTTTTAAATAGAAGAAAGAGGATTTTGTGTTGGAGTTGCTGGCATTCACCAACAGGTCGACCACGTGTCGATCCGATCTACCAATTACATAATTATAAAGAACAAATGAATAAGAATCTACAACGTATTTAGGACATCCCTATACTTAGGCAGACACTGTAAGGTCATATAAATGTTCTAGACATATTTTAAAACTTTTACTCGATCTACACGTGCACACTGCACATACTCATACGAGTATATCGTTCGCAGGCCAAACATGCGTGCGACGCTCGTAAAATTAGGGCACAATCCCGTGAACATTGATTCAAATAGTTCCATCCGCATATTCAATCGTGCCTCTGATTAAGATGTAATCGCTTTTGTAGCTCTATTGGCTGTGATGTGACTAGCTTAAGATTGTATCACAACTTTAATATCTGTCTTTACTTATATATAATATGTAGTACCACTACTTTCTTACTACATATTAATATCATAAATGTAAAAGTTTGACAGAATTGGGGATAGTTATATGTATTAGTTTAATATCCATTTCAGTGTTTATTATACAGATATTTTATAAGCTATATAAAATAAAATATAGGCCACTTAAACATAGCTATCTTTAGATTTTATTTTACATAATTATTGATTGCACACATTATACAAATTCTAAATTGTGGCTTTCTGAAATTTGCATTTACCTAAAAACAATAAAGATAATATCTTCAGAGTTTTTCACTATATTATAGTGAAAAACTCTGCGCATCGTGTCGACAACAAAGGCATGTCTATTTTCTAGCTACTTAGTAGTGTGATGGGAAAAATAAAGAGAATAATAAACAAGGCAGAATAAATCGTGAATCACGTCGCATTTTCCGTGGAAAGGCAAAAGATTCTACACTCAACAAAACCAAAATTGTATCAAAATTTTTCTAGAAAGATGGTACATCTTTTAAGATTATTTAAACTCATTCAATAATAATTACATGAAGGAAGACGTAGAACTTAAAATGAAATTTTACCTATCCTCAGTTTAATTCATTAATTGCATTCCAATAATACATTATTGTAACGAAAGCACGAACTAAATTATAGGAAACATCAACTGTATGAACTGTATCCCATTATCACCTGTATCGTAAACCCATTTAAATCCATTTAGAGAAAAAAACTTTAGTATGCCTCGTCTTTTTCACAACAATAGGACATCCAGGATTAGCTTAAACTTAAACCCTTAGGAACACTAAAATACTAGGTACCATTTACTAGTATCGTTGTTTTGCATGGTCCTTAATCACGGTGAATTCTGGCTTTATCGTAATACCTAACTTTATCGAGGATTGCATTGTAGTCGTAAAAGTTCTTAAGGGTCAACGACACCCCAGCGTTTCACAGTGAGGTCAAGCTCCTTGGGGGTTTAGAGACTATTTTTGTCAGTGTTCACCTATTTCGTATACACCCGTATTCGTAAGCAACTGGCGAGAATTGCATACTCGTATACACCAAAACTCTTCAGGTGATTTTTTAATTTACGTAATGAAGTATCAGCTTGGTCCTATTCCAGAAGTCAGCGTTACACTTTTTATGTAATAAATAAAACCTACAAAGGTAATAAAGAAAAGTATCAGCTAACTAATGTTCCACTACAGGGCAAAGGAGTCCTTCATTATGTCATCATCACAATCATCACCGGTACTTATACCACTAGACCATCGAGGCGAACAAAATAAATTATAATAGAAATATCTAATATGTTCTGCGAGTATATAATCAGTTCAATATAACTCTAATGGCGATCACTATATTCGTAACAGACGTTGAATCGCTACTGCTACGGCTGCCAAATGAAAATAAATATCTCCTCATGGACTACGCAAACAAACATACATCCAACCTACTTTTATATTTAGAACACTTGAAAGTTTTTTCCTCGCGTATTTCGAGTAATAACATCCACCATAAATCCTGGCGGAGCGTAAGCCAGTGCTCTCTCGGATACATATTCTTTAATTTGGCGCTCATTACGGTATGTAGGAAACGCGCGTAATGAACCATCTCGGTCGTGGAAGTCTTTTTAGTTTATTAGAACGGGCAACGCCATGACCAAATAACAGCCCGTAGCCTTTCGTGGCTGCGAAGCGTATTTACATCATGCAGCGCTACAAACAATCCTCTGATTTTTAGGAAAGCTGGTAACTAACGAATACCTATATGGAAACCTGATGGTAAGCAATCACCACCGCCCATGGCTGAAAACGTGCGATTAGGGTCTCAGATGCTTTGTCTGTCTTTGAGGAAAGAATAAGGAGAAAGGGGAAGGGTTACGGGGGATGGGGATGGATAGATAGGCAAAGGGGCAAAGCGTCACACGTCTTCTGTAAGAGTATGATATGTACTGCCCTGGTCGAACCGGCCCACTTCAACTCAGTCTGCAGTATGGCTCTACCACATTTAAAACTTGGTTTATGTCGGTTCTGTGAACGTGTCTTCACTCGTACACCGCAATACTTACGTACTCAGGCTTACTAACTGATTCTTTTAATATGCTACGCCATAATGTCGGATTATGCTAATGCTCTGGCAGCGCTGGTGACCGGGCCTCTATGGTCGCGGCGCTCCTGTCGTGCGGTATCGTTAAAAAGGATAATGCATATTTATGTTGCCCCCAAATTTCTTTATACATTTTTCATGAACTTTAAAAGCCATTGTCATTTCGATTTTCTTGATTTGTAATGCACACTCTCCTAAGTAACGTTTTAAATGTTTATTAATGAGTTGCAGTAGTAGTAGCATGCAACCACCTTCGTATCAAGTCATTGATCTCCAATATAAATAACTTTAGACTACCTACTGTGTTAATAAGATTTTTAATAGCTTTTTCTCAGTAATTAATTCTAAATTACGGCAAAACAACAGTTAATAGAGTGTTATAAATTCACATTAATAGCTGTGTGCATGACGTAGACACCCACTAAGTCCTAATTTAATAACGATATACACACGACATGCAGCAGTGGGTCGCACGTCAACGCAGGCGAGCTGGCTGAGTGACGACGAGGCGGGCCGGACCGGACAATGAGCTATAAGCAACACCTTCCAAAGTCATTTGTTACAGTTCCACCACTTGCAGTGGCGCTGGCCAGTAGGCAGTATGTAGGGCGCAGTGTTACTGGCAATCAATACCCACAGCAGCCGGCGCACTGTTTATTGAGCAACATGACAGTTTTCGCGTGTTACGAAGTATCATTTGCAGATACCGTTCATTATCTGCTGAAGCCGAGTTTAGCCCGCTGTCAGAAGCACACTTTCAACTTGTGTTTCACACGCTTTGTTCGAATACAATGACTCTCTACGTTCTTTTTGTTTTCATTCAGACGACCTTTGTTGATAATAAACAATATCGCGACTTTAATGAAAGAAATCATGTAGCGTGAGATTTTTTATTATTTATTTTGCAACAGACGCATTCGTTTGTTCCGCTTGTACTTCGGTAACTTCAAGGTGTATTACCAATTTAGTTGTTTCAAAACGATGTTATTCATCTAGAATGGTAATTTTGTAAGAACGCACCCATGAGACTTATTCACTGACGGCAGCAAGGATTTTGACCAGCTTCCCACGTCCGCGGATTGGCTTTACGTCATTGCGCCCATTACTCCAAAAATACCCGGCGCAGACGCTCTAGTCGCTTAAAACCATGTCAATCAAGAATTCAATACTCCGAATTCACAATATTGGCACTGCAAGTAAACAGAGCTACTGCTTCGCCAATCAATACTAAGTTAACGAGCGTAATTATTTATTACGATATTAATGACTTATCTTACGGTTTACAAGTTAGGTAATGAGTCTAAGAGATAAAAAGTAAGAAAAATTTATCTTAACAACACCTTTCTCGTAGTTGTTACAAGCAATAATTAACATCAATAATTTTTGATATAGTCTTGTATAAAACGTAAAACGCACATAATCGCAAGTAGTTTCCAACTGTGCCAAATACACTACCCGAGCTCTTCCCATTAACAGCAGTAAACAGCAATATTGCTTCATTGTTGCGCTCCATTATGTAAGTCGATTGTGTGGGGACAGTGCGCGTGACATTTACGGCCGGGGAGCGAATCGCGCGCAGCCTCCGCATCTCGCACGAGCCCCAAATTGACTTCTGGCCTTCGCTCCGATGAAGTGGGACACCCGTTGCGAGAATCACCTTTTATTACATTCATCAGCTCCAAACATATGCTCAGCCTCGGTGCTAACTGTCAAACTGTCCGTTTAAACAGATTATCCCCAAAACGTATGCAAGTCGCCCCGCGGTCGTACTTTTAACCTTATCATTAAGATCGTAAATGCACAACAAACTGATGTGATTCTTTACATTTGTTCTGTCACAGATTTTACGTTCGAGACTCATACGGAACATGTTTTGAAAACGACAACCGGTTTCGAAAATATATCAATTGAAAGCACTCGCCATTGCAGAGCGCATGTTTAATATTATAATGCGGCTGAACGCTCTTACAACATCAAGCGAGGAACCTGTTACATGACGGATTATCTGTCTGCGACAGCAGGCTTGCCAGACGCCACCTCCACCTATCCAAATAGGTCATGTGCCTTAGGAGACAGCGAGATTACGTCAATCTGCTCTCGTGTCATCGATTACAGTATTGACTCTTAAAAGGCCCACTTAAGTTTCCAGTTATCTGAGAAAGTATCGACATGACGGTAGTTACTTTCGTGATTTTACGACCATCGCTTCCTTTATAACGGGAACGAGTAACACTGGTTTTTTTCGATCTATTGGGTAATTTGCATAACGAACCAGTTAGCGGATTATTGTATAATCTTAGAAAAATTAAATGTGTTACGAATGTTACGATGTTGCATGCTAATTAATTTGAATATGCTATTTCACAACTTGCGTGTGTGGCCATTCATAAGTTTTCTCAGAGATGTTTAGTGTATTCTGGGTGATTCAATCCAAAACGTAAGTTGGGTTTTACTCTGCATATATTCACCTGTGAAGTGAATTGTAATTATGACCTTCTAAATAGGGCACGCGAGGTTTTCCTTTTGTGTCGATACCTATCATAAGCGCACGCGCACTGACAGTGTAAAAATCGAATTACCGTTAGACATGTGTCATCGCGTCCTCGTTACCGCTAGCACGCTCCACGAAACCTGTTCTTGCGCTTATACCTTTATTCAACACACCTTTATTCGGTACAATTTCGCCGAATTTGCAGCACTTTGAATTTCTTCGTGGCCTGCATTTCACAGTTACGTACAGCCTATATTGCAATCGGTTATACCATTTGTAAATCTCAGGTAAGTTCCACTGATGTCATGCGTTGTTGTGACGTTAAACGATAATGCGTGGTTAAACTTAAAAATTACCCTATCCCCCGTTGAACTGATTGCCCGTGCAACCACATTTTCCGATTTGCTGATTTTTTATACTTTCTTTCAGTCATGTCTATTTTTAAATGAAAGCAACTAATAGCGTTCTCGCGACCATTAGTGCCCTTGGGAAACATATCATGGCACTATTATATAGCCATTGAATGTTGTTTCTTAAACATTTATTTTGTGTTCGTTTTGCTGCAAAGCTGAGGGTAAAACATGACATTTACACTCGTAACAACACACGCACCAAGCCAGCGGAATTGAGAGAGCTATTACCGCAAGTACCAGGATTAGGTACAAGTTAAGTAGCGACATCCGTTAAGGCAATTACCCACCTAAGGGTATAATTTACAGACTTTTGTCGTTAAACATAAAATTATTTTGACCCGAATCATCTGCACTTTCAGGTTTATTAAATTATAGATGATGGGACAGGTGCATGACCTCAGTCCGCCGGATACGAAGCAGATGTATGGAAAACCGTGCCAAATAACTATTGTTAGAAAACACGAAATGAAATTGCTTTCCGACGTAAACCTATTTTTTTCGTTAGATTCTACTCTGATCCGATGCTATATAATTAAACACTACTAAATATCGGCATTCCAAACACTTCGTTTTATCGAACATGTCTAGATGCTCGATCTGTCCATGTCCATAAAAACTTCCTTTACACAGCAATAATAGGAACATTGGACTTCATCAAGATCAGCCTTAGGTAAACCCAGTGACTCACGCTTCAAGGTCACCGATACGACAGATTTAACATAGGTACGCATTATAAAGCTATTTATACTACTGTCATTTGTCAAAAGGCGAGAGTTTTAGGTCCAAAGTTTTACCGCTTGTAAATAAAAACTCATTTTGTTTACTCAGTTCCATAAATTACGCGAGGTGCAGCTTTCAGTCGTTATCCTAAATAGCATTTACTGTGTTTTTTCGCCGTAGATGAAATCTGCGGTGATCCCTACATCACTGTCCCTACACAATCAGCAACATAAATGTGGGAGTTCACTGGAACTATGAGGAGTATGAGGTTAGAGATTCTAATAGGATGACAGTATGGTAGCTTTAATGATGTTTATCAGGTGAAACAACCCTCAGAGCTTAACTTTACAATGGATACCGCTAAAGATTGATTCACCTTTCCTGCGTCCATATTTCACATCAAGATTTAACTTGATGTCTTGAGGTGTCAAATAGCTTCAAGACAGGTGTTTTCTTCGTCCACTGCTTTATCACATACCATTAGAGGTAATTGTGGTCAAATACATACTTTATATAATCACAGTACAACCATTAAAAAAGATAGGTCATCTATTGTTTGATATTGCAGAGATTAACAAGGACCGAACAAAAGCCACTGGGATATTATTACCAGTTAAACAACATTTTTATTCTACAAACTGTCAAAGGTGTTTTCTGCAGTTTGTCATTACGGAGTTCCATTATTTGACTCTGCTGGTACCAATTTTTTTCTCTTTGTGTCCCAGCTTCATTACCAAGCTGAAAGCTTTGATATCATTTCTCACTATGCAGTCTCGCGACTTTCCAGTTTGATTTTTTTTTTAGTATCCATTAAGTGACGTAGTGGAATTGTACTACCTACATTGTCGAAGTCTTATCTGTGGAATCCTTCATTCCGTGAACTGATATTAATAGATAGTGATATCTCATGTAAAATCTCTAAACTAAAATGGTACCTATCACGTACAGACGTTAAAGTCGTAAGCGGACTATTATATATAAATAAAATTATGAGAATATGAAAAGTCGATAGCGATGTTATTCTCTTTTTTACACAAAACTGACAATATCTCTCCCTCGCCTTTATTATTAAAGATCAAAGATTCATCCATACATCGTTTGGATATTAAAATTGAAAATGAAGTCGTCTCAAACAATTACTTATATCTTATCATAAGTAATCCTACTACTTACTACCACTTAATAATATTCTAAAATTTAAACCAGTGTACTCTACAAGTTCAAGTCTATACCCACCTAAGCAGTCGACAAAAATGTATGAGTGTGTTACACTCTGTCAAATGCTAGAAACAATTGTATGACGAGAAGAAATAAAACTTAAAATAAAGTAAATAACTAAAGCAATAATTTGATAGTTATTTACTTTAGTAAACGTTGATACGTTTACACAAGTAAAGAAAATCACAATGCAATGTGATTTAATCAGTGTCTTTCTAGGTCGCATCAATTAAGATAGCTTCCGTGTTAGTAAAGCCGTGAATTCCGATGTATTTTACTGACACTTCTGGGAAAAATGTCATTTGTTATTCACTTATGTGCATAAGCAACTGGCAGTGAGTCAGCCGTAATGACGTTAGAAACGTAATGACTGCCAAGGTAAGCAGACTATGTGACCACTAAGCTATCAGTGCAAGTAAACGACGATTTAAATTCTTATGCCTAGTCTGGCGTCTACTACGCTGTCTTCCTTGAAGTTAATTGTTTAATGATTGTGATCATTATAAATCCATACATATTGATATAGTTTTAGTTTAAATAAATAGCTTATGGTAGTGACAAATTACTTTTGTAACGTTCAGAATATTTTTTGGAATTATGAGGGCTCAGATACTCCGCTGGGAATTCGTGTCAAGTGGCTACTTCTTGTTGTCTGCGTCTTTGATGTCACCTATCTTCCCGCTTCCTTATGGCAGTTACCTATTCCAACGCTCATATTCTATTCTACGAAAAGATCCTGCCTACTCGCAATTCAACTCACCTGTCTAGTGTCTCTCTTGGCCCACGTCTGTAATTCAAACCTCGCAATGGATGATAATCGTGTCAGTCTTTCAACTTTAAACAATCTGGTCCATGAGCTTTGGTGTTAAATCAAAGATGATCAGATTAATCAGTGACCAACTGACCGAATATACGACCGCAGTAAAATGAGAAAAATGCCACACCACTGAAAAGTCTGGCCATCTGTAAATCTGTAAATTAATATTTAGATTACTTGTCCTTCAAAATACTGCAATTTAACTGAAACTGAACTGAATCCGTGAAATGATTAATTTTTTCAAACTAGCTTTGGCTGGCGTTTTCGCCCGCGTATGTATAAATTGTAGCATAGTTAATCTGATGTATTACTGTATTTCATCTTATTTGAATTTGCATGAAAGAGTAACAAACATCAATTCGTACAACCTCAAAAACTTTTGCACTTATAGTGTACAAGAACATACTTAGTGGGATATCTTCAGCCGCATTCAATTCTTTATCTGCAAGTATGACGAAGAGTAGGTAATCGGCTGTAAATCCCAATTCAAAATACATCGCTCATAATGATTTTTAACAAAAAACTGACTCATATTTTGTAGTAGTTATCTAATCTGGCCGTTTCCTCGACAATTTCGCTAACAGATATTGAGATATTTTTGTATTATGAACACCACGATATGAATCAGTAGTCATGACAAAAACGTTCAATATTATACTAGGAAGATTTATAACAATGTGTCCCGAACGTCTTATGTTATGCGTGTTAGTGGTTAGTTAGTTTAGGAGGCCACGACTAATTCTGACCATCATAAGCAAATCTATCTGATAATATAGTGTCTTGGTTTTCTCAATCGACTTTAGATACGGGTTGAAAGATTTTTATATCATTGATAAAAAGATACTTAAACAGCATAACAAAGCAAGTGGCTGCATGTGTTGCAGGTACAGATTACAAAACAACCTTCTATAATTGTTACTTGGTAGTTGGTTGGTACTAATTGTTACCCTGTCGCGTAAGTTATCTGCAGAAATGGTTTCTTATTGTTGGTTATGAATTTTATACTAATACGATATGCACAATAATTAGCTGACCTTGAAGTACCTACCAGGTATGTCGCAGCAGGTACGTGACTAAATTTACGTAATTCCGAGCAAAAATTGCTTACAGAATGTCTGGTGACACAAATTGATTATTTTGAAAACAAAGGTCGCAACACACGCAATTAATATAAGAACTTTAATCTTATGATAAATTATTTTCAAATCTGCAACTAAAGTCATCGATATTATTTTTGTTGACAGCAAGGACAACATGGTGACCACAACTTCGATTTCCAAGTATCATAACCACAGCAATATTTAATTGAATCGAATTATTGTTATGTATTTCCTGATTAGAACTGTATGAACATTTGGTGTAATGGTCGAGAAGTCGGCTATTTCACCAAAGGTCGCGGGTTCGATCCCCGCACGGTACAAACATTTGTGTGCATGAACATGTCTGTTTGTATCGGTCTAGGTGTTTCTATCTATGATATGTATTTATTTAAAAAAAAAGTATATAAGTAATGTTTATCCGTTGTCTGGCACCCATAGCACAAGCTAATGCTTAGTTTGGGGCTAGACGGCGCTGTGAATAATGTCCAAAGATATTTATTATTTATTATTATTGAACAAGAAATTTTCCGTGCGCTCCTTTACTACAGGTTGATAATGTGTGCGTACTGGCGTACGTGTGTTATTACGAACGTATTGTGTGATGTGATGTGTATACGCGAGACGCTTATCGCTCGGCAGGAAGTGGCTTGGTTTATTATTCGTGTCGTGGTTGGCGCGGCTGCGTGCGCCGGCGCAGCGCAGGATAACAGCTACGCGCCTGTCCAGATATCTACGACACTAACGGGACACGTTGATAATAATCTCTAATTAACAGAGAAACTCATAGTTGACAACTTTGAAGTACTTACTTCTAACCCGTCGCTTCACTCGGCTTCTACAGGAAAACATGTAATCTCATTAAAACACCTTTCGAAAAGGATTTATCCACTATAACAATCGGCATTTGTGATGATCTTGTGTGGCATGAAATATGCCAACCATAGTTTTAACGATGACTTGATCTGTCTCTAGGGTAGAAACTTCGATTTATTTATTCCACTTCGTTATTTTTAATGATGAAATGTGTACATCACCAAAAAACAGGTTTTAAGCTGCTTTAAACACATTTACTACAGTAAATTAGTTTCATAAAGGATATACGCGTTTCGGTGTCAAGATGAGTAACATCCTGACACCAAAACTACTCATTGCAACTACATTCTTTTGTAACAAAGACGTGGAAAGTTACGGATTTCCCCGAGTGCATGTGGAACTAAGATTTATATATGACACATACCTACCAAATCAGTTCATTGCAACATCAGAAACATATCCGTTGACGACAAATAAGCTCCAGGATCCTTATTGCATTAGTAGATATCGAATCAGGTTATTTAAGTACCTACCATTATACGAGTAGTTGGCAGACAAATATTACCTAAAGGTAAGGTTACATAACTCTATGTGATTTTCCGAGGGCTCGTGTAGCTAATTTTAGATGTGAACGTATGCCCAGAGCACACGACAACATACCGTGAATGTAATAAATCAGCCATCATCTGCAGGTGGCAACGACTTAAGCTCATCTCTTTTCCAAACCAGATCGCAACGTTTGTTATATTTTACTATTGATTTATATTATTTTGTTCATTTATCTTCTAAGCGTTTATTAAAATAAATTAGATGCGCCCGCGGCATTGCCTGAGTGGAGTTAGGTCTCTCATAGAAAGTCTTTTACGTAAATACGCGGGTCTACGGCATTTTGTTGAGATAGTAAAGAACTACCTATCTTTTGGACCCTTCCTTTAGATCTCAAATCTCTGTAAATTTGTGAAAATGTATAAATATGAGTATGATATGTAATTGCAAACAAAATGATGCCGGTAACCCTATGAACAAACTTTATTCAACAAATTTTCAGGAGTCATTAAAAACTTTTCGCTTTCCCAAAACCACGTAAGTAGGTACTAGTCGTGTGTAAGTTGAAAATAATTTTCTGCAATTCAAACAGAAGTAAAATTCGTACAAAATAAAACAATTGATCAAAATACGTGTTACTTATTTTATTATCCGTGTATTGGTTGACAGTCTAAGCATCTGATATTCTGATCTGATACTTTTAGAGGTAATGATCTCCCATAACAAGTGTCCGAGTAAAATAGGGTCTTAATGCTGTCTAACGAGCCGGTTCCATCATTCAACAGCCGACAAGTCAGAACTGATAAGGGAGTCAACTTCCAAGTCGACATGGTTATTCATAACAGTTTACAATTTATTAGCGCGCTGCTGGTCTAGAAAAATCTTATAACTTATTTATAATATTTATACATCTTATCTTTACAGAGAGCCTAGGTACTTGTCGGCGATATGAGCTTATCGATAAATCCATGCAGATAAATGCTACATTTAGAACTCAATAACGTTCAAAGTACGTTCTTGGAAATACAGCACAATTTTCCGATGTAGGTTGAGTATAAATATCAAAGCTCGGAATAACATCGCCGGAAATTGATGCCCGTCCTACCAGATTCCAATATCGGTCTGTACTTTAATAAATACAATGTAAAAGTGCAAAACGCACGTTTAAGCGCATACTTTGATTTGCAAAGGTAAGGTTAACTTTTCAAATATAAGTTACCTATAGTTCTTTATCTATTTAAATCGTATTTTCTGATATTTAATTCAATACTACATCGAATAACATTCCAGAGAAGTTCAGAATTATTAAAAAAAAAAATGTCAGAGGTGGCCAAAGAGCCAGCGGTTCGCCTGATGGTAACCAATCACCGCCGCCCATGGACATCTGCAACACCAGAGGGATCGCTGATGCGTTGCCGGCCTTTCGAAAGATTTTAATTAGTACATCAATCTTGCATTACACTTTGATAAAGGTAGTCGAGTATCTGCGCATGCCGATTTATTCAACACTCTACGAAGTGACAGCCTGATACCAACATTAAAATGAGAAAGATAACTGGAATAAGCCAGGCTATTGTTTTATTGGGAGCGAGTATGAAACGAACAAACGAGGCAGGCACACTGCCTGCGTACCGGACTCAGGACAGGTGTGCATTCAGGTACTGGCGCGATAAAGGACTGCCAGTTAACAGGATAAAAAATAGCACCCAATCGTAACTGGACGTTTTGTGTCAATAAATACTACCTGTGCAAGACTGATCGGCTTTACCAAAACGTACCGTACGCAGCGACAGCACACAACAGATAGTTATGGCCTCAACTGATCGTAAAATTCACAAGCGGGTACTAGCATACTACAGGAGTATATATTCTGTGCTACAGGCATCAAACTTCTCTACTATACAATTTTTGGGATGTTCTATTTTTCCTCACCTATTTTTCCTTATCTTAAAAATATACTTAACTTCAACAAACCGGACATAAAATCATGTTTTCAGATGTCTTTTTTGTATTTCTGACGATATTTGGCTCATTTAGGACACTTCACAGAAAGCAACATATTATTCAGTGCTAATAAAAAGCAAGCTCTTCTATTTTTCGAGCCTATTACTTCAAGTGCAATGACTGCTTCTGAAATCCATCCACCAGCAACCAAAAATTATGGCCCTTATACTGCTCATCGCAAAAGCCCACTCCAGTCTGAGCCCGCGCCTGGCCCTGCAGAGAACTGGTTTGACTGGGGGGTGCAGTGCGGGTCAACAACTCACCTTACTGATCCAAACACGTAGGCTGATCCGCGAAAATGCGCCGCCTACGCATATCACCTTCTGATTAGCATCGAGAAAGGCGATCCAATACAGGTAGCGCCCCACTTTATTACCGGACCCTTTACGCGCAATAAATTAAAATAACTAGCTGTGTTACACAGGAGTTATGTATCGAATTAATTCTGTGGCGAAACTCGCAATGCTTTATGATCTGTGGGAAATGATATACATAGATAATTTCAATGCCCCGTCGATTTATCAAATGGAGCAAAAAGAAGTTTACTTACTTATAATATATTTCACTCTAAATACTATTATTTAAAGCAACGTCACAGGGTTATGTAAAATTCATAAAGGTAATTTGTTTATCTCAAGCAAGTATACTTGTTTCGTAGGGAAGTAAAGATCCTTTAAACCATATTTTTATGTAAATAGTTACTAGTAGGTAGGAATATTATTTAAATGCAAGAACGAAATTAAGAGAATGACTTTTTGTTTTCCTGTACCACTGTAATTACGCTCAAACAGATAACGACTCTCATAGCCATACAAATGAAAACATTTTAAGAATCAAACACGCCCGCTTGCCGTGCTTGACTTGTTTAAAATTTCCAATGTTTCTCAGAATTGCTAAATAATGGCAAACACTTCAATAAATAGCTTGTGGAGTGTATAAAAACATCTTTGTAAACGAGATGAGCGCCATTTGCATTTGCACTTAGCAGGGATGCGAGAGCAAAAACCATAAAAATAAATAAGTTAAGCAGTTAGTCCGCCGCGGGCTGCGCCGGCGCACACCCTGTGTCGCGAAGCCCTACGAAACAACTAGAATGGCGGAATAAAACTTAATAACTCATTGAATAAAACATGGGTCAGTAGGAACTATGATAATTTTATATGTAAACTTGTTTTTCTGATACTAACTACCTACTTTTCTAACTGAGCGACTAGGGGTCTCTCACGTGTGACCAAATACCATCAGGAGGAAAACTTATTAACATTATGTTGGGTATTATTTGTGGGAACTTCGTTGATTCTGGTCCCCGTAACATTTAAGTGCGTTAGTAAATTACGAAAATTATTAAAATCTAAAAGACATGGTTTACACTAAAACCGCGAATCTACTTCTAAAATTATAGCTCATGTTATCTAATACAATATGTGGTTAGAAAATATATTCAATGCAGTCTCGGTACCTACAATTCATATTCCAGATTCACCTTTGTTTAATAACTTGTGTGAATCGCTGTCAGATTGATTTAAGCGGAAGAAAATACCAGATATCTACGGAGTCACACAGAAGTTACATGACGTCCCTTTTGAGTTGTAAAATCAAACACGAAAATATGAAATCAAATTTAGCGCTCCATTATTGTTTTGACTTTGTCTTTGTCTGTTATTGAGTCTTCTTGTAAGCGTTCCAAATACACCATTACTATAATGACCAAATCTAAATAGACATTTCAATGAAAAGGTTTCACTAAATTGCATTTCTATTGTCATGCTAACGGGTTGTTCCCGTTACAATTGAAAGTTACAAATAATGGTTTCTATAATTAATATTGCCTTTATAGTTAGCCACCACCCACGCATCGGACCGGCCATCTGTAGCACTGTAGTAGCAGTCCACAAAAAATATAAAGACCTAGTAAAAGAATTGAGATATCTACTGAGAGGGCCGGATGAGCCAATAAGCAATATGAGTCACACAAGCAACCGGGCTCCGGAGCTATAGCCCTGCAGTGCAAGTGTCTTGTATCTCCCTCGCACCCGTGGATTCGCTAACGACAGCACAGACACAAGGATCAACATTATTACGATAGCGATGAGTTGGAGCGTAACGTATCTTGTCTTACAAACGTGGCAAATGTTATGACGCGGTGCCACTGCGCTTCACGCTGCTGCTAATCTGATGCTAATGCTGCGTTCTAGGCACGGGTTTAGATGACTAACGGAATTCGTCTATGTATAAAAATCAACATGAAGAAATTTTAATTTGGATTGAGTGTAGGTACTTAACTTACTATCATTGCATTAATGTAGGTATACATTTCTTAATCAGTTATTTATAATCAGGCACTAATAATTAGATAATTAATTAATTCTTTAGAAAGGCAATTGATATGTCTTCGTTTCCTTTTAAGTTTCCAATGAATTGAACTATGTTTTATGATAAACTGAAAAATCTTTAGCCTTGTAATTATTATTTTTGTCCTAGTTAAATGCAATGGAATAAGCCAAGCGCTATAAGAAAAAAAACTTGTTAAAACAATAATAAATCATTACTGATACAGTTTCATCGCGATAACCTACAAAAAGGATTCGAAAACAACAGTAATCCAATTCCAATTCTGATTGAAACGAACTGATTAAAACGGACTGTTTTCGCATTACAAATATTCTTAATAAGTTAAAAGGGAAATATTAATTGAAATTTTCAGGCTCGGGCGGCGACAAAAGGTTATTTAATATTAGAGTTAATTGGCTGAAAACCAATTACTATTTACTCACCCTTTCGAAACTGGCTCAGAATATCGTATGCTTTAATTTTAAATATGTTTTCAGTAGAGTAACTATAAATATTTTGTAAACAGTTGCAATCAAATTTTTAAGAGGTCTGTTATGGTACTTGTACACGTTCGTTTTAAAAAACGTTTGTAAGAACTAGGTATCGTTGTCAGGTAGAATTGTACAGCCCATTCCTACTGGTAGGTATATCAAAATGCATATTTAGTTACAAAATGTTAGAATTAGGTTGCCAAAAATTTTCACAATATACTGTTGCATTGCTGCTCGCACCGAATTATTTCCAGTAAAATAAAGCCGTTTAATAAGACATTGTTGGTCAATAGCAATCGTAAGGAGCCGTGTTTATAGTTTACAGTTAAGGCTTAAAGTCCAATGTACAGGTTGGTGTAAACTATCCGTTAGTATACATACAATTTGTTGAGGGTACCTGTGGCGCTGTCTTGTTCGAGATTTTCCTGATTTTCCTCAAACTTCAAGCTTCGACGACCGGAATTTATTGGATATTGGGGTTTATCTTTTTAACCACGACTCCTATCAGCATAACCTGGTAAAGAAAATTGAGTCCCCGCCACGACACTCGAGCATTTCACAGCGAAAAAACGATAAGGTAAGTACGACACGCACAATAGTTAGTGCTACATAATGCATACGGCTAATCTGTTAACTTTTCCTTTAAGCAGACAAGATGTTTGCACGATCAAACGATACGTTTCATTCATTGTTAATGAAATGGAACCAACTTCTCGTAGAGATGTTGCGCAAATCGTTCTTGAAATCGCTTTCTACGTCGCGTCACGTCGGCGCGGTGATAAGCCGAACTTATCTTACGTAAATCGCCAGATGTAATGTGTAAAACTACCGTGCCACCTACGCTCCACGTCAACATTGACATTTTAGTATACTGCAGGGAACCCTATTTACGTATACGGCACTTGTGTAATTGCTACAGCCACAAGTTAATATGTATCTAGACATATTTTTGTGTTTTGTGACCGGTCCTTCTTACTGCTGATCTGAACCTACCGGTCTGTGGTCTCATGACAAATCGTAGGTCAAGCAATGTAATGTGTTTTTCAAAATCAACAGATTTGTCTTAGAGCTTGAAAGATATGGTTATCTTTTGCTAAAAGTAATCGATCATTAACCTATCGTTATGACATAACTATTTAGTAATCTGTGGTTATGATGACGAAGAATCGATTTCAAAGAAATTAACATTTTTGTTTCACATCTCATTTGACGAAATTCTACTTTGCCCAGAGTATTCTCATTATTTACTAAAACTGATTAGTGCGATTCACTTGAAACTTCACAACCTACATTCGACCGTTTTCAACTATAATTTATCGTCGGTTCTCTGAATTCGTCATCATTCAAAGTTTAATTTGTCCAGTGCTCAGTAACAGGATACGGGTTAATCAGAACAACTGCAAAATTAAACCTATGAAGATTGTTGTTGCATGTTACCTACTCTTATTGACCTTCCACCCAGGCACAGTCGGAGGGTCAGGATTATAACGCATGACACACCTTCCAAACATAGACGAAACGGTAATCCATTCATTATAATTATTATTGTGGGTTAACATGAAATCAAAAATAAATGTGCAAATGTCATTTTATATTTATCTATAATAATATCTGGCTGTCAAAGTCCAAGCATTATTCGGCGATTTTTCTATAAGTTTATGTTCCTTACATTTGGATTTTTGTTTAATTGGTTCCATGGCCTAAAGCTTATATTAGTTCAATGGAAAAATAGTAAAGCAAAGAGTAATTTTAATTGAGGTAATTATGAATAGAGAATAGAAAATAGAATAAGCCAGGATATAAACCCATCATATTAGTAAGCTACATTAAACACGACATATTTATTTCTCAAAGAAACAACAAAAGATTGAAATTTTAAACCAAAAACTTTATAGGCTGTACTTACAGTACAGGAGCAGACTACAGTCACAAATTGTCCAAACGTAATTAACATTAGTATCTTGCGATGGACACTTTTCATTTGCTTCATAGGCAGGTAAATAATTAGATACTAATTTATAACAGAATATTCTATACGAACTAAAGATACATTTAACGGGGTTTTATACTAAACTACTAATTAAAGTGGCTCAATGTAGGTTTATAATGCCATTATGAAGAACAGAATAAAAACTAATTATAATTTTATGGATTTAGTGTTCGTACCTACTGTTGACATTAATGTTATAAAACATTTACCAATGTTATACAAATGTATACATACTACCTATGTTATGTACCTACTTTTAATGCTTCACGTTTTAATTATTTGGTAACACCAATTTCACATGAGCAAGTATAGATGCACTATTGCACACCCTATTCCCTCACTCTCAGTCTCATACTACCAGTTTAAACCCAACCACATAGAGACGATCTGAACTATCCGAATATTGCTTTAATGAAAGCATTATACGAGTATATATACAACATTTTAGTGTAAATATGTACTTTTTATTATTTTACTAATACTAAGCACATAAATTCCTACATTTACCAGTTTACCACCCATCACTCACCGCTGACCATGAAAAGGGGAAAATAACAGAATCGAATCAACGGACGTCAAGTTAAAAATAACCGCCGACCGTGGATCTAGCTGAGCTCCGTCACCGCGACCAAATTGAGTGTAATTAGAACACATTTTGTTCATCTTCCGCCTTGTTAGCAAAGTGACCTTACCCTTACACAAATGCACTCCGATTGTGTCTTCACTGTTTGCGCCACTCGCATTATTCTGCTCATTAGAAAAAGCGCACTCATTACTGGAATAGGCGAGGTGTTTCATAAGGTTCAAAATTTTAATTCGTTCGAGGTGTTGGAGTTCCAAGGTGATTGCTAATAAACAGATCTCGTTCGCAATAAAGAGTTACGAGTACCTACTGACGACAATTTAGTGTAATAATTGAGGAATCGGCTATTACTTAGAGGTCGCGGACTCGATCCCTGCACGCGACAATTTATGTCCTACATGAACATTTCGTTCTGGATGTTTCTATTATAACATGTATGCATTCACAAAAATAAAAATATCTTGCTTGGGGCTGGAAAGCGCTTTTCTTCTTTTATTGGCACCAAACTGATATAACAATGTTAAAATAATTCGTTGCTTTTATTAAGGAATTGACTTGTGAATTCTTTAATAAAAGTAAAAGTAAAGACTTGACAAAGACTGATAATAAAGCGAATGATAATAATAGATGCTTAGTAGATAACGACAGTAAAAATTTACAACATAACCCCTACGACTTTACTGGCTATTGTTTGCAAAATTAACAGTTTCAGCGTTTCTTCTTCCTAAATACCATTCAAAAGTATTTTTTAATTTTACACTAGTGTCATAGTTACATACACAACATAGATGAGTTCACAAAACAACTGTGCTACGATACCTACCATATAAAATAGGTGTCGAATCTCTTCCGTGATCACATAAAAACAGTGACGATCACACGTACATATGATTCATCAATCAAGGTTATATCAAAGTTAGTGTTTCAGATAGAGGACGCGCGGGGCAAGGGACGATGTCAGTTGACATCACCGCAGCCGCACCAGCAGCGATGCGCCCGCGCCGACACAACGAAGCAAATGACAGTGAAGAAATTTATATTGTGAAAACTACATAGGTACACAGCTGTAGCTGCATGGGCCAGTGAGAATAAGCTGTACCTTCTCCAAAACAGCGCCATACACTAAATCTACATTACTTTAAATTAAAAACAATCTCCATATTTTATAAAACCTGGTCTTCATCTAATCAGGGGCGTGCATCCCATATAGGCAGATAGGCAGTGCCTACTTTTAAAAATCATTCGCGGAAATCCTTAAAAAATATTGTAATAATAAATCTAAAAACATAAATCAGAAATTAAATTATTCCCCTAACACTTCATAATTTCATCAAAACGGCGCATTCATGACCTATACGTATACCTACGTGTGTATAGAAGCGAGGTAAGCACTGGCCGAGCGCTGCCTACCAAGCTCCATACAATCGAACTTGTCAAAAAACATTTTCGTATAAAATGTGTTATACGACAAAATGGAAATGTCACTCCTGCGTATAGCATAATAACCAGAAAGAACGACTTCTTAAATAGTCGCATTGGGTAAGCGAGCCTACTCGAAGAATTAAGTTTGGCTAACCATTGATTTATACGATAATTTTATAGCAGAAAAATCAAAATATAATAAAAGACGAATTATAATCCATATTTTTTTATGTTTAAGCTAATAAATAACAATATTTATTAATTAAAGACGTTTCTACTTCCGCATTAAGCAAGCAAACATGTCAGTTCTTGTAAACCCCACCGACTTCAATAGATGGCGCTAAAAGAAATAATTGTATCAGCTTACGACTATTTTTAATCAATTTATATTATTTATCACAATTTTAATAGCTGATTTGTATCTTAAAATTATTTTATAATATTGATATAATAGATAGATTTTACTTTCCCATTGAAAACACACACCCAGAAGTTATTGGCTTAAAAAAGTAATGAAATGTTATTTGTTTTACGTCAAGGTCAAAATCATGCATTTTGTTTGTGTTTACATTTCGGATAACCTATCTTCATGTCATGGGTGCGTGTGTTAAAACTTTTAATTGCTATTTAAATAACTTACTATGTTATTGTGTGGAGTGCACTGATATTTTAAACAATCTTTGTGTCTTCGAGCAACACGGAACATTGTGTGAAGTGAGTGCATTTCTGACGATGGAGAAATGACAATGTACGGTATGTGAATGTCCCCAAATTACGTTTTGTTTTGTTTAGATAAATTATGATTGGATAAGTTTCTCGCCAACGCCTAATATAAGTTTACTATCACGCAGAAAAATAGGTACCTAGGTATATTCATTTGATGCACTTAAAATTAAAATACATATTACGATAATTTTAATTGGCGCGCTGGTGCGCTTATTGACGTTTTTGACCTAGTTAGCGTTAGTAAAACATTTACTAATGTGAGTTTTTATTTATTTGCCAATAAATATGCATGTTTTACAATGTTGTTCTTATCCGTCCGCACAAAAAAAATATTTTCGATCTATCCCTTTATAATACCAAAAACAAATACCAATGGTAGGTATTTGTTTCCTATCGACCTGAGAAAAAAAATTACTGCCTACCTAGTCTCAAAACCTATGCACGCCCCTGCATCTAATAGGATGTTTGATAACACTGACTAACCAGAAACAAAGCTCCTCTAACCGCCTTAAAGCGCGGTGAGTCTCCTTTAAAAGTGCCACCTTATTCTATGTGGATAATATGTATATAATGGGGATGTAACAGATGGAATTCAAATACATATGAACATATAAACTTTTACCCCATTGGAAACGCCTTAATTAAAACAAGCCAATTAAATTATTTAGATGTTTCATCGCACATTCACTATCGTCTTTGATGCACTGTGCCGCTGCGACAGCGCAGCCAACATTGCTCCCACGTTCACTTTCTATTAGGCTATCTTTTCAGTGCATTGCAACTTGCCGTGCCAAATTGCTACTTTAAGATCGTTGGTAACCTTGCTTTAACTGTAGGTGCAGCTGTCTCATGTACAATGTGTATACTTAATAATCCTTATGATTCACGTGGAGTTTACGATAACCTGTATGATGTGTTTATAAATCATAAGGTATGTAGTCACATCATACTCACGTTTGGAGTAATATGAAAATATTGAAAATATTTATTTATTGTCTAAGAAAACTTAAGATTGCGATCACTTATGAAATGATATGGATGGAGGACGGATGAGTCCCCAACGTTGGACTGAATCGCATTCCCCAGAAAAGGGAATAGGAAAAGGAATGTACACAATTATTACTTACCCTTGCTATGTGGTGAATTTATTCATAGAAATACGATTGACACAAGGAATAAACTCTATTATGAAATACAAACCTTCACCTACCACGCGTCCAAAAATGGTACCTACTCACTTTTGCCTTTCTATTGTGCCTAGCAGGAGATAAATTTAGGTGTGTCACCAAAACCGCTCTCACGATATAAGTAGTTAGGTATCCTTTAAGTTATCACCTACACCTTCGGTCACCCACCACCCGTCCTATAAGAATACATAGATATAACATAATACTCGTATATAAGTAGCAATAGAATCATAGTTACCAATTTCCGCCCGCAGCAGGATATACTAATCATATCGTCCTCCAAAATATATCGCTTCCTATTGCTTGCGATCATTTTCTAGGTTTCTCAATTTGCAAAAAATCTAAGCCACATTTTTCAATACCAGAAACAAATACTTCCAGTATATTCAATGTCTATTTGTATAACAAAACCTTTTATTTTTTGAGAAGTTGCAATGTTCCAAACATTAAAGGTATGTATTAAAAGAACATACTTAGCTCATAATTTTCTGAAGTCGTTATTGGAAGTAACGTGAATAGTATAAATGAATCGTGAACCCTAAGTCTGTAGATACTGGACTGTTTAGCGATAATATTCAAACTAGCAACAGATTCAATGCTAAAGCGCGTGCACAGCATCACACGATTGTGTCGGAGCCAGTCCTTTGAACCTCGATCATAAATACACTTAGTTGGTGTCCCGGGAAAATTTATGACCGCTGATATTAACGACAAAACGTTTTATTGGAGTGAGGACATTCTGACCAAGTCTAGAGCTTCCTTTAAATTGTTTTAAACATAAAACATGCACGGCCTGTCTTTAGACATGCATCCATAATAGTCCTAAACACTTAGCTGACAAATGCTCAAAATCGTTCAAACGCTCAAAATCGAGATGTTCCAATGAACCTATATATTATAAGGACTTTTCTTTCTGACTTATTCATTTATGATACAGTAAATGATTGCATAAAACATCAGAAGAACGAACGAAATGCTCTTTCTGCTCCTCTAAATCACTCAATTAGCCGGATTAGCCCTCTGGCAATCACTGAAAATGTAAAAGAAATTTCTTTTCCTACAGGTGTCTAATTCAGTCTGAGATTTTCGGCATGGTATCGCGCCACTATGCAGACCTACAAATCGCGCCAGATTGTTGACATCGGCTATTTTCATTGATCGCGCGTGCTGGTCAGGATCGGAAACGTTGGCCGGGTGCCATCGCCGTGCCCGACTACCCGTGACTCAGTACACGCCGCACATCACACACGCACGCTCCGAGATAGCTTGTGAGCCGTCACCGCATATTTCAATACAATTAGATAGTCGTAGCAACCATACTGGCGATTTTTTGCCTGCCGCGTGTGAGAACATGCGATTTCACCGAGAAACGCGGCAGTATGATGATACCTTTCGCTTGATTCGACGAAAGATAAAGAACAGTAAAAACCGTTGTGCCACTTCCCAATGACCTTTGTTACTATTAGAAAACACTATTGAAGGCGACCCAAAAGAAAAATCGTTGTTTTCAAGACATTCAGGTCTCTTACAACTCGAGACAGGATGTTGTTTGACCTAAACTTACAAATAATTTAAGAGTGCTCAAGTTGTTTCTTCATTCATACTCGTATTACATGCCTTATCTATGATCTCATATTATTGATGATGAAACAAAAAAGTTCTTTCCATGGAGTAAATATTTAACCCATTACGCAATTCAAATAAACAAGTACCTAGTAGTTCTACAGCCTCATCGCAAAAGCTGTTATTATTTACAAACACGATTTAGCTCGCGATCAGGGACATATTGCATCAAAACAAACAGTAAAAACAAAGACACTCACTTCGACATTGAACTTTGCGGTAGTACGCGAAGAAATTGGCAAAGCACCAAGTATAAGCGCAGCGTCGACAAGCGAGGCAGTTTTTTTTTACCTGAAGCAATTAACTGGGGACATTATAATATTATTTTCGACAGAACAAAAGCGGCGTCTTGTTACCGAACACAAAGTAACTTCGGAAAGGAACTCCGACAATACCACCCTCCCCAAAGCCACGTGCGTCTCGCTGCATGTTTTATGAATGAGCTCAGCAATATCTCATCCCTTCATTATTTCAGGACCAAAACAGAATTATTATAGAAATTATGCCTGCAGAATATCGATGAGTTTAGCCTTATTACTTTTTGTTTTAATCTGAAACTTAGGCTCTTCGATATTTTTGGTTATTTTAAAGTATGAGTATCCAGATAATTTACTGTAAGTTTAACACAGCTAATTAAGTTTAGAAGTTTATGATAATATTCTACACAGTTTCAAAGTTAAATTAGTTTTCTAGATGTTCAACCAACTTAAACTTATTTGCGGTAGGTTCTTAAGCAATCTAAGTGTATTTACGTATTCATCAACTTTTGTTTGAAATCAGCTGTGTGTGTGTAGCAAATCCGCGGTCACCTATCTATGTGGTATTGAGATGACAGACATTGCTATAAGATCATTACGTATTTAAGAAAAAACTATCCCTGCATTGGTAAGAAGGTAGGTAGTTGGCCTTAGGAAGGAAAAATATGTTTTTTGACTTTAAAACAGGATAATGGTATACATAGTAAGTCATAGTAACATAGGATAGGATAGATCACAATAAGACACTGGTTGTAGAGAAAAGGGTCCCCTTCCACATAGATAGTTTAGTTCTTTTTGCATAAAAAGGTCCAGGTTAATTTAGCTTTTACTTAGCAAACAAATCAAGGATAATAAAAAAAAAGTCTAGGTACTTCTTACCTACCTAATCTATTGGCACATGATTTGTTCCAATTTTAATACATAGGTAATAAAAACAATTGAACAAGAATTCTGCTTCACTTTTATTTCATTTCAAGCATTACGCACTAATAAATTTATTTAAATATGATTTCACTTTTGCGTTTGCATAGGCAAGTACTGTTCCACAAAAGTCTATCGCATGCTACAAATAGTAACGCACGCAAGTAAAAAGTCTTTTATAATAACTAGACACGTATAAAACGACCCGTTCGTGATAAACAATTCGATGTGGTTTCACTTCTGATGAGCAGTTTTGTTGTAGGTACGACCATAGATCGACTTTTACTAAGTTCTTACGTAAGGTTGATCGATGATTAGGGCATTGTCCCATTTGTCCCACAGTTTCGGCATTTGCATGATCGCCGTGTTAAATGACCTAACATTTAAACAGTATATCATTTAAACGATTTTTGCATTTCTTTACAATAATAATATTATGCTTGACCCTAAGTTGATAATATATAAGTATTTATTCCCAATATGGGCTTGCAAAAGCGCAGGTTATTAACACATTTCTTTAAAATTAGGTTTAAAAATCCCTATTGGTAAATTTGGTAATACACAAATGCACTGATCACCTATTTGAATTAAGTTCTTATTATTAATAATAACTTAATTAGCAATAAAACAAACATAATAAACAGTAATTATGTAGTGTATCAAAAGATTTTTTTTTAAAAGTCGAAACCAGCTTTCATTTACCTTTTTTCACAATATTTTTTATTCAATTACTGATATCTTTAAAATTATTACAGGAATAATTTCAAAGTCGATTAGGTGAGACCGGCCGAAGTAACCCTCTTAATCCATTGAAAAAAGTCTAAAATACCCTTCGTAAAAATACTTTGAAAAAATTGCAACAAGTAAACGCAAAATTTTTAAGCTGAAACCATCCCTCTGAGTGATGAAAATATTATGGATTGATTACACCATTATTACACAAGCCAGCGACTGTGAAATCGGTTTTTGGTCATTACGAACTCGATCAACCGACATCAAACTGGATTTATCGTCAGGATGACGAGACGATTTTGTGGATATTATGTTGAAAACAGTAACAGAGGCCACATGTAAATATGCAGTTTTAACCGTAGACTATCTGACGATATAACATTTTTTTTGTTGACTGAAAATTGCCCCATTTTTGATATCAAGAAGGTAAACTGTTTAGAACGGATCAAGAACCTGTAGGGTCTCTTTCTTTGTACC
The DNA here is from genome assembly GCA_949319885.1 of Mecyna flavalis. Lineage (NCBI taxonomy): Eukaryota > Metazoa > Arthropoda > Insecta > Lepidoptera > Crambidae > Mecyna > Mecyna flavalis. The sequence goes on from OX439426.1 coordinate 12,304,948, forward strand.
TACGTAATTTACATTCGTTTTATTCTGGTCGTTTTCTCAAAGAACCAGTTGTTGGTGCCTACCAAGTGCAATGTAGGTAATACTTCCTTCATGAATATTGAAAGGTTCCAATGCTAGTCTTTACACAGCAGAACTGTTGTGTAATAATTTAAAAAAAATAAGTATATAATTCATTGACTTCATTCAGTAAACAGCCATCGCGGTGGGTTATAAATCGGGTGCGGCCAAAGCGCGTCGACCTTCCGCGACGGAAGCAGACTGTCGATGAATGTGACGGTCTCCATAAACGTAAACACGTAATTTATGTAGGTATCACTGTTCCTACATTTACATACATACATACACCAGTACGGGCTTCAAGGGTCGGGGTTACTTAGATATTGAAGATATGCATGGCTACACGTATTTCTACTCGAACCAAGTAAAACATTAGGCAGAATATTCCCTTCAAGAAATTCCTTTGCTCATTTACCTTCATAAAAAGGTGTTTACGCTACCGTTGAGGAAAACAATGAAAATTATTCTGCAGGCGTGTATGTAAGTCTTTTCTGGATATCTGAGTAGGTAAAATTAGATTTCGTTACACATCGGCAATATTTCTTTGCTTCGATAAGGTCAACTTATCTATCGTGATTATCGCCAGTTACTTAGATATTTTTAAGTAAATCGGAGAGCTTTAACAAAGAATTGTTTTATATCCATCACTTACCATTGCACTGGAAGTAGCATTCGAAGACGCCAAAGTACCGTTACTACAGACACAATTGGAATGTCGAGATAAAAAAGACGTGAATGCAGCGACCCGCAACTAGCTCCAGAGACAATGACTTGACATGTTGTAATGAATTATAACTGAGCATTTTCCTCAGTCAGACTAAACGGAAGTTATCTTAAATTGAAACCTGTTCAACACGTGGCCAACCCGAGGGCTACCAAACAATACAAGTCTCTCATTTTGTTATTATGTCGACCGCTCGGAAATGGAGCACGTGTTACTTATCCCACCCGCCAACCAAAATTGTCAAAGAACAAAATTATTTCTTATGCCCCTAATTATAAAATACATTATTGCATCCACAAAAAAGACCGCGTTAAGTAACTAGCAGTACAAATTGCAAACTTACTGGCTGCAACAGAAAGTCCTCTTTACAAGAGCAGCATTGGAGAAAAATGTGTATTCATTGTGGAAGAAGACGCTACCGGGAACTACGAAAAGAGCAAAAACCCTTATTTAAAAGCTACATTCATTGTGCACACAGGAACGTTTGAATTATAGGGGTTATTCCCCTTAACGCGGATTTATTTAACATAAGTTGTACTATACCTACATGCATTATCTTTTCTCTATATTTTGTAACACGATATGATTTTTGTCATACTTTACGACTCACTATGTGAAAGTATGCAAAAAATAATAAGAGGGGATAAAGAAAATTTAAAAAAATGTAAAGAGGTGCACCAAACACAGCTTAGGTGCAAGAATGCAAGCCAAGGTAAGCTTGCGCAACTGAACAAGTACGCACGATCCGAGTACCTAGCTATAGCTGATGATTCTTAGAAAATCGTACTATGCCTACTGCTAATGGTTCCCAAAAAATCTGATTTTTATCAATATAAATAACAACCATTAAATTGCCAATTCGTTGAATTTGGAAGATATCCTTCCTACCCATGTTCTCGATAGCCGTAGGTGTTACGTAAAGTTTCTTTAAATTACATCAAAACAAGTTAATTTCGTAATCTGGCTTAATCCCGCATGTAATCTACAGTACCACGACGCGATGGAGCCAACTTAGGTAGGTATAATAAAGGCAACAGCGGCCTACGCTAACTGCAATAGTCCACCTGAAATTGTGGTGACGTCACGTAGGTTGATATTTCATCTTTACCGTTAAAATACCCACTTGCAACAGTTGCAATAAGATATATAGGTAATATCACTATGTTTAAGACGCCTACATTTTCTGCGTGTAATACTAATACTTGCCTACTTATATGCTAAATATAACATGAATCTGGCCTTTGTATTGGCCATGTACTAATTATTTTTATTATTGATCGTATTTAACAACATATTTCAGTAGACTTTACCAAAGCATCCTTACTTAAGTACTTATCTCTTTGTGGGTTTGCAGTTTACTTTACTTTTACTATTAATTAATGGTAGACATAAATGAGACAGGAACCTTTTAACATCCAATCAACTAATAGCTCATATACGAGTAACTACTCTTAGAAGCAGTTATTTAATGTTAATTTAGACCCATTCGATTTAATAACGTCGCTGCACCCGCATTGATTGTTTCCATGAGAACGCTCAAGCCATGGGAACGGGGCAGAGCACCCGACCATTGACGTCGACGTACCGACTCTGAACAAACAACCACACTAAATATGATTGTTACTTGCTTTTATACAAGCAGCCCTGTTATTTAATTGTAACGATTTTTCTGTATTGTGTGCAGAACACTGGTGGAACTTTGTTGAACACAAGACTCTTAAGGTAGATGAGTGACCGTTATATGGAAATTGTTTGCTTCTCATTAAGTCTTGAAAATGGACTATTTGAAATTGACGTTTCATTGTTTTGGAAAGTTCCTTTCTCAATTATTACCCAACATAATATAGAACGGACGTGCAGCGTATGTTATAAAGTATTTATAGCCGCCCCACACGCTGTAGTAGCGCATGAGGTGCGCGGGAGACGATCGCCTCTCGACGCTTCTATTCCAAGCGAGACCTTGCATACCCAACCCAACAGCTATAGATTAATATTAAATGTGTGTGCAATCTAAGATTTACAATGCAAAAATGTTTCCTTACTTATACTTACTTTATGGTATATAATGTATGACAAAGAGGAGACCTAGGTTCCTAACAGTTGATGGACACGGGCTAAATAGATAGATAGATAGATGGTATATTATACCACGTGAAAATCATGGTTAGGTTTGATTAAAAAAAAATAAGGTAAGTAAGCAGAGTAGATGAACAGAGATAATATTTTTTATATTTCTTTTATTTTAACTTCTTTAAATAACAACAAAGTTTCCAACGTGAAATACCGACGGTAAATGAATCTGCATAATAGTATATGCTAGATATCATTTACGCGAAGTTTCTTGTGACCTAGCCTTGACATCAAACATTTTTGGCAAGAGATGCTATGAAACTAGAGTAGGTAACCTGATCGATAGCTGTATGCATCTGCAAAACACTGCGCTGACCTAAAAACGTGAACATCTATTTTTCGTTTTGCCATGACATTACTTCAGAAAAATTTACCATACATACGTTTAATGAAAATCACCAATATGACAGATTTTCACTACAGTCTGTTCGCCTTAAGTTGTCCTTTAGCCGCTATATTGGCAGCATTGCCTACGCTTTGTACCTAAATCTGTCAAAAAACAGATTGAAAGTATTGAAAAACAGTAGTACCAATATAGCGGCTAGAGGACTTCTTATCGTGAACGATCTGTAGGTACTTAGATATTACTGCTCTGATATCGGTTCGGAATTCATTAGGCAAATAGTTCACAAAAGAAAAGATTATCAATAGTTTTTTAATACGAAAAAAAGAATATTACATTAAATATTATAAATACTAGTAGGTACCTATACATTACAGACATAAAAATCCGTCTTTGCAAAACAAATCGTTACGATTGAAGATTTGTGGCAACCGCCCTTAAAATATTGGTTTGGTCATTCAATTGAAAGGACGAATGGACGGCCGCATACAAATGTGGGGGTACAATGCGACTGATTCCATCTGAATGAATAAACAAGTCACGGGCTCAAGTGCACTCTATTATTATGTATATTAGAGTTGGTTGTCTGTTGAGCTGTCTTCCAAGGGTCTAGTGGCGATGGTCGAAACAAGTTCATTGAATTTTATTATATTTTATACCTGGAGTCAGCCAGAGTTCTTACCTGTATACGAAAATCCTTTCTTACGCAAAGATGATTATGTATAACGTGTTATTTTCTATTTAAAAGGGTTCATATTTTTTTGTCTATAATGTAATGACCTGTATATTTTACATGTCATGTCATAAATTATGTCAAGTATTACATGTATATTTTAAATTCCGAGACCTCTACCTAACGGTAAATAGTAAATACGTAGTCCTTATGTTAGCTTCATTTCCTCCAGAATATTCATTGTCATAGTATGAACTCCGACAACGCTGACACGTGGGATGTTGTGTTGCTGATTCTTGCAAAGGTTTTTCACTTTCCCTTCTAAAATAAAGTTTCCAAACTTTTGCGATTTTCTGCCCCCCTAAACTCTAAAAAGGATATTGGTAAAACAAGCAGTAACAGTAGCCGCAACTTTGGTCGCACGCGTCCTAAGGCTAACGACTATGATTACGAGGAATAAGCCGTTACAACCACGATATAACTTGACGGGTACTGTAGCCTTGTGGCTTAGGATACTAGTTACACTTGATAATCAAAATCTTAGCAAGAAATTGTCTGAAGGTAAACCTATTAAATTAGTTCTAAGAGATCTTCTCAGAAACGTAGTGATTACTTGCTCAGTGCTTATCAGGTTAGTAGACTAGATTTGAGTTTTACAGATTGTATAAATATTCTCCAAAAAAAAAACACGACTGGCAAAGACTAAATTATAGTGTGAGTACATTAATGCCACTACTTACATGTTAGTGTTTGATAAAACTTTTTTTTTTCATGAGCTATTAAATGCATATTCAATGAATGACACTGACAAAAAAACTCATAATTTTGCTCTCCCATAAAAACCTATTGAGCAAATGTTAACCGTCAAACTTTGCAAATGTACAAAATATTTTACGCAGTTGTACTTACTATTTAGCCTCTTAAAAGTGTAGCTGGGGTTCAGTTACATATTATGGTAATCTCTTTTGAACTATCCCCGGACACGAAGCGGCAACAAGGAGCCAGTCATTAAATGGTAATAAAACCTAGAGTCAACGGCACCTACATGTTTTCTCGGAGCATGAATTAGGTGTGTGCGTAGTAGATTACGAATCACCCTGCAGCTGCTCAGCTTTATACATAAAAACGGGGCTGTTAGACCTGAATTCGGTTAAATAGTTGACTCCCATTTAATAATAAACCTTAACATAATAAATAGCACAGGAATATCACTATTTCAATAGATCTTCCTCTACGTCTACGTACATAGGGTAGTGACACCGGTTTGCCGGCCAGCACCAGTTTCCGACCACTTCACACGTTTTTTTGAATAATAGATAGTCTATAGACAGCTCATTTCTAATTTCGCGACAGTCGACCTGGACAAACTCCACGGTTCTTAATCCAACAGCATGACTTTATAATTTGCGAACTAAGCCCTCAGTCGCCATTTCAAAATTTGGTGTGTTGACACGTGACAAATTTAGCAAAAATAATTGCAGGTGGATCGATTTTCAAAAATAAGATTTTGCGTGTTACTATTATTCTATAGGGGTTTGATTTGGTTTGTGTGTAGGATAAGATGTTTAATTTCAATATTCAAGTGCTTAAACTCACCAAACATTTCATAATTTGTAATATTTTAGGTGGTCGGGCAATAGGTTATCGATTCATATCAAAGTCTAGTTTCCGACCGGGTGGTCGGAAAACCGGTTTATTTACGTCATTTTTCTTTGCCTACATTGCGGAAACCTTAAATGAACCAACATAGATTCATTTACATTTGTGAACAGCTAGGAATTTGTGACTTGACAACCAGTTTCCGACCGCCAGTATACCTCATAGTTTCAAAGATAATGACCTTTAAAAATACCAAAAGTTTAGCGGCCGACAACCGGTGAAAACGAACCCTGTTAACGGCCGTTCAAAAAAATCCTACTTCCTGCTAATCCTACTTCCTACTATATAATATTATATGTATGTATTATGTATATGTATGTATATCTTACTTCTTATCTTTCTTAACCTACTAATCCTACTAATATTAGAAATGCGAAAGTCTGGATGTTTGGATGTTTAGATGTTTGGATGTTTGTTCCTCAACCACGCCTAAACGGGTGAACGGATTTAGATGAAATTTGGCACACGTATAGTTTATAACCCGGATTAGGACATCGGCTATAAAATTCCTACGGGAAACGTCTTATTCCTGCGGGAATAACAATTTTGAAACTACTGAACCGATTTGAATAATTCTATCACTGTTGGAAAGCTACACTACCCCCGGTCAACATAGGGTACTATAATTGATCCCGGAAATGTGGGGGGAAGGGGGGGGGGATATTTGAAAAAGGGGATTACGCGCGTGTGAAACCGCAGGCGGAAGGCTAGTAAGATAATATTATAAAAAAGATAGAAGAAAAGAGAGAAACGTTATTAGTAATAAATAAAACTTTATTTGAACTAGGAAATTAAACGCACCCGATAAATACTGAACATTTAATTTATTTCTGTTTGTTAAATTTTTTGTTTGTGTTTTTGTTTTTTCGCGCCTCTATGGTCTAGTGGTTAAAGTACCGGACCGAGATCGCGGGGTACTGGGTTCAATTCCCGGGTCGAGCTAACTTTGTGTCGGTATTTTCGGACACTGCTCGGGTTTGTGATCACCAATCCGCATTTGGCAAGCGTGGTGATTAAGCCAGTACCCATCATTGTAACGATAACTTGATTTCAAGGATGGAGGCCTTTGCCCTACAGAGAAGCATGCCGGCAGAACGGAGTTCCAAGATCCACTTTAATATAGGATAGGCTTTTCGATCGTGTTCCAAATCAAAAGAAATCAACAAATATGACCTTTTGGTTACTCAATTGTATTTTTAGGTCGCAAAGGAGAGTAAAATTATACCGCTTTTTAGATTTCATTAACTGTTTCACTTCCATACTATAATATACCCTATGGCTATTGAATAAGACTCATTTTTCTACCTTAAATTAGGCGGTCGATAACCGGTGCACAGGCGGTCGATAACTGGGCCAAACGGCCGATAACCGGTGTTTTTGCTATTTTTACGAATAATACATTTTTTAAAATTATGTATCACTGCTACGTTTATAAACGTTAGGTTTTATAAAACTAGACTATTGTAAGATCAAATATTAATGTTTTGGAAAATCTTGACGTACAGCATCATGATGGAAATCAACTCTGAAGTCAACAAGTCGCTTAAGTGGTCGCAAACCGGTGTTCCTACCCTACGTATAGTTCACGAAATTTGATAAGGTCATCCTTAACCTAATGGACTTTTCCACCGCCGCATGGCCAAGAATATTTTTAAGACTGCTTAGTCAGTAAGTTTTAGTTGTATAAAAGCTTGCGCGGGTCGCCTATGGGCCAGTGCGTCCCGCGGTTGTTTGTATTAGCCAGCCGCAACCTAGAGCGCGCTATTTGTACCATTATGGACTCTGTAGTAATAATTAGACGATGCAATACGGTACCCTACCCTAGAAACTTGTTATTGATAAACTTAAAATGATAACAATCGCGTGATTGCGCGCACTAAGCAGCCGCTGGTAACCAGCTGTAACGCACATGGAAGTAAACATGGCATTACAACACCCTATCGTCAATGTCCGGGCGAATTAGCTCTATTTGGGCCAGTAACGGCACCTAAACAGTAGTAGCGCACGAAATGACTGAGCAATCGAAGCACGGCCTTACTCAACGAACGTGCCAGTTAACCACAGATACACCGCAGCACCCGGCGAATACTGCTCCAAACAGAAAATGTTCCATTGTACTAAAAGGCAATGAAGTAATTTCGTTTTGTCACTAGTACTTTCTTGGCTACTGTTAATCCCGCGAGGGTAATACAATTCCGCCAACACAAACAGCTATTTTGCGGCTGAAATAACGTCACAACAGAAGCAACCAAGTTGGTAAATTCGTTATGTCAAAAGTCGTGCATTGAACCTTGGTCCACTAACATAATAGTAAAATAGCAGCATCCCACTGATAAAATTAAAAGGGTGTATAAACCTAGTTTGGATTTGTGTTTGAATACAAATACTAATTAGGATCTTGGTTTGCTATTTTGGTAAAAGCTTACAAACGAACTAAAAAATTACATACAATTTTCACGTCCCCAATTTAAAACTGACATGCTTGGGTCAGAGAAATCGAGTTCTGCATGAGAAGATTATCGCAATAAAGTACTAGATGGGTGTTGTAGAAACCGAGGATGGTTGCGCACACCGTAAGTCACGGTCCAACAGCTGCCGTTTACCCGCACGCGCCCAGTCGTTTACCCGTGCCGCTCGGCGATCGCTTGAAGGAGACAATCCCGTTACAATCACAAATATCACAATACAAACACTTCTGCAGGGAGTACCATTTCTTGACATTGAGATAAGTACATTAATATGTAGTAACAGTCATTTACTGAGCTGAACAGAAGATTGGTTTAAATAGATACAGGATGGGAACACGAAGAAAAATAGTTATTAAAAATATTTTTAAAGGATTTTGTAACCGGTAAAAATTAGTCATTATAACAGTTACTATTTATTTCACATACAAAATCTATGTAGTAATATAAACTTTCGTTACAGGGAAAAACCCATTGTCTCTCATCGTCATACGAGAAACACTTTAAAATGTAAATCTACATTCGATTCTTTATTTATTGCAGAGGCCCTAGACAAGCGGCATTTATGACGTTCGTTATCGCTCAATTTGCGATAGCGAATGTCAAAACCTGTACTTTCAATAACAATATCGATTGTCCACGTGACTTTTCTGAGACACCTGTCAAATCCAAACAATTTGAAGTTAGCAAATTTCGCTATCGCTGTCAAAATGTTACTTAATCTAGGCCCCCTGTACAATTTAATTAAATGTCATATTAGTAGAATTTTTGCAAAGAATAACTCATAATAATTGTGTCTTCATATTAGCTGATTATTAGCATTAGCACGATATTGTACTGGACTATAGCAACTAAATGGACACAATGGATCTGAAAATGAGATTTATCAGACAAGACTTCTACTTCATTGCTAAGCTAGGGCCTATACTTTGAGCTGAGGGTACAGGCCATGACTATTGTCGATGGTGTAGAGGGCCACCATCCACTTTAAAAGCCATGTTATGTATGACTCTAATCTTGGTTGCCCTTTGGCTGTTAATTTCTGTTTAGACTAACAAAAACTGGGCAACCTTCGAGTCGAAGGCTTTGACACAATAACTACTACCCTACACCCTTTACTTACCATTTAACCAAATTCAATATTTAGGTATGTGTTAAATTCAGAAAAAAACATGCAGTCAGCAGCACATTAACCTACCCTAATCTGTCCAATTGCTACAATCACTTTTCAGCTTTATGTCCATCACATTGAGTTCTATTTCAATTGAGACTTCTTATTTATTTGTAAAAACTTTATTGTCCACAAAAATATGAGGCGGACTACTAAAAGCATTCTCTACCAGTCGGATCCCCTATATGAGTGCGAAAGTTGATAGTTCGATTTTCATTAAATCGAACACGCTATGTCGATAATTCAGTAGTACGATGTTTTATTACATCGATGATTTGTTAGTGCGATGTAACGTTTGTGCGAAAAATCTTGTTGCGAAAAACCATACAGCGATTGCGCATTAGTTCGATAATTTATTATTTCTATAGTAAGTAGGTATGCGGCTTTAAAACGGCTACTATCATCTCTGTGATTTAATTATTAGCCTAATTTTGCATTATAGAAAATTCATAAAAGCAGCATATAAAGACATTTAAATTATCGAACTAATGAGCAATCGCTGTATGATTTTTCGCACAAAAGTTACATCGCACTAACAAATCATCGATATAATAAAACATCGTACTACTGAATTATCGACACAGCGTGTTCGATAAAATGAAAATCGAACTATCAACTTTCGCACTTATATAGGGGACCCCTACCAGTCAACCTTTAGGAAAAACGAAATGTTTTAATGCTGCAAAAAGTGAGTAGAGCAAGAACTAAATAAAATAAACCTATAAAGATTCTTCTCGACAGATTAAGGCAGTAGGCTGATCTACTGCTGACTTCACATGTATAAAATTATTATGATTCATCCGCATTTATACACGTTTGAAGAGAATAATATTTATTAATACTTAATAATCACCTTAATGATCATCAATACCTAGCATAGATGTACAGTAATGTGTAATCTTTGTTTTTTTGTGGGTAAAATAGAAAGTTGTTTCAGTTCCAGGTTTTTTAATATTATAGACTAGATCACTATACCCATCTTGAATAGGTCAACATTACCTATTCTATTTGTAATATTTACTATTTCAAGATAGGCAATATTTAAAATTTCTTTGTAGAGTATTGTGTTTTAAAAATATATACACATAGACCTTATATACAGTATTATGAATAATTATAATCTACCTTAGCATCACATTTTGGTCAGTTATTACAGTATTTTTATGTATCATTATTAACAAAAATACTTATGTATCAGTAAATACAGAAGCAAGTTTCAATTCAATAGTTCAAATCAAATGGAAATTGCTTTTAACTTACTATTGATGCAAAACAAAGTTCATTTAGGAAAAGCTTTCTTATAAGCTAAAAAAAAAAAAAAAGGCCTTTAAAGTTTATGATTATATCAGAGCACTTTTCTGATGAGTTGACAATAAATTTAAATTTCATGGCTAATATGGTGGACAGTGTTTTATTATGTTCATAAATTAATTTGCAGAAAACCCATGAATGAAGATGAATTACAAATAAATATGTTTCTGAATTACAGAAGAATATAGGTATTTATAAATTTAACAAATCCTCTAAAAATCAATTGAAAAGAAACCATTTTATTGATCAATATAGCATGTGAATATATAACGGTCCAAATAAACATTGATTAACTAAATAATCATTTGAAGTTTTTTATGGTTTGATACTCCAGGGGACATACCTACCAATGATTATCTTACTATATTGGCTATATAGAAATGGTAATAAAATAGTGCCAGGTGAGCCAAATTTAAATTATTTTATTGTTATTAGATTTTCAAGAATATAAAGTTCTGTCCAAACTAGGTGATCCAATTATTACACTTATTAACTGAAAAAACTACTGCACATATTAAGCATGTAACTAATATTTGGGCTTTCAAGTTTATTTCATTGGGCAATTTTTTTGTTTTCTTAACTGCCAAAAATAATATTCTTGGTGGAAAGGTCAAACCCATATTTTCCTATTTAGTCAAATATTTGGCATTGACAATGGACTGTTGACAGAGTTATACCATTTTGAGTAAGAAGAATACCTATATTATAATATTATTCTACTTTGAAATAACACAACTGCCCAATATTGTTCAGTGAAGAAACAACATCAAGATTTTAAAAGACAATGTTGTCAAAGGACAACACAAAACTTCAATGCTTTGTGTACATCAATGATATTATATAAAAAAACAAAAGTGTACATACTATGGTATCAAATTTTGGCATGATGTAATTACCCAGTTTGTAAAGGTATTCTTTGGGAAAGTTTACAAGGACTAACTTAGCATTTATTACCATTAAATTTAAATAAAACCAGGTGTATCAGTAGAGACTGACACACCATCATGACTTCATTTATGGAAAACTGTGAAAGAAGGATATTAATAAACACAGGCCTACAGAAATAAACTTGTACCCAACCTATTGCATAGTAAAAAATATGATATAACCATACACACTTTTTGCAAGCATATCTAAGAAATTAACATCATACCTCCAATAATATGATTAAAAGTATAACATTAAAATACATCAATAGTAGGTTGTAGTAAAATCCTCAATTACAGATAATATTTGAAATAAAAGTACCACATTTAGTTGCAATGCCTGCAAAACTGTATTGTATGGACATAACAAGTGTTGTACTGTACTTACACCTAGTTTCAAACTACTAATAAGTGTAATAATAATGAACATATTGGTTACCTTGGTGTCCAGGAATAAAACTTCACTTGTAATCTCCCACTTAAAACTTTTATTATAGATACTTTGTTATATGTATTATCACAAATCCTGGTAGACTTTTAAAACACAATCACGCAACTGATAAAACTTAATGTATTTCCTTGATTATTGATTTTCCTCATATAAACATAATTTACACAACAAAACACAATCTGCGACATGACTTAGGTGTAAACTCTTACTCATCGCACTTCACTCTACACAAATGTTTATTGCATATTTGGATGGCTTTTTAATTCTCTAACCGTCCTTGTCCATTGACATCCATAATCTCATGAAATTATATACAAAGTTGACTAATATTAATTTACAATACAATACATGATTTGTTTATCTGACACAGCTCACGCATGCATCCCTGTTGATGATGTACAAAACCAAGACAACAATGAATTTTCTCTTGTTTATGCATGCTCCCCATTATGGATGTTTGTTCAATTCACATGATAATGGTTACTGCGGGAGTATCTACCAGTACTAAAGTATGAAAATATAAGATAAAGCACCTCGATTGGACAATGGTATGTATCAAAGATATTAACAACGTGATATGACGCGCGCCGCGGCCGCCGAGCGCCCAGCGGTCCGGCACGGCGCCGCCGCGCTCCCGCCGGGGACCGGCATCGGGCGCACGGGCACGCTCCCGCGCGCCTCTTGCAGTCTTACGAGAAATAAATGCCACATTACACTCTAAATATTAAAGCACTGTACAACAACAATAATTCTCCTTTTTCTTTTCGGGACTAACGTTCATTTCGCGTACTATTTCTGCGAACATCTCGTTTACGTTGGTGCGGCTCTTAGCGGAGGCCTCCACGAAGGGGCAACCCCACATCTGCGCGAGCGCCGCGCCTTCGCCTTGCGACACCTCGCGCTGATGCTCCAGGTCTGCTTTGTTCCCCACCAGCAGGATCGGCACGCGCTCAGAACCTTTCACGCGCGTTATCAATTCCTTCATTGGCTTGATGTCTTGAAAAGTTTGGTGATTAGTTAATGAATATACTACGACGAATCCTTGGCCATTCTTTATATACAGGTCTCTCATTGAAGCGAACTGCTCCGTTCCAGCAGTATCCAATATTTCTAAAACACATGGCGAATTATCTACCTCTATCTCTTTCCTATAGAAGTCCTCTATTGTGGGGTCATATTTTTCCATGAAACATCCGGACACAAACTGCACAGTCAACGCACTCTTTCCGACCCCACCCGAGCCCAGCACGACCACTTTGAATTCGCGCATTATTAAGCTCTGTTTTTACACTTGCTAGTCTGCCACACAACGTTTTAGAAACGTATCCACACTGTGTGCTATAAAAATGTCATTGCTATGTTGGTTTATGACTCACTCGTAAACGATCACTGATGAATGTTCACTTTAAAAATCTAATTGATAAACAGCGACGCCATTTTAGTTGAATGAATGGCAAAACAACACCAAGATAGCATCGCGGAGCTAGTCACTTCAAAGTACAAACGCGGAAGCGAACATCTATTCAACTGACTGACTTGCTCCCTGCCGATTCTGCCGAAAGTCGACAGCAGCAGCAGGTTGGTCAATGCACTTTATTGCAATGGTCTGATTGGTGAATGGAGATTTGTACCAACCGGATGTCAATGTTGCCCGAAAAATGAAATAATTACCCCTCTCTTAAAGTTAAAAGAATTAATTCAAATATTTTTTTTTTGTTTATCTCGTAAAAATTAAAATCTAAGGCAAAATGTATATGGCATCAGACAAAAGAAAACTAAATCTTACAAATAAATTCTACACAATGTTTCTTTACGAGTGCAAATTATGATATACAATTTTTATATGTTTGTTAATTTATAGTCTTTAACTATTTTAGGATTATACCGTTTGATAAATTACTGAGGTTACCCTTTTAATACAAAAACATTTACAACAATAAAAAAATATTATGTACTTGCATTTGTGGAAGAAAAATTATAATGGCAACATTATACCGGAAACTACACTTGAATTTCTAAAGGTTGGCAGTTATAAAATGCGTTCACCGAATATTATTTTTCTAATGCTATGACTAATTTAAACATTAATCACAAAAAGCATTGCTCAAAACAACTATAAAATTAGTCGTAGCATTAATAAACTACTCCATCCACCACGCCACCATGCCACGATTGCACTGCCCACGAGACTTAAATTTATTGTTGTTTAATTTTTTGTTCTTTGCTATAATATCTGAAAAAAATTCATCCGTCAATGTCATCCGTCAAACAGTAAAAGAAATGTCAAAGTGATCGGTGCAAAAAGAGTAACAGGGCGCAGTTTTTTCATTAAAAATTATTACTGGTACCAATTGGTAAGTATTTGTTGAATACTAATTGCACTACCTAAACTACAGCTACCAGCTACACTTAATTCCTAAAATTTTGATGTCCTTAGCAATACGTACGACCTCAATCAAATCTTTGCGATGTTCTATTTATACCGCCTCAACCGATTGTCCGGTATTTGCTCTTGATTATTTTTTCTTACTCTACCATTACGGCTAAAGTAGAAATAGATGCAGACAATTTGTTATACATAGTTTTCGCGTACCTATAACGTTGGTTCTATTTCAATATATTATGTGCTGTAGAAGCGGCCACCACCTATGGGGCGCGGCTAGAGATGGGTTTATGCCCTGGCATATTGATCGTATTGAATAAACGCCGGATAAATGCCCGTTTACGCCGAATAAATGCCCTTGGTCAGGGCAAAAACTGTAACACAAATTTTATTTAAAAACTCATTCAGGTAGCTTTAATTATGTGCGCAGAAAAGGTAAATTCATAAAAACATTTAACTATACCAAATATATTGCAATAAACCATAAGAAAGGAGATCATTTTTTTGGGACTTTTGTGAAAGTGCCGGCCAACAAAAAAAATTAGTACGTATCGATAGAACTAGCCATTTAAAGCAATAGTTAATATGGCACGAAAGTTGTAGGATCGCTCTGAAACAAGTTATACAAGTTCTAAGATTCACTTTTTTCATACATTTTACTGATTTCTGAAAGTGCCGGCCAACAAAAACTAATTGTACATATTGTTAGAACTAGCCATTTGAAGTAGTTAATATAGCACGGAAGTTGTAGGATCGCTCTGAACCAAGTTATTTAAACTAGTTCGATGATTCATCATATTCATTCATACATTTATTGACTGCTGGAAGTGCCGGCCAACAAAAAGTAATTGTACACATTGTTAAAACTAGCAATAGTTACTTGGCACGGAAGTTGCTTGATCGCTCTAAACCAAGTTATACTAAACAGGAATTGGCTTAGGGTGGAAGTGGACTCCGATAGTAGTGGGAAAGGGTTTTTTGCCCCCAACAGCGGTTCGAACTGCAAAAAGAAATCGCGGTATAATATGATTCAACTAAACTGGCCCGTCCGAAGTTAGCTGCAAGCGTCGTTTGCGCAGGTGCGGGGCGCGGCTGCACCCCTCTAACACCTACATTTGTGTTCTGCGCAGGTTCTCGCACGATGTTCGGACGGGCCAGTTTAGTTGAATCGTATTATACATATAGTGGATTACGTCAAAATAAGCCTCTGGAACCCCGTTGGATCGCAATGAAATGAAATGAAATGAAAGAAATAATTTATTCTGCAAACAGATTTTAGAAAAATACTTTTGCACGTCAATCTTTTTTCCCCTACCAGCACTTCGACATCAATGGCCTGTTAAGGAAAGAAGAATACACACCAGATTATCGCACGAATAACACAGTCAAAGGCCTTCTCCATGTCTAGAAATAGGAGATGTACAGGCGTATCCCTTGTTCTATATCTCCCCATGGCGATCCTTAATGCAAAAACGGGATCCATGGTTCCATAGCCGGGGTTGAAGCCATATTGGCTCTCCAAGAACAACTATCCGTTCAAAAAGTTCATGGTGTGGGATATTACCGAAATTCCGCGGTAGCTGTCGCACTCCTGCACTGATCACTTGCCTTTGAAGACCGGGTTGATGACACTTAGCCTCGTCTGACTAGGATCCCCTCGGTAAGCATCCGGTTATAAAGGGATTCAGGGGAAGGTCAGGTAGATGTACCTCTTTGTGCTGCTTTTTCAGCGGCTCATGGTAATACGAGCGACATCTCTCCTTCACCACGAGGTCCTCGCATAACAGAACATCGCGCCTGAATGATCTCCTTTATTTAACAGTTTAGAGTATGCTTTACTACTTGAGTGGTAACTGTAACTATACTTCGGTTCACCGATCGTGTCGGCCGATGACGCCGACGCGACGCGGGCGCAGGACTGTTCCGGGGGAATCACCGCCACCGCTAGATTTATGTAATTAACGAGAGTTAAGATTTTTTTTTTTGAGGCGCTCGTGGCGCTGCTTGGACAGTGGTTTATTATCGATAACGAAAGTCAAGCTACCCTCGCCGCGGTCGGTTAATGGATGGGTGACCAATCTGGCCACATTTCGTGACATTGATTTCGAGCGTCTCCGTGCTTCGGAAGGCACGTTAAGCTGTTGGTCCTGGCTAATATTTACTATAATGTAGATTTTAGTCGTCAAGCCTAGTCAGAGGCCATTTGGCGGCTTGATAACATCTGACATTAAGGTTGGTCACCTGCTTACGCACCCCTCCACCAACCCGCACTAGGCCAGCGTAGTGGAGTATGGCTCACACTATCTCACAATTGAGATAAGGCCTGTGTCCCAGCAGTGGGAACGTAAATAGGCTGATGATGATGATGAAGATTATTTTTTTATAAGTATGTACCCAAATAATTCGAACTTTCAACTGTGATTTTATAACAAGACGAAATATTTAATTAAAATTATTTTAATTTACGAAAATACTGACACTAAGTTCCATTTAAAGTTAGTTCCTGCATAATTTCTTAGAACTTGTAGTTATTTGTTTTTATGCCCAGTAATCGGGCATTTATTTGGGCGTAAACTCATTTATGCCCAATATGCCAAGTTTATGCCCATTCTGTCCATATTTGTTTTTGCCCTCGACCCATCACTGGGCGCGGCCTAGTTTTTATTCTAAAAAACGCTGTATGTATAGTATAGTATGTATCAAAATACGGTGATTTTGCTACGAGGTTTGTGATAATAGTTTTTGGACTTCACTTTAAATTTATTTTTTAGAAAAATAAATAATTCTAAACACTAATGAAGGGTTAGGATTTAACTATAGTTTAGCTTTTATTGATATAATTGTTCCAACAGTTACAATACGACATATTTTTAAGAAAGAATACACAAAACGGATATCAGTATCTCATTCAACATGGTTGTTAATTTTACCTCATCTGTTGCCTATAATTTTATTAAATAAATTATTAATGTTTTGTTTACCCATTGTCTGGCACCTGAGTAAGAATTTATATACACAATTTTGCTTTTATTTAAGTAGTGGTTTAATCCATGGGTCACACAGATAATATTTTGACTCCTAAGTTTAGAAAATACAAAGTAACAGTCCAGAGTTTGAAGGTTAGTAAGGCGAAGCCTGCTAGTCGTGTACCTTAGAGCAATAGGGAGTGTACCTGTGTTTTGCACATCCCTTCATGGAAAATTTGTTATTTTGTGACAAATTAAAATCTGTTAA
This sequence comes from Mecyna flavalis, assembly GCA_949319885.1. Classification (NCBI taxonomy): domain Eukaryota; kingdom Metazoa; phylum Arthropoda; class Insecta; order Lepidoptera; family Crambidae; genus Mecyna; species Mecyna flavalis. The sequence goes on from OX439426.1 coordinate 12,322,475, forward strand.
AATTTTGTATGAAAAGTTTTGTCTTTGTTGACATCACTCGGGACTATTTCATTCATCTCACTGCCCACTAACTCCCCTGGTTTCCCCTTTTCACCTGATTGAGACACCAGCCTTGGCTATTGACCAGCATCAATAGACCCAAGGCACAATAGAATTAGATGTGCATTCAATTCAAACACACTTTAGACACTTCAAGAATTTTAAATTCCTTTGTTTTTTTAGTAATAAGATAAAAAATATACAGCTTCTTTTGTATTCACTGTAAGTGTATTTTGCATATCTTATTTTATGCAGATATGTGTTATTAGATAAGATTAATTCAAGGCCAATATCTGCACAATTCTGACACAAAACTGATTGTGAGCAGATTTTCTAGTAAAATTAAAAGGGAACAAATTAAATGACCACCAAAAAACACAATCGTTACCCAAACAGCCTCATCCTAAATAAATATAATATGTACAAATAAACGAAACCTGTACCAAAATATTTCGGGCTATTTAAGTCATACCTGCACTACAAAAACTTTTCGTAACCCAAAAAGGCCACGCGTGCACCAAATTTTAACTAGCAAAGTTTTGTGTCATTCTTACCCAAATATATCATTACTTTTGCCATAAAATGTATTCATATAACCAAGTATATTAAATTGATTGATAAGATTTGTGTTAGGTTAGGTTAGAACTGCGACCACTAAACGCACGAGCCGAGCGAGCGTAGCGAGCGTGCCGCGGCAGCGGCCGGCGAGTGCCAGAACTGAATTCTACCCATTTTACTTGGTCGGGACAGAGAGAAAAAGATTTTGTTTATTTACTATCAATCGTCAAATGGTATATAGTATTGGTAAATCTTTAGAACTTCATTTACATTTTTTGGGTATACAATGATTTTTGCATTACTTTAATTTATTAGGATAAAAATATTTAACATATTTGGATGAAATTTTTAAATACAATGCGAGTACAAATTTGGTGCACGCGTGGCCTTTTTGGGTAGCTCAGCGATTATTCTGACGATACTTACGTTTTTTAGGTTAGCAGACTTAACGTTTATTGGTTATCATTTCATAATAAAATGGGGATTACATTCTGGTAAGTACTTAGGATTTTTTGGGCGTTATATTTCATTATATCTGGTGGTTGCTTAAACCTAAGCCAAATTAAAATATATAGTGCTGTCTGTTTTATGTCCAAAGTTGTATCCTAGGTCATTTAGATAATTAGTTTAATGAATCTGATCTCACAGGCAAAGCTGAATGTCATATAAAAGTAGGTCACATTAATTCATTACACTCCCGACTTACAACTGCAATGTTCAACTGGTTGTACCATGGGGAAGTAAAGTTACCCATATTTCAACTGGTTGTTCTATAATATATGCCTTAGTTTACCAATTAATGGTAGAAAATGTTATGCAATTTAAAAAATATAAAACTATTAACTCCTATCCGATTCAAATGCTATCAGGATAATATCTATTAAAATTGAGCAAAAAATTACGTCAACTGCGCCTGTCCTTAATGTTAGCAATGCATTATTTTGTCAGTGTGTGTGTCAGTTTTCGCTGTCGCTTAACGCAACTCCAAAAGGTATTATCCTAATAGCATTTGAACCAGGTAGTACTTATATGCTTACAGAACTTAGACAACAAGATAAAAATAAAGACAAGAATGCTTTGATGGTCTAGTAATGCCTCTATAGTCTAGTGTTAATTGAAAGTACTGGGCTGTAATCTCACCCTCTTATTACAAAAAACATCGCTAAAACAGGTTTAAAACTGTACTTGTTAGTACAGGTTTAGGTCCGGACTATTTTTTAAAACTTTCCTTATTACAAAACAAATACCAACATAAGAATAATTTACTGGTACTAACTCGTTCAGTGCGTTTCATTTTACAAGACTTTGTTTTATGTCATGTTTTAAAATCTATAAATAAGGCAGTAAAAATAATAATTCTTTATTTATAAATATGTTTTAGTAATGTAAGAAAAATTAACATATATTTTTAATTTTCTGTTCACAAATTTAAGTGATTCTTTTCAAAAATTGTCTTTCTATACGTAGAACGGAGCGAAATTTCAAAAGTGTTATCTTTTGACGTTTGAAAGTTAGTCCATAGTAAAACTAGGGGTATCGGCGGACTTTCTTGGGTCTAACTTTAGTACTCGAAATGTAGTGCAGTCATTGAAGCGAAAAATACGGTCTTACCTCCGAATTTTTTTACTGTGAACCGATTTGCATGAAATTTTGGAATTAGGCTCATCTTAGCCTTAACTTCAAAAGTGAAAATGATCTGAACTCCGCCTATTATTTTTAAGGGTTGTAAACAACCCCTTAATGGAAAAATTTACATTGAGCCATTTTATCGCTAGAAAACATGTCTAATCGTAAGTGGTGAAATTGTAAAGTATTTTCTAACATAATTACCTCATATTAAAATAATTTTCAACCCCTTGAAAATCTTACATCCTTTGCAAACAACCCTTAAATTGAAAAAATCACAAAAAAATACTTTGGTATGACATAAAAAGATGTAAGTATAGAGTAAGTAATATTTTATATTCTCTATCATCATCATCATGATCATCAGCCTATATACGTTCCCACTGCTGGGACACAGGCCTTATCTCAATTGTGAGATAGTGTGGACCATACTCCACCACGCTGGCCTAGTGCGGGTTGGTGGAGGGGTGCGTAAGGCAAGTGACCAACCTTAATGTCAGATGTTATCAAGCCGCCAAATGGCCTCTGACTAGGCTTGACGACTAATATTTACATTATAGTAAATATCAGCCGGGACCAACAGCTTAACGTGCCTTCCGAAGCACGGAGACGCTCGAAATTAATGTCACTAAATATGGTCAGATGGTCACCCATCCATTAACCGACCGCGGCGTAGGTAGCTTGACTTTCGTTATCGCTAACGAACCACTGGCACAGCTGCGCCACGAGCGCCTCATATTCTCTATAATAATTATCAAATATTTAACCCCCTTTCAACCCTTAAAAAATACCCCTTGATAAAAAATTGTTATTTTTTTTTTTTTGATAAAATGAAAAGTATTTCAATATTATTCCACACTCTCGAAAATGATTATCATATTCTTTAGCTTTTCTACCCTTAAAACTACCCCTAAATTAAAAATCAGTTACTAAGTAGAACAAAATATGATAAGTTTTTGGACCATAACTACTTCAATTTTCTTGCTATCACAATTTATAAAACACCATTGTAAAGGTAATTAAGAGAGCTACAACATCCTATATTGCAATATATAGCAAAAAACCTTTTTCTAAAACGGTGAAGGGTTAAAGGGCTTAAGAGAGGCTGCGATTGCGCTGCCACGCGCTCTTTAAACAATCATATCTCCGTCAATTTTTGTTTGACAGAAAAAACAAAAAAACCAAATTGTTTGTCAGAAAAATACCTAAATTTTTAATCCATACACTTTTATACGTATCTGTCGTCATTTTTGAGATATTATGAAAAGAAAGTGGGTTTTTTAAAAATTTGAAATTTTGATTTTTTATTTAATCGTGACTTTTTTGAAAAATATGTGTCCTGAAGCAGCCAAACTGATACTATCTATCAAACTCTTCATAATAAAGTTATTTCTAGGCGGAATACGATTAATTTTAATTTTGGTGGAAATGGCACTTATGAAACCCATTGATTTTAAAGAAAAAACGTTAGATGCTCCCCTTATTTGCAATAATAATAATAATAATAATAATAATAGCCTTTTATTCCAGAACATAGGTAAACGTTACAAAAAGTCCCTAAGTTCGGTGTGCCTTTTGGCATAGGCCTCCTCCAATTCCTTCCAATGGGTCCTGTCTCTTGCCACTCTCAACCAGAATGGTCCCGCTGTCTGCTTCAAGTCATCTTCCCATCTCCTGATTTGACGACCCCTGCTTCTTTTGCCGTCTCTTGGTTGCCAGAGGGTGACTTGCCTGCTCCATTTGTTAATGGGGTGGCGTATCATATGTCCAGCCCATCTCCACTTTTGGACGTCTATCCGGGTGAGGATGTCTGTGAGTTTTGTTCTCGTTCTTACGTCTACGTTCCTGACTCTGTCCTTGATCTTTATCCCTAGCATGCTTCTTTCCATAGCATATTATTTGCAATACAGCTCACTTATTTAACGTGCAAAAGACTTTTAATAGTGCTCATTTTAAAGCTTATTTCAAGCACTACAAAACCCTTTTGTATTAGAATGCATAAAATGCATCTGCTCGCCGCTAGATGGCATTGACCACATCGATTAAATTTCAGACAAAATAAAAACGGCTTTGATCTTTAATATCTAGCCCAATATTGCACTTAAAATACTTTATGAAAATTCAAATTGTTCATTGTTTTACCTGCTACAATTTTGGTCTGTATAAAATTTTCGATAAAACGTATATTTTTGGTGATATTTGCAAAAAACCGATGAAATACGTGAAAAAATTGCGAATTTTCAATTGCCAATAACTTGAAAAGTATTGAATTTTTTTTAAAATTGTATAGATGATTTTTTGCTTAAAATTAGGCCTTCTATCGATATCCGAGGTTATTTTGATAAAAAAATAATTCACCCCCGAGAAGGGGTGGCAACCACCCCCATGGTGGTTGCGGAGTTCAAATCATTTTCACTTTTGAAGTTAAGGGTAAGATGAACCTAATTCCAAAATTGTATGCAATTCGGTTCACAGTAAAAAAATTCGGAGCTATAATGCTTCAATGACTGCACTAATGAAGTAAAACTTCGTTTTGTAATAGCGTTTGACTTTAGTCAGGAGTTAAGTCAGGACTAAGCTCGGTTTAATTTTTAAACCACGTTCTGTAATAAGAGGGTCAGTGTTTAATTCCTGGGTCGAGCAAAGTTTGTGTCGGCTTTTACGACACAGCTCGGGTTTGTGATCATCAATTCGCACTTGGCAAGTGTGGTGACTTAGACTGCACCCATTATGTAGTAGTGTTCAATGTTTTTTTAAAATTATGGATCCTTGTCCGTCTTGTGTAGTTATTTATATTCTATAGACAGTCAAAATTACACATTAACTAGTTTTTATCAACATACCACGCGGGTAGAAGTTATAATAACATAAGTCCTTTTATTGAACTTGTTGTGTCCTCGTCTTCGCCCGCGTTGGCAATCGTGTTGTTTTTTTATTCTGATCCTATTGAATATTTGGGTATAAAAACTATTATTTTTTTCCTGGGACTCAAACTGTGTTCGAGCGTTTTAAATCATAATCAGTTTAGCAACTTGTATCTTGAACAGATAATAAAAGGCATACTGAGTAACTTTTGCATATTTACGTTTTCGTGCGATAATCATATCTTATAAGTATACACCATGTACCTCATCTTGAGTAAAGGTCTCTAAGGTAGCAGCCTAACTTAAGTTTACAAACCCTTTAAACAACAAACCAATACCTTTTTTATACTATTTTTTTCGGCAGACAGGGACAGGCACGCAACTCTCCTAATAACCACCAGTCAAACTCTAAACACAGTTCTTCCTCTTACCTGCCAGACCCAATGTGGGAATGAAACGTTTTTTTCAATATCTACGTGAATTCGAACGTATCGCAAGAGTTCGCTATTATTTACGCTTTTTATTTATAATTTCAGGGAGGAAACATGTCGCACAAACCTACACAATACACACCAAATTTCCCATCCAGTCAAGGTTATGGTCCTCCACCCGGAGAAATGAAGGAAGATAGTTATCCCTTAAACCCCCCAAATGCGTACCCTTATCCCCAACCTGGTCCTGTACCAGCTCCCCCTGGCCCTCCCTTGCCACCTGGAGCTCAGCCATTACCTGGGATGCAGCCTGGCTTTCAGCCTGGCCTTTCTCCTGGTTATCCTCAGCCTCAGCCAGGCTATCATCAACCGCATCCGGGTTATCCTCAACCTGGATACCCTCAGCCCATAGTTCAGCAACCTGGGCCACAGGGCCATCCAGGTAAGAGAATAAAGTTTTTTTTCTGACCTGCACTCTTGCATTATAAATATGATACCATTTTTTGGTTCGTTGTTTACGTTACGAACTTACGACACGACCAATGTTTTGAACCCTTTTTTGTCGCGGAGGATTCATTATATGCTGTCCGACCCGTCCCTTATAGCGGCATATTTTATAGTTCGATACTTTTCGTGTTCAAATATACGATTAAAGCTTCCCCCTCAAATTCAGTTGCTGATTTCTGATCCTTTTCCAGTGGTAATTTTTTCTTCTTATCGCACCAATTCAGTCAGTCGGTGTTTATCACACTAACACATTATTTTTAAATATTGGAATTCATTAAATACATTGATTTAACCTTGAAGTAGTTTGATCACTTGTGTTATAGGTATCAAAAACAACGTAGGCATCACCAATAAATATACATAATATATTATAATGTAGTTAGTGAAAGAACCAGATCCTTAAAAGGATACAAAAAAAATTAGAGCGTATGTAAATTGCAAACCGCACGCCTTATCAGCAAGTGCAAATGACGAATAGATACACTGCTGCACTGGTCCAATGCATAATATACGCACATCATACAACAGTGACTGTAAAATATTTAGGGTGGCCATATCTGTAGAATTATCATTTGGAGGCGTTCCTCAGGAATCAGTATATGTATTTTCCTTAATAATGTAATTTTATTACCGTCACAACACAATCTTCTGTTTAACGCTTTCGTTTTTCTCCTTTGAAAATTCGTCATCTCTTACTTATCATGAAATTAGCAGCTAGCTCGCCGTAATAACATAATGTAGGTCATAGACCCAAATTATGCATAACTTTATAAATAAGATTGTTGAATGGGCAACCATTTAAACATTTATAATTTACGCAGAATAGAAGTTTTCAAAAAATGTTACGTGCATTAAAAAGCATATTAGACTCCTGAACGGAGTCAGTCAATATTTCTTAAGCTATGGCACCAGGCAGCTAGGGAATGATGGATGGAATCACAAATTAGTGATCCGAGGTTGTTAAATACTGCATGGAATAAATTATATAGTGTAGTTTTCTTGTAGATTGTTTTTATTTACTGACCTTTCTTAACATTCAATAACATAAATTGTTAGACTTTTAAATTTATCATGATCTCTACACTTATCATCACTGATATCTTTTCTGACATTCAATATAATACAAAATAATAAAATACAAGTAATATTAGTTCTCTTACATTATGGTACTTTGTTTCTTTTTTATCCTTGTTTGTTTGAAATAAATGATGTATGTACCCTTGTCTTATTCCTATAGGACACAGCAAGTTAATAACTTCTTAAATGAGATAAGGGTGTTTACTGTGTTCGTACGCATCGACTGTGATAGTACCTAATGATAATTGCATCATATAGGTGCTACAATTCTCCTCAATCACTTTATTTTGTCTTGTTGTGTTGTGCCATGGTTGTGCCTAGGGACTTGTTTGTAAGCAAATAAAAATATAATAGTGTTAGATTTAAAATGTATTCAGATCAGGACTACTCTGTAAATAATTGTGATTTTTCATTTGAAGAAACATTTTATCATGAACTAAAGAAAAACTCTTCCAAGTGGAGAAAGTTTAAACGTTATATTGCTAAAAAGTGTATATTTTATTCGGAAATTAAAGATAAGAAAGTTTATGTAGAATCTTTAAATGTAATAACTGTGAAACATACGCTGAATAGACTTTGTGATCGCGTTTTTAAGTCTCGACACAGTGGCTACCAAAAATTTCTTTCTGATGAGGAAAAAAGGTTTATTTGCGCTATAAATCAATGTAGTTTGGTGGAGGATTTGTGTAAATAATAGTATTGTTTATTTTGTATTGTTTCGTTTTGTTAATGTTATATTTAATTTAAATTACTAACTATAAAAACTTACGTATTCATTATTTATATTTTGTTGATTTCACTATTTATGAAAGTTTGTTTTATTTTAACAAGTATTCGTTTATGATTGAGTTTTTACACTATGTAAGTATTATATTGAATCCATTAATTTAAATATTTTAACTTAGTACAAATACAAATGCGTAAACAAGGTTGGCATTATATTGGGCACGAAGTGATTTGTGATGAATATGTAAAAAGACAAAACAAGTATGATATCATACTGGCATGAAAGGGGTAAACTATTATTGACGGTTGATAGGAGTAAGTGGAACGAAAAACCATGTTGGGCCTAGCCTATTGGGTAAGGGCAGGAATATAATAACGATGATGATTATTATATAACTTTAATATTATGTTACCGTTAGAGTGCGGAATCCGTTTATCTGCAAATTAACTAGGTAATCTGCGGAATACCGGATACGATCTGTTCGTATAAAATTTTAATTAAAAAAGCTCATTATAGCACTTTACATAAATTAGTCTGCATAGTAACGAATTGTAAATCGATAAGTTGGGGAATAGGTGTTAAAGATAATAATAACCTCAAAGGCTAAGGCGGGAGCTTTGCTCTAACCTATATACCTATATCCATCCGAGTCCATTTCCGCCTCCGGTCGTTCTTGTTATTTTTTTTTTTTCTTAATGAAACAAGAACCTATTTTATGAAATTTACCGTGTGCCAGGTCGTCAGTCTGCAAATTACCTAGTAAATCGACAGATTATCTTTTTTTTATACTAGATCAGTTGGCAGACAGGCACGCAGCCCACCTAATGGTAAGCGGCCACTGCGGCCTATTCCATTGAGGGACGCTTCAACTAGAAGCGTCGCTCAATGTGCTGCCAGACTGTCGGCTCATCTGATCTTCGAGCCTCTGATTTCAAGTGTACGGGCTCCTACATGAATTTTGCCAGAACGCAACCAGAGCTGTTATGGCGGCAGATTTTACCTGTGGGGGTTGTAGCTAGCCAGTCAGACTCTGAAAAAGCCCTACCACCATCCAGACCCATGGGAATCGAACCCACGACTTTCGTGTTTTTATACCTGAGCGGCTTAGCCACTGTTCTACGGAGGCGGTCAAATCTAAGTTTTTGTAAAAATTCAGTAAATATTATCTATTGATCTATATAGGTAATCTGCAGATTAACGGATTTCCGCACATTAACGGTAACTGTATTGTGTATATTATTATTTAGTTGTAAATATTCGAAGAGCTTTTGAACCTGTTTTGAATAAGTATCAGTAACTAGTGGGCAGGCCGTTCGGGTATAAAAACTGAGATCGTGGTTTAAATTAGATAGTGTGAGGACCTTTTTAGAGTCTGACACTTCCGGGTGAAATCGGTTGCCATAACAACACTTGGTCCAAATTTTATCTTTATTATTATTTGTATCTTACAGTTATGGGCTGCATGACATTGAACATAACTATTTTAAAAACTTAATTTTTAACTGTTTAAAATGGCATTCTCTTTGCGTGGTGAAGGATCTGCTTTTACTTAAATTTTTTCCCTACACAATATTTTTTATCGTTGAATTAATTAACTAACAAATGTCATATTGCCTTTTTCAGGTTCCTGGATGAGTATTCCGCAAGGAGTCAGAAACTGCCCTCCAGGTTTGGAGTATTTGTCGTTGATTAACCATATTTTGGTTAAACAACAAATTGAGCTTGTGGAAGTATTGATTGGATTTGAATCTAAAAATAAATACATAGTGCAGAATAGTGCTGGCCAAAATGTGTATTATGCTGTTGAAGAAAGTAACTGTTGCGCAAGAAACTTCTGTGGTTCATACCGCGGTTTCAACATGAAAATCGTGGATAACTTTCAAAATGAGGTAGGTTACAATCTTGCTTTAGCTTTACAGAAAACATTCCTTTATTCCATCTAGTCCTACTAGTAGTTCGATCGTCGAACTGTTTAGAAATTTTTAAATTGTTATGCTGTATGGTCGAACTATTTGGAAACGTGAATTTTATTCCAAATGGAACTACTGACTCCGTTGTACAGTGAGACATTAAAATATCACCTTCTTAGGCCTATTGTCCACGTAAACCGCACGTCATGCGCACGCTTTCGTCGATTGACGATTACAAGACGAATGCTTGCGTTTTGCGTAGAAACCTTCAATACTGTGTCCACGCTGCCGCGCCGCACCGCATGACGAACGCACGACGCGACGTGCCGCAGCGTGGACACAGTTTTAAAGGTTTCTACGCAAAATGCAAGCATTCGTCTTGTAATCGTCAATCGACGAAAGCGTGCGCATGACGTGCGGTTTACGTGGACAATAGGCCTTATTTTGCGAAATATTTTTTAATATTATAAAAAAAGTGATAACAAAAAAGCGCCATCTATGGAGGACAAAATTTACTTTATATGTATTGTATAATAGTATAGATAATAGAAAAAAAAATCCAAACCTTTCAATGATCGAACTACTAGTAGGACTAGATGGAATAAAGGTTACGCCACATAATTATTTCAAACTTGATCTGATACATACTTTTAAGGAAAATATAACTTACGGATGGCATAAAGTCTTGTGACTTTAATTGGCCTACAAGGTTTATATTAACGTATTTTTAACCGTCTAAAACCGCCGCGCCGTTTTGAATGGTAACTCGTTCATTTCTGTTCTTCTGTTTTACCCATCTTACATATCGATGGTTAAAATGTCAAAGGGCTTAAAGGACATTTTGGCGAAAATGACTTTTTGTTACATTTGTATTGAGTTTTTTGAGCTCTTTCTAATGGTATATCAAAGATTCTCCTATCCCTTATAGTTAGCGAGATATTCATGGTTAAAAATTGGCCATTTTGGTATTATTTGCTTAAAGGTCACTGATAATGTATTATGGCATTTAAAGCCTACTCTTGCATATTTTGATTCAGGCGTTTTGGGCTTAAAGGACACTGTGGTTCTATGTCAAATAAATCACATTGATTTCCCTGCCCTTTACGCCAGGAGTCGTGGGTTCGGGATCATTTGTGTTTGTTTGTGTCTGGATGTTTATTCGTATTTAAGTAAACATTTGTGGTACCTTTGTTGTTTCTGACACCTATAACACATGTTCTTACGCTACTTACTTTGGGGTCAGATCAATGTATGTGATGTTATCCAATATTTATTTAAAACCAATACAATAGTTATAATTCTGTTAATAAATTGATGAATGAATCTATGGATCTTTACAATCATCATCTGAATATTACAATCCACTGCTGGACATAACCTCCAAATGCTCGCCACACTAATCAATCCTCGGCCGCTCGCATCCTGCTCCTGCCAGCCATCCTGCGCAATTCATCACTTTACCTGGCCTGACAGCGTCCTACACTACGTTTACCGAGACGCGTTTTCCACTCTAGAATCCGTTTGTCCCAACGGTTATCGGTTTTACGGCTGATATAGCCAGCCCACTGCCTTTGGTTCTATGCCGCATCATCTCATTTCGTATACGATCTCGTACGTCTCACTGAGCCACTTTTAACTTGCGGACCAGCCGTGCCGTAGGGTCCGGCCGTTATGCCCCCATTCCGGTTTGCCCCCGGCCGGTATGCCCCCACGGTTTAACGGCAAACTGGAACAAATTTACTTAAAATTGTGGGGGCATACCGGCCGGGGGCAAACCGGAATGGGGGCATAACGGCCGGACCCGTGCCGTAAGTGTCCACGTTTGCCTTGCCTTTTAAGACACCCAGGAGAGGGAGAGAGTGTGCTGGTCAATAGCAACAAGACTGGCACTGGTTCGTCCCAATCGGGTGTGAAGGAGGAACCGGGGGAGTTTAGTGGGTAGTGGACGCTTTAGCCTCGAGTCCCACACACGGTCGCAGGTTTAGCTAGCCAGAGGTTGTGGTGCATAAACGCATTCTACTCCGAAAAAAAAAGGAGAGGGAGAGATTGATGTTTTTTGACTCTGTATGCCGACAGCGCTTCTTTTTGTACTATATTGAAAAAGCACAATACAGCTTAACAGGCAAATTCATGTTAGATAGGATAATTATTTTTTTATCGAAATTTTATCTTAAAGGACCAATTCTATTCTAACACCTGTATTAACATGTCCTTTAAGCCAAAGCTAATGATTTATCTCAACAGAAACTTAAGCTTAAAGGACAAAATAATCGAATTTCAATTCTTAAAGGACACCTATCTCGAAAACTATGCTATCTAGAATAAATAAAATGGTTGCATACGGTTCGGCTTGAAAAAATAAATAAAAGTGTCCTTTACAACAAACCGATAGCTTTAAAATCAAAAAAGTTATGCCCAATTTTTTACTTAGGGGCCGTCCATAAATTACGTCATCGATTTTTTCAGATTTTAGACCCCCCCCCCCCCCTACAATCATCCTATCGTCATTTCTTAATGACCCCCCCCCCCCTTCTCCCAAAATTGACGTCATTACCAGTTTGACAAAATTAAAACATTGCAGATTTGAGAAAAATAGGGTATTAATGATTAAAACACTTGATATTTATCTGTAGATAATACTGTATTTGTGTACATCTATGTTGCATTATGTATGTTTATTATCAGTTATTTTTGTACTGTACGCGCCTTAGCCGCCTCTCACATTTGCAGTCTCACTTACTAGGTGTGCTGGAAGAAATTTCTTTTTAGAAATAATCTTTTTGTATGTGAACAATAAACTATAAATAAATAAATAAGAATGACGTCAATTTTGAAACACCCCCCCCCCCCATCTATCATTTGCCGTCATCCGCAGACCAACCCCCCCCCCCTAATTTAGAATGACGTAATATATGGACGGCCCCTTATTTCGTTTTTCTGCTCTCCTGAAAAATCATGATTTGTCCTTTAAGCCCTTTGACATTTTAACCATCGATATCTTTCAACCTTACATTACATTACCACACATTTATACACCAAGAGATATTAAAAAGCAATAATAAAACTAAAAAATATTCATAATATATATTTTTTTATTCCAAATCAAATCAGAAATCAAATAAGGAAGGTTTGCCACAAAATAACACGATCACTCCAATTGTTACTATTCATATCAGTTATCTTCTTCTAAAGCAAATAAGAAAATGTGTCTCCATTGATTAAACAGTAAACAAAAGCATGTCTATTTGTTCTACGAGGCGAAGTGGATAGATTATCTTAATGTACTTACATAATTATCACAGTTTACTTTTCGTCGTTATCAAATCTGTTGTGTTACGTCTTTTAATTAAAACCTTGTTACATTTTATAATAAAATTCTAATTTTCCTCGTGATGATGAGATGATGATGATGAAGTCCGACCGATTTCGGTCATGGTGACTACTTCGACTCGTAATCATACACTGTGTTCAGATTGGGTAGGGTTGGTGTAGCTCCCCAACGCCCGCATTTTACAGGTCGCTCGAGCAAGGTCTGAGGGTCACCTAGTTTCTCGGGTGGCCCTCCCTAGGCGCCACCCTGACTTGAGGCCTCTCAAGTCGGGGTACCTGGGGATGGGCTGGTCAATGACCACAAGGCAGGCACCGGCTTGTCCCAATCGTGTGTGAAGGGGAAACCGGGGGAGTTCAGTGGGTAGTGCACGCTTTAGTCTTGAGTCCCACACACGGTTGCAGGTCTAGCTAGCCTGCGGTTATGGTGCATAAACGCATTCTCCTCCGAAAAAAAGAGACTTTACTAGAATAATATAATACTAGTTGACGACTATACTACTCTGCCGCAACACAGTTTTTAACTAGCGCGGAGAGTAGTTGTCATCTTCTACTACCACTATTTATGTATGCAAATCAATATGTTCACTACAACTGTTAAATCATTGTAAGATCAAATAAACTATTTCTAATAAACTGACTCAGATATTGATTATACCTATTGTTTATTGTATTCAGGTAATGAATCTCTATCGGCCACTGGCTTGCGCCTCATGCTGTTGTCCCTGTTGCCTGCAAACCATGGAAGTGTCTGCTCCGCCCGGCAACGTCATCGGCTCAGTAGAGCAGACGTGGTCCCTATGCAGACCGTGCTTTAACATCAAGGACGCCGCCGGCGAGGTGGTTCTCAAGATAAAAGGACCACTCTGCACATTCTCTATTTGTGGAAACGTTGAATTCCATGTGAGTTTGAAAGCTTTTGCAGACATTTTTTTTCCACGGAAAGCGTGTTTTATAATTTTTTTTGGCTTAGGTTTAAGCAACCACCAGATATAATGAAATATAACGCCCAAAAAATCCTAAGTACTTACCAGAATTTAATCCCCATTTTATTATGAAATGATCACCAATAAACGTTAAGTCTGCTAACCTAAAAAACGTAGGTAAGTATCATCAGAATAATCGCTGAGCTACCCAAAAAGGCCACGCGTGCACCAAATTTGTACTCGCATTGTATTTAAATATTTCATCCAAATATGTTACATATTTTTGTCCTAATAAATTAAAGTAATGCGTACAAAAATCATTGTATACCCAAAAAGTATAAATGAAGTTCTAAAGATTTATCGATACTATATACCATTAATTGACGATTGATAGTAAATAAACAAAATCTTTTTCTCTCTGTCCCGACCAAGTAAAATGGGTAGAATTCAGTTCTGGCACTCGCCGGCCGCTGCCGCGGCACGCTCGCTACGCTCGCTCGGCTCGTGCGTTTAGTGGTCGCAGTTCTAACCTAACCTAACACAAATCTTATCAATCAATTTAATATACTTATATGAATACATTTTATGGCAAACGTAATGATATATTTGGGTAAGAATGACACAAAACTTTGCTAGTTTAAATTTGGTGCACGCGTGGCCTTTTTGGGTTACGAAAAGTTTTTGTAGTGCAGGCATGACTTAAATAGCCCGAAATATTTTGGTACAGGTTTCGTTTATTTGTACATATTATATTTATTTTGGATGAGGCTGTTTGGGTAACGATTGTGTTTTTGGTGGTCATTTAATTTGTTCCCATTTTTTTTTTGTGGCTTAGTTACATTTGACTAGCTTGAAAGCGCATTATGGTAGTGTTAGTGACCCAGGTACAGGGATCGTGGAATCGTATCTCACTCAGGACAAACATTATTAACATTTGTATTGGTGCTGTGTCTGGATTTTTTTTTGTATTATTTTTGTATATATACCTATTTGTGTGCTTCTCACTTTGCGTTCACAACAATGTGTGTAATGTAGTCTGATATTTTTTTATTGATTGCTTTGAAATGACAAAAAACATTATTTTTTTTCAGGTTTACTCGAGTGATGACGAAACTAAAATTGGGAAGATAACTAAGCAATGGTCTGGATTAACACGTGAAATATTTACCGATGCGGATAATTTTGGAATTAACTTCCCAATGGACTTAGACGTAAAGATAAAGGCTGTTTTACTGGGAGCATGCTTTTTAATCGTAAGTATTTTGACGTAATATTTCCGCTAAGTGCCATAATTAGTGCTTGAATCATACGCAAAAAAGCTACGAATTCTAAGGGCAAATCTCTGCTCCTGTCTTAACCTATATCTATCCAAGTCGATTTCCACCCTGGATATTTATCAGACAGACTGACAGAAAATGTAACAAATAAGACAGTTCTGCCAATATTATATTGCTTGTCCGATTATATTATCATCATCATCCCAGCGTATTCCCGATTGCATCCAGTATGGAGCTCAGGGTCCGCTTCGACTATGATCCTAGATTTGACAAAGCCTGGTTATTACAATGGAGCGATTGCCATCTGACCTTCGTAACCCTACAAGGGAAACCAGACCTACTTGGAACATAGTCGGGACCAACGGCTTAACGTGCCTTCCGAAGCACGGAATCATCACTCTTTTCAGACATTCAGGTGATTCAAGCCTGCAATGTCCTAACCAAACTGGAAACAATCACACAAAGTGATGTTCCCCGCGGGATTCGAACCCACGACCTCCGGGTTTTAGAGCCCAACGCTCTAACCACTGTACCACGGAGGCAGTTCCAGTGTCCGATTATATTATATCACAGATATATTATGTCAAAAAATAAAAGTAGAAGTAGTTGCAAAGGCAGGCAACGCGCATGCGACCCCACTTGGCTGACCATCAAGAGACCCACTTGCTCGTAAAATATTATTGAGCTGGTTATTATTGTTCAATTTCTATTTCATGAACAAAATTATAAAAAGTAAATATAACTTTTTTGGTCGTAAGTGGGGATGGGGTGCAGAATTTTAAGCATTACTCTGACTTTTAATGATCTTTGGTTAGTACGGACGCCAGCAGACAACCTACCCCAATCTGTCAAAAATTCTCAATTGAAAAAGAACTCTATATGAAGCAAATAAAGCTGAAAATTGGTTGTAGAAATTTGACAGATTAGGGTAGTCTGATGTGCTGTTGACTGTACATATTTTTATGAAATTTAGTATAGGTATATATATTTTTTCTTACATTACAGGACTTCATGTTCTTTGAACAAAATAACAAGTCTTAAACCAGGCAAGCTGTGAGTATTTTAAGGAGTTTAAAGTTTTAAACATTTTTCTATTGTTTTCAAAGTTATTTCTATTTTTATTGGTGAATGTAGTAAATACGATAAAAAGGGGTATGAAGATTTTTGTATGGAGGCTGGCTTACCTACCTACTACTCCCGCCATTTTGTTTTTTTCAAAATAGCGTTCACCCAAAAAAAAATCAAAAATGGATCGTAGTAGAAATACAAACATAAAATGTGTTTAGACTAAAACCCGTAAAGCGTCACATTTCCAAGATATTAGCAACCAAAGTTTGACTTCTCTATGTTGATAATTTTTTTCAAAATAGCGTCCACTTAAAATTCTTTCAAAAATGGTTACCTAATATCAATACAAACATAAAATGGCATTAGGTCCGCCTTATGTACAGTCAACAGCACATCACGGTATACACTTGCAGTTCGATAATAGCGCTTATGCCCCCGACATAAGAGCGGTACAAAGTCCAAAGTGTTACGTCTGACGTGCTGTTGACTGTACATTAAAGTTTAAACGAATAAAGAAAATGTCAGTAGACGAAATCCCGTACAGGGTCACGTTTTAAAGATATTAAAGTACCTAAAACAGAAAATAGTAAAACTTTGGTTGCTTATATCTTGGAAATGTGACACTTTACGGGTTCTTGTCTAATGGCATTTTATGTTTGTATTCATACTTATTAGGTATGAAAGAATTTAAGTGAACGCTATTTTGAAACTCAAAATGGCAGACCATGAGGATGGCCAAAATCTTCAATGCCCTTTATATTTTTTATAGAAATATTAATTTCCGTAAGCACAAATGTACTGCCTTTACTATGACAATTTTTTGAAACCAGTAGATACATTTTAAGGTGTGTTTCACAATCTTCACTTATGCTACCGAAAAATGTCCATAATTCCGCTGAATAAAATTGTTAGTAGTCTATTATACTATACTTAAAGCTATAAAAATACACACTAATTTGAGAAACAATTGCTGTTAGCAATTAGAAAAACTATAAAAACTATATATCTACATACGTTCTATAACAAAGAAAAAATGATTTTTTTTTAAATTTTCTTGTTTTTAAAATACTGTTGTTATGTAAACATAGTGTGTGGAATTCTGTAAAGGGCAAGAGCTCGTGCCCTCGTACTAACGGTAGGTGGTAGGTTTTTGATGTTATTAAAGTCTTTTGAAATATACTATATTATTACACGCATGACATAGACGCTATATGCAAAATGGAAATTAATTAAGTGAGAAGAGTAAGAGAACAGCATAGTAGGCCATCTAAAACGTACAAAATTTATTGAATAAATCCTTCAATTCGTTTGAAGGATTTTATTTCGAATACAATTTGAGCTTATATTATGATATAAGGATAATTTAGACAAAATCGTTTTAGGTAGCCTGCCACACGACAGTCCACACAATAATAAATTGATTTATACTTTAATGGCCAGTGCCTTTAAACGTAAAAACTTAAGTTTGGTCAGATAGGACAAAACCTGCCTATTTTAAAATAACTTACGATGATAAGGACAATAAATAAAACATTGTAATAACGAATGTTTTTATAAAAATTCAAAGTCACAGAATATTTACAGTACTTATATGTAGGATTGTAAGTACTTAAGCTGTCGTCTAGTTTAGGCGTGTTTTAGTGAATACTATTCACACAATACTGCCAGTGTTATTTTTTAAAACAATTTGTACTTTTCACTAGTCTACATATTTGTGAATGAACTTTTTAGATGAACGATCGATAATAGGTACCAGGGATGTAAGGCCGTAAAACTTTTAAATCGGAGGTCGAAGCATAGCAAATAACGGCCGCGAACAGGTTCATTCATAAGTTTCATAACCGTCGCGCTTCGAAGCTTTTGTTTGTGAAGTATAATGCACTTCCTTTGGAGTCTACCATCATCATCGGCCTGTCTCAGTCTTGTGCTGGAACTAGGCCTCTCCCAATGCTCGCCACTTAGTTCGATTATTGGCGGATTATTATTATGTAGTCTAAGCATTTGATTTAATTTATTTTAAAAATTAGTAATAAAATACCTATAATATCATATTTTAGAAATCAATTAATTTGATTTAATTTGTTGTTTTATTATAAATTTAGTTTTTTTATTATTTGTGTTAATATAATAATAATAAATCTGCCTCTGCCTCCGATTCCGATTTACTTATTTATTGTAGTTGATTTTTATTGTTCCGATATACATAAATTTGCCTCCGTTACATCCCTGATAGGTTCTATAATAAATTAAAATACCTACACTCATTATACATACTAAGGCTGAGTTGGAGCTTATGTAGTTTTTGTATTGTTTTTATTTTCTGCATTTTACTATTGAATTGTTTTGTTTCTGTGACGGTCAATAAACCTATAGCTTATTTTATAAATTATTATAAGTATTTCTTATTCTTATGAAGCGTTAACCTGAGTTGCCGCCAATTTGTAGTAATAGTTTTATATTAAATGTTTACTATTACTACTCGTATAAATACTAACACTAAATCATTATCCTTGTTCGCTTATTAATTGTAAGGTTATCAATAATTAATCTGTATTTGTCTTATGTTATGCACTAACACAAAATTTCCAGCGAATATAATTTTTAAACTCGTCAATTCAAAAGAAAATTCTTTATTTTTTTATGATTGTATGATATTGATAACAATTTACTGTTTAAGTTAGAATATTTAAACAGTGTTATCTAACGTCACTTGATAACACGAAAATGCATTTTCATAATAATAGTGTTATACCAATACCCTGGGAGCCAGTTTTATGCTCTAACGCATTTAATATAATATTAGCAATTATTGCTGTAAGTTATAAGTTAAATTTTTACTGTAGTCATTTTTTGGTCTCTATAAATTAAAATTAATTGTAAGAAACTTTATAAAATATTGTACAAGTATACTTTTGTTCTCGGTTAAAGACTACTCAAATTGATCAATACTATTGTATGTACATTACTAGCAGTTCGGTACTTTTATTCGGTTTAGATGACGGATAGGTATGTAACGTTTCGGAAACTGGTTGTAATATTTCATGGTATGTTTCATTTGTTGCATAAAAGCTGACATCAATAATTTTTGATCTATTGATGTACTTCATCACACTACCAGGCAATTATGTACCTAATTCCCGAAAAAAAATCTATATTGTTACGTCGTTTTTTTTAAAGCACATCTATTAGTCTAAGATCCCACTGCTCGATTCTGCAGGTATCTGTTTTTTTGATACAACTAATTTTAAATGAATGTTAAGGAAGTATAATACAATGAAATAGGGAATGGTTGCCTAAAAAATATTAGCCGCAATTACCTGTAATTAATTTTGGTATAATTAATTCGCGACACTAAATATGTTTTTTTAATGAATTTTACGACATTTGAAAGATAATAATGTCACAAATTGAAAAAACAATGGTTGCCAGCTCTCAGTCGGCCGCATCATTAGGGTTGCCAGCTGTAAACAGGTACGTCAGTGTTGATTTTTTGCAGTCACCTGTTTTTTTTAAAATTTTAATTCCAAATTAAAGTTTTATGTGTACTAATTCCAAAAATCCATGGTTGCCAGTTGGGAAATGGCCGCAAACAGAGGTTGCCATGATTTCAAATTTCCATGAACGATTCTCGCTCCAGGTAAGTGGAAGCGCAAGAGAGAAAATGTACGCATTGTTATGTGCTGCAAACAAGATAATAATGTAGTGTCGATGTAGTTCTAGTATTTTTTACTTTTTTTTATCCTACTAAATTATAAATTCGAAAGTCTGGATGTTTGGATGTTGGTTCGTTACTTAATCATGCCTAAACGGCAGAAATTAACATGAAATTTGGCTATGTCCTAACAAAGGCTATAAAATTCCTACGGAAAACGTTTCATTCCTGGGGAATATCAATTTTGAAACTTCTGAACTGATTTTAATAATTCTTTCACTGTTGGAAAGCTACACTATCCCCGGTGAACATAGGGTACTTGTAGGCACTAACATGTCGTCTAAGTAAGTCTAAGATTATTGTATCTAAAAATAATGCAGAGCGTCTCACAACGTCTTGGTGCCTAGCCCACCCCAAAAACCAAACTAGGCACTAATCCGTTATATAGATCCCTGTAATACGAGCAATGCTCTGTATAGGACTAAATAATGGGTGTGAGTGGTCCAGGATTTATTTATTTATTTATAAATCCGTGGCAGGATTTTTTTTATTATATTTTTTTTTATAACTATTCATGTAAGGAAACAAATTAAAGTGTTTCCATGCTTGGGCAGCATTTGGTCCAGAACCGGTCATTCTCCTTTAAAAAGATTTTATTCATGACAGCTGTCATACGTATTGAACTATTATGGGAATACATTATCTAAAAGTATTTTTTGTGCAAAATTTGATTTTTGAAAATGAAGACGTGTTTTTTGTGCCACGAGGGTGGAAAATTGACTGGTTTTACATAATAGTGAATCTTTTAAAAAGGGTGAACTTATATCAAAGTTTCGTAAAAAGAAAAAATTTAAATACAATGACATAATCTTCAATAGCCTGCTCTAATATTTATGTTTTAATAAAAAAAAAAGTAAAAAAATACTTGAACTACATCAACACTGCATTATAATATTGTTTACAGCACATAAAAATGAGTACATCTTCTCTCTTGCGCGTCCACTTACCTGGAGCGAGAATCGTTCATGGAAATTTGAAATCATGGCAACCTCTGTTTGCGGCCATTTCCCAACTGGCAACCATGGATTTTTGGAATTAGTACACATAAAACTTTAACTTGGAATTAAAATTTTTAAAAAAACAGGTGACTGCAAGAAATCAACACTGACGTACCTGTTTACAGCTGGCAACCCTAATGTTGCGGCCGACTGAGAGCTGGCAACCATTGTTTTTTCAATTTGTGACATTATTATCTTTCAAATGTCGTAAAATTCATTAAAAAAACATATAGTTGCAATTTAGTGTCGCGAATTAATTATACCAAAATTAATTACAGGTAATTGCGGCTAATATTTTTTAGGCAACCATTCCCTATTTCATTGTATACTTCCTTAACATTCATTTAAAATTAGTTGTATCAAAAAACAGATACCTGCAGAATCGAGCAGTGGGATCTCGTACTATATAAACCGCACAAGTAACCATCTGGCATTATCTTGGATCATTGCACCATTTCTCCTCTTGAGGAGAGATAAGAAGTGAACAGCTTATTTTAATAATAAACACTTCATATTTGTATGGAGTCAATATGGAGTAGAAAACATTCCATGGCTGTCAAAATAGTTTCGGACGTCGTCGCTTAAAATTTCCGATGTGATGCAGTTAAAGTTTGAACCTAATGAATATATTGAAAGTAAATGTACTTATGCTTTGAAAGAAATACATCTATGGGAACAAACGGCGCAAGAAATGCACAGCTTTTTTTAACCTTTCGGCAGCATTCTACTTCATCTCGGCGCCTCTCTTTCGCACTGTTGCTGTTGCGCTTGGCACGGCAGCATTGTTGCACCGTGTATTGAGGACTAGCCTTCCGCCCGCGGTTTCACCAGCGCGTAATTTCTTTTTTCAAAATTCCTCCCTTCCCGCCACATTTCCGAGATCAAAAGTACCCTATGTCTTACGGGGATAGTGTAGCTTTTCAACGGTGAAAGAATTATTCAAATCGGTTTAGTAGCTTCGGGGCCTATTCAATATAAACAATCAAATCTTTCCTCTTAATATAAGTAAAGATTACTTGCTCGGGGCTGCGCCCGCGCGCCCGTCTGCCGTTCGCACTCAACCAGTGATTATTACAATCTCAGTGCACACACATTTTTCTTTGCGTGCTAATTTAAGTATGTATATAATATGGCGACGATTAAATCATTGTGATACCTACACACATGGGCAGAACCCAAAGAGTGATGCCCATTAGTGGGTTGCGACGTCGCAGCTCAACCCACTGATTGGGTGGTCAATGGTACAACGACGAGTCAGTAGTACCATTGATAAAATGTTGTATCACTTGTACCATCAATGGTACTAGTCAATGGTACAACTGACCCATCGCCTATTTAGTTGACTAAACTTGCTAGATGTTGTACAATAGTGCTTTACCCTGACTTGTCAAAGACGAATGTGCTCGGAAAACCACGAAAAAACATTCCGGGAGGTCATCTAGATGCCAGCTTTTATGTAACTATTTTTTTTTAGCCTTTCGCAAATGTGGCACGCGTATTTAATTAAATGTTTAGCATAACATTATGAATGAAAACTTCTTACCTCATTTTGTTGTATAAGCAAATTGTTGCAGAATCTCACTGCGTGCAAAATCCACGCATTTCTGGTCAATGCAAAATAATTATAGTTTAACTAATAGGTGCTATAATATCTACCTAAAAGGCTTTTTAAACTATTATGAATATAACTAAGATAATGTGATTTTATGAACTTTAGATTATATACCTTGTAAAATTTGGAGCTTACATTTTATTAATTATACAATTTGTGATGCTCCAGAATATTATTTGAATACTTTGTAAGCCATATTTTAATTTTTGAAAAATAAATGATTATTACCACACAGTGTTTTAATTATAATTAAAGAATTGAGCCTTATAAATTTTATTAAAATAGTTTCCCATTACTAATATTAGACGAGACTAGCAAGAAAAATGCTTTTAGAATATTTAAGTATGTAATGTTTTATTTACCACTTCAAAAGGTTATGGCTTTTTAAGTTTGGTGAAAGCAGATTTTTGTGTGCATACAGAAACATCAGCTTGTTGAAGAGAAAGATCAGCAAAACTGTCTTCTTGTTGCGAGCCCATGACTCTCTTAGCCAAGCTTATTTCCCTGTGGTTATGTTTCATTATAAGGGGTTTGGGTAATGACGATGTTATTTTCTTCATCAGCTGAGTTTGTGGAAATTTCTCTTCATCAGGCAGCCTTATCTGTAAATAAATTATACTGCATAAAGAAATATGCCAAAATGCAATACATATTTCAAATACATCCAAACAAAGTTAGTTAGATTTTAAGAAAACATTTAAAATGTTGTTCCTTGTTTTTAAATCCTAAGGGGGGGTACTTTCTTCAAAATCCTATGCCGGAAAATGGTCCTTTTTTAGGGTTCCGTAGCCAAATGGCAAAAAACGGAACCCTTATGGATTCGTCATGTCTGTCTGTCTGTCTGTCTGTCTGTCTGTCCGTCCGTATGTCACAGCCACTTTTTACCGAAACTATAAGAGCTATACTGTTGAAAATTAGTAAGTAGATGTATTCTGTGAACCGCATTAAGATTTTCATACAAAAATAGAAAAATAATAATAAATTTTGGGGGCTCTCCATACTTAGAACTGAAACTCAAAAAAATTTTTTTCATCCAACCCTTACGTGTGGGGTATCTATGAATAGGTCTTTAAAAATGATAATAAGGTTTCTTATATCATTTTTTTCTAAACTGAATAGTTTGCGCGAGAGACACATCCAAAGTGGTAAAATGTTGGTCCCCCCCCTGTAACTTCTAAAATAAGAGAACGATAAATCTAAAAAAAATATATGATGTACATTATTATGCAATCTTCCATTGAAAATTGGTTTGAACGAGATCAAGTAATTAGTTTATAAATTTTTGGGACTTCCCATACTTAGAACTGAAACTCAAAAATTTTTTTTTCTTCAAACCCTTACGTGTGGGGTATCTATAGATAGGTCTTTAAAAATGATAATAAGGTTTCTTAGATCATTTTTTTCTAAACGGAATAGTTTGCGCGAGAGACACTTCCAAAGTGGTAAAATGGTTGGTCCCCCCCCTCTAACTTCTAAAATAAGAGAGCGATAAAACTAAAAAAAATATGTGATGTACATTACCATGCAAACTTCCATTGAAAATTGGTTTGAACGAGATCAAGTAATTAGTTTTTTTTTAAACGTCATAAATCGTAAACCGCAATTTTCCTCTCATTCAATCAACTTAAATATAAAAACGTCGATCAAACTTACAAAGAACTACAAAAACTTTTATATTATGATGATACTTGCTGCTACGGAACCCTTCATGGGCGAGTCCGACTCGCACTTGGCCGGTTTTTTTAAATAGTGTAATAAATCAAAGTTACTATGACATCTATACCTCTAAACTCAGTCTGAACTGAATTATGAGCTTTAGAAGTTTGCTAATTTTACATACCTAGATAAGCCTTTTGCGCGCCAGCTGTGTAAGAAATTGCAACAAGATAGTGACATTGTTAGTGTAAACAAACAATACAACCCATTATAGGCTCCAGCCATCAGTGTCGAGCAGAAAAAACCGGCCAAGTGCGAGTCGGAGTCGCCCATAAAGGGTTCCGTAGCAGCAAGTATCATCATAATATAAAAGTTCTTGTAGTTCTTTGTAAGTTTGATCGACGTTTTTATATTTGAGTTGATTGAATGAGAGGAAAATTGCGGTTTACGATTTATGACGTTTAAAAAAAAAACTTATCACTTGATCTCGTTCAAACCAATTTTCAATGGAAGTTTGCATGGTAATGTAAAGCATATATTTTTTTTAGTTTTATCGTTCTCTTATTTTAGAAGTTAGAGGGGGGGTGACCAACATTTTACCACTTTGGAAGTGTCTCTCGCGCAAACTATTCCGTTTAGAAAAAAATGATATAAGAAACCTTATTATCATTTTTAAAGACCTATCTATAGATACCCCACACGTAAGGGTTTGAAGAAAAAAAAAATTTTGAGTTTCAGTTCTAAGTATGGGAAGCCCCAAAAATTTATAAACTAATTACTTGATCTCGTTCAAACCAATTTTCAATGGAAGTTTGCATAATAATGTACATCATATATTTTTTTTAGATTTATCGTTCTCTTATTTTAGAAGTTACAGGGGGGGGGGACCAACATTTTACCACTTTGGAAGTGTCTTTCGCGCAAACTATTCAGTTTAGAAAAAAATGATATAAGAAATCTTATTATCATTTTTAAAGACCTATCCATAGATACCCCACACGAAAGGGTTGGATGAAAAAAAATTTTTTGAGTTTCAGTTCTAAGTATGGGAAGCCCCCAAAATTTATTATTATTTTTCTATTTTTGTATAAAAATCTTAATGCGGTTCACAGAATACATCTACTTACTAATTTTCAACAGTATAGCTCTTATAGTTTCGGTAAAAAGTGGCTGTGACATACGGACGGACAGACAGACAGACAGACAGAAATGACGAATCCATAAGGGTTCCGTTTTTTGCCATTTGGCTACGGAACCCTAAAAAAGGTGCCACTACTCATACTTAATCCAGCATTATCCCTTAAATGGGACCAAATGAGAATGACCTTTATCTTTTGAACACCATGAAAATGTTCTTAAAATAAATAATAAATATTATGCACAGATACATAAAAGGCTTAGAAAAACAATCTAACTAGGTACTTCCAGATTATGTTTCATTGTATGCCACACATTCCATGATGCTAAAAGAGTTTATGGAAATACATTATGGTATTGTTCAAATATACTACTATGTAAAAGTTAAAATAAGCACATGTTTAGTCTAACATGCAATCATTTAAACTTACATTCTGCTCTGTGGGAAAAAAATGGACATGTTTTGTAGATATCAGCAAAATGAGGGGAACTCAATGTATAAATTGTCAGCACTGTGATAAAATTTACTGGACTCAATTGACTAGTCAGTGAATTTATATGTATAAATCTTAGAGTAGAACACATGGAGATGCCCTAAGTAGGTACAAAACGTGTATACCTAAAGTTGGAACACAAAATGGCGCCACCAATGATAGCGTTCGACCGTAGTGCAACCAATATTGTATATCGATATATTTATCGATACAAGTTTACGTGTCGATCATATATGCACATATTTTGTTAGAAATTTATAAATAGTTTCTTATTTTCCTATCACAAAATAATGATGATGCAGTGCCTTAATATAACAATAGGTTAGTTATATATATTATTATGGAAATTTCAACTTCACATGGTTAAATAAACCTATTACATTTTTCCAAAAATCCTTACCAGAAGATAAAGTGAAGATACTGTACTGTATCATACTACCATCACGTAATCTTGTTATGTCGAGAGTTCTGTAAAACCAGTTTTCGTTGAAGTGTAGCGAGCAAACGTGCCTTATTTTATGTCGCGGATTTATATTTTCCCCACCTAATAACTCTATCTATTTCTTCTTTAATGTTTCACTTACAGGAAATCTGCAGAAATATACCATTGCAGAATATAACTATCTAAAACGTATCGATACATAAAAATATTGTGCCACATCACTAGCTGGAACACAATATGGCGAAACCGGCACGCGTCAAAAACTGTGTGACGTCACTAAAAAGTGTTGCCAAAATGGGTACAATGCAAAGATATCTGTCTCTTTTTTCATACGCAACAATCACTTAGATGAAAAGAGATAAGTATATATTTGTAAGGCAAGTGTCGATTCGATGTATATTCATATAAGCAATTTTTTGTATAGATCAATAGGGCATCTCCATATGTTCTACTCTAAGGTATAAATATGTATGTCATAAATATTACCGTAATTATGACTTGTTGTTGTTGGTGTGTCTGTCGTGGCCATATCGTTGAATTGCTCATTTCATGAAATGCTCGACCATTTCGTGAAATGGTTGCATTTCATGATGTGGCCAACTCAATTTGGCCAGATCGTTAAATCGTCTGCGTTTCACGATTTTGTCATCCACGTTTGGCCGGATAGTGAAAAAACAAAGTTGTTGCAAATATTTCACATGAAAAAACCTATCGGAGGCGGAAATCGACTCGGATGGATATAGGTTAGAAGGCTAAGGCGGGAGCAAAGCTCCCGCCTTAGCCTTCGTGGTTATTTTTTTTTATAAACCCGAAATTTTTTTTTAATTTGACTCAAAAATCGATGATGTCCAAATTTAAAAGTGAAAACATTAAAAATAAAAAGTGTCAATACAGCCACTGTGTCCGAATAAAACGTGTCCGAATCTTCAATCAAACATGCACAGAACATATGGTCCGCGGCCGCCATCTTTTACACATAAACAAAGCACTTGCAGCGCCTCTACCGGCACTTAATGTAACTATTTTACGATATTATCAAAATAATCTTGACCACATCATGAAGTAGTCGCCCATATAGCTGCCCAAATCGAGAAACGATTTTCAATCATCGATCTGACCAAACCACATCATGATGTGGCCAATAGACAGTTGACCATTTCACGAAATACAACCATTTCACGAAATGGTCGAGCATTTCATGAAATTATCAATTCCACGATATGGCCACGACATGTCTTCTACCCATTCTAAAACATGTTTATAAAATAAATTGTTGTACTATTTAAAAAACCACAGAAAGAATGCTTACCACTTGAGTCTTCTTTGCACTCTTATAAGCCACAGATGGCAAATTCACATTTTCTTTATTGCTTGGCTTAATATCTGCTAGTTTCTTAACCGGTTTAGGTATGGATGAAGACCCAGGCAGTGGTTTTGTAGGACGAACTTCTTTGACTAATGGTGCAACTGGACAATTTTTAATATAGGATGCAATAGGACTTGCAATATGCTGGTAAGCATTACTTTTACCAGGTGTTTTCTTCAAATATGTAGCTGATGCTTTCCTCATAGACAATGGATTGGCAGGAGTCTTAAATGTTGGTGTCTTTGGTTTTAAATATGCTGGGGTTACACATTTTTCAGACTTCTGGGGTTTTACTTCACATTTAGCTGGAGTAAAGTAAGCTGGAGATCTGTTATCAATATTTGTCTCTGATTTCATGTTTCCACAATATTTTAAAGGAGTCCCAGGAAGACAACCAATTGTTTCCAATGCACTTATTTCTTTTTTAGATTTTTCGTTTGAAACCTCTTTGTCAGTTTCCTTTTTTTCAGTAGGTTCACTTGAAGCATTACTGTTTGGGCCACCATTCTTCAATATGTAGTCAATTATATCCAATGTATTGTTAAACTCATCCTTATTTAACTTTTTTTCAGGTGAAAGACACAAGTCTGTTACCATTTGTTCAACTTTCAAAAAACTATCATCAACAGGTTTCACGTCCCATTCTGAATAAACTTCTTGCCCATTTGGAGATAAATCAGTATTTGATTGTGTTTTAATTTTACTTGTAACAATACCTTTATCACTACAATTAAGATTAGGTGCTGAATGTGTTTCAATTATTTTTAGACCATAGTCATAATCTGTTTTAGAATTAGCACCTAGATACCTGTAATTAGATAAATATAATAAATAATCTTAAATTTAAACATACACCTGACCCCAAAGTAAGGTTAAGCACTAGTTTAAAAGGTATCAGAAACAAAGAAGGTTCCACAAACTTATTAACACAAATCAACGTCCAGATACAAAACCAACACTGCAACACTAATGTTTGTGTGGGGATTCGAACCTACGGCCCTGGTGCTTAGGTTGGGGTTACTATTGCACTATTGTGCCAGCCTTATTAGAAACAAGACACACAAAATTAACTTTATTTAAGTAGGAAAATGCAATTAGCGCCGTTGGAATGTAGCTATAAAAAATCAAAATCATTTATTGAGAATAATCCTAACTTGTTGTGGTATGAACAATTTCTTACTACAATCAGTTCATAAAATACCTATTCTTCACATAAACTTAAAATTTGAAAAGAAAATTAACTTACAAATGAACAAAATATAACCAACGCATTATTATTATAAGAAGACCGCTTACCTAAGCCGCTTACCTTGAGCTTTGTGGATGATTATTCCATAAAATATGTTTCTTAATTTCTTTTAACGATAATTTACCAATAAAAACTTCCTCGTCACTAAATTGATCTTCCTTTACAATATCAGACATTGTAAAATTAATGAAATTGGTACTCAGATCAATATAATCCAATCTTTTATCAATCAATTTTATTGTTTGTCTTGGAAATAACGGCTTATTTCAATCGCCGCCGTTTTCCAAAAGTTCCAAACACCAGGTAAGTGACACTGACAGCCAATGTCAAAACTTCCATTCAAAATCAAAAAATAAAATCTCAAGCACAGGAAGTATAGACCGACAAACTTATCTGTTCCGGTGGCGGCGTCGCTACTGTCTATTAGAACTGTCATTAAATATCGTTTTTGCATTGCATTTCACGTAGTTCCAATTTTGGCCACAAGTTTGTCGGTCAAGACCGACAAACTTATCTGTTCCGGTGGCGGCGTCGCTACTGTCGATTTAAAACTGGCATTTATTAGATATCGTTTTGCATTGCATTTCACGCGTAGTTCCAAATTTGGCCACCGGAACAGAAAAGTTTGTCGGTCTCTAAATATGGCGAAACCGGCACGCGTCAAAAACTGTGTGACGTCACTTAAAAGTGTTTGTTTCCAAAATGGGTACAATGTACAATGCAAAGATATCTGTCTCTTTTTTCATACGCAACAATCACTTAGTTGAAAAGAGATAAGTATAATTTGTAAGGCAAGTGTCGATTCGATATATATTCATTTATGCAATTTTTTGTATAGATCAATAGGGCATCGGCATCTCCATGTGTTCTACTCTAGCCCGCTCCACACTTAGCCCGCGAATCGCGCGCGAACGCCGCGAAAGGGCGCGAACGCTAAGTGTGGAGCCGTTTCGCATATTCTTCGCGGTTTCGCGCTTTGTTCCCCAATTTTTGTCGGTTTTTTGGTCCGCGTCAAAGGGAGCGCGAAGCGCGAACGCGACGCGAACGTGCATGACTCCACACTCGCAGTCCGCGACGGTCAGTATTGTTCATAAAGTAACTTATTATGGGGGAATAGAGTCATCAGCTTTATCGCCGATCAGCACCATCACGTGAAACCGGAAGAAATTACATTTTTCTATATCTCATAATTAATAATACGCTAACGCGCATATTGTTATCGACGCAGCAACAGCTACTTCGACGTCCATTTCATTCAACGTTGCGAACTTAACTGTGAAAATACCGCGAACCATTGAGAGTGTAGAGTCATTGTTGAATTCGCGGCAAGTTTGCGGCGCGAAGTCGCGCCGTGATCCGCGGGCTAAGTTAGAGCGCGCTTTAGCTTTCACTTTATTTCTGCCTGGTGAGAATAAAATGGCGCCATGGTTCTGTTAACTAAAAAAGGGCGCGAAATCACCAGGTGGCGCCACTGAGTCGGAAACAAAGTCAACATAAGTACTAAAATTGGGTAGAGAAAATCGACGGAAACGGAAGTGCTCTCTCAAGAGAATCGGGAGAATTAAGTTTTGTACGTTAACTACCTAGACATCCTCTCCTGGATATATTGTGCAGCCCTCATTTTAGCATAATATGCAAAAGAAGGAACAGACTTATTCACCTTAGAACAAGACATAACATATTTGTTAAGATTTGGAAACACAATATAATTAGATAAGAATATATTAATCTTTATAGTTTAGGATAAAAATAAACAAAAAAAATAAAGTTATGAGTAAACATTTGTCATTTTAGCTTATTTAATAATTCTGCTGCTTCCTTATTAGCACGATGATCATCATTGGACTTAGCTGGATAACTTGCTGCTAGCTTAAGATAATATTTTGCTTGATCTCCTTTCTGCAATTTCAAATAGCAGTTGCCAATCCTCAGTAAATTTAAGCTATAAAAGCGAGGCTGTGCTGCTTCTGCCCTCAGAAAATATTCAAGTGCGTCTTCATATGTCGATTGAGGAGGGGATGCAAAAAGAGCCTCTGCAATTTTTCTTTGATGCCATGGAAGTTCACTGACTTGATAACACCACTCCCCTAACATGTGTAAAGTAGTGGCATCATTTGGATTTAAGGTAACAGCCAGCTGTAAAATTATGGTAAATAAGTTTTTATTTAATTTATCTAATGAACAAGGAATTAAGACTATACCGACATCCATATGCTTCTTGATGTTTTCCAACTGTTTGATTCGTTCTTTGATACCATCATATGTGGATTTGGCATCTAATAGTAAAGCATACCACTTTTGTACAGCAAAATGATCTGTATGCCTCAACAACTCATACGATATTATTGTGTAGGCTTGCAAAACCAACTCCTTCTTGTACTTTTTGTCATACTTAGACTCTTTAGACATGTTGTACATAACACGACATTTCCTCCAACTTAATTCAACATTTTGTTCCTGCTGCAAAAATAAGTTTTATTAGTAACACTATTCATAGATACTCCTTACTTTAATTTCTAAAATTAAGTTCAAAGATATTTTACTAAATCTCACCTGGCAACTTATCAGTATATTGTAGCACTCCTCATAATGGCCATTATCAAATAAAGTATCAGCTTGTTCCAGGACAGAAGTAACAGGATCAAGATTAGTTTTCGGTGTTTCCCTATTAACCCTTTTAGCAGGCCATATGAAGGCAAGTCCTGCTGACACAAATAACATTCTTGAATGGATTTGACTGAACTGAAAATAAAGAATAAACCAACAAATAAAAATGTAGGGTCCCATAAATAAAAATCAAAGAAAAATTAATGTAAGTCAGTCAACACATCATTTAAAAATTTATTTGAAATTATTACTCACAGTTGGTATTCTCCTACTTCTTCCAGCATATATTCTATACCTTGCAATGGTTTGAAATAATTTTACTGCTACTGGGATATATTTATTGACAATCATACTTTTACACAAAAAAGTGTGAAAGTTAAAACAAAAAAACTGCACAATAACCAAAGAGCTTATATAAACAACCAGTTAACATACATGTAAGTCTTATAAATAAATACAAATTACAAGGTATTATGCTTTGAAATCCGACAATCCAAAATAAAATAGTAAATTGGGTTGAATTGAATTAAAAGCTTGTGAGTAAAATTTTTCTATGATTAAAAGCCCAATTAAAAGTTCCCCCTACTGACCACAGACTAGAGATAGATGCTACTGACATGCATGACCATGACACCACAGACAGTCATGACAATTTAACTTAGCAACATACAGACCTACAAACTTATCTGTTCCGGTGGCCAAAATTAGAACTACGTGAAATGCAATGCAAAAACGATATTAAATGACAGTTCTAAATAGACAGTAGCGACGCCGCCACCGGAACAGATAAGTTTGTCGGTCTATTTTAATAATGCACAGGGGCCTTACTATCAGCTCTTAAAGCAGGCCTGAAATTGAACTGTTCTGCTTTTTTGTACCATGACCTCCCTATAGCAGGCCTGCGGCAGCGCCTTTGACAACCGTTCACCTTTTTTTTTGTATGGACGTTTCCTACCATGAGCGACTTTAATGTCAAGCAAAGCGTCTTTTGAACGTCGGAAACGTCAAATAAACCGATCCTTATAAAGTTACTCTGGAGTAGCTTTTAACAGAATTGTTTTGTGATTGTGTGAGTGAATATCATATTTTGTCGTCGAATTTTGTTCCGTACCTTTTCGTGCTTATGTTCATGAGTCTCTTGTGCCCCGGTTAGGAGTCAGTATTTTTGTCAAACGTAAGTATCTTTTGATAAGAAGTGGATTATTGAAAGTAAAATTAGCGTTTAAATAAAAAGTAACCTATTTTAAAACATTTACACCTATTTTTGTAGAAGTGTGACGAATTCTTTAAGTATTTGGAAACAGAATTCCAATAAGATGGGAGAAATAAGCTGCGTCGCCTTCGCAAAATAAGTGACCCGTTCGAAATGGAATGTTTATGATACAAGCATGTCTATTTAATTTGTTTACAAAGCCTGAATGTCCAGTTGGTAAGCAAATAAAGAAGTGAACTGTGATTTTAGTATTTAGAACTTCGATCATTACAACTTGTGGTAAAATAATAATAATCTAAACATTATATTTCCAGATTTGCAATGCTAAGAAGCTAATATGCAAAAATCAGAAGTGTAGATGCAAGCAATCCCAGTGCCAATCAAAATTCTTTCATTTGGTCAAACCATGCTCTTTGCCCACACTTGGAAAGCTGAGCACTAATAAGGCTTTATGGTTTTTAGGTAATATTTATTATTGTATTTTCATCCTAAACCTACTAAGTGACGGGCTATTTGATGTAATTGGTCGAGAAGTCGGCTATTACACCAGAGGGCGGGTTTAATCCCCACAGGGTACAAACATTTGTGTGCATGAATTATATTATTTTTTATCTTTATTTATAAAAAACAAAACCATTATACTTTTTCAAAATAATTTTATAATGAAGTACATTTTTTAATAAACATAAACAAAAGAACACAATGGGCTTATAAATAATAAGATTAGCATAATCACTACATAGTATAAAACAAAGTCGCTTTTTCTGTCCCTATGTCCCTTTGTATGCTTAAATCTTTGAAACTACGCAACGGATTTTGATGCGGTTTTTTTTATTAGATAGACTGATTCAAGAGGAAGGTTTATATGTATAATACATGCATAATATAATAGAGAAACACTGATAATTTTAGAGGTTTTTAATTGAAGGTCGTAAATAATCACATTTTTTTGCGCTTACATTGCAAACGCTGGCTGAACCCTACGAGATAGATCAAAATAATGTACTACACTATTGTACACCTTAAAAAGTTTTACAAAAAAGTCCGCGATGGCATATGTCTATCTCTTAGGGATAACCCACAATAACCATTTTCCTTTACTTATTACGATAAAATAATGGCTTATTTACGAAAAAGTGATTTTAAGCAATAGAGTATTAATCCTTATCCAATAAAGTACCATAAATAAATTGTGCATGTAATATAGATCAAAATTACCCTTTACATCATGTAATTTAAATGAATAGTTTCGAAGATATTACAGATTTAGAATGCAGGGACATAGCGGTTGCGGCGGTACCGGCCGGGGAGCGGATGGATGAACATTTGTTATTCTTTCACGTAAAAACTACTGAATTGATTTTAATGAAACTTTACAATAATATAGCTTATACATCAGAATAACACATAGGCTACAATTTACAAGATATTCTCGCGGGATAACGTCCTATAGTTCACGCGGGCGAAGCCGCGGGCGGAAGGCTAGTTACATTAATATAACAGACTTACAAAACACCTTAAAAACAGTAGACAACAACGGAAGTATCCTTCCTTCAACTGTATCTAACAAGAACACAGGCACACACAGTACAAACTGAAACTTAAATAATATTTTATTTTAGGTTATTCTGGATATCCACTCTGCAAAAGGGTGATGCCACCAACTTGGGATGCTGAACCAGACACTCACGAAGCTGTAGGCAGAAGGTGGCAATGGCTCAATAGGTGCTGAAGTAACCTGTGCCATTGTTGGCAGTTACTGAATGTGCTTCTGTCAAATGTTCTTGATTAAGTAGAACTCTGTAATAAAAACATGAATGATTTTAAGTTTGTCACATACTATAGTATGATAGAAGCAAATATAAGTGCAGACAGAAGATAATTACTTAATTAATTAGTTTGCTCTTTGCCATATTCAAGCATTTTGTTTTTCCTAAAGGTTGACTGGTAGAGAATGCTTTTAGTGTTAAGTCCGCCTTTTGTAGCCAATTTGTGTGGTCAATAAAGTTTTTATAAATAAATAAATTACATTGTTACTTGTTTACATATCATTTCCGTAAGCTCATCAACACAAGGTCCTTCTATAAGCATCATTGATGATTATTATTTTGTTCAATCTTGGCCTTCAGGTCTACCCAGCACTGGAATTATAATAACAAATTATATTACAATCACTTCATGTTATCTATACTTATATTATAAAGAGGAAAGATTTGATTGTTTGGTTTGTTTGTTTGTATTGAATAGGCTCCGAAACTACTGAGCCAATTTGAATAATTCTTTCACAGTTGGAAAGCTACACTATCCCCTCTGGTGAACGTAGAGTACTTTTGATCCCAGAAATGGGGGGGAAGGGGGGGATATTCTATCATTCATGTACTTAGTCTTAATAATTAACAATATTAACTGAAGAGCCTTTTGAGCCTTTGTGCTGCTGCATTCCACATAATCTTCGGATGCTCCAGAAATTATCCTTAGAATATTTCAGTCAAAGTTCGAAAGTATAAACGAACATGGAAGTGTTCAATGGGGATAAATGATAATGAATGATAACATCTAAAGTGGTTCGTCAAAGAATTCAACAAAAAATCGTAGTATTCTCAAATTGATAACCATGTTCTCAATCAATGTATATAATCACTGTGTTATTCTCAATGAAGAACATGCATTTCAATGACCAAATCGTATTAAATCACGGAAAAAGTTAATTTTTTTGCCTTTTTCAGAATCACAGAATAAAATGCATTTGACACTTGACATTTGTATTATTTTGGTGTCAGAAACGTTTAAAAATTTAAGTAGGTTAAAAGGAATAATCGGCACGCACGGCTCTTTCATAGTTATTGCTTCACTTATTGAAAACTACTGTAAATCAAGAAAATATACTGATAAAGTAATCTAAACCCATAAAAACGCGGTTTTACTTGAGCATTCGTATTATAAAACATAATTTAAAAACCGGTAAAACGAAAATAAAATCTTCAATGGATTTCCGAACGAATTCGATTGAACGGTAAAAAGACCAGAGACAAAAGAAACCGTTCACCTTCAAGTCAAACAGTGCAATAGTCGTTCACTTTTAAAGGGGTCATAGTATGATTTTATGCAGGCCTGCTTCTGCCCTGCTCGAAAACTGCACTGCGATTGGATGGTTTTCTTAAATGCTCATGGTAAGGCCCCAGAACAGATTGACAAGACAAGACAAATTGATGACAATTAGTGTTGCCATGCCAATCTATAGTCCGACCACAGAGTACTATTGTATAGTCCAACTATCGATACCAGAGTTGACGTCGACTACGTCGAGTAATAATAGTATTGATAGCCTATCAATAGCTAAATATTATAATTCCAATATTTTTCCGCAATATGTCGAAATTATTAAGTAAGAATAAGAATACACGAAAGAATTGTTAATAAGAAACACAAAAGAAGAATGAGTCAAGATTTCCCCATAAATAAAAGTACTCTATGGATTGTTAGCTGGAGGTAAACCCGTACTGAGGGAGCTCCAAAAGCTTTTTAACGCTGTCCTGTTCGAAGGGAGAACTCCAAAGGCGTGGAGTAGGAGTGTGGTCGTCCTGTTCTTCTAAAAGGGTGACAAAAGCCTGTTGAAGAACTATCGACCCATTTCCCTTCTAAGCCACGTCTATATGCTATTCTCAAGAGTGATCACGAACCGTCTTGCGCGAAGACTCGACGAGTTTCAACCACCGGAACAGGCTGGGTTTCGGGGCGGATACGGCACCATAGACCACATTCACACTGTGCGGCAGATTATACAGAAGACCGATGAGTATAATCAATCCCTGTGTCTAGCATTCGTGAACTATGAGAAGGCCTTCGACTCGGTTGAAATCTGGTCTGTTCTGGAGTCCCTGCAGCGTTGCCAAGTAGATTGGCGATATATCCAAGTGATGAGTCATGAGATGTCTGTACGAAGCAGCCACCATGTCCGTCCAAGTACAAAAGCAGCAGACAAATCCTATACCATTGCATCGAGGAGTGAGACAAGGGGCGTCATCTCCCCGAAATTGTTCACAAATGCAATGGAGGATATGTTTAAGACGCTGAACTGGAAAGGACGTGGCCTCAGCATAAATGGCGAATACATCTCTCACTTGCGATTTGCAGATATGACATCGTCATAATGGCGGAGACGCTGCAGGACCTACAACAAATGCTGCATGACCTGGCTGATTCTTCTTTACGCATCGGCCTA
This sequence comes from Mecyna flavalis, assembly GCA_949319885.1. Lineage (NCBI taxonomy): Eukaryota > Metazoa > Arthropoda > Insecta > Lepidoptera > Crambidae > Mecyna > Mecyna flavalis. The sequence continues at coordinate 12,359,520 of OX439426.1, forward strand.
CTACGGATGAACTTGGACAAAACCAAGGTCATGTGCAATGAACATGTTCTACCGGAACCGATTGCGATTCACGGCGCCGTCCTCGAAGTTGTTCAAAAATATGTGTACCTTGGGCAGTCATTGCAGTTGGGTCGAAACAACTTTGACGACGAGGTGAAAAGAAGAATTAAGTTGGGTTGGGCAGCGTTTGGAAAACTACGTTGAGTCTTCTCATCGCCGATTTCACAATGCCTAAAGACGAAAGTCTTCAATCAGTGCGTCCTACCCTCAGAACAATAATTAAAAGAGCTATGCTCGGCGTCTCTCTGCGGGATCGCATCCAAAATGATGTGATTCGGCAGAGAACCAAAGTCACCGACATAGCTCGCTGGATTAGCCAGCTGAAGTGGCAGTGGGCTGGCCATATCAGAAGTGCGTTACTCTAGCGGAAAGTTTAAAATTTTAACACGTCTGTAGATAAAACCATATAGAATAATTTGTGCATTATATGCTGTAAATGTGCAGCTAATATAAAATTTGTGCCTAGTGGGGTTTCTGAGATATTAATGAAAATACGATTCCGCCAGCGTAACGCTTGAAAACGTTATCCTGGCGGCACGATTTTTACCTATTGGTCCTAGGCCAATTTTAAGTAGCTTAAAAGATGGCTTGAATTTGTGCCCTAAAATAGCCAAGCAGCGGCATTTGTGCCCCCTGTAGTTTTTGAGTAATTGCAAATGCCGCTGCAGTAACGTTTGGCTTATTTTGCATATCTTCAGAACGGCTGGACGTACAGAAATGATTTTTTGTGAGAAGATGTCTTGTAATTTGTGCAAATTTGTGCATTCATAGTTATTCCAAAGAAATACATGGTTAACGATTTAGAAAACATTTTCTAAAAAACGAAAACAGCCTCTAGCTCTTGAAATACTTACGATAGACGCTGAATGTCACAAGTAGCTGGTGCCTATATGATACAAGGATCTTCTGACAAAATTTTATAATCCTACGTCGGATATTGACGAAATAAATCAACTTTTTAAACTTAAAACTGCTTACTTATTTCGAGCCGCAAATAAGGGAGATTGAATAACGTAACGATTTCCATTTTTTGTCAAAAATCTGTGCCCTTATTCCAATAGACACACACAAAATTTCAACTCTCTACGTTCTGTAATTAACCGTAAATTAAATAAAATTAACAAACAAGAACATTTAGATTGTTACTCGACCAAGTATGAAAGGTCATAAAAAACCGACCGTGCAGTACTTCAAGCCAACGTCTTTAAATTTGTAGGATAACTGTCGGTACACTCATGTAAACAAGTTTTAGTGGGGAATCGAGGAGATTATTTTTCAATGCTTCATTTCTAATAACTCTATCATTTATTAACCTATTTTGAAAATGCTTTTTTGTTTGGGAGGGTCCACTTTCCGTCCTGCCCCAATTGAACTAAAAAGAAAAGATACTCATATTGGTGAACAAATTGGGGATACAATTTTGCATGGATCTTAATTTGATTATCAGAAAGGTGGTTGCCGAGGGGTGATAATATGAAATAAAAAACTACTCTTCCGCCATCCATTATAGTTTAATAAAAATATATTTTGATCTTTGTTAAGAACATTAAAAATATAAAATATCTAACAACAACCAAATACATATAGGGAGATGAAAAAATCTAAAATCAGCCTTTATTTAGGTAGTTAGAAGTACATAGGTTTAGGTTTTAGTACAGGTACTTTACGAAATAAAATTTGAAATAGTAATATGACTCAAACTGTTCAAAAAAGCATAAAATGTCAACAATTTTAAAGATCATTGGCACTTAAAGTAGGTACCTACATCCATTTAATTATTAAAAATGTCATGAGACTAAAGTTGTTCTTATATATCTATTTAAAAAAATATTACAGCATTTTTTCTTACAAAGCAAATATTTTTAAATTACAGATTAATGTCTCAACTTACAAACATTATTTAAAATCACAGATTTTTTTATTTTTAGACTAATATAATATTTCTTACAAACCAAAAATTTGATAATCACAGTTTTTTTTTAAAACTTACAATTATTTAAAATCACAGATTTTGTAAATTACAGACTATTAGGTATCTAAAAGTAGTTTAGCTGTAGGACGATAATATCAGTCTTTACTAAGTTATAATAATATTATCTATTATCAATACCATCATACAGCTAAATTACTATTAGTACATACGTACGAATCAATAATTGCGTGTGGACTAAATTTGCCTCCACTTTTTAAAAATGGTAAATAAATAAATATGTACCATAACTTTTTTTTATAAAAAGCAATTTAAAAAAAATATTAATTGTATTTGTTGTATAAAATGTATTGTAAATATTAACATAAATTTTGACCAAATACTGGGAGGGTTGAAGTGAACATGTAAATAAATAGCTCCAATATTATAATAAAACGAATAAATAATATTGTGTTCGGAATTTTTCCTTTTAAACTACTTAATAAATGAGTTGAATAATATTTTTTAGAATTATTATCGTGTTAATAAATAAAAAGTAATAATAAAATAGAAAAACTTGAAACTACAATTAGATACATTGCATTTTATGGCAGCTTTTAATAGGGAGATTTTAATTTAAGTTATTTACTGGTTAAAGTGGTTAAGGAAATATAACTTTAATAAAAAGCAACGTAGGCTCTTATTCGTAATTTGTTTTCACTTCTTAGGTAAATCGAAATTATCGAAATGAAAATAATTTATTAATAACAATAATTAATTAACCGCTTTTCTACATTACTGTACAAACAAGAGAAAAGTTAGGTATATAAATTAAGAAGGTACGGTAAATGTTCATATACGCCGCTTTTTTATGACCTTTCATACTTGGTCGGGTAATAATCTAAATGTTCTAACTTGATAATTTTATTTAATTAACTGTTAATTACATAACGTAGAGAGTTGAAATTTTGTGTGTGTCTATTTGAATAAAGGCACAAATTTTTGACAAAAAAATGGGAATCGTTACGTTATTCAAACTCCCATATTTGCGGCTCGAAATAAGTAAACAGTTTTCAGTTTAAAAAGTTGATTTATTTCGTCAATATCCGACGTAGGATTATAAAATTTTGTCAGAAGATCCTTGTATCATATAGGCACCAGCTACTTGTGACATTCAGCGTCTATCGTAAGTATTTCAAGAACTAGAGGCTGTTTTCGTTTTTTAGAAAATGTTTTCTAAATCGTTAACCATGTATTTCTTTGGAATAACTATGAATGCACAAATTTGCACAAATTACAAGACATCTTCTCACAAAAAATCATTTCTGTACGTCCAGCCGTTCTGAAGATATGCAAAATAAGCCAAACGTTACTGCAGCGGCATTTGCAATTACTCAAAAACTACGGGGGGCACAAATGCCGCTGCTTGGCTATTTTAGGGCACAAATTTAAGCTATCTTTTAAGCTATTTAAAATTGCCCTAGGACCAATAGGTAAAAATCGTTCCGCCAGGATAACGTTTTAAAGCGTTACGCTGGCGGAATCGTATTTTCATTAATATCTCAGAAACCCCACTAGGCACAAATTTTATATTAGCTGCACATTTACAGCATATAATGCACAAATTATTCTATATGGTTTCATCTATAGACGTGTTAAAATTTTAAACTTTCCGCTAGAGTAACGCACATCCATATCAGCCGTAGAACCTAATCTAAAGCTATGTTTCTAAGAATAATTTTCATAAGAACTTTTACATGATATTTTTACTAAATTTTCCACATATTTTTATTTATTAAATTATTCCTATTTTTATTATTGTTTTAGAAGTATGTAAAAAAAGTAATTTTTTTTTGTTGTTGGCAATCATTTTCAAAAATCAATTTCTACCCGGCGCGGGGCGGGCGAGTCTGTTGACACTTGACAGTTTGGTGAAGTGTATGAAAATTGTGTTCTGAGATATGTTTTTAGTTTGAACAAAAATATAGCAGCATTATCACTATGCAGAGATCAGGTAAAATTTGTGAAATTTTAGTGTTGGTCCAGTTTTACTGATATAAAAGAATTATTGGATATGTTCGCGCCAATACGTAAGATTCGCATGCTCCGTTTAGTTTTTTTTTTAATTGAATAGGCCCTGTCTTGTTAATATATTTTTCAGATTATTATTAGATAATTTGATGTGCGTTCGCTGATAATACTCCCTAAAAATGTATATTGCGCTACCTAGTTAGTATAGCATCAAAATGATTATACATAATATAATAACTATACGTTTTTAACATTTTGTACAATTTTATTGATTGTAAACGTTGTTATCTAAGAAAGTCCAAGTAGATATACTTGGACTTCTTTATCGCTATTTAGCACTTGAAAAAATAATTAGGTCATTAGTAGGTTCTAAGAATAATTATCTATAATAAAACATTTGTGTCTGTATCAAAAGCTTGAAATTTGGTATTTTTAGGGCCAATCCAGCAACTTCAAACAACTTTATGATGTTCATATTATGTTGCAACACCAAAATCAATCATTTACTAAGATTTTATTCCAAGTAGTATTAAAATAAAACAAATATCTGTTTGTGCATTGCAACCAATATGCTTAGTACATATATACAATTTTAATTATTTTTGTTATAAACTAATTTTTTAAATATCTTATATGAAATGTTACTCAAAGTGTTTATGCGTTTAGATCACAATTAAGATTATTTCATGTTAATTTATTTTCTTTTTCATGTGTATTTATTTTGTAGTATTCAAATGTTTCCTATGTTTTTAACTACATAGTTTGTTCCTGTTTTTGTCCACCGAGTTTCATCCCACATAAAAAAATCCTGTTTTGTCCCAAACAACAGCTACACAACTACTTGAAAATATTGAATACTTACAAATTGACCCAACAAGCCCAAATGTTTAATGTTTATTAATGTTTATTTTTTTCTTTAAAAATAAAAATAAATATAACTTTAGGTTTTCTTTTATCTTTTTGTTACAAGTATTTATCAAATTCATGATTGTTATAAGATTTTCATTTTTAAAAGTTTCAAATCTCGTATTAAGTTCATCATTGATTGTTTACACTATAGCCTTGAAACATTATATTATAATTAGGTAAAATAATCCTTTATGCAAACACCATATGCACGGAGAAAGACTATCATTTCTATATAAATAAAAATGAATTGCTGTTTGTTAGTCTCTCTAAAACTCGAGAACGGCTGAACCGATTTGATTAATTTTAGTCTTGAAATACTCCTGGAAGCCCTGGGAAGGGTTAAACGATGAGAAATTGTGGAAAAATTGCAAGGAAAATACTAAAGTAAGTAATATGAAGTTCACTGGGTCAGCTAGTTATTTATATTTGAAAAAGTACTAAAAGTTACTTTTTCAGTTTTTATACTTTAATCAGCAATGTGCATTGGTAATTGTGTTGATCAAGCCATTACTATCATCGTGACAATGACTTTATTTCAATGATGGAGGCATTTGCTCTGTAGTGGGATATTAAATATGGCTTATTTACACTTTATTTTTATCATAAGGTTTGGTGATGGTGGTTGTGTAAATTTATTTTATCATAATAGAATGATTGATACAAAAGTAACATCAATATTTAATCAAATTATATGAAATGGGCCAGAAAATGTAACAAAATTTGCAACACCACTTTTTATTAAGTGGGATTCTTTAACTATATTCTGGTATTACATATTATCTATGAAATATTTGTAAAAAAAAGAACATATCAAAATACTAAGCTTACGCTTACTACTAGCATTAAGCCTATATTTTTATATATTTGGACTAAGCTAGCACTTGACCACAAAGTTGCCTGATGTTAAACAATTTGGCGGTCTATGATGGATAGAGCGTGCTTGCTTAGGAAAAGCCCGTTAATTCTGGCCTTGAAGAGCCCCAAGTTGTATTGCGTTGTAAATTTATCCTATTCATCATTATCTATGAAATACTTGTAAAAAAAGAACATCAAAATACTAAGCATGCATAATGCCTATTCATCGTATGTTCTGCTTCTGCTTGATTTAAATACATTTTGTAAAGGTGCATTTTTATTTTAAGATTTTTACTTTTAATAATCAATAACAATTATGCTCCATTATTTGAGAAAATTGTGGGATTGGATTGTGTTCAGTGAAATCCAGGTTTAATTTAAACAGAATATTTTTGATTCCTCTTTTTCTTTTTAAAATTAAAAGAGTCAAGTATTATTATGCTATTTTACAAACTTTTATAAACTTTTATTTCACTAATTCACTGTTATTTATTGAGACTGTGGCAAAGGTATGTAAGCATAATATGTGGTTTCTTCATGTGGGACTCATTGTCTCGTGCTCACGGAGCGTGTGACCTCATCCCGGCGCAGAACCTGACCGCCATGACGTCGCAGCTCTCTATGTAATCGACACCATGTTACATCTCACTGTTGCGGCGCATTGTTTACCTACATTATAGGTATTCTCATTATGTACCATGTATCTACCTTCAAAAAGTATATTACGGACATATTGTAGCCGTCCGCTCCCCTTTTTCATTCGTCATAATAGTATGAGATCCCACTGCAAGATTCTGCAGGTATCTGTTTTTTCGATGCAACTTATTTTAAATGAATGATATTATGCAATGAATTAGGGATAGGTTGCCTAGAAAAAATTAGCCGCAAGTAAAAAAAAAATTTTTTTTATTTTTAAAACGCTAATATATTACTTGTAACTATATGTTTTTTTAATGAATTTTACGACATTTGAAAGGTAATGATGTCACAAATTGAAAAAAGTATGGTTGCCAGCTCTCAGTCAGCCGCAACGTAGGGTTGCCAGCTGTTAAATATATCAGTTTACACTCACCTGTTTTATTTTTTTCAATTTGTGACATTATTATCTTTCAAATGTCGTAAAATTCATTAAAAAAACATATGGTTGCCTATTATACCAGCGAATTAATAATACAAAAAAAATTTTTTTTACTTGCGGCTAATTTTGTATACGCAATCTATCCCTAATCCATTACATATGTATTTCCTTAACATTCATTTAAAATTAGTTGTATCAAAAAAACAGATACCTGCAGAATTGAGCAGTGGGATCTTAGACCATAACTTGGCCGGCAATGAATTTGCCACGATCCTTGATTCTCCGATATTATTATTCTCCATATTCAAACTGTCCAACAACAAGTTTCATACCTTTGTACGATACATCCACTGCAGACCAATAAATTGCCTAGTATTTTCTATATTGTTTCAGGTCTATTCTATATTGACCCAGAGTGGAACATGCCTACTCTGGACTAAATATTTTTAGACAACCCATTTGCAATATAATATTTATTATTTATTGATATATTTAATTGGATACAAAATAATTAAAAGCCCATTAACCAGCTCGGTGAAGGTCGTTTTATTGTGGGTTCCTATACTAATAATGCAAGTCTGCCTAAATTCGATTTTGCTAGTGCATGAAAATCTGACTTTTGTTCTTTCGAAATACGACGTACCTATCTATGAAGGCCTATATTACAATGGATGTAAGCGCATACATAAAATATACTTGGCGCGCTATTTACGCGTTTTTGTTTATTTTATTTAATACGTCATCAATGTCATCATCAGTAAAAACGCAAAATATGTTAAAAAACTTGATAAAATTTAAATACAGTAAAGGTTATTCAAATAAATCTATGTGTATAATGGTGCAGTGTCTCTACACAATTATAGATTTGTCGAGGATGCTGTGAGTGTCGATGTCAGATGAAATGATAGATGTCGCTTGTCGTAATATTTATTCAACACTGATTCATTATAACAATTACTAAAACTTATTAACTAGGTCGCGTTAAATTGCTGATGTCGTACAAACTTAAAACTATGCAAATGTACGGGTTTACTCGTACATATTGCCGGCTCTACGAGAGGGGACTATCGTTCACATCGGGGATCTGGAATCTAACTGATTGAAGTCGCGCGGGCGTCGACCGTAGAGGGATGTCCGGCTGGTCGGCGGGCGCGCTGTGGCGGCGGGAGCGCGGCGCTGGTGCAGGCGCCGCGCCCTGCTGCTCCGCTGCAGCTCGGCTCCACTGTCGCTGATGTCGGAAGTGTCTGCAGGTCAATCCAATGCCTGCTGCAACTGCTGTTGCCAACAGGACGTATATGACGGTGTAGTGATGAATGTCATGATACGATATCTGATCATTTAGAATACTGTCTTCCTTCAATTTGGCTATTTTATCACCGATTGCCTTCAGTTCCGAATCCTCCAGCTTCTCCTCTTTCTCAGAGTTGTTCGTATTTGTCGGAAATTGTTCGAGTTTGATGTTTAGAAAGGAATTAATTGGAGGTATTTCAAGCCGTCCAACATCCTTTTTTAATTCCAATTTATTTGTAAACAATTTGTGTGTATGAACAATGAACTTCTCAGCTTTCATAACACAGTCGTCGGAAGCGCTGATTAAGTTCGTTCGGGCCAGACTGTATGTCGTAACTTGATCTGTACATATGATTCTCAGCTGGCAACTATCACAACAAAAATATAAGTAATTGTTTAACTTATTTAAGTTTGTCCACTTGCTCTTACACGCGGCTTTGCTTGTCAAACATGCATCTTTATTTTGTCTGTCCTTTATGCATAAATCCTTCTCCGATTTCAAGGAGTAAATAGGACTATGTAAATAACACATGTACGTGTCTGATTCATGTATAAAACACTGCCCAATGTCTTCTGTTGTCACTGAAAGATAGGAATCCTTCTGTATGTTCATCGCGACATACTTAGAAATGGGAATTATTTCCACCATATCGTTTTCTACTTGTTGTGGTATTGGAATAATTTTATAAAGTTCGTAGCTGTCTCTGCTCACAAGTGGGAGTCGTATTTCAAATAGCATGTAATCAGTTGTCATTCTGGCTTTTATTTTCAACAGATGATAAATGTTTTGAAAATCGGTCTGGATATTATTAATCGGGAGTATGACGTCCTTGGACACCTGACTAGCGATGATGTTGAGCTCGTCTTGTAACTGCTGCGGCGTCATCAGATGGATATTGAATTTTCCATTGTAAATATTTGTCAAAGTATCTATGAGGGTGTCTTGTATGTTTTTCAGGTACGAATGCATGACGTTAGCGGACATTACTGCTAGTATAAACTGATTAGTATACTGTGTTCTTTCTATTTCTGTTTTTAAGATGTTAGTAGTCCTTTCTAAGTTAACTATATGTCGATTTAGCATCTTCGTCTGTTTCTGTATAGCGGATTCAGTACGTTTCACAAAATTGTATTGGGCTTCTATAATAGATGTTTGATTTTTCAGCAGATTGTAGATATGTTTCTGGTTGTCCCTCAAGAGGGTAATGTCTTTCTGGTATTGTTCTGCGAAGCGCTCATCCAGGACTCCAAACAGGTCGCCTGCTATGTCCCCAACGACATTGATCAGCCCTCGTTTTTGTCTTTGTCGTACTAATGAGGTATTTTGTCGGTTCAGAATAGAATTATAGTATTCTAATTCTGAAAATGCATGGCTTAACTGTTCCAGAATGACGTCGCACGATGTTTGTTTTTGTATAGGAGCACATGTGTTATCCAAATACTGTGAATATTTTTTGTAAGCTGCAATTCCTTCCCAGTATGGCTTCATGTCGTAGTAAATAATGATCTTCCACTCATTACGAATGAGCTGCATGTTGGCCACTCGATCGAAGTATAGCCCTTGGTTAGGTTCTGTTGGTGTTGTTTCGAAACCATATCCCATAGATAGCAATGAGAACAGGTAAAGAATCGTAGTGAAAATGGAAACGATCGAAAATGCATTCAAGGGTCGTGGTTGTTTTGCAGGTTGAGATGGTTCCTTCTTGTCCATTTCTGTTGATTGGCTGTCACCATGTACAGGTAAGAGTACAAGTTTGTTCACAGGTCTCTTAGTAATGGCAGTCTGGGTCTTCAAGGATACCACTCTCACATAACCATCTTGTCCAGGGTGTAATTGTATTACCCGTCCCAGCGGCCACTTTCCAGGAGGCGCGTTGTCGTCCTTGATGAGAACAATGTCGTCGATTTGCAGGTTTTTGCAGGGAATTCTCCACTTCGTCCTGGTTTGTAGCTGCTGCAGATAATCAGTGGACCAGCCTTTCCAAAACTGTTTGTTCATGGCTTGAACCAGTTGCCAACGTGCTGGTAAGTTAATAATGTCGGGCTCAGTTTGCGGTCTCGACAGTAGGGACCCGCCTACTAAAAAGTGTCCAGGTGTCAAGTAGATGTCGTCCGGACTTTCTGTCAACTGACATAGAGGCCTAGAGTTGAGACATGCTTCAATCTGATGAAGAAGGGTGTTAAATTCTTCATACGTCAGTCGCTGCTCTCCAATAACTCGCTTGAGGTGATGTTTAAAGCTTTTCACGGCGCTTTCCCAAATTCCACCTGCATTTGGCCAAGCAGGTGCGTTGAAATGCCATGTTATGTCTAATCCATCGACACTCTGGGTAGAGCAATTATGGATTACTTGAGAAATCTCCTTATATTCCTTTTGCAATGTCTTGGCTGCACCTACGAAATTGGTACCATTGTCGCTGTAAACATTGGCAGGCGTTCCTCGCCGGGCGCACATCCTTTTAAATGCGGCCAGGAATGTTGCTGTGCTCATGTCGGATACCAACTCTAGGTGTACTGCCTTAGTGCTCATACAGACAAACACTGCGACGTAGCCCTTAGTCGTCCTTACGCCCCTGCCCTTATTCAGTTTCAGCTCCACGTAGCCAGAGTAGTCGACTCCAACATTGGTAAAGGGACGTGATGGTGTGACACGAACTTGAGGTAAGTCGGCCATGATGGGTTGTTGATGTGCCTGACTATAACGTTTGCATTTGACACACATTCTTAGCTCTTTTTTCACACACCTGAGGCCACTAAGGATCCAATATCTGTTACGAATGTATGCCAAAGTGAGCTTTGGGCCTCCGTGTAATGTCGCAAAATGGGCTTGTCGAATAATGAGTTCTGTCAATTTACTTCCAGAAGAGAGCAGAATAGGGTGCTTCGCCGAGTATGTTAAGTCAGAGCGTCTTAGTCTTCCACCAACTCGTAGGATGCCCTGATGATCGATGAAGGGGTTCAGACTTGCAATCTTGCTACAAGTACGCACGTGACCCTTTGTGCGAAGGTCGTGAAGATCAGATGTAAACTCTTGCGCTTGAATGGTTTTGACGATCAGATGATTAGCGGCTTGTATTTCAGTCGATGTTAATGAACTCGAACATGAACCTTGTTTACGTACTCGAGCAATGAAACGTAACACCCAGCCAATTGTCTTTATAATTTTGCCAATTTCGCTATTTCTTGTTAACAATTCATTTATAAGTAATGAGTTATTTTGATGTAAGGCTACGTTCACACTGGCTTTCTTTATTTCAATTTCTGGTGTTTCATAGACTTTGTTTTTAATGTTATTTTTGTCGAAGTTTATCAACCATTCTGGGCCTGTCCACCAAAGCGAATGTTTTTCTAGAGCGAGGGCCGTTATTCCTCTTGTCGCGCAGTCAGCCGCATTCTCTGCCGTGCTGACGTGGTTCCAGCATGTCGCAGGTATTATGTCGGTTATTTGCTGGACTCGGTTTGCCACAAACTGCTTCCATCTTGCTCTGTCGCCATGAATCCAACCTAGGACTATCATGGAGTCTGTCCAGGCAAATATGTCCATTTTTTCTGTCATGATGGTTTCTTTTACTTTCTTAACCAACTTAGTCAAGAGAAGTGCTCCAAGCAATTCCATACGGGGCAACGTGATTTGTTTGTTGCAGGGTGCCACCTTAGTTTTAGCAGCAACTAGCTTTGATGTGTATGCGCCCTTATGTTTTTTCGTTACGATGTAAATTGCGCAAGAATATGCACGTTCGGACGAGTCACAAAATCCGTGGAGGTGGCATTTCCGTTCTGTATCACCTATGTGTCGTGGAATTGTAAATTTACTGATATTATCTAGGTCATCTCTTAATAACGACCATTCATGTTGTAGATTTTTGGGTAATTCATCATCCCATGTAATATCAATCGCCCATGTCCTTTGAAATAATAACTTGGCTCTTATCGTGAGTGGGGAGAGCCAGCCCAAAGGATCAAATATCCTAGATATCTCAGATAACATTTGTCGTTTTGTGATGGACTTCGTGTCTTTGGATATAATGCTCTTGAAGCTGAATGTATCGGATGTGGGAGACCATCTCAATCCCAAGGTTTTACGAGATTCTGTGTCTCTAAAGTCGAAGTGTGTACCATCCTTTTGTTCTAATGGCAAGTCACAAAGTATGTCGGGAGTATTTGATGACCATTTTCTTATGTTCATGCCAGCGGATTTTAAAACTGTTATCAATTGGGTTTTTATCTCCTTTACTGTCGTTATAGAATTATGCCCCGTCAGCAAATCATCCATGTAAAAGGAATGCTCTAATTCGGATGCTGCGAATGGGTATGTCTCTGCATGATCTCTTCCGATTTGCTTTAGAACTCTCATAGCTAGCCACGGAGCCGCGGTTTGGCCGTAGCTGACTGTACCAAGCCTGAATTCTTTTAAAATGGTATGGCTTGTGTCTCTCCAGAAAATTCGTTGTAAATCCCGATCACATTCCCGTACCATCATTTGTCTGAACATTTTTTCTATGTCGGCGGTAATGACATATTTATGTTGTCGCCATTTTAATATCAATGTAAACAAATCTTGTTGTAAATTAGGTCCACTGTACATGAGGTCATTGAGGCTATACCCTGATGACGTCTTTGATGACGCGTTAAACACGACTCGTAGTGACGTAGTGGTGGAATCAGATTTTACTACTCCATGGTGTGGTAAATAACACACCGGTTGACTGTCGCGTGTGTCGTTGACCTCTTGCATATGGCCTAATTGTTCATATTCCGCCATAAATTGTTGGTATCCGAGTCTTAGCCTTTGATCTTTGGCCATCCTTTTCTCAATTTGAATAAACTGAGCTAGCGCTTTGGGTCTGGAGGTGCCCAACTTCTGCTGGTAATCTGGTTTCATAGGTAATGCGACCTGGTATCGACCATCTTCTAATCGTGTTGTCGTATTTTGAAAGAGTTCTTCACAATAAATGTCTTCTTGGCGCATAGGGTGGTCATCATCCGGAATGTCTTCGATGTCCCAGTACTTTGTCAAGTCTGCCTGTTTCGTCAATACTACATGGCAACTAAATGTCTTTACATTGCCAGATAATATCCATCCAAATAGCGTTTGTTGTGCTATTGGCGCTGTCGGTGGTCCTTTGATGAGACCACTTAAAATGATATCTGAATAGACGCTCGCATCGAGTAAAATGTCGATGGGTTTGGAGATATTATACTCTGGATCCGCTAACTTTAAGTGTTGAAGATGTGGCCATGTCTGTCTGGGAAAGGATGCATTAGGTAGATTGTTTATAGCTTGCTTGATAACTAAAGCTTGTGTTTGTAAAATGTAATCATCATGGATAGATTTACATTGTAGAGTAACAATCCCTTTTCCTTGCTTGGAGCCGAAACCAATGCCAGATACTGATGCAGGATACTGTCTTCGTTGTAATTGTAATAGCTGTGCAGCGTTTTCGGAGATAAGGGATATCTGGGACCCTTGATCCAAAAGCGCTCTCAACGTGATGAAGGTGCCGTCAGATGCCTTGACTTGAAGGGACAGTGTCGTCAGCAGAACCTCCTCATCCTGGTTAGCAACATGATTGACGGTTTTGGATACCAATGGCTTGTTTTCGGTCTCAGCCGGAACGTGCAGAGGCGGTGTCGAGTTCAACGAGGTCGATGACACGCTCGTTATTGTATCATGCAATATTGTATTATGTGCTGCGTTGCATTCTTTGCATCGTTTTGTTGAGCTGCACTTATAATGATGTTGATAAAGGCAATTATAACAAACTTGTAATTTGTTAAGTGCCCTAATTTTACCTTCCGGAGGCAGGCTCAAAAATTTCTTGCATTGATATAGGTCATGCTCGTACGTACAATATGGACATTTTCTTGTAAATGTTGCCACTGTTTGGTAGTTTTTGAAAGTAGGTCTTGGTGGAAGTGGTTGATGAGGTTTGATGAGCGCTGGCTTGTTTGAAAAATATTGCATTGGATTTTTTGATGTCGATGGCTCCCTTTCTCGTTTGTGAAGAGGCTCTAGGGCGATAAACTTGTTTTCAATGAATGCTAAAAGTTCCTCAAATGATGGTAGCTCTCTTGGTTTCTTGCGTGACTCTTTATAAGCGGTGTACGTGTCGGAGTCCAGCTTTTTCACAAGCAGGTGTACTAAGAGGGGATCCCATGTAGTGGTATCAATCCCGAGGTTATGTATGGCGTGGATGCATTCCATAGTCGTGTCGTATATCTTCTTAAGCTCGAGAGAAGATTGTTTATGCATTGTCGGTTGGTTCAAAAATATCTCTATCTGCTTAGTAAATAGTACTTGCGGGTTGTTGTAACGGTGTAAGAGTAGATCCCATGCAGTGTCGTAATTGTCGCTTGAAATGTTAAGATGTTGAATTAAACGTTCAGCTTCACCCTTAACCTTACTTTTCAGATGCTGCATTTTCTGCGTCTTTGTCAAGCCGGTGTTGGAATGAATTGTCTCCGTAAATAAATCGCAAAAAGTAGGCCACTGGGTATAATTCCCAAAGAAAACGGGAATGTCAATTTTAGGAATAGATTGCTGAGCGTGCATTGTCGAATATATTTTCCTATTTAAGGACCTTTTGGTGTCCTTGTAGATCATCTCTATACGCTGAAATTCTCCTTCGTAGAAACCATCTTCTCCTTGCAGCAAGTTGTCAATTTGCAGGTGCAGTTCATCAATAACATTCCACCTATGCTGGAGGTTCTTTAACTCATCTTCAATTTCCCACTTCTCTGTGATGTCAGAAATGTCGATATTGTCGATAAGACGGTTTAAAGCCCGAAAGTTAGTTCGCTGCTGAGACAGCAGGTTTTCCAGTTGAATAGAAGGTTTCACCTCGGCCTTTTCCGGGATAACAACTGGGATATTAAATTTTGTACTAGATTGCTCTTCTTTCTTCTTTTCTATCTTGAATGACGCAATGGTATCTCTTACGCTATCAAAATACACTTTGAATTCCGTAAACACGTTCTTCGAGAAGTACTCATAGCTGTCGTCTCTCTGCTCTTCTAGCACAGAGTTATTTTGTTGGAATTCCCCCCACAGACTGTCTAATGCTTTTACACGTAGTGAAATATATTCAGTAGTTTTCCTGTCTACACTGTCCTTGCGAAAGTTCTTGATAATTCTCTCAACTTCGATAATGATATCGTTTTGGCGGTTGAATAATGCCTCCATGTCGAAAATGACGTAATGTCTAATAAATCACTTGGTAAAATTTGTCACTTCAGCGCAGTATGTGCGTCACCCTTCTCAATCTGAACAGGGATTTCCGCTGGTGGAAGGCTGTACAGACCGATACGCTACTACACTGAAGGAGAGCAAACTCACCAAGTTATTGTCGATTGTCGCAGTTGTCCAATGTCGAATGATGTCGAAATCAGTACAGCCAATGTCGTGGTATACCGTCGATTTTTTCAAATGTCGTGTTGCCAGATGTCGTGGTTCAGTGTCGCTCGAAGGACCATGTATAATGGTGCAGTGTCTCTACACAATTATAGATTTGTCGAGGATGCTGTGAGTGTCGATGTCAGATGAAATGATAGATGTCGCTTGTCGTAATATTTATTCAACACTGATTCATTATAACAATTACTAAAACTTATTAACTAGGTCGCGTTAAATTGCTGATGTCGTACAAACTTAAAACTATGCAAATGTACGGGTTTACTCGTACACTATGTAGAATTTTAAATATGTTTCCGAATTTTATCAAGTAACCAAGTTGTGGTCTCATTTAAAGATACAAACTTTTACATTAATCGCTACTATTGTCAGTTATAAAATATGTGCCAATTCAAGACAATTTATCCTGTCAGTTTGGTGAAATAGGGAAATCCGGGAAGTCCCGGGCACCAGGTCAATTAATAAATTATTATGGACGATAACTTTTTTCCCCTGGGACGGATTATGGTGTCATCATAATAAAAGTTCATGGTGTGTGTGGTGGTCTCACGTAGAATAGGTACATCTCATGTCTGCACATTAACCTATTTTTTTGGGCCCAAGAACAAAGGCAAGTTTTGCATTCTCCTTTCCATCTCCCGTAAAATACGTTTAAGTGAATAAAAATCTATGAAACAATGGTCATTTTCGTTTTTCGTAATTATGTAGTAATCACTTAGCTATGCACTGGACATCTACCTAATGTGGTTCATCGGTGTCAGTGGCTGCAAGATGTTTGACCTCAGAGGGCGCGTGGCCACCTCGACGCAGCGGAATCTGCCGACTTGCGAATTCTCTGTATGTATTGAAATAGCTTGTGGTGCAATTGCGCTGTGTCCGCTCGCGAATGCAGCTCAGTTCCCGCGCACGGGCGCTAACACCGGCTGCTCTCCGTCACCGCTACGCACACTCGCTCTCACACGTAAACATCTAGCCATGCGTCTGTGTCGTATCTTTCTTTACTAATTTAACTTGTCACACTGTGTAAATATTTGTCTGTAACAGGGTCGATGATTTGTTTGTTTATTGATATATTAACAAGTTCTAAACAGACTTAAGAGTGCGCGTCGAATTCACGACGAAATTTCAATATTTTGGTGATTTTGACTGACTATTTTTTAATTAATATAAACTTATTTAAAAAAGATATTTACGATTCTTTGTAGCCAAACTCTTCTAGAAGTGTATAGCAGTGGAAATTTTTAGCATTTATTCGATTTTTGGTATTTATCAGCAATTTCCAAACAGCGGAATTCCGAAATCTCTATGTCAGAGGATACTTTGAGCTTTACAATAACCATTCCATTCTGGAAATATATTTTGTGAGATATTTTTTTAGGACAGGTTATATAGTCTATAAGTGAACTGCAAAAGGAAAATAAGAAATTGTTTGATTTGATTCTGAAAATCGTTAATTAAAAACAGACCTATTTTACCATTTTCATTGCAGATTTTTTACAATAAACGACCAACTTTAACAGTTGAAACTGTTCTCGTCAAAAACAATGACATTTAATTAATCCATAATATAAATTTTATCAATGTACAAGCGTAGTTAATATTAATATGATTTATTTAAAATGTCCTATAAATCCACGAGCGCGAACATCGATGATTTAGTACGCCTCGGCTAATGCCAGAGTGAGGACGTATCGCCCGCTTCCCGGGCGGCTCGGAGCTACTCGGAGCCATTCGGCAGACTCCTCGGGAGTCTGAGGCAATTCAGAAACCGAATAGTGCATCACGCCCGTCATTGATACTTGAGTAAGTAGTATTCATTTATTTTTTCTGGTTAAATGTTTTTTTGCTAAAATATCACTTTTGTTATTATTTATATTATTTTCAGTCATGGGTAATTAACTTCCGTTTAGAGTTGCAGTAAAAATTCGAAGTCAGCCGCAAATGCTAGACAAGCGGAAAGGTCAGTCATTTTAAATTTATTTAGCTTATAAACCTTATAATCCATTAACATCGCTTTCATTTTTAAATAATATTTTTGTTCTGTAGTATCTGCTTTATTCTGCCAGATAGATAGTCATTAAGAACAAACACATATTTTTGGATTTCCACCTTGATCAAATATTACCACACGATAATCCATAAACGAAACATTTAGTATAGCTGTAGTACAAATTGGCATACAATTTCCTAGAAATTAGTGCCAGTACACAGTGTGACGTCTATAAAATCGTTTTTGTTCGCAAGTTCAAAAAGGTGATTTTAAAATTTCTGCATCTCGTGAAGTTTTTATGCTAATGCAATGCGATTCTAGATAATATTAATTTCTAGAATCGAGGCCTTTCGTTTATTCATAAGTCAAATGCTGTATTGTAAATCTTTCTCAATAGTATTTTTTTTTATTGGAAATCCATAAAGTGTAAGGGGAAGTTTTGTAAGCCATAAGACCCTTTTTATTTTTATTTTATTTTATTTTTATCGCCTAAGATCCTAAGAAAGCTCTTATACACCATAACCGCAAGCTAGCTAGACCTAAGGCTGTGTGTGGAACTCGAGACTAGAGTGTCTACTACCCACTAAACTACCCCGGTTTCCATCACACCTGACTCGGAAGAGCCGGTGCCAGCGAGCCTTGTGGCTATTGACCCATTGCATCTTCGGAAGCTATGAGAACCTGCTTTTAAGATTTCGCTATCTGTCCTTTGTTTTTTTCATATCTAGTTTATTACTATATTAGTAACAATATGTAGGTGTTAACCTACAATGTAATTATAAGCAATATGCAGCTAAAAAACAAAAGATGAAAGAACAACAAATAGCCTCACTTGTTGGTTCTGGCAAAAATAACTTTTCCACTTGGGGATCACACATTATCACATCCTCGTACTACTTGTAGAAGACCATGTGTATATTTTATAATTATGTCTCATCTTTTTTTATTTATGTTTTAGCCAGAAGGAACAGTGCCTTTTTGCTATGTGGACTGGCCCAAATACCAACTCAAGGTTGCAAAAATCGAGAAAGACGACGAGTGAAATATTACGCAGACGATATTAATAAAATTTTACAACCACACTGCCTACTACCACAATTTTTTGACCCACGAAAAAGCAGATTCATGCCAATGTAAAACATATATTTATAAATAAATAATTATTATTTTATTGTCGTCTGATTGTGTATCTTATTTATTATGTGACAGGTCGTTACATTTATTAATAATGTACCGACCATGTTAATATTGGTCGCACTTTTGGGACCGAAAGTACCTTCTCAATGCCTATATTTTCATTATAATAATAATATTTATTATTATTGTGAAAACAAAAAACGTTTTCGGGGTTTAAAAAAAAAACTACGAAGGCTAAGGCTTCTAACCTATATCCAGCCGAGTCGATTTCCCCCTGCCAGTTTATCCAAGAGTGTGCGTATTTTTCTAGTTTGGCCTAGGCCAAACTGGTTTATACTATTGGGCTTAGGACAAACTAGTTTGGCCTAGGCCAAACTGGTTTAATTATGTACAATCACATACATAACTTTATCTTCATTCATACGATAATATGTCTATTTTATAGTCAGGATCGATGAGCAAAGTTAGTAGTTAGTACAAAATTATGTCATAATTTGTAGGTCAATTTGAATAAAATACATTTTAAGAAGACGTTCGAAATTTAAACGTAATTAAGGTATCGGTTACCGATACTAAAATGTAAACATTTTAGTATCGGTTACCGATTATTTAAAATGTAAACATTAAGATGCAGCTACAGATACTCATATCTAAATATAGGGCGTTTGCTCATCGATCATGACTATAAAACGTTCGAAAGGAGGAGGGTAAGACTCCATAGTACCCTGGGCCCAGGTGTTAACTCAATGAAACTAGTTTTATTTGTAAGAGGATATATTAACAAGGCCTTGGTGAAAATTTGGTGAAATTTGGCTTTCCAGGAATCGGGTTATACGAATTATAGTAAAAGTGAGGTTATGTTTTAACATTGTGGTTTATTGATGTTATATGCGGATTATTTTGAATGGCTAAAGGTAAAGAGTAGAAGATCTGGGTTTTTCCCACTGGTGGGAGTTCAAGTAAGACGAAAGAGAAGAAAAATATAAAAATTCCCGTTCGTCCCGTTTTTTTTTTTTGGCGGAGGACGCATTTACGCGCCTTGGCCGCAGACTAGGGACGCCTGCGACAGTGTCTGGGGCTCGGAACTAGAGACATTCATCCTACTACCCACTAAACTCCCGCGGTTTCCCCTTTCTACCCGCTTGGGACGAGCCGGTGCCAGCCTTTTTAGCTATTGACCGGGCCCAACGTTTCTCACGCCTTGGGTAGTCTCTACATTTAATATGCTGCACTTAGGAGCAGGAGATAGTAGTAATAGTTAGATACTTACTTAGCTCTTAAAAATAAAAGAACAGGAAGTAAAATTAAACACTAATATAATGTTTAAAATATTTATTACTCATCTTCAATAATTAAGAGAATGTCATCCAAAAATCGCTCGCCACAGACGAATAACTGACAAAATCGCCTCATCATCCAAGACTCTTCTTCCAATGGAGTTACTGCGCCCAGTCGCAATGGTGCAATTTACACAGCGTTCCATGTCGTCAATATCCGATCGATAAGCGTAATCAATTGTCCAAAATAGAGAGCCAGGTAATTCAAAAAGCCAGATCCGTCAAAAAGTCCTTAATATTATGCAAAGCCGATGTTGTAAGCAAAAGTAATAATAATTGGGAAATACGAGCGCACTCAGAACGAAAGAAACGAACGAGTGACGGTGTTTTTCATCTGCCTGTCAAATGTCAATCGGTAAACATTTGCACACTGAAGAAAAATTATTAAAGGAGTTCAATTCGCTTTCATACATATATTCTGACATTTAACCGATTTATTTTATATCGACTTCAGTTCGGGCATGTATTTAGTTTTTTGGACTTTTCTTGCTTTCTAGATAGAAACATGTTACTATATTTTGGGATTTCCTTTAGAAAAATATAACCGATTTTTTGATATACATTTCATCTAGTTAACTGCTGGGCCCAGAAATACCCGCCTCCTTTGAACGTAATTAAGGTATTGGTTAACGATACTAAAATGTAACCATTAAGATGCAGCCACAGATACTCATATCTAAATATAGGGCGTTTGCTCATCGATCCTGACTATAAAATAGACATATTAGGGTATGGATGTAGATAAAAAAATTTAACAACTCATGCAATGTATGTTCCTAACATTAAAACAGTTCGTACGTAGTATATAATAGTGCGAATAAAAACAGCTCGAAAAAAAATTAACATTACCTCAAAAGTATTAAGAAATGTTTATCCTACTAGTCTACGCTTGAACAGTAGCAGTTACGCACACAGACACGTCTGTCCGTGTGTGAGTGGATCGAAATTCGAAATTACTTCCGCACAGATTTTGAGTTGTCTGTTCAGCAATGCACACTCTTAATGTGTAGTGGATGGACGATCCTAATAGCCGGTTGTAAATAATTATGAGACATTTTTGTCATCGTCATCAGTTGGAGTAATTGATTAAGGAATATCTACAATGGATTCGATGGAATCCTCTTGCCTCACGTCATGTAAGAAATTTATTACTCTGTATTATTCTTCTGGTAAAAAATCCTGTTTTCTTTTGCATGCAACATTCATTCCTATTAGAGTTGTGGGCATGAAATTACTTGTGAGATGAAAAAAAAATAACAAAAGTTAAATTTCGATTGCAACTCCATTGTGGACTACTAATCGATATGCTAGCAATTACCAAGCACACTGCCGCGATGCCGCTGCCAAAGCAATATAAAAACGAAGATCAATTATTTGTTATTGATGTTTGATTGGTGGCGTCATTTGTTTAATTTCTTTCATCAATGTATACGGCGTGATCGACATTGAAAACAATCGGGATTTAAAAACAATGCTAGCATACAGGACCAGTGATTCACTCCATCGATCAATAATTTACAGCAGTATGTCTTACTATATCACACGTACGTGCGTGCCATTTAGTAGCTTTAAATTATATTTTAACTGTTTGACAAATCGTGAAACGGTTTTTATCAAAAACGTTCATGGAAGTTGAATACATGAGCACAGATAGTCTTGAAGACGTAGGTACATGTTGTCTTCCTTGTTTAGGTACGTTTTCGTCATATGCAATAGATTTTTTCAGAATTATTTTAAAATTTGCTAAAATATTCATCTATGTATTATGTAAATTATTTTTTTAATAATGGTGTGTTCTCATTTGTTGCATGTGCTGAATCGTCGACTACAAAATGTTCAGCGGTAAGTAAAGTTTTTAAAGCCTAAACACTAAGTTATTTACGATCTACTTCATATCAATATGTAAGTAAATTACTATCTGTGTAAGTTGCAATGTTAAGGGCTTTCACCTTAAGTGAAGGTATACATGATCATATAATTATTCGTTGTTATAATTTCCAATGAGCGATATCGGTTGAGTTATTAGGTCGCAAGGACCGTTTGTCCACAAAGCACGTATGTGTTGCGTGCGTCGTTTGAATTACGAGTAGGAATTCGCGACCGCTATTTGGCCCTGGGCGTCGGGCGTCCAGCAAGCACCGTGACACCGATATCGGCGTCCCTATGGTCCGCGGCGAGCGCGACACTTGCACATCGCTGCCGATTGCAGTGACGAACGCGTTTGTTATCCTCGAGCAATTTGCTATCGTTGTTTCAGTTAGCGAATTTGTAATCGACGTGCGGTCGTTGCATTGTGAATTTATTGTTTAAATGTTATTGAAACATAATTTAATTTTTCCCGGTATTGAGTAGGTTATTTGTCGCGCGCATTCCCTCAGTTGCTCTATATTTGTGTTCGTATTCCTTTCCATTTCAATGAACCGATGTGACTATTTTTGCTTCACCGGCCAAGTAACTAAATGGTAAAGCACGCCAAATGCATTATTAATAGGTATAATTAGAATTTGCATAGATTTCTAAGCGTTGACTAAACGATAGAAGCTTTTTTTACAATCTTTGTAATCCTATGTGAGTCAGACTGGTGATCCTTCTCAGGGAATCATAAACTTTTATCAGTTTTAGCATTTAGCGAACCGCGCGGTTGTTGTAATCGGTTGATTCAGCCGGGCGAGCTCTACACTCCTCCGGATGTGATTTGTCGACGGAAAAATGTGCTATCGCGTTTGCTAGTGGCGTATGTTGCTGTAACTGGAACAGTATGTTTCCTTCTTGAACAGCGTTCGGCAGTATATTATTGTATTAATAGCCTTTAATAACTTTATGGACGTCAGTGAAAGTGTGTTGTGAGGACGTCACCCCAGTGATAAGCAATGACTTCTGTGTCAGATTCTCCGCTGAATAGATCGAGGAACAGACCTGTTTTGGCTCGTTACAAGCCAAATAATGGTAGCAAGGAACAGGTGAGATCTATTAAATTTTTAATTAGGTGCTCTTGTAATTTTAACTCCACAAAAATAATATTTAGATAAAAACAATTAGTACGCAGCCTAGTTAAGGTTTATTATGATATATCCTATTTAACGACTAGGCCCACCTGTAGCGATAAAATAATGTATCATAGATATTTGTGGTCTTCTTTGTGTTACTTCATTGTATGTAAATTATGTCTTTGTAGTAGTATTTATTGTGCCTATTAGGTACTAATAACAAAATGTATTGTTGCCCGCAGTCGCAAATGCACGTCAGAAGTATACCAATATACCTAGGTAGGTATAAAGTCTGTTGTGAGATCGTTAACTTCACGGTTTCTTATCATTTATTTTACGGTACAGCCCAGCTCTCTACAATAATTTTATCTTTATAATACATTAATACAATTTTCATTCTCGTGTTATATTGGACCGGGCTCCGCCGTATCGAGCTATGCAAATATTATGCTGAAATAACTTAATGTTAAGTTGACAGAGTCCTGACTCCTGTTTTTCTCTGTGGCATTTAATTTTATTTCTTCCCACCAGTTTTCCTCTTACCTCTATTTAAAATATATGACTAATCCTTCAGTACTAGTACGGCATTGAAACGTTCTACAATTAATTAAAAACGATATGTTCCTTTATATACCAGTAATTCTTTAACGAATTTGTGGGCGTGAGTCGTGACGCTATTCAAATCATCCATCAAGCTTGCGTAGGATTTCCTTTAAAGCCTCGTTTTACAACGTTCATAGAAAAGATGTTATCGATCATCTGTGGGACGCAGTTTGTTGGTGTTGTAATGAGATGCATCGTACGTTCGTTTTAATTATTATCAATTATTAGCAAATTATTATATTAGCAAGTGATTGTTGTATCTGTCCTTAGTGCAATTTAGGTGTTTAGGAAGGTTCGTAAATCTAAGTTATGATTTATTCAGATCTCCAGTTATACAATTTTCTACTACGGGCGTGTCTATTTTCGACCCAGTTTAATTTCGACGAACCGTTGAGTAGTAAACGTTTGGTGCTTTGTGTATTGGGGTTTGTTTTAGAAACATTGCCAGTTGGTGCTACCGCACGTGCCTGTTTGGCTAAACGGCACGTTCAGTCCGACTACCACGTAGATAGATGTACTATGTAGGTATAATATTTACACTTAATCCTTCTAGCCCCGGATTACTAGACACAATAGAAAATCTATTGTTATGCGGCACCCGAGTGCCGGTTCGGCGTTGAGTGGTTAAACTTGTTGATAAACATCGAAACGCACTTACTTGATTTATCTGGGACAAGTAGTTCTTACAAAAGTATTCATCGACACCCATTACCATAGGCATTGTCTATTTGCTTCGCCTATGTTTATTTATACATTGAATAGTAATTACATCTTCGGTTTATGTACATTGTTTTCCTTCTACTAACTATTGACGCATACATTTCAAGTATGGTCACTCACTAGTCACTTTTATTTGTTCCTCGGTAATTGCCGACCTAGATACCTTTATCGCTGTTAATGTGTCCACATATTAACAAGTTAACCGTTATCTGTGCTTAAGGTATGTTAGTGTAGATTACCAAATTTACACAAGATGCTTAATTCGAAACTTGTTCCAAGGGAAATATATAAATAACTGTAGCTTGTTTTGGCAAATATTGAGCTGGTGGGTGAAGTATTTTGAAAGTGTATGTTATCAATGCGAATACCATAAGTGGACTGTAGCATAAATTAATGAAGCGTGCCAACTGCATGCCGACTCAATCATCATATGTTTCGATTTAGCGATGTTTGCCGACATCGAGTAGACAACGTTACATTCAACTACCTCAGTACCCAGTACTGTCTAGTGTCTACTATTACCGCGAAGTATGAAAAAGTAAAGTTCTTTAAGTATGACCATACCGAAAGAGGATGCAAGGGGCGATTTTACATTAGGTGAATATTTAGGGCCAGTTTTACTACTACGGACTTGATAAGATCTTGCTAACTTATCTGTTAGATATTATAGATGCTGTTCCTTATGTCAATTTTAAAACAGAAGATGGCATCATATCTTAAAGTGGTGAAACTGGCCCTAACACCTTTTTTAGACATTTCAAACATTAAGTATTTAAAAAAGGTTCAAGAAGTTAGATTTGAGCTGTATTTCTGAAAATGTAGAATACAATTCATGTACCTATCTTAGAGAAATCTTGTCTCACATCGTTGCATGAAACTCTTATTTATTTATAATTTTCCATTGAATACAGTTTTCTAGGAAAACTCGTTAGTAATAAAATGGAGGCCATTAGATTAGTCATGTAATTCAATAACAAGAAAATACTACAACGTAGTATAATACCGAATGAACTTATGATTCCTATCAGTAGGTACCTATTGAACTACGTTTTCTTAGGGGTAGTAATGAAATGATATCACGTTATGTAAAACTAAATTGTGTCAATAGTAATATTTAATATGTAAAGAAACGTATAAATAGCATTATTACATGTTTCACTCTATAGTGGTTTCTCGGCTGAATTCCATTTTGATAAAATTTCACAGGTTACTTTAACAGTCGGGAAGTCGTTAGTATTTATTTACTAAAGGCTGTTCTAACAAAGCACAGAAGTTGCGCGGTACGGGGGTGCCAGCGCCGGCATTGCACCGGTCTCCTTCACTGCCTGTTAGGGACGGTTCGACGCTCTCGACTGTCCCTATCTCCCCCCCCAGCTTGGCCGGGGGGGATAGCGTTTTGCCCGGCGTTTTGCCCGCCGTGTAGGCGGGCTCCGTCCGGGGAGGATCGCGTAATAGGCTTCGTGCCAGTCACCGTGACTCCTCCCCACTAAGGACGATGAGGGAGCGTCGCAGGGGTTTTAGTGGGTAGGCCGTTCTGGGTAGCTTATTCTGTGCATCCCAGACGGAGAGCCCCACATAACCTGTCCGCCCCCCGGCGGCGGGTATGCTTAAGGCAGCATTTCCCCTGCGTCAAAGAAAAAAAAAAAAAAAAAAAAGGTTCTTATAAAAGAAGTTACAAAAAATTTGATTATTAAACAGTTATTTTATGAAGATTGAAATGTATATTAAAACGAAATTGCGATTTGAAAAATTGTTTCTAAACATAGATTTCATTAGGCAGCCGTTGCCTTTTGTTTATGCGTATCGTGGCTCAATAGGCCCATGTAGATCTACATCTTTATTATATCTTTCAACATGTTTACGGTTCAACACACTTCTTACTACACATCCCACTGAGGATAGTGGCGTGTGCTCGCTGACGGTAATTCGCTTTCGTTAATCGTAAATTATACGCTAGCTGTTTCCATCACAATATTAAGATGCATTAGAATCGATAGCAAAACTTTCACTTGCATTATTCATTAGAATTCACATTTATTTAGATTTTGCTGAGTCCTCACTAGGAGAGTTGAGAATGTCATATCTATAATTATCATTTTATCGAATTGATCATGATTGTTGGACTTGCGACAAATATGTAACCACTTTCGTGTTTGAATACAAGCGCACACGCAGCCATTTATTAAAATGTCACTTATAGTTATTTCTAATCTACCAATTATTACGAGTATAATATTATTATTTAATTTATTAATTATCGTTGCTGAAATAGTTGGCCTTAAATAATAATATTTGGTGAAATTTAGCATGCGTCGACCAATGCATTCCTTGCTTGCACTTTAATGTGACGACTGCGTCCAGGGGTTTTAGTTTTGACTCCATGTCCCTTGATCATGTTCTACGATTATTCGTTAGAAAATACTAAGGTACATTAAACTATAATAATGTTATCAGTATCCGCATTTTGTTTAAGTTCGTCAGGAACAAGTTTTTGAAATCTTTCTTTATCTTTGGAAAGCAGTCATTACTTAGTTTACTTACTATATTGCTAAAGCTTCCGAGGCCTTTGAGGGCATATAATATATAAATAATAATAAGCAATATCTAAGTATTTTAGATATAGCATATTATGCTATATCTAAAATACTTAGATATTGCTTTTATTGCTTCACATACCTACCTATTATACTTCTACTAAATTACTGCTACGTCCTTGTGAGAAACAGGACCTTTCTTTTTTGGTCCCTCTTTGGGACTTATCCGGTGTCAGAAGGTAAGGTACTCTTTTACATCTCAATAGATAAAATTATATTTTTATGTAGCTGGTTTTCTCCACTTACCATTTGGCTTGGAAGTTGGAAGATTATAGAAACGGAAATCAATCTTTCCCCATCTCATATAGGATAAGTTCTTCATTGGTAAAGTAGCCCAAAATGGTGGCTTTGTTTACGTTGTTGAAATTTTCACATAACGAAAATAAAGCTTTGTTAACTAATTTTTATTTTAATCTAAAATAAGATAGCGTAAGGTCCTGTAAAAAAGATAATTTTATTTTGAGATCTTTCAAAGAGATTTCTCTTAGTTGGGTTTTACTAAGTAGTAAGTGAAGTTTGGGTTACACAAAATTAAATGTATGAACGAGTGGAAATGATAAAAACGATACTACTACCACAGTATTACAATATGGTTTGTAAAACTGTGCTACTACTGATACTACTAATGGTATTAAGCTAGCGTTTGCATCAAACGCCATCTAGTGTAACGTCATGCTAATGTGTTCGAGCATGTAGGATTGTCTTTGTGCGTGCCGGTGGTTGCAGTCGATGAATGCATGCGCGTGCTGTATCTTTCCTGCGTTAGATGGCGCTTTCATTTTTTTTTAAGTTCAGCTAAATTTTTCATGAAATACATACATAGTAAATAACTACGGGGGACCTATACAGGTTTGCCCGCTTGCATTTTTCAGAATTTGTTAAATATTCTTATAATTATGTCCTAATTGTGTCTCGACAACAAACAGACATTGAATGTTCTTTTGGAGTAGTGGATAAGACTTCACCTGGAACTAGCGTTGCCAGGTGTCCGGATAAAGCCTGACATAGTAGGCTTTTTGAGCGTTTTTAAATTAATAATAATTTAACAAGATTTATGATAATAATCAAAAAAGCTTTGTCAATACTGACACAAATCCTCATTAATATAGGGTGTCCGGCTTTTCTACCCAAATGGCCGGCCAAACTAGCTGGTCTGTCCCGCTCCGTCTATTAGGTTTAGCGAACTGGCAACCCTACCTGGAACGAACGGGTTGCTGATTAACGATTTCCATATCACTGTCAAAAAAAAAATTTGTTCATACATTTTCCTGCGTGTTTTTGATTTTGGCTACCTTACCTTTATTTCTAGAGTTTATCATTTACGGTTAGATTTCATATTCATAATAATTATGTAGTGGTTTTCTATTAAATGATATCTGGTTCGAAATAGTCTGTATCGTGTTGTGAGTCTAATTTTAATATTGAGTAAGAAATGAACCTTAGGAATTGTATTTAATGAACCCTCCTGTATTATTAACTTTTATCTTTTATGACAAGTGTTCGAGGTCGAGATTCAATGCAAAATAAAAAATTAAAGAAACTGCAATCCTCAAGCAATAAGTGTAGAATTGATAGGGTACATACAAGCGATCGAGTCATTTCATCATCAATCAAGTCCTAAAATATGACATGTTACATTATTGCGAGACAACAATTTCTACGTAAACAAAACATAAGAAAATATATGTAATTATACCCACGGTAAGACCTGAAATGCAAGATTTGGTTGCATACTTTCTACGGAGACCGGTTGAATGGTGTTACGGAAAGTGGCACGCTGAATTTCGTTTCGGTCCATAAAATAACTCTCAATGGGGTTTGGCATTGAACTAATATGTGCCTCGGGAAATGCGCGATGCATCGGTGGGTTGTGCAGACACGGTAAGATCGAGGGTGCGGGCGCGCCTGCGCGGTGTGGCGGTCGATTGCTGGACATCACTGCCACATGCAGTGAACACGTGCTTTTCTCTATTGAAAAACAATTCATGCTCCGCCAACCCGAACCGAAACACTACGAACGTATCCCTCGGCTGGCCAGTTTCGTGATAATAGCATTCGCGACTGTCCGTGAGTCGCACCCACGAACGCCAAGTGTTCACTATACCTTAAAAAGAACTTCCGCTAAATAATAGTCACTAGGCGCATCGACTAGGTACGTCTTCGGGTCAGTCAGGTCGATGAACTAACTGTCACTTCCTTTAGCTGTTGAATGCTTTGATGAACTGATGACACAGTGAAGTGAATTACTTTTATCCCCTTTGCAGACTATATTAATTAATACCTAGGCTATGACCGATGACGATGGTGAAATTACTTTCCCTTAATTTCCAAGTAATAACGTTTGCCATTCCTACCTAGATTTGGCAAGCGTGGTGATTGTAGTAACAACCCGTCATTACGATAGAATATTGACTTTGCGATGCAATGTGGTACCTATTAATGCATAAAAAAATAGTTTAAAGATAAAGATAAAAATAATTTTAATAGGCTTTTACTTTTATAATAATGTCTCCTCTACTACGAGTAGGTATAACCAACCATCATAAATTAGACATGGGCGTTTTCGATATTTTACAATAGCCGATAATTATGTAACCGATATGGATATTCAATATCGGATATGATATCCGATATCACATATCGATACGTTATACTGTTTATTCAGTTACGATGGTTATACAGTTTATTCAGTTACTGCTCAGTTATGGATATTGCCTAGTTGTAGTCGGTTTGCTAACTAAGAGCGGATATAGGTACGATACGGTTATTCAGTTACGGCAACGTAACAAATTTGAGAGTTTTAATGAAATGAGAGATTTTTTCTTTAATACTACATCAGTTGGCAGACGGGCCCGCAGCCCACCTGATGGTAAGCGGTCACTGCGGCCTATTCCATTGAGGGAAACTTCACCAGGAAGCGTCGCTCAATGTGCTGCCAGACTGTAGGCTCATCTGATCTTCGAGCCTTAGATTTCAAGTGTACTGCCTCCTACATTAATATTGCCGGAGCTGTTATGGCGGCAGATTTCACCTGTGGCTAGCCAGTCGGATTTTGAAAAAGCCTTACGACCAACCAGACCCAAGGCGGGAATCGAACCCACGACCTCCGGGTTTTTATACCCGAGCGGCTTAGCCAATATTCCACGGAGGCGGTCATATTTTACGATGACATACCTAGTTGTTATTATGGCGATTTCCCTTCATGCTGTGGCTTTCGCTTATACATTTACACTCCAAGAGGATTTGCTTTGGCTCAAATTAAGTAGTAAGCAATTATTCCAAATTCCAATTTAACTATCTGTTTGCAACGAAGTCCAACAGTCAGTCGTAAGACATACATTATGTTACAATATTAACACACTGCCAAAACTTGGTTTCTTTTTTTGTTACAATGAGTCCATATCTCGCTAGTCTTTCGCGATATTTTAAAAATATAGTAAGTAAATACCTAATTAACACTAACACATTAAAGTCTAAACTCCAATTGTCTTTCAAACGAAACTAACAAACTAAGGAATTTACACTTACACTATATACACAATATTTACACGAGTAATAAAAAGTAATGATGACTTGAATCTCATAATTGTCATAAATGTAACAATTAGAGGTGGCACTTGTCGTCAAGGTTAAGTACGCATCAAAACTATTCTCAAAAATAAACAAAAACAAACATTCTTCACTCACTTATCATAAAACGTACCTATAAAAAGCACTCAAACCAAATTAATCCTTATTACGCTCGTGCTTGATTCCCTTTTGCTATGTGTATCCCTTGCGAATATAAAAATGCCGCGAAATATCCTTAAAACATAATCGGTACAAGATAAATTGACTCTTATTGCTAGCAGATAAGAGCGGAAATCGCCTACCCATCACGCCGTAATATCTGAATAACCGCGTCATCTCTTTTACTCCAATGTAAGTATACCGACTCAGAAAGAGAAAAGGCGAATATCAACTGACCAAAGATATCGATAGTACGTTTTCGGTTATGAATAGTTTCGGCGATATGAGTTTTGTTGTTTCGTTCGTTGCAGTTTTGGTTTTGATGTTATAGTTTTTAGTTTTTGAAATATCTGCTACGTAAAATCTTATATCGATATGATATGATATCGAACTGTTAGCCGATATTAGATACGTTTTGATATATCTGTCTCATGTCTATCATAAATAATATTAAGTTATGTTTTAGACATCAATTTTATTTTAGTAAGTAGGTAGGTATTATTCAGTATCAATGGAAAATCCTTCTTTAGAGAAATCATGACAATGGATTCGGAAACAAATACTTAACACCAAATAACACACTTTAATTCCTAAAATGTTTCTCTATGCTGCAGCTTGCAAGTCCTACAAAACTAGTACTCGGTTTATCCGATATCCGCATCTATTCACATGTCTAACTGTTGACCTTGACAGAGAATACGTAACAATGCAATTTCAACCCTCTAGTCGGGCAGTTGTGTAGCAAAAATCCTGAGATCCAGTGGGGTCCGCCGACAGCGGTGGCGAGCGGTGACGGCGTCGAGTGCGGGGTGTCGCGACTCCGCCCGCGCGCCTCGGCACCGCTCCGAGCTGTCAAACCGCCTCCGACGGGCACCCGGCTTGAACGCTCCTACCTCAATCGCTTCAACTCGCGATCGTATCGTAGTGCGCACTCGGTGACTCAGTGTGATATTGTTCGCATGACGGAAAATAATCTAAGGAGATGAACGGCAGTACGACGACGGTGAATGGGGGACCCGTCAACGGTACCACTGGCCCCCTCAATGGAATCGGGGCCGCTCCGCGTACTGCAACTCTTGGAACTCCTAGCAGCTACGCGTACACCTCTACTGGCTCCCTGCTAGGCCGTGGAGGCTCAGCCAGACCTGTGCCACCACCAACACTCCCAAAATACAGTGGATCCTTTAGTGCCGGAAGCACAACAGGTCTGCGTGAACGCGACCGTGAAGGAACTGGTGGTTCACATCGTTTAGCTAGTCTTGAAAGATTGGCTTTACGCCAACGTATTATTGAACAAAGTTCTAACAATCAGGTGTCGATCGGCTCGACTCTGAACACTGCTGGTCCGAATGGCGGGCCCACCTCTGCTACCGTCACCCTCACCGACACAGCCACGGTGAGTCCCCTTGCGACACATCCTTCACCCTTAAAATATTCCCCTAATCGTAGTTAGCGCACCCCGAAATGGGGAGGTATCGTTATTTTAGAACGGTCAACCCTCTTTTACACGTAAGAGTATTTTTTATTCGTCTTATTCTTTAAACTTGAAATAAGTTTGTTTAACAACAGTTGAACGTGCAGATTAATGACGTCCAAGAATGTCCTTTAACGTGATAATTAATAATGATTAAAATATCGCCTGTGCACGGCTGTGTAAGGTTTTGTTTACATTCAGGCACATTGATGCCATAACCGTGTCAGGTGTTGTATTACATCACAACACAGCTCAGGTAGTTAGGTACTCGCAGTTCTTAAAGCCTGTTATGCTAGCTCTAGTACAAGTTTGTTTTATTTTTAACGACAATACTGTATTGATACTCGTCAGGCGGTACCTATTTAGTTTTTTCTTCTTTTAACCTTGGCTTGTGATGAGTTTAAGATTGAATAAACAAACGAACAAACAAAATATTTTTTTTAAATGTTGTTCTAACAAGGAGTATATAATAGAAGACGCAAGGAAAATATTTGAGACTATGTCGAAGCAAAGATCGCAAATTCGCAAGTCGTTTTCGTTGGTTGTTGACTTGTTGTTATTGGTAATGGTTTAAAAAACTTAATGAAAGGGTAACTAAAAATATCACGTATGTAGGTACAATATGAAGACTGAATGTCTTTATCAAAGCTCAATCATTTTGGTAACTGGAACTGCTATTTGAAATAGTAACAAAACAATGAACGCCTTAGAAGTTACTTTCGACATTTCCTTTTGGTTTAATATTATCAGCGCTTCAATACGTCAAAAATAAATGCTATTACACCTAGCAACGTACATTTCGTTTCATACAATCAGGCGGAACCACGATCACGATTTATCCACGACAACTCGTTGTCGTGACCAGCATCTGTATAAGTTTAATTTGTTTTTGCTGTTTTGTCTTATCCTCTCTTTTGTAAGGATATGGCTGGCATCCCACCATATTCCCACGCAGTTCCTCATGTGATAGGACTGGTTCGGGGTGCGGGAGGGGTTGGGCGGGTGACTGACCCCATGTCTACAGGGTTAAAAATAACCTCCTGCATCGGCGGCCATTCTGCTCGCATGTGTCGAATTCACTAAACAGACATTAACTGTTTCACGGTCGCACCCTGACCTGAAAATTCTCGGAACAAATATTAAGACTTCTTGGAGCTGGAAGTTTTGTATTTTTAAGTTGCATCCAAAACAAATACCTTTAAGCAATGATACTTGTATGTATATCACAGAT
Source organism: Mecyna flavalis (assembly GCA_949319885.1). Taxonomy (NCBI): domain Eukaryota; kingdom Metazoa; phylum Arthropoda; class Insecta; order Lepidoptera; family Crambidae; genus Mecyna; species Mecyna flavalis. The sequence continues at coordinate 12,392,865 of OX439426.1, forward strand.
CAAATATTTTGTTTCTTTTTTTTTATTGCGATAATTAGTTCCATTGACTTTTTAAGAATTCTTGAATTAAGCTTTTATAAATACACTCACCGGCAATAAAACCTGGCCACTGGGCTTTTTTCATACAAACGTGGTCACTTTAGCTTCTCATAGATAGAAAACTATTTGCAGCTTGGCAATGATTATTACATCAATGGAAATAATGTGCGATGTAGATGTAAAAATAAAATTTACGTTGGAATTTCTCAGCAGGTACACGATTTATTAATGCTAAGCACGTTTGCCGATTGATCTCGACAAATTAGAAAAATGATTTTTTGGAACATTTACTGGCAATACGTTTGTATCGAAACGTTCACATGCCCCTTGAATGAACATAAATAAATAGTATATTGTAATCTCATTGTAAATAACTATGTATTGCGTAAAGCTGGGTGGATTATAATATAATATTTGATTCACGGTCCTTTGACGAATAAGTACATGTTCAATACACTCATTCATTCGTTCATTTATCATTGAGAATATTTTGTGAAGGTTTATCGTTTTGTTTACAGACAACTGTTTCCTAGGAATTCTCCGTTATCAATTTTGTGTTATCGGTAAATGGGCTCGCCGAGAAAGCTGTAATGATAACCGTGTTTAACTGCTGATGAAATTATGACAGAACTTATCAACACCTGACAATTTGAATTGTATTGTCGTTCTTTGACATCATTGTACTGGCAATGTATTTCTTTAAAATGGATTTAGTTAAAGTTTTTCACTGATCGGCAAATGTGGTTGGGTGGGGCAGGTTCTCCGCTTGCATTGTTCTGTGCGATGCACAAAAAGCTTACCGTCTTAGGTCGACGACTGATTTTCGACCATTGCGCGCGTAGATAAGGCTCAAAACGCATCTTATCGATCGCAAGTTTACGTTCTTTGGTACGATTGGCCCTTGCTTTTGTGTGTCTGGTGGGCATAAGTGTGACGGGCTGGATCCTTTTGCAGCTATACGAAGTTATAGCCATAATTAACTCAAGCCATACCTGAGTTAAAGGAGGCGCCTTCCACACGTGGGGAATTTAACAGTAAAGTTTTAATAAGTTAAAAAAGTTTAACTGGTCTGTTCATGTATGTATTATTGGTTTCTCTAATGTTAGGCTTTAATTAAAGCATATTGAGATGTATTGTATGGGCAATTGTTGATGTTAAGAAAGCTCATTATTAAATTAATATTATGCCACTGAGGTCTATTATAATACGCGCGGCGTATTATTATGCTCACAAGAGTGGCATGTCAAATTTCGACGACCAATTTTCAGCTTATGGACTATCTTTATTATTCTATCGTTTACCCGTATTTTTGTTTCAATCAAGATGTTATTAAGATAGGTTAACATACTCCCTGACTCTTCACAGAAAAGAATTATGGACTTTCATTTCAAAAATGTTTAAAGAAATACTTTTTGCTTTTATCTAAATAACATTAAGGGACCAGTTTCATTGCTGTCAGATAAGATTCTCCGTAATTTACCTGTCAGATTTAAATGATGTGATGTTACAGATGTATTACGAGGAATACTCTGATGTCGGAAATAGGTATTAAAAAGAAAATATTTTAATATAAATAAATAATTATATACCTAAAATAGGCATTTATTTATATTTTTTTATTATAATATAATGATACCTTTAAGTATTTTTTTCTTAAAATATCAGTTATCAGAACAGTTCTAAAAGTCTAAAATCGGGCAAATAAAATAAATAATAAATAGGCTTAGACAGTATGTCCACATATTTATTTATTTATTTTTTGATTGATTTGTTATGAAATATATTTTATTTAAAAATGTTTCGTCGTGAATTTAATGCAGATTTTGATAACTGAGATGGTTTAATCGTGACTGATTAAATTCGTACAAGTTTTCGCCCCGTGTGCCAGTTGTACGACGCGCTTGTATGCCCCGCGCGCCAGCCGGCAGCCGGTATCGCCAGTAACTTAACCTCAAACTGACACAGTCGTGAATGGTGCTTCATATTACAACAGCTTATTTGTTTTAAAACACATTTCTGGTGCACTGTTCGACGTGCGGGATGTCATAGTTCAAGTAATTAATTTGTGTATCGCTTGTTGTTTTCATCATAATGTTCAGATGGTTCGTTGTATCTTGTATCATCATTGTTGAATCGATAGTGCATCAAAAGAAGTAAAAGGTCGTTAAGTTACAAGGCATGCATGTGAACGGTTCTTGTGTGCAGTGATATTTTTATCTACATGTCCTTCGAACTTTTCAAGCTTATGTGAATTATTGTACAAAGCTTTTGAGTTAAGCGGCGTCGTGTCGTTTTTGTGTGGTCGGTTATTTGGATGTGTACATAATGGCAAACAGAGCTTTGGTTAACGGCGTTGCACATCAAACTAAGATAAATAGATGTGCTAGCAGTGTCGGTGACAGCGGAACTGATAAAACTAAAGTTGGATGGACCAGTCCTCGCGACATCTGGAGAAACTTATCGTTGCGCAGAAAAGCTGAGGTGATTAAAACTATTTATAGTCATGTTATAAAATAGATACGAGGTTAGTGAACGAGTTCAGTTATACGATGGGCGACAGGCTGTTTATTGATTTAGCAACGAAGCTATCAGCACGACTACATAACTCTGCATGGCGCCTGCAGATAGCGTGCTGTCAATCCCATAAATATTGTTGGCGTCTAAATTAAGTTACCTACCTACTTAACCATTTATTGTTGCAGTTGTCTTATCTAAAAATAAAATATGTACATATTTGCTTATTTCGCAAATAGTAACGAGTTGGGGTCGACGACTTTTTATAACAATTAAATCAGAATCACGTTCTCAGCACCTCTCAGTATCAGCGCCTTTGCTTGTTGCACTATTTGACAATTACAGTCGACTCTCGTTAATTCGAAACTCGAGGGACTCTTAAAATATTTCGAATTATCGAATGTTTGAAATATCAAATGGTTCGAAATTTGTGAGAGAAAATCAATAAAACTTCGAATTACCAAGTATTGATCATTAATTATTTATTAACTGCTATTCTATAACAATGAAAAAAGTTCAGAGTGTACATACATAAATCTATTCATAATGTGAATTAATTAATGTTTCGAAAGAACTCTGTTATACTGGTTTGCTTCAAAACACATTGCTGCTGCTCAGACTGCTCAACAACTTTTTTTAAGAACTATTCATAACAAAAACAAAGGCTCGTGTATGTTGATACAAGTTTGAACTTGTCGCAAAATGTACTTACATTACAATCATTCGACCTCTTTCTCTCTGCAACTTTGAATTGTCGAGTGTTGGACGCCGATGAGTTCGAATTAACGCGTCGTTTTATTATATAGCAATGATTTTTTCGTTCGAATTACCAAGTGCATAAAAATGTATTGATTTAGTTCGAAATATAAAGAGATTTTGTAGGGCACTCGTGATAACTTTGAATTATAGAGAGGTTCGAATTATCGCAGGTTGGAATTAACGAGAGTCGACTGTATATGTATCACACGTAGTTCCTCTATCTGTTGCGTTATGTTGAATACAAAATATACATTTGCGTAACCGCCATTGACGTGGGAATACCGACATTCTTTGTTCTACTCGATAAGCTGATTTATACTGCAAAAATTATTGACTTCCAGGTGTGCTACTAACGTACGTTAGGCATATTATTTTATATGTTGGTACATTTGCTATCATTACTTTCTAATTTTGCCCTTGTTGATACGAGCACTTTGGTACCTTACCTACGAGTATGCAGTAATAAATACGATAGACCATGATTGTGAAATGTATTTATTAAAATTGTCCACATAGCAATAAGTTTTTATACTTAAACCATTATAGCTTCCTGTGTAATTCTGGAACGTAGGGTGCCTCACTGGATTTCCTTCGCCCTTTGATCATAACCAGTGGGCTCTCCACTCGTATAATCGCGTTACAGTAACTCTCACACTTCCCTCTAATGCAAAGTTACAACAGGCAGGCAGAGTTGTCATTTATTTTGCAAGATAATGGTGACAATCTTTTTATAGTTGCATATTTTCAGTCTATTGCGCTTCCTAAAAGACAGTAATACACATGTGGTGGTATTTATATCAACGCGGAACTTGGGAGCACGTGTGAAACTCCTTTAAAGCTATGAGAGTTTTAAAATAACCTTTTACCGAAATATAAAGCCGTGTTGACTGGATACCTTATTAAAATGTCTTCACACGCTAATTCGTCCAATAGTTTCTCCATTTTTGTGTACCGAAGCCACAGAACATTACTAAAGTACCGAAGCCGCAATTTGCTCTTACATTAAAAAATATTTTAGGAAATTGATACTTTTTGGTTAATATTATGTACTGCTTTACGAGTATCAATTACATTTGTTCAGTAATTGCAAGTTGGATGTTAATTTAGGCGACAATTGATTTAACCTCAATTAAATAATTCATGGTCGCTTGCGTCTAATGAGACCTTAATTATCATGTTATTCAGACATAATGCCCTACACGTTGTTAATATGAGCAGTGCAAAACTGCAACAATAAGTAAAATGCATAAAATTCTATTTTATAGTTATCTTCGAACTGGTTGTCGGAGGTACGAAACTTGTTTAGAGTGCGTCGCATCGTGCGGTAGTCTGTACCATGAATAATGCAATGTACGACCGTGAATTTATCTGTATGTACTGTCTGGAATTAAAATCTACAGTCCTTATAAAAATCCGCTGGGCTGAATATGTTGAAAATTATCGCTTTGGCTTTTAATACATTTCTGTTAATAAATACTTATACTTAACCCCGTAGAAGATTAGTTTATCCGGTCAATTATTTCATATTTAGGGCAAGTTTCTCCTTCTTAAGATGAGTTAACTTGTCTGACTTATCTGTCAGATGTCAATGATTATGATGATAAATTAAGTAGAAAATTATCTGTTAGCAGTGAAACTGACTCTTAATACCTATATTTTGCAGTGAATCTTGTTAGGAATACAACGACTATGCCGCGCCGTAGTAATTTGGAATAAAAATAAAACGTCTTCTAAATTAATGCGGAATTATTCCGCGTTTTTGTCCGCATCCATGATTGATCACCTATAAACACAGACAGTACTATGTAATGCCCTTCCCTAAAATTGTCCAATAAAATTTCTTCATATTGAGTCACTCTCCTTTCTACTTCAATATACGACTACACGGCCATAAAAAGTGGTATTGATTTCTTAGAGGCCGAGTAATTTTCCTTCTTAGAGTGAGACACGGATGTGCTACTTATTGTCCACGCACAATACATGTATTGAGCTCATTCTCATACATTTCTTTCACTATTGTTTTTTGTTTGTATTGTGATTAATCTTCCACCTATTAGTACAAATATAGAATTAAGAAGTAAGTTGTTTTAGAATTATTTTTAGTTAATTTCAGGTCCAAATTTATTTTAAGTTCTATAGGTAGTTGTAGATGTGTCAAAATAGTCCCAATTGCGGGAAAAATTACGGGGCTTCGATCTTCGCACGCTTCACACATTTTGTGTGCACGAACATGTCTGTTTGTATCATGGTGTTTCCATATACAATATTTATCTGTCTACAAATACCTGACAGTATATTATTGTAAGAAATGTCTATTCGTTTTCTGTCACACACACCCATCGTAGTGCTATGCTTAGTTTGAAGCTAGATGTTGCTGTGTGAATAATATCCAGAGATTTAAAAAAGATTATTGAAATAGTTTAATTTTTAGACTCAACGAGTTCGGAACAGGGATCCAACCATTTGTTTGGCCTGACTCCGGTTTTGCCTACGCTCGGGATAGAATCTTTCGCCCACATCTACTTATACCGCTTGTACATCAGATGATTAATAAAGGCGTAGTACCTCTGTGTAGTGTTGGTTACTTACAATAGTATCTATTCAAGTGCACACATATTTTTATCTATATATTTTAATGTAACTTACTTTTTACATATTAATGAGTTAATTTGTTTAATTTCTTCTATTTGTATGTTAAGTACAAGTTATACCTATGTTTGTTTAATGATGTGTTTGTCTATTTTTACTAGACTAATGGGAATATAATATTATGAACAAACCTCAAAACTGGAAAGCCATTTTTGGACTTGCCCTTGTTGATACGAACGAGCACTTTGGTACGAGTACCTATGCAGTAATAAATACGATAGACCATGATTGTGAAATGTATTTATTAAATCGCGCGTTTAATTTTTTTACTTAGCGAGACTATAGGAATCTTAGAGACAATAATAGCGTTATGATAAAAAATTAAGACGAGATGTGTTGATTGCTTTAGAATTGAACAATGCCTGGGAATAGCGATGAAAACGTGGTTGTGTGCGCGAATCGTATAGAGAAAGTAAAGTTAAATGAACTGCCGCGACGACCCAAATTATCATTCTGCCATCTTTGGATTTGCAATGAAATCGGTGCGAAAAAACCGGTCCATTGTATGTGATTGTATGACATTTAAAGTCACTTTTATAATTTTAACATTAATGACAGCAAAATAAACAAGAGCGTATATCCACATGTTATAGTGCAGCAGGTTTTTATTTTACGAGAATACCTAGTTTGCTAAAATTGCACGCATACCAGAAATACTACGTTTCTTTGTTTTGTTATTATACTGAACTCTTACATATTATTTCCAGTAACAGACTGATAATTATATATAACTACCAGTGATAAGATAGTCCAATTCTATTGTTCCGCGTACGTGTGTCTATGATGCTATTTTCTATAGATCGTGCAATAAGTGTGTCCTTCTAACTATACTTAAATCAGATATTATCACAGTAGTAATTTCTAAGTTAGTAAAAGTAAAAAAGTGTTATAAGGGATTTTATATCGCTCTTGTTTTTAATTTAACATGAGGAGACTATGGAATGATAGCGACCTCATTATTATTCTTTTTATAATTTGTAATATAAATAAGAGTAGATAATATTACAGATTAGTTTCTTACACCACTAATAAATGTATAAAACTACTGAAGCCTTGTCGCTGTGTAAGATACTAAATTGGTTAGTATAGTGCAGGATAATGAACCGCGCTTTGCTTTGAAAGATCTGTTTCATTAAATAAGGCATATCAGTAAGTCCTAAAAGACTCAATTATGATAAGTTGATTCACGACGATAGTGAGTCAGAGGAGGGTGTAGTCATCGCGGTAGCTCGGCGACAATTTGCGTCTCCGAAGATAGGCGCCGCGTGCCCGTCGGCAAAGGATTGCAATTATACTCGGAGTGCCTTAGGGCGGTATTTTTTTTACCGAGATAGTGGAACTACGGTGATGCTCTGCTGACATTCTGCTTTTTATTCTTCTTAAGAATCAAGTCAGCCGCTTTTGTCTTATTAATTACGAAGCTACCAATGTTTTAAGTATTATCTACGCAATTTTAGATAAATATCAAGGTGGTTCACGATTTAATGTCAAGGTTAATAATTTCACTAAAGCGTTTCATTTCAATAGCATTATAATAATGTTAATGCAATGTACAGTCGCCAGCAAATCAGACTACCCCAATCTGTCAAATAACTTCCAATTTTCAGCTTCATTTACTTCACAAAGAGTTCTCTTTCAATTAAGAATTTTTGACAGATTAGGGTAGGTTGATCTGCTGCCGTCCGTACATTATTATTATTATAATATTAAAGTTAAGCCCTGATCAGCGAATCCAATCGGCCGTGTAATTACTTTGCTCCGTTTAATGACAAATTGATATCTACAAAAAGTCAAAGCCCTCAAGGCCACTCGTTTTGATAACCTACTATGTTTTTTTATAATTAAAGTTTAAATTAATTAAATACATAGATTGTTATTCAAAATTTAAGCTATCTAGAAGTATTTTTACTCATTTCCTCCTAAATCGTCCACTCTGTAAAATCAGTAAAGTTTATGAGTATTACTGGTTTACGTGGCTTAATTAGTCAGTGTATGTTTTGTGATATGACTACATTGTGCGAACTACAACAATAGCCGTTAATGTAAAATTTACTCCGTTGAATAGACGTCAGCAGTGAAGGCTGTGTTGAGTTATAAGTTACAGTTTCCTTCTGCAAGTGAGTCGCCATGACAGTTTGCTTATGAATTTTTATTGTTTTGTGGTTTATGAGTTACGGTGAATTAAAATGAATTTCTTAAAATTAGGATTGTAATTTATGAAATAAATATTTATGAGTGTTTTCAAAATGTTTTTCAATACTATAAGAAATAGGCTAAGTGTCAAAAAGAAAGTTAAGAGAAAAGATGATACTGAGAAAGAATTAAATGTAAGTATTTTCTTAGTAAGTACTTATTTTTTTAATAAATGCTCGTAAAACATTTCAGACAACTTATACTTAATGTCGTGCCGTCAAGGCTCGCTCAATACTAATTGGATTCGACTCTGAATGAAGGCATTCTTATTACATGCGATTGTTTATTCGTGCTTTCACTCAAAACAAACAAATTCCTTGTCGATGTTGAATCGGTGTGATTATTTACGTTACAATGTCCGTGCTCTGGTAAACACTCGCCGGATGGCGATGTCCGCGCCTTCACCACGATCAGTGAGCAATTGGGACTTGTCTTGTGCACCATAAATAGAGAAATTAGTTAAGTTCGACTTAGTAGCTCCTATTAAAATTTATTTGGTCGCTCTAACATGACTGTTATCTATAAGTGTGTGCGCTCTTAGGATGAGTCAATGACGGTGGTTTGAATATTTGAAATATTTTACGATCACGCGAAACAGTGAATCATATACCTGTTGATGAAGTACGATGGTTTTCATGTGTTGCCGTATGAAATGTCCAAATGCAGTTTGTGTGTAATGCGCCGCATTTCGATGTTGCAACTGCTGCGTGAATGCAGTTGCCAGTTGACGGAGACTTCCCTCAACTCGCCGAGTTGGCTTGCAGTGCAAAACGATATGGTTAGTTAAACTCATAAATTAGCACATGTTTAGATACGTAGTTTGTGTTAACAAATTATATTATTATAAGAGAGATTCAAGACATTGATCATTTATCACTAGTGCTTGAAAGAGCTGATATTCGCGATAGCGCGTGCGTCTTTCCATTGTTGGAACATCCCTGGGTGATATTATTAGAATGGACGACGCGGGCGCATAGGGTCGTTACACTTCGCAAAACTGCATAGCGTACCATATTGTAGACATTGCGTGGCACGTACAGAGAAATAAGAAATGTGGTATAAATATGTATATGTCACCCATCGATAGCGTTCATTGTACCGATATTGCCTTTGAATCGTTTTATTTCAATTGTCTCTTAGACTAGCTGACGTTTGAATAGCCGGGAGAAATCTTGACAGGAAATATTTATCAAAGTAATCGTCGGTTCATGTTTTATCCGCCACGCCACTAGAGCAGGCTCAGGACTCAAGTAGTGGTCCGATGTTTATTGGTGATCGATAGTAATTGAATTGTTTAGGAGGAACACACGCATCGTTTATTTCGTCTATTTATAAATTAAAGGAGTATCTACTTTCACTGACGTTGAATTGGTGAGGATTCAGGCGACTGGGACCAAATAAAACTGGGACCGCGGTCCCAGTTAGTTACGCTAAATAGGTATTGTCATGTTCACGCTTTTGACTTAAACAGATTAAATTGTGGTCATTAAGAACCATGATAGGCACCTTGTAGGTAGGTAGGTATTTGACAAAGATTTTAAAATATGTCAGAATATTAATGCTTTTAATTTTTTTATTGCTTTGATCATGTAAAAGGAGCAACTTTAATTGAAACAAAATATTATGATAATGAAATTATGGCGTTTCTTTTTTGTCTATATTAGTCTGGTCGTCTAACAAATTCACACGCGTACCGACCGATGCAGTAATGATTGCAATTCTGTGTGACTCAACGCTTTCATACTTCACCACTTCTCACCTACATAATTATTGAACACATTCATTGCCTTTTCACCTCAAACTACTACCAGTGCTCGCGCATACGAGTGTATTGTGTAACTAACCTGTTGTTTTAGGGCACGTTTGTACATATAATTAGTTATTGACTTTATTACGATACGCCTTACTACTACCATAATTAAAAACTGATATCGATTATTTATTTGCAAAAACGGAAAAGGATAGGTATTTGTCTATAAATAAAACTGCGGCAGGCAGTTTGAGCGCTGTTGTCAGCGATATACCTACCTATTTAAGAAATTGTATCCTAGTTTGCCTGGATTTGTGCTTTTTATTTCAAGTTTATTAACAATAATGTTCGTGTCAAATGTAAAATGAGGTAATTTATGTGTTGATAATGTTTCGTAGTACGAATGAAATTCAATAAAATATGAAATGAAATAATTTCTTCACCAATTTGATTTACGTAAATCGGATTTTGTGTTACGCAATTGGTTGAAACAAGACCAAGAAACTCAAAGGTCCTTTTATGTACTTCTGGGACATTAAAATAATAATTCCTCTTGTAGTAAATGTTCTAGTCCGCTAGCGCGTATTGTATACAAACATGTTTATAGTCGTAGGTACAGTTGCCTTGGTATCGATGACTCATAACTCTGAGCCGGCTAGACGTACGCGACGCGTAGGTATTACTACTCTCGTAGCGCTTGAAAAGCCGAGAGCAAATCTATGATGCTTGTGGCTGAGCTCTCATTAGAGTAAGTGTAGGTGTGTCATTACTACAATAATAAAATAATTGATGACGGGGCATTTGCTTCTTGGTTAAACCTTTTCGAAAGTTACGATGTGTCATCATAACATGCACGATTGCTTCTTATCTGAACTAATGCGATTTTTACGTTTTAAGCCTTAAAATGCTTCTTTGTATCTTTTAATACCTATAGATAGAAAGCAATGTTAAGAAAGAGTGAAGGTGGATAACTTTTAGAAATATGTTTTATTTGGGCTAGGCGTTCCTTCTTGTACGGTCAACAGCACATCACGGTTAACACTTGCAGTTCGATCCCTCCAACACAAGAGTGCTACAAATTCCAAAGTATTACGTCTGACGTGCTTTTGACTGTACTTGATTACTGTTTTTTAAATAATTATGACAACACTTTATTAAGTGTTGTGCCATATTTAATAAAACCTGTCCAGATCGGGACAAAGTGGTCTAAGAATTAAAGAATTGAGAATATTTCTCGTTTGTCGATGACTGATTGCTAATGTTCGTATTTGTTATTTTCCAGTTACAAAGTAAACGCGAGCTGTTCTTCAAGTCGGAATCAGTGAGCGGCGGCGTGAGCGCGACGGGTCCGCCGATGGGCGCTCCGCCCGCGCCGCCGGTCGCGCCCTCCGCGCTCAAGGACGCGCTCGCCAAGCGCTCGGCTACGCTGCCCGACCCGCACGAGAACCACCATGAAACCAACGGCACCAGCAAACTCACCAACAGTGTCTCCGTGGACGCGCCCAAGCCGCCCTCGACGGCGCCGCCGCCCACGCCCGCGCCGCCGGTCCCCACCTCAGCACCGCCTTCCTCTGCTCCGCTCAGGAGTACAGAGAATATCATGAAGGTAATGCAAACATTAGTGTGCATAATGACATGTCTTTGTGTCCTTGAATTGGTCTGGAAGTTTTCAATGTTTATTATTTTATTTGTGTTCTTTTTCGTAAGAATGATCTCGCGAAGTAAAATAATAGTTCCTTGAGCATAATATCTGCTATTATATTTTTTACTTGGTTAACTGCTGTTTTTTGTATCGTTCGGAGATGTATTATTAAATTAATGGACAATTCATACTACTTTAATTTGTACATTTCTATTTTTGATTCTAGTTGATTCTAGTCGAGTTATTGTTTTTTCTTTGTATTTTATTGTCTATTTCGGCCATTGGTACCTACTAATTTAATTTATTTTTAGATATCCTGTAAGATTTTTCTCACTAATCTTATACCTACCATACAAAAGTAATTTATTTATTGTTCAGTTAACTATGATTTATTTAGACAAGTTTTCATTAAATTATCTTACACTTATTCGTTTAGGCTAACTGCCTGATAACTCTGTTTAATAATTATGATAATATCTCATAACATTAGCTGGACTTCAAAGTGAACAATGGCTGTATATTTGTATTCACTTAACCATCTTATACAATATTGACATTTAGCGATCTTTTAATCTTAATATTTATTTGCTCTATGGACATAATATCCATCCATTTAACATTAATACATTTTTATGTAACATTTACGAGTATTTTAGTCAAGATGGCGCTGTGACAAATTGTACAAGAATTCGTTTTAACTGACCGACTTATTTTTTCCAGAAAACCGATCATCCACCAGTTGCACCAAAACCAGAATTACCTAAGTTAGAAAAGCCAAAAACCAAAGAATTAGATGGATACGTTGGGTTCGCAAATCTACCGAATCAAGTGTACAGGAAGGCAGTCAAAAAGGGATTCGAATTCACATTAATGGTTGTAGGTAAGTGCACGGTAATTAAGCTTAACAAATTTGGTACGAAACTACGTAAATGGGAGGGCCCTAGGTATCTAAAGAATTTGCCACGGGCCTCAGATGATAGGTATAATTGCGTCACTGCCAACAGTATCGCACCGATTCTAGTTTATTTCAACAGAATATAAAATGTGAAATAGGCTGTAGTGGCTTACCATCTTAATTAAGAATATATTGGGCCTCAGCCTACCAGTCTCCAAAAGTGGTACTTGTTCACTAAACATATGCGTTAGCCATCATTCAACAGTTTCATGGTGTATTATCTGTTAAAATTAGTATTAAAATTAAATAAATTAAAAAATAGTAATTGCCTCGTCCCATACCAAAAAAAACTCTGTTTGACTATGACATAAAAGGTGGGAATTTTTAAAAACGGTATTGTGAAATCTGCAGAGTGAAATCAATCTTAGTTTAATAACAACATTACAGGTGAATCGGGGTTGGGTAAATCAACTCTAATAAATTCACTGTTCCTGACGGAGGTGTACGACAAGGACAAGCATCCGGGGCCGTCGCTGCGGGTGAAGAAGACGGTCGGCGTGGAGACCAGCGTGGTTCTGCTCAAGGAGAACGGCGTCAACCTCACTCTCACCATTGTGGACACGCCTGGCTTCGGTGATGCCGTGGATAATAGCAATTGGTAAGAGTCCCCACTAGCATATTTACTGCTGTTTTCATAATTTTTATATGGAGTTGACGCTCACGGTTGACGCCGGTGGCCATACGCTACAAGCTTTAGTATCAGATGGAAGCGATTGTGTGACCCGTTGGCGGCAATCCTCAGGGTTTAGCTGAAAAAGATAATTTGGCACATCAATTAAATTTATTTTGACAGCTTCTGAGGATCATTGGTTAGGCTCCTCTGGCAATGGTATTATAGCACTTGAAATGCTTGAAAATCAGAGCAGCCTACTGTGTGGTAGCACATGGAGGGATGCTTCCTGGTTTGGAATAGGCCGCAGTGGCCGCTTACTATCAGACGGGCTGTGCCCCAACTTAAATAACATACGACGTCGAGATCATTCTCAGAAATCAATTGTATGTGATACTGATTTTGCAAGTAAACAAGATACAATATTTATTGACTAATTATCCAACCATTTGCATGTAAGTACGCTGTGAATACATACTTGAAATAGAAGACTGCCTATTTAAAGTTGTGCTAAATGCAAATAAGTTCACTTTGCCAAACAAGGATGCTTGCATTTATGCATTTCTGTGCTGGTGGTATTTCATAGCCTTATACGCTTGGTTGAGGATGTCTTATACAGTTAATGTTGGGAAACTATTGAAATCGCAAGTAGCGTAATGATATGCAGTTTACTATGAAACGCTAATTGAGTTCCATATTACGAAATGATTAATAACTATTCAAGAAGTTTCTATAATGTTCAAGGCATGATAAAAAATATGTAACATCGACTTGAGTGCATTTACACGATTCGACACGATTTGACCTATCTCATCAATCAGTCTTTTCTTGAAGCTACTTTCCCGGATTTATTAAAACTGTCAGTAATAAAGCCTTTGCCAAAAAGTCGTGCTACGAACAACTTAAACAATTTTCGCCCAATCGCATTGCTATCAACGTTTTCAAAAATATTTGAATCGGCCATGTGCCAACGATTGAACCAGTTCTGTGAAAAGTTTCAAATATATCATAATAGTCAACATGGTTTCAGAAAGCAAAGGTCCACGGTTTCAGCACTGTTTGATTTTACACGCGAAATACTTAACATTATTAATGATCAGAAGTACGCAATCAGCATAATGCTTGATATGAGTAAAGCCTACGACAGAGTTTCACATACAATATTATTAAATAAACTGTATAACATCGGAATAAGAGGACAGGCACATCAATGGTTTGCTTCATTCCTAGAGAATAGAAAACAATGTGTGGACATTGAACATTTTGACAAGGACAACAATGTACTGCAGACAATTAGGTCACAAATAAAAACTTCACATAATTCAATCCCACAAGGCAGTGTTCTTGGATGCTGTCTCTTTCTAATTTATATAAATGACTTGCCTAAAATAATTAATAACAAAAGTATCCTTTAAGCAGACGATATCACCGTAGTTTTTCCCTGTAATAACAGTAATGAATTACCTAGTCTTTTTAATGATATTCTAAATCCAATAGATGAATGGTTAAAAGACCACAATTTACAATTAAACTTATTAAAAACAAAAGTAATGCAATTCAAACCACGTCAAAAGTCATCATTAAATATTAAAATTTCTTTTAATGATTCAGAACTGGAGTGTGTTGAACATAATTCCCTTCTGGGTATAGTCCTAGATAGTTCAATGTCCTGGAAACAACACATTGAAAAAATAATAAATAAGCTGTCTAGATTTACATATGCTTTACAGGAACTTAAAAGGACCACAGACTTGAAAACCGCAACCAGTGCGTACTACGCGTATGCTCATGCGTGGCTTAGTTATGGCTTACTAGTATGGGGAAATGGGACAGATGTTCAGAAATTATTTACCCTACAAAAAAGATGCGTCCGCATTTTGGTAAATATTTCAGATAGGGAAAGTTGTAGGCCTCACTTTAAAAATCAAAAAATCCTAACGCTGACATCAATGTACATTTTGGCAATTTGTGATTTCTATTTACGACATAAACACATGTACAGTCAGCGTCATATAGTTCGTGATACGCAGGGTACTCTAATAAATAGACGCAACCAAATGTCGATAATATCGGTACAAACAAAGTTGTCTTATTGTTGTAAACAGTTTTGTCGCTCAAAAGGGCGATACATTTAAAATGTCATATAAATCGGTTCAGTCAAACTGCCATAAATATGGTTACAGTCATCCCGCCAATGGTATCCAAACATTCTAAGTGTTCAAAAATATGGAACACATTAGAAAAATAAACCTTACGGCTATAATATTTAAAATATTATTTTTCTCATCAATAAGTATCTAAAAAATTAAACACAAAGTGAAAGCGATAGTAACTACTGCTGTCCTTTTCATTTTAAGCACGACGTCATAGACTTTCGTCGTTCGTCTTTTGTTTTGGATAGAATTTCAGAATTTCTTGCATAGCCATTTACGATATTTGGGGGCACGGCCGTGGTGAGGACCAAGTCGAGCAAAAAAGCCGGCACGGCCGTACCATTCTTTGCCTATAGCTTCGTTTTAGACAAAACTAGAAGCTTGAATTTTCAGTATTTCAGTACGGATGATAATATGTCTCAAGATATGTTAGAAAAATATAAGCAATAAAAAAAATATTAAAATTTAAACTGTTTAAAATAAAAAAGATACCTAATTAAGTTCAAACAGTACAGAGACTAAAATCTTATAATTAAAGATTGTACAGCCTCCCGTCAATTATTACAAAACAATCATATTAATAGTTTAGTATTTTTACAGTTGCCCAAGCTCATTAGATATACTTAATACATAATAAAGTAGGTAGGTAACAAAAACAAAATTTTTATTTTCAATATTGCATCAGGGTTCAGCTAGGTAAACGAAAACGAACGAAAAACGTCAATAAACAGCTAGGTACAGCTAAATAGATGTTAACCTCAATGAATATGAATATGAGTTATTAGGTATATTTCGTATTTAATTTTACTTGGGTACGTAACTGAAATGAACACATTCCGTATTAACGATAAACTGAGCAGTTCTGATAAAGTTACGTTCGAACGTACATAAAGACTGACCCTTCATAAAAAGCAAATCTACACTAATATTATAAAGAGGAAAGATTTGATTGTTTGTTTGTTTGTTTGAATTGAATAGGCTCCGAAACTACTAAACCGATTTAAATAATCCTGTCACTGTTGGATAGCTACACTATCCCCGGTATAGGGTACTTTTGATCCCAGAAATGTGGGAGGTAGGGGGAGATATTTGAAAAAATAAATTACGCGCAAGTGAAATCGCGGGCGGAAGGCTAGTCGCATAATAATAGGAAAGAAAATGACAAATCAATACGACTGATGCTGATGGTTATTTGACATGCATTGACAGATAATAGAATTACATTCAAACACAAGATTGCGTAATGAGGTTTCATGCTAGCTTATTTTTCTAATGTGTTCCATGTTTTTGAACACTTAAAATGTTTGGATACCATTGGCGGGATGACTGTAACCATATTTATGGCAGTTTGACTGAACCGAATTATATGACATTTTAAGTGTGTCGACCTTTTGAGCGACAAAACTGTTCACAACAATAAGACAACTTTGTTTGTACCGATATTATCGACTTTTTGGTTGCGCCTATTTTTTAGAGTACCCTGAGTATCACGAACTATATGACGCTGACTGTACCAACAGGTCAAAGATGTTATATCTAAACCCCATCATCTACGCAATAGAGACAAATTAGTTTTACCCTCCACTAGGCTTGAACTAGTGCGTTCAGGAGTCTACCACACGACAGTAAAAATATATAATAAACTTCCACAATACCTTAAAAACATTGAAAAACCATCTGTATTCCACAATAAGTTAAAATGTTATTTGATTGAAAAATGTTTTTACAATTTAAAAGAGTTTTTTGATATGTAATGCGAGGCTAAGAAATATTGTTATATTGTTTTTTTTTTTTTTTTAAATCTTGTTTTAAGTTTTAAATTGTATTAGATTTTAAGTTGTTGCTGCGCCCTTGCAGAGTAAATGTGAGTGCTTTATTACATTTAAGACCAAATTGTTACCACATTACGCAATAAAGATTATGATTATGATTATGATTATTATGACACAATTCTTTGCATAAAGCGGGCAGGGGCGATTAAGATAACTCCGCATTCTGTGTGCGCGGTATTGGGCTAATTGCATGATAAATGGAGCGTTGAACATATGCTTACGTCAACAGCAGAGCTGTGGTAGCAGATTGGTATGGAATGTAGCTTTATATGCGAGAGGTCGATGATTCGAATCTCCACCCGCAGCTTTGGATTTTTATATGTGCGTATGTACCACTACTTCGGCGCAGGAAACCTGCTCAGTCGAATGACGAGCCATGATCCAATTGGTCCAGTTTCCTTGTCAAGACTACCATCTGACCTCCGTAAAATCAGATGGTAGTCGCTTCAATGTATCTTGAATCATGGTGCAAGTGTACCCTGACTGTACACTGGCTGGTTAATCGCCACAAAACGGGCACCAGCTTATCCCTTATCGGATGTGAAGTGGGAATCAGGGGTAAAAAATAACGTACCCTGACTAGATTATGACAAAACGATCGGAGAAAGAAGAGAAATTGTGCTGACGTATGTAAACGTTTTAGCTGGCAGCCGATAATCGACTTCGTGGAATCGAAGTACGAGGAGTTCCTGAACGCGGAGTCGCGCGTGACGCGCAAGGCGGCGCCGCCGGACACGCGCGTGCACTGCTGCCTGTACTTCATCGCGCCCAGCGGCCACGGGCTCAAGCCGCTCGACGTCGAGTTCATGCAGCGGCTCGGCGACAAGGTCAACATCATCCCCGTCATCGCTAAGGCGGATACGATGACGCCGGAGGAGTGCAAGGACTTCAAAGAACAAGTTTGTATATATTTTTTTAACTGTGTAATTTGTGTCACGATCAATTTATTCAAGTGTAGGTATCGCTTAGGCCCGTGTTGTCAAGGTTGGAAGAGCCATCGGTCATTGGTGAAATTTTTAATTGATGTTGTTATTTAATGTAACACAAATAGGCACGTGCAACGCTTTGTACTCTGAGTTTTATCATAAAACCATAAATAGTAAAAGTATTTTCCACCTTCATAAAAATACATGTTTAAGTGGTGAGTAGATTTTATATGGATTGAAGCAGTAAGTTTATACAGCACACATAGTTTTAATAAAAGCTTTAATCTTGGTGAACTTATCCAAATATGGCATTGTACATAGTTATTGCGTGCGAGAGTATAAAAACCATTAACACAACGAGTTGTACACAAATTTAGTACTTGGTAGACATGGGCGTTTTCGATATTTTTCAATAGCCGATATGTAACCGATATGGTTTTTCAATATCGGATATGATATCCGATATCACATATCGATACGATATACTGTTTATTCAGTTACGATGGTTACACAGTTTATTCAGTTACGGCTCAGTTATGGATATTGCCTAGTTGTAGTCGGTTTGCTAACTAAGAGCGGATATAGTTACGATACGGTTATTCAGTTACGGCAACGTAACAAATTTGAGAGTTTTAATGAAATGAGAGATTTTTTTTTTGATACTACATCAGTTGGCAGACGGGCCCGCAGCCCACCTGATGGTAAGCGGTCACTACGGCCTACGGTACA
Source organism: Mecyna flavalis (assembly GCA_949319885.1). NCBI lineage: Eukaryota > Metazoa > Arthropoda > Insecta > Lepidoptera > Crambidae > Mecyna > Mecyna flavalis. Next base: position 12,411,616 of record OX439426.1, read on the forward strand.
ATGAGTCCATATCTCGCTAGTCTTTCCCGATATTTTAAAAATATAGTAAGTAAATACCTAAATAACACTAACACATTAAAGTCTAAACTCCAATTGTCTTTCAAACGAAACTAACAAACTAAGGAATTTACACTTACACTATATACACAATATTTACACGAGTAATAAAAAGTAATGACTTGAATCTCATAATTGTCATAATTATGTAACAATTAGAAGTGGCACGTGTCGTCAAGGTCAAGTACGCATCAAAACTATTCTCAAAAATAAACATTCTTCACTCACTTATCATAACACGTACCTATAAAAGGCACTCAAACCAAATTAATCCTTATTACGCTCGAGCTTGATTCCCTTTTGCTATGTGTATCCCTTGCGAATATAAAAATGCCGAGAAATATCCTTAAAACATAATCGATACAAGATAAATTGACTCTTATTGCTAGCAGATAAGAGCGGAAATCGCCTACCCATCACGCCGTAATATCTGAATAACCGCGTCATCTCTTTTACTCCAATGTAAGTATACCGACTTAGAAAGAGAAAAGGCGAATATCAACTGACCAAAGATATCGATAGTACGTTCGGTTATGAATAGTTTCGGCGAAATGAGTTTTGTTGTTTCGTTGCAGTTTTTCGATATACAGTTTTGAGTTTTGGTTTTGATATGAAAGTTTTTAGTTTTTGAAATATCTGTTACGTAAAATCTTATATCGATATGATATGATATTGAACTGTTAGCCGATATTAGATACGTTTTGATATATCTGTCTCATGTCTAGTACTTGGACGTGTAGGTAAATAATTGATCCAATCATTCCAGATAATGAAAGAGATAGGTCAGCACAAGATCAAGATCTACGACTTCCCGGAGAGCACGGGCGAGGAGGGCGAGGGCGCGGACGCGACGCGGGCGCTGCGCGCGCGCGTGCCCTTCGCCGTGGTCGGCGCCAACACCGTCATCGAACAGGACGGCCGGCGCATCCGCGGCCGCAAGTACCCCTGGGGCATCGCTGAAGGTACGCACGCCACACACACCATACTCAATTTTTTTTGAAGCACTATAAGTACTATAACCTCTGTTTTTAAAGTGTGAGGAAATGCATTACGCATGTCCTACCCTTAAGTGGCCGGGAGACGTGCCTATACTTCGAAGGCTAATAGGGAGCTGTCACTCACTGTCACTACCAGGGTGATTGACGGATAAGGTAACGGATGATTGTTCGTGGCATCCCTTGTAATAGTTTGATAGCAAGGGATGCCACGAACAATCATCCGTTACCCAGCTATGTAGTGACTCGGCCAGGGGAACGGGAGATAGGACTACGTACTTTAACTTCCCATTAGTCCAGTACTTCCCCTTTTGACGCCGTATTGGTTATTGGGCGAGAGCATCTTATCCACCCTATGCCTATGTCCATTTGTCGGAACCGGAACTATTGACATGCTTGCCACTACCCCTTAAGCTCCCCCGATTTTCCATTTTTACCCGAAAAGTGACGAGCCGGTGCCTCGAAAGATGATTGTAAAATTCTTAGTGTATGCTATAATGTTTTAGTTTCAATAGCATCGAAATAAAATAATGTACGCTATGCATTATTCATAATCTTTTATTTGTTCATCTCGCTGACTCGAATGTGTTTTAGAACCATTGAACTCAATGTGGTATTTGTCAAAATGTAAATCAGCGTTCATTTGAAACTGTATGTTCATCGGTCGTGTTGGTTGTTTAAAAACGTTATGTTAGTTTATTGTAGAAAATTGTAGGTAAGATTGATTAATAAGTAATAACTTTTTTCTAAAGGTGAAAAATTATTACCTTAATAATGTATTCTTCTGTTTTGTAGCTGATAAATTTTCATTTAAAGGATATTAATATTTATTACTGAAAAGAAGTAGGTAGGTTGCGATGTCGAATAAATTATTATACAATTATTTATAAATTATTATACATTTAAATAAGTATTACAAATCTAGTAGGTAGACGGTGCAGATGAGGATGTCCTACAGGAAACGCGTAACTCCAAACATCATGTTTATATTCAGACAATTTACTGTTACAAGGATAATAGGATTGCAAAACATCCGCACCTTGCCATGTTTATCTTTCTGTATGTAATTATAATGCTGATACAATCCGGACTAAATTAAGTTACAATCATTAGGTAAGTATTGGGTTTTAGGTTAAAGCAAATTACACTTTATTTAAAAAAATCGATATTTAGTTTTAGAACTGAAAATGAAAATGCTCAGTTACAGTTGCGGATGTATCCCTTATGAATAAAAATAATATATAAATTACCAGGAAATATTACTAACATTGCTTTTCATATACCTTTGTTTAACTACTCGTTAGTACCGACTGTATGTTTGTTAGGTAAAATGAGATAGAAATTATATCTCGAATGTTATAAATTACAGTGGAAAATCTAGAGCACTGCGACTTCTTGGCATTACGCAACATGGTTATCCGAACGCATCTGCAAGACCTGAAGGACGTGACGAGCTCGGTGCATTACGAGAACTACCGCTGCCGCAAGCTCGCCGGCCTCTCACACGACGGGAAGCCACACAGGATTAATTCCAACAAGTACGTTGCTTTCATAACACACCTTTGTAGGCTTTCTTTCTGAGGCTGCTCAAACATAATGATAACCCTTTCATAACTAAACGTATAGGTGCCGGCAAACTTCTTGACCATCGGTCGACGGAGTGGGGGTTAAATTCGCGCATATGCACTTGCGAATGACCAATAGCGAATCTCCCGTCGCCCGTGCGCGCTATTGGTCAGAGGTTTGCTTCTGACCAATAGCGAGCACGCATCTCAAAATTCTGCTCAATCCACACCCGATTTCAAGATGTTTGCCGGGACCTGTACCATCAGTATGTTTAATCGGCCCAAAGAAATGATTTGTTTAAAACTTTTTGCTATGATTTTTTCTATTTATTTAACGTTTACATTGAAGTATTTATTTTATTAAAAAATAGACCTCTTCAGTAATGATTTAACCATTTACAATTGAAAGAGGCATGGGTAGTTTTAACAACCGAAGTAGACAGGGTTGATGATTAATACTCACTAATATTCTAATATTGATTTTATTACTGCTGTCACCGCATTTAAGGTGACCAGACTCCACAATATATTTGATAAGAAGTGTTTAATATAATTAATTATTCCTTACTAAATCATGTTTTTAACTGAGTGCTCTTTATGTTTTCATTGCTGCATGTCTGGTCACCTTCTTCTGTGTCGATTTTTCTATTAACTGTTGCAGTTGTGTGCTACAGATTTTTGTTTTTAAATACATTTTGTTAGATTGATCTAATAGCTGCATACAACATTCTTTAATTACTTGAATGTTTTGTGCTTGGGCATGCAGAAATGAAATATTCATTGTTAACATTGTCATGTGAATTCTAATGGGCCATTTTAAAAATAATTTTCTTGTCACTTTTTTTATTCAAATGTTGATGAAAACGATTTTTTTAAAATATCCCTGATGAATGTCATAAATCATAATAACTTGCCATCATACGCTTTTACAGTGGCATTAATAACTGTATATTGTCCATCATTTATCAAATGGAGCAGCGTTGCAAGGCGATTACGACAATTTGCGTGTGTCACACATCAATGCACTGGGTGATTTAATATTCACTTTTGCGTTTGTAACAAACTAAAAGCTGTCGCAAGAAACACTGCATTACCATTTTAGATTATTGGTGTTACGGATCGGCCCGGTCATATCGAACACGCTGATGAAATCGCTCATTACAGGCGCTATTGGCTGACATGATAATGCACCAATTATATATGTTTCTATATGCTGGACGTGCTGTTTTTTTTAATTGAATCTGGCTTAGTTTTTGTTTGTCGCCGGCTTTTTTAAAAACTGCTTCTTACATATTTCCGTAATAATGGGTACGGCTATAAAAATATGTGATATAATTATCATAATACAATAATTAATCACATTCAAACCTGCAGTAAATTTTCCATCTTTGCAACACAAAAATTAGTGATATCCAATTTAAAGATTTCTATCAACTTTGCATTTATTTATACAACGATGAATTAATATTTCAATTCGATTAACTTCCGTTCATTTGGATCAATTTTAAAATTAGTTATCGCTTATTGCAATGAATGAGTCTCGTTAGTAATGCCACTGTGGGTGCGATCACGAGAGCACAGCCACGCGTACGCTAACTCTGGTTGTGTTGGTGTTCAGTTTGTGCCCGCAAGGACTGATGAACAGTTTCATGACCGTCTGGTAAGTCTCGACGCGCACTACATTATCTATTTCTGTGTATATTTACTGTTTTCATTACTTCGTTCACTCATGAAGGTTTAGCACAACACCTTTGACAGTGCACGTACCAAACGTCGGGATGCCGCCACTGTGTGATACCAAAGTTTAAGATTACACATTCCATAGTTATATTTATTCGACAAAATAGTGAATAAATTATTTTGTTAATCGTTCTGCCAAATCGTTCTGCAAATTTTTTTTTTGTCAAATTATAATTATTGGTCGAGACATGCCATCTCTCTCTTTTAAACTGGAATAAAACATTATTTTTCAATAAAAATTAGTTGAATCCCGATGTTTTTACGTATCCTCATAAAACACACGTGAAATCAAAGTGTATTTTTATTTCTGGTACTTACTGCTTTTGTGTTTATCTGCATGATCTTCTTTTACCTGCCCAAAACAAAAATCCTATGTGGTTACAGCAATTTCTTGTACAAACAAAAACATACTCTCTTATATTATATTGTTTTAATGCGTTATACCTATACTTGTATATTAGATTGCTTAAATTTTTGACGTACTAATTTGAATGAAGTACTGAGCAACCTTAACAAAGTTTAACTATTATACTTATTGCCCTTATTGTTGATTAGCATAGCATGACTTTTCTGTTTTCCTATGCATAATGCCCGATGCATGATTTATTTTAATATAATGAAAAAATTTAATTTAATTACTGCCGTTACATACTAGTAAATAATTTTTAGTTTATAATTTTTACGTCGTAATTTTCGATTTTGGTATATCTTTTTTATTGTGTGTCAAGTAAAGTGATTTTTGCTTTGGTATGATTCCTATAAGTTCCTCATTCGTTGTTTTGGTGTATTTACTCACTGTTTATGTTGAGGACTTAATTTAAATACAAACAACACGAGGTATTCAATTGATATACACAAAATTATCCAAATACGTATCGATGTCTATTCGGCAAATTTTCTTTATCATACTAAATCTTGTTCTCAGGAATCCTCTAGCTCAGATGGAAGAAGAAAAGAGAGAACATGATCTCAAAATGAAGAAAATGGAAAGTGAAATGGAACAGGTATGTTTTTAAATATCTTTACCCCAAATCTTAACTGTTTTAGGCAAATTAACTACAAATATGCGCAGGATTTAAATATAATTTCGCAATGCTGGCATAAATAATTAACAATTATTGGTCGTACTTCATTGGATCTCCAATACTTGTCTCGTACGGATTTTAATCCAACTGTATAATTTAAGTTACGCTGTATTTTTAAGCATAAATTGGTACATAGCATAATCAATTAATCACGGGTATGCTTCGTTTGTTTTTTACGGTTTGCTTTCTTCGTTTTATGGGTCTGTATATTATTTATTTTTGTCTAAATAAAGTTTGCGGTAAAAGAGAATTCTAAGTTACTTTGAAGGCCATGATTGAGTCCCTAGAATCAGTAAAACGTGATGCATTTATCAGTACAAGCTCTAACTTGTTGTTTATTTAATTCGTAAATTCGGTAATATTTATACATAATTTTCATTGAAAATTAATTTGTTAGTTTTTTTCCTCTGCTTATTGCCGCCTAGAATACGACAGGAATTGAAATTAGACTGACTGGAGATAGCCGGTTATTTCTGGATGAGAATATATCGATAGTTTACAAATAATAAATATCACGGTCTTACGACATAATAAATTATATTATGTCATGATTAGGAGATCTACTTTAAAAGCCTTGAAAGTACAGTCGACTGAAACGAAGTAACGAGGGCGTGTGTGTCAGGTGTTCGAGATGAAGGTGCGCGAGAAGCGCGCGAAGCTGAAGGAGTCGGAGGCGGAGCTGAGCCGGCGGCACGAGGCCACGCGCCGCGCGCTCGAGGCGCAGGCGCGCGAGCTGGACGAGCGCCAGCGCGCGCTGCAGGCCGAGCGCGCCGCCTGGGAGCGCGACACCGGCCTCTCGCTCGACGACCTGCGCCGCCGCTCGCTCGAGGCAAACAGCAAGGAGTCAGTACTACTTTTTATTTCTTAATTCGTTTTAAAGTTTCGTACCTAAAAGATCACGGTGGTCTAGTGGTTTTAGTACCGGGCTATGATCTCGGGGTCCTGGGTTTAATGCCCGGGTCGACCAAAATTTTTGTTGTTATTTTCGGACACAGCTTGCAAGTGCATTTGGCAAGCGTGTTGATTAAGCCAGTTTCCATACGGTACGGTCTTAGCCTTGCAGTGGGACATCAATCCTTAAATCCTGTCGACTAGCGAACGAGGCTTTGGCGACCGGCCGATGGCGGTATAACCATTCAAAGCCAAAGGCATTGCTAAATGCACCAGGCTGGTGACGGACTGCATTGTCATCGGATTATGGGCAAATCCTCCTATTGCTTGCGAGGATTTGGGAAGCCTATGTCCAGCTGTGAACTGCGACAGGCTAGGAATAAATGATGATGACCCAAAAGACAAAACGAAATAAAATACTTATTACATGTGAATTAAATTGTGTATAATTTTAATGCGTCGTATTGTGGATACATAGTTGCTCATTCTTCAATTATACTTTTCAGGACGGTCGACGGTAAAGACAAGAAGGACAAGAAAAAGAAAGGTTTGTTCTAAACACCAGGCGTCGCTCCGGCCTCGCTCCCACCGTACCGCGTGACTAACCCGCGCCTCGCGCCGGCCGCCTTGCGACAATGTACCGGATCGCTTTGACAATTACTCTAGAGAGCATTACAACTAAATTACATACCTACACGTTCTCGCAGCGCGGCCTTTCAAATCAAAAGTACTCACTAAATGTAAGTACCTATGTTACTTTAACCTAAATTTCGAAATGCAATATTTTCGCGTTGAACCGTGTTGCTGTATATTAAGTACAGATTTTTTATAAATTATATACATACTTGAATGACAATTCGCTGATAATGACATCCTTCTGGGATTTTACATATCGTGTTCGAAATTTGTTGAGAAACATAGGTTTCGTGGCGTACAGTGAACTGTATTTACCATACTAGCAATTTTAATGCTAATGAGATTGTCTTGAGATAGGGATTTTTATTAATTTATTTGCCTAATTCTGGGATAAAGTGCCATTTTCAATGTTGTGACTCTTGTCGCTACTGTCGTGTACACTAATTGTTTGTCGAATATATAACATTGTTTTGTCAAAGTACTGCTTTCAATTTTGTGTACAACAACTGTGTTTTCACATCAGCACTGGTGTCACAATGTGTCAAAGCTGTTCAGCAGCAGTTTAGAATATTTTATCAGCTAATATTAAAAAATATTCAAGTTAGATACGTTATTCTAGTTCTTGAAAAGCATAATACTTTTACTAAATCTAACCTAAGAATATATTAAACTACTCTATATTATTATCGAAGCCTCGAAGTCTTTGTAACACTGCTAGACAGCCATGACACATTGAATTTCGTACATGTTATTAATTAGTGAGATGGATAACATTATTTGGAGTAAGGTAACTGACACGTAGGTTGTAAATATCCATAACAAATTAACGTTTGTGTAAATCGTGACGACACAACTTTCTATTAACTATCTTCTTAAAAATGTTTGTATTAAAATTCGATTTAAATTACGAACTTGAATTGTGTAATTTTCAGATTGGTCTTTTAAGAGTGTTGCAACGGGAATAGCAATATAATTTGAACTGAAGTCCGAACACAACGCACCACACTAGTTTAGCGAGTTATAGTTCTTTAATTAACTAGCATAATGGAACAACGATTAATAAGACTACAGAACGTAAAACTGTCTGACGTTATGATGACGTACTTCAAACGATTTTAGGCGACTTTTTATGTATTTATTTATAAGGTTTTTCCATGACAAAGCATTTATTATGGATAAGTGAGGCCTAATTTGATACTACTTTTGTTTCCAAAAACGTTTTATAAAACATGTTTTATAATGTTATTTATTATTTTATTAAAATACTAGCGTTTAAAAGCAATCAAAAAGCACAAACATTATACAGCTTATGAGATGATTAGACGTTTACGTCCATGAAGATGCCAAATAGCTTGTAATGACAGTCTGCTTAATCGTTATCAGATTCAGATGTCTAAATATTTCATCATTAAATTATGATGAGTTCTCTATTTATTGAACTAATGACAGCGACGTCATTTATCCAGCTCAAATTCAGTGTGAAGTAAAAATAGACACTCGATCTTTACTGATAAATATAGCATAAATTCATTTCCAGATTGTTTTAAATATACAGCAAAATTTGTATTTTACTGTTATATTTATAAGTAGAGATGTTAATAAACAAAAACTAGTTAACTGAGATTAAATTAGGACTACACCATTCTAAATTTTAAAGTGAAATTAGATAATAAATATTTTTTACTTCCGTATCATTACAAATAAAATAATACAATTTGGCTTAAATCGGTGCATTTGGATAACTTGTCGATTTACGGAATCGCATGACGTCCGCTAAGTACAGTCGAGTTACGAGATCTCATGAAATTGAGCAGCGTGACATCATCGTTGTGCGGAATCATACCAGACTTTTTAAATCAAAAACTCTAATGTATTTTTTTGCTTTTTTTCATATTAAAACAACGATAGCGTATGTATTTGTAACTCGACTCGTATAATTGGATATCGTGCTTAGTGATATTAAATATGCTCATAGTTCAGTTGTGACATAGACTCTAGCCATAGCTAGGTTTTAGCATTTCTTATTATGTATATAAGGGGATGAACCAAGGATGGCTCACCTACAAAATTCATTGTCGCGAATGCTTTGTTACTCACCATTTGACATAAAAACTATTTCTAGAGCTTTTTTGGTGTTTCTAGGGAAATATTTTATTTTTATCCGAAATGTTCTCCTCGATACAAAAAGTGGCATACTTGAACTTTAAAAGTTTATATGTTGATTATTCTTTATACATTATGTACTATAATTATTTATACTATTTTAAATTACCTCGAAACGGTACTCGCATTAATATGTCTTGTTAAATTAAGACATTTGCAACATGAATTACAAGTAAAGTCACATTTTTAATAAAATACGTAGATATTAATGATTGTTATTTCTTACAATGCACACACAACACTATCTTCCTCTTATACTTAAATTACTCCCTTATTTATGTAAATATTTTCGTTTAGTAATTATGATTATATGAAATAGATTTATAAACAAGTTACACCATAAATAACTATGTAATTTATGAGACATGCATAATCTTTGTTTAATCAGCATGCCATGGTTAAATTTGTATTATTTCCTACTCTACAGTATTGACTTCCGCATTAAAGTTAGGAGTTTAGGTGGTAAGATTATGCTTAATTTTGTATTTTGTGTAGGGTCGCGGCCCACTTTACCATACAGATCATTTGCTTAGTCATTACAATGGATATGTGATGTATGATGGGTGAGCAACGAAGTTCAGACGATGTAATATATTGTACCTTTGAATATAAATAAATACGTAATATATAGGATTTGTTTGTTTTATTTAAGTTCACATTACCGAACAACATTATTTGAGGTAGGTAAATTAAAATTAAATGCACTATTTCGTATGAATTCTTTTTATTTGGTGATTTATTAGATCACGTACACAGTGTTATACATTCGTCTGTCACATCAAAATACAATCCATAAATTCACGAACAACCTCAAAATATTCTGTTATGTAAACAACATAGCTACAACTAGGTATTATATTAATAATAATCTTTGGCAGCACTATGGAAAATATATTTCTACTTAATTATTTCAATGAAAATGCAACTTCAAATATATTATTATAACAATCACAACAGTTTCTCGACAATACAATCTTTATTCTTTAATATACACATAAATTAATATTAAATTGATTTAAAATATTCGACGATACGTGATTTAACTAAGATTTTTCTGAATCAATACTCTATCAAAAGTAATTTTATTTACATCTAATCATTTAGCGGGGTTTTACTCCTTCAGGGTTACAATCATTTACACATTACACATGTAAGAGACAATAAAAATATAATCATTAATATAGTAGGTACTTTGCACCTCCGATTACAGCGTATCTGCATTAGGCTAAATATAAACGTTCTACATTTTTGGTTCATTTAATTTCCGACTTCATTTCACCCAATCTTTACCACGCGTGGGTAAATAGGGAAAGATAGAATACTATAGGTATCTACGAATACATAATAAGTGGGAAGCTCACCTTCAGGCATTTATTGTAATTTCTAGAAGTCTGATATGAAGAAAAAGGCGTTTAGAAACATAGACTTAAGCTTTTATTGCTTTGCCTGACTAACGTGCTTCCTATCTTATATGACAAATTTTGAATAATTCAGATATTGTTTTGAAAACGGACTAATATTTAACTACACACTAGATTTTTTTTTACAGAGATATAAAGTAACAATTTTTTAAATGATGTTCGGAGATCACATTAGAACAATTTTATTATAAAAAAGAAATAAATGGGAGCCACCGCGTTTCCTTCTGTCCGCTATGCCATTTCTACTATAATATATCTAGCTATTAAGTATTTTATTAGTATTAATGGTACTATTATTGGTGTTCTTGTCGTGACCCTCTAACGTTATACTACTATTAAAACTTTGAAATAATAAGGACGTTGTACTAAATCTCATTAGTATCTGTAATATCACAAATCACTGTATCTCTAAATACTATACATACACTAACCAATAAATTATGGTATTTTATTATTGCAATGGAAGTCATATTGTGTTGAAACGACGACACACAAGAGTATACTATTCCGACGCTGCCTAATAAATACTTTTTTGAGGTTTATCGTTCATAAAAAGATTATTTGTTTGGTAGGTAAAACTTGTACCTGCTTTTCGTACGTTAATTTATCTACTTGTAATAAGTTATTGAATTGAATTTAAATTAAAGTCTCTCTGCCGATATAAGTACACTCTTGAGAGGCTGAGTTCGCGCGAGTTGCTTAGCATTGCACCTTATCGGCTCGCGAATAAACAATGATACATTTACCACTACGCGAGGAGGCACAACGGCACTGCTATTGTATAATGATCTACATACCCCAACTTTATAATTTACTGTTCCATATCAAATTTAATATCTTATCTTTGTATGCGACAATGCAATATGAAATGCGGATATCGTTGCGTCGCGTGTTCCAAGTGAATCATATAAGCAAATTATTAAATATTAAATTATTAATACGATACACTTAATAAATATTTATTAGGTTTATTTATCATGAACTTACATTAATTCATAAAGTTACGTGGAATTGTTTTGGCACAATTCAAGGTGACATCAGTGCTTTAAATTAAGCAGCTCATAGTTGTTTCAGATTAATTTAGCAAATTTTATTAATGATAGAAAATGTCAAAGATTGTGTTAGATTTTAGACGCGTGTGAGAGTAGCAAAGCCTCAAAACTCGTGTTTTACTGGAAGTTGAGTTAAGTAAAAGAGACCACTGGAAATAACTTAGTGCACAATATGAAAATTCTAGTTTTTATAATAAAAGTTAAGGATTATTCAAAGAGCAAACATTGTTAGTTAATATAAGCAAATATAAAGATCTGTGACAAAGTAGATTAGGTAGTTCACAGCTGCAGTAACAGCTCCACGAATAGATAATAAAATCGTATATCCACTGTAGTGTGTGAAAAATCTTATTAAACTTAATTGGTATTTAACAGTCAAAGCAATTTATGCTAAACTTGGAATCTAATGTTACGTGGCCACAAAGTTCGATTCACAACACTTCAATATAAAGCTTTATCAAGCTCTTTACATTAGTCAAATATTGTTAGTGAGTAACTAGCCTAATTTCTCATCATAATAGAATTGAAACCGACTTATCTAAGAGACTAAGAGTAAGTAGTCTAAGTACATTACGATAAAATTAATTACGAAGGCAATAAACAAGTTTAAAGTAGTCGTTAAAGTAGTAGGTAGTAAGTTTTAACAATCATCATAAGTATAAAATAAAAGCCAACATGTTTACAGAGTTAGATTCAAAGAGTAGGTAAATGCTAGAAGTACCTTCAGTGAAACAAGCAGTGTTATATAGACCGAATGAGACCGAAAGAGAGCGAGCGAAAAGAAGCCCTGCGCGGCGGCCGCTGGCGCGTGCAAACGCAGCTCTACGGTAATCGACTCCTGCGCATGCGCACCGCTAGCCACAGCGCGCAGCGTACAGATAGTGCGCAATAGATTAGCCATTTACAATTACATATTCCTATTTACTAAGGATATATAGGATAGATTGGTTAGGCTGTAGCATACAGGATGCAGTGATTACCTACTATTATGACAACAATATAATATTCTGTACGAGGCACGTTAGACTGTCGCTTAACAATACTTATATACTAAATAACGACTTCGTCGTCTGTCTGCAGCAGTAACAATTACTTAATAAACCTACTTTATCTGATATGTTCCTTATTGCCGTAATGGATTTGTAACGCAGTTGCAGATATGCTCGATGATGCGACATGCCGCGTGATATGAGAGCGAACAACACAGCAGCCAGTGGCGCGATTGACGGACCGTAACTAGGTTCTCTATAACTTTGACTTTTCTTACTGTGATTCTCTTCTGAATCTTTTGAAATTTAGAGAAGTCGTTTCCAATATGCACCTACTTAATAGTTTTGAATGTTTATATGTAAATTTTGAATTTGTGTCGGTTCCCAAAGGAAACGTTTTGGCTGGATTGTCCTAGATACGGTCCACGATGAGGCATGCAACAAGTAGCCGACGGCCGCTCGGCCCGGCTGCTCTCGGCTCGGAGCTCGTCTATATAACACTGGGCGTTTCTCGGGCGACAGAGTGCTGCAGAGCAGCCACCAGAGTCAAATTCCCTCATCTTAACGTTAAACATTCTCCTGTCACAAAGATGAAGTACGACATTCATTATGATAATCACGTACACACATGCAACACACATCTATTGTTTCGATTCACAGTCATGCAACTTGCCGCCGGGCATCTCGAATATTAACCGTTCTCTAATAATATATTTACACGAACTCGTTGAAAGAGAAACGACTAATTAATGCGTTAACATCGAATGCAGAGTAACACTGTGTGGTTATGAAGTAGAATGTGGTAGAAGTAGCATGTATAGTAAAATAACTGATGGTTGCCATCGATGCATAAACCAAGTGTAGGAAGCGTTTCGTGCAGAACGTAAAACAATGTGCAACAGGACCACGGATGTGCAGTAGGGTGCATTATAGTTAAGTTAGAAGCTGAACAGAGCGGGTAGACAGCGGGTACAGTTATTAGATAAATAGGTACAAGGTTCACTTACACAAGTAGGTCGAGAAAGGGAAAATTAAAAAAATAGGCTTCTTTGTGTTGTTGTTTACGTATTATATGTAACAATGTGTAACATTATGAAAGTGTAACAAGTATTAATTATTGTACGATTTCAATCTTCTCTTAATTAATATTGATCACAAATTGTTATAATCGAGGCAAAATTTGTAATTGCAACAACGCTTGCGTAGGTATGCCTTTCTATTCTAGTATTACAGAAAATCGAATAAGAAAAGAATGACATGTGACGTTAACATTAGAAATCTAAGTAGTAACAAGTTATTACATAAAACAACAGTAGATTTATTAAGATCCAAAGACCCACAGCCAAATGCGTCGCGTACGCACGCTTGCGATCTAATTAGTAAAATAGTAAGAGATCTAAGTTCAGAAAGTAGCGCCCACTCCTGGGGCGCTTGTGTGTCGCAAGTGCTGCTTCGAAACTTACTTGTATATCGTACTGTCCATCTTATTCATAAGTTAACTCACTGCAATCCATCCAACACCCGCAAAACGCTTTGCCGGCGTGTTCGACGGTTTGTCAGGTAAAATAGTCGGCTGTCAGCATCGCACGCATCGGCGTCTACGCGCGTAGGCGGTGATGCGTGCGGTTCCCGGGACGAGCGTCATCGGGCCCGCGCGGCTCCGCGAGAGGGCTATTCGTTGTCTTTTATGATACCCTATCATCTATGGCTCATCAAAATAAATCGTCTCTCGCACAAATTATGTAATCTCAAAAGTAAGTTACATAACTTGCATATAATACGATTTTATAAAAATATTTAATGATCACGATAGCTAGGCTCCTATAACAATAACAATAACGTCGCAGGGGGGACTCGAGAGCGAGCGATCGTCTCGCGACGACGGGCCCGGCGCGGAGCCGCGCGCCGGCGACGCTCGGCCGCCGACCGCAGGCGACGAGTTTCAAGGAGACGTTTACGTCCTTAAAACAAGAGGAAGCTGACCCTGGTCCGGCGCGCGTCGCCCTTGCCGCGCCGGCCCATGCCGTACTGTCACATGGCCGTGTCGGAGGAGCTGCCGCCGGGCTTGGCGTCGCCGCCCACGCCGCCGCCGCCGTCCTCCTCGCGCGCCGCGCGGCCCGCCCCCGCGCCGCCCGCGCCCGCCGACAGCCCCGTGAAGTCCAGCTTGTACTGCAGCACGACACGCATGTTAGCCGCCGCCGCCCGCCGCGGCTTCGCGGGACTCCCGCCCGCGCTCGGGGCAGCGGAATCGCGCCCGCCGTATAGTCCGAATCAACTTAATTGTCTTGTCCGAAGTTAGTTGCGAGCGTAGTTTGAAACCTACATTTGGGTTCTGCGCAGGTATCCGCACGATGTTCAGGCAAGCCAATTAAGTTGACGCGTATTATACCCGAGCGAGGGCGACGGAGTCCCCGCGACGCCTCGTGACCGACCCAGTGATATGACGAGAAACACCATGCACGCGAAAAGTTACCATTTAATTATGCAAAGCGGTTTATGCTACGACCGGCCGGTCCCGGCCGGAGGTCGGTTAGTGGTCGAGTGGCAAATTGAAACTGATCACTTTCGACGGGATATGTATTTAGTAAATTCAAATTCTAGCTTTACACCAAAGAGGGTTGTAGTATGAACTTAAAGCTTATAATTATTTAGTTTATAAACTTTAAGACCAATAATTATTAAATACCACACAGATGCTAAACTAGATAAAATTCATTGCAACATCACATCAACAACATTCAAAATTAGCTATGGGATACACCACCAAACAATACTACACTAATCTTCAGTAAATCACTGTATTAGTAAATTTTTCAGTTTGCTTTGTGTATAAACTGAAGCTGTTAGAGAAAATCACAATTCTGAATCGACAATTTGTACCTACTTCAACCATTCAATACACTATTTTCACTCTTAAATGTGGATGCTTTTCGTAAATTTGGCTTCCAATGCATTGGAACTCTCTCTGGCATACACAGGGAATACTGGAAAACATGAAATAAAATAAAACGTAAAAGAACAATAAAAAACAAAACATTTGTAAACCCAAATAAAATGAAAACTGTTTTTAACACAAATAAAACCCGGAAATTATTTTAACAATAAACTAAAACCCCTTAAAAATTGGGGATATTACTTTGTATTATTATAAACTGTATTTTGTTTTTAGCAACGGCAAACATATCCTAGCTTCACAAAAAACTTTCCATTTGAAATTTTATAAAGTAACACCAATTTAGCGCAAACGTCGATCTAAGATATGAGCTCTCGGTGATGAGCATGATAACACAGAACATGCGTCTACATACACAAGTACACACAGAAGTACGAGAGGACATGAATATCGGGTATGTTTATAATAGTGCAACACGGAGACAGACCGAGTCGTCCCTTGTATTCGCTGAGGATTTGTTTATCGCTTTGTCCAGCGGTATAAGACCCTGGAGCGGACACACCCGGTGCGAGGCAAATGGGAAAACAGAAATAAAAAACAAATAAAACATATTGTAAACAAAATGGGAATCATCGATACTTCAATTTCTCTATACTATTTCAAACTAGTTTCTAAAGAACTAATGAGATTTACTTTTGATTGTTCAATTGTCGTACTCTTCATACGACGAATATAGTTTTGAGCTGGTTTTACGTAAGTAGTTGTTAGTTTTTAAAAGAGCGTTAATATCAACCAAGAGTAAACCTCTAAATTGTAATCACACTGTTTCGGCCGTTTTCCGAAAGTCTAACAGTCACGAATGAAATAGATTCTTTAAAGTACTTAACAGGTGCAACACTCTGGTGCCTTTTAACCACTCCCACACTGGCTTCCCACGGCAAAGGTACCTATGGAACATTACGTTCCAATGCACTAACATCTTTATGTTTCCTATAGAAAAATCACTATTCTTTCAAAATGTGCGGCGTGTTGCTCGTATAATTGAAAAAATGCATTTAAAGATATTATAGAATGGATTGGTCACCTTATTCGCGCAGTCGAAACACGTGGTTACGACTTTGCTTATGACGTTCATGAGGTGCTTGGTCTCCTGGATGACGTTGTCCACTTTGCTGAAGGTGGCTGCTCGGCCCACTGTCGGCTCTTTTACTGTGAACTGTAGTTGCTGGACATACGTCGGCACTTTGTCTAAATGTGCTAGGAGTTCTTTTTTCGTCGTTCCAGCTGGCACCTGTAAAAATCCGTTATATGACAGTAAGTATATAGCAGCAAAATATTGAGTCAATAAAAATCTTGGAATAATCTCACCTGATAAGAAAATTGTCGTACTATTTTATAAAGTCTATTCGCTTCTTCCGCGAAATATTCAGCTTGTGTGAAGAGGTCCTGCGTAGTATTTAAACGGCCCTCGCCTTTTGTAAACTGATACATAGCGAAAGCCATGGAAGACATATTTTTCGCCCTGAAAATTAAAGATCGCAAAGTTAAGTATTATCTAGCAATAGTTATTGAGGGCTGGAATTCTTCGAGGTGATCATTTTAGAGGAGGATACAAACCTCTTCACGATATCGTTGTTTTCGTCAGCAGCAGCACCCTGCCACTTATCAGTCTCTGCGTCCATCTCAGAAGACATCATTTTCATTTCCAGACCCGATTTCGCAATCTTTGCCTGCTCGTCGGAGTCCAGTCGTACTGCTTTCAGCGGTTTACTCGTCGTACCGTGTTTCTGTAAACATGGTGAAGAAACCGTAGTTTATTATAGGTACATCAATTATTACGTGTTTTTATTAATTATTATTGTATACGTGATAGTTGTTGACGATATATCTAAGAAGTCTTTTAGGAATAACATAACCATCAAAAGTTTCCTCTCTAATTCATCATGCTCACTGGAGGGCTACTAGCCCAGCCAGCACTTCCACCATGTATGAAAGTACGGTGTGGGTCGGCAACGTGAGACCGCCCCCCACCAACTGGATGAGCATATTGGTTCATACCTCCCGCCCGAAGGCGCGCCGAGCGCACAAGGCATCTTCGCGCACAAGGCATCTTCCCAAGGAGCAGACCAGATCAGAGAGATCTGCGAGAAGACAAGTTAACATCTATGTATGTAGGTATGGGTTGAGAAAGTGGTAGGTACTCACGCCATGGCGAGGAGGCTGCTGTACTACTGCTTGACGGGGCGGTGTGAAGGATAAGATAAAGGAAGATCACGAACTTTTTTTTTAATTTTTTTTTAAAGCAATTTGTAACAAGACGAGCAGATCGTACACTTGATAGTATAGGTATATAAGCCCCGTCTGCCCTTAGACAGTTCAGTGCCAAACAGTAAACAGTAACTAATCAGTTACTTACTGTATGGCACCGCCCTGCGCCTACTACACTAAGACGAAGTTATTAGGTCTCATATAGGTACCCAGTAATTTCACTAGCTTCAGTGCCCTTTCCCCGAAACACAGAAGTGCTTGACACATTTCTGTTTCACGGAAAAATAGCCGCGCGGCGTCGGCCAGAAGCCACGGCCTCATGTCCACGAACACGTCGAGGTTTATATCTATGGTAGGTTGGTGACAGTAGTACTCACGCCAGGGCGGGGCAGACTGCTGTACTGCTGCTTGTCGGGGCGGTCGTCAGTGAGGTCGAGCAGCTCGCGCGCCAGCCGCGCGGCGTCGGCCAGAAGCCACGCCCACATGTCCATGAACACGTCGAGGTTTATATCTATGGTAGGTTGGTGTCAGTAGTACTCACACCAGGGCGGGGCAGGCTGCTGTACTGCTGCTTGTCGGGGCGGTCGTCGGTGAGGTCGAGCAGCTCGCGCGCCAACCGCGCGGCGTCGGCCAGAAGCCACGCCCACATGTCCACGAACACGTCGAGGTTCTCGCGCGCCGCCGCGCTGCCCGGGTGCGCGGCGAGCGTGCGCGCCGCCGTCACCACTTGCGGCCCGTATATCCTCAGGTTTATCTCCGCGAACTTCGCGCTCACTTGTAATGTTTCCGACATCGCTATGTGCCTTAGTAATTTGCATACCTAGAATGTGATTTTTTGAAAAATTATGAGGTTATCATCCAGTGTTAGTAGCAATTTGTTTAGATGTAAGTCGCGCGATTTCTGACCAGAATTTAGCTACCAGGATAGAACATCTTAAATAATATTTATCACAGACGTAATATAATTACTTATAATCTACGGTCGCAGAGGAATATGCTGCTATGATTTGCATTGGCTGTGTTCCAACAGTATTTAAATGGAATAGGCAGTTTTGGGCACTTACCATCGGTGGGTTTCTAACACTCGTTAGCTGAAGCTATATAATAAAAAAGAAGATCACGAAGACAAAGATGTGAGTATGTCTGACGACCAAAATATTGGTAATATCTGCATCTTTTCAGGACAGAACACCACCACCAACGTCATATCTTACGACTAAGGTAGAGATACGTTAATAAAAAATGCAGATTATCATTCTTAGAACGAAGGTATACTAGACGTAACAAGACGAATTGCATCCGGCCCGGTCGGTTAGCCGAAGTTGTGTGCTCGCTTCGCCTTGTAGAATTCAAGATTTATGGCTTTCCGGAAATACATACGTCCTCAGTAAACAGGCGCGAGCTAAGCTGTCCTCGCGAGGAATGAAATACGATTGACGGAATATCAACAAGTTATGTAGCTCGGCAACAGGGTGTATTCGCCTGGTTGAAGCCAGTATCTGGTATCCAGTCGGTACGATGTTATAGGGGATCATAAATTATTGTAAATGGTGCTTGGTATTTTACTTATATGCTACACTTACAAAGTACGTTGTCACGCAGTAAATTTATAGCACCAAGCCAGACACTTTTCTGGGGCACTAAGCTCAAACCGCAATTCACTGTAAGTTGCGGTGCGATAGCTCACAATAGGGGGCTATAGAAAACTGGAACAGTTTAATGTTCCGAGCAGGGCTTGCCTACCTCTATTATGTGATCTAATTGTTCGTGGAGCCGGCTGGCTATTTGGTGCAGTCTCTCTGATTCTCTCTCACCACAGGAACTAGCTAGAAACAGACGGTTGGTGAATTGGGTATCGAATACAGTTATACTTATCTAATCTATTTCTACGTTACATGTGGTGGTTTATATGGAGTGAACATTTATGCGTCGTGGTAGCCCATTTTCGAACCATGGTTCAATGTTAATACATTAGTATATTCATTTATAATTATTTTTATGATATAGGAGCGCGCGAAGGGTTGCCAGATTTAAAAGCATTAAAAAGTTAGTAAGATTTGCCAATTTTTATAAATTAAATTAAAATTAAAGCTCTAAGTGGAAGTCTTCCACTACTATTAGGAAGAAAAGGCAGCGCCGTAGTAGAGGCTACGGCTAGCGCGAATCAAATTAAGCCATGTGTCCATTGCAATAAAAATCAAGCTCGTAACCTTTCCTGATTAAGTTAAGCGGTTGCTACGATAAATGGGCTACGTCGTAGCCGACTGCCTCTATTTATGTGTATGTTACGATCGCAAAAAATATCTAAACAAATGCCGGGTTAAAATAAATAAATAATAATAATATGTAAATATCGGGCTCTAAAACAATGTTTAAAACTTGTTTGTTTAGTTAATGACCGGATTAATCCCCAAACATAGAGTAATAAAAACGTCCCCAAACAACAATGACGTTCAGTTGTATATTGAACGTCATTGCCAAACAAACTTATTTTGGTTTACCTATTTACTAGTTTTAAACATTTGCTTTTGGGTTTAGGGCGTTCTAAAGTAATGGCCATGCGTATGAATTTAAACGAAACTTTACATTTTGTTCATGCATATACTGTTGGATTATGTCGTGATTTTTTCACCGCGCCTTGTCTTTCCTGATCAAATGCACGCCCGATGAAACCCTTAAGACCCTAATGTTGCCCCTAGGACGTGAGCAATCACGTTAATGTATTGAGCGCAGGTCACACTGGACGAAGGGATATACATAATTGTGCGCCTTGAGATAAGCGGAATTGACTCTTTTTTTCCTTCTAAACTTGATAGGGGTCTCGTAGCGTCAGCGATTAAAAGACGAAACAAGTCGTTTAATGTGGCACTTAAAGGTTATTCATTTCCTTAGTGGGAAGGATGAGGAGCGGAGGCCGAATTTTAATAAGTAGATAACCCTGTTGTCTATGGGAAGGTATGTTTAAAACTCACATCCACAAAGACAAAGATGCTACTCATGTTGTTTCGCAGCTTTATATTGCGCTGTGAAACTAACGAGTAGTTCTTCCACGCGCGTTTCGACTGCAAATTTCCAACCTAAATTCACTGTTTAAATTCGTATTTCAAGGTGCAGTGTCTTCTTTTATTTATTTGAGGAATGTTGGTGTTTCTACATGCTTCACTAAGAATAGAAAAGAGCGATATGAATTAATCATCGTTTAGTTGTGTGAGGCCCGTGTTCGGAACATAAAGAAGAGCAGTGCCGCCGGCTATCCCGGCGATCCGGCAGCCCCGGGGCGTCCAGGGCGCACGCAGTTCGCTCCGCATAGAAGCGCGCTGTACCTATTTTCCGTCGTAGGTTACCTATGTGCGCGAGGTCGGCGGCGAGGCGGCGCGCCTCGTCGGCGAGCGGCGCCAGGTCGCGCGCCTGGTCGCGCGCCGCCGCCACCAGCGCGCGCTCCAGCTCCGCCGCCGCGCTGCCCGCGCCCGCGCACGCGCTCTCCAGCGCCGCGCCGCTGCCCCCGCCGCCCTGCTCCTCCTACCATGTGCCCCACACACGTTTAACATCAAGCATCGTCAATGCGTCCTCGAGGAAGAGTAATATTAATAATACAAATCAGTAGTTTTTGTGTCATCTTAATGTGTAAAGTATTGTTGCCAAATGTTCAGGATGTTTTATTTGTTTTTTGACATTATTTAAATTTCCCTTTCGTTATTTTCTTTTCACGGAGTCATTTGGAATTGGAGTTCAAACATATAAAATTATATAGATACGTCTGAAATTTGAAAACAGGCACATGAAAAACTTGATGGGAAGGCACTGTAAACAGAAAATGATTACACAAACTCGCTCATTTTCAGCACAATACAAGTAATTCAAAACCGAAAATTGATATTAAAATGTACCGCTAGAAACTCCCACGAATGTGAATCCTCACCATGGACACGGCGACAGCGACTAGCCTCTCCAACTCGTACGCTATCCTCTCGGCGAGCGCCAGAATTTTCTGTCTATGATCGTGAGAGGTGTAGGCGGAGTCGGTGAAGTCGTGGGTCCTCTCGACGAGCGCGCGCAGGGTCCCGGCGAGCGCGCGCCGGCGACCCGCGTCCGCGCCGCCCCTCGCCCGCGCCGCGCGCACCTGCGCCGTGAGGCCGCGCAGCGCCCCCAGCGCTGTGCCCGCTTCCCATTGTGCAGCCTGGGGAAATGCACACGCAGAATGTCGATAAATTACCAAAATTATACCACAATCCCAAATTGTAGGATAACCTTCCCCAAAGCCAAAGTACAATAACGGTACACCAGACAACCAAACTGTCCAACTTCAACAGACAGATTTTGACTAAGTTTTATGGTTCAAGACGTTTGCAAAAATTCGACAGTTTTGGGAAGTCTGTTCTCGTTGTAAGTACGCAAAATGTGATACTGGACAAAAAATTAAGCGACGGATAATACAAAAGAGAGAAAACTAATTATGTGAGATTCAATAAATAGCTTGACGAATGAACTTGAATAACACGTCTCTAGCTGACAAAAAGCATTGTTTCCACCTAAATGGAAGTTTACGTTTGTAATAAACTTTTTCATTATTTTACTCACCAATAATTTCGTGTGTTTAAGCTTAGCCTGTGCGTTAAAGGAAAATATCTAATGCGTAAATGTTATTTCCAATATAACGTATTTATCTTAATCCTTCAGCGTAAAGCTTAGCTAGCTAGGCCCAAAGTCTAAGCAATTTTGAGCGTGATTATTAGCAAAATTGTGAGAGGAAAACGTACCTAAAGTATACCTACGCCTTTTTTGCTCTATTTTATTTGAAACTAACTCTAAAATACATGGAATAAGTGCGATTTAGAGAGCGTAGAAAAATGCTTCCTCACACTGATTCAATTAACATGGCCAAATTGGTAAAATAATGGACTTGAGTTTGAAAAACTGAAAATAAAATAATGTTCGTTTCGCGAACAACCATGTATGAGGAAGCAATATGTACACATTCTATAATTTTGAATTTAAGCATTTTCATCTAGAATGTATGTACAATATACAAATGCATACTTTTATAGATAAAAACTGGAAGGCACTCTTCTACCTACACTGATTACTTTGTACCTGTTCATGACTATCCGAGAAAGGTTGCAACTACAAGAAAAGAAAAGTCGTGTTTATGCATTGAACAATATTGAGACAGAAGAGACAGACACTAAAGTCAAGGGTGAAAGGAAATCTATCACAGAGGTTATCACAAGAGATAGGAACTAATAGAGATTGGTTATTAAAGTCATACTTACGCGCCGACTCCGCAGAATCTATCAGAATATTTAAAGAGAACAGTGTATTCAAAGTTTCATGTTCATTATTACGACCCTGACGTATTTTAATACGCACATGGGAATATAGGATTCGTTAATAATTGAATACATCATAAAAGCTTATTAATATGTGCCTTGGTTGGTTACGAAGGATCTCTGCGATATCTGTAGCTATGTTACGTGAACGGTTATTATGTTATTAAATGATAACCTTTGTCAAGAACATATTATACATAGAATGGGTTGTATCTGGAAGTTGCCCATCGCGATAGCGCCATGATCCCTATCATTCTGTGACTTGCGCTGGTAGGACGGAAAATTCATCGATACTATTTTTTTGTCACGTAACAAAGCCGATAGTAGTTTTTCATTGTCTTACCGATTGATTACTTTTGGAAGTTCAGATTATAATCATTCCATTAAATATCTTTAAAACATTTCTACCAAAACAGTAAAGTTTCGGGTGAAAATTTCAAGAAATGAAACATTTTAAAAAACTTTTCGTTGTCCTGAATATTCAGTATTTACCTACTTAGTGCCTCGATTGCTAAGGGTCCGTACACACAAAGGGCATTATGCCCTCGATATATTATGTAACTGCTAATGTTAGAAGGAAGCGGCTAGTGGTCATTCACCGTGGTCAAGGCACAAATAATACAATACTAGTTTGATACTAGTAGTTAAGGCATACCTACCTTCTTATGACGTAAGACTCATGTACACATTACGTATTCAAAGCTCATGTGAAAGTAAATAATTTATATCGAAGTAGTTGATACAATTTTCTAGTGTTCTATGGCAGTATTTTCTGTAGCACTCTAATGTAGGCTCTTTGTCGACAGACACAAAGGATCTTAAAAAACATCGACATGTAAGTATGAGGGTGGCTCTAGCGCGTGCCGGCACGTGTACTTCCGGTGGCGTATCTCGGAAACCACTCCAGCGTCTCATGTCCCCCCTCCACCTATGCATACTCGTATGTCGCTATGTAAGTAAAGCGGGGAAAACTCGTTCCCTTCGAGGTTAATTATAGAGATGTGTAACGATAATGATCTTACAACGGGTTTATTTTCAGGCCTTTGAGTAGAGGAATCGTTTTCTCTTCGATTAAATTTTTTAATTAATTTGTGTTTAAGGTTGGAGCGTCAAATTAATCCACTGAAAGCATTCGTTGGGACTAATAAATAATGAATATTGACCTTTGTTAACGTTCACATATAGATATATATAAGGCATTTTGATTCGTGCCTACTTCTTTTCATGCGGCTAATTCTTCGATAAATGAAGTTACCATATAAGATGTTGCATAGGTAGAAAGTGCTGTAGGGATACGAAAAGAAAAAATATTGTGCAAGTCCATGAAAATCCAATGAAAATAAAAATTCTCTCTGAGAATAGGTACTCTTCTTCATAGATAGCAGAGAACTTGAGCGATTTCCATAAAATGTTCAGCGGTGCACTTGCAACCCCGCGAGCTCTGAACGCGCGCTGCATCCGTACCGACCGGAATTAGTATTCCCTACTCGCGGCTTTAGTTAAAAATATTTAACTTTATAATTATTATGGTGTAGTAGGTGTTTGTTATAGGAGACTGGCATACGTGATTGTGTTGTAGCGGCACTGTTTAAAGTGCTCGCGACTCGGGAGGACGCTTTATAACTACCGACGTTGCATGCTTCGGACACATTTCAGTAGCCAACTCATCGTTTTTGTTACAGTTTGAAATTCAGGTCCACTTCCTTCAGTGCAGTGAGGCTATTATTTTGATTTAAATGTTTAATGCAAACAGTAACACCTACTATGGCTGTAATGTTAGAAATAGGGTTAACTCACATTGTAGGGCAAATGCCTTGATAATTGAAATTAGGTTACTGATACATTCGCGAGCCGGAAATAACTAGGCACAGCTACTTTCGAAATATTTGTTACACATATTGGCTGGGAATGGAAACAAATAAGATATCAGCCAGGTAGCTAGACACGCGGCAGCGTGTCAAGCCAAGTTCAAGCAAAGAAACGGACTAGCCTAAATCTAACCCACCTCTCTCTCTCTCTCTAATCATAGAACTTGGCACTCATTTACCTAGATCTCCATTCTTTTTGCGGCGAAGCCCACAGCCAAGCATAATTTTTGTATTGAACTTGGCTCTCCTTTTTTATATTAATGTTTTAGGTGGGATTTAATACAACAGACCACAGAAGCGAACGCACAGTGATAAGATAACTGTAGAAGTCCATTTTCTAAGTCAAAACAAAATCCATTTTGGTTGTAGGTACCTAATACATTTTAAGCAATAGCTAATCTTCGTATATTTAAAATATAGAATAACTCTACAACTGAAGATGTAAATCGTCCCAATGTTTTTAGTGGGTTACTAGTCGACTAGTTTTAGGCAGCCGATGACATGTATTTTGCGCCCGCCGCCCAGAGCTGTTTGTATGGGGCGCTCGCTGCCGTCTCCCAGTTCACAGTTTGCTATCAAGATGCGCCTCTAACACAGATTAGTTTTGATAGCTTGGAACTTGGTAGAGTGCTGCTTAGTGTTCAACTTAGTAAATAGAATTTTTATGTTGTTTTGTTATCTTCAACAAACAAGAAGAAGAAACGGTCCATAAAAATGTGATTGGTCAATAAAAAGTTGTTTACTTTTATAAGAAAAAGGCTCGTTTTACGTTGAAACTTTATGCCACACATACAAAACATTTCGCAGGATACAAAGAGAAATATAACGACTTCAGTGTGTTTTAATGATGGCAAATGTGATATAGTGCATAAATGACTATAACTATTAACCCAACTAACAAAAATTGGTCATAAAGTGGCTTCGCTTGCCAAAAATATAACTCTTATAACAGCCGTATTATCGCTAATAAGGGTGGGTTTGGGCGCACTTTATATCACTAATTAACCATATACCGGCCTTATAGTTGCTTTATTATCCGCTTATTTAATTTTTATACGTGTTGTATTATGGCATGGAATTAGGTTATTAAACTTGTAATGGCATGAAAAATGCTGCTAAAAAGCTCCAGTTAAACTTATTGTGGCAAATCAAATTCTAAAATATGTCTTTTTGTGAGAACTTTCGCAATAAGAAAAAGAAACGTCAGTCGTCAACCATATTTAATCTGAAAGTAAACGGTAAGTTAATATTTTATTATGTGGTTTATGTGCTTGTTTCTAGTGAAAAGTGTATGGGAATTTAAATGCATGGTAAAATGTGGTACGCTGAGTGTTTTAGTACCAACCCGCCCCTGATTTTAAGCTGTTTTTGTGCTAAAAACGGTATTTATTATTTAGTCTAGTCATATACAGTGCTACTATATGAGTAAAGCGATTCGCATATCGTCTACAAGGCGTCTATAAGAGTGAAGACTTTATAATGGCAACTATTGTTGCTTGTGCCATCGCCATTTTAATATCGTTAGGGTTCCTTTAACACGAAGAAAACCGTACTTAGCTATAACTGGTCTTGTTCTCATATAAATATAAATGAAAAAAAAAACAGTATGGTTGGCTGGAAGAGATCTCCTTATAGGGATACCGAAGCTCGCTTTTGTACGCTTATTTGAAGTTTTAAATAAAGAATATAATTATATTACTAATATATAATGTATGTTTGTCCACAGATATTGCAGTATGTAGTATACAAATTGGCAAAAGTTGACAAATTTTTACAAAGGAAAGACCTTAATTTGTGGTCATGGAAGTGGACACATTTTATTCTGAGAAAGAAATGTTTTAATTTTACATATTCGTCCTTTTCTGGTTCACCTTTACACTTTGTGATTGGTCGAATGAGTATTTTTGATTTACGACCATTTATGAAAGAAGAATGCGAATATTGTAATCCTTAATTAATTGGTAATAATATATCTCAATAAAAAAATTGTTGTTTTATTTTACAAAGTATGGGTTAATGGTGTAAGATACAATCCGAATACTACATTTAACAATTTACATTTAATGACAGCACATGAAAAGTCATATAATTATATATTTTGATTTATTATATTAGAGATGTAATCTTCACATTTATAAATATTAATTATTGAAGACTCGAAGGGGTAGTCAAAGACGTAAAAATACGTCTATATCACTATCGCTACAGTTATATTCTTCGTCACTGGTTTCCTTTTTATTCTCAGTTTCTATAAAATAATCCTCTACGGAACCACTTGCTTAACTACTGGACCAATTTAAAAAATTTAAAAAATTTAATTATATTATATTATAAACTAAATATTATATTACCAATGATTATTGCCAAAGTAAAAATAATAAAAGGTGATTCTATAATCAAGTGTTTTAATCATTAATACCCTATTTTTCTCAAATCTGCAATGTTTTAATTTTGTCAAACTGGTAATGACGTCAATTTTGGGAGAAGGGGTGTCATTAAGAAATGACGATAGGATGATTGTAGGGGGGGGGGGGGGGGGGTCTAAAATCTGAAAAAATCGATGACGTAATTTATGGACGGCCCCTTACACCATTAACCCATACTTTGTAAAATAAAACAACAATTTTTTTATTGAGATATATTATTACCAATTAATTAAGGATTACAATATTCGCATTCTTCTTTCATAAATGGTCGTAAATCAAAAATACTCTTTCGACCAATCACAAAGTGTAAAGGTGAACCAGAAAGGGTCGAATATGTAAAATTAAAACATTTCTTTCTCAGAATAAAATGTGTCCACTTCCATGACCACAAATTAAGGTCTTTCCTTTGTAAAAATTTGTCAACTTTTGCCAATTTGTATACTGCAATATCTGTGGACAAACATAAATTATTATACATAATATACTGTAATATAATTATATTCTTTATTTCAAACTTAAAATAAGCGTACAAAAGCGAGCTTCGGTATCCCTATAAGGAGATCTCTTCCAGCCAACCATACTGGTTTTTTTTTCATTTATATTTATATGAGAACAAGACCAGTTATAGCTAAGTACGGTTTTCTTCGTGTTAAAGGAACCCTAACGATATTAAAATGGCGATGGCACAAGCAACAATAGTTGCCATTATAAAGTCTTTACTCTTATAGACTCCTTGTAGACGAAATGCGAATCGCTTTACTCATATAGTAGCACTGTATATGACTAGACTAAATAATAAATACCGTTTTTAGCACAAAAACAGCTTAAAATCAGGGGCGGGTTGGTACTAAAACACTCAGCGTACCACATTTTACCATGCATTTAAATTCCCATACACTTTTCACTATATATGAGCTCATAAACCATGTAAATAAACCACATAAAATATTAACTTACCGTTTACTTAAAGATTAAATATGGTTGACGACTGACGTTTCTCTTTCTTAATTGTCACTGGAGCTTTTTAGCAGCATTTTTCATGCCATTACAAGTTTAATAACCTAATTTCATGCCATAATACAACACGTATAAAAATAAAATAGGCGGATAATAAAGCAACTATAAGGCCGGTATATGGTTATTTAGTGATATAAAGTGCGCCCAAACGCACCCTTATTAGCGATAATACGGCTGTTATAAGAGTAATATTTTTGGCAATCAAAGCCACTTTATGACCAATTTTTGTTAGTTGGGTTGGTAAATTTTTGACATTATAGAAGTAGAGATTTGACACAACTTCAAAATAGCGAATCTAGTTATATAAAGCATTTGACGTAACCATAAAGAGAATAACATCTTTATAGTCACTGTATAAGAGAATTTAGATTGCTTTTATCCTTGTTAAGGTCATATAAAATGCTAAAATTCGTTTGTTGGATAGACGTCTTATTAAAAGCTCCTATATGATAAATTAGTTAAACAGCATCATAATTACCTTGTGATTTCCTTTATACGAATAATTGACCATATTAAAAGCCTTTATAAAGCCTTCATATGACTTTGAATATTATACGGCTAAAGAGCAATATAACTAGCCCCTATAAGACCAACACATTTCGAACCCTTATTAGAGCCGTATTAATTGGGTTTATTAACGTCTACCCAGCCAAATTATAAGAGTAAAGTTAATATTGCTAATATTCCTTATAATGTGCCATTATATGACACATTAGCATAATAAATGCTCTTTTATAACAAGTATAAATGTTCAGGCCATAAAGACGCATTCTATAGGAATAGTTTGTTAGTTGGGGCTATTATTATCTTTGCTAAAAAAAGAATATTTTCCGCAATCTATTTTTTAACAAAAGCTTAGCATATTTTTTTATTATTGTATATGTTACGCTCAAAGATCGAAAACGCTCATTGAGCGGAACACGAATAGCTCACAACGCGTTGTGGTCACAAAGTTTTTTCAGGTTTAAAAAAAAATAACCACGAAGGCCAAAGCGCCTTAGCCTTAATCTAACCTAACCTATATTATCCATCAGAGTTGATTTTCGGCTCCGACGTTGTTTTTGTTTAAATTAATATCTCTCAAAATATGGTCTCCTCTGTGTGTCAGTACGTTGGATGTTTTACTGTGACCACAACGCGTTGTGAGCTATTTTTCCGCTCAATGAGCGTTTTTGATCTTTGAACGTAACATAATACACTCTATTCAGCCATATTTAACAGTTTTCTGAACGATTCCTAAACCAACTTAAACAATTGGACCTAGTTCAACAAATTATTAATCAATAGTCCCATTCAGATAGCCGGGTAACTTGTAAACGCATAAGTACCTGCCTAACTTCCAGTAAGCACACATGGCATTGTTCTACCCATTGTCTGGTCATGTTTAATTTGCATTTGACCTCACATAATAGTGTGGATTTAGACACGAACGCTGCGGTAACCTATTGGCGTTCAGTTAAGCGGAGCCTTCAATACTTACAAACGGCTAAATCTACATGGTAATTGTTTAGGGGTTACAACGCAATCCGCATTGTGTTTATAAATATGTATGAATGGTGTGTATAGAGTATATTATACGCCCTGCTTAGTAAAAAAATCAATTCGCTTTTTACCAATAAAACATACATATTTGAAGAATTAAATTAAAGAACAGCTTAAGAACGGACGAAAATTTATCGCTTTATTAAAGGTAAGCTAAATATAAGCATTAAATAACTACATTAAATACAATTTATTTCTGCAAATAAATAGGGTTTTAATGGATGATTGAATTATGATGTGATACATTGATATCGGCAGTTTTTCAGAACAGTATAAACTTATGAAATAGGAGAAAGTATCCGAATAAAAAAGTAAAGTTTAAATCTTAGACTATTAAAACCTATAATAGGATTTTAGGGAATCGTACACAAATAAAAAACTTACAGTTTTGTCAAGTCCATCCACAATTGCCTATGGTAGACAATTCCCACATGAAACAAAAATAGTAAAATCTAGCTGAGTATGTAAAAGATTTTCACGAACATTTTCATACTAAAATCGCTCACGCATTTTTTGTAGTGCTCTGACTAGCACAATTAAAATTCGCGTTGTGTGTATTTTGAGATTTCTAAAACGGATTTTTGTTTTAACACTTGTACGGCATCGAGAAAAATGTATAAATTGTAAATGTAGAAACTTATAGCATATGCGTAAGACCCCACAATGTACTCGTATTTCAATTTAATTGCATTCGAATGGTATATACCGGGATTTAGATGTGAGAGTTACGGACATATCGTTGGAGTTTAAACGGTAGCGGAGTTGCAGTAGGCCGATACTTCGTGCGTTTACAATGCACTCATCGACTGCAGCAATTTAGCCTACTCGTATATAGACTGGGTGAAATCGCTATTGATAAAATTTTTCTATATTCATATTTGCAAATTACTACTAGCGAAGTTCTCTGGACAATCTGCCTATTTCAAGTGTGATTTTTGCATGACATTCTTTAAGTTAAATATGTGAGTTAACAGCAGAGTATAAAATCTTAAACTACACTTACTGACAGTTAGACCTTGAAGATTGATCCGGCTTTAATTAGGTTAAGTAAATATATTTATGAAAGACTTTTTACTTGGAAGTTATTATTGCATAATTTTTAACAATTTATTTAGAGATTAAATTAAACAAGGTCAGGCGAATCATGGATAGTCTCGAAAGAAAGTATAGAATAGCTAATTACCTTATACTGTAAATGTTTATAATTCAACAAACGTTATGTTGTACAAGTTTATTATGGTACCAAAAGAACACCAAAGAAGTGGTCTCGAGCCGGCTGTTCAGTCCCGCTATTACTTAGTATCATAAAAAACGCGAAAATCTAAATTGTAATATTAGTCAATACAGTAGCTGTATAAAGTGTAGTAATAGTACGTAGGCGAGTTAATGTAAGGTGTCCAAACCTCGTGCGAAGGCTCGTCGTGGCCGGGCAGGCCGTCCCGCACCACGTAGTGGATGAGGTCCATGGCGCGCCGCATCTGGCAGAACACCGTGTCGCGGTTCTCGCGGGCCGATGCGCTGCCGGGATGCCGGAGGCACGTCTGTGTAATAACATAATATCAGACACATGTGTTTGTTCAAGCGGAGTACTTGCGTGCCAAAGACAAAATACAAAATGGGTACAGTGTAAACAAAAGATCACACTTATTACAAAAGTTGGATTAGAAAAAATTAAATAATGTAACGCTAATATTGAAGAATTAATAGATAATTACTTTGCCGTCATATTGAGGAGTTTGTCCTTGGGTTTATACCTTTAATAAATGTTTGACGATCAAAAGCAAACAAGGAATAATTTACGGTTACACACACATTGTTGAAATTAATAGATATACTCGTATTTTAGGACCCAAGTGGATTCTAACGTATTCTATGTACCTAAATTCAGTTTTAACGAATAAAACGAACGAATAGGTACGACGAACGTATGAATAGTAGAAAGTGATCTATAATGAAAAAGGTAAAATTACAATAGAAAATGTAACATCGAAATATTAATCAAGGATACGCGTTATGGTACCTACGTACGTGAATATCTATTTTAAAGTGACACTGACAAGGTTGAGAAATGTCTTTGGCAAAATTGACGTGCGGCAGGAAAAGCCAGTGTGGAACGCAGACTGCACCGGAAGGGTTGACGTATTGCGGCCGCTGCATTTGACGGCGATTGTTCACTCGCTCCACTGACGACGATAAAAGTATAAAAAATGATAGGCTCGCAACAAAACTAGCCGTATTTCATATCTTTTACAGCATACTGCTAGAAAATGTTCACTGCAAAGTTGAAGCGTTACTGTCACGTAAACGGGACATATTACCGTGTTGTGTCGAGGCCCAATGGTAATACACGGCAATTAAGAAGATTAAGGCATTTGCTCACCTATCAAGGACTCTTAATGAAATTTGCTCTCCACAAAACAGCCCCTGAGAAGTTTGCTCGGTACGCATGACCTCTGAAAATTTCCTATTACAAAATCCCGTCGAAGTACGTGAGCACGCTGTAAATCTCCCCACTTAGTTATAATGTTTATTAATGAAAACTCTAAGTTAGGGTTGTGTATTATTCTACGAACGACTGAAGGAGTCGTGAGATTGCATATGATTTTGGCTTCGCTGATTACGCTTGTCTACCACAGTTTCGGCTATAAAATAAGATGAGGGATGGTCCGCTCCATAAAGCTTGGTTGTCGCAAACAACAGCGTGGGTCCAGGCCGAATTGTCGCGGTACCTACATAATTGATCGGCGGCGGTGGCGGCCGGACGACCGACAGGGCTAATTTACGCGCGCCGCCCTCACCGGACACTGGGATTGGAAATTTATTGCGATCCATTGGTGTTAATAACAATTCCTCGACTAGGTCAAGGTGTTAAATTTAATACTAACCTCGATCGGGATTTATGTTCTCTCTTATACGCTTTCTTAATCATAGTCAGTTTGCGAACGTTTTACTGCTGTTTTGCAAATGCTGCAAACATTTTACGTACGAGGTTGGCGCGCTAACGTTTTACTGTCATCCATTTCCTGAATTGTTAATATGAAAAATCAACATTAAGCGTTGTCACTTACTACGTGATTGCGTTAGTACTAGTGAACTAGTCAAAGACTTAGCTTTGACTTCACTTTATGTAAACGTTAGCAACTTCGTAAATGCTTCTGGAACTTCGAAAGGCATGCCCCTGTAGGGGTTGTAACCTAAGTATAAACGGAGAGCTAACTTAGATGAGGCAAGTGCAATAGCGCCATTCGACTTTTGATAGTTCAATCGTGTCACTGCCAAGCTTGAAAACTTGCACGAAGTATGTAAAGGTAACGTGTAAAGGGTTTGAACCAAACCCTGCCTCTTTATATAGAGTCTTAAGTGTGTGATTGGGATCCCTCTCTTCAGAAAATACTCAAGTTACTACAGTTCAGATTTGGAAGTTGCCGATTGTAAAACGTTGTTGTGTTCCGCAGTTCATAAAGCCATTAGTTTAAGCTGCCGTGATATGAGACTAACACTCAGTTGCAGAAACGTCCATTAAAGTTAATGTTTCATTAAACCTATTGCTGTCACTTTTTATTTCATGACAACGAAAAGTGACAACATAAGATTTAATGAAGCATTAACTTTAATGGAGCTTTCTGCAACAGGGTGTTAGCCAAGTGTCCTGTCACGTGTAGCGACATTACTTGCTTGTCTGCTTAGTCGAAACACGATTAAGTAGAGACCAATCTAAACATATCCTTCAGACGTCTTAATAACGCATTCGTTACCTTGGACGAGGTGAGCAGCATGAGCTCTACCTTGCCGCCGAACTCCGTGAATGCGCGCACGAAGTCTGCGACGTTAGACACCGATTCCAGCCGGTCCAGCGACCACGCTACCTGGATTGAACGGGACCTTACCTTGGATGAGGTAAGCAGCATGAGCGTGGATCGCTCGAGCACGTTCCTGGCGGCGGCGACCTGCGCCCGGCGCTAGCTCTACCTTGCCGCCGAACTCCGTGAATGCGCGCACGAAGTCTGCAAAGTTAGACACCGATTCCAGCCAGTCCAGCGACCACGCCACCTGGACTGAACGGGACTTTACCTTGGACGAGGTGAGCAGCATGAGCGTGGATCGCTCGAGCACGTTCCTGGCGGCGGCGACCTGCGCCCGGCGGCGCTCGTCGCGGAGGTCGGCGCGCCGCTCCGCCGTCAGCCGCGCTAGCTCCACCATGCCGCCGCCGAACTCCGTGAACGCGCGCACGAACTCCGCGAAGTTCGACACCGACTCCAGCCGGTCCAGTGACCGCGCCACCTGCACGGAACGGGACTTTGTAACTAACTTTAACCGTTGTCATTGCTCGATGTTCTACATAATGCAAGTCATAGTTATCTTGCCTATTTTATATTCATAAAATTGGTATTTGTTTGTTAGGCACTAAGTAAAAGGACTTCTGCAATTTAATGTACAATATTAGAATTTGTGCTAGCAAATTTCTATTCACTGTTGTAGACAAGCTCGACGTAGCTCGCCTCATGCTAAGCGGCCACCACAGCTTGTTTTAGAAAATAAATAAATACTATTGGTGTTGGACGACGGATAAACATTTAATTTTTTTGTCAATACGTTATACATTGAAATATGTATTTGAAATACTCAGATCAATACAAACAGACGCGTTCATGCACACAATAATTGAAAAGTCCACACAATAATGTGTGGACTTCTCAATCATTACAACAATTCATTCGTCAAATTAAAGTGCACTGGTTTCCACAGAGTGAGAAAAACATCCTGCTAAAAAATTCTATCCAATTTCATCTAAATTCGATAAAACTTTTTAGCGCTATGATCCTACACATGAGTATTTTTTAATTTCACACTTGTAATATTCATAGAAAATTCATTGAGTGAATGAAAATGTTTGCGTGTGAAAATAGTTTTAGAAATAAAGCTTTAGCTAAGCTAAATTGCTTTTACTTATAGTTTTCCTTCTCTGGATTAGTCTAAAGACTGGTGACCGTCCCACCTGCGCACTATGCGCAACTCGCAACTTACTAAGAAGGTGTTAAGTGCTAAGTTACTAGATGAAATGGGGGCCTTGTTACGAAGTCCGGAACTTCAGAAGCTGCTTTTATTGTTTCGGCTTGGAGATATATCTAGTTCGTAAGGACACCTTCATTTATCATTGTTGCGTACTACAAACTATAGTTACAATTTCACAGTTCTCAACAATAACAAGACAAATACCTATATTTCAAAAGTTGGTGAGTTTTTTGTTTATAAGATTTAGTTCTATTTTATATAGAGACCAAAACTACAAAATACGTATAAAAATACGACTTGTATTGGTTAATTCGTTTTACATCACACAGTATTAATAATAATATCTAATCGGTGTTGTTCTGAAGTTAAGCCCGCACATACTGTCAACTATATTTATTTATTTTTAAAGATAAATTTAAATTCAAATCACTTTTAGACAAAAATGATAAAGCGCCTACGACATGCTACAGGATACAATACTGTGAAGTTTTTCTTTGTTGTCTTACTGTTGGTTCTCTGAATTTAGTCCTGAAGTTTATCAATTGTCTCCTAATATGAAGACATATTGCCAAATAGTGGAGATATCAATATTTGCAAAAATAGTACCACCAGAAGACTCAAGGCGAGAATCCGAGTGTCCAAACCAGGGCTAAAGCACATGGTATGGACACTCGGGTACTTGATTCGTAGAGAATAAAGTATCAATGTAAGATATAGCTGTACCTTATCCTTAGCGAGTAGCAGCTGTCTGACGACGACCATGTCCGCCAGCAACAGCACCCTGGTGACGGCGGCGAGCAGCGCGCGCGCAGCCGAAACCATCCCTGCGCCGTCCGCGCCTGTGCACACTCGTTCGATGGCTCGTCCTGCGACAAAGGACATATTGCTGTAGGAATGAATTTCATTTTATACAATTTTCAAATCATTGATAGTCATATTGATAAAAAAAAGGATAAGTTGGGTTTGTTGTGGCAGTTTTTCTAAGCAGCCTTAATGTCGATGTGTTGAAGGTTGTATGTTCTGTGTGATCGATTTCTATTAAGTTACAAAATGAAGTTGCGAAATAAATATGTACTTTGACGCATTTTTGAAAACAAGACAAAGACAAAGACAAATCATTTATTTGCAAATTTGGGTTTACAAGGTAGGTCTTAATAGAATATGGTTTCTCCAGATTTAGCCATTCAGCATGCAAAATATTTTTATAGAATTAATGTTATTGTGCGCTTCGCGTTAGGTAATTACAATTAATTAAAAATGACAAAAAAAAGGAAATCTTAAGTCATAAGTAACAAAAGTTTGGTTAATAAATTCTAAGTTACAATTCCAACATTCTTAAAGTTAATAGAGAAAATGTTAATCCTGCGGCTACAGATACATAAAGAGATTAAATACTCGTAATTATATATTTTTTATAAATGTTACCGCATTACCCTGCCTGCATCATTGTTATTGTTTTTGACTAAATAAGTTCTTTATCCTTAATAACCGAAGGGCTGAACAAATTAACTTAAACTGTTATATTCTAATAAAATAAAATCAACACATCGATTCCTTCCAAATCTCTAACGACTTTCAACCTAACCCAAATGTGAACAAGCTAAATTTTGCTTCGGGCTATTTACCATTATTAGTTTAACAACACTGGCAAAATTTTTAAACTCGGAAAATAAATACCGATATATCGCTACCACAAAAAAATACAATAGGCCGTTTGCCAGTTAGAATTGATGCCTATAGCATTGGCATAGAAATCGGAAAAATTTAAAAGTTTTCCTAGTATTTTAGCGGCGCGCGAAATTGACAGACGGTATGGCTACAACTTTGCAAACATTTTCTGAAAAGCCAGCGGTTATTGAAGTCTAGCCGGAACGTGTGTGTGTAGAGCGCTATTCGTTTAAAAAAAATATTCTTCATAAGTGCGTATGTATCACTGAGTAAAAAGTTGTTGTTTTCAGTTTTATCTTCAAAATATATATGATATGACATAATTATGTATAATATCTTAAATATGATACATAAATATAAATTATAGGTGATGATACAACAATAAACGACCAAACAAAACATCCCAAAATTGCCAACTCATGTTATTTTAAAATAAACTTTTAAGTTTACGATTTTTGTATGTAAAGTAATCGAAATAAGGGTTTTATCTAGACCATCAAAAAATTTGACGACTCTCGCATCTCTCACCACAAATCGCAAACAAATCGCAATAACCACGTTCTAACGTTCTTTATTATTATTATTTATTATTACTATACCTGTGGTAGGTACTTACCTACATTTGATCGGAACGGATAATATTCTAATTACATACTAATATAGTAATTGATTGCTGCTTCTTTGACAACAAAGGCTAGGCGCGGCGTTCATTAAATTATTAATTCCCGAGCTAGGCCTAATAGGCGCCCGCTTCTGACAACTACCTACCTACTTATTTGTGTATCGTGGTGGTGGAAGACTAATTGAAACTTACGGCTGTGCAATATTGAACGTATGTGGTTTTCTTTCCTTCAAAAATTTTTGTTGTTAAAGAATAACAAAAAACATCAAAGCACGTAATTGTATAAAGGCGGTGTATGAGTTTTATAGCTCACTGTATGAAGGTAGGTATACGTATTTATTAAAGTTCTATTAAACAAAATTGGCACTAACAAAACGTGAGCAGGAACAAAGAAAAAAAACAAAAGAAGACAAGAAAGATTTTGTTTCCCGCCCGCCTATTGATAAACTTTTTAATATGTATTTTTTTAATGACGTGATTTTGTTTAAGCAAAGATATAGAAATCATACAGCCATGACATAAATAATAAGCCACGTCTTATTATTTTATCTGTTGGTAGATTTTTCTTTATTCCCGCCCGTTTTATTCCGTAAAATTTTTAAAGTAATCTGATCTGATGAGGCTAGATAATACATAATATTATAATACATTATAATATTTACCTCTCATCCCAAAATTAGCGATCTGTGATCGTTAATCAAGCAGTCTTTATAAAATATTGAGGGGATCCAGCAATTATTCAAGTTAAAGACCGACAAAGTTATCTGTTCTGGTGGCCAAAATTGGAACTACGTGAAATGCAATGCAAAAACGACATTTAATGACAGTACTAAAACGACAGTAGCGACGCCGCCACTGGAACAGATAAGTTTGTCGGTCTATAACTGTTGACTAAAAAATAAAGTGGACAATGGGCAATATTTTTTTTTAAATTCAAATAATTCTTCATTTAAACCACAGATACGCGCGAGTATCTTACTCGATTTTATTAAAACTTTTCTTCTTTTTTTGTCACTTCTTGACCACCAATTGACCACGATTTCTGTAAAGCAATTGGAAAGTCGGTACCTATTTTGTCAAAAAAACAATAAACAACGGATTTTATCAGTTTTATGTTGTTTCATTTAATCATTGCTGATATTCTATACCAGTAATTTTAACTAAACTTATTATTGAAGTAGAAAATAAATTGTAGATATAGGAGAAAGAAATAAATCTCGTCCGCCGCGGTCAGTTAGAATCCAATCAGAGAAGTACGTGTGTTGGTTAGGGGCAGGCATTGTATCAATGTTTGCCCCGGGGAGCAGTCTGCTCGGTCTGTGACTATCACATTTAATATACGGGGGCGAGACAAATTTGTGAGTACATACCAAGGGGTTATAAAATCATATTGGCCATGTTGAAAAATGATTTTTAGTCAAAAACTCAGTCCTTTGTTAAAATTTACTGATTTATGAGCTAAGGTGACTATTATTATTGTACAAAATTCATAGAACAAAATTAAATGACTAGCAACTTGAATCTTACGTGATATACCCGCCTGGATAATTGTGGTAGAAATTCGTTGCATAAAAATAATATAAAAATATGAAGTATAAATAATAATATAAAGTGTGGTAAAAATAATAAAAAGGGTGTAGAGAACCAGTGTATGGGGTAAGATGATCCATCAAACATACATTGCTGTTCAGGCTACGTTGCAGGCTATTAAATCTAGGCTGACACAACCTGATACGCCACCACATTCAGCTGCACACTCTCAAATGCTGTATTGACCGCATTCCCTAATCCTCAGCTTGAAACGTATTGTTCGCTTACCTCAACTGGAAATCCCTATATACCGGATAGAAATAAATCGTTTTGGCGAACGCGGTCAGATAAGACCCAATTTACAGAGTACTAGCAACGTTTTGCAACCGCAGTGGCCATGTAGAATTGAGTGCATTTTGTAGCTGGCTAAAATACAAGGCTTGATAACAAGCCCAATTTGTACAGTAAAGTACCCAAACGTAAACCTGGTTACTACGCACTCAAATTGCACCCAAATACACCGGCTGGATTAAATCTAATTTGTACTCTGTTTTGTTTTGCATGGAACTATCTAACTTAATTATACCTTCAAGAATAGATATGATATAACCAAGGTATAAGAATCGAGATTAGGCTACTCTAATAAGAACTAAAATAGTCAACTTAGCAACCTATGTTACAAATGGTTCACGTTACATTTTATAATTTGCAAAATCAGCGAAAATTACTTTTTTCCATTCATCTTTTGTTGTTACATGCCTATGCAGCCAACGTGATAGTAAGCACCCACTGCAGCCTAATTCATAAAAGGATACTAACTCGTTCATTCCCGTTCGTCCCATAGTACCTAAGCCTCATCCAATATAGCGCCACACTGTAGGTTCCTGTAATGTTTGACTTTTTTATTTCAATGGAGCTGTGTATTGAATTCATAACTAAGTGTCTCTTCTACCTTCTTCCATCACAATGGTTGCACCAGCGACACATCGCACGCGCGATGTTTTGTGAAAAAAAATTTTTTATGTTAAAGTGCAATTTTAGCGTTCAATAATTTACAGTTTATAATTATTCTCTCCAAAACAAAGCAGAGGAAACAACAACGATCGGGAAATATCCTTATTAACTAGGATGATTATGTCGTCCGTAATGGATTGCTGCGTCTTTGACAACAAAGGCTAGGCGCGGCGTTCATTAAATTATTAATTCCGAGCTAGGCCTACCGTGAATTAATAGGCGCTGACGCCCGCTTCTGACAACTACTTATTTGTGTATCGTGGTCGTGGAAGACTAATTGAAACTTACGGCTGTGCGATTTTACACGAATGTTATTTTCGTTCCGCGATAAATGTTTACAAAATCCTACGTTACGAAATTTTATTGTTTTAAAACCTTCTCATAACGTTACGCCCGGTTCACACATGCTCCGTTTTACTGTTCCGTTTTATCGTGTACGGTTTTTTTCGTCGATGGCGTATGTATTACTGTATACAGAATACTGTGCCACGTGTGAATTCGCTCATACAACTACATACGCCATCGAAGAAAAAAAAAACGTACACGATAAAACGGAACAGTTAAACGGAGCATGTGTGAACCGGGCGTAAGGAGCAATGTGTAGCCTTTTAAAAAAAGGAATATTGTTGGCAATACACTCTTCTTTATGAGAATTACTGCTGCCATTTTCATGTATATTTTGACGACTCAAGTGTTTTTAAAACGTCGCACTGCACACTACAACCCACGTTGTAAGTTGTCGCATTCAAATCAAAAATATCGGGAAATCGACGCCATCTTGGGCGCTACTGAATATCTCATTTTTCCGTCAGGTAAATTTTTATGACAGGCAAAGGAACTATATTCGTACAGCCATTTAAACATTAGGTATATTGTTCGACCAAGCGTCACAACACAACGATGTTCTTTTGAGTAATAACTCACGTCAGTAACTTCGCGTAGCAAATCTTGCTACGAGTGCTACGATGTTTTAGTGTAGTTCTAAAAAGTCCTCCTTCGTCACACAGCATAACTTATACTAAGTTATAATACCGCATGTTTTTCCTTACTACCGTTACTTAAAACTTGCGGGATCTGAATTAAGTGTAGCTAAAATCAAACGATTATGTAACTTTATAGTTTCATATTTGATTGTTTTAAACAAAGCTACTATTTAAGCATATTCCTCCTTATTTTCAAATACTAATTTAAAAGCAGTCATAAACAATTGAAACACGTTATTTCCACACCAAAGAGCGCGGCCACAGCGTCATAAATTCAACCCCTGGCCGACCGCAAACGCCGCACCACAGTAGAATATTCAATTTATTGACGAAGATGTCGTAACGAACGTTCGACTTATAACCTTAAGCATTTTCAGGCTCTTAAAATACGAGAAAAATCCAAACTTTTTATACAACACAGTAAACAACAAAGGGTAGGTACCTAAGTCTGTTGTTTAACAACCTTTAGAGAGCCCCCAGTTTTATTTAAGAAAAAATTTACATTGCTACTATTCACGTTTAAGTTTGAATTTTCGAATTTCAAAATTAAACAAAGAACATAAACATTCCGAGAACAGATAAAACAGCTTTCTTCAGTAGCCTTCACATTGGGTTTACATAAATAAAATATCTAGCTAACGGTGCCTCACGTTCCATCCTTTCAGGATTTATAGACATAGGAACCACGCGGAACATAAATCAACAAAATCTTGGTTTTTATGTTGTATTGACTTATGTTTTTAAAATCGTTATAGGTACTTTATGGGACAGTAAAAACGTTGTTTTTTTAATATCAATAAGTCCGAGTATCAGAAATTCCAAACCTATACGTAAACGTATCTATCTAGCTATGCCAAGGCACGCCAAGGACAGTAACGTTCATATCTCTAAAAAAGCACTTTCAATTCGATCCCGCTCCGAGGAGGAAATCGGTTTTCCTCATGCTCCGCAAGTCGTAGCGAGTTTAGCCGGGGCGCATAAAGACTCCTCGTCTCACGTTGTCGCTATAGAAAACGCTGTTAAGGATATTCGTACCTTATCGGAAGGTGTAGTAAAACCACTTACCGGCGCCGCTGATATATTCCCGGTGTGACAGAATACAAATCTCTCGAGGGGTAAACTGGAATACTCACTAACGATATTTGACAAAATGACAGCGCGCACCATCACAAACGCAAATGATGATTGATGTATTCCAATTTATAAATAGACAGAACATGCCCTTCCCTTTTGCGAATATTAAAAGAAATGGATGAAAAGCACATTGGTTTTAATTTTGACGCTAGATATTTAGTACGTTTGTAAGCTTTCGTTCCAACCTATCGCAAGAATGGTCTTTTTTCTGCACGACCTTCTATAAAGAGGAGCTTCTAATGATGATTCTTTTACTTCCTTGCTGACGTTGATAATGGCTATGTTTGGAAGCAGTTATGTAGTCTGACAGGGTAAAATAGCCAACCGATTCAAAAATTAAATTTTCAAAATATATGGCATCCATTATAAACATTTCATCGACGCTAATATCTTCTACAAAGTTCCGGCACAGCGGTACCTATCCGGCTCACTGCATTTGGTGTGAAAATTGGAAAGGTAACTTTCTTTCGTATTTTAAACGTAGTGGCGCGAATAAATTTCGCTCTGCAGGTAAATGCACATTTATCTTCTCAGTAACTTTTTCATATTTACAGGCAGATATTATTTCTGTTATTACTTTTCGAAAAAGAAAGCGACTTTACTAACTTACCTTTCTACGTGTATACTTTCGTCGCTGAAGATAATGGTGCTATTTTTTCCGGATAGATAACGACAGATGAACGTTTTGTGCGTGCGTAAAATTTCTTCCTCTGGGATCGGCAATGTATGTGTAAGAGAAACTGTTCGAAACATCACGTTTATACGTCGTGTTACGTGACGATATTGCCCCCATAAGGGAATGTACACATCGTTTCCTACCTGAACGCACAACCAAGAACCAACATGAGGGAGTATTGAAACTTTGTAATCGCGATGTAAAATCAAATGAGTGGGTTAGGGGGCGAAGAGACTTGTTGCCAACTTGAATTAGGGATAAGGAAACTTCCTTTTTGAATATTCGTCTCAAGTTATTATTATTAATACAAAGTCGGAGCGTGAGTTGGTACTTATGCTAGCGTAATCACTGACTTGGGACTTGTACTTGTGAGCTGTTACATCAATCGTGCGAAGGTGTTCAAGTTACTTTTGCACTCGCAATACAGATATATAATAATACGATTTATTAAATATAAAATCTTTGTCGAGTAGAAGAAAGTGTAGCAGAGGTTCTGCCTTAATTAATTGAAAAAATTGCCTTGCATGGCTGAGTCCATTTCAGCGCACATGACGAATAGGCAAGAGAGCCGGCCCGCTTGTATTTTTAGGTTATGAATAAACAACTTCTACTTAATTCCGAATCTAAAGCCCAAACAAACGAAGATAAATGTCAGCAATGCCCTAATTCGGGGACTGATTTTATTTTGGCCTGCGGTGTTGCATTTAATTCGACCCAGATGCGGCAGCTGGTGCGCGCAATAAAACCGCGTGGGTAACATAGCGCGGTCGCCCCGTGGCGCCCGGTGGAATGCCTCGGGAAACTGTACCAATTCCAGTATGCGATCATGGACTATTACGCATTCATGGTAACATTTTCTTGTTACTAAGAATGGACATACGATTCATCTGGTATTTTGAGCATCCCCGGTAGAACCGCTGTCGCTTGCCTGAAAATTAAAATGTCGTTCAAAGGATTCTTATTGTAGTGGCGTAAAGACGTCATGCATGCTTGTCATAAATTGTAATGTTGAAACTCGAGAATTGTTAGAATAGTTATTCCCTGACAAATCAATGTATAAAAACTACATATTTTATAAATGTAATTTAACTTGCAGTTGTAAAAAGGGCTTGTTTTGTCTATTTGTGAGAAATGTTGTAAGTACAATAACTTTCAAAGTATGTTTGTTGCTAAGTTATGTTGTATCTAATAAGTTTTGTAGCTGATTTAATTTCGCATTAGAATTTTGGTATTATCGGGGAATTAAGTGCAGCAGCTGCTACCCGCAATAAAGCGCAGCGATGCAGCTACAATCCGAAATGCATCGCGGCTTCGATAAAATGCAGTTTCGTGGAGTAATACGATTTATACGTGCCTGCAAAATGCTTATACGGTAATCCGACTATCCCATATTTGCAATGATAGAAAATAATATCCATCTTTTAATATTTAACTTTGATTTTTAATATTCCTTTTTCCTTCACAATTGCGGAGACCTGCGGCCAGGTAAATATTTATTATACATTTTAAAAATTACATAACTACTTAAAATTAGAGTGATAATTATCAGTAAAATTAAGTAAGTGTCCCATACCTAATTATTTAAAGCTAAGTTAAAGAAACATCTAATACTTTATCTTACGTTACATTACAAGACATATTAACTTTGGAAAGAATAAGTATCCTAGTAAATGAAAAAGTAGATCAAGAGGAGGATCTTTTTTTTATGATTGC
Source organism: Mecyna flavalis (assembly GCA_949319885.1). Taxonomy (NCBI): domain Eukaryota; kingdom Metazoa; phylum Arthropoda; class Insecta; order Lepidoptera; family Crambidae; genus Mecyna; species Mecyna flavalis. The sequence goes on from OX439426.1 coordinate 12,455,904, forward strand.
TTTCGTTGGTGATATGCTTTTCATAATAAGCCTTTAGAATTAATTACTTATTATTGTGTAGGTACACATTACGCATGCATTGACTTTTCTATTTTTTTTAATTTGAAGTGTGTTCATATTGTTGAAGTAAAATATTATATTTGTAAAATCAGCATGAAACATAAACATTATTTGCGATTGGATAAGTTGCGCTGGACTAAATGTTAGCCTGCTCAATCAATAAATATCCTATTACATTCAAAATGCTAACATTGATTCCATTTATTTATAGGCGTCTATCTAAGATAAATAGCCTATGCACCATTACTACTTATTACTAGCGGTGGACTTAACTTGTCGCAATCCCACAAAGCCTTGGCAAATATTGGACTTAGACCGGGCTTAACAAACAGTGCTGTAATGCTATTCACTAATGGAGATAAATTGTTGCACATTATTGTGTTAGCTTAGAGAAAGTGTATTTTCAGCATGCACTTTAGCATTCTGTTTGAAACAAAGGCAGCTGGTCAGATATTTTTGAGTAAGCGTTCACTTCCCTGAATATAGCATCATTATTTATTTACAATTCAGCCACTAAAACATAAATTTCCTTTTAACATTTGAGGTAGGAATATATGTATTCAATTGTGCCTACGTATATAAATTAATTATACTTAGCTTTTGCAATCATTAAAAATACTTTTAAACTAGTAGAGCTTAGTAACTATTTAGTAATCTGTGGTAGAGCTTCCGGCAAAGAAATACCCACCTAAAATCAGCAAATTAAACAAGATGTAACGTTTATTCTCATTCAATGGAATAGGCTTGTATGTAGAGTTGGTAGCAATTACCAGTGAGTCGTTAACCAGTAGAAGCACAAGGGGTAGCATATTTTATTAGCACGAAATTCTGGCTCTCATCGGTAAGTAGGTAGTAGCTAACGATACATTAAGTCGCTGAAGAGATTAACGGTTTACGAGGATATTTATGTTTATGGCTTCTTGGACTCGCTCTCTAAACACGTTACGGAGACCGAACGTAATTGTATATACTAACGTTCATAAAGATTCTGATGTTTGTGTCAATAAAATACATATACTTACGTTGCACCATCTATCTGCATCGTTCATTTTGTAATTCAGTTAATTGAACAGCAATTATTCATATTCGTTACTTATGAAACAGCGATGCGACTTCTTATATGAATAGTTGTTTTTAACACTAAATGGGGTTGGCAAAAAATGCAAATACACAAAAATTCTAAAACCATTCTAAAACCACACAACGTTAAAAAAATTTAATCTTATGTAGCACACCATCATACAAAAACACAAAACATTTATTTTGTATAAAAAATAATGCTGTATATTTACGACATTACCTTTCCGAATATGTAATAGAATGGAATACTGCGGCACATTTTCGTTCCCAAAGAGCTTATAAACCCACCGATTATTTACATTTGCGGAGTACCACATCTGTATGCAAAATTCTGTATGAAACAAAGCCAATAAATCTGAAAAGCGAATGAGACCATTGAATTTCGTGTCACGTAGACATAATGCGTCAGGCCGGATAAACTCGCCGGCCTGTATCCGAGAGAAATTTTCTATTAATCCAACTAATAGCCCCATTTACTGGCAACACCTTTTGACTCAACACCTGGGACCTATTAAAACTGTAAAGTGTTGGCTCGTTTTACTTCTATATAATTTAATCGGTTGGATGGCGCCAAGACGCGAGAACAGCGTGCCAGGAATTCATTTCACAAGGAAGAGACTAATCGAAGCGAAGGAGGAGCACGTGCATATTTCTTCTAAAACTAACTGCGAGTGACGCCAGGTAAAGTCATATAGATGTTTCAAAATGATGAATCAGTCGTTTAGAATATGTTCGAAAATTATAAGTATAATATTAGCAATTAAACTCCACATACGATTCAAACATTATATTCTATCCTTGTTTACAATGGATTACTATTATAGTTATTTACAATGTTTCTAACACGAACACCCGATTATTCATTAATCCTTATTTTTCCCTATTCCCCGCGTCGCGTTCCCCAAATTGAATGACGTGACGCCATTTCAGGGTTGCCCACCCTTTTTTTCCAATGTTGCCACCCTTTTACTTTTTAAAGTCACACATTTGACTAGTGATTAATTGTGGTATATAAATTATTTTGTATTTTTAAAATATTAAACCTTACACTCGTCCATCCTGACCTTCGTGTATGTCCCCATACACGGTTTCAGGACGGATTATTATCAATGATATTATAATAAAATATGATAATCTACCTTACACTCGGCGGGGTGGCACTAACAAGATTCATAAATTATCATTTAATATGGGTATATGAGGTCAACAACAACATTTTATACGTAACGACAATGAACAACTTAACATAATCTTATGAAACAACAAATATAATGATCACCAACTTCGTTAATAATCCTGTAAACCCATCCAATTCTTACAGGATCATTTAACATCATTCATGACCGTAAACCCATCCAATTATTACAAGATGACAAATCAAGATAACATTGCGAACCCATCCAATTCTCGCAATATTAAATCATGCTAACCCATCCAATTCTAGCATGAATCTCCGTAATTAACCTAAAGGTACTTAGTATTATTTCTTACTAACCCATCCAGTTCTAGTAAGAATCTCCGAAATGAACATTCAACAACAATAATTCACACTAATTAAATGCTCCCTTAATTACTTATTTACAAAATATACCATAATAGTGCATTATGCATAATTAACCCCAAGTACAAATATCAATACTTTTAACTGATTTATTATTCATAATTACACAACAGTAAACAAATTAACCTTATGTGCATGTCCTTATGCACAATAAAAATATATAATCTCTGTGAACCCATCCTTTCTCACAGACATATTATATCCTTCATCATTATTATTTATAATTACACAACAGTAAACAAATTAACCTTAATTGCATGTCCTTATGCACAATAAAAATATATAATCTCTGTGAACCCATCCTTTCTCACAGACAGATTATATCCTTCATCATTGTCACAAGTTGAATAAGTTCCATTTGCAAACCCATCCATTCTTACAAATGGGACCCATTTCTAACGGACCGCCTCGCAACCCTGATCACAAACCCATCCATTCTTGCCACCAAGGCTGCGATGCGACAAAATTATGAACCCATCCATTCTCATAATTATGTCAACGTTCCGTACTTATTAACCTTAAGTGCATGTCCTCATGCACAATAAAAATACATAATCTCTGTGAACCCATCCATTCTCACAGACAGATTATACCCTTCTTCATTGTCATAAGTTGAATAAGTTCCATTTGCAAACCCATCCATTCTTACAAATGGAGCCCATTTCTAACGGACCGCCTCGCAACCCTGATCACAAACCCATCCATTCTTGCCACCAAGGCTGCGATGCGACAAAATTATGAACCCATCCATTCTCATAATTATGTCAACGTTCCGCCCTTATGAATGAATACATTTATTTCAACCATCAAGGATCATAATTATATAAAATAAACAAACAAATTTCAAATGTTATAAAAATCACACATTAAATCGAATTTCACAAAAATGTCACAAGCAACACATAAAATTCAAAATAACACAATAAATTACAAATAATATACAATAACTAATATAAGAATAAATTAAAAACCAATGATATTATATAAAAACAACATCATTGTTAAAAACAGATTAAAATTGCAATTCGGATAAAACAATGTCAAAAAGATGTCAATTTAAACTTAAATGTCAAATCAAATTCATTGCAGTTTTACTCTGATAATTTGTTTATTTGTCAGTATATGGACCATAGAACAATGGTTCACGTACAGACAGTCAAACCCACGAGAGAACATTTCTAAGATGGTATTGGGGCTGCCCTGAACCCTGCGGTTTAAGGATGAGCAGCGCTTCCTTAACGTTGTGTAAAAGCAATCGACACCATACTCAGCAACCATCCAAGAAGCGCTGCCTATTTATTTATAATTAAAAATATAAACAAATTAACATTTTAAGGTTCAGTAAAAAAAATGATTACAACCTATAATAGTATATCGTATTGTAATAACCGGGTGTTCTTTAAATCTTCAATTATTTCATATTCCGACTAGCTAATATAAAATTATACCGAAATTATTTTCTATTTCATTCTAATAATAAGAATTTTTAATACACTACTTAATTAATTACTAAAAGGAAAATAAAATGCACATACAAAACAAATCTTTTCACTGATATTTGGTTAAAATAAATGTACATTTCTCTTTATGACTTATCATCTTTAAACACATGATAGTCTTATTCATAGGATAATTATTTTTCATAAAGATATAATATGATAATATCAATCATACGATATTCTTCATCGTAACATAGTTATTCTCCATTGGGCATATCAATCAAATGATATTTCGTATCAAATTCATATCAAACGCCCTATTCATATCAAACCTACTACAATCTGGACATATCATTCACATGGAAGTCCTATGTATATCAAAGTTATTATCAATTTGAACATATGAATCACATGACAGACCTATTCATATCAAATCTATTACAATTTGGACATAATATGTTTATATGTTTATATTATAAATCACATGATAGTTCTGTGACTGATATAATGACTATAAATAAGTAAAAAAAAATAGAAAAGATGACTTTGTCTCTGACCTTGCCTCTGACCTTGTCTCTGACCTTGCCTCTGACCTTGTCTCTGACCTGGTCTCTGACCTGGTCTCGACTTCGTCTCTGGCTTCGCCTCTGACTTCGTCTCTGGGGTCCACTCACGGAGCGCCGAACGCAGCCTCGTTTCCATCCTCCTGAAGGCCTCGCCGTCGCGCTCGCTCGCTCCATCCCCCTCTCCACTCCAGCAGCCCGTCGAATCCCGCGAGGACTGCGACGCTCACCACGACGCCTCCGCCGACGCTCGGGAGCAGCGCCGCTGCGGGTACGGCCACGACCGCGTCCGCTTCCATCCCCATGTCCTCGCCCTGGCCCAACGCGACCGGAGACGCTCACCACGACGCGTCCGCCAACGCTCGGGAGCAACACCGCTTCAGGCGCGGCCACGACCGCGTCCGCTCTCATCCCGGTGTCCTCGCCCTGGCTCAAAGCGACCGGATGTCTCCGCGAGACCGAGAGTCACCTTGTCTGAAACTCGAAACAAAACAACTATGTACATATTCAATACAACACGCGACAATTACCTAAGTAAGAGCTTCTGTTGTCCATTTAAAATACAAGTTTTAACTTAGTTAAAAATAAGGATAATCCAAGTTCCATAACTCATCAGACCGTAATAACATGTTCAACGCAATACCTAACGTCGTTCAGGTTTCAAAATAATACATACGACATAAATCTCATTGCTAAATAAAACGTTACCAATGGGAATATAAATCCATGATATATTTCCTGCAAATTACTAGAACGAAGTCTTTGAATTAAAATATAAAGGTAGTTATCTGTAAACTAGCCTTCCGCCCGCGGTTTCACCCGCGTGTAATCTCCCCTTTCAAATATCCCCCCTTTCCCCCAAATTTCCAGGATCAAAAGTACCCTTTGTTCACCGGGGATAGTGAAGCTTTCCAACAGTGAAAGAATTATTCAATTCGGTTCAGTAGTTTCAAAATTTATATTCCCGCGGAATGAGACGTTTCCCGTAGGAATTTTATAGCTATGTCCTATTCCGGGTTATAAACTATACGTGTGCCAAATTTCATCTAAATCCGTTCAGCCGTTTAGGCGTCATTGAGTAACAAACATCCAAACATTTAAACATCCAAACATCCAGACTTTCGCATTTATAATATTAGTAGGATTATCAGGAGGTGCTTCATAGAAACAAATATTGATATGAATATATACTTTTAAACTTCTAACATTTTCAAGTATAAGGCACACCCGGTGTATTGGTTTATTATAGCTGGCTATATGCTGTTATATGATTGGCTTTCATTTATAGACTTAAAAGTAACACAGAGATACATGTTCAGGTTTAGACGCCATCCCAAAGCGTGCACAGTGTTGCCAGTAATTGACAGATGCCTCACTTAATCAGAGTTGTGTCATACCATACATGAACATCTCCCCTATTAGATAAACATTATTTTCAATTTTACAGTTAGAACCGACTCGACTTTTAACATAAGCTCTTGACAACAAGGACTACTTAACTTAAATAATTCAACAATAAGACTATATAGTAGACTTGACTTAAAGACTTTATACCAATAAAACCACATACTGGACTTGCAGTCATGCAGTTAATATGTATTAATCAGTCATTGACAGGAGTCACCCAAAAAAAATCTTTTATATAACTTTTAACTCTTATATACATATCATCCCAAATCCCACAATATATTAGACATAACTTTGTCATATAACAACATTCATACGACATAACATTATAATACCTCACAGTCAGTCACCACCAAAATGTTTACTTAACTTTTATATTTGTCTATTACATTAAACACTCATAAAAATCCAACCGTCTTGGTGGTCCTACAATTTCCCTACACCCAGTGTGCATATTAACCGGAGCTGTATGTTCTTCCATAAATGGTACTACCATATCAGACCTAGGAGACATCCCGATATTTGAACTCTTGTGTGATACAGTTTGAGAAGACTGTAGCGGCTTTAAAACATGCTGTCTATTCCTCCTTCCTATAAATCCATCTGACACTTCAACTGTATAAAGCCTAGGCTGTTCACATTTGTTTCTTTTCGTACCTGGAATCCATGGAGTATCTGGCATTTTCTTAATATATACTTTATCATCTTCTTGTAGTCTTGGTAATAATTTAGTCTTTCTGTCATGGTAGTATTTTATTATATTCTTATTTTCTTCCTTATTATTATTATTTTCAAAGATTATTTTCTCCATTTATAAAAATGGGCGATACCACCGTATGCGGGCGTTAGCCAAGCATAACGGCGTTGAATGAAGAAGAAGAGTCAGAAGAAAGGAAATTTCGTGTGATTCTGCATGTGTTTAAAATTGTATTAAATTAACTGTTTTAATCGGAATGTTGAGGGCTTCCAGGCTTTTATTTAAAACTTTAGGAACTATGCCAGTTGACGATATGACTATTGGGAGAACGTAGACAATTTGTGCCTGCCATTGTCGTTTCAGCTCTATGGCGAGATCATGGTATTTGGTTATTTTTATATATATATATTCTTGAAATTTGACAATTCTTGGCTTGATGGCTGTGTTCTAAGTGAATGTAACATTAACAATTGTGCTGGAGAAAGTAAGTTTCCTCTAGGTGTATTCCCCATTCAAAAATAAAATTCTTTAACTTTGCCTAATTAAATGGCGGTCCATTGTCTGAGAATAACTCTACTGGTATGCCATGTCTACTAAATATATTTTTAAGACAAACCATTACTGTTTTGGCATAAGTACTACTTGCCACTGGCATTAATTTCAATATAATTTGAGTAATAATCCTGTACAGTCAACGGCACATCACAGTAAACAATTGCAATTCGATAATAGCACTTATGCCCCCGACATAAGAGTGGTACAGAGGTCAAAGTGTTACATCTGACGTGCTTTTGACTGTGTTATAAATTTATAATCTATAAAATCAACACCAACTTTTCCCATGGCAGTAATGTTACATCATGTGGGTATGACTGTTACTGACTTGACTGTGACTGACTCCTTGTAGCTTTATGATACATTACTTGACTTGAATTTGACTCCTTTTGACTAATATTATTTTCTGACATTTGCATGTTTGTAGTATTCACACAAAAAACTCTTTTAATTAAACCAATTTCTGAACAAGAAAGTTTACCTAGTACAGTTGGAGAATTCACATAAATGTAAATAAAAAAATAAATAAAATGACTAATTAAACTGAAATTTACATTCCAAGTTTTGCTGACCTAGGACATCTAGACTATTGCCAATGTATGACTAAATTTCAACATCAGTTTTAGACAATGAATTCTTAATATGAAGTGAATCATAAACACTTTTTGACATAATATTGACATCACTACCTGTATCAATGATACAATTTATTTGCAAGTTATTTATACCATACCTACTTATATTAATTAATTTATTGTCCACTCACCTTGACATTGACTTAGATGACTGAATTTTAATTTTGTTCTGACTGTACCTGTTGCATCTCTGTATTTGACTGAACATACTTCACTGACATATTTTCTTGTATTTGTAGACTTGGATCTCGACTGACTATTCTCCTCTTTTAATTGTTTGAGTTCTTCGAGGGAACATCTTAATTTTAATTCTAGGTCTGCCGCAGTAGCCCTCCTAGTCATCATCTTTGAAGATGTTGCACCAGTGCTCATGCTAGAAACAGAAAATGAACTCTAAAGCAACTATTCTCTTTTTACCAGGCTGTGGAGGGTAGATATTTTTCTTCAGAATATAAGCTATAATTACTAGAAGTAAATGTATTAGAATTTAATAGAGAAATAATTTATAGTGGAAGTAAACAAACTCTTGCAATTAAAATAACCTACAAGGGAAGTCTGTATGTAACTAATTACTTTAATAGAAACTATTTATTGAATTTTCTATTCCAATATTGATAAACTGGGAGAGAATGCCATGAGGCATTAAGTCCGCCTTTTGTACTTGATTTGTGCAATGAAGCTTAAATTAATAATAAATAAATAAACTTTAAAGAAATAAATAAGTATATACTCCCCAGTAAATCCGTTGTTGATGTATCCAGTTTGACAGACAGCGATCAGTTTTGTTAAAAATTTGTTGTTTATCCATGCATTGTGGATCTGATAACACTTGTTCTTGATATTTTGTGTATTGTTATCACTTATTTTCTATTTTAATAACTTTGTCCTCCTACAAGTCCTTGTAGTTCATCTGTTTGGCTTCTGGACGCCACCATAGCTTTTGCCATTTCTTGTCTAGATTGAGTTGATCTTCCATTAATAATTTTTCTCCTAAGTAGTTATCTAGGTATGATATTCATATTGCAGATGAACATGATTTTTTTATAAGCCGTTCCTGTAGCTGTCCAATCCAAGGTCACAGTTTTACGACATTAATTTTAGTATACAGGCAAAGTCTTATAATGAAATGATTCATTATCGGCTTGTTTGTGCGTTAAGAAGTTATCACATTGAGGTTGGTTTTCGGAGAGAAGTGACTTTGGAACAAATTTATAAATTCGTCATCATACCTGATTTCTTCTTCATTTTTTTTTTAAATGTATTGAAATACCTCCACGCCTTTTCGTCTATTGAGTGTAGACACAGAGGCAATCTCTGCCATTAATTCACATAAAATATAACCTACAATAAAAACGCCGGCGCGGCATGGGCGCTGCACTTTCCACTTCGGACTTATTAGCAATTAAACTCCACATACGATTCAAACATTATATTCTATCCTTGTTTACAATGGATTACTATTATAGTTATTTACAATGTTTCTAACACGAACACCCGATTATTCATTAATCCTTATTTTTCCCTATTCCCCGCGTCGCGTTCCCCAAATTGAATGACGTGACGCCATTTCAGGGTTGCCCACCCTTTTTTTCCAATGTTGCCACCCTTTTACTTTTTAAAGTCACACATTTGACTAGTGATTAATTGTGGTATATAAATTATTTTGTATTTTTAAAATATTAAACCTTACAATAAATAAATAAATATGTCAGGACATTATTCACACAGCGCCATCTAGCCCCAAACTAAGCATAAGCTTGTGCTATGGGTGCTAGACAACAGATAAACAAATCATTACTAATATACTTTTTTTTGTAAATACATACATATTATACATAGAAACACCCAGACCGATACAAACAGACATGTTCTTGCACACAAATGTTTGTACCGTGCGGGGATCGAACCCGCGACCTCTGGTGTAATAGCCGACTTCTCGACCATTACACCAAATGGCTCGTCAACCACTGCACTATCACTTATCTTTGCAAAGATAATCATTCAAAATCATTCACAATCTTACACACGCACAATAATAATAAACACAATAATTAAATACAAATACAGATTTAAATAATAGATTTAACAATAATAATACCTAAAAGGTACATATGTATTTAGTTGCGTAGTTTCTACGTTCATTAATCACACCCCGAAAATAACCTTCTTGAATGTACTTTTGACATTTTCTGCAGCGGTTGGACTAATTTTGGCAAAATTAGGCACGAGGCACCAGTTTCTTGCGGGATTTATATTAATAGTTGGCGACTACCACCGGCGTGTTGCATGATTTATCATACCAAATAGATTTCCATGACTGTGCAAATTAATTTCAATGTCTCACAGGTGGCTCATAGTTGTACAATAGTGGTGTATCACATAGTTGTATACAATAGACGAAAGGGGTTTTGTTTTATAATAGAGCTACAGTTTCATTTTGCATTGAAATTCGTAAGGATTTTTTACTGATTAAATTATAATGGGTTCCGGATGATTATATTTTTATGAGCATTATGATTAAAAAATTTATAATGCGAAAAAAATTTTTGTGCTAACAAATAACTGTATTTTTTTAAATTAAATAATAATAAAAATCTTAGAAAGTAAGTAATTAAAAATCGAAAATGGTGTCTTGTTAATAAGCATACACAAATGTGTGATAAATGTCATCCAGTTCATTCCCATCGTTTGAAAGACCAGCAACCAAGTGTACAAAACAACCTTCACATTTATACCAGTTAAATGATGACTTACAATCTCTACTACAATAGTTTAAACAGCTAATCACAATGACCTAATTGAACTAATGAACGCACGTGCTACGTTGCTTATGGCAGGGCAACGCTCGATTTAACATAAGGCTGTGTGTTGACACGCAATTAGCTCTGCAACTCATTTAGGGTCGCGTGCGTTAGACCGGGCACGCGAAAAATCACAACGCCAACAAACTACACGCACAGTGGTTGGAGTTATTGTCCCCCGCCGGTGTAAATGTTCCGTGAAAATATGCATGTTAGAAATGAAAACACGGTTTTACTCTCAGATTCCGGATAAATAAATAATTGTGTTGTGGCATCGTGGCTTGCCTTGATTACAGTTTAGGCGGAGAGTCGTCTACTTCTTAACTATTGCTCTTATGTTGCGTAAAGCCTTAAATTTATTTTTTGATTGTCCTCCTTTAGTCACGAGTAATGAAGTTATTATTTTGTAATCTTTCTTTTTTATTATAAAATGTAGCAGATGCCGGTGACTTTGGAATTTGCCGTTATTTTGTAGAAGAACCTAGAGAAGCTTTTGGTTGTTGAGAAAAACCTAATAGTCATCGTATAATTAAGCCTTGATTGCAGCCAGGGTGACGAATGTGTATTGTCAGGATTTTCATCCTGATTCTCATAACAGTTTTAGACGGATAAACTCTACTATTATAACTTACCTACATTCTATAGGATAAGAAACGTTCAAATGTTTTATAAATTTATCTGTTTAAGTTGGGTATACAAACTTAGAAAAAACATAAACACATATTATGTAATGTTACAACATAATATTAATATGAAATTACAATCACAAGCAATTGCTTGATGATAATTATCATGGAGTATTTCAGTACGAAAAGTGTATCTCTTCGTAGCAGCCCAAAGTAAAAGCAATTTTATTAACTAATGGGTTTCAATTGAAAAGTCTTAATTTGAAAGGAAGTTGAAAATTAGCTGCGTGCATAGCACCAGTTAAAATTAAATTCAGAAGGGGCAGGTACCGAAAATGGCCGACAATACACAATTAGCGAAAGTTTCATGTTTCCAACTCCTGTTAATAGTAGTTGGAATTAAATCGCAGCAACAAAAACACCCCCGGTGGGACGTCGACCTTTAAACATTATTTAATTATATCGAGATATCTTACACTCGTTGCTGAGTCATTTGAGCTCGGTGTTTGCAACGATTTATTTACTTAAAAGCTGATTACAATTCTATTCTCTGTTGTTATTAGGAATAGAATATTAGATTGGAATTCTACATTCCGAGTGAATATACGATACCTATTCAAGAAAACTGGTCGCTAAGATCTGCACGTGACACCTTTTATTGAACACAGTCCCCTCGCCGAAGATAACGACAAAAAGAAAATTTTCCTGCTCCAGAACTCATTATACCCAAAAACAATGATTGTCGGAAATCTTAATTGTATCTAACTGTTCCCGTCATGCCAAGTACAATTCTCTCCACTCGATTCAGTCCGTGGGGCGCAGAAAGTTTTTGAATTTATTAAAGTCTCGTTTCGGTACAAGTCGGCTCAACTGGCTCTTAAAAATTAATATTTGAGGAAGCTGCTGTATTTATCTGAAATGAACTACTTTGCGAAATATTCACCCCTTTTTCAAGAAAGCTTTTGTTAGCCCAATTTTTTGGACCGTGCAAAAATATGAAAAGGAGAAGGCTTGGATCAACAATGTTGTAACAAATATTTAGCCAATTGCGTGACCAAAATTATCTGAATATTCGGCAAAACTTGCCCTGAAACAAGTATGGCATGTTCGAAAACTGATACAAAAGCAGAAAACGTGTACGAGGAAAGGAGATTTTTTCTGTCATTAATTTCGTTGTAACTGTATAAAAAATCGAAGTATATGCAACTAGCCTTCCGCCCGCGGCTTCGCCCGCGTGAACTATAGGACGTTATCCCGCGGGAATATCTTGTAAATTGTAGCCTATGAGTTATTCTGATGTATAAGCTATATTATCGTAAAGTTTCATTAAAATCAATTCAGTACTTTTTACGTGAAAAAGTAACAAACGTTCATCCATCATCCCTGCGCCCCCCGGCCGGTCGGTACCGCCGCAACCGCTATGTCCCTGCATTTTAAATCTGTAATATCTTCAAAAATATTCATTCAAATTGCATGCTGTAAAGGGCCATATTGATCTATATTACATGCAAAATTTATTTAAGTTACTTAATTGGATAAGGATTAATACTGTATTGCTCAAAATCGCTTTTTCGTAAATATGCCCTTATTTTCTCATTAGTAAAGGATAAAAATGGTTATTGTGGGTTATCCCTAATAGATAGACATATACCATCGCGGACTTTTTTGTAAACCTTTTTAAGGTGAACAATACCGTAGTACATTATTTTGATCTATCTCGTAGGGTTCAGCCAGCGTTTGCAGTGTAAGCGCAAAAAAATGTGTTTATTTACGACCTTAAATTAAAAACCTATAAAATTATCAGTGTTTCTCTACTATATTGTGACACTGGCAACCAACGGCGTACTCCATGGAGCGATACAGAAAAATAAAACATTGTTTAAAATTTGACGGATTAGGCGAGTGCTGGAAAATAATTGAGGCATTGGTAGGTTGGACGTTGAGTTAGGAAGACATGAGAAAATATAAGTCTTGGAATATAAGGATATTTTATTTTATTTACCACCAACCTATCGCATATGGTGGAGGCGCGATTCTAGCATAGTTTAGGGAAAGTGATAGGGACAGTACGCGGCGAAATAATATTCGCGATCGTTATAACAGCAGAATAGGATAATTTTGCTTATATGTTGTAGAGAATTTACCAAGAAGATTAAAGATGTCGGCAAAATTCAATGGAATACGAGGGGATGTGGAAGACTTCTTGCAAGAGTTTGAAGTCATAGCTAGCATTAAATCGTGGAGTGAGGAGCAAAAAAAATATAGCATTGCGGCATACCTGGAAGGACCCGCTTTATTATTTTATAAATCCAACTTCAGGAATTTTGACTCGTTTCAGCAATTATGTAGTTTATTAAAAGGAGAATTTCCATTTAATGCAAGTTACCACGAACAATTTTATTCCATGAAGCAAAACGTCAAACAAAATGTATTAGAATATTATTACGAATTGGAATTCTTACAGAAAAAGGCAGAAATAACCGAAGATAAATTTTTTATAAAGCAGTTCATAAAAAGTGTAAGACCAGAAATAAAACAATTATTTATTTCTAAAGTGTGTTCGAGCAAAGGTGAATTAAAGGCGGCTGTGCAACAAGTAAGTGAAATCGAAACGGAATCTCGATCCGAGAGGTACCAGTTGGCGATGCCATCTGAAAACTACGTTCTTCCATCGAGAAATCATGGGCAAGGTGATGAGTCTAGCCCTAGTGCGTCGCTTCGTACAAGGGAAGACACATCTACTGCTGTTGAGACTCATAGATCAACATACACCACACCGTCTACTGGGTTTCCTCAGCAAGGAAGATCATTTTCTTCGCGCTATAATTTTCGAAGTGTAAATAGACCGGATTATCATCAGGCGAGTAATCAACGATCAGATTATCGTCGGTTGAATAATCAACGACCTGTGGAACTGAGCGGAGCGTCACGCGCTGGAGGACGGCAGGATGCTATTGCATCTTCCACGGGACAATCGCACCCAAACGAGCAGCATCGTCGCTAGGTAGAGGGGGTGAAGCGGCGATGACCATTCCAACCCCCAAATCTGATGGCAATGCTGGAGGAGTACCGCACCTGAAGATACTCATCAAGGAGACAACGTTGCATGCATTGGTGGATACCGGAGCATCGGTGTCTTGTATTCCTTTGTCAAACGTTAAGCAGTTAGGGTTCAATCATGTTGAGGTTGCTGGTACTAAGTTACGTTCGTTTGGTGGTTCATTTGTGAAGGTGGTAGGATTTTTATCGTTGTCATTTTTTATTGAAGGTTCAGAGTTTATGCATAATTTTTTTGTAATTGAGGGCATGGAAGTTTGTCCAATATTGGGACAAGACTTCTTGAGAAATTATGGTGCGATTATTAATTTTGTGAAAAATTGTATCACTTTGAAAGACAACGTCACAGCATTCTTTTTTCCACAGCCAAACGTAGACAAAGACTCGGACACAGCTCTGACTTTTGTTTCGAATAAAGAGGACGAAGTACGATTTTTCGAAGAAGTTCGATTGAATAAAAATGAATATATATATTTTATGAATCTTCTGGAAGAAAACAAAAGAAAATTATTTTCAGATTTTAAGGTATCCAAACCGGTTGATGTATGCTTTAACATTAATCCAGGCTTACCAGAGAAACAACGTGAGGATTTAAATAATTTATTGATGAGGTGTAGGACATCTTTTTCGTTTTCAACGAAAGAACTTGGCAGGTATTCTGAGTCGCATGTCCTAGTTCAAACTGTGGATGAAGAACCGGTTCATAAACCGCCATATAGGGTTTCATTGAAACAGAGGTGTCTTATTGAAGAACAAGTGAAGGAGATGTTGGAGAATGGGGTCATCCAGGAGTCACGAAGTCCGTACGCGTCACCTGTGGTGTTAGTGAACAAGCCCGATGGATCGGTTAGGTTTTGTGTTGACTATCGTGCGTTGAATAAGAAGGTGAAGGTGGACTCTTATCCGATACCTCGTGTAGACGATTTGTTAGGTTATTTAGAAGGGGCATGTTATTTCGCAGATATCGATATGAATTCCGGGTATTGGCAATTAAGCTTAGGTGAAGGAAAAGAAAAAACGGCTTTTATCACGCATTGTGGGTTGTTTGAGTTCAATGTTCTACCGTTCGGGTTGAAGACAAGTCAGGCTGTATTTCAGAGAGTCATGGATAAAGTTCTTGCAGGACTTAAGTATAGGTGTGCGATTGTCTATGTTGACAATATTTTAGTGTTTGCGAAGACATATGAGGAATTTGTGATGGCTTTGGAGTCAGTCCTTAAGAGGTTGCAGGAGGCGAATCTCACACTGAAGCCGTCGAAGTGTAAATTTGGTTATAAAGAGGTTATTGTTTTAGGACACAAGGTTTCAGCGAAAGGAATTGGACCAGACCCAGAGAAAGTCACTGCAATGAGGGTGGTTAGGCCGCCAAATGATTTAAAAGGGTTAAGGTCGGTGTTAGGTTTATTTTCTTATTATAGAAAGTTTATAGATAACTTTTCGCTGTTGGCGTTACCGATGACAAACCTATTAAAGAAAGGAGTGAAATTTCATTGGGGTGAAGAGCAGCAGTTGGCGTTTGAGGCATTGAAAAGTCATATGTGTAATGGTTCAGTGTTAGCATATTTTTCATCGGATGAGGGAGTTGTTACGAGGTTGTTTGTAGATGCGAGTGATAAGGCTGTCGGTGCATGTTTAATGCAAGGAAGGGAGAGTATGAGACCGATAGCATATGCCTCTAGGAAATCGTCGGCAGCAGAAGAGAGGTATGCGATTACGGAGAAGGAATGTTTAGCGCTCATTTGGGCTATTAATTATTTTAAACACTATTTGTGGGGTCAAAAATTCCAGGTAGTAACGGATCATAAAGCGTTGATATAGTTACGCAGTAATAGGGAACATGCAGGAAGGCTTGCTAGGTGGGCGTTAGCAATCCAAGCGTGGGATTTTGATATTGTCTATTGTAAAGGTAAGGAAAATGTGGTAGCGGATTTTTTGAGTAGGAATCCGTTGTGTGAAGGTGAACCGGCTAGGTTACAAAAGTTAGAACAAGAAGATGGTTTGCAGGTGTATGCGTTGGATATTCCTGATATACAACAGCATCAAGCAAGAGACGAGTTTTGTTCTTACATGATAGCTAGAATACAGGGTCGTGATAATTCTAATAATTTTTGTATGATTAATGAAATTTTGTATAAACGGGTAAGGAGACAGGATGGTTCGGATGGGGAGTTATTAGTTTTGCCAAGGTCACTTTTTGAAAGATGCTTGCAGGAGTTGCATGATGATGTATGGACGGGTGGCCATTTGGGAGTGTATAAAACGTATGCGAGGTTCAAAGATAGGTATTTCATGAAAGGAGCTGAGAAAGAGGTTGAAAGATATGTAAAGTCTTGTCTATTATGTCAAGAACGAAAAAAATGTTTGAAAGTTGCCCCGTTGACGTCTGTCATTGTTGACGAAATTTTTGAAAAAATCGGCGTCGATGCATAGATTTAGTATGGCGTCGATGTGTTGGGTCCGATTAAACGGTCTAGCAGTGGAAATAAAATATAATTGTGGCAATTGATTATGTGTCGAAGTACGTTGTTGCCAAAGCAGTACCCAAGGTAACTGGTGAAGTTATAGCTAGGTTTTTGAGGGAAGAAATCTATTGCAGATTCGGAGCCGTAAAGGAAATAATCACGGATAGGGGCTCTGTGTTTACGTCCAGAGTAGGGGATTTAGTTGGTCTCCAGCTGTTGGATGAAGTTATTACTGGTGGTGTTTGTGATTGCAGAGGAGGATTGACACAGTGACCCTGTCTCTCCCATAGGGGAGAAGGGGATAGAAGAATAGATCATCAACTGTGTTGATGGGTTAGGTAAAGGATGGTTGGATAGGATATCAACTCTGATGGTTAATTTAATTTTTTTTTTTAGCTTATGCAAGGGTTCTAATGGGAGGTGTTGATCAATTGGCCCATACTCATGACGTATCCCGTGTTGCGATGTGCCCTTTGATTTATAGAATTAATGGTTGTGTAAAGCTGAGATTAGGGATATCAGATAGGTTTAGTTAGGTAGCGTATATGCCATCGGTAGGCTTTTTGTTAGGTTTTTGCCTAACGAACCCATCGCAGAGGTGAGACTTCGTGTTGATCATTATTTGAAATTTAAGTTTTTGAATTTTATATTAATCATGGACTTTGGCTGTAGAGTTATGTTTTTTTTGTTTGCGCTTTATTATTGACTTGCCTCTATCATGGGTGGCTTTTTAGTAAAAGGCATGCATGGCATATAAGATATCCTAACACTGTCTTTAAAAAAAAAAAAATTGTTTTCTGATTCAAGGGCTTCAAGTGGAGAAGGTCGTTGGAAGCAGAACCACTGCGGTAGCCAGGGGACGGTCATCAATGAACTTTGATGACTGAAGTTGAACCATGGGCATCTCTCCTGGGCAGTGCCTCGACCCTCAACGGAGCGGCGGGGAGATGTGACACTGGCAACCAACGGCGTACTCCATGGAGCGATACAGAAAAATAAAACATTGTTTAAAATTTGACGGATTAGGCGAGTGCTGGAAAATAATTGAGGCATTGGTAGGTTGGACGTTGAGTTAGGAAGACATGAGAAAATATAAGTCTTGGAATATAAGGATATTTTATTTTATTTACCACCAACCTATCGCAATATTATGCATGTATTATACATATAAACCTTCCTCTTGAATCAGTCTATCTAATAAAAAAAACCGCATCAAAATCCGTTGCGTAGTTTCAAAGATTTAAGCATACAAAGGGACATAGGGACAGAGAAAGCGACTTTGTTTTATACTATGTAGTGATCACAGACCAGGATACAACTCTGTGGTAGTGATAATAGAATTACATTTTTGTGTCGGCGTATTTGCACGAAGTTGCGAACGTTGTTCATTTATACATATTTCAACTGTTCTCTTAAAAGCATTAACTTGGTAAATATAATTTTTAAAAGTAAAATAATTCCTTTCGGCCGTCATGGCAACTTAACTTCGCAACCGGTTGAGAAAAAGACATAATATTTTTATTCTTTACGAATAAATATATTTTTTAAATAATTTTATTCTATTTTCTATTCTAACTATCGTTTGAAAATTTGCACTAATCCTGTAATAGCTCGCCCAAGAAAAATTTCAGCTTATTTGGCAAACGATTCATATCTAAATGCAGATATCATTTTTCGATATTAAAAGGATTTCGCTGTAAGGTGTGATAAACAAGGCTGTTTCGTATTTCTTTAGATTGATGAAGCTCGTTCGAAAACCCAAATCTTTCCATTTATCCATCATCGAGAGTTTAATTTTATATGTAAAATACTTACCTATGAAAATAATTTTAATAAATGGTTAATTTAATAAGCAACTATTCTAAATTACTATTTGCACTAACCATAAATCTATCTCATTAATTATGGCATATTTTTATCTGAAAGTTTTACCTAATGTGTTGCGAAGAGCGTCCGATTTTCAGCCATTCATTTTAAGTATATTTTACACTAGATTTATGCATAACCAACCGTTTATCAAGCAATACGTAACAACAGATAGAAAAATAAGCAATGAAAACACTTTCATCGAAGTCTGTTCACGACACATTCGCGAACAAGTAACAACCACAACTTAAGTTAAGTGTCATGGCTTAACTTAAGTTAACATTTGTGTGCATGAACATGTCTGTTTGTATCGGTCTGGGTGTTTCTATGTATAATATGTATTTATTTACAAAAAAAAAAGTATTTATGTAATGTTTATCCGTTGTCTAGCCTAGCACCCATAGCACAAGCTAATGCTTAGTTTGGGGCTAGATGGCGCTGTGTGAATAATGTCCAGAGATATTTATTATTATTATTATGGCTTACTTCCATTTCAGTGTACTTATTTAATGGAATCGATATTAAGAGAAACCTTTACAATACAACTATTTTAATGTTATTTAATGAAATAAATATGTAGTAAAAATTACGATAGTATAATTTTAATAGCCTTTAACAGTAATACCAAGCACTTACTTATATAGTAAGTAGGTAACCCACAGATAATAATTATAATATTACTCTAAATATGTATTTAGTAGCTTTCTATCTAATTTAGAACACAAAGTATTGTTAAGCAATAGTGGACTATATTGTAATAAATTGAACAATGTCAAACAGTCTAAAATTAAATTTTCACAAAAGCCAGTTCCATTTAACTGGTTCCAGTAAACTCAATATCAATAAACTTAACTATTCTGGATAGGTGAGCGGAGCTCCAATCGGCTGAGAATTTAATGACCCGTAGAACCTGATATCAAATAGTATCAATTTATTGTTTAGAGATCAACTGTAGAAAATGTTAACGTTTCAAACAATACATGAGTCATATTGTTCAATTATCCACTCTAGACCCGTGGTTCGCCTGGGTTGTCCCTATTGCCTGGGGACCACAATTATGTTTCCTAAACATGTCGACGGGTTCCAAACTCTTTTACGAAGTGTGCGTAAAAAAAAGCGCATTTTTATTGGTTATCTAGTTGCCATAGTCGGTAAAGCGTTGTGTGAATAACAACAAAAATAGGCCCAATAATTTTTCAGTCACTTTTCCAAAATAATAAAAGGTGTGTATGAACTTCGTCAAAGTCAAATGTAATACGTGCAGACAGTTAAATTGTTATTTGAATACCTAATATCTTATTATTTTTTATTAAGTAACGGAGACCAACAGTGTAATGTGTCTATCAAGGAAAATTGATATTTCATTTTGAGTGAGCTCATAAAGCCACCTTTGTCTAAAATAATTTAGTCATTTTCTAAGACTTTGGTTATTCTATATGCGGGACAAAGTGACTTAAAGACAGAGGTAAAACCTTGTGATATAATATATTATGACGGGAGCTCGTTGCTTCAATATTTTTTGTGGCCTTTTAACGGTTTTGTTTTGTCTTTCATACAGCCTTATTGTTCCATGCAATAATAGTGCAGAAAGTAAGATACGATCCACAATCCAGATTACCATTGATCAAGTATGACAGAAAGTTAAATGATTGATCAGAAACAATTTGGTGGAATAGATATTGTATTTTAAAATTCGTTGTGTCTTTCAGATGTTTTGCAATTAATTAGAAGGGTGAATGGATCCCGTTTTTAAAAGTTACACATCATTATTATGGCTCCCGCACCAACCAGAATTGGAAACCTAAATCTATACATGGCAGTTAAACTGTAATAGTGCCTGATAGCATTAACCTGATGATATACGGGTCCGATGAGTTTCCATATAATATTTCCTGCCTTCCATTCAGCTGCAGCGCACAGAAGCTCTGTTTTACGAGGTTATAAACCTTTTACTGACGATAAACCTAGGTCATACCTAAGCAAACATCTAGTTCGATAGCGCCTCGCACGAGATTAACTTGTCACCGATCGGTGTGGCTTGCCTATAGCTTTCAATTTCCCGAACGTGTCGCATATTTGAGCTGCCTAAATGCAAATCACGACCACTGAAACATAAATCAGCTCTGCGGAATACAAAATGTGCTGTCGTTAGAGGAATCAGTTATGATTTAGGTGTTGCCGTTTGCATTAGCTCGAGATATATTCGCTGATTGCGGGATACTCGTGTTTGAATAAATTTATATTGTCAATCTGTTACAGAGTATAAATTTACATAATAGGTTTACTGAAAGCAGAAAAGTGTTATATTTAATCAGACAATGTATTCGCTTATAAAAGAAATAAGTTAGTAACTACAAAACTAATACGTATGTAAATATCAATGATATGTATTTGGAACAATCTATATGTATTATGTTATTCCCATAGTCGAATTGTGTTTAATTTTGTGTAGAGCTTAAATCTGACGTTTTGACATGTTTCACTAATGAATAGAGCGAAATATACGATCAATCAGGCAAGAGAAAATGACAGCAATAATATAAATAAAATTGGTTAAATGTAGGTAAGTAGTAAGAGCCACTAATGGTGTATTTTTGTTTCTCTAAATAGAAACATAGAAGTTATACCTATCTGTCAAAAAATCGTTTAATGTACATGACTTTCACGACTACATACTTGTATGTAACAGTTCGCAAACAAATCATTTTCCTTTCCTTAACGTCTGGCTATGATTTATATTGCAGGTTGTGTTGTAAGAAATTAACATTTCAGTCTCGTGAGCATTTGTTCAGTGTCTTTGCCAATACACCACACCGACACACATTTAATATCCATCAAGTGTATTCCGACTGAGCCCAAAAGATGCTCAGGATTTATTTCATTTGTATTCTGAACGGGAAAGTGGGACATCTGCTATTTACGAAGGATCGAAACTTCCAAAGAGAATATAACACAGCCTTTGGGATTGTGGCAAATCACGTGTGAATTGTTTAATTTCGATATGGGAATAAAATCTTGCACTTATTGTGTTTTCTCTTTTATTTCTTTTTCTATGTGCATTATAATGATAAACTAAAAATAAACAGAAACATTGAGATGAAAAGAATCAAACGAGATCTAGATTTAACTACATAGCTAGCAAGTTTATAAGCATTCAAAATCGGTACCTTTGGAATAAATTCTAGTTTAGAAACTATATTTATGCCAAAGGTAACCAAATCCGATCAATAATTATTGCGTGAAAGAGTTATAAACTTCCATCCCCCATCCTCACAAACTTTCGCATTAATAACACTAGCCGTTTGTATGAATAAAAGGTGGACAGGTTATTAATAACCTTAATGATTTAAATTTATTCAGCTTCTGGAAAGTTGTATGTACGAGTAGGTGTAACTTTCTAATAACTATAATTGTGTTGGATGTTTCGTTAAGACGTAGTTTGATTTGATTTTTCTGTTTCTTTATAAAACTAACGGTAAAGCTAGCTTACATGCAAAGAATACCAACTTAACTAAAATAATGAATATTAAAAAGGTTATTGCACTTTAGGAATGAAAAGTACAGTCACTTTTTAAATATTCACTCTGTTGAATTTTCATGAAGTAAAATAAAATGAGCTTTAAATTTATATCTTTCTAGAGACAAATTCTTAAGTTTGTAATGTTAAATGTATGAATTTTCTTGAAATTCTTGAATTTTAACGCGTGAATTTAAATGTGAAATTGTTGAAAGAAATATCCAAGGCAATGTAATGAAAAGAGCAAAGTGTAAGTAATTAAATCAAGCCCTGTTAGCTCTCCAGGAAGAACATTCGTAATGGAGGAAGGTGCTGTTCTTAGGTGAAAGCTTCATAGAATTTCATTTCACTCTAATGAAATGAAATGAAAAGGTTTTATGGATGTTAGTGCGCTCGAAATTAGAAAATGTTTATTTATAAAGAAAATAGACGAGTAACGTTTATAAGGCTCCATTTCGTTATCATTCGTAGGATATGCTATGGAAAAAATTATCTTCTTTCGGAAAAAAGAAAGAAATCATTTTTTTTTGTTTTATTACATGCCTTTGTTAAGTAATTATATTTATGGAATCAGAAAAAGAGTAAAATTACAAGGTAAAGAAACAAAAAATAATTTTAAACAAGGAGGAGGGGAAGGCAGAAAGTAGAAAAAGGTGGCTGGATTTACACTGGCAGGTATTCTCACGCGCTTATGCTTACTTTTTAAAATGGTAGCTCGGTGTTATTGGCATATGTTTTTGTACTCATATATTATGATAGCTCGCCTACTTCCTCTTCTTCTCAAAAAGGTTCAGCGTAGTGCTCAAGGTAAGGTACTTCACACAAGTTATTCCTGATTCAAGAGGCCTCTGTTATTTGGTACGGGACGGTAGGCGGTAGAAAAGAAAAATAATTTGCTACTCAAGCAGATCGTAGCTTCCGGCCATCCCGGGCGATCCCCTATTATTCCGCCGAAGATATCTCGTGTACTAGATTGTAAAAACGAGCTGAATAAACCTAAGATTTAATCCTCCTTGCGAAGCGAGTCTTCGCTTTAATGCAAATGAAATTTTTATACAGAAGTAGGTATTGTTAACCCTTTCCACGCCAATGTCTGATATATCAGACAAACCATTTTCGTGCCCACCACGCCAACGTCTGATATATCAGACAAAAAAACAGGATCAAGAAACGTTGTATTTTTACTTGCCTGAATGAGTTTAATAAATTTTTTTGTGAATATTTTCAAACGTTTAATGTGTACAGAATAAAATTAAGTTAAAATTGCAGAATATTTTCACGTCTTTTTACCCTAAAAACCCTTACAAAACAAACCTTTTTTTGGCCAACATCTTAGAGACATTTTACGTAATAGCCCAGCGCCAAAGTCTGATATATGCGACAGATAGTGACGTACCCAATACTATAATATATATACAAAATACTACAGTATTTACTTCAAATCGTAAATATTTTCAATTAATATGATACATAAGCATAACCTTATTACGAGATAATTTTAAGATGGTCAATATTTCATGTGAAATCGTACAAAACCAGCTCACTTTTTATATTATATTGCACGTATCGACAGTTGTATTTCCCAACACTATCGTAATGAATCTTTTCATTATCACCGTACGCCAAAGTCTGATATATAAGACAGGATGTGACGTCAGAGACGATGGATGTTTCTAGAAAAATTAATTTAGTGATGTGAATTGAAGGTATTCTGAATATATGTTTTTAAAATGTGACACATTCGTTGCAATTAATATTTTGTGTCAGTTGTGTTATTCGTATCGTAACTGCAATATAATTATGTAATAATGTTGTCTAATGAAACAACAATCCCATAGTTGTTGCTGTGTAAAAAGAATTTTCATGAAACATAATATTATTAATTACCTTTAAAATAAAAAAAAAATAAAAAAATCGTTAATTTCGGACAATAAAATGGGCGATTTTGCCCGTTTTGTTAGTTCTCAATAGATGGCGCCGTTCCACCTATGCAATCACAAGGAACGAAACGTCATAAAGTTTACTTTGACATGACATTTTTTTTTTTTTTGTTTTTTTTTTTTTTTTTTTTTGGACTTTTTCCAATGACTGTTTTTGATAAAACGAAACGTTCTGTTTATGTCAGATGTCATTTTCATTTCCGAAAAAAATACTTATTGGCGGAATTGTTAATAAAAAATACAAAGCAAGCTATTAATTATGAATTTTTTTTTTTTTTTTTTTTTTTTTTTTTTTTTTTTTTTTTTTTTTTTTTTTGTTCATGTTCATTCACTCAAACATTTGTGTGAATGAACATGTCTGTTTGTATCGCCCTGGGTGTTTCTATGTATAATATGTATGTATTTACAAAAAAAGTATATAAGTAATGTTTATCCGTTATCTGGCACCCGTGTCCCATTCAACTGTGTGAATAATGTCCAGAGATATTTATTATTATTATTTCTTATTATTTTTTATTATTTATTGTGAAATTTTGCCGCCCCCTAAAAAGTGCCGCCCGGGGCGGACTGCCCCCCCCCCCCCTCCCGGCCATTGCTACACCACTGAAAACCTGCCCTAACAACTTTTTATTTTGGAATGACTTAGATTTATTTAAAGGGTGCGGGCGAGGGGCGGTGCGAGAATGGGGTAGCAGTATAGCAATTATCGTTATTAATAACATTTATTTACAAACTTATCGATATTATGATACCCAAACCGGAAGTAGTCACATCACTAAAACTAGATAAAGCCTGTATGCCTTCTGCTGCGCTTCATCTGGTACGCCAAAGTCTTATATATCAGACAAATAGTGATGCGAAAGGGAATTCCTCTAAGATATATTTTTGCGCTTTAAATAAAAAAATATCCTCCTGAATTATTTCAAAATTGTTTTATTCTTTCTATATTTGAACAATAGGGTGATTTTAATTCAAACATTAGTTTAAAATCATTACAATATTACACATTTACACACATTTTTAATCAACCTCGATAACATAGTGTCTCCGCACTACTATAAATGCGTCTCAAAACGGTCGTGGCGTGTGGGGCGCCATTTTCGGAAAAAAGCGTGGCGTGGAAAAGGTTAACTTGGGAATTGAAGTCAGTTTTGGAGAATATCTGCTACACTGAATAACTTTTAAGTTGTTTTAAGGTAATATGTATAAAGTGTTTCTAACGACAATGTATTAAGCTGATTTAAGCTATCTATGCGTCAAATATTACCTACGGTTATGACACAAATACCCAAATTCTCGTACCTACTGCTAGTTTTTCCGAGTAATACAGTTGACTGACTCCAAGCTTTACCTGCGGTTTTTGATGGCTTCTAAGATGAAATCGGTAGAGTAAGACATATTTATCTCTATCTGTTTTTCGTCGTCATAAACAACCTTTAACTAAGTAAGTACATGTTATTAATGCGAAAATATGGATAAATGGACTTTTTTGTTACTCTTTCACTCAAAAAGTACTAAATGAATTATAATAAACCTTAACAATAGTATATTATACAGCTTATAACACATTTATGATTGTTCACCACTTGGACGCAGCAAGAGCAATGTGTGGATAGAAGCTAGTAAAATTATAAAACGATTCAATACATCTGTCGATGGTGCGCTGTATAGCTCGTGTGTTGTCGAAGAGACAAGACAAAGTGTCAAAGCGCATCCTGTTATAGACAAACGCGCGGGCAAAGCGGCACCGACGGCGGCAAGAGCCGCAGAGCCGCTCGCAGGCTGCACTCGGCCTCGTCCATTATATCGAATCCACGACTAACGAAGCCTATTTAAACGTATGCAATACACAGATTAAACAAGTAAAGTGTTGCTAACACTAATATGTAGTTTTACTCGTTATAGACAAATGTTAGTTGTTCTTGTAGGCTACAAAGGAACATTAAAAATGTACAAGATTCGTGAGTACTTTATATCAATTGACTAAACAAGTATCTGAACCGATTAAGTGTAAAAATAGTTTAAGACACATTCTTATTTTATTACATTTGTAGATTTGGAAAAATACGAGTTATAGCTTTAATGCTCACAAAAGAGGCTACTATAATACAAAAAATAATTATTGCGAAATAAACATACCTATACTTAAAAAAATATTAAATGCAAAACCACGTGCACCTTTTTGTGCATAGGGTAAACCCTATGCACAAAAAGGTGCATAGGGTAAACCCTATGCATCGCGGATTTAGCATTATACTCGTACTCGTAGTTACGAGTACGAGTATAATGCTAAATCCGCGATTGATTCAACTAAACAATAACATCACACGCTGGACATAAACAATGAAATAAGAGGAACATCGTTTGTCACTTCCACTTTGCTTAACTAAATGCGATAAATCTGGCTAAAAGTTCTGGGTGGCCTCGGATGTGTTCCTTGGTAGACCCCAAAAGGACCCTTAATCTTCAGCCTTTGCCCTTGCCAAAATCTTAATGGTTATGCTAATGTAAGTTTAATTTACATTAAACTCAAATTAATTGTTTATTAAAACGGCAACGCAGCATTACCGTATTTACTGTACGCTGTGATAATTCCAACAGGGGATAATTAAACACTTCGAAACGCGAATTACGCGTCAGTTAACGGTAAATTCATTTGTAAACGGACAACGTACGACCATAGAAGCTGTGTTAATTGCTTCTCTGGGATGTACTTTCATGTTTCTATACCCGAAAATGCTTTTGAGATTGCAAAATTAATTAACCGACATTATGTGTCCTCACAAAATTGTAGGTCAAGAGTTTGCAGGATTAAATTCTGACAGTCATAAATGAAAATGAATGATAAATTTTGCAGAAGCTGTAATCTAGATAATTTTGAGAAAAACTGAACTATTTCTTGCAAGGACAAAACAATCTGTAGCATTGACCAATAATACAAAAAATCGAATTCTTTGAGTAAATATAGTAATGAACTGTTACGAAAAGTTGTAAGTAAACAAACTGTTATCAGTTACAAAATGTTGGTGCACCCCGCGCGTCTGATTCACTTAGTTTTTTTAACGTGTAGTAAAGAAGCCATCTTGCTCTAAATAGCACCATTGACGGGAGCGGGCGGGAAGCGATGGCGGGAGAGGCAGGGCGGGCTAAAAATAGACGACCGTCGTACTGGGGCAAGGCCGTGGCCCGTAGTCCCGCGGCCGCGCAGCTAAGCCCTGGCACAGTATAACAAGGATACGCAAGATACGCCCTTTCTTATGCGCTAGGTCGTGGTTTTAATCTAGAAATTTCATGTGTGGAACGTTTATTTTTTCTATGACTTTACTCGTATTTCACTATATTGCATGTATTTATTGTACCACCTACGCTGGTTTTGATTCCCATTTCACGAAGGATTAAAGCTTACTTTGGGGTTAAATCAATCTTAATATATGTGATGTCCGATATTTATAGCATTATTGCTTAATAAATAATAATAATAAAATATCTTTATTTTATTTAAGAATAATATAACAAACGCGAAGAAAAAGATACATTAGACGGACTCAGCTACATGAGAAATGTCCACCATTGCGGTGACTAATACAAAAAGTAATGCTTCTTCATCTTTGTGTGTCAAGTGTTACATGTGACACGGGCAGGATTTAGTTTTCATACTGTTATTTATTTCCCGGAGCCAGGTAAAATCCCCGAACATCCTTGCGATTAATCAGCGAGTATTTGCGCACCAAGTGTCGGCTTAGGCGCATTTAGCGTGAATCCGAGTCCTCCAGTCCGGATCGGTGCGTCAGATATCAAGGTGAGTACTTGAATTTAGTTAAGTGATACGTGAAATCTAGATGTAATAGTGTTTGCGTGTGTAATTTTGATTTCACATGAGCCAAGGTTTCGAGTTTGTTTTGATTACCTAAATGTTGTCGTCGTAGTAGCAGAGAGGATCCCAATAGGCGACTGGATTTATTAACGGTTGTACTCGTATATGTACAAGCAAATTTCATTTATACTTATTCTGCGTTCTACTGACATTGACAATAAATTATGAAGACTTTGTAAATAATTTTTTTTTTATTAACATAGCACTTTCAGTAAAAAGGAAAAAACTCTATTATTGCGCATTCGTATTCAAGACCGGCGTGACTCAGTCAACATACCGCAACGTAAACGAAAGATTTTCTGCTCCATTTGAAAGGCAAAATAAATGTAGTTTATATAGTTTTTGAGTGTTTGTCGGGGACTAGAACATGACGTTAAAGCTGATAAAACTTTTGTAGCTTTAATATAGCTGTTGTGTCATGTCTGTTTCGGTCATTTACAACAAAATAAAAGTTAGGCCGTTAAAGTGTATCATATGTGTAGTCTGTTAGCAGGATTTGGTAGTAAAGAAAAACGGTTTCAAATCACTTTGTTTGTAGAAAAATTTTACACGCCGCCGTAAAAAATGTTCCAAATAAGCTGAGATTTTCGGATATAATAACACGAACAGAATCCTTTTATTAATAATTATAAGTTTTTCGCTTCCTTTGGTGACAAATCAAATACACCAGTTTTTAGGAAAATATAAGGTGAGCTGTGCATACGACATGCAGACAATAATATTGTCATAGCATATTATGCTAATCCTTTGCTAATTCACTACCAAAACTTTTTTCTGACAATATAAGAAACGTAACGGTTTTAAGCTTTTACGCAACATCATCATTTAAATAAAAAGAATACTAAAAGGGAACAACCCAAAATCAACAGTGTTAGGTATTACCTAAGATTGTCGAGTCTGTAGGAAAAGGTTACGTATTTTTTTCTCCTGACGCAGATCCATTTCAATGTTCTCTAATGCGAGCTATAAAGTCTACGAGTCTTAACCATTTTCCTTTTTGGTGTGGAATTGCTATTTCATATTCCATAAATCTTGTAATGTATTGTGTAAGTGTATTTCGCAAGGCTCAATACTTTAGAGCTGTTTTCACTCCGCATAAATCAAATGTTTTTCGATTTCGCCACGTTCAGGTAAAAGTTTATCAGTAGAGACAGATACTACGATAGCTTTAGTATTATTCGTATACTAAAGTTGTATTTGTGCTTTGACTAATACAACATTAAATTATTTCTATTCGAACTGCATCAATTGTTATTTTTTAATGTAATTTATATATTATTGTGATATAAATATTTTTACTGACCTAGGTCAAGTGACATATTTGAGACTGCACTTGAATATTTGAGTTGCAACTGATACTATAAGTTCATCCTAAACGCTGGACTAAAGTAATAACCCTCAGATTTCTTTTTTTTAAATGTAGCTTTTATTGAGTTGAAATGTACTAAAATAACCTCAGTCTGAAAAAATGATCAATGCAACCATTCATCACGCCGCAAGTAGACGTACCCCGAAACGATATTGCTTCCGTTTTTGAGGGAAATCAAATCCAATATAGTAGTCACTCCACTCAGTGGCCGTATATTTCGTCTACGACTGTGGGAGTGGCCGATTGGACCGGCCGATGGGCCCGGCCGTTACCTGGGTTGTCGCTGGCCAGATTAGATGTTTTATAAAATTACCTTGATTCTTCAAGGCAGGGGCAGTAGAACAAAATTTACGATACTGGAAATGGATTCCGATTAGATTAAAAACAATTGTTTGGAACTGAAACTATCTTGGTGAAAGGCACGCATCTTTGGCGTAATCTGATTCAGTAAATATAGATTGTACCATAGAAATTTTTTTTTTTCAAAGCTAAGGGGTAACTAAGGAGTTTTTTTAGTTCAAAGCAAAGCGCTACTTATGATAGTTTGTACTTGTCTGGAAATCTCTCACCGAATTGCATTGTTATGCCATAATTTTTTTCTGAAAGCAAACTTTCTTTCCCTCCCAAAACATATTTTAAGAAGCTTACTTGGAGCAGGATTTAAATAATAGAAGCTATAAAGTTAAGAAGAAGCTATTTCACTTTCATTTGTTATATAACTTTTCATAGCCAATAGGTGTGCGGTGAAAACTCTACACTAACTTATAAAATATTCATAGTGGGTTGGAGTTCCGATAACACTATAGCAAACTGGGGTAAATTCGATTGAATTAACATGTGAACATTGTAAATATAGTTCCTTGATTATACAGCAAAAGGATCAAAGGGATCCTTCGGTGATTAACGCCGGGACAATTTAGTTTGAGAAAATGGAGAGTACTAGGTACCTACTTACGCTTTAGGTGAGTAAACCAAAACTTAAAAAGTTATCCAAAGATCCATCCAGCCAAACAAATGCAATTATAATATTAGTAGGATACTTAAAAATATAAATTCCATCTAATAAAACATATTATGTAACGCATTTATTCAAGTTTTAATCCAGCGTAAGAAGAAGTTTTTGCTTTGATAACAGAAAAGACAAGATCTTACTTGTTGGGTTTCCGCTAATCATAACTGTGATTGACATTTTACTAGACAGTATCAACACTATCAACGTTTCTAATGATTAAGAAAATCCTTACTTCCTGTTGCGAAGATCAGAAGAGTCTACAGTCTGGCAGCACATTGAGGGACGTTTCCAGGTGAAGCGTCCCTCAATGGAATAGGCCGCAGTGACCGCTTACCATCCGGTGAGCTGCGAGCCTGTCTGCCAACTGACCTAGTATAAATAAAAAACAAAAAAAAGATTAAATAGCCATAAGCGAGGAGGCAGGTATATCATAGTATAATATATGCGGATAATGGTTTATACAAGGCAATTTCCTGGATTTATTCAGCTAACAAAATATTTGAAAGGATTAATTAATTCGGTTAACAGATTAGCCCTCGAGGGCGGAGGAAATTTGTTTGTACTCTTCTGGACTGGTATTGTAATTCAAATCTTTTAAGCGGGTATTTGTATTTAAATAAGTTTTGATATACATATTTACCTGTTCACCTTTTGTAAGGTAAATGAATAATATATTATAAGGTTATACACAAAGGTCTGTGTGGAACATATACAATGATATTTTATATTATAATCTATATTTATAAAAACTTTACCGAATTAGATTGTTATTTTGAAGCTTTGTTTCTATTGTCAGGACAAGGTTTCGGCAAGGATCAATTCGACAAGTATTTATGAGAATTTTTTAAAATATTATAGAATATCAATAGGCCGACCACCTGAGAGCAAACAACCATTGGGTCATTTTCCATATAGGGACAATTCACGAGGAAAGATCGCCTTTGTATGCACCCATATAAAAGCATACTATATTCTAATTTAATATCCAAGCCATAACTTTAATTTAGCCAGAGTTCAACGAGACATTATTTGATCATGTTAGGTAGTATTTAACTAGCTCTCGATTTCGAAGCTGTTGCAAGCAAGCTGTTGTTTCTATTTGCGCGGGACCGTGGCGCTCGCAATATCGAGGTCTCGCTAGATTATACACGTACATGGTAAATATTCACTTTAACCCGACAGTTCAAATATGATATGTTCCTTTGTTTTGATTGTGTCAATATTCTCCATTCATTGTAAAATTATGTCCTTAAACATACACAGTACAACCCTTAGTTTTGGCCTTCGATCACTCACTGATATTCAAACTCGATTCTCTCGGAATTTTTGTCAGTGTTATAAAGGTAAATCTACCTGTTACGTTCAATTTATCTGTTAGGTTTTGGAAAATATGAAATGAACATCAAAATAACTAATTACACATTAAAGGTATTTTTGATGTGCAGTTAAATACAACCCATAAGTTTTTATCTATTTAGTTGGCAAAATTTAGAAAATACAGCTAGCGGTCGAATGCTCTCAATGCAGCCAAAAGTATTCAGGACGATAAGTCGTTATAAAAAGATACATATGTTAATTTAATATATGACGTGTTATATCGTAAACAGTACTTTTACAAAACGGCTAGACAATATTACCCGTTCCTTGAACTGGATGAAACGTAAACAGTTTTATTACTGCAAAAGCTGTGGAAGTTTTATAACTAGCGAAACTGAACCATAATCATAATGTCATGTCACATCGCCGAGCGACGGCCGATTACGTCGGGCTAGACCATAAACAAGTCGTTATCTGTAATAGTTTATGCTGTGACTGGTGTATACAGGGTTAACTACTAAAAAATGACTTTGAATTGAAAAGGACATAACAAGCTTTGTAAATTGGATTATGAAAAGGTCGGAGACGGCGAATATTTATGACTGATTTTGTACAGAAATAAATTTAACGTGGTTTATAAATGCGCCCAAAAACCTCAGACATAAATATATTTTAGATTGGTATCGGACATTAAACCTTAACCTAAGCAAAGCTAGTTAAACCTTTTTTCTATCTCTTTCTTCCTTTCTTTAAGTAGCCAAGGTTCTAATTTCTGCGCTAGACTGTGCTGTGTTTTGTTTTTCCGTCATACATTTGTTTTTCAGTTTTTGACATATCAATATTTTAACCGGGTGTCATGTGTATAGCTAGCCACTACGAAATGGTATTTGTCACGTGAAATTTTCCTTTCAAACATGGAAATATTATTCAAATTCTTGGTTGCGGTTATGGTGATGATAATTAGATAATCAGTAAGCATGTCAATCCAATTAGTTATGGTTCTATTTAATATCAGTGACAAAGGCCTTCGCTCGATATTAACAGGCCAATACTTTACTTTCAGTTACCATTACGTGTACTGGTGATAGGTGATATATTTAGTGGGAGTAGGGGTTTAGCACCGCCCTCGTTTTGCTTCCCCCTTAAGACAAATGCGACGTCCACCCCTTTTTAATTATGCAGCCTTTGTACTTACAGTGTCTCAGTTTTTTAATTTGTCTCCAGTCCCAATGGAACTTAAATCTTTATGATTAGAATTAGAAATTTCCACAATTTAATCAAATTTCTTTTTAAACAAATGAAAGAATAATAAAGATATATATTTTATTAAAATGTTATTGAAAACCTTCACAAGTGTGTATTATCTGTGGATCCCATGGGAGCGAAGCATAGGATCCAAGTGGACGGAGGCGAATATTAAGTATAAAAATTATTTATGTGATTTGCTTTATTTACAGTTTCATACACTTCTACGTGGAATTTTGACACAGCTTGTGATCGTCGTATTTCTACTTGTATACTTACTGTTATACCCATCCGTTTCTGAAGATTTTTGCTATGTTTTGTTGTATGGTTATCGGTTCGGTAATGTTATGTATGGCTAATATGGTGCTACGCATCTACTAAAGTGTTTGTGATATTCATGGCTTGTATGATATAGGACGATGAAGATGCAACTGCGGTGAATTTATACGGATCAACATGGGACCTACCTACCTAACTAACCTACTTTACCTTTGCTAGTACCTGAAAAACAGTTGCTTCAAATGCTCTCAAACCAAATAATTAAGTCGTCCTTTACAAATTATGATGAAGAATACGTATCAAAAGTTACAATACGAATGTAACTGAAATATTAATACGCATCCTTTTTAGTAGTGGGTACTCTACCCTCTTGAAATATTGCATAAAATCCTCAAGAGGCTGAAGTAAAGACGCGGGCCGAGACGAGATGCCTCTTGTGGAAGAGTATAGTGCGGCCACTAGATGTGTCTGAGAGGCGGTGGGTGATGTCGCATGCGGTGGTCCGTTGTGCGGACAACAATGGCAAAACTGCCGAATTTTGTCAATCAATCTTGAATCTTTTCACGATAGGCAAACAGTTTAAAATGGAGTGTGGCCATTTGGAGGTTTAGTAAGTTATTGTGTGTAAGAGTATGTATCTGAATATTCAATAGAGTTATGGTAAGGGCATCGCGCGTCGATGAGAGGACTTTGAATTTACGTTTGTTATTAACATTTTAAGAAATAATATTTTCAAACACACAAATTATTTTAACATTGATGTTTTAGGTTTTATTTTAACCTTTATAAAGTTCTGCACGTAAATATATGTACGATTAAATCTTTACCAATTAGGTGAAACAAATAAAAGTAGGTAAAGGCTTGAATGGTTTTAAGTCTATTTATATCCCATTGTAGTGTAAAGGTCTCTACCGTTGAAATCCAGTCATCCAAAACCAGGTTGGTTATACAAACGGAGCTTTGTTTTAAATGATACAAAAGAAACAACAGAAAACAACCAAAAGTTTTACAGCGTTTGTTCAGGATGATAAACGTCCGTTTGCAGCTATTATATTCAACAAGGTTCTAAACAAAACTTTTAAGAATGAAGAAAGCGGCTGCGAGTGTTGCAGTGTGCAGTGGTTTAAAACGCCTCTTGTCAAGAAAGTACCTATCTTGCGACCACTAGATGTTTCTGAGGTGAAAGCTGTTCGCACAGTATTCTGTGCAAGCACCTGTGCACTTCCACGCTTTGTTCCTACACGCTCACAACACTTTTGAGTGTAATCGAACTCGAGGGGAACATTTGTTGGAAATGGACTATTTCGAGCTAGGCACGTATAAAATTGATGTTCAAAATATAACGTAAACTTTGAGATGAAGACAGAATGAAGGACGATGTTAAATTATTTTAAAATGTTATTTTGTTTCTGGAAGAATTCAATATTTTGATACAAACAAATGCATTTGAAATTATATTCACGTTATGACTCTACTAGAATTAAGACTGAAATCGCACACCCGGTAAAAAACTGTCATAACATAAAAACATGCAAATCTGGTAGAGTCATTTTGTTACTTAATAAAAATTGACCACATAATCGCACAACCGCTAAAAAACTGTCATGACGTAGAGGCAAGGCTGGTCTCACTTTTTTCAGTAAAATAATATTTTTATAATCTCACTTTTTGCACTAAAATAATATTTTACTGCAAGGGGTGAGATTTGCCTGTTTTTGTGTTATGACAGTTTTTTACCGGGTGTGCGAAATATGTTTTAGATTTATGTATATAGGAAT
This sequence comes from Mecyna flavalis, assembly GCA_949319885.1. NCBI lineage: Eukaryota > Metazoa > Arthropoda > Insecta > Lepidoptera > Crambidae > Mecyna > Mecyna flavalis. Next base: position 12,491,044 of record OX439426.1, read on the forward strand.
AAAAATCTCCCTAATAATTGCAACGTACCTATGTTTAAGGTAATGAATAGGTATATTATTTTTCAACGAAAATAAAAGTACGTTAATCCACCACAAGAGCTACGAAAACATGACGACATTCTCTTAAAGGGCAAGACTTCAAAGGAGCATCTTTTCATGAATTCATGGGCAAGACGGCGCCATTCACAAGAAAAAAAATAGGGCAAACGGAGACTCCCGCAGATCTGCGAATACTTACATGACCAGAGAAGCGTATTCAGCTAAGGTCCGTGAATGAATGCTTATATTTTGTACTGGCTTAGCCAACGTAACCAACGGAGAGAAATAATGACACGCAAGTTAAAGTTGGGATTATATCAGACTATCTAACTTGCGGTGTATGAGAATAGTTTTTAAGTGGTAGTTAACGTAATAGGACTTTTGGCGGATTTAAGTCACCCAGGTGATGCGGTAGTTGGTTTTAGGACACAAAATTGTTAATTTCTTCACATCCCACATCACTCTTGTAATCCAATAAACGAGGAACAAACCGCGTATGAATAAATATGTACATGTCAAATGGCGTCATAAAAATAAGTTCAACATTTTGATAAGGTAAGCGTACCTACATCATTACCTCGTTATCATTAGCTCGTCAACGCACTTGACAGATATTTTTTCTATTTTTGCTTCGCTGAGCAGAGCAGGCTGGCGCTTTTAGCATATCGCCGCGAGGCCTCATTACCGGCGTCTCGTTAGCATGAGCCAGCCTCTTAACGACCTGGCTTAGCATCCAGATGTGCGCACAATACGCCAAAACTAACCGGATAATTAAAGCGGCAAGTGTGCAGAATCGAACATCAATCGCGGGAAAAGCTTTGCCTCAAACTTTTGACTTTATTCTTACGTTTATATTTAATTAAAGGATAGGTATTAGAATTAGACATATGTATAATGCATCTTATGAAGATAGTCTAAAATATTTGTGAACCATCGTATATGATATAAGGGAACATTTATATCAGGTATTTCTAGTAGAGTTTTTTACCAATCTCTCCTAATAGCACTTTGTTTACCGTCGGTAGACCTAGTGACCTGGTTATTGTTGTGTGGCCGTCTAATGGCAAAAGGTGTAAAGATCGGACAGCTTTGGATGATCGTGCGAAGGTACCATCATTTCGTGCAAAGAAAGCCGTGTGCTAACTTTCCGGGCAACTTAATAAATGATGTGGGGGTCTGCAGCACTCACATTAAGTTTAGGGCGGAGTTCGTAAATGTGTGGAGGGTAGCTTCGGCGGAATGGCATACTGGTGGAATTGTGGAGGCACCAAGTGCCTTCCCGATAGTGTGGAAGTGGATCATTGGGAAAGTTTAGTAGATAAAAGACGGCAGAGACATAAACCAAAGAATGATTGGTTCTTACTATTGCGTAACTCCGTCGACTCTTAGCTAATTTGTTTCTTGTGACATACAGACAACTAATAGTAGAACAAGTACAACAACGAATTGGCAGTACGTTTTGACTTTTAGGTACACGTTTTACAGACTCAAGATTTAAATCCAGTTTCCACTTCGAAAACTTCAACCAACTAACCAACCAAAATCCAAGTTTTATTTGCAATGGTACTTTTTATCTTTAGACTGATCTTAAGACATTTCATTCAAAACGACCAACCATGCATAAGCATCCGATAACGATGATAACTATAGAACTTAAGGTTTCCAGGACGCTCAAAACCAAAAAAAAAAGACCAAAATCTAGGACAGTTTTGCTTACTGCCTTGAAAATAAAATATTTTTCTGAGGTGCAAATGCTTGTCTCTAATCTTGTTATATTTAAATAAGTCTTTAATGTAATCTATTAAAACAGCAAACAGAGTCATTCATTCTTGTAGAGTAAATTTTTACTCTGACAGTGATGATACTATCTATTATTTGAATTTACGAAATCATAAAGGAAAATGTAACTCATACAAGTATAAAAATGAGCAGTCTTAGTCAAATTCTTATCAAGTGCTAATTGGTGATCACAAACCTGAGCTATGTTTGACCAATCCAACACAAATGTTGCTTGACCAGTTGAGTGTTGAATTCAGGTCACTGGGGTTACAGACAGCACTTAAACTATACTAATCATAATTTTCGGGCAAAATTAAAAAGATTAAAACCATAAAGTCTCTGTACTAATGAATTGTTTTCGAGAAGACAAAAAACAAAGAGTGCCATTACAGTAGGAGCCGCAGGTAGTAAAAGCACCTAAAACAATGGCCGGCCCTCGACAATGAAAGCAACACTCGCTAAAACTTATTTACACAAACGTTCAAAATGCATGCTCCGCGCCTCGGTATCGTTTTTAACATTTACACATTTGTACTGCACGTGAAAAACTGTTTCTGTTGTAATTATTTTTCGAAGATGCTAAATATTTATGTTCACCTTCGTAAATATTATGTAAGTACTTGAATATATATAATAAAATTATACTCTGTCGTTAATTCCCACCATTTTTTAATTCCCAACATTTACAAAAGCGTCAATTCGAATAAACATATGCAGTAAATAAAATGTGCACAAAAATTACAATTTCGTTTTCGATGGCAAGTTCCAGTCAATTAATCCTTTTAATATTTAATGCTTTTTGAAAAATACTTTTATTCTTCACAAGAAAATAAAATGCTAATTCCTCTCTCAAGCTTCCGAAATATTTATCACAAAGACGAATTAACAACAACGGACAATTTCTTTCTTCGAGATAAGATATTCAGAAATATTAACCTACATATTTCCCTTCTACAGCACTCCCTCAAATTTAAAGGGAGGTGAACTTAAATAATAAATTGGAGAAGAATATTATTTTTTGAGCTCGTTTCCTCTTTTTACTTTTCCGAGTTCAAATTACCTACTTCCTTGATTTGCATGTAGAGACAAAACTGGATCGGAAGAAAGTCTTTTCGGCGTCTTCGTTGAAGAATTATTAAACGTACTTGTTCCAGTGTAAAATTCTTGTGAAGTTCTTGTAAAGATTTCTTCTTTTTAGGATAAAAAACGAAAGCCTCGGTCTAATGACAATTTGAGACGGAAAGCCGTTTTTCGTTGAAAGATTTTCAAGGATAATTGACATCTAAGTTCTAACAGAAGCATTTCTTTCTTTGATTGTTTTAGGTAACCATTTGAAATGATTTTCAACGAAGAATTTTGGTGACATCTACAAAAAGTGTCACGAGTCTTTGAACAATGAGTGTAACTATTTAATGTTACACTTTGTAAGAACAAAAACCGAATATAAGGAATCTTATAAAGTAAAATAGCCTGGATTACTTGGAAAGGTTAAGCACCTTTCCATTTCCAGTAGTCTAAATTAAACCAAAATTAGAAAAGTAAACGAACCCTCGACGATTCTTGAGAATATTACCTTTCTAATATATCTCTGAAACAAAAGGTCGTGTAACCAAACTCTGTAAATAATTCATAAACAAAAGTATCAATTTCTAGCGGGGATGATTAGTGTGTCTTTCTTTGATTACTTATTTGAAGCGGCGCGGCCCGAGAGTCTACAGTTTACGAAAGTAATAAACCTAAGAGTTCCGCAGGGAACTTGAGTAAGCTCCTCCATTTCTTTTAAATTCATCCTGATCCCTCCCTTAAAATGGAACGCGCACAGGCGCGTTTGAAAATTTTAGTCCCCTTGAATTTTAATTTATAACGAGTTGCAATATACGCGTATGCCAGCCAGATAAATTTGTATATCATATATTCTTCCATTAGTAAGAGATTACCCTTTTTTGCATTTTAATATAGTGCCAACGTTTTCTAAGTTATTAATATTTCTTGTCTGCTCTTGAAAAAAAGTACACAATAATTAAAGCTCGACTAACTATAATTTTTAGTTTTCTAAATTGTTAATCTCATAATAATGTGGCTTTGAATATTACTAACCAATCACCTAAATTACAGGACTGCAGGCATTATGCGATTGTAAGAATATGTTAAAATAACATAAAATAATCAAATCGTATGAACATCGTTAGAATTCTATTCACAATCATGCTATAATCCTAGGGAATTAAAACAACTGTGCCTTAGTTGTTTTCAAGAACTAGAATCGATTCTATTTCTGGTTTCTATTCTTTGCACAATTTTGGGCTCTATAACCATTGGAATAAGAGCACAAGAAAGTAACTGAGAGCATTACAGCCTGCGTGCGGTGGTGGCACTTTGCCAACAGGCCATCTTACCTACATTTCGTAGGGGTGAATCTTAGGAAGACCAAATTTAGGAAAGCTATTTGTTCGAGCGTATCGCGGTCACGGATGTTTAGAAATACATAGCTCCATAAAAATATGTTTATGTGACTTTTCCAGAGATCAACCAGTTTAAATTTTTAAGAAAGTAAAGTCAGACGGTAATTTATTTCCATAGCTTTCCTTTCATAACTACACAATGAAACGGAATACAAAAATAAGAATGCTAAAGGTAGGGAAATTTTTTAAGCATTTTCATCAGGCGGATTTCGGTAAAAGCAAATAACTTTCTTTTCAAGTTCCAAGGTGCTATAAATATTAACAGTTCCTGGAGCAGTCGGTGTCTCAGGAGTAATGTAAGGCAAACTTAACCAGTTAAACTTTCCTTAACATTTGGCTGTGGCTCCGGTTTGTAAATTCTTTTGTATTATCAATCGATATTAAGTTCTTGAAACTAGGGGAAATAAAGCCATTACGTAAACACGAGTAGTCCTGAATGTTAGCGCGCACGGAATATATTTTTTCTTCCAAGTTGGTCGGCTGACAATGTTGTTAATGCCCGCTATCGAGGAGTTCTAAGCCGACATAAAAGTCGAGTAATACTGGCTAATGGTCAAGTGGCCGAAGTAACAGCCTTTTGTAAAGAGCTGTAATACGTTTCCAGTTATGTTCTAGTAGTAGATGCTTAATGAAATATCTCCTACTTTATTTTAATTCATTGTGGGCCAATCAATCACCACAAGGCTACTGGGGGAGCTTAGTAGTTAGTTTTGGGTAGTGACACAAACATCTTAAGTCCCGAGTCAAAACCTGATATATACAATGTATAGGTATAGTAGTTTAGTACCTACTAAATAACGTTAAACGATACATACCCTCCATTCAACTTTCCTTTACGCATTTTTTAAATACGCACTTACGAACAATACCTAATGTGTTCACTAGTCTATAATAATAGTGGCATATTTTTGTATATTATTGAAAGACATAGTTATTCCGTTTATTATAATGCCAGGTATTCTAGGAATACTTGCAAAATGTAATATGAAATGTCTCCTTGAGCTGACATCTAATCAGACAGGTCACGTCGTCGCGGGAATCACGTTGTCTCGAAAGTTTTCCAGATATACAATATTGTGGTTTGAAATTATCAACTTGATAAAATAGTTATTCAGGTTTGAGTTTAAAGGTCAGCCTAAGAGGAAAGATTTTAGACAAAAGACTGTATAGATCATCAGGTACCTTTTATCATCTGTAAAATAAAAAATATTTTAAAATTATGTTTTGTAAAATAAGTCTTTTTATATCATCTAATTATCGTTTCAAATAACTCAAAATTGTTGAATAATAACTATTATAATTTGCATCCGAATACAGGCTAATACCGATAAAAAGTGCGAGGTTTTACCAACCTTTTGGTATAAAAAAGTATTGAACAACTAATAGACACCTTGCGAGTTGCCACACTAACTTGAAATGTTTAAGTCGAAAAGCTTTCATACATCGTCGGCAAATAGAGCCACCTGTACGTATACAATGAATGATAAATGTTGCCGGTGACACGTCATACGCCGTGTCTTGTTACGGAGCGGAGTGATAGTGCAGGAAACTGACTCAGCACTTCCCGAATATATTAGTAACATCCCCGAATGTACTGCGAATCCCCAGGCATGATTTGTGCAGTTCTCTGCTCATAGTAGTTTGCATTGTTAATTAAATTAGCAGGTGACGAACGAAAACTAAATTCTCCTTGCCTAAGTAGAATTTAAGGTCTTATTTGGGAGTATCCACTTAACCTACAGCTAATTTAAGAATAAAAGGTTAAACTAATTTGTCTATAACCTATTTTCAGATAACAATATTTCAAGAACCTAAATAGCGACGTTAGAACCATAGTGATCCAAGTCACATTTTCAACTTTTTGAGAAAACGAGGGAAACGCGTTTGGATTTGTTTCTGAATTTGTCCTATTCCAAAGTTACCGATATGAGTTTCCTTATGAAAATTGCTATAATACCTAAGCACTTGGATCAGTGTGGCATCCCCCCCCGATGGGCCATCACCTTGTCGCGGTGGGGGGGCTTAGTAGCCGGGTGGGCTCCGGTGAACTAAGAGTGGCCAAGTGGGCGGACCGACAGGTCTGCCTGCGACATGAGGGGAGCGGACAGTATCCATTACTGTCTGCTCAGCGCGCCCTCGGGCGCGAGGTGGGGGCCGCGGTGCGCAACCGGTTGGAGGGGGCCGGTGTTACGTTGCCGTTCCCCCCTGCGCATCGGCGGCCCAAGCGGGGCCACACCGCAGGTTGTGGCATGGCGGAGGTACAGGGGGCCAGTAGGCCCCCCGTGTCGGGCGGTAGCTGCCAAGTGCTGCTCCCCACCCTCCAAAGCGGAGGGTGCGAGGGATCCGCTGGTAGTGTCACAGATGCAAGGCTATGCCGATTCCTGTGACACTACCATTAAGGCGCCTGTTGGGCACTGTGGGGTTTAGTGGGTATACCTACCCCTCGAGTAGGAGAGTCCCACATAACCCTCTGACGGGCGGTGTTGTCGCTTCTCGCCAGCACCACCTGGCCGAGGGTATGCGTAACGCATTCCCCACAATAAAAAAAAAAAAAAAAAAAAAAAAGTGTGGCATGAAAAATATGTCTTTTTTTGGGATGTTAATAACAAAATATCGATTTTGACAAAAATGTCACTTGGATCACTATGGTTCTAACGTCGTCTAATAAACAGTGTCAGACTCATAACTTTTTTTTTATCACACACTTCAGATGGTAAAGGGCCATTACGGCCTTTCCTTTGCTTATCACTCTACAAAACAGATGAATGGATAAAATAAATTTTAGTACCGACAAAAATAAGTAGTAACAACACCGCATTGGAGCAAAGGACAGTATTATCGTATTTTTTCAGGGTTCTTTCCCGCCCTCTTTTGTCAATTTATTATATTTTACAATTTCTAGTCCCTGAGAATAATGAAATTCTTTCATTAAAACTTTTTAATGTGGTAAGTAAGCTACAGGGCATAGGAAAATACAGTAAAATTTATGCAAATGCTTAGACGGACTTCCGAAAAGCATTTATTTGCAATTGAAATTACCTAACACCTAAATGCATTGCTACGTCGGTAAGAATTGTAGAGATGGATTATTTAAAGGGGTTAGAAGGCAGTAATAAACTTAATAAGACCATTTTACTTAAATCTGAAAAATTACATCAATGATATTATATTACGCCGCGCTTGCCTAGGTATCTAGCTGTGATCTCGGGGTCCTGGGTTCAGTCAAATCGAAATGGAGTTTATCAATTGGAAATTTCCCTATCTGGGGGCACGGCAGTGCCCCCGCCAAGTCGAGCGCGAAGCAAACACTGCCGTACCATCCTTTACTGGAACCATTTCGCCGCATTTTCAGGCCCCTATTTGAGAACCTCTGGATAAGACCAGAACGCAGAAATTTTCGTCATTTAGTAAGCTATTCACATACTTAAAATCCAAAATTTCAAGGCTGTAAGTCATTTAGTTCCGAAGTTAAGCGAAAGCAAAGTTTCGCATTTATGATAGACACTCACTGACTCATTCACTCACTCACTGATGATCATCATAATAGAACTAGTACTTCCCATAAACTCACAGAGCTGAAATTTGGTACAGAGTTAGGGTTTAATGGCCACATAAAGGGAAAACTATAAAAACTAGTATAAGAAGATCTGGAGTACCTGGTGACCCTGATTAGAAAACACAAGAGCCCAACCAAACTATTAGAGATCGACATATACCGCCTTTACAAAAAATACTCAACTTGGTGAGCCGCTTCATTTGGTGGTGGTGGGGGAATGGGAGGGGAAAGGGGGATGATAGGGGGAGGGGGATGGGGGATGGAAGGGGGAGGGGATGGGGGGAAGGGAATCGTAGGGGAGTGGGATGGGAAGTGGATGGGAGGGTGAAGTGAGATGGGAGAGGGTCCGGTAGGGGAAGGGGATGGGAGGGGGAGGTGGGTCGAGGGGGATAGTATATGGGAGGGGCGATGGGAGGGGGAAGGGAGATGGGAGGGGGGATAGGAGGGGGAAAGGCGATGAGAGGGGGGATGGGAGGGGGGATGAGAATAGGTGAGGGGATGGGGAAAAGGAAAGAAAGATTTGTAATAATAAAAAAACTACAGCTAAAAAGAAAAAAACTGTGTCAAATAAGAAAATGTAATAAAATAAATCAATACACGTTTCTACAAAAAGAAGTGATATCCCACCAAAAACATTCTGTAAAAAAACTAGCCAAGTCTCGATGGAGCTGCTTGTTTATCTCTAAAAAGTAATGAAATCTAGACAAAGTCGTGCCAAGTCTAAGGTTCCTTACTGCGATTTCTTTATTATTATTATAGTTAATGTTGTGTGACTTGCCCGTTGAAGGGTACACAAGGGTACAAAACCAGGTAAATTGACTTGTACCCACTACGTATTCAGAATGCTTAACGTAAATGTTTAGGTTGAACATTCTTTATACGTCAGTACGTTGAAATACGCAGCTTTATTAAGCCTACAATTGACTGGTTATTGAATCAACGTTTCCCAAGTGGCAATTTTCCATCGTCAATGGGTAGCGGTTCTGGCGACAGATTGGTGCAATGGAGTAATGGAGCAACTGGTTTTGTACCCTTGTGTACCCTTCAAAGGCCAAGTCACATAACATTAACTATAATAATAATAAAGAAATCGCAGTAAGGAACCTTAGACTTGGCACGACTTTGTCTAGATTTCATTACTTTTTAGAGATAAACAAGCAGCTCCATCGAGACTTGGCTAGTTTTTTTACAGAATGTTTTTGGTGGGATCGATTTCATCGGAGAAAAATAATATTTATTGTCTGTTATTGTCAGAATGTATAGTGCCTACTTAAACTCGTATCTATAGACGAGTCCAAGTTTTACTTGAGTATAAGACATAACATACATAAATAACCGTTTTTTTACATAGACGAATGCCATAGTAATAATATTATAATTCTTACCCAAGTATTCTTTCTTATATCAGTTCTTATTTCATTCAAAAACATCGTTTATTGTCTATGTCTATGGATACGAGTGTAGGTGTTGTAACTATTATCTACATACGAGTAATAGTGCACCAACAATCACGTTGACCGCCGCTAATGAACACTGAACAGGCCACTCAGTGTGCATCTGATTGTAATATTGATGTTCTGAATTGGGCGATTAATCACGGCCCGCCGGGCGTCGACTCAAGATGCCTGACGATTAATTGCACTATCGATGCGAAACTTCCTCACCGCAAATACTTTAACTAGAAGACTGTAGAGTAATGAAATGATGGCTGGCACATACGTCATACTTGTAAACAGGTGCCACCTTGGGGGACTGGTCGGCTGGGACCTAGTATGACTGTATGACTTAGTAATAGTATTCAAATGAAGACTGTACTTTAATTATTTTTTTTGTATTTGGCGATTGAAAAGAGTAACTGTCGAGTTTCTTGCCGGTTCTTCTCGACAGACAACTACATTCCGAATCTGGTGGTAGAGTCAGTCTGTTACATTAATGTATAACAATTTATAAGGGCTTCTTTGAAGCCTAAGTAAAAAATAAAATGTACTGTAAAATCTAAGTGCCTTATAACTCTATTTTTGGACGGCATGGCGACGTCGTCGGCTACCGTATCTTTCCAAATAATATGGAAATGTCAAAAGCAACGTTGCCAAACCGTTTGCCAAGTGTGGTAAGTCCCATACATTTCAATAATAACTGCTTGAATAGGGTAGTCGACGACGTCACCATGGCGTCTTTATGAGGCTGTGCTCTTATTCCTAAAGTAAGGCAACTTTCTATGAGGAGGAGGATGTTGACTATTACAGTATTTTACCACTGTATAACAGCGAAATAGACAAGAAATTCGGAAAGCTATTAAAAGGCTTTTCAGCAACTAAGTATACTTGTATAGGGCTTTGATAACATGTACGATGACAATGAGATTAGTCTAAATGGCTTCGCAAACTATTAAGTCATCGAAATACGTAATTGATGCCGAGGAAATTTTCGCGTGGAACGTGCCCTCTTGTTTAAGGAAGTTAGCTCAAGTAATTCAATAAGCGTTTAATAGTCTCATGTCAGCGGTATTAGGGCGATGTTACGTACTACAATTATTCGTTATGAGATCGCACGGATTAATGAGTGGGTATACCATTAGGTTGAGTAGAAAATAACGTATTAAATTAGTTATACATATATGACAAGGTAGAACTGTACTATAGAACTAATTGAAACCGTCAAAATCAAACTCATTTTTACTTATGAAAGAGGGCGTAAGTAGGATGTAGAATTGTTAAGGGGATGGGGAGAAAGAAAAGAGGGGCAAGGGGACTACGGGCCTCCAGTGCCCTAATTATTCACCAAACGAACCGCCATTAGCAAAGCTTCTCATCGGTCTTCTGTACGAGAGTGGTCCTATCTAGATCATGTGGCTCTACGACACAAAAAACAACAATTGCATATTTCGTCGTAATTTATACATTTAAAACAGTTATATAAAGTTTATGCAAAGTAGACGCAGGCAAAAATTCATTAGCGAATTTTACTTAAAATTGGAGTGAATAGCAATACAGGTAAACAGAGTATTTTTACATACAGTTGTCGACACAGTATAACACACCCGAATTTAATATTGAACACCTAATTCACCATAACTAGCGGTTGCAGCTACAAACGTCCCCAGGCTTCATTAGGGAAGTCTAAGGGGGAATGGGTCATTACCGGTCGCAAGTGACATGCATCTAAAAAGGTCCCATGACCTTAATTAGGTCGTCGGTCGGCCTTCGTACTACGTATCATAGTTTTTATCTCATATTTGTCCTTTGTTTACGTAAAGCTGACTATGGAAGTTTATTTATTTAATGTCTGTCACTTCAAATCACTGCAGGGCAAAGGCCTTCTTCCTTTGAAGTCAAGTCATCGGTACAATGAAGGGCGCTGGCTTAATCACCACGCATGCAAGTGCGGATTTGCGATCACAAACCTGAGCTGTGTCCGAAAAGACCGACACTTGCTCGACCTGGGAATTGAACTCAGGACCCGAGATCCAGGTACTTTAACCAATAAACCATCGAGGCCTTGTTATGTATGTGTTCTGAATGACAATAAGCGTGTACACTCTCAAAGCATGGACACGTCTGGAAACAGTAATTGAAGTTGTATCCGAGCAATAAATTGGGCCCGCGCCGGCGGTTCTCGTCTCCCGGGAAATTATTGACGTTTCACTTCCAACGAATTGCACTGTTGTTGCAAATCAACCACTACTTTACGTACGCCTACTTTAGAACCATTGGGCTTCCTTTGAAAATTACTAGTGCATTACAAAAACTTAATATAAAGTCAACGTTGCAATGATGCTATTAGGCTTATTCAGTGTGTTGCTTAGTGCGGGTTGGTCATTTCAAATATACCCTAGAATAAATCCGATAAAAATATTATTTTACTCATAGTTAGTTACCTAATAATAATTAGTTAGGTAGATGTGTTTTTAAATCCACAATAACCAAATATGTGAATGCTTTTTATAAATGATTATACCTACGTTATACATTCGATTTAAGCTTTAGCTCTGGTTCCAAATCCAGGTATATTTTGTACGTATTTTAAAACAATTATATTGCTAGGGCCGCAGATATGCATGCAGATATTTTCCGCAAACTAATTCATTCTTTGACCTGCTTTTTATATAGGACAAATTTGCATATGCTAAATCTTCACTGAAGATCAGTGCTTGAAGAGCATTTTTGTGATACGGGATTAAGTAAATATGTCATTTTCCTTGCACTGTCATTTTTACTGGCAGTATATAATGTACAAATGATCCACTGCCTTTTTTTCTTGGGATTCGTGGATTTGTTGTAGGCTTATCGCGCCGCCTGGTGTAGCAATGTGTTTCGTTTTGTGCAGTTTGAACGTAAACATCTCTACATTTACAGATGTCGAATAGAATAATCAATATACTATACAAACGACTATGTATATAAACTATAATTTGGCCTTTGCTTAGCAGAAATTTGAAACTATGGAATCGGTGGTAAATAAAAACTTCCTAGTTTTTGAATTAGTTAACGGTAGAAAAAATACTTAGCGTTAACTTTCGTATACATATTTATTACAGTCATTATAAAATGTGGTTGACATATTTTTATTAGTAATGTTAAATCTTACAAGACAATGTATATCCTCCTCTCCATAGCCTCTTTTAAGCTTCCGCGTGTCATCGCATGAATGAGGCGCGGTCGATAGGCCGAGAGAGGAGAGAGCGTCTTCGTCTCGTGACCTGCGGTGGCTCTGTTTATGTGCATACATACTGGTCTGAACTGTTGTGCTACTTTGGAACATAATTGGACAAGCCAAACATAACAAAGCCTATATGACGATAGGGCGACACAACATCATAACATAAAGACTCAGGATTATACTCGATGGCACTGTGGGTCCTCTTACATTGCAAAATACTCCACCAATAGGATTATGGCTACACGATGTTTTCCGTCACTGACGAGTTATTGGTAAATACGCGTACTTATGTAGAAAAATATATAGTTATGGGCCGAAATTCGAACTGTTTTACCAGGTGGTATGTTCCTGTACTGGGCCGTCTAGGTGGGCACCATCGCAGTGCCAGATATTTTCCCGTGTAATAGAAGTGTGTCAAGCACTTCTGTGTTTCGGGGAAAGGACACTGAAGCTAGAGAAATCACTGGGTATATGAGACCTAATAACTGTCGTCTCGGTGTAGCGGGTACAGGGCAGTGTAAGACAGTAAATGCTTAGTTACTGTTTGGCACTGAACTGTCTAAGGGCAGACGTGGCGCTTACCATCAGGTGTACGATCAGCTCGTCTTGTTACACATTGCAATAAAAAAAAAACTGTCTGCTACCGAATCTGGGCTTAGTAGTGGCAAAGGTTCAGTTTGTATACTGGGTAAAAATCAACATGTAGCTCTATATACCAATGCAGTATCTTCGCCCCTTTAGATCCGCCGGCTGTTGTATGAATGAGGCGCAGTTGATAGGCCGAGAGAGCATCTTGGTTGCGTAACAGACTGCGCTTGTGTAGTTGTAGTTTTACATATGCAGAAGTTTTATTGCACAAACAAATAGTAAAAAGCCTACGACATGGTTGCCCAAGCATGGAAACTTGGATTATTTAAGAATCAACAATTTTTTTTTTCGAAGTTTAACCGAATTATAACTACCGTAACTTTCTCGGTTCCCCTTAAGGTCCGAATTTGGACGAACCGGTACTCGTCTTGTGGCGATTGACCGGCCCACTCCTGGGTACTCCCGACCTGTTAGCTTTAGGCCGGGTTTTGCGCTTATCTGAAACCATCCATGAAATTAGGTGATCCCCAAGATCAAGCTACGCAATTGGCTATGGCGTTCCAGATATCTAATGCCAGAGGAGTAAATACCATTAGGTAAAATGCAAGCTTGTCTCCCGGTTGTTTAATAAAAAAAGAAATATTTCCCGATATTAATTGAATTTAAAAGCCTTTATACAAGTGCTGTTATTGCATTGAAAAATTGCAAATAGGTTGGGCGGGCACGAACCGTAACTGCTGTCAGCTGTGGCGTTCCCATCGCAGGAGTACAGAACGTTGACGTTTTAATTATTACTATTAAAGTAATGGATGGATGCATACAACATTTTATAAATGATACTACAGTAATACTGGTGTCTTTTTCAGAAGAAAACAAAAAACATACAAAACTTTAACTGAATAAATAGTTGTTTGTTATTTAGTTGAATGAGACAACTTGTCTTGTAGGTTTATGGAATTAAGAGATATTTGTAAAAGTAAACGTTGAAAAGTCAGTAAGATAAGTTAGGTACAGACCGGAGGTATTGATTGAAAAGAAAAACTGGGTTAATTCATTGTCACAAAAATAATGGGAATGGCTTACGACCACGCAGCACAGAGTATTTATCGGATCTAGAGAAGTCACTTTTGTTTGAATTTGGATGGTACCCGTACACAAAATGAACTGTGTTATGCTTTGCAATATGAAGGTATAATATTAAATGTCGAACATACAAGATGGTATTCATAAACTTAAATACAAAGGCCGAATGTTTAAAACAAAGCTAAATATTTCTTTTAAAACGAGTGACAAAATTATGAATACTATGGAATGCATAAAGAACCCCTTTGCAACAAAATAAATATTGGATGAAATGTTGCGTTGTAAGATCGTAAATAAAATGTGTGTGTAGTAAAATATAGCGTGAAAATATTTTTACAATGGAATTTGAAAAATTGAGAGGCTGAGTACCGGCAAAGTTGTGGAACTCGGTTCCGACGGATTTATATAAATATTTTTAACTGACAAATCTCCATATTTGCTAGCAATTTTTCTTGCCTTATCGCACATTCGGTAACGTCATTTTATAAAGCTGTGAAGTAGTTGTTACATAAAAAGTCACGCTTTAGTATTTGCGGAATTGCAGTCCAATCAGGACAAGCAATAAGTAACAAAATTTTAAGGTTGATGATATTTTAATAGTTCTTATAGCAGTGGTCTTTGCAACGATTGCCACATTCAAACTGTTATAAATCTTCTAATTTGAATGCTAATATTGCAGTAGCATAGTTCGGAACTATTAAGAGCTTGGGAATTTTACCGACGTGACTTCGAACTTCCAAGTTATGTTTTACTTCAGCAGTTAGGTAATTGAATCTCAAGCTTGAAAAAGTAATGGCGTCGTATCGTTAGTTATACGTACATAAGTATAAGATATTCACAAGTACATACGATGTACACACATAAGTAAAAATCACATTAAATGAAATGACTTGATTCGGAATAAAATAATAAAACCCTAAGGTAATTAATAATTAGTGATTTTCTTGACATTCATTGTAGCTTTTATTACCTGTCTGATTTTCCAAAAAAAAAAATCAAAAAAAAAAAAAAAAAAAAATCAAAAATGTTCTTTATTGCTTAAATGGTACATTATTACAAGTGTTGGGCATCTCCTTTTAAGTTTATAAAAACCTGTGTTAGGAGAAGCCCGCTCCTTCGTTCGATTTATATAAATGTAAACAACAAAGGTAAGTATGTATTAATTTTACATTATAAATATTTTAAATTTTATAGTCTAGTTAGATAAGTGTGTGTGTGTGTGTGTGAGTGTGTTTGTGTGTGTGTGTGTGTGTGTGTGTGTATATATGTGTGTGTGTGTTTGTGTGTATGTGTGTGTGTTATTTGTGTATGGTATTTGTGTGTGTTATGCGTGCGTATATGTGTAATGCCTAAATATCACATATTTTTATAATTTATGTTGTCTCTTTGGTCCTATTTTTTATTAAATTTACATAAATTTAGTTTTTTTTTTTTTTTTTTTGTAGGTAGCCAGTGTATTATTGCATTAGAAACTGCTCAGTTTGGTCATAATTGTTGTGATTATTATTAAAAGATTGGATATCTTGCCGAAATGTATTTTATTAATTCTTATAACACAGAGCGCAGTATACATACAGTCACAGTTACAAAACCAGAGAGTGAGCATAGACCATAGATATTATAAAAAAAATAAACACCAACCACCGTTAAGTATCATCGACTTGGCTCACACTATTTTGAGTCGCAGTTAATATAATTAATAATATTCTTATGTATTTATATTTACTTGTATGTATGTATTTATTTTATTTATCTATCTATATTTATATTTATTTATTTATGTACCTATGTATTACATTGTATTTTAACACCCCCACTCAATGTAATACATATTATATATTTTAACCTCTCAAACATTTAGGAACATACATACTTAACATACATAACTCTTAACTTAGTTCAAGTACTTATTCTTAACAAAACATCAATTTAATATAGCTACATACTTTAACTAATTATAAACTTTTACATTAATCCACACATAGTTACAAATCTTAATAGTAGTTCTCTATTTAAAGATTTAGTAAACATATCAGCAATCTGGTGTTCAGTCTTTACATACATCAAACATATTTTACCCTTTTTAATTAAATCTTTCACAAAATGATACCTGATATCTATGTGTTTTAATCTTTTAATATTATCAGTATTTGCAACCATAATGGCAGATTGATTGTCACAATACATAGGAACAGGGAACACATTTGTTATATTAAAGTCTTTTAACAGACTTGCAAGCCAACAAGATTCACTAGCGGCCATACTGACTGCAATATACTCAGCTTCAGTTGATGATAAACTTACTGAACTCTGCTTTTTAGAGCACCATGATATGAGACAGTTAGAAAATTTAAATAAGTAGCCAGTGGTAGACTTTCTATCTCTTAGGTCACCACCCCAGTCTGCATCGCAATGTCCCACAAGTTTATCATCAGTACATTTGAAGACCAACTTATAATCTAAGGTGTGTTTAACATACCTTAACACTCTTTTAAGGTAAGTTAACAAAATCTCATTTGCATTATTTTGGTACCTACTCAATATAGATACAGCTACACACAGGTCTGGCCTAGTGCCTAATACAGCATACATTAAGCTACCAATAATTTGTCTACATGTATTTTCAATATTTTTGTCAGACTTACACTCTTTCGCTTCTAAAATTTTTACATTAAAGTTTTGATCTATGGGGGTAGCTACGGGTTTACAATTCTCCATATTAAACCTTTTTAATACACTCTCTAAGTAAGATTTTTGACTTAATTCAGATACACAATCTTTAAAATTTTGTTTAACATCTATGCCAAGAAAATTTGAAATCAAACCTAAATCTTTCATTTTAAAAACATTTTTTAATTGTGATTTAAGATCACTTAACAGCTGTTCACAAGTACTAAAAATTAACAGATCGTCGACATACAGTAATACATATATTTGATTTTCTCCTTCACATTTAGTAAACAAACACGGATCATTCTTTGACTTTATATAACCAGCTTGACTAATTACATTATTAAATTTTTCATTCCAATATCTAGGAGATTTTTTAAGTCCATACAGAGATTTATTAAGCTTTACAATATTGTCATGACCATTATGTGCCCCATCTGGTAATTTAATAAATACATTTTCTTTTATATCCCCATATAAAAAAGCCCCAGTAACATCCATTTGATGTATTGGTACATTTAATTTAGTAGCGACAGAAAGAAATAACCTAAAAGTTGACAATTTAGCAACAGGTGAGTAAATTTCATACAAATCTGATGTATCATCTTGTTCAAAACCTCTAGCTACTAACCTTGCTTTGTATTTCACACTATTGTTAAGTTTCTTCATTTTAAATACCCATTTACTACTAATAATGTTTTGATTTTCAGGTACGGGGCAAACAGTCCATGTATTGTTTGCTTTCAGCGTCTCAAGTTCCTGCTTCACCGCCTCTTCCCACTGACAAGCATCACTCCTATTCATAGCTTCCTTATAAGATGCTGGTTCTGTTTCTGCAGTGTAGACATTTTGACATGTATAGAATTGTGTTGGTTTTCTGACACGTTTACTTCTATGTGGTGTGTTTGACTCCACAATGCTATCAGCATCAGATCCACTGTAGTCATCACTGAATTCCGCAGGCTCATATAGACTGCACTGATCATCATCTGTCACAGGAGTTGTAGAGTGCGAGTCAACTAAATTCTCTTCTAAAGATTCTTGATGGGTACTGTCAGGAACTGAAGTCTCATTGGTAAGTATTTCTGTTAAAGGTTTTAGGTTAACTTCATCCTTTTTTTCTAACGCAGGTTCCAAGAATGTGACATCCCGTTTTAATAAAACTTCATTCTTCTGTGGGTAATAAATTCTATAGCCTTTGACAGTTTCTCCGTAACCCACCATAATGCCTGACTCCTCTTTGGAATCCCATTTCCTTCTTTTAACTTTTGGAATATGAACAGACACGGGTGTACCAATAACTTTTAACTCTCTAAGATCAAACTGTTTGTTTGTCCATATTTCATATGGTGTTTTATCTGGTTCATTACTCTTACCGGTTCTGTTTATAACATATGCTGCAGTGTTAACAGCTTCAGCCCACAATTTCTTTGGTAGACTCTTGGCATACAGCAGCGTCCTGGCTGCTTCTGTGAGAGTTCTTATTTCTCGTTCCGCCTTGCCATTTTGTTGAGGGGTGTAGGGCACAGAGGTTTGGTGTACTATACCCCGTTCTGAGAAAAAATGTGACAAAGCATTATTCAAAAATTCAGAACCATTGTCACTGCGAAAATAGACAACACGGTTGCCTGTAATATTTTCAGCCTTATTAACAAAGTCTTTGATACAGTTGACTACTTCTTCTTTTCTTTTCATGAAGTATACAGTTCTATAACAAGAATAGTCATCTTTTAAAACTAAAAAATACCTTGCGCCTCCTAGTGATACTTCCTCCATCGGGCCGCAAACGTCAGCATGTATCAGCTCACATGTTTTCGTAGTTTTTGTGTCACTTGAATTAAAGGGTAGACGATGTGCTTTACCCTCTAAACAGCCTCGACACTTCTCAAGAGACTCGTCCATCACATCGATGTTGTTGTTTGATAACACACTTTTTACATGTTGTACATTTTGATGCACGAACTTTTCATGCCATTCGCTTAATTTAGATTTTACATTCGACACATTTGCGTAGCCGCATTTATAACGAACATTCATTAAATACATATTTCCTACGCGATTTGCTACCGCCCGCACTTTTTTCCCTTTGAAAAATTTACACTCATTTTCATCTGTCATCATGACATAACCCCTTTTTGAAGCGCAATTGACAGAAAACAGATTTATTTTTAAATTCGGAACATACAAAACGTTATTTAATGTGGTATCTATCCACCTATGCCCATTAAATACTTCTAGCGCCACCTGTCCGATACCGATGACACTTATTTGTGTACCATCGCCGATAATTACAGATTTTTCAGATGATAATGGCGAAAAAGATGAAAATAGATTTTTGTCTTGGCACATATGTTCACTAGCACCTGTATCTACAAGCCATTTTGATTTTTGATAAAGTTCTCTATGTTGTTGTACTACAAACGCATTTTTTTCTTTCTTCTCTTTTCCTTTCTTGAACCAACATTCACTTTTGTTATGACCGATTTTATTACAGTAAAAACACCTTTTTTCACTTTTATTTGTAAAGTTTTTACGTTGATAATTATTGTTAACACTACTTGTACACTCAGCTTGATAGTGCCCCATTTTGTTACACTTAAAACACTTAATATTAGCTTTATTTGGAGCAGTTCTTTTCACCATGAAGGCAGACGACGATGATGAAGCGTCCTTTTCTTTTATCCTTTCCTCCTCGACCAACAAACGAGCGACAAGATTGTCGTACGTCTGCTTGTCGTCCGGTGCTGACTCCCACGCCGAAACGAAGTGTTTGTATGCCTCTGGCAGAGACATTAAAACCTTTGTGATAACTAATTTGTCTGATATTTCCTCTCCCATCTGCTTAAGCTGATTTTGCATTTCTTGTATTTTGGAGAGAAACGCCGACATTTCGATATCGCCTTCGTACTTATATTGGAAGAAACGCTGTTGTACTATGTGGATACTGGTGTCACTCTTCTGTTCATAGACACTAAGCAATTTTGTCCACATCTCAGCAGAAGTGGTACATGATAAGATATGCAGCATTGCTTTCTCCGACATTCTTGTAACGAGTAACGTCTGTGCCTTGGCGTCCTTTGAATCCCAACTGGCACGCTCGGCGCCATCTTTAGGACTTTTGCTCTGCCCGTTGACCACCTCCCAGCAGCCCTGGCCTCGCAGCAATACTTGCGTCTGGAACCTCCAAATATTCCAGTTACTGGAACCTTCCAGTCTGATGGTGTTGTGACTTCCTTCCATTTCGTATTTTTGCCTTGATTTCTCAAACGTGGTAATGACCACCTGCCGGTAACTTCTTCAACCCGAAGCGCCGTAATATTCCCACTACAGGACTTTAATAATAATCGGCTATCCAGAATTATGTGCCTGGGCCCATAACCTGTTGTGATTATTATTAAAAGATTGGATATCTTGCCGAAATGTATTTTATTAATTCTTATAACACAGAGCGCAGTATACATACAGTCACAGTTACAAAACCAGAGAGTGAGCATAGACCATAGATATTATAAAAAAAATAAACACCAACCACCGTTAAGTATCATCGACTTGGCTCACACTATTTTGAGTCGCAGTTAATATAATTAATAATATTCTTATGTATTTATATTTACTTGTATGTATGTATTTATTTTATTTATCTATCTATATTTATATTTATTTATTTATGTACCTATGTATTACATTGTATTTTAACAATAATTAAGCTCTTTTAGCCAATTTGTAATAGTTATTTTGCACTGTTTGAGGGACATGGTGTATATTTTTTTTAATCTGTTTGCTTTATTGTAGATGGCGATTGATTGTGAAGAATATTGTTGTCTTGCAAACATTGTTCTGTTTAATGTTTGTTTTATTACAGAATGGGGGTTTCTCTTTTTAAGTATAGCTGGGTCTATAGGAGTTTGCTTATGAACTTTAAGTATACATTGCGTTATGTATAATTGCCTCACGGTTAAAACGTTTGCTTCACAATATAGTTTAGAGGTGCTATATATTTTTTTCTTTTTTAACATGATCTTTAGGATTCCTCTTTGAGCTCGTTCAATACTTAAAAAACGTGTCTTATATGTACCTCCCCAGATTATAATGCAATATAATAAAATAGACTGAACAAGGGCAGTATAGATATAAGTTATTAGTTTTTTATCAGCAATGTTCCGTAAGTGTCTGAATAACCAAATTAATTTCCTGGCTCGATTTATGACTAAAGTCAGATGCGGGTACCATGACAAGTTTTTATCTAAAGTAACTCCTAGATATTTAGTAGTATGGACTCTTTCAATAATACGACAGTTACAACTACTATAGTTAGTTCCTAGAGTGCAGGTATGTGCAGTTATGGTGAATTTACTTTGAGGTTGTGTCGAGTCTTTAATGGAAAATGGTATGTAGTTTGTTTTATTCATATTTAGGGTGAGCAAGTTTGTATTTAGCCAGTTTATTACTCTATGTAATCCCATTTCTGCTGTTTCAAAAACTGTCTGCCAACTAGTATTTTCAAAGAGTAACGCCGTATCATCGGCATAAGATATAATCCTGCCATTTCTTAATTTAAGGTTTGTGAGGTCATTAATATACATTAAAAATAAGGTTGGTCCAAGAACGCTGTCCTGTGGCACTCCATAATTATTTGTAGAAGTAATATCGCTGTATATGTTAGTATCAAGTTTTACAAGTTGTGAGCGGTCAGAGAGATAGCTAGTTATAAGTTTTAAAAATGATCCCCTGATTCCCATTTTTTCCATCTTACGTACCAAAAGAAGATCTAGTCGGAAAGTTTCACTAAAAAATACAGTCGCGAACATATTACTCGTGTTTTCTGACACAAACGACAACTGTTACTTTATACGAACATAAAGCTGACGTAACAGTTCTCGCTTCGTTCAATAGGGTTTTAACGAAGGCAAAAAATAACGGTCCATTCGGATCGTAACTAACCCTGTTTTGTTCGGATGTGTCGCGCGTGAGAGCAATCAAATCGTTTCCGCAGCCCGATGTTCCATTACTGGGGGGAAGAAAACGAGAATTCAATCGGCATCAATTAAACGCGTCAACTCGTTTGACTCTGCCGGTCTAAATCTGCTGTAAAAACCTGGGTTCTGTCAGGGGGTGACGATGCGTGTCATTGTTTTTATGGCTGGTGATAGATAAAAGTTATTGTATTTTTTGTGTGGGTAGAGTTCGTTGAGTATTATATAATACGATGAAAAAATAAAAAAATATAAAAAATGTTTGACTGCTCCTGTGTTACAGTGGGCACATCGCTTGAGTCTAAAACAGGGAGGTCATGGGTTCGATTCCCGTATTGAGTCTGGTAGTTGGTAGTCCTTTTTCGGAGTCCGACTGGTTATCACAGCGAAATCTACCGCCATAACTGCTTTGGTGTTCAGGCCATTGAGTTACAAGTACATTGTAGTTTAATGGTTCAGGCAATATTAATGTGGGAGCCAGAACTCATCAAATGAAAGTCTTGAAGATCAGAGGAGCCTATAGTGTGGCAACACTGTAATCTCCGCATGTGGCTTAAGCAGCCATCAGGATCAGGTAGGCTGCTTGCCTGTTTGCACTGGAAGTGAAAAAAAAACACTTTTCTAAATAGTATTTGTTATTTTTCATAGCAGAGACGAACACGAGAAGCACATGAACATCACCGAGTTGAGAACTACTGAATGTAGAACACGCGTACAGAGATTGGTATTCTGCCGAAAATGCTATGAAAACCTGCGGGCGGTTTTCCCGTGGGACGTCTGGTGGACGACATGAGAGTCATTTGTTATTTTTTTTATCACGACTCGTGATAAATTAAAGTCCAACCTTTTCTGTGTGAGTAGGGTGTGTTTAGTTTCATATGCGTTTATGGAAATTCTAAATTAGGAATATAGATGGAGATAACTAAAATACGTTGGCAGGAAGCATGTTTTAATAACGGACGAGGTTGTCGGTTGGTAATATAAAAATGCACTGCAATGCATGTTGAGTGTACGGCCTATGTACATAGTTATTATTTTGCAGTCTCTTAGCCATCAAAATAGATGTAAGCGGCAGTGGTAATAAACACAATGGTTTCGCCACCCGATAATAACCATCGTAAAAAGAGAATTTTCGCCGTAACGCATAATATTATGAAAGTAAGATGTCGCATTTTCCTTTTCCGTATTACTAAGGTTCGTGACTCCGTACTTCAGTAGATTATATTCCCTGCCTGTTTTTTTACTTAGGCACTTATTTTTATTAACTTTATACAAAACGGCCATCTGGTAGAACCATTGCATTACCTTTGTTCTCGTGGACTTTTAGAAATTAGGTTTATTATAGATGTTGTCAACGTTACATTTCGCCGAATATACCCATGTAAATGATTCATTATTGGCAATATTTTAATAATATTTATTTAATTATTGTTACTTTGTTTAACTTAGTCTGTAAATTGAATACATATCTTATTTGCATATACGAATGTGCAATAGCCTCATGAGCTTAACATTGACCTTATTAAAAGGTATAAGTCATTTTCCAACAGTTAAATGTCACATGGAAACCAATAAATGTAAGAAAAGTTATCAAAATAGTTTTTGAGTATCTATTTTTCACCCTTTTTTTAAACTTTCAGAATCAAAAATATCAGTCACAAATCAAATATTGATGTTATTTTTGTGTTGTAATTTAACCTCCTTTTTGATTACCCACGTAATAATAGTGTGCACAATCGGTATTGACATCTGACCGTTTAAACGTAATAACCGCACGGACAATCAGAAAGAATGGAACACAATGGATATTTTAACTGCCATTTCACACGTGATTGCTCGAAACGATTTGATTAGGGAATGTGCAATCCTACGGATGATAACGGCGTGAAGTCACGGAGAGGTCAATATTTGCCAGCACATAGTGAGATCTTTTGTGGTCCACTTGCTTTGTTGGAGGACACTGATTAATGCTGCCCGTGGGGCCGGTTCCAGTGACAATGGATGATACCGACCATTATTTTCATAACGAGGAATATTCATTGGTCTTGGGTATCAGAAAAAGTACGGTCTCCGTTAACAATGGCCCTGGAAAATACGATCGGTAAAGTTTGTCCTCTTAGTAACAACTTTATTAAGAAAATGCCCGAAATAGCTTTTCTGTCCAATTTGGTTGTAGACACCAGGCAGTTTTTAATGACGTAATGGTTTTTGTAACCATTACGTCTTATAGGAAAATGAAGGAAAAGATCAATGAACATATTAATCTTATCGAAGTCTTACTGTTTGTTATTAGTCTATGTAGTAATTCATTGATACAAATGCCATTATTTTAATATTAAGTAATCAGTAAGTACGAGTATATCCATTAGTGACAAAACAATAAATGACCACGAACGAATTCGTCATGCAATACATTTGGTTCAGACAAAAACCCCGCATTATGAAATGCAGTAATAAGCACATTCGATATCATGCAATAAAGATTATAGTTCCATGTCAATGTACCCGTGACTGTCCACCATTAAAGCCATTAGCGTGGATGTAAAACAAAACCGCGATGATGTGTGCACTTTTGCGGAACTACGATGGGCATAATTGGCGCGAGCTCGGCAGTCTACTAACGAGTTAAACGTGTTAGCTACCGCAGAAATCACGATGTGTTGATGTTTAATTGACGACTATTATTAAAATTTTTACACTTTATATCAGTTTAGTTATTTCATGTTGTGCTGGTTTAATTCGAGTAAGAACGTCAGGTCGCGACTCTAGCATTTATAAGGATGACAAAGTAATGTATAATTTAGATCTGGTGTTGTTTAATGACACTTGTAACAATAATATACAATCCTGTTTAGTTTTTTATTTATTATTTTAATTTTATTACTAGAATACTATAGTACTTGTGTCATTTAGTAGGATGTGGAACAAGACCAAACACCTCCAGAATTTAACCTGTGCCACTTACTGTGCCTCAGGGGCGTTTATAAGAGTGGACCGCATGTGTGAGTCTAGGTTTAAATTTTACATCGTGAAATCATTCCTTTAATCATGCCAAACTTAAAACTGCAATAACTGGAAACGAGACAGAGTATTCCGATCCTCGAGCGATATATTTATTTTATCTAACTGCAATTTAATATTCTAGTTACGAGCTAATTCTCTAAAGCCGTATATAAATGGGGCCACTAAAACACTTTTAGTAACTTCTCGCGGCAATCGTACAAACATTGCCAATTATGATAATGTTAAAACTTTCTGTTACACCTGTGTGGATTTCAACTGCAAGCAGTATTTTATCTCGCGCCTCATGAAATCACTTTTTGGTATGAAATGTCTTAAGTATTATATAGGAAGAATAACCTAGATTTCCAAATCAATACGATATTATAAATATATGAAAGTATTCTACGTTACTTTTTAACCCAAGAATTTTTTATTATTCTCGAAATTCATGTTTTAAATGTACACAAGTTTTAAGAAAATTTTCATAACTTACATACTCGTACATACCTAATCACCTCGCTTCTGAAGATTAATCAGGATCCACATTTATGCAATCTTATTTAATGACTTTACCTGAAACAAGCAGAGTTTTCATATTATAAGTTGGGAATGAATTAAAATATTAAAAACTGGAATATTAAAACCGAGTGCCAATTTGTTAGCGTCGTGTTGGTAGTCTCATAGGATTAGGGTTCACGTTCTGATAATTCATTTAATATTTTAATGGAATGGTGTATTTAACCTTTTCCACGCCAATGTCTGATATATCAGACAAACCATTTTCGTGCCCACCACGCCAATGTCTGATATATCAGACAAAAAAACATGATCAAGAAACGTTGTATTTTTACTTGCCTGAATGAGTTGAGTATAACCTAATAATTTTTTGGAATTTTTTTTTTAATGGTCGTGGCGTGTGGGGCACCATTTTCGGAAAAAAGCGTGGCGGGGAAAGGGTTAAATATGAATATCAATCTTTTTATTATTTAGAGTTGTTTTGTAGTAGTACCACTACATGTTAAAGGAGAATGACCGGTTCTGGACCAAATGCTGCCCAAGCATGGGAACACTTTAATTTGTTTCCTTACATGAATAGTTATAAAAAAAATATAAAATAAAAAAAATCCTGCCACGGATTTATAAATAAATAAATAAATAAATCCTGGACCACTCACACCAATTATTTAGTCCTATACAGAGCATTGCTCGTATTACAGGGATCTAAATAACGGATTAGTGCCTAGTTTGGTTTTTGGGGTGGGCTAGGCACCAAGACGTGAGACGTTCTGCATTATTTTTAGATACAATAATCTTAGACTTACCTAGACGACATGTTAGTGCCTACATGAGGTATTATAAGATTATAACATAAGGTAATTATCATTTTTGTTATGTTTATCATCTCTGTAAACCATTTTTTTTTCAAATAAATCCATTGTTTATATTATACACTCTTTTTTTTTCCAAATAAGCTGTTGGTTATGATTTTTGTTAATGTAAGACCTCTACATTCAATAATTTTTTTCTTAAAACTCCTGGGATAGATTTTGAAGTGCTTTGAGTTATAGACTAGTATTAATCTAAGGAACATTTTGCACTATGTCTCAATGTTGGGCGGCACTTGGTCCAACGTCCATACATAGATGGTCAATGTCCTTTTAAATGTTTAGATGTTATTATTGGCATTGATTCAAATGTACATTTTGTCTTATTTCCATAGAAAAGAGAAAATTTTCTTGTTCTGTGCTTAATTCATTACTATTAAATATGTTTAAGTATATAGAGATAAGAGCGAGGGTGAAGAGTAACAAAGCATTTACACTCACGTTGTTGCTTCCAAGTTCTGTCGCTCTGTATCAGTTTTAGTGAACGTAATCGTATGTATGTCATTTACTACTTGGGTATTCCACGTGCATTTTATAGAGTTATTGAAAGTTAAATGTAGTGTATAGGTCGTTAATGAAATAATTTGCCAATAAGCTGACACGAACCCTTTGAACATTCGTTTCCTGTGAATTTTCCAGCAACGCTACAAATTGCGAGCACCTCCGACGAATTTCCGTTGGCCGGTCGACATTTCCGGAAAATGACGGAGTGCTCACATGCGAGCTAACAGACCTTTCGTGACCAGCTCGCGCCTTGCCGAAATGATACCAAACGGCATAACGATCCATTAGTCAATATTTCTCCCCACTATACTTTGATGCTTTATTCGTGTCTAAAACTCCTCGGGATAATAAATTGTACCATTTACTATAACCTGTTCGAACACGTTTATGGCTACAGTAATAATTCCATGTTCTCGCGAAGTTCCGTGAGCGGTCGTCGTAAACATGTCAACGCGGCTCTTTTTATTCGCTCGGAAAATGCACGTATCATTTTTTTCGGGCGATACCTATCTGACAGGTTGATTATAAAAACGTCTCCGAGAATTTGTTTGATAAGTCCATGTAGCCGTTGGAAGGCAAGGCGGTGTTTTATTGCTTTATAAAGTTTGTTTTGGTAAGTCATCCCGTATTCGTGTCACATTCGGAAGTAATGGTTCAAATGGCCGCTTCCCATGTATGAAGATCGATATGGATTTTAGCGAGCACTGACAGATTTTTATATGGGTACGTATATCGTTTATTTAGCAGAAGAGAAAAAAGTCATGAAAAACCCTGCATTGCGAACTAAGATTATGTAACCATGGTCAAAATGGGGTTTCTCCTTTAAGAAATACAGTGATCTGTCGGCAATCACCCTAAAGTAATGTCTGACCTTGCCAAACCTTGAACTGCAGATATAAAATAATACAAAAGCCATCCCAAATCAGAACACTTGCCAAAACCAAAACTGTGTCGTATCAACTTTGCCGTCTCAACATACATATATCCGAACAAATAGATTTGCGAACTAAGGCCGAAGTTGGCGCTGAATAAGTCATAACTAGTTGTCTTGTAGGACTTCGCGAGTGGGCCGTAGGTACTTGTTGCATTTATTTTTGTGTGTTTGCTTACGTACGCAGGCGCAAGGAATGTTTGCGTTCATTCAATTTGCAACGAGAAGCCCCTGAGGGCGGTAATCCCGGGCTTAGGCGTGTTGCGTTCCGCTTTTCGAACTCTTTCATACATCACGCGCTCTCGTCTCTTCCTTACAAACGTGTCTCATAAGCGCTAACATTAGAAACAGACGACCGATTAGCTGTGACGGTTAAGACGGCTAGTACACGTCGGCTATTACGTGTACTCGTATCTACATGCGTTGTTACTAGTTACAAAAGTATTGTTTTCATATCACTAGAACGCTTGATAAGACCAACATAATAGATGAGTCATGTGTTTTGGAACATTGTAAATTAAAACCATTTCGATTCTGACATTATGTGAAATATATATGTAAATAAACAGTCAATCAATCAGGCCATTCTTGATATGGCAACAGAATGGCATTAGATATTCTATGATTTCAGATAAAAAAAATATATTCAAACAGTAAATAAAATTTTATGAAAGCAGACTATATTCTTTGAAGAATGTCTTCTGAATATACAAGTATGTGGGATTTTTTTTTTTTTTTTTTTTTTTTTTTTTCCTTCTAATAATCTGCTATCAGTCCATAGGACTATGATCAGATTTGTTGGAGGTGGTAGAGGTTTACGGCAGATCAGAACCACTGCTCCGATCCACCTAATCAGGCAGCACATCGGCTCTCTTGAGTCTTGTAGTGGCTTTCGGTTGTAGCAGTGTGCTTATTAGAGGATTTGGGTGGGCGGTCAATCTGGACTTGTAGCTCTCAGAAAAACGTTTAGCCTCTTCAAGGACTGTTGGGATCTCCAGGTACTCATGAACTTCTGTGTTGCGAGCATACCAGGGCGCTGCAGATAGGGTTCTGAGTATGCTGTTTTGCGTTCTTTGCAAACAGAGTATGTTGGACTTGCTGGCCGAGGACCACAGCTGAATTCCATATGTCCAAATTGGTTTGATGACTGAGCAGTACACTCTAACTTTGTTACTTAGCGAGAGAGTAGATTGTCTTCCTAGTAACCACAGAAGATTATTGAATCTCATGTTTACTTCGTTTCTCTTTCGTTTAATGTGCTCTTTCCAGGTCATCCTCCGATCTAGGTGGAACCCGAGGTATTTCACGCAATCTGTCTGCGGCAGAGTGTGTTGTCCGAGACAGACCGGTGGGCAAGTATTTCGTCTGAGCGTGAAGGTGATATGGTGGGATTTTGGTGCGCTTGCCCTGATGCGCCACTTTTTGAACCAGTCGTTTGTGTCGTTTAGTTGTTTCTGCAAGACTTGGCTAGCTTCTTTAGGGTCGCGGTTGCAGGCAAGGAATGCAGCGTCGTCAGCGTAGGTAGCTACACAGACGTTCGGGGATTGAGGTAGGTCACTGGTAAATATACTATACAGGACAGGTCCTAGCACAGAGCCTTGTGGAACTCCAGCACTGCAGTTGAATATGGATGATCTAGCGTCTCCCAGTCTTACTTGGAACCTTCTCTGTTCCAGGTAGGAAGTCATTAGAAGGTAAAAAGAGTGGGGGAGCAGTTTCTTAATCTTGCACAGTAATCCTCGGTGCCAGACTCGATCAAAGGCCTGCTGGACGTCAAGGAAGGCCGCCGAACAGTATTCCTTTCCCTCCAGGCAGTTTCTTATTGTGTTGTAGACTCTGTGTACTTGTTCCACAGTTGAGTGCCGCTGCCGGAATCCAAATTGATGGTCGGGGATTATTTGTTTTTCGTCCAAGTGATCTCTCAGCCTGGACAGGACCACTCGTTCCCATAGTTTGGAGATCACCGGAGTCAGGCTGATAGGGCGATATGAGGTGACTTCATTGGCAGGTTTGCCAGGTTTGTGAATCATCACAATTTGTGAGAACTTCCATAGAGAGGGCACGTGTGAGGTGCGAAATGTCGCATTTATTAGCATGGTAAGAAAGACTATGCACTTTTTGGGTAGTTCTTTCAGAAGTTTAGGTGTTATAAGGTCAAATCCCGGAGCTTTGTTTGAGTTCATCTCGGATATTTCCCTTGCAACCTCGCGTGGAGAAGTAAATTTTAGAGGGAGGCTCATCTGGAAATCCTGGTTCAGTATGGAAGTTATTTCTGGGTCCTCGGGATCATTGCTATCATTGGGTGTAAACACAGTAGCTAGGTGACTTGCAAAAGCTTCGCACTTTTCCAGATTCGTGCGTGCCCAACTATCTCCGGCTCGGATGGGTGGGGAGCATTGTTGGGGTTGAGATAAATTTTTGGTGGCTTTCCAGAGGGAATGCATGCCATGGGCATCAGGAGTCATCCTCTCCAGTCTTTGCTTCACTGTTTCATTGGCCGCTTTTGCAAGGAGTTCTTTGAGCTCTTTTATTGCGCGATTTAGTCGGGTTTTATCTGCTTGTCTATGAGACAGCTGCCAGATTCTGCGGAGGCGTCGTTTCTCTGCAATTTTCTGACGAATTTCGATGGGAAGTGGTTTGTTACCCCTTTGAACATTCGTTTCCTGTGAATTTTCCAGCAACGCTACAAATTGCGAGCACCTCCGACGAATTTCCGTTGGCCGGTCGACATTTCCGGAAAATGACGGAGTGCTCACATGCGAGCTAACAGACCTTTCGTGACCAGCTCGCGCCTTGCCGAAATGATACCAAACGGCATAACGATCCATTAGTCAATATTTCTCCCCACTATACTTTGATGCTTTATTCGTGTCTAAAACTCCTCGGGATAATAAATTGTACCATTTACTATAACCTGTTCGAACACGTTTATGGCTACAGTAATAATTCCATGTTCTCGCGAAGTTCCGTGAGCGGTCGTCGTAAACATGTCAACGCGGCTCTTTTTATTCGCTCGGAAAATGCACGTATCATTTTTTTCGGGCGATACCTATCTGACAGGTTGATTATAAAAACGTCTCCGAGAATTTGTTTGATAAGTCCATGTAGCCGTTGGAAGGCAAGGCGGTGTTTTATTGCTTTATAAA
Source organism: Mecyna flavalis (assembly GCA_949319885.1). Taxonomy (NCBI): domain Eukaryota; kingdom Metazoa; phylum Arthropoda; class Insecta; order Lepidoptera; family Crambidae; genus Mecyna; species Mecyna flavalis. Next base: position 12,521,822 of record OX439426.1, read on the forward strand.
GTTTGTTTTGGTAAGTCATCCCGTATTCGTGTCACATTCGGAAGTAATGGTTCAAATGGCCGCTTCCCATGTATGAAGATCGATATGGATTTTAGCGAGCACTGACAGATTTTTATATGGGTACGTATATCGTTTATTTAGCAGAAGAGAAAAAAGTCATGAAAAACCCTGCATTGCGAACTAAGATTATGTAACCATGGTCAAAATGGGGTTTCTCCTTTAAGAAATACAGTGATCTGTCGGCAATCACCCTAAAGTAATGTCTGACCTTGCCAAACCTTGAACTGCAGATATAAAATAATACAAAAGCCATCCCAAATCAGAACACTTGCCAAAACCAAAACTGTGTCGTATCAACTTTGCCGTCTCAACATACATATATCCGAACAAATAGATTTGCGAACTAAGGCCGAAGTTGGCGCTGAATAAGTCATAACTAGTTGTCTTGTAGGACTTCGCGAGTGGGCCGTAGGTACTTGTTGCATTTATTTTTGTGTGTTTGCTTACGTACGCAGGCGCAAGGAATGTTTGCGTTCATTCAATTTGCAACGAGAAGCCCCTGAGGGCGGTAATCCCGGGCTTAGGCGTGTTGCGTTCCGCTTTTCGAACTCTTTCATACATCACGCGCTCTCGTCTCTTCCTTACAAACGTGTCTCATAAGCGCTAACATTAGAAACAGACGACCGATTAGCTGTGACGGTTAAGACGGCTAGTACACGTCGGCTATTACGTGTACTCGTATCTACATGCGTTGTTACTAGTTACAAAAGTATTGTTTTCATATCACTAGAACGCTTGATAAGACCAACATAATAGATGAGTCATGTGTTTTGGAACATTGTAAATTAAAACCATTTCGATTCTGACATTATGTGAAATATATATGTAAATAAACAGTCAATCAATCAGGCCATTCTTGATATGGCAACAGAATGGCATTAGATATTCTATGATTTCAGATAAAAAAAATATATTCAAACAGTAAATAAAATTTTATGAAAGCAGACTATATTCTTTGAAGAATGTCTTCTGAATATACAAGTATGTGGGATTTGGAGTAAATTTCCATGTTTCAGATTTACGACTATGATGTCACAAACATCACAATCGCACTATCGACGTGCCTTCAGGGGAGAAAACCAGTTGCCTTTAAAAACTTTTCTTATTCTACTGAATTTTATCACTTTGAACATAAAAATACAGCAGCGGCATATGCGGGTTGAATAAAATGCCTATAAAACGGCAATCTACGGCTCCCAATGGAGGCATACGGTGTATATCCTTGTGAATATATAACCTGTGTCGGCAGGGCTTGAATTAGATGCTTCGTACTGCTAATCACATTGTTTCAACGGCCTATTTTCGCCGCGGTTGTATCGCGGGTAGGAAGTCATGTCGTTTTTCAAACTGCGACGTTACGCACTTAGCCAGGGTCGGCCCAGACGTCTGATTCGTACACGTTCACTGAATTATTATTTTCGCTGTTGGTGGAGTCGGTTTAGGTAATAATTTCCTGGTGGGCGTGTAAATGGTTTTGTAAGGCATGATACATTTGCATGTAAAGTGAGCGAAATGTGATTTCAAATCTAATCCAGTTCAAACTAGGTACCAAGAAATGGCTCTAATAATTCTGAATCTAACTTGGGATCTCCAAATCATTCTAAATATTATACATCTCAAAAAACTCTTTTTCTAATAAGGTCTATAAATACAGAATTTCCTTAGAATAATTACATAAGTATATATCATACTTGTAATCAAGCTATGATCACTAATATTTATATTTATAATAAGCAAGTGAATGTCTCGAAACGTCGACCCTGATCATAGGAACGATACCTATAGGTCAACCATAATTTTATTAAAGCATGTCAGAGAAAATGTAACGACGAATATTTTTACTACTGTCTTTTACCAAGATCCTTGTGTTCTACTTATCCAGCGTACTTCCACATTTGATTAATGAAAGACAATGATATTAGTAAGCGTTGTTTTTCTTTTTGCCACCACATATTACAGACATTACGTGATCATAGATCTACATTACCTATCTCACGTCATTCGCCAATAAACAAACAATTATATTCTCGTAGAAATGGCAACTGTTGACTTTCTTGATATTGGAGATGCGTCCAAAAGTAAGAAGGTTTTTCGATAGCATGTTAATTCTAAAAGTATGTATTTTAACAGTTTTTTTTTAATGTAATAGCGGGAAGACGAGCATATGGTTCAAAGTAAGGACGCCGACGGAGTACCGCCGCCTATATACATCTACAACACCAGAGGGAGTTATAAATGCGCTGCTGGCCTTAAAAGTTAAATTTGCATTAACTTGGTCTACAATTTGTAATAGAAGACGGTAATTATTTCATCGAGCAAGACAATTAGCCATATCTAACGCCTTGGTTATTGATTTGTTTACTTAGTAATGCTGTCGCGTAACGCGTTACATTGTATCAGACGTAAAACTTGCGGTATCAACTTTGACGTCACGGGCGATTTCCTCGGGGACTATTAAACTCGGAAACTTAGTTTGTGGCATGTAGTAAGATGTAAATGAAGTGGCCCAATTGTCGACCCAGCGTCGGAAATGTTTACTGAAGGAAATAATATGACTGCATATTTACATGCCGTGTCGGAGGGCAAATAGTCGGGAAGTCCTTGGAATGAATTCGGCAGGGTAGTGCTAGGTTTAAGATACGTATCTCCTCTTCTATTTAGATTGAAATATCAAAAGAAAATTATGTTAAGCTTGGTTAAAAAAATTCGTATTTTTCCTTTATGGCCGTAGAGAATATTGCACCTTTTAAGAAAAAGAAATTTTTTCTTTACGTCTGTTGTCTGTTTTGAGTAAAGGTAATTCTTTACTTCTTTCTTTAACATACTTGTTATGGAAGTAATTTTCGACTTAAAGCGCATAACTACAAACAACTTATTGTTTGCGAGCCCGGCGACAATATTAATGTTTCCCTGTAAAGTTTCGGCTTGGCTGAACTGACGAAACTTGAATTTGCGTGCCGTCGTTAATTTAACGGTACTAAATAGGCTAAGCATGATAAATAACAGTCCGCTAAACTTAGATCCGCGACGTAATTCATAATGCTATGTTTGTCAAAAAGCACAGGAAGTCGTTGGCAGCTCTACAAAGGTTGTCAGTTGGCATTGAAACGAGAATAAGATATACACTGAAGCAAACTAGAGCCAAATGTGGTAATAAAATTTCGAAAGAACACTTATTGCTGGCCAATTTTGCGTGTGCGTACTTTTCGAACAATTTTTCCTCATTAATAGTAAATGTGATGTAAGTTGACTATTAATGTAGAGGTTTCCAATGAAAGTTCTATTTTAAATAAGGCAGCCATACTTGTAATTAAGATGCTCTTTTACTCGTATGCACCTTTTCGTCATGACTTTTCGCCTTTACTTGCATGCAATATTATAATTTGGATAAAATATGAATACACATTCGTCCATAATCAAATTCGATACACATAAAACAAATGAAATGAGAACACTATATTATTATAACGTATTTTATATTCTGGGATTAACTCAATATAGCTGAATAAACTCAACCAATTTATTCCGAGCACTTAAGTGCCTTTGGGTAAAAAATACTCAGTTTCTGGGTCATGTCGGTAATCTGTTTTAAAAATATGTGTACGCGAATTTTCTAGTGCCGTTTTAACTCTGCAATCTAAGGCAGGTAAAAAGAGCTTCTTAAAGTTCTTATCCGATGTAACAGTCACTTTTTTTTTTTTCCGGAGGAGAATGCTTTTATGCACCATAACCGCAGGCTAGCTAGGCCCGCGGCCGTGTGTGGGACTCGAGACTTAAGCGTCCACTACCCACTAAACTCCCCCGGTTTCCCCTTCACACCCGATTGGGACGAGCCGGTACCAGCCTGGTGGCTATTGACCGATGTAGTAGTCACTTGAGAAAAGACAACTTCTTCACAGATTTGACCTCTAAAACTTTATGTTATGAAGCATTTATTTTTTTGTAATTTGATTTGGTGACTAATTTATTATTTCTCGGAAAATACATAGAAGCAAATTTTCCAGAGTCTTTATTAGTGTTTTGAGTGTAATAAAATGTATAAATGAAATCCATGATTATTTTTGAAATAGCGATTGAAGAAAACGTTTCAAAATGTTGTTTATTATGTTAATAAGGGTAACATTGGTACACCATACACGCTCTCGTTACCAATAGAGGCCAGTTTCACCGCTGAATTAAAAGTTCCTAATAATTTATCTGTCAGATAACTTAAGCGATGTCCCTTTTGTCAATTTTCAAAAAAGAATCAGATTCAATTGACTTTAAAGACTGTTTGAGTTTAAAAATGCCGAGGTTATATGAACGGGGACTCTTAAACTGTTCTACTGTGTGAATCTAAAAACGTACCCGTAATTGGTTTTTTTGCTAAGAATTAAATATTTTCTCCATTTTTATTCCTAGATATGATGAAAATAGGTACTTTTTCATCATATCTAGGAATAAAAATTTCCATTTTTCTCCTTAAAGGTTAAACACAAGACTTGACTGTTTTGACGTTATCGATTTGTTATTATCAGGGCTGGAGTCGAGTGGGAACAAGACGATCCGCTTGTCGCGAATAAATAACGCAGACGTCACAACTTAAAATTAAATTTTAAATTAAACGCCTGTGGGAATTGACAGCTCAAGGGGGAAAGTGACAATTTTACTTTGATAAATTTTGATGACATTGTTCTTAGACGACATCCATTCGGGTTCGGGCGTCTTGAATTTAAAATTCTATTAGGAAAAATAATTTTTACAACTTTCGTCTGGTAAGTGTTCTGTTCGAGGAGTGGTACACGTAGACAGAAGTAGGCATTACGTTAAAAAGATAACGAATGAAGAGCAGCTGCGTAGGTTCGCTTCTGGCCTGACAAATGGTTTCGTGCTTCTTGTGAATGATTGCAATCATTTGTTTTATTAAGGCCACGACCCTATCAGGTGTATGTATACTTAAGCATTTTGTTTGAAATCTTTATCTGTTGCTTGGGCTTGGATAGATTGGCAGCAATTATTCTTAAACTAGCTTTCCGCCTGCGGCTTAGCTACCACTACCACGTGTAATTTTAGTTCGCCCTACAGTATTTTTCTATAGAAACTATTATGTAAGAAATAAGTGTATAAAATTTAAAAAGATACACGCTTTTTAATCAAAAGGAAAAAAACGAAAATCAAGAAATAACTTCAAAAATCACACTTCCTAAAACATGGCTAAACCATTCTTGTTTACATAAATTTTTATTTCAGTTTTACTATTGGCCTGTGTCGTGAAGCCCCGGAGATGCGGATCCATTTTCGACAAAGGATAGTTGAGCAGGCATAAAGAGCTTATTTGGGCGTGGATCCTTGGGCTATAATCCGCAAGGCAGGGCCGGCGCCCTCGAGAGCACATTATCACGGTATTATGCTGATGCGTGGCGACTCCACTCCGCGTTACGTTTATGCTGGATTTATGCCGATAATACTGCCTTGCCTTTTCCACTCACTATTTTATGTGTTAGCAATTGAGGTTTACTAGGGTGTTTTAATGATATTAAGTATTACACGATGATGGGAGTGATTCAAGGACGTTTTGTAAAACTTTAAGCTATCATAGACGACCATTTTAAACACGATGTTGCTTCGAGCAATCTTTTGCTTAATTTTCAAAAATTATTTGTTTTAATTTGATTTAGGTTCCTTTTTTATTATTAACTATATTTGTTGAATCTTTTCTTGTATGTTTTGCTTACGTACACTACACACTATCGCATCTCACACTTTTGCATCAGACTAAAATTCCTGTCCCAACTCTCTTAGGTGATGGCTGAAAACCAATGTATTCGCCTATGCTGATGCTGCTCTGAGCCTAGGCTTTTTGACTCAATATTCTAATTACCTATATCATAAAAATTTTCTATATCTAATGAGCTTACAAATAATCAGACCGACACGGGTCGTACGAATAACTTAAAACTGCGCCCGTTTATAGCCCGATCCACCGACTGGTGCCATCCGAAAAATACCCTCGTAAAAAATAACGGACACAAGCGGGATTGAGAATTTATGCCATTTTTTATTAAACTTAATATATTTTACGCACAGGGTAAACGTCGCCAATGATCGTCAATGGAAGGTATCCATTTATTTTCATGCAAACGGCACAATGTCATCGTAAAAAGTCTTTAATGTGAATTTTTTGATACTTCAAAAACTCATAACAAAGGGCAATATTTTTGTAAATCTTTTTCACTCGGAAATAAAATCGAGCAAAACAGACTTCAGGGACATAAAAGGTCACGAATGAAAATAGGAATTATGAGTTTAAATTTAAATTTTAGAAAGAAACGCCTCAAAAATTTTAAAACAAAATGCTATAATGTAGATTTGATAATAGTATCAATGCAAAAATACATACACTGCTAACCTTTCCTCCATAGAGTCTTCTAAATACATTTAGTTTTACTTAAATTTTTGTAAAACATCACAGTAACTAAGTTAGTGTCTACACGCCCGAAAATAAGTCACTGAAATGTGTAAATCATCCAGTGGTATACGAGTACACATTTCTTACTACATTTAACAAAACGAATAAACCTCAAATGATTTAGCTACATTTTGTATTGTGCAAATTGAGCTGGGCTCATTTTATAAGAGTGATTTATACCTAGGTCACAAGAAACTAGGTTTGATCAATAATATAATTCTAGCTTCAGTAACCCGTTATTTTAGAATTAGCATAGAAATTACGTCGCTAGAGCAACAGACAATAGAAGACAATAATGCTGCTGAAACTAAGGGACCTAATATTGTATCGAAATTATTAACATTGCGGGAGGCTTTCATTTTCTAGCTATTCTCATACGCCTTGTGAATCACCAATGGTCTCGAGGTAAAGTTTCGTACGGCAAAGGTATTTTGTAATAATACGAGTACATTGTGATTTCCTGCAAATTGTATTAATTACTAAGAAAGTCTTAAGATGTTAGTATATTATATTTTTAACTAAGCTTCTGTTTGAAAAACCAGATTCAACTTACATATTTACTCAAATTTATTTTTACCTTTACCTTTTATTTTGTTTCATTTATTTGTTTGACCATTAAGTTAATCTGATATAAAAGTTATAATTGTTAGTCGTAATTAAACGATCGCCGGTGGCTTAGGAAAGCAGGGAACAGTTATCTAAAGTTCTTTTAAATGCTTTTGATATTGGACATAATGTTTTAATTTCCATAATAAGTAAAACATACCAAATAATAGATGTAGAAGAACTGATAGGACTTAGGGCAAGAAACGTTAAGTTAAATTATACTAGAAACCCATTTTCAGGTCTTAGTCGAGGTGAGACATGACCAAATTATAAGAAGAAAGCATATTTTTACATACATATCACACAGACATGAGTATCATACATTATTTTGTTGTCCAGGCATACCCGAATCACCTATGGTAACGTTATTGTCTATATTTAATTGTAATTGCGCGAACTACAGCAGGTTGAATAAAAAAATATATTTGTTCATTCAATGTTTAAACATACACAACAACACAGTGGAAAGATTCAAAATGCATTGGCTGAAATTTACTGTACGTGATGGGACAAATGTAGGCCGATTCCAATGATGAATCAGTAACAATATCGTATCAAACAGTTCCGAATAACCAACCACTCATTAGTTTCAAATTGTATTACAGTGTTTGATGCACAATTACTGTTAACTGTAATGACATGGTAGGGCATGCAGCCCTGGCGTTCGAATGCTGCTTGCTTGCTAATAAAATCACTCGCTTTATCGCGTATTGGTTCATGCTCATGCAAATTGTATTGGAAACGTTTTGTGCCAATCGCACGATTGTGCAGCCGACGAGACGCGCAGCTCTACCATTTATCTTATCTTTTGGTAACGTAATCAAAGGTCACATTCACTTACTGGACTACTTTGATATCTCCCCAGAAGAAAAAATCCAAAACGCCTTTACTAAAACCTTCATTTTATAGCTACATATTTAAAGGACACTACAGAGAAGGGTAAGAAAGACACAACAGAGATTTCGCAGACCAGAACTTTCTAGAAATTGATGTTAACCTTGTTACGTTCGTAAGGTTTGGTGAATGGGAATGGGACAACAAGAATAAGTGTTTGAATTTAATGAAAAAAAAAATGGTGGAACTTTTTATCGATCTGAGTGGATATGTAATGTTATATTTCAAATATATTTGATCACGTCCAAGAAGAGGCACCGGCTGGCGTGGTTAGTTCGCCGTTAATCCAGTCGACGGCCAAGATGGCTTCATAACATTTGGCAGTTAGACTGGTTTCCTATTATACTTACCTATGTTCTATTTTGTCACCATTTTGTGTCCAAATGTTTTTTTAAATACGTTTCGCAGGAATGTCATTGTTTTAAAATATCCAGTGTTAGAGTAGTTCAGTCCGTTTCAAAAATTGGAAAAAAAGAGTACACCATAATGAAACATGCACGGATATATCAGCAACACTGCTAGTAAAGCTGCAATCCACTGGTTTAGTTATCATCTAATGTGAAGTCATTAATTAATTTTGTAAATCTTCAATAGCCTGAGCATTAGCATCAGGAACGAAGAGGTTTTGAGACGTTTTGCATTTACCCTTTGGTAAGGGTACACCAACCTAGATTGTAGTGGAAAAAATTTAAAGATTAAAAAGGATTGATCTAAGAAACGATTCTTTTTTCTTCAAGATCTAAGGTTGTGTTTCGCTTATGGCACAGCGGAGGGGGCAGGGGGAGTCTCTATCGGCACTCACGCGTCGTTGCCTTCTTCGCACTTTTATTCAATGAGTTCGCGCAAAACTCGAGCACGGGCACGTTTTATACTGTTGTAAACTTTAGGGCGACTTAGAACATTATTTCTATTCGAATGCTCCCCGCCGACGTAAATAAAATGTAGCTGGTGAAATGCAATTTGCCATTTTTCACACTCGTCACGTTCTGCGGAGGCTAAACAAGGGGTTGTGGCGGAGTGAAGGGCGAAATCACGTGGAATTATTTCCGCTGCCCAGACCGAGCTGTGTAATTACGTAGCCTGCTCATTTAGCAGAGAACTGCATTTTGCGTTGTACAAATGTTGTTGCTTTTTAATTGCGCTGTTTAACTCATGATTTCATTTGAAATGGAGATTATTTATTCATTAAATATTATTTATTTTAAACGAACTAAATGTGTTAAACAAAGCGCGTAACGGTAAGTGGCAAGGGTTGTATGTATTTATTTGGTGTATAGTATTCAGAATGCACATGGCATTTTATTGCGGCGTGTTACCGTTAGTAACTATTTAATAATCTGTGGTGTTACTTTTTTAAGTTACTAGACAATTACTTAAAGCTATAGGCGTACCGCAGTAAAAGAAACTTTTTTGTGGTTAAATATAAAACATCGGTTCGAGAAATATCTCGAGGAGATAAAAAGTTTTCTGGGCCATGTCAGCTGGTGGAGTTAAAAGTACTGTACGCAGAACCATTATCCTATTGGATAATGCTTTTATAACTTCCTTTTCAGAAACACGGAGAGAAAATACTTGTAAATTTTTATGGAGGATTCATTTGTTCGATAATTAGACATGTATAACATTATAATTATGTCTTTATATATTTTTTTTACACGGGCCGATCTATAACACTGTGAACACAATATAACCATCTATGTTTGACAATAAGTTATGTGTATATATATTTGTATACTTAAACCCACAATAAGCAAAGCTCCTAGAAGTAGTTACCTTATGGTCACTGTACAAGATTGTGCCTAGTTTTAGACGAGATAGTCTGGACATTCATTATCTGGCCTATTTTATAAGGCTACTTAAATTTAGGTACTACGAATATTCTATCATATCGCATTCTCCATCCCCTATAAAATTTTATTTTTCACTTACCCAGTTTTTAGTAAGCATAAACAAAATGTAAAGACAAATCCGTCGCGAGGACCACAAAATATTCTATTAATAACGTTTGAAGTGAAATTTTATCGCTCTTGTCAGTTAAGGGTAAAAATTTAACATTTTATTAGCAATAAATGTTTGATAGCGGTGGAGTCCATGAATAAACGTTACAACAAAGAAAACGCAGAGATGTTTTACGAGAGTTGCGTGTCTGTCGCGACCTATAGCTGATCAGCAATATTAAGTACCTGATCGCCACAAGTATTTCTAGAAACTGACTGACCTAATTACGATCACTATGGAATCCTGCATCGTGCAAGCAAACTAATTGCCGCCCACTAGCATACTAACCCCACCAAAGATGGCACGCTGGAGTATCTTCATCATAATTGATTTAGGAAGACCTTTTTCTTTTAAACGAATAGATCTCGTGACCAGATAATCGTGGGCAGCCAATACCATATGCGTAGGATAAATTGGGCTGCTGTTTCCCCAGTTATTTTTGATGGTGTGCAAATTCCCTTTTGTAGCAGTGTCAAAGACTTAGGTCTACACATCGACAGCACACTTAGCTGGACTGTGCATGTTGACGAAATCTGCCACAAAGTTAACTCCACTCTGCGTGCTCTCTATAGATTCAAGAACTTTCTACCTATTCCCACTAAAATAACTCTCGTACAATCCCTTATTCTACCCTTAATAGACTACGCAGATGTGTGTACCTCTGATTTAAATAGTACCCTTCTTAACAAATTGGATCGTTTAGTGAACTGTGGCATCCGGTTTATTTTTAACCTTCGTAAATTTGATCACATTTCCACTTACCGCCTTCAGCTTAAATGGTTACCTATCCGACTTCGTCGCAATGTTAGAATACTCACTTCACTTTTTTCTATCCTAAACGATCCACATGCTCCTGTTTACCTTAAGTCCTTGTTTTGTCTTCTTAGTTCGACACATACTCGTCAGCTCCGCTCTTCCCACAAATCCATCTTGGCTACTCCTTATCACCGATCCGGTTTCGTCTCAAATTCCTTTCGTGTTATAGCTATTGGGCTTTGGAATGCTCTCCCCGAAAACATTAGACAAGCTCCGAGTCGGATGGCATTTAAATTCCTACTCCATAAACATTTTCTCCTGAAGTCCTCTACATCGTCGCTCACCTGTTCCAGTCGTTAGCCGTATGTACTGTGTATATATTTTATATAGTGTATATATTTTATATATTTATATTATGTAATATGTATGTATATTTATGTAATTTTATATTGTATATTTATTTATGATATATTATTTCGTTTATTTCTGTTGTTTTTGTTTTCAAGTTTTATGTTTATTGGCACTGCCCACTGTTTCTTTCTGCTTGGCCTAAAGGTTGACTGGGAGAGAATGCCATGAGGCATTAAGTCCGCCTTTGTACTTGATTTGTGCAATGAAGCTTAAATAAATAAATAAATAAATCTCTTACATGATAGAAGAAAATAGAAGGATTTGTTTGGGAATTATCCTGACCAGGCCTGGTTTACACTACGTACACGGCAGAACTAAACGTTCTTACGATTATTTGAATTTTATAATTTGCCATAACATAAATATGTATAGCATATCTTTATATGATTTAAATTCGATGAGGGCGTCACTTGGCGACTACATGTGCCTTAATACTGCTACGTTAAATAAACGACATAACTAAGAATATTCTTTTTAAAAAAAATCGCTCTAGTACAGGTACAGGTACGTACAATTAAAACTTTATTTTTATACAAAAGTTTTTTAATGAATGAATTCATAATTAAAAAGCATTTTCAATGTCGTAATTTACAGCAATCCCAACGTATTCGTATTATAATTTTTTTAAATATTAAAACTGAATCACACTAAGTTCCAAAATAAGCAAAGTTAGTATTATGAAAACTAGACTACGGACAAGCATACTTTTTAGTTGTATTTACTCGTAAACACCAAGAAAGAAAAACAAAATGTTGGTACTAGAAGTTACTTACATCAGAGGTCGCGGTTTCCGACCTTTGCTGTAGGTCAACTTCTCCATTAAACCGAATTGGTCGACAAACATTTCTAGGTGCTAAAACTTTTACACTTCTATATATGAGTAGTAAAATATAAATTGACATTTACAGAGCAGGTTGGCAGCTAAACTACCGCCGCGTGACGTCGCCGAGTGTATAGTTTATGGCAGCTTTACTCGTTGTCCTAGGAGAACGACAAACTTGGCAACGCGACGTGACGCGACGCAACGCGAAAATATCAAGTACTACGTTGTCGCGTTAGTCAGTAGTAGTCGCAAAAAGACGCGACAACGTGACGATTTGAAGAGTTGCTGTCCAATTACCAATTAAATGTAATATCTGTAGGGCTAAGTATTTAAAATAAGAATTTTCCAGTGAAAACGAAGTACCTATCCTTGCCCATAGTTAAACAGTAATGAACTGAATTAGGAATTGCTGCCGCTGTTGCCGTGTTTGTCACTCTCACAGGCCTCGGGTGACATAAGACACAAGTCGCGTGAAGTATTGGTCGCTTTACGTCGCATTGCGTCGCTATTGTCGCGTCCCGTCGCTCACCTAGAACATCCTAGGTGAGCCTGCCTAGTGGAAGCGGAATTTACGCCGCAGTTGCGTTAAGCGAAACATTCGATATTGCACTTGATCGCCCAAGCCCGCTGGCTGGACGGCGCCGCGCCTCTAGGTGAACTCGGGGCCAAATGAGATTTCGCTTCAGTGAAAATTATGTTCAGCCTACCGTTAAGGTAGCTAGGACAGTATTCCATGCCAAATAACAAATTCTGCTTTTTCGATTACAAGTAAATGTACATAGGTTTTTCTGATATTTTCTGTTACAGCACGGAATATGAGCGTTGGCGGCGTCAATACCTAAAGTCCCACCACTTACAACTAAACCTTAATTAAATATTTTACGGGAAGTTCGGTAAAAATAGCGGTGCAAAAGTAGGTTAAGTTTACTAGAAAAGCCTAGGTCACCCAGTCTTTTTTTCTTAATATTTATTCTTAGATAAGGAATTGTGCCATTTTTGGTAGATTTCAAAAAAACTTTTATGGCAGTGCCTATTATATAATGTAGGTAATTAACACACATAAGAATTCATTACTTTCTTGAATTAAAAAAAAAAACATGAATGTAGGTAATTTAACGGTATAGAAAGTTGAATTTCGTAAGATTTCTATGGAATATTGTTGAACCTTTCTGCAATATGTTTTGTGACGATATTTTACCTTGCAGGTGTCCCGACTTGTTAAAATTCTAAACGAGAGCTGTCATAATCTTCCTACTTAATGCGCCCTTGTTGCAAACTTTGTTTAAGCTGGAAAAAGCATTTTAATAACTTAATTAGGCGCAGGTGAACCTTTCTAAGTGGTTTTGTGGTAGGCCGTTTTACACACCATCTTAACATGTTCACAGGTTTTTTGGTTGTCTCTACTTTTCAAAGGACACATAGAGTTCCTTCGAATCTTTTTTTTAACGTTTCAAATATTTAGTAGGCCTAATAAATTTTAATCACATACTCGTATATTATTGTTATCGCAGCGCCTTGGACAAGATTTTTTTTTATATACTACATCAGTTGGCAGACAGACACGCAGCCCACCTGATGGTAAGCGGTTACTGCGGCCTTTTCCACTGAGGGACACTTCGTCTGGAAGCGTCGCTCAATATGCTGCCAGACTGTAGGCTCATCTGATCTTCGAGCCTTTGATTTCAAGTGTACTGGCTCCTACATTCATTTTGCTTAAACACAGCCAGAGCTGTTATTGGCAGATTTCACCTGTGGGGGTGGTAGCTACTCTAGCCAGTCGGACTCTGAAAAAGCCCTATAATAGCCCGATAAGATCTCTATAACAAGTAGTCTTGTGGATGTCTCTCAATTAATCCAGTTAAGGGCCTTGTTTTGTAGAAATCCTTTTCGGATGCTTTCTGGCTGTTACCTGTCTTCGTCAAAAGCCTTGTTGTATTGTTTCACGATGTTTTCGGGAATTTAACAAAACAACTTGTATAACATTTAATAAGCTCACTCTCTATGCTTATCTACGCTTTATTTAAATGTAGCAATTAGGCCACATCCCCAGTAGGCAAACTGTGAGTGGCAAACTAACAGTTGACAGTTTGCGGCTTATCGATTTGAGTACGCCTTTCCATATATTACAAATGGAGTGTCCACAGTTTGCTAGTTTTGCGCTCACTGTAGAGCGGCCGACTCCCTTCAAAATGACAGCTGTCACTAGTGATGAGGTGCAGTAGGGTGCAGTCGATTCGCGATTATACGAATACCGATTTTGGATCGTAAAAATAGTTTTTTTCCTATTGTCTATCAAATATGATTCTATAGTTTGTAAAATCTAGGATGATACCTGCAACATGTGTTACAGTAACATTTCTAGAGACGTCGATTTATACTGCAAGATTGAGTAACTTTAAGAAAGTATTCTTATTTTCGAATACTTTAGATTTTTTTATCCAAGGCGTTATACTTTTAATTAAATTGATTGATTTTTTATAATATGATTTTGAGTTTAAAGTAATAAACAAAACAATGTTTTCAAAATTTTACCCGGTTACAATCGATAATAATTGAAAGCGAAAGATGACAGCAATGAACATCTCTAAGTTGGCGGCGCCGGCAATTATGAACGCTATTTCTCTGCATACATTTTGACAGTCAAAAATTGTGAAACATTAATGCTGTCAATACGATGACATCTGTGCGAAAATTGTTCTGAATTTAAAATTTCAGTTCGGCCGCTAACAGTTTGCCTACTGGGGACGCAGCCTTAGAATTTGTTAATTGTAATCCTTTTTACAACATATCAATCAAAACGAGACAGGCACGAGCTTGTGTCGTGACTCGTTATTAAGCGAAAACATGGGAGTTTAGAGGGTGTGACGAACGCCTTCATTCCCGTGTCCATCACACACGGCCGCAGGTCTACTGTGCGGACACTCCATTTAAAATCGCCATTTTTCTTCCTATACATAATTATTAACGTTTACAGACATTTTCACAAGATTTTAACCCCAACACGAATCGAATAACTCAATAAATGTGCGAAAGTTGTATATTTTAAATATCTCTGGATCATTTCCTGCGTAACAAATTAGGCTTGAACCGTACAAGAAAGTTAAATGAAGAAGCAAATCTCAATAGATAACGAGCCGTTTTATATTAATTCGGTTGCGGGCCCGGGAAGACAGGGATGGTCCCCGTGAAAATTTGCGGCCAGGTCGCCGGGCTGACGGAAAATGTGGCCGAGAACTTTTCTTTATACTCATTTAAAAGGTCAGCGTATTTTAGGGATCCGTACAAATAGACGGTGATAAACGATTCCGTTCTGTTTGTTTATCGCCGGTTGGCGAGTATTAGAATTTGTCAATAGGTAATGGGAGCCTTCGTAGTTTATGGAGTAAAACCAGGTCAGGGTTTGTGTGAATACAAGGAATATTAGCTACAAGTACTAAGTTCATTCTTTAATTAGTTGGAGGTTTAGGCTATGTTTGTTAAAAATTAAAGAGTGTTATGGTTGTTTTTATATTTTACAATAATATAATAAACATTGTAAAACTTTTTAGATCACACTTAAAAGAGATCCTCTCAACGATGTAAATAAATAATCGCAACTTACCCTTTACCAATACACGAAAACATCATCGCTTCGAATGAGAAAACATGTTGACAGGATCGGAGAAGGGACACAGATAGGAAATGTTTATCAGAAATTGTGTGAGGATAGCTAAAATGTTTACCGTGCGCTGAGAGCGGGCAGCGGGCTAGGGCCACAAGACGCTTGTTATTGTAGTGTATTATTACAGGTCTCAGCCATAATGCCGGCAAACAAGTGTTAACTAAGTGAATGTTTACGCGTCTGCGGTTACACCGAAGTGTTGTTGTTCTAACGTCACATGGTTGTGTTAAGCATTTCTTGGCTAATTGCTTCAATTTGATGTGTTGTTTATTTGCATTTGCCAGTCATGTTATTCTCGAAGAAATTAGCATTTTGAGTTAGGTACACACTACGATACTAGTAGCCAGTAAGGTAAGCATGTGTAAAATTGTGTGATACCGTAATACGTGTGCGAGTTTACCTACGAGTATACTCAAACAAAAAAATATATTTTTTTTATTGATAATGAATTCTAAAAATCATTGCTTAGAGGAGCTTTTAAACTTTTTGGTCATGGTCACCGTTTGGCCACAAAAAGCAAATCTCAGTCAGTACGAGTATAGACAGTTCTGCTATCTAAGCATCACAAGTAGCCATTGAGATACTATTACTTACATAATATTTCTATGCAAGTAGCTCACAATTTGTCTGAGTGCTTTCTTGTTTATGCGCGCCTTGAAAAGAAATACGTTTCGAATATGTACGTAAATAAATATATTTGCGAAGAATAGCGCGGATGCCGTCCATTACTCGAAAGTGTGAGAGGCCGTTCGAAGGCCGCCGTCGACACCTGCTATTTATTAGATTTGTTTCGATCTGGGATAATCCTGTTACGGCTGACCCGCTGCGTCCTCTATAGTTTTTCGGCGGACGTAAAAGTTCTGCACAGACCGTGTCTACATAAACGTTACATGTTTTATTCAGGATGTCACATACTTCGTTATTGAGAATTAGAATAACGCATAAGCTATGTTATGGATTACTTCATGTTTTTTATTTCACTTTAGGACAAGCAGGCAGTGCACCTAATGGTAAACAGCCACTGCGGAATATTTCATCGAGGGTTTCTTGATAAGGGACCATCACTCAGTGTGTGCTCCTGTTATTTTAAACGTATTCCTACGATATGTTTGAAGTATAACAAAAAAATAACTACATTTTGTTAACTTAGATACAGATCAAGCAAAGAAAAAACGTTGACTTTCGCCAAATGTCGTGTAATCCTAGACAGTTACGAACAATCTAATTTCGAAAACAAACAAAATTCCAGAGTTAGGGTGATCTAAATGCACATTTTGTGGATGTTGGCGGATCGCGTTACGATTAGCTATCGTAGTCGTCTCTGTGATTGATGACCGCAGTCTTAGAACGAAAATTAAGATTAAAAACTTTTCTGCATTCGAAGACACGCCATAACTCGTTAAAACTTGATTGATGTACTCAATTTATAAGTCTTAATAAGTAAGTAATCTTATTATGAACAAGCGAGAGTAAGCGAGCATTACCTATAAAATGCTACTTTTATAATTAAAGGTCCCGGCTCTGACGAACTAAGTGATATTGGCTAATTTTGCACCTATAGTACTAATTAAATTAGTCAGATTACAAATAGCGACCTCACCTGACCTACTAATGGTACACCGGTTTGAGTCCTAAATCAGATCTACTCACGAAATAGGCTTTTAGTGTCGTATAACTAATTTATTAGTCGTAAAAATGACTCTATAAAAAGTGGAATAAAAGAAAAGTGATTTATACGCGGGTAACATTGATTGTAATCACGACCAAGTGCGTGGGTTACGAATTACAAGGGTACCTCTATTCTATGTTAAATTAATATAACTTTCTGAAACCTTTTTATTAATTAAAAGAATTTTGATTTATGAAATGGAGTTTGAGTTGTTCGTCAACTTGGTACTTTCTCGAATTTAGAATGAAAAATAAAAGAACGTTGTATTAGGTAAGTAAATAACATGAATTTATGTTCTCACGTTGTCATGATAAAATATAACTACACCGAAATTTGACTTATAACATTAGTTAAATTATTTATAAAATACGTATGTTTTCATTCTAAAATATCTTACATTTTCTGAAACACTTCTCGATGACAGCTATAAGCTTGAATTTGTTGAATTGTAATAATTTTGAATGTGTTGGCGTTCTCCCAAAACGAATCTCCATTGAAATACGTTAATATTTTCGGTATTTCATCATATTATCGCAATATTTATTGTAAAGCGTGCAATATCTCGTACATGTTTTCCATTCATGAAATTAATTGCAATTGGTATTATTTCCTTGACATTGAATTAGTTCACAAGGTGCTTGTTTTACATAAACAATTAATTGCTTTAAATCACTGCTCCTATTTCCAAAAACAGTAAACTTCAAAGGCAAATATTATTATGAATACAGAGGCTAATACTTGTATTTTTTATTTTCTATATTGTGTTGTTTGTATATTTGAGCATGTAGGTAAGTCCTATTAATTTAATAATAGTCGTGATTTACAAAATGGCTCTTGCCCTAAAGGAGGAGCTCCGGAGGGGGAGGCGACCATTGTTTGGATCTTTTGTTTGTTGGCATGCTGGATCCGTTAATAGCTCGAAGCATTAAAATTCGGGTCAGGTTGTTGACACAAATTTATGAGGGCTTTGGAAAAAGGCAGCCTTGATTTTCGTTAAAGGTATTAGTAAAGATATTATGACCCCTGAACAAATGAACCATTTATGTTTACTTTGGGGACACGGTGAGTTATTATTTGGATTACCTAATTTTATAAATTTTTTGTACCATAATAAAGTTATGTTGAAAAATTAAAAAGCGAGTAGTACTGACACAAACTAAGAAATGAATTTTATGCACACGAAGTAAGGTACATACATTTGTAAAAAGACTTAGAAGTCGCAACGATAAAATTGTTATTAGACTACTTCTGACCAAAAGATGACTATAAACAAACAGCTTTCGTACAATTAATTAGTGTAAAAAGTACCTAAACGTGCGTATTTCTTTCGATGACACGAGGATCTGCCTTGCAAAATTCTATGTTATTGGTTGATCACATAATTATCTACATCAATGTAAAGTGGTATGAAACGTGGCGTAGTTTGCTGCAACACTTTTTATGTTTAACTTAACAAACCAAACAGCAATTTCATTTTCTTTTCTAGCTCAGCATAAAAAGTTTATTTACCACAATTTATAGTTGGCTAGTGAAGATTGCTGGTTATTAATGCTGTTAATTATTTCTTGCTAGCCACAGCGGTGAATTCATGAACTCGTTCTTAGCTGCTCGGACACTATCAGTATAGCGATTTATTATGTACCTGCTCGCTTTGTTCGATAAGTTGCAAGTACATTTGCGATAACAGTGAGTGCTTTTTCAAATACCCTGTTATCTGTTATAGCTTTAGTTTATAACTAACATCAATACAATTGACTGCCTCGATATGACACATTTGATAGGAATATTGCATTGTATGTCGTGGGCGTTAGTCGTGAGTCCGACGGAAAGCCTCACAGGATAACATGAAATTACATGTTAAATGATATGATGTCGTAACATATTACATCCATTTTTATTAACATAGAATGGAATATAATACACTTGAAATGCTTTCATTTGAAATTTTGAGATATTGGACCAAAGCTCCATAGATTTTAACCCATGGTCCTTTCTAAATGAAAAGTAACAAAAATCAATAAATTAATAGACGAAGTGACACAGAATATTACCAACTAAAATACTTGATTCAATACGGAGAAAAATAGGTGGAACTCCGGGGAAAATACACTGCTCAAAATAATGTAATCAATCATACAAAATACGTACGCGAATCGCTTCCGTATCGATAGCTCATTACCACTATCGTAATAAGCAGGGCGAATTGGCCCTCGCACGCACACCCGGCAATCGGCACAGACAATACAAACAGAGAGCTATCTTCGTGAGCATACATCCATGCATATAGGGATATAGACAGGCGTATGCCTCGCCTGCATGTGTTCGTGATGTATATCACGAACACACATACCGTCAGGAGGATAATTACTCCGCACCAGCAGGCCTTCATAATGCGAGGTGCCGCCCTTTACCCGCTTCAAATGTCGCAATAAGACTTAAGTTTAAATTAAGGGTAAATCGGCAAAGATCAACAGTTAAGTTTATCCGGCGATTAGTTTGGTCCAAGTTTGCTACCCCTTTGAAATGGTTACACCTTGATAAGGATTCCTGTTTAGTACGCAAATGAAGTTTATGACGTGGCGAGTGGTGAACGATGACAGATGTTGCTGAGGCAAATTGGTTCTCTTCAGTCCCTTAGGATGAAGCGTCCTCGAGAATTTCCATCGTGAATTTAATAATTACGTCATTAATCTGTTCTGTGCCTTAATAAATATTAGATCACACCAATTAGAAAGGTCCCCAAAGAAAAGCATTTTGGTTGCTTGTGTTATTTGTTTTAGAAAATCACGATATGTATACACATACAAATAAATCATTGGACATTATTCAAACATAACCTAAATCCAAATTAAGAATAGCTTATACTATGGCTGCCAGAAAACGCGTAAAAAGCACTTATTCTAAGTTACCTACTCAAAATTCAAAACATTTTCATCGTAACATGTGAGACCGGGACACAGATTTTCGGTAGATAAGTTACTCATTAGGAATAAAATGCTATTCTCTGGACCCCATTATTTATCCAGCGTCCTTTTAAAAAATGTTATGGCCAATTTAATTTCTAATCCTCTTTTTCCCCGTCCTTTAGATATCTTTCTAATTACATTTCTGTGGTTTCATATCTAAACGAGACATAAAGTTACATGATATATGGTTTAATACGAAAATGAACAAAGCGGTTAGGCATTACAATGGTGTGGTATATTATAATGTTGTATTCTGTCTACAATTTGCTATATTTTCATCGCATATTAGTTCATATCTAATATGCGATGATGTAGCGAAGAAATAAAAGATTACATGAGATAAACTAAACTGATTACATTGAAAGAAGATTTTATTAATTTATTTCCGTCGTACAGAACCCCCGAGCGACACATATGCCAAACAAATTACATTATACAAAGGTTTGTTATCTTTTATTTATTTTAGAGGGGACAAACGGTCACTTCAGATCTCACAAAAGTGACGAATAGATTGGCCGAACGCCAGATAACGACAAATTGAAATGCCAAAATGTGAGGGAATGATGAATATTGATGAAGGCAAACGGTAGAATAACTTTTTTTTTAATATTTTACTGAGTTTTAATGAAATACATTTTTGGTTTCTACTGTATATGTAGCTTGTTATTTAAAATTTTGTTTTTAAAATTCATATAATGAAGATAAATCTTATAATTAGCATCATTATCCCTTTGACCACTCACTTCTCAATAAAATATATGATTAGGGATATACCAGTAAATATTCTTTCTATTCTTCCCTGTATACTTCGACTATACGACGTTATCCCACAGGAATGTGTTTTTTTAGGATATAAAGTGTGGAGTTATCAAACTATGCCGCACCAAAAAAAATTGTCGGATTGATTCTCCGTTGCAACGTGTAGCAAGTCCAAATTAATATAAACGCTTCTGTTATTCCATTGGAACTTATCATTATATTTACAACAGATTACTAAATAGTTACTATTATACTGAGATAAAAATTAGCCTATGTATCATCATCCTAAGACAAAAAGCTTTTGTACTTAACTAAAAGGTCTAGTCTATGTTTAAGGCGTGAAAACGTTACAGATAGACAGACAGAGCTAGTTTCGCATATATTATATAAGTATATAAAGTATACTCGTAGATGTATGGATTTTGTGCGCGCCTGTATAAACAAACGTCTCCTGTAAATAAATGAGTAGGTGAAATTACTATGCCCTGATGGTTTCAGCGGTTACAGTAATGTATTCCCTTTCAGTATGCAATCAAATCAAACAAGGGCGTTCTCGGGGCGGACAGAAATCAGTCAAACATTTGCCCGGAAGGGAGGCTCTCGACGCTTCGTTACAGACCGCTGGTTCGCTCGCCCGAATTGTTCGCAGCTCAAGAGGTATTCGAGAATTTGCCTAACCGTTATGTAGACATATTTAGACGAAAAAGAAATATACATGTATCTTCGAGCAGTCTCGTTACGATACTGTCAGTGTTTTTATTAATTAATTGCTTCATTTTAAGATTGTTATACACAAATAAGTATCCTACTTAATATTATAAATGCGAAAGTCTGGATGTTTAGATGTTTGGATGTTTGGATGTTTATATGTTTGGATGTTTGTTACTCAATCACGCCTAAACGGCTGAACGGATTTAGATGAAATTTGGCACACGCATAGTTTATAACCCGGAATAGGACATAGGCTATAAAATTCCTACGGGAAACGTCTCATTCCCGCGGGAATAACAATTTTGAAACTACTGAACCGATTTGAATAATTCTTTCACTGTTGGAATGCTACACTATCCCCGGTGAACATAGGGTACTTTTGATCCTGGGAATGTGGGGGAAAGGGGGGATATTTGAAAAAAGAGACTACGCGCGGGTGAAACTGCGTGCGGAAGGCTAGTACTTAATAATAATGATAACATAATAAATTTCATATCTTAACATGATATTTCAATATTGTTCCTATTACAATTCTCAGGTTTCTAACCATAACAGGAGAACAGTCATGTATTAATACATGTGAAGAAAATCCGGCATACCATGGAACCAATGTCATCGATGTCTTACAGCAATCTGAAGTGACAGTACTATTTATGTACCTTACCCACTAAGGTACATAAATAGCATTAATCTAATATAGAGGTGTAGACGAGTGAACTTCCAACTTTCAGTTTTCGACAGAAATGTAGGAACAGTGAGCTGCACACCATACTAATTTAGTTTTAGTTTAATGTCCATTGCATAGAATAGAATTTTATACTGATTGACATTTTTAGACAGATATGGGTAGGTTAATGTGCTTACTGTACACACACAAAGATCCGAAAATGTAATCCATATACATATTTGTGGACACAGATTCGTGTTCATATTATTATGTTTGATCCGCATCATCGTTCTCCATAATTGTATCATGCTCAACTCAGACCAAATTAGTTTACTCGTGCGGTGAAAAGGGGCTGAATTTATTTGTATTTTTATCAATTTCTCGAATCAGTTCGTAAAAATAATGTTTAGACATTATTTACACAGTTCCAACTATAGCCCAAACTAGACACTATGGATACAAAACGACAAATAAACATTAAATAGATACTTTTTTTCTGTAAATACACACCTACGTATAAAACAGAGAAACACCGACAAGCGACGTGTTCATGAACACAAATGTTTGCAGTGCGGGGATCAAACCCGCGAGCCGCGATCTCTGATGTAATAGAATAGAATAGAAAAGCATTTATTTGATTCTTATCACAATCACATTTCACAATAATTGAAGACATACATTGTTATTACATATTATTATCATTGAGTTACAGTTTGTAGTTCAATGATTATTATAAATTGAAAGTGACAAAAAACCAAATTGGCGTTCACTCAGCATGTGTCAAGGTGAGGGCAAGCCCAAGCCAAGACGCTGGTTTTCAGTGAACACCAGTCAGTGAGAGGAGCGTCATCGGTCACCATAAAAATTGATTTAAACATAAAATAAAAATTGAAAAAAATTGATAGGTATTAATAATTAACCTAACTTTTCAATCACTACACCAAATCGGTCGTCAATTAAGTTAAATAGATTTTTGTTTTGCTGAAAGAAAGATATCGGGGAAAGAATTTACATACAATTTCATGGTAGAAATTGTATGTATATTCTTTTTCGTAATTTGATTTTTCTACATGCATAATAAACTGTAGAGCTTATACGATCAACATTTTATCGACGGGTAACACATTGGGTGGGTTAAATTGAAGCTCGTTGAAAATGTGTATCGTGTAAAAAGAAATTTTGCCTCCCCAGCTTTGGTTAAACCGATACTGTCTTTGATACGCGAAACTTTTCAGGTCTTCTTTGACACCCAATATAGTAGGGGTTTTTTACCCGCCCGCTCTCGTTTTGTTACGGTGGGTGTGTGTAGGCGCCCTAACGTACAATGGAGATATCGGGGAGATTTGTAGGTCACGCGCGGCTTGATTAAAAACCTCCTAAATAGCGCTGGGGCGAATTTAATTTCACTGATTTCAATTTACGTATATGAAATGGAAAAAATCAATATTGGAATGACATTTTATCAGATTTGAATGGTTCCGAACTCTTTTGTTTTAAGGTTTTGGAATGTTTTGACAAGGGTTTGTATGATTTACGAAATTGTGAACGTTTGTTAGGGTTACACGTTTGTTTTAGTTTACCGGGCTTACATACAGCATTTGAAATAGAAATAAAACATAATTATGACGTTTTGGAATATGAAAAAACACAAACGAAGCGAACATTTTAAATCAACTAAATATATAATTAGTTAGCCTACTAGTCCGACATGTCTTTGCACGTTAAGAACGACGCAACTAAATTGTAGATATTTGCATACATTGTCACCTTTATGCACACATGACTCGGGCAATTAAAAGATCTTTACCTTGTGAAATCCAAAACTCAATCATCAATCCGAACTTAGTGCGAATTCAAAATAATGAATAATGAGTACAATAATGATGAATGTCCGAAATTATTTTAAGTGGCTATCTTATTCCGGCCAATTAGTGTCCAAATGAAAGACACATCTTTTTGGACATCTGTCGTTAATGCAATGCCGTAAAATTACTATTGCTATCGACTTAAAACAAAAGAAGCTGCCAAAATGTTATAGATGCATACCTGTTGAACTTTCACCGTATAAACATCTATGATACTCAGTTTCCACAGATAGAACATAAAAATTATTCCCACAGGCTCACAGAAATGAAAATGTTCTCAAGTCACAGCTGCATACAAAATATAAAACGCTATTTAGCGGTGCTTATTATCAAATAAGTAGAACTACTTTGCAATGATATACTGGCGCATGGCCAATTTTCCATACAAAATGTGGCTGTAACGTTCCCATGAAAAGTTTGTTATCTTTTCACGTAGCTGCCACCGAACACCGGGAGAGCAGAACCGCCGGTGTGAGCCAGACGGCCACTCTCAGCCACCTCATTCTTCAGTTAGAAACTTAAGCACATTCATAACCTAAATTACTGATAAAAGTTTCTCGCTTTAATTAAATACCACGTACGGAACTATTTCGACAAAATGGCATAATGAAAACTATCCCAAAAGTTGGACGATTTCTATGCAAATTTATGTCCTTTTCGCTTCCAAGTTAATAAAAGGCTTCGAGATGAGCAATTTGGTTTGCATTTTAAAATTATTGCCTGTCATAATAACATTATTATCTTATACCTTTATAACTGGCCGTCATGAACGTAAAGATTATGATTTAATTAAGATAAAATCTACAACAACCATGCCTACGGCTTTATTAAGTATTTCTTGTAGAATTAGATTATCGATAACACGAACCCAGTGCTGGCAAAAGAACCTTTGCAGGAAGCCTAGTTTCGATATTTCTGAGGATTTGAAGACGAGATTTACTTTACAATACAAGTTATCGTCTCATTGTACAGACAACGTGTTACTGACTTCTATAATACTAAGCAACTCCCTGAAGTATTAAATCAGACAACCTGTGTAGGATGATAGGAGGACGCCACAACGAAGGCTTGTTGAAACATGGCTCGATGAGAGCTGCCTATCTTTTATTATTTGTATACCTATTGACTACAAAACACAACCATCCCTATTATGGAGACAAGTCTGAATCTCAAGAAGTCCAAACACAAGTCATTTGTACTAATAAGGACTCTACCTTCTACCTTTGTGTAGATTTCTGTTCAACCCTTTTCACATACCTACAGAGGATTAAAGTCATAGACATGTATTATTAAAAGTGACATCTGCCATCGTAATAGGCGTAATTGATTTGCAGAAGTCTTGTCAGTACTCTAGAATAGAAAACCTCAAAGCAGGCTAGAGTATTGTACAACTAGCCTTCCGCTCGCGGTTTTACCCGCGCGTAATTTCTTTTTTCAAATATCCCCCCCTTTCCCTACATTTCCGGGATCAAAAAACCTATGTTCACCGGGGATAGTGTAGCTTTCCAACTGTGAAAGAATTATTTAAATCGGTTCTGTAGTTTCGGAGCCTATTCAATACAAACTAACTAGGTATTATAAAATAATATTACTATTCCTTTTAAATTTATTATTAAATTCATCATTCAAACCACTATTCTGATTAAAGTGGAAATCATCTTGCGTAACTTAATAGTCGTTGTTTTTACTTATCCAGAAATCAAAACTTTTGACTACAACGTAGTTAATTCGAGTCATTACGTAAAGTATTTGTACTTAAATATAGGTACAATGGAAGGTTCAAAACAAAACCTAATTACTCCGCTAAGGGTAATTAGTGAGAAGAAAAATAAAGACACATTTTCTTCGAGTTCAAGTCGTTAAAAAGACGCCAGTCGGTTGTTAAATCAGAAATTCGATTTAATGGCAACATACATTTTCTTGCAAGACGTAATTGGAATTAGGTTATTATGTGATTGAAGCTGATTGAAGCTACTAAACGATCGCAGGAATGAATGGGAAAAATCTATTATATAAAACACAAAGGTGACTGACTGACTGACTGATTAACATAGATATCTATCAACGCACAGCACAAACCACTGGACGGATCGGGCTGAAATTTGGCATGCAGATAGATGTTATGACGTACGCATCCGCTAAGAAAGGATTTTGATGAATTCCCACGGGAACGGGAACCACGCGGTTGAAACCGAGGGAGGCCGCTAGTCATAATATATTTAGCCTAACCTTTCTTTATTATTCTAGTTTTATTATTTATCAATAATGTCTTTTCATTTCCTAATGATTCTTAAGAAATTAGGAGTGTCTTAAGTTAAACCTAGTTTGTACAATTGCAAAGGTGTAAAGATCAGAGCAAGTGACATAATCATCAATTGTTAAATATGCATTAATTATGTAAAGTGTACATTTACGAGTAATAAGATAAGTTTAATGTATAATTACTGTTTCTGGAAAAATATGTCTAAGCAAATTATAAGTCGCTAAGATTTTAAGGATATAAGTATTTTTTGCTTTGAGGCGCTCGTGGCGCAGCTGTGACAGTAGTTCGTTAGCGATAACGAAAGTCAAGCTACCTATGCCGCGGTCGGTTAATGGATGGGTGACCATTCTGACCATATTTAGTGACATTAATTTCGAGCGTCTCCGTGCTTCGGAAGGCACGTTAAGCTGTTGGTCCCGGCTGATATTTACTATAATGTAAATATTAGTCGTCAAGCCTAGTCAGAGGCCATTTGGCGGCTTGATAACATCTGACATTAAGGTTGGTCACTTGCCTTACGCACCCCTCCACCAACCCTCACTAGGCCAGCGTGGTGGAGTATGGCCCACACTATCTCACAATTGAGATAAGGCCTGTGTCCCAGCAGTGGGAACGTATATAGGCTGATGATGAAGTATTTTTTGACTAACATGATGATGTACTCATAAAAAATAATCGAAAAACATTTTTAGAAGATAAGTAGAACTAATTAACGCCTCGATGGTCTAGCTAGTGGTTTAAGTACCGGGTCAAGCTAACTTTGTGTCGGTTTTTTCGGACACAGCTCGGGTTTGTGATCACTAATCCGCATTTGGCAAGCGTGGTGATTAAGCCAATACCCATCAATGTAGCGATCACTTGATTTCAAGGATGAAGGCCTTTGCCCTGCAGTGGGACATTAATAGGCTGATACTTAGTAGAACTAATTGAGATGGCTTAATAGGTAATCGTAACGCGCCATAAAGTCTGTTCGTAGCAGATTAAATACACTCGGAGTAAAGTCGCCTAATCTCTGCGAGTCCAATATTGAATGCTGCCGGTCTGTCGAAAGCGATTCTGACGATTGATTGATACTTGCACGTGGACTATTAATCTACAGAGTCCTACATAGAACTGGGTGCAATAAGTCTAAACTGCCATTATTATTTCACTGAATAGTTATATCTAAGTAAAGAGGAATTCAACATTTGTTATTACATCATATATTTTTTTTCAGAAAGATTATAACAATTTTTTTAAAGCTCCAGTTAGCTTGCAACAAAATTCTATGTGGACTAGTTGTACTACTTACTAATTCTGTATACTTCCCTAATTTAACGCCAAAGTTACGTAAAATAAAATATGATTTTCTGTATAGCATAAAGAACAGTTATAATTGATTTTGGTTAATGCTAAAAGTTTTGTTTTAAATGTCAATAATAAAATAAGACATATTTATCAAAAAGATGTCAAATAAATTGGCAACATGTACACATGTTAGGTACTCGACTTACGATGTTTGATTTAGTTCCACAAGTTTCTTTTATAGTTCCATTACTAAGTGTGGGACGGACCGGGTTCACACTAACTTAGCTACCCGATCTCGTGGCCGGCTTACATAAAAGACTTGAGGGTACACCGCAATTTATCACCTTATAAAATAAAACACTTGAAAAATGGAGCCGTAAATTTTAGACCGTGATTTGAGTTTTAACAATATCGGAAGTAAAATAAAAGTATAAGTAGGTAGGGAGCACAAATCAACGACACAAATGCGTTTTTCAAAACCGATTTATATTTTGATCTGAGATGCTTATGACAGATTATGGTAGGGCGATGTTCTTCTTACTGTACCTACACCTGCGACCTGTAGGGTCTCAAATGTTTTCCGCATTTGAGAAAAGAAAATCTTTGTTTCTTTAAGGTTTCCAATTCTTTCCTATTTGATTTTATTCGTATTTGTTTGGAAACAAGGCTGTAAGAAACTAGTTCAACCTTGATGTCGCAAAAAGTGTCTAATATACATAAAATAACATAAAATATTAAGCCGCTACCCATGCATTTCACTGTAGATATCTCAAGCGTGCTCAGAACCAGAGGTTGATCTGTTTTAATCTCAAATATGGCCGTTCATTGAGAGCCTACAGCAGATCTTGCCCTCTCGGTCCAATTTTCGTTAGGTGACCACATTTGATGTTAATAATTTAGTTCAACTACTGCCATTTTATTATTACATAAAATATTTAAAATATTCCGTCTCAAAATACTGGGTAGTAAAACTAGCGCAATTAACAATGCAAATAAGAGCCAAACGTCCTCGAAATAATAACGACGACAGCATAAAATGTCTGCTAAAAAATAATAATTTGCCAAATACACTGAGAACGTAAACAGACATGATTCTTCTACCTATAAATGCAAGTTTTTGTTTCATATTGTAAAGCATAAACTTTTTAAAAAAATTTCATACGAATAAAATTTTGATACCTTATTAAGGCTTAACGCCTAAATAAAGCCGTTGAAAACAATGGTAGGTACACAAGTACCTAAACTAAAAAAGTAAAGTGTTTATCAGCCTCTTGAGTCTTTACGAGCTACCGCAGGAAAAAAATATTCCACTATTTGTGACTTATTCACTACGCTTGAAATGCCCGAGCTGTGATAGAAAATTTTTGTCGGATCCAGGAATTTGAACTTGGACCATGTTTTCCGGCACAATAATTCATCACGCCAGACATACCTGCAGAGCGCGCCTCCTTGCAGGCGAGCACCATACTGTGGCGGACATCGGGGTTGTCGTCGGCGATGGTTTCCCCGACGGCCACGAACCGCTCGACGGCGCACGCGACGGCGGCGCCCACGCGCTGCACCGCCGCTCCCCCCGCGCCCGCCTCGCCGCGCGTCGCCACCAGGCTACTGATCTGTTGACAAACATACCAACATCAGCACTACCATGCTAAAAGACTGAACTAGAATCAATACTTCTAAATGATTACCCACATAAATGGAAAATAAACTAATAATGTCCTCCTAGCCGAGTTTTCGGTCACAGCGGCCACTCTTTACAATTAACAAACTACGCAGGATATTATTATAGTGCACAAGTGAGTGCGCAAGCACAGGTGCACTCCAAATTCCCTCACTCTGACACGAACGAAAAGAGATTAGGCGCAGGACCAATAAATTACACCATACGAAGGAAATGTCGAAACCAATATAGAATAGAAGAAAAATATATTAATGCAAAGACCGGATGCTAAGAGGTGATGTAAGTTTCCCCACTAAGTAGATAGTTCATCTCCCAAGGCTTGTTACAGGTCTAGTTCAAGATGACTGCATATAGGTATGACATAGAACTAAAGAAAGAAAGATTGGCCACTTATAAGGTATTCCAGAATATTATTTCCATCAACCTAACGCGCATCTTGTGGTTGACATTTTCTTTCTTAAAAGTTAAGAGATTAACTGCGTCTCTAATCTGCTGTCAAACTTTTCTAACCGCCCTACTGGGCCCCCTTGCGTGGCTTGTTTTTACATAACGTCATCTTGCGAAAACATCCGGGACCAAAAACTCAATCGTCTTCCGAAGTTTGTGGGAAATTAAACACATTCGCCTCACAAGCATTGTTTGCACATCACATCTGGTCTCAAACTGGCACAACCCCAATATTGTGAGTATCAGAATTTTCCTGATTGCATAATATAGTTTCATCTTCCTAATATCATTTAGAAAGCATCTCAAATGAGCAAACTTTGCCCTACGATCATACGGTATATACGGATACGGACAAAAATGTTAACTTATTTTCAAAATTGGTCCGTGTAATAGAAAAGGTTCCTGAACTATTGGGATCTTGGCAAAGAACGCGTGCCAAGATTTATTGAACTTATAGGCACATAATATAACAACAAGAAAAAAATATCTTACACTATTAACGTAAAAGAAATAATACTAGGGTGTATGCAAACACATCATACGTAAACATCTCAATAAACCAAAATATTTAAATGTACAAAATAAATTTTAGATATCCATGTCTCATTTCATGTTTACTTAGAGAGACCCATATCATTAAGAATGAAAACATCGTCCTTGTGAAAGATATCGAAAATAAATTGTATTGTCTGTGTAGGAAAAAGCGTCCGTGCGCACACCGTTGTCCTTATAGAGTATTCGAGTAGAAAGCAGATATGGAACTCCAATCAATCGGTAAATCCGTGCAGCGCGAACATCTTCTGACTGTCTGGTTTGGTTTAGTCATGCGTCAACGTAATCGTGAGACGCCTGCCAATATACAATATGTGATGTCTGGAACATGTCTGTTGCCCTAAAAACCACTTGTACTAAATGAGCTTTATAATTTTTTTTTACTTCCAGCCCTATTGCGAAAGACAAAATAATTTTCTGTTGTTTTCTACAAATATTCTTTTCGTCTTTTTTTATCGGAAAGAATTGCACATTTCCATTGATATAAACATTATAAAAAATCATAATTATTTCATTATTTATTGTAGTTAATCATAATGAAAAACAAACATTATATTTTTATTACAACTTTTGCCCATAATGACAATGAATCATGCCTTGAACAAATAGCAAGAAACAATAGAACTTTTGAGCATCACCCTAAAAACCAACTATTTGTTTTTCGCCAAACAACACAACAAAGTAAAAAACACACTCAGTGTTAAAATCGCCATATTTTCACATCTAGGTTTTAAACCCGACGTCCATCACGGAATAACGTTAAGAACAATATCGTACTTTTTACAATGACTGTTTAGGATAAGGACGATATGCATGACGGGTTCACCTTGTATTTTGTTTGATATTTTATTCAATGGAGTTCATTCATTACAGGCATTGCTTTGTAATAGGTACAGAGAAGAGTCACATACATTGGCCTCAACTTTTGTTCGACCTCCCTCAGACCTTTGACGCAAAGGCGAAGGTGACCCCGCCCTATGCTCTGTGCAGCTATTTAATAAATGCGCCATTGAGCAAGATATGTCAGTAGTATGAAAGAAAGTACTTCCAAAAATGTTATGCGAAGTATATACATACAATTATTATGAAATCGATGAAAGCCTGTTTATCCAACAGTCCAGGAAGACTTCAGTCTATTTGCGGGTCACCAACCATAGCCTATTTTCGTCCTTTACAACCCAAGAGTTGACAATTTAAAAGGTATTATTTACCTCACATATTGCAACCTTTTATAAATCAAATAAAATATTCATAGCTAGCATTTTGGATCACAATTGTAGGATTTCTTACAAAGTGGGTTATTAAGCTGTGTTTAGGTATTAACTTATTAGCGGTCTTCTTTCCATTGAGGAAAATTTTGCGAGAGATACCGGACTCTTCTGATACTTCTAGCCTTGTATTAATTGTCAAGTATGTTGATTCCCCATTACTATAAATAAGACCGAATACTGACATTATGACTAATGTAATATTAGTTTTTGATAATGCTTAGGAACACAGCCTACTAAATCACAAGTAGTTGTGATAATACAACGGTACGTCTATAGTAAATATTTATGTAGAAAGATCCCGAGCATTAGACAAAAGATGATATAGAAAGGATATTTTGGTCAAAGCCGGGGATAGTATATGTACCTAAAGGTATACATTGTAATTTTGTTTTGTGTCGACGTCCCAATGAAATTGAGCACGAGCTTTGACTCCGACGAAAAACGAAAATGGAGGGACGAAAATAAATCTAAGAGAGCCGTAGGTATCTCCAAATTTGTTTAGTAAAACCCCTGTGGTGATGTAAGAAATATCTCACTGGGTGATTTTAGTTAAGAAAAAGCCTAGGAAACAGGACACGATTTCGAGCTGGATAGATTGCCCTAGATACAAACCTGCCTTTGGATTTTGTGACGACTTCAGCAAACTGAAACATCTATCTATATAACCAGAGCTTTAACTTTTTAAGTTTTCAAGCGCTAAATCGAATGAAAAGAAAGGCCTTTTATTTGTTCTTGATTTGCTAACTAATGACTGATTGAACGTGGGATGCGACACACATCTTCTCAATCCTCGGGAGAGTGAAATTGAGAGGCCGCAACGCAAATCGGGACCACTTTTTCCAATAATTGGTACGGTTCTCTATAGATTTCTTCTAATGTTACATTTTTTTTAAATAAATGACTATTATTAGTTATACCAATGCATTATGTAGGAGTCCTACAGTAGGACAAAAATGTATTTATTTTTGGTATTTTATTTTAGTTTGTATTATTTTGAAATAAAAACATAATAAATGAAGAAAACTGTTTATGAACTTGGGGGTGCGCTTAAAACGTAGAATTTTTCTCTTTCATCAAAAGCCCAGTATGAAAAATTTTAATGGGTTTCATAATAAAGTTAATTTAAGGCTATTAATATGACTGTGTTTAATATTCTTCCATTTAAAAAGTGACTCGTATAGGTACCGGATACTTTAGACGTCCCAGGGTGGTGCATAAATCACACGCCCGAACCACTATCGGGTTTATTATCTACCGAAGCGGAGATGGGCGGGTATACGAGAAACGCCTGCTAATAGCATACTGTTAACTGGCTTTCAAGAGGCAATGGAGCCGCAAGCAGGTAGGGGAAAATGAACTGTTTGCCACTAAACCTTCTAATATATACCTTCTCTTCCTTATACTTCCATTTGTAATGAAAGAGTGCTGAAATACAAGGTCCATTAAGTTGTTTATATTGTGAACATTTTGGTAGCATAAACATAAAACGATTATTTATTTTTTGAAATAGGTATTGTAAGACATCCTAGACTATCTTATTCTATCTTTGCTATTTTTATTGCATGGTTTTTATCTACGTTCTTTTGAAAGTAAATTATGTCATACTGCGAAGCTTTAAATATAAAATATCTTTGGCGCCCAACATGTCAATCTGTCATAATGCTGTAAAACAATAACAGGACCAAACCAAATAAATATAATACTATCTTTTACCCTGATGTTGTTTTATTTTATCAAACTACCATTTTATTTCAACAGTTCGAATGCGTACAAAATGATTTTATCATAATATCATGAAATCTTTGTCTATTATTTCGTTTTTAGTATTATTGCGTGCGGAATTTCAGCTTAATATTATAAAATAGGTATAGTCTGTTCGGTACGGAGGTATAATGAAGGACATTAGCGGCGGCGTAGGTTATAAATATACATCGTTATCGCGCGGGCAGTTTGGGGGCGACGCGTATATGACCGAAGGGCTGTCACACGTATATAACGAGTATTAGAATATTTGCATGTTTTTTTATTTTTTAAATTAAAGCCTTGTTATGTATGTTATGTTATGTATATTCCATAAGAGGATAAATACCTTATGAGGATAAATAGAATATTATTTCTATTTTGATATTGTATTCAAAATTGGGACAAAGTAGTGTAGAAGCGTTGTTTAAGTTAGCAACACTTTCTCTGAGGGTTGATTCAGTCCAGTAAGTCAGAAATTTACATCATACAGCTATAAATTAGTAATTAGGATAAAAATAACATTTTCATAAAATTGGTTAAGTTATCGAAACCGAAAAAAATCGTAAGGTAACATTGTTGTGTCAGTGGTCGATTTAGGATTACAAATAGATTCAATGCATAATATCGATTTAAAAATCGATATTTTTATTGGTCAAATATAATTTAAAAAAAAAGATCCATGCGTGGCAACCCTATTCATCAGTATCCACGCGTCGCCCCGAAACTGCCCGCGCGATAACGATGTATAGTTATAAATCACACACCTATGATACCGGCCTGATTAATGACGCGAACGTCTCGGCCACCCGCGTGACTGGCTGCAATGTTGCCACGCCACTTATCCCGCCTCATTTGCACTTTTCTCATATATTTTATTGTAGGAACGTATACTAGGTTATGTAAGGGTGGGTAGCAAGGAGCTTGTTTATCACTGTCACTAGAAGGTTTGGGACCAAATAAATGCTTAGGTATATCATATTAATGTAGTAAAATTCAATTTAAGACTGTTATTGGGTACGTACTGTTTCTATACGATTTTAGATGCTTCAGATATGAAAATAGTGAATAAATGATCTAACGATACATGTGAAGTATCAAGCCTATTAATGTCCCACAGCAGCGCAAAGGTCTCTATCACTGAAATCAAGTCATCGTTGAAAAATTCACCAAAGTGCTAAGTTACAATCAGCTGCTTGCCAAGTGCGGAATACATGATTTAAGATTATTTACGTTATTAATTTTTTGTTAAAATTAGGTACTCTATTAATTAATTCGGTTTTAAAATTTTTATATCGAAAATAAATAGAGTGTTAATAATTATTTTTTTAGGTATATTTTTTTTGTATTTGGTGGCAAAAATTTTGAAATCTTTAAAACGCAATGGCAATAAAAGCATTATTCTTACAAGGAATAACTATTTTTTTTTATCTGAGCCTCAGTTTGAATTGTAATAATTAACAGACGAAATTAATCATTCCGAAAAGACTTTCACGAAGTCGGTCGGAAACCGGGGCGAGACCGAGCGGCGCGAGCTCCCTTCAAGGTCGCTCCCGCACGCGAGCTTCTTTGCCAGCCAGGCGACTTGTTGCGCAGGCTGGGGCTGCTCTGGACCCCGTGCCGCGAGGGTATGGTCTCCGAGTGAGTCGGGGGACGGCAGGATGTAAACAGAACAGAAGCCTGGTGATTACCTGGGGCTCTGTGTGGCGCGCGAATTCGTCGTCATCGGAGAGCGCGTCCATGTCGGCGTGTGCAGCGTGCACGCGGGCGGTGGGCGCGCGCTCGGCGGCGGCGCGCTGTCCGCGGGCGCGCGCACGTGCTCCGTGGCGCTGGCGTCTCGCTGCGGCACCGCGCCGCTCCGCCCGCGTCCGCCGCGGCACTGCCGGCCCGGCGCGCATCGATCCGCCGCCCGCCCGCGCGCCGCCCTGCCCGCGCCACCCGCCAGCCCACGTGGCCGCCCGCCCTCGTGCTTGCTCCCATAACCAACTTTTTACCAAACCGACAACCTGTCTCCGAAGTCTTAAACAAACGTAAAACTATACCATTTACTCGAAACCGAGGATAACGAACATCAGAATATCAAGCAAGACTCCTTTTCGGAATCGAGAATCCCCAGGCGTGTCCCCAGGATCATTTTGAACTGTCCGCCATCGAACATCCCGACTGCGACTGCGCGACCATACGCAACAGATAGTTGTAACCGGCGCGAAAGCGGACGTCAAACTCAACGTGACGGTTCTAACTACGCGTTCGTGTATGCAGCAGCTCCCAAAATAAGTTTTTGATTTTAGATTCGCGTAAAAGCCGGTAACTATTATCGTCGCGACGTCAGAGGATGACGGTGGACGCAATCGCCGCCGATTGTTATCGTGAGACGTCACTGACGACAGGAGTCACACGGCTTGTGTGAGGGATGTTGGGAGATGGGGGCCCGGAGATGGCAGTGAGGTCGCATGCAGGGTTGGCATACCTGCTTGATGAGAGGGAGCAGGGTTCTCTCGATGGAGTGCGTTTTGATTCGCGTAAGGTCGAAATCGGGCAGGCCGGCAGCCGCCATGGCTGGCGCGGGCGCGACTGCGCGGGTGCGCGCGCATGCGGCGCCGCGCGCCCATTGGGCGGCGTGCTTGTGTCACGTGGCGCCGCCCGCCCGCCCCTCACACGCCGCACACCCCTCACGCCGCCCGCCGTAAACATTACATTGCGTGTTGAGGTTTACGCCGCTAAGCTTTTAAAACTACAGGTTGGCGTGTTTTATTTTGTTTTGATTGTGAAGGCCAAATTGTGGAGGCACATGTTTTGTTATTGTTTGACCTAATTCTCGTTTCACATACAAAGAACGTAATGCACTTAAGATATGCCTATAAATATGATTTACTTACACTTATTGTTTATTGAAACTCTCACTGCGACGTTCTAATAATTTACGGTCATAAGTCTTTACCGTTTTTAATGTTGGAAAGATTATATTTCACTTAAGACAGTAGCTAATGACAGCCTACCTTAGACATTAATGATTGCTATTTTTTGGTAATTAGGAAATCCTACTAATCCTACTTCCTACTATCCTATAATATTATAAATGCGAAAGTCTGGATGTTTGGATGTTTGGAATTTGGATGTTTGTTCCTCAATCACGCCTAAACGGCTAAACGGATTTAGATGAAATTTGGCACACGTATAGTTAATAACCCGGATTAGGACATAGGCTATAAAATTCCTACGGGAAATAACAATTTTGAAACTAGTGAACCGATTTTAATAATTCTTTCACTGTTGGGAAGCTACACTATCCCCCGTGAACATAGGGTACTATTGATCCCGGAAATGTGGGGGGAAGGGGGGATTATTGAAAAAAGAGATTACGCGCGGGTGAAACCGCGGGCGGAAGGCTAGTTGAATATAAAGAAAACAAATGGACAGTGTATTTATTATTATTTATTAGTTTTAAACTCTCAAACAGATAACTAGTAACCTTAATAATAATCATTGGCACATTATCACAAAAGTTGTCAATGATCCAATTCCATAAACATTTGATGGCATTATCAAATACATAATATATCTTGCAACCGACTTCAGTGTGAGATCTATTTATTTATTTCAGATATCTACATATCGCTCCTATACATATATATTTATAATACTGATACACAACAAGAAAGGATTTATAACATAAATATTTAAGTTAAAACAGAGGTTATCTACGTGGCCACAATGATTTATAAAGTTATACACTAATTATGAGTAAGCTTTGGTAATTGCATTAAATAGAAAAATTCATTTACTTAGCTAAACATTATTTTAATATTGGTGGTCCTGGGAAAAATTACATTAAAACATCTATATGTTATGTATATGTAAGTCCATTAATTAAATATTATTTATTACAATAATTCATATAATTTTAAAATACCACAAAGAAATTATTTATTAACCTATATTTCTGTGAAAACGATGGACGAATTTATGCACTATGTTAATACCAAATCATTTTTAATATACAGGGTGTTAGGTAACCCGAGGGACATATTTAAGGAGAGTGTTCAGAATCCGATTTAGAGTCCAATTCGCTATAAAAAATATATCCTTAATTTTTTTCATAATTATCCTAATAATTTATGTATGCATGAAATACCTAAAAATCCCGTGTGCTGAGCGGCCGTTTACGCCCCAAACTCAAATTGTACGCGATTACAATTTGAGTCGTACTTGAACGAGTGCACGAAATAGGTACTGTGAAGGAAAGAGTGCCCGCACGTTACGCGGATTTTCAGGTTTCGACTAAGGTTATTGACAGATATTTACCAGAGTTTTTATTGATTTATACTTATTTTGTCATATGTAAGCATGAACTATTTGGGGTTTAAATATGTCCCTCGCATTTCCTGTCATACTGTATTATAATTTAGGTTTAAAGTTTAAACAGAACGTTGATTTTGTGAATTGTATTATTTATTTTACTAATTTTTATCTTTTTTATCAGTAATCTGAAGGTTCACACTGAATTCAATAACTAATTTGCAAAATAGCTCAAATAGCTTTGTGATAAGCCAAACCAAACGTTCTGTATAAACTTATATTTTAGACGCAATCAGTTAGACAAAACTACGTAAATTTATCTCAAACTAATTTGCATGTAGTTATGTACTGCATTAGCTAGAATAGGAGACGACAAACATTGAACCATGTAATTAGTTCACTAGTCGCAGTAACTAGGTTGATTGAATTGTAAATTCACGCCCATGGACGAATAGGGACGGAGCTTATCCACATCCGTATCCGTTAATTAATGATTATTACCGGCATTGAAAATGATCTTAACGTTGACATTTTTTAATGTAGATGACAGAGCACTCAGGCCACAAGACAATTTTCAATGCACGGGACCGGTTTCACGACTGACTAATAAGTTGTTGTAAATAAATCTGTCACATAGCAATGATGCTATTTTTGAAAATTGTCAAGAGACAGTATCTAAGTTATCAACAGATAAATATCTTAAATTTATTTATCAGTGGTGAAACTGACCATTAACTTAATAAACATACGTAATTGTAGTTGTAATCACTTCGAAAGTGTTTACTGTTTGCCGTAGAGTCCTTCATTATGCATAAGATGGACGGAAACTGTAGGCATATACATAGCTACACGTAATGATATTATAATTATCGTTATTTTCTTTCATTAAATACAGATTGAAAACTTTTATAAACAAAAAACACGATTTATTACATCACAGTTAAAATTATACCTAGATCAAAATTGGAGGGTGTTTGTTCAACACAAATACGTCAGTTACGAGAAGTTGTTCTAGTTTAAAATTGTTGAGGCTTATTCATGTAGAACACGCATTACAGAAAGGGTCTAAAAAGTATTAAACCCACTTCAGTGACACTAATTATAAATTGTAATAAGTTCGCTATCTGCGGACGGCAATTATTAGAATATATATGGAAAATATAATCTACGTAATCAGTTGTTTTGTTATCCTATCTGTTAATGTTCCATGCCGGAAATCGAGCTTTTTCCCCCTTAGGGTATTTCCTTATATTTGGAGGGTGTATCATTGTAATTGGTAATGAAGATCAATAAGTACCTAACATATTTTTTCTAGTACAATGATAGGACCCAGCCACGGTGTTTGTGACTCTGATATTCATTTTCGGATTGCTATAACAAAAGCACTCATTTTCTTAAATAAAACTTTCTCAAAAACGTTATAAAACCTTTTAAAGTTAAAAAGTATTATTCAAACCTCTTGTTGAGTGTTCTAAAAGAACCACATGTTTTTTAGTTGGGCCAACTATGTATAGGTGTGACCCAAAAATGCAAGATTATTAATATTCCATGTACTTAAAATTAATTTTTCTCTTCGGGAATCGCCACCAAAGCTTAACGTGACAGGGTACCCATATTTTAGGAAATATGCTCAAATTACTTAATTGTAATAGACACCCATGCTAATCTGTGGACGCCGTTTGTTATACAAAGCCTGCTTCGAACTGGTGCTGTCTTGCGAGCTGTCCGACATCCACGGGCTTTGTCCGGGGGAGTTGCGGACTTTTCTCTTGCGGAGGCTCTCAGTGGGCCCTAAGGTCGGTCTGAGGAGCTGTTTGAAGCGAAATGGTCCTTCGGTGTAGTCGTCATCGGAACTGAAGATGGGCGTGGCGAGGATCTCCGGCGAATTGCGCAGCATCTTGCGCATGTCCGACTCGGGGTCGTAAGCCTGGTTGTATATCGGTCGCGCCGGTGCTTCCGACTTCTGCACATTCTTCACTAATTCGTTGATCTTGTTGCTGAGTAAAAAAATAATTGGTAACATTATTATTTGGCTAGATGGGGAAGTTGAAAGTAGCCTAAATTTTCTAGATGGAGGAATGAAGCATTCGAAGACAATCAAAAACAAAATTAGTCGTTAGCAGACACACTCTTGCTACAGTCCATCAAATCTAAGAGGTACCGTTTGACAGTTCATTTATTCTTCTGATTCGTGCATTTATGCTTCGTTAGAACACAATAGATTTAGATCAAGCGTTACGTGTTTGCGACAGAGACATTATTGTTAGAAAACATGAAAATCGATGTAGTAAGTAACCCTAAGCGAAGTCCAGAAATAGAAAAGAAGCCAACACCATTCAAGCTTAAGTAGATTTAAAACTACGTATGATACGAAACTAGCAACCTCTTCTAATTCGTAAGCGAACAACTAGAAGTGTGTGCTGCTTCATACCCTGTGGTCCTATACCGCGAAGGCAAAGCATGCGTCAGAGAGAAGGAGTTAGTTCAAGGCCAGAAGCGCGAGTATTCGTTTTGTCTCGGGTACCTGACTAGGCCGCCGCACTGCCTGCTGCAGGGCAGGTTCTGCCAATTCTGGTTGGGCTGAAGGTGACGATCCTCGCAGTGGTCATTGCTGTTGTGTTGGTATCTGAAAAATATTGTTTGATTTATTTGGTCGTCAGATCCGGATTAAAGGTGGCGCGGCCATCGGGCGCAACGATGGGTAACTAGGTGCCGATATTTTTCCTTGCTTCTGAAAACTGCTGTTGATTGTATGTATTTCCTGTTATCTTATTTCAGCAATAAAATGTTTATAATCTTAGAGCAAATCCAAATTGGACTCGACACGCGGTGGCCCCTCTTGTGGTCATTTCGCTAAAACTAAATCTACTTAAAGGTTCTAGGACATTGGAATAACCAATTTGAAGGTGCCAATTTTTGATTAACTTAATTTTAATATACCTATACCTAGAGAAATATTAAAAAAGAACAAACCTTGCGTAATTGATCTCAAAATCATTCTTACTCAGCAACGGCTCGTCCCATGGTCTTGCCGGACTTTCAAGAAATTCCGGCGAAGGACTGATGTTTGTTTCCGATAGGAAAGCATGTTTAGAAGTGATACGAAGTATTATTACATCACATTTCATGGTGAAAAAGTGGCTTAGTCGCAACTATACCAGTCAGCACAGTTAAAATCTGCTACCATAAAAGCTTTGGCTGGGAATTCACATTCCAGCCAGCGCTGTGTATCATTCAATCTACAGAGCTAATGGTGGAATACAGCCAAGACGGTACATCGGGTCCCCGATCACAGACACCTAGCTCGGAAGGAGATCTTTCCTTGTCGTTGACGTCATAACATACTTCCATACTCAAGAAACGGAAATTTTGGTGATGATTTAGTTTAGAAAACATCATGAGGAAACCTGCGCAGTCAAACGGCGGTTTAGCCATGATCCAATTGGTCTGGTTCCCTTGTCAAGGTTTAAGGAGCTCTGGACTTGCCGCATCCTGGATCATGGTGCAAACTTACCCTGAGAGCGGTTACGCACTACGTCCGATCCGAATCCGATCCGTCTCCGTGAAATGACGGTCCGGAGTAGCCGTAGAACTATTTCTAGGTGATGTACGCAGTAGCTCCGTCATCCATCATCCGATGTTCTTTGTGATTTTGATTTCACGGAGACGTATCGAATTCGGATCGGACGTAGTGTGAAACCACTCAGACTAGTTTTTGCAAAAACGCTTGGAGGAAGAGATTCTGTATTTTTCCATACAATCTACCTAGAGAGTCTGCTCGCGTCCTGCAGCAGCTGCGAGGGCTGGCCGCGCACGATGGCGGGCACGAGCGTGAACCCCGGCGGCGGCCGGTACTCGTCCGGCGGCCGCTGCACCTCCTGCAGCCTGATGCCCGGCTTGTTGCGCCGCAAGTTCTTGTGGATCTCTTGGTTTTTATCGTGGACCTGGAACAAAGGTAGTTGCTTATCAAAGATTTCGTGGACGGCTACCAACTGATACCGCACGCCTCAAGGCTGTTAAATAAATATTTCTGTATTTCTATCTGTATTTATGTTAGTCTGTAAGGTATTTATAATAATTGGGCCTGTAATTCTTGTAATTGTGTTGCCTGAATTAAACTTTATATAATTAATATTATTTATTATTATTTACAGTGTCACAGCGGATCTCAAAGGTTTGAGAAAAAATAAGACTGTGAAGATTAAGTTCACTTTTTGTATTTGTTCCATCTGGATGACAACAAGGAAAAGCTTGAAATTAAAAAATAACACCCACCCTCGACTTACTGAACTCCACCGGTTCCAGCTTTGTGGCTATGTGGGCCACCCACATAGAGAGGGCCTAGAAAGGGCTACCCGAGAAATTAGGTGACCCCAGACTAAGGTTGCCTGTCTACCAGTCCACAGCCGAGAAACGGAGAAATATCAACCAATAGGATTGCAACTTCCCGTCTAAGCGGAGATCTTGTGAAACCTGTAGAGTGCGGGCGATGGGGCGGTACCTGGTCAGCGAAGGTCTGCAGCTGTGCAGCGCGCTCCTGCACGGAGTAGTGCTGCATGAGCTGCTGCGTGGGCGGCGGCGGCGCGTGCGTCGCGGGCGGCGGCGGCGCGCGGCCCTTGGCCCACTTGCGCCGCGCCGTGTACCCGCGGAAGTCTGCACACATCATTCAAAGCCAAATGTAACAATAGCCATGATGCAACTATGAACTTATCATCGTAAAAGGTACCTCTTTTATATAAAATATACCTACCTACATGTTCAAAGTATTCTAAAAAACAGCATTAAATAATATTCAGATTTTTTCTTTATGCTACGTCAGTTGGCAGATAGACAGATAGTTATTTTTTTCTAGTCGAATTTTGCTAATAATTAATGAACAACAACATCAGCATATTACAGTCCACTGCTGGATACAGGCCTCTCCATACGTTTGCCACGCTGATCGATCCCCGGCCACTCGTATATCCATTTCTTGCCAGTCATATTGCGCAAATCGTCACTCCACCTGGCGTCCTACACTACCTACGTTAATCGACACGCGGAAGTAGAGGTTGCGTTTTCTGGTTGCGTGAAATAAGCTTATATTGTATATTTTAATAAGGTGCCTACACCTTACAAACCTAAGATATGTTACATTAAATACAATGGAAAATTAATTACACACTTACGGCTTTGAATCACAACCGCGGCTCGGTTGGAATCGATATTCTCTTTGTTTCCGGAACTTGTTTCATTGCTATCGCTATCATCAGATGTCATGCGACGCAACACTTTTGCTTTCATCATTGCTTTATTTTTATTTGGTACACCTAAAAGATGAAGAAATTTAGCTTAGCAAAATGGTCTAAAATGGTTTTGTTAAGCTTTTTTATTTGATAACATTTTATAAACAGATCTAAGATGAACAGTTAGGAAACTGCATCAGTTAGCTTCAAAATTAGTTGACTGAGGTAGATGACAGTGATAGTGACTAAAAGCTTATAGAGATATGGGCTTCCAACTAATGAGAGTTGAAACTTTAGTAATAAAGTTTTTACATTGCATGATTATCAATAAAATTATTATTTGTATCAATGCGTGCGTGCATCGTGAAAACTCCAGAGAGACCATTTATATTCCGTTTTCCAATGACAACGTTTTCTCTTGTCAAATACGTGGGCAATATGTAACTCAGAACATATTTTGACTATTATTTTAGTAATCACTACGGCCTTAGCTGTTGCTAGAAATAGCATTAATGTTATTGTAAATGGCTAACGTGCTAATACGTGTATCTTTTAATCTTGTTGATAACAATCTAATTACCAGGCTTTTGATGTCTCCTCATGTTCTCTTGCTCCATCTGCTCCCGCTGGAACTCCCTGGCGAGCTGCTTCTGCCGCTCCTGCAGCTTCTTGCGCGTGAGCCAGCCGCGCACGTGGCGCTGCAGGGTCAGCACGGAGATGGCCATCTGCGCCTTCAGCCGCTGGTAGTGGCGGCGCGCCAGCCAGCCCCTGCAGCATGCTTGGACTAACACTACTTTTCGTATCTGAAATAGATATAATATTCTATAGATATTTCAACCGAGAGACGTCTACTGCTGGACATGGGCAAGGAGTTGTAAAAATAATAGATGAAAAAGTAATGAATTGCTAGTTATTTTAATTGGTGGAAAAGTCTCATGGAGACTAGGAGAATTATTTTAGCCGTTACCATTATACCTAAGTACTTAAATCTGCATTTCACTGGTTTGATGCAAATCTGTTATAAGCAAGTATGTGTAGCAAATAATCACCTGTTCTTCGTATATTCTAGCGAGAACCTCTACATGGTAGTATTTGAGGAAGACCTTCGACTTGCCGAGCGCCCAGCCGTCCATCTTGAGCCTCATTAGAAGCGTGCGACACGTGTCGCGGTTTGGCTTCACCACTTCATTGTAACTGAATGCCATGAAGCCATATCTGGAAATTATCACTTATATAACTATAAATGATTTTACATCTATTATTTACCATCTAAAACTGAGAGAAATCTTCTAAAACTAATATTATAAGTAGGTAGGTTTATTTGGTAGAGTTTGGTATTTATTACCATTTGT
The DNA here is from genome assembly GCA_949319885.1 of Mecyna flavalis. Lineage (NCBI taxonomy): Eukaryota > Metazoa > Arthropoda > Insecta > Lepidoptera > Crambidae > Mecyna > Mecyna flavalis. Next base: position 12,566,233 of record OX439426.1, read on the forward strand.
TGGATAGATACCATATGGCGGAGCTTTTCCCCAAATATCCAAGCACCAAGTATAGAACGAATTTTACCAAATAAAATATATTTGTAAAGACTTGCCTTTTCAAAAACTCTTCAAAAGGAAGTCGGTGGGAGAATCCATTTTGCCTTATCCTAATTGTCTCCAGCACCCCAGTGTATCTGAGCTGCTTGAGCAACTTCGCGGAGTCGAAGTGTTTCGGCGACCGCGAGTCGTTCGGCTTGAGGCAGCGCACGAACTGCGGGGTGCCGCTGACCATCTTCTGAAGCAGTTCCATGAGGGAGTAGCGGAAGTACGTAGCGACGGTCTGCTGCGCTCGAGACTGCGAAGCGAGACCTCGGCTGTTATATCGATCCTGAAATCAACACATAAGATCATTTTGAATCTTATTATACATAAGTAATTTTATGCTACATGCAAGTATTGAAAAAAAATGTTCTAAAGTACTTCAAAATAGAAAGGGGTCCTAACTCCTATCCAAAAGACTTGTCAAGGACCCCAGATGATTTAGTCAAGCCACTAATCCCTGTCTACTTAATGAGATTTTAATACATTAGTCACTCTGTAAGGAAGCCTTTTGGGATCGTATTGAATACCAACATTTCATGAGATCGTATGAAATATTCATCTAGATATGTACCAAGCTTCTCTTGAACATAAAATGTATTTCTTTCGTAGGAAGCTGTTTAATTCCGATAAGTAAAGAGGAAAAAGAACAGAAAACTGATAACGGTGTCATTTTCCTTTTGAGATAAGAAATAAAACCCGAAAACAACATTTAATATAAGAGCATTCTCACCCGAGTGTCACCATTCGTTGGGCTCTCCAAAGTTCTTGAATCAATATCACACTGGAGCGGCGAATACAAATTACCAGTCTTCGTGATTGGACATTGGAACAAAAATCTGATGATATCATACTGACTTTGCCTCATCAATTGGACCACTTCTGGAGGCAAGAAGTTCCTATTCTTCTCTAAAAATCCGTCGGCCTGATACACCACTCGACCGGCGAAGTGATGGACCGCGAAGCAAATTGCGTCAGATTTTGGCCGGACGTAATATTTACTCTTGACGTTGTTGTGAAACTTTTCTGCAAGGAACATCGTATTCGTTAAATATTTATAATATTCAAAGGACAAAGCAAAAGACTGGGCCCAAGAAATAAAAAATGTTGTGCAGATTTGGGACGTAGACTACGAAGTAGATCCAATAAATACCTTTAACTTTTATTATGGCGTCGACAAAAAAGGTCCTAGTGAAAAAAATATGTTAATTATTTGTTCTTAAAAAAATAATAAATGTATTATGGACGATAACTTTTTCCCCCTGGGACCGATTTTATTGTGTCATCATAATAAAAGTTGATGGTGTGTGTGAGGTCTTTCACGTAGAATGCATCTCATCTCTGCACATTAACTTAATTTTAGGAACAAGAACAATGACAAGTTTTGCATTCTCCTTTGTATAATATAGCTGACAGACCTGCAGCGGACATTGTGCACGTATATAAAACAAAATTTATAATATTAAATTACACAACAGATAGGGGCTTGAGTTTAATTAGCTATTTGCTTTTATAATGAGACCAACTTTAGTGGTTAACGAACTGAAAAAAGAGATTAAACCGTTTTTTTAATTTAATATGTTTAGTAGTTGAGAATATTATACATCGGACATTTTTATGGATGTATTTATTTAAGTAAAATAGGTACTTAGTTGAGCGTAAAAAACTTAATAGCTTACCGATAAGAGATCTATCTGAGGCTCTGGGAAATCGGCTTTCTTCATCGAGCAATGCCAAGAGTCCCATTGGCCTTGACAACAACATGTCCAGCACGGGCCTGTTGTCCGAGAATTCCACCAGGTCTACAGGAACCCCTTCAGCCATGTACTCCTGCTGCTCCCAAGTGAAGATGTGCTGATTGAAGTAGTACTGGATTTGTTCGTTTGCTATATTTATACAGAGTTGTTCGAAGGAATTTTTGGTGAAGTTTTCGAATCCAAAGATATCAAGTATCCCAATGGATAGTTGCTCATTGCTGGAACAAAATAAGACATCCTTTCTAAATAACTTAACTCGTTGGTACTAGATAGGTACTTTACGATTGAATTGTGATTAATATCTAAACTATGTGCTATCTCCTGTGAACTAATATATGTCAGCAAAGATAAGACACCGATATGTTAACCGTAAATCGTCTAGCATAAACAAACGTTTCATATCGACTGTGAGTAATTTGGGATTGTTATGATAACGTGTGATAAATGGGGTTGGAGTGCTTCGAAATTTTGTTTGTTATCGTTTCACCTAGTTTCAACAAATTCATTGCTAAGTAAAGTCACTGCAGGGGATTCATTAATTTTAAACACTTCAACGTTTATAATGATAGGAAAAAATCTGTCAAGTGCAGGTTAGAAATACACCCGAGCTGCGAATAAAAAATCTGTATTTTTTGGTTCCTAGGTAGGACCACGAATATCAGCTTTTAGGACGAACGAGAAGTAGGTATGCGAGTAATGTTAGATCGATAGAAAGTACTACCAGTGCGGCCTATTCTGGCAGAGTAGAGCGTTGATCCTCTCGACGATCCTGTCGAAGGCCCTGGCGTAGTGGCCGCGGGCGGTGATGGCGTCGCGCGCCACGGCGGCCTCGCGGCGCGGGCAAGCTGTGCCGGGCAATGGTCTCGCCTCGAGCCACCACGCTGCTGTATGTGACTCTTGTGAGGCACTCGCGCAGGAGACAAGTACAAGGAGTAGGCATGTAGTCCTACATAGATAAAGTATTACCAGTGCGGTCTATTCTGGCAGAGTAGAGCATTGATCCTTTCAACGATCCTGTCGAAGGCCCTGGCGTAGAGGCCGCGGGCGGTGGCGTCGCGCGCCACGGCGGCCTCAGCGGGCGAGCTGTGCCGGGCGATGGTCTCGCCTCGAGCCACCACGCTGCTGCTCGTGAGGCACTCGCGCAGGTCGGCCGTCTCCACGCCCAGGAGACATGACGCTGTCGGTTACAAATCAATAGTCAAGTGGTTGGAAAAGTGACTATATGACTCTAAAGTACTTTTACAAATATCGTCAAAGGGTTTTCTCGGAAACATAGGTATTGCACTGTATATGGGACTACATCATAATTATACGTAGGTACCTACGTTATGATGTAGGCATGAGTTGCAAAGGTAACAAAAATATACACTTAGATACACTTAATAAACTGACTGGATGACAAAAGGCAAACACATACTTTACACCATCACATTTAATAACTCCTGGGTGGGATCTTACCATAGAGATCTAAATTATCTATGGATCTTACCCACGATCCTTTTTTTTTACTTATAATTAGAGACCATCTTTTATGAATAAAGAATGTAACTTAAAGAAGTTTTAAAAAGGACCTAAATAATAAGTTACCTCTATGAAGCGGCGCTGTGTCAATTATAGTAGCTCGGTTATCAGTGTTGTCTTCGCCGGCTGTTTCCCCAAACTCAATATCGCCTAGATGCAGTATGGCTGCCAGCATTTTGTATATTATTTGTACCTCCTCCTCTTGAAATCCAACGACCTAAGAGGGATCAAAGTTTTAAGAACAGCTATTAGATTTAACTAGGTATTTAACTTCAGTCTGTGAAAAGTTTAATTGGATATTTTCTTACTAAGGAAAGTCGGTCGTAAAGCGTGAGAGAGTGTCTGCCTTTTCGAAGGGATAGTTGAGTAACTATCGATTCGCGACATAATGGACGTTACTTTAATAAGATAAACTGACCTTGACGATTTTAGTACCTTGCTAGAGCAGAAACCGTTTATATAAAATAGTTCTAACATATAATACGAACACACGGTTCACGGTGGCTATGGATACGGTACACGTAACCAGGAAGGATTAAAATTACTAAATTTTGCTGCAAAGTACAATTTCAGGCTCATAAATACGTATTTCAAGAAAAAGGCCGAACATTTAATTACGTACAAAACCCCTAAATTCAGAACTCAAATAGACTACATCATTGCGACAGGCGCTATGAGAAAATACTATAAAGACTGTAAAGTGATACCGGGAGAGGCCATAACTTCCCAGCATAGACTACTGCTGGCCGTAATGGAATTGCCGAAGCCTATTAGGACGCATGTCGATAGAACTGAGCGTATAAAATGGAAAGAACTTCATAGAGAAAAAGGCACACAGCTACTTAATAAAATCAACATGTACCTGCAGGATGATGTGTACGCTGAAAAGTCTGCTGACAGAATGTGGTCTGATTTTGAGTGTTTCTGCCGAGACAGTTCACGCCTTATACTAGGAGTATCCCGTGGCGGCCTAGCAACAAGTAAAGACACCACTTGGTGGGACGGAGATGTCAAGAAGATCATCAACGCAAAACGTGACTCATTTAAGACCTATCAGAGGACTGGCCTCGACGACGACCACAACAAATATAAAGCCCTAAAATCTATTGCTAAGTCAGCAGTAGCACAGGCGAGAGCACGCTCGAGGCAGGACTTCTATGAGAAATTGGATAGTGCGCCAACGGAAAATGCAATATTTAAGATCGCAAAACAACGATACAAATCCACGCTTGACATAAAGTGCAATAAATACATCAAAGACGACCATGGTAAGCTCCTGACATCGAATGATGCTATAAACATGCGATGGAAGGCATACTATGAGCACCTGCTGAACGAAGAGTTTCCTAGCGAAGAACTGCCACCAATGCCACCTACAGAGGGTCCGCTAGAAAGCATTCAGCCCCTGGAAATAGCGAATGCATTACGTAAAATGGAATTCCACAAAGCTCTTGGTCCCGACGATGTCCCTGCTGATATATGGAAGTTACTGCGGGAGAATGCGCTACCATGGCTTACGGCATTATTTAATAAGATTCTCATTGATTTCCAAATACCAAACTCATGGCGCTCAAGCTTTCTCTGTCCGGTATATATAAGAACAAAGGTGATGTTGCAAACTGTAATAACTACAGAGGGATCAAATTGACGTCACACACTCTAAAACTATGGGAACGAGTAATTAGTGCTCGCCTCACGTCACTGACTCAAGTGACTCAAAATCAGTTTGGTTTCACGACCGGCAGATCAACAACAGAGGCTATCCAAACAGTTCGCATTCTAATGGAAAAATGCCGAATAAATAAAGAAAACCTCTACTTCACGTTTATAGACCTGGAAAAAGCTTTTGACAGAGTCCCTAGAAAGCTGGTGTGGCAGGCAATGCGCGCGCAAAACATACCTGAGAACTATGTATCCCTGGTACGAGACATGTATGATGGAGCTACCACGCGAATCAGAAACCCCGCCGGTTTATCTAAACCATTTCACGTGGGAGTGGGCGTTCATCAGGGGTCAGTACTGAGTCCCCTACTCTTTAACTGATAGCGAAGTCAGCATCGGAACTGCAACAAACCTTTAACCAGTGGCTTGTACAACTTGAAAAGCACGGCCTGCGAATCAGTCGAACAAAGACGGAATATATGGAATGTGACCTGGGTGGGACTGAAAAGTTAAACTGCAACATACAGATCGAAAACACAATCCTTCCAAAAATCAACCGCTTTAAATACCTGGGATCTGTATTGACGTCTGATGCACGAATAGAGGATGATGTAAGCCACCGCGTAAACACAGCCTGGCTGAAGTGGCGATCATTGTCCGGAGTGCTGTGCGACACCAGAATGCCCATCAAAACCAAGGGTAAAATATACAAAACAGCCGTGAGACCTGCCATGCTGTACGGCGTGGAATGCTGGACTGCCCTTAAGAAGCACGAGCAACAGCTACATACAGCAGAAATGAAGATGCTAAGATGGGCGGGCGGTGTTACGCGCCTGGACAAAATACGTAATGAATACGTAAGAGGGTCATTTAAATTGGCTCCAGTAGTGGACAAGCTTAGAGAGGGTAGACTCCGGTGGTATGGCCACATAATGCGCCGTGATGACGACTACTCCGTGAAAACCGTATTGAACATAAACACGCAACCTAGAGGGAGAGGAAGACCACCAGCCACATGGTGGTCAATTATCGAGCAAGACTTAAAAGCCCAGAAGATTTCACCAACGACAACCCAGGACAGAATTTCCTGGCGCAGACGCACAAGGAGGCCCGACCCCAGCTGAACTGGGATAAGGGCAGGAAGAAGAAGATATAATACGAACACAAACATCCCGTATTCTAAGGGTTCATTGACTAAGACTTAGACCTAAGATCTAGACCTTCTACCTTGTTAACAAATCTCTTACAGTATACCTTAAAGGCTTGATTGAGTTGCCTCCAGCGATGCACATTGTGCTCTCGATGCACCACTGACAGAGGCTGTAGGTATCGATGCCGCGACTTCAGCTGTTCATCCAGGTAGAACTTCCTCCACCTGCCTTCGCTCTCGAGGCCGTCATAGAGGTAGTAAAACACGTGGAAGTTACTCTCCCCTCTGTGAATGTTTAAAGTTGTTGAGAAAACGGTTGACCTAGAGGTCGCAATACTTATAATATCCGTTGGACATATTATCCCGAACAAAATTCACAGTGACGTCCTGCTCCAAAATATGCATAGCTTGTACTATGGTACCAGACAATGGTTGAACATTAGTATTATATACTTTTTGTAAATATATTCATATTTTATACATAGAAACACCTAGCTAGACCGATACAAAGATGTGCAATGTGCATGCAGCATACAAATGTTTGTACCGTGCGGGATCGAACCCGCGATCTCTTGGTGTACCTAATAACCGACTTCTCAACCATTACACCAAATGGCTCGTCATCTTCAAAATCTGTGCTAATGAATTCCTTTTTTTAGAATACTTTTGGTATACGAGCATCATTCTCGATCATCTATAAAAAGCTAAAAAGCTCCCATTATACAAGTTTACTTAATTTGAGACTAGAGGGCGCTGCAACTGTCCCATATCATTCAGAGTACCCAGATTTTACAATTACGACAGTTTTATATCGGTTGGTTATACGTGTACGTACGTCATAAGGTAATCTAACGTGTAATCGTAAGGTAATCTTTTATGGATAATAAACTTAGGTATTCCTTTATCCAGGGCTTAGTAAAGCTATTGCATTATTATCTTGTAGGAACTGATATATCACAATTTTAATCATTTCTTTCGACACTATACCCCTTAAATTCCCTTCAGTTTTTGTGAATTTTCCTTTAATTTTCTTTAAAACTAGGACGGTTCAGTAAGTGCTGACAGCCATTATAAATGCTATAAGGTGATAATGATGAAAGTTAGTATTAAGTTCAATAATGTTTTAACAGATGGCGCAATACGTATTTTTCTTATTTTAATTTTGTGTAAGATTAATATTGTGTAAATGTAAAAAGTGAAGCAGACTATAATAGGTATCTACTCTATGATATATACATTTTTGTATTACGACAAAAATACTTAATTCAAGCATCATAGGCAAACAAAAAGGAAAAGAAAGATTTCACCCAACTAAGATTAAACTATCTGTGGTTATTTGATTTATTGAAAGATACAATAAAAATAGAAATTCTTAAAAAGCTTACAGAGCCTGATGCACCACCCTGGACTGTTCGAGTAAATACACCGATATTCGTGCTCCAGAGATCCTCCCCACCCTCATCATGGATAGGTCTAAGTACTTCCCGAAGCGGGAACTATTGGCGTTAATGCCAGTGCGGGCGTTCCCGAACGATTCCATTATCGGATTCACTTGGAGAATTTTCTCTTCTAAATTCCGGTTTTGTGTCTGAAAAATAATTTTGGTTAATTGATTGTTTGAACTCCATAATAACATCATAATACCGATCAGACGTCACTAGTTAGAATATACGAAATGAAGGTCGTTACAAAAATAATGGACTGCTATTAACTACTTCAATGTCATTGTCCATTTTCGCACTGATCCCGAATATCGCTTTGTCCACAAAAACACGTCGTTAGTGTTCATGTATGACATCATTATTGTCGCTAGATAATAGAGGATAATCTACTATGTGTGTAGGTATCAGATATAGTAGGTGTAATGATCGTTCGAATACAACAATAAATGTCAAAGCTTGGAAGGTGCAACATACAAATTCATAAACATTAATCTTTAACTATACATATTGTGCCGAATGAAGGACTACTTAATTTAATTAAAAATAATTTATGTTTTAGTGCTGCATTTTAATGCAAGCAATCTTTATTCAATTGTAAATTACTGTATGTTTATCTGATAAAAAAATCATTCACGTTGTTTTAAGAAAGATAAATGAAACATTATCTAGCGCCGACCATATTCAACAAAAAATCTTCATTTGGTAATGATGGTCAATCGATTAGTTATGTCTGCAAATGGTTAGTTGTGTCGTACTAAATCTAACTACCTATTACGATAACTTTTACGATTGCAGACAGTTGAACTAATCAAAGCAATTTTTCAGTTGAAATATCTCTTGAATGTATTTTCCGCATTACTGTGTTCAAATTAGTCTTCAAACTATTCCGTATTGTTGTCTAATTATATTTTATATTGCACGTTGTGCCAATCGCTGCTTAATTAATCAGTTACGTTATGCATTATCAATAAATTATTACCTTGGATAGAAATACAAGTTGCTTTAATAACAGGTTGGCGGACTCGGTCTTCCCGGCCCCGCTTTCTCCAGATATTACAATTGCTTGGTGCATTTTCTGATGCATCAGGGCTTGATGGGCCGCGTCGGCGACGGCATAGATGTGAGGCGGGTTATCTGACCGACATCGGCCTTGGTAAATCTGTTGACTCTGAAAACGTATCTTAACGGTTAATTAGGTATTTTCTGAGAATCCCTTGAAAGGGTTTTCGGTGATTTTTCCAAGGAACGTTTATTTTTTTTGAAGAACGAAAGAACCCTTTTTTAAGTTTTAGAATAAGAAGGAAAGAGGAATTACTGTGTTTTATTTGGATGACTTTCAATATCATAACAAAAACTTACAGAGCTGTTCTAAAGAATTTATTTAAGTATACGAGCATTAGAAAAAGTTTGAAGGAGTTTTAAATATAGGACGTAAAGCATTTTATGATAATGAATACCAATTGCGTGGTTTTGCTGTTGTAATACGAACAAAGGTGTAAAAAATAACCATATTAAGAGAAGTGTAAAGTCTATTGTTCATGGGTCACGTTTTTGTGATCTCGAAAACCAGTTGACACCAAAACACATTTTGCCAAAGATGTGTATCTTATTCTTTTTGTTTTATCTCATTGTTTCCTGTGGCCTCAAATCATTCAATCTTTTAATCTTAAAATTTGGATTTTATGTTATTATTATGAAATTATATATATAAGTGTGTAGTTTTTAAATATATGTATGTGAACAATTTAAAAAGTGCAGCCCACCCGCTAATGCGTGGTAAGAACAAATTCAGGAGCACTACCTTTACTTTATCTCCCTTATACTGGTGGGACAAGTCACAAGGTTTGAGAAAAATCGTGATCAGAAGTAGCAACTTTGCATACTTTCCGAAGTAAGGTTTTAGATCTTCAAAAATGTTAAAAATAGATATTATACGTAAGTTCTGCTTCGAAATCCGGGCCAGCTTAGCGCTCGGAATTTAGGGATATGAATTTCGTTGCATCTTATGACAAACACTATCTCATACTTTTATTTACCATTTTAGCCTATTGTGTCATAGGAACTAGAACTAACGAATATAAAATGTTTCTTTAGAGCAATTTTTTACTCAACGTCTTGTAGTGTAGTAGGTACACATGATATTTGGCCTAAGGTCGTAAATACTGAACTATCATTCATAAGTAAGCTTATTATTCGGAAAGGTCAAACATTGTGTTCGTATCGATAAACACACAATCGCGTCTCCACAACAAAGTGGACAAGTTTTATCTCCGTGACTTTTATATGACTCACCTCAACCAAAGTGTCATTTACCTTAGTCGTGTAAATCCCAATATCAGTGAAAGGATTGACTGCGACTAAAATGTCCCCAATGTAAGTGTATATCTGATTCTGGTTGTATCTCTTTTGCAGTTGTTCCACGATTGCCTCCTCTGTCAAGACCTCTAGTGTAGCCAGATCGTCGGTGTACATTTTCTCAGGTCTCGCTTTCCGATGAGACTTGAGTTTGCCTCGCTTCGTAGTGGCTTCTGCAGCGCGGCAACTTCGCCCTTCCGCTCTTTGTCTCTTTATTTCTGCGTGTAGCTCTTTACGAATCTGTGGAAATAATCATACTTTCACATTCGTTTAACACTGCTTGTTGCAATGATTTGTACCAATCACCAAAATCCATAGGCTATAATTAATGAAGTATCAACAAAAAGTAAAATGGAAATCCTACTAAATGCAAATTCAAACGTCTAACAAAAGCTCAAAGAACTTGTTTGTTACTGCAATGAGACACAAAATGTGATCTGACGTCTACAAAGGAAGTAGTAAGTACCTACTTTGATATGGAAATTAGGATTATCTCAAATACGTATTACTGCGGATGTAATACGTAGCAACTTAAAACGAATAACCGTGTAAGCACACGTGTGATTAGGTACGTTTGGAGTATGATATATATTCGTTGTTAAGACTCAATGAAATAAACAGGTAAATCTTTTGATAAATTTAAACCTAAATATACAGTAGTTTATATGAAAAGATTATGTTTTTATCATTCATGTGATTATGAATCATTTATCAATGTAAACTTGTGTTATTTTGTCCAAAACATGAATACCATTAGGCATTAGGTCCGTCTAATGTACTCTTGATTGTGCATTAAAGTTTAAATAAATAAATTAAACATTACATTTTATAAGTCTTATATTTATTTTTTGTGCACTAATCCTCTATAAAGAGTAAAACGCAAGTACATAATTAATGAGATTAAAACTCATATAACCTTATCGCAAACGAAATAATGTTTGCATAATGATAAAGATTATCGCGATAATATTCCTGCTTTGAATAAGACACGCGACCGGACTTCAAGTTTGAAATATTGCTATAGATGTCTGTTACTACAACAGAAGTCGCGGGTCCGATATAATTTTTTATAATAATAATAAATTATTTCAATAAAAAGAAAAGTGCTATTTTTACTCGATATCTGCTCCTAAAGTCTTGTATTGTTCTATAATTATGATTTGGAGAGATAATATTTTTTGTATCCTAATATGTAATTAATACCTTATCTTCAAAAGCGCTAACAGCCAGAAGTAACGGATGTTCAAGGAGCTCCCTCGCGAAAGGTCTTTGGTTCATATCTTTGATTAGACAATCAGCTATAAAGTCATTAAGCTGTGGTGAGAATAGTTCAGGATGTGATAAGGACGGTGGTGGGTTTCTTGGTATCTGGAATAAAGCCCTCATTGGATGCAGTCCGGATAATGGTGGCTCTCCTTCGGCTAACTCTATTGCAGTAATACCGACTGACCAGACATCACATCTGCAATCGTACGATTGATCTAATTGTTGTTCACATGCTATAACCTGAAATGAGAAGAGTTAATTTTTATTGGCTCTTGTTGTCGTGCGAATCGACTACTAACCCGATAAATACTTTAAAAGTCGATATGGTCACCTAATTCTAGTTAAACAACTTACTTCTGGAGCCATCCAGTAAGGAGTGCCGACTGAAGTATTCCTCCTAGCAGCCGTAGCAGCTAAGTGCGAAGAGACTCCGAAATCCACGAGTTTCACTTCACCATCTTCGGTGAGAAGTATGTTGTGACCTTTGACGTCACGGTGCATGCAACGGTGCGCATGCAGATGCGTCAGGGCGCGCACGGTTCCGCGCAGAACGTATGCAAGTTGTGGTTCAGTGAGGCTGCTTCCGCGAGCTCTTAATCCAGCACATAAATCGGTCACTGAACCACCGGTACATAGCTGTAACATTAGTAAACTTTAATGTATTATTTATACATCGTAAGGACTTGAATTAATTTTATAAGAGAAAGTGGAGCTTAATGCAGTTTACGGCTTTTAAAACTGACTTTTCTCCGAGCAATTCGTCCTACTATTCAGGGTACGATTTGATTTTGTACTGTAATCCAGGATATGGGAAGTCCAGTTAATAAATTGGAGCGCGACGGCCATTTAGCCTCTGTAAGCTTTAACAGGGGAACCAGACCTATTGGAACATGGTGTAGGTATTTTCACGATTCTTTTTCTACCGTAGAGTTAAAAAATATTTTATAATACCGCTCTCTTCGGTATTATAAAATCATGGCTTCATTAGCAGCAGACCAACATATTGTCCCATTATCGATTATGCGATTTCATAGAAGTGATAAAAACGATAAGTGCGGTGCGTCACTATGCTACTTTTAAAACCAGTAAGTGAGACAGTCACCGCATCATTGCCTCGCGGTTAACGATTACTGACATTGGTCTGGATCAGTTCCGCCAATTTATAATGTAGGAGCCATTACACTTAAAGTAAAAGGCTTGTATAACAATGAAGTTTAAAATATGGCGATACATTCAGTACTATGTACTAATACCTACTTCCTACTAAAGTGTCACTCAGTGCAATAGACCGTAGCGGCTGCGTATCATCACGTGGACGCATGCTTAAATAATACGAGTAAAAAATAAGCAACTTACTTCCATAACGAACCATATCTGATCATCATCTGAGGATAATCCGCGTTTTAGGAATAGACCAAAGAACTCTGGAATATTTGGATGAGAAGACAAATCTCGAAAGACTAAAAACTCTTCTTCTATTTCTTCAATATTTTCTGTTATATTCTCCAAAATCTGAAAGCAAACATTGAAATCAGATTGCAATAAAATATCACTTAATATTAAATACAATAGTGACGTACGTACTAGTTACAACGTCATAAATATTAACACCAGTAGAGAGTACAATATGAGAGGCTAACCGAACAAGCCATGTATTGTCTAGTAACCTTGACATGAATACAGCTTTTAGATAACATCTATACGATCAATTAAAGGCGGTACGTTAACAATACACACTATAAATACATTGACCTATTATTTACCTTATACCTTCACACAATTATTTAGTCTTTCATTGAAGAGACTGCATTTTCTACTACTTTATTATTTATACAGAAGCAGCCTATCAGACTACGAGTATTAACATAAACAAACGGTTCCTAAGATGGGGACGGCTTTCGAATAAACCTCTATGCTTAATTTTACGGAGAAAATGTAAATAGTAGGGACAAATGATCGTGTCGTAAATAAAATTTCTCTCGTTTATTTTCTCTTGCATTTATTCATTCATTTTATGGTATATTGTATGCGGATAAGATTGAGTAACGTCCGTCTCAATCATTCTTAGCTAATATTACAAAACATCATTTATAACAAAACTTGACACCTTCCTATAGATGAATTATCGGTAGTAAATACGCCACCATTAGAATTTGTATGATGTTTCCTAACCTATCCTAACACAGGTCAAAATTACATAGACGCAATTACATCGTGAGTTATTATTTAATAACTATCTGTTAAACGTCAAATTGCTTAATATTTTTCGTTACACAATTGTGCATTACACATATGGCTATCAAAGTTGGAATATAAAATCAGAAATTTTATCGATGACGATAATGTAATCAACTGGATCTTCTTGCATGATTGTGCGTTGTTACACTTGATTGCGGTATAGTGCATAAACCATGCTTTGATTAATTGCCATTGTTCACGGAGATTCTCTGCCCCTTTAAGGTTATAAAAGAAGAGCTTGCTATAAATCTTATTTTAGATTTGAATTACGAAAGCAGCGATTTTCACAGACTTTTCATTTCATATTTATTACCTACTGCTTTTTGCAGTAACGTGCTAACATGATATTACGACATTTTATATTAGGCGTTGCCTTCTACCACAGAATTTTATTGGTATTAAGTTACCCTTTTATGCAGGAGTCACACATTTTCGTTAACAAACGAAGGACGATGTTTTTATGCATTCTAAAAACTATATACATTATTTGTATGTACTAGATTTCACAAAACATTACTCTCGCACAAGCCGAACGGCGGCTTATCTTTAGGGAGTTTAAATGATACGTGAACGACTCTAGACCTGAGTCTCATGCATACCCGCAGATACCGGTAGCCTATGATATGGTGTCTAAAAGCATAATTTCTTCGCAAAAAGAGGATGTCGAAGAAATTGATTCCACGTACTTTGACAGCGACGCGCCTCCCGCTCTTCTTGTCCCTGGCGCAGTAGACCTCTCCGTAGGTGCCCTCCCCGATGAGTTCTTGCAGCGTGAACCGGTCGCGAGGGTCGGCGGCGCGATCCAGCTCGACGTGCTGGGACAGCCCGCGGTACGCCATGTCGCTGCGCATGGCTCAAGGTTGCTTGTGGCCGAGCATCTGTGGACAAAACATACGACTTATTAGGTATGTGCTCATGTACGTTCCAAGGCAAGCCCTGGAATGGACACCACAAGGGAAAAGGAAACGTGGCCGTCCTAAACACACTTGGAGACTTTCGTAGCGGTGAAACTGAAGGCTGACAAGGTCAGAGGCGAAACGAACTGCCCAAAACAGAACGCGATGGCGAAGCACTGTAGAAAACACGGCAGGGAAGACAACGATGAATTATTTTTCGTACGGATTATCAGTTTATTGGTATTTTCTACAGGACGTTCAGAAGGACTTCTCTCAATGATGACTTCATCATTTAATAATGATTAAGGATTTATACGAAACATTGAGCTTATAAATCCTTAAATATTACATTCATATTTTATAAGCAGGTTGGTAACTTGGTACCGCTACAAAGATGTGAGGCGGTGTCCACACTGAGCCGCGCTCCGTCGCGGAGCGAGGGGCTGCATAGTAAAAATCCCGCACGCGGGCGCGTTTTCAGTGTGTTGTGCCGCGCGTGTTTTCTATAAAAACTGAGGTACTTGCATATAATGATTAAATCTGTCGTCCCGCGTACCGCGGCGGACCGCGGTGCAGTGTGGTAAGCGCCTTAATGAGTTTGATGGTAACCGCCGGCCGGAAGCAGAAGGAAACAGCGGCTGTCATTATAACGCATATTTGTATGCACACGTAGTAAGATCTTCCTGGACATTGTTAGCGGAAAAGGAAAAGAATCGAATTTATAAATAATTTAATTCAGTCGCATGCACATTATCATGGTAATCTTGAAGACATTGAGGATGCACTTAGCAAGCAATGTTTGAAGTATACATACTCGTAAGTTAAAAATATGACACGTCAGATAGCATGACCTTTTTGAGCTTATACCTACGATTATTCTGTCATTCTTCCAAGTATTAAACAATGTCTCTGTCTACATACCTGATTATTATTTAATAAAGTAACATTATATAATGTAACCTTCCTTGAGATTTTTCTGTTTAACAATAAAATAAGCGTGGGAAATCACAAGCATGTTTAGATTACTCACACGGAGGGTTTTAACAAAACACATGCGTATCTAAAAAATCCGAGAAAAAAAACACGCACAATAAAATATGTAGAAAAAAATAAAATTCTAAAAAAAAATTTAGCTACATAAGTGGCCAGTTACAATTAGCAAAAAAAAAAACACATGCAAAGAGATTTTATTTTTATTTCTAAAATATTTGACTAATTTAATTATCATTTGTATGATTAATAAATGAGTAATTGTGACTATAAGTAGGTCGACAATATAATTTTATGAAATAAATATGTAATCTAATTTGATGTTTATAATTACATGTCTTGATTATGGATAACTTACGTTACTACGAGTACAAAGAGAATTGTCATTTTGCTTGCATAGAATTTAGGGACTTCGTTGCATAACCGTTCTCCCCGTTAAATTGCACTTAAATCATTATATGCCACGTTAAGTTCTCTCAAACAAACAATTAATGTTAATGACTTCTTAAACGTTTTAATTCGCTTACTCGCTAGGTATCAGATAAGATCTTGATTTATCCACTCGTATAAATTATGTGACGAGTTAAAATAACATGCAGGTATTAAAGTAACTTTCGAATAATGTACATTATGGCGGTTGAGAAAATTGAAACAAAGCTACACTACATGTGTTACTAAAATGATAAGACTATGACATACTTTATAAAGTCTGGATCTTGCTTACCTAGAGAAATTAGCGTCATCTTTTCCTAATTTTACAATTCATTATTTCGTGCCTACTATACATATAACCAGATTAGAATTTTGTATTCTACTCGTAGATTAGCAACTAATTTTAATAAAGACATCGTTATTTATAATCTGTTATTTTAGTCTACGAATTTAATATGCAGACTGTATTGTAGGTTAATACTGGTACACTAAAATGACATAATGCGTTAGACCAACATTAGCGTCTTCAAAAATGATGTCAAATCGGTGTCAGAGCACAGTGAAGAAATGAAATAGCAATATTTGCTAATACATTATTTGAACAAGAACGTTGCGCGGGCCGACACATGACTTTGCGGAAAATGATAGGAAGTAAGTATGTACTTAGTTGCAATTGATAGCTGCATGTATCTGTATTAGTGGGTCAAGTTGTTATATAAATATTAAAAATTGACATTTATTGTGGCAGAACAATGTTCATTTATGTAATACAAAAAAAGATTCTTTTATATTTAGGGATTGGGAAAGACAGTTAAATAAGTAGGTTAACTTAATGACTATCTTTTCATCAATTTATTTTGTAACGATGTTTTGGCAAAACGTTAACACAATAATGATACAGTTTACTAAGTGCCCGTGAATGTAGGTAGCACTATAAACTTAAACGATTTGAAAGTAATTTTGAAGCAACATTACTGGAATGAAAGTTTTTAAATTTCACTTCACATCTTGGTTTGAACACCTGCATTGACCTGGGCAAGATATAAAAAATATACACGCTTATCTTGTAATCCGTGTAAAAATCTGTTCGGAATTTGTAATTACGAACAAAATTACAGGGTGTCTAACAATCGGAGCTATTACATCTGACTACATCTTTGTACCGCGTAAGTTTTTGCCTAATAACTCAACAATGCCGCAACAAGCACTAAAAACGCAGTGAGGTCGTACCCACTGAGGCATTGAACTTAATCCGTCAACGACGTCATGCACAATTAGCGCACACAATACAACGTTATGTTTAAAATGTTTCGAGTAAAAACACGTCTCAGTCTCCGTGATCGACGGACGGAAAGACGACACGACACTTTCACTGTTTGTTTTGTCACGGCACGAATGCTATCCACGAGTAGGTACTGCACAGATTACGAGAGCATAATTACTAACCGTGTTATCAAAATCGGGAAAACATTACACGCAAACCTAATAGCGGTAGCATTATCAATACAACATGGATTGTATGTAAGTCCCACAGTGATGACAGTGACAGAAAATAAGGAAACTTGGTTCGGTTTGGTAATGATGAGAGAAGTGATGCGAAACAGGACATTGATTATGATTAGTGAAAGAGTTACACACGCTAACGTTTTACTATTATATTTTGTTCGTAAGATCGTTAACAAACAAAATAATAGTATTTATTTAGATTATACTAATGAGAATGCAGAAACATCTAGAGTTGCATTGCAGCGTGATATATCTAAGTTAATATTATGATTTTAAAGAAAATAGACGGCATATTCTTAGTCGTATTACCTATACAGACGAGCTGAAAGGGCAACAAAAGAAAATTACCACATATTAAAAATAATGGCTATAATTCACTATCTTCACTTCACGAACAAATTATGAGTTATTAATAGATCTCAACAAAAAAGCCAACATTTATTATACCTAATTTGGTTAGTGCTTAATAAACGAACATGATATCACTTAAAATTAATCGAAAACCTGTTCGACAATTCGACAATAACAATTTCTAGCTCGCGGCGACTGTAAATACTTAACAGCTTGCAAATATTCTCGTTCACCTAATTCTGACCGATCGTATGTAAATAAAACAAATTGTTGCATGTTTTGATGAACTAGTTTTGTTTATTCGAGCGTTTACGTGAGTCATTCGATATTTCCTCGTCATCGAATTTGCGGATATGTAAACTGAGTTAGTATGTGACTCAATGTAGGTATAGAAAATCAAATAGATTGTAACTTTCCTAGTGTCTAATTACGTATCCAGCGGCCCATACAGCAGCATGTAGCCATTGTCTTTCACCTTTTTGTCAAGTCTGTATGAGTTGTAGCTAAATAGGTATTTATTTATGTAACCTACTCAGATGAAAGACAAAATCAAGTAAAGTAATTTATATTTAAAAAGATCTCCATCACTCGGCACGTTCTAAGTGGGCAATGTCTTTCACATACTTGAAACTTTATGTAAATGATGTCAAAATTCCCAGACTATTAAGTAAGCAAATAAACACATTGTTACTTCTCACGATTTCCGGGCACGGTTTAAATTTTAATTGCTTATTAAAATTTTAAATAACATTTAACTTGTTTGAAATCTTTGTTTTCGTAGTCACAATTACTAGCTCTTTTTAGATATTTCGAGTTCCATGAGATGAGAGTGTTAATTTAACTACCCATCGGTATGTAATGACTGCAATTCTCCCGGGGTCAACCATACGAGTACGTGTCGTTCAGTCTTAGATAGTTACTATATTATGTATAGTGGTCGTGTGTGCCGGTTGAAGGCAATTTGTAGTAACGCCATCTATAAGTAAGATGGCAAATCCATCGATGAACCGCCATTTCTTTTATGGTGTCAGTAATCGATTTTACACTCATAATACAAGAGAAATGGCGAAAGCGTTAAGAAACCTCCAATATTTGCCAAATCGTTCTGAATCTGTTCGAATCTTTTTAAGATTTGAGTAAAAGTCCATATCGCGTGCGCTTTCGTTTTTTTATTATTTACGTCACGACGTCAAGATGCTGGGATAACAGAATTATTTAAATGTGCTTACAGAGTGTAAGACAATATACTTACAAGCTTTGTTGATTCAATATGGTGGTAAACCGAAACCTTACGTCTGCAATGCAATCCTTTCATAGCATTAGAGTGTGGGCGTTAATGCCGGCCCAGGGCCGTTGGCGCGGGCGTCTGTCAGATGGCATCGCTGTCCCTGTCTGCTTAGGAATTCAAGCCTGTGAAGTGCTGACTTGAGCAAAATATTGCCTTGCACGCACGACCGCCCGGCAATAGGGTGAAAATGGGTGCAGGTGAAATGAATAAGAATTGATTTTACGCCGTTTTCAGTCATGATAGGTATTATCTATTTTTCGGATTTAAAAATCCATAAACGTTTTTTGTTTGTTATAACCAGAATTGAACGAAAAAATGTCAGTCTCGGTGTTAGTTAGGTACGTCTGTCGGTGACTGACAATGATTGCAAAAATGTCAATTTTTTACATTATATTCCACATAATTATGATTGCGTTATTGTTTGTAGGTTTTTATTTTCTTTGTATTACTACATAGTAAACATAACATTATAATGTTAAGTAGTTGACATAAAAGTGTAGAAATTATTTGACAACAGCTATAATTTGTTGCAATGAATGTTGTGAAGCAAATTCAATGTATTCTATTTATGCAAAATGCATTGGAATGAGAACAAATGAAAAAATACTTACAAAAAATATCAATCGGACCATTAAAATATATTTAGTATGTAAAACACCCAACGATCATTCGTCGTAAATAATGACTATAGGTACATATTGTTTTTCCTACTTGTTTTAAAACTTGAATACACCAAAGCTTGAATTGCACGATAGAGAAATCATAATTAGTATCATTTTATTTATAATGCCGCACATACCAACATGTATGACTGTAGGCAAAACCCGCAGTCGAAGGAATTCAACAGACGGTGACCAGGTTAAAAAAAGAATAGCAAATCGTCTCCAATTTTCCACCTACATGTTTGTACAAAAACAAGAATTTGGATATGCTTTGGAAAGCGTTTATAATGATTGTTTCTCTCCTTACGGGAAGGGACAAATGACAAAAAGATTGTCCGCGACCGAGGCGTGACGGTTGCAGCGAATGCAAAGCAAGCGTGGACTCTTCAAAATAAACGTGAAGTACGGATTATTGTTGCCGCTGCCGCCATCCGCCGTAGAAAGTAACACTTTCTAGCCGCAATCAAGGGTAAATAATGGAGTTCAATTATCAATAACCGTCGTACTGAACCTGATGAATCAATTTGTCATATTCAATTGCTTTGTTGCGCTTTTATTACGTTAGCTAAGTACTACCAAACTTTAAAATAATTATACTCAATCAACTAAGATAGGCAGTTCAACTATTTACTGGTCACGTTCAACTTTTGTTTTTATTGACTCAATCAAATATAATTAATGCCAATTAAAAATAATGAAATGCAGGAAAACTTTTGGCAAACCTGAAACACAACTATCTCAAAGGTTTTTTTACCGTTTTACCATGTATCGATTAACTTTTGGCCAAGATGGAGACGGATTAGATAAAAATGACAATACTACATTTAGCGACATTGCCGTAAATCTTGATGAAACAGATATGAGTTCAGTACGTAACCTACTGGTTTATCTGAGAAAAGTCAAGTTCTTTCAAGAAAGATTTAACTTAATTTTTAATCGTTTCACAATCACGAATAACATAAATCATTGTTGCGAACCGAACGCATGCTTTACGTCACATATCGTTTCTTTGTTATTTAAATGAATACATTTCTACCTTCACTCCAACAAATATGTTCATTGTGACATGATTTATTACAAAACTAATCAAAGTGAACCATTTGGCTGCTTTTCAATAGCATTTTCACTCATAGCAAATAATTGTACAGGATAATTTGTGGCTCTGGCATTAAGAGGATTTTATGCTTGTATAAACTAATGTTACAAACTTAATACAAAAAAACGCGTTAAGTAGGCCAGCTAGTTTATTTATTTACAAAGATTCCATCTCAACCGGTCCGAACATCTCAGTTTATTAATAACGAAAACAATTTTCTATCAGTTGAACGTACTGAAGACATCCCATCGGATGAACGTGGCTCGCATAAACATGCGGCTCGAAACTGCACGCGAGTTATTAACATTTTGCGGTTTAGATGGTGCATTCGCAGCTATAATTCCTATGCATAAATTGCTTTTAAAGTTGCCACCCATTCACACTAGACCGATTTAAACCAATGTTGCAATAACCATTTAAATTATATATATTTTTAAACTTTAGCGCTTTTGTACATTTTTGTTCACAATTTACTATAAGCCTGACCTGGTGAGACGGATGCCCTTAGTCCCAAGTCTATAACACCGTCGCTTGGTCTTGCTTGCGGTTTTTGCGCTTAGATGCATCTCCCTTCGCTAATAAAAATTTTAAAAATTGGATACTCTTAATTGATTTATTAAGTTTTTAATCTTGTTTCTATTTTCATCGGCACCGAATTAAGAAACAAAATGTCAATAAAAAGACACAAAACAGAATAAAAAACAACACATCAAAGTCAGAATCAGTCAGAATACGCACAATATGGATAAGCCGTTACAAGCAACGCATATTATGCTCGTACAAGTTATTTATTCGATAAGTTATCGTGTGTATAAGATTGGCTAGTTATGCTTATTAATACCGAAGCATGCCCGTTGTGAATCGATCATTAGTAACGGTGTGCTATGTCACGGTCCGCGCCGGCCCGTTCGCTGCGCGGGCGCAGTCATCGAGAAATTCATAGCCTATACTTACTTGAGTTATTTATGACGATATGTTTATGTAACAAATACTTTGATTTATTTAAAAAAGTGCATGGAATGCCTGTAAAATACAGTGTAATTGTGATTTCTAATATCTCCAACTACATATTGTATTTCTGGAGTCCGCAATAGTCTGTATTGGTAATAATTACAAATATTTATTACAGTACTTAATGTTTCCAATATGTAATATGTACTAACATCAGTACATCAAATCATTGACAAATAAAAATTTATATTTTTTGCCTCAACGAGTCAATGAGAAATATGCCTAAAATTATATTTCAAACCAACAGACATAAACAACAAACATAGTAGAATTACTATGCTACAGAGCAGAGATAAGATAGAGTCAATCACCCGCGCACAATTTCTGCGATCTTTGTGATGAACACAATAAAAGCCATCGTGGACCTGCCTAAAAACGCCTTTGAAAGTATCAATTACAAGCAAGCCCCAACTTGTTCCCAGAATAAACGGATATCAAATATCGACTTTCTTTCCGCCAAAACTACGAGTATGTGTGCCCACCTACTTACTACACTTAATGTCGGTTAGTTGATGGTAGGTATGCCGGTAAAATGTATGTACAAATTATTAATCAGCGGCATAGTATGTTGGTTGTTTAAAAACTAAACTAGTAAATAATTTAATGTGAAATAAGCGTGACTTTATTCCTAGGCGCAATTGATTACTTTAACACACTGAAAATAAGTTATTTGTAAACTAAAGAGACTAAACAGTATTTCCTATTACAGATTTACTAAAAATGTTAACTAAATCAGCATTCGTGTATAGTTTACGAACACTGCTACGATGTTATTAGTAAAATTCTTTAGCGCAACAATTATATTATGTATTTACAGTAGAATGAACACTTGTGCCGCGAGGCCGGCACTAAAAATAGAGATAATGTCTCAAAATAACTTAATTTTGCTGCAACTATGTTTACATAATTGACAAAACGGAGCTCATTGTTTAATAAGAGCAGTTATGCAACCGGTGCACATGCTGAAAGTTATTTGACCTATGGAATTAACACATTCTTATTTCTCTAGCGCATGACACATTTCCACCTTTTGGCTTTAGCTCTTAGGTCAAAGGTCAGTCATATTCTTGGCACAATGTATTTCCAAAGCTATCAAGAATGTCCCTGGATACATTCCTGGTAGGCGATAACTAAAATTCCTGCTGATAATCCTGCTAGGACAAAATAATATTGCCTAAAACATAAAATCTTTTACTACGATATTCTCAGCAGTGTGAAATAATATTCATCCTTGATGTTTATTATTTACCCAAGAGTTTTTAGAGACATTGTGAAATAAATGTGATGTATAATATTTGTGACAAGGTTGCGCACGACTGGTGTTGTGTGTGAAGGCTCCCCTAAGATCGCGGGTTTAGTTCGCGTATCGTAAACAAACATCCGCTGAAATAGATAAAATCTCAACCAGGTGTAGTCAAATTCCTTAATTTATCATTGGATTTACTATTTATTATAAAAATTTCGATGAGGTCTTAGTGGTATCAATGATCAAATAATTGTAAATAATTAATTCGAAAGTTTCAAAGAAAACAAAGACGGAAAAGCGAGGGGAAGTGCTTATCTCTTTCTACGCTAATTTGTTTTTATAATGTGAATGAAATCGGGCTAATTTAGCTATCAAAGTAGTTAATGTAAGTGGCGTTCTACGAACTACACATGACTTTGATGCAAATGAACCGTCAGATCGATGATTTGCCGGTGCATTGAGCAACAATGGCACCTGCTCAAGCGCAGATCCCGTGTTGCACTTTGTGCATGGTCGTGCATACTGACAATTATTGTGTCTTTTGTTGTATTTTACTATCGGTTGATTGGTCTCATAGCAGTGACCAGTCCAAACTTTTATTTATACAGCTTATTTCGTGTTGATTTACGCTTTATCTTATCTTTATTTATAAAAGAAAGTTGGTATTAGTTACACTATTTATAACTCACGGACGGATGAACGGATTTAGATGAAATTTGGCACACGTATAGTTCATAACTGGGATTAGAACATAAGATACTTTTTATCCCGGAAAAGTGGGGGGAAGGGGGGATAGTTGAAAAAGGGAAATTACGCGCGCGGGTGAAACCGCGAGGGCGACCGCTAGTTTATAATATACATATAACACAACAAACAAACAACAAACGTCAGGATCTACATCTGTTGATATACAGTTCAATATGAATTATATTTAGAGGTTTTCCAAACAATTGTAATTTATGTGGTCATTAAAAATATCTCATTTCAGAATCATCAAATACATAGGTACCTAAATCATCTGCAAATGAATTAAATTACTGTGTCGCTGGCAAATAAAATACTGAACAACAATCAAATATAGTCTAATCAATCACTTTTCAAAAGTAGATTGACACAATAAGAACTAAACTAAATCTTACCGGCGTGAAAACTAGGCGATAAGACTGAACAAGAAATACTATTTTTTTACTTGTCCGTGAACACCTTGTCTAATCAACCTAACTTTACCGTATTAAAATGTTTCATCGTGTCCAATGCATTTCTGCGTATAATCTTGAAATCTGCCTAGTTTGGCAATCGCTAACCTTGCAAGGCACAACGAAATGTCATAGGTCATGTAACAATTTGTAGGCGCAATAACTTAACAACTGCTAGTACAATGCTTAAGGCGGAGTAAATCAACGTACGTTAGAATACTTTCTACTTCATTGACCTTGCTCGGTAGTTAAAGTATAGATAAGAAAAATTCTTCAATTGTATCCTAGCTACGGTGAATTTGGAATTATCAAAATCTATTTTCCATGACGGCCAGCCAAATATACTTACACAAATAATTTAAAAAATGCCTTAATTGCCGTTTCGTATTATCGTTTGTTGATCACCATAAAAGTGTACATCCTTTTTAAGTTATCAAAACACTTTGCCCTCAAAGGAAAATGAGAATAACAAATACATGACAAACCTAGCGTCTTCACCAGAAAATATGTACTAGACTACCTACTACTCAATACAGATACCGATTTCTTATGTTTACCTACTCTATTAGATACGTTGTCATATTTGGAATTTGAAAGCAAACATTACATAAATGTATGTATACTTATACAGATATTTTCTAAAAACGCAATCGTGCGTTCGCACTATTGTGTGATTCCGAGTCGTAAACGCAGCCATGTAAAGGATTAATGCGTAGTCAAAAATCCATAAACGACATTCACTATGCAAGGCTTCCCTAATTACCATCGCAACACGCGACGCTAGGGTCAGGGCTGGTCAATGAAGTACTTGAGGTGTAATACATACCAGTCAAAATTCAATATCACATTACGAGTAACACGCAAAGAAAAACAATACATTACAATACAATATATTTCTTGTATTCCTGTTTTTTGATTCTGTTATCATACCCATGAAGCAAGTGCTTATGCTGCTGAAATGGGTTAGGTATTTTAGTTAGAAGTTTAAGCGATATCTAAAATTTGATTCAATAACTTAGAGCCAAAGGGGACCTCCTTCGTTACGAACCGACGACCAGATTTTATGAAGGTTCGATACTAATCGTATTAGATGCGCGCGGTCTACCTGCTTTTAAGCTTCCAATTCTGTAGTCCTTTTTATTTATTAAAGAACTGTTCTGTCCTGTATTACTGTGTACTCATTACATTATGATTTCATTTTACAAAATACTGACCTTGGAACAAAAGAGTGTTCTCAATAGGCTTTGCACCCATTGGCATAGCTAATACGATTTCATTTGGGGCGTTTATAAATATTAATGACCCGCATCGACCCGATGATACAAATATCCCATATCGCAAGGTCGAATTTATAATTTACCTTTAACATTTTTTGAAAACAATTTTGAATCTGTCGAGTTGTTCTGAAGAACCTCAAGTGATGGAACTTCTTAATCATGTGGACAACACAGACGGTTTTATTTGTGATATACCAGGCTCATCAGGCTTATCCGTAGAAAGTGGATCTAATTTTGAAGTATCAGCCCTGGCTTCGTCCAATGTCACGAGCGAGGCTAATCCCTGGCCGTCACCTTCAGAGCACGTGCCACGTGCGGCGACGTCACGGCAATCAACTGAAGCGGCCTTATTAACGAAATAGCCATATAAGCCGCTTAGATGCCGTTAACCAGCTTTAACTTAAATCTGAGCAAATTGAATTAGACCCGAAAGTGGAAAGAATTACTTTATATCATTTAAGTACACCATCATTGTAATGTAACCGAGTAATTTGTATTGGTTTGTACGTTTGGGTTTTACGGCTAAGGGTACAGCGGTTAAAATTTATTTTCCACTGTACCTACCATCAAGGGAACAGCCAAGGGTACACAGGAAAACAAGCGGTCTTTTCCCTGCGATAGGACTACAAGAAGATGATAATTTTTAAAGAGATCATAATTAATCTGTAACTTATAGGTACGCCCAGCTGTCTTTTGTTTCTTTTATTCTCAGAAAAAAAATGTTTATGTGGTACAAATCCATTTTAAGCTGGTTCAGAATCTGGTTTCAATTAAAGAGACTCCAAAAAACTCACCAGAAAATCTAATTCGATAAGCGCTAAAGTAAATTACAATACAATCCAATACTAAACGTAGTGATTACTTGCTTAGTAATACTAATTAGATAGAAATATGATATTGTAACTAAGCTTATTACATAGTTCTTTGGGTTTATTGTATTTGGGTTCGTAACTGATTATATCACACGGATGCTACTGTAATTCTTTGAAATGTTTTCCAAGGATTTGCAAGTCCAGTTATTGCCTGCCATTTGACCTCCGTAACCCATAACAGTGGAACTACACCAATTGAATTATTGCTACACAGCAATTCGATTGTAGGTACACGTTTACTCTCGATGTTCTCCGTCACCGCCAAGCGACTAGAGCAAGTGATAAATAGTTGATGCGCGCAGAGATTCGAATCATCGATTTTGCATCTAAAGCGACGACTGAACTACTCGTCTACCACGATTATTTTTCTTTAAAATTCTTTGATGTATATATAGCAAAAAAATATAAAGTACTACTGGTTTATGATTTAAAATTGTATAATCCGATTAATAAATATCATTAATATCTATTATAACCGCGAAAGTAGCTCTGTTACGCTTTCACAATTAAAATTCTTAATTGTTTTTGCTGAATGTTGGCATGATAGAGCTCTCTTAGATATAGTACCATCCTAGAAATACATTTATCTTTATCTCGTGCTACTTCAGAGGTCACGGATCCGTGCAGCTCTCCATAAATATTAAAAATCATTTATTTAAGCGGATCATAATTATTAAATGTGTAGTAAGTTCGCTGATTCTTAAACTTAATTACAAGCGAGATCTTTTGAAATAAGATCTAGTATTAAATGTTGTCAGCTATTGATTAATAATTGCAGCCCAAAATAAATAAAATCTTTGTTCTTACGATTTACAATAGGACTTTAAAACATTTACACCTGGGGTCCTCGAAATTGTTTGCCTTTTAATGGAAGGAAAACACATCACGCCGCAGTTTCATATCAAAAACAAAATAAAAATAATTTGACCTTAATAAGATATGAAGGACAGTCGAAACGTGCAGACTCGAGACAAATGTTTCATCGACAGATATTTCGATGTGGTAAAGACGCCTCTCTTTAAATAGAATGTGGTTAGAGAATTGAGTCAATAAATTCACACATTAGAACCGCAAAAGGCGACATGTTTATCATACGCGTTTGAAACATAAAAACCTAACTAGTCGAAGACATTTAATTAAAAACTGAATTTACAATTAAATTATCTTAAACGCCATACTAGTTTTTTTTTCCTACCCGCATTTCGTCCATTTTTTCACAATTTGACAGAGAGGCATGCGGCCTTCCTGATAATAAACCAGCAGCAGCTATGGCATTTATTGAAAATTCTTGATGGATGGTAGCATATTAAGGAGAAATTGCATAATAGGCTATCCATCCATCCATACCAATTCTGTAATAGCTCGAATAGCCGCAACAATATCCAATAATGATTGCATAGGGTAGTGACACCGGTTTGCCGGCCAGCACCAGTTTGCGACCACTTCACACGTTTTTTTGAATAATAGATAGTCTATAGACAGCTCATTTCTAATTTCGCGCCAGTCGACCTGGACAAACTCCACGGTTCTTAATCCAACAGCATGACTTTATAATTTGCGAACTGAGCCCTCAGTCGCAATTTCAAAATTTGGTGTGTTGACACGTGACAAATTTAGCAAAAATAATTGCAGGTGGATCGATTTTCAAATGTAAGATTTTGAGTGTTACTATTATTTTATAGGGGTTTGATTTGGTTTGTGTGTAGGATAAGATGTTTAATTTCAATATTCAAGTGCCCAAACTCACCAAACATTTCATAATTTGTAATATTTTGGTGGTCGGGCAATAGGTTATCGATTCATATCAAAATCTAGTTTCCGACCGGGTGGTCGGAAAACCGGTTTATTTACGTCATTTTTCTTTGCCTACATTGCGGAAACCTTAAATGCACCAACATAGATTCATTTACATTTGTGAACAGCTAGGAATTTGTGACTTGACAACCAGTTTCCGACCGCCAGTGTACCTCATAGTTTCAAAGATAATGACCTTTAAAAATACCAAAATTTTAGCGGCCGACAACCGGTGAAAACAAACCCTGTTAACGGCCGTCTTTAACAGGCGGTCGATAACTGGTAAAATTGTACCTGTTTCCGGCCGTTCAAAAAATTCCTACTTCCTACTATATAATATTATATGTATGTATTATGTATATGTATGTTTATATAATATTATAAATGCGAAAGTCGGGATGTTTGGAAATTTTGATGTTTAGATGTTTGTTACTCAATCACACCTAAACGGCTGAACGTATTTAGATGAAATTTGGCACACGTATAGTTTATAACCCGGATTAGGACATAGGCTTTAAAATTCCTACGGGAAACGTCTTATTCCTGCGGGAATAACAATTTTGAAACTACTGAACCGATTTGAATAATTCTATCACTGTTGGAAAGCTACACTATCCCCGGTCAACATAGGGAACTATTGATCCCGAAAATGTGGGGGGAAGGGGGGGGTATTTGAAAAAGGGAATTACGCGCGTGTGAAACCGCAGGCGGAAGGCTAGTAAGATAATATAAAAAAGATAGAAGAGAAGAGAGAAACGTAATTATTAGTAATAAATAAAACTTTATTTGAACTAGGAAATTAAACGCACCCGATAAATACTAAACATTTAATTTATTTCTGTTTGTTACATTTTTGGTTACTCAATTGT
This sequence comes from Mecyna flavalis, assembly GCA_949319885.1. Classification (NCBI taxonomy): domain Eukaryota; kingdom Metazoa; phylum Arthropoda; class Insecta; order Lepidoptera; family Crambidae; genus Mecyna; species Mecyna flavalis. The sequence continues at coordinate 12,595,191 of OX439426.1, forward strand.
ATTTTTAGGTCGCAAAAGAGAGTAAAAATATACCGCTTTTTTGATTTCATTAACTGTTTTACTTTCATACTATAATATACCCTATGGCTATTGAATAAGACACATTTTTCTACCGTAAATTAGGTGGTCGATAACCGGTGCACAGGTGGTCGATAACTGGGCCAAACGGCCGATAACCGGTGTTTTTGCTATTTTTACGAATAATATATTTTTTAAAATTATGTATCACTGCTACGTTTATAAACGTTAGGTTTTATAAAACTAGACTATTGTAAGATCAAATGTTATTTTTTTGGAAAATCTTGACGTACAGCATCATGATAGAAATCAACTCTGAAGTCAACAAGTCGCTTAAGTGGTCGCAAACCGGTGTTCCTACCCTATATATAGCCACATCCCATAAAACGGCACAATTTGCTTATGTGCACAATACACAGTTTTATAAAATCTGTATGCAGAAGGCAATATGCAACCCATATGCACTTCCTAAGTGAAAGATAAGTTGGTCAAGTGACCAATTTGGAGGCCAGTTTGCTCGATCGTAAAATTTTTAATTACCCGCCTGACTTGGGTATTCACGGCTTTTTGCTGAAGGTGAAATTTATGACCGAGGGAAATGAGAAGTGAGAGTATTTTACAAAAAATAAAAAAAAAACAAAACTGCTTGACATTCCGAATGAATATTATTAAAATCTTTCGCACAAACCTATTTATAATCAATTACCAAATCGGTCTATAGGATATCAAATTTTAAGTGACATTATCCTATATTATAATATGATGAATTCCTTTCTCAAGCAGTGATCTCTACGTAGGTACTTTAATTAGTAAGTACTTATTGAAGTGTACGTAAAGATCACTGCTTGCAAATAAATGTTAGTTTGGTTGCTAATTGTATGAAATCGGTTCTCTTCTGAGGTGACACTACGTTTTGTCAGATAAAAATATACCCACCTTAAAAGAAAGACTATGTTTGCTACATCAAATAGTAAATGATTTAATCAAGTTCTTTATTACACAAATCGAATATTGCAACAAGGCATTTAGACCAGCGTACCGTGGTAGGAAGTCATTCAAATCTTAACCAATTTTATTTAGAAATTTTAATTAAGTCATCTTAAAAGCTAAGTTGTTTATTTATTCTACTCGTTTTCAAAGTATTACGTACCTACTTCATTATGATTCTCAAATCTTAGGAAATTTATTCTTAAATGTTATTCTTAAGCTTACGCTGACAAACGAGAAACCTATATAAATGAATTACATAAAATATCTATTCAAATATTATTATCTTAACATTGATTTTGATTAAAAGTTTAACGAACTTAATCAAGTGTTAATAGTGTAGGTATTATTTGATAAACGTGACGTAGGTCAGATTTCAACAGTTGTCGCGATAGTCTCATTACATTGACAGAAGTTTTGGCGAGTAGATTGCAATGTTGAAAGGCGACTTAGCAAATTAATATGCACATATTATGATCGTTTTAATTTATACATAAAACATGCCAAGCAAAACAATAAAACAAAATCGTTGATTTAAATAACTGTCTGGCGGTTCGTATACACTAACGAACCAGTCTACTTAAATCAATTATCGTCAAAAAAGTTTTCTTTAACTTTAAACAAACTATTAAAGTTTCTAACCTTGCTATCTCTTGTATATTATAATGTCTGTGATAAACAGTATTTTGTATTTCCTCTTGTACCTATTAGCATTTAGTTCGAAGTATAACTTAGGTTGCGAAGTAACCAACAACACTAATAGTAATTCTCTGGACCGAGTCTGAAACTGCATGATCGTATAGAAACAGTATGGCCACAGCGAGTCGTTCGATTGTTGTATAGTTATTGTTCGGGCAGTATTCAGTGCATGTAGCACCACTCATCCGTCCGATGTTGCGAAATACACACAAACCCGGATGAGTTCGTTAATATCAATTGAAATTTGCAACGTATTACTTTTGAACTGAATGCATTTTAAATTGTCGTTGGCAGTCTCTCACAATATTATTTTTTCATTAACACCAGCGATGACGTTCCGAATTGCTCACTGTCCTAGGCGGTAATGATGTATTCAATAAATCAAAACAAATCCATCCTCCTTTCGGAAGAGAAAAGATTGATTGTTTTTAAACAAGCGATGGTAGTTCCAGTTCATATTGTAACCCACCGCGCGTATTATAATGGACCTCAGTGTTGTAACCCGACCCCTGGTGAATTTTGTTTATTTTCTGTAGCAAGGTTCAAAAATTAAAATACCAAAGTAATTAATGTTTCAAACTTTTCATTATAAGAAGAAATAATATTGTTTTGTGTTGAACTTATTGCATGATATTGTCGATTTGTTAGTTTCTAAAGGTCAGCGTGTATCCAGAACACGTATAGAATGCCGTTACCAACTAGGCAATTACTGTAAATATTATGATCTCAATAACCACCCGTAACAATCCGGCGATGATCATTTCCATGATAACTTACATACACATCGTCCCGCTGCCTACTTATTGGTCGTTAGCCACAGTGTCCGTATAATACAATACATTAGAAAGGAAATTCATCGAAAATTTGTTAGATATCATTTCCTCGTGGGCAATAACGTAACCGCAAGTTGATTGCTTCTGGGTGAGCCACACAGCCTCGCATACAATCGCGATAATCTTAAAGACTGTTGCACAGCTATTGCTATAGTAAAACTGTACATAAATACAGTGTACTGTGAATTTACATTATATATATAATATATGTCTCGTCATATTTATACCTTTTATGTCACAGTGAATCTTAACATTCTTAGAGTAAAAATTATGAACATATATAACAGTTAAACAAAAGTTACCAAAAACCACCTACTCGTATAATTTCAAAACCTGAATATCTTCAGTGTTCATAAAAATACAGCAGCGTGTTTTGCTAGCGTAAAAATACAATGTTGCCTATCATTATGGATGTAGGATGTTCCTAAGTGTTTACTTGATGTTTTCCGATTTCATTGGTTACCAAGACAAAAAATACTTAGCTCATCCACAAAGTAACGCAATAATGTTTATTTTTGCCAGTCAAACACAAAAGTTACACTAAGATTCAAATACCTGAAAAGGCTTGGACAACGGAAACCAGACGGATAATGTGACAATGTAGAAAATTATAAAATTAAAGACGTTTTTTGGTAATGCTTTGTAAGTTGACCCTACTAAGCCTAATAGAATCCGCAAGGAAGGTTCCAAAATTGAGTGACCATTAAAATTGTGCAATGGCGGTGTTGTCACATCATCACTGTCTCATCTATATGTCGTAGCCATATCGTAGAATTGATAATTTCATGAAATGCTCGATCATTTCGTGAAATGGTTGCATTTCGTGAAATAGTCAACTGTCTATTGGCCACATCATGATGTGGTTTGGTCAGATCGATGATTGAAAATCGTTTTTCGATTTGGGCAGCTATACGGGCGACTACTTCATGATGTGGTCAAGGATTATTTTGCTAATATCGTAAAATAGTTACATTAAGTGCCGGTAGAGGCGCTGCAAGCGCTTTGTTTATGTGTAAAAGATGGCGGCCGCGGACCATACGTTCTGTGCCGCAGCCGGACTTAAATAAAAACGAATGAGTGTAACTTGACATGTTTGATTGAAGATTCATCACGTTATATTCGGACCATAATTAATTCCATGATTCGGGCACAGTGGCTGAATTGACACTTTTTATTTTTAATGTTTTTACTGTCAATTTGGAGATCATCGAGTTTTGAGTCAAATTAAAAATTTCTTTCGGGTTTATAAAAAAAATAACCACGAATAAGCTCCGCTCCCGCCTTAGCCTTCTAACCTATATCCATCCGAGTCGATTTCCGCCTCCGATAGGTTTTTTTTCATTCTGAAATATTTACGACAACTTTGTTTTTTTACGATCCGGCCAAACGTGGATGACAAAATCGTGAAACGTAGACGATTTAACGATCTGGCCAAATTGAGTTGGCCACATCATGAAATGCAACCATTTCACGAAATGGTCGAGCATTTCATGAAGTGATCAATTCAACGATATGGCCACGACATATATAAGACTTTCACGTCCTCCTAAAAACATAGATTTTCAATTTTAATTCTGCAAGGGTTTTCTCCAGCGTAATAATAAGTAGCTAATTTAATGTTAAGTATATCAATTATTTCGGTTAGAATGAAGATATATATCATCTTTGTAGAGCAAACCACCTGACACGAATAGTGTGTATTATTTTGTAACAGGCGTGTCAGTCCATTAGTGTCAGGCTTTGTGCCGCTTTGTGTGAAACAGCGATTGGCGATGTCGTCCGCATCGAGGGCATAGGTCGATTCCGTGAATTAGAAAGAAACCATGACGAGCGCAGTGCCCGATCAAAGTTAACTGGTTATTAGTCCGAGTTAGATGTCAATTGGAACGACAGACGAACCAATTCTGACGAATTGGCTATAATATTTATCGTCGATTTGTTGCAGCTATTGGCTAAACAAAACAACGGTTTATAGTATTTCTTTTACTTACAGTTTTTCGTATACGTTCTAATAGTAGCGACAACGAGCACGTAGTCTGAACGCGAACAGTATTTTACAGCTGCTTTATTGAAAGGAACCGCAGGAAACCATCGCTCAATGATTTCTGCCTTACTTTAGATTTCCTCAAACTTACACCCTTTCATTTCAAATGGACCAGGTGCACATTAATTAATATTGCTAAAACCGAGAAATCTTTTGTTTTGTAACATAGCCTGCTGGAACTTGCGAAAGTTCTAACACATTATTTCGAAATTGCAATTAATATCATGGCTGCGAAAACCCGAGGCAATAACAGGTGCGAAATTCTCTGAAAAATTTAGTTCACCGTTTGGCGACACAGATAAAGTTAAACAATTGCCAAATGCCTTGTTGAAACTTCACACTAACATGTGTATTTCACCGCATAACAATGATGCAATAGAATAGTCGCTCGTACATACCTACCTACCGGCGTTTTACACACATATTTAATACGAGCCTGTCTAAGCACCGTGTAATCATCTGACATTTACTCCCACTAAAACTTTCTTTAAACTTTGTGAAAACCTTTCTTTTTGATAAATAGTAGTAAATAAAAGATAAGTCTGCTAGTTTATGTCTTCCATTATAACTTTTTATGTATTTATTTTTGTTAGTCTGGGCGTTTTCTATTTAACTCTTTTAAACACCCGACCGAAAGCCGGGTGTCGCGTAAACAATAGATTTTCTATTGTGTCTGGTTTTCCGGGGCTTGATGGATTAAAGGGTACTAAAAAGTCAAGTATTTAAGGTATGTTCATATCCGTTTCTGGTTTCTTGAGTACAACATTTTTTTAATTTTAATATAAACATAAAACCTATGGTCCGATGGTCCTGTGTCTACTCACTCGTCTGTTCTATCTGGGATGCACCTGTGCGCACTCGCTTGTACTACATTAATTACGTCTTGCATTGCTTATTATTTTTACCCATATTTACCAGTTTAGTGTAAAAAAAAAACGAGAATTTGGACATTGGTTGGACAAAACTTAATTTTTACGCGCGCGTTCGAGTGGCCAGGTTATATGCTGTTAAATCATGTTGTATAAGATAATTTATATACCCCAAGGAAACGTAACAATCCTTAGAATATTATTAATCCAAATAACTTGAGCGCAGCTATTACAGTGGGCAACGAGAAACTTTCGCCAATTTTCCCATGACCTTTGTCATTACTTGACGTAATAGTATCGCTCATCCCTAAGGCTATATAAATGAGATCATGATTAGTCAAGAAGCATTTTGTATGAGCGCCAAATGATTGACATGTTCTTAGGAAAGCAACCATTACATATCGCTTGCATGTTCGTCACGTGGGAACATACGTTAACCTTAATTAGTATATGAATATTATCTTCAGCTATCTAGCCTTAGGATGAAAATAATGATGCTCTTGAGCAAATATGAAATGAGTCTGAGAATCTCCAGTGATTACTGATGAATTTACGAGTAAATGACGGGTGCACGGGTCATCGGTCCCTATGAAAGTAAATGGGCCGAGACACGTTAGCTGAAATGATGATGACTTCACTATAGACATTTAGTATTTGTAGTATATCAAACCTAGTATTTGTAGTATAACAAATCTAGGTTAAGAACCGTGGGACCCGAGTGGTTCCAAGTGGCCGCTTCAAATGGAAAAGGTTGACAGCATCAACCAAAATCAAAGCCGATATCAGTCTGCACCAATAGATTTTTCTACGCGTATTTTTCCTTCTGTGCAAAGAACCTATAGTTCAGCTGTAACAATGTCTCCATTTGAGAGCACACTTTCTAATGCCATGGTTTTAAATACACAAATAATAATTATGCTTCTCTAAGAGACGTAGACAGTCTTGGTTAAGGTAGTTATACATTACTTGAATAACTTGAATGATGTTTCTTATATTTATTATATCTACTCAATGACAGCATTATAGTCAAGTCAATGTCTTACCGATTTATCTGACCTGTGTGTCAACGATTTGGGAGGACTAAAATATAAGAAGAAGAATACATAATTAAATACAGTTATTCCCAATAGTTAAAAGAGTACTTTAAAAAATACATGCGCCACCCTGAAAAGATCTTTAAAAAAGAGTAGTGTATACTTTTTTAACAGCGGCATTTGCCGGCAACGGTGATAATAAGAGGGCGGAGTGAAACTGGTAGGAGTAACGGGGCCGATACCGCGCAATTATAGGCGCATCTCGCCGCTCTGATTGACAACTGCCGTGACGTGCGGCTATCGGTTGCCGGTACCGGAGGCCGCAGTCCGAATTAATAACCGCGATTGTTTCTATAGTTATATGAATACGGTGGAACTGAAGGCACGACGGGGAATAGCTGGTGTCTATAGTTATATGAATATGGAAGAACTTTTTTTTGCGGAGGAGAATGCGTTAGTGTTCCTTAACCGCAGGCTAACTAGACGTGTGTGGGAGTCGGGACTATTATATACCCCACTACCTACTAAACTCCTCCGGTACCCCTTCCCACCCGATTGGGACGAGCCGGTACCAGCCTTGTGGTTTTGACCAGCCCATGAATATGGAAGAACTGCAGACGCTATGGGGACACCACTTAAGGCTGCGTCTTTTAGTCCGTATACTTTATCATTTTATCGAAGAGACAGAACCTTTTTTACTGTAAGCTGCACATAGTTTATGAGAAAGTGCAAGTTGAGAAAATAGATTTTCTAATAAAAAATTGTCTGCATTTGCGATTATTAGTAACTTATCTTTTATCATTATTTCCATTTACCTTTTGCACACATACGATATTTGTTTTTAAAGTTTATACTTAGGTTGGTACTTACTTTGCTGCACGAACATTATACCGGTCATGGCAACAACACGCACACATCATTTATTTTGGGCACAATCGGAGCTAAACTAAATAATTACTTTCGTGTAGACCACCTCGATACTCGGTAAACGGAACTAATGATAATATTTAAAGTTCTTTTACCTTTAATAGTGAAGTCATGTTAGGCTCATAAGATTTGCTAACAGTCCATATTCTGTTTGATAGGTACCTATTTTAGTATTTTCTAACCTTACGGCCTATTATTTAAATAAATCAAATAATATGTTCTCACTTTTCTTAACGATGCCAAGTAAACTGTTGATGTCCACTTAATCCATGCTGTTGATATCTTAACTTTCCCAAATATCTACGATCCACCAATGTTGAACAATACTTTGAGACCTGGCTAGACCTATGAAGACAAAACATTTTACAAATAATAGAAAAGCATTAAGCGAAAAGATTTATGTGAGAGCGATTCTAAAAGATGGTCACGACATAAAGAATTGAGGAAATGATGGAAGGAAGTGCAGGTCACGAATATTTGCGGTGCATGTCGAGGTCGGCTCGACGTGTGAATATGTTCACAGGTCATTATTGCATTTTATGGGAGAGTGATTATCGTCGCGCTCATTGTACTCTTCTTGATGAGGCGAAGCTACATGAAAGTGCGGGATAATTGGCGCATTTAAAAACAATGAAAACATCTTTCCAAAGATTGTAAAAGTTGGTGTAAAAATCCTACTAATATTATAAATGCGAACGTCTGGATGTTTGGATGTTTAGATGTTTGGATGTTTGTTATTCAATCACGCCTAAACGGCTGAACGGATTTAGATGAAATTTGGCACACATATACTCGTAGTTTATAACCCGGATTAGGACAAAGGCTATAAAATTCCTACGGGAAACGTCTCATTCCCGGCGGAAAGCTAGTTGACTATAAGACGCGAATGGGGAAGATTTTTTATTAATTTATAAAATCCTAATATTACAATGCGAACATTTGGTGAAGTCATAGTATGACACCTTGTGAAGGAAGCAGTTTAAGTATTAGAAAAATGCAAAGCCAAAGATAGTAAGATATTAGTTTAAACATTTAGTGCCGCATAGAATGGCGATACAAATTACAGAATTATGTTTTTTTAAGACACATAGGTACATAAAATCACTGACGTTTGTATACATTTGCCATTGATAGAAATTGCAATGATGTAGATGTATAACATTGATTTTGTGGATTCTAACTCAAGATTAAAACTATTATAAACAATAAAGGTAAAACTTAGCTCGTGTGTCTTGCCAATTTATATTGGGATTAAGTTAATGAAATGCAAAGAAGTTGTGCTGCTTGTTATAATGCACTTGGAAATAATCATCCACTTATGAACCATTCGTATGATGCTAATAAAATAGTTAATGCACTGGCAGGGTTTGTAGACAAGAAAATACAAGGAAGATCAGATTGCAAAAACTGTTATGTATGTATCTTGATGGGATAAGTCAAGACGTAACAGGTCATGATTGCATTGAACATGATGATAGAGGAAGCTGCATCACAAATCATATGCGCTTGTTTGGAAAATATTGCAAGAAAGAGCATCTTACATCAGATGTGCACATCAGGGACGACATTTGCATCATAGTAACTCTAAAGTACTTGTCGCATGCAAATCTAATGTTGATAGCAAGCCTTCGCTATCAACTTCTGTCAATCCTTTCTAAAAACTATCTAGGTTAAAATTAAACGTAGGATGTTCTAAAGGTAAATAAAGATTCGATTTCAAAAGTTCATCTTTGGCAAATACAAGCAGAAAAAGTTTTCAATTAAAGAAAACACGTTTGAGTGCAAATCTTAGTTTCTAGTCTAATGTTCCAAGAAATCCTCTCATTTAACCGAATGAATACAAGAAAAGGGATCATCAGTAACACCGCTAGTAGCATAATGTCATCCTGGAACGCGCAGTAAAACGACCACCTGACGATTAGATACGGAAGAACCGCAGCTGCAACCACAAACCGTCTCTAATGTCTTATGCATTAGTGCCTCGAAATGACATTTTTAGTGTAAATAATAAGTAGTAGTAAAACACTTAATAGAAGGTTGTTAAAGAATTCGACTACAGGTAGGCTTGAACTTGCGGTTTAACACCAAAATCATTTTAATGATTTAAAAGTTATTGTAGATACTATTCTGATTTCACAATTATTATGACTTTAATCGGCGTAGTTAATTATTTAATAAAGGTAACTTAGTCACAAAATATATATTTTTATTTAGTTTGTTGAAATATTGAATGTAACCAACCAAGTGAGGCGTTTGGCAAACTAAAATGACTATTGACTAACCTCAACTACCGTAATTACAATTTTGTCTTCCGAATAGGTATGCCTTAAGTAAGTAATTAAATATCTATGCTGAGTGTAGAAGCCTTAAATATCTATGCTGACACATAAAGCGACGATTTAAAGTGGATTCCCTTAAAGGAATAGGTCATTGATCATTCCGATTTCTTACAAATTGTAAGGGTAATATTATGATGTCCCGTTGACCTACTGCAATGTGTATAACAAGAAATATTTGAAACTTTCTAATAACACCTTTCATGATTTTATCATCTGATTCGTTTGTCTTACCCAACACCCACTTTGAGTAGGTATATGTGTCATTTTATCTACTGTGTTACCCAATACCCACTTTGAGTATATTATATGTGTCATTTTATCTACCAATTCCGTGTACTCGTATAGGAAATCATGTGAAAACGCCGACACAATGGTAGTGAATATATCGTTGGAAAGCTCCCACGTATGGTAAGGTGCGCTCATTATTGTATAAAAAAGGAAATGGGCATTCAGTTGTATCGGTGTGCTCGAGTTTACCTCTATTTCAAATACGATGATATGGGTGACACCTCATCTTTGACAATTAAAGAGACGTGACTTCATGTGTCAACCTGCATAACCAATCGATTATCGATTATATCTTAGTGCTTATGACAATCGATTCAAAGTATAGATTTATGTATGATAAATTTTAATTATTTCTACTTTGATATTAGCTAGTGTAGGGGTTAATATCAGATAACACAGTTATAAATAGAAATATTTATTGTACCTACATAATTATTAAATAACTGGAAAATATTGGTACTTAAAATCACGACTATACGACACGATATCGTCAACACCCCGTATTTATTAATCAAACTAGTCGTTTGCTGTGAACGTAGACCTCGCGAGAATTAAAATACAATTACATATTATATATTTTCTTACAAAAACGTGAATATTACAAAAACTACTAAACCGATGGTCAACAAACTTAAAAATTCTATTAACTTAACTATTCCTACATTTTCGTCTAAATCAGATCACCTGTTCGAGAATTATCGCGGAACAAACATACATACCTTTATAGATACAAAAATGATTTGTAGCCCTCGCTCGCTTCGCTCACTCGGTCAATAAATAGTAACGTGTTAGTTTTGTACATTGTGAACATCGATTATAAATTGACGGTATTATTTTACATAATACAATATTTTTACGAATATTCCACTATTCTTTCCCTTAAATTATAGTTTCGATTATTCACGATTTTTATCGATTATATAATAAAACCTAAGTCACATCTCTGGCTTAAAAGACCATAGAACGTAACCTAGTTACGTCTCATTTAATTTTTATATTTTATAGAAAAATGTACATAAAACTTCTCTAAACAGAAAAAAAACACCATGACTCTTATTTATTCGTTATTAATGTACAGTATTTAGTGTTGATCTATTTCTTTATTATTCAAATTTGTATTTATATCGAAGTCAACATTTTCCTAAACGCAAACATTTACGTTCTATGGATGTGTCAGGCATATCATCGTGTTTGAAACAGACTGTAGTGATCCAAAAGCAACATCCTATACTGCATTATTATGACATGTACATTGTACAGCATGTTTTACAAAAGTTTGTTTTAAGTAAGTTTGCAATGACTTTTTTTTACAGTGGAGTCCTGAGTGTGGAAGATTTGAATAAAATTTGCAAGTCTAGTTCCTTAACTCTTAAACACCCGACCAAAAGCCGGGTGTCGCGTAAACAAATAGATTTTCTATTGTGTCTGGTTTTCCGGGGCTAGATGGATTAACTAGGCTGGATTTTTAGGATATAACAGTAACCCTCGGTTCACACATGTCTCCGTTTTACTGTTCCGTTTTATAGTGTACGTTTTTTTTTTCGTCAATGGCATGTTTAGTTCTATGAGCGACTTCACACATGGCACAGTATTCTGTATACAGTAATACATACGCCATCGATGAAAAAAACGTACACGATAAAACGGTACAGTAAAACGGAGTATGTGTGAATCGGCCGTAATAGCGCATTATCCTCATAGTTCCACCGTAAGTATTTAAGAAATCAATCCTATTGAAAATACAAATATAGTGCAACAAACTTTATGATAAGGAAAGAAAATACTCAGCGCCATGGCAGGTACGTAGCATAAAATATTCGCTCGTAAACGTAGCTCTCTGTCTGTATAGCCATAATCTAATTTGTCTTGTTCCCATTCCTAAGGGTTATAAGATTAACTCGCAGGATTTTTAAATACCTAGAATGAAATGAGTTTTAATATATTATGTACCTACTTTCATAAATATGTAAAGGTAAAGTAAAATGCGGGGCAAAAGACTCCATCGTTAAAATCAAAGCGAAGCGAAGTTACGTTGATAAAATTGGACTCAGAACCTCGAAATGACGACCATAATTTAATTTATATGTGTGTTTTGAAAGTCGTGTTGTTTTTTGGTTTTATTAATCAAGTGTAGAAAACACATAGGTAGTTTTGGTACACGCTTGGCAAGTGCGATTAGTGATCCCGTCGTACTAGATCGCACTTTTAAAATTTTTCAGACGTGGGAATTGCATCTAGAACCCTGACCAAGGAACATACCAACAAGGTATTACAAGATTGTACTTGTAGGCTTTTTCTTGCAGAAACAAGATACAGAGACAAAGGGAAGAAGAAAGTTAGGCCATGAATCACTGTTTGTTTTATGGCCAAGTCACAAACAAGCGCGGCGTTCCCAATACTTGTCTCATAATGCATACCGGTTCTTTGTACATGCACGTCCGTTTGCATAAAACCCTTATATTAAGGTCTCATACATGCTCTCGTAGTCGTTTCAAAATGTTTTCTAGGAAAGAAACTTAATTCACAGACCTAGTAAAAGTCTGGCGTAAACACTGTGCAGCAAAAATGTATTTTGCTTGTGATTCTTTGCATTACTTATGTTTGTCCTGTATACAATGAAGAGTTAATTATGTTATTATTTAAAGTATTTGTGGGTAATAGCATCATAAAAGGTAAAATGATCATCTCTGATCGTAAAAGGATTAGGGGACAGCCCAGAGGAATCCTTAGGGTGTTACCAGACCCATCGATTGATCGTCGATCGACGGCATCGATCAACGGCGATCGAATTTGTTCGACTGGTCTGGTAACTTTAATAGATCGACATATACCGTTCGACTAACCAATCGATAGATTGCCGGTCAATGGCACCGGTTGACGTTGATAGATTAACTCCGGCTGTATTCCATCAGTTTTTTTCAAAATGTATTCACAAGAGGACGCGTTGTTGTTGGCCAGTACGATGTTGCTCGTCCTATTATTACGGAGACGCAGAAGACTCTGGCTGTTCAAGCAGCTCGATCGATGACGTCGATCGACGGTCGATCGATTGGTCTGGTAGAAACTATCGATCGACGTCGACTATTCCATTCTACCATCAATCGATGCCGTCGATCGACGATCGATCGATTGGTCTGGTAACACCCTTACGCAAAGTGCATGAATACAAACCTAATTTAAAAAAATGAAATGCATCGGCCTTCATTTTAGAGAATAAGCAGAAAAGATATAAATAAACAAGATGACTGTTACGTATAACATTAATTTACTAATTTTATTAGTTAAAAAAGTTTTTCATACAATTTATAATTACTTATGGAAGTACAATGAAATAGAAACTGATTTACTTTTAAACCACAAGTACCTAGCCTTAACAAATATTAGATTTCTTAGTATAATTACGCTTTTTCATTTTTTTGTTGTTTTGTTTACTTATAAGATGACGGAGGCAAAAACCTTTGACCAAGTAGTTAATTAGAGAAACGTACCTCCTATTAAGTTTCGTATAATTTTCTTTATCGGTTTTAAAACTATCTTTTTCATTGTTGTTGATAGGTTTAAATTGACCTATCGACAACAATAAAAAAGATAGTTCAACCATATGATAACACATAACAATAACAGAATATCGTTATGTTTAGCAATCTTTATAAGCAAACCGGCAGAGTCGGCGTATCTCCAGCTAACGGCAATTATCACGTACAACACCGGTATGCAATATGCACTTGCAACGTGCACTTCTACATCAAAGAAATTATTGCACGACTCAAGGTTACGAGGGGCCAAATAAAATATCTAACTAGGTACCTTCTTTAGTAGTCACAATGGGTGATTATGTTATGTAACTACAGACTTACTTAACTTATAGTTAAAAAACACTAATTGTCAAAAAATTTTGAATCTATATTATAATTCCTGAAACTTATTGATTTCAAGACAATTAATTACGAGGAGAGAGCTTTACCATACGAATATAATTTTAAATCTTATCAATATTAAATATTTTATTATTGTCATCGTACTGCGTGGGTAAGATAGATAATTTTAATACACAATACATGACGTTTACATAAGGAATATCATTGTACTTTTTAACTAAAATATTTCTCGTACAATATATGAAATCCTTGTTAGACCATGACACATGCTAAAAAACAAAGTCTCATGCAAAAATGTTTTCTACTATCTACAACTTTTTATACTATCTGAATTTAAATGATGAATAATTTATTCATTCATATAAACTTGGCACACTTAACATCCACACTTTTACTTACGCGTACTCACTTTGTCAAACCAAACCAGTTGACCGGTTATTGCTTATATTTACTACTCAGTAGAAATTCAAAACACTAAAACTTACCAGAATACAACTAAATCAGGACTGGAGCGTCTCCTCAAAAAGTTTCCAAAGTACTGTTGGTTTATAACAAACGTCCATTAACACATACACTTCTCATTGATACAGTCGCATGCGATATTCCACCGGCATTTTCCGTAAGGCGAGCGCGGAGCGAGCGCGCGGCACCGCAGCTAGACACATGTGAAATCAGCTGTGGCTGCGGTCGTCGCGTCAACGGGACCTGCCCCCACCCACCAGAGACACTGCCTCAGCCTAAAGATAACACCGATAAGATAAAATCAGACTCCTAAACGCATTTATTTACGAATCTGGAACCAAATTACGCACGCGTGGGAAAATCGTTTTGGAAATACGCGCTCTCGCAAGATCCGTGTGCGTGACCACGTTGCGAAATTTTTTGTGATACGAAAAGAAAGGTGAGTTAGAATCGATAAGATAATTTGTTAAACCGGTGTATGGGAATCATGTATCACGCAATACGCTCGTAGATAATACATTTCACTGGTACCTTTCAAAAAGTGTAATTTAGATAATTTTGATAATTACAGGCCTTCTATTTTCTATGCCGATACTATTTTAGTAAGTGAATTCAAAATTAGTTAAATACACAATTGTATTATATAGTTTACTATAAATAAAAAAAAGGGAATGAATTATTTTATATTTTCATGGTCTTATTATTAATTTAAAACAATAATGGTTTGTGGCTGATAAATTTTAATTCTTGAAAGATAATATTGTCATTATTTAAAGTTATCATTAAATAAACAATGCCTATTATATTTTGTTTTGTATGTTGTTGATAAACCTAAAGGAATCGGAAAACACTCACAAGGCTATATTCTTAGAGAGAATGAATATAATAGGTGAGTTAACGGGTCTTTGTATGGCTATAGCATGGCTCAAATTGATTCGACGCTTAATTAAATAATTGCTAGAATTGTTAGGGTTCTTTGATATTTAAACAAAAACTTCATCACTAAATAATGTTGACCAAAAAAAAAAGAGTACCTACAGTATAAATTTTATACGAGTACGTAGTAAAGCCTAACATTCATGCATTCCTTGAAACCCCAGGTCCTGTCAAATTTTTAGTTTCAGATGGTATTTTTTATTTATCCTTCAATCCTTTTCACATTTATAATTCTATGCCATTTGTTATTTTCTTTCTCTTTTTCTCCAATAGGCCTGTTCTTTAAAGTCAAAATCAAAATCAAAAATCAAAATATTCTTTATTCATGTAAACTTGTATCAAGTATTTATGAATCGTCAATTACAGTGTGACTACCATCGGCTTCGCAGTCATCTGCCAAGTAGAAATATACTTGAGGTACCTAATCCATGGATCTATTTTTATAAGGAGTACTTACTGAGATAAGGAGATGCATTATTTTTGGTTGTAAAATTTATCTACAGAGTAAATAACCCATGTAACACATCCGTCCGCCTCTTCGGTTACCTAAAGCACATTTATTTTGAGACTATTGTATAAACAAGAAGACTGTATATGAGCTTCATTAAGGCTTTACGCGCTGAAAGTTTTTACTTTAAAGCTGGTTCACCTATATAGTTTTGAGCCTCTGGAAATTGTGCGAAATGTTTTTCTTTTGTCTATTTTTTGTTTATGTTATGAGTTTTATCAAAAATTTAGAAAGTTGCTTTGTAGTTTTATGATTGGAATTAATACGCAGGTTTCATAATTAATGTGCTGTAATCCTGTATAGGTTATACAGGATTACAGCACATTAATTTTGAAATTTTATCAAAGTCAGCCTAAGTCTCTACTTAGTTACGTAGTTACTTAGTAAATTATAAAGTTGATACAATATTGATTCAAGTGGATATGTACCTATTGTTTATTATGTTTAACTTAAGAGAAAAAAATGTCCTTGATTAAATTCAGATAAACTAATAATACGAAATACTTGATAACTCAAGTCACCAGAAGTGGGTTAGTGAAATTTAAAGAAAAGCGGAACAATTTCTTATGCATGTAAATGTATAAGTAAACCAAATGCTCGCATTTACGTAGTTCTCATTAAATTTCGATGACACAAATGACACTGTTTTTGTGGGACACAGCCGCTGCACGCTCTAATAACTACACTTGTCCTCTAACTAAACTACCTACAGTACGGTCATAACAAACATAATTTTAGTAAATTATGAAACACAGGGTACCTTTGTTTAGATAAAAATTAATTGAATGTTATTTCAATAGATTTTTTGGGTACTAACATATTTAACACAACAGAAATTTTATGAGCAAATACCTATGTAGTTTTAAAATGTGCTTAGCCACGGCGACTACTACATAATTCATAAAGAATTAGTTGCATAGCTTTGCAAGTGTGAACATTTTGTCCTATTAAAAACAAAAAAATATATATATCTAAATCAATAGGTATAGCTGTCCTGAACATGTGCGTGCACTAATGTTCATTTTTTTATACTAGGTCAGTTGTCAGACCGGCACGCAGCCCACCTGATGGTAAGCGGCCACTGCGGCCTATTTCATTGAGGGATGCTGCACCTGAAAGCGTCTCTTAATGTGCTGCCAGACTGAGACTTATCAAGTGTAGGTACTAGCTCCCTCATTAATATCGCCGGAACACAGCCAGAGCTGTTATGGCGGCAGATTTCACCTGTGTGGGTGGTAGCTAGCCAGTCGGACTCTGAAAAAGCCCTACCACCAACCAGACCCAAAGCGGGAATCGAACCCACGACCTCCGTATTTTTGTACCCGAGCGGCTTAGCCACTGTTTCAAGGACGCGGTCAAAATCGATCCATTATAATTAGATAGATGTCACGGGATTGCTATATCACTCACTCTCTCTGCGGACTGGAAAAATTAGCTTACCCTGTATGGAAAAGGATTCAGCCAGTCTCTTGGTTAGCGCTCGTAGATACCTATTTAGTCTTGCACCTGTCTTCTCTCTCCTCTGATCTCTTTCCAAAACTTCAAATCAATGTCTGTCCCATTAGTCTATGATTCAACTATGACTGCGCAATTCGCATTAATACAGTTTCTTTATAGAAACTTACACTTAACTTTTGCACAAGTTTTATGTAGCGTCTTAAAACATTATTATTATCAATACTACCAATATAGTATTAAGACGTTCACTAAATGAGACGATGAATATATACTTAATGAGATGATTAATGTGTTTTACTAAAAATAAGTGATGACCTTGCCTGTGTCTTCAAACTTGTTTGAATAGGTACAGTTAGGTAATAACTTTTTCTGCCGTTGATATCATCTTGACCTTATGCCCAAATCATTGTAAACATTTTTTTTATATTGACTATTGTTTGATATACCTACTATAAATGTTTTAAAAAGTATAGGTATTTACATTTTGATGAGAGGGGATTTTCAATAAAAAATCCTATAAAATCACAAACTAATAAATAATATCGATATTGTAATATTTGTGTAAAAGTATCTTTGAACTAAAGATACTTTTAAAGCAACTGACTTTCGAACAAAAAAAAAGAATTCGAAAGTGTACAATAAGTAATCCCCAATATCACAATACAAAAACGATCCCTATTTGAAAAATTTTCTTAAGTATAGTTTGTAAAACATTACTTGTTATAGTACAAATATTTTAATAATTACAAATATACGGAACCTCGGCTTCTACAACAAATAAAATTCGTAGGCGTGTGATTCAGCGGTCGTGGTCTGATGGTATCTGCGCAGTCACCTTGATCTTTAGCGACTGTTCTGCTTGACCTCAGGCCTTTCAGCCACAGCGCCTTGCTGGACCAAACCTTGCGAGGACAATGAAACGACTGGTTAAATGTACAGTGAAACACGGATCAACCTTTACAAATCTGCCAAAAAGTCTCACTTGAAATAGAACTCTATGCGATGGACATTACGCTTGAAACTGGTTGCAGGAATTTGATATATTTGCAAAGGTTGATCAGAGGCTCAGTGTACGTCTATGCCTTGACGAGCGCAATGTCCGCTAAAGGCCGTATGAGCAGTCGTGCCGTTGGTATTAAGATAAATAAATATCAAACTCCTAACATTCCCAACACCACTTTCTTCAAATTACTTATTGGGAAGATTCAGCAATTTTATTGCTATACTTTGTATTAGTAAAATTATAATTTTTATTTATTTATAGATATTTATGTGGGAGCAAGTGCACTTCAAATGAAAGGCTCGAAGATTAGAGTAGTGGCCATAGATATGGGCTTCGTGCCTGTCTGCCAACTGAAGTTAAACAAAAAGGACTATGCAAAGGAGCGTCCCCACCCACCAACAGATTTCAAACGTATCTCTATTTATACCTCTTGCCATACTGATTTTTTTTTTGTATGACGATATCCGCCGTAGGAATGGGGATTTCACGCAAATCGAATTTGAATGTTGTATTTTTCAAGTATTTTTTTGTCACAGTTAATTGTGAAAACAATGTGCAGGCGATTAAGAGAAACCCCCCTGGCCTAAATAAAAGTGTTCAATCAAAATGTAATCTTAAAAAATATTTTACAGTCGAGTCTACTTGAAGCTAGACACTTACAGCGCAATTCTGAATCTTAGGCGTACGGCATAAGCACGATTTTATTGTTTTTGAATACCCCGTCATTTTTTGGATTAAAAATGGTTATTTGTCTTTATATGGAATGTCATAATAATATTGAAACTAGTGCCAAGTCTGTTGGTGGGTGGGGACAGGGCCCATACAGCTTCTTGCGTTGTCCTTTATATTTATTTTTTGTTACACATCACTGCGTGAATTCCTATGCTTTCCTATGATCCACCTAATCTGAGACACTTCTAAAATAATCTCAGATTTTGACCAGACAAATTGAATCATGGTTACAGTTATTCAATTGTATTTCTCACGATGTTACGCATTTCTAGTACAAAATGGTTTTAAATCAAGATACTATCTCTAAATTACAATAGTATAGTTTATCAATTTTGAGATGGTTATCATGATAGATAGAGTGACGATTTGCGCAAGATGGCTGACAGGAGCTGGATGCGAGTAACCGAGGATCGACCAAATGGCGAGCCGAGCGTTTGAAGACGCCTATGTCCAGCAGTGGACTGCGACAGGCTGATGTTACGCTTATCAATTGAATGAAAATCTTTTACTCGTCGGATAATTTTGTTATTGACTTGTTGGTAGATATTTATTGATTCTTACAATAAGAGCTTCGACTAATGCTACATTCACAGTTGGAAATTCATTTCTACGTATATGACCCTTTAACAGAAAGACGTGTTATTAATGAAAGCTAGAAATTAAATTAAGTCTATTGATATTAGGGTCGAAAAATCTTACCATAAATTCTGCTCACGTCTAAATAAAAAAAAACCATTTACAACTAAAATAATAATAAACATTTGTAATGTAGGACGCGGCATACACACAACTGAGTCGGAAGTGATTGAGTGATTTACACTAACTCAATGTCCAAGTTGTGCCATAACAAATAATTTGTTTTCTAAAATGTACAATAGTCAACGAACCAGTACGGCCTCATTAACAACGCAGCTGTCTTTGGTTAGTGGGTACTAAAATAAACATTTAATTATCATTAAGCAATGCACGTGATATTTTTTCGCCTTCCCGGTAACACAGACTTTGCATTCGGAGATTAATTTGTTTAGAAAACGAACCTATCGATTTCTAAATATACTATCGACTGTAAACCCGTTGTTTTATACCTGACTAAATTGTCGTACAAGGGAAAATAAAGCTATAGGCAACAATTTTGTAGAAATCGCCTCGAACCAGAAACCTGTCTTTTGTCATGAAAGGTCGAGAAAATTGCTGCAAATAACATGAATTCGTCGATCAAGCGCTAGTTCTAGGGATCGCTAAAACGTGCAGAATGCTGATGCACTATGAATACTACATCGAGGTTTTCTAAAATGCTATGGTTGTGCTGTTTTACAAACTTGATAATGTATTGATATAGTCAATAAACCAACTAAAGCAGTACCTTAAGTAGTTTTGGCTAAAAGTTTAAATGTTGCAAACGTAAAACTACCGAAATTTTATTATCTAAGGATAAAGGTTCGATATGGCATGAAAAACCTATTAACTCCAAACTAATCAGCTTTTTTAGCAAAAAAGTATTCAGTCATTGAGACTATTTTTCCGTAGAGTCTAAAATCTGATAGCATAACTGCTTAGTTAAAAGCGTTGCTAATCGTGTCTCGAGTATATCGCAAACTATCGTTCCATTCCTTTCGATATTGTACAATATACAAGCTCTTCGTTCATGCGATCTTAGCACATTAATTAATCCTTCAATCGTGATTCTGACATGCCACGCGTGTTTTTTTCAAGCAAATATAAAATAAACGGAGTTGGTTTTAATCAATTATTAGATAATAATCAAACGCACCCCAACGAATGAAAGTGGTGTCGAAAAAATATAGTACCGTTATGACTGCAAAACATTTTATATGCAAGTATATGTTCTGTCAGCCGTAAAAACAGAATATGTATTCCTGAACATGGAATGTTGTGGACATTACTGCACAGATTTCCGCTCGATATTTTTCGTCACACAGAAAAGCACATAGGTGGGCATCAAGATTAAAACCATCGACTTCACGCAAGTGAAGCGACGCTTAAAACCATTTTACTTACCAAGCTCTACATTGTCTGTTTTTACCTACGAGAAAATACCGTTGCTTACAAATTATAATGAAAAAATTCTTACACTATGCTATTGAATGCTGACGTGCAACAACTAGACAAAATTGAACCGTACTTTCGGCTAAACATTTAAACTTTCCGCTCAAAACAATTGCTTTCCATCGTGCAGTTCAATGCACAATAACAACCGTAGCGTTATTGCTTCGCATTAGTCTCGCCTCTTGAGGAGGCATTTACCACCACGAACCAAATCACCGTAATCTGTCATACGTACTGTCCTAACCGACAAAGGTGTAGGCGAATTTCACTATCATTATCATTGTATACTGCAATCGACACGGAGAAACTACAGACTGCAATGATGAGATTGTTTAAATGAGCGTTACATATAGCGGTATGGAAATAAAGTTAACGGAGACATTTATTTACGGAGCCCATTTTATCATACTGAAACGGGAACAGATACCAACTAAACCTTCGAATATCTACATATGCTTAGTTGTTCCACTTTTATGAAGTAGGCATGAAACATGATGTCCAGAGATATTTATTTATTTAATGATGAAATTACAATACATACGTTTAAAAGATTAAGAGTTTGAAAGCATATAGTGTTCTGTGCAACTTTGAATCATCTAACCAAATGAGATTATTTATTTTCATTGATATTTATTGCTAAACGATGAATATTAATTAATTATTAAAATATCATCATTTGAAAAGATAAATACATAATCATTGGGAAAGATATTCCGGATCCATATTTCAGGCTTGATTAGTTTCACAATATCGGGTGACATAAAATATAAAAGAATTACAGAAGGAACCGTTCACGCCTTCATCGCAAATAAATTATTACTGCTTACTGTGGTTGCCACTGTATTATGTCTTATTTTATACATTCTCTACGGAATAACATTAACAATTATTTTAACTCTTGGCAGGTCGTTTTACTGTTTGTCATTATATTTATTTTGACACAAAGTTTTGCTAGTCACAACTAAAGCTTGCTTGAGATAACTTGAGAATGCCATAAGTTCGCTGCATGAGGTCAATTTGTGCATGCGAGAAGAGGCGGTTTGTTCTGAGTGGTATCTCCGGGTGAATATATGTACTGTAGTCATTCAGTTATTTTAAAATGTTATCCACTTTTGATTAAAAAATACTTTCCGTAACCATACATGGTTATATAAAGTTATTACGAAAGAAACAGGTCTTGTCAAATTATTAAAAACTTTGATTATTTGTACATGTCATTTGTAAGCGGAAGACTCTGAATGCCCATAATTACATATATTGTTACTTTATCCAATTGAGTCTTAGAAAAGATGTTGAAATATTTTATTTTCGTAATTTATTGAGAGGTCGTCGCGTCTGATCCCGGTATCCGTCCTTAGTTGCAACGGATACTGATTGATAAATTAGTAGATATAGTTAGATATCGGGATCAGATGAAACTACATTAATTAATATATTTATAAAGTTCTATTCGATCCCGAATGGGTGTTTGCATTTGGGACCTTGTTAATTTTGAATTTGAAAATTGTTATCCATTAGATTAAGAATCTATAGATGTTAGACAATCAATAAGCTGCTATTAAATGGTAAAAAGTAAACAGATCTTTCTTGACGGCTTTCTTAGGCACTACCTGGCTGCGGGGCGCTGTGAGAAATTGGAAACGTCTTGAGATGTGCGAGGATCGGAGCCATTGTGTCGAATGGCCACTGATTCTCAACTCATCGTTTAGTACTATTATATATTCTGTATCATAACCTATACATATAGGTATGTATAGTGACTGAAAAAATATTTAATATTTTACGTACTGTCAGAAAAGTAATAAAAGTAAAATTTTTGGTGATCGAAGAGAGTAGCTGTTGAGTTCTTGACGGTTCCTCTCGTTGGATATCAACATTCCGAAGCAGGTTGTAGACACTCTGTATTATTGACGATAGTGTATCTTTGATGAATAAAAAATACTGTCATTTTATTTGAGACATTTCCGTGCTAAAATAAGCATAATCTTATACAACCAAAAATAGTAATTTTTTTGTTGTAAGATCACAAAATGGACCCTAGACAGTAACTTGTGATATGTGGATTTAAAAAAATAGATTATCTACTAACTAATAAACATTCCTATTTACTGAGTAAGCTTTATAAGATATCTTGAGATGTGCAATGTTTACAAACGTCTGGAAAACGGCCGTAATTGTCGACCTAAGAAATTGAGTAAGACATCTGACCGACTCTTAGACCACTAACCTCCATCCTAACTTTGCATAATCATCTCACTTACATACATTATTTACAGCGGAAATACGAAGTGGATTGACATCAACAGAAATGCAGCGTCTAATTTTTTACTTGTTTAATGATGTAAATAATAGTCACATGAATAATAATAATAAAACCTGGAAGTTAAGTTGTATAAACATTTGTTACTACCTGTTTATATTTATTTATTATTTATCCCAAATGCTTCATCCCGGTCTAAGCAGGATATGTTTAAAAAACCTGATTTTGCACCGTCAGTTATCATCAGATCGAAACCTTCAACCCTTAGCTTCAACCATTCTTCAACAGCTAGGAACTTGACCTCTTTAAACTTAGCCAATGGAATCTTAACTGTACTCTCATCGCGCTATTGGTAAAATAGTCAAAATCAAAATAATCCACAAATGCACTTACATGAATCATCAATAATACAGAGTGACTCTACCACCGGCTTCGGAATGTTTTTATCTATCGGGAAAAATCGCCAAGAAACTCGATAGTTACTCTTTTCAGCCGCAAAATTATATAATTTAGTCATAAAGTACATTTATTGTAGTTTGGGAAACTATAGCCGCTTGGTTCAATTACCACGTCACAGATTCGACCACAATAATGGTGAGAATGGCTCAAAAAATGGTATGTGCGATGATTTAATGATTTCACGTCTAACGCGTTATCTCGTAAAGTACCGACGTAGGTAAATATCCATTGTTGTCACGTGTAATTAAGTTTTTATTTAATAATTTCCTTAACACATCCGTGCTTACCGTTCGGATAATAGCTGCATATAAATGCTAATGTTTTAATTAGCAGTAAACAACTTCATTCGAAGTAATGATCGTTTAGAATTTTATCTAGTTAGTTATTATAGCATATTTAGCATATTTGATTAAGAATGACATAATGAGGTTATCGTTTGAAAATTTAAGAAGACTTTCGCATTTTATCAAGTTTTTGCAAACATTCTAGAATAATAATGCTGACTTACTAAAGGAAAATTGCAAATACTGTCGATTTTTTAAACCAGGGAAATACATTACGTACCGTCAATCCCCGTACATCCTCCGTCGAGGGCGGTCTGGTCAGGTGTGTGGGTCCTCTACGCCCTTAGAAAGTGCGGAGTTCACCAACACAACCCCTGTGTGGTGTGCTACTCCTTACCTGATGGTAGAGCCAAGACACGCGGTTGCCTGCGTTACCACTATATGTTCGATTTCTAGCATTAAAGTTTAAGTACCACGCCATATTAGATCGACCGCCAGTCATAGGTACCTGTATACTGTCTGTCAGGTTTCCTAACGATTATTGTCTGTCAGGTTTCCTAACGATTATTGTCTGTCAGGTTTCCTAACGATTATTTTCTTCATCTGCAACTACTCTTATATATTCAATAGATTTTCTAGATTTTAAGTTCTTACCTACCTTATTCAGATCAGAAAATTGTCGTAGATTGTCTGGTTTTACTTCAGCGGATCATTATTCACTGGCATACACAAAAGACAGAGTAATTTAGTAATTAATTCGTATCATGATTGTTCTGTGTGAAATAATTATAAAATGCAAAACAAGTTTTACGATGATATTTCTGTTAACGAAATTTATGGCCTTTCTCGTGATTATCTTTATGAGTTTGAGCGAAAATGGGGTGCGAAACATGCAAGTTGAAACTAAAATTTAAATGTTAATTATGAAGTGTGGTCATACCCGCTTACTTTTCATTTTTGTGTTCGTCATTGTCACGACAAGGCCATACCTAAATCTCCTCAAATTACTGATTCTAATATTACATATTCAATATTTGCCTTGACTATAGCTTTGTACCGAGAAGTATCATCTACGGTCCAATGAAAATACATTCTAATTGCTTCATTGTTGGTGTATCGGCTGTTGAGAAGTGAGAACGTTCTCATATTACGAAATCA
The DNA here is from genome assembly GCA_949319885.1 of Mecyna flavalis. Classification (NCBI taxonomy): domain Eukaryota; kingdom Metazoa; phylum Arthropoda; class Insecta; order Lepidoptera; family Crambidae; genus Mecyna; species Mecyna flavalis. Next base: position 12,620,434 of record OX439426.1, read on the forward strand.
TGTTGCACCATGTATGTATTAATTCAATATTGTATTGTGTTCTCATTCCCTTTAGCAAATACAAATTGTAACGAGGTCGTCGGCATATGAACTGAATTCCGCGTTGGTTCAAAGTGCTGTTTATAACTAGTTTCTTAAGAATCTTTCTCTCATTCTTACACTTTTGCGTGTCAATACTGCTTTGCCTTGAAGAAACTACTGTTGTTAGGAGATCTTCATTTAGCTTATAACAAAAAAGAAATCATAAGTAGATTCTGACCAATTTCCTAAACTGAACTGGCCTGACCTAGTAGTGGCAAAGCCTACACACAAAAAAGTTACTTTAATCATAAATCTTATACCGCATTAATCTATCTTTTCTGAGCCTTTAAAACAAAACAAACTTGCATTTCGTGTTTGTTAAAACTCATTAAGGTTTTTATACAAAAAAATACATATATAAAAAATAATAATATATGCAACTGGTATGTTATGCCGATATAAAATTTATGGCTTAGAAGACAAACCAGATTCATTATAAAACTCTAGCATAGTCCAATATATTACCACGGTGCGTGCACACAATGGCGCAAGAGCCATATAAGTCGGCAAATATTCATATTTACATAAAGCCGAACGCTGCAGAACCGGACGACCAATACGATGTGTCACGAACAAACTGTATTTCACACATGTTTGCACTGGAAATAATCTGAATGAACACATAGACCTACATTTAGCTAGCCCTAGTAGAGAGCTTTAGATGCTGGTCAATGGTTTTAATCACTGATTTTTAAAATTCAAAAAATAAAAACATGCAAAACATGCCTAAGTACACAGTTACAGCAAGAACGCAATTAAAATGCATTCCAGCCGAATACAATTCTTTCTACTCTCTATGACTCTGATCTCCTCAATTGCAAAGAGCGGCCTTTCTCCTTCGTACCCAAAGGCGCTGAAGATGGTTGCCATATACCTATACAAATTCTTTCTTAATACCAATGGCGTTTAGTACCAGTAAGTTCTCGGAATCAGACCTATCAATTTAACTTAACGTTTTCATTCAAATCTTCTTTTAAGATAATTGACCCCTTTCCAACCAATACAACCTTATTCAACTGAAAAATATAAATAAAAATATAGTTTAAGCAAGATACGTGATCTACTTCATTTTATAATCAGAGTCGGTTAGCGACGCTTCACTAAATGATGTATGAGAGAAAATGAGCTATTTTTCCATTCACAGTGCGAACGTCTCACCTGTCATTGGACCACTTCATCTGGCCGCTGGAGCGCGAAGAGTAATTTGCAATGCTTTGCCACTCATTAGCCCATTACCGTACGGATTTAAATCATTCTGAAATCTGTTGTTATTAAATTTTACGGTTGGCGATTGCTAGCGAGTAAACTTTATGGCAATTGATAAAGTGTAACTCACGCACATCATTAAGGCCTGTGAATAAGTAAATAATAGTCTGATCTAATTAAGGATTATGTCGAGAACTGTAATAAGATTTTTCAACATTAAAAAGGGAAATCAATCAACTTTTGTTACGTTTCATAAAGATCAAATTCAGATCAATGTTTTAATTGTCATCAAAACGACTTGCATCGATATTACAATACATTATCAACTGGTTCTCAATTTGTTTTTAATTAAATAATGAAAAAACACAAAAATTCAACACTGCATTTTTCCTATTCTTCCACTTCCGTCAGGTTAATTAACAAAATTTGTAGAACCATAATTAAATCGGTATTGAAAATATGCTAACACATCATTTTATTACAATATGTACTCGCAGTTAATAATTATAGTCATATTGATTAAAAATGGATTGCTTAAATCTTCTAATAATTTACCCAGTGGTTGCATCACAGACCAGAGATTAAAACATCTCTGTGGGTTGCATAGTTGTTGTGCGATGTCTACGGTTTCCTCTTAGTATCGGGGCTTGGTCTGCGATAACATCGCATGATGAGATGCATATCGTAGTACGACATATGGTGAAAAGCGAAGTACTCAGGATTTTTGTAGAAACCACATTTTCCGGCGCCAAGACCAAGAGTCTAAAACACGGAAAAAGAACAAACTTTAGACGAACAGATTCGGAAATTGCACGCATGATTATTGTTTACAACCAAAACATTAAGGGTCAGTTTGATGACAGATGATTAGATGATGATTAGATCGTATTTACATAACTGGGGGCCAAGACAAAGTAAAATTTTGACAGCGATAGCGAATTCTGCTCCAGATTAATTTTGTAACTCCTATTTTTAGTGTAGGTGTAGGTACTATGATTGTGAACGAAATGTAAAATTGATTTCCAAAGCACAACACCTAATAATAACAATTATTGAAAAATAGTTACCTCGCAATCAGTATTTCTGAAAACCCCTGTGGGTATTTGTGGTATAGGTTCAAAAGGTACGTTCACATTGTTTTGTGGTAAATTATGACCAAATTTTCTTTTCTGTAAACAAAAGTTGAAGAGAATATATTTTATTTACAAAACTCTCATTCTATGAATATTGTTGCAAAATAGTAATTAATCCATTTATATTAATTAATCTCTGAGATGAGGTAAAAGCACTAAGTAAGTTGTTAAAGTAGAACTAAGGGCCGGTATTTCAATTTATACTTATCTTGAAATAATCCGGGATTGATAATAAGTATGACTTAAGTGTATTTCATTAGGTATAGGATTAAAGTTAAGCGGCACCTAAAGTAATACACTTTTACCTGTCAAAAGTAATACTTATCTTAAATGTAATACTTAACAATAAGATAAGGTTACATTGAAATACCGCCCCTAAAAACATCACATACAGCTCACTTAACTACAGCTTGAAGAAAAAGAGATTAGATTAAGAATTAATTTACAGTAACTTTCAGCTTGGATTCACACATAGTACCTTATAAAAGAAAAAAGGAAAAGCCCAGTATTTTTGCTAGGCACATAATATGTAAGTACGTCATAACAAGACGAAGAGAAGTGGTTTGACATACAATATTAAGTAGAGAGATAATTTTTTTTATACCACTTCAGTTTGCAGACACTACAGGCTTGCTGCCCACCTAATGGTAAGCGGTCACTGCAGCCTATTCCATTGAGAGACACTTTATCAGGAAGCGTCGCTTAATTTTCTGCCAGACCGTAGGCTCATCTGATCTTCGAGCCTTAGATTTCAAGTAGATTACCCCACATTAATATTGCCGGAACACAGCCAAAGCTTTTATGGCAGCAGATTTTTATGGCAGCCAGGCAGCCAGTCAGACTCTGAAAAAGCCCTACCACCAACCAGACCCAAGGCGGGAATCGGACCCACGACCTCAGGGTTTTATACCCGAGCGGCTTAGTCACTGTTCCACGGAGGCGGTCAATTTAATAATTTTTCTACATTTCTCAAACTTAAAAAAGTAAATACTGAAAAATTATACTTACATCGTAAACGTTTGAACCAGATGTATCAATGTCACATGGCGGTCCGGGTGGCGGGCACGGAGGACAACACCATGGACCACACGGTTGGCAAGGACCATCCCCGCCATCTTTACTTGATCCCGAGTCTGATCCCTTTTTACCAGAGTCACACTTATCAGAAGAAAAGGCAGCTAGCGGGTTAATTATTCTCTTCTTCGGCGTGCTTATTAGTGATTCACAGTTCTGGTGCACGCACAACAATAATGGTTTAGACAAAATTCTGTAGATCGATAACATGGCTATTAGCTTTTTTGTAGGAGTTTCTACAGGATTTACAGAATTTCTACAGAATTTAACTCTTTTATGGCACTTTTCAGCATAGAGTCAGAAGATTTCTTTGGCGAAGATTATTTTTATATTTTCGGATGTTTACTTATACTACAATTAGGTTAAGTTATTGCGTGTGCGTTTCATTTAGTTGGATAACGTTTGTATTGTTTGAGCGGTATAGTTAAAAATAGCAGAGAATTTTGTTTAAAAACATTGTAGTGATTTACAACAGTGAATGACAAGTCAATTTATGGTAACGTCAAATATCTTAGATAGGGCAAAGATATTATAATTATGAAGATCTTATGATAAAGTAGATTAGATACAATTCAAATAATGAAAATACTATAACTACTATTTTGATTTTAACAGCCAAGGAAATTTAAAGCAAAAGTAATAAACAATAACTATTTATGCTGAAAGAAAAACCCAAAGATTAGAAAAATATCAAAAAGAAGATGAGAAAGCTAAATATCTGCAAGTACTATCCGGTTCAAATGCTATTAGGATAATACCTTTTGGAATGGAGCGAAAAATGACGCTTTCCGGAACGCTTATAATATTACGTTAGCAGTCCCAAACGTATACGTTGCGGGAGATGTAGGTATGCGAAAAACCAATAAAAAAAATAATCTTGAAAACTGTCCAGAATCAACGGCGAACCATCTGATACAAGTAAATGTTGTAGTCTATACTCACCTTTAGTCATCACTGTCGCGTAATGCAACTCCAAAACGTATTGTCCTAATCTGTCCTAATAGGATTTAAACCAGATAATAATACTTTACTTAACCATTTTAATTTTTACAGAATAGAGGACGGCACCCAAATGCACCGATAAAACTAGACTATATTTTTTTAATTACATTGACTCGATGGTCTTCTGGTTTAGCGGTTTGTCCACTTGTCCCTACCAGTGTCTCCACCAGTAGAGACAAGTCTACTTTTTTGTCCACTTGTCCCTACCAAGTGTTGTCGGTATAGACATTTCCACTTTTTTTTCCACTTGTCTCCACCGGATTGTAAAATGGTTTAATTCCCGGTCGTCCCCACTGGGTACGACTGGGAAAAAAACGCTTCGTTCGTTCCTCTCGTTCCGCTATAGACCAAGAGTCAAATAATAGGTTCGTTGACACTAATACCATAATACAGTTCCATGATGGAACTCCAATTCTAAAAAACAAATGAATGTCGGGAAAACAAATGAACGTCGGGAAAACAAGTGAAGGTAGGAAAGCATTGTCTATTGATCGGACGTTTGAAAAAAAAGCGATCGCGAAAAAGCAAGCGATTTTCGACCTTATCGACATTTACCAAGATTTAAAGCGATTTTAGTGAAACAGCTAAGTAAGTAAAGTGAGCGTTAGGGAAAAGCAACAAAATTTTAAAGGTCAATAAGGGCGAAAATCGCTTGCACCTGTTTTTTTTAACTTCCGATCAATAGTTAATGCTTTCCTACCTTCACTTGTTTTCCCGACGTTCATTTGTTTTCCCGACATTCATTTGTTTCCCGGACATTCATTTGTTTCCCCGACATTCATTTGTTTTCCCGACATTCATTTGTTTTCCAGAATTGGAGTTCCATCATGGAACTGTATTATGGTATTAGTGTCAATGAACCTATTATTTGACTCTTGGTCTATAGCGGAACGAGAGGGACGAACGAAGCGATTTTTTCCCAGTCGTACCCAGTGGGGACAACCGGGAATAAAAACCATTTAATTACAATCCGGTGGAGACAAGTGGAAAAAAAAGTGGAAATGTCTATACCGACAACACTTGGTAGGGACAAGTGGACAAAAAAGTGGACTTGTCTCTACAACTGGTAGGGACAAATAGACAAACCGCCATTTTCGGAGGTTTACCCTCAATTTCCGGTTGAAGCTAATTTCCTTTCAGTCCGGAATGTCAAATTGCCAAAAGCGGTTTCAAAATGTCAAATTCCCAAAATCAAGTTCCCAAAATGTCAAGTTTTCAGAAAGACTGAAAGTACTTTGTTTCAATTCTACCCACCCAGGATCTCACCCAGGATGCATATAAGAGTAACACATATTTCCGCTTTTCCCACCTGCCCAAAACTGAAAGGGAATAGATTTTTTCCAATTTTATCTGATTCAAATGCTATTAGGACAATACTTTTTGGGATTGAGCGAAAAATTACGTCAACTGCGCTTGTCCATGACGCAACCAATTACCACACAGGACCGCAGCGTCACTCCTCAACCACACAGGACCGCAGCGTCACTCCTCAACCACACAGGACCGAGGTCCCTCCTCAACCACACAGGACCTCCTCAACCACACAGGACCGAGGTCCCTCCTCAACCACACAGGACCTCCTCAACCACACAGGACCGAGGTCCCTCCTCAACCACACAGGACCTCCTCGCTTATTCCTCGTCGTGCCACCAACTTGTTCCACCAGTGGCACGACAAGGAATTGTCATTCCTCGTCGTACCACTGAGTGCAGGTACATGCAGGGATGGTAGCTCTACTTAATTTCCCTTCAAATATCTATATATCTATATACAGTCTGAGTTTTCATGAAGTCATTATGAGAATAATTTACAAATGTACTAGGGCAACATGACCTTATTGGAGATGTAATACTTTGTCAAGCTTTTTTTTACGAGTTGATTATTATGACGAACCAAGCGTATAGAAGAAAAAAAAGATTTTAAAAGCTGCAGTGTGATAAACCTTGATGAAAAAATGCGTGGCAAAATAAAATACATCTCCATTGCCTTTATTCCCCGTGGTCCCTGTCCCTGTCCCTGGAAGGGACCACGGGGAATTATTTTCCCCGTGGTCCCTGAATTAAGTATAAGCCAACAAATTTAAAAAGGTTTGTTCATGGTCCCTGTGGTAGTCCCCGAAAGGTACCACGGGGAATTATTTTACCCGTGGTCCCTGAATTAATTGTGTCAGTCTGCGATGAATGCGGACTTGATTTTGGAAGTTTTTTTTTTGCGCGACAAGACGCGACGACGCGACGATTTGAATTGAACAGTAGCTGTCCAATTACCATGAAATGCAAATATCTGAAGAGCTATGGTATTTAATTTGTATTTGTATTAAAAAAAAAGCAAAAAACATTTAATAAAATGTGTGAAAATTTCGGAAAACAAATGAATGTCGGGAAACTAATTGAAAGTCGGGAAAACAAGTGATTGTCGGGAAAACAAGTGAATTTCGGTAAAACAAATGAATGTCGGGAAAACAAGTGAATGTCGGGAAAACAAATGAATGTCGGGAAAACAAATGAATGTCGGGAAAACATTTTTTATTGATCTGAAGTAAAAAAAACAGGTGCAAGCGATTTTCGACCTTATTGACATTTAAAATTTTGTTGCTTTTTCGCAACCGCTTGTCGACTATCTTTGCTAGTTCATTAAAATCAGTTATTTTGGTAAATGTCGATAAGGTCGAAAATCGCTTGCACCTGTTTTTTTAACTTCAGATCAATAAAAAATGTTCTTACGACATTCATTTGTTTTCCCGACATTCATTTGTTTTCCCGTCATTCTCTTGTTTCTCCGACATTCAATTGTTTTTCCGACATTCATTTGTTTCTCTGACATTCAGTTGTTTTTCTGATATTTACTTGTTTTCCCGACATTTTCTTTTTTCTCCGACATTCATTTGTTTCTCTGATATACAGTATTTTTTTTTCCTGATATTCATTTGTGAAAAATAAAGTTCTGTTATTTTTTTTCTTAGTTGTCTATTAATTACTTGGTCTGTGTTTTGTAAATATTGTTATAGTAAAACTAATGGGAAAAAGCAACACAAGCGTAGTCCTACCATCGGTAAGTTCCCAGAAGTTCTACTGGTAAGACTGTAGGGATTGATCTGGTCTTACTTAACTTTTGTGTTTATATGCATGGTGACATTTGCGACAATATTTGTGCTGTTCGTCCCCACTGGCGATAATTGGGACGTATTTTTCTCATTTGTCACCAGTGGTGATAAACCAGTGGCTACAACTGGGAAAGTAAGTGTTATACGTCACCACTGGCAACAATCGGGAATATTTTTCCCATTTGTCCCCAGTGGTGACAAAGCCAGTGTTGATGAATGGGAATAGACGTTTTTAAATTTGTTGGCTTATACTTAATTCAGGGACCACGGGGAAAATAATTCCCCGTGGTCCCTTCCAGGGACTATCACAGGGACCACGGGGAATAACCCCTCCATTGAGGTCATGTTGCCCTGGTACCATACCAGTATCCGCTTTATGTGGATGGGGACAGATTTGAATTAACAAATAAAAACAGACCAACTAAGAAGTTGTATCCTTGAGAAAAAAAAAGTTGGTCCGTTTGGAATAATATTTCTCAAAATAAAATAAATGATCAACTAGTTGGTTAAATTGGAATAAAACCTTTTATCGGGTTCCAAACCGCACAACCAGTTGGTCCGTTTAGTTGGTCGGATTGGAAGGACAGGTTCGTTGTACACAATTGAAAATATATTTAATATTCGTTACAAGTTTTTAAATTGTTAATACAATATCATACCATTTTTTTACCAAGGGATAAAAAAATAATTTAATAAAGTAGAGCAACAATCATTCAATAATCATTCAGTGGTACGACGAGGAATGACAATTCCTTGTCGTGCCACTGGTGGAACAAGTTGGTGGCACGACGAGGAATAAGCGGACCTCCTCAACCACACAGGACCGAGGTCCCTCCTCAACCACACAGGACCTCCTCAACCACACAGGACCGAGGTCCCTCCTCAACCACACAGGACCGAGGTCCCTCCTCAACCACACAGGACCGAGGTCCCTCCTCAACCACACAGGACCGAGGTCCCTCCTCAACCACACAGGACCGAGGTCCCTCCTCAACCACACAGGACCGAGGTCCCTCCTCAACCACACAGGACCGAGGTCCCTCCTCAACCACACAGGACCGAGGTCCCTCCTCAACCACACAGGACCGAGGTCCCTCCTCAACCACACAGGACCGAGGTCCCTCCTCAACCACACAGGACCGAGGTCCCTCCTCAACCACACAGGACCGAGGTCCCTCCTCAACCAAGACCGAGGTCCCTCCTCAACCAAACAGGACCGAGGTCCCTCCTCAACCAAACAGGACCGAGGTCCCTCCTCAACCAAACAGGACCGAGGTCCCTCCTCAACCAAACAGGACCGAGGTCCCTCCTCAACCAAACAGGACCGAGGTCCCTCCTCAACCAAACAGGACCGAGGTCCCTCCTCAACCAAACAGGACCGAGGTCCCTCCTCAACCAAACAGGACCGAGGTCCCTCCTCAACCAAACAGGACCGAGGTCCCTCCTCAACCAAACAGGACCGAGGTCCCTCCTCAACCAAACAGGACCGAGGTCCCTCCTCAACCAAACAGGACCGAGGTCCCTCCTCAACCAAACAGGACCGAGGTCCCTCCTCAACCAAACAGGACCGAGGTCCCTCCTCAACCAAACAGGACCGAGGTCCCTCCTCAAACAGGACCGAGGTCCCTCCTCAAACAGGACCGAGGTCCCTCCTCAAACAGGACCGAGGTCCCTCCTCAAACAGGACCGAGGTCCCTCCTCAAACAGGACCGAGGTCCCTCCTCAAACAGGACCGAGGTCCCTCCTCAAACAGGACCGAGGTCCCTCCTCAACCAAACAGGACCGAGGTCACTCAACCAAACAGGACCGAGGTCACTCAACCAAACAGGACTGAAACAGTGAAACAAAGGTTACGCTTATAATAGTTTTATTTTTCCACAAAAACGGCACTGTACTTCGAAGACGAACGAAGTAGTTTCGGGAGCACCCCGACGATACCGCTGCAGGCGGCCATGGTTTGCCCGCGACGGCCAAGCGCGCCCGACACTAACAAATCTTAGTGCAGCACGTGTATATGGTGATGCATGGGCAGCAGCACCCGCCGCAGCAGCCACCGCAGCAACCTCCACAGGGTCCACAGCACCTGGAATAAGATCAAGATCAGTCAAAGAGCCTTGACATGAAAGATCCAAGAAGCCCCTCCTGGGAACAGGAGGGAGGTTTACTTACATTTTTGTTCTTGCGAGTTATTGAGAGTACGTAAAATCGAAAGAAATGTCTACTAAGAGACTATGGAATTATTCTGTGGAAAAATTGGTTGTTTAGACTTTTGTGGTATTTGAGATTTTTTTTGGATCTTTTTATGTTGTTTATATCACTCGAAGGATTTGATTGTACTGACCTACCATTGCAATTTACTTCTACAGAACACCTTGGTTTGGTTTGAAAATGGAAGAAAACCAGTTTTGATCATCGGAAATATCTTTTCAGAATTTGAATACGACCAGTACTAATTTAGTTGCGAGAAACATATACAACCTTCATTGTAAGAATTTAACTGAATGCCTATTCACAGACAGTGTATTTTAAAGAAAGATGGATTTTTTAACTCAAAAAAAGTCATTATATTAATTTTTTTTAAACAAAAGAATTGAAAAAAAAACGCGTAAATACTTACGTTAACTAACTTCTCAGTGAATTTGTTTCTACAATATTAAAAATATGTCGTGGCCTCACTGAAAACAGTAATATTTCAGTATCGTCAGGACTTTATCTAAATTGTAAATCAAAATTTGTAGTGCACAATAAAATAAATCATTTGGATTAAAATTAAGCAAGTGGTATGTATGCATTATTTTCCCAAAGCATCTTAATATTATAATATACCTTTTAAAAATATATATATTTGTGTATTTAATAGACTATAATAGACTAGTGCCGACTAAATAGATAGAGGGACCCTAGTTCTAAATAGACTTCATTAATTTACTCAAAGAGATTGCATATTGATTCCAAAATTGGTTCCAATATTGTATTTTCTCACAATATTTGTCATTTTGTATCTATGTTTTGTATTAAATTTAGCATCGTCATTTTTATATTAACTAACGCTAGCGAGGATGACAATCAAACTCGCGATTTCTGTTTACTAATAATTGTGTCTTAGTCTTATGCTTCAATTCCTATGGTTTCAAATAAACCAATGTGTACCAGCTGACCTGTCTTTTCTTTACGCCTCGCACTCAAACAAGAACCTACGAAAAGCAGAATAATGTAACACATTTTTTGTCTATTTAAGGTTATTAACAAGAATGGGAAAGTGCAGGAAAGGCGTTCCCTCCGTGCCTGTAAAATCATGCAAAAGTCGGGAACTTAGAGGCGGTATCCTGTATACTGACTGCTTCTGCTTGCGACGCAATGGCTTACAGTACGATTGCCGAAGAAGTGGATGCCAAAATTCTCCATTGTGCCAGGGTTTGCCAGCACCCGTCTGCGAACCCTCCCGAGTGGCCTGCCTTACACATTTCAAAAACCCACACGCAACAGCACTTACAGATATTTGCCAAATGCGACCACCTTGGTCAAATAGAGAGTACTAAGTGTTAGTTTAGGAAATTAAAATTGCGTCAGTTAACATGCCTGAGGATTACATAAAAAATATCATATAAACCGATAATAAGTAAGAATTCATATTTGTCAACACTTACTTAAATCATAATGTATAGCAATAATAAAAAAATACGAACGACAAAATAAATTGATGACGATATTGTATGTTTTCATCGGTTCGTTAATACTTGCCTTTATTTGAAAGAATCTTCTTGCACAACTTTTTATAATACTGTCTGGAAATAATTATTTTCAAATATAGAATTCTAAAAGTAGAAATACATCAAAATATCAAATAGTTGACAGAAGAAGTCTTGACTTCGCCTATTTCAGATGTACATTTTATAGAAAAAAATTGAAAATTTTATAAAATTCTAAATTTCCCGGGTGATATTACATTTTTGATGAATTTATAACCAATAATTAAAATACTATTCAAAAACAGCACCCTCCTCTGCTTTATTTCGCCTAATATTAAGGACACATTAAATTTTCAAGATGTAAGTATTGTCTTTTCATCTTTTATAGTTTTATAGTGTATTTTCGGCACCAGTAATGGGTCCCCTATATGAGTGCGAAAGTTGATAGTTCGATTTTCATTATTTAGAACACGCTGTGTCGATAATTTAGTAGTACGATGTTTTTTTACATCGATGATTAGTTAGTGCGATGTAACGTTTGTGCGAAAAATCTTGTTGCGAAAAACCATACAGCGATTGCTCATTAGTTCGATAATTTATTATTTCTATAGTAAGTATGCGGCTTTAAAACGGCTACTATCATCCCTGAGATCAAAGATTTAAATCTTTGCCTGAGATTTAATTATTAGCCTAAAGAAAATTCATAAAAGCAGCCTTAGACATTTAAATTATTATCGAACTAATGAGCAATCGCTGTATGGTTTTTCGCATCAAGATTTTTCGATAATTCAGTTGTACGATGTTTAATTCCATCGATGTTTTGTTAGTGCGATGTAACGTTTGTGCGAAAAATCTTATTGCGAAAAACCCTACAGCGATTGGTCATTAGTATTAGTTCAATATTTTACTAGTTTATTAGTTCAATACGAGTTTGAAACGGCCGCTTCGGACCCACCATACCACGTCATACCCCTGGTGGTTCTTTATAACATTAAAACAAGTGAATGTCGGGGAAACAAATGAATTTTAGGAAAACAAATGAACCCTCATACTTACTATCGAACTAATAAACTATCGAACTAATGAGCAATCGCTGTAGGGTTATCGCACTCAAATAGGGGACCCCCTGTAATCGTGATAAGAATACAATTTAATTTGTTTAATGCGATTCTAGGTGTACACCATGTGGACCTATGGTATGCTACAAATATGAAGACTGCGGCCCTCCGGTAAGTTGAAAAGCCTCATGCACGTAGCAATAGATTCAACGTATAAATCGAGTACCTAGTCCTTATTCGGACCAAAGTGAGTTGGCAATTAAACAAAGTAATTGGGCTTAAAATTTTAAGATCTAACCATATCAAAACATAAATTTAATGATTCATACTGTGTTTAGCTCCAGTGCCTGCCCCGTTCTGCGTTCAAGCGTAATGGACTGCAGGATTGCCACTACTTCCAGCAGGGCTCGATCCGGTACTTGTGCCGGGCGAGCTCTGACTGTCCGAAGCCGTGTCCTCCGCCCTGCCCGCCGTGCGTCCGTCGTCCACCTCCCGGCAAGACCTACGTATGCCGCTTCAGCGATTTCGATCTCAAATCGCAGTGGTAGCGGTGTAACTACGCCTTACCTTCCTAGCCGCTAATTCTCGGTAATTAATTGTTCTAAATTTACGACGGACTGGCTGGCATTCTTAATTCTTCATTCCTAACCAAAATTCTTCTTCACAGAAAGGAAAAGCTTCGGAAGGAGCCTCGAGAGCGGAGGAGGGGGGCACGGAAAAAAAGGATGAAAAAGAAAACCAGCTAAAAAGGACGAAAAGCCGTGAGCTTCGTGGAGGGATAATGTACTACAGTTGCCATTGCATCAAGCGCAATGGACTCCAACACGACTGTCGTCGCACGGGCTGCGGCGGAGAGCCGGCCTGCTTAGTCCTGCCGGACCCATTGTGCGCGCCCAGCCAGTTGACACGCGCGCGTGGTCTCGCAGATCCGGCACCTCTGGCGGCGCATGTACGCGCTCAAGGGGGTGGATCGTCCGGAGGGGCAGCCGATTCTGGTTCCGGTGGAGGCAAAAGGTTCATAGTGTGTGAACTGAAGGGTATCGTTCCTGACTCTTCCGCTGCGGACAAGTCTGGCAAATGCTGTAAGTGTCCCAGTTCATATGGTGCTCCTACTCAAAGTTTGCCCGGTGCGTGTGTTTTCAGCAGTGGCGTCAGCGCGCCGAAGCCCGCCGTAAACCCTAGTATGTCTCGATGCCCCTGCTCTAGCAAAAAAGCTGCAGCAGAAGCTGCAGCGGAATCCCAAAATACAAATTCTATTTTCGTACTAGATGAGAAAACTATAGAAACTATAATGCAACGCTTTGAGAGTAAAGAGAAAGCTCCTAGTGACATGGTGATGGGGCCGGGTGGTCGTCTTCGAAAAGCGGCAAAGCTTGCGAGTAAGGAGGAGCCCTGTACGAGACCAGGCTGTGTGCACTGGCAACCTCCGCCGCCTTGTGTGTGGGATGCTCCTTGTAGGGCGGATTGTTTTGAAACTCCAGTGGGCATTCAACCAGGCCGCAACCCACTCACGGGCGGTCATTCCGGCAATAGGAATGAACCTGGTCGCGGGGGTGGTGGTCGAGGCGCACCCCATTCCGGTGAGAGGATGAAATTGTTGACACCCGAATGTTGCACAGGTTGTTCATCGAGCGGGGGCGGTGCGTCGAGTAGCGGCGGACCAGCTGCTGGACTGCCGGTGCTGGTGATGAAGCTCTGCTAATAATACTATCTACGCACACCGTCGTTCGAAGGCTTAAGAAAAAATGCAAAATGCCATTACTAATCAATAAAGATTTTTTTTTATAGAACTGCTTTTGATTTAATTAACTCTTTAAACCATTTCAGTGCTACAGGGTTAGGCACTGAGTTAGGCACTGAGTTAGGCACTGAGTTAGGCACTGAGTTAGGCACTGAGTTAGGCACTGAGTTAGGCACTGAGTTAGGCACTGAGTTAGGCACTGAGTTAGGCACTGAGTTAGGCACTGAGTTAGGCACTGAGTTAGGCACTGAGTTAGGCACTGAGTTAGGCACTGAGTTAGGCACTGAGTTAGGCACTGAGTTAGGCACTGAGTTAGGCACTGAGTTAGGCACTGAGTTAGGCACTGAGTTAGGCACTGAGTTAGGCACTGAGTTAGGCACTGAGTTAGGCACTGAGTTAGGCACTGAGTTAGGCACTGAGTTAGGCACTGAGCTAGGCACTGAGCTAGGCAGTCAAGGCACTGAGCTAGGCACAGAGCTAGGCAGAGGGACTCTCGCCTCCGTCGGGACTCTCGCCTCCGAGACGCGGAGGGACTCTCCCCCGAGAAGACGGAGGGACTCGCCTCCGAGATGGAGGGACTCTCCTCCGAGATGGAGGGACCCGCCTCCGAGACGGAGGGACTCGCTCCTGCCTACTCTCGCCTTCGAGACGGAGGGACTCGCTCCTGTCTACTCTGGCCTCCGAGACGGCGAGGGACTCGCTCCTGCCTACTCTGGCCTCCGAGACGGAGGGACTCGCTCCTGCCTACTCTCGCCTCCGAGACGGAGGGACTCGCTCCTGCCTACTCTCGCCTCCGAGACGGAGGGATACTCTCGCCTCCGAGACGGAGGGACTCTCTCCTGCCTAGTCTCACCTCCGAGACGGAGGGACTCGCTCCTGCCTACTCTCGCCTCAGAGAAGGAGGGACTCGCTCCTGCCTACTCTCGCCTCAGAGACGGAGGGACTCTCTCCTGCCTACTCTCGCCTCAGAGACGGAGGGACTCGCTCCTGCCTAGTCTCACCTCCGAGACGGAGGGACTCGCTCCTGCCTAGTCTCACCTCCGAGACGGAGGGACTCGCTCCTGCCTAGTCTCACCTCCGAGACGGAGGGACTCGCTCCTGCCTAGTCTCACCTCCGAGACGGTGGGACTCGCTCTCCTGCCTAGTCTCACCTCCGAGACGGAGGGACTCGCTCCTGCCTAGTCTCACCTCCGAGACGGAGGGACTCGCTCCTGCCTAGTCTCACCTCCGAGACGGAGGGACTCGCTCCTGCCTAGTCTCACCTCCGAGACGGAGGGACTCGCTCCTGCCTAGTCTCACCTCCGAGACGGAGGGACTCGCTCCTGCCTAGTCTCACCTATGAGACGGAGGGACTCGCTCCTGCCTAGTCTCACCTCCGAGACGGAGGGACTCGCTCCTGCCTAGTCTCACCTCCGAGACGGAGGGACTCGCTCCTGCCTAGTCTCACCTCCGAGACGGAGGGACTCGCTCCTGCCTAGTCTCACCTCCGAGACGGAGGGACTCGCTCCTGCCTAGTCTCACCACCAAGACGGAGGGACTCGCTCGCCTCGCTCCTGCCTAGTCTCACCTCCGAGACGGAGGGACTCGCTCCTGCCTAGTATCACCTCCGAGACGGAGGGACTCGCTCCTGCCTAGTATCACCTCCGAGACGGAGGGACTCGCTCCTGCCTAGTATCACCTCCGAGACGGAGGGACTCGCTCCTGCCTAGTATCACCTCCGAGACGGAGGGACTCGCTCCTGCCTAGTATCACCTCCGAGACGGAGGGACTCGCTCCTGCCTAGTATCACCTCCGAGACGGAGGGACTCGCTCCTGCCTAGTATCACCTCCGAGACGGAGGGACTCGCTCCTGCCTAGTATCACCTCCGAGACGGAGGGACTCGCTCCTGCCTAGTATCACCTCCGAGACGGAGGGACTCGCTCCTGCCTAGTATCACCTCCGAGACGGAGGGACTCACTCCTGCCTACTCTCGCCTCCGAGACGGAGAGGGAATCACTCCTGCCTACTCTCGCCTCGACTTCCGTTGACCTTACAAGGTATTAAAAAACATTAGTTTACAATCGATACACTTTATTACGGCACAGGCTAACAGTAACAACTGGTAAACTCAGAACGCTTCTAGGTCCGGCTCCACCTCGTCTTCAATGCTTTGGCGCCAAGACGGCCCGAGCCGGCGCCGTCCAGCAGCGTGGCGAAGCACTGCTACCTTCATGCTTAACAGATTTTGGTGCAGCATGTGTAAATGGTGATTTTGGGGCATCCGCATCCGCAACACCTGGTGAAGAAAAATTTTTCGTTAAAACAAGCCCGTGCTTCCAAGGTGTATAGAACTACCTTTTCATGTGGCAATTAATTTTAGACCTGTGGATATTAGAAACGACTATACCTATAGCTCGAATGAAGCTGAAGCTGAAAAAAGGGAGTCTACTCAAAACGCGAATGACTAGCTTGAAAGCCGTGCTTGAAAGGGAAAGCTTAGTGTAGCAAGAAATATTCTCCGCCTAGCTCTGGGGTTGAAATTCAATCTGAGCAGCAAATGCATTCTCACGTTTTGTAGCAAAGGCTTTATTTATATACTTGGGCATATTTTAATGACTCATGCTGGCCATACACCATCAAGCCTATCGTCAAATCAGCTTGAAGCGATCGATTGGATCAAACCAATTTGACCGTGTGTGGGCGTGGATTGGCTTGATAACTCGAATTGTCAAGCCAATTCACGCCCACACACGGTCAAATTGGTTTGATCCAATCGATCGCTTCAAGCCGATTTGACGATAGGCTTGATGGTGTACGGCCAGCATAAGCTACATACAACAAAATTGGACTTACATTTTCGCAGATTCCACGCAACTGCAATAAGCAAAGCTATAGCGAATGTATATTTCTTAAAATTATAAATTTTTTATAAGGTCTTTTAGTATAATATTTTATAGTTTTTTTCTTATTTTATGTTTTCTATACGATAGATTTTATAAAACTGACGAAAGGCAAGTGTCAATTTAACATGTTAACTTGACAATGTTTTGAAAATGAACTTGTGTCATCAATTTTCTTTATGACCAGTGTATAAAAAGTTTTTATACACGGACTTTTAATAATTTGTATGTACTTGCTTTGATGGGATCCGTATATTTCTTTCATAATTAAAGAAAATTGATACTCTTGAATTTTAACAGGGGAAGGTATTAAGAATCAAATTGAGATTTAAAACATAAAACGAACAGGCATGTATTTTAAAAAAATATTAGATTAAGACGATAAATACATAATATACAACATAAGGTAATAATATTTTTTGTAATAATAAATTGCTATATTATGAATAGATACCAGTCCAGGCCATAACTAAACACACACTTTACACTAACTACACATTACACTTTATAAAAAGAAACTAGACAAAATTATCCTCCTAAGCTGGCCCTGGGGTTTACTTCGATTTAGAAGTCCTTCCATTAAAGTATATTTTTTCTTACAACGCCATTAGAGTTATTGATATTGTATTATATTTGTATTTTTTTAAGCTCATGATTTGTTGCATTTCTGATTTTTTTCAGATACATTTTAAAGCTAAATATTTTAGCAATCTATACTAATACAGTGGACCCCCGTTAGTCCGACAAACATTTTGCAGGGCATTGTCGAACTATCGAATTTGTCGGATTATAGAGTACTGCCTAAGAGTACAGTCCGAATTTTTTTACAAAAGAGTACCTTGTAATCAGACAAATTATTACAAATAAAATATATATGTTAACGCAAATGTATGTAATCCGACATTGTATACAATTCCTAGAAACTGATGTAATTCTAAAATCTCCCGGAATTGTGTGAAATAAATTATAGATATTAGACACATTTCCTAGGAAATCTATACATTTCCTAAATAGCAATCGGAAATGTAGAAAATCTAAGATGTCAGTGTTTTGGCAACTAAAATTAATGGTAAATTGTTAATTTGGGAAATATGTGTTAAAAAAATAACCACGAAGATAAATATCAAAAAAATATTCATAAATAATAGACTATGTCGGATTACAGGGGGTGCCGGATTAGACAGGGGCCGGAATACCAGGGGTCTACTGAATATTATATCGTTAATTATGTGGTAAATCGTTACTAGTGTGGTAATAAAGATGAAAAATTTCATTGTTTGTTTATATTGAATAGGCTCCGAAACTACTACACCGGTTTGGAAATTTTTTTCACTGTTGGAAATGTACACTATTCCAAGGTGACATAGGGTACTTTTGATCCCGGAAATGTGGGGGGAAGAGGGGGATATTTGAAAAAAGAAATTACGCGCGGGTGAAACCGCGGGCGGAAGGCTAGTGCTTAATACATTTTAAGATTTTTTTTTTGTTTTGGGTTCAACATGGGTTCAACTCTCGTAATTCTTAACGATCTCTAATAAAAAAAACGCGTAACAAAACACTGCAGCGCAACTCAGCATCATGACATTATTATAAAAATCTTATGTCAATCAACTGACTGACACCAGAAAAATTTGCTAAAAATATCAAAATTTCTGTAATCAACTATTTAACTAAAATTCAAGAAATATCAAAATGTGCAGCCCTGAAATTAAAGTTCCCAGTTACAAGGAGCCCCCGGAGAACCTACCATATTGTAAAGTCTCGGTAACTATCACTTCTCTTAGTGCTCTCTCATTACTAATTCTGTGCTCTGTAGGCATTGAGCTAATCATTACATAATATTTCTATGTCTGTAGGAGGAAATCAAGACTTAAGTTAAAAACTCACGGAGCGTTTTAAACACCCGCCCTTTAGGATTACAGGCCTGCAGCTTCTGTAGAATGTTGATAAAGACAAAGATTTAAATCGTTAGATACGCCCTTGCTATAGTTTGACCGCGCTGAAATTTGTCCACACTCAATTGAGTGAGCTCGCTCAACTCTAATCAGTTGTCATCTGAAAACAGTGACGGCAGAACCTACCGAACCTTTATACCTAATCATATTTCTTCAGGGAGAATAAAAATATTTTCGTTAAAAAACATTATGTTTTGTTTTATTTTTACTTCCCAATAAGATGAGTATGCTGACCGTATTACAACCGTATTCGTGTGTATGCGCGCGCACACGCTACAAAATATTGCCACAGTTTTTAGGTGTCAGGGCAAATCTAACGATTTAAATCTTTGGATAAAGACGCTCACGGCATACGCAGTTGCTTGCAGCTCACGAAGAGTAGAATCGAGCGAGTTGCGGTCACCCGAGGCCGTTTAGAGAGCAAAACTAAACAATGAGTGAGTGAGAGTGCCAGAAACACGAACGCCTCTTTCCCTCTCTCCTTGTCATGTCCATAACCCATTTCCTTAACCGCGTTCCCTATTATCTTCTCACAGACGGGAGCGCATCAGAGACCCTTTACCATGGGGTCACACAAGTTTGTTTACCTCCCTCTTTCATAAAAAAAGATAAGTTTTACGTTTGATTCTACTTAATGCACGATTTTGATACCGCCAGCTCCGTTCCATTACCGAACGACTACTTACACTCTGAAAGAGACTCCATCCGTATACAGTCGAGATACCGCGCATATCCACTCATACGTCCACTGTAACCACAGTTACAGAGACCATATACCTCAGGACAGTCCGTGTAACTACAGTTACATTTTTAAGAATTCGCGCCCGCCGATTGTTTTTTTCTTTTTCTTATCGCTGTGGATGTTTATAGTCTGTAGTGTTGCTAGTTTTTGACGCTCTATGATATGTACCACACCTTATTTCAAGTGGAACATAACTTCGGCTCATGGCTACAAAAAAAAAAAAATTGTCAAGTTGCTTGTTGTTTTCGTGGATCAGTGCGCGAGTGACTCCAGCTATTTTATTCGAGAAATTATGCCGTAAGTAATAAAATATTATTGTGTTGTATATCAAAATATTTATAATCTTACATATTATCATATTTTATAACATTATGTGCGATTCCAGTCAGTTTTTAAGTAAAAATTTGGATTAAAAATGGGTCGGTGACTCTGTGTTTTTATTAGGGAATAATTGGAAGATCTAAAAAAGTTCTTATATTATATCGTAATTAAATGTTTTAATATGGAAACTTATTAATATTATAGCCTGGTTATTACCATACTTTCTTGAAATATTCCATATTTCATTCTGGATTTGCCTAATTTACCATACGTGAACTTCGATTTCACAGATCATGTACCTTTAGTTTTTATTTTATTTGTAATATTTTAAAGATGATTTATAATGGGATTTTGGTTCCAAATGAAAGGCCATTAAATTACCTAAAACGAAAAATTGTTTTGATATTGTAAACGTCAAAAATATCTAATAAAAAAAATATTTAAATTGAAAACTAGGACAAAATTAGCATTTCTTAAAGTTCACTGTAAGATCATTAATAGAATATAATGTTAAAATCAAACATAACTATTGCCTAAAAATCGTCAACTAATGAGCCTTTCATTAGTATTTTTCATTTTGCGATATTTGAGTTATTTACTGAGTAATAAGCATTTATTTAGCATACGTCTCCTATCGATTTTATTTTGCGCGTATCACGTGACTCGCGGACTGTCCTGACAACCTAGCGAAACACGCGCGGACGTTTGAGTGGATATGGACCAAGCGATTTGCTTCTTTTGCTCAGTCTTTCCTTTCTATCATAACTTGGGGCTCTTCAAGGCCAGAATTAACGGCCTTTTCAGCAAGCACGTAGACCGCAGACAGCTTAATGTTTAACATCAGGCAACTTTGTGGTCAATTGCTGGCTTAGTTTAATATAAAAAAAACTTACTCTTTACAGGGCCCACCATGCCTGCCCTGTGGCATGGACCCGGTGACGGTGCGCCGACCGCTCATCGTTCACGACAGCACGTTCGACTACCGCCCCACTAGCTGGCCTGGCATGATTCTGAACAATCAAGACAAGAAAGTGCGGTACCAGCTTATCAACTATGAGAGACCGGTATTGCATTTCTCTATAACTTTTTTTACTGATTTTGATTCTCTTTAATCTGATAGATTTTAATTATCGTAATGTTATAGTGATGTCGCCTCATTTCTCGTAATTATTTTCAGTCTGTCATTCCTATGATAAATAATATAAAAACAATAAGGGGAAGACAGGAATGGGGATTAAGCGGAAATAAGTAAAATACTTTCGCACAAGTGATAACTGACACCGCGGCTGTATTTCGCAGTACTTAACTACATAGAAATTTTTTCTTAATTTTGATCAGCTTTAAAGACCAAATTGCGACTGATTTAAAAACCTTTTTAAATGACATGTTCAATATTATTTTTTCAGGCTATTCCACACTATCCGTCTTGTGCACCTTCTTACAATTGATTACACCTCTAGGTAAGCATTACACCATTGTCAATTAGAAACAAATCATAGCTCGTAAATAAAATCAAAAAAATTATTTAAACTTTATTTTTATTTAAAATTTTCTCGAGTAATCTTCTAAAAAAGTAAAAATTCCATGCCCGACTCGTATTCACACCAGATTGTCACACCAATTACCAATATGACAAGAACGTTCAATCGAACGTTCCTAATAATTCATCTGTCAGAAAACAATAAGGATGTTTTATCTTTTAGAAAAGTAACCAAAACGATAGCATTTAGGCCCTTCTTCCATTACGATACGCCCGCGCGACTCTAGTCTCGGAGACTAGTCACTGCGAAGTGTATCTCACAATCTCACATACATTTATATGGAGGGAGACTCGCACACCACGATACTGGTATTCTACATAATAAATGTATGTGAGATACTTCGCGGCGACTAGAGACTAGAGTCGCGCGGGCGTATCATAATGGGAGAGAGGCCTAAAAATGTCCGATTATTATTAAGTTATATTAACAGGTGAAACTGGCCCCAACTCATAAAATATGTAATGTAAGGGTGCCATCAGACGGACTGCACCGCAGCGACTGCGCGCAGTCGATATATTCAACAGCATGCAGTTGCTATATTCATTCGGCTGCAGCCGACTGCGTGCAGTTGATATCATGACTGTAAGTAGTTGTATATAGCAACTGCATGCAGTTGAATATATCGACTGCGCGCAGTCGCTGCGGTGCAGTCCGTCTGATGGCACCCTAAACCTATATAACTGCTGTGTAGAAGCACCCTTAGAAAGTTACAATCCCATGCCTTGCCACACTGGCGGATTGCAAGCGTTTTCAACGCGGAGCGGTCGCGCAGCGAACACGCCGCGTGCCCGCGGCGGTGACGTCGCGGCTGCGCGGCGGTGACGCCGCGGTTGCGCGGCGTGTTCGCCGCGGAGAGAAGCGTGGACGTCATGTTGTACACTCGCATACCAAAGTCCCGACTCCCCTTTTATTTTTATAAGTTTTTTTTTTATTCTGAATAGAAAGGCTTAATCACAAATGCGATTATGTCGCCCTTTTATAAGATTATAATTATTGGTGTACTTATTTACCTACCATACAACTCGGCACTTGTTTTTCTAAATTGAAATTTTTTAAACATGATATCTAATACGATCGTCACATAGGAATGCTGCCCAGCACAACTACAGCAGTTTTAACTTGACGTTCCTTAGATATAGTTTTGACCTGGCTTTGGATTTCGAATATTTATACTGCATTACTGTTGACCCTTTGTGGCACCTTTTTAGGGTTCCGTAGCCAAATGGCAAAAAACGGAACCCTTATGGATTCGTCATGTCTGTCTGTCTGTCTGTCTGTCTGTCCGTCCGTATGTCACAGCCACTTTTTACCGAAACTATAAGAGCTATACTGTTGAAAATTAGTAAGTAGATGTATTCTGTGAACCGCA
This sequence comes from Mecyna flavalis, assembly GCA_949319885.1. Taxonomy (NCBI): domain Eukaryota; kingdom Metazoa; phylum Arthropoda; class Insecta; order Lepidoptera; family Crambidae; genus Mecyna; species Mecyna flavalis. The sequence goes on from OX439426.1 coordinate 12,643,329, forward strand.
TTAAGATTTTCATACAAAAATAGAAAAATAATAATAAATTTTGGGGGCTCTCCATACTTAGAACTGAAACTCAAAAAAATTTTTTTATCCAATCCTTACGTGTGGGGTATCTATGGATAGGTCTTTTAAAATGATAATGAGGTTTCTTAACCACTCAACGCCGAACCGGCACTCGGGTGCCGCATAACAATAGATTTTCTATTGTGTCTAGTAATCCGGGGCTAGAAGGATTAAATAATTTTTTTCTAAACTGAATAGTTTGCGCGGGAGACACTTCCAAAGTGGTAAAATGTTGGTCCCCCCCCCCTGTAACTTCTAAAATAAGAGAACGATAAATCTAAAAAAAATATATGATGTACATTATTATGCAAACTTCCATTAAAAATTGGTTTGAACGAGATCAAGTAATTAGTTTATAAATTTTTGGGGCTTCCAATACTTAGAACTGAAACTCAAAAAAATTTTTTTCTTCAAACCCTTACGTGTGGGGTATCTATAGATAGGTCTTTAAAAATGATAATAAGGTTTCTTATATAATTTTTTTTCTAAACGGAATAGTTTGCGCGAGAGACACTTCCAAAGTGGTAAAATGTTGGTCACCCCCCCCTCTAACTTCTAAAATTTGAGAACGATAAAACTAAAAAATATATATGATGTACATTACCATGCAAACTTCCATTGAAAATTGGTTTGAACGAGATCAAGTAATTAGTTTTTTTTTAAAACGTCATGAATCGTAAACTGCAATTTTCCTCTCATTCAATCAACTCAAATATAAAAACTTCGATCAAACTTACAAAGAACTACAAGAACTTTTATATTATGATGATACTTGCTGCTACGGAACCCTTCATGGGCGAGTCCGACTCGCACTTGGCCGGTTTTTTGGTGTCTTTTTGTATTCATTATGTTCCTTGTGTGCATATTAATTCCTCCTCGGAATCCATTCTGTTACTGAATGTACGCTGACGTCGCGGTGCCGTCGCGGTTCCGCGGCGAACACGCCGCGCATCCGCGGCGTCGCCGCCGCGGACACGCGGCGTGTTCGCTGCGCGACCGCTCCGCGTTGGAAACGCTTGCAAACCGCCAGTGTGGCAAGGCACAACTTTCATCTTTGACGTAGACGTAGGTACCAAAAAGTTTGAAATCTCCTCAAAACAAAAGTTCCTCAATTCTTTTTAATTGACATTTAGAAAAAACAAAAGTTGACATTTCACGAATCACCTAGGTTTTGGACGCAACTAAAATTTTGGAGTGAATTTTACATTACTTTTCTAAATTACGAAGTGTTTTTCCATAAAATAAATAAAAATGTGTGACCGTATGAGTTTGATTAGCCGGATTCAAGGCGTCATGTCAGCAATTGGGTAAGCCGATAGACTAACAGTTGGCCTAAACATTTTCTTCGTTCGTTCTGTGTAATGTAAATGTACATATTAAAATCCTAAAACCTAATCTAGGGTTTAGTCTCCTTTGGCTAAATAACATTATTTACCTACTTAGCCTAACTAAATTTTATTAGTATTATACGAATGAACACGTGTTTCTGACTCGATGTAATCGTTGGAACTTGAAACTTTATGGCATTAGCCAAGAAGGAATTGTGTACTCGATATGGATGGAGTTACATGGCATTTTTTTTAAGTTTTTGTGTTCTCCGGACTGTTGTTCCCAAGAGTTTCTTACCATAAGTCTGTAATACATAATTTGTAATCTAATAATGATGGAAAGCTTTTTGCTCGTCGCTAATAGATACGTCCAAATTAGACCACCCTACACATCCTGGGCTTATTAGATTTGTTTTTCCCTTTTGTAGGGGAGGTTGCGGTGGAGGCTGCGGTCCCTGTTGCCAGCCATGCTGCCCCCCGTGCTGCGGCGGCGGCGGCGGCTCCCTCGTCACAGTTTACAGTCAAGTAGCACATATCCAGTGACGAGCCGCGGCTCGGCGCATCCACTGATCAAGTCATTTATTGCTTTCTTTGTGACTCTGAGCCGACATTAACTAAGACTGAACCGGTGATGGATTTAGTAGTCCTGCATCCATCCTATTTAATGTCCACCTGCAGGGCAAAAGCATCCTATCATTGGAATCAAGTCATCGTCACAATAATGGATACTTACGGGCTTATTGCTTGTCAAGTGCGGATTGGCGATTGCGATTACAAACAGACCAGATATTTGGAAATCTAATCTAATCTAATTTAAGAGCATCGCTCTTGTCGGTGGAGCAACTTCCACTCTTCTATTTTTTCTTCTATTTGGAAATCCTGATACCAATTTTGCCCGACCAGGAATTGAGCTCATGACACCGAGATCACGGCCTGCAACTTATCCATCACCATCGAGACGTTCCCATGCCAATGACGTGCCAATGACGCATAATTTCAGGGTGGGCTATGTCCCGTTTATAAATAATATTCGTTATCTTGAATCTTGATATGGTGATCACTTCGCACCCAATACCCATTTTATTTATTACATGACATCTATGGCGACGTCTTCTCATTGATGACTAAAATATGTAATAAATAATTTCTAATGTATTTTCATGAACAGATGCAGTATTAGCTGTGGGCCAACCTCCCCGGCCGGTTGCAGCCTTCGACAAAGCCACGATAGCAGTAGGCCGCCACGGGGGAGCATGTTTCAAGGGCAGTTGACGTCAAGACAAACATCATGAGATGAACAGTATCTCTAGTCCTGTTGGTGAAACCTGTCTAAAAAGTGATGTTTGTTTTTCAGTAAAAGTCTTAGTTTTTTGGTTGTATAAAAATTGGATAATTTAATAAATGTATTTATTCCCTACGTTACAATTTTTATTTTATTTAAACCATCACTTGGATAACGAATAGAGAGCTCTACTAGTAGGTAGGTTGAATCCCCACTGGTAGGGATTTTTCGGTGGGGATTTCCGGAATAAACTGTTATGACGCTTGATGCCCGTAATACAATTGCCTTTTTGCGACTTGACCTAAACCATTCTTGTGGTAAATAGACAGACAAGAAAAGTCGCATGAACCTTTATTCCACTTTTCCCACCCGGGTGGGAAGAGTGAAAAAAAAATTCCACTTTTCCCACCCAGGTGGGATGGCTAGGTGGGATAAGTGGAATAGCCGAGCGTTTTTTCGTGGTCCTACTAATCACCGCCGCCGTCACCAGGCCGTCACCGAGAACCGATTTTATTTCTGACCAATTTCAAGATGACGGCGCTCGGGGGCGTGCGGTGGACAAACGACGCCGATCTCTCTTTCTCGGTGACGGCCCGATGACGGCGGTGGCGGACAAACGGCCTAAGCCTCAGTTCTATTGTATGATAAGATCAAACAAAATAAAAGTCCTGTTTCTAAAAGGATTAATTTATTATGATGAATGACACTAAACACATCCAATTAATCTTTTTTGGTTATGACAGCAGTACACGATAGCTTGTATCCGTAGTCCGGTAAATATTTGGCACTGTTCCATCTTACTCGGTTTACATAATTTGCGTATTGCAACTGTAGATATTGATGCACGGGTTTAAAACGTAGGACCTCTGCGTTTCTGGCACGTTGTTTTGAAAGCAGTAAGGTCCAGGACTGCCGCACGGAGTCGGAGCGGGTACACAGGCTTGTGACACGCAAACAGGAACGCAGGGTGGGGGACAGCCCGAATTGCACTTGCGTCCAGACATTGTTGAGTTTACTTGAAAATTTTGAATGAACCGCCGAACACTTTGGTGGATGGGAAAGGAGGAAATGAGGGGGCGCATGACAGACTACTAGTATTTATAACTGCGCCGTGACCAACTGAATTTTGGTTTGTATCTAGGTGGATGGGATTTCAAGGGAGTCACGCTGTAAGTATACAAACGGATGTTTGCACGTAGGTCGTGAAGATTAGTTCGTACAGATATTGAGGGGAAAATCTTTACCTTATGTTCCTGCAAGTTCATCTAGATAAATGTGGAGATAGCGGGTTCATTCCATTCCTTGTTAACCATACCACCGTACCATACCCCGTATCATTCCCGTTCGTCCCACCACCAATGGGACTAAAAGATCCGCGAGTCGGGCATGCGAAAACTGGGTTTTACTACGGACACATCGGATCTGTTAAACGTAAAAAAGTGGTTTGGTTAGGTTACTACACATACGGGAACAACGCTACTGTAATCTTCCTGTTTGACCCGTGGTGGACATTGAGAGGAATGAATTTTGCTACTCTTTCCCTCGGTGGACAACGCTCTTAAGAGCCCTATTACAATTTTCGGTTTATTCCGGAAATCCCCACCGACAAATCCCTATTTGCAGTTATATTTATTGTTATTACTTATTATCGAAAAAGGATCATAAATGAATTATAAAATCTTCATTCCTCATTTGTGGTATACATTTTGCTTGATTGTATTGTCGTAGATAGGAGAAATTCCACTTTTCGAAGATTTTTGCTTTAGAACTAGATGTTTTTCTTATATAAAACTGTATATTTAAAAATCCCAGGCCGCTACGAACTATACGACTTTATAAGAGATAACATTCTAATTTTTTTATTTCATTTTCTTAGAACAGTAATTCAATCTAGGAGCTTAAAAATGTGCCTATGAAAATCTTTCTCTGCAATTATGGGTTCAATAAAGCAAGGCCGCTACAAACTATTTCAATAGATATTCTACACTATTGTTAATATCCTTTATTCCCCGTGGTCCCTGTGATAGTCTCTGGAAGGTACCACGGGGAATCATTTTCCCCGTGGTCCCTGAATTTAGTATTTTTGTTTCTGAGATCAAGAACGCGAAAGTTGGCCAATAAGCAAAAAGAACTGTCCAAGTTCAAATTTGTCATTTCTTGGCAACGACACTACCAGCCGATGCATATTTTATACGCCTAAGAATTATAATAACAAGAGTGAGCTACTTAATGATACAAAATCACTAAAAGTCGCATCATTTATATTAGGTAAATAAAAAATGTATAACAATTTCAAGCTTTGAAACAGCACAACACGGTCGACCCACAATCATGCACACAACTCCTTCACCGCAGTGGAACAGGAACCTCGATAAATCCTGTGTCAGCTCCCTGTCAAACAAAGCATAATAAAATCAGAAAGACGGTTTAGTCCCGGTCGTCCCCACTATGACAGAGATAATGTATGTAAGATGGCGGTAACCAGGCCGCATTTGCCGTGAGGACAGCATGATGAAAATTGTGACTAAATCGACCCCGTAGTCACTTTAACAAACGATGCTTTCGTATCGTAGCATTTGGACAAACGAGTACCGGTTTGAATCAAAAATTTTATTTTCGTATTTGTCTTTATCATATTATGCACTGCACTTAGTGTTGGATGTGTTGACTGGAAAGCTACACTGTCTCTGGTCAAGTGTAGCAAATACGTCAGATACATACCTTAAATGCTGCACAACACTTACTTAAAGCTATACGACCTTTACGACTAACGCTTACTAAAACTGTAATGATAATAAACAAACCTGTCTGAAATAGTTCGCCACGCTATATCGGGCATTTGGATTCGTCCTCAAGAAGCAATTACTGGGATAGCCCGTCTTTCTATTTCCGAACGTGCTGTCGTGAACAATTAACGGCCTTCTTCTCGTTACTGGGTCCATCAGACCAAATTCAGGGTCGCGGTAGTTTTCACACTCGCTTGGGCCGACTGGCAGGCAAGGGTAGGGGCAAGGTGGGGCCCGTGGGCAGATTGGTCTTTGCTTCGGAAGAATAGGGGTCGGGCATTGAGGATTGCAACAAGGCAATACTGGTTGGTAGCATCTGGTTGGCTCTGGACACGGGCGCACCTACAATCAAAAACCATTATAAGACCAATTTGCAATATCGTACCGTGTTACAAGCTTACAAGCTACAGTACAAATTCACAAAAGCTGGCTTTAAATTCTATTTGTTCAAAGCCGTCGGCTTGATATTGGCTTTGTTCTTTATGTGGGCTGCCGTTAATAGCCTCTAATAGTACCATTGCATCGCTCTAAAGATATTTTATTCTAAAGCTTAGTCGCTTCGTCGCAAAAGTCCAGTTTCCAAAATTCAGAAATCAAATATTATGAGATGCAGTAGAGAAATTGGTTCTTTATTGGATCACGTCTTAAGTCTTGGACTTCTTATAAGGAACAAAATTGGAAAGCAAAATAAATGTCTCTAACAAAAAGTTGTAATATTTACCGGTGGTGGATCACAAGGTTCTGGGCGCGGACAGCCTGGTAGCATAGGCGGGTAGGAAACAGGCTGCGGCTTCGCCGGCAGTGGCGGTTCAGGCGCTGGTGAGCGTCTCGGTCTGCATGGAGGCAGTATGGGCACGATCGGAGGCACCAAGTCGGGAATGACTGGCGCCGGGCACTGCCGGAACATTGGCTGGCACCTACAAGGGGGACATGGCGTGCACGGACAAGGCGGTGGACAGCAAGGCTGGCAGCACGGCGGCGGAGGGGGACACGCGAACGTGCACGGTCCTGTCCCACAAGGAAGGATTGCGGGACACGTCGACATGAAATTCATGGAACACATTGCTATTTTCTATTCCAGACTACTGCGAATTTTTCTGTTTTTAAAAGTTTCTAATAAATAATTTTATTTTCTAAAAGTTATTCACTTTAAGATTTTTTTCATCTTTTGTTATGTAGATGACATGTTCTGTCAATTGTGTATTGGCACCTCAGAATTGGCACCTTTCATCTTAGAAAAGTAAACCACAGAAGAGGCTGCCAGCCAAAAGAGTATTGATAGGGATCTAGTCGTCCGCCCCCGTGGTCGTGGTTGCCGCCGAGGCATAAAAACCCGGAGGTTGTGGGTTCAATTCCCACACGATGGTAGGAGGCTTCCGGCGACTGGGACCGCAATTAACTGGGACCGCGGTCCCAGTTGCCACTGTTTTTTTTTTTGATGACTGGCACCACGCAACAGTTTAATAAAGAATCTATTGTTCAAGCCGATACAGTAAAGTCAAATGAAAAAGTTTTATACAAAAATATTTATTTTGAATATGATTTACTCATAACCTGAATTTATTCTATGCGCTTAGCAATAGATTAAGTCAGCCCAATTTTAACGTACGTTTTATTAAAGTATTCACAATCGTAAATGTTCAATTCTATAATTATCAATAAAAAATATCGATAAAATTATTTTGTGTAGTGTAGGTATCATGGTAAATGAAATAATAAAACAAATTAATTAATTCAATTACATAGTAGTAAGTCGTCATGGATAAAAAAAAGAAGAGATCTAAATAAGTATTTAAAGTTAAAATTTAATAAACCTAAACCCGTAAGAAACCCTTTTTAACACAGCTTGGGGATGAATCTTCAAAAATAACTCTCTTGTATAACTTTTCATCATGATTTGAAAACAATGACCGTACCTACTTACTTCAAAATCAGATAAAATTTCTGCTATTGTCTGATATGCATTCTCAGATCGCATGTTAAACACGCCCGTCAATCCATCGGAAGCAAAAACAAGTGTTTATTACTCAATTGAGTTAACTGGACGATTGTGAGATACGACCGCGGTTGATTGTTGTATAAGTGGGTTATTTATTATAATTTTGATTTATGTATTTAATTTATTGTTGATATTTTTACACCTGTAAGGCTGATTTAGAAAGATACTTTTTGTTAATTGTTTGAAATTGTTGTATATTTTTAACATGATTGACTTACACAAATTAAAAATAACAAGAACGGTCATAAAACGGCGTTTTTTATTAAAATTATATTAATAAACGATGGTTTTCAATCAGAGTTTTTTTTTATTTTTCGTTAAAAATTTTTTGTTTGACTGTACTAATTTTGGATTGTAGTTTTGGTTCCATCAGTCACCGGAAGAAAAATAATAAAAATAAATCAATCCGGCAACTGGGACCGCGTGTTCAATGTGGTCCCAGTCGCCGGAAGCCTCGATAGAGGTACTACCCCACTTGTAAAATTTAACGCCATAACAGCTGTGCCTGTGTTCCGTCAGAATTAATGTGGAAGTCAAGTACACTTGTAGAAAAAGGCTCAAAGATCAGATGATCCCTACAGTCAGACAGCACATTGATCGACGCTTCCTGGTGAAGTGTCCCTCAATGGAATAGGCCGTAGTGGCCGCTTATACCATGAGGTGGGCTGCGTGTTTGTCTGCCAACTGATGAAACATAAAAAAAGAAACCTGCCCGCAAACGCAGAGATTAAGTTAATTTAATTTTAAGGTGTTTTACGTACTTCGTACTTTTTACGCGAATTCTTATAACAGTTACTCCTAGGGTGACTATTTTCATTGTACCTCGAAGCCGACTACAATAGAATGAAAATAGATTAGTAACTATTTGCCAACTACCAGATTTTATATTTAGCTGTTTAAAGTGGTAATTTAAAAATTAAATAACCTTAAAAGGGAGAGTTACGTAACATTCCGTCATCATTAAATACCATAAAAGGGAGAGTTACGTAACATTCCGTCATCATTAAATACCATAAAAGGGAGAGTTACCTAACATTCCGTCATCATTAATACTTAATTTCATCTGTCCTTATCCCACACTGATTACATGTTTACGAACATGACTGTGTTTTCCTTCCACTCACTTCTATCAGCTGCCAAAACTCAATTATTCTAAGTCAAAGGTCTAATCTTCAAAAATAATTACACAGATAAATAGATGAAAATCTAATGGTTCAATTAACAAAAGAAGCAGATTAAGATCCGTATTAAACTTACTTGCAAGTTATTCTATGTCCTAATCTTAGATATGATTTGAGATGCTTGAGGCCCAAAATTAAATACCTATTCCACCTTTGGCGAGTATGCCAGAGGGCAATGATCTTTTGTTTTGGCTAGTTGCAAGACTTGCAAGATTCCATAGGTACTTATTATTATTCTGTCGTGGTTTGTTTGTGGCGCATAAGATTTTTGCTTGCTGGTAAAGTCAGACATCGCCACATCACATTTTTACATTCAGTCATTGCTCTCAGTTATCATTTACTCGGAGTTTGGACTCCTCTCAGCATAGCCTCTCAGTAATAAAAGCCTGGCTATAAAAAACAAAAGTAAATCTCAAAAAACTTCTATCAGCTGTCAATCACTTCATTCATGTCAAATATTTCATAGGAAAAGCATTTTTTTTGCATAAAAATTTGAAAAAATATACAAAAGTAACAATAAAAATAGCAAAAACTTATTGCCCGATATAAAAAGTCACCCGGTAAGTATTTTAATAACTCAGGTGCTTATATATGATGCAATTTTTATACAACAAATCTTTGCAACATTGTACTAATTCTCCCAGAAAATATCATTTAAGAACGACTGGACGAACATAGAAATATCATGGTTTTTTTTATACCACTTCAGTGGCAGACAGACACGCAGCCCACCTGGATGGTAAGCGGTCACTGCGGCCTAGGGACACTTCATCAGGAAGCGTCGTCGCTCAATGTGCTGCCAGACAGAAGGCTCATCTGATCTTCGAAATTTCAAGTGTATTGTACTGAATAGTAGCTTATGGACGTAATATTCTTTTTTGTAACAGAAATAATATCAGGAGCTTAAATAAACTAATACCAGGAGTTCAAAAATTATTGATTGTGATCAGGTTTACACCCTTATCTCTAAGCAACTAGCCCACCCACCACACTAGACGACTATATATTTGGATCAATCTTTTAGGAAAACCCTTTGATATTGTGTTAAAATAAGTTTGTCACTTAGGATATTATTATTCTAAGGTTTAATACTAAACATTATTGAAAGTACAACGTAGGTAAGCGCGGGAATTCACAACACAGAATAGATGAAACTAGTGACGTGCGCGATTGAATTGAAAATGGTAATCCGTGGTACTGAACAGTGGGTGGTTACGGGTTGATTAAATAGATAGATAGTGGTTAGTAGATTCCTGGCTGCCAACTGCATTTTTTTACTAAGATTATTTTGCAGATTAAAAAACAACCGCCAGCTACGATTGACAAGCATGTCCGTACTCCCCCGCGGGTATGAATGCGTCCGGCCGGCCCCGAGGTACGGCTGCGTGAGGGGCGAATACAGCATCTACTACAAGCGGCCCCGGTGCGGCCAGCCGCGCCCTCAGCCCTTCCAGAAAGAGTGCCTATGCTACTACTCCGGCCCTAGCAATGCGCCTGTAGAAAGGTACCTCAAACTTGCTTTTTACTTCTGAAGCGGCCACAAGACCTTGTCTGATGGTTAGCCTGTCATTTGTTGTCTCTACCAGCACATTGAGTGACGCTTCATGTTTGTACCATCAATTGGACTGCTGCATGCCTTTCTACCAACAGATTTAGCATTCATTGTGTTTTATATTGTCAGAACAAGGTTTATAACCACCCGTCCGAAGCCACTTCGGGAAGTTGGTGTGTACCTAACAAGAATAATTTTCACATTTCACTGAGATATTTTCGGCACATCATATCTCATCTGACGTCTTTTCAACACAATTCCTCTATCGATAATTTATTACTCACTTCATCTGACACTAAACGTGTGCAGTAAATTTAACCTCCAGAAGCCGAGCTATGTTTTCCATCAACAGTAGGATATTTTCGGATTCACATTACTCTCTACATTCCGTAAATACACTTTCCTCTGCGTTGCGTTTTTGTTTGATAAATTTTTAAGTTATGACCTTGAAACTCATCACGTGAATAATTTGTCGGCCATTCTAAACATCTTCATATTAATGGCGTAGACATTGCGATGGTTCTTATATCTACCGCTTCATTCAATATTCCTATTGCATTCTATGTGTGTCATATCTAATGATGAATTGTATCTTTTTTTATTTTGGATTTTTTGAAAGCCACTTGTAATGGTTTTTCTCTCAGACCCTGCTGCTACGACTACCCCTGCAAGGCGCACTGCTTTAACCACGGGGCGTGCACTCGCCCCAGTGGGCGGTACGCGCGCACTGTGTGGTATCCAGGCGAATGCAGCCCGGTCGTGCCGCCCTGCCAGGCCTTTACCTGCCCCAACCCGCCGTTCCACCCTTGCTGCTATCATACCTGCAACAAGCTAGTGTGACCGCAACTACCTTTTTCATCCTCATTCCATCCCTGCTAATACCACACTCGGAGAAGAAGGAACGATCTTGTTCTTTAGGAGGAAAATACACTAGCTGAATACCACACTTGGAACAAGCTCGGAGAAGAAAGAACGATACCGGACTTTCTTACGAGAAAATTACGCTGTAATATTTTGTGATAGCGTTTGTTTAGTGAACATGTTTGTCAATCGTGTCTGGTGATGTCTAATAAACGTTATGGAAAACAGCCAGCAGTTTCTTATTTTTGTAATTTTTAAATGGTGTGATGCTTTTTTAAGAAAGGCTGGACAAGAGTTCCCTACAGTGCTGTGGCAGCACTAAACGATGCTTATACTGGTTAAAGTACCGCTCTGGAATAGAGCGCAGTGGTTCAAACCGCAGAAACCTACTCTGATTAGGTGTGTTCAAGTGTCAACACTTCAACTAAACAGAGTCCAGACCCGTTTCTGTTTACGTATCGAAAATAATTGAGGCCACAAGTGCAAGATCGCCTAATACCGCTAATAAATACAGAAATAATGCTCACATTATTCTTTATGATTACTCTTAATTGTAAAATACAAAATAATTATAATTATTCAAAAGCATTTAAGTATCTAATTAAAAAACTTAAGTTCATTAATCACCTCATTCCTAAGCCCATAGGAAAATGCTCTTGACATCCAAGGCCACGAAATAAAAATATATTAATTATATTGGATCTTCGATCATGATCGAAGTATTGGATGGATGATTGTGAGCACCTGTGGTGAGTACATCGTGAGAGTCTCAATTTTGCACCAACTCTTTTTCATTAATGGAATTTATTCATACAAATCTGAAGAGTATGATCACAGTGTAATTAAATAATAACTTATCATTCGACAAGCACGCGTAATTTTTCATAATCCATAGATCCACTCTATTCGTACCTACTACTCATCTGTAAGTAACTTTAATTATGTATGTCTACTTTAATATGTACATTTGCGTATTTTTTGTAGCAATAACTTGACAACATCTGTTTAATTGTAACAACAAAAGAAAACAATGACTCAACCGAACACCTACGATGAGACACTGGTAGAGACAAGTGGACAAACCGGATAATTTGTGTACCTCATATAGGGCATAGACCTAAATTCCTTACATTTGTTGAGCGTCATTTTACCTAAATACAGATACTAAGAAAAGCTTTTCAAACATTAAAACCACGTCTTTTACTATACAAGCGTGACACAAAAGCAGCACTTGTTACAAATTTTGCAATGAAATAATGAGTTTATTTGTTTTTGTCGCAAAACTGTTTAGATTCGGTACTTATACTTAGAAGAACTAACAACCCGCTTGCGTGTGGAACATTGTAAAATCTATTCTATAACTCGTACTATAAAACATCTAGCTATTCTGGCAAGCACAAGCGACCACCTACGTCTACATCAATGAGCTTCGGTCCAATAAATAGTACTTTTCGCGCGCTTTTCGCGAACAGTTGCGTTGTTTCTTTTGCTTCTTTTTTGATTCTCACAGAATTAAAAAATATTTTTTAAGAATTATTAGAGAAATACGAATGAATCCCTCAATATGTGTGTATTTTTTACATCGTTTTTAATCGCCTGTTACTTTGGTAAGATTTATTTTATATTCTAATTAAGTTATAATTAAATAAACATAACAAAATACCCTCGTTTAAATTTATGAGTATAGGTACCACTCGTTTTTAATTTTTAATGAAAATAATTCCTCTCCACAAGATAAGAAAATTAAATTTTAATAGCTTTAATTTACGTAATTTTCTCGATAAAAGGAAAACAAAATACGGGTTTGATTAATTTCTTGCTATAGTAGCAATATAGTAGGTATGCAAAAAAGGCAATAGACATAAAAATATGCCTCGGACAAAATGTGTCATTGTTTGAGATCACTCTTGTCAAGCCATGTGTTCATATCATAATATCTTCATTGTGAATCACCAGTTTAGTACAATACAGAATACAGATGGCGACTTAACATTAGCATTGCTTTGAACCACTTTAACAAGTGACTGTCGAGCTTCATCTTTACATTATTTAAGTACCTATGCACCTACGAGTACTTAAAACTACTGACACAACCGCGGTACCGTGCTATTACACCAAATTATGTACCAAACATCATAACAATAACAAAGCAATATTTCTTATGATTGTTACTAATAGATACGTTTTACATTGCATCATTATTGTCCTGCACAAATCGTTCGGAATTGGCACGATTACTACTACACAAGGTTTTCACTATTAATTTAAAAACCCTCTCCTAATAAACAACTTTGTAGGGCTGTTTGGTGTAAAGAGTAAGAAGTTGCTAAAGAAACTTATTAGCTCGAAAGCTTTTAGTGCAACAATCTCACTGCAGCAGTATTTCCTGACGGTTACGACTTAAAGACCTTTCCAAAACACCTTTCCTGTACAAAAATCCAGATTGATAAAAACCTCGCAATTCAATCTGGTGCAAATTATGGTAATAAAACAGGCAAATAAAAGATGAAAGATTAAAAGATTTCCATTAAAAGTAATAAAGTGTTTAGTTCATTGCCTGATAAAAATTCAATTAGGAAGCTATGCTAATATGAAGCTATTATCTACGTGTAAACTACTCACACCCACGCGACAATCAAGTCGAGTAATGTAACTATTAAAGATACTTAGTAGGTACTTTGTAATATCAGATACTCGTTTAAACTACTGACGAGCATTTATTAAACAGTATATGACTTCATGACACATTATAGTGTAATCATCTTTACTTTGAGCTTATGATGTCATTTCTGTCTGAGCACGATTAAATGCAATTTATTGATATTGTACCATTTTCCATATTTAACATAAGCACCTATTCCTTTACTCCAGGTCTATCTTTCCCATCGCATTCCCTTTGCATGTTATATCAAAAGCATCATAACAAAGATGCCCTTGATTTCAAACCCCAGTCCTTAAAAAAACCAAAAAAACATGACAAGTTTGAAAAAGACAATCGTATCCGAAGCCAAACCACAACCATATCCTAAAGCTTTTCATACATCAGTGAAGACAATTAACATAAAGTAAACAAACGAAAGTTAAAATTGTTGTTGCAGGCACAGCGGTAAGCCGACAAGCGGACATAGACATCAACAGGTCGGTATACGAGTGACGCACGAGGTTTGGCACGCAACGACACACGTCCATCTCTCTCAGTGCATGCCACTTTTATCATCCTCTAAATACATTTCAAGGAAGGACATCCAACCTACTATAACTGATTTTCTTCGTAGCATATTCTACTTCCGTTAACAGCAAAGCTTGTGCATTTTTTTTACCACTTCGGTGGACGCTAGGATTTCAAACACAGAGGTAGTGGATTTAAGAGTCTTGAGTCTGGTTGGCAGTACCAGATTACTGCTGGCTGGATTTCCGGCAATATTAATGTGGAAGCCAGTATACTTAAAATCATATCGCTGGAATTCGGTTAGCCTTTGTATTCCCGAACAAAGTAGGTATAGAAGACATCTTTTCATATTTTGCCACGATACCGCTTGCCCTCGACATGTTGGCAAACTAAACGGTACCAGATAGGTACCTATTACACATGTGCAAGGAGAACTTCCAGTGGAGCTTTTGTCCTAGACCAACAACATGGAGTTTTCTTAGAAGCGTGCACACCTACAGGTTAGTAACTATTTAATAATCTGTGCTACAGGGTACTTTTACCATCAGATGACCGTAGGTTTTATAAAAAAATACTCAGATAAAAAAGTTAGGTTTATTATTTCTGGTTACTTAGATTATAAACGATGATAGTTATTCAAGCTTAAAAGCTTTGGCATTTATTTCTAAAGACATCACGTGAACGATCCTTGACACATTGAATCATTGCTTTTGGATAATAATATAAAATATACATACAAAATACATCCATAAGGCCACTCTTGTGTCAGACAAAATAGAAGCTTTTCACAAAGGGAGAGGGCAAGTTTTGTTTGTACCCTTCATACGGTAGCAAAATTTACCAAAAAAAAACTGAACTGAAATGTTACATTTTCTTAAATTTTCCATTCTCTGCGCAGCGTCTTTCCATTCTATACAAGGCCAGAACGCAGCCATAGGAAACTGCTCGAGTATATATTGTAATGCTGTTTTTAACTCTGTTATTACAATGCATACACGAATTTTGCGTACTGATCGTATATAGTTTGTATCGTGGATGCTCGCGTCTTTGTTCTAACTACCTATACTACAAACTTACTTACACTTGACAAGTGTTCAGTCTAGTTTTTTAGTAAAATATGGAATTGTATTTTAACTTTATTAGGTAGAAAAAAATACAAAACAATTACTTAATCATAATTATTTTGATTAAATAGTGCTTTTCAACGAGCATTATTAATATTATTAAGTTAAATGCTAGGTCGTGTTTCCATTTTACATTTTTTGTCGCGGTGGGTGTTGAAGGCCGGCCTGCTAGTATTCTATTTTTTGTAGCAATTTTTTTTCAGGTTTAAAAAAAAAAATAACCACGAAGGCCAAGGCGGGAGCTCCGCTTCGCTTCGCTCCCGCCTTAGCGTTCTAACCTATATCCATCCGAGTCGCTTTCCGCCTCAGATATGTTTTTTTTAACTTAATTTCTCTCAGTACGCCGTATGTAAACGGCGGAATAATACAAATTGCCTGCGCGACATATACACGATTAGTCCATAAGCGCACTGGCGCTGTAGATTATGGAACAAGAAAAACTTGTTCGTTACTACGAAGTATACGCGATTATTTGCGTACTGCTCGTGTATGGATTGGAAGAACTTAGTAAAAAAGTTATTTACAATATATAAGGTCACATTTAATTAAAGGGCAATATTTCATAAGAAAATCAATTTATGTTATACACACACAATGCATGATTTATTGTTTAAATATTCCTAATAGTTTCATTTTTAACGTTTTCAAACAAAAAAAATCTAATATTTTTGGGAACAACCTGTGTATGAGATGAACTTTGCATGACCCTATTTTCATTGATGAATTATTTAAAAATGGCTTCTACTTATCGCCGTTCTCTTTCTTTTTAATCGATCCTCTCTCTTTGCAAATGTCATTTTAAAGCGGTTCTACTTATCGCCGTTTCTTTTTCTCATTTCATTCATTATGTGTTACCCTGCACACACTACATAATACCCTAATATTGAATTTTTAAATTTTATTTTGAAATATGACTTACCATCACGTTTTTTTCAAGTTTTGGACTAACAATTTATTGCACTCGTTATTTAGGTATACGAGTATCATTATCGATGTCTAATAAACGATGTTAAATACAAAGGGATCGATTTAAAATAACAATGTGCATTAACTTGGCATGTTTCAAAGTCAATAATTACAATTACACTTAGTATACTATTTAAAAATTTACTTACTTAATTTACAACTATTGTTGAATGTGCCGAGTCCGACCTCCATTTGCTACACACAATCTTACACAATCTGGCACGATCAACACAATGCACAGCAGTTAAAACCTCCCGGTCACTCTTATACCATAGCGTCAAACGCACTTACGATTCGCGCACTCGTCACTGCTTTACGAAAATATTCGGCGAACTGAACGACACTCCCTTGTAGTCCGCACCTAAGAATGTTATGTAGAATATGTAGCGCATCCGGACGATACGACATTTATTTCCATTTTCAAAATAATTATTACTGGCCAGAAAAACACAAGAAAAAAATAATCAAAATGTTATATGTAGTATCCGCTGCAAAATAAACAAAATTAGACAGAAGGCATGTGTAGTGATGTTTCGGCGGCACTTTGTGCAAATGTCGACACTCCCGAACCTGGCCCTACGACTTGCCTCTGGGCGGTTTCTTTAAAAGAAGGTATGACTCAAGCTGGCCGCTAGCGGCGCTTGAGACGACTCAACACTACGACACACGAACAGAAATCAGCCCCCAGCATTAGTGCTGTGACCAAAAACCTGACGATATAATACTTTCACACCGATGTTTTTTTACTAAGAGGATTAATCAAAGCATTAAAGAGTTTGCTCGAAATAAATAAATAAGATACACCCCGATGGTCTAGTAGTTGGTACCGGGTTGAGATCTTGGGGTCCTAGGTTAAATTCCCGGGTCGAGCTAACTTTGTATCAGTTTTTTCGGACACAGCTCGGGTTTATGCGGACAATAAAGTTATTTATTTTTAGCTGAAAAAATGAATTAACATGTTAGGGGTTTAATCAACTATGACATTTGAGCATAACAAAAATAATAATTTGTTTAATTTATCGTATTATTACTTTATTAGCAATATCGTAGTAGTTTGTTTTTTAAACACAGAAACTAAATAATTTATCGAAATATCTTCATTGGTACACAACACTAGTGTCCTTCCGATAAGTTTCTTTCGGCAATTTTAGTTATAGTCCAGTCAACGAAGCTGTAACTTTGCCATTTTAGATGAAAAGCTGAACCTGTTGCAAAAATTTTCGCTAAAGACTCCGTAATAACATACTAAAAATGCAGGGTCCTGAGTCACCGGGGTCATAGGAAAAAAAAATTGAAAAGGGTGAAAAAAATACTTTTTCCTAAAAATCTCGAAAACTAACAAAAATATGAGACAAAGTTTCAGACAAAAGATGTAGAGAATTACTTTGTCTACAGAAAAAATTATTATCAATTACGCGTATCGCGCACCGTTTTCTAGGAAATCGAGTACAAAGTGCACTTATTGATGTAGAATCAAATTAATAAAAATAAGACGGAAATCTCTTTGGGGATATTATATCGTAGAATGCATAAAAATAATTGAAATAACTGCCAGAATACCAGCGCTGCTGTGCTGTTTTTCAATGTCACAGCAGCATATGCTGAGGCAAGAACCCTGTTGGCCTGTTCTTATGTGTTACATATTTTATTTGTGCTTTTTTTTTAAATTATTATTGTTTGTTTTTTGTGCAATTTTTTGTACCTAAATGTCATAATATTTAAAGGCCAATAAATGGTTTTTCTTTTCTTTCTTTCTTTCTTTCAAATATTTGTAAAAATTCTATTTAAACGAAAAACATTGTTTGTGCGAATTTTCGCACTTTGTACGCGATTTCCTAGGAAACGGTGCGCGATACGCGCAAATTAATAATAACCTTTTTTGTAGACAAAGTAATTTTCTACGACTTTTGTCTGACACCTTTTTTCATTTTTCTGTTAGTTTTCGAGATTTTCAGGAAAAGTTCATTTTTTCACCCTTTTCCATTTTTTTTCGTACGACCCCGGTGACTCACGACCCTGCAATTTTAGTATGTTATTACGGAGTCTTTAACAAAAAATTTGACACCAGTTTCAGCTTTTCATCTAAAATGGCAAAGTTAGAGCTTCGTTGACTGGACTATTAATTCGGTCGCGCGCGAGTCTTCAGATGCGCTATTGTTTTTGGGCTTTAAGCGATTAACACGGTGTACTTTGTTTTGTAGTAAGGATGAATTAATTGTGAGAAGTGTAGTGTAATTAAGTGAAAATTTCGTACTATTTATTACGGTCGCAGGTGCGACAGCGAACGAATATCTACAGTGTTCGGATTTCGATGGCTCGGTCGGTGGGATCAACGCTTTTATTACATCGATAATTTGTTAGTGCGATGTAACGTTTGTACGAAAAAACTTATTGCGAAAAACCATACAGCGATTGCTCATGTCACCCTTGCTCTGACGTGACAATAATGTGGTTAAAATAAACTGAGTGTGTGCATGAGGGACCTATGGAGCTGGCGTTTCAGAAAACTTCGAGGAGAGAGTCAATTCGAGCTCTCCGACATGGTTGGTATTAGAGACCACCACACAACGACGACAAGTAGGTAAGTACTTAGCATGGTAGTCAATCAATGAAGTCACGAACAGCTGATAACACGTTGTTTGTGTCGATCTCACACAAACAACACTTGCAGTTTTAGTGCGCAAGTGTGGGGAAGCAGGTAATTAGTGCATTTGAAATTTTATGGGTACGTTCAGTCATAAACTACCGTAGTTATTGGCCGTAGTGCCAGTTTGCGTTGCGCGGAGCTACCGTATAGGTAACCACTTTTTGACCGTAAGTGGTCATCCTCACCTATGCTTTTATAAGAAATTCTACATTTTGAAATGAAGACAAGGTTGAACTATTGGAAATTACCCTAGATCTAGCGACAACTTCCCACGGTGGTAACACTAATGGAGGCCGGCCATCAAGTGTGAGCAAGAGCGCTATAGCTAAAGAGCGAGAAGGCAAGTAGGGAGGCGGGAAGACCCGCAAAGTAGTTCCATTGTGTAAAGTTGTTTGACATTGACTTTTCTAGTATCGATAGTAAACAAGCGTATTTCACGTAATACACAGGTTGTAGTATTTGACTATTAAAGCAAGATGAAAGTCTTCGTTTTTCTCGAAAACTATCGTATTAACAAAGAAAATATACTGTATGAATATCTTTTATTTTTAGTGTAGAATCAATTCTTAAAATATTGCCCCTTAATAAAATGTGACCCTATATACTCGAGCAGTTTCCTATGGCTGCGTTCTGGCATTGTATAGAATGAAAAGACGCCTCTGCGCAAAGTTATTGACATTGACGCAATTTATTTTTGCCTCTGTAATTTCACAGCCGCTAAATATCATTTTTGGCACTATTCTAATGAAAATATGTAGTCTTTGACACACTAGGAGCTTTTAATTCATAATATACCTACTTACGAAGAAGATTGCGACACTTTTAGAATGAGTCGCCAACACCAGCAAATTAGACTACGCTAACTCGAAATTTTGCAAATTTCACTTTTTTACACCATACTGCTTAATATATGGAGTAGAATCTACCACATAAAATTCATATAGAAATTCTAAAAAATAACAAAGTTACAAATTGAAGAAAGCGCTAAGTCAATGTACTTTTTAAAATCACCCGACATAGACTACGCTAACACTAGTTGGAGGCGTCTTGTCGGGAATCGCGCCTTAAGTATCCGAAAATTAAATATTAATATTCACGGGATTAGTGGTGATGCATTGATAAAAGTATTTATAAGTGAGTTAATCATTAAACAATAATGTCTCAATATCGAGCTCATTTTATAGTGGAATTAAGCAAAAACAATAATTGCCAATTGACGACTCGTGAAGAAATAACTGAAAAGTCAAGTAGGAATGATGAGAGAGGTAAGTATTGATATTGAATATTTACATTTGAAACGAATTAATCAATGCAAATACTTTTAAGTAGCCATAATAATAAATTAAGAAAAATTTAGGCACTCGGTATCTTGTCCGCGTAACACTACGCTATGCTTACTTAGCGTTGTTTTATTCGTTCAAATGCCGCGTACGTGTTCTAACACGTACAACTTAGCTTATCGTATAGTTCCGAAAATCGTTAGTTTAACTGATAATGTTATATGTTTAGGGTTTCATTGTCAAGCAAGTGCCAAATAATGAACAATTGAAATTTTATCCTGTCTGTCATAATGGCATAGAAATGGTCCAAAACGCCCAATTTTGTTGATTTGTTACTACTTTGTAAAGTTTTTAATTTTTTTTTTATTGTTGATAATGTAAGAATGTAATAAAATAGTAAATAGTTTTAACAGATGATCGTAAAAATTTGAAATGATACATTATAAATTAATTTATTAGCAGTAGAGGTTGCAATCGAATACTCGAATTATTTTAATCTTCATTCCAAATTTGTATTCGAATAGTAAACTAATACAAATTAGAATATTCGAATATTACCAAAAAAAACTACGCCAACTAATTGTTGTTGGCAACACTGCTTGACGCCCTCCGACTGACTCGGCCTACACAGTGGTCCACATATAGTTATTAACGAATCGCTTTGCTAGCCTTGACAATTGCGTTTCGGTGGACGATATAAACGACAGGTTTGTAAAAACTGTCCACTCGGGGGAACTGTATAAACCTCAGAAACTAACTGATCACACCCTTTAACCTCATGGGCTCATGGCTGAGCGTTGTACTATGATGCTGCATACTCCTGATGACGCTGAGGCATATCGGTAGCTCAATACACGGATTGATAAGTCTCTGCGACATGATATCCGAGACTTGAATACAAGTCGTATTACAGACGCGATAGAGCGGAATAAAGGTTCCAAAGCATTTACAAAAGTCTTATCTATTGAGCTAAGTCAGCTGAGAAAGCTAACAACTGGGGACGGCTGATGGTGGCTACAAAGTCTGAGGTTTTGAAGGAGATCGAGAGGTTCAATGGACAGCTTTATACCTCGGTGTCAAAACCTGTCAGTAACTAGGCTAAAGACCTACAGTCTGTTTCAAACACGATGATATGCCTGACACATCCATAGAACGTAAATGTTTGCGTTTAGGAAAATGTTGACTTTGATATAAATACAAATTTGAATAATAAAGAAATAGATCAACACTAAATACTGTACATTAATAACGATTTAATAAGAGTCATGGTGTTTTTTTTCGGTTTAGAGAAGTTTTATGTATATTTTTCTATAAAATATAAAAATTATATGAGACGTACTAGGTTACGTTCTATGGTCTTTTAAACCAGAGATGTGACTTAGGTTTTATTATTAATCGATAAAAATCGTGAATAATCGAAACTATAATTTAAGGGAAAGAATAGTGGAATATTCGTAAAAAAATATTGTATTATGTAAAATAATACCGTCAATTTAAAATCGATGTTCACAATGTACAAAACTAACACGTTACTATTTATTGACCGAGTGAGCGAAGCGAGCGAGGGGTACAAATTATTTTTGTATGTACCTACATAATAAAGGTATGATGTTTGTTCCGCGAAAATTCTCGAACGGGTGATCTGATTTAGACGAAAATGTAGGAATAGTTAATAGAATTTTTAAGTTTGTTGACCATCGGTTTAGTAGTTTTTGTAATATTCACGTTTTTGTAAGAAAATAAATAATTGTATTTTAATTCTCTGGGTCTGGGGAAACTAACTGTACGGTTAATATTAATTCAGATTTAGCTTTCCTGTCCGCTGCCTTCCAGGCTGCTATGTGCGTATCGGCATCATTTGGTCTTGGCCTTTCTCCACTTAAATACTCCCAGTAGTCGCTTCGTACAAGTAATGCCTCTATCTGTACCTTCCAACTGTCATAGTTATCTTTTGTTAATAATTCAATACTTAAGGTGGGTCTATGCTTACGAGCCGAGCACGAGCCGCGCACGAGCGGAGCACGAGCCGCGCACGAGCGGAGCACGAGCCGAGCCGCTCTGCTCGCGTGACAAGTGTGGACACACAATGAGCCTGCACTGCGAGCGCGATGCAAATCTCTTTGTGTTCGTCAAAAACCCGACAATCGCGGAGCACAGTCGAACACGAGCCGAATGCTCGAAGCGCGCTCGTTAGAGGCTCGAAATCGGTCCACAGTAGTACACGAATTTTGGATCGGCTCGTGCTCCGCTCGTGCGCGGCTCGTGCTCGGCTCGTAAGCATAGACCCACCTTTACATACATTCGCAGACATGATTCGGTCGTACCCTTTTTCAAATAATTTTCGATGACTCCTTTCTTAGTTACATGTACCTACTCACTCTTTATTTTCGCTGGTCCTGGGCCCATAACCTTTGTAGGGGTAAATATAACACAGTTTTAAAGAGAAATATTTATTGTACATAAATAAGAAAAAATATATACCCAGGACCCCGAGATCTCGGCCCGGTACCTAAACCACTAGACCATTGAGGCGTTTGTACATAAATAATAACTGGAAAATATTTGTTTTATTGTCCTTACACTCTTACAAATATTTTCCAGTTATTATTTATGTACAATAAATATTTCTCTTTATAACTGTGTTATCTGATATTAACCTCTACACTAGCTAATATCAAAGTAAAAAAAATTAAAATTTATCATACATTAAAAATCTATACTTTGAATCGATTGTCATAAGCACTAAGATATAATCGATAATCGATTGGTTATGCAGGTTGACACATGAGGTCACGTCTCTTTAATTGTCAAAGATGAGGTGTCACCCATATCATCGTGTTTGAAACAGACTGTAAGAGCCAAGCTTACCCGTCACTACACTAAAGTCATTTTGGGCATCAGTCTGTATGAGATTTGGATGGCCTTTAAGAACATGGCGTCGAATGAAAACGGTATTACTTCCGAGCTCCTGAAAGCAGGTAAAAAAACCCGTGCTGAAGTTACTTCAGAAGCTTTTTAACTTTGTCTTGCTCGGGAGTGTCACGCCACAGGCATGGATCAGATGTGTGGTAGTGCATCATATACAAGCTGTTTGCTAACAGCTTGTGCAAGGGTCATCACGAATCCTCTCGCACGCAGATTTGCTGATTTCCAGCCAAACTAACAAGCCAGTTTCCGAAAAATTGTGTTTAGCGTTTGTGGACTATGACAAGTCCTTTAATTCGATCGAGACATAGGTAAAGTTACAGGCTCTCTCTACTGTTAAAAATATAGTTTATAGCAATTAAACCGGACAATTGTTAAAATATAGTTTAAAACAATAAAAATATAATTTAAGTAGTTTTGAAAATCATATTTGAATATCACTGAAAAAATATTCGAACATTCGAAAAGAAAAATCATCGAATATTTGCAATCTCTAATTAACAGCCGGGTGTGCACGCTGCATGTGCTGCCCGAAGATGCGCGCGAATTTATTCAAATATTTTTCCAAATCGTATTTTATATCTAATACGTCCGGGGCTTGTGTACATATTTCCCTACTAAGTTGTTTCTATTAAGTACCTAGCAATAATAATGATTGGTTGTCATAGGTACCAAATAAATTAAAATATAAATAAAATAAATGTGTTTTTATATCATATTAGTATCTTCCTATATATTTAAAATTACGTTAAACCAGGTGAATGAGCTAGCCAAGACGATAAAAAACTATGCTATGTGTAATTTAGCGCCATTTAATATGATTTACGTAGTCATTACATTTTTCTGAAATACTAAGCTAACTCGTAAAAATATGATTTACATTTAATTATTTAACTTTGTATATCTTTAAGTTAATAACCCTTTCAGAACTGGCCTTACACGATTGTGTGGTTTACTAGATTCAATTTTGTACAAAAACTATTTCTTTTAAATGAACGGGCTCGACTCCACACGATTGCGCGTGAGCCGCCCTTTGACCGTAAGATTGAATTTCGGGTGTCAGTCAGTCGACCAACAGGCAGCGACCTGTCGAGTACAGCAGTATTTTTCGGTTCCGGTTTCGACAAATGTTAGTAGAATTACTTGAGTATTTATTAGTTATTTGTATGGTTTATTGCACGAAAGATAAGTTTAATGTTTTTGCGATGTTACTTTGTGTTTTTTACACTAATTTCGATAGTAACGCCTACAGTAGCAAGTTACTAAACTTTTCCGACACAATTGTATGAAGAAGGGCCGAAGGCTATCTCATAGCGGACTTAGGACTTTTTTAATTTCACTGATTTTTCAAAGAAGGAGCTATTTTTAAATGAAGATCAAACTAATAACTTTTTAAATGGGTCTGAGGATTACGGAAGTGATGACGGACGACCATCATCTAGACATTCCATTTCCTTCTCTTCTTCCTCTGAGTCATCAAGTGATGAAGACGTCCCACAGACAAATTTGAGATGGAAAAAGAAGAAATTTCAGTCAAAGCCGATACCAATGGGACCAGTTCCTGAGCTACACGCAGTGTTACCTCCAGTACAATACTTCGAACGGTATTTTAAGCCGGAATTAATGGAGCAGTTTGCGCTAGCTACAAATCAATATTTCATGACTATTACTGGTCATCAATCGAAGCCTGTTTGTACTTCTGGGGAAATCAAAAAGTTTTTTGGTATCCACGGTTTGATGGGTTGTTTTAGCTTTCCCAAAATTAAATTATTTTGGAACCAGCGATACAAATTTGACCCCATTGCTAGTGCCATGTCAAGAGATAGATTTTTTCTCATTAGGGTAAACTTACACGTTTTAAACGTTCAGTACCTATTGTGCTGGAGTTAATACTGCATGTAGCTCTGGAACTGGTACCATTGGTATCGGCTTTGACTGAAATTTTTTCTTTTTTCATAACTAAGGTTAATTGATTACTTGATTGATCTCATTTACAACTATAGGAAGACTGAATCAGCACTAATTAAGACTGATTTATACTAATAATAGGAGATTGTTACCTAATATTCTATAACTTTTTGTTGATTTTGCATGTACGAGTTTAAAATATTGTTAAATTAATGCTTATAAACATTTTATTATTAAAAAAAATGTTTCCTTTAAAAAAAATTACAGGCTTAGGCCCGTCTTGATACAATTGTGCGGTCTCACGATTGTGTCTTCGCTGTCACATTTGTATGAATCAGGGCCAAACCCTGATTCATACAAATGTGTGGGCTATAATTTTCCAAGATGGCGGCCGGAAAATGGAAAAACGACCTCAGATTTGTAATTAGAAGGTCATT
This sequence comes from Mecyna flavalis, assembly GCA_949319885.1. Lineage (NCBI taxonomy): Eukaryota > Metazoa > Arthropoda > Insecta > Lepidoptera > Crambidae > Mecyna > Mecyna flavalis. The sequence continues at coordinate 12,668,834 of OX439426.1, forward strand.
TTATGTAGGGAATGCTTTTTTTTTCGGACAATTTCTACGTAGTTTCGGTGCAGGTCTGAAAGGGCTAATAAAGTTAATGTTTTCATAATTGACATTCTTTATTTATGCAATTTGTCCACAGTTCTATTTAAAATTATTAGTATTATGATTTTGTACATTTCATACAAAAGTAAGCTAAGTATAAGTTGGCTTAATCTTTAAAGCATTACTTAATCAGGGTTTCTTGTGAACACTAAGCTAACTCGAGCTAAAACTTAAACTAATAATGATTATTAAAATTAAGTAACAACATTCCCTTAAGCATTAAAAGATACGTAAGTGTATAAAATTTCATAAAAATCTGTAGATAAATAAAAAAGTTATCACAAGTTTCCTTTCAATCCGCTCTGGTGTAAATATGACTTTTTTAAGTTAGCGTAGTCTTAATTGCTGGTGTCGATGTTATGCAGTGTCACATGCTTGTAGCAATCAAACCACATTGTGTGAGAGAATGCCATCAACACATCATTAATCGTTAGGCATCTCATCGTCATCAGACTTCCAGATAGACCACATTGCGCTGTGTTTTGTTTAGTCTGGTTCAGGTTCAACAAACACGTTTTCAAACTATAAAAAACATGACCAACAAACATGTATTAGGATTACCTAACTCAAAAAGATAATCTTAGTAATTACAAAATTGTACACTTTAAGAAATAAAAAAATGTATGTTTTTTTGCAAAGTGAACACGTGTACATGTCGCAGTATCATAGTTAGAGCCGAATTATAGTTATATGCCAAGGGTTATAATTATATAACGTAAGATGGTTATAAGGAAGCGATTTATAACTATCGTACGGCCACAATCTAGTAATATGGTTATCTGACTAAACTAATCTAGTTACATAGTTATAAATCTACTAAACAATTAAATAAAACGATTTAATGGTCTTTATTTTTATTATAATCAACTTTTTGTAACCTACAATTAGTTACATTACAATACTTTTTATTAATAAAACGTGTCAGTCCGAATACGTAATTTTAAAAACCATTTCTTTCAATAATTTAGGGAATAGGTGGATTTAGGGAATAGGCTAAGGCGGGAGCTCCGCTACGCTCCGCTCCCGCCTTAGCCTTCTAACCTATGTCCATCCGAGTCGATTTCCGCCTCCGGCCGTTTATACAATGTTTATTACCTCACTAATAATATTAGTCGCCAAGTTATATTTATTACACCTCATCTATAATTCCATACTATAAAATATTTAGACGCCCGTTAATTTCTTAGTCGCCCCAGTCGATTTATAACTATAGAACTAGATTAGTTTAGTCAGATAACCATATTACTAGATTGTGACCGTACGATAGTTATAAATCGCTCCTTATAACTATCTTACGTTACATAGTTATAACCCTGGCATATAACTATATTACAGCTTTATCTATCTTACTGCGACATACACAACACAACAGTGGTTATTTAAATACATATTTCCCAAACCGCATAAAACATTATCAGACCAGAAATAACAAGCTAGCTTCGACGTCAATTCTAATCCTACAATGCTAGGTATATCTACGCTGCTTTGGTGTGCATGCTTCATCGAGCATTTTGTTTTGGAAACTAACAGTGCTATGTAAATATTTGGACCATGTTGATTGGATAAAGAGAATCCTTAACCTATTTCTAGTGCTGGTAGTAATTATTGAAAACTAGGAAGCGTTTTAAATTAACGATCACAATGTGTTGCAATAATGGAAGTACCTACCTAATTTAAGACTGTTAGCTCTAACACCCATGGCTATCTCAAATTTATTTCTTGGATGAATGCCCATTATATACATATTTTGTTACCTTTGTTATATCCGTAATAATTTTGAACAAAGCGATAATAAGATGTTTTAATAGAATTGCATCTGTCTAGTTTTACGTCTTAATTCATCCTAAAACCCCCAACATTTTGTTTGTGCTTCTGTAATAATTACTTCATTTATCAGGCAGAGAATGTAGCATGGCCGCCTAACGTTAGGGGCTACAAGGAATATTACATACTTAGCCACTCATACTATCATTAATGTTGTTTTACTTATGTAAGTGTATACATTCTCGCTCTCTCATCAATATCCTATGTACTTTAGGATAAATTTAATGTAAGTGTTATTGTCTGATTTATGTTCGAATCTTGCAATAGAGTACATACGCATTTGCGATTATTCCCGTCTGCATTAAACAAAACACTTATTGCGGCGTTGGTTTTTCCAGAATCAAGCTACTATCGAACAAAGCTTATCCCGAATACGCGTCTGATAGACTTCCTGACACGTACGATCACTTCAAAAGAAGCAATGATTATGACGATAATAGCAGCCGGTTCGTCCAGCGGCCGTCGTCGCCGGTACAACCTGTACATGATGCCTCAGCGCTGCCCACTCCGAAGACGATCACGGTCCATCAGCCACGGGAAGACCCGAAGCTCTTCTACCAGTCTGATTTGTATATTAAAGAAAATAATAGGAAGAACATAGAGCGGGAGGTGTCGGCTATATTCCCCGGAAGAGAAGTTATTCGCGCTGGTGAAAGGTACTACGGACCTAGGTCGCTCGCTCTGCGGTCGGATAGGAGTGCAAATAGAATAAACACAGGTATATTGTTTATTGATGGATGAATATTTGTCTCTCTTTGATTGATTCACTAAATGGATTTAGATGGAAACTTTAAAGCTAACAGAATAAAACATACCATGCGAATCCGCAAGCAGAAGCTGCTTAGTTTAGCTAGCATTTAGTACCTAAGTAAATACATCGTTAAGTACCGAATACGTATCCTACCTACCTAAAACCAAATTTTAAAGTTTCCTTAAGTATTTTTTTTAATATTGTCTGTCATCTTATTATAATTATATATCATGTCTTTCAGAGTACAATGACATTTGTGTTAAGTGCCCACACGACAGAACATTGGTAGCGAAGCCTGGCTCCGACCGAGTATTGCTACAGTACCCCCGCCTGACCACGTGTTCTGGCCTGAAGGCGCCCAGAAACGTGCGATTCATTCCTCTCTACGGACCCAAATTCGGATCCTTGATTACTCAGGGATCTCACATAATTATCGGACGGATTTCTTATAGAAGCAAGGTAAGTGAACTGAATGAATTTAATCGGTAAACAGTGCAATGTGCTGACATACCTTAAACTGCCTTTGTGCCTGCAGTGGCTTAATAATAGTCAATTTACCTAAGCTTAAATTAAATCGTCGATTCTAACGCAAAGCATAAACGCTAATGTTTATCCAATGAATGTGTTTCAAGTGGAATTTAAAGGGCTGCACTGACTGTCTAATTTGCCAGTCGAAAAATTAAAGTTTATGATGATATTTAAGTAATACATTTCAATGGTTTCAGGAGATACAAATGTGCAAGATGCAGGTGCACGTTATTGTACAGTCTTGTTCAGTGCCTAGTTACTTGATTTCGCAATGTGTCGATAGCACTAATGTATGCAACTTTTCCTGCCGCGACCCAAACTTGGAACTGCATGGTGATTCGACCCTTTCCTGTGGAGATACCATGGGTTGGGTAGGATGGACAGGAAAGCTGCCTTTCTGTCGAGGTGACTATATTTTTCATATTAATCAAAGCTCATAGTTCTTTATTATCATCAACCGAAAGATGTTATCTATAAACTTATCTATGGTCATTATTCAAATCAATCCTTCTAGCCCCGGATTACTAGACACAATAGAAAATCTATTGTTATGCGGCACCCGAGTGCTGGTTCGGCGTTGAGTGGTTAATATTTATTTAATTACCAAAACCTTATTGTTATAAAAGTCTTTGTAATGTCATCAAAGCAGCTAAGTCATCTTAGGATAAACACGAGAACGTGATGCGTGGGAGCATACGCCATACAGACAGAGAATGCAGCATGCGTACCTATTTTGAAATACAACTGTTTAACATGCCTAATTAATTTGTACACAGCACGAACCTGGTGTGAGCGCCCAGTTCCTCCGGACCACGGCCGCCTCAGCTGCAAAGGGTCTTCAGACGGGTCTGGCTTAGCCGAAGGGTCCACCTGCCGCGTGAAATGCGCACGCGGCTGGCATTGGTCTCCCCGAGCAGCCACTGTATGCCGTCGCGGATCTTGGACCTACAACATTACATGCGCTCCCAAGAGAGCCTACACTGCTAACTATAGATAACGCACCTCATAATTATTATGCCTGATAATGGCTTTGTTCAAAATCAGTCTCAATTTTTAGAGAGACAAATTGTATCTGATTTGATTGTTCACGAACTTGTAAGTTTAAAAGCACTCCAATGTCGTTTGGTAGGTGCTTTACGAACTTTGGAAACAGAAGTAGGTACATTTTGTAAAGATTTCTTACTACCTTTTAAACACTAGGTAACAGGTACAATTAAGTTGTCAGGTAATATTGTAGTTATACAACACAATTATTCTGAAGATAAACGTATTTTTAACACGCTTTTATTTTGTGTTATCATTTATGCTTATTCCTAAATATTTTCTGATTTAGGTGTAAGTAGGTACCCACTAGATATTACTTATCCTTTATGTATGTTTAATAATATCGATCAACTTTTTTTTTTTATTAAGGAAGTCAATTGTATTTCATGTAATTTTTATTTTTGCATTAAAAATATTACTTCCTCAAATAATGTTTTATTTTATTTAAAAGCAACTGTAATCAAGTTAGGCTTTTGTTTAGTACCAGTTTAATTTTATCAGACAGTTATCTTACATGAGTGGTGGGTGAAACTACGAGTAGGTACCTAATAATACTGCTTAACTATCTATATCTTAAACTTTGGTGTAGGTAAGTAGATAATATTATGGTAAAAACTGGTAAAAAGTAGAATCGGCTACTGCACTACAGGTATAATAGCCGGATCGATTCCCTAACAAATGTTTGTCAGCCTCTGGGGCCTGGTGGCCCAGTTTGCCTCTGGGTCTGACATTGTGAACAATGTCAGACCCAGAGGACCCAGGTTCGATTCCCAGTGGGGGTACATATTGTAGGTATTCGGCTTGGTTGGTGGTAGGTTAGTCCGCCTTGCTAGCTATCACCTGGCTATCACCATCATATCTAAGCACAGACTAAGTAGAGAAAATCTAAGTCTGACGCTAAAACAATGTTGTTGTTCCTCAGTGATTGAGTATTCCGGGAGTAGTGCTCTTCCTCCTTCAGCCTTAGGCCTTAATCATTGAGGTGTGATGAAGGCTAAGTGTCACCCCGTTTAAAAAAGACGTCCCACGTCAGGCAACACTGCATCGGGCACAGATAACAGAAACTAAAGGGAGATATGGTAAGGGGGCGGGGCAGGTGTCGCAGCTGTTTGCGCAAAAACAGAAACATTGCTTGTTGCACATTCAGTTGAAGTTTGACCGTCGGCCAGATATTTTTTGACAATGCCGTGTTGTTCCGTGGTGATTTGTAAAAGTCGAAGTGATACTAGCAACTTTAAGTCAAATGGAATCACATTCCATCCGTAAGTGCTGAAAATAATATGTTTTTCTTATTAAAAGTTCAAAAACTTGTCTTCAGAACTTTCATACTATGTGGCAGAACACTATTAGCAATATTGTATGTAAACAGTTTACAATGCTCGCTCTATACTAATGATTATTCGAACGTTGAGTTTTAAAACCGCAGTGTATGATGAACACATTGAAGCTAACAAAACACGTTCAATCGTGTGGTACGGCCGCTGCCCGCAGTCGTGAGCTAGTGATGTGCCTCGACTGTCTCATGTCGATAAGAACTCGACAATTTAGATAATATTTAATTTTATATTGACGAATTAACACTACGGAAATTTTTTTTTTTTTATTTATTTATTCATTGGTAGTTATTTGTATACAAAGGTATGATAAGTAGGTATTATTACAAAATAGAATAACGTACACGCTTACCTACCTAAGCTAATATCTATAAACAAAAAGTAAAGGTTGCTGACCATCTGTGTGGATGTAAACAAAAGATAAGAAAGCTCTTTTGTGTCTTTGGCGGCCGACTCCGGTCGCAACATCTGCATGGGATTTCCAAGAATTTATTACAAACTATTCAATACTTACTTCAATACTTACTTATGTATAAATGAAATGTATAAATGTATTTATGTTAAAAAGAAAATGACCGGACTTACTTTAATTTAGTTTAGATCATGTCTGCCGGAATCGATACCAATGTTTTCCGTTTTATCGACAAGCAATCCCTATCGTGAACGCATATTTTTGCGTCTGTAGTGGTGCTGTACATACATAACTTGTAACCCGGTGTGCGAACCAGTATTCGGGCTTAATTCCTTGTGTGCATGGCACGCACACAACTCGAAGTATTGTTTTTATTCTATTTACTCTGTGTGCGTAAATTTCTAATGCGACAATCTATGGCGACAATAGGTTTCGAACTCGGCACATGGGATGGCATCTCTCTTTTTATTTTAGATCTCTATGGCATCGGGTCTATGCATCGCATAAATTTAGTATGCTTTGGGTTTAGGGATGGCGATCTGAGATCGATTAATCGAAGAATCGATTTTTTGAGCCAAAAAGATCGATTTTTTAAATCGATATGTAGTACTGAATCGATTCAGTGAATCGATATTTCACCCTTGAAAATCGACATTCGATTTTATTTCATGTTTTGGTATAAGCCAAAAAAGTATTTACAATTAATTTAATGTAAGTAGGTACGCGTATTATAAGAGTGCTGCCAGCTGCCGGTTAAAGGATTATTCGAAAACTCGCGAAATGGCTGAATGTTTGGATTCCTGCGCCTTTCTTTATGTAACGTTTGTAATCTTTGACTTTTGTCTGTATCTGTGACTGACATTTCTTGTTGCGTCATCATTATACTTTGTTAAATCTTTGATGATCTCTGCGACAGGTGTCGCAGTGACATTACTAGAGGCGTAGTCTTACCATAAACGAATGTTAAAACTTCGATTCGGAATTAATCGATTCTTCTATCAATCCACACTGAACGATTGAGGACCTCTAATAAAACTAAAGGACATCCTCATCTCATGGTTTGATAGCACAATTGGCATGCTCTATGACTATGTGCAAACATTAGTGATAAAGATTTGTGTTTTTCCTGTGCTGTGTCTGGATGTTATTCTGTAATTAAGTACCAATTTTCGGTAACTTTGCTATTTTTGATACTCGTAACACAGTCATGTCATGTGCTCTTTTCACTAACTTTGAGATATCAGCTGATATAGTTTGGTTGTTTTTCGGAGATTCTCAAATTATTATTTTGAATTTCGGACTTCAATCATATTCAAATTATTTTATCTAAACCGACTTACTTCTAATTAAATTAATTGGTTTTTGATTATAAAATTGTACGTTTAAAAAGATAAACAAAAAGAAAATTTTCCGATGTTTTAAAATTTCATAATCGATTATTACGTGTAAGCGAATGATAATAGCAATGAACATCTCTAAGTGGGCGGGAACCTACAATCATGAACGTTATTTCTCGTCATACATTTGTCAACGATATTAAATACCCTAGATACACCGACAGCGCTCAAAAAATGTCCCGCAAAACAAGTGCTTAAAAACGGTTTAAGCACTTGTTCGCTCCCAGTCGCGCGCGAACCGGCCTAGCGTCATTATGCCGAAGTGCTCCGTAAAAAAGTGCAAGAACAACACTTTAACCACTCAAAAAAAGGATGGAGTTTCGTATTTCCGGTAAGTAATAAATCGATCTTTGATAATAGAATGCATTAATGGTAAAAATTATCCTAAAACGTGCTAAAATTGTAATTTTCTAAAAAAAATCGGAAGAAATCAGACACGTGGCTGGCTGTATAGTTGTCCCTTTCCCACGCGCTGCGGTATTAATGCTTCTAACACTTTCACACAGAGTAATATTTAGAACATAGTAGTCATGGAGTCGCGTAGTACTAAAATTTACTATGGTATTTTTTTTATTTTGTCCAATATTACAACCAATATTTGCACAACTTTTTACAAAAATATCTGTATAACAATAAAAGAACTGTAAGAATAAAAAAGAATTCGGTGTTTAATGATTAATTACACTAGTAGAGGCTCATTTACACGCGGGTTCGAAAAACATGTTCCGTGAAATAACTTCAAAAATATGCCATTGAACTGCCATGTTTTTGTTTCATTAAGTACTTAGGCTAATTATTTATATGACGCAAGCAGTAATATTACATTATCTGTTAAACATTTCGAACAATATTGCAAAAAAGTCCATATTTTCATTTGTGGTACGTGGTTCCATTTCGGGTTGTTCATCAAAACATATTTTTTTAAATTAATTCCTTGGGGAAATCTTAGTTTTTTGTTTTCCCCTAACACTTTGATAAACGTATAGTCAGACAGCATCTGTAGTTTTAATAAGCACAATCTAGAAATATAATTTCCCGGGGCTTGAATGTGCGACCCCGTTTTTTCACTCATTAGTGTAGACCATACATAACTGTCCATTTACAAACATTCCTGTCGGTTTTCTGTGGAACCTTCCATGCAACCTAGTACAGCATCAGTCGCACTCGAAGACACCTAGGTGACGGTACGCGCCACGCGCTTCATTTTGCTAGGATATCAACATTAGTTTTGATTTCAGTGTTTAGACAAAAAAAAATTCATTCGTGTTTATTATTACTATATTAAAAGTATTTTAGCTAAAAATTCAATTCATTGCCTGATGGTTAGCCACATAAACACGCATGTTTCGATATACTTTCTGTTGGTGTCTGGAATAATTCCTTAAACAAAACTTTAGGATTTCGTTAAAAATGACATTTGTGTCGCTTCATTCGTGTCGATTTTTATGTAACACTAATGAAATTCATTTTTACATGAATGAAATTGTTTCTCATGGGTACTTTAATATTACATGAAAACTATGCATAACACCTGCGTCTCATGTCATGAAATACGGAGCTGATACGCGGACACTTCGGCACGGCTGGTCCATTAGATTAAAGTCGCTCAGCGAGCTTTGAAGAGAGCTAGGCTTAGCGTTTTTCTGAGGGAGCGAATCTGAGATGAGGTGACCCGACAGAGCAAGATGGGGCATGGGACATTATCCACACAGCGCCATCTAGCCCCAAACTAAGCATGAGCTTGTGCTATGGGTAGACAACGAATAAACATTACTTATATACTTTATTTTTTTTGGAAATACATACATATTATACATAGAAACACCCAGACCGATACAAACAGACATGTTCATGCACACAAATGTTTGTACCGTGCGGGGATCGAACCCGCGACCTCTGGTGTAATAGCCGACTTCTCGACCATTACACCAAATGGCTCGTCGCTAATAATAAATCATTAAGAGTTTAAATTTAATAAAAAATCGTTCCTTCAGTAGATAAACTTTAGTTAGTCATTTAACAAATAATTTTGTTTTTCATTCTAATTCATTATAAATAAAAAAATAACATCGATGACGACTCCTCTACTAACTCTGTTCTAAATGCAACGATTTTATGATTTTCAAACAGCGCAAACTGAACTAGACCTTATTTCTATTGATTTACAGCCTACATTCGTCTTTACAGCAATAAAGCAATAAAAATTTTACGAGCTTGCTGCCTGCGTACATTTTAAAATGTCGTAACTCGCGGACGCCTGCATTTGAAGTGAGATCGTATACCTGTGCATTAAGGTCAACTTTTGAATATTGAAATTAGAATTGATATTATTTTCCTCCTTAGCGCACCCCCCACCGTTGCTATGTACTTTTGGGACACTTTTTGAAGGCGGTTTTATAGGCAATGTTGCTTCTAGGGTATTTAAATTCGTTGACATTTGTCAGTCAAAAATTGTAAAATTTAACAGCTGTCAAATCGATGACAGCTGTCGCAGAGATCATCTAAGATTTAAATAAGTTTAGAGGTCGGATATTTGGATGCATAACTTAGAGTAGAACACATGGAGATGCCCTAAGTAGGTACAAAACGTGTATACCTAAAGTTGGAACACAAAATGGCGCCACCAATGATAGCGCCCGACCGTAGTGCAACCAATATTGTATATCGATATATTTAACGATACAAGTTTACGTGTCGATCATAAATGCACATATTTTGTTAGAAATCTATAAATAGTTTCTTATTTTCCTATCACAAAATAATGATGATGCAGTGCCTTAATATAACAATAGGTTAGTTATATATATTATGGAAATTTCAACTTCACATGGTTAATAAACCTATTACATTTTTCCAAAAATCCTAAACAGAAGATAAAGTGAAGATACTGTACTGTTTCATACTACCATCACGTAATCTTGTTATGTCGAGAGTTCTGTAAAACCAGTTTTCGTTGAAGTGTAGCGAGCAAACGTGCTTTTATGTCGCGGATTTATATTTTCCCCACCTATTAACTCTATCTATTTCTTCTTTAATGTTTCACTTACAGGAAATCTGCAGAAATATACCATTGCAGAATATAACTAATCTAAAACGTATCGATACATAAAAATATTGTGCCACATCACTAGCTGGAACACAATATGGCGAAACCGGCACGCGTCAAAAACTGTGTGACGTCACTAAAAAGTGTTGCCAAAATGGGTACAATGCAAAGATATCTGTCTCTTTTTTCATACGCAACAATCACTTAGATGAAAAGAGATAAGTATATATTTGTAAGGCAAGTGTCGATTCGATGTATATTCATATAAGCAATTTTTTGTATAGATCAATAGGGCATCTCCATATGTTCTACTCTAAGATGCATAATTATTTACCTAAAGTTCATTTTTGCTACAATATTATGGTAGCGCCTTCTTAAAAAATATTTTTTCCTTATTAATCCCGCGATTCCGGGAAATTAGTACATGCGAATCTAGTCGATATCACGGTGGGAATTGACGTCTTTAGCATGTGGCATTTTTTTACCGACTTCAAAATAGGAGGAGGTAATAAATCCGATTGCATGTATTTTTTTATATATGCCCGGCCATTTCTCCGTCATTTGTGAATTCGTATGATAAAAATTTTTTGAATATTAAAGAAAAAATATGAGGCAATCTTTATTTCTGTTATAAAAAAATTAATTTGTCAAATCCAAAACCCCCAATTTTTTTTGATATAAAAGTGAACTCCATATTAACACCTTAAAATAAGTAAATATAGCTACACACGGCACACCCGATTTGATACAATAATAAAAAACTAAATTTGTCGATCGAGTCGATTTTATCGATACAAAAGTGCTTTCCATGTTATGACAATACCTCAATTTGAGGTAAATATGCATCCGAATATCCGATCTTTATTAATAATACATTATAAATCAACTTGAAAAAAAGATCGATTTTTCAGAAATCGATCTTTTTGGCCTCGATTTTTTGTGGATCGATTCATTGGGTCACGATTCGAATCGATTCAAAAAATCGATTTTTTTTCGGAAAGAATCGCCATCCCTAATCGGGTTGACCTGGGTTGACCCTAAATATCACTGTGACACCCACAGATCAGTAATATATAGCAAGCGTGACACCTGTCGCGGCTGTCGCAGGAATCATCGTAGATTTTACAAAGTATAGATTAACAAGGTAATATCCTCATTATTTATTTGTATCTTTTCAGAATTCTTCGTCCTTCCTCAAAAAATAATAATTCATCGAAAGAGACATGGACCTATAGACCGACAAACTTATCTGTTCCGGTCTTAGAGTAGAACACATGGAGATGCCCTAAGTAGGTACCAAACGTGTATACCTAAAGTTGGAACACAAAATGGCGCCACCAATGGTAGCGCCCGACCGTAGTGCAGCCAATATTGTATATCGATATATTTATCGATACAAGTTTACGTGTCGATCATAAATGCACATATTTTGTTAGAAATCTATTAATAGTTCTTATTTTCCTATCACAAAATAATGATGATGCAGTGCCTTGATATAACAAAAGGTTAGTTATATATATTATTATAAAAATTTCAACTTCACATGGATAATAAACCTATTACATTTTTCCAAAAATCCTAAACAGAAGATAAAGTGAAGATACTGTACTGTTTCATACTACCATCACGTAATCTTGTTAATGTCGAGAGTTCTGTAAAACCAGTTTTCGTTGAAGTGTAGCGAGCAAACGTGCCTTATTTTATGTCGCGGATTTATATTTTCCCCACCTATTAACTCTATCTATTTCTTCTTTAATGTTTCACTTACAGGAAATCTGCAGAAATATACCATTGCAGAATATACCTAACTATCTAAAACGTGTCGATACATAAAAATATTGTGCCACATCACTAGCTGGAACACAATATGGCGAAACCGGCACGCGTCAAAAACTGTGTGACGTCACTAAAAAGTGTTGCCAAAATGGGTACAATGCAAAGATATCTGTCTCTTTTTTCATACGCAACAATCACTTAGATGAAAAGAGATAAGTATATATTTGTAAGGCAAGTGTCGATTCGATGTATATTCATATAAGCAATTTTTTGTATAGATCAATAGGGCATCTCCATATGTTCTACTCTAAGGTTCCGGTGGCGGCGTCGCTACTGTCTATTTAAAACTGTCATTAAATATAGTTTTGCATAGAGATGTGTAAGTAGCCGGATGGTTTGGATTATTAGCGATTATTATCCATTTGTAGCCGTTAATAGCCACGCAATGGCTAATAACCCTGCTATTAATGTATTTGAAAGTAATAAATGTAATTTTTTGTTTTCTTCTAATTTTGACATTACTAACCAATAAAAATCATCAAAATTTCGCATCAAACATCTCTCAAAATCAAATCAAAGACTCCGAAATATTCGTTTAATTATTTCACGTAATTTGAATGTATACCAGTGTTTGGTTATTTAGTATTGTATAAATTACATTATTCATTTGTATTCATTTACAAATTAATGTTACGAATATTATTCTTACCCCCTGTAGTCCTGGGGTAAGAATAAGGCTACGGTAGCTCCTGCCTGACGTAAAAGGCGTCTAAAAGGAGGCTTCGGCGGAGAAGGCACCTCGCTGCAGATATGCTACAGAGGTTGGCGGACTCGGCGAAGTAGGCAAGGTGAATGGCCTAAAGGGCGATTGCAGTTAGCACAGCTGCTGCAGTCGGCCAGACACATCATCTGACTTCTCCTTCAGTCGTAGCGGTCTTCCGTTCCACTGAACCAGGGAGAAGGAGGACGAGTGCGTGCGCCTGCGTTAGCGCGACCGCTTGCGCACCCTAATATATCCTGCGCACTTGACCGCTTTCGTATTATGGACTCCGATTTCCTAAAGTCCCGTGGCGATGGGATAAGGTAGAGAGGTCTGGCGTTGATGCACGTTGGGCTTTGTCTGAATCCTACACACGGGCGGTCCTGGGGGTGTGATTACACACCGTGGTCGCTTCTGTGCTGTAATTCTGGGACGACAGTACGGATTCGGCAGCACCTGGGATGTCAAAGCAGCCCTATTTAGGGAAGCACTGCTTTCCCCGCTAAGCCGGGGGCGGGGCTAGAAAAGGTGCCCTAAACAAATGCTCGTTCCATTTCAAAAGGTGGTAGTAGCCGCGACTGCCATCGCATCACCCTTTCGCGGTCGAAGCAACAAGCAAAGAAAAAACAATAAGTTTAAAACTCCTGCTATGACTTTTGGCGCGTGGAATGTGAGAACGCTGATTGATCGAGATTGCAACGCCTGCCCTGAACGTAAAACCGCCATAGTAGCCCGCGAACTTAGTCGCTACAACATAGATGTGGCTGCTCTCAGCGAAACCCATCTTGCTGATGAGGGAGAGTTGGTGGAAGCTGGTGGCGGTTATACTTTCTTTTGGAAAGGTACCGCTTCCTCTGAGGACAGACGTTCTGGCGTGGGGTTTGCAATCAAAAATCAACTAGTAAAGCGTCTAGAGGAGTACCCTGTACACATCTCGGATCGTGTTACCACGTTGCGCCTCCACTTGGATGAAGATAATTTCCTTAATGTCATCAGTGTCTATGCTCCAACCTTAGACAAGTCTGATTTACGAGCAGTTAGTACGATGTTTGGACAGTATTAATCCCAAAGAGCAGGTTTTACTGTTAGGCGACTTTAATGCGAGGGTTGGTCGCGACTTTGAGGCGTGGCCTGGAGTCCTGGGCAGACACGGAATCGGCAACATGAACAGCAATGGTCATATGCTGCTTAGTTTTTGTGCTCAATATGACCTAGCGATATCGAACACTATGTTCCGACTTCCCGCCAAGCACAAGACAACGTGGATGCACCCGAGATCAAAACACTGGCATTTGATAGATTACGCCATCGTACGGCAAAGAGACATCTGCCAAGTCCAAGTCACCCGTGTAATGCGCGGTGCTCACTGCTGGACTGATCACCGGCTAGTAGTCACTAGGTTGCGATTACGCCTCCGTCGACCACGTAGATCCAGAGTTGTTGAACCAGCGTCTTTGAACTTGGACAAGCTAAAGGATAGCTTAGTTAGAGATAAGTTTGCTGAGGCTTTGGCGACTAATTTGTCGCCCTCAAATGAGGCAGATGATGTCGGGGCTGACTGGGCAACGTTGTCATCGCATCTAATAGAATCCGCTTCAGTTACTCTTGGTGCAAAAGCACGACGTAATGAAGATTGGTTCGATGAGAATGATGTGGTTCTCAGAAATGCATTCGACAAGCATCGTGCTCTTCTGCAACAATATGGTCGACGTGGTGGAAGCGATGCAATGGTCAAGGAGAGTGACTCAGAATTGCGTAAGCTGTCTCGAAGCCTTAAAGACAAGTGGTGGCATGACAAGGCTTGTCACATGCAGTGGCTCGCTGACACTAACCAGCTCGGGGAGTTTTACAGCGAGGTGCGCAAGCTGATCGGCACGTCCTACCGAGCGAAGATTCCGTTACGGTCATTAGATGACTCGCATCTTATTACTCGTAAGGAGGACGTGCTTAAACGCTGGGTTGAGCACTATGACACCCTGCTCAATGTAGATCGGTCAGCAGATCTACAACATATCAGCTTAATCACCCAACTCCCTTTGTCAACTGAGCTGGACGAGCCTCTAACCCGTGACGAGGTTGTTGCTGCTATCAGGCAGCAGCAAAACAAGCGGGCGGTCGGCATAGACCTTATACCGGGAGAACTGTTGAAGTACGGCGGTGAGGAGCTGCACACTCGGATTTGGCAACTGTTTGTGCGTATGTGGGAGGAAGAGAGAGTCCCGAACGAGTTTAAAGTGTCTCGAATTACCTCCCTTTATAAAAACAAAGGTGACCGTTCCAATTGCAACTCTTACCGTGGTATTTCACTCCTGTCCGCTCCTGGAAAGGCCTTTGCCAGAGTCCTATTAAACCGTCTGATCCCTCTATCGGAAAAAATTCTACCTGAAACCCAGTTCGGCTTCCGACCTAATCGAGGCACCTGCGATGCTATTTTTTCCGTTCGTCAACTGCAAGAGAAAAGTAGGGAACAGGGTCGTCAGTTGTACCTTTGCTTTGTTGACCTGGAAAAAGCATTTGACAGCGTGCCTCGTGAAGCTTTATGGATGGTGTTGAAAAAACTGGGATGCACAGAGAAGTTTGTGAGACTTCTTCGACTTCTACATGACGACATGCTATGCTGTGTTAACGTAGACGGCGAGCAATCTGGTTTCTTCCCCGTTACCTGTGGGGTAAAACAAGGGTGTGTTATTGCACCCACATTGTTCGCCTTATACTTTGCAGTGGTGGTCGAGGAGGTCTCACGGTCGGTCTCTCAAGGCGTACGCATCCGTTTTCGCACTGATGATGGCCTTTTTAACCTGACTAGACTTAAGGCACGTACTAAGGTGTCGCATGCACTGATTACCGAAATAATGTATGCCGACGACCTATGCTTTTTAGCAGAATCCCCAGATAGCTTGCAACAGCTTATGTCGGCTTTTCACCAAGCTTGCTGTAATTTCGGCCTGAAAATCAGTGTCAAATAGACAGAAGTGATGTCTTTGGACATACACGGTCACGAGACACTGGCCATAAAGCTTGGTGAGGACCAGTTGAAGCAGGTACATAAGTTCAAATATCTGGGGAGCACTATAACATCGAAGTGCGATCTTGACGCCGAAATTAACAGCAGAGTCGGTGCTGCAGCTGCGGCATTTGGCAAGCTGTGGTCCAAGATCTTTTGCTCCCACGATATTAAGCTGCCCACCAAAGTATCGGTGTATATGGCCATCGTGCTGCCAAACCTTCTCTATTCCTCCGAAACGTGGTGTTTATACCGTCACCAAATACGCACACTTGACCGCTTCCACCTGAAGTGTCTGCGGAAAATATTGAATATCAGTTCTGCGACGAGCCAATGTTGGTGGCATTGAGGCTTATATAATGCGTCGGCAGCTTCGATGGTGCGGTCATATATCACGGATGGCGGAAAACAGAGTGGCGAAGCGCATCTTTTATTCTGAACTCGAGGAGGGCCAGCGGAAACGCGGCGGGCAACTCCTCCGATATAAAGATGTTCAGAAGCGACACATGAAAAGATGCAATATTGAGCCCTCTGAATGGGAAGATTTGGCAGCACAGCGGCCTGAATGGCGCGGGTACGTACAGAGGCAGGTGCGTGACTTCGAAGAGCAGCGTCAACTCGACCTCGACGCTAAACGCGACCTGACTAAAGCTCGTGCACCCGCTGCTATTCACTACAATGTTGTAAATGGTAAATTGACGTGCCCACGGTGCGCACGGCAGTTTGCTGCTAAGATTGGTTACGTAAGCCATCTGAGAGCGCATCAGCGCAGATCAGACTAGGAGTCAAAGTGGTCGCCATGGTCGAAATCGGCCGGAAGTTATATATATAATGTTACGAAATCATTCAATTTTTAAAATCAACACAACCTTTGTTTTTTTGCGGAGGAGAACGCATTTACGCGCCATAATCGCAGGCTAGCGATGCCTGCGGTCGTGTGTGGGGCTCGAGACTAAGTCCCACTACCCACTAAACTCCCCCGGTATTCCCTTAACACCCGATTGGGACGAGCCGACGATGCCAGTCTTGTGGCTATTGACCAGCCCATTCCCGGGTACCCCGACTTGAGAGGATTCAAGTCTTGGTAGCGCCTAGGGAGGGCCACCCGAAAAACAAGATGACCCTCAGAATTGGCTCGGGCGACCTGTGCAATGCGGGCGTTGGGGAGCTACCCCCGCCCGCAGGTGAACCCTCAGGCCGAAGAAGGCGTGCTAATTGAACTCGCCTTCTCCGGCCCGGCCGTCTACGCCGGAGGGGAGCAGCGAGGGGTCCTCCTCGCGCTCCCGCTTCGTTGCCTCCTTCTGCGACATAACTTTCTCGCAGAAGGAGGCGGCCGCCTCCCACGCGCACCTGTTGGCAACCATAGCACGAACCATGGTCGCCAACGAGAGCTGTCCTCCGCCTAGCGCCGTGATAAGTTCGCGACGATCGTGTCGCCAGGCCGAGCACTCAAGGAGAGTGTGCTCGGCCGTGTCGTCGGGAGCGTCGGAGTGATGATACTGCGGCGTCTCCTCCCGACGGGGGATACGGTACAGATAGTGTCTAAAACATCCATGTGCGGACAAAACCTGCGACAGGCGGTAGGTGAGGCAGCCGTGCCGACGCTCCACCCACTCCCTCAACACTGGACAAATGGCCTCAATCGTCCAGTGGCCGGCACTTGCAGCTTGGAGAGCTTCCGTCCATTTGGCCAGCACCTCTTTCAAGCGTGGTCGCTCCCCCCGCATCCTTGCCGCGACCCGCATTTGATGCACGGCCAGAACCAGGGCATCGAATTCCCACGGCGTTGTTCCTGCTAAGATCTGCATCTTAAGCCCCGTGGGAAACTGGGCGGTAAACCCGCACAGCCCGAGTCGCGATGACCCTCTGCGGTCTCAGCTAGAGGGAGAGGCCCTCCGCCCCAACAGGGGCTCCGTAAAGTGACATCACCCCATGATAAACGGTACTCGGGTTCTGGACCCCCCACGTTGGGAAGGATCCGTCCGAGAGCTGCAGCGGCGGCACACAGTTATGAAGTAAGGAGCTGAAAATGCTCCTCAAAATTCCACCGGGGGTCCAGGATCAGGCCGAGGTACCTTACTACCGTACTTGAAGTGCACCTCGACCGGGACCCGGACCCCCTCTACCCGGACTTGGAGCCCTCGTGGGGTCCAGCGGCGTGGGGCGTGGAACGGCATGGCCCTTGTTTTCTCAAGGGCCACCCTCAGCCCCAAGGAGCGGATGCGCCGGACGACAAGGGAAGTGCCGACCGACGCAAGGTGAACCGCATCCTCCCATTCGCTTGCCGTCGCCATGACCAGGGTGTCGTCCGCAAAGCAGACGACATCCATCCGCGGCAAAAGTGAGCCTGGCAGGACTCAGTTTTACCCCAGGTTCCATAGCAGAGGTCCGAGTACGGACCCGTGGGGCACACCCGCCGCCATCAAATCAACACAACCTTGGTAAAACAATTTTTAAGAGTGTGTTACCAGGAAATCGTCAAAACCATTTTTAGGACATCAAATTAACGACTCTGATGAATTTATTGAGCTAAGGGGAAAAGTAGCAGGTTCCTGCGCTCCCGTGGTTCCCCTGAT
Organism: Mecyna flavalis; assembly: GCA_949319885.1. NCBI lineage: Eukaryota > Metazoa > Arthropoda > Insecta > Lepidoptera > Crambidae > Mecyna > Mecyna flavalis. Next base: position 12,687,370 of record OX439426.1, read on the forward strand.
AAGTTTTAAAGTAATTACACGGCGTCGAGATTGCGCGTTTGTTTGCAAAAATATTAAAAAGGAAAGAGTGAAAAATTTGAGTGTTCCTAAATTTCCGTCATTGCCATTTGCTTAAACTGGGAAGTACACAGTTTTACGAATTTCATAAAATTTTATCAATAAAAGCTATAAGCAATGACATTTTAAACAGTTTTGAAATTCAAAATCGTTTTGTATTTAGAAAATTTTATCAAATTATGCATGTGTCGGATAACGTCCATATTGATAATTACAAAGAACGTTTAAACGACATGTTGGTTTAAACGCTAGCATTATTATTTCGAAGCTATTCCTACAATATGGACGAGCAACCACCCCTTCTTGACGACGACACGTCGTTATATAAATATTATCAACATTCGCGTCATTACCGTTTATTTCCATGGAATCGTGATGGCTTTTTGTAAATGGTAATGACGTATGCGTGCTTTTTTAATAGTATTTCAATAATTTTTACACATTTTTCCAGTGATATTTAGATAATTACTTCATGGTGGATACAGTGTCTGTGTAAAATATTGTGTGTGATCGAAGTAGTATACCCACGTTACCAGAAATAATATAGGTACTTACGTAGAAGCCCAGTAAACCATCATTTTCCTGCCCTTATCCCACGCTAAGTAGGGTCGGCGCAACATGTTTTCCCCTTCCACATAATTCTATCAGCCGTCAGTTCTACACTCACATCCTTCATTTCCATATCATGCTTCACGCAATCCATCCATCTCTTTTTCGGCCTTCCTCTGCTTACACATCCGTCCACATTCATATTCATCACCCTTTTGGTCACGTGTGTGTCTTCCCTCCTCATTATATGTCCATACCATGCTAATCTTGCACTCCTTACCTTATCCACTACCGGTGCCACTTTCAAACTTCCTCTTATATACTCATTCCTAATCTTATCTAACCTGGTCACACCACACATCCATCTTAACATACGCATTTCACTTGCATGCACCTTTCTTTCATCCGTCTTTTTCATTGCCCAGCATTCTGATCCATACATTGCGACAGGTCTGATGACCGTTTTGTAAATCTTCCCCATAAGCTTGAGGGGCATCCGTGGGTCACATGTTGTTCCCGAGACCTGTCGCCACTTCATCCACGCAGCATTCAATCTATTCTGCACGTCTCGTTCTATGTTACCGTCGTTTTGGATGAGCGACCCTAGGTACTTGAAATCGGAGCAAACTGGAAGGGTTACACCATCTAAGGCAATTCGGGAAAAGTTAGAGGCGCCTGCGAAGCCACAAAACAAATGCTCCGTTTTAGTGCGGCTTATTTTAAGGCCAGCACTCTCTAACTTTTGTTGCCATTTTTCCAGTCTGCTCTGAACCTCAGCTGCATCTTCTCCGATGAGAACAATGTCATCGGCGAATAGCATGCACCAAGGTGACTCCTCCTGTATGTCTGATGTCAAGGCATCCATTACCAGGAGGAACAAATATGGGCTTAAAGCCGACCCCTGGTGCAAGCCTACTGCCACACTGAACTCATCAGTGACTCCGGCAACAGATCGAACGTTTGTACGTGCTCCTGCATACATCGCCTGCACAAGCCTTACATACTTCTCAGGTATTCCTTTCTTTCTTAAAGACCACCACAGAACTTTTCGGGGAACTCGGTCGTACGCCTTTTCTAGGTCGATAAAAACCATGTGAAGGTTTTTATGCGCACGACGAAATTTTTCGCCCAGCTGTCGTATGGCAAAAATGGCATCCATTGTTCCCCGTCCTGGCATGAAACCGAATTGATTCTGGGTGATCTCACTCTCTCCTCTTATTCTTCTATCTATAACTTTCTCCCAAACTTTCATACTGTGTGACATAAGCTTTATTCCTCGATAGTTGCTACAATCTTGTACATCACCCTTATTTTTAAAGATAGGCACCAGTGAACTGCTGCACCACTCCGTTGGGATCGCCTCCTCAAGTAACAACTTATTGAAAAACAAAGCTAGCCACTTACATCCATCCGCTTTCAAAACCTTCCATGCTTCCGCTGGTATTCCATCTGGTCCAACTGCTTTACCATTTTTCACACCTTTCAATACCACTCTTACCTCTTCTGTGCTTACTTCATTCACTAAACCTAAATTTAATGGTGTACAGTCAAGCTCACCACTCCAGTTATTCTCCTCATTCATTAACCTTTCGAAATATCCCTTCCATCGACTTTTTATAACTTCATCATCCGTAAGAACCCTTCCATTCTCGTCTTTTATGCATTTAATGTAAGCTATGTCCTTTGCATCCTTTTCTCGGGCTTTTGCTAATCGGTAAAGGCCTTTCTGACCTTGTGGGCTGTCAAGGGATTTGTACAATTCATCCTGGACTTTACCTTTAGCAATAGCAACAGTTCGCTTAGCATTCTTTTTCATATCGTCATACATTCTTCGTCTTTGTTCTTTCACGCTAGGGTCCACATCAGTACAATTTTTCCAACTCTTAAATGCATTCTTCTTTTCTTTTAATATCTTTTGTACATCTTCATTCCACCACCATGTATCTTTATCGATGTTTCCCTTCCCTTTTGTTTCTCCACAAACATCCTTCGCCACACTCCTCATGCACGCAGCCATTTCATTCCAACACTCATTCACCGATTGGGTTGTAATTTTATCGTCCATTTCAATCATTTTATCTATTACTCTTTTTCGAAATTCTCTCGCGCAGTCTTCCTTTTCTAGCATGTGCCATCTTATTTTAGGTGGGGGCTTAGATTTATAGGTCGGTTGGGTCTTAATATTTACTGTCAGTAAAAGGAGTCGGTGTTGAGTAACTACTGGTTCGCCAGGTATAATTTTACAGTCCTTTACTGAATGGAAATTCGTCCTTCTAATGAGAAAATAATCTATCTGTGTGTTATGGTTGCCGCTTTTGTATGTAATGAGGTGTTGGTCTCGCTTTTTAAAAAACGTATTTACAATGGCTAAATCAAAAGCGGCAGCAGCCTGCAGCAATGTTTCACCGTCATAGTTGCGGTTACCGCAACCATCCGCCATGCACTCTCTCATACCCTCCTTTCACTCTTCCTACATGGCCATTGAAATCCCCGCCGATAAAAATTTCTTCACTAAGTGAAATTCCCATCACTACCTCATCAAATTTTTCCCAAAACTTCTCTTTTACTACATCATCACATCCACTCTGCGGTGCGTATACACTCATTACGTGCATAACCACTCCGTTGAACATAACTGTTATTACTATTATTCGATCATTCACTCTCTTAACATCCGTCACACACTTTTTCAATTCCTTATCCAATACTATACCTACCCCATTTCTTTTACCATCACTCCCACTGTAGAAAAGTTTATAACCCGCCCCAATTTCCCTAGCTTTTGTTCCCTTCCACTTTGTCTCTTGCAAACAGGCAACATTTATTCGTCTTCTTTCTAGTACATCCGCTAACTCTCTTCCTCTTCCAGTCATTGTCCCTATATTCCAGCTTGCCATCCTCATTCTTACTTCCCGGGCTCGCTTCTTACGTTGCCCCCACCCGGGCTGAGACAACAACCCTTGTCCACTTCCCACAGGGGCCGGGTGCTGCCCTTGCGCGTCGCCTGTGGGGTACGCCCTAACCCTATCACACAACATAACATCGTTCACCATTATCATGTTGCAGTTCGTTTTGGCAAAAATTTTACAGTCGGCCGCCTGCCTGACACTAACCCTCCTTGGGAATGCTTTTGTCGATGGATAACCCACCATCGTAAGGGAGATCCAAGATTGCTGCTGGTTTTGCAATGGATCTGGAAAAATTTCCCTTAGTCGCCTCTTACGACACCCATGGGAAGTGATGGGTTAGCCCTATTCTCTACCGGGGGCTACACGGCGTAGAAGCCCAGTAAACCATGATTACAATACAATAAATAAATAAAAAAAACATAAATTTCTCTAAGATACATTAATAGCAGGGTTATCATCCAAAATCGGCTATTAATGGCTATTAACTGCTTTTAATCGATTATTATCCATGATGTTATTAACCGGATTATTAGCATTACCCATCACTAGTTTTGCATTGCATTTCACGTAGTTCCAATTTTGGCCACCAGAACAGATAAGTTTGTAGGTCTGTACATTTCAGTCGAAATTACTAGGAAATATACCCACCATTTGCAATTATTTAATTTATTCATTATTTTTAAAAGTCGTGAGTGATGAAAGAAAGAATGAATAGCCGTGGCCGTATAAACTTACATTTCATTGCTTGCTTGGCATTAGTAACGAGAAAAAAAAGGTAGTTTGAAAATAGAAACAACTTTTTGACAGTTTCGGCCGTTAGATGTTTTGGGCTTTTTGTGAGATAGGTAGTATAGATGTTTTTTATTGTAATTCATTCTATCTTTAACTAACAATGATTTATTAGTTTTATTTCAAATTGCGATATTAAAGAACTTTTGGGGCTACAAAAACAATGGGCAGCAACGCGAGTAAACCAAACAGCGAACCAGCTGCCCACGTACAAAAAAACGAAGACGTTGGAGATAATTGCGATCCTAGATCGCCAACTCCTGAAATAGTCCGGACTCCTCTTCACGTAAGTAAAACATGCTTATTTGCGACTGCAGATTGTAACAATGTTTGAGCCGCGCTTCATTACGTATTTGTTACCTCTTTGTCATGATTAAAGCAACGTTAGGGCATGGACCTCTTTCTTTCAGGTCCGTGCGTTAGGGTACTTTATCTAGAGCCCAATACAGTAAACGAATTTATCGTAGTAGACTGCTTAATTTTAGATTTTAAATTCTTTTAATTAGGTTTTCCATTCAGCGAAAACCTAATTACCATTAGGTGTTATTTTTCGCGCCATCCCAGGGCTATATTAAATGTTTCTACTTCTTTGCAGGGCAAAAGTGGAGCAAAACACAATATTACAAAAAATGTGGATTTGAGAAAAACATTTGATAATCCAAAAGGAGAAGAAAAACTAATACATAACAATCCAATCCTTTCAGCTGTAATAAAAAATCATTTGCAATCATATGATCCAAGATCTCCAACCCAAGACTTTGAGCGTACACCAATAATAATTGCAACTGAAGTTGATGAAGTAGCCAATGATAAACAACTTTTGAGGGTTAAAAATGAGAACAATTGTGGGAGTCCAAGTCTCAGAGATGACAATGAAAACAACCTTGACAATTCTATAGAGGCTACTAGAAGCCCAGATTTAGTTGTATCTAAGAACTTGTGTGATGGATTCTTTGACTTGAGCCTAAATGAAACCATCAAAGAATCAGAGGAACCACTAGGATCGTCCACTGAATCAAATGAAGCTATTGAAGAAAACAACATATCCCCTCATGTTGAAAATCCAACTAAGTTATTAGAAACAAATTTTGACTATTTAGAGAGTGACAGTGACAAATTTGAAGATAGTGAAGAAAATGTGATGAAAGGTGACGATTCCAATGATATCATAAAAGGCATTCCTCAATTCAAAATTCTCAATGATGACCCAAGATCACCTTCTGTGGGCATCGAAAGAACTCCTATAGTGGTGCCAAAAAAGAATCTCAACACACGTGAAGATAATGTTGAGGAAATGTCTGATGATACTCTCATCAAAGTCCTTCAAAATACCAATGCGGAGCTGCGCCAAAATGTTCCCAAGTCACAAGATAAAAATCCTGAAGGCTTGCTCATTTATGAAGATGAAACTGCTTTAAGCAATGATACACCTAAAAAGTCCAAATCAACTAGTAACAGTGGTTGTAGAACTCCTTTATCCTGCATGAAAAATAAAACTGAAACAGGACACACCAGGTCAAAATCTGCAAACACTTTATTTGATCCAAAGACTCAGAAAATGGGACAAACAAAAAGGGCTTCTCATATTCCTCGACTTAAGTCTCTTTCAAAAGCACCTAAACTGGCAACTACAGGAAGTACTGTATCCTTGAAAAATATATCTAGAGCTTCTGCTATTAGCGGAGACTGTGAGAATACTCCACCTCATTCACACCGGGACCGATGGGATAAAGACAGTAGTATTGTTCTTTAAAGTAAAATTTAAGATATTATTATCATTTTAATAGTTTTGTGCGATTTCATTTAGATAATTGAGACATGGTTTTGAAATTACAAGATTTAATTTTTCCTCTATCAATATCAAGAATTATTATTAATATTGTTTTAATTATGACTAATTAAATATGTATGTATTATAAATTGACATTTTATTAACCACTGGATACAGCCAACTTTTATTGTTTACTAACTAATTACAATAGGTTGTTTCTCTATCACCTAATAAACGCATTTGTTAAATTTAATGTTTTATTTCTAAACCTGAAACAATATGCAGTAAGATAGGTAGACAAGTGGGTCTCATGTATCATAATATTACCAGTATTCACAGTAGTTCCATTATTTCATATTACTATGGAACGTGAAAGTAATTTGCACTAAGCATTATAGAAACTAGCTTTTATTAAGCGTAATAGGTTCGCAACAAATTCGCACTTTCCATGCCTCTATTCTTTTCTTCCTGACAGCGCAGTTGCTCTCGCGTTATTCAATTTAACCGTCTGTTATCCCCTAGCTAACCAGTAGCGTAGCGATTGGGGGGGCGGTCCGCCCCGGGCGGCTCTTTTTAGGGGGCGGCAAAATTTTATGGAGGAGCAAAAAAAAGAAAAAAAAGGGCGGCAGAATCGTCTATGGCCCCGTGGGCTGCTTCGGCAACTGGAGGAGCAAAAAAAAGGGCGGCAGAATTCTCTTTCCGCCCCAGGCGGCTGACAACCACCCTACGCCACTGCCCCTAGCACTATGATCTATCAATGTTATCTCTTTGCTTGTAGCTACTTGCATACTCAAGAAAAAGGGGGAGTAACATAGTAGGGACAGAGAGTAAACGTATTATTGTGATATGTATAAAGCATAGCTAAACTAATCCAAATAAAGCATAGCTTGTACTGGGGGCGCCGGGTGCCGGATTATCATCAGAAAATGGATAGGTAGGTACAGAGAGGGGGAAAGTTCGTGCATGTGCTCTTGCGCGTGACCAACAGCGCGCGCGAATCTCCCTAACGCCCGTGCGCGCTATTGGTCAGAAGTATGCTTCTGACCCATAGCGCGCAGGCGTGTCAAAATTCATGTTCTGCGCAATCCCCACCCGATATTCAAGAAGTTTGCCGGGATCTGTAAACAATGTTTAAAAATACCCAGACCGGTACACATTGACGTTGAAGTGTGCCGTGTACACGGTTCGTTGACAACACTGTGCGGGGAACGAACCCGCGACCTCTTTTGTAATAACTGACTTTTTAATAATAACACCAAAGATTACTACTGTTATCTATAATTTTTCTAGGTGTTATGAAGAGTATTACAATACAACCACTGTGGAGTGTGGTATGATGGTATCCTATCATTACCTTTTAATAAATGAATGAGACAAAACAAAAGTATGTACTTACTAAGATTAATAAGGAGAATTCAAATGATAACCGTGATTCAATAAGCTAGTAGAACATAGAAATATTATAGTACTGGCAACATCATTTAAATTTTGGTCATGAAATCATGAAAATTCTACCTTGGGTAGGTAGAGGAGGGTGCGCCAAGCGATCCGAGAAGCGATAGCATTTAACAAAATGAAACTAAGCATTTCACATTTCAATAAATTTATTCTATACACATACGTACACGTAATACACTACGCGCAAAATGGTTTTAATAATAACCGATATCAATAGCTGTTATTTTGAAATACAATACCATAAACTTGAAATATCATTGTACAAAAATATGCATAATCAGAAAATGTACACTTATTTTATTATTCAAAGTTCGCAAAACTAATATCGGTGGAATGGTTTCAAAACTCAACATCGAAATGAAGATGATTTGGATTATTCACATAAATAAGCCATAATAAAAATAGGCAGTTAGTCTTATACTACGCAATAAATATACATATACGACGATTTTCCTTCTTCCCGTCCTTACAGGCCTCGAAGAGCTAAAATCAGAATAAACATATTATAAAGGTTACAATTGACGATCAACGTATCTTGGTGGTTTATTATCACAAACTTATCTGAAGAAAGTTTTAGGCTTTTATGTCTTTGTTAAGATAAATATCCATTTACCTATCTAAAACTCCCAAAGGATTGTAGGAGTAGCCAACCATATCTACAACAACAACTTTACAACACAACAACTATAAACATTTAAAGATATCAACTTGTTAACCAACTACAAACTAACACAAAAGTTTTCGATCAGTTGTTTACAATAGACTTATTGTATTATAGCTTGTCGAGGCACTAGTAAACTGAACAAGAACTGACATCATATCAGGCTCCATTTATATGTTTTAAAATTTATTCCAATTATTTTCCAAAATTTTCACATATAAATTCATAACTGTTTTATCCATAGCCATAATTCGGTCAGGATATTATATTACCAGCATATTATTACTAACAACATTGCACATGACTACTTATTTTCATTCAAAGATTACTTTAAAACTTAGATGTAAGCGTTGCACTTTTCTCTATATACTACTAAGTAAACTGTCCACAAATCTAATTAAATCGTTACACATAGCAAAAAATAAATTTTCCCTTATCAATTCAATTCCTTGTAACTTTACAAAACAGAATATTACACAAATGGAAATGTTGCTAATGTATTTTAAAAATACTTATCAATATAGTAAATGATATTTTTATACTCAGAAGTTATATTTGTAATAATAACTTTAAAATATTAATTCACTGACTGAAGTCTAGGGCCATACCGTTATAAGGCCAATGTCTTTCCCAAGACAAAACTATATTCTCTGTGATATAATAAAGTATTGTATACTTTGATATAATGAAGAAGGTTCAGTTTGCCCTCATTCTGGAATATTTTTTATAAAAAAAAATTTGAAACATTAATGATCTTAATTTTCTAAATGTAAACAATTAAATTAGGTTTTTTTTATATTTCAAAATTCTAAATGTAAACAATTAAATTAGGTTTAGGTCTAATTTATTTTTTCCAGCATCTTATGATGTATGTAATTTTTGCATGCTTTGGAAAAAAAGCTAAATAGGAATAAGGACATTTTATTTTATAACACCATTATGTTCCCTATTTAAAGCAAATAAAAAAATTTGATTTCGATTTTGATCATTACAGTAATAATAATGAGTTTCATATTCCTTCAGTTAAATCCTTCCGAAACATTTAAAGCGCGTTATACGACAAGCATTGTGTGGAATTCCAAATACCAATTTATTTTTTGGCACTTTGATTAAAAACTTATGCCTTAATATTATTTATTAGGAATGTTATTTATCACTTTATTGAAGTTAACATGTCAATATTATGCATTAAAGATTTTAATTAGAACAGGCCATTACTGAAAAAGGTTTAAACATAAATTGCACACAAATGTGACAACCTACTAATGTTATCACTTTAAAAAACTATGAGTAACATTAATGAAACTGTTTATTTTGAAAACATTACAATATAAAAATGTTTGGGTTTATAAAGACTTTAAATGGCAAAAACACAGTTGATCATGGGTTTCGTAGGTGTTCTGTACACCTAAACAAAAAATATTATAATGTAATGTTTTCAATCCTTGGCTACACAGCAAATTCTACATACATGGAAATCATAAATGCTAAGTTAATACTTGGATCACATTAGCCGAAATTTCGAACTAATTTCGTATGTCATTATAAATTCACAATAAAATGCATAAACCTATTTGCGAAAACCTATCTGACTGTGAGTTTATGGTCAATAGTAAAACTATTGAACAAAAAGAGAAGACAAAAGAAAGCTTTGCTTTCAAATTATAATTTTTTCATATTTTCTAACATTAAGAATACATAATGTGACCAAGTATACAAAATTTACATAATATACATTTCTGACATTATCCAGAGTGCTAAGTACGAGTTTTAAACCCAACCATCACACTCAAATTAACAAGAAAATTCAGTACAAAAGTTGTATATTATGTATTATGGAGTTAGTGTGTACCTTGGGTAGAAATTAATATCCGAATAGCTGTTTACTTTTCCTTAACGTTAATAACTCGCACTAGGCGCTTAGATCACTAACAAATGCACATCAATAACATGAAATGACTACAACTTTTCTTTGCATTATCCAATTAGGTCATTTTCAATGGCCTTCATTATGGTTTTGGAATACTGTCCATAAATATTATAATATCATAAGAGGTAGTTTATTACATTAAACATTTTATATATTTTTAAAATCATTTGTTTTTGTTGGGGCGTTCAACAGTTGTACATTCGACAACGATTTTATAAAATACAGATAAAATTTTCAGCTACTATGAAGACATCTTCAAATTATGTACAGCATTTTAGTTCTCGTCCTTGCCGTCGTTAGCTTCTGACCCCGATTCTGTAGAAATTGTTAGTAAATTGTTAATACAACACACACAACACTCACACACAAATCTTTCAAGATGTTTACTTCAAATGGTAATGAATGTGCTGTCTACCAAATGTGCAATCAACATGTTGATTTATGTTAAGAAAACATGAGTTAAAATAGAATGCAAAACTTGCTAAGAACAATGGGCCCAAAAAAATTAAGTTAATGTGCAGAGATGAGATGTATTCTATGTGAAAGACCACACACACACCATCAACTTTTATTATGATGACACCATAATCGGTCCCAGGGGGAAAAGTTATTGTCCATAATAATTTATTATTTTTATATTATGAACATAAAAAATTAAACATAATAAACATATTTTTTTCAATAGGACCAATTTTGTCGATGCCATAATAAAAGTTCAGTCATTTGAAGGTGTTTATTGGATCTACTTCGTAGGCTATGTCCCAAATCTGCACAACATTTTTTTTTGGGCCCAGTCTTTTGCATTGTCCTTTATTAAACATTATGCAAAACATTTTAGCAGCAAAGAAATATATCATTCAATGTGGTTAACTGTAGAAATGCCATTTACACAGCATAGGACAGGAAAATAAGAGAAATATACTGTGATACTCTAAATAGTATAATGATTTATGTACATTTATGTGTTCACCTTTTTGATTGTATTCAATGAAACACAATTTAATTTATTTTAAAAATAATTAAGTTTCTTTAAATTTACAGAACAAAACTCAAGAAAGGGAATTGTTAGTTCTTTAGAAGGTGTGTTTAGAAAAAAAAATCTATGAGAAATAATATATAAATAGATTTGTATTATGAATACTATTTTAGTTTATTTTATTTAAATAGCTTATAATTACAATAAGAAACATTAAAAAACACAAATTATAGGTAAAATACGGAATTGTGTATGCCTAAACATTTAAGTATGGTGTATCACTTCAAGTGCTGTTTTGTGTTCCAATGCAAAGCAATAAAAGTTTTTAGTGGTAGCAAGACATCTCACTCACGACTCACTCATAAAAACAATATAAGTATTTATAGAGACATTATGGTTTATGCAAATAAAAATAGAATAAATATCTTCTGAATACATGCAAAAATAAAATAAGAAATTGTATTTTAGAAATTTCTGTAACAAAAAACGAACTCTTTGAATAAATAAAAATTATAAGTTACCTTGATCATTATCCACTGTATTCTGGGAGATAAATTCGCGTAGCTCTATGTAAGCTTTGTCCAAATTATCGTTTAATATTATGATGTGGAAATTCCCAGGTTGTTTGCCTGAAAACAGCATAAAAATATACTAAATATCGCCTCTTTGCATCGACAACGTGATATATCCAATGTATTTTAAATTAATGTAGTCACGTTGTCGAAGCAAAGAGGCGATATATTAATATCCATGTACTAATTTTTTTGCAGAAAATATGTGTATAATGTATGCTAATGTTATCAATTTCATGACCAAGCTATTATTATTTTAATAGGTACTAACTTAGTGTTATTAAGATACATTTCTATAGGAGTGATAAATAAGATAACATGATGCTTGAGTATTGTGTTAATATTATGAGTTGAGTATCAATATTGTATGAATTGTTTATTCAAACATGATTTTTATGACATCACTTGTTAAACAATAACAAGTTCATGATATGACAACAAAGAAAAAACTAATTATCTCATCTTCTGCTGCTATGTCGAAAATAAAATAAAATAAATTATTTTGTTGTATCTTTACTACTTTGAATAAATATAAAAGTGGGAAATCTTGTCAATTTCTGTTATATTGCTCTATTTCATAGTAATAAGTGAGATTAAGTTAAGGAAAATATGGAATATAGAAGTGGGGGAATTTATAGCAACATAATATGCCTGTTTATAATTTGCAGATGCCTAACTTTAAAACAACTGCAGGGAATAAGATAGTGCTTTTTCTGTTACATTACTTACTAGCCTACCAACAGCAGCTGCGCCTATATTGTATAAAATACCCAAAAAAGAACAACTTCTCAAACTATCCCTATACTAAAAATCATAAATTGATTTTGCTATTGTGATGGAAAAGAGGGACAATCAAGTGGTTTTCCACCCTTATGATCGGCATCTGGGGCCTCGAGCTTACGCTCATTACCCAGGCTGCTTCTCAGGCACCTTGCAGTGCCCGGTGGAGGTGTGTCCGGTCCCATAACGGGGCTGATCTTTTCCCCTCCCTATGACGTTGCGTCCCCCTGTGTGGATGATCACACCAGGTAAGACCCTTGCGGGAGGCCCCGTGAGCTTACCAGCAAACAGGGGGACAGCTTACCACGTGAGCTGATAGGGAGAGGAGGGATAGAGGGACAATGTGTGTGTCTTTCTCAAGCATTTATAATAATGTACCAAACTTCATCAAAATTGGTTCAGATGTTTAGACTTGAAAGTGGAAGACAGACTGAGTTACTATCACATTCATCATGTGAAAATGTTTTGGAATTTTGATTTGTTTACCACCAGTGCCAAGTTGAGGTGAGCACCTAGAGAAAGGTGTCATTAAAGACCATGCAAATAATATAATAACAATGAATATTGACTTGAACTTATTATGAAAGTAAAAAGAGTATAACTTATCTTACCAAACTCAATTTCTCTGTTGGCAACTTCTAAGCGTTTCTTCAGTGCCTCTTCAGACTCTGTATTGCGAGCCCTCAAGCGCCTTTCCAGCTCCTCAATTGAAGGTGGCATCACAAACACCAGCAAAGGATCAAAATCTGAGTTCTTCAATTGCTTCACCCCTTCAATATCAATGTCCAGGACACAAACTTTGCCAGTACGACGCACATTTTCCACTGCTCGTTTACTGGAATTAGTGACAAAAATTTGCATTATTATTAAATAAGTAAATTATATTTATTTTATACAGAGCTATGGTAGCCTCTTGCCTATCATAAGAAAAGCTGCAGTCAAATTACAATAGCTAGAGGAACCAGACCTGTTGAAAAATTATGGCTGTATGCCATCAATGGGACTGCTTTCCCTGTCAAGATATATGGACCTGAAACTATTTTAAATTAAAGATTTTGCATTATTTTACTTATTCAAAAACAATGACCAATCAATAAACAAAGATTTCCTTTAATTTATCATAAAGTGAGAGTGAGTGTAATAAAAGCAAACACTAAAAAACTTTATTCTTGTTCTTTATTAAGAATAAAGTGTATTTAAACGATTGTAGGAAATACAAACATCCACATTCTATAATTAACAGATTGAGAGCAATAACCTGACTGAACTTATGTATACAAAGAAATATCTCAGACACCTAGTTATCATTTGAATATAAATAGCAATATTATGGATGTATTAAACACTAAATATAAATAAAAGACAGATGGTAACATATCACAAGAAGTTATTGCATTAATGTATTTTAATTACAAATCATTCTATATGGGTTGAGTACTTAGCCTATAGGCAAAGCAAGTAAACAATGACGAAACTGAAGATCTCTTCTGGCAAAATGCCAATGCCCCAATAACAACGAGCACATGGCCAAATCTGATCCAGTAAAATGAACTACTTACAACAAACCAAATAGAACTCACCTTGTTCCATACATATTTCCACTGAAAGTAGCAGTTTCAATAAATTCGCCTTTTTCTACGGCTGCTTGCATGTCACCTTTGTTTGTGAAGTGGTAGTGAACACCATCTTTCTCACCCGCTCGCGGATTTCTTGTCGTATGGGATACACTAAATCCAAACTTATCCGGAAACTCTTTAAGCAGACGCTTCAGTAAAGTACTCTTCCCAGATCCTGACGGACCACACAGTACTAAAGGACGAGGCCCCTTCTGCACCATAGTTGCAAAAACTGCGGGAAATTAATTAAATTAATATTAAAGCCGCGTAAACTCGTTGAAAGCAAAAAATTATTTTACTATTCTCACATCTGATAAGAATCTTGATTTAATTGATTATAAACTTTTGTAATTGAAGCCTTTCTTTCCGGCAGTGGTCACGTTTTAATTTTATGAAAAATTAAGCAGAAAATCTATTGAGCGAGAGTAGCGATTTTTTTCCCATGCGCGGCGTTTGACGTTGTCGTTGACAGTCGTTGACGTGAAAGCTTCTTTTTTAAACTCAATGTCGACATAGATCAAAGAAGTCGTACATAGAGGCTACTTAAAACATTGTCGTACATATAGGCTACTTAAAACATTGTTTTATTATTGTAATGATATATTATTACAAATTTTTGTGTACTTAATTATAATTTTTAATTACTTTTTTACGTTAACTATTTATTTGATTTAATCAAATAGGTATTTTGAGTCAAGTATTTTAGTTTCAATTTAATGAGACTTATAATATTGTGTATCATTGCTTCTTTTTTATAATATTGTATCGACAAACGAACCACGCTGGTCAGCTGTTTCCGGTTACAATGTTTATTTATTTTTAAGTACAGAAAATAATAAATATGAATATACAGAATATTATGCAAAATCAAAATAAGTATATTTTTTATTATCAATTTATCAAATAACACTTTGTAATGATGTTTTTTTATTACTACAATTAAATAGTGTTTTGGTTGACTATGCTTGTCTTACAAACAACCAATCACGGTTACGGGATATCATTTGAAATTTCATCAATCAACCGTTATTATTACAAATTCATTTTCAAACAAATCACAGACGGCAGGCATCGAAACGAAGAATCAAGAAATTTATAGGCTAGGCAGTGCAAAACTGAATGTAATTCGAAATTACATTCAGTGGACTGTGTAGTAGTAATCGTGTACCTACATAATTTGATATAACGCGTACCCAAGGACGTTAAAAAAAAGATTTTTTTTCGTCTAAGCGCGTACCACAATAATTGTTGCAGAGCAAAATGGAAAATGTTAGGAGGCAAAGACAGGTATGTTGCAAGACAAGATGCAGATAAAGTTGTATTTAACTGTTGGATTAATCTGTCTTTGAAAGTAATTTATACCTACTATATTCAATGTAGATGCAGATCCAGGATCAGGAGAATGTGTACGCTATCAAAGGAAAAACGGGTATGGCGTTGGCCGGTAAACGCCAAGGATTGGCTGTGCGTGGTGCTTTGGGAGACTTGAACAGTAATGTACAGGCCCAGCGCGATATCCATGTTGGGAAAGTAGCTGTAGCTACGGCTGAATATGAGAAGAAAGCGTCTCTTAATCGGGCGAACGTTAGAAGGTGAGTAAAATATTCAATACCTACCCCCAGGTATTTTTGTTACTAGAGAGCTTTTCGTTAAACTGTATTATTCAACAGCATTTACAATGTGATTAATGCTTGACACTAACAACATTATTCAATACAATATTAGCAGGAATAATGTTTGTCCTGATAGGCTAGTATCTATCAAACATTGAAATGAGATCAATTGTTTAATTATACCGTTTTTTTTAAAACAAAACCACTTCTGCAGACGGTTTTGTTGCATAATAAATATATAATGTACCTTTTTTCTTGTTTATGAAGAAAGGGTCCATTTACCTAAAAGTTTAGGTAGGTACCGTAGTCTTTAGGTTTTAATATTTTTTATGTTGATGGAAAATTTTGTGGGCACATTAAACTGCATTCTTATGCTTAATAGTTTCTGTATCTTGCTTTCTACTAAGGAATATATGAATCACTAGCGGGCGCCCGCGGTTTCACCCGCGTGGTTCCCGTTCCCGTGGGAATATCGAGATATCCTTTCTTAGCGGATGCCTACGTCATAACATCTACCTGCATGCCAAATTTCAGTCCAATCCGTCCAGTGGTTTGGGCTGTGCGTTGATAGATCAGTCAGTCACCTTTGAGTTTTATATATATAGATGTGAGATGGTCAGTGGAATGTTAATTAATGCCACTGATTACAAAATATATAGTAATAAACAATTATTTTTACCTCATCTATTTGTATATACTTACCTATTCAGTTAAAAAAGCTTCAATGATGTTGACTTTATTGAAGGAAGGCACCATTGCCATGCTTTGTTATTTTATATTATGTATTATGATTATGAAAAATTTACATATACCCCACATAACAAATT
The DNA here is from genome assembly GCA_949319885.1 of Mecyna flavalis. Classification (NCBI taxonomy): domain Eukaryota; kingdom Metazoa; phylum Arthropoda; class Insecta; order Lepidoptera; family Crambidae; genus Mecyna; species Mecyna flavalis. The sequence continues at coordinate 12,703,878 of OX439426.1, forward strand.
ATAATTTTCTTTTACAGTAACTACAGTCATGTACAGTCGAAGATTGACACTGGACTTGCTGGAAAACCTACTATTCAACCATCATCTCGGCCTCCTCTACGAAGGGAAGAAAGCACTGCTAGTTTGGCTGCTCGAGCCATTGCCCGATCAAAGGTATATTTGCATCTATTGTTATTATATTTTTTTATGTGAATTAAGTTGGAACACCAAGTGTATCATTTTTAAGTACGACTTTTAAACTGGTTTATTGCAATAATTTTTAAACACAGGAATTCATGCATCATCAGCAATGGTCAGATAATATTGATAGTTTAAGTAGTTATCCTTTTCAAATTCTAAAATTATCTAAAAAAAAAATTTTATCTTTGGAAAACACAATTTTGAATACACGTTTAAAACTAACATTACATATAAAACATAAATCATCCATCTCTTTTTTTTATGTGATAAGGGGGCAAATGAGCAAGTGGGTCACCTGATGATAAGTGACTCTTGCCATTATATTTTGATTTTTAAGAGAAAATGTTTGATGGCATTATTCTTTCCAGACAAAAGACAAGACTACAGAATACAAGGACTCTGTCAACATCCTGATACAAACCAAGAAATGCTTCCTAGAAACCAAGAAGACTTCGAAACTGCCTACTGTGAAGGAAACTAAGGAAAGAACATTGAAACCAATTCTTAAAGAGTCTACCGAGTCATTGGGCAAACTTAAACTGGCGGAGTCCACTGTTTACTCGGAGCCAGTCCTGGGAATCATAGATCAAAGCAAAGTAGAGAAGAAGGCAGCAAAATTGAAGCATGTCTCACCTAAGTTGCCAGGGGACATTGAAGATATTGATGCTGGAGACAAAAACAGCCCTCTACTTATGTCCATATACATCAAGGATATTTATCATTACTTGACTGAACTTGAAATCAAATACCCTATTGAAATCGATCATTTGAGAAAACAGGTGTGTTGTAAAGTTATTATTTATTAACCATTAATGTATGAAGCCTTTTTTGCTTTTGGAATATGTTGCATTTTTCTATGTTAACAGAACTAAAATTTTGATGAAACCATGATCTTTGCTTTGTCAATAATGAAACAATGTCTTTTTAGACAGCATTTAAAAAAGTTAATGCAGTATCCCAAAATTTTAAATTGTTTATTTTAATAGTGTCTTTTTTTTTCTACCAGACTGTGATTACGGGTAAAATGAGGGCCACCCTCATTGACTGGCTGGTGGAAGTTCAGAGGCAGTTCTCACTTGTCCTGGAGACATTCCATTTGACTGTTGGAATAATTGACAGATATTTACAGGTAACACTTAGAACTGTATTATTTATTGTAGTAGTATGGAGGAGATCAAGAAACAAATGTTTTAAAATGTTTGACGAGCCATTTGGTGTAATGGTTGAGAAGTCGGCTATTACACATTACACCAGAGGTCGCGGGTTCGATCCCCGCACGGTACAAACATTTGTGTGCATGAACATGTCTGTTTGTATCGGTCTGGGTGTTTCTATGTATGTATTTACAAAAAAAAAGTATATAATTATGTAATGTTTATCCGTTGTCTGGCACCCACAGCACAAGGTAATGCTTAGTTTGGGGCTAGATGGCGCTGTGTGAATAATGTCCTGAGATATTTATTATTATTATTATTTATTAAAGTAGCTCATTAAAATTCTCATGGATGTGAATAACATGATTAAATATAATTTAATTATTTAATTATATTTTTTTATTGCAATGTGTAACAAGCGAGCAGATCGTACACCTGATGGTAAGTGCCACGTCTGCCCTTACACAGTTCAGTGCCAAACAGTAACTAAGCATTTACTGTCTGGCACTGCCCTGCGCCGGATACGACAGTTATTAGGTCTCTTAGACCCAGTAATTACACTTTGAGTCATTTGCAAGCCCTGCTGTCCTGTAGATATGCCACTGCCGCCATTGTTTACTCAGTTGAAGACAATCTTAATTGACAAGTCTTATCGTTACAGGCTGTACCAAACGTCCAGAGGAATCAACTGCAGTTAGTAGGTGTCACCGCCATGTTCATCGCCAGCAAGTACGAAGAGATCTACCCCCCAGACGTCGGTGACTTCGTGTACGTGACGGATAACGCCTATAGCAAGTCTGATATCTTCCAGTGCGAGAGGGAGATCATGTCGAAACTTGACTTCTGTCTCGCTAGGCCCATTCCGCTTAGTTTTCTTAGAAGGTATGTGATTCGACTGTATTTATTTTATGTAGTATCCACGTAATTCATTGCTCCATACATGGTTAAATGTGGGTCCATTATCCACAACGGTATTTCCTAGGATTTCTTAGATTTTTAATGATTGGTGTAGCTCCCTCTAAATTGATATATCGGCAGCATTATAACTGGCTCTGTTTCGAAAACATAAAATATTAATGTTTATTATTTTTCTACAGGTTTGTAAAAGCTGCTCATGGCACGTCAAAGAACCACCACTTAGCAAAATATTTTGTTGATCTTAGTTTAGTTGAATATGGAATGGCGCACTACCGGCCGTCCGAATTAGCTGCTTCGGCTATTTGCTTATCCTTGTATCTACTATCGAGTAAGAAGCTAGAGGATGTCTGGACACCCACCCTTTCCTATTACTCGGGATACACTCTAGAACATATCGACCCCATCATTAGGAAGTTAGCTAAAATAGTAATCAGTGTAGAGAGCTCTAAGTATAAAGCAGTTTACAATAAATACTTGGACACGACGCTTGCGAAAGTCTCCAGCCTTCCCCAGCTCAAAGGAGAGGTAATTTATGAGTTAGCAAAAATACCTTTTATAGTAATCTCAAATCCATGATCCCTATGATAGCTGTCACTAGTGATGAGGTGCAGTAGGGTGCAGTCGATTTGCGATTATACGAACACCGATTTTAAATCGTAAAAATTGTTTTTTTCCTATTGTCAATCAAATATGATTCTATAGTTTGTAAAATCTAGGATGATACTTGTGACATATTGTGTCACATCTCTAAGTTTGCGGCGCCGGCAATTATGAACGCTATTTCTCTGTATACATTTTGACAATCATTGTGAAACGTTAATGGAGTCAATACGATGACATTTGTCATAGGGATCATGGTATTTTGAGATGATAATAGTACGTAAGAGTTAGGTTTCAATGTCTTTGGATTTAAATCAGAATATGAATTTGTGTGTTGCTATTGCTATAATAATCTTGTGTGGCTAAAGGCACTATGTAATAATGCTTTATGGTAAGGTGACTATGGACTGAGTTTTGTATAAGATTTGTTAGTTAACTGTATGCTTGCTTAGGATATTAGTTTTAGACATAATATTGTATGACGGTGAGTTTTAGATATTCTTTAAAAAATGTTGACATGGTTTAATCATACTGTATTTATTTATGTATTACTACCACGAGATGTTAACCTGAATTTTATCCCAGTTTTGAATTGTAATATAAATGATGGTATTTTGAATAATATTTATTAATGTATATTTAATTTTAGTATTGTAATTTTGTGCAAGTCCTACATATACTATGTAATATTCTGAAGTATCAGAATCTCCTATATTCTACTTCGTATTCGAATCTGATCAGGTTGTTAACACCTCTTTATGAGACGAAGAATTTAATAAAAATAAAACCATTTTCATTCAAGGTGTTGATTTGATCAGTGATTATAAAATAATATGATAAAGAATTGGGTATTCTAAATTGCGCAAATTATTAAATACTTGTTGGTAAGTATGTCAATAATTACCTGACGATACAAGACTTGTGTAGGTACGAATATTTTATTGATAAGGTGTTTTTAAAGTATTTTGAATTAATGTAATTTGATAGACCTGTGAATAGTGTGCCCCCGTATAAAGAGCACAAACGAAAATGGGTGAAACTATATCATAAATTATCGACAAAAAACATATTTTTTTTTTCTTTAAAATTTGTTATTTTTTTTCAATATTTACTACTTTCTTCTTTCTATGGACTCCATGTACAAAAAAATTAATTTCTAAAAGTATTGGTTCTATTTTTATGAAATAAACACAGTAGTTATGCTAAATACTTTGTGTACCGGTACTTGACGGTAAAAATGAGGACATAAATTTAAGAAATTCAAGTTTTATTGAAAAAAAAAATAGCACAAAAGATGCATTCTTTGTACAAAAAAAAAAAATTATGACCTGACATCCGCTATAATGCCAGTTATTTAGTATTTAAATTATCACAAACACAAAGTATTTAGCATTACTATTGTTTTTATTTCATAAAAATAGAACCAGTATGTACTTTTTTAGAAATTAATTTTTTTGTACAGTCAACAGCACATCACGGTATACACTTGCAATTCGATAATAGCGCTTATGCCCCCGACATAAGAGCGGTACAAAGTCCAAAGTGTTATGTCTGACGTGCTTTTGACTGTACATGGAATCCATAGATATTGAAAAAAAAAAACAAATTTTTAAAGGAATTGTTTTTTTGTCGATAATTTATGATGTAGTTTCACCCATTTTCGTTTGTGCACCTCATCTGGGGGCACACTGTAGAATATTCGTTGTAAACTTGTAATTTGTTGAAAATAAAATGTTTTACGATACCCAAATATATTTTTTTCTTATGTTCGTACGTAACTAATTACCTACCTTCCTAAAAACATAAAAAATGTTCGGTCTTCTTTAGTTTGAGATCATTAATTCATTCTGCGTGTCTTTTTGTCCATGGAAATATCTAGATAGTTTACAACTGTAACGGTGCGTAGTTGCGTACAGACAGATTAATTAAGTAACATTGAAACATTGTTTTATAACAAGTTATGTTATAAAACAATGGCTATGAATGTTATTTAACATTGTTTTATAACAAGATATTTTATAAAACAAAGTTATATAACATTTTTCAGTACTAAGTTTTTGTTATTAAACACATGTTATATAACAATGTTACATCTGTACGCACCGTAACAATGGGCCAAGGAACTCGAAAGAATATTTAACATTACTGATGTCGTTTAGTCGCACACATATTTTGCTGTCTGAAGACGAGCGAAAATAGAAATTAAGGCTGAATCTTGCAAGCTTAAGCATGCAGTTGCAAAAATACCAAAACCGAAACATACCCCAGCAGCAGTGTTATCGGCGTGCATATGGCGCAGCGAGACTCGTCCCGCGGTGGCCCGCGAGGGGAGGGAGGCCGCAAATTCGAAGAATTTATTAACGCTTGGCGGTTAGCTGAATCGTTTTTGTTCCCGTTTTTTCGGTGACCGGACTCCTGCAACGGAAAAACGAGGAAATCCGCCCGGCTCTAGCTTTTTCAATGGGTTTTGGATTTGTTACACTAGTTGTGACGTACTTATTCGTGATTTGATTACAACATTAACAGGGTATTTCTGTAGTACCTACCTAGTACTATCAGCTGTATCAGCTTATTAACGCCCCACTGCAGAGCAAAGGTCTCCAGTTATCGTTACAGTGATGGATAGGTCCTGATTTAATCACCACGCTTGGCAAGCAATTGCGGATTAGTGATCACAAATCCGAGCTGTGTCTGAATAACCTGACAAAAAGTTAGCTCGATCCGGGAATTGAACCCAGGATCCAAAGATCTCGGTCCGGTACTTAAACCACTACCTACTTAGACCATTGAGGTATTTTTCTGCGTAATAAATTCAATTTATTGTATAAGTACTAAGTATAGGTACCTAAATGCCTTTACTCTCTGTAGATCCAGTGATCAAGATCCAAGGACATGGATTTCGTATGATTTTGTGAAATATAAGGAGTTCTTATACGTAAGTAAGTCCTGTATGTATGTTTCCTGGGCTTAACATGACTACCAGGAACATTGTATGGCGACCTGCCCACCTCTTACAAGGCGGACCCGCTTGCCTTCTCCCCGCGGAAGGAGGAGGCTAGACAGCAACGGCTGGCCTGGTCGTTCCTATCCGTTGGGAGTCTGTGTTTCCTTGTGTTGTATTCGGGACAAACCACTGCAACCGGATTACAGTGGTATCGGAGAGCAAACTACGGCTATACGAATATGGATGAAATTCGCTACATATTATAGATTAGGCAGGATATAGACGAAGTGTTACTTTACCGACAACATAATACGAGTAAGTTACCTATACCTAGGTTACCCTAGGTAGTTTATAATACCGATCGATACTGTCCTTTATTCTACCCCGACCAATAAACTCGCAGTTATCTAGTTGGCGCCGGTTTGTTAATGCAATAGCGGTGCATGTTGCATTTTTGCAACAAGCGAGGGCGCAATGTATGCGCATAGTCGCCGTAATGCCGCGAAAGCCTGTCTCGTAAATATTTCGCTCACGCAATTTACAGCTTTGGGAATCCTCTTAACGGAATACTGGGGCAGTTAGTGAGCCCCTGGATATTTATAATTTTAACGTTCCTACACTAAACCGCTATTGTTCTCTAGATTACTCGGGAATTATTGCAAGTTTTGATGTACCGACCTCCGTGAATTCGACCCTAGGTAATGATGTACATACAATACAACGTAACTAGTTACGGATGAAGTTTTGTTAATTACGAATATTAATTTCAGGTACAATTAATTGTGCATATTAAATATTCGCGCGCTAAATTGTGTGTGCTCTGTTTGCATTTGTGGTACCTAGGTATCTCCATTAATTTTGGTACCTATCTATAACACTTTTACAATCATTTTGAGTAATTTTTATGTTAATGCCGATACTACGATAAGGAGTAATTGTACCTATTCTGTCGTATGCACGTAGAATAGTTCAGAAACGGAACAGCTAATAATTTGTTTTGACGGGTAAGAAAAGTGTCTCCGCTGCATTTCCTTCCGCGTTTATTCATGACGAAGGATTAAGTGAGCCTTTTCGTCCAACGAATTCTGGCTACGGAGTGCAAAAGCTGTTGCGGGCAGATCGAGTCAGTAAAATAAGCACTTCTGATAGCTTGAAAACTGAACTGGTTTATTTCGTTTTTAAACACAGCGACGTGCTTGCACCATCAAAAGAGAATCAACTGAAATTACAAATTCAATCGTGGTGAATGACCTTTTTTAAGCCACAGGACAGGTTACAGTAACTGTGTGTGGTTGACCAAAAAGGGACCTGGAGGGATTGGAAAGCGTTATTTTTTTTGAATTTTTGAATCTAAGGTCTTTTAGCTTTGTTTTGGTCTGACCAGAATATTTTTAGGCGCCGTAGTTTTTTTTTATGAATTTTTTTGTGAGCCGAGGCGTAATACATCCTCTAACAAAACACGAAACTTCAAACGCGATTTACTCGAAATCAATTATTTTCCCTTGAGGTCCCTTTTCAACCACTCACACTATTTACTTCGAGTACTTATAACCCTCGTTAAAGCAAAAAATTCTGTCTCTATCAACGAAAACACTTTTCCTCCGAAACACGTTTTCGCTGTGAAAAATTAAAAACTTGTTCCGTCTAGTCTAGGTATCAGCTTAAACGTCGGCAAGTTTCGTTTTGCAACAAAATGTTTCATATTATTGTCGTGTTATACTTTTCTACTTAACGTCGCAAGTCGCAAGTGTCTCGAAGTAACGTTTCCGTTGTTTCGCCAACTTTTAACGAGTTTGTCGGACAGTGGAGCGACCGTCGCGGCCGGCGCGTGCGTTACACGACGGTCCTCACAATTTATGTAATGTAACACTTGCACGTAACTTTATGATCAAGTTTGTTACCTTTCGTGTTGACGAGTGTCTTGTATCTAATGCACAGAATTTAAGAATGTGCACATAAAAACGTTTTGACTTTAGTTCTGTAGTGGTAGAGCCTTGCTGTTTTACAGTACGAATGGGCCGGCTCGTCCGGGGAAGTACCACCCTCTCACATAACACTAGCGTGAAATAATAGTGACTACTATTGTGTTTCGTCTGGTTTGTAAGAGTGCCGGAGGCCCCCACCCCCCATACCCCCATAGGCCGGCAACGCATCAGCGATCCCTCTGGTGTTGCAGATGTCCATAAGCGGCGGTGATTGCTTACCATCAGGCGACCCGCTGGCTCGTTTCCCGCCTCTGACATAAAGAAAATAGTAGAAGATAACACCGCTAACTTCTTGACTGCCGCCGATATAATAATGGTTTATTTATAAGTCGGCTATTACACCAGAGATGGGTTTGATCCCCGCGCGGTACAAGCACTTGTGTGGATAAACATGTATTTACTAAAATCATGTACTTAAATCATACAAGATTACCTACAGTAATTTTCTTTGCATTGGAGATACTTAATAAAACGCATTACACCGAAATTAAAATAACGTTATTACCTAAATAGTTTAACCTATCTTATTTAAACGTAGTACAAGAGCAGGGATATGTAAGATTGTAAATGGTAATAGGTAAAAAAATCGATTTTTATTTTTAGTGAATACCTATTACTAACATTTTGTCATCAGCGTTTGGTGTAAAATGTAAGCGACAGCGGGCCTTACTAATTGTTTTTAATTTGGAAAAAATATAATTATTTGAGCATCGTATTACAAAATAACGACCTATTTCCAGACCAGACCTCTACCTCCTTTCCGAGGGGGCTGGCCAGTTGGTGGAGCGGGAGCTCTACCACTAGTACTGCACATGGCTCTCTCCTTTTCTCTGCCAGATGGGTAGGCTTTGCTCTGTCGGCTACACATACTCACTCCCTTTCTCGGTGTCAAGAATAGTGTAGCCGGGCTCTTTACGTAGGGACCCTGCAAGGAATGGTTTTCCGGGACATAACTTGGTAGATTCCGGGATATCTCTTCTTTGGGAGAGCCCAATACTACCTTCCGTACCCTCGTTGGAAAAGGTGTGCTTCAGGTACAACGGCATTTCCATTAAAAATAAGGTTTTTCCTAAGATTCTACTCAACTTAGATAATATAGTCATTCGTTTGGTATGGTAACGCGGCATCTACCTATAGTTGTCGAATGTATCGAGAAGCTTTAAGTGAGGTGTGTGCTGGAGACTCGGAATCATGCGTTTCAATCACTCGATGGCGTGGTTCGAAGTGGTTTTCTGAGAGTTTAGCTCTCAACTCTCTTCCCTTGCAACTTCGCATTACGTACAGCGATCAGCGATCCGGACGTCCACTGGCAGCACTTAAAACAGCCGTTAAAAGGGGCACCGTTTCAAAAGCGCCGTATAAATAACAGCCAACAGCATTACGTCACGACGATATTTTACGATATTCTTTCATTTCCATTTAGGTACCAATTCAACCATGAGTTTCCTAGGGACTTATTTATGTTGCCGTAGATTTTACTTATAAAAACACGGCTTGCCTATTATTCAACTTAAGTATGCATCTCGAGTTGTTTAACGTGAAATGAAATATGATTTGCAGATGATGGTAAGTCCTCATTCATTTTTGCTTCAAAGGAAAATAATAATAAGCGTTTACAATTCAGTGCGCATTTGTTTAAATTCATATTCAGTCAACGTTATTTATCTATTAGGTTTAGGTAGTCAGGGGATTTTCCGCACTTGGCCTCCAAAATGGGCCATTGTACCTACGTGAAATACGTTACCTAACACTTTATTTATCTATGATGAGGTCGGTTATAAGAATAGCCAGATACTTTAAGATACTATTTTCTCAGCTTATTTTACGAGTATGTCTCACTCCAGTGCAAAGGTCTTCAACATTGGAATCAAGTTATCGTCATAATAACTGGCTTTAAAACCATGTTTGCTAAATACGGATGGGTGATCACAAACCCGACAAAAATTTTGCCCGACCCTGAAACTGGCCCATAGTGACACAACGATACTACGATATAAGTTGATAAACGATTTTTCGCTTAACCCATACGTTGTGTCCAGTAAGTAACTAGTATTAATTGTAGCTAGCCATCCTCCAAAATACTAAGTTAGCAACGTTAATGATGTTTTTAATTCCGTTTGTCTCTCAAATAAAAAGGCAGTTTCATTACACAGGTAATTAAGCACGCACAAAAATAATTGAGTGCAGAATGCAGACTGTAACTGGCCGGATGTTTGTAGTAGGGCTCGGGATCCGTCGTTAAAACTCGGTCCAATGGGGTTAAAACTCGCCCCAATGGGGTGAAAACTGTCGACGTCTGGTCCCGTCGGGTTAGGGGTCCGCCGTCGATTAGTTGTTTTTTTGCTTATTTGCATTTCGAAGGTTATGGCCACGATATAAAAAAAACAAACCGTAGTTTAAAAACTTTAAGGAGTTTTCTGAATGTCTGGATTGGAAAATAAAAACATTTACGCTTGTTATTTTCACAAACAGAAACTTTATTTACATTTATTTGTGGGCATGGATCATGAAAGGTTTTAAATGCTTTTTCATCTCTAAATGCTTTTTACTGTGTGACCGAACTATGTTGCCAAACTTATTTTTATAAAAGCAGGTAGTTAGTAATGAACAAAATAGGTAAAAATACCTAACAATCGGTAGATTGGTGGCGATCAACCAGTGTTGACTTTTCGAATTTGAGCAATTTAGTATAATTGTTTACTGGATTATTGATATTTTTGATAACTTCATCTTTAGGGGGGGGGGGCATATCGGTAGCAAGGGACTAGAAAATAAGTCGGTAGATCTGGCAACGATAACAGCGAATGTTATAGCTATAAAATATTACAGTACCTATCAAGTTTTTTTTTGGTAATTGTCTTATTACGGATTACGGAGCAAAGACCTCTCCTGGCAACTTTTTTTTTTTTTTTTCTTTTTTTTTTTATGTAATAGGGGGGCAAACGAGCAAGTGGGTCACCTGATGTTAAGTGATCACCGCCGCCCATAAGCACCCGAGACCCCCTTAGGGTCACAGGCGCGTTGCCCGCCTTTAAGGGTGGAATATGCTCGCTTCTTGAAGGTATTTATGTCGTATTGGCTTGGAAACACCGCTGCGGGAAGCTGGTTCCATAGAGTAGTCGTGCGCGGCAGAAAATGTCTGCAGAAACGTACGGTAGTTGATCGCCACTCGTCCAAGTGGTTTGGATGAAACTGCATTTTGTGGCGGGTTGTACGGTGGTGGAATTTAGCAGCAGGAATCAAACCAAATAATTCCTCGGAACACTCCCCATGATATAGGCGGTAGAAGATGCACAGGGACGCAATGTCTCTACGCAATGCCAGAGGATCTAAGCAACCGGCAAGACTCTCGGCACCGACAATCCGGGTTGCTCGACGTTGGATACGGTCAAAAGGAAGAAGTTGGTACTGTGGTGCTCCGGCCCAGAGATGACAGCAGTACTCCATGTGAGGCCGAACTTGGGCTTTATAGAGTTGGAGGCGATGAGTTGGAGTAAAATACCACCTTGCTTTACCTAGGACACCTAATTTTTTTGAGGCAAGCTTAGCTTTTTCTTCCAGATGACCGCGAAATTGAACGTCGCTCGAGATATCGACGCCGAGAATCCCAATGCTCGGTTGTTTATCAAGAGGAGTGCTCTCAAAATCGAGGGAAACGACAAATTCGGTTTTTTTTGCGGTAAACGCACAGACTTGTGTCTTTTTCGGGTTAAATTGGACCAAGTTAAGACGTCCCCAAGAGGAGACATCTTTTAGGAAGGTCACCATCTGAGACACAAGTCCGTTCCGACTTTCTATCACATGTGCGCTGGAAACATTTGCACGGCCGGTGTAAGAAGTATCACCCGTACTGTCATCCGCATAACAATGAATGTTACTGGTTTGTAACAGGTCATTGATATGCAGGAGAAACAGTGTTGGGGATAGCACACAGCCTTGCGGGACACCAGCATTCACCGGTTTTAAGTCAGAGCAGAAGCCATCAACTACAACCTTGATGCTACGCTCCGCTAGGAAGCTGGCGACCCATTTGCACAGTTTCAGTGGCAGACCATATGAGGGAAGCTTCGACAACAATGCCTTATGCCACACCCGATCAAAAGCCTTCGCTATGTCCAAACTGACCGCCAGCGCTTCACCTTTGCTTTCAATTGCTTCTGCCCATCGGTGGGTCAGGTAGACAAGGAGGTCACCAGCTGACCGTCCACGTCGGAATCCGTACTGACGGTCACTGATCAGCTGGTTTTCCTCCAGATATCCTAGGAGCTGCCGGTTTGTGATGGTCTCCATAACTTTTGAAAGCAGGGAGGTGATCGCTATAGGTCTGTAATTGGCGGGATCAGAGCGGTCACCTTTTTTTGGGATCGGATGTACTAAGGCCGTCTTCCATGCGGTCGGCACAACCCCCAGTGAATATGAGAGTCGGAAAAGACGCGTTAGAACTGGTGCCAGCTCGGGAGCACAGGTCTTAAGCACGATAGGAGGAATGCCATCAGGCCCACTTGACTTGTTTATGTCCAAGGAAAATAGTGCTTTTCGAACATGTTTTTGTGTGAACATAATGTCATTGAGGGAGCTATTGCACCGCGGGATAGTAGGCGGTGGGTTTCCCCCGTCATCTAAGGTGGAATTAGATGCAAAAAGAGAGCCCAGAAGATCTGCTTTCTCTCTTGCATCGTGGACCAATTCGTCACCCTCCTTACGTAGCGGCGGGAAAGATGGCTTACTGAAGTTCCCTTCGACAGCTTTGGCGAGAGACCAGAATGCACGAGTTCCTGACGGAAGGTGAGCCAGTCTCTCCCCAATTCTGCCGATGTGTTCAGCCTTAGCCCTGGCCACAACCTTTTTTAGGGACCTGGAGGCAAAGTTGTATTCCCTCTTGTGTGCGCAAGAATTTGGATCCTTCCGTGCAACCGCTTCGGCCCAGGCTTGGTACTTCTCCTGCTTAAGACAGTGAGCCTGTTTGCAGGGAAGGACAAACCAGGGCTGGGACTTACCGCTTATTGGCACCATTGAGCTTGGAATAAATAATTCCATGCCCTGAAGCACCACATCAGCTATAGCGTCAGCAATTGCACTCGGATCCTCATGCGAGAAGCAAATTTGCCCCCATGGATAGGAAGAAAAGAAGGCCCGCATCTCATCCCAATCTGCTGACTTAAAGTGCCACACACGGCGGCAGCCCGCTGAGCGAGGCCGCAGTTGGCGCGTGAGTGGCACCTCGCTCCGAATCAGGCAGTGGTCCGATGACCCGAGTGGGGCATCAACGGTAACCACGTAGCCATCCGGATGGGAAGTCAGCAGAAGGTCCAGTAGAGAGGGCGCATGACTCTCTACATCTGGTATACGGGTAGGGGATGTGACCATCTGTTCCAGGTCATAGGCCATGGCGAAGGCATACACAGACCTGCCCGCGTGGTCAGTTTTTTGTGACCTTAACCATTCTTGGTGATGGGCGTTAAAGTCCCCTATAATGGTCACAATCGCAGACGGGACCTGTTGAAGCAGGGAATCAGTTGCCGATTCCAAGTGCTCGAGAAGCCGGTCAGTTTCCGCTTCACCGGAGTGAGACCTATAAAGGCACGAGTAGAAGCGCGGGTGGTCGTCGCAATCTACTCGCAACCAGATGGTGGATAGGTCTCTACCTTCAAGGTTGCCCAAACGGCGGACGCAGATATCGTCCCTAACGTACACGCATACACCGGCGTGAGGCACAAATCTGTGCTCAATTTTGTACCCGGGGTAATTGAGGTATGACGTGTCCGCAGGTGACGATATCTGAGTCTCCGTTAGGAAGAGCAAGGCGGGCTTTTCCGTCTCCAGGTGATGATGGACGGAGTTTAAGTTGGAGTGAATTCCCCTAATATTAGTAAAATTCACTTTGAGCGTAGGTGGTGGTGCTGTAGGAGTATTGCTCTTCCCTCGTTGGACAACACGCGGAATTTTGCCCTCCCCAGAGTACGTAGGGCAGCCTGAGTAGATCTCAGGGAGGGATTCTCCGGCACAGGTTGCGCCGGTACCCTCCTGGGGTACTGTACTATTGAATGCCGCTTCCATGTTGTGGGGGAGGGGGGGGGGGTATGGGCCTCCGGCTATCTCACTCACCAGACGAAACACAATAGCTAGGCTATTATTATAACGCCAGACTTCTGTGAGACTGTGGTACTTCCCCGGTCGAGCCGGCCCATTCATGTTGCAGGCAAACTGTCTGCAACGTGGCTCTACCACACCTAATGACTTTGAATTAGCTACAATGTTTGCTAAATGTGGTTTGATGATTCCAAATACTTTGCCCGACGCATACGAGGTTACTGCTATAACTAGACCAATGAATACCTCAGCCATGCCATCACGAATGATTTTTGATTAAAAACAGACTGATCGAATTTAATAAAACTGAATCAAAGAAAACAAATAAATCTATAGATATATATGAAGCACCGACATCATCCGACATCAATGTACTTAATTCCGACATTCGCTGACTGTGAAATCTGCTCCAGCAAAAGCCGTGTTTATTTGTTGAAATATCGAGTGATGGTTTTATTCGAAAGTGGAGTCATTATTAAAACGAAACTGTTTTTGAAAATGAAATAAACATGCTATTTGTTATAACTTAAGCTACAGCCAATGAGTTGTTGCTTATGTGTTTTGACTACCAATTTGGTGTAATGGTTAAGAATAGTTGGTTACACCAAAAGCTACTAAACGAATTTTGTTGATTTTTGATTAACCTTTACCTGTACTGCCATAATTTGTACCGGCAGGAGTCATAAGGTACTTAAAACGGAAGCTTATAAGATCGCAGGCAAGAATGGTAGAAATTGAATGTAAGGTTGAGTCAAAGGGTGCATAGAATAAATACATAATAATTATTATTTAATTCTGATTTTTATAATGGCTGAAAATTGGAGTACCAAAGATTACTGAGGTAGACTGAACGCAGTCGGCCGATATTGTCTCACTGTTTAGATAAATTTTCTAGCGCTAAGTGGGAAAAATAAGCACATTACATAGACTGAAGTTAGCACTTGGAATTTTTTGTATAGGTTGAAAGGATAAGAACAGGTATTATACAGAAAATCCCGCAGCAATAATGTCCAGAGAGAGAGATATTTTAATTCCGTGTAAGCGTTCAATCTCGTTGAAAAAAATATTAAAAAATTTATCAAATGTAGATACCATGTTATATAAGTACCATGCACACAAAAATAACTACTTTGAAATTTATTCTATTAATGATAAGAACGATTGACGACAAAGCAAATCTCAGTGTTGCATGCAACTGCACTTTCATTGCGAGATATAAACTATAGTACCTATCCCGTATTTAAACGCGGGTAAGTGGCACCATTTCCTTCTCTTGGGTGCTATCAGCAACTCTTATTAGGCAGCTTATTTTATTGGCAGCGAGTAAATCAGCGCGGAGACAGGTACATCGTCACTCCGCACACGTCTTCCAATAACTCTCCTTTCATTTGATTTGTTCCGTATCGGTGTTGCTAGAACTGGACACAAAATAATACCTTTGAGGAACACCTATTTATACACCTGTTCTTTTTTGTTAATTTTTTGGTTGTTAACCGTATAACATTTTTAAAAAAAACAAGCGAGAAATGCTTAAAAATTATAAAAAACTTAGCGGCAAATAACTATATAGGTATATTTCAAACAGGTAGAACCAGATTATTATAAATGTATAATTATGATTATTTGCCAAATTCTGGTGTAAGCATAGTAGGTGACCAGATCGCGATCGGGATAAAACGCTCTCGTACGATAACGGCTGCATTACAAAATCTTTGGTGGTAATCCAAGAGTACCTTATTAGATCTAAACAATGAGTGAAATGATGAGTATAAAATGCCTCTCAATTCAAATCAATACCCATCATACTCCCACATATTAATAGATTGCTCTTTAGAATAACTGGCCTAGGCGCGTTTCGGGCGTCGTGAAATTTTGTAAACAAGCAAGTCAGTCGCGTTTCGGGCGTTTTCGAAAATTTATAAAAAATGCCTACACCGAATGGTCGCGATTCGGGCGTCCTATTTTTATAAAGCGCCCGAAACGCGACTATCTGAAAGAGCTAAATAAATAGGACGCCCGAATCGCGACCATTCGGTGTAGGCATTTTTTATAAATTTTCGAAAACGCCCGAAACGCGACTGACTTGCTTGTTTACAAAATTTCACGACGCCCGAAACGCGCCCAGGCCGAATGAGAGGGCCTAGGCGCGTTTCGGGCGTCGTGAAATTTTGTAAACAAGCAAGTCAGTCGCGTTTCGGGCGTTTTCGAAAATTTATAAAAAATGCCTACACCGAATGGTCGCGATTCGGGCGTCCTATTTTTATAAAGCGCCCGAAACGCGACTATCTGAAAGAGCTAAATAAATAGGACGCCCGAATCGCGACCATTCGGTGTAGGCATTTTTTATAAATTTTCGAAAACGCCCGAAACGCGACTGACTTGCTTGTTTACAAAATTTCACGACGCCCGAAACGCGCCCAGGCCGAATGAGCAATTTAGAATAAGATTCCATATTAAAAAAAAGAATTTAGGCATTTGATGTTAGTAGGTATCCCATTTCACAGCTTGTCATGCTGCCATTTACATTAGATAAAGTATAATTAAAGTCGTTTATTCATAATTTAAATATGTAAACATATTTTATGAATTAATCAATAATTAATATACGGATACTTACAGAGAAAAATTGTTTTCGTTGCGAAGTTGCCGGTTTTTGAATATAGGAAATAGTAGAAAAGAAAAAACCCAATACTGATTACCTGACAACACTGTTTCGTACAAAGATTAGCACCTCAATACGTGCTTTCAGCGTATTTCGGGAGGTGAGCTTACAATGTTTGACTAGTTTGATCCAGTTTACTAATTACGTGTGTGTTCCGATAAGGGAGAAGAGTTGAATCGGCTCATACCTATCCGTACTTCGGGCAGAACGTACCACTGTGTGAGCTTCGGATTTCGCTCGACTTAATCCTGTTTTCATAAATCTGTGTAAAGGTTGAAATATTTTTCGTGTACGTCACCAACACAATGTCAGCGGTTACACTTTTTTTTGTATATGTCATGCTTATCAGAGAGGTGAATCTCAATTGTATTTTGAAATTCAAATATGACTATTATCTACTTGATGACGCTGAATGGTATGAAACATCTTTCTTTGCGCGTGAGCTCGATGGTTCGAATCTTGGCGTGTACCTATGGATTTTTCAAAGTGCGTATTTACTATTAGCTTGTTGGTGACGGAAAACCTGCAAACTTAATTGACTTATACGTGTACCCATTATTTCATTGTTTTAGTTTCCCTGTTAATGGTTACGAAGGTTAGGTGGCAGTCGTTCTAATGTAACCACTGGACTTGCCAAATGCTGAAAAATGGGGAAAGCGTACCCGGATAAAACGCAGAGAAAGAACAGATTTGCTTTCTGGTGTTTATAGAAGATGATCTGATGATGTGATTTGTAAACATTCAGACACAGAACTATTACACATAGGTATTTATGCTCTGAGTGAATTTGTTCATTTATTCACACAGCGCCATCTAGCCCCAAATTAAGCATTAGCTTGTGTTATGGGTGCCAGACAACGGATAAACATTACTTATATACTTTTTTTTGTAAATACATACATATTATACATACAAACACCCAGACCGATACAAACAGACATGTTCATGCACACAAATGTTTGTACCGTGCGGGGATCGAACCCGCGACCTCTGGTGTAATAGCCGACTTCTCGATCATTACACCAAATGGCTCGTCAATAATAAGCGTTCAGAAAACGATAACCAAAACTCGATTAGAAAATATACACAGATATCGAATATCATTTGCAACACAAACAATACATTGTACAATGTATCGGTTGGTAGGTACTTAGATGTAGACGCTTTTGAAAATCGCTTTTAGTTTAATGCTAGGTTTACGCGTGCATCGACAATAGGCAATTTTATAGCTGCTCTCAAACAGAAAGGCCCGAGCATTGTAGTCTAGCAGTGCGCAATTTCGTCTATAAATACGACTACATTCGCGTAAACCGAATGCGGCCCGGCCATTTTACGCAATTGAAACATTTTTTTACTTCAAAATCACTGGTGGAAAATATCTAGGACACTACACAGATGCCAATACAAATAAAATGTTCTAGTTGGTACCCATGAGATGTGGCAATGCTGTTGTTACTATGTAGTTGATTGGTGTTGTTAGGAAAGGGTAGTTAGAACGAAAATGCTGTCTAGAAAAGAGTGCATGTTTGCTTGTACTATGGATATGGGTACAAGGCAGCGGACAAAATATATTATTATGATTGAGAAGGATCCGACAAGAAACCAGACGGTTGCTTTGGTTTGATGAAATGTTTTAACCAAACATTTTAAATAGTAACATAAATATTAAATATGCAATGCCAACTCTTGAAAAATGCATCGAGCTCATGTAGTCATTCCTTCATAATGTACCCCAAGAATACAAAGAAAATCAGAAAAATGCCTTCAAAAACACATGAGTAATGCTTGCAAACGAATACGCACGCAGCAGAATAAAGTGGTAAAATATTATCGGCCACCGCACGCAGATTAAAAATATTCCCCTCACTTTTCATATCTTTGTTGAGACGAGCACCTTTTACCCTTAAGTGCCGATTATTTGCCTCTTATTTTATTTGCGACCCTCGATCGGCCCTGTGCAGATAGATGGAGCAATCAGTCCGGCCCTGGGTCCCGCTGACGCGGATTTTAAGGTCCCTCCCTTGCAAGGGTATTTATTGATCACACGTTGTAAATCTACTAGACGTGTTTACGTAATCTGTACTTATAAAGGGAAATGTTCTGACTGACGGACTGAGATATTGGTGCGTCGATATCGGGGTTATACCTACTTCGTTACAGACGTTTTTTATTTAATTTATTTATATTTGACACATCACACATTGGTTTAGCCTAAAGTAAAAAGCTTAACTTTTGTTGTGGGTATAAGAAACAGTGAATGTACCAAAAATATATTAGTTTTACCTATTTAACTTTCATATATTATTTCGATTCATTCTGTCATTTTCACGTTCTCTATTTATTGGCACTACGATTATGCCTTCTTTGCTAGGCCCAAAAACCTTTGGCAGTGAACCCACTGATAGAGAACTAATGTCATGACTCATGAGGCATTAAGTCCGCCTTTTATACCTAAAGTTTAAATAAATAAACAAATATATTTTAAACGAATAAACATCTAGTCACAGAAAAATTACATATTGTTACCCATAAATATTTATTTTGTTTAGAATTAAAAACCACGACTCCGGCGCACAGAAAGCTTATCCCACGCCGAGCCCATGCTGAGGCCCTGAATCACAGGGCCGTTTTAAAAAGGGCCGTTTTAAAGGAAAATATATATTTTTCCTTTTTTTGGGAAATAAATGATAGGAAAAAGCAAGTTCTGTTGTACTGCAGATATTGTATGAATTTTGATTAAATGAAACTTATTTTGTTAGATATCAGGATCCTAGGAAATGCTCGTTATCTGAGAACATAATATGCATACCAATAAACTTTCGATGCACCTCCGGCAATCTGTGTTCCGTAAGCAAGTTTTGATGCGATATTGTATATTTAGATTCTGGGTACCTATTATAAAGTTTATTTTTATAATAGTTCATTATAATTTATGTTATAAAAAACTGGCAGTTTTTTATGTGTAGGTAAGGGTCAATAGGTATTTTTTTTTAATAATACCACGGGACGTCTGTAATTGTGTTAGAGCTATTGACTAAAATTCTGAAGAAACTATAACCGAATAGACTACTTTTCATTTATGTACATATTATGTGTTTGAAACACGTTTTCTGTCTCCTATCATTTTTACAGGTTAATCTTGTGACAGTGATAACTTAGGCCTTTAAGTCATTCAAAAAACTCTAGCTCATCACAAAATGTACGGTTTACAAGCATGTTAAGCGTAGCCTTTATCTAAAAGATTCTTTATAATGAGTTTGGAAGGGGAACTTTAGATATTTGAAACTTCAAAAGTGGTACGCGCCCTCATAAAGGTTTACAAACACTGCCATAAAGGGATTAGGAACATTTTAATAGTATTTTATGAATACACTTAGATTGTCTAGTTGGTTTAAGCACCGGGTCGTCATCTCGCGGTTCTGGGTTCAATTCCCGGGTCGAGCAGAATTTTGAAATTTGGGATGGGCTGGTCAATAGCCACAAAGCTGGCACCGGCTCTTTCCAATCGGGTGTGAAGAAGGGAAGTTTAGTGGGTAGTGGACGCTTTAGTCTCGAGTCCCACACACAGCCGCAGGTGTAGCTAGCCTGCGGCTATGGTGCATAAACGCATTCCCCTCCTCCGAAAAAAGAGGGTCGGACAGAATTTGTGTCGGTTTTTTTGGACACAGCTCGCGTTTGTGATCACCAATCCGCATTTGGCAAATGAACCCCCTTGTTACCACCTTTTTAACGTTACGAAATGAGACTCATCATTGTAGCGATGACTTGATTTTAAAT
Organism: Mecyna flavalis; assembly: GCA_949319885.1. NCBI lineage: Eukaryota > Metazoa > Arthropoda > Insecta > Lepidoptera > Crambidae > Mecyna > Mecyna flavalis. The sequence continues at coordinate 12,724,188 of OX439426.1, forward strand.
GGAGGCCTTTACTTAGGTACTTACAGCGACACATTTCTTAATAGGCTTTTTTTGAGCTCTGGCTATTGCCACCAAGAGTACAGCAGGAATTATTTTTTGAGATGCGTTCTGCGTTTATTAAGACTGATTTGGGGATAGCCGTTCGCCAATGGATACTAATCGGCAGATAAGATGAATTTTATGAGAATATTTACGTGTGTATGAGATGTATTTGATGAATTAAGATGGTGAATAATATTTACAGATGATCAAATTGTTTACAGGTTTGATCATCTAAGGGTGTTGTTGTAGTCTTTGACAGTACCAAAAAAAAAAGTACCAATAACATATTATCATAACCTGCCAAATGAGGTTGTTGTGTGCTGATACTTTTATTAAAACGTTTTTATTACAACTCATTTTATTTCGTTTCCAATGTAAATAAAATGAAACGTTCACACTCGGGGGAGTCTAACATCGCCGTTAAGCTGTAGAAATCGACCAGTCCTCGTCGCGCAGCTTATAATTCCTTTAAGCTAAGCGGAAATTTATTGCAGCGATATAAATACAGTGTACTTAAGATGATATTTTTCAACTGAATTGCACCAATTTTCGGGTTCATGGATTGCCAACATTTTTAGTAAATCTCTTGATGAATTATTGCTATTAGAACCACTGTTAATCCATTATGGCGACAGACCTTAGGGCGCTTTAACACATGAATGATTTGGGTTTGGATTTTATTTATTCTGATACATTTTACAACTTTTAAATGAAAAATCAATAACCCTAAGATAAATATTTTGTAGGTATGTCATTTGATATTTATTTTCATTTATCGTTTTGCGTTCGGTAATTTCAATCATAACGTTCATGACTTTAACCATTTCGATTACATTTTGCGACCACATAAATCTAAATATTCTTTCTGTGTTTTGCGACCATATTTTTGTTAAGCTGCTGCGGTATCGGATGTTTTAATAATTTAATTGGCATGTTGGCACGCATGTTTGTCTCAATGATTCAGTAGTTTAAGTAGCAAGCCGTGATCTAGGGGTACCTACTGGGTTTTTCGAACAAAGCTCGGGTTTGTGATTACCAATCCACATTTAACAAGCGTGGTGATTAAACCGGTACCCGTCATTGTGTCAATGACATGATCTTAATGACAGAGGCCTTTTCCCTGCTGTAAGTTATTAAATAGGCGTACGTAGTGTAAGTCACTTCATTGAGGTCTAGACAGTCTTTGAGACTCCATTAATCGCTTTCCTTTTGCGCTAAGCGAAGTGTCACAGCGAGCTTATAATTCCTTTAAGCTAAGCGGAAATTTACTGCAGCGGTATAAATGATATTCCTCAAGCGAACGCCTCTGAGCGGAGACTCTACCGGGGCATAGTATAAAGAGTGGAAAGTAGTCTTCACACAAACATACCGCGCATAACTTATATGTGTGCGCTAGAGTATGCGTCGCCGTTCGCACAGTCATACTCAAACAAAATCTGGACCCGTTTCTCAGTACGCCAGTCGAGGCTAACACTGCTCAAGTTGCGCCGGCGCCGTTTACGCGGCACAGAATTATAATTTAGCTAATAAAAGTTTCCGATCACTACTCATTAAATAAAACAAACGAATAACGGACGATTTTTGTCCGTTTAGTTTTATTTAATTAGCTAATAGTGACAATCCTGAGACAAGCAAGTATAGTAGGCAATAATATCGGATTGGGCCGGAGATAGCCTACTTATACTCTTTCTACTATGACCGGGGCCTCTCCTGTGGCGCCGGACCGGAAAGGCGTCAGCAATGGGGCCATCCTGTTTCCTCGGATGCTACAAACATGTTTTTTGAAATATTTCATTTGATAAGGCTATAAATTCGAAGACGCTTTTTTGTTGTTTTGTCTGATCAGAAATTTTGCACACTAGTTGGCAATAAAATATGGCAATTTGACAGTGTGTTATTTAAATTGAACTATCGTTTTTAGTCGGAATTTAGTAGAGCACATTTTTCAATGTTGGAGCTATTCACGAGTAATGTATTTTTTAAAATTAGCTAGCGTTTTGGTATATTTTTCAATATTCTTATGAAATCTGAGATTTATAAAGCAATCTTAGAATCGATCGAAAAAAATAAATATAATATTTCTGAAAGAATTCTGCCCATTACAATTATTGAAATAGATGAGATCTTTGGACTAAACAATGGGATCCACATCTGGTTTAGTTTCTGTTTTGTGTGGAAAAACATTCCGACGCATCGCAGCGTCGGCATAGCGCAAATTGTTGCCTCCTCGCAGGTTAGACGAATTTGTGCATGTCCGGATACTATCAAAAAATTCTTTTAAAAGCACAGGGTGCAATTCGCAGAACGTACCCTGTCCGTCTTGTTTTTGCAAATTGCTTTTCAAAATACATTTGTGTTTTGTCAGCGTGGTGTTTGTGGGACGAGGTGGGCCGACGGCAGATGTCGATGTATTCTTTTGTATCCAGAAAAAGCCAGCGAAGTAAAGTTTCTAACATTAACAGATGAATTATTTGAAGCGTATTTTTTCAGCGGCTGTTATATTTCTGAACTGGTTTCTGTTATTCGTTTGAGTCGGCAGGAGTAAAGTTTATAAATCTTAAAATATTATTACTTTTTATGTACGGGCTGGGTAAATGTCGCACGCAAAAACTGATGTAAAAATAAAAGGAATAAAGGCTATCTTTGCTATTGAGTAATAGTGTCTTCCTTTGCAGTGGCTTATATAAAAGTGTAAATTACAGCTTTACACTTTTACACAGGCCACTGCGCTACGGAGGCGGTTAAAATACAAGTAAGTATACTACATATTTACTTACTGATATTGGCTGCTGCGTTTTTTTTCGCTCTTATTTTACAACCATTACAACTTAACACGAAAAGTGTAAAATTTTTGATTATAATTAAATCGTTAGATTACACAGTAACGCCAAATTTCTCTAGATGTGAGAGTATCTAATCGCCCACAAATATCACAGGAAAACGTTTTGATGAGATGACCAAAGCCTCGTTTTCACATTCGTAGTTCACCTACGGTTCAGTAAAACCAGAAGTAATACTAGCTAAATAAATAACATGTAAAAGTTAAACCTATTTACCTGTCTTTCGTATAAGTTTTGCGAGCAACTGCTTACTAAGTATTCGTTTTGAGGAAATACGGGACCGATGTTACTCGAACTACTTAGAAGTTCTGTTGCAAATGAAGCGTTACAAAAATGAACGCCCCTCTGGGGCTTACCGAGCCTTTGTCCTAACCCTGTCGTCGAATTTTCGCTTGCCGAAACGAAAATTGATTTTGACTTACGAAGTTTGTTCGAGTTCTAAACTTTGACAAACTTTGAAAGATAACAAAATGCAACATATTGCCGGTTCGTTAACTTGCGAAGGCGCTGATAGGTTAAATGGACGGATTTATTATGATGAAATTAATATCGACTTGCTTACTTAACCCTCCTGTAAAAGATAATTCATTTAAGAAATATTTAGCAAATGGTGTCGTTGTTTTTGTGTGTAGATACCTAAGTGGGTTACATGTTTTATGTGCCGTCATCATACTGTGGGTTGCTTTAACTTTCGTGTCTTTAATTTTGATTAAATATGCTATTATGTAAACGTATTAAAAACACCTTGAATAGACTTTCGACACGGCCCCGCAAGTCGACCCCCGAGTTGCGACAGGTTGGTTCCCGCCTCCCAGAAGTCACTTTTAAGCCATTACTTACTCGCTTGTTTTCGATTTGTTTTTTAGACGAGAAAAAAGATAGCGCAGAGTACAGGCGGGAGTAACTTTCGGGCAATCAGCAGGCCCAACTTTGGAAAGGGTTAAATCAAAGGGTTCCGGTTTTATGAAGACTTATTTCAGACTTACCTTCAAGTTGAAATTAGATTTAATCTGGCTCGAAGCTTTAGGATTGAATTTTGTAAACAATTTCGAATACCTCTACAACTTCCAGGCTTTGTTGGAATACCATTGGGAACTCGGGATGCCGTTGTTTAGAAATTCCTTTGAAATGAATTCGTACTTATATGTTTATCAACACGTGGGCCAGTTCAATGGGCAACGTTGTAATGCCAGTTTGATTGACTTTATTTTTTGTTTGTTTGTGTGTTGAGGCCCTTTGGTTGGGGGCGAACGAAACAATGTCCCAACTTTTCATTTTAAATTAGTTTTTTGCTCGGGATAAAACTGTGATTAGTACTTTCATATGGACAAGTATATATATACAAAGGCCCATAATTTTAGCGATGTCTTGATTTTAAATATGGAGGTCTTTACCTTGCAGTTGCCCCCGTCGAACTGTGGCTAAAAACTCGGAGGTCGTGTGTTCGATTCCCGCCTTGGGCCTGGTTGGTGGTAGGGCTTTTTCAGAGTCCGACTGGCTAGCTACCACCACAGGTGACATCTGCCGCCATAACAGCTCTGGCTGTGTTCTGGCAGTATTAATGTGGGAGCCAGTACAATTGAAATCAAAGGCTCGAAGATCAGATGAGCCTACAGTCTGGCAGCACATTGAGCGACGCTTCTAGGTGAAACGTCCCATAATGGAATAGGCCGCAGTGGCCGCTTACTGTCAGGTGGGCTGCGTGCCTGTCTTCCTACTGATGTAGTATAAAAAAAAGTCGGACATTAAGTAAGCTAACGCCCGGTTCACACATGTCTGCGTATGTGTTACTGTATACATGTGTGAAGTCGCTTATATAACTACATACGCCATCGACGAAAAAGAAACGTACACGATAAAACGGAACAGTAAAACGGAGATATATGTGAACCGGCCGTTACTGTGTTTATATTTTATCTGACTCCCAAGCGACAGATTCTGTCTACTGCGGAAGTCAAATAATTTGTTGTTATGACTAAATTTTCATAAACATTATTTTCTTTTATGTCTGTCCACTTTGGTTTACGCGATGCACACACGAAAAAATCTATTAGTCGTTCTCAAGTTACGCACATAACTCGCACATATTAAAAAGGTGATTTTTTCAAATAATAAATGTGACCAACAACAACCTTACCATTTTTATATAGGTGGCTTGTGATCTATGACTAAAGAACAATAAAATTCTTTTTGCTGTTCTCGGGCGTCGAAGTCACGGCCACTCGCGGAGCCGCCGCGACAATGGCTAAGGACCGGATACGTGTACCCCTTTGTGGCTGCTTTTAAGTTCGCTGCCGATCGCCTATACAGTCTGAAAAAAAAAGAGAAGATTTCATTATAATTGGTACTTCAGTTATTCGTGGCAATTATGATAAAGGATAAAAAAATAGGATAAAGTATAATATTAACACAAACTTAAATATTTTCAATGATTTGACTTGTAAATAGGGTGCAATTTGGGATGAAGATTATTCAGCTATTAAAATTACTTGTGAAAACGTAAATCAGTTCACATTTAAAACACGCCTGTCAATCTAAACGTCTCATTTTCGATTAACTAATTTTCACATATATATTGTTTGGTAAGTATTTTGGTATGGAAAACTGGAAGAGATAAGTTTTTTGACGAGAAATGTTCATTTTAGATCCAAAGCAGAATAATATTGAGCCAACTAGTGCGTGTCGTAGCAACGTCGTAGCACTTTCTCTCGTAGTATCGGCTACGAATATTATGTACGCAGATACGCGACGGTTCACTTACTACGGCTAACTCGTAGCAGGCGTAGGCGCGGCAGAGTGTAACAGCTTCTATTTCATGATTGTTGTTGCACGACGGTCGTAGGTGGCAATCATTTCCTACAAATTGGAGAGGATAGGATTTGTATCGGATATTGGCTGATTGGTTTCTTTAATCATAGTTACAAAGTGTCATCAATATTCCAATTAAAAGAAATGGCTATAAAAAGCAATATCTAATTTTTTAAAGGCAGACAGTCAGTCAGCCTAATTGTATTTTCTATCTGTACATTCAACTTACAATGCCTAACAAGCGAATAAACATTGGAGTATATTGAGTAAATTAAAGATGAAAAAAATAAGAATAAAGAAAGAGATGAATGTAGCGGAAGCCAACAATTTTATGAGGCGCGAGAATATGGTAAAGCTCATCAACTTTTACAAGGTTTATAAAAATTAATTAACGCTTAAAGCGAGCTCTTTTAAATACCCAGGTTGCGTACATTCCCTAGAACGGAACGCAGCATAACAAATATTTAAATGCAGCCGCATTCTTAAAAGTCTGCGAGCAAATTCTGTGGCTTTCATGGAAATATTGAGGCAACAGGCAAAATAAATTTTGATTATAAAGAATTTTCGAGCTATGCCTTTAGCTGTGTATTTACATCCATTTAAATGAATTCGTTGAAAATGTTTTATCTTAGAATTAAATCTGATCATACTTTGGAATTTTTCAATAATGCATTTTACTGAAATGGAAAGATAATTTTTTGTAATCAGATTTACGTGAATAGTAATATTTTTTCGGTAAAGGACCATGCAAAGGAGCGTCCCCACCCACCAACAGATTTCAAATGTATCTCTATTTATACCTCTTGCCATACTGATCTTTTTAGGGTTCCGTAGCCAAATGGCAAAAAACGGAACCCTTATGGATTCGTCATGTCTGTCTGTCTGTCTGTCTGTCTGTCCGTCCGTATGTCACAGCCACTTTTTACCGAAACTATAAGAGCTATACTGTTGAAAATTAGTAAGTAGATGTATTTTGTGAACCGCATTAAGATTTTCATACAAAAATAGAAAAATAATAATAAAATTTGGGGGCTCTCCATACTTAGAACTGAAACTCAAAAAATTTTTTTTCATCCAATCCTTACGTTTGGGGTATCTATGGATAGGTCTTTTAAAATGATAATAAGGTTTCTTATATCATTTTTTTCTAAACTGAATAGTTTGCGCGAGAGACACTTCCAAAGTGGTAAAATGTTGGTCCCCCCCCCCTGTAACTTCTAAAATAAGAGAACGATAAATCTAAAAAAAATATATGATGTACATTATTATGCAAACTTTCATTGAAAATTGGTTTGAACGAGATCAAGTAATTAGTTTATAAATTTTTGGGGCTTCCCATACTTAGAACTGAAATTAAAAAAAAATCTGAAATTAAAAAAAAAACATCGATCAAACTTACCAAGAACTACAAGAACTTTTATTTATGATGATACTTGCTGCTACGGAACCCTTCATGGGCGAGTCCGACTCGCACTTGGCAGGTTTTTTTTTTGTATGACGACATCCGCCGTAGGAATGGGGATTTCACGCAAATCGAATTTGAATGTTGAATTTTTCAAGTATTTTTTTTACACAGTTAATTGTGAAAATAATGTGCAGGCGATCAAGAGTAACCCCCCTGGCCTAAATAAAAGTGTTCAATCAAAATGTAATCTTAAAAAATATTTTACAGTCGAGTCTACTTGAAGCTAGACACTTACAGCGCAATTCTGAATCTTAGGCGTACGGCATAAGCACGATTTTATTGATTTGAATACCCCGTCATTTTTTGGATAAAAAATGGTTATTTGTCTTTATATGGAATGTCATGATAATACTGAAACTAGTGCCAAGTCTGTTGGTGGGTGGGGACAGGGCCCATACAACTTCTTGCGTTGTCCTTTATATAATATTCTTGTTTCTTAAAATAAAAAAAACACTGCTTTAATTAAAAATTGTGAATTAGGCGTAGTAAAGTTTTGTATTTCAGGATTACGTCTATTTAAACACATAATCTTGTTAAAAACAATCAATAAAAATTTTGTCATAATAATTTTTATTGATGAAAAGTAACCCCATTGTTTATCATAAAATGTAAATGCCACATTACTATAAATTATAAATCATGTACAATCTGATCGAATGTTGTTATACATAAATCAACTTTTAGTCAATTCTATCCTTATGAGAAGATAAGATTAGTCAGATACTAATTTCTGCAAGCTACTTCGCTTCCGTATTTATTAACGTTTATAAAATAGGTTACAATATATACGCCGCTGTAAAGTATAATTATTGTGAAACAGTATAAACAAACATCCATTTATCCATTCTCATAAACTTTCGCGTTTATAGATATTTATAAAAAAATACCCTAATGGTTTATTACCGAATTAATAATCTAATATATTATTATGAGAAATTGAATTATAGTCATATTTGCTAACCGTACCGTGTATCAATTGGTGGCACGGAATAGCGTGGCCGCGGTTCCACCATCACTTTTTCTGCGGCAGGTACGCGAGCAATCTTTTGTAAACAGTCTGGGGTCCGTACTCTTTTTTCATTGTCCAGATTGCTGGATAGGAAATCGATGACGTGTGTCGAATATAACTCATTGTTGGTCGGAACGTAGGTGTAGTGTGAGCACACTGCATTTTGAAACGTCTCGATATAAGATTCGGTTTCTTTATTGACAGTAAGTTTTGGTATATCGATTAGTATACCTCCTTATGAATCGTCGCTTTGATGTGTCAATGTTGATGGGTTAACCGTTTACTCAATGGTTATAAAAAACCCAAAAATGTATGCTAGATATAACACCAAAATATGTTAGTTGTATTTAATGAAATGAATTTATTTTTATAAATGCCATCTAATTTTTGTTTAAATGACCTTTAAAACTGTGACAATAAAATATGAATTTAGATTTAGTAGCAACCATAAACATATCAAGTTGTCATCTGTATGTGGCTTTCGAAATAATTATTATGTATACCGCATTTCTGCAAACAAGTTGACAAAACACAGATAAGCCCGATGTATCATCCGTCCATTATAATTTATTTTAATTAACATCATCATACATGGATGGAACGCGTCTCTCATGTTGACCCAATCGATACAAAGATTTAAATAAAATCGCACCAGATATCACAATTAAAAACGAAAAAATATTTAAAAGCTTCTAGATTAGACAATTTGCATAGAAATTACGATATCAAAGAAATAACGTTTTCATTTCAAATTATGCTAATGAGAATAGAAATGCGTCCCCTTTTCACAAACATCTGACAACGAAAGAAAATATGCTGACGGGACTGCAAATGGCGGAGTGATTATGAAACGGTCTTAGTATTACAAGTAGGTAAAGGTAAAGGCTAATTACGGTGTACGAGTCTTCGAGAGCAGGCCATCAAATGGCATGAATCGCTCGCTTATATTTATAGGGGGAGGGAAACGACGTGCTGAATTAAGCCTACATTTTTCTAAGTGGGTAGTAAACGCTGCTTTCACCCATATATATTGAAGTGTCGTATTTTACGATCCATCCGCTCGAGGGCACTTGTGCTGAGGCAATAGGGCGAACATCCGCATTGAGTGGACAAAATTACCTGGTTCGTGTTTTACAAACCGGTCCACTTTGTTTTAAATGCCTATTTGTTCGTTCATCGATTTCACTGATTTTGTAAATCGCGGACGTTTTTCAATGGTTAATTTGCGTGACTCACGAGTGGAAATTGGAATGGGAGGCAAATTGTTTACAGGTTAATTTTGAACTGATCGTATTGTTTAAATTGAACTAAGGTGAAGAAGGATTTGTCGTGGACATGAGTTTTTTTGACGATACAAAACAAAAAGAGTGTCCATCAAAAACGACATCGACGGTGTTCCTGTCGACCTTTTCAAAGGCGACTGACGTCTTGCTACTTGCATCAATGACTCACCGAAGACAAAATTGAGATAAACATTTTGTGTTTGTCCTGTTTATTTGTATTTATATGTATACATAAGTTGCGCCTTCGTTGTTTCTGAGACCCAATCATAATTGCGGCTACTTATTTTGCGGTCAAATGAATGTGTGTGATGGTTTTTGATGTTGTCAAAAAATAAAATTGGAATAACAGCAAAAAATTCATAAATTCGGCGCGTATTTTGGTTTACCTAACTGATTCTTTGATTTGTTTCAAAAGTAGGGTAAATCTGTCTAACACTCAAATCACATTACTCTACCGGATAATTTCCTCAATGACAATCAACTCGGCTCGCATTGAAACGCGTCAACCGCGGGCGTTCAGCCAGTTCGTTAATTTAAATTATACTGGGAAATTACAGGAGACAGACCGTTTCTTCCGCGGACATGCGAACAATTAATTACGAGGGTTATTAATGCGAGGCATTAGTCAGAGCGGGCCGTGTCAGCGGTCTCGGACCTGCGGACGGGGTTGCCAGCCGCGAATTTTAATACCCCCAAATTTAATTTGTGCAATCGCAATACTTAGTTTACGCAACCATTGCGTGATACGTTTTTGTAAGTTTTCTGTTTTATCTTCGACCCAGTTTGTGTATTATGCAATGTTGATAAATATCACAATCTTAATTTATGTACATACACTAACTTTTTAATTTACGGTTGTTATTTAATGAATATCTATTCATACTGTTAATATCATTTACAACATCCCGGAGGTATCTTGAAAAACGGTAGATAGGTAATACAAATTCCTAACTGATATTTATTCATGGGTGTGATGAGATATTAAGCGCATGTGAATAACTATTAATCTTGTTGACATGTTGGTATGCGAAATGTGCCTGACTTTTTGTAACCAGTAAAAGTGATGAAAGATGAATAGGGATGATATTCTGACAAATGTGGCGTTATTTTTATAGTAGCTGACGTAATCACGAGGGATATAATAGGTTACACTTTAAAGCGAAGGCTGCCCCACGGGTCCTGCGTTCAAATCTGGTGTTGTTTTTTTTTTTGAGAAATTACACACAGTCCGCAGTTCAGAAGGTTGTAGGTGTAATTATACATCTGTACCTCGGAAAACATGTAAGGCCGTTGGTATAGTAGTGACCTGTTTTCGGTGGCTCCAGATTTCTGTTGTAACAAATTATGATGGTGAGGGATCAAGCGGTGCACCTGTTCTGTTTTTTTGCTAGCAAAGATTAGCGTTACCAAATCTTGCAGAAACTTGGAGGACCCCATTATTATAATAACTTGTAAAGTGTCATGTTTGCCTTAGATTAATTCTAGTTTTGTCAATGAGAAAATGATATAAGCCAGGTTTATCCGACTTTCGACTTTACAGCTCCTTATTTTCCGCAAAAGCTCCTGAATTTAGAGGGTATTTTCTAGTGTGGTAACCCCGGGGTCGGCTACCCGCACTCATTCTGCTGCACCATATTCTAATTTGTTGTTTAATGTAAACTCCTTTATTGCCTTTAGTGGGTCGTCCGTGCAGAATCTTTGTCCACATTGTTTTCGGCTAAGCGTTATAAAATGCAAAACATTGGACTTGTACATTTATGTTTGAACCGTTGATTTTTAAATGGTCTCAGTGATTTATTCTCTTACTGTAGCAGGTTTTTTTTTATAAACGTTGGAAAATATCACTTACATTGATCTGATCCCAATAAGTCGCTTGAGTATTTGTGTTATGGCCATCAGAAAGTTCACCCAAAAAAAATACAAACAGTTGAATTAAGAACCTCTTTTGAAGTAGGTTAAAAATAACAATCATCATCATCCCAGCGTATTCCCGATTGCATCCAGTATGAAGCTCAGGGTCCGCTTCGACAATGATCCTAGATTTGACAAGCCTGGTTATTACAGTGGAGCGTTGCCATCTGACCTCCGTAAGCCTACAAGGGAAACCAGACCTACTTGGAACATAGTCGGGACCAACGGCTTAACGTGCCTTCCGAAGCATGGAATCATCATTCTTTTCAGACATTCAGGTGATTCAAGCCTGCAATGTCCTAACCAAACTGGAAACAATCGAACAAAGTGATGCTCCCCGTGGGATTCAAACCCACGACCTCCAGGTTTTAGAGCTAAACGCTCTAAACACTGTACCGTACCACGGAGGCAGTCAGTCGGTTAAAAATAACAATATGACTTAAAAATGTAAGAAGACTTATCTCAGCCTTTTTTGTAATTCATTACCAAAGTATTTAATCCGGAACCCTTCTGGTAGTTACGTTTATATTAAGTTGCGGCTAAATCCGCTCCACTTTCATTTTCAAAATAATTACTTCGGACTTAATTTGTCTTAAAAACATTTATTTTGTTGTTTCGGGTAATTTTCTGATTGTCCCCCAATCACGGAGCACAAAGGAAAACGCTTCGGGCGTTGCAGAGGCATTCTGCAAAGTGGCGAACGAGAACTGGTAAGTATTGTAGTTATTTTTCCGCTTGAGAAATTTATATCACCACACAAATCTGCGATCCTAAATAGCTTTAAAATGGTACCGAATATTAAGTGATTTAATCTTCATGGCAATTTTAGGCTACAACTAGGAAAAATGCTTTACCTACATCTATACTATAAAAATTATTATAAAGACGAAAGATTTGATTGTTTGCTTGTTTGAATTGAATAGGCTCCGAAACTACTAAACCGATTTGAATAATTCTTTCACTGTTGGATAGCCACACTATCCCCGGTGAACATAGAGTACTTTTGATCCCGCAAATGTGGGAAAAAAAAAGACGCGCGGGTGAAACCGCGGGCGGAAGGCTAGTATAATATATAATAATAACAGTGCTTATCCTACGATAAATTTTTGCCCCTTTGCCCCCTGTCCTCTTTGATGGTGTCTCTATTCCCTTCTGCAGTAGTGTCAAAGACTTAGGCCTGCATATTGATAATACACTAAGTTGGTCTATACATGTAGGTGAACTTAGTCGTAAAGTCATTTCCACTTTTCGAGCTCTTTACAGGTTTAAAAATTTTCTTCCAATTCCCACTAAAATCACTCTTGTTCAAGCCCTTATCCTTCCCTTAATTGATTACGCGGATGTGTGTACTACTGATTTGAATAAAGATCTTCTCAACAAATTGGATCGTTTAGTTAACAATGGTATACGTTTCATTTTCAACCTTCGTAAAGGAGAAGACCGATCCCCATACAATCTTGGGCCTGGCGATACAGGGCTGTAACTTGGCCTATATTTTGTTCATTTAAAAACTTCCTACGAGGCCAATTTTCAATGCGAATTTCAATGGCCAAGTCAGTAAAATAATCTACTGAAAATATTAGAGGTTATGTAACCCATGATAATTTTTAGTAAGAAAAGTGCTAGTTTTTGAACTTTTATTAACTCCCGACACAAAAAGAGGAATAATAGTGCCCTGTATGTTTGCCTGTGGCAACGACATAGCTCCTAAGCGGATGAACCGATTTTCATGCGTTTTGATTTATTACATTCTTAGGTCTTTTGTTAGGTAGCAAGGCAGTCTGCAGTACAACCAACATTGATTAAACTATCACTATGAATAATTGATAACATACCTATTATGCATACCTACCTCACATGTTAATAATGCAAAGGATCTGAATATTATTCTTAAATAAATGGGTATAAAAAACATAAAGTTTTAATTATATTTTATTCTTTATCATCAGTACAAAATATTAATATAAGTAGTAGGTATCCAAAAACTGGGCAGGGATGTTGTATTTTCTTGGTGTCGGGCCCATCCTTCTTCTTCCAATGCGTCTTCGTATTGTGTTGTGCTGAAACGACCCGTTGCTATTCCACGATACAATTCCACAGCACAAGCATGTGCTTGCAAACATGTGTTTATACCCATAAATCACGCTGTAGTCGTCAATAGGCATTAGGTTATCCGATGTTCACTCAAAGGTATTCATGGGTTGCAGAAAACGATGTCCAAGGATTTTATAATAAATATAATTGATCGGTTTCAGAGTCCGTAAGTAAGCAGAGGTCTTTCAAAAATCAGGAGCAATACAAAGGAACACATTTATTACTAACGCATGAGTACGAAAAACGAAATAAAATCAAAATCCAAAATAACTGATTAAATATAGCTGACACTGACATTACTGACATTGACAATACAGACAATAAATAGTGCCGTATATATATCCGATTAAAAACACAACTGGTATAAATCGATTTTCGACTCGCTTTTTTGTAACAACGTTTAAAGAAGTAAAACTCATTTGCAAATGTCTAATCATATTTATCAAGTAACTGTTTTTACTTATAAGAAAAAAATATTCAGTATTATACCAAAAAAAAAAGCCACCGTATAAAATATATTTAAGTATCGATTAAGATTAAATCGATTAAAACTGTCTCACTCGTTTTTTTATTGTTATCAGAGCATTTAGAAAGATAGTCGAAAATAAGTCTAATGAAATTCGCGTTTATAAAGCAAGTTGAATATAATGAAATCATAAAAATCCATTTTTTTTTGCTGTTGGCCATTGAAATTGATGGTAAAACGCAAATAGGCTGATCTAAAAAAAAATATAGATTTTTTTAGTATATGTTTCATGTCTGTATCGTTGGGCCCAAAATCGGTCTTCTCCTTTGATCACGTTTCTTCCTTTCGCACTAAGCTTAATTGGTTACCTATCCCACTTCGACGTAATGTCCGAATTCTCACTACTCTCTTTTCTATCCTAAACGATCCACACGCTCCTTCTTACCTTAAGTCAAAGTTCAAGCTTCTTAGCTCGACACATTCTCGTCAGCTACGCTCCTCAAATAAAACAGTTCTAGCTACTCCCTCTCACCGGTCCGGTTTTGTCTCCAACTCTTTTTGTGTAACGTCTATTAGGCTTTGGAATGCTCTCCCCGAGAACATCAGACGGGCACCGAGTCGGATGTCTTTTAAGTTCCTTCTCCGAAAACATTATCTCCAGACTTCCCTAGCATCGTCATTCACCTGTCCCAATCATTAACCAGCGTCATTTCTCTCTCTTTTGTTTTACTCTTTATTATTATTATTATATATACATATATTATATATATATATATATATATATATATTATTATATTTTATTTATGTTATTTTAATTTGTTTAAGACTTAATTATTTTATTTCATTTTTTTTTTCTCTCTCTCTTTAGCCCGTTAGCACTACCCACCATTTTTTTTTTCTGCTTGGCCCAAAGGTTGACTGGCAGAGAATGCCATTAGGCATTAGGTCCGCCTTATGTACTCTTGATTGTGCATTAAAGTTTGAATAAATAAATAAATAAATAAATAAATTATTATGATTTTTATTTTCTTTTTCAGCAGAGCTCTTTTTCCCAATCTAGTCAGGGCACACTTGGACCATGATCCGGGATTTGGCCAGTTCAGTTATTACATTGGGGCGACTGCCGTCTGACCTCCGTCTTTCTTAACTAAAAACTTTCGCCATATATTTCGTGTAAAAACGAGTCCTGTCCTTATAGACCGGTAACGCAACTGTGATGCATGTGTCCATGGGCAGCGGTGATCACTTGCCATCACTTGCTCGTTAGCTTAAAAATCATCCTCTTTTAAAGTAAAATATTGAGGTGAGTTACTGACCCCGTACTCTGCGCCGCATCCGAGTGATAGCGAGCGTCCTACCCATTCAAGTAATGGCTGTAGTGGGACAGCGTCCACGTTCCGTTATACGTTCCGTCAATACGTGTGTACGTTCCGTGCTACACGTCAATGCTGACAAATATATTACTGCCTGCAAACTGGACGGCCAAAAGGTCTGTTGCGTTGCGTGAATAAATCGTCTGGTTTGTATTTTCACTGTTGTAAAGTAAATTAAAAATAAATGGATAGAGTGGATACACATTTGAGTATATGCAATACACAGACCATTTTATTACTGGCTTCAACAAATACGAGACTTTTAGTAAAAAAAAAATCAGGTTTTAATATGCACTTGTAAAGCTCATATTGAAGCCGGCTCATCTAGTGACAACCAAGTTCTTAACCAAAACGCCAAATGGTCAATAAAATGAATTAGTACTGCTGTTTTCTAGCTCATTTTAATATACGCCATTTGAAGAAATAATATAAAAAAGTAGCATTGAAAATATCATTCCCTAATCAAGATTCATTTTTAATTTTAATCTTAGAACAATCGATTGTCCCAATTTGACCTCTAACTTTTTAATGTTCTTTGATTAAAATACGCATATTTAATTACATCTATCATACCTTAAAACTAATTCCAAATAATGCAATGTACTATTATCAGACAAAACAGAACACGAGCGTATTATTCCGTTAAATACACTTATTAATTCTCTGAAAACACTTAGCGGCATCATTTATTATAACCTCATAAGGTTCCTTAATTAGCCATCGAGTGGCGCGGGCGGCGGCTGATAACGGTGTAATCCGATAAAATATACCTATTGCCGTCCGCCACCGCTCGTTATTTGTGATTACTAGCCGTGTGCACGCTTTTTGTGATTTTTTCCGACGATGTGTTTATTTTGTGGGGGCGGATTATTGAATTTTCGGTGGAATGAATTTTTTTTCGGCGTCGTTGTATATTGGTCTATTTTAATTTACTCTTAAGATAATTAAAAATGCTATAATATATTTTAATAAAAATATTAATTACAAACTGGAAGAAATAATACCACTACCAGTTTTTATCACAAGAATATGTACCATTATTTTATCCCCTTGGCTTGGAAAAGATCTCTCTTAAGTCGTGTAGACTACTAAACTTTCCACCGTGCACCTGTGTATGCGCACACATTTGGTAAGGCATAGTAGTACAAGTGGCATCAAAGGACTCAGCATCAATTGGTTGAGGATCATAAATTTTCACTAGCTGAATATGTCCTGGCTTTTCCGAATTCCGATATTGCAACTATTATATTAAATATTGTTGTGTGAACAATGGCCCACCTCTTGTGTTGCCCCGCGTGCCCTGATACTTGCCTTGTGCAAGAGTTGTTGCGCGCTGACCAAAATGCTGTTCGGGTCGCTGGAATCTGGAACAAAAACATTTAGCCATCGACACGCTAAGGAAAAAAATTGTTAATGTTACAAGCAAATATCATGTAATATACGAGTAACAAGATCTTTGTTTACAACATTAGCCACATTAATAAATAAATAAATAAATATCTTTGGACATTATTCACACAGCGCCATCTAGCCCCAAACTAAGCATTAGCTTGTACTATGGGTGCTAGACGACGGATAAATTACTTATATACTTTTTTTTTGTAAATACATACATATTATACATAGAAACACCCAGACCGATACAAACAGACATGTTCATGCACACAAATGTTTGTACCGTGCGGGGATCGAACCCGCGACCTCTGGTGTAATAGCCGACTTCTCGACCATTACACCAAATGGCTCGTCATACATTAGATAATAGTAGTATAAATTATTTTAAGTAATTTATGTCAGTTTTTGTACGATAACGCATAGACAAATATTAATTTTTTGTATGTTTGAGCCTACTCTTTGTGAGGATTTTCACTGAATAAATTTTTTTTTCGGCGAATTCAGTACACTCGTATACATTTCAAAACGAAAGCTATTTCTGGTTTAGTAAAAATAGAACAAATACAAATTCCTAAAATCGTGGAACTTTTTTTGGTTTACCCGGGGTTCGAACTCATCTGCCTACCAATTAGGCATTATAAAAGTACTCGTGCAGGCATAAATATTACTTGCTACTGATTAACCGGCTACGTTCGAATGCTCACATAAAATAGCCGTTAATAAAGTGAATGTTCCAATTTGAATGCTCAAATAGGTGCTTTGAATAAATATGTGCTTTGTAAATGTAATGTGTCCTATAATGTGATAAGCCAAAGGAGTAGTCGGCGTTTGTTTCCATGTAGGATAGGATTATAACATAGCGTACAATTTGAAAATCTATTCGTAGAAAAGACTATTATTTTCTTAAGCAAGGTACCCAAGTTTATAAAATATAGCGGTTTCACCCGCGCGTAATTTCTTTTTTCAAGTGTCTTCCCTTCCCCCCACATTTCTGGGATCAAAAGTACCCTATGTTCACCGGGGATAGATTAGCTTTCCAACAATGAAAGAATTATTCAAATCAGTTCAGTAGTTTCGGAGCCTATTCAATACAAACAAAAAAACAATCAAATCTTTCCTCTATAATATTATTAAAGATTATAGATGAGAGCAATGCAAAACCACGGGCCTGTGTTAGTTCCAGAATATTTAAAGCTGAAAGGACCGGCCGCCTAGAGGTAGGAACAACGATAAGCAATTAGCATAATTTAACAAGGGCGTAGGAACGGTAAAAACCGTGGTTTTACGGCAACAGGTCTCTTATGAACAATTAGCGCCTGCCGTTGGACGCAATCCGTGTTGTGGAACTTTTGCTTGTTCCGCCTTAACTCTGAATGTGTTCCGTGCTACCTCTTTCTTGTTGTTTCTGGTTGCAGCTATTAGCAAGAATTTGAATATTATATTTTAAGTTAACTTTGTTTGTGCAAGATATATCATAGTAATTTGCTTTTATTAGATGATCCTACAGTAAGATTGTCAACGGCCTCTACGTCCGACCTATTCTATTGGATGATACACAACTTTTAACTCGTACACACTGCTTCATAAGGTTCAAAACTTAAGAAGTTTAAATATTAAAAGTTATAAGAGGGGTGCTGCAAGAACGAAATGAACTTTCCTATTAAATAGTCCAATGGCAAGGCATCTTCTATTCCTCGTGACCTTTGACATTTAGCTATACAATCCAGGCAATATTGAAACGGATGTATTGAGTCTAAAGTGATTAGAGGAAATGGTCGACCCAGCGATTCTAATGTGAGCAGTGACGTTTCGCCTTTCAAGTATTCTGCTTGAACACGCTGGTGAAGCACGGTTGCCAACTTAGGGGTTTTCCCCCCAGATTTAGGGGTTAAATAAGTGAGATGGGATTTTTTTAGGGGTGTTATATTTTTAGGGGTATTTTTAGGGATTTTTATAACTTTAAATATACATATATGTTTTTTATTCCAAATTCAGCAAAATAAAGGTGAGTATAGTCTCCATAGCCTTGGGATAATCCAATCCAGCGAATCATGTTCATTTTTATACATATCGCCTTAGCGACATCTAGTGCGATTGTTTGTTATTAAGAGTACAGAGCACATTTTTTTATTAATTAATTGTAATTGTTTTTAATAAATATTTTGGGGGGATTTTCAAGCAATTGAGGTGATTTTAGGGGGTTTTGACTTAGGTTTAGGGATAAATATTTTTTAGAGTTGGCAGCCCTGTGGTGAAGTTACAATAATTGTAGACAAAGCGTGACCGTTGCCGTTCGCAGTGACTGGTCGAGCTTTGACTCGGTTCAATTTCGCTCCGTTTGATGTGTTTAATTACTTTGTTTGTTCTTGTTCGCCTGCGATGCTTGCTGCGGTCGCCCTAAGTCGAAAACGCTTCCAAAATTGTTAGCATTCCCAAATTAAATGTAACCCACGTCAAACTAACCGAATAGTTTTATGCTTGGAACGAAATAATTAAATCCGCCCGGAACGCCCTCTATAATGACCGAATCGTTTCGCGGACAGCTTCATACGAGTAGGCTAGCTCGATGACTGGTTATTAATTTAAAGCAGTGTTTACTTTCTTCTGCGACTGCTCGTTTTAATTTGTTTGTATTACACGAGTGTAGCGTTCAAACTTGCGCATATCTGACCTTGTAATTCGAAGGGAAAACACAACGTTGGCAACAAAAAGTTTCATTACGCTGTCAACACCTTCCCCTTCCCAATGGAAATTACTAAACGACAGAAACATAGCAAGCAAAAAGGTATGAAGTACAGTCATTGTAGTCTCCTGTAAGATATAGGTCCTCCAGACGAGTGGCTTTACCTTTCTTTAATTTTAAGTAGTAGCGTAAATCCTCATGGCCTCATTTTCATTTACTCCAGGAATAAAGATTTACTTCAATGAATGTAAAAATGTAATGTAAAAAAGTAATTTCCTCTACTCGTGAAATCTATTTTCCAAAACATCTTAAAATGCAGTTTCGCAGACCAGAGGAGCCATATTGAGTTATGCATCCTGGTGTAGCGTGGTTATTTCTATGGTATAAACTGAGGTAGCAATGTAACATGCCATTTACGCTCTTTTCAATCAAATAAGTAAAAGTAAATCGGATTATTCAGAAAATACCTTGAAAATCTCCAGTTTAAATTGGTGCTCCAAGCGCAACGACTTGGGTCCTAGTTAAATGGTTACTTGGCTGGATTAACAAGTTGCTGGCTAGGATGTTTTTTAAATTGTTTTTGTTAGAAATAATTCCGGAAACAACCGGTAGTTAAATAGTTGTCCTAGTTCCAACTTTCAAGTATTTGAAGTCAGGTGATGGACGTATTGGGCTTGGTTAAAATCATAATGAAGAGACAAAAATGCTTCAACTAAAAAGGGATGCATGCTGTTTTGAAGATAGCAATAGGGGCGGGGGGAGGTTTGAAAAAATGTGGTTACCTTCTTAGAGCTTTTTGGGATGAAAACCGAGATACGGTACGACAGCTATGAGCTAAAAAAACTTTATAACCTGTTCTTAGGCGGACATCAAAAGAATAAAACGATGAAAAATTATTAATTAAAAATTAATAGTAATTACTGTTATTATATTACAAAAATTATGTTCAACGTCTACAATTAGGCTTTTAAGCTAATAAGTAAGGTAAAGAACGACAGAAATAAAGTGGCACTCAGTTTTATTCAGTTAACTACTAATTAGTGTACTCGTAGTAGATAAATGCCAGGCAGTTAATAGTTTGCCATCATAACTACACATCCTCGTCGATACAGTTTGGCGTAATTCGGCGGCTCTGTTTACACGATCCTCGGCGTGTGTTAGCTTAATTATAACCAGGCTAGGCGAGGGAAGCCGCCATTAAAATGGTAAATTTTAAAGTAACGCGAGCTCTGGGGGTTCCGCAAGGACGAGCGTTGGGCCCACAATATATCTTGTGGGCAGGCAACCGCGATTTGACTGACGGCTTGCTCTGAAAGGACATTTATCAGACTCACTAGCGGGTTACACTAAACCAAACAACAATGAATTCTCATTGACAAATTGTCTTAGCATTTCTTGTTCTAACTCCTTTCTTTTGACTAATAGACACTTAAGACTAATATTAGGACAGCTGGAACATTGTTTCGCAGTCGGACTGTAATAGATCATAGGAGACATCTATATCTATACTAATCTATATCTATACTAATATTACAATGAGGAAAGATTTGATTGTTTGTTTGTTTGTATTGAATAGGCTCCGAAAATACTAAACCGATTTGAATAATTCTTTCACTGCTCGAAAGCTACACTATCCCCGGTGAACATAGGGTATTTTTTATCCCGGAAAAGAGGATCCTCTCTATTTGAAAAAAGAAATTACTTGATAACTTTATAGACTGCGTAAAAAAATAGAGAGTCAAGATGGATGAAGAAACGTAATAGCAACGACCTTTTCAAAGAATACCTAGCCGGCAGTGTCAAAGAAAACGCTAGGAAAAGATCTTCAGAAAAATTCGAAATGCTAAATGTAAAAGAAAACAAAAGAAAAACAAAACTTTTTATTACTGTCAAACTTTTGTGGCACTATTGCCAGTGCTTCTTTAAAATAACAAAATAACCACAAAGGTTACATTAAATTAATAACCAAGCAGGTTAATATAAGTTTTTAAAAATTTATATTATTTGTATTCAGAAAAAATCTATACGCCATTAAAGAAAAAAAAAAAAATTACTTTTTATTGCTGTCAAATTTCAGAAGCATTGTTGCCAGTGCCTCTTTAAAATAAAGAAGGTCAAGGTCTTTTCAAAACTTTTTGATTTTCCTTTAAAAAAAGATTTGCTTTTTATTGCTGTCAAATTAATCGTAACTCTGATGCTGGTTTCATTGAAAAAACCAAGCAGGTTATTATGTAAATTTTTCATTTGATGCTGGCTTGATTCTTCAGAAAAAAGTCTAAACTTCTTATTACTGTCAAAATGGAAATTATGCTGCTAGAGTTAATGATCCAAAAAAGGTTCCATGTTATTAGAAAAGAATGATAATGAGATGCAAAAAAAAAAAATTAATCGACAACTAAAAATTATGTAGTATTAATACATACATAGTCGAAACAGAATAAATATTTGGTCATCGAAACTACTGAACCGATTTGAAAAATTCTTTCATTGTACTTTTGATCCCGGAAATGTGGGGGGAAGAGAAGGGAAATTTGAAAAAAGAAATTACGCGCGGGTGAAACCGCGGAGGCGACCGCTAAGATTTAGTTTTTGTTAAATTAGTATAATATTTTAAATGAAAAAAGGTTTAAAATTATTCCAAAGAAATTATTTTGATCAGGAGAAACTAATAACCTAGATGTGATCTCTAATGTGAGAAATGCTGTTCCCAACCATCTTCTTTTTCTGCTGTTGACATTTATACTAAAAACAAACTAAGGTATCAAAAATTTTCTTCTTAAATCAGAATATGGTAACTGGCCATCACGAGCTATTTTATCTTACGAGTATTACATTTAGAGACACGTCGCCAAGAAATATTGCTCTATGTGCTGCTATACCGAATAAAAGGAGCTGACTCCTTTATTCTTTGAGTATTTTATTTAAAGTGGCTCATATTTTAAATTGTGCGATTATAGAGTTTTTATAATGTAAATTTAAACAGTGTTGGCGGTAAGAAGCAGCAGAAATCGAAGTCATTCTCTTTGAGAGGTGATCGAAACAATTTTATAACAGACGTAGTAAAAAGTATGTAGATACAGACAGTGCCAAATGACTCACCCTCTTCAAAGATCATGATCTAGTTCTGATAAACCAAACTCCTCCGTCCCTATGCATATGCTAATAACTTGAAAGCAATCCCACGATAGTTGTCCGGCTTAGCAGTTATATCCACGTTCGTTGAATGTAAGCCACTTATGAAAATGAATGTAAAACGCGGATAAACCAGAGCCTATTTTCCGCGCGAAGTAAAGCGGGCGGTTACAAATTGCTTTGGGCAAAGCGTAAATTTTAATTTTATCTCTAATACCCAAATGAGCACCGTGACTCGACATAATAAATGTACTCTTCCCACGTTAGCGCCGCGGTCGATCGCGCGCACTGCTGTCTGAATACTTGCACTTATTGCACTCGCTAGTTCCACTTGCTATTGACTACTTCGCTAACTAGCTGCGCAGCGATGTCTGAACCTAATTTGGCTAAACAAAACTTGACTATTTGCTGCCGCTTTAACTTGGCAAGCAAAAGGAGTTTTCGCACTTCAAGTCGCCAAATTCGGTACCTGTTACATACATACTTTTTGTTAAATATCTCTAACCTCGCATTGTTACTTAATAAATAAAATTATACTTAAAATTGGTTTGACAATGGCGTATTTTCGTACGGCCTGTAGATTGTACATGTATTCTGTATTGTGATGCGTACAATAAAACCCTTTTATAAACTGTATGATATCTTGGTCTCTATCGCATTCTTAGATAAAACTTATCTTCTTAACTCTCAATAATATGTGCGACTAAATGCAAACTAATTATAAAATCGGGTATAAAATTGTACTAAATGTTCGTCAATGCACCATCACTATTTATTTTCCAATCTCCATTGTAACTGGAATTCGTACCACCATTATCGACGGCAAAATATTTCATAGCATCGCAATAATTTTCATTGTGTTCGTTGATGGTTGCAGCATGCCTAAATTATATGGCAGTCGCGTCTTTTATGCAGATATTGTTTTCGGCGACCAATTTGAAACGTCCTAGCACTCAAGATAATGATTCGACGTGGAAGTTCCGACCACAAATGTACTCTAGCCGTGAGTCTGATACTCGTATTTATAGACGAGTCGAGTAATTACTTGAGTATAACTGTATAAGACCTTAGATCATTAAGTATAAGACATACCTTTAATAATAGTTTTTATACAATAAGCGATGATTTTAAATAAAGTTATATAACTATTAAAAGTAAGAACTTGAATTATATTCTTACTTTTGTCAGCCTGTTTATTGTACAAAAACGGTTATTTAAGTAATGTCTTAGGCTCAAGTAATTACGTGACTCGTCTATAAATACGAGTCTGACAGTACACTTGTTATCGACACTGCGTTCCACTCCGGCGCGACATCACCTGTTTTCGTCGTTTTTTACACTCCACTGGTAATGGAGCATCAGTATGCTCCGTTACGTTTTTAACGTTATAGATTTTGTTCTAGTAAATTGACTTGGTGGGAAAAGGGAGGAAGTTCTCAATTCTACTGTATTTTTTATATGTGTAGCTAACACATAACTTCTTATTGAGTGTACCGATGACGATGTTGTTTTTAATATTTAAGATGGTTCAACAAATTTTAAGATACTTACTACGAATTGTCCATTGCTATTTTGTTATCTGTAGAACTTTCTTTGAATTTAAAAAGGGAAAAACTACTATTGTAACGACATGGTCGTTAGTAACAATAATAAAAGCGGTTGGAACGCTCAAAATCAAAGGATCTTGGGTATTCCAACAGCCATGTCTGAGTGTCGCCGTTCCGCCCGGAGGGCGACAGCCGCTACGGCCCGCGCACTAGTAAGGCGCTTTGCACACAGCGGGGCGGGCCGGTCAATTTCACCACGAACAATAGCGCAAAGGGAATCCTATACTACCAACGCACATGAACGGCAACCGGCCCGCGGTCACTGGCGGCGTGGCATTTCTGTAGGTAAGGGCACACGCGGGCATTGACGGGCAGGCGCGGTCTTTAATAATAACTTCGCGGTCAAAAAAATCGGCCCGCCCCGTCTTGTGCAAAGCGCCTCGGGGGTACATTGTTAATAATTGTATCGCTTTCAACTCCGTCATTATTTGTCAGGGTATGTCAGGAGGAGAAGAAATATTTAATTGATATTTTCTGCGCTTAAGACTACCGGCAATTATTTTTTAAAATTGCTGTGTTTGTTCTTCCTAAGTATCATGCTCACAAATACTAACATGATTATTGTAGTGGCACAAGCAAGCACAGTATTTTTGACAATTGCTACCTGCGTTTGGAACATTCAAAATCCGGGGATCTTAGACGTTCCAGCCACCGCGTTCCGCAGGGCAGCCTCCGCAGCGACCCGCGCCGCAGACGATCAGCGTGCGAGTCACGCCGGGACAGTTTATTTCAACTTCACAACTTCTCCCGACCGTTCGAATGGGGCATAATTTTCATAAGGAACGCGCTACTGCGCCCCGACAAAAATTAGATTCATCAGCCTTCCAGGCACATTTGCTCGAAACATTCGCCTAGCTACCAATTCGATTCGACTTCGTAACGAGTGCGTGAACAATGTGATGCCAACTTTTGTACTTTGCATTTCGCTTTCTAACTACATTACACATGATAACGAGACAAATTGAGTGTATAACGTGAGAAAAATTGCCAAGTTAAACGGCTAATATAATTCTCTACCACGAAATTATATCAGCATCATTTTTCTTCACGTGATTAGATGAAGAATGGCATGCTCGTAAAACACTCGACCATCTTTATGCCGGAGTAATTCTCCACTGCGCCAAGCATATTTTATGTCGGAAATATTTTCTTCAATTTCTAAAACACGTGTGGAATTGCTAAACGAGTCTTCATCAACGTTTAATATTGGTAATGTATGGGGGTCGTTTGTAATTTTTTATCGCCTGTTTCCCTCTTGAACTACGTTTGGTTTTATTTTTATCTTATAAAAGGAACGGTTATTAGATATTCGAATAGTGAGATATCAGAAAACTGCTTTTCTGATATCTTTAAAACATCTGAATGTTAGATTTTCCTCCTTTGTTCGTAGGAGGTCATACTAACATTTAAAGTGGACAACGTTTGAAATAAACCAAAATTGCATTTATAACAATAAATATAATGCGACATCGAATCAGTAAAACACACAACCTTGGACATTATTTACACAGCGCCATCTAACCTCAAACTAAGCACAGCTTGTAATGGGTGCCAAATGACGGATATACTTAAGTATAATATATTTTTTTTGTAAATAAATACATACAATACATACATACTTTACAAACATCTAGACCGTTATATACAGACATTTTCATGCACACAAAATATGTTTGTTCCGTGCGGGGATCGAACCCACGACATCTGGTGTGAAACCGACGCGTCTCAACTATTACAACTTATCAGCTGTCAATTGTCTGTCAGTGTTTAGAATATAATATATTATTAAAGAAAGAAGCTTAAAAATTTAAGTATGGGTATCATAATCTATGATAAAGTACACGTTAAAAACTCACATATCACATCACTCACATCACTCGACTTGATTGTCGGCATAGGGGGTACGAATTCTCCGGTATGTAAAGCAGGTTCACCTTCCCAATAATCCAGTTGATTTATTCGAGTCAAGACATTCGAATAAAATAACCTCCGCAGTAAATAACCAACAAAATGTTTATGAATAAGTGACTGATTCGATTTTGCTTTAGCTACGAGATATAAAAACATTAAAGTAACAGACACCTTTATGGGATTGGACGATTTCACTCAGCGCGAACCAATTCATGTTTCTTAGCGGCGCGCCAATAAACTTGGCGATGTATCCGCGACGCGTATCACTCGCAACCTTTGTCATCGTCGATGCCTCGCGTATCCATATCGTAAACGCAACGTCGTTCACAATCAAAGCTATAAAGTGTATGTCGGTGTGGAATCGGTAAACGTGTCGCGGGACGGAGACTGTAAGAAGGCTTTAGGACAGGAGACGTGCGACAAAGTTTTTATTTCCCCTGGGACACACCGATCGCGGCGCCGCCCAGGTGCTCCGGCACCGATGGAAACCTATATTATTTGTTTGAGCGAACTTTCTGGTCTCGTGTGAGATAAGTAAATTATGTTTGTTCCGGACGCCACTTGTATTTAATGTCTTGCTGGAGATTTGGACATTCGGAAGTTTAAATAACTTCACAAGTAGGTGTGGAGTATTTCCTGGTACAAATTGGGATATTTATTGTACAGTAAAACTATATTGCTTGACATTTTTAGCAATAAGGTAATTTTGTACTGCATTATTCGTCTTTTTTTATACTAAATCAGTTGGCAGACAGGCACGCAGCCCACCTGATGGTAAGCGGCCGCTGCGGCCTATTGCATTGAGGGACACTTCACCAGGAAGCTTCGTTCAATGTGCTGCCAGACTGTAGGCTCATCTGATCTTCGAGTCTTTTTGATTTCAAGTGTACTGGCCCCCGCACATAATATCGGCAATATCCAGCCAGAGCTATAATAAACACATGATAAACTAAAAAATAACCTATAATGCTATTTCTGAGTTCATGGAGAAATTATGAGTTAATATTGTACAATTAGAAATTATTTCTGTTGATATACCAGTTTGAGTAATATATACGTTAATAAGTAAATGTGTGAACAAAAATATACAAATTTTATGTTCTGATTTAGAATCATGTATTTTGTTTTTCACATTATTAAATGAATTGATAAATTAGTACCTACAAACTGAACTCGACAGACTAGGACTGATAAACTTTTACAAAACTCGATTTCAAATTATGTGAGAAATTTCCAAGTTGATATAAGAAAATTAACATCGGTAGTCTCATTCAAATGTCAAATTTTCTCGCTGTGAGTCCGCTAATATTACTAGTGCTGAAAGTTCTCGGAGCCGAGTTCGATAACTGCTCGGATCTCGGCAGGAATTTTTAAATTAATTCAAAGGAAAAATAAAATTACAGAAGTTGTCCGAGATTAAATTATACCGATGTAATTTGTGTCGCGGAGTTGGAATGTGCTTAGATCATGGCATCCCCAGTTTGAAACGGGGCGATGATTTAGGTCAACGAGAACTACTTTTTTATTTTTTTAAAATGGTAACTTTTTTGAAGCCGTCGTTTTTATCTCGCAAATGTTTATTGCTTTTGTCTTGCTTGACCAATGACGTTCAATTAAAAAAACTAGACTCACAATCACGCTCAAATATTGTCCGAAGCAAAAGTCTGCCCACCCGACTATTGGGCAGAGTTTACGTTTAGTTTTATACAATTGACATTAAACACTAAATGCCACGAGATAAGGTGTTCATTTGAACGAATGTGTTAATGTCATCAGTGTCAAAGCCACTCGGACGTTTTTTGAGGAATTTTTCTTAGAGATTGGGTGTCTAGTTGTATATTGAACGTCATTGTGCTTGACTTAATTTTTTTTACTTCAATAATTTCTATTAAACTGATAGTAACGAATAAATTGAAACAACTAAAATACTTTTTTTCATATTCAGAAATGAGTTGTTATATTTCCGAAGTTTCAAATCTTTCTCGTTAATAATGTTTAACTCTACTATAATGATTTAGATAAATATTGGACGCCTTTTTATATTAAATTTTTAATTTTTGAAATACATTTTGTATAAAAACTTTTGGATTTCCGTAGAAGATTTTATATGCCGTAGCACATTTCATATGCCCTGTAAAATGTTCGAAAGAATCATCATCAGAGTTTAGTGATGTAATATTTAAAAGGAGAAAGTGTTAATAAATAAAAGGATGGGTATATTTAAAGCAATAGGTATAAATAGGTAATCGATGACCGACCGATCTTTAATTTGTTTATCGCATGAATCAATTTCACAACAACAATTGCCTCACCACATCCCTACTCAGTACGTCACAAAAATCCAAGGTATCCAACATCGAATACGAGTCGTTCCATTTTACGAATGTAATCTTTGCGATCCAATAAAGTCGTACAATATCCACTTCTCGTTTTATCGCTCTATGAACTTTGTCTTCTCCCTTTCACTCAACACAATCTATAAAATCTTTGAATAAACATTTGCCTTCTTTGCCCTTTTGCACTCGTAAAAGGGGTTTGAGAAACTTCCCCTAAACTTATTTAAACTTTTACCCTAGAAAATCCTTTTCGCAAGCAGTTTAAATGTAGAATAGAATATGTATCAGAGAATAGGGTGAGTCGGTGTCGGGGCAAACGTTACAGGTAGACAATACAAAGATAAGCAGCTTTCTAATGTATTCAACGTGTGATAATGTGCGCGGCTTTCGTATTGATTTAGGTGTGCTTGGAAATTCATCTATCGGCTTATATGTTCGGTAATATTCACACGTTGGAAATAGATGTGTTCATTCATTCGTGTGTAAGTATAATGATTATAGGAGTAATTCTGCTTTGATTTTTCTCTGCTAGTTTAAATTAGATGATGACTATGGTTGATTGGTTGATTACCTATGTTATTTAAAAATTAATGGTTTTAGATTTCAAAACCTCTGTATAAGTTGAGCTGTGGGTAAAGTGTGAGCTATTTAAATTAATAACAGCGATGCTCTGGTTAGGGATTGATCCCTCGGAGAGTGGCGGCCGCCTCCTTCTGCAAGACATTTATCGCCTAGAAGAAGGGAACGGAGAAGGAGGGGGACGATGTAAACGGCCGTTTCACAGAAGGCATGTGCCGCCTTCTCAAGCCTATGGGTGACCAGCGTACGGGAGTAGCCTCTTTGTCAACCATGCCATGTTTGGTGATCACTCAAGCCCAGTCAGTGTATAGCGTAGCTGAGTTGGTAATATTATGTGATACCTATTAAACGTGAAAGTTTATTACCTAGGCAACTCTAAAGTTATGTGAGCAAAATTTGACGTAGGTACATATATGGATTAGTTAGACTTCGAGGCTACCAAGTCTAGAACAGGCTGCCATTAGCCATCGAGTAGTTGGTAAAGATTTATGATAAGGGTATATATAATACTTTCCAATAATGCTTTTCGAGGATCAGCTTTTCAGTTTTCAAAGGGCTCAAAGTTTAAGTTTGCCCCGAGGTATGTCTGGCATCATCAAGACGGTTTTCTAATTTTAACTTTGCCCGATTACTGTAGCGATTTTCGAATTATCCTCCCACTTTGTAGGACTCATCAAGTTTTGTTGATGTTTCAAAGGGTTTGGTGTTAATGCCTACTTATAATTTAACATTGGCGGTTTCTAACTAACCTTTCAAAGTTTAATTTTATTTACTAATTTTTTAAATTTTTTTTTTATCAGGTCGTGAGATCGGCTGCAAATCCAGTATATACGTGGTAAAAAATATTCATTGAATTCATAAACGAGTATTCATTTTATATTTACTATATAAAATGTATATTTGACAGAACAATATAAATATGTATTGTGCGACGTTCAAATTGGCGGCAATTCAAATATCGATTATCTCTTATTGTTGTCCTATTTTCTTGTAACCAACGATTTTTTTTCAGATAAGCATAACCCAATGACGTTCAATATACAACTAGACACCCAATCTCTAAGAAAAATTCCTCAAAAAACGTCCGAGTGGCTTTGACACTGATGACATTAACACATTCGTTCAAATTAACACCTTATCTCGTGGCATTTAGTGTTTAATGTCAATTGTATACAACTAAACGAAAACTCTGCCCAATAGTCGGGTGGGCAGACTTTTGCTTCAGACAATATTTGAGCGTGATTGTGAGTCTAGTTTTTTAATTGAACGTCATTGGCATAACCACAAAAATATAATACATACTATGTTATTCTAAGTTGTCTGATTCTCGGATTAAACATCCCAAGTGTAGTGGTTGCACTCTCCGCCGCATGTCATTGTTTAGAGATCTCTGGGACGTCGCCGGAGTCAATATGCGGAACATTTCCTATTACACGCCCACTTCTTCCCGTGAACCGTCGGAGTCGTATAGAGCTGCTACAACTTTTTTAGATTGTGGAACTGAGATTTTGTATTAGTTTTAGTATTAATCCTTCTAGCCCCGGAACACCAGACACAATAGAAAATCTATTGTTAAGCGGCACGCGAGTGCCGGTTCGGCGTTGAGTGGTTAAATTAAAATGCGTTATATTATAATAGTTTAAAACGTTATCATGTATTGTTTTTGTTGATTAAATACTCGTTAAATATTACATATGTAAGTATTTAGGAAAGGACGTATTAAAAAAAAAATTATATACCTCGTGCAGGATCGGTAGCGGCCTTTGTTTGATAGATAATTGTTTACACCAACTTTGTAATCGCAAACGTAGGTAGGTGGCGTATTCTGCATAAAGAAGTTCCAAGAATTACGTGATATCTTTACAAAAATAGATGTTTAGGGCGGATAGGATTTGCATATGTCCTTCTGCATAGATCCCAGAAGCTTATCTGCCGTATATCTAATTTAAAAAAAAAAACTTTATAATGAATGCTGACCTCAGACTTAAAATTAACCCGAGTTCATGAGTTTCATAGTAAGCACGTAAATAAAGTGTTTTACGATGACTGAATTAAACATTTCGATACCAGAAATATGAATTAACGTAAGGGACATTTTGGCGAAAATGAGTTATACACGATGTTACTTTGCATCCTTGCCATATTTACAGAGGTAACTATATAACGGACACTGAACTCAAATCATTAAAAAAATAGTGACCTAAAATTTTGATTTTTTATCTTGATTATTTAATTTTACCGACAATCTGTTACGCACACCACTAACTATCGTAGCGCATACACATCACTGTGCTTGTCTGTTCATAATAAATAACATAAATCATCGGCACGAGCCGCGGCGATTGCGCTCTCTTTCTATCAAAGCGCGGCGCCGCCTGCGCCGCTTTGATGTTAGATGCCGGCCGCCTCGGCGGTCTCGCCTTCAGTCGAACTCGCGCTCGCGCCGTGTGATCGCGTGCCGTGTTAAAATTACCGAAGCATTTCTAATATCGAATTGGTGGAAATGGTGCGCTTGTACGCGATAAGTGGCAACAGTTTGCGTCAAGCGGTATTAATGTTTGTGCTCCATAATGAGCTGAGCACTGGTGGACTCATCGCGATCACAATCCTCGTAAAATTAAGCGAGACTCATTCCAACACCGATTCAGTCTCAACGTGTGGGCTGGCATAATCGACGGGTATTTACTGGGCCCTTATTTAATCCGAGGTCATCTCACCAGCTTGACGTACTTGGAGTTGCTGCAACACGTCTTGACGAAATGCTTAAATGACGACGTACCCTTAGCTTTACACCAAAACCTTTACTACCAGCAGGGATGGTGCTCCTCCGCATTACGGACGTCAAGTGCGCGACTTCTTAAGTAATACGTTTGGTGAACAGTGGATTGGGCGTGGAGGTCCAGTAGCATGGCCACCACGATCCCCGGACTTAACCCCCATGGACTATTATTTTTGGAGTGACGTGAAACGACTGGTGTACACAGAGGAGATAGAGTGTGTAAACGTGTTACGCGAAAGGATTGTTTTAGCTTTCGAAACAGTAAGACAAAACGTTTATGTGTTGCGAAAACTAAAGCGAAATTTGCTTCGCCGTGCTAGACTGTGCCTTCATCAGAACGGAGGACACTTTGAACACTTGCTTCGCAGTACGTAAACTATGTATGTACGAACTTGTAAATAACTAATTAATATTGTATGATTTCAGCTTGTTTAACTAGGTACGCCAAAAATACCTAATTTTTTAATTTGAGAAATGTGGAACTATTTTATGAATTAACCATTATTATTATTAGATATTTTTGACGGTCCTAAGCGCGTAAAGTAGGAAGGAAAATCTGAAATCAATTCATTTACACGCAACGGGCCGCGGGGCCCGCGCGGGCGGCTTGGCCACGCCCGCGCGCCCCAGGGTTTATTCCTATTGCGACTTTTGCACGTGCGAGAAAAAATGATTTATTCCTATGTGTACTGCAAAACCAAATTTTCTTAAAACTTATTGAGCTTTATTTATGGGAGTCTCTTGTTTATCTAAAGTAATAGGTACTGTTCCCTTCTTTTATCTCTGTGAATATGGCAAGGATGCAAAGTAACATCGTGTATATATCATTGGATTCAGAATTTTCTGCTCTATCGATTGGTGTTATTAAAAAAGTTCTATCGTTAAAAAAATGTCCCTTACAGTAAGATTTTTTGGCCTGCGTAAAACGTTTTATGCCAAAAAACAATGATGTAACAGACGTTTACATTTTTTTTTCTCTGAAAAATAAAGTAAGTCACTGGTGTTAAATAATTTACACCCTTACCTTGTCCCTTACTTTAATTCGTGATTGGAGTTTTTTAAGAATTTAATTTAACCCCAGTTAAAGATAGAAGATGGCGATGACAGCTGATAATGATAACTAGATAAAATACTAAATAGAAAAAGTTACATACTCTAATCACTTCAATTTCACCATTAAAAAGTTTAATTTATCAATAGTTATATTATCATCATAATCTGTCTGCCCATTCCTAATTATTTAATCTTGTAATCTATGTATATAAAAGAAAGTGGTGTTAGTTACACTATTTATAACTCAAGAACGGATGAACCGATTTGGCTGAAAATTGGTGAAGAGGTAGCTTCGAACCAGGATACGGACATAGGATCCTTTGATGGGGGAAAGGGATAATTGAAAAAAAATACGCGCGGGTGAAACCGCGAGGGCGACCCTAGTAATATATATTTCTAATATTAATATGAATATTACTTATATTTTTTTATTCATTCATCTTTCAGACAAATAATATTTTTCATCTGTCTTTCGTTTTCAGTACATTCATTCAGTTACTTAATAAAAATACTGTTTGATTAAGCCTGAGATTTTTTTTAAATTTAATTTCTGATTTTAAAGCCAATGATACATAATTATTAAGACTACAGAGTTTGTTATAGGACTCTTATTTAAAAGAGATCATAAAGTCAAATTATTATTTTTAATTGATAAGTAAAAGGTGTCTAAAACTGCTAATAATTTAGGACATTTATATAAACATTGTTACTTTTAGAACATTTATTTAAACTCAACAAAAAGTTTAATAGACTGATTGGTGTGTTGAATTTATAATAATTACACAGACATAAAAGTCGAACATAAAAAAAATCTTAATAATAAATCGTTTTGTCTCCCTAAATTTCATTTAAATCTGCGATAGCTAGGCTGAAACTAACATTTTATCATGCAAATAACCTATTTGCATGGTAATATAATACTCTAAATTTAGTATATTATAATCTATAGTTACATCAAATTGCAACGCTGTAAAGTCCTTTACAATAGAATTTCGTATAACTTTCTATTTCTGTTGCTGCTTACGTTATGCTTGACGGTTTACAAATAAAATATTAGCAACGTAAGGTACAACAAAACGTATTTTTTTAATGTAAGGGACATGCTATTTCTTAAACCACTGGGTATTTCTAAATTATTCGTTTATAGCATGAAAGAAGAGAAAATTCTAAGAAACTTTGCTCTAGACACAATTAAAATTGAAGCAGACAGTAAAAAGTTATAGAGAGATTTCAATTTTTTTTATCGTTTTTTGGCTCTCCTGAAAAACAGTGTTTTGTCCCTTACGTTAATTCATATTTCTGGTATCGATTTATTAGCTTACGTATTAAAGTAAG
Source organism: Mecyna flavalis (assembly GCA_949319885.1). Classification (NCBI taxonomy): domain Eukaryota; kingdom Metazoa; phylum Arthropoda; class Insecta; order Lepidoptera; family Crambidae; genus Mecyna; species Mecyna flavalis. Next base: position 12,758,289 of record OX439426.1, read on the forward strand.
CTAAGGCTAATGCCTTAAATGACCTATGATACGTGTTAATTTGCATCATGCAGATGACGGAATGATATGATTATTTGATTCCTTTAAGAAAAATGGATTAGCTACGTTAAAAAAATATTTTGTTAAGGTATTAGTCACTCTATATAATTCCGACCATATTTTTATTCCAACACAATTTGTAATGGAAGCGACACGCGGAGACAAGAGAGCAAGCCGGGGCGTGGGGTGCGGGTCGGGTGGCAAAATTACTTGCAAATTCCATTTACGAACCGGCGGCCACGCGTCAAAGAAGCGGCCCTTCTGCCGGCTAGACTGTCTGTGGCCTGATGGGGTAACGAAGTCCTGTCTGTTACGCTAGCTATTCTTTGGAAGTTATTTTGGAAAGCTAACCACTTTTTCGGCACATTAAAAAGTTTTTGTTGTTATAATGCTTTGTTTATTCGAAAATATTTTGGTATGAGTAACAGATTTGAGTCGTTGAGTCCGCTGTTAAAAAATTGTTAAAGATAACTTCAAGGATTAGGACGAGCGTACCTTACCGATGCCCTTACAATGTATAGCGACTGCTATTGTGTTTTTATGTTCTATCTTTGATACCTATTCGATGCGAGACTAGAAGTTGGCGGTATAAACACCCCCATGGTTCGGAACGCACGTCAAGCCGTCCCGTCAGGTTGCCGTCTCCTTAAGCTATGAGAGTGAGGAATCAACGACTTATCCGGTGCTTGCGCACTTACTTGTGTACTACTATAATATCTTTTTCTTAAGGTACCATCGAGGACACCCGCGCGTGATCACTTTTGGAAGAATATACCGTGCACGCGCATCGTGACTTGTTAGGAGCGGCGTTTGTAAACGTGAAAATACTGCACAGGATTATAGCCTTTAGGGTGATCACGCGCGGGTGACCGCGATAGTACCTCTTCAGTTCTGAAGGTTGGCCGTCAGCTTTGCAAACTCCTCTCTGTCCATCGCGAGCCGAAACGTATAAAACGAAGTTGTTTGTTCACAAAGATTGTCGCCGTAGCTGTCAACAGGCCGAAAATACCACAAAACACGTTGTATAATTTATAAACAACACGTCATTATTTTTGATGTAATATTTATCTGATCAGTGGTTTGTTTTGGCATGTTAGCGGCATGATTACCAATGCCACTCGGACGTGATTGGTATGTAAGTTACGGGGCGTTACGGCGAACTTAGCTCATTACCAGGCCCGCGCCGACGGAATCACAATGCCTCGGATTTTTAGAGTTCCCCTGCAGAACTAAGGAACCTTGTGGTGAGAACTCGCTTATTAAAGCGCTCGACGTAGAATAGGTACGCTAGGGTAAAGTAGCCAATTGTCCTCAAAATTAGTTAAGAAATAGCTTAGTTTGCATTTTTTAATGCAGCTTGTTTTTTGGGGATTTCGTAAAATGTATGAATTCATCATCAATAAAATGGACACCAGTAGGAATAGTGGTTTAATCAAGATTAATCCCAAAGCTTATGGTATATTTATATAATTGCGACTCGCTAGCAGTTACCAACATCACAGGTTAAATGAGCACTACAAAGTAAATTATACCAAAACTTCTCATTGTCTAAGAAAGGAATGAGCTGACAAAGGTTCCAATAAATCAGCCTCGGAACCTTCAAATAAAAAATGTTCTCAACGAGTCAAAAAACCAGTTATTTTTATCTCATCCAGCCGATAGTAGAATTTATGCCACATTAGATTAAGCAAACGCGTCTAATGTCTTTCGGAGTTCATAGTACGACTATCTATTCTAAGACTTATCACAAACCTTTGGCTTATGAATAATTTACGAGACCGACGCGACCGCAAAGTGTTTATTGTGATAGCGCGCCTGACTCCACAACCGCACTCATGTGAAATAAAACACCTAGATTTTTCCTCTCAATCTCTCGAGGTATGTCTGCGAGATCCCCTCAAACCGAAACGTCACAACCGCCTCCGCACACCCCGGAAAAGTCTATTATATCACGCGGGAACTAAGCTTCAATGCTTGTTATTCTTTCAAATTGTTTTCCGTCCGCCGATCTCCGCGCAAACTTGAGAGTGTAAGGAGCCACGTCAAAGGATTAGAATAAACCATTTAGTGTCGAATGTTGCCGGGATAAGGTCTATAATTATTTGCGGGCCGCTGCCGTTTACCCGCGAGGGCAGGAACTGAGGTAAGGCAGCAGTAAATAACAAGCGAGATCGGATTATTTCGATAAGATCGTAAAATGAAACAAGGCGCGCCTCGGTGGGACGTTTTCTTTTGAATATGTTACATGTTAACCGGCACATTGCCCACGTACGGATGTAAATGTTTGTGTGGGTCGTTTTCGTCTCTGCAGCTACGACAAAAACATTGCACTCTATGATGTCACGTCGGATTGCAACTTTGTTATGAACGGGGATGGTAAAAAAGTTTTACGGTTTATCACTGTATATTAGATTTTTCGCTTGCATTACTCATAAAATTTTGGCATTGACAAAACGTAAGTAATAAAATAATAAACTGAATTATTATTTTTCTATTCTTTTTAAATACTTTTTGAAAAGCGGAATAAGTATGTGTTATAATAAAAATGTTTTATTAGCAACTTGTACTGAATTCTAAAAATTCCATTAATCGTAGATACTTATTACTTACCTTTTAACATTATCTTACCATTTTGCGTTTAAGCTTTCCAACCTGTGGCTTTTGGCAATGCGTTGGTCATTAGTTTTTTTTAATAATATACAATTATGGGTATTGTAGATATACATAATATGTAGGTTGCTGAAAAAGGTTATAAACATGAGTATTGTTCACTCAAACTAACAAGAATTAATGACGTGCAAGAGCCCTAGAGACGAATATAGGATGATACCGTTCTCCTGAATTACATTTAACACGTTTTACTGGCCATGAAATTAGTGAGTTTTATGGACGGCAACGCATGTGGGAGCATTTGAGAATAGGGCTGCCCTTGAGGATATGTTAACAATTCAACATTACTTAACCTTTCATCGATTAATAACCCTCCAAACATATAAGAAATAGGAATAAAATCGAATATTTGTTACTGAAAATGTATTCAGTTTGCACATGTTACGCTCAGTACGGCCTCTTCATTGATAAACAATTAAACAGGAAACACTGTTCAATTCACTTTCACATTGTTACGTCGTTAGATCTCAATGCTTTATACCTGATCACAGCCAGAGTTATTCTAGAACGTCTGAGCCGAACACTGTGTATCCGAGGTAGTAAGTAGAATGTTAAATTATAGTGTATTTTATCGTGGGTCGTGGAAGTAGACTATAAAAAAGGTCTGTAATGTTTATTAACTACTGTCTTACTAACTACTGTCATTAATGATTAATTGTATGTAAGTAGTTTACAAATATGCCTCATAAACATCGTCCCTTTCCATTTCACCACATCTACAAATTCAAGTAATCAAAACGTATTAATTTATTATAAATATTTATTGAAGCATTATTTTATAATGCGTCAATAAACAATACACGTGACTAAAATGAGTTCACGGCTCTACCTCTAAAGTGCTTAAACGCCCCAGTTATTTGAAGTCCAGTGCGACCTCCGCACTAGTCGCGCGCGGCAGCCCTCGTGTCAAGAGCGAGCGCAATCTTATTTCCTCGCGGCTCGGCTGGCTCGCTGCCGGCACTTATTGCCTACGTGCGGGCAGCCGGTCCCGCACCCGTCATATTATTCTATCAGGCGACTATCGGCAGCGGCCACACGATATTAGTATACTCGCTGCCGTCTTCAGATATTGCTCTCGATCGTAAATAAAACTGCCACCGAACTAACCGCGCTCAAAGCTCGACTTATCACCGTAAGGGGACAAATGGTGTTGAGCGCGTTAGGAATCTTTTGGCAAATACTTCTCGGTGAGTATAAATTGCGCTGTCGGAATCAGTGCGCTCCGCTATTTTCGGGTTGTTATTTGAACTTTTTGTTGGGAACAGACATTCTTTATTTCGGTATATGTATATTTCAAAGAATAACAATAACATGTCCTAGTTTTTTTGTTTTCGTGTGAATATTGATTAATCTCAGAACAATCTCGTCAATATTCAGTAACATTTAAGGTAATTAAATATTAAAGATTATTAAGGCTAGCTAGTCCTATTTAAACTATGGGGGAGGGACAAGCATTATAATTAATCAAATTATCAATAGTAGAGCCATCAGATATGAAATTAAATACTTAGTTTAAAGAAAATTAGAAGCAAACCTTGCCTGATCCTATGCTGAATTGTGAGACCAAAGACCAGGCGTTAATCAAAATTCCCTACACCTCGCACTTGTTTCTTTCTTATCTTTTTAATCTATCTTTATCGTCAAGACCTAAACAAGTTCTCCAAGATCCATGTATCCATAAAACTAGGCTGCCGCTGGAGGAGACAGGCCAAAGCTAGCTTATGAGTGGCCTTATGTATCACAATTACGTAAACAATAACGTAATAAGGCGCCGCAGCCTGTGATATTGCCGCCGCGAATGTCGCCGCGGAGAGTTGGCGGAAAAGTGAAAGTTTTTATCAGCCAGTCCCGCGCCGCCCGTTCTCATTTCATGGAGCCACTCTTGATCACAATCGCTGCTGGCAGGGTTGCAACCACAAAGCAAATACTAAGAACTCTTTCTTTGGTTTATACAACGTAGTAACTTCAACGTAGTGGTCCCGATAAAATTTTCTGGTGCCTTAACTGTAAAAGCAGCAATAGGACGGAAACAAGAAAAAAGGAATGAATAAACTCATGACTTTTTAATATATGTAGTTGCATCACCAATCCCCCCTTTTCACCGGCTTCACATGATTAAAGAAAGAAGATACGGCAACAACTTTACATAGAATTTGCGTTGGAATTTGCAACACTCTTTGTTGTGCTATGTTTTGTCCCTACAACAGATTCCTTCGTGATAGAAAAAACAATTAAGATAATCATATTATGGGATCTTGCCGTGCTAAAGATAATGTTGTCGACAATAACTAATGTTCTAATGCCCAGATCACTGAGTCCCATCTTAATACATTGATGAGAATAATTGTTACTGATGGATTTTTGTTTAGCACCTATTTACTAGACAAGAGAAGATCTCTCTATCAAGTTCAAGATCAAATTAATGTTTTACCTAGCTTTTGACTATATTATGTGGTGCTGGTTGAGTATAGACTAAAATAGTTTGCACTTTTAATTCCTGACTAGGCCAAAAGCTGCGAAAACAAGGTGGGCATAACCAACACCCCTATTTCCGTTAGGAATGGAAGACAAAGAAAAAAGTGTATACTCGCGGGGGCGATGCGTCAAAAAATTATGTGACCCCGGCAAGCGGGTGAGACAAGCGCGTCCGCGGTGCGCGATTTGTATCACTTTGCTACTGCTTGCTCATTAGCTTTTTCGACTACGTAACAAGGAAACATTTATATAAATTAGAATTTATTAACAACTAGCAAAAAGTTGGTTAGAATATGATACTTCAAGACATTTAAATTGTTTAGCAATGGCCTGTCCATATCAGCTGTAGAACCGATAACCGTTGGGGTAAACGGGTTCCAGAGTAGAGATCGCGTTTTGGTAAACGTAGTGAAGGACGCTCTCAAGTCAGGTGGAGTAACGATTTGCACAAGATGGCTGGTCAGGAGCTGGATGGGAGCAGCCAAGCATCGAGCAAAGAGCGTTTGGAGAGGTCAATGTCCCGCAGTGGACTGTGATAGGCTAAAGATGAAATTGCTTTTCCAATCTCCTTTATAATAAATTCTTAGTTTTTGTAATGTAATAAGACTTACGAAAAATTTTGAGACTAAGACATAAGCAAAAAAGAAGAACAGCTTTTCAACTAGTATGTAAGTTTATGTTGTACACTGTTGAAGTCTTGGCTAGGGTGTGAGCTTTCCCATCCCTCAAGGTGACTTGACACAATCATGTCCTCCATATTATGTAAAGCGTGGCTGGCAATAGGTGGCTAAACATAATAAGTTTGTTGAGGTGACTAACAGTATTAATGTACTTAATATCAAGTATGTTAACTTGTACAAGTTAACATACTTGAAATTAAGAATGCTCGAAGATTAGAGTACATTAGTATATTGAGAGCTTCCTCATATATATCGTCATTATTTGCCAATAAATGTATCACATGCCTCTCTGAAAGCGGAAGTAATATAAATTAAAATTTAAGTAACCCTCGAACCTCGTCTTCACAGAATGAATAGACAGACAAAGGGGCGACGCACAAACGAAATTACGCATACGTCGAAATAGCGCATCAAATACGAGCTGTAGATGATACAATAGCGGAAACGCACTACCGTCCGAAATACGAACAACGGTAGCGATACGTGACCTGTCACAATGCAACGATGCATGCCCACACATCCTTTTGCGCAAAAAGATATGTGCGACACAAATAAAACCTAGCCCCACAATTTACACTCGACTAACCGAGTTATGTAAATGTATGCTGCATGCTGTTTGTATTTTTCTGGTGTAGGTGAGTCTATGACTCTTGACTCGAAGTCTGACTCTAATAGCGATTTAAGGGAATAAACTTTTTACTTGTTCTTTCGCTGAAAGTTGTAGATCTGATTCAGAACTGAATAAACAGTCTAGATTATGATCTAACTTTCCAGATCTGGCATGTATTTTAGATATCACAATATTATGCATGACTTAAATTCTTATTTGCTTGTTTACTCACTTCCATATGACACTATGAAGTAACAAAATTCATTGAATTTTAGCTGATAAGAAACACGTCGATGTAGTTATTTCCAAAAACTCTGTTTATAATGTATTTGACTATGACTTCTGTGTTTTTTTGTCCTTTTTTATTTAACTTGAGTTGACATACTGATCTGGGTTCATGACAGGACTTTTTCGAGTCCAACTGGCTAGCTACCACACAAGAACAGGCAAAATTCCCCATAATAAATAGCTTCACTTCGCTTTTAATTTAATTGAGAGACCCTACACTTTTTAATGCCGTATCGAATGCGGCCTCTTTTGATAACCAAGCCTTTTATCTCTAGTAAAATACATAACAAATCTAGCCAAAACTCGCTTATTTCCCCAACTCACGTATTAAAACAGCGAAAAGTCACACACTTATGTAGGCAGGGTTTATACCGCTAGTTTATAAGACCGGGTCGGGACTGCGTGCCCTATCTGTCATCTGCGGGGCGTCAGGGCAAACACACCGTTACCTCAGCTTATTTTATTAGGGACCGTGGCTGGGCCAGTAACGCGACGCGCTAATAATATTGTATCGGTATTTCTTTTTCGCTCGGTTAGTGTAGAGAAGTGGGTATTGTACTGTGTGAGGGAATTTAATTCGTTATAGATTGGGACCTGGTCCACCGAATGGCACTTGTTTTCTGCAACAAATTTTGTGTGAGAGAGTAGTAATAATTATAAAAAAACTCCGAGGCGAATTTTCTGCTTTAGCGGCCAATCGCTACGATCCACTAACATTCAAGTGTGCAACAACAATTGAACTGCCTATTTTCCTCCCTCCTCAGAGCACGGTGCAGTCTGACTTGACTGAAGATTGATCAGACGCATAGTGTTTTACACCGCAAACTTCCAGAGTCTCTGCACTGGCGTTCTGACTGAATATTTTCCGTACAAAAAACAAACTTTCGGTCCGACTCATGATTTCAACCCGACCCGCTTTTTATTACGACGTACTAGCCACTGAGCTAGTCAATCAAGTTTATTAAAGTAGGTACTAACATGAATGAGTAAGAACTATACATTATTATGTATTGTAATATGTCAAAACAGCCATCATAGCGTGCCGCTAGTATTAGTATAGAACCTCATTCAATATAAAAGTTATCGCATTCACATAGAGTACCTACTCATATCATTTTATTGCACTTAACTGCACCTGAAAGTGTGCTTACCCGCTAGCTTGGCCCGATGGCCAATTTACACGATCTAGGTGCCAAACTTGCGTTATTTCTTACTTTCTGAGCTGTACTTTTATAATCTAACATTAAATAAAAAAAAATATACGGAAACTTTATAACTCTCAAATACGACGTAATTTAAGTCTAGATCTTGTTTTTTTATACATATTGTGTGTCAAAGAATTATAAATCTCTTTTTCTTAAACCGGCCATAGGAGCAAAATATCCGTATTTAATAAGTGTAAAATGATGTCTGAATGTGCAGACATTCCTATCAGGTATTTAAATATAGCATCAACTAGTTAAGTTTCCAAATTGATGCAAAGCCAATTGGCGTATTGGTTGGCTATTACATTAGCGTTCGCGGGTTCAGTTTTTAGTCAAAAAAAAGTACATTAAACGATTTTTTATATTTCAAAGTATTTTATTGTATCTTTACAAGCACTAGCTACCCAATAAATAATAATTTACCTTAAGCGGAATTAGAGCCAACAGGTCTTCGAAACAAAAGCGCTAATAGTAAGACCATATTTCAACGTTCTAGTGTTTCTTAAGACGGTTAATAATATAATAGAGAGCAACTAGCGCGCAAGGTTCATAACTCAGCCGGGTTTGTGTATAAATCAGCAGTTTAATACCGTTAAGCTACTACGCCTAAAGTACGCTTTAAAACTTTCCAGTTTTAATTCGCCTGTGAGAGATTTTAATTTAGCGGGAAACTGTTTCCTCGAACTTGCTATAATGTATTCATATATTAACAAAATACTGACATTCGAGCTGCGGATGCAGATTTGCTAAATATGTCACACAAATTCATAATTTGCAAAAAAGAATTGGATTAAATTATAAGTTGATTTATACGTACGTACTTTGAGATGTTTCGAACATTACTGGCGGTTTTTGATGGACTTTTTTGGTATCTTAAGTCTATATTGCAAATTTTTTGGCTAATTTTGTTTATTTTAAACAATTTCGATTGGGTTTTTTATTACGCGCTTATGTTTTATTGCTTTTGAAAAAGTTTTTTTTACATATCCAATTTTATGAAAGAAGATTACGTATTATTTACAGTACGTATATTAATTATTAGTAGGTACATTTTATGATTTCAGGCCCAATGGGACCTCGCACATGATTGTCATGTTTCAAAGAACCGGGTCCTTTAAATGAAGCATGAGTAAGGTCAAGACCAACACATAGGGTTTGGAAGCATTTTATATAATCTTAATGTTGATTGTAATGTGCATATAATGATTTTAATGGGTACACTATTATTCCTAATAATCTGATAGGGAAAATAACATACCACTGACCAGCGCCAACTTTATAATATCTAAAATAGTGCATAGCACTTTTACACTAACCTATAAGACTGAGTAAAACTGTCGGTGAACAGTTAAAATATATTACAAACGGTCCCAGCTATCACGCGTCGGCAGTGTTTGCAAAGCCGCCGCCGTGCGTCCGTCGCCCAGAACGTTACTTGGCTGCAGTGACATTTTTCTTTATGAACTCCCACGCCTTGTTTTTATTAATTCTCACTCCCTCGACTGGAATAAAGTTAAAGGAGAGGACAATTTTTATTCATTAATATTATGTGAAACAAATTCCTTGTTAACTTTTGAGGAAATGCGCATACAGTTGTGCAATTTGGAAGTCGGAATTTTGAACTTTATGCAATGTGGGGGAAAGTCATATTAATTTGTGGGTTTTTGTCATAATAGTCGAAGTCATTTTGTCTGTAATCTTTAGTTCGATTTGAAGATTATCATGTTTACGGTTATTCTATTACAAGAGATATTAATTATTTTTTATCTTGGTGGAAAACTCCCGCGTACGTCAAATCAAAATATGCAAAGATACAAAGAGACTAGACAGTCTGATGGAGACAATTTGTCTGTTTTATACTTTATTCATCATAAATATAAAATATTCAAATTGGAATCAACAAGCGTTCCTACGGTGCCCGTTGAAGGATTTTACTTTGATGATGACGACCTTAAAACTATAAAAACCAACCAGAGAGGAAAAAACTCTTCACTTACAATTCGTTGTTATTGCTTTCGAGGAATCATGGAACTTAATAATATTTTCGCTTGTTTCTTTCTAATAAATAACTTTAATATTCATATTCGAAAACTTATAAAATAGATAAGTGAGATAAAAATCACAAATTTTACTGAGATGAAAGAAACACGGAAAATTTTTAGAGGTGAATTCTTGCTATTTGGATAGAAAATTAAACTTATTGGCGATGCACTCACAATTTTTAATACCAAAACTCTCGTATATATAATTTCTACACTTATATCTAATTGAACGCAAATAGGTAAGCAGGTAATTAGGCACCGTGAGACTATAGCAGCTAGGAATAGCGCAATGATAAGCAGACAATTAGTTTTAGCGAAATTCATGAAAGTATTTGTGCAGTCTAAATATGCTAAGCCACTATTCCATACCAACTTTTTATGAATATGCGTACTTTATTTTAATTAAATTTCGCTCGGACTTCATTTAATTTCACCGTTGAATGTTAACGACTTCGACTTAAGCGGTAGGTACGGCGTTTATTTCCAGTTTAAGTAGAGTTTAAAGCGATAATAAACTATCCGGTGACCAAGTAGCATTCTGTCATAAATTTGTTATTTAATGCGGTCTGTGCTGTGCATGGCTTGATAAATACGGTTTCTGAAGGGTTTGGAAAACTGCAGTTTTAAATGTTTCTATTAGCTTACTGGAAAGGTAAAATTTTACTTGGAGTTAAGAAGAAAGACTACTTCTTAACTACAAGTTATTATGTAAAGACTGATGACGATATTTAAAAATTGTAAGAATTGTGTTAATATCGCTTTGTTTTCATTGCACGCGCTTGAACAATGATCAAGATTATGCTCATACAGAATGATTTTTTATGTCTAATCGTACTTTGATATTAATTATTTTTTACAAAAATGGGATCACTTAAGAAAAACGTGTATAAAACATTTGAAATGGATGTCTAAGAAGTGGCGTAACTGAAACCGAAACTCTATATTATGCTTGTCGCTGTAGGATGTTTATCCTAGGTGAGATCGTGTGAATTACAATTAAATCGATTTTGTTTTAAATTGGTAGGTACATACGAGTATATTAGTCTAGACCTTGAAAAAGGACATAGGCTACTTTTTTTATCTCGAAGGCTAACTGAACTTTAGCTCAGTCTCCTTGGGAAATGATTACAAAAATAGACACCCGCACAGGTGAAACTCCGGGTAATGAATAAACAAAGGTTTATTATTATTGTCATCGTATTACCTAGCTTACCTACTAATCTTACAAATGCGATTTTTATATCGTATTGTTAAGTCAATAAACTTTTCACGGCTTGTTTGGTAGACCCCTCCTCAATAGTTAGGCATAATAACGTTAAGTGATACCGCCTCCCGGCACTTCAGATAACTCCGAGGCTCACGAGGAATTGATTCGACAAGTTAACGACTCATTCAAGAAGTCATAAACTTGCCGGCGTCTCACTGCTTAATATAGCCGCGTTGCAAGAAACAATTAGACGGGGGTACAATCATCCTAGAGTGTTCACGGGGCCTGCGATGGAGTGTTGAATCTATGGATGTGGCACCTTAAACTTTTTTTATGGTATATATAGGTATGTGCCTACCACTAGGCATTGAGCTCACTTGATAGTGAGCGTTCACTGCGGCCTATTCCATGCTGCCACACTGTAGGCACGTCTGATCTTCCAGCCTTTGATTTTAAGTGCATTGGTTTTCACGTTTTTATAGCAGAGACACAGACAAAAGCTGTTATGGCGACACAATTCTCCTGTGGGGGTGATAGCTAGTCGGACTCTGAAAACCCACCAACAAGCGCCATCGAGGAAATCAAACCCACGACAGGCCTTAAACCCTAGTGGATTAGTCATTGTTCATCAAAAGCGGTCTATTCAATAACTACTCATGGCTATTTAACAGTACAGAGCATCACTGTGCTGAGCTATGAAAGCGGAAGACAGATAAAAATATTATAATTATATGTTTGTTGGTAATGTGTGGTAATTTAAAACAAAAAAGCAACTTACACGGTTTCACCGATTTTATGAGGAGTTTAACTAGCAGATTATAGTAATTATTATTTAATGAAAAAAAGAAACTAGGTTTACTATTATACTAACCTCATCTCTCAAGAGGAACCATTGGCACAACTTTAGTAGGATTTAACTTAAATGCTGCTTTTAATTTCGGTGGCGCATCCACGTTGCTTCGCACATGGCGGCGTCAGGTGCGGGAACGTGTCGAATGGCGTGTAATATGGTGGATATAAATCGTAGAGACACCGTGACGAGCGAGAGCCGGGCGCATTACGCGCGGAATGAAAGACATCCCGCGACTGAGCGCGACAAAATTTCCTTTTAATTGTCGCACCCGACATACGACCTCCTATTATCTCGTATGAGCCCAACCCGTGAACACCGGTTTCAATATCAATTAACGCTATTACTATTTTCCAACTTTAAAACGAGTGCTTTTATGAGCACTTTGTATTTAAAGTGTTTCAGGGTTATAACCCTGGATAACGGTCGACTTGCACAATATTCAAATGAAATTGCATCTTTGCCAAAACTAGCGAGAGAATGGCGTCGCAAACATTAATATACAATAGAATTTCTGACCCTCCTTGTGTCGCGGCAGCTCTTTGTTTTTATAGGTTGTTGAATAAGCGTTAACTAAGTAATTCCGGTGGGCAGGTACGAATTACAATTCGTTTTGCTTTCCTTTAACCTCCGTGTTTCCTTTTAGGGTGAACCTTAGCCCTACTAAGTTATATGTAGTGTGTATGTGTAGAAAACAGATAACTTCAAAGATAGACTTTTGCCCTGTAGTGGGACATTAGAAAACTGATACTACGTAAGAACAAGAAAGCGTACAATATTTATGAAACTTTACAAAAAAACGTTATACATGAGAAATACGTGTACAATAATTACAATTGTTTCACTGACATAAACCTAATTTGTTTTATTTATTTATTTTATCGAATACCTATTCAAACAACAATTGAATAAATAATATGCTTTATCCAGTCACATTTAATTGTTAAAGATAATCTCTTTAACGATTAAGAACAACTGAAGAAGTTAATTTTCATATTAATCCGGACGGTTGTTTCAGAACAAAGTCTCCAGTAACGCGACAGTCTCATTAAGTAACTTACAATTTTATAAAATAACATCTTTATTTTGTTTGAAACTACTCGATCATACTTACTTACTAAAGTGCAAAATAGTCTGAAAAGACTCCTTTTAGAAAATAACTTAACGAGCAAACTTTATCCTTTTATTCTTGGCGCTCACGAAGTAAATGTGGTTGTTTTGTGCTAGTGCCTATTAAAATAAACTTCGTACGGTAAAAAATAATGCTTAACAATCTGAAAACTTCATTCAGCCGCTTTGGGGAAAATTCATGACGGAATGTAGCGAGATGGCTGTAGATACTGTAACGAATGCTCCTACCTACTCTGATTTTTTTTTATTGTTAGGCCAATAAATACTCGTCTATAACCTACGTTGTTATTTGACATAGTAGTAACTCAAGTTCTATAAGGTTGTGATAGAGATTTATGAAAATCGTGGAGAGTTTACAATTTCAAGGTTCTTTCATATTCCTTCCTATATCCTGAAATCTTATGGATATAAGACAATTCTATTGATAAGTACTTACACCTACCTATAGTGTATTAGAGAATACTATATTCGATCGATTTGCTCGTCATTATGGGGCATTTTATCTTAATAAATAGAAAAGTGAGACAACCGCATTTATCTCCACTAAAGTAAAGATCAAAGGATAAGAAAATTCTTATCCATAGGCAAAATGACCGAATCCTACCAATGGTATGTGCTAATTTATTTTAGATTGACAATACTATCGATTAATTCGATTATAATAAATTATATTGGATAAAGTAGGAATCGATATCATCGATTACATAGACGTCGTTTACACTCTCGATTATCATAACGATTGTCATTATTTGAGCTCCATTTGCATCATCGATTAATAATCGATGCACAATTAATTTTACGGCAACACTAGTAGGCAGTCTAATGATAAACATTGGAACTATTTATCTATTTATAAAAGATTTAAGAATCTACTTTATTTTCTTAGTAAATGAAAATATCCGTGATGAAAAATAAAACCATTTTTTACTTGTTTGTAAACAAAATAGGCCCTTTGTCTCAGTTTATTTATCTATCCGTATGTATGTTAGACTGTAATATTTTTATTATTATGGTCATTAGTTTCTTAAATTTGTGTTACTTGAGGTAAACCGGTTATTATTATTATTGTTAGTTCTCAGTCTATTCGACATCATAGGTAATGTATTTTCATATTTATAACCAATGACATGTATGTACACTAATTTTAGATTTTTTTGTGCTAAGTCGAGAGATACCAATAACAAAATTACTCTATAATTGTCTATGGATCCTCCCCGCCTATACTTCTTAAGTGTTTATTTTATCAAATACATTATTTACTAAATTATTCAGGCCTTTTTTATGAATAAATTTAATTTATTTACAAGTGATCTTGGTAACACTATTATTTTATCTATGGCATCATCGATTGTTAGTCTTTGCTTCATACGATGCCCCAAAATTATAAAAAGTAATGTCAAATGTCAATGTGACACTTTGAAAGGTATTCTATTTTATTTACAACAACAACTTTCTTTGAAAATAAATTTGTTTGAAGTGAAACCCAATGATTCGAAGGCATTAGGATGTACTACCAATTTCCCAAGGATATCTACAAGGAATATGGACAACTCAAAGGTAATCGCAACAATCTTAACTAGTCTCCGTGCCCTATCTTTTTGTTTCGTCTATTATCACATCGTAATCAAGTACAATTAAATTATAACGATTGAATCATTTGTTCCAATGAGGTTGATCTGTTACAATTCACCCCCAAAATTGCTGTGATTCCTGAAGAACAGTAATTTTCCTTACATTTAAATCAATCATTTTTCACTGCGCATTTCATTGTCTTAAGAATTTCCCTACCTAACTGGGTAAACGGCCACCCTTCACTCCCCACCGGAGATGAATGCCGCTCGGTCATTTCTATTCTCCGGGCCGCCCCCTGTCCTCCCATTTAATTGTTAAATAATTTATCTATTGACTCGAAAACATATTTCTTTACAGGAAATTAACGACTACCAGATGTTACTTTTCACTATCCAAATCACATAATTGATCAAGTTCTAAGTAATCTATGTCGAATTTAGGACTAAATTCAACTATAATAGCCTTTAATACAATTCGCTTTTCGGAATAAACGGAGCGGTTCTCAGGTCTGTATACTATATTTTTACTATGAAAGCACAAGCTTCAATGATAGTAGTAATTTAATTTTATTAAAACGAGTTATGCAAGAGAAAACTTCCTTGGAAGTTCAATCTTTTTACATCGCTCGTTCCAATTTCACAGTCTAATATTTTGACAACCATCAAACACATACCTCAATTATTAGTATTTCTTGTAAGGAGTAGGTATACAAGCCCAAGAAAAAGTTTAGATATGAGTAAATTCCTTCCGAATTGCATTAAACATGATTATTCAAATTCCACGCATTGACTTTACATACAACCTTATTATGCAAATTGGATAGCATTTGTTTAATATTATAGGATAGTAGTAGTAATAGAATGCTATTTGTTCATAAGCGCCATCTAAAGGGTCGCGGTTGAACTACCAAACTACGTTTTAAATGTCGCGTTAGCGCCATCTAGAGTTTTGCGGTTGAACTACCAAACTACATGGATTTCCCTGTCAATGTGTGTGTCAAATTGATGGTCGAGTTCGGCCGACTGTTCATAGAGGGCAGCGCAGTAACATAAACAAATTTCTTGTAATGATTTCAGGTTCGGTACCCTAATGACCATTCGATTCAAACATTCTACCTGTCCTTGACTGAAGGATAAACAATTATTTACTAAAGGGATACTACAACCATAATAAGGAAATGCAATCCGTTTAACACTTCAACTGTGGTGGTCTTATTTCGCAAAAAAATGACACGTCTGTGAAAATACTTCAGAGTTCACCTTCACTTCTACTTCCGCAATTAATTAAAATCATGATATTTCGAATTTAAGTGTATATGAAACGTATGTCGTTGGAATCTCTAATAATTAATAAATTAACCCATTATTGTTAAGGTTTTTCATTTCTTTAACATATTTATTCATTAATGTACTTAACTTATTTCTAATGATTAATTCCTTATTTATTTTTAGCTATAAATTTTATAAAAGGTATAATATCTATCTAAATTTTGTAACATATTTTATTAGTTAAGTACATCAATTTATTAGGCTTCATTTTGTATGTTTAAGTAGTTTTACATATTAAATATGATTTTTAAAATTTATGGTTGTTTTACTTATGGAATGCAATCTCTGTACATTACTTTAAAATGGTTTTATTTCAAGATCTAAGTATATAATATACTATATTCATAGATAAACTATGTAAATTAGAACTTTCCTAAGTTAAAAAATATCACTTAACTCAATCAATGTGCACGCAAACATCTAAATTTTCACACAGCAATCACCTTCCACTCTACTTTATAAAATCAATTAATAATTTAACAAATAAATTAAGTTATTAAAGTTACAAAAGGGAAGGATCCTAGTTTCCTAGAAATATTTGTGCGGGACGGCCATAGTGATAATAAAACACAATGGTATATATTTTATAGGTGTAGGTAGCTTTGCCATTTCTGTTAATTTTGTTATTTAACCATACCGTTCATTTTCCCATAACTCTAAAATATTTACCTTCATAGAAAGCTTGGGTACTTAAGATAATAATACAACATCTGGTCTGCAGGAAAGCGTTATGGATCTCCTGCGCATAGGGTTGCCAACTTTTTGTTTTACAAGAAATTACGTACTTCTATCGACGAGCCCTTTGGCGTAATGGTTGAGAAGTCGACTATTACACCAGAGATCTCGGGTTCGATTCCCGCCCAGTACAAACATTTGTGTGCATGAACATGTCTGCTTGTATAAGTTTGGGTGTTTCTAGTTTTTATGTTTAATAATTAATATGTATTTATTAAAAAAAACGTATGTAAGTAATGTTTATCTATTGTTTAGCACTCATAGCACAAGCTAATGCTTGGTTTGGGGCTAGGTGGCGCTGTGTAAATAATATCCAGATATATTTATTTATCCTCCCGCCACTTAGCATTCATTATGTACTGAAAAACTCGAATATTCGACAATGACAGATTCGTTTAGAAACTCAAAATTATTTGTTTGTGGTTGCGCTACACTGAGCAGTGAGAGCGTTTTGACTAAATAAAACTTATGTGAGCGTCTAATAACACACAATGTGTTACTAGCATTTTGATACTGAAAACAGTATTTTGGTAAATTTTATTTTTGTTCAACAGTAAAAGTATAATTTAGTGAAAACCGTATTATACTGTTAAAAAAAAAAAAAACATAGTTGACAACCCTACACGTGTTCCGCAATTCAACACCAGAGTCGTCCTTTGAAAAACAAAAGACTGAATTCGAACAGCCCCTTTCTCATTTAGCGCAAAAAAACCACTACCTAACGGTCCTACCTACAAAATAACACGTGGGGTCAACTCATAGACGACCGATTTTTTCCTAAAGCTTTGACTAATAATATACTCAGCTTATAGGTTATCAGTCAATCAATCCCTCATCCAATTTACATTCATACCAGGAAATCGTTCTGACCTAGTCTAAATCTATAAGTTATAACCTGAAATCCTTAACCTACAAAATATTTTTCTATAATTTATTCATTGATTCCTTACTATAACTACGTTGTGTCGGTAGTTTAGTTACCCAATGCTTACATGAGGTGATGATCAATATATGGTTCCCTAACTGTATTAATTACTACTCTTTTACTTTGTTTACGAACAACTTTCTATTCCGACTCCCTTTGTTAAACCACAACAAAGTTTTTCTTAAGATAATTTTTTTTTTATTTAAATCCACTAAAACCCTATAATAATACTTATTCCTTGGTCACGTAATTTAATCATTGCATAAATCGTTATCATACTTTATGCCGGTTTCTAACAATCAGAAAACATTAATTACTTATCAATCAACTTTCAAGCCTAACCTAATGATCCGTAATCTATCATTCGCAATCTCGAAACAACGATTATTTTCCCGATTGATAAAAGTCGATTAAGAGAGAAAAAAAAAAAAAACACAATAGTGCACATTCAAATCCAACCACAGATGACATAAAACAAAATTAATTTATTATGATTCTGAACTGTATTAACAGCCGAAATTAAACGCAACCGGTACAATTGAAAGTACATACTAACATACTAAAGCACCCGAATCAGTTAAATAATTTCAAGAAAGGTATCAGAGTAGATACACATAATTATTTTATGTCATCTCAGCATTAAACAATAAGACACTGACCTTTATACGCCCGAGGTGAATCTCCTATGATGTTGTTTAGTCATGATGAAGAGCAGACTTCTGTTTCACAACACATCACAACTCAATGAGATTACACATCATTGTCACAACTACTTAGTTCCCGTCGCGCGCGTCGGTTGGGAACCTAAATCATACTCACTAACCTAAGACGCACCCCTTACAATTGATTTAAAGAAAAAAGATCGCCACATACATTATCGCATCATCGTAAATAACAACTCTCAAATTTGCCCGTCTAGTTTTCTTATCGGTCCAGCGACACATTGAGTGGATTGATCCTTAAAAAGTCGTTCATTTTAAAATTTGACATTGTAAGAACGTCAAGTAGTTGATATGTTTTTACACCTACTAAAAAAACTAAAGACTTCGAGACATTCCTACGAACCGCATGAAATGCAATACATCACGGCGTTTTTTTTTTTTTTTTTCAACACTTGTTATAGGTAATTGCCTCTCTATATCCAAGCTAATTCGTGGGATCGAAATATGGCAAAATCTTAAAATAGCGGCCGTATTTACATAACGAAATCAACAGTAATATTCAACCCACACACGCACGTCTACACAATCCGTTGTGTGTGTCCTATTATCACTAATTTATGCTGTTTCAACATGGAAAAAAAAAAAAAAAAAAAAACGCTATAAATCACTGACCTTGAATTATGATCTTTGTCACCATAGACAATGGACACATTGGTAGCTTTACCTTTCGATAGAGCTGCCTTTACCTACTTTCTTTAAAGAATTCTCCCTGTTTACACTACACAGTTAAAATTAAACCAACATTATCAACATCTACTATGGATCAAAACGTCAATCATTCTTCACTTGCAAATACTGAATTAGCGCACGCGCACAGCCGCACACCCTCTCTCAATGAATACGTGAAAGTTAGTCGTCCCCGGAATCCGACCCTTCTGCCATTTAGGGATGGCGATCTGAGATCGATTAATCGAAGAATCGATTTTTTTTTTGAGCCAAAAAGATCGATTTTTTTTTTAAATCGATATGTAATACTGAATCTATTCAGTGAATCGATATTTCACCCTTGAAAATTGACATTCGATTTTTTTTTTAGGTTTTGGTATAAACCAAAAAAGTACAACCGACTTCAAGAAGGATTTCTCCGTCATTTGTGAATTCGTATGATAAAAATCTTTTGAAAATTGAAGAAAAATATGAGGCCATCTTTATTTCTGTTATAAAAAATTTAATTTGTCAAATTCAAAACCCCCAAAAATTTTTTTTTTATACAAAAGTGCTTTCCATGTTAAGACAATACCTCAATTTGAGGTAAATATCGGTTTCGGATAATTCGGTCTCGATTCTTTGTGGATCGATTCATTAGGTCACGATTCGAATCGATTCAAAAAAATCGATTTTTTTTTTCGGAAAGAATCGCCATCCCTACTGCCATTTTTAAAAGGCCAGCGGGGCACCATAAAAAGTGTCCACGCCCACAAGCTGCTGCCACTAAACGCATTATCAAAAATTCAAAGCGTTGTCGACTTTACCTAAAATACCTATTTTTTTCACCCCCAAATTCTTAATCTCATCACATTTCAACCTTATTCCATTTACACGATCAACAAATTGTGACCAAAACATTGTTTCAGTCACTGTTTTTTTTTTTTTTCTTCAAAAACCAGAACATTGACATTTGACATTACTTTTTATAATTTTGGGGCATCGTATGAAGCAAAGACTAACAATCGATGATGCCATAGATAAAATAATAGTGTTACCAAGATCACTTGTAAATAAATTAAATTTATTCATAAAAAAGGCCTGAATAATTTAGTAAATAATGTATTTGATAAAATAAACACTTAAGAAGTATAGGCGGGGAGGATCCATAGACAATTATAGAGTAATTTTGTTATTGGTATCTCTCGACTTAGCACAAAAAAATCTAAAATTAGTGTACATACATGTCATTGGTTATAAATATGAAAATACATTACCTATGATGTCGAATAGACTGAGAACTAACAATAATAATAATAACCGGTTTACCTCAAGTAACACAAATTTAAGAAACTAATGACCATAATAATAAAAATATTACAGTCTAACATACATACGGATAGATAAATAAACTGAGACAAAGGGCCTATTTTGTTTACAAACAAGTAAAAAATGGTTTTATTTTTCATCACGGATATTTTCATTTACTAAGAAAATAAAGTAGATTCTTAAATCTTTTATAAATAGAAAAATAGTTCCAATGTTTATCATTAGACTGCCTACTAGTGTTGCCGTAAAATTAATTGTGCATCGATTATTAATCGATGATGCAAATGGAGCTCAAATAATGACAATCGTTATGATAATCGAGAGTGTAAACGACGTCTATGTAATCGATGATATCGATTCCTACTTTATCCAATATAATTTATTATAATCGAATTAATCGATAGTATTGTCAATCTAAAATAAATTAGCACATACCATTGGTAGGATTCGGTCATTTTGCCTATGGATAAGAATTTTCTTATCCTTTGATCTTTACTTTAGTGGAGATAAATGCGGTTGTCTCACTTTTCTATTTATTAAGATAAAATGCCCCATAATGACGAGCAAATCGATCGAATATAGTATTCTCTAATACACTATAGGTAGGTGTAAGTACTTATCAATAGAATTGTCTTATATCCATAAGATTTCAGGATATAGGAAGGAATATGAAAGAACCTTGAAATTGTAAACTCTCCACGATTTTCATAAATCTCTATCACAACCTTATAGAACTTGAGTTACTACTATGTCAAATAACAACGTAGGTTATAGACGAGTATTTATTGGCCTAACAATAAAAAAAAATCAGAGTAGGTAGGAGCATTCGTTACAATACATTTAAAAAAATACAGCAAAGACAGCATCTAAGTTATATGGCAGATTTTTTTATCACGAACTTATCAGTGGGTGTTGAATCTGGCTGTATGTTTTTGTCGAGATTTTATTGGGGCGTAATTTTTTTCGACAAAAATTAATAACACCAATTTTTTACTATCATATTCTTTTCGAAAGTAAAACAATCGAAAATAACAGAACCTGAACCAGAAAGTATCACGAGAAATATTTTTATTTACACAGTTGGATCTGATAACATCGAAAAGTTCCACGGTTGTTAATCTTAAAAGTTAAAGAAAGTGCATTTAGGTATTACTACATACTTCAAGATTATTCCGTTTTCTTTTGTGTATTCATAAGCAACTTAATAGAATATACAATCATGTAGGAAGCTTTCACGAAAACTTTTTACTATCCTGCTTCATAGATAGCCCGAAGTAAACTATTTTAGCTAAATGACACTATTGAATCGGGATGAAAACGGGAAGCGATACACAGAAAGGCCCCTTTATAACTGAACATGCACGCTACCAAAAGCTCTTACCGATAGTGCGAGACCGAGATGGTCCGTTGCTGCAGTGTCATTCATTCAGAAAACATATGATAGCCAGCCAAAGTAGCTGGTATTCCTTAAAATACAAAAATTAAAGCGATTTAATTAACATTTTTAGTTTAAAAATATTGCCTTTATTGAACAAAAATAATATTATAGCATGTAGAGTTTTAATAATTTTACGTTGCGAATGCGATTGTCATAAAGAGTAAATGTGTTTACAAAAAAGGCATATTAATATATAAGTAATGTTTATCATTCGTAAAGCACAAAGTGTACCTACTGTAATAGCTTTTAAGCTATGCTAAGTTTCAGGGTTAGGCATAGCTTTGTAATGTCCAAAAAATAATAAGAATTGCAGACTTCTCAACCACTCCACCCAATTGATCGACAGAAGAGATGGCAAGATCATTAACTAATGTACTCTTATAACCATTAGTTTAATTTGTGCAATAAACAATTAACTACTATCTCCGGGCGTGTCATACGCTGCCACACTTAGCTATAATAAGGAAATGTGGAGTGCATCTAATGGCTTCTCGTGCACTTGTGTACCGTGTATGTACCTGTTACCGGCAACGGAATCTAGGAACCATTAAGTTGTACTGCAATTTATTTTAATTTCATTAAACTTTTTCATGTTTTTATTATTATTGCAATGTGTATAACAAGACGATCAGATCGTACACCTGATGGTAAGCGCCACGTTTGCCCTTAGACAGTTCAGTGCCAAACAGTAACTAAGCAGTTACTGTCTGGCACTGCCCTGCGCCCGCTACACCGAGACGACAGTTATTAGATCTCATATACCCAGTAATTTCACTAGCTTCAGTGCCTTTTCCCCGAAACAACAACAATAGAAAATTTTGTATATTCAAATATAGGAACTTAAAGTAACATTAGCCCTCGTATGTATAAACGAATCAAAGTATTACTTGAGTCTAATCATTATATTACTTAAATAACCGTTTTAATACATTAAACGAATAATATAAGTTTTGCCCAAGCATTCTTATTTTTGATAGTTCTTACTTCATTCAAAAACATCATTTATTCTTAACGATGACTTAAATCTTGTCATAGACTCAAGTAATAATCTGGCTCTTTTATAAATACGGGTGCAGTAGTGTTGTGCTATGACGTCATCCAATAATTTCTTTATAGATAACGGTGGTTCAATCATTCAATGTTCGGATTAAATTTAAACCACGCTGATCAACTAATCAATTTACCGTATTAGCCGGCCGCTGGTCGGTCCAATTTGTACTTAGCTAATAGTTCGCATCTGTTCGCCCTGGGTATTTACTGGGTGAAGAGCACGGTAGGCTTGCATCAATAGCAAATGCAATTAGTTGGAGTGCATCGTTTTTGATGTAGTGCCGAGTGTCGACAGCCGGCTCGTGTGGAGAGCTAGCCGATATATAAATAATCCTGAACGTTAATCGCAGTACCTCTATTTGTGATTCCTACTTAGATTGAAAATGGAATGTGACTGCGTGTATAGAAATACAGGATTTACTAGGTTCCTGGAGTTTGTTATTTTTTTTATTTAGATCAGAAAATCCCACAAACACACTTTTGCACTTACAGAGAACGCACGCAATGGTTGTAGAGGTTACGTTAGTAACTATTTAATAATCTGTGGTAGAGGTGTTATCCGAGTGTTTTATGTATGTATTATATTGTTTGTATTGTTCCTACGGCATGAATACCCGCCAAAAGTAGATTGAATGTTAAACAAACTGCGAGTGTATCATTGTTTTGTTTCTTTCTAATGTGGAGTTTAATGGATTTTAATAGTATTTTTGTCTAATGGTGTCAAATGTATTTCCATAAGGTTTGTAACGAAATAGTACGCCAGATAATGTTGACAAATGCCATCGACAGAAATAATATAGATTTTGAAGTATTCGATTCCATTTGGTTTAGTTTTGAGAATTAAAGGATACCATTCCATTCCCAATAATTCCGCATTCAGATTTACCCTAAAGTGGCTCACCGTCTTAATTAGTCTGAGCAATTCCGAACTGGCAGCCGCACCCGATAGTTTTCCGCTTTTATTACACTGCGATTTATTTTCCCGAATAATTGACAGGCAGTAACGCCGTTCATCAAGTTTGGTTTTAATTCTATTAATTAACAAGGCGCCCGCGTCGAGAATAATGTTGAAACGAGGAATATTTGAGCGGCGAAATCTGTCGATGTGTGCTGAGGGTTGTTGATTTACGATTTCATTAGTTGCGTGCACTGCGACCGGCTGAATACGTAACGCGTTGATTGCAACGATTACGTGAATTGTATACTGGGAGAGTTTATTTTATGTCTTGTCTAATTTTGTCACGGTGATGTTGATGGGCTGGTGCCTTTTCAGGGAGGCTTATGTAGAGCCCCTCCGACGCGATTCCCTTGCAGCGATGCAAGGGTTGTAGTAAGGAATAGCTGGCTATGATTGGCCAAGTTGATGGACCGTCAATACCGATGGTCAGACTACGAATATGGGGATCGGCAGATAGTTTGGTTATGGTTTCACGTTGATAAGATGCATAGCATTTTAATCATTGGTCGGGTTGGTTGGGTTACTTAATCCTGTACAACAGCTTTTTTATATGAAATTTAGTTATATTATTCTGTTTTATTTATTTTGGTAGCCGTCCCAAAATTATAGTATTTCAATAATGTAAACATCAGAAAACATTTTTGTTCAGATGTTTTTCATGCCAAGTTCTAAATAATTATTTTGTATCCATTTTTATGTTTCTTGTACAACATTTTTAAGCAACGCTTAAAAGAAAGAATGTTAAGATAAATGTTGCTATTATGTTCTTTGTACCTACTTTGGACAGCTTCCAGGAAAGTAATAACTTTGCCTGGGCTTGGCATATGCACTACCTAATTCGTTGGTCGTAAATAGATTTTTCTGCTTTTCGCAAGCATGGTTTTTATTTTTAGTAGTATTTTTATTTCAAAGTTTTGATAATAAAATGAAGATACTTCCTTTGAAATATTGACCTCGAATAAAAATATCTTAGCTGAAACCAGAAATCAAATGATATAATATATGTATTTGATATGCAATGAATTAAAATGTTTGAAATACCAAGCACAATTTAGATAAGTACTTGTCTTGTATGTACACTAGTACTAAAAAAACTTTTTTCATCGGAAAAGTACGATTATACTGTAGTTTTCTGGTGTAACTAACGAATGTTCTTAGAAGTGCAATTGTATAAAGGTTTCAAGCAATACGGCGAATAGCACGAACATTGACAGGCGACTGCAAGTGACGTGTGACGCCATCAACTCCATACCAAAATGAAATGAAAGCGCATTTAGCCAATGCGCATTCGTCGTCCGTCATATTATTTGTCACGCGTCATCGGCAGGCGCGCGGCGAGTGCGGGCGACGCGCGTCCAATTACCCATTCGCAATATTTTCTATGCGATGACGCAGTGTAATCAATTTTAAGGCAGATACTAGGTCAATCTATCTGTAACCTCTTCATGGCTCCTTTTGTAATGGTGTTTCTCATAAAACTTTCTCAGTGTAGCTATGAATTCGTATCGGGCTTTTCTCTTAAAAACAAAAAGGTTTAATAATTATGTCGATGATATTGACAATACGATTCGGTTAAATAAACTCACAAGCAAGAATACGGTTCGCGTAGCACTTGAACATCGACAAGCGACTGCGAGTGACGTCATTGACTCAATACACAAATGAAATGAAAGCGCATTTAGCCAATGCGCATTCGTCGTCCGTCATATTATTTGTCACGCGTCATCGGCAGGCGCGGCGGGTGCGGGCGACGCGCGTCCAATTACCCATTCGCAATATTTTCTATGCGATGACGCGGTGCAATCAATCTCTACCAATCCGCGGAATATCGTGTGTACACTTCAATAACTTTTTTTTTATCTTTGTCACTTAACCCGAGGCAGACAAGGGGTTTATTGAATTTGATAACTGTAGCGTCTTAATTTACCTTTTTGTGTTGCTTTAATTAGTTGGCATTAACATGTTAAATTGTGATGCCGAAATAAATCTAATAATCTCTATGTCACGGCTTTGTCGATCTAGTTTAGATTTCTTTAAAGCGCTCTTTTGTGGTCTGTTAAAAAATAGATTGGGCAGTTGAAAAATCAAATAAAGGGTTCAAATCGGTTACAACCTTAGTCACTACAACCTTAGCCTAAAATCTGTAGTTAATATAATATCAAAGGAATTAGAAGTTATTTGACCCAATATTTTTACTCGCTCCGTATGTTTTCCAAGTGTCGAGTAAACATTGTTCTATTTTTTCCCACTTTGGACCATCTCAGATCCCGGTCGTGCCGTAACGAAAATAGTTCCCTCACACTTAGGGGAGGGGTCGATTGAATCGAATATTCGCAAGTGGAGGAAATGCAACCCGTTCCGAACCGAGACTTCCCCACTCGATTTCTGAATCTGAACGGGAATGTCACGGGATACAAGAGCTTGCGTATTCTTATCGTATTTTTAGCATATTGTACGGTTCACGCAAAGTGCTGTGTACATTGAGGAATTCCCACGTCGAAAGAGACTGAATGTATGTTACATATACTATGGGAAAATCGGATCATAACCGATAGACTGGTAGGATGAATTGATTTCAAAGATGAAAGTTTTTACATTAGTGCCCGGATGCAGTAAGTTTCGTGAAGAAACAAGTAATGATATACTCTATGAAATTTTTTTTGTAGTTTTCATTTATGTACTTTTTTTAAGGAACCCCATGATGAGTTTCTTGTATAATATGTACGGACGGGGCTGAAAAACAAAAGTCTTGGATTTGATAAAACCATTTTCTATTTTTTTTTGCCTTTAGCATTGGAATAATGGTAATAACTTGTTGGGAGATTGGATTCTTCATCAGCATAGTTTACTACGAGTATCTTTACTTTACTAAACCTCAAAATCTTATGCGAATTAGACTTTAACTTGAACGGCTCAGGGACGTAAACCCGTTACCTACTAAAGCTTTCCTCATAGCTTATAAGGGTCAGGCCCTAACTGCCTATATATCCTAGGTCATATTGGTGGGTTAGCGATAAAATATTTTTTTATGTATTGCTTTATTCAGCTTCGTTGAAAGCGGCCGGCCGTAAGGTATAAATGTGAGGTCAACAAGTCGAGCTTTGAAATCTCTGTTGAAGTAAAGACACATCACACTTTTTCAATCTTATAATAAATATTTTGGTAAATCTGATTGCAGAGTATTCCAAGCCACCGCTTCACGACCCTGATATGCCTTATTTTAACTAATGCCGTTGTACCAAAGGTTTATAATTTGTAGCCTACGTGTTATTCTGATGTACAAGCTCTATTATTATAAAGTTCAATCCAAATCCGTTCATTATTTTATTTGTGAAAAAGTAACAACATCTGTCCATATATCCTTAGAAACTTTGAAATGTATAATATTGTAGTAGGCTTTTTTTATTCTAATATCATTGGTAGTAGGATGATAAAAACATGTAGTAAGATGAATGATAAAAATGTGTAGTAGGAAGTAAATCAATCCGCGAAATTAAGATTATTCATGAAATAAATATTTAAGGACTAAGATCACACTATTGTTTTGAAAGTTAGAAGATTTATTCAGAAGACTTTACGTTTAGTGTTAAGACAACAATAACCGAAGGCCGACTGACCTTGTTTCGTTAATTAAGGCAAATACTGCTCTTTGTTCAGACCACAGCTTTCGGTCTAGAACTATAAACTAGTTTAAGTTGTATTTCTATAATGGGGTTATTTAATACTTACGGACCAGTGTCTTAAGGACACTTCCACTGAAACTCGTCGTGAACTAAGGAACTTATACATTAATAATAATAATATGTAGTAATGATGTTTTCAAGCCATCTAGAAATATGGTTATAGTTGGCTGACCTGCCTACGGGGGTAGCCAATAAACATGGTTACCCTTAGTTATTCTTGCTTTCCGAGGTATGAGGCAGTTTTCAACCTTTATCGTAGTACAAACCCAATTACAAATGCGATTGAACCAGACGCAGCCCTCGCTTAAAAGTACTTGAAACTGGACACTGCGCCACAAAGGCACTTGTAATTTATTGTACTAGACAAAAATGCCTGTTATTTCTATTTAACGCAATATTGCGACTGCACTTGGACTCCATTTTCGGACCGAGACCGCAACAGCGAGTTTTTAGCCACAGCAGCAAACATTCGGAGCGGCTGCGTCCAAACTAGATCACTGGAATCGTTTAGCTACCGTTCAGTTTTTTTATAAGGCCCTTTTAACGCGGCAGACACTTTATCCACGACCGCACGGCGTAGTTGAATAGTGCTCGATGTTTTATTTTTCAAGCTTGCACAGTAAAATGTTTTGAAAGGACCGATTTCACTTTGCGTCGACTCCCCGCACTCGGCCGCCCCGCCCGCATGTCTCCGGGTGCCATTGTAAGGGCAACTACAATCGCACATTATTGTTTCGTCGTCGGTGTACCTATTCCTTTTTATTCCAGGCTTAAACGAAACCCTATCTTTGCACGCTTGAGTTATGGAGATGAAATTAAAACGGGCTTTTAGGCGGGCGTTTTGTTTCTTCCTACAGTAAAAGCCGTACACATTTTTATGGAGATTATTTTTATATTCCAGTTTGAATTGAACTACACAGCGCGCGAAATTTAGAGGAATCATAATATTAAGGTAGTCGAAATAGTCCGCTATTAGAATCATAATGTAGGTTGTTATAGTTTAAGTCAATGGCCTTTTATTAATGTTAACAGTATTGACCATTCAATGAAGAAAAGACAACAAATGTGCAATAAGTGATTTATTTTTGATTTAATATTATAGAACATAAACTATTATTATAAAAATGCATTCATTTCTGTAAGTATTATCTTTTTGTTAAAATGTTTATTTCGGTAAAATTAATCAAAGAGGTCATATCCATCGTTTTCATATCAGAAACAATCAAATCCAGTAAATAAAGAAATACATAAAAACCTTGTTACCAGCAAACTCATAAAGAGTTGTAAGGACAGAATAAAGTTAAAGTATAATATTTTTTCATTTGAACAGCATTAAGTTGGTAAAACGGCATATTTAAACGTGCGCATTGACTATTTAACGCTTACTCTAAAATTATGTGGTCTGGTAACGGAGAGCGAATATCTGGTGCATTAACAAATGCATATCTCTGAATAACATTACCCGGTTTTGTCCGGATCGCGGCTGTAAATCTAGTGCAGTTTTATCGTGTTTGTGTTAGATTTAAGTATTTGGTCTGCTGCGGATATGGGTATAAAAATAAAGTCTTATGAGCTGAAGATATATAGAAAATTGTTTTATTATTTACTTAAAATTAAAGTAAATTTGGCATGGAGCCTTGGTCTCCTGGCTCTTGTGTTCATGAAAACAGAAAGAAAGAAACATCCTTTCTCAATCAGTAACGCATAACGGTCGACAACCATAAGTGAAATGATTATAACGCATGTCAGATTGCATGTATACTCCATATTTACTAGGGTTAAGGTTTTTCAAGAAACAATGTTGAAAAACTCGGAAAATCTGACGCGAGAACTACAAAAACGATAATCACAGAACGGGAAAGAGACGACTACTGACAGATGGTGGCGCCCTCATTTATTTTCATGACTTGTTAGACGCCCGCAACACGTCCAAAAAGTACGTAGTTGTTCGGAGTGCCAGGATTTCGAGTTTCGGACGTCATGTTTTTTTTAAATTGTCGAACGATGTTCGCAGTGTGCCAGTACCTGCTTCAGTTGCCTAATCTCCCTCGTTGCGGGGCCACTGCAAATCATTAGTAGGATAGAGACGGCTGCGGCGGACCACGCTCGTTGTTTGCATTCGTAATTAATACACTGTTTGCACTCCTGATTTACGATAGCGTCCGCTGTGTGCTCCTAATGTGTTAATAGCTTGGAAAATTAATATTTGATAGGCGGAATAAAAATTGGGGAGAATGCGTCATTCTGTGAAACTTTTACGATGTTAATAAACCTACATGATGTTATGAAGGAGAGGAGTCAATCCATAATAATTTTCCTATATCAAGCTGAATCACAACTCTTATACAAACCATCCCCACCTTTCGTATGAGTAAAAACATTACAAAGTTAGCATACAAGCATAGAAAAAGGGAGAGATCTGCTACGTTAGAAATACCAAATTTAAAGCACAGTGCACCTTTATTCAGTTTAAAATTGAGCGAGCATGTTACTTTTTACTGCTCTAAAGAATATCATGTTTAGCCAGAATCAAACCCATTAAATAAATGAAAAAGATGGCGTGAAAAGTAATAATAAATACGATAAAGAGGTAGAGGTAGACCTATAACTATGAATAATTAAAAAATAAACATTTTTACCATTGACAGATTTCGTAACAATTTATGTTTATGCCTGATAACAATGAAGCTAATTTTTTTAATAAAAAATTTTGCACCGTATTAAATGTGGACTGCCATTTAACTCGTAATAGACAATAGACAGCGATACGGTATGGCTTGGCTTCTTCTCAAACTACTTTCTTGTAGCTCGTGAATATAAAGTTCGCTCCGCACTCTGCTTTCAAGACGCCACCGTAGGTGCTCGCGCATGTTTCTGATTAACTTGCTAATAACAAACAAGTATGGCTGATAAACTTCGTCTACAACATAAACGAAACGGAGGCTTAAAATCACACCGTGCCGTGGATTATCAGTAAAGGACGAAATCGGTAAACCGCTAGAAATGAATTGATACTTAAACCTAAAATAGTGTACCATTGTTGGGCAAAGGCGTCCGCCGATTCTTCTAGATCTCTCTTCAGAATCTCAATTTTACTGCATACTGTATGACTTGGCTTGACTATACGAATAATTTTTGAAACTAATACTGTAAACAATCATAGCGATAAAAAAGAGTAACTGCCAAGTTTCTTGCCGGTGCATTCTCGGTAAGAGCAACTTTCCGAACCAGTAATAGAGTCTCTCATTACATGTACATACATATGTATATTTATTAGTATATCTCATATATCACAATTCATATTTATATTTGATGTATTTTTGTGACGTATGAAGGTCACGTATCATGACGTCAACGAAAAGGGAAGATCTTCCTCCGAGCCCGGTGTCTGTGCTCGGGGACCGCGGCCCAATATATTGTCTTGATGTGTTGTATATGCTAGCCGAGAGAATAACTCTGCTAGCGCGACGCAGGATCGGATTCTGATTGGCTGTCGTAGTGACGTGCGAGTGACGAGTCTCGAAGCCAATGTTTACACGTGCACTTTTCGCTGACTTGCAATCTTGCGTTGTTGTCGTCAGTCTGTCGTATGTAGCGCATTCAGATAGCCGCTACATTTTTTTATAGTTTATGACGATTAGTAACTACTTAGAATGCCTTTATGAATAAAAATATGTTTTTGATTATGATTTTGACCATTGAAATAAACTTAAATGATTGGTGGTTAATCACTATGCTTGCCAAATGCGGATTGGTAATTACAAATCCGAGCTGTGTCTGAACAAAACGAACGCATATTTTACTCGGGCATTCCGAGGTCCCGGTCAGGAACTTAAACAACTAGAAAAACTAACTAACGTTATTATTATCAAAGACATGATTATTAGGGACTCGCGTTAGCTAAACATTTTTATCTACATCCATACCATAATATGTCTATTTTATATTCAGGAGCGATGAGCAAACGCCCTACATTTAGATATAAGTATCTGTGGCTGCATTGAAATGTTTACATTTTAGTGTCGGTAACTGATACGAAATTACGTTCAAATTTCGAACGTCTTCTTTAAAAGTAAAAATTAATAGGTTTTTTCGATTATCGAATTAGTCGATTAGTAATTTTATGTTCCATTCCTATACATTTAATTCGATGCTGAAATTATAACAATCGATTTGAGAATCGAAATCAACTCGAGTCTAGATTGTTTATGGATTTTAAAAACTACAAACGTCAGTCATTAATTATGACAGTACTAAACTAACTTTTACATACAGATTATGTTGGTAACTAGGGCGTTTGCTCATCAATCCTGACTATAAAATAGACATATTATCGTATGAATGAAGATAAAGTTATGTATGTGACTGTACATAATTAGTCATTAAAATACTCATGTGATTCTTTTATGAAACTCACTTCGTTCGTTTCATAAAACCACATTCGTATTTTAATGACCCTCATTATGTAGCAGTCACATAAATAACTATTTTAAACTCTGAAATGGATTACCACATTTTGGACTGTTTCGAGCCCATATTAGCGTTTAAGCTTAGCTTACTTAGGAATTAGATAATGTATCGATATTGACCATGACCAATACTTATTTATTAAACAGTTGTTAGGTAGGTTTAATTTCTCCAATCACTATTTGTAAGAAACTTTCAATAATAATATTTTGGCTGTTCAAATTTAAATCAGTGAGACTTTACACCGACATCGTCGTTCAGGCAAAATATTACCGCGTATACTTATGCTTATCGAGCCTAGGGGTGTGTCTCGCTCATTTTGGTTTGGTGAAAAATTGTTGCTTGTTTCCCGCTGTCACCCTGGTCCCTAAGTCAGCTCGGGGTGAGGGCGTGGCCGTGGAATTTGCATTTTTAGCGAAAATACGATGACGCACGTCCCGAGCAGACGGAAGGGAAGAATGATCGCAGATCGACGAGTGTTTACCGACTCACTGATGTGAGCAGTGGAAGAGACATGCTTGTCATATCGATGGGAATATCTTTATTGAAGGGGCAAAGTTTGCAGACTATTTAGAAAGAATTTAAAAGAAAATAGGGGTAATGGTAATGCGCATTGTAAACTTGCCGAAGTGCAGTCACAAGTTATTTGGTAATTGGAAAAAGTAATTGAAGACTTTATTTCCGATTTTTTTTTGATCGAAAAAATTTAGGAAGCCAGCAATAAGTACTTTGTTTTTATGAACTAATGATTTGTTATGATTTTTTACCTTCACCTATGTATTTTCTATATGGTTCTTTTTATTAAAAATGTTTTATTTATTAAATTAGTTTTCGTGGCTATACAAAAAAAAAACAGAAATTTATTCCAAAATTCTTTACTTTTGCATATTTAAATATTTTAAATTAATAAAAGTTTTATTAACTACATTTCACTTACCCACACAAAGGACCCCTCACGTTAGTCCAAAGTACACAAGCCGGTATGTTCTATTAAAATTTTAATATTATTGCGTCTCACGTTCTTTGGAAGCAATAAAAATCTAAAAAGTTAGTTTCGCGAGCAAAGTTTCGCTTTGCTTTCGGCTTCCGCGGCCGACTCGAGTGGAACGCAACCCGGCCCTACAAGGAATAGGCGTGTGCGGAATGCATAATAAAGCGAGAGATTAAAAACTACACAACGTTGTCAATAACAGGCGGAGACTTGCCACTTCACTGTCTCTCTCTGATGCGAGGTACTTCGTTCATCATTTTCCGAGAACTCATCTTGATCTACTCAGGGTTCGCTTAGAAATATTCTTGGCAATATTAACGCAGAGCTACATAGTTTTAAACTTAGCATAACTCGGGTGTCCGAGAATAGATAAAGAATTAACGGGCTTTTCTTAAGCAAGCGCGCTCCATCGTAGACCGCATAGTTGTTTAACATCAGGCAACTTTGTGGTCAAGTGCTAGCTTAGTCCAAATATAAAAAAATATAATTATATTGTTTATTGTTTATGTGAAATACCCAGGATGATACAAATAGTCATGCACAGAAATGTAGGGTATGTAGGGAACGTACAAACTATAAAGGTTTTTTAAGGTGTAAATACGTATAAATTATGCATGACATATATTTGATATTAAAATAATTAAAATAATTAAACTTTGACTGCGTCTGTGGAACATCCGCTCAAGTATAAAAACCAGAGTTTGCGGGTTAGATTCCCGCCTTAAGTCTGGTTTGTGGTAGATATTTTTCTGAGTCCGACTTACCACCCACTCTGGTAAAATCAGCCGCCATAACAGCTCTGGCTTTGTTCCGACAATATAATATGGGAGCCAGTACAATTTAAATTAAGGGTTCAAGCATCAGAATAGCCTACAGTATGGCAGCACATTAAGTGACGCCTTCTGATTAAGTATCTATCAAAGGCATAGGCCGCAGTAGCCGCTTACCAACTGGTGGAATGTGTGCGAGTCTTTTACTTTACAATTACAATAAAAAATCTAGAGTCCATTAAGTTATCAAATCTATTATAATAATATGTACATTGAATCATTTTCAGAGGGCAGGTAGTCAATACGTCGTGAAGGTCATTACTCTAAGTGCAGGTTCAACTCCGTTTGATGTCTATGGGGAGCTGCCTTAAGCATTCGACGAACCATAGAGATGATAGAGACACTTCATTACATGTATGTACGGCCTTACAAGGAATCTGAGCATCGTGTACGACAATTGTACAAAGATGTTATGTAATGTTGATACTAAATATAGGTACGGCCTACCTAATTTAGTTGAGAATACCATCAAGTAAAGCAGAAATAAACGTGTATGGCACGGTATTTATCTTTTCATAAAACTATCTACCAATCTAATCTATATTATATTTATGCTATAGATATAGGTTTGAAAAAAAATATGTTGACCACAAGACCCAAAACTGGTCAAGTAAAGGAAGCTATATTCTACGACTAAGTAATCTAGATAATAAACATAAAACACAATATGCCCAGATTGACTTTTGTTTTAAAAAAACATGATTGTTCTTGGAGTAAGATTTTATAGTATACATTTACAGGTTTTCCTCAGCGAAAAAAACTAGCTAGACAATTCTAGTGTTATTTCCGGAAAACAAGATTTAAAAACGCGAGACGTAAACACAACCAAGCTATAGACAATATATTTCCGTTGAAGGGTTCGCCCTCTTCGTCTGAGGGTGAAAACAAATAAATTACAAAATATGACAATATATTACAAATCTAGAACACTTCAATAATAACAACACGAGTAGTACTTAAAATAACGACCATCATGGCATCCACTATATCATGCTTACAGTTAATTGGGTCGTTAACATTATGAACGACAATTTATATTGGAATAAGACACTACACGCAAACTGTGCTTGCCAAATTGACTTCTATATCTAGTTACGTAAGGGTGTACCCATCACGTAAGGGTGACTACGAAGGTACATCTTATTTACGGGGAACCAATATAATAAGCATTTTTCAAGCGGGGCGCGATGTCTCAGGTGTTGGCCCGCAACTGAATATTGAAACGAGTGTGATCGGAATCGAGATGCAGTTTTATTGTCACTTCGCCCGAGTAAAGCTATGAAATTTTATTGCTTTCTTTGAAAATTTCAAGGGAATTCTCAACGTTTCGATATGCAACTGTACGTGTTATGTCTGAGGAACACATCGAGAAATGATTTGATAACAGTTGCAAACGTGTTCTTTCAATAACGGTGTGGTGGTTTCGAATATACGAGTAACTTCTCTTGGTTGTACTGAAAACTGAACTGAAGTAATTGGTAAAATAAAATGGACAACATGTTACGTATTATATCCAATTTTAAATGAACGTGTTCAAGTGCAAGTTTTTTTTTATTTATATTGTTTCTAATATCTATACTCAGTTTTGTTCCAACTAGTAAATCCACACTTTGATAATTCATAACATAATTTTTTCAACAAAGCTGCTGCTGTTGTACAACAACAGTATCAAAAAGTATGACTCGTATATGAAAAAAATCTTAATTTTCATATACGAGTCATTTCTTTTTGATACTGTTACTGTTAAGGTTCTTAAACCTTTAAACGAATATCTACGAACGAACACGACAATTACGTCAATTTAAACGAATAACTTTAGCCGGCGAAATACGAAAGCAAATGTGATCCTTTTAATTATACGCATCGATTTTCCAATTATTAACATTTACATGGAATTTCGCGTGCAGTGTTTAACCCGAGCGTAGGGGAAATGAGCGCCTGTATCTTAGGATTCACACGCGAACGGGCGTCGGCGCAGATTGTTAGGAAATGTGCCGTCACTAATGCAGCTAATGTCGTATGAAAGGGGCGCTATTGCTTTATCTTAATCGGTACGTTTCGCGTGTCGCGGGCGCCTGAACTGATGATTGGTGGGAATGCTATTATTCATAACACTAGACTTAATGCGCTGATAAACTGGTAACGAGATAGTTTATTCGTGATTGTGTGGAATCCGATTTCGTGGTGTTTAATCGTATTATATATGTTAAGCAGTTTTTTTGTAATGTTCTTCTATAGGTAATATTATATATTATATATATATAGTACAAATGGATGCAAGCATACATGGATGCCATATTCTCTCAATCTCATAAACCTTTCGGTG
Source organism: Mecyna flavalis (assembly GCA_949319885.1). NCBI lineage: Eukaryota > Metazoa > Arthropoda > Insecta > Lepidoptera > Crambidae > Mecyna > Mecyna flavalis. Next base: position 12,794,485 of record OX439426.1, read on the forward strand.
GGGCAGCAATCTGACATGATCGAAGGAGAATGAAGACCAGTAAAATGGAATACTTGTACTAAATTTCAAAGCCATAACTTTTTAGCTTTGATCTTAGTACGAGTAGGCATCTGAAAAACCACCTTCGTAAAGCGGTCTGGTGATCCAAAACACAAGTCCGAAAAATTCGAACTCATTTTGATCCATGACTTAGTGATTACGGTTAGGAACTTACACCACTACACAAACGAGTCTTTAAACGGAAGTATTAATTAAAAAATAAACAGTTCGCACGTTCATTGAAGTAATTGCTCACCCACACATCAATTATACATAATCTTTGTCCATCGAGGGCTGGCGACGGCCATACATCAATCAGCCTTGTCGGCGTGACGCGCGCGCAATCAAATAAAATTTAACTCAAAAGCCCCGTTAGCTCTCGCATATATAAGCTGTTTATTGCATTCGGACATTGCTGTTTTTGCTATTATCATGATTACTTCTTTCGTAACATCGTGTTTTTCATTCGAATTCGTGTTTCTTTTGTTTTGTAGACAGTTTATGAATGCGTATCTACTACGAGTCTCTTTACTTGTTTAAGCTAAACTAATTTCATAATCATATACTTGTGATCCTTGACCCATATTTGCCAAAAATAAAGCTAGTATTCATTAGAATTGTGACGAGTGCTTATACTCTATGGTACAGATACTTTACAGCGTAGTGACTTAGTTAAGGATATCCATTGATAGTGTATTTAAAAAAGAGGTAGATATGCCATCCTTTGACGCACGGCGATTAGAATTTGATCCGTCGAGATATACTAAATCTATGTGCTTCACCAACCGTTGACATTATGCGTCTAAAATGATTTGTGTCAATTAACACAATATGAGCGGAGCATTTTTCGAGCGCTAGTGCCGTATCTACCTCTTTTTTAAATACACTATCAATGAGGATATCCCACAAACTGTATCAAAAGCATACTCATATTGTCATCTATAAAACTGACGGTTCACAGAGGAAGTTGGGCAACAATTATGGTAGTTAAGCCGAAGGTGGCCGTGATTAGACGTCCGTCCTCGCCCGCGGCGCTTCCGTATTGTTGCAAACAATTGCGTCACCGACCATGTGTGTTAATTTCACCATCCGATGTTATCATTCTGTACTAACTTCGTAGCAGTTCTAAATTGGGGAGCATAAAATTCTGTCTTTGAGTGAAATATTACGTAAAAAGTTAAAAAAATGCACATTTGAGCAGGTACATCTAACACTGTCGAGCTAATGATATGAGTAGATATCATAAAATAAAGTGGCGGATACTTCTTGATGAACAGAAAAAGATGATGATAAAATTAAATGCATTTATCCAGATATTCGTTTACTCCAGGGTCGGTTGTTACAAGATCAGAGGATGATAAAAAGCAATTTCTAATTATGGAAACGGAAACTTAGGAAATACAATGTTGCCATCGTAAGAAAGCGTAACGCAAAGTATTGTGTAAAATGGAGTTCGAAACAAGTTAGTGCCACAGCATAAAATTCAATTGGCACTTCACTTCCACGTGTCTACAAACGTCTAAAATCTAAAATCAGGATAATAGTGGCTCAGTAACTATGGATCAATTCAACGGCAGTCACTTCACTATAATAACCGGACATGCCAAATCTTGGATAATGGCCTAAGCTTGCACCGATTAGATAGAGACATAACGCTTGGCAAACGATGAAAGGGAAAACAAATCCTGTTGTAGTGTTAACATTACAGTGTAGGTATACCATAGAATACCGAATAGCCTAGTAATGTCTTTAAGAAGGGCAAGGCTTTTATTTTCAAAATTAAGTTATTACAACAATAATTATAGAAACACGGACCAACTCATTTTGCTAAATATAAAATTAAAAACTTGAAAACGCAGATGCCCAAAATACACTCAATTTCAAATTGAGTTTCGGAAAATCTAATCGTGGCTATAATACCGTCTGTTCTCAATAAACAATATAATCACATTTCACGCTTATTAAACCGTGCCTCTGATCGACCCAATGTGTGTGCATCGCTCACCTGTTAGTGATAACTCAGTCACTCACTCTGTGTCAGACACATGATTTCGATGAGAGCTCGCGAGAAGCACTAATGGCACTAATGCGGGATATGGCATCAAATGGAAAAATGAAACATTGAACTATATCCTAAGTGGTCCTATACTTTTGAATCAACAGGATTTCATTCTTGTACTTAATCTGCTAGGTATTATTTTACTTTAAAATCCCAGTGATTTTTATTAACATAGAATAAATAGATAGTTAAAAGAGAAGAAGATGCAGGTATTGTAATTATCGAATACTAATAAATCAGTCACATACAATGGTATCATCACTATTTTGCATTTTAGCTTGCGGCAAACCTCATTTGAAGTGGCTACCGCCACCTATAGACATCTGCAACACAGATAAACCAAACCAGTTGATGTTTTTTTTGGTGTTAGGACTTTTTCAGAGTCCGACTCTTTAGCTACCATTCCCAGAGGTGAAATCTGCCGTCATAACAGCTCTTACTGAGTTCTGGCAATATTAATGTGCACTTGAAATTAAGGGCTCGAAGATCAGATGAGCCTACAATTTGGCAGCACATTGAACGACGATTCCTGATGAAGTGTCCCTCAATGGAATAGGCCGTAATGACTGCTTACCATCGGGTAGACCGCGTGTCTGTCTGCCAACTGATGTGGTATTATAAAAAAGGTAGAATCACAAATGCGCTGCCAACCTAAATAAAAGTCTATTATACATATAATCTATTAGTAAAGTCCCGATGTGTATGCAACGCTGATCACCGTCCGTTATGCGCCGTGTCAGACACATGATGTTGATGAGAGGCCGCGGAAGCGCTAATCTGAGCGAGCCGCGGCGGGCGCATTAATTACCTGCACGGACGTCAAGTGCCAAGCCATTCCAAATGGAGCACTAAAATCAATGTTGAACTAAATCCTGAATTGTAGTGATTGCGAATTTATATCATTCTGCTTTTGGATTCAAGTGTGAAAGATACTTACCTTTTTCCATAAAATTTTACACCAACTTCCAGATTTGGGACTGTGACTATTTTACGTGAATCGGTCCGACAAGCGATTTGAATATTTGAACTCTGGCATTGCAGTCGCTTTAAAGTACGTTCTGGGTTAAGAGACGTCAAATCATCATACTTTTAGCAGTATGATATTTATAAAGCACTAGTACCTAGAAAAATGCAGTAGTTAGCTTTTATTTTTAACATGAAAATCAATGCGTCCTCGTTCAATACCAATTGGGTTGAGATAGCGATTAATCTAAATCACTTGCAGTCGCCGTAATGCAGGTAATGAATGCGTGCGATGAGCCGTGGCCCGCATGGCGCTCTTGACGCGACCTCTCATCGGCGCGTGTCACCGACACCGATACAGCAGTTATAGCGGCAAAATTTGAAACAACGGGTGCTTTTGGTTCAGGTTGCTGCTTTGGTTGAAGCGATTGGTTTAGTGAAATAATAATAATAATAATAAATTCTTTATTTCAGACAACTTATAGGTCCATAAAGTGTTAGTACAACTTATTCTATGTTAGTAAATTTAAAAAATTGATAGGCATTAAATAACAATAATATACACTACGCTCGAGAAAAAGAAGGCACAGTTGCTCCTATGCCATCATCACCCGCACGCTGTGCTTTAAAAAGGGGCTGTCCAGTTTGCCAGCCAGCGTCTTCAGGATGCCATTGGTGCTCGCTCGCAGTCTCCATAATAGCGACGCAGCCTTCTTGCGCATGCACGCGTGGAACCCGTCGGTGCGCAATGATGAAATGATGGTTGACACATACTCGTGATCAGCCTTGCCCTTGACGCGACCTCCCATCGGCGCGTGTCACCTACATCGACCAGAGGGTACCTATATCGGCTACATTTGAAACAACGGATGACGGAGACAAACTTAACTTTAATTTCGCGATTTATTAAAATGCGCATATTTATTTACAATTCCGTGATTTCAAGATCACGATTGCAATAAAAATGTCATGTTTAAAAAATGTAGAAACAATCTGAAAAATATTCTGTTTAAGATTGTTTTAGTAGTATACGCTTGAAACATGAGCTCAAAAAAAACAAGACCAGTTATTACATTGTATCACTGCCGTCAGACCTCCGTAACCATTGAAAGAAGAACCAGACCATTTGGTCATGATTAAACATTCAGTGCTATCTGAAATGCAGGTTTCATTCAACATTATAAAATTTTATAACCCTAAATTTTATTACCTAATCTCTAAATTAAGAAAAACTTACACTATAAATGTAATTACACTGTGTAAGTGTAGTTAAAGTACATAGTTAATTTTATCATACACTGTACTAAGATTAGTAAAGGTACAAGTATAACATAATCCAGAAAGGTTTAAACGTAGTCAGGTGTAAATATACATCAGTTAATTATAATCTGAATGTGGCTACATAATGGCATTAATTTCAATTGATAACGACCCCACTAATGAACCGATTAAAATAATTGAATTTGTTGGACTTTCATACTTATAATTACAGTTTGCAGTTGAATATTTACAATTGAGTTTGTATATCAGATACATCTGTTGGTGAATTATTGTTTATGGTAATAACTTTTTCACATAGAAACATTGCAGGTTGTTCGCAAGAAGCCATTTGTAGGAATCCTGTTCTAGAAATAGCTCCACAGTGTTTTGATTCAGTTATTGATACTGGTTCCTTCGTAGGGCTCCAAGATGCATATCCAGCTTCTTCTAATGTTTGACCTAGAAAATATTTATTCACAATACTTTAGTTAACAATGATCATAAGCCTGGTTTACTTGATTGTAAGCGGTATTCCCGTAGCTTATTTATTTTAACTGAGGAACACTTCACAGAAAGCACAATGTGCTTCGCTTTAATCTTTGTACCTTTCATTTCAAGTGTACCCAGCTCTTACATAACTGTAGTCGCAGCACAGCCAGTGATATTATGGCGAAAAATTGATACATAATTGAGATGCACTTTTAAAATCACACGCTGAATATTTTCATATTAAATATTTATCTGTACCTAATAGCTGATATGAACTTAACTAGGATAAAAAATATGGTCATATAAGACATCATCTCGATACCTCCAATGAACACTACGCTAACTTCAAAAGTGCAGGTTTACAGGAGGAGCTCTTGAAAGAAAAAAGTTGATAAAATCTTTATTTTTGTAGTTATTTTCTTGATATTTTTTGTGTGAGTAACTAATTTACTGATGCTTAAGATCCGCATAGTAACATTTAAAAAAACTTATGGGTTTTTTAATTAGCCTCACTTAGCGGGATGTAACGCAGAAAGCTCTAATTTACGATCGGGATACACTCCGCCAATCCTAAGTTAGCGGAATATATTCGGGAATATTACAGGCTACAAAATAATAAATTAAATGTATACTACATAAAATAAAATTAATAATTACATTTAAAATCGACTTCATTACCAATTTAGAGTATTTTGAACAATGTTTTTATTATAATAAGATCGTAATTTATGAAAAAGAAAAGTTAGCGTTTTGTAGTAGGATAAGCCGAAAATCGTTGAGCCGTTATACAAGCCGCTAACAAATAAATAGCGTAGAGTATCTTAACTGTGTCATTACTTAGCGGCCTTTCGTCCATATTGGTAACTAAGCTTATGTAACCAGTTCCAAAAAATATTATTTTTTCGTTGGTGTTTTAAGTAGTTGTGAGGGAAGAATTATTTTTCCACTTCGTAGATTAAATTATTTCCATTATAGTAACCCGAGACATTGTGCAAAAAATCCCGATATGATGTGGGATTATTGTGATATACAACTGGCTCGGTGTAGTTGATTTGAATTAAAACGTACTATCCAAAACACTTTTAAATCATTTATTAATACTTAGAAAAATTTTAGGCAGTGGCCTACTGTAATATCTTAAATTTTAATTGCTGAATAGTTGCACTTATTTCTGTGTCAATATCATGATAATTATTTGGTATTTTGTCGTTTTTAACTGCTGAATTTATTTATTAAATTTTTGTTTCCTTCATTAGAATGCCCAACACTTATGCGATGGATGGGTTATTATTTTCCACAAAACGATTAATTCTAGCATGCCATCCTTCCAAATGGCTGCCATCCTTAATACTGTTTAACTGTTCCCCTTCACAACACCAGATTTTAATGAATCTTGTAGCCAGTTACGATCGAAGTAAAAATTTAATTGTGCTATTAGATCAGCTAATATATTTTATAAGCAATTGGGCCAAACCTGCACATCTTGCAACATGCCGCCTCTGAGCTGGCTTGATACTTAGCTGTTCTGCTTTTTTAAAAAGACTTTGACTAAAGTGGTTAAAACAATCTTTTACACTGTTTGAGGATATGGTTTCTGAATGCCATTAAAAGCAAATCTTCAAAAGCAACAAGCATTTTACGTGGTTTCCAGAGAGGAAATTTAGTTTTGATTATTTGTAAAGGATTTTTTTTTCTTGTCTTGATTTTGGAGGATGGCAAAAAACAATGGTACTATTTTTGGGTAATAACAATCTAGCTGTGAATGGTAAAGTAAAAAAAAAATCAAAAGTGCAAGTAACAACTTTTTCGTCAAAATTCTAACGTCATTTTAATCAGCCAATAAAAATATGAAAAACAATCGTTTCCTCCATAACTAATAAAATTCAATATTTGGTTTCCTTGACACCCAACACATAGTATAATAAACAATCATTATAAATGACTGTAACTCATTATACTAATAATTATTTTCCGATAGAAGTGGCCAGTCACAAACAATTTACGTTCATAATAGATAGCAAAAAGTTACAAAAATGAAAAAATTCTTCTTCTTCCACAACTAGGTAGTTACCAAACAGCAAAAAAAAAATTGTAACTAGTTACATAAGCTTAGTTACCAATATGAACGAAGGGCTAAGCGGTTCGTTTTATACTAGAAAACAAAACTCTTGTATTATAATTGTAGCATTTCATGCAGCTAATTTCGATTTTAATTTACTACAAGATAGTGAAAATTATTAAACTTAGTAATGTTTAACTCTGACTTACACTACGTTATATAATTATTTGTTCAAAAGTGCATTCAACGGGCGACACACACCGCTAACTGTCACATGAACTAATACTTTCCCGCGCAACACCCCGCCAACTCCTAGTTGGCGGCGTATCCCCCGCGGGCTGGCAGTCGCGCTAGCCGAATACACACCACTATATTAAGACAGCGGCTTGTCCACCCCGTAATTGAAGAAAGTACCTTTACTTGGCGTTATGTAAATCTCAAAACTTTTTTGTTTTTAAAGATATTGTCATGAAAATTTGGGGGCATAATATTAGTAAAAAAGTGGGTCGATTTCTATAAAAAACGAAAAATGGCAAATTTTGAGTTAGCGTAGTGTTCATTGGAGGTATCGATCTAGCTCTTTCGTCTGAGTTCTTTTTTTAATATGGGCTCATGTCTATTCTGGTACAGAGTATAAGTGTATGCTCCTTACCATTTATTGTTCTATATTGAAAAGGAAACATCAAATCACTGAAGCCCAGTAACAGAATATTCGGATCTGGTGCATCATTGTTGACGTAGTCTCCAAGGAACTTAGTAACCAGTGCAGCTTCTTCTGAAGAGTTTATGATAGCTAAGTCGCCGTCCTCTGCCTTGCACACCATATACGCATCGTGCCAAGACAGAGGTTCTACGTGGAAATTGTAACATTTTCCGTTCTGGTGTAGTGTGTAATCTAAAAGCAATAAAGTCGACTGCGTTTGTTTGGTACCTTATATGTATTTGATTGTCTTAGTAGTATAAAAAACAAATTTCTGAGGAAGAAACAAATTCTTAAAATTACCTATATGTGAAGAATATGGCAGTACGAGATCGGAGATGATTGCAAAAGTTGTTCAATAAAAAATATATCCCTAAAAATCAATTAATCAGAATCTTTGTAGAAAAAAAAGTATCTTTATGTACATAAATCAGAAGCGCATAAATTATTACTTACCTAGATTAAAGTTGTTACATTTTTCGTTGAATTTAGTGTTTTGTCCCGATACCTTACATACAAAGGGATATATTTTGTCACAGGACCTGTCGTCAAGTAGACCTTCTCTCGTCATAACAACACAATGTTCGCTGAAGTTCCTACTGTCCGGCAAACCTTCGCCCCAGAGAAACTCGAGAATAGTCCCTTTCATTGGTTCCCCTAGAAAATTTTACACATAAGAGTATACCAAAATAGTTGTTCCTTTCTCTGTTTTATATTATTGGTTTGTGCTGTGTATCGTTTGTATTTGCCAATGAATTTTTTTCTCATTTTCTTTCTTTAATTGTTCTTTAATTAAATTTGTAGTAAAATAGGACAAAAATATTTGAAGTTACAAAAATGTAACATGCTTTGGAGTTTTTCTTAGGTGGTCGCTGTTTATTTTAGGGGTATGATGAGGATTTTTTTTAGATCAAATACACACAATCACATGGATACATTGACGACCAATTTAGTGTAAAAACCTCCAAGGATATACCTAAATGTAATTTTATAACTAACCTTTCAGGTTCACAAAATTTCCATTGGAGAATTGATCATGAAGTCCAACGAATATGGCCGTGTAATGTGCCTTCATATTACTGATGAGCAACTTAAGGTTCTCGATCTCATCTAAGTTATCTGGTACGAGAAGGGATGTCCCTTCAGCCTCACATATTTGTCTCGCTTGATGCCAATTTGTGGCCAAATCGTGAAGGCGATAGAATGTCTTAAATGACTGCGCCCACATATAATCTGACCGGAATTTTTGAGCTGGGGAAATCAAAATTGCGAATTTTGAAAAAGTTAATAATTCGAAAACTATTTACTCCAAGGGTAACAATAATACCATGATCTTATCTTCTTGAGACATTTTCATTTTATTAAATACTGGTACCGCAATCTGAACATTAAGATTAACTGCACTGACGGAACACCACAAAGTAACAATTGATACGCTTATTTTGCCTCGATAGACATATAAATATCGAAGTTAAAAATATATCTACTACAGGTTTTACCTTTCGTAAACAAAAATGCGTACAAGATTACAACTAAAAATAACATCAAGTAAACGCAATCCAATTTCATGATCGAAAATAAAACAACGCAATTTACGATTGCGATCACCGTGAACGTTTCATTATGTGTTACGCAATCAATCAACCCGCAATTACTGATACAATTTCCTACGGCTTTTCGCAATACAAAAGTGACTAAGTAATTGCCATCAAGCGGCAAGAACATCCGTCCCTGTGAAGTCCGGAAGATTCAAATTCAATCACAAACACTTTGGCGCGCAAGCCCCAAATTCAATTGGCTAGTATCCTGTTCCACTCGATCGCTCGTTTGGATAATACGGTATCAGTTATTTTTCCCAGTTCGCGATGCAGGCTGGTCGCCAATTCACTTGGTCCTTCGTACACGCTTATTTGAATCTCCTTGGGAAGCGACTTCCTTTTCTGTGAGTGTCAGGTAATTATCTGTGTGGCATTCCAATTTTCCGATCGAACGGTTAATTCAGTTTAAATCTCTTCGTGTAATACGTACTTGGGTATAGCATTGCCTAATCCTAGCCCCTCCAGTCCTCGAGTCGTGGGTTGTATTATATGGAATGGGATTCTTTGTACGCATGTTTGAATGTTAATTTAGTAATTTTTTACTGCCTAGAAGTTAGGGATTTCATAAAAAAAATATTTTTTCATTTATATCTTTTTCATATTAATAAGACGCATTAGGAAATATCACAAGAGGAAAATTTTAAGTTAATTTTTGAATATTTAAAATAGTAAATAAACTGCTTTCGTGGATAGCAATTTTTATTTCATGTCCTTTAAACTTAATTATTTCATGATTATTATGAGGAGGCGCTCGTGGCGCAGCTGTGATAGTGGTTCGTTAGCGATAGCGAAAGTCAAGCTACCTACGCCGCGGTCGGTTAATGGATGGGTGACCATTCTGACCATATTTAGTGACATTAATTTCGAGCGTCTCCGTGCTTCGGAAGGCACGTTAAGCTGTTGGTCCCGGTTGATATTTACTATAATGTAAATATTAGTCGTCAAGCCTAGTCAGAGGCCATTTGGCGGCTTGATAACATCTGACATTAAGGTTGGTCACTTGCCTTACGCACCCCTCTACCAACCCGCACTAGGCCAGCGTGGTGGAGTATGGCCCACACTATCTCACAATTGAGATAAGGCCTGTGTCCCAGCAGTGGGAACGTATGTAGGCTGATGATGATGATGATGATGATGATTATTATGAAATATTAATTGTCTTTTTTATTACAAAAAAATTCGAAAAGTTACATGGTGTTAAGATTTATTTTATTTGTAAACAATAAAAAATGTTTGAAGTTAATAAGTTCATAAAATATATTCCTTTAGTCAATTTAATTTCTTTAATTTCTTATAACACAACAGCAACAAGTAATTAACTTTAAATTAATAGACGTAAATAAACCTAATTAATCTAAAAACCGAACCCAAAACGGAACAACAACATGATATCCCAATTCCGTCTCCATTGAATCGGATCGTGGTTTCAGTAAATAAAGTTCTGTGCCAACTCATCAGCCAGTAGACCGGGATCTGATAAAAGTTGTCGGGAACTTTCTTTTGCGATATCGCCACCTTCGTCATGTAAATTGGACAAGTTGCGGGCGGGCCTGATGCTTGTTTCATTGGTAAATATAGATTAGCTCTTAATCTGACCACTTTTCGGACAAAATTGTTTCCAGATGAATGGAGCCCTCTGTTAGGGCTCGGGTCGGGTCAAGCGGCCTTAATATAAACTCCACTCTCGACTAGATATTGATACTGTTGGCTAACATAAATTAATTGGATGTTCGTTTTACAAGTTACGAATGTGATTGAGGTTAATTCCCATTTGCCTTTCTAGTTGATATATTTAGATTTTAATTTGGAAAAATGGGGACAACCGGAAGGGAGAGAGAGAGAGAAGGTGATAAAAGTAGCGAGCATATAGAGATCATGGATAATTTCGGTAAAATTTTTGTCACTGCCAATCTTAGTATACCACTATACGTTTTTGATTGAGGCTTAAGAAATAAAAAGTAATCGTCCGAAAGTAAGGTCATGCCCTTATTTATCTAATTAAAGAATATAAACCTGTAAAGTAAAATTACTAAAAATTTGTTTTTATACATTTCAAAACAGAACCAAATTCTGTCATTTCAATTCCATTTCATTTAATCTTAAAAAAAATTTAAATCATCTTGAATAATAAATGAGAAAATAACCACTTTCGAATAGCCTTTCAGAATATCAGCACCTAATCAAGATGTAATAGACGATTAAATCGACTCAACTTCATTTCCGTTGAAAGTAAAAAGTTCGAAAATCTCCACGTAATAGAAGCGAATGTCTTTAAAGGATTCAAAGTTTTTTATTGAGCAGACGTCGATCCAAAAAGTAAACGCGGATACTTTTATCCTCGAAGCGGGTTAACCCGTAAACCATCTCAGTTTAAGGAGGCATTAAATCGCAACTCAAACAAGAATCGTTACACTGAAGTTAACTCACATATTGCTTTGTGTCACGAACGTTAAAACGAACAGAGTAGACTTGAAGAGATGCGAGGTTGGAGAGGGACGCCGAATGGAATGGCGAGGAGGGTGTAAAAGGAGAAAAACTACAACGCTAAAAGTGAATGCGGTCGAAAGCTTCGCTTATTTCTGCGCTAAGTGCATGGATTTTTTTCAAGTGATGCTATGAGCGTGTGTTGTCGTGAGCTATGGATACGCTGCAGCGCCACAAAGCTCGTTCTCTGCATCCGCATTTTGTGTTGCGCTATTTAAACATAAGAGTACGTAGAATATGTAATTATACGACTCTGAAAGAAAATACTTTTTAATAGTTATGCCGGTGGCTTGGAAAATACTGATGGTACCGCATTATCAACTTTATTCGTCATCCTACATTCAAAGCACGGAAATAATTGGTGGACAGTTGGAGAGTAACTTTTCTACGTGTTGATTTATCAAAAAGTTTATATAATCTTATAATCAATGTTACGAATAGTATTATAAATAATTAACTCCAGTTTTACTGCTAGTAACACGTTTCTTCTGCAGTGAATAATATTTATATCATTTCAACTTTAAACAAGAATTGACGCAATATTTAAGATTTAAGGAAGATAATGAAACATTTAGAGCATAAACAAATATGTATTATGCTTATTGTTTCTATTATTCGCAAAATTTTATGAAAAGTCCATTCCTAAGATTATTTTTTTTGCATATAGTATGTACTTTCTTACTTGTTTAGTCATAGTCCGGTGTTCCACACAGTTGTTCTATAACACCAAAGTGCCTTGAAAAACACGTACAGCCCTAATTGGTCCTGGGCCTGATTTCTCTTTTGCCGTGTCAAACTGCTGCTCTACCGCTTTATGTGAGTAAAGGAATAAGAAGTGCATCCCATCTTGCGCTTTAACTTGTGCACTATAGTTAAAATTATATTATTCGTAGTTGGTTGTTAGTAAAGATTGATCGACGTAGCCGAAAACATAGCTAAGAGGATTATTATGAATATTATTGTAATATTTCATAGTATGTGTAAGCAAACATTCACAGATCAAACAGCACACGAAGTGCACTATTAGAGCCAACAAAGATGCTTTAAGCCGATATGAACATTTTGCACACAGTTCGGTTAATTAGTTTAATGCATGCGGCGCAGCCTGATGGCGGATAATTACGCTTTTAAAGTTATCAGAGCCTTAATTGATCAGTCATTAAAGTGCGCGGTTTGTATCGGTTCTGGTCCATGGAGGTTTCATCATGCTATAGGCCGGTAAAATCAAATAGTCGGATGGGTTAATCCGATGCAGCATATTCATAACAGTAATGAAGTCGTTTTAATCATTGCAGTAAAGGATTTTTTGTTTTAATCACAAAATGGCTGGTCAATACTACAATCTATAAATAACTTTACAGACCATTGGTTGTTTTGAATGATACGTCATGACATGTCAAAGAATATGGACTATTGACCATTTTCTCATCCTTATTCTTATAGGAAAATTATATTAGACTAGCTGACCCGGTGAACTTTGTATCAACAGTTGTAAGAACAGTTTGTATGGAAAAATAAAATTGTCATTTTTAGTACTTTCCTCACAATTTTTCCATATTTTCTCATCGCTTTAAGCCTTCCCTGGACTTCCAGGAATATTTCAAGACTAAATTTAGTCAAATTGGTTCAGCCGTTTTCGAGTTTTAGCGAGACTACGAATAGCATTTCATTTTTATTTATATAGATATATTTCTGAACTTCAAACATAATTTTGTCCAATAACACGAATTAATTTGTTTAGTTTGTGCTCGCCTTGATGTCTAGTGGTTTAAGTACCAGATTACGATCACTGGGTCATGCGTTCAATTTCTGGATCGCAAAAATTCTGGACAGCAAGACTTGGGTCGGATTTTCCGAACACAGATCGAGTTTGTGATCACCAATGTTAATTTTGCAATCGTGGTGATTAAGCCAATACCCATCATTGCGATAATGACCTGATTAAGACTCATTGGCTTTTATGTTATAAGATGAAGTGTCGGTCGTTTAACAGCACGATTGGAAGGACGATATAGTCAAAGTTGGGGTCAAACCCGGATCAAAAAAGCGCAGAATCGTTGCAAATGGCATTAAAAAAATGAAGACCTAAAACCAGCAGTGTTACAATAAAAGCTGTGGATGATGATGATTATTTTTAAACGCATCATTCAGCAAACAAAAATAATCTGATGGTAAGCAATATTGTCTATTTTAATCCTTTATTCCCGTACGTGAAGTAAAGTACGTACCAAAGATCCAAAACCATGTTTTGTAAAATATTATTATATATTTATTTCTTAGATATTTATTAAAATATAACAGCTAAAATTTCAATTCATTTTTGTTAATAGTCTAGACAACTAGACATCGTAATAATGGACCACCCGAATCTTAAAATAAAACAAACAGTCCTCGGCCCAACTCGGTAATAAATAAAATTTGCACAATCGTTTCAAACTGAACTGTAACAATGCCTTTAGAATTTTATTTATCGCTAGCAAATAGGAGTCTACAAAGGTCACAGTTGAGGATTATTCTCAATATTTTTTATGAAATGTTAACGAACCGAAATGGCAATGGAAAGTAATTTTTAGAATACGACTTAGTAAATTATGCGCGCACTCATGTACGAATAAATATTGGCGTAAATCATTCGTAATAAAAGTAGTAAGATCGCAAATGCTGATAAAGAAAGGTCACGAGAGGACATTCTTTTAGACTACTGTAAACACGATTTTATTTGTGATAGAGTTATTCTGTATATCAATCGAAATAGATCGGCTGGACCAGGGAAGTACCATTTTTTTGAGGAGAATGCGTTATACACCATAACCGCAGGCTAACTAAACCTGCGGCCGTGTAGGACTCGAGACTCTAGCGTCCACTACCCACTAAACTTCCCCAGTTTCCCCTTCACATCCGATTGGGGCGAGCCGGTGCCAGCCTAGTTGCTATTGACAAGCCCAGGTGCCATCATCTCTAAGATTGACGTATGAGTACTCGAAGTAGCTTTGTGTTGCACTTAGTCTGGTGTCCAATACTCTCGTATTGGAGGTCCAAATCATTCTTTAATTAAGGCACCATAAGCCTTTTTTTTAAGCCAAATAAAACAGTTTTACATAAAAAAATTGGGCCAGTGTTTTCCTTGAACATGCCTTATTTATTCAAGAGTAGAATTCACCAAATGTAGCCATTTGAAATCAGGGTACAAAGTGCCAAAAAGTCTCTACGTGTTGACTTTGACCACATGCCGGCTTCAAAGGACCAGCTCCCTATGGGCTTAAGAACTTAAATAATTTACCCAAATAAAAAAGCCTTCTACTTTTTCTCTCAGCATCAGCTGGCACCAAATTAGTTTTCATTACGGGAACTATAAAACAGATAAACACGAATTTTGCTTGTAAATATATTATACAAACACTATCATTCACAAAGGGTTATCTAACCCCAAACTAAGCATGTTTTGATATAAAGGGTTGCCCACAATGGATAAAGATTACTCGATTATATAAATTTTTCTAAATTTATTTTTTTTGTACAAACAATACATATATTTTCCGATAACGGCACTAATTTTGTCGGTGCATGTAACGAACTTTGCAAATTTCTAAAACACAATTGTAATACAATCTTATCATATTCAGCAGAAAAGGGAATAGTTTTCAAATTTAGTCCAGCTTATAGCCCTCATTTTAATGGCTTGGCTGAAGGTTCGGTCAAATCTGTCAAGAATCATTTAAAAAGAGTTCTATCTTTAACTCACTTGAACTACGAAGAAATGAATTCGGTGTTAATCGAGATAGAAGCGATATTAAACTCACGACCATTAACTCCTCTTTCATCCGATCCGTCAGACTTAGTACCTCTAACTCCTGCGCATTTTTTAATTGGACGTACTTTAACGATGACACCGGCTCCCCAGGTTCAAAGTACTGCAATAAATACTCTAAGCAGATATGAGCGAACTCAACAATTGAAGGCACACTTTTGGACCCGATTCTACAAAGAGTATATATCAGAATTGCAGCGTAGAAGTAAATGGCGAGTACTCGCGTGGTTGTAAGTAAAAAACTGAAGAAGCTTGAATTACTTATATTTATAAAAATTAGAAATAATAATTAGATATTTATTTGATGAATTTTTGCAATCGTCTTTTACAATTTGTTCGATTTTGACATTAATAATAAAGAAGATCGCCGCGCGCCTCTTCTGGGCGGCGCGCGGAGGTTTGTGTCAAAAAGGCTTCAACATATTGCCCCCCTTGGAACGGTCTGTTCCAAAACTGTTGACCAACACCATCTGCCCTCGTTGGAGTTGACTTCGGTCTGTGCGCCATTTACTTCGCCGTTGCAGTTCTGTAATGAACTTTTTGTAGAAACGATTGTAAAATGTGCCTTCGATTGTCGATAGTAGAGCATATCTCCTCAGGGTTTCTTTTGCAGTATTTTGTACCTGGGGAGCCGATGTCATCGTTAAGACGTCCAAATAAAAATGCGCAGGAGTTAGAAGTACTAAATCTGACGAATCGGATGATAGATGAGTTATTAGT
This sequence comes from Mecyna flavalis, assembly GCA_949319885.1. NCBI lineage: Eukaryota > Metazoa > Arthropoda > Insecta > Lepidoptera > Crambidae > Mecyna > Mecyna flavalis. The sequence continues at coordinate 12,810,664 of OX439426.1, forward strand.
ATTGAATTTGGTATTAGCTATTTATATTTAGGTTTGCACCGACCGACGGACAGAGGTGACAAACAGACATGCGACGATAAATCGTTGGCAAGTTCGATGTGTGTAACAATATGCCTTAGTTAGCCTGCAGCCTCTGTATTTTCTGTCCGCTTATCAAAGTTGGGCTAGCATAGATGAAAATATTTTCTAAATGATTCGTGATTAATTTTGGTATGTAATGTAATGATTTGTGATGTGTGATGCATGTTATGTTAATAGGAAACTTGTATAGTTAAACATTTTATTTAGAATTAGACAGTATACTCCCACTCTTAGAAAATAAATATCATTTTAAATTATTCGATCTGATTAATGTGTCTTTCGATGAAAGTGAGCGCGCATAACAGGAGGTTTGCCCCGACGAGCAATAAACCTGCCGTCTGACTGATGTCGGACATATAGACCTTCTTCGAACTCAGTATTTTTGATAAAATTGCAGAGGACTGTATTTTGATGAGATATTGATTTAGAGTCACCCACGTGGCCAGAAACTATCCATCCTAGCTTTGTTTCTGCGAGTGTTGGCATATTTTCACCCAGTAAAATGCGATTGCTGGATAAGACCTGCCAGAAAAACTCAGCGCCAAGCAACATATGCACCTCTGACGGCTCGTTAAATGTAGGGTCCGCAAGGTGGATATGCGAAGGAATGTTAAACTGATGAATGTCTATTTTGTTTGTTGGTATTAGCTGTGTTATTTGAGGTATAATGGAGCAGTCAACCTTAGCGTTGTAACCACTATTTGACAGTGATGAAATGTTAACATCACATCGTTTTGTGATTTTTGAAGATTTGTTGTTCAGCCCTTGAACCTGAACATAATTAGAATTAGTTGGAATTCGTAATTTTCTTTGCAAAGATTCTGTAATGAAGTTAGACGTGCTACCGTTGTCTAATATTGCACGAACCTTGTGTAAATGGCCATAGCGATCAGTAACGCCAATTATGACGGTCGACAACAGTACTTGGGAATGATGAGTTGTGGAAAGCGTAATATTACTGGGTTCTTGAGTTCGATTTTGCATTGCCGGTAAAACTACGCATTCGCTTTGTAAGTTAGAAGTGACATTTGTATTTTGGTTTGTTTCTTTTAAATGTAATAAAGTGTTATGTTTACGGGAACACAACTTGCAAGAGCCATGTCGACAGCTTACATCGTCGTGCCCGCTACGCAAACAATTTGAACATAAGTTTAGCTTTTTAATTAGTTGAATACGTTTTTCTATTGGCAATGCCTTAAATTGTATGCAGTAGTAAATGGAATGAGCACCTTTACATACAGGGCAAGGATTTTGTGCTTGTATGTTAGATGATGTATTAGATGATGTATGAATGTTTGGTTTGATTGTATGCATAATTTCCGGATGTTTGCGTGATGATTGGCATTGTGATTCTTCCATTGTCTCCAATAAGTCTGCTCTGTTTTTTAAGAAATCTGTGAAATTAGCTAGAGTTGGCATGTCTTTCACTGAGTTGCGATGTGCCTCCCAGTCGCGAATAGTAGCAGGATCTAACTTATTGGAAATAATGTGCATCACCAGGATGTCCCAGTGCTCCGTAGGAACGTTGAGAGTCTTTAGAGACCTTAGATTTTTGTTCACCACGTCAATAATGTTCCGCAGAGCCTTGGCAGACTCCTTAGTTATAGTTTCAATATTAAATAAACCTTGTACGTGATTGTTTATTAGAATTCGAGTGTTATTGTACCTATTGCATAATAGGTCCCAGGCAACATCATAGTTGTCTGCTGTGAAATCTAGCGATTGGATGATTAGTGCAGCACTATCCTTGAGGGAAGCACGCAAGTAGTGAAATTTATGTATTTTAGGTATGGATGAACAATGAATTAAGGATTTGTATGTGTCGTGAAATTCCAGCCAATCCTGATAGCGGCCAGAAAACACAGGCAAATTAATTGTAGGCAATTTAAAATTTGGAATTGAACTTGCCACACTCGAACCTGCCACCGAAGTGAAGTCGTTGGCGACCGAAGCCGCACGGTCCGCCGCGATTCTGTTCAGCAGCTCCTTCGCCGCGGCGACAACATCAAAGTACGCGTCTTCGAAGTTAGCGCGTTCGATGTACTCGCTGTCTGCAATTTCAGATGCAATTTCTATTTTAATTTGATTCGTATCAAACTCATCATACAAAGCCTGAATTTTTGAAAGACGATCCTTTATTTTTAGAGTTTGCGATTCGGTTAAATCCTTTGAAGCCAGAAACGGTTCAAGAAAGTTTTTGAATACTGTGACCTTTGCCTTATGAGAACCTCGAATTCGAACTAATGATTTTAATGTTTCAGACATTTTGAATGCTTCCTATACTTGATGAACTTAAATCTGCGATGTTAGAATAATTTTGAATTTGCGATATTAGAATTATGTAGAAATGATTTTGTAATTAGTTAGAATCAATAAATGAATTTGATAAAAGTAACTACTGCGCCTTTGTTATTGGAACGACTCACGGGACGTTGCAACCCCTTTTCTTGGTTTATCTTCGCGTTTTCTTGTGGTATCTTCGTAGTAGTAGCGCAGCTCTTCGTTTTTTACAGCAGCCTTACGCGTTCTCACCGCTGCGTCTTGATAGTCTCGCATCCGGCTCGAAATAAATGGCGAGTACTCGCGTGGTTGTAAGTAAAAAACTGAAGAAGCTTGAATTACTTATATTTATAAAAATTAGAAATAATAATTAGATATTTATTTGATGAATTTTTGCAATCGTCTTTTACAATTTGTTCGATTTTGACATTAATAATAAAGAAGATCGCCGCGCGCCTCTTCTGGGCGGCGCGCGGAGGTTTGTGTCAAAAAGGCTTCAACACATGTCATGACAAAAACCAGACACAAATCTATGTACCGTGCGGGAATGGCACCCGGGACCTCTGGTGTAATTAACGATCAACTATTACACTATATCGGTCGGTAACTTTTGAATTTAGGAAGCCCTTTTTAAAGCTAAGAAGATTCTTTTTTGCGGTGAAGAACGCATTTACGCGCCATAACCGCAGGCTAGCGACGCCTAACTCTCACTACGCACTAAATTCCCCAGGTTTTCCCTTCACACCCGATTAGGACGAGCCGGTGCCAGCCTTGTGGCTAATACCTCAAAAATATCCTAAGAAGTAACCACAAGTTACAATTTTCGGTCCGACCCGTAGACAGCAGCACCAAAGCACAACCACACACCAACTCCGTTTGTGTGTGAAACCAGGAGAGAATGTAAAGAACATCTATAGTCCCGGAGTCCCACACATAACCGCAGTTTTCGTTAGCCTGCGGTTACGGTGCTTAAAAACAGTATATTTCGAAAAAAAGAGTAATTGTTGAGACACAAGACTATTAAGCAATACGTAACATACATCTGTAAATAAGTGGTGGACGTGCACCAGGACGAACGTTAGTAAATAAATGTAACGTGTTTTTGATATTCATAAGGTGAGTGCGTAGGGCGGCGCACCTGGGCCCAAGACACACAATGGGCCCATACAATACGCCGCCAACTAAACTGAATAACTTTATTTAAGAACACAATAAACCACTTTTTGTAGAAAGGTCTGAATTGTGTTACGCCAGCGGGATCGTGTAGATGGAGAAAACAGTCGGGGGTTTTTATCGCAGGTTCATGCAGCTCAATGGGTTTATTGTGACGAACCTTTCAATTGGAGGTAATAAAAATGTATTCTTCATACTAACTTGTACGAAATAGTTTTTCTAATGTGTACGATTATTCAGCACCGAGTAAAAATATCCTTGGACATTATTGAAACAGTTCCATCAAGCCCCAAACATTTTTTTGTTTTATGAGCTATGCGTTTCTAGTGTCACTGCGATATAGATTAGGCATCGGTTTTATGAGGGGATGTCCTTAGCATCTTAAACATTGATACAAAAATTATCTTATTTGCGCCAACCAGACATTCAAAAACATCTCCATGTCAATGAACTCGATATACACTGTTATAATTCAACTTAAACAAGTACAGGCGTAAACAGCGTTAAATGTGGAGACAAATCCGATTAGGTTGTCGCGTACATAGTCCTAAGACAAAGGGTCGTGACGTCTTATAGCAGAGTTCGTCCACTTCATTAAGACATGAATTATGAATAGAGATGGCATTAGCATCCATCTGGAGCTCGGCAACTATGGAACACCATTGTTATGCAGATTGTGACCGGACGTCCGACGCCGCGAGTATTCCCCGAATATGGTATGCTTGTAAACAAATACGAGTAGCTATGCATCCATGTGTGTGCATACGCGATTAAGAGGTATCGGGGTATTTACCATCTATACAGCTTTCGATGTCGAGCAAAATGTACCGAATTCTCGTAATAATGTCCTGTGAATATTGATTCCTTTACATCGAGTAGTAATTATTTGATATAATGTACTAGAATTATGTCGTTTCTGAATTTGAGCTCTGACTTTGTTTCTTTACGAATTTTGCTTTAATTAACAACTCAATGGCATAAACCATCCGAAGAATAAGATAAAAATTTAATTGTCAACTCTCTACGAAGGACGGAACGTGCAGTTTATTAAGTTGCACGTAAAAATTTAATTGTATTTTTTTTATTAAAAAATTAACGTTGTCTCTAATATTCAAGAAAAACATAAATATCCCTGTTATAGAAATTATATAGGGATATATCCGTACAAGTGACCAACTAATCGCTGTCATAACAAACCTCTCCTTTGACAAAGATTGCTAAATGCAAAAGGAATGTTCCTATGATTTTTCCGCTTTTAAGGGAATCGAGTTACTTTGAAACCGAACCGGACCGATATTCTGTAGCGACATTGTCTGTGGTCGTCTTTTGGTGATATCTCGTTAAAATTCGCTCTATTGATCGATACTTGACCGTATTTGCAAGTTAACAACATTATTAACGGTCGAGATTTTGTTTGATTGCGCGTGCGGCGATGTATTAGATAGGTACTATGCTAACATACAAGTCGCGCGCGGTGCGTTTGTATGAAGATAGCGTACCGTGTACTCCTACTGTGATCATGCCCTATCCATCAGGGGTCGTGGGTTCGAATCCCACATAGGAAAAACATTAATGTGATGAAAAGGCTGTCAAATATTCATTTATTATAAAAAAAATTATTTTGAAACAAACGCGGCCTAATTTTCTGGGGGCTTCGTCGTTTCACCCCGGTCCCGAATACACCGCGGTGTCAAACGCACAAGGACTCTTTTTGAATTGGCCGTTTGACACCGTTAATAATATCGCGGTGTCAAGCGGGGAATAACGTTTTTCGACTTCGTCATTTGACACCGCCAATAAAAATCTTATTTTTGATTTTCGTACAGTTGAGTACACAAGTAAGTTGTAGATTGGAAGGATCCTTTAGTGAGTAGATACTTATTAATAAGTTAGCGCGAGTGATTTTTTATGATGTCACGTCTATATGCTACAGTAACTCCTTACCATCTGGTAAAGCAAATTTTTGTTCGCCAGCTTTCATAATAAAATAAATCTTATGAAATAAACAGAATGTTAATAAAAATATTTATTTTGATAATTAAAAAAAACAAGATAATAGGTACTATTACAAATCGCAGATTGATTAGAGTTAAGAGTTGTACAAGCACAGTTTGATTTGGCTTGTTATTTTAAATCTCAGTTTAATCATATGCATTAATAAATTCCAAACAAGCATATTTAAAAAAAAATTATAATTAAATCACAGATTGATTTGGTTTGTTATTTTAAATCGAGTTCCACGTCTATAATAAATAACAATATTGTACTAAGCAGTGTTGGGCGTAATTAATTACTTTTGTAATTTAATTAATAATTGAACCAAAAGTAATTCAATTACTTTAATTGCAATTACATGTAATTGAAATTACTGTAATTGAATTACATAAGTAATTGGTAATTATAATTACATTAATTTGTAATTGTAATTACTCAATTACTTTAACAAATCTTTTTGTTTTTTGACCGGGTAACCTCTTTATCCCGACCAAAATAAATGTTACTTCCCAACTATGGTTGTAAGGTCGGTTTAAAACGAATCAAACCATGCCGTATAAACCAAAATTTCGGTTTAAAACCGTTTAAAACGGTGTTTACGGTTTTTATGGTTAGAAACAGTGTTTTTTTAATATGAACTCAGAATGCATTAGATTATCGAATTCGCCATGCAACGGAGTACCAAACTGTGTATTTTCATGTTTGTCAGATTTTTTACTATGATAGGTACTATTACTGATATTAAGAGATGGGCAAAGTGTTTCTGCCCGGCAGGTAAGATTGCGAAGACCCTTTGATGATACTTCCTGGAGAACACCCATGATGTTATTACCCTGAAAACATCCCCTGGTAATACTACCCGGAGAACATCCCCTGATGTGATTACCCTGAAAACAACCTCCGATGCAACAACCCGGTGAACACCCCTTTGATGATACTTCCTGGAGAACACCCATTATGTTAATACCCTTAAAACACCCCCTGGTAATACTACCCGTAGAACACCCTCTGATGTGACTACCCTGAAAACAAACCCCGATGCAACAACCCGGTGAACACCCCTGATGTGACTACCCCGAAAACCCCCCGATGCAACAACCCGGTGAACACCCTTTGATGATATTTCCTAGAGAACACCTATGATGTTAATACCCTGAAAACACCCCCTGGTAATACTACCCGGAGAACACCCCCTGATGTGAATACCCTGAAAACAACCCCCGATGAAACTACCCGGTGAACACCCCTGATGTGACTACCCTGAAAACCCCCCAATGCAACAACCCGGTGAACACCCTTTGATGATACTTCCTAGAGAACACTTATGATGTTAATACCCTGAAAACACCCCCTGGTAATATTACCCGGTGAACACCCCCTGCTGTGACTACCCTGAAAACAACCCCTGATGCAACTACCTGGTGAACACCCCTGATGTGACTACCCTGAAAACCCCCCGATGCAACAACCCGGTGAACACCCTTTGATGATACTTCCTAGAGAACACCCATAATGTTAATACCCTGAAAACACCCCTGGTAATACTACCCGGGGAACACCCCCTGATGTGACTATCCTAAAAACAACCCCCGATGCAACAACCCGGTGAACACCCCTTTGATGATACTTCCTGGAGAACACCCATTATGTTAATACCCTGAAAACACCCCCTGGTAATACTACCCGGAAAACATCCCCTGATAAATACCCAAGAAACATCCCCTTATGTTGGTACCCTGAACACCTCCTACGGCTACTATTATGTACCTATTGGATAATGTATTTTGCACGTTATTTTATGCCTTTACAATTCTAAATAACTCTTTTTTGATCTGTTTTCCTTAAATATACTTTTGATGAATCATTACCTAATTACTTTATATAAATACTAACTAAACTTAAAAAGTACCGAAAAAGTAATTGAGTAATTGCAATTACCAATTACAATTACAAATTTGTAATTGTTAATTGAATTACTTTAAACAATTACCAGTAATTTGTAATTGAAGTTTTCAATTACATTTTGTAATTGTAATTTGTAATTAGTAATTAATTACATTTTGCCCAACACTGGTACTAAGTCATTTAAAATGGTTATTTGTCTTTTTATGAAATGCCATAATAATATTGAAACTAGTGCCAAGTCTGTTGGTGGGTGGGGACAGAGCCCAAATAATTTCATGCATTGTCCTTTATGCGTATTATAATATGAACGAATTTAATGTATACCTAAAAATACAATATAAAAGCATAAAAAGCATTAATCGGTGGTGTGTGCGGCCACACGCGAAGCGGCTGCCTTGAACGCACTTTTTGTGTTGGGCTGCACAGTCTTATGGATATTTTTGCGCTCGCGTCGAACGTGTAATGCCGCACTGGAGTTGCAATTTTAAAAACACAAGGGTGTGTGTTTGCCGCAGTCAACGTGTTAACAAGCTTAAATGAAGCTAGATGAAGTGACCATATCCGCAAAGTGGCTGATAGTGGTTGGAAGTGAAGAGTTGAAATACGAGCGTTCTATTGGTGCGGCCTATGGGACAAAGTTGTCATGACATAAAACGGATACTTATGGGATATTTATTTCGATGCAATTTTGTCTTTAACTGTACATCAATAATAACAGCGGTGTCAAGTGACGAAGTCGAAAAAAGTTGTTCACCGCTTGACACCGCGGTGTCAAACGGCCAATTCAAAAAGAGTCCTTGTGCGTTTGACACCGCGGTGTATTCGGGACCGGGGTCAAACGACGAAGCCCCCAATTTTCTTCGGACGTTCTTAATTTTTTTAAATAAAAATATGAAAAATTTTGCTTGAGAGTTGCCTGTTCATTCATAATTATTTTTGAATCTCAAACTTTCTAGGGATTTTAAAGAACACTGACGTAGATTAAGTTATCAAGGGCGAGAGTTGGAAAGGTAAATCATTTCTAGGAATCTCTCTAAGACTGAAAGTATTTAGGTTATTTTTAACTCTCTTAAGTAATAAGCGGAAAGTTATAAATTTACTCTCAGCTAAAAGTGCTTACAATTTTGTTGATAAAAACCTTTATTCATGAAATTTAATGCTTTTTGTGCGTCTAGAGAGAATTTTTAATTTTGTGTTTTAATATTTTCATTAAAAAAGTGATGTACCTAATTTTTTTCTGGGATGTCAGCCCATAACTTTTTAAAATGTTTTCGTCTTGTATCTGCCAGTACAAACGGTCCCCATTAAACTTGTTATAATTATAATGAAAATCATACAAAAATATCAATGAGTCTACGAAGATTAAGTTTGCTATTGAGTTTAAGGGCTGGAAACAAAGCTGAAAAGTTTTTGTGGGGAATAGACTTTACTTAAGTATGTCACTCTCAATATGACACAGTGTTACTCAATAGCTCAGGCAATCATTTTCGGAAACAAACTAATTTTGATTTCAATGTTCATCAGAATCAGTTACATTAAGAATAGTTATACATAGTTAGACTGCACAATAGAGTGTTATAGTAGAAGAAAAAGATCAGTCTTATTATATTATACCACTCTTTTGTTTAGAAGATAAAGGCCTTATTGTTGCAGCTTGATACATAATAATATGTATTAACTCTCCCTGTGTTTTCCACGTAAAAACCGCTTTGCAAACAAATACGTCGAGGATATATCAATTGTCAAATGATAGCATATGTGTTTGTCTCTTACCTGTGCATTTGTGTGTAGGTCAGCCAGAAATTCAGTTGAGATGCAAACCTCGTGATATGGTAACGGGCCCCCGCGGGACCAAGGGGACGTGCGTAGCCTAGTTCACTCCACAAAGATACAAAGTTACAGTACAGTAGGTACAGTTATGGTGTACGTACATAGATGCAGTTCGACAAAACACACACAAGTCACATGGGTGAAATTAAACATAATATTCGCCACTGATCTGAACAAAATTACCTACGAAATGACCTGTTATTAGCATTGACGTTGAGAACTATTTTTATGAGACAAAAAAAGGGTAGTAGTAACACTTTCTACGGAAGACACAACACTGACTTTTTTTCTTTCTGATAGTAGCACGTTTGTTTTTATTTATTTAATTTAGATGTAGTGAAGTTATAAAAGTCAAATATTTCCTAATTTTAGATTAGATTTTAGAATTTACTCCAAAAGCTAACTTAAGCACTTAGATATCAGAGCCAATGAAGGTATCACAAAACTTTTTTTCTACTTTTTATCGAGACAGTCAATGTGACTTATCATTTGTCAAAAACATTATTTTATATATTTTACCGTTATATCTCCAAAATAAATGAATTATTCATTGAATAAAAAAAAATCGCCAAAGAAGCAGTCATTATAAATTATTGAATCGAACGAATGAAAATAATTGGCAACTTGACAAGATAAAGTCGGGATCCATAAGTAGTAAGTTACGATTAAGTTACGACCAACTTAAGGTTTAATTTATGCAACAAATAAAAATTCGCTGTTTTGACTGGACTGGCGCATTAATGAATCTATTCTACTGCACTTATGCTTCAGAGATGTATTTTTAAATAATCATCAGTTACAGGGTGATTCTACCACTGATTTCGTAATGAAGGAAATTAGCAAAAACCTTGATACAATTTTCTTGATATTATCTAGATTTGGATAATAGATATTACTAAGTCATACATATTAAGCCTCGTTGTTCGAGTGTTTTAAGAACGTGCCGTAATCTAAGGGCCCCGGGTTCTTGGCATTGGCAATTAGCATTTGTAGTATGTGGCGATTAAGCCAGTAGCTACCACCCCCACAGGTGAAATCTGCCGCCATAACAGCTCTGGCTGTATTCCGGCAATAAAAATGTGGGAACCAGTACACTTAAAATCAAAGGCTCGAAGATCAGATGAGCCAACAGTCTGGCAGCACATTGAACGACGCTTCCTGGTGAAGTGTCGCTCAATGGAGTTTGACGAACCATTTGGTGTAATGGTCAAGAAGTCGGCTATTACACTAGAGGTCGCGGGTTCGATCTCCGCACGGTACAAACATTTGTGTACACGAACATAAATATCTGTTGTATCGGTCTGGGTGTTTCTATGTATAATATGTATATATTTACAAAAAAGTATATAAGGGCTAGATGGCGCTGGGTGAATAATGTTCAGAGATATATTTTTTTAATGGAATGGGCCGCTTACCATCAGATGGGCTGCCTGTCTGTCTGCCAACTGACTAAGCATATAAAAAAGTATCTATGTTTGTATTAATGACTTGATTTAAATTTAAGCCTTTTATCTCTACAAGTCAAATATTTCGAAATTATATTGAGAATATCTCTTACACAGTATGCAACTAATAACTGTTATGCTCGTCTAAATCCCGGTATTTCGTCGAGCCCTAGTTGTAAGCACTAGGTGCATCAAAGAGGCGACCGAGCTCACCGGCTAGAACAATGCACAGACCGTTTTTGACAAGAAACTGCGGAGAGCTAAGCAGCTGAAACGGTTGTTTGAAGCCGAGCTAAATCGTGCTTGAAATGTAAGCTTTGAAAATATTCTCTTTGTAAATTATCCTTTAGTTAAGGCAATTTGGTGGTGAGTTTATAGAGGTACTTTAGTATCAGATATCAAATGCGTTTATTTTAATTTATATCTACAATTTTATCAATCGTTTTTGCTCTCAAATAAAAAAATAAATGTGACATTGTCGCAGAATTTCCAGCGATGTTGTTGCAGTGTTGTGTTAAGCTGAACGTGACTTTCAGTCGGAATTTTCATGTCAATAATAATAATTATATTTTACTAACGATTACACTTCAAAATATAGTGAAAATTGAATAGAACTTAAAAATATTGATATTAAAACAATTTAGTTATATTATAAATGGCTAGCTAACAGTTTTTGAATTCTAAGACCTTTTCATAATTTAATATAACGGTAACTTTTTATAAACAAAAGAAGGTAAAAGACAGACATTACTTTCGCATTTATAATGGAATATTATTATTTCAATGTACAGCAACCAAAAAAATAACAAGCGCTCAAAGAATAATAACGACAACTCAACGTTCAAAATAAAGAATTAAAAACACGCTCCACAGAGCACTCTTACAATGAATGCAAAGAGCCACGTCGTAGCATTAAATCTGTATAGTCTCACAGTTTTCACCTAAAACTCAACTAGGTTTCAATGAAAATAATAAAGCTCGAGGTAATTTCGCTAATGCAAGTGGTTACACTATCTCGATCGCACTTACACGCTCGCCCGAAGGTACCTATTAAGAGGGTCGACACACGGGATATTGTCAGACCCTTGCCGAAATTGTCTATTTTGACTAAGTGTTAAATTAAGGTACAAGATCTTATGTGTCTTGCTTCACGTATGTAATGTTTTGGACTTGAGCGACGGCGGTGATGGCTCAGAATAAAGGTTATGGCGAGTGCTGAGATAATTATGCTGACGGCAGAGGTGGGTTGATGGTGCTGTTAAGACTGTCCTTTGGTATTGTTATGGGCATGGTTTATTTTATTGCTAAAGGGCTTGTGGCATTAGACAACCGCATTAACTTTCATTGAATTTTTACTTCTTCTTTTGTTTTAAATCTTATCTCCTTATTTTATACGGGAACTTGGTGATCGTGGCTGTGATTATGCAGCAGTAATTTTTATCATTGGTGCTATTTAAATCGATTTTTGAATGAAAGCAATCGCTTAAGTTGTATTATAAGAGTTGCCCTTAATATACACGTAATATAAATATTGCCTCGTCAGTCTGGCTTCTTAAGTACCTGTTCGTAATGAGAACATCCTAAATTCAGTTTAATTAATTTACTTGTACGGTCAATAGCACATCACGGTAAACACTTGCAGTTTGATAATAGCACTTATGCCCCCGACATAAGAGTGGTATAAAGTTCAAAGTGTATATAGTTGAAAGTGTATATAGTCTGGTATAAAGTTCAAAGTGTATATAGTCTGACGTGCTCTTGTCTTAACATTAGATGCACCAGGTATGGGGTACAGGTTTTTAAGTCGAAATTGAAAGAGCTTTGTTTAGCTAGGGACTAAATGGTGCTGAAATAATGCGAAATAATCTGAAATATTTATTTATATAATAAATGAAACCCCCGTATGGACGTTACTTCGTTTATATATTTGTTTCGCAGGCGATATCATACATTCATATAAGGCCGTTATATAAAAACTGACAGAGTTGTTACAGACTCTTTATAAAGTATGATAACAAAACAAATGAGTTATTCAAAAATCTACGTAATTACATGGTGTTCAGAAAACTTATTCCTTACTGTTACATCACAACTAAACATCTACTCAACTGGCATATTCATTTAGTTTACAAATTATTGATTATAAAATTCAACAATATTAAAACATTAACAATTTACAAAATACCCTAGTTATATAAACGTATTTTTAGAATGTACATTCATTATTTAATACAATGCAAAATAAAATATCGCGAAGAATTTTATTACATCGCTTGCAACTTACTTAAAAACATAAATTAATTGAACATAAATGTAAGTTTATATTAACAAGCAAATTCATTTGATGTTATAACTATTGCTACTTTAATATTATGTACATATTATATTTTAACACTCCATAATTTTAATATACAATACGACATGTAGGTTTTAATATTGTTAAATTAACTTCACACTTTTTCATTTTTCTTTATTTAATGCCATATAATTGGACTAAAATAACAAAAGGCAATTTGCAGGATACAATTTAATTGATCTTAAATAGAATAATATAATAATATAATTTGTAACATTACAACAAAGTTATAATTAAATCCTTTTAAAATCAGAGATTTTATTTTTGATTTTACTCTCGTTCTCGGGCCATACCAAACATGCATTTTAATTCTTCATGTCATCAAACAAAAACAATTCAAATTTTAAATTTTTCATTTTATAAGACCTAAAAAAAGTTAGGTGTAAACCAGTCATCATCTCGCATCAAAATTTGGATAGTAAACTATATGGGGGATTATTAACACACGTACCAGACATTTATTAGTTAAACAGCATTTCACGCTTATTTTTACTCCCAATACTCTGAACTGAACGAATACTGTATACAAATATCTATTTCAAGCATTTACAATCATTAGAAGCTTGGTTCATTAAATATTATCACCTATGTTACGTACCGTCACAATTCATTCCGTCATCGGACATTAACTACATTATAGTTTAACCAGCTAGTCAATAACTATACCAGTCCAACGTTCAATTACAGATTATATTGTCTCTAATTGCTGTACATACGCCACGAAACGATAAATTACATTATTAGTATTAACAACGTGGAAATATGGATATGCCTCCGGCAATATTCGCGCGTCGAGACGAGAAAATCGTGTTTGAACTCGTAAGAACAATAAATATATGATGTTACACGGTGGTAACTTCGCACATGGTAAGGGGAAAGTTTACGCGGCGTAGACGACGGCCGATATTAAAAAGATTGTGTGGGGCAGAATACGGGCCGATGCGGCGGTGGGGGGCGCGCCGCCCCCCAGAAACCCGGCGTCTTCACCGCGGGGCCCACCTTCCCGGAGTGGACCTTGGAGACTGGAGCGCACATCGTTTGTCTCCTCCAGAGAGTTGATGCGCTCGTCTTCGTCTTGAGATTTCCGGTGTGGTAGCTCCATTTCTGTATTGAGAAAACGGGCCGTAAAGTAAGCGTTTGAAACTACCTTCTAATCGAAAGAGTCCGTAGTTTATTTCCGTAAAAGTCCTAAAGTCTTAAAAACTACTTTAGGTCTTTTATTACCTATCGAAATAACCTGAATACCGCATGCTACAAATTGTGTAAGCAGTTTTGTGTTGTAGGTAGCAGGGAATTAATAAAATTATGTTTTACAATTATTTCTTTCTAGGAAGTGTACGTACATTATTAAATCTTAGCCGACACATTGAATGAACTTTGAACTAGCCGACACATTGAATGAACTTTGAACTAGAGAGCCCTATATTTCGTGGCCTGAGCTTAAACTGGACACTCGCCATACAATCTAATATTGTCTAGGTATTCCCTGAAGAGTTCTTTGAGATTGGAGATACTGCCCAGGTCTTCCCATTGAGTATTGCGGAGGTTGAGACGAATTTGAGATATGGCTTTTACATTTATGTGTAAACATTTACATACTACTAAGGTGTATATCCGACACTTACAAAAAAATGGGTTCTCCGTATAAAAAGTGGTCTTAGAAACGCATTTAAGCAATTAAGTATCCCCAATAAATACTCTTGGTGAGAGAGTCTCAAATAACTCTAAGTGTACCACATTCTTCACTAAAAATACATATACATACTAAATTCTAAACTGTGTATAGTGATATTACTGGGTATATGAGACCTAATACTATCGTCTCAGTGTAGCGGGCGCAGGGCAGTGCCAGACAGTAACTGCTTAGTTACTGTTTGGCACTGAACTGTCTAAGGGCAGACGTGGCGCTTACTATCAGGTGTACGATCTGCTCGTCTTGTTACACATTGCAATAAAAAAAAATATTACTCTCCAGATTTTTTGCATAGTACTTACATCGTACTCTAACTAATTTCATGGCTGCAAGTATACTGTATCGGACACTTACCATACAATCTAATATTTCCCTCGGCGTCCCCTATGGAGTTCTTGGAGATGCACTTGTACCCGCCGAGGTCGCCGCGCTGGATGTTCCGGACGATGAGTCGCATCTGCACACTGTACGCCGAGCTGTTTATCTCGCTCATGTGGTACTTGTCGTTTGATATTATCATCTCACCTGCAAACAAAACTCAAATTAAGGCTGCGTCCTCAGTAGGCAAACTGTTAGCGGCAGACTGATTTTGCAGCTTATCGATTTAGTACGCCTTTCCATCTATTAGAAAATGGAGTGTCCACAGTTTGCGCGTAACGCTGCAAACTGCGTACTGTGATCGCAAAACTAGCAAACTGTGGACACTCCATTTCTAATATGTGGAAAGGCGTACTAAATATATAGGCCGCAAACTCAGTCTGCCGCTAACAGTTTGCCTACTGGGGACGCAGCCTAAGTGTAATTTCGATACATTTTTTTTTTCTATAACTACGAGGATGGCACTCAACCCTGGGGCCCGCTTGGTAAGCGGTTAAGTCTTCGCCAATAGGATGCTATGTTAACGAGGCATCATTCGAGTCTAAGATCATCAATGCTATTTTCTCTAGATGCTTCTTTGTGGTCTTGTAATAGAAGCGTAAACACAATATGGGCTTCGAATATCTTGTTATTGTTAAGAAGTATGTACTTGCATGTTCAATTTTTTTTAATTTTATGTTTCCATGGCTTGCAGTAAAAATGAATAATAAATAGAAACCGATCTCAAATTATTCCGAACAAAGTGCATAAATATTTACACACTTAATTTTATCACTAACTACCACTTTAAAGAAAATGTTTTTACACTCGTTAAATCATATTGTACAGACTTTGCATTGCGATTTAATTTCAATAAGTAAATAATTTTATACTCTTTCTGTTACAGGAAATAAAATACAAACAAAAAGCAAAAGCATTTCCGTAAAACCTTTACATGAAACATTTTACCCAAAATAAGTTTAACAAAAATGACAAAACTAGTGAAACCGCCACCACTCAGTTTACAGATGAATTGACTCGAATCGCTGTTACCTTTCACAATGTCAGTTAATACAGTTATTTGCTTCGGCGCCCTTACTCGATGGGCAGAAGCCTTTCCGACCATTCATATTCGCCCACTTCCGTCCATTGTCCGCCCGATATCGAATTGAAATATGTTGTTTCGGTGTCGCATCCTGAATAGGGCTGGTATACGAAGTGTTTACGATTTAAATATTTACAATAGTATTTACTCATACCCAATTTTAAGTATGGTTTTCGTTTTCAAAAATATAAGTGTACTTGTCTAAGAAGTCTGATGACATAACTACTATTTATAAATATTTTAGAAATAACTTGTCCGCGCTGTTTCAGTAATTTTTATTTAAATTTAAAACAAATATTTAAAATAACATCCATTCAGGATTTTCATGTAGGTACAATTGTATGGTTATGAAATATTGTCTTACTACTTATAAATGTGAAAGTTTTGGACGCATACCACGCGGGTGAAGTCGTGTGCGGAAGCTGGTAGTATTTATGTAGTGTAAAAATATGATAATGATCTCTAGTCTCTACTTAAACGCAAAAATGAATAGAATGGTTTGATTAATTTTATTAAGTTATAAAGGTACTGTTACATGTATTGTACAGTCGCAACTTAGCCAAGAAACTCTGACAGTAGGTAAGCCAATCGATCCATGTAATCTCTGATCTGTGTCGTCTATGTCCCAAAATACTAAAAAGCCTAACAAATTCTGACACGAATCCGCATACGATGGACATAATCGGCATTTTAGAAAAGCTCCAACATCTGGCAACCCTAATCCATCCTATACGCTAGTTATACTTTTCTACATTCCCAGCATTTAAAGGCAACTACAAAGCGACGTACCTACAGTTAAAATAATATCCACATTTCCGTCGCACGTTGCAATGTCAACACCGTAATGTTGATTTTGAGAGGAAGTGTTAACATTATTTGTTACTGTTAAAATTATCAGTCAGAGAGCGTTGCGCTTTATTTACAAATTAATTTTAACGAATCTTTTGTGTACGTAACAAGTCGTCTATAAGATTTGACCGCGCGTATGATAATGGTTGATCATAGTTATAGTATGCCAATCTTCAATGCTTTAGAAGAAGATCATATTTTTTACAGTTTTTCTCTTCATCCTTAATTTTTATCAAGTTAGAGGACAGTTAAAATTGCTGATTTTTTGGATTTCGTCTTGGTACAATCAATAAATATTCCGCAGAAGAATTGATTACATCCATATCATTAATCAATCAGCTTTAATTATTTTTGTACTCATATAGGTTATACAAAATAAGTTTAGGCAAAACCACAGGCAGACCTGCGGCCGTATGTGGGACTCGGGACCTAAACTTTGAATTATTCATTAACACTCGATTAAGACTAGCCGATACCCGCCTTGTAGAAATTGACTCGTGTGTATTATAAAAATAAGGGTAACCACCGTTTTTCTTTGTAATAACTTGGTGCTCACAAACACATTGACATGGGACAGTAAATACCCATAATTCTAGAAAGATTAAATGACTACAATTTTCTCCAAGATCAAATGGAATGCCACTAAAGTCCAAGAAGGTCATAAATTAGCAACATGTAAGCGGTTGTGGTTCATGCTGAAGGTCCCAATACGAAAGCGGTTGATGATAAAAGTTGTTGCGAACGTTTTGAATGTCTAAAGAGGCGGGCCGACGCGATTCGCTTGAATTTTCGTCGTTAGCTACATTATTGCCGCGGCCACGGGTCACGTTGTTCGTTCTACATTAAAAATTGCTTGCATTCTTTTTCCTCCGCTTATTTTGTGGGAGCAGTTTTATTTTTATTTCCATCCAGCCACCATGGTTTTATACAGTTACAAAGATATTTAATTGAAATTTTTCACTTTTTTGGCAATAGGTATTTCATTATAGAATTCTTGGATCTTTTACGTGCCGGAATTCTTGGGAGGGAACTTATCATTTTGCTCGGATCTTGTGTGTTGACTTAGTATGGCCTTTATAGGCTTATGTAGCTCTTAACGACACTGGAATGTATTAATATGTAAATATTATCCTCATTCCTGTTTATTTATTTTCTCATGATGTGTACACAAGATACTAAATATGTATTACGGAACAAAAAATTGTATCAGTGTTTGTGAACCCGCAAACTTCCAAACTACGTGATCTTATTTTCATATTAAAATATGTCGTGGAAAGGTAATTAATATATCAGGAATACTCTTGCTATGAGAAATATTATAAAATATAAAATAAATATGCATTTTAAGTAATACACACTTTATATGAAATACAGAAAAAGACACTTTGAAAAACGATTGTTATCTTAAGGAAAACAGTAATTAAGTACAGTCTGATCCAGTTAATAAAAATCAAATGAAACAAGCACAACCTAAAGAATATCTGAGATGCAAAACGAACTATACATATAAATACAAATCCTTTGAACTTATCAGCGGCTTGCAAACTAGGTAAATTATCTCAAAGAACGTTGCCGTACTTCAGTACTCGGCACTTATAAAACGTTTCAGCTTTGTATGAAAATATAAATGAAATAGATAAGTTAATCGACTGTAAATATAAATTAGTTCAAAACACGCTGAAACAATCTCAAGATCGTAGAACAAATTGTTCTTCAGCAACTGCAATGCAGTTGGCACGATATCCAAAACAGACCCGAGTCTATTTGTTATTCAAACTTCATTAATAACTGCGGTCCGGCCAAAGACAACGAGATCGGTCAAGAGAGCTCGACCTGCGATTCGACCACAAATCTGTGGTATGTTCCTGTTGCTGACACCTCGATGGCCGCTAGCCGCAGCCACACCCTCTTTTGTTTATTACTCGACAACTTTATTAATTAATTGTCAATATTCAGACTATTCTCATCGAGCACGCTAGGAAGTTTGCAGAAATACGGGAGTTCGATAGTCGGATTATAAACGCAGTTCGAAGTACTTGTTAGTACGTAAAACATTAAAGTTTATTGAAGTTTTTTGACAGCTCGGCGTTTTGGCGCAACTTGTTGTTTTTATTGAAGTTTGTTTTTATTGCGAGCTGGGTTCGCTGTGAACTCCAGCACTGGAGGTGTTTGTACAGTGCAAGCACGCAGTAATGAAATATGGCTTATTAATGCGCTTTACTTGGTTGTTTCTTCGGGAAAATAATGCAAATATTTTACGACATATTATTAGTTTTAAAAACCTTCAAAGTTGCAGTTTGTCACTTTGAAATAAAAATGGAAAATCAAACAGATAAACAATTTGTAAAAAGAAATGGACGAGTGGTTTTTACCAGGTGTAAACTATCGATTTAAACAAATTCTTGGAAAAACAACAAAGTGTCTTGTAAATGTCATATAATATCTACTGTTCTAAAAAGATTTTTAGCACTTATTTAATTTGTTTGCTATTAAATACATAAATATGCCAAATGAGAGAATATGTCCTATGCTATCTACTCGTAGATGCGATTGACTGTTAATAAAGGTTGACTTCTAACAGCTCTTTACTGTTTAACATTTTTTATTTATTAATAGCTACTCGTCTAGGGTTTGCAATAAAAATATAATTAATACAAACATCAACGTTTTCCTGAAAACAAAAAAAGAAAATTTTGCAGGCACAGTTCTGACTTACATATTTATCGAGTAAGTAACAGAAGGAACTTAGATTAGAACCAGTATGATAAAATTGGCAGCAAAAAGTTGTTTCTGGCTGCGTACACGACGATCTGTTCCGAGCGGCGACCCCACCCATTCCATGTCCGCCGCGGCCGGCCGCGTGTCCCTCTCGTCACGCCTGTGTATTACCTAATTTAATTTGTACTCCCCGCAATTTATGGCCACAGAAGAGCCGTCTGCCCCCTCTATTCGTTAACGCGTCTGCTACCGACCACGCAGATGCGTCCTACGTCACAAATTGATTGAAGACTCGCTGCAACTGTAACCGTGAACGTTATTGAATTCCTAAATTGAATTTTGATTTGCATGAATATTGTTGTAGGTATGCGAGAGTAAATATGGTGACTGCGGCTTAAAGCAATTTGAAGCGGGCGGCCGGCGGTCTTTGTTGCATATCAGGCGGTAATAGAATTTGGTCCGCTTTTTGCGCGGTCGGTCGCTCCGGCCGCGTAATGGCGAGCTCGGTTGCCTTTGTAACTGCATCTAAATCTGCCTGTACTATGTATCCGCCTGGTTATGGCACAACCAATAATCCACTAGTGATGTTCTCTTTGTTTAGATTATTCAGTAAGAAGATATTATAAAATAAAAAAGTTACAATGTATTTTTCCTTACTCAAAATTGAATAATCTTCATAATTCTCCATATTTAAATTGCCCATTTTTTATGTATTAAAATTCGAGTACAACTAAATCTCGTTTCCTTTTTCTACTCCGTTACTATAACCGATAGGCAAATATTTCCAGAGCCAATAGGTTCCTAATAGTAAGTAAAATGTCAACACTAACAGAAAATTGGTAAATATTTGTATTCCTATTCCCAATTCCCTGACATCTTACAAAGCTTACACGGGAAACAAGGACGCCTGCGTCCCGTCGATACGCCAAAGTCGGCTCGCGCGATTCAGTCTCAATTTCCCGCCAACTCCGCTCGCACTCGACCGCATAAACTGTTCGATTGGACCGACAAAAAATATAAGTTTAAAGACCGCATTGCGAAAAAGTTTTGTTCGTTTTGCCGGCCCTCGGGCAGCTGCGGGCGGTTCACACATGTCGCGGGCGGGCGGGCGCCGCGGACGCCGTAAATCCATTGCTAACTCGAGTTTAGTAGCGGCGGTGTCGCTGCCCGCTCGGCGCCCGCTGCAACGCATTATCCTGGATATTGGCGCATTTAATTCCATTCCATTGTTATACTGATTCTTTGGTCTATGTTATTCCAATATTTTTGTATTTAATATTGTTATAGTACTTTTAACCCCGTTTCAGGTGCCAACTTGAGCCCGCTCTGCTGGGACTCAATATATTCTTTAAAAACTTTTGAATGCACCTTAGCACAAAGAAGACCAGGCTTAGTAAATATTTTACCACATTGAATTTTTTTTGTCGTTTTGCCAGCCCTCGGGCAGCTGCGGGCGGTTCGCACATGTCGCGGGCGCCGCCGACGCCGTAAATCCATTGTGCATTGCTAACTCGAGTTTAGTAGCGGCGGTGTCGCTACCCGCTCGGCGCCCGCTGCAACGCATTATCCTGGCTGTTGGCGCATTTAGTTTTAGTTACAAGCATTTCAAGTATCGCTTATTATATTCTGTGGTCTTTGACATCACAATATTTTTGCATATTTTAATTACAGGACTTTTAACCCCGTTTCACTGCGTGCATCCGTCGCAACATTGTCACTTTAGTTTAAGTTACAAGCGATTCGAGTATCTATCAGAGCTACTTATTATATTATTTTTAGTAAGTTTACATTGTCTGCCGCTTAGTTTACCCTAATTTGAATAAATTTTTACTAATTAGCATTTTATTTGTGTATTTTTTTTGTCTTGGGATTGATTTGTAGCAGCTGTTGGAATGAAAATCTATTTAAATATTCTTTCCCAATTAAATATCCACTAAAATGGATTGATATTTACCAAACCAATACTAATATTTGTAATTACATTTTCTAGCGCCTCAAACTTTCCTTGTAAATAAATTATAGGTTCTAATACATAGCAATTGTAATAAATGTTGTCATTGATTTACAAACAGCCATACTGCGTTAGTGCATAGGAAGACGTAAATCTAGTGCAAATTCCAATTTAGTATCAGCATTTCTCATAGTTTCTGCTTCTACTAAGCATCTGAAGTGAGTTATTAAGTGTCTGGTCCTTGCATATTATTTAGATGCAAAATTTTAGATGTAAGAAAACTTATCTCAAAATCATCATCCTTTATTATTGTTTTAAGGTCTTTAAAAAATGTTGTAGTAATTATGTAGTAAGCCAAAAAATATCTTAGTTTGCTTGTAAACTGAAAATCGGAACGTAAATAATATAATAATCCTTAGGCACTCGCAATCACAAAGAAACATCCCGAACGATAACAACAGACACGTTAATGCCTATTAAATGTTTGTAGGTACTGTAAATTAGAAGTCGATTATTATACTAAAAAGTCTTCGTTATAATATACCTAATCGACTTCTCAATCATTGCACAAAATCTGTTGTCAAGGTTTTCCATGTAGGCTAGTATTCCATTTTCATTTACAACATGTAAAAAATATCTATACAAAATATCTATCTAACAAAGAGACAATTTGATACAAAAAAAAAAACAATACAATGTTGAAATCTCAATGGATTTGAACATACGATTGCAGTGCTTGAAAAAAATATGATATCTATGATGGAAATGCTTTTTAAAAAACAAATAAAGAAGATGTTAAAAACAGTTTTTCAATAAAATAAACATTTTTAAAAATAAACAGAATGTAAAATTGCGTACCTATATGAAGTGAATGTTTGTTGAATCGTTTCGGAGTACTTGATACTTGATTAACGGTACTTGTACCGAAACAATTTTATAAACATAAAACTCCGCACATACAAAATTTTGACTGCATTCATGGAACAGTGGTTAAGTCGCTTCAAACGCGCAGGTCGTGGGATTGATTTTTTGTCTGATTGATTAGTAGTAGGACTTTTTCAAAGTTTTCCTGACTAATTTTTAACCCCGACTAGTGAAATCTATCATAATAGCTTTAGCTGCATTATTATTGGTCCGCCAATAATAATGTGGGACTCAGTACACTTGAACTCGAAGATTAGAGAAGCTGAGAGTGTAGTGGGCTGCGGTGTCTGCTAACGAAGGAAAAAAAAAAAACATTTAAGCAAAGTTTAGAGGCTAACTAGATTGTCTTTCTCATTCTCAAATTAAAAGGGTTCAAGAATACACACAAAATATTGTATTTACCTTTTTAAATCTTACATTTACATATGATTTTAGTTCGTCGAATAGCCGCAAAAATGTTTTCGGAAAATATAACAATAATTTGACATCGACTCTAAAACTGTTTTAACCGCAGCTTTTCCGCTTCAATATTGATATTTCCTAATATTCGTAGTACTCCCAAGCTTTGCTATCGACTATTGCTGACTGCGTAAATCTTTATTTATATTTTTCAGCTTTGTTTTGTAATATCCCTGTTAGAGTTTGTTTATTTTGCTAACGACTGTTGGATTGGTTTGATAACCATTGGTACATTTGAAAACAAAAGAAATCACGGTAAGACTGCTAACTGTTAGCATAGAATCAAAAAAGGCATATTTCAGAAAAACAATTTACTTTACGTTTTATGAGATACTAGGCTTCCGCCCGCGGTTTCACCCGCGTGTAATTTCTTTTTTCAAATATTCCCCCCACATTTCCGGGATTAAAAGTACCCCATGTCACCCGGAGATAGTGTAGCTTTCCAACAGTGGAAGAATTATTCAAATACTCGTAGGATCAGTAGTTTCGGAGCTTATTTAATACAAACAAACAAATAATCAAATCTTTTCTCTTTATAATATTAGTATAGATTTTTATGTTACCACCTTTTTTCGGCAATATTTCCAAAAAAGTAAGACTTGGGAACATTCAAGAAGCAAGGGCATATTCTTCTCTAAAAAGTGGGCATGTAATGAAACTGCAGTGTCTGCAGTTAATGAACCGTTGCTGTGAGAATTGTTTAATGTTATATTTAATTGCATAAAAGAAGAAAATGTGTTATATTTAAAATACATTTTGCTGATTCAACCTTCACGTTGGAGGATCTTTGTATAATTTAAATTTCTTCTATCCATTGCCTGTACGGTTGAACAAAAAAACTGTCATTAACATAAAAGAGTTTCATCCCCACATATAGGGACATTGTAAAATAAATATTAAACTTTATCTCTTGCTTCTCCAAGCGAGGGCTGCTTTGTCCATCTGTCACAAGAGCACTAAATAAACTTTTATCCAGAGGGCGCCACTTTTATCCAAAGGGCACGTTTTAATGAGAAGTAATGAAGTTCTCGACCCCTTGGCCGGAGTACCTCGCCTGATGTTTTGTTAGGTTAAGAGCCTTATTTGTATTAGTTAGCAGGTGTTTTTATTGAGTTCGCTTTGTGGTTTCCCATTTGACCTCAGTTAAAACTGGGCTCAGTGGCCCATTTCGTCAATTTGTTATTAGGCATTCGCTTAAATTTTATTTAGTATCTTCTGATATTGCAATTATTACTCATTAAACTTTTAGCCTAAAAATGTAAAAGAGTGTTATTGAATTTGTTTATTTCGTATAAAATCATCACTTTAAATAGTAACCAAAGTTATTACGATTTTCATAAAAGCAATTTAATTTTATAAAAGAGACAATAATTGTAAGATCCACAGTTTAAAAAAGGCACTCTAAAGTAATCAGACATTTATGTTTGCGAATAATCCTTTGGTTACATGTCAATTTAATAAAAGGTATTTCATGAGAAATAAAAAAATAATAACAATGCTATGAGTATTTAAGTGATAATACGGATGTATATGAGTTAATTGTGACGAGCAATATTGGCACTAAAGGAGATATTTTATTTTAGGCCCAGTTGCGGATAGTGATGACATTACTCCCTAAATTAATAACTAATTTTTTTAGACAATTAGACAAAAGTTTACGTTTAAATGCAACGGGAATTAAAAAATCAATTTTAAAAATGCGATGTTTTGCCTACCGGTCCACGACATTCCATCTTTTTAAAGTCAAGGCATAGATAACTATTGAAACAAGATCATAGGTTCAACAATGCGTGTAAAGAAACGTCGGGCTGGTTATAAAAAAAAATATTTCAATGAGGTGATTATTTGTTTTATATCATGTTTTGTCTACTTTATCTATTTTAGGGAATTAAGATTTCAGTAAAAAATAATTTAATTGTGTTTTTAAGATTTTTGCTAAAATGGTTATTAAGGCCGTGAAACTGAACGCGATTCCGTCTTGACGTTTGTCAGTTATCACTGACATTGACAGGAGTGGTTGGAGTGTCATTCATCATACCTTCCGTTTGTTTTGAACTGAGGTTTTGTGTTTTTCCTTATTTTCAACGAAAAATAGAAGAAAATGACATCAAGTACAGCCCCTATTCCACCGAACCGTTGTGTTAACTGTGCAGTGAGATTTCAACGGAACGTACAAAGATAATTACTTCCAGAAACGACTAAAAGTGTGCAATAACTTGTGAGTGGATTTTTGATTTTTTATAAATATTTTCGTTTAATAAAGAAAAACCAATATTGCTAATGATTTTTAGACATTCTAAGGAATTATTTGATATATGTTTCATTACTATCCGCCACAATTTTTAGTGGGCCTATCCTCCATACAAAAATAAAATGTCTCCTTTTTTATACTAAATTGATTTATCAGAAAAAAAAAAGAACAAGAGCAATTTAAACGTTATAATAACGAAATAGTTTAGACTGTTAAACCTCATTAGCATGTAATGCTTAGCATGTAATACAACTCCTAATGCATAATGTATTATCACAATGAAGCCATCACGAATTAGTGTAGTGATTGAATTATTACCCGTTACCATATTACACGTATTGTCATTAATATCAACCGATCATTACAGTTTTAGTTAATTTCATGTGAAAAATGTTGGGCCATTTTATGGGAAAACGGTCATAAGCATTACATTCTTGTGAATTGTAAGTGAAATATAAATTCTTTTAGGGTTGTTTTTGTTTTTATTCAACATAATTTCTAAGACTGATTACATTTTGAATTTAAATTTTGAAAAAAGTTATTTCTATAATTAGGTTATAAATCAAGATTATTGTGCTGAGTGTTGATAAAATGCCTAACTGTGCAGTTATTCATCTTTTGTGTAATTTTATTTCTAGGTGCCATATTCTGTAAATTTCTTTAGTAATTAAAAACCCGAATACTCCTAACCCCATCGGCTTAGCATACATTTTAATAATTTTTATTTTTAATTTCTGGTAGGTACTTTGGAATCATGAATATTTGATTATAGGGGCTGGTTAACATTAGCATTGGGACTGTATCTTTTTTGTCGCGTAGTGCATTTTAAGTGCGCGTAACGTTGTTTTAACTTTTTTCGTTTACAAAAATAATTACCTATAAATTAATAAATAAGAAAAGCTGACGATAACTGCTTACTATTCCGCGGACTGTAGGCTTGAGCGCCACTTTGTGGTATAAAAAGAAGCCTTAATTGCGTGATTGATTCGACGATTTAAACGTTCTAAGTTTTCCGACAGAGATGATATCGGCACATAATAACATCCTGATAAGCGTAGAACATAATATATTTAAAGATAATAATTTCCATACTTCCTCTTATTAATATCAGGCTATATTTCACGTTGTCATCTCCATAATTATGGGGGTCGTTAATAAGCCGTAACATCGACGCAGCATAATCAAAGTCAAAATAAATCTGTACGAAATGAAAAACGGTCATGGAATAACATCATATTTTTTCCTTTTAAATACATCCATAAAAATGCCGTAACTTGTTGCGAGAACTAGCCGGAGCTGTCGTGGGGATCCTAGGATTATGAGAAACGGCCGCTTTAATGAGTACTTAACGCTTCCAATATGCTTTATGAATAATGAAATTAGTTGCTCATTCCGTCCTTGAGGTTCGTGCTTGGGACTTAATAAGCCTCATAGTTTACGAGGCAAACGTAAACAGTCGTCTGAGGCTTAATTTACTAAGCTTGGATGGTTTGGTTTAAAAGAAAAGATAATTTGTTGTAAATTTTGGATGTTGGAGCTGTAAAATTTAATTATTGTTTTATATAGGATGGTGTTTAGACGTTTCAATCGCTGTTATCTACATTTACTAATTACATTTGTTTCACAATTTTCAATTATGATTAGGGATCTCAAAAATATCGCGGAAATTCACTTAATATGGATAGAGCAGGGCTGATCGCTTTGGAGATTTTTTTTAATTCTAAGTCAGTTGGTAGACATACACGTAGCCCACCTGATGGTAAGCGGCTACTACGGCCTATTTCATTGAGGGACACTATACCAGGAAGCGTCGCTCAATGTGCTGCCAGACTGTAGGCTCATCTGATCTTTCAAGTGTATTGATCTTTGGGGGATCATAGTCTATTTCCAGCAGTCTTTTGGATAAGATGATGTATCTAGATCAGTCTACTAAACCAAATATATGGGCGGCGGTGGCGGGCCGTATGCTCGCTGGCGGGTATTTCATAAAAATAAAATACTGACCGTTTTCTCTCGTCCAGTAGTTGATGGCCTTTGGTGATGCTTCGACGTGGCACTGCAATGTGACGTCCGTACCGCTTGGTGCCCCCACTAGCTGGTTTGGCACTTGCACCAAGGGGTGAACTGTAGACAAAAAGTATGAATATAGTGATCTATATAAATAGTTACAGGTGTAATGCCAATATTATAGTCGCCAAATGGCGTTTGGTTTCATTGAATAAAAAAACCTACCATAGCAAAACAAAAGTTAAAATAATCTTATGTAACTATTGTTACAAAGAGAGGTATTTTTGAGATAATTGGTATTTTTACTTAATTTAACTACACTTTTTTTATTGAATCTGAAATTATGTAATTCAGATTTAACAATAAAACAAAAGCTGAATTACTAAATTCGTTCAAACAAATTCTTTTGTTAGTGTTTACCAAACACGCTTTTTAATTTCCACCCGCCACCAAAATGAACAAAACCCGTTTCTTACTTATAACGGAGCTTCTAAATTTTACTTGTGCGGAATCGGTCCCGCGGTATGCCGCTAAAGCGTTTGCAGTAAGCATATTATGAGCATTCAGCCGCGGAAAATCCACCAGGCTTTACCGTCTGCACACATCGCCTAGGTTCAAGCAAATTCTGGCGAACAAACACCAAGTTATTATATAAATAAAATTGTAACCGGATTCAGAACGGGAATATTAAAATGACCCGTTCTTAATTTAGTTTGCGTTTTGTGGCCGCGTTTATTTATTTTGGTAAAGCGGAAATTCATTACTCGATTACACACGTTCATGTCGGAATGTTTCAATCAAATGGTTTTAAATTCCGACGTCTGAATTTGCTAAATAAATTCAATTCGTGTAATTTCAAATGTTTAAGCTGGTTTATAAAAGTTGCTTAGTAACAAGAAGAAACTCATAAGAAAAGCTATTTACTATCTTAATGTTAAAATACTTCATTGAAATCACAAAGAGAGATGATTGCCACCCTTTTTAAGATAACTAATGAGACTGAGAAGAGTCTAATAAAAGATGTTTAAATATTAATAATATTTGAGACTACCTTTTTCTGAACCTTTACCTTTAAATACATTTTATATCATTCGCTTCTCTTACCGATAAGTAGGTACCGTAAACTTCGATCGAACGTCTTTGCCTTGGCAAGCGCGTAAAGTTGTTGAAGCTGCGCTTGATCTCTCTACAGTTGCATTAGATTTCGGTCCCACTTAGACTAAGAGAATACTTTTGATATTGCACAATTGCTTGTACATAAGAATGACCCGTGAGCCGTGTAGTTTGGCTAGGAATTATTCTTCTCAGTTAACTTCATAAAAACCACAGAACAAGAAAATTTTCTCTCATAAAAACCAATACCAGGCCTCCGTCACTCGCTCAAGGTCGCGCGATAAGCACCTACTGCTAACCGTGTGTTCGAACACACAAGTGAGCAGAGGGCGCCACACGCCCGCCTGTGCAGTCGCGCGGCACGTTTACCTACCTTTGTATTTTATTTCATTCGACCAACCCTAACGTATTCTCACACCACCGACCGCACGTCACCGCGCGTTGTGCACTTGAAACGCTCCGTTGAGTCAAAGCCGTTAAGTTCATTTTCACTCGCGTCGCTTGACAGCTAGAAAGTTGAGTTCAATAAAGCATAGGTATTGGTCGTTTTGCGGAGAAGTGATGGATCTGTTACGTAGTAACTTAGTAATCTGTGCCAATACAATTATGGAATATGTCAAATCTAGTTGTAGACACACGTCATTAGGAAGGATCTAACTAAAAATGTACGCCTTATTGGTCTGTTTTACTGCGATCTATGAATATAGTTGAATAGAGAGATATTTTATTTTATGTTCGATACCATTCAAGATTTTGAAATTATTACAACTAACTTCCGTGATAATTATCCATGAAAAGTATGTATAAAGTGAAAAACACTATTGTGTTTCTGTTAAAATTTTGTGACATAAAACAAATCGTCATAGATAAAATGCTGCACCGTAATCAAATCATAGTTTGCGAGTGTTCAAGTTTCAAAGGCAGTAGTGGCTCTCGTAAATGGAAGTATATTTGTTCGACAGCACTCCAACACTTTGGGCGCAATGTGACTGTCAGGTGTTTGCCTATCTGCTATGCTTACACTGAGCGGATAGCCTGAAAAAAGACGTGGTACGGAAACAGTTTCAATGGGTTTTGCGTTTTTATTTCTTATCTTCGTCTGATGAAACAATTCAAGTAATCAATGAGAAATTAATCTACTGTAATCGTTTAAAAACGATATTAAATATTGATTAATAAACTGAAATAAATAAATATTACCATGAACAGATAATGAACATTACATGTGGATTCTTTTTAATGGTTTATGTTATAAATCTGCTACACATGCATCAGTAAATTGCAATTCACGTAAAATTGATCTGTATAAATATAATAAATTATATTATTCCTCCCTTAACTGGTTTAAATAAACGCTGTTATGAGTTATTTTTATTTAGGTAATTGCTAGTTTGACTACTAAAGCAATATAAGGCCATAATTATGTGCTCTTAAAACGTTGCTCCTCTTGAATGTTTAAAATAAAACTTATTTGTTCATTGATTGTATTAATCCATGACTGTGCTATTTTTCTACATAAATCATATTTCAAATCAAATTCAACATTCCAAGCAATATAGTATACCTACGAAAGTTACAAAGCTGAGTTACTCGTAGTATTAGCTCTGACGGAGGATGTTTCCACACTTTGCCGATGCGACTGCACGTGTTTGCACTAACATTATCCGCTCCGGGTGCGTTTAGGCGGATTGTTTGCGCAAATATCGTGTGCGCAATTAAAGCTAAGTTTCAATCGAGCTGTGGAGTGTTACCGAATGCTCAGGTTGCAAAAGAACAATCTCTTCCCTTACGCTCTCTGTCTGTTTGTAGGTTTTGTTCGCTTTTTATTCATGAGGGTATTGGTACGTTTGTACTATTATATAATTTTAGTGGTATTGGTGTAAATGGACGGCATCGTTTTTAAATTTTTTCAACATTATTTGGGTGAATTTCAACAACAGAAATTTTTTTATCATTTCCGCGGACTTTTTTTGTTTCAATGCTATCTTCTTATTTTTTGTGACAAATAAAACTTTAGCCTATTTTTAACATTGTGCGTGAGTGGTCATCCAATATCATCAATACTTATATAAATATTTAAGGATGAATTTTTAAGAGTCCACTGAAATGATAAGTGTCCACCGATATGATATAAATAACCACTGAAATGATAGAAATGAAATAAATCCACCGAAATGATACAGCTAAGAACAACCGTGCCGAGCAGCCAGGGTTCTGTACTTTGTTAGGTTTGATTTCCACAAATTTTAGATAAATACTGAAACAGGACAGTACACAGTTATTTTAAATTATAGTTAGATATTACATCTAGCATACTTTCAGGTTACAATAACCTCAAAAAATTATATAAATCTTAATATATAAAACTCAAAGGTGACTGACTGACATAGATAGATGTCAACGCACAGCCCAAACCACTGGACGGATCGGGCTGAAATTTGGCATGCAGGTAGATGTTATGACGTAGGCATCCGCTAAGAAAGGATTTTGATCAATTCCCACGGGAACAGGAACCACGCGGGTGAAACCGCGGGCGCCCGCTAGTATAATATAATGTTTATTATGATATGAATGAATTGTTATTTTACTTATTTTGCCTAAGGTAGAGTTTGTGAAGTAAGGCCTTGTAGAATTGTGCCCCAAGTGCCGGCCACTGGACGATTGAGGCCATTGGTCCAGTGTAGAGGGAGTGGGTGGAACGTCGGCACGGCTGCCTCACCTACCGCCTGTCGCAGGTTTTGTCCGCACACGGAAGTTTCGGACACTACCTGTACGCACCCGACGCACCCGACACGGCCGAGCACACACTCGTCGAGCGCCCGGCCTGGCAACACGAGCGCCGCGAACTCGTCGCGGCGCTAGGCAGTGGACGCCTCCCGTTGGCGACCATGGTTCGTGCCATGGTCGCCAACAGGAGTGCGTGGGAGGCGGCCGCCTCCTTCTGCGAGGAAGTTTTATAGCAGAGGAAGCGGAGCGGGAGCGCGAGGAGGAACCCCCTCGCTGCTCCCCTCCGGCGTAGACGGCCGGACCGGAAAAGGCGAGCTCACTTAGCACGCCTCCTCTGGTCTGAGGGTTGACCTGCGGGCGGGGGTAGCTCCCCAACGTCCGCATTGCACAGGTCGCCCGAGCCAAGTCTGGAGGTCACCTTGTTTCTCGGGTGGCCCTCCCTAGGTGCCACCCCGACTTGAGACCTCTCAAGTCGGGGTCTAGCTAGACCTGCGGCCGTGTGTGGGACTCGAGAATAAAGCGTCCACTACCCACTTAACTTCCCCGGTTTCTTAACTTATTGAATACCATTACGAAATAAATAAGAAATATCTCTGAACATTATTCACACAGCGTCCTCTAGCCATAACTAAACATATTATTAGCTTTCAAACATCCATCCATACTTACAAACTTTCGCGTTTATAATATAAGTAGGATATGCTTTTTTTTGTTAATACATACTGTATAATAGAAACACCCGGACCGATACAAACAGACATGTTCATGCACACAAAATGTTTGTACCGTGCGGGGATCGAACCCGCGACCTCTGGTGTAATAGCCGACTTCTCTGCCATTACATCAAATTCGTAAAACATTCGCAGGATTTTGCGAATGATTCGCATTCGCGATAATGCAAAAATTTGCGATAATATGCCAATGCGAATACGAA
Organism: Mecyna flavalis; assembly: GCA_949319885.1. Classification (NCBI taxonomy): domain Eukaryota; kingdom Metazoa; phylum Arthropoda; class Insecta; order Lepidoptera; family Crambidae; genus Mecyna; species Mecyna flavalis. Next base: position 12,842,817 of record OX439426.1, read on the forward strand.
TATTCGTAACATCACTAGTACTAACACATACATACATAGATATAATTATGTATATTATATCTTTATGTGATAATTGTTACACAACAAATACACCCGAATAATCACTCTAGGTAAAATTACAAAGTACATTGAAAAACCATTACTTTATATTTGACCCAAGGAACTCTAAAACTTTACGGTTTTATCATTTCGGTGATAAATATCATTTCAGTGGACTGTAATTGGTATAACTGTCCACCGAATCCACCGAAATGATAACACCGAGATGATAAAATAGAGGTTATTTCTACATTAAACTCCGAAATAAAATTATTTAAAAATATTAACACTACTCAAACAAAACAGTACTTACGGCGAAATGAATACATAATTTTGAAACAAATCAAACGAATCTAGCACGAGTTATAACAATCACCGAAATGATAATATTTTTGTCCCCATAACACTGAAATGATAAACTTACTTTTTTGGCGGGAAACCGCAAGACGCTGGGACCCGTGCGATCGCACCAACAGCTTGAGCCGGGCTGATCCGTAGTGAGGAAAGGTGAGAGGGGCGTAATAACGCAGTGTTGTCGTTGCTATTCTACTAAAACTTACTGTCCTCTGAAATGATAACTTGTTTCGGGACAAAAGTTGACTGCCTGTCAAATCCATGAGATAGAAGTTAAACAAACAAAAATAGTTTTATCCGCTAGAAAGCCCGCGCGGCGCGGTCGTAAACACTTCATGGCCCCATCAATTTTTTGCTTGCGCAGCGGGACGCCGCCGGGCGGCCGGTACTTGAGACGATCGTTCATTGTGACTCAGTTTGTTATTGTAAGGCCGTCAAGTGTTGTTTTTTACGCTTACTACGAATGAAGCTATACAATTGAGTCTTTTGTTTATCTAAATGGGACTCGGGTGTTGAAATACGATGCGATAAATATGGAGGTGTCGGGTTACGGCACGTTTCGGCAAGCCACTTGTATTTAAAATTATGATCCTTGTTTATTAAAGCAGTCACCTGAGGTTTTAAACTTTAAATTACGTTAATTAGATATTAGACAATAAGGTAATAAATGTAAATATACACTTGTCTATACAAAAATATTTATTTATAGCACTTTTTCTGCATATCCGGGTATAACCGGGTGTCCGGTTACCGTCCGGGCATAATTTTGGAGTGTCTTAGATAAAAAAATACCACTTCGAGGTCTTAATTAAAAGTTATACAATATAACTAGTCTAATAATGTTACAAAGTAAACAAATATATTGGCAATAGCATCAACCAATAACTAGAAATATGAAAATTAGTGCAAACAGAAAAAATAAAAATAAAAACCCGTTCCTATCTCAGTTCCTATCTCCAAAAAAGTCAAATGTTGTGTTTTATGGTGATGTATACATGTAATTTGTTCACTTACCTCGTTATCTAGCGAAATTACTCACAAAACCAACACAAAACACTCACAAAACCACCACAAAACACTAATCACCGAAAATAACCGTCACTTGCCCGCGCGTAAAAACAACTGACTGCCCGGCCAACTTTGACATTTTTTTTTTATTATTTCTTCTACCGACCATAGGTTGTGTTTGGTATCACTGCCTTGGGAATTTAATGGAGAAAGAGATAAAAGTATACGAATACGCTCGAGCGTAAGCGAGCTAAGTATATTTAGCTCAGTTTCCCGCCAAGCGCGACGCATCATCGCATGTCAACCGACAGTTGACACGGGCAATTTAGGATACGTCAATTTTTTATGTCATGTCTAGTGAGCTTTGACATGGGCCTTTCAAGCGGTTATTTGATCGAACATTTTATAATGTAATGATAACTAAATCGATTTATATCCTTATCACGAATGTATTTGCAGGGGAAGGTATTTTATGAGCGGAATTGGGTTGGGGACAAGGCACCGTGATGATAAAATGACCCTTTGTATATTTTTTTTTTGTTGTATTAGAGGGTATAAATCAATGATTTTTTTTGCCAAAGTAGAGAAGTACTTACTTTGTTAAAAAAAAATATATAAAATTAAAAATCAGCACATTGCACTACCGTTCTCAGCTGAGCCGTGTTTTTTTTTGCTTGGGCAATTCACCCATTTATATATTTTAAACTTATTATGATTTTGGAATTTCTAGTGCCTACATCTATAATGACTATAAAATTAGTATATATAAATAAATAAATTATAAATAAATAAATATCTTTGGACATTATTCACAACTAAAATAATATACGTTAATTTAACTATAACGTGGATTTTGTTACTTTGCTTTTAAAAATCTACAACAGGTATTTTTAACTTAACTATTGCTTCACTAGAAGAAATTACCGACTCATGTAGGTAAAGAAAGGTATTTTATGGTTAGTATTTATTGTTAGACTAGAAAGGAGGAGATTTAATAATGAACTTAGAATCATAATAAAATCTCCTTGAAGAAACAAGACGTAAAAATCCTAACATTGAAACCAACTAAATCAAAGACGGGCGCGTTATGCATCAAAGGAACAAGAGCTTAAAGTGGTTCTTAAATTAAAAGAACGGATTATTCTCAAATGTAAACAATCGCGCCGACATCCCCGAAGTCTGTTTAGGGTGAATTAAGGAAAACGGAATTTTCTTCCTCGGCTTAGATCGGAGCTTATTTGCGGTTATTCTCTTTGACCGTCGTTAAGTTCCTTTGGACGGCTTTTACGAGTTCGAGTGGCCAATTTAGCGAACAAAATCTGAACGATCAGAATTTTTGTTCTAATTAATAACTCCAAGGGGCAAGAGGGCAACCTTTTGCTTATTAAATAAAGCGGAATAATGAACCGTCGGAATGTTAATGTGATTCAAATTGTCTGGTTACCTTTTAAAAGTAAGGGTTTATCGATGCGCCATTCCATTAAAGTACAAGTTAAGAAAGTGATTAAGCAATCCCTAAAATGTATAAGTAGAAAGGTATCCGCGGCGGCAATCAAAAGTTACGGGGAGTTTTCTTGGGTAGGATTCCGCGCGGAATTCTTGAAGTGACAGTTTGATTAACCGAGCGGCGCACACGCTTCGCCCGTTTTCGGATTTCTTGGCATTTTCAGCTGCGTACTTTAGTTATCTAGGAAGTCAAACACTTAACATCAGCCCGAATGGCGAAATAAAACACCAAAGCGCTTCGTCCCGCATTCGCCCGCAAGTCACAAAACAAACATTAAAGAAAGCATCCCAAAATTAATTACACGAAACTGCTGGATTCTGTGCAAATTGATCGCGATTTGTTCACTTCGTTTCCTATGTTTCTTTTTCTCTAAACTCAATTTGCCGTCTCCCCGGCTTCTGTGGAGCGACTAAAAGAAACTCATCGCGTTACGAAGCACTTACTGTTACAAATGAATTGCTTCACTCCTGCCCAGTCTAAAAAAAGTGTTTTTATGTTCGGTGAGCGCGGCCGCAAGTCTGCACGACCCGCTGTTATCATTCGTTTTCGGGGGAGGAAATTTAAATTAAATATTTGAGAGCGTTAATTTTGTCTCCTCATCGAGCGAACGCGACGCATTCTTTGTGAAGTAATTAAACTGAGTGGAAGGGTTTCAGACGGCAGTAGTTTGTTTGTTCGCTTGAAATTGCGTTTCCTATGAAGTGAATTTCTCCCGGTTGTCGTCAAGTCGTCGAGCCGTAGCTATATCTGTCTATCTACTTGTAGCCACTTGTGGGTGGCGAAATGAACTCGAGAATCACTTGTCCCACCTCGATTACTTTTGTCGGCCTTTTAAGAAGGGTCGTGATAAAACATCGTTCTTGACTTTATTTAACTTCTTATGGTATAAAGTGTTGATAAGTAATTTGCGCCGGCGATAATACGTCAGGTGCTTTTAAAGGCGGAAATTTATGAAGGAATTGAAGAATGAAATTGGATTCGAGACTCGGGTTGGAAAATGTTTTGGTTAGTGATGTGCTTTCAATGTATAGTTATCAACTATCGATACATGTGGAAGTATTTGTTCAATCAGACGAGTGTTTACATCGAAACTGCCAATAACAGAATGCAAATACTAGCGGACTGCGTGGACGGGCCGCGTATCGTGGCGAAAAACTTCAGTATTGAACCACAACTGGAAAGGCCAATCAATAAAACTTAATTAAAACGTGTGGACGAACAATCATAGTTTAACTATTTTAGTAAAATATAATGTGATAGTTATTATGTACTCAACTCTTAAAAATACTGTAGACTACCGTAATTTTATATTTAAAATGTGTGTGGCAGCTTTTAAGTAATTTACCAAATGTATTCGCATAAAACAAGATGAGTCTCTTGGCTTTTAAATCAGCATGTTTTAAAGACCTTAGTAGTTTAGTGCCAAAATTGGTCAACTAATTTTATAAGGTTCACAATGTTGTCTTCTTTGCTTTCACAAATGACTTTATTACTATCCATATTTTCAACTTCAGATCTTGTTGGTCCCGCGCATCTATTTTATCTAAATGCAAAGAACCTTGATACCCACCTTGATACAAACCTTGATAGACCACCTTTGATATTTTATTTTATTAAATTAGATAATTTTTGCGATTAGTTCCTGTAACCAGAATTCAATCAAGCTTTTACATAATTACGTATATTTTTTTAAGTCTGTTTTTTTGTATATTTCTGCAACAAGTTCTCACCAAATATTTTCAACGCAACCAAACGCGATGACGTTGTCCTAGAGGACACTCAGACGTAAATCAAATTCGTAAATTAGTTACGGTCGAGTTTTCGGATTCATGAAATGTTGCATCGTCAATCCCCAGTTGTACGGCGCTATCCATGCAAATGGAAATGAGCGTGTGTGCCAGTATGTACGTGCGGTCCCCACTGTCCAGAGCACAGATTTTGCTGACTAGTGATGTGATATGTATCGATGTATCAGCCATTGCATTGTCATTGGTGCTAGAACTTAGAAGCTTCGTTGTTTTAGTGATTTAAGTACCAAGGCTGAGGGCCAGTTTCACCATTTACAGATATGTTCGTGAAAATGTATCTTACAGATAACTTAGATGCTGTCGCTTTTGTAAATTATTAAAACAATAAAATAGTTTCACTATTATCTGGCAGATACACATTAACTAAATTATCTGTCAATAGTAAATTAAGTATCAGTAAAATATTTATAACATTATTATGCTTACTTACAAAACAGACATGTTCTACACAAACGTTTGTGAGTAAAAGGATCGATTCCTCGACTTCCAATATAATCTCACGAAACAGGCCTGCCTAGTGTGAGAGTCACTGTCTTTTTTGTAATTGTATGGTATCGTATGTTGGTAAATAAATATTTTCATTTTCATTTTCATTTTCAATCTAGTCCAATTCATAACACAAATAACAAGTCATAAGACTTCAGTTCCGAAAAATTATTCTATTCGTATATATTATCAAACTCGATTAAAAAAATATTCATTAATCGACATCGCACCCTTTAAATAATACCACATCACTATATTTCAAATCGCTACCAATACGAACTAATTTTGTGGAGTACTCAGCTATCTAAAAAGAATCTACGTGACATAGTAGACAAACAAACCATTGTGTTTATTTAGGCAGAACCGAAAGCAAACCATGCGCTCACTATTAGCTGCATTTGAAATGCATTATCTGGGAATTCGCGGATACTGATTCACTATCGGGATTGATTTTGTAACAACTGGTTAGTGGTATGGTCTAATAATAATGTCATTTTGCGATTAGTAATATTAAACAAATGCTGAAATATTTACAGGTTAGGTACAATAGTAATTTTGGATATTGGGTAACGTAATATTTGAGTAAATATAATTATGTATAAATAGAGTTCATTTAATATTGGGTGCCTATCTGCCACTGAAGTTACTTACAGATGGTGTTTAAATTTTCGCAAATACAATTGTTCGTTTGTGTTCATTTTCAGAAATGCAAAAAAAAAACGCATAAAACTGGTAGCTCATTCAAATAAAACTTTTCGCGGATTAACACAAGATCTATCTACATTTTTAAGACGAAATTTGGATTCGTTTACGGTCATCGTAATCCGTAAGTTAATCCGTTCATGTTACTGATTAAACATTTTAGTTTGATACAATCGTAAAATTATCTTCTACAATGTAGATAACAAAAAAAAAATTGCAATGTTAATAAATAAAAAAAAAATCTAACGACGAAATCGGGAATACGTGATTGAATTCAGATTTTTCAATTAAACAAAAACCAACTAATCCCTATCGAAGTTCACCGGTCGAAAACAAAACACAAACCGAATTCCGTTAGTCAACAGGGCGGTAAGTTTCACTAAACGCCCGCCGAGAGTCGCCATTCGAATGCAAGACACGCTCCGAAGATGATACGTGATAACACGAAAATCTCCCAATTGCTTACGTGTTCGAGCCGTCGAGCCTCCGTCCCGGCATCAGTGAATAACTCCCCGCTTATAAATTAGCTTTTGATAGGGATGTATGATATCGTCTAAATCGCTAATACAATGACGTATCGATAAATTTGATTGTTAAGTGCAATTGAAATCTTGACGTGGAGTCATTTGTCACTCAGTGAAACTGGTTGGTGTTTTAATCCCTATTTTTTTTCTTTAAACTTGCGCTAACCTGAATTTTTTATTATTTAAATAGTTTTATCTTCCTGATTATTTCCTCATGTCAATATCGCATCAATAGTTTGTCAGTTAGACGGTAACTCTTTGTACAATAATTTAATGTTAATTGTTATTCACGTATGTGATGAGAGTATTCACATAGGTCCCACTAAATATCAATGTTGTTTAGATAGTCGGATTAAACCTGCTGTAGCATAATTTATTGAGATAGAGGTTAGAACAAAATTTACCATAATTGTTTCCCGGTTATTGATAATAAATTTTTTTTTCTTCTTCTTTTATAATGTTTAGGTGTCAATATAAAATAATCGTTTTTTGTTTATTTAATACGTATAGATACACGTGCTTTAGACTTGTTATCAAACTAATGAGTGAAATTCAAAGAATTAAACCCGTTAATTTTTTAAAACCTACTTCAAACCAAAACTATCGCGAAAAACGAAATTCTTGAGCAGAATTAAAATAGAGAAATATATCTACACGTATAGGTACGAGACTATCACAGACTTTGCAGAATTTAAATAATTAATCAGCCTCTAAAGCGACAGTAAACGTCATCGAGGCATCGATATTATCGTATCGTATAATCGATATTGCGTAATAAAATTGTATCCCGTTCAACAACATCACATGACACTACATCAAAGGCTACTCACGTCCTCCAATATTTGCCCTCCCGTAAAACGGTACTGTAACTACATCATGTGACAGGATAGATAAAATCGACCCCTTGACATCGATACTTCATAAATCACCGAACAGCCCTAATCTTGAGATCACACGATAGGTAAGTTCGCGTCGCACCTCTTTTTACCCTACGCAGGTACTTGCTTTATCGATGGACCAATTGATTCATGTTTTGAATCCAAATTCGATGTACTCCATCACGAAAATTGGCGGTCGGTCGGTCCCCCTCTAGCTATTAGTATGAAAATTACTTGATTTGGAATATTAATTAATTTTCTGGATATACAATCTATTGGAGATAGCTAGCTAATTGGGAATGATTTCAAATGTTTTATGGTTTCGTAGGTTTGATTGCGTATTTGAATTATTTTATCAATGATTATTAAAATTCGTGAGCAAGTTGAAACATATTTCATTGAATAAACATTTTTCAATTCAAAAGTATTTTTCATAAATTATCTTTTAAGTACTTGAATCTGAAATTAGTTTTGAGAAATCTCTAACAAGTATTTTTTAATTCTCTCTTACTAAAGCGGTTCTCTTTGGGTTCTCTTCACTTAATACGACTTTATGTTTTTTATTCAAATGGAATTAAAATATCATATCTTGTTTAGATGTAATAAATGGACTTGCTAAGTTCTGAATCATGGGGCAAGAATCAAGGCTCCCCACGGAACCCCACGATACCTCCGACACGACTAGTTGAAGCACCCCAGGGTTTAGTGAGTATACCACGCCCCTATTTTCAAGGCTGTGTAAGTTGGGTTAACTATTCCATTTCGAAAATCATCTCGTTGAATTACAATTCGTCGCTGACGCCTCGTCGAAAGTATGATAAGTCGAACGTTAAATTAATCGACTACTCATTATTTCGAAGAACATTTGATCGATGCAACACTTCATATAAATACTTTGTTCCAAATACCACTCTTCGGCGTCCCCTCCACCGGATCGGAGAAAAGGAGAAACTTTAACCAATATAATTCCATCTCCCTATCGGAGCGGAGATTTTGTGCAAACCTATTTTTGGTTAATATAATATTTCTCTGTTTCTCCGCTCCGCTGCCTCGTTCCGCTGTGGTGGACAGGCAACCTTCGCCCCCGACGAAAGGTGAAGGTAAGTACTAAACGTTGCATTTCCCAAGCAAAAAAAATGGTGTAATCGTACCCTGACCAGTTAGAGACAGAATCGGAGAAAGAGAGAGCAAGGAGAGAGAGACAGCAAGCTTACTCACAATGTACATGTAGCATTATCCTCTTGCTGACGGACGGCGGCACTCCGTTGGCGGCGATGCAGAGGTACGCGCCCATCTCCGACCGCGTCACCTTCGTCAGGTTCACTATCTCGCCTTCTATTGACATTACTGCGAACAAAAGTACAATGAATGAAATGCTTGCTAAAAAAATATAACCGGCAAACGTGACATTCTTACATTTTACTAAGAGCTAAGATTCATCATCATATTTTGATAGAAAACTCAGTTGATGTCACTTTTGTCAATTTAAAAAAGAAGGGTACCACTATTGGTATCTGGCAGATATATTATTACGAACTTATCGGTCAGTAGTGAAACTATACTAAATTATTTTTTTCAATACATCGCATCAAAAATATTTCCGAAAAGTGACTAACACTTTGGCCATAAAATAGGGACAATATAATTTTATATATGCAAAATATATTAATTTCATAGTTTATTAAAAGGAATACATAGAAACTATAATCTATAAGGCAAAAAAAACTTAAACCAACTGTTTCATAGTTGGGCAGTTGGAAATCTGGCATCAAAATATTCTTAAAACTTATTTATTTTTAAGAACTGCCTTGGGTTAAAGAAACTTCAAATATTTCCTGCTATACAGTTAGAAAGTAGAACTTACTGGCTCTACTTTTATATTTCAATTTATTTTAGGGTAAAAGTATGATAGAAATTCGCGCATGAATGTACTTCCCTAATATCAACTTTGAAGTGGACGAATTAATCTTGCTCAAACATCTCAAAAGTACTATCTTAAAATATTTCGAAAAGCTCAAGTCGTTTGCTCAGTTCGTTTCAGTGCTTGCTTTACATTCCGCCAAGTGTTAGAAAACACTTCTATTCGGCAAAACTTGACGGGTTCAGTAAACAAGCACCGTTAGTGGTTTGAACTCGAGCTGTTTTCCTGACACCTTGCTCAAATGGCACCCAAGTACGTTTACAGCCATTATTCAAACAAGAGGATAAAAAGCTGGGGCAATATTTTCCGAAGGAACTGAAGGTTGATGGTTTAAAGTGTAGAGCCCTCGAGCCCGGCCGCCGCTTCGTTAGCAAACAATGCGCGGACAGTGCCGTCCTCGGAGCCTCCTTTGTTATTGTGAATTTTGCCAGTAGTTACTCAAATCCATTTACGGTTGGAAAATTACTTAATGGAACAATGTCACGTTAATTACTAAAGTGTCTTGGGAGAAGAAGGAAAATGAAATATATTTTTTAACAAATGAAACCAAACATTTCCAAAAGATTATTTATTGTGTTGGATTTTTGTATACAATAAGCATAATAGGTCTCTTTAAAGGTAGAATAAAAAGCACCTCAATAAAGTTTATTTTTGAATAGTTAGGTATTATTATAAAATTTCAACATTTCAAGTTTACTTAACCAACCAGAATACAAGAAAGAAGAAGAGTATTTGTGGCGACTCCACGTCTCCTGTGTGCCGTCTTCAAGGCGGGTTGTTAAATAAACTTGGCCTGTCGATTTGTTTTAAGTCAAGTGACCGCGGGCTCTAGTGGTTTCCCATAGACGTTTAAATGAATATAGTGAAAAATTAAAGGATAGACTTCAACCGTAAGACAATTTAAATACCTGAGCTCATAGATACTCTTACTGGAAAAAGTATTAATCAATGTTCATTGAAACCTACTTTTTGAATCGAATCAGTAATTAAAGAGAATCAGTCGATTCTATGCTAAAATAGGATTAAAGAGACTGGGGTAATTTCATTATTTTGCCGTAAGAAAATATTTTGTCTTATATTTTGACAAGTCCGATAAGTAAGAGAATGAATCTAAGAAGAGAATCTTAGAATTAGTGAATAGGCCTTAGAAAATTTCGTAATAGTCGTTGAACAAAAAGTTACAAATTATTTGCGTGCGTTATGTTTAATTGATTGACAATTAGTCGTGTGCAGAAGACTTTACATTACAAAATAAAGAATTAAATCAAAAACGTAATTTCCACTCAAGTTTATAAAACTAATACATAACCTATCAGAATACAAGCAAAAGTTTTATTACTATGTTTGGATGTGGCGACTCCACGCCTCCCGTGTGCCGTCTTCGAGGCGGGCCGTTGAATAAACTTGGCCTGTCGATGTGTCATAAGTCAAGTGACGCTGGGTCCGCGAGCTCTAGTGGTTTTCCACAGATGTACGAATATAGGGAAATGCCAAAGGAAATGAATTTCAACGGAAAGACAATTTTAATAAGATTTAATATGTTTTTGATTATTGGGAAAAAGGAATCCTGGAGATTGTTGTATCATTAAAATCTTTTTTTGCGATGCAACGGTAAACCATCTACGATAGCATCTTGTGCCGAGGCACAACATCAATGAGTATGATCAGAAACTATAAGCAATATTATTTTGTCAAGAATAAGAAACTTCTGAAACAAGTGAACTAGTTCTGAGATGCTTGGTATATCTTCTTCTAATATTTTTACGGCAAAATATAAACAAGGCTGAATAAATCTCGAGCGCAATTTTAAAGCAGACGGTGTTGAGCACAAAGTTACTCACTTTAAGTTTACTTTTCAGCATTAAAGACACCTTTTAAATATTTACTAAGCTCTACGTTGAAGAGAAGAGAATCTACTAGCCACTACAGGTACCAAGGACGCCCTCGAATGAAATGGAAAAGCAACATTTTCTCATCACTCTTTGTTTCAAAGTTATAATTTTAATTAAGAACTCGAAAAGTGTTACACCGAATTGGTAATTATTATTTTCTATTAAGGTAGGAGTACCGTTGCCAGAGAAAATTTAATAAGCCATGGAAATAGATAAGTCTTAATGGATTTCCTTATAATTAGTTGGTCATGAAAAGGCTTTAACAGATCTGTGTAAACATTCGCTTCGAACTCGCAAAAATTCCTATTAACCACTCAATCCCGAACCGGCACTCGGGTGCCGCGTAACAATAGATTTTCTATTGTGTCTGGTGATCCGGGGCTTGAAAGATTAAATATTCAAGTTATTTGATAATGGGGATTAGCGAGGGTAAGGTAGTGCTGGGTGGGTCTGTTTCAAAGTTCGCAGATGAAAAGCGTCGAAGAGAAGGATGGTGAAGTTAATTTGCATCAGTGTACGGGCAAGTTTCCGCCATTCATTCGCTTATCTGCATAATTTGGTGTAGAACATGAAACAAATAGGCGCGCGACGCGCTGTTGTCAGCGGAATATGTTTTATGCGGTACAATAAAGGGCGAATTTTGAATAATACCCTTTGTTTACTAGGACCTCCCACCATAACGGTTATTGCACTCTCCTTCGTCCCATGAATATCTTACACTAAAATTCTTGAGTGGTTTGTTTTTATCTTTTTTAAAGGCAGGCTCAGAGTTTTTTTTTTTTTGTACAACTCTTAAAAAGACTTGGACAACTTTTGCTAAACGACATATAGAAACTCCATAAATGCATCGTATCTATTATCGTATATTTTTATAGACACAAAAATCTATGTAAGTTTAGATTGGTGAAAGAACAAAAAATAATTTATAGCTGTAAATGATCTGATTATTTTACAGAAATCAAAAAAATCAGCTACAAAGCGTAGTTTTTCTGTAACAATACGTCATCTGTTTACTGATAAATAAATCAAGCAAATATACAAACACTGATTAAAAAAATATTATTTAATTATTCGTCGTCGTTAATTAAGCATGTCAATATTTTAGAGTTTATAGATATTGATAGCGAGGTCCGTTTACAGAGGTTAAACTAAAATTGATGAACCGAGACTGTATACGTAATGTATTAAATGATTGATTCTCTCCTGCTTTGGTAACTAGCGAAGATTTATCAAAGAAACTGCAAAACAAGTCTTGCACTTAAAAGTGATTTATGTAGCGCAACACTAAGTCGAGGAAAACAAATTTGGAAGAGGCCTGTTCATTAAAAAAACTATATTTGTCGAGACGAGCCCCTCGAACTTTCCTCATTGGAATATTAAGCGGAGAAACATTTGCCTACGTAATGGATAGCTTGTATTGTTTCCAGCTCAGATTTATGGAGGTAACTTGTAACGGCTTCTTTAATTAGACTTCTTCACTCAAATTGATGATTGTTATTGATGTCAGTTAATTTAAAATTGGTCGAAGAGGGGCTTCACTTCGATACTCGGTCAATTATGGATAATTTGGGGAGTCATTTCGCGTCGTCGTATTATCACAATCACAGGAAAAGGGTACGTGACAGTTTGTTTACATTAAAAGAGCGCCTCCGTGGAACAGTGGCTAAGCTGCTCGGGTATAAAAACACGGAGGTCGTGGGTTCGATTTCCACCTTGGTTCTGGTTGGTGGTAGGGCTTTATCATAGTCCGACTGGCTAGCTACCAGCCACACAGTTGAAATCTGCCGGCATAACAGCTCTGGCTGTGTTCCGGTAAAATTAATGTGAGAGCCAGTACACTTGAAATCAGAGGCTCGAAGATCAGATGAGCCTTAGTCTGACAGCAAATTGAGCAACGCTTCCAGGTGAAGCGTCCCTCAATGAAATAGGTCGCAGTGGCCGCTTACCATCAGGTTGACTGCAGGCCTGTCTGCCAACTGAGTAAAAAGAAAAAGACGGATTCTAGCCGGGCATTTTATTTGATCGTTTGGTGCCCGTTTTTATCAGGTTTCAGTCATTACCTGCCTACCTACATACATTTGGTTACATAAAAATTAATAAATAAGTCTTAAGTAATCAATTTACCAAGCTGTGTGACTACGCTATTTATAAATAACTGTAATATAATTGTATACCGTACCGTAGAAAACACTTTTATGTTTTTACACTACACAATCAAGTATATCGCGTTTTGTTAGCCCTACTTACAAACACTATTCAGTATGAAAGTGCAATTAAGTCTGCGTACTTTTTTATTAATATTTATTGTGCCATGGTGACACACACACGTTTACTTTTCAGACCTAATAATACCTTCGATTGCTTTGTCAAAGTTTGATTATGTAAGTTATTCGCATGTACGACAATATGTAGGCATATGAATACTATTGCAATCACAGAAAAACATGTCACTTTGTTTACATTTTAGTTTGAGCCTTAGTCGAAGTTTGGTCTGATCGTGTCGGCATTCAGCGCTCGGTTCTGTGTGAGTCATTACCTTAGTACTTTGTTAGCTTAATGAATTGACGGATGGCAGGAGGAGGTCTGAACAGCGGTGGGGTTAAGTGGAACCTGCTGATTAATCGTCGCTGTCAGTACCGCTTCCAATTGCCACTTGTCACGTATTGCCGTCGTGTAATTTTTGTTCATTCTGACTGCGCATAAGTTAATAATGACAATGGAAGTGCGCAATCAAACATCAATTGGCGGGACGTCGAATATGTTCCCGTAAAAATGTGAGAGTCGAAGTTCGTAGACTGCGGAATGTTTCGTTACAAATTTGTGTTAAGCCTTTATCTGGTATTTTATTTGGTCGAGTACAGAGACGAGTAGGTAAGTAATTATTCCCGGTCCGTCTCGAGGTTGTAATCCTGCGGGATTAGGAAGGGCGGTGTGAATGGTAATAGCAGCTCCCGAGGTGCTGTGGTGTGATTTACTGCTAAGATTCAATAGTGAATATTTTAAGCGGTGATTTATTTGTTACCCGCTCCGAGTTCTTTGGAGACATTTTGTTACTTTCTTGACAATGTTAAAACAAGAGTTTTTATAACAGCATTTTAGGGACTTCTTTCATTTAAAAGACTTTTAGGGTCGTTTTTATTAAGTTTGTACGTTGGTAGATACATATTGAAATGATGTCCTTTAATTACCTACTCTAGAAACGTTTTAGAATTGTCCTTAGACACACATAGGCACTGAACATAATGCTGGATTTAAATATTGTAGGAGTTTCAATCGGTAAATAGATTTTTATAGCTAGAACGTTTGTTCGTTTTAGTTTTAATGGTATAAAAACACACACAAAATATAAAATCTCTATTCACTAAATGTACCAACGTTCACTGTTTGCATTGTATTTTTTTTCATCCCTAGCCATATACTACTACCAGCACTAACATTCAACAATCTTAACTGTGCCTAAAATGCATACCACAATGCACAATCAACTAGGCGTGCAGAGCTAATTAATTTCTTCCTTTTAAAAAACTCTGACGCGATATAAGCATGGCCTGCGTAATCTTGACATCAGACCCACATGCTCTGTTGTATTTTAATTAAAATAATACTCGAAACGCATCCTGCGCATACATATAGCTCGTAAAACTTGCGTGAGCTTGACCCATCTCAGCGGTCTGCAACCCTGTTTGCATACTGTATGAACTAGAGTGTACTAGTTCTCTGACAACTTAGTTTTGATGAAATATGGTCTGAAATATTTTGAATGTTTTTGTGTTTTTCAAGTTGAATAATAACTTGGAAAATGGGCAATGGTCTACCATCATCAAATAACTTAACAGTACAAATTAAATATTTATTAATTGTCATAGGAAATCGTAATAAATAGTGTAACTATTCCTCGGTGTTTCTTTGTGTTGTGTAAGCTTTGTATAAATAAACAGGCTCACTGGAAAACAGTGGTAACAGTTTGACTTAAAAATAAAATCTGCAATTAACATGCAAAATCTTACCATACTCCTTAATATTAATAATTAAGATAAATAAGCATCATGGAATAAAATTATTTGTAGTAATGTACTACAAATAATTTAAAAGCCGAGATTCGCCACGAGTAAACAGAACGAAACGATTTATTCCTCCTTAAAAACACTTGGGTCGTGTGTCGTAAACATTTCCGATGTAAGCATCAGTGCCACGTGCTCTGCTTTATTTTAATTAAAATTATACGCGAAACTGCATGCCGTGTGCATACATACTGGAGCTCATAAAACTTGCGCGGCTTGACCCATCTCAAACAGAGTAACAGCGCATTCCGCAACCCAGTTTGCGTATTGCATGAACTATTAGCGTACTAGTTCACCGACAGCTAGTTAACCTTTTGATCGTCTAACATTTTAAACGGCTGAGTTTATGTTTCAAAAGGGTTTTTAACAGTGTTTTTTTAGATTCAAAAATTATATTATTTATTAAAAATTACAGTTCGGCTCTACTATACTGCTATTTCACCATAGTATGAGAGTAAGAGATAGATGGATGGAGATAATCGGTAATACGGATTAAATAAACACTGGTTTAACAATCCCTTACAGGACCATAAGATGTCCAAGACTAAAAATTCCAATACAACACAATATTTCAGCTATTGTGGGTGTAAAGTAAGAGAATATCACCAGAATAACATAGCAGGGTGTATAGATTTCTTATAATTTCATGGGAAATATTTTTCCCTCTGGACCATAACAGTAAACAAACGAAGAGTTAGGTTTATTATATCAGTATTTTATTTATTGCTTTGTAATACAAAAAGACATTATAAAAAATATCAGAAAAGTAAAATAAATAGTTAGTTATGGTATTCTACGAAACAATTTCGTTTACTTGTGAAGCACAAGTGGACATTGCACATAACACATTTATAAAGTGTCCTATTTTCTATACGTCGTTTTGCATAATTTACGCATCGCTTCAGTTTTTCTGCTTTTTCCATGTTGTGCGCTGGCAAATTGCGTTTATTTCCAATGCGTAGCGTTACAGCGGAGACTAAATTGGGTGTTGATCGCTGTCTACATGTAAAATTATTTATTAGGCCTCATGCTACTTTCATTGAATGTGTTAGGAGCACAGACTAAATACCAATAGGTTAGGAGCGTATAAGTTATTTCCCCAGTTGAAAATAGGAATAGTCATCATCATCCCAGCGTTATCCCGGTTGCGCCCTTGCGAGGCCCGGGGTCCACTTTCCTGCTCTTACTCCTCCACTTCGGAAGGTCTTGTGCATCCCCTGTGGTGAGCCCATTGACACGCATGACGTCATCCGCCAAGACGCCAAGCCAGCACTCCTCGGGTCTTCCTCTCCTGCCGGGGCCAGGCGGGGGCGGCATAGCTAGGCATTTGTTTCCCACGTAGTTAGCCGGTTTCCGTAAAACGTGCCCGTACCACCGTAGGCAACCCTCTTGCAGTTTGTCAGCTATATCACGAACATGGAGGTATATCACTTCTGTATAAGTAACTGCAATATTTCTTCATCTTGAATATGAAATTCTTTGCACCCTCTTTTAGCCATTTCTGTAAAAAAACATGAAGGTAAATTATATAAAAGTAAAAGAAAACCATACATTATCATATAGCACTACATATAATAATACTACAACGAATATACCAGATATGGACCAGAGGGAAAAATATTTCCCTTTAGATGATTTGCAATTTTTAGGTACTTGTGCTAATATTCTGCAGTTTACTGTTTTATTATATAAAATTATACTTACCAAATAATATAAAACACGTGACAAAATACAGTTATTTTATTTTCTCAAGTCCAGAACACTTTCAAGATAATATTAGTTCAGCCCCCGAATGTTTTGGTTTTGGCGAAATAAAGTTTGACAGTTGTTTCTTTTTTATTCATTCAGAAACACATTTGGTGCCTTGGAAATACGTTTTATTTTGAAATTCAGTAAAAAAAGTATCGATCTAATAATAAATGAACAACCGGTAACGATTTTTGTAGAAGGGAAAAATATTTCCCTTGAGCGTGAAAGGGTAGTGAGGAAATACGGACAGTAAAAAAACAGACTTTCGGAAATCCAGTTCAAAACACTATTCCAAGTGTACATGAAATAATCTAGGATGTATATCGTGCAGGTGTAAAGTATAGAGCGTCAGAAGATTTAGTGGAGTAATCGCATTTGCAGGCAAACCTGTCCTGCTGGATTAAGTAGACTCTAAACAAGCAACAAGGCAAGACGAATAAAGTGTTAAATACTTTTAAAGCTAGTTTTGTAGCACGTAAGATTTAGTAGACCGAAAACTGCGTCAAAAGAACAGTGTCAATGCGAACAGCACCTAAACAAAAAAAAGTTATTGGTAACGGTTTTTTTGTAAAGATTTCTGAACTCACGGCCTCAGGGTTTTATAAATCGATACTGTGCCATAAAGCGGCTAAGACATAAAATATTGTTTTTATTTGTAGCGTTGGTGATTAAATTAATATTTATTTATCTAATAATTAAAAATTCAAATTCCAAATTGATATTTCCGTAATATTATGCCTTCATGATTTACATTTCACTCTTTTAAAACTCCTTGAACAGAAATAAACTACGAAAAAGATGGAGTTGCCAAGCTTTTAAACGGGGTAAAGTTAACGTAACAATGCTAACTAATGCAAGTTTTATCGGTCAAATTATGTCGCAATTTTCCGAGTTAAATTGACTACGGAGTTGGTAATTAAAGTAAATAACACGGACAAAACACGCTATTGTTTGAGGTTGATGTGTAAAAGCCACTAGAACCAGATTCTAGAGCGATCGAATAAAAGAAAGATATGCTGGCAGTAGTTCGAAAAAGTTATAAAAAATACTGAAATACGAGTAGTTTACTCGTATGTCAGTAGATTCGCGTATATATTTATACATTTAATTGTCTAAGCCTTCAAAAATATCGGGTCTAGGGATCGACCTTAAGAGGAAATAAAAAATAATAATACATATCGAAATAGGGTCGAAATAGGGCTAGACAATTAGTATCGTTGGTTCACAAGTAAATGTATATTTACAGTAAGAATTAAATCTAAAATCAATGTAGGTATTTAATTTTTTATGGGAATTCTTTTAAGGATAAATTAAGTCGATTTAAGTTTCATGTAAATAATATTATTTAGTACATTGCGTTATCAGAACTTGGAATGAATAACAGTGAGCGATGCCGCAGGCGGAAAGCTAGTTTTTTTTATTTCTTGAAATTCGACATCGGATGGAATATCCGTTGATGGAAAACGAAGATGAAACCAAAGATAACAAGGCCTAGTCAATCCTAACGATTCCTAGACTGCACGTTTCCTGAATAACGGACAGACCGATCTCATATGATTATAATGTGCCTTTATCATCGCAAATATTTGAACTGTGGTTGCGACTGCTATCAATGATTTGCTAGAGAATGGCTGGTATACAGTGGGTTCAAATCTTACCTAGGACAAACATTTATGATGATTATGTGATGTTTTTTGTTTTTTATACTGTCTGTAAATATTTATATATTTGCATTTAAGTTCTTGTATAATCTGCTTCTGATACCCATTACACAAGCACTAAAACTACTTACTTTGAGTTCAGAACAATGTAGATTGTAGGTATGTATGATGTTGTTCATTTTTTTAACGAAAAAACGACTAGTTTTCTGTAATAATGTTTGTTTGCAATATTGTTAAAAAAAACCTGTTCATACAATGACGTTCAATTAAAAAACTAGACTCACAATCACGCTCAAATATTGTCCGAAGCAAAAGTCTGCCCACCCGACTATTGGGCAGAGTTTTCGTTTAGTTGTATACGATTGACATTAAATACTAAATGCCACGAGATAAGGTGTTAATTTGAACGAATGTCTTAATGTCATCAGTGTCAAAGCCACTCGGACGTTTTTTGAGGAATTTTTCTTAGAAATTGGGTTGGTCTAGTTGTATATTGACGAGCCATTTGGTGTAATGGTCGAGAAGTCGGCTATTACACCAGAGGTCGCGGGTTCGATCCCCGCACGGTACAAACATTTGTGTGCATGAACATGTCTGTTTGTATCGGTCTGGGTGTTTTCTATGTATAATATGTATGTATTTACAAAAAAAAAAGTATATAAGTAATGTTTATCCGTTGTCTAGCACCCATAGCACAAGCTAATGCTTAGTTTGGGGCTAGATGGCGCTGTGTGAATAATGTCCAGAGAGATATTTATTTATATTGAACGTCATTGTGTTCATACTTATAAAATGGTTGTAGTAATTCACTTTCATAGGAGTAAAGTTATGTAGAGATTGGAGCTAGCAAACAATGACCTGCCGCCATGATGACGAGCCCATTATAAAATTAGGGCAAATTCCTATTCTAATTCAAATCAAATTTGAGCGTAACCGAATCAGCTTGTAATTCCGACGGGACGTGTTGACCTCTGTAATAGTCATTATTAATGAAAGTGCAAGCTCGACAATGACATTAATACATTTTTATTAATTCTCTTGCATTCTTTATTCCGGAGTCCTCAGTGCGAGTAGTCGCCAAGCTGAATTTCAGGTTGCTTTGCATTTGTCAGCTGTATATATCCTAGCTGTCCATATCAAATAACACTTCCGCGGATTACAAGTATTTGTAATGTTGTACTCGAGATAATGAGAGAACCAGTGAAAAATCCTGGTAACAAAACTTGGTCGGAATTATCTTCTTATTCGAATGGACGTAGTATCTCAGTAGTAACAACTTAGATAAGATAGTCATCATTTTCAAATCAAGCTAAATGAACTCTGACACTGGATTAACACAAGACAAAGAGTATGAAATGAGGCAACAGCCTCATCAACTGGGATAATTGAAGCTCTTAATATTTACCTTTAGTTTTCCCTTGAGGTCCTCCTCTTGATATGATGTCACCCCCGTCTTCTCTACGCCAAACAATCTTGGGTGGAGGGTAACCTCTCGCTTTGCAGACGAGTTTAGCTGACCCGCCTTCTGGCACCATCATGTCGCCAGAGGTCTCCTCATTCACAATGTCTGGAGGTATTACTACTTCCAAAAATGCAGTCTGAAAAAACATAGACATCTGTATAATCTGAATGTTTATGGTGTAAGAAACTAAAACGGTATACAAAATAATAAACAGGAAAAGAAAGGGACATTGGCAGACTGCACAAGTAATGTGCGCAAGCAGAAGTGCACTCCCTAACCCTCACTCTCATAATACGGTGGTTCAGCAGTCTGACACGGCTGAAGGCGCAGAGCTAACGTCAAACGAGCTTTCCGAGGTACGGGGCTGTTTTTTACACCACCAACTTCTAGACTCCGGGCTGTGACTGAGTATTCTGAACAGAAAAGCCCAAACACATTTTTTTGGTCCATCCCGGAATTTGAACTCAGGACATCTGGCGCGGCCGTCGCCTTAAAGTGAGACCTAACTAACCACTGCACCACGTAAGCAATCAATTGCACCTTAGCTGTTTCGTCAAACCTTTATTAATTTGTTTAGCTATGTTAGCTTACATGGGAAAGGATTATCATAAGATTTGGCTGCGACACAAAATTATTCGGTCCGCCCGAGACATCCTGATTTCAGAATTCTACTTTCCTAACTCAATCCAAGTAGAACAAAGTTTAGAAAACACCACGCGCTGCTGGGCTAGGGAAATCCGAAGTGTTGGCGAAGTAGTTACGTTCAGTTATCGACTGAAAAACATTTTGGATTTTTGTTTAGGAATATTTTAAGAAATGCGTTCATCGTAGATTATGTTATTGGACAAAAAATATATGTCCAAGTAGCTAGCACGCTTCGGCTCCGCCAAAATATGAAAAACTTGTCTTGAAAATGAAAAATCACAAAAAAAATTCTAAGTTTGTGCAGTCCACAGGTGAAGTCGTTCTAAAGTTATGCGCGCATATTACTTTCGGCGATTCATTTGTAATAGTTTTCATTTTGTTTTTATACAGCAAGTACATACAATATTAGATGGTACAGAGTTAGGAAGTAGGCCGTACTAAATATTTTCAAGTGGAAAATATATACCATACAAGCAAGAACACAATGCATTCATCTTAGTTAACCTATGGAAGTGATCATCTGAAAGTGTTACAGATTTAAAACAAGCAGAGAATTGGTTTCATTGCCAAATACCTAAAGGTAACCTCAGAAAGGGCATTGCTGCAGAGAAGGCGTGAGATCAATAACTTTGTTTTAATAATACGACAGTTTCACCGTCTTCACACCTAACTGCTGAACAATTGACATAATGGAAATTAGTTAGCTTTAGAAAATCACGAAGTGGGTAACATGTGATATTGTGCTGCCACATAAGACTACTCCTCCATTTCCTACGAGTATGTTTTGAAATGTGATACTATATTTTTTGTGGGATGAATAGATTGCAGATGTCATCATTTCACGTAAAACCTACCGAACATAATATTTAGATAAAACTTACTTAATAGCCGTTGGAAGCCGCTTTCGGAAACTAAAATCTTTGTAACATGTATTATATGCTTTATCAGTTATTTTAGGAATTTTATTTTAGGCGACCTTTGTTGTCTGGGATCTATCTGGCCTCTGTTCCGGTCCTGTATAATATTCTCCCCGTTTACCCCGACAATCTTGACGAATAAATGGACCATCGAGCTGGTGGTCACGTACGTCTTCACTTAGCCTTGCTATTTTATAACTATTACATCATCATCATTAGCCTATAAACGTTTCCACATAATGGTATTTTTTTTAAATTTAACTTTTTGAAATTCTGTACACATCCTGCACGTAGTGCAAGCAACCTTTACGGCTTATTCAATTAAGAAACACTTCACTAAGAGGCACCGCTCATACCGCCGCAGGCTCTTAGATCTTCGGGTTTTGTTTCCACATCACGGCAATGGAACAAAGTCAGAATAGTTAGGAATACTCTTACAATATAAACTAAAGGTAATATTATTGATATCGAACTAAAGAAATTCGATAGTGACTTTAGGAGCCATGTGGTTATTTTAGTAGTTTAAAAACTGATATCTTGAAAAAATAAAAATGCTGGTGGGAAATATTGAAACGATGAGTTTTAAAGGCTTTTGTATAATTATGTTAGGGAGCAGATAGGGGTGAAACCCACAGTTAGTCCCATAGTTAAAATATTTTTGTATGAGCATAATTTATTTTATTATCTACGTATATTCATCAAAATAATCGCGAACTTCAGAACGACTGCATAAAATTAGATATTGTATTTATTACTATCAGGAAAAGTTTTATGATTACACAAGAAGATAGTGCGGGCAGCTAGTTTTACTCGCTCTCACAGAAGACCAACGGACGAGTGGTAAAATAACGTTTCACCAAATACGATGTTAAAATAAACGAATATATTTTTATTTTATATCTAAAAACTATTTTGGGACAAATAACTTTCAACATACCTGCATTTTCATTGGGTCTGTGTTAACTTGGCACATATATTGTCCTCTGTCCTCTCTCTTGACGCCTCTTATGTTGAGCGTCCAAGTATTGTAGTCGTTGTGTGTGACGCTTAGCCGAGCATTGTTCGTTATAACATGCTCGTGTATCGCGAGGATCGCTTTTGTGTCCGCTTTGATCCATGCCACCTGATCCCACGTAGATGTCGGAGGAAGCAAAGAGCAAACATTTTTAGTACAATCTGAGCCTTAAGCTCGTCCAGTGAGAACTGATTTAAGCACGTCGACTAACAAAAACCTACAGAGGAATACAACAGTTCAATGAATTTTCCACAATCAGTCTAGACCATAGGCTACCGCACAGGTGAGCGGAAACGGATAGCGTAAATTCACGCTCTTTTCTTTACTGGAACTGTTATAACAGAGTGTCAAGTAAACGTAAATGTACGTCGGTTTCAATTTAAATAATCATATAGCAAGATATAACTGAAAAGTTATCTCGTTATGTGACAGTCACGTTGTACGAATAATAATAATTTCCTTCCCACACACGAGTATCACGTTACACGAGTATTTTAAAAGTTGTTGAACATCAATTTCTACTGTAAAATATCTTTATATTTTTTGAACTTTTTGATTATGGCATACTTACAATAGATGTGGTTCAAAATATTTTATTTAATAAAATGTAAAAAAATACAGTTTTGAATTACCGAATAATCGTGTCTCATGAAATGTTTATTTAATTGCACCTTATAATAATCGCACTAATTTCAAAACTATTCAGGTTTACGACTAACACAAATGTCACGTTTAAGGTGTGGCGTAAACTAAAAACGAGTATAATTGCAACTCAACTCAGTTTCAATTTTATTCGGTTTTACTTTAGGTAATATTTGCAACGAACAATGAAGACAGTGTATTTTGGGTACCATTTGATTGATTGGTGTCTATCCAGCATGAGTGGTAAAGAAAACATGATTACACATCCTCTGTAGGTAATTTGTTAGACGGCAAAAAAGAAAGTACCGGAAGTACTAGTAACAACCAAGAACGCGTCTCAACTCCGCGGCGATTATCTTCGCTTATCGCACTGACTAAAAAACAGCGATGAGTTTTAGAGCGAACAAGTCTAATTACAAGCGAATGCTTCCCAAGAGGCAGTCACGACAACGATCCTCGAGCGCCCAGCAACACTATCTTGTTGCGAGCTCCTAGCAAAATGCTCTCGGAATTTTTAATTACATTTTGGTCTGGTCGCCGTAGCTATGAGCCACTGCGGCGCACTGTGAAAACGCCCCTCGTTTCACCCGCTTTACCGAAACCGTCGACATCGCAATAGAAGCTAATTTCCTGCATAGCGCGTAACAAAAAACGAACAGAATATGCCGTTTATACTTCTCTGGGGTGCGCTCTGAGTCCGGTATTAAAACTTTATTGTTAAAAACAACATTCACTACTCTGTTTGGACTTACAATTCAATAAGAAACTTATGAGAAACGTTGTTCCATCTTAACTTTAAGTAACAATATTTAAGTCCGTATTATTACAGAATGTGCAAGAATAAGTGCACTACTAGGTGTAAGTGCAAAGGTAACATACACGCTACAGATCAATAGGTTTATAGTAAATAGTTAGTGCTTGTGCATGAACACTAATTGTGTCACTAATAGGGTGCCTACAGTGAAAATTAAGTCTACGGAAGAAAACGAAAACGCTGAAGTGTCGTGCGAAGTTCGATACACTTGAGCGCGTCCGTTTGTTAGCAGAATTACAGTCCTTCCCTTAGTGTCCTTATTCGTACAAGATCGTACGTTATCAAAGCTTTTAAAGGACTGTAAAACTGAAAATGTGTGATGCAATTTCAATTCTGTAAAACAAAACAGGCAATCCGTAACTTTAATGTTATTTCAAAAGGAACGTGGCTTTCACGAACGGAAGAATAGCAGTTATCAGCCTACTAATGGCCTACAGTAAGGCCAGTAAGGCCTTTCTCATAATTTAATCAAATAATAAATAAAAAAATAAATATCTCTGGACATTATTCACACAGCGCCATCTAGCCCCAAACTAAGCATTAGCTTGTGCTATGGGCGCCAGACAACGGATAAACATTACTTATATACTTTTTTTTTTGTAAATACATACATAATTATTATACATAGAAACACCCAGACCGATACAAACAGACATGTTCATGCACACAAATGTTTGTACCGTGCGGGGATCGAACCCGCGACCTCTGGTGTAATAGCCAACTTCTCGACCATTACATTAAATGGCTCGTCACCAAATCATTGTCACAATAATGGGAATCTGGTTTATTCACCGTACAAGCTTCATGATTACAAACTACAGAAAATTTCAAAAAATACTAAGTATGGTAAGATCTGGAAATAAAACGCAAGACCTCGATTACGGCCAAGTTAATACCTCTACCTCTAGTTTAACGAGGATCGAAAGACTAGATTTACGAATTTTATTTCTGGGTCATACGAAATATTTCGGCAAATTTTCAAGCACCGAGTCACGGTTAAGCCAGAGATACTACGAGGACTGCCTATGATTTTGATTTATCTGCTCGTAATTCTACCGACCAGCAGTTTCTCTAAGTTAACAGTATCATGGCTTTGGCAATAGTGTCGAAATATCGGAAGCTCCTGAGGGCAGGAATCCTTGTTGGACATTGGACAACAAACTTTTTGGAACAAAAATATTTCTTTTGCAAGATTTCATGAGATTTTCTGGTTACAGTGTTAAAGTGGCTTATATTAAAAGAACTGAAGGAAATCTTTATTTTATAAGTACATCAGCTTTTGCTACTGCATAGCACTTAAAAAATTGGCGTCAAATATTGGATTTAGATTTCATTTAAAAACATGCGGGGAAATGTCAGCCAGCCACAATTTACACGCAAATAACGAGTAAATATTGAAATTGCATCACAAACAGAAAGACAGAATAATAAATAAGGTATAGTTACCACATTTCGAACTCATCCATACCAGCGGTGCATATCGAAGTGATGTGTTACTATAAATATTATTGAAATGTGTTTTTTGTTCATGCGTTAGATTACAATATTTTGCCTAGTCGCTAAATGAGCTATCATTTAAATTAAATTAGTGTTTTCACTAAACAAGGGATTCTAATAACAGATGTGTCTTTTTTATTGTATAGTAGTTGTTGTCTCAATATTGAGCGTTATTAGCTCGAAGATAAAAATCCATCATCTTTTCTAAGTACTGGAGCTTTTCTCAGACCTTCTTTCCCTTATTAGATTATTTATTAGATGAAAATCCGTAATATTTACGAGATTAGAAATTACGAAGTCACGAAAAATTCCGATCGATATGAAAAGCATTTCCAAGTCAAGTATATCTCAATATGAACAGCCTCCAGGGACGAAAAGGCAAGATGTTATTAGTGTTGTGTAATTACTTACGGAGAAGACGTGGTGAGCAAATATGTGACGATCGGGGGATTCGAAGGATCGTAAGAAATCGAGTGACCTGAACTAACGGTCCCATCGAGACTATTATCGAATCTTGTTTGTTGCAAAACCGTTCACGGTTGGAGCGCGGGCTTATCTGTAAGTATCATATGATACAATCAACGATGTTTTCGCTCGAGACGGATATTGTGGAATCACCGATTTACTCTTTAGTTATTGGGATGGAACTACGTGCAAATAATTTGTTAGTGGAAAGCATATCCGATCATAGAAATCGTCCTTTTTTTAGTCATGTACGATTGTATTGTACAGTAAATGAAGTTATATGTAAAGATACTAATAGCAGCGGAAATTTTAAAAAATCAGTATTGTCGGTTTCTCAAGGGTAACTGACTTGTAGACAATGATAATAATATGTGCCACATTAAGTTAAAATATAATAATAATAGTCCAAACTGCTCGGTCTGTGTATTTGAATGTGTAGGTATTTGGGCTGGGCTTTTCTTATATACATATTTTTTTGGAAACATGTTTTTTCACGTGTAAAATGTTAGACATTTCAGCAACATACATTTGTAATATTTGTGAGATAGTGCATGCCTCCACCCAATATTCCCGTGATAAATCTGTGATATCGATCGGTTAGATGATAGTGTTCTAGATTAACTCCCGGGACAGTTTGAGAGCAGTGCCTCTCGAAATGATTGAACAGGGACCAAGGGGTTTGTCCCGGCTTTATTTTAATTTCGTAAAGTGACTGTTTTGCAACGTAAATTCTTGGCTTGGGAGGGTGCTCGATCGTGGTTTGTCCAAAGGTTTTTGTTTTGACAATGATTGACTTTTCCTACTTTGGAAATAATAAAATGAAAGCGTAAAAGTGCGCAGTTAGAGAAACATGCGTGAGGAAACTTTGTATCCCATTCTGGACTTAATTGAAATTCAATTGTTGTTCGAATTTATAGGAATCATCAAGGTGCAGAATTGGATACGTACTAAGATTAGTTTTAAAATAAACTTAAGTGTCAGATTTAAAATATTTTAAGGAAAAGGGGATTGTGCGTCGTGATAAATAAAAAAAGGAAACATCTAAAAGAACATTCCGTATCCTTTAGTTTTAGTGCTTTTAGTTCTATGTTAGTGTTCAGTGCGAGTGGTGCGAGTGTCTAGCTCTACTGCTATTGTGGACAAAGTTACAGTTTATTGTGCAAATATTATTTCGGTGTACAGTGCTCTATACTAGATAGAGAAGGTACTATAGAAGTGCTTGTGAGTGGAAATAGTGCGAAAGAGTGCATTGAAGGTCGTGTGCTAAGAAGTGTGGAAGTTAGTGCAGAAGTATTTGGGTGAGATCTATAATGTTTTGGTCGAGATTGAACAAATTTTGGTAATTCGTTTTGCATACAAAATTATTCATAAAACAGCTTGAGTCTTGAGCTGTTATAGGTGTAGTTCAAAATGTAAGTATAAGAATCATGCATACACTTTACTAAAGTTGTTATCTTTTTCCTATGTAATTCCATGTATGTTGTTGAATGGCAATAATAAATACGAACAAGATTAGGTACATATATTTTCACAGATACTTTACAAAGTATTTTGAATAAGATGAGTGTAAAATAATTTCTAGAATACTAATTCAATTATGAGAAAGTGAAGACCTATAATTTTAACAAATAAATGCTAATCAATATCTAATGTGATGATCAGACACAAATGAAAATTTATTATATATACAAAATTTATAAATTATAATACAATATTGAACTTGGTGAAATCATTGTTTTATTGGTGAAAAGTGTTCAAATAACATTATTGATTTTATAGAATTTGGTGGTGTGCCAAACACTATTTTTATATTGATTTCATGACATTTTTAGTGTCGTTGTCGGCCATATTGTTTTCACAGGTGATCATTTCATTCCCTACTAAAGCTTTTTTTCGTAATTAGTTCATAAAAAGATTGTACCATTATAAATCTCAACCCAGTGCTCAGTGAGGGTGCTCCTCTATGGCTAGCTGTAACGAGTCGGTTTGATACACACCCTGGCAGTGGCGGAGTCGCCACTCACCCTGTAACCACCAAGGTTATTCACCACGCAGGTGAACATCGCGTCTCGGCCTTGGGCTATGGTCACGTTCTCCAGCGGGTACAGGAAGTCTGGCTCCAGACCTAAAGCTGGAAAAGAAAAAAAATATTAAGTTTTTTTTTGTTTCAGCACAACGTAAGTTTTATAGGCAGCAGATCAACCTACCCTTATCTGCCAAAAAGGTCTCAATTGAAATAGAACTCTATGCAACGGTTATTAATTTGAAAATTGGTTGTAGGAATTTGACAGATTAAGGTAGATTGATGTGCTGCTGACTGTTGTACACGTACAGTCTGTTCACCATAAGTTGTCCTTTAGCCGCCATATTGGCAGCATTGCCTACGCTTTGTAAATCTGTCAAAAAACAGATTGAAAGTATTGAAAAACAATAGTACCAATATAGCGGCTAAAGGACTTCTTATCGTGAACGATCTGTAATATCTCTTGCATAATTATGACGTTACACAAGTCATCTAGACAAGTGACTTGTGTGACTTGTTTTGCAAGTAAATAGATAGTAGCAACCTTTTTTTTTATTACATTTTCATTAGTCTCCGGTTCATCTACGATGATTGATTATAACAAATGTATCAAAGTACACAATAGATAACTTGGACGTTTCGTACGAACGAGAACGTTAACACATGTATCTCAACGCAACCAAAGAAAGATAATATTAACCCCAAGACAGCGGGATTCGATGAAAAAATCAAAAGACAATGATGCGTCAAACATCAGTTTGATTTTTTGTATTCACCCGCTTCCCCGGCAGTGATATCGGCGGGTTACCAGAGCGATAAGTGATTTCGCCCTCGATGTCTGCGACGCGCGATTTGCATAAATGGCGAGAAGCGGGAAGTTTGGCAGACACGAAAATATTTGAGCCACATAAATGATATTATAAAACAGGAATCAGAGCTACCGCTGGTTTAATATTTGCGTGAAATAATTTATGCTGAGATGAAAAGTACTTAATTAGCTTGGTGTTGCAATTCATAGTGGCCGCTTTACATTTTTATCAAGAGTAAAATATAATAATGATAGCATTTCCAGCGTAAAATAAATCAATCTTTGTTTAATGTTATTATTTTTGTAAATGACGAGAATTATGCTACAGTGGACTCATAAAACCTCCCTTTCTTGATATCAGTTAAGTGTTGTATGATATTTGTATTATTTGTACCAAAAGTACGACAATTTGATGTTCATCAAAGTTATCTGGTCGTAATTCAGAAGTCATCCAAAGGCACACTTAAACTGGTGCAATAGAGGTAACAAAGATAGGACCATAAAATAGTACCTATGAGTGAGCGAGCTCTCGGGCTATTTGGTTGGCCCCGTAAAGTATCAAATGGTTGTGATTGTTCACAGTGCGTATATTTCTTACTAAATACAAACATATTGAAAATAAAGTGTCCAAGTGATTTTTGTTTTTAAAAAAATTCGGAACATGGTATTTTTTCAGTTTGGAAAGGACCTACAACATTATTTGAGAAAAAAAATACCTATCACAACTTTGTGTAACGTATCCTGTCTAGGAGCGCTCGTTTAAGCTATCATTTTATTTTATTTGTCTTTATACGTACGAAACTTTACATAGCTACTACGAAGAAGTTAAACACAGCAAAACGTTCGCACGTAGTACTACAAAGATCTCTGAGACTCTTATTGCAACTCGGCGCGGGAAGAATGATTTATATCTGGCCTCACATAAAAATGTCTCTTGGCGAGTAGGTATTGTCGGGATAGCTTGAGGCGTCAATATTCTACGTGACCACCTCCCCGTCGCGGAAACATGTGTCGGAAGTGAGAACTATCTATTTACTGGCAGAATGGCGATCTCGCTACTAAATTATTTGTATGTACGTACGCTGCGATTATATCTGCATTTGCCGATTCACCGGTCATATACATTACATACAATGATTTATTTATTTGCGATGTAGCTACGGGTCATAAATTGTAGAATGTCATAAAAAAAGATAAGTGTGCTCTATGAGAGTTTGGAGAGCGTGTTGGAATGTTATTTGATTTTTATTTAAGTTATTGTTGTCTATAAATAAAAAGTGGTTGCATTTATTTGAAGCTACAGAAAAGAAAAATAAGCTTTGAATAAACTTATAAGTTTTATGGAGCTTTTTATAAGTTATGGGCTATTTATCTGTTAGATAAAAACTGTGCGGATATTTTTTTTAAATTTGCTAAAAAGGACAGTGTCTAAGTTATCTAACAGAAAAAATATCAGGAACTTTTCTGGGTGGAAGTGGCCAAAATTCCACCACCTACATATCAGACGCGCAGAGGCATGACTCTTGTCTCTCACAGTACAAATGACCTTAACAACTCCACATATTCAAGTCCACGCGTGGCAACCCCAAATGGGTCAGCCAACAGGGGACAAATGTCGACAAGCCGAAATGTCGAACCTACAAACAAGCCTTTTCCACTCGAGTATTTCGGTCGCGGCCAAAATGTCGATGCTTAATTTTAGCCGACAAGCTCGCATGTGTAATCGTTTGCATTAGCCCGGTAATGTAGTTACCAATTTTGTTTTGATTAGTGCCAATTAACGGCAAATGAACGATTTATTTGATTACGCACGCGTTTAATAATTCAAAGTTATTTGCTGTGATGTAATCTGTTTAAGTTTTGGTTGGAGACTGATTCGGATAAAAGAATGGATTTAATTACATAAATATAATGATAAATATGTTTGGGTAAGGATTAAGCATAGCTAGTACAAGGACTATGCGTGCCAGACAATGGATGCAATAAGTACTTTCAATGGAATAGGCCGCAGTGGCCGCTTACCATCAGGTGGGCTGCTAACTGATCTAGCATTTACTTACATAATATGTACTTCTTTAGAAACACTCATACCTATCCAAAATGCATATAAATTAAGGCGTATTAACGTGTACTGTACATACCTCTAAGGTATTAATAGTCAACAGTCAACTTCTGAACTACATGTTTCGACACTGCCCCATAGAGGTTTAAATCATCCACAAGCAGAAGTTTTTTAGCAGCTACAGAAATGTAAAAAAAAACAAATATACAAAAGTTTTCTCACCTTTACAATAAAGTTGGAATACATTGCGATGCACGGACAATCCCTATCCGACACTCAACTGAGTGAAATGATTTTCGGACTCGGCATTGAATATCAAGTCCCCCGCGCAGATGCCCGGGAAGCAAGTAGTCGATTTGTATAGGGAGAGTGATCGGACTCCCAATAACTAGCGATTGGTCACTACGATCAGATGAAATTTTGAATTCTAAAGTGGATTCGCAGGGCATTGACACGGGGATTGCAACATTTGCAACACGATTGCAGAGAGAGAAAGATACAAAGCGAAATATTGGTTTATAAATTTTACTGTAAAATCGAGTTTGTAAAATGGTTGATTTAAGGTTCGTCTAAGTTTCGTGTTAAAAAAAATATACCAAAATTTAAATATATTGATAAAAATATTGTGCATATTTTTTTAGAAGCTCTGAAAATAAAAATATACTCAAATACATACCCATTATGCCGAAAACATTTACTGCAAATTGTCAAAAATTTCACGTAAGTAAATTATTTGAATAAACTACTCCATAAGTCGATTGAAGATAAAAGGAGGTTCTCATCAGATTTTCATATATTTTTTTTATTTTAATAGTTTTCCCGTCTTTTATGAGTTGATTTATAAATTATTTAGAATCTCTGTAGGTTTAAGTTCTTGTGAACAGTGTTGGTCGTCGCGCCAAATAACTATTGCAAATGATAAACTATGCTTGACTGTCTGTCTAGATAACGCAGTGGTAATGGCCAAACTACGCGATGTTATCACCTGCAGTCATAGGTTCTGTCCATGAACCAAACACATACATGGTTTTCTCTCGAAAATTCTCAGTTACAGTCCGTAGCCAGAAGGTTGGCGGTGCTAAAAAGCTCGTGCCTGGGAAAGCATGCAAAGCCGTTAGTCCTGCGCCTTATCTCTGTCTGGTTGTCGCAGACTGCTGTCTCACAGAGTTGTAAGAGTGACGGACTAGGGAGTGCACCTACTAACGCACTTTTGTGTTATATTTCCTATAAGTGTATGTAAATTATTAAAATTTAGATCCTAGCCCGAGTCGTCTGTAAAAATGCATGTCCAGAAATTACCTTTGTATTTATATCGCACTTCATCGAATTTTAAAGAAAAATAATTCGGTTGATAACATCTAATTCGTATGGTATGTATAAAGGTGAAAAAAAAATCTAGGTATTATACAGTATTTAGTAAAGTTTTAAACATATTTATTTAATTTTTTAGAGTCAGGTTTTTTGTCAAGTATTAGACGTCGTGGCACACAGGGCCCACAGGTGCTTGTCAAGTACAGACGACTTTGGCGTCCAAAAAGTTAAGTAATCTATAGTTCGTTACTAGTAAACTGCCCCGATAAATCGCTGTTCTAAATACTCACCCTAGTACCAGTAGGCGCTGTATTTACCAAATCCAGTCACCTGGTACTAAGTTAGGAGCATAAATTCGAGCATCCCATAAATCTTGCACTCCTCCACGCATCGGTGGTTTTCTGATCGATTTGACTTTCCAAGTATCTCATATATTAAAATAAGTTACATTCGCGTCTAGGTCCTAGTTTGGGTTACGAACAATTACCTAACACGGTTTCGTACTTTGGAGATCGAAAGTTAGTTACACGTAACAACACTGCCACTTCCGGAAAGTTCTGGACGCTGAGGCTGCCGATTTTCAATAGCAGGTAGCTTGGCTGTTGGGTACTTGGGTCGGAAAATTTTCACTAATATTTTAAGTATGAAAGTATAAACTTTTCCACTAGTTTCCTTTTAGTTTAAATGGTGTTTTGATGGGTTTACTGAGTAGCTGCAGTAAAAGGAAATGAAGGTTCTACGGTTCGTTAAATAATAACAAATGAATCGGTTGTTTTTCACAGTCGTTGATTTAAATCATATTAGATATATATTTTTTTATACTAGGTCAGTTGGCAGATAGGCTCGCAGCCCACCTGATGATAATCGGTTACTGCGGCCTATTCCATTGAGGGACACTTCACCAATAAGCGTCGCTCAGTGTGCTGCCAGACTGAAGGCTCATCTGATCTTCAAGCCTTTGATTTCAAGTGTTGGAACACAGCCGGAGCTGTTATGGCGGCAGATTTCACCTACCACCAACTAGACCCAAGGCGGGAATCGTACCCACGACCGCCGCGTTTTATACCCGAGCGGCTTAGCCACTGGGTTTCCCTGTCTCCCCGGATGGTAGCTAGTGGCGCCCGATCCCGCTCCCGCCTCCCTGAGGGCGGCCACGATGAATGATTTATACTCTCGTTTGCCTGAGTTTTGGACTTACACTAATTAACGAACACTTATTGTAACATTTTAAGCGTTTCGGCATAAGAAATTTTATTAAAAACACAAAATTTTAACACAAGATCGTTCGATCGATTCGATTCCATCGAGAAAAAACGACGCGACCGCGCGAATATAAGTTGTTTGTTACAAATGTTAATTACTCACAAAATACTTGACAGAGGTAAGATTATTTTTCACCGCCAACCAATGACAGTTGCACCAATCTAGCGCAAAAATATGTATTCTTTGTAATAATAATAATTTCTTGTTACTTTTGGGACAGAATGTATGGTGGCAGATTTTATCTCTGTGGGTGGTAGGTAGGTATAGCTAGTTGGATTCTAAAAAAGTCCTGTCATCAACTACACCCGCATAACCCGAGCTGCTTATCCATTGTTTCTCGGCGGCAATCAATTTCGTATGTTGCGACTGTCTTAGTTGTATTAACTTAATATATCTACTCGTATGAACAAAACTTGCAAGTTTCGTTCTACCTACTTTATAGTGTTGTAGGTAAATTAAGCAATGTTGTAACAATAATACCAATATATTAGAAAAAATTCAATTTGTCCAGGTATCAGGCGGGACTCGAACCCACGTCCCTCGCTGTCCGGGCGAGTGCACTACCAACTATGCTACCGAACCCTTAGTGGACCCGTTGAATTTCTTCTAGTATTGATTTACGCTACGGCAGCGCCATCTCTTCAATGTTGCAGTAATTACTACTTACAACATCCGAAAGGAATACTTTTACAAGTATTTACCAATCTTTGAGAAGAGATTATTTATACATTATATTCTATAATTTTTTAAAGCATATTGCCTGCTTAATGGCGATATTAATACAAATATATTAGAAAAAATTCAATTTGTCCAGGTATCAGGCGGGACTCGAACCCACGTCCCTCGCTGTCCGGGCGAGTGCACTACCAACTATGCTACCGAGACCTTAGTGGACCCGTTGAATTTCTTCTAGTATTGATTTACGCTACGGCAGCGCCATCTCTTCAATGTTGCAGTAATTACTACTTACAACATCCGAAAGGAATACTTTTACAAGTATTTACCAATCTTTGAGAAGAGATTATTTATACATTATATTCTATAATTTTTTAAAGCATATTGCCTGCTTAATGGCGATATTAATACAAATATATTAGAAAAAATTCAATTTGTCCAGGTATCAGGCGGGACTCGAACCCACGTCCCTCGCTGTCCGGGCGAGTGCACTACCAACTATGCTACCGAGACCTTAGTGGACCCGTTGAATTTCTTCTAGTATTGATTTGCGGACAAATTGAATTTTTTCTAATATATTTGTATTAATATCGCCATTAAGCAGGCAATATGCTTTAAAAAATTATAGAATATAATGTATAAATAATCTCTTCTCAAAGATTGGTAAATACTTGTAAAAGTATTCCTTTCGGATGTTGTAAGTAGTAATTACTGCAACATTGAAGAGATGGCGCTGCCGTAGCGTAAATCAATACTAGAAGAAATTCAACGGGTCCACTAAGGTCTCGGTAGCATAGTTGGTAGTGCACTCGCCCGGACAGCGAGGGACGTGGGTTCGAGTCCCGCCTGATACCTGGACAAATTGAATTTTTTCTAATATATTTGTATTAATATCGCCATTAAGCAGGCAATATGCTTTAAAAAATTATAGAATATAATGTATAAATAATCTCTTCTCAAAGATTGGTAAATACTTGTAAAAGTATTCCTTTCGGATGTTGTAAGTAGTAATTACTGCAACATTGAAGAGATGGCGCTGCCGTAGCGTAAATCAATACTAGAAGAAATTCAACGGGTCCACTAAGGTCTCGGTAGCATAGTTGGTAGTGCACTCGCCCGGACAGCGAGGGACGTGGGTTCGAGTCCCGCCTGATACCTGGACAAATTGAATTTTTTCTAATATATTTGTATTAATATCGCCATTAAGCAGGCAATATGCTTTAAAAAATTATAGAATATAATGTATAAATAATCTCTTCTCAAAGATTGGTAAATACTTGTAAAAGTATTCCTTTCGGATGTTGTAAGTAGTAATTACTGCAACATTGAAGAGATGGCGCTGCCGTAGCGTAAATCAATACTAGAAGAAATTCAACGGGTCCACTAAGGTCTCGGTAGCATAGTTGGTAGTGCACTCGCCCGGACAGCGAGGGACGTGGGTTCGAGTCCCGCCTGATACCTGGACAAATTGAATTTTTTCTAATATATTTGTATTAATATCGCCATTAAGCAGGCAATATGCTTTAAAAAATTATAGAATATAATGTATAAATAATCTCTTCTCAAAGATTGGTAAATACTTGTAAAAGTATTCCTTTCGGATGTTGTAAGTAGTAATTACTGCAACATTGAAGAGATGGCGCTGCCGTAGCGTAAATCAATACTAGAAGAAATTCAACGGGTCCACTAAGGTCTCGGTAGCATAGTTGGTAGTGCACTCGCCCGGACAGCGAGGGACGTGGGTTCGAGTCCCGCCTGATACCTGGACAAATTGAATTTTTTCTAATATATTTGTATTAATATCGCCATTAAGCAGGCAATATGCTTTAAAAAATTATAGAATATAATGTTGTAACATTTACTTTCAACAGCGATAGCGCTAGAAAAACCGATGGGCGCTTCATTTGTGATTTGGTCCAGTGATTTCGTTTAGTTTCGCTGAAGAGCATTATGTTGGCGTAAGCTGCACCCTAAATTGTTGTTTCAATAGTGTATTTGCAATTCAAAATAAAAAGTACAGTAAAAATGTTAATTCGAGAAAATGTTCGAGGTTTAAATCTTTTTTCAGTATGTACATTAATAACTTTTTTAATTTTATTAACTTTATTTATCATAAATTTTGTCAGTAAATGATGTTAATAAATAATAATGATATTATTTCCTTGCTGTTGATGCGATAAAATTTTCATGTTTATAAAAAAAGACTAGAAGAGCTGCAGCTCTGCTTAACTTATATTATTTTGTTTAGGAAAATCCGCCTCATATATTTAAAAATTCTATCAACAGCCGTTGCAATCAGTTAAGTCATAGAATTTATCACTCAAATAGTAATACAATACAAAATAGGATTTTATGTTATAAAGTTCATTCACCTCAAGACATCTCACTGTCGAAACTTGTTCTTCAATATTTCGAGTTGTCACAAAATGAGTTGACGTATTTACAAGGAGTTTTCGCAAAGACGTTTCGCTAGGAATGTCCGTTGCACTTCGGATCCCACTCAGTCTTGCTCGGGTTTGTTTGCGTCTACTAGTTAAATGTTGGCACGAACTTCATTTCGACCGGACTGGACTTTAGAGAGGTACCCTTGTTATGGTTGTTCGAGTATGTTTTTGCGGTGTTGAAGGCTTAGGCTGCGATCGCATAAATGTGTTAATATGCAGTGTTTTATCAAGATAGATGTCAGTGTAATAATGATAATACCTTCTTATTTTAATTTATTAAAAGAAAAATCATCTAAGTTGTTTGACATGAACGTATCTATAAATAGTATTGGCCCTAAATTAATTAACAAACTTAGTAAATATTTTTCACAAGTAAAAAACAAAGCTGGTTCGCAAGGCCGAATTCTCATTGTTATATCGTACTTATAAAAAACAGAAGGTCGTAGCTAATATTTTAATAAATGTTTCCCCAGTCTAAAGCTTATATCCTCAGGAATTTATAATAACTTCCACCAAGAAGCAATCTCTAATAGAAAAAAAATCGAATGCAAGCAATAAATGCGAAACAATGTTCAACGGAACCAAGAATTCTGGTTTGTGGTTTCCGAGTTCACTCGCAGCAAGGAAATTCTTCAACAACATTGTTTCTAAATTAAAACAATCTCATAATTGCACATTCTCCAACTTATTTGATGCAGCGTAGGTATTTAAAAGGGGTGTATAAGGTTCGTAACGGAAAGGGGTGGTCGGGCCGGGTAAGTTTTGAGGCAAAGTTAAGCCGATTAAGTGTCATTTCCGCCACGGAACTAGCACTGTTCATTAAATATTTCGAGTGACTTAATTGCCGAGGTCGGTCGTCTGGCAAGTTCTGAAATGTGAACAGATTCGTACCTCTTATTCTGTGTCGTAAACTCGCCTCAAGAAAATGAATGTCTCAAGTTTTTATTGTTGTCGCGTTTATGTTGAATAGCTCACAGTTCGTCTGTCGTTCATTTGTTTAAATTGAATGTTTTGATAACTTGTTTTTAAATACTGGTAGTAACAATGCAATCGAATTTTACATCTACACCTGTCTATGGGGCACTTAGTAGTGACCCAGTCCCATGTCGTATCTACGCATAAAAAAAGACAAATCCACGGTTATACTTTAAGTATTAATGTTCAAAAGCTTCTTAGGTAGCAATTTTTTCCGAGGAGAATGCTTTTAGACAGCATATTAACAGATTATCTAGACCTGCGGCCGTGTGTAGGATTCGGACTAAAAGGACCATCGGATTGGGACGTGCTGGTTCCAAGCCTTGGCTATTAACGAGCCTGGCTTATAAAACACAATAGTTACGAAATGCTACTTTACTGATGCCTTCTTAAAGGTTATTCCCCAGACCTCCTCTTATTCCACACACGACACAGTTTAAAGTACAAGATATTTTTTTTTATCAAAAACCAATATGTTCGATTGTTACCTAGCGGATACGATAACCATTATTCGAACAATCACTTCGACTACATAAAGCACGTGTGAAACTATTCTCACAGGTAAACGAATTACCCGCTTAGAATAAATAAAAGAAAGTGCCGAGGTGAGACCGAATAACAGAGAAAGAAATAAACACTGGTACGGATGCAATCCGACTATGTTTATTAAGGTAGTTGACTATTATATTTTGTTCTCACGAAAAACAATTAGTTATTTATTAATATAAAAACACAATATCCGATGTCACAAAACTCGAATTTTACCATTCCGTTGATATTTTAATTATTCAGATCATAAAGATTATTTTATCAATAAAACATACCGAAATGTAATTTATCAATTTCATTCAATTCTCATAGAATATTAATTTAGGTAAAACAATTGAGACGGTTTGAATGTGCCTTAATTTTTGCGGATAATGTTACTTAATAGATTTTCATTTACTGATTGAGAAATGCCTGTTATAATATTTAAATGCCGAATAAGAGCTTACATATTAAATGAGGCCTAAAAGTTTAGGTTAGATAGATATGTCGCAAGTATTTTGTGTGTACGTGAAAACGTAAAAGATTTATCAAACCTAAATGTGATGATAAAACAAAATAAATTACTACCTAACCTTTGAAAAAATCTCACACCTTTAATCCTTTCACGACTTAAACCTAAATAATAGTTAAGAAAATATCAAAAAAGAATTTCATTGCAATACTGCCCTAGACAAGCGGCATTTATGACGTTCGTTATAGCTCAATTTGCGATAGCGAATGTCAAATCCCATACTTTCAACACGTGACTTTTCTATGGCATCTGTCAAATCCATACAAATTGGACTTAGCGAAATTCGCCAGCTATGAAGCGATGTCATCTTGTCTAAGCCCCCTGTTCTGTAAAGTGATTAAACAGAGCAACAAAAACCAAATAAGCGCACAATAAGAAATGTTATAAGAACCCGCTTCGCTCAGACATTATCTTAAGGGAAGTAAATCTCCAAAGCCGACAAGGAACATTGTTAGTCAATCATTATTGAATTACCGGTCTTATCCGAGGGGTGGAAAGCACAAAATCATTATATCCGTACAAATTAATGCCGAGGTTTCCCGCGCTCTATAACCGAGAGACGGCTACGTGATTCTTGTTACATATTTGCCAATATCAAACCAATTTGACAACGTTTATCGTGTTAAGAGATTAGGGGTGCCCCGTTACAAAGATGGAAGTTTATTTAATTCATAATTTTACTATAGTAAGGGCCGGCTTTAAAATTTTGTAATAATTTATCTGTCAGTAAACGTAGATGTTGTTTCCTTTGACCATTGCCAAAAAAAGAAAGGAGCAGCATTAGTGTTATTTCCATCATTGTACCTATAATAATTTTATACAATATATTATCGTGCGTTGTAATCGTAATTTAAGTAGATACACGATAATGATTAGAGATATCTACATTTTATACTTATAGTTTATATGTAGTTCAAATATTTACATTAAAAAGCATATTTAAATACTTATTAATGCTTACTCCGAAGTCATACAAATATCCAAATCGTACCTCGAAATAATATTTAGAACACTAAATCATTATCTATGTAATTTGCTCGAGGGTACAGTTGATCTATTGCACTTATTTTTATTTATCAAACATCATATTTTGGCTCGGACACGTGGAGAAAATGAGTGAAGATCGAGCGGTGAAGCGAGCATACCTTGGACGGCCTAGTGTTAAACACACAAGGTTATGTAAGATCTGCGCGAACTCCGAGTGGGAAACTGGTGGGAGAAGGCGCAAGATAGACTGAAGTGGCGTCTTTTGTTGTCGGAGGCAAGTCTCATTTTGGGGTCGCCGCGTCATCTTAGTAGTAGTAAATATAATAAATATAATATTACAAAAAGAAAGGATTTGAATGTTTGTTTGTATTGAATAGGCTCCGAAACTACTTTATCTGATTTAAATAATTCTTTTACTGTTGGAAAGCTACACTATCCCCGGGTGACACCTATGTCGCATAGGGTACTTTTGATCCCGAAAATGTGGGGGGAAGGGGGGGATATTTGAAAAAAGAAATAACGTGCGGGTGAAACCGCAGTCGCAAACCGCAGGCTAGTAGTAAATATGAATATTAGGTTTCAGATTTTATCCTCTATGGGAAGGGAAGCAGCTTGTTCACTGAGCTGCTTTCTCTCTAGCGCAAGGCCTCTAGCTGGCTGACACTGAGGTTGGGCCCGTCAATTGTCACAAGGATAGCAAGGGCTCGGCCCTTTCGGGTGTGAAGGGCAAACCGGGAGAGGTAAGTGGGAAGTGGGACGAACTTCTGTTCCGGTTACGGAGGTTACAAGCCTACTCCTCCAAAAAGGACCGACACTGAGGTGAAGCAGTGAGTTATGTAAATAATAATTAAGATAAAAAATTGAAAAAGATAGAGCCGACTCTATCTTCTTCGATTGAGAAAAAAGATTTAGAGATATTAAGAGACGAGATGAACTTGTTTAAACATTAATTTTTATGTCATTAATTTTGTAACATAACTCGTTTGTCGTACCTGGCCGCTATCTCGGCGGGAGCAATTACTGGGTCAAGCCAGTTTTGTCGAATACAGCTTGGATTATTTGATCACCAATCCGTATTTGACAAACGTGGTAATTACACCAGTAACTATCATTGTCTTGTTGCGATGTCTTGTTAAGAGCTTTCCCTGCTGTGGAAAATGTTATTTTAATTTCAATAAGTTAATACATGTAATCAAATTTAATAATACAATAAGCAAACAAAGCACCCAGTGTTTCAAGTTTCTGGTTAGTTCATATTTGTCGATATCAAACCAATTTGCCCGAAGTTATTGCGTTAAGAGTTGGGTTGGAGGTGATTGTTATGGGATTAGGGGAAGATTAACTGATGTTTGCAAACGTATTTAGTGACTTCAAGGTCCTGTATTATCGCGCCATGCCATATTTCATGATTATAAAAATATCTTTGTACAATATTCACCCAGCGCTACCTAGCCCAAAAATAAAGCTTGTTTTCTGTGTCATAGAAAACTACTACATCCTTTATATAGAAAATACTTCCAATACGAACAGACATGCACGAAAATAAATGTTAGTACTGTGTGGGTTTGTGGCCCGCGAATCTGATATTCCCACCCTACAACATTTTTTATGAACATTATAATACAGAATGAACACTTTTTAAAGTTCAAACAAGATGAAACAAGTAAAAATGTTAGCAATCATTAAACAAAGTTACGAACTTCTTACCAAGACATTTTCAATAAACAATTGCAAAATCCCACTTGAGATACGGTTTTGTAAAAGTATATCCGCGGCGATCGGTCTGCCGGCCTCACTTTTTCAATATCCCGCACCTAATGGCCGACAGATGGCAAGTTGGGCAAAGTGATGCTATCAAAAAGCGATAGGCCGCGGTTCGCCGGTTATCGGAGCACTTTGCGCTTCCACTGACGCGGGTCAACTTACAACATGTTGTACACGAGTTAACACGGCTTAGAACACTGGGGGAGTCTTACGGGTCGTAGATAAATGTATTACGTTGAAACAATTGCAATTTCATGATCGGTTGAAAAAGAAATTAGTTTTGATGAAATGCTTTTAAGTTACGAATTAAATCATTCTGATTGAAGGATTCATATAATTTAGAGCTTAGACTCATTAAAATTTATAAGTGTATTGAACGTTGAAACAATTGGAAGTGTTATTTACATTTTATCTGACCACGTACTAAAAATATTATAAGTATTTCAGTGGACTTGTTAATTTCTATGTACATAATGATAGTCAATGGCGTGGCAACCTAAATCTTTTCCGAACAAGCGAAATGTTTATATGCTATTTTTTCTGTGAATACATTTTTTAAAATTCTTTTGAACTTTACTTTCTTTTTTTAAATCAAAGGTAACAACTTCTTTGGTGAGAACTAAGGACTACTCAATTTGCTTGAGAAAAGGCAAAGCAAAAGTACCTTTAAGATAAGCCGTATGTGTGTTTGAATAAAATTAAAGGTAATTAGAAATCACACCAAGCAATCTAGAAGGTTAATTTTCCAAATACAAAGACTTTCCTGTAATAATGATCATAACAACTTATGCTTCCCATTAACGGTGATCATAAAATCTCACTCCGTAATCCTAAATATTTTCAAATGATGGAAAAATTGTCATTGTTCCGCAGATTGCAGTTGTACATCTGTTTAATAACAAAGCCCTTTTAATTTGAGGTAATTGTATTTGCCACGGGACGTGATTACCGCCCCTGTCTTTGTTTTTCAAGTCAGGTAAAATTAAAGATATCATGTTTTGTGCTTTTGTATAAAATCTTTTGTCTCCTTGTATTTTCAGCAAATGTAATTTACGCGTGTGGAGTTTAAAGTGTGTTTGAAGGTACGCAACTTGTTATGGACCACGGTGTCCCATAACGGACAGTACTTAATAACATAGTATACGAGGATTAGCATAGGTCTAGCAAATTGCTTTTCTTGTATGTTCTTATCTTGTATATCTCTATCTTGTACTGCAATATTATATCTACAGAGCAAATAAAGGCTTTTCAGTTTAGGCCACTGAAAGATAAAAAGAAGAAGGACGCTGGTGTTATGTTTTATAATTTTATGAAACAAAACCCTTATGGGTTATGTTCGTGGGTTCAATTTCCGCTACGGTAGGATTTATGGAGGTTACAAGCCTTCTCTAAAAATGAACGACACTGAGGTGAAGCAGTGAATTTTTGTAAATAATAATCAAGATAATACTAAACTTAATATTAAAAAAGGTAGAGCTGACTCTATCTTTTCCGATTGAGAAAAAAGATTTAGAGATGTTAAGAGACGAGATGAACGTTAGGCTTTAAACATTAATTTTGTAACCTATCTTGTAAGTCGTACCTGGCCGTGATCTTGGCGTCCTGGGAGCAATTACCGGGTCAAGCCAGTTTTCACTCATTGTCATAATAGTTCCGGTACTTTTAATGTAGGAGCTAGTAATCAAATTTATTACATAGGTACATCAAACTGCAATATTCAGAGGAGCCTACATTTTATTGCTGCACATTCCGATGTTTCCAAGTGATTGAAAATTATGTAATTTTAGACCTGTTCATTTGGTTTTAATTTAACATTAACATTATTTGTTTGTTGACTGTACAAAATATTAAGACAATTTACATTTTATTTCGCTAATGACGAAACGCTATTGCATATTATGAAAGTCAAAAACGGTGACGAAACGGGGTGATGACGAATCGGCCCTAACCCTTGTCATGCATGGATGGAATAGAATGTAGTCTACTAACTGAATTATTTACATTAATAAAATGCTGCGACAAAACCAACTGTAAGCCTTAAAGTGAGTCTAGAAAATAAAAAGTTAACTGCACAAAATGGTAAGAAAGAACACGGAACCTTAAGTCAGTAATTCACTTTCTTAGATTAGACTAGTGCTGCTTATAATTCTTATCCGGTGCTAAATGGTCTAAGAATACAGAAACAGAGTCATAGCTATTCATCTCGTGCAACTATTTTAAATGCTACAGCTAACTGCACTTCGAATAAAAGATTAAATTACATTTGCAACTCGCATTCCTGGTATGGCTCTACCTTTGCAACGGTTTGTATAGAGGTCGTAGTTAGAGGAAAAATAAATTTGTTATCATTTTGAAATAAGTTTTTGCCTCGTGTTTTTCATAGAATGATTATAATACTGTAATTTCAAGTAAAAAATGAATAAATTAATATTTCTGGACATTATTGACATAGCGCCATCTAGC
Organism: Mecyna flavalis; assembly: GCA_949319885.1. Taxonomy (NCBI): domain Eukaryota; kingdom Metazoa; phylum Arthropoda; class Insecta; order Lepidoptera; family Crambidae; genus Mecyna; species Mecyna flavalis. The sequence continues at coordinate 12,886,699 of OX439426.1, forward strand.
CCCAAACTAAGCATTAGCTTGATCTATGGGTGCCAGACAACGGATAAACATTACGTACATATACTGTTTTTTTTTGTAAATACATACATATTATACAAAGAAACACCCAGACCGATACAAACAGACATGGTAATGCACACAAATGTTTGTACCCTGCGGGGATCGAACCCCCGGCCCCTGGTGTAATATCCAACTTCTCGACCATGACACCAGATGGCTCGTCGGCAAATAACCGGCAACATTAAATTTATTTATTTCTATTTAAAATTTAATGTTTACACAAACCGTTAAAGCTTACTGTCAAAACCAGTTACAGGAGGAAAATCTACGGGTCTTTTAAGATTTTGGTAACATATTGCAGTAGAATTAAATGCTTGCCTGACAACTGAGACAAGTGGTTTTTTCTGGTGGTTTTTTGAGTGTGTGCGTGATTTTTTTAGGTTTTTTAGTGTTTTTTTTGTTTCCATGTAAGTATTTTCTCTAATGTGGTTTTTTTTTTTATTATTAAAGTACAAAATTAGAAAAACGGCAGCAGTGGCTAAGAAACTAAATCTGACTAAAACAGGTCACAATAATCACTAACTCTTGTAGTGTACAAGACTTATCCAAAAAGGTGCTGCATTCTCGTGTGAACGAGTTTTAGGGACTTAGTATTTCGTTTAATTTTACTTTATTCTAGATTCGTATAAAATTAACAACGGTTTCATCCCCTTATGGGATAACAATATAATGTCAATAACATATAACTGTGTAATCGAATCAGATGTTTTATACAACGTACAACGAACCAATAAAAATTCATGAATAATTTGATTGTATTTCATTGCCTATTTTAGCTCCCAATAAAGCGGAAAGATTTGTTTGTTTGTTTTGAATAGGCTCCGAAACTACTGAAACGATTTAATTAATTCTTTAACTGTTAGAAAGCTACACACACTATCCCTGGGCGACATAGGCTACTTTTGATCCCGGAAATGTGGGGGGAAGGGGGGAATGTTTCATAAAAGAAATTACGCGCGGGTGACACCACTGAGGCGACCGCTAGTTTGGAATAAACTTTTGCCTATTTCAAGAGTAAAAATAAACATCTAGTATTATGTAGTAATGCTAATACCAATGTTTAAAATGAGAAAAGGATTTCCCACAGAAAAAAAAGAAGTAGGACGTAACACTATGTATTCTGCAGTAAGGAGTGTTGTCATTAGTTTCTTTCTCGTGAATAATCGCGGAACACAAAAGCGTCGCTTTAGCGGTCCTCTTGCATTATTATTCAGTCGACGAAGTCGGAGGCGCGCACGCCCCGCAGCTTATCGCCGGCCCCCAGCCGTTGTAAATTAAATAAATATACACCTAATGAGCGGAAATACAATGCATGACTAAGCTAAATAATTGCTTCATCTCCTTATTCGCAAATTTACTTTGGTCGATTGTGATCTCGATGTTCTGTCGCGTTCGCTCGGTACGCGTGTTTGAAATTCTTAGTAATTGCAACTTGAAAAAGTATTGGTCTTTATCTGATTAATTATCATAATAATGCTGCAACTAGATAGTGGGTAATGTAAGGCCGACCAGCTGTTTGGAGGTTCTTTGGGGTGGCCTATGTCCAGCAGTGATGTGTTTCGGTTAATGATGATAATGCTACATTACTATTTAAAAAAATGTTTATACTCTAACCGATTATGATAATTTCTAAAAAAAAAACGAAAATAAAAACTTATTTTATGGAAAGAATTTTTATACCAAAAATAACAAGTTAAATGCTACAGTCACATATACGGTTATATTTCATACAATACAAGTAGTGAAATGCAAGCAATTGACTACACGGCGAGGCGAAAGACTAGCTCATAAATAAAAGGAAATTTATTCAAACTGGTGGAGCTGCGTAATTTATTATCAGAATCTCAATTTTTAACTTGTTCAAGTTCAAAATTCATGCAGAAACTATCGAATTAGGTATTTGTCTGTATTTCTGTTTTACTACTTTATTATAAAACTAGATGTAGATACTTCCGTTACCTATCCGACGTTTCGATAACCGTATGACTAAATTCAGATGAATGGTACGGATGTACGTAATACGTCTAGCTAAAAGTAGTTGAGAGAAGAAACCTTCTGGATCCATCGATTGTACATGTATAGTGTGTGACAACATTTAGCTCAATAAATATCCTTTACATCTAAATCATAAAACTCGGTAGGTATCGCTGCTGCCAGTATGTCAACTGCTATATGGCTGGACCGATTCACAGACACGAATGTAATATGCCACCTTAATCTATCTTTCTTTACTTAAAAATGAATCGCCGTAATGTATGTACTGTACGCGCATATTCACAAAAATTACACAAATGTCTTAGTTTTTTTTAAATGGGTACACCACTCGTGCGAAGTCGGGCCGGGCAGCTAGTCAAAATCATATTTTAAGCCTTCAAAAACTAAGAGCAAAGATACAAAGAAAATATTTTTCATTGCACTTACACACAGTAATACGTAGAGATAGGGAGGAAAATATCTGAATGTTAATCCACCGGGTTTACCCCGGATAAAAGTTATGATAGAGGGTGACTTTATACGATTTGACTACTTGCACGCTTTTAGACGGATTGCGGCCCCTTCGAACAAAATGAGATATAATACATTATAAGAACTGGCGTCAAGATAATATAAGTGTTTGTTAGTGAAATGGAATGTCAGGAATGAAAATATTAAAATGTCAGTTATTTATTAATTGTTTAAAGTTTAGGCGTTCTTTGTTGCATTGTTTTTCACAAGGATTTATAAATAAGCACAAGGATTTTTTTAAAGAAATCGTAATATAATAAACGTTACTTACGGGTGGTTTTACCCATTTTATTATTTTTTTAAATAAAAAAGTTATAATTTTTTTTTTATCTCAGAAGTAAGTTACTAAATATTTGATTTGTTTCTATCTAAGAAAGTCGAACAAATAATGTTCTTGTGTCTAATTAACTAAACCATTAGCATAACTGGATAGCAACATTACATAGCCATTCCATCAGAGTTATATAACGGTTTGCGCAAAAACAAGAGTCGTATAAAGCAAAAATCTATTCAGTACAGTCAGTAGTAAAATCGATATGGTATCAGAATGCACACGCGCTATCAAAAGCCGGTCCGCGCCTCAAAGGCCGTGCTTACTCGTACGAGTCCCGGGCCCAGTCCGATCGGCGTGAAGGCATCGTATTTATAAATTGAAGTGGTGTTTTATGTCTTTATCAGTATAACATACCTTGATAGTCAATATGATAACTAAAATTTTAAAAATATATTTCTTTAAAAACTGGGTAAACGAAAGCGACTTCGCTCGAGGATGACCCTTTCCCCGCCACGCTTTTTTCCGAAAATGGTGCCCCACACGCCACGACCATTAAAAAAAAAATTCCAAAAAATTATTAGGTTATGCTCAACTCATTCAGGCAAGTAAAAATACAACGTTTCTTGATCATGTTTTTTTGTCTGATATATCAGACATTGGCGTGGTGGGCACGAAAATGGTTTGTCTGATATATCAGACATTGGCGTTGAAAAGGTTAACCAATGAAGGAATTGGTATTTTTTTTTATTGCAATGTGTAACAAGACGAGCAGATCGTACACCAGGTGGTAAGCGCCACGTCTGCCCATAGACAGTTCAGTACCAAACAGTAACTAAGCAGTTACTGTCTGGCACTGCCCTGCCCCGCTACACCGAGACGACAGTTATTAGGTCTCATATAACTAGTCATCATCATCATCATCATCAGCCTGTGACAGTCCACTGCTGGACATAGGCCTCTACATATGCTCGCCACGCTGATCGATCCTCGGCCACTCGCATCCAGCTCCTGCCAGCCATCTTGCGCAAATCATCGCTCCACCTGGCCTGAGGGCGTCCTACACTACGTTTACCGAGACGCGGTCTCCACTCTAGAACCCGTTTACCCCAACGGTTATCGGTTCTACGGCTGATATGGCCAGCCCACTGCCACTTCAGCTGGCTAATCCGGCGAGCTTTGTCGGTGACTTTGGTTCTCTGCCGAATCACATCATTTCGGATGCAGCCCCGCAGAGAGACGCCGAGCAAAGAGCACAGCTCTTTCCATAGCCCGCTGAGCGACTTTAAACTTGTGGACTAGCCGTGCCGTAAGTGTCCACGTTTCGGCTCCGTATGTCATGACTGTGCGGCAGATTATACAGAAGACCGAAGAGTATTATTTATGTATGTATATTTATGTTTATATTATTTTTAATATTATTCATGTATTTTTAATATTATGAATATTGCCATCTCAACATAGGTTAATATAAATCTCCTTTTAAATTACCGCACCAATCGCTCCTTTCAGTCACGCCCAATGGTTGACTGGTAGAGAATGCCTTATGGCGTTAAGTCCGCCAATTTGTACCTTTGTTGTGCAATAAAGTTTAAATAAATAAAATAAATAAATATAATCAACCCCTGTGTCCAGCATTCGTGGACTATGAGAAGGCCTTCGACTCGGTTGAAATCTGGTCTGTTCTGGAGTCTCTGCAGCGTTGTCAAGTAGATTGGCGATAATATCCAAGTGATGAGATGTCTGTACGAAGCAGTCACCATGTCCGTCTAAGTACAAAATCAGCAGACATATCCTATACCATTGCATCGAGGAGTGAGACAAGGGGACGTCATCTCCCCGAAACTGTTCACAAATGCAATGGAGGATATGTTTAAGACGCTGAACTGGAAAGGACGTGGCATCAGCATGAATGGCGAATACATCTCTCACTTGCACACAGAAAGTAATGTCGAACGATAAATTAATCGACTGCTCATTATTTCGACAACTACAGCTTAATTAGGAAAGGAAATAATTCAGTGAAATTACAAGTTATATGACGGGTAGGACGCACTGATTGTACTAGTTACAAATTAACATCGTAGCCGCTTAACAAGTTATATAAAGTAGGTACGTATACGGGTGACAGCGAGGAATTTACATTAACGTCAATTGAATGGTAAAATCGATATGGTATCAGAATGCATCGTCCTCAAAGCCCGGTCCGCTTCTCAAAGGGTGTATTTTACTCGCACAAGCTCCGGGCCCATTTCGATCTGCTATCCGGACAAAGAAAAAATGTTTAGGAAAATATTTTCAGGCTAATGTACTGATTATAAAAGTGACTGGCGGTGCATTTGGTACTGACTCTACCACGTCATGATGAACAGTTTGTATTAGTTTTTTAGTACATCTTAATGGTAAAGTGATTTAAAATGATGTTTCGAACACAGCTGTGATGTGAGTTAGTAATCAACTAATCACCAATCCTTGTTTGGCATCAAGTCATAAGATACAATACTTTTTACTTGTTGCTCGTCCCTTTGGTAGTGCCAATATAAATCTTATCCTGACAATAACAAACAGAACAAAAAGAAGAATTATCTCTGCAATTCAGTTTTATTAATATCGATCCATGGGGATCGCTCAGGAATAAATAGAGGGCAATGTTTAAAAAATTGTTAATTTTTTTAGCTTATGACATAATCACAGTCAATCTTACTTCATCATCATCATCGTCATCATCAGCCTGTAATTGGACTAATGCTGAACATAGGCCTCTCCAAATTCTCGCTACGCTGATCGATCCTCGGCCACTCGCATCAAGCTCCTGCCAGCCATCTTGCGCATCTAATGTTACTTACAAAATCTTTATCAAACTAAATACTTATACAGGCAACGACGTGAAATTCTATTAAGTATTGTATGGTAAAACAAACTTTTTAAAAAAAAAATTAAACCGACTTCAAAAAAAAGAGAAACAAAAAAAAACTATTTAAAAAACTGAAAAGCAAAAAATAATTTTAATAAGACATTCATCAAATGCGCTTATTGTCTAAGCCTATTAATTAAATTGTATTTTACGTGCTAGGTAGGTACCTACTAATCTGTTTGAAGTCGGTGCCAAGCCAAATAGTAGGTACCCAGACTACGTACCTACGTCCGCGGATTAATAAGTAACCCTTTATAATACATAATATTATTATATATCATTTTTTATTACCTTTGACTTGGCACCGACTTCAAACAGATAAGTAGGTACCTACCTAGCACGTAAAATACAATTTAATTAATAGGCTTAGACAATAAGCGCATTTGATGAATGTCTTATTAAAATTATTTTTTGCTTTTCAGTTTTTTAAATAGTTTTTTTTTGTTTCTCTTTTTTTTGAAGTCGGTTTAATTTTTTTTTTAAAAAGTTTGTTTATTTTTCTATTTTTAGTGTGAATAACACGTAGGTAGTGAGTAAAACTCTTTCATAATAATGATAGCGAAAATACGAGTAAAATAGTAGAATTGTATTATTTGATAATATTAGGTATTCCTTAAGTGTTCAGCACCATGGGTAGGAGGAGAATGCGTTTATGCACCATAACCGCAGGCTAGCTAGACCCGCGGCCGTGTGTGGGACTCGAGACCGAAGCGTCCGCTACCCACTACACTCCCCCGCTTTCTCCTTCACACCCGATTAGGACGAGCCGGTGCTAACCTTATTGGCTAGTGACCAGCCCATCCCCGGGTAATCATCAGCTTAGCTGCAAAAGTACATGAAATACAACTAACGTTCCACATATTCCTACAACACTGAAAGAATTATCCCCGAACTCCTAACCGTTAAGGAGTTGTACTTTCCATCATCACCTTAGCTGCAAAAGTACATGAAATACAACTAACGGTCCACATATTCCTACAATACTGAAAGAATTATCCCCTAACTCCTAACCGTTAAGGAGTTGTACCTTCCATCATCAGCTCATCAACATAAAATGATGTCTATCGGACGCAAAAACTTGAATGGCTTCAGAAAAAACAAGTAACGCGTAGTGTGCGCCTATAAAATTTGAGGTTTTCCCTTGATTATTCCGGGATCCCATAATCAGATCCTGACATGGTGACAATGGGACCACCTCGGAACTATGCACTTTCAAATAAAAAAAGAATTATTTAAATCGGTCCACAATTGACGGAGAAATCGACGGACATACATAAAAAAAAAAAAAAAAAAAAAAAATACATACAGTCGAACATATAACCTCCTCCTTTTTTGAAGTCGGTTAAAAATCGATATAGTACCACTGCATTTTCAAACGCCGGTCCTCAAAGGGTGTACTTTACTCGCACGAGCCCGCGCACACTCCGGTCCGCGCGGACCGTGAAGGCTCCCGTTTCCTATCGGGAACACTTGTCCGGGCTCATCCTTTCTTAAACGCCAAAGGTTTATCTCTTCTTTGATAGCTAGGTAGTGCTCTTGCATTGTGCACGAAAGAGTTTTTTTCTTTAACAAAGTCATTCCAAGTAATATATGAAAGCGATTGTTACTGTAGGTACTAAGCAAAAGATAAATCTATCCCATATCACACAACAACACTTGGTTTGACAACAAGTTATTATGAGTCAAGCCTGGGCATTTGAGACGAGTCATGGTATGGGTATCAAAATCAATGAAGTAATAACACTATAATAGATTTTATAAAAAAGAAATACGCTTATAATAATTTTGTCCTGAGCTCAACTCAAGCAAGTAATTTACTCACTAAATATCCAAGAAATTCTCTAGACGTTTTGGTTATCACCGACCAATATTTTATTTGACTTCTTTTACGAGTGCTGAAAGGGAAATTAACACGGGCCATAAATCTCGGTTTGATTCAATATGCTGGCAGGATTACTTGGTTGATTAATGGGATAACTAAAGGAACTACGGTGCAAGCGTTTGCTTTGAATAGTGTTCAGGAAAAATGCATTGCTTTGAGATCTCGAATAATCTATACAAGTCCATAATAATATTATAAATGCGAAAGTTAATGGCTGTCCGTTTGTGACGCTTTTTCGTCTAACCCACTGAACCGATTTGGATGAATTTGGTTTAAAGATAGACTTGAGCTTACGAAAAGAGACAAATTCCTTTTTGTTCTGGGATTTTGCTCAATTCCCAAAAGATAACGGTAGAAGTGGTGATTTTAAGTAAACATCAGATAAATAGCCTTTTAAACAAGTATTGAAGAAAAATTAAATTTGATCGCATTAATCGAACATTGTATTTGTCTTTTAGCTCATACCCCGCCCTGCCAGAGCGGGGAGCCCGTTCGAGAATTTCAATTTAGGAGAAGAATGCGCCGACATAACGTGTGGGCCGAGATATTTTGATAGGACATGTTCTCCGTGAATAAATTTCTTTCCACATATTAAAAGTTTTAAACGGTTTATTTATTACCAATTTACCCTGCAGCCGATGCATCACTCCGAAAATTGAAAATCTGTCTTCGAACTCGTCGGCCCTGGGCAAGCGCAATTTTTAATCTTCGCACTGAACGCAGTTTTATGAAAATGCAATTTTTGGTCCTAAATTATTTGATGAAAAAGTGGAAAAATTATATTTGTCATCTTATGTACGTACGCAGAGCCTACATTACCCTTGTGCAAGCATTCGTCATGTTTGCATATTAAAATTATTTTAAGTCTTAAGACAGACACAGAATATTAAAATATATTGACTAGAGTCCCTTTAATATTGATAAAGTTGATTAAATAAAAAAATCAACCATCTAAAAATACGTTCGTGTCATTAAAATGATGATGCCTCTACAGTAACTTGCTCATAAAATACTTCTCACATAAATAAATGACATTACATAAAGTCTATTAATATCAATAATATAATCGTCCAAAGTTATTACAACGTAAACGTTTCATCGTTACACAAATTACAAAGCTATAGTTCCAAAACAATTTTGGTAACAATTTAATTTCATGTGTCCATGCACATACTCTTGCCCTATAGATAACCCTTTGGAATTTTCAATTTCATCAGGGAATGCGGCCACACGAGGGAAGAAAGGCTGAGATCTGCATGTCTGTACGGCAAGTAGGTTAGTTTCCAATTTATTGTATCAATTTCGTTTAAAGGCACCTAGGTGAAACTAGCGAGGTACGAAAAATTTCCGGAGCTTTGCAGTTGCGATACAAAATATTAGTCTTTGAGAAAAGAAATGTGCGCGGACGGAATTCAACTACATTTTTAATTCAATTTCAAAGGTGGATATCGATTGTTTAATCTTTTGGTCTGCTTTTGCTTTGACTGAGATTTTGTTGTCTTTGTTGTACGAGTATCTGATGTATAAAACACACACACGATGTGTGTTAGATAAATAAGTAATTACATATTATATATTTGGACTGTGGAGTGAAGTGTGGTTAATACTCGTATATTCAATGTTGCGCTTAAGAATTTTTATGTAAGACTGAAATAACTTTTTTTAAATACATATACATAGCATGCTACAATATAGTGAAACATATTATTATAGTTTGCTACTAAAAATATTGAAATAATAAGTCAATAAAAAAATAACTCATATACACTACGAACATTATACTACGAACAAAGACTTCTTAATGGGCTCCCTGCGTATCTCAATTTATAAGAATTGTCAAAATCGACCCTTACGGAATGTGATCCAAGACCCACATTTTGCACATCCGCACGATCGTGATATTCAAATTCAAATCGTGATTACAAGTAACAATGGTAATGTAATAAAGTAGACTTAAGAATCATACGTGAGTACAGCGTGTCAAATAAATCGCTTATAAAGTTTCTTTGCTCGTATCTGAGTATTTAATGTGTACTCGGAAGGCCCCCGAACGTTCAAGAGAATTCTAAAACTAGCTTATTTAACTTCACGTACGTTCTCTCGGGAATAATCATAGTAAAGGGAACAAAGTGAAGATCTTCTACGTGGGAACAGTTCAGACGATCAAAGCGGTATTTGTTCAGTTTTCACAAATAGGTACACTTGAGTATGGTTACTTGGAAAATATTATCGTTTTGAAGTTTATGAAAAATTGTTGGTCTTAAGTTTTTTACTTAAATGGAAATGGTAATAATGGTTCAATGGTGCGTTTGGTATTAATCCTGCTTTGTTTGAATAATTGAATAACAAAGAAATCAAATACTAATTTAAGGATTTCTGAAAAAAAAAATTTTTTTTTGCACTTAATGTCGAAGCGAAGTGTAAAGACACAAAGACATAAAACAAACGCATACGCATCTTTAGCTGGAAGTTTAATGTACGAGTATAGTAGAAGTATAAAAGTTTCATATAGTGTAGGCACAATGGAATAAAGTAAAGATACCTATACTACTAACACAAATCGTTTTGCCAACTTTGATGATTGTAATATATTCTGATTATGAGAATTATAATATTTTACTGCATATAAGAAAGATGATATAAAATATAAGACGCGTAAAACATTTTGCTGCCCACAAAACAATATGGTCTGCAATTTCCACATTTCAGTAACCAAAACAAAAGATTGTTATCATCCTTATAAAATAACATTTAAGGGCAACTAACAAAATAACAACGGATAGGAAAAGATAAGCCTGTTTTCATACGCCATATCAAATTCATTACGACAATAAACTCCCAAATGTATTTACGAGGGATCACGTCATGAATAAATTTTGTCAACGGAAAGTTTGATGCGTAAAATAGCTGTGGCAACTTAGACAAAGCTTATATCAACGCCTGTGCACACTCGCCTTTACTTCCGTCTGATAGGTTTCTTCAATTTGTTGCAAGTAGTATTTTGTTTTACGGTTCAACTTTTAATTTTACTTGTAACTGAGAATGTGTAGATCTAATGTCTCTGAGATCTTTCTCGGAACTAGATTGTGCTCCAGAAAACTTGATTCAAAATACTACCTCAAGAAGTTGTATTTTATTTCACTATTTAAAATAGTGGACGTTTGTGTTTCCTTTCGTCCTAGTAAAGTGTCACATTGTATAGTGTAAGCAGACGAAATTACGCGTGGCAGAAGGTTAAAATCTACATTTAATATAACGCTCACATAATAATCAAGAATTAGTAAGACCAAGATTTTCATTACACGTTACAAAATTAACACGATTAAATATCAGAGAGATCCACGTTGAATGTACGATTACGTAAAGTCAAAGATAGATGTTAATCACTTTTCTTTAATAGAGAATTAATTTAGTCTGCCAACTATATCCATTAACCACTCAATCCCGAACCGGCACTCGGGTGCCGCGTAACAATAGATTTTCTATTGTGTCTGGTGATCCGGGGCTTGAAAGATTAATAGTCACATGATATCCCATTTGTGGTGGTGTGAAAGTTCTTAACACGTTTACAGTTGTCTGCGAAGTTCAAGATCTTGTATGAGATGAAATTGTGAACTGTCTTCTGTATTAATGATAATAAGTTGTGCAGCAATTTCGTTGGAACTGCAAGAGCGAAAAACAGATGAAGTTATTGCGTAATAGCCAGCTGAAGTGGAGTACAATAAACAACAGACAGAATGACAGTAAAGCTGAGGAATAAAATTTAAGTACTTTTTTTATATTAAGTCATTTGGCAGACAGACATGCAGCTCACCTGATGGTAAGCGGCCACTACGACCTATTCCATTGAGGGACACTGCACCAGGAAGCGTCGCTCAATGTGCTGCCAGACTGTATGCTCATCTGATCTTCGAGCATTTGATTTCAAGTATACATACTGGCACCCACATTAATACTGCCGGAACACAGCCAGTGCTGACATGGCGGCAGATTTCACCTGTTGGGGTGTAGCTAGCCAGCCGGACTCTGTAAAAGTCCTACCACCAACCAGACCCAAGGCGGGATTCGAACCCACGACCTCTGGATTTTATACCCGAGCGGCTTAGCCACTGTTCCACGGAGGCGGTATTATGTATATAAATCGTTAGTAGCATTCTTCTCCGAGCGTTTTGTCCCGGACTAGTCAGGGAACGCTTGTACCATAATCCAGGATTTGGCAAATCCAGTCATTACATTGGAGCGACTGCCATTTGACCTTCGTAACCCTCTACAGGGAAACTGAACCAATTGGATCATGGCAAGTAGTTATTATTGAGTAATTATTTAACTAATTTTACAATACTGTTTAAGAGTTAAGGTAACGCCTCATTAGCGATTAAGGTATCTATTTGGTTTAATTCCTGAATTCCTAAAGTTAATTTGTAATCAGACAAAAATATAAAGTAGGTATTTGTATTAACGCCTGTATCCATGTAAAGATACTGATAAATGATAATAACTAATGCCTATCTGTCTCGCAAACCACAAGGTAACCCAAAGGTATCCAGCAAACGCGGCCTCACTAAGTTAAAATTACAAACAAAACGTACTTTAAGTGGCGGTCCAATACACAAACAAAGCCGACGAGTGGGTGCCGGCGAGTAGATAAAACCCTTATGGGCTTTCGGACGACAAGTGACGACGGTCACGTTTTTAATTACCCCGACTCATCCGTAACGTGTCACTGGGGGGTTCGGGACACTACGTGGATCCGGCGTCATCCGGGGGAACTATTGCGGATGATCGTTGCCGGTATTTAAAGCCACTTCCGTAGGCAGTCAGGCGCGCAACCCGCCGCGGCCATTGTGGTCTGCAGTAACCTGATCGTAAGAAAGTGTTGCCTCATTGTAGGCTCCCCTTATCTTCAGTTTTAATTTTTGTGATACATTGACATTTTATTTTATCTTATATATTATATTGCTATTGAAAATAAGAAGTAAACAGACTTCTATCATATCTGGAGGTTGACAAAACATAATACTATGTCAAAAATTAAACACAACTTTGTATTTCAATAACGCAGCTGGTATTACGTACTTGACTGATAAGTTAGTTAAAAAAACGAATAGACAGATTTTTTGATCATATTCGAATAATATAACCAAATTAGGATACATTTTTTATCATTGTATCATGCATAATAAAAAAGCCGAACACTATACATATTTTAATTGACAACAAGCTCATATTATAGGACACAAGATACACAAGACGTTAGTGAATTTAGTGGACTTCTTACAAGTATATTATCAACTACTCTGTTCCTACGGGAAATCTTACGTGCGATGGAAATGGACCAAAAATATGACTGGAATATTCCCTCTAGCAGAGACATCGACTGAAATATGGTTTAGACCAAATGCATCGATGTGAGATTCATAATTTAAAGCAAGTATGGAGATTATAAGTCAATATTAAAGGCAATGCGGACTGTGTAACATTATCAATTAGAGCCAGAAGGGGAAAATGAATACAGTTTCTTGAAAAAATGCGGAAGTTATTTAATCATTTAGTTTGTGTATAAAGAGGGTTGCTGATCGGTTCTATTTATAGCAATCGCTAAAACAATCGTTCAACAACCCCAAAGTTTTAGTGGCTTAACCGATTCGTTGCGATGTCTAATTTCGCTAACTTTTAACTGGCGTCGAAGAAAAATAACGTGACGTTATAAAATTACGAATCTATATATATAAAAGAAAGTCGTGTTTGTTACAACACTTATAACTCGAGAACGGCTGGACCGATTGCCATGGTTTTTGATTTGTTGGATTTGTTTCCGTCCCGAATAGCAGAATACATCTTAAAAAAGAAAGGATTTTGATCAATTCCCACGGGAACGGGAACCACGCGGATGAAACCGCGGGCGGCCGCTAGTAAGTAATAAAATAACGTACGTAATTACGTTAAAAACGTATATAAATAACGTGTCAATCGCAACGTGTCAGTTAAGTAGCTCAAAAGGTCAAAAGAATACTGTTAGGTCAGAAAAAACTAAACTTTTTATACATCGTGTATAAAAAGTGTATCGTGTACAGTGGGTTTGGTTTTTAAAACGTATTTATTTATCATTAATTAAATCAATAATAAACACGAATATTTTTCATTTCTAAACTGTGCCTCAGTCAGAAAAGACCGCATACGAGTATGACCGAAGCTACTTTCGAATGGTATTCTTATTTCTTCCTTCTTCGCAAGTTAATGTTCTTTAAAGGCACTCTAAAACGGTCAACAAAATATTCAAGCTGCCCGTACTTACCCACTAAGAAATGTAAAAGCTTTTAAAATTTTCAAGCACGATAACTTCTTTCATAACAACTCGCCGACACAGCCTAGGAGTTACACAAATAATCTGGAAAATAGTTCGCTCCTCCTCATAATAACACGTTTTGCGTCAGTTCGTTGCATTTAATACTTTATTTCCTACACAGACGAGGAGTCTATTTAGTTTACGTCTTTTCTTTACTTCTCCTGTAAACTGCACGGTATTGTTTAGTAGCAGAACAATAGCATTGGTGCATGCTTTGTTTGTAAGTTAACGCAAGATCCGTGATCTCTTGCGGGTTGTTAAGCTACAAGTGCTTGTATATCTATCAATAGCGTATTTTATTCCAACTCTAGCTGACCGGGATAGTATCTTGTTTCAATTTCTAAAGAACATACCTACTCAGAGCCAATGGAGAATTAATTATTCTTTTAGGTTCTGAATGTCATGACAATACGGAGATTAGCTATATTTTTCTTTGCTATTAGGTCAAATGATTTCAGAGTAATGGAAAAAACATAAATCTATCTCTTCGCTAGCATAAAAACTTTCCAACAATTTTAAAGACACATTTTTTGACTTCCCAAAAAGCGCTCTATAGTTCTAGATTTGTGTGTGGAAAGGTTTTTTTGTTGTATTTTACATAGAACTTTTTTGAAATGGACTTGCCCAACTATCGTGCAAGGCAATGTCTAATTTTGAGATTATTGCAAGTTGCGATTTCAAATACATACTACTGTGTCCCAAAAGTACCCGGAAATTGTAAATAAAATTCAAAGGGTAGTTTTAATCTTTCAAATTATTTTTTTCCTCTTTCAATTAACTTCTATTAGAGGGAATAAACATACGCCAACGCTTCAATCAGTCCTCGAAACACGTTTTATACGCTGAAATCGAGATGGCCTTCAGCACCATCGTCGTTTTTTCTTTCACCACAGTCAATGGTATGTAATACTTTTCCCGAAACGGTAATTTAAGTTTAGAAAATAGAAAATAATAACATGGTGCCATACCAGATAAGTGGCGTACCTGCGAAGCGATACTAGTTGCATGTTTTGCCAAAAAGCTACGAATAATCATGGCTGTGTGAGCTGGCGCGTTATCGTGGTGCGGAAAACACGTGATTTTAATACAAATCTGGCCACAAGTCAGCCAATATGCGGTGTACTGTAGTTTTTGGTACGCTGATGTCTCTGGCTATGTGTCTTACACTCACACGACAATTCTCATTATAATTAGCTTGATATTATTGACAAGATCGTCTTTAGTTGAAGTGGATGGCCTTCCAGCCCGCCCGATCACTGTACCTCCCTCTATGAATGATTTATACTGCTCGTATATCTGACTTTTGGACATGCACTAATTAAAAAACACCTATTGCAACATTTTAAGGAACTTGCCGCATGAAAATTTATCAAAAACACAAAAATTTAACACAAGATCGCTGCTCAACAAAATCGGCCATAGTAAAAAAACGAAGCGACCACAAAACTTGTTTCTCATAAATGTTAATTACTCACAAAATACTCGACAGAGGTAAGATTATTTTTCACTAGCAACTAATTACAGTTGTATCAATGTAATGCAAAAAGATTTTTTTAAATATCTCTAACACGGGTCTTTAAAATGATTATTTCCGGGTACTTTTGGGACAGAATGTATTTTAATAATTATTTAACGACGATAAAATTACAATCATAACCAAACCTTTCGTGTTATCTTTAAAAATATAACGTATTAAAAATGCTTGAAAAACCGAAAAAAATTAAACAGAGCTTTTGTAATTACTTCCAGTACCTTTTTAAATTATTATTTTAAAATAATAACATTGATTAAAACAAGAAAGTCTTATGAAATTGCATGTTCCACTGTTTTTCTTGGATCGCCGCCACAGCTAGCGCACTAAATGAGTGTTTAAGGCAGCATTATGTTTGAAATATGACGTGACGCAAATAATAGGTTCGTATCATAACCAGTAATCGGCTTGAAGGGGTTGGATTTACCTAAAGTTGCAGATACTACAACTGATTAACTGCTTGGTTACTGCCAACATTTTTGTTGTTCTATTTTTATCGAGTGCAATGGGCCCGATGACATTTTCTATCCAGACTACATTTACTTAAAAAAGGAACTTTTGTCAGTGAAAAGTGTTCTAAAATTTGTTATTCTTTTTCATTATTATTTTCTTATAAATGTACATTGTACAGTCATCATCTGCACTGCACATATCATGTAGCTCTAGGGTCCTATTATGATAAGTCATTCACGGAAGTTCAACTCTTTTGGTAACCGTACAGCGAATGTCAGATGCATATTGAAAAGATTTCCGACGATTCCTATGATAATTTTATGATTATGATGAAACTTGAAAGTGATAAGTAAAAAATACCAAAAAGCAACAGTTCATATATATTAAGGCTGTATTTGTAACGATAGCTCAGAAAGTGCCGAGTCAGTGCCGTTTCAAGAGAAAAATCACGATACCAGTTAACTGTGTAAACAATACCTATTATTATTTATATTTGTATTGGTTTCGTTTAGTCGGTCTTTTGAAGGAAAATCGAGCTATCATTTTCGGCGTGTCCAATTAAATTGCGTTTGTATAGAAATAAAATATCTGACTATAAAAAACTTTTTCGTGTTGGGCAGGTTCTATTTAACGGGCGCAATATTTGTTTAAATTGTTAAGTTTTATAATTTTAGGGAATGGGTCGCGGATTTCGATGAAGTTGTGAGTAGACTATCACAATCACTGAATTGCCTTGTATATTTATACAAAGCCATCTAGCCCCAAACTAAGCAAAGCTTGTGGAGAGAACACTTAACCCTTAACTGTAGTCGTGGGTCCAGTGGACCCAGGTCAAATCTTTGGACACCTGTAAAAAACGCGACCCATGCCCAAGAGCTTCTAGCTTCTAGATACCTTCCTACAGTTCACCGAAGAGTATTGAGAGGACCGGACATGCTTCGCTCGATGCTACAATAGTGAGTATTGGTGTGCATGTGGGTCCAGGGGACCCACGACTATAGTTACGTAACTTTTTTTGTTTTCGTTGATTATTCGTTTTACTGGTCTTTTTCAGTTATTTGTGCAAATAAACCGGAGGAATGTTACTACAAATAGGACTGATATAATAGAGAAGTGGTTAAACATGAAAGAAGGATGTTACATCCAAAGACTACTCCTACTTAGCTTAGGACAAGTACTTGCTACAGCATCATCATTTGCGAACGGTCAAAACCAGAAATTAGCGTGGAATAAAAAAAGAGATGCTCTTTCTGTCCGCCAAACAAGAGAGCAAAGACTGTACACTTATGTTCTAAGTGTAAAATGCCTATTTGCATGACATTTGTGTAAAAACAGTATACACTTCTTACCTATAACTAGATCCTGATAATCACGCTACATTTACGATGTCAAATTTTTTTTGAAAAAAGTTTTTAAATTTTTCATACAAGTCTTTTGAAAGTTATATATTTTGTGCATGAAACGAATTGCATTTAATTCTTCATTATGTTTTTCTATTTTATATGATTATTTTTCGAAAGCATGTTTTTATGTTTCGTCAATAACGACTGATTACAACATGTGCAATTTTAAATATGAATAAAAGTTAATATTGTTGATTTTGTTTAATATTACAATTGTTAATGTTCCAGAGTAAAGTTTAATTAAAATAAAAACTGAAAATTCAAATGTACTTTTCATTTTATTTGAAATCAAAAACAGATGGGTCCAGTGGACCCACGACTATATTAGTGTAACTTTTTTTCACGACTACAGTTAAGGGTTAAACTATTTTTCTATGTTATATCATTATGTATTTTTAGGAAAAATTTACAAATGGATTGCAAATGGTTGCACTGTGCAGGTTTTGAACCACTTGTATAGTAGTCGACTTGTCAACTAAGTATTACACTAAATGGTTCGTCAAAGGTATGTAACCTTATTCTATATTATTCTATTACTAGCTTTCCGCCCGCGGTTTCAGATGCGCGTAATTTCTTTTTTCAAATATCCCGCGGTATGAGACGTTTCCCGTAGGAATTGTATAGCCTGTGCCCTTATCCGGGTTATAAACTATAGGTACGTGTGCCAAATTTCATCTAAATCCGTTCAGCCGTTTAGGCGTGATCAAGTAACAAACATCCAAACATCCAGACTATCGTATTTATAATATTAGTAGGATGCAAAGTGGGTCTGTTACGGTTTCTTTACTCTAAGACTGACCTGGTTAATCATATTGTAATATGTATACATTTAGGTAGTTGTGATAATTCGTTAGATTAACTCGTACGAAAAACCGCAGAAACAATTCCGTTCACACAGCCGAATATCGTTTTTTTGCATAATTATAACGTGAAGTTTAGTATATGAACCCTGATTTTCCTTGCGAAACCAGGCCAACAACTAAGCGGATTAGTTTTGCAAGTTAATCATTATAGGGCAAGCTCTCTTGCAGATAGTTGATTTTATTATATTTGACAATTTAAGGTATTTAGCGCATTTTAACTGTTAGGCAATAGTTCACTTTTGTGCAAGTAAGTGACTATGGGCAATATTACCTACTTAACTTTTTAGTTTCGGACGTCCTGCGATCGGTCACGTGAAATTCAGTGAATACCTGCGCTAACGCTGTGTTCTCAATTGTTTAAAAAAAAAGGTAAGTAAAGTTATTTTAATTAAATAGTATTTATCAATTTTACGTTTTAGTAAAAAGTCAGAAATCTGACTGATTACCACCAATTTACTGTTGTACTTTTCTCGGCTTCTTCGTCCTTCAAACCTTTTTTGGAGGAAAATAAGTCTGCATAGAACATTGTCCATACCATGACTCAGGACTAAAGTAGGTAGGCATATTACACTACGCACTATACTTAGCCGGTTTCCCTTTTACACCTGAACGGGGGCCGCTTTGTGACATTTGACGGGACCAGTTTCCGAATGTAAGGTACCGAAAGGAAACCACATTAATGATCGTTTTCGTAACGCGTGAAATTGACGTATGAGTACACTACGTTTTACCATCCCATCATTTGTTTTGTTTTACTTCATTTAACAAAAGCCTACGCGATGAAGTCGTATTTAGGAATACCTCAGAGCGACATCAAGCTGTTCCTAGTAATTCCCAAACAAACCCGTAAACACTCAACTCCATAACAACGACGGGAACACGCAAGCAATAAAACCTAACCCGGACACATGAATGAGTAAACAGTTCCGCTATTGTCGTGCACATTTCAGACGGATTCCTCGCGGCGAGTTAGCAAATCTCGCGCGATCATTCCCCTCACGTTGCTGCCGAGTGGCCGACAAAGGGAAGAGGGCTTGCATACCTTATTACCACCTTTCTCCTAAATCCCTACTTATGTGAAACACGACACGCTTGTAGGCTCGGAATGACAACTACGTGCTGAGGCAGAGTGATGAAGTGCGTGTAATGATTTTTTAGGTTCGTCTTCAAGGAACGTGCCTTTGTGCCAGGTGCTACTTCCAGACATGTCAAAGGAAATGTAAAGGGTAAATGGTAGTGTATATCGGACATGGTTCAACAAGATTAGTCCTGCCGAGGATAGAAGTCACAGTCCGTGCGTGAGTTCCTTACAATCTGAGCTGACAAACAGGCTTAAGGGTTATACCACAAAATAAAAAAGATTTAAGACAATTTATACTGACTTCTGGGACTGATTTGCGCTGTGTAAATAATGTTCAAGGATATTTATGTATGTTGTTTTAGATATAAATGCATTTCTCTTGTTAATTACAATTTATTAGACTTTTACAATATTAGGAATTAAGTAATCGGCGTTATACATTGCAAGCGCGGTAAATCTATCTGTCAATCTCTCGGCTAGTGCGGGGCACCCTACGCGGTGACCATAGTGATGTGTAATTTGATTCTACCAATTATTCGTCTAACAGTTGCAATAATGTTCCGTGTCAGCTAGTCGCTCTATAAAAATTTGCTGTGTCCAGTGTAAGGCCTTCGGCACACTTGACAAAAATTCCATTACTTGGTTTAGTGCAACCTTCCACAAGCCAATTTTCGCGTATAAAAAAATTACCCAGACGCATTTCAAATTCATTCTTCTAACGGAGATGGTAACAACTAAAAATTTTAGAGAAGGTACAACTAGAGAATCAGAAAACATCCAGACATTGTTACTTAAAACTAAGTGTATAAAGAAAACATTAAAATTTTAATAACTTTTTTCCTACAAAAAACTCTTTTATCTATTTTGGCGTTTCCTCAACATTGTTTTGCATTAGAATGTCAACACGGTTTTGTCGCAATTAATCAGGGAGTCAATGAGCCGTCCTCTTTGGACAACTCGGACGAATAATCCTTCCCTAGCGACTTGTCGGCCGGCAAGCAAAATATTAATTGTCAGGTAAGGTCAGCATAGAAGGTGGACAAATTAAATCGAAATAAGTTGTTATAAAAACAAAATAATACTTATCTATCGCCTAATAATTGGTATTTAGCTACTTAGTTTGAAATTCAGAATGAAACAGTTCAGGATTTATGAAAATTTAACCTTGTGAGTAACAATAAAAAGTGTAGTTGAACGAAATTGTGGACAAATTTAAAAAGCTTGTAAATAAGCTTGTATATTAAATTATAGTGCATCACAAGGTATAGTCTGACAAATGAAGTAAATAAAAGCATTCATTATTTTTAGCGGACGTAATCTAAATAGCAATTGCTTTAAGCTAATTTAATTTGGGAGACTTGGGTAAGAAACAGCGTTCACATTATATTTTGCAAAGCACAAATAAGTTTTTATTTATACACCTAGCGTAAAACATTATTATTGTGTTGTGTTCATTGCGTAGTGCGCAAGTCAAACCTGTGTGAAATCGTGAACTAAGATCTAGTTTCCTATTTTAAAAAAAACTCCTATACGCCGCGCTTGTTCACCTTTTTCGTTATTTTTTTTTAATATCACTGTATCACTCTGATATGTATCAGAATTGGCGAGTTTTGCAATCATAAACTTTTACACCATATTTCGAACGGGCCGTGCGTGACACTCGACTATTTTTTTCATTTTAATTTTTTAGTATAAGCCAAATATAAAGCCCAAAGTCTATATAGAGAGCAGTGGTATTAGGCAGTGGAAAATCCAACTTTATGTCCTTTATTTTCAGTCAAAAACCATAAAAAATCATGGGCTAGGCCTAGTTAAGGGTTAACTTGAACAGTGTCCCTAAAAAAAAATGACGTAAACCACTTATTATTAATTTCCTTTTGTATAAAAATCCAAACAGGTATATCATGTTCATTAAACAGGGTGACAGGCCGTTAAAAAGCAATTAAATGCCGACACAGTATTACATTTTTGCAGGTACAGTCAGCATAAAAGTCTGAACGGATATTTTTCTTTCAGGGTTTCATAACCAAGCAGACTTACTTAAAATAAGAAACTTAGTTTAATGTTTAGAATTTGACATAGGTAATATACTTTCTACTGATTTTGAGAACGCATAAGTTGATACTTTATCATGAAAAAACTAGAGAATGACTATGTACCTTCTCAAAAATAATATATTTGATATCGGCCAGCCACACAAAAGTTTAAAATCAAAGGTTCGAAGATCGTAGAAGCCTACAGTACATTTAGCGATGCTTCCTCGTGATGTGATCCTTACGTTACTATTATTTCACGCTAGTGTTATGTGAGAGGGTGGTACTTTCCCGGATGAGCCGGCCTATTCGTACTGTAAAACAGCAGCGCTCTACCACTACAACGCCATTGCGTTTGGTATGCGGCCACACTGCGACCTATTTCATTGGTGATCTTTTCTTCGCCAGGAAGCCATCTTTGATGTGCTGTCACACAAATCACAATACGGATTTTTACTAATTGCTTCCATACTACTTTGCCGAGATACAACCTGTCTCAGTATAGTGGTAGATTTTGCTAGTAGCACTCCACTTAAATTTTTTTTGTACATACTGTTTGTACTGTTGTTGGTTATGTAATTGGAGGATTACATTGTATGTAATCCTCTAAACTTTGAAAAAGTTACTGAGAAAAAAGGTTTTATTGCGGCCGAATCAGCAAGGAACCATTTTTATAATTGTATTCTGTAATTATAAAACAAACATACTGCATTTAATTACCAAACCAATTATGTGAAAAATGTTTTTTTTTAAATATTTTGTTTATTTCACACCTGTGACATACTTAGCTTACGTGAGTTTTAGATTGAATCATACACTACAAAAAAAATTACAATATGCCAATATTCATTAAACATTTCCCATTCATATCTACACATTATTTGTAATTTTAAATAATTACAAATTTTTGTCCAAACCGATTCAAACAGCATGTTCATGCACACAAAAGTTTGTACCGTGCGAGGATCAAACCCGCGACCACTTCGTTTAGCCGCCTTCTCAACCATTACACCAAATGTCTCGGCTACCAATCTACGTACTTCCTACATCTTGCGCAGTATTGTATACGTAATTGATATACGTTTTCTTATCCCTATAAAAGAGAAGCGCGTATTTTAATTACTTAAGGCGACGACGTCGAGTCAACGAACTCATAAAATTTCGGCATTAAGGAAATTGAGAGGAAAGAAATGCTAGGGACAAAAAAATGTATTTATTGCTGTTATCTTATTTGCATACAATTCTTTGCATTGCCATCTTCGTCAACAAAGAATAAAAATAAATATTGTTTCTCCTCAGTTTTATCGCAGCATTGTTTTTAATTTGCTTGCAGTAAAATATCGTTCACATTTGTCTCTTTTTTTGGATTCAAATATGGATACTCTCTTGACACTTTTGACCCTTCGTTTGTAATGTTTTATTTTCGAGTAGGGCTACTAATATTTTTGGGCATGTTATCACAATTTTGTTCAAGTTATAAGAAATAGAGGTTGTGGAACAGTGCTTTTATTTATAATTCTTCACTTTTATGTTTCTTCACTCTCTAGTCTTCATGGAACTTGCTCTTAATATTTATCGTTGTATGTGTATATCATACATTTACATACTGCAGACTATAAAATGATTAGTGTAGTTTTTGGTATAAGTCTTCTTTTTTCTGCCCTGTTCCCAATTTATTTGGGGTCGTATAAAATGTTAATTATTTAACTATTGAATGATGATAAATAAAAATAAGTTTAACTATGCAACAAAAAATTCTTGTAGCAAAGGTCTACTTTTTGAACAAAATATTTCCTTACCATAACAAAACACCTAAATAGGCTATTTAAATCATATGGTCCCTCTGCAAGTGGTTGTTCTGTGCCTACATACACTGAGCCGTATCGCCTTCCGACTTGTGTTCATAGAATATTTTCTCATAAACATGCAGATTGCGGATGGGACGCGTTTTTATGTAAAATTGGGGAAAGGGGAAGCTATTTTATTTATTACCCTCTTGACTTGGCGCGCGTCACTTGTACCGAAAGAGAGATTGCGGAGCAATATGTGCCTTGATTTAAACTGCTTTTTACTACCTTATATTTCTATTTGATGTAGAAGTTGAAATGTTCACCATATTGACCTCGTCTTTGAGAGATCAATTGATTTTTCACAGCAGTCAATAATGATTAAAAATAATCATGTTATTCCCGAAGTAAAAAAAGCGCCTATGAAATAAATAACCTTAACCTTCTATTAAAGTTTTCTGATAATTAGAAATTATTTGTGTTGAAATTCTTTTAAAAATTCCCTTAAATCATTTCTATTCAAAATATCTGGCATAAATATTTTTAAGTAAAAAACCTACAATATTCTGGAAACGTGTCTAGAATATAAGCATTAAATCGTCAAATCACAAGAGGTAACTTCTGAAATTCTAATAATACAATAAAATGTGTGTCTGACTGCAATGACATTAGATATTTTCTCTAAATCCCTTCATTAATTCTTAATAATTTGGAATAAAAGCTTTTAATTTGAAAGTCCTTATGATGAGTTTTCTATACCAAAATTATAAAGAGGAAAGATTTGATTGTTTGTTTGTATTGAATAGGCTCCAAGATACTGAACCGATTTGAATAATTCTTTCACTGTTCGAAAGCTACACTATACCCGGTGAACATGTGGGGAAGAGGGGATATTTGAAAAAAGTAATTACTTGATAACTATATAGACTGCGTAGATAGATGGTCAAGATGAATGAAGAAACGTCCGAATAGCAACGACCTTTTCAAAGAATACCTAGCCGGCAGTGTAACAGAAAACGCTAGGAAAAGATCTTCAGAAAAATTCAAAACGCTTTAAAAAAACAAAACTTTTAATTTACTTTTTATTACTGTCAAACTTTTGTGGCGCTATTGCCAGTGCTACTTTAATAGTTATTTATGTGACTGTTGCATAATGAGGGTCATTAAAATACGAATGTGGTTTTATGAAACGAACGAAGTGAGTTTCATAAAAGGATCACATGAGTATTTTAATGCCTAATTATGTACAGTCACATACATAACTTTATCTTCATTCATACGATAAATGTCTATTTTAAAGTCAGGATCGATGTGAAACCGCGTGGAATATAATCCGTAGTACCAGGAGAGCAGAGAAAAACAAGAAGCTAGGCTAGCTCGCGTCTTTCAAACTCTTTGATTTAATGAATAGTTACGCTGCGGTTATGCTCTCCTGGTACCTTTGAAAATACATCAAGATGTTTTGCTTACATATGTTAGCTTCAAATCCATTAATTTTACTTTTTAAGAAGACGTTCGAAATTTGAACGTAATTAAAGTATCGGTTACCGATACTAAAATGTAAACATTACGATGCAGCCACAGATACTTATATCTAAATGTAGGGCGTTTGCTCATCGCTCCTGACTATAATAGACATATTATGGTATGGATGTAGATAAAATAACAAAATACCCACGAAGGTTACATCAAGTAGGTAAATAGTTTTTAAAAAAATAATGCTGGCTAAATTATTCAGAAAAAATCTATACGCCATTAAAGAAAAAAAAATTAATTTACTTTTAATTGCTGTCAAATTTCAGAAGCACTGTTGCCAGTGCCTCTTTAAAATAGAGAAGGTCAACGTCTTTTTAAAACTTTTTGATATTCCTTTTAAAAAAAAAGAGTTGCTTTTTATTGCTGTCAAATTATTCGTTACTCTGATGCCAGTTACATTGAAAAACCAAGCAGGTTATTATGCAAATTTTTCATTTGATGCTGGCTAGATTCTTCAGAAAAAAATCAAAACGCCATTAAAGGAAAAAGAAACAATTATTTTCTTTTTATTACTGTCAAAATGGAAATTATGCTGCTAGCGTTTTTAATGATCCAAAAAAGGTTGCATGTTATTTGAAAAGAATGATAATAAAATAAATATACACATAACAATACAAATAAAAAATGAAAAAAAAAAAAACATTTATTCTCAGGCTACTTCGACCCATAATAAAATTACAAATATAAATCCAAATTCAAAAACTAATCTATACTAATATTATAAAGAGGAATGATTTGATTGTTTGTTTGTTTGTTTGAATTGAATAGACTCCGAAACTACTAAACCGATTTTGAATAATTCTTCCACTGTTGGATAGCTACATTATCCCCAGTGAACATAGGGTACTTTTGATCCCGGTAACGAGAGAGGAAGGGGGAATATTTGAAAAAAGAAATTACGCGCGGGTGAAACCGCGGGCGGAAGGCTAAGTTTCTAATAAAAATTATTATTATGTAAACATTTTCAACGAACTTCAAATATTTAAAATGTGTTTTTTTTGTATTATAAAATAAAATCAGTAACGATATTCAAGTAAAGCTAGTTACACACTGGGGTTACCGGCGGCGGTGTGATGCGGGACGGACCGCAGGCCGATAACAATGCCGCTGCTGCGATATTTCGCTAATGGCTTCGGATAATAGCCGCCACATACTGGTTGATCAGCGTAACAATAATATGCAGTGCATGCTACATGGGATACTCATATTCCGTTAAAGTTATCAACAGAAACTTTGAAATTCTTTTACTAGCCCGATTATGCATTTTGCAGTGACCTACCTAGGGCAAACATTTGTGTGATAAACATCTCTGTATGTTCTATGCCTTGATGTTGATTTGTATTTGATTATAAATTTATGAAGGTTTAATTGTTTTTGTTATGTAAGTACTTATAAAACATTGATTTTATAGGTATCAAAAACAAACCCTCCCTAGGCGCCACCCTGACTTGAGGCCTCTCAAGTCGGGGTACCCAGGGATGGGCTGGTCAATAGCCACAAGGCTGGCACCGGCTCGTCCCAATTGGGAGTGAAGGGGAAACCGGGGGAGTTTAGTGGGTAGTGGACTTTTAAGTCTCGAGTCCCACACACGGCCGCGGGTCTAGCTAGCCTGCGGTTAAGGTGCATAAAAGCATTCTCCTCCGAAAAAGAAAAAAAAAAAGGTATCAAAAACAACACTTGTAAGTACTCGCTTAAGCTCGTTATTTTGGGGTAAGATCAATGTATGTAATGTTGTTCTTCTAAGCATTTACCTATTTGTTCTTTTGAAAGGAGTAGTAAAAGTGCAATTGATAATACACTCAGCGGCAAAAATAACCACCCACTTGGCTTTTTTCATTCAAACGTGGTCACTTTAGCGTCTCATAGATATAAAACTATTTGCAGCTGTGCAATGATTATTACGTCAATGGAGAGGCCAAACGCCCAATTGTCGAATCACAGTTTCAAAAATTACCAAAAACCGCTCAATTTTCTCAAAAAAGAAAAAACAATAAAGTCAAGTCAAACTTCATGTTACGATGTATGGAGCGTTGAATTCGGTTTATTGTTTTTCCTTTTTGAGAAAATTGAGCGGTTTTTGGAAAATTTTGAAACTGTGCTTTAAAAATTGGGCGTTTGGCCTCTCTATTGACGTAATAATCATTGCACAGCTGCAGATAGTTTTATATCTATGAGACGCTAAAGTGACCACGTTTGTATGGAAAAAGCCAAGTGGGCGGTTATTTTTGCCGCTGAGTGTAGTTTAGTTCGTTGACTTTGGACAGAACCACGACTCAACTAAAATACTAAACATTAAATAATTTTAGTCCTCAAACATGATACAAACACTTAAGCTCATTAAGTACAGTAGTACAATAAAATATGATAAAACCACAAAATAATCCCTTAATACAAGCAGAGCGCATCATCATTCGTTATAGAAACTTGAATTAGTATGATGGCGTAAAGGTAAAGCGAGTTATACACGGCGGGGTCGCCGTCCGCCGGCCGCGCATTGTGGGGCGAGCCGCGGGCCCGATTACAATGCCGCCGCTGTGACATTTTCGCTAATGGTTCCAGGGCTGGTACAATAAAACGACAATACGACGCGAGATAAGGCAGCAACTGAAAATTTTACGCTGTGATTAATTTAATTCCGGCTGTGTGCACGTGGGCTTAGTTAAAGTGCTTTTGAGCGGTTATTTATCAAGTATAGTTGTATTGTATGAGGAGTCGAATCATGTGCCTGTTCCTTTGCGAGACTAAAATAATTTAGGTTTGTATTTAACTGCACATCATAAATACTGATTGTGCATCAAAAAAATACTGAATTGCTAACCTAACCTTCTTGGTGTGCAATCAGTTATTTTGATGTACATTTCAGTATTTTTTGATGTACACTTAAAAATATCCCAATAATTTATAGATTTATAACCCCAGTCTTATAAACGTGAAATATAATAATATATATTTTTTAATTTCTTTTCGTACATGGGCCATACAATATCTAGCTTTACAAATCTTTTAAATTCCTATGACTAATTTTCAGTTTAATATCTATCGCATAAAGTTCTATTTTGATTGAGACATTTTGACAGATTTATATAGTTTGATGCATGGCCCAATGTAAATATTATCACAAAGGTACTAGAGGTTTTTTTAGTAATCGTGGTTACGAAGTTAAAAATTACTGACTTTGAAATCAATTTTATCTAGTTTCAAAACAACCTTTGAAGGTTTATATTTAAGGGTTTGATTAATGATTATTGAAACGCATTCAGAGTGAAAAATCTTAAGTTACATATTAGATACGGTCAAACAAAAATACTTATTACATTAATAGTATTTTTTATATATTTTTTTTTGTTCAGTTTTCCACTGTATTCTACTAGATCGATAACAGACAAAAGCCTATAAAGTCATGCGTCATAA
Organism: Mecyna flavalis; assembly: GCA_949319885.1. Taxonomy (NCBI): domain Eukaryota; kingdom Metazoa; phylum Arthropoda; class Insecta; order Lepidoptera; family Crambidae; genus Mecyna; species Mecyna flavalis. The sequence goes on from OX439426.1 coordinate 12,914,775, forward strand.
CGGTGCAATATGTCAGCTTCGACATCACGTGATGTTGACAGCTCAGCCCTCATAGGATAAAAACTCATAAAGTGTATTGTTTGTAAAAATAATAAATAATGACCGGCGGATTTTAAATATTATTATTTGATTTAAACCTGGTCATGAATATTGATACCTGAGTATTACTCATATGCAAATGAGAGTGATGCTGACGATTATTATTTATAGACAAAGAAAGCTCGAAATTTAATAATGTAATAACCTTAGTGTATTATTCTTTGTTAACGATGGCTGTAAAATAACCAAGACGTTGCATCTTTAAAATGATAGTTAACAATTTATGACTTTCTCAGGTATACGTATATGTAAGCAAACAAATATTCCGCATAATCAATGTTTCTCCAGGGCGAGGTTTAAACTATCTTTAGATACGCAGTCGAAAAAGTACACGGAGGAAAATGTTATTTTGCTAATATATAGTTAAGTATATACTGCCCATATTAGGTACAACAAGCGTTTGCCGTAGTCGTGTTCAGAGAAAACACTTGAGTACGGAAGCAAGGAGGAAATGCATTTGCACGGCAGTGGGACACTGTCGCCTACATTCGATTAGATTTACACTATCATGGAGGTAAAAGCATAATGTGCTTTTACTCTACCCAAGTTAACGTATACCAAATCAAAAGACAATAGAAATAACGATAATCATATACTAATTATTCCACTCTTAACCTGGTTAAATTACAAACAACATCTCAGAATCGATTAGTCCATTGGATTAACTGATGTTTATTTTCATTTATCGGCTATGAAATCAGTTGATAAATCAGATCAAAGTGTAGAACCAATTTATTCTACAAATTGTATACTAAAAAGTACTAAAAGTTCCACAATGTCAAATTACCATCGAGCTAAAACACCAAAAAATAAGTTCAGTGTAAAATAAGTACTAATCTTCTTTGTATTTATTAGGTCCTATAACCACAAAAAAAAACATGGTTTGGATTACAACCGAAAACATGAATATAAATTCCATAGCTCAAAATGCGAATATGAAACAGGAAAATTTGATGTTAGAATTTCAATCTTAACTGTGGCTTCACTTTGTCAAATATCTTTTTTAAGGTTCATTTTCCTGCCACTTCTAGCTGCGCAGTTTAACTCGCAAAAGTCGGTCACCACGCGTGTTTTACGGAACAGGGTGACATTTTGACCCGCAGTCCGTTTTTCAATGAGGATTCAGAGTTGCGCTTTGAGTCCTGAAAGGGTTATCCACGTTACTCTTCGCTGCTTTATATTTTTATCATCGTGGAATGAATCGCTTCGAATGCGACAAAAAAATCCATTTGCAAAATGTCTTTCTATTAAAGGGGTTTTTGTATAGCATCGAGAGTGACCGGAACCTTAAATAATATTCATTATTTTTTAGGGTAATAGGTATATTTCCTGGGGCTATTAAAATGTTGCTACAATATAATACAATTATTCCAATAGATATTATTATCATAAAGTATTTTTAATGCCATTGATTTTTACCATTGAGGTTAAGAAATATACCTGTAGTGCAAAGATGTCTATTACTACAATGAACATATTTATATTTAAATATCGGAAAGTTAACTTAAATAACACATTGCAGTTGCCAAACTTGTTTTACTGTAATAAATTTTTCATGTTAGAAACCGTATTATCCAAAAACATAAAAAAACAAGGGTTTCGTAAGCGAACTCACACGACATCAAACTTGGGTGTTTAACTTTCAACGTTCACACAACCATGGCTATAAAACTGGAAATTAATATAGCTCTTACGTTTGCTAACAGCGTAGACTACGAGTAGTTTAGTGTCATGAAAAAAACGTATTTGTGTGGGCGTTGTGAAAGCTTGCACTTCATGAAATGAGAGCGAGTGCAAAACAAAACGGGCCGGGTCAAATGTTTTGAATGTGAGGTTTGTTGTCGCTTCCGAGTGTCTGCCGGCGTCCTAGCCAAACAGATGCTTCAACCCCTGTTTACCTAATTCTACGATGCGTTAAACCCTACGTGGGGATGTGCTAAGTAAAATATTTGCAGCTTTTGCAATTCTGCTGATTATCACTTTGTCCAGGTCGTTCTTCTCGTTGAAGGTAATTATTTTTGTATAATGTTTTTTTACAATAAATTTGCATAACGGGATTTATGGACAATATTATGTTTAAATTAAAGCTATTAAATCGATACATTTTAAAATTCTTCTCTGCCTTTGAAACCAAAAAAAAAAAAAATATAAGGAAATAATAAACATTTTTAAAGTTCCTGTTGGTCTGCTGCCTAGGGTTATCAGTTATCACAGTATATTAATTTGTACAGAAATGAAGAAAAATAATAATTTGGTCATTATTGGTAGCTTGGAGTCTCGTAGATATACAGATATAACCAGTGTTGCACCATTTTTAACCAGCAAAGGGTACTTAAATAACATGCATATACTTTTTTCACAGAAGATTTAGTTTACAGAATACAAAAAAAAAACTTAATATAAGAACTTAACTTATATTTTAGCTTTAATAAAACTTACCAATAAAATTCACGTGCAGTATAGCCAAAACGAGTAGACGCGCGAGAGGACCGCCACCGCGCGTCTGCGCGCCCGCTGCCATCTTGCTTCAGCGTGCGACCCGGTGCTGCCATCTACTGCCGCTCTTCAGTCTCGACACCCGCCTCGATCTCCGCATCTTGTGTACGCAGCCTTACTTTTGCTAAACCATGGTGCTGCGCCTGAAATGAAAGCATTTTTTGATTAGTTATTAACTGTGACTGTGGCTTTGGTTGCGTGGTTGTAATCAACAATAAAAAAAAATTAATAGAAATTGAGTATTTTATCCCTTTAGTATCAGTTTTCTGCTATTAAGAATATAGAAAAAGCTTAGCCAAGACAAAAGAAGAAACAAAAAAATATTTTTAGGTGTGTTTTTTGAGATGTTCGTTAACTTTATACACATAAAGTTAACGAACACCTCTTTAAACGGTGGGACAATACATTTCATTTTTATTTATTTTACCTGGAGATTTAGAAATTAAAATCACTGAATAATAATAAAGAATAAGTAAAATCAAATTTCTTTTCGAAACTTTTAAAACAATGCAAGATAATAAGGTGAAAATACAATTTGAATATTGAACACATTCGTCCGCAACGCAAAGGTTATTCACGTGACACGACACGCAAAGGTTGTTTGTGCTTAGAACACAATAAACTCCAGTATCTTGAAGCGAGTCGGTAACTGTAAAAATATTCGTATTTTTATTCACATTCCGTTTGCAGAGCGCAGGAACAGTCGAACGTTATCTAAAATATGAGTGAATGCGGGGTCGGCTACGTGCGGTCGGTTCTAAAAGAATTTGATATCAAAGATTCGCTCCCGGGATACGCTGGGCGCGGGCTGGCCTCAGCGGGCGCCGGACAAAAACTCATGATTTAATGGAATAGACAAACATGTGCTCATAACCCGGTAATATAAAGTTTAAGGCTGTACGAATACGGAGTTAGCTAGAATACGGAACTTGAAGTTGAGCAACGGTATGTTTACAGGAGATTTATTATATTTTCAGACCTAATGTACCTAAGTTGAGTTAAGACATTTCGTCTTTATTGCCTCAACAGACGCTACCGCAGTTTACGCGAGCTTTCAAATCTTAGAATATTGAATATTCGGAAATTGAGCAAAAATATAATGTTTTATTGAGATGGAGTTCTAAGCAGACTATGTATATCAAATTCGAAGCAGAAGTTATCGATTGGTAAGGCATATTATATGAATGTTACCAACACTTTTTTGTTTTAGCATAAGCACGAAGTCAAGACAACCTTTATAGAATGTCAGGATCGCAGGAATAATTAAGTTTCTTTGTTAATACAGACACCTGCGCACTTGACGCTTGACACTGCGACATTGCCAAGCCCGGAGACTCACAACATAACACTACAAAAAACTAAACACAAGTCAGTAAGTACTCAAGGGTAAGAATTATGACGATATGTAAAAGATGATGCGAAAGGATAAAAATCTGATCGAATTATTCACAAACAAAAACAAAGATGCCATAAAAACAAATAAAAGCTGATGTGAAAGTGGTCAGGTCACACAATTAGAGAACGGGAAAATGGTCAAAACTAGTCAAAATCAGTCGGAGACAAGCACGTAGCCACCAAGGATAGCGAGCCACAATGACCAATGGTGTCAAAACCGAATTTATAAATATGTATTTTATTATCCCAATCTTATTTCTATGCCATTTCCAGTAAAACTAGATCTCTGGAATGGCCGCTACGTAACATATTATCACAAATGGATACAGTGGTGTCTTTTGGCCTCTCGTTCCGCTATGAAATATAATGTGCATTACGGAACGCGTTTGGCTAATGGTTGATTTTTTTATACACCACGGGATTTCCTGTTACTTTTTCCATGATGTGACGAGACTGTTTTATCATTTAAAGAAAAATTTTTGCTCTCGGTCCTTTGACTTAGGTAAAGGCGGTGTTATAGCTGTGTTTATGTAACTTTTTATTTTATTGTTTTTTTACTAATCCTTGTACACTTTGCATATTTTTTACGGTAGTGAAATGCTGCTAAAGATTTAAAAACGAAACATAGTTACAATCATTTAAAATGCCAGCCTTAAGAATAAGGAGATTCTAACTTTTTTTTATTGAAGAAAAAAAAAACGTACTTGATTCTTGTACAGTTTTCAAAGAAAGAAGCGCGGTGCTATTGGCTTCTAACTTCCATCACAATAAAGTATTTGCAAACTTAACATTTACAAAGAGCGCTTTACATTCTTTCTCAGAAAATCACTAACCATTCTTGTTGTAAGGCTATACTGCCCACTCATAAGTTTAGCTTTAAAGTTATGCGGCGAAGCATGGTGAATTATTTCAATTTGCAAGCAGCGGAAAATAGTTTGAGTGAAGTTTTTAGGGTTGGCTCGCATGACTTGTTTTTGTCGGATAAAGGGGTTAATGTTTCCCTTCAGATAAGTGCGACGCTCGCATGGTTTTCTTATTAAAAGGATTATTGTTACTAATCGGAAAATTTAGGTGAAGTTCTATATCTATATATTGGGTTCTGTATATTTATGTAGGTATAGCAGCGGGTCATCCCATCGCACCTCTGCCTTTGGTTTCGTCTTTGGTCTGTCCGTACCAGAATCTAACTGGTAATACCCAGAATGCTATTCTACGCCACAGGTGAATTTTGGCGCTGTGTTCTAGAATTATTAATGTTGGAGCTAGTTTACTTGGAACCTAGCCAGTAGGCTCCGCAAATATGTACTCAAATAAGCACTAATATCCGGACAGAACAAAACACACCACATGAATGTTGATGTTTGGTGGGATTCAAACATTGTGGGTTCAAATACTTAAGTTTACTTGGCATTTTCCGTATTTCGCCTCTGAAGTGGATCATTGTGCGTAAGGTTCAAAGACGAATTTAATGTCGAGGGGAATAAAATATAATATTTACTGGGAAAATTTTCTTACAACGTTTTGCAGGTTCACATTTTTATAATCTAATTTAGTTGACGCAGTTCACATGATGGTAAGCGAACACTGCGGTCAATATCATTGAGGGACGCATATCCAGGAACCATCACTCAATGTGCTACTACACTTCCATTCACGTGATTAAAAGCTGCACTTTAGCGATATTACCCTCTCGACTTCTAAATGACAGTCAGGATAACTATCAAATGCACTATCACGTCAGTTACATACTGATAATGATGGCCAATAGGTGAGTGTATATAAGTATGAGTTGGTTAGTAGCCACAAGGCTGGAACCAACTTGTCCTAATCGGGTGGAAAGGGGAAAGCAAAAGAGTTTATTGTGTAGTAGGATGAAAATAGTCCCGAGTCCCACACACGGCTGTAGGTCTAGCTAGCATGCGGATGCGGTTAAGGTGCATCAACGCATTCTTCTTTGCAAAAAATAAATAAAAGAGTAGATTTGAAAATTTTGGGCAGTAAATAACGTTAACTTTTGTGGTATCAAGATGACACTTCGTATCGTGACAATTTTAATTCAATGCGACATTATAAAAATCAAAATTGTGAACATCATTAAGCAAAACGACAACCGGCACTTATGGAGTACAAAGCAGATGAATTCGGAATTTAATCAGGGAAATGTCGATACTGACACAATATACTCAAATTAATGAACGATCAGCTGAAAACATTTCAGCTTCGAATCGGCGGGCTCATTTGTAAGGGCGGCAATTATAAATCAGTGTAATCAGACTGCGACCGAGTGCGGTCAGTAGGCTGATGTCGGTGCAATCAAGCGATTAGTGCTCTGGCGGTTACTATGATGCGTTTTGAGAACTAAAGGCGATTATGGAAATAAATTCCCGTAAATATTTAAATAAGAAGTTTTTGCTAAGAGGCTTGTTTTGGTAACCCGCGATCTATGTACGTCGTTGTTGCCGCTATGACGTAATGACGTCACGCGGCGCCACCAGCCATGGAATTAATATTGTCTATGTAACCAATATTAATTCCATGGTAACCACCAGCTCATCGCAGCGTCATTACCTTCGGGCTCAGCGGTCTACATTCGTCCCAACCTTCGGAATCAACCGCTACCATTCGCCACCATCCGTCACCACCTTCGGGCGCGGCCGCCACCATTCGCCACCATCATCGGGCTCGGCCGCCTCCATTCGGCGCCATCTTCGGAATTAACCGCCGCTAGTCGTCCCATCGACGCCCGTGGACCCCTGCACCGTCTTCTAGTTCCTCTCTGAATCAGTACATATTCAATCTATACAGTCTACTCGCTCCTCCGCTCAGCTACATCGTACAAAGGTCGCGTGGTCGATTTTAGCATTATTACTAATTTTTCAGTTACTGTAGTCTGTTCAGTAAGCTGCAAAAGTGTCAGATATTTTTTTTTATTGAAGGATTTTTTAATAAGTATGATTATGATTGGTATATCAATTTGGCTTTTCTCTGTGCGTAGTTTATAAAGTTTTTAAAGGTAAAAAAGTATTTAGAATAATTGTATGCTTCAAACTGTCCTTCCAATCCGACCAACTAAACCGACCAACTGAAACGGATCAACTATTTTTCTTTCCCAACGGTACAACTTTTCAGTTGGTCTGATTGGAATAGTTTTTTTAATTCAAATTTATTCCCATCCACACAACTTAAAACGGATCAACTATTTTTCTTTCTCAACGATACACTTTTTAGTTGTCCCACTGTACCCCGGGGGTGGACATCGAAACTAAATTTCAAAAATTGTGACACACTGTCCACCCGTGGTGGATAAAGAGAATTTTGGTTCATTCCCGTTCGTCCGAGAATAATTTACAAAATGTACTAGGGCAACATGACCTTATTGGAGATGCAATACTTTGTCAAGCTTTTTTTACGAGTTGATTATTATTACGAACCAAGCGTATAGAAGAAAAAAGGGATTTTAAAAGCTGCAGTGTGTAAAACCTTGATGAAAAAATGCATGACAAAATAAAATACATCTCTAATAAGATCATGTTGCCCTGGTACCTACCATACTAGTATCCGCTTTATGTGGATGGGGACAAATTTGAATTAACAAATAAAATCAGACCAAAGAAGTTATATCCTTGAGAAAGAAACAAGTTGGTCCGTTTCAATTGGTTGGTTCAGTTAGTCCCTTTGGAATAATATTTCTCAAAATAAAATAAATGATCAACTAGTTGGTTAGATTGGAATAAAACCTTTTATCGGGTTCCAAACCGCACAACCAGTTGGTCCGTTTAGTTGGTCGGATTGGAAGGACAGGCTTCAAAGTGTAACTTTTCTTTTTTCAATATAAATTATTTGATACATACATAATGTAAATAGAACCCAGATCAATACAAACAGACCCACAGTTATTTGTACCATGGGGCCGTTCAAGTATTACGTAAGCACTATGGGGGGGTGGAGGGGTCCTTGTTTTGCTTATTTTGGATGACATGGGGGGCAGGGATGAATGATCTAGATGATGATTATGTCATCGGTAGTTATTTACTTTTTTACACCAATGGCAACCCTCACATTGCCTATGCTTGAAAACGAAACCCATTTTCGGGGATTCCGGCAAATAATGCATACGTTTAGGCACTCGCTTTAGAACCGATTAGGGGAATTACCGTGCGCTACTCAGTTGTCTAAATTTCTTCTATCAGTGTATTGTTTCGTTTGGATACTATAGCGAGTAGACGTAGTAAGCATAGCAAAGCAAGTTTACATTTTAGTTAGAGCACCATGATGTGAGAAGACGTAGAAATTCCAAAATCGGATGAAAGTTAGACGGGTTCTAGAGTGGAGACCGCGTCTCGGTAAATAGTGTAGGACGCCCTCAGGCCAGGTGGAGCGATGATCTGCGCAAGATGGCTGGCAGGAGCTGGATGCGAGTGGCTGAGGATCGATCAGCGTGACGAGCATTTGGAGAGGCCTATGTCCAGCAGTGGACTATCACAGGCTGATGATGATGATGATGATGATGTGTGTACCAAAACTTTAAAATAAGTTTGTTATGTTCGTAAGATTATAATATTTTTGTCCCTTACTCTATGTTGAATACTGTATCAGTAAAATCTAATCTCAATCCTAAATCTATTTTCTTATTTATAAAATTCTAATTATAACATTATAATTTTAGTATAAAAAAATATAATTGAAAAATGTTTACGTAAGCATAGGGGGAGGGGGTAAGAGCTTTGCTTACTTTTGCTGACAAGGGGGGTGGGGGGGTAAATAATTGCAATAAATCTGCTTACGTAATATTTGAACGGCCCCCATGCAGATATTGAGTCTGGTTTAAAAGGCGATTATGCCTGGTTTAATATGATCGGTCTAAGTATAAAAATACATTTGAAAAAATCTGGGTTAGATGGAAATCGTCGAGATTCGTCGATGTAGCCTTAATCTAGCAAAAAAATAATTTAAATAAAACGTTATTATTATCTACTAAATACAGGCCAGGAGGAATAAAATATATCTTTGAGGATCTTTGTCAATAAAATATCCGTAATTTATTATTATTAAACACTTGTAGCACTTTTATAAGGGGCGTAATTATGAACCAGTGTAATCAAGCTGCGACCGCTTGTGGTTACTCGGCTAATACTGATGCAATCAAGTGATTAGTTTCCTGTCAGATTGAGAATGTTTCCTTATTAGTATAGTAGGATTATTTCCAACGAACCCCAAAAAATTTACCACGAGTAGTGGTGGTTTGGACGGTAACTGAAATACACACAGTGAAAGTAATTAACGGCTAAAAATACTATTTGCAGCGAGTAATTTTTTTCAATGGTTGCACTGGCCACTCCTGGGGTTTTAAAGCGTTGTAGCACTGTCAACTTCAGGTTGTCAAGCGAGAAATACTAGCGTTGATGATATTTACATCATTTTGAAAGTGCATGATTCTGATATCGATGACAATGGCTTATTTCCAAGTGACCTGGCTTAACAAATGTTTGTCTGAACAAAACCCGGATGCAGGGTGAATGTCCCGTCGGGCGTCGTCAGTCAGGGGTGTCCCGTAATTAATACCGACGGGTCCGGCCTAATGAATAGGGCGCTGCCTCGCAAAAACTGGCCGGTCATATAACATGAAAATATCAGCCTGCTTCCATAAGCTACGTACGAAATTCTAGATGTCAAAATGATAGGCACATATTGGCCAGCTATTGATTTTGCCGCGATGGCGGCTGACGCTGCAAATTTATTTTCGGTGAGTAAACTATAAAGGCAAGTGGACGTTTAAATTTTAAATACAGAACAGTTTGAATTTAACTGATAATATACACTTTAGTATGTTTTAACACTGTTTTAAAGCGTTAAAACAGTCACACTAAAGAGTATTATCTACTGAGAGTTTATCTACTAAGGGGCAGGTTCACTACAGCAAGCAATTATAAGAAGCATAATATATTACAATAATTTATAGCAAGAATAACCATTGAGCTAATATAACACGTTTTATCAGGCTAGTGTAGCGGATTAGATCTCCAATAAAACTTCGTACATAAATTAATCTTCAATTTATTTCACGCCACACTACTTTTTACTTTTCACCACTATCACAATCCATTCCCCGACTGTCGAGTCAACCGTCCGAGCGTTTCGTTTTTCAAAATCACCACGGTGTTACCCAGTAATGTTTTAATTTAAATTTTAATTAATTATCAAACCAATTGCAAATAATTATTAATATTACGTATAAAATAAAAGTAACCTTACACTCGTCCGTCCTGACAGCGTGTATGACCCCATACACGTCTCAGTTGTAAATGTAGCGGATTAGATCTCCAATAAAACTTCGTACATAAATTAATCTTCAATTTATTTCACGCCACACTACTTTTTACTTTTCACCACTATCACAATCCATTCCCCGACTGTCGAGTCAACCGTCCGAGCGTTTCGTTTTTCAAAATCACCACGGTGTTACCCAGTAATGTTTTAATTTAAATTTTAATTAATTATCAAACCAATTGCAAATAATTATTAATATTACGTATAAAATAAAAGTAACCTTACACTCGTCCGTCCTGACAGCGTGTATGACCCCATACACGTCTCAGTTGTAAAACCTTACACTCGGCAAATTGACTCACAATCAACCGTAAAAGATCACATCAATTGTTTCTATTATTTATAACTAAGTTTACACTTGTTCAAAACCCTAGCCGGCCCGACACGAGTAAAAGAACAAGCAAGAAAACCTCGGCGGGGTTTATTTTTTTCCGCGATTTACTAAGTGATCTTCAATACCACAGAACACTATTTCAATACAGATAAATAATGACATAAATTTTTATAAAAGCTAATATTTTTATATAAAAATAAAAATAATTATAGTAGTGATAATAATACATTTGATATTTAGTACTAGTAACTTAAAATAAATTTCATGATACAATAACATTTTGAATTACATTTATATGAACTAGAACTGCATCGAACTTGCTCATTGCTCTTGCTTATTAATTTAATATTAATCATTATTCAAGAAAACTAATCATTAAAATTGGATACGAACCCGCTCGCTCACGAAGTCTCGCATCCAATTTAAAATAGTAAATGTTTAAGGCACAAACCCGCTCGCTCACGAAGTCTTGTGTCTAAACCTCTTTATTCTAGAATATTCTGTTTGAGGAAGTCAAGTCACGAACTCGCTCGCTCACGTAGTCTCGTGACATGACCCTATCGCTTATTAACTCTCTTTATTCCAAAATATCATTCAGCAAAAGGCCAAGACACGAACCCGCTCGCTCACGAGGTCTCGCGATTGACCTGAAACAATACAATTTCCTTTACAGTAAACATCCAGCCTATCATCACAGTGATTAATATTACATAACATAATAAAACCTTTCTATTTTCCCCTTATACTGTTTATATTCTAGTTTAATAATAATAGCTACTAATCAATTTCGTCTAACATCTCATCATCGTTTGTCTTTTTCATGGTTTCAGCGTTATCACTATCTAAATCTAGGGAATCTATGTGTATCCATGGCTTCATTCGATCAGAAGCTACCGTAGTTTTCTTTTTGTTTCTCATCCCCTCAAACCCAGGTATTGGTGCCACCTTATAACGATCATTTCCCATCACCTTTACTACTTTGTAAGGACCTTCGTATGAAGGTAAAAGCTTTGTGCTTTTACCGTCATTCTGAAACGCAGTTTTAACAATTTTTACTAAATCACCAGTTGTATATATACGAGCTGGCTTGCGCCCTTTATCATAATTTTGCTTTTGTTTGTTTTGTTCATTATCAATTTTATTTTTAACTTCTTTTCTTAAGGTTGCTAGATCACAAGATTCACGTGCCAGATTTACTACTTCATTTAATGTTGGATTAATTTCACTGTTCATTAAAGTTCCAAACATTACCTCAGCGGGACATCGACCTATTGTCTTCTGAACAGTATTATTAAGGCCCCACTGCAATTTCCCTAACTGGTTATCCCAGTTCCTTTCATCATCTTTAAGGTTTTGAGCCGTTAGCGAGTCTAAAATAGTGCGGTTATACCGCTCTACTTGTCCATTAGACCTCGGGCTCGCAACTGCGTTTAAAACGTGTTTGATGCCTCGGTCTAAGCAGAATTTACTGAATGCGTGTGAAGTGAAACAGCTACCACGATCGCTTATGATTCTGTCTGGATTTCTAAAAACATCGAATATTTGTTCAAGGACTTTTATAACACTTTGAGTTTTGGTATTCTTGACGGGCGTAATAAACACAAATTTAGTAAATGAGTCAACGGTCACAAGTATATGAGTGTTACCACATTTTGATCTTACAAATGGGCCGAGGTGGTCAGTGTGCAAAGTATGGAACGGTATATCAACCTTCGCAATTGGGTGGAGAAATCCTTCATTCGTAGTACTTTTCTTAGAGTAAGCGCATGCAATACATGATTTAACATATTTCTTGACAAAACGCGACATTTTAGAAAACCAATAGTGTTTTTTTATTCGTTCTAAGGTTTTCTCGGAACCAACATGCCCAATGTCATCGTGGTTCATTTTGCACACTTGCCACCTCGCGCCTTTGGGCACTACCCACCTGATGTTAGACTTATCCCCGTTGAGATATCGAAATAACTTATTGTTTCTTATCAAAAAGTTTTCTTTTATGTAATCAAGACTCTTCGATTGCGGATTGTTATTTAATATGTCTCGTATTCTCTCCAACTCTGAATCACCTAATTGTAATGTTAGGAGCCAGTCTTCATCACTAATTGTCATAATAGTTGGGTGCTGCTCTAGCTCAATTTCGTGCCCCTTCACTGGATTTCTCGATAGTGCGTCTGCATGAGTCATTTTTGTACCAGCCCTGTATTCTACTGAGCAGTCAAACTCTTGAAGAGCAAGCCACCATCGAGCAATTCGAGGAATAAGGTCACGTTTTTGGAACGTAGAACGCAATGCACTACAGTCTGTGACTATTTTAAAATCCATTCCCAGCAAAAACACCCTGAACTTTTTTATTGCACAAACTACTGCTAGGGTCTCGAGCTCGTACGAATGGAAATTCTTCTCTTCAGGAGTAGTTTGGCGACTATAGTACGCTACGGGCTTAAAGGAGTCAGTACTGCCTCTCGGGCGTTGCAGTAATATACCACCAACGCCCAGTTTGCTGGCGTCTGTATGGAGTTCAGTCTCCGCGGTATGATCGTAAATGGCAAGGACTGGTCTCGTGATCAATTTGGATTTGAGCGATTCGAAAGCTTGTTGCTGAGCGTCCAGCCACTCCCATTTTGCGTCTTTTTTTAAAAGACTTGTGAGTGGAGATGCTAGCTCGGCAAAATTTTGGATAAACCTCCTAAAATAACTCACAAGTCCCAAGAACTGACGCACCGCGTGGACGTTTTCGGGTTTAGGAAAATCAGACACAGATTGAATTTTTGCTTCACCCGGTCTCATTCCGGACGAGCTGACTTCATATCCAAGATACTCAACTTTGTTCTGCAAGAAGCTACATTTTGATAAATTTAGCTTTAGATTAGCATCATTTATTAGCTTTAACACCTGCTCTAGCCTCGCGAGAGCCTCGTCTGCAGTTTTGCCATATACCAACACATCATCTATATATACAGTAGCTCCATTAAATCTTACCGGTCCTAAAACATGGTTCATCATCCTCTGGAAAACGGCAGGAGCATTCGCTAACCCGAACGGCATACGGTTAAATTCGTAGTGTCCGTCGGGAGTAACGAAGGCCGTCAAGTGCTTATGCTGTTCTGCTATAGGCACTTGGTAATAGCCTGACATCAAATCCAAGGTGATAAACCACGCCTGCCCTGCTAACCTACACATCTCGTCTTCAATCACAGGCATAGGATACCTCTCTTTAATGGTGATTGAATTTAACATTCTGAAGTCTACGCACAGACGTATCTTACCATCTTTTTTTCGAACCAATATAATGGGGCTGGCGTAATTCGAAACAGATTCCCTTATAACACCGGCATTCAACATATCGTCAACCATGGAGCGAACTTTCTCACGTTCGTGGTGTGAAAGCCTGTAAGGCCGATAAACCACGGGACGGTCATTAGTTAAATCAATCTGCATTTGAGCAGTGTCCGTACAACCCAATTCAGACAAATTAAAAGCGAAACAGGTTTTGTAACGTTCTAATAATTGTATGAGCCTAGTTTTATCTTGTTCGGTTACCGAGTCTCCAAGTTTTATTTGTTTTTCATCAAATTTTGCAGTAACTAGTTCCTGAACAGTAACATCATCGGGAGCAACAGCAGTCACCCTCTTTACTAATTCTACCTTTTCGGCACGTGAAAAAACAAAATCTTTTTGAAGTAGACACGGAATGGAACACGGTGTCACGGTCACGTTTAAAAAACTATTTTTAACCTCATAAATACCACCAAGTATAAGATACTGTTCATTAGGCTTCCCTACAATTTTTGTATCTATTAAAATAGTTCCATTAAACTCTAAATCCGTTGCCGCCTTAACACTAGCAGACCCATGAAGACGAGTATGTTCTAGCACTCTTACCCTAACTGTGCTTTTGTCATTATCATAGCAATTAAAAGGGATTTCAGTACACACGTCAAGGAATTGTAACTTGGTTGCGTCTTTTATAACTACAATATGGGGCTGCTCAGAGTATGTTTGACCAATTAACATTGGTCTGTCTAGTAAACAATCGTCAACTACCTTACAAACTACGTTTGCAACTACCCCATCAATAGATATGTTTAATGTCACCGTACCTAAAGAATTTACCAGTCTATTTCCAAAACCCTTCATAGCCGTAGGCTTGCCATCATGAGAAAATCCCAGTTTAGTAGCAGTGGTACTTTTAATTAAAGTTACCTCGCTACCAAAATCTACAAACGCATCCAAGGACACACCTTCAACCACAACCTCCTTAACAAATTTATTATTTGGATGTGAATTTGTAATGCACATTGTTTTATCCACAGTAATAGGCTTTGAAGGTTGCCCTTCTCGTTTTGCCAGACAATCTCCAACTTTGTGGCCTACCATGTAACAATATTCGCATCTTATTAATGGTTTGGTACATTTGAGGTAAGGATGCCCTCTTTCTTTACAGTTATAACAAAATAACCCCGTGCTATGAATGTTGAGTTTACTGTTTGTCCTATTTTGTTGACTATCATTAGCCCTTAAGCGTTCAGTGAAAGTTTTATTTCTGAACACCGGTTGTTGTTGGGGTTCTTTATTACTAAGCAAAAATTGTAATAAAATATCTGGTTCGGTACACCGTAATGCCAGGGCACCGGATTTTACTGTTTTATCGCTGAGACCATGAATAATACAGTCAACGGCACGCTTGCCTGTGATCTCACATTGATTTATCAAAGCCAGTTTTTCATAAAAATAGTTTTCGATCGGCTCATTATACCTGCTCCTGCGCCTAAGCATTGTCTCCAAGGTCTGGCCATAATTTTGTTCGCAGGGAAAAGCTTTGAGTAATTTTTCCTGCCATTCCGGCCAAGTGAAAAGAATTGTATTTAAACTTTGATACCAAGTCTTGGCCAGACCTTGCAGCTTTTGCATAGAAAAATGTATAGTCGTTTTATCGTCCCAACCGTAAACGGAGGCACATTCGTTCACTTTTCTCAACCATACATCCATTCGTTGATTACTATTAGAAGGATCAAATTCTGGTAAAATGTTTTTATAGTCAAATTTACTGCTCGAATGTGCACTCTGTTCAGACGGTTGCGACGCTAAATTATTTTTAAAAGACTGAATTATCTTTACAATATCTTTAGTAGAAAATGATGGACTACATGACCTTGAGCGACTCCGGCGAACTCCACCACGCTGGGCCCCTTGTCTATCCTCGCGACGCTGGCAGCTGTTGCTCGAGTGAGACTCACGCAGGCTATCATCGATGCGGCGTCTAAGAGACTCGGCGCGCCGTGAACGTGTCTCTATATCACGTTCCTCCTGGAGCTCGCGCTCCAACCGATGCAGACGTCCTCTCTCGTACATTAGGTTTCGTTCTCGTTGGCGTAAATCTCTGCTGTCACGCCGGCTACAGTCACTGTTGCGGCTGCGTGGTCTGCTTCGCCTAGCGGACACTACTTCGCGACGTGGAGATACCATATGCTGATCACCGTCTTCAAGATTGTAGCTTCTCACATCTTCATGATTCTCACGCAGATCAGCAGTACGCCGTTGACCTCTGACACGCGGCTGGATTTCGCCTAACACTGGGCTGCAATCCTCCTGACGCATGGGGCTTCGAGTACTACTGCGGTTGCGACTGGGAGTCCTCAGACTGCGGCGGCTCCGGTCACGATTTGTTCTCTCCATACCGCACGCGGATACTTCCACTTCTGAAATGTAGCGGATTAGATCTCCAATAAAACTTCGTACATAAATTAATCTTCAATTTATTTCACGCCACACTACTTTTTACTTTTCACCACTATCACAATCCATTCCCCGACTGTCGAGTCAACCGTCCGAGCGTTTCGTTTTTCAAAATCACCACGGTGTTACCCAGTAATGTTTTAATTTAAATTTTAATTAATTATCAAACCAATTGCAAATAATTATTAATATTACGTATAAAATAAAAGTAACCTTACACTAGATAGATTTAAAATCTTGGGTAAAAGAAAACTTCGTATTTACCATGTAATATACTGACCTCTTTGGTTTAAATGTTAAACAATTTTGCGGAAAATTAACAGACATTTTCCTGTAGGATCGTACATATCGAACTCTCTACATAAAATGTGTGATATGTCATGAAAAAATTCAAACTTGCATCAAGTTTTAAAGCGAATTTTTTGGTAAATACAACCCAATAACATAACATTTTGACCCGTTCACAAACAATAGTAGCTACTGAACATCGTACCAAATTACCGTAGCAACGGAATTATTCACGAGCCGCAAGCGGCGTCTGGTTCATACGCAATCGAAAATTTACAGCTCAATATAAATCAGCGAATAAGTATTCCACCTAATAATTTATGGTACACTTCTAACCCGTTGTAGGGTAATGAATGCGTCCGCAGATATCAGTCGTCTTTAAATTACCACTAAGAAAGCACGCCTTTCACCCGTTTACCCCAACCGCGAATCCACTTAACTATTTCTCACACTATTAAGATAAGGGTGTAGGAATAAAAATCACCTTTATCACGTTTAAAGGTGTAATTGGTTTTTATCACTTCCTACTCGTGTTAAGTTAGGTCCTAGGGACGTGAAAAATGCCGGTCAACGTGCAATAACTATATCTCACTAGTTTTCCGGTCGCTTTTAATGTTTTTGTTGAAAAAGTTTCATGTATTTTATTGGGCCTTTTGATAGATTTGGGTCGAAGGATAACTGAGAATGATGTTCAATATTTTAACTAAGTAGTTTTATTCTCAAGGGTAGACACAAAAATTTTATCATTTGATTTATTTATAACTGGCGTGGTTTATTGTTTCGTGTTTTTTTTGAAGAAGAATGCTTTTGCCCCTTAAACTGCAGGCAACAAGACTTGCAGTCCCGTGTGTAGAAGAAGAATCCTAATATCCACTAAAATGCCCCGGTTTCTTTCAAACTCGAGGAGGAATGAGCCGGTGTAAAATCCCGCAATATTGTCAACATCTACATGAATGTTCAACGTTTAATTTAAGGTAGTTATTTAAAAATATTTAAAATAAAATTTGGAATGTTTAACATTTTTGAAGTTTGCTTAAAATAATAATTAGAAAAAAAAAATTACCTCACAAAAGTCATATAAAAAGATTCGCATACAAAATAAAAGGCTACTTCCCATTTGGTAAACCTCAAACTGTACCTACTAAAAATTACTAAGGATGTTAAATTACTAATATGTTGGTCCATTGCTTGTCTGCTGGAAAGTACGAGTAATCGATGCTATTTCGAGCCCACGTCACGCCAGAAAAAATCGTTCCTGCTCCGTAGTACACCTAGCAAGTTCACCTGGGTGGACTACGGGCACTTGTTCTGACCCATGGTTCACCAAGACGGATGAATATTCCACAACTTGAACTGCTCTGACGTGCAAAATATTTTTATAAACAGCGTGTTTATTTCCGTTTTGCTGAAATACACATATAAAAACAATCTTAAAATAAAGCGAAAAGTAATAAGGGAAGCGCAGCTTTTTTTTCAAAGCTCTTAAAAAAATTCCGTACACAGAAATTCATACAGAAAATGAATAGAATATTAAATTATGTTGGCCCGCATTTTGTAAAACTGACGAAGCTTCTTGTTAAGCTTTCAAGGAGCTTTTAAGTTAATGAACAACTTATAAAAATATCTATTGACTTTACTCTGAATCTTTCGTTTAATGTTGTGATAAGAGCAACAAAGATAAGTAATTAAATAACATTATGATTATTCGGTGTGGGCGAAAAATGTTGTTCTAATCTCAGGAAAGTCGAGATTAATTAAATTAGGACTAAATTGAGTTTCTTACACAGCTCTTTGTTGTATGCTTCAATCAAATTAAGATACGTATGATTAAAGGAGTTTAAAATTGGTGTAAATAAAATTAACAAAATGTAATAACATTAATTCTTTTCGACACGTTTAGTGCACTATTAAATATTAAAAGTCGGCTGTTACAACAGAGGTCACGGGTTCGATTCTCGTACTGCATAAGCACTTGAGTGCAGGAAAATTAAATTAAAAAATATTATTTTATTGTACGTTAATACATATTTTTTTCCTACATACTATGTTTTTCTTTCAACGGTCTGGGCGTTTCTCATAAATAAAATTAAAGGAATCAAACCCACAACGCTTACCACTGTTCCATGGTAGAGTTCTGAACTTATATTTTTGGTTAATTTTGAATAACGCAAGTTTAAATGGACTCTGATTCCATTAACGAATCGATATAATATTATGCCAAGCATTCATAAATAACGCCTCGATGGTCTAGACTCTAGTGGTTTAAGTACCGGGCCGAGATCTCGGGGTCCTGGGTTCAATTCCCGGGTCGAGCTAACTTTGTGTCGGTTTTTTCGGACACAGCTCGGGTTTGTGATCACCAACCCGCATTTGGCAAGCGTGGTGATTAAGCCAATACCCATCATTGTAGCGATAACTTGATTTCAAGGATGGAGGCCTTTGCCCTGCAGTGGGACATTAATAGGCTGATACTTTACTTTACTTTTTTCATAAATAGTATTATGTTCTTGAAATATTCTAAACTTGAATCAAATTCAAAACTTTTATCATTACCCATTCCGCCAACCCGTGCCGCCATCATGGAAATAATATTGTTAGTGGAAATATGTCAAAGCGGAGCGAATTAGAAATATTAACAAGTAATATAGACGGAATCTTAAACGTCATTTCCTTATCCGTTAGATCGTTAAAGCTATTTATATTAGCTCTCAGCGCCGAGATCTAGTCAATTATGCTAACCAATGCAGGTCGCTACTCAAGTGAATTTTTCAGCTCGGTCTTAATAAACTGTCTCGGGGTCGTTTGAGACTGGCATGATAGGAAATTGCGAGAAATTTCTTAACCGTTTCACAACGACGTTTTCCTTGGCGACTAGTAGGTTAAGGGTTTTATACCAGTCACTTGTAAACTTAGTGTCTTGTCACCAGACGGATTATCACTGACAATTATTATATTACTAGCCTGGCGTAAGTGGCTTCGCTGGCGTCGACTTTACTATGTTGCAATGCAGTATTATGATATTTTTCAGTGATAAAAGTATCTACCCTGTGGATGGGGGGGAGGGATATTGGTGCGAAGGATGGTGAACCTTCTACCTTTCAAACATCCCTGAGTATGTCGGCAGTGTGGGGTGGCCTCACATTGCCAAACGTCATGAGGAAACGGTGAGGCCATGGTTTCCCCTGAGGAGCGCTGGACTAAATTGATGGGCAAATGTGTGAATCTCTGCATGTAGAGCGGTCCAGCCCCCCAGCCTGTGCTTGATAAGGCCACAGTGGGGTTTTAGTCAGTACGCCCTGTTAAGGGCAAATCTGACATAACCTCAGCTGCTCCCCCAAGCTGCTGGGGTATCCATAAATGATTTCTCTACTATTCTGATTGCGCATTTGGTAGTAACTCTGCCCTATGCATCAGGGATCGTGGGTTCAATTCCCATTTAACAGATATTGTGTTTGTTCTGTGACTGGATGGGAAATGAAGGAAATAGAGAATATATTTTATAGTTTCTGACATTTTCATTTCTGAATGTTTTTTAGCGTGAGGTCGGTAAATCATCAGTCGTATCATTAATATTTTAATATGTGGGTACAATCGTCGGTATAGGTGACAAAAAGTTAGACTCTGATTTTCCTCTGTGCAAAGATTTTTATATTTGATTCGGAAGCGTTGAGCTTTCGAGAGCTCACAAAATTTTCATATCAGATTGCCTATTATTTGACGTAAATATGTGGATTATAAGATTAATTCGTGTATGTCTGTCCAACTGAGAGCGATCATAAATATTACTAACAGCCATTATAAAAACGTGAAACTCCAAAAACATTTGGTCCTGCGAACCAGATATAATGAACTATTGGTTTATGGAATTACACTTCAAATGCATCAGCTACGGCCTATTCTATTGAAACACGCTCCACGTCACAATTGAACCACGTTTCCTGGAATCGCATAATATGCTACTATAATTTAGAATTCACTGATTTGCCGCATTTGGTTTCTAGTGGACTTAACGGTTTCAGGTAATATACATATTATTTGGTTAATGATATAGTATCAATTTAATCAACGTTTCTAAAACAACAAAAAATATTCGTTTGGTTTACAATGTTATCTGGATAAAAAATGCTAAAAATGGAACTGAAAAGTACTACCTTAGTTGAAATATTGTTCTGATGCCGAGACTTCTAAGTTCAAACATAAAAAAGGTTGATGACAAAAGTAAACGGAGACTTTTTATGAAGTCTACTGAAGACAATGGAAGGAAAGTAAAGAAAACGCAACCTAACGTTAAACTTGGATAAGGCTAAGCGCAAACATAAATAAACAAAGGAAGCTTAGACGATGTGGTTTTCAAAACGGTCCATGCCGTTTGAATTTGGAGCAAGATCCTTTCAACAGACGTAATATTTTTAAGTTGTGTTTGAGTTTCTTTTAAACGACGAGCCATTTGGTGAAGTGGTCTAGAAGTCGGTTATTACACCAGAGGTCGCGGGTTCGATCCCCGCACGGTACAAACATTTGTGTGCATAAACATGTATTTTTGTATCGGTCTGGGTGTTTCTATGTATAATATGTATCTATCAACAAAAAAAGTATATTAGTAATGTTTATCCGTTGGCTGGCACCCATAGCACAAGCTAATGCTTAGGTAGGGGGTTGATGGCGCGTGAATAATATTTAAAAAAAAACCTATCTTATAAAATACATTGATTCTAACAAAAAATGGTAAGATCTGGATGCGAGTGGCCGTGGATTGATCAGTGTGGCCGGCGTTTGTATAGGACAATGTCCAGCAGTGGACTGTGATAAATTGATGTTGTTGTTGTTGTTTATACAAAAAAACAGATACTTGTGATTTTTTATTATTATAAATAAAATATCTTGGGACATTATTCACACAGCGCCATCTAGCCCCAAACTAAGCATTAGCTTGTGCTATGGGTGCCAGACAACGGATAAACATTACTTATATACTTTTTTTTTTTTTGTAAATACATACATATTATACATAGAAACACCCAGACCGATACAAACAGAGATGTTCATGCACACAAATGTTTGTACCGTGCGGGGATCGAACCCGCGACCTTTGGTGTAATAGCCGACTTCTCGACCATTACACCAAATGGCTCGTCAAAATCTTACATCTTAAATTATCTTACTTATAATTTGTTTATGAGGGTGTATGAATGGTACCTGCCAAACGATAGAGCAAGAAAAAACCTTGCCAAAAAGCCCAATACACCATACTAACTTGCATTTCAACCATCAAACTACAAAGTTACTATGCATGCGATAGATCATAAGAAAATATCGTTCCAAAACTAAAAATAAACTGAGACACCGTATCCTCCAATCGCTCGTTGTCATTTGACTTTCCAAACTAGATTTGCGACACACATTATTTATAGCACTAGCAGTTCCTTCACCTGTTCTGCTTTTAGAACTATGTTGCAGAATAAACAATACTGTATAAGAAACACACGGACGTGTCTGCCGGGAATAAGTTTAATTCGATTTCAGCGCTACGTGCCCGGTTGTTGTAAAAAAATCGAACACTTCGACGGAGTTGGCTTGGTCCATTGCCTCAGATACCTACAGTTTGGGTACGCAATACACTTATAAACCTCTGGCGGCCGTCGTTTTAGGCTAAGAACACACGTCGCGATTTTTAATTTCCCGCAGCCGCGGCGGGTATCGCCCGCGTGCTCTGCGAGCGCTTGGCAGGCGACCGCAATATTAACCGGCGTGGGCGGGAGGTACAGAATTTTGACGCTATTTTGCACTAGTGATGTAACTATGGCAGCGTGACGTGCCGAAAGACAACTTATCGTGGACGGTTTGAAACCGCACGTCAACCGCGGCGGCTGCGAAATCGCACAAATCACCGGTCTCGTGAGTTTTGAAATAAAACCGCAGGAAGCTGCGGGCCCGCAACCGCTGCTGGCGCGATTAAAAACCGCACTGTGAGTTCTTAGCCTTAAAGTGGAACCTACTAGCCACTGCACCACGGAGGTCAGAGGTCCTAGGTTCAAATTCCGGGTCGGACTAAACATTTGTGATTGGGTCATTCTGTTCAGAATACTCAGTCACAGTTCAGAGTCTGTAAGTTGGCGGTGTAAAACACCCTGTGCCTCGGAAAGCACGTTAAGTCGTTAGTCCGTCGCCTGATCTCTCTTAGGTCGCATCCGACTGTTGTCCTACCGTGTTGGTGACTGAACTGAAGCATACTTGTATAAAAAAAACTTATTGCTAAGGACGTCTTCAGAATTCTGTCCCCTAAAGTGACTTTACACAGCAAAATCAAGCAGTGCTATAATATTTATATCAGCCATGTAGGATTGTTAGAGACACGCATAAAAAATCAAACTTAATAGTAACCGCCGAGAAGGAGACTTCTACTAACTTAATTTTATGCTGTAAGCTGCACTAATATTCGAGCCTTTTATTTCAAGTGCTCTACTTCCAACATTATTATAAATTGCTGGAAAATAGCCAGCGCAGCTATTACAGCGGCAGATTTTCTCTGTGGGTGGTAACTAGCTGGTTCGCCTTTGTAAGCAAAACAGTTTTATTTACAGCTGTGTAAATAATAATTTAAGTTATGAAACAAAAGATAATCCTTTGGTATTTCTGCTCAGCAAGCCATTCACGTCAAAGTTCTTGTAGGTAAAAACAAATATAATGACCAAAATAATTTAGTTGTATAAAACAAGTTAAAAAAATTAACGCAAAGCAATTTTGCCTGGGTTTACTTTTTTAATACCATTAATTTAAATAAAAGACAGACAACGCAGTCCACCTGATGGTAAGCGGCCACTGCGACCTATTCTATACCAATACAATACATAGGTATAGGTACCGACCTATACCTATGTATTAAAAAAGGTAATAAACATACATATATCTGATGCCTTATCGTCTTATTAAAATAATATAATAAATCTCTTTTTAATGCACAGAAACTTCTCCAAGCAACTTATTTCAAAAGCAAAGTCACAATATACTTGTTATGTTCATGTCCGTATCTCTGAACTATGAAGTTTATGCAATAAACGTTCGTCTGAAAGTATCGCATAACATGCGTGCAGTCCACCTGATGCTACGCCACTACATTTTTATTGAGGGATATTTCCCGTGTGAAAAGTAGTGGAGTAATAGTAATTAGATTAATTTCTGTTGAATTTTTACCGCCTTCGTGGAACGGTGTTTAAGCCGCTCGTATATGGAAGTCTGGTCACTTTTAATGAAAGGTTCGAAGATCAGAGGAGATTACAGTGTGGCAACACATTAAACGACACTTCCTGATAAAGGGTCAATGGAATAGGCCGCGGACTCGCTATTCATCAGGTGTATATGCTACAGTCAAAACTCATAGCCGGTCAAAACCACTTTTAACTACAAAAATCAGGCAAAAGTGGTTTTGACCGATGCCCTCAGTCAAAACCAGGTTTGACTGATTTTCGCAGTCAAAAGTGGTTTTAACTAAGGGCGTTGGTCAAAACCATTTTTAACTTCCAAAATGGGTTCGAATCCCACGGGGAGCATCCCTTTGTGACAGGTTAGGTTAGGTTAGAACTGCGACCACAAAACGAACTGCGACCAGAACCGAATTCACTACTTTTGACTGAAAAAATCAGGCAAAAGTGGTTTTGACTGATGCCCTTAGTCAAAACCACTTTTGACTGGAACAATCGGTCAAAAGTGGTTTTGACCAAGGGCATCGGTCAAAACCACTTTTGCCTGATTTTTTCAGTTATAAGTGGTTTTACCGGCTATGAGTTTTGACTGTAACATATATAATAAAAAATATAGATAACACTACACATGCATTTATGCATGTTATACTGCTAAATAATATTTAACCTATGAAATAAAAGTAGCAATACATGTTTTGTCTTTTAGTTAGCTAGATAATAAACATAGTAGACGTATAGGTACTCCGTTTAATTCCGGAGACTAAAAATGTCAAAGTCAGGAATATTGTTACGAGCTTTTTTTGAACAGTGCTTTACCGAACCGGTTTACTGACACGAAAATACCGGTTGACTCAATTATAACAATATTTATAGGTATGTATTCATTAAAGAATTCGTTTTCAAATCTAATGATATATAAAATGAGAAGCCTTTTTAGAAAGATCGTGAAATTAATGTATGCTATTAAGATTATTTAGACACAGTCATAATAATTTTATTATGCATCTGAAGAACAGTAGGTACTAGACCTATCTTAATGTAATGTTTCCTCTTCGTTGTATAATGAAAATAATAAATTGCCCACAGAATTTTATTGAAATATATTCTTATTTTATGTTATTTAGTTAGTATCTACATCTTATTCATTAATGTGTAAAAGTGACCCTTTCAAAGGGAAGAATATGCAAATTATTCAAAATAACACAATATTAAAAATAATAAACTATGGGTATCAGAATGATTGTAGGTGTCACTTTATACTTACTACTGTACTTATATGAAAAAAAACATCCAGACCCAGAACAAACATAAATATTTATCACATAATAATAATGATTTATCTTTATTTTGTCCTCGTTGAAATTCGCTCACTAAGTAATTTAAGGCTACAAAACCGGTAGATGATAATTTTCTAAAAAAATCTATATGATATAAGTGAAGCTGGCTCTGATATTCGATTTAATATTTACGTTTTGGTTTAAAAACAAAATTTTAGTTGAATATTAATACATTGGCAAAAAATGAAAGCAAGGAATAATTTTTTTATGGTTTTATTTAATACATAAAATAATTGTATGCTCTTTACTCTATAGTCTATAATCTGAAAGGTTATCTTTACCATAATCATGATTTGGCAAAGGAATTATTAATAAAGCAAAATTTAAAAAATAGTCAAAAAAATAGTTATAAGAGTTTGACATTATTGTACATTAAATTCAGGATATTATAAAAATTTTAATCGCATAGGATTAGCAAAGATTTTTTTTAATAATTATTTGTCGAATCAAATGTAAAATATAGGACTGGAAACA
The DNA here is from genome assembly GCA_949319885.1 of Mecyna flavalis. Lineage (NCBI taxonomy): Eukaryota > Metazoa > Arthropoda > Insecta > Lepidoptera > Crambidae > Mecyna > Mecyna flavalis. The sequence continues at coordinate 12,940,460 of OX439426.1, forward strand.
TTAAGAATAAATATACCGAAATTATGTAGGTATATATTTTTCCATTCATCTAAAGTTAGTAAGAAGTTATGAAAAAATTAAAAGAGACTTTCGTTTTACAAAGATGTTAACATAATTTGTTTAGGTAAATTAAGCTTAGAAAAAAAATTGCCTCAACTTTATAATTATCATTTTGTAAGGCCAACAGACGTTGATTTAAATTTCGTAGTTTCATTTCTTTGTGAATTAATTGAAGTGATTTACTGGACTTTAATATACAGTCTGAAATTATACCAACGCTTAGTAACTGAATCGGATGGTTTTCTATTATAAATTTAATCTCTTCGCAAAACAAGGCCGATGTAATTATTCTCTTAAATTACTTTGGTATTATAATTTCGGCTGAGATACAGGAAGTTAAGAAAATTTTATTTGATTCATACGAATTCAAAATATTAATACAATTTAAATTTAATAGGAGTTATATATATCGTAAAATACAAGGTTTTGTGTTATTATCAATGCTTTTCTGTATTGAAGAAAAGTAACAAAATGTATATTTTTATTGAATACTACTTTTTTAAATTATTATTATATTTATCAAATAAAAATTTTATTATAAGTACTAATGTTATGTTATATGTTAAATGCAATCCATTACCATGATAATTATAAAACTAATAATGTGTTTGTATAAGTATTTAAAAATATGTTAAATATTCATCTACCTACTTAAAAACATAAAGGACAATAGGTATATATATTTTTACACTAAGTTAAGATGCAACTCTCCATTTCAGAAACCAAACTTTTAATTAAGTTTTTTCATTCGTTCTAAATTAATATCTTTTTTACCTTCACAGTAACATGACGATAAAATTAATAGGCATTTCTAATGTCATGATAGCGTAAACTTACCTTAAATTCCGCAAATACTAATCATCTGAAAGTCATAATTGCATATTCATCAACGTAAACAACGAACAGATCCGCTCTACACCATCTCCACAACACTGAACAAGTTTTTCACTCAAAACTCCTTCGGCGCGAGAAAATGTTCCCATAACTTCATTACTCTTCCTCGGTTCTCATTATCGAAGTCAAATTTAACGGTATTAAAGTCACGAAAGTTCTGTTTGACACAACTCGAAGTTAACTCGTGGGTAGAAAGTTGCGTGGCTTTCCGGCACAGTTCCGACTCGCGGCTAGACTCGTACTGAGCCCGTCTATGTGACACCGAAGCACCGAGCGACGCACGAGCGATCAGATCGCGATTCATGCGCGAATCGCTCTGGAGGAGGAGTCTTGGAACCAAACCACGCCTACCAAGGAGCTACACATTTCTTTTTCAATATGTGTAATTCAATTTCGCTTATGTCTTCGCTGGGAAAGTTGATGCCCCGTTGTCGTTCAACACGATGTTTTTATGTAAACTGTAATGTAGTTCGCGAACCGAGTCGGCCCGTGTTGCTGCGCCGTACGATTTTCTCTTTTCTTTTTGTTGGCAATTTCACGTGCTGTTGCCTGTTTTTGTCTAGTGGAGTATTATAGAACCGAGCCAACTTTAGAACTTGGATAATTCAGGAATGAATTATGCGGAGACTTCTTTCAGTCTTGTATTATGTGGCTCATTGTACTTTTTAAATGCAGCAAATAAAGAATATGGAAAGAAATTATATCTCATATTAAGTGTTACGACTATTTTCTGCAACCATAGTGTTTTATACAGTTTCTTCTGCCAATGAAACACTTTTCAGAAATAAGCATATTTTCATATCTTAAGAAGAATTAACTGCTATAAGCTATAAGTATGTATGTCTTGAAATAGATGAAAAATAATAGAGAAAGATTTTCGGTAAATGGTAATACTATCCTATCCTATACAGGTTGCCTGCCAGATAAAGTGAAGATCTGCCAAAGGGATGTACATACTTGTGCAGAAATCAGATACACCAAATTGAAGAAAACACGCTATTACACTTATAATTTACCTTTAGGCTTATGATGATTCTGGAACCTTTCGATTTGAATTTATTCATAATTACTAAGAGGGTGTTTTCAAAAACAAAATACCTAGAAATTCAAAACCTTCAAAGCTTTTCCTTACGAAATAATCTTTTCAAGTTCAAGAAGAGTGATTTAAATTGATTTTATTCATTTATTTCCACACAAAAAAACTTACTGTGTGTGTAACCAAACAGAAATATCTAAATAAATACAGGACAACTTCACATTCATTAATATGTAGTAAGTAGCACTTGTTTTATGGGTTTCAGAAACAATGAAAGTACAAAAACAAGTAATAAATTGCTGCATAGGTATAATGAGAATAAACATTCAAACATACAACTCTAATAACCTAACTTAATTTATACTCTAATAACTTAATTTAACTCGAATTTATATTTGTCATCATCATCATCAGCCTGTGATAGTCCACTGCTGTACATAGGCCTCTCCAAATGCTCGCCACACTGATCGATCCTTGGTCACTCGCATCTAGCTCATTTATATTTGTAATTTATGGGAAACTAGCCTTCCGCTCGCGGTTTCACCCGCGCGTAATTTCTTTTTTCAAATATCCCCCCTTCCTCCTACATTTCCGGGATTAAAAGTACCCTATGTTCACCGGGGATAGTGTAGCTTTCCAACAGTGAACGAATTATTCAAATCGGTTCAGTAGTTTCGGAGCCTATTCAATACAAACAAACAAACAAACAATCAAATCTTTTCTCTTTATAATATTAATATAGATAATATATTTTTTTTTTATATTTTCAGCACATGATTTTTGTCTTGGGTGTCATTCGATCGAAACCGCAATCTCTGTACACAGAGCAGGGTAATTACCATATGCGTCATCGAGCCAGTCTAAAAGTATGCCTAAATTTTCATAAATCTGTTTTAATCAATTTTGTCGTCGTCGTAAGCCAAAACAATAGGGATTTATTACAAAGTTACACGAAAGCAAAGCCATAGAAGCTTTGCGGGCCCACCGCGACACACACTTCGGCCTGTAAAGGAATTCACTAAATTATAACACTAAATTAAGCGCAGTTTCATTTGCGTTACTCAGTGAATTATGTGTTGGTGTCTTAGTTCTGTCACCGCCTAACTTACTACGGTTCAAAATTAATACAGTGCCATAAGCCGGCGCTAATACCCGCGCTCCCTTATACTCGTATTTACCGTATCAAATTTTCCGAAAATCTGCAGAGTAATATCAACTCTAAGCTCTCACTCAGAAGACTGATTCTGTAAATAGAGCTATACGGGCGGTTAAGCCGTTCTCTGTACATTCAATCATTATTAAGTGAACACCTATTTGTTTGGTGTCGTATGTAACAGGATCCTAATGATGACTGACATCAATTCTATAAATTAAATACATGTGCTTCGTAGCTCTGTCAGTTCACAATTCAACACTCTGACACTTATTCGTACTACGCAAAATTTTAATTAGATTAATTTTGTTTTTATTGTAATAATATTCAATTCATTTGTAACTTATTATTACAACATTTACAACTATTCTTTTTTCTTTTTTTTATTCCACATCAGGTGCCAGACAGACACGCAGCCCACCTGATGGTAAGCGGCCTACTTCATTGAGGGACACTTTATCAGGAAGCGTCGCTCAATGTGCTGCCAGGCTCATCTGATTTTCGAGCCTTTCATTTTAAGAGTACTGGCTCCCACATTAATATTGCCGGAACACAGCCGGAGCTGTTATGGCGGCAAATTTCACCTGTGGGGGTGTTAGCTAACCAGTCGGCCTCTGAAAAAGTACTACCAACAACCAGACCCACGGTGGGAATCGAACCTACGACCTCCGGGCTTAATACCCGAGCGGCTTAGCCACTGTGTGACGGAGGCTGTCTTCTATAGTAAAGTGACTGTAATTAATTATATTATGAAGAGTTTTTTGATGTCATAAAACAAACTGTTATTAAAAAATGAAAGGTGACGAGACAATATCGTTGTGACGAGACGATAAAAAAAAAATACGATAATAATTTTATTCACCGTCCAAGGCATTTTTTACTTCCCACGTGCTTTTTTCTCGATATTTAATTAAATATAAATATATAGGATGAGTTGAGGAAATTCGTAGAAGAACGAGTGTACATGGATTAAAGATTTGAGGATTATCAAGAAGAGAGAACACACCTTTTAATAATTTAATAGATAAAAAAGACTCAATGGCGTCATGATGCTGTCTTCTTTTTTTAAATTTACAAAGGAGACAGAATAGTATTGTTTTGATTGGAATCAGAACTCAGATGTTGCATTCTGCATCGGTCTAAGCTATTTAATAAACATACATTGTTGAAAATCGATAGTATACACAATATTCTAGCAAACTTTAAAAACAGAAGATGTAATCGGCCACTGTTGAAAATTAAAAATAAAAATCTTAAAATTGAATCATCACGGTTCAGTTACCATTACTATTCAATATCATCGACGTTCTTCAGAAAAGGCAGAACTGAAGAAAAATAAGTAACAAGACCAAAATGGGGCCGATCGCCCGCTCCGTCCCCGGGGCCTCGTTGGCGCGAGCGATTCCGCGGCCCGTTCTTATGATTAACTCAGCCCTAGCGGGACTCGACTGCGTTGTCTCGGCAATTTTTAACAAACAACTAACGACTAAGATAATTGCTTTAGCGTGCTCTCTTTTCTTGATAACTATGGCGTGATTTTTGTTAAATAAATAACAATTTTTGTAGCAATGAGACGCGAATAATTTATTACTACCCACTGGTAGAATGTGCATCTTTATATGTTTTGTACACACTTTTATATTTCTCTAGACCGAAAACAGACGCAACGAAACTTATGGTGTTTTTTTAAGCTTGCGCAAGAACAATCAAAACTAAATACATTTTTTCGATTTCATTAATTCTGAAATTTAGTTTATTTATTGATTTTGATACTAATAAAATGGCACTGATTTAGATAATTTAGCATACTGCGTATCTCAAAAAATATTTAAAAAAAAATTGTGACGTGTCCAAGAGCACTCTTAAATATCGGCCACAAAAATACTAAGAAAAAGTTTGAAGAGTGAAAAAAGAAGGAAAGAAGCCAAAATGGGGTCCCCGGGGCCTCGTTGGCGCGAACCATTCCGCGGCCCGTTCTTATGATCAACTCAGCCCTAGCGAGACTCTGCTGCGTTGTCTCGGCAAATTTTAACAAACAAATAACGACTTAGATAATTGCTTTAGCGTGCTCTCTTGATAACTGTGACGTGATTTTTGTTAATTTAAGACATTTTTATGACACAACAAATTTTTCACCTGGGGGAAGTTCCAAAGGCGCTGCCTGAATAAAGGTTCAGAATAGAAAGAAGATTTGTAAGTCGTATTAGCTCGCAAATGGTTGATTGATATTAAACAAAAAAAAAAGTATAAAATGTAATCTTATATAACGTATCAAACAAATTAATAAATTTTCGCTCTCGTTCAAATAATAGCCAGGCCAAATATAAAATACATACAAAAGCAATGTTAATGTTTGAAAATGTTTTTGTAAAATGAAAATCCCAAATGACTATGCACATGTTTGAGTTAATTGATAACCGTGTCATTGCCGTCTCCCCGGGCAATTTTTCCGTCCAATCCGTTCAAAATAACTGTTATAAAATATGTACTTAATGAATATTTACGTGAATTTCATTGTAGAAACTATAATTAATGAATTTTAAATGTTTTCTTACAAAATTATTAATATTAAAAATGTTCGGTATGTATAATATAGTAGTATTTTTTAATTAGCTCTAAAACTTTTTGTTCTGAAAATAATATTGAAATCGGGATATTAATACTAAAACTAAAAATGGTTAAATCTACCTAATGAAAACTTACACACTCTTTTGAATATGACGTATCTCGCTGTCTTAATGAACACTCCACCTGTAAAAAGTAAATATTTTTCCTAATCCCTAGACAATTATAATTTTCAGCCGTCTAAGTAACGTAAGATAACATGTAGTTAACCAGGAAGTACAATCAGAATGAATTTCACCCCTCGCCCCATTACCTTCGAGTCCCAAAACAATGGCGGGTAGGGTCGCCTTAACGTCTGATCTTATTGTTAAAAGGAATATGCGGTCGACGGTTGTATTGTGTTATCTATTTCACTCGACCTTCACCGCAGCCCTCGGGAAGAAATTAAAATAATAATGTAGGCTAAAACACTATCGCTTTTATTATGCTAAGCGTTTGACAAAGGACATTCTGTCTGGCGTTTTAAATGTTTCTAATTAATCTGGCATTGATTGCTCGTGAATATAATAATAGTTATTTGTTATACAAGAGTGCAAAGTTGCTTTTTAACCGCGTGTTCAATTTTGATGACCGAGCAAGCGAAGGATTCTAAAATTGAATCACGAGCACAGCGAGTGATTCAAAATTAGAATCCTGAGCGTTAGCGAGGGAATCAAAAGAGCACGAGGTGAAAAATCTTTGCACTCGAGTGCAACACGTAACTTTTCATTCCACCTCAGCGAGGAAATACAAAACAAATTGAAAAAAGAACACCAAGTAGGTTCCGAGTCTGAGTTTTTAACAAATTAAAAAAAAGTTGTATGATATATTCGGCACCATAGAGGTAGCAGTAAATAGGTTTAATGTTTTTTTTTAATTCACAAACTTAGTGCACACGATGTTCTAAATTCAATTTTACTTTATCCTCTAGAGAATAAAAACGGCTTTTCCACTCAGATATTGAAGATTAAAAATACTCTTTCCGAGATGGTGGGATGAAAAAATAATTTTACATCTTTAGATAGTAGACTGAGGTTAAAAACGTCACGCCCGCAGCGGTTGCGGGCCCGCAGCTTTCTTCGGTTTTATTTCAATGTCCGGTGATTTGTGCGATTTTGTAGCCGCTGCGGTTAATTGACGTGCGTTTACTTTTTTTTTTAATGGACTCTATCCCGCGCCTGTTTGCGGCGCGGTGATTCTGCCAATGTCAAGTAAATGAGGGAATTTCTCCTTGTGTTAGATGTTTTAACGCTTCATGGAAACACTGGAGGATACTCTCAAGGTCACGGGGGAATGGACGCCATTGCGGTAAGAGCGTCTCATCTACCGATGAGACACAATACACGCAATACCCGTCCATTCAGTCAATTTGTTTCAATTTTCTTATTTATGACACTTCGTTACACTTTACTGAATGAAAATCACACCACTTTTCAACACCAAACTGCACTAGATCACAAATAAAAAGATTTAAAACAAAAATTTTGGTACGTCACGCTGCCATAATGTCACTAGTGCAAAATGGCTTCTGATTTCTGTACCTCCCGCCCGCGCCGGTTAATATTGCGGTCGCCCGCCAAGCGATCGCAGAGCGCGCGGGCGCTACCCGCCGCGGCTGCGAGCGGGAATTGTAAACAAGCGCGCGCGTTGCGGGCGCAAATCGCGTCGTGAAAACTGCTCTTATGTTTTTCCTATAAATCAACATTCTACAGAGGCTGCGAGATCGCAACTGCTGCGGGTGCGATTAAAAACCGCGCCTTGAGTACCTGAGTTCTTAGCCTGACACGTGAGCTCTCAAAATTAAAAGAGTAGTAGAGTTGGTCCATTCAATGCAATGTGATCCTGACGTCAATTTGCAGAGTTTGAAATTATCAGTGGCACTTCATAATGCTCCCCCGCTTCCCTTCTTACTTAATTCCGATAATAATATAGACAAATTCACCTTTTGATTGGTCTTGCGACCACTCTAACTCCCCGTTCACGTAATTGAAGGAACCCCATCTTCTTACCGTAAGGAAACTTATGGGAAAACAACAGAAAACTTTTTCACAAAGAGTTCCTAGATGCATATTACACTGCTACTGAAATTATATTACAAATAGTCAATCTAGTAACTTGACATACCTAGCATGAGATTAAAGATTGTATGGTTTAAAATAATAAATTTGTTAAAGATAGGTAGTTTTACAAACCATTAAACTTAGTAACTTCAAAAGGATATACATATTATTTAATTTTTATATTTTTTTGAAGAAAGCCTGTATGAAACCCTCTATGTGCCAATTGAGTATTTATTATTTACTCGTCATAATAACAATGCACTGCAATCTTGATTTGTAAACAGCCAATAGCTCTAATGCTTTACTGATGTAGATCAAAGCCATTATCAGAATAGTGCTATTACTCGTATATTCGATGAGCCGAACGCTCAAAACGCGTATAATAGCGAGTGTGAATGGCGCATATAATTTGACATCATCATTATAATATGACGAGTTTTAGTACTTTATGACAATATTAACAAAGCCTCGGTGGGGCAGTGAGTCAGAATTTGATGCCACAGCTGTGTTTGAGATTAGTACCTCAAATATTTTGAACCTTAGGCGGATCAAGTACACAAATACCGGGGGATTTCATTTCAGGTCCAAATTTTCCATTAAAGTTTTAGTAGTCTGAAGTTGTCAACATCCCTTCAAAAGTGTACTTTTTATTTCGAGGAAAACATTTTTTTCCTATAAACGCATGCCCCATTGCCCACGGCTGGGTGGTGCGACACCAGGGGATATTTTACAAAATAATATCCGCGTATTTTTGCTTTCAGCAGGATCACAAATACTTTTAAATTCTCGTCATGCTTTTTGGAACACTAAAAATAACCAAGTGCCCATAAAAAGACCAAAAAACGGGACATAAAAATCGCAATAGTGTGTTCTTGTGCATACCCGTCCCCGCGGAATAGGATATTCATGGTCAATTTCCCGCGGTGTGCGCTTCAAAGTTAATTGTTGTACTATTTTACGACACGGTAGGTCGGGTCCATCAGTTCAATTTAGCGGTTTCCACCCCGGTATAGGTAATTAAGCGATTGTTTGCCATTTTGCGATAATTGATGTCGTGTGTGTTTGATTTACTCTAATTATCTTACACGCATTAAATTAATTGTTAATTCTGTTCTAGTATGTTAAGTTTATTAACATTGTTTTAGTTGCTAGTTTGTTATGAACGGGAATTATCTGAGGAAGAGTGACTACAGAATTTGTTGAATCGAGTGAATTGTGAGTGATAACTTTGCTTTGTTCAATCATGCTTGACATATTTCTCAAGCGAGTAAGCGATTACTTACATTAATTTGTAGCCACGTAGATAACCCCTTAAGATTAAGAAATATCAAACACAGGATTAACAGCTTTGCTATGCACCGGGATTTTAACACCAAGACGTGGTGCCATACCGACTTGCATTGCCAAGCCCCCTGCTATAATCGGACGGAAATGGCCCGGTACTCCCGGTAATTTCCGATGTCCCCAACGCCGGGGACGTAGAGCACTTCCTTACCAGCGCTTGCTATTGGCATTGCACGTTGTGGCGTCTAGGCTCGGGCCGGTCCCATGCCAATCTCTGCCCCCGACTTAAGGCGACGGTGCGCAAAGAGTATTCAGCAGTGAAACCTGCGATTCCGGTTTAGGCGTATTAAAGCGCAACTTAATTATATAAATATCAATGTTATGTTATTATTCATTAAATAAATTGACTATTTCACGTCAGCAGTAAAATGTTATTTTTTAAAACATTAGTCATAACTAATACATCAAACAACAAAAACCAAATCGATCTCCTATTCGTTTGAAAGCCTGTCCAATAAATAAATATAAAGTGATTATTATACGCAAATATTTAAAAGGACGTTGATGGAATACATTGTCCGTTAAAAGTGAAATCCGAAACTGTCATCGCACGGGCGTTTAGATTAAATGAATTGGTCCAATAGATCATAGGGTGTCATGCAAGAGTAATAAATAACACGAAATTCTGTATAACGACCATCGTAAAAACACTCGTTGGGTTAGAAATTACGAGCGTGAACGCGATGAAATAAAATATAGAAGATTAAAGAAGTACTGTGCAGTAGAGGTGTGTTAAGTATCCATAAAGTTAGTGTATGGTTGGAATTTTAGAATTGCTTGATGGCTGATCTGATAGTGACTCTGCTCTAAGTAAGAATAGAACGTTACTACCATGAAAAATACAAAAATAAGCGTTAACGAAAAATAAAATATAGTATGATGATGCACCTAATAGCAAATTAATTAACAGATTCTGACTTACTTTATAACGGATCAGCTGATAGCACGCGAACTATTAATAGATTCTTCATAAATTACTGATCATAACAAGGGTTGCTTAAGTCTGATTTCACTTTTATATTTCACTTCAGTTGGAAAACAGGCACGCACCCACCTGATGGTAAGTGGTCACTGTGCTCTTTATAAGGGGCACATATAGACGCCTCTGATGTTCGAGTCATAGATTTCAAATTTTTTATCTCTAACATACAAAGGTGGTCTGCACAATACTTGATAAATTCTTTTAAATGTTTTTTGTCTCATTATTTATTTATATTTCCAGCAGTGGACTTAAACAGGCTGATATCGATGATGATAATGATTTATAGCATCACTCTGGTTCTATCAGATTTGCAGTGTTGCTGTGGGTCCTGCGACACACACAGAAGCATGCTTAGAAATAATCCAATTGACTGCACTATAATTTATATTTATTATTATCATATTTTGTCTTTGTTCATACCATTTCTTTGTTCACAATTATTCCAACTGTATTATTTGTAAAACTTTGTTTGTGGTGGTTAATAAATGTTTTTTCTTTACTTCTTTTATTATATTTCTTTACTTCGTGCAATTTCAAGCGCGGAGAGAGCGCTGCCGTTTTTATAAGTTAAAAATTGCTACCCTCGCGAATACGCATACACATGCATTAAAATCAACTTGTGTTTTGCTTTCATTCGTTCCATAATTTTATTTACTCCTGAACGGAATTCACTCGGTCAGAGTTTTCCTTTTGCTTTACTTTTTATATTACGGTTAACTTTCTGACATGGTAATAAAGATAGAGCAATGTATCTTTCTTATTACTTTGTATCAGCTTATATCGCTTGTTATTCAGTTAAGTTCAAAACTTCGATATGTGTGTGTAATGTATAAATTCAAACTAAATTATTATTATTAAAAAAAATTATACAGATTTTACACAATTTATTATTATTATGTCATTGGTTAAATACGCGCAGGGTACAAGCGTGAATAGCCTGTTTGTATTGATCTACATCATTATGTTCTTTTTGTATTACCCAAAAAAAAAACGCATGATAATATCCAAAAAATATTTATTTATTACTTATCTACCTAAATGTTTCACAGCTCCACTACCAAACAAGGTCAACACAACTGTATTTTCAACTCAACTGTAAATGTGTCAGATGGATTCATATTCCGGATACCTACCTGTAAATACTGTGATAGCGGCCAATTTCTCGAATGCATCCTGGTCACCCCTTTCACGTTTCAATGTTCCATTCATATACATCTAGACTAGTTCTAGCGTTCTAAAATGTACCAGCCTTATAAAAAACCGGCCAAGTGCGAGTCGGACTCGCCCATGAAGGGTTCCGTAGCAGCAAGTATCATCATAATATAAAAGTTCTTGTAGTTCTTTGTAAGTTTGATCGACGTTTTTATATTTGAGTTGATTGAATGAGAGGAAAATTGCGGTTTACGATTTATGACGTTTAAAAAAAAACTAATTACTTGATCTCGTTCAAACCAATTTTCAATGGAAGTTTGCGTAATAATGTACATCATATATTTTTTTTAGTTTTATCGTTCTCTTATTTTAGAAGTTAGAGGGGGGGTGACCAACATTTTACCACTTTGGAAGTGTCTCTCGCGCAAACTATTCCGTTTAGAAAAAAATGATATAGGAAACCTTATTATCATTTTTAAAGACCTATCTATAGATACCCCACACGTAAGGATTTGAAGAAAAAAAAATTTTCGAGTTTCAGTTCTAAGTATGGGAAGCCCCAAAAATTTATAAACTAATTACTTGTTCTCGTTCAAACCAATTTTCAATGGAAGTTTGCATAATAATGTACATCATATATTTTTTTTAGATTTATCGTTCTCTTATTTTAGAAGTTACAGGGGGGGGGACCAACATTTTACCACTTTGGAAGTGTCTCTCGCGCAAACTATTCAGTTTAGAAAAAAATGATCTATGAAACCTTATTATCATTTTTAAATACCTATCCATAGATACCCCACACGTAAGGGTTGGATGAAAAAAAATTTTTTGAGTTTCAGCTCTAAGTATGGAGAGCCCCCAAAATTTATTATTATTTTTCTATTTTTGTATGAAAATCTTAATGCGGTTCACAGAATACATCTACTTACTAATTTTCAACAGTATAGCTCTTATAGTTTCGGTAAAAAGTGGCTGTGACATACGGACGGACAGACAGACAGACAGACAGACAGACAGACAGACAGACAGACAGACAGACAGACAGACATGACGAATCCATAAGGGTTCCGTTTTTTGCCATTTGGCTACGGAACCCTAAAAATAGCAACGCTACGAGCCCGCAAACGAATCTAGTTCGATTCGATCCGCTTACGCAAACAAGTTCTGATTTTGATAATTCAAGCGCCAACGACCCATCGACAACATCAAATCTGCAACACCGTGTTTGCGGTACGCCGCAATCAGTCGCTGTCCTGTCGAATTTACGATGTCAATACATATGCATTTAATGAACGTTGATTAGACAATGAAACATTAGGTTTGGACTCATTTTCGTTGGGCTTGAATTAATATAATTCAGATCGCAAATGACAAGATTTAAGGAGCATAAGAGCATCCATCGAAGGTATACCACGTACGGCACTAGGACGGATAAACTTTTCTTCATATAATTATTTCTACGATTAGAATTTTTTTTTGCTTTGCTTTTACCCAAAACTATTACCATGACTGAAATGACGACTTCATTATTTTTTAACAGGAACAGGCTGATTTTATCTGACGATTTAAAAAATAATGTATTTTTTCATAAAAATCAAACATTACCATTAGTAGATACGAAGTTGCTTCAATTTATACAAAGATAATATTATGTCACCAATCAATTGATTGAAATACAAATATATTTACTGCTGAGATATAAAAATCATCCTTCATTGAAAACAGGTCATTAGAATTTATTATTCAAGTAATTAACATTAATTTACCGCCGAATATTTAATCTGCGAGAGAGAAATCTTCAGATTACTCCAAGTGTAAATCTACTAAAACAAAGGACTATTTTAAATTAAAATAAAGATGAACCAGTACAGTTTTGATTTTACAATACAACTTTTTAGTATCTTTCACTCTTTCATTATTCTAATCTAGTAACTCCATACATCACAATACACACATATTTAAAAACCAGCGCAGAACTATTATACCAGAAAATATATTGAAGTCATAAAGCGAACGGAGCCAGCAGTTAATAATATTATTCATACTATCCTCTGCAATTCCGTATCAGCCCATAATTCCTTCAGCCTTTGTTCTCTAAAATAAAATATTAAGAACCGTCGCATGTTTAAAGATGCTCCATAGACTATCCATCGAGATAGTTTACTTGACTTCTCCTTGACTTTCTATAGTCTTCAAAATTTCCGCTACCGTTTAATTGACTGCTGTATATTCTTAGTGATATGGTTTAAATTTGTTTGACAGGTGGAGTAACATAGTACGAGAATTTTTAAGGCTTGCGAAGGTTGCGTGTCCGCGTGGCGTAGTAACGTAGCACTGAATAAGTAAATGCTTCGAATAAATCAAGTTAATTGCGCTGAGCACCTCCTTGTATGAACCAGCAGCCCTCGAGTACAGTTTTCGATGGAAGAGTTGTATCGCTCGCTTCCGGAACCTCTCTATCTTGGGGCCTCTTTGTTACATGTACGTAGATTCTTTACGGCCGAATGGAAGGTTAATATATGTGTGCAATTCTTAGTTCCTTATTCAGGAGTACGTGTCCACCAATAGTTGAAACTGTTCAGCTCGTTCTGAGACTGTTATCAGTGGTAGGATTTGAACAAAAAGTCAACTTTTTCTAGTCTGTAAACGGTTAAATGGTGTACGATTTTTTTACCAACACAGAGGTGTTGATGCAGGTTAAGGTACTAATACTGAAGTAATTTCATTTGAATTTTAGTTTTGTATAAAACAGTTTATTTGTCGCTACAAAGTTCCCAGAAAACAAATGGTTTTATTTGTTTTCTTTGGTTTAAAAAATGGAATCAAAGCAGACGAATAAAACACAATGAAGCGAGCTAACAGTTTTTCATAGAACGTGAATACAATTAAAGTGGGAAAATGTTTGAGTGGAAAGTTTTCAATAAAAATATTGGTCTACACGAGATAGATCTTTTGCTTATAACAACAGATCTTGGTGTATCATATGGTGAGAATGTAAGAACACTAATCTTAATCGGAGATTGGATGCACATTGCACGGTGAAAAGATTGGGTTGAAGTTTTCTCCTAAACTTTATTACAAAAAAAGTGAATGTGTATGGCGAGACTAAGTTACGCAAATATGACCTGATGATTTTGGTAAACATAATTTTATAACACTGGTAACTTTTTCATTTTGAGTAAATACGGAGACATCGATAGCTGTTTATTTTAGTGCAACAAACGTTTTATTAAACACGCACTTAGCAGTCAGAAAAAAAAATCTGTAACAGAAATACAGACAAAAAAATATTACAACATTATTGATCCAGCCACGGCAGATGTCAAAAATTTTCGTTCATGAAGATAAAAAAGACCATTACTTAATTATAAATATAAATAAATATATCCTTGGACACTATTCACACAGCGCCATCTAGCCCCAAACTAAGCATTAGCTTGTGCTATGGGTGCTAGACAACGGATAAACATTACTTATATACTTTTTTTTTTTGTAAATACATACATATTATACATAGAAACACCCAGACCGATACAAACAGACATGTTCATGCACACAAATGTTTGTACCGTGCGGGGATCGAACCCGCGACCTCTGGTGTACTAGCCGACTTCTCGACCATTACACCAAATGGCTCGTCATAATTAATTAAAACAACTGAACAGTGATTAAAACTTTAAATTAGTCCCAAAACCGATGTTATAAAAACACTAACTGTATCGATCTGTCTAATTTTGCCGCGGCAGAGTGAGCCGAAAATCCAAAACTTGCAAGTTGAAAACTAATAATCTAACTTATAACAACTAAACAGCTTGGAGTTCGGAACAAAAAGTGGTGCCCGAAACTACGCGCTGCATTCCTTTGTGAAGACGAATGATATTGGATACTCTGCAATTTAGTTTTGTAGATATACGTAGCGTTATAGTACATTTTGCTAGGATTTGTATTGGTGTTTACTTTTAGACGGTGAAATCGAAGGCATCGCTGCTGTGTATTTTAATTTAATATTTTTATTTTTAAAAAAAAAAATTATCAAAAAACCGGGTAATAAAGAGTTAAGAAGTATATTGACAATATTCGTAGCAAAGTCTATGTCTAGTACTTATTTATATTAATGTATGTATTGACTTAGTCAAAAATAAGACCAAGAAATAGTACTTTCATTCACTATTATATACTGGGTTAGTTTCCCTACTGACAGGTATTATTTATTCCACTTTTTTTTTACAGAAATCTATTCGTAATTTAGCCGATCGATAAAGATGATCAACATCATAGACATCAGTCTATCAAGCTACTATCAATTAGGTCACAGGGGCAGCTTACTGTTACTGTGACCTTTCTCCATTCCATTTAGGGATAATTTACCGGGAAGAATAGCTCAATGTGCTGCCACACTAAAACGACTTGTTACGTACAGCTAACTACTTAATATAATTTTAATTTTATTTAAGTTTTTCTTCGATCATCAAACAACTGGGAGGGAAAAAGCTGATTATGAGGACCGTAAAAGTAAGAAATTGTGTTCCAAAGGCCATTAAAACGTGTAAGTGCACGCCGCCTCCGGCGAATTTGTCAGACGTCGAGAAATTAACACTACGAACATAAGTCAGGAGACGACAGTGCTGCTCCGCCCACGAGGCTTTATCGATGGAGCCCGAATTATGAGCACTCGTGTCTAGACACGGCGATTATGGCTTCGAACGTCTTCTTTCTTTCTCGATAACTATTGTCCCATTGAGTCAATTTAATGTTTTTTTAACTGTTTTATATAATATTTTACATGAATCTTGCTCGGCTTTGTTTTGTAAAGTATGTTTATTTTTGGATGACATTGAGTGATCCAAGATGTACGAGTCATCGTATCATGTTTCGACAGTCAATGACAACCAAATATGACAAGCAATCATTTTAATACTTTAATAAATTAGTGCAAACTAGCCACTCGGCGGAAACGGTTGTTTTCATTGAACTCGGCCCTTTCCCCTATATCACGACACGACACGACATAAGACATTATCAGTTATCATTCTTATCACCTTTATCAAACTAGTGTAGTTCACGCTACATTATATGGTCCTTCGAGCGACAAAGAACAGCGACATTTGGCAATTATATAATCCTTCGAGCAACACTGAACAACGACATTTGGCGATCATTTGGTTCATCGAGTGACATAAACTGCGACATTGGAGGTTACGACATTTTGACATCAATACGACATTAACTTGGTGAGTTTGTTGTCCTTCAGCGTAGTAGCGTATCGGTTCGTACAGCCTCCCACCAGCGGGAATCCCTGTTCGGATTGAGAAGGGTGACGCACATACTGCGCAGAGGCTGCATATCTTACTAAGTTACATCATCATCAAGACATCGACATCTGCTTCTCATCGAGTAACAAGCTATCATCATCGACATGGAATCTCTTCTTAAGCGTCAGAACGAACTGATCCAGGAGATCCAAAGAATTGGTACTAACTTCGGAAAGGACGCCGCAGGCAGGAAAACCGAGGAGTACATCAAAAAACGTGTGACAGCCCTAGATCAGTTATGGGGTGAGTTTGACCAAAATAATACTCAGTTAGAAGTATATGAAGACGACTCTGAGTACTTTGTCAAAAATATATATAAACAAACGAAGGAGTTCTACGAGACACACCGCAGAATTATTGCTGAATATCCTCCGTTTAAGACGACATCTCGTTTCCCTATCTCCGGGTCGACTAAAACTGAAAATATCGACAGAGGTACGAACCCAGAAGGACAAGTGGAGGAATTGCTTTCTCAACAACGGACATATTTTCGGGCTTTATCTCGTGTGGTAAGGCGCCCTGACATTCCAGACATGGAGGAGAAGTGGGAAATAGAAGATTTACTTAAGGACATACAACATCGTTGGCGCACCATAGATGAAATGCATATGCGCATAGACAACATTCTACAAGGCAGCTATCAAGATTATGAAGACGAGTTCACAACGTATGAGTCTATGTACAATAACATAAAACGACAGTTAAATAAGAAATTGAGTTCTACGACGCATCTCCAGCAGTCGACACCCAGGGTGGACATTCCTTTATTTACTGGAAGGTATAGTCAGTGGCCTACTTTCATCGATCTTTTTAATGAGACTATACACAACAACAACAGCCTTAGCAATGCACAAAAGATGCAATATCTGAAAGGAAAGTTACGAGGAGAAGCCGAGCGTCTCATACAACATCTCAATATATCGTCTGACAATTACGAGACGGCCCGAGACCTCCTAATGCATCGTTATAATAACACTCAGGCTCTGTTCACAAATCAGATTGAAATATTTTTATCACAACCTTCTATGCACCGACAAACTTCATCTGAGTTAAAACGTTTATATGACACAACAATGGAGTGTATCCATGCGATTCACAACCTGGGGATCAATACTGAGTCATGGGATCCACTTATAGTGCATTTGATCTGCAAGAAACTTGATGCCGAAACGTATACGGCCTATAAAGAGTCCCGCAAGGCGCCACGTGAACTCGCGACATTTGAAGAACTCATGAACTTTATAGAAAGCAAATTTACTGCCCTAGAACCCATATCAAAAAAGGACAAGGAACTATCAGAACATAAACCAGCATTTTCATCCAAACAGACATTCAAGCCCATCTATCAGAGGAGAATCCAGAGCAAACCTTATCAGTCAGTCGCCACCTTTACACCAAAATGCCCTTTATGCGAAGACAAACATGATTTGTACCAGTGTAAAAGGTTCCTTAGTATGAGTCCGGAAACTCGCCTGACGTCAATTGCGAAAAAGGAAATATGCAAAAACTGCTTGTACAAACACAATGGCAAGCAGTGTAATTCGACTAAACGTTGTAAACATTGCAACGAATATCATAATTCATTAATTCATGATGACATTTTGCAATCGAGGTCAATAACCGAAACAACACCTTCTACATCGATCGAAAATCGCCCGGCAAAATCGTATACCAATAAGCAGCACAATGTTAACCACGTGGCGGCAGATGATGAAGAAATACTACTGACAACCGTATCATTGAGAGTAAAAGCCGCTGACGGCACACTTATCACACTAAGAGCACTCTTAGATCAAGGGTCTCAAATATCATTACTATCAGAAAACGCAGCTCAACTGTTGGGTCTGCAACGACGACACGTGAACGCTTCAGTTTCTGGTATTGGCACTGGTACCAAGAGTGGCAAAGGCATTGTCACCTTGGAGTGTCAATCATTGTATAAAGACTACAGCTTCACCACACAGGCTCTCATTATATCAAAAGTAGTCAGTTGTTTGCCGAATGCCTCATTTAGAAGACAATCATGGCCACACCTTCAACACCTTAACCTGGCTGATCCTGAGTACAATATCTCGAAGCCGATTGACCTGCTTCTAGACGCCAGCGTATATTCAGACATTATTATGAGTGGACTTGTTAAGGGGTCGGCACAAGCGCCCATCGCTCAGCAGACCAAGTTGGGCTGGATATTATCAGGGCATGTCAAACGATTCCACTGCAACGTAGTAATAAATGAAATAGACACCATATCAAAATTTTGGGAAGTTGAAGGTATCAATGACAATTTGACGATAATGACAGAACAGGAACAATTTTGTGAAGATTTTTATCAAGCGACAACTCAACGTCTACCCAATGGCAGATATCAAGTAGCCCTTCCTATGAAGCAAGGCTTTGAAAAACTTCTGGGAAGATCTAAACCAAAGGCTACAATGCAGTTCAAACAGTTGGAGAAAAGAATGATCAAAAATGACAAATTATCGGCCGCATATTGCAATGTTATGCAAGACTATTTAGAATTAAATCACATGCGAGAAACCGACACTTCCGATCATATGACGTCAAGGCCTACTTGTTATTTACCGCACCACGGAGTATTGAATTTAGACTCTACGAGTACTAAATTTAGAATTGTGTTTAATGCATCGAGTAAAACCTCATCAGGTCAAAGCCTTAATGACTTAATGGAATGCGGGCCTAACCTTCAGCAAGACCTGCAAGGACTCATCCTGGGATGGAGAACGCATCGATACGTCATCACTGCGGATATTGAGAAGATGTTCCGACAGATTCTTCTCAGAGAACAAGACACCTATCTCCAATTAATCATTTGGAGATCATCTCCAGACGACATGCTGCGTGAATATCGATTGACCACGGTCTCGTTCGGGACTAAGGCAGCTCCGTTTCTGGCGATGCGAACATTGCGACAACTGGCTCAAGATCATGCCAAAGAATATCCTCTCGCAGCAAAAGCTCTTGAATCATCGTTCTACACAGATGACCTGATGAGTGGCAGCGACAGCAAAGAACAAGTATTGGAATTGCAAAGACAGTTGATCCATGTTCTACAAGGAGCGGGCATGAACTTGCGCAAATGGTCGAGCAATGACCCTGATCTTATCTATGATCCATCAGCAAATCAAACCAGCGCCCCTCTGGAGTTCAAGGATGTAGAATCTCGCAAGACATTAGGACTCAAGTGGAATCCATTAACAGACACATTCTCCTTTCAAAACAAAATAGATTATGACAATGACAATAACAAGCATACCAAGAGGCAGCTTTTATCAGACGTGTCAAAAATATATGACCCATTGGGGTGGTTATCCCCTCTCACTATCAAAGCGAAGATTGTTTTCCAACAAACTTGGTTGTTAAACCTACAATGGGACGACGAGCTGCCCGCCGACTTACAAACGGAATGGCAGTCGCTGAGAGAAGATCTGAAAACCATTGAGACATTTCAGATTGACAGATACCTGGGAGACAAACATAATTATCATTTACATGGTTTTTGTGACGCCTCGGAAAAGGCTTATGCAGGCGCTGTGTACTTAACAACATGGGACGATAAGGGCACGTACACATCGCGCTTAGTCGTTGCAAAGACAAAATTGGCTCCACATAACAAACTAATATCTCTTCCAAGATTGGAATTATTAGGCGCCCTTCTCTTATCACAATTACTAAAGAAGGTTGCAGACACCTTTACCGTAACCAGTATCAATGCATGGACAGACTCAATGGTGGTGTTAGGTTGGCTAAATGGAGACATTAATAGATGGAAGGCGTTTGTAGCCAATCGTGTGCGACAAATCATTGATGTCGTACCTGCATCCCATTGGCGTCATGTGAGATCAGAAGACAATGCGGCAGACTGTGCCACTCGAGGTCTATCAAGCAAGGCTCTTCAAAGTCATAAGTTGTGGTGGGAAGGCCCACAATGGCTCACGACACCGACATCATATCAAGAAGTATGTGCAGTCGAAATTGAAACTACAACAATTGAGACAAAAAAGTCGTCTGTTGTGTTCACGGCTTTACAACACGACAAAAATGAAAATATAATAATTAATTTATTGAATGACACAAGTTCATTGACACGAGCGACTCACATAGTAGGCTGGGTCTCACGTTTCATCACGCGATTACGACACCGACACTGCACATCGCAACAAAATGCTGACCCTGGAATTCTGTCTACAAATGAACTACAGGCTGCTCGTAATTTGATCATCAAAAACATACAAACAATGGAATTTACAGACGACATAAACCGATTGAAGAAAAAGGATTTAATTAGAAGCTCGAGCAAGATAGCAAATCTAAACCCATTCATTGACGAACATGGAATCTTAAGAGTTGGCGGAAGATTAGAAAACGCGTCGATCGGCCAATCTGCGAAACACCCTGTAATCCTTTCTGCAAATAATCGTTTAACCGAACTTATTATCACTCAAACCCATATTAATACATTACACGGCGGCCCCCGATTGACATTATCAATTATCAGACAAACCTACTGGATAGTCGGAGGCATCCGCATAGTAAAGAAGATCATCAGACAGTGCGTGAAGTGCAGACGCTTCAGTCAAGAAAGAAATCAACAAATTATGGCTGACCTTCCCCGCCCGAGAGTCACCCCGGCACGACCCTTTACCAACATGGGCGTGGATTTTACGGGTCACGTCGATGTCAAGGCCAATCGAGGACGAGGTATCAAGACTACGAAAGGGTACATCGCCGTATTCGTATGTCTAGTGACAAAGGCCGTTCATCTCGAGCTGGTGGCCGACCTGAGTACTCCCGCATTCCTGGCCGCCTTTCGTCGTATGTGTGCTAGACGAGGAACGCCACGCCATGTATACTCCGACAATGGCACTAATTTCGTGGGAGCGGACAAACTTTTAAAACGGGAATACAAGGCAATATTGGACACCATCGACACATCATTCATAAGACACGTCAACGAGCTCGGAGTCACTTGGCACTTCAATGCCCCAGCGTGGCCAAGCGCGGGGGGCCTTTGGGAAGCTGCAGTGAAGAGCATGAAGTTCCACCTCAAGAGAGTTCTGGGAGAACAAAGGTTGACATATGAAGAGTTCATCACACTGTTATGTCAAATAGAGGCCTGCATGAACTCTCGACCTTTGTGCCCTTTATCTGAAGACGTAGAACACGACATTCTCACTCCTGGTCACTTCCTGGTGGGGGATTCACTGATTTCCAGACCACAGACAGATCCCGATTCCATGAACTTACCGACTAGATGGCATCTCGTGCAAGTGATGAACAAGCACTTCTGGAAAAGGTGGTCTCACGAGTACCTCCAGCACCTGCAAACAAGATCAAAGTGGCGAAACCCGAGTGAAAACCTGAAGGTAGAAGACATAGTCATCATCAAAGAAGACAATATGCCACCTGGGAAGTGGGCTATGGGTCGCATTATAGAGGTTCACCCGGGGAAGGACGGCTACGTACGAGTAGTTTCCCTGAAAACAAAAAACAATGTTATCAAGCGTCCTATTAGCAAGCTCGTCAAATTACCTGTTAATGACGTCACGCCACACCGCGAACCAGATCACTGTGAAGACAAAGATTAAAAATAAGAGGAAAATTTATCACCCTACAAAATGATTATATATCACATCACCATCCCTGGCAGCTAGCATCATCCTGTCAAATCTGCGACGCATTCAAGATGCATTGCTCAACACCTTCACCGATATCAGCATGAAAAAAGTTACCTATTTTCACACATCAATAAATATAATATCATCTTATCAGTATATAGCCTACGATTTGAAGAAAGATGCAGGTTTTCTGTTGTCGGAAGGGAACCTGCAAGCATGTCTTCACGATCAAAGAGACACCATCCTTCGCTCATTAGACGAACCGATCTATGATCTGAAAATAAAACATTCAATTTGCGATATCAAATTGATAAACACCGACGTCACTACTAATGAATCACCGTGCTCGTCACACGTACTACCGTGTACAACCGACAAGTGGATCAAGTTACATCAACAAAACAGCTGGATGTACTCTTGTTGCAAGGAATGCATTATGCGCATGTTTTGTCCTACGGGAACAGATGTTCATAATATCAAGGGGACTGGAGTCATCACTTTAAGTCAAGGTTGTACTATCAAGGGCGAGACCTTCACCATACGTTCGCATAACCAATACTTGAGTGAAATGCGACATCAAATGGAGACGATAGAAGCCCCGAAGATATCTATCTTGAACACAATAATAAACAGCAGCTACATTGACATCGCTAGCCCAATCGAAGATCATAGTTTAGTATTCGACCAACTGAAGGCTGACATTGACAAACTAAAGGTTGAATCATCGCAGAAGATGAATATTCACGACATTCATCATTATTCCATCTCCTACATCATGATGGCCGGGTTACTTCTGATAACCGCGTGCGCTGTGTGTTACTGGAGATACACAAGACAGAGACAGGCGCGGCCGGCGCCGCCTACGGAAGAGCTGCGCGAGTCCTTGCCGCACGCCGTCAGCGCGACGAGCATCAACCGAGGGACATCTCCTATACCAACGCAACGCTTCAGAGTGCCTACTATAAATGTTTAATATTTAAATAATTATTTTATGTTTTAACTCTGTTAATTAAGTTTTATCTTAAGTTTTGTCTGTTCTTTTAGATAGGCAAGATGTACGAGTCATCGTATCATGTTTCGACAGTCAATGACAACCAAATATGACAAGCAATCATTTTAATACTTTAATAAATTAGTGCAAACTAGCCACTCGGCGGAAACGGTTGTTTTCATTGAACTCGGCCCTTTCCCCTATATCACGACACGACACGACATAAGACATTATCAGTTATCATTCTTATCACCTTTATCAAACTAGTGTAGTTCACGCTACACAAGATGTAGGTAAATTTGACGCTGTTCTATAAAACTTGCCTGAAGTTAGTTTTAGAATCAGTGCTGCTTCACCCACAAGGCTTTATCGATGGAGCCCAAATTATGAGCGCTCGTGTCTACGAATCTTTTGTAGTACCTATACTCTCTCTCTCTCATGTATTTTGCAGAAATTATAGTTTTGCTCGGTGTAGTCCTACATTTTTTTTTAGATGACAAGCACGTGCCTTCTGTAGAGCGGTACGATGCTGTCAAGCGGTGAACCGCAGTGCGCCTGCTTGCGCCTCGCTGCCGCCCCGCTGCCCGCGAAATTAGAGGCCGAGGCCTAAAGCTCCCATAGTGTTTTAAAGTTCGACGCTATTTTAGTTCTTTGAAGTAAGGTTTAGAATACGTTAGTCGTGTATTGAACAAATTAACTTCTGACTAGTCAAATCATTAATTTCTGTAAGTTATCATGATGAGGCTTCATGGAGGGTTCAAATGCTAATCATGATGATTTTCTAAAATAAAGTCATCACCACTTAACGGAATTGAGTTAATCCTTCATTTTACTAACTATAGTCAGCACACCGAATTAACTAAAAGCTGATCCTAACAAACCCAATATTATTACACCTTTAAAACACAGGAATTCAAACCGTGTAGTAAAAAAAATCGAGTCTTAAACCCCTTTTAAAGACCACTCCGTACCAACAATTAATCAATTGAAAGCAAAGAGAGAAAAAGGCAAAGAAAAGATCATTTCCTCTTTGAGAATGCGATTTGTAGTATAGTGCAATTAATATAACGCGCATTCACGACACTAAGCCCGTTTATAGGGTGTAGCAATAATTGCAGTTACATCCAGCTCAGCGCGACGATGTTATTAACTTGCACAGGCACTATAGTACAGGAGGTGATGGAAAATTCAGAAAAGACTAACACAGGCACTATAGTACAGGAGGTGATGGAAAATTCAGAAAAGACTAAAAAGTTGGAGTGTTTTTATTCAATATTTTTATTCATAAAGTAATATAAACTAGCATAAATATTTAAGAATTTTATATAGTTACATCTTATAATTACATAATTAAGGAATATTAATTTATTGTGTCCAACCTATAAGTTGTCTCATTAATATATTCCAAATGGTTTCCAAGCATCCTAACACACAGATCTGCAATCATTGGAGATTTTTAAGAAATGACGAAAATTTTTACTTCTGAAAATATTCTGAGAAGATTTTTATTATTATAAAAATCTTAGGTGATTCAACCAATTCAATAGACATTTATTGATTTGTCTTCTGTTGCAAACGTATCAGACACTGTTTTATTTGTACAAGTTTGTCGTATTCTCTTGTACTAAAACCTTTGCTATGCCGCCGTTGTGGTGCCCGGAAAACTCCGACGCTCTTAGGAATTCTCAAGGTATCTTATTGTGACGAAATGGTATTTTATGAAAATAAAACCAGACTCATGCCGGTATTCCAGTTTTTATCGCTCAAAATTTTCCGCTCAGCTGAAATCTAAAGCTTATATTATAAAGCAGGTGATATTATGTCTTATTTATGGACAAAGAGAATAATAAGTAGGAACAAAGTGAAAAAAATAAACCTAATCAGAAGTAAGTTCAGTAGGTAGTCTTGTTCTCTGCGGAGCGGTTCCTTCACCCAATAACAAAAGTGGCATGGAAACGGTATTCTATGCCAATTATATTTGATATTTATTTCTACACATGATCGATAAAATACGTGACCAAAAAATGTAATGATTGACCTTGTCATAATATACAAAAATGTTTTGGTTTTTATCAATTTTTGGTTTAATATGAGTGTTCCTATAATTATGTGAAGTGTGAAATACCTAACCACACCCGTCATGACGGTGCCAAAAGGCTGTACTCTTTTGTTTTCCCAATAAACCAACAAGACAACCAATTAGGCGACAACCTTACAACACAACCCTCATTTACTAGGAAGATTCTGGAATTGCACCTATTTGTCGTGCCAAAGTAAAGATGGCGTAAAAAATACATGATAAAAATGACTTTGCAAGATTGCCTAACGCGTAAAAGTAACACCGAAAGGGATGTAATCACTACCGCTCATGTCCAGATGTACACATAATAATTATAGATTCAGATGCGTTGCCCGCTTTTGAGAAAATACTATGAGAAAGGACTATTATGGGGCATAGGAATTATTCACCGGTCTACAGGCAGATACCTTATGAAAATACTTTTACTAATTTACCCCCGTGATGCTGCAACAATCATCTGCAAAGATGCTGTGGCCAATGATGAATAGGTACTTATACTTAGTAATAATAAATAACACTGGGTGTATTATAATTATAAAGCAAATACGAGTATTAACGATCGAACGAACTTCGATCTCGTCGAATGCCTTTTTTCCAACATGAACCAATGAAACCACTGAAAGATAATATTTTCATTTCCACTCCACGCATCTCCGATTCTGAGACCTGTAAAAACTTGGTTCATTTGGTCGAATGCATCGAGAATTTTAATACTTTTCTTTATCTTGAACTTTACTTGTTAGCGTCTTATCGTGTCCCAGTTCATTGACAGACCACAAGTTTCCTTATGTTATTATCATTTTGCGCCTTCTGACTAGGTAATTGGATACAGAAATGTTAATTTCATACCTATTATAACTAATGTTAGAGTTAGTATCGTAAAGATGTAGAAGCGACATTGTCTTTCGTTTGTAACTATGACTTTTAGTGTACAAAATAAAATAAAAAAATCTGGATACAAAAACAAGCACTAAAAATTTAATAACAATTATGCCTTCTGCCTATCTAAAAATATTAATAACAGTATGAAACTATACTTTGTTTACCCATGCTATTTTAAACTAGCATACACAAACCCGTTATATTTGTACGAACCTTATACCAAAAATTCGTCTATTGACTTAGCCCTCGTAGAGTCAAATCAAATATTTTTTATATGAAATTGAAAATGGGATTGTTTTTCTTTTACGTCGGTTTACAATAATCTACAAACAAACCTTCCCCAGTGTGTTCCATCCGGAACAAATCTGGCTCGTCACGGCATTATTAAATTTGCAAGAATTTTATTGCATTACTCGGAATCTTGAGGTATTTTTTGCTTATAAATCGTTCCGCTTTTTAAGAGCGCGAGCCGAGACGAGACGTAATTCTTTTATGAAGTATTGTCATATAATTAGACTTGTTTTATAAAATACATTGAGCATTTATGTTCAACGTTGACGTTAAAATATCTTGACTGGCTTAGAAATTGAACTTTACACTATAAAAGCTATAAATAAATAAATATCTCTGAACAATATTCACACAGCGCCATCAAGCCCCAAACTAAGCATTAGCTTGTGCTATGGGTGCCAGACAAAGAAAAAACATTACTTATATACTTTTCGTTTTGTAAATACATACATATTATTAATAGAAACACCCAGACCGATGCAAACGGACATGTTCATGCACACAAATGTTTGTATGCAATCCCATACACCCGCTCTTGAACACAGCGGGCGGCAGCGGGAGCGGCGGCGCACGCAGGCGCACTGCGGTTCACCGCATGACAGCTTCGCTCAGAATAAGTAGAAGCATAGAAATAAGGCTAAAATAAGAATTGAACACCTGCTACCTTACTCATTTAACTTGTTCTGAGCAGTTTCGTACCGATCTTGACAGCCCGCGTCAAGCGGTGACCGCAGAGCGCCTGCGTGCGCCGCTCCCGCTGCCGCCCCGCTGCAGCGAAACCGAGGGCGAGCAAGGTATTTAATATCGTTGAGGGCGAGCCCTGAAACACGCGTCGCCTGTGCGTTTTAATAGTTCTAGAGGCTTCAAATCATTTACGATTTACGTCTACGTATTTGCATACTACGGAGCAATCCCGATTTCTATAAGGAACTCGGAGCCGTCTCCACGGTGAGTTCTGATTAGGCGTCGGATCCACTGAATAATGCACAACTTTCATTACAGTCATGAAATTATGCAGATGACTGCGCGTCACTCCGCTTGCAGCGATCTTAAGTTCAAGATCAAAAGTTATCTTGTGTGTGTTTACGTGTGCTTGTACGTGCATGTTATTTTATTTTGTGTAAGAAGTGTTTTGTACTGTCAAATCTCAAATTCTACTAAATTTTTTTGCACGTTAAAACTTTTCAGCACTTTGACTAGAGTGGTCTGATCCGATAAGAAGTGCCGAAAGAAACTCAACAGATACCATTTTTTCTACAATGGCATGATTAAAAGTGTTGTTGGGGCCTCCATTTTATTTTAAGAATAGTAAGCTTAAAAATTAACTACCACCTAGTTTTGTTTACCTAATTTAAATTAATTAAATCTAAAGTACAGTTAAACTTTATTTAATTCATCAAACAGTGTGAACAGATTTTAGAAATCATACACCGACTTATTTCATCACAAAATTATAAGGGAACAAATTAAATGACCACCAAAAAACACATTCGTTACCCAAACAGCCTCATCCAAAATAAATATAATATGTACAAATAAACGAAACCTGTACCAAAATATTTCGGGCTATTTAAGTCATGCCTGCACTACAAAAACTTTTCGTAACCCAAAAAGGCCACGCGTGCACCAAATTTTAACTAGCAAAGTTTTGTGTCATTCTTACCCAAATATATCATTACGTTTGCCATAAAATGTATTCATATAACCAAGTATATTAAATTTATTCATGAGATTTGTGTTAGGTTAGGTTAGAACTGCGACCACTAAACGCACGAGCCGAGCGAGCGTAGCGAGCGTGCCGCGGCAGCGGCCGGCGAGTGGCAGAACTGAATTCTACCCATTTTACTTGGTCGGGACAGAGAGAAAAAGATTTTGTTTATTTACTATCAATCGTCAAATGGTATATAGTATCGGTAAATCTTTAGAACTTCATTTATATTTTTTGGGTATACAATGATTTTTGTACGCATTACTTTAATTTATTAGGATAAAAATATGTAACATATTTGGATGAAATTTTTAAATACAATGCGAGTACAAATTTGGTGCACGCGTGGCCTTTTTGGGTAGCTCAGCGATTATTCTGACGATACTTACGTTTTTTAGGTTAGCAGACTTAACGTTTATTGGTGATCATTTCATAATAAAAATGGGGATTAAATTCTGGTAAGTACTTAGGATTTTTTGGGCGTTATATTACATTATATCTGGTGGTTGCTTAAACCTAAGCCAAATTATAATACTAATAAACCAATAATGAACCCCTAAATCACAGAATCTAAATTATTTATTTAAATATTGAAAAACGCCATCTGTATTAAAAAGATAAAACTATCTTGTAAAGGAAAATGTCATGGACGCTTTTACTCGTGTAAGAGGTAAGGAAAATTGCCGGAAAGTTCCATTCCGGAGTTCCACGCGAGACATCTAGATGGCTCTGCATGGAAAACATATTGAATGGAAAAACCATCACTCTAGTGGAGGTTGTCAAGGGTAGGTGGCGTTGTTTTAGTTTTATATTAAAATAATTCTAGACGCAAAGCAAAATATTTTTGTAAAATTCATGTCTCTGAGTCCGCAAATTAATTAATTAACGATGTAATTTGTAAATACCGCGGCGGTTGCTGTCTTTATTACAATGTTAATAGGCTGATAAATGGCGAAGTCTGTTTACATTTTTAAGATGGATAACTACATTGTTTCGTTGACACTAGTACCAAGGTACAGTAGCGAAGTAAGTAACGAGTGGGTGCTCTTTAAGTGGGTCCTGCTGATTTTTTTTTAATTTTTTCACGAACAAATTCTTGTGCAAAGCAATTTTTTAGGTATCTATTATAGAAAATATGTAATGAAGGTCATAATTAATATTTTTGTGAGCAAAGATGCACTCATTACGTGATCCAATGGCGTGTCTGGGCACCAGTGCTTACCATCAATAGTACTTCCCTATTATTGTGACGATGACTTGATTTCAATAATGAAGGCCTTGCCTGCGAAATATGATAAATAGACTGAAATTCAAGTAGTTATCAGTGCATAATCACACATTCTCTCCAACTGACCAATCAGATACAGTCCCTACAGCATTCAACCTGGGACCAAACAATTGACTGACGTTACGACAAACGGATGATATTTTTATTCAACCCGACTAATCCGAAGTGTCACAGCCGCACGTCCCATATTAGCATGCGGGAAAACAAATCCAATCTGCCAAACACGGCAACGGTAACAAGACGCGGGAACTTTCCGGGCCCGTCACGTATACACAAAACAGCTCGCGTATGATATGTGTGCACAAACTTGCACCACCACCGCCTTTTTCCCGTCTTGTTAAGGACTAAGTTCGGTTGCATATTTTTAGCGATGCAGCATGAAAAGAGACGCGTTTCAGCCCAACTATTCCTATTCTGTGCAGACATGAATCACTTGTGCGATGCACGGTCGATGCAGTTGTCGCTTATTCAATTTATTCGCTCGTGTTTTCTCGCAAACCTATATTAAATATTTAAGTATTCTTGGATAAAATCAGGCATCTTATGTAATTCGTCTGTAATCTAATAAGGATCACTATGTCAGCAAACATTTTGCTGCAATCACATACGAGTAGGTACTTATTCCGTTTTCAGTTAACATCATGATATTTTAGATACGAGTGAATTCGGCCGACATCTCTAGCCAAATGCATTTAGGCTAGGAAATATAAACACATACACGTATAAATAAAAAATATTTAAGTAAATTAGTAAAGTAATTATATTACTAGTAGTTTATATCCTTTTCAAAAAAAAAATAGAAGGTAGATGATTTCAAATGAAATGTTAAGAGAATCGAGCAGCACAAATAGCAAATGCCGAATACAATGTTCCTATCCCTCTGTAAAATAGGCTGAAGTAGCCGATTAACATGAGAATCTAGGTATACTCCGCTAACATGTAACTAGTAACTGTCAACAGTCTAAAAAAAAGTAGATATTGCACCTGTGTTAGCAGTAGCAGTATTATTGAGTGCCGTACAACTCCAAGAATCAGTGGCAATATTTTATCAGCAAATCGAATTTAATTTTTTTTAATAAATATTACAGTAGCTAATTTATAATTACAAAATTTCCGAGAACAACGTTCTTCAGTGAAGAGGCTGTCGTGAAAAGTTGCTATTAGGCAGGTTCTAATAGGTAATTAAGGAATGTAAAGGCTACTGATTTTTTTTACCCTTGCTAGTAACCACAGAAATCTAAATAATTATTTAGATTTGTGTGCTAGTAACCAATCAAGATGAGGATCGAACTAAGTGGCGACTGGCGAGCATTGGGAGAGCAGTCCAAGAGTGGACTATGACGGGCTAACTATAAAGAGTAACCTGAAAAGCGATTGATTATGATGATGATGATGTTTTTGATGCTTGTTATCTTTGCAAATGTTAAATAAATCCCGAAGCTATTTACGTTTATGTATTCACAACAAGCTGCTGAATGCGTCTGTCTCCGACTATACATACATTCAACCTACTTCCAGGATACCTTGCGATTGCGAATATATTTTAAATCTAGAAAAGCTGTTTGTTAACAATAATTGGAAGCAAAGGTATTGGCTCCTATCCCGTCCGGATAGAGTCCACATCGGCTCGGAAGCCCGTATTGAAGAGCAATATGCATGCGACGCCGGCGCTGGGTGTAAATTGTTAAAGTTGGGCGCGCGGTTGCAATTTTCGCAGCTGTATAAAATATTGTCAGGAACAATATCTGATATGTACGCGAGCGATGGATGTTCTCTTTGGCTTTTTGGCACGTTTCAGTGTAACCGTCAACGGCTCAGTTACAGCTATTAGCGAATATGTTTGATGGGAATAGTGTTGCATGTCGAATTAAATGTCTATTGTGGTTAGTGCATAGAGTAATGTCATAAAAATAGGTAAAATTATGTCATATTATTGGTAAAAAAATTCGAGCCACACTACTCATTTCTGTTCAGTGTTGTATTGATGAATTGGATCAATAGGTTTTCGTTAGTTTTAAGCAAAATTTTACAAAGTAGGTATTTTATAAATACATACATGTTTTGTTCGTAGACCTCTTACAGTCGGTTCGGAAATGATTTTTACCATTGTATAAAGAGTCATCGGTAATATGCTCGGATTATACTTCCAGAGCTCTTTAATAGCACCCAACTTCATATCTGAGCTAAACTGGGAATATAGTAAACATTATTTATCGACGATACCAATATCTGTTCAATTTTGAAGTCCCTTTTTTTTAAAGAAAAAAAAATGACGTCGTGGTTTTGCAGCGTATATGTAAAGTTTACTTACTTAGTTTTACGTCAGAACTAAAATATCGCATTTTTTTTTATGATTTAGCTAACGACTGATTGTTTTAACGGTGATTATAAATGTGCACCGTTTAACCTGCTCCGAAATATTCATTAGACATTTATATCAAAAGGTGAGTCCATAATAATGTATCTACTTTTTTACACAAAGTATCTGAACCTAATCACAAAATCTTTATGCTGTGTTTACCTTCAAAAGTTCATAATTTAGATGAAACACGTGTAGTGTTATTTTTAGTGAATTTTTAGTGTATCAAGTACTGGGAAACTAAATAAATAAATATCAGACTGGAGAGAAAAGTGAGCGTATTCATAAGGTTGAAATTGTAGCAATCCGGTAATCAACATCCCTCTCGCATTTTTAACATTTAAAATTTTAAATGTTAACAAAATGCGGATATCATTTCCAGCCAGCACTGAATAAGTTAACACAATACCAACATTATTTCACAGCGGTTACACCGCAGTTACTGAATTATGTTTTCCGAATATTGTTTTCTAGCTGTCGCGTCCGCAGTATGTCCGTAATGTCCGCAGTTGGTCGGTCGATGCATTCACGTCCGCAGTTGTTTATAGCGTTAGAAAAAACAAGTGCGTTAAAAAAATGCACTTTTCGACACCAGCAATTAAGACTACGCTAACTTAGAAAAGTCATATTTACACCAGAGCGGATTGAAAGGAAACTTGTGATAACTTTTTTATTTATCTACAGATTTTTATGAAATTTTATACACTTACGTATCTTTTAATGCTTAAGGGAATGTTGTTACTTAATTTTAATAATCATTATTAGTTTAAGTTTTAGCTCGAGTTAGCTTAGTGTTCACAAGAAACCCTGATTAAGTAATGCTTTAAAGATTAAGCCAACTTATACTTAGCTTACTTTTGTATGAAATGTAAAAAATCATAATACTAATAATTTTAAATAGAACTGTGGACAAATTGCATAAATAAAGAATGTCAATTATGAAAACATTAACTTAATTATTAACTTAAAGTTATACAAAGTTAAATAATTAAATGTAAATCATATTTTTACGAGTTAGCTTAGTCTTTCAGAAAAATGTAATGACTACGTAAATCATATTAAATGGCGCTAAATTACACATAGCATAGTTTTTTATCGTCTTGGCTACCTTATTCACCTGGTTTAACGTAATTTAAAATATATAGGAAGATACTAATATGATATAAAAACACATTTATTTTATTTATTGTATTTTAATTTATTTGGTACCTATAACAACCAATCATTATTATTGCTAGGTACTTAATAGAAACAACTTAGTAGGGAAATATGTACACAAGCCCCGGACGTATTAGCTATAAAATACGATTTGGAAAAATATTTGAATAAATTCACGCGCATCTTCGGGCAGCACGCGCAGCGTGCACACCCGGCTGTTAATTAGAGATTGCAAATATTCGATGATTTTTCTTTTCGAATGTTCAAATATTTTTTTAGTGATATTCAAATATGATTTTCAAAACTACTTAAATTATACTTTTATTGTTTTAAAAACTATATTTTTAACAATTGTCCGGTTTAATTGCTATGAACTATTTTTTTAACAGTAGAGAGAGCCTGTAACTTTACCTATGTCTCGATCGAATTAAAAGACTTGTCATAGTCCACAAACGCTAAGCACAACTTTTCGGAAACTTACTTGTTAGTTTGGCTGGAAATCAGCAAATCTGCGTGCGAGACGATTCGTGATGACCCTTGCACAAGCTGTTCTCAAACAGCTTGTATATGATGCACTACCACACATCTGATCCATACCTGTGGCGTAACACTCCCGAGCAAGACGAAATTAAAAAGCTTCTGAAGTAACTTCAGCACGGGTTTTTTTACCTGCTTTCAGGAGCTCGGAAGTAATACCGTTTTCATTCGGCGCCATGTTCTTAAAGGCCATCCAAATCTCATACAGACTGATGCCCAAAATGCCTTTAGTGTAGTGACGGGTAAGCTTGGCTCTTAGTTCTTTGGCCTAGTTACTGACTGGTTTTGACACCAAGGTATAAAGCTGTCCATAGAACCTCTCGATCTCCTTCAAAACCTCAGACTTTGTAGCCACCATCAGCCGTCCCCAGTTGTTAGCTTTTTCAGCTGACTTAGCTCAATAGATAAGACTTTTGTAAATGCTTTGAAACCTTTATTCCGCTCTATCGCGTCTGTAATACTACTTGTATTCAAGTCTCGGATATCATGTCGCAGAGACTTATCAATCCGTGTATTGAGCTACCGATATGCCTCAGCGTCATCAAGAGTATGCAGCATCATAGTACAACGCTCAGCCATGAGCCCATGAGGTTAAAGGGTACGATCAGTTAGTTTCTGAGGTTTATACAGTTCCCACCGAGTGGACAGTTTTTACAAACCTGTCGTTTATATCGTCCACCGTAACGCAATTGTCAAGGCTAGCAAAGCGATTCGTTAATTCGGGTTGGAAGTTTTGAGGGTTCTATATGTGGAACACTGTAGGCCCGAGTCAGTCGGAGGGCGTCAAGCAGTGTTGCCAACAACAATTAGTTGGCGTAGTTTTTCTGGTAATATTCGAATATTCGTATTTGTATTAATTTACTATTCGAATACAAATTTGGTATGAAGATTAAAATAATTCGAGTATTCGATTGCAACCTCTACTGCTAATAAATTAATTTATAATGTATCATTCCAAATTGTTACGATCATCTGTTAAAACTATTTACTATTTTATTACATTCTTACATTATCAACAATAAAAAAAAATTAAAAACTTTACAAAATAGTAACAAATCAACAAAATTGGGCGTTTTGGACCATTTCTATGCCATTATGACAGACAGGATAAAATTTCAATTGTTCATTATTTGGCACTTGACAATGAAACCCT
Source organism: Mecyna flavalis (assembly GCA_949319885.1). NCBI lineage: Eukaryota > Metazoa > Arthropoda > Insecta > Lepidoptera > Crambidae > Mecyna > Mecyna flavalis. The sequence goes on from OX439426.1 coordinate 12,975,140, forward strand.
AAAAATATAACATTATCAGTTATACTAACGATTTTCGGAACTATACGATAAGCTAAGTTGTACGTGTTAGAACACGTACGCGGCATTTGAACGAATAAAACAACGCTAAGTAAGCATAGCGTAGTGTTACGCGGACAAGATGCCAAGCGCCTAAATTTTTCTTAATTTATTATTATGGCTACTTAAAAGTATTTGCATTCATTAATTCGTTTCAAATGTAAATATTCAATATCAATACTTACCTCTCTCATCATTCCTACTTGACTTTTCAGTTATTTCTTCACGAGTCGTCAATTGGCAATTATTGTTTTTGCTTAATTCCACTATAAAATGAGCTCGATATTGAGACATTATTGTTTTATGATTAACTCACTTATAAATACTTTTATCAATGCATCACCACTAATCCCGTGAATATGAATATTTAATTTTCGGATACTTAAGGCGCGATTCCCGACAAGACGCCTCCAACCAGTGTTAGCGTAGTCTATGTCGGGTGATTTTAAAAAGTACATTTACTTAGCGCTTTCTTTAATTTGTAACTTTGTTACTTTTTAGAATTTCTATATGAATTTTATGTGGTAGATTCTACTCCATATATTAAGCAGTATGGTGTAAAAAAGTGAAATTTGCAAAATTTCGAGTTAGCGTAGTCTAATTTGCTGGTGTCGTTTTGTCCAATTGCGCGGTCGTTGTTCAAACTGACGCGTGTTTTAACTGTAAACACTGAGAGCGTTGTAGAATAGTCTATGAGTCATGTAATTTTTACACGCAAACTTAGAACTTTCTAATCTAGTCTTTTGCGTATCTGCCCGTAACAGCATGACAGATCTTTGGGTGTGTATAATCACCTATATTATTTTTGAATTTGACAATATTTTTTAATCATCATATTATCTAGCGTTTGGGCCGGAGCCCAGTAACATGTCTAACCTTTTAGGTTATTTTGTGCCTAAAATCATAAATCATCATAAGATTGATTTGATTTCGATATCTTTGCAATTGCATTGTAGGAGGCAGTTGAACGGACACTTTTTATACAATCAATATTATTGCGTCTTAGGCATAGGCTGCTTTGACTTTTGAACTTTTAAGTCAAGTGTAGTCTTCCATATCAATATCACTACGACACAGCTTCATTTGTTATAGCGCATTCTTTGTGTGTACTGTGTAATAAAGCCATGGGCATTAGACTATTTGTGTATAGGCACTTTTTATTATACTTTATAATAATGACTTTTTATTAAATGAGGCACCACTTGCTAAATGGGCCTTATGTCAGAATACTGCAAGAACATACTTGTTAAATGTCTCTACTAATGAGCACCATAAAGGTCTTTGTCGTGCGTGACTTCGTCATATAATCGGACTACTGTGTGACAATAATGTTGTTTTGTTTCCTAATCATTTTTATATGTATAAAATACTTTTTAATTTTTGGATTCTTACCTGTTGTGTTTAAGCACTTAAACTTTTTTTTATACCACATCAGTTGGCAGACAGACATGCAGCCCACCTGATGGTAATCGGTCACTGCGGCCTAATTTCAATTGTACTGTACTGGCTTCCACATAATTATTGCTGAAACACAGCCAAAGTTGTTATAGCGGCAGATTTCACCTGTGGGGGTGGTAGCTAGCGAGTCGGACTCTGAAAAAGCCCTACCACCAACCTGACCCTGACTTCGGTTAAGGGTTTATTTACCATACTTGACGGAAATCACGACTCGGATCTTTTGCGATAAATAAACGATAATGCATGTAATTGCATATAAATTACAAATAGCGGGCACACTACCACAGATTATTAAATAGTTACTAACGTAAACACTACGCGGAAGATCGGTCGCTCCGTCGCCGACGATATTTATAATAATATGCAAATACATAGGTACTCATGCATTGACGTTCCGTCGCGAGAGATCCGCGACGTAATTTCCGTCAAGTGTGGCAAAGGCCGTGTACATACAATATGTTTTTTTCTTAATTATATTTAAGCTAATTTTTTCACATTACATGCTCTTATCTGAATAAGGCTGTGTTTTGCTTCCGGTAGGGTAGGGTCACATAAAGTCACATTGTTTCTAAAGAAAATACTCTTCTCAAGTGGGGTTCACCTAATTTCGTTGGTGCCGTGCGTTGGTACATATTAATGCAATTACGTGTTAAAAGCCCGCCTTGTGCCTCGGGTTTCACACTTACACCGAGTATCCAGATATTGAGTATCAATAACTGTATTGAGTTGTCAATACCCAATAGGTATTGATTTATTAAACACGTTAGATAAAAAACGAGAAGTTCAGTGTTGTACTCGTAGTATCATTGTGATCATTAGCAAATGTTAATATCTACAATTTGAAATTTTGCAACGAAAACCAATTGATGTTTAAAATAACCTTTTCGGTCGTTTTATTAGATCCTGGTTAGGCTAGGTTCGCACTTGTCGGGTGTCGAATCCGAATAGGTATTAATCGGAGGCTCTAGTAGTGGAACATTTGATATGAAGCTATTCACACTTATTGGAAACCGATTTTGTGTCGGATTCATATAAAGTAGAACGTCTAGTAGATCTCTATAAGAACTTATTTTTTATTTAATTTATAATTATAAGATAAATTAAAATAATCTGTAATTTTAAGTCATAGGTTAGGTAACACTACACTCATTGTTTATAATTAATAACGTCGGTAATTATCAAGTAATGTATAACTGTTTGTTGTTCCATACAAATAAATAAACGTCCAATTAATATTCGGATCCGACACCTGACAAGTGGGAATGAGTTGATACAGTTTTTTGAGTAGTAGTAAAACTCCGACTTTAAGAGAACTTACAGGTTTTTTATTTCAGAACTCAGTTTCAGAAAATACAATCAGAACTGTCACAACTTGTGAACGAACCATGCCGCCATGATTGAATGAAAATGAATGACATGAATTTTTTGGTTATCATTCACCATTCACATTATCATAATAAGTACTAAATATAAATATTTATCGCAAATTGTTAGTAATTTACATTATAAAATCAATAAAAGTGCAAATAATAATTAATCATATCATCATACAAATTACAATCATGATTTTAGATAAATAAATCAAAGGTATTTTAACAGTCGGCCATTCTGACTAATGCCTGACCTCAGGCATAAGACCTTGTTGCATATTCAGAAACAATAAAACAAAATTTTAAATCAAACAAAATTCTATCAAAAATATACCTCAATTAACTAATGGTTACAATTTCCCATCATGATCGACGATTCTAAATTTTAACTACAACAGCTTCCTTGTATATTTTCGGCCATCCTTGTTTATTGAATGTCCGCATTCATTTTAACTTAATATGTATTAACAGCAAGTAAATAAAAGTTACAGAACAAATGCCAAGCCTCACTGCACTGAATACTAATAAATAACATTATGCACTTCCAATCGTCGCAAAATTAAGTAATGGGTTCTTAATCATAATATTACGCGTCCAACCGGTCAGTTTTTGATTCGATATCACTCTAGGAGCATTCCACATTGCTCAATTGGTCTCTGGTCTGGAATAATATGGCAGCATACCACGTACACACGCAGGGTGTATCGGCCTCTGTGTGATGTCAGATGCATTCAGAATACCGCGTACACACACAGGGTGCATCGGTCTCCAGTCTGGCTAGGATGAATCAGCTACCACGTACACACACAGGGTGTATCAGCCGATGTGTATAGTCAAATGCATTCGGGATACCGCGTACACACATGGGGTGTATCGGCCTCCAGCCCGTGTATTCGCGAAGCAGGTTCTTCATGTTTTGTCTTCCGGCTCAATGTTGTATGATTTTCGGAAAGGTGAAAGGGATTTGTCACAGGATGGGTGATCGCATTAGGGTAGATGAATAATAGGAACATGGTAAATAATTAGATACATTCAGAATACTTAACATGTTAATAGATTTCTCAAAATGAACACTGGTCAATCAAATTGTCTCATTTTGAACTATACTAAAATCTAATCAGTTTCTGAACAATCATTTTCTGATTCTGAACTATTCTGGGGAGCGAAACGTATCCAGGGCTTCATTTTATCAGCAGAGTAAACATTTTTATATTTTCTGCTTGAAAATCCATCTACGCTACAGACTTCGTAACGGTCATTACCTAACACTGCTGATACCTTATAAGGACCGCTGTATGGTGGAACAAGTTTGTTACTGTTACCAACGTTGCGAACATTCTTTAAAACCATAACAAGATCACCTACTACATATTTACGTGCAGCACATCTTTTTCCATCAAATCGCGTTTTCATTTTCTCCTGTTCTTTACTAATGTGAGAGGATACTTCTTCACGTGTAGCGTTTATATTTTCATTAACAGTCAGGTTTTGTGATATATCGTGCAAGTGGCTTTCTGCCAAGCTGACAGTTTCCTTTCCGAAAACGACTTGAGCAGGAGTTTTGCCTATACCCTTGTTGACCGTATTGTTTAGGCTCCATTGAACTTTACTCAAGTCTGAGTCCCAATTGCGATCGTCCTGATCAATATTCAAAGCAGTCAGGGAACTAAGGATCGAGCGATTATATCGCTCGATCTGCCCATTTGCACGTGGAGTTGCTACAGCATTCTTCACGTGCTTGATCTGATGGGAATCCACAAACCGCTTGAACTCGTCAGATGTAAAGCTAGTCCCTCGGTCCGACACTATCACTTTTGGGGAACCGAACAACCCGATAAAATCACGCAAAACCTGTATGGACGTCCTACTTTTTGTATTCCTGACAGCCCGTAACACGATGAATTTTGTGAACGCATCGACAATACCAAGAATATACGTGTTACCGGTTTTACTTCTCATAAAGGGCCCAACATGATCAATATGTACACATTCAAACGGTACATTTGGTTTTGGTATAGGATGCAATAGACCCTGTTTCTTGCCGGAAGGTTCTTTCGCGTAGGCACACGGTATACAAGCACGCACATATTTTCGTACAAATCGAGCCATTCCCGGGAACCAATAATCCCTTCGCATTTTCTCCATCGTCTTTTCAAAGGAAAAATGTCCGCCTTCGTCATGACATATTAGACAAACTTTCCAACGAGCGTCGCGCGGCACAGCCCATTTCAACTCATCTCCAACTTTTCGAAATATCTTCCCGTCTTTTAATACGTAGTTATTGTTTACTTCCTTAGCTTCAGTACAATTTTTGTCTAGAATGCACTTAATGAGTTTAAGCTTGGGATCACTTATTTGAGCAGCCAATAACGAGTTTTCACTTTGCATAACCTTAAAGACATCCAGTTCTACAGCATTATCGTCACATGGAAGTGGGTTGCGACTTAGCGAATCGGCATGTTGCATTTGAGTGCCAGGACGATATTCCACCGTAAAGTCATAGTCTTGTACCAGAAGCCACCATCGGGCTATCCGTGGTACTAGATCACGTTTTGTCAGTGCAGTTCTTAGCGCGTTACAATCTGTAACAACTTTGAACTGAATGCCTAGAAGATACACTCGAAAGCGTTCCAAAGACATCACCACTGCCAATGTCTCTAGCTCAAACGAGTGCAGGTGTTGTTCTTCTGGGGTCGTCTGCCGACTGAAGTATGCGACAGCTTTTAAGGGTGTTTTATCATGCTCACGCTGTAGCAATACACCGCCAATTCCCAGTTGACTCGCGTCTGTATGCAGTTCGGTGCTGTGGTTAGGGTTATATATCGCCAGAACGGGTCTAGTCGTCAGAATTTCTTTAATTTTTACAAAAGCGTCTAATTGGTCTTGACCCCAGCTCCACTTTGCATCGGCCTTAGTCAATGAGGTAAGGGGCTTAGCAAGAGTTGCAAAATCACGTACAAAGCGTCGAAAAAAACTAGCCAAGCCTATAAATTGTCTGATCTCATGAGGGTTGCGAGGCGTTGGAAAAGCTGCTACAGCCTCAACTTTTCTTAAGCCTGGGCGGACCCCGTCGGCAGAGATCTCAAACCCAAGATATTCAATATTAGTTTTAAAAAAATGACACTTCTTGAGATTTAATGTCAAATTTGCCTCACGTAACATGTCCAAAACCCTCCGAAGTTTCTCCATACCCTCATCAATTGACTTCGATCCGATAACAATGTCATCCATATAAGCTAAAACACCGGGTATTTTATGTTTATTGAGAAGGGAATGGACCATCCTTTGGAACACTGCAGGCGCGTTCGTCAACCCGAACGGCATTCGATTGTATTCGAAATGTCCGTCCGGTGTGACGAACGCGGTGAGGTGTTTGGACTCCTCTGATACCGGTATTTGATGGTATCCTTGAGATAAGTCTAATGTTGTGAAAACCGTGTGCCCTTGTAACTTATCGATCTGGTCCTCGATCAGGGGCATCGGATACTTGTCTTTTACGGTCTTGCGGTTTAATGCCCTGTAATCAACGCAAAGGCGGAACTCTCCGTTCTTCTTTGCCACTAATATGATGGGGCTTGCATATTCTGAATTTGATTCGCGTATAATTTTGTTACTCAGCAGCTCGTTAACAATCTGATGGACCTTTTCCCGTTCAGACAATGAGAGCCTGTAGGGACGATAGGTAACTGGGGTGCTGTCATTCAATTTGATATGCATTTCGGCGACTGAAGTCTGACCTAACTCTCCGGTGGTAAAAGCAAAGCAATCCCTATAGCTATTGAGTAGACCCAGTAATTTAGTTTTGTTGGCCATTTCTAAATGTTCACCAATGTTCAAATTTTCCCAAATTATTGGAGAAGTCTCACTACTTAAACGTCTGACATTGACAACATAACTAGAACTTTCTTCTGAGTCAAGCACTGATTTAGGTACACTAATGCCCCTAGCAATCACTTTGTCCTTTTTTATCAAAACTGGTTTCTTATTTAAACTAACAGCTATAACACATCCTTTACCGTTCGATATTGAATAAATTCCGGGCAGTATGAAATACTCACACTCGCCCTCACGTCGTATGTCTGATGTAACGCTTACAAAACCTGTATAATCACAAGAGCACGATACAGGTACTAATGTATCTTTGTCAATTTTACTTTCATCTACTACTCTGAGTACCAGAGAGTTAGTTTTGTTCCCTGTTATTTGATATAATATTAGTTCCTTATCAGTTTTAAATACTCTTACTGAGGAATGTTCCGTGAGAGACTGCCCTATTAGAACGTCGGCTGGTAATAGCTCAGCTGGGACGATGAAAGCGGTCAACTGTACTTGTACTAGATCAACCGACACACAAATGTTAGTTCTTCCTGAAGGAAGTATACTACTATTCCCGAAACCGCGCAGTTTAGGTAAATTTTTGGAATCTACATTTAATTTTAAATTTTGACACTGTTTGTCGCTAATTAGCGTACACTCACTTCCAAAATCTATGTACCCATTCATTTCTACTTCATTCACTTTTACTTGTTTAAAATACTTTTTGTTATTGTCTGGATTACCCTCTATATTAAAAACATTTTTAGTTTTAGCGTCTGCGTTATTTATACCAGTAGATTTGCCTGAATTAAATGTACAGTTGACCTCTTTGTGTCCATGGCGCTTGCATTTTGTGCATTTAATAATCTCTTTTGTGCACCTAACAATAGTGTGCCCGGGTTCACCACAGTTATAGCAGGTGACGTTAAATAATGATCTTTTGTTTCCAGTGGTATCATTTGAATATCTTGTTTTGGTATCCTGGGAAGGATCCTGTGGCTTTTTATTTTGACTGTCAGAATTTAAACGGTCCCGATTGTCATTTATTTGAAATCGTCGTTGAGAGAAAGAATCAAAAGGTTTATTCGAAACATTTCGAAAATGATTTAAGACTTGTTCTGGGTCGTCATAGTTAGCACCTTGTATATTCATCCTTATATTGTTATCGTATATCCCATGTGTTATGCAATCTACCGCTTGCCTACCTTTTAGCTGACATCTATTGACTAACATAATTTTGTCATAATAGTACTCAACTAATGTTTCGTTCCTTCTACTTTTCCGGTTTAACATCTCTGTTAGTTGATCGCCATAATTTTGATCGCATGGGAAAGTTTTAAGAAGTTTTTCTTGCCACTCGACCCAGCTATATTTTACAGTGGTAAGACCATCATACCACTTTTTGGCCAACCCTGATAATTTGGGTAAGGCATAAAAGATAGTCTGCTGCTCTGACCAACCATAGATTTCGGCCGACTCATTAATTTTTCTAATCCAGTCTTTCATTGTCTGAGATCGAGAGTTTGGATCAAACTCAGTAATAATATTTTGAGCCCCCTGCATATGAGTTGTTGGGTTACCTTTATTGTTATTGCTTCCCCTTAACGCACTTACTAAGCTTTCAATCAAATTCTCGTTAGACTTTGAATCCGACATATTTATGCGTTTAGAGGGTGGGCTCCTAGACCTAGAAGACTTACTACGCGAACAGAGACGATCATGTCGTCGTTTACGTAAACGTACACTCTGCAAATCACTGGAGCTGGAAGAACTTGATCGGTACCTATGATGGCATCGTCGTCGCCGATGACTACGCGAGCGCTTTTTACGAGCGCGTACAGCAGAGCGGGACTGCTCGCGAACGTGGCGTGCCTTTCTATCACGCGAGTGTGAGGAGCTGCGGCGCCTATCATCGGATGCTCGAGAGAAGTCGCTCGAGGAACAACGATAACTACGTCTACGTTTGGTCCGAGTGCGTGATCGACTTGTCCTATCCATTGAGTACTCTCTACTTGCCAAATTATACTTGCGTATTAACAGGAGGTGTAGTACTAGGAGTGAAACCACGATCCGACATTATAATTGAGTATGTGCGTTCACAACGATGGCAACCAGTAACTTACAACTAAAATTAACCTATAAATATCAAGGATTTACTCGATATATTACACAAACAAATCAATAATATTCCTTCACTATTTCGTATTAAAAAAACAATAAACACACTGGAAGGGAAGGAAAAGGAAAAGAGATAGTCACAACATTTATTTTGAGCCAATAAGTAGGTACTCTGAAAACAATTATTGTTTGCATTAATTCCGCTGAACTTGAGTAAATAAACAAAAGATGTACCTGTTAAAAAAGCGATTAAGACGATCATATCACTTGAAGTCACACACTACCTTTATTTACATTCTTTTTAGTAAAAAAAAATGGTAAACAACCAAAATAAAAATTATTATGAATAAGCAAAATAATATACCAATACCAACATATGTACTGTTCTTGTTCATGGTTGCACAATCGTTATATAAAATTCAATGTCAAACCAACTACAAATCCATCAAAATAAGGTAACAAAATACAAACATTATATTATAGTTAATAATAAATTAATATCCTAGGAAATTTTTAAACTAAGCAAAGCTATTATATAAATACTATTGTACCCATTTATTGTTATGTACCTATTTAATCCATTAATTTCTATTAAGTTGACATTGCAATATTATTTATTAACCTTATATTATGATGATTTGAATTTAATTAAGTTTATTGTTTAATGTAATTGAATATTTTTGTAATTATTTTTTGTATGCCTAGTGGCGGTATATAGAGGAACTGCATGTGAAACCTACCATCATTGTAAAACGACCTATATACACAAAATAAATTATTGATTGATTGATTGTAAGCGTGGTGATTAAGCCAATACCCATCATTGTAGCGATAACTTGATTTCAAGGATGGAGGCCTTTGCCCTGCAGTGGGACCTTAATAGGCTGATACTTGATTGTAAGCTTGTACTATAGTTAATGGTAACCAGACAACGGTTATAAACATACTTAAATATATTTTTTGTACATGCCATGCATATAAAACAGTTAGTATTGGTCTGGGACCAATACAAACAGAATGTTCATGCACACAAATGTTTGTATTGTGCGGGAATCAAACCTGCGACCACTGGCGCAGCAGTCAATTTCTCAACCAATGCGCCCAATAGGTCAAATAACTTATTACCACCTGGCAAATTGAAATTGAGCGCTGCACTGGTCGACGCAGATAAGTAGAAAAAAATATCGTGTAGATACGCCTACCGTAGTTCGTAGGTGTACCAGACTTACACCATGTTGGTATTTACGAGATAACACGCGATACGGCAATGAGTTCTATCGAGTCTTGTCGGAAAAATTGCAAGTAATATTGTCATTACCAAACTAGACGCCAATAGAACACAGAAATCAATTATGGTTTCTTACCACCACTGTATGCAAGAAAGTGTAAATAATTGTACAGATTGGCCACCTTTAACGTGATTTCTCTACTTAATGACCTTTAAGACTCATTAAAGTTGGTATTTTCGTAGATATTTACACTTCCTCGAATGTATGATACGTAAAGAAAAATCTTTGCACTTACCAATCTTCTGCTAACATGAACTTAACCTGGCGTGTTTTGTCCAAAATCCCGGCTTCCGAACTAGTAAAACTCCGACTTTAAGAGAACTTACAGGTTTTTTATTTCAGAACTCAGTTTCAGAAAATACGATCAGAACTGTCACAACTTGTGAACGAACCATGCCGCCATGATTGAATGAAAATGAATGACATGAATTTTTGGGTTATCATTCACCATTCACATTATCATAATAAGTACTAAATATAAATATTTATCGCAAATTGTTAGTAATTTACATTATAAAATCAATAAAAGTGCAAATAATAATTAATCATATCATCATACAAATTACAATCATGATTTTAGATAAATAAATCAAAGGTATTTTAACAGTAGAGAAAGAAGATCCATTTATTATTAAGACTTTTGTAAGTTTAGATACGTCGTCGTATGTTTGAGCTGCTGTATATTACAAATAAAATGTAATTTTAAATGCTTCATAAAAGATTTGATGGATATGGGAGAGGTGTAAGACCCACACATAACTAAAAGTTTTTTTTTAGTTCATCAGTGCAATTTCTAGTACAAAAATGACAAAAGAAATCAGTGAATTCCCTTCTCCGACGTCTCTATTCCTCAAATATCTTTCTAACTACTACATTTAATGTAAAAACGTACATGAATAATAAACGAACGGTAAATATCACTCTGAGTGTGTCCTCAAATTTCGATACCAAGACGGTTCGTAAAGATTTATTCAAAAATTAAATGAAGTGTAGTCTCTCAGTCGCTGGATGAAACCTTTTAATAAGGTTCCCGCCTTCATAGCAAATTGTTTTAGTGTGTTTAACGGCCAATTTAAGCAAGTTCGAGCTCATTTTGTATACATAAAGAGAAATTAGGTAATTTGTTTCTCGTCCCTTTTTATGAGTCTTTGTGTGGGTATATTTACGCGATGTTTGGTGTGTTAATTTATTACGTCGCTCCGAGATACATTGGTTCTCATTTTATAACAAAACGTGCTATAGATTTTGTTCGTAGTTGAGTTGGTAGTAATAATGGAACTAGCAAATGAGATACATTAATAATAACTATATATTAATTTACCTTATCAGACAAATGTGAAGGCATTATAATAGATGAAATTAATAAAGCAATATTATGTAATATTATGTTTCAGTAACATGAATATTATGAGATTGTAAATAGATGTTCAATATTTAATTTTAAGCCAGGTTTGATTTAAATTCAGATTTCGCTTAAAATGATTTTATCGTATTTATTTATTGTGACTATATAACTATATATTAGACTATAAGTCTGTATTAGATCAATATCATAAAATCATAAGATGTACCTATTATTTAATATACCTAACAAATAAGCCTGTTTTAACAGACCAAAACTTCATTAAAGAACTTTGAAAACTAGACAAAATAATCATATTAAATGTCAAATTCTCTTTCAGTTTTCAAGCAGGTTATGACTATAGGCAGGACCAAAAATGTTTTAAATCGCTTAACTTATTCTTTACTAATCGTATATACAGTAGAATCTTTGTTCTAAATAAGACCTTACGATCGAAGACTAATAAAACGCCTATACGTAGTATTAAATGCATCAGTTTCTGGTGCAAGTGGGCCGGTTCATCGGGATTGAACTAATGCGAGCAGCAGTGCTCCCGCTCCGGCAACACGACTGTTTGCCTAAATCTGACAGCTGTACCTAATTCGGAACGTAGCGCTAAATAGTTTCGTGCCACGCCGCAACTTGCAGCTCAACCTAAGCGCAACTTGAACGTGGAATGAATGCCGATGCCGGTTTTGTGAACTGAACAGCCACTTACTAAACTCTCGGCCTGATTAAAGTAATCTCGACGAAGTAAAGCTTTGTACCTTCTTGGATGCTGTTTGTGTTCTCTTTGTCTTTCTATCAAGTGGAATGCGACATTTATGTACATTTATTTGATGACATGTTTGCTTTTTTGCTTTGTTAAATTAACGTCAAGTACTCTTATATATTTTTCTTAATACAACACAATCATTAAAAAATTTAATCTAAATCGCAATATTTCAATGTATAGGTTACTCTATAGCGGATGTTTAAAATCATAGTAAAAGTGTACCCTGAAAACACTCCAGAGTTGTAAGTTGGAATCACATTTAAAACAAACATTCATTTTGTGAACATTTTTTCTGTGACTGGGTGTTATATTTTTAGGTACCTAAATTGATAACTATAGCACAAGTGCAGGCTTACTTTGGGGTCAGACCAGTAATGTCCAGGGATATTGATATAATTTTAAGATTACTTACGGTTACATCGACACCGTTATGTCAGCGCCATCGTAACGAGATGCTTCTTTACGCTTCAATTGAAGCGCTTCGGGCGATATTCAATTCATGTCAGTCAGCTTCTATCACATCTAATAACAAACTGTAAGTTTACATTTAATCAATCAACGTTGAAAGCAAGCATAAAGTTCGAAAATAAAACATAAATTTTATAACAAATTGTGTTTTATTTTCGTATCGTTCATAGTGCAATTTTGATTACGATAATGTAATTACGATCGGCACACATTGTTCGCAGCCAGTCAGGTCCACAGTATGGTTAATTAAAACTCATCTGAATTCCCGGTTGTAAATTTTGCGTTCGCGAGTTTTTTACGGAACTTTTCGACAGAGCATCCAGTTTTCTGTTTATTTATGAGCCTTTGGTACGGCCGACGGACGGCTTGACCAACAATATTTCCACATTAAAGGCTTCTTTTTTTCGAAATGCTGATTTAGATGCATAAATACACACTGCCCTCGGATAACCATTGTTTTGCATTCTGTAAAGAGGATACAGTGCCGCGTTTTATATTTGAACAGTGACCTTTAAAAATATTATAGCAACGAAAATAAGGCTTGTGAATAATATTGTCACTGAAAGGTGTTAAGTACGTTTATTTGAATTATTTCGTTCATAAATTGTGTTTCAACTCTCACATTAATAATTTCGCTACCCACTCATATTGTATTAAGTACCTAAGTGTGATACATAATATGCTTATATGAAGTGGTAACTGTATATTATTAATATGAAGGATAGAATCGTTCGTAGTTATCTGTTACTATGACATATTTTTCCTTACGTGTTTGTAGATACGATCCTTAAGTTAAGGTATTTTCTTTTACAAAGAAAGTTTTGAATATTTTTATTCCCTTGGTTTTATGGTCTTAAATAAATTACTGTTACTACTTTTAGCACGATTTCATGTCTCTATTAAGATAATTTACATTTCTCTGGGAAGAAAAAAGGGTTTGTGTTACGTCCTCTGTTTCTTACACACCAGTTTCACATGTCCGCAATTTGGATAAAAATAAAATTCAGATCGAATTTACCGTCGTATAGACTTCTTTCTTTGCCTGCGGAAGTATCTTGAGTACATCTTCTCATCTGTCCAACAAAAAACAACCACACACCTAATCGAAAAAAAGGTGACAGCGTATCAGAGAAAACAATACAAGACATGGACCGCAGTAACGAGAAAATAATCAATCTCCCGCCTCCATATGGAAGCAATCAACGGTATGTTATTTGGTCCGTCCAATCCGATAAAAGAGTCGATATATCAAAGATGTCCCCGCTCAATTACCAGCTATCTCCAAGACGCAGTAGTTGGAAATGAAAACTGTCTCTGCAAGCCTGCGTCAGGCGGGATGTCATGAGGTGTCACAGGCACGAGCCATGTTCTGGGAAGCCACGCGGACGGAACACCCGATTTAACAATCATGCAGACATTTGTAACGTGGCAGTGAATTTTTCTGCATCTGACGAGTTCGAACGGCGATCATGAACGATCGATTTTTATTTAAAGTTTCGGTTTTCGTTCGAAAGTGACCCAATTTAAAATTTAAAATTCGGAATGGCTGGACCGTTTCGAAATCGACGTGTAATTGTGCTTGAATTAATGCAGTAAAAACTGAATACAAAATACGCTGTAATCCAATTGAGGGTTTAATCCTTGATGTGATGAAGGCTTTAAATGGAGGCTCTTTTACACTTAAAAGGAGTACATTAAAAAACTTTGATTCTTGACCTGCTGGATTGATAGTTACTACTTCTATTTATATCTATTGATACAAGCTATTGCTAGCGGTTCTGCCCGTGTGGTATGTTTATGAAATATACCGTGTTATTCTGATAAGACTGAGATAAGACTGAGATAAAAGTTATTTTTTATTATTTTAGAAAATAAAAAACGGCTCCTTGAGTATTTCACGAAATGATTTTCAATAATATAAAATAAATGGTATAAAATTAATAAATAAAATCCTATTAATTGTGTTTATTACTCCTTAAGGATAATTAATAGCCCGAGGCACCAGTTTCTTTATACTTACATTTATAAATGTTAAATATTATTATGGTTTTCCCTTGGAAATTATGTATTTTTAAATAAACCCATTTTACCATTGAATTAACAATATAATTTAAACCACTGAGGTTATAAATAAAGATTAACGAAATGATAACTAGAAAGCAAAACAAAGGAAACATCTTACCTTTTAAATTTTATTTATTACGTCACCTTAGGTATACTCGTATCCATAACCTAGAACAACGATACAGTCAAGTCTGCGAAGTTCCAATTTGCGTACAACTTAGCTAACTAAATTAATATACTAAAGTGTTTAATATTAAGTTGAAAATAAGCCTGCGTGATTAAAATTCCCGACAAACGAAAGAAAAACTTCTCACGCTGCGCTTCAGTCCTCTGTTGTGAAATCGTGTATTTGTTCGGAACTTTACGCTCATTTGCATACATAGCAACGAAACAAGACCGTAGGCAGAGTGTGAAAATCTCGAACTTGTTCGTATAATGAAGATGGGACGATGTCGCTAATCCGGCTGGAAAGTTGACGCCGCAACTGCGGTGCAAACTGCCTACCACTCACGCTGTTTTCATCTTTATTCCAAGATGCACCTTTATTATTAACCAGTACAATAAAAAATATCGCTGAACACTATTCATACTGCGATGTCTAGCCTCAAACTAAGCATTGCTTGTGCTATTGATACCAGACCACGAGTAAACATTTTTTAACAATGTATCGATCCTATTGAATCTGACTGCATGTAAAGACGCAAGTTAACAACGTACTAGATTAGTACTAAAGTATCGTACTAGAAGGCTGACTGGGAGAGAATGTCATGAGGCATTAAGTCCGCCTTTTGGACTCGATTTGTGCAATGAAGCTTAAAAAAATAAACAAATAAAATAGATTAATCACCGCGTTTGCTTTGCAGATTAGTGATCACAAACACAAGCTGTGATCTAAAAATTTGGCAAGAAAAAGTTCCGGCCCGGCACAGAACCCTTTTTAGGGTTCCGTAGCCAAATGGCAAAAAACGGAACCCTTATGGATTCGTCATGTCTGTCTGTCTGTCTGTCTGTCTGTCCGTCCGTATGTCACAGCCACTTTTTACCGAAACTATAAGAGCTATACTGTTGAAAATTAGTAAGTAGATGTATTCTGTGAACCGCATTAAGATTTTCATACAAAAATAGAAAAATAATAATAAATTTTGGGGGCTCTCCATACTTAGAACTGAAACTCAAAAATTTTTTTTTCATCCAACCCTTACGTGTGGGGGTATCTATGGATAGGTCTTTAAAAATGATAATAAGGTTTCTTATATCATTTTTTTCTAAACTGAATAGTTTGCGAGAGAGACACTTCCAAAGTGGTAAAATGTTGGTGCCCCCCCTGTAACTTCTAAAATAAGAGAACGATAAATCTAAAAAAAATATATGATGTACATTATTATGCAAACTTCCATTGAAAATTGGTTTGAACGAGATCAAGTAATTAGTTTATAAATTTTTGGGGCTTCCCATATTTAGAACTGAAACTCAAAAAAAAATTTTTCTTCAAACCCTTACGTGTGGGGTATCTATAGATAGGTCTTTAAAAATGATAATAAGGTTTCTTATATCATTTTTTTCTAAACGGAATAGTTTGCGCGAAAAACACTTCCAAAGTGGTAAAATGTTGGTCACCCTCCCTCTAACTTCTAAAATAAGAGAACGATAAAACTAAAAAAAATATATGATGTACATTACCATGCAAACTTCCATTGAAAATTGGTTTGAACGAGATCAAGTAATTAGTTTTTTTTTAAAACGTCATAAATCGTAAACCGCAATTTTCCTCTCATTCAATCAACTCAAATATAAAAACGTCGATCAAACTTACAAAGAACTACAAGAACTTTTATATTATGACGATACTTGCTGCTACGGAACCCTTCATGGGCGAGTCCGACTCGCACTTGGCCGGTTTTTTTATATTGGTATCGCAGGGTAAGTTCAGCCGGCCAAAAGTGCAATGGGCACTCTTTTGCATACCCCCGTTGGGGCGCGGGCTGGTTATGAGGGGCTCTCCGTCGCGTCGCGTCTGGCATGCTTCACATCATACTGCCTATGGCATTGAATCTGGAACCCTCAAATTACAACATCGACACCGCTGTTCGTCACGTGCTACAACTTATCTTCAGGATTGAGCGTTTGTGCGGTCACTCTAAATGACAAAAGAGTAACAACAACAAGATAGAACTTGTAAAGATATTGCCATCAACGTAAAATACGATCAAAATTGACTTAACCATGGTTTTAATTTTATTTGGTACCGTACCTATCCGCTAATTAGCTAACTTTGATAACACCAAAAGTTTCTTTAATGTGTAATCTTTATCTCCCCCAACTTAAAGTTTGTATACCTACAATTAATATAAAATGCAATACCTTATATAATTCATATTTATTTGATTTTATCTAGTTTTAACTACACTTAATTAAATAAGGAGAGATTGTGAATTATTCACAAACAGATGAAACAAATCAATAAAAGTAAAAACAATAAAATTAACGATCTTTATATTGTCATTGGCTTTTTGGCCCATTTTCATTTGTTGAGATGATTATTCTGATTTTGTGTCAAAGTTCTTAAAGAATCCAAAAATTGATATAATAAAGTCTCATTAGATTATGGTTATATATTATGATATCTTGATTAGGATACAATGCGATATACTTTATAAAAGTGGCCATGCAAATAATTTTAGTTCTGAAAGGAGAATGACCGGTTCTGGACCAAATGCTGCCCAAGCATGGGAACTCTTTTTTGTTAATGTAAGACCTCTACCACAGAACAAGAAAATTTTCTTTTTACTTTTCTATGACCTCTACATTCATTTTTTTTTCTTAAAACTCCTGGGATAGATTTTAAAGCGCTTTGAGTTATAGACTAGTATTAATCTAAGGAACATTGTGCACTATGTCTCAATGTTGGGCGGCACTTGGTCCAACGTCCATACATAGATGGTCAATGTTTTTTACAATTAATTGTTTATATTCAATTTCAAACATATCTTGGCCTATTAATGGATAAAGGATCAAATGAAACAAGAGTTTATACACAATAACATTATATTTTAATGATATTTAAATCCATTGAAAGAGTATGTTTATTGCGGGTATAGTAATTGTAAAGATATTTATATAATAGTAAGTGGGAGGTACATAGGAGAAAGTGTTATGAATATTATTGATAGACATTATAAATCAAATGTGACAGAAATGAACACCAAAAATACGAGTATTTTTAACCGACTTCAAAAAAGGAGGAGGTTCTATGTTCGACTGTATGTATTTTTTTTTTTTTTTTTTTTATGTATGTCCGTCGATTTCTCCGTCAATTGTGGACCGATTTAAATAATTCTTTTTTTATTTGAAAGTGCATAGTTCCGAGGTGGTCCCATTGTCACTATGTCAGGATCTGATGATGGGATCCCGGGAAAATCAAGGGCAAACCTCAAATTTTATAGGCGCACACTACGCGTTACTTGTTTTTTCTGAAGCCATTTAAGTTTTTGCGTCCTATAGACATCACTTTATGTTGATGAGCTGATGATGGAAGGTACAACTCCTTAACGGTTAGGAGTTAGGGGATAATTCTTTCAGTATTGTAAGAATATGTGGACCGTTATTTGTATTTCATGTACTTTTGCAGCTAAGCTGATGATGGAAGGTACAACTCCTTAACGGTTAGGAGTTAGGGGATAATTATTTCAGTGCTGTAGAAATATGTGGACCGTTAGTTGTATTTCATGTACTTTTGCAGCTAAGCTGATGATGGAAGGTACAACTCCTTAACGGTTAGGAGTTAGGGGATAATTATTTCAGTGTTGTAGGAATATGTGGACCGTTAGTTGTATTTCATGTACTTTTGGAGCTAAGCTGATGATGGAAGGTACAACTATGATGATGGAAGCTAAAGGGTACGACTTCTTAATTCTTATGTCCCTCTTGCGGGCTGCATCTTTAGTTGGTCTACTGAATGGTGCTGAACACTTAATGAATACATAATATTGTCAAATAATACAATTCTACTATTTTACTCGTATTTTCGTTATCAATATTATGAGAGAGTTTTACTCACTCCTACGTATTATTCACACTAAAAATAGAAAAATAAACAAACTTTTTTAAAAAAAAATTAAACCGACTTCAAAAAAAAAAAAACAAAAAAAAACTACCTAAAAACACTGAAAAGCAAAAAATAATTTTAATAAGACATTCATCAAATGCGCTTCTTGTCTAAGCCTATTAATAACATTAAATTGTATTTACGTGCTAGGTAGGTACCTACTAATCTGTTTGAAGTCGGTGCCAAGCCAAAAGTAATGAAAAATGATACATACCTAATAATTTATGTATTATACAGGGTTACAAATAATCCGCGGACGTAGGTACGTAGTCTGGGTACCTACTATTTGGCTTGGCACCGACTTCAAACAGATTAGTAGGTACCTACCTAGCACGTAAATACAATTTAATGTTATTAATAGGCTTAGACAAGAAGCGCATTTGATGAATGTCTTATTAAAATTATTTTTTGCTTTTCAGTGTTTTTAGGTAGTTTTTTAATATATAATTTTAAGGCGGTTTATATATATTTAATGGAAAAGGCTTTTATAAATTAAATCAGCTTAAACTCGTAAGTAGGGCGACATAATTGCATGAACGATAAAGGCTTTTCATATACATATTTATTTTTACGAGTACTTATAAATAGTGTCATCACATTTGCTATAATATGCATGTTGGTGATTAAAGGCGGAATATTTGTATGTTTTCGCATCATGACGACAGCGAAACGGAAATCTTCCTCCGAGTTACTGGTTCAAATGCTATTAGAATACGACCTTTTAAAGTTGCGTTACGCGACAGTGATGACTTACACTCACACACAGATAAATAATGCGTTGCTATTGGTTGCAAAAGTTACGGACAGGCGCAGTTGACGTAATTTTTCGCTCAATTCCCAAAAGGTATTATCCGAATAGAATTAGAATTGGTTCTATGTTCCGTCTTGGTGTCTTGTAAATATAATTGTAAATTCTAGATCATAATTTGCTTTACGAATGAAATCAGGATCGCATAATCTGATTGGCTATTGACATGCGTGTGACCAGTCTAAAAGCAGATATTTACACGTGTACTTTTCGGACTTGCAATCTTATTTTCAACAGGAACTATACATTCAGTAGAGAGAAAATGAAATGAAATTATGGTCGTTGATTCAAAAGATTATTGCCACTATTCAGTCAATGTTTATCATGTCCTTTACTATGAATATCACATTAATTCAATAATTAATTATCGTTTTATTAACAAGTAACTATTTGTTTTAATTTTCATTATTAATATGACTTATTCTATCATTTTAAAATATTGTACATAATTTACAAGTAACGACTGACTACTTTTAATTTTGGTAAACACATCTAATTCATTGATATTATTTTATGTAAAAATATTTATACTTTTTTGTTAATAAAACGTTATTTTTTGCATTAACTTTATTACAACATTTTTAAGTGTAATTATAACCGTTATTTTTAATTTAAATAACATTTAACGAAACATTAAATAATTCTAAGTAAATTTTGCTAGAGCTTACATGTTTATTGTAACATATTATATTACGGTCGCTTTATATGGAGCTACGTAAACCTTAGCTCAATTCAATTTTGCAAACAATAACATAATGGTTGCGATAGTAATCTACTAAGATATTAATTTTCATAGCTACGGAACTCTTTCATCAATATCAATTTGGGATTCACTTGATAATATTGAATTAATTAACGTTATAACGGTTATTCGATGCTATTATATTTTCACAATATCATTACCAAATTAGGCCTGTTATAAATCTAATCTAAGCTATTTGTTATAATAATATACTGTTTTAGTCTACGTAAAACTAAAACAGTTATTATAAAATAATAAACTTAAAGTTATTACTATTCCTATATAATATGGTAATGGAAAAAGTTTGTTACACGTATTAACGTTAAAATCGTCTATGTCGAATATTTTTCTAATTTTATTACTTAATTTTTGTTCGCTCAGTGTGTTAGTGGAGAGAAAACTGTGGGATTTGTTTTTAGTAACATTTTCGATTTTGGATAAATTTGGTGTTCTTGAGGAAACGTCATCAATGGTCTCACGTTCGTCTTCATCATCAGACCTGTCTGCGGATCCGAACTGGTTGTCAGGACCTTCGATTGGTGTAGAATATTTGAAGTCCTCCTTCTTAACGGCCGGACTTGTGTTCTTGATTGTTGGTCCTGGGATTTCTGTGAAAAATACAAAATTTTAAATAAAAGTTTAGCAAAAGGTGTCTTCTATCGGGTTTTATAGGAACATACATACAAAGGATAATGCGGGAGAGTTTCTTACTAACCTTTATTTAATGCGATTTTTGTCCTTTTTTAATATTGTATATTTATCATTAACTGACGGAACTACTTGCTTCTGAGAATATTCATTCACACTGAGTAAATAGGTACTTTTTTATTTTTTCGGCAGCTCAGGCTAGCTAGACCTACGGGCGTGTGTGGGATTCGAGACTAAAGCGACCAATACCCACTAAACTCCCCCGGTTTCCCCTTCACACTCGATTGGGACGAGCCGGTGCCAGCCTTCTGCTAGTAATAAAGTGATTCATTAATATTATTATTGGCTTAATTTTAGGTCACCATACGTGCTTTTTAAGATAATGTAGATAGGAACTTGTGCTATCGAATACGAAAATTCTCTTCTTAAAACGTATAACCGATTGAACTGTTGATATTTACTTTCGTCTAGTTTATCAAAATAGTAACATAATCCAAATGGAACCCTAGCATGTTTGTCTTTGTACAGAGTGATTGCGCGCTAGGTGATTGCTCGCGTGGCTTTGATGCAACGATGCCCTGCAGGTAACTTACACGGCTTGCACTGGATGCATGCGTGTTTCAAGTAAAATTTAAAGTTGAAAAAATTGGAACATGCTTACAAAATTATTCCATTGAGGTATACTTCATCAGGAAACGTCGCTTAATGTGCTGCGAGACTATAGGCTCATCTGAACTTTGAGCCTTTGATTTTAAGTGTACTGGCTCCCACATGAATATTGCCGGAACACAGACAGAGCTGTTATGGCGGCAGATTTCACCTGTGGTGGTGGTAGTTAGCCAGTCTCTGAAAAAGTCCTTCTACCAACCAGACCCAAGGCGGGAATCGAACCCACGACCTCCGGGTTTTTATACCCGAGCGGCTTAGCTACCACGGAGGCAGTCTTTAAATTAAATTCGATACACGCACGTTTTCCAAAAATAAGTATAATTTATTAAAAACAGTTGAAAATTATATGTTTTTTTAGAGACTTCAATAAGTTAATAAGTTTTCGGTCATGTTGGATCAAGCCTTCGGCACCCTTGACGGAAATAACGTCGCGGATCTTTCGTGACGGAACGCCAATGCATGTAATTTCATATAATTTACAAATAACGGGCATACTCGTACTAAGCGGAAGATCGATCGCTCCGTCGCGGACAATATTTACAAATTATTATTAACATGAATTGGCGTTCCGTCACGAAAGATCCGCGACGTAATTTCCGTCAAGTGTGGCGAAGGCCGGAACATTTAACGTGTTACCACACTGTAAGCTCCTCTGATATTCAAACCTTTCCTAGCTAAGTTTGCCGCTAAACTAAAGTGACAAAGAAAAATATATTTTGACGGTCATGATTATACCTGGTCCCTGCACTAACGTAATTAATGCATCATCATTACGAAGTCATTAGCATTACAATTAATTAATTAATTTGATTGGGCGCGACAAAGCATTGTGTTGGTCCTTTGTGCATATTGGGTCTAACTTGATATAAATAAACAAACGCCTCTATTATTATACAACAGTAAACAGGACAATATACAGGGTGTTCCAAAAATGACACGTCACAGTGACACTGATGGTAGGCCAGCACAAGAGGCATCGAACAAGCCTAACATGACCTCAGTAAAAGTTGCTTGGTTTTCAAGATATTGCCAATTATTTAAACTTTTTTAAAATTTTCATGTTTTTTAACGTGCTCAGTGCTAGCATTAAGTTAGATTGTAACTGCTAATGATTGACAATATTTCTGTTTTGACAACTTACCATACAACCTGATGATACTGTCCACCTCGCCTAGGGAATTCTTCGCGACGCATCTATATCCCCCTACATCGGCTGCCGTCAGTTTCCTCACAGTGAGGGCCATGCGGCTCTCGAACGAGCTGATCACTGTGTTCACCACCTCGTACTTGCTAGATGATATCACCATCTCATCTGGTGAAATAAAGTTATTTGTTAAAAAAAAGTTTCTTTTATGCTATTTGAATTGGAAAATAGTAAATGATCTACACCATAAGTGGTACTTGTTTTACAAAAGCTCTGTTGAGCCCCCTCTATGTCCCCGACACGGCAAAGGGGCTCTTCCTTGACCTCAGGCTTTAATGGGAAAACGCTGCCCTTATCTGGACAACGGGAGTCCCACACCTTACTCGCCACCTCAACGGAGTATAATGGTGTGTAATGTGTAACGCATCCCCAGAGAAAAAAAAGGTTTCGATTGTGAAAAGGTCAAGTTAAAGATCTTGCTTGTATGGGAAAATATTTTTGGACAATGATTAAATTGTTAAATTTTTGGTTAATAATTTTGAGAATTGTTACTTAATAAAACGTTTTTTAAGAGAGAATATAAAAGAAAGATACATTTTTTTTCATAGGAATTATAACAATTAAGCCTTTCAGCAACTACTAACAATTCAATGGTCTTATTTAAAAGTTAAAATTAAAAAATGTAGTATATATTATAAGGACAAAATATGGTTCGAAACTTGTGATTATTGAATGAACACTATGTTTTTTATAATGAGTATATAATTACTCTAAAGAATTAAGTTCAAAGTTAATCTCCTCCAACATAAAACTCTTTGTCATCCGTTATCTAAGCCAGCTTAAAAATAACCGCTATAAATACGTAAAGCGCGGTAAGAATAACAAGCCTGTCCTTTACTAGCGTTGTAAAATGAACGATATTTTTCAAGCAGGCCCCAGAGCGCTGACATTTCCTGCACCTTTTCAGGGAAGCCCAAACAATCCTTCTATTGGTAACTAAGTATGTCGTTCGCCTCGTTCGAGCGACGGTAAGCCCCTGGCGCCTGTTGTCCGCAAATGATAAAGCGAGTGGCTTTCTTATGAAAACACTGTTGCACCGCACTGCCGTGTAAATAGTCCCTGGCTCGAGTTATTGGAAGCAATAAAACAACCCGAGGGATATTAAATTTTTCATAGCAAAATAAAGTGTGAAACGGGGAGTGGATCTTCGCGGGTGATCAGATCCAGTGAGATAGGGCGGGACGATTTAGGCGCTCATTTGGAGGTCAAGTCAATAAATTGTTAGTGATAACGAAATATGGACCAATTTTTCGTTTACACTTTTTTGAGGTTTTATGTTTCGCTAGAATTTACATTACTTGCTAGCAAATTATAATAAAAATCAATTACCTCAGGCAATATATTTTATTCCGCATGCAACTGCGCTTTATTTATTGCAAAATTTGGTATCGTGTTTTTTTGTTTGTCTTTACAGGGTTATATGTATATTGGAATGCCATTACCACATAATTAAATCTATGCCAATACCGACGAAGTCGTCACAACAAAAAGGACGGATATTTCAATTATGAAAACGTTACTATCATTAAAGGTACATCTTCACGTCACAGCTTAAATATGAGTGGCCGTTACGCTAGAAGTACCAGCTAAGTAAGGAATACTTCGATTTTACCGTAAAATAAGCGCTTTTTAAATGCTTTTTATATCTACACGGAAATTCACTGTTTACCCCTTTCGTTGGCTTTGCGACGTGCCAAAGATGACCTTCGGATGAAATTATCCGCCAACCCAAGCCCGCTTCATTATAACAAGAAATTTCATCTCAATTAATGTCTAAAATAACACTGTAACACTCTTAATTACGCTCGAGTGAGGGCTGCTTAATTAACACTTACATGTCAGCCGCCCTAACATAGATTGATGACAAACGAAAATGACGATCCAGTGCTGTGTGCCCTTTTAGGCTGGTTTTAGCAATGTGCTCGAGAATCGCCAGTCACCGGAGGCAAGTTTGCCGGCGAACAAAGCCAACCACGGATCATAACACAGGGTAAACCAACTTGGGACTTTAATGCGTTTTAATAATTAGCGCTTGAAGCCCGACGAGCATGGCGCTCGAGTTTTTATCGTGCCACTGCACGGCTAGTATTTTTCATTAGAATTCAACAGAGAAATATTGCTGTAACTGTATTTTAGTTTTAATGGACAACAATTTCTCTTATTCATATGAAATGTCACAGTTGGGGTGTGAAACGGTTGCCATGGAGAATGGACGGTATTAATTTTTGCTGTGAATGATGTTCGCGTGTTACTTTTAAGTTATGGCGTTTTAATCAGACATAGAATAATGGACGTTGAAACTCAGAGAAAATTTCAAAAAAGAGATCGCTTCCGCGTCGATTCCCACCTTGCGTCTCGTTGGCTTGGCAGAGCCATATTGGCTATAAGAAACTAAAGTTTTTATTTATTTTGAGCCTTCAAATTACGCTAGGCAAATAAGAAAGAAAAGAGTAGATTTTAGATTTTACTCTTTCATTAACGTATACACACCTCTGATATCATAAGTGCGCACATAATATAATTCGGCCTAATAAATAATTTTATTTGAACTTAATTGACTTTATAATCTTACACACTAAGAAAGAGATTAATCAGTAGATTAACTGGAATACAGCAATTTAAAACTAGTGACGTAATTAGGGACTTCATTATATGTATTAATAATGTCCTCCTAGCAGAGTTTTCACCTGAGGCGGCTAACTCGTATACCTACTCGTAAAGCACAACTGCGCAAGCGCAGATGCCATCTCCCAAGCAACCCTCATACCAAAAATAGTGTCGATCCGATTACTCTGTTGTGACGTAATTGGGAAAATAAAAACAAAGGCCGGCAACGCATCAGCGATCCCTCTGGTGTTGCAGAAGCCCATGGGCGGCGGTGATTGCTTACCATCAGGCGACACGCTGGCTCGTTTGCCGCCTCTCACATAAAAAAAAATCCCATTGGAAACGAGTAAAACGGGATAAATAGTAGCTTATATCACTTCTTAAGGTCTTGTATATCAGTGTGCCATAGTGTACCATTTTCATCGTTCGTTTCTGTTCAGAGTTCGAATCAAATCAAAATCAATTCATTAACATTATTATGTTTATAATTCAATTACAAATATGTAAATACATTATAATCATAATGTATTTCCTAAGTAGTTCTAAACAACTTTAGTAAAACAGGCGTTCTTAATTGAAATTTCAAATCACGATGACTACTGTTCCCTTCCCAAACTCCAAGAACAAATCGCCTCAAGAGATATCAAGATAATTTTTCACAGAGCGGCTACAATACTCGTTCGCTAACTAGATAATAAAGCTGCTGATAATGTTACGAGCTGACCCAATGCGGTGTATCGCCTATTCCACAGAAGTTATTATGACTGTTACTCAAATCAAATCAAATCAAAATATTCTTTATTCATGTAAACTTGTATCAAGTATTTATGAATCGTCAATTACAGAGTGACTCTACCACCGGTATCGGAATGCAGTCATCTGCCGAGAAGAACCGGCAAGAAACTCGACAGTTACTCTTTTTCATCGCCATGTTTGTTTACAATTTGTTTGTTACAATTACTGATTAGTTTTAGAATACCAAGCCATACAGTATAAAGTATAAGAATGAGACTATAATCTAGAAAAATCCGTGAGCCCTGGAGGACCAGTGCCCAAAGGTGGCACCTGCAGCACAAGTATGACGTATGTGCCAGCCATAATTTCACTCAACCATATTAGAGGGAATGTAACCACCCGACACATAACGCCACCACCCCAAGCACATTTTAGCGAGCATGACCGCCAAGGTTACAGACTCTTCAGGATTCTTTGAATGAAAAAATAAATTTAATTTTACTGAATTATAACATTTAATGTGTTACTGTATAGCAAAGTTAACATTGTTGATACTATCGGGATTCTATACAATGCAAAGGCGCAAGTCCAAGCTTCCTTGTCGTTGAGGTATTCTTATTAAAACGTCGCCGGTCCCTTTTTCTCTTGTGTCCCACCTTGTGTGTTTTCAGCTCCATGACGCGAACGGCACCTGTCAAAAAAGAAAAGCAAAGACAAAAAACAAAAGAAAAGAAAAAAAAAAAAAGAAAAGTCGGTCGGAGATAGATCAGCAGTCAGATTGTTCTGAGGTGATTATCATCCAATGCAGAGGAGCAGCACTATCAGTTTGGGCTCAGATTTCTGTCCGCCAAAAAGTCGTTTATACTGTAGTAACCCTTTTTTACTAATATATTTCTGACCTTTGTTTTAAAGTTTTGTATGGGCAACTCAGTGATACTCTTTGGTAGTTTATTAAAAAAAAAAAAAAAAAAAAAAAAAAAAAAAAAAAAAAAAAAAAACTCCCTATAGATTCTCTGTGCGCTGTAAACTTTACTATGTGAAATACTGGACCAGAATAAGCTGATAGTTCCAGGAATGAGGTCGTATCGTGTCGCACTATCGATATTGTCTTGAAAATTGGAATCCGCCTTGTGTAATTGGTAAAGAATAACTGTCTTGAGCATGACAAATTGTTTTCGAATTACTATGTTGGAGGAGCGAGGGGAACTATTTATATAAAATCTCAAGTTATAACAAGAATCTTTGCCACAAGCTTCCATCCTTGTTTCTAGCCAAACCTATTGTTTTTTATATATGTATACATAATATGTTACGAAGGTGGCGCTTCCATTATGAGTTTTGGGTAATCTGTAATGTGAATTGAACACGGTCCAACTTTTTTTGAAAATTTCCGCAAAAGTTTGGTAGTTTTATGCTCCAACTAACCTTCCGCCTGTGGCTTCACCCGCGTGAACTGTACGACGTCATTTTGCAATATAATATTCTTTACGGAATAAAAAGTAGGCTGTCGCTCTCCAGGTCCTAAATTATTTCACTCTAAAAGTTACGTCAATTCCTTGCTTCACTGATACGTGCATAAAGGACAAACAAAAGCATTTCTATTTCTGTGGTTCCATGGGATGGTAACTGAGGATTATACCGGGATAAAAGAAACCCTGTCATCTTTTCTTTAGGTCCAAGTTTATGACCGTAACTCATAATCTCATAAAAGTGCACTTTTGTTTCTTGCAAGCCCGCGTAGCTAGAATTGAAGAATTACCTGAATGGGCTTGACAGCTGTCTCTAAACAATTGAATTGTATTCTGGTTTTAAATGACCCTACTTTAAATTCCCCAATTCCTCTCTACGTCGTTCTTTAATGAAAATATCATTTAAAACGCTATTCATTTAACACATTGTGAAATCAGGAAAAGAGTTACGCAATTAAGAGCGTCAAATAAAACACGAGTGGAAAATGTCTGCTAAAATCAGTGTACGCACAACTCCAGTACGTATGTACGAGTTTTACCTCCACAATGTTTTATGACGTCACGTATTCCCCATTTCGGATGAGCGCCAAGCATAATGTGGAACTTAAATTTTCCAGAAGCTCAAAACTCGGTCCCCATTGAAAATTAACCCGTAAATTTCGTGCGACAACTGCCGAGTGGAGAACTTTGCGAAACCGCCGTCGGCTGTGGAACCGAGTAACACCTAGTATCGCATCCAGCTCATTACTGCTTACTTTTATGTTACAGAAAGAACAGGGTAAATATTACGTCACTTTTGTTATTTCAGGACGAATTTGCAAACAAGTTACTGCTGTATTTGGGGCCTAAACGTATTTAATTGTTGAACGTTTTACATGTTATGAGTGTTGACGTGAAGAGTTACTTTCGAACACTTGCTACCTCAAAGGCACTCTATACATTATATTAAAGTTTACAGGATTTCTGTTTGGTATTTTAAAATTTTCCATTTGTTAGAAATAATAATTTCGTTTCAAAAAAATTTAATATAAATGGCGTAAACCGGTCTCTTCGGTTTCTTAAATACCCGAAGAGTATTTAAGAAACTGAAGAGACTCTACCAACATCATATATTTTTATACGCTATTTTAATTTAATGATTGTAATTATTGGCCGCTAAGGATTGTCGTGGTTGCTTATCGTATCCAAATACAGATCTATAAAAAAAACTAAAGCAAAATGTAATCACTCATAACTTGCCAACACCAGTTCCTCAACTAATAATTCTCAAGCGAAATGACTTGTGAATTGTGATGTATAATGGCCACTCCCATTGAATACGTAAGAACTAAGAGTCTGTACATTCGCGCCCAGATTTCGCTGACACATAACATCCAATGTTATTAGATGAGGTAACATCGAAACAGATGTTATATTACGCAACTACCCTTATGTCAGGCGTATATGTGTCACTAATGGATTTTTCACTGAGCTACGTGAGCTTTTATTATGATTCCCGAATCGTAATGATTCTACTTTTCAATGTTATTGGAACATTCGGTTTTATGCGGCGAGATACGAGCTCAAGTCTTCGTGACGAGTTCACTTATTGAGTCGAGGCTGCATCCTGACGTCACAAATTAAGTTGAAGCCCCATATTTTCATATCTTATGTAAGTAAAGAAACGATTTATGCGAAAATCTCATGTCTGTAAAGAATTTTATATGAAACCGGCGGTAGCATAGGAAGATGGAAGTTCTCACCTCATACGTGGCATTATGAATAAAATATGGATTCATCAGTAGAATAAACGAACATTTCGTGCTCGAATAACGTTGTATTCGCACGTGTATAATGATCACTTGCCTTTATTTGACTATATCGTCAGAGTGGTAGGCAGGACGAAGATTTATTTTTATGAGGACGCGTGAGGCGGGAATGTTGCTGTTGAATCTACTATTTTCTCCTCTGTTGCCTTGTTTACTTGTAAAATATGCTCGTCAGTAAGTTTTACTTCTTTTGTGAAAGGCGAAAAATATTTCATAAAAGTTATTATGTGACTTTTAAATATTTTAGGTTCTAATACTGGGTTCTAACTTCGGTTCTAAAGTAAAATCGAAATACACGCAATGGAAGGCAAAGAAATTGATACGCATATCGAGACACGCATTTTAACAACAATTAAAAGCACTCACTTCATGATTTAGAAAAATATGCACCTCTTCTATAACTATTCCTGATTTGAATATGACATAAATCTTGTCGAGTTCATTACAACAAAACAAAAAAAAAAACCCAATTTGGTGCATTCGTTCTGAAGTTATAAAATGCATTTCAGGCTCAACTATTCAATTTTAGCTCTATAGATAGATAGAAGATATCAATGTTCATCTCCTACATTGTTCATGATAATAATCGTGACTACACTATTTTTAATTGACTGAACCTAAATAAATAATTATTTGAGACACTATTAAAAATGTTGGGTATCTATTTTTTATTGCCAGGACAGATTTTACGTAAACTTTATTTTGTTCTTTAAAGGCCGTAATTAAAAAGGTGCGCGTATTTTATTTTACGGTTTCACTCCGTTGTCTTGAACAAAATAGTCGGAAAGCAAATCAAAGAAAGCCAACGGCGCGGATATTATTAAAATTATGGGCGCGAAGAAAAAATCCCAACTCATTCCTTTCGGCCTGTTTCAAATTGTTCGAGTTTTTGGCAACTGCGAATGGGCGGGTAACGCTTGCAAGTAATGAGATAATTAGCCTCGTAATTCACGGGTGCGACTGATCCGAGTAAGGAATTGAACTAGCTGGTGAAGTAGGGACAATGGCGGTTAGTTCCGCATCAGTGGACGGCACTTACAGACTGCGGCCAACAATGCTTTTATAATTTATTTGCTGCGGATGTGCGATATTGCCTAGTCTGAGAGCACGATTTGAGAAAAGATATTGGGCCTTATTTATGACTAAGACAAATATGATTTTTTTATTTGTTTTAAATGTTTATTTTTCGTTGTATTTAAGATTTTCTGGACCAGTTTTGCATGACAAAATATTACCGAGAATTTCCGCTAAAAGATGGGAGCCAAAGAAATGTGGCTTTTTAAAAATTTACATCTTAAAGAAAATTCATATGAATTTTGGTTATGGCGCAAATACACTCGATATTACCTCCCTCTCACAGCAGGTCAAAACAGCAGTTTAAAACAATCGAAGACACTCATCTGCCTCTGTCTTGCAGTGACACAGTTTGAATTAGTGTCGGAACAATTCTTATCAACACAAATAAAATCTAATAAAGGAATACCCAATTGCGTGGTTCTTAACGCAAATCACTTGTCATATTTTCCGCAATGAAGCGCCTATAGACTACATTGTCTGCGCTTATCGTATGCTAAAAGCAACAAGCTGAATACAGTCGAAACAAACACCCCAACAACTCTAATCAAGCTTTTGATTCGCTAAGTTTGCCACAGACTGGTGGACTACCCGCGACTTAGTGTACCAACAAGATAACTGCGATTCCCAACTCAAAGGCTATTTGTTTAGGGATTAAGTAATTTTAAATCCAAATTCCTTGGTTCATTTAATAAAGGTACCTTCTTCCATTGAGCCAATGATATTTTAAACTACTGTAATGAAAAATATTGGCTAAAAAGTAAAAACTGACGTACATTGACATGTTAAACTGATACAATAGGTTGATCGAAAGATTCGAAAGATACCTTTTTTTTTATACTCGGATACACATTACTACCCACTCCACAATCAAAAACGAGAGAATGAGTCAATTTAAAAAAAAAAATAAGATCTTTGGCATCGCGCAAGAGAAAAATATGGCTATGTAATGTTGATCTCAAATGATGACATTGTAAAACCAATTTTTAGTTTCACATAGGCATTGACCTTCTCAAAACTTTAATAGTACTTTAGTCAAATAACTCTTTAAATAAAGAATTCAGTTAAGAAGAATTGAATTTGATTTCGTGATCTCTTTTTTCAAGCTATAATATTAAGAGACGTACCAAATAAAGGTGATTCGAGTATTATGTTGACTTGAAGAATATCTTATTACATTATGTCTCGCCTACGCTGTGGAAAATGTTGTCCAACTTAGATATTATATTTTTTCCAACGGTATTATAATAATTTATTTGATTTCGATTAGTGAAATATGATTACGTTCAGTTTATGAACCATAAATAAATAAAGAGAAATTATAATAATCAGTTTATTACAATTCAGAATACTTGATCTTTCATTGTTTATTTGGAAACTAGTTACTGCCCACGAATGCGTCCTCATAAAGTAGTTTCTTTGGATAGCATCTTCATGATTTTAGGACGCTTACATTATAGTTAACGTACATTCTAATATAATGTCAACGCATGCTGTGCAGTAGTTAATTTTCCTAATTTTCCTTTCATCAAAATCGGTTTGGTAGTTTAAGTGTAAACGTTTTGATGAAAATTTTGTGTGATAACAGAAAAAGTCATTTTACTTTTACATTAACTTTTCCTTTAACTAAAATCCTGGAAACTAGGCGTTTGACTTTTAAATGCAATACACAATATAACCTTGTCTTCAACGTAATAAGAAATAAAAAGCCTAGTCGAAATCGACTTTAAACCAAGCCTCCCCATTCTCATGAATAAGACAAGACAGGCTAGTCGCTCCAAAGCGAGTTCCCGTTCAATTCCCACAGGACCTGCGGAGTAGGTCGTTTAGATATCGACGCAAAAAAGCGGAAACGTAGTAACCCACAAAATGCAAAGTGTTCACCAGAGCCAAAAACATTTTGAAATTTCAGAAAAAAAATGATATCTCCGTAACTATGAAAGCCACACATGTGAATTTTTTAACATATATATCGACGGTGGAAAGGCAAAACTTACCAAACGCCAAAATGGCCCATATAGAGTTATATATACCGTTGGATTCGTCTTTTTTTTCTGCGTCGATTGGTCTCACTTTCATCCTTCTAGGATCAACTTTTTGGCGCTTGGTAAATTCAAAATTCCCTCCATTCGTGTGTTTTTCCAAAACCTAGCGACATCATTTTGGGCAGTTTATGAAAATTTTGTACTTAGGAAGCACTTTCAGATTACACCGCGGACTAAGTAAATTTTTACCTTACCGTCTTTTTCACACAATCAGTATTAAGTAGTTTTTGCTTTCCTCTAAAAACTTGCTCGAAGTTATTTGGTTATCTTTGCCAGCCAAAATTTCTATAAACAGTTTGATTTAGTATGTTATTCCCCGACGAGTTTTCTGAACGTTTGTGATTTGGACATTTTTACCCTACCATAAAAATACGCTCGAGTGGCGTATGGTAAAATTTTACCTGCCCAAATCATGAAATTCATTGGCATTTGGATAAGTTTACACGAAAATAATCAAGTGCTGATTGGCGTTTAGATAACTCGCGATGTCTTAGTTTTGTCGGTTGTCCGAACCAAGAATTGCTCCGGCGTCGTTGCTTGGTAAAAAACAAAGCGTCGAGTGCCCGACAAGTCGTCGGTAAGGACGCACGCGCATTCCGGGAATGGCGAGTGGGACGGCGAAGTAAGTACTAATTTTGTGTTGCTGATATTTAGATCACGTATTTTGTTAAGTAATTTGGTTCTGTTTGTCTGTTAACATTGCTTTTTGTTTTAGATAACAATGGATAGAAGAAAGCGTATTGATAACATTATCGGTCAAGCGTTGACCGCCGCTGTAATTGCTAGTCCTGGGTCAGAGACTTCAGTGCAACCATTGTTGGTGACTATTACCACTGTTGTTGACCACTGTTTATGTAAAACGCGTTTCATTTATATAAGATTTTAATTTAATCTTTTGATAGAAAAATTAGTTATGTTTAAAAATGACTGTTCAATATGGCTATCACCTCATCATCATCATCAGCCTGTGATAGTCCACTGCTAGACATAGGCCTCTCTAAATGCTTGCCACGCTGATCTATCCTCGGCCACTCACATCCAGCTCCTGCCAGCCATCTTGCGCAGATTATCGCTCCACTTGGCCTGAGGGCGTCTGACACTACGTTTACCGAGACGCGGTCTCCACTCTTGAACCCGTTTACCCTAACGGTTATCGGTTCTACGGCTGATATGGCCAGCCCACTGCCACTTCAGCTGGCTAATCCGGCGAGCTATATCGGTGACTTTGGTTATCTGCCGAATCAACTCATTCGCATGCAGTCCCGCAGAGAAACGCCGAGCATAGCTCTTTCCGCTGAGCGACTTTAAACTTGTTGACTAGCCGTGCCGTAAGTGTCCACGTTTCAGCTCCGTATGTCATGACGGGTAGGACGCACTAAAAACCTACCTTTAGGCATTGTGGAATCGACGATGAGAAGACTCGACGTTGTTTTCCAAACGCTGCTCAAGCCAACTGTATTCTTCTATTCATCTCGTCCTCAAAGTTGTTTTGACACAACTGCAACGACTGCCCAAGGTACCCACACATATTTTTGAACAACTGCAAGGATGGCGCCGTGAATAGCAATCAGTTCTGGTACAACTTGTTTATTGAACATGACCTTGGTTTTGTCCAAGTTCGTCCGTATGCCGATGCGTAAAGAAGAATCAGCCAGGTCATTCAGCATCTGTTGTTGGTCCAGCATCGTCTCCGCCATTATGACGATGTCATCAGCAAATCGTAAGTGAGACATATATTCGCCATTTATGTTGATGCTACTTCCTATCCTCCATTGCATTTGTGAACAATTTCGGGGAGATGACGTCCCCTTGTCTCACTCCTCGATGCAATGGTCTAGAATTTTTCTGCTGATTATGTACTTGGACGGACATGGTGGCTGCTTTGTACAGACATCTCATCACTCGGATATATCGCCAGTCTACTTGGCAACGCTGCAGGGACTCCAGAACGGACCAGATTTCAACCGAGTCGAAGGCCTTCTCATAGTTCAGGAATGCTAGACACAGGGGCTGATTATACACTTCGGTCTTCTGTATAATCTGCCGCACAGTGTGGATGTGGTCTATGGTGCCGTATCCGCTCCGAAACTCGTCGAGTCTTCGCGCAAGACGGTTCGTGATCACTCTTGAGAATAGCTTATAGACGTGGCTTAGAAGGGTATAATAGTCGATAGTTCTTCAACAGGCTTTTGTCACTTTTTTTGAAGAACAGGACTACCACACTTTTAGAGCTTCCTCAGCACGAGTTTACCTCCAGCCTTTAGCAGCTCTGTAGGAACGCCGTCCTCTTTTCCATTTTTAAGCTGCTCATGAGCAATTTCGATTTCGCCAACGCTGACTTCTGGCATGTCTTCAGTGTAATAGCGAGTTAACGTGGCCCTAGACTCCTCATTTTCGGTATCAGGTCGAGATGCATGCGAAGCGTATAACAACTTCTCCACTCGCTGTGGTCAGCTTCGCCAGGTGGTTTCTTCCGAGAGATTGTACGAACACCTTAGACCGTCGATTTTGCTCTATAGCACTTTAGATCGAAAGCACCGGAGATCGTGACGCACACGTTTATTTATCTCCCGGTTAAGAGCTCTTCTTCCGAACGAAGAAGCGGGTGGGTCTTCACGTTGTTGCCTCATTAGCCCTAGAGTCCCTCCGGAAATTTTCGAGTTCCTGCCTTTGCGCCTGAGGACTCGAACCACATTTTCAAGGTTTCGGTCAACATCAATTGTGGTTTTCAAGGCAGCAAATTGGTTCTCCAGGTTCGTCTGGAACGTTTCAGATCCTATCATGGTTTGGAGCAGGGTTCGCCAGAGTCTGGACTTTAATCAAACGGACGCGTCCGGCTTTAAAGTCGATATTCGGAGTGCCTCGGACAAGTCTGTGATCGCTGCCGGTATTAAACCTGTTGATCACGAAGACATATCTGCATATGTGCCACCTGTCCGCCAAGTTGAAGCCGATCTCGTTTTTCGTCATAGTGTCGGGGCTCTGCCACGTCCACTTCCTTTAGGGCTGTTTTTTGAAGGAACAGTTCATCAAGAAGAGCCCCTCCCGTTTGAGAAAGTTGACGAGCATCTGCCTCTTATGATTCCTGGCTCAAAATCCATGGGATTCTTCTACCGATTCGCTGCAATTTGGAACTCTCAGTTTAGCGTTGAAGTCCCCCTGGGATCCTACTACCGATTCGCTGCAATTTTGCACTCCCACTTTTGCGTTGGAGGCTATTATCTAGAGTCCGACCGAAGGTTCGGTTTCGGTTTCGGTTTCGGCCGAGTTTCGGCCAAAAATCAAGTTTCGGCTGCAGTTTCGGTTTCGGCCAAAAATGGCCGAAACTTTTGCCGAAACCGAAACTGATTTCGGAAGTTGTCGTGCACGCTCGCCTAACTTCGTTTCTCGCGGCAACGCTTTGGCGGACGCTCGCAAACCTGTTAGGGAATTGTTGTACGCCGTTCGGATATCTCTTTAGCAATACAACATAGTCAGTGTGTTAAACAGTAACAATTAGTGATTCGATTATTGATAACTGATAAACATTTTGCTATGAGAACTTAATTTGAAAAAAAAAAACATTATTAATATTTTTTTATATTAATGAGGGAATGGACTGACTGACTGACTGACAGTCAACGCCCAGCCTAAACTACAAGACCCAGGAACTTGAAAATTTGTACAAGGATTCTTTATAATGCGGAAGTTCCCACTAATAAGGGGTTTTGGCAATTCACTCCCAAGGGGGTAAA
The DNA here is from genome assembly GCA_949319885.1 of Mecyna flavalis. Taxonomy (NCBI): domain Eukaryota; kingdom Metazoa; phylum Arthropoda; class Insecta; order Lepidoptera; family Crambidae; genus Mecyna; species Mecyna flavalis. The sequence continues at coordinate 13,011,545 of OX439426.1, forward strand.
AAGAGGGTTGGAAGTTTGTATGAAACTTCGTCATTTTAAAAGTTACAGTCTTTGAAGGGAAGTATATTTTTAGTTTGGTGTCAGTTTCAAATAAAAAGGTTATTTTTATATTATAGGGAGGGGGGGGGGCAAACGAGCAAGTAGGTCACCTGATGGTAAGTGATCAACGCCGCCCATAAGCACCCAAAACCTCCGTGGGGTCGCAGGCGCGTTGCCCGCCTTTAAGGGTGGAATATGCTCGCTTCTTCATTTCGCATTGGTTTGAAAACACTGCGGGAAGCTGGTTCCATAGAACAATCGTTCGCGGCAGAAAATGTCTGCGGAAACGTATGGTAGTTGATCGCCACTCGTCCAGGTGGTTTGGATGAAACTGCTTTTGTGGCGGGTAGCACGGTGGTAAAATTTAGCAACAGGAATCAAATCAAATAATATCTCGGAACACTTCCCAAGATATAGGCGGTAAAAGACGCACAGGGACGCAATGTCTTTACGCAATGCCAGAGAATCTAAGCAACTGGCAAGACTTTCGGCACTGACAATCCGGGTTGCTCGACGTTGGATACGATCAAAAGGAAGAAGTTGGTACTGTGGTGCTCCGGCCCAGAGATGGCAGCAGTACTCCATGTGAGGCCGAACTTGGGCTTCATAGAGTTGGAGGCGATGAGTCGGAGTAAAATACCACATTGCTTTACCTAGGACACCTTGTTTTTTTGCGGCAAGCTTAGCTTTTTCTTCCAGATAATCACGAAATTGAACGTCGCTCGAGATATCGACGCCGAGAATCCAATGCTCGGTTGTATAACAAGACGAGTGCTCTCAAAATCGAGGGAAACGACAAATTCGGTTTTTTTTTTTGTGGTAAACGCACAGACTTGTGTCTTTTTCGGGTTAAATTGGACCAGGTTAAGACGTCCCCAAGAGGAGACCTCTTTTAAGAAATTCACCATCTGAGACACAAGTCCGTTCCGTCCGACATTCTGTCACATGTGCGTTAGAAACATTTGCATGATCGGTGAAAGAAGTATCACTCGTACTGTCATCCGCATAGAAGGTGTTTTTATTTGAACCCCATGGGGGTTAAAAAGGTGTTTGAAGTTTTGTTTACAGGAGTTCTTTATAATGTTTAAGTTCCCACTAAAAAGGGTTTTGGATATTACACTCCTCAAAGGGGTCAATTTTTTATTTTAAATTTTCTAAAAGCGAGCTTCATTATGTGTAAGTTTCCACTGAGAAGGGGCTCATAGTGGCTTATAGAATGTAGTCTACACGAGCGAAGCCACGGGCGGAAGTCTAGTATTAAATTAATGATTACAACAAAATTAATATACTGTGATTCCATTTCATGTCCCAGTTAATGCAGGATAATGGGTAAAAAGCACCGAATTTCAGTATTTTAATGAATTTTATACCTGACCACGTGAGTTTCGGTTTCGGTTTCGGTTTCGGCCGAAACTGAAGTCACGGCCGAACATTCGGTTACGGTTTCGGTTTCGGCCAGAAAACCAGTTTCGGTCGGACTCTACTATTATCTAATTACACAGATATTACCTAATTACAAAGACTGTCTAAGGTTTAATTATCTAGGCTAGGTTTATTCATAATGTTGTTAAGTTGAATTTGTTATGTTACGATTACGATTGTGACCTAATTACCTATTGAGAAAAACTTTTAAGACTTACCTACAAGACTGATTTCACAATCCTTAACAGTACGTATCTATAATATTATGACTGTATGGTGTGCTAAATGAAACCAAATATACAATTACTAAGAACATTATTCTTTTATTATATTTAGAGTCCGACCGAAGGTTCGGTTTCGGTTTCGGTTTCGGCCGAGTTTCGGCCAAAAATCAAGTTTCGGCTGCAGTTTCGGTTTCGGCCAAAAATGGCCGAAACTTTTGCCGAAACCGAAACTGATTTCGGAAGTTGTCGTGCACGCTCGCCTAACTTCGTTTCTCGCGGCAACGCTTTGGCGGACGCTCGCAAACCTGTTAGGGAATTGTTGTACGCCGTTCGGATATCTCTTTAGCAATACAACATAGTCAGTGTGTTAAACAGTAACAATTAGTGATTCGATTATTGATAACTGATAAACATTTTGCTATGAGAACTTAATTTGAAAAAAAAAAACATTATTAATATTTTTTTATATTAATGAGGGAATGGACTGACTGACTGACTGACAGTCAACGCCCAGCCTAAACTACAAGACCCAGGAACTTGAAAATTTGTACAAGGATTCTTTATAATGCGGAAGTTCCCACTAATAAGGGGTTTTGGCAATTCACTCCCAAGGGGGTAAAAAGAGGGTTGGAAGTTTGTATGAAACTTCGTCATTTTAAAAGTTACAGTCTTTGAAGGGAAGTATATTTTTAGTTTGGTGTCAGTTTCAAATAAAAAGGTTATTTTTATATTATAGGGAGGGGGGGGGGCAAACGAGCAAGTAGGTCACCTGATGGTAAGTGATCAACGCCGCCCATAAGCACCCAAAACCTCCGTGGGGTCGCAGGCGCGTTGCCCGCCTTTAAGGGTGGAATATGCTCGCTTCTTCATTTCGCATTGGTTTGAAAACACTGCGGGAAGCTGGTTCCATAGAACAATCGTTCGCGGCAGAAAATGTCTGCGGAAACGTATGGTAGTTGATCGCCACTCGTCCAGGTGGTTTGGATGAAACTGCTTTTGTGGCGGGTAGCACGGTGGTAAAATTTAGCAACAGGAATCAAATCAAATAATATCTCGGAACACTTCCCAAGATATAGGCGGTAAAAGACGCACAGGGACGCAATGTCTTTACGCAATGCCAGAGAATCTAAGCAACTGGCAAGACTTTCGGCACTGACAATCCGGGTTGCTCGACGTTGGATACGATCAAAAGGAAGAAGTTGGTACTGTGGTGCTCCGGCCCAGAGATGGCAGCAGTACTCCATGTGAGGCCGAACTTGGGCTTCATAGAGTTGGAGGCGATGAGTCGGAGTAAAATACCACATTGCTTTACCTAGGACACCTTGTTTTTTTGCGGCAAGCTTAGCTTTTTCTTCCAGATAATCACGAAATTGAACGTCGCTCGAGATATCGACGCCGAGAATCCAATGCTCGGTTGTATAACAAGACGAGTGCTCTCAAAATCGAGGGAAACGACAAATTCGGTTTTTTTTTTTGTGGTAAACGCACAGACTTGTGTCTTTTTCGGGTTAAATTGGACCAGGTTAAGACGTCCCCAAGAGGAGACCTCTTTTAAGAAATTCACCATCTGAGACACAAGTCCGTTCCGTCCGACATTCTGTCACATGTGCGTTAGAAACATTTGCATGATCGGTGAAAGAAGTATCACTCGTACTGTCATCCGCATAGAAGGTGTTTTTATTTGAACCCCATGGGGGTTAAAAAGGTGTTTGAAGTTTTGTTTACAGGAGTTCTTTATAATGTTTAAGTTCCCACTAAAAAGGGTTTTGGATATTACACTCCTCAAAGGGGTCAATTTTTTATTTTAAATTTTCTAAAAGCGAGCTTCATTATGTGTAAGTTTCCACTGAGAAGGGGCTCATAGTGGCTTATAGAATGTAGTCTACACGAGCGAAGCCACGGGCGGAAGTCTAGTATTAAATTAATGATTACAACAAAATTAATATACTGTGATTCCATTTCATGTCCCAGTTAATGCAGGATAATGGGTAAAAAGCACCGAATTTCAGTATTTTAATGAATTTTATACCTGACCACGTGAGTTTCGGTTTCGGTTTCGGTTTCGGCCGAAACTGAAGTCACGGCCGAACATTCGGTTACGGTTTCGGTTTCGGCCAGAAAACCAGTTTCGGTCGGACTCTAATTATATTATTAAGAAACACTAGAGGATCAAAGCATTATTAAGGTGAGGTAGGATTAATAAAATGAAATTGAAAATAATCAAGGGAATACTACTTATTACAACTTTTAATTCACAAAGTTTTGGGGAAATCTGGGTCAACGTTATGTCACATTACGGATATGGTAAAAAATCATGGTCTATTGCTAACTTGACAGATGAGGTTGGTAATTTTTGCCCGAACCGGAAAACTGATTTTTTTTTCTTTAGTTCATTGTTCCCGTATCCAGTTATAAAACATTTTATATTTAGTATGTTTTACCCTACGTCATATTTATTTTCGTTGTCGTTTAGTAATTTTTTACCTGCCCATGATTTTAGGTAGATTTTTACTAAACGACACTAAATTCTAAATCAAAAGAGTTATCGCTATAATATTTAAACAGTTGTATAGATAAATTAAATACCGTTTCAATGTAGTGATTCAAATCTTTTTTTGATTAATACGGGATTTTCTATGATTTTTTTTCCAAATTTCAAAACTTTAAACAGCTCTACTGTAAAGTTAGGTTAATGGCGTTTGGTAAGTTTTGCCTTTCCACCGTCGATATATTTATGGATTTTTTATCAAACCAAATACATTTAACCTTTTAGAAGTTACTTTTAATCTATGTTTGTGTGGGTTACAGCAATAGCACTTTTTTTTCTGTTACGCAAAAACGCTGTAAATGAACGAGATAAATGTATAGGCGACTACAAACCGAAGGTTTTCCTTTATAGCAAATTTGTTGTAACTATGTTCCATACATATTTATTTGTCTACATTTTGACTTAAATGTAATATATCTATGTAAACAACTACACAGAATGGACTTAACTTACTTATTATTTCTTTTTGACATTTTTTTATGTGGACATTGTATAATTTTTTATTGATACTTTAATTTTTCTTTTTATTTGTATAGTTTTGTTTTTGTTATTTCTGACATAGTATTCATTTTTGACATTTTTGATTAGTTGACATGGTATAATTTTTATTAATTATTTAATTTTTCTTTCTATTTGTATGGTTTGGTTTTTTCTTTTTAAATGATTTTTGTGTTGTTATAATTAGTGTGTAGGGTGATATTTGTAATTTGTTAATTTGAAGCTTGTGTGCGTTTTGGTTCTACTGTAAGTCACAAGTCAAATAAAATTATGATTATTGAATAAACCAATCAAAGCCATTTATTACGAAGTACGAACACATTCATAACCTTAATATTATCATTGTAATATTTTAATATATTGTAAACTAGTCGAGTCACGCAGTCAAATCCGTTTACGACACACAAATCATACTCCCTCAACTGTCGCGCAGTGACTGAGCGACGCGGTAATCGACTAAAATCGGGGAAACTAATGAAGTTTTAAATTGGCGTATCCGACGATTTCGTATATTATTATATGCGAGGATTGTAGTAAACCGCCACGAATAACCATTTTATTTTCGAAGAAATGTAGTGAACGTGGTGCTTTACTAAATCCTTATAAGCAAAAACGCTGTAACCCACATTGGTCAGAATATTCACGCGCTGTAACTACCAAAATCAAACCGAGATCATGTCATTTGAAAAATATGAATTGAAGTAAATGTAAAGTGATAAAAAACACTCTTTTTTATGCTATTTACATCAATCTTTCCGTTACTTTTTCGAAAAAGCAGGCTAATTTCCAATGCTGTATAAAAACTTCTATTAGTCGTAGAGCAAGGAGTATTAGACCGTTTGAAAGAGGATTTTTTTCTCATTCCGAATCTGCAATAAAAAAAAATTGGCTTGGGTGTGGGTTACTACGTTTCCGCTTTTTTGCGTCGATATGTACAGGGAGTGTTCTCAAAATAAGGATGTACTTAGTTGTGTATAGTGAAGGACATGACTATAAGTGTACTTGTTGAGAAGGTTAGAAGGTTACATCGCTGCGGCTAAGTGGCGAAATCAACTATTTGATTTATTTTTATAAACACATTTTAAAATATATTTTTCCAATGAGTAAATATTTAAGTGACTTAAATTCGAATGAGTAAATATTTAAGTAACAAACTATTATTATTACTATATTTGTGTCTACTTTTGAGTGAAATTATTATGGTACATTATGGTACATAGCAGTAGCCTTGTGAAATGAAATTATGAAAGTGCTTTATAAGATTTGAAACACATTTTATTTCATATAATTCTACATTATAATACTGGACTTTTCAGTTATTTCGTTAACGCAACAATATAAAAACACCTAGGTATTTTCAGTTCGGATAAAATTTTCGAATACTTTGTTTAATTAATGCTCGCAGTTCTGATCTTTACTTTGATTCTGCTAATTGCTTATATCATGAACAATTGCTTAATTTGTATAATTTAAAACTCTTCTAATAACTTAAATACATTCATTGCTGATAGCTAAACTTAAATAATACGAGATGTTATAATAATAAGATGTTTTAATTACAGATATAGCAAACTACGACTGCACATAATTTACCTACATAAAATATATGACATGTGATTCACAAATAAACACATTTGTGCCCACTAAGCATAGCTTTGATTATAGATTGTCAGGCAATGAACAAAACACTTGCAATTTTTTTTGTTAATTAACCCATAGGAAACACCCAGACAAGTTCTTTTACACAAAATGTTATACTCTGTTTTTTTTCGGAGGAGAATGCGTTTAGGCACCATAACCGCAAGCTAGCTAGACTTGCAGCCGTGTGTGGGACTCGGGACTAAACCTTTCCACTGCACAATATACTTCCCCGGTTTCCTCTTTCCGCCCGATCGGGAAGAGCTGGCTCCAGCCTTGTGGCTATTAACCGTCCCTATAACAGCCTATCCCCGTGAGACATTTTGAACCCTTCAGGAATCAAACTTTTGGTGTAGTAGCCGACTTTTAAAACATTAGACCAAATCGGTCACCAGTTCGCGTAGAGTCGAAGCGTCGAACCTTTTCGCTGGTTTATTAGTGGATCTAAGTTGATGAGTGAATGAGATGCACTTACTTGAATCTCTGACCCAGTAGTTGATGGACTTCGGTGATGACTCGACGTAGCACTCCAGTGTCACGTCTGTGCCCAAGGGAGCTCCCACCAGTTGATTAGGTACTTGTATCACTGGATGAACTGGACAAAAACATACGAGTGCTTTCAAAATAGAACCAACTAAAAAATGATCAGCCTGTAAATATTTGAATGTAAAACAAAGACTTTTTTCATGTAATTTTAAACATCGTTGACTGACTGAACTGTACAATTGACTGAATTATAAAGACATGACTGAATAAGAAATTAATTATTTTTATTTCGTTTATAAGTGTGATGTTTACAAATATTGTTCATAGGAGTGTTTTATTTGTATCTAATATACAATTGGAAATTATTTATTCCAAATCAATAATTTATTCAAAACATTTTACGAGTAACAGGTTGGTACTCTAATAATATTTATTTTTTAAATTATTAATAATATTTTGGTTCCGTTATTGTTTTCAGTTAATGTTTTACGCTCATTAGTTTTTCAGTCCAAATGTTGTTTCTTTTCGGAATTGATAAAAATGTTTTTACGAAAGAATATTTTCTTTTATAATAAACAAAAGCACGAGCACTATATATTTTCTAAATTAATTGGTCTGACCACGTGTTTGTTATTTCTTTAAATCGTAATCATAAATTAAGGACAACAGGCATTAACCTATATTTTCTTTACCACATTTCCCTAAAAATTAAGCATCAAAATAAACGAGTTTCCATCTCTTTGTCCTTAATTAAATGGAAAGTATAACGCTAATATTAATGTTAAATCTAGCTTGAGCAGAAATGTCCGCTTGAGTTGACGCGAAGACACAAACAGTTCGTAACAGGCTGAAAATAATTAAAAGCTACAACTTGCCGACATTAAATAACACCATTAATAACGAGAAACCTCCGAAAGTTGCCGAGATAAACAACAATTACCGCGATTTTGCCGGGAACCTATTTCGTCCCCTGAATGAGCTCAGGGAATGGAAGACTTTTACCAAAAAAAGGTAGTGCAAATCAGCTCCATTCTCCGATGTCGGGAGATAAATCTTAGTATTTGTTGTTATTAATAAAGAAAATTCATTCCGTTTGATATATATGTGTTAGGAAAGAACAAATTATCTTTATTAGTCGAGTTGGAGAAACTCAATCATAATTATTTTGTCTTCCTGCATCATATTGTTACCTTGGGTATACCCAATAAGTTTCGATAAAAATAGCTATCTACCTACATAATATTTGGTTTTTGTAAGTTATTATTGTCAGACATTACCCGATTTTATAATAAAATAAGATTTCAATGAATAAATAAGTTAAATAGGTGAAATCTGCCGCTATAACAGCTCTGTTTGTGTTCATGATGTAGTGTAAAAAAGAGTTTTTTTTTTATATTATAGGGGGGCAAACGAGCAAGTGGGTCACCTGATGATAAGTGATCACCGACGCCCATAAGCACCCGAGTCCCCTTGGGGTCACAGGCGCGTTGCCCGCCTTAAGAGAAGACAGTTATCAGGTCTCATATACCCAGTAATTTCACTAGTTTCATACCCTTTCCCCGAAACACAGAAATGCTTGACACACTTCTATTTCACGGGAAAATATCTGGCACTGCGGTGGTACCGGGCCTAGACGGCCCAGTACAGGAACCTACCACCTGGTAATTTTTTTTGTAGATATACTTACAATGAACTTTAATTTGAATCCTTTTGCTTACTGATGGTGGTACCCCATTACTTGCAATACAAAGATAGGCTCCCATATCAGAACGAGAAATCTTTGTTAATGTCAGCACAGCTTCTTCATACATTTGAACTGTGAATAAAAAATATATTATGTATGAAAACGACGAGTATTCAGCTTATATTGTACAGCTAAAAAAGTATTTTCTGCTATAATGGCAAAAGAAATTTTAATAAAGCATACTCCAATATCTCTTTATTGGTTGCCTGATTCACAAGCAATAGTTTTGCAAATATAAATGGAATACTTTCATCAGTTTCATGAGTAACAATATTATTATGATGTTTTGCAATGAACCTTTTCGAATAAGGAAACAACAGCTTATCCTGTCACCATTAGTAACAACAACAATAAAAACCTTTTAATGTTTTATCCTTTTGACCCACACTAAATTTATTTTGGTAAGAATAAAATTGAAAATAATTTGACGATCTTTTATTAGGGCCTAACCATACCCTATGTTACATAATGAATCGTCCTTAGATACCACAGATTGCTGTGTGAGATACCTATTCAATAATCTTAATTTAGATTTCTTCAATTTACCTTTTGTTTTCCCGCCATGCGGATCTCTAATAACAATGTCGGCGCCATCTTCCCGTCTCCACATGATACGAGGTTCAGGCATTCCTTGGGCCCGACAGGACACTTTAGCAGTGCCACCTTCCGGAACCATGATGTCCCCTGACGTCTCTTCAGCTATGAAGTCTGGTGGTATTACCACTTCTAAATAACCCATCTGGTAGAAAAGTATAGTTTGAATTAAGGCTGTTATGGGATCTAAACTGCTAGGTTATGTATTTTTGCAGAAAATACAATAGCATCAATTAAGTCAAGAATTAATATTTTGAAATATAAAAAATCGGCAAGGAAATGGTTCACTCCCGATCCGTGGTACAGCTGCGATTTTCAGTAAAGTTACCATGGTTCAACTGGTTGTTCTATGAGAAAGCATCTTTCCCAGTGGTTCAACTCTGGTTTTGTAGGTTATGTTCTTTTATTAAGGAACTGACTTGGCGGGCAATTTGGCGGTCTCCAATAAAGCCTTTTACGTTGGAGCTTTTCCAGTCTCTAGGTTAATAACTCTAACCATTATACGAATAAATATCATCCATATCATATAGCTCCGCTTAACGCCGCGATGGTCAAGTGGTTTATGTACCAGGCCGTGAATTCGAAGTGTTGGGTTCAATTCCCGTGTCGAGCAAAGTTTGTGTCGGTTTTTTCGGACACAGCTCGGGTTTGTGATCGCTAATCCACTTGGCAAGCTTGGTAAGGAAGCCAGTACCCATCATTGTAGCGATGATTTGTAGTTGGGGGCCTTTGCCCTGCAGTGGGACATTAAACAGGCTGGCGTACGGTATAAATTATCATCTGGTCATTGGGGTAAATGCTGGGATTGAAAGTAGACATTTTAACCTACGCTTCGAAAACTCGGAACACTCTATTACCAAAGAGTGGCCTACTCCCCTGCACTAAGTCACTCAATCGTACATACAATACTCGAATTTGAAACAGTTTTTGCAGTTTCCCAGCGTCACGCCGACGCGACATCCGCGTCAACGCGTTGTCGCCGCGCGCGATTTATGAAGTTAGTAGTAAAGTTTTTTGCGCCCTAAAAATTTGGAACTATTCGTTACGCCATCGCCTATTATTATCATCGACTATACCACTAAGTCAGTAGATTGTATAATGTATGTACGAATGCAATGCTCGGATCCGAAACAGTTTTTGCAGCTGAGAGACGATTCGACGTCCGCGTAAACGCAGTGTCGCCGCGCGCGATTTATCGCTTTCTTCTGATCCTCTATAATTATTTGGGAGTACAGACAACGCCTTTGAATTAAAGTGGCCCTTTAACTACGGAGCTATTAAGTTCGTCAGTGGTTCATACATATGTACTCGAATTTGAAACAGTTTTTGCAGTTTCCCGCCGGCGTCACGCCGCGCCGACGCGACGTCCGCGTCAACGCGGTGTCGCCGCGCGCGATTTATGCCGTTATCAGGCCCGCATATAAATTACCCCGAAGCGCAATAATTTAGGCGCACCACGCACGAATCATTACCCGCTGCGCTCCCTACTCGACCGGCCTGCACTCCAATTCACTTTATCTCACAAATGTGTAACGTTATTGCGTTTTGATTCGTCTATTACTCACTATTGATCCCATGTGGAGTTATCAAGTGCTGATAATTGGATAAAACGAATTGCCACGGTGATCTCAATTAGTGAAAGTGCTTATTGATATACTCGTAATTGTATTAACTTTATTCTATACAAGAGATTATTTTATCACATTGTCTATTGTGAAACACAGCAAAGCATATAAATATTTTTGTGATATTTTTCAAATCCTTTAGCATAAACGAGCGAGAAACAAACAAGTCTACAATATTTCCGCCAATCATAGCATTGTTATATTAATACTTAACTCGTTTTTTTATTTTCCTAAAATAAATGCCTTGTTTATTTACTTTTCTTATTTTATACTCAAGATGACTTTTTTATGAGATCAAGATAATGCCGATATTGAGAATAGAGTTTGAAAAAGATTGTTGACTACACCCAACTTTGATAACAGGAGGAAAGGACACCCAAAAGATAACCAGTCGATGTATAAATAAAGATTTACTAGGCCGTTCCCGGGTTCGAAGCCAGAATAAAAATGTTGGAATATTTAAATAATAGTTTTTATTTTGAAGAAATTCGCACATATACTTAGGCATTAAGTTGTATTAATCCTCTTTTAGAGACCATTGTAAAGCCATTTGTCCTCCTCTTGATCTCTCCCGGGTCGCATCAGATTCATGTCCCACGGTATTACGTGATTAAGGCGATAGCACATGCACCTGTGCTTGCACTCTCACTTGTGCAATAAGTGGGTATATTAGGTATTGTCTTATGTACTTTGCTTAATATATTAATATCACTGAACTCGTAAGTAGGAAAGAAACAGAATTATTTATTATTCAGAAAGACTTTTGTGCAGTCTTAGTCTCCCAAGCTTCCGAATAAAAAAAGGTAAATAGGAATATATCACCCAATACGTCTGAACTGGCAATTAAAAGCAATGGAATATGCGCTCTACGTTGATTAATCTAGATGGCTTTATATAATGTCACCGGTTATGAAATATTAGGTAGTTTGCAAAATGCTTAGTGCAAAAAAGAGTTTATTGAACGCGAAATATATCCCAGATTATAAATGCAGGTGGACCACATACGGATACTACAGACTACTCCTATGGGCATGGATGATGAATGAAGTGGCTATCATGTTTGCCACAACTGAAATATGTCACAATGGATTTTACATACACGGTACACTACATGCAATCTCTGCTATATTGGTCGGAATACCTTTGGTGTATTCAGAAATTTGTCTAGCTCAATACACTAATAACGGACCAATATCAATCTGGAACTATTTTCCCATACTACGACCTGTTGGATATGGAACCATATTTCTAGTATTAATCAAGACTATTTACACGATGACGTTGGCATCCTGGTACCTCCAATACACAGTTTACGCTGCGTTAGATCCACCTCCATGGTATTCGTGCGAAGAATTTAACGTCACAAAGTGCATGGTGAAAAGACTGAACGTGTCAATATTTCAGCACTGTTTGGAGGCTCAACTATTATTTGGCATCGACTGCGGCATCAAAACTGCAAGTAACTGGTTTTTCGAACGCGAGATCGGTGATAACAACACACTAAACTCTCTATACTGCGCTCTTTCGTGGAAAACAATTATTGCGAGTGTTTCAATAAGTTTGGTTCTGTTTATTTTATCGCTGCGGAAAGAGAAGTTCATTCAAATATCCGCGAAGCTATTGGCTGTGTATGTTTGCGTTGTGATACTATTATTGCTGTGTGTCGCGTTGTCTACCAGCGGCGCTTGGTACGCGACGAAAGTAACAATAGCCTGGGACAAGTACAACTTCAACAACTGCTATAAATCTATTGCTCGGGGTTTTCTTTCCGTCGGAACTGGTTACGGCATAATTGGTTTCTTATCGCACGATGTTCCTTTTCGCAGTCCCGCCACTATGACTTCAATTTCGGCACCATTATTTTCTGTTTTCGTCACTTTGATGTACTCGCTGATTTGTTACAGTGGAATCAAGACGATGTCTTATTATCACGGAGAGGAAGAAAATGTCATAGAAATGGGAGTGAGTAGTTTCTTTTTAGATTTTGCGTCTGTTTCTGAGATAATGAGCTACTTTGATGAGACTCCTGTGTGGGGTTTTCTTTGGTTTTCATCTTTATTTTTTTGTTTGTTCATGAATGTATGGATATTATACATTTATTTAATGCATTTAGTTATGCAGAGCATGAAGTGTGCCAGGCGTCACGTCTCTTTATGCAATGTTACGCTTACAGTATTAGTGTGTGTTCTCTCATGGCCTCTATTCTGTTCCGATATCACCGGCGCTTTTACAGATGCCATCGAAATTATTCAAATGATCAGTAGTTTTTTCTTCTCTGTCTCCTTATACTGGATATATAGGTATAAAAACCATAACAACGATATCATATTCATGATAGGCATTAAAGCAAGTTACTTCTGGAAAATATCATGGGCGTTGAATCCTATTTTAATCTTATCCATTCTGTATGCAAAATGTCAAGCTTTGGACACGCGAGAATTTGACGATTCGATGTATATAGATTCATTATCTATGTTCTATGATTCATTTGTAGTTTACTTTATTATCGCAACATACGGGTTAATTGTAATAGTAGGTGTATTGATGGAACTAGTTCAATACTTTCGACATGGAATGATATGGGAGTTATTTTTTCCAACCCACGATTGGGGACCAAAGGATAATATACTATTCAAAAGCAGAAAAATGTTTGTTCCTGAAATAATGACTAGAGAGTTTTTGTACCGTCAAGTCCGAATACATGGATATGCTAAGAGGAATAACAAAATATTTGAGAAAAAAGCTGCTCAAGATGATTGTACAGATTCATGTAGCGGTGGAACCGAATGGAGTGCTTTGACATCAAATTAAAATTTCTACAGAGCGTTATAAGACAAAACACATCGATGAAACAAGTGCATCCGATAAAGTACTATATTTTAACCTATTTTGAAAATGATTGCATTGAGTCAAGCTGCTTGCCTTACTGCGTAAATTTTACTTAGTCGACTAATTTGAGCTTTTCAAGACCTTACGGGTATCTTCTTATCAAGCGCGCCACATCGTAGACAGAGTTGTTTATATTAGGCAACTTTGGGGTCAAGTGCTGGCTTTAAAAAATAAGAAATTACCTGACTTTTCATCGGGTCTGTGTTTATTTGACACATGTATTGTCCGCGGTCCTCTTCCTGTACGTTCCTTATATGCAAGTTCCACACCGTCTGCCCGTTGTGCGATACCCCTACTCTGTGATTGTTTGTTATCACGTGGACATGAATCGCTTGTATCGCTTTAGTATCTGCTTTTACCCAACCCACCTGAAATAAAGAATTTGTGTTAGTAATATAAGACTTAGGACCCATTCTATTGTTATTAATGCTTTAGTTCCATCTTTGTTAGAGAACTGTATGACTAAGTTATTTTGTATTGAAATGGAGATTGTATTGATAAATATTGCAAAAGAATAAAAAAAGATTGTCTTCTTACTGGTCTGAGTTATATAATTGACGATTCATAAGTGCATCACTTAAACCTACATGAATATTTATATTTGGTTTGTTACTCATAATAAATATGCCGCTACGAGCTGTAGCAATACAATGTCTTCAAGCAACGGTATTTTCAAATAGTTTCTCTTCACCTTTTGAGCAATCTAAAGAGCATTTTGCATATACCGGGCAGCTATTTTGCTTTTGCAGTAGCTGGGACTAGCACTTTACCCAATGTTGTATACATGGTTGGTTTGTTGGTATCAAAGGAAACTCTATATTATGTAGTATTTTGTATGGCCTATTCTTATCTAAGCAAGGGGCCTGCGGCCATAAGTGCTTATCAAATTACTAACTACTAGTAATGTTGATTTCTTATTAATTTTGGAGCAGGACACTAAAATCATGATGTTCTGATCCAAAGTACACGTGGAACTGTTTTTACTTTGGTGAGTTTATTTTACAGATAACTCGTTACATTTCTTCTTTTATTGGTACTTAAAATTATTTTGTCGATTTGATTCATTGATTGAATTTAGTTTTCGTAGAAGTTGAATTATGACATTTTTGCCATTTTAAGGTTGTAAATAAGACTTATAACACATTGTATTGTCTATTGTTAATGCTAGTTCAGTTGTCAGACAGGCACACAGTCCACCTGGTGGTGCCTATTCTATCGAGGCACACCTTAATTCACTTCAAGTCTATTTTAATACAAGCAAGGGGCCAGCAACCTTTTTATTAGACTGTTTCTAGTGAAGTTCTTATCGATTCACACACCATGGCGGTGTACTACTGTACTGTTAGCCAACGCTTCTATATATGCGTAGTACACTCAATACTAACCTGTATCTTGAATTTTAGGTACTAAAACTTTCTTAGATCATAAGCTTCACTTACCCTGTATCCTCCTAGGTTTTGAACTAAACATCTAAATGTGGCATCCCGACCAACTGGTACTGTCAAGTTTGTAATGGGCTCTGCGAACTCTGGTTGGAATGCTTCACCTGTGTACAAATGTTATTAAGTACTTTTGGCGTAGTGTTTTTAATAGTGTGATTTTTTCTATTTTATTAATAGAAAATGAGCAGCATGTATGTATATCGTTGTGTATTACAGAACTAATTTATAATTATATTATTTTAAAATGTTGGTTTCATTTTAATGTAATTTTAAATGTTTGATCCTCAATCTTTTTGTTTAGTTAGGAAATATCTTGCTTAGGGCAGCATGTGCTAACCCAATTAAGAGTAATCTATCTTTAAATTCTCCTAAGATAGGAGAATTTAAAGATAGATTACTAATTGTCTAATATTATCTGCCTATTATACGAGTTAGAACTACAATAAAAGTAACATATACTTTTGTTATTAGCAATCGTTTTTAAATACTTGACTGGTTCTCAGTATTTCCGATATATGTTTTTCGTTTCATTATTATTATTACACATTGATTATTTTAGGTAAAATTAACTTGTACTTAGTTACTATGTTAATTACTTAGAATAATGTTAAAACTAAGATTTGACAAGGCATTGATTACAGCTATATAATAAATGGCTTTAGATATGTTTCACAATGAAATGAAACGAAATAATTTATTCTGCAAATAGATCAATATTATTTTACACAAAAATACAAAGTTTATATTGTGCAATTTCTTTAATTTTTTTTGTTTCAATCTTATTATTGGGTTATTGTCGAACCAACAAATTAAGTAATAAAGAAATAAATAACATACCTACGAGTTTTGAGTCTAGTCCTAGCATGAAAACAGCTAGTAAATATAACGACCACCAAGGCTGCATATTTTCAGCCGCTGATCCTCTACTCGGCCCCAAAGCCTGGGATATCCATGAGACTGCAACAAAAGTTAAATATTTAACATATTTCATGGTTAAAATTCGCCTCCTCACGTTATTTGCGGTTACATAACTAGTTTTATGAGAAAGTAACTTTTGTGTATATCACTATTTGCGATTCTTGCATGAATGAATAGAACTAGCTGGTTACCGAATTTACTTTAAATGTAGGATATTAACTATTCTGAATTCATTAATTTACAAACAGATACAAATTTTTCAAACAGTTTCTGTAATGTACGTACACGTCTCATAAGCTTTATCAATAAGGGCCGGTTAACTCCTGTCAGATAAATTTGTCTGCCAGTGACTAGATAATGTCTCCTTTGACAATATTAAAAAAAAGAAGACATGATCATTTTTTTATTTGGCAAATAAATTATCTGGAAAAAAGTTACATATATATCAGGAACTTACGAGTATTTAACAATGGTGAATCTGGCTCTAAATGTAATTATTTTGTGTGATATTCAACAGAGTAAACTGCTTGCTCAAGGTCGATGGGGGATACTTGAGACTATAGTATTACTTAGGACATCGAAAAATATTACGTTTTACGTGCCCTGTTCAAAATTTTTCTCTTCCGTGATGTTGACAGCAACTTCTCTGCTCCAGCACTATGTAAATGTTGCCATAATGATTAGTCAAAGATTATCATACGACTATGTCCTAAGTAATACTGTAGTCTCAAGTATCCCCCATTGACTGTACCTACTCCGATTATGTCATTGCTTAAGAATTTATGATTGATTTCAACTCAGATATATTTTGAAATTACTTGTATTATTTCCAATTATTCTTCATCAAATGATAATCTTTTGCATAAAAATTGCCTTTTCCATATCGTTTACAATAAACAGACACAACATATCAGTCTACACAAGCTCCAACTTTACAATGTAATTAGACCGCGTGTGCCCGAACACGGTACACAGGAAAGCTATTTGGGTCCCTTCCGTGCGTCATTTTTGCGATTTCATCAGTCAATAATGATTGTGTTTGTATGGCGCCTGTATCGGAGCGTCGTCGCTTTGTGAGAGCGTGAAACGAGCGCGGATGCGATCGCGTACCGGTAACTACTTTTCCGCACAAGTGCGATAATGCTTGAGAAAAATTCGAGGCACATCGGAGCGGCCATTTCGATACGGCCGACATATTGAAGTTTGTAACGATTGTTGTCATGTTAGTTCTGACTCTTATTTAAATAATCAGAGAGAGAGAGAGAGAGTTAGATAGACACTGCACATAAATATACTCGTAGTATATTCTTGTAATACCTACTTGATAAAGAACAATTTTATTATTGCATTTTAAGGGAAAAAAAATTGTGAACCAACAATTGATTTGAATAAGAATACACCCAAACAATAATAGTAAAATAAAACAGAAAATCATTAAGACTTAATTAATAAAACAAGATTAGACAAAAAAATAACTATGTATCTTCGGTCAAACTAGGCCAGATGAAGTTCCAAAAATAATGTATCTAAGATAAATGTAACTCCCAACACGAAAACCGGAACTGCACTTGAAGATATTGATGCATTATACCATCATCTACAACAACGTTGCGCCCTGAGCGCACTCCGGACGAATCGCTCTAACTTGGCCAAGGGAACTAAGTTTACAAACACTGTCGGAAATTTCATACCGGCCGGTAAACTCTCGTTCGTACCTAAACATCGGTACAAAACAAAACTTACAATCTAGTTCTCGGATGGGAGTTCTGTTACTAATATTATTGTGACATTTGACTACGTTAAGTGGTCGGGAGTAAAGTTGTTGAGAAATTAGGACTACATTAGGCTTCGTTTAGTTTGCGTTATTAAAATTTTGTGGAAGTAAGGCAAAATTATACTAATATACTCGTTAAAGAGAATAACGTAAATGAAATAAATTAAATATTTATTTAATGCTATGATGGATGGGTTTTGTATAAATCTATCAAATATTATTAAGTAACATATTATATTATAAATCTTACTATTAGTTTTACATTCAATTATCGATTGTATCACAATCATTTTAAATTTCTTCAAGTACTCTGAAACTATTAAAATTACTTTATTATATTTTTATTTTTTTATTATATTATAACATAAATGGGTTTACTTTTCGATACCTTTGGGTTCATTTGGCGTAAAGACCATTTTGGCCAAATTGAGTTATATATATCATTTTTTTCAGAATTTTTTTCTCTATTGATCTGTCTAGACGAAATAATGAAATTCGCAAAAAAAATGTTTATACGACCCACATTTTTCTTACTATAATGTCTTGCAAAAGGTAAATTCACAGTGTAAATGCCAAATAATTATTTTTTGTAGTATTATTATGATGTATCCACCATGATTTATATCACTCCTGGGCGTACAAGTCGACGTTAATCGTATATGGTTTTTACGCCATAGCATTGTAAACATAATCCATTATATCGTTTAAATAAGACGTCGTACATCCAAAAGTTCAATAGCGTATTGATGTAAAGACCACGTTCATTGCAAAAAGCACTTTACGCCCAACACACAAAGCACAAAACTAAAAAACTAACGTGACACAAGTCAACGGAACAGCGACAGAAAGAAAAGCGAGATAGATCGATACCTTTGGGTTCATTTGGCGTATCAACTAAAACCTGACTATTCAGGAGAGTAGATTTTTTTTTTATATTTTTTAATAAAAACTCATAACTTTTTTGTTTTTGAAGTTATAAAGAAATGACCAATAGGAAAGATTCTTAGAATTAGGTAATGTAGAAGGCTAAATGATCAAAACATATCTTTCTTGTTTGGTTTCGAAGTTAACCTTGGATTTACGTCAAAAAAAAATAGTTTTTGGTTTATACAACCCACGAATATTGTAATAAAATTTACTGTGTACGTCGTATATCCAACTTTGGTAAATTTAAAATCACAATGACTGACCTAAAAACCCATAGATGTAGATTTTTTGTATTAAAAGCCAGTTATAATCATAGAACAACTGAAATCTGACTATTAAAAACAATCCTATTACTCCCGAAATATGTAGGAACTTAATAATTGTAAGCCTCATGCCTAAACTATGCCTAAACTTTAATGCACAATCAAGGGTATATAAGGTGGACCTAATGCCAAATGGCATTCTCTGCCAGTCAACCTTTGGGCCAAGCAGAAAAAATCTATTGTAGGAGTGTTAATGGGCTAAAAAGTGAAAATAATGCAGTGAACTATATAATTATAAAATATAAATAACTAAATTATCAACAAATTAATATAGCGTAGGTATAACATAAATATGATACATAAATAATAATAATATATGTATAATAAAACCAAAAAGAAAGACGACGCAGTTAATGATTGGGACAGGTGGATGACGATGCTAGGGAAGTTTGGAGATAATGTTTTCGGAGAAGGATTTTAAAAGCGGAGGAGCGGGAAGACTATTCAAAAGTCTAATAGACGTAAGAAAAAAAGAGTTGGAGACAATGCCGGACCGGTAAGAAGGAGTAGCTAGAACTTCGAGAACTTTTTTATTCGAGGAGCGTAGCTGACGGGAATATGTCGAGCTAAGAAGCTTGAACTTCGAATTAAGGTAAGCTGGAGCGTGTGATCGTTTAGGATAGAAAAGAGAGTAGTAAGAATTCTAACATAACGTCGAAATGGGATAGGTAATCAATTAAGCTTGGTGCGAAAGGAAGAAACGTGATGAAACTTACGTAAGTTGAAAATGAACCGAATACCATTGTTAACTAAACGATCTAACTTGTCGAGAAGGTCTTTGTTTAAATACACCCATCCGCGTAATCAATTAAGGGAAGATTAAGGGCTTGAACAAGAGTGATTGTAGTTGGGATTGGAAGGAAATTTTTAAAATCTGTACAGAGCTCGCATAGTGGAAATTACTTTACGACTCAGTTCACCTATATGTAGAGACAAACTTAGTGTTTTGTCGATATGCAGGCCTAAGTCTTTGACACTACTGCAGAAGGGAATAGGTAAACCATCAAAGAGGACAGGGGGCAAAGTGTCTTCTATATCAAGCCTACGAATATAGTATACAATAATGGCTTGACATTTATTCGGGTTTACTGCAACACCAAACCGATCAGACCAAGCAGCGATGGAGCACAAAACCGCACCAGCACAATACTGTCTGATCAACCTTCACCGCTTGCCGGTGGTTACGGAGATAAGAGGCAAACCATTGAATTGATAATTTATAAAAGGACATCATGATCGACAGTATTAAGGGCGTTGGAGAAATCAATGAGGACAAGCACAGTTAACATGCCTTCCTCCATGCCGTCTCTAAAATAATCTGTTACCTTAAGTAGAGCTGTGCTGGTGCTATGACAGGGGCGAAACCCAGATTGAAATTGACAGAGAAGATTGTTATTAAAAATATAGTTGAAAAGTTGGGAGTGCACAACTGCTTCCAGAATCTTGGAGAGGAAAGGTAATATGGAGATGGGCCTAAAGTTGTTGAGATTACCGGGATTCGATATCTTAAGGAGAGGAATAACGTGTGCTTTGCGCCAAATTGCTGGGAAAACCCCACAGGTAAGGGAGAAATTAATAATATGAGTAATGACTGGGAGTATGTGATCGAGTAGAACCAACACCATAATAGTACGACTGATCTCGTCATAACCAGTGGCTTTGGATTTAAGGGAGACTATAATTTTTAGAATTTGATCCGAAGAGACACTAGAGAGAGTAAAGAAATCTATCTGCAGAGGGGGCAGGGAAGTAATCTCAGAGACAGTAAGAAGTTTTCTGGTATGATCTAAAGAAGAGGAAGTAGAAAAATGGATGTTTAAATCATCGCAAGAAAAAGAAGTACCAGAGAATGAAGCCTAGAATGCTGCACACTGACGGCCTAGAATGCTCATAAGTTGAGTTATGCCATATTACTATAATTAAGTAGAAGTTTGAATTATTAAGTGTCATATTATGATTTTTGTTTTGGTTAAGTGACAATGTTGTTTTTTTAATTAATTTTAATTTAGATGTTTTTTTGTTAAACTTTTTAACAGTCAGTTCAGTATGCCATAATAAGAATAAATACATATAGGTCCACCTTATGTACTCTTGATTGTGCATTAAAGTTTAAATAAAAATAAAATGTTTTTTATTTTATTTCAATTTGATATTTTTTTGTTAATCTATTACTGTTATAACAGTCAATATGCCATAATAAGAATAAATACATCTTGATTTCGTATTAAGGTAGCTTTATTTTATTTAAATCGATCATAGTAAGGCATGAGGCTTACAATTATTAAGTTCCTAAATATTTCGGGAGTAATAGGATTGTTTTTAATAGTCAGATTTCAGTTGTTCTATGATTATAACTGGCTTTTAATACAAAAAAATCTATATCTATGGGTTTTTACGTCAGTAATTGTGATTTTAAATTTACCAAAGTTGGATATACGACGTACAAAGTAAATTTTATTACAATATTCGTGGGTCGTATAAACAAAAAAAAAATTTTTTTTGACGTATATCCAAGGCTAACTTCTAAACCAAAGAAGATAGGTATGTTGTGATAATTAAGCCTTCTACATTCCCTAATTCTAAGAATCTTACCTATAGGTCACTTCTTTATAACTTCAAAAACAAAAAAGTTATGATTTTTTATTTAAAAAAAAAAACGTTTTTCGGCTCTCCTGAAAAGTCAGGTTTTGGTTTATACGCCAAATGAACCCAAAGGTATCGTTTTATAAGATAACAAATAAAAAAATGGGTATTTTGCGTATTTTGCCACAATAAATTAGACAAATCTTTAACTTTTACAAAAGTAACTTAACTATTTTGCAGTTACGTTACTTTTGTAAAAGGCGAGCATTTTAATTAATACCATAAAACAAGCGTATTAAAAATATAGGAGAATATCTTATTTACATAAAAACCCTTTAATGGTATGTTAGCGTATAATAAATATATCTAATAGCTCGTTTCTGTAAAATGAAACTGGCGTAAAATCGGGCTGCCTTTTCCCAAAACTAATTCCACTAAGCATTATGTATTGTAAGTATCTGAAATAAACCTGATGAGTCTTACCTACATCTGAAAGATTTCCTTTCTTGTTAAAGCAAAATTAATTTTATTAGAATAATTTAGGTTTCGGCTCAGTTAACTGAGATTCTTTGATAGATAGGTACTCATTTGTGAATTATAGATATGGCTTAAATCTAAACTAGTCACATAAATTCATCAAAATCTTAACACAAAATTAAGTAATAAGTGCTCTATACAATTCACGGTCACATAATATGCATGAAATCGACTATTGTATTCGTATGATAAAAATCCAAAGCAAATAAAATCTATCAGGATAATAAAAACATTTGAAAAATAAAATCATCATTGTACCTTATAATTATGCCCTCTTGAGAAAATAGGCAAAAAACAAATGAACATATTTTTTTTATAATGGATGATAAAAATAAAAATTAAACTTGACTGGCCCAATGGCGCATTTGACGGTGATACTTTCCTATGCACCATGGGTTCGAACTTCGAATCCCACGAAAATCAAACATTTCTGAGATGAACATTTTGTGCTTGTGTAAACTACATATTTGTACTTTGAGATCAGATCAATTTACGTAAATAATTTATATGTATATAAGTCAGTCAAATACATACGGAATATTGGTGATAAATAGCCAATCTTATCGCTATAAAAATGAACCTGCTAATTTTATATTTTATGCTATAATCAAATGAACAAGTGTCAATGAAAATTCTTATATATAAGTAAACAAAAAAAAATTCTTCATGTATTTTAAACCATAGTGTGTTTTACTATGTCTTACGAAGATACAGGGGCATTATTAATTGTTTGCCGTATTTTAATGATCTTAGATGTACCTATTTAATTTGTTACTTTTCGTCTCTGACACTTCTGTAGCTTTTAGTATAATGTAGATTTTAAGATCAAATATTGTGAGTTAAGTTTTTAATAAAGATTTTATTTTATTATTTTATTATTATGCTGGCGAATTTTTGGGTTCAAAAGAATTTTACTACCCGTGTCCAAATGAAAGGATATCCAGCAAAATTAGGTATACGCCGAGTATAAGAAAATATATAAAAAAAAATATGTATGTTAGTTCTCTCTGCGTGCCTAACCCATGCATGTTGTAAAGAATATTTTTTTTAAGATTTTTTACAAACGTACAAAAATTTAATTGTTTTGTATAATAAAGAATAAAGCTTGGCGAGTACTGCTTGCTCTTTAAAAAAATCCGTCACGTAAAATACAACAATAGAACAACAAAAAATATATTTGTAAAATTTAAAAATGACTTGAATTGGTTAAAAGTATACAATCAAAGGTTTAAATCATGTGAAATAGCTAGTTAATTACTATAATTAGATGTTAAAATCTATTATCCATCACGCCCTCAAACAATCGTGTGCAACGGACGCCGGATAATTAGCGCGTAACGTGTTAAATGGGGGTTAATTTTAACGTTCGACGAAAACGGTATTTGCTGTTGTGTTCAAATATTTGTATGGAGCGAATGCGGTGCGGCGTTACTTAAAAGAATGTGATTAATGCTTTCTCTTAATATTTCTTTAATATGTGTTTTTACTACTTGTCATTCTAAAAAGTATCTTCCAAATCAAAATTTCGGGCACAATTGCACCTTTTTGGTAAGAGTATAGTGATGAGTACCGAAACATGATATATATTTTTTAGTATCTTAGATAAATGTGGTGTAATTTATGTATTTTCTTTATACTTTTTAAATGGAATTTAGGGTTTTTGTCCATTCTGCCATTCTACCTAATGCTGTAACAAAAATTACACAAATACTTTTTTCATTACCTTTTTATTACCATCTAAAATATTTAATCGTTAGTTACTATTTGATCAGGCAAAAACTGGATCTTTTCATTATAATATTAATTTTTTTGAAAACCTAAGCAATCTTCTTTGATGTATTATTTTTCAGAAACCATTAAAGTATTATATTTCAAAACAATCACCTCAAGAAAGTAATTTAAAACTGCAAAACAATTGAGAAGTGGATCCTATTCGCAAATTAATGTAACTGAGAATAAGAAAAAAAAAATGTTACTTCTTTTTATATTTAGAAACGAAAATAGTAAAACAACGAAACAAGGAGCGAGAGACGGAGCGTGGAAAAGTTTACGGCGTCAAAAAGAAATGAGCACACTTATTTTACACGTGAAAGCGCTCAGAATTTTTTATATATCCACAAAAGAGAAGACGCCTTCGCGGAAAAAGTATAAAAAACCAACTTACCCCACTATCGCCAATCAAGAGTGCTAATGAAAGTTCGCGTTGTTATTTTATAAGTTTATGCTATTTTTCCCGCATTATTTTCGGGTATTACGAACTGTTTTCAAAGTTTGTTCGGGATAAGTTTGCCGCGTCCCGGGGGAGCTGTGTCGCGCGGGTGGTTGGTGGAACCGAGAGGCACACACTGAGCCTGCCGATTGTTCATTCAGTCCTACGCTCCGCAGTTATTCTTACGCAGATGTCTGTATGATGGAGGCAGATAATTGAAGTACGAATTGGGGTGGTAACTTCGCATGCCGGTGTCTACTCGAAGAATTAATAAATTTCAGCGCTTGAAGCGGTTAAGTTTTTAGACTGTTTGTGTTTCAAAGTTGAGGTTTTAATTAGTATACGCAATACTGATAACATTAATTAACAGTATATTGTTTTATCCTAAATTTTCAGTTGTTATAATCTGACTAGTATTACATAATATTATTAAGCTTGTTTGTGAGAATGAATAGTTGGATGTTCTCATTTGGTTTACCTACTAAACGGATTTTGATAAAACTTGATAAAATTTTAACATGGATTTACTTATGGTGGAAGCAGTTTATCCGGATTTAGTAGTAAAACAACCGTGATTTTTAAAGAGATAAACATTTATATCTATGTGTGTCTAAAAATCAAGCTTGGTTTAGGTATTGGTAAAATAAATAAAAAATTAAATGACAGTAGAAAGGTTTAATAACAGCAAATAAAACTGCTCTAAATAGTATTAATTTTTAGCTTTTAAAAGTATTTTTGGTGGCATCTGTAATTTTTATTAATAAATAGTTTTTTAGGACATCCCAAAATTTACGATTGCAAATTGATTACATAATTAAGAAACACATTGTTCGTCGGATCCATGTGAAGTAATGATAATAAATTTAAAATATTTAACCCTTTAATACTGAACTAGTATCATAATCTATTCGCCTTATTATATAAGATAATCCCTAATAGTAACGTAAAATTATCTAACTTTTATTAAACGAGTTGAGTCTTTTAACGTCAGATATCAAAAATAAGTCCTCGAATACTTTCGTATAATGAGTCCTCGGATCCCAATTTCGTTGACCCACAGTACTCGCAAAGCAACTAACTTAATGAAATGGAGATAGAATAATTAGCCACTTCTCGCTAATTTCCAAAGTTATTAATTGAGGCGTTAGGAAGGACCGTCATCTGTTGGCTGGGGAACGGCGGCCACATTATATGTATATGTGTAATATGCGCTTACTAAATGACGCGCCATTGTGTCAACACAAAAGCTCATTAGGGAACAAGATTTAATTCAAGTTATGGCCGTTGCCGCATTCAACTTAAAAGCCATCGAGATCTGATTTTTTCGAGCGATGGTTGGAGGATGGAGTGAGGTTCTGTAATGTATGGCTCTAAAATAAACGTTAATTTGAATCATAAGTTTGCTTGCTTTAAGAACGTGCCTATCTGGGTTGTATTTCAGCCATTTAATAAAGAAGATCATATTATATTTGAATCTTAAATTAATTAAATTACTCCTTACAAAATTAAAGCTATCATAGAAATCGTCCCAATCGTTGCCCATAAATCTAGTGTAAAAAAAAATAAGATAAAAAGCCGGTTATTATAAAACACAAACAGATGTTTGAATTTTATTTATGTGTAAATTACCAAATACATTCTAGGAAAATTTGTCACTAAACTAAACTCAACTAAAAGAAAGTGTAAAATGTCGACCAATTATTTCTTCGGAGGTGGCGGCATCGGTGTATTGTAGCCTTTGTGGAAATTCCTCAAATAGTTCCACGGGCCATCTAACTGGAACCGACGGTACTCTTGAGCGAACTCAACAGGTTCATACACAATTTTCTTCAATTCATCATCATACCGAAGTTCAGTGTAACCGATTAGAGGGAAATCTTTTCTCAAAGGATGACCATCGAATCCGTAGTCAGTTAAAATCCTCCGCAAATCTGGATGATGAGTGAAGACAACCCCGTACATATCGTACGTTTCTCTTTCAAATATATTACAGACTTGCCACAACGAACACGCGGAGTGCAATGGTGTGAGCTCATCTGTATACGTTTTAACTATTGCGCGTTCACCGAATCTCATACTCAGGAGCATGTATATCACTTCGAATCTGTACTGCCTGCTTGGAACGTCCATTCCTGTCACCGCAGAGCAGAAGTTAAAACACGCGTTCTGGTGGTGACACATAAAACTGAGCACTGGGAATAACCCTTCAGGTGCCACTAAGATCTCAAGGTCGTCACAGTGTTGCATCTGTACCTTTTGGACAAATTTCGGCATGCACGCAGCTACATACAGACCAAAATCGTACAGTTTTTGCCGTCTAGCGTTATCATGCTTTTTCAATGTATACGCTTTGTTTTCGATTTTCTTCAATTTTAAAGGATCGTCTTTAACTTGAACGTTGCATTTATCTTTTTTCTGGAGTAACCGTTGTCCTGTATGAAAATGTCTCTTTAATATAGTTGCGAAAATTTGTTTTACAGTAAAACTCAATACGCCATACATTGTACGAGAAAGAATAAATTTAATTGAGTTTAAGATGTTAAATTCGACTGAGAAATATCACTGTTATGACAATAACGGTCATGTTTGTGACATTCAACGTAAATACTCGATGTCACAATAAAAATTATAATCAAACTTAATTGAAAAAGTAGTTTATACTCCAGACATTTATTTTTATTATACTCATCTCATTGTTAGAGACTTTTTAGTATTTTAAATCTTTTATAGAATAAAAATATGTGTATTTTCGTATTTTATGCTTAAAACACCGACAGCATAAAACTTATAATTCTTTTGAGCCTTAGGATGCATTTATATCTTCTTACAGATGTTTAAACCATTAGACTTACAAACCCAAAAATTACGAGTTCGTTGTATAAATTCACTTCTTTTCGCAACGTACGAGTAGCAAACATATGATAAAAGCAAAAGCAAACGCGAAAAGAATGAATATATAAGCCCGTCAAGCTCTATTTGAACATGGAAGGTCCGCTAAATCCTGGTGTTGTTCAAAATAATAATTGAGTCACAATGTCACTCAGGAGAGCTTTATCAAATCTGTGCATGTCACACCGAACTGGCAAGCAGTCTCTAAATTTTGATTAAATTTTTACAACCTGTTTTATTGCGTATAAAGTTAATAAAGTACAATGTACGTGGATGCGTCTTTTCACAGAACACACCAGTTGGAGTGAAATTTAAATCGTAGTCGTTGGCCCTAATTAAACGTCTGAATTTTAGGTTAGGCTGTTGTTATAAGATTTCCTCAATCTTTAACAGAGGTAATTTTAAGTAGGTTGTGAGTATTTTTATACAGATTCATTGATTAGAACTTATATTTAAGTGTTAAGTATACCATTTGACTCCAGTCCCGTAGTTAATATACCGAACTAGGAGTAAAGTAAACTTTAAACAATTTTTACAATAAAATATTCTGGTCAAAATGTTGTGGTCTAAAATGAGACAAGACCTTGAGACGTTTGTATAGATGAAAAATATTATCATAAATAAATTCCACTTTGTTTTTGTCTATTTACCAAAAACAAAGTGGAATTTATTAAAAACATCCAATTACATAAGTAGGTCGAAACTTAAAGTTTTTCTAATAATTAGTAAAACATAATGTAGGCAGCTATATACGCCTCTTGTAAGTTTTATGAAGATAAACAAAATAAGCCTTGTTTTATGAACTTCACGTCGAAAATTCCTAAGAATAACACTGTGAACCAGCATTGGCGAAAAACAAACAAAGGCTTTAATTGATTTCTATCATGTTTTTGCAAAATGTTCTACAGTGATGTGAAATATGAGCTTTTGTTCAAACGGTTACCGCTGTATTGTTTCAAACGTATACCGCTGTAATCAATCGCGGTTGAAATTTCTGATTTATTAAACCTATATCCACAAAAAAAGCTCGTGTAATATTGTTTCACTAAACTTTGTGATTTTTTATGACACCTCTAATTGACAGACATACAGGGAGCTCATCTGATGGTAAGCGGCAGTAAGCGGTCACTGCGGCTAACGCTATTGAGGGACAATTCTTTACTAGCGATCATTGATTGTGATGCCGAATATTTTACACAATAAAATGCGTTCAACTATAACCCGGTCCACGGGTAAATATTGTAATAGAAAATATTTGAGACTATCCCATATATTTCTCTTACATTTTTTTTTTATTTGTAAGAAGTAGGAACCGTAGCGCGGTGATTAAGATCATACTAACTACTGATAGTAAGCTTCATTTTATTCATGATTTAATAATCATTTTTGTAACCATATTTTTTAAGAGATTTTAAGTTAAGGAAGAGTGGCTCCCTCTGGCACAGGTGCTTTTGTACCTAATAGAGGAGGTAAACAACTTATTTGTTATTATAATCTTATAAGAAATGAATAAACATTTATTTTATTTTATTTTATTTTATTTTTA
The DNA here is from genome assembly GCA_949319885.1 of Mecyna flavalis. Taxonomy (NCBI): domain Eukaryota; kingdom Metazoa; phylum Arthropoda; class Insecta; order Lepidoptera; family Crambidae; genus Mecyna; species Mecyna flavalis. The sequence continues at coordinate 13,040,400 of OX439426.1, forward strand.
TTTTTATAGTAGTTTTTTTTTAATTTATGCAACTTCTTACTCATCTACTAAAAAAAGCAAAAAAAAACCTTGTCATTGTCAGTCCAGTGTGTTGTAAGTCTTTAAAATAGCATAAGCGCTACCTACCCGCCTTGGAATTAGGGCTAGTGTCTACTCTAAAGCTTGAGATCATTAGAAGACTTTAGCCTCAATTAAGGCAAAGACATGGTAGACTTGAGCCTATTACCAACAAATAATACATATACAAATGTTGATACTACACGTTTGGTTTCTGACTATAATATTCCATCTGATAATTCTGACAGTAATTATGAAATAATGTTTACCAAAATCCAGCCAGGACGCGTTGAACACGAACAAGACTTTACACTTCGCTGGAAACTTTTCTAGTGGAAGTTCCAGTATGTGTCCCGCAGGAGAAGCGGCACGGCGCTACACACAAACGGAACGAAGACCTATGTTAGTAGATGAGCCGATTTTAAGGCATGCTGAGAATGGTGATTTCATTTATATAGCTTTGGAAGGTATAATGTCACAGCAGGACAAAAGCCTCTATTACTGAAATTTTATATATAAATTTATATATTAAATTTTATAATTATGCATATTGGTTGTTTCATCATCATCATCATCATCATCATTTCAGTCAAACGACGTCCACTGCTGGACATGGGCCTCCCCCAAGGATCTCCAAACCGATCGGTCCTGCGCCACCCTCATCCAGTGGATCCCGGCAATCTTTATGAGATCATCGGTCCACCTTGTGGGAGGCCTACCACGTATTGGTTGTTTATGCCCTAGTTATTTGTAAGCTCCAGCTGTGTAATGCCCAAATGGCAGACCGTTTGGGCATCGCATACGCCAATACCAAAATGGATTCTAGGATGCCGATATTTTGTGTTTAAGAAAAAAAGATGTAAGAAATCACGGCTGCTCTCTGCTGCGACGTGATAGAAGGACAAGGAAAAAACTAATTTTTATTGCTGTTATTCTATGGAAACTTAACAATATTCCAAACCAAAAAATAGCCTATATCCTTTCTCAAAGTCAAGTCCTTGTCTGTATCAAATTTTATCAAAATCGGTTAAGTCGTTTAGGCGTGAAAACGAAATCGGCCGGGTTCCATTTCCAGAACGGAATTTGTAATGTCAGTATAGTAGGATGCTTCACTTTTTAATTGAATTTTTATTTTTGACTACTGCTAATTAGTATCTATAATAAATATAATGTATTATTAAATAAGCACAGACAAAATTGATTTTTATAGCCCTGAAATTTCCTATAACACAACTAATTAATATTAAAAATAAAACTTGTCTCTTCCAGTAACGTTAGCGTTTCGTCGGAAACCAGCGAGGCCAGCGCCGTGAAAGGTGTTCCGATTCTTTGTTCCTGCCGTTGTTTTAATTACAAATGTTTATGGTTTTAGCTCAGTTGCTTCTTTGTTGGATGGACCGCATTAGAGGCTGCGTATACAGATAACATGTTTTAGTTACATAAAAATATTAATTTAAGCTTTGTATTATTGACATAGAGAACCTACTTCAGCTCACACCTCCACAAATAAACTTCAGATATATAATTAAATAATTTTGTTTTTATGAGTTGATGTTATAAGTCTTTAAAGATAGAATACAAGTAATAAAAATAGAAGAACGCTTTTCGATAAAAGATAGATTGGAATTTTCACTAACTCGACACAAGAGACTGGACAAATGTTCATCCATAAAATTTCAGATATTACGAGTATGACTACGTGACGACTCGGAAATAGTCATTGTTAATCTAGTTTAATAAATACTCCTTCCCCTTTCCCCATTTAGTTCACTTTCCTCCTCCGGCCATATTTAATTGAAGGCGGGCTACGCAATTTAGACCTAGATAAGAGAAGTGACCACGTATGGGTGGTATTGACAATTACGTAGGTGTCATACTTGCCCATTTGGTACCTTTTTTCATTAAAAATGTAACCTTCTAAACATTCCACACAATTCCCACCTCCATCCACAATACACAATTCATATTAGATCGCATTTCAACTTACACCGCCGGAAGTGATATAGTATGACGTCACGGCGGGCGGTGCGCAGGCGCGCGCCCACCGGAAGCGGAAGCTGCGGTGTGGCACAATCTGGACCTGGACGCGGGAAACACTGAATCAAGTGCAACCGCGCCTCTATTTTATGTACGGCCTGTGAAAGATAAATGAAGGCTAACTATAACTGTTTGGTTATTTTTGTGCGTACGGTATGAATAATTTGAATTGGATTTATTACTTTTGAAATGAGAGACACCAGTGAAATTTTACTGTGTTTGCAACATCTGGTACATGTTTTTGGAATTGAATTCAAGACTACAGAACGGCCCGGTACTTAAAGTTGGTTTAACATTAATATTTTTTAATTTCAGAATCTATGGATCAGTATTTTCAATCAGATTTGTCTGTTAGTGGGACAATTTAGTGAGACCGTGCACCTTACTTGTTTCCACAATGCAACAGGTGAAAAAATTGTTATGAAATTAGTAAAGTACATTCAAAAGTGCAAACATAATAGCTTTACTGTGTATTCCATAATAATAGTTAAAATTCACATATTTTGTTTACTTGCTTAAATCATGTAACATTATAAGTACACCCACATAACTAATTTAATTGTGAATTAAACACTACACGTAATAATAGTAAATATGTGCTTAATGTAGCGAACCTACTGATAAAGCTTTTATCATTTGCACCTTCACATTTATTCAACAAGGGCCACTATGTACTGACGATCACAGAAGTGAATAATGAGTATAATGAACATTTCTCAATAAACATACTTACAAACTCGTACCAGCAATGGAACTTTTTTATTTATAAGTCTTGAGCTTGTACCCGAATATACGTCTTTAAAAGTATAATTTTAATGAAATAATTAAATAAAATAAAAATGTTTTTATTCGGACAACAAAGATCCAATTTGTTAGTAACATCGAAAGCTTAAAAACTATTGAAGTATTAAGCACAATTGCTATTTACCCATATTAAGGCTTTTTGTGAGAGGTGTATGTCTATATTAATTTATAATATTTAATTAATAACTACTGTTCTGTTTATTTAAAAGCTTTGGAATTCGTAATTAAAGTAAAGTTTTTTTTCTTTCGCGATAACAAGTTGTATTGTAAGGTAAACATTTATACCAATATGATTTATTACAACTATAGCAAGAAAAGGTGCGCCATTTAATGAATCTAGACACGCGGCAGCGTGTCAAGCCAAGTTCAAGCAAAGAAACTGGCTAGGCAGCGCAGAGTGCATTATTAAATATTAGCAAAATATTAATAGTATTATTTATTAATTTATTTACACTTTATTGCACAAAACAAGTACAATTGGCGGACTTAAGTCCGCTAATGCCTTTCGGCATTAATGCCGAAAGGCATTCTCTACCAGTCAACCATGGGGCGTAACATTAAGTGCGAAATTGGTGCGGTATTATATTAATAATATAACGCAAAGATCATACTTAATCTTATTTCCAAATAAAATATTGCAACAACGTAACGTTTTTGGCAATAGCTGTACATTCGCGAGCGCATAAATATTCACAACGATACGGGTTGTGTAGCTCAGACTTGGTAAATCTTCCTTTCCGGCCGCAGCCTCTGTTGCTCTAATCTGGTCTGCTGGTCTTTCAAAATATTAATTTTGTAAGCGGCGGTTTTCAACTGCGAGCATTAATGCGTGAAAAGCCATAAAAAAGTTTTTGTATTTTCTTCTGTTTGGTGTTTTGATTGACTGTCGATAGAGACTTTTAATTTTTAATAGTAACGTATGGTGGAAAGTTAAGTAGAGATGAAAATGAGAGTTAAGTATCAGCCTATTAATGTCCCACTGCAGGGTAAAGGCCTCCATCCTTAAAATCAAGTTATCGCTATAATTATGGGTATTGACTTAATCACCACGCTTGCCAAATGCGGATTGGTGATCACAAACCCGAGCTGTGTCCGAAAAACCGACACAAAGTAAGCTCGACCCGGGAATAAACAGCTAGATACAATTTTGCATACCATGCTGTTGGCATATAGTAAAAGGCCAGAATATTAATCGAAACAGAAGTGCAAGCATGAAAAGTTTAGCGCTAATAGTAATTAACTTGTATCTGGCGGTATTTACTGTATGTATCAAATCATCCGTCATGATTTCTCCATCATGACGGATGATCGGAAAATTGAATGTATTGAAACATTATATTATTATGTCAAGGAAATTAGTTGCTGAGGAGGTAAGTTGTGAAAACCTGACGATTGTGGCACCTTTGCACCTACGCACACCTATTTTTGTCAAACCTTTGTCTGAAACCATGAAACAGCTAATACTAAATTGTTATTTCGTTGAGGTAAAATTTTAACATCCACCTACATAGTTGTTTTACGATGATATTGTTATACTTAGTATATATAATAGTTTGCACCGGAATACTCACGATTTGCGGAATTTGTGGCTACCCATTCCAATTAGTCTAAAATTACGGCAAAGGTTCTATATTAAATCATCATAGCATGATAATTCTAATGATGAAGAAGAAGACTTTCAACTAAATACATGATAAAAAAAACCTTCTATAATAATAAACTCCTTTTATCTACATCCATACCATAATATGTCTATTTTATATTCAGGAGCGATGAGCAAACGCCCTACATTTAGATATAAGTATCTGTGGCTGCATTGAAATGTTTACATTTTAGTGTCGGTAACCGATACTTAATTTCGTTAAAATTTCGAACGTCTTCTTTAAAAGAAAAAATTAATAGGTTTTTTCGATTATCGAATTAGTCGATTAGTAATTTTATGTTCCATTCCTATACATTTAATTCGATGCTGAAATTATAACAATCGATTTGAGAATCGCAATCAACTCGAGTCTAGATTGTTTATGGATTTTAAAAACTACAAACGTCAGTCATTATGTTTGGTGGCACGACGAGGAATAGGCCGTCAGTACTAACTTTTACTAGATTAAGTTGGTAACTAGGGCGTTTGCTCATCAATCCTGACTATAAAATAGACATATAATCGTATGAATGAAGATAAAGTTATGTATGTGACTGTACATAATTAGTCATTAAAATACTCATGTGATTCTTTTATGAAACTCACTTCGTTCGTTTCATAAAACCACATTCGTATTTTAATGACCCTCATTATGCAGCAGTTACATAAATAACTATATAAATAACTCAGTGGTCTATAATATACAAATATTTTATATGTAAATGAATAAAAAGAGGCAGCTCCCCGAGTTTCAGGACTTATTAGACCCCCAGGACATCATTGTAGGATATTTTCTCTTCGATAAGGGAATGTTTTTGTTTTATGTGCCATCCGATATGGAAGGGTCAAAACCGATGTGCGAGTAAATTCAAGGAGTTCAATCAGCTTTGGTTGGGTTGATGTTGTCTTACAATTTGAAATACGAGGAGAATATCTAGTACTATGTTAGCGGAGTATTGTGCTTTCAGCAGATACATATTTTTGATATATAGTCAGCATTTTAATTATTAGGCTTACCCGTTTCATCATAAACATACATACTAGTATAAATACCTAGACAGGACTAACACAAATATTCATGGCATGAATATTTTTCCTGCTTGGGATTCGAACTGTCAAAGTGTGTGGCCGTAGTGACTGCGCATAATATGGGCTGCTTCCCTTTTTTTTGTAGAGGGGAATGCTTTTAGGCACTATACTCGTCTGGGGTAGGCAAGTCGTGTGTGGGGCTCGTGTAATTCATGCCCCAGTCTTACTCAATAAAGACTAGTGTACGGAGAATCCCACTAAACCCGCCCGCGCCCCTGTATCGACGTCGGCAGCGTCTTTGAGCTAGGACAGACCCCGACAACTAGAGACACTGGGCTGTGCTGCTTCCCTGAATTCCAACTAAAATAGCATAAAATTGTTAGGCAGGGTCAATTGATGTCTACTTCGGACTTAGTTGACACTGCTTCACGGAAATAAATAAAAATCCGCATAAAGCATTGATCACGATAATTAACATAATATTTTCAAACAGGAGCAAGTAAATTACAGTAAAATAGCGTTTTTATTACTTATTCCCGCAGAAACAAGTAGGGTCTAAGCACGAGATTGTAAATTTTTCGCACCCTTTTCTTTGTTCGTCTCGCCAAATGATTTGTAGTTGAATATTACAATCCGACTCAAGCTCTCTTGAAGCTTTTTTATTTCTCTCATTTAAGATTTTCTTTTCTCTTAATAAATCTTATAAAATATTTATGTTTACCTATAAGTTTCCGTAGTGCAATGAAAAACGTCGTGGTGTCAATTCATTGGCTAAGATTAACCTATAGTGTGTATGAAACTACGCACGTTGTTTCACTATAAATTTCTAAACCTAAAGATTTATTGTAGTTATTCAATGTTTCACTGACTAGTAAAGCCTTATGTAATTAAGTTATCGTTAGAACATTATTAGGGTTCTGACTTAATCACTTTTGTTCTAAATCTGGCAATTTCTTCTTCTATTCTTGCACGTGTTTACGATTAACATCCGTTCTTACTTGAGAAAATACATGTTTGTTTCCTTTCCTTAATTCCGCCAGTGATCTACTTTCGAAACGGACAGTTGTCTCGAAAATAATCATTACACGAGTCTCGGTAGCGTGTAACACAAGTTTTATTAATGTCTCTATTCGCACGCGATCGCGTATGCAAAAGTGCCGTATTATCTACAATAAATAAAGAAGCCCACACATTTCTTTTAAGGGACGTTTTAAAGGGGTAATTTGTTAATGGAGCGGTCGCAAATCTCCCGTTATCTAGATGCCACCTCGACCCGCCTTTTCGAAACAAGTAAACTTCGTGTGGTTTCCTTTTTTTCTAAATAATGTTAGCAACTCGGCTGGTTTAGTACCCCTTTTGCGATAAGAACTCTTAAAAAGATATTAAGGGCTTTTAAAGAAATTGTCTCGTTGGTTTGCTAAAGACCGCTAAGTTAACTATGGCTTTATCCAACTATGAAGCGGCTACTTTTGTTTACGAAACTTTTTAATTTTACTTAGTGTTTTAAGATATATGTATTATAATATATTATTAGTATTGGATCATTAATAATATAGACTTATGTAGTAAGCTACATAGAATTATTTAACCCATAAGAATAGCACATTTAAGAACACATGGTGACGTTATACTATCAGATAAAATAAAACTATTAGCAAAACTAAAAACTATTAGTGATACTAGGATGCGTAAAACTTAGTTAACAAGTCATTAATAAAAAAAAAAATTTTAAAGTCGTAATAAGTTTATTATTTATTTTCACTTTATTGCACAAAACAAGTACGATTGGCGGGCTTAATTCCGAAAGGCATTCTCTACCAGTCAACCATTGGGTGTAACAGTAAGTTCGAAAGACTAACTACTATCAAAATATCAAGAGGCTCTTGCCAGTAATTTTCGATAGAACATTGCAAAGTCGTAATAAGTTTATTTGTATTTTTATTATGTGAAATGTATCAAAATCTTATATTCTTCTTTACTTACAGAGTACATAAAGATGTTTTACCGACAAAGAACAATGGCAAAGTCCCATACTACGTTTGTCCTGGATAAAAATTGGGGCGTCTATGATTTAAAAAATGCTTCTACACTAGCAATTGCATTACATAAACATTTCCAAAAAGAATTTTAACAAACGGTGGTTGCAAAAAAAGTTATAAGTATTTTTGTACTTTGAGGTTATGTTGGTAATGAAACAAATCCTTGTTTATTTTCTTCTTTTAGTAATTAATAAAATTATTTTTTATTAAAAAAGTCATCTTAGGAGCTGTCAGAGGAAAAATAAACAGTCTCCTAAAACATTTATGAGAATACTGGGCCTTTTAAATATCGTCTGTGGCTAAAGTACAAACCGTGCAAAGCCAAAACCTATAAAAAAAAATAGACTGTCAAACAAATTGCTTTGCAGTTTCCTGCTGTCAAAATAACTTTGGTAGCAGTGTTGCAATTGGCAGATAGTTAAATATTACACGAGACAGCTTTAAAAGTTACATTTTTACCAATAAAGAAACATTACGCTATTTTATGTACGTAGGGAACTTCCACTGTGCTATTTTTAATGATATATAATTTCTGAGTTACACATTGCGTTGGAATACATTATTTTTATTCCTTTTTCTTATTATTGAAAAAAATATAAATGTGTTATTTTTTCTAAAGCGGCAACACAAACGCGTAAGATATTAATATTGTAATCAACTGAGAGGTTTTTATAATTCATGATTTAATATCAGCCTTTAAATAAAAATGTGTTATGATCTAAAAATCTGGCTAATTCAAATAATCGTTTTTGTATAAGTCAAGTTTTAAGACACCTTAAAAACATGCAGGTATAAAACTGCCATTGTGCTTTGTGTTTATATAATCTTACATGAATTAACTGATTCTTTTTTTTAGAAACCGGCTTGAGTTTACACGATGTTTAATCAAAGTGGACGCCGCGCCATAAGCTAAGCATTCAATCTGTTTTAACGAAATCACACGCTCGATTTGTTATTGAAACTTCACATATTCTCATATAACCTGTCAACGCTTCATGAAGAAACCGCAACGTGCTTCCAATATTGTTTACACGTTATCGGGTACAGTGATAAAAACAAACAAACTTACCCGCTCCCGCCCCGGGTTTGTTTACATCAAGCCACTTGTTGGAACACCGATTCCGAACGAAAACAAACAATGTGTATGAATTATTGTGATTGTCGACCCTATTTTTAAGTGAGCGCAGAAGGGTTGAATAGTTCTTGTTTGATTAGTTCAGAGTTGTTTACTTTTTTTGGAAAAAATAGATTTGTTGGGATTTGTGGGGAATGTGAGTGGTGAACTAGAAAGTATATAAATATTTTATCCGGTAGATTATGAATATTCATGTAACACATTTGCGTAATCTTTAAATCGTATTTACCACGTATTACTAAGACTAAATCTATAATTTAAAAAAAATGGTTTTTAGTTTGTTATTTGACAAATATTCAAATAAAAACAAGTAGTTAATTGTTTGAAAGTCTACTCTAAATTAGCAAATTAAAATAAATATTTTATTTTATGCTTTAATTTTTACTTGTGTAAAAAGTTATTACCATACATACACTTACTTGCAATGTTTATAATTGTCAAGACCGATTATTCAGATCGTACGTACGAAACTTTACAACTTAATTTTTTGTTGCTGTTGAGTAAAATTATGTAAGTATTTGTCGTGCCATTGCTTACCATATTACCTAACATAATTAAGTTATTATGTACTTTGGGGTCAAATATAACACAAACTAGAACGCTTATAATTGTCGTCGCAGACTTCTATAGTTGTCCCTGTATGTTATCCCATGGGAACTGTGTGAGTGAAGTTTCGTCTATACCTATCTGTTACAGATATCAAAATCGGTTCAAAGGTTTAGGCATAAGTAGTAATTGACAGGTTGTTAGGTTATTCACCAAGGTTTTAAGATCAAAGACGATCAAAACTAGCGTTTTTTCTTTTCGTGGGATACTGCTTTTATCTTTAACTAATTACAACTATGTATAATCGATTTTGAAAATTGATTTTTTTATATTTTCATAGTCACAGCACAAAAACTGTCATTTATGGTGGTACAAATGTGAGAAATACGAGATAAGATAAAATTTTATCCTCTCAAAGTGGAACACAATACATAGCCAACTTTTAGCGATGGAGCCTCAGTGTTCTATAAAATTGATATGACTTACTATAAGAGGCCACTTATCTAGTTCTCCAAGGAAGCATTTCCGAGGAACCATTCACAATTGTAAGGACGAAATAAGTGTAGGTAGTATCCTTAGAAATCGACGGTCCCTACGTATAAAGCGACATGTCAAAAATGGAGGTTTACAGTAGAGCGCAATAAAGGTTTGAATTGATATATAAATTATGCTTTGAACAATTATGGGTACATTTTTGCTGCTATATCTCAATGATTTTGGAAAGTTTAAACTTGTATCAGTTATTTTTTATTTTTATTGTATTTTCTTAATAAAACGTACAGATGACTGTTTCTACATTGTCAACCCACAATACCACTTTCTCAGACAACTCTTAGGTGTCTGTTTATACGTGGGACAATATAAAACATTATTTTGAAATAATATTAATTGAAATGTTGTATGAAAACTTAGAATACTGTTTTATTTTCAATAAATTACTTTAAACATTCCAAGATAGCTATTCATTAATTATTAAAAACATTAAACCACACATGTCCGTTTATACATGATTATTGTCACAGAATAGGTAGTATGGTGTTATTGTTTTATTTGTCTAATTTTGTGCTATAAAAACAAAGACATGTGTAATAAAAGTCATAGATGGATGTTTTAATAAAAGATGTATTTATTACCTTTATTCTTTAATCATGTTAAACATTAAATAGAAGTTAATTTTTAAGTTAAAGTTAGTTTTTAAGTTAAACAATAACTTAAAAAAATACTTCTTGTCTCATTGAATAATGTTGTTGTATTTACAGTGCACATAACTTAAAAACACACTATTCCACTGTTTTACAACACTTTTCTGGCGCGCGAACACGAATCAACACGATCGTTTAGGCGCAAATTGTCAAATTCACAAATTGTCAAGCGGTCGCAATCGGTCAAATTCGCAAATTGTCAAATTCGCAAATTGTCAAGTTGGCAAAAAGTCAGATTCGCAAATTTTCCAATTCGCAAAATGTCAAGTTTCAGAATGTCCAGTTGTTTAGGTTTAACATAACGGCCCTGTGGATGGGGGCCTTAGCGTAATCGTTTTTTTGTCTTCTTTCAATTTTTTTTGACATTTCTTATACCTAACTTCAAACGAACATTTTTCAACCTTCTTTTGCTCTTCATATCTCTAAATAATGAATCTCTCATTATACGATCTTAACAATTGGCTTCCGTTTTAAGCTCGTAAACGAAATAGTACTAGTTTGGTAATTTAGGTAAAAAATTGGAAGATGTAGCTGAGAATGCAGAGATTCACACATTTGCCCCCCACCAGTTGCGCTCTGCAGCTTTAGCGCAGCGCTCCTCGGGGGCAACCATGGTCTTCCCCGTTTCCTCATGGCAATCGGCAATAAGAGGCCACCCCACACTGCCAACGTACTCAGGGATGCTTTAAAGGTACTAAGGTTCCCCACCCTTCGCATCATCCCCATTTGGTAATTCTTACCCCACACCAGGGAGTACGGTGGTGGAAATCCACAGAGCCGTTATTTTTAAACCTAAACAACTGGACATTCCGAAAACTTGTTATTTTGTTAATTTGACATTTTGCGAATAGGCAATTTGGGACTTTGACAATTTGCGATTTGCTAATTTGACCGATTGCGACCGCTTGACAACTTGCGAATTTGACAATTTGTTCCTAAACGGACACGTTAATGACGTTAAGTTTGACAAGACCTCGCACGCATCACTGTAGAAAAGGACATCTATTAGATATCCGCTTCTACGACACTAATTTCTTTTTTTTATGATACTTGTTCGCTTATACGATTTTAAAATATCCATTTCGGAGCATTATTTCAAAAAATCTCCTTCACAGGTATGAGCATATGGAGAATCTATAGCAATATATGGAATAAAAAAAAATTGGTAATTTTGACATGTCGCTTTATACGTAGGGACCGTCGAAATGTTGGCTACGGGCTATTTTTGCTTCCCATGTGGGCACGCAAAATGAACAGAAATATATCGAAAGGCTGTCGTTAAAATTACTCATACGCCAATTTTTAAAGGTTGTGTTGAGATGTGGACTTTATTCATTGTGAAAACGAAGTCGAAATTGTTAAACGTTCAATGTGTGATTATGTAAACCTCTGTAGCTAATTCTGAAAAAGAACTTGAAACCCTTACAAATTAAGATCTGGAAAGCACAACCGGCTGAATTTTTCATAAATATAAAAAAGAAAAAGGAGGCAAAGGTATACGCTAGTATGACACCTGATGGTAAATTTTCTACCGCCCGTGGACACCTGATATGTGTTATGTACCAAAGCTTTTACTACTCATACATACGTTATCTGTGAGAACTTGTTCTACTTCCCTTGTCGATTTGGCTAATTTTGTTTGATAGACAAGCTTTATCACACTTAAGTTAACTATTTACAATTTAACCATAATATATAATGTTATAAACCCAAAACCAAATTAATCAGACTAACAATATCGTTTAATAAAACTTATTATAAATCAATTTAGTTAAACATACTACTGTTTAGTTTTACCAGTATATTTCAAGCAATACTGCACACATTATTTTGGTTATCAAAACAACCAAAGTCTTGCAAGCCACTCCATCTATTTCAGAAAAGTTAACTGGGTTAAAAAAGTCCCGGTTTGCGATCGTAAAAAAAACGCGAGCTCGAATAACCGACGACGGGTCTGGCTTGAAGCAGCAATGAATAATCCTCCCGTCAGCTCCATGCGAGCTTGCTGCCCAATTAAAAACGTACTCTTTCCACGATTTTTAGCTTAGAATATTGTATAATAAGCCAATAAAATACCCCACTTAACGCCTGCGCGGCCCGGCAGTTATGAAATATGCACTTTTCACCCTCATTACTGGGAATTGAAATTAAATGCAAGAACTGGGAGAATGCTTAAAGCCTATCAGTTCGTGCGTTGACTTTGATTATGTAAATTGTTTTGACTAGGCTGAGATTTTGTACAGTATTGTATTCAAGTAAGTTTTTGCCACATTAAACTATGTTTTACGGTGAAGTAATAACGAAGAATGCAGTATGTAGTTGTGTGTGTTTGCGTGTGTTGTGTGGAGTTTGGACGCAATGATTTTATTTAAAATAAAACATTAGTAAGTACTTTACGTTCATTTTGATTTATAGTCGGTGTGGGTCGATACGCTGGCTGGGCTGACACCATTTAAGTCTCAGAAATAACGAAGAAACCTCAAATAATAGGATATTTAAATATAAAAAAAAACATCCAGACACAGACCAAACATAAATGTTTTAAATAAAAAATAAAAGCTAAAAACTTTCGTTGAAGTGTAAATTGAGAACTCTAGGCTAAGTTATTTCACCGGCTATTCTTGTTAGGTTTAGTACTAACATCAAACCCTCATTTTCTTTCCACACTAAAACCTACATTTAAGTAAGTCTAGGTAAGATACTTTGGACATTTCAAAGTGAATGTAGGAATCCTGTTGTTACCTTATCGCAGTTTGCACCGGCTGGAAACGAGGTCAAATGCAATTAAGTACATTTGGAATAAAAAAGGCGGCTGAAAGGATCCATTATGCAGTTCCCAGCGTGGGTTTTATTGTAATTTCAAGCCAAAATATGACTTTATATTTGGTATTTTAAACTGAAGCTGGACGAGCGGTTATGGAAAGGTGTAGTGATGGGCATTGTGCACGATTTTGCTACATCTACATATTAAATATAAAGGGGAAAGATTATTTTCATTGTTTGTTTGTTTGTATTGAATGGATTCGAAACTACTGAACCGATTTGGATAATTCTTTCACTGTTGGATAGCTACACTATCCCCGGTGAACAAAGGGTACTTTTTATCCCGGAAATGTGGGGTAAAGGGGGAATATTTAAAAAAAGAAATTACGCGCGGGTGAGTCTGCGGATGCAGCCGTTAGCACAGATTAGGTAGGTACTAAATAGTTACTGCCGCTAAAAGCTTTCGTTAGCGACTTCAATCGCGTAGTCTTTAGGTAAAAACAAGTGTGCTATAAAGAAACAACTATATGTGTTATGTTATGTCAATGATTTTTTTTTTCACTTATCCCACCTGGGTGGGAAAAGTGGATGTTTTTTCCACTCTTCCCACCCAGGGGGGATAAGTGGAACACAAAGGGCTATGAAGATTTTTGTACAGAGACTGGCTTACTTACTAGTCCCGCCATTTATTTTTCAAAACAGCGTACACTTGAAATTCTTCTAAAAATGGATACTTGTGTCATTTTTTAGACCCACCATACCCCTGGTGGTATAGTGGGTCTAAAACCACTATAGTTTAAAAATATTCATTTCTTAATAAGAATCCTTGGATAGTTGGTTTTTTGGCTCCTAGCTCGGGAGAGGTGAAATCAAACAGCTGTAAATTCCATTCTCTATTCCATCCCTAACACCAAATAGAACTGACGTATTTTTATTTATAGTTGACAAAATGAAAGGCTCTATTCGCTAGTCAATTAATACGCGCGCAGTCCGGTGCGGTATTTCAATTCGGTGTGGTTTCACACATTTCCGTATTGCTTTTGTCGATTAAATTTTCAACGTTCTACATATATGTATAACATAGACCTATAATTTATTAGTTAAATCACTCCTCTTATCTGAATGAACGCCTCGTTGGTCTAGTGGTTTAAGTACCGGGCCGAGATCTCAGGGTTCTGGGTTCAATTCCCGAGTCGAGCTAACTTAGTGTCGGTTTTTTTGGACACAGCTCGGGTTTGTAATCACCAATCTGCATTTGGCAAGCGTGGTGATTTAGCCAATACCCATCATTGCAACGACAATTTGTTTTCAAGGATGGAGGCCTTTGCCCTGCAGTGGGACATTACTTTTTAAATCACTAATCGACAATAATAAAAAAATAATGTTCTTAAGTTCTTTGGACGAGCCGTTTGGTGTAATGGTCGAGACGTCGGCTATTACACCAGAGGTTGCGGGTTCGAATTCCGCACGGTCCAAACATTTGTGTGCATGAACATGTCTGTTTGTATCGGTCTGGGTGTTTCTATGTATAATATGTATGTGTTTATAAAAAAAAGTATATAAGTAATGTTTATCCGTTGTCTGGCACCCACATAGCACAAGCTAATGCTTAGCTTGGGGCTATATGGCGCTGTGTGAATAACGTCCAGAGATGTTTATTATTTATTTATTATTTTTAAGAGAGTAACGTATAAGGTATACAATCAACCCGTACTATGGTTCCGAGCTACCGGGCCGAGTCGTAGCGCTGATTTGAGGCATTTCTTCTAGGCGCCGCGAGAGGGCGCGCGAATCTATTTCACGCACATTACGCGGCTGACTTATGACTTATTACTGCTGTAAAACTCAGCACATATCACTCCATTTACCCGCCTTTTTGATAATTTACACGAAACAGCTTATGAATAAGGGGTTTAGGAAACATGTTAATGAGACGTTCTTACTTCGTCTTATTTTTATATTATGTTGGTTTTTCATGGTATCAGCTGTAAGAAAAGCAGGCAGTCCAGCTGAAACTGTTATACTACATTTTTCTATGGTAAAGTAGACACAGACTCTCTGGCATATACGAAAAGACTGGAATTTGATACGACTTACGGTTTTACCTGCTTTACGAGTCACGACGGCTTACATCACAAACTTCTAGATTTGGACTGTGCCATCGACTTTTCCAAACAGATAAACTCTATTATAAGTTTACGTATCGAGGCAGAATCTGAACGCAGAAACCAAAGGATGGCCGTCACTTTAAGGCGCAACTACTAGCCTTTGTACGAGAAGACAGACATAATAATACAGACAGACATAAAAATAATTCTAAGGCAGAAATTTTCCCTTCGTCTAATCAAAACTATTCGTTTATGTACATTAAACACAAACTAACGATTTAACCCAGAGTTTAATGACTCAATTTACTCTGATGAAGTCTAGTGTGTTTTACTATGAATTCCATCATCATAATATTAATCTAAGTAATTAGTTCCTGCCCACTCCGGGATTAAGATACCCTTCTATGTATTAATTCCCACAATGGTCAATTTGAGTACCATAAAGCGTGACTATTCGATTTTGATCTCTATTTTAACAAGAATAGAGTCAATGCGTATAAGTTTTGTAAAACATTGGAGGTTTTTATGTTACTTGTATGGCCTGCATTATTCATTCCTTTCAGTTGGATGCCAATTAGTACGCTGCAAACTTTGGAAACTGCTACGTCAACAAAATGGGCTTTCCCGAAGCATGATACGCATCTGTCTTTTTTTATCCTACAAAACTAGACGAGCTTCGAAACTAACAAAAACTCAAAAGCTTATGATTAAGTAACTTTAAAGCCTAAAATGTTCCACTGCTGATAGTAATTGGTTTAATCGAAATTAATTCATCAAGATACAACTTATAAATAAATGTAATCACAATTTTTTAATGTATGGTTTATTACTTTTGAATATTTGGTTTTTTTACTTTAAGGTTTTTAGACTTTTTGTTTTAAGGCTGGCGATGATAATGATGATGATGATTGTTGTTCCCAAGGTTTTAGTATTTACCAACAGTTCAGAATAGTAACGGTAAATTGCCTTTAATTTGGCATAATATGTAAGGATGCTGTTTGTTGTAATCAGTAGTTTAGTGCCCATTTTATATGCTTTGAAGTTCCTAGCAAATATAACAAATTATAATATCATTATTTATAGTTTTACATATTTGATAAATGTGAATGTATCAATAAATAGACATAACGCTCGATTTAATACTTCTTACACATGTAGTTGTGCACCACGCAGAGACTATGCCATTCATAAATCAGTGCAAAATAATGTCAAAAGACTATTGGCTCCAATAACTTCCATAATGTTAAACACAAACATTTCATCCACCCCGAAGTACATCAAGTTGTCTCTTCTGGTTCATTAAATAAGGTTTATTTTAGCAAATAATGCGAGTATGTTCAAGCACGCGTAGTGCCGTATAAGCTTTGTCATGTGATTACCTCTGTAGTATTATACCGCGAGGCGAGACGGCCCGGCGCCTGCGGAGTATTGCGGAGGAACGACCACTCGATGGTGCCGGCTACACTACTCATATTGGTCGGGACACACTATGTGCTGATTTGGCTACAGGGTAAGGTGTAAGTTCATCATTAGTTAACTTTTGTCTGTTGGGCAAAAAAAAAAATTGTGTCTGGACCCAGTTCGGGTTCGCAATCCGCACATGGCAAGTGATTGATTTCAATGATGGAGGCATTTACCCTGCAGAAGGACATTAATAGTTCCAGCCTATTAATGTCCTTCTGCAGGGTAAATTAAATTAAATATATTGATCATATACAAGATAAGTATACATAATTTCATATTTTAACAGATTAAACAGAATCTCGAATCGTTCTGGGTAAACAACGATAACTGGATTACATTTTGCAAGCTCGGATTTGTTAATTTTATTTCTAGTTTTGACTTTCAGGATTTGATGGCAGATAATTAAAATATAGTTCTTTTTTATAACTAAGAAGGAATTCATCTCTACTTTCGAAATATACATTGGCAGCGAGATACGATTAATTTAACATAATATTCATTTCTTATTCAGAAATTCAACAAAATTCTCTAGCACAAAATCGCGTAGTGTGCACGAGGGCTCATCTGCTGAACCTTAACTAAAAGGTCAGACTGAAGGAAGTGCGCGCTCGACGGGACCCCGACTGTTCACAAAAACATGATATGACAGTGACTAATTCGACCAGGACGCATACCCGATCTCTTTTAAAATCGTGCCGTTTTTCTCGAATCGTATGAATAATTCACGAAGCCATTTGGTTTACTCAACGAGCGTTAAGTGAAAGCACTAACTTTAGATGCTTGTGACTGTTAAACTTGACTCATTATGTGTTTTAGTGAGGAATTTTCAATCCATGCACAGCACAAACAGTGTAGGAACATGTCTGTTTGTATCATTCTGGGTATAATACAACGTGTTACGTTAAATGCGCAAAACGTGTTACGTTAAAAGTGATAATAGTTTGATTAGAATAACGAGTATAATATATAAAACCAATTTTTTTTACAGATTTCACGTTTATATTCATTAAAAATGTAGGCCCACGTGCGCAAACCATACCTACCGACTCGTCACTCGACGAAGCGTCGTCGCAGACTAGACCACAAGGTTTGTGGACTAGACGCAAGAAACGATCAAAATTCCCATTAAAACTAAAACAGCTGATAAAACCTTTGATTTTTTTTTCCTTCACAATTAGGTCAATTGAATTAAAAATCGCTTGGGGTGTCTGAGATTTTGCGCATTTTACATAACACGTTGTATACATAATATAAAAAAAAAATAATGTTAATGTCTGGCATGCCTGGCATGCAATAACTCAAGCTATACCTACTTTGTTTGGGGCTAGATGAGACTGCGTAAAAATATCAAAAGATAATATTCATAAGAGATCTTTTTGTTCTAAACCACATCTCTTAGACCCTATTAGACGCCGCGTTGAATAAATTTGTAACATTATTTCGTTATTTACCTACCTAGAAATCTTATTCAAGAAAAGCACAATGAAACGTTTTCTCAACCAGTATTACCTACTTCTGACTCTTAATTAAATCCATTCATAACTACGAGTATTTCTGTAAGCGGGGACAGATTAAATAATACTTATACAATTCGTAATAAGAAGGAAACCATCTAACTGAATGAGTTTCTGTGAGGTTTCAGAGAGAGGCTATCGAATAATGTAACTCTATTATAACTAGTGCCTCATATCAAGCCGAGTGTTCATACTCGATGTTCCAATAAAGTTTTGTCAGGGGATCTTTGCCGGCACATAATAAAGTATTACAAAAGCCAAAGACCGTCATTGTTGCTGGTACTTCAATCCCGAGAGCCGAGGGAGCGTTAGAATTGGCGAGTGAGCTTGAACGAACGAGACTCGTTGAGACGGAGTTTTATAATTTAATTTGTTTAATCTTTCAAGCCCCGGATCACCAGACACAATAGAAAATCTATTGTTACGCGGCACCCGAGTGCCGGTTCGGGATTGAGTGGTTAAGCGGTTTTGTGTGAGCAAGCCATGTTTATAAATATTTATTATTTCCACATTTTTTATGAATATTAAGATGAACATAATTCGTATGTCGTACATTTTTATAATGCTGTAAGTTAAAGTTAGAAAATTTAAAATGAAAACAAAAAAATATTTATAAGTAACTAGCTGACCCGGTGAACTTCGTATCACTTACCTACTTAGTATTTTTCTCGTAATTTTCCCATATTTTCTCATCGTTTAAATTTTCCCTGGGCTTCCACAAATATTTCAAGATTAAAATTAGTCAAATCAGTTCAGCTGTTCTCGAGTTTTAGCGAGACTAACGAACAGCAATTCATTTTTGTTTATTATAGATGATAACTTACAGATTTTAAAAAAAGTTATAAGGCGTCTATATCTGCACTTTTGTTTTAAAAACTCTTCCTAGCTAAGTATAGCTCATTACTCTAAAATATATTATAACCTTGTGTTTAAACAAGATTAATGTTTCTTTTTGTTTTATGGATAGAAAAGTTAAAAAAATATTAAAGTACTTTTCTATACGGTGTAGTTTTGGTAAAATTATTATGCAATCAAAATGATTTCTCATAAATTTTATACATTTAACAAATGTCGTCACAAAAAAAAAAGTTTATGCTTTATTCTTTTTATAGACTATCCAGCATAATTGTGCTTTGATTAAGTTCGACTGCCTATACTTTTTTATCTAAGATAAATACTTTATCAACTAAAGTTTTATTTAATCGACATAATATCTAGAATTTCCATTACTTATTATAAGGGTAATAAAATATTTTTCATAATTGGTAATATACTTTTTATTGAATGCCTGGATTTTGTTAAAGTTTTTCTTAGAAGGACATAACTTAAAACAAGATTTTAGAATGCAAACTCTGTAACTTTTATGGAAGTGTGATAAGGACCCATTTCAATCAAAGTCAAAGTATTTATTTTGCAATTTGATTTACCATGAAATTCTTTTGCACGTCATAAACTTTTTTTTCCTATCAGCACTTCGACGTGGTCTTGAATGGCCTGTTGAGAAGAAGTGCCGCAAGAAACTCAACAGTTATGATAGCCTTTTTTAAATTATTTTTCATTTAACAATGTTAACTTAATAATAATATAATTTCAACTTAATAACAATATATTGTCAACTTAATAATAATATAATAAGTACAATAAATATGCATTGAGTAGATGTGCAGAGAAGCAAATCTGTTTTATATCCACAAATCGTGTCATTTATTAATCGTCTACTTTATTAGTAACCTTTCCTCAAGGTAAGGTAATCTTTATTTTGAATTTAAATTTATTTAAAGGTAATAATTCTACAAGACTTTGTGGTACTTTGTTAAATAGTTGAATGCTCAATCCAACAAATGACTTTCCTGTTTTTTTAAACTGACATTAGCAAAGGCAAATCTGTGCTTATTCCTTGTGTTAAATTTGTGACAGTCGGATTTTTTTAGAAAATTATTGTGATTTTTCCTAACATACATTAAACAATCAAAAATGTATTGTGAAGGATCAATTTGATTGGTACAAAAATAAATTTCTCAATGCAGCTTTTTTAATTATGATACTAGCTTCCACCTGCGGATTTCACTCACACGGACTAATATTTTTAACATCCCATTTAAAGTAAGCATTATTCCAGAAAAAAATGCCTATTTTCCTTCCTAAAATCTGATCTATGTATGTATAAAAATTTAAGAGGAAAAACGGTACTGAAACTTTCAGCATTTTTACGGAGAAGAAAAGAAATCACAAAAACTTGTTTATTTCCAGACGGTACCTCCAAGCCACGAAGAGGCTTTTGCCTCTCTTCTTTTTTTGTCTTTTGAGAAATAAACTTTACAACCCGATTGTAATGCTTGGGCTTCTTCCGTCATGTGAATAAACATAATATACGCCATTCTAAAACCGGTAGAAGAAAAAGTCAAATATTTTTCCAATCCTAATATTGGCGATGTTCGAACGCTCCTCTCAGCCGGTCGAGTAACTTATTTAGGCAAGTAACAAAATCGTTTCCAACGCGCCCGCAAGGGGACAGATAAGGTTTTATGAGTCCGCCACGTCGTTTATGTGGACTGAACAGCGAATGTGAACTGCATAGTTTGTACAGAAAACCAATTACGCTCTCTTTTGTTTAGTGCGCTGAATCACTCTCGCACTTTTAGCAGCCGCTACGATTCTTACTTCTGAATACCAACATAATGATAATGATTATAAGTAATTTTAAAAAGGTTGCAAGAAGAATACAATCAAATAATTACAGTTCGTAAATTCGTTAGGTATGCTGTCGAAGGCAATGGGTGACTAATATCCTTGGACATAATTCACATAGCTATCTAGCCTCATAGCTATTAGCTATATACTATGGGTCCGGGTCAGACAAAAGATTTGTAAAAATCAAAATTGCATTTATATCGAAACCCTCAGACCGAGACAAACAGTCATGTTCATTAAAATCGGTTGAGTTAGTAATTTGGTTGGTACACAAATGTTTGTATTTGCGGGGATAAAACCTTTTATCACTTCTGGTGTAATTTCTGAAATTCAACCATTACACCAATCGGTCGGCAGATTGAATACCTACAATAATCTTCAAGCATATTTTTAAGTCTACTTTATGAAATACAAAAGCATCTTTTAAACGCAAACGTATTTAATAAAAGAATCAAAGGAGTCTCACATTCATTCGTAAGTTAAGAAACAATAAGATCGAGGGAAGTTAACATTCTGAAATAATGACTTCCCTGAGGGGACGATAAAAACTTTTTATAAGAAGCCGGGTCCCACACGGGAACCTGGCGGGAGTTTTTCATTTCAGAGAATCGTAACAATTATTTAGACGAAACTCAGACAATGACCCTCTTGACAAAAATCTAAATGGAGTGGTGTGTCGTCAACTCGATTTTAGCATACTTTAGTTATATAATTCATCGGTTTTTTTGATTCAAATGCTATTAGGATAATACCTTTTGGAATTGAGCGTCAACTGCGCTTGTCCGTAACGTTAGCAACCAATACCAACGCATTATTTATCTATGTGTGTGTAAGTTATCACTGGCGCGTCACGCAACTCCAAAATGGCGTAATAGCATTTGAACCAGATACATAGTACTATGTATTTTCTTTGGTTGATTTGATATCTACTATGAGTTGGTATTTGTTTTATTAAGAAAATTTAAAAATTATAAAATAAAGTCCCTGATAAAAACATTTAATAGCGTTCTAGAAATTCACCCAACAAATGTAAAGATAATGAAGCAAAAAGTTATAAATTATAGTACAAATATACAAAGATTAATAATTTTATTCATATAATATTTCCAATAGGGTTCAATATGAAGCATATCAAAAACGTTTACAGGGTTAATATGGAATTTAATTTGATGTATGTACCTAATTTTGAAAAAGATTTTTCAAATGTATTATTATTTTCTAAATACCTATTTCAATTTTGTTGAATTCATATTGCATTTAAAATGTAAAATATGTACGAGCCTTATAGATTTTTGTTAAAGAAAATGTATTATTAAGTCAACGCAAAAATATAAAACGTTATTTTCTTATTTTAATAATACGAAATATATCGATAAAATACGCTTATGCTCCTAGATAAGTATTGAGGTATTATGATGTGACTTGAAACTTTAAAAGAAAAAGTGAATTTATTTTCGCGTAGGTGGGTTAGAAATTATGTATCTGTTGATTTCTTTAGCCAAATATCATGTAAATGTAGATCACACATTGCATTGTATATTCCATCAACATTCCAAAAAGAACGAGATTTTTTATCTCTTCGCTTTGCGGATGAAAGTTCTAATAAGCCTAGCATGTTATGCTATTTTTTTGTCATAATTGTATTTAGTGCTGGTGCACTACTCCTTTGTGCGTTAATGTGATGTAATAAAATGGGGAATTATAAAACGAGCGACTAAGAAATAACTTAGCGACTGCTGATGAGATACTGTTTTAATAACTTGAGCGGTATGAATTTGAGTAAGCGATGTTTATTATTTTAGACTTAACAAAAACTGACTGCTCCTTCTCAAGTCAAAAATTGTACAATTAGGTTTACATAAACGAGTTAATGAAAATCTATGTTTACACTCTGAAGAAATAAAGCTCAATTTTATGTACAAGTTGAATACAGACAGTCCACAAGCTACAAACGGTTTCGTATACTAGTTTCCGAACATACGAGAGAGCAACGCACGCTTTCCGCCACACGATTCAAGGTAGTCATACCGAGTCATACGAAGCACGGCGAAATTAATTGAAACGTCATACAGCGACTTCACCATACATTTGTCTACGTAAACTATAAGGTTTTTACTCAAAGGAATTTTCTGATGAAACTTCGTTTTAGGTTAAGATTAGAATGTCGTTTAAAATGTACTAGATCTTTACAAGCACCCTGGTTAACTAACGCAGATGAACAAATTGTAATATTATTTAAGGAAATTATTAAATGAAAACAACGACCTAATTGATGTGATGTTTAAAGAGTCAATTATTCAGACGCGGTAAACGCTTATTACATGTAGCGATCACAAATGAATATCGTGCAATAATAAGTAGCGGTAATGTGTTTTGGGGACGCCCCTGTGCAGTGACGCCGCACGTCAGCAGGTAATTCCCGCACGCGTTCCGTGTGTGTACGCCGGCCCGCTCCTGTGAATACAGATCAACGGTGCACATATCCAATACCAATACCTGAACAGCTGTGGATATCCCTAGAAAAAGTACACAAGAAAAACAGAAGTGGACGTACCTTAACCTATGTCTTATCTACTATTCAGCCAATATTCACTTCACTGTTGAGTATAGGCTTCCTTCTTATACGGCCAACTCTTACGGTCCTGCGAGAGTCATTCAATCATCGGGCTGGTATGCCTAGCGATCGTACTACACTTGGCCACCTTTCCGTTGTCAAATGTAAAAATGGCCATGTAGTTGGTTAACCTGGTCCATTGACGTGTTCTTTTTGCTTCATTATTTACCATCATAAAGATAAAACTTAAAGCTAAAAGCAAATCTATAGCATATTCACAAATAATGTGGTTGGTAGTTGGACATGCGCTGGACGAGTGTGCGACGGGAGCCATGTTCCGTGACTGATTTAATTGAAATTCCATAAAGCACAAACGCAGTACGTGCCTATTTTATTCCACAATTTCCTCTGACGCCCTGTATTTTGAAATTATTCTGCCACGGTGTAGCATCTGCATGTATGCTTTATTTGAAGCCGAAAATACGAGATATTGAACTACATTTTCATAGTTTCGTAGAACAATAATTGAAAAACGCTATGCTTGTCAGGGTAGACCAAAAAATAATTTTAGAGAATTTTATTTTAAATTTTTTAAATCATAGTCTACACTTTGTATGTAAGTACCACAGAGAGCACAAAAAGCTTGTTACCTATTTATTACCTGATTACGCATATTGGTTGATTAAACAGTTTAAATAAGACTTTTTTTTAATTAAATACACCTAATTTACATTTAAAGCTAAAAATAAGATAAAAAATATTTTGCTGTATTGATTTATCTTTCATAAAAACTGCACAACACCACACGACCAATAAGATACATTTAACAACTTTGAAAAATTGTATTTGAGATTACTTGAACAGAATAGTGACAACAATTTTTGCGGAATAAGTCTGCATTCCCGAATAACCCGGTAACATCCAGTCCGTCAAAGTGGATTGCATTAAGTGTTGCAAAGCAGCGGGAGCGTGATGCGCGCGCTGTAATGAGCCGCCGTGAGCGAATTGAAACGACGAATCAGACTTTTGGCCGTCTAATTTTAGCTGCATTTTATAATATGGTGACCCTTTTTATCAATTATTAGCTTTACTAATCTTCGTATTTGCTTTAAAGAACGCAATGTGACGTAGTTTAAGATGTAAATTAAAAAAAAAATGATTATTTACACAAAAAGAAGAAGATCATTAAATTTATGTCATGCTATCCCATATTACGAGTACCTAGTTACTGTTGGGATTATGGACCACTCATAAAGGCAAATTCTTCTTCGCCCTAGCGATTTCCCAGCCTAGTGCCGGGGTCCGCTTTCCTGATGAACTTTCTCCACTTTGCCCGATCTTCTGCATCCTCAGGAGTGAGATCGTTCTCCGTCATGTCGGCCTTCACGACATCCAGCCAGCGCTTTTTAGGCCTACCGCGTGATCTAGGGCCTTGGACAGTTAATTCGAGGCATCTGTTCCCGACGTAGTCAGACGGCCTGCGGCTTATGTGACCATACCATAAAGGCAAATATTAACCTAAAATAAAAAATAATAATAACAACCATAAAAATATTCCTGTTCTATTTCTGAGCGTCACGTAGTTAGAAATTTTTACCCATTGAGCACACAATAACTAAAATAGTAAAATCAAATTAAGAATGTCAGCAACGTTTTAGAAATATGAGTGAAATAACTTTATCGAGGTTTTAAACGGATCAAGCTGTGAATGCGTGAATTTTATTGTCAATACATTGCAATATCAACATTTGTACATCCGCCCATTGGACACAAAACGTGATAGGTCTCACAAGTAGATATTGCAACAACCTTTATTTTATGTCCAAAACGTAAATTTGGCAGGTATAGTTAAATATAGGCCACGTCAGCTAAGACTGAATTTTACGACAAGGTCCGCGTAACGCAAGGTCTAAAAACTTACAAAATACTTTTCGGGTAAAAATTATCTGATATGAGATTTTCGGGTAAAAATTGAAGAAATGATAAGAAATTTCCAAAAACACCTCATGAACTTATATAAGGGGAAAATGAAAATTGGTTAAATGTTTTCTATGAGTATCATTAAAAGATTCGCCAGTCTGCCTTATTGTTATTTAAAAGATTTAATTTTCAAGTTTAGGAAAAATTACTGTGCGATTGTCGGAGAGATTTGAGTTTTTACACCAGTACAATCAGATAAGACAAAACAAACAATATGCTGTTTATGATTACAGCGATCTGTACCAAAAAATATCCTTTATGAACTTTCAATAAAATAATTTCAAACATCAATCGTAAATAAAATGATTATAGATACATCATTAAAATCAACTAAGCTGACGCTCTCGTCACACGCGCGCTCGTTTCGGACTATACAAATTGAGCCCCGGCACCATCGACTCTAATAATCAGATAAGACAGTGTAAACAAAAGGCTGCAGGTGATTTAAACAAATGCGCTTGTTACAGAGCGGGTCTTGCAGGGCGCCGCACGCGAGCGTGTCACTTCAGCGGCAATAATGGAATTCTCATGCTCGCCCGCTGACGGTTTGCGGCGGTGATGTTTAAGGGACGGGCGACTTTTATGATACGGTACCTTCCTTTTTTTGTATGTTTGTTATTCTGTACTCAGTCAATATTTTTTATTTATCCTATTCTAGCTTGTAGTTACCTTGAGTAAATGTAGATTAGCTAACAGATGCGTAGTCCATCTAAAAGTGAAAGACCGGCACAGCCAATTCCATTACGATACCCTACATCAACCAACTCGGCCGACGCTTGTCACTCATACGTTTGCTCAGATTGGCATCATCTTACGTTAAAACATTGAGTCCAATAATCAGATAAGACACTGTAAACAAAAGGCTGCAGGTGATTTAAACAAATACGCTTGTTACAGAGCGGGTCTTGCAGGGCGCCGCACGCGAGCGTGTCACTTCAGCGGCAGTAATGGAATTCTCATGCTCGCACGCTGACGGTTTGCGGCAGTGATGTTTAAGGGACGGACGACTTTTACGATACGGTAGCTTCGTTTTTTCCAATGCGTTAGTTAAACTGTAGCTGGATAAAATTGTTAGTTACCTTGCTTGCTGGTATATGCTATTTTTTAATACCCTGTGGCATAGTCACCGCTTATAGATAGGCCGCCATATTTGATTTTCATAAAGAATGGTCAACTAATATAAAGGGATAAATTATCACTACATAGTATAAAACAAAGTCGCTTTCTCTGTCCCTATGTCCCTTTGTATGCTTAAATCTTTGAAACTACGCAACAGATTTTGATGCGGTTTTTTTTAATAGATAGAATGATTCAAGAGGAAGGTTTATATGTATAATACATGCATAATATAGTAGAGAAACACTGATAATTTTAGAGGTTTTTAATTTAAGGTCGTAAATAAACACATTTTTTTGCGCTTACATTGCAAACGCTGGCTGAACCCTACGAGATAGATCAAAATAATGTACTACGGTATTGTTCACCTTAAAACGGTTTACAAAAAAGTCCGCGATGGTATATGTCTATCTATTAGGGATAATCCACAATAACCATTTTTATCCTTTACTAATGAGAAAATAAGGGCATATTTACGAAAAAGCGATTTTTTGCAATACAGTGTTAATCCTTATCCAATTAAGTACCTTGAATAAATTGTGCATGTAATATAGATCAATATGGCTCTTTACAGCATGCAATTTAAATGAATACTTTTGAAGATATTACAGATTTAAAATGCAGGGACATAGCGGTTGCGGCGGTACCTACCGGCCGGGGGGCGCATGGATGATGGATGAACGTTTGTTACTCTTTCACGTAAAAAATACTGAATTGATTTTAATGAAACTTAACAATAATATAGCTTATACATCAGAATAACACATAGGCTACAATTTACAAGATATTCCCGCGGGATAACGTCCTATAGTTCACGCGGGCGAAGCCGCGGGCGGAAGGCTAGTATTCGATAAATGCATGAGAAAGTTTATTATAAATATACCTATCTGAAAATGTATAAACAAGCTATGCTTGCTTGGAGGGTAGTTCGTTAAAAACGTAGTCCATCTAAAGCCAGAAAAGCCTATTCCATAAATTATACGTTGATCTTTTGTTTGAACGTGGTGCTTCCTCGATCAAACCGGTCCCTTTTAATTTAGGTCAGCAATTTTTGTAGTTGTGACTACACTGTGGGACACCCATAGGTCATTAATCGTTAAAACCTACCCTCGAGATTTACATATTTTTACTTGTCATTACATTAAATAGTTAATGAACTTTGTAAAACTATAAATAGGGCAGTAATTAGAATGCATTTTCATTATCTTTTGTGCATTCAAAGTGAGCGCATCGCAGTACGTAAACATTGTTATCAGTGAGTTACTAAAACGCGTGACCTCTTCTATTATCATTTCTAGACCATTTTGTACTGTGAGTGTTTTTTTTTGCAATGGACATCCAAGAACAGGGTATGTACTAATTATTCTTATATTTTTTGTTATATATTAATAAATATTTTATGTACTAAGCACGTGCTACGAGGTGACTTTTATTTAAGTATGTTTTTTTATATTTCTAAAGTTTGAGTTAACTTTTAAATAGTTTCCCACGCGTTCCCACTATTGAGGTATACTGAAATAAAATCTTTAGACTTTCTAAAACTCGGGGAAGTTAAATTTATCTGCCCCTATCTGCCCCTGCGCCGACGAGAAGGCTGCTACGGTTGATAGATTTTCTCGTAGCATTTGCTACGAAATTAGATTCTGATTTTCTGACTGAATATTAACTGTTTTTTTTTTGTTTTAGGTAATTTATATATATGCTCGTTTTCAAGAATCAATATTCTTGAAATTTGGCTATCTGTGAATACAAGCAATGACACTGAAAAGTATCGTCACGTCTTACAAACTTTGTTGACCTCTTGGATACATTTCTTCGAATATTTTATTCATCTGTCATATAGATCAGACATTAAGAAATGGCAAGTAAGGTCAGATAGTGATAAACAATTGATAGCAAATAAAAAACAATATGTGCAGTCCCAGTTTTGGGGAACGATTAGGTTTAATAGTTGACAAACCGCGAAGTGGTGGAAGCGGGACGTCGAACGACGGAAACACGGCTAGAAAGTTTATTATGAATTCAGTTGTAACTGCTGAAATTACATGTTTAAATAAAGCTATGATAGATCGTTGTTGCGTTATATTCAGGATACAAAATGAATGAAAGCAAGTTTAAAGACTATGCATTAGAAACAGCGTACGACCTGGTCGAGGAATATCCTTAGTATAATCTTCCTAATTATGTCCATAAGGTGCTCATACATGGATCAGATATTATAAGTTTTCCCTTGTTATCTATCGGGGAAATTTCCGAAGAAGCTGCCACAAATAAATTTATTAAAATTTATAGGCGAAATGACACTCGAAAAATGTCACGTGAAGTTACCAATCAAGATTTAATACAACGATTGTTATTACATTCAGATCCTTATAATACTACTCTTCGGAAACTTCCCCCAGAAAAGAAAATACTCAGTCACAAGGTGTAATAGAATTTTTACATATTTAATGATATTATTTAATTTATTTTTACATTTATTGTAATTATATATAGGTTTGTATCTAATTTATATTTAATATTATTTAAAAAAAAAGAAAAAATATTATAAATTAAATTGCATTAAAAATTATTATTGTGTTTTCCATATTTTTCATAATTATCATTAATGTAGTAAAAATATTTTGTAAATAATACGTAATTTTCTTCAAATATATATTTTTTTTTTAGTAAATACATGTTTTTTTTTCATTTATAGATTCCTATGTTACTTCTACAAACTTAAAGAACTAATAAAATAAAAAAAATAGGTAGAAATAGGACTTAAACTATTAATGACCGCCGTTGTATGGAGCGTGTCCCACTGTGCTATGCCCCAGTCAATGATATTATAATAAAAAAGAGGTAACTAGATAAGTTACTTCTACTAAAAAATGAAATGGCACCCGAAAACTAAGCTAGTAGCAAACCTGAGCGAAAGCATTGACAGACCGAAAAACTTATCTGTTCCGGTGGCCAAAATTGGAACTACGTGAAATGTCAGTTTTTGCAACGCAAAAACTACATTTAATGACAATACTAAAAAGACAGTAGCGACGCCGCGACCGGAACAGATAAGTTTGTCGGTCTATACGTACGCCGGCGCCGCCGTGTACAATTTTTGACTTCACTTCAGTACTGACATAACCTATCTACCTCTTTTTTATTATAATATCATTGGCTCCATTAATATAAAAATGCATGTTTGAAAATTCAACAAAAAAGTTAAAAAAAAACACCAAAATATTTTTTTACTGCAATCCCCAAGACTATTAGTAATACAGACTTTAAATTTGCACCGGTGACGCCCGCGAGCGTTCAAGAAGAAACTTTTCACAAGTTTTAAAGGGATCTAAATGGGCCTTATGTATTTCAAAGTTCATCTCTATGTTTTAACATTGCTAACTGTGAAATTAGGTTTTATTTTTTACCAATGTTCGTACGTAGAACAATGATAAGAAATAATAAATTAAGGAAACATGGATCATTTGCCCTCCGCGTAACACTCTAATCAAACACCAAATTGATTTTAAATCTCTTTATAAGAAGTAGATATAAAAACGCCTCGACAGTCCACTTCGCCATGATCTGGGGTCCTGGGTTTAATTCCAGAGTCAGGGAAAGTTTGTCCAAGCAATCATAATTTCAACGATGGAGGCGTTTGCTCTGTAGTGGGATATTAAATAGGCCGATTTCTTGGCGATCGTACCTTAGTTCTTTTCTTATATCCAACACGAGTAAAAATAATCACAATTACTTATCACAGTTGCTGATTCTACTGTGATTAAATATGATTTAAAAAAAATTGGTAACGTTTTCACGTACTCATTGCCGATACAGGATAATCCTTGAAAATGGTTCGGTGTTTTACGATCTGCGAATGCGGGTACATTTTATTTAGTGGTTAACGAAGAGAAAATGCCGCATAGTAGATAATCTCGTATATTGCACAATCTAATCTCGTTCAGTTTATTTTTTTTCGGACCGAAATCGTTTAGATAAACCTCAATAGGCATAGTCAATTAAGTACACGTTAACTATTCTTTATTGTTATTTGAATTTTGGACGGTATTATTTATTGAAATAAAAAGTGATTGAAGTGAAGTGTTGAGAAGTTGGCCTTGTAGTAGAAGTCTTTAAAACTCGTTTCAAAGAAAAAAGGCTTATAGTAAATAGTGACAAAGTATGAAATATAATTCTTCATCACGACACAAACTGTTAAATTAATGTGCTTTTTTAATTTTTTAATAAAGCTGATTACCCTTATTAACTGGATCTAAATACTACGTTATGCCTTTGATTTATTTATTTAATTCAACGTAAACGCCAATTCGGTCAACACGCGCACGTCAACGAATTCTTCTAAATTAGAAGTGCTGCTAATGTTTAACGAGCTCTTTGACTCGGAGTCCACATAACGACTCTAATTCAAAAGAAGCATACGAAGGAATTTAAAACGCAACAACTTTTGTTCTAAATGTTTGAGCCTGATTGGATTTGTTTCGTCCCCCCATTCAGGGCAAGCACCAATGGCGTACAGTCGTTCGGTCTGAACACTAGTTAACCATTGACTGTGCCCCACAATAATGCACCGGGTTTTATTTTTCCCTCTTTTATTTGTTTCTCGGTCAAACACTCATTTATTGAGAACCGTCAGACTATCTTTTTTCATTGGTAAGTATAATTACTTTTTCCAAATTATTGTTCATGTGAATATTGTAGAGTAAATAAAGGCTAAAACAGGGTTATAAATGTAGTGGTTAATAGGAATGGCCGATACAAATCGTATATAGATATTAAATCGTATATCAGGCCAATATCGTAAAATCCGATATCGCTGCGTATCCAAACTATATATTTGGTGACTAGCTCGGGGCGCCCGCTTCGCGGTCGCGCCCAGAGCTAGGTCGCTCCGCGACGCCGGCCGCTGTCGGGCTTCGCCCTCCGCGGCGCTCGGCCTTCGGCCTTGCTGACGTAGCTCGGCCTGCGGCCTCGCAAAATTTACATGGCTGGGTTGGACTGTCCGTGAGCGTGTCCTTGTCCTTTTTTAACTCGCGAGGGGGGCATTAGCGGAGTCCTAGTGCTTTGTACAAGGCCGCTGTCGGGCTTCGCCCTCCGCGGCGCTCGGCCTTCGGCCTCGCTGACGCAGCTCGGCCTGCGGCCTCGCCAAATTTTCATGACTGGATTGGACTGGTCGCGGCAATGTCCATAATCTTTTTTAACGCCTGTGCGGGGCATCAGCGGAGTCCTAGTGCTTTGTACAAGGCCGCTGTCGGGCTTTGCCCTCCGCGGCGCTCGGCCTACGGCCTCGCTGACGCAGCTCGGCCTGCGGCCTCGCCAAATTTTCATGACTGGGTTGGACTGGTCGCGGCAATGTCCATAATCCTTTTTAACGCCTGAGCGGGGCATCAGCGGAGTCGTAGTGCTTTGTGCAAGGCCGCTGTCGGGCTTCGCCGTTACTTAACTGACGTTTATTTACCGTAGCAGTGTCCTTTTTCCTTTTTAAACGCCCAAAGAGACATAAATAAGTCCTAGGGCTTCGTTCAAGGCCGCGCCGGACTTAGCCCTACGCGGCGATTGATGATTGATAGTAATTATACAAAATACTTTCTCTCTGTCTTGACCAAGTAAAATGGGTAGAATTCGGTTCTGGCACTCGCCGGCCGCTGCCGCGGCACGCTCGCTACGCTCGCTCGGCTCGTGCGTTTGTGGTCGCAGTTCTAACATAACCTAAACTTACACAGAGTGATGCTCCCCGTGGGATTCGAACCCACGACCTCTGGGTTTTAGAGCCAAACAATGTGTTTGAATTAATCACATAAGACCATTTTTGGTACGTATTCGTAACGTTCTTTCAAACACTTGAAAATTTTCATACAAACTCACTGCCCCAATATAAAGCTCCAAGTCCAGTACAAAATGTATGGGGAAATCCCTTTGGTAGAATAAAATTTATTTTAAATTTTTTTCCAATTCGCACGGATTTTTACTAAAATTTGGGCTGAAATGAAAACAAAAGACGACATTTGACAGGTCCTCATACTTGCTTTTGTCCCGAAATCGATATTTTGATTTTTTACATTTTCCCCTAAATCTCCAAAATTACCCCGAAAATGGGGTAAATTTATACACCATCTGTTAGGAAATGTCCGTCGCAACAACAAAGGTCATGCAACATTTTCTTCTAAAATACCTACTTTCATCTTAAAAATCGATTTAAAAATTCTCGCAAACAAAAGATTTTCCAAAATGGCCGCTTGCTCGTCCGCCATATTGTTTGGAATTTTTTTCACATTTTTTCCTTAATGCTATTTAATTTTCACAAATAATAGATTTTACAGAGCTACTCTACGACCCATATTGGCCTCTCCAGAGACTCTCAAAGGGACCCCTTCCGAAAAAGTTTGAGTCTCCACAACTCCCTGTGTTGCCAGTTGCCGTTGATCAAAATAGTCAAATGTCATTTTGGGGTACACAATCTATAACGTCTGGGGAATATTTTTTGCGAAAAGTCTTTATTTCTATTTTCGACCTTTTTGGGGCATAAGTCAAAAACTACCAAAAACTTCCAAAATATTTTTTCATCTGGCAATACCTCACGCTAAAACTCATAACCGCCTAGTACATTTGAACTTTTCTTTTGGTTCACCAACTGCCCGAAAAATCAATGTGTAAGTTTTGAAAACCAGAAAATTTTTAAATTTTTGTGACAGCTCGTCCGCCATCTTGAATTTCTCTGATCCCGTATTTTTCCCATATACTACACTATATACCGCATCGAACTGCATTTTTACTTTTTTTCTCTGTCCCACCCAGTCGGCTAAACAACTCGAGATAGAAGGCCATGTCGAAAATTTTCATTTCGCCCTCACGCCCAGTGTTGCCAGGTGATTGTCAAATCTCTACCATGATGTCATTAGGGAGCCCGGAAGACATGATTTCTCATACTCAGATTTTCTCCAAATGCCGTATTTCGAGTCGACCCTTTTTTGGGCCCTGTGGCTAAAACTACCAAAATCTCCCAAATCTTTTTTCCACGTAGCAACACTCGACACAGAGCCCCACCTTGCCGCTATACAAATCAACTCTGTAAAGTGTTGCCAAATCAGTCAAAACGGGCTTTGAAATTTTCGAAAAAAAGTACTTTTTGCAATTTTCTCTCCTGCGCGGCGGCCATCTTGAATTTTTGACAGCGCGTATTTTTCCCATAGACTACACCATAGACAGCGTCGAAACTCATTTTTATTTTTTTTCTACCGTCTATAACATGGCCCCGACAACTCGTGAAAGTTGACGACACCCCAAAAATTTCTAAAATTCGCCACTCCCAGTGTTGCCAGCTCTCGTCGACGAAACTACCAGAAAGTCATTAGGGGCCCGCCGAACTATAGATTCGTAGCCCCGATTTTCCCCTAAATGCCCGATTTCGAATCGACCCTTTTTGGGCCCCTGGAGCGGAAACTACCAAAAACTACCAAAATATTTTTACGCCTGGCAACACTCGACGCTAAGACACACACCCGCGCAATACAACGTTTTCGCATAGAGTGTTGCCAAGTGGACGAAAAATCGATTTTAATTTTTTGCAAAAAAAAACTTTTTACAAATTTGGTCGCTAGATCGTCCGCCATCTTGTTTTTTTTTTGCCAATTTTTTTACTTAAACTACATTATATACCGCATCGACGGCCATTAAAATTTTTAATCTGCGACGCATAGTGTTGCCAGAGGATTTTTTCAAAGCCGGCAAGGGCGAAAAATCGATTTTCTTCCGCCGTTGCCAGTGTTGCCAGGCGATTTCCAAAAAAATACCAGATGGTCACTCGGCACCAGGGTTGCCACCAAACTGCATACTCGGATTTTCGCCAGCTGTCAAAAAGTCATTTTCTACTAAATGTACCAAAAGTCCGAAAACTACTATGAACGTGGTAGATTTTTTTCGCACGTGGCAACACTCTGATAAATTACCCTCCAGAAGCACGGGAACTCGTTCCCCTCTAGTGTTGCCATATGTCAGAAATTTCGATTTGAAAAATTGCAAAAATTTTCTCCGTCGGTTTTTTCCCGCCAGCGCCGCCGCCATCTTGGATTTTTTTAATCTGTGGCCGAATCCTATAAATTGACTATATTTCTGACGCACCTGAAAAAAAGGGTGAAATTATCTATGCTCACCACAGAGTTAGAGCCCCCCCAAAAAGGGTCGATTTTTCAATTTTCGAGGCAAGATGGCGGCGCCGCCATTTTGTTTTTCTGACATTTTACTTTTTAAAGTCGAATCGTTTGCCTCAGACTACACCCCTACCAAATCTTATGCCCATCCGATTGATAGTGACAGAGATAGAATGACCAACATGGCCGCCATCTTGGATTTTCGGAAAAAAAAATAAAAATTTCCAGATTGATTGGCGAAACTTCCACGACCGTAGTACATCACTTGTCGAAAAAATGCTGGCAACACAGCGAAAAAAGGCCTTGATGAATCAGTCAGTCAGTGGTAATTTAGCTTTATATAATATAGATACACGATATTGCTGGATCGATGCGATGCGTCTCGATTTGATATCTAGCTCGATATCCAAGACCTATCGATAAAGGATATTAAACCGTATCGCGTTGCGATACGAGCTAAAGAAAGGATTTGTGAGTGAGTGAAATAGCATTAGTCGTGTTTTCGTACAATTCTAAACCTTATTTGTATAAAAATAAGGTTGTTTCAATACTTTCTTGTGTATTTTGACACATTTTTATTAGACCTTATTTTGTCAGCAATAAGATGCATTTTCGATTTGCAATTTTACGTAACTCTCACGGACCTTCGTCCTTGAACTCATAGCATTGGTGATCCATTTCTAACTTTTGTTATTCTATTAATAGATTCGATGGTTGGTATTATTAAGTTTATGTATTTCATGCTTTTAGTTACTACTAATGAGTTCTGCATTAATAAACATCGTATTTAGAAGTTCTAAATACGATCTTTATTAATGCAGTACTTACTGAAACACAAATAACTAAGTAAATACTATTAAAGCATCCTTAATACACCTAAAGTAACTAATCGAGTCAGTTTTAAGAAATAAATCACAATGAAAATATCGTGTCATGATACAGTATCTAGTTTCAGAACACATCGTTTTATAGGTTTAGTGTAACCAAATACAGTCCGATACTCCGATACACCAATATATAGTTTCACAGTCCGATACTCCGATACACCAATATATAGTTTCAAATAATATATAGTTTCAGAATCCGATATCAGATATCAATATATAGTTTCGATTCGATATTGTAAAATTCCGATATTACCCACTACTAGTGGTTAATATTGTGTGTAGTTTTTATGTAGGTATACTACATTTTTTTCTCGTAGTAACTCGACCCGAATTCGACCATTATCTCGATCAATGTCGACTCGATGCTATATAGGCCGAAAAATCGTTATTTCATAATTATATTCTATGCCTGCCCCAGCTTTGCGTGGATGGTTCATCTAATATACAGGGTGTTAGGTAACCCGAGGGACATATTTAAGGAGAGTGTTCAGAAACCGATTTAGAGTCCAATTCGCTATAAAAAATATATCCTTAATTTTTTTCATAATTATCCTAATAATTTATGTATGCATGAACTACCTAAAAATCCCGTGTGCTGAGCGACCGTTTACGCCTGAAACTCAAATTGTACGCGATTACAATTTGAGTCGTACTTGAACGAGTGCACGAAATAGGTACTGTGAAGGAAAGAGTGCCCGCACGTTACGCGGATTTTCATGTTTCGACTAAGGTTATTGACAGATATTTACCAGAGTTTTTATTGATTTATACTTATTTTGTTATATGAAGGCGTGAACTATTTGGGGTTTAAATATGTCCCTCGCATTTCCTGTCATACTGTATTGTGTACTAACCATGTACAAACCTTGTATTCAATCATAAAAAGAAAATGAATGTTCTGAAGTTGTAAACGCACACATTTATAACAATGACAATTCTTTTTTATTAAGACAAACTAACTTATCGTTTTTTTAAATTCGAAACCATAAGTGGAAACTCGTTTTTACATGAGTCTTTCATTTAATGCTCATTAAGAAAAAGAAAACAGCTTTTTGAATTACCTTAATCCACCGATCAAAATCATTGCTTCCCAATCAGATTCCGACCACAAAAATTCTATTGGAGCATTTCAATTAAATCTTAGAAGGTTTCTTGTTGAAGGAATGCTTCTCCTTTAGACAAAGGACTTATGTACAAAGCCGTTTCAGGTAATTAATCCTCTCGGAATTCTTTTAGATGTAGCCAGTCAGAGAAAATAATCACAATCCATCTTGAACTCTTGACAAAAGATCAAACAGTTCTTTCTCCGCGTAGGCTCATTTTACCGGAATTTTTGGGTCATTTTGCTAAGTCCGATTTTGACAATAAGTGCACGAAGCTTGAAGCGAAGAAACGTGTAAATAAAATGTATGTTAAAGCGATTGTTGTCGCCAAGCGGCGCACTCATTGAATAAAAAATCATATTATTTATATTAATACAAAGATTAAGAAATCCTATGTTACGTTTGTATAAAAGAGGATAAAGATTGTTTACGTTCTTCTTCTTTTCTTGGTAGAGGACTTTAGTAAACAAAACAAATTGTTATAGAATTTCAAATCTTTTACTGCCATCTTATTTCATGAGAAGTTCCTCACCTCCCAATCAAAACATTACTACCCACCCTTTCGTATTTACATGCGAAAATAAATATTGAACTTGAATTAGATGGATCAGGCTCTACTAGACGTCGCAACTAGTGAAAAGTTTGCGGCGAAAAGCCCCACTGTACGTGGGCTGTGCAAATTTAAACGGACATTGGGGGCCGCTCGTTCCCGAGCAAGAGAACGCCATTTGCGCGACATATTTTCTAGGACATTCAGTGCCGAGAAAAGTCCACTTCCCTCAAAACTATGACTCGCCTAATGGTTTTTGAATTTGCCTATGATAGGCTGATAATGCGGCACCATTATTTTACAACTGGCTATTTTTCTCTTGTGACGTTTGGTGCGCCGCGAAAGATGCAGGTTGCCTTACCCACTCATATTTTTTTCTGAGGAGAATGCGTTTATGCACCATAACCGCAGGCTAGCTAGATCTGCGACCGTATGTGGGAGTCGTAACTAAAGCGTCCACTACCTACTAAACTCCCCCGGTTTCACCTTCACACCCGATTAGCTATTGACCAGTCCACCCCCGGGTAACGTTAGAATCCTGCAACGTTCAAACAGTTATGAGAATGAACTATTTATTTTTATTGGTCTTGGTGTATCTCATATAAATTAATTATTTTTATAGAACATACAACAAAAAAAGCCGTCCCACTAATTTATACACAGGCCAAGTAAGTACTTAAAACACTGAATAAACTAGGAGGGTAATATATTTATTTATCTTAGTTTACAAGTGGTTTTATCTAGCTTATATTTTCAAGCATTTAAACTTTTTATAACACCGGCTCGACTGACACTAAGTTAGCCCATTATAATAATTTGTTACTGTCTACGCAATCTTCTTTGCGAAAATAAGTTTCATAGCAATCTTCCAATTACTTTTGTTTTTCTACACTTCTGTTTTTCTCATTTCTTTAAATTAAAATACTATCGAGCGTACGTGATATGAACTTGAATAAACGTTTACTTACTTTAGCTTATATTGTACACAGCGTATATTTGCTATGTTTGTGGGAGACCATGCTAAAGCCTTAGTAGTTGTAGAGCCATGCTGTTTTACAGAACGAATAGCCCGGCTCGTCCTGGGAAGTACCACCCTCTCACATAACACCAGCGTGAAATAATAGTGACTACTATTGTGTTTCGTCTGGTTTGTGAGAGTGCTGGAGGTCAAGCAAAAAAAAGGTCATCAATTAAAATATCCATCTTTGGTCCATGTCATGCTTAACACATAGAATAAACATGGAATAAACCAAGCCCTCAATAGGAAAACGCATCGTTTTATAACTTAAGAACACTAATCATCAGCGATAAAAATTAATAACCTTCATTTTCAAACCACCATACTAAACGGTACTAAAGAAAACTTTGTATGCGCCAAAAAACTTAATGACAACATCGTGACAACATCAGAGAAGTACATGAATTAACCCCAATACTAACAGTTGGTTATATTCTCGCCATTCCTCGGATACCTTTTAAACCAGAAAATGGATGGTACAAAGAAGTTATAAAAAGAAATACGACACTCCTCTCTGTTTATTACCGTACATTAGTTATACTGCTTCCGTAGTGTCGTCTCGGCATGAAATGGGAACTAATGAGATTTTGATGTTTTTTTGACTGTGCTTTTATTTTCCTTGGTAGCGTAAAGGCTGGGACCTTGCGGTGGAGGTGCAATATTATTATGAAAGCCTGTTGAGGTAGCGTAGCGATATTGTTTCATAATAAACTGACAAGTTTGTATTTTGTTATGGCGTGTCAATATTGCAGTTGTTAAAACTAAATAAAACTTGAAATGGAAATGTTACTACTATTGTGTGTTACTACCAAGGAGAGTTGCGAATTAATGGCAACTCAATTTATTTAACTCCATTAGACTCGATATACTTAATTAAAAAGGAATCTTCAAAATGTGTAGGCCCGCATAGTTTTAGAATGACTGCGGAAGTTTGAGTTAGTGGAAGATGGATGTTTGTTACTCTTTCGCAGAAAAATATAGAGCGCATTGAGGTGGAACATTGCAGCGATAGCATCCTACTTCCTACTAATCCTACTAATATTATAAATGCGAAAGTCTGGATGTTTGGATGTTTAGATGTTTGGATGTTTGTTACTCAATCACGCCTAAACGGCTGAACGGATTTAGATGAAATTTGGCACACGTATAGTTTATAACTCGGAATAGGACATAGGCTATAAAATTCCTACGGGAAACATCTCATTCCCGCGGGAATATCAATTTTGAAACTACTGAACCGATTTGAATAATTCTTTCACTGTTGGAAAGCTACACTATTCCCGGTGAACATTTTATTTTTTATTTTTATTGACTTATTATTAAATTTATCATAATTTTTCGACATGTAAAATTTGACTTGTTTGATTGAATGTGCTATAATACGAGCCAAAATTGAATAAATGAATTTGATTCTTGATTCTTGATTCATAGGGTACTTTTGATCCTGGAAATGTGGGGAGAAGGGGGGGATATTTGAAAAAAGAGATTACGCGCGGGTGAAACCGCGAGCGGAAGGCTAGTAGGTTATAAAGTATAACATAATATTATGTTATGTGTTATATTATATATAACATTATTAAATGTTATATTATAACATTTTATACGCGAAGACGCTGGCGGAAGCTGGTACAATATAATTAACAATTTATATTCTGTTGTCGCCTCGCTAACACCTAATAGTCCTATAATATTGGCCAGATAACAGCCTTGACCTTGAAATTAAGTTCAAATACTCGCCTTTTTAAAACAATCTTCGAGGATCACTCAGCTATATCAATCAAGCGTGTTTAGGAAAATTACATACATACATAAGTATCTATACCAATATAAAGAGGAAAGATTTTTTTGTTTGTTTGTATTGAATAGGCTCGAAAACTACTAAACCGATTTGGAAAATTCTTTGACTATTGGAAAGCTACACTATCCTCGGGTAAGATAGGGTACTTTTGATCTCGTAAATGTGGCGAAAGGGGGGATTATTGACTAAAGAAAACAAGCGCAAGTGAAACCGCGGGGGCGGCCGCTAGTACATTTATAATCTTGTTCATTGAATATAAAAATGTACAAAAAATATTCTGCTTTTCCTACTATTTTATTAGTAGGATAATCAGATATTACTCAAAGTTTTCCATAAATTATTAATTACGAAGATACATAGAAATAATAACAATCATAAATATCGTAAATTGTTCACACAAAAGTATTTTATCTCGTTATGTAAAACCTTCACCGCTGTCTGCGATGCTAGTGTACTTGGGCAGCGGTAATCACTTACCGCCAGTTGGTTCACACTGTTCACAGTTTATCTCTCTGTTTTACTGCATATTATTTACTAGCCTTTCGCTCGCGGTTTCACCCGCGCGTAATCTCTTTTTTCAAATATCCCCCCTTCCCCCCACATTTCTAGGATCAAAAGTACCCTATGTTCATCGGGGATAGTGTAGCTTTCCAACAGTGAAAGATATAATTCAAATCGGTTCAGTAGTTTCAAAATTGATATTCCCGCGGGAATAAGACGTTTTCTGTAGGAATTTTATAGCCTATGTCCTATTCCGGGTTATAAACTATACGTGTGCCAAATTTCATCCAAATCCGTTCAGCCATTTAGGCGTGATTGAGGAACAAACATCCAAACATCTAAACATCCAAACATCCAGACTTTCACATTTATAATATTAGTAGGAAGTTGGATTTTGCCAATGACAATTGCAATGTAGAGTATTATTGCAGTCTTGACGTCGCGCGAAGAAACAATACCAAATACAATATTGCCAGTGTTTACAGACCGCCTCCGCTTGATTCCCTCCGCTACACAATACTTTCGCGCTGAATACACACAGCCGTGTTGTCTCGGACTAGCTTACTTCAATATGGAAACTACTTCTTAGAATTGTTGAATTAACTATTGCTCCCTATTGTATTATGAAAACTGAGTAGCTGATTATTTCATCAAACAATTACCGTACTAAAAAAAACAAAATCAAAAATATGCTTTATTCATCAGTATTGGCAGACAGACACGCAGCCCACCTGATGGTAAGCGGCCACTGCGGCCTATTCCATAGAGGGAAACTTCACCAGGAAGCGTTTGATTGTTTGTTTGTTTGTATTGGCGCTGAAACTAATGAACCGATTTGAAAAATTCTTTCACTGTTGAAAAGCTACACTATCCCCCAGTGACATATGGTACTTTTTATTAGAAATCCCCTCCCCTATGAAGGGGAGGGGGTATTTGTAAAAAGGAATTACGCGCGGGTGAAACCACGGAGGCGGCCACTAGTCAGACATAAATCACTTTCCAATATTTTCTCTCAACACTTCAAAGTTGAACAGATAACATTTTGTTATAATTAAAATGAAAGCTTCGGCGATAATGTGTTTGAATTCGTTATAATGGTGTAATAGAGTAAGAGATTCTAAAGTATGGTAGGTCAGCGTTTACAAACCGCCTTTGCTTGATGCCCTCTGACATAAATACTTTTGCGCTGAATTCACACAACCCTACTGTCATTGGCGAACTTTACCCGCTTCTGTGAAACCAGACCTGAGATGCGTTACTTTACAAGCAATTACTTTCTGAAATTCCTTTAGAATTAACCATAATAGCAATACGGGCTCTGTTGTTACGCTAAGAGGTACGCCACGGCCTTTATAAATTAACTAAGCGCCTTTAACTAAACTTTTCCGGTAATTGACGATCCATTTGGGACCACAGTTGAGAAAGCAGATGCGAAGGTAAAAGATTCAACATATGGGGGGGTAGTGTTTTCCTGTACATATCACATAATGTGATTGTGTAGATGATTAATATATGGTAGACAATGTCTTTACGAGTTAACATAAAAAAGTTGCACTTACGTAAACATTGGTGTGTACAAAATATTCAACTCTTTACACATTTGAGTTTGCTGTTTGCTGTACTGGGTGGTTTTATGTATAACTAGCGGTCGCTAGCGCGGTTTCACCCGTGCATAATTTCTTTTTTCAAATATCTCCCCTTCCCCCCCCCCATTTCCGGGATCAAACGTACACTATGACACCCGGGGATAGTGTAGCTTTCCAACAGTGAAAGAATTATTCAAATCGGTTCAGCAGTTTCGGAGCTGCTGATACATACGAACAAACAATCAAATCTTTCCTATTTATAATATAAGTATAGATATATTTTGTTGTATGTACCTTCAATGGTTCTTATTTAAATTTTACTAGACCAGTGTTTTTTTTTCGCTATGACATTAATTTGAGCCTTTAATAAGTTTTTGCCAATGGCTTTGTTAATCTTTCGAGCCCCGGATTACCAGACACAATAGAAAATCTATTGTTACGCGGCACCCGAGTGCCGGTTCGGGATTGAGTGGTTAATAATATCAGAAGACAAGTTATTTACACATTGTATCGTACTGTTATTGTAAGTAAATACAAGTCCTAATTCGTTTTAATATCTAACCACATTTAAAAGCACTCCTTTTTCCCATACATAGCTCAAGGAAACTGACAGCCGGAAAATATACGAAATTCTGGGCGCGGAGAGTAATCCAGTGGTCTCGCCTCGGAAATACGAAAAGGACCCTCTAGATTTACGCGGTGCTCGGTGCACGAAAATGAATTTATTTAACGGAGACTAAATTAAATACAAATATATTCATATTACACAAACAAATGTTTATAACGTTCGCCGGGATAGTACGTGCTTTAAACATTGTTGCTTGCAAACATTCTAATCTAATTAGGAGTTATCTCGGATGTACTGATTAGTGGGAGCAGATAACCGCGCCACGTTTTCGTTTTAACCGTCTTCTATTTTGAAAGTACAAGTAAGAGTTTTGTGCAATGATATTTAAATATTTAATATAATACATGCACTTTTACTGATTAGTAAAGAGAAAGCTAGTAGACATCACATAAAAGACCGATAGCTATTACGCCATCTTTAATATAAAATTACATCGCAAAAGTGAGCGATTGACGATTTCGAGTCTTTACAATATTCTTGAAGTTTGTACTATCTGCTTAATTATCAAAATATTATATGTGTTATGTAAAATAATTAAAAAAGCGTCTGGTTGGTCTAGTGAAATTGGACACACACTCTCGCATTTATAATGTTAGTATAGATAATTAAAAATAAAAACATTCCGCGAATACAAATTATTATGTAGGTACCTTATTTCAAGTCAATAACAAATCACTTTGTTCCTAATTCAGAATAAATGCAAATCATTCTTAACCATTTTTGTTTCCAATGGATCGATAGCCATATCGGTCAAATATTAATTTATTCAATTGTTTGCGTCAGTAAAAGCAGCACAATGGATTATTTATATTACTATGCTTCTGCATGTATCCTATTTCCTCTTCTTTAATTTGATGTCAGGGTTTTCTTAGCCACTGGCTTAGGACTTGTTTTTGTAAATGCCATACAATTTTACATCTTAGTTTTTTTTGAGAGGGGGGATGTTTTTAAGGAGATTATGCCGTTGAGCAAATTAACCGCAGGCTAACCAAGTTTGTCCGCAGGGCTGTGTGTGGGACTCGGGAATATAACCTTTTTGACCGCCTCCGTAAAATAGTGGCTAAGCCGCTCGGGTATAAAACCCGGAGGTCGTGGGTTTGATTCCCGCCTTGGGTCTGGTTAGTAGTAGGACTTTTTCAGAGTCCGACTTGCTAGCTACCCCCACAGGTGGAATCTGCCGTTATAATAGCTCTGGCTGTATTCCGGTAGTATTAATGTGCGAGCCTGTACACTTGAAACCAAAGGCTCGAAGACCAGATGAGCCTACAGTCTGGCAGCACATTGAACGACGCTTCTAGGTGAAGTGTCTTTCAATGAAATAGGCAGCAGTGACTGCATACCATCAGGTGGGCTGCGTTGCGTGTCTGTCTGCCAACTGAAGTAGGTAGTATTTAAAAAAAAGTTCG
The DNA here is from genome assembly GCA_949319885.1 of Mecyna flavalis. Lineage (NCBI taxonomy): Eukaryota > Metazoa > Arthropoda > Insecta > Lepidoptera > Crambidae > Mecyna > Mecyna flavalis. The sequence goes on from OX439426.1 coordinate 13,084,705, forward strand.
TTCCGCTGCCCTAAATACCCTTGTTTTCATTTTCGGGTTCAGGAAAAAAATATTTTTCCGGGATTAAAAATAGCCATTACTATTTTCAGTTTCCCGTATAAATCAAGTCAAGTCAATCAATGGATTACGGGAAATGGCCCGTTGCGACGTGGAGGACAAACTAAAACACTTCTCCTTTTTAACCGACTTCAAAAAAGGAGGAGGTTATATGTTCAACTGTATGTATTTTTTTTTTTTTTTTTTTTTTTATGTATGTCCGTCGATTTCTCCGTCAATTGTGGACCGATTTAAATAATTCTTTTTTTATTTGAAAGTGCATAGTTCAGAGGTGGTCCTATTGTCACCATGTCAGGATCTGATGATGGGATCCCGGAAAAATCAAGGGAAAACCTCAAATTTTAGAGGCTGCGCCTACGCGTTACTTGTTTTTTCTGAAGCCATTCAAGTTTTTGCGTCCGATAGACATCATTTTATGTTGATGAGCTGATGATGGAAGGTACAACTCCTTAACGGTTAGGAGTTAGGGGATAATTCTTTCAGTATTGTAGGAATATGTGGACCGTTAGTTGTATTTTATGTACTTTTGCAGCTAAGGTGATGATGGAAAGTACAACTCCTTAACGGTTAGGAGTTAGGGGATAATTCTTTCAGTGTTGTAGGAATATGTGGAACGTTAGTTGTATTTCATGTACTTTTGCAGCTAAGCTGATGATTACCCGGGGATGGGCTGGTCACTAGCCAATAAGGTTAGCACCGGCTCGTCCTAATCGGGTGTGAAGGAGAAACCGGGGGAGTGTAGTGGGTAGCGGACGCTTCGGTCTCGAGTCCCACACACGGCCGCGGGTCTAGCTAGCCTGCGGTTATGGTGCATAAACGCATTCTCCTCCTACCCATGGTGCTGAACACTTAATGAATACCTAATATTATTATCAAATAATACAATTCTACTCGTATTTTCGCTATCATTATTATGAAAGAGTTACTCACTACCTACGTGTTATTCACACTAAAAATAGAAAAATAAACAAACTTTTTTTAAAAAAAATTAAACCGACTTCAAAAAAAAAGAAACAAAAAACTACCTAAAAAACTGAAAAGCAAAAAATAATTTTAATGAGACATTCATCAAATGCGCTTATTGTCTAAGCCTATTAATTAAATTGTATTTTACGTGCTAGGTAGGTACCTACTAATCTGTTTGAAGTCGGTGCCAAGCCAAAGGTAATCAAAAATGATATATAATAATAATGTATTATAAAGGGTTACTTATTAATCCGCGGACGTAGGTACGTAATCTGGGTACCTACTATTTGGCTTGGCACCGACTTCAAACAGATTAGTAGGTACCTACCTAGCACGTAAAATACAATTTAATTAATAGGCTTAGACAATAAGCGCATTTGATGAATGTCTTATTAAAATTATTTTTTGCTTTTCAGTTTTTTAGGTAGTTTTTTGTTTCTTTTTTTTTGAAGTCGGTTTTTATATTTGTACAGACGCGACTTAACTATAGTAACTATGTAAAAAGTGCAACCGGGTAATCGAGACTGACCGTCGTCGTTGTTTTGGTGTAACAACCATATCTAATAATGCAGTAATATTTCAATATGAAGCACAGTCCAAAGAATTGGTTTCCGCGAAGGTACACAAAGCTAAGACACGTCCGGTCGGTATGTGCTCAGGCTGTCGGCGCCTGCATTAAACATGAGGTATTTGCCGATCGCCCGCAGGCGTTACTGGACGCATTATCCTACACATATTTAAAAGGTTGGTAACATTTTGATATATTGTTCTTTCGAAGATTTTATTCGCCAAAATATTCAATACGTGTGTGCTTTCTTTTAGTCAATAGGAGTCGACTTCTTAGAGCATTTAGTTATATGCTTAACGATCGTTAAAATTAAAAATATTATAGTAATGTCAATATTGGAGAATAAGGTTCAGCACTAACAGATTAGTTCATGATAGTTTATCTCTTTCAAGGGTTTCAAGGGGGTGTCAAGCGCAATACAAGAACACCAGAAGAGGTGTTCTCTAGCCTCTGCACCTCAACTCCACTCTCACCTTCTCGCGGTGAACCCCGTTACGCTGAGTAACCTTGAGGAAGATTGGGTGAAAATCCTAGTGGGAATCGAGGTCAGCAAACAGACGAGAGTACAGGGGGGGCTAACAGGGCAAATCTTTGGTCTGTTGGCTTGGCGGCCTTCAGAGAAGGAGGAGCCACCAAGGGTCGGTAGCGGAGGAATCTTACGTAGATCAACGGTAGCGCCCAAATCTCTCTTAAGTAGAGATACTTCTCACTCATCGGGACGTTCTGGGCAGACGGATGAGTTAAACGCCTAAACCCTTCAGAAAATTATGAATAGACAAAGTAAAAGATGGCCCCGAGTTCCCAGCGGACAGGCAACACCCAGCAGAAGCAGCAGCGTGGGTTCCAGCCAGTCCAGGGGTGCGAAGAATCCCTGGGAGTCAACCAGCTGCTACAATACTAAAGTGAATAAACATCAATCCCACGAGACCACATTACATATTGGATCATACAACATACGTACACTATCGAATGACGATAAAATGGAAGAATTACTACATGAGCTATCAAAAATAAAATGGGACGTTCTAGGCCTGTGTGAGGTGAGAAGACCGGGGGAGACATGCGTGAAGCTAACGACAGGACATACCTTCTTTCACAAAGGTCGAGACGATGGAAGAAGAGAACATGGAATAGGTATACTAATACATAAACGCCTCGAACAACAAATAAAGGCCATAGAATCAATATCAGAAAGAGTTTTGTACGCCACTTTACACGTATCCAAGAATCTCATACTCAAAGTTATCGTTGCTTACGCACCAACCTGCAACGAAAAAGATGACACAATAATTGAGAGTTTCTACGAAGATATCGCAAAAGCGATGGCTGCCGATAAAGCAACATACACAATGATCATCGGAGATTTCAACGCCAAGATTGGTAAAAAACAGGACACATCGGAAGTATTTATGGGCGCGTTTGGATATGGCGACAGAAATTCTCGTGGGGAAATGTTGGCCGATTTCCTGCAAGCAAACAAACTCTTTCACATGGGCTCCTTCTACGAAAAGAGATCAGAAAGAAAGTGGACTTGGCTCTCCCCGGGGGGTCGGACTAAGAATGAGATTGATTACATTTTTGGCACCCACAGATTCATCTTTCAAGACGTTACAGTGCTAAATAACTTCTTTACGGGAAGCGACCATCGACTCATAAGAGCTAAAATTACGTTAAACTCAAAATTACAGAGATACACCAAACTCGTGAAAAGTAAGAGCAATCAATTCGACCCGCTTAAACTTAAAACAAATGAAGCGGAGTACAAATCGTTGCTGAAAGAGCAGCTTGTGAAAATGAATTCGGAAAGACTGAATCTTGATGAATTTAGTGCCAGCCTTAATAATGTCATTTTGGAAACATCACTCAAAGTAGCTACGAAATGCAAAGGGAAGAGAGATAAACTTACTCAAGACACCCAAAACCTACTTCAGCAAAGGCGAGACATGATAGCAAGTGGCAGAAAGAACACAGCGGAGTTCAAAAAGCTGTGCAAAACCACTAGAGAGCATGTAACGAGAGACATTGAGGCATGGAAGGAAAAAACAGTGCAATCAATCATTGAAAAACATCGTGGACCCAAAGTATTCTGTAAGGCACTCCAGACGGGAAACCAACAAATAACCAAATTGAAAGACCATAATGGTGTTTTGGCTACTGACAGAACAAAGATTCTTAAAATTATAGAGAATTACTATCAAATATTATACTCCCCTATGACAGAATATCCTAGCAACTTAAACCGCTCTAAAATAATGAACATTGGGTCAGAGGAAATACCAGATATTGATAGTGATGAGATTAGGAATGCTTTGTCAAAAGTAAAAAATGGTAAAGCTGGAGGAGAAGATGGTATACTGCCGGAAATGCTCAAAGAGGGCGGAGAGCCGCTGATCGCAAAGCTGGCGGATCTATTTAACAGGTGTATGCTACAAGGAGAAATCCCGAAGAACTGGGAAAATGCGGTGGTAATCCTACTATACAAAAAAGGCTGTAAGGCGGACCTGAACAACTATAGGCCCATCAGTTTACTCTCTCAAACTTACAAGCTCTTCTCTAAGGTATTAACTAATCGCCTTACAAGAAAACTGGACTTTTATCAGCCTAGAGAGCAAGCTGGATTTAGACAGGGATACAGTACAATCGACCATATCCTTACTATGAGAGTGCTTATTGAGAAAAGTACGGAATACCAAATACCGCTATGGCTGGCATTCATTGACTATAAAAAAGCATTCGACAGTGTAGAAACGTGGGCTGTCGCGGAAGCACTACGTCATGCCAGAGTAGACAACCGCTACAATAACATCATCGATAGCATATATAAAAACGCAACTTTGAATGTAGCCATTCCTTATCATACTAAGCCAGTTAAGATCCAAAGGGGGGTCAGGCAGGGGGACACTATCTCACCTAAACTGTTTACGCTGGTGTTGGAAGACGTCTTTAAGAAACTGGACTGGGAAGACAGGGGTCTTTCGATAGCTGGTGCACGACTTTCCAATCTCAGATTTGCGGATGATATAGTGTTATTTGCTAGTGACCCGGACGAGCTCCAGTCAATGGTTCAGGAACTACACGACGCGTCCTTGAATGTAGGGCTCGAGATGAACTTAACTAAAACCAAGGTCATGACCACTGATACGGACAGCACGGCGGTGATCACAGTAAAGGGAGCACCACTAGAGAAGGTCACCAAATATGTCTATCTTGGCCAAGAGGTTAAACTGGGAAAAGAGAACCAGGGAACAGAGGTAAACAGGAGGGTGCGTCTAGGCTGGGCTGCCTTTGCCAAACTGGACTTTGCTTTCAGGATGAATCTCACCAGTAATCAGAAAGCACGTATATTTAACCAGTGCGTCCTACCAGTTCTAACCTACGGAGCCGAAACTTGGGTGACAACCAAAAGTATTCTTCAGAAACTAGTAGTCACTCAAAGGGCAATGGAACGTAAGCTGGTAGGAGTATCTTTACAAGACCGTAAGACTAATAAATGGTTGAGAAAACAAAGCAAAGTAGCAGATATAGTAAAGCGAATAGCTAAACTGAAATGGCAATGGGCAGGCCACGTGGCTCGGAAAACAGACTCGTGGTGCAAAGACCTGTTAGAATGGAGACCGTGGGATTTTAAGAGACCAGTTGGCAGACCGCAGATGCGCTGGAAAGATGACATCCGGAAGATAGCGGGCCAGAATTGGATACTAACAGCCCAAAATAGAACGAGATGGAGAGGACTGAAGGAGGCCTACACCAAACTGGTCGAGGAAGGCTTGAGATGATGATGATGATGAGTTTATCTCTTAGATAAAAAATATGTCTTCTTTTTTTTGAAAATTGACTTAAGATAGCTAAAGTATCTAGCAAATAATATATCACTAGTTCTTCTGCCAATAGTAAACCGAAAAAAAGATGATGTGATTACTTTCGGTAGAATTATGATGGCGTTCCTAATACCATTAGTCGATAATAATTTATAACCCCTATCAGCTCTAAAATGAGCGGTGACTTCTGATTGCTCTGTGTTCCTTCTTCCTAAGTACTGCTGCCTAGTAAACACGTTGCAATAATCCGTTCAATAAAAGTATTATTTACGCGTTTATACGCTATATCGCTATCAAGATTATTGCTTGCAATAAAACTTCATCATTATCAATATATTATATACATTTATTTACTTTAGTCGTAATTATATTCTTATTATTTAGACTAGAGACCACGAGTTATACTTAATTCTAGATTATTTCGACTGGGAGACTATTACAGCAACCGTTTCATTGAATTGTCCACTATATTTTCACCTAACTGGTATCACTTAAGTATACAGCCACACTGTCTAACGCTAAGTTTCACAGCCTTTGCGATATGTTGGTACGTGACCAATTTGTCTTCTTTCCCAATTTCTTCAATACACTTCACTGATTACGACGGACTAACATCATTTGATTTCTTTACTTTTTCTTTTCTCTCTTGTATCCAAAGTATAAGCATGTCTGGGACCCATGTGGCTAGTAGTATGATTAGTAAGATGTTCTGTGCTGTGATGCAGATGACATAGCTGTCTGTGTGGTCTCGTATCCATCCGAGGAAGTACCCCGCTGGTGGGACGATGATGCCCATCGTCAACATTCCCAAGCCGACTGCGGCGGGAACCTGGTCCATCCTGCAGTTCTCTGATATGGCAATGTTCCTTGCAACGATCACCATGCTTCTACCAAATCCGTAAAGGCTGGCCATTGTTATCAAAACGTAGAGATTTGTTTGGTACGCCAGAACTGGAATGAAAAGAAAATTGGGTTAGCTTGATGATCTTATAGATTATGTACAAAAAGTACTTTGATCAGTGATGAGACAAAGTCATATGACTTGGTATTTTTATCTCGATAACTTCGATCCTATCAAGAAATCATAGGAAGTTTTCTTGGCTTATGTTTTAGTAAAATAATGCTATCATACTTGGCAAGACAACAATAAACACAACTTTCAGTTAGTTCCAAAATTCATTTGATGTGTATATTTTTGATTTCGTGTAACAATGTTACCTATTTATTTGTGTACTAATATTCTATTGACATTATATTGCTATTGTGAATATGAAACATCTCTTTTTATGTCGATGAGACTTATAGCAATGTTTGGTAAAATGTGAGTTGGTTTATATTTACAATATACTGTATTAGTAAATATAAAAGTAATGTAAACTTGTTGAAAGTAAACAAATACAATTGTTTTGATATTGAGTGACGAAACTATACCGAGAGCTGTTGTTTTATCAAAGGCTCAATGTCAAAGAAAAACAAATCAATTTCTACAACTTGATAAGAAAGACTTGAGAATAAAAAATTCCAGTGATGCCCCATTTCTTCATATCGTGTAAATGATAATAATAATTACAATACACGAGCAACTGTCTAAACAATCTCTTCAGGATTTTACTAGAAGCGTTTTTCATATTATTGTTGCAATATTGTTTTTTTCTGATTCAATCTTTGGAAACGATTTTATCATTTGATACAATAGCACTTCATTATAAAATCGTTGTATTTCGTTTCTTAACATACATACTTCAACATATCACAAGTGTATGGAATATTTTTCCTCTTCTAATTAAAAAAATAACCTAAGACATTACGAAAATTTTTGGTTGAAAAAAAGGAAACATGTAACTTGTTTTGGTAGTTTTCATCGGCCAAACGTTTAATATCAACCTTTTTTACAGTGGTCACAGGTTCGAATCCGATCAAAAAATTGGTCTGTGGGCCTATTAGTTTTCTATGTAAACCTTAAAAATATTCTAGAATGTGATAACAAAAAGATAACAAAAAGAAAAAGAAACTTTTTCTCATATTTCTGTTAGTTTTCGAGATTTTCAGGAAAAGTTCATTTTTTTACCCTTTTCCATTTTTTTTTTCGTATGCCCCGGTGACTCACGACCCTGCTGTTTTAGTATGTTATTACGGAGTCTTTAACGAAAATTTTGACACCAGTTTCAGCTTTTCATCTAAAATGGCACAGTTAAAGCTTCGTGGACTACATGTCGGTTGACAATCAACTTTGGACATTTTTTTATGAGATAGGAGGCAAACAGTTCCACATTTCACATGAAAGTAGGGAAGTATCGCGTTACACGGATATATGTAACAACGGGGCTGTCACATAAATTTATTTGCTAACGGGCTTGTAATCTAACTTATAGATTTCCTATATATTTATATTTGTCTTCCAATCCGGTGAAATGGTTGAGTCGGCTAAAACATCAGAGGCCGCGGGTTCAATCCCCGTACGGTACAAATGCTTGTAAATATGAATATGTTTGTATCGGTTTGGATGTTTCTATAAATAATATTCATTCATTGTCCGGCACCTAATTCTGCCGTGTCAGGCGAATGTCAGTTAACTTAAGATACATGAGTTACGCGTAACAAGTGTTTTTTGTGGTTTTTATGGGTCTTCTATCCCGTGTATAAAATATTATTTAATTATCTCTTACCGTTATCCCAAAAAATGCTCTAGAAGAAATTACGATTGACTACGATATTATGGTTAAATACTGTATCTTAAGTTACAGACAACGCTTGACGAGTCGACAAGACGCGATTATGGCAAACTCAGTTAAGTGTCTACTAAAATACATGACTTAGCCACGATAGATACGTAGTTTACTTAAATATTATACTTTTATGGGGTAATTACTAAGACTTATGCAACTACATAATATTTAGACTGATTTAGTAGACCGGTAGGTAATGTTTTTGTTAATAAATGAAAAAGAAATACATTTTAGTTTATTTGAATACCATTTCCAGTTTTGTCATAATATACTTGTTATTTGATTACACCTATGTTCCTAATTAAAATATGACTGATGAAAATTAAGATTCTTATTAAAACCTACTTTTATTCTACCTCTCTAAACAAAAAGAATGCAGAAATGCATGTATGGCTAAATAATTCTTACTCAAATTGTCACGGCTAAGTCATGTATCTTAAGATACGGCCCTTCGCGTAACAAGATTTGTATGAAATTCCTATCACGCCTATCTCCGTTTTTGGAAAAAAACATAGAAAATAAAGATAAAACAAAAAAGATAATTACATCACAATAATATGTACATCTTTACAATTCTTATGATATGAAATAAGTTTAGAAAAATCTCTTGAAACATAGTTAAAATGGCAATAAATGCAAAAAAAACTTTAGGAGTCGTTTACTCAAAACTAGGTTTTTTGAGATAACGGAGATAGGCCTGACACGGCAGAATTGTAGCTTGCTTCGTATGGGGCGGATGCTTTGTGTGAATTGTGCTATATTTGCTTAATGTTAAAATACTTACTTTGCCTTGTAACAATCAGCCAAACACTGGTCATTATGAGCATCCATCTCGCTTTGATCCGGTATTTGTCTTGGAATATCGGCAGGATAAGACGGCCACATATATCTGCGCCCGCGACGGCAGACATACAGATTGCTGTTTCATGCTTATCCATATTGGCAACTTTCTGCAAAATAACATTTAATTTAGTGATGTACTGAGTCTTCAGCTAAATCCCATTAAACCTAGTCTCTGGCTAAGGTCTCTATCAATTGAAAACTAGTCGGAAATGAATAAAGCCGAATCTAGTTTAGTGTTCTTCACAAATAGGTGTTGATTCTTTATTTACCAGGTACTTAAAATACGAAGCCAAATTGGCGTTTAAAACAATAAAATAAAAATAATATTCATTTAATAATAAATAGATCTGAAGAGCCAGCAAAGTTCATGAAAACTTAGCGACTGACTAACTTTTACAATCTATTTAATTTTTTTTTTATATACCTCATCAGTTGACAGACAGACTCGCAACCCACCCGATGGTAAGCGGTCACTGCGGCCTATTCCATTAAGGGACACTTCATCAGGAAGCGTCGCTCAATGTGCTGCCAGACTGTAGGCTCATCTGATTAGAAATTACTTAGAAAATGATGATATATATTTTACCTGTAAGAAGAATGGGAACAGCATACTGAAGTTCTGTATTGACGTAACAGACAGAGCAGTCCCAATCAATATGTTCAAGAAACGAGGGCTTCCCAGCAGAGATATGTCGAAGAGATCGTACAATTTCTTAAACCAGCTTTTATTTTGTGGTGGCACGGTGATTTTGACCTCTGAAAAAGGACAAAAATATTATTTAATAATAATAATAATTGTTGTACCTCGTGATCGAGATATTTTGGAAGGGCCTTTGCTCAGCATTGGGATCAAGCCTAATAAAAACAATAATGGTTCACATGCCAGCAATAAACGGCTATTTAAAATATACAATTAAGATTATGTTTTGCGAATACACTATTTATTTTAATAATCCAATTTTCTGTGGAACCTAAACCTCATTGTGAATTATATTTTCAACTTTGCGAACGGAAGGGGTATAATAACAGAGATAATATCTTTGAAATTGGTTGTGACTGCCAGATCTATGAGGTAGATAAGTGGCCATTTAAAAAAACTGATTCACAAAGCGGGTGACGTAATACAAAATAATAATAATTGTCACTAATTTACAGTAGCTAGTCTAAACGAGAACAAAATAACGCAGGAGGTATAACAGTGCACAATACATGTAAATTTACAATGTAATGGGTCCTTCTAGAGGTTAAATCACATCTAGGACCGTTCGAGTCGAATCTGCGAATTGTTACCCGGCACTTTCTTTCTTTTTCTAGTAACCGCCTGTTATTAGTGTAAGATAAGGATAGAAAATATATAAGTTGTGCTGCTAAATGCGGTCCAACTACATTCTCCTTTTCCGGTCAGACAGAAATTGAACACGACTAATAGAGATCTTAGGAAGAAAAAGAGAGCTTAGGATACACCAATCGGACTCTGTCATTTCGCAAATCAGAATGAACGTAATATGACTAAATGATAATGCTGCAAAGTATTGCAACGTTTATACGAAATCAATTACCGCGATATCAATTTTGTTTTCGACACAAATACATGTACTATGGTTAATGTAAACGGTACTATCTAGAATTATTAGTAAAGTAAATTGAGATAATAGGTCAAAATATTCCAAAATGATTTCGTACAAACTATATAAAATTTCATTTTGTATTAAGTAACTAATTTGAAACCCATAATTAGTCACTTCCATGCGTCTTACTAGCATAACGTACTAACTAATACTACTACGTAACTTCCATGCGTGAATATGATGATATCCTCATATCAGTCAGAATAGTAACATGTGTTCCATAATATAAATAGATTATGGAGTGTTATCCGATATTTACGTGTTTACTACTCGTTGTATAGACAAAAAAAGACTATTGATTCTAAGGGTACTTGTACATGGGCCACTGTCACAACCAGAAAACGCCGCCAGAAATGTTTAGTTTTGTGGATTTCATTTTTTTCTTTCGAAATTGCCATAAACGGTTGAAATGGTGGTTGCCACAAAGTACAAGATTCTTACTTCAGGCGGTGGCATTGGTGGTTTTGGCGTGTGGCCCTTGTGCGGTTACTCTTAGTCATTCTGTGATTACGAGTTCAGAAATTAATAAAAATTAGGTAGGTTTTAATAAACTAAAAATACTTTATACATCTCTATACTTAATTTTGTCATTATTTGGGAAGATCGTGCCAAGAGTATACACTACAGTGTATTATACATGCGCACATCACGCACAGGGTTCACTATTACATGCGTAGTATTGTTTACAATCGCAAGGACCTTTGATTATTTTATCTTTCTAGTTGAGATCTAGGTAAGCCACTAGGGCGAAACAGTGATATTGTATCTGTTACGGAAGTAAATACCTATAGTTCTTTTTTGTCATATGATTAAATACTTAGTTAATCTGGTGTCAAAGTCCTTATCCGTAGTTTGTTTATTTGGGCCTACTACATTTTGCTAATAGGATCTTGTTATATGACCCGGAGATTCCGGACAATGTGTGAGCTAAGGAACCTTCCGAAACATCATACTTAGGTATGAAAGAAGTATTACAACCTACTAAAAGTGAAATATCTTCCTCCGAAATGAACACATTCGTTTCTTTTTGATAGTTACTTTTGAGAAAATACATTTATTTGTATACAGTGTGCAATTTTAGTCGTTGTTTTCCCGCAGTAAAATGATTCTATCTTAGTAGTAAAATAAATTAATAAAGTTCTTTTTTTAGTCAAATCAAAAGTTTTACGATTATGATAGACGAAACTCGAACTAATAGTACTGGCTGCGTTACGGACGGTCACCGGCCGGGGTCATTGCCCTTCGCGTTTATAAAAAAAATGATTATTTACTATTTACTCACATTTGGTATCCATTTTCCCATTAAAATTTAAGAAAAAGTTTCAAAAAAAGTGTTAAAAAAAATTCAAAAAAAAAAATAAAAAAAAAAAACTTGCATAAATCGATAGTACTACTAAAGGTAAAGCGTTCTGCTGCGGGAAAACAACGACTAAAAAAATACGCAGTATATTTTGTATATAATTTCAAGCCCAAGTTGGACTTGGAGTTAATCATATTTAAGTAAAAGGATTCTAAGAAACACTCACCATTTAGCTTCCCATTGTAAGTAACGTCTTTGAAACTTCCCGAATTTTTCGTACTAATGCCATTCTCCTTCCCATTTAAGTTCGGGTCTGTTGCTCGTCGATCTAATTTGTTTGTCAACTCCATGGTCTTGGAATCTTTTCTGATAACAATGTTTTTATGTTTGTCCAACAACTGCAATGTTTCATCGACTTCAACTTCAACTTCAATTTTCTTCATATGCCATTCTACTGGGTGAATCAACAGTGTCCCGCAAATCTAAAACAAAGTAATTTCATATTAGTCATCATCATCATGCCAGCGTATTTCCGATTGCATCCAGTGTGGAGCTCAGGATCCGTTTCGACTGTGATCCTAGATTTGACAAGCCTGGTTATTACAATGGAGTGATTGCCATCTGACATCCGTAACCTTTGACATTAGTAGACGAAAGTTATTTCATATTAGTATCAATCAGCTCATAATAATGTCCATGATTATTGGTATGTTTATAAAAAGAAATATTTAAAAGAGTTGAACATAAGCCCAAAGGCTATGAAAACCTACAATACTAGATGTATTTTTTTTTCATAACATGCCACTAACGATAAAATGTTTAATATATTGCCCAATGTAAGTTCTATACATGTAGCGTAAAAGATTGAACTCGAAGATTCGAAACGTATCGTTTAATATCTTACGAAAGTCTTAGTAAAAAAAGATGTGATTGTAAAACGATAGTCCCACTAGTAGATGTTTCGTTTGTCAGCATGAAAACAAACTAAAAAAAGAAGCTTAACACAACAACAAATCTATAGCAACTCACCCCGTGCAAACTCAGTCCGGATAGAAGCAAACAGGCGCCTCGAAACCCGTAATTTTCCAAGAGGTATCTCACTAAATGCGGCATTACGGTCTGGCCCACACCTGTTCCCACATTGGCTAGACCCACAGCACGACTCTTCTTAAGTTTGAAATACGAATTTATCGCCACAAACGACGAGTTCTGGATGAAACCCAAACCCAAACCTGAGGATTAATTTTCATTTATTAACTAAAAACATCGTTATACGCGCATAATGAGTATCTGTTTTCATAACCGTTAGAGAATGTTCCCTCATCTAGTATGTACGTATAGTCAAATCATTATTAAGGTTCAACGACCTATTCATAAGTTACTTCCTTCATGCAACTTACGGTTTGTTTTTCTATATTTAGTATAACGTAATATTATAAATAGCAAAACATAATTTATAATTAAGATATTAAAGTTAAGTCTAGATAAATAGAGATTATCTCTATCGTTAATCCAATGATAGTTTTCCAATATAAACAAGGTACAATAAAACTAAAAAACTAAAACTTGATTGTAAACTAGTAAGACTAGTAAGATAGTAAGACTTATTGTAAATAACATGTATCAGTACAGTAATAATGACACGTTTATGAAAAATACATTTGTAATAATGATTAAGGGCTAATTTCATCGCTGTTGGTTAAGTGCCTTGAAAATCAATCGTAAGATATAAATTGGATCGCCTCTTTCTTTATTTTTGTAAAATGATTGGTTTCAGATAGATAATACAAGTAACTTATCTAAACGCAGTGAAACTGACCCTTTAAAGCGTAATAAAAGAAGAAGCTTCCTTACCTAATAGAACACCGTAGGTCAGCACCAAATGCAAGATGTTCGTCGAAAACCCACTCAAAAAGATGCCGATTGTGCATGAGCATGCCCCTGCTACGGCCACCACTCTTGGTGAACTTAATTTAACTATAGCACCAGCTATTGGTCCTCCGAAATTTGTGACGAACAACATTGTGCTCAACACAATGGCGGCTCCCTGCGTCCTATGTCCCATAGATTCTAGCGCATCTCCGTATAGCAAACTGAATAGAGACAGCATAGATTGATTGAAAATCTGCGAGCAAACACTTCATATTATGTTAAAATGTTACGTCCGTTCGAACGTACGTGGGATATTATAGAGTCAAATTAATTATATCTAGTCATTAAAGTTGACACTATCCTAAACTTATTTGTTAATGAAATATTTACAACTATAAAGTAATTGAACAACATAGATTTAATGTGACTATAGTTTATGCTCGAACAAATGCAATCAATCACTGATTGAAAATATGCAAACAAAAGTTAAACAAAGGTTACGGTCCGTCACATCTAAAAATTTACATCGGTATAATTGTTTAAATCATCTTAATAAAGGTCCTTTTCAATTACTTAAAATCATAAGAAAATTAGTTACACAATAATCGGATTTACATTATCGATACGACTAAAAAGTTTTGACGTATCCTGTACTTATTTGAATTTCAGAGTAATATACAAAACTAGCGGGCGCCCGCGGTTTCACCCGCGTGGTTCCCGTTCCCGTGGGAATATCGAGATATCCTTTCTTAGCGGATGCCTATGTCATAACATCTACCTGCATGCCAAATTTCAGCCCGATGCGTCCAGTGGTTTGGGCTGTGCGTTGATATCTATCTATGTCAGTCAGTCAGTCAGTCACCTATGAGTTTTATATATATAGATGTACAGTTTGTGTGTATTTATTGATCAGTTATCCTTACGGAGAAGTTGAAGAATAATAAGCCATTTTATAGAATACTTAACGGAAAGCCCCGGCGGAGTATGTGGGATAGGACGATTTAGTTCAAGAACGCAAAACCTAGGCTAGGTATTTGGTTTTAATTCTAACATACATACATACATACCGTCACGCCTTTTTCCCGTAGGGGTAGGCAGAGACCAACTCCTTCCACTTGCTACGATCCTGGCACACAACTATTGCTTCCTCCACATTCATAAGTCTTTTCATGCATGCCCGTCGGTTTAGGGTACTCTTGACCTGACCTTTCTTATGTTAAATATTGAATTATTACTTTCTAGTTTAGATTAAAATTTGGCTTTAGAATCTACCAATTATTAAACTGAAATAGAGTCATTTCAACAACACTGGTTGCCTCTTACATTGCCTTATACTGATTTTACAAAGTATACAAACCATGAACTTTTTAAGTGACTTGCTCCCATAGTAATAAATAAATGCATTCTTTTTACACAATATATCCATACTATCTATATCAATATTATAAAGAGGAAAGATTTGATTGTTTGTATTGAATAGGCTCCGAAACTACTAAACCGATTTGAATAATTATTTCACTGTTGGAAAGCTACACTATCCCCGGGTGGCATAGGGTAATTTCAATCCCGGAAATGTGGGGGAAGGGGGAGATATTTAAAAAAAAGAAACCGCGGGAGGAAGGCTATGAACTGTAAAAAAAATAAAAGTCTTAAATGTAAGTACTATTAAAAATATTAATAGTACCTACTTTGAGACTTTTTATCAGCAATGCTTTGTGGATTAACAATCAAAAGTAATGCTTTGTGTACACTGGCCTTCGAGGTGAATGACGTATCAAATGAAAGATAAAACAACACTTTGATAAATTGCATCTTTTTTCATTGACCGTCTCATCAGAATATGATTAAGCAATATTTCCACGAGTGGAAATTTCCCGTTAAAGTAAAAAATATTAGAATAACATTCGTACGGTACCTCAACTCAACTCCCCGCATATAATTTCAAAAGTTTGGGTAATTATTTGAATAAAATATGACGTTTTCGACTAGCAAAATGTTCGCCAATGTCCAGTTTGATTTATTTAATCGTTTTACAAAAAGATTTTCACATTACTATCGTATATTTGATTTGATGAAAAGCGGAGTTTCAGTTCAATTCGGAAACATTTTGGTACACAAATATAATATAGATAATTTTGGAGTTTAGGGTTAGAGAAACCGATTATAGGTATCAAATTCGTGTCTTTTATCTTTAAAACTTGCTGGGTCATTATCATCAATGCCAATCAAGGTCGGCATTCATTTGATCTAATTATCGACAAATTATTGGATATCTGAAATGAATATTGACTTTTATTTTTTTTAGAATCGTTTTTCATAGCTGTTAGAGATATTTTTAGCGAAATATATAGTTCCAACTTCTAAAAATAAGGGCTTATTTTTAATATTGCAAATCGGTAGACCTATTCTATTTATCTTTTCTATCGCCATCGATTTATTCTTAATTGTCACAAACATTTGTGTAAATAAGACTCAAAGTAATGACGAAGGTTAACAAAAGGTATTTTTTCTTCAATTGAGAATTACCATTACGTGACGCCTACTAAAATGTATACTCGTACATATTTGCTCTACAAAAACATATTGCACAAGGATTAAAAAAGAAAACCTAAATGGTTTATTTTGTTTTGTTCATTATTCAATTTACATCTTACTCTTCGAGACTTAATTATTTTATAAGAGCGTGTATGGCAATGAGTTAATAATATGGAGGGCCACCAAGGCTTAATAAGGATAACTCATAAAATAAATTATTTATTTTATAGTATATACGACCGATTCGGCATAATGGTTGAGAAGTCGGCAATTAGTTTAATTGTTGCGAGTTCGATCCGGTACGAATATTTGCGAGCATGTACCAATGTACCATGTCTATTTGTATCGATCTGGGTTTTCTAAGTGTAATAAAAATATGAAATAAATAATGTTTAAAACGATAACTGATATTTTTCTTACAATCGACAATAAAGAATAACCCAGCTCTGGCGTACATGACACGACACAACAGTGCGTTCGTAGCTTAGTGTTCAAAAGGTTAAGTAAGTAGTATTCTTACAAAACTAAGTATTTTAGTTGCACAGCTCAGTGGGCATTGCCAGCTTAAAAATTAAAAAAAGGTGCAATAATAAAATACTTACATTTGAGAGCGCTGTTCCTATTAAAACCATCCACCCCCACCCTCCATCAGGCGGCACTAACTTTGTAACTTTTTGCATCTTAGTTTTTGGTACCAGTGCTAATTTTTCCGTCGTCATTTTAACTTGTGTTTGTTCCTTTTCTTTCTGAATCACAGCATTAGGTTCGTCCTTCGGGCTTGTATTGTCAGGAATGTGATTTGTTTCCTGAAACAATCATATAAGTGGAATTATTCATTTATGACTCATTCGGTTTAACTGAAGCGTTTGTAAATGATTTTTGTTTCAATCACATAATTTGTTATTGAATACTGGACTTACTTCGACAGTTTTGGTTAATTATTATATTGATTTTCCGGGTTTAAATTAATTATTTTTGTTTAATTTTTGTAATATTCTTTTTTTAGGATCTGAAAGTTTTTGCCTGTCACTGGTTTCCCACAGTGGGTTTGCACGCAAAAAAAAAAACAAAAAAAAGGTATTTAATTATATGTAGTCCTTCAGAAATTATGCGCGCAGATTTACGAGTAGGTATATGAGCAAAATTTTATAAACAAGGATTTATTATTTTTTGTTTTTCTGTTTCCTAGTCCATCTGTTTTCATTGTATAACTTTATTCCCGAAAACAGAACATTTAAATAAGATGCCCGAAGATCAAAGATCTATAGCCCAGAGAGGGAAAATATTACGCGACAATTCTAGTGAAATGTCTTACTATCAGAACGGATACCGCCCGCCTGATATTGAAGCTATATGAAAAATTATTCTAAATATCAGAAAATGTATCACATTTAGTGAATACCTGAGCAACAGTAATATCGATCGATCTAAATCATCTTCGATAGTAATCGACAGCTCAACTTTTGTACTTCTGAGGATTGCGAGTAACAGATAAGATTTGACAACCAAATACTTATTTTTACCTACACTTATGTTCCTTACCGAACATATTAAGCAATATGAAAAAAATCGACTCAGTGTTATGGTCGAGTTGTCGGCTAAAACACCGATTCCCGCTCGATATTTTTGTTATTTATTAATTGTTCTCAAAAAAAAACCACAACAAAATAAAATTTTGAGTTCTTCCAAACTGCTGAGCAGTATGTCGGCAGCTATTAAAAATTAAACATTTGTGTTCATAGACATATCGGTCCGGGAGATTCTATGTGCACTATGTATGTCTTAAAAAATAAGTAATGTAAAGCTTATCGTTATTTTGATGATGTGTAAATGGCCCAGCATATTCATTTATTTTATGTTACTCTCCGTAATAAGTCTCTGTGTGATCAAGCCTCAGGGGATAACCCTAAATGACTAACAGGAAAGTATGCAGGGAGTTCCTCATTGATTGTGTAATTCGAACACTTAGAATAAGAATCACATTTTTAAATATGCATGCAATAGTGCGGATTTCCTTACAATGTGTTCCATCACCACTGAGCTAATCTATACTAATATTATAAATAGAAAATATTTGTTTGTTTGTGTTGAGTAGGCTCCAAAACTACTGAACCGATTTGAAAAATTCTTTCACTATTGGAAAGCTACACTTTCCACCGGTGACATAGGTTACTTTTGATCCCGGAAATGTGGGGAGAAGGGGGGATAATTAACAAAAGAAATTACGCGCGGGTGAAACCGTGAAGGCGGCCGCTAGTAGCAAATTGTACGAAAAAAGTCAAAAGGTATGCGTTGAGATTCGATTTTATCGACCTCGGCGATTACAGGTATTACAGCTCTATTTGACATGTACGATAAAAAGACTACTCCGAACTTCTGGCAAACATTTTCCCGCATATGCGAAATACATAAGTGACATCAGAGTTCAAAAGAAAGTATGATAAGATCAGAAACGGCTTTAGTTCGTAACATTTCCCTGTTACATGACCTCGTTTTAACAAGCGGGTGTGTCTTCGTACATTGTCATCTTTTATTACAACACTTTGACCCTTTTATCTGAAGTCAAGCTCTGTCGTCATTCGAGAAAAAATATGTTAAAAACAGCATGCTAACATCGTGCAACCGTGATGGAAAAATATGTAATTGATATTTTAATTGCGCCAGTAATAATTAATTAAAAACGATGCTTTTAAAAACTGCCATCAGTTTCTCGTTATGTAAGATCTTTATCAAATCTCTTAGTCGAAGTCTTGCTGGATTCTAATGTTTTCCGGTATCAAAACAATGTCATATTTTTTCACAGTCTCATTCATTATTCCGATGAAATCAACGACTTCTGACATGAATACTCTTATACAGTCCTCGTGTAGGTCCCGAGGAATCTGTAGGAATATTGACTTGGAGTTTGTTATTGGGCGAGGTGTATGCGCAGGCAGCATACACCCCTCGCTTCTTCCCCCCAATTTCTCCAAGCACGCGCCCGGACTTACACGTGTTTTGTTTATACGTCACACATACATACCTATAATATTAACAGTCAATTTCCCTGCTGTCAGATAAGTTCTGACAAACATACGATACTATCTCTTTTGTCAAATTCGAAAAAAGACATTTTTTAGGGTTCCGTAGCCAAATGGCAAAAAACGGAACCCTTATGGATTCGTCATGTCTGTCTGTCTGTCTGTCTGTCCGTCCGTATGTCACAGCCACTTTTTACCGAAACTATAAGAGCTATACTGTTGAAAATTAGTAAGTAGATGTATTCTGTGAACCGCATTAAGATTTTCATACAAAAATAGAAAAATAATAATAAATTTTGGGGGCTCTCCATACTTAGAACTGAAACTCAAAAAATTTTTTTTCATCCAATCCTTACGTGTGGGGTATCTATGGATAGGTCTTTTAAAATGATAATAAGGTTTCTTATATCATTTTTTTCTAAACTGAATAGTTTGCGCGAGAGACACTTCCAAAGTGGTAAAATGTTGGTCCCCCCCCCTGTAACTTCTAAAATAAGAGAACGATAAATCTAAAAAAAATATATGATGTACATTATTATGCAAACTTCCATTGAAAATTGGTTTGAACGAGATCAAGTAATTAGTTTATAAATTTTTGGGGCTTCCCATACTTCGAACTGAAACTCAAAAATATTTTTTTATTCAAACCCTTACGTGTGGGGTATCTATAGATAGGTCTTTAAAAATGATAATAAGGTTTCTTATATCATTTTTTTCTAAACGGAATAGTTTGCGCGAGAGACACTTCCAAAGTGGTAAAATGTTGGTCACCCCCCCTCTAACTTCTAAAATAAGAGAACGATAAAACTAAAAAATATATATGATGTACATTACCATGCAAACTTCCATTGAAAATTGG
This sequence comes from Mecyna flavalis, assembly GCA_949319885.1. NCBI lineage: Eukaryota > Metazoa > Arthropoda > Insecta > Lepidoptera > Crambidae > Mecyna > Mecyna flavalis. The sequence goes on from OX439426.1 coordinate 13,104,897, forward strand.
TTTGAACAAGATCAAGTAATTAGTTTTTTTTTAAAACGTCATAAATCGTAAACCGCAATTTTTCTCTCATTCAATCAACTCAAACAATGATGTATTTATGATCGAAGAACTCAAATATAAAAACGTCGATCAAACTTACAAAGAACTACAAGAACTTTTATATTATGATGATACTTGCTGCTACGGAACCCTTCATGGGCGAGTCCGACTTGCACTTGGCCGGTTTTTTATCGTTTACACATTACACGTGATGTGGGTGACAAAAAGCAGTAAATTTTATATGAGCCTACAGGGCATCGGCAGTCAATGCCTTATAAACAAAAAATGAAAGCTAAAAGTATTATTATACTAATGTTTTTGTTTTTAAATGAGGAACGATGAATAGTGTAGGTAAATATCAATTGAACATTTTATGCGGTTGCTATACCATACGTATCGGTTTTGATAAAAGTAATTTATGTTCGTATATCAAATGAAAACAACACGAAGGTATTATTTGTTTACAGCTTCTTACATTTCTGCTATAAACTTGAAAGGCAATTAGTCGATTAAAACATAATATATTCAATTATTTATGCACATAGAAACGGTAACCTTAAAGGGATTTTATCAGAACTATCTTTATAATAAGATTTTTCAAACAAAATTCATAAATTTTTAAGTCCTCTTTTTTATTGGTTTGAAGGAGTATATTTAATCAAAGGTTTGAGAAGGAATCAAGAAGAACATGTCGAAGCGAATAGTTGTTATTTTTTCACTGAACACATTTAGCTACGACTCTAGCTTCTCATTAATAGCTATTTTTAACAATTGTTGGTAGAATCCAAACTTAGGTGTTTACCTGTTTACTACACACGTCTTCTTGATTATAAAATCAACTACATTATTCTTAGTAAAATGAAATCATACTTCTCTTAACTATGTCAATTTATAAATAAAGGAGTTTATCAATAAACTACAACAATAACACTTCTTAGTATCATATTTATTCTTTGTAAATTCTCCGCGTAATGGCTTCAATACAAAAACAAGATTAAAGGTAAACAAATACTCAGAGCGTCTTAAAATCATCACTGTAATGGCCAAAACATAATTAAATGCTGTATTTGTTAATTAACACTAAACTAAAAATTAAAGAAGTAACTTTTATAATATTCTACTCGTAGCGATTTATCGCGTTTGACCAATTTTTTTATACAAACCTGTTCCACAAAATTACAGTAGGCATGACTTGAAATACCTACTGCGACGTCACATCGTGTAATCTTATGCATATTTGATAAGATCAATTTAAGAATGAGCTTCTTTTAAATTAAGGGACTGTACATTTATTGGAAGACATTCGCCTACTCTATTACATTACAATAGAGTTTATACGCATTAAAACCAAAATAAATGTCAATGTTTATTTTTAATATTTTAACTTCTTAATATTTTCTGGTATTACACAAGTTAGAAATTCAATTAAATTGTTTAGATAAATAAATAAATATTTTTTTACTACTTTCGCTCGCTTGGTAGAGGCGTAATGTAGAAGAGGCGTAATAATAAGAAATGAGATCTGCCCCAATTTTCCCTTATATCCTTTTTAAGTGGATTCTTATGTTAAAAATAAACTTGTCCTAAACCCCTTTCTGAATGTAAGGTAATATGTGGATATTAATTTTTTTTCTAAAACGAATTGACAATCACGAGGCTTACTATCAGCACTATCAGGTTCAAATGCTATTAGGATACGACCTTTTTAAGTTGCCTGACGCGACAGTTGACTTTCACGTCGTAGATAAATTATGCATTGCTATTGGTTGCTAACGTAACGGCCAAGCGCAGTTGACGTCATTTTTCGCTCAATTCCAAAAGGTATTATCCTAAAAGCATTTGAATCTTTAACTGGACTGCGAGGTGCCTTTACACGATTTGTTTCAAGGATTCCACTTTCCTGGAAAGGGAATAAACGTGATTCACACCTCATTCATTTATAACAGTTCCCCTATTTAAATGACTCAACATAAGGCTTAGGTGGACAATTCATCTGAATGTCTTACTTATGTAGGTTCATATTTATTGTTTTTCACCAACATCAAGTTGTCTTTCCGAACCAATATCTATAAGATCACCCACATCAAATACAGTTTCGACAGCTGACTTGTTTGTCATATCAACCTGTTTCATAACACTTGTTAGATTAAGATAATATTGTATTGTTATTCGCATAACCTCCAAATACTGTATCCAACTACGTTTTAGTAGGTCCTTACTCAGTATCTATCTTGTTTTGTTGCTAACCGTTATCAGTATATTTTGATACCCCGCGAATATTAAGGACAAATATTATACGCAATATTTTGTTACAGATAAGATCCGTTATTTGGACTTGTGGATTAATATATCCTCTTTCGTGGCTTAATGCGTTTATATTGTTACCATGGTCAATATAAAGTCTTTCATAATCGAACCATAAATGTTAAAGGCTCGTTATGTCATGCTTAGATGTGACTTAATAAAATACGGGGCTACTATCAAACAAAAAAGTAAAGCTCAGCTTATTTTCGAGTAGTTTGTTAATAAACTTTTAGTGCCAGTATCACCACAAACTGTTAAAATTTCAATTTTAACGAAAAATTTATCTGTCAGATTATTTAACCTTCTGGACGCCAAAGTCGTCTATACTTGACAAGGATCTGCGCGCCCTATGCGGCAATAACGTATATACTTGACAAAAATACTCCCTCTAAAAATATGAAATAAATATGTTTAAAACGATTACTAGTATTCTTTCCTTACATTCGACAATAAAGAATAAATAACCCAGGTCTGGCTTTCAGGACACGACCAGTGCGTTCGTAGCTTGGCGTTCAAAAGATTACAATATGTCTCTTATGTTAATTTCCGGTAGGGAAAAAAAGATTGACGTGCAAAAGCATTTTTTGAAAACATATTTGCACGATAAATTATTTCATTTCATTTATTTCATTTTATTTTCAAAAAAAGAGAGAGTAAAGTTAACTTATCTGTCAGCGGTGGAACTGGCCCTTCAACTAATATCAACGATTTCGAAAGATAGTTCAAGAACACAATTTAGACAAAACATGTTCAGATTGATATATTATATTGCTATGATTTTCAGAAAAAAGTTATTTATTCATTGGTTTAATATGATAATAGTGACATCATACGTATTTTTCCTTTGAGGTCGAGCGTTCAAATTTCATTACTGAGACCGCAATGTTTATAAACATTTTGCTCTGTAAGTCTACTTATTTTAGATTACTACCTTTATTAGGCTTATTTTATATTTCTATATTTTTTATATATTGAATAAATAATTTTAGGGTAACTGCAAAACATTTTATCTTTTCAATAATTGCATTATATGTATATATATAATATAAACTGCACTACAGGCACGTTACTAAAGTTTCAACAAAGGTCAATGATTTAGTCGAAGTTAAAGGCACTTCACATCTCACATCTTAAAATACACACATAATTATATTCGCAGTCAAGTAAACAGTAATTGTTATAATATATTAATGATGCATCGAAGTTAATGGCACTTCACATCTTAAAATACACACATAATTATATTCGCAGTCAAGTAAACAGTAATTAGTACACAGTGGTCGGTTTCATAATCCGTCAGATTCATAATCAGTCTTTTATAATTTACTACCGATTTTTTTTTATATAACATCATTTGGCAGACATACACGCAGCCCACCTGATGGAAGCGGTCACTGCGGCCTATTCCAATGAAGGACACTTCACCAAGAACTGTCGCTCAATGTGCTGCCAGACTGTAGGCTAATCTGGTCTTTGAGCCTTTGGTTTCAAGTGTACTGGCTCCCACATTAATATTGCCGGAACAATCCAGATCTGTTATGGCGGCAGATTTCACCTGTGGGGGTGGTAGCTAGCCAGTCGGACTCTGAAAAAGTCCTACCACCAACCAGACCCAAAGCGGGAATCGAACCCACGACCTCCGGATTTTATGCCCGAGCGGCTTAACCACTGTTCCACGGAGGCGGGGGTCCCATACACTTTATTAATAACAGCTTGGACGTTATATGGCGACGATGCCATGTCTTCTAAATAAGGCAGGGCTCTAAAACCATGCTTATTTTGTATTACAGAGTAAGAAACGTGTTTATTTATTTATAATTATTATTTTACTACAATGTACGTCATAATATTAAATAACACGATTAATTATATTAATTAAAATAATATTTCATAATTATCTAATAACGATAATGTTTACACAGTATGGGAACAACACTGTTATCAAATCGCCGGTCAAAGACCGATCCGTCTCGAGTAAGTATTAAGTTTTTTATCAATAGGATGTTAGGTTGGCAGGCAAATTGCGATTGTGGAACAAACAATAATGATGACATAAAAGCATTTTCAATTGCCAAAAGATAAACGGAATTTGTGTAAATATTAAATTTTTGACCGCCTCCGTGGAACAGTGGCTAACCCAACAAACACGCAAGCTGCTTAAATTGCTTCTGTACCACCTGAAGGTTGTATAACAGCCGTTCAAAAGGTTTATTATACTTCTTAAGTTGTACAGTAGCGTATTTAAAAGCGCTTTAACAGATGTGCGGTACAATGGTCGTAGAGCGGTAAAATAATCCCCAAAGGAGATACAAAGTCATATTATAGAGTTATTGTACAGGCATTAGATGTAAAGAGGAGGTATAAGTAACTTTTGTAGCGCTCTGAGATCTTGTAGAAGGTTTTTGTAGTTAAAGGCGTTAGAACAGAGTTATTAACTTCTTTTAAAACGCCTTAAGTTGTATATTGTATACTTGTATAGGCTTAAGCTGTTGAGTACAGTTAATGACATCCTTTGTAATGCTATATCTACAGCAGATACATAATACTCTATAGTAGCGCCTAAGTCGCTACAATTAAGAATTGTACAGCAACTTTATGGCAAATAGCTGGATAAGGCATGGCAAACACTCCTTATACAGGTAAAAGTGTATAAATTCCACTACTATGGCCATTAAAACGGCTGAAGCCGGACTAGAGAGGGGGACTAAATAAAACATTTAATATAATTAAAAGATGTTTCATATATTTTGCAGTTCTGAATTTGGTTCCGATTCTGTCGGCACTTGAGCTCCGGCGTTGTCTGAAAGTATTATATACGTAGGTTCAGATTGAGGTTCAGAAGCTTTCCCGTAGCCCATTGCAGCTGTTGAAATATTTCCACAGTTTTCTTGTAGGACCTGAAAAACACGAATTTGATGCAAAAGTTTCCAGATAATAAGTCAAGTGTAGAAGGGTTTTAAAATTCTGACCACGGACTCCTAAATAAAACGACCTCTATAATAGGGTATCAATTATCCATTGTACAGTCTTGGGTTCTTAAAAGAAGTATTAATTGCTGCTGTACACCTCATAACGTTTAGTAGCACGTTAATACCACAATTGTAGAACCCAAAGGTCTAGAACGGCAAATACAAGCGCCATGAATCGGTAGAAAGGTTCTAGTAAACTCTGAAGGCTGTTGTAGCTGAGACGCCATTTAGCTTTTATAAAATTGATTGTCAGAATACTAATTTATAATTTTTAAATCATAAATATGTACAAAAAACCTAACTCACGTAACTATTTTTCATCCATGACACTACAAAAACTACAAACAAAGCCTAAATATCTTTTACAAGCTAAATTCAGAATTCACAATCTATAATTAAATGTATTTTTTATCAAAAAACTGCATATATAGAAGGGCGCTTGAAAATATTAGCTAAAACATATGTATATATTTACAATAAACTGTTACTCGCACTTGTATTTCATACGAATAAAAGGAAAAAACAACACTTGACTTACCTGTTTATTATTTTTAATTTACTCAGTGCAATTCACTGTCATATACTTTCCAAATGGATAATCTTATTAAAATATAGGTTATGTTTTATAAATTCCTCTGTATCGCCACTGTATATTCAATAAAGAACCGTAAACTTTAAATCGGAGATACAGACGCGGTATAATAAGGTGCGAGCGCTACAGTCGTGCTATAATAAGGTGCGAGCGCTACAGTCGTGCTATTACAACTTATTTTAGATACTTAAGCGTATACTATCGCTCGCATACGCCACTATAGACCCTATAGCCGTACAAAATGGGCCTAATTGGGGGTACAGCGGTGCTTTAAGCGCTTGTACATATACTGTAGATCTTACTTATGGAACCCATGCCTTTATTAGTAACTTCTAACCGGCCAGTATACGGCTTGTTATAGAGCTTGTGTGCTAGTTGGGAAGCCGCACGGGTATAAAAACCAGGAGGTCGTGGGTTTGATTCCCGCCTTCGATCTAGTTGGTGGTAGGACTTTTTCAGAGTCCGACTGGCTAGCTACCCCCACAGGTAAAATCTGCCGCCATAAAAGCTCTGGCGTTGTTCCGGCAATATTAATTTGGGAGCCATTACACTTGAAATAAAAGGCTAAAAGATCAGAATATGAGCCTAGTCTGGCAGCACATTGAGCGACGCTTCCTTATGAAGTGTCCCTCAATGGCATAGGCGCAGTGATCGCTTGTTGATTTTGTATAAAAAAAAAGAAAAAAAATATTTTAAATTATCTATCTCTATCTTTGCATACATAATGTGGCCGCGATTTTGAAGGATGTCTCAATTCTCTGTTCGGGAAAATTAGAGTAAACAAAATATCTGATAACATCATACACGTGCCGATTCCAAGGCTAGTTTGACCCAAAACACATAAACAAACTGAAACAAATTCTGGAGGTAAATGATTGAAATTAGCACATTCAAACATTCATTGTCAATATCTTTAACTCTACTGTAGGTAAATAATATTATGTCCTACATAAGGTAAGGAAAACATACATTGATAATTTTGATCCAATAATCAATTTATTAATAATGACCGAACTACCGGCGCCGGCCCTCGTGTTTAAGTTTGAGGCCCAATCTGATATATATTTGTTCTGGTCAAAAAACCATTTATTTTACAAAGTTATTGCTTTCCATGGTATTTTTTATTGTTTAAGTTTATTCACTAGATGGCATTATGAACACACATGATTGAATAAATCCATTAAATGTCCTAATTATGGTATTCATTAATTGCTCCATTAAATTCCATCGAGAATGATATTCCTCGTAGTTTAATTTCATTATAAGTGGGCATTGAAAACTAACATCCGAAAACAAGTCAATTTTGCGACGTATTTTTTTAAACTGATACATCTTTAAAATCATATAAATATATTATTCAAAAATATTAGGCGAATGACGCCGATTTGAAATTCAAATGCGACAAGAAATTACATAGTTGTTTCTAGGTGTAAACAATATCGACATCTCTTACGAGTTGTGAGGTACTCGACTCGATATTAAAAGTGATGGCCGATTATAACCTTATCTTTTATCGAGCTTAGTTTGTATGTATATCGACCTAGCATTAAGAAATGACTACTGAAATCCCAAAGGAATCGTTATCTGAATAAATAAAGAACTTGATGTCCTAAGACACAAACGTATCTGTTGATCAACAAACAGTTTATTTATTTTAGTCCAGTCAACGAAGCCTTAACTTTGCCATTTTAGAGGAAAAGCTGAAACCGGTGCCAAAATTTTTCTTAATGACCCCGTAATAACATACAAAAAATGCAGGGTCGTGAGTCACCGGGGTCATACGAAAAAAAAATGGAAAAGGGTGAAAAAATGACTTTTTCCCAAAAATCTCGATAACTTAAAGAGATATGAGAAAAAGTTTTAGACAAAAGTTGTAGAGAATTACTTTGTCTACAGAAAAGATTATTATCAATTACGCGTATCGCGCACCGTTTGCTAGAAAATCGAGTACAAAGTGCACATATTGATGTAGAACCAAATTAATAAAAATAAGACGGAAATCACTTTGGGGATATCGTAGAATGCATAAAAATAATTTTTAATTGAAAAATTTGTAAAAATTATATTTTAACGAAAAACATTGTTTGTGCGAATTTTCGCACTTTGTACGCGATTTCCTAGGAAACGGTGCGCGATACGCGCAAATTTGATAAGAACATTTTTGTAGACAAAGTAGTTTTCTACGACTTTTGTCTGAAACTTTTTCTCATTTTTTTGTTAGTTTTCGAGATTTTTAGGAAAAACACATTTTTTCACCCTTTTCCATTTTTTTTTCGTATGACCCCGGTGACTCCTGACCCTGCATTTTTTGTATGTTATTACAGAGTCATTAACGAAATTTTGGCACCGGTTTCAGCTTTTCCTCTAAAATGGCAAAGTTAAGGCTTCGTTGACTGGACTATTTACCCTTTATTGCACAAAACAAGTACAATTTGCGGACTTAATGCCGAAAGGCATTCTCTACCAGTCAACCATTGGGCGTAAACAGTTCAAGTTATTCAATTGAAAATCTGCGCAAGAGTCCATTATTTAATGTAAGTTAACAGTGAAGGGATTTCCATAAACTGAGGTAAAAGATGGATCACAAATTTTCAACCAAAGTCAGAAGTATAAAAATATCTGACGAATTAGGTTTTTTATGTCAGAGGCGGCAAACGAGCCAGCGGGTCGCCTGATGGTAAGCAATCACTGTCGCCCTTAGACATCTGCAACACCAGAAGGATCGCTGATGCGTTGCCGGCCCATGGGCCGGCGGCAACGCATCAGCGACCCCAATAGGGGTGTGGGCCTCCGGCACTCTCACAAACCAGACGAAACACAATTATAGTCACTACATAGTCAGACAGACCACATATTTAGCCTTTTTTAAATATATCTGTGGTAGAACTAGCATCTGTTTACAACAGTGTTTTTGTGCATAAATAAAAACTAATTGAACCGACCCTCATTGTTATTTTTTGTTAAAGCAATTATTTCCGAGACTTTAACAGCTAAACTTAAAGGAATGAAAATGTAAATAGTCGACAGTTTATCATCAAAACAGTACCCACAGGTATTTTGAGCAAGACAGGAATAATTTGAATTTTTTTTAGGATAAAGTTTGTATAAAATATTTTTATTAAAATCAGAATTTCTTTATTCATGTTTGATGACCATAATTATTAGTAATCAAATATTAAGGGGGGGTGGGAGTACATAAAAGAGGCATAGACCGACAAACTTATCTGTTCCGGCGGCGGCGTCGCTACTGTCTATTTAGAACTGTCATTAAATATCGTTATTGCATTGTATTTCACGTAGTTCCAATTTTGGCCACCGGAACAGATAAGTTTGTAGGTCTGTATTATGCGACGTCCAAATATGGCGCCGCGCTCGCACATTTCGTAGTTTTTTAAACATTGTAAACGAGACACTAATTTTATCAAGTCAAACTCTGCGAATTTATCTGTAAATATTTAGTGGCTATAATTGAGTGAAAATTCAAATGTTAATTGGCAGGAGCTTAGACATAAAAAAGGGGTAACTTTGGGATTTTTTTCTATCGAGTGAAGTTTATAAAAACATGTAATTGAATGCGATTTTAACTAGATCAGATTCTTAACTGATACATATATTTTTTTTAGAATTGAAAACACTGATTTGTATGTCTCAGGTGGCTTTTAAAAACCATACGCGCGGCATCTGCGGAACTACACAGCCTTAATGTTTGACCTAGCCACGTAAGTTAAATATTATTTAATTGTGTTGTATAAAAGAAATAAATGACTATTTCTATACTATGCAAAGTAATGTGACGTGTTTCATTTTTAACTTACCAACTGTTAACCATAATATTTCAATTTTTGTTATCCGGAATATTTTTACATTTTGAAAAATAATTAGAGCCTTACTTCTTAAATATATTGTTGTGTTTATGTTTGCAATAACTTAAAGTCTAAACTGTACGCAAGCAAATTAGTAACCTTTATTATTATGGCGTCCTTCATTTCCTTAAGCCGAAATTAGTATAATTCACAATAAAAAAGAACAAATAACACAGATAACCGTAACCGTCCAAATAATAAACAACGCTTTAGTTATGGAAATTAATTAACAAACACACGGACCGGTAATTGGATTAAGTTATCAAATCGCGTTCACTTTTAATTAACAGTTCAAATAGAATAAATCACAGTTTACATTCGGACCGGTTAGCCGGAGAGTATTTTGTCAATATAATGGAGTAGACAGAACTATAAACTATAACAAAGTTTCTTACCTAAACACCTATTACAATGGTTATAAAAGGTTATACACGACTGGCGTCGGTCTCACTGATACACAGTCTAATTAAGCAGTACACACGTGCGTTGCCACTCAGTACAGAACCATCAATGAACATTGACACGGTGTGGTTGGGTAAGCGGACGCGATAACACGTCATATCGGTGAATCAGGAAATAAAAAATCGATTTGTTGCGTCTGGACTCGCAATCGATGAGGATCGATGTCTTCGATGTTCTTCATGATTAGTTAAAGTTGGTGAATTATCGGTAATTAATATTAAAAATTAAAATATTGTTAATCCCTTTTCAATGATTAAAAAAAAACCTGAAATTTATTTTTAAGTAAGTGTAACCGTATATAACATATAAATTATATAGGTAAAATGATTATTTTTATTTATATAAGTAATTACGATGAATTATTTTTTTCATAAAACATGCAAATTTTTCTATAGAAGAATATGCTTTATTCACTTTATTTTCCATGTTATAAAGTTTTTTTAAAGGATGTGATTTTTTTCTAAACTCACTGATAAATAAATTGGTTTTAAACAAATACTAAATAATTATTTGTACCTTTACAAATATCAGGTGTTACAATTTATCTCCCCTGTCATAAAATTAAATGAAGCAATTGTGTAAATAAACAGACATCATAAAATTCATACTTTAGATAGTAAACAAGTTTACAGCGTATTTTTTAATTTTGTATAAAAGTAGTTTTAAAAAAGTATCCAATAAAATATACGAGTATATTATAGTCGATACGAATTTATGTGACATTAAAAAAAGCTTTTATAAAAAAAAATGTGGATGTTCAAGTTTTACTCATTAATATTGCTTGTGTCAATCAACCGGCTTTTATTACACTTTTTTATATAAAAATACTCTCGATAACCAAGTTTTATTCATTAATCTACTCTAAGTTTTTAAGGTCGCAACGCAGGCTTAGTCTTCAAGGCCATGGTTTTGTTGTTTTGTCAATTATTATAATACTGGTTCCGCTCATTAATACGAAATCGTCATAATGATGGACTATTTTAAAACTAATATTTGTAATTATTTTTAACTGTAAAGCAAACTGTCACGTCAGTGCTCTGTGCACCATGTGACAGTTTGTTTAGGTCACTGTTTAACTCACTGCATTTAAGTACTTACTTCAAATTTTACTGCAATAATTAGTATGAAACTACGACATCTCTTGCATTAAGCAATTTCTTAATTAGGTAGCTAAGGAGTGTGATTTACGTAAATATTACATTATTATTCCAATTGTACATAAAAAAAATATATCAGTAATATCTATAAGAAGTACTTGACAGTGCAACATTAATTATAATAAAACTGTAAAGGGGTCAATTCTGTACATTGAATATTATAAACTAAAAAAAAACTATTGTAATGGTCTACAAGTAACAAAAGGCAAAAATAGATTTAAAATAATTTTGTTGCTTGTTCAATAATGGAACAGAGCAAAGTTAACATTATTATTGAAGCACCTAATATATTTATTTACAAGGTTTGGTAACTGAACTGTGCCGTTGAGGTCAAGGTCTCAAACAATAAATATGCCATAGAGTCACTCTATTATTAGCAGTAAAGACACACATGAATCATACTTATAGCCCGTATTAATGTATATTTCCATTACGATCAAGATTATAATCAAGTCAAAGGAAGCAAAGTTAGTATAATTTCTACGAAAAAATAATAATTCTAAGATTTCTTTTGAATTATTTTTAAGGCGAATTTCATGTGCCAAAAGAAAATGTTTTTATGTTAGATTCCAATAATTAGATTATGTTGGCGTCATAGAAGGAAAGGCACGCTTCTAGCGGTACCTAATGTAAGGTAGGCTGGCCGTATAACGTGACTAACGTATTTGCTGGGTTAAAAAAGGTATACTTTCGTTTTCCATTTTCAGGGAGTACAAATGAGTCACATGTGGGATTGCGATCTTGATTCGCCGGATCCACAATGAGAATAGTGCGTAAGGCTTTTAACCCAAGTAAAAACCAGTTATGGCGCAGTGATCAGATGTGTAATGATAATGAATTGATTGCTAGCAATCAGCTGTAGCCGGTTGAGTGGTCAAAATTAATACAGTTATTTTTAACTTCTGACCTTAAATCTTGAAAACTATTAGCACTTACTCCTGTTTTTTGTGAAGGAAAATAAAATGTATGCATCATACTTTGGGACTAAGGAATGTTCGTCCCTCCTTTCAAATCCGAGAATAAAACAGTGGGAAAATCACTTTGACATGATAGATTTACCTAATTACAAATATATAAAACGAGACGAGTACTTAGATGTTTGTTTCCTTCACAGTGGCAGCTCAATGCAGTAGGTACCACAAATGTGTCTATCGAGTTTCCCCGCTTTTTGTCGTCATGCAACCGAGACGTTAATAATGATTATCACGATCATTTTACATGGGTTGGCTTTGACCGACTATCAGACTCAGTGTTACCAAAGACGTCTTAAGCTTATCATTTCGGCACTTAACGTAACTGGATATCTAATCAATCACGTTCAAAGGCAATGTTTTTAAGGTTATCTTTTAAAATGAACAATATAGAGTGTTATTGAGTGAAAGTTTGGCTACTAGTGACGACAATAATAATTGATAGTGATACGTAGGTACTACATAACAATCCATTAAATCTAAGAGGTACCGTTTGACAGTTCATTTATGCAAAGCAAAGTGCTACTTATGTACATCAGGAGTAGAGTCTAAATTTCTAAATAAATAATTGTATTAAAAAAAAACTGATGTTGTTTTCTTAAGTTTTATTCCTTTATCGTGAGGTATTTTTTTTTTTGCATAAATTAACTGTCAAACGTTACTTCTTAGATTTGATGGACTTTAGAGTACGTACGTAATATTAATTTCATGAAGCTGTTTGCAATTATAATAAAAAAAATACATCTTCTGTTTATATAATTTGCGTATAGAAATTATTGACAAACAAAAGTAATTTTTTTACGTGTACGTGAATATTGTGAACGTTAAATAATTTTATTAAACCCCTTAGGCCGTGATCTTAGGTTGCCATGGTTAATTCACTTTTTCAATTCATTTACTAAATGCGGAGTTGTGATCACAACAGGAATTGAATCCAAGACCCCGAGATCTCGGCCAGTTACTTAAACCATAAGACCATCGAGGCGATTTACTTAATTCTTCTAGCCCCGGAACACCAGACACAATAGAAAATCTATTGTTAAGCGGCACGCGAGTGCCGGTTCGGGATTGAGTGGTTAAATAAATAAATCTCTGGACATTATTCACACAGCGCCATCTAGCGCCAAACTAACCATTCGCTTGTGCTATGGGTGCCAGACAACGGATAAACATTGCTTATATACTTTTTGTAAATACATACATATTATACACAGAAACACCCAGACCGATACAAACAGACATGTTCATGCACACACATGTGTATAAACTTACATAAAGATTAAGGTTTTATAGTAATTAGGTACGTTTAAACTAAAGTGATAATAAAATTAGTTACACTTTTACTAAATGCACAATAAAAGCACATTGCGCATTGTAGCTCAAATCACTTTCATATCATAGATAAGCATTATAGAAACATCAGTAATATAATGATAACGAATTGATTAATACTAATTAAAACTTACCTCTGTTGATACTTTCATTTTTAGTTCTGTTCAAACTGGTCTGTTTCCAAAAATACTTAATAAATCACAACGCTCGTGGAATTACGATTTGAAATATTTAAACCAAAAGAACATAAGGCAATGCACGGGTAGTTTTCCTATCTTACAACAATATCCTTAAATAATTAATTAATATCCACGCGTGCACACGCGGTTATTGGTATGTGTATTCCTTCCTAAGCACTTCGAATAACTTGTGATAATTTAGTATACTGTTTAACAACTGAACTCTTATAAGTATAAGCAACACATGTTAAGGCACGCACCTCAAAACTATTACTAATGTAAAAAGAAGCCAAGTTAGCGTGACAGTTCAATTCATATCAAGCATGAGTGTCGATTGAAATTTTTCTATTGTGAAGTTTAATGAGTTAGATAACATTGTTGTTGCACTATTTTTGTAATAGAGTTTAGTAATTCTACTTGGAAATATAGTTCTTCCGTTGGGCTTGATAATTAAGTATTCACGTGAATTTATTATTTCACAAAACGTTTCACAGACACCCTTGTCTAATTTGGGACTTAATAAGACGAAATTCACAAAAACGACGGATGAAAATATATTAAATTGATTAAATAATAAGACTATTAGACTTTGTATAAATAAAGAGTAAAAGGGTAAAATTTTTAAGGTCTCCCTTTGTTCTCGAGTAATTTACAAGTTCTTATGATACTTGGCACGACTACTACAGTGCCCAGATTTAAGAAGTCATAACTAGCTTAGAATTGCCACCTAATCTAATTAGTAGGATTTTTTATTCATTACGACTACATAGGTCAAAACAAAGCGATAAGTTAGTATGTACTCGAGAGTTTTGTTGACATGTAGTTTGGCTTTACATACTGTCAGCGTCACATCAACTATGTCCCACTGCATGGCAAAGGTCGAGTTATCGTTACAATGATGTGTAGGTACCCTCTTAATAACCATGCTTGCCAAATGCGGATTGGTAATCACAGACCTAAACTATGTACCTACGAAAAAACCGACACTTAATTAGCTGTCAAATCAGGAATTGAACCCAGGTCCTCGGGATCTTAGCACGGTGCTTAACTTGACCATCCAGGCGTTTATCAACATTGACTTAATCTAACTTTTCGATTGAAATTGAAATCTATGCAATTGACATTAATCTAAATATTTGTTTTGGGAAATTGACAGACTAATTTATTGTGTTGCGCTGTTGACTGAGCTTAAACAATATTGTTTTCTTATTTTAATAATAATAAATTTAATAAATCTAAGTTTATAATATAAATTAATCAATTATAGTGATTCATTTTTATTTAAAAACATACATAATATCATGCAGGTACGCATGCCATCAGAAAAAGTTGCCTTTCATCATTTGTCGCTACATTTAATTACAATCGTATTTTTGAGAGCAATGTTAGCACTAGTACATTTCTAAGTGAACAATTAGCGTCCAAGGAACTGCGCGTTTCATTAAATTTATAAGAAAAGATAGCAAATAAGACTGCGCTAAGAAACTTACATTAATTTATTTAATTTTAAGCTGTAAGACTGCAGCTGGAATCGTAGACATTCAAGTAATACAGACAAATACCTGCACTCAGTAACTCTAGATTACTTAATGGCTTGTACGACTTTTATTCAAGTCGTTTCGAGTCATTAGAGTGGAACTATTACTTTATTATAAAGAACAACAGAAGATATAAATGATTAAGTATTTTTTGCACATAAAGAAGTGATTAATGTGTTACTACTTACATTTTGTTTTATCGTAGTTTATTTGTTTAATTGAGTATGAAAAGCGCATTCAATCATTACATTATTTTAATTAATCAGTCTGTTTATGAACTATGGCAGGTTAAACGCCTTTATTGTTAAATGAAAGTCAGGAAAGTTTTTGTGCCGTAAAAACTAATTATATTTTCTTTTCGTTTTTTAAAATGAAAGGTCCTATTGAATGAACTTTTATAATTTAATATTTTAAATGATTCGTTCATTTGAAGTCAATTAATCTTTTTTTGAAATTATTTTCTATAACTCTAGATAGCTTACAGAAGTTAAAATAATATTTCTTCTTATAAATTTCGCATATTAAACAGCTTATGAAATCTGCAAAAGGCGGTTTAACTGCTTTTTGTGAACTTGTAACAAGTATAAACTTTTTCAGAGCTCAAAATTTACCGGAAAATAAGAAATCAACTTAAAAATATAGTTGTGTTCCACGGGTCATAAACCATTATAACGAGCATAGTATTTGATCGACGTTGGCTAAGAAAAGGTGTATTATTACAGACGATTTATTAAATATGTTAATCTATATATATAAAACTCAAAGGTGACCGACTGACTGACTGACTGACTGACTGACTGACTGACTGACTGACTGACATAGATATCTATCAACGCACAGCCCAAACCACTGGACGGATCGGGCTGAAATTTGGCATGCAGGTAGATGTTATGACGGAGGCATCCACTAAGAAAGGATTTTGATCAATTCCCACGGGAACGGGAACCACGCGGGTGAAAGCGCGGGCGGCCGCTTGTGAATACATAATATACCAGGAATAAACAGTAGTTTTTTTTATAAGTGATTAATTTAGTTATAAGAATAATCTGACGTTTCTTTTCACCCAATCTTATAGAAAATAACAGAAACTTACTCACGATGGAGTAACATTCCCGAACCCAGAAACTGGAATAGGTCACAGTTCATTTCGACCTTCTTTAATTACATTGCACTCGACTGCAGCTCCGAAACTATTTGAGGCACTAAATCCGGTCGCCAGTAGCTATCTCGGAGCAACATGCATACCCATGTAAATTCAAGTCGAGGGGTCCTCGTTAATTCGCCGTTGTCACCGGGTACAACCCTTTCTTAGTTACTTCGCAGTAAGACGTTCCCCGGCTAATGGGAAGCTAGCCCGAATTGCGGTTTATCTTTGTTATATCGATCCTGACATGAACGTACTTTCGACGTGTCTTGTGATGTAATTTGCGAATTTAGGAGCTCTAGCTCTAGACATTATTCGGATAGTAATGGGTCCTGCTTCAAACCAGGTTTTGGCTACAACTACTCACTTACTAATCAGTACGTTTCGTCGAGATGTCGGCTATTACACCAGAGGTCGCGGGTTCGATCCATGGTACAAACATTTGTGTGCATGAGAACATGACTGACTGTTTGTAACACCATCGGTAGAGAGTATTTAAATGAAGTGTTGCATCGATCAAATGTTTTTCGAAATAATGAGCAGACGATTAATTTAACGTTCGACTTATCATACATTCGACGAGGCGTCATCGACGAATTGCAATTCGACGAGATGATTTTCGAAATGGAATAGTGAAACCGTTTGTAACGGTCTGGTGTTTCTTCAAGCACAACTGAATGCTTGGTTTGGGGCTAGATTATGTGAATAATTTCCAGAGATACGTATTCCAGAGATATTTATTTAGTGTTTAGTAGGAGTGGGATTTTTGGTCCTAAGCCGGCATACACGGCTTCAGGTCTCTTTAGCCTTCGGTTGCGATGCTTTAAACACATTTCTTGGGATTATTTCTAGGCAAATAGGTGCTGCGTCCTAGACGGGTGCGTTTAATGTGATTCAAAGTAAAAACAAAGTGTTTCAGTACGATCCAAAAATCGTACAATGAGACCTTAAGCGAAACCTTAAAGTTAAAATGCAATCTGTTACAATGAAATCTCTCTCAATTGCTCCAATGAGAACAAATGTTTTATGTATGTATGCGTGCCAACATATCTGAGGTTATCTTAAAATCCAAACGGTTTTAGTTAATCTTTCAAAGCTTACACTTTACATACAACATGTCCATGTAGTTATGTCTAGCCAATACCCATATCCACACAAAATGTATGCGAAACATGGTTCGTGCCAACAAATTTCAACCTAGTTCGTTATGTGTTGACGCAAAGTAAGGGGCAAAGTCACTTACCTACCCAAAGGTACCAATTTGTCTGTACCAGCTAATCTTTACGTTAGCACCCAGTAAAATGTTAGCTGAATTTGAGATAACTTTTAAGAGCTGTTAAAATTCTGATTCGCTGTTTATTTCAATGTTTCTACTTTTGTTGAAACGTCATATCTACCTCGTTAAAATACAAAGTAATATCCTTTCCACTGAATGTGTTTAATGCCGCTACCGCGCCGTATATCGAGCAACTTGATAGATTTCGAAAAGATTCCATAAAAATACCTACATCTATAAATAAATTTCTGCTCTTTGATAAAATATCATTCGATGATGTTATGCAATGGTTGCATATAAATGACAACAAAAGTATCGGCTAAAATAATGTATATTAAAATAGCCCGCACCCGCGCGTTCAACGTGAACAAGATAACTTTTATAGTATTAAATTAAGAATACATATTAAGGTCTCTTTTCACAAAATTAGTAGGTAATTTGATACTTATTTGTCACTTGATCACATTTGAAAACAATTGCAAAGGAAGCATTGAGATTATAAGTACTACTGATTACGTACTGTTGATTTAGCAGATGTTAGTTTACTCGTATCTACATCAAACATGATTATCGAAGTCCAAACCTACAAACAAGTCGCGGTCCTTGTTTGATAAGATAGTGACCATCTGAACGCAACGTGTTCAGTGAAAATATTGCATTTGATTTAACTGAAGCTTGCCCAATGTTTGTTATAGATATTATAGGATTTTCAAGCGACCAGGCCAGTCATGACCTGCAAACCAATCAAAAAAGTTGACTGTGTTACCTACCTTGGTGTTAAGATTGATGAACATTTTTCCTGGTCTTGTCATATAGATTATTTATGTAATAAGTTAAGATTATTATTGGGTAAATTTTATCACTTAAGTATGACAGTTCCTATTAGTATATTACGATGCTTATATTTTAGTTTACTGGATTGTTACGGTCTTACTTTTAAAACATACATTGACAAACTTGAAACACTTTAAATGAGATTCCTTAAGCTACTAGTAAATAAGAAGACTAAAAGTAAATTCAAAGGTAATTATACAATGTTATACACAAATGTACTCCCAGTCAGTATAAAACATAAATATTTATTAGCCGTAAATAACCATAACATTTCGGAGCGTGGCCTAGAGTTGGTTAAAAATAGTCATGGCACCCGGTCGGTGTCTGCGGGAAAATTCGAAGTTCCTAGAGTGAACAATTACTTTGGGGACAGGACTTTAAAAAAGAGATTACCTTACCTTTTCAATAGTTTTCCCGAGGATATACGACGGGAGCCATGTAAGTTGAAATTTAAAAAGAGACTTAGGAGATATCTACTGTCATCAATTAATTAGATGGCAGTAGATATCATCTCTTATTGTGTGAACTCAGTATGTATTAATAGCATCATTGTAATGTATAAAAAATTGAGACTCCAGACCCCACAGACAAACTGTGTCAACAGTTTTGCGGGACATTTTTCTAATATTTGTTAATTTGTATGGCTTAATAATATTAATAAATAAATAAATAAAAATAAATGACCTGTAAAGCAGATTGAATGTCTCGGTACATTCGATTTATTTCAATGCTGCTCTTCGCTTCAAGAGCCGTTGGTTCAAATCTCATCCAGTATCAACATACATTATTACAATAATAATAAATAATAAAAAAAATTCACAGATCTCGTGCCTTTCACGACCTTCTGGTACATTGGAAATGCACTTAGATAGAATAGAATAGAATTTTATAGAATAGAATAGAATAGAATAGAATAGAATAGAATAGAGTAGAGTAGAGTAGAGTAGAGTAGGGTAGGGTAGGGTAGGGTAGGGTAGGGTAGAGTAGAGTAGAGTAGAGTAGAGTAGAGTAGAGTAGAGTAGAGTAGAGTAGAGTAGAGTAGAGTAGAGTAGAGTAGAGTAGAGTAGAGTAGAGTAGAGTAGAGTAGAGTAGAGTAGAGTAGAGTAGAGTAGAGTAGAGTAGAGTAGAGTAGAGTAGAGTAGAGTAGAGTAGAGTAGAGTAGAGTAGAGTAGAGTAGAGTAGAGTAGAGTAGAGTAGAGTAGAGAAGAGTAGAGTAGAGTAGAATAGAATAGAATAGAATAGAATAGAATAGAATAGAATAGAATAGAATAGAATAGAATAGAATAGAATAGAATAGAATAGAATAGAATAGAATAGAATAGAATAGAATAGAATAGAATAGAATAGAATAGAATAGAATAGAATAGAATAGAATAGAATAGAATAGAATAGAATAGAATAGAATAGAATAGAATAGAATAGAATAGAATAGAATAGAATAGAATAGAATAGAATAGAATAGAATAGAATAGAATAGAATAGAATAGAATAGAATAGAATAGAATAGAATAGAATAGAATAGAATAGAATAGAATAGAATAGAATAGAATAGAATAGAATAGAATAGAATAGAATAGAATAGAATAGAATAGAATAGAATAGAATAGAATAGAATAGAATAGAATAGAATAGAATAGAATAGAATAGAATAGAATAGAATAGAATAGAATAGAATAGAATAGAATAGAATAGAATAGAATAGAATAGAATAGAATAGAATAGAATAGAATAGAATAGAATAGAATAGAATAGAATAGAATAGAATAGAATAGAATAGAATAGAATAGAATAGAATAGAATAGAATAGAATAGAATAGAATAGAATAGAATAGAATAGAATAGAATAGAATAGAATAGAATAGAATAGAATAGAATAGAATAGAATAGAATAGAATAGAATAGAATAGAATAGAATAGAATAGAATAGAATAGAATAGAATAGAATAGAATAGAATAGAATAGAATAGAATAGAATAGAATAGAATAGAATAGAATAGAATAGAATAGAATAGAATAGAATAGAATAGAATAGAATAGAATAGAATAGAATAGAATAGAATAGAATAGAATAGAATAGAATAGAATAGAATAGAATAGAATAGAATAGAATAGAATAGAATAGAATAGAATAGAATAGAATAGAATAGAATAGAATAGAATAGAATAGAATAGAATAGAATAGAATAGAATAGAATAGAATAGAATAGAATAGAATAGAATAGAATAGAATAGAATAGAATAGAATAGAATAGAATAGAATAGAATAGAATAGAATAGAATAGAATAGAATAGAATAGAATAGAATAGAATAGAATAGAATAGAATAGAATAGAATAGAATAGAATAGAATAGAATAGAATAGAATAGAATAGAATAGAATAGAATAGAATAACATTTATTGACCATAATATAGACACAGTAATTAACAGACATTATAAACACATAGATAGGGCAAACTATAATGAAAACAACTCTTTGCGCAAGAGATACACAAGGGTTAGTAGCAGGTACCGTCGAGTAACGTTATTTTTTATAAGCGGACGCCCTTTAACAATGCTAACTTTTTTTCGCCTTTTGCACACACGCTTTCGTCCGCCAGATGTGGAATTATCAGCATTACCCAAGCCACGCTCGGCTGCCCAAATTCAAACCCAATTTTATATGTAATTTTAAAGATTTTGTTTAGCAAGTCTAAGCAATTTGTTATGACGATGAAAATTTCCCTGAAGTACAAATTTTAAACATAGTATGTTTGAATACAAGGTCGTCTCGATGTGTTTTATGCCGATACTGCCATTAACGATGCGATCGCAGGTGTCCGAGTTCTGCGTGACCAACCCGAGACATTGACGCCTCGGAAGATAGCCGGTAGCCGTATTCTCCATCTTGTGCAATTTCTGCAACCTACTCGTGCGCTGATGAATATTAGCGCAACCGGTGATCATAATATTATCCTCCGCCAAGACGTAGCCAGGCAAACGTCGTCCCTTACACACATTTTACTAGCACATGTGCTTCATTTGGTGACCTACTATTGAGTTATTTTCACAACGTTACGTTATTGTTGATCACAACTGAAAAAATATAACGAATATTTTATTATTAATATTAACTTCATTTTGCCTTATTCCTATTAAAAAAATCAAACTTATACACATAATAGTCATTAATATTAATCTTCCAACCGTTATCAACACTTTACGTGACTTATCAGTCCACGCGCCGGACAACTCCGATAGAAAGGGCGCTACTACCACCTAAGCGGTTATAGATAGCGAGGTCTCGTTTTTTGTAAACTGTAGCCCAACTAATTATCCCGATACCTTTTTTTTATTTTGTCTCTATCTTTTTTCGTTTTTGAGAAATCGTTGATTCAAGTTGAGAAAACCGTAAAAAATCACAACATTTTTCGACATTTTTGCACTTTTTCGAAAAAGTTTTTGAATTTTTCAAAAAAAAAATTCACCAACTTATAGACCTTGTCAAGACGCGTCTTTTGACACCTTGTTTACCCACGTAACCCCAGAATTGACGACACCAGAGCGATGTCGCACTTTCGCTGAAATTGGCCCCCTACCAACGCGATCGAAAAAACATTTCCAATGTTAAAATATCCCTGGACATTATTCCACACAACGCCGTCTAGCCCCAAACTAAGCATTAGCTTGTGCTATGGGTAGCAGACCACGAATAAATATTACTTATATACTTTTTTTTGTAAATACATACATATTATACATAGAAACACCCAGACCGATACAAACAGACACGTTCATGCACACAAACACAAATGTTACCGTGCGGGGATCGAACCCGCGGCCTCTGGTGTAATAGCCGCCTTCTCGACCATTACACCAAATGGCTCGTCAAGTCATAAGAATATTTTGTGTTTTTCTTGTGTCTGAGTGTACGTTTATGCTTCCTACCATTTTTTTTATACTCGTGTTATGATGTGATGTGACTGGCTCCAATAACTAATCATAAAATATATATACCTAAGTCATGTTTATCTGTGTTTCAAATCCATGAAACTATAAATATGTGTAAATGTGCCAGCTTTTCTTACTTTGAGGCCAGATGGCGCTGTGTGAATAATGTCCAATGAAAGTTAATTTATTTACTCGTACATATTTAGTGAAGAAATATTATATAAGTACAAGATATGCAATAAGCCGTACAAACGCAACGCCCATCTTCGATTGCATTGGAACACACATGGGGTGCGGTTTAAAACGTATAAGTAGAAATTATCAACCCATTAATGTCCAGCCACTCCAGGGCAAAGGCCTATATATTTTTCTATGTGCGTACGAGTATTTACCACTAGCACAGCGGTGATGAAAAGAGATGATAACTTTTCAAACTGTAGGACAAGTAGTTGAAAAGGTAAGAAGGTATTACATATACCTATTATAATCACAAACTTGTTAACGGAAATCACCAAAAAGTTAACAACACATTTAAATATAGTACTTACTTACTACATAATATAATTAATACAAACATGCTTCATGGACATGGCTAAAACGATAAAGATTAGATATCTGAAACTCTACAAACTATCTAGCTACCCTATATAAATATACAATTTTTATTTATTGTTATTTACATCATCACTGTGTCTTTGAAACTATTTATTTCTTCAATTTGACATTGGGATTTGAGGGATTAAGATAACGAAGCATACTTCAAAACAATAATCCTTTCTGATGTCTTAAAATCTTTATCTGCAAATAGATAAACAATTTCAAAGGCTATAATTCACTTGGTGTTGCCTCTTAGAATGCAATATTTAAGAATTAATTTTAGGTACTTAAGTGTAGTATTTGAAAGAAGTAAGACATTCGAATTGTTTATATGTTAGTCTGTCTGCAGCTTAGTCTTAAGGAGAAAAATAAACACAGCAATTATAGGTACAGTCAACAGCACATCAGATTACCCTAATCTGTCAAATTTCTACAACCAATTTTCAGTTTTGTTCACTTCACATAGAGTTCTTTTTCAATTGAGAATTTTTGACAGTTTGGGGTAGGTTGATCTGCCGCTGTCTGTACCTTAATTATATTGAAGGCGGCTCAGCCACTTTAGGTTCAACATAAAGACCTTGGCCACTTAATATCATATGGACAGTCAAACAAAGCACGTTTTGACGAGCCATTTGGTGTAATGGTCGAGAAGTCGGCTATTACACCAGAGGTCGCGGGTTCGATCCCCGCACGGTACAAACATTTGTGTGCATGAACATGTCTGTTTGTATCGGTCTGGGTGTTTCTATGTATAATATGTATGTATTTACAAAAAAAAAAGTATATAAGTAACTTATCCGTTGTCTAGCACCCATAGTACAAGGTCATGCTTAGTTTGGGGCTAGATGGCGCTGTGTGAATAATGTCCAGAGATATTTATTATTATTTATTTTTATTTATAACGTCCTTTTTTGTAGTCAGTTAAAAAATCCCCACGCCTATAGAATTTCGTTTCTTTTTTTTTTTTTTTTTTTTATGGTATAGCGGGCAGACGAGCATGCGGCACACCTGATGGAAAGTGACAACCGCCGCCCATAGACAACTGCGAATCATGTGGAATCACAGATGCGCTGCCGGCCTTTAAGGAAGGAATACACTCTTTTTTTAAACAATTGCAAGTCGTATCTGATCGGAAACACCGCTGATGACAAAGAATTCCATATCTTGGTCGTGCGAGGCAGAAAATTGCGCGTAAAGCGTACAGTTGTGGACTGCCAAGCATCGATATGGTGGGGATGAATTTTTTGTCGCGAAGATCGGTGACGGAATGCAGCGGCAGGGATAAGCTCGAATAGCTCCTTGGAACACTCCCCATGGTAAATTCGGTACATAATGCAGCATGACGCCACATCTCTCCGTAATGCCAAAGGATCAAGCCGGTCCGAGAGTACCGGGTTATTGACGATACGAGACGCTCTACGTTGAATTCGGTCAAGGGGGAGAAGCTGGTACTGGGGAGCCCCCGCCCACAGGTGAGAGCAGTACTCCATGTGCGGCCGAACTTGAGCTTTATAAAGTTGCAGGCGATGGGCCGCAGTGAAATACCTGCTTGACCTGTTAAGCACACCAAGCTTCTTAGAGGCTAGTTTAGCCTTCCCCGCTATGTGTCCCCGAAATTGAACGTCGCTTGAAATGTCGACACCCAGAACCCCGATACTGGCTGAGGCAGCTAAGGGGGTGTTCTCAAATCGAGGCGACACGATGAAAGGCGTTTTTTTTGCAGTGAACGCGCAAACCTGTGTCTTCTTGGGGTTAAATTCGACAAGATTAAGTCGACCCCAAACGGAGACCTTGTTTAACAAAGCCTCAACTTCAGACACAAGGTTATTTCGGCATACCCCGGTGTATTCCTGGGAAACATTGGCGCGGCCGGAATATACGGCATCACCCGTGCTATCATCTGCATAACAATGAATGTTACTAATTTGTAACAAATCATTGATATGCAGAAGAAACAACGTAGGAGATATTACACAGCCTTGAGGGACACCAGCATTCACAGGCCTAGAATCAGAGCATACACCGTCGACCACGACGTCTTAAGTCTAGTTATCATTTATTTTCTACGCATTTACGGCTTTATCCCGTCGTGTGTAAAAATAGACTAGTTCATATCTAGTATTGATACAAAAGTTGACTCACCTTACTATGAAAGGAAAGGTTTTTGACTTCTCAATGGCAACGCATATCTATTGAATGGCGCCTGACGTCTTCAACTGAATGCGCGGTGTGTCCCGGAATAAACTCTATAGATAATATCAATCGATATCCCATTTGCCGTACCATTACTATTCCAAATATTATCTATAAAAATATACTTCGAATCAGAAATTTGTTTACATGGGAGATTATGTGGTTCGTAGTCTTTCTGAAGAAAAATATGATATAAAATATATAAACTATTTTTACTTACCCAATAAAACTGCTTTAGTAAGATTGATGGATGTATGTATCTAATAATGTATGATGTGTGTTATCTATATTTTTTTCTACAAAAATATTTGAAATGAGGTTTTTGGACGCCTGTTACAATTTTTTCTGATTACGATGGAAGCTTTGTCTACCAAATTATAATGTGATTAAGCCAATCTGGAATCACATACGAGAATTTGGCGCTGTCCAATATTTATTTAATTTTCTATTGATATTAATCAGTGAAACTTTTAAGCTTTAACATTTAAATAGTATGTACAACAAAAGCAACGACATAATTAAAAATAAACCTCACCGCATCCGCTTAAGTTAATATTTGTACATAGGTACAAGTTATGTGAATAAATAGGACGCAAGAATCGCGACCATTCGGTGTAGGCATTTTTAATATATTTTACAAAACGCACGAACTGCGACTGACTTACTTGTTAACCAAAATTCACGACCAAGTAAGTCGTACGTTGTGTTTACCTGTACTGTATGTACAGGTCTAATTAAAATTTGATGTTTGAAAATTATCAATAAAAAAGGATATTACTTTGACAAATTGAGATCATTAAAGTCTACGGGCGTTTATCGTGAACAAATCGACACCAGCAAATTAGACTACGCTAACTCGAAATTTTGCAAATTTCACTTTTTTACACCATACTGCTTAATATATGGAGTAGAATCTACCACATAAAATTCATATAGAAATTCTAAAAAGTAACAAAGTTACAAATTAAAGAAAGCGCTAAGTAAATGTACTTTTTAAAATCACCCGACATAGACTACGCTAACACTGGTTGGAGGCGTCTTGTCGGGAATCGCGCCTTAAGTATCCGAAAATTAAATATTCATATTCACGGGATTAGTGGTGATGCATTGATAAAAGTATTTATAAGTGAGTTAATCATAAAACAATAATGTCTCAATATCGAGCTCATTTTATAGTGGAATTAAGCAAAAACAATAATTGCCAATTGACGACTCGTGAAGAAATAACTGAAAAGTCAAGTAGGAATGATGAGAGAGGTAAGTATTGATATTGAATATTTACATTTGAAACGAATTAATGAATGCAAATACTTTTAAGTAGCCATAATAATAAATTAAGAAAAATTTAGGCGCTTGGCATCTTGTCCGCGTAACACTACGCTATGCTTACTTAGCGTTGTTTTATTCGTTCAAATGCCGCGTACGTGTTCTAACACGTACAACTTAGCTTATCGTATAGTTCCGAAAATCGTTAGTATAACTGATAATGTTATATTTTTAGGGTTTCATTGTCAAGTGCCAAATAATGAACAATTGAAATTTTATCCTGTCTGTCATAATGGCATAGAAATGGTCCAAAACGCCCAATTTTGTTGATTTGTTACTATTTTGTAAAGTTTTTAATTTTTTTTTATTGTTGATAATGTAAGAATGTAATAAAATAGTAAATAGTTTTAACAGATGATCGTAACAATTTGGAATGATACATTATAAATTAATTTATTAGCAGTAGAGGTTGCAATCGAATACTCGAATTATTTTAATCTTCATACCAAATTTGTATTCGAATAGTAAATTAATACAAATACGAATATTCGAATATTACCAGAAAAACTACGCCAACTAATTGTTGTTGGCAACACTGCTTGACGCCCTCCGACTGACTCGGGCCTACAGTGTTCCACATATAGAACCCTCAAAACTTCCAACCCGAATTAACGAATCGCTTTGCTAGCCTTGACAATTGCGTTACGGTGGACGATATAAACGACAGGTTTGTAAAAACTGTCCACTCGGTGGGAACTGTATAAACCTCAGAAACTAACTGATCGTACCCTTTAACCTCATGGGCTCATGGCTGAGCGTTGTACTATGATGCTGCATACTCTTGATGACGCTGAGGCATATCGGTAGCTCAATACACGGATTGATAAGTCTCTGCGACATGATATCCGAGACTTGAATACAAGTAGTATTACAGACGCGATAGAGCGGAATAAAGGTTTCAAAGCATTTACAAAAGTCTTATCTATTGAGCTAAGTCAGCTGAAAAAGCTAACAACTGGGGACGGCTGATGGTGGCTACAAAGTCTGAGGTTTTGAAGGAGATCGAGAGGTTCTATGGACAGCTTTATACCTTGGTGTCAAAACCAGTCAGTAACTAGGCCAAAGAACTAAGAGCCAAGCTTACCCGTCACTACACTAAAGGCATTTTGGGCATCAGTCTGTATGAGATTTGGATGGCCTTTAAGAACATGGCGCCGAATGAAAACGGTATTACTTCCGAGCTCCTGAAAGCAGGTAAAAAAACCCGTGCTGAAGTTACTTCAGAAGCTTTTTAATTTCGTCTTGCTCGGGAGTGTTACGCCACAGGTATGGATCAGATGTGTGGTAGTGCATCATATACAAGCTGTTTGAGAACAGCTTGTGCAAGGGTCATCACGAATCGTCTCGCACGCAGATTTGCTGATTTCCAGCCAAACTAACAAGTAAGTTTCCGAAAAGTTGTGCTTAGCGTTTGTGGACTATGACAAGTCTTTTAATTCGATCGAGACATAGGTAAAGTTACAGGCTCTCTCTACTGTTAAAAAAATAGTTCATAGCAATTAAACCGGACAATTGTTAAAAATATAGTTTTTAAAACAATAAAAGTATAATTTAAGTAGTTTTGAAAATCATATTTGAATATCACTAAAAAAATATTTGAACATTCGAAAAGAAAAATCATCGAATATTTGCAATCTCTAATTAACAGCCGGGTGTGCACGCTGCGCGTGCTGCCCGAAGATGCGCGTGAATTTATTCAAATATTTTTCCAAATCGTATTTTATAGCTAATACGTCCGGGGCTTGTGTACATATTTCCCTACTAAGTTGTTTCTATTAAGTACCTAGCAATAATAATGATTGGTTGTTATAGGTACCAAATAAATTAAAATACAATAAATAAAATAAATGTGTTTTTATATCATATTAGTATCTTCCTATATATTTTAAATTACGTTAAACCAGGTGAATAAGGTAGCCAAGACGATAAAAAACTATGCTATGTGTAATTTAGCGCCATTTAATATGATTTACGTAGTCATTACATTTTTCTGAAAGACTAAGCTAACTCGTAAAAATATGATTTACATTTAATTATTTAACTTTGTATAACTTTAAGTTAATAATTAAGTTAATGTTTTCATAATTGACATTCTTTATTTATGCAATTTGTCCACAGTTCTATTTAAAATTATTAGTATTATGATTTTTTACATTTCATACAAAAGTAAGCTAAGTATAAGTTGGCTTAATCTTTAAAGCATTACTTAATCAGGGTTTCTTGTGAACACTAAGCTAACTCGAGCTAAAACTTAAACTAATAATGATTATTAAAATTAAGTAACAACATTCCCTTAAGCATTAAAAGATACGTAAGTGTATAAAATTTCATAAAAATCTGTAGATAAATAAAAAAGTTATCACAAGTTTCCTTTCAATCCGCTCTGGTGTAAATATGACTTTTCTAAGTTAGCGTAGTCTTAATTGCTGGTGTCGAAATGTATGGTTAAATTAACTATGAATGACAATAATACTGTGCCAACATTAGTTCACTAATGTGACTGTGACATTGAAATATTGTCACTGCTAACAAAAGTTGTCCTTGACTAAAACGATTTTGACCGTAGCAGCGATGACACTATCAGGCCTATACTATTAGATAATCCTTGAAAAATAGCAGATAATAGTTATCTAGTTATATTCGTTGTACCGTATGTTTTATCTGTTCCAATGTATGTAATGACGTATTGTTATACGTTTGTTTATTATATTGCTTAAATTTTTGTACTAGACTTTGGACTTTTGCTTTGAATTATAATATAAACGCATGTTAACAGAACTAAATGTGAGGTCTATTGTCATAATATTATAGTAATAGACAGACCGATGATCTTATAATGATTGCTGGAATCCACAAGATGCCTTTGACGCAGGAGCGATCGGCTTGGAGATTCTTGAAGGAGACATTATGTAATTGTCGGATATATGAGTGGACGGTTTTCGGCTGAAATGGTGACGTATGTAGATGATGGAACAAATAATGAAAATTCTTCACAAATCACCATCGGTGGTAGGTTTCTGTACTGGGCCGTCTAGGTGGCTACCACCGCAGTGCCAGATCCCGTGAAATAGAAATGTGTCAAGCAATTCTGTGTTTCGGGGAAAGGGCACTGAAGCTAGTGAAATTACTGGGTATATGAGAACTAATAACTGTTGTCTCGGTGTAGCGGGCGCAGGGAATGTTCCAGGCAGTAACTGCTTAGTTACTGTTTGGCACTGAACTGTCTAAGGGCAGACGTGGCGCTTACCATCAGGTGACCTGCTCGTCATGTTACACATTGCAATAAAAAAAAATCTAGCCCCAAACTGAGCTTAATTGGTGCTATGGATTGGTGTACTTATATCTTTTCTTGTAAATTCATACAAATATTTTAAAATGAAACAACAGACCGCAAAAAGACACCACGCTGCTACGTACGGGAACCCCAAAGCGGCCAAACTGATTATATGCAGTAAAGGAGTATTTTTTGGTTTCATGTCTACTCATTACCATATTATTATACAGCATTATAATAGGTGCAGTATTTAAAACACGTGATATCTATAAATAAAATATTCTTAGTGTTTCAAATGACTTTCAAGAAGTTGAATGTTTATTAGTGCCATAATTCAAGATAATCTTTATTTACACATCAAAGGATACCTATTTAAAGTATGGTCTAGTGGTGTTAAACACGTGTATATTTTGAAACTATAAGATAAACTTCGGTAAGAATTTCTAGGGTCAATCATCCTCAAAAAAAAGAAACAATATAATTTTTACATTTGCTGAACCGGTAAACTTCGTATCAAAGATTTGGTAAATTTTTTGTCCTGAGTTGGATTTGAACTCACGACATTTGCGTCATACATTTTTTATACATGAATGCAAATAAAGCTATTGATATATGATTCAAGTTAACTGTTAAAATTATCATGTTTAGGTAGTATTTGATAATTATGGAACCCTCGTCATAAGAAGCTTAAATTAGTTTATAATAACTTCAAATATTACTTGTATGTTCAATACTCACATCATTAAGAAATAATTATTTTAAAGAACGCCAATAAAGAATTACTTAGATTTTTAGCAAAACAAGCCCTAAACCGTTACATAAAAGATACTTTAAACTCCAACTTAAGCTGTCTGCACAGAAACAACCATAAACAGAAATAACAAGACCGTTAAAACGGGGAAAGTATCCGATTTATCGCAATCGGAAGCGTGAATTGGCGAACTTAAATTAAGCGATTCGGATCTTCTTACCAACGGATAATTAAGTATGCCTCGTTGGCCATCGACACATTTACAGCATGCGGTGGATACCGAAACACATAGCTCCGCAGAGCGCTTAGCAGGGAATTCGATTCAACTAATGCCTCCTAATCCTGACCCGGAACACACAAATGGCACAGGATGCATTCCAAAAGGCCATGTGCAATTTGCAGTTGGTGATTGATGATAATCCGTGTCGCATCTGCGCAGGCGACAAACAATGCACAAGTTCTATCTCAGATGGGATTTTTAGGAAACGGGCGTGAAACTGGGTTGTCAAGAAATTAGTTTTGCGGTTTTGTGAATTTATTAAAATGCAGGTTTACAAACTTTAATCTCTCCCCTTCCTCAATTACATTCTTAACACGTAATAAAAGCCTTACGAGAATATTTAAAAAGGTTCAATTATATAATGAACAATTTCTTGACTTTAGCAAGCATTGATGAAACACGACCTATGTTCCAAAAATTAAAATAAATCCTATTACATACATATATTCGTAGTTACTCAGTTTCAAATATTTTACAGAAATTCTCCTAAGAGGATCATAGCATCAGAACTAGACCATTCGAACATTCGTTTCTCTTACTTCAATGTAATGTGCAATGATGAAAAGTTATGAAATAAAAATCCAACGTTGAAAATATTTCACTTACAACCGCACTATTTCATACGAGCTCACGACTCATGATCTGTTTAAAATATGGACCTACGAACACTGCCAAGTGCTAGCTTATATTTTCATTCCAATTGAGATAATCGTGTGCAAACGTTTTAAAAGTGCACATAAAAATGTAGCAATGTTTTATTCTAAATAAATCCCCGTCTGTTCCGTTGTGTAGTCCGCCGGGCGGAATGGCGGGCGGAAGGTACCGCTTCGGAAACGGGATGGTGTAAGATAAAGAGAACATTTCCTATAGCGTCTCGGAAGATTTAGCAACATTCCGGGTCGAGCCCGTCCTTTAATGCGCCGACGGTTAAATGTAATTCGCTCCTTATTTTCTTTTATGTTACATGCGTTGTTTTGTCGCTTTGTCGAGAGACATTCGTGTCTAAGTGGATGCACTTCCGACGCTCGAATACGAACGAGCGTTTGTGAAGTATCGTCATATTAGCACTGGGACTTGAATGGAGAAAATAGCAGCTGTTGATATCATAACTTTCTCGAGAATCGTTAAAAATCATTTGGTTTGACTTGAGTTAGTAGAAAAATACATTTTCTTTTCTAGTGAGAGTTTTTCTGTAATGAATAAACTAAGTGACTTAGTGATACTTGTAAAAGTATTCCTTTTGGATGTTGTAGTAGAAATTACTGCAACATTGAAGAGAGGGCGCTGACGTAGCGTAGAATACTGGAAGTAATTCAGTGAATCGGCTAAGATCTCGGTAGCATAGTTGGTAGTGCACTCGCTCGGACTGCGAGGGGCGCGGGTTCGAGTCCCGCCTGATACCTGGACAAATTGTTTTTTTTTTCTATTACATTAATAAAAGTGACTCCCATCAGGCTTCTCCTAATATTGTTAGGCCATAAGCCAACTATACAAAAAACACAATAGACCTTAGCAATAGACGAAAGACATTATTTATTTGTTCTGACCAGCAGGGGCGTGATTCGTAAGTAGCGCGAAAGTTGATTTGGCTTATCACTGCAAACGCCCTGGAAATGTGGTGTTGGAGACGCATGCTCAGAATCCCGTGGACCGCGCACCGAACCAACGTCTCCATCCTCAAAAAACTCAACATCAAAGAGAGACTATCGTCGACTGTACAAATACGAATCCTCAAGTTCTTTGGGCACGTCACCCGAAACGAGGACTCAATGGAGCGTTTGGTGGTGCAAGGGAAAGTTGAGGGCAAGAGACCACGTGGACGCTCTCCAACCCGATGGACAGACATTATTAAATCGGTAACGCACTCCAGCATCAGTGATTGCTCTCATCAAGCTAAAAATAGAATTGCTTGGCGTCGGATTGCGCGAACAGCGGTTACACGGAAATCGACTGAAACATGACCACGACCACTCTGCCAAGAGTGTACGACTGAGAAGAGAAGATCACTGCAAACTATAAGTTTTAACATACTCAGTAAACTGTGGTCAACAGTTCCAATCAGCAACCAATTGCCTATATTTGTTAATGTCGAACAGCATTCATAACTACTAACTACGTCATTCAGACCTCTGACACGGCCCATTTTCGATAGATATCATTAAAGGCTCCTTATAATAATATTTATGGACACGAATAAATATGTGAGGCAACTTATTTTAATAACTGGCTTGTGCCATAATTAGACCTAGTGAGGCAGTTAAAGGTACTTAGCCATTTGAACACTAAATAAGTCCATCTATCAATCAGACCCAAGAAACCAGTCTATGAAACCTAAGATCAAACCCGATTGCATTACGGAGGAAGTCTAAATAATATATACATATATATGTTTAAATTGGACAACATCACATACATTAATCTGACCCCAAAGTAAGTAGAGTAAGCACTTGTGTTATGTGTATCAGAAGCAACGAAGGTAATTGTACCACAACTATTATACTTAAATACAAACAAACATACAGACACAGAACAAACATAAACATTCATCACATCAGTGTTTGTCCTGGGTGGGATTCGAACCCACGACCCCTGGCGCATAGGGCAGGGTCACTACCAAATGCTCCACCTTGGAACAGTGGCTAAGCCGCTCGGGTATAAAAACACGGAGGTCGTGGGTTCGATTCCCGCCTTGGGTCTGGTTTGTGGTAGGGCTTTTTCAGAGTCCGACTGGCTAGCTACCACCCCCACAGGTGAAATCTGCCGCCATAACAGCTCTGGCTGTGTTCCGGCAATATTAATGTGGGAGCCAGTACACTTGAAATCAGAGGCTCGAAGATCAGATGAGTCTA
Organism: Mecyna flavalis; assembly: GCA_949319885.1. Classification (NCBI taxonomy): domain Eukaryota; kingdom Metazoa; phylum Arthropoda; class Insecta; order Lepidoptera; family Crambidae; genus Mecyna; species Mecyna flavalis. The sequence goes on from OX439426.1 coordinate 13,138,756, forward strand.
CAGTCTGGCAGCACATTGAGGGACGTTTCCAGGTGAAGCGTCCCTCAATGGAATAGGCCGCAGTGGCTGCTTACCATCAGGTGGGCTGCGTGCCTGTCTGCCAACTGACCTAGTATAAAAAAAAATGCGCCATCGGCCAGTCAAAACACAATAATCTAATTTTATTGATGGTGGCAATTATTTTTTCTCCAGACGCATTACCAAAGTTTGGCTTGGCTTCGCATCATCGATTTAAGTTTAATAGTTCTATGGGAGAGGTCGGTGTTTGGAGTGACATTTTTGGCATATTTCATTTATCTCACCTCGATAGGATAACTGAACAAAGACAATGGTAGAAACCCATATATTCTATGCCCCCTCACGACTGGCTGACTACGCGAAAATTTTGCGGTCGAGATTCAAAAAGGACTAGCCTCAACAACCCTCACTAGCTGGCACCAACGGCAGCTGTTGTTTATAATATAAACTAAAAAAAAAAGTTTTAAAGTGTCAGCCTATTTAATATCCCACTGCAGGGCAAATGCCTCAATTATTGAAATCAAATAAAATCAAAGAAATTGTCTACTTAAACTATTTAAAAACAGTTGTATCGTCAATGCCTTGAATTTTTTTTATAAACAATACGAGTATGTATGTTTATGCCGAGTTAAATGATGCAACTTCACTAAGTTTTCCCGCATATACTGCGGTAATTTAAAGTAAAATTATACGGCAGCTTTTAAACATTACCTATTTCTTATTTGGTTATAGTCTAACAGCATCAGTCTTGCATCTCATAGGCCACACTCCTGCTCTGATGTCATAATACGACTCAAAACTGGAATAGGAAAATAGAATAGGTAGAAGATATTGAATATTTTGGAACAAAACTAGTCACGACATTGTTAAAGTCAAGTAAGGCATCTAAATCAATCTAGGCATTCTGAAGCCACAGACTTTACTCGCCTAGGATGTTTCTAGTAATAGTTGCCCGGGAAATGAAGAAAAGAGAATATTTGCTCTAGTCGGCAGTATTCTGCAGTAGACTTTTGCACATTCTGAAGCGTTTTCTCCTTGCTATTTGCGTCGAGGGAGTGTAGTAGTATTCTAGACACAGAATTTCTTGTATTTAAATTTTATAAATTGACGTTTACACTATCACCACTGTCAGACAAGTTGCCAATAAATTTATCCGTTGGATATCAGATTTAAAAAGAAAATTATAATGCATTAGTGAAACTGGCCCTAAATATTTTATGATTATCTCTATATTACTTTAATTATAAATGAGGTCCAAGTAGTTCATTACATTATTTGAATATTACTCATATTTTTTTTTGGTTTTTGGTATGTATACGATTCAAATGTTTTGCTACTGCATATACCATGCGGCCCCAATCTTTAATATATAAAACTCAAAGGTGACTGAATAACTGACATAGATAGATATCAACGCACAGCCCAAACCACTGGACGGATCGGGCTGAAATTTGGCATGCAGGTAGATGTTATGACGTAGGCATCTGCTAAGAAAGGATTTTGATCAATTTCCACGGGAACAGGAACCACGCGGGTGAAACCGCGGGTGCCCGCTAGTTTCACATAACTTAAAGCTAGGGTAGGAAATGGTAATTGAAAATTTTGAATGACTTTCTCTTCATATTTTGAAACAAGACAAACAGTGAACATTTATAATTTGTTATTTTTACAGGAATTATTGTTGAAGTCAATTAAAGAAACGAGTTTTTAAGTCTTAGACTTTGTTTGCCCGGGATGTTCCTAGTAATAGTGGCCCGGAAAATGAAGGACAGGGAATATTTGCTGCAGTCTGTAGACTAGACTATTGTTGGACACTCTGCCGCATTTACTTCTGGCTATACGTTGCAAGGAAGCGGCAAGGAAAAGCTTCTTATTGTTTAATTTAATTGTTTGAAATAGTAAATTTTTAATTTTCTTCATCGATTCATGATAAATGTAAACGTTGTTAAAATGTTCTGTAAGTAGTGAAGTTTTCATAAATGGATGTCTTTTATCAATTGATAGGTATTTTACCGATACTACAAACAAATAGCTTATTTTGTAACTTATACATATATTTTCATAGATGGTGAAGGTAACTTATTTTGAAATCAAATTATTTCAATACGACTATACACTAATACATTAAGATATAATACAAACTATACCTACTAAAATAATTTTCTGGAACACCTTCCTCATTTAACTATCGCGCGTCCTCTTTGATAGGATTTATTGCAAAACAGATACATACTAAACACATGTATGAAACCACAATACGGGATTACGGTAAGCATAGGCTTAATAACATCCCGTCCCATGATATACAGGCTGTAGGTACCTTAAGCCAACCGAACTACACAATACACACCATGTACTTTATAGTCTTACGGGATTCCAACAAGATTTGTAGCAAACGGTTATTTAATGAACTACTGGTAATAAAGTTATGGTATACGAAGCCGGTGAAGATTAGTTCTGAATTGTGGATGTTTTGAAGCAGTTGAGTGTTTTTATTTACATGCTTTATGAGAGCTAAGAATTGTTTGACCACCTCAATGATCTAGTGGTTTTAGTTCCGGGCCGGGCCATAATCTCTGAGTTATCGGTACAGTTGACAGCACATCAGACTACCCTAATCTGTCAAATACAACCAATTTTCAGCTTTATTTACTTTAAATAGACTTCTCTTTCAATCGAGAATTTTTGACAGATTAGGATAGGTTGATCTGCTGCCGTTCGTACAATTCAAAATTTATGTTGGATTTTTTTATGACAGCTCGGTTTCGTGACAACTCAATCTACACTTGAAAGACAACTTCGACATCACCACGATTTAGCCAGAAGAAGTGTGACGATGTCTTGATTTCAATGATGGAGGCCCTGCAGTGGGAAATTAAATTGACCACCTCCGTGGAACAGCGGCTGAGCCGCTCGGGTATAAAACCCAGAGGCCGTGGGCTCGATTTCCGCCTTGGGTCTGGTTGATGGTACTACTTTTTCAGTATCCGACTGGTTAGCTACCATAGGTAAAATCTGCCGCCATAACAGCTCTGGCTGTGTTGGCAATATTTATGTGGGATCCAGAACACTTGAAGTCAAAGGCTCGAAGATCAGAGGAGTGAGCATCAGTGTGGCATCACATTGAACGACGCTTCTTGGTGTAGTGTCCCTCAACGGAATAGGCCGCAGTTGCCGCTTACCATTAAGTGGGCTGCGCGTCTGTCTGTCAACTATCGTAGAATACAAAAACTGAAAAGCAAAAAATAATTTTAACCACTCAATCCCGAACCGGCACTCGGGTGCCGCGTAACAATAGATTTTCTATTGTGTCTGGTGATCCGGGGCTTGAAAGATTAATAAGACATTCATCAAATGCGCTTATTGTCTAAGCCTATTAATTAAATTGTATTTTACGTGCTAGGTAGGTACCTACTAATCTGTTTGAAGTCGGTGCCAAGCCAAATAGTAGGTACCCAGATTACGTACCTACGTCCGCGGATTAATAAGTAACCCTTTATAATACATAATATTATTATATATCATTTTTTATTACCTTTGGCTTGGCACCGACTTCAAACAGATTAGTAGGTACCTACCTAGCACGTAAAATACAATTTAATTAATAGGCTTAGACAATAAGCGCATTTGATGAATGTCTTATTAATCTTTCAAGCCCCGGATCACCAGACACAATAGAAAATCTATTGTTACGCGGCACCCGAGTGCCGGTTCGGGATTGAGTGGTTAAAATTATTTTTTGCTTTTCAGTTTTTTAGGTAGTTTTTTTTTTGTTTCTTTTTTTTTTTGAAGTCGGTTTAATTTTTTTTTAAAAAAGTTTGTTTATTTTTCTATTTTTAGTGTGAATAACACGTAGGTAGTGAGTAAAACTCTTTCATAATAATGATAGCGAAAATACGAGTAGAATTGTATTATTTGATAATAATATTAGGTATTCATTAAGTGTTCAGCACCATGGGTAGGAGGAGAATGCGTTTATGCACCATAACCGCAGGCTAGCTAGACCCGCGGCCGTGTGTGGGACTCGAGACCGAAGCGTCCGCTACCCACTACACTCCCCCGGTTTCTCCTTCACACCCGATTAGGACGAGCCGGTGCTAACCTTATTGGCTAGTGACCAGCCCATCCCCGGGTAATCATCAGCTTAGCTGCAAAAGTACATGAAATACAACTAACGTTCCACATATTCCTACAACACTGAAAGAATTATCCCCTAACTCCTAACCGTTAAGGAGTTGTACTTTCCATCATCACCTTAGCTGCAAAAGTACATGAAATACAACTAACGGTCCACATATTCCTACAATACTGAAAGAATTATCCCCTAACTCCTAACCGTTAAGGAGTTGTACCTTCCATCATCAGCTCATCAACATGAAAAGATGTCTATCGGACGCAAAAACTTGAATGGCTTCAGAAAAAACAAGTAACGCGTAGGCGCAGCCTATAAAATTTGAGGTTTTCCCTTGATTTTTCCGGGATCCCATCATCAGATCCTGACATGGTGACAATGGGACCACCTCGGAACTATGCACTTTCAAATAAAAAAAGAATTATTTAAATCGGTCCACAATTGACGGAGAAATCGACGGACATACATAAAAAAAAAAAAAAAAAAAAAAAAAAAATACATACAGTCGAACATATAACCTCCTCCTTTTTTGAAGTCGGTTAAAAAGTAAAATAGATACTCTACTTGGACACTAAACGCTTCGACAAAACATTTCATTCAACCAAAGAACTACGCAGACTTTTACCAAAAATGGAAAAGTTCGGCACCTTTCCGAGGCGTCAGCGATCCGGTGTATTTGCATCCGCGGCTCTTTGAGCCGTTGATGGCGGCCGACAGGTGCGTTGTACGAACTTCTTCAAAGACGAACTTCGCGGACGTCTGCGTTTTTAGCTGCTTTCGTTTTGCTGTTAAATTTTTACTTCTCATTTAGCTTTTTGTGAAGACAACGTGAGTTGTCGTCAGACAGTTTTAAAATTTTACGTACGATTCTAGATTATTTAACATTTTCATACAATTTACATCAACTGGTGTTAGTTGTCTTGTTTTCAAAGAATTTAACATGTTTTATTAATGAATCAAAGCCTTTTTAATTTAATTAAGAGAGATAAAGCATCGTTAAACGTAAATTTATGGCAGTCTTGAATCTCCTTTGGATTTTAGTACTGTCAGCTGCATAGCTCAGTCGAGTGATTAGTGCGACAGTACACTGTAGTTAACTGCTTGGGATGCGTTCGGATACCGATCCCTAGTAAGGTTGGTATTTTTATTACCTCATTCAAAATAGTGCTTTACTTTTATTTGATGAAATATCATAATATAAGTGGATTCATACAATGCTTTCTAATCGAAATTAAAATAGGTTACAGTATAGCCTCCAAAAATAGCTTATTATGTCACTGGAATCAAATTAATCCATTTCAACAAAGGAAATCATAAATAAGGATTTTTTTATTAACTTAAAAAGCTTTCGTGTAACCGATGACCGAAATAAACTTTGACATAGGCGAATTGTGATATTAATAATTATACATATTTTCAATAGAGTTTTTATTAAAAAAACCCATTTAGATTGTGGTTAATTAGCTAACTAGCGTCACAAACAATAAGAAATCACATAGTTATTCTAAAAATAAATATGAAAAATATTATTAAATTCTCTGCTTTGTTCAGATAAAACTTAAACGCTCAACAATATGCTGCGTGACGCCATATCGTATCGACTTTAACATTGAGTAGGCTATCTATAAAACAATAAATTAACTAATCTTAATATTTCATCATTCAGAAGTATAAGTTAAGATAAAGCTAAAAAAGTCAAAGATCGACTCATTAGTTCAACTATTTAGACTGATTTAATAAGTCCCTCTATTTAATTTCATTGGAGTCGCGTGTTGAATACAATTATCTTGAAAGCTGATTAATTTTAATTCCTATTTTTGTACCCAGACAGAAAAACGAGACGAAGCATTTTCTGAATTTTGGAAAGCGTGATACTAACTCCAATAATTGCCTTTCCAAGAGATAATTTTTGACAGCTAAATGTAGCTTAACAGAGGCACCAAACCTTTTTTTTTCGGAGGAGAACGCTTTTACGCGCCATAACCGCAGGCTAGCGACGCCTGCGGCAGGCTCGAAACTAAATCCCACTACCCACTAAACTCCCCCGGTTTCCCCTTCACACCCGATTGGGACGAGCCGGTGCCAGCCTTGTGGCTATTGACCAGCCCATTCCCGGGTACCCTAAATTGAGCGCGCCTAGGAGAGGCACCAAAGTTACGTTAGTAACTATTTAATAATCTGTGACCAAACATAGAAAATGTGAGAGAAAGAAATCGAACTAAGCATACGGATATACATTGAACACGCGAATTGATTTTATAAAGAGCAGAAATACGGAAACTCTTCAATTAGTTGGTTGTCATTATTTACTTTATAAACTACTGCAGTAATCTATGCAAGAAGGTACGATCCAAACTTACTCGGAGAATTCAACTATCGTCTATGTTTAAGAAACCGAGTCCCAGTTCAATATCCGAACGCGTCCCTATGCAGTGTTACTGCGACCAATAATTGTAGATCAATGAACGGGTCAGGAACAGGAATCGCTGACACGTCCCTGCGGGGTATGCGGGGAGGGGGGGGGGGGGCAACGTGCAGTGTTGACACGCTCCTGACTCTTGCCCAGTTATACATGCATAAGATGTTTACAACCTAACTCCAGCCGAGTCTAAATAATTAACGTAGACTGGTCCTGAGCGCAGCGCTCCTCGACGAATGATTTAGACAGGATGCTCCTGTATATTTGATTTTGATACGCTATTTTTGTATTCCTAAGCCAAGGGGTTACGTTTAATGAACGGATGCAGCTGAATTTTTAATTCTTCACTTAAATTTGGAATTATGTTTTGAGGTTTCGTAGCTAAGAGGAGGCTTTTGCTTTCGTGTAATTGTTAAACTTCTATTTAATAAGAAATTAAATGATAGAAACTATTTATTTTCCAATTGGATTCAGATAAAAACTTTTGTAGGTAGGTACTTGTCTTTTTAACCAACCAGTACAACGTGAATGGCTTGTTGAGAAAAAGTCGAGAGCCAAGAAGAAGAGATTTACTAGCAAGTTTAAATCCTTTTAAATAACTCGGATTTACTAAACGTGTATTCTCAACAAATGTTTATAAACAGACTTTTTATAAAAAAATACTATGTTTACTCGTAAATAGATAAATAACTGCGTTCTTCGGAGTTAATAAGGCTCATGTTTAAAACGAACTTATACTCTTCTTAATAGATAAACATTCCAAAACCCGTGTTAAAGTCACTATATACATATGTATATATAACAGCTATGCAGCCCACATTAACAAAGAATAATATTAAGATTGTGGAACGTAAAACAAATTACACATTATCGTCTACTTACCACATATGACGAGCCATTTGGTGTAATGGTCGAGAAGTCGGCTATTACACCAAAGGTCGCGGGTTCGATCCCCGCACGGTACAAACATTTGTGTGCATGAACATGTCTGTTTGTATCGGTCTGGGTGTTTCTATGTATAATATGTATGTATTTACAAAAAAAAAAAAAAAAAAAGTATATAAGTAATGTTTATCCGTTGTCTAGCACCCATAGCACAAGCTAATGCTTAGTTTGGGACTAGATGGCGCTGTGTGAATAATGTCCAGGGATTTATTATTTATTATTATTATTATTATATGAGGTCCTCCTTGAGCTTCGACAGCTTCTTGAAACTTCTTCAAACGATTTCTTCGCTTAGAAACAATTAGCAACAGCTATTTCTAACGCGTCCAATATAAATGCGTAACCACGATCTTTTAAGCTTGGCAAATAGTGCACTACTCTGCCAATTAGGTCGGGAAAGTCAAAATTTACTTTGTGATTCATCAATGCAATACTTTTTAACTAAAATGGTGATAATTATTTTATTGAAGTATGCAATAAATAAACAAATAAAAATAAATATCTCTGGACATTAATAACACAGCGCAATCTAGCCCCAAACTAAGCATTAGCTTGTGCTATGGGTGCCAGACAACGGATAAACTACTTATACTTTTTTTGTTAGTACATTACATAAATTTTAAATGTAATGTATTCAGTATTTTTTTCATTGTTACAAACTCCGTCAGCAAACTTTATACCTAAGCTCAACATAGTTTAGCTTACTATTTCAATAAAATTTTATTTATACTTTGATTATAATATATTAATTATTTATTGTATTGTATATTTTTACTAGCATAGCAATCGTTTTAAATGACATTATAACTCTTATTATCTTATTAGTCTTTTCCATCTTAATTATTTTTTTGAAGTACATTTTGATTAATTAATGATATCTACGATTAATTAGATAATATTGCAATTTGGTTGTCACGGAACTTCATCGACATTATATTTTTTATCAACTTGATAATAAACAATGAATAATTAATGTAATTTAGTCTTGAATTATAAGACATTATCAATGTTTTAGAGGAAAACTTTGCTTATGCGTTGTATGATTGCCGATTTCATGGTTTATTTGCATTTTATATTAATTGCAAAAAAATTACTAGAGAATAAGAAAATAACACCTTTATTTATTATAATTATTTACTGAAGAACTCGTTAAATATTCTAAATTAAAAAGAGATCAATGATTTCTAAATTCCATTATTCTACAGATCATAAAAACGGTACACCTTCAAAACATTGCACTCTTTATTCCCCCGTACAAAATACAACCACCGTACATTTTTATCAGCTATTTATTGTGGCCACCTGTGTTTTGCAAAACTTCTTTTGCGTTACGGTGAACAAAAGAGGCGGTAATAACTCCAGAGGCAAGCCGTCGAAGTACGGACAACAGAAACGACTCGAGTCGCTCCAGGAGTGGGCAGCCATTGATGGCCAGGAAGGTGTGCAGTTTTGGAAGTTTTAAAAAAGAAACTTTGCTGACGCTACTTCGGAGTCCTTTAAAAAGAAACGCGCCGGTGTAATCTTATAAAATTTGCTGTTGGAAGTCTGAAATGTAATGGCTGCTTCAATTTGTAAGGAATATTATGGGAGTAAAGAAATTTCGAGATTTTTTAAGATTGATGTCGGATTCATATTAATTAGTATAAATAGATTACCGGCTTCAGTATAATTTATGCGATTCTAGCATAATCATTATAACGCGATAATATTTTTTAAACCTTTGGCTTATACCTTTCAAGGGAAAATAAAGTCGTACCACAAAACATTTTCAAGCCGAAAATTGAATCTCCAAACGTTGAGGTTTTAAACCGAAGCAGCTTAACTACTGCTCCACGAACGCCGAAGAATTATTTATATCCATAGATAACAGATTATTTAGATCTCTATGTTTAAATCTCTCTGATGTTACACAAATAGGCTAAATAGGCTTGAACTTGCAAGTGGCCTGTAATAAAAACTACGCAACACTAAATGCATTCCAAAAAAAGCTAAAAATACTAATCATACAGAGAAACTACATACTAATATGATGGTCAAAATTTCTACTTGTAATTATTTAATTGAAAGCTGAAAATGTGTATTAAATTATTGTAATTGGCAAAAGCCGCTTATAAAATTGAACATAATACATTTGAACATTTTAACGCATAAACTTTAAAATAGAACAGCGTTTGACCTGTATTCGTTTAATGAATAATAATATTTACAAACAAATATTGATATCCATTTGTATTGTAGTAAACATAATTATCCGTTGTCTGGCATCCATAACACAAGCTAATGCTTAGTTTGGGCGCAGTGTGAATAATATCCAGATATATTATTTATTTATTTATTTAATAGCTTTTATTCAGTACGTTACTATTTTAAAAGTTCCTTTTCAATTAACAACCATTTAAAAATCATCAAATCAAAGTCGTTGGGTCTGATTGGTGGTAGAACTTTTTTTGAGTCCGTCTGGCTTGCTACCACTCCTACAGGTGAAATCAGCCGCCATAACATCTCTGGCTATGTTCCGACCACAAGTATTTGCTGTGTGGTTCCGGCATTTGAGAGCTAGTACTTTAAGGACGAACGAATGGCTGCGCCAACAAAGCCAAGTCACAGACATAACCAAGCGAATAGCCAAATTTAAATGGGAGTAGGCTGGACATGTCGCCCGCAAACATGGCTCATGGTGCAAGAAGCTTGTTGAGTGGAGACCTTGGAGTGAAAAACGACCTCGAGGACGACCTCAGATGCGCTGGTGCGATAATCTGAAGAAGGTGGCCGGCTTTAAATGGATTGAAAGAGCACATAACAGTGACGAGTGGCACAATTTGAAAGAGGCCTACACCACGCGATAAAGAACGGCTAAAAAAGAAGAAGACTTTAAATAAAAGACTCGAAGATCAGACGAACAAAAATGGCAGCACTTTAACCAATGCTTTCTGATTATCTATAGGTTTAATGTGGTTTATAAGTGCTGTGTTTATTGTCAGTGAATGTGTTTCACATAAAACCAATGTTGATTAATAAAGTGTTTTTCGCGTACGAAATTATTATGCAGCAATGTAAAATAAAGAAATGAGTTAGCTAATTCAAAAATTGCTTCCGAATCATGTTTGTGCTTTGCTACCTTTGTGATAATTCTAGACACGTGTGCATTCTTTGATATTGACGCTGAATCACACTATGGCAATTTGTAGTTAAAACACAAAGGATCGCATTTAATTATTACTTTACGAACCGTGCTAATGATACATCTGAGTCCATCGGACCTTTTTTGTACAAAAGACGGGTCGGAACTCAAGCCGGTAAGTATTCTTATATGGCCTATTCCATTAAGGGACACTTCAATAGTAAATGTCACTAAAACGTGCTGCTATACTAATAAAAGTAGGTTCGTGGTAAATATCCTTGGACATTATTCACACAGCGCCCGTTTAGTCCCAAACTAAGCATAGTTTATGGACGTCAGACAACGGATAAACGCTTATAAACTTTTTTGTAAATACATAGGTATATTTTACATGCTGTGTACAGTCCGAGCGAAACAAACGAAAATTGTTGATACACACAATTGTTTTCATCTCGAGGTGACCGAACTTTCTTAATTATTTTTTATATTGACAAAATATTCAGTAACAAACTTATTGCAGTGGTGACTTTGGCCCTAAAATTATTGCTTCACATTTATTTATAGAGCAGTCATAACTCATAATGCCTAATGGTATTGGTATTGAATATACCCTACTACATTGAACAATAGCAATGCCATTAGGTATCCAAAAAGTAAAAGACTTATGGACTACCGTGTTCCAATTTCGAAAATTCAAACCATAAGCGGACTATAAATATTGCTTGTTTTATTTGTCGAAAGCAATAAATGGACCCCTCCATCTTTTCATTTCCGATACACAACGACATGTTCACGGATACCTCGCGTATGAGTATACTTTTATTACTTTTCAATACTAAAAGTGAGTATAACTCAAATAAACCACATAACTAGTGTCCCGTAAGTACTCGTCCAAGTCCTTTCTAGTGCCGGTAATATAGAGACGAGGACTACGCTTGCTGTGACCAGATTACACCTAACTAAGTGGGACCAATTTAATCAAATTATCAAATTGATGCACCATACGTTACTTCGTTGAAAGGGCTTTCAAGAGAGAATTTATATAATGATATTCATAGGGATACCTAAAAATTCAGTTTCCAAAGCTGGATTGAAATCCCAGAAACATTGAAAGTTTGTCAGAGATTGGGTCGTTCACGCAGTTAGTATATTGATATTTGTTTTATTTTAATTGGTTTTCAATCTTATTATTTTTATGTTCTTATTACTATAACTATACTTTTTCTTTTTTAAAACTTACATAAAAATATACAATCATCACGACAAAGACAAAAAACAAGACTGTCTTTCTAGAAAAAAGCAACTGGTCACAACAAACATATTGCGTTATAAAAGTATGAGAATCCGGAGTGCACTTCGGATGGTTCGACTTAACTCCAAAACGGACCGTTTCCCGACCACTATCACAGACTACCATTGTTAAGAGTTTACTACAGTAAAGTTGAAATCTGTCAGCAGTTTCGACGCTCACAATTCATAATAGTGCCCTAGTTTTTGTCGTTACTGCACAATATTTATGATGACGATGAGTTTCGTCGTCGTATGGTGTTTTTGAAGTAGCGTCCTGCTCTTTTTTGAGATCAAAGTGATTTTTAAAATAAATTTTGTCAGTTATAGCAATCGTTTGCTGAACCGATGAAAATATTCACTAAAATCCTATCTTTTGCTTTTGCGCATCTCAAATTTACTAATTTACGATTTCTCATTTTTAATGTTGATATGATAGACCATCTTCAGTCTTTTAGTGAGTTTTCCTTTCCAATACTTAGATACAAGTGACACATTCAACTAACATCCGTTTTGAATCTATATCTTACTTGAAACAACAATTGTGTTTACTCGTCTATTAAGGATCAGCCATCTTGGGCTAAGATACCGAACGTGGCTTTAATAATGTAAGCCTTAAAAGGAGAATGCTATCGCACTGACAGGTTAGGTAATTAGCCTATCCTTATTGGAGGGCCAAATATAACTTGTGATCTGAGCTATTATTAGCCATTATTTGCTTCTGGTTTACATGATACATTTAACTATTGATTTGTATAAATAGTTATCTTGTTTTAAACGTTATAAAGATACGATATGTATACAAACCATAATACTAAAATAATAAAAACGTCTCATTCATACTTGTTTATACATATGCAAATTTTGTTTATGAAAATAGTCCTACTTTATCCAACTATAAATACAAATTAATTAATCTCAATAAATACAAATTAATTAATCTTAAAAAATGGTTTAATTTTAAAATCTAGCATAAACCCAAAAATAATTACCATAGTTTAAAACAAAGATCTTATAACTTTATGATAATATAATTTTACAGCGCCGAACACCTGATTCCCGACTCAACAGTAATTAATTCAGCCCTCATTGACCAAACTAATTGCTGGCTATACCTGGCTTGAGCCTAATGTCAAGTAATTTGCAGTACATTATCGCGTATGCCACAATAACACGGGTTATCCCCAGATTTGTGGGATAATTGACGACCACTACCGACCATCTGAGACCGGACCCACGTGTATTAATACGGGAATTAATCACGCAGTGCTATTGGTGTGTAGTTATACCATCGAGGATTTATCTAATAGAGAAGAAATGTCACGCATTTAATTACCTTCCTAAAGGTGAAAACTAGAATATTGTTATACCCTAAAAAATGTGTAAATAAATTCTTCTTAATTGATTGAGAAAAATTCTTGTAATAAATAGTATTTCTTTCGGCTGTTGTTGTACTTGTGGTTTCTGCAATATTAAAGAGATAACGTGAGCTTAAGGTAAATTCAATAAATCTTATAAAATGTCGGTAATATAAACTGGAAGTACGCTTACTTGGAAAGTGAGACGCGTGGGTGCTACCCCCGCCTGACACCTGGATAAGTCGATTGTTTAAAAACTATTCCATCAAAAGGAGTATTTGTCGCGTTACTATTGGCCATTCCAAGGGCACAAATAAAATAAACTACTTATAGACAAAACAATGAAAATCATACTTTTTAATATGGAGTTCACGAATAAACTGCCTTAGTACGGAATAGATTCATTTCCTTCAGTGACTAATCATGGATTTTTTGAAGTCAAGCCGCTCACATTGCTAGTTCAGTAGATGTTTCCTCGATAGTAGTTATCGAAACACCGGCTAGCAGAGTGTACTGTCAAAATAAATGTAACGCATAAGCTAAATAAAATTAATGATAGCTCTTTACTATTGCTTAATTTCTTTTCTAGATGTGAACTAGCTAGGTACATTTATCTCTAGATTAGTTTTTTTATATCGTGGGTAAGGGCGTGTAAGATGATTTAAAAATTCTTTTTCTTGTCAAAGATAAACGAAAATTGTAATAAACGACATTTTTCAGGTTTTTATTTTACGAATTAATCATTATTTTAGTATCTGTGCTTTGTTCGTGAATGGGATCACCTCCGTGAAGTTGGTCATTCTTTTTGTTGCTTAAAATGACCACATTATTAGATTTTTTTATTATTATTATATTGTTCAGGTAAAAAAGACCTGTAAATAATGAGTAATAATTGAGACAGTTAAGGATAATGCTGTTCTAAATATGTCTTACTTTATTATTATGTTCTAATATGTACGTTTCTAATCAGTTGTTGACTCCACTTAAATTATGAGAAGTATTTTGCCCTAATTATTCAATCATGTTATGTATTTAAATGTACACTGCACAGGAAGTAATTTTCCAACTCCAATTAAATTGACAGGTGTACGATCTGCTCGTCTTGTTACACGTTGTAATAAAAAAAAGTACCGGGCCGAGATCTCTAAAACTGATAAGGTCTTTGAATACCACAAGTGCATGGAATATTGAGATTTTACATTTTAAACTTAACTACCTGTTTGCCAAGTCATATTTCGTATCCGTATTAGAATGCCAACAAATCTCTACACTCACCACATTCGTACAAACGCAGCCTGCAGACAGCACCTCCAGTGCAGTTGTTTAGCAGCGTCCGCCTCCTAATAGCGGCTATTTCCCGTGTTCCTCAGGGTTCAATGGCTGCGGGAACGTTTCGGTCCATTGTGCGCTTCTAGACTATTGCGAAAATCAAGTGCCGTTTGATTTTGTAGCTTTTTGCTTTATCCACCGATGTCAGTATAGTATGAAGTAGTATTTTATTCAGTTCAGTTCTAACTACATATTCACATTCTGACTGTATACTATTTATATATTTATGTATTGTCTTTCTGGTCAATAAAAATTGCATTTTCTTCTAGTATACATTGATATCTAACAAAGAAGTGTTGACCCCAAGTAAAAAATGTAGGTAGGTATATTAAGTTATTTATTGTATTAAGAGTTTAAAAGGTTCTCTGGATAGGTTTTGATTTTGTCGTTAATCATTCCCCACTAGATAGGAAAAACCTACTACCATATTTTTCAATGAGGTACATCTTTACTGAGAAACAAAGGTAAAGGTGCTGCTATTCTGTAGCTAAGAAATCTTTTCATTTGAATTTGAAGTGTTAATAAAAACAGATCCAACAATTATATCAGCGACCTATATTATACTCGTGGAACCCATGCAAAAAAAGTTCACTGTCCCGATCCAATTGAAGTATTCCGAAGAGCACAGAATAAGTTGAGATGTCAAGTATATAAAGCTGTACATATTTTATGTTGTTGAAATAAAAAGTAGAAAGACATTCACAGGAAGTCTCTGCCCGCATCAGTATTCAGCACACCATCCGACGCGAGGAAACAAATTCCCAAAATTGAATTTTAGGGAACGAGTTGAATACGACACGGAGTATACAAACTCGGAAAAGAAACGAGATTTTTATCATTTCAACAATGACTTTATTTAAGCCACCGGGACAGTAGACAGTACACTGGGACTTCCGACTGCCCTGTCGAATTGAAGCACTGTTCATATGGAAAATCTATTATATAATGATGTTTGATTTACGACTCGTGAATCTTTATTTATAATGATGCGTAGCATCCGCTTAGGTGGCTACTCACCCAAGTCAAACTCACCCGTATATTTCGATTTTATTTTTCTTGCTACAGTATTTACTATTATTATTTTTTCTGGTAAATCAAACAAAACACTATAAAAGTAAATGCCAATTGATTAGGTTAGGTTAACTGTGACCAATAAAAAAAAAAAAAAAAAGCGGGTGAGTTGATTTGGGTAAGTATCCACCTAAGCCGTAGCAAATTACGTAAGCTACAGCCGAAGGATCTAAAAAAAACTAATTTTAATTTTAAACTAATTTATTAATAAAAATTACAAATTAACTAAATCTAAAAGTAATGCCTATGTTCGATGTGTGAACGAAAGTGACCGAGGTTTAGGCAGCTCGGGGAAACGGTGCCGGCTGCTTGACGTCACGTAGGGCGAAAACTGCTGACTGGCTGGCGCGTGTAAGTGCATGAATTGGGGTCATCGCTATGCCACCGTCGAATGATGAAATAGTCAGCTGGTTTGGCGTATGTAATTCCTCCACCCTCAGAGCAGCAATTATTTTCGAAGTTTATGAGAAAAAATTGCTGGTAGAGATGGTTTCGTGTAGATAGGATCTTCACAGATTTCATCTCGTGGACTGCCATCTGGTTTCATCTCATCTGTATTTTGTTCTTGCTTCTTGCGGCTGCAGTTGCATAGTTTGTAGCGGCGAGATAGTATGATGGCAACTAGTACGGCTGCACTTGATAGTACAATATAGAATGGTACAGTCGTGTGGTAAAATACTTCAGATGATTGCGATAGTTGTAGCGGAGATTGTACCATGATTTTATCTTGTATACTGTGAAGTGCTCTCAAATCTATAGTGTTAAGATTGAGATGCTGCGTCGCAGTAGTCTTGGTGTCATCTATATATGTGATCTTCATAATTTTTAGCGGCTGGCCTTGTGTAATATCGTCGGTATTCGCTATTGTGAATTCCGTAGTACGCAGTGAGCAATGAATAGGTATAGTTGCGAGAAAACTGCCGTTCAGTAAATTGTAGTCATCGGTGCCACAGTGCAGTTGGACTCGAGTAGGTTGAGGGAACGTTAAAACATAACTTCGGTCGTCGAGTCGTTCCATTGCTTCTCTTGACAGATGAACGGTCGATGAGTTGCATGCTGAGTTGATAGTCTGGTGCAGGATGACTTGCATGATGCAGTCCGGTTGGGTGCGGAGTCTGCGGAGCGGGCTCTTCTCACAGAGATGTTGACCTTCGTACTTCGGGCATTCAGCCTCTATGTACACATACTCTTTTCTATTAGTTGCTATGAGAGGAAAAGGTGGAATGAGGATCTGATGGAATTTATTAGGGGCCAAGGATAATCTATATAGATCGAATACACTAGATGAAACTATCGGAAATCTGAATACTATAACTACTTGTTTTCCTACAAAATAAGATCCTGATTTAATTATATTAAAATAATCTCTTAACTCTAAATTAATAACTTGCTCTCTGCTATAGATAGCTCGTAGTTTATTTAACATGAGTCTGAGTACATTTAAGCTTAACATTGAATGATGAGTAGTGGTAGTACGAGTGAAAGCTAAAATGTTTTCTACTCTAATTAGTTCGTCTAATAAATCATCTGCGTTTTCTGATATTATGGCTAGTAATTGTGCAAATTTACCATATTTAATAAGGCTATGATCTCTGTATGCATCTTCATCTAAAATTAAATGTAAGGTATTATTGATTTTGTTCTGATTAACTATTATCTGGTTAACTATATTAGTATGTTCAGACATCCATTCATTATTTAAACTAATCCTATTATTAAATTCCATTGCTAATTTATTCTGATTAGCTTTTAATATATGTAATGCGTCATTATACTTAATGGCATCCTGATAATCCAGGTTTCCTGTAATACTTTTAACTATAGATCCTAAACTATCTATTAGACCTCTTTTTGTCCTGCCAGGTTCTAGGCTACTTAAATGATCTAAGATCTTATCTGTTTTATTGGTTAAATAATTTATTTGTAGCTCGTATACCATAAAGGTTTCGTTAGTCATTATGTTCTGATAGTCATTTAATTGTTTTTTAAGTAAGGAAACTTCGCTTTCTATTGTGTCGAGTTCTATGTACTGTAAAAAGGTGTGGTAATGAGTCGTTAGTCGAGTTGGTCCCAATTTAAAAGGTAATAATCCAGGTCCGTCATCCAGGCTGTCAAGTCTTATCTCCTGTGCTTGGGCCAGGATCTGGGCAGACAGCAACAGAAGTGTCCTGCAACAATTTTACATTCTTTGGTGCTCGCTTTAACCGTGATTTAGCTACTGGGCCGCGTTTCTTCGAGGTGTAAATATGAATTGGGAGATCGGCAAGGACTTTATCCTGCGTGTAACGGGGAGCTACCTTCTGTCGACTAGCGAATGGGTTCTTAATGAATACCTGCTGCTGAGGTTCATATTCAGCTTCCGGTTCCCTTGTCTTATTCCTATTTTCAATAAGAGCAGTACGGTTAGCTAGGGAAGATTCATTGATAATATCGTATACGGCTTTCATTTGTTCTCTATGAGTCTGGACGTATTGTTGGAGTAAACGTTCTGTCAAGTCAATGTCAGTGGGGTCTCGTGGATCAAAGTGTCCTTTTAATATGTCATAGGGTCTACATTTAGTGAAACTGTGGATAGAACTGTTATATGCGATAATAGCATACGGCATAAGGTTCACTATGGGCTCGTCTTTCTGTTGTAACTTTAAGATTCGTAGGTGTTCTAATATCGTTGAGTGAAACCGTTCAATGTTACCGTTATCGTTAGGAGAGTGCGGTAATATTTTATGGTGCGATATTTTATGAAGTTTAAGGAATTCAGCAAAGAGTTGGTTTGTGAATTCTGTTCCATTGTCGGTCACTATCGTCAGGGGAAGTCCATGGTGAGTACAGAAAATTAAGAGAGCTTGGACTATGCTGATAGCAGTACCGTCTTTGAGATGGTAAGCTTGGCCATACTTGGAGAAAACGTCTACAAAGGTTATGTACTTTTCAGTCTGTACTGTAAATAAGTCTGCATGAAATATTTCTAGCGGTTTAGTGGCTGGTGGAACTATGTTAAATTTCTGTTTAATAGGATTTCTGTCATATTTACTTTGACCGCATATGGTACATTCATTAATATACTTTGTAATGTGGTCTTTCATTTTAGGCCAATAGTATCTGCTAGATAGAGATAAATAGCATTCATTAATGCCCCTGTGATTGGTCTTGCCGTCATGGTAATGTCTAATTATCTCTTGTTGTTTAAGATAGTCTTTAATATTTTCAAGTTCGCTTTTACAAAGGACTAGGCTCATTGAAGAACTCTTAAACTTTTCCTGGATAATAGGGATAATTTTGTACATAGCCAATGGTGGGTTGATAAGCAAGGCTGTCTTGACTTTAGGATTAACATACTGTTTTATGGCATTAACTACGTCGTTTTCCATGTCAGTCTCTGTCACTTGTACTGTCACTCGAGTATGTGTCTCAAAGGGTTTCGATACAATTGGTCGTCGTTTAATGTCACCTACTATAGTCATACATAACTGTCTGTGATATTTATTTAAAGGTTCGTCAGTGATAGGAATTTCTAATATAGGATGTTCCTGACTGGTGTGAGCTGTGCTGGTGGCTGAGTTATCTATGGTAAGTGGCCTTTCAGAAGGATTGGCAATTATAGAGCTAATTTCCTCGTTATGGATTTCAATTCTAGATAGGGCATCAGCATTAGTGTTACTTTTACCCTTTTTATATATTACAGTAAAGTCGTATTCACTAAGCTTCAGTCTCCACCTGGTAAGTCTAGAGTTGGGTTCTTTAAGGCTCATAATCCACTGGAGTGGTTTATGGTCAGTCAAGATCTTAAACTTTCTGCCAAAAAGATACGGTCTGAAATACTTGGTTGCCCACACTATTGCAAGCAACTCTTTTTCGATCGTACTATAGTTAATCTCACTTTCGTTGAGAGTACGAGAAGCGTATGATATTGGTTTGTCAGAACCTACAGAACCTTGAGATAGAACAGCTCCTATCGCAAAGTTGGACGCGTCAGTCGTAAGTATGAAGTCTCTACTGAAGTCAGGGTATTGGAGTATGGGGTCATTGGTAAGTAATTTTTTACACTTTTCAAAACAGTTTATGTATTCGTCATTTAAACTAACCTTTTTGTTCTTTTTCAGGCACTGAGTCATGGGTTTGGTGATTCGAGCGAAGTCAGGGATGAACTTACGGTAATAACCTAGTAAGCCAAGAAACTGTTTGATTTCTTTGGGTGTCTTTGGTAAGGGATACTTCTCAATAGAGGAAATCTTGTCAGGGTTAGGTCTTACACCTTCACTACTTATAACATGACCGAGATAAGCTGTTTCAAGCTTTAGAAACTCAGATTTGTCCATTTGGATCTTAAAATTGGACTCTCGAAGTCTCTGGAAGACTTTTTCGAGATTAATCATGTGTTCCTGGAGGCTGGTGCTATACACAATTATGTCATCAAGATACACCAGACATATTTCATTTTGTAAGCCTTTAAGGACATTATCCATCACACGTTAGAATGTGGATGGAGAATTTTTCAAACCCATGGGCATACGAAGAAACTCGAAGTGCCCGTGCTCAACGTTGAAGGCAGTTTTCTGGATATCCTGGGGGTCCATTTCGACCTGATGGAATCCACTGGCAAGGTCAAGGGTCGTAAAATACTGACATTTGCCTAACTTGTCTAATACGTCGGTTATGTTGGGTATAGGGTACTTATCGTCAATGGTTTTTTCGTTTAACTTCCGAAAGTCAATTACGATACGCCATTTCTGTTTGCCTGAGGCATCAATCTTTTTAGCCACAACCCAGATAGGTGAGCTCCAAGCGGATTCTGATGGACGTATGATGCCTTGAGAAAGCATCTTCTCAATTTGATCTTTTACCTCTTGGCGATGGACAAAGGGGTACCTATAACTCTTCGTATAAACCGGGATTTCATCGGTGGTATTAATCCGATGCTTGACTCTGTTAGTAAAAGTCAAAGGCTCGTTCTCAATGTAAAATACATCTGAGTAACGTGAACAGAGTGATATTAAATTAGCCTTTTCTTCCTCATTTAAATGATCGGTACGTAAACGCGAAAGTACATCTTGTGTACGCGCCGACTGTTGTTCAGTGCGCCTGCACTCAACATTAAAAGCTTCTGCATTTACAAAGAAATCTAATGAAAGAATTTGATCATTATCGGTTGGGTTTTTTACTTCTAATATTGCGCGGTTGTTCACGACGGTAGTGACGCATTCCGATATGATGCAGTTACACGTCACGTGTTCTGGGATATAGACATCGCCATCCGGGGCGTTAATAGGAAGCCTTATTAACTTTGAGCTCTGTGCCGGGATAATATCCTCGTATAAATTGACATTTCGGGAGTTATACATTTTTATTTCGTTAGTTGTAAATCGAGTTGTCAATGTCTTGTCCTTTAGGTCGATTTTAGCCTCCCATTTAGTTAAAAGGTCAAGTCCGATAAGTCCGTCAAAATAGTCATGGAATTTATAGACAAAGAGACGAATGTCTTCGCTATCACTGAACTCAGGGAAGCAGGGCAATGTAATAGAATAATTATTTCTACTTGTAGCATGAACGTTAGTAACTTCAAATGGATCATAATTTAGTTGATAATCAGAAAAATATTTCTGGACAGTTTGGGGACTTATGAATGACTGGTTAGCGCCAGTGTCTATTAAAAGTTTGAGAGGAGGGTTATGAATCTGGATATATGGTAGTTCCCTCTGAGTCTGTAAATTTATTTCTATTTTGATCTTTTTGAAGTCGATGCCTTCTGAAAATCCTGATCAAGGTCTTCGACCTGATGATGATCAGCGTCAGTGGCAGGGGGAAGTTCAGAAGCCTCATAGTATGGCGAAGAGTCAGTATAATAGTCACTGTAAGTATAGTCTGGACAAACATAACCTACTGCACTATCACTATACTGTGGACAGTCAATGTAATCGGAGTCATAGTAGTTATTATCGGTATTGTAATAGGAACTCGGATCGTATAATTCATTCATATTTATTTCGCGTGTTTTAAAATAGTTGTTCGGAGGTGGGTTACCTTGAACGCGCCAATCATGGCCACGAAGTCCTGCTGAAGGGGGTAAAGCCCTGGGAGTAAAATGTTGGATACCACTCATGGGTCTAGGCTGGAAAGGTTGACCGGGTTGGTTCCTAGGCTGAAGGCGAAACACGTTACTTTGTGGGTTATAGTTAGGCGGTCTAGCACCGAACATTTGTTGGGTTCTAGTAGGGCCAGTACGTACCTGTGGCTGATGCTGCGCAGGATTAGGCCTATAAGCCTGGTGTGGAGGCTGCGTCTGCGGTGCGAACCTAAATGGCTGTGGATGTGGTGGCAGTGGCCTCTGCAGCGCTGGTGCAGGCCAGAAAGGTGCCTGTGTAAGCTTTGGAATGTGTACTGGTGCTGTTTGAGTTCTTAAAGCCGACGTGGGCTTGGACACAACGTCGTTACGTTGTTGCAAGTACATAATGTTCAGCTCTTCCTGTACATATTCTAAGGCTTTTTCTAAACTGTCGGGTCTCATACACCTAATACGTGAGCCTAGGGGCTCGTGTAATCCACGTACAAACGCCTGCATAGTTAATTTACGATATAACTCACGTTTAGCCTGTATCGTAGTGGGGACTGTCTCATGTAAGCTTACATAAGTCATAATTGTACTAAACAATGTCTGACAATGGTCGTAGAATTCCTGAGGGGATCTTTGCCCTTGAGTGGCCAAAGAGAGGTCATTGTAGAGAGCGGTCTCGTCTCTCTGATCAGCAAAATTATTAATTAAGGTGTTACGAATAGCTAGCCAATTATCTGGTATGCCATTAGAGTTAATAATTGTAGCGGCTGATCCCGTGATCTTATTTAAAATGCCGTTAAGCAAACATAAATTTGATAATTCGCTACCTGGTCCTACACTAATATAACTTTTAACTATCTGGTCACATATCTGTATAAATCTGGTAAGTATATTTGGATTTCCATCGAAATCTGGCACGGGGCGTAAAGCCTTGAAAATAGTGTCAGGTTCGTGCACCATTGTGTTAAATAATAAATCTAAATTTAATTCACTATTTAATTCTAACAAATCTCTACTACGATCTATATGATTTTTCCGACGAGACTGCGTTAGCGCAGACTCGCTGGGGCCCGAGGTACTGGGACGAAAAATGGTTAAAAATAAGGTATACTTAAAGGAAAAAGAGGACACAAGGAAGCAACACAAGAAAGATTCTGTGTACTTACAGTTTCATGTCTTCTGTGGTCGTATCGAGTTCTGGATACCTCTCCTGTGGCTGCAGCGCTCGTAGATTCTGGATACTCGTACCGGAGCTTGATAGCCGCCCGGGCGACCCGCGATTCCCGAATTCGATATTAGAAAACCTCCCCGCGAATCGACCGCGAGTATCCTACCGACTGCGCCAATTACGTAAGCTACAGCCGAAGGATCTAAAAAAAACTAATTTTAATTTTAAACTAATTTATTAATAAAAATTACAAATTAACTAAATCTAAAAGTAATGCCTATGTTCGATGTGTGAACGAAAGTGACCGAGGTTTAGGCAGCTCGGGGAAACGGTGCCGGCTGCTTGACGTCACGTAGGGCGAAAACTGCTGACTGGCTGGCGCGTGTAAGTGCATGAATTGGGGTCATCGCTATGCCACCGTCGAATGATGAAATAGTCAGCTGGTTTGGCGTATGTAATTAGCATCATATAATACTCTCAATATTTTCATGTTGACAATATTTCAAATTATTGACTTTTTTTATCATTTAAACAAGATCTTAGCTTACGAAAAAAGGCGTATTTTTTGAAGCTGAGCAATTTTCCAAATTCTCTATTTAAGATGTATTCCTCTTTAGTGATTTGTTTAGGTAAAATTTTTGTTAACAGATGTAAAAAACCTAAAAGAAGGCGGCCATACACCAAAAACAGTTGAATGTGCTGGCATGCCAATATTTTCTGGTGTAATGGATAGTCATATTAATATTATCAACCATAGCTGTAATAGCGCTAGAGGAATTTCGATACTGTAACAATGATCTTTGTCTGGTTCTTGTGTAAAAGGTTACGCGTGTCTGTCGGCAGTCACCCCAAAGTAAAACTTGACTTACTAAATCAGGGATCATGATACAAGAATACTCTGAAGAAACAAAGAGCTCTGGAAAGAAAAACTCGTAAGAAAACATTTTAATCATTTACCCTGTAACAGACGTTAATATCTAATAACTAAAAGTAATCCACAGATTTTCTCCATAGCTTCCATCTTTAGCTAGATTCCAAGATTAATACCAAGATTTTAACTCTTATAAGTTTCAAGTCTCGCGGAAGTCTCAAGTAGCATTAAATTCAAGTCTTTGTGCAATTTAACAACTGCAGCAACCAAGATAATGCAAGGCTTTGCATTCAATAATGTTGAAGTCTTATAGAAAGCTACATAGATTAGTTACGTTACATCTTAGAGCATTAATACACTAAAATTTAAGAGTTATATAATGTTCTTGGCGCGATAGCCTTTTATTTCCTCAGATAAAAATCTTTCTTTTTGAAACCCCAAGAAAAAGAGTTTTTATAAGAATGTTAAAAGAGATGTAAATATTTCTTAAACCTTAAGTATACAGTACACTTTTGATATAGGAATGGACTTTGATTTGGATGTTAATTCAAATAATATACAAGTACATATTTATATTTTTAGCCATTATCAATTTCATAAAAATGTGTTGGTACTTAATTACTACTTTACATTTAGCTATAGAGTTAAAAAGCCAACGAAAATGTGCCGTGTCAAAAATGGCCAAGAATAAAAATTTTTAACTAAATCGGCTTCATAAAATTATGATTATAATGTGTACATTACAATATGAATCAATAACAAAAAAATCTCCGTAAAAACACACTTAATATATTATGTACATGTAAAATAATCCTATTTACATGAAATGCCTATACGCATTTGCTTAGAAAGGCTTCGCTAATAATGGATAGAACAAAATGGAAAACTTTATATAGACATTACGAGAACAGCAGCCAATATTTGAAAATACAAGGCTTCCCCGCATATCGGGCTGAGCCTTCGCTTCATTCGTAAAATCAAATTTCCGCCATCAGAATCATTCGATCGGTTCGCGCCTACATGAACACAACATACGTTATGCCGTTTGACCTTTTATTTGCTCTTTCTTTTGTGGCTCTTCGTTTATTTGTCTATCTTTATTTGTAATTCAACAATCATGGGTGGATACCGGAACTCTGTTTGGTAACAGGGTTGTCGTATGAAGGTTCATTTTATTTACTTTGGAATATAGTATATAAAGGAGGTTTATTGATAACTTAATGGGAAAATTAACAATTTTTTGATGAGGTGTGTTTGCCTTTCAATACTTAGTGATTGAGGCTACTAAGAGTTGTTGGTCACTTTTTAACTACATTTTTCTTTACTTACACATAAATTAACGAAACGAGATATGACATGCATATTATGACAGTTCCCGTAAGAGAGTTTCATTGATAAACTTTTTCTCTACCATTTTAAAATTTATCAAAGAGGATATTTTAGTGATTACAATAGAAATGTGTATGGCAGAGTATACAAGAAAACAAAAACATTAAGTCCTAATTTTCCGCAAAACGTAAGAAAAAATTAACATTAGTTCAAACCACTGAATAATCTGTTAAATAATTACGTATAATAAGATACACCGAGCTACAATTATCAACCATTGGCCTATTTAAAGCCATCCTCTCACTTTCAAAGTTGTAACCACGAACATGCTTGTAATAACTCATTAATTATACCTTCTACCTGGAAAGAAAACCGCAAGGAGATTTAAAGATATTACAGATAATTGAAACTGTCAGTAACTATACTTGTATCGTACCGTTTCAATGGACCTCGGTATAAAAGAACGAGTTCTAATGCTATAATATTATCTAGGAAAATTGAAGGCGTCTTATCAGCCTTCTCCGTATTGCGGATCTATTTAAACGGTTAAGATTTAGAAAATAAGTCCTAGGGATGTACTAGTTATATGGTTCAAATGCTATTAAGAAACCTTTTGGAGTTGCGTGACGTGACAGTGATGACTTACACACAGAGAGATAAATAATGCATTGCTATTGTTGCTAACGTTACGACAAGCGCAGTTGACATCATTTTTCGCTTAATTCCAAAAGTTATTATCCTAATAGCATTTAAATCGGATAGTAGAAAATGTTTTATACTAGATCAGTGAGCAGACAGGCAGCCCACCTAATGGTACCCCACTGTGGCCTTTTTTGTTGAGGGACTTTTAGCTAAGAAGAGCCGCTTAATGTGCTTAAAACATATACTAGAGTACTGTAGGCTCCTCTGATCTTCGAGCCTTTGATTGCAAGTGTACTGGCTTCCACATTTACTTTGATTGCAAGTGTATTGGCTCCCAGATTAACTTTGATTGCAAGTGTACTGGCTCCCACATTAAAATTGATTGCAAGAGTACTGGCTCCCACATTAGGTAACTTTAATTGCAAGTGTAGTGGCTCCCACATTTATATTGCCGAAACACGAATAGATCTGTTATGGCGACAGTGGTAGTTAGCCAATCGGACTCTGAGAAAGTCTTACCACCAACCGTACCCAAGGCGGGAATAGAACCCACGACCTCCGGGTTTTATACACGAGCGGCTTAGCCACTGTACCACGTAGGCGGTCAAACATGAATAACATTAAACTAAAACGTTAAACCTACTACATAGTTATTCCAACTCGTATTTGCTACGCGTGATGGATTAAAACAGTATCTGTCGTTGATTTGATGACTAGTTTGGTGTAGTGGTTTAGATATCGGCTATTACACTAAATTCTATCCACTTGCAATACAAATATTTTTGGTTTGTATCGGTCTCGTTTTTCTCTGTACGATCGCGAGGTAGACCACAAGCCTGATCGTTGGATGGCATATATTAGTGCTCTTCTGTACCTACTTAATAAATGAAATAAACTTTCTTTTTTTAGTGTTAGTAATTTAATTTCCCCGTTTTCAAGCATGTTTTAGTACCCGCATTAAAAAGTCTTCCCTCGACAACTTATTGTCACCGATACTTTTTGTAAAACAAATACTTAACTTGGAAAAAATTGGTTTTTGCTTGAAAAAATTACATTTATAGGCGCCAGGAATCCGAATCAGAGTAAACATATACGTGATGAACATGTGTATTTGTTGCCTTCGAAGAATTTTCCTCAGTTTACTCATACATATAAATTGTATTAGTTACCTTGTAATGAGTAGTTCGACTATTACATATTAGCCAGCGGCATCGCGTTTTGTAGAAGCATACCAAATTGATATTCACCCAACGATCCTGTGGGCGTGCGCCGAAATGCAAGCGAAACGCGCGTACCCGACATAAACTTTGGTTTCCGATTTAAAACAGAAGTTCCGAACAAATGCAGACGAGTTTATTTTAAACTTTGATATTGCGTAGTGTAATGTACAATATTTACGTGTCACTGTTGCATACGTTCGATGTAACTCGATACTTTGTTTTGTTGTTTACTAATGAAATTATCAAAATATGACACTATCCAAAGAATCTTCCGCACAACATCATCTGGCCCTTAAGTATAATTGGTACTATATAAAGAAACCAATGAACACTTCATTATTTTGTTTATAGAGATGTATTCATTACAATCATGAATTTTAATTACCTAAATGAATAAATTGCAGACAATATTGTCTTCCTTATCTTCTTATGTGTATTTCTTCCAACTGAACTAATAATAAAAATATAAATATTGATGTTGTCAAAATTGAACCCTAAAATACAATAATTAAAAGTAATATTATGCGCTTTAAATGCTATTAGGATAAAACCTTTTGAAATTGAGCAAAAAATTACGTCAACTGCGCTTGTCCGTACCGGTAGCAACCAATAGCAACGCATTATTTATTTTTGTGTGTGTAAGTCATCACTGTCGCGTAACGCAACTCCAAAAGGTCGCTTCCTAATAGCATTTGAACCAGATAGTACATGTTAGAAAATTATCTAAGAATCTCGTGTTTATTTACAAATTTTCACCGAAATAAATCAGGAAGGTTTCCTAATGAAAAGCTTAAATAGGCCAACGACCTCTAATTTGTCGGAGCTATTATTGAGGTAAACAGATTTGATACACGAGCTTAATTCATCTCATCTTTAAAGAAAGTAATTACTCGTAATTGGCATTTGATACGAGCATCACGTCACTAATTCTAATATCTGTGATTTTTCATCATTTCCTTTCATCGATGATTGACTCGAAACCCTATGGCGCATTTGGTAGTGTCACTGCCCTTTGCACCAGTCGTAAGTTCGAATCCCACCCTGGACAAACACTTATGTGATGAAAATGAGTTTGTTCTGTGTCTGGATGTTTGCTTGAATTTAAGTATATTACAGTTGTGGTAAATACCTTCTTACTACTTACTTTAGGGTCAGATCAATGTATGTGATGTTGTCCAATATTTATTTATTTATTTATCCATTATCTCTCTTATTTTCTGTCGCAAGCACGAGTTATTCGTCATCTCGCCCGAATCAAACTGGCCCGATCGGGCGACTTGGCCTTTAGAATTTAAATAAAATTTCTGTCGTCAACTCGCCCGGCCATAAAAATGTGAGGTAATGTATCTATCCAGTCACAATGTCCTCTTGTCTTCTATCATTTCACAAAAATAGTTACTTTCCTCACTGCGTGTATAGTTTTCATTAACTAAATAATCTAGACAAGTTCACTCCACGTCCCAACACTCCGATGTTCTCAACAGTGACACTAAGGTGTCCCAATTCTAATTACCCTCACACTAAACGACTAAGGTAATTAGAGAAAATTACAGCTCGCAAGGCTTATGGACTTAAAAGTTATAATAGAAAGAGCACTTTGTCATGTCAAGCTTTTAACAGCCTCTTTAATTTCTCTTTGTGCTAGAAATTAAGACATTAAATCGTTTACGTGTCTAATATGGGAGAGGTAAATTAATCAACTCAGAGAACATTAACTTTACAAAGCGTTATGAATGGCTGGTACATAATGCATTGATTAGGTGCTTTGAAGATGTAATTATGAAGTTTTAGGGAAATTGTGAAGTCTAATTAATATTTACGAGATTCTATTTATCGTTGATCACTCTTTTCCCAATGGAAAACATCACTATATCTTTCCATTGTCATATTACCAGTTTTAGAAATAATCATATCTTATACCTATGTTTGGTAATTTCTCATGCACTATAAAAACTGCAAACCTGATAGATACTTATTAAAAAATATATTTAAAAAAAAAATTAACCATTGAGACTACGAAAAAGAAGCCAACATATTATTCTGTTACTCTGGTTTCCCTTCAAAACGTATAACATATTATTCTGTTTCTTCTTATAATCAGCGGCGTTTACTATTTTAATTTCGCACATAAAGCATTAGATTTAATCGTACATTTTCTTAGATGGACAATAGTTTTATCGATAACAGAAAATATTATATTTATTGACATTGGTACTGAGCCATAATGTACTCATAAAACAAAGGATTGACATATTGTTTTTTATCAAATACACAGTTAGCAAACCCATTGATTCTGTTTCGAGCTAATAGCAGCGATTTTACAATAGAACTATCTCTAATTCATTTCACACTAATTGTACTAATGAGGTTGGATTAAATTTATAATTAACTGGAGGCCTGCTGATATCTACAATGTGTTTAATAATTCTAACTCCGGCTATGGCGACTAATCTTAGCGATTAACCAACTACGTAGAATAATGCAGTGCACAATTGAGCGTGCACACAGGTGCGACCACTTTCTCCGAGATATCATTCTCACACAAATGAGGTGCAAGATCGGCTTTACAAACTTTTCGAGGCAAATGGTTTCATTGCTTACTTTAAGACCATAGACAGTAAATGAAAAGAAATATTAAATTTTTCAACCCTAAAATATTTCTCAAATAGCGTGTTTGCTACAATCGACTGTAGTTACTAATGATTTTTTACACTTACAATAAATTAAATTTTAATAAATCTGTTAAATATAAATCATTGGTGACCAATGACTATAAAAGGTGCCAATTTCACTCTATTTTTAATCAAACTCAATTGTGCAAATCGCTCCTTAAATGCAAAAGGGCCGCAAAACAAAAAATCAGCAAACCAGTTTTATTACAAAAATGTGATCTAAGCACTCGATATTTTATAGTGTAATGAAGACTCCTGCAATTTTAGCTGTTATAATTGAAAAACAGTGAGGGCGCCTCTTTTGCATTAACGCGGTTTGACCAGTAATTTCAGTGCAAAAGCGCCATATTGTGAGTTGCGACCCGACCGGAGCGAGTTTTTATAGACAAAAGGGCCACATTTTGGATTGCTACTACTTTGCACAAAAAATCACGTAAGTGATCGTTGTATTACTAGAGCAAAGTAGCCGCTTTTTGGTTTACTTCTGTTTTGAATAAAATAACGCACCGATATGCCTAGTATTGTTTTAAGCATAAGTGATACTTTTGGAATAAAGGCCACTTTGCATAAAAAGTCATAAAATTTATCGTTGTGAATCTGAAGCAAAAAAGCTGCATTTTGATTTACTTCCATTTTGAATGAAATAATGCATGAAAATCCCTTCCTATTGTTTTATGCATAAGTGTTATTTTTGGAATACGTTGCAAAAATAAAGCAAAGAAGTCGCATTTAAGTTTACTTCTGTTTCGAATAGAATAAAGCATGGAAATGTCCGATTTCTTGTATGCAAAAGCGTTACTTTTGGAATACGTCTATTTTGTACAGAATTATGCACGCGTATGTATGTCTCTTATAATAATTTTATGAATTAGTAATACTTTTGAATATGTATCTGTTTTAGTCAAAACTAATATTTTTAATTTACATATCAATTTGTATTGATTTTTACTTTTTATAACATTAAAACTTAGTAAATTTTATTAAAATCTTAAGTTGTTGCTTAATATTTATAAAACAAACAATATTTATTATCATACAATGCTTTGCTTATTTACAGAATGACTATCAGAGCAAGAATAATTCTTATACTTGTGATATCAATGTTAAATCAGTCTCTCCAAGTTGTCTCAGACTGGGGAGATGCCAATTTGGTCAGCTTTAACCCCACCAAAACGCAGGCGTGTCTGTTTTCCACCAAAAAGAGCGCATTTGAGTTGGCTCAATCTTTTCGTGGCGTATCTGTCCCTTTATCTGACCGACTACAGCTCCTTGGTATGGAATTATCTTCCAACCTTAACTTTGGGAGCTACATAAGTCTGTAGCAGCATCTGCCTCTAAAAAGCTCGGAATCCTTTCCAGAGTCAGGCGCTACTTCACTGCGGAACAGCTCCTAAACCTCTACGCTCTGTAGAGGTTTAGGAGCTGTTCCGCATGTTCAAGTTGCATGGAATATTGCTGCCATCTTTGGGATGGTTTTGCTCGATACTAGCTGGCTGCTTTGGACTCTATTGAGCGGCGTGCGAAGAGGCTTGTCGGTGACGATACTTTGGTCGAGAGCCTGCAGAGCCTCGATCATCGTAGGAGGATTGCTTGCCTCTCCGTATTTTACAGACTCAACTTTGGTGAGTGTGCTGCTCAGCTGCACGATTTGGTTCCACCAGCTCCGTTCCATCATCGAACTACTAGACTCAGTCAGGGATTCCATCCGTATACAGTGGAGATACACAATACAACTTGGGGCTCTTCAAGGCCAGAATTAACGGGCTTTTCCTAAGCAAGCGCGCTCCATCTTAGACCGCCTAGTTGTTTAACATCAGGTGATCAGGCATCTTTGAGGTCAATAGAAAGTTAAGTGTAGTATTATTGTGTTATTATGTATACTGACAATATAGTAATCTATATAAATAAAAATGAATTGCTGTTTTTTTTTTTTAATTTAAAAGTAATCAATTATGCTTGTCTCAAAGTCTGAACCTCTTGCTCTAAGAAGCCTAATGTTGTTTTGTTTTTTAGGATTACCATTTAAAAAAACTTGATTTATGTAGAAAGTGTGCATTTTTTTGAGAAAAGACACTTAATTTTGGAATAAAAGTTTTATGCAAAAGAGACATTTGTGTTATTTTTTCCACAAAGATTAAAACCACAAAAAAGTATGTATTTGTAAAAAAACTATTAAAAAGAGACGCATCCAATGATGTATAACACTAATATATAATCTTTAAAAAATATTGAAAAAATACATAAATTCGTTTTTCAAATTTTGTTTTGGCTCTCCTGTAAAAAAATAAAATTTGGGATTGCGTCCCTTTTGCATTTAATGAGCGAAATGTTGCTGCAAGCCTTGACATGAAACATCTTTTGAAATCATCATCATTTTTCACACACAAAATCCGCATCAAAACCGATAACAAAAAACAAAACATCCATCAATCCGGAGCACATCGATAATACAATCCGCCGTGCGAATCCCCATTTTAGTCAGCGAAATTAAATACATGTCCCGCATAGCACACATCGGCGGAAATTGAACGCGGCCCACTATCGCCTACTGACACGGCGATGGACTCGCCGACGTATCTGTCCATCAGCCGGACAAAGACATCCATCTCGCTGGCCGTCAAACTTGTGACATGTTTCAATTAGCACAAAAATAGCTATCGATTGCGCTGGTGACGTTTGGTTAGGAAGACTGACGTTTGATTGGTCTTTGGGTGTAGTTTGCTTGATATGATTTGATGAATATGCTACTCGGACAGTTGGGGAAAAAAGCAATCTGGTGGACGGAAGTAAAAAATGCAACTAATGAAAATAACAAGAAAAAAACATCTGCATAGTAAGTACATAGAGACCTGTGGCCGTGATGTGTGGGACTCAAGAATAATAACTCCTTCGGTTTCCCTTCCAAACCGAAGAAGGATGAGCTGATGCCTGCACCTGGTCTTCTGGTCCAGACTGGTCAGCAGGCCTTGTGGCGATTGACCAGCCTTTGCAGCGAGATTTGAAACTGGTCGCGCATTCCTTGCGATGAGGCGAGCATGTATTAGCTATCTCACATCAACAAAGTATAAAGTAATGGCAGTCATGTTTGTAATGAACGGAAGTACGGACAAGACGTTTATTAGGGCAATAAGTAGGACAAGATGGAAGAAGCTAATACTTGGAGATGAATGAAAAATCATTTTGTTTTAAGCGTCTGAGTAAATGACACATTAAGAAGAGGCACTGGTAGAAACTATTTGTTTTCTATTGTCAAAATTACAATAAGAATTGTGAAGTTCGCAAACAAACAATAATTTGACATCAACATCGATGTAAAACTTATTTTTCATGAAATTTGTTTTTTTCCGTCTAAGGATAAAAACAGTATAAAGTTATCATTTCCCCTAGGAAAATGTAAATACCTCTAGAATAAAAAGGACAGATGTTTGACTTTTATGTTGGAAGATAAACACTAAACGAATTAATTGGCAGTAAAATTTTTACTTTAAAGGCCACGTCGTGGTTATAGCTTATTGGCTCCAAGAATATCATATTAACGTTCAAAAATATCGCTTATTATATTTTCCAAAACTGTCGTGCATGTCGTTCAAAAATTCAGTTTCCATTACATTTGGTCAATAAATTAATACTTTATTTCTCCCGAAAGCTGATAATGGTAAATTTTAGTGCACTGCAAATATGAAATCGAAGTACTTAGTACTTGTTTTTTGCAACAGATAGACAGAAATTATTTCTTTTTTTAAACTAGTAACATTGAATGTTCCTTTTGTTAATAAACCTTTTATGATAACCTACAACAAAAACTCTGTCGTTATCTGAGCTAAATCGAAGATCTCTCCGCTAATAGGCATCATGAAGAAGTTTCGTACACAAGCACAAAACTTGTTCGGAAGCCACGTATCGGGCCGGCGAAAGATTCGGAAACTATCGCAACTTTCAATAATCCCACTAAGTCTATTGTAGCAAAAGTTATTCCGAAGTTAATTGTAAGCGTTCAGCTTTATATAACTTTTGTGAATGATATTAAAACATTTTTGGTAAATCAGTCAGTGTCAACTTTATTAATTCATCTAACTATTAAAATAATTGTAGACGATAAAATTACTTGTCTTAAAAATGCATTTATTTTACCACCTAAAACGTTAACACCATAACAGCTTTGGCTGTGTTCCGGCAATATTAATTTGGGAGCCTGTACACTTGAAATCAGAGACTCGAAGATCAGATGAGCCAACAGTCTGGCAGCACATTAAGCGACGCTTCTAGGCGAAGTGTCCCTCAGTGGAATAGACCACAGTGCCTTACCATCAGGTCGGCTGCGTGTCTGTTTGCCAACTGACATAGTATAAAAAATAACTTTTATTGTAGCAATGATTTGAGTTCAATGACGGGTGCCTTTGTCCTACAGTGGGGAATTAATAAGCTGCTCCTTTAATTTATTATTCAATCTAACCACAGAATTTGTATGAAGATATACAATGCATCACAACATTTGCAGCCCCAGACAGATACGAATTGGAGCGTAAATTAGTTATCAAAACAGAATGATACGCGTCGGGTCCATTTATCAACGGTTAATTGACAATGTTTACGTTTCCCATTAAACACTGCAAATATGTTTATTATCTGCGATGTTTCAATATTCTGGGGTTAATGTCAATATATTTCACCAATTTTAATGAACTGAAGTATGTTTGTTTAATAGAGATAACTTTAAGCCGAAGCGTCATGTAGATAATCGTCACCGACGAACCATAAATGTTTAAAAATGTTGGTGATTGAAATAAGAGAATATTTACTTTTTTTACAGGTTCTATTTTATACAAACACATGCCGATAGACAGAAGCATGTTTTGAAATTATAGCCGACTTTTTATTTATTTAGAGTTCTGAAAAAAAAACCATGGTTGACATATTATTTAAAATTTTGTTTTTTAAAACAATATAATAGTTTTTTTATAATAAAAATATACATGCACAACTGTTATAAACTGTTATAAGAAATTTTCTTCTTGACCACGATTTAGATCACGATCATTTTACATAATTTACTTCCTTTGCTCACTAGATAAAATTTTTCTGTTAAGTTCCCTTGTACATTTTATTCAAATGCCTCGATCATGCGTTATCATAATTATGAAGACATGATCTGTACTCCTAAACTATTAAAAAATAAACAGCAACGAGGACAAAAGTAATTACACATTCAAAATAATACGGAATCCGAATGGCCCTTCCGCAATTCCCGTTAAGCACAAATTACTGAAATAGTAAAATAGTGCCGTACGAAATTAAGCAAGTTCATAATGAATATTTATTGCTTTAATACCATCCAGCTGTAGGGAGTTAGTAGCTACAATCGGTGCATGCGGGAAATAGCCGTAATAAGTGTGACTTTTTTGCACAACTGAGTTCGCATTTGCAAGCAAAAAGTGTTTTAGCTGCGATGTAATTTATACTTAATAAATCAACAATTGAGCGTGCAATCCCAATTCTCCATTCTCATGTTTTATTGGCTGGAGTTT
Source organism: Mecyna flavalis (assembly GCA_949319885.1). Taxonomy (NCBI): domain Eukaryota; kingdom Metazoa; phylum Arthropoda; class Insecta; order Lepidoptera; family Crambidae; genus Mecyna; species Mecyna flavalis. The sequence continues at coordinate 13,173,912 of OX439426.1, forward strand.
CAATTGGATTGGAATTACTTTTGTGTGGGGTTATTAATTTTTATAATATTATTGTGTGCGTTTTATATTACTGACTGACTGGCCTGAATGTGAATTTGGTAGGTGGATTCTTATGTTCGAATCCCACCCGTTACACAAATTGTATGTAGATACAATTATATATATTTGATTTACTATTCAAAAATCACTATCGATTTTATGTAGGTATAAAATATGTGCCTTGAAGAAATCATTCATATATGTCTTGATGAACCCTGTCATCATGCAAAAGTATCATAAATTACTACACTATCTACGAATAAGTATCGGTATCGCGAAACTTGTTTGCACTCAAATACTAGAAACTAAAAAAATGTGCTTTCTAATAATACCAACCGATAGTCTAGAACAAATACTATCAACTGGCCGAAATTGCAATCCAAATTGAACCTTACCACTACACTATAAGAGCATTGTTGCGGTCGTGTGCACACGAGGGTGCAGACAATGAACAGTACTGTTTGAGCACCACGGCAAACGTGGAGCTGCTATTAGGGCCATATTTCACCGGAACACTATGGTGGCGAAACCATTCCATGGTGTCTAGGTGCCAATCCGACCACCAGTACATAGAGAAAGAAAAAAAAGAAAAAAATGAAAGACACGATATTGGATAGCTTATCGTTTAGTAGCAGATCGCCCAAAAAAAAGAAAATTTGTCTACTTAAGGCGTTCGTAGGTACCGGAACTGCCAGCCGTGTGAGTGAAACAGCACACAGTGGCATTTTTTTATGCCACATAAGTTGGCAGGCAGACTCGCAGTTCACATGGTGATAAAGCAGCCACTGCGGCCTATTTCATTAAGGGACACTTTACCAGGAAGCGTCGCTCAATGTGCTGCTTCAAAGTAGGCTCCTCTAATATTCGAGCCTTCGATTTCAAGTGTACTGTGGCTCCCACATTTATACTGTTGAAACACATTATACTCGAGCGGCTTAGCGTTTCACGGAGGTGGTCAAAAATCTAATCTAATCAATATTTTTTTTTATTCTAATTCACAGGTTAATAGAGTGGCAACAAACAATAGTGTAGTGTTGTGCTTCCATGGTGTCCCGTTGAAATATAGCCCTAGAGTTTAGAAAATACCGACAATATTCTCGGTGACACAGCTTTTCCACGAATCATTTGTTTTAAGTGTGCAACGTATGATAAACTCACATTTGTTTGAGTCCCTAACGTCATTTGCAAACATAAGCTGATGTTAGTAGCGATGTGAAATGTATACATTTAGGGGCTGATAAATCAACTTTAGAACTCAATACTTTATTATATTATATCGCAATTTATTTCTAATCGTCTTTAGGGTGGGCAAATAAGTTAATGTATGGCTTTTCCAAAAGATGGATTTGCTTACTTCAAATTAAAATTAATGAGTGGAGTTCAATAAACTCCACTTGATATCTCAAGAAGCAAGTTAATTATCCTGTACCAATACGATGGAGCTTACACAAAAAACCTTTTGTAGACAAGGTGTACGACAAAAAAGATATGTTACGATAGCGGAATCATTTATTACTCGGACATACACCCAATGTAGCGACGTCCGATGTACCTAAGTCGTATTTTCTCGCAAAGACATTGCAATACTTTTGTTTGTTCCGGTCCGTATCTTCCTTTTTAGGGTTGCGTACCCAAAGACCGAACGGAAGCTTTTTAGCTCAACGCGAATGTAGGATGTTTCAAGTTGGAAGTCTTTGAAATTTCACCTTAGGTACTTTCCATCAATGTACGGTTCACTTTTTGTATAAATATGTTTTATGATGATCGGCTTAAAAACATGTTGAATTAACTTTTAAATTATTAGGTTCTTACGTAAGACCTACTTAGCTGAGTGGTGGCGTGCGTCCCTCGGAATTCACAGCGTGAGGTCGATGGTTCAAATCTCGGCGTATACCTATAGGTTTATCTAAATATTTACCACTAGCTTGACGGTGGCAAAAAAACATGGTTTTATTTGGCAGAAAACCAGTAAGTTTTTTTTTTGTTGCCTGATATTTTAACTTCAGAGAGCGCTTTTGTGAGATCAACCTGGGTTAAATAAAATAAAACACTTATGTATACGATGTACCTTTATAAACACTTATGTATACGATGTATCTTTCACTTATGTATACGAAAGGCTTATGAAGATTTTAAGCAAACAGCTATCAACAAGTGCTTCTTTTTTGATAATACTTTTGTCTCTAACGTCACTGTGGCCTTTATCGTTAGAAGTTGTCACAGTATTAAGACGTCATATAGGTAACATACAACTTTACATATTTGAACAAAAGTCATATATTGGCTTCAAATGCTAGCCCGTGCGTTATAAAGCGGTGACAGTCAATCAATTTATACAGTGTGCATAGTATTATGCCAGGAATCATGCAAGTGCACCAACCGCCCCGACGCATACAATAGCCACGTTTGGAATGCGTTTGACCGTGAATCGTACTCGTGTTTGCTGTCTCGCTGGTGAAATGTTGTTTACGTTGAAATATGCTGATTAAGTACACCTAAGAGGTGTACTATGGGTCAGAACAAGTGCCCGTAGTCCACCCAGGTGAACTTGCTACGCAGACGGCCAGGCCGGAGAAGGCGAGCTCACTTAGCACGCCTCCTCCGGCCCTCCGGCCTGAGGGTTGACCTGCGGGCGGGGGTAGCTCCCCAACGTCCGCATTGCACAGGTCGCTCGAGCCAAGTCTGAGGGTCACCTTGTTTCTCGGGTGGCCCTCCCTAGGCGCCACCTCGACTTGAGACCTCTCAAGTCGGGGTACCCGGGGATGGGCCGGTCAATAGCTAACGCTGGCACCGGCTCGTCCCAATCGGGTGTGAAGGGGAACCGGGGGAGTTTAGTGGGTAGTGGACGCTTTAGTCTCGAGTCCCACACACGGCCGCAGGTTTAGCTACCCTGCGGTTATAGTGCATAAAAGCATTCTCCTCCGAAAAAACAAAAGGTGAACTTGCTAGGTGTACTACGCATCAGGAACGCCTAGAAAAGGTGATAACAGTTTGATTTAAAAACGCTACTCGGAAATCAGGAATTTGAGAGGCCAATTGAATGAGAGCGCATGAAAACGTCTAAAAAAATGTTAAAATTTAAAAAAAAAATATGTGCAAGACGTGGCATTTCAGTCATTTAAAATACATACTTATTTCACGGCTTAACGAAACATAATAATTTTCCTCGGAATCGTTTCATATTATAGTCGGAATGTGTAATTTGATAACATTTTTCATTTGTCATTGTAGTGCATGGCATGATATTGTTCCAATAGAAAATTGCAAGTAGTCACACGAAAAGTTTGTAGTATTTGCGAACATTTTGCATATTTTTGAGTTTGAGTAAAAGTTACAGAATTTCTTATAACATACTTTTCTTAAAGAATAACGTATGCCAAAAAAGTGATACTTTAATTTCATCAAAATAATCATAGCCCTTATTCACGAAGACTACCACTGATAAAAATAATTACTACTTTTCTTGTAGGTACCTTGTGTCAAACTTAACAACTTATACTTAAGCTATGCTATAATAGAAGAAGTAAATACAATTACAAAGTAAATAGATACATAATTTCCGTACTAAATAGCTATTTTCAAGTATTGCTTCAATCTAATTTCACTTATGGACGACAAGGACGTGACGTAACCCATCGATATCACATTAAGGGGTCGCCTTTGAAGACTGAATATTTGGGAAGTATCAGCATAATAGACCAAATCACGTTACACCCCAGCCTTACCTATTACGTCACCTTGTATACCTACGTAACATATTGTCTGCATCCTTGGTGCTATGGCTAGCAGGTAATAATACTTTAACCCAGATTCTCCTGAGACTATTTTACATCTCCGATTTTTATGATTTTTTAATATGTTGCTAGTTAACCCCCCTAAAGGCCTAGAAAAATTCTTAAAAAAATCTGAGTGATCAGGAAAATCTGGAAAATGGGTGGTGTTATAACACCTGGTCGGATAATCCACTACTATCGTGGGTTTCTTTTTAATAAATATTATTTTTGTGTTTTCAAAACAAAAATAAATTTGGCGGGCTTATTGCTATTTGTCTTTTTCTACCAGTCAACTATAGGGTCATGGGACATTATTGTCATGTAAAATAATAAAAATAATTATATAGTTTAGGTTTATTTTTTTTTATTTATTTTAATACCTAGGAGTATACAAATCAACGGTTAATTAGGTACTTATCCATGTTTTAATTATCAGGAGTATGAAATTCGACAAAACAAAATTTAGGAGGTTACATTTCTGACAAATAAAATTAGTTTTTTTACAAACTTTACATGTAGGTAAGTAAGTTGATCTTCTTTATATTCGACCAGATGGTCGATCTTGTCATAAAGCCGCCCATAAGCACCCGAGACCCCCTTGGGGTCGCAGGCGCTTTGCCCGCCTCTAAGGGTGGAATATGCTCGCTTCTTGAAGGTTTTCATATCGTATTGGTTTGGAAACACCGCTGCGGGAAGCTGGTTCCATAGAAAATGTTTGCGAAACGTAAAATAACACTCCGACCCAGACCAAATTGTCTATAAGCTGACGGTATCGTTGCAGACTGGCCTTGGTATGGGTCAAACCATCCTAGCCTTGTTGCACCGACCCAAAACTTATACCTCCATCGTATGTGTTTGCCCCATAAACTGCTTGCAACTGTGACCACCATAATACGAAAGTAATATAAAGCAGATTGCAAGTTTTTTGAACTTCTTGCCATTCGGGATAATTTTTCGGATTATGACGGTTTCGCCAAGTATATTGTTGATTTTTTGGTACAGTAGGTTCATTCGTAACAGATGAATCAGTTGCTAAGCTCCGGAAGTGGTTCCTCTCTAGCATGCGAAAGTGGTCCTTCAGCACGCAATCTTTTGGCCAAATGAATCAAAGGAGTGTTATCTTCTTTGTGAGAAGACTCATAATTGAGATAATCTAGTTCCGCTATAGCTCTCAGCTGTGAACCTAAAAAAAAATGTCTAAATAAAACTACGTAACAATACATAATAAAAATTACAAGAGGATATACCCGGTAGATTATGCACGTTTACTAGTTCTACGTCTCCTAAGTCTTCATCTGTCACCTCCGTATTCGCATTGTCAGGTGGCAAAATAGCTACGGATTATGGTATGTCGTCGATTTCATCAGATCGTTCCAGTTCCTCTATTATTTCATGAAGTTTGAGCGTGTTTACGTGTTTTTGTCTAAAAATAAAAAACAAATGAGTTAGACGCCGATTATGCTACCGGGTGTTATAACGCCTATGACATTCAAACATCAAAAACATTAGAAATATCACTTTGAATTAGAATATAAGTTGTTATTTTTATAATTAACGATCCTAAGTTACAAAATATAAATGAAATGAAAAGTAAAAATGTAATATCATATCATAAAACCTTACCTTTTAGATGGCATTCTCCAAAATAACAACACTGTTCACTTCAAATACACAAAAAAAGCAAATTTAACAACAAATCCGTAACAATTTGTATTTAAAACCTTGCTAGAATTAACCAACCACTGAACTATAGTCAAAATGATCGCAATTTTAAGTTTGTAATATTTTTTATTCGGGGGTTCTTAAAAATATTTTTTTGCGGTGTTATAACGACTGGTCGCATAATCTGGGTTAAAGCGACGGCTGCATCAGAGGCACCACATACTCGACCGAATGGGCTGGATCGAAAGTTTGTAATAATATCTATTATTTTTGATATTTGTGTACAATATAAATAAATAAATTTTCGCTTACCAATTTTTAGCTTTATATCCATCGCATAGGGTTTTATTTCAAGTAGGCATTTGCCGTGGCAGACCATACGTGTGCTTGAATCTTGACCACAAAACTAAATCAGTCGTTCTATTGTTTGAAATATTTTATGGACTCAGATGGTCGCCACGGTAAAGATGACATAACTTTAGTGATAAAGACAGAAAAATAGAATATTAAATTGCTTATAATATTTTGATGATGCTGATTATATTATTGGTTTCAATACACACAAAAAATTTATAGGCATAATATAAGAGGCTTCCTTTGTTAGACGAATACTTAGAGTATCACCGTAATAAAGCACGGGTAAATGACGTTACGCCCTAGGCTTGTTCCTTCTCGGACACTGAATAGAACTAGTACAACCACTTTAATGCGCTTGTTCACTTAGTACGTTAGTTGATTAATTGAATCCGTATTCAATTGTGTTTTGTAGGTGAAGATTTACATAGCAATTTATTTATTACAACTTCCTTTTATAAATACGGAAAATACTCTGATTTTGATGTTTGGTACTGGATCAGACTAGACCTTGAGAAAGGACAAAGGCGAAGCTTTTTATCTCTGGATTATGAAGTGCCAAAGAAGGAAACTAGTAAATAAATTTAATGTATGAATTGTGGTATAAAAGATAACAATGTCATCCATTGTCATACTATACTTTGAAAGTAACAATTCCACAAAAATATCCCAAAATATAACCTAGTTAATGCCACATTTAGAACGTTAAGCGTAGGAGGCAACAGGCTGCTTACTTATTTATAACCTTTTTTTTACTTATTTATAACCTTGTGTTCTTTTCATAATTTGTTTCCAGAGCGCTTTTGTCTTAGATTTGACTAATTCATTTTTTACGAAAGATCGACTGGTGTTACACCTACATTCCTCCTTGACAAAGTAAACAAAAATCCTTATCTATAACAATAGAAAAGTGAGGTTTTCTTAATTTTGAAAAAAGGCCCGTTTTATTTTGAATACTATTTGTTACGGCAAATTCAAAAGTGTATGCTATTAAATACTATAGGAAAATAGTTTTCATGTAGTTATAGAAAATCTCTGAATAATAATGTAGTTAACATTAAGCGGACATTTTTGAACCATGCTTATTTTTTAAGTTCACCGCTAGTTCGCTATAGTACACGCGTGTCACATCTCTAATGCTCCGTCCTCTTACAGTACCACGACCCTGCTAAGTATATTACTAGCTATTTATCGCGACATTGAGACCGCCTCATCAGGGACGGTGTCATCATGGGGTGACAGACGATCCCTAAATTGCCACTTAATAGTATCTTTATTGGTAATCAACGTTATTCGTACTAGCAAGGGATTTGTTTGCGGCCCGAGATTTGTATTAGGGGGTGTGAATTAGTAATGTGTTGTTAGTGTTTTGAATGATGAGATATTAATGCTACTTGTAATAAATAGAATCGGAAAGTCGTGCCTATAGGCATTATCTGTTTGAGTTAAACGAGCGATTGCTTATAGTACAATACGTTCACTCAAAATTGGAAATTAATCATTTAAGTAATGCTTAGAGATAATTTGTATATTTTTTAAATAAATTAAATTTCATTTAAGAAATGAATTATTTTTGTCTACTAAGAACATGTTTGAGTGTTAATCTATGTTTTAAAAATGCCATTTCGTTTAAATTTCATATTTAACCCACTTGTTACTACCGACCTTTATAACGCCACGAAATTAGAGTTTGATTCACCGGCCAAATATATGTGTTTAATGTTAAAAAAATAAAGATCACCTAACATTATCGTTATCTGGAAGGTCTTGCCTTAGTGTGCACCTACTATTTGTTACCGTGTGTGCGGTTTCCTGAAATTCATACGTGTTTTAAATGTAACAGTGAGATGGGTATGCGACTTGTCTTCAAAAAGCAATTTTTTTAAAGTACATAAACCTATTAATGAACACTAAAACGTCGGATTCCATAAAGTATTGGTACTGATAAATAATGTAAGATAAAAATAAGTTGTAATTTCTTGGTTTTTCATGAAGATTATCGTATTTGAAAATGGGTGGCGTTATAACACCCGGTAGTAAAATGGACGTCTACATATTATTTCTATTATGTTTACACTATTGACATTTGCTTTGAATTTCATGCAAATAGTTGATGAATTACACAATATAGATTTATATGAAGCTCTGCTTACTAAAATAAGCATTTTCCACCGGAAAATCCAAATAAAGCAATGGAAGAATATTTTAATTTTAAAGAATTTGTCACTTATCTCCTAATTAGCATTATTTTTACGTAATTTATTCTTTACATCAATCTACCTATTGACGCACGATTGTCATGGTTCTCAATATAAAACAATAAATAAGGTGACATGATGTGCTGGTCGCCCTAAGGCCTGGTGGAGTGACGATTTGCGCAGGATGGCTGGCAGAAGCTGAATGCGAGTTGTCAAAAATCGTACAATGTCCAGCTGTGGACTAAAACAGGCCGATGATGATGACGATGATGATTATGTTGTGCTGGAACTACCAACTTATTACAATGTATTAGAAAGTTTTATTGCTTTTAGGTTCCCAGCTGAGAGCTCTAGCAGAGGTTGTTTATAATGATACATTTTTATATAATGAGGATTCTGAAAATGATTTATTATTGTCAGTATTTAGCTAAAACAATATACAATATGTACCTACTGCTGATAATTGCCAGATAATGTGAATCTTCAAAAAACTGTTACTTTCACTCCATCAACTTATACCTTCACCCCAACAACTTATACCTCAAATCATTTTTGTAAGCAGTTCTTTGCTGAATCCTACTTACTCCAAGTAAAACGAGGACCTGGTTGTTTATCCAGAAACTATGGTCAAACTTCGATATATGATCGCATTGACTACCTGATCCAATATATAGATACCCAAAGTCGTTGTACTATTTGCAAAAAAAAACAAGCTCATGTGCCGAATATGCCCTATATTTTCACCCTAAACTGTTAAGTCCTATATTTATAGGAAAAACTAGTTATATAAAGGACAAGCAATATTATATTTGAATAAATATAATAGAGTTTTTAAATAATTAAATCAATTAGGCTTGATATGTCCATGTTTTACTTGATTTTAAAATATCTACAAACAAAACTTTTTGGTAGCCGATCTTACTACCGGGTGTTATAACGCCACTCATTTTCCGGCTTTTCCAGACCATCAATATTTTTTTTAATATTTTTCCTATGATTCTTCTTTACAATTATACAACATATGTAAAAATTATGAAAATCCGACATGAAAAATAGTTTCAGTAATATCTGGGATAACAAGTCATGACAAAATGCTTGTACATCTACATAAATTAGAAACTTTTTAGAGTTATAAATTATTTTTTAAATAGTTTTCACTCACAATAAAATAATAAATATTCCCTATGATATAAAGGGTAACGAACTTTAAAGCAATAGCAACTCGCACCCTTATCGGAAAGGACAGTCTAGATAACACAAGTATATCGACAGTACCTACGTGTCAGTAACATATTTAAGACAGGGGCATGTGAAGTGCACTTAAAGCGGCGATGGCGTCTGATGGGCAGAAGATGATATTACCTCGTAACTGACTTGGTAAGGACTGTAACTGAGCTTATTAGCCAACTTCGATCCGTATCCCTTTGACATAAGAGTGATTGTAAGGTTTGAAGGCGTATGGAAAAATCAAGATAAAATACTCTACTTCTCAGTAGCAATTAGTCATTAAAGTAGGTATTCTTATGAAAAAATCGTAACGAAATTGAGTAATTGTTCACTATGTTAAATATATTATCCCAGCGATTTTTACTTAAATCTGAAGCTGTAGTGGAAATATCTTTTTTGTTTATCTACGTACAAAGCATGCCGTAGTAACGGTTGATATTTTTACCGTTTTTTTTTTTTTTTTTTTTTTTTACATGCTTGCCAACCGGGATGTAAACACTAATTACTTTCTAACTCTGGATTCTCCATTTTCAACAACATAACCCAATTACGAATTTTTAGGAACTCGAACCTCGGGTGAATTCTGGTTAAAGTGAGATGTACCAGCTACTTCTAGGTTTTGAGTGTTCTTGGCTCCTCTTTAAAAGCACATTTCTGAGGACTGCGATATTAGGACAAGTGATAAATATTAGGTGGTGAATCATATTTTCAATTTTACTTTACTTTGTATGCACAGTGCGAACTATCAGAATGCGAAGCTCCTAAAGGCCGCCTTTAGTTACCACAAACAAATTCTCCCCAAAGTGGTGGCCGTACATCCATAATAACCGCCTTCTCGCCAGGGGACAGTAACGTGATTTCATAAATCGGTCCACTTGCACTTGGTTCTAAGTGCTCTTGCTTCCCCTAAAGCGCAGCTCCAAGGTTACTACAATATTATGATCCTATTTCGATTTTCATGTGCATCATTTGATGAGTATTTTTGACCGAACTGATAATTAAATCATTTATAAGGCAACATTTTTTTCATATTTCAAATTCGTATTATCCTACTAATCCTACTAATATTATAAATGCGAAAGTCTGGATGTTTGGATGTTTGTTTGTTCCTCAATCGCGGCTGAACGGATTTAGATCAAATTTGGCACACGTATAGTTTATAACCCGGATTAGGACATAGGCTATAAAATTCCTACGGGAAACGTTAATAATTTTGCACTATACCACACTCTCACTCAGTTGCAATAACGTCCATTAAAGTTAATGTGTCATTAAAGCTATTGCTGTCACTTTTTATTTCATGACAACGAAAAGTGACAGCATTAGATTTAATGAAGCATTAACTTTAATGGAGCTTTCTGCAACAGGGTGTCTATGCACTAACAGAATTCAAAGCACTCAAAGGCGTCCGTATGCACATAATAACCGCCTTGACGCCAGGGGACAGTAACGTGATTCCACAAATCGGTCCACGTGGCTTTGAGTGCTCTTGCTTCCCCTTAAAAGGCCTGAGGATACTAGGATTTGGTAAATAGATGATACGAGTTGGTATCGTTTGTAAATTCATTTAAACGTTTTTAATTATTTAAACATAGAATTTTGCCTACAAAACTGAATTTTCTTAAAAATGAAATTTACTTTAAATTGTACACTAAGTAGCGAGGGACTTTTTATGTCTTGGTATCAGTATCTCTTTTTATTACAGCTTCTTCATAGTATTTAAATATTACATTGCTTTAACTACAAGTTAATAATATTATTAGTGACAAGACACGAAAATATAACACACTAGAATTGTATGCACCAACACAATGCAAAATTGCAAAGCTCTCAAAGGCTTCGTCTCTAATTACTGCCAACGAATCCTCCCCATAGTGGCTGACGTCCATACATAATAACTTGACGCCAGGGGACAGTAACGTGATTTCACAAATCGGTCCAGTTTCACATGGCTTTCAGTGCTCTTGCTTCCCCTTAAAAGCCATGTCAGGGATGGGAGTACACTACGCACACATTTTTTTGTTTAAGACATTCACGTTAGAATATAAAGAATGTTTTTTATAGATATTAATTCAGCCAATTCACGTACACAGTTGTAATGTTATCGAAACACTGATAAACAAACATTTTCATTTTACACGAATTCAGATGTTTTAAGTTTGTTTTATTATTGGGAAATTAAGTGCCAGTTTCTTCACTTTCATATAAGTTTCTGGTAGTTTATGTGTCGGAAAGCAATTAATGATATCATCCTTTTTTTAATTGACAAACACAGTTTATATAATATCTCACAGATAAATATACAAAAACTTATCTTATAGTTGTGAAACTTTCCCTAAGTGATTTACAACTATGTTTCCTTTACATTTGTCTTGGGGAGCTGACATCAAAATATCATTTACATTAGAAGTAATCCGTCATCACGGGAATGTAAATTCTCTCCCTAGTACCGTTTAAGAAAAAAAAAACCAGGCGATTGCCACCGAAATTTCCTCTCAAAAGTTCTTTGAACAAAAATCACTGGGTCGACAAAGATATAAATTCATTATCTTTGAACGTAGATGAGAAAAAGGGGCGTTTAGTGTTGACTTCAAGAACTATTTTGGCTGCTGCGAGCCAAGTAAATGGGTTAATGAAGGGGAAAATGACGTCATCCATCTTAGTTGGATTCCTCTTAGCATCCTCGTGCCACGCTGCCCGGCTTAATTCACTTCATTAATGTTTTTTTTTTACTTTTATATTCCGCTATGCATAAAAACAAAATGGGAAAGATAAGATAAAACAAAGGTTTGTTGGGTCCGCTTTAGCTAGTCTTGTTCTTAGGGAAAATTTAATAAGAAGTTGTAATTTTTTTTTCATCCTCTATTATTATTATATACTCTGCAAAATCTGTAACCTATGACATTGAAATTACAATGAGGCTTATTTAACGGTCATGTATAAAAAATAAACCTTAATATTTATTAATAGTTAAAATGAGCCTTAAATTTTTGCTTTCTGACTCCTAAAACGATGAGAAATTATAATTTGCGCAAATTGTCATTCAATGTTATCCATTCTACACACAGAACAAGAAATGATTCTATACGACTTCTGTCTCACTTTGACCAATATTGAACAGACTATGTCAGTATCTAAGCTGGCTTTTGTGTACTGATCTCACTGTGTTACTAATGTGATTTCGCAGAGAATTGCTCAACATAGCATGTCCACGTGCTCAATCGGTGCGACCAGTGCCAACCACAGTGACCAGTGTCAGTGTAATGCTGGCTTTGATGTTATATTTACTAATTTCTAAATAAATACATTTAGCCCACGTTGTTTAAAAAAACGTATTTATGACTTTTTCAAACTATGGAAATAAATGCTATTTATTTATATGTAGTTTTTATATACAAATATATAAAGGTTAATTTATTTTATTAAAAGTGCTTAGTTAGCATTTTTTCGTAGGCAAAGAATACCATAAAATAAGATTACTAACCCTGCATGAACAACATTTTCCTACCCACTATAAACCCTACATTTCTAATAAAGTTCAGAATAACGTCGCCAGATTGGTACGATGCAAAATAAAGATCGTTCGGCATTCGCCCGGCTTGGCAGATAACACAAACACAGCACGCGGACGACCCGATAAATACCTACGCTGGATACTCGCGCGCTACGTGCGGCTCGAAACATCTCTGCCGGCAGTCATTGAATGATTTGTATACTTTGGCATTCGACTTCATTTGCGTTTTAGGTGTGAATAAAGTAGAACGCTAACAGGTTGTTGATACAGTGGTGAATTTAATAGTTACGGGCTTTTTGAACATTTCAAAAAGTTTATTAACCACCACAAACAATTGGAAGTCTGGGAACCTTACAATATTATTTCTGTTGCTAGACAGATATATGAAGATTTACACATCCATGGGACATAAAAATCAAATCATTCAATGTACTTTCCTTATTATAGAGTGTACTATCTCTCCCACCAAAAAATAATAGAACTAGCGTTAATTTGAGTTTCACTGCAATCGTAACGTAAAAACAGATTTTATTAATTTACGAGTCAACAAATTCCTCACTCTAGAGGCCTCAAATATTTATATTAACATTTGTTAAAACAGTTGCATAGTTCAAAACCGTCGACTCGGCTCCGATTCCGGTAAGCTTTATTGCCGACATAGGTGAGATGCGGCGGCCGAAGGCGTTAAGGTAAAACGTTCCAAGGGTTTTTTTGTCAGTTAATGGAAGTTCTTTGTACGGATGTTCCGAGTGGACGGGCGGTAGGTACGACTTGGAATCGGATTAGCGATATCGCCCGTGGGCCGTGATAGAACCGGTCGGGTATTATCTTTTAGATTTCCTATTATTTGCTGAAGACGGCTGCAAAATATTTTAAAAAAATAGTATAATACCCGGTAAGTTTTAGCTATTGTTAAAAACTTAAGTCTCACCATTATCAGTAACAAATATTCTTTTTTACAGCTACATCAATATGAGGCTTTGTGAATGTATTTAACTTGCTATCTAGCCCATCTTCCGACGAAGACCTAACCTATATTATGGAACAAAAAAATAAGAAGGTTTTTTTTCCCCTGGATTTGTGACTTTACTGATGGTTTTAAAAAAAGTTTTTTTATCTATACTTGTCCCAAAAAAATATGGGTACCTACAATAAGTGACTATTTGTCCAATTAACAAATCATAATATTTTAGTTATGTAAACATGGCAATATCTTTTTATTTATTACTTACTAGCTGACCCTGTGAACTTCGTATCACTTATTCTTAGGAATTTTCTGGAATTTTCCCATATTTTCTCATCGTTTAAACCTTCCCTGGACTCCCACGAATATTTCAAGACTAAAATAAGTCAAATCGGTTCAGCCGTTCTGGAGTTTTAGCGAGACTAACGAACAGCTATTAATTTTTATTTTTATAGATTGATTGCAAAAAGAAACTCGTTGCTTTCCAAGTACATTTAACAGGTATAGCTATAACTTTTAAAGAGTTTTTCATATAAACCTAACTTATACGTATAGTTAACAACCTAAATAAAAAGTAGGCATCTTATTTGACTTAGTGTACGACGTACGTCGCAATACCTTTTATTTTCTACAAATGGCTTCTCAATGGATTCCTCCCTCATAAAGAACCCTATTGTCCAATTTCGTGTAATTAGTAATTAACTTTAGCGGATTTAGCTTCGCTTTGATCTACCATCCAGGACAAGCTCTTTGATATGTATAGATTAAGGAAGATATAGTATACTTTGAACAGAGGAAAATTCTCCAATGGAAAACGTTAAAATACATAGTTTAAAAGGCAGTAAAAAATCAGTTCAACACCAAGTACAAAAAATATATTGTATCCAATGGCACGGTTTTTTTTTTATGGTATAGCGGGCAGACGAGCATGTGGCAAACCTGATGGAAAGTGACTACCGGCGCCCATAGATATCCTCAAATCTAGATTACCTACACATTTTTCAATTTTTTGGTATATTTTTTGCCGAAGAGTATTAATCAATTATATTCCTAGTTTTGCTTAACTTAAATCATTAGCCATAAGGCTAGCACCGGCTCGTCCCAATCGGGTGTGAAGGAGAAACCGGGGGAGTTTATTGAGTAGTAGACGCTTCAGTCTCGAGTCCCACACACGGCCGCGGGTCTAACTAGCCTGCGGTTATGGTGCATAAACGTATTCCCCTCCGAGAAAAAAAAAGGGTTGGTCTAGTAATTTTCTTACGTGGCCTTGATCTCGGGGTCCTGGTACGAGCAAAATCAGTTTCGGGGGTCCGTTTCATTAGTGCGGTGCGGCCAGTCTTTTCTGAGTGGCTCAATCGGCGGCACGGCGTCCTCTCTTTTCATTTGACACAGATGCTTACCTCGCATGGATGCTATGGTAAGTACCTGTGCCGCATCGGCCGAGAGGCGTCCGCTGTCTGCCATCAGTGTGGTTTTAGGGAAGATTGTGCTGCACACGTTCTGGAGGTGTGCCCAGCCTTCTCAGAAGAGCGCGAAACCCTACGCTCTGTGTTGGGGATAGATCTTTCGCTTCCCGCTGTCATACAAAAGATTGTGGCGAGTGAAGAAGCGTGGGAGGCTTTCACCTCTTTCTGCTCGGTCGTCATGCTGCGCAAGGAGAACGACGAACGCCAGCGCGAGCGGGAAGACCCAGCTCGTCGCAGAAGGCGACGCCGCCGCGACATTGTCGTCTGAGTCGCGCCGGTGCCCTTCGGTTGGGGGCCTAAGAATACCACCGAGGTATCCCCTGCCTGTCGTAAGAGGCGACTAAAAGGAGCCCTCGAACCCGGGGGCGGCGTGGGACGTTCCGCGTGCAGCCCCGGCAACGGGTTCGGAGAAGACGGCCACACCATGGCCCGTGTGGTTCGTAATGCGCCGCACATCGGCGGCGCAGGGCGCAGGGCGCGCCCGAGGCGGGCCGCAGCGGCTTGCGCGCGTGGGGGTTCCGTGGCGTTGTCTCCGCATAGAGGTTCTCGGTTCCCCCTCACTGCGCTGAGAGGGTCATCGTCAGGTTTTAGTCGGTAGGGCCGAAGTGCGAGTCCGACACACCGCTCGGGACGAACCTCCGTCCCTGAGTGACCCCCGGCTTTAGCAGGGGGGGTCCGGCGTCTGGTTTATCAGGGACGCCGGGCCGGTGGGTAAAAGCATTTCCTGACGCAAAAAAAAAAAAAAAAGGCCTTACCCTAAAATAGATTGTAATAGGCTGGTATTTAACTGTTTTATTTACCCATTGAGCCTATTCTGACAGGAGAAGAAAACATTGCTTAGTCGACTCTGCTCCCTAATCTCATAGTATAAAAATGGTAGAAGAGGTCAGTGACTTTTTCAAGCCGACTGAAACGTTTCATCACAATTTTAATATACCGGCTAAAAAGAAAACGCGACAAAAGTAGAAGTAATTATTCGACATTAAAGTTAGGATTAAAAAGTAACGATTTAAAATTGAAGTCATTTTATATGAACCAGGCACCATCATTGTACGACGCGGCTGCCGGTCTGAGATTTTGGGATAATATGGATAATCCGCCCGCTCGAAATGAAGCTACGGAACGATCCTTTGCCGTTCATCCAACTTGAAAATTATTTATTCATTGCCTTGTTTATGATTACGGTGATAGTACTCGTATTCCGTATATGTCACTGTCAAATCTTTTTTCCGGTCAGGAATATTATTGCTTTGAGATATATTTAGTTGACTGTCCAAGAAACAAAACTGTAAAATCAATGTCTTTCTCGTCATATAACTGTAACAGTATTGGACAAACTTGATGGCATATTTTCAGATTATCAAGTCAGCTGTTAGTAACAGCTAACACAATATTTTGTCTTTCTTATATTTGTTTTTCGTATAATTTGTATGTACTTATGTATTTTAAAAATAAGCTATATCTATCCGTTGTCTGGCACTCAAAGTACAAGCCAGTTTTCGGCTAGACGAAGCTAGACCGCGCTATGTGAATAACATCCAAGGATTTACTATATTTATTTAAAAATTCACAAGTAAACTGCGAAATACAATTACTGAAAATAAGGCATTCAATAGTAATACAGTAAGATGAACAAAGATCACCAAAAAGTTACTCTTATCGTCACAAACTAGTAATTTTCTTTGATTACTTACATAAATCCAAGCAAATACTAATAACTGAAACGACCTCATAAAACAAAACTCTAATCATACAAATATATCAAACTACACTCGTAAAAGCATAAAATGGATAGTCCACAACGTTCTTTCCCGAATGGCATCGATAATATTGAACTCCAAGCACCGATTCACGATATCTACTTATTATACCTTTTTATTCTTGTCTTTGGAACTTAACATTTATTACTGTCTTATTGCTTGGGAGTGCTTGAAGCCATACTGGGCTGGAGGAGTCAACAAGAGGTTATTATGTTGGAACTGGCTGAAAATGAGCAAGAAAAGCAACTGCAGTCTTCATCAATACAGTAAAAAAATGACTTACAGTGAGCCTTACTTTATCGTAGTATAATCTTTTAGTTAGAGTATAAGTTAGTTACCAATCGGTTTCACTTATATGCATTTCAGTATTTTATACAGCGTGGAATTTTAGTCGTTGTTTTCCCGCAGGAAAATGATTCAATCTTACTAGTAAAATAGATTAATAAAGTTTTTTTCTAGTCAAATCAAAAGTTTCACGATTATGATAGACGAAACTCGAACCAATAGAACTAGCACTGGCTTCCACAAAAACTTATAGGGGTGGTAACCAGTCAGTTGGCTATTGTAGTATAAGGTCAGTGTCTGCTTTAGTATGCATTTCTATAGCGAAAATGCAATTATGTGTTTTTTAGCTGAATAACTTACTGAATGTAATTTTTGCACTGTGCAATTGATGCCACGCGGCGCCTAAAGGAAAGTTACTTTTTATACGCCAACCGTAAACTATGTCGGTTTATTCAGATTTTTTTCAACGAAAGTTTTAAATGTGGGAAACTTGCAACAGATTTTTTATACAACGCTGTGGTGAGAATCATCTGTAATATTAATGAAATCTTTTGCGTAAGTAAACTTTTTTGTTCAAGTTTTAGTACTGGTGATAACTACTATTTCAGTAGTCCTTGGTACTGGTTTGTTTGTTTTAAACATCAACTAAACCTCAATAAGTATTTTTAATGTTTAATAAGGATTTTGTTTATTATTTTTTCGAGCCTTTTGTTGGTTCTCATGAGAACAAATAGTAAATAAATCAACGTGTGTGTCGTATAGTTTTGAGCGCTTTGCATTCCCAATCTAATTTGAGTATATTCAGATTATAGTACATGATTAAACAATGGTAAAGGGTTACATAAGAGCAATAAATATACTGTTGTGACACCTCCATTACGTTTAATATAATAGAGGCTAGATCATATTATGATATAAAAAAAACATATTAATAAGGGACTTTCGTATCGAACCATAATTAATAGTTTGATGTTGTCGTTAACATTTAATTACCTTTTAACCAGATGCCACCGCTGTTACATGCTAAAAAAGTACAATGACGAAAATTGTATAGACCACCACATATTAAAATACATCATCCCGAACCTAATTTGACTTCCAAAACTCGTCGCTTGTAACAAAAACCAATAATCAGATACAGATACGAGTTATTTGTTGGTTTTAAAAGCATTGTGCGGCGAAAGAAACCTCGTTGTTATGGCATAATGTGTAAAAAGGTACACCCGGCTGGATTTATGAAGGAGGCTTCGGTTGGTTTATGATGACAATGCCTCGCAAAACGCCGGGAGCACCACCTCATTTCCTCACTGAAAGTTATAAAAACATATTGAAAATGAGATTCTGTCGGGAAAGACCTAGCGAATGTTATCTTGTTTTGTGATTTGCCTGTTTTTATGTACGCTTGCGGGTAAAATAAAGTTATTTCTGCCGGGACCTTTACAATTCGCGGATGAAATTCGCGCTTATGCCCTGTTGGGGGGAAAACATGTTTTTAATTGGGTGCTCTGAAGTCGTGACTCGTGTAAAATTTACACATGTTGTTAAGTTTTCGAGTGTGGTTATTAAGCCAGTTACCTGTCATTGTAACGATGACTTGATGTCAATGATGGAGTCCCTTTTTCCAGTAGTGGGATTTGCATACCGGATTAACAAGACTTTTTAAGTATATTGTACTAAAAAATTATAGCGATGCCTTTTTGAGTGTATGTGTGTGATACCTACTTTTTATATTTTCCTAGGTTTCGAAATTGTCTAATCTAGCCTCAAACTAAGCATAGCTCTGGCTAACTTTTATGTGACACACACACTTATTTTTTTTTCTAAATGCATACATAATTAGGCAAAAAATTATCTGACAGATACTAACAGACATGTTCAAGTTCGTGCACACAAATATTTGTACTGTATCATACTCAACCAGTTTGAGCGAACCAGCGATCATTATAATAACAACTTCTCAACGTCAACTTCTGAAGCATTACACCAGATCGGTCGTCAAATCTAAAGTTCAATCTTCAAGCTCACACGGATATGTGCTCTTCTCTTTAGTACACTCAGAAATTCCGCATTAGATATCACGTACTCCCTAACTTAGATCCTATACCAACACACCGAAAACTTTAATCCGAGTTTATTTCCACTGTAATGTTAGTAAATTAGAGTTCCAAAAGTAACATGTACGCACGTGAAAATGTCATATAATTTAGTTAACAAGTTTGTTACTCCCGTTACTTGCTCTTTAGGTAAAGCTCGCTTCACTGGGAGCATCTAATTATATCGCAGGTCATGAACTTACGTTAAAACGTAGGTACCTTTTTACTTTGAAACTGAAGCTGCTACTTACATAAATACGAGACTTCCGTATACTCTTCACATGATATGCGTAGTAAGATTCTGATCGACAAAGGTTGTTTTTTCGAGCTACTATCGAGTTTCTTGCCAGTTCTTCTCGATAGCATTTCGAGGTCAGTGGTAGAGTCCCTGTGAAACATTGATATAATTGATTTATTTATAAATTCATCTTTGAAACCCTCATGAATAAAGAATATTTGATTCTGATTTGGAGTAACCTTTCTATTTTGAAGCTCTAAGGCCTCGGCCTCGAATTTCGCGGGCGGCAGCGTGGCAGTGGCGAGATGATTTGTATGGAAGCCCATAGACCCGATCTTGAATAAAGCGGAGCAGGAGCGGCTGCGCACGCAGCGGCACTGTGGATTACCGCTTGACAGCATCGTACCGCTCTTGACGGCCCGCATCAAGCGGTGACTGCAGTGCGCCTGTGTGCGCCGCAGCTGCCGCTCCCGCCCCGCTGCCGCAAAATTCGAGGCAGAGGTCTTAATCAATACCAAATTTTGCCTTTACCTTGGATCCTAAGCAAACAAATTGACGTCATATTCTTTAGAAATTGAGACATTCACTTCTCGGTACCTATCTATATAACGTTCGGCTCAATATAACCTTGGCCTATGAGGTTACTTTATACATCAACGAATCCGCAGTGTTTTAAAAATATCTCTGAGCTGTATAGGTATGTATAGCTGGATCACAATTGGCAGAAACCCTTGAAATCATATTCATAGAATTTGCATAGATAGTTTATAAAGGGACAGACAGGAACTTAAGCTCTAAGGGGTTATGATTTGTTCAATTGATTTGAACATCACTATTGTTCCCACGTTCCGCATCCAGAACTAAAAGTTGAGTTGAGTTTGACAGGTTGGATTACCGCAATTCTCGGTGATCGTTGTAAGGGTGCAATAAAATGATGAAAAAGGGGACAACTATATTATTCTTCTTCATATTAACTAAAACGGTCAACAGTTATAAGACAATCAATTCATCATAACTTAGAAAATGTTGATTTACTGTGTGATCACTTTGCCCTATAATAATGACAAATTCTTTAAACTATTGCTACTGTTTTTTACGTATACATTAACGACTTCTTCGAGCCTTTCAAGAGAAATGTCGTTAATATATATGTCAAAAATCCTTTAAAATTCGAAAAAATATATATAATGCTACTGAACAAGATAACTTTTGTAATTAAGATAGCGATGTGTTAGTTCACCCGCACAGATGAAGTGTTCGCTCAGACGTCGTTTGAGCAAAAACTTACTCTATTAATATTGTAACTATAAATAAAGATGTGTGCTTATGCACATAATTATGCAAATGACAAAGTTGCAAATCCATGCGAGTTGTTAGTTAACCCGCACCTATGCAATTTTCGCGGAGGTGCCTCAGACGTCACTTAAAGAATCTGATCTCGTCAGAGCAGCGCGCACTTCCCTCCTGCATTATTGCGTCAAAAAGTACTTGAACTATTATTCGAGCGTTCTTGTTGGATCAGAAGAAGTATAAAAAAGCAGTGTTAGCTTGTAGTGAAATTACTGGGTATATGAGACCTAATAACTGTCGTCTCGGTGTAGCAGGCGCAGGGCGGTGCCATACAGTAACTGCCTAATTACTGTTTGGCACTGAATTGTCTAAGGGCAGACGTAGCGCTTACTATCAGGTGTACCTTCTGCTCGCCTTGTTACACATTGCAATAAAAAAAAGCTTCCATTTTATAGTGACTTTACAGTTACAGGGGTGTTAGGGGTCCCAAACAACATCCTACGGGACCCAAGCCAACCTCACCTTCACGTGGTACACCCTGTTGTTTAACAGACGAGGCTCTGGCGGTCCCCCACCAATCCGCACTGGGCCAGCGTGGTGGGTGTAGGCCCAAATCCCCCCGTATGGAAAATCAACAAAACAAGAGGCCCCAAGTGCCCGGCGGTACCGGAGGCCGTGCCTACGATGACGGACGTTGGCGAGGCGCCGGAACCAGGGGTGCGAAGAATCCCCGGGCGGCGAGGACATCCCGTCGGACAACCTTGGCCCTGGCAACATATAACTCACGTACACTGCGGACCGAGGAAAAGCTGCTGGAATTGGAGGAAGAATTGAGCAGGATTCACTGGAGCGTAGTGGGATTATCCGAAGTCCGAAGACAGGGCGAGGACACGGTTATCCTTAAATCCGGAAACCTGCTCTATTTCCGGGAGGGCGAAGAGCTGTCCCAAGGTGGTGTCGGGTTTATTGTCCACAAGTCTCTCGTGAACAACGTGGTTCAGATCGGAAGTGTGTCGAATAGGGTAGCGTACCTTATACTCAGAATTACCAATCGGTATTCGTTGAAGGTCATACAGGTATACGCCCCGACCTCGACGCACCCCGACGAGGAAGTGGAAGCAATGTATGAGGATATCTCTCGGGCAATACATGCTTCCAAGACTCACTACACCGTTGTCATGGGAGACTTCAACGCAAGGCTGGGCAAACGTGGCGATGACGAGCGGAAAGTGGGGCAATTTGGATCTGGAAACCGGAACTACCGTGGTCAGATGCTAGCCGAATACATGGAGAGGGAGGGACTCTTTATGATGAACTCCTTCTTCAAAAAGAGGCAGCATCGCAAGTGGACCTGGGAAAGTCCGGATGGCGTTACGAGAAATGAGATTGACTTCATCATGTCGACTAAGACTCGGATATTCAATGATGTCTCAGTGATCAACTCAGTTCGGACGGGGAGTGATCACCGAATGGTTAGAGGCACATTGAACCTTAACGTTAAATCCGAGAGGTATCGACTGATGAAGTCTACGCTCCGCCCTGCAGCCATCCAGATCCAGAACCCCGAACACTTCCAGCTCGAATTGAAAAATTGCTTCGATTGCCTGGAGGACTGTACAGATGTGGACATCTACATTGACAGGTTCGTGGAAGCTGTTGTTACGGTGGGGTCCAAGTTCTCTAAACCTAGCCGTACTGTAAAAGGTAAGAAAATCTCAGAGCCTACGTTAAAGCTAATGGAGGAAAGACGTAATATGGCTCTGCTATCTTCTGAAGATGCTCGACGACGCAGGCGCCTCAACAGGCAGATCTCCAAGTGCCTTACCCGCGACATACGCCGATTTAATACGGAATGTATTAAAGAGGCCATTGAGCGAAACAAAGGCTCCAAAGTGTTTGCCAGAGATCTGTCTATTGGAGAGAGCTTGCTGACGAAGCTGAAGACGGAGGATGGTAGAATCGTCACGTCACGCCCAGAGCTTTTGGCCGAGATCGAAAACTTTTATGGGCAGCTCTACGCAACGACACGAACACCTGTCACCGAGGCCACAGATCGTAGAGCCAAATTAACCCGACACTACACAGAAGATATCCCGGAGGTCAGCCTTTACGAGATTAGTGTAGCTCTGAAACAGCTTAAAAACAACAAGGCGCCGGGGGATGACGGAATAACAGCGGAGCTTCTAAAGGCAGGAGGCCGACCGGTCCTGAAAGCTCTCCAGAGGCTGTTCAACTCCGTCATCCTTGAGGGTCAAACGCCAACAGCATGGCACAGGGGCGTGGTGAAGTTGTTCTTCAAAAAGGGCGATCGGACGCAGCTGAAGAACTACAGACCCATCACGCTACTGAGTCATGTTTACAAGCTGTTCTCTAGAGTTATAACGAACCGTCTCGTACGTAGGTTTGATGACTTCCAGCCTCCCGAACAAGCCGGATTCCGCAAAGGCTTTAGTACCATAGACCACATACACACGCTGCGGCAGATTATACAAAAATCCGAAGAATATAATCTGCCATTATGCTTAGCGTTTGTGGACTATGAAAAAGCCTTTGATTCTGTCGAGACATGGGCCGTGCTTCGATCACTCCAAAGGTGCCAAATAGACTACCGATACATACAAGTGTTGCAGTCGCTGTACGAAAACGCCACCATGTCAGTTCGCCTCCAGGACCAGAAGACAAAACCCATTCGGCTCCAGCGTGGTGTGAGACAGGGCGATGTTATATCGCCAAAACTGTTCACTACTCTGTTGGAGGACGTGTTTAAGCTTCTGGACTGGAGAGAACTTGGCATCAACATAAACGGTGAGTACATGACGCACCTTCGGTTCGCCGATGATATCGTAGTCATGGCTGAGACCTTGGAAGACCTAGGCACAATGCTCAACGATCTCAGTAGAGTGTCTCAACAAGTGGGTCTTAAAATGAACATGGAAAAGACGAAAATTATGTCGAACTCCCATGTCGTACCCACTCCTGTAAAAGTTGGGAACTCAACACTGGAAGTTGTAGACGAGTACATTTACCTGGGACAAAAAGTCCGACTTGGTAAGTCCAACTTCCAGAAAGAGATCGATCGACGAATCCAACTCGGCTGGGCAGCGTTCGGGAAGCTTCGCAGTGTATTCTCGGCCCGTTTACCGCAATGTCTCAAGACGAAAGTCTTTAATACGTGTGTGTTGCCAGCGATGACATATGGAACAGAAACGTGGCCACTTACAATGTGCCGCATTAGAAGGCTAAAAATCGCGCAGAGGGCAATGGAGAGGGCCATGCTTGGGGTCTCCCTGCGCGATCGCATCAGAAATGATGAGATCCGCAGGAGGACCAAGGTTACCGACATTGCCCGAAGAATTGCGAGCCTTAAGTGGCAGTGGGCAGGGCACATTGCAAGGAGGACTGACGGCCGTTGGGGCGGAAAGGTCCTCGAGTGGTGGCCACGTATTGGGAAACGCAGCCGTGGTAGGCCTCCTACAAGATGGACCGATGATCTTGTAAAGGTCGCCGGAATCCACTGGATGCGGGTGGCGCAGGACCGATCGGCTTGGAGATCCTTGGGGGAGGCCTATGTCCAGCAGTGGACGTCTTTCGGCTGAAATGATGATGATGATGATTACAGTTACACCTTTATCTATCTATCTTAATTAAGATTTAGCATTATTATGCTATTAATAATATTATACTTACAGAAAGTTTAATACTTTACTTATAAAGGAACGTAATGTAAATGACAAAGTTCCAAACCCAAGCGAGTTGTTAGTTAACCCGCGCAGATGCAATGTTCGCGAAGGTGTCTCAGACGTCGCTTGAGCAATCTTACATCGTCAGAGCGGCGCACATTGGTTTGCGGGCGGCAAAAAGTCCAATTTTAGAGTAGATCTCTTTAGAGAAGTTTTATATTTTATCATATAGAAGACACCTATTACAACGTATTACAGCATGGATTAACCATGTAACTATTTTGAGTACTGCGTAAACGATACAGAAAGGAACACTAAACGAAAATAGTTCTTTCTAAGCGAATTTTTGTTTTTCTTTGATCGTGACATACTCAAAACCTATATGATTTTGTTTTAATTCCGGTATTTTTTAACCTTTTTCATACCTTTGTTAATATGAAAACAATATTCTAACACAATTTTATTTCGATTTTATATTTATTTGAATTTGTTACATTCTGTACGATTTTTTTTCACTTTTTATGTCTTTTAACGTTCATAACTATCTAGCTCCCGGCTGCTCCCGGCTAATTTATACATTGTATTAAAGGTACAAGTCTCCTCAAGAAATAAACACCAAATCCAGCTGCCACCATCTGCCCCCTTATGATTATGACAACATTTACTAGCCTAACGCAAAAAAGACAAGAAATTGGGGTATTGGTAATAAGTTATGAAATCGTTATTTAATGAGACGATTGTTATTTAAATGCATAAGGAATCATTTATTAAGGTGTTTTGTATTATTTAAATATTAAAAAATCATATAAGTAGTGTCTTTTTATATTTTAAAAGAAAAATAATTAAACAAATATTGTCTTTAAATTTATTCATTAGCTACCCTTAATGAATAGCTGTCTTATGGTAACTATGATCTATAAATCTAACAGAAATGATATTTAGTCTCGTTAACCTTTTTGGACCTGAGAAAGTAACTACAAACCATGTCAACCGTAACATTGTTATATTTGGAACTAGCCAAAATCGCGTCTTGCAATAAGGGCCCGAAAAGTGTATATACTTAAAAAGTAAATACTTTTACATAACTGAGTTTGCTCTTGAGAACCTCTAAAACAGAGCTGAAGAAAAATTTTATCCCAAGATTGGCTCAAAACTGGCAAGCAGTTAATCGTACCAAAATCCGTTTCTTTTTTAATTAAAAAGAATGGTTGGCATTAAGTCTAACAATTCCTACAAGTGCTTCTATTATAAGTGATGATGACGATGACAATAATTCACCAGGGCCTTCCAGAGGATCACAAGCACAACTAACTAACAGGACGACCAAAAAAAGCCATTTCAGGAGTGTTTTTCCCGCATAAGACGCTATAAGATAACAAGGGAGAAAGAGAGAGGATTTAAATATGACTGCTGCAGAAAAACTAAATTCATTTATAAGCGGCCTACTAAAAGCCAAGACAAAGAACACACTGTCTCTTCATAAAGATGTGCTAGCTTGTTAGTTAGTAACAATAATTGGTTATTTTAATTTTTTGCTGTCACTTTTAACTGTACTTTTACATTTTTAAATTTAGTATGACTTATGTTCATAAAAAACAAGTATTTGAAAAAAAAAATTAGTAGGAAATACATTGTACTAATTTTATTTCTTTGAAAATTTTGTTTAAATATATAATATATGTTTATTACATAAATATTACCATTATGCTAAAAGAACATTCAATAATATACAATAATATTATGATAAAGTAGACATTAGATCACATATCTACTCAAAAAATAATATTTTCCGCCCGTCCATACAAAGCGTCCCACTGTGCGGCGTGCACTTGCAATCCTTTAATGTATTTTTGCGTCAAAAGGCCCTTTAATCCTTCTAGCCCCGGAACACCAGACACAATAGAAAATCTATTGTTAAGCGGCACGCGAGTGCCGGTTCGGCGTTGAGTGGTTAATTTTTGGGTTTGTTTATTATTATTATTACTTTCATTTGACTTGTTCTGACTAGACTGGGATAAAACCTCGAAAAAAAAAGAGATTTTCTTTCGTTTAGCCTAAATTTTTTAAGCAACTATAAGTCAGTTTTGAAAAAGTTCGTAATTTTACATAAGTTTATTGTTTATGGTATAATAACTAAAGGAGACATTTTATTTTTGTATGGAGGATAGGCCCACTAAAAATTGTGGCGGATAGTAATAAACCATATATCAAATTGTTTCTTAGAATGTCTAAAAATCATTAGCAAATATTGGTTTTTCTTTATTAAACGAAAATATTTAAAAAAAATCAAAAATCCACTTACAAGTTATTGCACACTTTCAGTCGTTTCTGAAAGTAATTGTCTTTGTACGTTCCGTTGAAATCTCACTGCACAGTTAACACAACGGTTCGGTGGAATAGGGGCTGTACTTGATGCCATTTTCTTGATCATCCTCTTGATTCAAAACATGATCTAAAACAAATATTCACCTCATTGAAATATTTTTTTTATAACCAGCCCGACGTTTCTTTACACGCATTGTTGAACCTATGATCTTGTTTATAGTTATCTATGCCTTGACTTTAAAAAGATGGAATGTCGTAGACCGGTAGTCAAAACATCGCATTTTTAAAATTGATTTTATAATTCCCGTTGCATTTAAACGTAAACTTTTGTCTAATTGTCTAAAAAAATTAGTTATTAATTTAGGAAGTAATGTCATCACTATCCGCAACTGGGCCTAAAATAAAATATCTCCTTTGGGGTACCTTTCGCCTCGTATTTAATTGTAAATCCGTTCAAAATAAATAATCTACTGAAATTATAGTTTCGAGCACGCGTAGTGATTCGATGACCACGGTAAAGCATACAATAAAAATATATTTGCCTGAACAAATATAAATAGCCTAGTTCTTAAATAGAACAATTTAGTGACTATACAGGTTAGAATTGTCCTGAGATTAAATTATTTTAGGGTTGAGTTGTCAAGAGTGTCCCACGGGTGTTGAAGCGGTCCTCTGTCACCCTACACTGGAAGTATACTAGAGGGTTTGTTGGTATTTTCGCCAATGTTTATCTATAACAATACTATCTGCAAGGTGAGCAATTTTCCCTATATTTCAAAAGGTAATAAAGTAAGGCACTGACTTATTATAATAAAGTTTAAATTAATTATGTTTAAAACATTTTAGTAATTTTTAATTCAACATACGATGTGCCAATTTTGAACACTTGCCGACTTGGGATCGAATCTAGGACGCCCTGATCGTGGATAAAAATACAAGAATTTGTTTAATAAAGATAAAAAATAACATCTTGACCATTTACACTTGAAATTAATGTGAAGAAATGAATTTGAAGTGTCCGTCAATAAAATAGACCGCAATGGCATATTTAAATCAAAACATGAATACGTAAATTCGTAGTCAAACTATATTTTACGATTGATTAAAATATACAATGCTTAAACTATGACCAGAATAAGACGAATTGAATACCAGCTTCCTAAGAATAGCCTGCCCATTAATACAAAATGAATAACTTTCCGATACAACCATCTTAATTTGCGAGCCTTATGAATACCAATAACAAGAAGATAAATGCCGGCAATTAGACAGTTTGAAGACAAAGCCCGGTACATTATCCGTGTGAAGCAACTTGAGTCGTAGCAAAGATTGTCTCGTCAAGCGCTCGCTCAGTGCGATTCCACACGCGGCCCAGGGCGGACGCTACGCCGTAGCCCCGTAGCGCTACGACCGTAGCGAGTGCGAACTTTCAAACTTTGACGCGTCGAGTGACTGATTTGTTGGAATAGTGTGGAATTTTTGGATAAGGATTAGTAAGTATTGGTTTTTGGATTAGGTTTTTTGGTTTCGTTTGATGATTAAAGATTTTGATTGATTATTTTGATACGATACAGTCTATACAAAAAAAAAACAATGTTTATTGAGAAAGAAAAATAACAACATTTTCAGTCATAATAATGCTTTATACGATTTGAATTAAGTATACTTTAGTTGAATTTAATAAAATTAAAATAAATTGGATTGCGCTCAATCCATTTGAATTCTAAAAAACGTAATATTTATTAATATTAAAAAAAAACTAAATTCTTTTTAGTTTTTTTATATAAATAAATTTTATTTTTAACGTACAGAATAATACTTAACAAAAATTAAAAAAGGATTACTAATATTGTCCAATAAACATAACTATTTTTAAATTATAATTGTTTTTAAACAGTATTATATCCACATTGGTTCTCCACGAATATACTTTGTATAAATTATGAAGAACATTAAACCAAAAATTAAATTTACAAAACATATTCTTAGACAATGTTTGCATTATAAGCTGAACCTTTGTTCCAACATTTGAAATTTTAGAATCAGTAGTATTCTATGCGATAAAAGATAGATTTCCAAAACTTTATATGAATGACATTAAATATACGGAATAAAAATTTAATAATAACGTCTAAAAATTAACCATTAGTTTTCCTTTGTCATCATCCGCTTGAATTAATCTTACCCTCAGTTTGACGTCTCCTTGTTACATTAATCGCTCCCACTTTGATCTATTCTATCCATTATTACTGGTTAGTACTTGAAGATAACAAATTGACGATGTTTTATTAACGACTAGCGATGATACCCGGTTTTCAACAGACGCAATTTTATAGCTTTTACTTACAACAGATTTTATTACCGATCACTAAAATTTCAAACATTAATTACGATTTTAAAGGTATTTAAAAAAATAACGCATTAACAAGCTGCCGGCCTCTGGTATAAAAAAATTGAATCCTTTTGCCTTATCTATAGATGAGGTAGAGGATAATTTTTTTTTTAATCTGTAAATAAGTAACATTTAATTTGAATTTTAAATGAATAACTTACCTAGAGTTCGACAAATCATTTTATTTATCTATATTGATTAAATAGACAAAGGCAACGATTTCTAATAATTAACCCTCAAATCAATGACCTCATGGACACCTTTTTATCAAAACAAAGCTACATATTTATGGTTTTATGAACATGCGGAAATAAATATTTTACCTTTGCATTGGTATTAATTAGCACGAAAACTCTTTTAATTAATGGATAAAAATAATTCCGTCTACTAATAAAAATAGTACATCCGCACGTAATGTCTTTTGTCAATTTTCCCCCCTTCCCCCCACATTTCCGGGATCAAAAGTACCCTATGTCACCCGGGGATTGTGTAGCTCTCCAACAGTGAAAGAATTTTCTAAATCGGTTCAGTAGTTTCGGAGCCTATTCAATACAAACAAACAATCAAATCTATCCTCTTTATAATATTAGTATATAATTAATATTTTTATATAACTTAGGAATATTTATAGAAGTGGTCGTAAAGTAAATAGGCAGGACACAAACGTATCCCTTCAAGTAAATAATGTTTTCTACCGTCTCTGTTCGTTATCAAGTGTCCATTGTTTATTGAACTGTATGGCATCCCACTTTAGTTTTATTACTCATGATAACCCCATGTGGATTTATAAACCAATAATTTTAATCATATAACCAATAAAGCTGATTCCAGTAGCATTCTACTTAACTTGACTAATAAATTGATGTTTTACTTTGTTAATTTCGTGTACTGAACTTTAATTTATTCTAGACTAGCCTTCCGCCCGCGGTTTCACCCGCGCGTATCTCTTTTTTCAAATAAACCCCTTCCCCCCACATATTCAGCATCAAAAGTACCCTATGTTCACTGGGGATAGTGTAGCTTTCCAAAAGTGAAAGAATTATTCAAATCGGTTTAGTAGTTTCAAAATTGATATTCCCGCGGGAATGAGACGTTTCCCGTAAGAATTTAATAGCCTAGCTATGTCCTATTCCGGGTAATAAACTATCCGTGTGCCAAATTTCATCTAAATCCGTTCAGCGGTTTAGGCGTGATTGAGTAACAATCATCCAAACATCTAAACATCCAAACATCCAAACATCTAAACATCCAAACATCCAAACATCTAAACATTCAAACATCCAAACATCCAGACTTTCGCACTTATAATATTAGTAGGATTTTTTAAATGAATGGTTTGAAAGTTTTTCATAAAATATATTTATTTAGTTACAAACGACTTTCAAAACATAAAACGATAGCTTCTTATTTTAAATAGAATCTCTAAATTCGTTTTACTGTAAAAGTAAATTATTGTTAATG
Source organism: Mecyna flavalis (assembly GCA_949319885.1). Lineage (NCBI taxonomy): Eukaryota > Metazoa > Arthropoda > Insecta > Lepidoptera > Crambidae > Mecyna > Mecyna flavalis. The sequence continues at coordinate 13,204,633 of OX439426.1, forward strand.
AAACAAAGCAAAGGCACCGGTACTGTATTTGCATAATTAATTAAAATAATAAATCATTGAGTTTCTTGAAAAAGTTAGATAAAATTTGGACAATCGATAGAGGTTAAGATCACATTTAATTTCTAACCACACCATACATGGAAAAATGGCAAAACAGTCGACGTGTAAGTTCCATAATATATTAAACACAACTTTATATTGTACATAAAAAAGAGAGTAAATATTATATATTAGAACGACTTAAGGTATTTACTTTACATGAATAGGCGAATGTTATATTCAAGTATCGCCAGTAATATTACTTTTGTTAATAAATTTAAGCGGCTCTAATATGTTACGGAGTTAATATTAGATGTTTGTTTGCCTGTTGTGTTTACTATACGGGTTTCATATATCACAAGTTATATTTATAATAATATATTAGGAGAAGATTTAGGTACGTTCCATTTTTGTATGAAAATATTATCAAAATATAGGTACAATGGATGATCAAAAACATATTTTTAGCTGTTTAAAACACAGTATTAATAATAAATACTCTCTTTAGTTTTATAGATGTGACGTCTAATTCGTCAACTGATATTATATTTTTAGCTGTTTAAAACACAGTATTAATAATATTACTCTCTTTAGTTTTATGGATGCAACGTCTAATTCGTCAACTGATATTTAAACCTGCCTTACTTGCGGGGTCTGGGGTTCGGGACCCGGGTTGGGGATGGGCTGGTCAAAGTGGTCAATAGCCACAAGTCACCGGCTCGTCCCAATCGGGTGTGAAGGGGAAACCGGGGGAGAGTGGGTTAGTCCACTAGGACGCTTTAGTCTCGAGTCCCACACATGGCCGCAGGTCTAGCCTGCGGTTAAGGTGCATACCTAAACGCATTCTCCTCCGAAAAAGGAAAAAGGTTCGGTACCCTGGTTAGACAAAAGCCTTACCCTGCAAAAGCATTACTAGCACTGCGCTTATAACTTATGTTATAATACACGAAAATAACCCAAGTTTGTAGTACCACGTACCAAGTCAATGTACCTATTTATAGAAATTCTCTTTGACAACCGATCAGTCAAACAATGGAACTTTTTACATAATTCCCTTTTCCTTTTCTTTCGAAAGGTTGAGAATTTGTTTTTTCATGCAAAAATACTGGTATGGCTGTTTAAAGCTTTAGTCATCGAGTGGTGTTACATAAATGAGATCAATAATTCGAATATCTGCGTAAATAGATGTTACCACCCGGCATTGTCATAGAAACACTGCAGAATCAATCGCCATAAGATTGGCACTGGCTCGTTCCCCTCTGAAATGAATGGAAAACCAGAGTTTAGTGGGTACTGTGACGATTTTAGGTGGTTCCAAATCATGGCCACAAGGAAAGCTAGCCTGTGCTTATGATTATTAAACGCATTCTCTCTCTCTAAAAATAGGTTTATTTTTGCTGCATTTCCATTCATACGTCAGGTGGTCTCCCTGTCAAAGTAGGCAGTCCAATTTTAATAACCTGATGATTTGACACAGCTTGGAACATAGTTTAAGCGTGTTTTCATCGAAAAAGCGCTACAAAAATTATGACCGATTTTTTATACTAACGACTCTATTTGTTTCTAAAGTAACAAATACATTTTATTTTGCTGAATAGAGCGATAAAAATACATTTTTTTTTTATTTTCCTCAAAACATTCAGCCTTATTTTCTTTAAGCAGATTCTGCTCCTCATTCCTAAATCAGCTTTATGATTTTTACAAAGATATCGCGAAATATTAAATGTACAGAAATAACAGAAGATTTTTCTTTTTCCTTGTTCAGTCAGTAAAACTTCCCGTAATACATCGTGTGAGTCACGAAATACGTCTCATTAGAAACACACATAACTTCATTGCCCTGTAAGTCAGAATAACAAAGAAAATTACTCCAATGATGCCAAGAGGGCTCATTTTATTTCGCCTCCCTTTGTTTCCCAAGTCCTCGTCAAATCGCTTTACGTTGCCAGTTAGTAAGATGAAAGGAAAAATAATTAGTTCTGATAATGTGCGACGCTTTGAACGATCTAATATCGTAGATTTTGCGTCTCTAAATTAGCGCTGTACTTAATTTCGTTTCCAAAAGTCATTACTATACTGCGGTATATTAATTAGGTTTATATTCCCATCAGTCATTTAGTGAAAGAAAAAATTAAAAATTCTGTACCGTCTGACCGGCTTTTAGCCTGACTGTTTTGGTGGCGTCAAGGGGCAAAATTGATACGTGACAGCTATGTCCAGATTTTATCAACGGACCAGACCGAAAATATGTACTCAGTTTTCAGCTAAAAAGCTTTTAGTTCAAATCTCAATCTGAAAATTGATAACCTTTGTCTGAAATCTATGACTTAAAATTGATTGTGGAAACTGCTCAATATACAATTATTTATATCTTTGTATGGTGCTTGCAGTAATTATAGTCGTATTGAAATAAAAGTATTTAGTTACATTTAGTCATATTTTCGGAGGAACCATGCAGTAAATCTTGAAGACAATAATATGTCCATTCAAATGACTTTGATAAGTTCTCTAAGGAAGTGTAGTTAGATACGCATTTAATTCAAACGAACTTCTTAGAATTAATTAAAGCTGTATCCGCTTTATAACGTTAACAACATTATTCAGGTACTTTCTACGCAGTCAGCAGTTATAAACGTGTAGAATATGCCCTTTGTGGGCTATTTACCAAAATAAACAGTTTTAGTTTAGCCAGTTTCAATAACTACTGGGTAGACTTAGGTATTCTGTTATTATTCCGAGAGTCTAAATGTTAATTGACTAAGTTTCAAGTATTTATGTAGCTTAAAATAAACAGTCTCAGAATTATATACACGCAAAGGAAAACAAATGGGTGACGTCATCCATCTTGTCTTCTTGTATGTTGTTATGTCCATAGTTCTGTCTTTTCAATACACATTTTCAAAATCTCTTCTGGGCACGAAGTATGTTATCATAAATAATATCTTCTTAGATTATCTAAGCTATCGTTTTCATATTGTCTATGAAACATAAATAAACTATACTGTACTGAAAAATATCATCAAATTATATACCGCAGAAGGTTAATGACTAAATAAAAGCCAAAACATCTATTCACACCCAAAAATCTTTCGTATCTATCCGTATTTTTAAACATTTTGTATAAAACGGCAAAAAGAAAAAAAAAGAAAAAAGCACGAGTTTTTTATTTAATAAAAATTAACTAGGTATAGGTACCTACACATAGTATCAGCTATCAAAACTTACAAATATATATACAGTAATTTTTATATCAGAGATTATTTACAAACATTTGTTTTGAACGTAGGATTGCTAGTATTGATCGTAATTTCGATAAAATGAATATGGGAAAACTTTTACCAATGAAAGGATAAGTTTGATAAGTTTCCAAGTTTCTTTTATACTTAACCAGATTACAACTAACCTGTAATTACAATTTCGAGACGACAGCCATGTTAATTGAGGGGAGGGCACGCAGCTCACCTAATGGTAAGCGGTCACTGCGGCCTATTCCATCGAGGGACACTTCACCAGGAAGCGTCGCTCAGTGAGCTGCCAGACTAGGCTCATCTGATCTTCGAGCCTCTGATTACAAGTGCACTGGCTCCCATATTAATATTGCCGGAACACAGCCAAAGCTGTTATGGCGGCAGATTTCACCTGTGGGGGTGTTAGCTAGCCAGTCGGACTCTGAAAAAGCCCTACCACCAACCAGACCCAAGGCGGGAATCGAACTCATGGCAGCTCTGGCTGCGTTCCGGTAGTATAAATGTGGGAGCCAGTACACTTGAAATCAAAGGCTTGAAGATTAGATGAGCCTACAGTCTGGCAGCACATTGAGCGTGTCCCTCAATGGAATAGGCCGCAGTGGCCGCTTACCATCAGGTTGGCTGCGTGTCTGTCTGCCAACTGATGTTGTATAAAAAATATTTGAAATCCTCGTAAAAATCTATTATGGTAAATATTGCCACAATAATGTGGCCACAATAGCAAATAATATTACAAAAAGTTATTTTAGTAATCTTCAACCTTAAAGTATACAATTGAATTTAAGTAATGTGTTGATTTATACCACAGCTACATGATTTATGCATTAACCTTTTGGCGAGGTCCATCATGAACCTTTTTATTATGCTCTTGTAATAAAATGTGAACGTGGAACGCATGAGAGAAACATTAGATATTTAGAATTCACACCGAATATGTGTGGAATTTTATAAATATTTCAATGGTATTATTTCAAATTATGTTTTCAAAAATAATTATGAAATAGGTACTTGGTGTGTAGTTTTTAAGTGAATATTGTGGGCTCGTGTGGGTTAAAATATATTGTACATTTTTGGTAACTGTATTTTTTAATATTTTACTATTATAGTGGTAGGAGCAACAGTTTCACTCACAGACAGCATGGTAACACATGTCATATACCTTTTTCAATTGGCTAATTTATCACTCAATCAACAATCATAAAAAAGCCACAATATTTCAAAATTGCCATCTCTTTATCCATCAATTTGATTACTTGAAATCCACTGTAATAAGAAAACCATTCGTCTGTTAGTATAAATCTATATTTTACGCTTTCATTATCTCACTCAATTGTAACTTATCAACAACACTAGAATATACGACATTGCGAGCGGACTAATCCAGCCTTTCTCATATATCATTATTTTCTCAGCTAGACTGTTTAAATCTCTCACAAATTAATCTTGTTTATTTCCCTAGGAGCAGATTCATACAATTACTGTTTAATTACACCGTCACAGACGAACAGATGCGGACGAAGGAAGCTTGTACCGCGTTCGTATTATAACAGACTGGAGACTGCAGTCAGTTTTTGTGAAGATTAGTTAGTCCAACCGTTTTGCCAGAGTCACGGTTTGTACCCTAAAGTTTCTCTGCCCTGTTGGGTCGGTAATTACTTACTGATCAATTGTAGGTGTTTATTCTGGAACACTTCGCTAATAACGATTAGGCTGCGATAAGGTTTTGTCAATGGACTTGCGAATCTGATTCGGTTGTCATTCGAATACTGCTTCATAAGTAATCACCGCTGTGTTTGACATTTAAAATTAGTTTTTGGGATGTATTTTCACCGAGCGGAGGGGAGGTTTGCTATGCAAAAGTATACTTTAAGGCCTATATAGCCAATTTTATAGGCGTGTGTGGTGTGTACATAAAAAAGAAGGGACCTCATTGAAAAAATAAAATCAAAGAATCTAGAAACAAACTCAAATTTTTCTTAGTTGTATTTTGATTTTGTTTGAAAATATGAGTTACATTTTATGCTTTTATGTTTTTAATTAAAAATTGATGACACAGAGAACCTGATAGCGATTCCAACGTAATTTTATGTAATAAAGCCAATACGACATGAATACCTTCAAGAAGCGAGCATATTCCACCCTTAAAGGCGGGCAACGCGCCTGTGACCCTAAGGGGGTCTCGGGTGCTTATGGGCGGCGGTGATCACTTATCATCAGGTGACCCAAATGCTCGTTTGCCCCCCTATTACATAAAAAAAAACGTTTGCATTCTACTTAAGAAACAAAAATAAGTGGGATGAAAACAAAACATGTGGAAATTTTTAAACAGAATGAATGGAATATTTTTAATTTTACAGAGTCAACCAATTTCAGTATTCCTAATAGCAGTATTTTAATGTCACTTACATTTGGCAAACGCGCACGCAACTGATGATAATAGGCAACTGCGGTTTATTCCATTGATACCTACTCAATCAGGAAGCATCGCTCATCAAGCTGCCACACTGTAGACTCCTCTTATGTTCCAGCCATTCGTATCAAGCGTATGCACGTCACAATTCAAAAGCCCTCGTTTACCACATTATGAAGCATAAACATTCACAAACAGGGAATAAGATTAGAATACTTTCATAAGGAGACAGAGAATAACGTTCGAAACGTGCGCGCGCTCGAGAAGACAGATAGCCTTAATAAAAATATCTGGCTTTAGGGAATATCAGAGCATACAATCACACTGCACGAATGATAGGAACTGCATTAATACAGCAAATAAACTTTTTTATAATATTCTGCTGTACTCTATGTATTATAATAATGTTACAACTAAAAACCTGTTAACACGGCGTGAACATATTTAAAGAGGTGCAGTAATCGACACTCCTTAAAAACCGGCCAAGTGCGAGTCGGACTCGCCCATGAAGGGTTCCGTAGCAGCAAGTAGCATCATAATATAAAAGTTTATTTGTAAGTTTGATCGATGTTTTTATATTTGAGTTGATTGAATGAGAGGAAAATTGCGGTTTACGATTTATGACGTTATAAAAAAACTAATTACTTGATCTCGTTCAAACCAATTTTCAATGGAAGTTTGCATGGTAGGTAATGTACATTATATATTTTTTTTAATTTTATCGTTCTCTTATTTTAGAAGTTACAGGGGGGGGGACCAACATTTTACCACTTTGGAAGTGTCTCTCGCGCAAACTATTCCGTTTAGAAAAAAATGATATAAGAAACCTTATTATCATTTTTAAAGACCTATCCAGTGATACACCACACGTAAGGGTTTGAAGAAAAAAAAATTTTGAGTTTCAGTTCTAAGTATGGGAAGCCCCAAAAATTTATGAACTAATTACTTGATCTCGTTCAAACCAATTTTCATTGGAAGTTTGCATAATAATGTACATCATGTATTTTTTTTAGATTTATCGTTCTCTTATTTTAGAAGTTACAGGGGGGGGGGGACCAACATTTTACTACTTTGGAAGTGTCTCTCGCGCAAAATTTTCAGTTAAGAAAAAAATGATATAAGAAACCTTATTATCATTTTTAAAGACCTATCCATAGATACCCCACACGTAAGGGTTTGATGAAAAATTTTTTTTTGAGTTTCAGTTCTAAGTATGGGGAGCCCCCAAAATTTATTATTATTTTTCTATTTTTGTATGAAAATCTTAATGCGGTTCACAGAATACATCTACTTGCTAATTTTCAACAGTATAGCTCTTATAGTTTCGGTAAGAAGTGGCTGTGACATACGGACGGACAGACAGACAGACAGACAGACAGACATGACGAATCTATAAGGGTTCCGTTTTTTGCCATTTGGCTACGGAACCCTAAATAAAAACCATATTTTTTTTAATTTCATTGGAATATAATCAACAAGTCTAAATCCATATTTTGGGACCTTATTTGTAACTTACAACTATTGAGATACATAAAGTAAGCGGCGTGACACCAAATACCAATCTTAACGAAAAAAAAAAAAAGGAATAGACATTTCAAAAACTTGATACATGTCATTTCCTCAGTAAGTAGATATATCTAGATTTCCGCTTTACCTATGTATGTGTACCTACTTTGTCAGAACTACAAACCCTAAATAACTTAGGTACAAAATATACTTGTTGAATTATGCTTCGTCAGTCTCGTTCTAATCCAGATCTCAACTAGTTCCAATAAACTCGGAAATAGGATCAAAATATTACCTTTCAACGGCTCATCGAGATTCCTAAAAAGTTCAATAGAAAAATGCCGGGAATATTCTATTAATATGAATCACCAATAAGAGCTCGAAAAAGAGAATTCACGTTATCTACAATAAGGTATTTGAATCCTTTTTAGGGTTCCGTAGCCAAATGGCAAAAAACGGAACCCTTATGGATTCGTCATGTCTGTCTGTCTGTCTGTCTGTCTGTCTGTCCGTCCGTATGTCACAGCTACTTTTTACCGAAACTATAAGAGCTATACTGTTGAAAATTAGTACGTAGATGTATTCTGTGAACCGCATTAAGATTTTCATATAAAAATAGAAAAATAATAATAAATTTTGGGGGCTCCCCATACATAGAACTGAAACTCAAAAATTTTTTTTTCATCAAACCCTTACGTGTTGGGTATCTATGGATAGGTCTTTAAAAATGATAATAAGGTTTCTTACATCATTTTTTTCTAAACTAAATAGTTTGCGCAAGAGACACTTCCAAAGTGGTAAAAAGTTGGTCCCCCCCCCTGTAACTTCTAAAATAAGAGAACGATAAATCTAAAAAAAATATATGATGTACATTATTATGCAAACTTTCATTGAAAATTGGTTTGAACGAGATCAAGTAATTAGTTTATAAATTTTGGGGGCTCCCCATACTTAGAACTGAAACTCAAAAAATTTTTTTTCATCAAACCCTTACGTGTGGGGTATCTATGGATAGGTCTTTAAAAATAGTAATAAGGTTTCTTACATCATTTTTTTCTAAACGGAATAGTTTGCGAGGGAGACACTTCCAAAGTGGTAAAATGTTGGTCCCCCCCCCCTGTAACTTCTAAAATAAGAGTACGATAAAACTAAAAAAAATATATGATATACATTACCATGCGAACTTCCATTGAAAATTGGTTTGAACGAGATCAAGTAATTAGTTTTTTTTTAATACGTCATAAATCGTTAACCGCAATTTTCCTCTCATTCAATTAACTTAAATATAAAAACATCGATTAAACTTACAAAGAACTACAAGAACTTTTATATTATGATGATATTAGCTGCTACGGAACCCTTCATGGGCGAGTCCGACTCGCACTTGGCCGGTTTTTATTAATATTGCCTACACAAACCCTTTTTTATTTTGTGGGGACTTACAACTTTATCAGCAAATATCTGTAGGTTTATAATCTGCTGACCGAAAATGCCCAAAAACGAATCCGCATAGGTATGAAATCTTGCATCGCACAAGTAAAGTAATTGTTGTAAGTTGATGTTATTTATTTATTTATTATAGGTACACTTACAGATTACTGTCATACATGCATAATATTCATAATTAACTATAGTATTAACTAGACGGCAACCTAAGAATTGTGTACACAACATGTTCTTTCTTACTAATATTAAAGTAATGTTGTAAGTGTGTTATAATATGCTAGCGAGTCACAATGTATGGAGAATGATTATGCACTTTTGATGAGATGCATTAAAAAGATTAATTCTCGACCTGAAAATTGAGCTCTAAACTTCAAGATCTCAGCCTTCGAACTCTAAGTTGGTTCGAAAGCTCAACAAAGTATACACACTAATTTAGAAATAGACTATACACACTAATTTAGGTCCACTCTAAAAAATACACACAACTTATAAACTAAGCCTCTAAATCACCTTTGACAAGGCTAATAGAAAACTATAAACAGTTTATGGCCTGTGACGAGAGCAAATTAACCGACACGTGGCGTCGTGAAGACTCGACAAAGTTGGGGTGTAGGCGTTCATCATGCGACTTCCCTGCCTTATTTATTCCTGGGGACTCCCTCGGCTTAATGGCGCCTTAAGCGGTAATGTGTGGCCATAAATTAAGCGATAATAAGTTCGGACAACAGCGCCGTCGTTAATGACTGGAGATATCGACGGTTCGACGTGTAGTGTCGCGGTAATGGCGGACGTGTTTAAAGCGGTGCTTTTGTATAAGGAAGTCTAATGTGGTTTGAAATGGTGCAGTTTTGACAGGGTCTACAGAAGTGCAGGTTAACTGGCTAAATAAAACGAAAACAACACGTATCTCTATAATGAAAAGTTGAACTAATTTGACTGGATGGATTTTACTGGATTTTATTATTCGTTTACTTCTTGGTGGTAATATAATTTATCGAGCAATATTTTCATTCAATAAAGAAAGTGATGGAAAAGATTCAACAGGGCGATGGATCCCACTCAACTCTAATCAAAGTAACTTATAAATCTATTACTTATAGATGTATCAAAGAAAATTAATCGAACAAAGGACGCGCCTTCACCCTTACCTTGATTCAATTAAAGGCTATCGATGGATCAGTTTTAATCGCAACTTGAGAATTGTTTCATGAACTTGGAAAATAAATGTCTAAACTTTGTCGTTAGCACTTGTAATTGATTAACAACGTTATTTTTTTCATTTTAGCTTTTGCAATACAATGGAAAAGTTTTTCTGATTTTTTAAAACTTTTTCTCCTTTTTTGATACTTTTGTGGCAAGCAGTCGCTCGCAGCCGACTTAACCAGGAAACATCACTTTAATTGTGCTGCAAAACTGTGAGCTCCCCCGATCTTCGACCTTTTTATATCTAGTGAAATGGCTGCCACATTGTGTATATCGCATCCTTGCCAAAGACAAAAAGGAACAAAATATGTATACGGTTTAAGACGTTTATTTCTCATAACAGAATATTACAATCCACTTATGACATGAGAAACATACATAAACAAGGTTTACAACAAAACGAGTGTCGGGAAATATGCGATCTTTGTGCTGGTCCACTAAGGTAGAAAAGACACCTGAGTTTTTTAGGGAAAACTTTTTTTTAATAGTTAAAAAGGAACATGGCACAATAATATAGGTGTACCAAGGGCATCAAGCTCATTTTGTTTTCATCATTACCGCCCTGATAAGAATTTCGGACCAAAAATTCGTCGACAAAAATGTCGTGTCAAAAGAACAGCCTTTGGCGTTAGTAACAAAATTGTTATTAACAATAGTAATGACTAAAGTTATAGTTAAGGTAGGTGACGCAACAAGCAGGAAATAATCAACAATTTATGTTTACATAACTTCAAATACAGCCAGCACCTCGCCAACTAACCTTATAAGTCAAGTAATTTTCAGCTTAATTTTCATCGCATTTAGTTTTATACCAATAAAACTTTCTGACAGATTAAGGTAGATTGATCTGTTGCTTACTGTACATTTAAGCCAATATGTATTAAAGTTTGTGTCTTTGTGCATTTCAAATATTATAAATAGTATTGTGTATTTTTTAAAAATACTATAAGTTCACCGCTAAAAAATTAACATAGATTTTCAACTCGAATATTATACTTTTTTAAATTGACTTTAAATGGACAAACAAATTACAGGTACGAGTATCACTTATAAAAGCTTTTTAAAATGACGGCAATTATAGATACTTTTTTACGACACAACTCATTAACTGTCCATAAAGGATTATCTATTGTAAATAAAATAGAGTCGCGTCATCACGTGAGTTCAAACACTTGTGAGTGTTACTTACATAGAAGTACAATGATTGTGAAACAAAATAGTACCGAAACATTATAATTGCTCTCAGTCTCAAGCATTCGCAGAAAACTATTTTAATAAAGGTTCGCAATTCATTTTAAATGACATTTCAAGCTTTAAACGTACCATTCGTAAAAAGGGACACATTCAGAATTCAGGATAGTAAACAAAACTATGTTTGACATGCCTCTGTTTACTTCAAACTGTGTGTGGCGTGAAAAGAAAATAAGTCTTACTACATTTGCATTAAATCCTTATTGTAATGACAGGATGTTTCAACGGTGTAGACAAAGGAAAACGTGCCATAAGACCGGTGGTTTAGATTTAATATCAGAACGCGTTCATGCGGATCAAGCCAGGTATTTGTACAAAAAGTGGACTCCCGTATGTCACTGTAAATTTTCTTGCTTAGATAATAGAGTACAGTTTGGCTGGAGGTGTCACCGGGAGATTACCTAGACATGCAGACGACGATAAGCGGGCAGTCGTTATAGAGGTTGTTGGAGCCCCTCAAAATATAAACATCGGCCAGATGTTGCAGATAACCGAGAGCTTTTTGGCCTAATGGCAGATTACTTCAGTTGAATATGTTGCGTGCCGTCCCTAAGCAAGGGCATGACTTATTGAATGGAAAATTTCTTACGATCAGATAACTGTTAAGTAACAGCCATCTACGTAACTCAGTTTCGTAATCATTTCTCACCTTATCTTATATTAATTACCGTGTTAGGAAAAACGAAAGGGGAATTTAAAAGCATTTTACTCTTTTTTAGTTATTGGATTAAGTTTATTATTGACAAACTGATAAGGCTTCAAAAAGAATGAAAATAGTCAGCCTATTAATGTCCCACTACTATTATTGTTCTTGAAATTAAATTATTGTTACAATGATTGATACTGGCTTAAGCACCATACTCTACTCAATAAAATTGACCATTTACAAATAAGTTAACTCATGTATTAATTAAATTAAATTAGTTTTATGGTATTTTATATGTGGTGTTTTTATTTTGAATAAAACGTTTCAATTGCTTTCCTTTTATCTTACTACAAAATTATATCTGATAATCAACTTTAAATAAATAAAAAAAAAAAAATCTCTGGACATTATTCACACAGCGCCATCTAGCCCCAAACTAAGCATTAGTTTGTGCTATGGGTGCCAGACAACATTACTTATATACTTTTTTTTGTAAATATAATATACTTATTATACATAGAAACACCCAGACCGATACAAACAGACATGTTCATGCACACAAATGTTTGTACCGTGCGGGGATCGAACCCGCGACCTCTGGTGTAATAGCCGACTTCTCGACCATTACACCAGATGGCTCGTCAACTACAAGTTAAGATGCTACATTTTAATTATTTTTATAAATTAAGTAACATAACATTAATACTCACACAAAATACCTCCCGGCATCCCTTTCTGTAATGATAACAAAAGAAGATCCCTCAATATATGTACGGAACCTCCTGAAATAGTCGCAAAAGCGAGAAACAGTTTGTTACTCAATCCATCCATGAAAGGAACTCGATATTGTGTTCAATAAGGCTTGACAAAGAACTCGTCTCCAACGGATCTCCTAATTAGCTTTGCCCTAATGAATACAGGGTGGGGTTCATCCGTAGTTGTCTGGGTAATTAACAGCTGAGATAGGAAATATTAATATTTATAAGCCTCCGGGCCAAGAGCAAATTTTCGTTATACGTTTTAACTAGCTCGAAGTGGCGCGATGAATTTTACATACTGATTGTAAGAACAGCGCCGAGGTTTCGAATTTACGGTTTTGTAAACGTTGATGTGGTTTCTTCATTAATTAATCTGTTTGCTTTTCATTTTGTTAGTCTTGCGTATAAATGGTTTTGCAATGTTAAAATAACTTGGATAAACTTTTTAGAACATACCTTGCTACAATACTTAATCTAATACTATCTACTAAATAATGCTTGATACAATACTAAATCGTGTAGGCATATTCAATAAGATCGATACCATAAAATTATAATGCGAAAGTAATTTAATCTGTCTGATTTAATGAAACATAGTCTTTTATCCGGGATAACGCTTAGCTCACATGGGATAATAGAAATAAATAATCGATATTAAATAAAACAAGTTAATACGGATGTCATTGAGGTTCTCTTCTTCTTCTTCAGCGCATTTTCGCCCACCGTAGAGCATACGCCTCTCCAGACTTTCTTCAGATAGCCCGGTTATAGGTTTCCCTTTGCCACAAGGGGCCTCCGGCCTCCACTAAATCATCGGACCAGCGCGCTGGTGGTCTGCCGACTGGTCTTTTGGAGCGAGGTCTCCAACAGAAAACACGTTTGCTCCATCTGTCTTCTTGCTGGCGCCACATATGTCCAGCCCACGTCCACTTCAGCTTTGCAATGCGATAGCCGACGTCTACCACTTCTGTTCGCTGGCGGATGGCTTCGTTACGGACTCTGTCGCGCAGGGACAGCCCGAGCATCGCGCGTTCCATGTTGCGCTGGGTGACTTTAAGTTTGTTGATCAAACTCGCAGTCAGGGGCCAAGTCTCGCAAGCGTACGTTAAAACCGGGAGAACACACTGATTGTACACTTTGGTCTTTAGTGACTGGGGCAGCTTTGACGTCCAGACATCTGCTTTCATCTTCCCAAAGGCTGCCCAGCCCATTGAGGTTACCTTTTTTTTATTTTGGATTGAGTTATGGAGTTTGTCCATTTAACTTTGTTCTATTGTTCATTCTGTACCATCTCTCACTATCCAAAAAACAATCTCAACTATGCGTAATAGTATAGAAAAAGGACAATTTCTTTACTGACATGAAATCACAACGTACGCAATATTTGTTGTTTTTTGGACTTGTCCAAGGCCTTCGACCTTGTGTCATACGACATACTTTGGAAGAAGTTAGAAAGCACTACGTTGCCGCCAGAGATCGCTTTCATTATCAGATACTGGTACGAAAATCAGGAGAGCAGGGTGCGCTGGGCGGGAAAACTATCGGATCCGTGCAGGCCGGAGTGCGGAGTGAGGCAGGGGGGGCTGTCCTCGCCCGTACTCTTCAGCCTGTATGTGAACGCGCTGATCGAGCGGCTCAGTAGCACGCGTGTTGGATGTTTCGTTGACGGAGTGTGTTTCAACAACATAAGTTACGCGGATGATTTAGTGCTGCTGGCCCCCTCGGTTAGTGCACTCCGTAAGCTGCTTAGGGTGTGCGAATCGTATGCTGCATCTCATGGCCTAATTTATAATGTTGAGAAAACTAAGTACATGGTCTTCAGGGCGGGTTCCAAGTGCCCTATCAGTATACCACCGGTACTTTTGAACAATAAGCCCATACACAGGGTTCACAACTTTAAATATCTGGGTCACTTGGTAACAGACGACTTGAAAGACGATGTAGATATGGAGAGGGAACGCAGAGCATTGTCAGTCCGGGCGAATATGCTGATACACAGGTTCTCTCGATGCACGGTAGCAGTCAAAATAACGCTGTTCAAAGCGTACTGTACCTCGTTATACTCGGGGGCCCTGTGGTTCAGATATACCCAAAGGTCTTACAATGCTCTGCGGGTCCAATACAACAACGCATTCAGGGCGTTGTTGAGGCTGCCGCGATTTTGCAGCGCGTCATCAATGTTCGCCGAGGCTCACACGGACGGTTTTGACGCCACTTGGCGTAAAAAATCGGGCTCACTTCTGCGCAGGCTGCGCGGCAGCCCCAACATCATGCTGCGTGCGATAGCCGACCGGCTAGACAGCCCGCTTGTCTGGGCGCTAGCCAACCGTACCAAATCTTTGTTTAAAATTAAGTACTAACATAGGTTTTAAGTTTATTGTCTACTAACACAATGGACCTTGTAGTCTTAAATAAATAATTTGAAAATATTAAATTTCCTTCATTCATTTCCGTGGGATGCTAAGGAAACCCAATTTCTCCGTAGCAAGACCTAATGTTGCTTTTACGACTTTGTGCAAAGGAACAATCAAATACAAAAAGTACCTATTTGACTTAACATCGATGTTTCTAGGCTTTTTTATACAAAAACAGTTTCTAATTTATTACAAGTTGTAGGTTTTCTTTCGGAGGAGAATGCTTTTAAGTACCATAACCGTAGGCTAGCTAGACCTGCGGCCGTGTGTGGGACTCGAGACTAAAGCGTCACACCCGTTTGTAACGAGCCGGTGCCAGCCTTGTGGCTATTTTTACGATTTTAATTTAAATGCTCCTTTTACTTATTTATCATGCCTAATGGATGTGTGGGCTGTCTTAATCTTATTGCCATTTTAGGCAGGAGAAAATGGAATATAAAATTCTGCGTTATTTAACATAAGAAAAAAGAATCTGATTTAATTGCCAAGTCATATTTAAGACCCAGGGACATTGAAAAATGTTAAAAATTGAATCGATGTCATGTTTTCGTTTTTTGTGAAACTTTTAAACGTATTTTGATAAAAGTGTATAAATTGACGCCTACTTAATGAGTATACAAGCAAGTCGTTATGCGACTTTATTGGGCAAGCGTGGTGAAGCCAAAATTCTAATTTCTTATGATAACCTCATTTGCATCATGAAGGTCTCTGCCCTGCAGTAAGATGTTACCTTATTATTAAGAATAAAGTAAATTATCAGACCAACATTAAACTAAATTCACCAATCCAGGTGAGGCAAAATTTGTGTCGGATTTTTCGATCACACCTCATGCTTGTCTGATTTGGCAAACATGGTGATTACCCAGTGCCCATTGTGACGATTATTATCTTATTTATCATCAGTTATTAGATTGTGATTCCATCCGCCTTAATTAATAACCATATACCTAGACAAAACATTCATAAACAATTGTTTCACAAAGTATATAAAATATAATTATTTAGGCGTCCATTTTTAGAACCAGACAAGCGAAGGAAACATTTACTCGTTCATCAATGGTATTGTTATCGGCTCACATATCAAAAATAAACTGTGTTATATCTGAGGGGTTTGTTTTCTGTTAAAGTTTTATCTTTTAGAGACATCCTTGGCAGACAGTGCCTGTCACATTTTGGCTAACAGAAGGTAAAAAGTAAAGTATCAGCCTATTAATGTCCCACTGCAAGGAAAAGGCCTCCATCCTTGAAATCAAATTATCGCTACAATGATGGGTATTGGCTTAATCACCACGCTTGCCAAATGCGGATTGGTGATCACAAACCCGAGCTGTGTCCGAAAAAACCAATGTAAGCTCGACCCGGGAATTAAAGCCAGGACCCCAAGATCTCAGGTACTTAAACCACTAGACCATCGAGGCGTTAATCACATGCAACTTAATTTACGTAGTTAATAATAAAAATAATAATATTTTCGTATTTATACTAATTCCTAAGTATAACTGTTATACCGATTAGCCTCGCCATTATCCGCATCCGACAGCACTAATCTGTTGCTTTATCAAATTTTATTTTATCACGTCAACAAAACGGCAAATCGTTTTACGTTCAAATTTAAATTTCAGTGTTGGGAGGCTCACCCCGTCGTAATAAGGCAATGTTTTTATTACACCGGGCCCTCCTAATAAGCGGACACTCGCTGTTTGTTCACAAACAATCTCATCCCATTCCGTAATTTTACACCTATATCCGCCAGTTTGGTAAACAAAATTACACAGACTAAATAAGTTGAAAAAACAAAACGTCCTCATTTCAGTACGTCTGGGAGCGAAAAGAAAATAATTTCTGCTTTTGTTCCTTCACTAATTTGTTGAATGCGACTAATTTTATTACTTCAATTTAGGAATTTACGGACCTCGTTCTGCCAAATTAATGATAGTGGAACGTAATATGTTTCATAATTTGTATCTGTGATGAGTCTTTAGTCTTTTATTTCTTTTAATGCTTCTATTATTGAATTTTCGTCACGGTACCATAAATTGTGTACACTCAGTACAAAAAATAACAAATACAAATTATTAGTACAATGAAAGATAATCTTTATTAGATTTTAAACTTTTCTAACTAATTGCATTCCTACAAATTTTATATTCGCGTCTAAGCGTTCTTTAATAGCCTATAGAGGACATCAATTTGCAATTGAGATTTTCTGAGAAAAATGTTATAGTACTATTATAAGAATTTAATATCGCGTTCCAAGAAACTCAACTTCCTGTTATTAAGGTTTACCTTGAAACGTTCCCATGTAAAATGGTTTTGACCATTGAGGCTTAAAGACATAAAACAGTTTAAGTATAGTTTGTCTGAACTGGGAATTAAACCATTAACCTTGTTAGTTAAATTATATGCTGCGACCTACTGACCAAATTGACTACTTGACAAAGTTAACCTTACGACAACTGTAATATTAAAAATATCAAATATCTGTTTCACAGATTTGTATGCAATCAGTTAGCTGATACAAGTACCTATACATTTTTTTCGTCCGCAAACATCAACTTAGTATACGTAATTAATAAACATAGTAGGGCAAGCACGAACTATGGAAAAGCGAAAATAAATTTGTATAAAAATCTTATATTAACCCCACTGCGGCAAGTAGCATACTAATAAAATTCCCACGCAAACGCTTTATTCGAATTACTTTACAATTTTCGGAAGTTGTTCGTACTAGCCCTAATAAATAGTTAATTGTACGAATGCATTGTAAACAACATATAATGAGAATAATCCATCCATTCCCGACTCACGTAGCGCCAAGTTACTCTCATAATAAATTTTACAGCACTCGTAAGTGTTACTCGCTAAAGACTCGAGAATTATTAGGCTCATGTAATTAAACGCGGCATTAACATCGAGCTCGTGTATTATAACTGCATTATCAGCTTAATATTCATGAGTTACCAACTTCCTCTAAGTGGTGACGAATTCTGAGACTTATCCACCGCATCGAGTTGGCCCATGAATATGTAGCCACGTGAGAGCGTGTCAGATAACAGGGAACTTTGCCTCGAATCGCTTCAATTTAATCCGAATTAAAAACATTTACTGTTGCAGAGACTTAGCTACTGATATGAGAATATTGTAATATGCACTCCTTTTGGTCTTTACGTAACCATTTGAACTATATGAAAGCTGATGGATAGTGCCACAGATTAGGATGAAGTATGTTTGCCATGAATAGTTCTTATCAAGAAACAGAGAAGCCTAATAGGCCGTTGGCATGTTAGACAAAATGAGTTTCTCAATCGAAGCTGAAACTTAACTAGGAATTATTTTGAAACAATAAACATACTGTGCATTGATCTTAACCGTATGTAAATAGCTAAGCATTTGGATAAGAATGAACGAAGATACCACAAATATAAACTGAAATATATGTTCACATCCAGACATAGAACAGAAATGTTCATAACATAAATATTTATCGTGTGTAGGATACGGATATGTCATTACTCATTATCCTTGCACATTTAGGGCAGGGTCACCAAACGCGATCTCGATGGCTGCCTCAAACGAATTGATTCCAAAGAAGAAAAAACTTATTGAAATAGTATCATCGAAATGGTAAATCGAAGTAGCAGTAATGACGATATTGTATACAAAGCGCAAGCGGAGATCTGTACCCCATAATGTTCTACAGATTACTCGGAGATTCAGATTAAGCCTTCCCGCGTTAGGGGCCAAGTGATATCGGCTAAATAAAAATCAATATCTGAATCGGTCGCGAGTTTCTTCTTCACAATCCATTTGCTCTAAGAACGCGGTACTTTCTCAAAGGGATTTCTTGGGCCCTTATTTCGAGATCCTTTAGGGCCACACTTGAGGAACGGTTCTGCTATAGGAACCCGCTTCCGCCCCTCCGAGAAATGCCCAAGATAAGAGAGACGTTTTGGCGCCATTCATGTTTATGGCAGGGCAAATGGCCCTAGAATACTGCGTACTTATTATAAACAAGTGGCAAGTACACGCTGTATATTTGAAAGGAATGTCAATGTAAGCGAGATTCAAAGACACAAGTAAATAAAATAAGTTGGAGAAGACTGGACTTGTTCAGATAAATGCAGACAAAGAGGCACTTTAAAAACAGTATCCAAACGATATTATGTTAATTTTTAAAGAGTAACAGGAGTCAATTTTATACATAATAAAAATCTGTTAACTTTCATAAACATCAACAAAGGCGAGGAGCACCTCATGAAAACTAACAATGTCAAGGAATCCGTTATTATTCCGAGGAATGGAGGGCAGGGACTGGGTGGTATTACTTTATTTTACAAAATGTAGCCACCGTAAAATTTTATGTGAATCGTTTGAGAAGGGGACGTGGCGCGGTCATTATGGGCCTACCTATACGGCAGCTTGACACGTCGCCTCGCCAGGGCGGCCTTCCAAGTCGTTGATTTCAATTACCTCCGATGTTAATGCTACAAGTCTTTATTGGAAGCAATTCCGTCAATTCCTTCCGACGGTTCGACGGCTTATTAGCCGACGAGCACAATTTAGCCCGCCCAGAAATGGACTAGCCTTATTTAGCTGATAATTTTAGAACAGCCCGCCGAAAATTCCTTAAGCGGAATTGAGGCAAATCAGAGAGATCCTGATAAGCATCTACAGTCACTACTTATGTAAATATACCGGTCGATTCAAAAATACGCGTAGTAACAGGGTCCGTTGGAAGCAATTTTATTAACGAATCGACGGTTGTAGGTAAACGGTGTGTGTTGGTGGGTCCTAACTGTTCCACTGGTGCTGTTAACACGCGGAAACAAATACACAATGAACAGTTACAAGCGAAATGAAACGCCGAAATTGGAATATGGAGTCGGCGAGAGTAGCGCCCCGAGTGTCGGAGTTAACGTGTGTCCTCCGGGACACTTGCCGAACAAAGTTTTTGTTTTATCAAACTGGTAATTCTCATTTTTTGTTTTATTGCCGTAAAGCTCAAGAGATTTATGGCCGGCCACTTTGCATTAATTTCGCATTCATTACAGATCTCTTGAATTTCCGCCGGAATTTTTTTGCCGCTATTGAGTGTAAATTACACTGGTATTATGCATATTTTTATTCAAGTTACGAACAAAATATTGTCGTAAATTATAAGGACCCTTTATAATAGCCCTCCGACCTGGCCATGGACATTAATACCCTTAAAGCAATTTAAGTCCATTACTTGTAAATACTTATGCACTGTAATAATTTTCACTGAAATTTTCTTACGTTATGTACATTACAATTACATTTTATTGTTTTAAGTGCATCGAAACTTGCAAATAAAATTTTAATGCTTGAAAATATTTTATAGTAATTCCTTATCAACGATGCCTGCAGCTGTGTGTTATATAAATACAGATTACTTAACAATAATAAATTAAAAAATTTTAATTAAGTATTTGTTTTTTTAGTATAATCCGAGCATTTCTTTTCATACATATTATTTCTTTCACTTCATACATAATTCGTTTGTAAAGTAATCATAACTCATACGATACAGTTTTAATTTGTAATCAAATAATAGATTCCTACAGAATCTGTTTTTAAAGATGTTTATAATTTTTTACCATAAGTTACCAATCCAAAGCTTGATTTATGTTTTCCGGTTTTTATTTGCACCAATCCCGCAATTGCTTCAATCACAACATTTTACTTTTTCATGTTTGTGTTCAACAGACAGTCATAATTGACTTTTAAATGAACAATGGCAAAGTCCCATACTACGTTTGTCCTGGATAAACATTGGGGCGTCTATGATTTAAAAAATGCTTATACACTAGCAATTGCATTACATAAACATTTCCAAAAAGAATTTTAACAAACGGTGGTTGGAAAAAAAAGTTATAAGTATTTTTGTACTTTGAGGTTATGTTAGTAATGAAACAAATCCTTGTTTATTTTCTTCTTTTAGTAATTAATAAAATTATTTTTTATTAAAATAGTCATCTTAGAAGCAGTCAGAGGAAAAATAAACAGTCTCCTAAAACATTTATGAGAATACTGGACCTTTTAAATAATCGTCTGTGGCTAAAGTACAAACCGTGCAAAGCCAAAACCTATAAAAAAAATAGACTGTCAAACAAATTGCTTTGCAGTTTCCTGCTGTCAAAATAACTTTGGTAGCAGTGTTGCAATTGGCAGATAGTTAAATATTACGCGAGACAGCTTTAAAAGTTACATTTTTACCAATAAAGAAACATTACGCTATTTTATGTACGAAGGGAACTTCCACTGTGCTATTTTTAATGATAAATAATTTCTAAGTTACACATTGCATTGAATTTATTCCTTATAAATTATTTTTATTCCTTTTGCTTATTATTGAAAAAAATATAAATGTGTTATTTTTTCTAAAGCGGCAACACAAACGCGTAAGATATTAATATTGTAATCAACTGAGAGGTTTTTATAATTCATGATTTAATATCAGCCTTTAAATAAAAATGTGTTATGATGTAAAAATCTGGCTAATTCAAATAATCGTTTTTGTATAAGTCAAGTTTTAAGACACCTTAAAAACATGCAGGTATAAAACTGCCATTGTTCTTTGCTATGCTGTTGTTATTTTGATTCAATACATTTAGGTACATAACGAATTATAGTCAATTTATTGCTAACGGTAAAGTTATAGTTAGTTAAGCATTTGTATTTAATCAAAAAACAATGCAATTGTTCTTAATATATAATTATGTGCATATTTACTATGATTTTGGCATCACGGTCCTTTTTCAAAGATATAAGACGGTTTCTGGGTCAATGTGAGTTTCTTTATTTTTGCCACACTGCATTTCCACAATGCATGTCAAGAAGTTATCATCAAGTAGGCCGCGTGTCTGTCTACTAATTGAAGTTTTATAAAAAAAAATTGAAGTCCACACAGTCCTAAAACAAGTGAATAGTAAAGTGATTATTCTTCACCTAAATAACTAACATGTGTTCAGCTAAGTACTAGGGCGCCTTACTTCACCGGGCCCATCAATTAACTATACATTAAAATAGTTTGAAAGTGGTCAACCGAACGCGTCCGTAGTGTACTCGACTTTGTTGCAAACCGCACATAGCTTTTGTGAACCTTTAATGAAGATTAATTGTCCTCCCGGAACCCTAGCTGTGTCTGCTGAACGTCTTTCATCTGAGGCACTTGGATTTTTTGTCACGTTATTGCAATATTACAGGGAAATTGTTGGCTGATTAAGTTAAAAATTCTTTGGCGTATTAATAGGTACCTATTAAAAATATTTGTTTTATTAAAATAGTAGCTTTGAGTATCCCATTGGAAATGAACATTATGCCAGAATAAAACGTCTTTTTTCAAAGTCATCAAAATTGGTTCAGTGCTTAGGGCAATATTTGTGTCGAACTTTTCTGAACAGAACTCGAGTTTTTATCACCAACTCACATTTGGGAAACGT
Source organism: Mecyna flavalis (assembly GCA_949319885.1). Lineage (NCBI taxonomy): Eukaryota > Metazoa > Arthropoda > Insecta > Lepidoptera > Crambidae > Mecyna > Mecyna flavalis. The sequence goes on from OX439426.1 coordinate 13,227,017, forward strand.
GATAAAAACATTAGTATCTGTTATAGTGATGATGTTTTAACTTTATTGATGAAGGCATTTGCTTTGCAGTGGGACCTTAAAATAGGCCGATATTTTTTTGGTAAAAAAACAGTCCGTCTTTTCAATAGCATTAGCCGTCTGCCTTAAATTATCTCAAAGCATTGGAAATCTTTACGAAATAGCATTTGACGTTTTCAGCATAGATAAGTATCTTCCAGCGTCAGTTCCTTTTTGGAAAATGTGTATTTGTTGCTTTAAGACCTTTTCTTATTTAATTCTCATGTATGTATACAAAATACTGCACCCACTTTTTGACAGGAGCTCTCTAGTACCAACTTCTTTCTCTTATTTTTATCCTGCGTAGAGCAGCTCGATGTCTCAATGATCTGAATCCTTCTCGCCTAGATCCTTAGTTATCCCTTTGCTTGTCTATCGCTTTTATTAAGAGGAGTGCTCGGAGAAGTTGCCCAGACTTATTCCTGCTGCGACCGTACTTCGCGACAGACCATTAAGTTCTATCCACATTACCTCGTCACTTAGTTGTCTACAACCGTACGCTATCCATGAAATTTTTTGTCACGCACAAAGTAACAACAAACTGTAGAATGATTTACCTTAATCCTTATGCCTTACAATCAATTGACCCGTTTGCTTGTTTGCCTCCTTTGTCAAAAAAGCTTTTAGATTCTCAACTTCCTGAATATTATATTATTACATTTCACAAAATAAAAATGTAATTATTTCGAACCTAAGTAATGAAGCAGTAATTCCATTCTCATTTTCATACGTCCTCTCATCAACTCAAACCATTTGAAAATAAAATGCCTTCACTTCACAGTATCTGTCGTCTCCAGGGTAGATTGCTGTCCTCTGGCATCCGTTTCTTATCTCCAGGAAGTGTCGTGTAGTCCCATTGTATCCCGAAATAGTGGTAATCGACTGCAGAGCGCGCAGCTAACGACTCTTTGATTAGAACTAAGTGTAAGGGGTTGGTTCACTGTGACTGATCGTTCGTTCGCCCGATCGTTGTGTGTAGATTGTTCGCTTAGATAGTTAGATGACATTGCTTATTGTTAATGTAAGTATGTATTAAGTGTTTGTTAATTATGGATATTTTGAAGAGCTTTGGGAGAATAGCACTGGTGAAGGCAAAAGCAATATTAGTGGCTTAAGAAGGTAAAGAGTGTGATATAAAACCCAAATGTCGAGCATGGAACTTCAAATTCTCACAGTGTCGTCCACAACACACAGTAAAAAAATGACATAAAATTAAGAGTATAAACACACTCTGCTATAATAAATATTATGCTTAAGGTCGAGACCTATTTTGACAGTTCCCAGTATCATTGAAAATTTTCTTTAATCCTCATGGAAGTAAGATTCATGATTTAACTTTACTGTCAAGCCTTACAAAAAGAAAAAAGATTCGATGTTTTAAATAGCTCACTTGAATAATTGTTTTAGATCATATTTACCTTTCCGTAAAGCTTTTAATTTAACATTAAAAATTTTAAAAATGTAGCCTACTGCTCAAAAATTTTAACTAAAAGAGTTGACAGCCGCTCTCCCACAAATTGCATACACGTGCTGCAGTGAAACATTCATTCATAAGCTGTTGTCAGTATCCATAAAATGTAATAACAATGTATGAGAATAAAAAATATGTATTTTTTCTGCCATACAATTTCTTTTGCATAAAAAGTGGATACTTTATAAATATAAAGGTAATTAAAGGACATAGTAGCTGAAATATCCCTTCAAAACTCAGCATCACATGCGCGAAGTCGAGGGTTCGAGTCTCGGCACTACCCAATCGATTTATATACTTATGACAAACAAAAGTCTATCCCGAATAGGTTTGATTTATGATTTTGTGACTCAAATTTTTGCTTTCCTGGAATATCCTAGTGTGTGAGTGTATATTGTGTGTTCAATTCATATTTTTTGTATGATATAGCGGTCAGACAAGCATGGGACAAACCTGGTGGAAAGTGACCACCGCCGCCCATAGACATCTGCAAATCAGGTGGAATCACAAATGCGCCAACCTTCGAGGGAGATAACAAATTACTCGTAACTATTTATAGAAAAAAAATAGTCCAATATTAATAGCAAAGATACTCCATTATGAAAGCGCCTCAATGCTATTTGCTCTTGGCAAGATTCCTTATTGAGCGTTTTGATCATAGTAATAGTAGGTGCTGTTCAAAGCTTTAAATTAAGGTCTGGATTACAGTCTTGCGTTCGAGATATTGCTTCGTGGCTTCAAAGTAGCTTTTATTTGGCCTATCCCGGGCACACCCTGTCTGTTCAATAGAAATGCAGCAAAATATTACTTGAAAATTAATAGTGTGCTGGTTTAAGAAAGAATTTTCAAAACACTAGTAGCACACAAAAATTATTATTATATTATAATTATTAAAATTATCAGTATAAAAGGAAAAGAATTACTACCTAAAAAAAAATTTAAAAGTTGTAGAAATGATTAATTTTGTCGGAATTATTTGTAAGTCTATTTTAAAATAGCATTACAAATTAAAACCTACGATTACTAGTTACACCACAATGTTAGTATCACCTTACATCACCAAATTGTACCATAAATCCAATCAAGCACATAGCAAAAATAATATAAAGAGGAAAGATTTGTTTGTTTGTATTGAATAGGCTCCGAAACTACTGCGCCGACTTGAATTATTCTTTCACTGTTAGAAAGCTACACTATCCCCGGGTGACATGGGTACTTTTGATCCCAGAAATAAGGGGTAAGGGGGGGATAATTGACAAAAGAAATTACGCGCGGGTGAAACCGCGGGCGGAAGGCTAGTAGCAATAATAATTCAACAATAACATCAATGTTCATCCCGTATAAAATAATATTAGGAAAAAATCCATAACTTTATATCTCGAAGAAGGTCAACGGAAAGAGATGTGTCGTCGGTCGTTGAAATAAATCGTGATTGAGTGACCTTCGAAAAGGGGAATCGTGGGGAACGTTAGACTTTTTTCGTCTTGTGAAAGATAAGGACTATATTCTGGAAGTTTTGAAGCCCAATATAAACGTATATAATGGATGGTGGAAAGTACACAGATGATGGTGGATAGTGCAAGAGTGATATTGATGTAATATAGTGCACAAGTGTCGGCTTACTTTCCATTCTTTTATTTTCATAGCCATCCAAAGTATATTTGACCTAAGATTATAGCTGATAAAAGAATTAACGGCTTCATGTTTTTCGAAGCACGGCGGTGTTAGCACTATTGTCTAGTGTCTTGATTATAACGGAATAATTTCTGACATAAAAAAACACTACATCAAACTAACCACTTCACCATCGAGGTATTCATAAAAGACACTTTAAACGTTAAATGCGTTGAAAAATCATTTCAGATTTTCCGAGTGTTTTATGTTACGACACATTTTTCAACTAAAAATGCCAATATCGAACCTAGTTATAATAGTCTGAATTGATGGTTCCATACACTGTATCATGTAGCTAGTTGGCAATAACTCTCAAATCTGTTATAGCACTTACAGCAATTTGCGATGGCGTTATCTAATCCACTTAGACTCCCTCGAAACCCATTTCATTACGGCTCTTATAAGCGATGCATCAAATCTGACAAAACCCCGGGCGACGATAAACTGTGACATTGTTGCAAACGCCGATCGGTGGAATCGCTCGGGCCTCGCTCGTTGCACGTTCGAAATCATTTATCTAAAAGCCGCTCCCTTCCGCCATCAAAACTAAATCAAGTAGGGCGACCGGCGTAACTCGACCGCCCTTGCAGTAAGATAAAATGTAAAGGGAAGTTTGATTCACTCGCGTGACACACGTAGGGCGACGTCCCTTTTCGGGTTGGATTGAATTGGAAAGAAAATTATTATAAATTCATGCTGCTCACAATATATGGCGTTTTCCGCCGCGCTCGTATAATGTGAGTGCGAGATATTGGATTGCGATAAAACGTGGCTTAAAAAAGCTTTTTTGTATTTTTAATACGCGGAACTGCGGTCCTCTGCTTTGATCTCTGAAAACATTAACTATAGAACTGTTTCTTTACAACCTTTTCTATAAAGTAAAAATATAAAATCAGCTTCCCAATGATAAACTTTTCATTTGTTTGTATTACTGAATAGTTTTGCAAGTTGTAAGCAAAAGCAAAAAAGATTTACATTCAACAGTTTAATTTATAAATCTTTTTATAAAATATTTTATTTTATTAAAAATCAAATCGGACTTATAATGCCAATTTATTCTTTTCATTACATTTTTCATTTAGAAATTTCATCAAACTAGCGTATCGACTGGAATTAATCAATTAAACTATTCTAACTGACGGTAGATCCACGCTCATACCTACATCTAAATTTTCTCTGCGAAGGTTTTAAATTAAATATTAAAAATTCTGAAAATTAACTTTGTTAGAAACTATCGCTTCAGACTAATTTTAAAATTTCGCGTTCGAATTCTTAGTTTAAAAAAATCTGGTGATTTTATGAAATAAAATATTATAATGAAAATTTTTGTAGTTTTATAAATTATACGTGAACAAAACGAAGAAGAGAAACATATGCGTTTAAACACACTATATGAATATCGAAAAAAAGGTAAGTATGTACCTAATAAAAGTTTGGTTTTATGTTGGTTTTATGCCAAACTTTTAGTACTACCTCGGTACAGGTTACTGGTGAAAAAATAACTGCAGCGTAGGCATTAAAATTTTGTAAATGATAACAAAAAATAAAAAGATAAGGTAGATATTTTAATGGTTATTTATCGAAACTTACAAACCTGTACCTACTTAACTAAGATTGATTGATTTAAACGTAAATTACAAATGATTAATACATCAATTATTATCAAAACTGTACATCTAAAATAACATTCAAATAGGTACGAGATGTTGACTCATCGATTAGCATTAATACTTTCAGCTAAGAGATTATCTAAATGCCAAAAGGTTACATTTAATACCCGAGGCAAAGTTAACTAGCCATCATATTTCATCATTAAAACCCTTAAATGAATATCGCCAACTCAGATATCTTGATCTCTTTCGAAATTAAATTTAACTTTTATGAAACACGCGAGTTAACCTCGACAAAATCGAACTTTGCCGTGTAAGCCTGGGCTTGAGTTTTCCAATAATGTCCCACTAAGTACCCTCTACTCGAAGATATGAGTTGTAGGCAAATAGAGATATCTGTATGAAGACGTCGTTATACTCCGCGGGTCGACGGTTAAGGTTTATTCTCGACCCAATCTTCAAATCGACAGCCTTTTAAATTATTGCATAGGTTGTGAATTTTTTATGTGGTTTGAACCGCGAGGGAGCGTAAGGACACGGCTTTTAAAGCATAATTGTGCAGATCAGGTCTATGTATGTTTGGTGGTGTTGTTTGAGCTTTTTAACCGTTTTTATAAAAAAATACTCAATATTAATTGAAATGGAATTAATAAATATACAGTTCAAACTAATATTAAAAATGCTGAAGTAAATCTTTTACATCTAAATCTGTTGCTTCTTGGCGACATGTATGAAAGCCAAACAAAAGAGCTTTTGTTTCTATTGTTGATAAAACGTAGTTTATTTCCTTTGAAAAGGTCTAGTCTATGTCTATACCACATTTTTTTATCAATATCGGTTCAGTGGTTAAGGTACGAAGACAGACAGTCAGAGTTACTTTTACAATTTTATTATTTTGGATTAAAATAAGCCGCGTTCATCCGCTCGAAAACACTAAAAAGTCTATTTATCGGTCAATAACACTACAAAGTCTACTTATCAAATTTCAATGATTATAAACTTTTCATATAATTTATTGCAAAACAACAATTACTCTTAACAAACAATACCTATACGTCTGCGAGCGAAAACTAACGCGTTCAACATCTCGAGTTTTGAACATTATAATTCGCAAAGGAATAAATCATAAACACATTTACGTAGTTCTAAAGGTGCATCCGAGCAGATGACGGTGACAGGTACAAATAATGAGGCCCCAAACCCAGACAATAGAACAGTGGGTTGTGAATGACCTTTTGTATTCGGTGTTACTATGAACCAGTGCAACGACACTATGTGAAAAGAGTTTACTAATAACGAACTGGGTTATTGTTTAAGACGGATATTTTTAATTTGTCGTGTGAATATGTTATGATTGTTATGTTTTGATAAGAGAAATATGCGTCTCCTTTCATTGATTATGGATCTATTAGGGTACAACAACCTGAGACCATGAGACTGAGAAACGAAAATGAGAGAAGCGAAGTTCTATGTATTTTAACAAAATTTACTCAAGATCAAAAATAATTACATCTTTTTCTATTCTTCGTGACCTTGGACATTATTCACGTCATTTAAATGAAACTCCCATTTGAGAGGTAAACGAATGGTGGGCCGAAAATCTTTACTTAAATATAATTATTTTTAATTATATGCAACCAAGCTCCTTTAGTTTCATATTTTATAAGCACTTCAATTATTAAAACGTAAGGAAGTAATACAGCGTGGGAACTCGTTAAAACACAGCCGCCCATAATGGAAGCAGGTCACAAAGTTGCAAACGCAGCAGAGAAAAGTTAAACATTTCAGAACAACGCAATTATACTAACAATATTAGATAAGTGTAAGAATCCCCCCTCTTAATTACTTAATCCGCATTTTGCTTCATAATGGCTTAACTAGGTGGGGGTGGAAAAAGTCTTCAGTGCACGTCCTGGAAAAGTAACTCAGTTTAGCGCTGAGATTAAATATGCATGTAAGTGATTTTTTAAACAATTTCTTTTGGAAAACACTTGGCTAATAGTCTGTTGGGTGATAAAATTCCATTAAAATATAGCTCTAAAAATGTAATTGTATGAATTTCTCGATGACGCATCTGAAAATTTCCCCGTATTATGCATAAAAGCTATGCTAAGTATTACAATCCCACTCGGAGCAATCTTGAGAGTCTGACAACGTATTAGTATGGGATTTTCTACGTTCTAAAAACCTTCAAGTATGTTATACCGTAGAATAAACCCCTAAGGTACCAATTTTAAGTACTTTTATACATCATTATCATTTCAATCAATGTATGCCTAATGAACTAGTTCACGGTACATTATAGTGATAAACAGTCGTTACCCGCGCTGATAAATGATGCTCTAAGATGTTCTAAAATTTTATATTATTTGCTATTATTTGCTATTATATGTAATAAATGTAATATTATAACGAAAAGACGATAGTGGTACATCACTATTACTCTTCTCAGTCAGGCGAAAAACAACATTTTACTACCACGTAAGAACGAGTACGAGTATGTTGTGATGCATAAGCGCTTGTTCGCGTTGAACGCGCGGGCGCGGTGGCGGGCGTGGGCGCGAAATATCAAACATAATTTTATTATGGCGTAGTATCGAAGTGTTCACGTACAGCCGCGCGCGCGGGCTATAAAGCGAGCATCGCGCCCCCGCTCGCGACCGCGCCCGCGCTTTCAACGTGAACAAGCGCTTAGTATAAACATACATTACGTAATAGTACGTAGTATTATCCCATTAAATGTCCTTCAGGGAACATGGTGTATGCGTACCCTGACTTGTTCGGGACAAAAACGCTCGGAAAAAGAAGAAAAAAAAAGAGCGGTAGAGGCCACCATTATCAAAACCAAGTCATCGTCACAGTTATGGATCACACAATGTCAAATACAAATTGGTGATCATAACCTGAGCTGTATTCGGAAAATTCGACTTCCCCCTTTTTGAGGACATTCTGAACATGTTCGATCCCAAATGAGAATGTAAAATATCTAAAATATTTAATTAATAAAAACGAAATATCCCCGAACAAGGCCATTCTCGTTAGTATCCTGCGTCGCTTAATTGCTTAATCCGCGATTTGCTTCGTAATTACAAGGATTGGGGGTTGAAAAAAGTCGTTGGGGCACGTCTTAAGCAAATATCGTCCGAGGTGGAGGTTCATCTCGAGATAAGCGTCCGACCGTCGGCATCTGGGCCGGTAATTAAGAACATCTGCCTACGTTCAATTTTGAAACGGCGGATGAGTTGCCCGCGCCTTCGGGTCCATTCAGGACTCAGAGGGTACGAGCAAATTGCTAAACTTTCAATTAAAGAGTTGTTATTCAAACCGCTGCCGGTTCCTCGATGGAATTATATTTTATTTCTCAACAGAAACTCTTATAGGCACTTGTTTCTCGTTCCACTTGGCCACAGTTTTACGATTTCTCAAATTAAGTTGTGAGAATTTATTAACAGCTGTCTCGTGGTTTTAAATAGGTTTTCTGTTCAGCTTTCATGCAATTGGTGTTAATTGATTGCTTTTATGTTTCAGAATCTATAATTTCTTTAATTTTACTTGTTATCATCGTTATCGAAGAAATATTTGGAATTAAAAATTATTTTCTTAAGAATCTTTGATTGAGTTACGTCATCAAAACTAGAAAGTAATAAAAAGATCTATGAAACAACATGTTCATACCAACGATGGAAATTAAATTGTAACGTCACATGTTTCACTGATAAACAACTCTGTTTCCTATTATAGTGTATTCAATTCCCTTTCAATTCAAGAACAGTGTATTGAGTTAACTTAATACGTGAAATGTACTACATAGAGAATAATAATCCAGCGCAATTCAGTTCTGTGAATATGTCTATTAAACTAATGATGTCAAAGCCGATTACGTGAGTAATCCACGCGTAATATAATATTTTTGGTATTGCATATAATTGTGCATTTAGTTCATACTTACGTATATTGTATACCTAACTTTACTCATATAATTATTATTTGGTGTAGTATTGCCTTTACACCAGAGTTTGCGGGTTTTAATCACCGCACGGTACAAAAATTTGTGTACCTGAAAATGACGATTGTAACAGTCTGGGTGATTTACGTAATAGACAATGTAAAAAAAATTAAAATAGAGTTTCAGCCTATTAATATCTCACTGCAGGGTAAAAGTCTCCATCCTCGAAATCAAGTTATCTTTACAATGATGAGTACTGCCTCAATCACCACGCTTGCCAAATGTGCATTGGTGATCACAAACCTGAGCAGTGTCCGAAAAAACCGACACAAAGTAAGCTCGAGCCGGAAATTGATCCAAGGACCCCGAGTCTCGGCCCGATACTTAAACCACTAGACCATCGAGGCGTTAAATAATTAATACTAAAAATTAATTCTGCTTGTCCATCGCGTTCAAACTTTTTGACAAATTAAAGTAGGTTGATGTCCTGCTTTCTGTCTTACTGTAGGTACATTTCGGAGTTGCTTACTTTGGTGATACAAGTTATTAAACACCCATTGTAATTTACATGGTTTCCCTTTCTGGACCTGAGATTTCACTAAAGTAGTAGGAAAGACATCATTTCGAGCCACGTGTTACCAGTTAAAGTTTAAAGTAAATAAAATTTATGATTATGATAATATGTAAAAAAATTAAGATACTAAAGCGTACCACTATTCACTAAACTTCCCCGTTTTCCCCTTTCCACCCAACTGTTTTGAGCTGATTCCAGTCTTGTGGCTATTAACCAGCCATCCCCGGGTTCCCCGACTCAGGAGTCCTCAAGTCGATGTGGTGCCTAGGGAGGCCCATACGACTCGGGGATTGGCTGGTCAATAGCCAAAGTGCTGGCACCGGCTTGTCCCAATCAGGTGTGAAGGGGAAACCGGGGGAGTTTAGTGGGTAGCGGGACTTAGACTCGAGCCCCACACACGGCCGCAGGCGGCTAGCCGGTTATGGCGCGTAACTGCGTTCTTCTTCGCCAAAAAAAAGGGAGAACCATACGAAAAACTAGGTGTATTATGCGGAGACTGGAATTAAAACAATTTTGTTCTTTGTTGCAGTATTACCAGTGTCAAACGCGCCTTCGGCTCGATGCGCGGCCGGCGGTGGAGACGGGAGCATGCTGGTGCATCTCTTGATACTTAGCGCCGCGCTCGCGGCAGCCAACACCGGGAAACACGGTAACCATTTACACTTTATTTACTTTAATAAGAATATAGTTTTATCTTGCAAATATTCAATAATAACGTGCAGACTGATCCAGGCCATTATTTTGCTTCATCGCTTTTGATTCGAACTGCGCGGGAGTGGAACTTTTTGCCTTAATCCGTTTATCGCAATCATTAAAATTTGGAGCTCGTCAATGTCATTTTGTGGCCAAGCGCTGACTCATCATTATAAATAAATAAAAGCAGTAGGTATGAGCAAACTTAACCACCTGGCGCTTTTTTATGACATTAGGTATATAAATCATATTTTATGAGTTTATTTTATCGACCGGTTATAAGATTTTCCAATTTTTCCGTACCGAGAGAAACCACAGAGATTATAACGAATTTTTCACGAAAGAATAGTATTTTAAGAAAAGGGAAGTTGTTACATCTTGAAACTACAATCGCGGTCCTTTTGTAATTTTTTTCATAATTAAATTACTGAATTATTACGATCGCCAAATATTGTTATGACAGCCATCATAAACTGAAACATATTTTTACTAACCTGAAAGTCATCAGATAAACATTTAGAAATTAGGCTTCATGATATAACCCATCAATATTATAATTTTTTTTTTTTTTTTTTTTTTTTTTTTTTCGGAGGAGAATGCTTTTATGCACCATAACCGCAGGGTAGCTAAACCTGCGGCCGTGTGTGGGACTCGAGACTAAAGCGTCCACTACCCACTAAACTCCCCCGGTTCCCCTTCACACCCGATTGGGACGAGCCGGTGCCAGCGTTAGCTATTGACCAGCCCAATATTATAATTATTAGTTTTTAAGTGACTGGACTGAAGTGAAATACAAATGGTATTAAAGTTTTATTTCAGACCCTTTATTTTATTATGTCTAAAAATATTTTGGGGCCCTTATCTGGTACTCAGACATAATTTAATTAATAAATCTTTCATAATTTCAGAGACCACACAAAAGTGAAAATAGCTCTTAAACTAATCCCTTTTCATCATAAAATAAACTCTTAAACTAGTATATTGTTTTAAACTGTCTAATTATTTCGTTGCATACAGAATAGAGAGGAAACATTTAAAAACTCAGGTGAAATCAACAGCTGTATAAAATCACGGTTTGCTTTTGAGCATTATCCGTATAAATAATTTATAGAATCTCCTAATGAAATGAGTTACGGACCATCGTGGGGGATGAGATGAAAAAGAAAAAGTATGAAAAAAAGTGAACAGAGCGTTGAGGTTTATGCAAATTTTACGCGAAATTTTTTAACTTAGCAACTCTGTACTTATTTGGGAACAACAAGGGCCGAAACCGACATTATTCTGTTTGCCGATGATGCCGAATTTGAATAGTATAATCCGAAGATAATAAACTTGGATAATAGACGCGTGATAGCATCTATTCCCCTCTGTTTATGATACCATATTACTAACAAGCTTTATACCATCGCTTGCGTGGGTAGATATGTTGTAAACAAGCTTATCTCAGATTTGCCCAGCCAATATTCTGGTATAAGGAGTCACTATTTTCTCCTGAGTCACATCAAACATTTTACAGTTTGCAGTGCAAGTGAAAAATGTAGTATTGGTAAGGAGTTTTATTGTGATGAAATGTCTTTAGGGTATTTTAGTATACCTTCCAGGTCTTATTTTCTACTAACACGATGTATTAAAATAATTAAGAGCTAGGAAGGTTAGTAAAATCAATGTATTTTATGGTAAAATGATCTATAAAATTATATTTATATACCTACATAAGAGAGGATAACTAACCATATTAAGAAAATAACTGTTAAAAAGATATTAATCCAAATCTCCTTTTATACTAAAAGTCATTAAAACTACTGCTAATTCTTATTAATCCCATTTAAGACAGAAAAGATATCAATTCCAACCGTATCGGTCCTAAAACTTGGCACATTCTCAGCTGACTATACACAATGTCGTCGTTTAATGAGAATTCTAAGGTTAAAATTATTCATCTTTGCTGATATTTGGGGTTCAACGGCCGTCTGGTGACTAATGCGTCTGGTTGTTACAAATTGAGTTTCAAGTACTTAGTTCTATGTTGTTACATGATTTTGAATAGCAAGGACACCATAAGAATTATGCAGAAATATTTCTGCATCAAAAATACACATAGTATAGTCTAGTCATATAAAATTATAGACTATCATACCTTTCAAGTAACTTTGAACCAACCGAAATATATAAAAAAAAAAAACAGAAAATGATTATCCATTATGGTATCCCATTTTGTGAAAGACCTGATAGCTCAATGTACCTCAATACCAATTCTAATTTTCTTTAACCGGTAAGCCTATTTCAATACGTTAAAATACCAAGCCATGATCGGGTTGGGTAGAATTTGTGTCGGATTTTTATACACGGCTCAGGTTTGTGATCTGATCACAAACCTGAGCCGTGTTAGCCACAGTCGTATTAGGTAAGCGTGGTGATTAAGCCAATACCCAATAATTGTGGCATTGACTTGATTTCAATGGCGGAGATATTTGCCCTGCAGTGGGACATGGAAACGGTTGAACGTAGGTACTTTAACTTTTTTGTATACAAAACTGAATGTACTGAACTCAAAGAGTATTCGTAATTAACTTAAGTCGACGTATACTTACGTTATTATCCCGTAATTGAGACTTTATTATCAGATATTTGAATCGTAATTTATTGTTTTTAGTTAAAAAATATTCTTGATCTCAAAATAGACGACCCTATTTAGTGTCCAATTAGTCAGGTTTTATATAATGGTAATAGCTCTTAATGACGAGTTACAAGGAAAGAAGAATGGATTCTACAAAACATTTTCCTTTTACCCGTAAATAAAAATATTCTAAATTAAGAATTAAAAAAAAACCTATAAATTATTTGAAGTTTTCGGAGGAAGCGCTACAAATTATGTAATTTCTGCTCCAACTTTGATTCTACCGAGGCGAAGTCTTTAAGGCGCGGTAGGTAGTGAAATGTGTTTTTTTTAAAAGCATAGTACCCCCTCGCTTGTTGCGTCTGCTTCACCCCCTCAAATACCAAAACTTGACGTAAAGGAGCGCCTTAACGGAACCGCTCTAAAAATAAACATGTTATGTTATTTATCTTTCATTGTACTACGATTCATTCATCCTTACAATAAAACTGAAAATAAACAATCCATAATGTACTAAAAGAGACGATTTAATTAGAAGAACGATAATAATTTGTTTAGTACTCTAAACGATACAAACTCATCACATTTTCGCTGGCTAAATAGCGCCTCTATCAATAGTGGCCCCGCTTTACGCGTCACCCGTCAAAGGTACGAAATGGTATAAAATAGATTTTATACTTTTAATTTATTTACTAGTTGTTATTCGTGGTTACTTTGTAGACTCTAAGTCAATAAAATAAGTGCTTTTTCGACTTACAGCAAGGCATGTCTGTATTCATTGAAATCAAATTGTCGTTTTCAATAGTAACTAGCTTATTTTCTCGCTTTCCAATTATGGCACGCTTTCCAAACCACTAACCCGAGCTTTCTTCGAAAATCGACACATATTTGTCTCGACCTGGGAATTGAGCCTCGGAGTAAGAGATAACGGCCAAATAATTAAACCACTAGGAGAGGGGCGGCGTAGATGACAAGTACAGCCAAAGAAATAATGGCGGCAGATTTCACCAGTGGGGGTAGGCGTAAGCCAGTCTGGCTATAAATAAATCTTACCACAAATAGACCGGGAATCGAACCCAGGACCTCCAGGTTCAAAGACCTGAGTGGCTTTACCACTGTTCCACGTAGGCCATCAAACTAGTTCAGCAACCTTTTGTAGTACAAGTGTAATACCAGACATTATGTATTCAATGCACTTTGTTATATGAGCCCATTGCAGACTGACTGCGGGTACTGTAATTTACGACACGGCACTTGACATACTGGGTAAACGGCAGTGAGAGACGTGTATATGGAGTGGACTATGCTTACTTGCTCTATTGAAATATATGTCCAATGAAGATTCAATTGGATTGAGTTACAGAAGTGAGGATTTCTTTACTATCAGCAAGTGAAAAACATCTACTGCTAAACGGCCTATGTTCACCAGTAGAGCCCCAATAATGTCAAAACCGATCAGTCCTGTAACACCCCCATCCATTCACGCGATCTTTGCGTTGGCATCGGTCCACCCTGATTAGGGCCTACCACGACTATTCGCCTACAACTTTCACTGTAACCAAACCATTACTGGATAAATAAAGCTTTTAAAATTGTAATTACTACAATTACAATTTTTTAAATGTTTGTGCACTGTGCTTTCGGAATTATCAGTATTATTTATACTAGTATAATGTTTTTAAGTTGAATGTATCAAAAGCAAATATAAAATGAGGACGTTGATGACACTATATTTTCTATAGAAGATGGATTGAACCCAAAACTTTAGTAATAGCGTGCACGGCCCCAACCTCTTTCCCATTAAGACAAAGTTCCACTAAATGTACATTCGTGTGTCGTGTCGTATTCCCATAACGGTCCTCGACAGACCGTATATACCACACATATCAGTAACTAGTGTAAGGAATATTTGCAAAACCATCCGGGACCAAACACAGGCCAACATGCAGTTATCACGCAACCACATCTTCAAACTAACTGCGTTACGTTGTCAAACGTTCCTAGAAACGTGAATATTGATGAAACACCCACATTCGATTTTATAATCCCAAACAAAAAAAGAAAAAAAAACAAAACAAAAGACTATAGTAGTTTTTAATTAACTTACTTTATGAGTGTTAAGAGGATTAAGTAAAAAAGAAAATTATCATGCAACACTAGTATTGGTAATTAGCTGATCTTTATAACATTAAAATGTTAATTTATGTATCAAAACTATTATTTTTTTATATCACTAGTTTAGGATAGAGCCCACGACCTACCCCCATGGTAAGCGTTTAGGCCTCGGCCTCGAATTTCGCAGCAGCGGGGCGGCAGCGGAAGCGGCGGCGCACGCAGGCGCACTGTGGTCACCGCTTGACACAAGCCATCAAGAGCGGTACGATGCTGTCAAACGGTGAACCGCAGTGCGCCTGCGGGCCCCGCCGCTGAAGCTATCGCCCCGCTGTGTTCGAGAACGGGTCTGGGATGCCATACAAAACATCTCGCCGCTCCCGCTGCCGCTGCCCGCGAAATTCGACGCCGAGGCCTTACGTCTGCCTTGTAACAACAAAAGCATCACTCGTGCATCACCAAGTCTATAATTTGAAGGGAAAACATAACGTTGCATGGCAGCAAGAAAACAAGGTTCGGCCCGTTGTCCATACCATGACATTCCATGCAATTGAGCTCTGGACACCTACAAACAGGACTCTCTTCGAACATCTTTATTATGATGATTTTAAATAGATATCATTAGTTTCATTATTTTCTGAATTGCTATAGCGCTCTTTAGGAGCCAATTAATGAAGGGCCAAAAGGCGGGCAGCAGCTCGTACTTTTTGGGTGTGAAGGGGAACCGGGGAGTTTGGTGGGTAGTGGGCTGCTTTATTCCCTGGAGTCCCACACACGGCCGTAAAAGTATTCTCCTCCGAGGAAAAAAAATCGGAGCTAGCTAATAAATTGCTTGTTTAGTGGCTCTGTCAAAATTGTTGAAAAACTTTTTTCGTTTATCAATTTTCTTATTCTGTAACAAGTACAAAGAATCATTGAAATTCTTCAAAAACACCACGCGCAGTATTCGTAACGCGTGATTTCCTAGAGACACGTGTTATTCCTTGATCCCGGTGAGTAAACAGGACTCTGATCTACACATCCCGGAAGACGCTCGCTAATCCTTAATTCCGCTTGACTTGGGCTCGACATAGGGACCTGTTTGTACGAACGACTATAGGAGCATAATTCCCGCCTTAAGTCTTAAAGATATATTGTGAAATTATTTGGAACATCCGTCTTGCTGCCAAGAACAGTATGAGGAATCTTGGTTTGTTTTGGTTGTTTGCTTTGGGTCACTTTAGTCTTATTGAGCTGTGGGACTGATGCGCCAACTAATGGATTTAATGTTCGTATTTGTCTTCGTTAATATTTAGTTCGGCGATGATAGAAGACCTTAGGAAGACCTGCTCAGATTCCAATCTAATTAACAAGGGTCATGTGACTCTGATAGCGGTTGCTCTAATCACTGTAATGTGATAACTTTGCCTTCCAAATGTTGAATTAAGTTTCAAACGCACCCTGACTTAAGGCTGCGGTATGCCTAAAACAAAACAGACAAGATAAGTAAAGAGTATTTTCGATGTTTTTTTTTTTTCGGAGGAACCATAACCAGCTGGCAACATCAGTGACGGTGTGTAGGACTCGGAACAAAATCATCCCCCCTTCTACTAAACTATCCTGATTTCTCCTTACCTCCTAGTACAATTTATTAACCTTTTGATTATTCTCGTGGAAATACAGAAATAATTTGAAAGTAACACCCACTGTCATTAGGCACTTGTGCACTATAATATTATATCCTGCGTAGTTGGCTGATCGAATAAGATTGGCCGCCGTAGCCGAAAACTCGTCTAGGAGGACATTATTAATTATTATCTAGGAAATATGAAAACCAGATAAACTGCATACTCAAATGAGATCGAAAACTTAACAAAAGCGCTTACGAGATTTATCTACTTTATTCCCAACTCGATATTATAATAAATAAGTCGAAAACTTTCTGAATTGCCTATATTTATTTTTCGATATCTAAATAAGGCCAGCGCTTGAACTTTTAGCAAGTTAGTCTCAGCTTTCGAAGTTATATGTGAAAATCTAATAACAATTACTTGAACATAGTACTTAATTTATTTACATCTTTTCATGTACTGAAATCAGCAAAACTTTTAAAAGGTTTGTGTATCTGAAACTTTTAAAGACTTCATTCCAAGTATCTTTCGTTGGTTGAAAATAACATAAATTCTTATTAAGGAAATGAAGTTTATATTAAAGTTTGCGTAGGCCTCGATAGTCTTATTGTTGAATTATCTGAGGCCCTAGACAAGCGGCATTTATGTCTCAATTTTCGATAGCTAATGTCAAAACCCGTACTTTCCATATCGATTGACCACGTGACTTTTCTAAGGCACCTGTCAAATCCATACAATTTGAAGTTAGCTAATTTCTCTATCGCTGTCAAAATGTTACTTTGTCTAGGCCCCCTGACCACTTTATAATGTTATCATATCGGGGTCCTGGCTTCAACTCATTTATCACTGATTGTATGACCACAAAAAAGACTTTGCTCTGCAGTGTATAGTTTAAAGTTTAGTGTAAAGTTTCCTGTAGTTTGAAGGGTAAAAATTTGTACATCACTGTATTTTTATAGTAGATCTGTTTACGCACAAGCACATAACCTTCCAGACTGATGGTAAGCGGCCACGCCTATTCTAATGAGCAAACCGTCGCTCAACGTGGTGCCAAACTGTAGGCTCTTCTGATAAAATTATGATAAGCAGATATACACTTCTTAAATTTCTGTAGCAAAAAACGATTCGAAACCGTACTGGAGCCAGGTTTGTCCGAAGCGGGGGCATTGCTTAGACAGTAAAAATAGGCAGCAGCTACGCTGTATCGAATTGGTAACTAAAAATAAATAGACGACAGTAACTGACCTATCAGAGTAAAGCTTCAGAGCATTGTTCAAATAAAATATACCCAGCTGTATGTATAAAGGCTGAAAATTATATGTACTTAGAACAAAGCCTTTGGACTTTATAATCCAATTTTTTTGGTGTTAATATTGATTCCCAGAGCTTACAATGAAGTCGTTACTATCATAAAAAAATTAAAGGGTGTGTTAACGTAGCGTCTTTCCATTCTATACAAGGCCAGAACGCAGCCATAGGAAACTGCTCGAGTATATATTGTAATGCTGTTTTTAACTCTGTTATTACAATGCATACACGAATTTTGCGTACTAATCGTGTATAGTTTGTATCGTGGATGGTCGCGTCTTTGTTCCAAACTATACTACAAACTTACTGACACTTGACAAGTGTTAAGTCTAAAGTTTTTTAGTAAAATATGGATTTTTTTTAACTTTATTAGGTAGAAATAAATACAAAACAATTACTTAATCATAATTATTTTGATTAAAAAGTGCTTTTCAACGAGCATTATATTTTTTGTCGCGGTGGGTGTTGAAGGTCGGCCTGCTAGTATTCTATTTTTTGTAGCAATTTTTTTTCAGGTTTAAAAAAAAATAACCACGAAGGCCAAGGCCAAGGCAAATCATTAAATTGATTCGTTATAATCATGATAAGCGGTCACAACCTAATAAGAAGGAGAAGTAAGCTGCCACTAAAAACGTCGGGCTGTTGACTCATAAAAGCAATGTTTAAGGGGAAGTTTCCGTCATAAATTGATGGAATAAAGCTAGAGCTACTATGACGGCAGATTTCTACAGTGAGCGAAGTAATCACTTGAAAGAGGAGCCTACAGTTGCAAGCAACATTGATTGTACTGGGCAATTATTTCTGATAAGTATCTCTTGATGGGTGCAGTGGTCACTTATCAGGTAGACTGGTTGTCTGTCTGGTAACTTCTCTAAAAACAGTTATTTATTCGTGTTTCTACATTAACCGCTCCTAGTTGAAAACTAATGAATTATTTTATACTATTCTACTGCTCCCACGGCATCAATTAGGACAAAATCGGTAACAAAAACGAAGCGTTAGTAGTCATCAGCATCTGTATTTGATGTGTCTGACGTCAAAGAACCAATTAATAGTAGGTGAGCGATCAAATTAGCTGTTGACTAATTAGCAGAACGCTGTCGGTCCCACATTCGCACCGTTTGCCGCACAATTTATAAGGCAGTTTGCTAATTTCATACAGAGAAATTATGTTCACTGTGTTGTGTTAACAACTGGCTGGAGCGATATTTGCCAATTGTGGGCGTAATAGACGCGTGGATAAAGTTGGCAATTAGTTTGGCGTTGTCATCCGGGTAATAGGTAATAATAAGATGTGAAATTGTTTTCGGGTAAAATACCAACTGCGATAGTTCTAGTTCTAGTGTTGAAAATAGACATTTCAATGTCGTTAAAGCGTGTTTACATTTTAGAGATTGCTTATTTTTAGGCGACAAACAGACGAATCAATGTTTTAGGTTTTTACGCTTTGTGTTATTCATAATGTGGAGTGTAGTATTTGTATATACATATGTATTATAGAGTCACTGTTAAATTCTGAAAAAGTGCATAAAAAAGAGCACGTTTGACACAATTAGTAGTTTATTTGGAACACAAAGAACACTCAATCCATCTGAAAAACGTCTCCTAATTTGGTCAAACATCATTACGAACGACCCTTTTATTCTTATGTAAAGGTTGGACCGGAAAAGTTGAATATTCTTAGTGAATAGCGGAGCAAGTGAAATAAGAAATACCAAATGAACATTGCCTTTTGTGAACTTAGAACTGAATCCCCGGAGGTTTATGTCTTTTCGGATCAGGCGGCTTACCGGGGACGCGAGGGAAACTCCTTGCCTCATAAATATTTACTTTAAAAATAACACTCCCGAAAATCAGTTTTGGTATACCTGGAAGTAGGTGATAATAACAGTCGAGTACATACGCATTTGTGTCAAAATCTGTTCCTGGTAAAACTGCACTCGTTGGCATGTGTCACTGACGAGTAAGTAAAGCGAAAGATAAAACACACAGCGGAATAAAAAGAGTCAGCTTTAAAAGTTGATTCCTTTCGAGCACAGAATGGGATTGTGAAATTGAACAATAGGCTTGTTTTCGAACGAAATGATAAAATACACTACGGGTACGTAGCAATTATCTCTTTCTTCGAGCGTTTTGTCCCTGTTTTGTCATGGTAAGGTTGCATCATGATCCATAATTTGAAAAGTCCAGTTTTCGTGTTGCCATCTGACCTTCTTAACCCTTCACAGAGGAGCAAGACCAATTGGATCATGGCTACACAGCCATTTGATTGTGCAGGTGTCCTCACGATGTTTTCTGTCACCGCCGGGCTGATAGTACGCACATAGTAAAACCCATCACAGCTCATTTGCTTTATAGAATAACACTTCCGAAAATCAACTACAAATGCTACTACGTTGCAATCATATTACTATTATTTATTTTGCAGCTGGCTTACATTGACATCCTGACGAGTCGCTTCTGCTATGTCACAACGTAATCTATTTTGTGTTTGTATATCCTCAGACCTTCGAACATCATTTGGAGGAATTGAATGAAAACACCGACGCCCTGTTGACACACATGCGAAGTTTTCCCCTCGAATTTGTAGTTACGGGAAATATAATATTATTTTTACTACCGGATATTTGGTTCCAAAATAAATAATAAAATATACTAATATCCATCAGAAACCAGATCAAAAAAATTATGTTGCAGCTGTAAATGGGTTATTACAGTTGATACTTCATTACGAATATCATTATTGTTACAATAGAGAAATAAGCCGTAACAATATAATATTTCTCGCAATTTTAATTTGTTTTAAATCAGAACATAATCATTTAAAACAAATACTTAAATAATTTTTCATTAGAAACGGCACAGATATAAAACTGTCATATCTTTTTCCCTAACTGTTATTCCTTTTGATACCCATAATACTATGATGTTTGATTATACCATATAAAAATCTATAGAAACATTTTAGTGTTTTACATGAAAGCCTGGAGTTACAAGATACTCGTATCAAAAGAACTAGATATTTATAACAAAACTATTGATAACGATAATCGTATAGGAGAATTCCCGTTGCAAAGAAAAAACAATTATAAACATTCTCAAACACTGACAAAAATTACTTATAGTAGCACAATACTTTTAGTTGTAAATATCGTTTGTTGTCATTTGTTCTCAAACAACAAATGAAAATGCACCTTTACGTCTTAAGGTAAGGTTGATTTTTATCAAAATACTATGTTTAGATATTTTTGGTGGTTTTGAACGCTCATACATTTTGACACTGACTGTACCTTACAAAAAAAGAAATGACATTCCACTACGATACGATATTGATCGAAATATTTGTGAAACAGAGTAGAACAATACTGACGAAAAACTTTGTCATACGTTACCGAATAAAAGAAACATTGCCATTCATAAACAATTGAATGTACCGCAAAAAAGCAACGTATGTTAGATTTTCATTTAAAGGTTTGGTCTTCAACAAAAAATTGTAACTCTTCATCCGATACTCGAATTGATTCATTCGTTTTCCTGTGCATACTCGTATAACCAAAAGCCATTTATTTTGTAATATTTGAATCTTTGTGGTATATTTTTAACGGAATTGTTTCAGAGTCTAACAAAATATCTATTTCAAAGGTTTTTTTTATATCTATCAGAAGGCTTAACTGATGTGTTAAATGTGGTGATAATGAATTTATTATTCAATTTATTTTAAGACTGAAATTATATTTATGTGACTGTTGCATAATGAGGGTCATTAAAATACGAATGTGGTTTTATGAAACGAACGAAGTGAGCATACGATAAATGTCTATTTTAAAGTCAGGATCGATGTGAAACCGCGTGGAATATAATCCGTAGTACCAGGAGAGCAGGCTAGCTCGCGTCTTTCAAACTCTTTGATTTAATGAATAGTTACGCTGCGATTATGCTCTCCTGGTACCTTTGAAAATACATCAAGATGTTTTGCTTAATTATGTTAGCTTCAAATCCATTAATTTTTACTTTTTAAGAAGACGTTCGTAAGATAAATAACTATTATCTACATCCATACCATAATATGTCTATTTTATAGTCAGGAGCGATGAGCAAACGCCCTACATTTATATATAAGTATCTGTGGCTGCATCGAAATGTTTACATTTTAGTATCGGTAACCGATACTTTAATTACGTTCAAATTTCGAACGTCTTCTTAAAAAGTAAAAATTAATGGATTTGAAGCTAATATATGTAAGCAAAACATCTTGATGTATTTTCAAAGGTACCAGGAGAGCATAACCGTAGCGTAACTATTCATTAAATCAAAGAGTTTGAAAGACGCGAGCTAGCCTAGCTTCTTGTTCTTCTCTGCTCTCCTGGTACTACGGATTATATTCCACGCGGTTTCACATCGATCCTGACTTTAAAATAGACATTTATCGTATGAATGAAGATAAATTTATGTATGTGACTGTACATAATTAGGCATTAAAATACTCATGTGATCCTTTTATGAAACTCACTTCGTTCGTTTCATAAAACCACATTCGTATTTTAATGACCCTCATTATGCAACAGTCACATAAATAACTATTAAAGACCCAAGGCGTAAATTAAATAGACAGTCGTCGAATTAACATACGAGCGTTTTGAGCACTGTTTTTTTGCAAGCAGCCAGCCATGTATAATTTTTATTAGTTTTTTAGCTTCTTAAGTATAAAAATACGTACTTGAAAAATACAACTTATTATCTCGACATAGTCCAGATTTTATCCAACAAAAATCTGAATCGCTCTTAATATACAATGGGGTTGTTTACGGATGTGAAATCAACTTCAAAAGGACACGTCTGTCTTCTTTGTAAGCCTTATCTAAAGAACCGTCTTAACCCCCATCCATCGGCTTTTTTTAAACCTGAAGGACTTTTTAACGGCTGTATGTTGTTGACACATTTTATTTTTAAGCTTTAAATAATCGATTGGATTATTCTTAAATTCGTGTACTAATTTTAATGTTTTTTTATGTTTTAAAGCTGGTCTTTGGTATTTGGGCTCTCCAATTTTGAGCGAGATTCTTATAAGTAGTTTTTTAGTCTAGCTACTGTGTTAAGTGCCTCCACCGTGAACTGGTTAGTAAGTCACACTTCCAAGCTATGGTCGTGAGTGCAGAGTCTGAAAGTTGGCGGCGTAAGCAAATCCTACCTTTAGCAAGCAGCAACACTTCTGCCTATTCGGTTCTGCTTCTTTTTTTTAAGTCATGTCAGACTGCTGTCCCACCATGCACTCACTTGTGCATTACAATAATTTACAATGTAGCCTGTATTGGCTACCGTAGCCAAAACTAGGCTAGGAGAATATTTTTATTTTTCCTTTGGCAAGTTGCTTAATTTTTGCCGTCGTTGCAACTGCATAATGCATACTAATAAATCATACTAATAATGCATACTATCATACATAAATCAAATTTATCAACATCAGTTTTTGATAAATCAGCTGCAGTTAAATTTAGTTCCTGGTTCTCTCAGGTGATCAGAATTTTTACTTAGGGGCAAATTTTTCGGCTGTAAATTAATTCCTCATAATTTATCTGCAAGATATCAATGATGCAGGCTCTTATGCAAATTTTGAAGAAGCAGCATCATTTCTATCTGTCAGTCAAATTATGAGGAATTTATCTGACAGCGGCAAAACTGGCGCACAACCTTCCTTTTATCTCATAAAGTCGCAGAAGCTAAAAAAGTCCAAACTTGTTCAATGCGAAACCAGTAAACACAGTCACTTTTATTTATTCAGCTTAATTCAACTTCAAAAAGATGGAATAATCGAAACAAAAAATAAAACGAAATGCTTTACAAATTTTAAATAAACACAGATTGGAAACTTTTTAATTCGACAAACTTGGACCTGGCAGCAACTCAAATCTAATCTCTCGATAATAAAACATCGTAAAAAAGAAAAAAGACACGACCGTCACGTTATTATGATGAAAGGCGTTTTTTTAACGGAGTTTCTCCCTTTTTACTACTTTCATAACGATTCCAGTGAATTTGCCGCTCCACTCGTTGGGCTTGTACAATCAGTGTTTATGGTTTGATGTGGCTGCGAAAATTAAATTTCTCTTTTCCGAACTTTCTCCAACTTATTTTCTCGTGAGGGAAAATAGCTTGCGTATATCTATTAGAGTCCTATTAGGCCCGGGGCGAAAACAATTAGGAGCCCGTTGAGAGTCTGCGAGATTTCACACAGAAGTTCTTACGGCTAATGACGGTGAGACCACTTTTTAATGTCTTTAAGGAACGATGCCCAGTTTCAGATCTTTTAAAAGTTTTCTATTGCTCTTTTATATTAATTTAAATAGCGTTTTTAATGGTTCTCCAAGAACTTTCAATAACACCGTTATGTACAATTGTACATTATGTTTAAAACGATTTAGCATACATTAACCTCTATTATAGCCGGCAGTTGACTGAAACACACGCAGTGTTATAATTATAATTATATGGAAGGACACAAATTACCAGAAATCATTACTAATCGTGCTGTCAAACTCTATGAAGGCTGCTCTGATTTTTTAAACCTTTAATTTCAAGTGCTACCTCATGTTAACAGAACACTACCAAAAGTGTATTAGCTACTTTCTTCTACAAAGTAGTAAATAGCCAGTAAGGCTATGAAAACGAATCCATACAAAATGCTAATATTTGCATATAATCATCATCGTCAGCTAAACCAATTTGCGTTTGTTGCAAATTAATCTTAATATCAAAATACTGAAAGCTATGTCCATATTAAAATTTAGTGTCTACGAATTATTCAACATTTACATTACACATGCTCTCCAATTAACTAGGTTGTACATGGTTCAAAATAAATTGACACATAAAAAATCTCAGCGCACACACAAACCGTTAACACCAGCATATTCGATCGGCATCCGAGCCACTATAAATAATTACAACCATTAATATTCAACTCGACACTGTTTAAAACAACCGCTGCTGAAACGGAGCGTAACGTATTTTGAATTTTAAACTGACAGTGGCTGTCAAATTCATTCGCGCGGGTAGTTTCCCGCGTCATCGATTTCTCATAATTGGATGTAACTTTTCACAAGTGGTATGCGCTCGGCAATGGACATCGGCCATCGCGCGTGCGATGAACATTTAACACCTCGTTGGATGTATTCAGAGCCGCATTGGATGAATATTGTATTAATTCATCCGCTAGCTCACGTTCCGGTAATTTATTTTCGGTTTATTGAGTGTTGAGTGCTACTACATCCATAGGCGAGTATAAAACGTTTGTAAATCATAAAAGGGAAAGCTTTAGTTAACTGTGATATGTATTTATAGAATTACTTCTTCACAAATTCACTGCAGTACCACTCTTGTGATCCGATGACCATTAAATATTTTTATAAAAGTAATTGGGATCGCTTCACTACTCTATTAGTGTCCACAATAATTAACCCTTAGCTCCCAAATTATATTCAGAAAAAAATACCTACGTTGCGACGGGAAAGATGTGTCTCATGTCAATTTGACATGACTTCAGGAAAGACAAAAGATGCGGTAGCATCATTTTGGAAAACACAAAAGGTGGTAACCTTTTGTGTTTTCCAAAGTCAAGTTTGTTTACCACATTAAAAAGGGGCTTAGTGTTTTAGCGTGAAAATTCTACCGACAGACAGACAGAGTCACTTTTGTAAGTTTAATGCTTTTTAGGGTTCCGTAGCCAAATGGCAAAAAACGGAACCCTTATGGATTCGTCATGTCTGTCTGTCTTTCTGTCTGTCCGTCCGTATGTCACAGCCACTTTTTACCGAAACTATAAGAGCTATACTGTTTAAAATTAGTAAGTAGATGTATTCTGTAAACCGCATTAAGATTTTCATACAAAAATAGAAAAATAATAATCAATTTTGGGGGCTCTCCATACTTAAAACTGAAACTCAAAAAAAATTTTTTCATCCAATCCTTACGTGTGGGGTATCTATGGATAGGTCTTTTAAAATGATAATAAGGTTTCTTATATCATTTTTTTTTAAACTGAATAGTTTGCGCGAGAGACACTTCCAAAGTGGTAAAATGTTGCCCCCCCCCCCCCCTGTAACTTCTAAAATAAGAGAACGATAAATCTAAAAAAAATATATAATGTACACTATTATGCAAACTTTCATTGAAAATTGGTTTGAACGAGATCAAGTAATTAGTTTATAAATTTTTGGGGCTTCCCATACTTAGAACTGAAACTCAAAAAATTTTTTTTCTTCAAACCCTTACGTGTGGGGTATCTATAGATAGGTCTTTAAAAATTATAATAAGGTTTTTTATATCATTTTTTTCTAAACGGAATAGTTTGCGCGAGAGACACTTCCAAAGTGGTAAAATGTTGGTCGCCCCCCCTCTAACTTCTAAAATAAGAGAAGGATAAAACTAAAAAATATATATGATGTACATTACCATGCAAACTTCCATTGAAAATTGGTTTGAACGAGATCAAGTAATTAGTTTTTTTTTAAAACGTCATAAATCGTAAACCGCAGTTTTCCTCTCATTCAATCAACTCAAATATAAAAACGTCGATCGAACTTACAAAGAACTACAAGAACTTTTATATTATGATGAAACTTGCTGCTACGGAACCCTTCATGGGCGAGTCCGACTCGCACTTGGCCGGTTTTTTTATAGTTTATCACCGACAACACTCATATCGTTCGCGGAAAATCAACGCCAAGGCAGCCACTGAGATTTCAGGAAAACGTCAAATGATTTGGGATAAATAAGGAAAAACAACATTTCCATTGAAACTTGCTATTTTTTCTTTTATCGGTAGTACTTGTACTCTTATCGGCATTACTCAAAACAGAACGCTCCGGGCCGTGTATAGATATTTGTTTATATCGAATGCGCAACCAAATGTTTTGTTAACGCTTTCAATGGTAGCAAAGAACTCAAGTAAACCTTTATGATGGAGTGTTCAAAATTCAAGTCTTTCTTGTGTGTGTCGACAAATATTTTTTGCTACAATTTTTTTATAATTAATTAGGTTGTTCTACTGCAGTTAGTCAGTTGTCACACCTCTATATATACTTGGAATCTAGTTATCGTTACAATCATTTAATAAAAAAAAATACCATTCTAAGTCAATCAATAGATCAAAGATCTCAGGATTGATCGCCACACTGAACCAAAGATTTTAATAATAAAAGCCTATGCCCTTACTCGTAAAACTAATATCCATTGCTGGTAGTAAAAGTCTGGTGTGCTCCACAGGGCTTCTTATTACAGACAAATTCATAAATGTAACGCACATTAGTGGCTCGAGACCTAACGTGACTTCTCGACCAATCATAGCCTTGTCACGCTCGTACCGTGCCGCGTCCGCCAATCGCAGCGCGACTGCGACAGCGCATTCCCGCCCTCCCACGCGCTTGGGCGACGGCAGAAAGGAACTTTTACCGGCGACAGCCATTGCTTCTGTTTATAAATGGGTTTTTTTGTTGAAGAAAATTAAAGTATTTTGTTATCTACAATTATCCTTTGTTTCGGCTGTCTTCAAACTTTTATTATTATTATAACAATACATTAAATTCTCACAATTAACTGTTCACATTGTGAATATGTATTCTGATACGAGAAATACAATGATAAGAATACAATCGTATATAAAATTTATTAACTAAAGATAAATACAAATCACCAAAGCGTTCAACCAAACAACGCAATTTTGGAGAAGTACCAAAACGTCTTCATCTACAACTTCGGCAAATAGCACTCATCGGTATAAATGTTGAATCGTCAATATAGGTACCTCGAAGTATAAAGCAATGAAGCAATAAAGCAAAACTTGTGCCGGGGAACGACGATATAAACGTCTTTGATAGCTGCAGCGGTGTACCTACCGTTTTCATTTTCATTACCGTTTGAATATTCTCTCTCAGTAAATATTTGCTAGAACAAAGGGAGGAATACATTTAGAACTGATAGACGATAATCTAAAACTACAATGATTCTAGTGGATGCATTATTAACCAGCATTTGAACTTAACTTAGAATGAATAGGATAAATGGTATTTTAACTCCTAAAGGTCGTCTTTACTTTCCTATGTAGGTAAATAACATTAAGAAATAATTATGTGGAACAGCACCTTGTTTAATCAAAAACGCTCATTGAGCGGAAAAATAGCTCACAACGCGTTGTGGTTTTTTCAGGTTTAAAAAAAGAAATAACCACGAAGGAAAAGGCGGGAGCGGAGCGAAGCGGAGCTCCCGCCTTAGCCTTCTAACCTATATCCATCAGAGTCGATTTTCGCCTCCGACGTTGTTTTTGTTTAACTTAATATCTCTCAAAATATAGTCTCCTCTGTGTGTCAGTACGTTGGATGTTTTACTGTGACCACAATGCGTTGTGAGCTATTTTTCCGCTCAATAAGCGTTTTTGATCTTTGAGCGCAACATATACATACAAAAAATATAGTTATAGGTACAGAAAAACAACGCATTCACAAGGTGATGGCAAATTACGAATGAGTAAAAGTGTATAAAAAGCAAACCTTTGCGTCCTGCATACCTTTTCAGGGACACATAACTGTTATACACAATTAAATTTTACTTATTCAATTCTTTATCTTTGAATAAACCTTATGAATGAATTTTATCCACGATTTCCTTACTATTATAATGACAAAATCAAAACCATCATTAGGGAAAAATTGCGGAGTACTCGTATTCGCAAAATAAGAAGATTACAAGTGGTTCTTTCTAAAAAGGCAATTCTTAAGAAAAGGAAAAACGGACGAGGATACTTGCCAAACAATACGGGGGCAGAAGGTTTAATCTCTATGAGGTACAAATCGCTCGTTATGTAAATTGAATCTCTCGCAAATTTAAATCGCTTTCATAAGCCAATTCCCTCTGAATAAAAACAATAGGATACTCTTTCAACATTTAAGATATTTCTTGAGGGAATTTATCTTGGCTCGTTAATTATTCAGACGTGTTTTATTGAAATAAGTTGCGGTTTAACGATTTCTTGAATTACGTTCCAAAAATACTCAATAACTTTCTTTTTTTAGCATAAATTGTTTTGTATTACGAAGCTTGTCGGCGGCGCACGCAGGCGCACTGCGGTCACTGCTTTACACAGGACGTCAAGAGCGGTACGATACTGTCAAGCGATGAACCGCAGTGCGCCTGCGTGCGCCGTCGCTCCCGCTCCCGCCCCGCTGTGTTCGAAAACGGGTCTATGGGATTCCATACAAAACATCTCACCGCTGCCGCTGCCGCCCCGCTGCCCGCGAAATTCGAGGCTGAGACCTTATGGTATGCAGAAACTCACATCTTTAAAATCAAGTCATCATCACTATAAAGGATACTAGTTTTATCACCTCGATTTACATACACTACCTTTTTATATACCTTCCTTTAATGTGATTAATTATTTAAACAGTGTGTAACTGCCAAAAAATTGTGGGAAGGAAATACTAAAACTTTTCCAAGTTACAAATCTGCCATCCATGTGATTCAATTTTCATTTTTTCATCACGAAATCTCAATCTCTATGACCGTTCGAATATAAGAGTTTGAAAGTGCAGAATTGTTGCCATTCACTCGTTGAAAAGAGATCAAATGCATTTAGGCCCGGCAGAACTTTTAGTCCGCTGCAATCAAACTGCGAAGAGTTATTTTACCCCTCGACCTTTTATTGCAACAAAAATTTTAATGATATCAAAAACTCTTTTATATATAAACTAGCGGGCGCCCGCGGTTTTACCCGCGTGGTTCCCGTTCCCGTGGGAATTGATCAAAATCCTTTCTTAGCGGATGCCTACGTCATAACATCTAACTGCATGCCAAATTTCAGCCCGATCCGTCCAGTGGTTTGGGCTGTGCGTTGTTATCTATCTATGTCAGTCAGTCAGTCAGTCACCTTTGAGTTTTATATATATAGACTAGCGGGCGCCCGCGATTTCACCCGCGTAGTTCCCGTTCCCGTGGGAATTGATCAAAATCCTTTCTTAGCGGATGCCTACGTCATAACATCTACCTGCATTCCAAATTTCAGCCCGATCTGTCCAGTGGTTTAAGCTGTGCGTTGATATCTATCTATGTCAGTCAGTCAGTCAGTCACCTTTGAGTTTTATATATATAGATATTAAACCGACTTCAAAAAAAAAAGAAACAAAAAAAAAAACTACCTAAAAAACTGAAAAGCAAAAAATAATTTTAATAAGACATTCATCATTGTCTAAGCCTATTAATTTAATTGTATTTTACGTGCTAGGTAGGTACCTACTAATCTGTTTGAAGTCGGTGCCAAGCCAAATAGTAGGTACCCAGATTACGTACCTACGTCCGCGGATTAATAAGTAACCCTTTATAATACATAATAATATTATATATCATTTTTTATTACCTTTGGCTTGGCACCGAGTTCAAACAGATTAGTAGGTACCTACCTAGCACGTAAAATACAATTAAATTAATAGGCTTAGACAATGATGAATGTCTTATTAAAATTATTTTTTGCTTTTCAGTTTTTTAGGTAGTTTTTTTTTGTTTCTTTTTTTTTTGAAGTCGGTTTAATTTTTTTTTTAAAAAGTTTGTTTATTTTTCTATTTTTAGTGTGAATAACACGTAGGTAGTGAGTAAAACTCTTTCATAATAATGATAGCGAAAATACGAGTAGAATTGTATTATTTGATAATAATATTAGGTATTCATTAAGTGTTCAGCACCATGGGTAGGAGGAGAATGCGTTTATGCACCATAACCGCAGGCTAGCTAGACCCGCGGCCGTGTGTGGGACTCGAGACCGAAGCGTCCGCTACCCACTACACTCCCCCGGTTTCTCCTTCACACCCGATTAGGACGAGCCGGTGCTAACCTTATTGGCTAGTGACCAGCCCATCCCCGGGTAATCATCAGCTTAGCTGCAAAAGTAAATGAAATACAACTAACGTTCCACATATTCCTACAACACTGAAAGAATTATCCCCTAACTCCTAACCGTTAAGGAGTTGTACTTTCCATCATCACCTTAGCTGCAAAAGTACATGAAATACAACTAACGGTCCACATATTCCTACAATACTGAAAGAATTATCCCCTAACTCCTAACCGTTAAGGAGTTGTACCTTCCATCATCAGCTCATCAACATAAAATGATGTCTATCGGACGCAAAAACTTGAATGGCTTCAGAAAAAACAAGTAACGCGTAGGCGCAGCCTATAAAATTTGAGGTTTTCCCTTGATTTTTCCGGGATCCCATCATCAGATCCTGACATGGTGACAATGGGACCACCACGGAACTATGCACTTTCAAATAAAAAAAGAATTATTTAAATCGGTCCACAATTGACGGAGAAATCGACGGACATACATAAAAAAAAAAAAAAAAAAAAAAACATACAGTCGAACATATAACCTCCTCCTTTTTTGAAGTCGGTTAAAAGTAAACTATTTATTTATGCCCCACCAGTGTAAAGGCCTCCCTCATTGAAATTAAGCCAAACGTTATAATATGGAAAGCTCATAATAATTACGACTGACTTACTACACCGACCTGTGTTCGAAAACTCAGTTATTACATTATGACCAAGTTCTTACACTAATAGACCTAAAGGTATTACGAATCATCTTTAAATTCCAATTAGTTCAATTTACTGCTGACCTCTGGTAGTTTGTAACTCATCCATTGAACAGTTCTCAAAGTATCAGAGGTCGGGACAATAAATGTATATACGCTATACTTAAAAACTTACCTTAATAACTTTTACCAATCCAATCAAATAAAGTAAAAGGTTACGTAAAATTCATTATCATTTAGGCCTCGATACTATCTCATTATTTGACCGCAAACAATCGACTCTGGAATTCGTTCACAATTTATATTTGTATTCGAATTTTCTCTAGTAAAATATTCAATTCAGTATGGCAGCGCCATTGAAGAGCTGAAAATATGTATTGTATTCATTAAACTACAATAGAACCGACACCGCAAACAAAATTTTTGCGCGATGCTTTGTTGCCGTTACCATGGTTACGGCAACAACTCATTCAAGATATGAGATAGGCATTTCAAACAAAACGCGTAAGCGCCTTGCTTTGCATGGCGCTTACGACGTTTTCGTCGCCAGAAAAATATACTCTGTAAGCAATCTATATAGTGCTGCAAGTTTCATAGTTTGGTTAGACGACATCCGCTGTAGCAAATACATCAGTCAGTCCAGTCATCATTTTGCGACACAGTTTTTGTTCCGTATAGCCTCTCTATATACGTAGTACTTGTAACTCAATGATTGTATTTTAATAATGAAAAGAAAATGTTTGAATACCAATGATTACTGATCTATACTAATATTATAAAGAGGAAAGATTTTATTGTTTGTTTGTTTGTATTGTACTGAACCAATTTGTAAATTCTTTCACTGTTGGAAAGCTACACTATCCCCGGGTGACATAGGGTACTTTTGATCCCGGAAATGTGGGGGAAGGGAGGGATAATTGACAAAAGAAATTATGCGTGGGTGAAACCGCGGAGGCGGCTGCTAGTACACGACTAAATTCTAATGTCTTATTTAATGAATTATTATCAGAACAGATTAGTACACACAAATCAATGTGTATGCGTGCAAGTGCTAGTGACCTCATGTTGTATAACTGACGGTGGCTTACTCCTTCAGCGTTTACCTCCCGCCTCCTGTCACTTACGTACCGCAGGAGGTGACTACCATTTACTGGCAAATAACACCTGTTTCCCATTGAGTTACAAGTACTAGTATAGAGAGGCTATACGGAACAAAAAATGAGTCGCAAAATGATGACGGGCACGCTGTCCTGACTGATGTATTTGCTACAGCGGATGTCGTCTAACCAAACTAAAAAACTTGCAGCGCTAGATTGCTAACGGAGTATAATTTTTTCGCGACCAAAACGTCTTAAGCGCCATGCTAAGCACGGCGCTTACACGTTTTGTTCGAAATGAGTTGTTGCCGACGGCAACAAAGCATCGCGCAAAAATTTGGTTTGCGGTGTCGGTTCCATACGCTAGTAATTGTAGTTCAATGCTGTTTCCTTATATTTTGAAAGGGAGTGTTTTACTAGACCATGAGAGATTAGGACTGACATGACTGATTTTTGACATTTTTACTTGAGGTTCAAAGTGCTCTACAAACTCTCAAATATTTATAAAGAAAGACATCAAGGACGTACCCAGGGGGGGGGTCCAAGGGGTCCGGACCCCCCCCGAAAATAGATGCAACCCATAAAATAAATCCCTCAGTAGTAAGTACAGTGCCAAATATGACTCTCAGTTTTGATCTGCGGGGCGGGCGGGTGGTGGCGGGGCACCTCAACGGTCATTGGAGCAAGTATTAATAACTTCCGCCTCGGCCGGCCACGGTGACCGGGCCGCCCGACCTTTTTTTTTTTTTTTTTTTTTTTTTTTTTTTTTTTTTTTTTGGACCCCCCCCGACAAAAAATTCTGGGTACGTGCTTGAAAGACATACATAAAGCCTAATTACATTTTCATTTGACCGAACAAGCCAACCTTGGCGCACCCTTCACATTAAATTAGAACCATAATATGCTCGTAACAGTAACCAAGCTGAATGATAAATCGAGATTCATTTTTAACAAACGAGCAATTACTTCTATAATCATAAAACAAATGACGTCCGCCCAAATCACAGCCGTCAATCAAAAGAAATGAGACGGTCTTAATCCGTGAAATCCTAAATAGGTCGATCCGGAGAAACTGGGGAGTTAAAAACAACGAGCGAAGTAATTTCGGTCCCGATACCAACTCAATTGTTCAACACCGCATAAGATTAACAAGTGACAGCAATAAAAACGAAGAAAACAGAGCAGCCGAGTTACACAATGAAGTCGCTAGACACGGTGTCAAGTACAGAAAATTATGTCCATTCATCCGGGGGCTTGCTCGGATTAACCAGAACGGGGTCGCCTCCTCAGCTGACTTGTGACTCCGCTGACGACAGATTTAAGCGTTTCGTTTCAAATCATGACGTAAGCCCGCTAATTAAAATGTTTGTTTCACTCTTTTATTTTTTTTAATTTCCTTCTTTCGCTGAGATGGGCCTTTCTTTGTTAGAGCTGGCCCGAGACGCTGATTGCTCGCACTTGTAAAACTTGTTTTTGCAAGATGCAAATTTCATTTTTGTTTCCGCACGTGTATTGTAATAGGAACTCGCAGCTGCTGAATTTAAACGAGATTACGAATGCATTAGTTTCACTTTTTACATGCAAAATTAAATTGAAATTTACGTAACAAATACTTTTAACAAATTAACTCAACAAAGTTTAAGGATCTTGATTATTATTAACTTAATTTAGACATTTTAATTGTTACAAAACCCCGAGGAGAATAATTGGGTACTTGACTAAATTTATTTTCTTACCAATATGCTAGTAAAAACTAGCTTTTGTAAACAATAAAAGATTTAAATACTTTTGGCTTCTCTCTTCAAAGGCCTCAAATCGTTGGAACAAAAATAACGTTACTATGATGAATGAACACGATTGTTAAAAACACAAACAACAATCATTGTAGATCTAAAATCCTTATACTCGTAGCACTTCAATGTTTTTTACAACTGAAACTACATATTATCCCCAATGTTTTCCGATGTTCATTTTTTATTTGAAGTACCTACTGTAAAAGTACTGTTTTTCTCACAAACAACGATTATCTAAATATCGCAGCTAATGCGAGCCCCGCTGACTGCTAAGCCGCTAAAGTGATTGCTTCGCAGGATTTACACGACGAATGCACTATTCTGTTGCACAGTTTTACATTAATTAGTAGTTGTTATATTGCTTTCTAGCAGATTATTGCAATGAGTAACTAAATGCGATTACGTGATCGTTTGAACATGGATTTTTGTCTTACAGAACACCACAGTAAAATAGCACTTCAAAACTTTTGTGGTATGTTTTCTGTCAGTAAGTGATCGCCTTTTGACCGCCTCCGTGGAACAGTGGCTAAGCCGCTCGGATAAAACTCAAAAAAAATTCACATCCAGGGGCACACAGTATATTAATATTGACATCAAATTAAAGCTACTAATGAAAGGCTTATTTCAAAAGATAAAAATAACGAAAACAAAAACACTCCCAGATTTACAGTACTATAAAAAGGATGTTTCCAGTCTAAAAGTTCACGACAAATATAAAATTATATTCCCAACGACATCTTTTGTAACAGCCGACAGTTTTTATTCAAAAAAGTTTCTTTTGCTCAAGTAATTTCATTTTAGGTTGTTTATACGAATTTCAAAGAAAAACAACTGTAGGCTTTGCGTTGGAAACATCCACCATCAATCCTAAAAAATTCTGCTTTACACGATTATTTTATTTTTCATCTATAGAAGACGGGTAAACTAATTTATTTGGTGTTTCATATTTTGTTTGTATTTTGTTAAAATATTTTTTATTAAGGTTCTAAGTGAAACTTAACTGATTTCGGTTTAATTTTTAAAGCGTTAAAATAAGCCAATAATGGAAATCGATTTCTTACACCACAAATAAAAGTATAAAATATTTTTTAAATATCTATTTGGGTTTCCTGATGTATGCAATACCTACTTGAATACTGGGGTGTTGATGATGTTAACACATACATATTAACATTCGAAAGCACGTAATCACGTCTTGTACTTGATCATGTCTGTCCCAACGGACTATAAGGGTAAAGGAATAATTAATTATTTCTGCCTGCGGTCTTCTACTAATTTAATAATAAAGAAACATTGCTGCTCGCGGTATTAAGACACTTTAAAAGTAAAACCAATTTTTTTTTATTGCAATGTGTAACAAGACGAGCAGATCGTACACCTGTTGGTAAGCGCCATGCAGACGTGGCAAGGCAGACCTTCAGTGCCAAACAGTAACAAAGCAGTTACTGTCTGGCACTGCCCTGCGCCCGCTACACCAAGACGACAATTTTTAGGTCTCATATACCCAGTAATTTCACTAGCTTCAGTGCCCTTTCCCCGAAACTCAGAAGTGCTTGACACACTTTTTACCAGGTGGTGGGTTCCTGTACTGGGCCGTCTAGGGGGGTAATAATACTTTCTATGAGTATGTTAATAAAGTAATTTCAGCTTAGATTTGTTGTTCAAAGTGTTGGTACTAAAAGAAATACAATTTGCGCCTAGAAATATATCTAAGATTATTTCATGCGAATATCTAAATTCAACTGGTTCGCGAACATTTTCACCAGTATCTCTCCAGTCACGGAGAAAATAGAAAAAAGTAACGTTACGCGGTTCAGACACGTCATCTCGTCTCAACAATCGGCGTCATCAATCTTTCATTCATTACAATGGCTACCTATTGATGGGATACTTTTATTCCACAATTGATTCCAACCTATGCCGGGAATTGAATGGAACCTCCAATGTCATACGAACTGTACTTTTGTTTGTTACTTGTTTGGCGCTTTATTGGTATTTTCAAACCTAAAAGAATGGATGCAAGTTCATACATATTTTGGTATAAAACAGAACGCAAAACAATACAGACAATTGTAGTGCTGATGTTACATTAAAAAAGTAAATAGTATTGACAATAAACCACGTCATTATTAGTGTTGACAACTATTTTAAACATTTTCTACATATCCCCGTATCCTCATAACTTGCTCTAGGAGAGCAAGTTTGACTTGGTTGGAGACACATCAGTCTTGAAATCAAAGGCTTTTAGATGTTCCAGCAACATTAATGTGGAAATCCAAGACCAAGGCAAGATTAGAGGATCAGAGCCTTGGGCTTCTTAGCTTACTTTTTCTTCTTTCTTGGATAGGCCTATATACGCAGCAACTTTTTTGTGCGTCTGGTGGATTTGCCCCAGCATATCGCAGATTTGTTGTTGTGGCAGCTTATTTAACGATGCGTCTTGACAAATGTCAAAAAAAAAATGAAGAAATGAGTGCATATCCACTCATACGTCCACTGTAACCACAGTTACAGAGACCATATACCTCAGGACAGTCCGTGTAACTACAGTTACATTTTTAAGAATTCGCGCCCGCCGATTGTTTTTTTCTTTTTCTTATCGCTGTGGATGTTTATAGTCTGTAGTGTTGCTGGTTTTTGACGCTCTATGATATGTACCACACCTTATTTCAAGTGGAACATAACTTCGGCTCATGGCTACAAAAAAAAACAAATTGTCAAGTTGCTTGTTGTTTTTGTGGATCAGTGCGCGAGTGACTCCAGCTATTTTATTCGAGAAATCATGCCGTAAGTAATAAAATATTATTGTTTTGTATATCAAAATATTTATAATCTTACATATTTTCATATTTTAAAACATTATGTGCGATTCCAGTCAGTTTTTAAGAAAAAATTTGGATTAAAAATAGGTCGGTGACTCTGTGTTTTTATTAGTAAATAATTGGAAGATCTAAAAAAGTTCTTATATTATATCGTAATTAAATGTTTTAATATGAAAACTTATTATTATTATAGCCTGGTTATTACCATACTTTCTTGAAATATTCCATATTTCATTCTGGATTAGACAATTTACCATACGTGAACTTCGATTTCACAGATCATGTAGCTTTAGTTTTTATTTTATTTGTAATATTTTTAAAATGATTTATAATGGGATTTTGGTTCCAAATGAAAGGCCATTAAATTACCTAAAACCCAAAATTGTTTTATTATTGTAAACGTCAAAAATATCTAATAAAAAAAATATTTAAATTGAAAACTAGGACAAAATTAGCATTTCTTAAAGTTCACTGTAAGATCATTAATAGAATATAATGTTAAAATCAAACATAACTATTGCCTAAAAATCGTCAACTTATGAGCCTTTCATTAGTATTTTTCATTTTGCGATATTTGAGTTATTTACTGAGTAATAAGCATTTATTTAGCATACGTCTCCTATCGATTTTATTTTGCGCGTATCACGTGACTCGCGGACTGTCCTGACAACCTAGCGAAACGCACGCGGACGTTTGAGTGGATATACCGCAATGGCCGTTTTCCTACAGGTCGGCAGGGTGCCTGTCTGCCCTCTGAAGAAACCAATAGTCCGCCATACAAGTACATAAAATGTATTGAGTATATACATCGCGTCAACATTTCTTTCTTCTATCACGGAACAGGTTTTCCATGTAAAAAGACAGCGGCTTCGTATGATAGAACATATAAAGGCATCCATAAAATGCAGATGTATTTCTATAAAATCACGTTATATAATATGTACGTTTTATTATGTAAGTAACATCACCAGACAGGGAATTACATAATAACGTGTTAGAGTTCACGCCCAGGTGAGTTTTTATGTCTAAGTGATGTTTCTTGTATTCGGAAACTTTTCTCAAACATCGTGACTGGCGCAAGCCATTTCGATCCTAATTATTTACAGTTTAGAGTAGAAGTTGGCTTGTAGGGAATATGTTACGGCTCAGAAAATGATTTCATTTAGAACTTCAGAAAATCTGACATCTTCTTGAATGATGTGAAATGTTATTTTTACATCTTGCGGTGAAATAAGGAAAATTTACTCCGAAACGCATCAATGTTGTGAGAGCAAGCAAGGCCATAAGTTAAGATATGAGCCTATTGATGTTCCTGTGAAGAACACGGACTGATCCCGATATAATTATAATACTTAATATCGGATATAGGTAAGCTCCATATCGAATGAATAGGTAATTTTAAGCTTTGTTTTAAAATCTGATATATATTCTTTTATTGAACCTAGGGCCCCAAAGACACGGCCAGGTAATTATACTACTAGATCAACGAGGCGTTCATTGTAAAAAATTACTTATTTATCAAAGCATTACGTAATTTAAATCAAAAAGTGAAAAATCCATTTCTCATTATCTACGCGTATCTTACAGCATTCAAGGCACAAATATAGCGAATACTAATACATCACACCACTACATGCCCGTGTCAGTATCCTTCTTATATAAGGTTACTTATCTTTCTAAATGAATGGCCGAAAATACGGAGACCGTGCCATATTCCCATTCGTTTCAATATTGCGATATACGTTATTAGAAACGGGATAACCTCAATCAGAGACCGATCGTGCGTCAAAAACAATACCGGCTCGCTCAAAGAAACTGTGATTTGGGACTTGGGATTATGATGATGCAAGTCTCCGTCTTTCGACGAAGATTTTGGAAGAGCTCTTTTAATGAATTTCTTTTAATGAGTTTTTTTTCGGCGGTAGGAGTGAAACTAGAGTTACACTAGCTCCCAAAAATTTTTAATTTAAAAATACTTACAGTTCTTTTTTACACTTTAATTTAATATTTTCTGACTGCTATAAGCTCAATAATCACACTCTAGTGTTTTCTAAACTGTGTATGCACATTTAAGTGTGTTTCACTGCACTGTCCTGCCGGTCACTAATATCTCTCACTTATCCACCACATCCACGCAAACTTCAGTGATATGGCGAACATCGGCACAGTCCTCGAGACGCAGCACGCACTGGAGACCACACTGTTAAAGAAGATGAGCGAAATGGAGGCACGCTTCCAGTCCGCCCCACAGACTGAGTACACTTTGGCTCGTCTGCGAGAGGAGTTTAGCGAGTTCAAGTCCAATGTCCTGTCCATCCTGCAGACACTTAGGCAGCAGATCTCTCAACTCTGCAGGTCAGTCGATGAGATTGAGATGAGGCATCGCAGAAAGTTCCTGCTCATCGCTGGCATCCCTGAGGACAATGGTGTGGACCTTTCGGTGGTCGTCTGCTCCATATTTAACGAGAAGCTGGGTCTGGACCTGACACAGCAAGCTTTAACTGTTTGCCATCGACTTGGGAGTGTCTCTGAAGGCAAATGTCGTCCTGTCTTGGTCCGGTTTGCTGAGGCTTCTATTAAGGCTGAGGTGTGGAAACGGAAGACTGCTTTAAAGGGGACGCCGCATACTGTCTCCGAGTTCCTCACTCGACAACGCCAAGCAGTCTTTGTTGGGGCCCGCAAGCGTTTCGGCATCAGGAGGTGCTGGACAATGGACGGCAACGTGATTGTTAAGCTTCGCGACGGGTCTAAGCAGCGACTGTTCACCGAGGCTGATCTTCTGGGCCTCGCGGCGACGGAGGACGAGCCAAACCAGTCATCGGCACCGGCTTCTTCATTCCCAGAGCCCCGGTCGCGACCTAAGCGAGCAGCCAGGGCGAAAAAGTAATTATTGTTTCATTGAGCTATCGTTTTCACTTATATGTTGACTGTTTTTGTTATTTCGTTTTGTATTTGAATAATTTTCTTGTGTTTTTTACTATTCGGTTTACATTTATTTTTATATGGTATAACACAATTATTTTTAAGCTTTCTACCCTTATAATCTTGTATAAAATTTGTGTAATTTTACAAGTCAGTCAACTCATTGTCTTTGTTTATAGATTGACGTTAGACATTTCTTTTTTTTTTCTATTTATTCGCCCTGGAATGCGCTTGCGTTTCGTTAGTTCAATGTTTGCATGTTTTTTTTTTTTTTTTTCTTTCAATGTCAGCCGGCAGGACAGATAATACCTATTATTAGGTTTTTTTTTATAGTTTTATTTTTAGATTTATTTTTAGTTTATATCTATTTACTATATATTTATATGTCGATGTCTGATGATGATTCCTTTTACTCTGCTTGTGATTCAAGTTTTCCTTCTACGTCTGGCTCGCTCTCAGATCCAGAAACATTAGGGATTCAATTAAGTAATGTCTTGCACGATTCGCCTCATTCTTTTAACGTGTGTCACATTAACACTCAAAGCATACCTTCTCACTACACTGATCTGCTTGATACCTTTTCTCCCACGCCCGCACATGCGATCTTATGTTCTGAAAGCTGGCTCAAGCCGTGCCTTTCGTCTTCCACTTACTCCCTTCCAGGATTCACTTTGCTGCGTAATGATCGTATTGGGAAGGGTGGTGGGGGCGTGGCTATTTACCTGCGTTGTGACATACCGTATAAGGTGTTGTCAGTATCGCCATCTGTGTATTCTGCATCTGCTGAGTTTTTATTTTTGGAAATAACTGTCAGGGGGGTTAAAGCTATTCTTGGAGTTGTATATTGTCCACCTTCCATTGATTACTTCGCTCAACTTGAGACTGTCCTCGAACCGTTGTGTGCGGACTACAGGCATCACATTATTATGGGAGATTTTAATACCGATTTAACTGTTACTAGCACTGCTCGTTCCCTTAGATTACTTAATATTGTCAAGTCTGTAAACTTATCCGTTTTGCCTCTAGCGCCTACTCATCGCAACCCTGCTTCCCAGGACACATGGCTTGATTTAATTATTACTTCTCCCGATCACGTCACCAACCATGGTCAGTTCCTTGCTCCTGGCTTCTCTAAACATGACCTGATTTTCCTCCAGTACAGGCTGAAGCCTCCGAGAGACAAACCTGCTGTGGTATGGATGCGTAATTTTGCGCGCCTAAACTTAGACCGGCTTAAGGAGGATGCCGCTGAAATTGACTTTTCTGCGGTGTTTGATGCATCAACAGTGGATGAGAAAGTCTCCAATTTTAATATAAGTTTACTCAAGCTGTATGATGTTCATGCGCCGTTGAAGGCTGTCAGAGTGAAGCGCCCTCCTGCACCTTGGATCAGCAGAGGCATCCGTATGGCTATGACACGTCGGGATCGGGCTTTTCGTGTTTTCAAGCGTGATAGGTCAGATGCGAACTGGAATTTATACAAGATCTCACGAAACCGATGTAACCGGATGGTAAGGACTGCTAAGCGACAATACTTTCATAATAATGTTTCCAACTGCTCTTCGGCTAATATATGGAAGTTTCTTCGTTCTCTTGGTTTGGGCAAGGGTTCTGCTCAGCCACACTCATACCCTTTCACTCTCGATGAACTAAATAATCACTTTTCCGCTACTTCCCCTATGGTCCCTGCCACCAAGTCTGAGACCATTAGATATATAACTTCCAAAAGCCTTCCTTCT
Source organism: Mecyna flavalis (assembly GCA_949319885.1). Taxonomy (NCBI): domain Eukaryota; kingdom Metazoa; phylum Arthropoda; class Insecta; order Lepidoptera; family Crambidae; genus Mecyna; species Mecyna flavalis. The sequence goes on from OX439426.1 coordinate 13,268,639, forward strand.
TCTGATTCGTTTTCATTTTCTCCTGTGACGTGTGACGAGATACTGAAGATTATACAATCTATTAAATCCAAAGCTGTTGGCTGCGACGATGTCAGTAGAGAGATGATTGTTACTGTGATTGACTATATCCTGCCTGTTATCCTACACATTGTTAACTTTTCCCTGCTTGCTGGTGATTTCCCTGATTGTTGGCGTAAAGCATTTGTTATTCCCTTGCCAAAAATTTCCTCTCCCAAGGAGCTTAAAAACTTCAGACCCATTTCCATCCTTCCCTTCCTTTCCAAAGTCCTTGAAGCTGTCGCACATAAACAAGTCTCCTCTTTTATTTACTCCCACTCCCTTGTTACTCCTTTTCAGTCTGGGTTCCGCCCAGGTCACAGTACTTCTACTGCTCTGCTCAAGGTCACAGAGGATATTAGGCTTGGCATGGAGAGTCAACTGGTCACCATAATAGTACTTATAGATTTCTCTAACGCTTTTAATGTGGTTGATCATGACATTTTACTTGCCATCCTGAGGTCTTTGCAGTTCTCGTCATCTTCGCAGGATTGGTTTTCCTCATATCTGCGCGGTCGCCAGCAAGCAGTTCGTGCTGGGCGCAATGTGTCACAGTGGAATGTTTTATCTGCTGGTGTTCCGCAGGGTGGAATCTTATCTCCACTACTATTTTCCATTTTTATAAATTACCTTTCTTTCTCGCTTGGCTGTTCTTACCATTTCTACGCTGATGATTTGCAAATTTACACGCAGACGTCAGCTGAGAGTGCCAATTCGGCAATTGCGTTACTGAATAGAGATCTGCAGATCATTAGCGAATGGTCTGTTAAGTTTGGGATACCTGTCAATCCTAATAAATGTCAAGCAATTGTTGTGGGTAGTACTAAGCAGATGGCCAAGATTGCGGTTGGTTCGCTCTCTCCTGTCATGTTTGAGAACTCTCCTATCCCATTTAGCCCAAGCGTCAAAAATCTTGGACTCTTCATTGACTCGACGCTTAGCTGGACCTCGCAGATCGCTGAGGTTAGTCGTCGTGTCATATCTTCGTTACGATTCTTAAATCGATTCAGGAATTTCTTACCCACCAATACGAAGGTGTTGCTTGTCACTTCCCTTATTTTTCCTCTCATTGATTATGCTGATGTCTGTTATCCTGATCTCAATGAAGACCTTTTGAATAAGTTGGACCGTCTCTTAAATAATTGTATTCGTTTCGTTTTCTGTCTCCGTAAATTTGATCACGTCTCTTCTTACCGGTCTCAACTTAACTGGCTCACAATACGTCAGCGCAGACAGCTTAGATTGCTCTGCTCACTCTTTTCAATTCTTTTCAATCCCAAATCTCCTGATTATTTAAAAAGTAAGTTTAAATTTCTTTGTGATTCCCATGACCGTCAACTTCGATCAGCTAGCTCATTGGCGCTCACTACTCCCCTTTATCATACGGGCTTCATGTCCGACTCCTTTACTCTTAACGTTACACGTCTCTGGAATAGTCTCCCTGTCAGTATTAGGAAAGCTCCAAATAAGTTTGCGTTTAAAAGGCAGGTTCGTGATTTCCTGTTAAAAGCCTGACGTGTTATTTATTTTCATCTAGGTTTTTCACTTTCCGTAATTGAATCATTATTTAGGATCATTTTTATCATAATTTGAATCATTATTCACTTTCCATAATTTGAATCATTAGTTAGGACATCATCATCAATATTAGGTGTATGTATGTATATATGTATATATATAATTATTCATAATATCAGTTAGTATATTTGTGTATGTTTATTATTTAATTATCTTGTTTTGGTAAAATTGTGTATCTTTTAGGTTTTTCTTTTTTAGTTTGCTCTTTGCCGCATTTAAGCATTTCGTTTTTCCCAAAGGTTGACTGGTAGAGAATGCTTTTAGCGTTAAGTCCGCCTTTTGTACCCAACTTGTGTGGTCAATAAAGTTTTTATAAATAAATAAATAAATGAATAAAATATCATATTCCGCTTATTCGTTTTAGGAATGTAAAATTAAATATCTATGAAAACAAGGGCAGTGATCTTCATTTCTTTAAAGGGTTTGTAAATAAATTGAATTAAATTTGAAAATACATAATAAAGCGATTCCCGTAAAGGTTTTCATTTACGTTGAAAATTCTTGGAGTAATTAGCCGACCTCTTAACTAATACACCAAATGACTGGTCCTAAAACAAGGTGTAAATTAAAAATAGAAGAATTAATAAGTAAAATTCAAATTGTATTGCAATCTATTTATTTTAAAATTTTATTAAGGCTGCTATGAGAAATTCATAATCCTCACCAATATTTTTTGTGTTGTTTTCAATCCTTCTAAGTTGAAGGAGTTTTCCTACGCTCAGCGAAATTGTTCGAATCTAAAAAAAGATGTTAGATACTGTCAAAGTTTCCTAAAACGTTAATGCGCATTAAGAATAAAATCGGATATTTCGGAAAGGAGTTCCAAATAGCCGTCAGAAGTAAGAAGAGCCTGGATAATGTCCTCTGGCACTAATTAAAACTTTGGAAACGGCGAGAAAAAGGGTTGAGAAATATGGCATTCGGCGGATAGTAATGGCGCTGTGGTCTTGTTGAATACCCGCAGTTTTTCTTTGGCATCGAATTAGAATATTAAAATCTTCTCGGAAGAACCACTTATCTTGTTCTCTCATTGATCTGATTTATTTAACATTGTTTGATTGGATATTGAAACAGATTGTTCTACAATATTTATAATATACCTACTAGCTTCGGTTTCGCACGTCTGTAAAAAGTCCTATTACCAACCAGACCAAAGTGAGAAACGAACACACGACCCCCTGGTTATTACGACCTGAATGGCTTGATGGTAAGCGACCACTACGGCCTATTCCATTGAGGGACACTTCACCAGGAAAATATTGGAGCACTATCGTGGTGTTAGTATCTAGAATTGAGTTTGTTCATTCTACGAGGTACTTTTTTGAAATCAATCATTAGCTCGATTGCCGTCTTATATAAACAAGTAGACTACGAAAAGCTTTATTCTCTGTGGCATAACCATACCGCATCTACTGTCTGTCAGTCGAAATGGACCAACCCTAATTTTTTTGGCTCTGACTTAAAAATATCAGGACAGGTCCTTTCACGACATACTTTTTCAAGAGTTAACGACATTAAATAGTTCAATGATTTTGATTTTCTATAAAAAAATGTGCAGGTTAAGAAAACTTTTATTAAGAACGATATATTCTTCATTCTTATTTTCGGGTACTTCGGGGCTTCCACTATGACCTCGGGTTCAAGAGAAAGGCAATGATTGATGAGGGAATTAATTAATACGCCAATTCTTCCCCTTCTGCAAAAAAAAAAACAAAACGACCGCCCAAGGATATACATAAATACAAATATTCTAATTTTGCTTTGATTTTTTTCCTTTTTTGTTTATTTATTAGAATTTTTAAGTAACTACGGATTTCTTGTCATTGTAGGTAATGTCTGAAAGTCACTTGATTGTAATAAAATAAATAAAAATACATTTAGTAAATACATTATGAAATCTACCCTACCAATATATTGAAATTCTGATTTTCAGAATCGACTAACTGTCGATTCAGACACAGTTTATTCGGACACAGTGTCCGAATTGACACTTTCAGAATCACCTCGGCTTAACATGCTTCTAGGCTCGGAGATGTTATATGGCTGAGTATATTGTGAACAGTAAAACTCAGTCACGAATTTTTGGTCCGATCCGTGGTTTGAATCCAATGCCCCTGGCCCGGCCTTCGATTTAAAGTGTGACATACTTGCCACTGCACCTCTGCGGCAGTCAAAACAAATGCCGCCTTTGACCGCCTACGTGGAACAGTGGCTAAGCCGCTCGGGTATAAAAACACGGAGTCGTGATCAGTCGTGGGTTCACTTCCCACCTTAAATCTGGTTATGGGCTTTTTCACAGTCCGACTAGCTAGCTACCCCAGATGAAATCTGCCGCCATAACAGCTCTGGCTGTATTCCGGCTAAATTAATGTGGGAGCCAGTACACTTGAAATCAGAGGTTCGAAGATTGAGCGACGCTTTCAGGTGAAGCGTCCCTCAATGGAATAGGCCGTAGTGGCCGCTCACCATCAGGTGGGCTGCGTGCCTGTTTGCCAACTGAACTAGTATAAAAAATACGTACCTTTATGATGCCAATTACTTTTGGCATTAACCAAAGGGATTGAATCAAGCAAACCCGCGAGTAAAATCTTACTTTTATAAGTCCTACCGTCGCCCTTACTTACTTAAAATATTGGGTAATTAGTTACGTAAGTATTATCTACGAGTATTTGAACAATTCCCAGGGATATAACTAAGCCCAAAAAATATTTACACTAATTGCAATTTGCCTCGGGAGAAACATTCAGTAGTAAGTACGCTGGAATTAATTAATTAAAAAAGCCTTTCTGGTTACCAACTCATTCTTATAGACCGATTGTTCTTTTACTAGTAAAGGTTTTTGGTATTACTTATTTAAAAAACGGTAACAACACTATAAATATGACACAGAAACACAAAAATATAAAGTTCGTAAAAAAAATTAAAAATTGTAATAAAAAAAATAAGGAAACAAAATATAACAGCCTCGATGGTCTAGTGGTTTAGGTACCGAGATCTCGGGTCCTTCGTTCAATTCCCAGGTCAAGCTAACTTTGTGTCGGGTTTTTTCAGACACAGGGTTTATGATCACCAATCCCAATTTGGAAAGCGTGGTGATTAAGCCAGTTCAAAGATAAGCCTGTGTCCTGCAATGAATTTACGGTTCATAATAAATTGAAATGTTTAATCTTATATCATTTAGACAGTTCGGAGAAAAACGTCTCCGGGGTTTTAAATATGAACAATTGAACACCAGTGGATTAGAGGCCCGTGGAAATTCTTTTTTGTTACATTCTTAATTTGACAGTTCCAGGGACCGTCATTTAGCGTTGGAACTGTCACTTAACTATTATGAACTATCAAAATTGAGCAGTGGGTTCCGATAAATATAACTTTTTAGACCTATAAAATAAAATAACCATACAAGTCGGTAAGTAGGGACTTATTACTAGATTCTTCAAGTTCTGAATACGTAGTAGAATACTAGCGCAGAATTACATGATAATTTAATGAGGACGTCAAGAAGTTTCCTATTACACCAGAAGTCGAAGGTTCGATCCCCGCACAGTACCTACTTTTTTGAGCATGAACTTGCCTATATACCTAAAAAAAGATATAAAAGAAATTACTTTCCGTTGTCTAGCACCCATATTACAAGCATATGCAAAGTTTGGAGGTAGAAAGCGCTGTGTGAATAATATCCAAAGATAAAGATATTTGTATATTCCCATTTCTTATATTACGTAACAAGCACATCGTAAACGATCACCATTCGTTCCCTGAAATCACCTAGTACATCACACCCCGCCTAATCGACAGTCCGGTCGAGTCGTTTGCTATCCAAACGCAATCTTTTAACTTCCGCCGTCTCCAATAGTCTCCGGCGACGCAATTAGGCCCCGGAAGGGTCACTCCGTGTAGCTACGAGGCATTGGTATACATGCTGCATTTGTTAACGTTGTTACATACGAGCAGATTAGTTTTAACACTCGCAATAAAGGAAAGCTTGGAGCAGGAGAGTGTATGGTTCCGATCTATATTCTGGCGATCCGGCTCAAAGGACCAAAATGTTTGTAATTTACGAGATGATATAGAGGCTTTATTATAGCCTTAAATATTGCACAAGTGCAGCATGGGAGTTCTTAAGATAAAAAAAAATAAGTTATCTTGTTTTTAAAATACTTGAAACACGAAGAATATTATACTTAACCAGATTTATACATGTTGATAACAAGTTGAACGTACAGTATTATATCAGGCAACTAAATATTAGAGAACATGCTATAAACCCGCGCGTGTGTTTTCCGTGAAGCCCCATAACTTCGAGATATCAAGTTGAAACAAAGTGCAGCTTACTTGCAGAACTTCTAAATTGAAACTTTAACTTTCATAGCGTCTGGAGAGCTATTATCTAATTGACAACCTGCGGTGCGCTCAAAAATAACGAGTAAGTAAGAAATGCATTTGCGGTGTTCAAAAATGTAGGTATTTAATTTAGTTTATTTAGCTTGTTTAAAGTGTCAATATTTCTCATACTTACTCCTATGGCTTAGCGACCTGAAGTGTGCCTCGGGAATAAGAGTGTGCATTTCCAGATCCTTTGCGGTTTCTCGCCTATCTAACTCAACTCCGTCGATCCGGTATCTGGGGTGGCCACCGGGCTTCGGCTTTGTGGTTTGGCCTTTAACATTTCTTATAATTTAAAATAATTGTATTAATATGCTTTTGATGATTGTTAGTGAAACTAACAAAAACGAATATATTTTTAACATTATCGTATAATACCAACACACACGGAAATCATAATAATTTTACATCTAGATTCGATTGTTGGAAACACCTGTAAAGTCACCAATAGATAGATAGAGCAAGGCTCCCGCCTTAGCCGTCGTGTTTTTTTTTTGTAACACCCATTCCCCAAATTAACGATTTACTATTCGTTACTGTGCAGACAAATTAAGTAAAGTACAATAATGAGCTTTTTTAATTAAAATTGTACACTTTAACGGATCGTATCCGGTATTCCACAGATTAGGTACCTGGTTAATCACTCTTACGGTAACATAATACTAATTTATGAATATGATTCACCGATCTTGAAAACGATCAGATTTAAGAATAATAAATTTACATAAAATTCTTGAAGTTCCCAGCTCATTTTAAGAACATAATTTCGTCTTTACCCAACGCCCGCAATATTAAGATGTGCAATAAAGAACAGCTGTTTAGATATCATATATTATGACAGCGAGACAAATTCACCGACCTGCTTTATTATGCGGAAAATGGAGAGTAACGTCGACAGAAACTTAAGCTGAAGCCACGTACATACCGAGGTACTTAGACCGCTCCCAAGGGGAAATCCGGACTTTAACACAGAAACGATATACATAGATAGAGTATTTACATAACATCCTTGTTAATTTCATGAGCATATGCATGGATTTTGAACGTATTCATGACTAATTTTGTTTATGATTTAACAAAATTATTACCTTGGATACACTTATTAGATATTAGCAAAAATGACATCAGATATAATAATTATATTTTTTCTATATATTTTTTTATATAGCTTAGTACAATGGCTCAACTTAGTCTTATGTTAAGCAAATGGGGAGCCCGAATTGCCATGAAAACGGACGCTACACCGAAGCATTCTAGAATACGACTCTAGTAGACGAGCCATTTAGTGTAATGGTCAAGAAGTCGGGTAGTACACCAGAGGTGGCGGGTTCGCACGGTACAAACATTTGTGTGCATGAACATTTCTGTTTGTATCGGTCTGGGTGTTTCTATGTATAATTTATGTATTTATTTACAAAAAAAGTACTTATATAAGTAATGTTTATCCGTTGTCTGGCACCCATAGCACAAGCTCATGCTTAGTTTGGGGCTACGTAGATGGCGCTGTGGTAATAGTGTCCAGATATATTTATTTATTATTTATTTATTCTATCCGTTTAATAGAAACTGACTACAGCGTTCGTGTAAGCACTGAGGAATCGAAGGCTAAGGAAGCAGCTTAATGATTTCTTAACTCAAGATTTATACCGAAATGTTTATTTGTAAGAGAATATCTGACAAAATCAAGAACCCAAACAAAATAAACCAAATATAACTTATTAATAATTTTAAGCCAAATGGAAACCTCCGGATTATACAATGAACATCACGCCCTTGACCCAAATATCACGCAAGCATAACACACAAAGTTCAATTAAACCTTTCCCGCGAGAACACAGGCAACTCTTCTAAGTTTATTCAAACCAGCCGCGGCTGTGAAATCTCATTTGCGCAAATCCTCCAAAAGTTCGAGGCGGCTGGCAACATTAGAGTAAACAGAACGGGGATGCATCACCTTTGCGTAATAAACTCACGCGGTCTCCCCACCTTCCGCACTTCTTTATTTCAATTTCCTCCGGCTTGTTCTAACTTTAAGTATTACCCTCTTTCGGATATAAAAGTGAAACAGTGAGCGAGTTCATTGTTCACAGATCATCGGGGTTTTGTTTGAGTTTGCTACGGTTTTGTCATTTTGCCTTTAAAATTAACCTAGTAAATGTACAGGATTACTTTTTGTAGCATTGAAGTACACTATCAATGAAGTTGTTGTAAATTAGAGAAGCTTATATTATGACATCATTTAAATTACTCGTCTTGAAGAAGACATGGCATGGGCAGTTGTGGTCTCTTATCACCATGGTTATCACGTATCAATGAGCTGAAACGTATTAAAAATATATTTTAGTTACTTATTGCCTTTTATCTTATAAAATGCACATTCAAAATTCGCTCTACTTTTGCAAATTGGGTATTCAACGTTATTTCTTAGTAGCTGAAGCAAAGGCTGATGATGCTTGAGGTACCAATATTATTTTCTGGTGGAACTAGCCGTCTTCTGGTATTTAGCTTTTAAAGAATATTACTAGAGGAGTCGTTTCGTAATGTAACTAAAGCAACATTAAGCAACAAAGTGATCGATATCAGTAACTGAGGAACAGCCAAGAGGCCCGGCACACGTCGCGGCAGATAAAAGAATCCGTGCGGGAGATACAATCGTCAAAATAAATTATATTACAGAGCAAAGTGCGACTGTTCGTCACGCGATCTCTAATGGCATAATAAAGTTACGAGAAAGAAAACTTTGGAGCGGCCCGCTTTTTTGCGTATTTATTAACCTCGCCAGCATAAAAAGAGCCCTCTAGATTTTGCTCCCTTCCATTTCCAGGTGTAAATGTTATTTTTAGGTGGAGGGTCAGGGTTCTTCTGCGCGTGGTGTTGTTGTGAAATCTGTTTGCGCTAAAGTCGTCACGTGCACCCGCTGATGAGCCTTAGACGTGATATCACTCACTCGAACGTGACTCTTGCTTTATTTGCCCTGCGTCCAAACTTTACTACGTTCAGATGTAAGCGGCAGAAGCATTTTGGTCGTACGGCGTGGAATTAAAAGAAGTGTTAAGTGAAAAGACGAGTAATTACCGCCTTTTGTGTTATTTTAAAGAGAGCTTCTAGGTAAACTTTCCAGTTATTTTTATTTCAGTTGCGCTGCTTTTCCCTTTAAGAACTAATAAAATAAAATGGTTTTCACCAAACATCTGGTCTCATGCACAAAGTACACATATTCTTATGTACAAAGTAGATTAAAAACACTAAAGCGCTTTCAAAAACACCTAACTGAAAGCATATTCTCGTTTCCTAAATTAGCCTGTTTGGGAGACGAACTGCGATTGGGACGCGTGACCCTAACCATGAACACCCTTGTCACCCGTGGCTCGATAAGTACATAAATCTTGTGTCTGTTATCTCTTCCGTTAGAGTTAAACTGCTAGCCCAACGTGCTGTTAAAATTACGTAAAGAAATATGTCTTCACTTCTTTCTCCGAGCGCTCTCTTTTTTTTTCTTTTTTTCAAAGTTTGAAGGTAAAATGGAAATCAAATGTTAGTAAATAGTGAATAATCACTTTTTTGATAAGCGCGAGGGGCAATGATCCCGGCCGGGGACCGTCCGGGACGCAGCTAGTACTATTGGTTTGAGTTTCGTCTATCATAATTGTAAAACTTTTGATTAGGCTAAAAAAAAACTTTATTCATCTATTTTACTACTCAGATAGAATCATTTTACTGCGAGAAAACAAAGACTAAAATGCCACGCAGTATACGACTTATACGAGGCTAAAATATATCTGATAACGCTTTCGTTTGAAATTTTAGTTACTACGAACAAAAATTAACATGAAAATACATAACACTATTTTACTCTATGAACTTCATTCTCCGAAATCACGGAATATTCAATATCTGTGTAGTACGTACCTAATTCACATCGTTGTCGCAAGTTTAGTAGTTTTTTTTTTTGTGTTCGACAGGTGTTAAAATGTCAGCCCCATCACTTTCACATAAACTTTACTGTTTGAATATAGATACTAATTTTATATAATATCTAGAGTAGCCTTCTTTTCACCCATTACACTAAACCGTGGTCAAGTTGGTAATCTTAATCTTTATTATCTTTAACAGAATTCATAATTTCATCCAACCACAACAACATTATTATTTACAATGGGCCGTGTGGCCCGCGCTCAGTTTTAAGTTTTCTTCAATTAGAGGTAATTACGAAAATGAGAAATGGGAAAAGTTCATTCTGCGGCATCGAGTTGTGGCCAAAAATTTTTAATGAACTCCGAAATTTCCGCCTTTTTCCTCGTGAAATATTAATTCCCCCTCTTAATTCGGGATACAAAAAGTGACTCCGGAGATAACTTGTTAATAAGCACCTAATCTGATGATAAGGTTTTACTCATTTTGTATTTTGTACACGTAAATTTAAATTTGAGTGGTAATACAATTACTAAGACTCTTTAAAGGTTGGCTTTGGACAAGTTTCGCTTAGTTTGGAATTAGATCACGCTAAGTTAAATATATAAATGTATATACCTATGTGTCATTATTATTACTTATGTAGGTACTAGAAGATTTTACGTTACTTTGAGTTTGTTTGTGATATTTCAATCGGCAAACATAGGCTTATTCCATTGAAGGATACTTTATTACAAAATATCGCTTAGTGAACTATATAGTAGGTCATTTTCGAGCCTAATTTTAAGTGTGATTTCCCAAAGAATTAGTTATTTGAAGAGAAAGAAACGTGTAAACGTGTTGTGGACAAGTGCGTTTGAGCCTTTCGCTATGTGACACGAAGGGGCGTAGGAAGTAAACAGTAATTTGACGTGCCATTCGGTGTTATAATGGTCGAGAAGTTGACTATTCCACCAGAAGTAGCGGGTTCGATCCCCGCACGGTACAAACATTAATTGTGCTGTAGCTGTCACTACTTGCTCAAAGTTCATTGACGCATAAACATGTCTTAGGTTACTTATCAGTGTACAAATCGGTTGAAATATAGCAACCGATTTCACCGAAATTTTACCTTCGGTTGAAACCGGCGTGTAGGGTATTTTTGCTCCCGGGATAACATAAATGACTCCCGAGGGAGGCGCGATAATGCCCCACTTTGACAAAACTGTCAAAACATATGCACAATGAATACAGGTAATAGGGATTCCGCACGATAATTTCAAATCAGATGACTCTAGGAATCGTGAGATAAACAATTCATAATTATGTCAATATGAACTATGTATTTTCTAGAAGGTTAATGAGTAAAATGGAGTCAGTTTATCTCGTTTTCGGTACATTCCGAAAGCATTATAATTTGTAGTTTTAACGTTATTGGTTATCAGTAAACAAAAAATACGGCAATAAGGTCTTCGAATACGTTCTTTCGAATTAAAAACTCATTGTAAATTCCCATTGAAGGCTTGTTACAGCTATTTATATTTATTTACTCTATTATGTCTACTTTAATAAAAAAAATGAACTGATTACTTATTACAACCCCTAAAATTATAACGTATTTTCAGAAACGGACAACACGCATCATATCGTAGCCGTAAGCGAGATTAATAGAGAGAGGTCCCTTTTGCAGACCTAGACCTGAAATAGGATAAATTATTAGGAATGTCATCCCTCGAGCCGACTTCAGGGCAAAAACAAATAAACCAAAGCCGTTGTCTCAACACAGAAACAAAGCTAATAAAAATAAACGAGTGGTTTGGTTGAATAAAATCTGTTTTTGTAAGGTTTAAATACTAAAATAATGTCCTCCTAGCCCCTTTTCGGCTTTGACCAATCTTATATTATACCAACTAAGCAAAAGATTCTCATAGTCTGTTATTGAACTTTAGTTGGAAGACCATTTGATGACAGCCCATCTGATGGCAAGCAACTGATGGAATTCAAAACAATTACAAAGCTCAAAAGATCAGAGAATCCTACAATATGTACCGTGCGTTCTGGTTTCGGATGGAATGGAATAAAGTAGTTTTTTTTTGTATAAACGAGGTAGGTATATGGGCAACTGATTGTCTAATGGTAAGTTACATGGACATTTTAAACACAGGATGCATCACAAATCCGTTGCCGGCTTTTATGGAAGAATCTGTCGTGTTTGTAGTCTGTAGGTGTTAAGAAAAAATACAATACGAATTTTATTATGAATAGTGTTACGTACATTATTTATAATTTGCATTCACTTACTTACTTACTACGCTGGCTCAGCGATCCGAAGTGGGTCTTGGCCTTGAATTTGCATTCAGTAATATTTAAAATAGTGAAGATACTAACAATTAATTAAATAGAATACCTACTTTCCTTTTATGTAATTATTGCTAGAAGTCTGAAGTCAGGGGAGTTATATTTTTGCACGCAAATGAAGTTAGCTAATAATTTGAAGTTGGTTCTAGTTGTTCACAAATAAATGAACACAGTAAAGTTAAGACTTAAACACTTAATAACTATACTTGAACTGTTGAAATGAATCCACTAGACTGTGAAATTTTATCATGATAATTATTAAGGAACTTCAATATTAGGTACTCGTGTATGCCTACTTTCAATTGTTAATAAGGTTTAATATGATACAGAAGTGTTTATGAGAAAACCTTAATTTCTGGTTCAGAGTTCAGTTTATTTTCTCAATTGTTTTTTCTCATTTCTTTTGAAATGTATTTGAACCAGATTTAAACACACTAATAAAAAATGTTTTTAAATAAAATGATTATAATACAACTGGGAGCGACAAAATGTATTTCCGCTTTATAAACAGTTGTAAAAAATATTTTTTCTTGCATTTATAGAAAAATAAAGTAAACGGATAACGCGGATTTTACTAAAATAAGTTAATATAATCAATCAGCACTGAGATTCAAGCGTGTGTAACATTAATTTGATAACACGTAGCTGGAGCTCATTAGTACGAGTATGATAGTGGTCGTTATACATCAAGTTTCACGTCAGAACTCAGCTTTGACTAAGTTTATAAGTCTATTCCTAATACAACACATGCATAAGCACTAGCAGAGCTCGCGCAAACATATCAATCTATCTTAGAGTTAATAAGACCGGTCCAGAAGCTGCAGGCAGCGTCTTAGACGGCTCAGTCGCCGCATCTCCGTCACTTATAAAACGACCGCGCCATTTATCATGCGACCGTCTTGGAAGGTTTGGACGCAATGCGCTGGATGCAAGTCTTTTTTAGTCGACTTTCTAAGTGATGTTGCTGCCCTATGTCCTTTTGGTTTTCTAGCTTTTAAGTATTAATGACGGTATGAAGATCCATCTACCGTAGTTTTTAGTAAAAATAAAAAGCATTTTTCAAGCACCTTATCTCAGTTCTGTCCAGAAAGCTAAAATAAGTATAATAGCTACAGGCCTAAAAATAAAATTCTGTTACAAACTACGGAATATCAATCGTCATAGTGTCGCTGATGTAAGTAAGAAAATCTAAAAATAAAACAGCAAAAGCAGGAAGTCAAATAAAAACCATTTTCATCCAGCGCATTGCATTCAAACCGTCCAAGACGGTCGCATGATAAATGGCGCGGTCGTTTTATAAGTGACGGAGATGCGGCGACTGAGCCGTCTAAGACCTGCCTGCAGCCTCTGGACCGGTCTTATTAACTCTGATATAGATTGATATGTTTGCGCGAGCTCAGCACGTGCTTATGCATGTGTTGTATTAGGAATAGACTTATGGACTTAAGCTGACTTGAGCTGAATTTTGTGGAACTTGCGGTCCTATAACTATGAAATTATATGCGGCTCATAATATGGCTTATCATGCCAATAGCTGCATGCAAGAAGCTGCCATCTTTCAATAGGTCACTAGGAATCAGATACATTAAGAAAGTCCACAACAGAAAATAAGTTTAAAATTTTTCATTAAAAAATTATTTAGTTTTTCCAGTGTCTTTACTTTTCTTGAAAATTTTAAAATAGATTTTAAATATTTATTCCTCTTTTAATGTTTTTTCTTTTTGTTGAAAAAATGATAATTTAATAATTAATTCAAAATTTAATTTGATAGTCCCAATATCCTGTATCTATTTCCAGTCAGCAAATATTTATTTCTATTTCCAATTAGCAAATATTTATTTCTATTTCCAGTCAGCAAATATTTATTTGCGCGCCTAATAGTGAGTGGGTAGATACGGCCTGATTAGGTACACAGAAATATTTATTTGCGAGCCTAAATCCACGTGACAAAGCATTTTCAATAAAGTACACAAAAAGTATAATGCATTAGTTATTAACATCAGCCGCCCCAATAACTGTGACTATGTGCCGTATACATAATATGGGCGCCAGTACAATCTAATAAAGGGGTCGAAGATTAGGGGCATCTATTGTACGGTAGCACTATGAGCGATGCTTCCTAATGAAGTGCCCCTCAATGGAATCGGCCGTAGACTACTTACCTACTATTAAAGGGGCTGCGTGCCTGTCTACCAATTTGATGTTGTTTATCATCCTTGGACATTTATCACGCAAAGTCAGCTAACCCGTAAATGGCTAAGATTGTTATTTATTTTTGCACAAATGTATACTAAACTGCCCGTTGGGATGGTCGCATTTTAAGGAGACAGCTACGTTAGAGAGTTTTTCTGCTTGGAAAGTACTAAGTTATAGTCCGAAGTTTACAAAATGGCGGTGTAATTACACCCCCGTGCCATTGAACTACGATCGAAGAGAAATCAGGCGCAATTTTGTGCGCCAGTTTTCTCTTTGATCGTGTCTCCTAAAGTGAATCAAGTTTCTGTATTGACACAAGTAAGAAGTCATTCTAGAACGATTGCGATTAGGCGAAAGAAATAGCACCAGTTAAAGGGATCCCTTTTTTCGCATAGTTTTTTTTGTCATAATTTTATTTGGCATAACGAGTTTGGCATAATTTAATTTGTCATAATAATATTTTGTCATAATTGTCCTTTCGCATACTGGTTCATTAAGCATAAATATCGTTTAGACTAATGTTTTTTGCCCTAATTTTGATTCGCATACATTTTTTAGACATACCTATTGTTTTTTTGTCTACAAGTTATTATTGTGTAACAGTAGGTTAAGGTGCGGCGGGGGTGGCCCTTGGCCAAAAGTATGCCATGTTAAATTATGACAAAAAAACTTATGCGTAAAAATAGGGAACCCCTGTTAAAATATTGTTTTGTTATAATGCCGTATTGGTTTGTGTAGAAACCTCTGGCAAGAGGCTGGCCAATCGCCACAAGGTAGGCATCGGCTCGTCCTTCACGTGTGTAAAGGGTTTCTTGTGTGAGTTTAGTCGGAAGAAGGTATGAACGTCTTTAGTTCCAAGTCCCACACACGGCCAGAGGTCTCGCTATTCTGCTGTTATGGAGAATAAACGCATTATAAATCACTAGTGAGATGCGGCCGTGTGGGAGTCGCGGGACTTAAGCTTCCTACTACCCACTGAGCCCCTCCGGTTTCCCTTCACACCCGAAGAACGACGAGCCAGAGAAACTGAAACTAACCTGTATTATATTCTTGTATAATCTACAAACGTGCATCTGAACTAATAAAAACAGATAATAATGTTAATGTTCATAGTAAATGCAATAACTAAACGAACCAAAAAAAATGCAACGCAAATAATCCACGAGACGGATTTTATCTAACATGATTGCAAATATTATCATCAATTATTATTCATGAGTTTTTGCACAGATGAGGAGGACGGAAAGACGTCTGCCAGCCGGCAAAGGACGTAATAATTGAAAAGCTTTAATCCGAGCGCGACCTAGCCTGGGCAAAGAAAAATAAACTTTGCCATCATTTGTACGTTTAATAAGTAAAATCGCGATTGTAGAAATATTGTAGATTCAACTGAACGCTTATTTCAACTAAGTGCGGTTTTTTATATTACTACATAACAGGTAAGTTGGATACAACCCGGGAATTTTATGAAATCATAGAAGGAAATGTTAGTTATGCGTGCCTTTGAAATTATCAAATTTAATAGTAGATCCTAATGTACTTAGGTATGCTATGTACATATATTAATTTACAACAAACAGAAAGGCAGCCCAACTGTAAGCGGCAACTGCGGCCTACCTATTTTTTTTATACTAGGTCAGTTGGCAGACAGGCACGCACCTACCTGATGGTAAGCGGCCACTACGCCTATTCTATTTAGGGAGTTCTAACCATGAGGCATCGCTTAACGTGCTCCTTCTATCTTTAAAACTTTAATGTGTAGGTAGTGTTTTTCACATTAATATTGCCGAAACAAAGCCAGAGCTGATAAATGGCGACAGGTTTCAATATAAAAAGTTTAACCACTGGCCAACATAATATTATTAAGTAATTTAGTCATGCTAGAAAACGATTTCCAATTTTCATTGCCCGTTCATAATCTAATTTGTTTCATAGTCAGAATATGGACGGATTACTGTTATCGGTGCGTTATCTTTACGTTCGAGTAAAATTGACGCTCTTTTTCCCCGCATCTCGCAACACCAAATTGAACACGCCCCATTTCATCGCTATTAGTCTATTTAGCCCATCGAAAAACAGATGTAACCCTCGAACACGGGCAAAAAACGGGTCACAAAACACAAGCTGCGCAGCCACATTAATAATTTATCAACCACATGACGTTGTTTGCTAATAAAGCGCGGAATCGCTGGAAATATTAATAAAAGCAGCTTGCAAACGGAACTCGGATCGTCGGACCGGCGGCGCGCCCATGACAAATGACCAGTTGGAACTTTCATTTAGTTTCCATTTAAATTAAACAAGCAAATCGCGGATTATCTGAGAATTAACAATGCAATTTTGTTAACTGGGACGTTTGAAACGTTCCGGTCGGAAGACTGGTTAAAGTTTAATGATGGCATATTATGTAAATCAGTAAATATACCAGAGGGATAACGAAGAGAAATAGGGACTTGGGGACCTTCTTTTTTGTTCTGGCGATAGAGTTTTTTTATTTCATAATAACGTAACTACATATTTATGGTAACAGATTTCTTCTTTGAAGGTGCTAGTTAGTTTAACCACAGATAATGTTGAACTTTGAAAAAATCTTAGGTACCACCCGGGGTGTAAGAACCCCTTCCGTCATGTGTTAGTCTAAATATAAAGACTCTTACCGAAGTTTAACAATGACCCCATAAAATTAAAACTTTACTGAATACTACTCCTAAGGGTAAACGACCAAATACGAGATGTGATGGGAAAAGTTGATATGAGTGAAAAAGGAGAGGCTACCTCGTCAACAACTGACTGTGACGAATGGAGGAGAAAAACATATCGAGCTGCTCCCTAATAAACTGGGCGCAGGGCAGGATGATGACGATAAGTGCCTCTCAATTAACCTTAACGCATTTCATATTCCACACAACCCATCCCTGTCTTCGACTCTCTATTCAATGGTTATTTTTATTTTATGTCTTTTATTGGCATCCCCGTGGAACATTAAGAGCCGCTCGGATCTAAATATTATCCTGGGTCCATTTCCCGCCTTGAGTCTGGTTGGAGGTAGGACTTTTCAGGGTCTGACTGGCTAGATACCACCCTAGCAGCGTTATCTACTGCCCTGCAATATTTGTGTGAGAGTACACTATTAATGGCTCAAAGCTCAGAGAAGCCTTCGTGTGGTAGCAGATTTAACGAATATTTCTGGTTAAGAATATCTTAATGAAATAAGCTGTATTGACCGCTAGGGGCAGCGCAGACGACAGACTATCCGTGACGCACTTTTTAGTCTGTGAAAATAGAACCTTTGCAATTATGCAGTAACGCACACGACGCGCAAAAGTTCGGCGTACTTTGTACGCCGGAATTTACATCTTATTGTGCGCCGCAGACTCGATCACACAAAAAGTGTGCCGTCAGCGCTGCACCCTAACAACTGAAATACCAACTAAAGTTTAAATAAAAATTATAATTAATTATTTGTAAAGATGATGTCAACAAGCTTGATCGATGTTTGCTGCCAGTTCAGCTAGCAAATGTTTGACGTGTCCTGAGCAAGCTCTTATTCTCTTTCTGTTTGAACACCCTGAAACAGCCACTCTGAGTTGTACTCTCGGAAAGTGTGTTTGTGTCATCCCAAAGGGTTTAAGTTGAGACGGATTTACGAAATTCAATTCATATTGTTATGTTACAGTGACTCGTGAAAATATCATTTTCACGGAATGTTTTTACGTTGTTAGTGTTTACAGGGTTACAAGAAAATATTAGTTCCTCACAAATATGAAAAAAATTGATGGAGGGATGAGAATTTTTAATTATATTATGTCATTATTATGATCACCGATTGCAGGTTGTGTTATCACCGAGCCTTTTTACGTAGCAACTACAATTTACCTACATTACAGAACACAACCATTCCACTGATGGTGTTATTACATATAGATTAATTTATTCAATTATTTATTTTTAGAATATCCTATATTGTGCGTTTTTGTTATTTTTTATTGTATTTTTGTCTGTTCTATGTGCAATAAAGAATATTTATTATTATTATATCCGTTTGAAATGTAAAAGAAGAACATACTTCTTATAATTCATGAGAGCTTAATATACACTAACCTATTCTTAAGAAGACTGTCACATTAATAAAAAATTGTTTGCACTTTGTACAGTTATGTGATCTCGCCTGCTGTAAAATATAAGACATGGTCGATGCTCTCTCCTCCTTTGATAGCCCATGTAATTGCCCCAAAGTAACTATTAGACTATTCCACGAAGAGAAAGAATATACAGCCAGAAACAAAAATGACAACCGATTTCCATCCCCGTCAAAGCGATAATAGTTCAGCGATGACAAAAAATCATTTCTTCATCCATTAGTCTAATGGTCCCAAAATGCCAAAGTTGGCCCGGCAATTTAAATTTAAAAATTCATGAGCGTAAGCTTTTTTCGCGATATTGCGGGACATACTGATTTATCACTCGCGTGATGGTCGCATTGCAAGGAGCTGTCTCCAACGGGAAATATATGGGCCTCTTTGAAGCGCAGAAAGATGGGTAATTTCATTGAATTTATGAACGTATCACCGTTGAAATTGCCAAGTTGAAAATTCAGATGTAAAATTGCGATAAACATCCGCCCGAACTGCTAAACAGAGGTTTTGTTTTCGAGCTGTTACTGATGTTGGTTTATTTGTAACATCAGAACACTGTTGGAATTTGCATACAAAGCAGAAACAATATTACTTTTTTGTAAAGTTTTAATATTTATTATACTCCACAAAGCGACTGCACTTCGTCTAATGAAAAGTGGGGGCTCAAGTTTCTGTAACAATGGAATAGAAGCTTAGGTTTCATAACGACACAAATAAGTCGCAAAGACGTCGCATTGCATCGGAATCGATGAAGACTTACGATTATACAAAATAAATAGCAGCAACAACTAAAAAAGTTTTTATAATCTTTTGTGTTGTATAATGCCTTGTTGGTCTGGGTTTATATACCCCTTAAGAATGGTTCGGTCACTAGCTACAAGGCACCCACTCTGTCTCGGATGTGAAGGTAATACCGGGGAGTTTTGTGGTAAGTGGGGAGCGTACTTCTTTTGTCACATACACGGGTCTCTCTATCCTGGGGTAATGACGCATAAACGCAGTCTCCTACGAAAAAAAAAGTGGTATAAGTAACTGGCCAGAATCTTGAGGACCCACATCCAATTGCTGGGTTGGTTTGCAATCATCAATATTTATTTGGCAAGTGTGGTGATAAAGCCATCCCATTGTTATAATTATGACTCGATTTCAATGATACGTCGCCGCGTCGTTAGAATAGGTAAAGGATCAGTTCATTTCTTATTTTATTTTAATTAAGGCGCAATATGTAAGCACATACATTTCATATGAATGGAAACAATAAAAATTATGAACATGCTATCATTTAAGTTATGTTTTAATAAAATCTAAAAAGGTTTTACTTTTCTATATACTTATTCAATCACGCCGCAATTGCCTAATAAAAAGAACTTTAGTGGCAATTCCTAAAGCCAATAGCGTGATTATCCCTCTATAAATGGCATCTTCCTGTACGGGAACTTCCTGTCGCGTGCAAAGACATATCTACGAGTATAGCATAGTAGAAATAGTACGCAGTACGTTATCGTCATACAAATGCACCAGATTGTACATAATGTATGCGCCATTAGTACTTGTATCTATGCTTCGCCCCACGCACAATAAAGAAATCTCTTTGTTTGCTTGATCGAATATTTGCTTGAGTGTGCGTGTGGCGACGCACAGAATATTGTGCGACAAACTTATCTGTTCCGGTGGCGGTGTCGCTATTGTCGTTTAGTATTGCCATTAAATATTTTTGCACTTTTGGGAGTAAAATAATATTACTGTCCGAGTGTGCACAAAGTGATCGAAAAGTTAATCTGATATTTTAATAATTGTTGCTGCTGACAAAAACCTAAGACAACAATTAATCACTTTTTTGTTAAATTTAATTTCTCAATATTAACAATTCACTTTGGATTAACCAAATAAAATAAATGGCTTGTTTGTAAGAACAACAACTGGCAACACTCTCCTGTAGCAGATTTTAAAATTGACAACTTCACGTTGTTCCATTTTGGCCACCGGATCAGATAAGTTTGCCGCACACTATGTTGCACACATCGTACAAACCACGCGCGGTGCGTTGTATAAAGATAACATACTATGTACTTTTTCTACTATGTCTACCCATACCCATTCTAGTATGAACGAACATCCTCACATTTATATAAAACCTTGCGTGTAAACATTTTACCTATCACAGGATTTATAAATGTGTGACCTTGAAGGTCACTGACCTTATGATGTCAGCGGAAAAGGAAGATGTTTATTCGTTTTGCTGATGTATTTATAGATCGCGAAGACAATTACTGTGGTAAGGTACTCAGGTACATTCGGGTATTTTTAGTGACGACCAATTTGGTTCCATTGTTACCCTACGTAAAATAGTAGTATTTTTTCATAAAAAAAATTCTCCCGATCGCACCTAGGTGGTATAGATACCTATATGTACATACGCGGAAAAAGTAACTACCTATTTAGTTTTTTTTAGATTTTATTAAGTACATTACAGGTCAGAGCTGGGGTGCAATGGGGCAGTACCCACACCGGGGTACGCCTATGTGGGGGGCCTTACTATTTTATAAAAAAAAGTTTCGTAATCAAAAAGAACAATATAATAGATAACTTTGGCATAAAAACAGAATTTACGCCCAATCATATCCTCCCAGTAAACTAGTTCTACTTTGTTTCAATCGTAAATTTAGAAAATCTCCGATTTCTGCTTCTCGCTATAACCAGCTAGTTTGACACTTTATAGAGATTTACAGAAAGCACTATGAATGTTACTTAGTTGTAACTTGTAGGTACCTGTACAGTTGTTCACCCTGTTTCGCTTGTGTGAAATTTAGGATCGCCGGTAATAAGACCGATGTTTTTTTTTAAAGTGTCTGGTATAGAATTTTAAAAATTATAAAATTTTAAATTTTAAATTTATGCTGCGCACATTTATAAATACATAATTTTTCATAGCAAAAAAAAAAGATTTAGAATTAGTGTGGTCGTTCGACCTTTATCCAAACCTGGGATTTTGCCTCAGTTTGCATATTAACTTCTGCAATAATGGTACGTGATGGTGAGCAATTGTAATGGTAACTGCTTACCCATATGCTTACCTGCCGTACTCTGGCCGGCAATAGCCAGAGCTAAAAAAAAACCTTTATGCTGATGCTCCACCATTAGGTATACTCGTAGTATAAAAAAACCTAAAACAGAGATAGCTGTTTTCCGTCAGGTGATATAATGTCTGCCAAACAAGGATATATGACAAAATAAATGCGCACTATATTTTTTTATTTTACTCTTTCAAACATTTTACGTACTATATTTCCCAAATAAAACACTTTCTACACAGGAAACAAAGGCACGATAAGTAAGAATAGTCTTGAAGTAAAAGCCCACATTTAGTAGTTGTTATATCCGCGACGCCGACGTCTGGTGGCTATACTAGCTATTTTATTTTTTAAACTTTCTCACTATCTCCCAAATATTTCACTTAACTAACCTCGGCCATTAATGTTTACTGCGCTCTCCCGAATATTTATTTTAAAAACTGTTCCCCTCCGTGGTGGGAACTGTGTCGAGATAAGGCGGGGACTACAATAGCAAAGAAGGGGAAAAGCGAGGCGGTTTCGCTTCAATCATGTCACTGCTGTATCTTTCGCTTAAGTTCACACTGTAGCTTTGATTTCCTATCGCTAATGAACTTGTGTTTTTTCTTTACTTGGGTTTTGAGTGGGT
Source organism: Mecyna flavalis (assembly GCA_949319885.1). Taxonomy (NCBI): domain Eukaryota; kingdom Metazoa; phylum Arthropoda; class Insecta; order Lepidoptera; family Crambidae; genus Mecyna; species Mecyna flavalis. The sequence continues at coordinate 13,290,940 of OX439426.1, forward strand.
ACTAAATCATCTTACATAAAATAAATCATAGAATCAACATAGAATAAAATATCAAATTATTGAAATCTGTACCAAGAGATACCGGGATCTCAGAGAGAGTCATAAAACGCTATGAACATTATCAAAAGCGTTTATTTTAGATGTTTTTATTTACCTATAAAGAGTTTAAATAATTTTCAGTGAGTGTCTAAGTCATAGATATTTTATCAGTGACTTACCACCATAGACAGAAGACGTATTGCATGCTACATGCAATTTCATGACTGTAAGTTCCAATAAAACCATGAATCATTATTAATGGTTCTCAAGCTAGTTATAGGATAGTTCTTTTACTACTAAGTACATACTATGTAGTTTAGCTAGCTAAATTAATGTAATTTACCAAATATAAATAATTGCTAAAATTTTCGTGTTGCATGATAATCTCTATTTAAGATTTACGTTGCTTTGATTGTAATTGGTCGAGAAAAGTAACATGAAACAAAATTTTGAGCCAGTCTATTTCGTTCGTACTAGTAGGTACTGCATAGTACGAACTACGATAGACTACGACTACGTTTTGGTTGCAGTTTTTAAAAGAGAACTCATGTACTGAGCGATACTAAAAAAAAGTTTTCGTTATACTTCTTATTCAGTGTGACCTACCCTTAACACCGCTGAACGGTCTCGGCGAGGGCAGTAAAAGTGCCATTTCTGCCAAGACAGCGTCCACAATATCGCCACAGTCTGGGACGCAGTAAAATGTTTACAAAATATCCTGCTTTGTTGCGGGCGCGTTGTAAGTGTTTCATATTGCTTTTGTATCACCAGTTTGCGCATACTGCGTTACATTTTCTTCTGCCGATACAATCGGATTTTGAGGGGACGGTTGTTCGGTCGTTATTTTATTCCAGCTGGTTTGAATGTGTGTAGAATGGTAAGTATTGTGCATTCAAGTCTTGTTTCCTGAGGAGTAGGTGACTGTCATTTTGTATAACATTCACGTGACTGGTAAAATGGTTTTTGGTTTTCGATTAGATTCATTTTAGTACGTAAGCGATCGAAAACTCCTTGTTATTTAATTTACACAAAGTTGATTTACAAGCCGGTGTTTTATCTATTGCTAAGCAGTTACACTGACCAGCTTTATTAAAACCTGACATTAGTAAGCAACGTTCCGGGAACTTTCTCCTTAGTTCTTCGAGTCTTTTAGTTCATACAACTTCTTATTCATATTAATTGTTCTGATAACATTATACCTATGTTATTAATACTAGTTTTACACCCGCGTAAACTATACAACGTGATTCCAAAGGAATAATGTGATATTTTCCGGGATAAAAAGTAGCCTATATCAATCTCCATCTGTCAAACTATTCGATTACTCTTTTTTTACGTGAAAAACGTACAAACCAAAACACTTTCATGTTAATAATAGTAGCTTTGATTCGTCACTGTCTGTTTAATTAATTTTCTTGATTATTAACTGTCATAATATACTCTTTACTTATGATTTCTCTTGCTAACAGCAGACCCATTCAAACAAACGCTTATTACGGTAAAGGGTGATCGAACCCGAAAATCTAGCTTAGTCTAGTGCCAAAATATTGGTTGATAGACAAGGTACTAGCATACTACACCGTTACGATGTACTCTCCACAACGATTCAGTGTACGTTACTCCATCCCGTAGTCGCTTTTATGACGGGAAACAGTTATTAAGATCGATGTTGGCTCTAGACGAATAAAGCGGGATAGTATAATAAAATATGCATACTGGAGAATATTAAAAAATTATATAATGCTGTTTTCTCACCAACATTCCATGCTGCCTCTAGGCAACTGAGAATTTTTTATATTTTATTTTTCTAACGTAGCTCAGTTAAAGTAGCATAGTGATTACGCCAAGACACTTCATTGTTATGATCGCTTTATTTTAATAATAGAAGCCTTCTATTTTTGTATTTAGTTATGTATGTGTGAACGAAATTGCAGTTAAGTATTCATAATATGTAAGTAAGTATACCTTATAAGTATATTATCTAGTTAGTTATCAGGTTACATCTTCTACCAACGCTTGAAACTTAGCCACTATATTATCTTGCGTTGTAGTTGGATGACTGACGAAAGCACGTCCAACCACTGGGTTATTTTGTACTTAAACATACCCATAATAACCTGTAATATAAGATCGTAGTAACATGCTAGCGAACTAGATCTTAAAATCATCAATTTGAATTTATTAATAGAGCAGCAATCCCATTTAAGCAAGTGTTATAATACGTATTTTCATCATCACAATCAAAATATTATGCTTTTCTCCAGAAGCGTAATTCAATACTAAATTAAACTAACCAGGTAGAAAATAAGATACCCCTTGTATAATGATTACTTTTATTGTGCATACATGCTACACAATCGAAAAACGTTACCCTCCTGAGGCAGTCCCGTGAAGATCAGAACATATCTCTCGAACAGATGTAATATCTAATAATACATTGTACCATTGAACGGGAGAAAGGAACAATATGAACAAGCTCGTGACCCAATATTCAATTTTTCCCCTTTTACATGTCAATAAACACGTATTAAATATGAAAGAATTGTTCTCAATTGCATTCAACATCGTTCCTTGAAATAATTTTGTTGTTTTATCGTCTTTATTGGCTAGGTTTAGAGTTCACTTTCCGATGACGGTTAAGATCTTATTCGCCGTCTATACCGCCTCGCGTGACTCGTAAAGTTGACAAAACACCATTCCTAGCCTCTTCGAAGTACCATATCTCTGAGCCAACTGCAATTTTCGTACATATATGGCCATTCCGTGCGAGTATGAAAGCACTTAGGCACTGGACGGTGGAGTTACTACACTAATTTGGTCTTGAAAGTCGTTGTTAGAGGCGATGAAACAGGAAAATCTGTTAGTATAGAAAAAACATCATTGACATTAGTGCTGCTTACTTGGTGAAACAAATGAACTTACTGGTAACGAAGACAATTTGGCTTTTATGTGTTGCGCGTAGTAGCACCTCTTTTCGAAAGCCTGCAGCGATATGTCGACTAACCGTCTCAACTTGGTAGGTTACGTGGCAATCGTCGCGTCGAGGTAAGTTCACTCGATAGGTATGAACCACGTCTTAGTTTAAAAAATATATTCTCTGGTAAGGTAAAGGCGTCTATTACCGCGGTATTTCGAGGAAATTTGACTTTAGAGTACAATATTGTGGAATAACAACTGTCCTTGTCTAATAGGGATTTTTTGTAGCGTTCTATAGACTTTTAACTCCATACTTTCGCACTTTTCATGAATTAAGTTTGAAGCGTTATATTTATTTTAATTGTTTTTAGTCAGGGCTGCTGCGTCCTCTATTACCGAGGTATTGAATCTATTACCGCGGTATGGTGGCGCCTATTACCGAGGGTAGGAAAAAAAATTAAACTTAATATAATATAATAATAAAATACAATACTTAATATAACTTATTAAATATAATAGACGAGCCATTTGGTGTAATGGTCGAGAAGTCGGCTATTACACCAGAGGTCGCGGGTTCGATCCCCGCACAGTACAAACATTTGTGCGCATAAATATGTCTGTTTGTATCGGTCTGGATGTTTCTATGTATAATATGTATGTATTTACAAAAAAAAAGTATATAAGTAATGTTTATCCGTTGTCTGGCACCCATAGCACAAGCTAATGCTTAGTTTGGGGCTAGATGGCGCTGTGTAAATAATGTCCAGAGATATTTATTTATTTATTTATATCCCGATGGTTTAGACAGAAGTCACCCTGTATCCTGTAGTACAAATAAACATCCAGACACAGAACAAACACAAATATAATGTTCATCATATAAGTGTTTGTCTTTGGTGGGATTCGAACCCACGACCCCTTACACATAGGTCAGGTTCACTACAAAACGCACCATCGGGCAAACCAAAAAAGAAATGTATACATAATTACAATTAGTTCTTTAGTTACCTAGTAAAAAGTAAGTTTATCTATACAGTAACGGAACTCTAAATAATTAATTTTACCTGGTTATCATTCGGTAATAGATTAATTATGGAAACTCTTATTCCGAGCCCTTGACCCTCGGAATTAGATCCCCATAGAATCTATTACCGATGTATGCCGCGGTAATAGGAGAAGAACAGAATGTTCTAAAATGTAATTCCGACCCATAAAAAACTAATAAATTTATAAATACTTGGTGCCAGTTCGCAAAAAGAGATTTCAATCTTTAAGGATAACAGTATTTTACATCACTAGATACCCCGTATCATCCATTTTTTTACGAATTAATATTGCAATTTTTTCACGTCATTTTGGATACTCGCTACAAAAGTAGTCTTTCAATACGATAGTTTTTATAAAAATATAAAGGTTTCTACTGGACTTTGTATACATCTGAATTAGATTTTTAGTTTCTAGAGAATATGAGGAATGAAAAATATTAGAAAGTTCACTAAGATAATGATTTTAAATATACTTAATTAGCAAATATCTAGACCCTTAATTTATTTTCTATTACCGATGGTACCCTCGGTGATAGAATCCACCCTCAATTTTAGGCACCTATTAACGCGGGTTTTTAAAATTCATATTACTATGTATTTAGATATGATTTCACCATGAAAAGTATAAGACAATACGCTTATTAAACACATAAACAAGTAAACAAAACTCGAAGTCAGTTAAACAGTGTTTAACATTTAAAATTACGTAACAAAAATATGAGTGCACTAGCATGAATTGCTCCGTTTTTGTATGGAAACCGCCTGCTCCTGCGCTCCCGTCGCACAAACTGATTTTTTTTATCCGTTTGCTTGTAGGCATGCTCACTGGCACCCGTTGGTTCGATGCAAAATACTACAAGTTACAACTTGTCTCAAACGGTATTTTGCTAAAGTTGCTGCTAATAATATAAAATGCGAAAATATCGAATACCTCGGTAATAGGCGCCGATTTTGCGTACCGCGGCCATAGGCGCCTTTACCTTATTTAAAATATTCCTGAAAAATATGTGAAATATTAAATCTAACAAAAGGAAGTTATTTCACTTTGAAAGGCAAGTTTTCTCAAAAGTTCTTTTACAAATTCAATCTTATAAAGTCTGTCATATTGACCATATAAGATTAGGCCAAGAAATACGAACAATTCACCAACTGGACACACGAGACTGGACACAAAATACCATGGTTACGATATCTGACTGTTTATGACAGTAGTGCTGCTTAACTTGGTAAAACAAATGAACTTATCGGTAGCGTAGGCACAAAGTTGGCTGAGATAGTGTCGCGCGCAGTTGCACCTCGCTCCAAGACCTGCAGCGAAGTGTCAACTAACCGCTTCAACTTGGCCCGTTTCGCGGCCTCGAATAACTTCACAAGCGATACGAACTACAACCGCGAGGCTCCTATCCTCTACTCGCTAACTAACTGAATTATTCAAACTGGAGCTGTCGCGAAACCGAAATAATTAGGTTTTATGTGTGGATCGCGGCTGTGCCACTTACAGCGTGTGACGTACGCCTGCAAAGCTCTGTTTTGAAATTGTATGAAATAATTTACGTGTCTACGTTCAGCGCTAACTAAGGAAATCGTCGGATAAAGCAGAACGTTGTGTGGAAGTGTCGTACTTACGTTAAACATTTGAAACCGCTTCAGATATCTTGCTTGCTTTTACTAAAGAGATCACGGAATAGAAATCCGTGAACGAGACTAAATGGAACGTGAACAAAACTAATTTTTGGTTAAGCATTTGTTGTAGGTAAAACCGAAATCAACTCTACATTTTTTCCCAAATTATGTTGTTAAGATTTTAATTAGTTGAATAACCTCTCTTTACACCAAAATATCCGTGATATTTAACTATAAAAGTACTAAATTTTCTAATTAATTAAGATCCTTTGATTAAAAGGTTCGTGCTTACCTTCCGCCTTTGTAAAGGGATGGATACATTATGTAAATGAAGTGGACTTAAACTAGATACAAAGTAGGCTTGCTTGTGTTGGTTACTTACGGAATACTTTTTCTATACTTTTTATTGAGGAGTAGAACGCATTTACGCGCCATAACCGCTGGCTAGTGACGCTTGCGGTCGTGTGTGGGGCTCGAGACTAAGTCCCACTACCCACTTAACTCCCCCGGTTTCCCCTTCACACCCGATTGGGACGAGCCGGTGCCAGCCTTGTGGCTATTGACCAGCTCTACCTATACTCTATACTTATATTATAATAAATATTATATGGAGGAAAGATTTGTTTGTTTGTATTGAATAGGCTCCGAAACTACTGAACCGATTTGAAACAATATTTCACAGTAATGTTTAAAAGCTTCATTATTCCTGGGTGACATAAAGTATTTTTGGTCCTATAAATGTGGAGGGAAGGGGGGGATAAGTGACAAAATAAATAGCGCGTGGGTGAAACCACGATGGCTACCGCTAGTTGGTAATAATTTTGATCCATTAGAGAAAAACTCAAACATTAAAATGAATTTGCGTTTCCGTTACAACTATATCTTATGATTTATTTTTGACATCTACCTAGAACACAAAAATCATTAGATTCAAAACTGGAGTACACCCGTTTTAACCTTCCGTTTATTGTGAACTCTTTTGTTCGTATATTTTATCTGCAATAAAGAATATGTATGTTTTGATAGAGGTAATAAAACTAACAATCAAAATCAAATATAATTAACTTTTGCTCGTTTTGGATTTTATATTGATCTATTCTATACAATTCAACAGTCTACAGGAACTTGAAGCTTTCATACAGAATTTCAACATTGGTTAAACAGATACTTACTAAAGACACAGGCTAAAGTTTGAGTATATCTAACGAGAATTTTTATCGCACTAAATACATTTTTGACCTACTTTCCGACAGTTTGAATGTACAGTTTATAGTGGCACGAAGAACATGTACGAACTTATAAAGGAATTCGCACTAGATATGCGGCGTAAAGATAATACACACTGAGTAGTCCTACTTCATTTTTAACCCAATCTACAACAACATAATATATCAAAAGTAGAAATGGAAATCTCTGGAACTTAATCTATCGATCTGGAATAAGATTGTAAGTGTCCTAAATTACCAATTTGTTATATACTAAGATTCTTATTACTCTAGTGGCATTGAAAAAGAAGTTACTTACCACCGCTGTCGCTTACCAATACTAAACACTTGATCTCATTATGGAAGTTCTGGTCTGCAAACCTTGAAATAAAACTGCCTTTTAAAATACAGAAATAAAAATTTACCAATTAATTGGCCAGACTTCATAAAAAATACACATTCTTTAATACACATTTTTTATTGAAAATCTTGTTAAGATCAGACCGTCGAAATTTCCGAAAACATTGCCAGACTGTGCCAAAGACAACACGGGAGACGCGATAAGCCCGGCTGTAGTGACTCGATGTCGCCTAAAGTTCCGTCTGTCGCGGCGACGCTACGTCAACGTTGTCTTGTGAACTAATTCACGCCTTGTATATTTCTGTTCTACTTACGACTCATTATGTTCTGAGTTTTACACAGCTGCCTTTTGTGTGTCACACTATCTGTCTTACCATTATTATTTTCATTTTAATTACTTCTGCTAAAAACAAGGATTTAGCTCAGAGGGTAGTAGTTATGATAAATGTCGTAGCAATTTCTATAGTCATGATTCTTTGAGGGACACTTTACTACGAGTCATCAGCTTAATGTACTGGCATAGTTGCTAAAACTGGGTACTTTTCGAGTTTAATAATAAGAGGAGATTATTATTAAACTCGAAAAGCACCTAGTTACACAACACTACAGAGACTGTAATTGGTCATGTAAATCCTCGCATATCATGCTTGTGTTATGTATTTTATTAAAGTACACAGTCAAAATTGAGTTAGGATCATCAAACCGTCGAAGTTTCCTAAGAACATTGCCAGTAACATCCTGAGGAGCAGTATATAGGGACGCGATAAGCCCGAGTGTAGTGACTCGATGTCGCCTAAAGTTCCGTCTGTCGCGGCGACGCTGCGTCAACATTGTCTTGTGAACTAATTCACGCCTTGTATGTTTCTGTTCTACTTACCTCTCATTGCTGTTAAACAGTTTTAACTTGGGGATTAAATAGGTTTCGTTTAGAGCTGCCTTTTTATATTTTTAAATTTGTTTTTAATTGGTTTGATTTTATTTACCTTTTCAGTCACTGCTAGACCAAATAGTTCTTATAACTGCATCACATTTTAAATAATTATTCGACCTCATAGATTTGAAAATGTTAAATTTATCGTCGTGAGTTAACCTTTAGTTAGTCTTTTATACAATACTTATAAAATGGGCTACAATATTTTCTGAATTTCAATAGAATATGCCGCAGTGGCAGCTTACCGTCAGCCTGTCTGCCAACAGAAACGAACCCGTATCCGTGTAATCACATAGACATTCACCCTGTCATGTGTACAATCCTTGTAATTTAGTCGTTAATTCAAAGGCTGATAACCTTACAGCCTTCAGAACATTGACACGTAAAGGAGTAATTACACTTCGTAGAAAGAAGTCGCAGATCTAATATCCCCCCAATTATATCTCAAGACACTTGTATAAGTAGAATCAGATTAAGTAATAATTACTAAAAGGAAAAACGCCGGATTTGGATTTATTATTAATCATTCTGATGAATAGAAAAGGATTACTTTTATCAATTACTTTGTACCTTCAGAAAAAGATAATAATGATATTCAAAATGTTATTTATGACAACCATAATACCAGTATCGATACCAATTAGCCATAATTAATTTACTGACTCCATGATGCATTTGCTATTGGCCCTCTATCTATCTGTGATTATAGGTTAATGGTAAATATTTGTTCTTTTGTGTATGTATGTCAATTTTATCCTTTTTTTTCGGAGGAGAATGCATTTATGCACCATAACCACAGGTAGCTAAACCTGCGGTCGTGTGTAGGACTCGAGACTGAAGCGTCCACTACCCACTAAACTCCTCCGGTTCCCCTTTACACCCGATTGGGATGAACCGGTGCCAGCGTTAGCTATTGACCAGCCCATCCCCGGGATGTCAATTTACACTATTTTGATATCAAGTAAAGGCCGGCAATATATTTGTGATTCCTCCGGATTTGCGGGTATCTATGAGCGGCGGCAATTGCTACCATCAGGTGACCCAGGCGCTCGTTGCCTCCCTCTTACATAAAAAAAAGGTTTTTTGTACGAATTTTCTAGATAAATATAACTATGCACTTTAATGAAAATATTTTGCAGGACTCATTGATTTAAGAATTTTGAGTCTTATAAAAAGAAAATTATTCACTCGAATCAGGAGCTGAATGTATACAGATAATTTAACATTCTCAAACAGTCCCGGAAATGTAAGCAACATTACGATTCATTGTATGTGTACAAAGTGAAACCCATCGTTTGTTCTTGACATCCGAGAAACCCTCATTTGATCTTCATTATAGATTGCGAGCTTACGAAGGCATCTGTTTAAATATTGACCTGCAGTTGTCAAAGTGATTTGGATAAATGATTTGTGTTAAGATAATGAATATATTTGTATCTTCTTTTAGTGCAGGAGTTTTATCAAGTTTCATAGACTAGAATAAACTGTTTTTTTTATTATTACAAGCTGTGCAACATGTAAATGTGAAGAAAAAATACGTGACCACTTACTAAGAATAGAAGCTGTCATAGTATCTGAAAATCAAAACAAAAAACAGCATAAAAACAAAATTAGGAAATGCCAATTGTTCGGCGTTACGATTGAATTACACAAGCAAGTGATAGTGCAATCAATATTATCTATGTTAACGGAAATGTATGTAAGCCTTCTAACCTATATCCATCCGAGTCGATTTCGGCCTCCGGTCGTTTATACAATGTTTGTTTTTTCACTTGTAATATTAGTCACCAAGTTATTATTTTTACACCTCGTCTAACAACAAAAGCCGTTTTTTATACATTTCCTAATACATTATTGGAATTATATACAATTCTTAGGAAATGTGTATATCTCCTAGGATATGTATGGATTAAAGACACTATTTTATACATTTCCTAAATAGCTTCGTAATTGTATGCTTTTTCTAGAAGTTGTACACAATTCCTAGATTTCATAAATTTTCGGTAACATACATACATATAATAAGAAACATCCTCTATTACACTTCATCAATATATCTTCATAAGGTCCTTGTGTATAACCTTAATATTCAACTTGAATGTTTCTTTGTCAGCAGGTGTTGAGGTGCCCGAATTCGGGGAGCCCATTACCAACTTGACGGTGCCCATAGGGAGAGACGCGACCTTCGAATGTATCGTTGTCAACCTCGGCAATTACAGGGTAAGAAAAGTTAAAATATTGTTAAAGTTGACGAGTTGGTGTAAAGGTTGGGAAGTTGGCTATTAGGTACACCGAGAGACAAACATTTTGTATGCGTGAACAAGTCTGTTTGTTCTTCTAGATGTTTCCTAGGTATGTATAATAGGTATGTATTTACAAGTGCCACTACAAAGGCATAATAGAAATCAAGCTGTCGCCACAATAATGAGTAACTGTTACTAGCAGACCCGGTAAACTTCATATTACTTACCTCTTAATATAAACCTTAATAATAAAAAAAATATTAATTTAACCTCTAGTTTTTTCCATACTTTCACATCGTTTAAACCTTTCCTGGACTTCCACGAATATTTCAAGACTAAAATTAGTCAAATCGGTTTAACCGTTCTCGAGTTTAAGCGAGACCAACGAACAGCAATTTTTTTTATATATATAGATAGATTATCATCGACCCATAATGACCGAAGACCATGTGTGGGAAACTGACCCGGGAGTCCAAAAAGGCTAAGAAAAGAAGGCCTTTAAAATGTTTTAAGCCATTCGAGATACAATAATCTTGTTTCACGGGTTTAAAGGTTGTGTTTCCCAGTCGCAAATTGCATGTAAATAATGTAAATAATATAATCCACGCGTTCTCAATTTGTAAGATCTTTAACAGGCGCGTTACGTCAATCTCACGTGTAGACGTTATCACATAAACATGACATCTGACAACAATCAGACTACGTAGAGAGTTTTATAAACAGCCCGTATACGTTGTAGATAATTTATAACAGTATACATACGAAAATAAAAATGTTAACAAATCTAATAATCATTATTAATATAAGTTGAGTTTTTTTTATACCACATCAGTTGGCAGACAGGCACGCAGCCCACCTGATGGTAAGCGGCCACTGCGGACTATTCCATTAAGGGACGCTTCACCTGGAAGCGTCGCTCAATGTGCTGCCAGACTGTAGGCTCAACTGATCTTCGAGCTTCTGATTTCAAGTATACTGGCTCCCACATTAGTTTTGCCGGAACACAGCCAGAGCTGCTATGGCGGCAGATTTCAGGTAGTAGGGTTGTAGCTAGCCATTCGGACTCTGAAAAGTCCTACCACCAACCAGACTCAAGGTGGGAATCGAACCCATGACCTCCATGTTTTTATACCTGTGCGGCTTAGCCACTGTTCCACGGAGGCGGTCATTGAGTAGTAGTAGTAACGTCTAGTTCTTTTGATTTTCGTAATCAAAGCCTAGACCGGTAAAGGAGGCTACACATTTCATTTGATCGTTAGCGTTAGTTTTCTAGTATAATTACATAATTATTTTGTATCGTATATTTGCTGTGATCAGAATCTGTGGTGAAAAAAGATTATATTTTTATTATAATGATTGCATACTTAAATTTTTTGGGAATGTTTGATACTGGCAGTTAACCAGAGATAACTTCATCTATCTAAATGCAATTGCGAGTTACTAAAGCAAACGAAAACCGCAATGTAAGGTAGACTGTAGAATGTGTCGCATAAAAGGCAAGCTGACATGCCGAAACCTGCAAGACGCGAACAAAGACCCAAGTCGGTAATTCCGATGCATTCTAAGTGTACCCCTTCCATACAATTAAAGTTGAACCAAATTAGAATTGTAACAAGAAACTTACAGGTCTCAACTGCACGCGGTATAAATTCCAGCGAGGAATTGACTTTGCCAATTTACTGATAGCTTTAGTCCTTTAATTCGTCGCCGAGTTTAAAAGATAATTGTTTTAAAGTTACAATTCCAATGACCTTCTACTGCTTTTTGGAGGCGAAGCAGATTGTGAAGTTTGTTGTTGTTATTTTAATATCAAAAGACAAAAGTAGTAATTAATGGTTCATAGCTTTTAAGGTGACAATGGGGTGAAATATTCCCCTTTTTGACTCTTAGCTTAGTCTACACGCGACGTTTGTTACACGAAATGCTTTTTCCTCAAGCGAAAGTGATTTTGTTAGCTGAAATGAGTTTTGCAAATGAGAATCGCATGTTTAAATTAACCATTTACGTCCATTAAACTGATAATGAGATAATGTAAACAACTAAAATAAAGCTTTGTATTTAAATTTTCTACTGGTACATGACTTTTATTTATCAATAATTCAGTCTTGCCAATCATTCCTTCTATTTCGCAAACTTGCTATTACAAATAAGTCTTGTCCATAAAAAAGCATCTAGGTTTTATTGGATACTTCTTCCAATATTTTAATATAGTAAATTCATCACTGCTTTGAATAGACAAAGATAAATAACACCGTGAATATAGCGGACTACGCTATTTTAGGAAAATTCGGTCACGCGTAATTTCATTTGTTATTTGATTGGACATGACAGCATCCATTTTTGTAGTGTATTAAATAAAAAAATATAGGATAGCATCACATACGTTGCGTTGATCTAATCTTAAATAAATTTGCTTAAAAATACGTTTTATTGATTTCATAAACAACAAATATAGGTACTTAATTACAAATAAATATCCAGACACAGAACAGTCACAAATTAAAATGTTTGTTCTGAGTGGGATTTAAATGAGCCATCGACAAGTCAAGCTTTGATTTAATTTCAAAGTAAGTAGTTTATGCTCGTGTGTAATGTGAAGTGTTATAAAAACAAAATCAACACAAAAATATTATAAAAAAGTGCTGGTAGGAAAAAAAAGTTTATGACGTGCAAAATAATTTCATTGTAAATCAAATTGCAAAATAAATACTTTGACTTTTGACTTTGAAAACTAAACATCCGAAAAACCATAGGCATGCTCCCGGTAGGGCATGGTCACTCACTCACTACCTAATCCGCCGTTACGCCATTCAAAGACCAGATCTAATACTGTTATCATTTCAGGTGGGCTGGGTGAAAGCGGACACGAAGGCGATCCAGGCAATCCACGAGCACGTGATCACGCACAACCCCAGGGTCTCCGTCTCCCACAGCGACCACTCCACGTGGTACCTGCACATCAAGAACGTGCAGGAAGAAGACCGAGGCCAATACATGTGTCAGATCAACACAGACCCTATGAAGAGTCAGGTTAGTACTATAAATCTTAGGTTCATATGTTTTCCATAGCTTCTTATCCTTAGACAAACGGACTTGCAGCCGTATGTGGGACTTGGACCTAAAATAAAAGCTAACGCTAGACTAGCGAGATCTGCCCGTATGTGTCTCACAGAAGAAGAACTAAAAAAAATAAGAACTAAAAGCGTTCGTCCTACTTCCCGCCAAGCTTACGCGAAAATTTTATTTCATCTATATACTAATATTATAATTATGCAGTGTAAGTGTATAAGTATACATATTTATTACTTTTTGACGCAAAAACTAATATTGTTAGCAAATACATTAATAAATAAATCTTAATAACGTCTGATAAATGTACATAATTATGTATATCGCAGTTTAAATTCTGCAGTTGTGACATTCTATTAATTTCAATTTTTTTTTTGACGAGCCATTTGGTGTAATGGGCAAAAAGTCGGCTATTAGACCAGATGTCGCGGGTTTGATACCCGCACGGTACAAACATTTATGTGCATGAACATGTCTGTTGGTATCGGTCTGGGTGTTACTATGTATAATATTTATGTATTTACAAAAAAAAGTATAAACCTAAGTAATGTTTATCCGTTGTCTGGCACCCAAAGCACAAGCTTATGCTTAGTTTGGGGCTAGATGGCGCTGTGTGAATAGTGTCCAAAAATATTGTTTTATAACTCTAATCTCTATACTAATTCCATCAATACAATGCTTTTGTCCTCAGATGGGTTTCCTAGACGTGGTGATACCGCCAGACTTTATCCCAGAAGAGACTTCTGGGGACACAATGGTGCCAGAAGGCGGCACGGCGAGGGTGTCGTGCAAAGCTCGGGGGGTGCCGCCTCCAAGAGTCATGTGGAAAAGGGAGGATGGACAAGAAATAGTTGTACGGGACCACACAGGGGTAAAAAGCAAAGGTAAGATTACTTTATCTCCGTGTCACATCTTTCTCGTTGGAAACTGAAGTTTAAAATGAGCCTACTCTTGGTTGTGGAATTTTATAGTCTGTGGTCAAGGGCATTATGACCAAGATTCTATTGTGATTGAGGTAGGTACCTTATAGATATCCACTTGTTTCACAAAAATGTTAAGTATGGTGTTTGTGAATCAAGTAACACATAATTACGTTTATTATAACAATTTTGTAAATATTAGGTGAATAAGATGCCATTTATTTGTTATAAATGACCTCACCCTCACCCCACCTCATTCACCTGATTATTAAGGAAAGCGACTGCCTCCGCGGTTTCACCCGCGCGTCAATTATCTCCCCCTTCCCCCCACATTTTTGGGATCAAAAGTACCCTATACCACCCAGGGATAGTGTAGCTTTCTAACAATGAAAGAATTTTCCAAATCTGTTCAGTAGTTTCATAGCCTATTCAATACAAACAAACAAACAAACAATAAAATCTTTCCTCTTTATAATATTATAGTATAGATTTATGACATTTTATAAACAAAATTGTTTAAACGATCAAAGTTTTATTATTAATCCTCTGACATAGGAAATAGATAAGATGGATTAAATAGATAAGGAAAATCCGACATTCATAAATAGGAATGATTATTTTTTTTTACAAATATATTCAGAATTTATTTAAGGGTAAGCATTTCCATTTTCCATACAACCACAGACTCAGCGCTAACTAGCACGATAAACGAACAGAAAGGAAGATCATGTGTGCACTGCGCATAAAAATTTACATACACGGTTGGCTAACGAGCCCATGCTCCTGATATGAGAGATATTAAATTCTATAGAGTTTTAAAGATTTCTCTGTAACGTGCTCCGTATCTTATAAGGATATTAATCTTTCGAGGAAAAGCTATAAGGTTTTTGGCTGCTTTCCATTCCTTTCTTGGTACGGTATTATCAAGAGTATAAATTACATACTGAGCATCTAAAATCTGTATTTACAATGACCATGATGAGCAAGTGTGTTTTATCATATTTGTTTATTTTGCATAAGCCCTCGATAGTGGTTTGAGTGTGATTTTGGGGTCCTGGGTTAATAATTGGGCATAATTACGGTCGGTTTTCCAAACAAGCATTTTGTCGTGGTGATAAAGCTGGTACATCATTGTGCCGATGACAGAAAAAGTATCACTAGTTCCTTCGGGCGGGACTTCAGTCAAAATGACAAGGGACTAATGAGAAGACATAGTTTCACTGGTTCCGCCGAAACTTTTTTAACCGGAACTAGTGAGAATCGCTTAGAGTCAGTCAGTGGATAGCAGCCGTACACTAACGTTTCTTCATCAAAATATTTTTCATTCATTCACGCTTCGAAGATGGACTTATGATAATACATGGGCACAGCCTAACCAAACAAATCTTTAAACCGATTATTACAAAAATGTTATTTATTTATTAACATAATATCTGTAAGTAAGTAGTGAAAAAAAATAAGTAGTCGTTTTACTTTTGTTGAGAAGGTAAATATAAGTTATGCTATAAAAATGTTACTTTTTAGCTGTATCGTGTCATTTTACAGTCGGTCACTGCCAACTGCACTGCATCTTGCGTTCCTATCTCCTAGTCTTACATAGCACATTCCAATATCCGTTACACTTTGTTTGCAGTATCTGCGCTAGTTTCCATTTCCACAACATACTTGTACAGCTAAGCTTCTTCGGCTACTTCGAGTTTAGATCAATAGATGCCATGTTGTCAGGTACCTGGAAATACTTAACCCTTGTTGGTAATTACGTGACCCAGTGAAACAATTTATTAAATATGGAATTGTAAATCTCAACAGTTTTATTAAAACAGAAATTGTTAGAAATATCATTTGTTTATTTCATATTGCCATTCTAATATGATGTTTTTTTTTTTGATAATTATAGTACCTACCTTACTATCTTTACGCAGGATGAACATGTTTACGCGATTTTCGAGGCACAGGTATTTTCCGTGCAAAAAACCCAAATACACATTTTTTCGCGCGTTCGCCACTTTTAATTGTGACCTACATCACCTACAAGGGCTACAAGCCTCTGTATCATGGAAACATTAAAAGCCGTTAAACTAATTAATAGAATCCTAACACATTCCGTATCAAAATTTCGACCAAAGACGGCCGAAGGGAAACTAAAACGCACTCAAACTTTAATTTTTTTTGAGGTTTGATGGACTAACTCTGCTATCTATAAAAATTTTCATACGCATCGTTTTCTTTGTAGTCATTCGGGAAAATCCCGTAGAATTCCCACTGTCCAATCAGTGAGTCACGTCCGACATCAGGCTCGGTTTACCCCTTTACCCTCTTCCTGCGTCGAACTGGTCACGTAGGAGCTATTTCGTCGAAATTTCTTTATACCGCTGTCACTTTTCGTTCTAACGCCATCATAGAGAAAGGGTTCTGCGATACTCTTGTTAAGGTTATCTTGAAAAAATAAAAGCTGATCTTTCTCGTCGCGTCATTCCGTTCAAGACTAAGGGTTGTGATCCGAGTTTGTTTAGGACAGTGTGTAGATTTAATATGTTTATCGACACGTTACGTTACTTACAATTTAAATAGTTTGATTTTTAATGATTAATGATTTTACATGAATTAATATGACCGGTTACAATAACAACTTTACTTGCGCGCAATTGCTCAAAGCTTACAGCTTACAATGTCAGTGTTCTTTTCTTCTTCTTCATATGTATATTCAAAAAGTTTGGGCAGCACATCTTAATAAATACGGTATCTGCTAGAAATTTAAGAACAATAGTGAAAAAAGAACTTTCAATCAGCTATCGATGAATATTTTCCCGCAGAGTTCCCACAATGCAATCAGTGAGTCACGTCCAACATCAGGCTCGGTTTACCCCTATCTCCTCTTTCTGCGTTGAACTTGTTACGTAGGGGCTATTTTGTCGAAATTTCTTTATACCACAGCTGTCACTTCTCGTTCTACGCCTTCATACAGAAAGGGTCGCCGAACCCTTTACGAGTAAGAACTTTTTGTTTAAGGTATCTTGAAAAAATAATCTTTCTCGTCCCAACTAAGTACTAAATTTCATGATGTTTGTATAGGACAATGTGTAAATTGTACTCGTTTTTTCTATTTGTATTATTGAAACGATGCGGTACTTAATTGTTTGCCTTATATAGTATATGTTAACTAATTTTATTTTTTAAACATCGATTATTGTTTTCAAGTAACAGAGCATTTAATAGAAATGTTACAAAGCAGTCATTCATATTTCTTCAACGACCTGTGCTGTGATATTGTTCTTCTATACTAATATTATAAAGAGGAAAGATTTGATTGTTTGTTTGTATGGAATAGGCACCGAAACTACCTAATCTGAATAATAATCACTGTTGGAAAGCTACTAGTGTTCCCGAGGCCTATAGACTTTTAGGCCTAAAATTAAGCCTGTTAGTTTTTTTTTTCTGGCCATGATAGACTACTAGGCTTTTAAAAGGCTACTCATTTTAAAAAGGCCTAAAGGTTAAGAAAAACCTATAGGCCTAAATAGCCTTTTAGGCTTTATTTCCGACTAAAGTCTTTTTCGAGTAGTAGGCCTATTAAAAGGCTATAGCCATTATTCAGATGATGGGTTAGTATGAATTAAATTAAACAAGATTTTTGTATTGTATTAATTTTTAAATTAAATGAAAACGAATAAAATTCAAAAATTGGAAATAATAAGTAGTTACATACTTGTCATAATGATGATTAACGATTATTATACTCAACAATAAATAAAATAGACCTAGCCTAAAGGACGAAAAATCTTCATAGGTTTTTAGCCTTTCAAGCTTTTTAAATATGCGCCTAGCCTACAAAAAGGCTAAAAGCCTATAGTCATCGGGTGGACAAAAAAAAGGCTATGAAAAAGGCCTAGCCTAAAGGCCTAAAAGACTTTTTAGGCTTTTATCCCGCTGTAGCCCCTAATTCATAGGCTAGCCCTAAAAAAAAGCCTAAAAGCCTATAGGCCTCGGGAACACTAAAAGCTACACTATCCCCGAGGGACATAGGGACATCCCTTCCCCCATATTTTGATCCCGGAAATGTGGGGGCAGGGGGGAAAAAAGAAATTACTTGCGGGTGAGACCGCGGGCGGAAGGCTAGTTATTAATAACAGCCCCAAAGCATTGCCCAGCTTAACTCCCTAATTCGATAGCGCGATCCGTTAACGAACCATTGCTTTTTTTCTCAATAAACCATTAAAACCGCTTCCCAGCACAATAAGATCTAGGAGACCATTCAGCGCGGAACTCTACTAATTACGACAAACTTTAAACAATACTGGACTCGAAACTCATCCCGAGAATGGTCGCCGCACAGCTCATTGTGGAACCACAAATGCGGTCACACAGACTTTCGTATTATTATACATATTCGGAAAAACAATAGCGTCCTTGTGCTATTCAAATAACTAAGACAAATGGAATATTTTTCCAGCGCTCCGGTAGTTGCGGTGGATTTTCGGTCTCAATTTCGGTTTTGGTACTGGTTTCTCTGATTCTTGTAGGTTGTTATTGTTCTTTATTTATTTATTTTTTATATTATGGGTGTCGAAATCTCAGACGTAAAGGCTCTGTGCCACTGATATGAGTCATCTGAAAAGCAATGTGAGTCTTTACAGCCCTGGGTGAGTGAGTACCGCATTATATACATCGCCATCCCCGTTAAATAACATACTAGAAAGTTATTCAGACATATATAATAATAATAATAATAATAATAACTCTTTATTTCAGATTCAAGATCCATGTAAAAAAAAAATATAAAACAATACAATAAAATAAAATAAAATAAAAATAAAATTCAGAGACGTTACAAATGTTAATATTTAGATAATAATAATAATAATAAATGTACATTGTACACACAATGAGGAACGTACATTATGTCAAATTACTGCTAAGCTGCTGTGTTCAGCCAATATTTATACATTTCTGTTTGTACCAATCGGTCATGCAGTTCCATAATGATGCCATTCTTACACCTGGCAACTCTGTCCAAGAACGACGATATTCGATGTCTCAAGATCGCATCAAAGGTATTTACTTCGGCAGATATAAACATACCTGAGGCACTGCAGCACCTCCGTAGCCCCATCAGTTGCCGAAAGGTGTTATTATATTGAACCCTGATACGATCGTAAGACCTCCGCGTGTATCTTGTCCAGAGCTGACAGGTATAAAAAGATTGACAGAAGGTTTTAAATAATAGTTTCTTAACCTCAACATCAGCCTTAAAGAATCTTCTAGAGATCATATTACCTACTACAGAGAGGGCTCTTCTCTGGCGCTCGATATCAGTGTCATCCTTCATGTCAGACGTTATAATATGACCGAGATATTTAAATTTAGGAACGATCTGTATTGGCTGTCCATTTAGGCGTACCACAGGTATATAGTCCGGCCCTTTACCGTGTGCAAAAACCATCATCTCCGTTTTTTTAACATTGTATATCAAGTTGTGCGAAGACGCATACCTCTCACAAATTGATAGTAGCCTCTGCAATCCCTTGACTGAGGGGCTGATCAGCACCATATCATCAGCATAGCTCAAGTTATTAACATATCTGTCACCTAGCTTCAACCCAACTGGTGTGCTGCTCAGCTCCTCAATCAAGTCATTTACGTAGGCGTTAAACAGATCCGGAGAAGTCAAGCCACCCTGTCTTACCCCACATGGCTGGAAGTAAGGATCCGATAGAACGTTGCCCCATATATGTTCTACAGAAGAATATTTACCGCGGACGGGTTTGCTGTTCCAACTTCCACCTAACGCCCAGATATAAAATCTATCCCGGCCACTGCTTTTGTTTCAAGAGAGACGCTATAGAGTCAAAGATATTTTTATAAGCAAAACATAAAGATTATTTCTTCATGATTGAGTTTGCGAAATTCACCGATAGGTAACTAGTTGTAGGTTTTGTAAAGTAAATCATACAAGCTCTATTTGCAAATGTGAAAGTTGTTTCTTCATACGAGTAGTTCAAATTATATTTCGGTCTGTACGTTAGTGTTTGTTTTTAAATTCAAACCTCTCACAGATATTGCTTGCTTATTTGATGAAGAAGAAGGAAAGGAGTAGTTAACTAGTTATTGAAATGGAGAAGGCAAACCTATTCTAGGTAATTTTTTTAAATTTTGCTTCTCGATCGATAAGGAGATGTAATAAACCTTATTTCCGTTTTTTTTTTCATGTGCTAAAAGCTCGACAACTTTTATTCCAGTCGTACTATTACAAAGTAGAATTCAGGTGGGGTATCTGTTCTAGATTACTTTGTTATATCGCTGACCAACATACCAGTTTCGACATATTTCGGTCCTCTGCTCATTGCTACAAAGTTTCAAGTTCCACTTTTACTTGACCACAGATAAAATTATCTAGGCACACAGCTCACCTGATCTAAGAGTGGCAACTGATACCATTTGCTATTATAAAACAGCTACACAATAATCAGTACTTGAATTTAATTAAGTTAGTTTTATAATAAGGGGATAAATCCAATGCGCCGCGCTCCGTCGCGGATCACGCGGCCGCATAGCAAAAATTCAGCGCTAGGCCACGTTTTCAGTGTGTTTTTTGTACAAATAGAAGTACCCGCATACAATGTTATAATCTGCACCCCGCGCTCCTTGACGTATCGCGGTGCAGTGGGACAAAAGCCTTATGAATGGGAAAACCGGGTACTGACCCAATACACGGTGATCACAGTGTTTTAAAAATGTAATTTTTCTAGACCCTTCGTTGTATTTTTAACTTAAGAATGTAATTTGATTCTCAGTGCTGACTTACCAAGGCGAAGTGTTGAAGCTGACGAAGATCTCCCGTTCGGAGATGGGAACGTACCTCTGTATAGCCGGTAACGGTGTCCCGCCTACGGTCAGCAAAAGGATTCATATTAGTGTACATTGTGAGTAGTCAGTTTGTTACACAGGTTAATGAAACACTCATGTTTTTAAAAATTATGAAATCAGCAGGCAGCGCATTGAGCGATGCTTCTTGGTTGTCTCTCTTACTAGAATAGTGTGCAGTAGTCAATATGTTATGGTCCATCAGATGAGCTTTCCGCTTGCCTGCGTTCACTAAAATGACATTAAAAAACCACCGATTTATGTGCTACGAGTACTTCATCAGTCGGTGGGATGCAAGCCAGTCTTTTTGTTAAAAATGTCATGTAACTACCACTATTAGTCAATATATCAAAAACTTATCTGACAGTGATTAAACTATGAGTCGTAGAATTCGTGAATTGTTGTTATACTAATAAACTGTATTTCTTTCTGTACAGTTCACCCCGTGATTCAGGTGCCAAATCAACTGGTGGGAGCGCCTTTAGGGACCGACGTTACCCTTGAATGCTACGTCGAGTCTTCGCCCAAGTCAATCAACTATTGGGTCAAAGACCCAGGTAAGGTTACAGAGCAGTTATTAAGAGTTCGATAACAATCACGTATTGAAATTACTGAATAATACGATACAGAAAATTACGAACTATTTTTAAACTGAATCCTGAGTTATGATAGAAGTTGTAATGTTATTTTGTGCTCATAGTTTATTTCGTCCGACTGCCCATTGAACTCCCCCGGTATCTCCTTTTCACCCGATTGGGACGAGCTGGTACCAGCCTTGTGGTTATTGACCGGCATTTCCCAGGGTTACTTAAAATGAAATTTGAAATCAATCCCAATTTTAATCACACTGCCCATAAATTCTGTTCAACATTGATTCCTAAATTCGGTAGTTTGGCTTGCTTAGTCGCTAAAAAATCACTAAAGATGCAAGTAAAATGCGCCAAGTATCCGTTTCGTTGCCAAAGCCTGGTCACAGTAATAAGTATACTCTTACACATCTTAATGATCGCGAACTTAACTTTTCTATGGTCTATTTTAGTAGAATTAGCTGTGGTTATAGCGCAATAGCTTTATGTATACTAAGTACATTATATACGTAGATAACATTTACTGAAAGGACTTCTCAGTGAAACTAATCTCCACTAAATTTTAAGTTTTATAGTTTAGTGTACACGGTATCCCTACAAAGTTAATGCCCTAAGAAGTTCCTAGAATTAGTACGTTTATATCGTATTATGTTTGTCTGTAACTAAATAAAATTATAACATTTTACACGTGAATTCATAGTTCTATGTTTTCGTCCATCACAAGGTTATGCTCTTGTTAAAATAAATTTAGAACATGAAAAAACATTTTGGCTAGCTATTATTAGAAATTTTATATAAATAATAAAATCGCTAAACTTTAGTTTATTATGCAGCTATTTCGGAAAGCTGTTGTTAAAATTCCCAGTACGGGATGATAGAAATTTAATTTTGCGGTCATTTACATAGATTACTTTCGGATGAACGGCTTCATCCGTTTCTAATAAACCAACTTGAGCCCCGTAAATATCACCTGAATTTAAATGCCACTTGCATTTGATTAACTCCCTGGCATTCCCGATAAAAGTGAAACAAATTATAAGACAGCCATAAAACTCTAGGTGTCTGCGGAAAGTTTTTACATTTTTCATAAAACTTCGCCGTGGAAAGATGAAATTCTAATATTGAATTTGAAAGCAAGTGTTTTAAGTAATAAATTGTTCCGCAGGTGAACTGATAATACCGTCTGAGCACCACGAGATGTCTGTAAGGCAGAAATCCATGTTCGAAGCTGAGATGACGATGACCATCAAACACATACGAAGGGAAGACTTAGGAAGTTATATCTGTGTTGCCAAGAACTCGCTGGGAGATGTGGAAAGCAAAATTAGATTATATGGTAAGGTACATAATATTTTAACTTACTTTATATTTTTCATTTTATTTACAACAATAAATAGTTGTATAGAATGTTGTCTTATACAATTGAAAATTGTGTGACTTTTCACAAAGTAAAATTTTCCCTTATTTATCTTCATCATACCTAAGTTTATAAATGACGTATCCCAATATTGTAATTGTAACTAAATTCCTAAGGAAAAAAATAAATTGTCATATTTTTCAATCAAATATTCTTTAAGTAATAATAAGTGATTTCACATAGCACGAATGCTACCGATAAAATAGACACAAAAATGTATATCTAAAATACCAAACTGTATCAAATGTCGACCTTTTTTGTATCAAGCTAAAACTTAACCTTCTCAAAACGCCATCTCATTCGAGACCTCCATTCTAATCCGAAGACGATGTTTTTGTAACGTCGGAGTCTATACAGAAGTATAATAAAAAAACCTTTCCCTTAAAAAACATAACAGACCCTACTTTATCGTGCAGAAATCCCGGGCAACGATAGACACGTCTACCAATATCCGGACGAGCGGATAACCTCTGATGAAGAATACGGAACAGAGGTTTATGATGAAGAACTGGACAACGACAATTTGAAGACTAATCGAGTACCAGATCGAGCCAACAAATGGTACTCAAACGATGGGAAGACCATCGTCACTGGTGTCAACAGAGCGCACAATTTATTTTCCACTATCACCTTAACAGCCATTATATTTCTATTTCTAATTGTATAATTTAAGGAACGTGTGTTTAAGTTCTCAATTTTTCATGAGACTGTCCTTTTATTACAGACGAGTACAACTGTCGACGATTAAAGCAACGATTATAATTTTTAGTGGAAACGAAACGTTTTCAAGTAATTTTCCATTATTTTTTTTTGGATTACGGAAGCAATTGTTTTCTTTAGTAATCATTCCATCATCATGTAACGTGATAATAACTAGGTTTAAATGAAAGTGTATATAGTTGTCTAGGAATGTATCTAAGGCGATGTAATAATAAAGGTAATAATCAACTTCAGATGTCTATTGTTGGAAACAACAACTGTAACTGTCGAGTTATAAGAAACTGTTTATATTGAATGTGCCATGTATATTTGCTATTATCTTGAATAGAGACATTTATATTATAGAGTTTTTATTGAATATGATTAATTTTAAAATGTAAATATATTTGGTATGATCAACTGTACTTAATTTGTTTTATGTGCAATGAATAATATCTAACCGTAACTGTTAACGATAGAAAGCCTATTTACATGCTAGTAATTGGTTTCAAACGTACATAATATATAAATAAATTGATGCCGACAGTTATAACTTTTTAATCGTTTACAGTGCTTTAAACTCCAATTGGAACTTCGGTTGGTTGTATAATTGACAATCTAGAAATGCCTTTTAATAACTACGTTTGTTTTAACACAAAATTGTCTTTGAACATTTCAGTGCGAATGACTTGCCGAAGTTACTATTGAAGATTATTTCTGCGTATCTCTAAAATAGTGTAGTAATACATATTAATAACTTCTTCCAAACAATGTATGTTAACATCCTGATCGTTACAAAAAAATAAAAATCGAGGACATGTAATTCTGTGTTTCATTAATTCACACTTCACTTAGTCTTCCTTATCCATGGTTGGTGGTAGGACTTTTTCAGAGACCCCCAAAAGTGAAATCTGCCACCATAACAGCTCTGGCTGTGTTCAGGTGGCAACATTACCTAATTTGGGAGCCAGTACACTTGAAATTAAAGGCTAAAAGATCAGATGAGCTTACAGTCTGGCAGCACATTGAGCGAAGCTTCCTGATGAAGTGTCCCTCAATGAAATAGGCCGCAGTAACCGCTTACTATCAGGTGTGCTGCAAATATTTTTTTATTAATGATCATTGTGCTGCCTTACTTTAAGGTACCATATACTATCGATAAGTGTAAAATAATTCGAATCAAGTAGTAATTTGTAAGAGAATTCGATTAGTGACGCTACTTGCCGCATTGGCGTACTAGAATTCCCATAACAATTTCTCGACTCGAATTATTTCTCACCTTTAGAATTTGTCTGTAATAGCCGTAGATAGATAGTATTTCGAGCATTTCGAGCATTTCGGTTCAATTATTCGAATCAAGATATGTAGGACCGATAGGAACGCGTCAGTCTTGCCTTTTTTGTCGGTTTTAATTTTTATAAACAAACTATGTGTCATTTTTTTTCTACTCTTAGTAGATATTTCCTCTATATTTTTAACTACCATAGTAGAATTACTTAAGACAATTCATCGAAATCCAAACCACCAAGGTTTCCGAAATTTATAAAAAAAAGAGCTTTGATCATAATCAAAATATTAACGTGCAAACATGTCATGTATCATCATCATCATCATCAGCCTATCCACTGCTGGGACACAGGCCTTATCTCAATTGTGAGATAGTGTAGGCCATACTCCACCACGCTGGCCTAGTGCGGGTTGGTGGAGGGGTGCGTAAGGCAAGTGACCAACCTTAATTTCAGATGTTATCAAGCCGCCAAATGGCCTCTGACTAGGCTTGACGACTAATATTTACATTATAGTAAATATCAGCCGGGACCAACAGCTTAACGTGCCTTCCGAAGCACGGAGACGCTCGACATTAATGTCACTAAATATGGTCAGAATGGTCACCCATCCATTAACCGACCGCGGCGTAGGTAGCTTGACTTTCGTTATCGCTAACGTACCACTGTCACAGCTGCGCCACGAGCGCCTGTATACCATCAGCCTATTAATTTCCTACTACAGGACAATTGCATTAAGTCATTCATATAAAAATTGGTACATGATTAATCACCACTGTTGCCACATGCAAATTGGTGATCACAAATCTAAGCTGTGTCTAAAAAATCAGATAGGACATACCTACCTAAATCTCATTGTAAATGAGACTGTCGTGCATTATTCATACAAGAAAAGTGTGAGATTTACAAGCAAAGTATACAAACTACATTGTTAGGCACGGATCTCAACTTTGCTTGCTCAACTAGAGAATTATAAATATTTTCTCGAACCTCCGGTGAAGCGTAGTTTCAACGCCTTATAGCTCCAATTTGAGTCAGAAACTGTCCTACTTAAATAAGATCTAGGCTGTTGAAACAAATCGTTTATTCCCCTGACTAGATCATGACTCGTTTGAATAATACAATTTCAGTGTCTGTTAGTGCCACTGTGAGAGGGAAGGCTGCACTTATTTAGAAGAGTTGTTCAAGTTCAAGGATTTAAATCCAGCGTAGAAAGAGATTATGTGCAAACACACGATGAAACAGATCTGTAAGTTTTTGGCGTATCAACGACCATAAGGATCACCATTCACTATCCATGTGTGAAAGATTTTTGTGTATGGAAAGTAATAAGTCAGCAATTTTAGATTTTACTATTGTACGGCAGGATACAAAAAGTTTCTAAATGAATTTGTAGGTTTATTAGTGCAATTGAAATCCACTGAAATAATGCTAAAAATGCATAAACAGATTTACTTTTTCCATGTGATTTCCCCATTAATCACTAGGGCATCGGATGCCAAACCCGGAACGATTCGATACAATGAACACATTTTCAACATACTAATTAATTCAATCAACAAGCTACTCGTAATTGCATCAATTTGACGTCAAGCAATTAAATTTAGTTGCACAACTGCGAGATGTCATTAATATTAATTTGAATCCTTTTTGACAATGGAGCCCGTGGGAGAGTGAATTGTTTTGTTCTCTTTGTGACTTATTTGCTATTATATTTATTTTCATTGCACTGCAGAGTAGGTATAAGAACGAAGGCTCGAAGAGTATTTCGACCCGCAACCATGAATTTTCTGTGTGCACTTACCGCTAGGTTAACGGTAATCCTGCTAATATTATAAATCGGAAAATCTGGATGTTTGGATGTTTGTTACTCAATCACGCTTAAACGGCTGAACGGATTTAAATGAAATTTGGCACACGTATAGTTTATAACCCGGATTAGGGCATAGGGTTCTTTTGATCCCGGAAATATGGGGAAGGGGGGAAATTTGAAAAATTAAATTACGCGTGGGTGAAACCGCGGGTGGAAAGCTAGTAGAACATATTGAGGCACAGACATTATATTATATCAGCTGTTTAAAAAAGACTTCATAGCCGAGTTTTCGGCTACGGCGGCAAATCTTTAAGATCAACCAACTACGCATAATTTATAGTGCACAAGTGAGTGCGCAAGCATACTCCTTATTCCCTCACTCTCATAGCACGGTGGGACAGCAGCTTAACACGACCGAAGAGAAATCAGGCTCAAGACCAACGGCTTTACGTGCTTTCCGAGGTAAGGAGGTATTTTAGATCGTCTACTTCCAAACTCCGGACTGTGAATGAGTATTTATTGACAGAATAACCCAATTATAAACTTATCAGTATAATGCTTACTTACTAACAATTTGTATCAATATTACTGGGACTTTTTGCCTTGTACTGAATATGAATAACAATGTTAAATATCTGAGTCGACATTCTTAACCGACGTGGCATGAGAGGTATTCAGAGATTTACCAGCCTTTGATTTTCTCTTTTACGGAGGCGTAAAGGTATTTTTATACTAAACCTCGAATTTGTAATAAAATACAATGATAAGAGGATACACTTAAACCTATAACCATGTTCTATTTGTTCAACAAAGACAAGTTACTTAGCTGAGATTAAGAACTTTTTTACTAATATACTGACTAACAAGATGTTTCTTAAATATTTATTCAAATAAATCTGACATGAAATTAATGGAGAACCACTTCATTTTCCAGTCATTGCCCATGGTCCACCTTCATAGTTCACCCGGATGTACCAAGGGCAATTATTTCTTCCCTTAGTTCACCCCAAGATAACTGGGTGTACCAGGGGCTTTTCTTTTTTCCCCTTAAATAAATACAGCTACTTAGCTAAAGATTTCAGCTAAAATACACTTGATGTATTTATTTTTGCCTACGTCATATCGTTATTTACGCTATCTTATTCAAAAATCTGCTGAGTCGCGCCCTGAGTAATTGGTCGGTAAATTGGCTAAGCCGAAACTGTCGATCACTACGCAACGTAAAGCCGGATTAATAAGCTAAAACATCAATGAGTTTACTTAACAATTTTGTTCAATCTGTTATGTTATCTCACACTTTGAAACAAAGAGCTGTACTTCATCTAAGAATTTTTAACTTGTTAGTGTTTTTGTTACTAATAAAATATCGAATATGCCTAAGAAAATTTATATTGTGTTCCATACTGTATTCTGAAACAGGAAATGAATTGATCAACTATTTCAACTGCGGTTCAGTTTAAAAAGTTAGTGCTAAGATCAATGGTGCTAAGCGAGATACATTAATAATTATTATATCATTCCATTTGTCTTAAGTTAAAGTAAAATTTATTTTAACTGGAGGTACCTACCATGCATTTTATATTCATACCTACTAATAAGAACAAAAGAAAATACATTTAACTACATAGTAGGTATTTAATATCTATGAACTTACTATCTATTACAAAATTAGAGAGTCATCGGTCTGATCAAAAATAAGTAGCCTAAGCACTTATACAAATATGTAATATTTTAATAATGCAATGTAGTTCTTAAATAGAAATTTACAACTAGACACAAAAATATTCATCAGATAACTGATTATTTTAGATCGTCACCAAATACTCCATCATGCTAATCAAAAATACAAAGAAAACACTCCATCATAATAAAACGACTAAAAATAAATTCAACAATTAACAGTTGGAAATCATACTAAAAGCCAAATGAATGGATACAATCGAGATACAAATGTTTCTGAGTAGAAGAGTTGAATAATTAAGGTAATTTTTCTCACCGCTCTCCTTCAAAGGGAGTTCGCTTGAAGGCAGGAAGCCATAATTCGGGCAATCTAAACATAGCGAGGAAGTGATGGATGTCTGCCATTTGATCCGGCTGTGTAACAAGTGTTTTTACGTGACTGTAATCAGCGCCATTCCCTCTACTTACGATGGGAAATTGGTACGAATCAACGTAACAAAGAGGAAACGTACTAATATAAATAAACGGGTTGTTTGTATTTGTATAGTTTCTTTGATTAACAAAGTAAATGGGTTGATATTTATTGTTCTTGTTGCTTTGTGTGTCGTTTGATATTTTGTAGTGTTTCGGGTCAGTTCTCTTGTTATGTTTTAATGACTACTTCGTTTATCGATATGAAGTAATAATTAACTTTTGTTCTAAGTTCTAATTAATACACTAAGTTCATTCCTGCATGATAAAACGATATGACTTATTGCTCACGCTCGCAAAGATATCACAAAAACACCTACATCAATATACTCGTATAACATTAATGTTTCATATTTTAAATACGCACTGCCAAAGCTAGTCAACTAAACATCAACTAATAATTACTAAGCGAAACTATATGCATAGTACCTATCAAACAAGCAAACCGTAAAATATTTTCACTTCAATAGAAAGATACTTTCTTTTTACCTATTCCCTGACTCAGTATTTACTAGCCGAACACACTGAAGGTAGAAAGCGGGTTCCTTTATAATGTTAAAACCGGATTTTGTAAAATTCCCACAGGATCGGAAAATATCAGGACATACCACGAAGCGCTGCTTGAAAGTACCGGTATAATGTGAATGTGTTTTTATACAACTTCAGTTGGCAGACAGGCACGCAGCCCACCTGATGGTAAGCGGTCACTGCGGCCTATTCCATTGAGGGACACTTCACCAGGAAGCGTCGCTCAATGTGCTGCCAGAACCCAAGGCGGGAATCGAACCCACGACCTTCGGGTTTTACATCAGGCAGGTGCCATATCTGTGTGACAGTTAGTATTGTGTGATTAAGTTCCACAAATTGAGTATACCACAATAAGCAACTGTTATTTCGATATCACAGCTAGTTCGGGTGTAGTTCTTAAACATATTTTTTACTTCTGTAAATAAAAAGAGATAATATGGATTGTTACTGACAGCCAAGTTTTCTATGCATGTTTGGCAAATTTGAACAGAATGTCGAGAAAAATGGTCAGTCTATTAAGGTTTTTTCGAAGCAGTCTTATTTTTATCGCAAATTTTCCTTAGACGAAAATACCAGCGTTATATAGTAATGAGTTCTGCATGAAGTCAAATGACATCTATTTCCCTTCGCTTCCAAAACGCGAACAAATTGGAAGGTGGAAATCAAAATATGTGAGCCCATCGTCTCTGCCCCATTAAAGAGTCATTAACAGAAGCACTCGGCAAACATCGAAGCAATTTTGAGTTCGTACACAGGAAATATTATTTTAATATCACACTGCAGTAATGTTAACAGGAACTAAAATGTTCCCGACCCGAATATTTGTAAAAATTGCCTGTTTTTGTTAGAATTTCGGTTTGTTTTGATTGGTTTGGTAATTTATCCATAGGATTCTACACAATAAAACCAAAACGTATAGATCTTCTCCCATGTTTGCGCGAGCAGTATTGAAAACCACTTTACCGGATTTGGTAATTATTTTTTTGTTGTGTTATGGTCACAAGTTTGGCGATTTTTTTTTTGGACATTATTCGTGCCATCATCAGCGATGAGACAGCTTTCAATTGAATATTTATGCACAACCAACCAATTTCATCTATCAAAAAATAGGCATTTTTTATGCCTCATACAAAAATCAAATCTTAAATGCATCCATAAGAGTACAATCTGGGCAAAACTCACCAGAAACAATAAAAAAAATACGATCATGTTGTGCAACTAACGTTAATTATTGTCTTGAGTTCTTGACCCATCATTGTAAAGATAGCTTTATTTCAAGGATAAAAGCCTTTGCCCTAGAGTTAGGCTCGTACTTTACTTACTTATGGACCAGGAAAATAATTCACAGTAACAAAACACATTAGTATCTGTTTTTCAAGTGCTCCACATTGTTCAAAACATTCTTGGCCTAGGATGCCTGCTTAAAATTTTTTCGTTCCCTAGTTGCTTATATCACAGTGTCAGAAACTAGGGACGAAAAAGTTTAAGCCGGATTTAGGTCTGTACATTTTAATCATTTTGTCTGACTATGAAGGATTATACCTACTGATACCAAATTTTGTAATATTTATTTGTAATATTTTCAGAAATTTTTGTTCTATTACAGTGCAATATAAGTACGTTGTATTATTTTCTGCTACATTTGTAATGTACTTGTAACAATTAGCTATATACAATAAGGTACTAATTCCTTTGTAAGCACCTTTCTTGTTATCCCCTCGAGTTTTCAGTCGGCTGAAAAAAGGGACATTAATTGTCCCTTTTTTCAGCTTTAATGAAACTTTAATGACAAATATTTACCAACGCTAGGTAAAATAATTAACTGGTTATCACGAAAATCGGCCCACCTACCTACATTTTCATAAAAACATTTAATAAATAAAATAAATTGTATTAGGTATTTACTAAACAACGCCTTTGTTTTTTCTAATGAAGCACTAATTATTTCAATGTCAAAGAGAATTTTTTAAATTGTTCATAAAAAAAAAAACGACAGAAAGCCAAAAAGCATTTAAACCCTGTTGTGTAAAAACAGGGTGGGTCGATTCTTTTGATGACCAGTATATTTTGAAACCTATTGGTAATTCCAGAACTTACAAAAATGTAGTGAACGAATAACGCAAGAACCTAAATTAATTTACAACCTCTTCGCTATATACACATTGTTACTATTTTTTAATCTAAGATGACAGACGCGTAACATAATCTGTGATGCGTTTCCATGTAATTGAATTCAATGTGGGTGAATGGGTACTATCTAGCGGTGAATCAACCGGAGATAATGCACTTGTCACTGTCTGGATTGAAGCTCAGATACATCTTGACAAGCCTCTATATTATATCTACTATGTAATGCTTTGTGTATAAAATGTTTTAGTAATTTTCACTGTTACTGCGTGGAATTTTAGTAGTTGTTTTCCTGCAGTAAAATGATCTGTCTTAGTAGTAAAATAGATTATTAAAGTTTTTTTTAGTCAAATCAAAAGTTTTACGATTATGATAGACGAAACTCGAACCATTGGAACCAATAGTACTAGCCGCGTCGCGGGCGGTCACCGGCCGGGGTCATTGCCCTTCGCGTTAATCAAAATTATAATTTACTGTTTACTTACATTTGGTTTCCATTTTCCCATCAACTTAAAAAAAAACAAAAAAGGTAAAGCAAAATTTCAAAAAAAAATACAAAAAATTACTTGCATAAGTCGATAGTACTACTGAAGGTGAAGCGTTTCTGCTGCGGGAAAACGACTAAAAAGCACGCAGTATAGATAGATAATTTGTATTGCATTGCACAAAAAATAATATGGAAACGTTACTTATTTTGGTGGAAGCGAGGCGCTCGTGGCGCAGCTGTAACAGTGGTTCGTTAGCGATAACGAAAGACAAGCTACCCACGCCGCGGTCGGTTTATGGACGGGTGACCTGACCATTCAGGACCACATTTAGTGACATTTATTTCGGGCGTCTCCGTGCTTCGGAAGGCATGTTAAGCTGTTGGTCCCGGCTGATGTTTACTATGTATAATGTAGATATTAGTCGTCAAGTCTAGTCAGAGGCCATTTTTGCGGCTTCATCAAAATCTGACATTAGGGTTGGTCACTTGCCTTACGCACCCCTTTTTTTGCGTCAGTAAATGCTGTTACGCACCGGCCCGGTGTCCCTGACGACAAAACGGAGGCCATACCAACCCCCCCCCCCCTTTTTTTCTCTCTCTCTTAGATTTCATGACTAACTCATGAAATCTAAGAGGACGGAGGTTGACAAGGGTGATAAGGAGCGAAACATAGGATTCTCGTTTAATGTTATAATATTATGGTAGCCAAGAGGTGAAAATGGATCCCATGGGAGCGGCCTCATAGGAGCCTAGTGTTAAAATATAATATAGGAACAAGAGGCGAATTAAAATATAATATGTGGATCTCATGGGAGCGAAGCATGGGATCCAAGTGGACGGAGCATGTTCTGTGACGGAGCGGTCTTAAGTATAGAATAACATTATAAATCCACTAATTCGTATCTTTTCGGTTTAATAAAAAAGCGAATTGGTAACGTATCTGCAATACAAAATCATGGGATGTGAGACCAGCATTTTCCTGACAATGTCACACACATTTCGTTTAATAGACAAAAAGAACTTAAATCGATTTTCATTGCCTATCACGACTGACCTTGTATCGTGCGACCGGATCCGACGCGACAAACTCCCACAAAATTACCATATTTATGTTATCTATGGCTGAGTCGGTAACAACGTCCTCCAAATATACATTTTCCATTCGAATGAAGTTGGTGGCGTACTGGATGACTCTTTATTGAGAAACTTTTAATCGAATTGAACCGAAAACACGTGCCTTAGCGAGCTGGGGACACCTGCGTAACAAACTCTTGTTACTCACATAAACACGACAATTAGTTGCTCAGAGTTTCCTATGCGATGAACGCGTATACGATTTGAATCAAAGGATTTTATATTACTTATATGAAAGGGTGTAATTATGAAAATATGATTAAGTTTATATTTAGACTGATTCTGGTTATATGTGAAAACCTACCTAAATAACAGGGTAATCAAAGTTTCGTGAATGTAAATGTTTAGTCTAAATGAGTCAATAGTTTACTCGCGGCCTTATGTTTTAATGGGTACTTACATAAAGATTTTCGATACAAACTATTTAGGTAATATGTCACTTTAGTCGGTTGACTTACCATCAGATGATCTTCACAGCACAGCTATTCTATTGAAGGATATTTGAGGTGCAAGCATCACTCAATGTGCCAAATTGTAAACTCCTCTGGTCTTCCAGCCTCTTATTTCAAGTGTACTGTGTTTGTCCATATTAACAGACATTTACAGCTTTATTTAGTTAACATAGAGTTTTATTTCAATTGAGTTTTTTGACATATTAGGGTAGGTTGATCTGCTGCCGTCCTCCTCCTACTTCGTAATTTTTTGTCAAATATAGGTAAATGATGCGGTCTTCTATTTTCAAAATTAACAAAAGAGAAATCAATGATATCTGGGTCGTTCTTCTTTTTAACTTACAATTTGATTTACACTTCTGTCACGCGGATTTACGACGCTGTAACGTACTTTTTACAGTGAAATTATTAAAAACATTTATTATTTAATCGTGCACAGTCATTAATGTTTAGTACAGTGCCCAACGAATTTAATATCGTTGACAGTGCCTGTAAAAATACAATTAAGAAAAAACTTATGGTAATTTCCTTGTTTTTTTTTTCACTGAGCGTTGAAGACACCTTTTTGTAGGTTAAAAAGAAGAACGACCCATCTATCAGTGGTGTCACTGGCCCTAAATTCAATTGAATTTAGGTACGCCTATAAGTTCCACAAACGCCAGTTCACGTATGTAGATTTTGACTATAAACCTCTAAGTTTTACTTTGCGTTTACAGAATATATCGTGGCATTAAAAATAAGATCGAAATTCAGACTTAAAGCTCTTATTTATAGGGCCAGGCGAAAATTGTTGTGGCTCAAGGGCTGTATTTAATTCAATAAGCGGATTTACTGTCATTTGTTGTAATATATAAGAGGTGTGTGGTTTCATAATTATGCTAATGTCCTTTCATACATAATACATATTTAAGAAATATTTCGTTTTCGTCCAATCATAATGTTTCGTTAAAACATAATTCGTGCAGCACGTATACGTGTATACCGGGTATATATTATGTATATACGAGTAAGACAGATTACATGTATTATCCGCAATTAGACGGGGAGACATTACCGGTCGTATTACTGATTAAGATCAGATTAAACTAGGCGAGTGGAATGCGTTATTGCCAATTGAATAAGCTTCCGGAGCGATTTGTTGGCAGAGGTCGCTGCCTGATAATACCGATTTGGACCTATAATTACACCGTATTAGCTTAGGAGACTTAGAGCACTTAACTAGGAGGAGAAGGCAAAGACAAGCAAAGCCCGCCGTGTATCTATACTAATATAAGAAAGAGGAAAGATTTGTTTGTTTGTTTGTATTGAATAGGCTCCGAAACTACTAAACCGATTTGAATAATTTTATTTCACTGTTAAAAAGCTACACTATCTCCAGTAAACATAGGGTACTTATGATCGGAAGGCTAGTTTTAGATAAGTTCCTACTTGCATCCATAGATTCTATATTTTACCAAATCGTGATTTCTGCATTTTACCAAATCATAAAAATAAAAAAATGTGTTCCACCATTGAAATCAATTCATCGCTACAATGGTATTTTTTAGCCAGTAGCCACCACGCTTGCCAAATGCAGATAGGTGAAAACAGATCGAGAAAAGAGACATTTATATATATTTTTCTCGACCCGGGAATTGAGCCCAGGACCCCAAGATCACGGCCAAATACTTAAGC
Source organism: Mecyna flavalis (assembly GCA_949319885.1). Classification (NCBI taxonomy): domain Eukaryota; kingdom Metazoa; phylum Arthropoda; class Insecta; order Lepidoptera; family Crambidae; genus Mecyna; species Mecyna flavalis. Next base: position 13,326,508 of record OX439426.1, read on the forward strand.
CACTTTTTTTCGGGAGAGAATGCGTTTAAATACTTTATCCGCAGGCTTACTAGACCTGCGGCCGTGTGTGGGACTCGAGACCTACTCAATAAACTCCCTCGGTTTCCCCTTCTCACCCGATTGAGCCTTGTGGCTATTGACCAGCCCAAATACTTAAGCCACTGGACAATAGTTGCGTTTCAACGAGGACGCGAGTTGTGATTTAATTAAATCGAATTGAACCGTACATCGAATAAAAATACAATGCAATGTAGTCAAACAACATATGGACTATTGTTGTTTGTTGTTTTTGGTCGTGTTGTTAGTCATCGATCAAATCGTTAATATAGCTTGTGTGCTTTCATAAAATTTCCATACGACATTATTTTCGTACCAGTGTTCAGGTCAAATAATAGCGGTCTGTATTGTTTTTGTTTTAGACACGTAGTTGAACGTATTTCAATATGCAACGAATTTCAAACAAAACTGTTTTCGAATAACGTAATTAATTTGATTGTATTTGTTTATAAAACATTTCTAATGCATTTAGTTTTAAAATTAGAGAAATGGGTTTCATATTATACAACAATGAAACCGACACGTGTAGGTATTAACAGAGGAGAACAACATTACGTAATAAAAAAATCCATGAGAAAGTTTCAACGAATACCAAGCTTTTCGTTTTAACTCTTCCGAATTTCCTAGATGAATCAAACTTTTTTATCTGTGATAAATATTTGTGAAAATAAAAAAGACCTATATCCAGTCAATTTACGCCAAAACAAAATCCCAAATATTGTCCTCGCTTTGGGACATGTTAAGGTTTTGGTCCCGTTGGAAATTGAATGTAAAAAACTGTCACAGGTGTTTTTCAACGGATTCAAAAACTCTTTTAGTAAAACAAAGGAAAAAGAAACAGCATTCAATTCACTGATCCTTACAAAATAGACAGAAATATTATGCAATTCAAATGCTATTAGGATAATACCTTTTGGAATTGAGCGAAAAATGACGTCAACTGCGCTTGTCCGTAACGTTAGCAACCAATAGCAATGCATTATTTATCTCTGTGTGTGTAAGTCATCACTGTCACGTCACGCAACCCCAAAAGGTCGTATCCGAATAGCATTTGAACCAGATAGTTCATTCCCGGAACTTAACAGAAAGCTAAAACATACAAGTCAACATAGTCGAACGGAGAACGCCCTTTTTTGAAGTCAGTTATAAAAAGAAATTTAATAAAGCGGAAAAAAATATTGAATAATAATAAATCTTAAGGTAAATAGAATTGATGTTAAGATATCAAATGACAAAGCTTAAAAAGGAGTAAATTAAATTTACCATAACATAATAAGTGTAAATGGTCAAATTTAGTTTCCAATTTGGTTCCCCAATGTAATAACAGTGTTTTAGTAATCAATTTACGTCTGTTGATTTGCGGTTAAAACCAATTGCCAATTGATACGCATCAGATATCACTCGTCTCGTTTTAAATATAAATTTAAATCCTATAAGTATTTTAGACCAAACATACTAGTACAATTAATGTGATATCAAATCACCACTGTTCTTTCAAAAGTAATAAAAAGTTTGTAGATTTCTCCTAGTCCTTTGTTGTGTATGTTTTTCCAGTAGCGAAAAACGTATTACATTGACAATCATAATTATGATTAGTAATCATGTGGCCCTAAAGTCAAAGTCAACCTAAAAATCCATTATTTTATAATTAGTTATACACTTAAACGACTTCCATTATATTAAAATTAACAAATAAATATTACTTACATTGATCTGATCTCAAAGTAAGTAGCGCAAGCACTTGTGTTATGGGTACGAGTATCAGAATCGACGACGGTATACAAATACAAATGTTATACATAAATGCTGATACTAGGTGAAACTAGAGAGAGACGACCCCCTAACCCCCTGCACATAGGGCAGGGTCACTACCAAATGCGCAATCGGGCCCGTGAATATCGAACAAAAATATAAAGTTTGACCAAAACCCGAAACTATATTTAACTAATAAGTTTTCAAACACCTCCAAATAGCAAGGGGCTTGTTTGCATTTCATTCTAAAATTAATACGGATTCATGAAACATTTGCGGGGCGAAGCACAGTTCGATGCGGTTAACATTATCAATTCAATAGGACGAGGTGAGAGTTCACTATATCAACATTTACATTAGCTTCTCAACTTTTGCTTTTAGCAGGATAGAGGCTTACAAAGCGGCACGGAGGAAAACTTTTGTTATTTCCGGACACGGAGCGGTATCTTTATAACGTAGTAGAATTTATACGTGACGGTAATTGTTGAATTTAGAAAATAGCTTGACTTACTCGTTTTCTTTTTAAAATGTAATTTCAGTTTGCACCTGATGGAAAGCGGCCATTATGGCTTTTACTCGGGGGGACACTTAAATAATAAAGATTGCACAATTTTCAGAACGCGCTAAACGAAACAAAGTGATCTTCGAGCCTTCAAAGTCAAAGTCATTGGCTCCCACGTCAATATTGCCCAAAGCACAGACAAAGCTATTATGGCAGATTTCACGTGTACCTAGCTAGGCAGACTCTAAAAAAGTCATACCACCAAAGGGGATATACGCTACAACCTCCCACACACTCAACCACTTTGTTATGGAAAATAAGATTAAAAGATAAAATTGGGTCTTAATTTAGAATATGGAGCCCCTTTGGCGATGCTTTACATTCCATAGTATCATACATTTTCCAATTGACAATCCAGTACATTTTGCCAAAGATATCTTTTGCTTAAATAGAAATCCGTCTCTCACAGATTGGATCGCGGGTTCTACAGACGCGTATATAATTAACTCGTCTAGGTCTTAGCCTTTCGCACGAACAATGAAGCTACTCTGGTAGAATCTCACAAAGCGTGAGCGAACTAATGGCTCGTTGATAATCTGAGCAAAACCCTATCAATTGAAAACACTTTAACATGACCAATATGTATTTTATCACTTCACCGATGTCAGAGAAGTTCCTGAAAATCTGTCAGTGACTCGGTCTTTTCATTTCAAATATGTCAAAAGAAACAGCATCTAAGATGTCACCTTATGATGTAAAAAATTGCAGCATAGTTTCGGGTGGAGACACCAGAATTTGCATATTTTTGTAGCTAAAAGTTTTTTATAAAATTATTTAAGTATGTACTGTTAGAAATGTTTGTTTTGTTTCCTCTTACCGTCTTTAGTCATACTTTCTCATTGAAGTGAGATTTTGCGATATTGTCTTTGAGGAACATTGTTCAAGTGTTTTCCAAGAAAATTTCTTTGCAAAATAATTAAAAACAGTAAATGTGATGTTTTCCCAAGAAATTGTTCATTTACTTTCTCTCAAAGACAATATAATAGTCGCGCTACTCCATCTAGATCTCAGCCCTTCCGCATGACAATGAGGCGCCTCTGCACCAGAGCCACACAAAGCCGCGGCGAACTAATGGCGCGTGGATAATCCGAACAAGACCCCATTCATTCGCGACTGGCAAATTTTTGAACGATGGCTTTGAAGCAAGACTTACTTACCTAATATTATTGGTAGATTGTTTTGAGCATTTAATTTTTCTCCTTTGCCGTTGCCAGTTGGTATACCCATATTATAAAGGCTAAACAGATGACTGTTGCCAGTTGGTATACCCATACCAACTGGCAACGGCCCCCTTTCCCGGGTTTTAAGGTCCCGGGGAGTAGACTCCTAAGTCTGTGCAGTGCTGCACATTCACTAAAAGATGTAAAGGGGAAACCTAGCAAGTTTAGTCCAAACTTCCCGGCGGTGCTTAAACAAATAGGTCCGAAAAAAAATAATATGGCGGTGAGTAATTTGTAAAAGCATTTACCTGGCGACCAAAAAAAACTTATTGTGTATTACCTAAAACCAATATTAATATTAAACACAAAAAAATTACAGTTGCAATCGCAAACATATAATGTTCACCAGTACCTATAATATGTTTGCGATTTTATCTTATTAGGAAAATGCCTTAAATGTTTCGCTGTTTTAAAGTCCACGGTATCCAGATTATTTTTGATCCGGCAGTAATATTATGAAATTCCATTTCAGCGGATGTCACAGTTATGAAAGAAACCAGTCGTAATTTTATTTTATTTATAGTTTTTATTTATGTTCTCGTCACAAAATTTTAAAAAAAGTATATTACAAACCCCTAATAAATACAAAAATAAATTATTAGTTCTTTTTTCCTCCTTTTGCTAATTACGAGACCACGAGAAGCTATTATGAAAATACTTGTAATTGAAATACCATAAAATTCGCCAATCATAAAGTTTTAGGCCGTAAATTTAGTCTAGTAGTATACATAATAATGCACATCATTGTTTATACGAGACATTGATACGGGGAGCGAGGACTTATTTACGGTAGTTACATAATATTTTATGTATGTCAGAGATCGTATATTATTTAGCCTTAAAGACACAGCAAAAACATTATCACTCCTTTGTTATTTTGTTTTATAAAAATGAGGATATTTTATTTTTAAAACAATAAGATTTTCGATTTTTATCAATAATTAAAAAAAAATATAGACATATTCCATCTAACCCTAGAGTGCTTTAAAATGGGAAGACAAAAACATTTTTTTATGTATTAATTAGATTTCATATTATTATAAATATATGAATTAAAACCGCGACCTCTAATGTAAATATACCGACTTTTTAACCATTACAATAAATCGTTCGTAATTAGAAAATTGTATAAAGAATTCAGAGTATTGCGCCTCAAATAGGCGATGATAAGAAATTGGTAAATTTTTCGTCCGATGAACCAAAAACCGACAGACGTTTTTCGTTAATAGCGTGCAGTGTAATCAGAAAGTCCATTGATTACGTTACTGAATGAACCAAAAAGTTCCTTTTCAACGTTCCACTTTTTGGTTGGGCTCTGCGTTTGCTGAATTAAAACGCGTCGTTTTTGTGACGGCGGCGCAACAGGACATGCGCTCTGGAATCTGGTCCGAATAACTAACAAAACCATTGATCAGTTAATGTTCTCTTTTTCGTATAAAAAAAATTAAACCGACTTCAAAAAAAAAAGAAACAAAAAAAACTACCTAAAAAACTGAAAAGCAAAAAATAATTTTAATAAGACATTCATCAAATGCGCTTATTGTCTAAGCCTATTAATTAAATTGTATTTTACGTGCTAGGTAGGTACCTACTAATCTGTTTGAAGTCGGTGCCAAGCCAAAGGTAATAAAAAATGATAATATAATATATAATAATATTATGTATTATAAAGGGTTACTTATTAATCCGCGGACGTAGGTACGTAATCTGGGTACCTACTATTTGGCTTGGCACCGACTTCAAACAGATTAGTAGGTACCTACCTAGCACGTAAAATACAATTTAATTAATAGGCTTAGACAATAAGCGCATTTGATGAATGTCTTATTAAAATTATTTTTTGCTTTTCAGTTTTTTAGGTAGTTTTTTTTGTTTCTTTTTTTTTTGAAGTCGGTTTAATTTTTTTTAAAAAAAGTTTGTTTATTTTTCTATTTTTAGTGTGAATAACACGTAGGTAGTGAGTAAAACTCTTTCATAATAATGATAGCGAAAATACGAGTAGAATTGTATTATTTGATAATAATATTAGGTATTCATTAAGTGTTCAGCACCATGGGTAGGAGGAGAATGCGTTTATGCACCATAACCGCAGGCTAGCTAGACCCGCGGCCGTGTGTGGGGCTCGAGACCGAAGCGTCCGCTACCCACTACACTCCCCCGGTTTCTCCTTCACACCCGATTAGGACGAGCCGGTGCTAACCTTATTGGCTAGTGACCAGCCCATCCCCGGGTAATCATCAGCTTAGCTGCAAAAGTACATGAAATACAACTAACGTTCCACATATTCCTACAACACTGAAAGAATTATCCCCTAACTCCTAACCGTTAAGGAGTTGTACTTTCCATCATCACCTTAGCTGCAAAAGTACATGAAATACAACTAACGGTCCACATTCCTACAATACTGAAAGAATTATCCCCTAACTCCTAAACCGTTAAGGAGTTGTACCTTCCATCATCAGCTCATCAACATAAAATGATGTCTATCGGACGCAAAAACTTGAATGGCTTCAGAAAAAACAAGTAACGCGTAGGCGCAGCCTATAAAATTTGAGGTTTTCCCTTGATTTTTCCGGGATCCCATCATCAGATCCTGACATGGTGACAATGGGACCACCTCGGAACTATGCACTTTCAAATAAAAAAAGAATTATTTAAATCGGTCCACAATTGACGGAGAAATCGACGGACGGAAAAAAAAAAAAAAAAAATACAAACAGTCGAACATATAACCTCCTCCTTTTTTGAAGTCGGTTAAAAAGTAATAAAAGAAACCTCGCTCACGAATCATATTCATGATTATTATTATTATATTTACCTATTATCTGTGACATTCTTGCTTGACATATTTAATTATAATTTGTCACATGTACAATTTGACATTCATAATAATAATATGTGCTTTATACGAGCCAAAATTTAAAATAAATTTGATTCTTGATTCTTCAACTTAAAGTTCAAAATCTGATTGATGTCAATAGGCGAAAATATTAATTGAGTTGTTTAAGTACATTTAAGAGATCTGGCTTTGTACATTTTGAAGACTTTTTTAATATAGTTTTTTTCTATTCAGCATCCAACGTACCTATACTCTCATATTTTTATCGGTTGTTCTGTTGTTACGTAAGATAAAACATTGTTTAAATGCTTAAACATAAATGCACAAACAGTTGTGTCTATTTCATTTTTATTATGACGACACACAAAAATTGCGATACAAGTAGTCCTTTAAAATAATTATGCAGTCTTATACAATATTCTTCGCCAGAAAAGCCTGGCTGAAACGTATTTTCAGATAAGCAAGACGAAGCAAAAGTTATAATTGATGTGTAAATCTATTATCACAACATCTCGGATATTGAGTTATAAAACCAAGTTGTTAAGATAAATTGGAAAAAATATTGTAGCGTGATTTTTTTATTACCTGCCGTAAGCGATTTATGATTATTTGAGCGTTTGAAATGCCTAATAAAATTTTAAAGCCTATTTTCGGACAAGTAATCTTGCGAAATTGCTTCATGTACCTGTACTGCGATATGATATATTTGGGGTCATTTAATATAACCTTTAATGCAAGGTAACTGAACGTAATATTCCTTTTCATTTGCTAATCTCTCGAAGTTTATAGTTCGTAATAATATTTGAATTGTTGTTACTTTCTATAAAATAGTTGACACTCAAAAGTCGTTTATATATTAAGCTTCATTGCACATATCGAGTACAAAAGGCGGACTTAATGCCATTTATGCTGTTTCTTATTAAACTTGATTATTTCTTAACCCAATGAATTATTTTAAATTTACATTAACATTATACGTTAATTACGTTTGCACTGGTGGTGCGCTAAAAAAAATAGATTTTCAATTCTTGTCCTGAAAATAAAAACACAACAAAAAATTCTCTAATATCGTGCATACATTTACAGACAAGCGGCAGTTGATGTCATTTTCCGCTTAATGCCAAAAGATATTATCCTAATAGCATTTGAATCGGATAATATGAAAGAAAAGGCAGGAAGAAAATAAAGCACGTTAAATACTCTTCGTGTCAGTAGTCACCGCAGTAAAACAGATGGAGATTTATATTAACTATTTTATTTAGTAAGTTTTAACTCAATCTGACGTAATCCATTCGAAACATGCGTTTAGTTTGAGACATCCCTAACCAAATCCTAACGTGGTTATGTTTTTATTTCGGGCGAGTTAATAAAGGGACTATGGGATTTAGTCCAAACCACGACCTTTGTGGTAATTAGATGTCGAGATGAGAGGAACGTGATTAATAATATAAAATAATCTGGACGGGCCTGCACGGAGGTTTTAGTCAGGGATATTCAACCGTTTAACAGTTAAGGGCAAGTTCAGGGGCCGAAGGCTCACTCGCTTCTCACTGAGGAAAGAGAATGTGTATTTTATAGAAACCTATATAGGAGTTTTCACGTGTAATTTCTTAATCTGTTATTTTTCCTATCTATATGTGAAAAATAAATACTAGAAAATGCGTAGTCTCTGCTTGGTTGAATACTGATCAGTTGAAAAAATACAACACAGTACAACTTTGACTACCATAGTTGTTGTCGTAAACTCCCATAATAGTACTTACTTTTTTGTTTCCAAATAAACATTTTGTTTATATTCCGATGGGTCGTACAAAACAAGCGGGCCGTAGGTTACACACCCCTTACTTTAAGTCATGTATTCGGGGAGCGTTAACCGCAATTAACGCGACCTTACTCCGACCACCTAATACTAATTAAAGGAAGTAACACGTGTACCGTCGGCATAGAACGGAATATTTTCTAAATAGTGTCACTGTGTACATTCGAAATTTTATTTTTCGCAATTTAAAATGCTATAAAGCTATGGTTAATGGTACTTTTAACCCAATATTATGCATCTCTATTTATTAATCGCAAGCGCTTTAGTTTGCCATTTATAATCTTAAATAATATTTAAATATAGACCCTACCCCGACTTACCTACTTAAAATACTGAATCCTAACAATATTACTCCAAGTTAAACCAGAAAAAAATTATTCTTTTAAAGGATAGGTGCTTGCCTTATCGTTACGGTTAATCAAACAACAAAAGTAAATTAATTCTACCTATTTATTAAATAGGTACTACAAGCCTTCCGTTCGCGGTTTTAACCGTAATTTCTGTTTTCAAAATATCCTCCCCTTTCCCCCACATTTCCGGGAACAAAAGTACCCTATGTCACCCGAGGATAGTGTAGCTTTCCAACATTAAAAGAATTTTTCAAATCGGGTCAGTAGTCTCGGAGCCTATTCAATACAATACTAACAAACACCACAATCAAATCTTTCTTCTTTATAATATTAGTGTAGAATTAGAGATAGATAAAGTCTTGCACATTTTATGTATATTGTATATACATAATAGGTAAATTGTGGTCGCTTGATATGAGATATCGTTCAAAGATTCAAGCCTAGACCCGCTGGGAAATGTAGGTCAGACTGCAATGCAATTGTGTTTTATCTATTTGTATTTCACTTGTTTGTTGTTGAGGAGAGCTGAGGAGATTTTTAATTTGAAAAGAGTACAGCAGATTTAGCGTTTATTTTAGTTTTGGCGGGAATATTATGGAGTGGAATGCGTTGTTTTTTGATAATTTTGTTTCTTGTTTTCGGCGGTTGCAAAATACGAGTATATTCTCTTTTGTTTTGCATTTCGAGGTTGTCTCCAGATGCGGATACAGGCCCTGGCAAACTTCTTGACTATCAGGTGAGGATTGCGCAGAGCAAGAATTTTTAATCTCCCGAACACCCACGCGCGCTATTTGATGCTTCTGACCAATAGCGCGCGCGGGTGTTCGGGAGGTTCACGGAAGATATAAGGTCGGATCAATACAAACATAAAATGTCATTAGACTAGATCCCGTAAAAGGTAAAATTTTCATTTAATCACATTATTTGTTTGTAATACTGAATATCCATTTTTGAAAGAATTTTAGTTGAACGTTGTTTTAAAAAAAACTCAAGATGGCGGACCGGTAGGAATGCCAAAATCTCCAATGTCCTTTTAAAATCTTCAATTTATTAATGCGGAATTGAATAAGTCCCGAGATCCCCATAATTTTTTTAAAGTCATACCTGTCATACTCCATCTTTTGGGATTACACTCGCATATTCTTTTATTCTTTCTGTTGGGACAATCGGGGAAATTAAACTTGAAATGTATATTTACTAATTTAACCTGCAGTTTTATAAAAGGAATGAAAAACAACATGTTTTCATAATTAATTATGATCTATACTAATAATATAAAAGGAAAGATTTTATGTTTGTTTGTATTGAATAGGCTCCGAAACTACTGAACCGATTTGAAAAATTCTTTCACTGTTGGAAAGCTACACTATCCGCGATTGTTATAGTGTACTTTTTATCCCGAAAGTAAGAGGGAAAGGGGGGGGATATTTAAAAAAACTGACCTGATTCATGCGATATTCAAATAAAAATGTATTCAATGAAAATATTAATTCAATTTATAAAAATACTAGCGGCCGCCCGCGGTCGCACCCGCGTGGTTCCAGTTCCCGTGGGAATTGATCAAAATCCTTTCTTAGCGGATGCCTACGTCATAACATCTACCTGCATGCCAAATTTCCAGCCCGATCCGTCCAGTAGTTTGGGCTGTGCGTTGATAGCTATCTATGTCAGTCAGTCAGTCAGTCAGTCAGTCAGTCACCTTTGAGTTTTATATATATAGATATAAGGCAACACGGGTCGGTTATAGTCAACTCAAACAAGAAGTTGAAACGTGACGTTCAGTCCACTGCCTCGGTAGTTTGCTCAATACGGCGGTAACGGGTTCAATTAATTACCAGTCCGGTCAACTTAGGAAACTGTATTTTAACTTAGTAGGGGTTCAAGCCAGGCGCCTGATATAGTAGGTACAATTACTTAACCAAGTCTATGCACTTCTGACATAAAACAACTTTTAGTCGGTATTTATTTGCAAGATACTTATATTTATTAGATACTAGCGGCCGCCCGCGGTTTCACCCGCGTGGTTCCCGTTCCCGTGGGAATTGATCAAAATCCTTTCTTAGCGGATGCCTACGTCATAACATCTACCTGCATGCCAGTCAGTCAGTCAGTCAGTCAGTCAGTCACCTTTGAGTTTTATATATATAGAAGATTTTGATTTTGTCAGGAGAAACGAGATACTAAGACTAAACTAGAACCTACTCACACAAATTGTTAACCGAATTGTCGAAAGCTCAACCTTCAACTCTAAACAAATACATTTATAAAAATATAATCCGACGATTGATAACTTACTTAGGGCAAGAAAATGACGATTGATAACCTTTTCAATACAGAATTCTATCAAAATAACACAAACCTCTAAAACTAATAGTAATGCAACGAAGAGCCTACAATCGGAATAAAAATTTCCCGACTTTACCTGCAGATTTTTCCGTTATAAAAACGGAGATGTTACGTCTATCTGTCTGTTCGCTCTGTCAGGATAGCTTCTGTTCCCCACCTCGGATACTGCGAATACGGGAAATTTAAAAAATATCACGAAATGTTATTGAAAAGTCTTTTCTTCATTCATAGTGATTTTGCATGCAATTTGCTTTTTGATAGGTAATATTCTTAGAGCATTGAACCAATACTTTTATGCTTTAAGGTTTACAAAGTCATCATTAGCGGGTGACTAAACTTTCCAATTTACGCAGTTTTAAATAACATTTCATAATTATAATATTTATCGTTTTTTAAATATATTTATCAGTACCAGTAATGTTGATACATAAATATGTTAACACCTCGGACATCTCCCAAATTAAAGGATGTCCGAACTTAAGGTCGCCGATGGATCTCTAGCAGAACTAGACATGTGTAACATAAGCTACTGTGCCGATGTGTTAACAAACTCAAAATGTATTATCTTATAGCGCAGTACTTAACACGTTCGATATAAAAAAAAACTAGGCAACAAAGTTCGCACTCTATGCGTTATGAGTCTGTGAGAACGGGATGGTGCGCTTCGTTGCTCACTTGGCGCGTTTCATTTTGTTGCGCCATTGCCGCAATTGAGTTGGCACAAATGAGCCGATGCAACACTGCGCCTGAGTCACTGAGTTACGGAATTACAAGGAGTGACTCTAGCTCTCTATTAGCAAGCAGCTTTTTGGCCGCAAACCTGCCAAACAACCTTAATTTTACTTAATCTTAACTACCAGTTAAATTTCAGCCTAATTAAAGTCCTACACTGCAGGCCAAAGGCTCCCATAATTAAAATCAAGTCAACGTCACAAAAATGGACTGGCTTAATCACCACGCTAGCCAAACGCGAACGCGATCTGTGTTCGAACCATCCACCATTTTTTCTCAACCCAGGAAATAAAATAAATAAATATCTCTGGACATTATTCACACAGCGCCATCTAGCCCCAAACTCAGCATTGGCTTGTGCTATGGGTGCCAGACAACGAACGGATAAACATTTTTTAAATACTTGTTTTTTGAAAATACATACCACATACACAAATACATATTATACATAGAAACACCCAGACTGATACAAACAGACAAACGCACACAAATGTTTGTACCGTGCGGTGATCGAACCCGCGACCTCTGGTGTAATAGCCGACTTCTCGACCATTACACCAAATGACCCGTCAAAAATGATGAACTCAGTACCCCGAGATTACCGGTACTTTAACCACTACACGATCGCGGCGTTAAATAAACAGTGGTCACATGTAAACATTCTTAGCTGGATATCGCCTTTGCTGAAATACCTCCATAGCTTTTCCCTATTGGGCCCGGGCCGATTTGTGAGCGCAGCACGTGACGAACTGTTTTCCCGTGGGCTTACTTTGGATTGCCTTCTATTGACTGAGGTCTCAGTCGCAAAGGTTTTAATCGCATCCGTGGCATCCGTCAAGCAGTAAGTAGTGCATGTTAGTTTAGAATTTTTATTTCAACAGTTCAAATGAAACAGTTTTTCCAGTTATACATTGATGAAAAATCTTGTTGGGAAGATTCACAGCAAATTATAAATCTCTACTGAGGTGCGACAATAAGCACTAATGCTCTTAGTTTTTGTAAATACACTTAATACAAAATAAAAGTAATAAATAAGTTTAAAAACTATATTGTGATGCGAAATAAATATATATTTAATATTAAATATTTTTTAATAAAGCGTTCCATTTAGATGACTATTGAAGGTAACGAGGGTTAGCAACTTAATTAAGATAATGGTAAGATAGATTATTTATTAAAACTCTTTTATAATACTCTACGTTAGTTATATGGATAAACCTTTCCAAGAATCCTGGTTGATAAGAACTATGGAAGAAAGATTCAAAGAAAAATAATAGGTAAAAGTGAAAATTTTGTTTTTGCTGAGCAGACCCTGCGTTTATGCTGTTTAGCATTGGCGAAAACTATTGCCGTGTTTAATATTCGAGACTAGACGCACTAAACTCTCCCAGTTTCCCCTTAAAGGTATGAACCGGTGCCCATTATCTAAAATGATAAAACAAAACTTAACCAAAACTGCTGCTATTTTGGACCATACAAACATTTGAAATCTGCACAATAATTTATTTTTTCCAACTACTACGTATGACAAAAATGATTTTGAAACTGAAATAGTACTTATCTCAGTACATGCCTTTGCACATACACGTTACACTCCATTACCTTTGGGAAAACATTCGCAAATTCACTTATTTCTTTCGTACTTTCTGGTTTTCCCGTTACAACACCGGAAAAATGTCTATCCGTCTGTTCATATTTCTGTCTCACCTTGTTGGCTACCTCGGATATCATGAATACCTGGGGAACTATTCAAAATAATTGGATTGTAAATATTGAGAGACGTATTCTTCTTATCAATTTCATGTTTGTAGGTTTCTCTACAAATGTATAGTGTAACTGAAGCATTGTCATAATCTATATTTTCTGCTAACCCGATTTTAATATTAGGTATTGATCTGTTTACTTGTGTCATAGATTAATAAATAGTTACTAACGTAACTTGTGTGTTGTACAATTGTATATCACTTAAATAATAAACCGTGCCATAGAAAGTACTTTATTTCAATTATTATTTTTGTAAAAGAGTGAGGCAAACGAGCAGGTGTGTATGACAAAATTAACCAAGATAGTGCAATGGACCAGTCCTTTGTTTTAAAACACATTGCTTTAAAACACATAATTATTATACAAGCGCTTAATTTAATTTAGCTCTTTGTATTGCAGAATTAATAAGATGACTTTATTTTTTACCTTTTAGTTTAGTTTCAAAGATCGCATAACAAAAGGACAATGCAAATAACTGGGCCCAAAAAAGCATGTTGTGCAGATTTGAGACATAGCCTACGAATTAGATCCAATAAACACCTTCAACTTTTATTATGGCGTCGACAATATTGGTCCTAGTGAAAAAAAATATTATTATGTCTATTATGTTAATTATTTTTGTTCATATAAAAATAATAAATTATTATGGACGTTAACTTTTTCCCCCTAAGACCGATTATGGTGTCATCATAATAAAAGTTGATTGTGTGTGTGTGGTCTATCACATAGAATGCAACTCATCTCTGCACATTAACTTTAATTTTTTGGGCCCATTGTTCTTAGCAAGTTTTGCATTCTCTTCTGAAATAGCTGGCACGCTTTGCAAATTTCAAAGTTAACAGTGTATCTTGTCCTGTCGTCTTGCTCGACCAGATTTTATTGGCTGTAGGAGAAACTGTGTGCTGTCAACAGTAGATTTATGTACACGACCTTTGCACTCCTTATTCAGGAATCGATAGAAAAAGACTTTGAAGTGCATTCTTAATTTGACAAAAATTACTATAAAATAATTTATACGGTATCAATAGAGCTCAAATCAAAATTATATATGGATTTACCTGATATGGAGCTGTGGCAGCTCAGCTAAATCTGAAAAGTATAAATATAGCGCATTAGAAAAGTTACTCAGCACGATGATCGCTTAATGGCATAAGAAAATTGAAGGTCAAAAAAGCTAACGTTCTAAGCAACAAATAGTATTAATCCCTCTATTGGTTACCCCTAATTTCGCGGACATAGCCGATGGCTCAACTAAACTAAACATTTCAAAACGTACTTCGTCAAATATATGTATTATTGACCACAGAACAAACACAGTGATTGAAATGGTTCTAAGGATAAATATTGGAGAGAACAAGATAATCGAATCAAGCCCCAATGTTAAAATAGTAGTTTGAGCACAATTTGACTTCTTCGTGAGATATTAAAACCTATAATTATAATCGACTATTGATACAATAAACAATAGATAAAGATAGTGATCACAAAATCCAACATAAATAACTCTACCAGTTCGCACATAAAACCCCAGCTTCAACTTTTATCGAAAGGGATAACGAATCCGAGGTTTTTTATTGTTTACGTATTCAAGACGTACGATCCGCCTTTCTCCACTACCTGTGCCAAATGCAGTTCCCTGGTAAGGCACTAGACATTATTCGATGCCACGAACCAACTCAAACGTGAAATTCGGCACTTTGGATTTACGAGGTTCCCACTAGCTACTGCTACAAGCTGACCCCTTTTATTGAGTACTTACCCCCGAATTCGACGATAGTTAAAATTATCTAGCTCATATAATCTAACGTTTTGACCGAAAACAAACGGAATACCCTCGACTGATAAACATTAATTGGAAGAAGGGATAAATGTTTCATTTGAAAAAGAAATTGGAGATGTTAAGTAATCCATTTTTTTGTTTATTTCTGAGTTTAGTTTAGAGGATTAGAGGTGATGATTGCGTATTTTAATACATTTTAATTAACCGTGTCTGATGAGGCCTGCTTGCTATAATTATATTTGACCACCGATTTGCTGTAATCGTTGAGAATTCATAGTTGATTAATCTTTGAGATTATCCTGCCCTAACTCCATGATGTCTTTAAAACTATTTATCTTTACGACAAAGGCTAAGAAAGATGCGTTGCCAACCGAACAAGACTGAGCTACTGGATCAACGTATTTGATACTTTTGATCCGGGAAAAACTTGTTTATACCGGAATTCGTGTATATTCCTGAAGGCCCAACTATCGGCAGGGGGTATGTGTTTAGGGGATTGCGCATGACATCGGGTGGAAGGCGATTGAGCTGTAAATGTTTTGAAAGATTGGACAGGATGAAGAATGGGATGGAAACATTTACATAGGATTTTCTTTCTCCAAGCGCATCGCCCTATAGCTAGTTGGATGCGTTTGCACCATGATTCAGGATTTGACAAGTCCAGTTATTGTATTGGTGTGAATGCCATTTGCATCCATAATCCTTAAAAGAGAAACCAAACAGTTAATTCGCACAGTAAACTTCCTGGCTATTTCTTTTCTCTTGATGTTTTTAATACCAAAAGCAGCGATCCTGAATGAATAGACAGCATTGCATATATAAATAAATGGAATCACACACAGGACCGTTTCAGAGAGTAAAACCAGAACTGATTAAGGCAAGTTACAGAGTATTTACAGACGTCTTAACTTAAATAAACAAGAAGTCCGGAAACTCCCCGTAGCGAGTTCCCTACAGTCGAGTATGCATCTCCTTAACCGGTCATTAGCTGATTTCAAACAAAGGTTTTTCCTCCATCACATGAGAACGAGCGTCTAACATTACAGTAAATCAAAATATTGGAATAGAGTATCTATACCTACCATTATGAAATATTAGCTCATGCTCGTTAACCCCATGGACTTTAGGTTCTGTTATTCCATTGCAACCAAGCATTATCTCCGCATAATAGGTATTACATTTCCAAAGGTCTAGTCAATTAGCGTACCATCTTCATTCTGCCGTTGATTTTTTCGAAGCCTTTTAAGGTTGCATTCTTAGTGGGCCCGGAGTCTGCTAAAATTTAGTTTATATACGTATAAAATTTCATTAAAATCGGGTCGGGTAGGCGTCAAAGTGTTACAGATCGAGTTACTTTTACATTAATATCAATTTGTAGGGAATCTCTACTAAAATGAATAGGGATTACCGGATATTGACTGCATCAGTAATCATAATCTTTATTGTGGTACGGAAGATCTTTGGGTCAGTTAGTATGGTCGCACGTCATTTTTTGTAGTCAACTTTTGCATGCTTATCCCAAGAAGATACGTTACCTACATATTTCACCAAATTTAAGTGTCACAAAACACACCTGAAGGAGTTGAAGGCGAGCAAGCATTTTGCTCTAATCCAATATGAGACATATCACCAAGATTCGTCTTTCAAAGTGGTGCCTAACTTTCATTCTATCGCATCCAGTCCTGAATTGCATTTGTCCGCTGCATCTGTGGTGTATAATCCAAAACAATAAAGACATATCAATCAATATCAATTTCATTTATCTGTATATACATACAAAATTCGCCACATGGCCGCGAATCGGTGTTGAATAATGTTGTGTAAGCGAAAATAACAGTTACCTACGGGTCGATCGCGGAGGCAATATCGAATCTAACGGTCAATAAAATTGCGAGATATGATCGCCTCCAAATTTATCAGCGACCCATCAAATACCCCGCAGAATTTCACGGGTGAATCGCGTTCTCCGAGTAATGTTTACTTAAGAATTGTTACCCGTGTACCGATAAAGGCAGGGGCAGACTGCCGATGTAGGTAACTCTGTGAGTTTTACAATTATTAATTTCGGGAACCGAGCTCCATACCAATTTGCCGGAATTATTTGTCCAATGAAAATAGACTCTTTTTAATGTTTTTGACCAATGCTTTTTAAAACACTTGTGTGTCTTGTGTTGGATACTAGCCACGACTGTCATATAAAATCAGGCCTGCCTATACAGAGTAACTTTTTGTGTCCGCCTACATATATAAGTACCATGTTAACATTGTGAGCGGTATCGGCAACAAAAAAAATTCAACGTCTGCGTAGCGCCTACGACGATTAAAAAAAACCCCAAAAAAATTACTGCGTGGCTTTTAGGAGTGAGGGAATAGAAAGCGCACCTTGGCTTGTGCACTCACTTGTGTACTTTTTTAAACTCGTATATCCTGCGTAGTTCCTTGACAGTAGAGCCGAAATTCGGCTAGGAAGATTCATGATAAACATAGATAGTAGACACGATAGAGAGTACTTGATTTTCACACTGTTGTAAATGAGCAATAAGCATTTATTCTTTGAAAATCTTTGAAAAACACTTACTTTTTACTTACATTTAAACCACTTAACGCGCCTAGGCCCTTATGACTGCCTCCTCAGGCAGTCATAAAAATGTAAGTAGTTTTAAGAAACTACAATAGCTTATATGTACTCGTCCTAACTTACCGTTGTGTTGTGTTCAGTATAAACATTATGCCGTCTTAGTTATTATTAGCTAATACAAACTGCGTTATAATAGCAACCTCCATGACCACTAATCTCGGTGACTGAATATTGGCTTTCGATATCTGTACCCATATCCTTCCTATTTCCATGAAATAATCGTTGAACCGTATCACAGGTTATGGTAACCCAACACGGTCTTCGCACTAGAGGAATCAACTACCCGTAAGAGATAATGATTATGGGAAACACACCAAAGGATCTGTATATCCGTTAAGTGCAATATATTTTATTGCAATTTGATAGCAGTTTAAGTAGTAAACAATGGCCGCAAGGTACTAAGTACTTTTTCCAGTTCAAGCAAGAACAAAAAGATAAGACTATGACGATTGTAAAGGATAGAAATCCTCAGTATCTCCATTGTCACGGTGGGCTCCTTTCTTGCTCACAATGAGGCATAGCACTGTACCACTATGACACGAAAATGTTTGTAATATACTATTATACAAAATCAACAGAACGAAAATAACGAATCTAAAATTCTTACTTAGTTCTTAATTAGTTAACATCTGCGCTCCCGCAAGCTATTCCCAAAATTTCGCACAAAAGTGAACGTTTATCTGAAACAATCTCGCGATGTTAGCACTGGCAATTCGTATAATATTTATTCGCTGCGACACGTTTCAATTAGGGAGGCGGGCTCAGAATTAGTCCATGTCTGTCTACAAGCGAAATAACGTTTGGGAAACAGAATGGGGCACGGGGCTTAAAATTTAGGTCATTCTTGTAAGTATTCAAGTCAACCCCTGTAGAGAGAGAATTTTGGCAGGCGGTATCTACGGAAAAAGTCTAAAATTTTGCGCGAGAACCGTCTCAAAGATCTGAAGTCAAATGAACGTGCTTTTGAGAGAAAGTGCTGGAATTGCAGACGGTGGAATTCTATTTTATTTTCAAAAACAAAAAGTTCTGTTGAGTAACATTTTACGTCCCGCATTTTTGGGAGGCATACGTCGCTTGTATGGATATGTTAGTTGAAAAGTTAATATCGCACCCCTAAAATTCGGGGATCTTGCCTTCTTGGAAATTGTCAAAATAAATTGACTCTAGAATTAAATTATTTTATTGGAAAAAACCTGCAAAAAAACGTTGTCATGAAACCAATTGGTGTAGTTCCCTGATAGCAGACAATTCAATGTATTTAAACTATAGAATCCATGGATCATGGCGCAAACATATCCCGTTAAAGGGGTAAAAACCAATGCAAAGTCGCGGTGGGCTACAATAAAAACGAACTTACAAGATCCTCAGGAAATGCCAAACAAAAAAATGTATTCAGAATTCATTAATAAATTAATGCACATGGCATTGTGAGCGTGTAACGAAGTCATTGTCCGAGACCCAGCCTCGATTGTCGCCTAATTCCTCCGCGCCGTCGGAGGCTGTACAACGCAATAAATTCTTCTTATTCAGCAAACGCAGCGGGGCGAGAGAGCTCTGATAAAAATGAGATGACGCCCGTCGACACATTTTTCCCTTAGAAAACAAAGCTCTGGGACTCTGGAGGTATTAATAATAGCAGTGTGCTAAGGCATTTAGGTCTGCCTCGACGGTTAAATACAGTTTGACGCAATTCAGAAGTCGCCTAGGTGGAAGTCTGATTACCAAACCAAATGTTGCTAATGCTTAAAAATTTCAAGAAAAGTATCGGCACAGATTATTAAATAGTTACTGTATCGGCATGTTCAATGTCAAAAATCATCGTCAAAATGATGAATACTTATTCACTTGCATTACACATTACCTATTATTATTATTATATATTGGCCTAAAGGTTGACTGGGAGAGAATGCCATGAGGCATTAAGTCCGCCTTTGTACTTGATTTGTGCAATGAAGCTTAAATAAATAAATAAATTACGATAAGTGAGACTTAATCACTATGCTTATGATGATTATGCGTATTGGAGATTACCAACCAGAGCTGCGTTCGACACAAATTTGCCGGACACGATCATTGAACCCAAGACCCAGAGATCAAGGCCCCGTACTTAGAACACTAGATAAAAAATATTAATGAAGAACTTTGATAATAATGCTATACTTAAATAAAAGTAAGCGTCCTTTCCAGGGCCTTAGATCTAAATCGGTTTAACCATTTTGTCATAAAAGAACTTACACATTTTCACATCGCCTCTGGCATAAAAAAAGCAGGGACAAAAATAAAATGTTGGGAGAAAGTTTTATTCAGTTCTACGTCTAATGTTGTTTCGTTCTAAACGAAAACATGTAATCTACTTAGATGGAATAAAAGATAAAAAGAATTAGGTATGTAGTTAATTTCAAGAAACAACTTACGGTTCTAATGGTGCGTCTATGCTTACGAAGCGAACACGAGCGGCGCACGAGCGGAGCACGAGCCGATCCAAAATTCGTGTACTGTGGACGGACTTGGAGCCTCGAACGAGCGCGCTTCGAGCATTCGTTTCGTGCTCGACTGTGCTCCGCCCGTAGACAGAGAAAACTATAGACAAATTGCATACAAATTGATAGTATCTATCGCATTCACACAAGAAAAAGAGGGCGATACGGATAGACCACGTAAAAGAAAGAGATAGAACTACACAATTTTTTGTCTCGCACCGCGTGCCGGTTTTTCGATATTTAGGCTGAAACTATGTTCGAGGAGAGATCGTCGTAGGCTCGTGGCAGGCTCGTAAGTGCGTCCACACTTGTCACGCGAGCAGAACGGTTCGACTCGTGCTCCGCTCGTGCGCCGCTCGTGCTCGCTTCGTAAGCATAGACGCACCATAAGAGGCCCCATTTGATAATATTTTCATATTACATTCTACAAAATGATATTATTATAAAGTTATTCCTCGTATATCGAGCGTATTGCTCAATACAAGTTATAATGAAAAGATGATTGGAAGATCGGATAGAAGTTCTAAGGAAAGATAAGTTTTCCACGCTTCCATGAGAAAGACGTTAAAATATGGATATTCAAAAGTTTCAGTAACTGATACTATTGATTCATTTATTGTAATGTACATAATATATCTTCTAATGTAACTATTATGTTCGTTTATGTTTGCAGATAAAACGTGGAAAAACTGTAGTATTTTACTTAATTACAGACTGTCCCGAATGGTACTTGCCCATGCGCCAGGGATAATGGGTTTGAATTCCACCCATGGAACATCGAAGATCAGATGAGCCTACAGTCTGGCAGCACATTGAGCGACGCTTTCTTTCCTAGTGAAATTTCCCTCAATGGAATAGGCCGCAGTGACCGCTTACCATCAGGGCTGCGTGTCTGTCTGCCAACTGACTTGGTATAAAAAAAAGATAATATATTCATCTCAGACCTTCGAATTGACCAGCGATTCTACCCTCAGGCAACTTATTTAAGTGAACAGGTATTCACAACAGGATTATGTATGGAGACTTTTATGTGTTTTTCGTTGTCGGAATACAGATTTCATGATGCATAAAAACTACCCAAGGTATACGAGTATTTGACGGCTCGATTAACGTAGTGGGTTAGCATGAAATTTCATGTAGGCTTGTTATCCAAGGATTGCAGACTTGATGTCCGAACCGCAAATATTAAATGTTGGAGAAAAAGTTTTTGCGTGTAGTTCGGTTTCTGACATTGCTGTGAGGAAATCTGCCGCAATTTTGTAGAACCATCTATGGACTTTCCGTAAATACTACATATATCGTTTATATTTTAAGGTGCAAATGTGTAATATTAAACATTTATAAAAAAATATGGTTTGAGCTATTTCGACGTGAAAATAACTAAACAGGCACACATATATTATACGGTTGATTGTTTGAGATTGAGACGTAAATATGATCCATGTTTAACACAACCACAATCACAAGTCAATGGAAATAGAAATAAATAATTCTATCTATTTCTATCTTTCCTTATAGGTAAGACCACACATATCGGCTCTGTGATAAAAAAAGAGTAAAGTATCAAACCCATATACTGTCCCACTGCAGGGCAAAGGCTTCTCCATCCTTAAAATCAAGTTATCGTTACAATGATGGGTACTGGCTTAATCACCACGCTTGCCAAATGCGGGTTGGTGATCACAAACCCGAGCTATGTCCGAAAAACCGACACAAAGTTAGCTCGACCCGGGAATTGAACCCAAAACCCCGAGATCTCGACCCGGTACTTAAACCAGATCGTCGAAGCTCTGTGATATTTGTTAAAAATAATGTAAGCCCCAAGTGGAGTTAGGAAACATCCAGAAAGTGTCAGTAATTACGCAGGAGCCCTATTTTATCTAGATTGAGTGGCAAATTTATCGCTTTTGTACTAATCCTTTTCGCTTCTAAGACCATTTTGCCTTGATCGTACGATATTTATCTTAGATCTGTTTTATGTCTTGATCCATATTCCACTACGAAATAATCTACAAGACACTTCGTCTTTGTCAACCGAGAAATTTAAAACTAGGGAACTAAAAAATAAAATAGCACACTTGCTTCTGCCTGCAGCTTTAATTATGAG
This sequence comes from Mecyna flavalis, assembly GCA_949319885.1. NCBI lineage: Eukaryota > Metazoa > Arthropoda > Insecta > Lepidoptera > Crambidae > Mecyna > Mecyna flavalis. The sequence goes on from OX439426.1 coordinate 13,348,954, forward strand.
ATATACTTGTTCCAAATAAACAGTTATCTTCTTTTGAAATATGAGCATAGACAGAGCGATGCGCATTGCGATGTTTAGTCATAACTTAGATAAACAAATCGGAGACCAAAACAGTCAGACCAGACCAAAGAAGCCTCCGATAAAAGTTACATCTGATCTGCAATTTGCATCATCATCCCAGCGTATTCCCGGATTGCATCCAGTATGGAGCTTAGGGTCAGCTTCGACTATGTTTGACAAGCCAGGTTATTCCAATGGAGTGATTGCCATCTGACCTCCATAACTCTTACAAGGGAAACCAAACCTACTTGGAACATAGTCGGGAACTCGGGACCAACGAATTACGGGTCTTCCGAAGCACGGAATCATCATTCTTTTCGGACGTTCAGGTGATTGAAGCTTCTTACCAATCTGGAAACAATCACACAAAGTTATGCTCCGTGGGATTCGAACCCACGACCTCCGGGTCTTAGAGCCCAACGCTCTGATCACTGCATACCCATTTTGTTTTTCTATCAATCGACATTATTTTGGGGTCGTCTACGAACACAGGTTTCCTCTTCAAGTTTTCTCCGATCTTTCTCTGGCCCTTTGCTTCTAAATCATACGACCTTGTTTGCCGCGCGTGAGTCTTGCGGAGTCAAGCCTCTGACCAAGCTATCATTGCTCAATGCTCATGCATTCAATGTTTAACGTTTCTTATCTGCATTTACATGTTTATGAGCATCGATAGGAATGATAGCATTACAAGATTTGTTAATAAAAAAGCAAACTGTAGACCGAACCAACATTGTTCTCCATATCTAAGTCTGAACAAATTTAAAAGGCAACTTACCCTTCACAGTGAAGAAGGCAAAAAAGTAAGTTTGCAGAACTAAAAAACAGTTATCTTTTAGTGTTTTTTTTTTAAATAAAGACGTAAAGCGGCCGCTCGCGTCCGTCCACAATTTATGTTTCGCCGGCGCGCCTAGTGAAAGCCTCCGATGAAAGTTTCATCCTATCTGCGAGTTGCAGGCGTGAAAATAAAATTGGAGCGCTTTGGCCTTTCAAAATAGCGCTATCGAACCGTTGTTGGCGAATAGTTGCTCTTGATGTTTCAATGTTTTTGAATAGTCGTGTAGTCCTGCGTGATGCAGGCATTGAGCCGATTTGAGCTGTAAGTTGATAATACGATTTGGGGACGCTTTTGTGCAATATTTTACGTGAATGTTTTCATTATAGCTTCACTATTGATTTAGTATAACGGATGAGATATTTGCTTCTACGATAGACAGCACAGATTGGCACACAAAATTTTGTATAGCAATAAGTCGAAAAAATCTATAAACGAAACACCAACTAGACCGGTGACATCTGTTTGAGCAGTCAACTACTAAGCAATTTTACTTGGTGTTTTGTTTATGGGTAGTCAATAATAGCAAACAGGCTTGACATAGTAGGAAATAAGTAATAATAAGCACATTTTCAATCGCAGGCTACTTTACTATATAGTCTACAGACACGCCCCAATTAACCAAACAGATACGCTCCACGTAGCGTACGTCACGGCAGGAGGTTGTCACCGACACGCCGTCATAAGTCCCGCGGAGTTACGGCTTGCAGGCGAACAGATATGCATATGAGATATAACTGAAAGTGAGGTGTACGTTCAACGGCACGATAGAGTTACACAATGTACAAATAGGCGGATTGATGGCGGCATATACTCGTATTTAATAAGACGAATAGCTATATAAATATGGAATATGAACGAAACACCATTGGACCGGTGACTTCCGTTCGAAATTTTAAGCAATACACCAAATCCGTAGCAAAGACGCTCCATATAGAAAGTTAATAAAGAATAAGTAAATTTGCAGTTGCAAGCTACTTTAGTGTGCCTTCAGTTCATATCTACAGGCACGCCCCCATTAACCAAATAAATACGCTCCACGTAATCGTCACGGCGGGAGGTTGTCACCGACACGCCGTCATAAGTCCCGCGGAGTTACGGCTCGCAGCCGAACAGATATGCATATGAGAGCTGTAAACACTCCTCACTAACTAAGCGAGCAATTACACCGCTCAAACCGCTCTTATTGTTACAACAAATGCACTGCGAAGCGTTTGAGGTGAAGTTTAATGGCAGTAGAACTGTTATGTCTTAAGTTGTGCTAGGCTAATAGTATTGAGACTGTTTAGGCGTTTGTTTGAAATACAAGTGGAAAGTTAAATTTGGTTTGGGATATTTAATTATACCACAGTAATCTCTAGCTGAATTTTGACTGCTGTTGTGAAGGCCATTGTTGTTATTGAGCAAATAGAGTCCTTTTTGGTACCTACTTTTGAGTGTAACAATAAATACATTTTGAGTACTGCAGTAATAACATAAAAATAACCTCTTTGTCCTCTTTGTAACAAATGCATTGACGACGAGTTCCAATATAGATAAAAGAATAAATACATAGTTTTGTTTATTAAATTGCACCGAAATAGAAAACATTTAGTAGTGAGCTTAGACTTCAAAATAAAAAAACTATAAATTGAATATACTCTTTCAATAAAACCGCTAGAAGTGCTTAAGATAAAATATTTATGATGTTTTACAATGTATTGAACATTATTGAGCATCGAAGTCGATAAGAAACAATTTAATTTATTCTTCATTGTAATATGTGCGCATTTGAATGGATGACTACTAGACTACGGGAGAAATCGTTTTGGTTGCTCTTTCGTAAATTTGGACCGTTTCTCTTTAGGATAAAGTGTAAAATCGCCTAAAATATAAAAGATAAGGCCAGACAAGGGCATCACAAATGGAGTTGAAGAGGTATTGACAAGAAGTACTTACTTACAGTAAATTCTCCAAACAGGTTTAAGAATTGCTAGCACGAGCGTATACGTGTATTAAAACGTGTTATTTACATAACCCTTTTACAAACGATAAAAATATCCATTGTATTAGTTATGAATAGAAACCTCTTTCTATTTTGTTCAAAATCTATTATAATATATTTTATATGTAACTGTGACAGACAAACACGCCGTGCACCTGTCTTGTTATGGGGCCACTGCGACAAATTTCATTGAAGGACATTTTAGTGTCCTTTTTAGGTAATATGACTTTTTTCAGAATCCGAACAACTAGCTACTACCATCGCCACGTGTGACCACGCATGTAATTAACACATAAAACGAACTGTAACGGACAAATATTTTCCCTATTGTTTTAAGGCCTTTTAGAATATCAAATGCTATTGGACTCTTTCAATTGATTTTGTGTTACGCAGCTGTGTTGAAATCTGGTACCGTTTTAGAGTGTTGTGAATATTGAAATTCGTTGCGGAAAACACATAAATTATAATAACTAACATGAACTGTGATTCATCTTTAAATAACCTTAACTTACTCGTATATTACGAAAAGCTTATAGAGTACGTACGCCAAAAGAGATTAAGAGAAAGAATAATATTTCTTTTTTTCGCTTTTTTTCCTTTCTATCTTATCTGTAAGATTTTTTACCTGCTACCAAGTTTCAAGTTCGTTTACTACACAGAATCTATACATTAAGTGAGAAAAACAAACTAGTGTGTCATTAACTTAATAAACTTTGAATTAGTCATACCAACCAGGGCTTACACGGTAATCGGCCTCCGATTTTAATATTTGTAATGCATTCCCAACAACATCTTATCCCCACAGTGTCTGTCAGTGTTATTGGAAGTTAATCACGTATCTTTTACGGGAGAACAGATAAGGCCACTTGACTGCTACCATCTGGCATTGGAAGCAATGCACCAATTCGTCAACACACATTTGCGATATGGCCCTTGAGAGGTCTATCACGATGAGGCTGGGAGGGGAGTATACACAACTTTCTGGTGATACTCAAATAGAGGTGGACACCACTGTGTTCAAAAAAGGCGTATAGTGTTTACTTACTAGCCTTCCGCCCGCGGTTTCACCCGCGCATAATTTCTTTTTTCAAATATTCCCCCTTCCCCCTTACATTTCCGGGATCAAAAGTACCCTATGTTCAACGGGGATAGTGTAGCTATCCAACAGTGAAGGAATTATTCAAATCGGTTCAGTAGTTTCGGAGCCTATTCTATTCAAACAAACAAACAAACAATCAAATCTTTCCTCTTTATAATATTAGTATGGATTAATTATTATTTCTATGAATAATTGTCCTTAGTGCTTGTTTGGTACCCTAAGAAGAGCTTTTGCTTTTACAGACAAATCTTATTAACGAAAGAATAGAACTACCGCCTTTTATGTCCAGCTAATGAGGTTCACGCGACACGAGTGATGAATGCCACCTCGCTTATAACATAAATCACGTTAGAAGAATATTATGCAAAGATCTCTGTTTCGCGGACGAAATTAATGGAATTATTTCTAATGCAGTGCGGAAATTTCATCAACTTATACACTGGTTTTCGAGAATATAATATGAACCGCGTTTTTTTGAACAAATGCAATTGATGCTTGCTTTACGAAAGACTAAAGTCATAATTTTTAAACGTATGACATGACTGAAACCAAAACTGCAGGATACAACTTAGAAGACGGGTATACATTAATATCTTCGGTCGCGAGGTGGGGGCCACGAACCAAATTCAAGCTTTATATTTCGTCAAATTCTTTTATGATACAGCTTAAAGTTCTCAAATCCAGTTGGCATACCAAGGACATTTTTCTAATCAACACCGTATAAAACTTACCTCACCCTCACCGAATACTCTCGACTTTCGCAACCGTGTCTTCGCTGACCTCTGCAAGGCAATCGATTCTTCACAAAACGCTGGCATTAGATACCCATCTATTCCCGCGAGTCGACTGTTCGACTACTATTAAGATATAGCAGGGTAAGTTATTGGGCCACCATTAGTCTAACTAGAGCATCCAACAAACCTACTTATTCCTTTGTTCGGAAAGAACTAGAACCTGAAATGCAATAAAATGCACAAGCAAAATCCTCTTTACATTATTAAGAAACGTTTAAATAGGCCCTTTATGTTATGTAGCTGTTTAAGGGCTTTTGTATAGACATTATACATCCTATCCTACTAATATTATAAATGCGAAAGTCTGGATGTTTGGATGTTTAGATGTTTGGATGTTTAGATGTTTGGATGTTTAGATGTTTGGATGCTTAGATGTTTGGATGTTTGTTACTCAATCACGCCTAAACGGCTTAACGGATTTAGATGAAATTTGGCACACATATAGTTTATAACACGGAATAGGACATAGGCTATAAAATAGGGACAAAGGACAAAGGCTAGTAGAAAATAGGAATCAAAACTTTAAATTTATATATGTCGTAACTCGTATGCAATCGTAGCGACAATGTATCTTGCGTAGAATTCATACGCAACATTTTTTTTGATATTATTGAACTCATCATCATCATTGCGTATGACTTCCACATGAATGCTCAGATGTCTGTCTAGGTCGAGTTGCCGCAACCAGTCTACTGCCGCCAGACTATTAAACTCATTAAAAAACTATTTATCAATTGTAGTGAACATTAATTTAGTTTACTCATAATTTGCGACATCTGAAATACCACTGAAAGAACAAAGGGGAAATGGAAACGTCCAGAACTGTCACTTACCAAACAAAGCGCTATAGCGAAATTACTACTCACATACGTCGATCTTCTGCGTGGTACTCCTTGCCGTTCCATTTCGACTGACAGACAAGAACTATCTGCAGCATAAATATAAATAAACTAGCCTTCCGCCCGCGGTTTCACCCGCACGTAATTATTTTTTTCAAGTATCCCCCAAAAGTCCCTATGTCACCCGGGGATAGTGTAGATTTCCAACAGTGAAAGAATTATTCAAATCAGTTCAGTAATTTCGGAGCCTGTTCGATACAAACAAACAATCAAATCTTTCCTCTGTATAATATTAGTACAGATAATAAATAAATTAAATAAAATCTTTATTTAAATATAACTTTTACAAAAAAAAAGTAGATAAATTATAAATGTAGTCTAGGATTACACAAAAATGCCTGAACTAGATTGTCCTGTGTTGCATAGCTTTACTACCATTTTTTTTTTGAGGAGAATGCGATTTTTGCTCCTTAACCGTAGGCTAGCGAGACCTGCGGCCGTGTGTGGGACTCGGGACCCAAGCGTCCCACTACCCTCTAAACTCCCCCGGTTCCCCTTCACACCCGAAGAGGACAAGCCGGTACCCGCCCTGTGGCGATTGACCGGCCCTTTCCCGGATAGTTACTACCAAAAATATACAACCCGCCAATTACGGTAAAAAAGTGTACGAGAATAAAACGTTGGCTTTACCTTAGACTGCTATGAAATTACTACGTAAAATACGAAACTTTGTTGAATAATGTATCCCTCAAGGATAAATTCATATTAGCAATATTCAGAAGACTAGCAACATTTTTCTTGTGGTACTAGTGTGTATCAATGATCATCCAGTTATTTTTGTTGTTCGTTAGAAAATAACCTTTTGTGAATGTAAAATTAATATTCAGAAGTAGACTACAATTTTCCAATTAAATTAATTTGTCGGTTAACAGTAGAAAAACTCTCGTAGTTAGAAAAAAACTGACTTTATGTAAAACTTTCCCAATTTCATCAATATAACCATTATCCAATTTATACTATACTATATGTATGTGAAAGAGTGTATATTATACCTATTTGTCTTTGATAGTAGCCAAAGAATAAGATGCGTGTTAATTTGACTATCTAATATGCATATTCCTTTATTAAACACGACTCGAATTTTTCATAATGCTTGATTAGTAGAGTTTGTCTAAATAACGTAATTGTAACCACGTTCTCGCTAGAAAACACAATTACCTATCAGTGTGAATATAAACACGAATAAATGGAACAGCTTTTAATTAGCCCACAAGTCTGTAGACACCATAATAATTGGATCCCTGCGTTTACCCTAAATTTACATTTTATAGAGGTGATATAGACCGGACCGTCTTTACCAGTAAAGTTATATTACACGTTGACATTTCCAAAGGATTTAATATCTCTTTCGAAACCGATCCATGTATTTGTTTCATTGACAAAGGTATTGCTAATGTTATTAAGATAGGACGCCGAATGTTTTTTTTTTGTAGTACCTAACCTATTCGTTCGGTACTCCTTGCGTAACAAACTAAATTAAGATTTATTCGCAAGGCGAAGTTAATTGCGAAAAACCATCTGTTAACTTGAAGGAAAAATGTAAATTATTTCAAAAAGCTTCGCTAGTGATTTATTAAGTTACAGAATATTAAGTCTTGCATATTTGAGCTTAGGAAATTCGTAATATAATAAGTTGTTTTAACCAGAACTTCTAAATTTTAAATATGTACTTTTTCATTAATGTATAATTATTGACGCATTTTAATTTTTATAACAAATAAACAATGAATAACCAAACAATATAATGCAAAAAAAAACAATCCAAAACAAGATCTTTCTTTAAAAAAAATTGCAAACACTTGCCGACATAACTGTAGCAGCTTGAATGGTCTGACAAGAGATTTTTTAGTAAACTCTGGTAATAATAAAAAAGCTATAGCAAAAAATATCAACCAATCGAGTGTCACTTACATTGCTACGAGTATGAATAAGACCTTAACATTCAAATTGAGTCATCTTAGACGCGAAACATGCCAATGGGGATTGTTGATTACTAATTCTTGCTCCGAGAAACCGTGACATATTATATCCAACCGGCAATTGAATATAGAATATATTGTTTTATATATCGATGGTTAAAATGTCAAAGGGCTTAAAGGACATTTTGGCGAAAATGACTTTTTGTTACATTTGTATTGAGGTTTTTGAGCTCTTTCTAATGGTATATCAAAGATTCTCCTATCCCTTATAGTTAGCGAGATATTCATGGTTAAAAATTGGCCATTTTTGTATTATTTGCTTAAAGGTCACTGATAATGTATTATGGCATTTAAAGCCTACTCTTGCATATTTTGATTCGGGCGTTTTGGGCTTAAAGGACACTGTGGTTTTATGTCAAATAAATCACATTGATTTCCCTGCCCTTTACGTCAGGAGTCGTGGGTTCGGGATCATTTGTGTTTGTTTTGTGTCTGGATGTTTATTCGTATTTAAGTGTACATTTGTGGTACCTTTGTTGTTTCTGACACCTATAAAACATGTTCTTACGCTACTTACTTTGGGGTCAGATCAATGTATGTGATGTTATCCAATATTTATTTAAGACCAATACAATAGTTATAATTCTGTTAATAAATTGATGAATGAATCTATGGATCTTTACAATCATCATCATCTGAATATTACAATCCACTGCTGGACATAACCTCCAAATGCTCGCCACACTGATCAATCCTCGGCCACTCGCATCCTGCTCCTGCCAGCCATCATGCGCAATTCATCACTTTACCTGGCCTGACAGCGTCCTACACTACGTTTACCGAGACGCGTTTTCCACTCTAGAATCTGTTTGTCCCAACGGTTATCGGTTCTACGGCTGATATAGCCAGCCCACTGCCTTTGGTTCTATGCCGCATCATCTCATTTCGTATACGATCTCGTACGTCTCACTGAGCCACTTTTAACTTGCGGACCAGCCGTGCCGTAAGTGTCCACGTTTGCCTTGCCCTTTACGACACCCAGGAGAGGGAGAGAGTATGCTGGTCAATAGCAACAAGACTGGCACTGGTTCGTCCCAATCGGGTGTGAAGGAGAAACCGGGGGAGTTTAGTGGGTAGTGGACGCTTTAGCCTTGAGTCCCACACAAGGTCGCAGGTCCAGCTAGCCAGAGGTTGTGGTGCATAAACGCATTCTCCTCCGAAAAAAAAGGAGAGGGAGAGATTGATGTTTTTTGACTCTGTATGCCGACAGCGCTTCCTTTTGTACTATATTGAAAAAGCACAATACAGCTTAACAGGCAAATTCATGTTAGATAGGATAATTATTTTTTTATCGAAATTTTATCTTAAAGGACCAATTCTATTTTAACACCTGTATTAACATGTCCTTTAAGCCAAAGCTAATGATTTATCTCAACAGAAACTTAAGCTTAAAGGACAAAATAATCGAATTTCAATTCTTAAAGGACACCTATCTCGAAAACTATGCTATCTAGAATAAATAAAATGGTTGCATACGGTTCGGCTTGAAAAAATAAATAAAAGTGTCCTTTACAACAAACCGATAGCTTTAAAATCAAAAAAGTTATGCCCAATTTTTTACTTATTTTGTTTTTCTGCTCTCCTGAAAAATCATGATTTGTCCTTTAAGCCCTTTGACATTTTAACCATCGATAATATAATAAAGCTATGCTATGGTTTGCTCTGATAAATAACACGGACTAGATTTATCTTTAATGTGATAAACTCGTAAGTCTTCATTTTAAGTAGATAACTTACAAAGTATGTTTTTTTTTTAAAAAAAGCCTCCTTGAAAGGCCGACACAACTAAGTAAAAACCAATATTTTATTATCTCCAACATCATTTGGACCATTCCCCTTATCAAAGTTGTTAGTTAAACTGCAAAAGATGCACAATATCGTTTCAAGAGTTCTAGATTTTAAATTAAGAAGTTAGGTTCATTGATTTTTTAAAGCACAAATCGCAATACTAAACAAGATGACACAACAAGCAAAATTAATTAATTCACAATTCCTAAAACATTGCTGGATTCACAAAATCTTAATCGAATTTCGTATTTTCGTATGGTTGATGAATTATTGAACTCAGCAAAATTATAAAACGAATTGGTACTAAAATAATGGTCGACTCTTGAGCCGAACTTCTGAATGCGGGAAAGTATGTTTACTTAGGTAGTAGTATTACAATTTTTACCTTAGCATAATATTGATTTAATATTACTCTACAAATTCTTTTATTCCAGGTCCTTGACCCTTCAAGGCTACAGAATATGTATCACCAATAATAAAGTACAGCTGCATCATTATATTCAAATTTAATACTTCATATTTGGATTAAAGAATGTTATTGTTTGGCACAATTAAAACCGGCGGTGTTCCCATGTTCTGAAATTGTTAAACTTGCTCGATTTGTGTCTGCATCGTAGTTTAAAAATAACAGCTTACTTTGAGAATTTCAAAATTCAAGTTAATTGCGTCCGGCGGTCTTGTGTGTCATTAAAATAAGATTTGTTAAGTTCAAAATACTATATTTACAGTGCCATATTTCAAGGAATCGCATCGATGAAATTCGCAATAGTTTATAAGAAATATTTATTACTAGTAGCACAGATAAATGACTCCGATGTTTAAAAATATTTACTTATAAATATATTTTGCGTGCATACTTTTTATCTGTTAGTGAATGAGCAATACAGGTAAAAATCAACAAAAAAATATTTGACTTCCGTACTAATTTGAGATTGTGTGACGGCAAGGAAATTCGCAAGGTCGTAAGGTGTATTTTAAGTGGTTTTACATTTACAGCACGTGATTGCTTTATCGACATTCAAGTATGATTTATATTAATAGAAAATGAATAACTTACTTTACAATACACAAATAGGAAAGCTTGAAGTTGATCCAATCAGCAAATATTAAATTTTAGAAACGGTACCTAATAATAAAACATGATGCGATACTTTTTTGTCACTTCAGTTGGTAGGTACTAGGTAGACAGGCACAGCTCATCTGATGTTAAGCGGTCACTGCGACCTATATCATTAAGGGTCATCGTTGTTGTTGTTGTCATCTTACTACTACTTTGAGTATATCGATGGTTAAAATGTCAAAGGGCTTAAAGGACATTTTGGCGAAAATGACTTTTTGTTACATTTGTATTGAGTTTTTTGAGCTCTTTCTAATGGTATATCAAAGATTCTCCTATCCCTTATAGTTAGCGAGATATTCATGGTTAAAAATTGGCCATTTTTGTATTATTTGCTTAAAGGTCACTGATAATGTATTATGGCATTTAAAGCCTACTCTTGCATATTTTGATTAAGGCGTTTTGGGCTTAAAGGACACTGTGGTTCTGTGTCAAATAAATCACATTGATTTCCCTGCCCTTTACGCCAGGAGTCGTGGGTTCTAGATCATTTGTGTTTCTTTTGTGTCTGGATGTTTATTCGTATTTAAGTATACATTTGTGGTGCCTTTGTTGTTTCTAACACCTATAACACATGTTCTTACGCTACTTACTTTGGGGTCAGATCAATGTATGTGATGTTACCTATCCAATATTTATTTAAGACCAATACAATAGTTATAAATCTGTTAATAAATTGATGAATGAATCTATGGATCTTTACAATCATCATCATCATCATCTGAATATTACAATCCACTGCTGGACATAACCTCCAAATGCTCGCCACACTGATCAATCCTCGGCCGCTCGCATCCTGCTCCTGCCAGCCATCCTGCGCAATTCATCACTTTACCTGGCCTGGCTCCTACACTACGTTTACCGAGACGCGTTTTCCACTCTAGAATTCGTTTGTCCCAACGGATATCGGTTCTACGGCTGATATAGCCAGCCCACTGCCTTTGGTTCTATGCCGCATCATCTCATTTCGTATACGATCTCGTACGTCTCACTGAGCCACTTTTAACTTGCGGACCAGCCGTGCCGTAAGTGTCCACGTTTGCCTTGCCTTTTACGACACCCAGGAGAGGGAGAGAGTGTGCTGGTCAATAGCAACAAGACTGGCACTGGTTCGTCCCAATCGGGTGTGAAGGAGAAACCGGGGGAGTTTAGTGGGTAGTGGACGCTTTAGCCTCGAGTCCCACACACGGTCGCAGGTCTAGCTAGCCAGAGGTTGTGGTGCATAAACGCATTCTCCTCCGAAAAAAAAGGAGAGGGAGAGATTTATGTTTTTTGACTCTGTATGCCGACAGCGCTTCTTTTTTTACTTTTGTATTGAAAAAGCACAATAAAGCTTAACAGGCAAATTCATGTTAGATAGGATAATTATTTTTTTATCGAAATTTTATCTTAAAGGACCAATTCTATTCTAACACCTGTATTAACATGTCCTTTAAGCCAAAGCTAATGATTTATCTCAACAGAAACTTAAGCTTAAAGGACAAAATAATCGAATTTCAATTCTTAAAGGACACCTTTCTCGAAAACTATGCTATCTAGAATAAATAAAATGGTTGCATACGGTTCGGCTTGAAAAAATAAATAAAAGTGTCCTTTACAACAAACCGATAGCTTTAAAATCAAAAAAGTTATGCCCAATTTTTTACTTATTTCGTTTTTCTGCTCTCCTGAAAAATCATGATTTGTCCTTTAAGCCCTTTGACATTTTAACCATCGATATTAAACCGTAACCTAGAACAAAGACCTGACCTAGGGCAGACACAAATTAGGCGAATCAATTAACTAGTTAATCAAAATTGAATTTATCTACTTGTAATACCAGCAGAAGGAATGAAAATTTTCATTTCTCGATGTCCTAAAACGGGTTGACATAATATGTGCTTTCTTTCCTTCTGTCATCAAAGAAGTTTCCAACATGTCCAAAATTCATAGTCAAATATTAGAGAGAAAATTGGCTGAGAGAAGCAAAAACAAGAACAACCCAGCGATTCTGTGCAGGTCGTTACCGACTCCTCCACTGCACTAGGTTTTAATACGCTTTTTGTGCATCAGATGCTACCGAGCCATTTACTTAGAAACACGATTTTTCTGAAGTCAGAAGAAGGCTAAAGTGTAATACATTCATAGTTTATATACAATCGTTTGAGAAACTCAAGATTTGCTACGCCTTTGTAGGTTATTAAGACCTTTGTATCGCAATGAGACATGCAAAAAATTAATAAATGACGAATAATTTTGAACGTTAGACTTAAATAATTGTATTTTATTTAATTTACGATTCGACAGAACTTTAGAAAGTTATTGAATTTATTGCGGCACTTCTTTGTTCTTGTGCAAATACCTGCAATCAAGTTACAAATCCATTAACTTGACTTTTGGCGCGCATATTAGCTACATCATTATATCTGCTTCCTTCGTCCTAATAAATACCGAAAATATCCGTGATCCGAAATATCTAATTGATACATAAAACTTAGAGTGGCTAAGTACACTAATTGATGTATGATATATCAATTGGACTACAGATGCAATTTTTGACTAGTCTAAAAGTAATATCCCCTACAACCACACTACTGGCAAAATTCACAGGTATTATGCAAATAACATACCTAGTTAGGCATTTGAAGCCAGACTGCTGCCAAATATCTCTCAAGAGAGACAATTAGTGATAATAAAATATTGTTTTATCATTTCAATACTCCAATTGAGACCTATACAAATCTATGCCGAGATATCGATCTGACATTCTTTCTCACGTATTTTGTGGAAATTCACGTTCCGTCCCGACAGTGACCTCCGTCAAGGTGTCGAATGGGTGCAGTGATGAATGAGTTACTCACACATCCCTACATATTGTTCTGAAATGCTATGTTCAACGAGTGTTAATAATATTGTTAGCTCTACAAAAAGCGGCTCTGAATAATTTAGGAACTGGCCGATTTACGTACCTATATGGTTTGGACTATGCGCCACGGTTTGTGGGTTTGAATCCCACCCAGGAAAAGTAAATAAATGAGATGAACAATTATACGTGTATTGTGTCTGGATATTTATATGTATCTATATATATATAACTCAAAGGTGACTGATTGACTGACTGACTGACTGACATAGATAGATATCAACGCACAGACCAAACCACTGGACGGATCGGGCTGAAATTTGGCATGCAGGTAGATGTTATGACCTAGGCATCCGCTAAGAAAGGATATCTCGATATTCCCACGGGAACGGGAACCACGCCGCTAGTTTAAGTATATTATGGTTTGTAAAAAGCCCGTCAAGGCGGAAATTCCTCCGTATATTTACATAATGTAAACAGCGTAATATTTCCGAGTAATTTACCTCTGTGATTAACGGTTAAGATTACTCAACGATGACATTCAATAATTATTACGAACTACGCAACTTCCAATTATGCAACACATTACACAAAAGATACTTTAAACAAAAACGTTTAAAAAGAAAATCAAAAAATTAAAATACAAAACATACTGATATAAAATAAATGAATGGTGAAAACGCAAGCTCGCTGCACTATAATTGTGGACAGAAATCTGACACGATTGTAGTAAGATCAGGCGTAAACCAGGTTTACGTGCTTTCCGTAGCCCGGAAGGTTTTGACACCGCCAATTTCCAGTCTCTCGTATAATCCGAACATCGACGGAAGACCAGTGCTATATAGTGCTAAGACGTCATTACGATGCCGTGGCATTATGCTAAGTAAATGTGTTATCTGTGGTCCATTATTGTAATTCCTTGTTGACGACCGATTTAGTGTAATGTTTTAGAAGTCGACTGTCACTGACAAGGTACGATGGCAAGATGTACGGACGGCAGCAGATCAACCTACCCTAATCTGTCAAAAATTCTCATTGAAAAAGAACTCTATGTAAAGTGAATAAAGCTGAAAATTGGTTTTAGGTATTTAAAGACTAGGGTAGTCTGATGTGATGTTGACTGTTATACCCTTTTTTTTTCTCGGAGGAGAATGCGTTTATGCACCATAACCGCAGGCTAGCTAAACCCGCGGCCGTGTGTGTGTAGGACTCGAGACTGAAGCGTCCGAGGGTCCGGCCGTTATGCCCCCATTCCGGTTTGCCCCCGGCCGGTATGCCCCCACAATTTTAAGTAAATTTCTTCCAGTTTGCCGTTAAACCGTGGGGGCATACCGGCCGGGGGCAACCCGGAATGGGGGCATAACGGCCGGACCCGCGTCCACTACCCACTAAACTCCCCCGGTTTCTCATGTTGTCTGTACCCTGCAAACATTAATTGTGAGCATGAACATGTCCGTTAATATTGATCTACATAGGTGTTTCTAAGTATACGTTTGTACAAAATTATGTAGATATAATACATAATAATTTTTTGTTTACCACCCATAATGATTAGTTTAGTGCTAGACGGCGGTGTGTGAATAATATCCAAGGATAGTAATTATTCCACTATTCTGAATCTTCTATGAGTCTTCTTGTATAATATGTGTCACTGAATAAATCATTTTCTTTTTTCCTTTATTTCTTATAGAACCTAATATAATTTTATAAAAAAATTACAACCGTATACGCTTTTTTTTTCGAGCCTAGAAGACTATCTCTTAGTTGTTTTTCTATTTACAACGATTAGATTTTTATTTTCATCGACAATATTTACAAATGTTGATTTTATTATGCTTCATTGGTTTCTGCGAGTGCTGATTTCGTTTTTGTCAATAAAATGTAAGATTTATTGTTAAAGACCCAGCCAACATTATTAGCAGCTATGTGCAGTCGCAATCTAAAATGTCTATTGGATTTTAAATTCAGATAAGCCAGCGTAAGCGGGTAGGTACGCGCGGCTGTTGACATTTCATTTAGCTTTTGACATTGTCTGAATTACTACGTTGATAAGTTTCTATACCATTGGTTCAATAGACACCCGTCCCAAACTTAAAGTCCTAAAGTAAGACGTATGTACACATATACCTTTTTTTTCGGAGGAGAATGCGTTTATGCATCATAACCCCTGGCTAGCTACACCTGCGGCCGTGTGTGCCACTACCCACTAATCTCCCCCGGTTTCTCCTTCACACCCGATTGGGACGAGCCGGTGCCAGCCTCATGGCTATTGACCAGCCCATCCCCGGGTATGCACACATATACCTACCATTATAAAAGCACATGACAATTTACGGGCTGATCAATCGCCACAAGGCTGGCACTGGTTCGACCCTCTTTGAAGGGAACCGAGGGAGTTTAGTGGGTAGTGGGACGAAATAGTCCCGGGTTCCACAGGCGGCTCAAAACTTTGCTAGCCTGCAGTTAAACGCATCTTTTCCAAAAAAAATACATGACACTTTTAAGATTAGTTAGTTACCTTTCTTTTTGAAAAGCTTTTGTTCTTTTAAAGCTATCAAGATAATAATTATTCACACGCAATCAATTCAGTTCATTCAGTTTTATTACGTTTGCTGGAGTCATCTCACGATCCCAAAGCTGGCCTGTACCTAGGGCAGCCGCGTACCAGCCTGGCCATCCAGCGCGGAAACGTTGCTAGTGTCCTGGGTACTTTTCCCATGGACGGAGACCTCGGCCAAATTTTTTATTTATAATTATGTTTGGTTCTTTTTTGTATATATTTTTAATGGTAATAACTAGTTTAGATTATAGAAATATTGTTACTTAAATTAAATAAAAGTTTGTTTTATTACGCTTCCATTCGAATGAAAAACCGACAAAAAATATATTTAGAAAACAACGCTAGACCGCAAAGCAATATACTTTTTTCAACGACAGTAGGTCTACAACTAAGAACCTTTTTACATTGATTTACAAGCAAGAATGTAAGTACGTATACATATTTTAGTACTAACTGTACCACATTGTACACACTACCTAGTATTAACCACACTTGAATAAAATATCTATCCAGTCTGTATCCTAAGAGACGTGTCCGAGCTTATATACGAAGTGAACGAGCCAAACTCTGAGCTAACACAATATAAATAGCGTAGATCATATTGCTTGGTTTGGGACGTTACTACACCGCGTTCAGATAGCAGAATACTAAAACATAATGAACACTTAGCGAAGTCAAACAGCAATAAATTACAAAAGTTTGCCAGACATCTCACCACGTTTATGTTTGGGGGTTTTTATACAACGTGTTTTGCAATTTTAGGGTATCGTACACTGAGATACCTTGGTATTGTGGTTGAATAAGATTTTAAATTAATGTTTAATTTAAATAAATAAAATATTACTTGGACATAGCCCCGAACTCGGCTAAGCTTGTTCATACTTACTGTGAGAAGATCTGACTAGGTTTTATAAAATAGTACAAATTGTAGCCTATGTCTTAGTTATTATACTAGTTACTACTACTACTACTAGTTAGAACAGTTATGTTCCAATGCAGGACAACATCCTCCAGCATTAAAATGAAGCCATCTTTGCAAAAATTGATATTGGTTATAACGCTTGCCGACTGCAGATTAAACCCGAACTGTATCCGAAAAATCGGACACACATTTTTCTCAACGCAGGAAATGACCTTACCTGCAGTTAGGCAATGTTTTGGGCGCCGATTCCTAGTAGCGTCCCTCAATGTGGGCCACAGTAGCTCGTACGTGTATTCGAACAAGAGTAACATAAATAAAATAGAACCAAATAAGACTAGAACAGTCCCTATAGGTATTTTCCCTACATTCCCATTCTGTCCTCCAAATAGTCCTTCTAAATTACGAAAATGTAAAGAAAACGATCCAGCAACAATCTCTCGTTTAGCATCCCTATGAGACACAACCCCAGCGGTCTACAACAAAACGCCCCTCATCTGATTAAAACGGATTTGAGTGCGTATATTAAAGTGGAGTTAGTAGTAATTGGGTCAGAAAATAAGTTGAGCAGAATTAGCGACCTTTAGCATCACGACCTTTTGCTAAGGTTAATTAGAAACATTCGATCCACTGATTACAATACTACGTACACAAAGGCAAGTTTGAAGCTTCACAATCTGCGATTTTTATCCGTAAATAAAACCCGCCTAGATTATCAAAGGTGTGTGGGCAGTGAATGTAATATGTGTAGACATTTAATAGTCTCATCTCTGGTTTGATCAACTAATTCGAAATTCAGTCTGTTTGGTCTTTTTTTAGTGTCTGCCTGCAAGCTACGATAACACCTCCTCATGTAAAATATCTATGGCTATGGCCTCCTTTGGTTTTCCTTTCACACTCGAAGAAGGCCTTTTATCGATTACAAAATCCACTTTTATCGATTGACCGGTCTATGTGTGGTAGAATATACGTAAAATGTTTTTAGGTGAAACAACAATAGTATCAGATGAGCTGCGTGCACGTCCGCCGGTCGAAGTAATATAAAAATACACTGTAAACGTATAGATTCCGAACAGTAAAGTAAAAAATTCCGAATTGGAAAACCCAATTACACATTTTTGGTCCAACCTTGTTTGTTTACTTTTCAATCAGTTTTGATTGAAACGGACTATACGTTATCATGGGTGCGCTCTGTGAATAGTGAAGTCATAGAATCACGCCCACGTGATTCGGCGTAACATAGAAATAGAATCTTCCTGGAATTCTTCCTGGGAATTTTACATTTATTTTAGAGGGGATTCTTTCTGAAGCTCCGTTGCGTAGATTATTTAGTCGCATATTATAAACACAATTTGCTTTTATAATGTGTTTTTTTTATAAATAAACTCATTCGATTCATTTTGGTATGAACTTGATATTAAATGAATGAATTTGATATTAACTTGCCTTAAATAAATTATTATATAATATTAGAGAAGGTAGCCGAAGTAGGGATCACACGAAAGGACATTCAAAGATTCGTAACATTTCTTCTTGAGAATTTAAAAATCGTGTCTGTTTAGATAAACTGTTGCTTGATGGTAAAAATCATTTAACATTAAAGATGAACTGATCTGATTCAACCTATAAAAGAAATTATTTTTTCGAATGGTAGAGCCATGCTGCAGGCAGTTTCTTTTTTCTAGTCGAACTGGAGCTTGACCGGGAAAATACCACCCTCCCACAGAAGACCGACGTATGAGAAGTTTTGCGATTCCTTATCCGAAGGTCCACTACATTGCAAATGCAATGTTGTATTTACAGAGCTCAAACCATAAATATTGATTAAAGCCTTACAAAGCATGTAACTCGATTTTCCATTCAGTAGAATTTCATATTAATCCGTCGAATATGGAGACACATTTGAATTCGTCTCATATAACCAACATCAACATAATTAACACTTCAACGCTCTGATTAACCTTAGGCAATTGGACAATCGAGAACGACCCGACATAACTATATTAATCAAGGATTCCTTACCCTACATTTTCAGCGAAACGGAACACGTTCTAATCCTAATTCTCTCGAAGCATCGACACAACGTTATTGGCGCTTATATACAACTAATTATAGGACGTTATGTACGCGGCCCTTATTATTTAGCCCGGTATTTTTCCCGAGCAATGCAATATAAACGAGGCCGGAACGAGCATTTCCTTTAATCCGGCTCACGGCTCTATTACCGTCTGAAGAAAACAAGGGATCAGAATTAAAGAAAAGATTAGTAATTCGCCGTCGAGAGACGGAGTGAAGTGGCGCGGACGATAAATCTTGGCCGCTGCTTCTGAGGCCGCTGCAAAAACGCTACGCGCAATTAATTACCCCACTTGCCCCTGCCGGCTTTGGAAACCAATCCCTGCTTTTGACTTTTTTTGGGATTACAATAAACTGTTGGATATTGATTCGTGGACTTATATTTTTAATGACTTCAATCTGTTATTATTTTTCACGATTACTTACGTAACCATGTGAGCGTTCGATACCTTTACAGAAGAGTTTGTAAATGTTGTAAAGGACGTCTTTACGAAAAAAATTCAGTAGACTTTAAACGTCACTTAAAAGTAAGATTTATGTATATTGAATGTTTTTCACTTCACTTTCCCTTCCTTTTTGCCTTACTTTTTTTTTTTTTTGGCGTGGAAAAACTTTGTCATGAATTAATATTAGGTTCTAATGCCCGAAAAAGTAAAGTACACTTAGTGTTTAGGTAATTACCTCGAGGCATCGTTTCTACCCGGTCTGTAATTACGCACTTTAAACACGTCTATATGCAACAATAGCTATTAATTAAAATAATTTCTATTTGAGTAGTTGGCGAAATTTCAATATTACGGAAAGGTCGCGAATTTGTCCTTCCATTTATTATAATGCCCCACGGAGAGATACCCAAATAAACTTGTACACAACTAAATTGGGTTGTTCCCGTTAGGACCTACCTTGTTATGTGATTGGGATTGCCTATGTAATGCCTCTGAGGGTTCGCTTTAAACAAATTATAGTAAAACTTCAAATTACAGTCGACACGTACGTTACCTAACTAATAATTAAGCACCGCTACATACGTGATATACACTTTAATGGCATGTTATTGGAGTCAAGTTATTCTCATGGCGACTTCGGTTTTGAATACTTCATCGATCGATCTTTCAAGAGACTTTAAAGAGGTTTTTCTTTTTTTTTTTTTGTCAGAGGCGGCAAACGAGCCAGCGGTTCGCCTGATGGTAAGCAATCACCGCCGCTAATGGACATCTGCAACACCAGAGGAATCGCCGATACGTTGCCGGCCTATGGGGGTACAGGGGGTGTGGACCTCCGGCACTCTGTACTCTGTAGTAGGGTGGTACTTCTCCGGACGAGCCGGTCCATTCGTACTGTAAAACATCATGGCTCTACCACTACTATACCGGAACACAATCCTAGCTGATTCAAGTTTAACAAACAAAATTAGTCACTAATCGATAGTTATTAGTAGTCGTATATGGAATTGGATTTTACGTCTGCGTGCCTAAATGATAAGGTATTTCAATAGGTATATTTTTAGTTTTATTCCTTTCTTCTTAAAATTTATTTTATGAGGCTCAACAATGGTTCCATTATCGTTTCTTTACGCTTAGCGGATTGAGTACTGATAGAATGTCTGTGGCTATATTACATGGTTCTTTTTTATCTAGATAAAAGCACTTAAATAATTTTTTTAATGAAAAATGTTAGACATCTATTTTTTCTTAGAATCTGAAAGGAAACGTAAGTCTCTCCCAAGTTGACGTGGATTTACCTTTATATAAATAATAATAATAATAATGTCCTCCTAGCCGATTCGGCTATGGCGGCCAATCTTTTACGATCAGCCAACTACGCAGGATATATTATAGTGCACAAGTGAGTGCGCAAGCACAGGTGCACTCCCTATTCCCTCACTCTCATAACACGGTGGGACAGCAGACTGACACGACCGAAGAGAGATCAGGCGCAGGACCAACGGCTTAACGTGCCTTCCGAAGCACGGAATCATCATTCTTTTCAGACATTCAGGTGATTCGAGCCTGCAATGTCCTAACCAAACTGGAAACATTCACACAAAGTGATGCTCCCCGCGGGATTCGAACCCACGACCTCCGGGTATTAGAGCCCAACGCTCTAACC
This sequence comes from Mecyna flavalis, assembly GCA_949319885.1. NCBI lineage: Eukaryota > Metazoa > Arthropoda > Insecta > Lepidoptera > Crambidae > Mecyna > Mecyna flavalis. The sequence continues at coordinate 13,370,012 of OX439426.1, forward strand.
ACTGTACCACGGAGGCAGTTATATAAATAACTAGCCTCCCGACCGCGGTTTCACCCTCGCGTAATTTCTTTTTTCAAATATCTCTCCCTTCCCCTTACATTTGGATCAAAAGTACCCTTGGTGACTTAAGTCACCAAGATGTGTAGCTTTTCAACAGTGAAAGAATTATTTAAATTGGTTCAGTTGTTTCGGAGCCTATTCAATACAAACAAACACACAATCAAATCTTTCCTCTTTATAATATTAGTATTAGTATAGATCAACAAGCTTGGCGATCATGCATTGAGTATTAGTAAAACCTACTAAATAGCAGAGAATTGACACGTATTGATGAGACAGACCACGAGTAGGAGAGATAAAAAGATCTTTGTGAGTACCTACATATATACCTACAAGTATTTACGTATTTAAATACCACTTCGTATATCTAGTAGGATTAACTCCATGACGCGGAAACCTACCAACACGCTTAGGCGCTTAACTTACAAAGGTGCCTAGTCGTATTGTCTTAGAGACTTCACTACATAGGTACCTAAGATTAGATGAAAACTAAGCGTACACTCGATAGTAAACTTAAAGGTGCACAACACTAAATGTTTATTGCAGTTTCAATATCAAAATATTCTTTATATATGTGTCACAGATGCTCTTGGGCCTACCTCGATCGCCATGAGGCGAGCACCGGCTTGTCACTCTTCGGGTGTGAAGGCAAATCGGGGGAGCTTAGTGGGTAGTGGGACAACATAGTCCCGGGTGAAGTTCTTGCTAACCTGTGGTAATGATGCATCAACGCATTCTCCTCCGCAACAAAGCAATACATTTACGAATGGTTAAACAAACTAAACGATTACTTTACACAACACTACCTAATGCGTGGTTCGCTTCAGTCAATATTTAAATTAACTTGTATGGACTGCAAACGTCATTTAAACAACTCAAATGTATCGCCCTGAATCAAATTAAGATTCAGCCAAGAAGGTAAATTACCTCTGTCTCGTCTGGCACGAGTTAATGGCGCCGTTCTAAATCAAGACTTTTTCAACGTGTGATTTAAGTCCTAGAAATTTGACGCAAAATTGTCAACCCGCTTTAAATCATTGTAGTAAAGTGGACCGTTGGTTGAAACTGTTTTGCATTTGCAGGCTAACTTCTTTTGGCATATAGTTCCACTTCCACAGTCTGACAGCTGCGACTGCGAAAGTGTAATGAAGGACACAATCGCAATCTAATATAAACTTTATTCAATGGCAACAAGGCTTATGTGTTCTATGAGGCTTAACAGCATAGACACAACTCATGAAAATTTATTCTATAGCAATTTTCAAAAAGATTAGGAACTGTAAAAATCGATCCTTTTAGATTACGACCATTTATATGGCATCGCTTAATTAACTCGAGTTTGTAAAACAGTCCCCTTTCATACAATTTTATTATAGGTAAGCTTGCCCTCCTGACTATAAATATCGGACAAAATCACATGCATCTTATCTTTTGGATAAGATGTGTGTGATAGTAGAGTAGTTTAACCACTATGAGAAACATCGATGGTACGACAAATACTTTAATACTATTTTAAACATCCATAGACATAACAAACACAGATGTTCATCACAAGAATGTTTGACCTGCAGGACAAATAACAACACAGACAAGGAATCGTGACCCCAGACGCACATGGCAAGGTTCACAGCTAAATACACCAACACGGATAAAAAAAATCTTATAAAAATAAAAAATACGAACTAAGTAGTACTTTTGTAACATAAATTATTTAATTATAAACTCACCGGCAATAAAACTTGGCCACTGGGCTTTTTCCATACAAACGTGGTAACAATAAACCGAACTCAACGCTCCATACTACGATGTATGGAGCGTCGAGTTCGGTTTATTGTTTTTCCTTTTTTAGAATAGTGAACGATTTTTGGCAATTTTTGAAACTGTGATTCGACAATTTGGCGTTTGGCCTCTCCATTGACGTAATAATCATTGCACAGCTGCAAATAGTTTTCTATCTATGAGACGCTAAAGTGACCATGTTTGTATGAAAAAAGCCCAGTGGCCAAGTTTTATTGCCGGTGAGTGTATATCCTACGGAATGCACAGCCCAAGCAAGCTTTATACAGAATAAATTAAGAGTCCCGTAAAGGAGTAATGACTTGTTCCGTTTTTCTAATGACTGCTGAGTTATGACGCTATGAATTAATTGCCAGAATTAAAACTAAGCGAGTGGAATATCGACCTCTGCGCCAGATTGCAATGGCCGCGGTTCCAATGCCGCGATTTGTGAATTATTGGCCGCATGCAACTCTGGTTACGTTATCAGTTTTGCGGAACAGAAATAAAATAGTACAAACACGTATCTTGTACACAGCTGTTTTATTTTAAAGGTTAGGAGAACGAGAATAGTTGTACAATTTTGTGAAACGTCTTTCAAGATTACAATCACATATTATAAGTATAATTTACAATTAGCCATCAGTAAACAGAACCACCAAAGATAATTGTCAACCGGATAAAACTCTAACAACTTTTTATATTTCCAACAGTGTGAATTATTTTGACATACAGACTCCACAGCGGAGGCGTTTTTATTACTCTATGAAAGTATTGCTTAATATTCGATAGTGTATATTCATTAGTTTAACTGGGGCTTCAAATAAAATTGATGAATTATAATTATTTTTGATTTAGTGTAATTGATAACGATTTTTTCATGATACGCATGATCGGTTTATGGATTTTAAATGCCTCATCTATTCAAAACCTCCAAAGTCCAACGATACAACACTAATATTTTTCATACCAACATTAAAAGATTCACAACCAGTATGCCTTCTTGTCCTTGTTTTACTCCCTTACTAAAGTCGAAATTAAGTAATTTATTCAAATGTCAACCCTTTGGCCAGTAGGTCGACGAAGAGGTATGTCACGCGCTATAGCAGACAGGCTGAGATTCGTATCTCCACTTGTAACGACCCTTGCACACTAAAATAAATGCAAGTGTAGGAAGGACTATCGTAATTTATGTTTTATTTTTAAGTAAGACACCCTGTTAAGAATCAAACCATGTTTGAAATTAACAATATTTAATTTGGTTTTTGTTACATTGCCTTGACACTGGGAAGTTTATATAATGCAAAGCTATGGTGGGCGTGCGCGCGCACGCCGACGTGACCCGAAGGAGAGTGGTCGAGTAGATGCCACGCCGCGGCCGGGCGCGGGCGCTGTGCTGGAGGGGCGCGCGGGGGTGCGCGGGCGTCGCGGGGCGGCGGCTGTGTTGCCCGCTCCGGCCGCGCGGCCGATGGCGTAGACATGCTGGGGCGCCGAAGAGGTCTTCCACGACATCTTCATGCATTGAGGTGGTCTTCCATGACATCTGGGAGGTCTAGATCTGATCCTCCTCTGGTAGAAGAGGGCACACCTTGTTGAGAGCGCGCCGTTCGATACCCTTGTATGTCCGAAAATCTGCAACTCTGGCGATACCGTCGTTGCCGGTGTAGAGACGTTCAACTCGTCCCATTTTCCACTTCATGGGAGGAAGATTTTCTTCTTTGAATATGACTAATGCGTCTTCCTTTAAGTTCTCGTAGGGTTGACGCCATTTTGTCCTTGTTTGGAGCTCAGAGAGATACTCCTTATGCCACCTGCTCCAAAAGCTCTCTCGCAATGTTTCAATGAGTTGATATCGGTGTCTTATTCTTCCTTCTGTAGCTGCAGGCGGCGATGGCAGCGACGTCAGCGGCCGCCCGACCAGGAAGTGCCCTGGGGTTAAAGGAGAGAGGTCGTTTGGGTTACATGATAAAGGAGTAAGGGGTCGGGAGTTGAGGACGGCCTCTATTTGAGTAAAAAGCGTGCTCAACTCCTCGAACGTTAAACTAGAATTGCCTAGTACACGTTTTAAATGAAATTTAGCGCTCTTTATTCCGGCTTCCCATAATCCACCAAGTGTGGGAGAGTATGGAGGGTTATACTGAAATCTAATGCCTTCTTCGGCGGTGAACTTGTATACCGAATCCACGCCTGCATGCAACATTCTACCTAGCTCGTTATTTGCCCCTACAAAATTTGTGCCATTGTCACAACATATAAGATTCGGTTTTCCCCTTCGTGAAATGAATCTACGAAGACAAGATATAAAAGCATTAGTACTGAGATCGCTAACAACCTCCAAGTGAACCGCCTTAGTACTGAAACATATGAATAGACAAAGATAACATTTAGAAATGCGATTACCACGTCCTAACTTGCTTGAAATTAGAAAGGGGCCACCAAAGTCAGTACCACAAGTTAAAAACGGATAATTCTTGGTTACTCTATCAGCTGGCAGGTGGCCCATCAATGGCTCGATTGTTTTGGCTCTATGACGAGTACATGTCACACATTGACGAACCACTTTACGTGCCAGCGTCCTCCCCCCCATAGGCCAAAACCTATCTCTAAAGGTAGAGAGGAGAAGCTGAGGGCCAGCGTGCAGTAGACGTAGATGTTCGGCTCGCATTAAAAGCTTAGTAATGTGATTTTTGCCATGCAACAAGGCTGGATGCTTCCTTTCAAAATTAAACTCAGTGTTGTTGAGCCTTCCACCTACTCTCAGCACGCCGTCCTCATCGATGAAGGGTGATAGCTGTAACAAAGAAGATGATGTAAGTTTCTTTTTATTTTTAATGAGATTAATTTCTTTACTAAAAGATTCAGCTTGAGATATTTTAATGAGAAAGTTTAAAGATTGAGTTAGTTCCCTTTCGTTTATAGGGCCATTCAATTTTTTATCTTTGTTTCGACAATTGTGTATAAATCTACTTATGTAAGCAAATATTCTTTTTAATTTATTTATACTTGAATAATTTTCTACATTAACCAAGTCATTTATTTGACTGTTCTCATTATTTATGCATGATTGTAAAACTTTTAGTTCTGGTAATTTCATGTTACTACTGTTGGGATTTTTAGGCCAACATGATTCATTCTTTTTCAAAAAGGCTGGCCCATCCCACCAAAGAAAAGAATTTAAAAGTTGGCTTGGATCTGTACCTCTAGAGCCTATGTCAGCCGGGTTCAGATCTGTGGGTACATGCCTCCATGAACTCCTAGAAGTCAGTTCATGAATTTCGTTTATACGATTGTAAACAAATTGTTTAAGTAATTTAGGCTGTGTTTTTATCCAACCTAGGGTAATAGTAGAGTCTGACCAGAATAACTTTTTATGTATTTGGCAGCGGAGGGCTTCTTCGACCTTTTTAACTAAACGAGCGCCTAATAATGCTGCTAAAAGCTCTAAGCGTGGCACTGTTATTACAGGTTTTAGAGGACAAACCCTAGTTTTTGCACAAAGTAGCTTTACTACTATGTGGCCAGAATTTTCTATAGAACGTACATAGACGCACGCTGCGTAGGCCTCTTGTGAGGCATCTACGAAGCAATGTAGTTCGCGGTTGATGGGATCAGTGCCCATCACGTGTCTTGGTACAGAGACTGAAAGTAGAGAATTTATGTTATGAGATAACTTTAACCAAACATTTTTTATGTCTTTTGGCACGGGTTCATCCCAATCTAATTTAATTTGCCACAATTTTTGCAATAATATTTTTAAAGTGATTGTACATGGGCTGATTAGACCAAGAGGGTCGAAGATTTTACAAGTATTAGATAGAATTGTTCTTTTTGTAACTTTATCACTATTATCCTCCATATCTATAGAAAAAGATAATGTATCAGTGTCTGGTGACCATTTGACACCTAGCACACTGGACTCCTTATTCAAATCAAGAGTATCGGCTGAAGTTGTGTCAGTAAATGCTTCAGGGCAATTACTTCGAAATTTATGCAGTGGGAAACACCCAGAGTTAAGAACCTTCGTTAATTCATGTCGGATATAAGCTAAATCCATCTCATTATCAAATCCGGTCAAAATATCATCCATATAAATATCCTTGGCTATTATTTCAGATATTAAAGGATCAGAACATTCGAGAGACAGTTGTTTGAGACAACGGGTGGAAAGGTATGAAGATGAAGCTAATCCATATGTGATAGTTTTCAACTGTAGAACTTCGAGAGGCCTTGAACTATCCTCTCGCCAAACAATTAGTTGGAGATTACGTTGTGACTCATCTAAATCAACTTGTCGGAAACATTTTTGGATATCTCCAGTTAAAACAAATTTATGTTGTCTAAAGCGGATTAAAATATTAAACAAATCGTCTTGAACTACTGGACCTGTGTACAGGATGTCATTTAAGGACTTTTTTGTAGTTGTTTTTGCTGACCCGTCAAACACAACTCTCAATTTGGTTGTTTCACTGTTCTCTCTGATCACAGCATGATGAGGTAAGTAGTAGCCAAAACTGGGTTTGTTTATTTTACACAAATGGCCTAAGTTCTTGTATTCTTCTATGAAGTCACAATATTTTTGTTTAAGGTCAGGGTTGTTATGAAACTTTTTCTCCAAGTTATGAAAACGTTTTACTGCCATTCTATAAGAATCACCCAGTGCCGTTTCAGGGTTTTCTCGAAGAGGCATTTGTACTGAGAATCTACCATCAGGTAAACGTTGGGTATTTTTGATGAAATGTTCTTCACAATATTCATCATCAACTGACATTGGTAGTTTAGATGGTGAAGAAGGGAGTTCCTCTATAGACCAGAATTTAGATAGTTTTTCACTAATTTCTTTTGTGAAGTTACAATGAATTGAATGAGGATGTGAGGCTTTACCTCTTATGCGTAGGGATCCAGCTACTATCCAGCCTAATTCAGTGTTTTGAATTGTAGGCATGTTAGGGCCTAATGAAATTTTTTCAGGTTTTATCAGGTCAAAGAATATTTCTGCACCTAACAGTATATCAATATGACCGGGCTGATGGAATTGAGGATCAGCTAACAGGATGTTGTCTGGTAAGTTCAAAAGATTAATATTTACAGGTATATTAGGTAAGTGACCTGTGATTTCAGGTATGACTAAACAATTTAAGTTTGTACTAAATTGGCTTGACATTGAATGGATAGTGATATTACATCTGTCTGATATTGGAACTTGTACATTGTTAATGCCAGAAATTATTATGGGTTCAGCATCATTGTTTACTAATCCCATTTTATGTTTCAGATCTTCAGTCATGAAAGAAGATTGGCTGCCGGCGTCTAGCACAGCACGAGCCACATATGTATTTTTATTTATAGGATGGGTGACCCTTATCAAGGCGGTCCCGAGAAGAACTTGTGTTGAAGACTGAACAGACAGTGATTTAGGTAACACCCCTGCGGGTTTGGTTACCAAATCTTCTGCATTATGAGAAGAATTATTAATGTTCATGTTTCTACTAATGCTATCTTTATGTAGCATAGTATTGTGTTTATTGTTACATACCCTACAAGGGCCTAGGCGACAGTTGTCTATATTGTGTCCCTTCCGGAGACAATTTGAGCAAAGTTTCAATCTAGCTACTTCACTTGAACGCTTTTCAACAGTTAAAGCCTTAAAAGAATCACAATTAGATATTTTGTGAGAATGGTTACAGAGCGGACATGATGAAGATCCATCCTGGTTGGAACCAGAAGTGAGAAAAGTTTTAGAAAACCTGTAATTAGGGTTAGCATTTTTATTTTCATTTTTATGTTGAATATTTTTATTATTATTTGGAGTATTGCTATGACCCATGTGATTATTATGAACGCTTCTCTCACTTTTGTTCGCCTGAGTGGTCTCGAGAATATCCGCTCGGTTCCGAAGAAATTCAATGAACTCACTCAAGAGCGGCAATTCAGCTAAATTGTTTCTATACTCCTCCCATTTGTTATGAGTACTGGGATCTAATTTAGAAGAAACCATAAATATTATGAGAGTATCCCATTGATCAACCGGTTGTCCTAGTGTTGTTAAGGCTCTCAAATTTTTAGTTATAATATCAATTAGGAACCGAATTGATTGATGAGACTCTTTGTTTTGAGATTCTATTTTGAACAGCGCCTTTAAATGATTGTTAATCAATATTTTTTTATTGTCATATCTCTGACACAACAAATCCCATGCTACTTGGTAGTTTTTAGATGTGAAGTCGATTGACTTTATTACAAGAGATGCACTGCCCTCCAAGGATGACCTCAAGTAGTGGAACTTGTTTATGTCAGGGATTGAATCGTTATCATGAATTAATGATTTATAAGTATCACGGTACTCTAACCAAGTAAAATAATTTCCCTGAAAAATTGGTAATTTTATCACGGGGAGACGAACATTTAAATTGTTATCTTTTTGAGAGTGACAGCAAGAACTATTAGGTTTATCTTCATTTGGGTTTGAGGTATGTAATTTAATTAAAGAATTTGCCGATGCAATGTTCTTGAAAAACTTTGTTTCAGTTATATCTCGTTCTGCTATCTGATCATCTAACACGGGACAACATTTTTCTATTTCTAATTGACACTTTTCAAATTCTGAAAACAATACTTCTATCCTCTCTACTCGTAGATGCAATTCATTTATGTCATCAGAATTTATTTGTTTAATATCAACTTTTAGATCATTAAGAAAATTCTCAAATAAGGTTAAACGGCCCCTTATAGAAGCTCGTTGTTTGATTAAATCCTTATAGTTAGGGTTAGATTCAGTATCATCCGGAGGCGGCATGATTACTGATTCACGGTTTTATAAAAAATAAATATGTATCACTTACTTCTATTCGGCAGTAGGGGCAAATAACTAAGTAAACTGTGCATCAAACCCAGGCGCGAACTGCAATCTCCAAGTCCACCCCCGGGCAGCAGCGAGTACAAGCGCAGTTACAGCACGCTGCATACACTGTCAGCGATTAACAATGCTCAGCTTACAGCCGCAATATCCACTACCGATTTAGCAATTTCCTGGAAAAAACCACCCAATATCGTCTTAGGTACGGTTTACGAACTATATTTTAGAAGTGCAAATATCTCCTAAAATAAGAAAAAGTAGGTTTAATTACATACGTTAACGGAAAAGAAAACGTTTAAATTTAACCATGTGCTTCTGTGAAGCAGAGAAAAAAAAATTTTATGACAAGATGGCGGGTGTGCCACGCCCAAGTATGTAAAATAAAAATGACTATCGCCCCCACGCTATACCTCAAGAAGCTAATGGGATAATGAGACGATGCCTTATTATTATTTATTTAATTTATGCTATACATCAAGAAGCAAAATCCAGTAAAAAACCCCAACAATCGCCCCCACGCTATACATTAAGAAGCTAATGGGATAATGAGACGATTATCATAAGTTTAATTATTTTTATGCATTACGTAAATTACGTTACGGAATCGGAAGCCGGAACAAAGCAGTGTTTCACACCATGCGTGATATAATGTGCAGCATATTCAGCATTATGCGTGCATAAGAATTAAGATACGGGGACGGAATAGGTTCCGTTCCGCCTCGTGTGCAATATGAAAATATTTATTTAAGAAATTATTTTAAATAAGACATGATTTTACTCAAATAGAATTCGGCATTGGAAATACGAAAAGGAGTGGAAAGAGAGGAAAGCACTGGCCTGATTCCTAGGTGCGATGCGCTGCTGACTGCTGTCGTGCCTTTCCTCGAATTCCTCGATTGAGCGGCGTGCCCATCGCCATCTTGATGATTTCGTGTCGCGTCTTTATTTCGCGAATGGTATGGTGAAATTGTCCTGTCACGGTCGCCACTTTGTTAAGAATCAAACCATGTTTGAAATTAACAATATTTAATTTGGTTTTTGTTACATTGCCTTGACACTGGGAAGTTTATATAATGCAAAGCTATGGTGGGCGTGCGCGCGCACGCCGACGTGACCCGAAGGAGAGTGGTCGAGTAGATGCCACGCCGCGGCCGGGCGCGGGCGCTGTGCTGGAGGGGCGCGCGGGGGTGCGCGGGCGTCGCGGGGCGGCGGCTGTGTTGCCCGCTCCGGCCGCGCGGCCGATGGCGTAGACACACCCGATAGTAAGCGGTCACTAAAATCGACATCTGCGACTAGGGTCTCAGATACTTTGCCCACCTTTGAGAATATAAAATGGAAGGTAGTGCTTTCACTACGGCACGGCTGGGAGAAGGGGAGAAGCAAGGAGTCGGTCATCCAGTATTTTCACTTACCAAACGACTACCACTAGTCACACGCCGTTCTTCTGTGAGAAAGCAGTACTTGCAGGTCGAGGCGGCGAATTTCCACTGGCAGATAGGACATTTCTGCAGCATAGCTCTACCGCACATCAAACATCTTCCACTTCCCTTTTCTCCTCCCCATAGCACTTCTTCCTCCCTCTATTTACTTTTCTCTAAGAAAGGCAATGCATCTCACTTCCTAATCACAGGTGTCTAGTGTTTACTTACCATTAGAAGTCACGCTTGCTCGTTTGGTACCTTAATCATTAAAAAACCACTTTAATAATGCTCCTTTTATAAACTCGGATCAAAACTTATAAAATAAAACCTTTTTACGCGTCTGTTTTATCGCTTAATATTTTCGCATTGTCCCAAATCCGCTGTGAGATATAGTTTTCGGTGGGCAACTTTGCCCGTTAATTAGTCGCCTAGCATTCCAGTCAGGGCCCAGGTGGGTCCCTTATCTGTTTACTGCGTATTTACATAAAATTGTAAAACAGGGTCAGTGCAGTCTAGTATATTCCACTGTGACGTCATTTATTAGAGCTCGTGTGAGTTATTATTATATTTGCTTGTTATGTGAAAAAATTTTTTCTTATTCATTTGTAATTAACTTAATAGGGCCTAAACTTTGTTCCCTTTAAATAAATCCTTCATACTATTTTATATTGTAACGTTTACCAGGTTATAGCATCTTTTATACCATTAAACTAGTGATTTTTCTCTGTAGTTAGTATTCTATAATTAGTTATCAATAATGAAGCAAGTGGAAGACTCACTTTGTAAAATTGATACTTGCATCCTTGAAGACCATTAAAAAAAATATTTTATATTAATAATTCCTTTAAAAGGTGTGATTTTATATGTTTTGATCCCAGTTTATAAAATGAGCCTTAATAAAGGGTTTTTTATGGAAAAACTAGCCAAAGGAGGAAATGTGACACCTGATTAAGAGGTCCTTTATTAAGAAGGATCTTACGGACGAGTATAACAATATCAATACCTCGGTGTCGCGTCTGTTATCTTAGCAATATAGTCCCCTCTTTTGCTTACCATGAGGCTAAGCCGAACCATTATACAGAGCCTTTATAAAAATAATATCTAAATACAATCCTGGTAATAACACAATATAAGCTTACACCTGTTAAAATTCCGCGGTCCCGCAGACTAATTGGTCCGTATTAAAATATGTAAAACAGTTTTAATTTCCTCTCTCGATATCATTGCGTCATTCGGATATTGGTAATGGGATATAGTTTATGTAGTGTGCAACTTTGGTCGTTAATTAGTAGCTTGTAGTCCGAGGGGCAGGTGCGGCGTATGCGAATTTACATAAAAATTTATATACATAGCATCTGGCAGTAAAGCATTATATCCAGATGCAATATAATCAGGACAAAGCGATTGGAAAATGAGTATCGAATAATACTCAACAGTTTCAAACTAGGGTCTCTTAAAAACTCTTTTGTTTATTTTCTTTATATAATGATGTATATCCAATAATGTATAATATAAACAAAAACATCGGGCACATTTCAATTCTCAAGCCAATTCGATATTTTTTTTCAAACAGACTACAATTTCGGTACATAAACAGTACATAGGTTAATGTTAAAAGTAAAGAAAAAGAAAAGACCGAATATTAAACAAAACCTTTTACAGGAGCACCGAAACTGTAACAACATCAAAAAAACTAATAAACAAAACAAAAAGATGATATCTAAACTAAAGATCCCATTCTTGTAAGCTTCACAATTATCGGACTCACAATTGGGAGAATGGCTCGAGTTGTCTATAGCCGTGGCTCCTTGCAGATCCTACCAAGGCTCGAATGAGGGCTAATGGCCCGTTAATAATGCCCGCCAGTCGCTCTGTTAGCGGCCCGCGCCACGAATTACGACTTGGGGCTTTCTGCTAAACTGCCGAGAATCGCACACTCACCCGCGGGCCTTAATGAGACGGGCACAGCGGTCGCATAGGTATGATTATGCTGTTGTTCGAGTTTGCACCGCACTGGCCATTGTTAATGGGGTAAAAGTGGCCGTAGAAATACGTAACAGAAAGTTAACTTTAAGCATTTAAAATAGTGGAACCAAACTCTTATTTTAGCGATCTTAATACATCAATGTTCATTTAATGCTTTGTTGCTGTACTCGTTCGTTTGTTTTGCTTTCATTCTGTGCATTTTGTATAAATTCTAACGTTTCTTTGAAAATGGTCAATGGTCATACTTTAAACTAAATGAACTGTTCTTGAAGACCACGCGGCGGTCAAATTTAGCGTGCTATAAGAATCAGAGCATTCACAATAACTTTGATTTCGCGATGTAGGATCAGCGCCATATGCACTCGTAATCAGGTAGTAGAATCAACCACTAAGGCTCGAATGAGGGCTAATGGCCCTTTAGCGTAATAAAAAGTTCTATTGGGGTACATTTAAAACCGATGCTCTGATTTTAATGATCGTAATTTGACACTTTACTACTGAGTTTCATGTTTTGGTGTTTTACTCGTTCGTTTGTTTTGTTCATTCTTTGCATTTTGTAGAAAATCTAACGTCTTGTTAAGTGGTCATTTTTTGAAGTAAATATACTGATCTTGAAGACCACGGTCCACAAGCAATGGCCCAATCGCGCTCGTTATCACACAGTTAACAGTATACAGAAGAATTTATGAATCACAGCATAAGGCTTTCTGCTAAACTACCGAGAATCGCACACTCACCCGCGGGTCTCAATGAGAATCGCATAGGTATGTTTACGCTGTTTTTCGAGTTTGCACCGCACTGGCCATTGTTAATGGAGTAATAGTGGCTGTAACAGAACCAAGTGCACGCAATTAAAACAATGGTAAGCAAGTGAGATTTTGTTACATAAAAGTAACGTTAGCTTTTGTGGCTTGCGACAGGGGATTCGAGATTGTGGCTGTACGCGCTCTGTTTGCTTGTATTTAGCAACTCAAATATTAGCTTATAATTTTGACACAAAAATTACATTTTTTGGCTTACCTACCTCGGTTAATATGTTTAATAGCGTCGCGGACATTTTTTAAAGATATGTACGTATATACTAAAGAACAAAACATTTGATAAAACATTTAATTAAAGCGTTTCACCTACTATAAAGGCAGCGCATTACTATAGTAAATAAATAGCAAATTACTATAGTCTTTAATAAATACATATCAGCACCAAATGTTCTCTTGATAGGTACACAGAACTCGTGGATTTTTGTAATTCACACTGTACAAATATTATAAATGTGCGCCAAACCGTACAAATATAAAAAATCTGTGCAGCGGAAGGCTAGTGTAAACAAAATGAATAACTGCCGTAGGGTTCCTACAAAAAACGTTGTGCGTGATAAAACTAAGACAAAAGACGACGCGGTAGCAAACGGCCACGTGCCCCTATACATTGCGATGTTGTCAAAATAGTCTAAATAATTACTTATTTTCTATCCCAGAAAAAATAAAGTAATAAAAAACTGGCCTTCATAAATTTCGTCACACACACAGACCTGATACATGTCCCAGACTTTGGAATCGACGAACCGCACCATTCGGGCTTACTCTGATGTTACAACATAACTTTACGCCGGACATACTCATACATGTATATCAGGTAAAAACCCTTTTTTATTTGAAGTACCCCCGTTAAAAGACAAATGACACCGTTTTGTTTGACGAGGAGATCTGTTTGATTATTTCGGGTACGTTCTCAATTTGGCAATTTCGTCTTTGTATGCTTTCTTGACCTTCCGCTAACTCTAGAGGTTTTTCTATGAGGCAATAATTTTCTGCGCTCACGGCGTTCGGCCAACCGAAAAGTGGTAGATAAAAAAGGTGGTCTCAGCTCTTTTGTCGTATGCTCGAGAGTGGGAACGTTTTGTAAGACATGTCTAGTACGATATAGATATTAGGAAGGGTTGTCGGTGAGTACCGTAGGGCAGATAATACTTCACGGTATTAGGGGGTTTCATCCGTCTATAGTTTTGAATGGTATTGATGTTCACGGGTCAAGAACGAACATATTAGGAAAACATATGTTTTGGTGGGTGGACCTTGGCCTAATTTTGTTGGTCAATAGTTTTTCGTCGGTTCTGCTGTTAAAGATATTTGTATGATCATAAATAATATGTCTGGACATTACTATAGTAGGTCATTTAAACGGTAATGTGTTAATATAAGATTAAATGAAAAAGCATAAATCTTATTTGCAGTCATTGTATAAAAAAAAATATTGTGCTTTGCAGAATCAAAGCCAAAGGAGAGCCGAAGGCCGCCACACTGGGTATAAAAGAAATGTCTCGATGATCTAGTCGCATAAATACCGTGCCGAGATCTTGACGCCCTGGGTTAAATTATTGGGGTCAGGCCGAATTTGCATCCGATTTTCGAACTCAGCACGAGTTTGTGATCACCGATCTGCATTTTGCAAATGTGGTGATTAATCTAGTACCTACCCATCATTATAACGATGTCTTGATTTCAAAGATCTTTGCTCTGCAATAGGATATTAGTACCATAAACCACATACCTACTATTAAATCTTTTAAAATATTTCTTTAAGAGAAAATCCGTTACGAAAGGCGCCAGAATTTAAATTTATGAGTTAAACAAGTCTCTGTAATTTACTTTTACGGCCAGGCCAGTCCAAGGATTTCCCAAAGAGGAATCTGGTGAGAAATCGATATTTTTACGACGTAAGGTTTTCACTATAAAACCGTTTTATGCATTCGTTGCATCTCTGAGCTTTATTGACAGAGCGGAGCGCAGTCAGTTGCACCTGATATAGAAATGATTTCTTTTATGTAAATCTGTAGCTTCTAGTTTTACTTAACCGTTTTATTTGGCACACGAAAATCCTTTGCATTCTGATAATCTAAAACCTTGACAAATAAAGACATCTGGATCTTCCACGCGACTTCGGCTGTATATTTCAAAATTTATAAAAAAAGATATTTTAGGTTATTGAAAGGCAATTTTGTAAAAAAAATAACTTGCTTCTTAATATATACTCATACATACCAAAAATCTATTTGTTTTCGGTTGTGAATTTCTTTCTTTTTTGTCGTCAAAAGCCAGTCATAAAGAACTTCATGACATGCACTGTGCATCATATGCATGGTCCAAATCCTTGGCCTCTGCGATTGATCCTATTAAGATACCAGGAAACATTGCTCTTCCAGCTTTTGATTATCGTAGATCTATAATATTTGTTTCTTTTATGTACGAGGGAGGCAACCAGCAAGCGAGTCACCTGATGGTAAGCAATCACCGCCGCCAATAGATACCCGCAACACTTGAGGAGTCACAAGTACGTTTCTTAAAGATTTCCATGTCATATCGGTCCGGAATCACCGCTGCAGGGAGCTAGTTCCACGGTTTGTTTGTCTACAAACAAGTCTTGGGAGGGTTGATTGGTAAATTAGGGAAAGAGATAAAACAAATACAAACGGGAGTGTGTTTAGTGTTCCGCCGAAACCTTGACTGTGATCTTTTCGAAATCCTTTCTTTAATGTTATTTGACAAAACACAGTGTCTCGGGAACAAATCGCCTGGATCGTATTATTTCCCGGCAGATTTATCGGTCAGGGCGGATCGAGGGCCTTTGTTGGGATTTTCCATAAATCTGCGAGCTATTTAAACGGTTATTAGGACGCAGCGATTGATGTCCACCGGTTTCACGTCGTGTGCGCATTGAATTTTCATTTTGGCTCCTTCGACGAATATATCGTTTCTTCGACGTCTGAGAAGCCCTTGACAACGGAGCCAGACCAATCTTGTCATTGTTACAAAGGCATAATAGAAGATACTGGCTGGATACGCATATAGATTTATATTCCATAATATTAAATGTGAGTAGAAGTTTATAGCATCAATCTTTTGCATTGTTTCATTTATATTGTAGTATTTGAATGTATTAAAACCGGCCATTATTGTCATTTTTAGTAACTACATCGAATACGAAATATATTTATTTTTTGTCCTATTTCAACAACATACCTACTCGTAATAATGTGTAGTCCTATTTGTAAAAAATGCAACGTAGGATGCGTACTTTTAACTTAATACTGTATGTATTCTGTTCTATGCTATGACTTTTATTTAAAAAGGGCACCACTTGGTGCTTATACTGGCGTATATTATATAACAAAAATTTTAAGAGAAAGAGATGGCCGATTGATATCAAACTTGATATCTGACCTTCCTCAGTTTTGATCGAAATGTAACATACATTGATATCTACCCTTCAATCCAACTAGTCAATGTAAGAGCTCTGCCGTGTCAGGCGAATGTCAGTTAACTTAAGATACATGAGTTACGCGTAACAAGTGTTTTTCGTGGTTTTTATGGGTCTTCTATCCCGTGTATAAAATATTATTTAATTATCTCTTACCGTTATCCCAAAAAATGCTCTAGAAGAAATTACGATTGACTACGATATTATGGTTAAATACTGTATCTTAAGTTACAGACAACGCTTGACGAGTCGACAAGACGCGATTATGGCAAACTCAGTTAAGTGTCTACTAAAATACATGACTTAGCCACGATAGATACGTAGTTTACTTATTATATTATACTGTTATGGGGTAATTACTAAGACTTATGCAACTACATAATATTTAGACTGATTTAGTAGACCGGTAGGTAATGTTTTTGTTGATAAATGAAAAAGAAATACATTTTAGTTTATTTGAATACCATTTCCAGTTTTGTCATAATATACTTGTTATTTGATTACACCTATGTTCCTAATTAAAATATGACTGATTAAAATTAAGATTCTTATTAAAACCTACTTTTATTCTACCTCTCTAAACAAAATAATGCAGAAATGCATGTATGGCTAAATAATTCTTACTCAAATTGTCACGGCTAAGTCATGTATCTTAAGATACGGCCCTTCGCGTAACAAGATTTGTATGAAACTCCTATCACGCCTATCTCCGTTTTTGGAAAAAAACATAGAAAATAAAGATAAAACAAAAAAGATAATTACATCACAATAATATGTACATCTTTACAATTCTTATGATATGAAATAAGTTTGGAAAAATCTCTTGAAACATAGATATAATGGCAATAAATGCAAAAAAAACTTTAGGAGTCGTTTACTCAAAACTAGGTTTTTTGAGATAACGGAGATAGGCCTGACACGGCAGAGCTCACCGATACCTCCGCCAAACCGCAATGGGATTTAAATAACTTATATCTCTATCGCAGGCTCGATCGAAAAGTGCACAACCCGCGCCCCACGTCCCGCATCCATTTCTATTCGGGCGCAATTGCTCAACGCGGCTCTTAGGAGAATTCAAGGAGCTTGAAATTTACCTGGAGGCCGCCCGACAAACTAATAACTGAAGACCAAAACTTTTAACTTTTTTAGCGGGAGGCGCAAAATAGACCGGAGTGGAGATCCTTATTGCTGAAGGCCAAGACTCATTTTGAGTCGCTACGCCATTTTAATATGACATGTAAGTAAGTAAGTAAAACTTTTAACGTTTTTTTAAGAGGAGAAATTCTTAGAGCTGCTGTGGTTATGTCAGAGTTGCCCTCCATAAGAGGGTATTGACTAAAACTCTACTGTGACCATCTCAAACGCAAGCAACGCAAGGGGCCGGGGCCGGGTCGCCCTCTGTAGAGATTCACACAATTAACTTCCTTTGAATTTTTTTGGATCCTGGTATATCTTTCTGACAGGGTTATTTGACGTATGTCCAAGACATTAAATTAGTGTTGCCGTTTATGATTTAAAGCATTGCCGTCTCAGACAATGTTTAAAATCTTAAATGGTCTTAAATTTTCTTACTCTCGTAAGGAAATATTCATACAAAACGAAAACTAAGTCTGAAAAGCCCATTAATAATTTATCTAACAAAACATCAAGAAACTCTTATATTCAGGTTTTGTTTAAAATATTTTTTATTCTATTACCTAAAGTACCTAAAGTAACTTAGGCTTATGGCGATTTATTACTGTGAAAAAGGTAGCGTTTTATTTTTGATATCTTCATACTTGTGGTTGTAGGGAGAGTTAGTAAGGGACGATCCGGTACCGAAAACTTTCTAGGTCACAAATCTCAATTTGATATTCTGCGTGCGGTCTCTAGTAAGTTTTTAAGCTTATTGAGAGAATTGCACCCCAATTGTGCGCAGAGCGTCGCGGGCCGCTCAGTGCCGAACCGAATAGAATTACCCTTCAGTCGCTCCAAGGCGACAACTGTACCCTATTGACGAATGTAACCATTAAGTCGTTTTAAAGGATATTAATGACGCCGCAGGCGACAGCGGTTCGCAAGGTTTCATGTACTTACGTTTAACACCTTTTTGGCGTGACACATTTTATCATTTCACTCCGTTTTGAACTGTCTGTTTGTGATCGTATCAGTAAATGTGTTTCGTTTTTCATTATTAAATAACTTCTCTGGCTGCACACGAATGCCAATCCAATTAATTTCCTGAAAAACTACTTTTAAATTAATCAGAATATTATTTAATTGATGTTAGTATTACAGCGCATGAGCGCACTCTAGAACATTAACATTTGGGTCAGATATTGAAAATACCAATAAGTGATAATTTTTATTCTATCGATTTGCAATAATTTATTAACAGAGAGATAAATCACGAATTAGAGAACATCGAATATAGGCTTCATAGAGGTAGAAACACCCGACAGTCGATACAAATAGTCCAATTACTTTAATCTAATTTGAACATTACGCTACAGACATGAAGTTCAAATTCTACCATCATTCACAATGGGCTTTGTATAATTATACTGAATCCGGAAGTGAATAGAATTACGTTTCGCTGTTCCGTGGCGGGAAGCGACAATATTATACCCAACTTTAATGTAAATGCACAGCCGGCACCTGCCTCTCGCATTCGGCACGAGCTGCCAATTAACTACCAAACTAACATACAATACAATTTAAAAGATACGTGAATGAAAGCGATTAGCCAAATAGAAAAGTTTGCGATAGTTGTGAATCTTTTGCGCTATTGGTGGGCTTATGGCGCATTTGGTTGTGACTCCGTCATATCCGCCAAAGATCATTGCGTCACGAAATAAGAACAAACAAAAACCCGTCTAGTTTATACCCTTTCCCAAAGGCTAGACTAATTTCGTCTGTACCAAAGAAAGCGAGAAATCATCACAAACATTACGCTCATATTTGTTACTTGAATATGGTTTCAGAAAAATACAGAATTCTGTATGTCCTTTGGCGGTTATGACGGAGTCACAACCAAATGCAAACCAAATGAACGCACTTTATTTGCTTAATTTGGAACGAGATGGATCTATGTGCAAAAAAGTCTGATCTTATTACTATTATTACGATACTAAAAATACATCCAATTTAAAGTTATATCAAATAGACGGTTATATGCCAGAGATTCATGTCCTTTAAGACACGGTAGTTGCCTTATTTTATTTTACCTAAGCGCAACTCATGGCGCAGTCTTGGTACAAGTTTAATTGAATCTCACAATACGTCCCGCAAGCATGAAGGCACTAAAACGTAAAAGAGTATTATGGCCTAGCAACTGACGACTAACGCTGCACTATTTTATGTTGATCCTTCAATCTGCTTTCCAAATGCCAACTTTACTACAGGTAATTCCTTTTTATTGTAGCGAGAATCGTTTAAAGTTAATCTTAGAATTTAAAAGTTCGAGTATTATAAAAGAGTTTATCTTTTGTTAGAACAACTAAGAGCGGAATTGGTTCTTTCTATGAACGGTTTGTCTTGAACTAGTTAAGATACGCAAGCACCAAGATCCTGGAATTGGTAAGTTCATTTATTCCCTTGGAGCAACTGCCGTCAAACCTCCGTAACCTATAACAGGGAGAGACCAATTGAATCACGGACGAAAATCATAAGAAACTTGCACAATCGTGCAAGTTTTCTAATGATTTTCGTCGCCACCGTCAAACTAATGGTAAATATGTAGTAACTACCATTAGTACACTCGCTTTTTAAAAGATCCTGATATTGATATTTAATACGGCTGCCGGAAATTGGTTCTACGTTATGGTCGTACGAGGCAAGAAGTATCTAGAGTAAAGCAGGTTATGTACTAGATCTCCATTTATTCAGATGGCACGGAAGAAACTTCTGTTTCTGGTGGGTAGTACGATGAAACTTAGCAGCGGGTGTTAGTTTAAATTATTCATATGAACACTCACCATAGTAAGAAATTCACAATGATACGACATTCCTTCGCCATTCCAGTGATTTAAAGCAACCAGCAAACCAAAGTTTCTGCAAAATTAATCCAAATCATGAAAAAAACGTTGGTGGATTCGACTTCAAACTAAGGGAAGGTTAAGAAACAATTTAGCATTAAACAGAACAGCACATGCTTGTTATAGCTAGTAGGTACTAAACCAAATAAATCATTGTAATATGTCGTAACATATTAAAGTTAAGTGTAACTGCTGCCCGCTTTCTTTATTACATATTTACTTGTAAGAAAAGCATGGTTTGTATGTAAATACCTATATTTATTTATTTAAACTTTAATGCACAATCAAGAGTACATAAGGCGGACGTAATGCCTAATGGCATTCTCTGCCAGTCAACCTTTGGGCCAAGCAGAAAAAATAATAGTGGGTAGTGCTAACGGGCCAGAGAGAAAAAAAAAGAAAAATATAAATAATAACTTAATCCTTACATTTACACCCAGCTCTTCCGTGAAGTTCATTTCACTTAGTTCTCGGTATGCGCGTACAAAACTTTTTACCCCTATTTTACCTGCAGAATACGACTTTAAATAATTAACTAAGGCTAATTCTAAGTTGCAAGTAAATCAAATGGTTTTATTTCTCTACTATGAAAAATCCCTTTTAAACGTTTAATTGTTGAAATTTTTTTTATTTCCTTTCATCAGTTTTTATCAGTTGGCAGACAGGTACATCGCCCACCTGATGATAAGAATTAGCGGAATTTTAGGGTCGGTGACAAAATACCCAGCCTATAAAACTCTTTATACCTACATCCAGGAAATACAAATATGCAAACATAAATAAATAATTAAATATCTCTGGACAGTATTCACACAGCGCCATCTAGCCCCAAATTAAGCATTAGCTTGTGCTATGGGTGCCAGACAATTGATAAACATTACTTAAACTTTTTTTTTGTAAATACATACATATTATACATAAAAACACCCAGACCGATACAAACAGACATGTTTATGCACACAAATGTTTGTGCCGTGCGGGGATCAATCCCGCGACCTCTGGTGTAATAGCCGACTTCTCGACCATTACACCAAATGGCTCGTGAATACAAATTATCTATTACTCCTATGCTTGGTGGTATCGATTAGCGTCAAAGAAAAAAAACTTTGAATCGTAAGTTAAAAAGTAATAGTGACTTCATAACATCATCTTGCACTAGCTTCTAAATCTCAAACATCCATTACTAAGCTAATAAAGCCTCGCTAACTCCTGTTTCCTCGTGTAAGAAATGCTAACCGACTATTAACGTTTCATTTCGACGGATGTTCGGGGAATCAGACCTCTGTCAAGAGCACTTATTAGAAGCGGATTATTTCCACTCGCCTCGCGCGGGTGAGCTGAACATATATTGTGAACATTTAACGCTGATTTTCTTTTAAAAGCTTCTCTATCGTTGTTTACGTCCCCTTTGTTAAAAGTTAGTTTTGTCTTATAGATAACGTTACAAGTTCTTAAATTCACCTCACATCACATCTTTTGGTTTCGCAAGAAAAAATGAATGCCGAAAAATTGATTAAGACTTTATTCAGTCCATTGTGTTTTTATTAGTAAAACCAATTCCAGAACTGAGAAAGAGAAAGAAATTCAATCAAAACTAAAATTCTTTATTCATGTAAACTTCTTCACTTATGAATCCTCAATTATGTAGAGTGACTCTACCATCGGGTTCTGAATGTTGTTATCTATCGAGAAGAACTGACAAGAAACTCACCGACTCTGTGAAACAGTGGCTAAGCCGCTCGGGTATAAAACCCGGAGGTCGTGGGTTCGATTCCCGCCTAAGGTCTGGTTGGTGGTAGGGCTTTTTCAGAGTCCGACTGGTTAGCTACCACCGACAGATGAAATCTGCCGCCATAATAGCTCTGGGTGTGTTCCGGCCAAGGGCGTCGCCAAAGGAGGCAGAGATCAAATGTAGCTAGCCGCAAAGCGGTAACGCTTCATGCCCTCGGCGTTCATATTTTTTCTCCTAAATAATATTGCCTCATTGCCCCCTTTAATCATAAGCTGGCGACGCCCTTGGTTCCGGTACTATTTATGTGGGAGCCAGTACACTTGAAATCAATGTGTAGACTCATCTGATCTTCGAGCCATCTGTCAGCACATTAAGCGACGCTTCCTGGTGACGTGTCGCTTACCATCAGGTGGGCTGCGTGTCTGTCTGCCAACTGACTAAGTATAAAAAAAACTCTGTCTGGTAACAGCGATGTAGGTTCCAAAGTAATAAGATTGCATCGATGATGCATCGATGTTAATTGCAAAATATACAGTTTAAATTGCAGAGCACATAATGTTACACGGCATGGCTGCTAGCCTTCTAGCCTTCTTAAGAGGGAGACAGGAACGTTGCCAAAAGTAACAAATACACATTTTTGCGATGGTTACTTGTTTCTCAATACATAGTTATATGTGGTTGGTTACTTCAATTAATTTATCTTAAAACCATTTTCCATTTAAGATAGTAATTTTTCTACAATACGGTCCTTTAGAAGCAGACAATTCTGTCTAATTGTATTATTATTCACGGCATGTCTCTCCTGAACTAAGTTGTAGATGAATTTTAGTCATACGTTGAACATGTTGAACACTATGACTAATTAAGCACACATGTATCACGACGTAGCAATGAGTCTAATCCTAAATTAGTAATGAAACTGTTGCCCCTTAAGTTTTCATTTCTTAACACATAACAGTACGTTAAAGGAAAATCATCATTTGCATTTTTTTATATTTGGACTAAGCTAGCACTTGACCACAAAGTGAGCATTTAAACATTAACTAAGACTAGATATTTTAGAAAATCTTTTTTAAGTAAAAGTGACGCAAATCTTACTTTTAACACGCTTTTAAAACCTTATTCGCTTTAACCATTTGTACCAGAAGCTTAGGATATTTTGCGATGGCAATAATTTGGATTATTCTCGTAAAAACAGGAAGGTTCTATTTCGGCAAAACAAATCTTGCACAGGCGAACCAAAACGGAATGGTAACATGGATTACTGAATCCGGCTAGAAAATTAGCAAGCAATTAGGTCTACTTAACAGCTAAAAGCGTGAGTGAATCTAACATTTAAGCTCATTGAGCTATGCTTCCAGGCGAAATGTCCCTCAGTGGAATAGGCCGCAGTAGCCGCTTACCATCAGGTGGGCTGCGTGTTTGTATGCCAAATGATGTATTATAAAAAAAAACCATGAATGAAACGTAATGGGATCTTCATTACCGTTGCTTAGCGATACGAGCCTTTATCAACTCGTGCATTCAACCGTGACCATCACAAAATAATATAAGCGATTGACGATATCCGAAAGAACTGTATTTTTCGCAAAATATTTCTCTCATTTTATTCGTTAAGCATAATATAATCTCGGAACGATATCAAAAATTCGCGCTGCCCACCTTTTTCAAGGCTCTGACAGGCGGCTGCCGAAAAACGTTTTTATCATTAGAAAAAGAAAGAATTAACAAAACACGAGTACCTGAGTGTTCTTCAAGAATATCTGTCGTGCTGAGAGCACTCCGTTGTAATAAATTCACTCTCAATTTATCTTTTTGTGGATTGCTTTGGTTGTAATAGCGGCCGGGGCGTGGGAAATTCGACAAAAGCCCCCTGTGTTCTCCACTTTACCGAGCGCAACCATTACACAAAACATTATTCCAAATTACATCGGGCGCGTTACGATAATGTTTTTCTTCATTTGATCAAAGACGAAATGTTATTTTTCAATTAGAATAAAGCACTACGCCAAGTCAGAACTCTTGTGGTAGATTTTTTTTCGGATTTGATTTTTTTCAGTACCTCTTTTAAGTAGAGGTGGTCTTTGCAATTACATATGATACAGTCTACCATCTTTTATCATGACCCCGAAGTCATTTCAGTGCATTATTATAAAAAAGAATTCTGTGATGTAAAAATACATAGATGAAGTCTTTCACATCGTCGTTAGTATTTTAAATTATTGGCAGTGGCAATGCGCAATACACAACTCCACCCTTCAGTAGCTGGACATGATACTCTATTGAAAACAAGATACGCCAACTCTACTTTGTAATTGCTTTCTATATCTCGTGTTAAAATAATAGCCAAATAATGAATTAGTTGCTGAATAATATTGTATTTAATCACTCGCACACTAAAAATACGTAATCAACGCCCATTTAATGCCTTATTCCCTACGCGTTCTAAAAGGTTATAATTTTCCACTGTCTAAAAATACGATGGAAATGTGAATGTTGATTCGTAAATGGTATGGAAACCTTTTCAAATGAAAAACACAAAAATAAACTATTTCTCCAAGTGTATAAATAAAAGCGAAGACCACAAAATAGGAATATTCGCTCCTAAATTACTCCTACTGTAACTTTATACTTAAACTAAACCCCGCTGCCCACAGACGCCTTAGTAAAAATGGCGAAGATTAGAAATAAGAACACTTCTTTAAATTGACGAAAGATGGCGGGCACCAATGGCTTCAAAGTATAGAATTCTGCATCGCTTAAGTAAAGTTATTGTAACATTGGTAACGTCAACCAACATACTCAAAACGCAATGCGTATTTTACCCTGGTCCCATGGCTCACAGTCCATTAAACTCCACGGAAGATCTTCCACTTTTAGTTAAACATTAAATCTCCTACAAGATTAATCTCTAGCCTAGTTTCACTTTATTTCTTTTACTACCTATGGCAGAACTAAAAAACTGTATCAACTTCAGGTTTTTATATTTACCCACATCTTTGTTGATCGTTAAAAAAGTATTGCTGCCAAAAATGGATGTGATATTTTACCGTTCCGTACATTTTGTTTTGTTCTGAGTAGTGTCTGCTATTAAACATTTTATATCCTTACAACCTGTTACAATACGACCCCTCGGGCAAACATTTGGCTGCTTTTATGGACTGCATCTACTCTGTATAGGGTATAAAATAGGGGACTAATGTTATAATAGTTTAGACTTTAAAGTGTTTGTTTGAAACGTTATAATGTATTTATTCTCGACACGGTTCACTTGTTTCCTTTAGTTCATATTAATATTTAAATTCCCACTATTCTTATAATACATTACAGTTACAAACGTTCACATTAAATGTTGAACAATAGCATTAACATATCAAATCGTAGTAGATTTAATTTCAACTATCAGAAAAATAGGGCTTGAATAATTTGGGTTTTTTTATCCAAACATGTTGACATATTTATTTCAAACTAGCTAACTCGGTGAACTTCGTATCACTTTCCTCGCAATTTTTCATATTTTCTCATCGTTTAAACCTTTCCTGGACTTTCACGAATATTTCAAGAATAAAATTTGTCAAATCGGTTCAGCCGTTCTCAAGTTTTAGCGAGACTAACGAACAGCAATTCATTTTTATTTAAATAGATGTATAATTATGTATATATCTTATAAACTGCGGAAGAAGCATCTTGGGGCCAGCGATAGCCGAAAATCGAAATTTACACCCTATGCGTTGCCATAGCAACTATGGCCCCACTTTTCCTGCCCATCAAATGAAATATTACTATCTTAAATTGCAATTCTCATAATGAACCCTACATAGCATGAATGTAACATTCTCCCTTGAAACTTGCAGTGCGTCTGAGATTTTGAATGAATTTGCTATAACTTAGGTTCCCGTCTTCCCTTACGGCTGTCCCAGGGGAAAATTCAGGACATTTTAAACTTTACTACTGATCAAATTGCTAGATCAAGTGAGCTTATAAGTGTAAGCGATGAAGCTGGTTTATACGAATATCTTAAAACTTCTATCTGTTAAAGATTGCGAGGATTTATACTACTGGGAACCATCATTCAAGACCGGTGATCCTTTTTGTTTGTCCCCAAATAGCGGGTGTATTTAAAAAGAACATGGTAATGATACACTCGGGCGCATTCAAGTTAGCCGCGCGGTTGCAGCGCGACTGCAGCGCTGCTTCCGCGCGGCACTCTATTCCCATAGTAATATAAACGCGCGACAGCAGCGCTGCCGTCGCGCTGCGGACGCGCGTCTATTATTAGTATTTTTACTATGGGAAAAGAGTGCCGCGCGGACGCAGCGCTGCAGTCGCGCTGCAGCCGCGCGGCACTTTGCAGCTAATTTGAATGTGCCCTAATCACAAAGTACTGTTTAGTTGTAGGAAGCGTCTGCATGCCATATAATTATTGTAGGTATATTGTTATATTGAATGGCCTATGTTCGGGACTAGCTGTTTAACATACTTTCCGAATTGCGGTCATGTATTTACTCGTACAAGCTTATGTTATTATTATTTTATATATACAAAATGGTTCAAATCATTTTTATATTACATCAACTGGCAGACAGATTCGCCTCCCACCTGATGGTAAGCGGTCACTGCACAATTGTATAAAATCAATAAGAATTAACTTAATTTTTAATTAATCAAGTAAAATTACGCTTAAAGTACTTCCAAACCCATCTGCTGTTTTATTATTACTAGAATATTAAATTGGTTGCATGGCTACTTAGTTTTGTTATCGCAACTAACGAGTTAAAAAACGAGAAAGTCTGGCAAGTCGCCAGGAGGGTGATCACATTATCACTTATTATTTCCAACGTCTCTGCTAGTGTGGTATTTAAATTTTTGAATTTTCTTTTTCCTTCTACATATAATATCTTAGTTAGCTCGTATACTTTTATGCTTAAATACTTAAAACATTGATAACGTTATGTAACACATTTCTTCACGGGTTCTTACACGTACAGGATTAACCACTCTTCTTAACATCCTCTCATTAAAAATTTTGGATTGCTTTACCACAGAATATGTAATAGCTTGTACTATGATTCAGGACTCTACAAGTCCAGCTATTACATTCGAGCGGCTGTAATTTGACGTCCCTAGATGTTAATGCTTTACTTGAAAAGTAATACATTGCTTATAAACTCGATCCAAATTTTAACGCCCGGCCCCCTCATATTAACTGTCGATTTTCCGCAGGACTACCACAGCATCTTGCTTTTGATATATAGACGGAAATAAGCGAAAAATTCTTAGAATTGTGTTGAGAAATGAGGATATCGAAGCCGTCTTTTCGGTGTTCGACGTCTCATACAATTTCTTCAGTTGCATACATACGTACAGTGCGAATCTGTACAAATAAAGACGTTCGGGCGTGACTAATGGTGCGTTAATAATTTGCGCAAGTCTATTCAATGGAAGACGCAAGATTTATAACTACAGGGTCCTGGCAAGATGCCTCCTGGCACGCTGATTATGCACTTTTGAAACGTCTCTGAAATTCGCAATTAAATCAGCCACTTTGCTATCTTTGTGGCTTTTCTAATTTTTGAGGCCGAATTATTTTCTTTATATCAGTTTGCATTAACGAATAGCTCCAACTTATATCAAATTATATTAAGCGAAGCACTATCCGAACTCGATACGCTATAAAATATCCAGAACGTTATACACGGTTATCATATTTTTTTAACATATTTACTCGAACAAAGTGATAATATCAACGATATTTAAACAATAAATATGACACGTCCATAATAAATTCTCTCTCTTTTATGAGGCCGAACTGTGACTGAGACTCAAAATTGGCTGGTAGTAGGACTTTCTGATTCTAACGAGATAGGTAGTTGAAACGTTAAAACCACAGGCGCAATCTGCCGCCATAAAGCCAGTTCACTTGAAATCAAAGCCTAGAAGATGAGGAGCCTACATTGTTGCATTATATAGGGCGATGCTTTATGTACCTACCTACAATAAAATAGACAACAGTAACAACTTATCATCTGGTGGGCTGTGTGCTTGTTTACCAACAGAAGTGATTTAATATTCTGTAATAGAGCATCCATGTATCCCTTTGATTACATTACGAACTTGATATCACAAAAGTTCACTGATAACCAAAATCAATTAATAAAGTACAACTCAAATTAATTCTTGTCATATGAGTTTCCCCTTTCGCATCAATATTGATTTTGTACCCTTTGTGTTATATTATAACTAGCAAATTTAACATTATGTCTTTAATTTAATATGATATGAATCCAGGGCCCCTAAAGTAAGTCACGCTATAAGAGTCCCTAGGCGCCACCCTAACTTGAGGCCTCTCAAGTCGGGGTACCCGGGGATGGACTGGTCAATAGACATAAGGCTAGCACCGGCTCGTCCTAATCGGGTGTGAAGGAGAAACCGGGGGAGTTTAGTGGGTAGTGGACGCTTCAGTCTTGAGTCCCACACACGGCCGCAGGTCTAGCTAGCCTGCGGTTATGGTGCATAAAAGCATTCTCCTCCGAAAAAAAAAAAAGTCACGCTATAAGAGTACTAAATTAATAAAACTCAATAAAATTATGTGTTAATTATAGCAGTAGTGAGCCGAAGAGGAAGATGCGAGGACGACTCTAAGTAGTAATTTATAAGTAGGTTTTCATTTATTCCTTCTTTTACTAACACATGGATTTATAAAAGGCGTGGATTATCAAATATAATCTAAAATCAACTTAATTAATAAGTATCAATTATATATTTATATTATACATATCAGGGGACAAAAATTAGACCCTAAACGCATATTCTGATGTACCTTTTTTTTTGTAATTAAACCTACAACGCTACAGCTGCCTAAATTTCAATCTTTAACATAAATTAAGGCATCAAATTAACTTGCAAGTTAGTGACATCATCAAAAGAAAATCGTTTGATTGAAGTTCATCGATTGATTTACCTGTAATGGCTGAACATTTACAAAATGTCACCTCTATGTATAATTTTCCTCGGCATTTTTTTTATTTTTTTATATAGCCTATCGGTGATCCCACTGCTGAGCAAAGGCCTCCCCCAAATCTCTCCAAACATCACGATCTTTAGCTTTTTCTTGCCAATTTTGGATATATTCGTCAAGATCGTCACGCCATCTCTTTTTGGGCCTGCCCCTTTTCCGAGCCCCATCGTCCGGCTGCCAAAGAGTGACAATGTTGGTCCACCTTTCTGGGTCCATCCGGCACACATGGCCTGCCCAGTTCCACTTCAACTTGGCACTTTTTTCTCCTACATCTGCTATTCCTGTCTGAGAGCGGATACAGACATTTCTGACTCTGTCAACAAGCTGAATTCCTAGAATGCTTCGCTCCATAGCTCTCTGGCATATCTTGAGTTTGGACAGAGTGTAGCCACGGCTTCACACACGGGAAAATTGTCGCAAAAAGTTTTGTCCTTTTACTATAGCACCAAAATTATCCACCTGTTTTATTGTTTGGTACTCTCTTTCATTTTTTTTAAATAGAAGATACGAGTACTACCTACAAAATGCAGTCTCCAAAGCTGCGATAAGGATTGCCTATACAAAGTCACGAAAAGTCTAAACAAAACACATCGCATGGTATCTGTGTCACTGTAATAACTGCGTTATGGAAATAGGTTTAAGTGGATGAGTATCATTAAGTAAATTTATTTGTGTCCAACACACCTTAGCACGACGTATGTACCTGTACCGCAACATAAACTTGGGTATCGCCGTCACAAAAGTTTGCTTTAGCAGAACAGGGTCGTAACATAAAATTTTACAACAACTTTAGACGTTACGATATTATAGCTTTTTGATATCTCGCCGCGGCCAATAATAGGTTTATTACTTGTAATTTTGAAGTTTTTACACCCCTGTTTAGAACGGGGAAATAATTTCCTCTATTTGCAATAACGTTAATCTAGACAGAATATAAGGCGTGGCGTTCACTGTATTAGTGTTAGAGCGAGATGGAGTGAAACAAAGGATCGGGATGCCAGTGACAGTGACAAGCTCAAACAATATTTAGTATTCGAGCTGAAATTGCGATCGGTGTGATAAACCACTGCCTTTTCGCTGCAGTGGTGCACAGTTCCGAGAACCGTTCGTCGAGAGGAATCGTAACTATGGTTTAGAATATCAATAATGCTGATATAAAATTGTGAATTCGTACAGAATTTCAATTTTCCGGTCAAAATAAAGCAGCTTTTGCGCTACCTGACATGCATGCCTTAAACGAGGCAGCTCTTTTTCGAAAGTACTAAAAATAATTTAGTATTAAATACCACATAGGTCTTATACCTACAGATGTCATTCTTGCTGTGTTCATGAAAATCGTATTTTATTCGTCCCTTCCTCATACTTTATTGATATTACTATTTAACGTTTTGAAAGGTTTATTATTACTCTTAGTGTGAAATGTCTAATACCCATTATGGGACCCTGCACTAAGTTTGGCCCTACGTGTGTCAAACAACGAATTTAATATCGTTGGTGTCAAAACGATTTCTCATTTGCTCCTTAGCATAACTAGGCAGAGCACAAACGATAACATCAAAATTGAGTTTTGCGTCTTTCGGCTGAAATGATGATGATGATGAATGTAGACTAGCGCTAACTTGATTTTTTCTCGTAGTACAGGCCATCGTATTTTTAACCGATTTTTAAATGCTGACGTAAAGCCCATTTGGAATTTCTATTCCCCCTAACTTTTACCGAGCGATCAGAATCGTCCGTGAGTTGCCTCCCTAAACCACATGATTCCACTTGACTCTTACTTTATTAATATTGCGCCGAATCCCCCATTAGACTTCGATGACCCATTCCTTTCATTCCCTTTCGCCATTCCAGTCGCTAGCTACATTTATGGGATAATATTACTTAGGATTCGGCGCAATGGTATTCACCGATGGACACTTCTAATGAAGTAACAGGATAACGCCATTAATATTCTCCATAGCCGATTCATGGGATTCAATTAGATGGGAATGGATTCAACCCAAATTGGATTTAATTGAAAGAGTGACAAGAAGATTATTATTGGCCTTTTGATATTTAGCTGAAGGAGTTTTGATATGATTTAGATTATAATTTTTGCCTTATCTAGATTATAATAATGATGTGCACGCATATTTTCAAAACGACAGCTACTGCAAGACAAGGTTGTACCTAGGGTTTTAGATTTTCGTGTGTGTAGAAATGAATGAATTACAATTACGTACTTTAATTTTTCTTACCACCCCCTAATAACTAATATTGCTAGTGCGAACGATTGGAAGGATGAATAAACATAATTATACAGACACCTATAGTGAATTTGTAAGTCTTTGAGAAGTTTGAGAACCCAATCAAATCAAACAGATCCTTAGAACTTAACACCAACAAAGAAAATAATTGACGAACACTTTAACAAAAATAACAAACGCCCCAATCCTTTTTTATTTCGTTCACAATTTCCTACAAACGTTTCAAGTGTTGCGCTTAAACGAATTAAACAATAAACATTCATATTCTCGCAAGCTCAGCGTTAATAACAATGAAAAATATTCAACAGCTATCAGTGTCGCGGGCCGGCGCAATTTAATTTTAAAGTTTGCCAGTAAGTATCTTGGGAGGGATGTACGGAATTAGCATATTTGTGCGTTTTAGGCCGCCTGTCCACCGGAGTGGAGCGAGGCAGAGGAGCGGAGAAACTAGGATTGCACAAATTTCCGCCCAGACAGGGAGTTGCTTCGCTCCCCTCTGGTGAACAAGCAGCCTAAGGGTGTTACCAGACCAATCGATCGATCGTCGATCGACGGCATGATAGAATGGATTAGTCGACGTCGATCGATGTTCTTTCCCATACCAGACGATCAACCAGATCCATCGACCAAATCGACTTTGACCGAACTCTTCGATCTGCAGTCGATCGATTGGTCTCGATCGAATACCCTTAGGCTCCCTGTCAGGGCGGAGATTTTGTGCAGTCCTATTGGTTAATTTTTCTCCGTTTCTCCGCTCCGCTCCGATGAACAGCCAGCCTAGGCCGGGTTTCGCGGCGGAGTGATTGAATTATTCGCGAAGCCCACCGCTGGGCGGACGTGAGCTGCCTGCGGGCCGCAGGTCGCGGTCCTAATTGTTATAATTATCTCTGTCCGCCGCCCGTTTTGATAATCACACGAATCCTGTATACAGTCAAATATAAACCTTATTACTTTATAAATGTGTTTGTTATGTCGTGTCGTGTTGCAGCCGAATGGTATCGGTCTTATTTACAAGTAGTGGTAACACAAACCATGACAACAACACCGTATAAGGTGGATTTAGGTATATTATTAGGTACACGAATTAGTGCAGATTTATATTTTTCTGGCGTACGTCTTGATTCACCAGAACGGATCCTTTGTACAGTCATGCAATGTACACATACTAGGTACAGTGGCGGACACCCGTGCCTGATCACTTTTGGAAAAATATCCTGTGCACGCGCATCGTGACTTCTTAGGAGCGGCGCTTGTAAACGTGAAAATACTTCAAGGATTTTAGCCTTAAGAGTAATCAGGCACGCTTGTCCTCGATAGTACATAAATATTCCGTCGAATTTACGTCTTTAGTCCCGGAGTCTTAAACACCACGGCCGCAGGTCTTGGTCTTAAAATCATTCTGCCACAAGAATAAAAAAGTTCCTTTATGTTACGGAAATAGAATGTATTATAACATGACAACGACGTTATACTTTTTAGAAATAAACTTAACGTATGACTCGAGATTGTATGTTGTGTGCAGTTTTAAAGTTGTGATAGTCTGTGCGGAACTGACCCCGATTGTAACGAAAAGTTCCAGTTTCAACATTAAAGTTTTGAGACTTTTAAAACTTTGTGTTCAAAATCTTACGCAACCTCGTAGTCCTCTACTTATACTATTTTAGCAACTACACAAATAAATAAAAATTTTACTTTTTATTTTATTTTTAATACTACTTTAGTTGGCAGATAAGCACGTAGCCTTTTTATAGGGAGCGGTCATTACAACTTATTGCAATAAGAGACACATCAACACCCGGATTAGTAGGTACTATTATATATTCCGTGAGCTGAACCACAAAAAAAATCAAAAACATGACAACAGGCATAAAGAGTATGAATCACCTCATGTATACATATGTAGTATAGTAGAGTCATACAAAAAAGAAAAACGATTCCCAGACAATTAGCATCATGCTTGTGTTGTACTGGCACTTTACAACGTCACTCGGTATTATTTTAATGTGCAGATTTAATACATAATAATATTATTTTTAAATACTCCATAAGATTCGAATCATCATGAATGCATCTGCTTGAGAAACCAATTAGCTATAGCAAAATTATTTTAATAAACACAATAAATTGGCACTTTCACCCACAGTGTAACAGACAAAAAAATAGAAACAAACAGATGTACTGTAAGCAGTGACATTACAAGATTAGTAGAAACGGTAACAAATATTACAACCGGTATTACGGACGACGGACATAGTTCACAAATAACAAAGCTGGTCGCGGAACTCCGCGTAACTCAAATTTTGATTGAGTGAACTCCCAGCAGCTCTGAATAGTAACTTTCATTCCATTCTGAGTAGCGAGTTAGCTGTCGGGTTTATATCGTTTGGTATTTCACTGAGTTTGCGGCACAGACCAGAATTATATGCAGCACTCTAATTCACTTAAACGGGAGGACTGGACAGTGGGTCGCTTATATACCGTAGGTACGACTTTTAATGAGCTAGGTGTTCAACAAATGTATGCTGGACTTTTTTCTTTTGAAAATAGGAAATAATTAGCAATAAGCTGGATGACTCCAGAGTGATACGTTTAAATCTAATTGCAAGCTGACTTCATAGGACCCCATGAACTAAAAATATCTACACAATAATAAAAGAACTATCAATGTCAAATATAAAAAAAAACTATTTAACTAAAATTTATAACAATTTTGTTAAAAAAGTGAGTAGGTATCGCAATTTTAAAAGCAAGTTTTAATAAATATCGCTGTCTAGATCAATCATTTAAGTGGGGCTATAATACTAAGCCAGATTTATATCTTCACCTCAACTTTAAGTAATCGACATAAAGTTAGCTTAGTTTCTTTTGAGATTGTTTAATATTTTTAGCAAACTTGACTTTCTTTGAAATTGTTGTTACTTTTCATATTTTGACACAAATAATACTTGTTTAAGAAAGATACCGCTTAAGCTTCCTTAAGTGATTAAATACAAAACAGTTCATTACAAGGTTTCGTTAGTAAAACCTTTTGAAACTATAATTTTAAAGACCTTTTTTAAATTATTAATTAAAAATTGTTAAATTGCTTATTACTCGGTAGGTTTCGATTTGGGCTGGTCAATAGCCACAAGGCTCGCACCGGCTCGTCCCAATCGGGTGTGAAGGGGAAACCGGGGGAGTTTAGTGGGTAGTTGACGCTTTAGTCTCTAGTCCCACACAAGGCCGCAGGTTTAGCTAGCCTGCGGAAAAAAAGGTTTCTGTTGACAACAATGATGATACTTAAATGAAATATCGTAGGTATTGCATAGGTACGCAGCTTCAAACAACAGAAATGGAATTTTAGATACAGGTACATGATATTGAGCAAAATAAAACAAAAATATGGGAGAAATTAGAGATACATGTTAACATAGAAAAAGAAACATTTCAAAATAACTAAAATAAACGAGGAAAAACCCAAACGGATAAATGCCAGTGAAAGTAAAGTAAGTAAGTAAGTAAATAAATACATTTCTGTCAAATAGGTCGTTCTTTCAAAATATTTCATGAAGATGAAGGTAACAACAACATTTTGTGTATGAGAATTATTAGTCTATTGGTATTGATATAAATAAACAATAGCCACAGTATAGAATTTATTGAACTCACTCAAGAACGTCATATTACATAATAATTTGTAAGTATAAATAGAAGTATAGAAAACTATTAATAGTTTTCTATACTTCTATACTAATATTATTAAGAGAAAAGATTTGATTGTTTCTTTGTTTGTATTGAATAGGCTCCGAAACTACCAAACCGATTTTAATAATTTTTTCAGTACATCATATGGAACGCAACTCTAACCCCGGGTGACATATGGTATACTTTTAGGGTAATTTTGATTCCGGAAATGTGGGGGGAAGGGGGGATATTTGAAAAAAGAAACTACGCGTGGGTGAAACCGCGGGCGAAAGGCTATATTTAATAAACATTTAGGTAATTGAGGTAGGCTAGACTATTGGTTCATTGACCTTTTTAGCAGTCTCTTTCTAACCTACAAAATGTTTATGAAACCGCTTTTTTACAATCAAAACCAAAAGCTGTACAACATAAAATGAAGATTGTTCAAACTGTAAAACGAATTTAAGACCACAAGCCACCGCTTCGTCACCAGAAGCGCTCCCCACTTAATTGATTTACGTGTACTCTGGGAATAACAACGGGCAATTATATTTTCGTGTAGTCCGCCCACAGCTCCTGTGATAATAAATAAACAAATAAAGGTACCTACTAATATAATGGTAATCATTATTATTTAGTTTTTTGACCGCCTCCGTGGAACAGTGGATCCCAAAGACAAACATTTTGTGTGCATGAACAGAACATGGCTGTTTGTATCAGTCTGGGTGTTACATATTACTAGTAGTTATGTATAACTAGCTTTCCGCCCGCGGCTTCACTCGCCTGAAATATAGGACGGTATCCCGCGGGAATATCTTAAGAAATTGAAGCCTATGTGTTACTCTGATGTATAAACTATATTAATATAAAGTTTCATTAAAATCCATTTAGTAGTTTTTACGTGAAAGAGTAAGAAACATCCATCCTCACAAACTTTCGCATTTATAATATTTATTAGGATAATTATCTATGTATGTTTAATGTTTATCCATTGTCTGGCACCCATAGTCTAAGCTATGATTAGTTTGGGGCTGG
This sequence comes from Mecyna flavalis, assembly GCA_949319885.1. Taxonomy (NCBI): domain Eukaryota; kingdom Metazoa; phylum Arthropoda; class Insecta; order Lepidoptera; family Crambidae; genus Mecyna; species Mecyna flavalis. The sequence continues at coordinate 13,406,075 of OX439426.1, forward strand.
ATTGTCCACTATATTTATTTATTTACCACGCCGTTTTATGGTGAATAGGGTGCCCCATACATAGTGGCTGGTGGTGAGATTACAAAGCATAGTTGAACCGATATATCATACACATTATCGAGCAAAAGCGGACACGATGCACGGTCTTCGTGAAAGTAATTTTAGCGTTAGCAGTGACGGATTGAGGGTGTTTATCAAACAATCACGAAAATCTTGTTACGATTTGTTTATTCTTTTGTTTGTTGTTCAAATTTTATTTTTGCAACGCCCTTCTGTCATGATGAAATGTGTAGAGCAGAATATTTGTTAAAGAATTAAAAAAAAATAGTTTCGGTGAGCAAACGTACTTGATCGACCGAAAGATTTAGCAAGTCATATTGGTTACTGTAATAATTTATATTTGGAACTGTCTTCGATAATGATTTTTCGATAAATATGTTTTCTTTTTCCTACAATTCAAGGTTATATAGGATATTAGCAAAGATTTTACCGCTAGATATTCAAGGTATAAAAACCAATTGGATAATTACAAAAAGGGACATAGTAGTAGTAGTATTTTCGTTGTTATATTTTTCGTCATAATAAACGCGATAGTCCAAATTAAAACAATTATATTCCTACAGACGTTAAACCATGCCATTTCGTTCGTATTATACAGTTATACACTGCTAAGTAGATTCTTTGTATTTTATAATTTTTGATGTTTTTTAAATCCTTAGTACGCACCTGGTCGGGATCCGCAGCCATTCTCGTCAGAATATCTTGGGAAGTCTGAAAATGGGTTCCGTGTCGGCGTAAGTGATACAAAATTTCAGTACGGCCTTTGTGGCAGAGTGTTCGTTACTCCTAGCCCATCCTCTTTGACTCGCCCGAGGTTGATACGCCATTTTGCTTTCGGTGATATCGGCATTTTTCTTAATAAATTAAAATGGACCATTTTAACTTTACAAATAATTGACACTTGTACATCAATATAATTTTACTAGCCTTCCGCCCGCGGTTTCACCCGCGCGTAATTTCTGTTGTCAAATATCCCCCTTCCCCCACATTTCCGCGATCAAAAGTTCCTACGTTACTGTTCACCGGGGATACTAGCTTTCCAACAGTGAAAGAATTATTCAAATCGGTTCAGTATTTTCGGAACCTATTCTATACAAACAAACAAACAATCAAATCTTTCCTCTTTATAATATTAGTAGGTATAGATTATTACGATTCGATGTGTACATCGAATCGTAATAATCTCGAGTACCTATCTATGGGCCCGAGATCTTAAAATGTATTTTAAGATCTCGGGCCCATAGATAGGTACTCGAGCCTCGGTCCTTTGAATTCTTGCGTGAGGTTAAAACCAACCCGCATTGACTTTAGGGAAAGAAAAAACCGGCCAAGTGCGAGTCGGACTCGCCCATGAAGGGTTCCGTAGCAGCAAGTATCATCATAATATAAAAGTTCTTGTAGTTCTTTGTAAGTTTGATCGACGTTTTTATATTTGAGTTGATTGAATGAGAGGAAAATTGCGGTTTACGATTCATGACGTTTTAAAAACAAACTAATTACTTGATCTCGTTCAAACCAATTTTCAATGGAAGTTTGCATGGTAATGTACATCATATATATTTTTTAGTTTTATCGTTCTCTTATTTTCGAAGTTAGAGGGGGGGTGACCAACATTTTACCACTTTGGAAGTGTCTCTCGCGCAAACTATTCCGTTTAGAAAAAAATGATATAAGAAACCTTATTATTATTTTTAAAGACCTATCTATAGATACCCCACACGTAAGGGTTTGAAGGAATTTTTTTTTTTGAGTTTCAGTTCTAAGTATGGGAAGCCCCAAAAATTTATAAACTAATTACTTGATCTCGTTCAAACCAATTTTCAATGGAAGTTTGCATAATAATGTACATCATATATTTTTTTTAGATTTATCGTTCTCTTATTTTAGAAGTTACAGGGGGGGGGACCAACATTTTACCACTTTGGAAGTGTCTCTCGCGCAAACTATTCAGTTAAGAAAAAAATGATATAAGAAACCTTATTATCATTTTCAAAGACCTATCCATAGATACCCCACACGTAAGGGTTGGATGAAAAAAAAATTTTTGAGTTTCAGTTCTAAGTATGGAGAGCCCCCAAAATTTATTATTATTTTTCTATTTTTGTATGAAAATCTTAATGCGGTTCACAGAATACATCTACTTACAAATTTTCAACAGTATAGCTTTTATAGTTTCGGTAAAAAGTGGCTGTGACATACGGACGGACAGACAGACAGACAGACAGACATGACGAATCCATAAGGGTTCCGTTTTTGCCATTTGGCTACGGAACCCTAAAAAAATGCTTTAGAGCAATACCGACGAAGTTCTTACTCGTACATCTATGATTTTCAAGGAGTTAAAACATATTTAATTTTGTAAGGCTTTTACTCAAAATAATAGCTGTGCTTGCCATTTCATCTAAATATTTTTTTTATCCATCTGTCCACTTTAGACAGCATCATATCAGCCATAGTACTCAATCTATCATCAAGGTATATTTACACAAAATACATTTTATTATGAGAGGCCAAAATTTTACCCAAATCCATTCGTACTTTTTACATTAGAGAGTAGTTAACATCTATCCTTACAAACTTTCGCATTTAAAGTATTTTATTACGAGAAGTAGGATAGAAACTTTTGACAATAAGTGGTATCCCTTTATTATTTATTATGTAACAGTGTTTGTAGCGTTTAGGCCCATTATTGTGTGGCAGTTATCCCCGGTAATAATCTGCCGCAGTCGGCTTTTACGATATGCCCTTAAAATGGCGCTACAGATTCTAAGCTGTTCGTTTTCTCAAAAACATGGAATGGAAACTTTAATATTATGACGCAGTAAATTAAACATGAAAAAATGGAAAAATGGAAGGAGATGAAGGAGGCCTTCATCAGATTACTGATTGAAGAAGGCTAAGATGATGATGATGAAATTAATAATAAAGACCAAAAAACGATTCCCTATATCCTTGTCTCAATCTTAGAAATTGAGCCACATCATCCTCCTACCAGAAGTCAAAGAGTAGCTCTTCTTTAAAAGTTGCCAAGAGCAACTCACCCACTACAAAAGTTATGGAAACTACAAAAGAGGCCCCTGGAAATTGACATCGTTCACACAGCGTACTCTAGCCCCAAACTAAGCATTTCTTGTACTATGATAGCCAGATGACGAATTTTTTTTTTCAGTCAGTCAGATCACACTTCATACAATTCATACAATACCCCAACATTGAACCGTGATTCCCGAGCGAGCACTAGTTTGGAAGAAGATCTTGCCACTTCACGAACATAATGACCTTCAAAGTCTCATTTCTTATTGAACACTCAACTCAAGGAGTGTCTTGAATTAAATTTAAAACGGATACGCCGATTTTAATTGAGAGAAGAGGAACAATTAAACGCAAATAAAGTTTGTGCAAACGAGTTTTTCATAAATACCAACTGGTAAATACGAAGGTCTCCGTCGTAATCATTGTACCCCGGAGCATTCATGGGAATGAGCAAAAACAACTGGAAATAAAGTGAAAACATTGTTATTCTCGTGTGGATTACTTGCGTCGCGTTTTTCCAAGCGGGCTGTAGGCTACCGAAAGCTGTGTACAGTTATCGTTAGAATTTGATATCTTGTGTTATAGAGTAAAAAGTATCAGACTATTTAAGGCCCAATGCCTGCCTCCATTATTAAAATAAAGTTGTCAGAATACCAATTTTGACCGCCTCCGTGGAACAGTGGCTAAGCGCTCGGGTATAAAAATCCGGAGGTCGTGGGTGTGATTCCCGCCTGGGCAGCTGGGGCTGGTAGGTGGTAGGGCTTTTGGAGAGTCCGACTGGCCAGCTACCACCCCCACAAGTGAAATCGGCCGCCATAACACTCTGACTGTGTTCCGGCAGTATAAATGTGGGAGCCAGTACACTTTAAATCAAAGGCTCGAAGATCAGATGAGCCTACAGTCTGGCAGCACATTGAGCGACGCTTCTTCAATGAATGAATCAGGTGGGCTGCGTGTCTGTCTGCCAACTGATGTAGTATAAAAAAAAAACAATATTGTGACGACAACTTGATTTTAATGATAAGTACCCATATACTGGCTTAATCACCACGCTTTCTTTTCCGAAGGGGAATGCTTATAAGCACCTAATCCGCAGTCCAACGAAACCTGCGGCTGTGTCCCACACACAGTCGCAACTTGGGACTAAAGCGTCCCTCTAGCCACTATACTCCCCCGGTATTCCCATCACGCCAGAAGAGGACGAACGGATAGACAGAACTGTCTACTGCATGGCTCTACGAAATTCAGCTCTTCATTGTGCTAATTCTACTCTATAAGCATAGCGATTGCGATGCGCGATGTGCGATACGTTAAATAGTAAAGGCATTAAGGTACTGGTTAGGTTATGTTAGAGCTGCGACCAGTAACAATCTATGTTGCTGACAGTAAAACTAGTAGAAAGAAATGTATGACAGCACATAGCGCGATGTTGCTGAAGTATCTCTCAACATATATAGTTATGTTAGCCGATTACATTAACATTTTGCATCCATAAAATATGCCTATATTTAAATATTCAACGTTATTTTAAATATGAAACGCTTAAAAGGAATGTAATAACACGAACCAATTCTACGTACCGTAATTACTACAATCTCGCAACACAAAAATATGCGTTTCTGAAAAGAATTAACAATAACGTTTCCTGATTATTGTCATAGCTGCTTTACAGACTCGTACGTTAAATATTTTTTTCTAGGAACTCTCTCAGTTTTAAATTAAACCATCATAATTCTGACGCTTACTGTACGTTACTAGACAATATGAGCCTGTGTATTTAGAGCAGTACAAGCGCAAAACAAGTTTGCCTGACATCTCGTGGTACATTGATTATGAATTATTATTCTATTCTATCCAACAGCGGCATTATTTTGCATAGGGCGTCTCAATAGAAGATATTACCGACTACAAATTGTTACAGAAAGCGTTCCTATTTTTATATTTCATAAAATAGAAAAGAAGGGAAGGGAATTATGTACAGAGTTCCAGAGATTTATTTAATGTCCAGAGAGTTGTTTTCTATTTCAGATATATTTCCACAGACCCGTCTAATCAAAAACATGCTAAGCTAAGCGAAACTCTTAGAGCCGTGCTGTTTTACAGTACGAATAGGCCGGCTCGTCCGGGGAAGTAGGTACTACCCTCTCACATAACACCAACAGCGTGAAATAATAGTGACTAATATTGTGTTTCGTCTGGTTTGTAAGAATGCCGGAGGCCCACACCCCCCATACCCCATAGGCCGGTAACGCATCAGCGATCCCTCTCTCTGGAATTGCAGACGTCCATAGGCCGCGGGTGATTGCTTACCATCAGGCGACCCAATATCTTACGTAGATCGTACATACATATATCTTAGATCATAAATATTAACAGCTGTAGCCAAAACCATTATTTATTAAGCCAATTACTCATCCTAAAAACCTTAACAAACGGCGAGAATACACTAAAAGCTCACAATTTTCACTTTCTTTGAATCTCTACTGCGTACTATACAGATACTTCTATGAAAATTTAAAAACTGTCCCCGCGGATAACCACTACGGACTTTCCAGTTCCATACATTTAATTTAAAAAATAATTTCGCGACTTGGTGAATTTGGGACGGGGCTCTAATTGAGTCCATTAAACTTTTGTTTGCTCGAGAATATTTTTGGTCATTACAATATTTATGCCCTCCTCGTTGGCTTGATTACGAAATAATTGTGAGATATTTACGGAGTTGTGCTCGACGAAAATGCGTTTCCTTTTAGTCTTGCGCTTAAGAATTCATAAGCTTAAAGCATTGCTCGTTTTCTTCACGAGTAGGTTGTGCCGGAATCGACGATATCAATCTGTATATGCCTTTTAATTATTTACATTAAAAATTAACAATGAAACCATTCGGCAATGAAGCCATTCGGCTTGGAAACGTGGCAAGTGTCCTCGGGACCTTGCTCATGGACGGAGATCTAAGCTAATTTTTTATTTTTATTTTATATGTTTAGTTTTTTTTGTATATTTATATTCTCAGTTTCATTATCATCAAATCTGTATATACTTGAAATTCGAATGGACACTCACATTCAAGTTATTTTAAGACAAACAGCATTTCACCTGATGGACAAATTAATCACATTGGACAACATTACCTTCATACATTGATCTGAAAACATGTCTTGTCTTATGGGTATCAAAAACAATACAAAAAATACAAAAACTTAAATACACTTATCAGACCTAAGGACCTCGTATTATGTAGGTAAATACATTTTATAGGTGGTCGATTATCTTAATAAAAAGTTTTTGAAGCATACCCTAGTTAACCTCGTAGCGACAAATGATTTACAAAGCCATATCAAAACATATGTATGGAATAATAAAGCTCACTCATAATTTCAATACGGGTATATAGAGATTTGGGATTGGGATTATTGCCCTGAGGTAAGTGTTGGCTGCAGAATGCTTTGTGAGGGAAGCAGTAGATATTCGTGAATATTTAGAAATGACCAAAATGAAGGAACTACCATTGTAGGTAGGCTGCATAGTATTAACGTGGAAGCCTACAAATATTTTGCAGTAGAATGACACCTACAACATCATCTTCTTATAAAAGTGTATTGCTATGAAAGTAGTTTGTCGTGTCACGTCCCGTTGACAGTACAATAGGTATTATTCTAGACTATAACTAAGTTTTATTCCGAGCACAAAACTCACCTTTGTAGATATTGAACCAGCCCCCATTTTCACTCGGGAAAAACGTTACATAGAAATATGAGGTCGGCTTGCAGTAATTTAGTTAAAATCATTGGAACTAAAAATAGGGATAATTAGAATTTACACTTGAAATCAAAGGCTCTAAGATCAGATGAGCCTATATACTGGCAGCACGCACGACACATTGGAATTGGATTGTAGCACATTGATCCTAGTGAAGTGTTTCACAATGGAATAGGCCGCAGTGACCGCTTACCATCAGGTGGGCTGCGTGCCTGTCTGCCAATTGATCTATAATAAAAATAAATTAAATTATATTAATTGTATTAAATCAAATAACTCAAATTAACCTTACTTCGTGCGTACGCAAGCATAAAATATTCATGTGCACTCGTAACTAAATAGATTCCCACGTACGCAATTGCTACAATTTGTATCTTACAAAGGTGTCTGAATCAAAGCCTGGAAGATCATTATGTAAATCGCAATAATACAGACGTTGAGCAGTCTCAACACAAAATATATTTCGCGAAGTAACAAAATACAGCTGGAGAATAAGAGACAAAACAGAATAAGGAATGCCATGGCTAAATACAGTAAGCATTCATAACCGTGAGGATTCGTATCCGGAAAGATAACACGAAATAATCTCGACAAGAATAATGTTGTTTCCATTTCATACACTTTTCTTTTAACAGCGGTTCCTGTTGCGGCGAAATAATAACTCATAAGTTAAATTATATACCGCCAGCGTTCTAATGTTGCTGTAAATGCAAAAAGGAACTAAATAAAAATGGCGTTAGCGTGCTGTTCTAAAAGAAATGAGCTGAGGTCGAGGGGCACTCCAAAAATATCTCACCATTACTCCGTAACCATTTTTAACTGCCGAGTTGGCAGAAATAACTTTTGAATTACTTTGGATCGGGATGATTTAAAACTAGACAGATTGTATTTAGGAGTTTTGAATAAGAAAGATTAATTCGTTTACGTGTGCGGTTTTTTGAGTGGCAATAAGTATCTGTTCTTTCAGTTACGTATATCAATTTCGTGTGGATATTTTAGGTAACAAATAAACTTTGTACTAACTATGTATGTAAATGATCTTGGACTTATCTGTAAATTGTGAAAAAATGTTACGTGTTACGTCAGTTATGTGGAATAAACTGCAAATTACAATGCACTGAAGTAAGAAACGATCTTATGTGGAAAATTAAGACATTTTATCGATACTGTGTTTTCAAAATCTAAAGAACATAAATCATAAAGCAGTAATTGAGTTTCAAGCACACCAACGATCGTGGGCAGACAATCAAATCGTCATTTTGTAACATCATCGCCAATATCGCGAGCGAGGTGGTCACGTTGACCTACTTCTGCGCAGTGTGTGCGGTGTGGCGCTACAATGGAGCAGTTGTCGGCCGCGTATTTGCGAGTGTAAATTGAAACATGTCGAGAGTTAATTGCGTCCAGACCGGTGGTTCCCTGCGCCGGATAATCCTCGCCCTTTGCCTATACAACTTGCAGTACTGCGGATCTCTTCAACAATGTTACTTGTACAAATACTATTGTGACATTGTTGACGAGTGACTGTATGGTCCATTTTTAAAAAGAAGGTTTTGTTAGCGTTTGTTATAAATGATAATAATAAAGTAATAACAGGATAGTAATTTTATGTGATACAAAACTCGATTCTTCTCCTTACGAAAATATTTATCCCAAATGGTTTTGGTGCAATAAATTGATCCTTTTAATAAAAAAATAAGTTAAAATGGATATTTTATTGATACTGTTGTGGAATCTAAGAACACAAAGCATAAAGCAGTAATTGAATGTAAAGCACACAAACGATCGTGGGCGGACAATCAAATCGTCATTTTGTAACATCATCCCCAATATCGCGAGCGAGGTGGTCACGTTGACCTACTTCTGCGCAGTGTGTGTGGCGCTACAATGGAGCAGTTGTCGGCCTCGTATTTGCGAGTGTAAATTGAAACATGTCGAGAGTTAATTGCGTCCAGACCCGTGGTTCCCTGCGCCGGATAATCCTTACCCTTTGCCTATACTACTTGCACTGCTGGAGTCTTCGACGGTATAAGATATTTTAACCACTCAACGCCGAACCGGCACTCGGGTGCCGCATAACAATAGATTTTCTATTGTGTCTAGTAATCCGGGGCTAGAAGGATTAATATCAGCCTATTTAGTCTATTTTATGCATCATTTATGCATAAAGCTCAAAAATCTACCATAATCTAACTCATCTATATTCTATTGTTGTATAAATAAAAATGAATTGCTGTTCGTTAGTCTCGCTCAAACTCGAGAACGGCTGAACCGATATGACTAATTTTAGTCTTGAAATATTCATGAAAGTCCAGGGAAGGTTTAAACAATAAGAAAATATGGAAAAATTGCGAGGAAAATACTAAAGTAAAAAGTGATAGGTACGAAGTTCACCGGGTTAGCTAGTTTGTAATAAAAATGTAATGTATGCGATAAACGTTTCCGTTGTGTGAATTTGACAGATCAGGGTAGGTCTTTGAGCTGCATTCCTACTGTATGTTCCGTGAATCCGTGTTCCCGAAATGACTGATCAATCTTGTTACAATATTTAGTATAGAGATACATATTTTAAAAATGCCTCTACAAATATAGTCTAACTTTATTGGTTGTAGGTATTAGTATTACAATCTTAGTTACAATTGACTTGTTAATTGAACTGAAATATCTACAGTGTGCGGAAGGATTCGCGCCGCGTGTCAGCCAGCAGTAAAACACAAGGCGCTCCATTACACCGCCTGAGCCCGTAACTCCGACTAGGTAGTTTATGTACCGAGTTGTGACGTCACACGTGCTTGATCAGTATGACGGGACGGGGTATAAATAACTTTATCTTTTTGACCATGACATGTAAACCAAAGGGTCCAAAGGCCTGTGGACGAAAATCAATGGGAGACTTCCACCAAAAGTATAATGATTTAAACCCACCCACTGATTCAATAAGACACTTACAATACAAAAATATGTCTTTACACTTGTATTTAAAAGTATCGAAATATTATAACAAGAGATGTCGATCCGATATCCAACTTGAATTCAAGGAATCGTTGCTGCTATAATTCCAAACCTTAAACGGTTTGTATGTAACTTCCCATTCAAACTTTTGGCTCCTCTGATTTGATTTTCTTCTATGAATTAATATCGACGTTATTCTAACTGTGCTCCAATAAATTTCCACTCGTTTGCCATTGTATGTACTTTGAGAATGCCAACTACTCCAAGTGTCTAAGCGGCGACTGCCAAGTTGAATATTAACTGAGGATTTACTATTTAGTGGGACTGGAAATTGAAACATGTCGGGAGTTAATTGTGACTAGGCGGCAGTCGCGTCAGCTTTCACGAAATCAATTCTGAGCTACGTACCCAAAGCAAACTTCGGCTTGTTGTTCGAATACGTACATTTTTGTTTTAATCGAACAATGAAATTTGGTTATTCACGCAAATGTGTTTTTAGGCGTTCCGTTTTGTTGTCCTACCCTTTTAACCAATATTTGACCAAATTTTTGTTACGATTTTTACAATTTTCTAATCGCCAGTCGGGCAAAATATTGTCACTGAAGTTCTGCATGTGGCAATTATACAGCGATGTTTCGATTTTACTGATTACTTCCCTCTGAAATGGGACATTAATAGCTGATACTTTAACCGTTATTCAAGCCAAAAATGGAAAATGACAACCCGTTGTTTCCAAACCGATCGAAGGCGTTAAAATTAAACGTTACTTCACAGTTAACCGTAGTACAATTAAATTGGGCTGTTAAATAGATCGTTAATGGATACAGTGCGGATGTAAATGAATTGAGTTTCGACAGTTGTGTTTGTTTTGCACGGCCTGAGTCCGTGAGTGCACTCTGTCGACTTGCGAATTTTAAACGGGACGAGCACCATCGGACTGGAGCTGTCACTCGCGAGTGTAAATCTGTCACGCGGCAAAGTTAATTCACTTAACACACATGCACTGAAAGTATTTTTGCCAGACTGCTTCTAAAGTTTTTCTTTTTTAAAAATACATTATTTTATGTTATTTCTAAAGGTTTACCTATGTTTAGTAGTTTTTAGTGACTGTCTAATAGAGCTGAAACTCGCGAGTGTTAATCTGTCACGCTGCAGTAACTGCAAATTCACTACGAGGTGCTGATAGTATTTTTACCAGACGCTTCCTGAATCAAATACCTATTACTATAAAACTATGTAAATGATGTAAATCTGACTGCCTACAGTTAAATTAAAATCCTACTAATATCCTATCCTACTAATATCCTATCCTACTAATATTATAAATGCGAAAGTCTGGATGTTTAGATGTTTGGATGTTTGGATGTTTGGATGTCTAGATGTTTGGATGTTTGTTACTCAATCACGCCTAAACGGCTAAACGGATTTAGATAAAATTTGGCACACGTATAGTTTATAACCCGGATTAGGACATAGGCTATAAAACTCCTGCAGGAAACGTTTCATTCCCGCGGGATATTTGAAAAAAGACATAACGCGCGGGTGAAACCGCGGGCGGAAGGCTATACCTATTACTATAACTCTCCAATTGTATTTATACTTGTTTTAACAACATGGGAATGCTTTTCGATGCCCTTATGCTGTTCTGGGAATGTGTCAGAGAAAATACCATTATCCCGACGTCAATGAAACACCATCACAATGTGTGTCCGTTTTACCCGTTATTTCATTTATTTCACCTCGTTCTTCGATCAACAAAATAAATATGTAGAAAAACAAACAAATAAACGGACAAACTTAAATATGAATAAAATTCAAACACAGATCAAATACAAAATAATGTTGATCACATGAAAGTTTGTCCCGTGTAAGATTCGAACCTACGACCTTTGGCAAGTACCTCGTCGAGCCAGTTAAAAGAAAACTTTTTGAATACAATATTGGACAACATAATATACTCGTACATTGCTCTGACTACAAAGTATATAGTAAGCAATTGCATTATCGGTGTACCACAATTAAATATATTTTGCTCTAACCAGATATCGAACCAAGGACCCCAATCACAGTTAAATACTTAAACCACTTGAAAAATGAAGCGAAATTATTAAGCGTGATTAATGTACACATGCGTATAATATAAGGAAATGAACATCAGAATGAATATTCGCTTGACTTGCATTTCCAGTAACTCCACTGTTTCTTATTAAATGGGTTACACGTAACTTCGATCAATATAATCGCATTGTAAGTATATTTAAGCGTACGCCTGACAAGTGTTAGCGGAAACTCGTTAATCCATTACGTAGCTTCACGTATGCACGTAATACATTATTTTACGTGTAAAATGTACTTCTTGACATTGACTTAATTTCCATTCTAATGTATGAACCAAATAAACTGGAGCCATGCTTTTATAAGAGGGTGCATCGTTTCGGTAGAATCTTTTCTTCTAAGGAAAAAAAGGTTTTCTTTCTACCTGTACTAGTTTACAACTGGTTAGTAGAGGCCGATTTGACCTCAGTTATATTATAAGATCTGGGATATTTATTTGTTAGACGACAATGATACTACTAGCCTACTTATCACATTATCACTTTTCAGAAGACTACAGTAAAGTAGCACTTCAAAACTGTTGTGCCAATTTTCTGTCGGTGAGTATGGTCTTCAGTGTTCAATTGGGCAGGTCATAGTGTTTGCATTGGGAAGAACGAAGGCTATGCACGAGAGACGCCTCTGGTATTATATGCGTCCATAGGCTAATGTAGCCGCTCAGCATCTGTCGGGCAGGCCGCATTAGGCTTGTATGCCACCCACGTGGTATAAATAAAAATACGATTATGTTTGCCATTAGGATTATGGCAATCGTTTGCAAGTGTTACTTACGTCATCCAACTTTTTTTTTAACATAAGTAACCTTTAGTTTCCAACAACACTGTTTATTCAGTAGCACTCTCTTAACTTATTTTAATCAGAGTTTTTAATCTAATCTACTTCAATACCTCAGGTCGAAGCGTTTATCGGTTCTGTTCGCGCTAATACACTTCATAGGAACGCATCGATCATCCCCGACACCGGGGAGATTGACTCCTCTCTTGTAGTGGTAAGTAAATGATCGAAGAACTAAGCGCTGAGTTTTTTCACGGTTAAGTCAGGTCCGTGGGTTAAGTATATTACTTTGAATTAAGTTTCCACTTAATAAAATGTACTTACAAACTGATTATGCAAACCGCTAGTTGATCATCATGAAAAAAAAAGTATATTATAAGTAGTATTTATTGTGTTAACGCCTCGATGGTCCGAGACTCGGGGTCCTTGGTTCGATTGTGTCGGTTTTTTCGGACACAGCTCGGGTTTGTAATCACCATTGAATCCGCATTTGCAAACGTGGTGATTAAGCCAGTACCCATCATTGTAACGATAAATTGAGTTCAAGGATGAAGGCCTTTGCCCTGCAGTGGGACATTAATAGGCTGATACTTTACTTTTTAAGTAGTGTTTATCCGTTGTCTGGCAACCTTGGTACAAGCTTATCTTAGTTTGGAGTTGGACAGTGCCGTATGAAAAGTGTCCACGATTTACAGATGATAAGGTCTATGCTCATCTAAACTATCTATCCAATTTCAATTCTGTCCTGGTCAAGTCTGGTTTTTACATTAAAGAGCAAGCCATCTGACCCTTATGAGAGAAACTAGAACAATAGAATCATGGCTATACACATCCATTCGGTGCCGAGATTTGTACGAGTACTATCGACGTCACAAAATGTGACATAGCTCATAATAAGATACTTAACAACATGTTAACTGAATTTGAACCCGTGAAAGGGCAATTTATAGCTCTTTAACTTTATTCTGTTATTTGTGACGGCCCGTATTATCACTTGGTTCTTTTGTGAAGTGCAGGCAATATACGACACTCTTTCTGCAGCAAAATTACGAGCAAGATTTATGTTGAAAGTTTAGTCCTAGTATTTTTGGACGCATTGTACCTTCATATTAATGTGCAATACACGGCTCTTTTCATGTCTTCTTGTACAATACCACCTCAACATTAGAACATATAGAAGATTTTCTGATCCCAAAGCCCATTTATGGGATAATTTCGGTATCCCTTCATTTGGCCAAATTATTTTTCGTCTTTCACTTCGCAAAAAACTTATCGCCTATGTTTCATTTCGCAAATGGACCTTTGGCAACTGTATATTTCGCACATACTTCATTTGGTAAAATTATCTTTTGGCAAACTTTTACTTAGTCAAGTTTTATTTCGTCAAATGTTAATATAGCAAATGATTTATTTTGGAAATTTTCATATTCCAAAAAAAAATTTGGTCAAATTATCTCTTCGCATACTTAGGTACCCACTGAAATCAAAGAGTATGCAAACGATTTTTCTTGCTAATACAGGAATTTCAAATATAGGTAAGTAAAACAAAAGATTGATTATCATTTATTTAATGAAGTCATATTTTTAATTTTAATATAATTAATCATCTGGGTTAGGTTAGGTTAGAACAGTGACCAACTGACCATCAACGCTTGTTCAAATCTATTGTTAGTTATATTGTTAGTTTGTATTTTATGCACTACTCACATTGTTTAGTAAATCATATGCCTTGCAATATTTTGGGAAGAGTAAGTTTTGCCAAATAAAACATTTGATCAAATAATATTTGGTTAAATGAAACATTGCCAAACAATAATTTGCTAAAAAAAATAATTGCAATACGTTGTTTTGACAAACGTTTTTTTGCCAAATGAAAATTTGCGTAAAATAGTTTGCGATATGAAATTTTGGGAAACAATTTTTTGCCAAACAAGGGTAAACCGATAATTTCAGATTCAATCCCATAAAAAAAAACAAGTTTATTTATGGGATTGAATCTTATCCAAGGCGAACATTAACATGGCGGGATTTCTATTAGCAGCCCAGTCTGGCTTTTCACGGAAGAAAGTAATCGTTTACCAATCTTAACCAAAGTGACGGAGCAAGGAAGGAAAACATCAACTAAGGACATCATCCATTTTGGGATAAAAATTTTTTTTAGCGGCCATCAATTTTAATTACAAAAGTGTATAGTACACATAAACCTCATTATTTTTTACTATGGCGTCAAAGTCGAAATCTATTTGGTTTCGGAGATATGATACCAAGTAAGACATAAGGGCTGAAACTGCGTAAAGCGGGCACCCGCGCGGGTCCCGCTTCACACAGTTTCCGCCCTTAGACCGAAAACAATTTGTTTTCAGGGCTACTTCCCATTTGGTAAACTTCCCATTTGATAAACCTCAATCAGTGCCTACTCAAAAGTTGCGTTTGGTAAACATTTATTTACTACATACGTTTTTCATACATTTAGTCCCATTTGGTAAACAATCGAAATGGGACTAAATGTATGAAGTAAATAAAATGTTTACCAAACGCAACTTTTGAGTAGGCACATATTGAGGTTTAACAAATGGGAAGTTTACAAAATGGGAAGTAGCCGTTTTCAGGATTTTAGTTACAATACGCGGTTCACTCAAGTAAAAACTTGTCTTAATATATAATAATAAATAATAAATATCTTGGGACATTATTCACACAGCGCCATCTAGCCCCAAACTAAGCATTAGCTTGTGCTATGGGTGCCAGACAACGGATAAACGTTACTTATATACTTTTTTTTTTGTAAATACATACATATTATAAATAGAAACACCCAGACCGATACAAACAGACATGTTCATGCACACAAATGTTTGTACCGTGCGGGGATCGAACCCGCGACCTTTGGTGTAATAGCCGACTTCTCGACCATTACACCAAATGGCTCGTCGCACCATATAGCAGTCACCTCCGCCCTCCGCCCCCTCCCCCCGCCCCCTTTTTCCCTGTGCTCGTCATGTCAATTCCTTAATCTTAATAGGTACCATCTTTGTTTTATAATAATCAGTACTATACTAAGTCAGTTGACAGACACACACGCAGCCCACCTGATGGTTAGCGGCCACTGTGGCCTATTCCATTGAGGGACACTTAACCACGAAGCGTCGCTCAATGTGCTGCCAGACTGTAGACTCATCTGATCTTCGAGCCTTTGATTTCAAGTGTACTTTTTTTTTGAGGAAAACGCATTTGCGCACCATAGCCGCAGGCTAGCGATCGTGTGTGGGACTCGAGACTAAGTCCCACTACCCACTAAACTCCCCCGTTTTCCCCTTCACACCCAATTGGTGTGAAGGGGACAAGCCGGTGCCAGTCTTGTGGCTATTGACGAGCCCTTGATTTCAAGTGTGAAATGAAATGAAATGAAATAAATTTGAAATGAAATAAATTTATTCTGCAAATAGATTTTTTAAAAAATACTTTTACACGTCAATCTTTTTTTTTCCCTACCAGCACTTCGACGTCAATGGCCTGTTGAGGAAAGAAGTGCCGCAAGAAACTCAACAGTTTTGCCTTTTTTCAAAAAAATATTACAAATTAAAAATTATAAAATTCAAAAATTTAACATCACAATAATTTAAGTCACAATAAATAATAATGTCAATACAAAGGATCATGTCAATACAAATAACAATACAAAGGCGCAGGCAGAGGATACAAAGGCGCAGGCAGAGTACATGTGCTAGGAAGCAACTTAATGTGTCCACAAATTTTTATCATTAAAATAATCTTCTATTTTATAATAGCCTTTCTTCATAAGGCATTCTTTAATTTTTAATTTAAATTTATGTACAGGCAAGTCAATAAAAGTTTGTGGCAACATATTAAACATTTTTATACTTAATCCTACAAATGAGTTACAAGTTTTACTGAGTCTGAGGCTTGGAACGGCAAGCTTATGTTTATTTCTTGTGTTAAAACTATGACATTCCGATTTTTTTTTAGAAAATCATAGTTTTTGCGTACATACATGATACAGTCGAATATGTACTGTGATGCTACGGTTAGAATATTAATTTCCTTAAAGAGTTCCTTCAGTGTACTGGCTCCCACATTAATACTGCCGGAACACAGCCAGAGCTATTATGGCGGCAGATTTCGCCTGTGGTAGCTAGCCAGTCGGACTCTGAAAAAGCCCTACCACCAACCAGACCTTAGGTGGGAATCGAACCCACTACCTCCGGGTTTTATACCCGAGCGGCTTAGCCACTTAGCGGCTTTGCGGAGGCGATCAAAATAGTAGTAGTTCAGGTGAAAATTGTATAGTAATAATCATACCAGATCTTACATAAAATGGTAAGACGATGTTATTTATTTCACTTATAGATCGTTATCTAAGGTATATAGAGTATTGTCGCCATACAAAAAAATTATTCTACACCTGTCCCCATTCCAACAAAACATAATTTATTTCTGGCCGCTAACTTTTTTTTTTATCCCAAATCTCCATACAAAGTGGGTGATGTCCTTTGGTGTGTTTAAAAATCTTTTCTTTATTTCTAATTCGTTGGTGGGACACTGGTGCCTTAGAGTACCCAAAATTGTAACTTGACAAGGATGAGTTAAGAAATGGGTTGAGACGTCATTAGGGTGAATTCGGAACAACCCCATTTTACACCCATGATTTAATTGTTACTTTCGGTCTTGAAATACCAATGACAAATATATTCACAAATTTTTAATGATTAAGCGAGGCTCCTCGTATTCGTGCTATTAATTTAACTGGTAGTAAGAGATAATTAATTTATATAACTCCTCTATTTAATTAAAGGGACATATTTCAGAAGACATTCTCTTTAACTTCTCTCTATACTGTCGCTAACAGAATGAACTTTGAGCTTATTAGAAAATATAGAGAGTATAAACCGTGACGCGTCGTTTGTCTAGTAATTTTAAGTACCTGGTAATGGGGTCCTGGGTTCAATGCTTGGGTAGTGCAAACTATCTGTATATTTCACCTGAAAATATTAGGTACTGGGGTTTCGAATTACCAACCACTGCCATCTAGCTATCGTTTTGAAAAGAAATTGATTTGAAAGATGTAGGTACATATTTGATCTGCAATATATTAATAGACAGTATATTAAATTACTTTCCCTTTAGAGATCTGGTACCATTTAATTGGGTAACGGCATAACAAATTGAATACGCAATAAAAACTGGAAATATTATCGTGTAAAATTGAAATAATAGATTAAAAAACTGAAATTTACAACATCAGCTGGCAGGCAGAACGAAAAAAAAAGATGAAACGGTATAAATTGAACTCCTCAAATCACAGAACTAACAATTTTATTATTAGTTTTATGCACAGATATTATATTTTATGCTTCCAATCGTATTCCCAATAAAGTTTAAACGAAAACAGACCAAAAATTTCAAATCGAATCGTGCAATCGCAAACATAACAATGTATTACAATTTACAAATAAACAGGAATAGTTTGAAAGTTGTGAATTTTCCACGTGTTAAAACGGGCGTGCGCGTACGTTAAACACGATTAGTTACCCGGAGATAATTACACATTCCATTTGTCCGGTTAATCCGGCCTAATCGGAGCCACTTGATAAGGGTCGACCCGAGCGAGGTGAGGGCATCTACCACCTCCATATTTTAAGGTACCTAGGTGTTTTTTGGCCGAATATGAAACTAGAACTATCTGATTCTGACGCTAATTAAGTTTCAGGTTATTAATATCTATAAGCGGGTTCCATTATTCAAAACAAATTTTATTTTGACAAGTAACGCGGACAGTCTGCAGCACAAACTAGTGTAGGTTGAATCTGTCAAATTATTACAACGAATTTTCAGCCTTATTTCTTTTCATTGCGACAGATTAGGGTAGTAGGGTAGGTTGATGTGCTGCCAAAACTGTACAATCTATACATACTCGTCATAACCTTCCGTCATAAACTAGATAATGTTGTTTATTTTTTTGTATAAGGTAGTTAGAGCTTTTTGTGTCTGCAGTTGGCAGAAAGACACGTGCCTTACTTGATAAAAAGCATTCTGCGGCCTGTTCATTACCAAGGAAGCATCGGCTCAATGTGCTGTCATACTGAAGGCACCTCTGGTCTCTAGGCGTTTGATAAACGTACTGGCACCCACACACATGTTGCCGGAAAGCAGCCAGAGGTATTATATCTGCAGATTTCACTTATGCCCGGATGGGTGCTAACAAATCGGACCCTGAATAAATTCTACCATCAACGAGATCCAAGGCGTAAATTAAATCTTCAGGATTATTAGTTATATCAATAAAAAGTAATGTTTTCATTAATGTAGGTTTACGAGTTCTATTTAGGAATCGTCATTTATCAACTTTCCAGAGAGATATCTTAATACGGAATACTGTTTCGGAATTAAGCCATCCATCAGAAACTTTGACCTTTTCACCTTTGTTATACTAAGAAGGATTAGCAGTAAATCGAATAGCCAAATTCTGCGAACACGAAATCCACATGGCATATCTACATTATCTGTTTTTTACTTTGGCTTGTATTTGTCATCTTCCGGGGGCGGTGGGTGGTTGATACTCCCACGCCCTAGAAAGGGCAGAGTTTACCTATGACACCCGAGAAGCTCCTCCTTACCTGAGGATGTTGTAATGAGAGACGATTGAACCATTGCATTCATTAATAAGCAATTTTACCACTACGGACCCTACAAGACCGTCTCTCACGGGGGGGGGGGGGGATAGGAATGGCTCAAAGGACAGGGCCATTTCCATCCGTCTATGATAGAGATTCATTCTATGCAAGTGGTACCTCCACACTTCCAACTCGTTAGCGGCAGCCCACGTAACTAAGTTAGTCGTACGAATGAAGTGCGAAAAATACACTTTTTGTTTAATTTCGGGTGACAGACAGGCAGCCCACGTAATACCTACCTACTACGCCTATTCCATTGAGGTACACTTTTAGAGGCTTCGCCTGTTGTGGTGCCATATTGTTTGTTTCCTTTCTTTTATTGTGTTAGTCACCTTGATCTAAGGTAAAAGTTTTTCAGATACTTTTTTACGAATGCTATTTCGTGATAACAAAATTTCTAGAAATTGTTTTATTTACACGTACTTAGCCAGTCGGACTTTTAAAAAACTTACCAACAGACTCAATGCAAGTTCGGAAATGACCTTTAGGTATTTAGTCCGAGAGGCAGAACCACCATTGCACGAATTATGACAAGTCTCAGATTACCCCTACACTATTATGTCCGTACCTGACTTCGGAGACTGGCTACTTAGGTAGGTATATATCGTCAAGTGAGCGGCTTACACTTCACCGAACCCGCACGTGTCTGCTTACCAAAACTTTTATATGCCTGTCTTAGCGGTGTCAAAAGAAGGTAACTTTATTTAACTTTCATTCTATGACCCAGCCCTTTATACAGGGATGCCGACTGCAATCCTCTCGGGAACATTACTTAATTCACCCTCTTGAAGTATTCTTTATTATGCAAGTATTTTTTATTAAAATCCAAGAGAGACATCGCGTAATGAAAACATTATTGTTGCACCGCGGTCGTTTATTGAATTTAATTAAGGATTTTTGAGAAAAATCATGAATGGGTTAGTATATTGTTTTCTTATAAAATAATATGAGGTTAAGATATAATGTATGTACATATACATGTATCTCAAATAACTTTATTGATTTAAAAACTTATATTTGCTCAATGTCGTACTGTATATGTTTCAGATCAACTTACCCAAATCGGTATAAATGACTCAATCGAAAAGGGAATATTGTATGCAATACACACTAAACTTTTAATTTGGTTGGTGTGTATTTCAAATTTAAAGGACTACTGTACCTATTAGTGAACCAGCAGACAGTTTTAAAAACACTATATGAAAGATTTTAAGCAATTAAGGGAACTGACTCAGTTTAAAAAAAAAAACTTGTTTTTCTATCCTTGCAAGCAACTGCTAGGTGGAGACCGTCAAAGTAACACGTTAACACGATCCTATAAAAGTGCATTGGGGAATTCTGATACGTCCCACGTAACCCCATGAATCCCTTACGCAAGAGTATGATTAAAATCATACCAGCGGTTTTGTTCTTGTTTTATCAGTGCATTCTGTGCATTCATGTTTAAGCCAAATTATGGTAAACTGAGGTCAGGTAGGTTTTGCTAAAAATAGTTACACAAAACAACATCCTGAAATATCCCATTCTAAAGTAAAATAATCAATTGCAAAACAATAAACAATTCGCTTTAGAATTTCTGCAATCAAGTTATGAACACAATCGCATTAGGCTAACTCCATAAAATTATGGAATATTTCACTAACGTTCAATCAATTTAAAGGCCATATGGCAGCAAACTTGCAGCTAAAAGTTATTGTAGTAGCCCTGTATAGCGTTATGAATAAGCTATGACACTCTAGTCTCGTTTGTGTTAGAATCCTGCCGCGTTTGCCATTCATGGTGGCTCCCATGGGCACACCGAGAAATCTTTCGTCCATTTGATAAAACTTGCAACTATTCAATTCTGTACCGAACTAAATTAACGTACCATGTATTACAAGAGTTTTATGTATCTTTGGGTAATAAAGCGGGAACTTGTTTGGTACTTTGTAGAAGCCCTAATTAAGGAGTTGCACGGACCCGAGGAGTGTTTGTAACTTGTGAGATTCTAAGATTTAATTAAAAATTACGGCTTTGTACTACGTAATCTGGGTGAGAGGTAAACAAAGATTTTCACCTCGCTTCCTAGCTAGATTCATTTTGAGGCCTTTCTTACATTTTTGGACGTATTTCCTAGTAATTCCATGGTCTTATAGACCAATATATTCGTGTAAGGAAAATACTTAAATGTTTTCTGTTTAGGTGTAACGAGTATACACCGGAATGCACGGAAATTGAATTCTTTATAGTTATAGGTATAGATAACCCAGATTGCCACTTTAGCTTGAGAAGTTCAAGGTCTGACTGGTTAGTCTCTATCTTTACCTTTATTGAAGTAGGTGCGTTTCAAATATTGATCTGTTCTTTTAAAAATCTTTCAGAAAAACCCGAGTTCTCAACCTTATTTGACTAATCGCAGCCATTTTCTTTTTCCGAAACGAGTTAGTCCAAATTAGATTTTAAAAATTCCCCGAAACACCAAAACTTGAGAGGAATGTTTAAAACAGTCTAACATTATTATTTCTCACTCAATTTGTCTGGAAACTGAAAACAAACGCCTCATTAAAATGAATTCAGATAATGGTGCTTCGCCGGTATCTTCCACAACTTTCTCGGTACTTACATCGGCATTCGCGATTGGGTAGGTATCATCGTAATACGTACTTACCTACTACAAAGCTCCTTATGAAGCATCGAAGTAAAATTATGTATATTTATTCAATAAACTCCCGAAAAATATTCACCGAGGTTGCGTGGGAGAAACTGATGCGATTTCCCCTTTGTTCTCATTTTCCGTCCCATATTTTTGTTTTCAACTTCACTGAATATTTTTATTACATTTTCTTGTCTCTCAACACATGAGTTATTTTCACGTGCTCTTCGCGGTTTTTGCGCAGCGTCCGGAGGCGTTCAACTGAGAAAACTTATAAACACTACACTTTTAAGCCCAGTATTTCGTCAGAACATGAAACTTAGTAACTTCGCTGACATGCAAAAAAGAAGACTTCTTACTTCCACCTGAGGTTTAATCTTTCTTGATTTCATCAATTATTATTGATTTCAATGTAGATCATCATATCTTATATCATAATATTATAATGCATTGAAAAGGAAATGCGGCAAAAAAAAACATCTCTGAAATAGCAGAACCAATAAATGTCTTAAATTATTATAAGAAGTAATACACTGAGACATCACTGAGATATTATATATTATAAATTTCAATAAATAAAAAGATAAATAGTAAATTCCACATTGACCAATAGTTTTTCAGACAAATATTGTTTTTTTTTTGTTTTTGATGCAGGAAAAAAATGTTAACATACTCAAATAAACCAGGCTTTTGGACACCACAATCTTATTACAACATTCATCAAAATTAGTGATTAGACATTACTCCGATCAGAAATAGAATTTACAAATTAAACCAAATGCGTTTGCAATACAACGTTACTCTCCGTAGAAAATCAAGTCCGCAAAACGAGCTCTGTAAAATATTTAACAGGACAACGAAAACCGAAAGCCGGCGCAAAAACTCGCAATCTCCGAATGCATTCAGCAATATGGGCGATCCATAAAACATGCGGCCAGTTGGCGCCAGGCCGCGGCCGGCTATTGCTCCAGGAATTATTCCCGCCGCCATCAGTCGCAAGACACCTGTCCAGTACACTCTAATTGTTTTATTATTAAATACCTACGATTATTTTGTAAAATACGTTTACTTTTTATCAAGTGAAAAGACTCGTAATGGTTTTTTATCAGTACCTACATTTGAAACTGAATAAAAACGCTACATTATTATTTAATTGAACTATATTAGATAGGAATATGTTTTATTTTTCTGGATGACAAATAGCAATTACTGTGTAAATATAAAAAAAAAATATTTTTTTGCAAAATTTTATAGCCAAAACCCAATTAGCCGACAGCTAAAATTACAGCTCACCAGAGAGAAATGGCTTCGAAATAGATATGTAGCAAAATGTCTGTAATTATGGATAAAATATAGCGTAAGAGACAGTCCTACTGTATTACAATTACACCAGCAACCTAACTCTGTAAAATATTTAACGGGACAATGAAAACCGAAAGCCGGAGCAAAAACTCGCAATCTCCGAATGCATTCAGCAATATGGGCGATCCATAAAACATGCGGCCGGTTGGCGCCAGGCCGCGGCCGGCTATTGCTCCAGGAATTATTCCCGACGCCATCTGTCGCAAGGCAGACACCTGCCCAGTGCACCCCGCTTTTGCCTGTAATTGTTTTAATATTAACGTTGCTTGTATTATAAGCAACTTACTCCTTGAACTACTAGACTCGGTCAGGGCCTCCATCTGCATAAAGTGGAGATACCGCGCGTACGAATTAAGCGATTTGCTTCATCTTTTTGGATACGGACGGCGCGGGAGTGGAATTCTCTGCCGGGATCTGACTTTCCTACACAATACAACTTGGGTCTCTTCAAGGCCAGAATTAGAATTTTCCTAAGCAAGCACGCTCCATCGTAGACCGCATAGTTGTTTAACATCAGGCAACTTTGTGGTCAAGAGCTGGACTAAACGTCCAAATATGAAAAAAAAAAACGTTGTTTATTTTGAGCAAAGAGCCCAAAATAATTAAAATCTACGTGAATACAGATAGAATATAAATATTGCTATAGTATTTAGCTTTTTTGTTGTCAGAGAATGCTAGGTGACCGATCGACTCTTCCCTTCCTTCCTCTCCATCCCTCATAGCACGTCCCCCTCCGTCCATACCATTTGTCAAAAGCAGGCAACGTGTATGATACCCAAACCACAGCTGTCCATGGGCAGTACTGTTTATTTACCATCAAAAATCAAAATATTCTTTATTCCCGTAGGCTTCAAAAATGCACTTAATGAATCGTCAGACATTAATAATAAATAAATATTCGACAAACCACATAGGACATAGATCGATTGGTCTGACCCAAAAGTTTATCTTAAGTACTTGTGTTTTGAGTATCAGTACCTAACAACAAAGGTACCACCAATTAAAGAAAAAAACCAAAAATGTGCACATGATTCACATAAAATGTTTGTCTTAGGTCATTAGGTAGAATTCGAAACCACGACCCGTGGCACACAGCCACAAGCAAATGCGCAATGTTGCCATTGAAATTTAATATTAGGTATTTGTATTCAAAGAGCGAGCGTGTCAAAAAATAACACACAAGATGTTTACAAATCTGCGATGCGTTACTCAAGTGTTACCCGACCCTCGTATCGATTGACTGTATGCCTGCTAATCCAATGCGTCTTAGGCCACGAATAATGAACCGCCCACATTCGCAGACAGCCAAATAAATTTCCCCCGTGAAGACTGTTAGGGGTAAAATTTAATAAAGCAAATAGGAATTGTGTTACGAACTGCGATGCTTAAGCATATTTTAGGAGATTTATACGAGGTGGAACAAAGCGCGTTATTTACAATTAATTTACGTGAAATTATGGAACGAAAAATTGTGAGTCGTGTTATAATTTTGTGTTCATAATTATATTGGTGTTTTTGCTACCTATACAGTAGATAGTATAGTATTCCTCGTTCGTTTTATTCTAATTTAGTTAGTTTGTCAGCATTGAGCAAGTCTAGATAATACCACTTAATAACATAATTTGTTAGAGAACTTAATAATGTTTATGGAAAACTATTTTTAAGTTTATTAACTTTGGGTATATTGTATTTAGGGAATTAAATTTTATTGGATGTGATAAATGTTCGGGCAAGTTATCGTTCAGAAAATAGAAAGACCAAATAAGGACAAAAATATATAGCTTTTTATATTATTATGAATAAAAATGTAAGTAAATAGGGCGACAGGGTGACCCCTGGGTGACTGAGAGACACAGATTTCTCCTATTCATAGAAAACATCAGCTAACAATCAGTCTCAATTCCTCTATCCTACCATAACAAATAAACAAAGTACCTACAAGCCTTTTAAGCAGCGATCAAACGAAATAGTTATTTATGTGACTGCTGCATAATGAGGGTCATTAAAATACGAATGTGGTTTTATGAAACGAACGTAGTGAGTTTCATAAAAGAATCACATGAGTATTTTAATGACTAATTATGTACAGTCACATACATAACTTTATCTTCATTCATACGATAATATGTCTATTTTATAGTCAGGATCGATGAGCAAACGCCCTAGTTACCAACTTAATCTGTATGTAAAAGTTAGTACTGTCATAATGACTGACGTTTGTAGTTTTTAAAATCCATAAACAATCTAGACTCGAGTTGATTTCGATTCTCAAATCGATTGTTATAATTTCAGCATCGAATTAAATGTATAGGAATGGAACATAAAATTACTAATCGACTAATTCGATAATCGAAAAAACCTATAATTTTTACTTTTAAAGAAGACGTTCGAAATTTGAACGTAATTAAAGTGTCGGTTACCGACACTAAAATGTAAACATTTCAATGCAGCCACAGATACTTATATCTAAATGTAGGGCGTTTGCTCATCGCTCCTGAATATAAAATAGACATATTATGGTATGGATGTAGATAAAATTACTTATCCATTCTGCAAATTTATTTAATTGTTGCTAATTGCTAGCCAGCAAGAATTCGATAAGACAGCTGGCATTATTGTTGAGGTATTGTTTTATAAAATAGGTCAAAACGCGAAAACACTGACCGCGCGTATGCATTTTATGTAGAAAGATATGAATTCAAAACTCAATTGTCTCGTTTCAATTCGAATTTTTGATTTTCAAATTGAATGTTCCCGAATATTATATTTTGCATAGTTACATATTTAATTTATTGTTGGCAATGACAATGACTTGCAAAACGTATCTGTTCGATGGGAAATTGGCATACTTTTTATGAGACACTTAACTTTTAGTGATTGATATCGTTTAGAAGGAATTAAACCCAGGGACCTTAAATGGCTAAGTACTTCAATCACTAGACCAACGAGGCGTTACTCTTAAAATAAACATTAATTACTGTCTTGTTAAGTCTCCGTATATAACTTTATTTCACCGTAAACTATCCCGTACCACATTTGCATTCATGTTACAATTTTGAATGCATTTACTAATATTTAAAAAAAGAACAGCCTGTTTATGTCCCACTGCAGGGCAAAGGCCTCCATCCTTGAAATCAAGTTATCGTTATAATGATGGGCATTTACATAAATGTTTCACTTAAAAGCTAATCGCCTAGCACAGGGCGAAGATTGGAAAGAAACAGGATCGTTAATAATTAACGCTTGAAAAGGTGTCGATAAGTTCTATCGAGTGCGGTGTTAATAAGGCGCCGATTAAAATAATCTGTTCACCTTTCGAACCGTAAACACAATAGGGCTGCCGAGTTCATTCAGCATTTCTACTACATAGGAATGGGTGAGGTCGAATTAAATTATACAGCGTGTTAGGTAACCCGGGGGACATATTTAAGGAGAGTGTTCAGAATCCGATTTAGAGTCCAATTCGCTATAAAAAATATATCCTTAATTTTTTTCATAATTATCCTACTAATTTATGTAAGCATGAACTACCTAAGAATCCCGTGTGCTGAGGGGCCGGTTACGCCGCAAACTCAAATTGTACGCGAATACAATTTCAGTCGTACTTGAACGAGTGCACGAAATAGGTACTGTGAAGGGAAGAGTGCCCGCACGTTATGCGGATTTTCAGGTTTCGACTAATGTTATGGGCAGATATTTACCAGAGTTTTTATTGATTTATATTTATTTTGTTGTATGGAAGCATGAACTATTTGGGGTTTAAATATGTCCCTCGCATTTCCTGTCATACTGTAAAACGTCACTCCTTTTTTTATATACAACGTTAATTAGCAGACAGACACGAAGCCCACCTGATGGTAAGCGGTCACTGCGGCCTATTCCATTGAGGGACACTGTACCAGGAAGCGTCGCTCAATGTGCTGCAAGACTGTAGGCTTATCTGATCTTCTAGCCTTTGGTTTCAAGTGTATTGGCCCCCACATGAATATTGGTGGAACACAGCCAGAGCTGTTTTGGTGGCAGATTTCACCTGTGGCGGTAGCTAGCCATTCAGACTCTGAAAAAGTCCTACCACTAACCAGACTCAAGGCGGATATCGGACCCACGACCTCTGGGTTTTATTTGTAAACCAGGGCTTAGCCATTGTTCCACGGATGCGGTCAAAACATTTCGAGCCTTAGACTTCAAGTGTACTGGCTCCCACATGCGTAGGTCGGTGGTTCTATCACGCACGGCGCGTACCTATGGATTTTTCAATGTGCGTAT
Source organism: Mecyna flavalis (assembly GCA_949319885.1). Classification (NCBI taxonomy): domain Eukaryota; kingdom Metazoa; phylum Arthropoda; class Insecta; order Lepidoptera; family Crambidae; genus Mecyna; species Mecyna flavalis. Next base: position 13,433,720 of record OX439426.1, read on the forward strand.
ACCTATACCTCTAGCTCGGCGGTGCCGGAAAACATCATAAGGAAACCTGCACAGTCTGTCATTACTGTGTTAGCCATTAGCCATTATCCTGGTCTATTACTGAGGTCAGATGGCACTCGCTCCAATGTAATAACTGGACTTGTCGAATCCTGGTTTCGTGGTGCAAGTGTACACTGACTGGGACAAAACGTTCGCGAAAAAAGACTCGATGGGATCAATTGGACATGATAGGGTATTAAATTGCTCATATCCTCGTAAGTAGAGAGGTATTAATTTCAATTCATAGCGAGTGGAATACGTTCAAAGTGATATGGAACGCAGCCAATGTTTACCCACGTTTGTCTTATTCAAGCCCCGGCCAAGTTTACAAACTTTTTAAAGAGTTGGGCAGTTTGAGAGCTGAGAAAATAGAACATATAATAATGAGTATTTAAGTTTTTAGAAACAATCATCAAGCCTTCCAAGCCTTTTGCCAAAGTCAATTAAAATCAGGTTATTCAAAGTTTTTTATAAATAAATATCAAACAAAGAAAAGAATTAGCTATAAGACTTGTGTATCATCTATCAGAAACAATGAGGTTCCCATTTATAAATCCTTTTTTTTGTAATAAATGCATATGAACGTAATCCCAATCACAACTGGCTCAATGGGTACTATGTTCTATTGAGCCAGTCAACCTTATATTTGGACCTCACATCCGCTTATCATCGGGTAGAGTGCGGTCACCCTGACTGCTTCTTATAAAAAAAAACCTGTATGTAGACAGATAAACACAAATATTTGTCCTGAGTGGCATTCGAACCTACGACCTCCATTTAGCACTGTCTTTACATGGAATTTGAATGGTGTGTTCGAGCTCTCTTATGCATGAAAAAGTTAGACCACCATTTCAATTCATCAAATTGCTTCGTTTTGTAATTAACGCATTCGTGTGGTCGCTCAAAAAAATAAGACATGTACAACTCCCTTTCCTAAATCGTCCTACGTTAAAACATGGTCGACCCCCTTAAATCGGCTTACGTAATGAATGGCATCTAAGTCATACTTTACTGAGGAGTATTACCTATATTATCTATGAAGACTGCCACCCCTAGGAAAGTACATGATAGGCAGCTTTATCTCTCGCTGCAGACGGCCGGGTCAGGGCGGACAAAGCTATAGTTTAATTAGCGACTGCCCGACTAGGACACATTTTGACACTCAAACAACTTCTATTATAACATTTCGTAATTAGAACTCATATAAACGGAGACCTAATAACAGTCAAAGGCCCCTTGAACTTGTAAATTGACTTAATTTGGTTATTGAGTGAAAAATTCTGTAGAATGCTTATTAATTTTTTGTTTTCATAAAGAGAAAACCTAATTGATGGCGTAGGTAATTTAAAACTTAATTGAGTAAGAAGTAATTATGTGTCTACAATGAAAATATATTGTTCGATATTTACACAACCCTTCGGTTGTTTATGGTGTCGTAGACTGTGTTTGGAGAAATGTTAAAATGTGAGAAAGTATTCCAATCTTCCCCAGTAAATGGTAAAAAGATGCTCCACCAACCTTAACCCGCCAACTCCCAGGAATCAGGATAGTAGCTAGCCTCATCACGATGCACAGACACTTGAGTATTAGCACAGATGGATTCTGGTAAGAAAGAGACCACACCAACACAAGCATAAACGGAGTGAAATTACTGCGTATATGAGACCTAATAACTGTCGTCTCTTAAGGCGGGCAACGCGCCTGAGACCCCAAGGGGGTCCCGGGTGCTTATGGGCGGCGGTGATCACTTATCATCAGGTGACCCACTAGCTCGTTTGCCCCCCTATAATATTAAAAAAAAAAAAAAAAAAAAGCATGGCTTGGCCAAGACACGAGATCGCACATAAAACGTTTACGGAGTCACGTCACTAACACAGGATGTTGGAAACATGCCGTCTCCAAAAGCGGGCGTAAGGCGACTGACTCCCATCATCCCAAACGATGGTGGAAGTAAAAATTTATGGAGCAGACACAATATTTATCTACCCTCCATAATGACAAGGACTGTTCATAATAATATGTATTTACTATTTACCAACGGATAGTAAATAATTTTTCAAAGTCCCGCTGCATATAGCTATCGACCTTCCCCATAGTTGAATAATTGTGCTTTATACACACACAATATCATCTAGCTCCAAACTAAACAGCTTGTTTGACTAGGTATTAGACAACGGATAAACATTATAATAGTCTTAAATTATGTACTTTTTTGTCAACCAACGTTTTCTTAGTAACACTCAGACCAAGAAAAAAGACGTTCAAGTTTACGTGCACAATATGGTAAGCGGTTACTGTTGTTGCCAATGGACTTTGAACGCCATATTAACGAATTTAATTACCCATCGTTGCGCCAGATGCATGACTCGCGCTACCTCTATATTTGAAAAAAAGAAATCCATGCGGGTAAAACCGCGGAGGCCGCTTGTCTTGAGTATTACTCTAAATCGGACGTCCAAAAAAAGAAAAAAATATTCCTCCAGTGTAGTGTGATCGCATCCACACGATCGCAACTCATTGCCGAGCGATCATAATGGTTATGCGTGAGCCTAGACAGGCGGCAAATTGCGTTCCTCTTTTTGCGAACGGAACGTCATATTTCAAAGTTCCGTCAACAAATAACCGCCTTGCTTCGTCTATAAAATTCTCTGTAAGATCGTATATACCAAGCTTTATATAAATTCGGCTATGATACATGATAAAAATTTTATACATATACATAATAAGTATTTAATACCCCCTACCTTTGATATAATATACCTACAATATAATAATTGCGACTTTTGGTTCAAAAATCAAAGAAACAGCATAATTGTTATCTGACTGACAAATTACGTGGACCTTATCTGACAGCTGTAAAACCAGCCCAGAGGAAGTTGATTATAAAACAGAAATAAGTGGCATTGTATAAAATATACTGCGTGACTTTTTAGTCGTTGTTTTCCCGCAGTAAAAGGATTCGATCTTAGTAGGTACTTAACTTAGTGAAGTTTTCACTAGCTGCGTTGCGGACGGCCTCCGGCCGGGATCATATAGCCCTTCGCGCTTATCAAAAATATGATAATTCACTATTCACTAACATTTAATTTCCGTTTTTCCTTCATACTATAAAAAAAAAAAACAAAAAAAATCTAAAGAATTTTTTTAAAAAATATTGAATAAATCGATAATACTATCTACTTAAAAGGTAAAGCGTCCTGCTGCGGGAAAACAACGACCAAAAAAATACGCAGTGTCATAGGATTAACAAGACTCTTAATAACCTTATTTTCATGTGCTTATCTGTGTACTCGCATCTACTGGCGAATGGTTAATTTCTCTCTACAACCAACAAAAAACATTAAGCACATTAATCATCGAACGAATATTAAACTCTTAATTGCGGCAGTAGTATTAATTACCGGAGCTGTAAATTGTATCGTTTTGACTGTTTTATTAACTATCTGCTATAAGGCTTTAACAGATCCACCTGGTACCTACACTGTTTTCAATTTTCGCTTTGCTATTTATGTGATCGCAATATTCTGTTATATAAAACAAACCTAAACGGAATCGCGATTAAAGAAATCTAAACTTGACATAAAGTCATTCCGTTACAGTAATCGTGTTCACAGAATAACTAAGTCATACGTCCAATGATATTTTTAAAGGCATCCTACTGCGACTTCACCCGCGTGGAGTATGCTACTTCCTGCAGGAATGTGATAATTTTCGGGGTGAACAGCCTATGTCAGTATGAAGCCTATGAAGTCTATGTCACTCGCCAGTTCCCAATCTATCTTCATACCAAAATACACGTCGATCCGTTGCCCATGCGACGTGTAAGAAAAGACAAATTAAAGCCGGCAACACATCAGCGATCCCACTGGTGTTGAAGATGTCCATGGGCGGCGGTGATTGCTTACCATCAAGCGACCCGCTGCCGCGCTGGCTCGTTTGCCGCCTCTGACATAAAAAAAGGACTCTGTATCTATCATCCCATGGGAACTGAGCATTATCTCAGGATAAAATATAGCCCCGTTTTTTTAACTTTTCATCAAAATATGCTCAGTGATATATGCATGAAAATGTAGTGACAGACAGGGCTACTTTCTTATTATAATGTTATTGTGGAATTTTTGTTCATATTCTGTACTAACACAATACGTATTCGTATATGGAATATGGATATTGGATATGCATTTATCTTTTGATCAGAATTCAGTCATTTAAAGTTGTACCAATATACCGCAGTTAATAAACACCAGGGGAAAGGCCTCTTTACTGCACTATAAAAAGCCAGCGGAAAATGCAAAAATTGTGTTACATTTTATTTATTTTTACAGCAGAGGGATGAATAACGGGGATCCCCTGAAATTTCGAATCAACATTAATAACTGAGAGAGTACAATGTATAAAATTAAGGCTCAAAGGACCGAAAAAAATCTTTACGGGCAATTTTTCAGCAGTGCAGTTAACGAATGCCGTAAAATTTTCATAGGCGACTCCCATGGAACATAAATTGTGGGCGTGTTAATATACTGGGCTGGCATCCCGGATCGATATATGCTGAGAGCTGAATTCGCAGTATGACAGAATGGAAATAGTGTGACAGCAAGTAATTCGAAATAGAGAAACTAGTATGACAAAATAGTTATTTATGTGACTGCTGCATAATGAGGGTCATTAAAATACGAATGTGGTTTTATGAAACGAACGAAGTGAGTTTCATAAAAGAATCACATGAGTATTTTAATGACTAATTATGTACAGTCACATACATAACTTTATCTTCATTCATACGATAATATGTCTATTTTATAGTCAGGATTGATGAGCAAACGCCCTAGTTACCAACTCAATCTGTATGTAAAAGTTAGTACTGACATAATGACTGACGTTTGTAGTTTTTAAAATCCATAAACAATCTAGACTCGAGTTGATTTCGATTCTCAAATCGATTGTTATAATTTCAGCACCGAATTAAATGTATAGGATTGGAACATAAAATTACTAATCGACTAATTCGATAATCGAAAAAACCTATTAATTTTTACTTTTAAAGAAGACGTTCGAAATTTGAACGAAATTAAGTATCGGTTACCGCCACTAAAATGTAAACATTTCAATGCAGCCACAGATACTTATATCTAAATGTAGGGCGTTTGCTCATCGCTCCTGAATATAAAATAGACATATTATGGTATGGATGTAGATAAATACTTGTAAATAGTGAAGAATTCATTAAGACACGAGTTAAATTTTTATTTTCTTAACGAGAGAGGCCTACACCCAGTAGTGTACTGCGGTAGGCTGATGATGACTATTTAACACTATTTAATTTCAGGCTATTTAAATTAGGTCAAATTCATGAATTAATTCAATGCTAAAAAAATCATTGTTTACTAACACGATGTGCACACAAATGCGATGCCTTTGATGTTTTAAATAATGCATCATAAAACATAAAAACAAAGAGTATTTTCTTTATTTTATATTACCATGATACATTACTTTTTCATTATGTATGTTTATACCTTAAGTTTATTTTTTAAATATACATTTTGATCCCACTGCAAAGCAAAAGCCTCCCTTTCTGTCCCTCACATCTTCGTGCATTGTGCCACTTCTAATACCATTACTATTTATTTGATCGCGACGTAAAAACTACTAAACAATCTAGACTTAAAAAGTAATTATCAGCTCTATAGTAGATAATTTTAAGTTTAAAATTTTGTCGGTTGGTAGGTATAATGGTGGCAGAATTTTTCAGGACATATAGCCATAAACTTGATAACGGAGAAAGAGTTCCTTAGAACATCGTCACCGCTTACCGAATCACTTTAGTGTTTATTCCAGATTATATTTTCATTTTCTTTTCGACGGATAAGAGTACAATGTAAGTTTAAGAGTATGTTTTAAAAAGAATAATGGTTATTGTATACAAAAATCGATGCTACCATAAGAAAATATACAATAGTAAGTCTGTCTGTTGCGCTTTCACAAACCACCCAATCGATTTTGATCATATTTGGTACAGATTGTAGGTACTGTACGTGGCTAACAGAAATTGAAGTGTTTTTGTTTTTCTCTAACAGCGCAATACGCGGCTCATTCGAGTACGAGATCTACTGTGCTCTACCACAGATTACTAAATAGTTACGCAATACGTAGAGCAACAGAGCGACGTAATCATTGTTATGGACTATGGAGAAAAAATATGGGAGCCGTTGAATGATACATGCTTCTTTTACTCCGGTAAATATCAAATTTTGGCAGGACATCGTAGAAGGGCAGGGCAGTTAGGGCAGGGCTAAGCCGCGAAAATGACCTTTTTGCACATAAAAGTAACATTTATTGGTAATATTGATATTGAAAATTATAGAATTATAATGAAAATTTGGTCGAGAAAGTTAACGTACCTATTTCAAATAGTGAAGTTAAAAAATTGAGGCTTTAGCTTTTGTTCTTTAGAACAAATCAGAACTAAAAATAATTTGAGGCGTAATTTTCAGATAATACACAAGTCCATAAATAATACCTGTTCAAATAATGGCAATAATAGATAGCTATAGTAAGTAGACAGAAATAGGACAGTTCCATCTTCTATTTTGCGAAAAACGTTATACTCGTACCAACTACCAATAAAAATCACATTAACCGGACAAATAGCGATAAAGCAGTAATTTAGATAGCAGAATGGATACAAATGAACATAAATCTCGAGCTCCATAAATAAACTTGACTTGACCACAGGACGATGCTACGAGGGTGCTGTCCCGTTAATTTGAGGGTCATCAGTGACTATTTTTTGCTTGTATCATTTATTGTTGTCATCTTCACTTCAAGATTACTTAAAAACAAATGAAACGTAAAATTAAATAAATTAATATCATCGCAAATATTGATCTGAAACGCAATGATGACGAGTTATGATTTTTTTCCGACATTTTCACATTCCTGCGGGCAGTATCCCTCTTATTACAGAACGTGGTTTAAAAATTAAACCGAGCTTAGTCCTGACTTAACTCCTGACTAAAGTCAAACGCTATTACAAAACGAAGTTTTACTTCATTTCGAGTACTAAAGTTAGACCCAAGAAAGTCCGCCGATACCCCTAGTTTTACTATGGACTAACTTTCAAACGTCAAAAAATAACACTTTTGAAATTTCGCTCCGTTCTACGTATAGAAAGACAATTTTTGAAAAGAATCACTTAAATTTGTGAACAGAAAATTAAAAATATATGTTACTTTTTCTTACATTACTAAAACATATTTATAAATAAAGAATTATTATTATTTTTACTGCCTTATTTAAAGATTTTAAAACATGACATAAAACAAAGTCTTGTAAAATGAAACGCACTGAACGAGTTAGTACCAGTAAATTATTCTTATGTTGGTATTTGTTTTTTAATAAGGAAAGTTTTAAAAAATAGTCCGGACCTAAACCTGTACTAACAAGTACAGTTTTAAACCTGTTTTAGCGATGTTTTTTGTAATAAGAGGGAATGTGTTTAAAATAAAGTTGTGATTTAGTTTTGTTAATAAGGCCCTTTTTTTATAAGGCTTCAGTTGGCAAATAGGCTCGTAGTTTAAGCTAAACTAGTTTTGCACTTGCAATGCGATATGGTAAATATATCGCTTTCTGTTTTGATTTATTCCTTATACTTAATTAGCCAGGGTAACAAAAATAATTTTTAAAACGCAACCTCTGAACATTCTTCATACCAGCTTATCGCAACCGATACAGAAACTAAATAGGTAGGATGGCACGAAAATCAAAACGAAACCTGTTCGCTTCGCCTTGAAAATACCCAGATTATGCTTATCGGGGTACACTCCCGCGGAAAGGAAATTCCACTCGTTGCGGGTTCATAAATAATGCCGATCTAAATCGCTAAGTACGTATTGGTGGAATGTCTGATGCTTGAGTGAAAACTTTCCCCGTCTCGTTGCGCTCGATTTAGGCAATGTCCCGAAATCTTATGAAATCTATTTACCTACATAGAGAGATGTAATGCGAGACATTGATCTAAAAAGTTTTTTGAACGAATATTTGGACTTTATTAGCTGGTTTTCCATGATATTGCCTCTTCTTAGATTACTAGACATTCTCTGAAAAATCTTGGGATTATCGCATACCTAGTTCTGTCCTTTTTTGCGAAGAAAAGTCGCAATTTAGCGTAATCAAACATTCTAGCGATGATCGACCCTGTCGCATTATAGATACAAGTTATAACCAGTTTAACATGAACACATCCTATCAAAATTGAACGAATACAGGCCTATTAGAACCATTAAAATATCTTAAGAGTTGTTTAGTTGAACAAACGGCATTAGTTCTAGGCTCCAGCCTTAGTCAGCCCATACCTACTTGTGTTGCAAACATGCCATGCCTGCCTCTACGCGTTGCGTGAAGCTCATGTTGAGCTTCTATAGGTACTTACTAATCGGATTTTTTAGGATACTCCAGGAAGCGCCAGAGAAAAATCGTGGGGTTTCAAAATATAAGTAAAAAGATTCCCCAACGATAATGGGATACTTGCTGTTTACAAAACCCACTGACTAAAAACTATCTATTAATTTTAATCCGGGCATACCTACTACAAGAAACTCTCAGTCTCATTGTAGGTAAATAGTAGGTACTTAGTACTGAAATACCTTAATAATAAGTTAAACCCGCATGCCCGTCACACATCCGATAGGTAGCAAAACAAAACATTTACGGAAACCAAGTTAATTTTCGTCGAAAACTGCTCTAAGCGAGCGTTTAAAGTTGTAAACATTAAATAGAGAAGCACCTTAACGAAAATTCTACGAAATTTTTAGGTGTTTCAGTATTCATAAAGCAATCCATTTTATTAGGCCAGGGGAAGGGCCTAGTCGACGCTTTTTATTCCCTTCTAATGGCCAAATGCCGCAATCTCACTTTGCAAAAATGACATTAGGTACGGCATTCGTATATTAAAATCAGTCTTTAATGGCATAAAAGGCGGAAATTTCGGATTTTATAATCGTCTGCAAAGACAAATAAAGGCCAACGCTCGACCTCATCAAGCTTCTATAACGTCTATAACCTACTGAAATTAATTAACTTGAAAAACATGAGCGCGGTCGAGAACACAACAAATTGGCCCAGTTCATATTCCCGGCTACATCGCGGCGTAATTTAACTTAGCCCATCAGACAATGACGTTATTTCGAATAAGCATTTGGTGCAGACCGCTTTGGGAAATTGAAGACGCCGAAACAGGCTGCAACAACAGAGATAATGTGAAACGCAAAATTGGATGCGCCGCGCGTTCACCCCGCGATAAATTCTATTAGGAATAGCCGGTTGTGTACCGCCAGTATTGGGGGAACTTGGACAGTTTTTTAAGTTAAGCCTTGTTGATTCGCTTCAATCGCTTAGATTCTAAGCCTTAGAACCTTTCAGTGTGTTTTTGTAAAGTAAGATTTTTGCGCACAGTTCTATTTAACTAACGAATAATGAAGTAGAGGTTGAATTAGTTTTCATAATTTTTTTAACAATTTATGTTTCATTCCGGGTAGTATTTTCTATTCTGTGATTATGACCCGTCCTAGCACAAAAGAATTATTATAGTGTGCCAATCTGTGTGATTTTATAGAGAACTTTTTTCTGATCAAAATAATTAAGAAGGTATGTATCAAATAAACAAAGGACTGTAGAAAATAATATTAGTGCATCTTATATCTGTTTTTGTCGCCCTTACTCGGAGATCACAAATCGAAAGTAATATTTCTGATACAATAAATAAATATCAAACGTCCACTTATCTAATCCCAATGTAAGTAGCTTTTGAGTAACACAGGGGGTGTTATGGGTATCAGACGATCAACAATAGTTAGAAGTTAGAAGTAAATAAAAAGAAACATACAGACACAATAAATACAAATGTTCAACGGGGTGGGATTCGAACCCACGACCCCTTGCGCATAAGGGCAAATGCGACGGGCCAATCATAAATAAATCCAAAACTGAAATATCAATCAATAGATTTAGATAAAGGTACGAATTTTATCTTGAAGACATGCGCTTATTATTCAAATAAAACACATAGTAAAAATCCAAATAAGGATCATAATTTATTTAGAAAAAGATATAATACACTTTACAATTGACCGAACGCCTGATAATGTGGCCGAACCACCGTTAAATCAAATCTATAATTAGTTCTTGGTAAAAATCTGCGAGTCTAGAAATCTAGATGCTAAAATAAGTACATTTTTAAATACTCGGTTTTAACATTCATGATAATTACAATAAAAGTTGTTCGGACACATTAGAAGTCGTATATCCGATGCACGGAGCATCCTACACATACATTGTCATTGGTAATAACAATACATCTAATATGTACAATGGGTATTTACACAAAACACAACGCGGTCAAACATTTCTGTCATTTTGTAAACACGAAAACACACTCGGCACCTTTCCAAAATTCATATTGCTTTGTTTACATTTTTACTATACTTACATAGACAAAATGACAGAAAATACTAAGTCTTTTGATCAACATTACGAACCTTATGGACATTCTTTTACGGTCGGATAAAATGTTAAATTCCAATGCATGAATATAAATAAATGCTTAGAGAACTTATATAATATGATATGATCGATTTGAAATGTGAGATATCTACGCATATTATTTAGGAAAATAATATGGACAGTCACCTGTATTGCTTCCGTTTTACTGTGTCCTTTTATTCTATAACGACATTTAATATTTTAAGACTAAGACCGGTCTGATCAGGTGTGTTATACAACTTTAGTACAATTATTGATAAAAAAAAATTGGTAATATTATGTCTTGTTCTGCAGCGAGTGACTCAATACCAAAAGATGTTTGAGTGTGTGTATATGCCTCAAAATGTCCATTACTGGGCCACTAATAGTATTTACTCCTAACCAAAAGCAGCAGTGCTGTCGTTGTGACGTGTTCAACTTTTAACTGTTAAAATCAAAGCATTTATTGTACAGGTTGTTTACAAACAAATTTGCTACAGGTGAAAGTACAAAAATCCCCACCCTGACCAAAAACGCCAACGGACATCGGATCAACGGGTGTTAGAAGTATTATAAATAAATAAAAAATAATTTAAATATTTATATTGGACAACATCACATACATTGACCTGAACCTAAAGTAAGTAACATGGGCACTCGTTTTTATCAAAAACAACGAGGGTACCAGAAATATTTACCAAACATCAGACACAGGACAAACACAAATATTCGTCTTGGGCAGAATTCGAACCCACGACATCTGACGCGTTTGGTAATGATTCGATTTTACTACCAAAGGCGGCGCCATCGGGCCAGTCAAAGCAAACTATATACCAGTGCCCAACACCTTATTCATGGATATTGTTCACTTTGGGGATATTATTAGACGCTGCGGGAAAGTCCCTTGTTAGGGACCAAAGGGCGTCGCCAGCTTATGATTAAGGGGGGGGGCAATGGGGCAATATTATTTAGGAGAAAAAATATGAACGCCGAGAGCATGAAGCGTTACCGCTTTGCGGCTAGCTACATTTGATCTCGGGGGGGGGGGGGGGGGCAACGCCCCTGGCGACCAACCTATTTGGTGACAATATTGGCTTTTGCCATAATACAGAAATCAACTCGAAAATGAGTGGCTCACGAATTTTAACCACACAATCCACATCACCTGATCAATTCCAGTCTTATGTACAAAGTTATGGTTTTAAAACACTGTTATTCGAGGATTCGGAAATTATTTTCTAACACATATTTATAAGAATATTATTAGGTTGAACAACATTACAATTATTAAGACACTGAATCAACACATTTAACGGCAATTTGTTTCCCACACAACAAATGGGATTATTGTAATATTAGATAACCGCGAAAACGAGACGTTAAAATAACAATGTAACATTCATTCCGAGTTGAACTTGTTCAATAATATTAACCTATTAAATCTACATTGCGATAGTGAATCACTTCTGGTTTGGACTAACAATTGTATACACTGCCCTTCAGAATCGATTTAGCGTCGACAAGCTAAATCTTAATGCAAATTTCTTGTCAATGCATAAATTTTTTTCTTTATTTACATCTAATCTGTTTTTCACTGATCTCCATTCAATAGGATGTAAAGGTATATTTTTAGTCACATTTTAAATTCAAAATCGCTACCTCTTGGGGGGAAAAGTCCCATTAGTCCTACCTACGGTAGAACTGTTCAGTAGAACAGGTGGGAATAAACCTTCTCATTACCATAAAAATAACAGCTGGGCGAATTTGATTGGTACTCTGATAAGAGATTCATCACAACACTATACTACATTCCTAAAAAGAAAGTACAGCTATGGCAAACTTGTTGAACATCGGTCGACGGAGAGGGGGAAAGTTGATTGACGAATGTGCACTTGCGCGTGACCAATAGCGCGCACGAATCTCTCGAGAGCCCGCGCGCGCTATTGGTCAGAGGTATGCTTCTGACCAATAGCGCGCAGGCGTGTCAAAATTCGTGTTCTGCGCAATCCCCACCCGACATTCAAGAAGTTTGCCGGGGCCTGTACTATCGAGGACACCCGCGCGTGATCACCCTTATGGCTAAAATCCTGTGCAGTATTTTCAGGTTTACAAGCGCCGCTCCTAAGAAGTCACGATGCGCGTGCACGGTATATTTTTCCAAAAATGGTCACGCGCGGGAGACCGCGATCGTACCTAATTTCATTTTTAATTTAATCTGGGTTTTTTTTTTGAATTTTTTTTCTGGATATTATTGAATCTGGATTTACTTTGCAGATAAGTGAAATAATTACCCATTCATAAGTAAACTACCCTCGAGTATGGGTACACTGGGGTTTGAGGATTCAAAGATTCAAATTTCAGTGACTTCTAAGTTTATGTTAAAACTTCTCCATGCTTGTTTCACATTTTGACAGGGCATTACAAAATAAGCGTATGTTTTGTTACGACACCTATTATTAGCTGCTATCAGACAGACCTAGTCGCCTGCATAATATACTAGCAAAACCTAACAAGAATCTCAAAATAGCTAAATGTCAAGTAATTCTGGAGTTGCCGATGACCAACCACACGCACTGGCTACCAGAAAGAAAATAAAAACTATATTGCACCATAAGCTTGGGTTGCAAGAAATTAATATTACACTACCTTCACAGCCCAATAAAACAACAAAGTAAGGAATTGTTTCCACTTAATGGAATAGTCTGATTGTGTAGCTGTTTGGTATTCAGAATTGGAATTAGGTAATTTCATATCACATCACAAGTCAACTCTATTCATTTATTCTTGAACACTTCATACTCTAGTTATGTGACAGGCGGTCCTAATACATTTTGGTCCAGATAATCAATAAAAATAAATTAATATACAACATATCACGGAAACGTTTTCAACCCTACCTACTCCTCATTCACTCATTTATTGCACTGAGTAGTAAAATCACAACAGGCGGTATAGAATTAAAGAAAACACAAACATTCAGTTACAAAACTACTTTAAATGAAATTTCATTTTAAAAAGATCTGTATAATCCATAATGAATTAAAGATTACATAGACACAACAAATAACGTCGCGTAAAGGATAAAACTGTTAACTTAACATTCCCTAATACCTCTACTATTGTCTCACATTTTCGCGGTTAGTTTGAGACGCAGTTTCATTAGAGTTCTCTGTGATATACACCACGACACATTTGAGCTTCCCGCACTACGCGACACACTATCGTCTCGAGAGCCTCGAGGCTCACATCACTAGCTGTGGTTGTTGTTGGCACTGCTGTACAAAGAGTTCGCCATCCGCTTCATGCCGACGGCGCTGCTCCCGTTCTTTTCCAGCCCCGCCAGGAAGTCTTCTAGAAGTTTCGCGAGCGCCTTACGCTTGAACCTTAGCGATTCGTTTATCACTTCACGTAGCACTTCTTTTTTAATATCCACACCACCTTTCAATTGTTTTAAGTGTTCGAACAGTTTCGAGAAATCTGTAAAGAAAAAAAATGTTTTTATAATATCAACAATATGTTTTGCCTTGTGTAAGTTATATAGCCTCAAAAATCACGGATCACAGATAACTTTCATCCCTTTGTAATAAGGATATTTTTGGTCTGTTCTTCCATACTCATGTTTAGCTACTGTGGTATTTTAACACTAAGAAAATTTATAAAATTATAAGATTAAGTTTATTGTAATTTTAACCCATGCCATATGTTTATTTGCCCGATAGAAAAATTAGGGTTGCCATTATAACTACAAAATAAATAAATGTTGGACAACATCACATTCCACAAATACTTAAATACAAATTAATATACGAGTACATCCAGACACAAATGATCTTCACATAAGTGTTTGTCCTGGGTGGGATTCGAACCCACGACCCCTGGCGCATAAGGGCCTTTCTTTACACATTACGCCGCCGCTGCGGCGTTGTATGCAAGGCTCCATATAAATCCAAGGGGGACTAATGCAACGGTACCGCGGCGGCGGCGATACCGCTCCGTGTAAAGTGTAAACGCTTTTAGGTAGGGTCCCTACCAAATGCGCCATCGGGTAACTGAAAGTAATAAATCTAAATAGTAAAATATGTATCCGCATTACCTCTTCCCGGACGTCGTATTGCCTTGAACACTTCTGCTCGCACGTCCATATTGTACTTCTTAATGTCGGCGAGTTCTTTCCGCGTCGGCTGCGGCGGTAGCACTGGCGGGGGCGGCTTTTCGCTCACCTGTTACATGGAAATAATACACGAAGTTTAATACAAACAAGTAACTATAGAAAATTCATTGGAGGACCACCGAGACAGACTCTTCAAAGCCACGTGGTCATAACAGCAGACAATCTTGTGACAGTGTAACATGTATTTTTGATAGGCTATTTATTACTATAACTATTATTTCAATCGGTAACATTTGTAGATGCAAAATGCGTTACTTATAGTACTACATAGGTGATACAAACATAACATGTTATCTTTAAATTCACTTTTTTATGCTAATCCGGGCCTGTGAGACCTGAAACCTGTGGTTGTTTGCCTTGGGACTTCGAACCAAATAGGATTGTCTCATTACTGACTAAACTCCTCCGTTTTCAACCTTCACTCACGAGTCGCTGTTGACCTTATTGAAAGGCCCATGTTTCCACCGAATTGGAATATGATATTATATTAATTAATATACCTTTCGTTTCCGCTTAGCAGGCCTAGCAGGCTGGTGCGCAAGCGCATTGTTCTCTGCGGCGATGCCTTGCAAGATGGCGTTGATCTGCAACTCTTGCGAATCGTGTAGCGGCGGCGGGGGAACCACCGGCGCGGGCGTCTCCGGCGGCGGCGACGGCGACCGTGGCATCTTGCTGCCCATCGTGGTGTACGCGTCTGTGATAAACATTATTAATATAAGCTTCTCATGTATTGGAAATTGCGAAGGGTAACTATCGAGGTTCTTGTCGGTATTCCTGATAGATAGCAACATTCCAAATCCTGTGTTAAAGCCAGAGGAGGAGAGAGAGGAAGTCGAAATGCTAAATGCTGAACCATGGTTGAAACAAACCTCAGCGAAGGCAAAACAAAAGGACTTTTTTTAAACCACTCAATCCCGAACCGGCACTCGGGTGCCGCGTAACAATAGATTTTCTATTGTGTCTGGTGATCCGGGGCTTGAAAGATTAACAGCAGATTAAGCTGATGTCACAATACCAAAGCTGACAATCAAACGAGGCGTGAAGAGGCACTTTGTGGGCCGGTAGAGTGAGGGTGACTGATGCTACGTCCCTTACGTTTCACCAGTTGTCCGCGCGTCTGGACTTCCACTTAACATCAGGTGGAGTGGGGTCATTTTTCAGTTCATTATTCATAATTTTTTTTTAAAAATTATGAATAATGAACTGAGAAGTTAAAACTCACCTCCATTGAGAAAAGGTTTGATAACAGGCGGTAGGTTTGCCGGCGCGACGGCCGGCGGAGAAGGCGGAGGTGGCGTGGGTCCACTAACAGACCCTCCTGTATCTACATTTGGTGGTTCCTGAAATATCAATAAATTCAAATAAATACTACGAACGAAATCGTGTGTAATAACTGTTTTTCTATAATGAACAGTCATCTGACCAAGTTTTAGGCTGTCCGCCCACGGCACACTTTTTGTGTGAACGATAAACGGATTTTTCCGCCGATTTTTATCACCGATTTTGTGACCGACTCAACGCACACGGCGCGCACACCGCCGTCTTTTTGTTTGTGGCAATCGAGGGTAGGAACACGGTATCGAATAGAAAGTATCAATACTGTACTTATGAGTAGTATCGAAAAAGTATCGTACTCGTAAAAGTATCGAAACAAAATTATCGATACCGCAAGTATCGATATTTTTCTTGTTTTTTTTATATCTTTCTTTGTACAATAAAACCCCTGGGGTTTATTTATTACTGTGGATTTTTATTAAAGCATACAAGAATCAATGGGATGTAAAGGACTGAAACCATCATCTTTTCGCTCCAAGCCAACTTCTCCTTTTCTAGTTTTTTTCTATTTTGCTATACGTAGCCCAACTAGAATATTTTATAATGAAAGGCATATTTTATTCTCATATCGTTTTCTTTTTATTCCTATCGTGATACTCGGCCAATCCTGTGTTGTATAGTAGCAAGCCGCTTTTTTACTTCTACTACATTTTCAGTATCGATATCCATACTGACACAACGTCCTTCCCTAGCAAGTGCATGCGGCCGACTGTCGGCGGTGAGTCGGTGAGTAGTCAAGTGTGCGTTGATACATACATTTCAGAACGTTCCATTTGTCGCAGACAATCGGGTCGGCCGGGATGCGCCGATTTTATTTCTGACAGACTTTTTGTCGGCCGTGTGGGTTGCTCCATTGCTATCAGTACGTTCTATTTGTCACCGACAAAAAGTCGGCCACCGATTATCCGCCGTGGGCGGGCAGCCTTATAAAGATATCGAAATACCACCACACTGGATTGGACATCAAATCATCATTTACATAGTAAAAAATATTAAGAACATAATGAGATTAAAATATCAATAAATTTTCTATTCAATATATCGAAAACCATGTTCATTTTGAATGATGAACGTTTGGCCTTCACATCACACAATAGCCCAATATATGTGGCGCTTACCATCAGGTGTACGATCTGCTCATCTTGTTACACATAGCAATAAAAAATATATTGTGATACTGTAATGAAAACTGTGTGAAATCTACTGCTCTATTACTGCTTTTGTTCTCATCGCCTCACCTCAGGCGGTCGACCGGACGGTAGATCCGAGGGAACCGGCGCGAGCGGCGAGGCGGGGCGTCGCATCGTGACAGGCGACAGCGGCGCGGCCGGCGGCGGCGTGACCGGCGTCTGCGGCGTCAGCAGCTGCGGCGTCAGTAACTGCTGCGGCTGCGGCGAGGCGGGCGGCGGTGTAAGCGGCTCGGAGGGCCGGCGCGCGCGCACGTGGTGCGGCAGCGGGCCCGCCTTGCGCTTGGGCGGCGCGGCGCGCGGACTCTCGGAGCCGCGCTTGCCGCCCACGCCGCCGCCGCCGCTGTTGCGGACCGCCGCGCCTACTAAGTCCACGTCAGCTTCGTCCACCATCATACGCTGGAAATTTATTAAAAAAAAATAATTAATTTTAAGTATGGCGTTTTATTATACGTCATTAATGAAGTAGAGAATATACAAGATAAAAAGAAAAGAAAAAGCTAAATAAAATAATTAATTTAGCCCCTCCTCACTTTTTTCTGTCAAGATATCTGAAGCCACATATACAGCTATCTAACAAAATTAGTCACCTTCAGTAAATAAATACCATGTTGATAGAGCATCGAACACCATGCCTGAGATACCATGCTTTATGCCACCACATTCGATTTATTATTCTACAAGTGATGTAAAACTTTTAATTATTAATTTTAAAATTTACCACATTGCACAATTAACTTTATGGTTGGGTTTGGCTGTGGAATAACTTAAGACCTTATCCTTGCAATACAAACTAAGAACAAACTCCTTCTACTGCAATCCAATCAATCCTACTAACCTTATCTATCTTGAACGGGTTGCCAAACATGTGCTGCCTAACAGGCTGCGACTCGATCTCCCGCAGCTGCGGCGTCATGCGCTTCAGATACTCCTGGTAGTTGCCCATCTGCGCCACCGGCATGGAATGCACGCTGTCTTCGTCCACGAGTCGCGTGTGCGCCAGTGATGGTTGGAGGAAGTTCGCCCGCATTCTTACTACCTGGAAGAAAGAAACAGTGACGTTAGTTTACTAGTAATGGAACTATATGAACAACGACTCCATTATGTTATGCATAAACTTAGGGATAATAAGCACAGTGTATACAATGTTGTCTGCTGTTTATACATCCGATTTTTTAATTATTCGCTTAGGTCCCTAAGCAGTTTTGCTGTGGATATCTAAATAAACTGTTATTTAATGTCTTAGATAAATACCTACTCAGATTTTAACAGCCAGATACATAACTAACCAGTTTCTATTGTTCTTTATCGAGTCATGACTCAATAGTTCTCTTTTCGTACTCAATAGTTTCTTAATCACTTAAAGTAGAGAACTTCATACGAACTATACTATAATTGTATTAATTAGTGAAGATCAATAATATTACCTGATCCAGCAGATCTCTCCTCTGTATATCGAACGGATTCCTGTAGGTGTGCGCTTGCGTCTTATGCCTTCCCCTCGATAGGCCAACCACAAAGCCACCGAATTCATTCAACTGGTCCCTAAGAGCTGTGAACTTATCCTGGAGGCATGGATGCGTCGTGAGGTCCTTCTTGAGCGGTGAACGAGGCATCACACGGACGCTTTCGGCTATCTGGAAAGGGAGTAAAGAAAAATAAGTATTTGAGCAAAAAAAATCCTTAAGCAGTTTGTGAGGAATGACTTGATTTCGTTGGTTTACAAAACTTTTAAAAATCTTGATTT
Organism: Mecyna flavalis; assembly: GCA_949319885.1. NCBI lineage: Eukaryota > Metazoa > Arthropoda > Insecta > Lepidoptera > Crambidae > Mecyna > Mecyna flavalis. The sequence goes on from OX439426.1 coordinate 13,452,717, forward strand.
TGTGTGATAAAATATTTACAGATAAAGTCGTGGATAGCACGTAGGAATGACGGGGGCCTAAAAAACTTATGATTACAAGGCAAGGTGGAAGGGAAAAGACCAAGTTGACACAGTCCTTGACGCTAGATGGACTACCTAGTACGTCTAGCGTCTTCTATTAAGCACAAGGCCGGAACAGATGGAGGTAAACTGTGAGTACTGTGACAAAGTTGCGATGTCACGCCTCAAAAGTGATGAGCCGACTATGAAAAACGAACGACGTAGCACTTAAATGTAAACGAATTCCCGAAGAAGGTTCACGATGTATTTATTGTAGGCAGAGTATTTTATCACTCATTTATGTTATGTTCAAAAATGTATTCCTTCGCATCCATTAATTTTAGACATGGCAGGATAACTGACAAGACCATACAAGATAATTGAGGCAAATATTTAAGCGATTCGACTTCCGTCGTGCGTAACACAAAAGAATGAATTACTTAGTAATTAAATCAGGACCACTTTCACTTTTTACTGTGATGACACAATTGTTAATCAACACAATTGAATATCGATGCGATAATTAAAACAAACATTTGATAACTATTAACGAATCCAACACGGCTGTTGACACTAGAACCACTTTATTAATACTAATTCATTTATCAGAAAAGAAACACTGTGTATTATTAACCGTAACAGCCACTTCTAATCGGCAAAATGATTTAAACTGAACTAATAATTTAGAGAATTTTATAGATAAAGAACAGTGCGAATTCCCCGAAGTTATAAAAGGGATTTCCCCTAACATACAAATGCGTCCGTTCTGAAACAGGCTTGTTTCAAACTGAATTTAAGTTTGTAATGTTAGCAATTGCATTCGGTTCTAATTTATTATTAAAAAAGCAGGGCATCGCAATGTCAAAAATGTCTATCGTGACTGGTTCACGGAATTAATCCACACGTGATTAAGCTTATTATTACAAGGAAGGCAGGCAAGACAGATATCATACGACATTTAATTTTATATCCTAAATATTAATGAAATTCTTAATCAGTATTTATAGATATTTAGGACTTATGCATGACTTGTGTGTAGAAACCTTTCAGACAATGTTAAATAGTTGATATTCAGTATCAGAGAGCACTAATTATAGTCCAAGAAAGGAGTTTTAACGTCACATAACTTACGAGTAAATATACTTAAGTTAGTCCTGTCGCCAGTGGCAATTTTATTTTTTTTTATTTTGGGAACCGAAAGAACCGAAAAAGCCGGTTCTCCCGGTTCTTATGACCACAAGGACCGAAAATTCCGAATCTTTGAAAACTGTGCCGGTTCTGCATTCCCTAGTCGCCACCGACATAGCTGCACGCAATAATGTGAAGTATTTTTTTCTGGTCTTATACATAAAAAATAAAATTAAGTTCAGAAAAAATCCAAAACTATTAACTACTCTTCCTTGTAAGAATTCAAGAATTTCTGTACTATTGTATAATTAAAAATATATTTATATTATCATTACCTTCTGTGTATTGTTACTGGAAGCCTTGTTGATGACATCAGCACAGAGTTTCTCAAATTCAATCTTAGCTTGATTTTTCAGTCTTTTCAAATAGTTGAGAACCGAATAACTGAGAGAGTTATCCTGCGTGTCCGGAATGAGACTTTGAAGTAAAGGCGCCGACGCACCCATTTTTGTCAACGCTCTGCGTAAAGGCTGAAAAGAAATATTATTAAATAAATAAATTTGTTAATTATTAACACAGGCTATTTGCCAATTAGCCACTTGTAAACCAACCAAAGATTCTATAGGTACTGGACTTTACCTTAGTTTTTATTTTGTAAATACCTACATGTAATACTATCAAACTAATATGTACAAGCAGACATTTTTTACACACAAATGTTGGTAGTGGTATGATAGCCGCATTGTCAACCATTGCATAATTGACTTTGGTATTTTTCCAGTGAAAATATTTTATGCAAATAATTATTCAAATTAGTTATTTATCATTATGAATTTTTGTCGGGAAAGAATGTGACCTCGTATTGTAGGTGGCACCATGAGTTTTTCTTAACTAATTGTAAGGGAAATTAACTGCAGTTGAAACGGAAATTGATGTAATAAAAATGTACAATTGTACATAAGTATACCATTTTTATTATTAACAAACTCTTATTGATTCATAAGTGCTTTGAAAAAACGCCTGTTTGATTATACATTCTTTTATTTCGATTGTTTATGATCCTACATTTTTGGCAGCTCATTAGGGTAATCTTTTCCCTGCTGACAGACAGATAACACAAAAGCTATATTGTCACAAAACCCAAAAAAAAATGATTATTGAGGCAATCGACCTGTATTAGGAGGATTAATACTATAGGACCACTTCATGCAGCAAATTGACGTAGACCTTTCGTTCGCGCTATACTGCAGTCATTCGAGAATTTCAATAGAAGTTTCAAGTAGGAAAATAAATCCAAAGGCTTCAAATATGCACTTATAAATCGTCACTTATCAAGGTAACAGAGTGACTCTACCATCTTCGGAATGTTGTTATCTATAGAGGAAATGAGTGATTGAAACTTACCGCAACATAGTACGACGGCATTCTATCCAAGTACTGCTGGAAAGCCAGTTTCCACTCTGGGGTAGGCTTGCACCTGTGCACCTTGAACAAGTCATCAAGCAGCGGCAGCAGCACAGGATAGTTGTACGGAAGTACGAACAGATTCACGCAAGTCAGGTTCGTTGACGCCTTGAGGTACCCGAATGGATGGTTTACTTCGGCGTTCTTACAACCGCTGTTGGCTACGAATACCTACAAGAAGGAATAAATACAAGTCAACACATGCACCAACCAATGCGTTTTTATATTGATGCTAGGGCATTGTAAGACGTTAACTTGGTAAGACATTATGTCCAACTTCTTATAATGTGGTTTCAGTCCACTTTTATGTTAATTTATTATCAAAATAGCGTATGGAACCAACAACATCCAGACCAAAAAAGTTCTACTTGGTTAAATGAAATTCGAATTCGGCGCTCTGGCGCAAAGGGTATGATTGCTACCAAATGCATTTTCAAACCAATCTTAAGGAATTTGCAATCTATTTTGACTATCGATGCAATCAATATTAGGTGTTACTACGCCACACTTCACAGGTATAGCTACTCTGAAGTTACTAATTGAATGGCGTATTGCCTTTGTTAATAGGTACAAATAAGGTCAACGCCCCAAGATAATGAAAAAAGAGAAAGGAAAATACAAACACGGGCGAGTAAAACCAATTTCATAAACAGCGCCAATGTATACAGAAAAATAGTGCAATTAAATTTTCTAGTATGCATTTTTTTTATGTCAGCCGACTTTAATATTATGCACCACTTTCATTCTCAACTGAACGAGCTTCATTAGACGAATTTCTACTTCTACAATGTCTCAAGATAATATTTTAATTATTAAGAGTTTATTTACGTTCAGTATAAAGTACTGACCTGCCAACAAATTGTGGGCTGTTTCCTCGCCAAAATAAACTGCGTGAGAGGACTCGGCTCTAACTCGTATTTATCGAAGGGCAGGTTGTCAATGACCATTGGTTCTTGGCTGGAGCAAGTGAACTTCACCACAGGATGCGCTGAGCGAGGTGGCTGGAATAATGAAATATAGTTCAATATGCAAAAGGCCAAGTAATGGGTAATTAGTTGGTACTTGGGTAAACAACTTCAGCTACCATACCAATGTTTGTTTTACATTGACATATACAACTTAATAAAAAAATAAATTAACAATCAAACAAACCATGGCTATGAACTAAATCAAATACCTACTATTTATAGTCACGAATATTTTACTTTTAATAGAAATTGACATGGTATGAAGAATAGAAACAAGATTCTACCTTAATAAGTTAATCTAAATAAACAAATAACGGTAATCAATGATCACATTCAATATCTATTCTATATCTTTAATAATAATAAGATAATATCTTATTGGGGCTATTCAACTCGAAACTTTTAGAAACAAGATTCCACTTGAATTAGTCAATCCCCATTAAAATTAACCATAGTCAAAATATCTTTTGTTTGTTGCAAAAGGGGTTTGAAGATTTTTGTATGGAGGCTGGCTTACCTTGTGGTACGCCATTTTGATTTTTTTTCAAAATAGCGTTCACTTAAATGTCTATGAAAAATCGATACCTTACATTAATACAAACATAATATGTTATTAGACAAAAACCTGTAAAGTGTCACATTTTAAAGCTATAAGCAACTAAAGGTTTACTTCTTTATTTTAAGATTTTTTTGTGTCAAGTTATAGTTCACATAAAATTCCGTAAAAAATGGATACCTGACATCAATACAAACATAAAATGTCATTACACAAAAACCCGTGAAGTGTCACGTTTTAAAGATATAAGCAACTAAAGATTTATTTTGAGTTTTTTTTTGTCTCAAGTTTTTGTTCATATAAAATTCATTTAAAAATGGATACCTGACATCATTATAAACATAAAATGTTATTAGACAAAAACCCGTAAAGTGTCACGTTTTAAAGATATAATCAACTAAAGTCTTATTTCTGTATTTTAAGATTTTTTGTGTCAAGACGTCATAGTTCACCTAAAATTCATTCAAAAATGGATACCTGACATCAATACAAACATAAAATGTCATAAGATGTCATTATTACTATAACTTGAGAAAAAAAACTCAAAATAAAGAAGTAAAACTTTAGTTGCTTATATCTTTAAAACGTGACACTTTACGAGTTTTTGTCTAATAACATTTTATGTTTGTATTGATGTCAGGTACCCATTTTTAAATGAATTTTATGTGAACTATAACTTGAGACAAAAAAAACTCAAAATAAATCTTTAGTTGCATTATATCTTTAAAACGTGACACTTCACGAGTTTTCGTCTAATGACATTTTATGTTTGTATTGATATCAGGTATCTATTTTTGAATGAATTTTATGTGAACTATAACTTGAGAAAAAAAAACTCAAAACAAAGAAATTTTTCTTTGGTTGCTTATATCTTTAAAATGTGACACTTTACGGGTTTTTGTCTAATAACATATTATGTTTGTATTGATGTAAGGTATCGATTTTTCATAGAATTATAAGTGAACGCTATTTAAAAAAAAAATCAAAATGGCGGACGCGTAGGAAGGCCAAAATCTTCAAACCCCTTTAAAAAATAAATAAATAAATGGATTCTATGCTTATCGCAGGTTTAAAGAAACTGCGTTTTGATTCCATATTTTAAATATAATTATAGTTTAAGTAAAATTGCACTGAATACTCACCAATGTAGGCGCATTAGGGTCCGGTCTAAACGACTCCGGTATGGGCCAGAAGCCGACAGCGAAGCCCTTCTGGGCGACCGTCCGCGGCACGTAGATAAGCCGGCGGCAGGAGTGCCACGCCTGCGGTGCACTTGTCCCTTGGTTCGGAGGCATTCCCGTTTGATATGGACCACCGTTCCAGCGCTGTAATGAGAAAAAAGTTTTTTACATTCGCAAATCATATAGACATTTGTGGATCAAGCTTTTACCTAAAAGTAGTATCTAGTAAACTTACTGGGTATATGAGACCTAATAACTGTCGTCTCGGTGTAGCGGGCGCAGGGCGGTGCCAGACAGTAACTGCTTAGGTTCTGTTTGGCACTGAACTGTCTAAGGGCAGACGCGGCGCTTACCATCAGGTGTTAGATCTGCTCTCCTTGTTACACATTGCAATAAAAAAAAATTATAAAGAGACGGTTCAAACATTATGTTACAAAAGGTGATAACAGACATAGACTATGTTAAAAAAACAACCAATGTTTGAACAAATTGTTCCTCTTGTATCTAGCATGTGTTATGGTCACGTAGATCACATACAAATAAATATTGGAGAAAATACGAAATGTTTATCACATAAATATTTATCATGAGAGGAATTCAAACACAACCTGTGACTCGTAGAGCAGAAGTCAACAATTAATTTAATATCACCCGAGGGCTAAGGTCGTAATTGAAATCAATGATTGTTACAATCAACAAGTTTTAGGATAGCCTTTACATAACTGCGTCCCAGGTACATCAACAACTTAAAATATTGTCGACTTGTGGCACAAGTACGAGAATGACAGATAAATTCATAATACATGTTTGTATATTAAAAACAATATATAAATAAATTCTTTTTAACTAAGCCAAGTTTAAATGTTTCATCACAAGTTTTTCAAACATGAAAGGTCATTGTACTTGTATAGCAATGACATGCGTGAGTAACAAAAATTAAATATTAATATTTTATTATGCTCCCTATGAGCATAAACTCTGTTGAGTATCAGATAAGATAATAATGGTGGTTTCTTGCATATGTATTAATAACCAAATCAATTTAAAAGCAAATCAAGAGTAGATAGATAATATATATTATACTCTTTATTGCACAAAACATTACAGGGAAAACATGTAACATAATAAAGCTGTACAATACAGGCGGACTTATCGCTAATAGCATATCTTCCAGTCAACCTTAGGATAAAGTAAAACATGATAGAAGCACCAACTCACCCCATTCCTATCGCCATCACCGTCCATATCTTTATCAACTTCGTGAGTAATTTCATCGGGCTGATCACCCCCTTCTCTGTTATTTCCTCCATCAATAGGCGGCGGGTCCGGCCCAATCTTCTCGAAGTTTATCACGACACCACTCTGTACCTTCTGCACCAGGCTGTCAATGCACTGCATCAGCATACGGTGTGACGTAATGCAGTAAGATCGGCCTAGAAGATAAACAATAATAAGATTGTAAAGACTCGTCTTTTTGTATGCAACAGCAGAACTTTCTTAAGAAAAATGTATGGACTGTCTCTAGAAAAAGTTGTACTGACACCTAAGGAAGAAAACAGACGTGAAAATGTTAAAAATTATAATTAGCCCATACAAAATTGGCAGCTGTTCACAAGAAATAAATATTTTAATAAAAAATATGAGTACTTATTTGACAACGAGTATCGACTAGATAAAATTAGAGTCAAAATAAAAAACGAGACAACACTTCACTAACTGGACAGTAATTTCGTATTTTGTTTTAATTAGTGAGTGGGCATATAGTTTATAACTATACATATTATTTTTACAAATGATTACCGTGCAGGTAGTCGTCGCATTAAGGTTTTCCTAATCAGCATTATAAATAAGGACTAAACCGAAATATGTTTGAAGTCAATGTACCGTGCCGTGCTACCATTTTATGGCATGTGTTACCGCATGTCAGTCTATTTGCACTTTTAAATAGATCTTTTGCTATTTTTAAACGACTTTATACAGATTATCAATTTGATTGTATTTTTCATAAATAGACAAACCGATATACATACGAAACGCATTTTTTATGTCACTTCAATTGGCAGACCGGTACGCAGTCACTTGATGGTAAGCGGCCCCTGCGGTCTACATTTATATGGGACCCAATGCAGTAAGAGATTAACAAGGAAACATGGTCAATTTGTTGCCGTTGCCACATTGTAAATTGCTCTGAATTCCGACCTTATAATTTCAAGTACATCTAGCAATATTGCCGGGCAGGCAAAAGTCAATAATGGCGGCAAAACCCCTATACGAGGTATCTTAAAAGTCCTAGTACTAACCTTATCATTGAGAATTTTCTATGTGCGTTTTTACTATGGACCCAGCTGTCACGGAAAACATACCTACTCGTAATGAGGATACGTGCACAGATAGACTATATGTAGGGAATGCAAATCTCGCGAGATTAGGGCTCAAGCGAGATCTCGCGAGATTATGAATATCAGTGCTGCGAGATCTCGCTAAAATCGAGATCTCGCGAGATTGGCAGTTTTGCGTGTTTTTTTGCAAATAATCACAATATTGGATAACATTAGGATAAAATTATAATAAAAATCGTAGGTATTATAAGATAAACATTTATTTTAACGAAATAAAACAACTTAAAACGGATTAAAAACTAGCGATAAATTCTACATTTTAAATCCGTGATCACGACTGTTGAAAAGTGGTCAAAACGTCGGGTTTTAAATTTAAAATGTAGAATATATCGCGAGTTTTATCCGTTTTAAGTTGTTTTATTTAATGAGTAGTAACCGCGTAAACATCAGAAACCAGTATTTATTTTTACGATTTTTTTCAAAAGACATTTTTTTAATGTTTGAACTAAGCCAGCACTTGACCACACAGTTGCCTGATGTTAAACAACTATGCGGTCTACAATAGAGCGCACTTGCTCAGGGAAAGCCCGTTAATTGTGGCCTTGAAGAGCTACAAGTTATAATGAATAGGTAGGAAAGACTGACCCAGGCAGAGAGTTCCACTCCCGCGCAGTCCGTGTCAAAAAAGACGAAGCAAATCGCTTAGTCCGTGGTCTTGACTCTCTCTCGACTTTATACGGATGGAGTCTCTCAGTCTAGTCGTTCAGTGATGCAACGGAGCTGGCGAAATTAAGTCGTGCAGTTGAGAAAAACACTCGCCAAAGTGGAGTCTGTAAAAGACAGAGAGGCAAGCAATCCTCCTTCGATGATCAAGGCTCAAACATTGTTTGAGCTTCATTGTTGCACACCCGACACGAACGAAACTGAGAGACACCTCCCACGACCACTATATCAAGCCGCCGCCTCACCCGCACCAAACGAAACCGACAGATCGCAAGTCCAACCGTGTCAGTTCGGGCTTCGAAGAGGTTTTTGTGCTCGAGTGCAATCTCGTAAATCTCGCGAGATCTCGTCCTGTTTTCGACCGAGATTCAATCTCGCAATAAAAGGCCGAGATCTCGCGAAAACGAGATCTCGCGAGATCGAGATTGCATTCCCTAACTATATGGCTGTGTAAACATGGTTTTAATCTGATTTCATCCCTGCGGAGGTCTTAGACCAGCCGCTCTAATACTAAACCAGACATGCCAAATCTTGGAGCATGATTCAAGTTCAAAAGTTATATATTTGATATTAATTTTGTAAATCTATTATGAAATCAACCCATTACGCCGTAGACGCCTATTCGTTTAATTAAAAAGATAGAGCAATTACATATTATTGAACTATTTAAAAATATTTTGCGTAATATCGTGTCGAACTTCTGTTTCCTTCGGCCATATAAGACCTTTAAATAAACAGTGCGCGGAGAAACATTTAACACTTAAACACAAAAAATGACATAAAAAAAAGGCACGGAACAATGAGTCTGTGGAAAAAAAACTATTTTATAATAAAAAAATAAACAGTCCAAATAACAATATTACTAACATTACATATTATTAGTACATATGTAAGAGTTATTATTACGTACAACATTTTTTTAAGGGAATACAATCGACCACCATCTCTATATTTGACATTAAAGATACAAAAAAAAACAATATTTTGTCCTGCTCGGGCAGATAACCAAGGAACTTTTAAACAATGGCACAGGAATCACCAGACCAACGAGATAAGTAAATAAATAAATATTATATGCAAATGTTCTTAACAACAGGAATAAATTATTTAACTATGAGTCACTAGTTATCGGAATACTAGGTACGTATCATGTAGGTTCGTTGAACATGTTTTTGTAGATCAAAATCTTATAGTTATTTGTTATACAAGAGTGCAAAGTTGCTTTTTAACCGCGTGTTCAATTTTGATGACCGAGCAAGCGAAGGATTCTAAAATTGAATCACGAGCGCAGCGAGTGATTCAAAATTAGAATCCTGAGCGTTAGCGAGGGAATCAAAAGAGCACGAGGTGAAAAATCTTTGCACTCGAGTGCAACACGTAACTTTTCATTCCACCTCAGCGAGGAAATGACTAAATGCAAAAAAAAGCAAATTGAAAAAAGAACACCAAGAAGGTTCCGAGTCTGAGTTTTTAACAAATTAAAAAAAAGTTGTATGATATATTCGGCACCATAGAGGTAGCAGTAAACATGGAATTAATATTATCTATGTAACCGGAATGATATCTTCAAAAAATTGCATTTTTGAAAATGAACACTATCCCAACGCGTTAAAGTATATATTTGCTTGTGCCTTACGCGAGGCAAATCCGAGACGAGAAAGATATCAATACGGGGTAGCTTGTCTCTTTCTTTCACATTGCCAACACGCAATGACAGTTCATTCATAGTTAGAGTGACCATGAATTCTAGGTCTATGGCAAGGACGGAGGCGTACCTCGTTCTTTCATATTGTCAGTATAAGAAATGTTTTTGGGCAACAATTTTGCCTGACCAAAAACTTAATTTAACGCTTGTACATATTTTAATGTAATTTTTACAATGTATTAATCTACAATTATATATTTGTTTTTTTTTTCGTTCAATGTAGGTATTCTTAAATTTGAAAAAAGCATAAATTTACATACTGTCTTTTTTTTTGAAATTTTAAATTTAAATGTCAATAAAGTTGGAAATCGCTTGCACTTGTTTTTTTACTTCAAACCAATAGGCAAACAAACAACAGACGAATCCTAAATTAGTTTCGAAACTAAAAAGTTTCGACTGGGGTAGATTTGGTAGGGGCAGTCGGGAATAATCCACTTGTCCCACATATTTAAATTATTTATTTTATGATTCACCCTTACCCCCAAAAATGTACAATTTCTCTATCACTATGGTAAAAAACATATTAGCATAATATTAGCTTTACGTTATTACATATTAGCTTGACGTTAGAGGGCTTATTTCTTGAAACACAATAATATAATATTTATTTTACGTGTGTGTAAATAAGTGGAAAAACGCAGAAACTCGAAATATAATACCCATTCTCAGAAGTTGAAAAATTTTCACCACAAATATTTTAACATGAATTACTTACAAATACTATTATTAGGCAGATCCGCAGATTGCATGTTTGATTTGTCTCACTTATCCAAATCTTATTGTCACCCTATTAGAAAGGGACAAGCTGCTCTGTCTGACGGTTTCGCTCGGCTCGTTTTTTAGCCACGAGAGCACAGTCTAGTTATATATATTAAGTTTATGGCAGTAAATACGTTTAATGTTTTTTTAATTCACAAACTTAGTGCACACGATGTTCTAAATTCAATTTACTTTATCCTCTAGAGAATAAAAACGGCTTTTCCACTCAGATATTGAAGATTAAAAATACTCTTTCCGAGATGGTGGGATGAAAAGTAATTTTATCTTGAAGTTTATACATTTATTAACTGCAGTGGTGCAGTGAACGCATAATGCGTATACGGCATTTTAGCGCACGAGATAGTACGTAATGTGATATCTTAGAGCCGTGATCATGCACTGTGGAAATAGTTTGCCCTTTTTCATATAACGTTAAGTAACAACACCAAAACATTTTAAATCCAAAATGAAGTTTGTTTTTAAACGTTAAAATATTTCCATAACACAGACCACCTTGACACTTGGTGAACTACACAAAAACTAGTTGGACTGGTTTTAAAGGGCTGACCTGACACATAATCCCCTGTTCAGACCAAACTTTTGCATTTCTCATGAGTGCCCCTTATTATTAGATAGCTTACACATTCAAATAGATATTGTATTTGCTACAAACGCGTATTACGTCCGTGCAAAGATGCCTTTCTCGCGTAGGTTTGTAAGGATCGGTATTATAATGAGTGGATAAGTATTACCTGCACTTAATATTAACAAAATATGTACTACTAGCTTTCCGCCCCCGCAGTTTCCCGTATAAATTTTATAGATGTCCTAATCCGGGTTATAAACTATACGTGTGACAAATTTCATCTAAATCCTTTCAGCCGTTTAGGTGTGATTGAGGAACAAACAAACATCCAGACTTCCGCATTTATAATATTAGTAGGATGGTATAAATCGACCCAAATACTCATAATTTATTTTGTTTTTAATAGTTTCTGGTGAGTTTTGCCCAGATTGTACTCTGTTGATGCACTTGCACTTGAGTGATTAATGGAGACGGTCAATTTAATAAGGTAAGAGTTGCATTAGGGTGGCCTGTCGCAAATTGATACGACGAGGCTTTACTTTAAGTAACTAGCAAAGTTTTTTTTATAAAATTATATAAATTATACATTTACAAATCTGATTAAAAATAGGCACCGCGCCGTAATATTTTTATTATAAAAAAATCAAGTTCTACACGTCCTTTCATTTTCATATAATAAAATTACGTAAAATTACGATAAAAGAATGTGAAGAAATAGTCTTGTTTTAGAAATAAACTGTATGGTTCGTGTCTCTTGGAAAACACAAGTACCTAAGCAAAATTTTCCGAAACAGTTAAGTGTCAAATGTTGCGGCAAAATTCGTCATTCCCAGACAGAAAAATTACAATGTACAAGTTTGTTGAATTTTTTTTCCTTGCAAAAATGGGAAACATGGTAGACGACGTTCCGAATAATGTTATTATTCTAATAGAAAATGAAAAAATATAATAGTTGCACTGATTATTTCGTAGGTAACGTACCCTAGCAGTTATTCGATAAGTAGGTATTTTAAGCTATGACTCATTGGCCATTGACCAACTTGGGATGGGGAATTTAGTCATAAATAAGAAGAGACGAAAGAGGGACCTCTTTGAGTATCTGTTACATACATCATTCGAATTTGTATGATAACAAATAATATGGGATTTTTACAATTTGAAAAATCATAACAAAACAGTATCCTTTTCTTTAATATTGTATTCATGAAATAACTTTAACTGTGAACATTCACTGTTTCATCAACTGCATTAACAAAAAATCTGATCTCTGATAATGAAGTTTATTTCATTAAAAAAAATGATGCTTAACATGCTTGTGTATGGTAAACTACGCCCCTTTTAATAGAATAAATAAAATAAATACTAAACAAAGGCTATATTTAATTTCACATTCCTGCTACAAAAAAAACATTGTAACAAAAACATAATATAAGTAATAGACCAGGTTTTACAGTATCTGACCATTAATATGCCTCTGCATGGTAAAGGCCAACAATATAGAAACTTAAATGGGAGATTTTCTGACAGGCCTTTTAAAAAAAAAGGTTTCCAAAAGCTCCACTAGATGGCGTTGAATGAAGTATGTACTTATCTATGATCTATTTTTACCTCTGGCACAGATAATATAATACTCTGGTTTTTTAACTAGGAGTCATAATCTTTACTCATTCTTCTTCTTCTTCATAACTAATAGCTTGCTTTGTGTTTTTTAATTAACAATTCCGCCAATAAGTATTTTTTTCGGAAATGAAAATGACATCTGACATAAACAAAACGTTTCATTTATCACCGTTTTTGTATCTAGGAGCCATATTCTTGACTCATTCTTCTTCTTCTTCATAATGAATGACTTGCTTTGTGTTTTTTATTAACAATTCCGCCAATTGTAATTTTTTCGGGAATGAAAATGACATCTGACATAGACAAAACCATAGATACGTGCATAGGTGGAATGGCGCCATCTATTGAGAACTAATAAAACGGGCTGTCAGAAAATCGCCCATTAATTATGAAGGATTGATAACACTTTTATAATTATGGCAACATATACAAAAGGCAATAATAATAATAATAATAATAATAAACGTTTATTGCTCACCATAATCTTAACATTACCACATCTAAATTAAATTAAATCTGTTACAATCTTAGAATATGTTATTATTCTAAGGTTACAATAGTATGTCACCGATCAGATTGTAAAATAAATTTAACTTAAAATTATAATAATTAGGCCAAATTACACTCACCACCGGTGACTTCACACATGGCGTCGATCGGCGAAGAGTCGGAAGGCACTAGACCAGTATCCCTTTCCACTGCAGGTGTACCAGCCAGGCGGAGCACCAATGAGAACAGTCTTTGGTCCCAACGGAAGGGCTCTCGGGTCAACTCTGACCCAGGTATTGGGCAGTTCATAGGCAGGTTGAACTGTAAACAAAATACCGATATAATAACACTGTCAAACAATTGTTGACATATTTATCTACTGTTTACCACATGAAAATAATTGTAAATCAAATTTAAAAATATGTGTTATAACTTGGAAATGTCACACTGATTATTATTGATAGTTATTTTAATAATATTTTTGGACCAAACACTTTTAAATATTTAATTACTCAAATGTACATAATAGTAGGTGGGAGATGAACCCACGAACCCTGATGCATGAGAACATTATTACAGACAGCCAACTTAATAATCTGTATTCACAGATAGATAAAATCTATCGTAAGCCCTAAACTAGTTGATAGAAAAATCTGAACTCCACAGATAAGCTTATTATCAGATAAGAAAATATGGTCAATAAAAAACTGTAGATTTTTAACCTTACAAATTTCAATACAGATTACTATATATAGATTAGATATATACTATTCAGAGATTTTACATATTAATTACTAGAAAAATTCCCTCTATTGCCATTTAGGTAGTTCATGGTTAATGGCACTTTAAAATTACACCACAACATAAAACCAACTTGAGATAAGATTATGGCTTTGCTAGCACACATAAAATTTTGTACTGAGGTTTATTTTTAAATGTTAGTTAACATTTTCGATTCATTACTTTTTATAATTTTTGAAGCATTTTGTCTGTCAATATTAATATAAATATCAGGCGGGTCCCACGGGTCCCACCTAACACCTAGACAAATTGAATTTTTACGAATATATTTATATTATTATGTATTTTCGATTCAGATGTAAAAAAAAAATTACTGATTCAAACTGATAATCGCTTTTACAAAAAAAGGTAATGAGTTTCTATTAGACATCAAATAAATACATTTATAAACCTAAGCAACGAATATTTTTTTTTACAGAGGCTAATTATAATTAATTGTTAATAAAATTATAAAATTCCAAATAAATACATAAAAAATTCCTATTTTATTTTTACTTGTTACTATTTAAGTTTATTCTTAATTATAATTGATAATTTAGAGAATATAAAAGAATGTAAAGGGGACAAAATAAATTATTTTATCATTATTTAAAACCAATGACGTTCAATATAAAACTAGACACCCAATCTCTAAGAAAAATTCCTCAAAAAACGTCCGAGTGGCTTTGACACTGATGACATTAACACATTCGTTCAAATTAACACCTTATCTCGTGGCATTTAGTGTTTAATGTCAATTGTATACAACTAAACGAAAACTCTGCCCAATAGTCGGCTGGGCAGACTTTTGCTTCGGACAATATTTGAGCGTGATTGTGAGTCTAGTTTTTTAATTGAACGTCATTGTTTAAAACTCACTTCTTCCTGAATGCCAGCATTACTTGAAAGTTTTCCTCCATCTGTTATAACCACAATGACCGATGGCTCCAGGTAAAAGGGGCATCTTCCTTGCCCATATGTATCAATGCCTGTCTGCATACGGTTTATGTTCAGCACATCAAAAGCATGCTTCAGTGCAGCACCCATGGTGGTAAGGCCAAGGCATTGCAAATTTTTCAATTCATTTATGAAAGTTGCTAGATTTTCTTTCCACCCAGCCTGAAAACATAAAAAATCATAAGTGATAGTGATTGTTATTTGCTTAATAGGGTTAAAACTTTACAACATATACAGGTACTAGCTTGTATTATATGTTTTTGTTGTGTTATATTGTCTTCCTAATAAGCTAAAATGCAAAAAAAAATAAAGGGAATATTGTTCCAAATGCCACAACACACAGTCCATATTATTATGTAGGTGAAGTAAACATCAAAGGCAGGTCTAGTTATCGTACGCGAATATCTAATAATCTAATAAGAAACGATGAGTGAGTCGTGAAGCGTGTCATAATAATAAATAGCGTAGGTTTCTTTTAACTACGCACTGTTTTAAATTTTCCCCCCCAAATCGCCATTTCGTTGTGTGCTGGCGTGGCCAATGGGAATGCGACGAGAGCGAGCGCAGTCGCGACTTCGCGAGCGCTATCGGATCGGAAAGGAAAGACAGCAACGGCGGCGCGGCGGCGGTTCGTCCTGTTTACGTCGTGCTGTCTATTTCAGTAAATTTCGCACTTTCAAAGTATGTTATGTTCTGGATTGCAGATTATAGTGTTTCACAGGTGGACCCCACGGGACCAGCCCTGACATGCTTACTAACTAAATAAACAAGAATATCTTCGATAACGTGTTCACTTTGAATATACTAACCTTGATGTTCGCGGGTGGCTCTTCGAAAGTTAGAAGCATATATCTGTCGCCTCGGCTTTCAGGAGATCGTTGTCGAACCTAAGGAATACAATTCTAATCAGTACCACACACTAACAAAACGATAAACAAATCGATCACAAAAACGAGGCGGTTGACGAGTCGATGACACTGCACGTACCTTTACGAACGTTTCCACAGCGCCCTTGGCTACATCGAGCAACGTTGGGCGTCCGCCCAAATAAGCTCTTTGGTTCATAGAAGCTGAAGTATCTATTAAAAAGACTATTATAGTCATCGTGAAAATTGCCTAAATATCTTTCTAAAGACATTAAAATATGCGCACGCTAATGAACTAAGAACAAAAATGGCCGCTACATTGTACGCCGACTCGCTGAGAGGCGACCGTCCGACAGCCGCTTCGACGAGCAGCTGAACAAGCTACGCCACGAAGACTCCAAAAAGTACCACGTGACCTAATCATTCGTTCGGCTGTTCTCGTACTCCAATAGAAAAACGTTCGGCAACACTCGCCTGGAAGTAGTAATGTTGCCAAGTATAAGTACATTATTCCCATCCATGAATGCTTTTACTAAAATAATTTGGTACATTTGAGACACAAATCACACAAAAATGAATAAAATTATTTAGGTACGTACATAGCTTCATGTATGCATCAGAAGTAAGGATAGTTTCTATATTATCTGAAGTAAAAATAAAGTCAGTCACCCAAAAATAGTTTCGTTCAAGTGTGAAATTCGTATTTTTTTTAATAAAATGTGCTAAAATTTTATTATAATTTTTGCAAATTATCATTAAAAAATATGTTTATTCTATTTTATATTGATGCCTCCATGGTGTAGTGGTTTAAGTACCGGGCCGAGATATCGGGGTCCTGGGTTCAATGCCCGGGTCGAGCTAACTTTGTGTCAGTTTTTTCGGACACTGCTCGGGTTTGTGATCAGTATCACCAATCCGCATTTGGCAAGCGTGGTGATTAAGCCAGTAACCATCATTGTAACGACAACTTGATTTCAAGGATGGAGGCCTTTGCCCTGCAGTGGGTGGGATACCAATAGGCTGATTAATTTATTTTTCACTTTATTTATTTTGTATTTATGGCCTTTCAAAACGTGATAATAAATAATAAGAACAAGTACATACTATTGGCTACCGAAGAATACTTTAGCTTTTATGTAGATACTTTTAGTAGAGATTAGCAGTCAGGCAAAATGCAATGAATCAAATGAATGGCATAGAAGGGTGGTCTTCTCATACGCAAATCATCTGATAGTTCATTTGGAATGAGTTTGTCTACAGGTCAATGCTTCATGCGTACAGCAGCATTAATTTCTTTTTTGCATGTTACGCTTGTTAGATTTTTAATTCCAAAACAGACACGAAAAAGGTAAAATGGAGATACAAACAAACAAAGGCTTAAATTATTGTATTTGAAAATATTAACCATCTAAAAGTGGAGAATGTTGACGTATTGTAACACTGGCAAGTACTGCATAAATAAGCGTGTATCAAAATAAGCATTTATTTTATTATCATTCCAGATATAACTGCCATTATTCATAATGTAGAGCAACTAAAAAAGATATATAATAACTTCATGAATTTTGGAATAAATACAATTTCAAAATGAAATGTTTCAATTAAGGCGGTAAAATTTGAAAAGACAATGGGCGGCAACAGTATTGTGACTTTTATCAGAAAAGAATTAGCAAGCACACTAAACATAAAACATTACAGGAAAAAATGTTGCTTAGAAAATTTTAATGGACGAGTGTGAAAATGAGAGCCTTCAACTATAATGATAATATAAATAAATACAAAGACAAAAAATGCTTATGTACATACTTACTTACATATCTACTATAAATCGGTAAAGTGTATAGGTAAAGAGTATGTTATAATAACCGTTCATCATTAATGAACGTCATTGCCGTTCATCCATTCCATGGAAGAAAATTGGTCCGCCCCGGGCGGCACTTTTTAGGGGGCGGCAAAATTTCCTGGAGGAGCAAAAAAAAAAGAGAAAAAGGGGCGGCAGAATTGTAAAAAGGGGCGGCAAAATCGTCTTCCGCCCCGTGGGCTGCTCTGCCAACTGGAGGAGCAAAAAAAAGGGCGGCAGAATTGTCATGTCATCCGCCCCGGGCGGCTGACACCCACGCTACGCCACTGAATGTATCATGCAATTTTTCCTTTTTTTAATTAATTTTAGACTTTTCCTGTATCTAAAGGATCTGGAAGAGATCGATTTACTGGAAGAGATCGCTTTAATCGATAAGTCTGCCTATATTATTGTATGTACCACAAAACTTTGTTACATGTTTATTTTAATTAAATTTTGTGATTAAAGAATATCTATTCTATCTATGTTATTTTATAGATTACTAGCCTTGCGCCCGCGGCTTCGCCCGCGTGAAATATAGGACGTTATCTTACGGGAATATCTATAAAAATTGTAGCCTATGTGTTGTTCTAATGTATAAGCTATATATTCAGTAATTTTTACGTGAAAGAGTAACAAAAGTCCATCCATCCATACTTACAAACTTTCGCGTTTATAATATTTTAGCCTTCCGCCGCTTCCGATTTCACCCGCGCGTTATTTCTTTTTTTAAATACCCCCCCCCCTTCCCTCCACGTTTCCGGATTCAAAAGTACCTACCCTATGTTCATGTTCACCGGGGATAGTGTAGCTATCCAACAGTGAAAGAATTCCCCCTCACTGCGCTGAGAGGTTTATCGTCAGGTTTTAGTAAGTAGGGCCGAAGTGCGAATCCGACACACTGCTCGGGATGAACTTCCGTCCCTGAGTGACCCCCGGCTTCAGCAGGGGGGGTCCGGCGTCCGTTTTGTCAGGGACGCCGGGCCGGTGCGTATTAGCATTTCCTGACGCAAAAAAAAGGTATCACAAACATAACGATCGACGATAACATAACGATATTCACGATCCCCGGCGCAAAAAGCAAGGCTACTACTATCAATCATGGGCTGGTCAATAACCACCAGGCTGGCACCGGCTCGTCCCAATCGGTTGTGAAGGAGAAACCGGGGGAGTTTAGTGGCTAGTGAACGCTTTAGTCTCGAGGCCCACACACGGCCGCAGTAGGTTTAGTTAGCCTGCGGTTATATGGTGCATAGCCTTCCGCCTGCCGCTTCCGGTTTCACCCGCGCGTAATTTTTTTTTTCAAATATTCCTCTCTTCCCCCCACATTTCCGGGATCAAAAGTACCCTATGTTCACCGGGGATAGTGTAGCTATCCAACAGTGAAAGAATTATCCAAATCGGTTCATTAGTTTCGGAGCCTATTCAATTCAAACAAACAAACAAACAATCAAATCTTTCCTCTTTATTAGTATAGATTAGTATAGACAACGACATTGCCATCCCGTAACGTGTGTCACTATAATATTCTTGGTTTCATTCGTTTTGTATTGTAAATAATTTTCATAACTCGTTATTATCGGTCGCGGGTTCGATCCCCGCACGGTACAAACATTTGTGTGCATGAACATGTCTGTTTGTATCGGTCTGGGTGTTCCTATGTATAATATGTATTTATTTACAAAAAAAAAAGTATATAAGTAATGTTTATCCGTTGTCTAGCACCCATAGCACAAGCTATTGCTTAGTTTGGGGCTAGATGGCGCTGTGTGAATAATGTCCAGAGATATTTGTCCAGAGATATTTATTAACTATTAAGAGTTTCTGCCACAAGCCTGGGTCCGAAATAATAGTTATCTATAATACTTATAAGATAAGTATGGTATTATCTACTTACTTGATGAGGATGTTGATAAGGCCTTTTCATAATAATCAAACCTGGATGGACACATAGTTAGTCCTTCCAAAATGTAAGCAACCACTTCAGTTTCTTTTATTTTTGCTATGTATTGTAACTCTCAATGCTGAACTCAATTGAGAAATTACATCACTTAATACAGAATGCTCGAAACTTTTAATAACTAAGCAAACTTTGTTTGTTTGTGGGGCGCTTGCCCCACCTTGGCCCTGATGCCCTGTAAGGTGTGTATACCTTAGAGTGTTACTTTAGACTGCTGCCCCACCCTGGGGGCCCATGGCAGTCCCACCCTGAGCCCATGGCTGCCCCACCCTGATCCCATGGCTGGCTACACCCATGTTTGTTTATATTATTTTTGAAAAAGTATAGCTGTTATCTAATAATTGTCATGCCTTTATTCCCAGGTCAGCCACCTTCTACCTTCGGTACGCCACTTTAATGTTCAGTAACTTTTCATGTAATGAATGACCTATTAGAATAGAAAAAAGTTTATTTGGCACCAAAATTACAACACAAACATACAAGATGAACTTAAACTACAAGATAAACTTATCATCATCATCCCAGCGTGTATTCCCGATTGCAACCAATAGAGAGCTCAATTTTATGGATTTGACAAGCCTGGTTATTATGTACAATGGAGCGATTGCCATATATGTACCTACTTGGAACATGGTCGGGACCAACGGTTTAACGTGCCTTCATCATTCTTTTCAGATATTCAGGTGATTCAAGCCTGCGAGGAATGTTCTAACCAAACTGGAAACAATCACACAAAGTGATGCTTCCCGTAGGACTCGAACCCACGACCTCCGGGTTTTAGAGCCCAACGCACTAAACACTGTTTTACCACTGAGGCAGTTAAAAACTTAAACAATATAAAACTATAGATAGACCTACAAGATAAACCATTACAAGATGAACTTAAATAATAAACACTTGGCCACAGTGCAAATAATAATTATTATCTACATTTAAAAAAATTCAGAATATTAAAATTTCATTGTTTTCTTTCTTGAGGTGAACCGTCCAACGAAAGGTCTCGGATTCAATTTCCGGCACAGTACAGACTGCTAATAAGTACTACATTTCCGGTAAGGTAGTATGGAAAATATTACTTTTTATTGGTCTGGGTCTGGAGTTTACAGAAAACATCTTCACATCCTATAGTAAAGAAGACTTATCCCAAACTATAGATTATGGAATAAGAATCACATTGTGAAGAGTTCATTTCATGTTCATAAATCTTATCTTCCCAATCTGCCTTAAATGCCCGGGCATTTGCCCATCTCTATAATGCATGTTAAGAAAACGGGTACAGTTTCTGGATTTTATAAACACGAGGAAATTCTCGGCTGGCCTCCTGCCATCACTACAATCAATAAACAAATACCCAAAACAGGATATATGAATACATAATAATATCTACCATCAACACTGACCTCTATTAATAACCATCAAAGTTTAATTTAAACCAAGAAAATTAAGAACCAATAATTTAGTTAAAATAAAAAAATTCATCAAGCATGTCAAAATTGATGTCTCTTTGCCTATTAAAACTACAAAAAAAAAACAGTTTCTAGAATTTTTGATTGATCTCATGTCATGTCATGTCATTAATGTCAATGTCAGTGTCAGTTGGTCTCGGAATCTCGATGAGGGTTTGTTTTTACAAAATATTAATTAATCCAGAATAGTATTTTCCTGAGATCACAATGACTTTATTCAACATGGAAATGGATGATGTCCTGTTAAGAATGGGGTCCACTGTCATTAACAACGACATCAAACCTCCAAGTGAATTTGAATACCTTTATAAAAATTGGGGAAAACCACGCAACCAGGAAGAACGGCGCCAAGAGATACTTAATAATCAAAAATAGTGAGATATTTATTTTTCTTAAATTTCAAACTTGCTGCATGATATTGGTGGTGAACCGTCCTGTGCATCTGTGTGCTTCTCTGTGTTTAAGTAACTGGCTTTCATCATCTTCCTGTCCTGTTCCTGTTGTCTGTGTTATAGAAGTCTAATGCCAGAACATAATTATTATAAATAGAATATTTCTAGTGATGTGGGTGTATAGAAATAATATTTACCGACGTAGTAATAGTAGCTCATTGTGTGGGTTTAGAATCTTTAAACATTTTGTCTTTTTGTAATAGAAAGAAACACTGTGGTCTCTGCAACCCATTCTATTGAGAGATACTTAATCAGGAAGCATCACTCAAAAGTGCTGCCATGTAGGCTTCTTTATATGAATCTATAAATGATTATGAGCATATGATTATTCTAAGCTTTTCTGTTTTATAATGCAAAGCGAGAGTCTAAAAAATGTGTGATAGTGTTTCAGAATTGCACAATTGTTACTTACTACTATCGCTACTTTGATGGTATAATCAGAGATGACAGATTTTAATATTTAAATTCAGGTGTAAGTTTAATAACACTTATAACTTAAAAGCTATAAGTATGTCCAAAATTTTTATTTGACCAAAATGGCATGCAGTATGTTTTTAGTACTACATTAATATTTTAGTTTGTCTACCACTGTTAAACACTGGTTCAATTCCTCATATTCCCTTCCATTTGATAGTTTTTTTAGTAGAATTACTTACCCTTCCTGATTTCTGTTTATTCCTAAGTTTCTAGAATGGAAGACTTCAAGTCTATAGATTAAAAAGATAAAAAATCCATTAAGTTTCAGGATTACACTTACCAGATGCAATAAAAAGTAGACTTAAAGCAAAAGGCGAAAATAATTCGATAAAGGAGAATGCAAAACTTGCCTTTGTTCTTGGGCCCAAAAAAATTTAAGTTAATGTGCAGAGATGAGATGTATTCTAGGTGAAAGACCACACACACACCATCAACTTTTATTATGATGACACCGTAATCCGTCCCGGGGAAAAAAGTT
Source organism: Mecyna flavalis (assembly GCA_949319885.1). NCBI lineage: Eukaryota > Metazoa > Arthropoda > Insecta > Lepidoptera > Crambidae > Mecyna > Mecyna flavalis. Next base: position 13,475,550 of record OX439426.1, read on the forward strand.
ATCGTCCATAATAATTTATTATTTTTATATGAACATAAATAATTAACAGAATAAACAATTTTTTTTCACTAGGACCAATTTTCTCGACGCCATAATAAAAGTCAAAGCTGTTTATTGGATCTACTTCGTAGTCGTATGTCCCAGATCTGCACAACTTTTTTTTTTGTGCCCAGTCTTTTGCATCCTTTAGTAAATCGCTAAATTGAAAGTTTTTTTTTGTATATCTTTAATGCTAAAAATAAATTAAACAATAGCTAAAATGTATTTTCTTGTTTTAGTAATCGTAACAACAAAGTAGACACAGCCAGAGGTATAATAGACATGGTGAATAGCGTAGAAGAAGATGAAGAGAGTGACAATGAGGATTCTAATTCTACCGGGAAAGTAAGTCTGTTTGTGTATAAGAAATCATAGTATAATTATTGATGCAATCATCCTGTCATTTCAAAACACAAATTATGTTTTAAACTTCCTTATTGCAAAACTTTGTAAATTTGATAAATAAATACATCAGCCTGCGAAGGTCATGGTAGACAGGGCCTATCTTCTTTTTTTTTGGCCTGTGGAATGCATTGGCCTGTGGACTACCAATGCACCATTAGGCCAATCAAACCTAAGAGCTTTCCACTTCCACAGTGCCGCCTGACAGTGATAACTTTCACAGGCTTTGGTTTATCCTGTATTTGCATATTATTATAATAAATGGTTTTATTTCCTTTTTTTCAGCCATATTATAGACCCAGTATATATGTGGCTGGATTCACCAAGGCACCTGCTAATTACCAAAATGTTCTGATGTTATCAGAATGGTTGGTCGAAAAACCAGTTGACTTTCATGAGAATTGGCTTGTGACTCCCGCCCCTAAGGGAGTAAGAATGCTTGTAGTTGCCTATAGGGTGAGTTTTTTATTCTTAACTTTTTGGACGCCAAAGTTTTCTATACTTGACAAGCACCTGTGCGGGCCCTGTGCGCCAACGACGTCTATACTTGACATAAAACTCTGCCTCTAAAACTATGAAATAAATATGTTTAAAACTATTTATTTCTTTAATTTTAAGGGTATTTTTTCCTTAATTCGACAATAAAAAATAAACCAACTCTGGCATACAGGACAAGACAGTGAGTTGAAGTTAAAAGGTTAAAGTTATTTTATTCTTTTAGATGAATACTAAAGTAATGCATAAGTCCTTAGTCCTTATTAAATTAATAGTTTTTATCTAGGTATGTGCTTTTTTAGGGTTCCGTAGCCAAATGGCAAAAAACGGAACCCTTATAGATTCGTCATGTCTGTCTGTCTGTCTGTCTGTCCGTCCGTATGTCACAGCCACTTTTTACCGAAACTATAAGAGCTATACTGTTGAAAATTAGTAAGTAGATGTATTCTGTGAACCGCATTAAGATTTTCATACAAAAATAGAAAAATAATAATAAATTTTGGGGGCTCTCCATACTTAGAACTGAAACTCAAAATAAATTTTTTCATCCAATCCTTACGTGTGGGGTATCTATGGATAGGTCTTTTAAAATGATAATAAGGTTTCTTATATCATTTTTTTCTAAACTGAATAGTTTGCGCGAGAGACACTTCCAAAGTGGTAAAATGTTGGTCCCCCCCCCCTGTAACTTCTAAAATAAGAGAACGATAAATCTAAAAAAAATATATGATGTACATTATTATGCAAACTTTCATTGAAAATTGGTTTGAACGAGATCAAGTAATTAGTTTATAAATGGGGCTTCCCATACTTAGAACTGAAACTCAAAAAAATTTTTTTCTTCAAACCCTTACGTGTGGTGTATCTATAGATAGGTCTTTAAAAATGATAATAAGGTTTCTTATATCATTTTTTTCTAAACGGAATAGTTTGCGCGAGAGACACTTCCAAAGTGGTAAAATGTTGGTCACCCCCCTCTAACTTCTAAAATAAGAGAACGATAAAACTAAAAAATATATATGATGTACATTACCATGCAAACTTCCATTGAAAATTGGTTTGAACGAGATCAAGTAATTAGTTTTTTTTTAAACGTCATAAATCGTAAACCGCAATTTTCCTCTCATTCAATCAACTCAAATATAAAAACGTCGATCAAACTTACGAACTACAAGAACTTTTATATTATGATGATACTTGCTGCTACGGAACCCTTCATGGGCGAGTCCGACTCGCACTTGGCCGGTTTTTAAATTTAAATTTAGGTGAAAGATGGGTATGCAGCTTGTCTATTGGTTTGTAAGAGTTTCTACTTACTCTATTTAAGATTAGGAACACTTAATTAGGAAATAATCATAATTATGTCTTCCAGCTACTATGATTTTTAAATCGTCTAAAATACGTTTATATTTATTAACTGAACTAGAATATTTTTGTGTTATCTTTTGGAATCAATTGTTTTAGTTTTAATGTTTTCTAATATCTTTACAGGGCGTAACGAAATGTTTTTCAAAAGGTGGTAGATTTCAATTTGCGACACATACTGCTTTGCCTGGCGGAAACCGTTACGATAGGATGAAGTCATGCACTGTTTTAGATGTCTTCTATCAGGAAAAATGCAATACTATGTACGTTTTGGACTTTCTTGCATGGAACAATCAATCCATGACTAATTGTGAGGTAAGTAATTGTAATGTATTAAGTAGGGGTTAAAATTAAGAAATTGCCAATCTGTACTATTAAAATAAAACATTTTATTTTGTATAGCCTGACCAAAAAAATAAAATACCTGCTCTGGAGGCGCCACTTTAGCTATGGTTATAGCAAGCAACACTTGCTTGGTTGCTAACTAACTAACTAATGCCATGGCGACCACTTCGACCCCTAATCCGATCTGCGCTGATGTGCTCGCAGATGGCTTACGTAGCCAATCTTAGCGGCAATCTGTCGTTTATCAAATTGTAACTTGGTTGCTATGGTTATACTCACAAATAACTCACAATATCCAATAATAACAAGGCATGGTTGACAATTATTGACATCACTCTTTGACAGAATAATAATGAATGACATCTTATCGTTTTTTTATTTGATTTTCTCTTGAACAAATTAGTTCCAATATATGAATTTTGAGGAAGCGGGAGCGAGCGCGAGCGCACCCCTTTTCCGCGAAATTCGGGGTAGAGGCCTAAAGGTTTTACGTCAATAAATTCAAAGTATCTATTAGTTCTATTACTACTTAAAAGCAATTTTATACTGTCGCTCCCATTAGTATGTGTATTTATCACTGAGTATACATAAGACTGAAGAGTTAACATGGTTTTAATATTTCCAGACCGAGTTTCGACATTATTGGCTCCAAGGTCAGTTTACTGATATGCCGGAGTTGGGAAAAGTTAGTGAAAAGAACGAAATCAAGTTAGTTTTGCTGCCCAAAGTGTCGTGTGCCCAAGAAAAGTTTAATAAGTAAGTAGTTTGACAATAATTTTATTTAACTCATAGCTTAAAATACACATTCGCTTGTATTATAAAATACCAAAATATTTGTTGCCTGGTAGACAAGGGTTTTTTTTGTGGAGATGAATGCATTTACGCGCTTGGTAGACAAGCCGTGTGTGGGCCTCACAGAACTAACCACTTTACCTTCCCCTCTGCATCGCTTTGCAGGGAGGGGCCTAAGAATGCTTCAACTGTCCTACTGCATGGATATAACTACGCTGTGTTTCGGGTCTAACAAACGGGTACTATAAACACAAGGCCAATTTTTTTTATCTTCACTTTAGTTCCATTTTTGGCTCCAAGTTTTAGGTGGAATATTCGAACGCTCCACAGTATGTCTACAGGACTGGAAAGTCTTCTTTCGCTTATTTGTAGATATTTTTCTTCAGGTGTTTATAATCCTTTCTTTCAACCAGGTAATTGTGCGAATGCAGAGTGGAATCACTATTGGTTCAGGTCCCAATATGCGGCAAACCCCTTACGAGTAAATTATTCAATGCGCGTCCACATTAAACTCAAGTGTAATATGCCCCTTATTCTGTTACAGTTTCATGATGAAGTGGCCAGCATTTGGAACTATTTATCCGCTCGTAGACGGGCTGTTGTTCTACCACAGGCTGGCACACTACACGTCAGGTCCAACACCGCTAGTTGGCTGGCTGTTTCCTTACATGGTGCCAGAAGTTTTGGGTTCTGGTGAGTGAATGTGATAAGTTAGTTACAGTACGCGCGCGAGTTCATGTCCATCGGGGACTGAGGGGGCACGCGGGAGCGGCGCGCCCCGCCTTCACCCGCCGACCCGCATTCGTCCGCCGTTGAGTGTTGTCCTAGACGAGAATGACGCGCTCTTGTCGATATTTTATAATTGTTTTGTTTAATAACAAGACTAATGTCTGACTGATAGTGATAGTGACTAATTTAATGTTGCATTTTATAATTGTTATTTTTTTATTTTTGTAATAAATCAATAACAAGTATTGGGTATATTTATTTCATGAGTTGCAAACATATAGAAACACTTTATCACACATGTTAAAAATATACAGATCAAGTAAACATAATACATGACAACCATGCAAAGGCGATCTTGTCGCTTGAAGCGATATCTTCGATGTAACCCCGTATGTAGGAAAAGCGTTTCAGAAACGAATAGTTTACTCACTAAAAAGTTCCAAAAAATATGGGATGGATATGGTTGACCTAATAGGTAATAACTTTCGATATCGATATTAGTATAATAAGGTTAAGTAACATCACTACCGCATTCTTTAGGATGGACATGAACTCGCGCGCGTACTGTAGCTTAGTTGCCCATACGACTTCCAAATCTTCAAGAAAAGAGCGTATTTCTTCCGTAAAGGCCGGTAGCGCATTTGTGTTTATTCTAGTGTTGCTGATGTCTATGAGCGGCGGTAGTCACTTACCATTAGGTGTGCCGCAAGCTCGACTGCGCTCTATTTTATAAAAAAACAATTTGTTAGGTTGTTGAGACATGTTTTGTATTTCTTTTTATGTAGCACATTTTATGGATGTTTAACTGCCTCAATAATTTTCTAAGTGAAGCTGCAGTATGCACCAAAAAACATAAATTTTAGAAAGCGCCAATAGATGACCAAAGATAGTGCAATGGATTCGAAATATTCGAAACCCATCTAGGACAATCATTTAAGTTTTGTCTCGCGTTCGAAAGTTTTATTGCATTAAACTTAAATTGCAAGCATTGTCATTACGCTAAGACCTATCATTGTAACTTTAGCTTGACTCAATAATGGAGGCTTTTGTCACAGAATATATAATAGTACTAACGTATGCAGTGATTTAATGTGATCAACACTTATGTGATGAACATTTGTATTTGTTCTGTGTCTGGATGGTTATTTGTATTTAAATATACACTCGGCGGCAAAAATAATCGCCCACTTGGCTTTTTCCATACAAACGTGGTCACTTTAGCGTCTCATAGATAGAAAACTATTTGCAGCTGTGCAATGATTATTACGTCAATGGAGAGGCCCAACGCCCAATTTTTGAGTCACAGTTTCAAAAATTGCCAGAAACCGCTCAATTTTCTCAAAAAGGAAAAACAATAAACCGAATTCATCGCTCCATACATCGTAACATGAAGTTTGACTTGACTTTATTGATTTTTCCTTTTTGAGAAAATTGAGCGGTTTTTGGCAATTTTTGAAACTGTGATTCGACAATTGGGCGTTTGGCCTCTCCATTGACGTAACAATCATTGCACAGCTGCAAATAGTTTTCTATCTATGAGACGCTAAAGTGACCACGTTTGTATGAAAAAAGCCAAGTGGGCGGTTATTTTTGCCGGTGAGTGTACATTTGTGGTACCTATGTTGTTTCTGACACCCATAACACAAGTGCTCACGCTACTGTTGTCCAATATTTATTAATTATTATTTATCTAGAAACTTATAATTATTTTTTTTTGTCTACAGATATCACAATACATCAAGCTTACCTAATGGAAAAACCAGAAGATTACGTAGATCAAACCACCTTTATCAGGGCCTTTGAAGAGAAGCTTTACAAGAAATACAGGAGGAGAACCCGTTATCCTTCTTTCACAATAGACACATTTGATATCAACAAGCTCATGGTAATGTTAAAATTTTTATGAATATATAAATTTTTTATCTTTTGTTAGTAACCTTTTAAACCAGTTTCACCACTTTTAAATGGGTTCCTGATAAATTATCTGAAGAAATAACAACTATGCATTTTTAAGCGTTTATAAAATGACGGCATCTAGGATATTGGACATATTTTCATGCCTCAGTGACTCGAATTGAGTCTTGGCACCTTTCCCTTACGATCTCACGACAATCCTTGTAGAAAGATTAATAAGTAACGGTAATCTATCTGGCAGCGGTCAAACTCTGGCCCTTAGAATAATTTATCCTTGGAAATTGGTCATGAAACAAATAAGCGAACCGGCGACCTTTGGTGTTGTAGCCGTTATTTTTTTTTTATTTAATGCAATTCGTTTTGTTGTCTTTTTATTAAATATGTAGTGTAAAGGATGAAGGCAGCCAAAAAAAGAGATTCACACAAAAAAATATATTTCCAATGTTCTCCGATACGTAACATACAATTTCAAATGGCGCTCGACAGAAGTCATCTTCTCGCGACGGCCAATCGCGTGGGAGCGCTGCAGAGCGCTGCTGCAGTCTATAATACTAACGCGCTGCGATTGGCGGACGCGGCAAGGTACGAGCGTGGCAAGCTACGATTGGTCGAGGAGTCGCGTTAGGTCTTGAGTCCCTAATGTGCGTTACAATAGTTACTAAAAACCTAAGGTTTTAATTGTTTAATGCCTTTTAAAATTATTTCATTAACTCCCCCGGTTTCCCCTTCACACCCGAATAGGTATGTGCCGGTGCCTGCCTTATTTTTGGGATGGGAAATTTACTTACATCCTCAGCCACGGGGGTGACTGAGGGGGTGCGGGACTACCGCAGAGTGCGAACTTCCCACTAAATCCCATCGGGTCCCTCATGGTCGCGTTGGTAGCACTCCCTAGTCCCATGCCTGAGGCCTGCCTTGACAGACTTAAAAGTTCTGTTGAATATTAATTAATATTTATTTTTACTTCCAGCCTGAACTTGCACAAGAATCAACTGACAAAATGGATGCAGACGAAACTTCTAAAGAACCGACTCCGAAAGAAGAGTCAACTGACATAATGGATGCACAAGAAATTCCTAAGGAACCAACTCTGAAAGTAGAGTCTGCTGATATAATGGATGCACAAGAAACTCATAAGGAACCAATTGTATCTATTAACAAAATGGATGCAGAAGAAACTTCTAAGGAACCGACTCCACAGGCAGAGTCCCCTGCCGAACCAGCTATCAGTCCTCAAAAAGACCATATACCACATGTACCGAGGACCACATGGTGGAAACTTCCCGGCCAGAAAAAGGATGAGCAGTAATTACCTTATATAGATAAGTTGAAAAGGAAACTAAAGAGTTTCTAAGAACTGAATTTTTGAGCATATTTTACGAGCAATCCTTTACAATTGAACTAAAACAAATTTAAACGAACGACTACGAAAAACGAAATGCAAAATTTATTACATCCATACAAGTTGTTTACATCCTTATCGTGTTTATGTACTTTACAGCAAGTAAGAAAAATACGATCGTAAATATAGATAAAAATCGCGTCGTATATATTTGTTTTATTTCACTGAGTAGTAATCGCGTTAGTATAAAAAAGTACATGGTTATAAATGTTGTTAAGTAGTTAAATGTTTCTTTACATTTAAACTGGAAATAGAGTATATACCATTTTTAGTTGTCGGAAATCACAGTAACTTGTATAATTTTAATATTGGTAGGCTAAATTCCGCTATCATCGTCTGAAAATAATGCATATTTTCTTAACGTATAAAGTTCGCATTAAAATGAAGGGATAGCGTCGGCGATGGACCACTGTGGTATATACCACTTTGTTTTATTATTTAGCCAGTAGTAGAATAGTGGCAACCATAAATTGAAACTTATTCTGGTGTAGTACCTACAGGCGAAAACAGAATTTGGTTGAAATAACAGGTTTGACTTGAAGCCTCTCAAGTCGGGGTACCTGGGGATGGGCTGGTCAATAGCCACAAGGCTGGCACCGGCTCGTCCCAATCAGGTGTGAAGGGTAAACCGGAGGAGTTTAGTGGGTAGTGGGACTTAGTCACCCCCACACACGACCGCAGGCGTCGCTAGCATGCGGTTATGGCGCGTAAATGCGTTCTCCTCCGCAAAAAAAGGTTGTACTGTATTTCCAGTATTCAAAATCTTCATAATTCGTGTCCATAATCATAATTATTTACAGACGTAGTAGGTAATGTGGTAGATAACTATTTTGATCTGGTACATTTATGTACGGAAGTTAATTCTCTAATCACCACTATTCTATGATTGAGATGGATTAAAGTTTTATAACTTGATGACTACGAAAGTATTTATAAATATGTCTATTATATGAAAGTATAATTAATTAATTATGATTAGTGAATAAATCTATGGATTTAAATCGATTGACTGTATTGAGACAGGTGGAAAAACTTCAACTGAATTTAACTGTAACTTGTATGTTCTAGGTGTATAATATCTATGATATTCAGTGTCTGAATGTTAGAGCTATGGTTGTAAACCCACCTTAAATCAGTTGATGTTGTGAATTTCTGTGAAAATAATAATAATCCAATGGCGAATACATAACGCTAAGCCAACAAACAATGAGGGTATTTTATAAAGAAATATCTACTAGATGGTTCAGCTCCTATTACTTTTTAGGATGCCTTAGCGCAGCTTCCGTTGTCATGGCATCAGGCTAAAATAGCTTCTATTGTACAAAATTACATGAAAATTACAGTAAAAAATCCTGTCAAAACATTGACTTAAAAGTCGTGTCAAAATTGACCGTTGTACTTGGCATTGACAGCTATATATCGCCATCTAGTGAATATTGTCTTTCGAAAAACCTCAATTGTATTTCATCGTAGCTCCCCGTATCACCAATAAAATACTGTAAGTGCGGGTTACTTTCGCTCAATGGGGCAACTTGGTTCATATTAAATAAGATTCTTTAATCTTTTCTTACCCGCCTCTTTGCAGCGAAAGCAGTTATTGAACTAGTTCAATTCCTATTTGGTAAATAATATTACTAAGTGGTGGGTACTTTAATCTTTTTTTATTGAAGCCAAAGTTAACTTCCAGTGCTAAAGGAACCCGCACTTACGATGTCTTTTATGCTTATACAACGTGTTGAACGTGTTACGTTAAATGCGCAAAACCTGAAATTAGTTTGATCAGAATAACGAGTAGAATCTATTAAACCACTTTTTATTAAGGTCACCTTTTTTAAAAAATATTAAAAATGTTGTCCTGTCTATTTATTGATAGGTCAAGCCATCAAGCGCGCAAACCATACCTACCTACTCGCTCTTCGACATAGCGTCGTCGCAGACGCAAGATACGATCAGACTTGCCAGTAAAACGAAAACAGTTCATAAAACCTTTTAATATTTTTTAATGTTCATAATTAGGTCAATTGAATTAAAAATCATTTAGGGTGTCTGAGGTTGTGCGCATTTAACATAATAAGTTGTATTATTGTAACTTTAGCGGCTCATTGGTAACGTGATGTAGAAAGTAAGTTAATATTAAAACTACATTTTAATGTACGTTACATTAGTAATATTGTATATTATATTATGATGACTGATATTGATATCAGACGGAAGACCGTCAGGTATAGGTACGAGGTATGTCGTAAGATGGGGTTTTTATATTCAGTATAGATAAACACTTACTGGGAACATGATCGTGCCCATTTTTATCGGATTGCTTAAAAGAGACCATGGTTGTGATATCAGGTTTAGGTGTAAGGCCTCCTCTAAAAAGTCACTGGCGGTTTTTAAAATTTTCTACTGGGACTAATTGGTTGAACCCAAGGGCGTCGCCAGCTTATGATTATGGGGGGGGGGGGGCAATATTATTTAGGAGAAAAAATATGAACGCCGAGGGCATGAACCGTTACCGCTTTGCGGCTAGCTACATTTGATCTCTAGGGGGGGGGGGGGGGGGGGGGGCAACTGCCCCCCCCTGCCCCCCCTTGGCGACGCCCTACTTGAACCTACCAGTTGCTCCAACATTAGATGTCTAAATTTATAAAAAGTGTGTTAGATTGAGGACTTTAGTCCTGATTTTTAACTCTGTTTAAACGGAGAAAAGACAATATTCAAGATCGTCTTATAATAATAAATAAATGTAATAAAGCTACAGCTACAGTACGATGGGAACTTCAAATCGGGTAGATAAATAAGATGGCTGACAAATGACCCGTGAAATAAGTGCTTTCCGTTTCACGAGTTATTTAAAAAATCAATTTCGGGATTGATTTTTTTAGACGCGGAATATTTCTTTGATTTCGTATCTTGGAAACCAAATGTAGTGTGGTCTCGTATACTTAAGCGATCCGGAAACCTGTGTGTTCATTGACGTAGATATACCACATTTTCTGTGGTGAGTATTTTTTACGAGCAAGCTTTTTTGCATTTTTAGGGTTCCGTAGCCAAATGGCAAAAAACGGAACCCTTATGGATTCGTCATGTCTGTCTGTCTGTCTGTCTGTCCGTCCGTATGTCACAGCCACTTTTTACCGAAACTATAAGAGCTATACTGTTGAAAATTAGTAAGTAGATGTATTCTGTGAACCGCATTAAGATTTTCATACAAAAATAGAAAAATAATAATAAATTTTGGGGGCTCTCCATACTTAGAACTGAAACTCAAAAAATGTTTTTTCATCCAACCCTTACGTGTGGGGTATCTATGGATAGGTCTTTAAAAATGATAATAAGGTTTCTTATATCATTTTTTTCTAAACTGAATAGTTTGCGCGAGAGACACTTCCAAAGTGGTAAAATGTTGGTCCCCCCCCCTGTAACTTCTAAAATAAGAGAACGATAAATCTAAAAAAAATATATGATGTACATTATTATGCAAACTTCCATTGAAAATTGGTTTGAACGTGATCAAGTAATTAGTTTATAAATTTTTGGGGCTTCCCATACTTAGAACTGAAACTCAAAAAATGTTTTTTCTTCAAACCCTTACGTGTGGGGTATCTATAGATAGGTCTTTAAAAATGATAATAAGGTTTCTTATATCATTTTTTTCTAAACGGAATAGTTTGCCCGAGAGACACTTCCAAAGTGGTAAAATGTTGGTCACCCCCCCTCTAACTTCTAAAATAAGAGAACGATAAAACTAAAAAAATATATAATGTACATTATTATGCAAACTTCCATTGAAAATTGGTTTGAACGAGATCAAGTAATTAGTTTTTTTTAAAACGTCATAAATCGTAAACCGAAATTTTCCTCTCATTCAATCAACTCAAATATAAAAACGTCGATCAAACTTACAAAGAACTACAAGAACTTTTATATTATGATGATAGATACTTGCTGCTACGGAACCCTTCATGGGCGAGTCCGACTCGCACTTGGCCGGTTTTTTTGTTTCTAAAATGTCTACATGAATCATGTTATATAATAACATATAACATTCTTTACTTTTAAATTATACCTCTACTGCTACTCATTATCTTGACCAATTTTATTATAAATAATAAAATTATTTTACCTGACGTGTCTTTGTGACAAATGATAAGAGGTGGATAATAAGTTATCCATTAATTAATTAATTATTGATGAAATGGAATGTATCCAAATATTATGTTTTACTAGTAAACGCAGTGAATTTGTTTGATAAACTGGTTTGCGTGGTATAAGGAGCTTTTAGCACTCGGCTGATATTGACAGAGTGAAATTAAAACTTAACAATCTGTCAAACTTTCAAATATAATATGATATTTATTACTGACTAGCGGTCGCCTCCGTGGTCCCCCCCCTTCCTCCCACATTTCCAGGATCAAAAGTAGCCTATGTCACCCGGGGATAGTGTAGCTTTCCAACAGTGAAATTGGTATTTTCAAATCGGTTCAGTACTTTCGGAGCGTATTCAATACAAACAAACAATCAAATCTTTCCTCTTTATAATATTAGTATAGATGGGAAAAGAGAAACGACGACGACGACGCAATAGATGACTGAGGATGACTATTGTTTTTATGATTGGTAAAAAATGACATTTTCACTATTTATATGTAGGTAATGAAATATAATGCAATTATGCAATAATGCAATTAATGCAATTATATTTCATATAGGTAATGAAATTGCAAAAGCTGCTATTTCGAGTTAAAAGATAGATATTAGGGACATCTGTTATACAATATCTTTGGAGTGCCAAAAGATCCTTGTATCTCTGTAGGAAGGTATATTTAGGGGTTGGAAATGTCATTATTGTGACTGATGAAATGTGATTAAGGGTGCCTGCCTACTGGTATAAAATAATATCAGCGAACCTTTATATTTTCTTTTATTTCTTACTTTCAGAACCAAAATGGTTCAAATATGACTAGGTATGATTTCGTGATAGAGTTATTGAAGATTGTTTTAGTTAGTTTAATTTGTTAGTCTATCAAATGACGTCAGCATTTTATCGTATTTTTTATTTGTGATTTTAATTCTTTAAAATTTATTGTTGTTACCTCATTTATTTTCTAAGGTTTAGTGTTTTTTTGATATTGTTTTGTTATTTCGTGTCATGTTACAAGCTACAAGCTTTGGAATGTAAAATGTGGGTTTGACGGAAAAATTATTCTGTCTGAATGTCTGATTATTAAATATATAAAAGTCTATTTAAAATTAAGAAACTCTTTTTTTCTAGTTAATTTCTTTAATTCCTATTATACCTATATATTACGTCATATCGGCTCTAATCTTACCTAATCGTTTTGACGAAATAAAAAAAGCTAAATCTTTTATGTACAGTAAAAATTACGGGAAACAGGCGTGACTGTAGTAATACAAATACAATACTATAAAACAATTTTGTTGCCTTTGTGACGTGTGATGACGTCACGCTAATGCCACCATCGTGACCTATCAGTCACGATTCTCTTGCTCATTCTCTCGACTTCATTAACTCGCTCGCTACGCCCGTGGATACCCAACACCACCACTTCGTCCATCTTTAAACTCGACAAATAAAACAGTTTAAAAAAGTCCTTTATTAATAAGTGGGACACTTATTAATAAAGCACAGGTACAATTTCTATAAAACAACTTCATCACAGCGTGGTGCCCCCCCGCCTCCATAAAAGAGAGGGGGGGGGGACTTACCCAATATCTCCTCCCATGTGCGATACCCCCACGCATTAAGCAGTGATGCTGTGACAACCACGACACCATTGGCAGCAACTTACCTACATAGTTACGATGACAGTAACAATATTATATAGACAACGCCGTATGTTGCTCGTAAATTTATAGCACGATTTATCTGAGTTTTACGGTTCAATTCTCGGTAATATACCCCTTGTCGACAGTAAATCAAAAAATTGAGTCTCGCACTGAATATTCTTAGGTAAAATTGCCCGGTCTTCGGTAACTTATCTGGATTGTCTATGGAATAACATGAATTATTACGGTCACTTTATTTTGGTAAGTATATCTATTTGCAGGTTATCAAAATAATATTTCGATTCTAGAATTTTCTTGAATTCCCATCGGAATCATTCTAACTTCGGAAGATAATAAGTTACACTGAAAAGTAATAATATAAGGCCAACCTGTGCCTCTGTGTTGCGATAATAGTTGCGAGTAGAGATGGGTTTATGCCCTGGCATATTGGGCGTATTGAATAAACGCCGGATAAATGCCCGTTTACGCCGAATAAATGCCCTTGGTCAGGGCAAAAACTGTAACACAAATTTTATTTAAAAAATCATTCTGGTAGCTTTAATTATGTGCGCAGAAAAGGTAAATTCATAAAAACATTCAACTATACCTAATATATTGCAATAAACCATAAGGAAGGAGATCATTTTTTTGGGACTTTTGTGAAAGTGATGCCGGCCAACATAAAAATTAGTACGTATCGATAGAACTAGCCATTTAAAGCAATAGTTAATATGGCACGAAAGTTGTAGGATCGCTCTGAACCAAGTTAAATACAAGTTCTAAGATTCACTTTTTTCATACATTCATAGCTGGGCATTAACTCGTTAATCCGTTAATCGTTAATTAACGAAGTTAACATTTCCAGTAACGGATTAACTTTTAAGTTAACTTAAAAAAATGTTAACGGACTCGTTAACTTCCGTTACATTTTTCCAAGTCCGTTAATCCGTTACTTACTATTGTCCCACCGTATGAGAGTGAGGGAATAGAGAGTGCACCTGTGCTTGCGAACTTACTTGTGCACTTAAATATATCCTGCGTAGTTTGCTGATCGTAAAAAGATTGGCCGCCGTAGTTGAAAAACTCGGCTAGGAGGACGGTTTACCGCACCGTGCCATTAAACACTCTAAATATACACTCTTTTTTTGTTTGTGTCAATTAATTTAAATTTTCTATCATTTATTACTATGTCATCTCGACACGTGTCCACTTAAGAAAACTTAAAATAAATCACTTTCATGTTTTCGTCAACTGAACACGTTTGATAAAATAAGAACATTATTATGGTGAAGTAAGTACAAAACATTGAACGAACAGCATAGCATGGAACGGGACGTGCAGAATAGAATGAATGCAGCATGGATGAAGTGGCGACAGATCTCGGGAACAACATGTGTGTGACCCACGGATGCCCCTTAAGCTTAAGGGAAAAAATTACAAAACGGTCATCAGACCTGTCGCAATGTATGGATCGAAAGAAAGGTACATGCAACTGAGATGCGCTTGCTAAGATGGATGTGTGGAGGTTGGATAAGATTAGGAATGAGTAGGTATATAAGAGGAAGTTTGAAAGTTGCACCGGTAGTGGATAAAGTAAGGAGTGCAAGGTTAATATGGAATGAGAAGAGAAGACACACATGTCGCCAAAAGAATGATAGTGCGTAGACGGAGATTTAAGCAGAGGAGGACCGAAAAAGAGATGGATGGATTGCGTGAAGTATGATTTGAAAATAAAAGGAGAGAATGTAGAATTGACGGCTAATAGGAGTGTGTGGAAGGAAAAAACATGTTGCGCCGACCCTACATAACGTGGGATAAGGGCAAGGAAATGATGATGATGGTAAAGTGCCTGAGATCACGTAGATTAATGCCACGTAAATAGACCATCGTCTGACTAAACGGTTTGACAACTATAAAGAATCAAAGTTACGGAAATATAAGTATCGGTGTTGAAAAATATAATAAGTAGAACTCAAATTTTGCGTTTTTTTAATGTACCTACCCGATGGTAAGCAATCACCGCCGCTCATAGATACCTGCAACACCGGAGGAGTCACAAGTAAGTTGCCGGCCTTTGAGAAAGAAATTAATTGCCCAAATAACAACCTTACTTCATTTGGATTATTCCCAAGGTCCACCAAGCAACGTTGCGACAACTTTTAAGTTTTGTTCGCAAAGTTCACCAACAGGGCACGTTAGGAACAATAACAGCGAAAAAGAGATAAATATATTATTCTGAACGTCCACCTCAGAAAACGTCCACCAGTCGTGGACCTGGAATGAAATGAAGAAGAAATTGTAAAAGCACTATTCTCAACCGGTATCTTTGAATTAGTTCTTCTCTTGTCTTTTATTATCATTGAATATCATAAAGATAACCTCCTTACAGTGTAACTGGAGATTCAATATTTTTTGTTGTAGATTGAAATATTGAATGAGTGTGACTGGTTGGGAATACGCTACGCCACTGCTCCCAACGGGTTACAGTCAAGTGTGACTCTGTGTGACTAGTTGGAAATCATTTTACAAAGTTATCCCAACGAGTCCCACTGTATCCTGAAACAAAGTAAATCTTTTCGTGACGAGATAACAAAGTAATAAATGATACAAATTTTAATTTCACTAAATGGACCCACCTTGTCAAGTCTCGTGTGTCCAGTTGGTAAATAACCCCTTTAATTTCTGATTTTTTTAAGCATTATTTACCATGTGTTAACGGATTAACGATTAACGTTAACTTGCGTTAATTCGTCCCAAAAGAAGCGCTTTAACGTTTAACGAAGTTAACTTTTTTAGTAACGGATTAGCGATTAACGAAGTTAAGTATTTGATTAACGATGCCCAGCTATGCATACATTTTACTGATTTCTGAAAGTGCCGGCCAACAAAAACTAATTGTACATATTGTTAGAACTAGCCATTTGAAGTAATAGTTATTATAGCACGGAAGTTGTAGGATCGCTCTGAACCAAGTTATTTAAACTAGTTCGATGATTCATCATATTCATACATTTATTGACTGCTGGAAGTGCCGGCCAACAAAAAGTAATTGTACACAACCAGATTATCGCACGAATAACACAGTCAAAGGCCTTCTCCATGTCTAGAAATAGGAGATGTACAGGCGTATCCCTTGTTCTATATCTCTCCATGGCGATCCTTAATGCAAAAACGGGATCCATGGTTCCATAGCCGGGGTTGAAGCCATATTGGCTCTCCAAGAACGAACACACCTGCCGTATGTAAGAGTCAACTATCCGTTCAAAAAGTTCATGGTGTGGGATATGACCGAAATTCCGCGGTAGCTGTCGCGCTCCTGCACTGATCACTTGCCTTTGAAGACCAGGTTGATGACACTTCAGCCTCGTCTGACTAGGATCCCCTCGGTAAGCATCCGGTTATAAAGGGATTCAGGGGAAGGTCAGGTAGATGTACCTCTTTGTGCTGCTTTTTCAGCGGCTCATGGTAATACGAGCGAAATCTCTCCTTCACCACGAGGTCCTCGCATTACAGAACATCGCGCCTGAATGATCTCCTTTATTTAACAGTTTAGAGTATGCTTTACTACTTAAGTGGTAACTGTAACTATACTTCGGTTCACCGATCGTGTCGGCCGATGACGCCGACGCGACGCGGGCGCAGGACTGTTCCGGGGGAGTAACCGCCACCGCTAGATTTATGTAATTAACGAGAGTTATTTTTTTTTTGAGGCGCTCGTGGCACTGCTCTGACAGTGGTTTATTATCGATAACGAAAGTCAAGCTACCCTCGCCGCGGTCGGTTAATGGATGGGTGACCATTCTGGCCACAGTTCGTGACATTTATTTCGAGCGTCTCCGTGCTTCGGAAGGCACGTTAAGCTGTTGGTCCTGGCTAATATTTACTATAATGTAGATTTTAGTCGTCAAGCCTAGTCAGAGGCCATTTGGCGGCTTGATAACATCTGACATTAAGGTTGGTCACCTGCTTACGCACCCCTCCACCAACCCGCACTAGGCCAGCGTGGTGGAGTATGGCTCACACTATCTCACAATTGAGATAAGGCCTGTGTCCCAGCAGTGGGAACGTATATAGGCTGATGATGATGATGAAGATTATTTTTTATAATTGTACCTAAATAATTCGAACTTTCAACTGTGATTTTATAACAAGACTAATTATTTAATTAAAATTATTTTAATTTACGAAAATACGTACACTAAGTTCCATTTAAAGTTAAGTTCCTGCAGGTTCCTGCATAATTTTTTAGAACTTGTAGTTATTTGTTTTTATGCCCAGTAATCGGGCATTTATTTGGGCGTAAACTCATTTATGCCCAATATGCCAAGTTTATGCCCATTCTGTCCATATTTGTTTTTGCCCTCGACCCATCTCTAGTTGCGAGTTTTTAATTTGATGGCTCGAGGCTCTTAGCAGCGTTCTGCTCGCCCTGTAAGCGGGTGGGATCAAGTAGAAGCTTGGTGCCACTATGGTCGACAAAGGAGTGTGACGGGTTATAAGGGTATGCTTCGTTCTTTCTCAAGCATCGATCATTGCAGATCTCTATCTGGTATGCTCTCCTCCTGTGATCCTTTTGCATGTGGGGCTCTTTAAACCTCACATGAAAAGGATGTGGGCCCAAATGCACTCCGGGCCGACAACATGTCCCCTGCGTCAACAAAAAAAAAATAGTTTGGTTCACACATAGTCATTATCTATCAAATGCCCCCAGTGGAACCTATAGTCAATTAGGGACTACTTTTTTTGAAGAAACCAAACAGTAATCTACACATTTTAAAAAATATAACTTCTGTTCTTCATGCCTAGCATTATGTGCTACTAATAATACCTACTTATTTACGATTCTCAGATTAAAGCAATGTTTGAGTATTCAATAGATAAGTTATTGCCCATTTACGAGTTTCCCTATAACTTCGTCTCCACAGTGCTCATATCATTCGTAGCCATATTTTATAGCATCATATTTTGATTTACGACTCGCAAATATCGTCAGCGTTTATTAGGCACTCCGATTTACACCATCTTTATTCAGGATTGAGGAACTATGGGACTTTTATTGCAGTGATTGCTTTAAGAAAATTCCTTTTTATTTTAGTGATTTACTGTTATTGCCTTCCGCCGGTGGTGTTGCCCGCTAAAGGTATCTATTACAGTAAAGTCTTGCTCTATTCAGAGATTTTTGCGTGAAAGAATAACTAACATCCGCATTCCACAGGGACGCTTCCAGGTGAAGTGCCCTTTTAAGGAATAGGCCGCAGTGGCCGCTTACCATCAGGTGGTCTGCGTGCCTGTCTGCTAACTGACCTAGTATAAAAAAAAAACATAAAATATATTGCAATTTTGGCGTTTATATTCGCTTGGCCCCTAGTACAATTGTTATTTCCCAGAGTCAGCACCGAGTGTTCATACATTAAAACTTGATTTAATTAGAGACTGTTCTCTACATATTCAAATCAAGTTAAAAGTTATGATTAGCTTACTTCGCTTACATGTAGTTTCAGCTGCAACAACATGTTGGCAAGGCGCCATGGTGAGTCGGCCGTATAAAATACAAGTTCTGTTGAAATGTTTCGTAGAGTTCATAGAGAAATAATTTACTTAAATCTTATCACAGCGACTAGCATTTCTAAGGCGGCCACATAAATTTTTGGGCCATTTCGATTCTCCGCTCAGCCGGATTAGGACTCCCAAGATACGGGCGGGTTTCTTCTTTAAGGCCAACTGCACGAACAAACAAGTTTAGGCTCATCCGTCTGGTTAAAATTTCGTTACACATCATAATGTTCAAAAATTTTGTTTAAAGGAAAGTAATAAGATCCGTTTCCTACTACATAGTTATGTGAAAACTTACCAGCTTTAGCTAGTAGTGTCTAACCTTAGTTAAGACTATTCAGTTTGAAGATTTAACGATTTCAGTTCTTTCTGCAAAAAGTGCACTAATCTGATGGCATACGCAAATGAAAATACTCAGATAAACGTATATACTTGGAATGAATGAACAAATAGTATTTTCCTAACCGCAAAACGAGGCAATCGGTGCGATCAAAAGAAATGACGTGTGAGTTTATTTACATAAAAGCACGAAGAAAAGGCCCCGTCACGGTAGAGAGTGGGTCATCCCTTTATGTAACTTCATCAGAAAGTTTTTGCCGAATCATTTCAAAACCGCGATTTAGTTTGGCAGTTTGTTTTATAGTTCTTTTTAGTTTTATTGTGAATATAACGATCCCTCATTATTGTTTGTTTTTCAGTGAGACCGTGTGTACAATACCTACGTAGAAGTGGCTCCGGTGAAATTCCTAAATCAGAAGATTTCTCAAAAAGAATGTTAAGAATATACCTATAGAGAAAAAAAATTACAAACTTAAATTTTAGTAGGTACAGTAAGGTAGGCGAGTACCAATTAAAGAATAACACCCATGGCAGAGCATTTTGCGCCCCCTATTAAATCGAATGAATTGCGAAACGGCTCAGAAGAAATGAAATTTAGCCAGCAACCACCTGGGACATACCAAAACAACGCATAAAATTCCAGTGCTCCATCTAATCCTAATTTGTTTAGAAGGACATGTGTAATTTCTCCCACGTGTATTTAGTAAAGCACTTACATAGGTATATCTAGCAAAAATTGAAAATAATTGTAAGAAAGCCTATGTACACGGGGGATGTTTTTTTTTAATTACTTCATGTTGGCTAATAATTGCTTTAATGGGAAGTGTGCTAGTGTTATTATAGTAGATTATTTCATAACTTTAACAAACGTTACAGGCTTTATGATGATATTTTACGAGTACATACTACAGTTTCATCATTACCATTTCGTACAAAATTCATCTTTCATCAAATGTTTTGAAAATGTGGTTGAAAAAAGTTTGCATCACAATTTTGCAACACCAACTATAAAATACCTACTGTCAATTTTTACAATCGACTTTGGACCAAAGAGTTTAACTATAGGGCTGCAGGCCTGGCAAAATGCCACGGGCTCCCCACGCGACGCGAGAGCACCTGCCCAGAGAGGCCGGGGCTACAGATATGACCTAAATTTTAAACAAAATATTGTACCTATTAAATACCTACTTTTAAATGAGAATTACGGCTGAATCCAAAGAATATCATAATAACACGCTCCAGATGATGAACTTGGTGAGTTCATTCTCTAAGAAAAAAAAAATAGCCAATTCTCTATATTCAAAACTAGCGGGCGCCCGCGGTTTCAACCGCGTGGTTCCCGTTCCCGTGGGAATTGATCAATCAATCAATTCAATTTTTCTCGCCGTAAAAACCATCCCTGAACTCCAAGGAACATTAAAAAAAAAATTGGCCAAATTGGTCCAGGCGTTGTAGAGTTATGCGCTTACCAACACATTTTGCGATTCATTTTTAACCGACTTCAAAAAAGGAGGAGGTTATATGTTCGACTGTATGTATTTTTTTTTTTTTTTTTTTATGTATGTCCGTCGATTTCTCCGTCAATTGTGGACCGATTTAAATAATTCTTTTTTTATTTGAAAGTGCATAGTTCCGAGGTGGTCCCATTGTCACCATGTCAGGATCTGATGATGGGATCCCGGAAAAATCAAGGGAAAACCTCAAATTTTATAGGCTGCGCCTACGCGTTACTTGTTTTTTCTGAAGCCATTCAAGTTTTTGCGTCCGATAGACATCATTTTATGTTGATGAGCTGATGATGGAAGGTACAACTCCTTAACGGTTAGGAGTTAGGGGATAATTCTTTCAGTATTGTAGGAATATGTGGACCGTTAGTTGTATTTCATGTACTTTTGCAGCTAAGGTGATGATGGAAAGTACAACTCCTTAACGGTTAGGAGTTAGGGGATAATTCTTTCAGTATTGTAGGAATATGTGGAACGTTAGTTGTATTTCATTTACTTTTGCAGCTAAGCTGATGATTACCCGGGGATGGGCTGGTCACTAGCCAATAAGGTTAGCACCGGCTCGTCCTAATCGGGTGTGAAGGAGAAACCGGGGGAGTGTAGTGGGTAGCGGACGCTTCGGTCTCGAGTCCCACACACGGCCGCGGGTCTAGCTAGCCTGCGGTTATGGTGCATAAACGCATTCTCCTCCTACCCATGGTGCTGAACACTTAATGAATACCTAATATTATTATCAAATAATACAATTCTACTCGTATTTTCGCTATCATTATTATGAAAGAGTTTTACTCACTACCTACGTGTTATTCACACTAAAAATAGAAAAATAAACAAACTTTTTTTAAAAAAAATTAAACCGACTTCAAAAAAAAAAGAAACAAAAAAAAAACTACCTAAAAACTGAAAAGCAAAAAATAATTTTAATAAGACATTCATCATTGTCTAAGCCTATTAATTAAATTGTATTTTACGTGCTAGGTAGGTACCTACTAATCTGTTTGAAGTCGGTGCCAAGCCAAAGGTAATAAAAAATGATATATAATATTATTATGTATTATAAAGGGTTACTTATTAATCCGCGGACGTAGGTACGTAATCTGGGTACCTACTATTTGGCTTGGCACCGACTTCAAACAGATTAGTAGGTACCTACCTAGCACGTAAAATACAATTTAATTAATAGGCTTAGACAATGATGAATGTCTTATTAAAATTATTTTTTGCTTTTCAGTTTTTAGGTAGTTTTTTTTTTGTTTCTTTTTTTTTTGAAGTCGGTTTTTATATTATAGATATATTCAGTGCCAGTGCCAAATAGTAACTAAACCTATATTCAGTGCCAAACAGTAGGTAACTAAGCTGTCACTGTATGGCACCGCCCTGCGCCTGCTAAGCCGAGATATACCCAGTATATTTCACAGTTTTTTAGTTATACTGTAACCAAAGAACCATATTGTGCAATATTTATCAGCAATTACCTATTGTGGCAGATTTTAGTTATTAAAATATCAACGAACCAGACTGCAAAATGACGAAATTATAGATACATTAACTTTGTGGACTGCCAAAACTTTATAAATGTCTAGGAACTACTTACTTAGTCTTTAATTTCTTCCTACAAATAACATTTTGTACGTGACTAGTATTACGATGCAGGATTGAGATACAGTACGTTGCAAGAACGATGCGACATTGTTGTAGCAAATGAAATTTTAGACTCTGTACACTTTGTGCGGGAATATATTCTTTTACTTCTCTGTTATGGCGCAAACAATATATTTTACTCTACCGCCATTTTCGGCGGAGTTTAGAGAAGTGTGATTTTTCACTTTTAGACGTAAAGTTTCTGATAAAAACTTACGTTCGGTTTTATTTTGGGAATGTTTGAAGATATTTTACTTGTTTTATTTTCCCCTTTGGAGCGTTTCTGGATTTTCGACAGGTTGTCTTAGATATGTCGTTAGAAGAATTATTTTAGTTGCTGGTCCATAATAGAGTGTTTAATAAACATGGTGTTGTCCAATATTTATTTATTTGTTATTCTTTACCATTAATATTGCTTGCATTTAAGTAAAAATAACTGGCTCTCACATTATTCCTTTTTGCAATAAATCTACATATCTTGATAAAACTAAAAGCACACGGGAGCAATGTCACAGAATGTTAGTTTTATAAGGAATAGTTAACGGTACATTAGTTTCCTTTGTTACATAGTTTCGGTCAGCAGACAGGCACTTAGCCTACACGGTACCATATAACCTCTAAATCACTAATATTAGTAAATGGTGTGTGTAGTGGACCCTCACTATAAAGAAAATACACAAGACGAATTAAATTGAGCTTGAGAAATATAAGAAGTCCCTTAGGCCTCTACCTTGATTTCGCGAAAGCGGGAGCGGGGCGTGCGACGCCTGCAAGCTGGTACCCGGGCGGTTGACGCTGCTTGACGCTGGCTGTCACGAGCGGTGCGCTCCTGTCAAGCGGTGACCGCCTGTGTGCCTAGTGTGCCTGCGTGCGAGCGCGTCGCCCGCCCCGCTTCCGCTTCCGCATCCGCTTCCGCGGAATACAAGGCAGAGGCCTTACACACGCAGGCAAAGAACTTAACGCACGTAGTATATTATAAAACAGGAACATTATTCATGACCCTTTCCGCGTTATTACCATAATAAAATCTGCGGAAATAAAAAGTGTAATTTGACACAAACGTCTTGTGGTGTATCGAGAGCTCTCACTCACAATAAAAATGTTAAGTATTTTACTCTAGATACTCGTACAACCGAAAATCGAAAAGTTTATTTAGGGCCAGTTTCATTGACAGTTAAGAACACGATAATTTATGTCTATCTGTCATTGGTAAAAATGGGCTTTTATGTAAAAAAAAGGAAGGACACATAAATCAAGGTTTGCACAAATTGCACATATTCTTAGGCCAAGAGGCTCTCATTAGAATATCTATAAGCTATAACAAGACTTGAATAAAACTATTACCAATTTCAGAGCTGATCACTAAATTAACAAACCTTCAGAAATTCAGACCTCATGAAGTATTTAGTATACCAAATACTATGAATATTATGAAAACATTATATGAAAACATAGAAATATATAGTAGCTCAATGTTACGAGTTTTGCCATCTGACGATCTGACAGATGCTTATCTAGAACGAGGTTCGAGTCGGTTTCTTCTCGCTAGAATCAACATTCTGAAGCCGGCATCGGTACTAGAATCACATTGAATTCTGTCTGTAATATAATTTATTTTAGCCTTGTTGAAGTGTTGCTTTCGATCCCTACAAGAAAGTATGATTATAACTTAGCATAATAGGTACAAGGAAGCGAGTCTTAGCTTCTTGTGCGAGTGGAGCGCATCTTAATATTTTTTATATCACGTTAGTTGGTAAACTGGCACGCAGCTCACCTGAATAGGTAGCGGTTACTGAAGCGACTATTAAGGTAAACTTAACCAGGATTCATACAAACGATAGGGTACTCTGATTGTTGAGCCTTTTGTTTCACAATTATCTTGCCGAAACGCAGCTAAAGATATTTTGACGGCAAATTATACCCAGAAACCTACACGTGTTTTAGTTTGACTTTTCAGGTCGTAACGGAGACAACGATTTTGGTAAAAATGTCGTTATTCTTTTATCTTTGCTATTATGTGAACACCATTGTTATACATTATTTATGTCAGGTTGAAAAGTTTATGCTTGACGTGGCAGGCGTACACTTGTCCAACGTTCCCTTGTGGCTTCTATTAGCCAAATATTTGCTTAATACTTCGGCAGCCCACATTTGCTAAAGTTAACAACCGGGTCTCTCTGTTGGGACCATGTACTTCGGCTTCCTTATCGACAGATCTTTACCTCTTTAAAAAAACGAAATAAGAAGATTGTTTTTTTTATTTGGTAGGCACGCACCGGGTATTATTATTTAATGTAGAAAAGAATAATTGAAGAAAACAAAAGGAAAATCATTTATCGATCACACACTCACAAATAAACCATAGCGATATCTACAATTAAAACACAGAGGATAAAAAGTAAGTAACTTGGTGAAACTGTAGTCAACATTATGAGTCTCTTGTATCAATAGGTATAAGACAGATAGTCTTCTTTCTTTTGCTTCTTTCAACATTCACCGAAAGTTGTCTACAAATCATTTTAAATTCCTGGGGAAAAATAACACTTAATTCGTAATTGAAGGCATTTATTGCTTGTTGCGGTGGATATACGGTTGATTTAAAAGATTAAAAACTGCCGTGATTGTATTAAAGCAATATTGTCGTATAGTGGTCCCTCTGCGGTGGAGTTGCGTTGACCACAAATAACATTTTAGTTTGAAACAATTGTTTTCAATAACAATAATTGTTTATACCGTTATGGTTAGTAGAACGTGTGTGGATATTATATTACAGATGCATATTGGAAACTATTGACTAAATCAACGAAGAAACTTAAAATTAAATAAATATTGTGTTGTTCACTATTCATAATATTATAGGTATCTACTTACTTATGTATGTGGAACTACAAAATAGAAGAATATAAGATACCTAACCTTGGACCATTGGTGAAATTTTAAAATAAATCCCAAATGAAGTAACTAAAACCTGAGAAATAACAAATACAATAATTACTAAGCTGTTATCAAAATATAGTTTAATTATTTTTGGTAACTTTAGTTACTGCTTCAGGATCGAAATGAGAATGCTTTATTTGTTCCTTCTAGCTAACAAAGACACACTCGAACAAAAAGATAGAGCTACTTTCACATTTATAATTTTAATATGGATTTTTGCGATTTGCTTAGATTCTGTTTCAAGATGCGTGGTCACTTCAAGCACTACCGAGAGTTACTGGGCCGATGAGTGAGGGACTGGACGCACCTAGGGAATTACTGCTCCACTTAAGTGTTTATTATCAGAGTTTTGTTTATATTGACAGGACTATAATGTTTAATTATAACTAGCTGACCCGGTGAACTTCCATCACTTACCCCTTTTAATATAAACCACATTAATTTTAGCCCTAATTATGTATTGCGATCTATCCATATTTTTTCATCGTTTAAACCTTCGCTGGACTTCCACGAATATATTTTCAAGACTAAAATTAGTCAAATTGGTTCAGCCGTTCTCAAGTTTTAGCGAGAGTAACGAACAGCAATTCCTTTTTATTTATATAGATAGATTGGGGAAAGAAAATGTACTTAAATAAAATTAATGTACCATGTTTACTGTATATATTGCTGTAGAACAATGTATTTAAAGCGTAGCTCGTTACTTTCGGGTGTGAAGGGGAAATTAGAGTGGGTAGACGAATGTCTTTAGTCTCAAGCCCCACAAACGGCTACAGGTCTAAGGTTATATTAAAAGGGCATTACTAGCGAAAGAATAAGCTATCAAGAATGGAACCACTTTAATATACTCTATTAATGGAACAACTTTCAATTTTTTTTTATGAGAAATAATGATTTGATCTACAAAAAAAATTGTAGCTAGCAGTAGCACCTAAAATAATAAGTTAGCGTCTAAAATGTAGTTTAGGTGCTAACTTTGTATTTGTTAAATGCTAACTTAGTATTTTTGTGGGTTAGGTTAAGTTAGATTGGTGGAATTACAACCCGTTTTTTATTAGGTATGTACCTACGTATACCTTATAAAAAGTATATCTGATCAAACATGTCACCAATTTTATAGTCAAATGGTTCAAAATGTATTGAGAAAGTTTGGAAGTCTGTGGATAAATAATATAAGTTGCCATCTCAGAATATACCATCGTAACGGATCTATACACCGCGAGGGTAGTTGTTGCAAATCGTAGCTCTCGCTGACCACAAAACTGTTGTTCTGCAGTAATCAATCGAGTCAGACTCTCACTATATCTGTCGATCCTCGTTTCTCAGGTCTCAGGACACACGACCGCCCGTCACTATTCGTCTTCAAGAGTCCGCCCATAAGAAAATTACGCCATTCGTTACATCCCGACAGATGGCGCTCGGATACGCAATTAGTATTCACGTCTCACGCTAGAACAGATTAGGGATCGACCGATACGTTTTTAATATGCCCGCCTGAGGAAAGGACCAGGCTATTGTAGTGATGTGCCAAGTCGTCTATTCTTGGTATTCATAAAAAAAAGATTCGAATTAGTACTCGAGTTGGAAGACTTGGACAGCTATTCGAGTACTGGCACGAGTATCGAATCCTTCAATGGACTCTAGTACTTTTTGAATCCAACTTGTAGACTGCTTTTCTATTATTTTATACAATCATGTAATTGTGAAGAAGTTCAATTATTTAAGTTCAAAATGAGTGAAGTTAGAAGATTGCTACATATTAAAGTAAACAACGTAGGGCTCGAATACCGCGCAAGTGCTCGAAATATGTATTCGACCTATTGTGGATCCGAATACAATATTTAATGTATTGTACCTACAGTCAAAAGCACATCAGACTACCTACCCTAATCTGTCAAATTTCTGCAACCAATTTTCAGCTTTATTTACTTCACGTAGTTCTCTTTCAATTGAGGTTTTTTGACCGATTCTTCTATTTCTATGGGTAGGTTAGGTATTCGAGTTAGTACTCGAGTTAGTGTGACTCGGCACATCTCTAGGCTCGGCACATCTCTAGATTAGCTGAGATAGATTGTTGATTGTTTCTGTTTTGCCCTCGCGTTATTTATTACAGGGTGAGGGAATTTGGATGTGGTCTAGTGCTGACGTGTTTGTTAAAGCTTGAATTGATTGGACATTACCTCCTCGTACATAATTTTATTTGGCTTATTCCACAAATCCCCTTAGATGATCCCCTTCGCAGGGGATTTGTGGACTTTTTGTCCAGAAATCCCCTTCGTATTTGTTTAAGGGGATTTCTAGACTAAAAGTCTACAAATCGGCTTTACCATAGTGTCTGGAACACCTCATCGTATTTTTTTTATCTAGTAAAAAAAGGATAGGATAGAAAGGAAGGATAAAAAACGGAAACAATAACTGCTGTATAATAAATAACCCAGTGATGACACAAAAAAAAGTATAAAATCAGATAAATTTATACTATTTAGGTACATACACTCACGCTCTATTAAGTTAAGTTCGGACGAAATAATTGAGAAAGTTTCTCCAATCGGATAATTATTAAGGATAAAGGTCTGCTTATCTAAAGCGCTAATTTATGAGCTAGTCGCCACAAACATTGGAGAAAGACAAAGAATCCACAATCCACCCTAAATCCCTCCAGACAGTGCTTGCGATGAAATTAACTAAAAGTGAATTTAAATGCGTCTCTTAGACAAAGACTGAAGTCATCAAATGGGTTTGCTTACTATTTGTATCTATAGCTACTTCAAATTAAGGAAAAATCGTTTTAAAACAAAGTTAACAAGTTTCTTTAACGTACATAAAAATGGGTCAAATATAAATTTTTCGTCTTCGTCTATAATGTGATTGATTATTATATCAGGGTTTTCTAAAGTTTTCAAAGTCTATAAGGTAGTGTTTAATTGTGTTTTTTTAGACTTTTCAACAATGAAAGAATTTTTCAAATCGGTTCAGTAGTTTCGGAGCCTATTCAATATAAACAAACAAACAAATGATGATTTCCTCAGGTGGTGGGCACGGCTGCGTCAAGTCACTGTTCTCTCAGCCGGTCGCCATCACGCTGCAGAGCGGCAAATTCATCATCAGGGAATACGGACGATTAATACTGATGAGTATCTGTGTATTAGGGTGACAAAATATAACTTGTCAAATAAAAATAGTAATATTATGTTGAAGTACTTACCCATAACAAAATTACTAACGGAACCTATTATATGTACCTGTAATAAATCTTTAAATAAAAACTTTTTTTTTTAAATCTCGGCTTAAAGTCATCGCTGCCCATTGGCATTCGTGTAAACACTATTGTTGAAACAGAATAGAATTTGGTCATAATATGACCAAATATATTATATTCTGTTTCGACTACATACATATTAAAATACTTATATTTTAGTATCTACATAGTCGATTATAATTTTTTTGTATCTCATTTTCATTCTTTTCAAATAACATGCAACCTTTATTTGATCATTAAAATCGCTAGCAGCATAATTTCCATTTTGACAGTAATAAAAAGAAAATAATTGTTTCTTTTTCCTCTAGTGGCGCTTAGATTTTTTTCTGAAGAATCTAGCCAGCATCAAATGAAAAATTTTCTTAATAACCTGCTTGGTTTTTTCAATGTAACTGGCAACAGAGTTACGAATAATTTGACAGCTTAAAAAGCAAATCATTTTTTAAAAGGAATATCAAAAAGTTTAGAAAAGACGTTGACCTTCTTTAATTTAAAGAGGCACTGGCAACAGTGCTCCTGAAATTTGACAGCAATAAAAAGTAAATTAAATATATTTTTTTCTTTAATGGCGTATCGATTTTTCTGATTTTTTCTCAATAATTTAGCCAGCATTAAATTTTTAAAAAACTTATATTAACCTGCTTGGTAGCACTGGCAATAGTGCCACAAAAATTCGACAGTAATAGTTAATAATGAGTTCAAAAAAGATTTGCTCTTTTAGCTTTTCGAATTTTTCTGAAGGTCTTTTCTTTCAAGGCCTGCTCTTCTGTGTCACTGCCGGCTTGGTATTCTTTGAAAAGGTCGTTGATATTCGGACGTTTCTTCATTCATCTTGACTATCTAGCTACGCAGTTTATATTTATATAGTTATCAACTATAGCGGCCGCCTCCGCGGTTTCACCCGCGCATATTTTTTTTTTCAAATATCCCCTTTTCCCCACACATTTCCGGGATAAAAAGTACCCTATGTTCACCGGGGATAGTGTAGCTTTCGAACAGTGAGATAATTATTCAAATCGTTTCAGTATTTTCAGAGCCAATTCAATACAAACAAACAAATAATTAAAATATCTTTCCTCTTTATAATATTATATTAGTATAGATTTGTGAAATGCATATTGTGTTACTTCTGGGCCTGAAAGTTTTTTCTATCTACATTTTTATGTATAGGTAAGTATAATTTTGAAGTGCCACATTATTATACTAGCGGTGAAGTAATTTAATTTTAGATCATATATAACGTTGTTGAAAATTAATAATATCTTAAGCGGAGCTTAGAATTAAAAAAAAGGTTTCATTGCAACCTTTTGGTACTTACTGACCCAAAACATCCTTTGCATCGCTGCTGATAATGCACCAGACCTTCCTTCGACGATAAAAATAAAAAAAATCCCTGTGTAACCAACCCTAATCATCGTGTTTTGCCTTTTGTCTTTTTAATTTACCAAAATGATGCCTTAGAGTTTATTATTCCATGGGATCCGCGGAATCCCGTGACAATAAAAGTGGGTTCATTTAAAGAGTGAAGGGCGAGTGTAGCTTAGCGCCAGTATGACGTAATCCAGTAAATACAAAATAAATCCGAGCTCTCCTGTGTCGGTGGCGGATTTTATATTTAGGTACTTAAGTTGTGTGCTATGAATGTAGAGATGCAGAAGGGTCTATTTTAATGTTTTCAATATGTCGTATCTTTTTAACAGTAGAGTTGCAACGCAATTGAGCCCCTAATATTTATCCATAATTTTTAATTGATTATCTAACATTTAGTATATCAAGTATACAAAAAATACTCTGTAAAATGGCAATGGCGGCACATTGAGCGATGCTTCAGAGATGTCTGAGTTCCTAAATGTAATGGGCCGTGGTGGGGGTGGACGATTAATATAAAAAAAAAAAATATTCTGCAAATAGATTTTTAAAAAATACTTTTGCACGTCAATCTTTTTTTCCCTACCAGCACTTCGACGTCAATGGCCTACTAAGTCCACCTAATCAGGTGGACTACTTTCCCACGTAAGGGTATTCCGCATACCGATATTTTGGGCAACAATTAATTTCATTCCAGAACCTATTTATCCCAACGGCTATCGGTTCTTTTAAATGCAGACATAAAAAATCTATCTAAGTGATATTCCCGTATGATAGAGTCACTAACAAAATCAGCTGGTAAGGCAGTGTTTCCGAATCCCGAAAGCGAATGAACGGAAAACAAATACAATTTGCTAACTTAATACAAATCGGCCCTTCTGTTGTTACATCGAGAGCTTTGAATAAAAAGCGCGATTTTTTTCTCTGTCGAGGATGCCCGTGGGCCGTGCGGACAGAATGAACAAGTAGGCGGGAGATATACGGCCGTTTTGTTAACCCAAATGTGTGTATGCACCTGTTTTCACTGAATAAACTACGGTAGTTTTGTAAAAAAGGTCCTTTATTTGTTTTATAAATAAGATAGTTCTGCATTGCGCCAAAATATAGTCAGTCTCGTTTATTGTTTTAATTTAAATTTCATGTGTTCGTACATTTTTTTTATCATAAACTGTATTTGTTTTTACAATTGTATTACAGTCAGAGGTATAATGCCAGTAACATAATTGGCACGATAATTAACTCAACCGTGAAGGTCGATTTCTTACACGGACTATCAGATTATATCACTTAACTTTGCGTTTCTATAATTTTTTATTTATCTGTATAAAATAAGTTATGTTATGTATGTATGTTGTACAAGCTTTAAAATTTTCACCTCACTGCTTCCGTTATACAAGTATGATGGGATCAACATCAACGAACATGGCAATGCTGCTATGTATTATTTTACTCTTATAATACAAGAAACGTGTCAGCTATGTAATGAATCACGTAACAGCTCATTGACCGAGTCGCCTGTTACACACTGCCCTTGTGATATCGCTTTACCGACTATAAAGATGTTTCGTTTATTTCGATGTTACGAGCTGATATTGTTTCTGAGAGGACGTCAATGACGGGTAGCCTTTGTTTCTTTAGTTACTGAGATGTAAAAATGATAAAATTGTGTTTTTAACAGCAACGCTTGAATTGTTATCAAAAATTATACATTTACTGTATTGCCTTTTACCTTTCTAATTATATTTATGATTTTTTCATATGCCGGCGTTAGTGTGCTGTAAAATTTTCTAATATAACTAATTTAAGGATATGTCCTATAATATACAATATAGGACTGCAGTGACCGCTTATTCATACCATCAGAAGGGCTGCGTACCTCTCCGCCAACTGTCTACGTGACTATTTGTTCTAAATAATCTCCAAAATAACATGAATCATTTTAATAGGGCTTACTTACACTGGTTACACAGTTTTTTGTATCCTGATAAACCGGTTTAAAAAAGTTCTGTATATTTGGCGTTATCACGCACAGCACGAACAGAAACTCAAAGCGAACTCCTGTCTTATTTATGTCAAACACAAATCCCATAAGTTGTCGGCGGCGTCTATAGGAATAATCTCAGATCGTAATAAGGAACTAAATACGCGGAACATCTCGGTAAGTACGTAATATCATAACAAGGGGCAGTAAAAGCTGTTTAACGGACGGCTCACTCGGCGGGGCGTTTGTTTCAGAACGGCTTCCAGCAATAAAATGCTAAGAGACGTTTATGCCGCCAGCCTGTTGGGGTTCCATTTACGTTTGAGGACTTTCTGACACAAGGAATTCACTGGAAATTTTTATATAGAACGTCACTTGTCAGACAGGCTAATAATAATTAAAAGAGGCTTCATCTGGTTTGAGGGAGACACGCTTGAGAATTTCTTAACACAAATAAAATACTTGAAATTTTTAACACCATACTACTTCAGTTGGAAGACAGGCACACGGTACAGTGGGTAGTGGGATAAACGCCTTTAGCCCCGACCCGAGATCTTCCAAAACGACCATAGCTCTATGGCACTGATGGCCCGTACCTAGAGGATGGTTCCTCTTTTTTACCCCGTGCCATTAAGTCATGGAATGCCCTTCCGGCTCACGTGTTTCCTTCCTCTTATAATCCTGGGCTTTTTAGGCGGGGCGTGAAGCGGCATCTCAGCAGGCCTTCAGGGTGAGAGTGACTGGCTCAATGGGTACTATGTTCTATTGAGCCAGTCAACCTTATATTTGGACCTTACATCCGCTTACCATCAGGTGAAGTGAGGTCATCCTGACTGCTTCAATATATAAAAAAAGCTCTCACTAGCCCGCGGTTATGGGGCTTAAAAGAATTTTTCTCCGAAAAATAATGCATTTGTTACCCCTTGTCGGGAACAACCTTTTTACGCCAATAGCTTCACTTACATACATGAGTGAATATAAAAAGCCTCAAAATATATTTTCAAGTTTTCATACGATGAGTAGATTTTCTTACACGAGTAATGATTGATCACTACTTTATGTAAGCAATCCTCTCTGCCGCTTCGGATATGTTTACTCAATCTTTCTTTTGTCATCTCTTACGTATGATACTACAACAAGTAGAATATATAAAAATATTGTTATTTCCCAAAAACTCGTTCTAGTACAGGTCTTTGTTTCGTGGCTATAAAAGCGTTTTTACCCGATTTTCCTATGTATAAAGACAAATATCAGACTACAATGAAATCAAGTGTTACAATGATGGGTACTGGCTTAATAGCGACAGTTGCCAAATGCTGGGGTTTATCTGAATCACCAATCCGAATAGCTGCGTTCGAAAGAAACTGACAAAAAGTATGCTCGGTCGAGAACTGTACACAGGACTCCGAAATTATGAATCCAAGATTTATTTATTTATTATTTTAAACATACTTTTTAAGTAGTTTTTCAGAAAGCAGAACGCTTATTCTTTTATTTATTAACAAATTAAAGTTGTGCAATGCAGAGGTTGGGTTATTTATATTATTTTAGCAAAGTACAAAATTCCCAGTTGGTACTTGCATTATATGAGTACCATAAATTAGTACGGTGTGTGCTTTAAGAGCGGGCTGAAGGAAATTAAGCATAATAACACTTAGTGCTTCTAACTTACCCTCCACTTGATAATAATTTTAATTTTCAGAGGCAAAACTTATTAAGCATTATTCACGTAATAGGAGTGGAATTCTGCTTTAGTAAAGTTTCTTTGTCGATATTCATTGAAATAGAAACTAATATAAATTGTTCAGAGGATTGTTTCAATTTGTCGGTCCCGAAGTGGCAGTAATTTAAATTGAAATCATAACTGTAATATTTTCAAGTTATTCGTATTTCATAAGTCTTGCCAAAGTTACTTGAAATAAATGGATTAAGTACACAATCATTGTAAATAATTGATAAACATCCAGCTCTCAATATTAATGATTAATTAAAAATGGAACCGTCGAAATGTATGTGCGTACAACACTACACTGCATCAATTTAGATTTTTTGTTGTTCTAATACGACGATTTTTTTATAAGCACCTGTGCAAAGCCAGGGCAGGCACTAAACTTAAGGTACCTTATTCAATTCAATTAATTATAATTGATAGAATAAGAACATTTTTTAGCAATTTATGTATTAAAGGTCTCTGAGTAATTTACCGATTTAACAGCTGTCAAACATAATCGAAAAACAACACGCTATGGCATAATTATTTATATCGTGCAAATAAGAAAACAAAGCAAAACAATATTACACGTACAGTAAAGTCTGGTTAAGTCAGAGGGACATAGAAGAAAACACAAAAAAAAACATCTAATTGAAATATACCGTAAAAGGCAAAAGTGACGGAATAACTAAACGCCAAAAGGGAATTCTCTTATCGGCCTTAGTTTCCGAATCAACAATAGTTTTATTTTTACGGTCGTTGAGAACACATCCATCACGTCTTTGATTTTAAACTCTGTAATGTCCCCCTAGCCGAGTTTTCGGCTACGGCAGCCAATCTTTTACGATCAGCTAACTACGCAGGATATATTACAGTGCACAAGTTAGTGCGCTAGCATAGGTGCACTCCCTATTCCCTCACTCTTATAACACGGTAGTACAGCAGTCTGACACGATCGAAGAGAGAGAGAGAGACCGAACTCAGTAATCCTATCACGGCTCGGGAAGGGATTTACTCTGCGTGGCCTGATAGCCAAGCTGCATTGTTTTAGTATTAATTATGCTTGGAGCTGCACCGCGGCGACGTATAAGATTAATGGTGCATTTGAGGCGCCATGGTTATCCCGCAAGCCCCTCGACGGTAAGTAATTATGTTGCGGTTTGCTTTTGTTTTTAATTACTTGGCGATGGAAAGTGTAGGATAGACCATGAAGAGACACGTAGGTAAACAGTTAGGTTGAAGTTTCTGTCTGATAACATCCCATTTGGTTTATTGAGTTGTATAATAATTATAGCGTTTAACGAATAACAATTTGCATTTGTGTCAGCCATTCCTTAATGGATTTTCAGACACGCATTAGTTCAAAAAAATCCACTTTGCTGAGAATTTTGAATCAAGGATTAAAGTGGACATGAAAGTGCACAAAGATCCATCAATGCATCTTTACAATGGATTTTAGTGGACTAAGGGATATTTATAACACTATCTTTATGAATAAAAATGAATTGCTGTTCGTTAGTCTCTCTAAAACTCGAGAAGGGCTAAACCGATTTGAATAATTATAGTCTTGAAATATTCGTGGAAGTCCAGGGAAGGTTTAAGCGATGAGAAAATATGGATAAATTGCGAGGAAAATACTAAATACATAATTAGGGTTTAAACTAATATGGTTAGTAATACAAAGTTCACTGGGTCAGCTAGTTTTTTATAAATTTTTAAAGCATTTTGCTTAATGACGACAAATATTCATTCAATTTGTCCAGGTATCAGGCGGGACTCGAACCTGCGCCCCTCGCTGTCCGGGCGAGTGCACTTCCAACTATGCAACCGAGGCCTTAGCGGACCCATTGAATTTCTTCTAGTATTGATTTTGCGCTACGTCAGCACCATCTCTTTAATGTTGCAGTAATTACCACTACAACATCTAAAAGGAATAACCAATACATTTCCACCAATCGATTGAGAAGAGATTATGTTTTTATAACAATTTTTTTTTATAATTTTTTAAAGTATTTTGCCTGCGATATTTATATGTCATTAGATATATGATTTTTTTCTAATATATTAATATTTATATACTACGGCATAATATGTCTTTTTCATTGTATGTTCACGTCAAAACGACCGATTAAGATAACATTTTGTATGGTCACAGTTTGGGACCCCAGGAAAGCCATAAGATAGTCCTGGAAAACATGCTGGGCCAACGGGATCGCGATAAGGACTTTTTGTTAGAAACCCAATTCTACGCGAGCGTAACCTAAACAAATATGTAAATATACTTATCGCTATACAAAGTATTTGGTACATATGTAATAGAAATGTATACGGCAAAGAACTTTGCAAATAGTGACTTATGTAAACTCGTAGATATTATAGTAAAGATTCATCGATTACATTTTCGATATACATGATTTATTTTGTTATCATCATCCTGCTCCGTTTCCACTATGGAGTTTTTTATCGACATCATCTCGATAGAATCAACTTTTTAAACCTTATTAGGTGTCTCTTAATTAATAAGTCTTATAAATATTTTAATGCATATCAGTTTATTCTAAAATTATATATCTATACTAATATTTTAAAGAGAAAACATTTGATTGTTTGTTTGTTTGTATTTTTTTTTTTTTTTTTCATTTATTTGGGAAGACAAACAGTTTCACAATAAATTTTAGTAACATACAGTTATTAATAATACAAATAGTTAATTGAGAAACCAACGACGTCATCCACAGATTAATATGATAATTGAAAGATGAGAGTGGACAATAACATACTATGTGTTACGCTATAAAAAACATCATTTAGAAAAAGGTTGATTATTGATAATAAATGAACCTACTTAAATAAGGGAACAGATTTGAGCATAGACCTAAAATGACAAAGCAAAAGACTAGGCCCAAAAAAAATATTTTTTGAGCCCATTGTTCTCAGCAAGTTTTGCATTCTCTTTTACAAATATATCGTGATTCATACACATAAGAGTAAGAACAAAAAAGAAGAAGAAGTTTGTATTGAATAGGCTCCGAAACTACTCAACCGATTTGAAAAATTCTTTCACTGTTGGAATGCTACACTATCC
This sequence comes from Mecyna flavalis, assembly GCA_949319885.1. NCBI lineage: Eukaryota > Metazoa > Arthropoda > Insecta > Lepidoptera > Crambidae > Mecyna > Mecyna flavalis. The sequence goes on from OX439426.1 coordinate 13,512,196, forward strand.
CCGAGTGCCGAGTACTTTTTATCCCGAAAATGTGGGGGGAAGGAGGGAATATTTAAAAAAAATACGCGCGGGTGAAACCGTGGGCGGAAAGCTGGTTTAGTAGATTTTGAAACTTATTAAAATGCTGTATGTTTATTATATTTTTCATTTCATTTTGATTATAACGGTGCCGCAGAGCCGTTTAATATTTTTTTCTTTCTCAGAACCCTCTCCAGTAAAAGAGCACTGGCTTGGCGTAATTTTATTGAATTTTTTGTATGGCCCATTTAAGCGACGCGACGTTGATTCACTGACTCGGAGGATGGCTTCAGCTGTCGATAAAGACATAATTTCTCGTGTTAAATTTTTAATAACTTTCAAATGGGTCGTTTGCACAGTCAGCTGTAACGACGTCGGTTACGGACCAGATTTTATAATACTTTGTCACTCAAATGTTATTGAGGTACGGACGGCAGCAGATCTACCTACCCTAAACTGTCAAAAAATCTCAATTGAAAGAGAACTCTATGTGAAGTAAATAAAGCTGAAAATTGGTTGTAAAAATTTGACATATTAGGGAAGTCTGATGTGCTTTTGCCTGTACATAACCAATGACATTTTGAATTTCGAACCGAACAAGGAATAACTATGTTTTGTTTTTGTTTGTAACTGCTAACTGCTCGGTATGTTTCTTATTATGATTTCAATTAGTCGATTACGTTGCTTCGATGCGTCTCAACTCTCATTGTCTTCTCGTGTTCATGAGCTTGATATTGTTGAAAAATAATTGTGACATTGTTTTTTTAATTACTTACTTTGGTGATTCGATGTACATAATAAACCAAGCTTTAGTTTACACTAAAGCTACCGCTAGCTGATCTTGCATTTTGTTCTTTTGTACCACCATTTTCGAAAATCGGTAAGTAAAACTGAATTACTTTAGAAAAAACAGTATAACCGATTCATTTTCCCTTACTGTATATAAGAGTAGATACATGCAGCTCGCCACATTTACAGTGCATCTGAGGAAGAACTCGACCTAAATAATCGCGCGGCAATTGGAGAGAGACAACAGCGCGGCTAAGGTTCATTACAGCAGCGCGACAACTTACGCCGCATAATGACCGCGCTGTGCCTTCGCGCCTCTGATAACTAGCAGCTGCACTAAATACTAGTTGGACAGATAGTAGTAATCTACCTTATCTTTAAGGATACATTCATTAACCGCATCCTGTGAGGTTCATTACACAACAACAATTTACGCGTTTAAAGGTCGCGTTGTCCCTTCGCGCCTCTGATTACTTGCAGTTGTACATACTAGATGCTCTCTGTCTTATCTTCGAGGATTTAATCAGAGATCGATTGTGCTGATGTAATTAACGCGCATTTTTCTAAGCGCATATTTGGCGCTAGTTCCCATGAAACTCACTGTGTAAGTAAAATATCGTGAAAGTGCTGTAACAATGGCTGGCTGTATATCTGATTCAACTATTACGGGTTATAGAGATATGCCGCAGTCACAGTGACCATAATGTGGGCCGGACTTACAATTGGAACATGTTCAAATATGATTGCGATTGATTGGAGACAAATAAGAATGTAAAACACGAAGTAAGAAGAAAAAATATTAACACCTTAAACCGCAGAACACATCTACAAAGTAGCTCGTCACATCAGAGTGCATCTGAACCAGATCTCGACCTTAATAATCGCGCGGCAATTGTAGAGAGACAACAGCGCGGCTGAGGTTCATTACAGCGCGACAACTTACGCCGCTTAATGATCGCGGTGTGCCTTCACTCCTCTAGTAAACCTTGCACCTGCTCAGTCAGAGCATCTGGTAGTATATGTAGAGGCCAAGATACTCTGTCTTGGCTTTTTTTATTATAGTGGGGAACAAGTGGGTCACCTGATGGTAAGTGATCACCGCCGCCCATAAGCATCCGAGACCCCCGTAGGGTCGCAGGCGCGTTGCCCGCCTTAAATGTTTGATTGAAATATCTGGTTTAAGTACCTATCACAGGAAAGATCTGAAGGTCGTGTCTTTAAATATGTTCTTCCCTAAAAACTTGAAACCAAGGGCAGATGCAAGTTGAATAATTAAATATTGGACAACATCACAATACATTCTTTGAAAGCAACGTAAGTCAGCACTTGTGTTATGGGCATCGGAAACGAAGAAGGGACAATAAATATACCCTTAATGCCGCCATTTGCTCTGGTACTTTAGTTCTCTTTTATTTAGGTAGTTGATGAATTGCCCTATTGTATTGTTACTTGCCAGAAATAACAAACAAAAAGGAAGAATATCTAAATAGTCAGCTCTCCCAAATTGCAACAGGGTGAAAATACATTGACCTTAATTGCACCTTACCAGTACAAATGTTGCAACTGAAAACGTACAGCTCTTAATGATTCAGATTGTGTATCAAGTAACAGTGGTGCTCTTGAAATGTGTTTAATGATTTTAATTAAAATAAATATCCAAGTTTGTTCCAAACCTTAGAAGTGTTGGAAACAACGTTCTAGTCTGCTATTCTTCACAGTAAGTGTTATTAGTTCAGACTTCAGCGCTTTTTAATGTAAACCACATGAGATTGCGATATGTGCGACTGGAGCATCGTGCTCCGATGGCGCAAGGTTTTGACTTTTTAGTTCTTCAACCACCCAAGAAATTTACTTGTAAGTACTTATTCCTTCTCAAAATATTTTTTGGGTCACCGTCTCTTTAAAATATTTTTACAATGATGTACAGTAAGCAGCACATAAACCCATTCTAATTTTATCCTTTAAAGATCAAATTAAATAGATGTGATGAATCTGTTCATTGGTTGTGGAGGTTGAGGAGCTGTTTCCTGTACACAAAAAATAGTTAAATGAAGTGAAACGCAGTATTAAAATACAGAACAAATACTGTTATTTCTAATAAAAAAACAGAATAAAAAACAAACGTACTTTTCTATACAATTCAGACGCAATTTCCAAGAAATAGACTGACATAGTGATAATAATACATCGCAACTTCGATCTAATCCAATAAAACACCCTTGACTTGCCTTCGTGCGATTCTACAGCTGTGCGGTTAACGATAGAGGCAGATAGATATTTAGTGTAAATATAAAATCGTATTACAAGTTCCAATTGAGTAGAATCGAGGTCGGGTTAAGCCTGCTACGCGAGGTGAATATATCAAATAACAGTTCGTCGATTCAACGGCCTGCGTTCGTTTACTTACCCAACAAAGGTGTTCCCACATTTTCAGAGACTTTTTTGTATGCATTGAAGGACTGGTCCAATGAACCGTGTGCCTAAATTTGTGTTTAGATTTTGTATTCCTGGATTGAATGTGAGAAATTTCTTCCAATTTTGTATTTCACTTTTCGGAAAGCAAATGAGTTCACGTATTCGTGGGAATCGTTGTGTGTAATGAGACGTCGGTGTCCGCAGCCTCATCCGTCTGAGAAATTGCTTCGAAGTAATTTGTCGGAGTATGTACATTCGGTGGGCTATAAGGCTATGTAGCGTTCTGTATTTGCTGTGAAACTTAATTGTAACTTGTACTCGTTTACTTTTATCTCGTTCATTTACATTCGTTTGTAATCAGTTGTGCGGTGTTATTTCAAAAATTAATAATTTCAGTTGGCCTGATTAGGGGGCGTTCAAGTATTACGTAACGCAATTTGGGGGGAGGGGGGGGTCTCGTAAAACGTTACGATGCGTTACAGGGGCGGGAGGGGGTCTTTCTAACAACACGTTACGTAGGTAACATTGTTTTTTTTTAATAAAAAATTTGGAAATAAATACTCCCAAATTGGCGACTTTAGGGTAAAAATGGTCACTTGAGTGTTACGTAACGTTTAGAGAGAGAGGGGGGGGGGGTACAGAAAAACGTTACGGTGCGTTACAAGGGGGGGAGGGGGGTCAAAAATCTTCAAAAATTGCGTTACGTAATACTTGAACGCTCCCTTACTCTGTTGTCCGAATTTGTTTACATCTGCATGTTCAATGTATACTGATGTAAAGCACTGCAGTAATAATGTTGTATAAGTAATTGAATACGCAGTAGTCACGGCGACTTAGTTGATGAAATGGAATAGGACTCCGAGTGGAATGCAAGTTGTGTCAGGTTTTTCTTCAGCTCCACACTTAAATATGTGACAATCAATCTCACGAGTACAAAAGATACTTTGGGCTAAGATAGATGCAATTGAGAAATTGTCATCACATCATTGAAATCTCTTATTTCCAAAAAGGTACTTACTACTTGCAGCAGTAAATTGACGCATACAGCAAAATTTTACTAAATTAATAGTAATAGGGCATACGTGTAAAGGTATGTATCACAAAACGTCACAGTACATTTAAGGAGCGCATTTAATCAAGGTGCTTGGGGCGTAATCAGGGGCGGATCGGGCGATTGGGTCAATTCTGGCAAATTGCTTTAATTAATAGCTACAACCGTTCCCGCACTGCCGCGCGGCTATCAACACTCGTGTAACTGCTCCTCTTATAGTTTGTTTCAGAGGACATTAGGCAGGATATTCTGTGCTATTCAATTAATCGCAGTGTAGGATATTTTGTCCTTAGACCAGTCCTTCTTTTTCGGATTTCTACAAATTCTTTTACCATCTTCGTGGCAAACCTACACAGGTTGTGTTTTGGCAATATTTATAATATAGGCGACAATTTTAACCCATATTTTTAAAGAAGAAAACGTTATTAATTACTATAATAAATATATAATATATTTATTACGTATTGTAAAGCTGGTTTTGAAGCTGTCAAGCTTGCAGCCGGTGATGGTGTCACGAGATAATGACCATTTCAACATATGTAATTGAAATCCAGACTGCGTCTTCTAGACCGTTTTATTTATGAGCAATGTTAATGTGTCATGAGCAATGTTAATGTGTCCAAAGCAAGTACGAAGTCATAACAATTCCTCTTTTAACGCATATTGATTTATTTTTAATGACCATTTGATGGGAAGTCATTATTGCTTCGAAATTCACCGAGATTACATTTAATGTGCAATTTGGAACTAATGAGATGAGATATGATTTTTATTTATTATCTTTATAGCTTTCTGGTCGCGGTTTTGCTGGCGCATAAAGCAGTTATTATAATACACATGATGGAAGATCTCTTTGTCAATAGTAGGAAATTACTAGCTGTCTTTTAACTAGGCAAAAGTAACGCCATGCACATAACTAGTTGATTCCCCTAGTGATATGCCGGAAGTTCATGATCTTCCCAGCCATATGGCAATGTACCCAGTTGAACGTCATGAAATAGTAATTAAGTTTCGGTTAGGTTAGAACTACGATCATACTTAACGGTAATGGTCGTGGTTTGTATTTACAGTTGTAAACATTTGGATATTTGAGTAAGCGGCAACATTGGTTTTGGAAGAATTTTAGTTCTGTCTGTACATAAATGTTCAACTGCAGAGACATACCAATTTTTTATCCCCTTTGGCAACATATTCGTGCTAAAAATGTTCGTAAAGGCCGAACTGGAATCACCGGAGGCGGTGCAGGCACTCTATCAAAGCTACAAGATAAATAGTTCCAAGTAGATTTGAGAACGAGTGGGTGTTGAGTTAAAAATGCCATTTAATTTATCAGTGAATTCAGAACTTAAATATTTCTCGTTTTAGTAGCAATCTCTATTAACCTGTACAAACTTTAATCTTAACAAAGAAAATATTGCCTTGACCAACTTTCAACAGAATTGCTAAATCATCTAAGTTCCAGTCTCACCGCTGTCAGATACCTATATCCCTTGTGATTAATTTTTATTCTCTAGATGTCAATGATAATTGAATGTATTAGAGAAATTTTATTTTTGAAAATTCTCAGCTACAAAAAGAAAATGAAAAACTCTTTGAACTGATCGATCACTTACATTAACTGTGAAAAGGATATATTTGGTAGTATTAATGCACTGGTAACTATTAGGATAATACCTTTTGGAATTGAGCGACAAATGATGTCAACTGCACCTGTCCGTAACGTTAGCAACGCATTATTTTGTCAGTGTGTATAATGCACTGTTAACTAGGAGAGAAAATTTTCTTGTTCTGTGGTTAACTATTTAATAATCTGTGGCACTGGTAACCTAACACTTTTACAATTTCTTTTTATTAAAATTTTAAATTGTTAAAACAATGCATGCATGTGCATGTGTCGTATAGACATAGGCAGACTTGGATTAATATTTCGAAATCCTGACCTCTTTTCGAAACATATTCTTCCTGACAGCGTAAAACCCGACCGTGAATTACCGGCCGAGGCGAGAGTCGCTCCATCAGCGCTATCGGCGAGGGACGGATAGTTCCGCGCGCCGGGAAACGCGTTTAGGTGGCCTTTACTGAATTACGCTTAACTTGGAGAACCGTTTAGCAGAAGTAATAGTATTGAACAACCATTTTTGTACACTGTATACATAATAACATGGGACCAGTTGTCACCACTGACATAATTAATTTATCTGTCAGATAAAAATAAAGCTGTTTTATTTTATAAAAATTGACAAAAATGATATCTTTTAAGATTTTTTTTGATCGAGAATGTAATTGTGTAAGTGGAACTCGTAAAAGAGGAATTTTGTGTCTACACAGTACCAAAATGTCAAAAAAAAACTACTTGGTAGGTTCCCCAAAATGTCAATTAATTTATTTATCAATACAAAAACTACTGCTTTTCTAAAAACGTAAAAGGTAAAATTTTGTAAAAGAAAACATGATTTTTTAAAATCTGACCTCATTAATTCTTTGCCTTTTTAGTTTTGTCTTAATTCTACAGACTTTTAAATAAACAAAGTCTAGAAACTTAAACTAGAAATTAGAACAGAAAAAATACAAGAGTCAGAGAAACCATTTTTTAACCTAAGGAGAGAGTCGCCTCGCTTTTTTAACAAAATGCATTTGCGAAGCCAGATTGATTAGAGGCGCATTTGCACACAGTCACTAGTATATATTTTTAGAAATTCTCAGCTCTTTTCCTCTTTAAACCATTTCGCTAAAATACGCTTAGATTGGAGAACCATTTAGCAAAATAAATTGTGTTGTAGCAGTAGTATTTATTATTCTTGGTCAATCAGAGTCAGCTAAAGTAATTACACTAATTACTATACCAAACCTAAACTTAAAATCAGACGAATGACATTTGCGCAAGATGGCTGCCAGGAGCTGGATGTGAGAATCCGAGAGGATCAAACAGAACGGTGAGCTTTTGAAGAGGCTAATAGTCTGGCAGTGGAATTGCGACAGGCTGATGATGATGATGAAACTTAAAATCATTTTGTTCCATAAACTATTTAATCAACACAGTGTCAAATCTCCTATGCCTCAAAAGATGCAGAAAGATAAAAGATATTATGTCGTAACATAAAAAAAAAAATAAGTCAGTTCCAATAGGACTCACTCTTAGTGAGAATAGTTTCGCACCAGGGTTCGCATTTAGGTGGCCTTTTTCTAAATTACGCTTGGAGAACAGTTTAGTAGAATTAATTCTACTAGTGTTGAAAGTGACAGGCCGTTTTCGTCCTTTTCAATCTTCATTATCAAACTTAGAACTTTTAGTGCTTAAAATGTGGGTGAAAATGTTAAAAGTTTTTGACTTTTGAGATTATTATTGTTTTCGTAAGTGCCATTGGCAGTAAACGTAGTTATTTTAATCCATCAAGCCCCGGAAAACCAGACACAATAGAAAATCTATTGTTTACGCGACACCCGGCTTTCGGTCGGGTGTTTAAGAGTTAAACTAACGAACACAAAATAAAACTGATATTTTCATTTATATTTTGAACTTGTCACATTATATACATATGAAACATACATGAACATTAGTCATTATATGCCTATCATCTTGACGTGCCCTGAAATATATTTTTTACATTTAACATCCAGTATGACATTTGGGCATATTATGTACTAGGTGAAGTAAGGTATAAAAGAAAATTAGAGTAATTTCTACTATTAACCCAACAAAGTGAAACATAAATAGAACTTGCGCAAAAGCATCTCACGAATTTACACAGTTGGTGTGTAATAAACTTGGTATAACCCTATACCATTAAATCGAATAGCTAATAAGTAAAAGGCGACCTTAAGGAACATTACGAAAATCTTTTGGGAAAGCTGTTTCACTAAAATAATATTTCAAGTGACCAGGTGTGCTCTGAATTGCAGGTGCTTCTGAATTTCTTATGTTTGAGCATATTTCTTCGCTATAAGAATTTCAGGTGGATTTGCAATGTGGCGAAAATGCACTATTGAATTTCAGTATTTTGTTCAACGAAGAAGAAAATATTTTATTCATTTAAAATATATATTTGAAAGACACTACACACTTCTCCAAAATAAAATGTGGCTAGTAGTTCGTAGTGGGGTCCTGGGTTCAAATCCCATGTCTGACCAAAGAAATTGTGTGGGTTTTTCTCTATTCGGAAAACTAAGTCACATCACAGTCCGGAGTTGGCTGTGTAAAAACAACCCCGTGCTTCGGAAAATACACGTTGAGTTATTGGTCCTACGCCTGATCTCTCTTCGGTCGTGTCAGACTGCTCTCTCACCGTGTTATGAGAGTGAGGGAATAGGAAGTGCACCTGTGCTTGCGCACTCACTTGTAATATAATATATCCTGCGTTCCTCGAAACCTCGGCTAGGAGGACATTAATAGGTAATATTTTTGTCTTCTGTGGGCTTAAAACATAATAAACTTATAAATGTTAGTAAATTTTTGTAAAAAGCGTAACTTACGTAACGTAGGTGCCACACACGGCACATGTCTCACTTGCCTGCGGTTATGGTGTTTAACGCATTATTCTTTGCACAAAAAGAGGCATTTATCCTAGGCGGCGTTTGCCATTACGGGGCAATTCGTAATGTGCTGCCATACCGTAAGGCTAATCTGATTCACGAGCCAAAGGGCTCAATTACGAACGTGTTGACTACTTTACTAGCGGAACAAAACGGGAAGTGTTATGGTGGCAGATTTTGTTTGTGTGTAGGTACAAAACAAAATCTGCGTCCGTGTGGACGAAACTGTTTCAGCAAAATAAAAGTGAAATAATTATAAAATAAATCGGATAAATAAACATATCGGGCTACAGTATACACTGATTGGTACCTAAAATAAGTAAGACGAATTTTAAGCATCTGTGATATGGGTATCAAAAACAACGTGTAGTCAGGTTCGCTTGGGTCATATTAGTTCTTATTCCAGATCCGTCACACCGTAACATTGAGCATCTTGCAATTGAAAAGTATAAGCAATTATGATTTATGTAATCGAATTCTGCGCATAGCCTTTTTTGAAGAGAAGTGTGATCGCGGAATTTTTTACCCGAGTTGCACTTTTGTCCATCATACCAATGGCCGAATAAACCACCCAAAGGAAAGTATTATTATGCATAAATTGGATCGTCACTCAGTTCATTTGCCGGATAATGGGTATTCACGAATGAGCGATCTTCAACACAAGCTCGGTTGTCGGCATGGCTTTCATAATGCTTTACATTTAATAATGATTCAAAAACGAATGAATTTGCGATAACAATTTGTATCCGACCAAATGGGTAGGCTGTCCATTCTTCTACTTGAATGAGCGCGACGCTGATTCTTTGAATTATTATTGTTAGATCGTCAGTGAGACAAGTCCCTTCAACAATAAAGGCAAACGATATACTTGGGTGAACAGGCTACTTACTATCTTCCGACTGTGCCTTTCTTCAAACTGTGAACTTATAATGTATAAGATGGTTACAAAAGATAAGACAACGCTAACAAAGTAACTAAATTAAGTAAGCAAGTAGTCAAAACAAAGGACCGTTTGAAAAGAATGCATGATTGGCCGACTTTTTTTACTTTCTCAGTTGACTTCCATCCACTAGTACCACGTTTTACATAAAGTGCACATTTGACACATCAAATTTGGACGAGACATGCCCCAATGGTGCCTGAACCAGACCTCCTCATACAAATTGAACATTTCGAGGAGTACTTCAGGGCAGGTGCCTAAGCTTATTCTATATTCATTGAGCTTGTAAAAAAATTCGTTAGCAGTGATTTCCCCACGGGACACATGCTGTGTTGGAATAAAAACTTTAAATGGTTTTTGTACAGTTGGCAGGTTGTTACAAACAATAGAGGTTGGCAATATTAAGTTATCATCTCGGGATAGTACTATGAAATAAACATACCTGTTTAATGGTATTAATGGCAAAAGGCGAGTAGGCCTTGAGGTCTCCATGTTTGTAATCATGTGTCAATAAATAAATATATATTTTTTTACTATTTTTTTATGTAAGAGGGAGGCAACGAGCAAGCGGGTTACCTGATGGTAAGCAATCACCGCCGCCCATAAATACCCGCAACACCAGAAGAGTCACGCCCCTTTCACACGGCATCCAGTTTTGCGGGACCGGCTTTTTACTGTATCCTGCAAAACTGGACGGTGTGTTCACATGGCAGTTCAGTTTTGCGGGATCCAGTAAAAAGCCGGTCCTGCAAAACTGGACTGCCGTGTGAACACGAGCGCGGGGCGGGGGCTGCCACCACTTCACTATACCGCAAAAAACAGTGTCCCGCAAAAGTACGTTGCCGGACTTTAAGAAAGAGATTAAAGAAAATTAAATATTCTTGAACATCATTCACTCAGCGCTATCTAGCCCCAAACAAAGCGAAGCTCGTTTTGTGGGTGTTAAAGAAGAGATAAACAATATCTTTATAGTTTTTTATATATACATAGAAACATCCATACAGATACAATCAGATATGTTTATTACCAGAAAATTGTACCGTGCGAGGACCAAACCTGCGAACTTTGGTAAAATAGATGACTTTTTATCTTATATAAAAAGTCGGTCGTCCAACCTATTTTTACGCACACAACAACACGTTCCTTTGTCCCCAGTCCAGGTGTAATTATGCACAAGTACGCAAGCCATACTTCAGAGTTCCTAGTTATTCGTATTTGCAAACTGTCCTGATTCATGCAGTAGTGTGGCGCGATTGACTTGCAAAGCAGCCTCGGCCTCCGGCGGCCTGTCGCATTGGACTCTAATCAGGCCGCGACAGATATAATAAGGAGTATAGCGCCACGATACTGTTGTGACATTCGGAGTAATAGTGACAATCGCTCTGTGGCTTCTTGTCACTAAATGCAAAGATGTAATGTGCCAGTAAAGTCTGTCAGCGGCATTTCATTTTTGTACGAGTTCTACGTTTTGGTATTTAAACAGACAATAAACAGGTTACTCTTGGGAGAGTGCCGATTATGTTATGCCCTTTGTGCCAGGGGTCGTCGGTTCGAATCCCACCCAGGACAAACACCTATGTGATGAACATTTGTGTTTGTTGTGTGGATGTTGGATGTTTATTTGTAAATCAGTATATATTTGAGGTACCTTCGTTGTTTTTAACACAAGTGCTTACGCTGCTTACTTTGGATGCTTTGTATGTGATGTTGTCGAATGTTTGTAGTCCAATATGTAACATATCAAATTAAAAATAGCCACAATAGTTATAATTTGACATTATAAAATATAAAAAATGTGATTGATTATTTTATATTGATGAATGTCGGTCTGGTCTTTGCACTTACGTTTACGGCGTTAAATTTGCATATCCGTTTTCTCAGTTTAATTAAATCTTCATTATTCGGATGGTAAATTAGTTCAATCAACGCAAACAACTCAACGACTTGAAAAGATTCGTAATATCCACATAGTAGCTCAAAATTAACACGAACTAGTTAAAAATGAAAATCCAACGTGAATTTTCTTAGACGTGCAAAATTAATTTTGCTCCACCTCTGTGTAAAAGGTTCTACGGTACACAGTTTGCGATGGCAACGTATTACGTTAGTACACCTACATTATTCTGCCTTATTCTCTTTTAACATAATGTAGACATATAACGCAAGGCATTTAGGACCCTGTTTTTTCAGGGAGTCGCGACGAAACGCGATTTCGTGACGAACCCTTTCGACTCCACTATTTAGAGAGGCCCTTATTAGAAAAGAAACGTGCCTTTACTCTAAAAGTTCGGCCGCTACACATAATATATTTTCTTTATCACTACTTTTGCCCCTTGACCCTCGGTTTACAGCTCATTGTGTTTACTGGTCGCTGCAGGTAATGTTATAGCTACTATAAAAACTTTCTTAAGGTACTTGACGCTTTTATTTGCGAAACTGTTTTCTTTAATAGAATCCCTAATGCAAAAAGTTTCATACAACAACAGGGCCGGACTAGAGAAGAATAACCGTTTTTCAGTTCCATGAGTTCAAAATACCTACTGTTGTTAGGGCAGCTCGATGGTGAATTAGGGAGAAAACCCTGCTCTATGCGCCGCGCCGGGGATCTTAGGTTCGATTCCTGGGTCGAGCTAACTTTGTGTCAGTTTAATAAACAGAGCTTGGGTTTATGATCTCCAATCCACGTTCTTAATAGTTAATTCTCTAGCCAACGAGGCGATGATTGGTTAATAAAATAGAAATAACATTTCATTTGTAACTAACTACATATATGTAGATTGTGAGTGATATGTGTTCATATTAGGTAAGTACCTTCTTTTTGTAGTCTTCTCTTTTCTTGAAAATTTCTTTTTTTTACATTTCCCGATTATTCAAAGACAAAATAGTCCGTCAACTATGATTCATTTTATAAAAGCCATCCAGGAAGTAGGTTCATACTCGTAGGTCCTGGGGCCCACAGCTTAGGGCCCGACTGGCAAACGTCCCCATAACAGCGTGACCGTTCGACACTGTAAGTATTACAGTAAAATAAAAAAGAAGGGTTTATAGACCCTCGTGTTGGGATCATCCCATTTACGAATCTGTCGAGACGGAAGTGCCAGTTAGTAGTCGTATGGTTTGGGACGGATTTTAAAACATACATAGTTCCGCTCCGCAGGACGTATTGTCACAGATTACAAAATAGTTACTAGTATTGTGGTGCACAAGTGCGGGCACACCGGTGCCTTTCCATTCGATTACTCTTATATCAACATGGAACATGAAATAAGATAAAGAGAGATAGACAACACGCTAAATAAAAATAATCGTAACAGGAAAACCGAAGTAAATAATCTTTGGTCTAATTCGGGAATTGAACAAAAAAATAAATTAGTTATTGTACATTTAAAAAAGGAACTCCTATTTCAAAAGATCAACCGTTAACTTCGTATTGTCGGGACGAAATGAAACAGCAAAATCACTAAGGGCTCAGTAACAGGGTTAAGAGATTTAAGGGCAAATCTGTTTGGCAAATAAACATTGGTCCCTAAATTGAAGCTGGATCCGTGGCTCTCTGCTTTATTTCCCCGGATTTGACCAACACCAATTAGATTGCCAGTGTACACATGGGACCAAATCCTTATTTATAGCAACCGACATTTTGGCGCTCTGTTTCTATTTTTGTAAGGCTTTGTAATAGAAAGTAGAGCAAAGACACAGACTATTTTTGTTCCGAATTCAGAAATTGATAATGAAAATAAGGAAATACCTAACAAACAACTTTATTTTCTTTATGTTGGAGGTCAATGAGCAATTGGTAGGTCAAGCAAATAAATTGTAATCAGGTATCTCTTTTCTATTGATACCTGCAACGTTGAAAGTACATATTTATGGCGACCTCTAAGGTAATCAGCAAACATAAAATACCCGCTTACCACATACTGATGACAGAAGTCAGTGACTTACTCTTACTAATTAGTGTAAAATCATAGAAATATTAGGTACAGTAATATTAGCTCAATGTAAGGAAGCCTGTATCGAGCAAGCCAAGTAATCGCAATCACACCAAAGATGGTATTTTGGACCTTGGTTGCCGAGCACCGTCGATCTTCTCTGAGAAAGTTCTTCTACGTTAATGGAACATAAGATCTCCTACAAGGTCTTAAGTAAGTTTCAGATAATTAGAAATTAAAATTGTTTTAGAAAATGAAGTTACTAAAAGTGTGACATTGTTAAAAATAAAAGTTAAGATGTAGGTACTCGTATTTGGGTAATGTTTATTCGTTATCTGGCAACCATAATACTCGTACAATCTATTAGCTCGGTTTGAAAGGAAGGACATTTATTTATTGTTTGACAATCGACATTATTTATTGGAATAGTTGAGAACTTGGCAGTACTATTATATATTCTGTGACTCAGCTACACCGAAATTAGGCATTAATTTTGTTTTTTCGTCTGTGCTCATCTATAAAAGGTCAAATTATGGATTGTTTAGTTTTTTAAACTTCAAAGCGAAACAGTGTTAGGTACTTTTGAATTATATGGATTTTCAGTGCTTCGTCTTATGTCCAGTCCAGCTACGGTAGGTATGTTTTTTCTTTTAAGATGCTTGCGAAAACTTTGTGTTACTAAGTTCATCAAAAAAAAATTAATGCCAGTTTTCCCACTGTCAGATTAGTTCGTGATAATTTATCTGTCAGATAATAATGGTACAATGAACTCGTCACGAACTCATCTCTTATTATGAGTGGTAAAACTGGCTCTTTGATGACTTTCCAGTGGGTAATTATGATATTTAGTTGGAATTTTGGAGGAAAATGCGTTTATGCACCACTACCACTCCCGCCCGCGGTTTCACCCGCGCGTAATTTCTTTTTTCATCAAATATCCCCCCTTCCTCCCCACATTTTCGGGATCAAAAGTACCCTATGTCACCCGGGGATAGTGTAGCATTCAAACAGTGAAAGAATTATTCAAATCTGTTTAGTAGCCTATTTAATACAAACAAACAAACAATCAAATCAGTATAGATAACCGCAAGCTAGCTACACCTGGCGGCCGTGTGTGGGGAGACTCGAGAATAAAGCGTCCACTACCCACTAAACTCCCCCGGTTTCCCCTTCACACCCGATTGGGACGAGCCGGTGCCAGCCTTGTGGCTAATATGATTTGTCGTCTGAGAATTAGTAGAATAAAGCAGCATATTAACCCAAACAATAGACCCGTTGCTACTGCCCGTATGATAAGGGGATTGTTCGTCAACTATTATTTGTAGGGTGAATATCTAAGCGAGTATGTATTGAGCAAGTTCCAGATGGAATCGATACGATAATATAATACTCGTATCATAGTCCGATGTCCGGCTGTGCTAGGGCTGCCTCGTTTTATTGTTAGTTTATTGAACTATACATCTCATGATAAGCTTGATATGGAATATACAATGTTGATCTGCTTAGTTTGCCTCTCTTTATTAAGGATTGAGTACTGAGTCTTGAGATACGTAGGTATAAAACATAAGGATGGGCCGGTCAATCGCTAAAAAGCGGGCACCAGTTCATCCCTCTTCGGTAGCGGGACGCTTTAGTCCCGAATCCTACACACGGCCGCAATAGCCCGCGGTTAAGGTTCATAAGTGCATTTAAAAACTTGAGGTGCACATCTTTTCAAACTTTTTTAATGTAACTAGCTGCCGCCCGCGGCTTTAATCGCGTGGAGTTCTATTTCTGCTATCCCATGGCGATTGAGTATTATTTCGGGATAAAAGTTGCCTGTATCCCTTTCCATGAGATGAGATTTAAAAAAAAATTGTTCTTGTATTGTGTCGATATTTGATTCCAACGATGAGAGCCTTTGTCCTGCATCGGGACATAATATATCTTCTTTTTTAAAAAATCTGATTAGAAATAGCCAGTTAGACAACCTTGGACCCTAGCTGGTCGCAAGCAGCCGATCGTAGTTTTCCATTCGAGTAATCTGACTGGCATCGGCGAACTAGTCGTATGTCCCATTTCTATAATATCGCGGAAGCGAGTGGGTACGTAATGAGCTATGAGAGCTCGATATTGCGTACGAATAAAACAGCGACGACGGAAAAGGTCAAGTAGAAATAATTAGCGTAAGTGCGAAAGTTTGGATGTTTGTGAGTAAATCACGCCGTAAAGACTAATCGAATTACTAACGTGATCAATGTTCTAGATTGTGTACGAAAACTTATAAAACAACGATCTTTTATGTGTACAAAGAACTTTGCGTCTATTTGTGAACATAAGAAGTATATAGTCACCAAAAAATATAAAGCCGTACCGTCTAGAAGTTTTGGGTAGTGTTTTTAGAGACGACTAAATCTTGTTAACATAAATGTATGTTACATGCACAGTTGTACCACTGACAGATAAATTTACGTCGATGTCTCTATTGTCAATTTTCAAAGTTGTGTTCAATTAAAAGTAGAGGCACCTTATTTCATACTATCATATTTCCAAATAAATCAATGCGTCTATTTCTAAGCATCTAAAATTGCCGGAACTAATTGTGTCTCACATTCGTTAGAAATAACGACAGAATAAGAAAATAGAACTGATATTTCTAAGAATGGAAGGAAAAAATAACATAGCAACATTGTCAGTAGTATGTATCGCAGCTCAATATATTGTATTAGTGACGGGTCGCGGCACTCGGTCCTATCACCTGCTGTCGGCTCGCTCTGATTGTTGCTAGCGACATAGAATAACAGAAAGAACGTTTTTATCTAACTAACGACCTATTCTCACTACATTTTTGTCGTATAAATAAGATTCATTAAACTGCTTCTATACTAATATTATAAAGAGGAAAGATTTGATTGTTTGTTTGTATTGAATAAGCTCCAAAACTACTAAACCGATTTGGAAAATTCTTTCACTGTTCAAAAGCTACACTATCCCCTAGTGGCATGGGGTACTTTTCATCCCGGAAATGTGGAGAGAAGGGGGGGATAATTAACAAAAGAAATTACGCGCGGGTGAAATTATTGGTAAAGTCAAAAAAACCTGCTAAGCGAATACTCAAAACTATTGGGAATGTGCACAAGAATATCTGGAAGGAAAGGGCGGAACGTTAAGGAAAACAACTTTTCTCTTTTATTTTTTGTTAGTGTGTTAATTAAGTGAATTTACTACAACGCCCTGGGTTCAAGCCGGGCCGGTAGCTCGGATTTGTTACTGATTGATTGCCTAACTTAACTCAAATTTGGAAAGCGTGGTGAATACGAGCAATGTATTTGTATATTCAATTTGTAAGGTAGTTTTTTTTTATTGCAATGGGTAACAAGACGAGCAGATCGTACCTACACCTGATGGTAAGCGCCACGTCTGCCCTTAGACAGTTCAGTGCCAAGCAGTAACTAAGCAGTTACTGTCTGGTTACTGCCCTGCGCCCGCTACACCGAGACGACAGTTTTTAGGTCTCATATACCCAGTAATTTCACTAGCTTCAGTGCCCTTTCCCCGAAACACAGAAGTGCTTGACACACTTCTATTTCACGGGAAAATATCTGGCACTGCGGTGGTACCCACCTAGACGGCCCAGTACAGGAACCTACCACCTGGTATTAGTTTAAAGTTGTAGTCATTTTCTAAAAGTTTATATCGGTGGAACATCGGAACGTGACACTTAGGTTCAGTCGCAACTCCGCCATTTCCTACATAACTTCTCAATACACTATACCTGGGAATTCAAGTGTTCCAACACGAATGTTGAACTTCAACAGAGCATAGTTTTCGCCTGACTGACTCCTCACAATCTACAGTTCATTATACGCAATTGAAACAACTTTGATGGCCCTTATTTGATGAACAGACTGGGTTAAACGTGTACTACAGAATGTACTCTATAATATATTAGAGAATTGTACATTGTTACGAGTACATTTGTAAATATTCTTTCTTATTCCTGTCTGACAGTCGAAATCGGCCGACTCGGCCGGCACTCACGGTGCGACTCACGGCAGACCAGTTTGGAGAGTGAGTACTTCCCTCACCCCATTCTCATCTCCCATAGATGGTCGTCGCCCTTACTCAATATTATTTCCTCAAAGGCAGATAGGTGTCAGTGGGCGGTAGTGTTCACACGGGTTCAAACTCGCGCGTTTCCTACTTTCATTCATAAAACGAAATAGATCAGCTTTCAAAATAAAAAATACTTATAAGATTATAATTAAATGAAATGTTTGCCAGAAATAGATAATACTCAACTACTCAACAAACAAATGCAATGCAATGAGGTCGAACCTACGACAACTCAAACACTGTTCGAAGTCATTTGTCAAATTCTATGTTAAAATTAATACAGTACCCTTCTTCCGCACGACTACACGATTGAAACATCTGGTGTTAGGAAATGCGAGACCCTCTCGTTAACATATTTGCATTTCAATGGAGATTACGAGCCTTCTCCAATTAGCTGGGAGGAGGTTAACGTCCAGCGTCAATTTAGGTGACAATGCCAGTCGTTCATGGTAATTTCAGACAACATCGCAAACGACTTAGGATTAGGATAGGGCTGGTCATTGGTCAATAGCCACAAGGCTAGCACCGGCTCTGGAGGGGGGGGGGGGAGTGCGCAGGTCTAGCCTGCGTGCGGCCGTGTGAGGGACTCCCCCCGGTACGGCAGGTAGCCTACTATAAAGGTGCATAAACGCATTCTTCTCCGAAAAAAAAGGATTAGAAGGAGCTAAGCCACTTATGCCATAATATCAAAATTAATGATTTGCTATATATATTTCGGTTGTTACAATTGTATTTTTATAATCGTCTTCTTGGAATAATCATCACTCGGGTCGAAAAACTCGGAGATCGTTCGTTCAATTATCACTTGGTTGTTGTGGTAGAACCTTCGCAGAGTCCGACTTGCCATCTATCAGAGAGGTCCATAAGTAAAATATGCTGCCTATTTTATTACCTTTGTGTATGGCAATTTTCATGATAAAAGTTAAGCGCGGAAATAAAAAACATATAGATAATATTACATACGGGCTTATCCAGGTGAAGGTTAATTTAAGAAAACATGGTGGCTCCTTAGTTTCAAGGGTAAATTACTATCGCAACCTATTTAAAAAAAAATGCTTGCTCGTTACTGATGACAGATGATAGCGTCATCCCGTATTTTGCACTTGAAAGCGTACTAAGATGAAAAGAACAAAAAGTTGAAAAATATTTTGATGCGCCCATAAAAATGGTTCCGATCTCGTTATTATCATCCTCCGTCCACGATAACGGCCTTACCTTTCAGTCCAACTTAGTCTAAAGAAGCGTATAACCGATTGACATTTCCAATCACCCTTAATTTTTCAACTCAATTACCGTCGATCGGTTTCTGTCGGACCCTACTTCCTTCGTCACTGGGTTAATAAAAGTAAGCTAATGAAATTATAGCAGCCAACAGAGCGTGGTTAATTAACGAGTTTGCTTATGTACATGAGTTTTTAAGGGTCATTAGGTAGATGAAGGGTCACTGGTGGCTTTGTCAGAAATCTCTTTTTTAACCCACTCATGACATAATTATCTATAAAAGTCGCAAGGACTTATATTTGTGTGTTTGTTATTCGTAAATGCTGTAATAGGTGTAAATCTGCCTAAATTTAGTACAGTGATATAATTAATAGTGTCTACTATTGTGTTTCGTCTGGTTTGTAAGAGTGCTGGAGGTCCACACCGTCCATACCTCTATAGGCCGGCAACGCATCAGCGATCCCTCTGGTGTTGCAGATGTCTATGGGCGGCGGTGATTTGCTTATCATCAGGCGAGCCGCAGGCTCGTTTGCCGCCTCTGAAATAAAAAAGAAATTACTAATAAAATTCGATAAATTACAATGTGACCCTGTGTTTCTTTGCCCAGTCATTTAATGTAGGTAAAATGATTGGTATGATTTCTTAGCTAATAAAAAAATGTGTTGGATTTTTCAGACACACCTTGGGTTTGTGATTATCTTACCAATCCGCATGTGAAAAGCGTGGTGATCAAGCCAGTACCCGTCACTGTGATTATATGACTTGATTTCAATAAAAAAGGCTTTCGCTCTGTAATGGGACATGAAAATGGGCTGATACTTTACCCTTTTTTTTACATGATATTTTCATCGGCGGAACTCTATGTCTACTCTTCTCGACACACTCTTGACACATTTTTCAATTATTGTCAGTTTTATCTGACCCACCACAGCTTCGAGTGAAATTGACTGAAATAGTCTATACACTGTCCGCTCTGTTTGTTATTTTGATTTGTTTTATTTTTCGAGTACGTTACTTTTTCTGTTAATTCAGTCGGTTGTTCCCACGGTCAAATAATATTAAAGTCAGACAATCAGAGCTAGGGGAAACTGCGCAGTCATTTTAACGGGAAGATTGGTTTTGGAATTTTGCGTTTGTTATTTTTAATTATGAGTGTATTGTACTAGGCAGAGGACTGGTAGGTTTTTTGTAGCGCTTAGCATGGTGGGGTCTTGAGTTCATTACAGGAGTGTTTTTAATTCCAAATGATTACACACCTTTAGGAGGCAAATGTTAATTATCGTTTGGCTTCTCGACTTAAAAATCTTATAATGACACCTCAAAGCTTTAATGGTTTACGTGACATTTCCCGGATCGGGCTAAAGTGGCGGATGTTTTGTGATCCCCAATCCCCAAGTCAATTCCCAATATACCCATCATTGTGATGATGGATTGTTGGCAGTACCCGCTAAGACATCCATCAGTGAAATTAATCTTGGAGGCCTTGGCCATGCAGTGGAATATTTAATAAGCTAAAACTTTGCTTTATAATCACTTTCATTTTTATTTCATTTCATTTATATGAATTCACGTGAAATACTACTAAAAGATTAAAAAGAATATATATGTAATTAATAAAAAAAAGTACATAACGGCAAATAAACGTCTACTTATTCAAATTGTCATAGCCCTTCATGCGTATTGGTCGATTTTTACATACTTCAGACGAAGAAAAAAACCATTCCGAAATCGTAACCCATTTTGAATTCAGCCCACGCGTACAGTCGCCAGTTAGGCCCAAACATCGTGTCAGTGAGTGTGAATCGATATGTAAAATCAAACATTGCTGTGAAAACATCATCGAGATTTCCCAGAGGATGTCCATTTTTATTAGGGCTCGCGTCCATCCAATTTGAAGTGTAGTTACCCCGGTTAGAGCACTAGCGATGCTTATAACTCGTATGATGCGATGACGTGACGTTACTAAAGGGAGATTAGCTTCTTAGTGCTGGTTTTACGACTAAAAGATGTGTTGTTTATACAGGGTGTCCAGAAAATAGTACGACATACTGCGAGGGGTGATAGCTGGCATCGATACCTACCTAAATAACTCAATATAATTATGTTCAGCTGAAATTATATTTCAGATTTTAAAGTTATACGAAATTTTCCGATGTATCGAAAAATCTCTACCTTTAAACAGATTTTTCAGCATATCTAAGGTAATAGCTTCTTCTCTAGTATTTTTTTAAATCAAATTGGTTACTTTTATGACTTTTGTGCGAAAAGGTTACTTTTATGACTTTTGTGCAAAATATTTGTTGAATTCCCCTGAGTTCCAAACCCATAATTAATTTTCGGTGTAACATTACTCTCTGTTTTGTCAATTTACAGTAGAAAAAGTTTTTACAGTAGAAAAAGGCTTATACAATTTAAAAAAATAGTCAAGTCAATCTATCACAGAAGTGTTAGAAGAAGAACTTCTGCAAACAGATTTACTACGTGAAAGATAGGCCAAACATTATGATGAAAAGATGTTAGGTAAGTACTATCCGGTTCAGATGCTATTAGGATAATACCTTTTGGAATAAAGCCAAAAATTACGTCAACTGCGCTTGTCCGTAACGTTAGTAACGCAAAATAATATCTCTGTGTGTGTAAGTCATCACGCAGTTGACGTAATTTTTCGCTTAATTCCAAAAGGTATTATCCTAATAGCATTTGAATCGGATAGTAGTGCTCTTATCTGATTTAAATGTAGGCAAAGTCATTTAGCGTATAAAAGCGTGAGAGAAAACTATTTGACCGCTCACCGCACACGGCAGTTTTGATTAACGACGCTCAGCGTCCCACCGTTTTGTAAAGCTATATGAAGACAAATAGTTTTCAAGCGAAAAACGATGGAGACGTCGTAAAGATAAAGTGGAGAAAAGTGTCGCACTGACACCCGGACTAACTGAGATGGATGGCGATACCTGACTGGTAATTATTTCCTTTCTTACCAAGTACGCATATAAAATGATACGTAAAAATATTTCTATACCATTTAATAACAAGCAACTCTTAGTTTATGTTATACTAGCGGCCGCCTCCGCGGTTTCCCCCGCGCGTAATTTTTTTCAGATATCCCCCCCCTTTCCCCCACATTTCCGGGATAAAAAATACCGTATGTCACGCTGGGATGTTGTAGCTTTCCAACAGTAAATAGTTATTTATGTGGCTGTTGCATAATGAGGGTCATTAAAATACGAATGTGGTTTTATGAAACGAACGAAGTGAGTTTCATAAAAGGATCACATGAGTATTTTAATGCCTAATTATGTACAGTCACATACATAACTTTATCTTCATTCATACGATAATATGTCTATTTTATAGTCAGGATCCATGAGCAAAGTTAGTACTTAGTACAAAATCATGTCATAATTTGTAGGTCAATTTGAATAAATGACGTTTGTAGTTTTTAAAATCCATAAACAATCTAGTCTCGAGTTGATTTCGATTCTCAAATCGATTGTTATAATTTCAGCATCGAATTAAATGTGTAGGAATGGAACATAAAATTACTAATCGACTAATTCGATAATCGAAAAAACCTATTAATTTTTACTTTTTAAGAAGACGTTCGAAATTTGAACGTAATTAAGGTATCGGTTACCGATACTAAAATGTAAACATTAAGATGCAGCCACAGATACTCATATCTAAATGTAGGGCGTTTGCTCATCGATCCTCGTAGTTAAATCGGTCAAGTTTTGGAAAAGAAATCAGGGGACTACGAAACGTTGATTTTTAAGGTATTTTCGCTCCAAGCTGCAGTTGTCTCTATCGCGCTCTGCGTGGGATGTTCGGACACTGCGCGACAGCAATAGATTTTACAAACACCTATTTTTCAATCTCTCGCCCTTAGTATTTCCTCTTAAGGTATGGATGTAGATAAATAATTTTTCAAATCAGTTCAGTAGTTTCGGAGCCGACTTCTCGATCATTACACCAAATGGCTCGTCAAATTGATTTCATTTGATTGATTGAGCTCTAAAGACCGAGACCGACTTTACTCACGAACATAGCCTAACACAAGTTACGAAGTTCACTGTGGTCTTCTGCAAGGTGGAAACGGCTCATTCGAGTTGAAGATAAAGGGCTATTTTCTGCATCTCTTAAACCATTAACCCAGCCAAAATGTCACAAAATACATATCTGAAGATAAATCATAACGTTAAAAACGTTTTATGATAACGCACGTAAAATGGAACCCTTTTAACTTCTGGTAGCAAAATATTAACATCATCGGTATTAAATGTACACTGAAAATGAGTTTTATACCAACGTCATTTGTATTGTGGTTAGCACAAAATGGTTTAACTCAAAGCGGTACATATATCTCTCCAGCTTAAGTGAAGTGTTGGATGAGCAGATTGCTCGGGTAACGAATGGACCAATTCTATAAGCGAGCCTTAAAAAAGCCTTTGCGACCGCTCTCGGAAAACGTAGAGTTTTTCTTTGCTGTTAATGACTTGAGGAAACACTTAACGTTGTTTTGTATTTACGTTTGCTTTTTTTATGCTATTTTTGTTCGCAGACTGGCATACAGCTCACCAGATGGTATTGTAGACCAAACGGCTTTTAGGTTGCCTGTCCTCAGAAGCGAAGCGATGCAACGGAGCGGAAAGAAGAGACAATTTAACCAATATTGTTTCTTAAATGCCTCGCTCTGAAGTTTATTGGTTAACATTGGCTCTTTTCTCCGCTCCGCTGCGGTCAGCCTTTTTTAACAGGCAGCCTAAGTTTCATTATAAAAAAAATACATCGCTTAGTTGGTCATAATAAAGTTTACACTCATCTTTTATGCTTGAAACTTCTAGACCAGTACTGTTGATTTTGTTTAAAAATTTAAACATAGCCTCTAAGAAACATCGTAGACTTTGAAGGCACTGAGGGAACTTGCACACTAATTAATTAAACAGGCAATGTCAATTCACTTCATTAAAATTGCCAAGAGAGTCGTTATGCCTTTCATTCTACATAATGTTTGCGACCTACAGCCCTGTGTATATTTAGAAAATGTCTTCCAATATTTTCCGTTTCCTATCTTATATTTATTGTTTTAGACCTAAACGCTTCCCCAACGCCCAGAATAATACAATGGACGGACAAATACGTGTCACTCGAAAAGCAGACGCAGTGAAAATAATACCGAAGAAGTTTTCCAAAACCCAAATTATGCGTCTGGAATAATCATGGGACGGTTCGCGAGTGACGAAACTGAATGAATGTACGAAAGCGGTGGGATTCGGTCGCTATGCAAGGTTAGGACAAGCCCGCTTTGCAAGTCAATGGATTGTGATATAATTTATCCTCAAAGACGCGACTGCGTACCTATTCGTAGGCACAATGCTTGCTGCGTTCAAACAAGGTAAATTTGGTTACAAGCCAGGAAATACATGCAAAGCGTAATAAATCATACTCGTACACTTGGACATGGATGAATGTGCGCGGATGAGGTGATGAAGTATATTAATCGCCGACTACTGATTACAACTCTCAATAAGTATGTTTTCATTTCGTGGGCAATTTGTTACGCCTACCAGTCAAATAAAATATGTATGTATTATTAAAATGCTTATCTTTAGGTTCATATTCAGGGTTCTTATCCATTTTAACAATAATTGAACTTCATTGTATAGGTATCAATGACGCTGTCTTCTTTTTTCAAAATTGACATAAATGAAAGCTTATATCTTATAAGCTTTAAGAATTCGAGAAAGGTATGCTTAGTGGCTAGTGAGATGTTTTAGTCCCGAGTTCAAGAGCCGCAGGCCTAGCTAGCCTGCGGTTATGGTGCCTAAAAACTTCTCCGAAAAAAGAAAAAATTGTACCTACATGTGTAATACATATGATTACTATTTTTACGTATACAACACTATCTTTCGTAACTTTCATCCCAGAAATTGCCTCCTCGGCCTACGGTCGGGTCGCGTTACGTTTCCTCACTTAATGCTAGGGAGAGTTGTCGTACGAGTCAGGTATCCCGATTAAATATTAAGATAACTTTCTTTCCTGCAAGGCGGCATTTAGTCGATGACGCGTGGACTTAGCCTTGAGTGTTGTCGCTTGACTAGTTATGTAGGTTTGTAGTTCTGACTTATGTAGGACCTGTACTGTATTTGTTGTTAGGTGTATATGTACCTAAACTACCTAATCTCTTAGACACAAAGTTGGGCCTGGTAGAGGATTTTTTTGTGATCGTGTCCAGAGACGTGCGTTTATGAGAAAAAAAACATGGGATGACCGTCTAGACCTCATGTACAGTCGACAGCTTCAGACTACCCTAATCTGTCAATTTTCTACAATCAATTTTCAGCTTTATTGACTTTACATAGAGTTCTCTTTCGATTGAGATTTTTTGACAGATTAGGGTAGGTTCATCTGCTACCGTCCGCACATTTTTTTTATGCGTATATTTGTTGGAAAACAGGCACGCAGCCCACGTGATCTATTCCTATTCCATTTAAGTCTATGTCATTATTGACTAGTAACAAACTAAGATTATCTTCATATATATCACTCCTATCATCTATTTAAATGTCTTCTACTAAAGTTAATTAGTAACACTTGTTAATCTAATTGAATTTGTTCCAACCGTGTCATCACAACCGCTAACCGAAACGGGAGACAAGTTTAAAGGTTAATTTAGTACAATGTTGAACTAGTTTCACTGACAGCAATCTAATGTTACAGTTGCAAGTAATCTTTGTATGTCTTGTACAAGTGCAAGCTAACAAGTGCTATACAACGTCTTACTTTAAATGCGCAAAACCTCAGACACCCCAAATGATTTTGAATTAAATTTACCTAAGCCTAAAAAAAAATTACATTAAATAAAATTAAAAGGTTTTATGTGCTATTTTAGTTTTACTGACCATTTTCTTGCGTCGCGGAAGGAGTCGGTAGGTGAGTTTGCGCACGTGACGGCTTGACCTGTTAATAAATAGACTGGGCAACATTTTTGGATAAATGTTACCTATAATAAAAAGTGGTTTAATCAATTCTGCTCGTTATTCTGATCAATCTATTCTCAGGTTTTGCGCATTTAACGTAACACGTTGTATATGATAGAATGGTCTTTTAATAGCGAGTGGAGATATATTCATTGCATGGCATTATTACGCACCTCTTTCACTGGGCGCTTTTATTTCAACAATTTAATTCAACATTTATTTTCCTTAAAAATCCAATTAAATAGGTATAAACGAGATATACCACGAATTGTGTATACAAAATTGTCTATAACAATACAGTTACGTGGTATATTTATGCAATCTCCTTCCTCCATTGGGCATCAATTAAGCAGGGGGAAATAAAATCAACGTGATTATTCGTTCCGTCACGCAGTCACGTTGCCAGGTAGCTGCCAACAACAGAGGACATCTCGCTCAACGGATTTTGTGTTGAGACAATGAAAATACGTCGATTACAGTGTATACTTCTGGTATAGTATCTCAACAAAAATTATGTGCTACCTTTAAAAACTAATTTTGAAAACTTGCAGAGTAACCCGTAAAAAATATCGTCTGTTGTTACACCATTACATCGTATTGCGCTTAATAATCGTAGGTCTGCCATCCTTGGATAAAGTGGAGATGAAAAATATTTACCTACATACGAAAAATGGACAACATCACATACCTACCTACGGTTTGACCCCAAAATAAGCACTTGTGTAATGGGTACCATTAATAGTTTGTCACTTAGAGGTTGGTCCTGGTTAGGATTCGAACTCTATCGGTCTGGGTGTTTATTTATACGTATTTCCAAAAAAATATCCATGTTAATAATAACCTTAAGCAATTCTTTAAAAGCGCTGAAATAAACCTTGTGAACTCCGCACCGATATTTTATTTCTACCCAAGCGCGCCAACAGTAAATCAAGCTGACGATTTTAATGAAAATCTCTTCCAAAAATGGCGATCGACTGCAGTCGGGGTAAGCAAATAGTTGGCAATTAGATTTAAAGTTCGGGCGAAATGGTTTTGAGCATTGGGGTATTAAGACCGCAATTGGTACAGCTGACTCGAGTTTTTAAAGTTACATTAAAAGTTGTCGGCGGAAACCGAATGGCAACCACGCACTAAATGAAAATGTTCGTCTAGTTTAGTTAGGGTTGCTCCTTGATTTAATTTGAACTTTTGTTTGCGTTTAGTGGTCTCTTAATTTAACGCCTTGCAGTGTATACTCGT
Organism: Mecyna flavalis; assembly: GCA_949319885.1. Lineage (NCBI taxonomy): Eukaryota > Metazoa > Arthropoda > Insecta > Lepidoptera > Crambidae > Mecyna > Mecyna flavalis. The sequence goes on from OX439426.1 coordinate 13,539,406, forward strand.
ATGTTACAGTCAAATTATTTATTGACTGATTTTTACCGGTCAATAAGGTTTTTGACTGGTTAAAGGTTTTGACAGTAACTTATACCACAGATTAATAAATAGTTATACATATACTCGTATGTGACTTGATAGAGAGTAAAGTTCTGATCTTGAGATCGCTAAATTCCAGGTTGGGCATAATTTGTTTAAAAATTTTCAAACAGCTGGTTTTAATGATCACTAACATTTGAAAAGCTGTACTTACTCCTACTTTAATTTGTGCTTAAGGCCTCGGCCTCGAAATTCGCGGCATCCTTCTTTTCTTTTAATTCGTGTCCGACGACAGTTTCTTTAAGAGGATAGACGATTTCCGGTGACTTGCTCCGCACTGGTATCTTTAAAGTGTCTTACACTCAGTTGCAGAAACGTCCATTAAAGTTAATGTGTCATTAAAGCTATTGCTGTCACTTTTTATTTCATGACAACGAAAAGTGACAGCATTAGATTTAATGAAGCATTAACTTTAATGAAGCTTTCTGCAACAGGGTGTTAGTGAGTTAAGTAGAGGGGCGTTAGAAAAACAGTGCGATAAATATAACCTTTAGGTACTCTGCGACCGCGTGGCAAGGCGCTTCGTTATCGAATATGAGAATAATATTATTTGCAGGACATTTATTTGTTGAAACAAAATATGAAAGTTTAAAAAAAATTAAGCTTTATTTTTGCCTATAATAATATCATAATAATATAATATTGCCATAATGATATTGTTGTTCCATTTGTATTGGATATCAAAATGCTCCTATTTTTGGAAACAGTATGAAATACTAATAATGAATGACACTGTTCGGAAAATGCAATAGTTGCATCAAATTACCGGAATAAATGAGTACGCAGAACTGTTTTAACGTGCAATGCAAGTAGGTATTTTAATATGTATAACTACAATGTTCTCTGAAAGGTAAAACTATTAATTATTTTTTAACCAAACTTACAAACATACATTTTTGTTCATATATTATCAGATTACGATTGTACGCTGAAGTAACTTTTAAATATTATTTGACTACGGAAGCATGTCGGGCATAAAATGAACAAGTAATTAATATTTCCATTAATCATCTGCATTTCAACAACGTCAGAAGCTATTTTCGATAAAAATATGGAAGTAATACAAAAACCATGTAGCTTGATATTTTATTCACGAACCGAATATGATTTATTAAATAAGTAGGTACATCACATTTTGTGATCACATTTTACACTGAAGGGTCCACAATGTTATGGGCTCTGATTTATTTACTCAAACACTTATAATTTGACAGCAATTATAAACCAAAAGAGGTAGAACGCACTTGATTGATTCGCTCATCTGGATTCTGGGGAAGTTACTCCACCTTTTACTCGTAGAAGACAACAGTAAAGTAGCACATGATAACTATTACCACATTCACAGAAGACTTAAGTGTAAGTAGTAGCCACAGAACAAGAAAAATTTCTTCTATTTCTATCGTAGTAGCTTTGTAAGTAGTAGCTTTGTTCTTGCGCTATGTTTGGTGACTAAATTTGATGGAAACCAGATACCTCTTTCACCTCTTTCTTTATTATTTTCTCAAAGGCGTAATCGCCTTAGCTAATGCTCATCTGAGACCCTAGTCACAGGTGTCCATGGGTGCATAGTGATTATTTACAATCAAATGTCACATTTACTAATTTTCTTGGCTCCTTACAAAAACAAAGATTAAAAATAAGAACATACGTTTCCTTAATATTAGGTACAGGCTAGGCAGGAGTATGGCCCACACTATCTCACAATTGAGATAAGGCCTGTGTCCCAGCAGTGGGAACGTATATAGGCTGATGATGATGATGAGGTACAGGCTTAGGATTGACTGATTACTAATTTAGAAAACTTTATTCCGGCGAACCCAGAATAGATTTTATAAAATAAAAATAAGTCAATGCATTTTAGATTGGAATTCCATCGTCTTAATAATGAAATTAAAATGCACATGAGTCGATGGTGCAAGCAAATTTGCATTTTGATTGCTTAACCGACACCTCGGAAGCATAAAGGCATACTTTTTACTAAGTTCATGTGCACCTTTCATTTATATGCTGATGAATTCATCGATACTTAATTACTTTCTAAAGATTTAACTGGCATTTGAATTAATGTTTTATATAACTTAATTAAAAGTTTATGTTAAGCTGACTGGAATCCGGCAGTAGGCATTTTTCTCTTCGCTTTGTTTTAGGTCACTTGCTTTTTTCCAAACCGATTCTTATCTTTATTAAATCATTGAAAGAATTATTTTACATGGCGGAAATTGGTACAAATCAGGTATGTCAGGTAGGTATAGGTGCAAGCATGTTTTTTTCATTACACAAATTCAATCTCAATGTGTGGTCCTTGTAGTACTTTATGGTAATAAATCGTTCTTAATGTACGCTTATATTATGTGTTTAAACAAGAAGAAAAAAAAAACATGGTTTTCCTTTCAACATAGCGCAGACGGAAACAGCAATAAACCTTCTTTCTTATGGCACTGCTAATTTAATTCAGAAATAGGTACAACGCGACCATTAATATGACCAGAGTAATTGAGCTAAAAAATTAGAAAATCATTTTGTTAATGTTAATTGCTTAACTGCATTTTTATTACGGAAATATACGTTGCCAAAAAAAACGTAAACTGCGCCATAAAAGTTTTTTCTTCAGGTTGATGAATGATTTTTTAAGTGTTTGGTTTTAATATCAGTAAAATGGCATGTCGAGGACTATTAAAACTTTTATCTACATCCATACCATAATATGTCTATTTTATAGTCAGGAGCGATGAGCAAACGCCCTACATTTAGATATAAGTATCTGTGGCTGCATCGAAATGTTTACATTTTAGTATCGGTAACCGATACTTTAATTACGTTCAAATTTCGAACGTCTTCTTAAAAAGTAAAAATAATGGATTTGAAGCTAACATATATTATGTAAGCAAAACATCTTGATGTATTTTCAAAGGTACCAGGAGAGCATAACCGCAGCGTAACTATTCATTAAATCAAAGAGTTTGAAAGACGCGAGCTAGCCTAGCTTCTTGTTCTTCTCTGCTCTCCTGGTACTACGGATTATTTCCACGCGGTTTCACATCGATCCTGACTTTAAAATAGACATTTATCGTATGAATGAAGATAAAGTTATGTATGTGACTGTACATAATTAGGCATTAAAATACTCATGTGATCCTTTTATGAAACTCACTTCGTTCGTTTCATAAAACCACATTCGTATTTTAATGACCCTCATTATGCAATAGTCACATAAATAACTATTTTAAAATTAAAACAAACAATATCATGAAAATATATAGACATTTCCTGTGGTTTAACCTTTAGTTATATTTAAAAGAAAATGTGCTTCTCCTTAGAAAAACTTCGTCGCACTAACAAGCAACAGTTTAGATTAGTCGGAGATGAGTGTACCTATTTTGTGAAATCACCTTAAAGCGAGACTTTTACTTGGAAATGTGCTTTATATTTTTACTTGACGCAAAAATCTTATCAACTACAAAATGGTAATCTGCTCAGAGTTTGCCTCAAGTGTTGTGAAAACACCACGGTAGCTAGGTTAAATTAAATTAACTTATAGGTATTTGGAACCGTGTTTCCTCTTCAAAATAATTTAAACTGCAAGTGGTTTAGTTATTCTGCAGTACGATGTATGTTAGTATGTTATCTATACTAAACAATATTATAAAGAGGAAAGATTTGATTGTTACTGAACCGATTTGAAAAATTCTATCACTGTTGGATAGCTACACTATCCCCGATTGCCATAGGGTACCTTTTATCTCGGAAATGTGGGGGGAAGTAGGGATATTTTAAAAAATAAATTACGCGCGGGTGAAACCATGGGCAGCTAAAACTATATTGTAACTGGAAGCTGTCAGTGTCAGGTTTGTCAATGGCATGTCAGTGAACTGAATTGCTTTTTGATTGCTTTCTCTCTAAAGTAAGGCAGAGCATAGATGTACCACAGTATTACAATAACCCTACTGTGGATGACACTTTTGTGTCATGTGACGGATACAGGCACCATTGAATATGAAATCCTTAAATATCCTTCCCTACGCATATATCATCATCATCTCAGCGTATTCCCGATTGCAACAGCTATAGACAGAGCTCAGGTTCTGCTTCGACTATGATCCTACGCATATGTAGGCGGTGACACTTTTTTGCCTACTTACTTAGGTACATACCTACAATGCAATGTTACAAAAGGTGTGCCGTGTTGGCAACAAAATCTGTCTTCGTCTGCGCAGGGTTTTAGAGGTAAGGCATAAGCCATAGTTATTGTCCGATTCTAAATTATACTCGCAGTGTTGTATTTGTAGTGGTTTCATTGATGTAGAACCCTAACTTAATAAAATTTGTTTGGTTTTAAAACATTCTTTTCTACAACGGGAAATAATAATCATCTGATTGAGTGCAGTTTTTCTACGCGTACACACTCATGTGTAATAAAATATGTAAACATCAATAAAGAATATACGTATTTAAATGAGGCTATATGTATATCAAGAGTGAGTAGCACATCATACATTTTGGTAATTCATTTTAAGGTATACATCACCATATGTCCACCGGCTATGGTAGTTTTTTAAAGGTTGTATTTAACTGCACATCAAAAAATACTGATTGTGCATCAAAAAAATACTGAATTGCTAACCTAATCTAACCTTGGGTGTGCAATCAGTTATTTTGATGTACATTTCAGTATTTTTTTGACATACACTTAAAAATATCCCGTTTTTTAACTTTTTAATAACTAGATAAATGCTCGTATATGCTCGTAAAACTGGGTGCTTTAATTTGGAGTTTTAGGATAGGATAGACTGGGTAAATACTGACATTAACCCAGTTTCCTTAAAACATTTTTAGCGGTTTATGTAATTTTAGCCTAATAAACCGCAAATACGATAATCATACGATAATACATTCTTCTGTATAATCGCAAGGGCATACAACCCCATTAATTCAGAACGCAATCGCTTCTCAATATGTTGTTCAAATATGAATTTCATCGACGGGTTCCCATTAACGGATTATCGTTATCACATCTCGCAAATGATTTATTTATCTATGATAATACGTTACTTTCACTATGTATAAAAGCATGTAATGTTTGTTCTATTTGCTCTATTCATTTATTAGACTGTATTATGGAAACGTTTTAGGTTATTTTATCTTTACTACCTAAATTGTCATCTATATAAAAACATTATTTCGTTGTATAGCGAAGGATATGTAAATTATGAAAGGAAAACAGTTAATTTAGGCTTCTGTAAGTTTAAAAACTACTATATTAATAAATAGTCTACGTACCTCTTTTAGCTAAAGACTAGAAGTGCAAAAGTAACTCTGTTTGCCTATCTGTTATTCTGAAATCATGAATTTTCTAATCGATATGTTTTAAGACTCTTTGGAAGGTGCACATTTTTTTTTTCTTTTTCCAGTAACATTTTCAAGACTGGTTCTCTCCTCCTTCGGTGTCAGACATCGGCAATATCTACTAAATTACTATTGTTGGTATATAATATGTCAACTTAATCATTATTATAATAATTATGTATATTAAACACTAGCCTTCCGCCCGCGGTTTCACCCGCGCGTAATCTTTTTTTCAAATATCCCCCCTTCCCCCCACATTTCCGGGATCAAAAATACCCTATGTTTACCGGGGATAGTGTAGCTTTCCAACAGTGAAAGAATTATTCAAATCGGTTCATTAGTTTAAAATTATTATTCCCGCGGGAATAAGACGTTTCCCGTAGGAATTTTATAGCCTATGTCCCAATCCGAGTTATAAGCTATACGTGTGCCAAATTTCATCAAAATCCGTTTAGCCGTTTAGGCGTGATTGAGGAACAAACAAACATCCAAACATCTAAACATCCAAACATCCAGACTTTCGCATTTATAATATTAGTAGGACAGTAGGAAGTAGGAAGTAGGATAAATATATTCTATCCATAATATTATATAAACAGGCATATCCATGCACACAAACGCTTGTACCGTGTGGGGATTCAACCCGCAACATCTGGTGTTCTAGACGTAGCACTAATTCTCGTCGGCTCTCATCCTAGAAAACGTTATGGTCCCTCGAGGTTGTTATAAAGTCTCTGTGAAAGACCCAATTACACGCTAGCGAACTCGCAGGCTCAGCTTGTTAAGCACATTTTTGCAATGACATCTAATTAGCTGGAGAAAAGGGTTTTCCGGGATAAATGAGTGATGTGTTTACTGAAATTATAATTATTAAAATCAGTTACAATTAATTTGGTGTTGTTTGGTGTCATTGTTAAAAGTTAATTATAAACTTATTGAACCATCCACCCCTGAAGGAAGAACTGGACCTTTTTTCATCAGACGCAAGTTTATTAAAAGTTCGTGAAAGTTGAGTTGTTCACTAATGGATAAAGATACAACTATTGAAAGAGAAAGGAATATTTTTTCAAGTAGCTAGTAGTAGGTCAACTGTCGTCTATCTCGTATCTCGTAGCAGCGGCCACCGGCCGTAGCGCCAAAGTAGCTTGTAGCTAACCAGGGGTAAGTACTAACTTTCCATCAGACAAGCTATTATTAATTGATTCAATCCCATGTATTCTGTATTCGCGTCAGTCAGTACCATTTGCCTGAACTAGAACTATTATATTCTGCTAAGTTAAGTGCCTAAGCTACTTACTTTGGGGTCAAATCAATGTATGTGATGTTGTCCAATGTTATATATTCTGTCTGAACTATCCAAGCAGAAAGCACAGAATATAATAATATTTATTTATTTATTTATTTAAGCGTCATTGCACTAATCACGTACAAAGGCGGACTTAATGCCTCATGGCATTCTCTCCCAGTCAACCTTAATAATAGTACTAACAGAAAGTAAGAAAACTCACGAAGTGAAAGCTGGCAAGCATGACTTATAATCGTAGCAGCGGCTACGGTTTGTGTCCACGGGTCGTAGCACTAAAATAGCTACAAGCAGCTCCGTAGAGATGGACGGCATGGTGCTGTCGAACCCAGGGGTAAGTACTAATCTTGCCGTTGACGATCTATTTTTTATTGACTCAATCCCACATATTCAGTACACACTTCATGACCATCCGTCCGTCAATACAACGTGCCCGAACTATCCAAGAAGAAACAAGAAAGTAAAAAAAAACTTGCGTTATAACTGCTGTCAAGTGTGACCGCTACTCATAGCAGTGTGTCTACGGCATGAATCCTTCAGCCACACGCAGCGCCAAAGTAGCTTATAGCTCCGTAGGATTAGACGGCAGGGTGTGCTGACGAACCTACACACAGGTGGGTGCTAAATTTGTCATCAGAGTACTTTGTTATTTATCGACTTCATCCTACATATTAAGTACACGCGACACCGTCAATACCATGTGCCCGAACTATCCAAGTAGAATCAAGAAAGTAGGAAAACTTCCTCAGTGACAGCTGTCAAGTGTGACTCGTACTCGTAGCAGCGGCTACGGACCGTAGCGCGGCCGTAGCGAACGGCAGTGTGCTGTCGCGGCGCGTAGCAGGTGGCCGCCGCGCCGCGTCCCGTCTTCCGAGTTAGTTCGCTCAGTGACTTGCCAAACTTGGAACGGTTTATGAGGCAAGTAATTCTTTTTGTCGATGTTTTATGCATGATTAGCTTAAGATTTCGAGAAATTTTTCTGTTGTTTTGGTTTAAAAAACCTTAATAAAAATTACTTCAAATACGTATTTTTTTATATAAATTGAATTTTACACAATTTATTGATACTTGGTTTGATTCAAGTAATAATTCCATAGTGTCACTACTATCTGCTCCAACTTTTTTTATACACTGGATCGGCAAAACTTGCACTTGAATGGCAAATATTTTATCCAAGTATTATTATTAGGGGTACTTTTTGAACGTTCCATAGAATATTTGTTGGTTTGAAAACATGTTAGTTACTTTTAAAATGAAGCGACATCGCTTATTCTTATTTATGGTATTAAATTAACTAATTAACTATGTATGATATTTCATACAATTCATTGGAAAATATCGAAATATCAAAGCAATCTTACCGCTTTATTTAAAAAGAATATTGATTATTAATTTATTAAACATTTTGTAATGTATTCATCTCAATATCAATATTTAATTGGTTTAATGACGAGTTTGAAGATGATCGTTGTAATTTAACCCATCTTAATCTTAAAGTTGTGCCAAAAAACGGAATGTTATGTCTTGTGATGTTTTTTTTTAAATAATTATATCTATTTATCATATAAAAGATAAACGTAAAATGAGCACATCGATGGGAACAGTTCTAGATATTATTTATGTCTATATTAGGCAATTTATTTCTATGAGCAATATGCACTAGTGCTAACGGTCAGTGATCACAAACTCGATTTACCATCTCATATTTAATAAAAAAAATACCATGAGCTAAACGGGAATCTGACATAGCCCAGAGAGATGATTAAACATGCATCGAATAATTAAATAACATCTGTATGTTAAAAAGTGGCCAACTTTCAATATGCTTTTAACATACAAGAAAAACACATCAATGAACGTAACTGATTACGTTCGTATGAAGGGCGAGAGAGGGGATGAAAATTTTACTCATTCATATTCATTAATTTGAAACGCAGCTCGCAGGCATACAAGCTGTGCCCTTCAATCTTTGCCGTCGATTCATGAAAACCTGTATTTTTAGCAGATGTTTTTGGGTGAAGAATCATTTTGTACACTTGTCTCTTTCGTTGGTCTAGTGTTCTAAATACTTGGTTTCATTAATAGAATCCTTTTCTCTGCAGTAGCATTAATGTGCTGACATAACATCAAGCCTGGCGCTTTAAAGTTTTTTTTTGTTTACAATGAAGTCTAATCAAGTAAAAAATAATAAAAGTGATGTTCACTTTTTTATAATTCTCAACTATTAAAAAAATAGGTATATACATATAGTAGGTTTAATACTTTACCTTATTTATTATTCTGTATATTTTAGCATTGTTACGCTTTTTGCTCTGACGTCAGTTGGTAAAAATCCTACTCAAAAGGAAAATAAAAGAAAATTCAGATAAAATATCACTTAACAACGTTCAACAAAATATCTATACCTACGCATGTGTTATGCCTCTGGTGTTTTAAATGTCAATGGACGACGGAGATATCGGTTTGTTTGCCTTCTTTATTCTACAAAAATTAAATTTTATTATTACAAAGGGTCATATTTTTTAGGACATTTCGAATGGGTAATCCTGTTTCCTTGGTACATGTGATTTTATTACAAAGAGTAACACGGGTAACACCGTCATAACCTTTCAAAGCCGTTTCGCAGATTAGGTTATAAAAACATTTATAATTATTGTCTGTTTTTACGTAAGTACGTATAACACAAATATAGTATATTATGTAATGGAATGAATGAACGCGAGAGACTAATAGGATTAGTATTTTTTGTGTAAATTTTAAAAACTTTTAAAAATTTAATCTGTTGCGTTGTTCTGCATTTAATTTAATCAGTATCTTTGACTAATTCAAATTACTTGTAAATAAACGGGCTTTGTTGACTCAGGACCCTAGTTTAAATAAAAATGGATACAATCTACAGATATTAAACATCTTTTTTTTATGCTACATCAGTTGGCAGACAGGCACGCAGCCCACCTGATGGTAAGCGGCCACTGCGGCCTATTCCACTGAGGGACACTTAACCAGGAAACGTCGCTCAATGTGCTGCCAGACCGTAGGCTCGTCTGATCTTCGAGCCTTTGATTTCAAGTGTACTGGCTCCCACATTAATACTTTTTCCACATTAATCTTGTCTTCTATCCTTGTAAGCTTTGTATTATAAATATTATTGGTGGAACAATTCAATCCGGTAATCGAACCCACAAACGCGGGCTCAAACATCGCATTACTAGGGCCTACTACTGTGCTACCAAGGCCTTTGTTTATTTGATTATTTATATGGTAGGCAAATGTAAAAACATTTATTAAATCTACATGTTTTGGAAAACTCCCAAAACACAGTGATTCAGATGTATATGTTAATACTAGCCTAGTTTTTTTACTTTCTAATAGCATACTAGCTCTATCCCATGATTTAGAAATAGTGATGGTCACAGAATATATGAAACCAGTGTAATGGTCAAAGTAAAAGTAAAGTATTAGCCTATTAATGTCCCACTGCAGGGCAAAGGCCTGGCTTCAAGAATGGATGAAATCAAGTTATTGTTACAATGATGGGTACTGGCTTAATAACCATGTTTGCCAAATGCGGATCACAAACTCGAGCAGTGTCGGAGAAAAAACCGACACAAAGTTAGCTCGGCCCGTGAACTGAACCCAGGACCCCGAGATCTTGGCTGGGCATTTAAACCACTAGATCATCGAGGCGTTAAAAAGCGTCGAAGTATAAACATTGCAATTATGATGTCATTGTTTATCCCTGCTCGTCCCTCTAGTGGAACGATCATCTTTAGTCCCGAGTCCTACCCACAGACGTACAGGTTTGGTTATCGTGCTTAAACACATTCTCCACCCTACAAAAAAAACACATCTTGACACAATTTTTTCTCGATATAGTAAGGTTACTAGACAATAAGACGGTAAAAAAACAAGTTCAAAAACATATTCTGTCAACCCTGCTAATGTAATAAACTTAAAAGTTTGAGACGATGGATGGATGACTCCTTTACAAAAAATAGGGTTCTGTTGGACATTTATATAGGTACGGTCAACAGCACATCACGGTAAACACTTGCAGTTCGATAATAGCACTTATGCCCCCGACATAAGAGTGGTACAAAGTCCAAAGTGTATATAGTCTGACGTGCTTTTGACTGTACATGGAGTTCTAACCTCAAGTAACGCATTAGACAATTTTTGTTTTTATGAATGACCCAGTTCGTAAGTTCAATTAGACCATATCATAAGCACTAATTAATAATTTAATATTTATTGTTGTAGCAAAGCTTATTATGAAAGACATACGAGGATTGTCTTTCTAAAACTCTAATCTGTTTATATGATCGATTTAATATCGAAATCCCGTTATCTTCAATAGAAATAACAGATTATTTGTACCTTCTAACATAACATTTCCTCATCCTAAATACCCTCGTATTTGTATCTGTAATTTTATGAAAAAGAACCGCATTTACGTGCTTATAAACATGTACGAAGAGCAAAAGAAAATATTAAGCCGAAAAAATATTGGTGGGAGGGCAACGCCGCGTCGCGCGCCGAAATAAACCGAATTAACCTACACACGAAAAAAAAACATGCAATAACTTCAACTCAGCCACTTTTTCTAAGCGAATGCCATTAAAGTCCTTTGCGGAATAATAGGGCTATAACTCAGAAGAGCGCAGAAACAGCGTGCACTGGTGACGCCGCGTTCAACTAAAAGTCTGAAATTCGGCGCGTGCCGCCCCCCCACCCCGCACATTTATGACGAGAGACGAGCACGGAGCAAAGAGATCCGCGCAATGATGTTTTATGCTATAGATATGTTACGTTCATATTTAAATCTGTTCCATTGCACACATTGACAAATATAACTGAAAGATAAGTGAGACAAAAGATACGAAATAGCACGCAAATGAAAGAGATAGGTATAATTTGACGTATGACGCATTGGATCCGCGCGTCCACTGAAACCACTGACCTCCATTATACAAGTACGCTGGACAGGCGATCGCTACCAATTATTTGATCCGATTTGAAAATCGCCATATTGGCGCTAACTTCGCTGGAGAGCAGTAATTAGTGAGTGAGTGTACTTGGAACTAATACTAGTTCTATACAACGACTGAATTTTGTTATCGATAAAAACTTTTTTAGATAAAGTGCCCTCTTTGTGTAGCTAATCTAAGTACGGACGGCAGCAGATCAACCTACCCTAATTTGTCAAAAAATCTCAATTTAAAGAGAACTCTATGTGAAGTGAATAAAGCTGAAAATTGGTTGTAGAAATTTGACAGATTGGGGTAGTCTGATGTGCTGGCGACTGTACATAGGTATCTTATTATTAACTCTCTATGGGGAGGGATAGGTCCTTAAGAAAGTATTCTCAAGTCACTTATTATATTTAAATAAAAGAAAAAAGTTATTTCTAATTTTTTAAAGACCCCAAATAATGATTATAACTTTTAGATAATTCCAAATGTCATTGGCCCGTATTTATAGACAGGTCTCAACTATGAGATCGATCTTAAGATGACTCTTGAAATAGTGGTTTCTGATGTTTACGCGGTTACTACCACAGATAATAATATAAAAATAGTAGTTACTACTCATTAAATAAAACAACTTAAACGGATTAATCGCGAGTTTTATCCGTTTCAGTTGTTTTATTTAATGGCTCTTGAAATGTTATTTTTAGATAAAACTACAACTACGGGCTTTAGTCTAAAAACAACGTTTCGAGATAATATGTGACAATGCTCCGAAATATTCTAGAATTAATGCACGAATAAAATTTCATTGTCTAGCCCAGATTATTTGCAGAGTCAAAAAATGTCTAACTTTCTCACCGGTCAACAATTGAAAGGTACTTAGCACGTGTTATTTTGGTAATCTTTTTTAATAATTATGGTTTAAAATCATCGGACTGGTTTAACATAATTATACACAATCATCACAAATCATTTTTTTTTCTATTTTGTTGTCATATCAAGTGTTTATTATTGTAAGAGATCACTATGTCCCTTTAATAATAAAATAAAATTATCGACTGTAACAGGGTAGCCGGGTGAGGAAGAGGTCGGCGGTGGCGAGCAGGAATAAAACTTCCAACGTATAAAATTTCGTGTATTGTACGAAATCGCATACAATATAGGTGGACCCCGCAACGTGTCTTACTATGTAAAAGCACGAGGCGTGGTGCGCTTAATACACACTGGGCGTATGAGTATAACAATTATAACTAGATGCCCAAAGCAGTCCTAACGGTTAGAAGCTACTTTGAGTGCAATCTACTGATAATGTTAGACATGGTCATTTTGTTAGACAAAGTTCAAAATGTATGGAGGATACTTATACAATCGAAAAATCGTAACGCTTGGTATAATTAAAGTTCTTTGCGCGCCATCTATTGGCGCGGGAATGAACTAACTATGTTTGACGTTTTGAGGTTTTGTGAAAAGAGGTTGTTACACGACTAAGAAATGACATAATATCGACATGAATTTAGACATCCCTAAACTAGTTCCTATGGTTTGTTAAATCTTGGATAATCTCTGCGACAGCTGTCATCGATTTGACAGCTGTTAAATTTCACAATTTTTGACTGTCAAATGTATGAAGAGAAATAACGTTCATGATTGTAGGGTCCCGCCCACTTAGAGATATTCATTGCTATTATCATTCTCTTACACTTAATAATCGATTATGAAATTGTAACACATCGGATTTTTTTTTTGTATCTCTTTAAACGTACAATTTTATAATAAAAAATCAAATTGATTAGAAGTCGGTTTGGATATAACAATTTGAATATGATCAAAGTCCGAAATTCGTGTAAAAGAGCACATGACATGTGCTACGAGTATCAAAAATGACGAAGTTACCCCAAATTGGTACTTAATTAAATATTAACATCCAGACACAGGACAAACACAAATCTTTATCACCTAAATGTTTTCGCATAGTCATAGAGCATGCCAAACAAATGTGTCCTTTGTTTTAAATCACTTTTACTAGAGGTCCTCAATCGTTCAGTGTAGATCGATAGAGGAATCGATTACTTACGAATCGAAGTTTTAACATTCGTTTATGGTAAGACTACGCCTCTAGAAATGTCACTGCCACACCTGTCGCAGAGATCATCCAAAATTTAACAAACTATAGTACACTCACTGGCGGCGCTTCAAATCGACACAAAAAATTGCTGTCATTTTAATGTCTACAGTTCCTTCAGAGTTATTTTACCTTTGACAGCTGTCAGTGTCTTATTCCATGCGGTCGTTTGACGAAGCTCCTCGCATTTTTCTATTTAAAAATGATAAATTTATCTTGTATTATGCCAAAAAGGATTCAGAGTAGTGGTAATAATATTGTGTTATCAGTACGTGATTTTTGAAAGAGAAAAAGACATTATAAGCCGTTTAATCCCATTTGGAAATGTTCGCCATTTGAAAATGCCGCCATAACTGGTTAGCAAATAGGGTTACCTTACCAGTGTGCAACATTTTACCCCAATGTGATGGAGATAGAATGTTGTGATATATAAAAGACAAGACATAGGTATCGATTGTTCGAAGCTATAATTAACCCACTCAAATGAACGTTTTCCATTATTTTAGGTCTATCCAAAAAAAAAAAAATAGCACCAGTTATCAATAAAAGAAAATTGTATTGGATGATTTTAATTTATGTGGAGTCTAGTAAAAAGGCGAGTTGAGAGTTAAAATGTGGTACAAGATGCAAACAATATTGTCAAATTAACAGAAGAAGCATTCCAATCGGTCACTCACTGTTACTACAGATGAATGGCAAAAACAATGTGAACATGTTATCCACATCGAAGACCAATTGTCCGAAAGAGAAGTAGGTACTTAATGGATGCTGAAATGTACAAGTTCATAAGAGAATTAAAAAATTAATCTGATACTGAATCAGACCAGACGGCATTTCTGAAGACTCGAGTTCAACGGATAGTGATTGTGCGTAGTCAGCTATCTTTTTAGATTATTCTTATTCACAATAAAAAATAATATTGTAAACATGATGGTGAATCTTAGAAGCTAAATATGGCCACACATATCTCAGGTTGGGCAAACAGACTGTATAGCCAGTCCAGCGTACTATGTATATGATGGAGGTCAGTGGTTTGAATAAATATTCGAAAAACAAAAGCGAGCGTGGGCGGAGAGCAGTTGTCATAGATCCGTCTCTGGCAATAGCCGGGAGCGTACTGCTGGGGCCGCGCGACGCAAGACTCTCTTAGAAAACCCGCTCTAAACTAAAAGAGCGTATGCGACAAAATGGTTTTATCCGTGTGATTTAAAAACTATAAATGTATTTTAAATAATATATGGCCCAATTATAGTGTAAGGTTCCGTGATTATATTTAGTAATTTTGAAGGCTTAAGTCGCTTCCGATTGTCGTAAAAATGACAATCCCTGTTTTTATAGAGGTATTTTTGATTAATTATTCTGTGTTACAAAAGTTTACCAATCGTGTATTCAATTGGACTAAACAAAGTCAAAGACATGATGAATCCTGCCAATTAATTTTATTTTCTTAGCTTAAGTCATTGCTGAGAAAAATCGATATCCTTGCAACACAAATATTCAATTCGTCGTCTTAAATAGCATTTTTTGGTTTCAACCGATTGACGGTAGGTGCTCACCAGATTTTCGAACATCAGTATTTTAATATCGTTTTTACAAAAATCAATATTATAATCTTTTAACAAGAAAAGAAAACGAATAAAGAACAAAGCTAAATAGTACCTAATAATAAACCAAAAATCAAATATGAAACATTTTAGTAATTCTTTTTTTTATCAATAATACCAATTCATTAAAATTCCAGTTTTGAGCCACTAAATTATAAAGGAAAATTATGAATAATGTAGGTCTGTATTTAATTACGACCGACCGAAGCCTTAACTAAAATGAAATAATAGTACTAGAATCCTGAACTAGTTACGAGTTTCTATAAACGATTGTACTAGTTCGAAGCGATCCTAGTGACCGAGTATGAACAAGTCTAGCTGCTGGACGACCATTTTATATGCGAGGTCTTTTCAAGCTGGTGTAATCGAGTTTTTATTTACTTTTTGCGAACGGGAATTGGCAAACATTTGGACCGTTTTATTGTGTTACTAATCTTTCATGATTTGGGATGTGGGTAGGTAGAAACGGGGAGTTATTTTGATGTTTAATAGTGCGCTTTATATTTGCTTGATTTTATTTTGTAAGCTACACCTGATCTATCATTCATGAGTGTTGGGTAAATGTTTTGATTTTTAATAGAGAATAGTCAGATAAATATTCGCATTCACGTAAACAAATTCAAGACTATACCTTGTAGTGTACCTACATAAAGATGCATACGAGTTCCTACAAAGAATTACAAAATACTTTCTATCTTCAGGGAAATCACGAAAGATCCAACAACACCTCAGCACAGTAGCCGATATACATCTCCGTTAATGAACTATTCCCAACTACACAGTTCCATTAAAACTAAAAAAAAAAAAAAATGACTTTACAAAGCCACGTTAAAATGCAGCGTTTGCGTAGTACACTAATTGTCTTGGAAAGTGTTTTATAAATTACTTCATTCTAGGATTTAAAGAAAAGTTCCAAGGGTGGAATTCTTACTCTTTCATGCAAAATGTCTTCTTTGAATTTTTTGACGATCAATGTGTAGTGTAACGTAATGGTTGAGAAGTCAGCTATTACACCAAGCGGTCGCGGGTTCGATCCCTGTATGGTACAAACATTTGCGTGCATGAACATGTCTCTTTGTATTGGAATGAATGTTTCTATGTGTAATTATAATATCTTCAAAAATTACAATATTAAGTGATGTACGTGTATCCATTGCTTAGCATCCATAGTATAAGCCATGCTTAGTTTGGGGCACGAACGGCTCGAATAAGTATTCAGGAATATTTATTTATTTATTTATTTGCCTATATATTTTAAAACATGTCATGCAAGAAGAGAACGCGAGTACATTTTTAGGGTTCCGTAGCCAAATGGCAAAAAACGGAACCCTTATGGATTCGTCATGTCTGTCTGTCTGTCTGTCTGTCCGTCCGTATGTCACAGCCACTTTTTACCGAAACTATAAGAGCTATACTGTTGAAAATTAGTAAGTAGATGTATTCTGTGAACCGCATTAAGATTTTCATACAAAAATAGAAAAATAATAATAAATTTTGGGGGCTCTCCATACTTAGAACTGAAACTCAAAAAAAATTTTTTCATCCAACCCTTACGTGTGGGGTATCTATGGATAGGTCTTTAAAAATGATAATAAGGTTTCATAGATCATTTTTTTCTAAACTGAATAGTTTGCGCGAGAGACACTTCCAAAGTGGTAAAATGTTGGTCCCCCCCCCTGTAACTTCTAAAATAAGAGAACGATAAATCTAAAAAAAATATATGATGTACATTATTATACAAACTTCCATTGAAAATTGGTTTGAACGAGATCAAGTAATTAGTTTATAAATTTTTGGGGCTTCCCATACTTAGAACTGAAACTCGAAAAATTTTTTTTCTTCAAACCCTTACGTGTGGGGTATCTATAGATAGGTCTTTAAAAATGATAATAAGGTTTCCTATATCATTTTTTTCTAAACGGAATAGTTTGCGCGAGAGACACTTCCAAAGTGGTAAAATGTTGGTCACCCCCCCTCTAACTTCTAAAATAAGAGAACGATAAAACTAAAAAAAATATATGATGTACATTATTATGCAAACTTCCATTGAAAATTGGTTTGAACGAGATCAAGTAATTAGTTTTTTTTAAAACGTCATAAATCGTAAACCGCAATTTTCCTCTCATTCAATCAACTCAAATATAAAAACGTCGATCAAACTTACAAAGAACTACAAGAACTTTTATATTATGATGATACTTGCTGCTACGGAACCCTTCATGGGCGAGTCCGACTCGCACTTGGCCGGTTTTTTTCACCGTTAGAATCAAATAAGAATTTGAAACGAGAAAATAAAGCTCATTAAAATAAGTAATTCAATATAGTTAGACGTAGAATTTCCTTACACGTATACAGAAATAGACTTTATGAATAGACTCTGTGTGTAAGTGGAGTGCGACCGATCGACTTAATGCAAGCGATATATTAGTCTGGTTGACATTTTCACAGCTCACTACTGACGCGAATAAAGTTTTTACTCGTGTCGCATCGGAATAAATTACGTATAAACCCTTTTTACTTTTGTTGTATTTTTGTATTCCCAGATAAACATTGAGTCGTAAATATTAAGACGCGTTTACATTTCGTTAAACCACCTCGTCCCAATCGGGTGTGAAGGGGAAACCGGAGGAGTTCAGTGGGTAGTAGACGCTTTAGTCCCGAGACCCACTCACGGCCGCAGATCTAGCTAGCCTGCGGTTATGGTGCATAAACGAATTCTCCTCCGAAAAAAAAGGTTCGAGGCGTATAGTTTTTACTCAGATTAGAAACAAATGTTTATCTTATAAAAGAAATAAGTGATTGTGACAAATCGTAAGCACATTTCTCCAATACGGGAAATGACTCATTTGAGTGGGCCGCGAATACTTAACGAATCAAGGTGGAGTAACGTCACCATTTATTACCGCCTAATCTGAGCTGAGGCTGAGGGTACGACACGACAGTACGCTCTTGATCCCAAAGATACGTTTCAGGTTTATTGTTAATCCCAAATTATTACATACAGGATTAGTTTTACTGTATTTTGCAAGTATTCCACGTATTTAATATGATCCGTAACAGGTATTATTGTGTTAACAGAACTACGAGTATCAAAGTGATAATTTTTTGTCTTTATTTGACTACTTGATTTATCTAAGTGGCAGACAGACCAGCTAAAACAGCTGGCTTGCCTTGAAAATATTAAGGGCCATTTCCACTGCTGCCTCTCATAATATAAGTTCCTTTCAATTATCCGTCAGACACCAATGTTGCGATGTCTTTTGTCCATTTTGAAAAAAGAACGCAGAATCATTGCTCTCTGAGGCCTCGGGTTAGGAGGCAACCATAGACTTAATAATTCCATGGAGGCAACCATAGACTTAATATAAATATTACCATGGAGGCAACTGACTGTTCATAATCGTTCCAATAATTACCTAAATAATAATTTCATCTTTGTATACGCGCTTTTCATCTTATTAATCTTTTTCTAAAGTAACAAACAGCTTTCCGTTCATTCTCACTAACTTTTGCACTTACAATATTAGTAAAATACACAATTTTAAACTGGATTACGTCGCCTTCTAATTGCTTTGAACTCGTTCTAGACAAACAGATGTTACTAAATCAAAGCATATTCTGCATGGCACCTAGGATATACAACCACCTACCAAAATACATACTTGAAACAGAAGATGAGCGTATGTTTAAAAACAAAACAAAAGATTTACTGCTGTCGAAGGGCTATTACTCTATAAATGAATATCTGTCTGACAATTTCTAATTTATTAATGTTAATTCCTTGTTTTGTTAAATGTATTTAATTTTATTTTGTGACTGTGAAACTTGACCTGATTTTGTTGATGTTTAATTAATGAAAAAATGTAATATAATTTGCCAATAATTGTATAACCTGTGGAACTTGATTTTTTTATGTAATTATCTTTGCATGCCAATCGGCTAAATATGATGGCACAATGTATACCTAATTTTAAGACCAAATTTATACCCATATTCTGCAAATAAAATTGATTGATTGATTGATTGATTGAAAACTACTGATCAGATTATGTTAAAATTTTCCTTCTTAGTTTTTAGCGTGAGATTTAATCTCATTACAAATTCATTTAAACGTCTGCTCTACGATTGAATTAATGTTGTGTGCCGTCTATGTAAAGTAAGTAAGTACATAGTATGCATATTTTATTGTCCCAATGTAGGGCTAAGGCCTCCATCAGTAAAATCAAGTTATCGTTACAATAATGGGAACTGGCATAATTACCACGCGTGCCAAGTGTGGACTCTTCTTTTTTAGGTGCCATCTCCTACCGGAGGTTGGCGATTATGGTGGCAATCCTTACTTTATCCACTGCTGTTCTGAACAGGGATCGCGTGCTCATACCGAACCACTGTCTTAAATTGAGCCAAGATGTTTTGCGTCTGTCTGGTTTACGGTCCCTAAATCTTGCCATGGATGATAAGTTGAAGCAATCCGTGTTTACTGTTGCGATGTATGTGGCCAAGATACTCCAACTTACGCAGTTTTATGGTGTTTAAGTGTGGATTGGTGATCACAAACCTGAACTATGTTCGAACAATCTGACACAAATGACTAACTTGGAAAATAAACCCAGGATCCCGAGGTCATGGACCGGTACTTGAGCTACGATACCATCGAGGCGTAAAGTTGAACAATATTGATTGAGACAGAAAACAACTTAGAATTAATTATTGTCTATTGAGCCAATCAACCTTATATTTGAACCTCACTTCCGCTTACCATCAGGTGGAGTGAGGTCATCCTGACTGCCTCCTTATAAAAAAAAATGTGTATTGGGTCGCGTGTATTACAGATCTATTTATCAACTCCCGATAATTACAACGATTAGGTATAATTAATAATTCTGTTTAGGTTAGACTGCGATATCTGCCATTAACGTTGTTTAAGCCCTAAAGCATTGTCTGTGGTTTAAGCAAACAATTTTTTTTTGATAATAAAATAAATATTTTAAAGTGTTTTGTGGCCAATTCTTCCTGAATTAAAACCTTTTTATGTCTCTGTATGTACTTCAGGATTTTTTTGACAGGTATTGAACACAAAACGCTTGCATTGAAAACTTTAGACAGTTCCAATACAATCCGAATCGGAAGGCATTTAAATTTCCTACTCCATATACATCTTCTTCAGATATCCTCTGCATCGTTGTCTACGTTTTCCAGTCATTTACCTGCATCATGTTTCTTGATTTTCTAGCCTTTAATTTTAAACGTACGACACGACTTTTGGGCTTTTAGACTTAACTTGGATGGCTTAGACACCATCCAAGTTAAGTCTAAAAACCCAAAAGTCGTGTTTATATAGTTCGATAATCTGATGTTCGAGTTTTATCAATGTGTTTTCAAGAATTGTATTGTATTTGATTCTTCTTCATTTTTATTATTACACGTTAATGTTACGGACTTATTTCGCTGACCAGACAGCGAGATAAGAACACGTTAATTGGGAAAATGTGGTTTTCGGTCATGTACTCGAACAGAATTCTTAATAGCGTATAAAAATACTAGCGTTGAATGAAAGCAAACAGGGTTCGTTAAAATTCAGCACGTCTTTCGCCACTAACAAAATGTGCAACTATTGTATTTTGTAAACATCAGTGGACAAACGGATCTCCGTTTTTGTCCATCTCGATTGAATAGTGGGATCGCTTTGGTCTTAAGATTCAAAGGTCGAGGATTGAGGATGCATCTGTTGGTTTTTTCTTTCTGCTCTGTAGTTGGACAGACTGAAAGGTGGTAGTCTCCGTTTGCGTAAGTGAGAAGGAGGATGATCCCTTTGTTCCTTAGCGGTGGCTAGCTATCAAACAGCGATTGGAGATCCGGGGGCATCGTCTTCGTTGTCGGTTGCAGGCAACAAATCAACTAACGGACGCCCTCCCCCCCTTAAGAGAAAACTGTTTTAATCACGCCGCAATATAAGTGGTGGATAGGCACAACTCTCAAAGGTTGTTTATTTATATTGAGGGTACGCATAACAATATCAAGCGTTCCTATTAGAGGGTGTATCATAATATTTCATTTTATGTCATATGAAGAATTAATCTGTCTTCGGGTTATAAATGTCTTCTCATGCTCAAACGATTCTTCGCGTTATGTTAAAAAAATGTATCCATTTTTCATCATAACGCGAAGAATCGTTTACGTGTAGGTGAAGTGTCACAACCTAATTGAAGACGGGATCGATCAGTTGATGTAACGTATCATAATAATATAGGGCGCTGCCTGTGGACGTTGAGGCTCTGTTCGGTGCCATGACGATTCTTTAAGGCAAGGCGAGGCAGGCAAGACTGTGGTTTAGTGGGTAAACTCCGCCCTTTCCAAGGCGGCAGTAGACCCACACACACACAAAATTTCGTCTCTCGACTGAGAGTGAGTGAGCAAAAAAATTCCAGAATTATTTTTTTCCATGTGCTGGGTTTTTTTTGCACATTCCAAAACATTCTCACATGTAAATAACATAAGTTTAGAGTTAGTAGAATAGTTCAAACTTCTTGCTCTTTTTCGGAACAACTATGGAACTCACTCATCATAATAGTTCTCAGGCTACAATAAGAAAGGTTTTGTGTGATATGTCTTTTATCAAGACGTTATACAAAACCGTATGCTGCAGCTAATAGGCACATATGGTTATGGAGATCTCTGACTTTTGACCTCCTTTCACCGGACGGGGACCGAGCGACATCAAACATAAAATACACGGAGACATTTGAGGACTCGACTCTATGGAGTGTAAATTTTTTATGGTCCATATTTTTACTGTTGTTACAGAAATGGTTCACGGTTATGGTAAAAGGAGTAATAATTTTCGAGAAGGAAATTTCTTAAAGAGGAACATTTAATGTAATATCCGTATCCCCTAGTAATAAATAATGATGAAAGTGTTTTATGTTTGTTTCGTATTTGTTTCAAAGTAGCTAAAGCGATTCTGAAAAAATTAATATCGAAATACGTTGAGAGCCTAGGAAGAACTTGAGATTTTCTATACGAGTAGGTATATGTATGTAGTCATTAAAACGTATCGATTTTATTACTACTTTTTATTAAGGTATTATTATATGACATTCGTTTTAAAGTACAACTGATGAGAGCTCTTCTTAAGAACAATTCATCAAACGTGAACCCACAAAACATGTTACATCGAAATGTGAACTATCATGTTCCTTGAATAAACAACTTCAAGATCACAAGAAGGCATGCGTTTTTATCCTCTTACTCAAAAGCGAATCAGAAAAAGAAAATGGAACAAACCTTTCAAAGGGAAGAAAAACAAAAGAGTGACGAAGTACAATTGAACCTTTCAGAGTTGAATACTAGGACTTGGGAGTCTTGGGACGACTTTGTTAAGTATAAAGTTGTACGCCATTTTCATTATCTGTATGTTAGACGGTTAAGTACATTGCTGGTCTTCGGATGAAAGTGATTTCACTGGACCATTTAGGTATTTGCAGTTTAAACTTCTGGGCAAAACTAACAAATAAGGAAAGGGAAAAAGTGTCCTCTTGGACTTTGCAGTCCTGTAGCTTAGGGTTACCACTATAGTCTATTTAATAATATGCAATTTATACAATTGAAAGAAAATATTGAAACTTTAGAGTTCAATTATACTTACAAATTATGTACATCTGACTTGTTACATTAATTTACCTAAATGGCACATCGGAATTATTCAGATATTTAATGGTTTTGTGAAATCTCAGTTTTTGTTAATTGAATAATTAATCATTATTTAATTTAGAAACTTCCATTAGTAACTTAGCCTTATTCCAATACAAACATATATTTGATGAACATTAGTATTTACTCTGTGTCTGAAGGTTATTATTATGTACCTACTACATACCTATTATGTTTGTAGATATTTCATTTATGAAATAAAAATAAATCGAAGGTTAATAGTTAACCATGTAAATCACTTTTTAATTCCCAAAGAACCTACATCTAACGATTTTTTAATGAAATAGCGGTCACCTAGTGGTAACTGTCTACCGCCGCCCATAGACATCTGCAACACCAGAATCACAAATGCGCTGCCGGCCTTTCATTCTTTCATTTCAAAAGTACAGAACTCGGTAAAAGTCCTACCTAACCCTACCAGTTGTATTGTCCTAAACCTATCTACATAGAGGTAGATGCGCAATGCACATCATGTGACGTTAACTGAGCGCCCGAAATCGCACTTAAACTTGTGTGGCTGCAGGCGAATTGCATCGCTTGCATACAGAGACGGACTCGGTAAAATTCCATTTTGTGCTACTACGTAAATTCTTTTTAAACTTATTACATCCACTTTTAAACAAGTCTTTGTGAGACGCTTTCATTAGTGAAACTCTTTAGCGCATACGCTGAGATATAATGGAAGCATGCAAATTGCATTTGAATATGTTATCTTTGGATGTTCAGTTAAGACACAAGAACGCTTTTATGCTTTGATTATCGTTTAGCTATATCATTACAATGAACTTGCTATCGTTTTAAGTAATAGTCTGTGTTCTTTCTTGTGGTATATCACTTTTTGTGACTTTAAATATAACTTTATAAACCGACCGCCTTGAGTTGTGGTAAGAGCGTTTTCAAATGTCCTTTCAGATTTAGACTTATGAATCTTCAGAATGTTTTTATTAATAATATATTTCATACATTTTTTATTTAGCCATCCAATAATGATCATTTTCCAAATTATTCTATCTGAATCATTATTATGCCTGACCACTCATACTGAATCCAGGATCCCAAATTCACTTAAACCAAAAAACTAAAGAGAATTTTAACCAAAATAAATTATTATGATAACATTGAACCATTTTAAGTTTGTTGCAGTCAAACGAAATTTTATCTTGCATCGTGATTTTCAATCTGGAATATCATAAAATAGTGCTTAGGTTAGAATGTTTCACTCGCGGTAGCTGACACTGCCATGTATGCAACAAAGTGGCATCGTGTAAAGTGCAAAAATAGCGCTTCATTTCATAACCTGTGAGTTATAATAAAAACATCAAGATGTCATTAATTAGGTTTCCACTACGTAATATTAGAATGGTTCGCGTTTCTAGGTTTTTCTTATTAAAAACACACACACAGACTACTCGTATTAAATCTGTGGCAGTATTAAATCTGCATCCGAAAAAAATTGTAAAAAAGTTGCTGGGACGACTTTTTTAGAATCCGACTCGGCCGTAGCTTTGGCTGTATTTGGCTACTATGTTCCGGCAATAATAATGTGGGATCCAGCATACATGAAATAAAAGACTAGCTAGAGCTTGGTTAGACGTGCAAAGGTGTGCTGACACAGTGTTTAGTGTTAGTAACACTTGATATATTAATTAGTTACGTACTTGTTTCTTAGCGATCAATTCTCGTTGAAGTATTGATAAATAAGAAGAATTAGTTTAATTAGTCACCAATGCTTTTCGGGTGAAGAAGTAAAAATGTATCCTACTAATCCTACTATCCTACTAGTCCTACTAATCCTACTAATATTATAAATGCGAAAGTCTGGATGTTTGGATGTTCCGATGTTTAGATGTTTGGATGTTTGGATGTTTGGATGTTTGTTCCTCAATCACGCCTAAACGGCTAAACGGATTTTGATGAAATTTGGCACACGTATAGTTTATAACCCGGAATAGGACAAAGACTATAAAATTCCTACGGGAAACGTCTCATTCCCGCGGGAATATCAATTTTGAAACTACTGAACCGATTTGAATAATTCTTTCACTTGGGATATATTGGGGGATATTTGAAAAAAGAGATTACGCGCGGGTGAAACCGCGGGCGGAAGGCTAGTAATGAAATAACGCTCGCAAAACTGACGTTGAATTCAAATAATGAGCTTCATATTGTACCTGGGTAACAAAAGAGTCATCACATGGCAACATGTCATAAACAACCAAAATCTCGCACCTTACCGAGTACATGCCAACCCATAAAGACATGCCGGTAGCCGCGGAATAGCATCTCTTTACTCGCCTGCAACGAATCTGTATTCATGGCTTACGCAAAGGCATTTCCCCGTTACGACCTCATCTCCGTTGTATGTAAAATGACGTATGAAGAATTTAAACATGCCGGCTGAAAGTGACTGTATGTTGGTACAAATATGCGGGTCAGTAGCTTTGGTACTGCTAGTACGTGAGAGACTTTAAAGGTAAAAAGTTAAAGTATTAACCTATTGAAGGACTACTGCAGTAGCCTCTATCATAGAATAAGTTTGGTAATGGGACTCTTTAAAGTACTTAAATTTTAGAAATCAATTAACATTATTACTGATAATGTGAAAATCAAATGACGTACCTTATGTATCCTTATGATCAGTTTTATTCAGCCAATGTTTCACCGAGAATTTGACTCTATTTACCTACAATCATCAGTCAAGTAAATATTTTTTTCGAATTCGCAGTTTATAGGTTAGTTAAATATATGCATGCATTTCGTATGTAAAAAGATTTTATTTCGAATATTTAAATGGATAAATATTTTCACTATTATGCTATTTACAGATTTCTTACCTTCTTCTTTTTGTTTTCTTGTGTCACAATGTTCTCTTTAGAATTAGCCATTTCCTCCCCATACGTCAGCGTCTACATTGTATAGCTTTTATCTTTATCTCGGAGGGACTCCCACGCAATGTTCACACGCTCTCCTGAGTATGTTCATACATTTGCATCGTAAGAGTAATAAATTCCGTAGCTAGAATAAACTTTACACACACAGTACCTTTCTTATTGATTGGTTGGACAAAATTTACAGCGGATTTGGTGTAATGGTTGAGATTATGTCTGTTAATTTGGATCTAGAGGGCGCTCTGTGGAGATATCGTCTAATCTATCTCTTGTTCAATTAAAAAAATACGTATTGTAAAGTTCCCATTAAAATTGAAAATATAATTGTGTTTATACCGAACGACTGCGAGCGCGATTATAAACCGCGCCGTGAGTTCTAAGCCTAATTGAATATGGCTAGACGGTGTCGGTGTCAGTGACATCTTAGTTTTTACATTCACATTATTAAAAACAAAAGCTAACTCTTAGGGTACCATCAGACGGACTGCACCGCAGCGACTGCGCGCAGTCGATATATATATTCAACTGCATGCAGTTGAACATATCGACTGCGCGCAGTCGCTGCGGTGCAGTCCGTCTGATGGCACCCTTACTTAATTCAAAGACTATTTATGTTTGTCAAACGGTCAAAAGTATTATTCAAAATAATCCTGGATTTAGGCGATTAAAGGTCTATGCGTGAAAGCGATATAATAACACTTATTGTTATTTATATATCAGTGAAACTTGTCAATATGTTATCACTTTAAAGTTAGTAACAGATTTCCACCAAAGATATTAAAATATAGGATCCTTTATTTCGACACGATGCAATAAATCTTCTGTTAAAAATATCATTCTGATGAACAAACCTTTCTTTGAGTTGATGATACTTTACACATTATAGATAAATCAACAAGAACACTGCGACTTATATCAGTCTCAACAGCGTGGGTTGAGTTATGACCGTGCCGTGGAAAACAGCCGTGTTTTCCCTCTGAACGGTTGAGTACTCGACTAATCGGCTCCCCCGTGCTCGGTGATGCCAGCAATCACTCTCATAGAAACAGTCTTGTTAAGTTAATTAATTACTACCAAGATCTTTAACGAGACGATAGATATTGTTACACAAACAAACATATACTTTCATGCCGAACGAAGAAGCGTGACAGTCTCCGCTTATTAGGTGACTTAAAGTATTACTTGAATATAAAACATTACTTAAATACCAGTTTTTATACAATAAACGAGCTGTCAAAGTAAAAAAATATATAATTCTTGCTCAAGTATTCTTACTTTTGACAGTTCTTACTTCAGTCAAAAACTTCGTTTGTATAAAAACGATTGCTTAAATTATGTCTTAAACTCAAGTAATTACTTTGACTTGTCTATTTTATACGAGTGTCAGTCTAAATTCACATTTGTTTTAGTCGCATATCGAATCTCAATGTATGAAAAGTGTATAAGACAGCTTTTTATAGCGATTACTGAGATGCGTGTTGTTGTTGTCGCTCCTCTGCCTGCGCATGTATCTGAATTGACATTATTATTTGTACTGACATAATTGTTTACGACCCTGTAATTTGAAGGGACATAATGGCGGCAAAAAAGGATCTTCCCTCTGCCAACACTTATGTTATGGAAATAACTCCTGAGCTAATTGGGGAAGTTTATGAAGTTGTCCTTTACTGTGTACTTCTAAGAGATGGAAACATTTTCCCAGGCAAGTGGTTCATTTTAGTTGAAGATTCAATATGCTCTTCTTTCTACAAAACTTACTAAAAACTAACTAATTAAAGTTTCTTACTTGATCTCGTTTCAAATCAACAGGGATGGACTATTGTGTGAGTACATTCACTTGTGCCCTAATCCAGCTGGCAAACCAGTTTTTTTTTATCTTTGAGGCGGCAAACGAGCCAGTTCGCCTGATTGTAAGCAAGCACCGCCGCGTCCGCCGCCCATGGACATCTGCAACACCAGAGGGATCGCTAATGCGTTGCCGGCCTATAGGGATATGGGGTGTGGCCTCCGGCACTCTCACAAACTAAAGGAAACACAATAGTAGTCACTATTATTTCACGCTGGTGTTATGTGAGAGGGTACAGCATGGCCGTGCCACTACTAAAATTAGAACTGATGTTACTAACATTCTGCTACCATTCTAATTTTATTAGGAAAATCCTTAACGAGACTACGGAGAAAGTTTGTTTTGATTAAAATTGAAATTAACAGTCAAAAACTAATTGGCAGTTGTTTATGTTATTCTGGAGTCGGTTTTTGATTGGGGTGTAATGAACTCCTTAATTAATTCCTTCAGAAATTGTTGATTGAGAAATGTTCTACTTTTATTCATTGTAGGTTCGTACTTCTCTTTCAATATTCTGTTATGAGACCGGACGGAGCTTTTTGTATTGAATAATAACTGTCCGGTTACCAGGCAGAATTGGATGTAAATATTGCAATGACTGTTGTTCATATTTTCTCAAAATGAGAAACCACTTTTCACGATGGCATGGTATAAATACCTATAATTATGATACCTGTAAAAAAATATATCAGCCAAAAGTATAATCAATCTTTTAAATCATAACATCGCATCGGGAATTGAACCCAGGACCTCGTCCAGGATCTTGGCTAGGTACTTATAAACGACTCGACCAAAGAAGCGTTTTTATTTATTGATGTAAAATAAAAATTACAGTAATGCAAAATGCAAGCCAGCAATATTAACAATGTAAAATAATGGCAAACAGGTGAAGCGCTGTAGCAGTATGTCAGATAAAGGGTTATACCAGCTTGTGTTTTGCAAAATCTTGTGCCTGTATTTTCGAATTTTTCAGACATAATAGTCTCACGAAAAGTGACTTGGCGGTCCGCTTGTCTGAACGTCCTTTATTTTATATCAAAACATGTTTCAATTTATAGTAAGCTCGCTCCAACCAGATGTTCTCCGCGGGTGATTCATCATCTATAACGTGATTCATTAGCGGTTGCCGGTTATATAAAATCTTGCAACTCGTAAACACGGATTAACGCAATTATAGATTGGTTTCTCGCACAGCAATAATTATCGTTTCTGGCAGCTATGAATTATGCCATAAATTCATATGTTTGACGCAAACTTTAAACAGAAAAACTGAAATATCGGTTAGAAAATAAAGAGTTACATAGATTATTGCAATGATTTATATAAATATACATATTTTGTATTTAGAGGATATTGATAGATATTGTTATAGGCCATAATTATAAATAATGGCCTCTAACAATATCAGGACGAAAAATGCAATATTAAACTAGTTGTTTAGCTGTCGAATAAATATTTGGATTTTAAGACTTTGCTTTGTGTCCGTGGTTGGCAAGTATGTACTATGTACTGGATTTATATGCAATTACATGGATTGGCGTTCCGTCGCGAAAGACCCGCGATGTCGTAATTTCTGTCAAGTGTGCCGAAGTCTCTAGACAGGCATTGGTGTGATGAGTATTTATGCCAGTTCTGTTTCGGTTTGATAGTATTTCGAAACGGCTTAAGTTTGTTATAGTAATAGATTGTGCCCTCCTTAGTACTTAAGAGACTGAAGAATAGTGACGTACCATTATTGTCTCGTGTCTATCCTATGGAAAAGCAAAGCGTCGATAGTGACACAGCCTGTGCTCTTAGATGATTTATGGCTCCGCAGGCAGCGAGTGCCTAACGGTCGTATAGTAAAAATATATGTATGTGGAGATTTTCATAAAAAAAAACCTTGAAACCTTTATACTAAACTTAAAGCTCTACCTTCAATAAATAATACATCTAAAAACTACTAAATAGATGGTCAAGAAACGTTGTTATAAATGCGACAATGTAAATCTACTTAACTGTAATGTACTTTACTCTACTTTTATTTCTTTATATAAAAATTTTATTTTAAAACAAATTATTTAATTTAAGAGTGAGCTTTTCTACCGATTTTGATTAGCAATTTATTTAATGTTGTGTGTTTTGATTAAGACTTACCTTATTGCGCATTCGTTACGCACCGCAGGCAGAGGGTTGATGATACATATAATTTACTTTGAGCCTCCTCTAGTTTCTTAATTAATTATTGCCACAATTACTGACGCTATTTATTGAGATCATTCCGTAAATGATGGAACCTTATATCCAAACAACGTTCGTATAGTATTTACTTCGGACTAAATCAACGTGTGCTGTGTTTTCTGTTGTTAAAATATATTGTACTTTAGTTGATTATGATACCCAACAAAACTATTTATATAACTTAATTTGGAATTTCTATAGAATGGAATATAAAATAGTAACGCATTAATTTGACTGTGACACGAATGTTCGTGTTTCGACGTATGCTTGGAAAGTGTTTGTAATAAAGTCGTCAAGCGTTACGATCTGACAAATTGTAATTTTTAATTCATTTTCACAAATAACATTATGCATATCTTCAGACGTTATTAGAAATAGTGTGGTACGAATATCTAGCATTGCATAGAGGAGAGAATATTCGAAGCCCGCGGAAACCTGCCCACAGCATCTCGCATTCTTTCCTTGGAATTCCTCTTGGAAACACTAAGAGTGATCTTTCCAAACAGACGCAGTAACTTTCTTGTATAAATGACATAAATCTCTGGTGACCCCGTCTCCCGACCCTCAATATTGGCGAACTGAGAAACAAATTGTGATGTTTTTGTTTATGTCGGGAGAAAGTTGACGTTGAGGAGTTTTTGTTGTTTATCAAAACAATTCCGATTTTAATGAAAGTAGGAATAAGGTGACGGAAATATATGGGCGCTTTTTATATCACTTTTTGGTCGCAGAATTACTGAGGGTTTGTTTTTTCGGCTGTCTCGGCGCATTTGGTAGTGACCAAATGTCGTAGGTCGTGGGTTGGGCCCGGGCCACAAGGCGGCACCGACTCACCGATGTTGAATAGTTGGTTACACCTCTGGACTAAGCTTAAATTTCCAAAAAAATATGTATATTTTTTTTCCCACCGTACACAAAAATGTTCAATTTTTAACGTGCTTTTGAAATAGGTTGAGATGAGAATGTTTTTGGGGTGAATAAGGAACTTTAAAATAAAAATATTGTTGTGGGTTGAGTAAGGAATATAATTAGGTTGAGTAAGGAAAAAATAATGATTATGTTGAGACGTCATAGGTTGAATATGGAATAACCCACCTCTGCATTGGGATAGCACCGAAGATAGGCTAGCTAGAGGGGACAGCTGTTTCCCGCGATATGCAGGCGCAATATAAAAAAACGTTTATAATTTGCATAAGTACAATGCATTTTCATTCATGGTTCACGAGTAGGTACAATGATTTTATCATAAGGATGGTATCGGTGTTCTGACTGCCGTATCATTGATTGGACCTATATTAGTGGAAACCTGCTATCTTATCATTATTTCCATAATCTATTTTGATTATTTCCTCTGTTCCCAGCTTGAACTGTTAAAGTAAATACTTGATATTGTATTTTAGGGAATGTGTAATTTTTTAGATATTAAGAGATTGAATAGTGAGAATTCTATTTGATTTGATGCGATACTAGTATTACGTTTTAAATTGAGAAGATTACCTATTCATTGGTATTAAAGTTAATAAAGTTTAGTTAGTATTGTAAAATTTTAGCGTGCTTGTAATATTTTTGCACAATTTTTTAAAAAAAGTTTTAGTAGAACCTTTATGGATTTAATAATTTAAAAATTTTATCAAGTGATATATTGTGATTTGAGATATCACTACAGCTTTCAGCCTAGGTGGTTATGTGTCCTGCCTCGCCAAAATCGAAAGGGAGGCAAAGATATGAAAGAGTGTCAGGGAGTTCAGTTCGGTTCGCTGCAGCCGTTATTACATCTGCGTTATTGCTGCCGGCAGATGGCGGCCAGCTGAACTTGTCCAATATCACTCCCTCGTGCCTATCGCCTTTAACATGGGGCCCACAATAAAGCCCCCATGTTACGAAAAATGTCGGAATCCACGCACGTTCATTCATCTTTTAATCTTTTATTTTCGGCTGACATTTTCATTTTATTTTCTTATAAAAACTTTATTGACTACAAAATGGCGAATGCTACACGCTCGATATTTATCGTGATATTTGGATCGAAATCCAGGATCACGATATTTATCGAGTGTGTATACTACACACATATCGTGATACGTGATACGCCTACACACTCGATAAATCGACACCAGCAATTAAGACTACGCTAACTTAGAAAAGTCATATTTACACCAGAGCGGATTGAAAGGAAACTTGTGATAACTTTTTTATTTATCTACAGATTTTTATGAAATTTTATACACTTACGTATCTTTTAGTGCTTAAGGGAATGTTGTTAATTAATTTTAATAATCATTATTAGTTTATGTTTTAGCTCGAGTTAGCTTAGTGTTCACAAGAAACCCTGATTAAGTAATGCTTTAAAGATTAAGCCAACTTATACTTAGCTTACTTTAGTATGAAATGTACAAAATCATAATACTAATAATTTTAAATAGAATTGTGGATAAATTGCATAAATAAAGAATGACAATTATGAAAACATTAACTTTATTATTAACTTAAAGATATACAAAGTTAAATAATTAAATGTAAATCATATTTTTAGGAGTTAGCTTAGTCTTTCAGAAAAATGTAATGACTACGTAAATCATATTAAATGGCGCTAAATTACACATAGCATAGTTTTTTATCGTCTTGGCTAGCTTATTCACCTGGCTGTTAATTAGAGATTGCAAATATTCGATGATTTTTCTTTTCGAATGTTCGAATATTTTTTCAGTGATCTTCAAATACTATTCGTATATTCGAATATTTTCAAAAACTACTTAAATTATATTTTTATTGTTTTAAAAACTATATTTTTAACAATAGTACGGTTAAATTGCTATGAACTATATTTTTAACAGTAGAGAGAGCCTGTAACTTTACCTATGTCTCGATCGAATTAAAGGACTTGTCATAGTCCACAAACGCTAAGCACAACTTTTCGGAAACTGGCTTGTTAGTTTGGCTGGAAATCAGCAAATCTGCGTGCGAGACGATTCGTGATGACCCTTGCACAAGCTGTTCTCAAACAGCTTTTATATGATGCACTACCACACATCTGATCCATGCCTGTGGCGTGACACTCCCGAGCAAGACGAAGTTAAAAAGCTTCTGAAGTAACTTCAGCACGGGTTTTTTTACCTGCTTTCAGGAGCTCGGAAGTAATACCGTTTTCATTCGGTGCCATCATACAGACTGATGTCCAAAATGTCTTTAGTGTAGTGACGGGTAAGCTTGGCTCTTAGGTCTTTAGCCAAGTTACTGACAGGTTTTGACACCGAGGTATAAAGCTGTCCATAGAATCTCTCGATCTCCTTCAAAGCCTCAGACTTTGGAGCCACCATCAGCAGTCCCCAGTTGTTAGCTTTCTCAGCTGACTTAGCTCAATAGATAAGACTCTTTTAAATGCTTTGGAACCTTTATTCCGCTCTATCGCGTCTGTAATACGACTTGTATTCAAGTCTCGGATATCATGTCGCAGAGACTTATCAATCCGTGTATTGAGCTACCGATATGCCTCAGCGTCATCAGGAGTATGCAGCATTATAGTACAACGCTCAGCCATGAGCCTATGAGGTTAAAGGGTGTGATTAGTTAGTTTCTGAGGTCTATACAGTTCCCACCGAGTGGACAGTTTTTACAAACCTGTCGTTTATATCGTCCACCGTAACGCAATTGTCAAGGCTAGCAAAGCGATTCGTTAATTCGGGTTGGAAGTTTTCAGAGTTCTGTATGTGGACCACTGTAGGCCGGAGTCAGTCGGAGGGCGTCAAGCAGTGTTGCCAACAACAATTAGTTGGCGTAGTTTTTTTTGGTAGTATTCATATTCTAATTTGTATTAATTTACTATTCGAATACGGAATGAAGATTAAAATAATTCGAATATTCGATTGCAACCTCTACTGCTAATAAATTAATTTATAATGTATCATTCCAAATTGTTACGATCATCTGTCAAAACTATTTACTATTTTATTACATTCTTACATTAACAACAATAAAAAAAATTAAAAACTTTACAAAATAGTAACAAATCAACAAAATTGGGCGTTTTGGACCATTTCTATGCCATTATGACAGATAGGATGAAATTTCAATTGTTCATTATTTGGCACTTGACAATGAAACCCTAAAAATATAACATTATCCGTTAAACTAACGATTTTCGGAACTATACGATAAGCTAACTTGTACGTGTTAGAACACGTACGCGGCATTTGAACGAATAAAACAACGCTAAGTAAACATAGCGTAGTGTTACGCGAACAAGACGCCGAGCGCCTACATTTTTCTTAATTTATTATTATGGCTACTTATAAGTATTTGCATTCATTAATTCGTTTCAAATGTAAATATTCAATATCAACACTTACCTGTCTCATCATTCCTACTTGACTTTTCAGTTATTTCTTCACGAGTCGTCAATTGGCAATAATTGTTTTTGCCTAATTCCACTATAAAATGAGCTCGGTATTGAGACATTATTGTTTTATGATTAACTCACTTATAAATACTTTTATCAATGCATCACCACCAATCCCGTGAATATAAATATTTAATTTTCGGATACTTATGGCGCGATTCCCGACAAGACGCCTCCAACCAGTGTTAGCGTAGTCTATGTCGGGTGATTTTAAAAAGTACATTTACTTAGCGCTGTCTTTAATTTGTAACTTTGTTATTTTTTAGAATTTCTATATGAATTTTATGTGGTAGATTCTACTCCTTATATTAAGCAGTATGGTGTAAAAAAGTGAAATTTGCAAAATTTCGAGTTAGCGTAGTCTAATTTGCTGGTGTCGAAATATCGTGATCCTGGATTTCGATCCAAATATTACGATAAAATATCGAGTGTGTAGTATTCGCCTTTGACAACTTAGTTTTTTTTTTTGTATCAAAGCGTACTATGACTGTCGTGACAAAGTGATTGTCGTAATGTTAAAAAAAACCCTCTCAAAAAATGTCAGCACTAAGCCAGGAAATCAAGGGAATCAACTATGATTAAATCGTTACACTTAATTTGACAAAATATTATAAGGCCAAAAACATACTTTGTTTGACCAAAAGGGCAAAGTAAGTTAGTAAATAATTTAATTGAATGGGTGTATTATCTGCTTATTAATAATTTTTTTATAAATATCTGTAATTACTAATGAGTTGATTTTAATAATTAGGACCGGCAGCGGTACCATTATTTAAGCGATTTTACTTAAGACATACTATCGATTGGATTTCATAAGCCTGACATATTATATTGAGTAAGATTAAAGCAGCTTTTAGAGGACGACACGGCCAGATAATTAAACCAGTAGATTAATTAAGTTTAACAAGGCTTGTAGCGGACTACGACAGAGCCATCAATAAACTCGAAGTTTTTAAGATGGTAAATTATCAACGTCGTATAAAATTAAAACTTTAAAAACGAAGCAAGTTTTGAAAATCAAACAAAG
Source organism: Mecyna flavalis (assembly GCA_949319885.1). Classification (NCBI taxonomy): domain Eukaryota; kingdom Metazoa; phylum Arthropoda; class Insecta; order Lepidoptera; family Crambidae; genus Mecyna; species Mecyna flavalis. The sequence goes on from OX439426.1 coordinate 13,574,925, forward strand.
AGAGACTTTTATTAACGTTATGGTACGAAAATACTTTTTTTGAAGCGACAGCGCCAGGAGTAGGGAAAAAATTAAAATCCTGAATCAGACTGATGTTGTCGGGTTTGTGTTGTATCTGTGCTAGGAAAATACTAGTTAGACTACACTCAGACATGTTATGGAGCAAAATATACCCTCGTGCCTCGAAAAGCACGTAAAGTGCGTGTAATCTCTTATCGGTAGTGTCACATCCATCGTGTTCAAAGTAGGCGAATGGGGAGTTCACCTGTACTAGCGCTATCATAAATTTTGGCTGCCGTAACGAAACTCTGCTGGAAGGACTCACAGTTGACAATGACAATTCTTTCAAGAAGCGGTTTTTTATGATAGATCTGTTAGTAGTTTAGACAACAACGTAGCTCACCTGATGGTAAGCGGGCATCACGGCCTATTCCAGTATTATTGAGAGACGCTTGACCAGAAAGCGTCGTTCAATGTGCTGCCAAAAGTAGAACGACTTTCCAGCCTTTCTTGCGTAATAAGTACACAATGTTTGTTTTTTATAAAATATTCATTTCCATTTTACTTTCATAAAATTAGAAACATATTCGGGTCCCCCGTCTAAAATGAAAGAAACTGTAATTCTCGTATGTTAAGCAAATGTCACAGATAGGGCAAAGTGACGCGCTCGCAGTTATCTTCCATCTTGCGCCGGGCTCCCGTCCCTCGGTTTTTGTTGACATTTTAGGTTAGTACCAAAATAATTAACGCCCTGTTGGTCTAGGAGCTTAAGTACGCAGTGATCTTTGGGTCTTAGGGTCCGAAGTGGAATTTTGTTTTTAAATTGAATTTTTAAAATTTACCATGACGCCGTATAAATCTGTTTCTAGTGACAATTATTTTTACATTATATACACAGCGCGAAACTAAGCATAGCTAGTCCATACGTACCGATAACGAATAAATCATTACTTATATAGCTATGTAAACAGAGATACTAAACATGAAACACCCAGACAGTAATGTGCAGGAAACGCGCCCGCGACTTCTGGTCGTTGCACCAAATCGGCCATCAAACACTTGAGGTAACAATGACTTGATTTTTAATTAGAGGCATTTGTCCTGAAGATGGACATTAACAAGATGATTCTTTTACCAATATAATTATTGGATAATCACTTATAACACATTACCAGATCTCAAAGAGAAATTACAGAGCGTTTCAGGCCAGCAAAGCGTCAATTCAAGGAAACGAGGTCAAAGAGGTGATTTAGCACAATTTTCTTAACGATATTATTTCTTCGTGTTGATTTCTTTATGTACGGAGGGATGAAAAACTGCGAACAAAGGGTCCGTTGGAGTGTTATTTTAAATGGTGGACCAGAGAATGGGACCTTTCTTTATTTTATTACATCTTGTTTATTAAACACGTTAGTCATTGAGATTTGCGTTCGTTTATGAAGTTTAGATTGCGTTTGTTCTATTGTTTAGTTAATTTATAAGTACTGGGAATTACCGAGGAACGTAGAGAAAATTTTCATTTATAAGTTCGTACTGCTTTTTCTCAATGTATTTTATTATGCTCTTATTCAGAATGTATAACATTCAGTAAATAATAACTTTCAGAAAGGATAACTAGAGTAGGTAATAAGTATGACATATTTGTTTCAAACATAAACCTAACGTACTGAGGTCACTGAGTCAGAGGAGTAAATATTTTCTCGCGATGTAAAGTAGTTTACATAACCCACGTTCCCTTTCTAGACGTCAAATAAATTTGGTCCCATATCGGATTACTTCATGAGAACAGAATCATAGAGAATACTGGATATTGTCAGTGAGAGTGTTCTTATTCAAATTATTCAAAATATATCTGGCTCCCCTGTTGTGGGTAATGAATGTCAGATGGCAGTCGCTTTTATGTAATATCGACTTTGTGCAGCTGCCGACTAATGTAAATGTAGGTATAGTGTGGTATTAAAGTATTTAAGTGCGTGAAAGTGTGGTCTCTTGTAAAGGCACCGGCTAGCTACACATGAACAATTATACTATAAGCCAAAGACTAACCAACTAAAGTCCCTAGGTATCCCTAAATCCCTAAGTCCCTAATTCCCTAGTTCCCTAACCTACAGCATAAATGTGAATAAATAAATATATAAATAAGTGAGGGATGTCTGCACCGTGAGACCTAAGGTAACAGACGGAATGTGGTGAGGAATAAGGTGAGGAGTGGGTTTTCTCACTGCCAGTCAAGCAGACTCACAAGACTGATCAGGGTCTGACGGCTAAGGGTGTCTTGGCCACAGTGAGAGGAATATAGTTACCAACTGGAACGATACGTGGGTGAAATGATGTAGTCCGAGTCCAAACAGTCAAAGAGGATTTATTCATGATCTTACAATATTTATACAAATCTATTTACACACACATAAAAGTACTTTACTTAAATCTATAATTGTGTACGCCCGTGTAACTTGCAACGATTGCAATGTTCTGATGTAGGCCAAGTAATATGCTGATCAGAGATCAATGTTCATCTGAACAGACTTATCAAATCCTGTTTTTTTGTAATTATTCTTATTTTGTTGCATTAAGTTTTACTCTCTCCTAAGAGGTTGATTTAAGAGCACGGGCATGTATTACTTTACTCTTTGGCACGGGCCGTAGCCAAGTGCATCTTAAAAGGTTATAATTTTACTCTATATTTAAAAACTTTCTGACAATTCGGGCAGGTATTTAATATAATTTTTGATGAAGCTCAAATGTAGAAGCTGGCATTTGAAGTGTGTCAAGACTTCTGTGTAGTTCTTTTGGGATTACCCCAGTGGACGAAATAATAATCGGTACTATTTTTACTGTGGTTACTCTCCATTGTGATTTGATTTCTATTGATAGGTCCCTCCCTGTACTTGGCTTGCTTTTCGGTATGAGTGGATTGGAGGTTATGGATGTTATTATGTCCCCTGGCGCATAGGGCAGGGTCAGTACCAGATGCGCCATCGGGCCAGTCAAAATGTGGATTGTGGTGTAAGCGTATCCTGACTAGTTCAGTATAAAACGCTCGAAGAAAGAAGTAATTCCAATTGTTGTTTATAAAATTCCTCGTCAAACTTGTTGGTATAGAAACGTTTACACTTCCGAAGATTAGTGGTAAAGTCCGCAGAACCAATCGGGTGCCTAAGCGGGGAGTTGTCATCAACTTTGGAGCCTCGGTGTCGGGAATTTGACGCTTGTTAATGGCTTTTGACAACAATAGGATCCATTTGGCCAACTTTGGTTTTGCTCCATCTATGCAAAGGCGTTAATATTTCATCTTTAGCCAATGGTTTTCGCTAAAAGCATTGTCGACCAATGTATACTTTCAAGTACCTTGTTCATTTCATCATCAGATAGTACAAATATATTATTTTACTAGCGGCCGCCCGCGGTTTCATCCGCGTTCCCGTGGGAATTGATCAAAATCCTTTCTTAGCGGATGCTTACGTCATAACATCTACCTGCATGCCAAATTTCAGCCCGATCCGTCCAGTGGTTTGGGCTGTGCGTTAATAGATATCTATGTCAGTCAGTCAGTCAGTCAGTCACTTTTGAGTTTTATATATATATAGAAGTCATTACTTTAATTTGGCGCAAAGATTGAGATTGTCTGTTGTAAGGTGGAAGTTCTTCCCCTGACAAGCGACTCATTCGAGTGCAGATCCACTTTGCTCTAATTAATATTAAGTAAAAAAAAAAAAGGATGTGATCGGTTATAGAACGTTTAAATTTTTACTTTTTAGTCACTATTACCAAATCATAATTTATAGTGATAGGCATCAAAACGCTTTTCATTATCAGTATTAGTATTACTTTGATGGTCCAATAAAGACAAAAGAGTGTACGAGTAAATAATTTGTTACAACATTGAGCAATCAAGTCTACAGGCCTAAATTAAAGGCCATGGCTAATTATAGCTTGTGGGGGTTTTAATGTAGATTGGTATGGTTTGGTCGGATCAATAAGTACATTATGTGGACACTGTCTGATATTCTGGAAGTACCTACGGTTTTCAAAAGTAAGTCATGATTATGTCCTATCTACTAGTAGCACTATAAAAGTTTGGTAGATTCGCTTTCCGTAACAAACAAAAAGATTGAATATTTATTTATTTGAATAGCAACTAACATAATTTTATCTTCTGTCGTTTTAAGTATAATTATAGTACTGGTCCGTATTCTTGAGGTCATGGGCTTAATTTGGTCGGAAAAAAGATTGCGTTTGGGTTTGTGATCATATTTACCCATTTGGCTTGAGTGAGTGAGGTGATTAAACAAGCGCCTAGTATACGATAAATGACACCAATTATGAAAACCAATGGTCTCATGGTGTCCTGGGAAAAGATAATTATTATAGTAAGTTTTTAATAAGCGTTATATAATTTTATTACTTCATTCACTTAATTTTATAGGATCAAGGACAAGTTTCACAATTTAGATGCCCTCTTTTCTACAATTTCCAAAATGAGAAGACTGAAATCCTGATTTTCTAACAGATAAATTTTAAAGAAGTTATGTGGTCATAATGTAACTGGATGTAACTAATATAACATTTATGCACACAGTGCAAAATATATTGCTATCTGACCGTTTAGGATGTGTCAGTTATATAATGAACGATGTTGTTAAGTTTGTTCGATGTTCACACGCAAAGCAAAACGCCTAACATACGAGTAAGTCACTGTTGGAAAATAAGGTTACTGGCCACTATAATGTATCATGGGTATGGTTTTCCATTAGTTAATGGACTTTGATTGCACCCATGACAATGTTAAGCGTGTATATAACGTATCAACTCTTTTGCCTCACGTACTCGCCGTGAAAAAAGTAAACGGCATAAAAATTATATAACCGGTTTTGGTTCTACTCTTATTTGAATAAAATGTGCTAACTTATGAGTTTAGTAATTTGATACACCCATCAAATGGAACAACTTAAACGTATTAAAATCGCTGTTTAATGTTATATTTTTAAGATTATCCGACATTTCATTGCTTTACAGCTATCGTGATTACGGAATGGCTAAAATGTTCTTTTTTAAATTTAACTCAGGATACCTAAGTTTCGACCCACGGCCAGGTACCTAGGCAGTAGACCAACGAGGCGTGACAATAGTCGTTTTTAAAAGTATGTTACGAAAATTTCTTGCACATCGATACATTTATAAATTCTCCGTGCGTATTTTCTCAATCTAGTGATTATGCAGGATTTGGTAAGTCCGGTTATTACATAAGAGAGACTGCCAGCTGACCTCCGTAACTAGACCAATTGGATCATGGCTTCCCAAGCAGGTAACCTCGCGTCATTTTTCGACACCACCGGTAAAAATCTAGGAGTGCGCTGAAATTCGATGCGCTACGATACGCTTAAAACTACTCGTTTAACACAGCTCTGAATATTTTAATTTTCCTAACCTAATTTCAATATTTGTAAAACAGTTTTTCAGCTTATTCAAACGTACACTCCGCTTACTATAATATAACTTTGCATCAAAAAATAGGCCTAATCTGTGGATTGAGAATTGTTTTATCCGAGTGGAAACCACAGCTGACGCCTCGCGCTAACTTTCGAATTTGGAAATGTAATTCCAATTGGTGGACTGGCCCGATCATTTATAGGGCAACTACGAAGTACTTGTAGATTCCAATAAGGAATTTACTTTGTAGCTAAACAAAAAGCTTCTTGTTCTCATAGCATAATATAATGTACATTCCAAATTATATGAAGATGATTGAATTAGACCTATCTACTAGAGGAAGTGTGAATGGGAGCGTTATCATAAACTACAGAGTGAATTATATCATTCTCAGTTACAGTCTGGAATTTTAAAGTTAACCTTATCTCCCTTTCCTTGCTATCTTCTTGGATTGCTTTCATTAGTCTCTAATGAAAGTGGAGTCTAAAGAGCGTGTTTGCGTTTTATAATATGTTGTGTCAATCACTAATCGTTTCTGCAGTTTACTTCTAGAAAAGTACTCGTATACTTCTTACTATTGACGGTGACCCCGCGTATTTATTTATTTAAATTTCATTGAACAACATAGATTACAAATGGCGGACTTAATGCCTCATGGCACGTACCTGATGTTTATGTATTCTGAATGTTTACGGACGGTTTCAAATATGATTGACTATTCTAGTCATGCAAGGGCTAATTAATAAAAGCCCTAAAATTAGAGAAATCTTTTACTGTCTCTGTAGCCAAAATCAGCCAGGGAGTAAATATTATTACCTTTACTAATGAAAATGACATTATTTAAAATGATCCCGTTTGCACTGTGGGACTATGTGCTCGTCCTCGAAACACACGCGGGCGGTGCATATCCATTGCAAATGTATGCAGATGCGCTAGTTTTAATAATTATTATTTATTTGTCTGGTTTTGTGCGCTTGTTATTATTGTACTCTAGTTTTTTTTTTATTTAAAGTAGGCATAACGAAACTTAGATAAGCAAATTAATATTTGAAATGTTGGTAGTAGGCTAGATAGCTAACTTAATTCTGTACAAAACAGAAAGACTTTTTATCAGTCAGAGACTTCAGACCCTTGCCTTCTGGTACTATCGAGGTCACCCGCGCGTGATCACCCTTAAGGCTAAATTCCTGTGCAGTATTTTCACGTTCACAAGCGCCGCTCCTAAGAAGTCACGATGCGCGTGCACGGTATATTTTTCCAAAAGTTATCACGCGCGGGAGACCTCGATCGTACATGACCGACACCTTCTGGTGAAGTGGCTTTAATGGAATGAACTGTGCTGGCACCTTAAGCATAATTACGCTAAAAATACAATTGTTATTGTCTACTCGTTTTAGATATTACTTAACAGTACATTTATGGAAATCTTCATTCCAACCAACATGATTATCATGGGAAAAGTAATATACTTGAAGTATCGGAGGCAATAGCACGTGTCCCTCCATATAAGTATAGGTTTAACTAGTTTAGAGGTCGGCAACCTCTTGAGTCGGAAGAGCCAAAAACTACATTTACAAAATTTCTAAGTTTTTAAATACCTACATATTTTTTATTGTCATTAAGGAATAGTACTTGCATAAAAAAGTTTTTTGATAAACCTACTACGGCTTTATATTCAAATGGCCGTGGCCATATGGTTAGCGAGCCGCAGGTTGCCGACCCCTGAACTAGTTAACTCCATTAAGATAAACATGATTCGCTGCCTGCGACAGTTCTTACTGAGTAATGAGGTTCAGGTGGTCTCTGGGGAAATCTGACATAGTCTTGGAAGCCGCAAATTTAATAAAGATCAAATATATTGAAGGCCTTGTATGGAAATAATAAATGGAGACGTTACTACAGATTTGTTTGGCTTTTTGAGTGATGAAATCGAGTGAGTGCGTAGGTTGATGCGGTTTTGCCATTATTGGTCGATTGCAAGCATTCATCTACAATAATTGTATACCTTTGCTCGGAACTGCCTCTGTGGTACAGTGGTTTGAGCGTTGGGCTCTAATACCCGGAGATCGTGGGTTCGAATCCCGCGGGGAGCATCACTTTGTTTGAATGTTTCCAGTTTGGTTAGGACATTGCAGGCTTGAATCACCTGAATGTCTGAAAAGAATGATGATTCCGTGCTTCGGAAGGCACGCTAAACCGTTGGTCCTGCGCCTGATATCTCTCTGGTCGTGTCAGACTGCTGTCCCACCGTGTTACGGGAGTGAGAAAATAGGGAGTGCGCCTGTGCTAACGCACTCACTTGTGCACTATAATACATCCTGAGTAGTTGGCTGATCGTAACAAAAAAACTACCTAAAAAACTGAAAAGCAAAAAATAATTTTAATAAGACATTCATCAAATGCGCTTATTGTCTAAGCCTATTAATTAAATTGTATTTTACGTGCTAGGTAGGTACCTACTAATCGGTTTGAAGTCGGTGCCAAGCCAAATAGTAGGTACCCAGATTACGTACCTACGTCCGCGGATTAATAAGTAACCCTTTATAATACATTATTATTATATATCATTTTTGATTACCTTTGGCTTGGCACCGACTTCAAACAGATTAGTAGGTACCTACCTAGCACGTAAAATACAATTTAATTAATAGGCTTAGACAATAAGCGCATTTGATGAATGTCTTATTAAAATTATTTTTTGCTTTTCAGTTTTTTAGGTAGTTTTTTTGTTTCTTTTTTTTTGAAGTCGGTTTAATTTTTTTTAAAAAAAGTTTGTTTATTTTTCTATTTTTAGTGTGAATAACACGTAGGTAGTGAGTAAAACTCTTTCATAATAATGATAGCGAAAATACGAGTAGAATTGTATTATTTGATAATAATATTAGGTATTCATTAAGTGTTCAGCACCATGGGTAGGAGGAGAATGCGTTTATGCACCATAACCGCAGGCTAGCTAGACCCGAGGCCGTGTGTGGGACTCGAGACCGAAGCGTCCGCTACCCACTACACTACCCCGGTTTCTCCTTCACACCCGATTAGGACGAGCCGGTGCTAACCTTATTGGCTAGTGACCAGCCCATCCCCGGGTAATCATCAGCTTAGCTGCAAAAGTACATGAAATACAACTAACGTTCCACATATTCCTACAACACTGAAAGAATTATCCCCTAACTCCTAACCGTTAAGGAGTTGTACTTTCCATCATCACCTTAGCTGCAAAAGTACATAAAATACAACTAACGGTCCACATATTCCTACAATACTGAAAGAATTATCCCCTAACTCCTAACCGTTAAGGAGTTGTACCTTCCATCATCAGCTCATCAACATAAAATGATGTCTATCGGACGCAAAAACTTGAATGGCTTCAGAAAAAACAAGTAACGCGTAGGCGCAGCCTATAAAATTTGAGGTTTTCCCTTGATTTTTCCGGGATCCCATCATCAGATCCTGACATGGTGACAATGGGACCACCTCTGAACTATGCACTTTCAAATAAAAAAAGAATTATTTAAATCGGTCCACAATTGACGGAGAAATCGACGGACATACATAAAAAAAAAAAAAAAAAAAAAAAAAAAATACATACAGTCGAACATATAACCTCCTCCTTTTTTGAAGTCGGTTAAAAAGATTGGCCGCCGTGGCCGAATTCTCGGCTATGAGGACATTATTATTATATTATGCTCGGAAGCTATGGCAGACAAGTTGTTTCATATGTGGCTTCATATGCGTGAGGTCGATAATTCGAATTCCGGCAGGTACTTATTTGCGCACATTTTTCTATGTGCGTTTTTCCACTAACTCCTGTGACGGAAAATATCTTGAGGAAATCTGGACATTGCACAGTCGAATGGCTGTGTAACTGTGATCCAATTAGTCTTGTTCTACTAATAGACTATTAGAAATCAGTACAATAAGTGCCACAGAATTATAAGGAAATCCACATTTACATAGTTATGATAAGAGCTGATCCAAACGTGAGCATTCTAACTAGTTCGCAGCAGTTGGGTCTCCATAAATTGGCGACGCCTGTTACACGTAATCCGTCAAGATATAGTTTGCCTAACTTAAGTCTTAGTTTATGTACTGACACTGTGGAACTCAAATTTGGTGTAAACCAAGGAGCTTCCTTAACTTTATTAGATACATTAATGTTGAAATAGCGATTGTTTGTTTTATTGTTTGATCGCCGTGACAGTTTTGGCTGTGTTCAGCCAATAAAATAAAATACATCATAATTTGAAATGCTGCAGTGTTATGACATAGGTATAAGAAAAATTAAATATTTTATTTATAAAGTTTATAATCAATTTAGACTTTTAACAAAATCAAACAATCAAAAATTCAAACCCAAAAGATTTCACGTTTCGTTATTTTCAAATTATAGTTACAATTCCATACTAGCATTTTAAATTCGTTCCCAAAGCGACTCCGTCATAAGTGGTTGTAAATCATTTCTCTCTTGCGCGCAGAAGATTGGAATATTATTACCCTTTACCGGTTCACATTTACGTATGCATTTCAGCGAGTGCGGTGCGGTGAAAATTGAATGTCGGATAAGTGTGGCAAAGAAGTGTGTAATCGAGAAGATATATTATATATTCTAGTTCAAAGGAAATCCTTGGTAGATTATCACTCCACCGAGGGCATTTGTGTCACATTGCCCATTGTAAAGCCCTTCTAAATGGGCGTAATCCTAGATGGGAAGGCTATGCATATGCAATATCTCTGGTGATGATCACTTCACATAACGTTTGTTATTTAAGCTCATTTTAATAAAAACGTCATAAACGTAGTTATAATATTATGAACAGAATATGCTTCTCATCAATAATTTTTGGTGCCCTCTAACAATGTCTTAAACGTTTTTTTTTAAAGAGAGAGTCAAGAATCACTTACGCACATGGACACCTCATACCACATACAGAAATGTAGGGTGTTAGTAAAATTTTATTACGAGTATAACAAACAACATCACATGCTGCTCCCTAATCAGAAAACCTAGAACTATTGGAACATGCTCAGACATCCAACTGTGCAGATTTCCTCACGATTTTCACGGGCTAGTAGTCAATAAAATTCACATAGGTGTTCATCGTATTATTATTATACATCTGTGGTCGTATAATGTGCTGTAAACATGTTGGAGAAACTGGTCCAGTTTATTTGCCCAACTTGATCTTTAAATAAAATCTTTTTACCGGTCAACGAACCATGTACCCTATATTATTGTATCCGTTAAAAGTATATTATTTATACAAATATGTATACTTTTTCAATGAACAATATTTTATTTTACTAATCTGAAATCGAATTTCGTAACTACTCTCTAAAGAACATGCCCCCATTCTTAAATACTTATGTATTCATAAGTAAGAATTTTATGCAAACCGCGATAAGAAGTATTGGCATAAAAATCTTGGAAGAATATTTCGTGACCAAGAAAACCGTAAAAAGTTTTAAGAAAGGTTTCAACTTTGGGACTTTTCAGATTTGTCCTTTTAGAGTAGAAAGTAGAATAGTTTTCGTTTGCATTTTTGTCACCGTAATCTGCTATACAAAGATAAAAGATATGGAGTTTTCTTCCTTTATACAAAATTTATCGCTTTAGAACTTACTCGTATGTTCTATAAGAGAAAACAACGTATATGTTACAACACTGAATTCGGAAAATATTATAAATTCACTTATGTAAGGGTTACGAAGGTCAGATGACAATCGCTTGAAGTTGAAGCGGACCCTGAGCGCCATACTGGATGCAATCGGGAATACGCTGGGATAATGATGAATGTGTTAGAAATTGCTTTTTTTACTAAGAAAAGTTTTCTCAATACTGCGGGTATTGATCAGACCCCAAGTTTTGTTATATAAAACATATCTACTTGTATATAATATATTATGTACCCAGCAAGGATATGCCCTCAGTTCCGCAGCCTAATGGGCACAAAAAAATCTCGTCGATCCGTTGTTCCGCTCCGACGCGACGTGAAAGTAGGGCAAACAAACAAACAAAAACACTTCCGGCTATTTATATTAGTAAGGATAGGAAGGATGTTGTTTGCCTTGTCCTTACTTAGTAGTTTCGTCTAACGTAGGACATAAAACATTAAAATCTAAAAAAAAATTTTTTTGGTATTATTATTTACACTCGCATTTTGAGGCGACTGATAAATTTATTGAAAACTGTCTAGATTAAGTACCAAATTTTCAGGTATAAACTGTACAATGTCAAATACTTCTCTATTTATTTGTTGAATGGATTCAGAGTTAGTTTGCAATACAATTTTATACGTGTCACATGTTCACTCCCAACTTTGATTTGAAACGAACTTAGGCGGGAATTTCTGCAGGTGGTAATACAAATATTGCATACTTACCTGCTCAACAATGAACATTCGCTATTAGTCGATCGACCGGATACATGCAACTTTTAACTTTTTTTTTTAGTTGTACTATTTTTATAAAGATACAAGAATAACGCAACATTAAATCGATTTGCTTGAAATCAGTGATGTGAAATTGAGTGAGGAATTTAGCAATAAGATTTAATGTACTAGTGGTCGAGCGAAGCAAGCGATTATCCTGCTCGATTAGTCATGACGATCGTTTCGCTCGCTCGTCTTCGCGGCCGCGCGCCCATTATACGTTTACGTCCACTGGCCACTGTTATGCTAGTAGACATTTTGGTGATGATAATATTTTTTAAAGATACTACATAATACTTAAACTGAAATATATACCATGTTATGCCATTCTGAACTTTTAACCTGAAAACATTACTCTGAATCAGCAGTCTTGGTCTTTAAAGGCAATATTATCCAATTTAAAATACATAATAATATGCTAAATATTCGTACCAGTCTGCTCTATATTCGTACCAATGATCTCGCACCTCCAAGAAAGTTCTTAAAATGTTTTCGGAGGATTTAAAAATAGGACCTTTTCACGTTTATGACGTTATATTTTGTTCGTCCATAACTTGGTGCTGCGGAAATTAAGCATTACATTCATTTTAGAACGATTCCGACTTTCTATCGTTTTCCTGCCATATTTTTATAAGTTTAATATTTCGGAATGATTTAGCCGACAATCACAATTTGTGCTAAATCTTTCGAGCACCACTCGTGTTCGTGATCATTAGGCTGCTCACCCACGTCCGATAATCGGTGACCTTTTTTTTGTAGGGGAAAAATAGAACTTACTGTTAGCAATGGAGCAACGCACACGTCCTACAAAAAGTAGGTCAGAAATACCATAACGAAAGAAAAATAATGAAATCGGCCCGATTATCGGTCCTATAAAAAGTCTGACGTGGGTGGGCAGCCTTAATCCGCATTTGGCAAACGCAGTGATTAAGTCAGTACCGTAAATGTGACGATTGCTTGACTTCAATGATTTGCAACAGTGCAGTGTGACATTTAATATGCAACAAGTAAAGAACAACTTCACTCTTAGTATACTAAATGGTTGAGTATAAGAAACCATTAAAGCTCAGCTCACTGCCTACGACCGTACGTTAGAATTAATTGCCCGCATTCTGGCGCCACAGCACCTTATCAATCGGGATATTGGCAGCGATCTACGATAACCGATAACTGTAGTCGGTAACTACTGACGATGGGCCTAAATGAAAATGACATTGCAGTAAAGATAAACCTGGGTTTTAATAGACAGGGGGCTTTATACGCATTGTATTAATAATGTAGTCGTCTTGGTGTATTTATATAGAGATAAGAAGCGTTTATCGACCGACGTTCCTGGAATGTGTTGACTGTTTTCCTATTTGCATTTGATAATTGTAATGCTCTTCACATTGTTTTTTTTTTTTAATTTATGGACTCTTTCCCGCGTTTGTGTACGACAGTGATTCTGCCAATGTCAAGTGTTAAGAGACACGACTACTATTGACACTTTCTACATTCGAGTGGCGGACGAGTACCTACCGAGAGACGCAGCCATGGTAGGCCTCCCACAAGATGAACCGATTATGACATAAAGATAAAAAAAAGTATCGTAAGAACATTTTTGACAGCAGAAATTAATTACACTATTGCATAGAGTCTAGTATACAATTTGTATGTTTGCGTTGCTACGCAAAACTATCTTTGCCTTTCAAAATAAAATTATCAATACGAATATCTTTTGTGGATAAAAGAATAACCGGTTGAAACGCAAAATGAAATTGGGTGCAACGAAAGCTCAGGAAAAATTCTCCATATTTCTGGAATTGAAAATATATGCCACCGCAAGAATTTGCACTCTCGTGCAGGATGCGGTTTCAGAGTTTGCTTTGCAATTCCGTTTTTTATTTCTTCATAATTATTATTGTACGGTCAACAGCACATCACGGTTAACACTTGCAGTTCGATAATAGCACTTATGCCCCCGACATAAGGGTGGTACAAAGTCCAAAGTGTCTTGTCTAATCTGACGTGCTTTTGACTGTACATAGAAAAACCTAGATCAACACAAATATACCAAATCGGTCGTCCGATTGATATCATCTGTCTGTCTCTGTGTATCTGTTGTTTGTGTCAGACATTAATTGATAATAATTGCCCGTGCTTCTTTGTGGTGTGTTTAGATACATATTTCTGTAAGAATATTCAGACAAATCGGCAAGATATTAATTAATCCCCTTCGCAACATAAATAATAACGCGAAGATATTATTGTGTATTAGAAAATAAACGACTTGCTAAAGGCTCGTTCATAATTCACGGCACGGTGGCCCGCGGTTTTAATCAGAGCGAAAGTTTTGGAGAAGAGCGCTAATCTACTAATGTCGGGATAAGAAAGTTACGCCGTGTTGCCTACGTACAGGGCGTTGCATCCCTTTAAGGCTAAAAAGTTCCTTTGGTACAAGTATCGTATGTTGTTGCTTCGAGCACGTAATGGTCTTTGTTTTTGGAATTTTGTAGTGCTGGGTGTACACGGACAATGAGCCCAGATTAAAACGACATTGCAGTATGTATAAACTAGGATTTAAATAGACCTACGCATTGTGTTAATAATGTAGTCGACTTTGCGTATTTGTATAGAAATTGGAAGCCCTCATCAAACCTGACAGATATTGGTCAGCTACATTGCCCTGATTCAAAATTTCCTGATCGGGCAAGTATATTATTAATTTTCAGAGTACTTCTGGTTTGTAATCCTTACCGTGTATTTGGCAAACGTGGCGACGACACTAATTGCGCAGTTTGATTTGAATGACGGAGGAGTTTTTGCAACAATGCCACACTAAAAATAAATTAGACATTCATTTACCACGTTCCACTTCAGTCATGAAACTATACCATCGATTTAGATCCGATAATATAAAGTGAGCTTGAATTTTACAAATTAAGTATTGAGTTAACCAACTGCTTTTCCTTTTTACATGTGCGAGGCACGCAACTTAGGTGACTAATGAAGAATTTTAATTTCTTCGGCCTAGAATTATTGTCCTTTATAGTGGAAATGTTTTGTACATTCATAATTATTTTATTTAGGGTTTTTAGGAGTTGATTAAATCTCAAAAGAATTGTAGATTAAGAATTTTTAAGGTTACCCAGTTATGTGACCCCATGTTGATGAAAGATTTCAATCGAATTCTTTTCTTTTACCTATTGGAATTATATACCTACATTTAAAGATTGTACGACTAAGACCTAGATGCAAGTTAGATAGATTTTTCAGAGGTATAGTAGCTTTCAGGTTTTAGTGGAATGGCCAGTGGGACAAACATGACACCCACAATTGCCCCCAGGTCTTACTAGCCTGTGATTGTGGTGCTTAAATATTTTCTCAAAAACTAACTACAATAAATATGCGCGCTATAGTCAAATTTAATAACTTTGTTTAGGTGTTTTACGTTCAATGACTTTGCAAGTTTCCTTATTAGCGCACTTGCCGGCACGCTACGAGTATATCGGCAACAAAGGTGCCATAACCGACTCTCACGCACAGCTAAGAGCAAATTTATTCGCTGGAGCCATCAATTTCGCGATGAAAGCCGTGTGAGCCTGAGTCGGTGCCTCGTTAACTAAGAACTGGCGGAAAATTAAGCCCCGCGTCGACCCGCGAGCGGCAGCGCCATCATTGCCCATTAACCTCATAATAGGTTAAATATGCTAAAGAGCTCGCATTCACGAGTAATAGTGCGAACCCGTCTCAAACTTTGTTGTATTTAATTTTATACCATCTTACAAGCAGAGGCGGTCACGTCGACGCACGTGCTCGAAGAGTCGCGAGTTGACTTATGCTGCACTGTACTAGGGTCGCTTGCAAACGGAATAATAAGTCGCGTAGAGAATGCCATTTTCCTTTTACATGTTTGTGAAGAATTTCGATAATCAAGTATGGTGAAATTAATGGGATGTCCAAATAAACAGACAGGATGTTAAACAACATCATACTTTGCATACAAAAAATCTATTTAAAATGTATTGTACGGTCAACAGCACATCACGGTATACACTTGCAGTACGATAATAGCACTTATGCCCCCGACATAAGAGCGGTACAAAGTCCAAAGTGTTACGTCTGACGTGCTTTTGACTGTACAAAAATAAGTACAATTAGCAAACTTGCAATAGCACAACATAATAAATTTATGAATTAAAGGGATACTAAATTGTAACTAAGTTTTAACCTCCTTGCTGTTAAACGAAAGTAGCAAAAAATAAGTAGCCGGACCAACCTAAGTTGAATTTGAATAATTGATTCGTGATACACGGTTCAAAGTAAACATATTCCTTTTTTTCTTAGTAAAAATGTTAAATTTATTTTCCCATCACTTCTCTTCAACTTGCTGATATGTTTTTCGATATTTTACGACATCTAACGTACAATAAAACATAGTACGTTCACCATTTTTATATCCCGTTAATTTTAATAGGCATCATGATCGTGTCTCAATTATCTTTGTGTCTAAAAACGCGAGTGGATCGCCATCTTTGGTGCCGCTTTCGGTGCCTGTGAACTTCCCATTAACTGTACGTCATTCGGTAGAACTGAGATAATTAATATGCACGTCACACCTTTGAGGTTACTGCGTTTGCCTAAGCGCGTGATTGGTTTTACTGTTGTCTATAACTTCGATAGGACTTGGCTCAGTTTTGTTTGCAAGATTCCGTGTTTCAAGACGTAGATTTGCACGATGTTATGAGGTTCGTTCCCAATTACATTCAAAGATACATACTAGAAGAGCTGTAAAGCTTTAGGTAAAAATAAATAATTAATATAATATTTGTACAGTAACAAGTATCCTTGTAAAGGTTTGATGGTCCAGTGGCTTAAGTACCTGTTATCTCAATTCCTCAGTTGAGCAACATTTGTGTCGGATTGTCTGAAAACACCTCGATTTTGTGATCGCCAATCTGCATTTATCAAGCGTGATGATAAAACCAGTACCTAACAATGATTGTGAAGATTACGTAATTATAATAATGAAGGCCCTTGTCCTGTATTAGACCATCAAATAGGCTGAGATTTGCCTACTAAAAATATATAGGGGTGGTGCGCTTAGAGTCAACCACTTATATCAGCTTTTCTATAAGAAGCGGTATTAATTACCACTTGACTACCAAAATTCTATACCGGAATTGATGTATTGTATCAAAATAGAACTAGAGAGCTGTTATCTCGACGCCAGGGGCGTTCATTAGCTAGAAATTTCCTTGTAATATGGATTATTTTCAGGTCACGTGCGAGCCTCCGTACCTTTGTGCCCGGTGGTTTTCCATGGCGCGTGCTATCGTAATATAAATTTAACGAAACTCAACGGGCGGTCATAAAAACAGATGACATGGAAGATAATACAATAAACTCAATAGGATTAAGTGCATTATCCGGCTGCACGGCGTGGTTGAGTTTGCACAAGAGATATTATTGTTTGACCCAATTCCGGAGATCGCATTTCGTGTTTCCCAACGGCTGGGCTACCAGATTTTTCAAGTCCCTATTTTCTTTATGTTAAATGAAAAAGCAAGCATTCTACGACTTTCAGGAGTTTCCATTATTTTTAGGTGCTGTAGCAATGACAATTGCTTGAACATTTGACATGCATCTAAGACCAAGTATACAAAGCTTTTAAGTTTGAAGGAACGATATTTATTTTGAGTAATATATTTGATACAATATTTTTTTAAATGTAATAAATTCAAGATACAAAGACACGTGTAAACACAAAACAAAATTGAATCTGTATCTTATGTAGTAAAGTTACAGCTGAATTCTCAATACAGTAAAGTCTGTAAATATTTTAGATGGACCTAAAACACAAAACGTACCTACTTAACGAGTCGTAAACTCGGCCCAGGTATACCATATCTCGTAACATAAAATCATTAAAATTTCACATCTACGTTTATAGTTGAGGGCATAAAATCTTATGAAAACAAAGTAATAATAAATTCCTCAGTCAATCTAAGTTTTCTCGTTGGGACTCCAGCTTTCCGACCGGATCTTGTAAAGTAGTAGAACATAGTTATTATGTTATTAACCGATTGTGGTAGATGATTATCAAACCAACGGAAATAGGAATCGTGGTCGGGTGGTCACAAACTTGTAATTAACATGATTCCCGCCCCGGCACCGCTAATTTGAAAGGTTTTGATTAGTTTTTGGCTGTCAACTTGTTAAATTGAACCATGTCTCCTAGTTTTCATTGTTTTTCAGTAACTGTATTATTACAACCTTCGCGTTACAAGCTTTGCTTATTACAGCTGTCGTTAGTTTAAGTCAGAATTTAACCTAATAAGCTAACCTTTTTTTTTCTCCCTATTTCCTTCATTTCCTTTTTGTTTATATCTGTCGCGGATTTGTCACCAATTATTATAAGTTTTTGGCTGCAGATATAATATATTGTATTTAACTTAGATGAAACACTTAATGTAGGTAATACTGGGATAAACGTTACACCCTAAATCACGGAAGTAGGTTAGACTACTATTCATACATCATAGGAGGGTTCGTGCGTGATATTAATAGGGGTCTGATAAGATATCAAGATTAAGATATGATGATAAGACCCAGAATGGGCATAATTTGAATTGTTAAGGGCCAGTTTCACCGCTATGAGTTTATTTCCTCATAATTTATCTGTCAGATGTAAATGACGTTGTCTGTTTCACAATTTACAAAACAGAATAATTATGCTGTTACGAAAATTTTTTAATTAGGATTAAAATTAAAAATTTAATACATTTATACAAAATGTTTATTGTTACAAAGTTATCGAATTATGGAATTTTATATAATTTACTTTTTAATTAATGAAGAAATGTGTGTTTAATAGATACCTACCACCTTTTTAATAGTATATTCCTTAAGTTGCGTAAGCTAAGGTCAGGCTGCTTTAACCAAGCGTAAAAACATTTTAACAAACACTACTGCAACCAAAACTATTGGAAAAAACCCAAAAATCTAATGCATTTGAACCGAGAAAACTCGTTTAGACGTTAATTTTATTTATAAGCTTCCTGTCCGTCTTTTTTAGCCCAGCCAGTGGTCAGCACATCTGCACATGACAGCCAATCGCCCTCCTATTCCCACTTATTTTTATTTTTCTCGTTAGATTCAACTTCTAACGTTTTATTTTCAGGTTAAAATTTTCTGGATCTTTTTTATACTAGGTCAGTTGGCAGACAGACACGCAGCCTACCTGATGGTAAGCGGCCACTGCGGCCTATTCCATTGAGGGATACTTCACCAGGAAGCGTCTCTCAATGTGCTGCCTGACTGTAGACTCATCTGATCTTCGAGCCTTTGATTTCAAGTGTACTGGCTCCCACATTAATACTGCCGGAACACAGCCAGAGCTATTATGGTGGCAGATTTCACCTGTAGGGGGGGTAGCTAGCCAGTCGGACTCTGAAAAAGCCCTACCACCAACCAGACCTTAGGTGGGAATCGAACCCACGACCTCCGGGTTTTTATACTCGAGCGGCTTAGCCACTGTTCCACGGAGGCGGTCGGTATTTATTCGTTAATGGCATTAGTCTATGGCGAATTAGATTTTAGTCCGCTTTATTTTTAATTCCATCATCCTCAAAACCGGTAGTAATTTACCGTAAAACCCTTTTATTGCGGCTGAAATGCTTTAAGTCAAATTTCATGAAGTCATATTTTTTATGAGCTCTAAATTTTTTAATGTGTTTTGGTTTAGATTTGATTTAGTTAATGAAATGAGGTTGAGTTAAAAGGTTTTTTAAATAAAAATATATGCTGTATTTGGTGCTTAAGTATAGTATTGTACATATTTTAGAAAAAAAAGGTAAAAAACACAAGAATACGAAAGTTATTATGTAATTAATTATAAAAAAGGCCGTGGTAGTAATATATCGTAAAACAAGTGACGCTTGTGTTAGTACTTATTGTATTTAAGAATAGTTGAATTTTCAATATATTATGGATTTCCGTTAAAGATTTTATTACAGATGATTCTCTCTGAATTTTCTGTTTTCTTCGTTTGATTCGTGATGTGGAAAACATCGTGCATCGAAATATTTTTCCAAACGTCCATTCCTTCCGTCTGTTCGTCAAATGCAATTGTTATTGGACTTCTGTTTTCACATTCGTGCATGCCAAAGAAATACGAGAGTTAAAAATCTATAGTCATTTTTGCGGCGATGTTGTGTAGGTATTTTTATTTAAAACGGGTTCTATATCGTTTGTTTATTGATTTACTCTCTTCTCTTCTTTTTCTTTAAATGTTTTGGAGGATTTTGTCCTCAGCTGGCAGACGGGTAAAAAGTCTGATCTGAACTGCAACCGACGCCTCTTTTGTAGGGGCCCTTCACGAGGACGCGCCGCCAATAGGCTGTAAGTTCCTCTAACTTTGAGCTTCAAGAAACTAAAACTGTTGTTGTAAATAAGTATGATTAAGACGGTTGTGTTGGCAAATAGGCAAATCGGTAACGATGATTCTATCGTACAGAATTACGGATTTTATACTCGTAGCAAGTGCGCTCCATCGTAGACATCTTTTAAGACTGGTCAAGCGCTAGTTTATTTAAAAAAATTGTGAAAACACTGACACATTTCACAGTGCCTAATGGTATGAAAAATAAAAAATAGACGTCAATTACTCCCCTCTTTTTATTATAAATATTTTTGTCAACCTGCATTCTTCTCAACAGGACATTCACTTTGAAGTGCTGATAGGATAAAAAAATATTGACGTCCAAAATTTTTTATGATAAATCAAATTGCAAAATAAATACTTTGACTTTGCATTGAGTATATATGACATTTGTTAATAAGCCCCAAAGCTACATAAGGCGTAGTATTCCCGTATTCAATGCACATTGCTGCGTCAAGTCGGTGCTCGCATTTGCAGACGAAGTTGCCGTGACGTGACCGCCTTAACTCCGTCTCTCGATATATGGAATAAGATGTTCGATATTCCTAACAAGATTCTGTCTTCACGTTGTTTCCTGCTACTCTTTTCAGCAACAATAAACTTATAGATTTAATAAATTCTGTCGTCCAGCCCTAAACTAAGCATTGTTCTATGGGTGCCAGACAACGAATAAATATTATGCATACTTGTATATATATTTTTTTGTAAATACTTACATACTTACTACTGTGTCCCAAAAGTACCCGGAAATTGTAAATAAAATTCCAAGGGTAATTTTAATCATTCAAATTAATTTTTTCCTCTTTCAATTAACTTCTATTAGAGGGAATAAACATACGCCAACGCTTCAATCAGTCCTCGATACACGTTTAATACGCCGAAATCGAGATGGCCTTCAGCACCATCTTCGTTTTTTCTTTCACCACAGTCAATGGTCTGTAATAATTTTTCCGAAACGGTAATTTAAGTTTAGAAAATAGAAAATAATCACATGGTGCCATACCAGGTAAGTGGCGTACCTGCGAAGCGATATTAGTTGCATGTTTTGCCAAAAAGCTACGAATAATCATGGCTGTGTGAGCTGGCGCGTTATCGTGGTGCGGAAAACAAGTGATTTTAATACAAATCTGGCCACAAGTCAGCAAATACGCGGTGTACTGTAGTTTTTGGTACGCTGCACGCTGATGTCACTGGCTATGTGTCTTACACTCACACGACAATTCTCATTAGAATTAGCTTGATATTATTGACATGATCGTCTTTAGTTGAAGTGGATGGCCTTCCAGCCCGCCCGATCACTGTACCTCCCTCTATGAATGATTTATACTGCTCGTATGTCTGAGTTTTGGACATGGACTAATTGAAAAACACCTATTGCAACATTTTAAGGAACTTGCCGCATGAAAATTTATCAAAAACACAAAAATTTAACACAAGATCGCTGCTTAACAAAATCGGCCATAGTAAAAAAACGAAGCGACCACAAAACTTGTTTCTCTAAAATGTTAATTACTCACAAAATACTCGACAGATGTGAGATTATTTTTCACTAGCAACTAATTACAAATGTACCAATGTAATGCAAAAAGATTTTTTTAAATATCTCTAACACGGGTCTTTAAAATGATAATTTCCGGGTACTTTTGGGACAGAATGTATATACAGACCTCGCACGGTACAAACATTCATGTATACAAATGTCTGTACCGTGCGGGGATCGAATCTGCGACTTTTTGGAATAATAGTAAAGTTCTCAACCATTACACCAAATTGCTCATCAAAATATACTCAGATACAGTTGCCTTTTTGGAAAAATATTTAGGGTATGTAGTGTTAGACGAATAATTGGTTGAATCGAATTACACATCACTATGGTCACCCCGTACCGTGCCCAGCACTAGCCGGGGAGATTGACAGATAGATTTACCGCGCTTTCAATGTAATAATGCCGAATATTGTAAAAGTATAATTGTAATTATCAAGAGAAATGTATTTATATCTAATGGGCTTACTATTCCATTTCGAAAATCATCTCGTCGAATTACATTTCGTCCATGTCACCTCTGGGTTAATAGAATATATCAGTTCATTGCGTCAACGTTGTTCAGTTTTCTCGACTTTTCATTCAGTCTTTCAACATTTCACTGGACATTGGTTAAAGCAGCCAATTCACTACAGCTGGAGTGAATCCAAAGGAAAATAGCAAACATTTCGTGTTTCCCAACGGCTGGGCTACCAGATTTTTCAAGTCCCTATTTTCTTTATGTTAAATGAAAAAGCAAGCATTCTACGACTTTCAGGAGTTTCCATTATTTTTAGGTGCTGTAGCAATGACAATTGCTTGAACATTTGACATGCATCTAAGACCAAGTATACAAAGCTTTTAAGTTTGAAGGAACGATATTTATTTTGAGTAATATATTTGATACAATATTTTTTTAAATGTAATAAATTCAAGATACAAAGACACGTGTAAACACAAAACAAAATTGAATCTGTATCTTATGTAGTAAAGTTACAGCTGAATTCTCAATACAGTAAAGTCTGTAAATATTTTAGATGGACCTAAAACACAAAACGTACCTACTTAACGAGTCGTAAACTCGGCCCAGGTATACCATATCTCGTAACATAAAATCATTAAAATTTCACATCTACGTTTATAGTTGAGGGCATAAAATCTTATGAAAACAAAGTAATAATAAATTCCTCAGTCAATCTAAGTTTTCTCGTTGGGACTCCAGCTTTCCGACCGGATCTTGTAAAGTAGTAGAACATAGTTATTATGTTATTAACCGATTGTGGTAGATGATTATCAAACCAACGGAAATAGGAATCGTGGTCGGGTGGTCACAAACTTGTAATTAACATGATTCCCGCCCCGGCACCGCTAATTTGAAAGGTTTTGATTAGTTTTTGGCTGTCAACTTGTTAAATTGAACCATGTCTCCTAGTTTTCATTGTTTTTCAGTAACTGTATTATTACAACCTTCGCGTTACAAGCTTTGCTTATTACAGCTGTCGTTAGTTTAAGTCAGAATTTAACCTAATAAGCTAACCTTTTTTTTTCTCCCTATTTCCTTCATTTCCTTTTTGTTTATATCTGTCGCGGATTTGTCACCAATTATTATAAGTTTTTGGCTGCAGATATAATATATTGTATTTAACTTAGATGAAACACTTAATGTAGGTAATACTGGGATAAACGTTACACCCTAAATCACGGAAGTAGGTTAGACTACTATTCATACATCATAGGAGGGTTCGTGCGTGATATTAATAGGGGTCTGATAAGATATCAAGATTAAGATATGATGATAAGACCCAGAATGGGCATAATTTGAATTGTTAAGGGCCAGTTTCACCGCTATGAGTTTATTTCCTCATAATTTATCTGTCAGATGTAAATGACGTTGTCTGTTTCACAATTTACAAAACAGAATAATTATGCTGTTACGAAAATTTTTTAATTAGGATTAAAATTAAAAATACATTTATACAAAATGTTTATTGTTACAAAGTTATCGAATTATGGAATTTTATATAATTTACTTTTTAATTAATGAAGAAATGTGTGTTTAATAGATACCTACCACCTTTTTAATAGTATATTCCTTAAGTTGCGTAAGCTAAGGTCAGGCTGCTTTAACCAAGCGTAAAAACATTTTAACAAACACTACTGCAACCAAAACTATTGGAAAAAACCCAAAAATCTAATGCATTTGAACCGAGAAAACTCGTTTAGACGTTAATTTTATTTATAAGCTTCCTGTCCGTCTTTTTTAGCCCAGCCAGTGGTCAGCACATCTGCACATGACAGCCAATCGCCCTCCTATTCCCACTTATTTTTATTTTTCTCGTTAGATTCAACTTCTAACGTTTTATTTTCAGGTTAAAATTTTCTGGATCTTTTTTATACTAGGTCAGTTGGCAGACAGACACGCAGCCTACCTGATGGTAAGCGGCCACTGCGGCCTATTCCATTGAGGGATACTTCACCAGGAAGCGTCTCTCAATGTGCTGCCTGACTGTAGACTCATCTGATCTTCGAGCCTTTGATTTCAAGTGTACTGGCTCCCACATTAATACTGCCGGAACACAGCCAGAGCTATTATGGTGGCAGATTTCACCTGTAGGGGGGGTAGCTAGCCAGTCGGACTCTGAAAAAGCCCTACCACCAACCAGACCTTAGGTGGGAATCGAACCCACGACCTCCGGGTTTTTATACTCGAGCGGCTTAGCCACTGTTCCACGGAGGCGGTCGGTATTTATTCGTTAATGGCATTAGTCTATGGCGAATTAGATTTTAGTCCGCTTTATTTTTAATTCCATCATCCTCAAAACCGGTAGTAATTTACCGTAAAACCCTTTTATTGCGGCTGAAATGCTTTAAGTCAAATTTCATGAAGTCATATTTTTTATGAGCTCTAAATTTTTTAATGTGTTTTGGTTTAGATTTGATTTAGTTAATGAAATGAGGTTGAGTTAAAAGGTTTTTTAAATAAAAATATATGCTGTATTTGGTGCTTAAGTATAGTATTGTACATATTTTAGAAAAAAAAGGTAAAAAACACAAGAATACGAAAGTTATTATGTAATTAATTATAAAAAAGGCCGTGGTAGTAATATATCGTAAAACAAGTGACGCTTGTGTTAGTACTTATTGTATTTAAGAATAGTTGAATTTTCAATATATTATGGATTTCCGTTAAAGATTTTATTACAGATGATTCTCTCTGAATTTTCTGTTTTCTTCGTTTGATTCGTGATGTGGAAAACATCGTGCATCGAAATATTTTTCCAAACGTCCATTCCTTCCGTCTGTTCGTCAAATGCAATTGTTATTGGACTTCTGTTTTCACATTCGTGCATGCCAAAGAAATACGAGAGTTAAAAATCTATAGTCATTTTTGCGGCGATGTTGTGTAGGTATTTTTATTTAAAACGGGTTCTATATCGTTTGTTTATTGATTTACTCTCTTCTCTTCTTTTTCTTTAAATGTTTTGGAGGATTTTGTCCTCAGCTGGCAGACGGGTAAAAAGTCTGATCTGAACTGCAACCGACGCCTCTTTTGTAGGGGCCCTTCACGAGGACGCGCCGCCAATAGGCTGTAAGTTCCTCTAACTTTGAGCTTCAAGAAACTAAAACTGTTGTTGTAAATAAGTATGATTAAGACGGTTGTGTTGGCAAATAGGCAAATCGGTAACGATGATTCTATCGTACAGAATTACGGATTTTATACTCGTAGCAAGTGCGCTCCATCGTAGACATCTTTTAAGACTGGTCAAGCGCTAGTTTATTTAAAAAAATTGTGAAAACACTGACACATTTCACAGTGCCTAATGGTATGAAAAATAAAAAATAGACGTCAATTACTCCCCTCTTTTTATTATAAATATTTTTGTCAACCTGCATTCTTCTCAACAGGACATTCACTTTGAAGTGCTGATAGGATAAAAAAATATTGACGTCCAAAATTTTTTATGATAAATCAAATTGCAAAATAAATACTTTGACTTTGCATTGAGTATATATGACATTTGTTAATAAGCCCCAAAGCTACATAAGGCGTAGTATTCCCGTATTCAATGCACATTGCTGCGTCAAGTCGGTGCTCGCATTTGCAGACGAAGTTGCCGTGACGTGACCGCCTTAACTCCGTCTCTCGATATATGGAATAAGATGTTCGATATTCCTAACAAGATTCTGTCTTCACGTTGTTTCCTGCTACTCTTTTCAGCAACAATAAACTTATAGATTTAATAAATTCTGTCGTCCAGCCCTAAACTAAGCATTGTTCTATGGGTGCCAGACAACGAATAAATATTATGCATACTTGTATATATATTTTTTTGTAAATACTTACATACTTACTACTGTGTCCCAAAAGTACCCGGAAATTGTAAATAAAATTCCAAGGGTAATTTTAATCATTCAAATTAATTTTTTCCTCTTTCAATTAACTTCTATTAGAGGGAATAAACATACGCCAACGCTTCAATCAGTCCTCGATACACGTTTAATACGCCGAAATCGAGATGGCCTTCAGCACCATCTTCGTTTTTTCTTTCACCACAGTCAATGGTCTGTAATAATTTTTCCGAAACGGTAATTTAAGTTTAGAAAATAGAAAATAATCACATGGTGCCATACCAGGTAAGTGGCGTACCTGCGAAGCGATATTAGTTGCATGTTTTGCCAAAAAGCTACGAATAATCATGGCTGTGTGAGCTGGCGCGTTATCGTGGTGCGGAAAACAAGTGATTTTAATACAAATCTGGCCACAAGTCAGCAAATACGCGGTGTACTGTAGTTTTTGGTACGCTGCACGCTGATGTCACTGGCTATGTGTCTTACACTCACACGACAATTCTCATTAGAATTAGCTTGATATTATTGACATGATCGTCTTTAGTTGAAGTGGATGGCCTTCCAGCCCGCCCGATCACTGTACCTCCCTCTATGAATGATTTATACTGCTCGTATGTCTGAGTTTTGGACATGGACTAATTGAAAAACACCTATTGCAACATTTTAAGGAACTTGCCGCATGAAAATTTATCAAAAACACAAAAATTTAACACAAGATCGCTGCTTAACAAAATCGGCCATAGTAAAAAAACGAAGCGACCACAAAACTTGTTTCTCTAAAATGTTAATTACTCACAAAATACTCGACAGATGTGAGATTATTTTTCACTAGCAACTAATTACAAATGTACCAATGTAATGCAAAAAGATTTTTTTAAATATCTCTAACACGGGTCTTTAAAATGATAATTTCCGGGTACTTTTGGGACAGAATGTATATACAGACCTCGCACGGTACAAACATTCATGTATACAAATGTCTGTACCGTGCGGGGATCGAATCTGCGACTTTTTGGAATAATAGTAAAGTTCTCAACCATTACACCAAATTGCTCATCAAAATATACTCAGATACAGTTGCCTTTTTGGAAAAATATTTAGGGTATGTAGTGTTAGACGAATAATTGGTTGAATCGAATTACACATCACTATGGTCACCCCGTACCGTGCCCAGCACTAGCCGGGGAGATTGACAGATAGATTTACCGCGCTTTCAATGTAATAATGCCGAATATTGTAAAAGTATAATTGTAATTATCAAGAGAAATGTATTTATATCTAATGGGCTTACTATTCCATTTCGAAAATCATCTCGTCGAATTACATTTCGTCCATGTCACCTCTGGGTTAATAGAATATATCAGTTCATTGCGTCAACGTTGTTCAGTTTTCTCGACTTTTCATTCAGTCTTTCAACATTTCACTGGACATTGGTTAAAGCAGCCAATTCACTACAGCTGGAGTGAATCCAAAGGAAAATAGCAAAGAGGACCATTTTCAGACAATGTGTGTGCTTGATATTGCCGCATCCCTCGAAGGTTACTGGACACTATGTTCAATAACAGTAATTATGTGCAGTCTTCATAAGAATTTTCTGGAATTCCTCGAGGAAAATACTTGGGACTTAACCTTTATTCATAGCTATGTTCCGCCTGCGGCGTCGTCTAAGTGGTGTGTTGATAGAAAGCATGTGTTATTGTGATGTTTGAGTTACATAATAAGGTACTGTACCCTTGGGGGTAGTTAGTGGTAGGACGTTTTTAGAGTCCACCATGACATGAAAAAAAGTGATAGTCTACAGTATGGCAGCATATTTTTGTCTCCTAATAGATTAAGTCGCAATGACCACTTATCATTCGGTGGTGCTTGTCTGAATGCCAACTGACCTAGCTTAAAAAAGTTAGTAAAAAAAGATAAGAGCTATTCGTTTATTGCCAACATTCATCCATGCATCTTTACTAAATCTGTTGCATTGCGTGTGCCAAAATCTCCATTTCGGAACCAGGAACAGAATAGTGGGTATTTGTAGGTATATTTCCTTTTTTAATCAAAGCGGTAGCAATAAATTATTTATGTATGTTTAACAAATAATAAAAAGCACACACATATTTCTCAGTTACTAATATTTCTTATAAGTAAAAGGCTCTGAAAGGCCCAGAACGTTATTCGAAAGATGAGGGTTATCATTGTGAACGCCTTTTTCGCGTCAAGCAACCATGGGCAAAAATGATATGGGTCCTGTTTGGACCGGGACGAACGCGGCTATTAACAGGCTTATTGTAACAAGACTAACGCTTAACTTTGACGTTCCTTTGAGATTAGTTCAATGAATTATAACTCACTTATGAGGCCGATAGGAATTTTATCGTATTTTAAGGTCAGAAAACGGTTTCAAAACTTTTGAACACGTGTTGTTGTTTTTTTCTCTGAGAATCAAATAAATCCTTCAAAACCTTGATTAAAATAAATGTAGTCATATTTATCACATAAATTAGAAATTAGATTCTTATGATTCAAAAGCGAAAGAAATATAATCTCTTTATTAAAATCAAAGCTGTAATCTATTAGAAGAAGCCCGCTTTGACATTGTAAAAATTTATCTTGAATTTTTTTCTTAGAAACGGCAGATTTTTTGAGTTTTTTCCGAAAAGTCGTGAAATTCAACATCTGAATATACGAATTTCCATATTGTGAAGACATACCTCAATAAGTTGCAATCTGTAAGAAAATATTTTGTACTTTCTGTACGATACCCATGAGAGCAACGGCTCAATATTTGGAAATGGGTAAACGGTGTCCGAAACATCAATAGGAACGATGTTGGATTCTCGACCTTACGTCAATAGTTATAAAGGCTTTGTGTCGAAATGCAGCGTACACAACTTGTACAAGTCTCTGGGGACTCATGGTTTCTGTCCGGCGATGTCGTGAACTGCTCTTCAAAATCTACATAGATATGTCGAACGTCTTGCGATACTGTCGAATACTTGTGTTGAGGCCTTTATTCAACACTATTTAGATTCTACGACAAGGAAAATTCTACCTAAAATGTTTGACATAATAATGTTACATTACGACAAAACGTTAGATTGAGAGATATGCCTTCGTCATTGTTACATTTATCGGAATAAAGATCTTATTCAGTGGGAATGTACTAAGTAAATCGTTGTCGTTTGCAAGAATAACTATGTATAATAATATGACATCTGTTTCGAGCTTTTAAAAAGCACGGTTAAAAAGGTAAACTTTTTATAAGTTTTATTGATGAGATGGAGCAAAAGATGTGACATAACTCAAAAAGATAAGCCATAAATGACATTGCTTATTGCACAATTGAAATATAATCATATGTACATACTTTTTGCGAATATGAAAGAAATATTTATTTTGTTTTAAATATAATATTATTAGATCTAGTAATATAACAAGCACGTAAGTTGATTTGAACAATTTGGGCATATATTGGACACTATTTATCCCGAAAATAACCCAATTCTTGGTCTACGCAAACGAGGTCTTGGAAAAAAGCGTATAAAATGAGGACTGTAGATACAAGATATATTTAATGCGTAGACGTTTTCACAGGCGAGATCCGAAACACTAATATATGAAGGAAACTTACTTTGGCTTTGAGAGTAAAATGAAACGGCGCTCTTAGCCAACGGATGTACTTGACATGAGGCGGGAACGGATTTTTTGCCTATAGGATTTGTGCGATCCACAAATGGTTGAAAGCTTCCGCACAACTCATTTGCCCGGGTTTCTATAAATGCGAAGCGCCGAACATTTGCCGAAGTGATTTCTAGTACATACTATAACATGTATTGTGTGTACGCAGTATGTCTTATGCTAATGCAATAAGGTTCACATTTGAATGTATTTGTAGATATATATGCACGTGTTGGTTAGAGATTTTAATCTGGCTTTTCTCTCTGTTCGTTTACAACGTAAATTAAAGTTTGTGAAGGAAATGTATACCCAAATAAATTAGTTACTATTGTAATTAAACAGTGTCAGTGAATGTGATAGGAATTTAACAATTACTCAGTTCTGTATCAGTAGTTTTATTTCTGTATTTTTTTTAATACTATAGACATAGAATGCGGCCAAATACCTACGTCAGTGACTAGATGCGAAAATATATTTATTTACGGTTTAAAGGAGGTAATAAATTGTAGTATTTGCCTACATATTAAACTATGACAATATTTTAATACAAATATAACAGTAAAATTTTTCCTTGTTGCAGATTATATTCCACAAATTCCAGAAAAAAAAAATAACAAAAAGAAGAAATAGATTCTTAATCAAACTAAATAAGTTTTATAATAGTCTTGTATAATTACCAAAGAACACCACTTAAAATTATAGTGCCTATAGATTTACAATTATTAAAAAAAGCTCAGTTACACGTGTAGTGTTAGAAGTATTGTATCAAATTAAGCTAAGAATAAAAATTAGTGAAAAAGTGGAAGTGTATGTATATAAAAATAAGTGTAAGTGAATAACAATTAAGTGGAAATGTACAATCGCCGTGTACTCATAGTTGTGTAGCGTGTGTAGTGCGGGTGGTGAGCGGTGTGGGTGTGTAACTTCTTGAGTGGAAGTGTATAGATCGGCAAGATGCTGCCGGTTCCTCAGGATCGGATGTCAGGGCGGAGGAGCAGCTCCATTGTGAGCCGCACGCTGCTTGGACGGCGGGCGTCAGTCTACGTCACTGGCAACCATCAGGACCCTGCAAAGGTAAATTAGATTTAAGCTTAAGGTTCTGTGGACACTTTTATGCCTTGTGTCGAATACAAGCCACCAGTGACAAATGAAATCAGTCCACCCTACAATGTTATAATGTTTTGCCATGTTGTCAGCAACATCACTGATGAGTTCGTAATAATTTAGCTGGTAAACAACTAAGATGCTGCCACTTTTTTAACCGACTTCAAAAAAGGAGGAGGTTATATGTTCGACTGTATGTATTTTTTTTTTTTTTTTTTTTTTTTTATGTATGTCCGTCGATTTCTCCGTCAATTGTGGACCGATTTAAATAATTCTTTTTTTATTTGAAAGTGCATAGTTCAGAGATGGTCCCATTGTCACCATGTCAGGATCTGATGATGGGATCCCGGAAAAATCAAGGGAAAACCTCAAATTTTATAGGCTGCGCCTACGCGTTACTTGTTTTTTCTGAAGCCATTCAAGTTTTTGCGTCCGATAGACATCATTTTATGTTGATGAACTGATGATGGAAGGTACAACTCCTTAACGGTAAGGAGTTAGGGGATAATTCTTTCAGTATTGTAGGAATATGTGGACCGTTAGTTGTATTTTATGTACTTTTGCAGCTAAGGTGATGATGGAAAGTACAACTCCTTAACGGTTAGGAGTTAGGGGATAATTCTTTCAGTGTTGTAGGAATATGTGGAACGTTAGTTGTGTTTCCATTTGTGAGGACCTATTAGTGATTTCTGTAACTACCATTTTTTGTTAACATACACAAGTTATGTAAATCTTGGTCTTCCTAAAATAAATAAATAAATAAATAAATAAAATAAATTTCATGTACTTTTGCAGCTAAGCTGATGATTACCCGGGGATGGGCTGGTCACTAGCCAATAAGGTTAGCACCGGCTCGTCCTAATCGGGTGTGAAGGAGAAACCGGGGGAGTGTAGTGGGTAGCGGACGCTTCGGTCTCGAGTCCCACACACGGCCGCGGGTCTAGCTAGCCTGCGGTTATGGTGCATAAACGCATTCTCCTCCTACCCATGGTGCTGAACACTTAATGAATACCTAATATTATTATCAAATAATACAATTCTACTCGTATTTTCGCTATCATTATTATGAAAGAGTTTTACTCACTACCTACGTGTTATTCACACTAAAAATAGAAAAATAAACAAACTTTTTTAAAAAAAAATTAAACCGACTTCAAAAAAAAAAGAAACAAAAAAACTACCTAAAAAACTGAAAAGCAAAAAATAATTTTAATAAGACATTCATCAAATGCGCTTATTGTCTAAGCCTATTAGTTAAATTGTATTTTACGTGCTAGGTAGGTACCTACTAATCTGTTTGAAGTCGGTGCCAAGCCAAAGGTAATCAAAAATGATATATAATAATAATGTATTATAAAGGGTTACTTATTAATCCGCGGACGTAGGTACGTAATCTGGGTACCTACTATTTGGCTCGGCACCGACTTCAAACAGATTAGTAGGTACCTACCTAGCACGTAAAATACAATTTAACTAATAGGCTTAGACAATAAGCGCATTTGATGAATGTCTTATTAAAATTATTTTTTGCTTTTCAGTTTTTTAGGTAGTTTTTTTGTTTCTTTTTTTTTGAAGTCGGTTTAATTTTTAAATAAAAATAAAATAAAATAAAATAATGACCAACATTATGTATCTGTGTCCCAGCAGTGAGAAGGTAGGTATAGGCTGATGATGATGATGATACATTAAAATAAACACTTAATTTGCGTATTTAGCCATCCACCGCAGAAACGTGGTAAAAGGCTACGGGACCTGTCCCGTGGACGGGGATCTTATCCAAATTTATAATATTTATATTTTGTACAGCTGTTTATATTTTTTCTATTTAATCATATTATGAATTAAAAACTGTTTAAAAGTTATTATAAATATTAAAATAAATAATTTATGCCAAAACAAAAGACTAATTTACTATCTTTATAAAGAACGAATCAAGTGCAAATCAAGTGCAGCGTAAATAAGTTATTTTTAGACTTTCTATATAGTCAAAAGAGTAAAACTATATCTAAAGTTTTTCCTGTATCCATGTTTTATGTTCCACTCACATGTTATTCCTCGTAAGCACATAAAGAGTTATTTGTTGTAAGTTAAATAAATTCTATTGAGAATCAAAAATAAATCGCTCAAATACTCGTTAGATTCTGCAAATAAAACTGGGAATTTGTTTATTTTGACAGGCCTTCTAATTATCTGAGAACATAAAGAAAGTTATTTATGAATGTTGTATACAAAGCTTCCACAAACATCTATTTTCGTTGGTTTTATACAGTTATCGTAGATTTTAATTAAATCTTAGTACGCAGTAACACTGATTATTTACTTTATCATATAAAAACCAATTACAAACACTTGACGTGTCGGTAATTAAATATCGCAACTTATTTCCTTATAATAAAAAAAGTTGCTTACAATGAGTTTGAAAATTCGTCAAAGTTTAACATACACATACATATTGTATTATGTCGTCACAAATTCATACATACAATGGAAAAAGTGTGTCTGTGTTTAATGAATAAGCGAACTTCACACTAAACCGAGATGTAGATTTGCCGACTGCCCAATTTCCCTTTAGTCTCTCTACTCCCTATCTCTCGCTCTTCCCCTTTCCTTCCTTTGACGAGCCATTTGGTGTATCCGTGTATTGGTCGAAAAGTCGGCTATTACACCAGAGGTCGCGGGTTTGATCCCCGCACGGTACGAAAATTTGTGTGCAAGTCTGTATCGGTCTGGGTGTTTCTATGTACATAATAATATGTATGTATTTTCCAAAAAAAGTATATAAGTAATGTTTATCCGTTGTCTGGCACCCATAGCACAAGTTAATGCTTAGTTTGGGGCTAGATGGCGCTGTGTGAATAATGTCCAGAACTCCAGACATATCCAGATATATTTCCTCCATATTAAAGTCGAGACATCATCATCTTCAAAGGCGGACAACCCATCTGAGACCATGCGCATGCTGCAGTCCATGCACGGTTGTGATTACTTCCCATCGGTGTTACCCCCTCTTCCATATAAAGATAATGTAAAAACCCACATAGACTAGTAGTACTATCTAGAAATCTAAGTTGTTGCAGTTCGGTATTTATCTACGTCCAACCGCGGGTTCGCTTTCGCCTGTCACAATATTTTAAAACATTTCCCCGAAAGCAATTCGTTATCGCAGCATTTATGAAATTCTGCCAAGCACCGACCTCCCCGCATATATGTCTCGGAACTAAGAGAACAAGTGAATATTTTGTTCAGAGCTTTTGTTGATTTTCAAACTCAAGTCGAATAGTTGAAAATGCAAAAATGGCATCATTTATTTTTAGTTCGAACATACTACTCATTAAAATAAAACAACTTTAAACGGATGAAAACTCGCGTATATTCTACATTTTGAAATTTAAACCCGACGTTTCGACTACTTTTCAGTAGCCGTGATCACGGTATGACTCAGGTGTTATGCGTCAAACAGTTATTTAAATTGCTATTTCTACCTTCACTTTTATAATTATTTTAGAATAATCAGCAACCGTCGTCTTCACTATCATTCAATACGTTTCTATCCACGCAGTAGGAGCTGATGGTGTCTTGAAGCTGCACAGTATTGTGATGTCCATTGGAACCCATTAGATGTAATACTGGGTCCCAAGTAGGTGGAACATTCCAACCATCTTCCCTATTGAAATTAGGATGTTTTTTAATTTCAATGGCCTCGCGTAGCATCCTGGGTATATAGCGATTTTCTCTGGCAAGGACCTGGGGTTTATCAAAGCGAATGTAATGGTTGGGCTTATCCAGTACATGTTCACACACTGCTGACTTCGTTGACCTCCGGTGTTTCATATCCGCGATATGTTCTTTTATTCGCGTACTGATACTCCTTTTGGTTTGTCCAATGTAAGAGAGCCCACAGTCACAATCAAGCTTGTATACTCCTGCTGTTTGTAGGGGAACATTACACTTAACTGGTCTTAAAAATTGGCTGATCTTCCTAGGCGGCTTGAAGTAGGTTTTAATTGAAGC
Organism: Mecyna flavalis; assembly: GCA_949319885.1. NCBI lineage: Eukaryota > Metazoa > Arthropoda > Insecta > Lepidoptera > Crambidae > Mecyna > Mecyna flavalis. The sequence continues at coordinate 13,609,861 of OX439426.1, forward strand.
ACGCTTCAAGATGTTACCAATCTTGTCAGTGACTCCCTTCACATATGGTAGAACAGCAGGTTGACGCTCAACTGTAGCTGGTTTAACACGGCGTCTGCGATGATGTGGTACCTTAAGCTTGTTTTCTTTAAGTACCCTCTTGACATGCTGAACTTCTGCATCAAGGTGGTCATCATCACAGATCCGCTGCGCTCTCTGTAACAAAGTTTTACCAACAGTAGCTAACTGCGATGGATGGTGGTGAGATTCACCGTTCAAATATTTATCGGTATGAGTTGCCTTCCGATACACAGTGTGACTTAAGCTATGATCTGAATTCCTGCTAACTAAAACATCTAAGAATGGCAGCTTCCCCTCACTTTCTAACTCCATAGTGAATTTTATTTTTGGATGTATGGAGTTAAGGTGGTCTAAAAATAAAGTTACTTTATCAGATGGTAATATTGTGAAAGTATCATCTACATACCGCTTATAAAATCGTGGAGTAACTGGTGCTGAACTTAAGGCTTTGTCCTCAAATTCCTCCATAAATATGTCTGCCATTACAGGAGATACAGGAGACCCCATTGCTACCCCATCCAAAAACAACATACTAACTTATAATATACTTATATTATAAAAATATAAATGCGAAAGTTTGTACGTCTGTTACGCTTTCCACAGAACCGATTCTGATGAAAGTTACAGATATAATTAGATCATGATAAACGATATCTATACGCTATTTTTTATCCTAAGATAATGCAGTTTTTATCTTAATCTTTAGTATGCTTGTCTCTTTGTGCCTCATTATTATGTATTGACAAAACACTTATTATATTTTGGTTAATTATATCCTCTGTTCCCCTCATATCCATCTTAAGATCCATTCCAATAGCTGTCATCACGACTGCATAGATGATTTAGAGGGAACAAAGCCCTCGCCCGCATATCTTATTCAGCATCCAAGTTAGTTTGCGTTTCGGAGCTTGGGTCAGTGGTTTCTAACATTTGACTTTATCTCATATGCATGTTTTCAGTATAATATTGAATTGTGTAAACTTTACATTTTTGTAGACCTTGAAGGTCTTATAAATAAGTGGCAAGTCATTACGGAATGCGTTGTGTCTGCTCTGTTGATCGTAGATTTAGAGACAAAATATGCATTTAAATAGGAACAACATTTTAGATGTAGACCATGCCCGAACGCCCGCGCGCGCTATGAGTCACGCGCAAGTGCACATGCGCGAAATTTGAAAATTTCCCCCTCTCCGTCGACCGATGTTTAACAAGTTTGCCGGTACCTATACTATAATTGTAGCGATTACTTGATTACAATGATGGAGGCCTTTGCCCGCAGTGGGATATTAATAGGCTAATACAGATATCTCGATGCTCTCTAGATCTAGCAATATAGGTAGATGAAACCATTTCATTGTTGTCTAGTAACGTTGGGAATTACTATGGGTCAATGCTATGGGTCAATACAAAACATATGGTTTGTATGTATAATGCATAAGCATTGGTCATACAAGTATTCGTTTTTGTTGTGGCGGTTCTGTATAAAAATTGGTCCGATTGCGCATCTGGCCCTGTATGCGCCAGGGGTCGTGGGTTGGAAGCCAATCCAGAATAAACATGACTTATGTGAAGTACATTTTGTGTTTGTTTTGATTACAAGTGTATAAAAATACTTACTTTTTGTAAAAAAAAAATATATTCACTTACTTTACCTGATGGTAAGCGTGATCAATTTTACCCATTCAAAAACAATCAGGTCAATATTTATTTGGTATTTAACTGGTCATTAAAATAACTGCTTTCAAGAATACCTCATATATCTAGGAAAAGTTTTATTCCTGTTAAGATAAGCAGAATTACTTTTTTGATTGAGGAAACTTTATTGCACAATTTGCGGGAACGAAAACACCAAAAAGACCGAGAAGAAATGAAAACAATATAGACGTTAACTTGTAAATGGCAGTAGGAATCATCAGTAAAGTGTCGTAAAAGAAAAATAAAAGGAAATAAAACGCATTATATTTGTAAAGCAATACGAAAATGAGGACTTTTTCGTCATAATGATCGTTAAGGAAGATCTTTAGCGGAATAGCGTTACGGTTAGAGTGCGGAATACGTTAATTCTTTATTCACTCTTTTTATGTTCATATCACGCAATCCATGCATCTCTTTTTTCTCTTTTGCTGTAGATAACAGAGTGGCCTATTTAAGTAAATTGCTATAATCTCGGGTTTCTGTATTCAGTTTCTGGTCATGCAAACTTTACTTCTAGATCACATATCTGCTCGTAATAAGTTAGTTGGTAAATATCATTACTAACGATAAGCTCATTAAAATTATAGAAAACTTAGCCCTGGATATATTCATCATCTTCATCAGCATTTCGCGATCCACTGCTGTAAATAGGACTCTCCAAACACTCGCAAATATTAGGACGATTTGTCCATAATCACTACGCGTAGCTTTCACCCCGGTGACGCTGCAGTCCAGGGATATATTACGAGTAACAGGCTGATAATAATGTATCATCGCAAGACCGGACTAATCTTCCAAAACAAACCTATAGCGTATGACGTCACATTACGTAGTCCATGACACATCCCCGCGTCTCATCAAGACACGCTTGTAATCTAAATTGATAAGCGTCCAGACTAATTCACTCGTGTTCGCCAACGACCAATTTGCGCAACTTACGAGCCATTTATAATGTAAATTCCGTTCAGCTGTTGCCACCGACCGGTACGATCATGGCCGATTTTAAGGCATCCATGTAAATAAATTGATTATGTCATACGAAAATTTTATGCAGAAATTGAGGTTAAAAATTATGTGTAACATGCGAAAAGTAGGTACTATCCCTAATACTTCATTACGTATGAGCTGCGCACTTCCATTCATCCGGTGAACAATGTCGTATTTGGGTTCTGGCTAAATTAAAAGCCACCATGGTTTTGTTCGCATGACAAAATATTCTCGGACTAGTATTATAATTACAGCAAAAGGATATTAAATTAAGGGCTGTTAAATTTTTTTTATATGTTTTCTTTTGATATCATAGGATGGTAACCTGGTAAAACCGCAACTTTGGGATTTAAAAAAAAATAGTATCGATGCCGGACTTTCAATGTAGTGTTTAAAATGATAAATACTATCGATTTCTGTAATAAGAAGGGCTAGCATCAAAATCGGGCTTTCATAACACTAAACTGCTTACCATCACGCGGGTCGCACGCTTGAGCACAGAATAGTTACCGTGGCTTGAGTGCCGCTTTACTTGTGGTAAAAAATAAACAAATAAATACAACTATTGAAATCTCAAACCCTTTAACCAAGTGCTTGGTGTAATGTGTAATGTCCAATCAGTATTCGATTATCTAAAAATAGATTCGAATGTATCTACATAGTAAAAGTGATATCCATATCGCAGCGTGAGGTGACGGGTTCTCGAAGACTGCGTGATCGCTCGTAGATATTGTTATAAGTGACGTGACACGGATATTTGTAGCGTGAACAGCACTTACATTAGTGCATACTCGTATACGAACGGAAATGAACAATATTTATAAGGGAGCATAATGTAGGTCATCGATTGATATCTCGTATCTAATTTTATAAATGTTGTATGAAAATATTGATGAACCTGTAAAAACTTTTTTCAAAACAATGACAACACTATTACATAGCATTTTTCTTATCCTTAAATAATAAGCAATCTTGTTAAAAAGAAGGTACATATCAGAGAATAATCAAAAGGCAAAATAAGCCATCGACTGGCCCGTTGGCACATTTGGTGTTAAACTATCATTTATGCGCTAATGTTTATGAGTTCGAATCCCTCCTAAGACAAACATTTTATGTGCTTCTGATACGAAATCGTTGGTTCTGATAGCCATAAGTTTTTTTTAATACTTACTTTGGTGTCGAATGATTTTTTTCTAAAATACGTTAAAATATACAGATAACAGTTACAATATATTCACAACACATCATAAAAATATCTAAACCCATTCCTATAAAGTGAAACCTTTCATTTGACAGGTATAGAATTGTACACGTTTAAGTACATTTTAATGGTCCCCTCAATGGTAACATGTTTACGTCTGCGTGCGACAGCCGTAAACATTTAATGAGTCATGTTGTTTACAAAAACGTTACATCGTAATACAATTCAATGGCTTTATTCCATTCCATTCTGGCTGCCCCCTGGGCATTATTTAACACTAGCGGTAGCCTCCGCGGTTTCACCCGCGCGTAATTTCTTTTGTTAATTTTCCCCCCTTCCTTCCTAGGGTACTTTTAATCCCGGAAATGTGGGAGACATTTCCAGGATCAAAAGTACCCTATGTCACAATAGAGAAAGAATTTTTCAAATCGGTTCAGAACTTTCGGAGCCTAATACAAACAAACAATCAAATCTTTCCTCTTTATAATATTAGTATAGATAGACATGTTGGTCTCGACGCAGGAGATACTGGTTTTCACTTTTATGCGACGAATATTTTCCTGGTCTTGGATTACACTCTTTGTCGGTATAAAATGTGTAAAATTTTACAGTTTGTGACTGCAGACTGTAACATATCCCATAGTAGGTTCCACTCAACTTGCTTTCGTTTCGAGTAACTGTTCCATTCTAAAAAACACTACTGATGTCTTGAATAGCACAAGCTTACATAGTAACTCCTCATAAGTGCGCAGTCTTGAAACAACCTACTTTACTTTTTACAAGAATTCGTTTACTCCAACAGATGTCAGTTGTCTGACAACTCTAGTAAGGTATCAGTAAGCGCTGTTTTATCCTTTACTAGAAAAAACACTTTGTTTGTTCTGAGTGACAGTTTGATGTAGAGTTCGCTGGTGCGAATTGCATACATAATATGTACATACGTAGTAATGGGCATAAAAACGTACTTAGTACATATTTTATTTAATAGCAATATTACTTTTCGGTTAGACTTATAAATTGGAGTATAAAGTATTCTTTACCCAGCAGGCAGAGATAGTGCCTAAACCTAGTATTGAAGTATTTAAATACAACTTTACAGTATATTTTTTAGCTACAAATAAATATTACCACTATTTTCGGAACTGAAGTTATTATTATATCTTTGTGATATTCTTCCCACTGCGCCATCTAGCCATCATTAACTAAGCCTAGCTATGGGTGACAGACCAGAAACAAACATTACTATTGTAGTAACATTCAGACCGGACAAGAATCAGTTTATTATCGAAATATAAACCACATAGAACCTAAGACATCTACCTAATAGCCGACTTCTAAACCATACAATAATTTTTTTGGTTATTCTCAAGAAAACTTTCCACTCCCCAATGCATGAAAACCAAAATGTTCGAGTTTATTTTCTAAAATATATTATTTCTAAATTGTACTATTCGTTTTGAATCTTATGTATTTAACTTCAGTTTATACATATTCACAAACGAAGCTGTGCTGAAGTCTTCACAGCTGCCCAGCATCACTGCTCTACTTAAGCAGAGAAGATTGAGGTGGCTGGGGCACGTGCACCGTATGGAGCACACTCGTTTTCCTAGGCGGACCCTTCTGGGGGAGATAGCAAATGCCAAAAGACCAAGAGGTAGGTCTATGCTGCGCTGGAAGGATTGTGCAAAACGGGATATGTGGGCCTTTCAAATTTCGGTTGCGGAATGGGAGAGTCTCGCATCGGATCGGCTGAGCTAGAGGCACACAGTTTCGGACGGCGTGGAGAAGCATGACGAAGCCTGGTTTCACACCCTCAAGTTAAAACGCGATCAACGTCATTCCCGCCTCCCCTACCGAGGCAGCGCTCAATTCACTTGCTTTGTGTGCGGGCGCAGAGTTCACTTCCGCATTGGACTATTCAGCCACGAGCGCAGTTGCAGGAATAGACGTTAAACAATGTTGATGCTATTTAAATCATCTTGTAGATTTAGGGGCCTAATATATATACATATTCAGAATTTACAATAGCCATTTATTTCTCGTAGAATTTTCGGAAACATTGTGGTTTATGGGCGCAGCGAGATAAATGGGTAATCTCTCTATGTCATGCATTATATGAACGCTGATTTGATGTTGGTGTTTAGGGTGAATTTTGAAGCATTGTCTACAGTAGAAACGATTTCATTAACAAATAACAAAATAAATATATTACTATACCTTATTCATTAAAGATTCATCTTAATTAAAATAGGCTCTTCAAATTGACTCAATTAATTAATTTATATTGACAATGTTAGTCAGCTTGTTTATTTAACCTATTGCCAAATCTCGCATCATGATCACAAGGTCATTTAGGTAACCTAGATTCCTCTTTACATTATTATTATGGCCCATTCTGGTTTACTAATTTAAACATACCTTTAGTTTAACGAGAGCCATTATCATACCCACTCAACACAGGATCAGGCCTCTCTGTGTAATGGATGCGTCCCAAGTTTCGACACGGCCGTATCCTACAGTTCAATTACATCGTTAAGAGACGACGTTTGACTAACTCAAATTGTACCTAATGGTCAGTAGAACCATCTCGAAATTCTAAACTTAGGTGCGTTAAGTTAGCAGTCGAATAAATTACGGTTGCCCACAAAGCGGTTTAATTTATATCCAATAGTTGGAATAAGGGAAAAGTTTACAACTCCATCGACCTATAAAATACAGTAAAATATTCTGGAGCTAATTGAGTTTATACTTCCTTAGAAACGTATTTCACCCCTCAGATAGAATCCAGGAGGTCACGGGATTGATTCTCGCTTTGGATCAAGTGGATAGTAGAACTTTTTAAGGATCTTATTCGCAAGCTACCACTCTAGCAATTAAAACCTGACTTTGTAATAGCTCTCGCTGTAAATTAAATTAAAATTCAAGTTCTAGATTATGGACAATAGTTACCATTGAGATTTCCTTCTAGTTATTTTTATCGAACTCGAATTTTCAGTACAGTAGATAAGTTAATATTATGTGACCTAACTGGACAGCCGACGGAAATAATTTATCGTTCATAGAACTTACTCCGGGAGTTGTTTGCATTTTGAGATTGCTTTTTGTAGTGGTAGAGCCAAGCTGTTGTATAGGCGTGGAAAAAGCGTATCTTGTTTAAGATTGGATCATTTGCATCTGAATCAGTTCAAAGATTCGAATCAGTAAAACGCATCTTTTGAATCATTTGGATCATCGATTCTCAACTAGATCAGAGAGCATAATTATTAAGAAAATAATTTTCAATATCGCTTTTATTTATTTATTTATTTATTTATTCTACAACACAACGGTACAAAAGACGGACTCAATGCCACATGACATTCTCTACCAGTCAGCCCTAGGGTTAAGCAGAATAGGATAGTAGGTAGTGCTAATAAACAAAGAAAGAAAAAAAAAAAAAAAATAAATAAATAATATAATAACATACAATAACATATAATTATTATACTAACATATAATTCTATCAACTCAATCAATTCTATAATTTTATTTACATCAATAAAATGTAAAAAAAGCAATCATTAAATAATTCCGAGTTTTTTCCGAATCGTTCCAAACAGTGATTTTTTCAATCATTCATATCAGCGGCTCAGTGAGCGCATTGATCGCCGCGTACCGAACTGAGATCGAGATCCAATTGATTCAAATGATTCGATTCCGTCCGCCCGAATCTTTCCGAAGTATTCCGAACAGTGGATCTTGCGATCATTCGTATCAGCAACTCAGTGAGCGCATTGATCGACGCGTACCGAAAGAGACGGAGATCCAATTGATTCAAAGATTCATTTGATGCGGCTCTGATCCGAATCTATCAGTAGATCATTTAAAAGATTCGAATCACTGAGTCGTTTCAGTAAAGAGTTACACAGCGCTACTGTTGTACGAATGGGCCGGCTCGTCCGGGGAAGTACCACTCTCTCACATAACACCAGCGTGAAATAATGGTGACTGCTATTATTGTGTTTCGTCTGGTTTGTGTGAGTGCCGGAGGCCCATAGGCCGACAACACATCAGCGATCCCTCTGGTGTTGCAGATGTCCATGGGCGGCGGTGATTGCTTACCATCAGGCGACCCTCTGGCTCGTTTGCCGCCTCTGACATTAAAAAAGTTGCATAAAACAAACTGCAACGGTTAGGTTGTACTAGGATTTTTTTTTTACATTCTTAGCCGTTTTGTAATGGCATCTGATAAAAAATGTTATGTTACAAAGGACATTTTGCGAAATTATGTATAATAGCTGAACCGCGAACGAAGACAAAAGGAGTTTAACTTGTAGTTGTTGGCCGGACTTTGGTTAACTTCATTGAAATTGGTATCTTAGGAAGTTTCTGCCTGCTAGCCCTAGTCAGGCGTGGGCGAACAACTGAAAATAATTCACAATTTCCCTACCGTTAGTTAAGCCTGGATAAAATAAATGAGATTACGGCTTGCGCAGCTCCTTGCTGAAATAATACGCAAGAGGTTTCGCTCCATTAATTCAACCCTAATGTTGGAGACTTTTTACAAGATCTGCGTTGTTTTCGTGATAAAATACAATTCCTTTAATTTGAACATACAGTCACGTCTGGGAGCGGTTTTCAAACCATTTTGCTATATGCATAACATAGATTTTAACACAGACAAACTTTTAATTTAAACACATTGTAAAATTGATGATTTAATAGAAAACTTACGGTATTTTTTACTTACGATACGATAATAACTCTTTACCCGGTCTTCTCAGATAGATTCAACTCCCTAACGTAAAGTTAAGTTTATTTTTTTTCATGACTACATTAGTCTAATTTAAGTTGATTTTGAAGATAAAGAAATCATTTTTAATTTTAATTTTTGAAATGCAAGAATGACATCGGGATCTCCAGTTACTCGTTACCATCGATAAGATTTATTCAATCGATTACTCGATGCCAGGAGCAATGATTGTGTTCAATTCCGATACCAATATCCTGGATTTATCCGAAACACATTTGACCATTTGCCATTGTGTTCTGAAATTGTCTCATTAGTTCTGCATGACGCAATCGCATTGGCTTGTGCCGGACTATTTACATATTATCCAACGGCTATCTCTGGCAGAGTTGTCTCCGTATCAGCCAATTAATATCCCACTACAGGGAGAAAGTATCCATCACTGAAATCAAGTTAAAGATCTATACAATGATTGGTCCATGTAGTGGCTTGAACAACGCTTGCTAATGCAATGGAGAACACAACCCGAATAATGTTTAGAAAATCCGAAACGATGTTCCCGCCCTTGGATTAGGATTTTTAATTCTATAGCAACAATTCCTAGAGCGGTTTTTTTTATTACATTTTTATGTTACTTTTGGGTACCCGTAGGTCAGTTGTTAAGCCAATCATGCACATAAACTGGGATCGGAGGAGAAGGTCAAAGGTCAAATACGCGCTTTAGGGTTGGTTGGTGATAGGAGTACTTGGTTAACTTCCACTTACTCACATTTGAAATCTTATGACAACGCTGGGTGTGTGACAGTTATTATAATGTAAAATATACACTTAAATTGATTTGAAAATCAGAGGAGCATTCAGTGTAACAGCACATCGACGACAAGGAGGCATCGTATAGTGTATCTCAATAGAACAGGCTATTCCAAAAAAATCATTAAAACAATTGAACTCAATACCCCGAATCTCGATCAGTTTCTTAAATCCACTACACCATCGAGGCGTTGTCGCCAATATGTCCGTGTTAATCACGGACTTGTGACGGCCGTAAACAAAATGACGCAACTGCCGCTTGCTATCGCGTTAGGAGAGATTGATTTTATATTGACGGAATTGCCTTACGCCTTGTCGATGGAGATAATGTAAGGATATTCTCTTGAAACAGTATCAGGTTGATTTTTTATTGATCAAATACTGAAAATAATATATTATGCTTAGTGGTGATAGGAGTTATGACTGACAAGGAAGAACAGTACGGTACTGTTCATTTTATGTCGCCTGAATTACATTGCACTTTTCGATAGAAATATAGATAATCTATTGAAATATTTATAAAAAAACAACTTACTAACTATTAATTAATATTGCCGAAGTAACTTGAGGACTAAAATATTTTAATATATTTTTTTTCGAAAACATTACTAGTTATTTACTTTTTGCATGCATTATTAGTACGGACATACATTTTGTTAAAATAAAAGGTTTCTTTGGTGTTGACAAGTCTGAGTATATCCTAGACTGGGAACTAACCTTTGATCTGAGTTTCCGACCGCGTGCTCCTTTGCTGGGCCCAGCGTCGTGTCCAATCATTCACTCGTAGACGTTGCCTCATATAAAATCCATAGGGGTTAAACACAGTTTCTGTGGTTGCACTTAGTCACTGGCTTATTGTCCTGACCAACGCTATATTGGTGGTCGAAAAGATGTGGTCTCGTAAAAGACGCTAAGTACGTGATGATGCGCTCACGACAGTTCGTATTGAGTTGCAAAAGCACACACTAGTAGTTGAAAAGTCTTTGGTCTGGTAACAGACGCTCTGCCGTGATGATCGCTCACGGCAGTTCACTTGAAGGGTTCACATTGAGGGCCAGATGCGTCCTCGATATGCCGTGATGGTTCGCTCACGTCAAGTCACTCCGAGGACCGCAGGCGCACTGAATATACGCCAGCCAATAGGGCGGCGTGACGTCGCATAGAGAAAGGGTTCCCAGTTAAAATATAAAATTACCACTAGGCAAATCCCTTCCAAATTGTGTTGTTTTATCCTAATTAAAAACAAACAGAAAAATAACTATTTCGGTACGAAACATTTGGATAAAAAATCAAAGAAATTAATTTAATTAGGCACATAGAGAAGAAGATTCATGACTGGTTTGAAAATGCCGTTCTATTCCTCTTAAGAAGATACCTACTACTTTACTTTATACTAGCCTTCCGCCCGCGGCTTCGCCCGCGTGAACTATAGGATGTAATCCCGCAGGAATATCTTTATAAATTGTAGCCTATGTGTTGTTCTGATGTATAAGCTATATTACTGTGATGTTTCATTGAAATCAATTCAGTAATTTTTACGTGTAAGAGTAACAAACGCCCATCCATCCATACTTACAAACTTTCGCGTTTCTCGTATATAGCCTTCCGCCCGCGGTTTCACCCGCGCGTTATTTCTTTTTTCAAATATCCCCCCCCCTTCCCTCCACATTCCCGGCATCAAAAGTACCCTATGTTCACCGGGGATAGTGTAGCTATCCAACAGTGAAAGAATTATCCGAATCGGTTCCGTAGTTTCGGAGCCTATTCAATTCAAACAAACAAACAAACAAATAAACAAACAAACAAACAATCAAATCTTTCCTCTTTATAATATTAGTATAGACAATTACCAATCACGACACAAGAACTGTAATACGAATTTACTAACAATAACTTGTTCAAATCTTGATATTACCTCTAATAAATCTAAAAGTACCTACTTAAAGAACACTTCGTGAATATGTACGTAACTCTTCTAATAACGTAACAAGTTTATGTATTTCGAAGATCAGTCGAACGAAACTAACGTCGAAACATAATATGAGGTAAAACGCATGACGTAATAGTAATAGCGTTGTGTAATAATTAAGATTAGGTGATGTAATCTGCTTATAGGTTATCATTAAAGAAAACTAACATTTGTGTTAGTAAGTTTAGGTCTAACTGCCTTGATAGCTTATATGGTAGTGATACGCACGTCAAGTCTCAAAGGAGTTCACTTACAAACACTTTTTTATACCACAGGGTTGACGCTTAAGGCGATTGGTGTTGCCTAGCTCATTATAAGCCTCTTTAATAACGTAAAAAATCTTTATCCTCTTTTATACAAACAAATAGGATTTCTTAATCATTGTATTGATTTAAAATATATTAAGATAATAATATTTTTTTATTCAATTGGCGACACCAATCGCCTTAAGCCTCCGGCCCGTTTAATGGTAAGCGGTTACCGCTTGTAAACCAAAGGCATCACTTGCGCGTCGCCGACTATGTAATTTAAAGGAAAAACGCTAACAGCAATAAAGAGGTTCCAACATCATGCTCCTGACAGATACGTAACACAATAGTTATGAAGTGTTTGTGAGCTACTTCCTTGGGGACAATAGCAATGTCCGAACGATGTCATCCAATAAATAGCTAGGAGAAGTGTACAAACGGGCAGTGAATACTCCAGATTCGTGCAAGACTGTTCTCTCAATGTAAGCTGACACTATTGCTTGTTGCACTGAGTGGCATATCTTCCCTTTAATGTATGCTGCTTTGACATGGGGCCAATATGGCTAAGAAGTGGAAATTAGACACGAGTGATGAAATCGATTGTTATTGTAAAGGGTGTCTCAGCGCGGATTTTAAACTTTAAACACGAATTCCTCGGGAACCCGCGGGGCTAGCGGCAGGGGAGTGGTAGCGTTGGGTAGATGATGAGTGCGGATTTTTTAATCGCCATGTTGCAGTGGTCTGGCGCGCTCCGCGCGTACGCAGTAGAGGCGTACTTTTGCAACGAGTTTTCGTTGTTTTCCTTTGAAAAAATCTCTAACATCTTCGGACAGTACATTTTTCGCTTGTTGGAGTCTTCTGGTTTGATTTTTTGGACTATTTGGATCTTGTAAGGATGTAATTTTAAGTCTAAGGCCAAAATTCGTTGAACACTTGAACGGTAAAGGCTCAAAGAAGCAGCATGTTTTGCGTTGTGCTTTACCCAACGAAAACTCGTTGCAAAAGTACGCCTCTACTGCGTACGCGCGGAGCGGCCAGACCACTGCGACATGGCGACTAAAAAATCCGCACTCATCATCTACCCAACGCTACCACTCCCCTCCCGCTAGCCCCTCGGGTTCCCGAGGAATTCGTGTTTAAAGTTTAAAATCCGCGCTGAGACACCCTTTATATATTCTTAATTCTTAATGTCAAATACAAATTGTTTACATTCATTATTCAAGTCAATAAACAATTACTTAAATATAAAAAAAATCTAAGATTATTCTCAGCTAAATTTTAGCTTCGACATTCGTATCGTATAGTGTCAAATTAAGCACACGAGCACATTTGCCATCCTATTTCCTTATTTTAATAGCCCATTGAGACATCTTTTTGATATGATCGCAGAACAATAAAATTTGATATAAGACTGTTAATGCGCAAAAGCCCAATGGTTTTTCGCGCATTTGGGGTCTGGGAATCAGCACTTCCGATTTTCTGAGCTTAGATTTTAATTGAGTGTTTTTAAGAAACAATCCAAACATAATTATTTGTCACGTACAGATATAAGTACAAAAAATGGGGAACAAATGTAATATTATTACAACTTATTGCGCTAACTACGAAGTCTATGTACCTACGAAAATATTTAATAAAAACTCGACAACATAACACTATTGATCTGAACCCAAAGTAGAGTAGCGTAAGCACTTGTGTTTTAGAAAAAACAAAGGTATATACTCGTAATAAAATACAAATAGACATCCAAACACAGAACAAAAAAAATGTTACTCGTACAAGTGTTTGGTTTTGGGTGGGATTCAAACCCACGAATCTTAGCACATAGTGCAGGATCACTACCAAATGCGTCATCATGCCAAACAATAATAAAAACTCCAGCGTAACATTTTAGCTTCGAGAAAATCTAAGTTTATTTGCCATTAAGTTAACAGGAATATCCTGGCTCGCATTTTGGTTAATTTTACATGCAAAGCGTAAATGGGAAGCTTAATTCCGGAAGATGCGAGCAAATGTTCTGGAAAAGGTGCAATTGCGTTCCTACTTCCTTTGTTATCTTCAATACAGTTTTTAAGCACAAAATGTGTAAAGTTAGTAAGTAGACTACATATTTTTTAAAACATTAACTTCATATAAAATAGTATTCTCTAAGAAAGGACACGGGCGAACATCCATAGAACGTTGGGCCTCGATTTTTTATGAATTACACTTACCGATTTACTATTATTATGTTGAAAATGAAGTAATATTCCAAATACACTACAATTTATAAATCCACTCCCTGGGAAAAAATAGCTATAGGATGATTTTGATTTCTACAAAAATAACCCCAATTGTCGAGTTCACTGGATCCGTTGTAAGAAAAGCTTAGGTCGTTTGTTTTAGCTGAAACCGTCATTTAAACGTAGCGAAAGTCGTCAAATATTAAACCAAGCATTCCAACAATAACGACAAAACAAAATAATTCACATAATTTATTCAAAACAAACAGAAACGAATGATTGACAGACGTTGTATGACATTTGATTTTTTTTTTTACTTTTCTATTGCCATAATTTTTTCAGAAAATTAGCGTGCCTCTATTCTAAGCTGTCATTTGTATGGGATCTGATCGGAAAATCAGTATTTAAGTATCATAACTAGCAACATTATGATTATTCTACCGGACGTACTATGCACTATGCACATAACACACCGGATGCACTACAAAACCAATAGTATTTTCATTTATTAGATTATATTTTTATCCCGGGGTAAAATTATTAATTAAAATTGAATTTAAATATTAAAAATCTTGTAACGAATATTAATTATATTTTGAATAGTGGAACGAACGCTTAAGATCGAGCCCATTTCTGCCGAACTCCTTTCAATTACCTACCCTCTTGCGATTTTTCCTTTATTTTGCTCTATTTAGACATTTTCCACGAATAGGAAGAAAAGTCCATAAAAAAGTATGTTGTTCCAGAAAATAGACTTTTGTTGTATGTAAATAGTTTAATAGTTGGTATTATATTTTTACTAGACCTGAATAGGCTACTTACCAGCTACACCTTACTTAGCTAGAAGATTACTTCGTTTCATTAATACTTATTATAATTCGGCAATAAAGTGAGATACTAATCTTTTTTCCACCTTAACGATTTAATCGCATTTGGTAGTGACCCTGCCCTGGGCCGTGATTTCGAAACACACCAAGAACAAGCATTAATGAACATATTTTGTGTTTGTAATGCAGTGCGATATTGTCCTAATCCTGGAATAACAGACAATACTTGTTCTCATCCAAAGTATTCAATTCGCATTGTGGTTTAACATTAGGCAACTTTGTGGTCTAGTGCTGACTTAGTTTAAATATTAAAAAAAGATGCATTAGCAAAATATTTAAGCGTTACCTTCAGTATCCGAATTTCGAAACGCCCACGCCGCAGCTTTATGTAATGAATCTATGCATGCAGACGCGATCTCCGACCTAATTCGTGCGACAAACACTGGCACCAAGAGTTCGGCTCGCGGTCAGCCGGTTAATTGTGATTTAGGCCCGCGTATTTACTCGCTAGGGTATGTGCGGTCCCATTGGCGCCGAATCTGCCCTGTCTCCCCAAATTAATTTAACTGTTTAATACAGCGTTGGGGAGAAAAGCCGATGGTTCGATTGTCAGTGCTGTGGGATTTCCCATGTCTATATTTACCAATTTTACTTTATCATGGCAGTTTGAGCTTCTCTTTGCTAATCATCAGGCTAAAAGAAGCCATTTTATTGAGCTTCTACAAAAATAAAACTTTATAGCTATGGAGAATTCCGTTGATATTCTTTTTCTGATAAAGTGTACATTTTTTTTAAAGCATCTATGTAAAGTACTGATACAATTTAATTCTAAGAACACCATCTTGTTTTATTATATAAAATGCAGATCAATGGTTTGGATACAGTTGGTGAATTTAGTATAGCACGTCTCTGTTTTCACTGTGAATTTAAAATTCCGAATTCACATACCCGGTTTTACATGACATAAATCGACGATAGCTGGCGTAATCTTTCTTCGGTCTCCAACGTCAAACACGGCAGTGAGCCTAGCGCATGACGAATATTTATGGTACTAAATAGTTATGGTATCGGGCGGGTGGTGCTGCAGCGTCCATACTAACCTGACACCAGCAGGGTTTAATTTGAATGAAACTTAAAAATGAAAACATTTGTAATTTTTGTTTGAACAAGTTCGATTGTGAACGCTTTTTATTTTTATTTTTTAAACGAGTATTAACTGTAGGCGAACCTAGTAGTAGACCTACTATTGCATTTAAGTTTTGGTCATGATCTTGGTATAGACCTTATTGTGGTAAGCTTGTGTACGTTATGTACGTGGTATAATATCTATTTATTTTAAACCGGTAGAAATTCTCTTATAGTTCGGGAGACAACCGGCAAGAGAGAGAAAAGTGTAGATTAACTAGGCAAAGGCCTTGGGCAGCACATCAGGTCCAAGTATTTACTCGCACGTTTCGCGGTTGCATCGATAAATCCAAACGGCAAACAAAATGCCTTTACTCTTCTGGTAAGTGTAACCTCTAGGTTTGGCATTTAATTGAATTGATCGGCGTTATCTCTAGTGATTCGGGTGACAACCGGCAAGAGAGCGAAGAGCGCAGCTTAACTACCAAACGGCCTCAGGCAGCACTGGCTAATTGAGATTTAGGTTCGAGTATTTACTCGCACGACGCGGTCGCATCGCTGTCCGACCCGACTCTCCGCAAATTAATTAAACTGTTGAAATTAAAATACGTAGATTGTTGTCCCGTTTTAAATTGCGATTGTGGTCGGCTTGGTTTGGGTGGGAATATTAACATCGTATGCCGGTTTTTTAACTTCATGTTCGGTTCGGCGTTTGATAAAAACTTTGGATTTGTATCACCTGTGTTAGATTTTCTTCTGATTTATTTGACTTCATCTTACAAAAATATTCAAACAATTATTAGTTACTTCGACTGATAATAACATCATGACTCTAAGTTTTCTCAGTCAAGACCATCTTCTTCATCATCATCTTATGGTTTGCATTAAAATTTGACACAAAACTATGAAGGGTATTTCGAAGACCTTTATTCGGAGTGGGTTCCATGATATCATGGTCTCCTTCATTGCTAAGCCATCAAGTACGTTTACGTTCTGAGAATCACAGAAATCGCAATTCTTATCAAACCAAGCAATCATTGAAACTTTATTTGAAACAATACCTTGTATGTAGCAATAAGTTTTTGTTATTTATTGTAGGGTTTTTTTGTGAAGAGAAACTTAAATACAGTTTTTATATTTTATTATTGATCATCTTCACTTCTCTCAAGCAATGGCGTTTTTCTACTTCTTCGGCTATCGAGACCTCAGTGGCCTCAGGAGGAATGTTGATTCTTTTTTAATTTCAACGGATAAGCAGAGCCCACATCTCAAGCCGGCTTAACTAGCATTAGCCCCGGGCAGCGCCACTAATTAAGATGTGGGCTATTTACCGGCAAACATGAGTGAGAAATAATTTAAACCTGACTGCACTGCAGGTATAAGACATGAATTGAGCTTAAATTATTTATTTAGGCGGTCGAGTAAGGTAAACAATTATGTTATCTACTAATAATAATCTTTGCTTGATGGTAAGGAAAAGCATAGTTTGCTGTGACAATATTTATGGAAATAAACAGAAATCTTTTTACATTGGCTGACACACAACAGTGTTAAAAGATTTCACAATGCAATAACGTACATCCAACGTCTTTGATATTGAATGTTTTAACTAGTCAATGGCAAATTTAAAAATTGCGTCTTATTCGTGGCGACTTTTGGACCCTTGGACCAGGGACATGGCTTACATCAAGACTTTTCTAGATTATAATCTATACAAGTTTATTTAGATTAATTAATAATTTGCCTGCTTTGCGCATTTTAAAGTTCTCTGACAGTTAAAATTAGAATTAAGAAATCTACTTTTAAGGTATATTTTGGTCTTTAAAGCCATGACATTATAGAATGGTCCTTACTTTCTTCAGTGTGCTTTCCAATCATTCTTCTATGATGGAATGAACGTCATTCGCGATCCTTCCGACGTCGGCGCTAACCGTAGATGGGTTGTTACGAAGCACTTAGGTCGCGAGTAAAACTTGATCGTAAAAGATTGTGGAGGTGAAATAAAACAACTGCGGGGTTATATCACGAAGAAAAATGGACGTTAGGACGCGACGATGCGGCTTGTAGAGTGCGGACGCGATGAAATTATTACGTCGCTCGCACGATAGCTTCCCGCTGAAGCGAAATTGTGTGTATAGCTTTTATTTTCTTTTGAGGTAACGTAGATGCGGTAGATAAAATTTAACACTCGAGTACATGGTTAGCACGCTAACCATTTACTCGTGACGTGTATTTAAGATTAACAGGAATATGCAGCTGGACTACTTAGAATTCGTGTAAACATAGTAACAATTGTAGTTCTTTTAAGTAGGTATTCTATGACAGATCGAGCCCTATTTACCCAGATGAAGCAGCAAGGCCATCAAGATTATTACATAATATATTAAGTGAGGATATACTCCACGGTTGATGACTATGTAATCGAACATAAATAAAGTTTGTTCAACAGTTTGCTATTACTATAAGTAATTAAAATTGCTAGAAAAGGTAGGTAGTACCCTTGCGCTTTGCTTGGTTTGTGCACTCCCGTACCCCCATTCACTAAATTAGTTGGAAACCTATTTTTATTTATATCCACAAGGATACCTTTTTTTACCACCTACGGCCCGCCTGATAGTAAGCGGTTAATCGCGTCGCCTATAGACGCTTGTTACATAAACATCTTGGTACCTAATAAAATACAATAATTTATTCGTCAGTTGTTTGTTAGTCGGCCAGACTTAACCAAATAACTCCTAGCTAATACTCCAACGACCAGTAATAAATTCCAACTTATTTAAGATATTCCTTCCCCACATAAATTACGTCAGCGTTTTAGGTATTTTCGTCCTATAACGCTATATTGTAATAATGAACTGAAGAAAATTCGTGTTATTTTTAATATGAGTTCCAACGTGGGCCCAGTGCTTGTCGAATGGCACGCAATATCTGGCTAGTAACGAGCTTGCAGTGCATTATTGGTTCGATCACTTTCGTAAGAGAAATTTGATCATTCAAAGTATTGGAAGTCCCTTAATAATTCAAATTATGTTGTCAGTACAATGACTACGCTTGCTGAACGCGCATTGGTTTTTATGAAAAAATAGAAATGTAAATTATGAGACACAAGACTCAAACCTAGGACCCCATAATCACGGTATTTTACCCAACAGATTAGTTACAGTTATAGAGTTACTGGAAGATTAATGGAAGCTCGCAACTGCCTTCGCAAAGATCAAAAGTACAAATACTTAATTCGAAACGATTATTCTTTTATTCCCTACGTGAAACACTGATCACACTTCTCTGGTCTAAAACCAGGCATTGGTTCATTCGATTCCCGCCCTGTGTCTGGCTGGTGGTAGGACTATCTCAGAATCTACAAAGTTACCACCTCCACAGCGGACCTTTGACTCAAACTGAGATTTTCCTACAACAACAACCATACATAATATTTAGGAAATCACACAGGAAACCCAAGAGCAATCACGTCAATGTGTCACCAAATCAGTTACCTCATTAACAAATTTATATTAAATTTTCTCAAATCGCTTACATCCATTGTACCTGTTGACACAAGTGATGAGTGACAGGTTTGCCGTAACCTGTCGCGCGAATAAGGCAGGAGTCAACTCATTACATAATTCAGGACTCCCGCAGAGTCACTTGACGCGCCTCTACATTATTAAGCACTGAATTAGCTTACACTCACTCAACAATTCATGAGGATGTGACTGTAAGTACTTACTGAGAATGTGGAAAATTAATTTAAGTTGCTGAAGTCAACATTTTCTTTTGTTGCAATTTTTCGGACTATTGAACTGTACACGGGGAGTATCCGTACATAATTGGATGCTTTGCGCATTTAAAAGGATTTCAATCTATTTTTAACTACAAAACACAAAATTAAATTATTGCTGTATACACTGAAAAGAACACTGGTTATTGGAACACTATAGGTGGAATGCCATGACAGTTTTAAATGCGTTCGGGAAATATTACTAAGATTTTCAAGTATACAGGGGCCAGTAAACTTGAAAATCAGTAGAGCTTCCGTGTGGCAACAAATCGAGCGAAGCTTGATTATGTGTCTTTCAAAAGCTGTAGATACCTACAGTAAAAGCTTGACTAAAATCAACAATCTTTACAAGAACAATTTTCGAACTAAGCATTGATACAAACAACGATCCATAAATATGAACCAGTCCAGAAAAACATCGCAGAAACCACAGGATTAGCCGAGCAATTTACAACGTTAG
Source organism: Mecyna flavalis (assembly GCA_949319885.1). Classification (NCBI taxonomy): domain Eukaryota; kingdom Metazoa; phylum Arthropoda; class Insecta; order Lepidoptera; family Crambidae; genus Mecyna; species Mecyna flavalis. The sequence goes on from OX439426.1 coordinate 13,629,972, forward strand.
GTAATCATATTTTCCAACTTCCAGACAACATAATGTGAAAGGAGCGAGAAATAGATGTGGATAGATAGTAAATTACACGAATTGCTGTACTTTACGACGAAGAAATATTTTTAGTTCTGTTTACAGTTGACTCGTAGCGATAATTTTTAACTTGTAGTTTCACAATGTAGTTACAATAAAATATATTTGTTTGACATCGCAATAATTTTTCGACGAGATGATTTTCGAAATGGAATAATGAACCTCTTTTAAATTTTCGTTCCATTGATCACTAAAAGGCATGTAATATTATCAATGTTATACTTATCACATACGGAACGCATTTGTTTACTACTATACATACTAGTATTACTTACAGCTTCACCCGAGTAAACCTCGCGACACGCACTACATTATTTAGAACAAAATGCGTATTTTAAATTCACCTCAATTCGCGCTCAGTTAATTTTCTGATTCTCTACAAATTTATGTGTTGTTTAATTAGAAAGTTTGCAGGGTCTATACATCAGAGGGTGACGGCCGACTAACAAATGTGCTGTAATATCTAGGGCTAACGTAGCTGTTCTTAGATATTGCAAAAAGTCTTAAATAAATTAAAGTATCTGTCTAATAACGTCTTATAAAGTCTAGGTGCAGTACATTGAGCGACGCTTCCAGGCGAAGTGTCCCTCAGTGGAATAGGCCGCAGTAGCCGGTTACCATCAGTGAAAGAATTTTTCAAATCGGTCCAGTAGTTTCGGAGCCTATTCAATACAAACAACCAAACAATCAAACCTTTCTCTCTTTTTAATAATAAATATGGAACTTATTTGACAGAAGAGAAACTGGCCCTGTTATCTGGGTATTTGCCATAGTACGAATTAAGGCACTTGACAATTTTAAAATACCAGATATTAAAAAAATACAAAGTACCTACAATAACTGCACAAATAACAACAAAGAATATTTTTCTCTCAATGGAATACGATCTAAAAGCAGAAATAACTGGTGTAGGTAGAATATCGAAGCCAGTTATGCTTTTAAGATCGCAATTTGCAGTGACCTTTTTAATCTCGAGTTACTTGACACAAACTGGGTCATATCGGCTTCCACCTTTTATTGGAGCTCTTTTGAATTCAAAACAAAAACAAAAGCCTTTACCCAATCACCATTTAATAAGGAGAACCTTCGCCATTCGTATGAAAATAGAGTATGTTGATCAGTATTGTTGCTTATAAGGTTCAAAGAGATGCTTTCTCGCTGTTGGGCTACTTATAGAATCAGTAGCATGGTTATAAATAAGTGGTACTGAAAAAGGATGACTGTTTAATGCTCTGAATGTGTAATGCTTACACTAAATTCTTAAACCGTTACTTTACAATAGAGGTAGAGAATAGTTACGAAACACTCGACTTTAATTCTATCAAAAGTAAAATATTCGAAAGTGCCAAGTATCAGAAAGAAGATGGTTATTGAATCTGCTTTCTGATACTTACTCATGTTACTTGTGAAGATAGACGGATGGAAATGGAGTGATGGATAGTCTAGCTAGCCTTTCACTATAATACTTTACCCAAATAAAACTGCTTTCTTTTTCTTTTTATTGAGATATAAACTGAAACGACGGCATTACACTTTCAACACAAACACTCAATTTATAAAAACGTGTGTACGACTTTGATTAAAACAACTAAAAAGCAATGCATATGCAATAATTTTGTTTCATAAAAAAAAATACACTTTTCGCATCAATTCAACTATAAAAATATGTAGTAAATTTTACAGTTACAGGAAGTCGTTAAATCGTTACACCCACAAAAATTAAAAAGAAGACAAACCAATCTATAGATCTCAGTAACCGAAGCTTGCTGGCTTCCAGTGGGATCATGTAAGTCGAGGAACGCCCATATCCCGTCTGCAATCGACTCTTGCTTCGCAACCGCAGCACTAAGGCATAGTAGAAAGAGTACACAGTAAGTTATCTTCAGACAAACGCATCGCGCGCGGCTTGTGAGTGTGATATGAAGTTATTTATTGTGTCTGTCTTTCTGTTGTTTCATGCTCCAGAGGAGCGGGCTTTATGAGATAGATCAAAATGGGGTTAATTAAGATTAATAAGATTAATCTTAATTATCACGTAGTCACGTATCACGTAAAAATAAATATGGGTTGCCTTTTGCTAATGTATACGAATAAGCTTGTGTATGCATTTAAAGAAGAGATAATTGAAAGAAGTTAAAGAAGGTAATCGAAAGGTATCACGACTAAGCTATAACTTGATAATAAATATTAATAACATTAAAATATCTCGTAGTTTTTCTTTAATAAATTTTTATAGTTGTGGATCCCTAATTTTCCGAAAAAAATATAAAGAAAAAAAATGTCATTATTGATTCACTTTTGACCTGCATTCTCATGAGTCAATTATTAGCTGGTGACCTCCTCTACATTCCACGGTGTGGCGCCTAGAACAAGCTAGCTGGACAAAAACAACATTAACGATTCTGGAAACTGTTAATGAGGGTAATTAGAGTATGAGTTGCTAATCATAATAACAGGTAATGTTTTCTAAGAAATGTGTCAAAACATTCGCAATGAGGGTAAGTATATAAGATACTCGAGTAAAATGCATGAAATTAGTTGCATTTAAGCTTCTAATACGAAAATATTTTATGTGCTCTCATTTGTTGTTAAGTTGTGAATTAGTGATGGATTCAATAACCAAGGGTAAGTAGTTTTTTTTAATATTATTATATTCAATATTGTTTAACGCGTTACCAAGAAAAATCGTGTGATTTAAAATATATTACTAAAAAAATCTTAAATTTGTACTTTAAAAGACGATAAGTAAAAATCCCCTCATTTCCCCGGGCTGTTTCTTTTATCAAACGAGAGATTCATCATTGTAGTTTTAAATGCATATATTTTTTTTTGCCCGAATTTGCCCCTAATTTTTTTATTAATTTTTTTGTAGGAGGCAGTTGTGCTGTTTCGAAAGTGGAGCTTTTTGAAAAGTGGGTGAAAACTTCCAGCGAAGAAAGAAATGCTGCGCTTTTCAATTTTATTTTGACGAAACATGATCTGGGCAGCATATCGGAGCAGTCGTTGAAGGATATAAAGGCAGCTATTTCGAGATTTTCTGCGAAATTATCGGAGAAATGGGAAAATTCTCGTAGAACTCGGGATCGCTTTCTGACTTCGAATAAGTCTTGGCTAGAGGGTGATATAACGTTTCGTACGTTATACGACGACACTGCAGAGCCATCCACATCGTCTCAACAACCCATGGCTGGCCCTGGAAGACCAAAAGTGGGCTTGCAAGATGCCACTTCCAAGACTAAAAGTAGACGTGTTGACGATCTCATTCAATCCCGAAGTTCTGAAGAACTGCTGTAACTAGATGGACTAACCCCTCGCTGCTGCCAAGATATTTTCCCGACTATCGGGTACATACATATTGTGTAATATATACACATATAGTATATACACATAATATTATATGTATATGTAAATATTTCTTTATAATAGCTTTATCGTTTGATTACTTATACCTTTAAATTTAACTTCTGTTAATTACTTTCAGGGAAGAAAACTGTGGCCAGTCTGATCAGGGAGGTCAGTGAGAGTCCAGAAAAAATCAAAGATTCCCTGAAGGCGACTGAAGAAATGAATAAAGCTCGCAATAAAGATTGCAGAAGATTTCGACAATACAATACCCGAAAGCAGTCACGTATTGCCACGAATACAGACTTGCTTAACATGTTACTCATCACGTCTGATCCTGTAATTAACAGTCTCAGGGAGATTCCAAAAAAGACAGGTTCTCTTCCTTCTGAGGTTTTAGAATTAATTTCAGTGCCAACAACTACTAATTTAAATCCAGTTTATACGTTAAGTGTTGTATCTCATAAAGACTACACAGAAGAAGATTCTTCTGAAGAAGAATTGAGTGATAATGAGTAGGTTAATTTATTGTTTCCTTTTTTGTAACTTATTTAAATTTATTTGTGTATCTAGTGATAAGATAAAAATATTTAAAAAGAAAAAAATTGATTTTATTTTTTCTCGTTAAAACTATACACTGCAAACAACTTAGATTTAAATAAACATAAATAACAAACACTTCAAAAGCTAAAAACATCGATAAATAATATTGTCCAGCTAGCTTGTACTAGGCGACACACTGTGCATTCCCTTAAAAGGATTTGTACACATTACCAGTAACCCAATATTATTATTTTCTTTTAGGGTATTTACACAGGTTTATGAAGGAATTAGTGTGGTGCGTTTGTATGAAAGTACTGTACTGTGTACCTACTCTTTTTACTATGGTAAGGGCCCCCAGCGCTTATCAATGTGGAACACACGCCACATTGTGTCTGAATATGACATTTCCTCTCATATTACGCTACGTCAATACAAGTACGAGTATACTCAGTATAACAATTCTAGACGTCAAGGGTCGTGAACTCGACTGTGAATGAACCAAGTTTCGTCTTACACTAAGCACACTCGAGCTTCATTGTTTCGAAGTATTAATGTAAATGAATTTCTAAGTTGTTAGACGAGACAATACATTGTAATTGTAACAAGATTAATTGTTGCTTGATAACTTTCATTATTTTTGGTATATTATATATTATGTACTACGGTTGTTTTGATTCCGAAGGCTGGAAGCTAACCTTCCGCCCACGTGGACTATGCGACGTTCCACTGCAGGAATGGGATACTTTCCTATTTAATAAAAAAATAATTCTCTCTAGGTACTTTTGTTATCCCGGGACAAAAACTAGCCTTTTTCCTTCCAAATAATAATAATAATAATAACGTTTATTTCGAGCAACACAATTACAGGTAATTACTGGCTCATATTATAAATACCTTACAGACTAACATACATATAATATAAACAATAAAAAAAGAAAATTTATTTTAATATATCCGCCTTGAGGCGGGAAGAGTCGGCTGGTAGCCGTCCTCGAAACCTCCGATAGACGACCCCCTGCGGCCAGAAGTCCTCCTTCATAAAAGTCTCCAGGTGATGGGTCGGCACTCTCACCACAAAGGAACCGAAGTTGACTTTATGGCGAGAATCCAATCGCTCAACCCTTAGAGTGATCTAGTCTATCTTTGTAACAAATTTTATAAAAATCGGTTTTGTGGTTTAGCCGTGAAAGCGTACCAGACATGTAGACCAGACTTCTGCATTTATAATATTATGTATTATGTATGACGAATAGACTTTCCCAAATATCATTATATTTCAGGCACATTTGCATCACATAGTGGCTACAAGTGCTAACGACAACATCAATTTCCACATAAAGTACTTCCTAACGTGATCTCCACACTCATAAAATGAATATGATATGACATGGGATACATGTTGAATATAGCCTAACGTTTGGCAAGTCTTAAAAAAGAATATTTAGGCTCGGTTCCGCCAATATAAAAGATGTTTATTTATTTCAGATAGAGAGCTGGCGGTCGTTCTACGCTTACCCTTTTTACGGCTTTCAACAGTCCCGTATCTTTCCCACCCCCTACTTTTCTACTTGCAATGGGCCAAAAAATTTCGTGTAGGTATTGCAATAAAAGGTGTCTACCGCTTCGTTTATTTTAAGTAAGGTTATCGAGTTGGTTACTTAAGAATTTTTATTACAAATGATAAAACATGCATCCATTAATTTAATAAATTTTAATTAAAAGAGCATAGAACTAAAATTTAAAAAACCTTTTTTTTTGGATTTTTTGTTAGCTGCGTGTCACTCTTCCAATTACTTTTTCAGTGATACAAAAGAATACAATTTCTTCAATAGCATGACCTACAGTAGAAAGTTTGAAAAAAAAAGGTATATATCATGTAGTTATAATATTAATTGTATAATTTTGATGGTTTAATATTATTAAATATTGATCCAACTTTTCCTATTCATTTCCGCACCAATTCCCACTTTCTGTTACGTCCAATGGTTGACTGGTAGATGTTGCCTTATGGCATTACGTCCGTTAATTGTAATTCTTTTGTGCAATCTATACTTCTATACTATATATATATAATAATATTATAAAGAGGAAAGATTTGATTGTTTGTTTGTTTGTATGTTTGTTTGTTTGTTTGAATTGAATAGACTGAACCGATTTTAATAATTCTTTCACTGTTGGATAGCTACACTATCCCCGGTGAACATAGGGTACTTTTGATCCCGGAAATGTGGGGGGAAGGGGGGGATATTTGAAAAAAGAAATAACGCGCGGGTGAAACTGCGGGCGGAAGGCTAGTAAAGTATAAATCACTAAATAAATGATGTAAATACCATTTAAACCACACTAAACTTACCCTAATAGTGGGACGTGAAGAGATTCAATAGTCGTTTCAGAGCACGTACAAAGTTCTGACGAGTCAAGTCAAACAACGCCGCGCAACAGAACTAGTATTACGGAAACTGCAGCTCGGCTTCAATTCCGACGCTTTTGGGACGTAAGCGGTTTGCCAGTTTCACTTTTAGGGTTCTGTCACTTGATAATAAAAATGAAATCAGTGATTTTTTTTCTGTCTTTGCGTCGGTTTTTTTTTGTTGTCATTCGTCTAAATTACTAAGTTAAAACAGCTGTAATATATGCTATTTTGATGTAAAAAACTGTTTTTAAACTTTACATGCAATAAAAATTATAGTTTCATAATTTGTCCTACCTAACGTAGGGATAACTACTAAGAATATACTTTTACCCACGTACATTATTCGTCTATACATTTGGTTTAAAGGTTAAGGTTGCCTATACTTTAAGCATATAGGCTCCAAATCAATCGATCTCCTGGCATATTTCCAATTTAAGGTCAGTCCTCTTAGTAAATTTTCGCCACTCATGGCAATTTTACGTCATTTCCGAAGCTGTGAGTATTACTTTATTCGGATGGGTACTAGCCGCCTACGTTCTATACCCTGAGGTTGGAGTATCAGCGAAAAATGAATTAGGCAGTTCCGTTCCGATGCTACAACAACTGCATTTTGGTGAGCAATACCGATTAGACAATTTCGCTTATACGCTTTTACTGTCTTGTAAAATTGCGAAATAAAAATGGTGGTAATATTGGTTATATATTATATTACCAACTACATTATTTGCAAATATAAATAAAATATATAGCTTAATAAAATATTATTTCTAGCAACTGCATTTAAGTAATTTGAATTTAATAGGAACTGTACGAACGGAACCCTCAGTGTGCAATGTTAGGTCGTGCCTGATTTTGGAATAAAGATCGGAAAAAAAAATAACAGACATTTTCGCTGGCATTATTATGAAAGTTGGCAATATTTCGAATTTTGCAATATGCCTTTCCGATTCTGGACAGGCAGGCGCAGTTTTCAACTTAATTAGTATTTTAAAATAGATTTGTTTTGGCAAAATGGCAAGGCTTTCAAGTGAAGATTACGATTACCTTTTTCCATGTCCCATGGGTATTGTAAAAGGGAACTAGAAATGAAGTACTGATTAAGTGGGGAAGCGGCCTACGGTCATAAAACTCGGACTGTTGATTTTGGGATAGTGAGCCTTCTAATAGTATTTCATGAGGCAATCTAATTTGTACGATGGGTTTCTATCCCCGCCTGACATCTGGATAAGTTAATTTTTCCTAGTGTGATCATACTTATATAAGAGCGAATACGTTTTATCACCAGTTGAAAAAATGATTTCTAATAAAGTAAAGGGTTTTTCAATAAGGACGGGTAGATTTTGGCGGCCTTTGGCGGCCATCCTGTCCCGGTGACATTTGTCAAATCTTCCGTCCATCATTCAGCCACCCATGCCAAATCGCCATGGCAAGTTACACGACTGAATAACGCGTGCAAGTGGTAAAACTTTGTTATCAAAAAAGTGCAAACTTTGCGTAATTTTTCGAAAACGACCTTGGCGAAGCGGTCACCGCGTCGACGGTGAGCGCTACAGAACGATGATAACCAATTTCTTATGACCCAAATTGAACCTTAAGGACCTAGACGACATGTGGTTCCAGCGGGATGGCGCCACGTGCCAAACTGCCACACAGCGGAGTGTGATGCTATCCAGCACGACCACGGATGATTATTTTAATTTGAATGTGGTACAAATTCATTAAAAAAAATGTACTTATATGTACTCCACAATTTAAAATTTGTACTCTCATACTTTCGCTAATATAACACATAGGCCGTGGTCCTGCTAGGTGGAACCTTCCTGGCATGACCACAATAGATTTAAGGTATTTTAATAAACTATATGACGAAAAATTACGTAGATTTAATTGTACTCAAATGTACTCTGTTTTGAGCACTCTTTAGCCCTATTTAGTTTCATGTGTCCTAAAAATTAGCAATGTAGCGAGTAAAGCAAGGTGATTATTATAAAATAAACCGTCGTACGTATGTACGGTTACAAAATGAAATTTAATTTAAATTTACCTACGTAGAAATAATGGCGCAGGTAACATTGTCCTAGATGTTTCGCAAAACAAAAACCGCTGTAAAACGGGCTAAAGAGTGCTCAAAATGGTCAATGTAATGGAGTACATTTAAGTACAATTAAATCTACATAATATTTCATCATATAGTTTATAAAAATACCAAAATCTATTGTGGTCATGCCAGGAAGGTTCCACCTAGCAGGACCACGGCCTATGTGTTATTTTAGCGAAAGTATGAGAGTACAAATTTTAAATTGTGGAGTACATAAAAGTACATTTTTTTTAATGAATTTGTACCACATTCAAATTAAAATAATCATCCGTGGTCGTGCTGGATAGCATCACACACAGCGGATGCCACATGGGCGCAATGCACAATGTTTGCACCAACAAACACTTATTTTGATAACAAACTTTTACCACTGCACGCGCTGTTCAGTCGTGTAACTTGCCATGGTGATTTGGCATGGGTGGCTGAATGATGGACGGAAGATTTGACAAATGTCACCGGGACAGGATGGCTGTGACGGGCCGCCAAAATCTACCCGTCCTTATTGAAAAACCCTTTTCATAGTACATAAATACATTACATCGGTATTCAGAATATTAAAAATATACAAAAAGTTTATAAAAAAAAATGCTTCCAAGTTGGTAACTTTTATCCATGGGATAGGTCGTTTCAATTAGGTTCTTTATTTATTTAATGGCCACAATCACACGGGTCGATTGGTAGATCAGGGTATGAACAAACACATTTTTCACTGATTTTCAAATAAAGATTGTGTGTAGCGTCCTTTTACATATATAACGAAAAGCAGAGTAGTAAAATGCTTAGGTACATTTTAGTCTAAGATCCGAACTAAGGTCGATCTTCACCGAGTTGATAATAGAATGAAACTTATTTTATTATGAACTTAGCATATTAGAAAACATATTAAAAATGGGTTGCCTAAAAAAATCCTGGACCGAGTATGTTTAATTGTATTTTAAATTTTTTTTTTTAACAAAATCCCAATTTTTTGCAGACAACCATATATCAACGTCTTCATAATAAAACAGCGCTTATGATGATATTAAAAAAAATCTATTATCCAATTAGGTGAAATTAACTGGTATCGACACATACGTGTTTATACCTGACAACCCAGTAGTCCCCCCACGTAAATAATAGAAAACCCAACGGCTGCACATTCTATACGTTTTGTACGTTAAGTCAGGACATAATTTTCTTATTATCTTGTTAGTGCAAAATTTTGTTTAAAATCATTAAAAAAAAAAGAAAAATTGGTCGGTCCAGGATTTTTTTAGGCAACCCATTTTTAATATGTTTTCTAATATGCTAAATTAATGATAAAATAAGTTTCATTCTATTATCAACTCGGTGAAGATCGACCTTAGTTCGGATCTTCTACTATTTACAAAAAGATTTGAGAAAAATATACTTTTGGTAGATATTTTCTCACAAAAATACTGTCTAGAGGGAGCTGCAAGATCTGCTATTAGCCCCTTCTGCTGACACGTCACATCCGTTGTGTCTTCTTATCAATACAATTGTCGAACCAATCCTACTCAGAAAACATTTGCAAGCTATCTTCCAACTACTAGATTTATTCTAAAATAAAAATAACTCGGAAGAGGTCAACATTAATGCTTAAATACATTTACGACAAGATTTGAGAAAAATATACTTTTGTTAGATATTTTTCTCACAAAAATGCCGGCTAGAGGGCGCTGCAAGACCCCGGCAGAGTCGTCGTTAACCCTTCTGCTCGGATGCGTCACATCCGCCGTAGACTTCTTATCAATACAACTGTCGAAATAAATCCTACTCGGAAAACATTCCCAAGCTAACTTCCAATAACTAGGTTTACCTATACTAATATTATAAAGAGGAAAGATTTGTTTATTTGTATGTATTGAATAGGCTCCGAAACTACTGAACCGATTTGAATAATTATTTCACTGTTGGAAAGCTACACTATCCACGGGTGACTTTTGATCCCGGAAATGTGGGGGGAAGGGGGGATATTTGAAAAAAGAAATTACGCGCGGGTGAAACCGCGGGCGAAAGGCTAGTTCTAAAATAAAAATAACTCGGAAAGAAGTCGACATAATGTTTGCGTAACAGTTTTCACAACTTTCTGACGTTTGTGAATAACACGTGATATTTTGAGATGGAAATAATTCTGTTCTTCATTTCTCTAAATAAGTATAAAGTTCTTGAAATAAGCTGAACTGTCAATGTACTGCATGTACTGTCTGTCTTTTAATGTTTTTTTGTTTGTTTGTCTTTGGCCAATAAATGTTTTTTCTTTCTTTCTGAACAAGGTAAATGACTTATGGTGAATTGTATAGACCTTTGTTTAACTTGCTCTCATCTGGAACTATTAATAAAAATATATTTTAATTGTTCAAGAAATCCAATTATATTTGATGTTAGTTAATTGACAATTCAAAGATTGTTAAAGCAATTTGCGGAAGAGCGAATATGTTATATAAACATAGAATATTACGCCAATTCCAAATTCTTAATCACCTGATGTTTTATTAATTAATAAGTTCAATGTAATGTCAAAGTGTGCAATATTTATACGTACGACGAGTACTGTTTTTTTTGTAAATAGATACCTATCATACCCGTACAACACAATCAGGTTTTCAGATAACTCTAAATAGTCACTGAGCTCTAAGTTGATCGTCGACACACGTCCCATTTACATCTACTACAGACTTTATCTAAAAAAGATAACTATGTTTTTCCGCGTTCGATACGATAATAAATCTATTTACACGTTATCCAAAACGAACACAAAACGCGTGAAATCCCAGAAGTACAAAGCGGAGTTAAATCGACGAAGTTGGCGAGACAAACTGTACCATCCGCCATTCATAGTCGCAGAGACAAGTTTGAATGAAAGCGTTCAAAACTTGTGCGGTCGCACTATGCCGTCTTCCAAGGAATTAGGCCGAAATGGCAAGACAGATTAGAAAACTTTGATAGCTCAGATAATATTTTTTCTACCAAATAAATGCTGTGGTCCTGAACGTCGATTGTAATTCCTTCGAAAGAAACGGAAACTTTTACGGCTGTTATTCATATGATAAACTTTAAGAACCTTTTCTGATTAATTCGAACACGAGTACAACATCTTTTGGGAACTATTGGTTGGGTTACAGTCAATCTGGGTAACTTTGACAGATCATCACTATATTTTTTTAGCTAACTTTTATTATGTAACGTTTGAGACAGAAGAGCTTACATAATATGTGTTCTCAGGTTGATTTTCATGTTGTCAAGTTATCTAACGCTTACAATAATCATAAAATTCATCAAAAACTGGCAATTTGTTGTGTGTCAAAGTTATACCCCCTATATGGGTAACTTTGAACCAGATTAAATTTTTCATAGGAATCATAACATTTATACATTTGGGTAACATTGACATAATTTTTAACAAAAAACGATAGTTTGGCGCGGTATTTTTAGACAAGTTTCTGACATTTACTCTGTTTGTCACTCAGGTTTGTCAGCTTCTTATTTTTTCTAAGAGTTCATTTACGAAGTTTGTTAACTACAGGAAAATAATAAATTTAATGTTATGCATCAACAGCAACATCGTAAATATAATAAAATTCTTTGTGATTTTTCTGTCAAAGTTACCCTGAAATTCAAAGTTACCCAGATTGACCGTATAATATTCTTTATCAAACGTTAAAAGGTTGCAATAGAACTTAACTATCTTGTAAAATCTGCGATCGCGAACAAATTATCATTTAAGTATTTTTTTTACCAATATTTATAAATCTGTTGTTTTGATACCCTTGGCTGTATTTCGGAAATATAAATGCCTATTCTATTTAGTTGAGGATGCTTTATCCTCTCCTCATCCCAGCGTATTCCCGATTGCATCCAGTATGGAGCTCAGGGTCCGCTTCGACTATGATCCTAGATTTGACAAGCCTGGTTATTACAATGGAGCGATTGCCATCTGACCTCCGTAACCCTACAAGGGAAACCAGACCTACTTGAGGATGCTTTATATTTATATATATCTTTGTTGCACAACATAAATAACAGACCGCAAACTAAGAGGCATCTCTGGTTGTCAGGGTCTGGTCCTAGCTCAGAGACGCTGCCGACGGCGGTGCAGGAGCGCGGGGGGGTATAGTGGGTATTCTCCGTGCACCAGTCTTTATAAAGACTGGGGCATGGATTGCACGAGTCCCACACACGGTTCGCCTACCCCAGACGAGTTATGGTGCCTAAATGCATTCCCCTCCACAAAAAAAAAAAAAATAAGAGGCATCGTTCATTGTGTTTCCATACTATAGACTCTTCGAACCTTTGATATCAAGTCTATGTAACGTAAAGCTATTTATATTTTAGGCAGTCAGGCTACGTTGCAAAAAATACAACATGTACCGTAAATGCGTACCATAAAATGTAATTTTATTCACAATTTCTTACTTAACCTAACCATATTTAGATGTTGGGGCCCGCTTTTCATCTACCGATAACATCTCGTTCCATTTTATAGAAGGCTTGATCACGCCACATCGGTCCCTTTTTTACAAAAAGAGCGCTCAGCCACCCGACTTGGTACATACTTTGCCACTCACACGTTCGATTTAGTTCCTTCATCTTTAACAGCGTTAAAAGCACTTAGCCGAAAAGTCTGAGTCTACTTTAGAAACGAGGAGAAAAGTTCATGAGGCGTCAAATTGTTTGTTTTGTTCAACTGCACAAACGATTAAGACGTGAGCATGTCTATTATTACTTTCATCATAATAATTTGTTGGTTTTATATTCAATCGCTTTTATTTTAATTATATGAAACGTTATCAGGAATTATCACTGTCCGCGCAAAAACAGATTGAGTATTATATTGGTACACATCGTTCATGACCCGGATTTATTATCACGTACGGCATATTTGTTACAGTCAGATTCTAAGTCCATATTTTTATTTTGGCGGTATAACATCATTATAATCGGTAAAGCACTTAACGGTTTAAACCGTATCAGACAGACCAAGAGACAGCAGATATACTAGTTCGTATTAAATACATATGTAGTTTCCGCGACCTCATGTGATAATAAAAAGTAGCTCATATGGATTTTGCTGATGTAGTATATTTTTATTATAATGTAAAGTTTTATTCATATCTACGTTCAATATTTTTTGTGTCAAAAAGTAACAAACTTCTTTTTATCCATCTTCACAAACTTTCGCATTAGTAAGTAAGAATAGTTCTAGTACCTAGTATAATTATGATATAGTGTATTGAGAGGTGCCTCAGGTAATTTTGCATAGTATACCTCTATATTCACCCATTGAGCAGGCGCTAGCATTCACCACCGCCCCACAACATTATCACGTCGGCAATCCATCTTGCTTTATATTACTACGTTTCTTTCTGGTCAAGCGTTCTGCATTCAGTGGAACGCTTCCCGTTCGTTCGTTCGAACGTTCCCTTTCCTTTTGTGAAATGCAGTAGGTAGCATGTTCTTCCAAGATAAATAAGATAACATAAAAATACAATTTACCATCCATATTTAAATGAAATGTTTTATAAGTTAATGCAGATTGAAAGCAAATGATTCATTATTAAATATCGAAAGTTTTTTGTTTCATGATAAGAAATTAATTTACGGGGACATGATCGCAATGAAAATGATAAATAATTATTTTTTCCCTCACACATTGACTTTCTAATAATTAAACGTTTTATTTATACCATAACCATAAATATAGGTTCGAACTCCCGTTTTCTCACTCCCTAAATGAAGTGCATTGCAAAATATCAAAATACTCATAGGTACCTATGTAGGCCTTCTGTGAAAGGGTGGTACTGTACTGCCCAGGTCGAGCCGGCCCATTTGACTGACAAACAGGAACTATGTATCGACAACATGGCTCTACCACAAAGATTACTAAATATTTATACCTAAACTTTACTAATACCTCACCGCCTTGCGGCACTGGTAAAGTGGTATAAATAAAAGAGAATTCTAATAAATTAATAGTACAAATAAACTGATAGTAGAGTTTAAAGTTGCTCTTAAGTCAGCAGTGTCCGTTATATTGGCGCGAATGTTCCCACTCAGTCCACAAATCTCCTAGTATTAGGGTGGAGTAAATTCTCGAAACGTAGGGTTGTGGGTTACGTTTGTGTAAAAAAGCAGTAAAAGTAACCGGTTTTAAGTGGAAGTACAGTACCGGGACATAAACCGGGCATAAGATAAACACCTGCAGTCTGTATAAAAGTTCCGCACGTTATAAAAGTGTTTTAGCTTGGGTCTACATTGTGTTGTCATCGATCATAGTAAACTTTATTTTAGGGAATTTTAGGGATGAATTTTAAAAAATCAAATCAATGTGCTATTGACGTAAGTACTCTCAAATATTTTAGTCAGGACAATCTTTACTCCATCAAAACACAACTTGTGAAAAATACCAAATCAGGCAACTCATCTTTCATCTATTGTAAAAAGTCAGGTAAATCGAAACATGTTAGTTTTATTAAATAAACCAATTGATGACTTGACCATCGCATAGAAATACAATATAAATACATAATAAATATCGCTGGACATCATTCACACAGTGCCATCTAGCCCCAAAATAAGCATTAGCTTGTGCTATGGGTGCAAGACAACGGATAAACATTACTTATATACTTTTTTTGTAAATACATACATATTAAACATAGAAACACCCAGACCGATACAAACAGACATGTTTGATCATGCACACAAATGTCTGTACCGTGCGGGGATCGAACCCGCGACCTCTGGTGTAATAGCCGACTTCTTGACCAAATGGCTCGTCAAAATATCTCGAAAGTAAATACATATTCGTATTTTGTTAAACATTATTAGTGCTATTTCCCAAGACAATCTATTAATTGGGGAGGGGTTTTACATAATTATCTCTTTTGCATTGTGTATTTTTGGCTCTTAGCATCACTTAAACGGAGAGTGAACGTACAAAACAGATTACGACTCGAATCATTTTTGCAATCAAAATGTATCAAAATTAACTAAAGATATACGTCGTGTGGTAGCCCTACCCAGGCGTCAATACTGGCCGGTTTCGTCCCGCTTTGCCAATTCTGAGACCACTTTATTTTGTTCGATCTAACGTGGTGGGACTTTTTATTTCTACTGTCAATATTGGTTTCATTTTTAGGACGAACATCCATCCTGGTTATCTTAATGTCTTCGGGGGAAAATGTTTTCCTATTTCTAGCACGAGTGGGACTAATATTTACACAATTTCAGGAACGCAATTATTAACTATCTGCAATACAATATACGGGTATACGTACAAGTATGTATGTACGTTTGATTTTACAATTTGCAGTTTGGAAGTTGGCTCTGTTAATGCTCATAGCTTAAATCCTGGGTGGACTCTAACATTTGTGATTAAGGTTTTCTGGTCGGAAAACCTTCGTTCGGCGTTTGAAAGTTATACCAATGTGCTTCGAAAATAAGTAAAGCTGGATGCTTCTGTGCCCCGTCTCTCGTTGATTCTGTCGGACTGCTATCCAATCGTACCATAGCGTGAGCAATCGTAGCCGAAACACATCAAGGAAGACATTATATTATTACCTTGGAAAGCACGTAAACCCTTAGTCTGGTCTCATTTGAGATTCTCTCACTTATGCTGCGGAGTTAGTTAATGGTGAGGGTAACCACTGTTCCTACCCGGAAATTTGCTGGAACCATTATAATGTATTCAAGTCCCCAGGCGTTCTAGATTCAACGAGAATTGTGAGACAATAGCTATGTTTGTCTTAGCGGTGAAAGTTTCCCTATTCAGCAAATTACATGAAGTATCTTGTGGATACTTCGTCTATAATAATTGGTATTCTACTTCGGGATATGTTGTAAATTACAACATATTCCTTAACTAGACCTCTTAACTAGTTATTTCATTAATTACAACTTGTAATTAATGAATTAACTAGTTAAGAGATTTTCACGCAAAGTGATTTAAAAATCTAATAGGTTACAAAAAAACGCCTTGTTGGTAGTACCTGGGTCGAACTAACTTTGCTAGTTTTGTGATGACTAAGCCAACACCCTTAATTGTAATAATTAATTAATTCGAACATAAATAAGCTGATCCCTTTTTCATTTTAACAAAAAAATAATTTGCTACACAATTTATACAATCAAACGGTATGTATGTAATAATAATATAATATGTAATGAGTATTCATATTATGGTTTACATCTTAGTTAAAAGGTACTTAAGAACTAATTGACTACTAAGTAATTTAATTCTAACACACAGCACCAAAAACTCTAGTGTTAAAATTGTCATTTGAAAGTGAGTGAACTCGACACTCACTCAACAAGGTCTGTGGAATAAGCACGCTGAGTTGAGAGCTCAGCCAGTTCGTGACAACTTGCTTGATTTGTGGATTTCAACGGTTTTAATTTGTTGAAACAACTGTCGAGCAGAACTGGTAAGGCGACGGCCACATAGGCGTGGACATCGTATATGGGAATATCGATTTGTCTTATGAAACATATGTGGATGAAAACGATGAAAACATACGATAGAATATAGAGGGATTTCATGACTTATGGTTTTAACGATAACTATTATTTTTAAAATACACCTTTAACAGGAGCGAGCTGGAAAATTTACTGCTTATAAGGGATTAGCTCTGTTAATTTATAGTTCTTAAGCTTACAGGGGCTTTAGAGCGAAAAGATGTAAGAGTTTTAGTCAATACTTTCAGTATTTCTTAGAATTCAAAAATCAAATATTAGCAAATCACATCCTAGGGCTATTTATTCCCGCCCAGAATAATTAGAACAATTATCCGCCTCCGTGGAACATTGGCTAAGCCGCTCGGGTATAAAACCCGGAGGTTGTGGGTTCGATTTTTGTCTTGGGTCTAGATGTCTGCTAGCCATCTACCATATGTGATAGCCCGTTCACTTAAAATAAAATGCTCGAAAATCAAATGAGCCTACAGTCTG
Organism: Mecyna flavalis; assembly: GCA_949319885.1. Classification (NCBI taxonomy): domain Eukaryota; kingdom Metazoa; phylum Arthropoda; class Insecta; order Lepidoptera; family Crambidae; genus Mecyna; species Mecyna flavalis. The sequence continues at coordinate 13,647,398 of OX439426.1, forward strand.
GCAGCACATTGAGTGACGCTTCCTGGTGAAGTGTCCCTCAATGCAATAGGCCGCAGTGACCGCTTACCATCATATGTGCTGCGTGTCTGTCTGCTAACTGATCTTGTATAAAAAAATTACTCTTAGCAAAGCACATCCTACGGCAATTTGGTCTGGGCGCAGTTCGGGCGTCGTGAAATTTGGTAAACAAGCAAGTCAGTCGCGTTTCGGGCGTTTGTTCCCACCCAGAATAATAAGAACAATAAATAAATAAAAAACCGTACATAACATTGATTCGTTCTTTAGAAACTTTAGATATTACCTAAATAATTTAGAGAACCTAAAGAGATTCGTACCAATGTGACAAGTACCTAAACAAATTGTATGAGCGGGCCTGGACGGTCCTCTAGGCTTAATGGCATAACTTTACCATTAGCGGTTAAATGGATGTGTATATCCTCATAACAGGACGGAGCTGTTTTAATGAGTAACACGTGTGACCTCTTTTTGTGCTAAGTTTTTTGATTGGGACTTGAAAAAACGTTTATCTCTATGATTAAGCAAGTTTGTTACCATTTCATCTCTATAGTGAACAATTATATTTTCACTAAGCATTTTAAAATATATACCTGATGATCGAAAACTTGATTGATACCAGAGTTACCAAATGGTTGGTGATCCCAAATTCAGGCAATGTGAAATTCAATGTACACTTTTACCGATGCGATATGATAAAACCCATAAAACGCCAAAACCACGACCAGGCACTTAAACTAACGACATTGCTAGTTTCATTTATAAATAGATAGTCAAAAAAAGAAAAACAAAACAATTCTAAAATCAATTATATCCTCATACGTAACATTGAATTCACAAGTTTTACTCAGACAAGGCTTTAGCGCGGGCTCAAAGTATTTTGGGCCCTTTCCTATTCGAACGTAAAAGATAAAAGGCGTTCAAGGGGTTCTGGAAAGACGAAGAAAACCACGGGTACCTCTGTGTCTGCACTCGGCACTAAATCTCAAAAATAGTACTATATATTTTAGATCTTAAGCTGATGGCATCCGATCCGATGGTAAGCTCCAAAGTGCGCGTAAAACGTATGTCGTGACACATTTAACAATTTTATTAGTACTAATAAGTTTTTGTCATGGACTAAAATACCATTAAATGTGGAAGGAAGACATTTGCCCTGCAGTAAGATAGTAGGGATTTACATTAAGATAATAATATTATTTTTACATGTCATTTGGCACTTGGCAGTCGCTTCAATATTATTACCAGACTGGCCAAGTCCTGGATCATGGTGCAAGTGTTCCGAACTACGAAATAAAAAGTTTGGAGAAAGAAAAGGAAGTTCACCTTAGATCGGCAATAAAAAAAGACGCTGAAGGAGGTTCATGTGCAGTGAATAATGGCTGATAAATTAGATTGTGATTATTTAAATTTAGAATTATGTTCTTTCTCGGTCACCTATGAACAAATTACTATGTAACTCGTACAAAATTACATTGTCTTTAGATCCGATTGTACTACAGAGTTTAGTTTACACTATAACATTATAGAAACAATCTCAATATTGGAGCACAATTGCCAACCGCCTTCAAGTTTCTAGCTTGTTGTATGAACGGCGACAAAAGCTCTACTTAAAGCTCGAAAATCAGGAGACTTCGGCAAGATTTACAAGTAATTGTGTGCAAAGTAGCTTTATAAATATTTAGCTTGTCGCGTCTTTGAAACTTCTCATCTCTTTAATATGTTTTAGTATTAAAAGGTTCCTAAAGTTTTTCAAGTTACAAAAATATATTATACATTTGATGTGGAGCTTATAGCAAATTATAATAATATAATATCATTGTTCAGTGCCAAACAGTAACTAATAGTAGTAATTTATATAAACATTTAAATAATTGAAATAGTATTTTAAGTGTAGCTGTAGGTAATATCGTTGTCCTGGGTCCAATTCCCGGGTCGAGCTTCGATTTTTTTTAACAAAGCTTGGGTTAGTTGTGATCACTAGCTCGCTACCACGCTTGCCAAGTGCGGATTGCATTGGTCTTCATTTTGGTGATCGAGACCTTTGCCCTTCAGTGGGTATTAATAGACTGATACTTATAAAATTTCTACTTTTTTCAATCAGTTTTCCAATATCGTGACGCTTTTGTACCAATTCTAGTTCATTCATCAGGAAAAGGCCGATAATTACTTTTGTAACTGCGCAGACTGGTGCAAATCTAACGATCTCCTGCCCAACTTTCTGTGGCGATAATTTAATCACGGCGTGGTGGGTCTGCATCTTAATTTATTGATTCCGTAGCGAAGTTATCTGTGAAAACTTACGCTTTAATTATTAAGTTTGAAAACGAAGTGTGTTTCAATTAAAAAATAAGTGAAGATTTTGCTCCGGGTCCGCGATTCAATAGTTATTATAATGTTACAGGCTTTTATTTAGGTTCACGATATTTTGTTTGAAATGAAAAAGTCGATCTTACTTTTCGGTTACCGATTGAACTGTAATTTTGCATGCATGTGTAAATTGAATGACAATGATAATATTATGGAACTGATTTCATGATGGAATCAGAGGCCACGGTAGTAAAATGAAAAAGCCCCCATCGAGTTTGGACTCGTTTGATCCGTCTTGATGAGTACTTTGGTGCTAGATGGTAACCAAGGTTTGATGATGGGGCAACAAGATGTCTATATAACATTGTTTTTAAAACGTATTTTTTTAATATTTTGCTTGTCTTGTCTTGTCTTTGGTTAAATGTCTAGTTCAACAAATTAGACTGGAAACTCTCTTCGGTTTCTGTGTCAAGTTTAAATATTAATATCCTCCTCCGGCCAGTGATAGCTTGACCACCAATGTCAATATTAGATGTCGTAGGACTCGTAGGTCCTGCTAGTTTTTATTCATACCTGTGAATCCTGTGATCAGGGGCCACCTTTGGGAAAGGGTCGGCTGGAACCCAATCTATTCTTAAAATATTTTTTGTATAGAATTCAACATTAGAATTTAACCAAACTTCAACACAGAAGACTGTATGACTTAGTAATAGTATTCAAATGGAAATCGTATTGATAAATGTTGTAAACATTTTGGCAGAGTTTCTTGCTAGTTTTCTCGAGGATTCAGGCGACTGGGACCATATGAAACTGGAATCGCGGTCCCAGTTACCTGATAACATTTTTGAATCGGTCGAATGGGACCATAACTTTGTTTTATTTATGACCCCTTTTCTGCTAACTGTACAAAATCTTGTATTTCAACAATGGATTTGTTGTTAAAATTACGGGTGGTCCCACTCACCTGACGAAATAAATAAATAAAAACTTATCAGGCAACTGGGACCGCGGTCCCAGCTAAGTATGTAGTGGTCCCAGTCGTGGTAGCAACATTCCGATGCCAGTGATGAAGTCACTCTGTAACATTGGTACTTGACTCCATAAGTACATCTTTAAAGCCAACATAAATGAAGAATATTTTGGATTTTTAAGGCTACCCATGGATAGGTAATTCATTATGACGTCAAAGATGTCAGGGATGAGGAAATTAATTTAGTGAAGCTTCTTAATGAAAGACACTATGGAATTGCATACTTACGTGGGACGGGATAATTTACCTATCGCCAGACCCAACAAATATGTTTTGAAACTTTTTACAAATAATATTGCATAAAGATCTGAAAATAGCAAACGATTATTATGCTCACCGCGCTGAAATGTGTGGTGTGATGTTAACCAGACAAAAATTCTTTAAACAAACCTCTCCTTGTAAAACTAAGAACAAACCATCTATTCAAGAAAATTAATCCATACTAAAATTATTATTATAAATGCAAAAATAGCGCTTGTCTGTCTGTTACGCTTAAACACTCAAACCTGTGAATCGATTTTGATGAAATTGGGTGGGATTATGCTCGTAGGTGTTGCAAAGGCTAGAGACTAGAAAGGACTTTTTATAATTCTCAGTTTCCATAGAATAAAGGCTGGCAACGCATCTACGATCCTTCTGGTGTCGCAGATGTTCATGGGCGGCGGTGATTGCTTACCATCAGGCGACCCGCTGCTGGGCCGGTCAATAGCAAAGCTGGCACCGGCTCGTCCCAATCGGGTGTGAAGGGGAAACCGGGGGAGTTTAGTGGGTAGTGGACGCTTTTTTTAGTCTCGAGTCCCACACACGGCCGTGGGTCTAGCTAGCCTGCGGTTATGGTGCATAAAAGCATTCTCCTCCGAAAAAAAAAAAAAAAAAAAAAAAGGCGACCCGCTGCTGGCTCGTTTGCCGCCTCTGGCATAAAAAAAGAATAACATAAACGCAAGTGTTCTTGTTTGTCCTCTTATGTCGTTGCAACAACAGACTAAATACTAAATAGAGTTGCCGTACTGTGTAGGAATACTATTGAATAACTAATCTCCAAAATTGCAACGAAGCAACTGATCGAATTCATTTGTTCTGGTTAGTTTGGCAGCAGGAAAGTGACATATTAGGTTACTTTTTATCCCCGAAAATATATTACTATATTATAATATCACTATCCTGCGGAATAACGTCGTTTAGTCGACGCGTGCATAGCCGCGAGCAAAAGACTAGTAAAAAATATAAACCGAGTGTTATATGAAATATGTGAAACAGGCCACACGGTGTTGTTTATGATCGCTACAAACAATTTGCCTATTACGCGTTGTTTACATGATATACAAATCTGACATCGTTTACGTCATAATTTCACTGCTACAGCGCTTAAATGGCGAATCGTGTTCGTGGATCAGATTTAGAGGGTTCATGAGCGCATAAATGATTGGGTTAGCTGAAACTAGGTACGCAGTACATAATAAAATTTTAGTTAGAAAATGTTACAAAGGTTTTCAATGCAAGTAAGTATTATAGTGCGCACTTACTTGTACACTAGGTATGATATATCCTGCGTAGTTGGCTGATCGTAAAAGATTGGCCGCCGTAGCCGAAAACTCGGCTAGAAGGACATTATTATTATAGATCTCCACTCGTGGTAATTTTTCAGGCAAAAACTTGTAGGTCTCAGATCACACTACAATATTTTGAGATGTATTTTCAGAATAATTATAAAAACTCAGTGTTTTTCTTTAATAAAAGACGAATAAAATGTTATTAACTATCTAACTATAACAAAGGTATCGTCTACGTTATACATAATTACCTAGCTATTTCGTGGGTGATAAATAAAACCTGGAATATTGTGCGGAGCTTCGACAATATGTATGTTGGTGATAAATTAGGCCTCAATTAAAGCACCCCTCGGACACTGGCTGATATACAGCCTCTTAGCAATGTTGCCGACATATTGTGCACCCGCTGAACAACCAGGAAAAACTGGACAAGTGCGAGTCGGACTCATCCATCAAAGGTTCCGTACAAAACTGCAAAAAAAAACCGATTGAAACCATATTCTGGCAAATAAATTTTTTATTATTATATTTATAGTTATTATAAAAAAAAATTGTAATACACGCATAACAAAGCTATTCATAGATACCACACTTTAATAAATAGATTGAATATTACATTCGGCCAGCTGTATGACTATATTTTTTTAACAATTGAAATACAAATGTCTTCAGATTTATCGTAAATTCGTTCATATAGAACATTTATTACCTTTGAATTCTAGGTTACCGTTCTATCAACTTTGACACCCTAAAGTGTCGAGATGCGCATCTTTGCAGAACATTAATAACACTAGTTTACAAAATATAAAAAATTTCATGTCCTTCCAGTGACAATTTAGGAGTTTTATTTTTCATTGCTTCAAGAGATAACAAAGTGGTGCTGAACCCTAAACTTGAACGTCTGCCGATCTCCAGACACGTCTACCGGATTTATTGGCTCTCCAACGAACAAAAATTAGCTTTTATAATTTGCAAGTCCCCCTTGTTCGAGATGTTGAAGGAAAATTATGACTTCCTCTTTTAAAAAAGCTGTTCATCATTCTAAAAGAGATAGGAGCTTTGATTTAATAGTACCCCTATATGAACAGATAGTAAGTACTAAGAGGCTATAAATTATACATAATTGCTAATTTATTCGGCTGTATATAATAATATAGTCTTTGGCCATTACCCTGCACGCGACAGGACAATGATTAATGCTTGCCGTAACAGTTTCTGGAAAACTTTAATTAATTTTAATAAGTCCTCGAGAATGAATGTAAAAAAACATTAAGTAATCAATAGAGGGAAAGTTCGCACCCAACTCACGCCGCTAGCGCATTTTGAATTCAGTTGTTAATACATTGTTCGGCTTGTTCAAACATAGTTCGGCGAACGTGGCTTTACACTGAATTCGCTCCATAAAATATTGACTATAGCTTTGATTTCTTTTACTAATAATTTTTACAGAACATGCATTACACAAAACCGACCGTATTCATTATGAAAATAAAACGTATAAAAAATATACCAACATTACCAATATATAAATTATTATAAGCGTAGTACGGGAGTAGAGCCGCAAACGCAAAAGTTCAAATTGCTATCAAGATAGGTACAAGTCTAACATAGTTTATTGGAAATAGAGTTTTATAGTGGTTTCTGATATTTACGCGATTACTACTCATTAAATAAAACAACTTAAAAACGGATGATCTCGCGATATACCTATTTCCAATGATAATATAATATCATTGCCTATTTCTACATTTTATAGGGTTTAATATAAAAACGTATATATGTTTATAGGGTTTAATATATCGCGAGTTTATCAGTTTTAAGTTGTTTTTTTTTTAATTAATAGAGTTTTATAAAGCTGTATTCATAGTAATATCTAATCAAATTACCTGACGATAGGGTTAGTACTAAAAGTGGTCTTGCATATTTTGGAGTAGACACAAACTACATACCTACAGTCGAATATTCAAATTTTTTATAACACATAGGACCGAATCATGTAAATTTTTATTTTTGAATAAAAAGATATATGTAGTTATATGGTCCTATTTGTAGTCTATAGTAATTATTAATAATAGCTCATGATCCAAACAGTACTGCAATTCCCAAGATAAATACTTAAAAGCTCTACAGAAACTCGATATTCACATACACGAGATAAGTACATAATATATTCAGTTGCCAAACAAATAAGGAATCGCTGAATTCAGCCCGAGGCTGTGAAACACGTTCAAATGAAGGTATCAGCCGTATCGTATTGCCGTAGTGTAGTTATTTCACTTTCCTACATTCTACCTCGTATACACGAGTAAACGGGGTAGGTACGAGTACAGTCAGCGACAAAATGATCTGAGCGTTCAAATCTACCAAAAATATCTGAACATTTGAAAAAAATCACTCTTAGCACAATACTTTTGGGTGTACTCTATCCGGTTCAGATGCTATTAGGATAATACCTTTTGGAGCTGCGTTACACGACAGCAATGACTGCTAGATGACTGACACACACACTGACCAAATAATGCGTTGCTAAGGGTGCCATCAGACGGACTGCAGCGACTGCGCGCAGTCGATATATTCAACTGCATGCAGTTGCTATATACAACTGCTTACAGTCATGATATCAACTGCACGCAGTCGGCTGCAGTCGTGTGAAGTCAATATCAATTGCATGCAGTCGTTCCTTCAACTTCGCGCGGTCACTAGCCGACCGCGCGAAGTCGAAGGCACGACTGCACGCAGTTGATATTGACTTCACACGACTGCAGCCGACTGCAGCCGACTGCAACCGACTGCAGCCGACTGCGTGCAGTTGATATCATGACTGTAAGCAGTTGTATATAGCAACTGCATGCAGTTGAATATATCGACTGCGCGCAGTCGCTGCGGTGCAGTCAGTCTGATGGCACCCTAACGTTACGGACAAGCGCAGTTGACGTCATTTGTAGCTCGATTCCAAAAGGTATTATCCTAATAGCATTTGCATCTGATAGTAATTTATATCGTTTGTTGTCATTTGTTAGAACCAGGGTAATAATTACTGCATTCTGCTCTTATTAGATTTCCCAAAAGTAGCGCAACCGACGTACTATCGAGGTCACCCGCGCGTGATCACCGTTAAGGCTAAAATCCTGTGCAGTATTTTCACGTTTACAAGCGCCGCTCCTAAGAAATCACGATGCGCGTGCACGGTATATTTTTCCAAAAGTTATCACGCGCGGGAGTCCTCGATCGTACATATGAGTTTGGTTTGTGCTTACTTTGCGGCGAATAGTTTCGTAACAACTTTCTGCTAAAACTTTGATTGGCAACTATTTTCGCGGTGTGAAATGTGAATGGATTTTTGTTCTGAACCAATAAGCAACTATGAGGTAAGTTTAACACTTTAAGTGCGTTGGCACAAAAACCTGAACTTGCCGCGACTGCGTTACGAACAAATACTGGTCGTACGTACCTAAGCCAGAAGTGCGTTACGACCAGTATTTTGACGCACCACCACCTGACTTCCAGGGCCTACACAGACGTGGAAACTCATCGTACCAAAGATTTTCTTTTTCAAACCTTTAGGTCATATCCCTGTTTATACACAACTGCCGTAGCACAGGGTTCTGAAGGATATTTTGGAAGATATAAGCATTTTTCGAAATCATTGATTTACGACCATATATTAGGCGTTTAGCATAGAAGCGAAAAAATACTAGTGATGGGATCTAAACAGTTAAACAACAAATGATTTTTATCGATATTTTTATTCAGACCTAAAAGATGTTACATATTTTTAACTAGAATATATTCAATTAAGGAAAAAAGTATGAAAATAGTTAGTTTACTTTCAATAATTATTAATATAATCTGAGGTAATTATTATATAATTCTTTGTTTTTAGCGTTTATTTAACCAATTGCGATTTTATAATTTGGCACCTGTCAATTTTACATTTATATTAACCACAGAGATCACACAATATAAGATTTAATGACAAGTTTTTTTCGCGATCATTTCGTTCTCGCGAGCCTCCAAAAATCTATCGATACGCGTGTCGATATTACAGGCAGAACTAGTGCACAGCGCGGGCGTAAGCGGGTGGTTGCGGGGCTGGGGGGGTGCGTCAAAATACTGGTCGTACCGCACCAGACGAAAACAATTTCCTTTCTATGCGTTACGACCATTATTTTGCCGTACATTTTTTTTGCAGATTATTGTTCTACTAGAAACAACAAAAATGGGAATACCATTATCTCTTTTATACACATATGGGAACATAGAAAAATAGCCCCCGCACCAAGCGTAAAACAGGGACAGAGGGCTGCCGCACTGGCGGAAAGGCGAATACGTCAAAATAGTGGTCGTAACGCACTGAATGTGTTATTTTTTCAATAAAACTTTTATTTTGTTTTAGAACTATTTTATTTTGATAAACGTTGGATGTCATGTTAAAAAAGGTATGGGCCGTGATCCGAGTGAATGGCTCAATGTGAAACACTGTAGACTCCTCTAGCCTTTCATTTCAAGGAAAGCGAGCCAGTTTCTCACATTTATATTAAAGGAACACGACCTATTATTCCTATTAGAATGTAAAAAAGGTTTATTTTTCTCACTTTAGGGGTGTGTAAAAAGATAGTGAAACTGCCAACGCCATCTATCACAGAGCGTAGAGGGCGCTGAAACTAATCTCAAGCGCTGAAACTGAACCGAAACTCGGCAGACGCAAGTTGTGAAATATCTAGCTTACGGGTTTGTCGGTAGGTGGCGCTATTTTACACAAGTTAAGGGTAACTTAAGAACTCAAATATAAAGGAATAGAGCATTTGTCTTATTTTACTTCTAATTTGTGATCGACGCCGAGGTCGAAGAAGAGAATAAGAGTAAACATTTAATTCAATTATAAGTTATCTGCGGCGCTCGTGGCGCAGCTGTGACAGTGGTTCGTTAGCGATAACGAAAGTCAAGCTACCTACGCCGCGGTCGGTTAATGGATGGGTGACCATTCTGACCATATTTAGTGACATTAATTTCGAGCGTCTCCGTGCTTCGGAAGGCACGTTAAGCTGTTGGTCCCGGCTGATATTTACTATAATGTAAATATTAGTCGTCAAGCCTAGTCAGAGGCCATTTGGCGGCTTGATAACATCTGACATTAAGGTTGGTCACTTGCCTTACGCACCCCTCCCAACCCGCACTAGGCCAGCGTGGTGGTATGGCCCACACTATCTCACAATTGAGATAAGGCCTGTGTCCCAGCAGTGGGAACGTATATAGGCTGATGATGATAACTTATCATCATCATCATCATAATGATGATGATGATGATAAGTTATCTGCTACATAACATAATATAATTTTATTCTAGCAGCCAGTCCCAGCTTCCCACGGGTGGATATAAACCCTGTCTTGATATTGAAAACAGAAAAAAAAACATTTCACCTAATTCGGTGCGCTTTTCTGAGGTTTTACGTGCACATACCTTTAGACGTTATTTTTTTTATTATAACGAAGATTGTATTCACTCACTGCAGTCTTCTTTTTCTATACATAAACAAATAAATCACTATTTTAATCAGAACAAACCATCATGATCTAATAAAATAAAGTTGGTTTGAAAAAATATTTGAAAAGTAAGGAGGGAAAATAATAATTAATATGCATTTAAAAAAATAAAGCTGAAACTTAGATATATTTTATCTACATCCATACCATAATATGTCTATTTTATATTCAGGAGCGATGAGCAAACGCCCTACATTTAGATATAAGTATCTGTGGCTGCATTGAAATGTTTACATTTTAGTGTCGGTAACCGATACTTAATTTCTTTCAAATTTCGAACGTCTTCTTTAAAAGTAAAAATTAATAGGTTTTTTCGATTATCGAATTAGTCGATTAGTAATTTTATGTTCCATTCCTATACATTTAATTCGATGCTAAAATTATAACAATCGATTTGAGAATCGAAATCAACTCGAGTCTAGATTGTTTATGGATTTTAAAAACTACTTATGTCAGTACTAACTTTTACATACAGATTAAGTTGGTAACTAGGGCGTTTGCTCATCAATCCTGACTATAAAATAGACATATTATCGTATGAATGAAGATAAAGTTATGTATGTGACTGTACATAATTAGTCATTAAAATACTCATGTGATTCTTTTATGAAACTCACTTCGTTCGTTTCATAAAACCACATTCGTATTTTAATGACCCTCATTATGCAGCAGTCACATAAATAACTATTTATCGTCCTAATACTTTAAAATGAAAATATCTCAGCTTGTGAAAATTCTAAATCTTTATTTGCTGAGGCAGCAGTGAGCTGATGCATAAGTTGCAGTTGAACTTTAAAATATACTATTTAATAAAACGTCTGGTATACTGTCTATACAGAAAAATACTTTACTAAAGTCTTCTGAAATCGTACATGTTTTTTATAACGTGCGTAATAAGACCTTTTCTTAAAGGCAATTCTTATTTTTTTCCAACAAGGCAATAAACAATGAATACATTACTACTATCACAGAATATTATAATAGTGCTAACGTACTACCACCGTGTTGTGCTGTGGTAGAAATGTTTCTTCAGAACGCAGTGAGCTCGCAAGTAGCATTTGAATTTAAAAGTTTTGAATTCGGTTCCCGCATTGAGGGTTGGTGGGTGGTCCATTTTTTTAGGTAAATAATTGTTTTTCGGTAATATTAATATAAGATAGATATGTACTTAATTACATTTAAATCTTAAAATTCGAAGCTCAAAGATCAGTGGATTTTATGTATAAGATCAGTATGGCAACTCATTAAGCCATTATTATTTAAAGGTTAAGTATCACTAAATGGTAAAGTAAAGTTGGAAGTAAATCATACTTAATTAATTTTATTTATTTATAAATATCTCTGGACATTAATCACACAGCGCCATCTAGCCCCAAACTTGTGCTTTGGGTGCAGACAACTGATAAACATTACATTTTTTTTGCAAATACATACAAATTATACATATAAACATCCAGGCCGATACAAACAGCACATGTTCATGCACACAAATGTTTTTACCGTGCGGGAATCGAACCCGCGACCTCTAGTGTAATAGCCGACTTCTCGACCCTTACACCAAATGCTACATTAATAGATTCAGCAGATATATCCTTGAGCTAAGTTATAAAACCTCTCTACTCATCCTCAGTGATTTGAGACAAGGTACTTAGAATCAACAGTGTAGCTTATTGTTTATTTATGTGAGATACTTTTTACTGCGGCAAAATTTACAACCCCGCTGCGACGAGCACAAAGCATAATAAACCTCGGATAAATGTATTCTGGAGAAATACTCCTTTCTCGACGGACGTTCTCTAGTTTTGCGGGAAAGATGCGAAAAACCCAATTCAGTTCCGAGTGCGCAAACACCTAGAACATTGGTCTAAGCACAGAAGTAGCTAAGTTTGCAGCTTCACTTCTAAGCACTCTAATACATGCAGAGTCATTCAGAGTTTGAAGTAAATATAGTGAAGGTTCCATTAAACAGATCAGGTAAATGATAGTATTTAAGAACCAGCGCTTTTTTTAAAAAAAAAATCATGTAAAATAAAATTGTAAAGTAAAATCAGAAAGCTGAAATATTGAATAAAAAAAGATATTTAAATTAAATTAAATCTCAAATCATAAATCTCATGAACGTACAGTGACGTTTCACTACTGGACATTCAAAACAAGCAAAAGCAAAGCCTAACAATTGAATAACATTATTATTATTATTATTTTTATAAGTCATTAGGTGGCAGTTTAAAAAAAAAGAAATAACGCGCGAGTGAAAATGCAGGCGAAAGGCTAGTTTATTATATCCCGGGCTGTTACCTGGACAAGTTGCTTTTTTTTTCTATTAAAATATAGGCTGATGCTAAACAGCGGTCAATGAAATCCTTAGAGGCGATTGTGACTACCATTTCTCTTTATCACATTAATAAAGACAACAAGTCAGGGGGCGCTATTATGCCCCTGGGACTTGGGTAACGATGTGCAATAAGTCAACAGACTGGCCGGTGACTACACCGAAGCTCACTGAAATATTTAGCCCTCCGTAAAATTTACATTGAATTTAGATTATTTGCTTTAAGAAAAGGTCTATTTTGGGGAAATAGAAGCCTTTTTTTTATGTTACCTACTGGAAATAAAAGTTGCAAATGTCACGGTGACATGTTTAACAAAACAACTCATAAATAAGCAAATTCTCACTCCATGCTTATAATAATAAATTCCTAATACCATGACGTTAATGTCAGCCACTTTAATATACTCTTAACTCTCACTTTAAGTACTTTTGGTCTATAATACTCCTCTCTCATTTGTCAAGCGGTGAAGATTCACTCCAATTTGTATAATCAGTAAAATCTTTGAAAACATTGTCCTATAGTTTCAATAAACACTATTCTGACCTTTTCATTGTAATTCGTGAAGTTGTACACTATGGTAAACACACGAAAGTAGGTAAATGTTTTAAAAGCGTAATAGCTGTTTTGTACAGGTTTCATTTTGAGGTGTAATACACACGCAAAGTTAAAAGAACGACGTCCACTGCGGTAAAATTATTTCAATGTAATTTTTGACGGAAATTTATAAAATAATAGTACGTACATTTTGAAGCAGATATATAAATAATTTAAATATATGATAAATAATGCTGACAGTTAATAAGTTATGTCACAATTTTGGTAAGGGCCCGTTAATTGATAAGTTTGAAATTAGGTCTTAGCGAATTAACGGAGGTCTTAACCACAAATATTACTTGTTCTTGTTGTTTCAAAACTCTCTGACAGCGTTTATTTATCAAATAACTAGATGATGTCTGTCTTATCAATTTTCAAAAAGAGAAGTCATTGTCATTCTTTTATGATAGATTAATTATTAATTTAGGAGACTTTCTGAGTAGTGAAATTATTCTTTTTCTTTCATTATGGATTATCACTTTGTTAACTCCTGACCTCTATTTGATGTTACGAGTATTTAAGGCCTATGACATGACTACCTTTACCTACTCTAGTTTTACGGCTATTTAAATAAGTTTCTGAGAATTTATCGTGATGTCTTTTTTTTAAATATTCAAAATCGATAGCATCTAATATAATATCTCAAATTATCTGATATTGGTGAAACTGGTTCTAAACATTATTACATAAAACACACTTTTGCAAATTGGCTCTGTTCCAATCTTTGTGAATGACCCGAATTTCTCACAAATCATAATTTAGTAATCTTTAATAACTTAGCCTTTTCTTAAGCCTGAGACAATGGTGTTCATATATCGACGTTATTTCTGTACTATCTCACTGTATAAGCTTTTCTTTATTCTTATTCCGTGATTTAGGAGGTCAGTGGCAGCCTTTTGTTTATAGTTCCCTATGTAGGACATATTCTACGCGGTTACTTGCCTACAATAAAATTATGCGTCACTTTAATAAGCCCATAAAAGTGGCAAGGTAATTAAAAAGAGTTATTTTTGTTTTGTGTTGGGCTTAATGGTTCTCAAACTAGGTCCAACTTTAGAAAATATTCGTTGTTTTAATAAAGTATTTTACCCGGAATAATGTCGTGGATTCAGAGCGAAGTCGTGAAAGTTCTTAGTATTGAAGCCAACATTAATTACATGGTAATACGACCAATTTAAAAAAAAATCGAGTCCACACCTCTCTACAAAGTTGTGTGGAATTGGAAACAAAGGCTTTTCTTAAAAAATCAATTGTATTATTCAAAGTGAGTAAAATAAAAAAAAAAAGGATAATAAATATGATAAAAAAGATTCCAGAATTCAAAGAAGAAAATAATTCATAACTCATTACAAACTGAAGTAAAAATAATTTTATTCAAAGTTTGTATGCGAGTTGTGTTTCGAGAAACCGCTTTAATTTTATGAAGCCAGGTTGAGTTTGCGAGGTCAAAGGTCAGGCCGTAAGCGAACCCCTACGGGCCAGGGACGCGGACCCAGCTTAGCCATAGTAGAAATAGTTCACAGTACGTTATCTTTATACAAACGCACTTAAACAAAATTAAAAATAAAAATCAAAATATGCTTTATTTAAATAGGCTTCAAAGCTTGCACTGATGAAACGTCAGAAATAAAAAATAGTGACTCTACCACAGATTTCGGAATGCAGTTATCTGTTGAGAAGAACCGGCAAGAAACTCAACAGTTATTCCTTTCAATCGCCAATAAGGTTACAATAATTGAATATACAATCTCCACTTATACTATAACTAATTCATACAGATTTGAGAGAATTTAAAACTATCAACCTGAAGGATCTCGGAGCCCCGGCAGACCAGCACCCAAAGATGGCACCTACAGCACAAGTATGATGTATGTGTCAGCCAGCATCGCTTCACTCAACCAAACAGAATCTGAACCCGTCTGTACTGAATAACGTGCCAAGATTTTTTTTGAGTGTGCATTCGGCGACGCATAGACACTAGGCCACAAACATGGAAGCCACGCGCGGTGTTTTATATTGTGAAGATAACGTACTGTGTACTCTTTTTACTATGGCTTAGCCAAAACACGCGAGCAAACTGCTTAAATATGTGGTAGTGTGATAATTTATTGTTTTATTGTTACTGATAAAAATGACAGGTTTATTCTTACTTAAATAGCTATTTTATTTCCATGCCTACGATATAACAACAAAATATGTACCTACAAATGTACCTGTACGCACCTGACGACATTTCTTGATTCTGACATACAATTTAGCTTAATATCGGATGCTAGAACTAAGAATTTGAAATTTTCCAGACAAATTGAATCTGTTTACTCCCTAAGTTTATAATCAAAAAACCCCAAATATGTGCGCGATTATTAAGCCTTAAGTAGATAACTTGAATTTATTGTTGTATGTATTCCACAGTACAAGGAAGTTACAAAGACCTTCAAGACTTTTTGCCAAACATACGAATTCAGAGAAAACATTGACGATGTAATTGTATACTCTGCAATTTAACCTCTCGCAGGCAAGCCTAATTCATTTCCTTTTATAATGGCGCACATTTTCTTCGAATTTCCGGAAAATCTAGGTGAAAATGAAATTTCATCGTAGACCCTCATATGATAGGACGTGTTGTAATGACATTGATGATGGTGTTCGGTGGCAATAGTCGATAATATTTCATGTATAAGGAAAAGGGCTGAATTTACTAGTGAAGGGTTGTAACAATAACTTTTTAAAAGAGCGGAAGTTCCTGGAAAGTTCAATAAAATGTAATCGTCGTAACTGCACATGGCGCACATTGATCTGACCAAAAGTAAGAGGCTCTTTTTTTTTTTGAGTTTCTACTATAGGTGTGCTGAATTGAGACCGAATTCATGTCTTCTAGTGTAGTAGGTATTTACTAATTCATTACACCAAATCAAAAACCTCATAATCACCTGTCGACATTGTTTACACCACTGGATTTATAGACATCCTTGTCTGCTAGGTGCATGATTATATTAAGTTCTTTAATTGCAATTTTTTGAAAGAACAAAAAAATTCAAAATTTCATTATTAGTGCGAGATCTATGTATATGATTTTTTGTCCAATTGTCTTTTTGTTTCTTTTTTCTAGGGTCAGTACTATGCAAGATCTTGGAATCAACATACATATTAACTTCGTCATTATAAACATATTGAACGGATCTACTTCCTTTTTCTCTCTTATCTTCGAAGCATTCGATTACAATATCACTAATGCAAACTCATGCTGAACAAAACGAAATTTCTCTCTTTGAAATATTACACGCACCAATATTGTTCCCGGGCCAGCTCATCTCGTTCGGAATTTAATTTACCCTTCTATACGATGAAGACACTTTTTCCGTCCATAGGAGTGTTTACCGAACGACTAGAATATTTGAAAAGCAATTTTTATTTTGACATTTTCGTCGGTATTAACAAGGTTGGTAAAGTTGGAAGACCAACAGAACTAGACAAAACTAGAATCCTCATTCTTATTTTAGTTTACTTGATTTCATCGCACATATTGAGTTAACGGTCGTTCAAGAGATACATATAAGGTGACATCAAAAACACAGGAGGTGTTATACTTTTTTTTCTATTTTAGTTGTTTTATTAGTATGTTTAGTGTCATGATGTTTCAATAATATTAAAAGTTTAGTAAAGTACTAGCTGATGTGATCTCAGGGAAATCAAAAAAAGATATTTGGGTATTTGAGTTTTAATAAGAGAAAAAGATATTTGCGACTGGATGTAATTATTTCGTCTTACTTGGCTGATGGTAAAGTCCTCGGCACTCACAGTTAAATTAAGATGTTCACCCTCAATTGTTTTTTATTCTAGGTCAGTTGGCAGACGGACACGCAGCCCGCCTGATGGTAAGCGGCCACTGCAGCCTTTATTATTGAGGGACACTTCGCCTGGAAGCGTCGCTTAATGTGCTGCCAGACTTTAGGCTCACCTGATTTTCGAGCCTCTGATTTCAAGTATATGTCAATCATTATACTGGACTAAGGAGTCATTAAAAATATAGATTATGATCTCCTTGTAACTATATAATAGGTACCAAATTCACGAAGTATCAGAAATGTATACTACATAATACACACATTAACATTCAGAAACAGATACATAAAGTAACTGCTGCGCCAAGCATTTCAAGGTAAGCATTATATTTGTAAATGTGATTAAATAGCCATTCATCACACGCCTTACTGAATTAGGAACACAATGCCTTTTTTCCTTTTGTTGTAGGGTTTCGGTAACGTAGTGTTGTTGTCTATTCATCGCGCCTCATTCGCTTTTATCTTATTTCGTTATTCACGCCGTACCTATTGCCTGCAATAAATAGATTTTATAAGATATAATCCACATACCAATTCCATACATGTAAAATACCAAATCATGGATGCGAAAGTACGTCTGTGTGTCTGTTGCGTTTTCATGTCTAAACCACTTAACCGATTTTAATGTGAACATACTGATCGTACACTACTTCAGGTAATACGTAATTAAACTAGGTATATCATTCAGTCTATGGATGAATTTATTAAACGTCAAACCCGTGGTCTTATAAATAGACTGGAAAAAAAGTTACGCTACCGTGAAGTATCATATCGCCATCTATTGGTGAAAAGTGGAATTAACCTTTCAACTGATATAAACAAATGAAATTCAATACAGCTTAGATCATCATAATATGCTACTTTTTATCCTGGGAACATATCACATTTCAGCGGAATAACGTCTCGTAGTCCACGCGGGTGAAGTTGCCGAAGGAAAATTAATAGTATTTATAAATAATGTTGGCGCGTTGAGCAATAATTTAAAGTGAAATGACCACTACTTCATTTAAAAATCAGGTGGTCGACTAAACTGACAGCTAGTTATAGCTACTGAGGGAAAATGCATTTTAGAGATACTACTTTTCCTCTGGGAAATAGAGTTATATCGAACTCATCCATCCCGTAAAACGAAACGAGCGGGTACCGACGGAAATACCCACTAAAACTAACTGACATGGAATGGGAATTAACGACTTAACATGGCTTTCAAACACGGTCATTCGTCCGTCCTGCACCTAAATCGGCAGAATGGCATAGTATGTTCGTCGAGATTGCACGAGGTTAACTCGTAGTTTTCGTTTTTGAAGCTGGTCATCTGACGCTGATCCTCTTTGAATATATTCGAATGTTCGATGCAAAGGCACAACTGTGTGCGCAGCATAACACATGCACTGGGCATTTTCTTACATCCAGTTTCTGTTGAGCAAAATTTGAAAAGTTCAGAAGTTGCTTGTTTGATCGGTTTTGACGTCTTTGAAAATGTAAATAATGTCGGTAGCTTAGAATAATTACTTATAGAAGCCTAGTCCGAGATTTTCTTTTGAAGCACTTTTATTGGTGTCATTAAACGTCACTAATCGCCGAACCGCTCTGTAGTTTACAATATCAAAGCAAGCCGATTGTGACTCTGGAAAAAAATTATGTCGATTTGTTTGTGCACTTAAATTGAGTCACAACACATCTGACAAGCAAAAAAATTTGTTTATTTGTGTTTAAGCAAGTAATCAAAGGGTCAATGGGAATCGGTTTATGCTTCACTTTTGACAAAACGCCTGTATGGAGACTATCCTTCTATAAGTTAAAATACAACCTTTCAACATAAGCACATTGCGGTCCCTGTCGCCGAAGCCTCAAATCTAAAAAAATCTCATTCTTACCGTGGATAGTCTAACTTTTGACGGCAATTCATTAACTACATAAAAGCCGGGCTTTTGACTACCACCGTGAAGCAGTGGTTGCTAAAACTGTCTGCAATACTATCTGATAAATTGTCCCTCAACAGGATAGACCCTAGTGGCCACTTATCATAAGGAGGTTCACATGCCAGTCTGCCAACTGAAGTGACAAAACAAAATTGAGAATGACGAATTGAAATATAGAAAGTCTTATTTAGGTAAAAACTTAACCTAGAGGAGAGGGTATTGCAATAAAAGCACATTCATTTTTAATTTTCCCATTTCACAACGTTTTCGCTTCAACATGAATTTTACATTTGAACATTGTCGGTTATCTATTTTTGCAGTGTGTAAAATTGATATAACTTTGTTATATGAACCTTGAAAACAATAAAGCGGAAAACTGTGTAGTAAAAACGAACAAATGTAGACCATTCAAAAGTTGGCACACATCCAGAATTTTAAACCAAACAAAAATCCTTTTTAGGTTTGTACGAAATAAACTAATAACAGTATATTCAATTATTTTATTTCCTAAAAAAAACTTTTAACTGAACCTTTTCGTTCTCTATTTAAAAAATATATTGTGAAAACATACACATAAACACAAACAAAACGAATTCAATATTTGACTTTATAGCAAATAGTTCCACAAGTTTCAATTAAATATTGTTTTCACATTGATGATATTGTGTTCTTAATCTCTGGCAGGCTACGAGTAAATTCTAGAAAGTAAAATGAACATAATGGTACGTAATTCGGCAAAAGCAGCTTATCAAAAGATACTACCTGCGCAACACGTTTAATGTTTATAGTGCAGTATAAGCCGCATAAACACAGGAACAAGAGCTATTCCGCTCTCATATCCCGATGGGACAGTAATTTGACACAAACGGAGAGATATCAGAACCAGGACCAACAGTTTTGCAAGCTTTGCGAGTCACTGGGGTGTTAGGTTTAACTGCCAACTTCCATACTCAGTACTGCAACAGTGTTTTGTTTTTGAACTTTTATCCATTTCCTATGTCCATTTCATAATAAATCTTTTGTCTGCGCCACTTGCGCGCAGACTAAAGATTTATCATCTGTCATCGAGTCCATCTCCTGAGGTAAGCGCGTGGCAGAACGGGGGAGGTATAAAATGGATAAGTCGCCGTCAATCCGCCTAATAATTGTCCATTTTTTAATTTCCTCTTCTTATAGCCGGCATTCCTCAGGAATTGACCGTAGACTACCACTCAAAATAACCATTTTGTATGAAAATATACAAAAAGAAACTTTACTTTTTTATCCTACCAGAACTTTATAGTCACATCGATAGAATTGTTTTTATCTTCTATTCTGGGTATTATTAATTAACATTCGTGGTAATTATTATATTAACTCAGTATTCCGTTTTGAATGTTTCTGCTTTCCTTTCAACTGGCGCAATACGCGAGCTGCGGGCTCAATGAGTTGGAGAAAACAAACTTTCAGAGCTAATGATCCCAACACAATGAAAGAGAACTATAAGCAACAATTCAAATAGAAGTGAGCATAGATACAGCGTACAAAGCTTAATCAGTGTGTTACGTTTTAAGTAGGTAAATGTGTACTTTTCCAAATATAAACTGGGTATACCCATTACGTTATGCTATTGATTCTAAAAGTAGCTGTTAAAAGTGGTTTAAGTTTCATATTTTCGCACTTGGAGGGTAAACTCCCATAAACTTCATTAAAATAGCTGTTTTCAACAGAAAAGATTAACAGACCCTTTCGATTAAGTTTTTTACAAACTAAACAAATAACCTACATATGTATTTTCCTTTTTAATTATGTATTCTTAGCTGACTTACTTAACCCATCGGTGTTTTAAGACTAGATAGTCCTCATGCATTTTCAATGAGTATGTATAAACTTGTCATGGTCGTGACTCAACTTTTAAGACAATTTACTCATTGTCCATTCTCTCATAGAAGTGCTTCCTTAAAGACATCCTCAAACAGAATTTATGACACATATCTACATTATTTTTCATTGATATCCTTAGCTACTTACATTGACACATTCGCTTATTAAGCTCGCAGTTTCATCAATTGGATAAATCCATGAGCTTCTCTTCCTCGCGTGCACTGTGGCAGGTGTGGGCTGCCGAGGCGGAGGCAGCGGCGCGGAAAGCGGCCAGCGACGGCCCGGGCCAACAGCGGCCGCATGCATGCGCCGCCTGCGTCCACAACCAATGACCTGGTTCATTCATACGTTGTATTGAGTCTGATGACGATGTTAGCACTGGAATCAGCGATATATGAATGGATAATTAAATCCTATTAAATACTATGAAGTTGATCTAAGTGTGAGTTAATCCCGTTTTTGATATAGTAGAATTAGTAAGTTTGTTTATAGTGAGAACTGAGCATAATAGTATTAAGCTTATTAATGTCCTACTGCAGGGCAACGGCCTCCATCATTAACATCAAGTCATCGCTACAATGATGGGTACTGCCCTATTCACTACACTTGCCAAATGTGATTGGTGATCACAAACCTAATGTTCGAATTTAAAAAAATCGAAAACTCTCTATCACAGATTTGAATCGCAGATATATTTTTTGACATGATATTGTATGTAATCAATTTATTTCACATGTGTTTCATTTTCCAGAAAAACTAATAGCCGACTTTCATAACCCCTTTTTTTTCTTTTTACAGTTGTATTGCTTACAATATTTTTTCATTCCAGATGTATTAAAATATCGAAGTATCTGTAAAAAAGATTTTATTTAAAGTTTAAGGCATTGGGTTATTTATTGGTGTTGTACTACAAAATGTATTGACAGAAGCGAGTTGCTGCAAAACCGACTTCACGTAGTCTTGTCTGCCCTACCCCTAGAGTGTAATTCAAGCCCGAGTAGGCGCGGAGGGGCGAGGCGGCCCGCGAGCTGAGGAGCAGGTGGTTTTGACGGCCACCGCCGCGGCTGAGGCTGGTGGTAGGCGAAAACCATCTGCGACGAAAAACTCGCGTGGGACCGCCGAAGCCCCGCAGCGCCGGAGCCGTGACAGAAACAATGCATGCTGAACTTGAATTATTAGAATTTGTCGTTTTATAATATAGAAAACGATTTTATTAAAACTAAATCGTCTAAAATATGTATATTTATCAAAGGTTGAGTAAGATTTAAAAACGTATAGATTTAAAAAAAATAGTTATTTGAAAATTTGATTATCAGCTATATGTCAATAGTTTTTTCGGTAAAATGAAAATATGGAAAACAAAAATGTTACAAAACGATTTCGGTATAATGAAATTCGTACTATAAACATTCGGATTTAAGACGGTCCAGTATTTAAACCAAGCGTTTGGAATAAGCGACCCACGAGTCTCTCTGCCTCTCGTGCACTGTGGCAGGTGTGGGCTGCCGAGGCGGAGGCAGCGGCGCGGAAAGCGGTGCCAACGACAGCGCGGGCCAACAGCGGCCGCATGCATGGGCCGCCTGCGTCCACAACCGATGACCTGGTTCATTCATACGTTGTATTGAGTCTGATGTCGATGGTAGCACTGGAATCAGTGATTTACGAATGGATGATTAAATCCTATTGAATAACTATGAAAGTTGACAGAAGTGAGTAAAACTCTTTTTCAAGATCCGGGAGCATCAGCAGGTTTCCTGATGTGGTCAGCAGACAAGGAACCACAGAAGGAGTATTCTTAAAAGATGTAATCTATCTTGAACTTAGTATTTAAATTAATATCTTGCACTTGCTACATAATTCAAAGGAAACTCGTTTATTATCTTGAAGGCGAGTCGATTTGTGGTCATAGTCTAATTTCAACGATTTAGTTCGACGCAGAATGATACGTGCAACACAACTCACAACTCCGGCGACCAATGATTGTCGAGTCAGACAGCCATTTCCGATAGAATTGAAAGCGGAACGCAATGGCCAATAGCATGCAATAGACACGTTAGAGATATCCTGTTGCAAAGGCAGCTAGCTTGACCCCTTTTTAGTGGTCTTTTGTTAATTGTTAACAAGCAAACTGGATATTCCTTGCGCGATTAAAGGACATGAATTTCGGAAACAAAGGCAGCTAATATTACATTTATGATTTAACTATATACAAATAACTAAGAAGATACAGTTGGCGCGCGAGTTCATGGCCATCGGGGACTGAATAGAAAAAGCGTTTATGAAACGAATAGTTGACTTACTAAAAAGTTGCAAAAAATATGGGATAGATATGGTTGACCTAATAGGTATACCTATCGAAATCGATATTAGTATAATTAGGTTAAGAAAACAGCACTACCGCATTCTTCAGGATGGCCATGAACTCGCGCGCGTACTGTACTAAAGCTCCTGTGATTGTGTTGATCAGCCAACAGAGACCGGTGGACAAAGTTTACAAGGGCAGCGACTAGAAAATTTGTCGACCATGATAACTGCCAATAGTGACAGCCGAAGAAGAAGAAGACCCCGTTAGCACTGTGTGAAATTGGCAATGGCAACAATTGACTACTCCTAAGTTGTTTCAGGTTGGCCGATCTAGTTCATAGTTAGTTAAGTCAAAATGAAGTTAATTTAATAATCTCATCGCGTCAGCGTAGAGGCAAGATCGCCCTCCGTGTAACCGCGTATACTCGCTAGCCTGTGCTAGGAAGCTCTGTTAGTTACTTCCTACAATTCTTTATTCAGTTGCTAAGGCAACCATCATTTTAGCTGCAACTTGCAGCTAGAATAATGGTTGCCTGTATACCTGCAACCACACGTGACTGCTGCTGACTGGGTGCGCTGGAGCGCTGGTAATAGGTCACGTGCGACCGCGGCCCGCAATTAGCTCGGTGCAGAATTGGCAATCCGCTCGCGGCCTTGCAGATTCGCGCCCCATCGGATTCTGTAGGGATGGCATTCGTTCTTTAAAACGACGACATACGTACTATATAGTTATTGACATTACTTATGTTATCCCAGGCGGCTTGTCTTAACCACGTTACAAAAGACATTAATAAAAAGCACAAATGAATGCTCAAGCTTTTTAGCAATTTCTTGATCATTTAAAACCATTGGAAACATGGGCCAATGCCTTTAACGCTCGCGTGCAGACCAGGTAACCCAAAGTTAAATAAATAAATATCTCTGGTCATTATTCACACAGCGCCATCTAGCCTCAAAGCATGTGCTATGAGTACCAGACAACGTAAAACTTACTAGCTTTCCGGTAGCGTTATTTCTTTTTTCAAATATCCCGCGGGAATGAGACATTTCCCGTAGGAATTTTATAGCCTGTCCTAATCCGTGTTATTAACTATACGTTTGCCAAATTTCATCTAAATCCGTTCAACCGTTTAGGCGTTATTGAGTAACAAATATCCAAACATCCAGACTTTCGCATTTATAATATTAGTAGGACATACTCTTTTTTTGGAAATACATACATACAATACATAGAAACACCCAGACCGATGACGAAAAGACATGTTCATGCACACAAATGTTTGTACCGTGCGGGGATCGAACACGCGACTACGTTTGATCCCGGAAATGTGGAGGGAAGGGGGGATTTTTGAAAAAATAAATTATGCGCGGGTGAAACCGCGGAAGGAAGACTAGTTATATATAAAATTCTATAAAATTACTTCGCTTTAATTCGATGGCGATAACTATCACTCTAATAACAATAAATTGATGACAGTTGTATAATGGGAAGGAAAGAAGGGAAGTATAATATAACTGACAGTAATGACGTGTCCAAAATGTTTGTTTTATGATGGTAATGGACGTTTCCATACCTATATAGATAACTTGATGGATTCAAAATTATGCGTGACCCAAATTCTAAGTTCCGATTCCCGAAACGAAACTAAAGTGTAAAAGTGTATTAATCCGTGTTGGAAAAGATATTTTTAATAAATTATAAAAATAAATATTATAATTGTAACATTACAAAATATTCTGATTGTTAAGTAGTAAGTTTGTAACTGCGTCTAATGATTTTCATATAAGTTGTAATGTTTTATACCTATGTATAGACGGTACATGACCTATCAAAGCCAATTATAATCAGATCTTAACACTTCTCTTATAGCAAATTCTTCGAATATCCTTCCTACATACTTCATACTCGTAAATAAGTAAATAGCAGGTACTGAGATGGGAGCTCGCACACTGCGCTATAACTGTCCGTACGATAAACTCGACCGCAACTTAGATTTAGCATACTATTTTTTTTTTTATTGCAATGACATGTAACAAGACGAGCAGATCATACACCTGATGGTAAGCGCCACGTCTGCCCGCTACACCGAGATGACAGTTATTAGGTCTCATATACCCAGTAATTTTACTATTGGGTCTCATATACCCAGTAATTTTATTAGGTCTCATATACCACAGCGACATATGAAGAGGATTTCGTGGATGAGGCATCCCTGACAGCATCCAACCAGCCATCAGCGCATCCAGTCTGTCATAAATCATAATCAACATTGCCTTGTTTTCAATTCCGTGCGGGGCGCGGGCGGCGTCACATGTAATTTAGCAACTTGCATCTCCAGGGTGTTTTCGCTTATTTGGAGAACAATGGGCTGGGAAAATTAGAATTTTTCTCGAAATTTTAATTCTGAACTCGCGGAGCAATTTTACAGATGCGGGTTATTTTGGTAACGTTGGCAGATAGACTTTTTGATTAAATTTGAATGGTTTTTTTTTCCTTTACACATTTGAGCTCTGTATTACCTGATGTTTTGTTAAAATGCAGTTGACATTGTGGTAGTGTGGATTAGATGTAAAGGACAATGCAAAAGACTGGGCCCAAAAAAAAGAAAATGTTGTGCTGGTTTTGGTTATAGACTACGAAGTAGATCCAATAAACACGTTTAACTTTTGGCGTTGACAAAATTATGTTTTATAAAAAAAAAAATGTTTAGGTATTATGTTAATTTTATTGACATCGAATATGAAATATTTTGGGTCTTGCTTTAACAACGTAATAACACTTTATCCTCTTTGTATCAAAGAGATTCTCAGAAATATGCCAAGATACGATTTTTTTATCAATTAGGATGCCACTTGGCTAGATACTTGATTAAATAATCACAAGTTCCAATGAATAAATAGCTACAGAGAATAAAGGCTTCATTAAATTATTTTCATTCCATCCGGGAAGGCTGATCGAACGAACATAATTGACTGATCTGTTCCCATCCCAATTAGTGCCGTTTATGAGTTCACACATTTCCGACTGAATGAAAACATTTTCCGGTTAATTAGCTAGTTTGGTGCAAAGCATCAGCCTATTAATGTCCTACTGCAGGGCAAACGTCACCATAAATTGAAATCAAGTATCTTTACAATTATGGATACTGGCTTAATCACCACGCTTGCCAAATGCGGATTGGTGATCGCAAACCCGATTCATTTTATACCAGTTTTTTTTTTAATAATCTGCTTCTAATTGGGATTTCTTAAAAGTAAGTAATAACATTTGACTGATCCGATTTATGAAATAAGTACCTCTAGTATTTGTGTTATGAGTAGGTATCAAAACCAACAAGGGTACCAAATACATAGGTACTTAAAAAAAACAAATGTTTATCAAATTAAGTAACCAATTTAAAATAAATATCGTCATCGTCTCTACCATCTTCCAAGTTTTTTTATTAAAGTCTGAATAACTTATGTCCCGAAAAGACTTTATATTTTCAAATAAGTAGGGTCGTCGTTTGTCCATAAATTAGGCCGGACCGTCTGACCGGATTCACTGTCCGGATACATTTTTCCGGTTGATTTTACAAACACAGCATCTTTCATATAATTTTACGAAAAATATCTAGTCTACTGGATGTAGAAATCCCCTGAATAATGTCCCTTTTTTATATTTATGGGCTTAGGTAGACTGGAGAACACTCGTACGTTTAAGAGCTTTATTATTTCAGAGTGTGTCAGCTTATATAGTTCTGCTGTAGAGCAAAGGCCTTTATTATTGAAATCGTCATTTCAATGACATGCGTGGGAATGAGGACTGGTGATCCCAAACCGGAGCTATGTTCGAAAAATCCAACATAAATGCCCGACCCATGAATTGTAACCAAATCTCCAGCAAAAGGAGTAATAGCTATTAAAATAAAATAAAATAATCCAGAAGTTCTCATTTCATTTTGTTCCTACACCTACAGTCTACACCTCATAAGAAAACTGGGTGGGCAGATATTTTAAAATAAATTCTTAGAAATATTCTACATACAATCCTATAAAAGGAGTTGAAAAACTGTGAAATAAATCAAATATTTTTTTTACAGCATTAATTTGACTTTGTAATTAATTGCATTATTCAAACATGAAAGATAAAACCAACCAACCAAACGCAAATAAAAGCACGAACACACGAGTACATTCCCGAAGGGGTTATTCAGGGAAATGTATCAGTTTCAATTAGTTTGTTTGTTAGTTGCAAATTGTAACATAATAGGCAAGACGCTGGCTCAGTAGGTACACAATGTTCGCATCAGAAGCATAGGGTTGTCGTTGATAATGCAAAAACATTAAATATTAGGACCTAAAGGCGCTGTTTATTATTAATTACCCTTATTTTATTTTGACTTCTTGAGAATGCGTTTATGCACTATAACCGCAGGCTAGCTACACCTGCGGCCGTGTGAACTCAAGACTAAAGAGTCCACTACCAACTAAACTCCCCCTGTTTCTCCTTCTCACCCAATTGGGACGAGCCGATGCCAGCCTTGTAGCTATTGACTATCCCATCCCCGGGTACTCCGACTTAAGAGGCCTTAAGTTAGGGTGGCGCCTAGGGTTATTTTATTTTGACTGCCTCAAGTAATTACATACCACTCGAGTCAAAAATCCGGTTGCCGGTTCCTACTTTAGGTCTGGTTGGCGGTAGGACTTTTCTTCTCGGGTACCATGGTACAATGTACCACCATAATTGGTGTGCCATATATGTGCTAGCAGGCGACAATTGCATTGATTGCACGGTGTATTATTCGAAATCGTTTGTGTCAAAATATGTGCTAATTAGAGGAAAAAACCCTTTTTTTTCTATCATCAAGCGCCTCTTCAAGGCACACGCCAACCCTATAGTAATACGATCCAACTTGTTAAATTAAACCGTTCAACGGAACGGTAAACATTTGTGCGATGGAGATTATTAAATCTGCCTGTAATTGTGTTGCTCCTTGAATTTATTAAAAGGTGAGGGACGTATCCCAGTGCAATGCGCAATGGGTGTTTGCATAACAATATATGCGATGCAACGAGATCACTGAGCCGCGAATTAACTCAAAACATGAGCGTGAAACTGAATTGCATGTAGAGCAGTTGTTAACGAGTTCGCTGTGAAATACATGCTGGTTGGACATGGTGGAATCAAAACTACATTACACAACGCAATCAAACTGTCGGGAAATAAACCACTTCAACCCTACTACAAATTAGCAATGTTCTTCATAAAAAATTGTATTCTTCCCGTAATTTTTTGAAGGACTGGCCCCGCTTAGACAATCCGTGCCTATCATACTCTCAGGTATAGGACATTTTTATTTGTGTCATTTTGTTTGCGTTAACCTTTGATCTACAAAACCGGTTTTGGGGTCACTTATAAGACCACCTACAAAGGACCACCTAAAAAGCGGATGTCACTGTCAAAACTTAGATAAACCACAAATACGACGTTTTCAGTATTTTTTAAAAGTTGAAACTCAAAGGATTCTGCGCGACTCGTGGTTCACTTCAAGGTTTGAAACACAACAGGCCTCGCAACACAAGGCCGAGGTACCCGACTTCCTGGCTCCAGATCGAGATACGGCGTCCATGCTTTGGCACGAAAATTCTAAAATAATTCTTAAAGCAAATTCAAGTTATTCCGGTTCACAACTGTCACGTTTTGAAGCACCGGCTTTTATATTTTTAATGGTAGCTTGTTGTTAGTACTTATGACTTTGTATGTTTTTCTCTGTAATACAATTTAAACGAACTTTTTTTCTAGTTTCACATTGTATTAAGATTCTCGACGATACATTAAGTGATTGCTGCGACCAGGGACCCAGATCATCCCCCTGTTGCACTAAATTTTGTGGTAATATCCTGTCTTACTCAAAAAACAAACATGGGCCTCTCAAGTAGAGTCCACGACTCTATAATATGAATATAAAGTTTGAGAATGCAACTTTGCCCACGCGCTCATTTTATGCACCATTAGGAGGATGCCCTGCGTAGTTGCTTAACCTTTTCCACGCCAATGTCTGATATATCAGACAAACCATTTTCGTGCCCACCACGCCAATGTCTGATATATCAGACAAAAAAACATGATCAAGAAACGTTGTATTTTTACTTGCCTGAATGAGTTGAGTATAACCTAATAATTTTTTGGATTTTTTTTTTAATGGTCGTGGCGTGTGGGGCACCATTTTCGGAAAAAAGCGTGGCGGGGAAAGGGTTAATAGTTGCCAAAAATTCGACTTTTCGACATTGACGTATTTATAAGTTCAAATTTAAAAAAAAATTAGGAGGTCTTGATTAATGTGTAAGAAATAAAATCACATTGAACAGGAATTTCAAAGTATTAACGTCCCAAATTCTCGACTGTAAAGGGCTTCAATAAAAAATAATGACTTTCTCTTCAGAGCGGAGTCTTCACTGTTCTTTTGTTGGATAAAGAACAATGGCAGTTTTATACCTGCATGTTTTTAAGGTGTCTTAAAACTTGACTTATACAAAAACGATTGTTTGAATTAGCCAGATTTTTACATCGTAACACATTTTTATTTAAAGGCTGATATTAAATCATGAATTATAAAAACCTCTCAGTTGAATAAAATATTAATATCTTACGCGTTTGTGTTGCCGCTTTAGAAAAAATAACACATTTATATTTTTTTCAATAATAAGAAAAAGGAATAAAAATAATTTATTTCAATGCAATGTGTAACTTAGAAATTATATATCATTAAAAATAGCACAGTGGAAGTTCCCTTCGTACATAAAATAGCGTAATGTTTCTTTATTGGTAAAAATGTAACTTTTAAAGCTGTCTCGTGTAATATTTAACTATCTGCCAATTGCAACCTGCTACCAAAGTTATTTTGACAGCAGGAAACTGCAAAGCAATTTGTTTGACAATCTATTTTTTTTTTATAGGTTTTGGCTTTGCGTGGTTTGTACTTTAGCCATAGACGATATTTAAAAGGTCCAGTATTCTCATAAATGTTTTAGGAGACTGTTTATTTTTTCTCTGACTGCTACTAAGATGACTATTTTAATAAAAAATAATTTTATTAATTACTAAAAGAAGAAAATAAACAAGGATTTGTTTCATTACCAACATAACCTCAAAGTACAAAAATACTTATAACTTTTTTTGTCAACCACCGTTTGTTAAAATTCTTTTTGGAAATGTATATGTAATGCAATTGCTAGTGTATAAGCATTTTTTAAATCATAGACGCCCCAATTTTTATCCAGGACAAACGTAGTATGGGACTTTGCCATTGTTCTTTCAGCTCACGATATTGGTTTCTGTGAACAATGATTCGATGAAATATAAATCCTCTTTAGACTGCATTCGACGGATCCACTCGAGTCGTGGTCCTGTTTTCACTGCGCGCCAGCAAAACCACGCAGTTATTATTGGATTTGAAGTTTATTTTTAACCGACTTCAAAAAAGGAGGAGGTTATATGTTCGACTGTATGTATTTTTTTTTTTTTTATGTATGTCCGTCGATTTCTCCGTCAATTGTGGACCGATTTAAATAATTCTTTTTTTATTTGAAAGTGCATAGTTCCGAGGTGGTCCCATTGTCACCATGTCAGGATCTGATGATGGGATCCCGGAAAAATCAAGGGAAAACCTCAAATTTTATAGGCTGCGCCTACGCGTTACTTGTTTTTTCTAAAGCCATTCAAGTTTTTGCGTCCGATAGACATCATTTTATGTTGATGAGCTGATGATGGAAGGTACAACTCCTTAACGGTTAGGAGTTAGGGGATAATTCTTTCAGTATTGTAGGAATATGTGGACCGTTAGTTGTATTTCATGTACTTTTGCAGCTAAGGTGATGATGGAAAGTACAACTCCTTAACGGTTAGGAGTTAGGGGATAATTCTTTCAGTGTTGTAGGAATATGTGGAACGTTAGTTGTATTTCATGTACTTTTGCAGCTAAGCTGATGATTACCCGGGGATGGGCTAGTCACTAGCCAATAAGGTTAGCACCGGCTCGTCCTAATCGGGTGTGAAGGAGAAACCGGGGGAGTGTAGTGGGTAGCGGACGCTTCGGTCTCGAGTCCCACACACGGCCGCGGGTCTAGCTAGCCTGCGGTTATGGTGCATAAACGCATTCTCCTCCTACCCATGGTGCTGAACACTTAATGAATACCTAATATTATCAAATAATACAATTCTACTATTTTACTCGTATTTTCGCTATCATTATTATGAAAGAGTTTTACTCACTACCTACGTGTTATTCACACTAAAAATAGAAAAATAAACGAAACTTTTTTTAAAAAAAATTAAACCGACTTCAAAAAAAAAGAAACAAAAAAAACTACCTAAAAAACTGAAAAGCAAAAAATAATTTTAATAAGACATTCATCAAATGCGCTTATTGTCTAAGCCTATTAATTAAATTGTATTTTACGTGCTAGGTAGGTACTATCGAGGACACTCGCGCGTGATCACTTCGTAGAAAAGTTCCTTTAACCGCATCGCACCGGACATAAGCCAAACCTGCCCCTGATTGGTTACGTATTTTTACTACGTTTTACTAATATCCAATAATATTTATGAGAATTGTCGGTGTCACTGAGAATTGCATTTTATGATTTCTTAATTTATGTGAAGTATGAACCCTATCTGCATTGCTTTAGAGGTCAATTTTGTTTGACGCAGACAACTGCAACAGTGTTCATTGAATCTTAAACTGAAAGTTGTGAGAGGGGTGAGAGGGACAATAGTTGTTTACATTAATGTGTTTGTAATTTGTAACCGTCCTTGGGATCGGTCTGTTTTTTGCATTCGTGAATTACCGACATCTCTCCTATTTTTTCGTCAAGTGATCCCTACGACCTCTGCCTTCTTACCGGACCGATTGATTTTGTTTATTTATTTATTATAGAGATATTTATTTATTTATTATTTATTTATTTACTTATTGTTTGATTTTTTTCCGCTGTCTATACTAAAAATAATGATGTGACGAACTAACAATTAAAAATTAAGGAAGAAAGAATTTACTGTAGAAAATTAGAACTGTGACGAATTAACACAAACCTACTATTTTCTGCGACGAATTTACTTTGTGACGAATATACAATAACCCATTTTTTTAATAAAGCCAAATTATATTAAGTTCTTAAATATATTCGACCCATGTGGGTAATGTGATTATTTGTATGCTTGAAATAAACATTGGACATAATTATATTTTACATATTGATAAATCATCGATTATTTTATGTTTTTGTAATTTTCTTAATATTTCAACCATGTTTCTTTCTATTCTGTATTTTTATTCTAAGGTAATGAATTCATAATGACCTTGATATCTTTGTTATGTGGCAAAGTCATTTAGTCAGTTCATCTTTCTTACCAAAAAACTGATTAAAAAGTATTGTCTTTATCAAAAATATATATATGTATATATATATAATTTGTATCGATACAAGAAATTTAATAAGGTATATAACAAGGTTAATGTATCGTTCCTTTAGCTTTCCCTTTAATTAGACCTTTTCTAGTGGTCCATTCATTGTTAAATGTTTAGATGTAAGAAACCAATAAACAAAAACTCGAATCCTAAAAATGTTGTACCGAGTGTCCCTGTCGGACAGAGTGGAGATTTAAAATATATACAAAAAATAATAATAATTTCATTTATTTCAGATCAAATAATACCTATCCATATTATAACAAAACATTATAATACATAAAATAATACAAATAAAAATAAAATTAATCAAAAGTAATAAAAATCACAATTAAAATTATTGTCAGACCGTTCAAATAATGTCAACATAAACACAAATTGAAATTAAAATTGAATTAAATAAAATCAGGATTAAAATTATAATTATAATAATAAATAAAATTAGACTTGATTATGAACTACAAAAATACACATACACATACGCTATGCTCGCACTTTTTACTGCTCTGCGTGTAGCGAGATTCCTAATATGCGTTGAGCTTGAGTAGTTTGAGTTTATTGCTTGTGCGCATCGTATTAGCAACGGTTTGGCAACGCCGTATTATGCGACGTTGCCGAACCGGGGCTCCGCGCCGCTCGAACCCAAAACATGAATGAATGAAGGGCGTGGCTTAAGTGCGCGAGAAAACGTTGTGTGCAAACAATTTTAGCCCTTAGACTGATCACGCGCCAGTGTCCTCGATAGTACCTACTAATCTGTTTGAAGTCGGTGCCAAGCCAAAGGTAATAAAAAATGATATATAACAATATTAATATGTATTATAAAGGGTTACTTATTAATCCGCGGACGTAGGTACATCCACTCATACGTCCACTGTAACCACAGTTACAGAGACCATATACCTCAGGACAGTCCGTGTAACTACAGTTACATTTTTAAGAATTCGCGCCCGCCGATTGTTTTTTTCTTTTTCTTATCGCTGTGGATGTTTATAGTCTGTAGTGTTGCTGGTTTTTGACGCTCTATGATATGTACCACACCTTATTTCAAGTGGAACATAACTTCGGCTCATGGCTACAAAAAAAATAAATTGTCAAGTTGCTTGTTGTTTTTGTGGATCATTGCGCGAGTGACTCCAGCTATTTTATTCGAGAAATCATGCCGTAAGTAATAAAATATTATTGTTTTGTATATTAAAATATTTATAATCTTACATATTTTCATATTTTATAACATTATGTGCGATTCCAGTCAGTTTTTAAGTAAAAATTTGGATTAAAAATAGGTCGGTGACTCTGTGTTTTTATTAGTGAATAATTGGAAGATCTAAAAAAGTTCTTATATTATATCGTAATTAAATGTTTTAATATGAAAACTTATAAATATGATAGCCTGGTTATTACCATACTTTCTTGAAATATTCCATATTTCATTCTGGATTAGACAATTTACCATACGTGACCTTCGATTTCACAGATCATATAGCTTTAGTTTTTCTTTTATTTGTAATATTTTAAGATGATTTATAATGGGATTTTGGTTTCAAATGAAAGGCCATTAAATTACCTAAAACCCAAAATTGTTTTAATATTGTAAACGTCAAAAATATCTTATAAAAAAATATTTAAATTGAAAACTAGGACAAAATCAGCATTTCTTAAAGTTCACTGTAAGATCATTAATAGAATATAATGTTAAAATCAAACATAACTATTGCCTAAAAATCGTCAACTAATGAGCCTTTCATTAGTATTTTTCATTTTGCGATATTTGAGTTATTTACTGAGTAATAAGCATTTATTTAGCATACGTCTCCTATCGATTTTATTTTGTGCGTATCACGTGACTCGCGGACTGTCCTGACAACCTAGCGAAACGCGCACGGACGTTTGAGTGGGTAATCTGGGTACCTACTATTTGGCTTGGCACCGACTTCAAACAGATTAGTAGGTACCTACCTAGCACGTAAAATACAATTTAATTAATAGGCTTAGACAATAAGCGCATTTGATGAATGTCTTATTAAAATTATTTTTTGCTTTTCAGTTGTTTAGGTAGTTTTTTTTGTTTCTTTTTTTTTTGAAGTCGGTTTAATTTTACTTTTTATTTTCCTATTAGATACTAGAGGGATGTTGAAAGAAAGTCAACCGAGTAACTTTTTATTAACTTTAAAAACAAGAGTTCTGTTTAGAATATATATTTTCTACATGGACCATGTTTCAGATCCGCATAAATATTATGTACCTAAGTTTTACATTACGTTATACCTAATCCAAATATTATCAAACCATTATCTTATTAGACAATCAATAAATGAATGTAGGAATATTCGAAATAAAGTTATTTTTGCTGGTCAAACAAACACTTTAATCTGATTTTTTAAACTTGGAGTTAACGATAAAATACATAAGTATTTGTTATGTTTAATATTTTATACACAAATAAGAGGCATGTTTTTCGCCCGATTTGCCAGCATTTCTATCAGCAGCAACCACTTATTAAATTTTAATTAAATTTATTGGCAGATGTAGTACGCGGGCTGACATTTAACGATATTATTTGCGGTCTATGTGATAAATTGTTCGATATCATGTCGACAACAATTGAATTCTTCCTTTTGAATTCCATCTATATTATTGAAATACTGATTTTAATTTAAAGAGCATATAATACTTCTAATTATACATACATAGAAAGTGCCTTTGAATGTTTGGAATATTAAATATTAACATTTTATTGATCATGCATCTGGTCTGATTTCAATGTAAAAATGAAATTTTATTATAAGATGAGATAGAGTATTTATAATATGAACTTGCTATAAATGAACTCTGGTCAAAATCACAACTCGCGGTTGTAACAAACCGCGTAACTCATAACATAACACTCGCTTTACATAATCTGATTAACGGAGCCTTCCCTCAGCCTCACTATAGAATAATATTTACCCACATCTATACTGGGTGAATATTATAATCTGTTTACAAAACTATGCGAGGGGCAGCTCAGTTATCGCTGTAAAATTAGAGTTACATACATTATAGCGTACATTTAAATCTCATGAAAGAAAGTGACTAAACAAACTTATTGTATTCATTTAATCCATAATAATTAAAGCTAAATAGTTAGAAAAAGTCTTAACTTATGGATTGACTATATTTGTGTTTGTCCTGGGTCAGGATGTTTGTTTATATTAAGGATATACAGTTTGTGTTTTCTTTGTTGTTTCGGATACCCATATTATCCATAACACAAGTGCTCTTGCTCTAGTTACTTTGGGGTCCAATGTATGCGATGTTTTCCAATGTTTACTCTATGTGATTAAATATAAATATTAACTTATAACCATACCCGTAAGACAGGCCACCAGCACTGCAGAATTTTCAGGTGGGATGAGTGGGTGAAGTCTCATTTATTTGTTTACCAGTGAGGACACACTACATACATTTGTATGTGTCTTTTGTTCTCTTTTTTAGGGTTCCGTAGCCAAATGGCAAAAAACGGAACCCTTATGGATTCGTCATGTCTGTCTGTCTGTCTGTCTGTCTGTCTGTCTGTCTGTCTGTCCGTCCGTATGTCACAGCCACTTTTTACCGAAACTATAAGAGCTATACTGTTGAAAATTAGTAAGTAGATGTATTCTGTGAACCGCATTAAGATTTTCATACAAAAATAGAAAAATAATAATAAATTTTGGGGGCTCTCCATACTTAGAACTGAAACTCAAAATTTTTTTTTTCATCCAATCCTTACGTGTGGGGTATCTATGGATAGGTCTTTTAAAATGATAATAAGGTTTCTTATATCATTTTTTTCTAAACTGAATAGTTTGCGCGAGAGACACTTCCAAAGTGGTAAAATGTTGGTCCCCCCCCCTGTAACTTCTAAAATAAGAGAACGATAAATCTAAAAAAAATATATGATGTACATTATTATGCAAACTTCCATTGAAAATTGGTTTGAACGAGATCAAGTAATTAGTTTATAAATTTTTGGGGCTTTCCATACTTAGAACTGAAATTCAAAAAAAAAATTTTCTTCAAACCCTTACGTGTGGGGTATCTATAGATAGGTCTTTAAAAATGATAATAAGGTTTCTTATATCATTTTTTTCTAAACGGAATAGTTTGCGCGAGAGACACTTCCAAAGTGGAAAAATGTTGGTCACCCCCCCTCTAACTTCTAAAATAAGAGAACTATAAAACTAAAAAATATACATGATGTACATTACCATGCAAACTTCCATTGAAAATTGGTTTGAACAAGATCAAGTAATTAGTTTTTTTTTAAAACGTCATAAATCGTAAACCGCAATTTTCCTCTCATTCAATCAACTCAAGTATAAAAACGTCGATCAAACTTACAAAGAACTACAAGAACTTTTATATTATGATGATACTTGCTGCTACGGAACCCTTCATGGGCGAGTCCGACTCGCACTTGGCCGGTTTTATTGTTTATGGCTGATTTCCTTGTATAATTAAAAGTAGAAACAAAAAAACATAACATTGTTTTTCGGTGTATGTTTTATATATTATGTACTACGAAAATGAGTCAGTTGGGGCTGTGTGTCAGATACCTACTGCCTTTGTAAAGTCTACCCTTAGACTATGAAGGCTGAAATGTACAAATATTTCTACATAATTATACAAAATTCCGATAGTAAAGAATATACTGTCAGCGAACAAAACACTAAAATATTCGTAGATATAATCTCTCTACTAGTGAATAGTATTGTTATGACCGCTGTCACATTCACACCGCGCGGCCATCAAGTCGCGTAATCAGATTTCATAAAATGGTGACTATTGTTAATTACAATAGTAAAAAATGTCCTTATAGGCCGGCAACGAAATTCCAATGCCGGTGATAAAATCATTCCAAAAACAATTAACGATTTAAAAATATGCATCTTTGAAGCCTATGTATATAAATGAAGAACAAGCGGCAGAAGGGGGCGGGAAACAATATACAAGCAGCCTTTCGTTTCCATTGTTCCCCCCCCCCCCTTTCCTCAGGAGGTGACTAACACGTACGTGCAGTATACAGCAGTCTATCTTCAGAATATACATATGCATATAGTGCTCCATTAAATACGTAAGAATATTTATGTATAATGCACTCCGAATGTGCTTATTCTCATCGCTCGGTGTAATCAGAGCTCGGTGTAAATAATGTAGATTAGATAATTACTCGTAGTCTTATACGATTGAACAGAGATCAGGCTACGGCTTACATATTTTTTAATTCTTGTTAGTTGCATATTTTCCTCACCAAATGTTCGGTCTAAACCGAGATAATTTAAACACTACTGTTTTTATTCGTAAGGAGAGAAACGAAATGATAAATATTATATGAGATTTCTCTTATAAGGTCGACACGTCCCTCCCAAAGTAAACTTAGCTTAACTATTTAAATTATGAATAGCAAAGTCAAAGAAGGTGTCCCAAATATATTTTGGCTGCCTTGGATTTAGTTAATTCGTGTCGATGTTTCATTCCCTACACAAGACAACTATTTTATTACTTACGATTTTTCGCTATGGGTCAGTTGTACCATTGACTACTAGTCAACCATTGATGGTACAAGTGATATAACATTGTATCAATGGTACCTACTACTGACCCGTTGTACCATTGACCAGAAAATTAAGGATGTTGCAAAATCGGCTTCACATCATCATTTTATTGATATTTTATTTGTGATTTACCATTTATAGCAAGAAGTTCTGCGTATTTTTGGCGAAATTATTTTCAAATAAATAACATGTTAAATATCCTCTCCAGTCGATATAAATTATTTGGGCGCTTGGAATCGTATTTTGATCAGTTGGGTTATGACTAGGTCAAAAGTAGTTATGGACCAACTATTCACCGACTAGTCGGGAAAGCCAACTATTCGGCATCGTTAGTAGTCAGCGACTATTCGGTAAAAGTCGCCGACTATTGGACGAAAGTATTATTAGTATTCAGCACCTTCAAGATCACAGAACAAGAAAATTTTCTCTCTGTTCAAGATATATCAAAGAATGTCCATACTACTATTATACGAGTATACTACTATAGTTGGCCCATCACTAGTAATAAGTCTTCATATAGGGACTCAAGTTTATTGATATTAAATTAAAAAATCACAGTCTATTTTGGCTGTAGTAAAATAGTTTTAGTTTTTTACTGAACATATTAAAAGTATGAAAACTCGTTTTATCGTCAGGTCGCTGTAATAAAATTTCATTTTATCCTTGGCTCTTCCAAAAGTTGTAAATGCATTTGGGTGTGCGTCTCGCGTGACGTCATCAACAAGCATAAATTAAATTTTAAATAACGACACGACAACGAAAAAAAAATTTAAAAATTTCAGATATTAGTGTTGGCTGACGAAGAATCAAATAATCTTAAAAAAATATTAATATGTAAGACCTGTGATCATAACCAACTACATAAGCCATTTGACAAACAAAGCACATAATTATACGTATCATCATCATCATCATCATCAGCCTGTGACAGCCCACTGCTGGACATAGGCCTCTACATATGCTCGCCACGCTGATCGATCCTCGGCCATACGTATCATATAAATACGCAAATGTTTTTAACCTTAACTAGATAAATGAGTGAGATTTTTACACCAACGAGGTCGTTTAGAATCAGTAAATCATGCGATACTGTGTCATAGTGTTGTGACCCTACTCAAAAGATTCAAGTGATTTTACGTCCTAGTAAAAAAAAATTAGACAGATTAGCAACCGTCATTTTTAAAACATTTTTTTTTATCACACTAGCATACATATTTGTACCACATAATGTATAATGTTGCTTTTGATTAGAAATTGTGATCAGTTCGCTCAGTGGATGCTAAAATTATTTTTTGTGTGCATGGAAATGTATGTAATGCGAAAGGACAATTATAACAAAAAAAATTATGCCAAACTCGTTATGCCAACTTAAATTATGACAAAAAAAGTTATGCGAAAAAAAGGGATCCCCCGTCCATCTCGCGGGTGACATGCCTCTAGGCCGTAAACCCTCAACTCGCCCTTGTACCACCAGGCGCTCAATCAGTTTAAGTTACATATATGCAATTTGCTGAGACTGCCTCCGTGGTACAGTGGTTAGAGCGTTGGTTTCTAATACCCGGAGGTCGTGGGTTCGAATCCCGCGGGGAGCATTACTTTGTATGAATGTTTCCAGTTTGGTTAGGACATTGCAGGCTTGAATCACCTGCATGTCTGAAAAGAATGATGATTCCGTGCTTCGGAAGGCACGTTAAGCTGTTGGTCCTGCGCCTGATCCCTCTTCGGTCGTGTCGGCCTGCTGTCCCACCGTGTTATGAGAGTGAGGGAATAGGGAGTGCACCTGTGCTTGCGCACTCACTTGTGCGCTATAATATATCCTGCCTGCGTAGTTGGCTGATCGTAAAAGATCGGCCGCCGTAGCCGAAAACTCGGCTAGGAGGACATTATTAATGCAATTTGCTAAGAAGTCGTCGCATCACTACACTTACGGCTCGTACAGTTTGCGACAAAACCTTCGCCTGGCCGGACTCCCCACGGAATTGTTTCCCATTAATCACAATCTCGTTTCTCCCAGCCCGTGACTCAGCAAATCTGCCTAACTAATAGCCTAAGTTGAGTTAATGCCAATTAGGATCCTTCGCCGCTGCTTTACTTATAAAGCCTTCTTTAAGCGAAGGTACAGTGTCTTTTGACACAAATACCACACATTAAACACCTGGGTATCAAAAGTGTAGTTTTGATGAAAAAAACCTAAGTGTTTATTTTAATAAACTTAAGTCTTCTCGAGCATATTATAAAATAACATTTATTCGTACGTTTATTGCAGTTAAACATTTATAAACGTTGATCAATCTATGTGTTCATGTTTCGTAGACAAGTTACTTTATAATTAATACTTAAAAAATATATAACCATGTATTCCCTTGGTAACAAGCAAAAAATAGAATAAAATCAGAAATACAGATAAAGAATAAACACATGAGACTATATACATACAAAACGATAATACTTTTTAAGCTGTCTGATCATTTTCCTTCCACTGGTCTTGAAAAGAAAATCAAAAGACTTATCTACTGAAACAGCTTTCAATAGTGGCCTTGTATGTTATTTCATGTAGAAATAATTTCATTTTTGGTTTCGGTGTTAGTTACATTGGTACGTTGGCGAGGGGAACATGGGTTCTTTCAAACGAAGAGTGAAGATGCTTCTTCTCTGGCTTGGGCCGTACTGCGGTGCTAATGGATACAACGCCTCGATGTGGCGTCTGTTGTCATGGCTACTTTGGCTCCCCTTTTGCTTATCATCAGGCTAAGTGGAGCCATTGTACTGAACTCAAATAAAAAACCGACTCCTAAAATAATTTAGAATCAAAAAATTATCCTCAAAATCGGTTCACCCAGTAACAAGGTACCCGGTAACACACAATTAAATACTCCTCTTTTTTAATTGGTAAAAAAATGTAACTCCCGCTTATATTAAGGCTTCTCATAACTCTGAAACGCATAATATCCCACACATTCAACTGTAGTTCCCCAAATAATACCCCAACAATAGCCCATTAATTCGACCTCTTTCAACGCAAGCCGAATAAAGCGTACAACTAATTTTCCACGAGACAAAGCTAAACCGGCGACCGATTGTAGCGGCCGACAGATTATGTGAACAACTCCTGTACTTGGCATTCATGCCTGGAGTCCCGCCAAGTTTGCTTAACAGTATATAAATTCTGTGGCAGGTGAGTAAAAACTTTGGTAGACGTTCCACGTGCTCGCCTGCGGTTTGTCATACGGCCAAGTGTACCAATTTCGGGTCAATGGGAAAACTCTGCCAATAATTTAAGTAACTTTTTTCTGGTTTGTGATTTCCTTGTGAAATTCAATTTTTTAACCAACTACGAAAAAGAATGAGGCTCTGAATTCCGCTTAACATCATCAATGCAAGAGTTAATAGAATTGATGAATTTTATAAAATATTGCTCATAATATTAGTCTCACGCGCTCAATAAATAAAATAATACAACTTTTTTATTTGTAGTCGGTTTATTTTACAATAAAATAACGAAGTTCCAGATCAAAAATTACGTAAATGTTACAACGAGTAGGTGCTAGTGAATAATAAAATTGAAGACAGCATTCAGTGTCACTCGGGTATTCTTTGTATTAAAGCGAAGAATTTATAATACATTTAACGGAGCGATTGTTTTCCATGAAGCAGTTTATTACTTCTGCTGGTCTTATTTATCAGAATACATAAACTTTTAGTACACACATAGGTAACATAGGGTATAAAGTAAATCAAAATAATTCAAAAAGAAATTACTTGTTAAATTAATGGAAATGCATCAAGATGACGAATGATTTACGTTAACATCATACGCATTAGTCGAAGTTATATAATTTTTTCTGAAGCAAACAGAAACACCCCATAATTGAATGGTATTCGTACACTGAGGTCAATTATAATACGCGCGGTGTATTCGTATCATACGCGTACGTGTTCGTGGCGAACACATATAATAATGACTCCAAATTATAAGGCATTCGTTTTTTCTGGTTATTCTTTCCCCTTTGTTGATTCTATGAAGCTAATTGGAGTTACTACTTTGTTACTTTGGCTTCCTAACACGTACTTTCTACGGTAAAGTACAAGTAATTACTATGTCCTAGTGTTATGTATTTGGTTTGAAACATGTATTTATTTGTGAC
Organism: Mecyna flavalis; assembly: GCA_949319885.1. NCBI lineage: Eukaryota > Metazoa > Arthropoda > Insecta > Lepidoptera > Crambidae > Mecyna > Mecyna flavalis. The sequence goes on from OX439426.1 coordinate 13,689,878, forward strand.
TTGTTTCTTAATATTACGATATATGTTTGGACTTTTTCAACAGAAATTGTTATGCTATCATCATTAACCCTTTCAACGCCAATGTCTGATAGGTATATCAGACAAACCATTTTCGTGCCCACCACGCCAATGTCTGATATATCAGACAAAAAAACATGATCAAGAAACGTTGTATTTTTACTTGCCTGAATGAGTTGAGTATAACCTAATAATTTTTTGGAATTTTTTTTTTTAATGGTCGTGGCGTGTGGGGCACCATTTTCGGAAAAAAGCGTGGCGGGGAAAGGGTTAATGCGCAGACCTATTGTTTGTAAGCTTTTCATTTTTTCACGGAGAAGAATACGTTAAGCACCACATGATGTGTGTACATACACTACCCACTAAAGTCCCTTTCACAACCGAAAGGCATGAGACGGTGACCGCCTTTTGGTGAACCGGTCTATCTCTGGGTACCCACCCCAACCTGATAAATACGTTGAGGCAAATCATAACTATGGAGAATACTGACTCTGACTGAAAGAGATAAAGCATCGTAGATCTTCTATCGTCGTCGTCGATATCCTGGAGAAGTACCTTCTTCCACCTTTCAAAAAATATTGCAATACGTAAATATACAATATATACATTAAGTTACTAAACAACCAAACCTCCAACCAAAAACGGATGTAGAGTTAGCGAATACTAAAGAACAATCAAATAATTTCCCGGAAAATTATTAATTTTAACATTTTACAGCTGGTTTGGTTACTTTAATGGGCAAATAATGGTCATAGTGGCAAATGAGAGTGCGGTTCGTCGGCAGCAGATAGACGTCTACAGTACCAGGAAAACAATAAAAATGAAATTTATCTTATAACAATAAATAATATTATACATTTCCGCTTAGAGCGTTGAAAACCTAAATGGCCAGCTATTTTCCCCACTGTCCTATATTGTCGTGAAGTCTAAGACAACTTTCAATTTCCCTTGAGGTGAACTGCTAACTTCAATCTTCTGTGGAAATATTTGACCACTGTTGTGGCTTGTTGTTTAAGAAATTTGAGATGTGGAATCCAATAATTTGACGACAAAAGATCACCCATCGTATAGCGTTTTGTTAAAGTGTGAGGAATAGATTATAAATATATGTATGAGCTTTGCAGGTTTCTACAATATCTAATTCTTTATTTAGTTACAACAAAAGAAACTTTATGGACAATAAAACAAAAAAACGGATTTAGTACATAATGTTTCTATTGAATTTTTTTTTGGCTTGGATAGCTAGGTTTGTTTTGTAGGGAATGGTGTGATTAGAAACCTGGACAAAGAGCCCTTGGCGAGTTCTACCGTGCGACCAAGTGGAGAGGGGAGGGGTGTCTTAATTCATTGTTCATCAGATCAGGCTCATCATAGGAGCGCATTGAGATTCGACGTTTACTGATCAGGTGTCCTCTAAGTAGGTACTATGCCACAGTGGCCGCTGCCTCAGGTACTTGTCTAACAACTGATATTGCAAAACAAGATAATATAATAATACACTTAAAACGTTCCCAATATTGAGTAATATTGCCAATATTCAATATACTTGTATGAGTGATATTATAATATGTATTTATTCAATAGACCCACTGAACCCAAAAATGTTAACAAGACATTATCCCATTCAAGCAAATATTGTATTTTTTTTTTCAACAAATCAAAATCATATTGATTCCGCAACCTGTAAACGGAATCAAATAAATTACTTTACCAAGTTCATGCGTGAAAGATAATATCGTACAGTCGCCCGCAAAATAGCTGAGCATTTGACGTAATCAAAATGCCTTATCGTTATAGTAATAAGGTCGTGTAGTATGTCACAATATGCAGTTATTTTTGTATCCAACTGAACGTTACAACAATGACCTACTTTCCGTCTATCGTTGATCCGCCTTTTGAAATGTAATGGAAAATATACATCTCGCAAGATATCGCGCAATGAAAGGTATCGGGGAAAGGCACGTAAAAACCTGTATTGTGAGACTAGCTCTCAACGGTATTATAAGAAAAAGTTCTCAGTGTTTTGCTGTTTCCCTAGCATGGCTTAACTTTTTTTTTCAATATCTACACTTTTTGATACAAGGCTACATTATAGTAATAAGCATACTTAATTTTTTTGTTGTAATTACAGTCATACAAAGGAAACACTGACACTAGTACCAACCGATACCTTTATGCACAAAATAGTTTCGATGGTGAAATCAAAAATAAATTATAATATTACGAGAACTACTCTAAGCCTCCTGCAATAATGAGTTTTTGTACAAAAGAAAAATATATTTAAACATACTATACATAATTATGTATATAAAATATATTGTACGATAAAGATTATGCTATGTATCCCAAGTCCAAAGACGTTTACAAATGAATGAATGTAAAATTAACGTATAAAAATAAACAGGTCAAACAAAAAAGAAATGAAGGGATTGTGAAATATGATATGTGCGATAAGGGCGTGTATGACTATGACCCCGCCGTAATTAATGGAAGAGAAAAACACATTACGCTGACCCCGATTACTTGGGAACAGGCAAAATATGATGGTTCAACATAATATTACAACATACTCGTTATCCGCAAAATTGATAAAAACAGAATTTAGTTTATTAATCATCGTTGATGCAGTGAAATATTTTTAGAAGTTTAAAGCAGTGGATCTTGGATCCTATTGTATTCACTATCATATTGTACTTTAAGCTTGTTAGATCTTCGAACCTTGTTTTGTGTTTAATAATAATAATAATAATAATCCCTGGACATTATTCACACAGCGCCATCTAGCCCCAAACTAAGCATGAGCTTGTGCTATGGTTGCTAGACAACGTATAAACATTACTTATATACTTTTTTTTTGTAAATACATACTTAATATACATAGAAACACCCAGACCGATACAAACAGACATGTTCATGCACACAAATGTTTGTACCGTGCGGGGATCGAACCCGCGACCTTTGGTGTAATAGCCGACTTCTCGACCACTACACCAAATGGCTCGTCAATGTTTGGTTTGAATCATTTCTGTTTACGGGAATGAGCTAACCAGCGAGACTCTAAATGATGACGGTTCTTGCGACACTGCCACTAAGTCGTAATGGGTATTAAAACAGTGCATTTTATCAAAAATTTATCATCTTCGTCATAAATAATGATTGATTATTTTATTTTTTTACTTCGAGTATAACACAAATCATATGAACCAAAATTATTCCCCACACACGCCAGTCCTACACAATATCACCTTTGTGAGATCATACATCATACATAAACAAAGTGAGTTATAAAAATCTTGTTTGTTGTAAAGAATATTGGGAAAGAGGCAGGAAAAATGTTTTATTATGAAACATACGTAAATCCCACCGACCCGTGAACATATTATGAAATACTTCTGCTCCGATGACGAGAACTTACATACTACCTAATCTTATACACACTTTACTGGGTATCCGATGTACATATAAGAAGGGCTTATTTTTAATATTAATTTTAATGTGCGGAAAGTAGTCTTACAGATGTAAGCTTGTAATATTATTATTGCTAAGGAGTCAATGATAATATTTTAAACATCATTATGTGACGTCGATAAGTTGTATCGGTATCTGTACCGAGCTTACTGATGAGCAAAGTGAAAGAATGCGGGGCATTACGCAAAAGATAAAGATTGATTGGTCAGAAGTCATCTTCAGTGTAGAAAAAGCTGCTAATTGGTACCATTTCGACGCGTTAAGACGACGAATTGAATATTTGTGTTGCAAGGATATCGATTTTTCTCAGCAATGACTAGAGCTAAGAAAATACGTTTACTGATAATATGATGGAACTAAACTGATATTGGAGGGTTTCTGCGATACAAAGAAGTTCTAGGATTTTAATAATGTGCCAAAACTTCGTACCTAAAAGGTCGGAATATATTGAGACAGCGTAATAGTAAAAAAAACTTCCAACGTTAGGTAATGTTTGTGTTCAGTTTCAATGGTGACCAAAAAATAGAAAATGACTTTATCGAAGTCGTCGAGACGCGACTACAGAAACAAATGTCAGACTTATAACTATTAGATGGTGCTTTGTGAACGCTGTAAAATACACATGTAGATTATTTTACACATTTCTACTCATAATATTTCAAAATTATGTAGTTGCAATTATTTAACAGGTTCGGGTTAACTATCAATCAGTTCTCTGCCTCCGCTTGAAACAAGAATATAATACAGTTTTCTATTCTTTAGACAACACGTGAAATCGTTGGGTGCACGTGATTTACCATAGAAAAAAAGCTCAAAGCAAATACTAAGTAGAGTTGCCCACTTACCTAACCTATTTGCTCAACGCTTGAAACATTCTACCATCAGATAAACCACGTGATCAATCGCACGCTGGTAGGGAACTGTCATCGCGACGTAACTAAACTTCAAGCAGAGGTCTTTGCCCTGCAGTGAACATTAGGGAGGCGTTTCAACCTGAAACTTTCCGCATCGCGACTCTAGTAACACAGTAAGTTTCACGTGTGGTGAGGTGCACGGTAGCTACTTCGGTCACGTGACTTTCAACAGGTAGTCTATTATAGGGGCCATACAATTTTGTGGTGAGTTTGCGGTGTTAGGGTTATCAACTTATCAGATTTTTTAGGTCGGAACATCATAAATCTGACAACGCCTGATCCTTATGTTCGAGTAGGTAGGTCAGCAAGTACCTACTTGTTTCATGTGCCCATATCAAAATCAAATATACAAAGTTACTAATCGTCGGAGAGCCTCATTCCGATGATTTAAAAATCTTTAAATACAATGGGTACTTAACCCAGTACGCATGTAATACCTACATCAGTTAAGAAAGGAGTTGATGACCTTAAAACGCATAGATCTATATTTCTTCATATTTAGCCCGGAAAATGACCCCACTCCGCAAGTGGAAGTGAAATCCAGACGCGAGGACAACTGGTGCAACGTAAGAACGTAGCATCGGTCATTCTCATTCTGCCGGCCCACAAAGGGCCTCTTCTTTAATAATTATAGCTAAGAACTCAGAATTACAAATATATTTGGTCGATTCTCTACATTCTACACTGGACAAAGTTACTATAAATAGTACGGATTGTGTTTATCTCCTTTCTTTTGGGCATTTCATATGCTTTAAATTAATGAGAGGGTCAGAGCCACTTTATACAGTCCAGTTGAATTTGTTTCTTACCAACGTTCAGCCACTTTGGCTCATTACAAATTAAGCGAAAGTAGATTTGTTTGTCTGTCCTTCGTTTACGTCGAAATGGAACGACGGATTGGAGTGACGTGGGCTGCTTTTTGTCTTGGAAAAACACAAAGCCTCGGGGATGCACGGCAAAGGTTTATTGTGACAAACCACCGGAGCGATCGGCATGTGATCGTCATCAAAGGAAGTCATCCCAATTGGCAGAATATAATTAACTTTAACATTTTGAGGTGGTTCACTGAAGTTTTCAATTAAACCATATTATTATGTACTTATTTTAATGAGTTTACCTACTTGGCCCGAGTTAACGCCACCACCCCAATGCCATTTTAGCGAGCGTGACTACTGAGAAGACATTCAACAATAGACACATGAACACATTTACTTTTTGAAGTTCGCCTTATTTACATAATAGATATATTACACTATTTATCAGAATAGGTTCGTCGTCAGCTTCGCTGTCATCTCCAATCCGTTTTCCTAAAGTAAATAATTTTTTTTTTTTCTAGCCTCTTACTGGTCTAGAAAGTATAATGGGATTAGAAACTCGATTAAAAGAGGTTATTTTACTCCAGCCTTAATTTTAAAATCTAGTAACATAAATATCAGTTAGATTACAGTTAAACAATCGATTAGAGGAGCTTACAGTATGGCAGCAGATTAGGCAACACTTCTAGTGGTGACTCTAACATCAAGTGAGCAAAATCTAAAATCTGAGTCAATCTGATATATAAAGGCAACCCTAGCCCCGCTATGCTCGCAGCCAATTCAGGTGTCAGCTGAGATTCTTTCTGATGGATGGGGTCGGTAGACGCCCGCGCACCTATAGAACTAACACATAAGACTTTATAAACATGATCCTCAGAAACCTATTGAGCACATTTGATGCATCTGCACATCCTACTTAATATAAATTTTTCTTTTGTTGAAATAAAAATTCTGTATTTTTTTTAATTGAAAAGTAATTGCTAATTCATGTAACATAGTAAAACCATATGAATGACTTCACATCTCGCAAATATTTTTACGAATCACAGTACAGTACAGGATTCAGTAAGCACAGGATGCAATTTAACAGTTAATTATCAATGGTATTCTTACTTACGTTTATTATGATTATATAGAACAAGTTGCCTAAAGTCTATTAAGTTACTTTTCAAACATCCCAGAAGTTATAAGTAAAACAGACTTTTTGTTCCAACTTATCTAATTAACTTAAAGCCAACTTTTTTCTTTAAGTACTGGCTTTATAATTATGTGTACATTATGTAGTTTAGCGTCTTTGCCAAATTCAGCGTGCTCACATTCGTTTCCTGATAGTTGTTTACGGAAAGTTTCTGCTCCCCTAAGAAAACACAGGTGAAGTATTTTGTCAATCATTAGGGCGGAGTGCGCGGGCCGGCGCGGGAGAGGGCCGGACCCGTGTTGCGGCACCGTCGGCAGTTGAGCGCGCCGCCGACTCGCGGACACGCGACCGCTACGAGCGCTCGAACTCGTAGCACTACACGCGGCCGTAGCAGACGTATCCATACTCTCAAGTGCTACGGCAAAAGTGCGTTACGATCAAAACTATTTTAATACTACAAAACTTTAAAAAAAATTAAATCACGGGTAAATAACTTAATAAAAATGTACACGTGAGGCTCTGGACCTTGTAAATATAAAGTGAAAACAATTTAAATTAAATAACTTCTGTATTGCCCGCTCCGTCAATTACGTTTCTAATTAATGGGTGCCTGCACAGGAAGTTAATTGATTTCAGCTAACCAAGTTTGTTTCGCAAAAGCGAGATGTTTCATTGTTGAATATAACGTATAAATTAACAAAAAAATTATCTTCGAAATATTATATGTATTTTACATTAAATTTTAAAAACTAAAATAAAATATTATGTTATTCTTAATTAGACTTATATCTTTATTTTTATATATTTTATAATTATTAAAGAAAGGATGTAAGTCCCTGTATGGCAAGCAATTGACATAGACTACCTTTACCGTCCTGATTTTAATTAGATCCAGGAAGTTTGTGGGTTTACAAGACGTAATGTACATAATATGTCATATGTACAGTCAAGAATAGAACGTACACAAACACTTTAAAGAAAGGATGATTAACTATTTTGTTTTTCACTCTTGTATCACTATTGATACGAGCATAATTTTAGTAGAAGGAAGTAAAATTAACAAAAATGCAATCGTTGAAGTTAAATACCAAATGGTCACTTTTTAAATCTCAATCAAAAAGCAACAACAAATATATTTTTTTGTCTAATAGAAAACATCAAACATCATAATCATTTATGTAAACTCTATCGCTCTATATATCAATATTTTAATGGGAGAACCAAATTACCGCGCTAATCAAAATATAGAAAAAGGACTGTCAATAACAAAATGTTTCTTTGCTTTGTTAATTTGATCTCAATGCTGTTGAAGAAAGGTAAATTAATTTAATTATAAAGAAGAAGAGATGCTAACTTTTAAAAATAAGAGTTTTAAGAAAATGTAACTCTCCCCGCTTTGAACTTACAACATTTTTCAAAGTGATAACATTTATTTTTGTTCTAACCACCTCTTCCTTTGTGCATATTTTTTGTCAGGTAATTTGTGTCACTAATTGCTTTTTTGAATAATTAATCTGTTTTTGCTTCACTGCTTTTCCAGCATAATTAAGATACGACTTCGCTAATTGGATTGTTTTAGGTTTAGCATTCACGTACTTTTAGATACAATTAAGTTATTTTAGATACAATGATTTCTTTATAGTCTTTACATTAAGGGCCTGTTTCACCACTGGTTGGTTTGTTCCTGATAAATAATCAGTCGGATATTTTATAAAAATAATTGCTGAGAAAAAAAAGGAAACAAAAATAATAATAATAACAGAAAATGTAAACAAATAAAATACATATAGTAAATACATAAAGTTTCAAAAATTAATTCATATAAAACATAGATAACGTAAACAGTACAAGTGGAATACATTTATTCATAATGTAAGAGGGCAACGGCAATCTGAAAACCTAACTAGGTTTTCAGATTACGTATTTTTGATATTTATGAACTCATAAATTATATCAAAAATACGTAACTTGATACTGACTAATTTACGAGACTAAAAAGAGTACCGGTCTGCTATCCTAAACTTGTTGACTTCAGAGTTATTCTCTTTACTGAGATAACAATACCCAATGTTATACCCAGTGTTACATAAGGGTTAAATTCAAAAGTATATTTCCAACCATTCGCAAAATACGTGGTATAATTTAATCTTCAATTCTCTGACTACCAGGCAACACAAGTGGGTAAGCTTTCAAAGAAAGCCACCGATCGGAAACGTGGTCCGATATTGTGCTGGAACTATCGCTTCTCGCAGTGACATTAAAAACACTTTACGATTTCAATCTCCTTTGAACTGTATACATACATATTATGTAGGTATATGGGGCAGCGTGATTTTTTAACCTTTGTCATGTACACTTAGGTACGACTTTTTAGGTACTAGGTGATAATAAAGAAATAAGTTTTGAAGTTTTAGCAACAGTTCTAATCGGTTAAACACGTTTTTGTTGGTTCTTTTGTACGTATATGACACTTTGTTTATTTAGGTTTTACATTTGTCTACTACACTAAAGTACAAGCACATCATATAATATATTTCCGTATTACCGTTATTAATGTTTTTGTTTACCATCGTGAACTAGATTTTTTATTAACTTTTCTTTATTTTGTATCTGTTAGTTCAAAACAAACCACGAAAACTCGGCGTTATAGAGTTACTTTAAAATATTCTTTTGTATAAAAAAATCAAACGAATAAAGTAGAATGAATAAGAAACAAATAAAGTACGTACTGACGCAATTTCTTCGCCTGACTTCTAAATTATAAATTACATTAAATCTTAAAGTAAAAAGGTGCTGACCCAAGTGAAAGCGCTTGGAATACTAAAACAAACCGTTCCCCGCATTAATACACTATGTATTAAAATATTCGCATTCGTATCCTTCATTGAAGTGGGTGTGCTCGAAGAGACAGCAGGTAATCCTAGGTGAGCGAGAATCTCACGTAACCCTACGCAACGATTTGCTGGTCTCAATGAGCGTATTTAGTGGTATTGATTTGTTAATTGAGTAAAGGTTAATTCATAAAATCAAAAAAAGATACATTCATAAACAGTCTTGAATTTTACAACAAAGTGAAGTTCTTAATTGACATCCTATATGAGCGAAGTTCATATTATCTTTACTGATTTTACTATCGTTACCGATTGGACACATATAAAATTCCATAGCTGCGCGCTGTAATTCACATCGACGAATGTGAAGCGACATTTCAAACCTTTCAGCAGTTTACTTTCATAACCTAACTTTTAAATAACCAGGATATCTTAAAGAAATAGGTCCTAAACCTACTTTGAAACGCAATGGGAATACTTAAACAAACGGTTCCCAGCTTTAATGTACTTTGTGTTAAAATATTTGCATTTGTATCTTTCACTGGTGTCGATGGCGGCGAGTTTACGCAAAGAGACAGTAATCCTAGCTGATCGGAAATCTCTAGTAATCCCTACGCAACGATTGGTTGGTCTCAATGAGCGAATTAAGTGGTATTGATTTTGCTTCACTTATTAATTGAGTAATGGCCATTCATTTAAATTTACTAGCGGTCGCCCTCGCGGTTTCACCCACGCATTATTTCCTTTTTTAACTATCCACCCCTTCCCCCATATTTCCACGATAAAAAGTATCCTATGTCCGTCTCCTGGTTTTAAGCTACGTACCTCTCCACCAATTTTCAGCCAAATCGGTTCATCCGTTCTTGAGTTATAAATAGTGTAACTAACACCACTTTCTTTTTTATAATAAGATTTGAATTCACAAAACAGTCAAGTATTTTACATCAGTATAAAACATTTACTTTGTGTTTAGAGATTTGAACAAACGCGATAAACTTCTTGTAATTATTATTTAGTTAGCACTATCTGTAAATATATTGTTCTTACAAACTCTTATTAAAGGTTGGGACCCTAAAGTACAAAACGCAAATATTACAACAGCTAAGGCACTTATGTCCCGACATTATACCTAAAAGCATGAATTGTCAAAAAATCGTGTAAGAAACGGGTAATTTTATCTCATTAATAATAAAAAAATATCTTTTTAACTTAGTCAAGACTTGCAATCACATTACACGTTGCGTTATCATGTCTATGGAGAAATCAGAGACGTCTATAATTTTAAATCTCTCTCTCTCTCTTCGTAGGGGGCAAGTAGAATAGACACTAATCTTATTCGAGCGGCAATCTTGTGGGCGAGTCAGTAATCCCCCACAGTATTATGGCTTAGAATGGGATGTTCTGTTCGCATTTAAAGACTATTTTTTCTAATTCAGCGATTGTACTGTCCGATTCAAATGCTATTAAGATAATACCTTTTGGAATTGAGCGACAGATGACGTCAACTGCGCTTGTCCGTAACGTCACCAACGCTTTATTTTGTCAGTGTGTGTGTCAGTCATCACTGTCGCGTAACGCAACTCCAAAATAATAGCATCTGAACCGGATAGTACTGTACCGTAGAAATGTGTGTCAAAATCTAAGCCGATCTTAAAACAGACGTATACTGACATGTTTTAAGAGTAGAGCGAAGGATGCGTCAGTTACAAAATTGATTTTAAATAAAATTGAAGTTAAAATTCACTTAGAAGTCTTTTATATGGCCATGAGCAGTTTCTTTGCTTTTGCGCTGCGTTTAGTAAGGACACTCTGGTTGGAGGACTGAACACAAATACTACATCTAATTAATGAAAGCCACTTCTATCAGTAGTTATATTGAATCACATCTAAAGTAAAGAAAGTAATTCCAAACCTACCTTTCAATGGAAAAGTACTAAATAAAAGACAAAGGTAATACCTATTTATTCATGGTCAATACTCTAACAATGAAGGTATATTGTCAATAACATTTTTGCTTTTGCTAAAATAGGAATGCCGCTTATAAATTAATTTAACTCTTCCACATGTTAACCATTAATTAAGTACGCAGGCCACAATAGTGCCTACTGCAAGCCACATTGATTTATTCGTTCAAGTTAACATTATACCCAGACTCACTTCATTCTAAATATGCAAGTAATTGTCCCCGCATTATGCATTATCAAGAGGAATTTCAAACTATGACAGGACCGTTTTAGCGATTATTAAGGCATTATAAGTTATTCGGTTAATAATAACCAAATTAGCATAACATACGACTGTTTGTTTTCTAACATCAATTTATTTTTTGTTGACAAGGTGTTTAATTTATCTGATAATTTCTCTCGTCACCCTTTGATATATTCTCTAAAACATTGACTTATAGTAACCCGTCACAGCTGAAAGACAAACCATTAAAAACATAATAGAAAATACACTTCCAGAAGACGACATGTGTAAAAAATAACATTTTTCTAGGGACTTAGTAATGTGTCAATGATATCAATTTATACACGGCCATTACTTAAAAACGACTGCACAAAAGTTCTATTCTGCATCATTAAGTAAAGTTTGTAAGCTAAGTTATTTTCACTCGTGCGAAGCCGGAGCAGGCAGGTTGTAAAGATAAAAATGTCGGTGATCATACTCTTTAAAATGAATTAAGTACATCTACACAACACATATATTAATAGATGCGTTCTGCAAATGTCTCCTACACTAGAACTAATAGAACACGGTGAGCCACTCTCCGTAATCGTACATCAAGATGCTAAAAGCCTCGCTGGAATCGGACGTGGTTCCACGAATGTTATCTGTTAGAGCTGATGGGTTTTAACTGAGTTATTCACTGACGCTACCAGTGCCTCCTGTGGGAATCAACTGCGGCAATATCCGCTTCATTCGGCACTTGTGTTGTCTCAACTACATATAACATTTATCGCACGCCAGGGATTCACACTAAAACATGACATGAAAGCTTTTGTCTGTCTCTTATACTTATGTCGGACATCTTTTTAAAGCGTTTTTAGACTTTTTTTATCGGTGTAAAAATAGTTAAGTGGGTGGTACCGTAAGATTTCAATCTGTTAATGTAAATTATGATAAAGTGTTGAAAATTAGGAAACAAATAAAGCACAAACCCTCGATGAAACTATAACGAGAAGTCAGTGAGTTTTATGTTCTTATTTAATGGACAACATAACATACATGAGACCGCAAAGACTATATATACTGAAACACATTTAAACATCCAAACTTAAGTAAAGTAACTGCGGCCTTCTGATCTAATTCACGAGTTTTTTATGCTTAAAGTTTAAGGATTAAAGTTCAAGTCTAAGACGAATAAAGTAAGCTCTATCCTAACTGCAGTTAACTTGCACTTTTTACAAACGTTTCTTGTAGAAAAGTGGTATATATTAACAAGATAATCTAATTGCCCAACAACCCTGGCCGTCGTCAAACTAACATTAGCCAGATCGCTAGAAGAAATCTCACAGTCACCTACTTGTAATAAGAGTGTAATTGTCATTAAGTCAAGTGGCTAGTGGTTCTCTTTAATGTTAGTATAAATTTAGCTTCTGTATTCTATGTTTTTTATGCTTAGGCCTAATAGACTGATAATTCATTATTCGGGAGACGGTTGGAAATAGCGGTTCTGGCTGAATAACATGCTAAAAAAGAACAAAAACAAAAGAACCTTGTTATACACTGACACACAAGGCCTACTCACCTCTACCACTCTTGCTAAATGAGGAGTAGTAACCTCAAACCCAAGTGGAGTTCGAAAATCCGACGCATATTTTACCGGGAATGGAACCCGGAGATCACAACTAAGGTTTTTTTTATGTGAGAGGCGGCAAACGAGCCAGTGGGTCGCCTGATGGTGAGCAATCACCGCCGCCCATGGACATATGCAAGCCTCCGGCACTCTCACAAACCAGACGAAACGCAATATAAGTTACTATTATTTCACACTGGTGTTATGTGAGTACCTACCTACTTCCCCGGACGAGCCGGCCCATTCGTACTGTAAAACAGCATGGTTCTACTACTACCAAAAGGTTTATTTGAATAAATTTAAGTAACGAGGCTTCAAAAATTTGTTAGAAATACAGTTTTAACTTGGCCAACTAGCCCGAAGACGCTTTTGGTAGTAATCTTACACAATTTCTCAGGGGTCGTGTGGAGGTGCTTTAGCGTTTGTATGTATCTGGATGTTTTATATTGTTTAAATGTAATATGTTTGTTCCGTCGTTGACTCTGATAAATCTACATTACAAGTACAAAGGCTACTTAAATTAGAATTATATGTATCAATGTATGAAATATTGTCCAATATTTATTTATTTCCGATAAGACATAATTAATTTCTGCCGATGTCATATAATTAAAGAGAAACGTTGCGTGTCAGAGCCGGAATATGCCGGTTCCAAGAAGTTATGATTTATATCTACTACTTCAAAGGTTTCGTCTTTTTTTTTCTGTATCAAACCAAGAGATATATGGTTATATCTAGCACAATTTCTTTATGTTATTGAACAGTTGAAACGTAACATTTCAATGAGAATTAATGTCATGAAAATTGTCCAAATATTTGCAGTAACGAACATAGTGAAAGCATATAAGTAGTTTATGTCATTATAAAGGATAATCACTATAACGAGATCTAGATTTAAAAAGATGACTCTGTAGCTAATTAATCTCTAATTGTTTCAAGATTCATTGTTTCATGCTACATTTGTTTTTCAATCGTTTTATTGCACACTGCAAAAATATAATCGTCAAAGCGCAACAAGTTATTTTAACAAGCTAGAATTCAAAGTTAACTCTACAGTTCAGTTGATAAATCGGAAACAAAAGACAACCTTACAATTTGCATTTAAAAACATGCTCCGAACACATCATCCATAATGGAAAGTAAACTAGCAATCTCGTACTCCATGAAGTTGCGAAATATCGGGGACGGTAAAGCCGTTACTCTTCCATCCACAATCACATTTTGAATTTTATTTTCTAGAGCCGCATTTTACGATCGAAGATTTAAAACGTAATGAAGAAATTTAATAGCAGTGCAAAGCAAACTTGATACGTATTATATTTTCTGTGGTTGATACAAAGTTAGTATGTGTATTAGTAGTAGACTTTTAGTTTCCATGTAACAGTGGTTAAGACACGGCCAAACCTGGAACTCGTGAGTTCCATTCCAGCCTTGGGTTGAGTAGGTGTTAGGATTTTTTCAGAGACCGAAAGCTATCCAACTGATGATCCTTAGCGGTAGAAATAGTTAGATAACATTTTGAAGTGTAAACAGTGAAGATTAGTACGACCTATTTACTTGTAGGGATAAATGGAATAGGCGTAACCTGACGCCATAATTGTTGTGGCATATCTTTCAGGAACCACTGCAGTTAATTTATTTATTTAACAAAACCAACGGCGTTACATATAATGCATATTGTACTAATTAACAGACTTGTTAAACTTATAGGTCCAAAAAATATTGGGCGATGCTTTCTGTGTCGCTTAATGGACATAGTAGTAGCCGCTTACCATCAAGTAGGACGCGTGCCTGTGTGTCAAAACTGAAGTAGTATAAATAAACATAACATCATAAATTAATAAAGAAGTGACGGACAGTACGTGACTGTGTGTGCAATGTAGCTGATGACGGCGGGATGGCTGGGACGATCCGGCACCTCTCCACGTACCACCACGACACGGAGCCTTCGGCGACCTCGGTGAGTCCTCATGATTATCGTAAATATCCCTGGATACTGACCACAAAGCACCGCCCAGACTGAAACTCAAACCTAATAACCTTCAAGAAAAGGATGTATTTTTACTTTACGGGCGGCAACGCATTATGCAATGCCTTTGGTGTTGGAAATGCCCATGGGAGACGGTGATCGATCACTTACCAACAGGTCATCTATTTGCCTCCTTTTATTATGAAAAAAATTGACTTGTTTTATGGACGCCAGACAACGGATAAACATTACTTACTTATATACTTTTCGTCGTTACAAAAAAGTAAAGTATCAGCCTATTAATGTCCTGCAGGGCAAAGGCCCTCCCATCCTCTCCATCCCTAAAATCAAGCTATCGTTACAATGTTGGGTATTGGCTTGATCACGACGCTTGCCAAATGCGGATTGGTGATCACAAACCCGAGCTGTGTCCGAAAAACCAAAACACAAAGTTTGCTCGACCCGGGAACCGAACCCAGGACCCCGAGATTTCGGCCTGGTATTTAAACCACTAGATCATTGAGGCGTTATAATGTTTAATTTTTGTAAATACGTACACCACATTACAAATAGAAACACCTACACTGTCACAAACAGACATGTTCATGTACACAAATTTTAACGTGCAACCTCTTGGTGTACCCGACTTCAATCATCAATCAAACAAACTTTGTTGGCAACCGCACTATAGTCTCACTCGGACTATGTAAATACATAATAGTTCCAGTTGAGTCATGACGCCGACTGAAATAATAAATGGTTATTCTAAGAAGAGTCATTTTTGATGTATGATTCAACATTGAAATAACTTGAAATGGACAGGTTGTTCGAAAATATACAAAAGCCAAAATACATAAAAGAAATAATCTTGAGATATTTTATGATTTGAATTTTACTAATCTTTTAAGTATTCATCCATTCATATAAATGGAAAATAATAAATACATACCCAAGTAATAAAACGTACCTCGTCACAGTCTATGAGGTAAAAGTTTTCCGTCCAGAATATTATGATGTCTGGTTCAAATGCTATCATGATACGACCTTTTGAAGTTGCGTGATGCGACAGTGATGACTTACACACACACAATTAAATAATGCGTTGCTATTGGTTGCTAACGTTACGAACAAGCGCAATTATCGTCATTTTTGTCTTCTATCGTCATCGTCAAAATGTATTGTCCTAATAGCATTTGAATCGGATAATACTTAAGTATGAACTACTTTTTCTTCTATTCGTAAGTTTTCCAGCCTAAATATACCTATATTCTTATATTATTCAAAGCTTTTTCTCTAAGTCAACATGTCGTATTCATAAGTTCAAGATTAGGTTATATATTAAACACACCATCTCGTCCTTGAGAAGTTTATCTTTTTTGTAAAAAGCTATGGCAATGGCGTTAACAGTGAAACATTAGGTACAGCGAAAAGTAAAGCAAAATGTTTATTTTGAAAATTAACATTTTGCTTTATGAAATTTGTATCTGCTTTCTATTTATAATCTCCAGACATATTAACACCATCTGTTGCGGTTAAAGGGTGTTAACATTTCTGATAACTTTTAATCAAACCCTAAAATGTAATCAGCAAGTATTCAGACCACAATTTTAACTTTAGAAAGGACCAATAACTGTTTCAACTTGGCTGTCTGATGCTTCCTAAGGGCTTTTGCCCTTGTAATAGCTAATTATACGTTAAATTGCAAAATTAGTGTACTGAAAAGTGGTTCAAGTTTCGGACCACTTCGAACAATCTTTATAAATGTGTCCCTTGTTGGCGGAATTGCTATCATTAATTATAAAGCGCTCCATGTTTGCACGCTAGCACGGCGCGGAAAAAAAATATTGACTGGACTTTGACTGACAAAATGTCAACCGTTGTAATTTGACTCATCTAAAAAAAATATTCATACGATGAAGTTTGTGTTTTGCCTTAATATAGATACATTAAAATTAAGTAAAAGTCAGTATAAAACTAAATAAAAAGAACGACGTGCGCTGTTCGCAAACCGAAGCTTTACTCTTTATTTGCAAAAAATCTGAAATATTTGTTTTTGTATTACTGATTTTATTGCAAGGTGCTTTTCGAAACTTACTTTGAAGTCGAATCGATGTAAGTATATTGTGATGAAAGCTAAATCTAACTTCAACCCATAAACAAATTGATGATTTTTCTCACATTTTGTATTCACTAAGCAAATTACTATATCCTTATTTTAGTAGAAATACTTAAACCTTTTATTCTTTCTTAGCCTAAAAGCATCATTATTTATTTGAAGCTCATAAATCTTGTTTGTTTGTATCGATTTCTGAGAAAAGCAATTAAAAGAAAAACTGTTTAAAAAGTGTGACAGTGATGAATTGACATGCGACACTAGCGGAATCGCTAATTTATCTAATTGCTAAGAAATATTACGTTTTTTGCTTAGTATTATTTTGAACTTGCTTAGTTTACTCACTTATTCAAAAACTACTTTGGACAAGGCGTCTTCCGTAAACATCTGACAATCCATTATTTATCAAATGCTAACGTAAGGCGAAGTTACTTTTTAATAGCCTTGCGCCAATTCCGTTATATAAATAATAGGCTATTTTACTACAACAGAGACAACACACTACAACTTTATTTACAAATACCTCGAGATCAAGACGTAAAACAAAAGAGAATATTCATGAATATCTGTTCCGAGTGGGGTTCGTACCCATGAATTACTCTGGGTGGAGTCATCTGTTAAGTCTAAAAAAAATATAGTAAACATTTATTAAACTGGATATTAAATTGCTCTGCCTCTCCTGGGATCTCGGAAATATTGCCGACAAATGATGAAAAATAGACAGTAACTTCGAAGTCAAATTTTATCCTAATAAATATTTATACCCTACATGGCATACATCAGTTTTAATGAAATAAATAAATTGTCTGTTAGTCTTCTCATCTGGTAGCAAATACCATTAAAAAAGATCTTTATTAATTTTAAGGCAGAGGAGAGATATCCAGAGAGAAAAGATATCCATAATTATAGAAGTGACAGGAGTGGAAGATAAAACATAACGCGCCTTTTTAATTTATGCCATTAAAAATATTTTGTAGGCGTTTGTTTTCCAAGCATATTCTCAGCGTGGACAACAAAACATTTTAGGAAACAAGTCCATCGTACATACAACTTTCGTAGCCGTATTTGAACTCGCCAATATACAAATTATTCTGCGAGCTTCACTGACCCGAAAAAAGAAATATCTCGCTAATTAGAAAACTTCAGCTTGTTTTCACGGATTGAGATCAAAAACTAATAGCCATTTATTATTTTTAACAAGAAAAGTCATGTTATCATTTAAGTTTAAATTTGTGTTTCTCGTTGAAATGCCTCGAAAGGGCAAACCCGTTTGTTAAAATTCTATCTGTAAATTTTTAATGAAAGACCCGGCTGGAGCCTTAGTCTGCATGAATTGGTGCAATGCCTTCGGCTCAATTGCTTTATTTAAGTCAGCTTTAGACTGAGAAACTAAGGAGATGTGTATTAATTCTCAAGGCTTCCACGAAAAATCCGCTTAGGCTTCGACAAAAAATCCGCTTTTAATTGTTCAGTTTAACTGTTCCTCTTCATAGACTTCTCTTAGATATTACTTTACGAGTACTAATACGAGTAAGACTACAAACTTTCGAAATTATTTCAACAAATTGTGATTATATCAATTCACCCGTTTTTTTATTGGTTTAATTAAATATAAATACTTTATTACCTTTTGTTAGGGATGAATGAACAAATTTTGCATTTTCGATTATATTTACGAGTAATAAATTTTCACCCACGCCAAGCCACCAGTGCAGTGAAATGACTCATAAGGACCCATGTTCATAACTTACAAAATATAAAACTATAGCAAATAGCACATTCTCATCTAAATCATTGCGCATTATGAGCGAGATCATCTATTCTGAGTGGAGAGTGTTGTACATCAATAACCAATGCCAGGCTTATACTCCGTCAGATACTAAGATAATAGGGTGGAGCTCGACTCCAAGTAAATGCTTAATGCCTGTTGTCCTGCAAAATGGTCGTATTCCATATAACAGTTTTACTCATAGCAAGTGTTGAGATTGCCAATTGTATAATATACTATTGATGATAGCCCAATGTTTTATATATGTGTATAGACTTTCCGACTTACCTAGGTATAACCTATGCGCTGGGCCGACGACATCGCAAGGGTAATGGTCCGGCAGTGGATGCGCGACGCTAAAAACCGCCCAAAGTGGAAAGACCATAAAGAGGCCTATACCCAACAATTGGTGAAAACAGGCTAAAAAAGAGGAAGAGAGACTTTCCAGGAGATTAGTCTAGAATTGCTTCAAATATATTTCGTGAAATGTAAAAAAAGTGTTTGCAAAAAATTTGCGTGTCGGCGCTTACTCTAACCGTTTTTAAAAACAAAAACTTAATTTACAGTTCTTTAAACATAAAAATACGTCGGTAAAAGAATAAAAATGTTTTCAACTTAGAATTGGGGACAAAAATATCACTTTGAAAGGTGAGAAGGTAAAGTTTGCTTACGTTTATATAAAGTGCATTGAGTTGGTTTGCAAACTCTTATTTTAGTTTGAATTGAACTGTGAAAACAAGTATCTAAATATGTGTTATAAAGATCGAAAAATAAACACAGTGGTGCGTATATTTATCTCGACTCCATTTGGGGGAGTGGAAGATCGGTACATCATGTTAAGGCATAGTGTCACACACACTCATCGCCATAAGACAAATTACTAACAAAACAAACGTAATAGTGCAATTAGGACTAACGTTTCGTCGATTGTGTATATTATACCCATTTGTTTTTCTACTAAAACAATAGTTATTTATGTGACTGCTGCATAATGAGGGTCATTAAAATACGAATGTGGTTTTATGAAACGAACGAAGTGAGTTTCATAAAAGAATCACATGAGTATTTTAATGACTAATTATGCACAGTCACATACATAACTTTATCTTCATTCATACGATAATATGTCTATTTTATAGTCAGGATTGATGAGCAAACGCCCTAGTTACCAACTTAATCGTACCTTGTTAGTACTGACATAATGACTGACGTTTGTAGTTTTTAAAATCCATAAACAATCTAGACTCGAGTTGATTTCGATTCTCAAATCGATTGTTATAATTTCAGCATCGAATTAAATGTATAGGAATGGAACATAAAATTACTAATCGACTAATTCGATAATCGAAAAAACCTATTAATTTTTACTTTTAAAGAAGACGTTCGAAATTTGAACGAAATTAAGTATCGGTTACCGACACTAAAATGTAAACATTTCAATGCAGCCACAGATACTTTTATCTAAATGTAGGGCGTTTGCTCATCGCTCCTGAATATAAAATAGACATATTATGGTATGGATGTAGATAAAATATATTTGATTTGTTTCTTTCTACAGGGAGGTCTTTAAATAATTAAGTGAAATGTTTATAATAATATCAAGGCGTAGGTAATACGTATATTTACGGAAGGGATTCAAAATGTTCATAATGTTTTCTTAATCAGTATCTTTTTTTTTAAATACTTTTTGATCTCAGTTGCTTGATTACGATCAAGCGGCTGAGACCAATAACAACATTACCGCTTACCAACAAGTAAGGGGTTATTTGAAAATATATTTGTCATTATAATACCTTTGAGAAATTAAGGAAAAATAGATTCTCTCTTGCCTTGGAATTTTTTATTCTTAGAATTGATTACCATAGGCTCTTTATTAAAAAAAATTTGAGCGAGTGAGTGTACCTAATCACTGCTGTGAGACTGGACAGCAGTGATTAGGTACTAACCTAATGGTATATAGTGATTTGTAGTACATGATTTTTCTATAATATGTCAATACAATCAACTGAAATATATGTAGTAATGTATATAGTACTTTGGCAACCCTATTTAAAACTTTTCTTAGACTTAACTCGCTTATTTGTCACTCGCGGTGTGGCACAGTTTAACTTGTTTCGAAGACCCTTCTTTCCCTTGAAGCGTAAGCTAGTTATTTTTATGCTGGATATGTTTATATACGTTTGTTTTGTGCATTCTATTAACATTGCGCATTGAAACAAGCCTTGCTAAGGACACACAAGATCAACAAGTCTACGCTATCACTCTATACTACTTTTTTTTCATAGAGTTATGAAGAAATACCTGATTGACAAGATAAAACAATAGCAATTGTATCGTGTCCTTAGATATAAATGACGACACAATTTCGGTCGTTTTAATGGGAAGACTTGTGTATGTCCATTTCTATTGCTAATTGTTGAGAACTCTTTTTTTATAACTAGCTGTGACTGACTTTTGCTATTATATTAATGTGATTTCTATTAGCGGCGCTCTTATTGCACATGCTCACACTACAGAAATACTTTTAGAGATAAACATACAGTTAAAAATATATACCCGATTGATAAAACAAATTTTGACTATGACTAAGGCATAACACAATTATTTTGATCCTTTTGATAAAAACAGTTATGTCCATTGCTATTCGTTACGTTTTTCTTTCCAATGCTACCAAATTTTTTTAAAAATCTCTGTTTATCTAATTGAGACTGACTGTTGTTGTTGCGCGGCGATGCGTGCTCGATTCACTTGAGCTGATATTACAGTGCTTGAGCGGAGGCAACACAGACGTCACTCTTTTACGGCTCAGCGGCGCTCTTATTGCACATGCTCACACTACAAAAATGCTTTTAGAGATAAACATACGGTTAAAATTATATACTTGATTGATTAGACAAATTTTCACTTTAGATATATCTAAGTCATAATACAATTTTGATCCTTTTGATAAAAACAGTTGTGTCCATTGCTATTCGTTACGTTTTTCTACGAAATGTTTAAAAAATCTCTGTTTAATACAAATATATTAGAAAAAATTCAATTTGTCCAGGTATCAGGCGGGACTCGAACCCACGTCTCTCGCTGTCCGGGCGAGTGCACTACCAACTATGCACCGAGACCTTAGTGGACCCGTTGAATTTCTTCTAGTATTGATTTACGCTACGGCAGCGCCATCTCTTCAACGTTGCAGTAATTACTACTTACAACATCCGAATGGAATACTTTTACAAGTATTTACCAATCTTTGAGAAGAGATTATTTTTACATTATTTTTTATTATAATTTTTAAATATATTTGTATTAATATCGCCATTAAGCAGGCAATATGCTTTAAAAATTATAATAAAAAATCTTGTTTATCTAATTGAGACTTATTTATTGAGAATTATTATTATGTGTTTTCTATTATCTGCATTGAAGCATGCATTGCTACTGGCATGTAACAAGATCAACAAGTCTGCTTAGCGATGCGTGTTCGGTTCACTTGAGCGGAGGCAGCGCAGACGTCACTCTTTTACGGCACAACGGCGCGCTCTTATTGCACATGATCACACTACAAAAGTGTTTTTTAGTGATATACAGGATTTGTATCTCAAGTTATATAATATGTACATTATATGAAGTTATAACATCTATAAATAAGTATACAAAAAACATTTATCACAAGCTTACACAAAGATGTGGTTGTATCGTTATACTCGTAGTTCATTATATGAACGAAGAGGCACTTCATATAATAAACTTTCATTTCAATCCGAACGCCTTTGAATTTTCAGTTGATTTGATAACTTTTCAACTTAAGTTATCTTGAAAAGGCGTAAACTGTTAATAACAACACTTGAATAATACATTTTAAAAGCTTCTTGCATTTCTCGCTACCGAAGTTGAATACAACTTTACAAAACGTTTCTCAATGCTACTTCTCTGACCCTTTAACGTGAAACTACTTGCCAACATAATTAGAACTTTATTTAATTGTAACAGAGGTAAAAAGAAATCGGAAGTAACAAATCGTAGTGGACTAGTTAAACTTTAAAGGCATGAACTGTTCACTTGTTATCTATGCGCTCACACAACATTCTAGAAATGGGTAAATTGTGTATAATGATGAAAGTAGTTTCGATCGACGATCTAAATAAACTTTAACGCACCAATAGTAGATATACCTTTATGTAAACAATGATAATCTCATCTTCATCATCATCGTTCAAGACACTCATCATCACGCCGTAATATAGTATTATAAAAGCTCGTATCGTAAAAGCTATGGAAAGCACTATGATGAGGATCTCTCTGAGAGACATCATCGTACCGCTCTTGACGGCCTACGTCAAGCGGTGACCGCGGTGCGCCTGCGTGTGCCGCTATGTTCGAAAACGTATAAACGTAGACCGCATAGTTGTTTAACATCAGACAACTTTGTGGTCAAGTGCTGGATTAGTCCAAACATAAAAAAAACGGGTCTATGGGATTCCATACAAAACATCTCGCCGCTGCTGCTGCCGCTGCCGCCCCGCTGCCGCGAAATTCGAGGCCGAGGCCTAAGGATTGTTTTATTAAAAATATGCCAGTTTAGGCACCTTAACCGCAGGTTTGCTAGACACGTTGGTAGTCCCACTACCAACTTAACTCCCCCAGTTCCCCTTCACACCCGAAGAGGACGAGCCGGTGCCCACCTTTTGGTGATTGACAGGCCCAACCCATAGTAGGTTTTGGACTAACTCGTATAACAGCGGGATAAAACAATGAAATGTTCTTCCTCAAACTCGTACAATGAATAAGTAAAAAGCTAACGATACAGAACCACGGAGCTATCCATTACCTCTCCACTATGCAATTCCCTTTCGGTGCCCCCGCACAGCCTGCAATAGGTTGAATTTTAATCAGATTACAGCTCGCACCACGCCGGCACTTATGAATAAAAAATAGGTACATGGCCAGTAGTCATTGATAGTATGTACTTCTGGCGATGAAAAAAACATTGTATTCTACTAGACAACTTACGATCTCGTTTTGTCTTTCATAGTTTATCATGATCTTATTTCGCTTTGTACGGACAAACGGTATACGGATACCCAAGGAAAATTAAGGTTTTTAATTCTTCTACTAAAATAATGCAGGCTAAGACATCACATAAATTGAGCTGACGTCAAAGTATATCTTGAGCAAGTGTGTTATGGGTATAAGAAACAACGTAGGTACCATAAAAATATATTCTTAAATATAAAATAAACGTCCAGATAGGAAATGTGGTTATTCTGGGTAGGATACGAACCCACGACCCCTAGCGCATGGAGAAGGGTCACTACAAAATGTTAAACTGCTGTACATAGATAATGCTTAAAACAGTAAGTCATTGGTAATTGTAATCATATTGCTGTCTACTCCGAGAATTGTTGCTCAGACTTGCACGGCTCAAATTGAATTCAAAAGAACCAGCATAAATTCTCAGTGCAAAGAATACAGAACGAAGATGAACGTACGAATAATATTCTTACATATTTTTCACATCATTTAGTTTCAAACGTAAAAGAATATAGAGTTATACAACGTGTTATTTTAAATGCGCAAAACCTCAGACACCCCAAATGGTTTTTAATATAATTGGCCTAATTGTGAAGGAAAAAACAATGTTAAAAAAAATTAAAAGATTTTATGAGCTGTTTTAGTTTTACTGGCAATAATTATGATCGTTTCTTGCGTCTGCGACGAACGCTTCGTCGAGCGACGAGTCGGTAGGTATGGTTTGCGCACGTGACGGCTTGACCTATTAATAAATAGACAGGGCAACATTGTTAATGAATATTTTTTGAAAAATGTAACCTATATTAAAAAGTGGTTTAATGGATTCTACTCGTTGTTCCGATCAAACTATTTTCAGGTTTTGCGCATTTAAATTAACACGTTGTATATTCTGTGTTCAATGAAATTCATCCTCATTTTCAACTGAGACAACAGTGACAGATTTATCTATAGTTTATTTTGTTCTATTCCCATTCACAGCAAGATTAATTAGGTATTTTTATTTAAATCGAAGATTTTATGATTATACTGAAAGCCACTTATAATTCAAAATATATTTTCCTATGGGTATATTTCATATCCACACACTCGTCGATTACGGATAAAAACAATATAGAAAATGTTCCCTACATTGTTATTACATGAAATTACCTATAGTTATTTCATATGCTTACTCAATAACACAATAATATAACGTAATTGCAACATCGGTATGAAGTTCCATGGGTAAAGTGAAAGAAATAAATTACACGGTATAGAAAGAATTTAAATATTTAATCGTTTATGCATAAAAACACGTCTTTATAGACATATAATCGTAAAAGTAAAAGTAAATGCTATCCAATAAACAATGATAATAAATGATAATAGTCTTTTAAAGAAATTTTTGACATTTTATATGCAAAAAAAATCGTTTGGCACCTTAGGTACATAATATTTAATTACATAATTACAATCGCTTTTTTGCGTTACCTACTTGTTCTCACGATATTGGTCCCAGAAATTAACGCCCGATATAAAAATAGTTAGAATGATCCAATCAGGTACCTACCATAAATAATATTTTAATTGAAAATTCTTTTTTTAACTTACAACACTTTGGCTGTTATCAATTTGGTCCTCGTTCCAATTCCCAGGTTGAGCAAAATTAGCAGTTGGAGTTTGTGATTGATCTGTTAAAAACAGCGGTTACAAATGAAATAATCAAAGATTGTTTGCAGGGTTTTACTGGGTGAACTGACCACTATGTTTCGTTCTAAACTGGAAAATAAACTCGTCGTTAAAGTAAAGGGATAACACTTCCTGCAAATAGTGACATATTTCCTGAGCCCTCTTAATTTATTTATCTACAAACTATAATTATCTAATTATCTATTAATAAGCGGCGGGAAACAAAATACACGCGGAAAAATGAGCGTCATGATAGTTGGATAACACGCAATCATTACTGAATAACCGTGTTGCTACTACATGTCACTATGCCGACTCTGCCCATCGCCGTTGTTTTGTTTTTTACTCATTTTTATTTCAAAGAACAAAGGTGCCAGAAGCTTCCCCGAGACGATAACTTCTCCCGGCCTCTAGAGAATGCAAAGTGCTATCTTGAGTTTCATTTCGAATAATAAAAGACGAACCAGTTCCATATCATTTTTCAGGCTTTTAATGTTCGTGTTTCCTGCGTAAGATCTGTGTCTGTGTAGCCGAATTTGAAACGCCGCGTCACATGAATTCATAAATAAATATCAGAACGACAGTGCGTTTCAGCCCAAAGTTACTTGTATTATGAGTGTCAGAGTCATAAAGAACAATGGCAAAGTCCCATACAACGTTTCACCTGGACAACATTTGGGGCTATGATTTAAAAAATGTTTAAATACTAGCAATTGCGTTTCATAAACATTTTCCATAAGAATTTTAACAAAGAGGCTGCAAAAAAGTTATGTACTAGCATGTTATGTTGGTAACAAAACAAACACTTCTCTATTTTCTTGATTATGTAATTACTAGAGATGCACCGGATCCTAATATTATTGGACATTAGTCCCACAACCTTATCGAACCCCAAACTGAGCATAGTGTACTCGTATAATACCTATAGGTGACTGATAACGGATTAATATTATGGCTTGTTTAATTAATTTTTTTCAGTGCATATATATTATACGAGTACATAGTACTAACCAAACTTACAAATATTTGTATTGTGTAGTTACAATATGGCCTTCGAGTTTTTAGTAAACTGACCGGCTTAATAATCTTGCTCTACGAAGGTGATCCAATGCAGTTTTGAAGATTTTGAAAGGTTAAGATAGTCTAGCAACAGTTTCTTTAATGTTATAACTGTTTTTGTTTTTGTAGTGGTAGAGCCATGCTGTTTTACAGTACCTACGAATGGGCCGGCTCGTCCGGGAAAGAACCACCCTCTCCCATAACACCAGCGTGAAATAATAGTGACTACTATTGTATTTCGTCCGGTTTGTGAGAGTGCCGGAGGCCAACACCCTCCATACCCCCATAGGCCGGCAACGCATCAGCGATCCCTCTGGTGTTGCAGATGTCAATTTGTAGCGGTGATTGCTTACCATCAGGCGACCCGCTGACTCGTTTGCCGCCTCTGACATAAAAACAAAATGAGGTTTGCAATCGGTACAAAAAAAGTATGATGCTGCTCAAATCGTACGCTTGTAGCAAACTACCCGTCAGTCGGATTGACATAAACCGAATCGTTTGTCACAGAAACTATATTTCCTGTCCATCCCTTCTAACTAGATTTAAAATACATTCGAATATCCATTTCCAACGTAATAACATCAAAACTAGTTTAGGGATTGTAGATTTATATCGATGGAATGGAGATTGTATCTATACCATTCCATTACGAGGAGACACAAAAACTAGTGATATTAGAAAGAACAACGCAAGAAGTTGTATGGGCCCTGTCCCCACCCACCAACAGACTTGGCACTAGTTTCAATATTATTATGACATTCCATATAAAGACAAATAACCATTTTTTATCCAAAAAATGACGGGGTATTCAAAAACAATAAAACCGTGCTTATGCCGCACGCCTAAGATTCAGAATTGCGCTGTAAGTGTCTAGCTTCAAGTAGACTCGACTGTAAAATATTTTTTAAGATTACATTTTGATTGAACACTTTTATTTAGGCCAGGGGGGTTACTCTTGATCGCCTGCACATTATTTTCACAATTAACTGTGTCAAAAAAATACTTGAAAAATACAACATTCAAATTCGATTTGCGTGAAATCGCCATTCCTACGGCGGATGTCGTCATACAAAAAAAAGATCAGTATGGCAAGAGGTATAAAAAGAGATACGTTTGAAATCTGTTGGTGGGTGGGGACGCTCCTTTGCATAGTCCTTTGAAACTATATCGGTTATGCTTTTTATAACACTCTAATTGTGGAGATCTGTGGATATACGTGCTAGTGAATAATTGTAAAAGTTAAAGTTAATGTGCCATGCAGGCTGTCTATCACAGGCAGGCTTACGTTTCTTAACCTTGATAGAGGATAATTATAGATTATTATTTTATATAAATTACAAAAATTGAAGTCAATGTTTTATGCCTTTCAATAAAAGTATTTTTATTTACAATTAATAAAATATTGGATCCATTAATTAATCATTGTAATCAAATCCGAGTCTCTCACTTAGCATATTAGAAATCAAAGGCTCTATGGATAGATAAAATATAATTATCAAAGTTCAAAGTACTATTTTCAAAAATACAAATAAATGCTATTAACATATTTTTGTCCTTGTTAAAAGGTTGTATCGACGGATTCCCAATACCTACTACGCGTAATTAAGACATCCAATTTGAGCAACGTGAGAAAACAATTGAAGTGAGAAAATTCCATCGTTGAGATATTCTAAAATGGGTCGCATCAAAGTGATGGTGCAAAATAATATTGGGACTACGATCAAATAAGGTGATAAATGGATGAATTGATCATAAATACGTAGCCAAAATATCTTTCGCTTAGTTATTGCTTGTTATGAATGACAGACATGTGTTATTGTCGGCTTTGCAGTGTACGTGGTGGAATATGTCGGATTGCGTGTAAAATTCCCGCCGCATATATCATTGTGGGGTGTGGAGGACTGTGTACGCAAAACACGTGAAACGAAACGATGAAAAGGGTAATGTTGATATTTTTCTTGCGGCCAAAACAGATTTTTTGTGAAGAATATTAATGGTATGGAACTTGATCCTTGAAACAACAATAGGTTAAATCATAAAAACAAAAGGTCGCGACCTTAACCCATCAAACTGTAGGATAACAATGACAAGCCAACGTTTTATATTTTGAACAACTTTTGGCAGTGGAAAAAGATACTGTTCGTTAAACTCAGAAACGGTGTAATTCGTAAACTTGGTAACTTCTGCAGTAAATAATAATTAATGAGTGGGTGGACTCCCTTGGTGGTTTAATTGGCATTTGTAAATTAATTTAGGTATTTATTTTAAGAACACAGAAATTTAAAAGGGCAACAAAAAGTGACGCGTAGCTTCGAAAATACATTATAATCGACGACAAATTAGAGATTTTTAACATTTGTACAAACATAACATACTCGTAAATGGCTAATGTAATGTTAATGCTAACTTTTTCAGAACTACTGTGCTACTTTTGTTATGTCTGAAATAATTATGAAATAAAAGAAGAAAAGTTGTAAACGTAACAAAGTTAGAGAGAGATCCGGCAAAGCTGTCCCTGAGTAAACAACATCGTGATTTGTAAATATGTTTTCATGAACAGTTAGGTCCGGTATTTCTATTTTATTACTAGTTTACCGCAATTGGGTAAGCCTGTCATTTTCATGTATTGCCGACAGGTGGCGTCATTACATTTTTCGGATCGATCGCTGCTTTCCTACTAATTTTATGGCTTCAGTAACTCACCGCGTACGCTAGATTATTGTATCCTGTGTCTTATTCCAAGATTCCCTCAATTATTTTTACTAAATTATTGATATACAATTTCGTGCAACATCACATAAATATCTTAATTAACTTGAATATTTGTGTTATGAAACACCACCGATATCAAAATATATAATTATATTGAAATAGGATTTTATATCCAGCCACAAAACATATTTATATTGGGTGCAATTCATAGAAATCTAAAATGTTATCTGTGGTGCATTTCGAACATTCAGATACTTGCGCAGAGTCACTACCAAATGCGCTCCCAATTTAGTCAACAAATATGAAAGGGCGATCATTTTGGTGACAGCAACAAATCAATATCCTTAATTAGACGGGAGTGCGAAATTCTATTGAGGAAGGTAGAAACGATGTCGAGCATGTTAGGAATGTCTAAAGGTTAGTGATAATTTTAGACTCGGGAATACCATCTTATTATTAAATTAGCAGTGCCCGGGGTTTGCCCGTTTTGTGGATTCAAATCCCACCCACACCCATTGTTATAACATAATTTGTCATTTAACACGAAACTAATTGGTTTGAAATTACACGGTGACGTTACAAAATCTAGTATACGCATTTTGCGTTTTCGACATTCATTAATCTTTTCATACTTGCTCGTTGTTTTAGGATTAGTGATTTGGTAGCCTATTTTGATATAACTAAATGTTTTTGTGTTACTAGTCAATAATTTTACCTTTAAGATGAAAGACGAAAGCCATTTTTCCATACAATCGCTGTCCCCTGTTTTCTCCCTGGTTAATGCCATTAGTGAAATATATTTTTTTTCCAAAAATCTATGACCACTATTTGCATGTCCCTATGTTTTCAGAGATTTTTTAATTAAAAACGCAACGTCAAAACTTGATAATAGTATTTTTCATTCATACTTATGTTGGCCAAATGTACATAAATAACATTACGAATAATATTACTTATAATATTAAACGTTAATCCGTTCTACATGGGTTAATACCCAACAGAGAATACAATATTGTATAATTTCAAGTCAATCAGCTCCTAAGTGTGGATAAAAACGTGTCATGATAGAGAAAGTAAAAAAAGCAGATTCAATTTTCTATCAACTTACCTAACCATTTCACGTTTTCAGCTTTTATTTCTATTTAGCCGAATAGCTATTCAATCGACAGCAGGTGTCAGTGAAAGGGATTGTAAAATATGTATATGACTATTGTACGAGATTGGAGACTAAAATAAAACAATGAAAGCGATTTTTATATTTTAGGACGAATTTGCGAGGGTCATTGGATAAAAGATCTTGTATCTGTTTTATATAAACATATTTCGAAAATAGTAAAAAGGCAACTGTCCAAGTTTTTGTCATCTGTCGAATGAGACTATTCTGTACTAGTCTTCCGCCCGCGGCTTTGCCCGCGTGAACTATAGGACGTTATCCCGCGGGAATATTTTGTAAATTGTAGTCTATGTGTTATTCTGATGTATATTGTAAAGTTTCATTAAAATCCATCCAGTAGTTTTTGAGTGAAAGAGTAACAAACATCCATACATACACACAAACTTTCGCCTTTATAATATTAGTAGTGATAATATTAGTAGTGATGTTGTTTATCACATATTTTTATTCTTCTGATTTTCTGACACAATATTCGCATTCTAGATCTTAAGAAAAGTGACTTGTAATTAAAGGCTCAAAAATCAATGTTTACCGAATTACTCTACCCCTGGATTCAGAATGTTGCTACCTTTCGAGAAAAACCAGCAAAAACATAATTTTACACAACCAGTTTTTAGTGAAATTACTGGGTATATGAGACCTAATAACTGTCGTCTCGGTGTATCGGGCGCAGGGCGGTGCCAGACAGTAACAGCTTAGTTATTGTTTGGCACTGAACTGTCTAAGGGCAGACGTGGCGCTTACCATCAGGTGTACGATCTGCTCGTCTTGTTAAACATTGCAAAAAAAACATATTATATGGAATACAATGACCCGCTTCATTTTAAATGCTATTTTTCTTTGTCCACAGTTAATAACGGAGATCAATGTCCAGTTGGCACTGTTCCGAGACCTGCTGATTCACATCGGGCAGCCGCATGACTGCCCCGAGCTGCGCGAGCGCGTGCGCCGCCTGCGACGCGCGTGCGTCGAGGCCACCAAGCAGACCAGCCAGCTCGTCCTGCCTAATTGTAAAAAGTAAGTTTTGGAGTAAGCAAACGATTTTAGGCTCTAAAACCCGGAGGTTGTGGGTTCGAATCCCACGGGGAACATCACTTTGTGTGATTGTTTCCAGTTTGGTTAGGACATTGCAGGCTTGAATCACCTGAATGTCTGAAAAGAGTGATGATTCCGTGCTTCGGAGGGCACGTAAAGCCGTTGGTCCCGACTATGTTCCAAGTAGGTCTGGTTTCCCTTGTAGGGTTACGGAGGTCAGATGGCAATCGCTTCATTGTAATAACCAGGCTTGTCAAATCTAGGATCATAGTCGAAGCGGACCATGAGCTCCGTACTGGATGCAATCGGGAATACGCTGGGATGATGATGAGTATATAAGTTAAAATTACTCATGCCCCATGGCAGGACGTAGTTGTTGTATTGTGTCTGCGCAGAGCAACTTTTTACACTAAGAAACAACACTTGAAATCAAAGGCTCAAAGATCAGATGAGCCTACAGTCTGGTAGCACATTGAGCGACGCTTCCTGGTGAAGTGTCCCTCAATGGAGTAGGCCGCAGTGGCCGCTTACCACCAGGTGGGCTGGGTGACTGTCTGCTAACTGACTTAGTAAAAAAAAACAACACCAAATGTTGGCACCAAAATAGGCACGGACCAAAGGGTCTGTGCCAAACTCCTTTATTTAAAAATAAGTATAAAAAGTGCTAAATGTCTTCTCAGAGTCACAGGTTAGAGCACAATTATTAGAGGTGCAGGGGGCGCACTGCACAAATACCTATCAGTTGAATTGGAAATACAACGCTTGCCAGTGGTGTCTTGGATATAAAGGGTCGTCTCTCATCCCCACTAACAGAGAAAGTGCATCCCGGTATTTAGTGGATAAATCCCGCTCTTTCTAGCGTGTGGGTTTTTCCCACACATCAATACCAAACCCGACACTGAATGACTGTACTTAACGTTTTCCCTGAGTTAAAAATAGAAGTTCGATACCAGCATGGTAGAAACAAACATTTGTACGTGCGTCGGTTTGTGTTACTCGTAGTCTTGTTGTTTAGGAAGGTAAGCATAACTTTATTTTTCATTCGCTAAATCGCTTGCATTGTAAAAAATCTGCACTTGCAAATGAAATACTCATTCCGTTAAAATAAACTTGCTAATTTGTAAACATTTTGCGGCAAACATTTTACTTATTCACACCGAATAGCCGCATGCCTAAGTTGCGTGAAAGCACGGTTCGCCGCACTTGCGTTAAAATTTGAAATACAACAGCTAGCTTGTGCTCCTGGCTGTGGGAAGTTATATACTACGAGTATTTAATTGCAGTGTAACACACATATCGACCTGTATTCGGGCATTTGAATACTTGCATCAACATTTGTGCGCGCGCGAATATCTAAACGAATCTATAAATACGCTCCGAAACTACTGAACCGATTTGAATAATTCTTTCACTGTTGGAAAGCTACACTATCCCCGGTGAACGAACATAGGGTACTTTGATCCCGGAAATGTGGGGGGAAGGGGCGATATTTAAAAAAAAAGAAATTACGCGCGCTGAAACCGTATTATAATGATATTCATCTTTTCAATATAAATATTTTTCGGTTTCATTAACGTCTTTTAGTTTCTCTAATGGAGTACCATTCTCAATGAAAAGTTATAATAAGATTTTTCTCCGCAAAAGCAATATCTAAAATAGATTATGCCAAAACTTACGGATACAAATATCTTGAGATATTTTAACTTACATATTATAAATTTAACATTTAGGTTATAGTATATACATTTTTATAAATTAAGTAAATACATACTCGTATAAAAATTACTTAAGGGTGATAGATAGTATATACATTTCAATAAGTAAATTAAGTAAATTCTTAATAGATCTGTTATCTACGTATTTCAAGAGAAGAAAATCATTTTAGTCAATAAATTCAGTAGGCAATCTTGCAATTAGGGTCAGATGCTCTACGCACACATTGAATAACAACTTAGTGAAGAAGCTTTTAGAACTGAAAGACATCAGCAACTCAAAATAAATTAGATTAACTCTTCACTCGACGTATATACTCGTACTTTGAGGCATTATTGCTCAATTTTATTACACTTTGTGCATTGCCATTTTTTAGAAGTATTTCAGTTTCTATTTTCCTCATTCTTCATCATCTATTTTTTACTAGCAAGCGCCCGCGGTTTCACCCGCGTGGTTCCCGTTCCCGTGGGAATTGATCAAAATCCTTTCTTAGCGGATGCTTACGTCATAACATCTACCTGCATGCCAAATTTCAGCCCGATCCGTCCAGTGGTTTGGGCTGTGCGTTGATATCTATCTATGTCAGTTAGTCACCTTTGAGTTTTATTAAGATTGAGTTTAGAAGTGCTTACTTTAAATCTGGGTGCTACACGTTTTTATATTATAAAAAAATTAAAACCCATTCCAATATTCACTCATTGTAAATCTTCAATATTAATAGGGGTAGACTTTAAAATTTGTCTTTATTTAAAAAATAATAATTATGAAACATAACATCAAACTTAAATTTAGAAATGTATGTATATTTGTTGGTTAGAAGAAATTACATTTCCCCTGTGTTGAAAAATCAAGCTCAATTTAAATAGATGGATTTGTGAATTGCTTGTTACAAGCAATTCCACGAATCTCTACCAAATACAAGAAAACACATCACCCTCTGTGACAAATTGTCACTGGCGGAATTAATTGCGTTTCTTTGATGACACGATAGAAGCCGCACGAATGAAATATATAGACAAAAACAAAGGATCGTTTTCAAAAACCACTCCAAAATAGGTATTTTTTGTAGAAATTTTGAAGTACCTGGGTATTTTATATCAATTTGGCACAATAGTCAATTCCTCCAATGAAAACTAATTGATCGCACTGAATTGTAGGCAAAAATGCCTTGTTTAAATAGATTTTTCATATCTTACAATATAATTAACTTCAACGAGAAGCAAATATTACTTCAAGGCTAAATAATATGAATAGGGGCTTATGTACGATAATTTCTGAAGAGTACCTACTGAGAAATTAGCACCAATTGTCAAGTGTAAAGCAAAGTTTTTTACAAATATGTTTTATAAATTATGTAGACACCGATTTGAAATGGTTGCCAGTATATAGTTGGCACATAATTTATGCATAGAATCTTTAATCAAATCATAGAATAATAAATCTTCATCTCAACTTACCATTAGCGTGGCGGAAGAAAGCTAATAATAACTCTGTATAGAAGCCATAAAGGCTTTTCACAAGACTCCTAGATTGCCCCGCGTCTTATGACGACGCGTAAGCGTGAGGTTACTGTGTTTATTTCCACCATACCATTCATCTTGTTGAATGGGAAGGGTATAAGAACGTGACTAACATAAATCTAGACTCAGGTGTATGAATAATAAAATTTTCCTCATTAAAAAGGTATCGTGCCTTGGACAAACGAAACATCCTTCTAAAATATAAACGAATTTTTTAACACGCCATCATTGATAGTGTATTTAAAAAGAGGTAGATACCGCACTAGCGCTCGAAAAATGCTCCGCTCATATTGTGTTAATTGACACAAATCATTTTAGACGCATAATGTCAACGGTTGGTGAAGCACATAGATTTAGTTTAACTCGACGGATCAAATTCTAATCGCCGTGCGTCAAAGGATGGCATATCTACCTCTTTTTAAATACACTATCAATGCACGCCATTAACAAAAACACCTTGCATTACACAACGCGTGATAACCCTCGGCCTGTGTAAATAATTTTTATTTCTCTGGACATTATTCACACAGCGCCATCTAGCACTAAACTAAGCATTTACTTGTGCTATGGGTGCCAAACAACAGATAAACATTACATTTTTTTTTTGGTAAATACATATATTTATTATACATAGATACACCCAGACCTATACAAACAGACATGTTCAAGCACACAAATATTTGTACCGTGCGGGAGGGAAATTAATCCTAAAGTAGAATAAATGCTTCCCAGAGGACAAGGCAGTGACCAAAGATTTTTGGCTCTAATGATCTTAGTATACTTCTCGTAACAGTAACGTTAATTGAGCATTAGGTTGTTACCTTCGTTACCTAACGCTCAATTTCCTTAAAATTCTTGAAAACCCGAGTAACTTCACCAATATTAACATTAATTTTTTGATTTGAGCAACAAAATTTAGAGAGCAAACCATGATGATACAGTCTTTTGTATAACAATTCAAATCGAATTATAATATAACATCGTTTCAATTTACGAGTGCGTACCTACCACAGAACAAGAATTTTTTTTTCTTTTCTATGGTACCTAGACCTACCATATGTTTCCATAAAAAGACAATATTACTACGCGTGGAGGAGTAGAGTATGAGAGCCTGCGGGCCAAATATAATATGCACAAACAGCAAAACTATTAAACTATTATTCTATTAAACTATTATTTTCGGAGGTGATGACAATGACAGATGACTGACAGGACAGAGTGACAGCTACATTTTTAATTCGTTTTTTTTTTCTTTTTCTTGTTTTTGGTTTTTCTTTTTTTATTTCTCGATTTATAATCAGTTATAATCAATGTAATAATACGTTTATTTATTGTGTGTAATGTTCCTTTTTTATGTATTGTGTGTGTCATATTGTTTAATATATACGCCACTCTTAGGGTTCTGCCAGAAAACCAGCGCTGTTGTGCCGTTAATTTAACGTCACAGCACAGCAGCTTTTGCTGAGGTATGAACCCTATTGGCCATACATTCCATTGTGTTTTTATCTGTTTATTCTCTTTTTGTTTAACTTCTTTTTTTTTTTTGGTTTATATTTTATTTAATTGTATTTTTTTTGTGTATTTTAATTTTTGTATTTTTCGTTTTGTTTTTTTTTATGGTCAATAAATGTTTTTCTTTCTTTCTTTCTTTAAAACAGTCGTCAGAATTTTATTTTCTGCCATTTTAAGTACGGAGATAAAAATTAAAATTTCAGAGTAAAGAACTACACAAAAACGAGTAGTGCCCGCAACAAAAAGAAACAATACAAGCAAAACGGATACCAAAATCGTACCGTCCCTTGGGAGCGGGATAGGTGTCCAGGGCAGACAAATGCTCTTTCACTACTGATAAATGGCTAGCTCTCTTAACGCGAAATAAAACACCAAGCAAAGGCAACTACCCGTCCCGACATTGGACAGCAGCATTATTAATTAAAACAAGTAAATAACTTACAACATTGCCACAAAGTTTTCATCGGTCATTTCATAAATCAAACTGGTAATCGAAGAGAGATGTAAAAATTTCGTTGATTTTTGCTTCACTTTCATGCAAAGCTAAGTATGAGCTTTGCATCTTTGCAAGAAACAATTAAATGTAAGTTAACAAGTATTCAATAGCAATGCCATGCTTTCGGCATCTATTCTAAAATTGATTCATACGTGAAACGTTAACGATTGAATAGCAGCCCGGGAACGATTAAACCAGTGACCATCATCATCAGTGGGACATTACAGCAGCGATACATCAATATAATATCGATTCAATCGCGATACGGTACGACACAAATGCAATTAGACTGCGATACAAAAGCCATGCAACGACGGCATTAAATGCTTAGTGGCAGATACAAAAACATATGGCTGTGACTGTAACACAAATGTGATTGGTGAACGATAAATCCAAGCGGAAGCTATTTTTATTTTAAATGCGTAATAGCAGCATTGGTCATATAATGGTTAGATAATGTCCAAGAATTATTGAAAAAACTAAAAATATTCTTTTTTCTGTTAAAAACTGTCCAATACATAGTATATAGTTACAACGCTTAAAGTTTTAATGACAATAGTTCTACATCTACATTCATAACTTTAAACTATATTATAAGTAGGTATTTAGTAAAATTAGCAGCAAAGAGGATAAACTTATCCAACCTTATTAATCATGTTTTGTTAACAAAACTTTCTCAGTAGGTATACCTACGTTTTTAAGTGGGAGTAGACTTTATTCTATCAAATCATTTATTGCGAAATTTTCCATTAGCCAGTTTTGAAAACCTACACAACAAATAGTTATTTCCTCTGAGTACCACCCACAAACTTCATATAAGCGATAAAGCCTCTGCCTCGAATGCCGAAGCGGGGCGGGAGCGGATGCAGGCGCACTGCGGTCACCGCTTGGCGCGGGTCGTCAAGTGCAGTACGATACTGTCAAGCGGTGAACCACAATGCGCTTGCGTGCGCTTCCGCTCCCGCTGTGTTCAAGAACGGTTTTATGGGATTCCATGCAAAATATCTCGCCGCTGGCGCTCCCGCTTCCGCAAAAT
This sequence comes from Mecyna flavalis, assembly GCA_949319885.1. Taxonomy (NCBI): domain Eukaryota; kingdom Metazoa; phylum Arthropoda; class Insecta; order Lepidoptera; family Crambidae; genus Mecyna; species Mecyna flavalis. Next base: position 13,727,658 of record OX439426.1, read on the forward strand.
TCGAGGCAGAGGCCTTACTTTTTCAAAGCACAAATAATGAGTAGTCAAATAAGAGCGCGGCTCAACGCAGCATATAAACGAGGGGCGCTGAAAGCGTAAAGTTATGTTTGTTCCACAAACTCAGAGGTTACGAGTGGATAGCCACATTAAACAACGACCAAATTAGGTTTTGCCTTTCAAACAAACGGAACATCGTATCCACAACCGACTATGATTTTGAGCATACTAAATTTCGAAACAACGTATCTAATGTTGTTAAGTATGTAATCAAAACTGGGTGTCTGTCCGTGGTTTCATTGCGTCCAGACGACCGCAAAACTCTATAAACATTTAAAACTGGTAAAGTTTGTTATGATAACATTAAATACATAGAATCGCAAAAATTAGACAAACCAGTATTTTTTTCACTAACTCTAACGGGAGAAATGCACTTCAAATGATAATACGAATTATTCCAATTCTACCTAGACATCCCCTGACTCCTCTTGTTAACATTTTTGTGTCCGTTTTTTTCTCGCCGCCAAATGAATTGGGTGACCAAAATCCGCACGAATTCAATAAATTATTATTTTTCAATAGGAAGGCAATCTAGGTACGTCTTTAGTCCATTTATAAACACTTCATGGAGGCATCAATCAACGAGCTGTTACAATAGTCTTGTCTAATCTTTGGATCTTTTCAACTCCTATGCTATCTATTTTTGGAATATCAGAGCAATCGAGCCTACAATAAAGGTATACTTGCCGAGAATTCCAATATAATAAACATGATTTCTGAATTGTTGAGGTACAAAGAATAATAAAACATACTTTGAATAGTGGTGGCGGAACGCCAAAAACAGATGTATATTTTACAGACATTATCCATTGTCGAACGGAGGCCATTTTCTCATCCTTTTCCAATTTCTGCTATCAATTGCTATTCTTGTTCAAGTAGCTATCGAAAACTTCGTCAATTCATCTTTAAACTTTGACCAGCCTTATTTCTTGAACACCTAACTTGCAAGGTTAAAAATCAACGTATAACTTTTAACGATCAACGTTTACGCCTTAGCCATGTGATGCATATTATATTTTTCAGTGTTCAAAATTTCTTGATGTTTAGATATGGGCGCCTTATTAAACTTTCAAAGAAGTTATTCATAAAGTTCTTGTTTCGTCTTGAGCGCAAACTTTGTTATGGGTATCAGAGTCAGCAAAAATACCATAAATATACGCTTAATAAGAGATTAACCTTCAGACACAGGACAAACTAAGATAGTTAACACATGATTTTTCTTTGAACAGTACCCTCTCTCGTGGGCTAGGGCCACTATATGTTATTGTGTAATCAAGCCAAACATTTATGATAGAGATATATTTTGTTAAAATACATTTTTTAAGGCAGTTATATCATAGCACTCAAATTTTAACCATAGCACGTTGTTTTACGATGCTCGTAGTTCCTCTTAATATTACCATTTGTTCTACAGCAAATTAGTATGCTTAATAATGCTCTCTTAACAGCACCGAGAGTGGAATTACTCGTTCTCTTCGAATAAAATCCATTCAAAAAGTTTGACGTACATAATGACAATGCCTTTCCCCTGTTTACAGGCAAAATACTAAATTCAAAAATGATCTTTAAAACCGAGACCCAAAACTCGCGACATTGTTTCATTTGTCTACGCCAGTCCACTAGCCGAATTGTGTTCATCTCTTTCATGTAGACTGGGTAGATCCGCCTTGTACCCAATTATTTGCATCTCAAAAGGCAAACCAGACCCCTCGGAAGTGAAATCAGAAAGAGAACTAATTACGCGCACGAAAGTTCCACCTTCCCTCTGTCTAACTCAAGTGATGTGGATCTGAAAACTAATAAAAGCTGGTATAGAAACCTTAGTTCTAATCAGCATAGTTTCAGTACGTATTATTATTTTTTCTTCGAGCGTTTTGTCCTGATCTATATAGTTAGAGTATGCTTTTTTTTATAAGGAGGCAGTCAGGATGACCTCACTCCACCAGATGGTAAGCGGAAGTGAGGTCCAAATATAAGGTTGACTGGCTCAATAGATCATAGTACCCATTGAGCCAGTCCCCTTACCCTGAAGGCCTGCATAGATGCCGCTATGCTTGCACTACCTCTATAATTACCACACTTCTATATCGACGTTCAATGATCGTTCTCGACATTACTGATGCTTACATATTATTACAAAAATAAACCTAATGAAATTACGAGGAGTAGCTACAAACCCGGACAGTAGAAATAAAAGGCTTCATCGTTAAATACTCCGTATATATTAATAAAGGTACGACAAAATGCTCTATCATGTACCTATTACAGATATTAGAAAAAAACGGTCCGTAACCGCATAACATTTGGGTTACGGAGGATTTCAACCCAAAATCGCGTCAAAAGTCCTTAGTTATTCGAGTTATGTATGATTTGATCCTCGAGAAAACCTCTACAACCCAAAATCGCGGCTTTTTCCCATCCGCCAACCTAAAAAAGTCACAATACTCGCAGAAAACATCGAAATTTCTGAGCACTCTGTATTAGAAAAATAAGGAGTTCTTTTTATTGTGGTCTTTAATAAATAATTATTTATATGAGTGCTAAGATATGGCTGAATTTTCTCTATTCTTTTTAATAAGAATTATTGAAAATATAATTAGATTATTAAAACTATCTTAAGCTTTTTCGTGTGAATAAATAAAATGTCAATGGGGACGGTGATTCTTTTTAAACCCTGTTTTTTGTTAAAATTTTGCGTTACTTTTTTTCTAGATTTCCCGTATATTACCTTTCTGTGCCAAATTGATACGGCACAAAAAGGGGAACCGGGGACGTTTAGCAGTTAGGTACTAACACGATGATTAAATTCAATAAATAAAAATGTACGAGTAGATAGATACCTTTAATGTAGACAGACATTTATGTACCTACTGAATTTTTATTATTCGAAAGCAGACGCTCTCGGACGAAAAATAAATAGGTATTTCTTTTTCGTCTAAGCTAAGTCGTAGGTATACGTCCTAAATCCTTAAGGTAAAAATACCACATGGTTCAATATAACACGCTCATATTTCATCTCGTCTAACTTATGCCTGTTATTTACGATGTTATTCCGCTATGAAACAGAACGCTTTATCAGGCATCAGAGGTATTGTAAAATCTCTATCAACTTTATTTCCACGATTTCCACGGTTCTGATATTAGGTACTTTGTACCATAATATCACCACATAATATCTGTGCAATTAATATTTAAGTAAAATATGTATTGTTAATCAGACGCGAACGATATGTTATACAGATTAAATTGAATTAATGTGCAAAATAAAGAGTAAGAATCGAACTAAAAAATTAAATAAACTCAAAAAATAATCCTTAAAATTACATAAAATAAACATCATGGACGTGAATTTTCACCTAATCTGATGCGTTATTTTATAGCAAAACTAACTCCTATTCGTCCCATTCTCATACTCGTATAAAGATTAATCCATAAGCAATGTCTTAAATTTTCTTTGACCCTGTTAACCTCATGTAGGTTTAGAGTAAAAATAGAAAAGAGTGACAGGTTATAAAAATGATTGATTGATTACGGAAAATAGAACGTATAAAATCATATGTTCGTAATAAATGATGTTTTTCTAAACCTAAGATCGATAAGATGGATCTCACTACGTTTCTAACAACCATTAGTCTAGAGAGAGAGAAAAGATTATATCATCGGGTTTAAAAGCCTAAAAATAGCCAATACTCTTCATAAGGGTCCTTCGTAGAACCCGTCTTTACGTGGGCCACGTGTATTCTGCTTGACCGACAATACTGACTGTCAGTCAAGCAGAATAAAAGTTTTCAGGGTCTGGTTCGTCGATGCCTTATGGCACAGATTACTCGTAGCTTTAATCAAAATATCAACAACAAAAACAAAAGAAATACTAACATGTTTCGTTATAATATGTAGTTGTATCTCTGGTACAGGTAAAATGTGCCGCTATAGTAGCTACGAATAAGAATATATTCTAAAAATATTAATAATTGACACGTTTAATTACTAGTATGCTGTGGCTTGTCGTCTGATAAGCTGCGTGCCCGCCTGCCAAAGATGCATAGTCTTTTCCGTGGAATGGTGGCTAATCTGCTCCGTTATAAAACCCGGAGAACGTGGGTTCGATTCCCGCCTTGGGTTTAGTTGGTAGTAGAACTTTCACAGTCCGACTGGCTGACCATCCCCTGTGAACTCTGTCACTATGGCAGATCTGGCTGTGTTACTGCAATACTAGCGTGGGAGGCAGAATACTTGAAATTAAAGGCTTAAAGATCAGGGAAGCCTACAGTATGGCAGCACAAATGACATATGGGGACTCTTCCTGACTGAGGCTGTCTGTCCACCGGCGCGGAGCGAGGCAGCGGAGCGAAGAAACGGAGAAATATTAGCCAATAGGATTGCACGACATCTAAGCTCAGAAAGGCAGTTGCAACCCTATTGGTTAATATTTCTCCGTTTCTCCACTCCGCTGCCTCGCTCCGCGCCGGTGGACAGGCAGCCAAAGAGTCAATGGAATAGGATGCAGCGGCCATTTACCATCAAGTTAACTGCGTGCCGGTCTGCCAACTGATCTAGGATAAAAAAAAGTGCAGTATAACAAAACACTCAGTCTTTTTGTTCACCTACTGACATATTTTACTCAGATGGTAATGAATACTTTGTCGACAGGACTTCGAGCGAGGGGTGCGCGGAGCACCCGCAACTGGTGCTACTATACTTCATGGCGCAGTTGCTCCTCCGGGAGCTCGCCAAGTGCCACAGGCTCGTCCAGCTCGTGCCCATGGACATGACCTCTTACTACGGTAAATTACATTCAATTTAATTCAATTTCATTTATTCACAACTAAAAAATAATCTCCGTGTTTAAAATAATATACACGTGTATTGAGAAATATTGGAAGAAAGAAATTACTATTTAACGCTGAAAGTACTCACTTTTAGCGTTGAATTCCTTACTTCATTAATCAATGAGTAGCATTATGGTAAAGAACCTATTTTCGTGAGAATAAATGAATATTCAAAATAAAACATAGGGAATCAACTATTCTATTGGTATTGCTCAATCAATTTTCAAGACAATAACTCTAATGTAATCAAAACTTTAAATTGTCAATCACTATGGAAGCTAACATCGCAAAGCACTAAGCGACAAAATGAATAACTTAATCATAAGACTCGTTGTTTGGTATTTAATTCAGAAGGATCTTTATCCCCACGTTAGCTCCCTTTTTCCGACAGGATTTTCACAGCATAGCTATGTCACGTGGTAATTAAAAACTTTTTGGTTTTTAAATAACAAAAGTTTGATTGACAACACTCGTTAAGAATTTTATTATTTTGTGATTTTGTGTCTAAAAATATACGTGTCCGTACGATTCATCCATCGATGGATTCAGCAATCAATCATTCGTACACAGATATTTTTTGACGATAGACGACTGCAATTCACTACGCATCTAAATAAAATGCAACGAGACGACATTTATACCACAATATTTCACTTTGCCTAAAACCACAGGCGTTAATAACATGTAGATTTTATTCCACCTCTTAAAATGTCTTTGAAAATTTGATCCCCTTATACATAATTCAAAATCACGAACAAGAATTTATTAGAACATTAATAAATAACAAAGAAATACGTAAAATTAAGGCACAAAATAGGTAGAAATGCGATCGTGATTACGAAAACATCTTTAGAAGGCGAACTACGCTGTTTGCTCTTTTTTCTTAGGAAATAAAGCCTAGTAACCGATGGCAAGACGTTGACAAATGACGTTTTAATTTTAAAACCCTCGTTATAGGTTAGTCGCACCTCTTCTAAGCCCTGAATCGAATATTCACGATCCAAGTGGCGGTTCCTACCTGCCTAGATTTTCAAGTGTCCTCATTTAAATGGCTGAATATTACTAATTTTCAAGATAATAGAATGTCTAATTTGATTGCGACTTTGTAGAATTGAACTGGTTAATTAATATTCTCATTCATTTGGCCCTGACTTCACCTCAGTCAAATTATGGATATAAAGCTTAATTTTACCCTAAATTTACCCTAAGGTCCTTTTTTCTTCATTACTTATTACGTAACTTAAAACAAAACGAATTGGTATACGCTACTGTTTATTGTCCTCCAGCATACCTACACGCAAAGTCACACAATAAGCCATAATAGCTCTGGCTATGTACTTCATCCCTCTTCACACTAAACCCCCCCGATATACCTATAACAACCAAAAGAGACGAGTGAGTGACCGTTTTGTGGCAAGTGACCGGCCCACAACTGAAATAATCTGATGTTTCCTAATCGATTAAAAGTTAATATTATGATATCACAAACCAAACATTGGATTTAACTTTCCTGCACTGTGTAAAGCAAAACCTGTCTACAGCAGTGTAATCTTCTGTTTAAATATCACTCTACTCTACGTATCTGACAATAAAATTGATATTTATACACACGTTTAATACCACTCCCTTCATGTCTGAAAAATGTTTCTTGTCAGACAAATGGGTTTGCTTTACCCGAGAGAGTTTATGTGGCAGCTAAAGCTGTGTTGAGAATATAAGATAGACTTACGATGTTGAAAATGAACTAATATCAGGTACGAGGTAGTAACAATATCTTCGTGCTTTACGTTTAGTTCAGAAAATGTGATCTTGGAATAACTTAGACATTTTATCGGATAAATGTCGGACCACTGCATATCATCATCATCATCAGCCTATATACGTTCCCACTGCTGGGACACAGGCCTTATCTCAAATGGGGGAGGCCCCATAAGTGTTACAAGTGTTCGATACGTCCTCGTCGTCTCCCCTGGCACTCCCAGTCCTGACCCCGGTAACGCAGGTGGCAGGCTGGTGACCAAACTCGAACACTTTGGGGCAAACAAACGATTCCATATCTTCCTTCTGCTTACTCCGTACTCTTCAGTTTCCCAGCTCCCTGTCCGTCAGGTTGAGCGGGTGCTTGGATTTATTTTGTCGTGCTGTAGGCAGTTTTGGCGGTGAGATGGAATCAAACGATGGATCGTCGACAGGCGTTGGGGCTCCGCGCGCACTTTTTAGTACGGCAGTCCGCGGTGTCGGTAACGAAGGTGAATCTCCTTCTGGGGAGGTCACCACTGGTCGTGAAGATGGGACCCCTGTATTTAAGGAGCCCTTGGTTCGCCAGAGTCGGCGTGTGACTCCGCAAGTCTACGATTCTGCAAATGAAGAAGAAATGCGGGTGCTGTCCGCCAGTCGAACGTCGTCCTCTGGAAGTCTTTTCTTCCGCCCGGAGGATGCGTCAGATTCAGAGGATGGTACTTTGACCGATGGGTCAATTTGCAGCGATCTTCGGTCGCAATTCTTGCGGGAGCCGCGCAAGCGACCTCGCAATTCTGCAGATGGGAAAGGGGGGTCATCGAACTCCGATACCCCCTCTATCGCCAAGTCGGCACGTAAAAGCATCCGGGGTCGAAAATCAGCTACCGGGACGAGTGTGGGCCTCGCTGAAGCTCAGCGAGAGCTCAACAAGCTCAAGAGTGAGGGTATGGGCTACGTTGAAACGCGCCAAACTCGATCTGCTAGAGCCAAGTATGAGGCTACCATTATTGATTATGATCAAAAATCTGTGGCTGAGCTTCAAGCCATGATGGAGTCCGACGCTGAGGAAATTATTGAGGTATCTTCAAAGTCCTCTTATATCAAGGGAACTTTGCAAAAGTCCCTCAAAACGAGGGCTCAGAGTATGAGAGCCATCTTGGCCTCTCTAATTAAACGTTCTGCCGAAGAAGAAAATAAAAGGCTGCAGGCGACCGTCAACCGTCTACAGGCTAGGGTTGAAGAACTGGAAAAGGCGAGAGACACGGAGTCCCTAACCCTCCCTTCGACACAGTCTCACCAAAGGGGTACCACTATGGTAGTCGACGTTGTGGAGGCCCCGGAACCCGCGTATGCAGACATAATTGCTGCTATGCGGGATTCTATGCGGGAAATGCTCCTTGAAGAGAGAGAATTCCAAAGGAATTTTACGAGGGCCGCCATAGCCGGCTTAGACGACCGTCTTCTACCGGAGACAAGAATTCGGCCACCGCTGGCTGCAGATAAAAAGAAGGCAGCAGGGGCCAAAAAGACCGCACCCTCTGATACTCCTGTCGTTTCCACAAAGGGTAAGGGTAAGGGAAAGTCAGGGGCTGCAAAACCAGTCCCAGTCCTTGAGCCTCAACCAGGGCCCTCCGGCGTCTCAAAGCCTGCTCCAGCAAAGGAGCAGACCACATCTGGTACGGCGTCATCTGGGAAAAAGGCCCAGAAGAAAAAGAAATCGGCCGCCTCCTCTCAGGCTCACAACAGCGAGGACGCTATGTTACCCTCCACCACTGCCACCAATGAAAGGTGGACAAAGGTGGTCAGGAGGGGTAAGAAGAAAAACAAGACCCCACAGGTGTTGAATGCGGCTTCAAAGTCCTCGACATCGAACTCGAGTGGTAATAAATACCGCAACAAGAAGAAGGCTTTGGCGGCATCGAAAGCGGGTTCTAAGAACAAGCTGTCTCCTCCCAAGTCGGCGGCGGTCGTAGTGACACTTTCACCTGAGGCCGCCAAGAAGGGGGAGACGTATGAGTCAGCTCTCGCAAAGGCTCGGCAGACTGTGAAGCCTGCTGATCTGGGAATAACGACGGTCCGAGTTCGCTCCACATTGACTGGGGCTCGAATATTCGAATTCCCGGGGGTGGAGCGCGAAGAGAAGGCGAACTTATTCGCCGATAAATTAAAGGAGGCCCTTACGGACCTGGCAACTGTGGCAAGGCCTGTTAAAACGGCGTCCTTGGTGATAACCGAGCTAGACGACTCGGTCACCAAGGGCGACGTCGCTGAGGTGGTTGCGGCAATAGGAGGTTGCAGCATAGAAGCGGTGAAGGTGGGTACGGTTGTGCGAGGCCATCGCATGGGGACAGTCAGGGTGCAGTGCCCCATCCTTGCTGCGAAAGCCGTCCTCTCCAAGGGACGATTACTTGTCGGTTTTAGCACGGGTATAGTCCGAGCACTTGCGGAGCAGCCTCTGCGCTGCTTCCGGTGCTATGGCATCGGACACACCCGTGCTCTCTGCCCATCGACTACCGACAGGTCATCGTTATGCCTTCGCTGCGGGCAGGAGGGCCATAAGGCCTCTGCCTGTACAAATAAAGCAAAGTGCGCTATCTGTTCGGTGTCCGGACTGTCTGCAGGTCATACTATGGGGGGGGCAAAATGCAATCCCCCCACTACAAAGGGAAAACAACAGGCGTCGACCCCGTCTAGTGTTGTCGCTAATGCCGGGATTTGCCCGGAAGCGGAGAGTGGTGATATGTCGGAGTGATGCCTCTGGTCCAAAATCGCACTCTTTTACAAACCAACGCCAACCATTGCCGAGCGGCCCAGGACTTGGTGTCCCAGGCCATGGCAGACTGGTTGGCAGAGGTGGGTGTTGTGGCGGAGCCCTACTCGATCCCTGACAGCTGGTTGGGAGACCGAGACGAGCTGGTGGCACTTGTACCCCGCCCAGTCACAAACTCAACCCCCCTGTCGCTTAGGGGGAGAGGACATGGATATGTGGCAGCTGATTGGGGAGAAATTACACTGGTGGGGGTTTACTTTTCACCTAATCGCCCACCCGCAGAGTTCAACAACTTCCTCCACGAGTTGGCTTTAGTAGTGGCACGCTCCGCGCCTAGAGAGGTTGTTGTTTTAGGTGACTTTAACGCCAAGTCGATGGCCTGGGGCAATCGAGCCACTAATGCAAGAGGGCGCTTACTAGAGTGCTGGGCGACGTCGACCGGCCTGTCTCTCCTTAACAGAGGGACAACATACACGTGCGTGCGACAGCAGGGAGGGTCAGTGGTGGACGTCTCATTCGCCACCCCTGCTCTAGCCGCACGTGTATCAAATTGGCAAGTCGATATGGGGGAGACACTTTCGGATCATCGACATATTAGGATCGATATCTCCCCCCGACATAGTTCCCCAGTTCCGCCTCTCTCTGGTTTAGTTCATTCGCCTTTTCCCCGGTGGGCGCTAACACGCTTAGACCGGGGAATAGCTACTGAGGCGGCTCTAGTTCAGGACTGGTTTAGTGGGCCGGCTAGTCCTGATATTGATATAGAGGCGCTGAGCATACGCTCCGCTATGACCGAGGTATGTAATGTCAGCATGCCTCGGTCCCGCCGTCCGCCACCCCGACGAGCCGTTTACTGGTGGTCGGCAGAACTGGCGGACATGAAGGCGTTATGTGGTCGCGCACGACGGGCGCTTGCGCGCTACCGCCGACGTCGGCGCAGAATAGGTGACGAAGAGGAGCGTCTTAATGCTGCTTACAAGGAGGCTCGCGACTTATATAAGTCTGCGATCGCAGCCGCGAAGGATGCAGCTAGGGAGGAGTTGTTGGGGAGTATTGACGCCGATCCATGGGGGAGGCCATACCTAATGGTCCGCAAACGATTGCGTCCCATTGGCCCCCCACTCACAGAGACACTCGAGCCGGACCTACTAGATAGGGTAGTCCAGGCGCTATTCCCCGCGACTGATGCGTCATTCGTCCCGCCCACGATGTGCCCCGCGTGGTTGAGAGACCCTCCAGAGACTGGGTTCCAGCCCGTCACGGGGGAGGAGTTTAGGGAAGCGACCCAGTGTCTTCGATCCAAGAAGACGGCTCCAGGACCGGACGGCGTGCCGGCCAAAGTCTTGGCAATTGTAGCTGCCCAGATGGAGGGGAAATTTCGAGATCTCTTTAGCCGATGTTTTGAGGTCGGAAAGTTCCCGAAAATTTGGAAGGAGGGACAGTTGTGCCTCCTCCGAAAAGAGGGACGTCCCGCCGACTCTCCCTCAGGATACCGGCCTATTGTTCTTTTGGATGAGGCCGGTAAGCTCTTTGAGCGAATTATTTCTGCTCGATTAAAAGAGCACCTGAAGGAGCGAGGGCCGAACCTGTCTGACGCCCAATTCGGCTTCAGGTCAGGCAGGTCAACCATCGATGCTCTCAGTCGGTTGAGGAAGATGGCAGCGGAGGCGGCGGAGAGGGGGAAGGGAGTCTTAGCGGTGTCTTTTGATATCGCAAACGCTTTTAACTGCCTACCCCACTCGGTTATTATGGAGGCACTTATGTTCCATCAAGTGCCTTCGTACCTGCGGGACCTCATCCAAAGCTATTTGGAGGACCGCGAGGTCCTTTTTATAACTAAGGACGGCCGCCTCATACGGCACAAGGCAGAGTCCGGAGTTCCACAGGGGTCGGTACTGGGCCCACTCCTGTGGAACATAGGATACGATTGGCTGCTCCGCGGAGTCCTCTTGCCTGGCATGGGTGTTATCTGTTACGCCGATGACACCCTGATCATAGCCAAAGAGAGGACGTTTGGAGCAGCAGCGTGTCTTGCATCTGCGGGAGGAACTTTAGTGGCCAAGCGCATCAAGCAACTTGGCCTAAGAGTATCTCTTGAAAAGACGGAGGCTCTTTTCTTTCCGGGGCCTCGAATGAGCGTTCCCGCAGACCCGCATATCATCATAGACGGGGTTCAAGTTAAAGTTAAGGCCCAGATGAAATATTTGGGCCTTGTCCTCGACCCGCGATGGACATTCGTCCCTCATTTTAAGGATTTGTCGGCGCGCCTTTTAAAGGCCGCTGACTCATTTTCTTGGCTCCTCCCAAATTTGGGTGGGCCAAACTCAAAGACGAGGAAGCTCTATGCTGGGGTCCTAAAGTCAATGGCAATGTATGGCGCGCCAATTTGGGATGACTCCCTCAAAAAGAGGGAGAATCTAGCCCAGCTCCGCAGACCCCAGCGGGCGATAGCCCAGAGAGTGAGCCGGTCATATAGGACCGTAGCGGGAGCGGCGGCATGTGCCATTGCCGGAACTCCCCCCTGGGAGTTAGAGGCGCATCTCCTGGCCGCTGTCTACGAGTGGACAGCGGAACAGAGAGCACTAGATGTGCGATTGGCGCCCGTAGAAAGAGCCGACTTCAAGAGTAGCGCCCGCGAGGTCATGTTCCTCCAATGGAAGGAGGATATGACCCTCGCCCGATATGGGCGTCGTACCCTGGACGCTATAGGTCCAGTTGTGGATGATTGGGCCGAACGACTGCACGGATTCCTCACTTACCGCTTGGTGCAGCTTTTGACCGGGCATGGATGCTTCGGGTCATACCTGTACCGCATTGGTAGAGAGGAATCCCCGGCGTGCCATCACTGTGGCGCGGCGGAGGACACGGCGCAGCACACTCTGGAGGTGTGTCCTAGTTGGGACGCCCAGCGCCGAGTCCTGCGTGCGGTCGTTGGCCAGAATCTCTCACTTCCGGAGGTAGTCACCTCCATGCTCGGAAGTGAGAGGTCCTGGAAGGCGGTCGCCTCTTTCTGTGAGGACGTGATGACACAGAAAGAGGCGGCGGAGCGGGAGCGAGAGAACAGCCCTCACGCTCCCTTGCTCCGAAGAAGTCGGAGGGGGAGGAGAAGACGGGTTTATAACCAATCGTCTCTTCTCCCTAGCAATGGCCTGCGGGATGGAGGTGTGGGGATACCTCCTCCTGCATTGCACAGGCCACGGCTCCCGACGGGTAGCAATGACCAGGCGCTCTCGGCCGTTGTTGCCCAGCCTCCTCCCTCCGCCGGGGGGAGGCAAGTGGGGCCCGCCCTGTAAGAGGCGGGCAGGTCGCCCTGCGGTGTCTCTGGTTGTCAGGGTCTGTCCCAGCCCAGAGACGCCGCCGATGGCGATGCAGGAGCGCGGGGGGGTTTAGTGGAGTATTCTTCGTGCACCAGTCTTTATAAAGACTGGGGCATGAAATTGCACGAGTCCCACACACGGCTCGCCTTCCCCGGGCGAGTTATGGTGCCTAATAGCATTCCCCTCCACAAAAAAAAAAAAAAAAAAAAAAAAAAAAGGCCTTATCTCAATTGTGAGATAGTGTGGGCCATACTCCACCACGCTGGCCTAGTGCGGGTTGGTGGAGGGGTGTGTAAGGCAAGTGACCAACCTTAATGTCAGATGTTATCAAGCCGCCAAATGGCCTCTGACTAGGCTTGACGACTAATATTTACATTATAGAAAATATCAGCCGGGACCAACAGCTTAACGTGCCTTCCGAAGCACGGAGACGCTCGAAATTAATGTCACTAAATATGGTCAGAATGGTCACCCATCCATTAACCGACCGCGGCGTAGGTAGCTTGACTTTCGTTATCGCTAACGAACCACTGTCACAGCTGCGCCACGAGCGCCTCCACTGCATATACATTGTTTTAAACCCTATGGCGAAGGGCTTGAGACAGACCTTGGGCACTGTGTTATGGATATTAGAAACAACGAAGCTCCTACAAATATATACGTAAGGCCCAATAGGTACTCGTATGCTCCAATTGGCGCTGATTGAATAAAAAGTATTATCATAGTACGAGTATTTTTTGTTATACTATAAAGTTCAAGGAATCGTTCGTTTGTTTTTTGCTTTTTGATATTGTTTCTGCACATGGAAATTAAAAACATAATTTACTTATTCTAGCGAAGCTCACCTATTCGTTAAATGAACATGAAAATTAAGGTATTTAAGGGCAAGGCACTCTACAGTCTACATATTTCACGTTACAGTCGTAATGCCAATCTTAATAAACGCTTTAATTGCTACAATTAATAACAAAACACAATATGTAGATATTCTGTTACAGTAGATACCTATTACCTACAGATGAAAAGGGTTTAGATGCCGAATAATTTGATCAAAACTATCTGTACCGTAACTGAGGATCTTGTTTAAATATTAATTTTCATCTGCCCTAGTTAGTAAAGCTTAATTGTTTCCGTAAATTGGCAAGTGCGGTGGCCGTTAAAAACATTTGACAGGAACAAGGAAATCTAATTTAGGCTTTTATTGGTTGAAATATAAATGTAACACAAATCAAAGCGAAGTCTTTAACATCTTCCAATCTATAGGAAGTATGCTTACACCATGATTCAAAGCGACTACCATCCAAATTAATTGGATTACAAAAGCTAAGGTGTCTGCTGCTTAGCTAAGGTGAATCCTGGGTGACCAAAATTTACCCAAACGGTATAGAATCCGAGAGTAAGCCATGCCGATTCCACCCTTCGACTCCGAGGACCCGTTGGGTTATGTCGCCCTTCTTGGGGCAGGAGTCCCATAATACCTTACTGCTCCTCCAAGCCATAGGTGTCGTACGTATTAGTTTTAATTATTCGTGATTAAAAGAGGCTATTATTTGAACTAACGAAGAGATTTAAAAAGACGGCTTGGAAAACTTTGACGTGAGTCTTAGAAGAAGCAGTTTTGTATGAATATTAAACTTGCAATGTAATTCCAGAAAACCGCGCCGGTCCATCCAACTTCGGTAACGTGATCAGCCAAATCCTGCTATGCAAGCAGATCACGCCGGACTTCAACCAAGAGGAGCTGTGTAGCATCGTCAAGGACACTCAGGAGATCACCAGGATAGTCAACGATATCCAGGAATACTTGCCTCAGCATGAAAACCTTAATCACTTAGGTAAGAGAATTTATTTATGCTGGATCGATTGTAATTCAGGTCATCTGAGGAAACTGAGGAAGTTTAGTGGATTGTGGGACGCTTTAGTCTCGAGTCTCACCGACTGCTGCAGGTAGGTAGCTAGGCTGCGGTTATGGTTTCTCCCCGAAAAAGCACGCAGCCCACCTGATGGTAGCTGGCCAGTGAGACCTTAAGTTAATTATTCATCTGCTACCGTAACGACCTAAATAATTATGATTCTTTCTTTGGAAAGCGTACAAATTAAGTAGACTGAATATTCATAACTTTAACTACGGTGAAATGGATCGAGCAATAAATTCAGAAGTTATAACCAAACCCTTGTAAAACCTAGCTCAGACTTTCTTATAAAGCTCAACTGTGTATAAAACGACTTCCAATGTAAGTCATTGGCAAGGCTCATATTTTTATGGTTTTCCAATAATTAATTATTAGTTAAATTATCGACCTGTATTATTGCAATCTGTTGTCGGCCACTGCCGCTTCCAAGACCTTTGCTTAATGTTATCTGGAGCTAGAGAAAATATTTATTTAGTGGAAAAAGCAATCAAAGATGTTAAAAGAACCTGACTAAAGTTATTTAAGGATATACTTTGCTTTGATGTTGTTATTAATAAATATTGGTGATATTGGATGAATGGTAAATCCATGCTGTAGATAGTTCTTGTCTGTCAATAGAAATTAGCTATCTCGACCACCTTCTCAGAGAAGACAGACGCTTTACTATTGCGCTTTGTTTGATGAGTGAAAGAACCTCGAACCCCCATGCTCTCCCTCATTCCCAAAGCTCTTCACCTTCCATATCCGCATCTGAGACTGAAGTTGTAGGTGTCCATGTCTGTCACCTAGTTTCTCGGGTCGCCTTCCCTAGGCGCCACCCTGACTTGAGGCCTCTTAAGTTGGGGTACCGGGGATGGGTTGGTCAATAGCCACAAGGCTGGCACCGGCTCGTCCCAATCGGGTTTAAAGGGGAAACCGGGGGAGTTTAGTGGATAGTGGACGCGCAGCAGGTCTAGCTAGCCTGCGGTTATGGTCCATAAACGCATTCTCCTCCGAAAAAAAAAGGTGTCTGATAGTAATCACTTACTATCATCCTTGCTCGTTTACCTCCCTGTTGCATAAAAAAATTACAATATTTACTTGTCATCCTAAAATAATCTCTTATTCTTAGTCACAATCACAACATTACGTTACTCTGTCGGTTGTAATAAGAATGCACTGCTATTTCTGGCATCGCGTTATTGGATAATGGGTCATTATTCACTCCAAAATCCGATGTATGGTGGCGCTGAACGTATATAACCTAAATACTGCGTGGAGTGGTACGAACACGGCTAAGTACTTAATTAAGCGGGTTAAACAAGCATTACGCGCACCTAACGAGCTGTGACCTGCTCGGCTTAATGGCTTAATTGACAAGGAAGTTCAATCCCGAACACCTGAATCTTAACTTCCACAAAATTAAGAGACGCTCAAAATCAGAGGTATCTCTAACTCGAAGTTAAGGAATCTGCAATGAACATTCATTTTAGATAATGTATCTAATACATGACGGTATTAACACTGATATGAAGCAACTTATTAGTTATGGGAATTGAAATCATGTAGCTCACGTCATTATTACCTCCAACTAGTAATTTCGGATTGGGCATTAAACGTTAATTACGTAGTGATTTCAAAGTGACGATTACAATTAATGCTTGCTAAATACGGCGATCTACATTTCCGATAGCTAAATTTAATCAACTTCTAAACAAGGAAGAGGTTCTCAATTTTGTCAATAATTATGTTTTCTGAAGTACCACGACACGGAATTTGCTTCAATGTCTGTTACATGTCAAGTCTCAAATCATTATTTAAAATCGTAATTCAATTGAGCCGGGAGTCCGGGACAATGTGCTCAAGCTTGCGAAACGGTTTGCATATTTTTTTCTCATACTGTTCATAAGACTTATTGTGACGGAAGGAAACATGAAAATCATGAAAATCTGAAATATTTTATCGGGAATTAATTCTGTACTATCTCGATCGGTTTGAAATATTATCCGCTCAACACTTATCGATAATCAATATTGTTTGTGAATTTCGTGTCTATTTCCCTTACATCATCGAATTTATAGGAAAATTAAATTCCATGACACAGTCTACTCTGTAATAAAACCGCTTATCTTGATTTTATCGGCTCTTATGAATGGAAGGGAGAGTGCTAAACCGTCGCGTATCTACTATCTCGAGCTTCACACATCAATACACCCAGATGTCTTCAATGCCTCTGTTTATACCATACACATATATAAAATAACAACCCAGATCTACATAATCGTAAACGTCTTCAATCGGGTTACTGCTATCTTATGCCACCTTATTATTGTAGGGGCATGGGCGACTCCATTTGAAGTCCCCGTACGTATTCCTTAATTACTCACAATTATGAATGCCATCGCATTACGTATTACACACATAATAGCGAAAGAAAAGGTCCCATTTACATAAAAGGATTAGGAATAGGAGCTTTGCGTCGGGTTCGCGTCTTTCTGCTGACATTAAGCACACTCGGCGGGGGTTTGCGGAAAATACTCTTTATCCACACTCGCCTTAACTTTTACAAATGTTTGTAATTATTGTTTGCCCGGTTAACAGAATATTACCTGCTGCGTAACAACCTCACGGAACTTGGAAGTATTTGTGTTTCATTTTCTCTTTCTTACTTTTAGCCACTTCTTTTTAATTGTGTTGTTTTCGCGGAAAGAATATCAACAAGTGTTTTTTTGACGCAGCTTCAGCTTGAAAATGAGCATTATTATTATTGATATAAAATTCTGAGTTAAAGGTATACTATTCTGAGTTAAGTACAGAAATAGACAGATTGTAAATAAGTCGTAGTGTTATAATTAGGTTGTATAAGTTTTAATAATAAGTTAAAAATCTGATTTTTCTGTCTGATTAAACTAGTCACAAAGTCACAACCCTTAAAGAGGAACAGAAAAAGAGGAACAGAAAAAACATCAATACAAACGCAAAATATATTTCCAACTTGCATAGGCGTAGCCAGCCATGGGCTCAGGGTTGGGCAGTCATGGGCCCAGGGTGGGGCAGCCATGCATGGGCCCAGCGGGGGCAACGGTCTTAATCCTTCTAGCCCCGGAACACCAGACACAATAGAAAATCTATTGTTAAGCGGCACCCGAGTGCCGGTTCGGGATTGAGTGGTTAAATAATATGTAACTAGCAAGCTTTACCTACTCGCGACACCCCACCCTGCCCCACCATGGCACCAATCATTCTTATTTGTACGTGTACATATTTTTTTTAATCTAAAACGCTTCATCAGAAAGCGTGACTGTTGGTCCCTTGTAATAACATTACAAAATTATGCGAGATAGCATCACCGTTTGTAACATTTTGACACAATCGTATTTAACGTGACGTTTAATGCAGGACTGTGGCCTTGGCGTATACTATTATAATTTCAGATTATTTGTGGTATATCGGTCATGTTGTGGTATGACTTGAGTAAACATACAACATAACTGTAAATAAAATTTGATTAAATGTAGCACGTGACTACAGAAGAACAAAAGTAATTTTATTTCTTTTTAACAAAATATGCTATGAAAAAAGAAACGAATGCATTATACTTAAAAATATCTGCAAATATAGGTATACAATTCATTATAATCAATCATACATAAAGCATTCCCGTTAAAACCGGCGCCATCTTACTTGAGACATAAACTGTCAGAAGCAGCATCAAATTACTGGTGCAACATGGATACCGTTTATACTAACCCTCGATCTTGTTACAGAGACCAACGTCGCTCTGAAAGGCGACGAAGTGAACGGCCTATGGCGGAGCAAGAGGCGGGGCTCCCTCTACAAAGGCATGGGGGTACTTTGTTGTGTGTCACGGCCGAACTACCTCTGAGGGTGACGCATCTCGCCGGCGCGGAAGCCAGCGCTTACCCTGACTGATTCGCCACCTGTGAACTGTGCTACCGAAAACTAGAAACGTGTTCAGTGATGTTAAGTGACGTGCGGACGAACGCGTTCGCCATCCGATTTTAACCTGTTGAAAGCAAATATATGTTAAGCGTCGAAAGCATAGATAACAGAAACTAATATGGTCGAAAGCAATGAGATGTAAATAATTGACCGGATCATGATCAATATTTGGGTTTCAAATTATAACTTTACGTGCAATAAATATTTAAAAAGTTATGAAAACTCGTTCGAATACAAACCCTAATAGCATTCGCAAAAGACCCACATGTGTACATTTTAATGCACGTGACTTTTGTTATCGCGTTAGGGTACTTTCACCCCCTTTAACATCAAAAAAGGTAGGTACTTATTTGAAGAAAATACGTTGGTACGCGGGCGTCGTGTTTTAACAATAGTATAGTGTCAATATACATGAAAAACATTTATATCGGATGAGTGAAACGCGTTCGTCATTCGCGTAAAATACCTACGTGAGTTAGAATATACCTGATATTATATTATTATACACTATACGATAGTTAGTGGACGTATGGCGCGTATGCTTGTACATTGTACAGAATAGTAAATGAAAGGGTCCATTGTTTAAATTAGAAGGTAAATATCTAATGAAGGCGGCTGATTTGAATATAGGGAATCACCAACTACATGTAGTTCAATTGATTTAAATATTCTATATAAGTGTACCTACAATAATGTCTAAATGTTACGCATAATTAGATGGATTTATTGTGAATTGCCTGGAACGGGATCAATTGCGTTTAAGTAGACTTAAATAAAAAATAATTATTGTTTTGCAGGAACACAATTATATTTGTTAACATTTCCTTTGGTTACATAACAGGTCCTGCATGTATTTTAAAACGCATTTAATTATTGCAATTTTATGAAAACTTCAATTGTTACTATAGATACCTGTGCTATAAAACATATTACATTGTTGTTTTCAATATTGCACAGTAATTTATACGTAAGCGAAATATACACTGTTCAGGTTTTCGAATATACAGCGTGTTAGGTAACACGAGGGACATATTTAAGGAGAGTGTTCAGAATCCGATTAGGAGTCCAATTCGCTATAAAAAATATATCCTTAATTTTTTGCATTTTTATCCTAATATGCATGAACTATCTAAAAATCCCGTGTGCCAGCCGGCCGGTTATGTCCCAAACTCAAATTGTACGCGAGTACAATAGGTCTAGCCCTTAACGAGTGCACGAAATACTGTGAAAGGTAGAGTGCCCGCACGTTACGCGGATTTTCAGGAAAATTTCGACTTAGGTTATTGACAGATATTTACCAGAGTTTTTATTGGTTTATACTTATTTCGTTATATGAAAGCATGAACTATTTGGGGTTAAAATATGTCCCTCGCATATCCTGTCATACTGTATAAAAATTGCTTAATAGAAATAGCAGTATAGCTTCGATACTGTTGATTGCCTTTATAAGTACTCATCAAGAAAATTACTTCAAATGAAATACTCGTATTTAGGTCGTCAAAAAACAAATCTTCATTTATTCAACAAGAAAGTAATTTACTATCCGTTATTGTGTTTAATCATACTGAATTATTATTTTTTATTGGCTGATGATGATGATGATGAACCGCTAATAATTATTTTTAGCACAATATTGAAACAAACATTCATATCAATATGACTTATCATCGTACCTTTATTATATTCAATAATCCGTATTTCAGTGTCTTTTTTTATATAGGTACGTTCATTCAATATGTAATTTCGTACTTTTAAAAATATGAGTTTGATTAAAAAAAATCAAGCACGGTTTAGTAGTACACGCCGTTTTTAAATTAGAACTTTTTGTATGAATGATTTTACTAAACAAAGCTTCTTTTTCCAGACGGAAATAAAATAATTTGATCATCATAGTATGGAAGAAGCCTATGAATGATATGAAGTAGATGGAATTGAAAAAATATTCGAGAGATTATTAAAAATAAGGCTTTAGGTAGTGTATGAAATTATTCTCAACTTTAAATTATTAAGGTTTCGTAGTAAAGACTACGTTATAAAAGAGACAGGCCTTTTGCGTCTACCTAATCACAATTTTAATTATTTGTTGGTCTCGATCGTTTTCGCTTAATTACGTCTGTTACGTTAATTATTTGCACGAAACCTGCTCAGTGCTCACTGCATTCTGCAAGTTTATATTTTGCCTTGTTTTTCAATGTTTAAAATTAATTTATATATATTAGATGCAGGTACATTATTTATACATAAGTTGTATTTAATGTATGTACATTACACATTTAGGTTCAAACAGACATTATCCACGTATTTTAGCGCTCATTAACTGGTTATGCCATCAAGGTGAGGTCACAAAAACTTAAATAAACGTAATAACAACTATTTTAAAAATAATTGTAAAATGTTGAATAAATATAGATTTAATTTCATTGAACAACAAGATAATAATATGTAGGTACTTCTTGGCTAATGTTACTGTTTAGTTTTATTGATTTTTTTAAAAATTAACCAATCAAACCGTAGTAAATTTTACACGTTTTAACTAAATTGTTTAAACGCCATATTTTATTAGAAAAGTTTAGCACTTAAATATTAGAAATTCGTACACATTTCAAATATTGATTAGACCATTGTTCATATCAATCACGAGTTTATTTGTATAATTATTCTAATCATACGACACAACTTAAAAGCTTTTTATTTAGATGTAAAAGGATGATTTTTTTATTTTTGTGGACTCACAACACAATATCGAATATCAAGTTTAATATTCGAGGAAAGCTGCAGAGCTATAAAGTGCGAGTAATTCATACTTAATTTAAAATAAGCGATAATTAGTCGCTTTTAATTCGACCGATCAAGTACATTGAATAGAGCATGAACCTACCCTAATCTGTCAAAAATAATCAATTGTAGAAATCTATGCGACGGACAGCTGATAAATTGGTTGTGGAAAGACAGATCAGTGAAGTTTCAACTACTATACATAACATAATTAATTTAAGATGCAATGATCTTACTTTATGCTGCTAAAATTATTTAGTTTAGAATACGAGTAAGTAAATAATTTTAAGCAGTTCCTAATTTAAACGAGTGACTGGAAATTATAGTTTTAAGTGTCAAAAATAACTAAGTGAGCGACTGACTGTGAGCGACGAGAAATAAACAGAACAACGACTTACAAACATTCATTTGAGTTACTTAAAATACAAAACGAATGGTACATCGTTAAATAGGGGGATTGGTGTTAAAAAAAAAAATAACCACGACCTATATCCAACCGAGTCGACTTCCATCTCCGATCGTTCTTGTTTTCTTATTTTTTGTGATGACAAAATCAAACAAAAAAGTAGCTCACTCAGTAATTTAGTCGCTGGCTTAGTAATTTTAATACCTAAAATGGTTTAATCACAACCCACTTTGTATACCTAAGCTCATTCTGGATTTTATTATTAATCAATATTCGTCATAACTTTAGTTAATTTTTCGCTTACTCAAATTCATACCGCGCAAGTTTTTAAAACAGTATCTCATCAGCAGTCGCTAAGTTATTTCTTAGTCACTCGTTTTATAATTCCCCGTTCCTTATTATGTATGGTTTTTTCAACACGTTATTTGTGTTTTTTTAACCAAGTGCATGTGTATTATTTTATAAATGTTATTTAAAGATATCTGAGTTCCTTCTACTTTCCAGTCTAAGCAAACTTTTGTTGGTGCGAAATAAATACTATTTAAGTAGTAATAGATGTAAACTAGTGAAAGTATGGCCTAGTCAAAATTATAAGACATGCAGGGCATTCCATCGCAAAACTTTTATTTTGAAGATGGGAAAGTCATTTAACAAAATTAGTATGCGAGTGAAAGTTTTATTCGTCAGTTTTTAACTTTTGGTGGGTGCTCCCGATGACTTTCACGCTACCCACCAAATGTTGCAGCAATGGAACGTCCTGTATGTGAACTAAAATGATTATTCTAGTCAATTACGCAATGTCCTCAAAACTATTATATTCCATTTATTGTAATATTATTTACTCATACCTGTAGAAATTAAATTTGAATAATTAAGAATAACGGCCATAACGACGACTGCAGATATGGTTGATAGTGTAACAGTACTAAATGTTTGGAGTCAAAAGCAAGATCAGCTAGACGTCCTAGCTAGTCTAAGTCTTATAGATATAGCAATAAGGTTCACAACTGTAAATCTACTGCCTATAACCATGTCTGCTGGAATCAACAATTAAAATACAAAATAAGGCTCTTAAAAGTAATGCTCGATTAGATCGACATAAGTCAGATAGGTACCTAAAGTAATAAATTATATAACGATATCAAAGTAAATATTCATTAGGAGTAACTAAATTCTGAATAAATATAGATAATTTTAATACGACTTCGGCCCAAGTCGAAGATGAAAGTTTTGTCCAATTAAAAAAACTTGAATTTGTTGCTTTAAAAAGTTGAGCCGCGTTTCGCACGTGTTTCTTCAAAAGTACGAACCCACTTGTTCTGGAGTTAGGTACTTCGCATATTTTCCTTTTTGTGACGCGAATGGAGCTTCCTCAATCAAACTTATAAATTGACTAAGTTACTTTGATACTCTAAGTTAATGAATACTTGAGTTTGTAAATAATATTTTTGTAGCAGATTTGTGAAACATACGATCGCCTGGTCTATTCAGAGTCCTACTAGACCATGTCCCTGTATCTGTGTCCCACGGTCCCTGTAAATTCCGCGATCGGACTAAAATATTGGGAGATTTCAGATAAAGTTGAGTCAGTATTCACCAATCTGCAAAATATGGCAAGCATGGTCATCAAGCCAGTTTCTCGTGATTGTACGACGCCTTCATATCTATGATGGATGGAGACAAACCTTTTTCTTGCATTCATGATGTAATAATATAAAATCTGATCACAGAATTAAATTTTATTTTTGTATTAGCATCAGCAATAATTTACCTATCTGTTTTGAATCAAATCGAAATGCGAGATTAAAGCAACTTATTGCGAAAAATTGCTCAGTAGATCATGAAATAATTATAATAACTCGAATATAATTATTCAATTCAGATGCAGTTAGAATTTTGAGATAACTAAATGGATGTTCCTAGAATTTAGGAATATTATAAAGAAAATTCCATTATTCATGATCCGTACGGACCTTTTGTTAGAATGTCGCACCTAAAACTCTAAATTGGAATTTGAGTCAGGAAATTGACATTAACTGAGTTATCAGATCTTCGTCATCTAGGAATAAAGACGTCGTAAAAGAAATTATATTCTTTAAAGCAAAAAAAATCTGGTTCTCTTAAAGATCAGAACGACTGCAGGGAAGCAAAGTTGTTGTCATATTACCAGGTCATATTCTGATTGTTAAATTTAATTCGCACAGTTAGCAAGACTTTTTTTTCTCGGATCCTAATATTAAAAATGTTTTCTTGTGTTGAAGGTTTGGTGTTAATTTTAGTTTGCCTAGTGAGTAAATGGTCATAAAATATACTCTCATTAGTTGACAGAGAGAAAACGAGCTCAAGTCAAAATCACGTGTACTAGGTACGATGGTATTATTGAATGATGGTGGTAAGGGTGATCAGTGATCACCAACTATCATAAACGTCTCGCAAATCGCGAATTAATCTGTAGCTTAGACGTATGGTATTAGGTCTAATGCTAAGTATTTCATACTGTACCTACAGCTTCCAATGCCTAAAATTATTCACATAGGAGGAAGTATACAAAATTAAAATGATAATAAAGGTGGGCATGTGCCAGAGCTTTAACATTCGAGGAAAATGTATTAATTGTAAGAAAATCTGGTTAAAAGTTAAGTATAGGCTGTTGAAAGATGGTTTTCACTATATTGATGAATATCAAGATCATAGAATGACAGAAAACCATGAATATAAAAATGTTCATATAAGAAAATATAAGTTTGATTGATAATTTCAAACCATCTTTCACCAGAGGGCTATACCAACGCATCCATAGTTATAATGTAGAAAATTTAACATAGAAGACACCGGATTTAGGGACACATATAATTAATTACAATTACATAATCACATAATTAGATAATGCACCTATTCATCTAGTCAAATGTCAAAGAGAATTTTATTTATTTAACACAATAATATATTTTAAAGTGTTTTTGTCAATATTACTCTATCTAATAAAACTCAATATTTAACTATGTTAATGCACTTACTAAAGTGATGACTGTGATATACTCGTAAACTAAATTATTATAGAAAAAAATAATTATGCATTAGTAAAAACATAATCAGATTGTTTGCTGTTTTAATATAAACCTTCCTTCCATCTTGCCTTCTACCTGATTATCTCTTTCTCTTGCGAGATACATAATAATAATATTATGTACTATGTATCGCCCTGCTTAGCAGTGAAGTTGGTCAATGTTTTAAGCTTGGTATGGTTTTGACACGAGTTGTTGCTGTGGCCGTAACATATCTTTAGTTTAAAATATATGTAATTGACTGAATAGTTCAATTAATATTTATGTAACACTGCCAGCATTGTAATAAATTATTGCTAGCTCTGTCGCACTTAGTGTCATAGAGTCACAGAATAATGTCGTTTCGTGCCTACACTCTGTTCCACATAAGTTGTCCTTTAGCCGCTATATTGGCAGCATTGCCTACGCTTTGTAAATCTGTCAAAAAACAGATTGAAAGTATTGAAAAACAGTAGTACCAATATAGCGGCTAGAGGACTTCTTATGTGGAACAGAGTGTATGTTCTGAAATCAAAGTGTCGTATAGGGCGTTACACATCTGCGTCTAAAGCACCGATGATTTATGACACCGCGGGCTGCGAGTATTGAACGAGAGTACGTTGTATTATTATGTGCCATAACTTGGTAACAACACAATGCTTTATATTTTACATTATGTTTATTTAAGTATTCGAGGCAAAAGAATATCCGTTTTACCGGATGGTAAGTAAATACTGAGTGGACACACATCTGCAACACCAAGGTAATTACAAAATTCACTTTATTTGTTTATGTAACAATTACTACCTACTATAAAAAAATGTTATTGTCAGTTTTTTTATTATTTTAGGAGTAAAAGCATAATTAAAATAGATAAACCTTGCACGTTTACGCAGCCAACTAATTGCTGCCCGACACCAAATGTTTTTCAATAGTTTGGCATGAACAAAATTTATAGTCTTGCATGACAGAATCTAAAAAAAACATCGTGCCAATATGTCGTTATTTTTAACAAGCTGTGTCATGAGTTTTGCGTTGAAGATTTCGCTTACAATTTGTTTCTATAAATTGAAATAAAAACAAAATCGAGTGACATTTCGGCCAGTGACATTTCTGTTGAACTAACTGTCGAAAGTTATTAATTTGTTGAAAGAAATATGTGAGTGTTAACTCCAGTAGACTTCTATAGTCTACTAGTTACAACAAGAACACACTAGTCGATATGGTAGTAGAGCGACTCGCTACGAAGAAGAAGCTAGTTAATATAGTGATAAACAAAAAAGATGGTGCATAAATGTGAAATTGTGCTTTGAAGAAGACGTTGTACTCTATAAACTCGCCAAAGTTTGTGCCAAGACCAATCAACAATTGCACGTAAGTAAATAACCGTTACCATTTACTGCTTAATAATATCATACATACTACAGCCATTTTGTAATTTATTTCAACTGGCGCGTTGCGCTTTTGATCGTGGCTCTGCCCTATACGCCAGGGGTCGTATGTGCTAATCAAATACAGGGAAAATTATGTGGTGATGGGTTTGCTGTATTTGGGGGTATATTAATATGCTAGTATTTATTCGTAGGGTATCTGTTAATTCTGATACCCTTATGAGAACGAGAAGTGCTCAGTGAAAATTTGTGTATGCTATTTTTGGTTATTTATGCGTATGTAAGTATTTTTCGTAGTACCTCCATTGTTTTGATACTCATAAGGGAAGCGCAAAAGGGTTATGGAGCGAATAGTCTGGTCTAAGGCTGGATTTGAGAGTCACGCTGACAAGCATGGGAACAGCGCGCGTATCAGCAAGTATTGCTGTTCTTGTAAGATAGCGACGATTTGAACTGCAAAGAAAACCGGCAGTGTATAATGCTACGCGCGTGCCGCCAGCGTTACTCTGAAACCAGCCTAAGACTGATCCTCGGACAAAATGCCTTATATTATAAGTAAAGCGGAGGCTTAAACTACTTAATTTTGAGAACAGATCAGTGTATGTGATATCCGATATCTATCTATGATTTGGTCGGGGTTTTGTTTAAAAATCGCCTTATATTAAAACAATGACACATACGTCATTTACTATTTTACTCGATTTCTAATAGTTTGTATAGTATCCGGCCTTAGGTACTGGCAGACACTGGGACGCTAGTTACAAATTAATACCACGCATCGCTGGAATGAATGCAACCAATCGGAAGCTGTGTCCATTAGCTGACTAATTGATATCATGTAATGTTAGATTCCTGTGCCTCTTTACAGCATTTTTGACGATGAGGTGAGAAAAAGTGAAATTAGTTTGTAAAGATTTTAATCAGACTATGACTTTTTTACGATGCAGAATAAATAAGTCTTTACAAGAAAGTCTTAAAAATACGCTAAAGGTATGACTAGCATCAAGCTGTTTTTTTTCTGTAAAACTGAATACTAGCTTTAATCGTAATATCGTATTAGATATCGAAATTATTAGATGCCTACTCGAATGAGACCTACTACTCGCTACTTAACTGCGTTCGAAATTCAATCGCAATATAAAAACTAATTTACGACTGATGACTTAGTTCAACTCCACGAACACACGCGCTGCGGTAAAGAGCCAGAGGATCTCATTCACTTAAAGACACTGGTATGCTAACTTGATAGAACCGATACGAAACTTCACGCTTAGCTCATGTGAAGTCACTTAAGGCGCTTATAGCTAAGTGCCGCCCGCCCTCATTTAGTAAAAATATTATAGTAGATATGTAAAATAAAGATTGAAAAATACTAGACTGTGTTTGTTACAAAGATATGCTTACGTCTCAGGACAAGAGTACTTATTCTATTACTTTGGAATACTGTGTTGTTACAAATCCTTACCTCCTCCTTGCTTTATACTTTATCCTCTTACTGAGAAATGTACATAGGATTCATTAATTTTTATAATGTTTAATATGATTTTTGGTTAAAAGATGGCGCCAATTTTTTATCCGGGGAATGCGTTACGCACTGTCTTTCTGTCGGGGGCGAAGGTGGCGCATCAGACTGCCTGACCCTAGGATAGAACACACAACACCGCAAAATAAGAAAACTTATTTTATTTATGATGCAAATCAGTTAATTGTCCCTCTCGTAGATATCACCGCGGTGCCTGATGTAGGGGATGGCCGTGCGGCCGCCGGCGCCGCCACCGCCGCCGCCGCGGTCGTTCCGAGATCTCTTCGGCTTGTAGTTGTACTCTTCCTCTACTGAATCTTTTCCCATAAACACTACGAAGAGAGATGGTGATAATAGTTGAAAATTACAAATGCGTTGTAAAAGAGGCGAGCATTTGGAGAGGATAAGTTCAAAAGTGAACTGCGACAGGCAGATAGATGGAAAAACATCGGTAAATTTTATTGGTTAAAAATATCCATTGATATATTCGCCGGTAGGATTTATTAGTATAAATTTTCGTTTATTAACTTATATTCGATTGGGAAAGAATTTCTTCTTTCTCAATCGACAGACATTACAGATGTTAAGTTGCATCATTGAATTGAAAAATTTTGTCATTATCTTTTAATCAATCAGTTGAAAGTTGAAGTTGATACATTCGTTTGATTGTTTACTGGTATGAATTCTTTTTTTTTCTTAAGTGAGTATTGCGGTATAGTTATATCCCAACAACTCAACAACTTCTTTTGGTGCCTTTTTTAAATAAATATAATAATCCTTTGATTTAATGGCTGGGGTTTAGAATTTAGAATCTACTTTTATTGCAAGTAATCGTTAGAAGAAGTCTTAAACTAACTGTTCAAATAACCCAATTTACTATTTTACAATAAATATACCTTCAAGACGTGTCACTTGAAGAATATTTTTGTTTACACAAAATCTACGAACTGTCCCCTAAAATAACTTATTACTATTATTTTCGTTAGTTTATCGGGACCTCAATCGTGGGTTGAAGAATCACTTGTCAGTTACTATCAGTTTTTGACATCTTCCAAAAGAACAGCCAACAAACAAAAAGCCATTTCACATAACGTTACACTTACCAGCTGTCAAGTTGTTATAAGTAACATTATTTCAGAATGTAAGGCTTGAAAAGAAGTTTTGGTAACGAAAAATATTGTCATTCTTATTATTCAAGCGAAATAAAACTATCGAAAAAATAGTTAGTTTTATGAGGATCAAAGGATGTAGATTATATTCAACCCCTTAACCCCCCTTTAAGTCCATTTGATAAAGTACGATTTCAACTTTTCAAAGAAACGTATATCCTGATTTTTCATTATTAGCATAGGTACTTTAATATATTATACTCACTTTCTCGTGATTCGCGTCTAGCTCGCCTCGTGAGTAATCCTTTCTTTACTGGGAATCCTTTGTAACGCTGCTCATTAATCCTTTTTCCTTGCTCCTTTCCGAGGGACGAAGCCGTCAAAGACAATATTTTTACTAACCTGAAATAATAAGTAATGCCACCATCAATATCTAGAAAATAAACGAAAATATCGCAGTAAAAATGTTAGAACAACAGAACTCACAGGTTGTTGAGTTCATCTCGGTTTTGACTTTTCTCTATTGCTTTTGGATTCAAAATAACATACACTTTCGAATATCCATCTACACTATTGCCATCCGATCTGTCGTTATGGAAATCATATGAGCCAACCAAGTTATGCGGTACCACTTTTTTTCTAGGTTTTTCTTGATATTTTTTGTCCAACACATTTTGTGAGAGCAGTTCTTCCAACGCTAACTCGTTAAATCGACTATGCTTAAATCTTTCGTCGTCGTTCTTATACTTATCTCTGTGTTGTACACTAGACTCGTAACGGTAATCATCATCCAACTTGTTTTCATTCAATGCCTCATATCGGTCATAATGGCCATAAGTTTCAGCTTCGTTTCTTTGTTTATTCTTTTGTCTGTTGACATAGTCTTTGTTACCTGTCTCCTTATCGCTTTTGTCACTATAAAATTCAAGGCCCTGGGTTTGTGTCGATTTCTTTATTAAGTCTAATAATTCATGACTTGATAACGACCCGTATTGGTTATTGTACTCTTCTTTAGACATTGAAACATATTTGCTGGCTTTTACAGGCGCACTTTTTTGTAACGCTTCTTGTTGCGCCAATGCCAAAATTGTACGGAAATCAATTTCTTGCACCGGTTCGCTATAAACAAGAAATATTTGTAGTCCTGTTGTTATGGCTGTAAACAAAGTAAAATGTCATAATATTTTTCGTGAAGTAATTTACACACTTATTTGTTTATCGTTAACATCCGTGACACATTAGTTAGTAGGTCACACATAGGGTCGCAATTAAGTGCGAATGTGCGTCAAGAAGCCCCGAAATCATATTATCCGGATTTGCCCTATTTCACCTGTGTGTTTCACATGTGTTTGAGCACTCGCTGAACACCATAATACGTATACAAATATCGTTTTTCAAATTACTATCAAGCTTTCCGGCGGTATTCCCGCAAGTTTCGTATAACGCAAGTTTTACGACCCTAAGTTTTATAATTCAGAATGACAGCGTAAAAACTTAAAGCAGATTTGGCCAACCGTAAAGGGTAAAGGAGTTAAAAGTTCTAAGGCGGGGCTGTCTCAAGTTACAAACAAGTATCAGCAATCACTGAATATTCCTCAAACTCCTTACCGACGAACAAAACCGCTGGGCTCGACATTATCAACGGTTCGTTACGAAGTATCGCATGAATAAAAAACGTTTCACATCGTTATCGGAGCAGTAAAAAGCATATAAATTTACACGCTTATTTTCAATTTTCATTATTTACTCTTATCAGTTTTTTAAATCGTGGCCGTTTCTCGCACAGTCGTTTTAACCATACACGCGACAGAGTTGGAAACATGAAACAAGTTATCGTATCCACATAACTTCCGTTTCAAAAATAATACGTAAAAATTTACGGGAATATTACTATTAATTGGAGTTGCCTTTTCTTATACAACGCAAACAGGCATTGCCTGAGCTGATGATAAGCCTTTTTAGTCTATTCTGCTGTCATCTTCTTTCAAATGCGCACCTATTTTTAATGTAGGTACCTACCTGCTTAATTGAAAGCAGTAATTCAGAGGCGGCGGAAGGCGTGGGCGACGTGGGCCACCGCCCACGGCCTCGCGGTCCAAGGGGCCTCGCGCCTCGAAAGCCCGTGAACGCAAATCTAGCATCTAGCAATAAATAATAAAAAACCGAATAGCAAGTATCTGGCAATACTAACCTACCACATTCGTTTTAAAAAAATCTAATCTGGCAACATTTGCTGGCGTTTCGGGTGGTGAATGACGCGGGGAATCCTTGCTTCGCCAGCTTAGCCTTTTTTTTTCGGAGGAGAATGCGTTTATGCACCATAACCGCAGGCTAGCTAGACCTGCGGCCGTGTGTGGGACTCGAGACTTAAGCGTCCACTACCCACTAAATTCCCCCGGTTTCCCCTTCACCCCCGATTGGGACGAGCCGGTGCCAGCCTTGTGGCTATTGACCAGCCCATCCCTGGGTCGCCCGCTTAGCCTAGTTAACGAATAATTTGTGGATGGAAAAGTCGAAAGCGCGAACATAGATGGGGCAAACAGAATGGGAAATCCCCAGCTAGTTTGGTCAATGAATGCTCACAAGGGGAGTGTGGATAGAAAAGTCGAAAGCAGAAACTTTGACTTAGGAACTTTGTTTGGACTAGTAAGGAGATAAACATACTAAAAGTCCTTCCTTACCCCTCCGAGGTGAGCCCAAGGGGAGGGGGCACATGTTTTTTGCTTACTTCTCGAAAACGGTGCTTTGTACGAAATTTTGTTGTACTACATAATAAAAGCTAATTAAATTCTCTACAACTTTGTCTTTTGCACTTTGTATCGCCAATCGTTGGCTAGCTATGAGCTTCTAAAAGTAGTCAATTTTCAAAAGTGTGTTTTTTTTCTCTGGAGGACTCAGACCGCTCGGATGTCGGACTGCAGATTACATATTTAGAGCCATGAATGAAATTTATAAGCACATGGAGACTAACAGTGACTGTCAGTTCTCCATTACAGAATTGCGGGCTGCAGTATCAGGGCAAGTGCCAAATGACAAAACGATCATTGGAAAAGATGTTGACTTGGTAGTTCTGCTTATAGCAAGGTCTCCACCTGACCATGATATTATCTTTGTCAAGCCTAGTAGAGATAAAGTACCTACCACCTATTATTCAAGTCAGGAATTGCAACAGCTAGGCCTGGAAGACATATTATTTCTACACGCCCTCACGGGATGCGACACCACTTCTGCTGCAGTTCGGAGAAGTAAAGTTGGTTTTTGTAAACTGTAGGTACTTGAAAAAACCTGAGATCCGTCAAGCCGCAGAGGTGTTTTCGAACCCCACTTCATCGCATTCTGACATAAGAAAAAATAGAAACTTATGCTTTTTAAGGTTGTATAGAGCGAAACCATCCAGTTAGTATCAAATGTCCAAACCAGACATTTCCGAACCATCAGGTACAGGCTTGGCTTGGACAAGACCGTTGTCCTGAACTATGGCGATGGAAACGGGATAAAAGCAACCACTAGTTCCTGTTCCAACTAAAGAACTAGCTGCACCTAAAGAAATATTGAAGCTGATATTTTGCCGGTGCACTACTGATTGTAGTAGTGCTAGATGTGGGTGTAGGAAGGCTTCCATTCTATGCTGTGCTCTACTATTTGCCACAATTGCAACGGAAGCTGCACAAATAGCATTTTCATGTTGGAGGACAACGATGATGGGGATGATGAAGCAGAAGTAGTAGCTTACGTTCCATCATCTGCTAACGATTTGACCGATGGCGAGAAAGAAGAGGCAAAAGTTAAGGGGAACCACAAACAGGCCCGTCATGCCCAAAGAGGAGGCGAGTGGTTAACCCTTTCAACGCCAATGTCTGATATATCAGACAAACCATTTTCGTGCCCACCACGCCAATGTCTGATATATCAGACAAAAAAAACATGATCAAGAAACGTTGTATTTTTACTTGCCTGAATGAGTTGAGTATAACCTAATATTTTTTTGGATTTTTTTTTTTATGGTCGTGGCGTGTGGGGCACCATTTTCGGAAAAAAGCGTGGCGGGGAAAGGGTTAAGTAATCCATTTATTCATGCATAGGAGGAATATTTTTTTAGTTAGTTATGAATCTTGAAATCTACGGTAGCAGCTGAGAACAAATATATGCCAGAAAATGTAAGAGTGTAGAACACATTTTTCAAAATCGACCTTTTAGAAGCTCATAGCTAGTAGGCAATGATTGGAGAAAGATACAAAGTGTAAAAGGCAAAGTTGTAGAGAATTTAATTAGCTTTTATTATGTAGTACAGTATAATTTCGTACGAAACACCGTTTTCGAGAAGTTAGCAAAAAACCAAACAACGGGACCTTCTTTGTGCCCCACCCCACCTCGGGCTCACCTCGGAGGGGTAAGGACTTTTATTACCTATATGTATGTTTATCTATTAACTAGTCCAAACGAAGTTCCTAAGTCAAAGTTTCTGCTTTCGACTTTTCCATCCACACTCCCCTTGTGAGCATTCATTGACGAAACTAGCTAGGAATTTCCCATTCTGTTTGCTCCATCTATGTTCGCGCTTCTAAGCACATGCAGTCATGCAATCATGCGACGACGCATGTGCCTAATATTTTAATGTATACTCACCGGCAATGAAACTTGGCAACTGGGCTTTTTTCATACAAACATGGTCACTTTAGCGTCAGCGAAAATTGAGCGGTTTTTGGCAATTTTTGAAACTGTGATTCAAAAATTGGGCGTTTGGCCTCTCCATTGACGTAATAATCATTGCACAGCTGCAAATAGTTTTCTATCTATGAGACGCTAAAATGACCATGCTTGTATGAAAAAAGCCCAGTTGCCAAGTTTCATTGCCGGTGAGTTTATTTCCAACAGATTTCGATATGAGAATAAGTGTTGAGTTTCATTGTATGAGAACTTAGAAATAAAAATAAATCCATCCTATTGTGTCATCCATCAGGGGGCCTCCCAAAATATATCTTGCCCACATCAAAATTTGGTCTTGCCCCGCCACTGCAGTAATTATTTCAGTGAAATTGGCAGAAGACTCAATGAATCGCAAATTCGACGATTACTGCTAGAAATAACTATGTATTTGACACAAGTTTGTCTGCTGTCTGTATTGTAGACGCTCTTTTGGCAAGACAATTCGAAGACCTCTATGGCGCGATAACTGTGCAACAGAAGCGCGTGTGCAGTGTGTACTATATTGTTCGGCAACAATCTAAAATGCCTAGAATGTACTACAAAGGTATTTTTGTGTAGCTACAAATTAGAAGTTTCTCACGATTTCGAATAATTTCTTAAAAGAAAGACGTCTGTTTATGAAAAAAAAATTCGCAACCCTGAAAAATTAATACTTTTGCAGAAAAACTTTAGAAACCTTGAATTTCAGGCCAAGTACCTTGATCACTAAAAATATCTTCATACTGTTAGAAAGGCATTAATTAAAAATTGGCACACACGATAAGTATTTTTTATTACCTACACACTGAAATATTGCATATTCTTAAAAATTAGACCGGACGGTTCGTTTAAATATTTTTTTTGCTCTATTTCCACACACCGAAGAGAGCATTGTTTGCATCAGCAAAATGACAATAGATGGTCCTGTATCTACGCACGTGGAAGACTTCCCGCTACAAACACTTACTGAGAATGCAGGTTATATCTAGGTATACAAATATCTACATAAATACAAATAAAGTGCGAGTATACCTTAAGAACGACAGCAAGTCTCATAATAATTAAGATACATTGAACTTTTCACATGATTGCACGGCAGACTCATACGCTACGACACTGCTCGTAGCAAATGGGTTTAGTGACTTTTATAAGCGAGCAACAACTTCAGAAAGATTGATTTCATTGACTTGATATATATATATAGCATTTTGTTGGCGTAAATATAAAACGTAATTAGTTTATATTTTATCACACCACGCTTGAGTAATTAGGAAAAAATGCGCATTCATTAATTTTCCTCAACTTTTATAAAACTAGCCAATAAACTTAATACGTGCATAATAAAACGTATTAGGATTTATACAATCCATTGAACAGGATTTTTGTAGCTAATTAAAATGTAGGTTTAATTAAAATTATTTTCATATAAAGAAGATTAAGATGTCTACATTCACATCATTGTCTCTAGAATAGCGCTGAAGTTCGATTCATGACATAACTTTTTACTTCTGAATAAAGATCATCTTTAATTATATCAACAGAAAACATTTGTCATTTGTTATACATAATATAAGCAATGTTTCTTTATTAATAAAGTCTATATTAACGTAGGTATAAGGTTGTAACAAAGTAAGGCAGCAATTAGGATTTAAAATACGGTTATAACACAGAAGGGTAGCGTGTTTATTGCAGCTTACTATTGCGCTCGCACGCCGGTCGCCTATGGCGATACAACGCATAACAATCTTGCTTTGTCTACAGTCATTAAAGTATTGTTACCCATAGAAAATAAGAAATATACGATGTCATTCACTCACTTACAGATCTAGCGAGCTCAGCGTTTTTGGCAGAGAATTAAAGGCATGAAAAAAGAGCTATTCACAAAAGAGCTAAACTGGCCAAATTTCGAAAGTCTGAAACTATTTTTATAAATCGACTTTACCTCGATATACGCTACCCGCTCTATTCATCAATAGGTAGAAAATAATACTTTCCCTACACCAAAACAGACGTTAGAACAATTACATCTTCAATATGCCATGCCTGTATTAGTGAAAGTTTGAGACCAATACCACGGTCCCAAATAATTCCGGTGATTATGTTGTAGGATAGGAGTCATGTACGTACTTTACTAACCTGAGTCTATGATACTGGTAGTAATTGCTGCCCATCAATTTCGTTGAGGACCGCAATATCAGTCCCAAACTTTCGATGATTCTTAAACCTTAGTCCACTTTTATTAACCGTGCGATATGACGGCATAATTAAGTTGACGATTAACATCCCGGGAGAGACACAGAGTGATCTGCTGTCATCTGCTGTCAGCTAATGGACGCTGAGATGGCGGTTGCGGGTTACGGGATCGATGGTTGGGACCCGTGTTTGGATAGGACCAGGGACACTTCTGCTCGGATAAGAAAACTTTCGAAACAATTATTATATTGCGTCACTTACTAATATAAGTACCTTATGCTGCGATTGAGGAAGAGAAAAATATGGTTATTATTTATTTAATAATATGTAAAATACTCGTATTTATAGGCATGAGGCTTTACACATAAGTGCAAATGTTTCATTTGTATAAATAAAGAAATTTATCAAATCTCATATCTAATATTTTTTTCGTCGTTTTTCCTTTCAAAGTCCGCCAGGTAATGAAATGAAATTAAGCATTAAGGGCTCCCTTGAAAATAAATAATATGATTGAGATCTCTTAAAAATACTGAAGTACCTACTTACATACATATGTACTTGTATTAACCTAACTCAAAGGTATTCGAGTATCCCGATTTAACTGAAACTTTTAATTATCTAAGCAGAAGCGCTAACAATGATTTAAATGCTCAGCATTCCACATCTGACATTGTATGATAAAATAACAATGACAGTGATTAACCATGAAATGAATGCCCAGTTCGACCCACAACTTTGTGTTTTTATTTCGCTGGTCTAAGCCAAAGTCAATGCATTTGGTCATAACTCCATCCTGCGCGTGTTGGCAGAAAGATGGGACTCTCCTATGCTGGCGCGCTGGATTACACTGCACGCAGTGAAATAGTTTAGCTCGCCGGGATTTGGAGGGCCTTAATCTCGTGTTTTTATTTTAATTTTTTTGTTCTGATATTTATTTTTTTTTACTAACATTAGCCGTAAGTCTTATGTATTACTAACCAATATGGATACTAGTTGTCTGCAATAAATGATTATTATTATTATTATTATTATAAGCAACGTTTCCTTCCGTAAAATAAAAGGTCCCGCCGGAATAGTGATTAATGGGAACCACTAACGCACGCTAGAGTCTCGGGTTGTTGCTAGCAACCTATGCTAGCAACATAATAATTTACTTTATTTGCTTCCGTAAATGAAAAATACAGAGGCTTTATTGCCGCGCCGACTTTACATATATTCACGTAACCATACACGTAACAAAAGCAGCCTAAAATCTGTCTATAAAGACATCGTACAAAGCGATTTGATTACACGATCAAACGTTATCAGATCCACTTACTTAGCGAAGGGATCGCATTAAGGATAATTGTACTCGTATTACAGTTCCTTATGCAAATGCCAACAAAAGTAAAGGTGAAAGATGGAAAGGGAAACGTGCCTTGCGTGTGTGTTTAATGGCTTTTAGAATTTTTTTCCTAACGGAGCTCGAGCACGAAAAACTTCACTGCTAATAATTATATAAACACAGACATTCCTTTTCCTAATACAATATTGATAGACGGTAGTTGGGTGTGCTAAATTATTTAAATATTACCCTACAAACGCAGCTACGTGCCAATTGAAAGGTAAAAGGGGCTCGATATCAAATATCTATTTTATGTCCACTTCATATTGACTTCCAAAGTGGGAAGAATACGAATGGACATTCGTGAATAAGTAAATGTATTAGCTCAAGAATAATATATAAACTCTATATTGATACAAAAACGAACGGATTCTGTAAAAATATTGTAGGTAGATGTTAAAATATTGAGAAAGGACTTAGGTTACTATTTATCCCTTTTACCGCTATTGATAAATAAATCTCTGGACATTATTCACACAGCATCATCTAGCCCCAAACTAAGCATGAGAGTGTGCTATGGTTATAACATACAAGTATTTGTATTTTAGTAACCTAAGTCCTCTCCTAAAGTCTAATCTATGATTGTACCAAATACGTCAAAATCGGGTCAGTGGTTTAGATGAGAACACGTAATTTTCTATTAGACGGACAGACAGCGTTTTAACATTAGAATGATTTTTTCTGTTTATACTCGTATGTGTTGTAGGTGAATAAACATCAAAACAAAATAAAAAATAATACAACGGCAATAGCTCTTACCAACCAACAGGAGAAAGGAAACTTTCAAAAAAATCCGCTGAAAGACTTATAAAGCTGTAACTTGAACTTCTATGGCGTCGTTTGGTATGGTATGGAAGGCTGTGCTTAAGTCCCTATAAGCCGTAATTAAGGACGTACTTAAAATTAAGACATGATTCACGCCTGGAAGCACCGGCGTTACTAAGTACTTACAAATTATGCAAACATGTTTATTAGCGGAGAGTATAAGAGTCTTAGTATCCCTAACTTTCTAACAGCTTGATTGGACCTTTGTCCTCAATCTTCTGCTTAAATTCAAGTTCTTTGACTATCAGTCAATATTACATATTTAAAACACTTGAAATCAAAAGCTCGAAGATCAGACTAGCCAATAATGTAGCAGAACATTGAGCGGCTCTTCCCGGTTAAGAGTATCTTAATGGTGGCTGCAGTAGCCACTGATCTAGCAAAAACTAAAACATACTACACTCGTTATGCAAGTTATATATTATAGTCGTATGACTACACTAAAATTATATCATTAACAATATCTTTTCATGTTACGTAGTTGAATAAGCTACGGAGTTTCAGCATTAAATTCCCATAAAAATGGTGACATTTCAAAAAACATATCACTAGTAATTAGGATCCCGAAAATTTGTTGATCTGGCATAGCCCAAACCCAAGTTATAGGGGTTCAAAAAAGACGAAGCGCTTCGAGAAAAGGTAGCGCTCTTGCGCTTCGCTTGGTTCGTCTTGACTGGAAAAGGTTTCAGACCCAATACAAAAAATTGAGAATACTTATGGTTTAAACCTAAACATTACGTATTTCAAGTCAGAGTCGTTTTCACGCTGACTGCTAATTTAGACACCATTGAACAACACTATTTACGTTTAGACACTGTGGCTTAATGAAGCCTTAACAAATCAAGTTTATCTTTGAAACACGATTAATATTTATTTATTATCTAAACGTTAGGAAATAATCTATCACGCTGCTCTGATATAGATTTGTAGCAATTAAAAGGACGACGTCAGGTCCCAGCTGTATATTGCTTCCTCAGATTAACGCCCAGCTTCCAGTTAATTTCCTGTGTTCAATTCCGGCGCACGCCATCTACGAAACATCCCACCGAATATCTTACACGCGATCAAACAACCACACAGATATAGAATCTAAATTCCGCTTGCAATTTTATCTGTTTCATATGAAAGGCCATGTCAGTCATGTCTTTAAAGATTATGCAGCTTAGTTGGCCGAGAGATATCTTGTCTACGCGGTTTTGAGGACTCAAAAGGTCGTCAATTGGAAAGTTTATTGTTCACACATTGATGACATATTTTGTCATCTACACTCGAATGAGATGCTTATAAGGAAATATCTCAACCTTACAAAGACTACAGTGAAGAAGCAGTTCATTACTGTTGTGCTATGTTTATCTCAGTAAGTAAGGTATCATCCGGAGCTCGATTGGGAAAGGCATGGTATTGGTAGCTGGAAGAATTACTTTTTATTGCTGTTAAAGTTGTTTTTTCTTTAAATTATAGGCTCGATTTTTTATTTATTCATTGAAATTTGAAAATTCAACATTTGGAACTTCGTCACGGAAAACATGTTGCGTCGACCCTTTTTTTTTAAAGACATAACATATCTATTCATTTAATTAATATTAACGACATCTAA
Source organism: Mecyna flavalis (assembly GCA_949319885.1). Lineage (NCBI taxonomy): Eukaryota > Metazoa > Arthropoda > Insecta > Lepidoptera > Crambidae > Mecyna > Mecyna flavalis. The sequence goes on from OX439426.1 coordinate 13,767,158, forward strand.
CAGCACAGCATACAAAGTTAAGTACTTACTTAAAACACCATATTGAAAATCTTGCTGAAAAAAAAAATACAATGAAATCATATTGAAACTGTTTCAATCAATAATTTTATTCTGCACAATAAACGAAATAACTAGATACAATTCAATAGAACACATTTATATTTAACTACAATGGCTGTCAAATATAGATCTAGCGCGTAGTTGGGAACGTTTTCTTTCTGCCTTTTAAGCCGTATTGATATTTTGCTGGCGTTTCATGAAAATATGAGGGTTTCTTGCTCGCCCCACACAAATATCGCTTCCATTTGTATGCTTTTGTCTCCAGGCCTATTCATATAATGTAATTATTTATATGACATACTTTGTTTAGGCATAATCTCTTTGATTAATGGGTAGGCATTTTAGTTGTTAAGTTAAATTACGAATATTATCAGTGCACGGCCGGCTGAGGAAATCCTGCTAAAGACGTGGAGTTCGTTAATGACGTCTTAATGACGACCGTGGTTCCTATTTCCCTTAAATACATTTACACAAGTCAAAGTGCTTCACGCAAACACTTGAACGCAAGCTAAACCAATTTACGCAGAGTTTATGCGCTTAATTATGTGGATGGTACAATGCTAGAGAATCTTGAATACAGAGTAGCTATACCCTATCCTACTGCATGTTGATTGTCTGTCATTCAAAGCAAATCATTTATGTGTTTTGTTAATTTGATGCAATAAAAGGCTTTATCTTTATCTATATATGCTAAGTGCAAATTGGCGATCATTGTCTTAAGTAAACCTGAAAAAATGTGATCTTAGCAAGAACATTCCAACTCTTGCCTGCAGTATGTAAGCCTAAAAAATAGCAATATTTTTTTAAATATAAATATGTTTGTTTTTTTTTCATTTTATTTTCTTGCAAAATGTATTTTTCCAAACAATAAAGGTAGCACTTTAATCTTTTGAATGCAATATGAACGTGAACCCATTAGAATATTGTATTATCTGCGGTAGGTACTAAAACTAAACGCTGCAGCAGTTGTGCATACAAATTGAAAGTATCTTATATGCAGGTTGATCGTTAAAAAAACAACTAGAAACAATTTAATCGAAGCTTCAACATAACCCCAGCGATACAACGAGATTAAATTAAAAAATCCCTTATTTAAACTTTTCATTTGTTTAACAGAAAAATGTCAATCAGTGCTTCACCGTTTGCCGTTACCACCATCTGTTAAAATGAATATCGTTTTAAGATAAACTTGGAAGGTATAATTATCAAAGCTTCCATAGGAATTGCCACTGTCAACTGAGAACCGTTTAAATATTTAGTCAGAAATATTTAGTCAGACCGTTTTTTCCGTTTCTCATAAATAAGCGATTCCCCTGGATCCCCCAATTAGTATTAATTCAACATAAACCGACATTAGCCTTTGATTGTGAGTCCCGTCCTAAGCCAACAATATCGTGAACTGCAAGCGTTAGGGATCATTCATTAATTAAGCCTATAGATCATATTGTATCCTTCCCATTTATTATATTCGAAATAACGTAAAACATGCTTTGTCATTGCCCTTTTTAGATTTTGATTTTTAAAGAGAGTAAGAAGTTGACAGTCAATTTAAAACGGCTTTATTTATAACAATGGAATGGAATAAATTACTTATCTAAGGATTCAGAGTAGGAAGCTTACGAACACTCAGAAATAGAGGGCTTAAATACATTAGCATATCTATGTGCAAATTTAATTAAGTACCCAATTGTTCTTGTGAATATCAATGTTATTTTTATTAAAACCAAACTTCAAACATTTTTAAAACATTATACAGTATGATAGAAAAAACCATTTAGCCATAATGATTTCCTTGGTCGATTTGTACATGTATGAAAATTGGTATGGAGCTTGCTGAGATTTATCAGTAGAGAAAAGCAATACACGTATTCACGCAGTATTCGAGCCTCGAGGCTCGCTGGCAACGCTAAACTAACTAAGGCCCCTGTTTGTAGTTGTACACCCTGTTCTCGCTATAGGAAGTCAAGTGAGTAGATGCTATGTAAGTGCGGAAGCAAAACAGCCAACAACCAAGTTCAAACAACCAGGTTCAAACAACCAACGATATCCTTGTTTTAAAGCCATTTTAAGACTATAACGGGGACGTCATCTCCCCGAAATTGTTCACAAATGCAATGGAGGATATGTTTAAGACGCTGAACTGGAAAGGACGTGGCATCAACATAAATGGCGAATACATCTCTTACTTGCGATTTGCAGATGACATCGTCATAATGGCGAAGACGCTGCAGGACCTGCAACAGATGCTGAATGACCTGGCTGATTCTTCTTTACGCATCGGCCTACGGATGAACTTGGACAAAACCAAGGTCATGTTCAATGAACATGTTCTACCGGAACCGATTGCGATTCACGGCGCCGTCCTCGAAGTTGTTCAAAAATATGTGTACCTTGGGCAGTCATTACAGTAGGGTCAAAACAACTTTGAGGACGAGGTGAATAGAAGAATTCAGTTGGGTTGGGCAGCGTTTGGAAAACTACGTCGAGTCTTCTCATCGCCGATTCCACAATGCCTAAAGACGAAAGTCTTCAATCAGTGCGTCCTACCCGTCATGACATACGGAGCCGAAACGTGGACACTTACGGCACGGCTAGTCCACAAGTTTAAAGTCGCTCAGCGGGCTATGGAAAGAGCTATGCTCGGCGTCTCTCTGCGGGATCGTATCCGAAATGATGTGATTCGGCAGAGAACCAAAGTCACCACTATTCACTAAAACCCTATTTTCCCATTTGCACCCGAGAAGGGCACGAGCCGATGCCCGCCTAGCGAAAATAGTCCCTCAGGGTACGCCGGCACCATTTTTTTTTTTGTTTTTTTCGAAAGAGATAGCCTTTATGCATCATACCCGCAAGCTAGCTACCCACTAAACTCTCCCGGTTTTTCCTTCACACCCGATTGGGACGAGCCGGTGCCAGCCTTGTGGCTATTGACCAGCCCATCCTCGAGGATACGCTGGCACTATGACCCAGGATTGGTCAAGTTATTACTACTGGCATCTGACCTTTGAAAGGAGAGGATTGGATTGAAAACGACTTGTTGCGATCGATGCTGATTTATTAGTCCTCTCCAGTTATTGATTACATTGGTTTATATATTTATCTTACTTGCTAACATACATACTCATACCCTACACCTTCGGGGTAAAAGAGAAAAAAAAATGTTTACAATATTTTTTTTTCACTGAATAAATGGCTTTGTCCTATTTTTATGGACAACGTCTTGTGAATTATTTTTACATATTTTTACATTTACACCCAAATCTTGTAAAACAGTATATGGACCCGTGTATTTGGTATCCAATTTCGAAGCTGACTCATTTTTAATTAATATTAATTGACCTTTATCATAGGTTACATGATTAACTTTCTTATCATAAGAACATTTACGTTTTTGTTTACTTAAAATTAAATTTTATTTCAAGCGTTCTTCCAAATACAACTAAATCATCTAAATACACAAAACATTGTTCAAAGTTTAATCCGGACATTGCTACTGACATTACTCGTCTAAAGGCACTTGGACTCGTTTTAAGTCCCAGTCTTTTCATTTGCCATTGGCCTGTGTTCGTTGTGAATGCTGTGTACTCTCGGCTCTGCTTATCTAAAGACACCTGATAATATCCTTGATTTAAATCTAAATGCGAAAAATAAAGTGAACCACACAAAGAATCCAAAATATCTGTGATATTTGGTAATGGAAATTTATCATCTACCAAACAATTTTCTGTAATCGACTACCAATCGCCATTTTTTCTCATTGTTTGTGGTGTTCTTAGGTACTGGACTAGACCATTCACTTTTTGCTTTTTCTATAATATCATTATCAATTAATTGTTTTATTTGTTTATTTACTTCACTTTTCATAGATTGCGGTAACCTGTACTGTTTTGTATAAACAGGACTCGCGTTTGGTTTTAAAGTTATGGACTGCTCATAAATGTTTGTAGTTGTTAAAGTATCTCCTGACAAAAAAAATACATCGGCATATTTTGAACATATTGCCTGGATTGAACTTTGTTCCTCATTATTAAGATGATTTAGTTTTAATATTTTTAGTACTTTATTAGCTCTTTCCACATTTTGTACACAATCTTTAAACTTACAAAGGTCATATTCCTGAAGGGAATATAATTCGGGCTGAAATGAAGATAATGAAACCTCACGATCACTTGTATTGAGAAATTTGACAGGTATTCTATTATTTTGTACCTTCACTATACATCCTGCCATAAAAATCTCCTCACCAAACTGTTTTGGAAAAATAACGCTATCTCTTTCTATTGCCGAATTAGTATATAAGTAATGGATGGATTCACTTCTTGCCGGAATAATTAAAATTTCTTTCGAATAGTCAATTGAATCACAAAGAGGTACTGAATATTCCATTCCATATTGGGAAAGTGTTAAATTATCCGTAAGTAAATCGATATGAGCTGCGTATTTACACAGAAAGTCTAAGCCTAAAATTCCATCTGCCTTTAAAGGAACGTTATCGAACACGAAGAATATGTGATCGAACTTTGCTCTATATAGTTCGTCAATATGAATCAAGTTCATATAAACATAGCCTGAAGATTGAATTTGCCCTCCTATACCATTTACAATAGTATCATCTTCGTATATGGAAATGGTTCTCGATAACGCGTCTTTCTTTATAACCGACAACGATGCTCCGGTATCTACTAACCAATAATATCTCTTGTTACCATAGTAAAAAGAAACAAATTTCGTTTTACCATTCAAGGCTAAAATATTATTTTTAAGAACGAAAAACTGATTTTCTTCTATAGTTGAGGTACTGGGTACTACATCCTGATTCTGATTGTTAGGTTCCGAATAAAATACACGTTGATTAACGTTACCTCTACCACGAGTGTTTCTATAAGTCGATCTATTCTCACTTTGCATTCGAGAACCATGGCCACGTTGGGAATAAAACGACCGAGGTCTAAAATTACCTCGAAAATAATTTCCTGTCCTTGGATTATTTACGTAATTACCTTGACTGAAGTTATGGCCGATGAGAGTGGAATATTCCATTGTCTCAACCTTATTTGTTAACACGCGCCGTAACACAATCCGAGCCCACCAAAAATGCTGAATGGCAGGGTCGCCATGAAAGGAGAGGATTGGATTGAAAACGACTTGTTGCGATCGATGCTGATTTATTAGTCCTCTCCAGTTATTGATTACATTGGTTTATATATTTATCTTACTTGCTAACATACCACTACTAGAACAATTGAATCATGCTACATATCCAGTCGACTTGTGTGATATACAGTGAAGGGTTCCCCCGATGTTTCCATCCACCGCCGACTTAGGCTGCTCATCCACGTCCGATAATCGGTGACCGATTTTTGTAGGAGAAAAATAGAACGTACTGATAGCAATTGAGCAACGCCTAACACCGTCTTACAAAAAGTAGGTCAGAAATACCATAACGAAAGAAAAGAAATTAAGTCAGCCCGATTATCGGTCCAACAAAAAGTCTTACGTAGATAAAATCCATATATTGACGCCAAGATTTTCACCATCACGCAGCGTCGTTTAAAATCACTCCACTACCACAGCTCTCAATTTAATTATTTTCAGTATTAATATGAATATTCGCATGAAGTTTGATGAGATTCATGGTGCAAACCAATTTTCGCGCAGACTGCTAATGCGACGCAGGTGCTAAACAAAGGCGGCATCGCACAAAGCTTGTTTATACACACTGTCCTCACTGAAGGCAGCAAAGTGAGCTATGTGTGCGGAAGCAAAACGTTTGGCTTGACGATATAACCGTTTTGAAAGCCATTTAGGACTAAAGAAACTCTATTGTGGGCAGTACTTCGGCTAGAGCGTCCAGAATAAGGGTAGTGGTAATTACATGTAAAATGGAAGTCTCCGCTCAATTTTTGCTGAACGTGATAAGTTAATAATTTTACTACCTAATACTGTAAAAAGGACAAAAGATAAAAATAATTTTATTTACTTATTTATTTGAAGGTTGTCGAGTAATTTCTTTACATAATTACAACAAAACACAACTACACTACACTTTCTGAAGATAATTTCTACAAAACTGAAATTCTATAAGAGTGTGGGATTAGAATTCTTACTCATTAAATCCCACATACACGACGTATATTTGCATAGAAACAAATCAACTTTGTCATAACGATGTCTAGACCACATAAATTACGCGAGAGTTAAGTACTTACTTAAATGGGGTGCAATTACAAGCACAAGGTATATTCTTATTTCGAACTTACTTTAATTACCTACTTACGCTCTAAGGTCCAGGTAAATTCACCATCGTATCCTAACTGAATGTCTCCACACAGATCAAAAACTGATTTCCCGTCTTATGAAACACTAGTTAAAAATAAACCAAGTAATGTCAACTTAAAGCTGTTTGTGAAACAAGAGGGTACACAGGAAAACAAGCGCAAAAAATATCCATTATTAAAAGAGTTGTCAAAGAATAAAACTAAAATATAAATATTAAGTTCGACGACGACTAACAAAGATTGATTTTACCACAAAGGCGAGGCATTACACCGGCTCCCGGCATAATCCGGATTCAGACAGCAATTAAAATACTTATCCTGTCGATATTTCATCCCGCCACACCGGAGTCTATCTCGAATTATGCCTTCATTCACGAATAAAGGCGATGGGCTGTCGTTTAATTTGCAGGATTAAATGCAGAATATCGAAATCTTACACCAAGTATGATACAGGTGTTTATTCATAGAAATGATTACAAGTTCACTTTGTTTCATTACATGAATTTTCATCACATGAATATTTTTCCTGGGTGGAATTTGAATCCACGAATTCTGGTGTATAGAGCAGGGTTGCTGCCAAATGCACCATTTAGCCAGTCAACATTTTCTTAATTCGAATTGATTTGTGACCGGTAAGTTACCAGTAAATATGCTGAATTGCAATAAAACAACTACTTGCACAAATACAAGTTTATTTAGTAACAAAGATATTCACGCAATTTTACAATTCACAACTGACAATTCCATTCACAATTTTATGACCTAATTTTTTTTACAATTTCATACATCATTCATTAATTTATACAGTCTTTAATTTATTATACTTACGCCCTGTTGCAGAAAGCTCCATTAAAGTTAATGCTTCATTAAATCTAATGCTGTCACTTTTCGTTGTCATGAAATAAAAAGTGACAGCAATAGCTTTAATGAAACATTAACTTTAATGGACGTTTCTGCAACTGAGTGTTAGTTGCTTAACTTTAACGTACATATCATAGCTGAAAAACTGAATCATCTTTAATTATTCCATTGACTTATTTGAGATCGTCAGCATAGTAGAAAGGGTTACAGTACTTTATCTTCATACACTACTCTTTTCTTAGTGAAAACTGTGTACTTTTTTTACTATGTCCTCAGTCTCCGATTCATTAACCGCACTGACGCGAAATCTCCCTCGTTACATTCGAATCCCACTCGTCAAACTCCTCAACCTCGAAGTTCTGTAACAAAGCAGGTATAATTAAGTATGACACTTTTTATTTGTGATAATTTAGTGCCACAATTAAACTACCTCCAACACACTACATCGAATTACTTCTTTAAAGACACATAAAACATATCATAAAAGCCGTCTAGACTGCATTACTTGGTTTATAGCATAAAGAACGACGTATATCGTATGTAAATAATTATTTTTGAGCTCTACATTCAGTTTTAATTACTTTATTTCTCTTAGATTACAAATCCTTTAATAGGTCATTTTAAATATTATATTTGTGAAATTATAAAATAAGTCCACAAACTTACACAATTTTCAGAATGTACTCGTAGGTAGGCAAAAGATGCCAATTAATTTGAGAGCTTTAGCTTTACGCTTTTTATGTTACTAAGATTAAAAAAGATTAACAGTCATTATTTACCGAACCGATTGATACCTTTAACATGTATAAAAAATAAAATAAACATCACCTGTTGTATACTGACTATGCAATAAATATGTTTCCTTAAGATTATTTCAATCACCGTCCAGAGTTGATTGACCTTATATTGTATACTTTAAGCTGTGTTCAAAACCACAGCTATGAAATTATTTAAAACAGATTTAACTCACAAAATTATTCTGCATCTGCAGAACAAACATAGCTTCAGCGTAATTCCAATTCGGGTTTTGTTCGTATTGCTCCATTAGTCCCAGCCATGGCCCTTCCAGGTCTACATCGCGAAGCAGGCGCATTGGATCTACCGCCCACACCACCTCAGCTTCCAAATCTTCATATCCCACGTTGTCTCTTTCATCCACAGGCTGCTCATCTTGCTGTCCAACTTCTGCAGCTTTATTTGCGTTCTCCATAGTTCCAATTTAACTTATTAAAACTTTGTACGAGTATATTTGAATTTCAAATGAAATCTTCACACAACTTTTTAGTTAACTCTACGGAAAAAGTTCAAGAGTTTAACGGAATCCTACCAGTAACAATTAGCAAAACCGAATCGTCTTAGCACTCTGCCAGTCACTTGAGGAATGACAATTTTTAAGTTAAAGTCACAAATAAACTAAAAATCACACGTGCGGGTGAAAGGTGCAGTCTCAAACAATTAGGTAATAAGTGCCAAGCTAAGAAACAATTAGTAAGAAATAAGTGCAGGTAGACGTTTCCGTGAAATTATTAACGGCTCTAATCCTAAAAAACAGCTACCTAGGGACACAGGTAAATAAATGTTAAATAACATAGTCAAATTACCAGAACGAAGGTTTGTTTTAAATTGGTGTGATTTTATCTAATATTTTTTATATATTTGTAGATATTACATTTATCATGGAGATCCTTGGAGGAGGCATATTATGCCCAGCAGTGGGCGTCGTATGGCTGATGATGATGATGACATTTATGAGTGAACTGAATGTGATCGAAAAGACAAATATTTCGTTAATAAATTCAACGGTTATCAAAGTATTTTTTTTATTATAATTAAATCTATTAATATTCTACACGCAATCCACTATATTCAATGAAAAAAATTACAACATTTTTGAAAGGGATTATTACTTTCCAAAGATACTTTACGTGAATTACAATAAGCCCTTCTTTTCTAATGATTTTGCAGCAAAAGCTTAGACAGAAAAGGATCATGAATGAATTTATAATTAACTAATTAGTATAATTTATCAAAGTACCCAGGAATTGTTCTTATTAGTAATGGCAGAGGTCATCAGTAATGTCGGTATTACTGACTGATATTTAAAAAGGGTACCTAAATAAAAACAACGGAACTTTCTTCATAACATTTTATGAATTTTCATCTAAAATTTTAAGTGCGCCAATTGATAATTTCTTGGAAGCGTATACGTTTACCAAAATAATAATATTTGATACATATTTATTATTAAAGCAGCAACAACGTACATTAATTAGAGAAATTATTAAGAAATTAATAAACCAAGATTATTGTATATACCATTATAATCATAGTAGTCTTTTATTTTTAAAAACTGTCATTTTGACATAAATATCCTTTTAAATAAACAAATTACTGCAAAACTATTTTTTATTCTCTCGATTTCCAGTGTATCGATTCAGGAGCCGTGCCAACGCAGAATTATCCTTGTAACTGGTTCTTCATAAAACGCATCCACTGCAAAATCCTGCAACAAAAATAAAAGTCATTAGACTTAAATAAAAATGGGCCGAAAATGAGAAAAACAAAGCACGTTAAGCGTCCATCAACAAAATAGCGTGGGTTTATTTTTTATTTCCGCTAACAAATTAATTTTTAATTAAAATCATCCCGATAATTAAACTGCCTTCAACACTTTCCCTACAGATACCTACATAAAAGTAGTTCTAAGCCGTCTAGACCGCGTCGCTTACTTTAGCGCACAAAGCATCATGATAAGTCTTAAATCGTATGTAAATAAACATACCAGATGGTAGGTTCCTGTACTGGGCCGTCTAGGTGGGTACCACAGCAGTACCAGATATTTTCCCGTGAAATAGAATTGTGTCAAGCACTTCTGTGTTTTGGGGAAAGGGCACTGAAGCTAGTGAAATTACTGGGTATATGAGACCTAATAATTGTCGTCTCGGTGTGTAGCAGGCGCAGGCGGTGCCATACAGTAACTGCTTAGTTACTGTTTGGCACGGAACTGTCTAAGGGCAGACGTTGCGCTTACCATCAGGTGTAAGATCTGCTCGTCTTGTTACACATTGCAATAAATAATGCTTGTAATAACATAATAAAAAATAATATTTCTTACAATATCATCTTGCAGATCCTCGTAAATTAAGTCACCTGCGTACCACTGGTCGTACTGCTCCATCAGATCCAACCAAGGTTCCTCGTCGAGGAGGTCTTCCAGACGCATCAGCTCGAATGGTAATAACCCCCACATCTCCACAAGTTCCCATTCCTCGTACCAGTCTTCTAGTACAATCTTTTCGTTAGGAAGCATATCTTGCTCAAGAAGTCCAGACATAAACTCCATATCACTCATTTTGTAAATCAAAATTCTTTTGGATGCACGATTCCCACTTCTACATTATATGATTTCACAAAATGTTTTACATAATCCCGCAATTATTCTAGCACTTAGTTCAGATTGATTGATTGTTGATTTAATTTTGTCACAAATACGCATAACCAGAATGTCTTAACCCTCTGCCAGTCACTTTAGGAATGGAAAACTTAGTTAAGTTGACGAGTATTTCAAAAATAACACGTGAGGTTTAAAAATGTAAATATAAAGAAAGTATAGAGACAATAGGAGATAGTAAATTCAGGTAAAATGGTTCTGCAAAATCACCAGCCGCTATAATCCTTGGCCCGGATCCCTGAAGTTCCACCTAAGAATACAGGTAAATTTAAATAACTTTGACATTCTTGCAAAATGCGAATCACTAGGAAATACTTATCCAACAAGAGTAACATTAAAGAATCACTTTTCAGCTCGCCGACTTTGCTACCACACAAGGTACACCTGGGTGAACTATGAAGGTGGACCATGGGCAATGACTGAATCACTTCAGCATGAAAAACATTCGTCACATGTTTAAGTAACTTAAGTTCAGCACACTTTGACAATTTGAAAATTGAATTACTCATATTTAAGTCCATTTTAATTTTTTCTCTCTTCCTAATGGAGTCTGAACTTTAAGGAAGAAAAAAAGTATCCATATCCATCCATCCAATGATTTCTAATATTTACACGGTTACTACTCATTAAAATAAAACAACTTTAAACGGATGAAAACTCGCGTATATTCTACATTTTGAAATTTAAACCCGACGTTTCGACTACTTTTCAGTAGCCGTGATCACGGTATGACTCAGGTGTTATGCGTCAAACAGTTATTTAAATTGTTAATTCTACCTTCACTTTTATAATTATTTTAGAATAATCAGCAACCGTCGTCTTCACTATCATTCAATACGTTCCTATCCACGCAGTAGGAGCTGATGGTGTCTTGAAGCTGCACAGTATTGTGATGTCCATTGGAACCCATTAGATGTAATACTGGGTCCCAAGTAGGTGGTACATTCCAACCATCTTCCCTATTGAAATTAGGATGTTTTTTAATTTCAATGGCCTCGCGTAGCATCCTGGGTATATAGCGATTTTCTCTGGCAAGGACCTGGGGTTTATCAAAGCGAATGTAATGGTTGGGCTTATCCAGTACATGTTCACACACTGCTGACTTCGTTGACCTCCGGTGTTTCATATCCGCGATATGTTCTTTTATTCGCGTACTGATACTCCTTTTGGTTTGTCCAATGTAAAACAGCCCACAGTCACAATCAAGCTTGTATACTCCTGCTGTTTGTAGGGGAACATTACACTTAACTGGTCTTAAAAATTGGCTGATCTTCCTAGGCGGCTTGAAGTAGGTTTTAATTGAAGCACGCTTCAAGATGTTACCAATCTTGTCAGTGACTCCCTTTACATATGGTAGAACAGCAGGTTGACGCTCAACTGTAGCAATCAATAGTGTCAAAAAGCGTTCTTTTCTGCACGAATGGTATATTTATCTTAGTTTCGTATTGCTTCAATTTCTACTTACTTAAAAAACCCAGACACATTATTTCGATTTATTTAAAAATAAATTTTAAGAGGACTTTGAGATTTTATTAATTTGTAACAGAATTTAAAATAGATATTTATTATGCACGAGTGTAAATTCTTTTAAGAATATGATGATTTGGCCAAACTTATGTAAGTATGTACGGACGGCAGCAGATCAACCTACCCCAATCTGTCAAAAATTCTCAATTGAAAAATAACTCTATGTGAAGTGAATAAAGCTGAAAATTGGTTGTAGAAATTTGACATATTGGATGCCTGATGTGCTGTTGCCTGTAAATATCTGTCTGCAAGCAAATTCGTTGGATTTTAAACATTTGATAGCTAAATAAGATAATACCTATAAAGAAACGAAATTGTTAAAAACTCAAAAATTATTTCAGGAACAGATACTATCGTTGGAAAAATATTCTTGCCATTTATTCTCTTCACAGAACAAGAAAATTATTTTGTTCTCCTTAATTATGGTATGCTATGCATGAGCTTTAAGTATTCTAATAAAACTAAAATTTAAAGGGGTTTTAGACAATATAATAGTAAAAATGTCGTTGCTGTATTATAAATATAAGTTTATTAGATTAAAATGTTTACATAATCTCTTTCAATAAAATTAGCACTTTAAGTTAGAATATACTATATGATGCACCATTTTAATTACAGGTATCTTTAGATATCGAGGTAGATTGCGTGTCGTACAATAGTCCTTAAAAATACAACTTCATTTTAGCATGGCTAAATCACTATCACATAATGCTGTCGATGTCATCATCGTTCCGGCGCCAATAATTCGTCGTTGTTGTGTGTTCCGCCGCATTTCTCACACAGCACAATAAAGTTCTGTAACAAAAACAAACAAAATTAAAATACAAGCTGAATTACTTCCGTTTCTATCTGTAACTTAACTTACTTAGATCGTATCAATAAATTGGACAGTTAAAATTGTGACATTAAGTACCAGTTTAAACTTATTGATGACAGTGGTCTGCCACATAAGTTTCTGGTATTTTTGTCAGATATCATAGTTGCTGACTCTTTTGACAGAAGACAGCATTATTTTATTAGACGGAAAAATTATCAGAAACTTTAACAACAGTTACAATACATGGTGGATATAGGATTTTAAAAGTACACTGTTAAAGAAAATCACACTTACCAGATTATATTGTAGCCGCAGTAGATCCATGGCTTTTGTGTAGTTGGAGTCGGACTTCGGGTTGTACTTTTCCATCAGCTCGACCGTTCGTTTCGCCAGCTCCTCCATCTGAAACAGGCCAGTGGGCTCCGCTCCTCTCATCTCCTCACGGGCCCTTCTTGCCGCCCTGGTGTCGTTGGTCCTATGCCTCGGGCGGTAGCTGCTCCGCTCGCCCATAGGCCTTGCCGCCTGTCCGCTAGGTCCAGGTAAGTTCACCATCGCAACAGTTTACAAATTAACTATCAACCCCTATCCCTAAGCCTTTTTATACAAATTCGCACAAAAACAAACTTAAGAAGGGTTAATGACTTCACGCAACTCCTTAATTGATTCCGGGATTAAGTACTTAGTTAAAAACGACTTAGTTAAAAATTACTCGTAAACTAATAACTTGGTGTGACTCTTGCGGAGTACCAATAAACAATGCAGAAATCTTTGCAGTGTTCTTGTTATTTAAATAATGGCAAATCTTTGTTAAATTGTCTAGTACCTACACCAAAAATAACACGCGAAGATGAAAGGGGCAATTAGAAACAATAGGACTAAATGCAGGTAAGACAATCTATGTGTAAGCAATTTCCAAGAAATTAGCGATAACTACATAATATAATCCCCGTTTGGGTCGATCCCTTAATTAGTTCTACTTAGGCTTTCAGGTAAATCGGTAATTTCATCCATGGCTTACTTGTTTTTTCTCCTCCACCAATAGAAGTATCGATGACTCAAATGCAAAGGAGGCGGGTATTTCTGGGCCCAGCAGTTAACTAGATGAAATGTATATCAAAAAATCGGTTATATTTTTCTAAAGGAAATCCCAAAATATAGTAACATGTTTCTATCTAGAAAGCAAGAAAAGTCCAAAAAACTAAATACATGCCCGAACTGAAGTCGATATAAAATAAATCGGTTAAATGTCAGAATATATGTATGAAAGCGAATTGAACTCCTTTAATAATTTTTCTTCAGTGTGCAAATGTTTACCGATTGACATTTGACAGGCAGATGAAAAACACCGTCACTCGTTCGTTTCTTTCGTTCTGAGTGCGCTCGTATTTCCCAATTATTATTACTTTTGCTTACAACATCGGCTTTGCATAATATTAAGGACTTTTTGACGGATCTGGCTTTTTGAATTACCTGGCTCTCTATTTTGGACAATTGATTACGCTTATCGATCGGATATTGACGACATGGAACGCTGTGTAAATTGCACCATTGCGACTATCTCCTGCTCCTAAGTGCAGCATATTAAATGTAGAGACTACCCAAGGCGTGAGAAACGTTGGGCCCGGTCAATAGCTAAAAAGGCTGGCACCGGCTCGTCCCAAGCGGGTAGAAAGGGGAAACCGCGGGAGTTTAGTGGGTAGTAGGATGAATGTCTCTAGTTCCGAGCCCCAGACACTGTCGCAGGCGTCCCTAGTCTGCGGCCAAGGCGCGTAAATGCGTCCTCCGCCAAAAAAAAAAACGGGACGAACGGGAATTTTTATATTTTTCTTCTCTTTCGTCTTACTGAACTCCCACCAGTGGGAATAACCCAGATCTTCTACTCTTTACCTTTAGCCATTCAAAATAATCCGCATATAACATCAATAAACCACAATGTTAAAACATAACCTCACTTTTACTATAATTCGTATAACCCGATTCCTGGAAAGCCAAATTTCACCAAATTTTCACCAAGGCCTTGTTAATATATCCTCTTACAAATAAAACTAGTTTCATTGAGTTAACACCTGGGCCCAGGGTACTATGGAGTCTTACCCTCCTCCTTTATGTGCATCATGGCACCTTTTAACTTTAATAATTTATTATTATGTAGAAGTTAGTAAACTTTTACAGGGCATAAAAATTATCCGGAAACGGGGTTCCAGCAGAAATCTTTAAGACGGTTTATTATAATTTAATGATATTAAGCAAAGGACCCAATAATACTTAAACATTATCTTCACGTCTCTTTCTCTGACTTGTGATGTGCGTTAATGATATGTAAATTATTTTTGTTTGCAAGAACCTTCATATACGGAATTGTATTTCTTCCAACTACAAGTAAATAATATTCATAGAAAGTATAGTACTCTTCTTTCCCAGTTTGGTCAATTCCAATAGAGAATTATTTAATTTCGATTATGGTATTAACTTCAATTAACAAAATTTCTTATGTCATACATCAATATTGATAATGAAGAAAATTATGCAAATTACATTTATATTGGTAAATAAATAAATAGCTTTCGACGCTACATTCCTTGTTCTTACAAAATGTCCTCGATGTATTGAACTCCAATTAGTAGAATATAGTACCACATTAATAATGAAGGTGATATTATTTCACAGCTTTCTCGTTACATTCGTTGTTATAGGAGCTATGTTTATAAAATCTGAAATTCAATTTGTCTTACCCGGGAATTGAACCCAGGCCTTCAATTAAAACTTAAATCACTCACTGGTACGCTTTTTGGCAAAGCTACAATGAATTAATTGCATCCATTTTAAAGCGCGAGCATTGCATTTGTTTCTTCACTTCCTTTTTAAGGAACTTACAGTTTAAAGTGTCTGCCTAATGAATGAAAGGCCTCCATTATAGAATTTTATTCTTCGATATAATTATGTCACCAACCAATAATTGCGAAATGTAGAGACATTTTCCAATTAGGGGTTGGTGTTCATAAACATAATGTCATAAGACTCGACCCGGGAATTGAACCCAAGATCACAAGATAGGCACGCACTGGATGGCTAAGGACTACCATTAGCAAAAAATTAAGGCATGTATTATTTAGAAAAATAAAAACAAAACACCAAAATATTCTTTTTAAATACATTTATTTAGAAAGCTATAGGCTTTTCACAATTTAACTATAATATTCAATTTAGATTTACTTGACAAAACCAAAATATCTTATTTATAGTTTTTTTTTCAATGAACATTATTACAAATTGCTGTCTTTAAATAGCAGATCAACATTAATATAAAGTACAATGAGCTTTAAAAAATAAAAAACTTGAACTAGGTATGCTCGAAAACCAGATGAGCCGACAGTTTGCAGCACATTGTTGAATGACGCTACCTGGGAAAGTGTCCCTCAGTGTACCCGTAATTGGCAGCTGTGGCCGCTTAACCACCAGGAGAGCTGCGTTCCTGTCTGCCAAATAATCTAGCATAAAAAATGATTCGACTGGCTAGCTACCACCCTCACAGGTGAAATCTGCCGCCATAACAGCTCCGGCTGTATTCTGGCAATATTAATGTGGGAGCCAGTACACTTGAAATTAAAGGCTCGAAGATCAGATTAGCCTACAGTCTGGCAGCACATTGAGCGACGCTTCGTGATAAAGTGTCCCTCAATGGAATAGGCCGCAGTGACCGCTTATCATCAGGTGGGCTGCGTCACGTGTCTGTTTAACTGATGTGGTATATAAAAAAAAGAAAAAAGATTAACATTAATGCAAGAACTCGTTATGATCGCCAATATCTCTATTCATTATCCGGGCCCACGTAGAAAGTTCCGTGACTTAACTTTTGCTCCACAATGGTTACACCTGCTCCTGAAGTCCTACAACAAAAACAAATTAAATTAGATTTATATATATCACCGGTTATTATCCACGAGGCCAGCTTGATTTTAGTATCACCGTTTACTATCGGTAAATATTGACTAATCAATAAATAATCGAAATTATCCTTACAACTATTTAGTTACAATTTGAAAAGAGTTAGGCCGAACAACATTAAACAACATATTCATATAATTGGGTTATCAAAATTAATTAAGAAGATTGTTTATCAGTACGAAAAACAATCTACTAAGACTTTAAAGCAACAAACAAATATGTCGGTACGCATAAAGAGATCTACGACAGAAAGCTTCTGAGCACTACGTAAATAATATACACCTAGCTTCAGTCACTTTCCACAATGCTTTAATAGTAGCTTCTCTTGTCTGCGTCATTAGCGTCAGGATTTGACCCATTTTTAAAGAGTTTTGTTTCTTCCAACGGACGGCATTCAAGTTCGGAGCAGAAATAATGACTCCTAAATATAAACTGACTTTACAACATCTCTAACTTGCTTACCAAAACACTCAAATGACAATCTTTCTAGATCCAGAATACAATATTACTTTATAATCACAAAATTTAAGTAATATAAAAAACAAAAGAAATACAACTTACATGATATTCATACCGCACTCGTACAATATATACAACTTCTATGTAACCATAGCCCGGATTCGGGTCGAGAAAATCCCTCTCTCCCATCCAAGGCCCCATATTATCTTCGTCGTCCTCCTCAGGGTCTATTGGATCCCATAGGCCCCGCTGCTGCCTCTCCATATACCAAAGGCCCCAGTTGACTGCCACGGGTCTTAAATAGAAAAAGCGTATTCCGTCTGGATATTCTCTTTCATTTTGTGGGTATGCTCTTTCGAATTGAGGGTTTTCTCTTTCGTATTGAGCGTATCCTCTGTTATATTGAGGGTATTGAAAGAATCCTCTATCGAATTGAGGATAATATCCTCTATTGTTTTGAGGATATCCTCTATCGTTTTGAGGGTTTGCATCTTCGTTTCGAGGGTATCCTCTTTCGTATAGAGGTCGTCTTCTATCGTTTTGTGGATTTCTTCTTTCAGGGGATTCTCTTCCAATTCCAGAGCGCACTGTAAAATCCGGCACTTCCTCCATGACACCAATATAAAAATAAACTAAAACTCTACTAGGTTTAGATATGTATTTATACAAATTCGCACAAAAATGTCCTTTCTAATGTCTTCACACAGCTCGTTAATAAATTTCACTTGTAATGAAGCACTTAGTTAAAGTGGTCTCAACTAATATCTTCGAGTAGCTCTCGTTAACAAACAAATAAGCAGCGCTAATATCCTTGCTCTCTACTTGTTACTTCACGAATGTCTAAAGTCTGTCAAGTTTAAGAGGATCTCGAAAATAACACGTGAAGTTAAAAAGGGCTTGTAGAAACAATAGGACGTAGTAAATGCAGGTAAGAAACTTCCTCGAAATTGCCGATAACTACCTAAGTATAATCCTTGCCCCAAATCCCCTCCACACAGGTCTTACTTAGCAATACAGGTACATTTCAACAAATCGGTCATTTCAATCATGGTCAAGTTACCACAAGATGGTTCTGCTCCTCATCCGAGTCCAGCATCAACAAGTTCGAAGACGAGGCCGGCCACGCTCAGACTCCGGGACATTGAAAAACTCGCAGATTATACTGTCGTCCAAATGTCGAAGTTCACATCTGATACAAAGAATATTAGACAGAGTGCAATAAATCAACTAAGACAGCTTTATAACTTAGTAAGTACCTATTATATCGATTACTATTTTGAAAACTATCCCTCAGCTCGATTTTTCAACAAACTTATCTATTTCTTATGTCGAAGTATACAATAGAATGTAATTGTTTAATTAATTCATAGTTTAAAAGTTATGCTTTTCAATACCTATTTCTAGTACAAACCGCATAACTACTCGTACATATAGTACTATGTTCCAGATTTTAGTCAAATCTTAACGATCAATGTCTATTTGATATACATAATGACTTATAAATAATGTACGTCACTTGATGAGCCATTTTATGTAATGGTTGAAAAGTCAGGTATTACACCAAAAGGTCGCGGGTTCGGTCCCCGCACGGTACAAACATTTGTGTGCATGAATATGTCTGTTTGTATCGGTCTGGGTGTTTCTATGTAAATTAATATTTACAAAAAAGAATGTGAGTAATGTTTATCCTTTGTTTCGCACCCATATAGCACAAGCTGTACTTAGTTCAGCCGCAGTATTACAATTTATTCAGCCTTAAATACGACGGCGATCTGTGAGTAGTATGGGGGCCCAGTGCGGATTGGTGAATTCATTTATTTACTTAAATAAAAATCATGTAATTCCATATAATTTCAGGAGTTCAAATTAATATGCGACGTGTGCGGTGGGCCTCACTACCAGGACGAGATAACAGCTCCTGAGAGATAATGGATGTAATATCTACAATTTAAATATTATTATGCCACTGGTAATCGTTTCGTTTTACTCTAAATTTTTTTTTCAATCCGTCAAGATAAATGTGTAGTTTTGTAAACAGTTACCGTAGCCGGTTTAATTTTTTGTTTAATAAAATTAATATTTAGTGACGATATAGGCTCATAATAATAATAATATTTACTGTATTCGTTAATTCTGTAATAATAATAAACTGGTTTAATTTAACTATGCTTTTATTATTTTTCATTCCCGGTTAGAGATGGGCAAATGCCCGGCATTTAAGGCAGATTGGGAAGATTCCCAAATAGATGCCCATAAATTCCTTCCCTTGGGCATTTATCTGGGCATCTATTTTTATTTTTTTATATAATCGATATTCGTTTGGAATTATGTATTACAGGTAAGATTTGACTGTTTGGGTAATCTTTTAATGACCTTACTTTTTTTCTTTACGATAAATTCAAAAAACCATAATATTTCCTGCTAATAACGGCGAAGTGCAATGTGATCCAGGCACGGTCATGCACGTACGCACTCATGCTATACCGCGCGCGGGAGGGGATCTTCGCCGGCGCCGTTGCCGCCATTTTGCTACCCCTAGAGAGAAGCTATGACAGCTATCCCCTTAGCACCCGGCATTCCCGGGTAGTGCCGGGTGGCGCCTAGGGAGGACCACCCGAGAAACTAGGTGTCCCTTTAGACTTGCAATGCGGACGTTGGGGAGCTACTAGAGTTTTAAGAAACTCAAGTCTTTTAGTCTTTATTTTGAGACTCGAGTCTTTTTTCAAGACTAGGACTCGTTGGTCACATGAGTTCCGTCCGAGTCTTTTGAGTCTTCAGAGTCCTTTCAAGTCTAAAGTTCTTTGAACAAGACTGAGTCATGAGTCTTGACTTGGTGTATTACATTATCCAATTGGTACATAATAGGTGATTTTATATCGTCAACAGGTGTTTATTGGGTAGTAGCCTTAGGAGGTGTTCAGGGTACCAACATAAGGGGGTGTTTCTTGGGTATTCATCAGGGGATGTTCTCCGGGTAACAATACCAGGGGGTGTTTTCAGGGTATAAACATAATGGGTGTTCTCCAGGAAGTATCATCAAAGGGTGTTCACCGGGTCTTGCATCGGGGGAGTTTTCAGGGTAGTCACATCAGGGGTGTTTACCGGGTTGTTGCATCGGGTGTGTTAACAGGGTAGTAACATCGGCGGGCGTTCTTCGGGTAGTATTACCAGGGGGTGTTTTTAGGGTATTAACATAATAGGTGTTCTCCAGGAAGTATCATCAAAGGGGTGTTCACCGGGTTGTTGCATTGGGGGTTGTTTTCAGCGTAGTCACATTAGGGGGTCTTCTCCGAGTTGTATTACCAGGGGGTGTTTTCCGGGTATTAACATTATGGGTGTTCTCCAGGAACTATCATCAAAGGGTGTTCACCGGGTTGTTGCATCGGGGGGTGTTTTAAGGGTAGTCTCATCAGGGGGTGTTCTCCGGGTACTATCATGATGCGGCTTTGAGTCTTTTACAACACTAGGAGCTTCCCCCGCCCAGAGTTCAACCCTCGGGCCGGAGGAGGCGTGCTATGTGAGCTCGCCTTTCCACGGCCGCCCGCATCCCACACACTCCTGCTCGCGACCATGGCAATTTTGAACAGGAAATCTCTAGAATACATAAGTTCCCACCAAAAACGGTTTTTTTTTAAATTCGGGTAAAAAAAGAAGCAGTTTTTGGAAATTTACCCCTCAAGAGGTTAAAAAGGGGGTTGGAAGAGTGTATGAAACTCCGTCATTTTAAAAGTTGTATTCATGGAGTTCGGGAAGTAGATTTTAGGTTAAGTGTCAGTTTCAAATAAAAATAGGTTTTTTGGTAATTCTTTCCCCACAAGGGGATCTTTCACTTTTAAGGAAGCATTAGATCTTCTATAGGGGCGACCCCGACGTGATAAAAGTATATTCAAGATCTTCCTCCAAGCTGGATCGACTGATCAACTGAACCCCTTTGGGGGTTGAAAATGTTGAAATATTCAAAAACCCGTTCTTAGTGGGAACTTACAGGTTATTTAGAAACCCTATATTTTTTTTAAACCCTAATCATTCACCTGCTAAGGTGGTGAAATATCTAAAAACTCTTTTTTGTGGGAACTTACACAGCATAAATAACTCCAGCACGAAATTTTAATATTTAATTTCCAACCCGTTTTTTACCCCTTTGGGGGTAATTTTCTAAAACACCCTTTTTTATAAGAAACTGACACCAATCCAAATAGTCTACTTCCCGAATTTCAAGACTGTAACTTTTAAAATGATAGAGTTTCATACAAACTTCAAACCCCCTTTTAACCCCATTAGGGGGTGAATTTCCAACAACCCCTTCTTAGTGGGAACTTACAAATAATAAAGAATCCCTGTACAAAATTTCAAGTTCTTAGGTCTTGTAGTTTGAGCTGGGCGTTGATTGTCAGTTAGTCAGTCCCCTCTTTTATTTATAATATAGATATGAGAGCCTGTATTTATATGTATGGGTGCCTAAAATGACTAATATGATTTTTCAAACAATCATTTCTACCAGGTCGTAACCCTATTGAATGACTACCAACTGTTATTCATCGATATTTATAAATGCCCAGTGATTGGACATTTATTTGGGCAAATAAGGAAGATTCCCAAAATGCCGGGAATCTTCCCAATCTTACCTGCCGGGCAGAAACACTTTGCCCATCTCTATTCCCGGTACATTTACTCATAAGAGTATTTTAAGTTTCGATCGAGAATATTTTTCTTTTTATACTAAACTAGCCTTCCGCCCGCGGCTTCGCCCGCGTGAACTATAGGACGTTATCCCGCGGGAATATCTTGTAAATTGTAGCCTATGTGTTATTCTGATGTATAAGCTATATTATTGTAAAGTTTTTACGTGAAAGAATAACAAACGATCATCCATCCGCTCCCCGGCCGGTACCGCTGCAACCGCTATGTCCCTGCATTTTAAATCTGTAATATCTTCGAAACTATTCATTTAAATTACATGATGTAAAGGGCCATATTGATCTATATTACATGCACAATTTATTTATGGTACTTTATTGGATAAGGATTAATACTGTTTTGCTTAAAACCACTTTTTCGTAAATAAGCCATTATTTTATCGTAATAAGTAAAGGAAAATGGTTATTGTGGGTTATCCCTAAGAGATAGACATATACCATCGCGGACTTTTTTGTAAAACTTTTTAAGGTTTACAATATTGTAGTACATTATTTTGATCTATCTCGTAGGGTTCAGCCAGCGTTTGCAATGTAAGCGCAAAAAAATGTGATTATTTACGACCTTAAATTAAAAACCTCTAAAATTATCAGTGTTTCTCTACTATATTATGAATTTATTATACATATAAACCTTCCTCTTGAATCAGTTTATCTAATAAAAAAAACCGCATCAAAATTTCCGTTGCGTAGTTTCAAAGATTTAAGCATACAAAGGGACATAGGGACAGAAAAAGCGACTTTGTTTTATACTATGTAGTGATTTATCCTCTGCATCAGTATTTCATGACCATTTGCTAGTGACCCTGTCTTTTTCAGGTGGGTCACTCGCGAGTTAGAATCCCACTCAGGAAAAACATTCTTAATACATATTATTTTATTATGATGAACATTTTGTCTGTCTTTTGCTTGGAAGTTATACAACGTATATATGAGGTTTGGCTGGCTCTTGTTGATTCTTATACACTTAACACATGTAAGTGCTTACACTTCTCACTTTGGGGTCAGATCATTATTATGAGATGAAGTCCAATATTTATTGATTATTTATTTTATTTTGTGTTTTTAACATAACGACTGAACTTTTGGCTAGAGTTTCGACCCCCGGGATATAACTTTATTTTCAATAGCCTTCCCCCCGCGGTTTCACCCGCGCGTTATTTCCTTTTTCAAATATCCCCCCTTCCCCCCACAATTCCGGGATCAAAAGTACCCTATGTTCACTGGGGATAGTGTAGCTATCCAACAGTGAAAGAATTATTCAAATCGGTTCAGTAGTTTCGGAGCCTATTCAATTCAAACAAACAAACATACAAACAAACAAACACTCAAATCTTTCCTCTTTATAATATTAGTATAGATTAAGTAGTAGGCAATTAGGCATATTCGTTTTTCTGGCCCAGGGAACAGAAGCATTTCCTTATGCAATCCTATGCGCCGGCACTTTTTTGAATTAGTACTAATATTATCATTATCTTTTCACCCCGCTCAAAGTCAGATAGAAATTTAAATAAAAGCGATCGGCTGTCATTACACCGTCTTTATTCGTCGTGTAAAAACGATATCTTACGCCATGTAACCATTATTACATCGTTCATGTCGTCATCACTCATTCGTGATGCGTAACATTTTACACAAATTCTTTTAGGCATAATATTTATTTTTCAATTCGTAGTGATGGTGAAATAGGCTATGGTTTTTTATAATTTAAAAAAAGTTACTTCAATTAAATAGCAATACTTTAAACGCCTCGATGGTCTAGTGGTTTAAGTACCGGGCCGAGATCTCGGGGTCCTGGGTTCAATTCCCGGGTCGAGCTAACTTTGTGTCGGTTTTTTCGGACACAGCTCGGGTTTGTGATCACCAACCCGCATTTGGCAAGCGTGGTGATTAAGCCAGTACCCAACTACCCATCATTGTAGCGATAACTTGATTTCAAGGATGGAGGCCTTTGCCCTGCAGTGGGACATTAATAGGCTGATACTTTACTTTACTTTTTACTTTAAAAGCTTGCAACTTCAATCGAAACAGTAAGTAAATTAAATTCAATAAAACTAAACTTTTTTTTTTTTTTTATGTAATAGGGGGGCAAACGAGCAAGTGGGTCACCTGATGGTAAGTGATCACCGCCGCCCATAAGCACCCGGGACCCCCTTAGGGTCACAGGCGCGTTGCCCGCCTTTAAGGGTGGAATATGCTCGCTTTTTGAAGGTATTTATGTCGTATTGGCTTGGAAACACCGCTGCGGGAAGCTGGTTCCATAGAGCAGTCGTGCGCGGCAGAAAATGTCTGCAGAAACGTACGGTAGTTGAACGCCACTCGTCCAAGTGGTTTGGATGAAACTGCATTTTGTGGCGGGTTGTACGGTGGTGGAATTTAGCAGCAGGAATCAAACCAAATAATTCCTCGGAACACTCCCCATGATATAGGCGGTAGAAGATGCACAGGGACGCAATGTCTCTACGCAATGCCAGAGGATCTAAGCAACCGGCAATACTCTCGGCACCGACAATTCGGGTTGCTCGACGTTGGATACGGTCAAAAGGCAGAAGTTGGTATTGTGGTGCTCCGGCCCAGAGATGACAACAGTACTCCATGTGAGGCCGAACTTGGGCTTTATAGAGTTGGAGGCGATGAGTCGGAGTAAAATACCACCTTGCTTTACCTAGGACACCTAATTTCTTTGAGGCAAGCTTAGCTTTTTCCTCCAGATGACCGCGAAATTGAACGTCGCTCGAGATATCGACGCCGAGAATCCCAATGCTCGGTTGTTTATCAAGAGGAGTGCTCTCAAAATCGAGGGAAACGACAAATTCGGTTTTTTTTTGCGGTAAACGCACAGACTTGTGTCTTTTTCGGGTTAAATTGGACCAGGTTAAGACGTCCCCAAGAGGAGACATCTTTTAGGAAGGTCACCATCTGAGACACAAGACCGTTCCGACTTTCTAACACATGTGCGTTGGAAACATTTGCACGACCGGTGTAAGAAGTATCACCCGTACTGTCATCTGCATAGCAATGAATGTTACTGGTTTGTAACAGGTCATTGATATGCAGGAGAAACAGTGTTGGGGATAGCACACAGCCTTGCGGGACACCAGCATTCACCGGTTTTAAGTCAGAGCAGAAGCCGTCAACTACAACCTTGATGCTACGCTCCGCTAGGAAGCTGGCGACCCATTTGCATAGTTTCGGT
Organism: Mecyna flavalis; assembly: GCA_949319885.1. Lineage (NCBI taxonomy): Eukaryota > Metazoa > Arthropoda > Insecta > Lepidoptera > Crambidae > Mecyna > Mecyna flavalis. The sequence continues at coordinate 13,792,446 of OX439426.1, forward strand.
GGCAGACCATATGAGGGAAGCTTCGAGAACAATGCCTTATGCCACACCCGATCAAAAGCTTTAGCTATGTCCAAACTGACCGCCAGCGCTTCACCTTTGCTTTCAATTGCTTCTGCCCATCGGTGGGTCAGGTAGACAAGGAGGTCACCAGCTGACCGTCCACGTCGAAATCCGTACTGACGGTCACTGATCAGCTGGTTTTCCTCCAGATATCCTAGGAGCTGCCGGTTTATGATGGTCTCCATAACTTTTGAAAGCAGGGAGGTGATCGCTATAGGTCTGTAATTGGCCGGATCTGAGCGGTCACCTTTTTTTGGGATCGGATGTACTAAGGCCGTCTTCCATGCGGTCGGCACAACCCCCAGTGAATACGAAAGTCGGAATAGACGCGTTAGAACTGGTGCCAGCTCGGGAGCACAGGTCTTAAGTACGATAGGAGGAATGCCATCGGGCCCACTTGACTTGTTTATGTCCAAGGAAAACAGTGCTTTTCGGACATGTTTTTGTGTGAACAAAATGTCATTGAGGGAGCTATCGCACCGCGGGATAGTAGGCGGTGGGTTTCCCCCGTCATCTAAGGTGGAATTAGATGCAAAAAGAGAGCCCAGAAGATCTGCTTTCTCTCTTGCATCGTGAGCCAATTCGTCACCCTCCTTACGTAGCTGGGGGAAAGATGGCTTACTGAAGTTCCCTTCGACAGCTTTGGCTAGAGACCAGAATGCACGAGTTCCTGACGGAAGGTGAGCCAGTCTCTTCCCAATTCTGCCGATGTGTTCAGCCTTAGCCCTGGCCACAACCTTTTTAAGGGATCTGGAGGCAAAGTTGTATTCCCTTTTGTATGCGCAAGCATTTGGATCCTTCCGTGCAACCGCTTCGGCCCAGGCTTGGTACTTATCCTGCTTAAGACGGTGAGCCTGTTTGCAGGGAAGGACAAACCAGGGCTGGGACTTACCGCTTATTGGCACCATTGAGCTTGGAATAAATAATTCCATGCCCTGAAGCACCACATCAGCTATAGCGTCAGCAATTGCACTCGGATCCCCATGCGAGAAGCAAATTTGCCCCCATGGATAGGATGAAAAGAAGGCCCGCATCCCATCCCAATCTGCTGACTTAAAGTGCCACACACGGCGGCAGCCCGCTGAGCGAGGCCGCAGTTGGCGCGTGAGTGGCACCTCGCTCCGAATCAGGCAGTGGTCCGATGACCCGAGTGGGGCATCAACGGTAACCACGTAACCATCCGGATGGGAAGTCAGCAGAAGGTCCAGCAGAGAGGGCGCATGACTCTCTACATCTGGTATACGGGTAGGGGATGTGACCATCTGTTCCAGGTCATAGGCCATGGCGAAGGCATACACAGACCTGCCCGCGTGGTCAGTTTTTTGTGACCTTAACCATTCTTGGTGATGGGCGTTAAAGTCCCCTATAATGGTCACAATCGCAGACGGGACCTGTTGAAGCAGGGAATCAGTTGCCGATTCCAAGTGCTCGAGAAGCCGGTCAGTTTCCGCTTCACCGGAGTGAGACCTATAAAGGCACGAGTAGAAGCGCGGGTGGTCGTCGCAATCTACTCGCAACCAGATGGTGGATAGGTCTCTACCTTCAAGGTTGCCCAAACGGCGGACGCAGATATCGTCCCTAACGTACACGCATACACCGGCGTGACGCACAAATCTGTGCTCAATTTTGTACCCGGGGTAATTGAGGTATGACGTGTCCGCAGGTGACGATATCTGAGTCTCCGTTAGGAAGAGCAAGGCAGGCTTTTCCGTCTCCAGGTGATGATGGACGGAGTTTAGGTTGGAGTGAATTCCCCTAATATTAGCAAAATTCACTTTGAGCGTAGGTGGTGGTGCTGTAGAAGTATTGCTCTTCCCTCGTTGGACAACACGCGGAATTTTGCCCTCCCCAGAGTACGTAGGGCAGCCTGAGTAGATCTCAGGGAGGGATTCTCCGGCACAGGTTGCGCCGGTACCCTCCTGGGGTACTGTACTGTTGAATGCCGCTTCCATGTTGTGGGGGAGGGGGGGGGGTTTGGGCCTCCGGCTATCTCACTCACCAGACGAAACACAATAGCTAGGCTATTATTATGACGCCAGACTTCTGTGAGACTGTGGTACTTCCCCGGTCGAGCCGGCCCATTCATGTTGCAGGCAAACTGTCTGCAACGTGGCTCTACCACATCTAACGTACTTATGTAAAGAAAACTACAGAAGGAGTGAAAATGATCTCAATGTTTTTGTTTCGTCCTAATAAACCACATATTGCTTATTTAAATAGACCCTATACTGTTTATTTAAGGGCCGCGCGGCCGTCAATAGAGGCGACAGAATATAAGCGTAACCCAGCCGTCTGAAATTGAACGAAGCTGTTTGCTTTGGTAGTTAGTTACAAAGTCCAAGTAAAATATTGACGTTATCCGGAAGTTCACCAGGACACTGATACTCCGATAAGCTAATGAAATTTACCCAAACAAGTTACTTGCCGAACTGATAATGGTCCCCATTGTTTATTATTACATCACACTTAGAGTAGTAGGCGGTAAGTGCTGAATATTCGGAAGCTTAGTTTAGAAATGATTGTAGTTAATATGTTGTTGAATTTTTTTGTGGAACCTATTTCTGCGACTATATTTTGTAGACGTGTTAATTTATGTAGATATAAAATTATTGAAAGTGTGCCAATTTTAAATGAAAATGTGGTCAAAATTTCATAGGCGTTCCGGAAAGCACTTTTAAGCTCTTTCGAATTTTATCTGATTAAAACACATTCAAAGAACCAGCTTCGGCACTTTCGGCAGATTTGTTTAGCGATAGCGACTGAAAATAACTAGGATGGATGTAACTTTTTACAACGGGCAGTTGACATGGTTGGTCTGGAATATTTTATTGTCACCAAAAATAATTATTTACATATCTGTGAAATCACAATTTTTAATCCCAAAATGACTCAACTTCAATACGAAATTACAGAAGTGTATACTTTAAAATAATTTCTTGGAAAATCCCGAAATCCCGATGCCCTCATGGAACCGCTACAGTAAAAACATGGATATTGAGTTAACCTACTGTTTCAATTTAGAGTTAACCAAATCTAAGAAGCAATACTTTCCACTGATTTTAACAGTTAAAGGCGACTTCTCCCTAACCTTAGGGCTCTTCTGTTTAGCCTTAGGGTTGTCTTGTAGAGACTTCATGTGTGGCATTCTGCCTTTTGTACCCTTGGTTGTGTATTAAAGAATAAAAAAATAAAGCTTCCAACGTGTCTGCAATAAGTGTATGATCTTCTTGATTGCCCAAATAAAGTCTGGCATAAAACAATACAGCAGAAACACAGGGTACAAGCGACAGGCGGCTGGTAGCGTGCGACTCATCAATCAACGTCAGGCTCCACCGCGCTCCTCCCAAACGCCTCCGACAGCCTGCGACCCGATCTACATTTACAATTAATAGGGATATAGTTAGCAAAGGCAATAGTTAAGGATCACGACGACTACTTTACGTAGTCTCGAGCAAGTTAAAGTTAAGATACTATTACAAACCGTGCTAAAACCACTTTACCGTTTCTTAAACAACTTCAGCTAGGTGATAGTAAGAAATGTAACTCAGGGCTTAGACCACTATCAGAAAAGAGGGGTGCAAATAGGCCAACGTGCCCTCAAACGAACGGTTATAGTACGGTTTTCAACGCATTCATTGTGTGCAGTATGTTGTTCAACGGCATTCATAAGTTCTAATTCTATTAGATATACGTATACAGCAACTCGCTTTATATAACCAAATCCTCTCAATTAACCTCGACCTAATAAACTTTTGACTTGTTTTAATTAAGAGTTCATGCTTTGCTAAATATTAAGCTCCCAGTTAGATTAAATCTGTACAAGTATTTATTTATTTATTTTTGTTTGAACCAAAACTTGATTTAATTGAAGAAGCAATTTGCTAACTGCCTCTGTCATTGATAAATTACTTTGGTATAAGATCATTATTAGATTTGGTTATAAATAGGATTATTGATATAATAGGTATGCTATTGTAGTAGTCATTAGTTAATACTCGAAATTGTTTAGATACGTTCGTTAGAATAATTAGTGTAATGTAAGATGTGTGTCTGATAGGAACTATTACTTTGTATGTATACAAAACGATATAAGTAACTTGGTCCCTATTGTTTACGTAAATATTTTTTATGAAGAGGAAGGATAATGAGTTAGTGTGACATCTGAATAGTCAATGATCACTACCGCCCATGGAAACCTGCGACTAAATTAAAAAAAAGAGGAAGGAATATCCCTATATTCGGTCGGAATTTTTCTTCAAAGTTTAGTGGCGTTATTTTTTTTATATAAGACAAAGTATGTCTGAAAAAGTGAACATTTTCGACGACACAGCACTTTACTTTCTTACAACGTTATTCACCAATCTGAGCTAAAAGTAAAAGCTCCATTATATTTGGGATATTTGCCAATTCTTTAATATTTGTTGGTTTTCAAGTTTTTAAATACGGCTTTGATGAAAAATGCATTTCAGCTTTACCCTACCTATGTAAATATCAATCACTGTCGTGGGCACGACACGTGACACGCGGGCTAAAGCCTTGTACCTACGTACCCTACGTTACGCTCACCCTTAACTTTTATTACCAAATGTATATTATGAAAGATGGGTTTAAAGAAATAATGTGAGGTGAGTCTGTTACCATAAGGTTGTGGAGAATAAATGGTATGATTTTGCAGTCTTATCAAGATTTGAGGTTTATTTTGACATTTGTAAATATCTATTATGTATAGTCTGAATTCATATTCATACGACCATCATTTTCTACGGCATTTCATTGTTAATTTTTTACCACTTAAGTCCAAATAGGTATTGATATTTAAACAAAAAGTTAGACACTGAACAAAGTAACCAAACTCTTATTTTGTAAATATAACGTGAAATATTACAATGGGAACTCATCAAAATTTATGAAGGAAAACCGTAATACAAGTAGAAACGATAAATTACTCTTCCATATCGACAGATGGGACCCAATTTTACCTTTCAACTCGTTCACAAACAATATTTCCAACAATCCCTAGAAAGAGGCATGCAAAAACCAATAGGTAGAGAAAATAGTCAAAGGACTTTTAATAAATGGAAATTATTAACTAATTTTAAAAACTGATAGTAAAGTAATAACCTAAATTGAATTATCATTTATTAGACAATTTATTTGCTACTAGAGTACAATTTCGCAAGTTGTATATTTATTACCTTTCGGCTTAGGTTTAAGCAACCACCAGATATAATGAAATATAACGCCCAAAAAATCCTAATTACTTACCAGAATTTATTCCCCATTTTATTATGAAATGATCACCAATAAACGTTAAGTCTGCTAACCTAAAAAACGTAAGTATCGTCAGAATAATCGCTGAGCTACCCAAAAAGGCCACGCGTGCACCAAATTTGTACTCGCATTGTATTTAAAAATTTCATCCAAATATGTTACATATTTTTATCCTAATAAATTAAAGTAATGCGTACAAAAATCATGGTATACCCAAAAAATATAAATGATGTTCTAAAGATTTACAGATACTATATACCATTTGACGATTGATAGTAAATAAACAAAATCTTTTTCTCTATGTCCCGACCAAGTAAAATGGGTAGAATTCAGTTCTGGCACTCGCCGGCCGCTGCCGCGGCACGCTCGCTACACTCGCTCGGCTCGTGCGTTTAGTGGTCGCAGTTCTAACCTAACCTAACACAAATCTTATCAATCAATTTAATATGGTTATATGAATACATTTTATGGCAAACGTAATGATATATTTGGGTAAAAATAACACAAAACTTTGCTAGTTAAAATTTGGTGCACGCGTGGCCTTTTTGGGTTACGAAAAGTTTTTGTAAGTAGTGCAGGCATGACTTAAATAGCCCGAAATATTTTGGTATAGGTTTCGTTTATTTGTACATATTATATTTATTTTGGATGAGGCTGTTTGGGTAACGATTGTGTTTTTTGGTGGTCATTTGATTTGTTCCCTTACCTTTCTAACGGTCAGTTAAACGGTGACATAATATACACTCACTGGCAATAAGACCTGGCCACTGGGCTTTTTTGTGCAATGATTATTACGTCAATGAAGAGGCCAAACGCCCTATTATCTAATCACAGTTTCAAAAATTGCCAAAAATCCTTCACTATTCTCAAAAAGAAAAAGCCGGACTGACTGTCGAGTTGTTAAATGGTACCAGCGTTAGGTACTTAGGTACTCTGTTAAAATTTTTTTGTTATTACTTGTACACATACCCAGCTCTGAGAAACTCCGATTTAATAATAGATTTTCCCATTGTTTGTCTGTGTACAATGTGCTAAGCAGTTTTCTATCTAGAATTGTAATAATTTAAATTTAGGTTTTTGTGAATCACACTAAAATCTTTTTTAAACACTGATGAATTTAAATTATCTGTAAGTATCTTATCAAAAAAAATATTAAGATGTTACTTATCAGAATAATATATTACGCACCATTTTGACGATGTTTGAATCATACTTAGTACGAGCAATTGAATGTAGCAGTGTTGTGATCTAAATCAATAATAATATATGTATACAGATAACCCCGGTAATAAACCAACGATAACAGTCTTAATAGCACGGCCTGTTAAGGTTGGTTTATTACTATGCTTTGCCTAGTTTAGTAAAAATCTACCATCCGTAACCTGTAAATTCTTCCATAAAAATTACCTGCTGACTACAACGCTGTTACTTACATAATAAATAGGGCATCTATTATTTTATGACGGCGGTAAAAAATTAACGTGCGCCAAGAGAAACACTTCAATTTTTTAGTATAGCCACGATTGGCAATTTTCGGAGTTTTTATGGAAAATAGACCTTTGCATATTTATGGTGGGTATTTGAAGATCTAGTACCTACATATTGCCCGATTACAAGCACACATAAAACGACATCAATTAATATTTTATAAGGCAAAAAATTTAAGTTGAGTCTTTCATAATAATGATACCTAAAACTGAATTAAAAAATGAAAATAGTATCAGATTTCTGAAAAGTTTATTTTATGCAACGCAGCACGTGTTGTTAAAATATGTAACTTTCTAAATGTTAAAGTAATGTGTCAATTTCTATGACACCATAAAACACCTAAATGAACCCCACTGAAACTCGGGACTACAATAAAAGAGAGAAATATATTATTCCTCTTCGAAGTAATGACACGTACGCGAACACGCATGCGGGGAGTTTTTCCACAATTTCCTCGAAGAATGGGTTAAAAAATTACTTCATTTGTATTGCAATTCATTCGACACGGCGCGGCAGGATATTTTTTTGATCCAAATAGCAACTGGGACGCTGGTTCTTGTGACAATCATTTGAAATTGAATTGAAGAATCCCGTGTGTTACAAAAATATTATTACTAGGTATACAACCTATCACACTCACAGAACAAGATCTTTCTTGTTCAGTGAGTGTGATCACACCACAGAAATCTAAATAATTATTTAGATCTTTGTGGATCACACTAAACCCATTAATATCTAACTACCGTAGAACTACCGTAAGGTACTCATACATCCTTAGACTATAAACTATTATTCTACGCGATGTTAGTATCTAAATGAGCTGAAGACTAAGTACCTAATTTAAGTGTAAGATAGATAAAGAAATGAAGATAATGTGTTCCAGATTTTTTCTAGCCTTTTCTGATGGCGACTGGTAAAAATTAAAGTACATATAAGCTGATATTTGCAAATTGCTAGCCGAATTAGAATGACTGAATCACCAATCGAGAAGTTTGGTGATCCTCAATCCAACTTCTTATTCAATTTTTTTTAACTGGCTGGAATCGAAACAAGCCTGCAAGATCACGGCAAGCTATATTATAAACATAATCTCGGTATCGTTCCAATTTAAGTATAAGTATTTTATAGTCCTTTTATTATGTCCAGCTGATCCATTTTTTGCAAAACGGAACCCTAAATATCGAAAGAGAAACACATAACTGAACGCCTTATCAGAATAAATAAAAACGCTCAGTAAAAAGTTCGATGCTTTTTCATCATAATTTCAAATGAAAAGCTAATATTTTTCTAAACCATTATATTTTGTTATCCCTTTTGAAATGTTTTATTTACATTTGAAAATCTGCACACTCAGTCATAGATAGATACCTACCTACCTATCTTACGACCTTTTAATTGGCGAGAGAATTTTAGCTGAAATCCCTGAAGCCAAACGCGAGCAAGCAACAGCGGTTAATAATAGTAAATAGTAGGAATAACTAATTGTGCTCCCAGCTTCGCCTGTGTTATTTGAATGTCTTTCAAAAGTTAATTGTTTGTTTTATCCGTGACTTTAGGGTGTAACAGCCGAGACCTTCACAACCATTAAGTAGGTACCTACACCATACCTACACCAAATCAGTCTTTCTTTAACACACGTTGCCATTGGAATTGGTTGGTATTAGAGATTGAGATGGGCCGAGTATTTTTTTTTTATTATTAATAGCGGCTTCGTGTTTCCACAGTCACTGCGACCAATTCTGATCTATTGTGAACGCCACTTAGATTACAGTTCCTCTCCAAGCCCAACCTCTTCTACGAAGAGGAGGATATTCTTGGGGAGGATATCTTTAGCCTCGTCTGGTTGTAGAATGTGCTTCCCCAGAATAAGGCTACGTTTATGCATCAATGGCTCGCAGTCCGTGAGTATATGCCATAGAGAAATAACAATAGAAGAGGGGGCATATGCTAGTTGTCCTCCTCCGACAAAAATTCAAAAGAGTAGGAAGTTGTAGTTCTAAACACTCCACGCTAGAGGGCACTGGAATCAGTACGCGTTCAGATTTCACTACGAACGTACATTGTGTTACGGCATTGTGTATTCCCATTGAAATGAAGTGTTGCGTCGTCGGCTGTAAAAGCTACCCGAAAGATAGAAAACACATAAATGGAGTCAAAATATCTTTCCGCTCTTAAGTTTTTTTATTGTTTTCTTATGAATTGTATAAAGAATATTCCAATTGATAGATGAAAATAAGTCAACATCTGTCAGTATTTGACAAGACAAAGTAAAAATATGTATGTATTTTTTCTACTAATACTGCCATCTAGTGTCAAGTAGAATGTCTACTTTTTATAGGGGCCGTACTCAGGAATAAAATAAAAAACCACAACATATTAAATCACAATCATGAATGAAATCTAAATATTCGTAGGATTGTTCGCTATAGTTCCTTTTTTCAGTATAAGTTGGAAAAAACAAACAAATAATTTATTAGTCTCTAATAATATTATTTAACACTATAAAATATTTACTGCTTTATCGAAAAACGTAATTAAAAATAAACCGTTTCGGACGAATGTCTTATTTTTAGCAACTATTTTAAACAGACATCAGAAATGACATGTAAAGGAAAAATCGTTGAAATACTTACTTACTACTTCGGAGGAGCGAGGCTTTCCCAACACAAGTATCATCTGATTACTTTCTGTGAATCCCCGGCAATTTATTGTAAATGATTTACAGAAATAAAATACATTTTATTTTATTTTTATTTACTTAATTATATATTAAATGTTTTTCCCAACTTATACTGAAAAAAGAAAATAGCGAAAAATCAAGTTCAAATATTTAGAGTTCATTCATGTTATTGAATATGTTGCGCATTCTGGGCCTAAGTTACTATGGCTTTCTGGCATTTCCCTTTAATAACGTGTCCATGAGGTGCAAAAATTACACCAAGTAGGTATTTATATTATTAATTGCTTAAATTTAGAATTAAAAGGTTTTGACATGAAAACATTTCCTTCCCTAGATTTCCCTCCGAAATTTCCCTAAAAAATAGGTGGCTCATTTCCATTAACCGTTTGGAGGCTTGGTTGTTAGTAGAAACACGATCAGAGCAGTGAATAGTGAATAATTTATTTGCCAAAAAGCGCTAAATATATATAAAAATAGAATCCTTAACTAGCGACGTCTAAAACTAGCAACATTTAATATGTTGCGTCTCTGTCTCGCAAGACGCAAAGTCGATGGTTCGCGCCGCGCATGCGCGCGGGCGTTCGGCGGACTTCGGCGCGCTCTCGCGCCTCGTCGCGATTACCGTTGGAGGGGCGAGGTATCAAATACACCCCGCGGCGCGGGGCGCGCGCGTCCATTCGGCGGCGGCGATCGGAGCAAGCGGACGTGGCTGGAGCGGCGACTCGGCGAGTGCAAAGTGCATCGACGTGTGCACTTGTGAAGAACTGCAGTGCGTTGACACGATGATGTGTTGACGTGCTGTCGGCGTTGTTGTCGCGCTGCTTGCGTTGACACGAAGATCGTGATGTGAAGTGAAGATTCGTGTTGCTATGTGAAGATTGCGACACGCTGTTGTGAAGAAGTGCGGCGATATACAAAACAGTCCTTTTGAGGGCTATAAACAGCTCTTTTCAGAGCTTGCTAGCCGTGTGCTAGCAATCCTGTTTCTTATGACGAATCTTGTTTCTTATCGACATAAAAAGTCTAAACAGCTCTTTTGAGAGCTAACTACTAGCCATAGCGCTAGTATTCTCGTTTCTTACGACAAGATTAAAAGTCACAGTGTAGTGAAGCGTAGACCGTAGTGCGTAGTTGTAGTTAACTCGTAGTGTAGACTGTAGTGCGTAGTGTAGTTGCCACAATACTCCCCCTCAAGTGAAACGTACCGGCAGCTTGATAGTGCGACCGCGACGCGTCTGCTTCATGGTGTCCGTGCTTGATGCTTGTGACGTCATATTCTGTGCGCGTGCGGTGGTACTTTGGGTATGAGGTAAAGGTGTGGTACTGGTAATGGTATGAGGTAAAGGTAATGACGGTTGAGGTAAAGGTAAAGGTTGTGAAAAAGGTATTGGATGTGAGTTGACTTGCTGTTCCTTGTTATACTGTGGCTCTTCTAACAGGTAAGCTGGTTTGAGTCGGTCTATTGAGACGTTCGATTCTCGGTCGGGTAACTTGATAGTGAAGACTTTTTCTGTGCGTTGTAGTACTCTGTAGGGTCCTTCGTATGGCTGTTGTAATGGTTTCTTGACTGCGTCGACTCTGACGAATACGTGAGTGCAAGTTTGTAAGTCTTGATGAACGAATATGCGTGGCTTGCTATTGTGATGAACTGTGGATGATGTCGGCTTGTTATCATTGATTATACCACGTAACTTGTCTACGTAGGTATAATCTAATGATGTAGGTAGCGTTGATGTTGTGAAGAAATCTCCCGGCAGGCGTAGGTTGTATCCGTAGGTAAGTTCGGCGGGACTGACTCCGGCGTCGGCGCGAAGCGTGGCTCGTAGTCCTAGTAGTATGGTAGGTAGGTACTCTACCCATGACTGTGTGTCGGCCAGCTTCGTACGGAGTGCGGTCTTGAGTGTGCGGTGCCATCGTTCTACGATTCCGTTGCTCTGCGGGTGATAGGGAGTAGTTCGATTTTTCTTAATTCCCATTATTTTCATTAAGTTTGTAAACAGCTGACTCTCGAACTGACGACCTTGATCACTTGTTAGTGTTGTAGGGCATCCAAAACGGCTAATCCAGTGCTTGTATATTACGTCGGCGACTGTATCGGCTGTTATATCGGTTGTAGGTATAGCTTCGGGCCATTTTGTTTGTCGGTCGATCATAGTGATTAGGTATCGGTATCCTTCTTGAGTAGTGGGTAGCGGTCCGACGATATCGACGTGTATATGTTGAAATCGATCAGTTGGCGGGAAACTCGATGTCGCGGAGTGGGTATGGCGTTGAATCTTGCTTTTCTGGCAATCAATGCATGTTTTTGTCCAGTTGCCGATGTCTGCGTTCATTGATGGCCAAAAATATTTTTGTGACGTAATTTTTCTAGTCGTTCGGGTACCAGGGTGACTGATATTATGAACGCTTTTAAATACGTCATAGCGATGTTCTGTAGGTATATACGGTCGGATGTTGCTCGTTGATGTTTCGCAGTAGATTTCGATGTCGGTGTTGGGAATAATAATTTTCTTGAGTTGCAGGTTATCTTGTTGTAATAATAGCGGCAATGTGGGATCTTGTTGTTGGGATTGCGCTATTTCTTGATAATTTATTGTAGACGGGCAGGTGATTGTTTCTATTCGGCTTAGGGCGTCGGCTACGATGTTATCCTTCCCGCTGATGTGACGGATGTCCGTTGTAAATTCACTAATGAAGAGTAGTTGTCTCGTGCGTCTTGGTGTTTCAGTTGTTGACGTTATCTTCCCCATTGCGAATGTAAGCGGCTTGTGGTCGGTGAATATAATAAGTTGACGTCCCTCGAACATTTTTCTGAAGTGTTTGACGGCCATGTAGATTGCTTGTAGCTCGCGGTCATAAGTTGAGTATTTGGTTTGCGCGTCTGAAAACTTCTTTGAAAAATAGCCGAGTGGTTGCCATTTTTCATTGACGTATTGTTGAAGTACTGCGCCGGCTGCTTTATCGGATGCGTCACAGAATAGGGCATAGGGTGCGTTGTGTGACGGGTGGGCTAGCAGTGTAGCTTGACTGATGGCGGCTTTGCATGCTTCAAATGCGCTTGATGACTCGTCGTTCCATGTGATTATTGTTTTGTCGCGTTTCTTGACATTATGGAGATGAGCGTTGAGCGGCGCCTGGATGGTTGCGATGTTAGGTAGATGTTCGCGATAGAAGTTTATCATGCCGAGGAATCGTCGTAATTCTTCTATTGTTTTCGGTTTGGGATACTCGTTGATTTGTTGTATCTTTTCCGCAGGTGGCTTGATTCCTTGTTGTGAGACGATGTAACCGAGAAACTTTACTTCCGGTTTGCCTAGGTTACATTTGGCGGGGTTTATTGTTATCCCGTGGTCTTGGAATCTTCTTAGAACTGTGCGTAGATGCTCTCGATGCTCAGATACTGATGATGAAGCCAAAATTACGTCGTCGATGAATGGAAAGACGAAATCTAGTCCGCTAAGTACTTGATGGATGTACCGTTGGAATGTTTGACCTGCGTTCTTGAGTCCCGGGCACATTCGCGGAAATTCGAATAGTCCCATCGGTGTTATGATGGCTGTCTTCTCTATATCCTCCTCGCGGACGGTCAATTGTTGGTAAGCTCTATTAAGGTCGAGCGTGGAGAAGATGGTCTTGCCTGACAGCTGGTAGGTGAAGTCCTTGATGCGCGGGACTGGGTAGCGATCAGGTTTCGTGATTGCGTTCAATCTTCTATAGTCTCCACAGACTCGGATGTCCCCGTTTTTCTTGGGTACGATGTGAAGAGGTGATGACCATGGGCTCTTGCTGGGACGGCATAGGCCTTGTTCGACCATGTTTTCGAATTCTTTCTTCACCTTGTCGTAGCGGTGGGGTGGGATGGGTCGAGCGCGGCAGTGGACTGGTGGACCTTCGGTTTCGATGTAGTGCTGGACGTTGAGCTTGTCTGTGATATTCATTGATGTAAGACGCGTTGTCCCGGGGAATTCGGCTAAGATATCGTGGAATGATTCTTGTATATCGATGCTTCTTATTGTTGGGATATCTGTAGCGCGAACTGGGGCGTCGATCTTCAGGCTGGTGACGTTATCGATGAGCTTCTTGTTCTTGAGGTCGACTATGAGCTGATGATGCTTCAGAAAGTCGGCTCCCAGTATAGGTTTGGATACGTCAGCGACGATGAACTTCCACTTGTATGGACGGCGAAGGTTTAAGTCGAGTTCTAGCGTTTTTTCCCCGTAGGTCGATATCACGGTGTTGTTGGCAGCGTAGAGTTTGAATGGAAGCGGTGATGATTTCTGGCCTTTTATTCTAGGTAGGACGGATATATTAGCCCCCGTGTCTACCAAGAATGATAGTCCGGTCTTCTTGTCACGGACAAATAGGCGGTATGTGTGTTGAACGTTGGTGTCCGCCTCCGCCAGCGTTCGATCTAGTTTTCCGAGTTCTTTGTTTTTTGAAAAGCGCAGGGTGTTGTGCATCTTCTTGCTTGATCCCCGAAGCGGCGGTGATAGTAGCAGTAGGGTGACGGTGACGCGGAGTTTTCTCTGTTCCGGGATCGAGAGTGGGTGTTGCGATGTTGATACTGGCGATGGTGTGGCGGGAATCTGTTTCTTCTATAGCTGTGGTGTTGATTATTTTTCAATTCAGCGACTTCTAGTGAGAGTTTTCTTAATTCGGCGATGAGGTATGTTGATTCTGATGATGATGATGGTGGTGGCGGTGGTGGTGATGGGTTGACGGCGGCGATGTGGCTATCTCGCATCTGCTCCATCATCTTGTCGGCAAGTAGCGCTAGTTCTTCTAATTTCGCTTGCGTTGAGAAAGATTCGCTGACGGTGAGAATGGATCGAATGTGTGGAGGCAAGTGGTTAGTCCACATGATGCGTAGCGTGGCGTCCGGGATGCGATTCCGGGCGAGTTCACGCATACGGCGAAGTAATTGTGTGGGCTTCTGATCGCCGAGTTCCATCTCAGACAGTAGCTTTTGGAACTGCCTTGTGTCTGACTCCTCGTAGGCGGTGATGAGTCGCTCTTTCAGCGCCTTGTAGAATTCGGTCGCCGGCGGGTTGTATAGCAGGTCGGTGATCTGCTCGATGTCCTGCTTCTCGAGCTGTGCGATGACCATCTGGGCGAGTTGCTGGTCCCCTTTCTTTAAACCGTGTGTGGCAGCCTCGAAACTGTAGAACCAGAGCTGCGGTTTGTCGCGCCAGAATGGTGGTATCCGCATCGACAGCGAGATATTGGCGACTTCGGGCTGGCTGGCTTGCTCTGACTGGTGGTGTGCCGGCGTGGAAGCGGTGGTCTGGCCAGGTTTCTGCGACGCTGGTTGCGGCATTTTGTCCATAGCTTGCTGATTAAAATCGGGCATAGCGTATGGGCAAAATTTTCTTCAGCAGGGATTTTTTTCCGGCAGAATTTTTCCAGCGGAGGGCTTCTGGGCAGGGATTTCCCGTTCTTGATGGTGGTATTTTCTTCCTTTTTCTTCCAGAGGTTTCTTCTTTGTCGGGGTTACCACTTTGGAGGCTGCTTTGGAGGCTTGGTTGTTAGTAGAAACACGATCAGAGCAGTGAATAGTGAATAATTTATTTGCCAAAAAGCGCTAAATATATATAAAAATAGAATCCTTAACTAGCGACGTCTAAAACTAGCAACATTTAATATGTTGCGTCTCTGTCTCGCAAGACGCAAAGTCGATGGTTCGCGCCGCGCATGCGCGCGGGCGTTCGGCGGACTTCGGCGCGCTCTCGCGCCTCGTCGCGATTACCGTTGGAGGGGCGAGGTATCAAATACACCCCGCGGCGCGGGGCGCGTCCATTCGGCGGCGGCGATCGGAGCAAGCGGACGTGGCTGGAGCGGCGACTCGGCGAGTGCAAAGTGCATCGACGTGTGCACTTGTGAAGAACTGCAGTGCGTTGACACGATGATGTGTTGACGTGCTGTCGGCGTTGTTGTCGCGCTGCTTGCGTTGACACGAAGATCGTGATGTGAAGTGAAGATTCGTGTTGCTATGTGAAGATTGCGACACGCTGTTGTGAAGAAGTGCGGCGATATACAAAACAGTCCTTTTGAGGGCTATAAACAGCTCTTTTCAGAGCTTGCTAGCCGTGTGCTAGCAATCCTGTTTCTTATGACGAATCTTGTTTCTTATCGACATAAAAAGTCTAAACAGCTCTTTTGAGAGCTAACTACTAGCCATAGCGCTAGTATTCTCGTTTCTTACGACAAGATTAAAAGTCACAGTGTAGTGAAGCGTAGACCGTAGTGCGTAGTTGTAGTTAACTCGTAGTGTAGACTGTAGTGCGTAGTGTAGTTGCCACAACCGCAAAGATTGGTCACCAAGAAAATACTCAAAAATCTCGCTCTTCATTTTGATGAAGAATAAGGACAAGAAAAGGATTAAATAGAATAAGAGAAGGCACTGTACCAAAAACCGGTACCTGTACTTTACTTTACTTTTTTTACCTTAGTCGGTCCCTGGACTCCTTGGCAAAAGTATCTTAAGTAGAAGTGCTGCCATCTGCTAGTGAGTAGGACAAATGTTAAGAAGCAGTGCTTAGCATGCTTTGGCATATCACCACTTAGTTTTAATATTCACCACTACGTACTGGTGTGGCGTTGCACATTGTGGACACATCATTCCTTAAAGAAAACAAGATATCGCAAGTCTACTATTGGTATTTAGTCTGTGGTATATGCAGAGGTGTTTCGTCGCTAGTGTGACAGAATCTGCATTTCCTCGACTCGCGTAGACCCATTACAGTCATGTGCTTATTAAGACAACAGTGTCCTGTAATGGTTCTAACCATGATGCGTACCTGTCGCTTACTCAGTCCTAAGATCCGTTTTGAAGTTTTCGGATCAAAGGCTTTTGTAAGTGATTTTGCGTGTTTAAGTCCTGGCATGTTTAACCATCCCCTCTTTGACTTTTCTGTGTATAGGTTTTCCAAGGTGGTACGGGCTAGGCTTTTGGGGATTCCACAGATTGGCTCTGGGCCATGTTGTGTTGCCTCCGCACCTGCTTTTGCGAGTTCATCGGCCCTCTCGTTGCCTATTATTCCCTCGTGTCCCGGAACCCACCTAAGTGTTACCCTATTATTCTTTCCGAGAGAGTTTAGTCGGGTCATACAGTCTGCCACCAGTTTTGACGTTACCTGGTTAGCGGCGAGTGCTAGTATCGCCGCTTGACTGTCTGAGTTAATGTATATTCCACGATTTACGTGGTTACTTTGCAGGTTGATTTCCGCACATTCTATGATGGCGAAGATCTCTGCTTGAAAAATGGAGGCGAATGTGCCCAGATTTTGTGAGTGTTCATATCTTGGTCGCTCTCCATATACTCCACAGCCCACCTTTGGGCCCATTTTAGAGCCATCGGTGAACCAGTTTAGGCTTCCCCGTTCACAGGTGACTTGGTTGTTTAACCAGTTCTCCCTGTCCGGTATCTCAACCTTGAATGTTTTGTTGAAAACATGGACCGGTGTCATGACATCGGGGGTCATCCTCAGAGTTGGTGTCTCATGAACTGAGTCCAGTAAGGTCCTCAATTTTTGAGAGATAGGTCTGAGTCCTCCCTGGGCGTTGTGTCTGTATGCGCTAGCTTCCGCCTCTTTGATGATGTGTAGGTCAAGAGGCATGATGTTGAGTAGCGCATTCAGAGCCGCTCCAGGAGTGGTGGACATGGCCCCCGTTGCCATTGCACAGGCAGTCCTTTGCAGACTGCCTAATCTGTCTGATGCGGATTTCTGGCTGGCTTTATTGTACCACACCACCGAGGCGTATGTTATTATCGGCCTCACAATGGTTGTGTACAGCCATAAAACTGCTTTGGGTTTTAACCCCCATGAGCTTCCTACCATACGTCCGCATGATCCTAAAGCTATTTTAGCTTTTTGGATTATGTTATTTAAATGAGTGTTCCACGTAAGTCTCTGGTCTATGGTAACTCCCAGATACTTGACCTCCGTGGAAAACTCAATTTCATTCCCATTCAGCCGAGGTTTGATCAGCTTGTTCAGCTGTCTACGCTTGGTAAAGGGAACTATAACGGTTTTTGTGGCGTTAACCGATAGGCCATTGTCTCCACACCAGTCATTGATGGTTTTTAAGGCCTTTTGCATCCTTAAGGAGACCGTAGTTTGACAGAAGCCTCTGACCGTGACCACGAGGTCATCAGCATAGCCTTGTGTATCAAAGCTTAGGTCTTCCATCTTATATAGCAGTTGGTCTACAGCTAGGGTCCATAATAAGGGGGATAATACTCCTCCCTGTGGACATCCCCTAGTGGTTCTGACTTCAACTGTTGTCTGTAGAAGGGTTAGCTTTACATTTCTTGTGGTAAGCATTGCTTCGACCCACCTAATGGTAACAGGCTCGACGTTCTTACGCACTAGGCCTCCAATCAGTAGGTTTGTTGGTGTGTTGTCGAAGGCGCCTTCTATGTCCAGAAATGCGCATAGTGCGATTTCTTTGTCCTCCAACGCCTTCTCAATCCTGTCAGTGAGGCTGATCAGGGCTGTTTCCGTGGATTTTCCACTGCGGTAGGCGTGTTGGAAAGGATGTATGGGCCGAGTAAGTACCTACTCAGTTAATTTATACTCGGTGTTCGGCGTACTCGGCGGGTTTTTAATACTCGTACCGTACTTGGCCCAATAACTCGGTTTTGATGCCGAGTATACTCGGTTCAATTAAAGCAATAAATGGTAAATATAATAATTGAAAAAATCTATGATGTTAATAAAAAAAAATATTTATTATTAATTTGGAAAATCTCCGACAATCTGAATTACATAGGTATGTGTTCATTCATAAATGAAAAACATCTTTTTTCATGTAGGGTAGGCATGAAACCCTGTGGTTCTCCCACCGATATCGGTTTTTGGTTCTTTTATAACTTGCTTTCTGGATTGGCATGACAACTCTGGTTGTCATGCCAATCCACGCCCACACACGGTCAAGTCTACTTGATCCAATCGATCGCTTCAAGCCGATTTGACGATAGGCTTGATGGTGTATTATGGCCAGCATAATAGGAGCAGAGAAAGAACCTCCACACAACCATATTACTATGAAGGTTTTTTAATATATAAATAAATAGAATTAAAAATTATTATTAATGAAATCCTCGTAGAAATACCAATTATTTTTAGATATCCGGAAAAATCTTTCTTATCGTTTGTTTTTTATGGATAATTAGTTCTTATAAGTAGATAAAAATCTAAGATAAACATTACATACTCATATCAAAAAATCGATTTAATTGTAAAAAATAACTTGTTCAACTTTGTACACAGTGGATTCACACTCGGCGAGTGCCATTATTTTATAAAATTGTACCTATTTCGCAAGGTTTTAAGTTTATAAATATTGTAAGATTAACAATGTTAATATGATGTGTAAGAAAGATCAAGAATTCATACTTAGCAAGTTGTTTTAAAAACAGAATCAGACACAGAGTATCTTAATATTTTTGTCTATGGTAGTTTATTATCTATCTGTGGCTGGTAACTGGTTTCATCGATGACATTTTGTGAGTGACGGTCGACTCTCGACAGCTCATCGTTTATTTTTTTCATTTGGATGGTATTTTAATTCTAACAATAATTGAAGTGTGATATTAGTAATACAATCATTTTCAAAATGTGGGATCCAACTCACGTTCAAGTAACGATTCAACGGGCTCGTGGACTTCTAATAAAAGGTAAAAACGGTACCAATAACTGTTTTGTGACCATCGCCCTCGGTAAGGAAAAATTCCAAACTTCCGTCAAACACAAAGCGACTGAGAATGTGGAATGGTTGGAAGAATGCGAGCTACGAATACCTTCACAAGGGAATACTGCCGAGATAGTCCTTAAGGTGTACGATGAAGATTTTGTTAAGGACCATTTACTAGGTCAAGTATCGATTCCGTTAAAAGACCTCGATGTTTACGAGCGCCCCAGAAACCGCTGGTATGCTCTACAGGGGAAACCAGGTAAAGAAAATGACAAAAAAAGAGGTGACTTAGAAGTTAAAATTGGATTCACAGTCAAAGAAGGAAGTTTAACAGATCTTAGTAAAAAAGATAAACATAGATCTTCTTTGTCCAGTATTGCCCAAAACGTTGGAGGTAGCTTGATGAGCATTGGGAGCATTGAAAAGCGTAAAGGACTCAAAAAATTTGCTAAAAATCTTGGATCTAAAATAAATTTAAACAAAAAAGAGAAAAAGAGTGATTCATCATCTCTTAGTGGAAGCATAGGAAACTTGAAAAGCTCAGCAATGTCCACTCCTGAACATTCTACTCCTAAAAGGCTTGCTGCAGAAGCTGATCCAGGTGTTATAAGTGAAGATGAAGATGAATTCGCATTTGATGACTTGTCCCATAAGAGTTCTGGAAGTTCACTGAATGTTAACACATTACCCAGAGGTCATAAGTATACACCACCTCCAATGAATGCATCATTGGAAAATCTTGGTGGTGGTGAGATTTTAAGAAGATCTACTAGCAGTAACTTGGCAAACCTTGATAAAGCAGCACCGCACAAACCTGTTCGATTGAGCCTGAATTTATTCTCTCCACCTCAGCTGCCTTCCCAAGTAGTTAATAAAGATGATGAGTGGTCTCAAAAATTGTTATCAAAACCAAAATCAAACAGTCAAACTACTATTGATAGGGAAAAATCATCAAGCTTAGAAAGAAATAATAAGCTTGACAGTCCCAGTTCATTAAAAGAAAAACCAAGCCCTAAATTCTTTAAAAAGTTTGGAAATAACAATAAACCCAAAAAGCTTTTAGAAGAACGGATAATTGTTGGAGAGGAGAATATTGTTGAAGAAGATTCTGTGAATCCTGCTTATAATAACATTCCCAAGACAGTGATTGAACAGTTTGATGGAAAATCAAGAGAAGATCTGATTGTTATGATTTATAATTTGCAAAGAGATGCGGAGTCAGAAAAAAAGAAAAATAAGGACCTGGAAAACTACTTGGATGAGTTATTGCTGAGAGTTATGGAGACAACTCCAAGGATACTGCAGAATCCTTATGTCAGAAACAACAGCATGCATATTAGAAACAAATAGGACAATCACTTTAACATTTGCATCCTTTCTTTCTTGCATGATTCCTGCGAACATTATTCCACTTATATCATATTATTACTCACCCTAGAAGTTGTGTGTCATTTATTTCATTGAAAATATAACATTAAGTTAAATTGTTCATTTCACCTCATACCTGTAAATTAAATTATTGTATATTATCTTGTCATTCTAAACTTTGTGCCTTAAATATTTAGTCTGTGATACATTAAGAAAATTGAGATGACAATCATTTTATGAAATTTATAATTTTAAAGAGCTGTTAAAAATTTATATCATAACTTTTTTAATAAATTTTTGTCTAAGGATTATATTGCAATCAAAATAACTCACTGCCGTTTGGTAAATAACCTACATATTGTAACATGGAACATGGATGTAACTTATTGCTTTATTGTTATTTGCATAACATTTTACGACATAATGTGTGCCAAACTTTTTTAACATTACAAGAAATAGTTGGTATCCAGTTGAATATTTTTAGGCAATGTCATTATGGGGAAACCTATTACAAAAATAAACTTCCCATTATAGGTAGATGAAGCATGATGTGCATGCCTACAAATCACTAAATGGTATATTTATTACTTTCTAACATTGTGGTAACAATTCTGTTTATAACAATCTTTGATTATTACCTAAGACTTGCTGTAGGTGCAAAAGTAATTTATGCAATTGCTTTTCATGTGACTAGAATGCTATAACTAGTAAGTAGTATTATCTATAGAGCTACAGTATGACAACTTGTCCATCCAAAACTGAGTGAGAAGAAATTTAAAATTTAGAAATAATGTAGGTAACTCAAATGTATTAATTTTTAAGTGTTTATTATGACTCAGGCTAATGCTCTGCTGGAAATACTTAACAAATATTGTGGGCAAAAAAGGAGTAAAATTGCCTCATTGAATAATTATTATCAGAGCATATTATTTTTTAACATCACATTAGGTAAGGTACAGTCAAGTACAAAATTACCCGAAAATTGTAATTTCCTTTTATAATAAAGGTCTATTAATATTTTCTTGAAAACCTTACTTCTGTTTTTGACTGTACCTGGCTGCTATTTAAAAATTAATTGTTCATTAGGTGTAGGAGTCAGTAAAATTAACATTTTATTTACATATTTTCCTTATTTATTTCACTGTATTATTATTACAGAATAAGTTTGTGCAAAAATATGTTAATATATGCGTACCTAGAAATGCCATTGTGCAATATTATGCTACATAATATGGTAGATTGATATTCCATTAGATAATCCTAGAAGATTGTATTATGAAAGTAAGAAAGTTAAATCTAAGGCATTATGCATAACGTTTAAACTGATAGGATCTGAAATATTTTGAGCCATGTGTCATAAAAAGTTTAAACAGTATAAATTATTATGCCAAGTAATAGATTTATTTTTGTTTATAATTATTTTTTTGTTTTCTAAACAAGGCAAGAATGTTCAAAAGTTAGATAACAGAACAAAGTAGGTTGTATGGTTATGTTTATATATTATACATATAATGTTAAGATCTAACTTCCTAACATTGTAAATCAATATTTACCACATATCGTAAATTACCCTCGAAAAGTGCTTCATGTAAGCTTCCTGAACCATTGTATTATTTCAGAACCCATCTATGTGATAAACGAATTATTTAATTTCATTCAGTAAAATTGTTTATTTATTTAATTTGAGAAAGTAAACTGCTTCCTCTTTTATTATTAGTTTAATATTCTAACAGGTAAGAGAAAGTTATGTTTATAATAAATCATTTAATCAATATTTTTGTGATGAGTGAGTTATACAAATAAAGAGTTAATCTTATTAATTGTTTCAAAACAGTTTATTTAAATAAAGATATTTTTCAATATTATTATTTCATTTTTCTACTAATAAGAATTACGAGTAGTATTCTACCATAACTATTTATTGAAAACAAGCATCCAAAATTTACAATTGTTCATTGATTTAGGGCTAATTCTGTGATTCAGGGTTACCTTCTAGAAGGGAATTCTTTTTTTTATGGAAACTTCGTCAGTGATTAGCAGTCAGCCGAATACCAAGAACACATTTTAACGCCTCCGTACCGTTCGTTCTGGGAACAAAATCGAGGAAGTCATTGGATTCGAATCTTTCTTTTACTACATCAATTGGCAGACAGACACGCTGGCCACCTGATGATAAGCGGCCACTGCGGCCTATTCCATTGAGGGACGCTTCGCCAGGAAGGGTTCAATGTGCTGCCAGACTAGGCTCATCTGATCTTCGGGCCTTAATCCCGTGGGATTAAGGCCCGAAGACAGATGAGCCTAGTGCGCGCCTAGTATTAATGTGTTAATACTGCCGGAACACGGCCAGAGCTGTTATAGCAGCAGATTTCACCTGTGGACCCTGTGGTGCTAGCTAAGCTAGCCAGTCGGACTCTGAAAAAGTCCTACAATCAACCATACCCAAGGCAGGCATCGAACCTAACGGCTTAGCCACTGTTTGGAGGCGGTCAAATCCCGCCTTGGGTCTGGGGGTAGAACTTTTCAGTCTGACTGGCTAGCTACCGCGACAAGTGGAATCTACCGCCTTAATGGCTGTGTTCAGGCAATGTAGGCTCAGAGTCAGACCAAATAAAAAGGTTTTTTTATTTGGACTGCGTCGCAGTGAGCGTAAAACTAGCCAAATGTGGACACTCCATTTCTAATTATGGTAAGGCGGCGTACTAAATCGCCAACTCAGTCTGCCGCTAACAGTTTGCCAACTGGGGAAACACAGCCTAAGTCTCTAGGCTGCCCGCCCACGTCGGATAATCGGTGACCGACTTTTTGTAGGTGACAAATAGAACGTACTGATAGCAATGGAGCAACGCTGCAATGCACACGTCCTACAAAAAGTCGGTCAGAAATACCATAGAAAAAAGTCGGTCACCGATTGTCGGTCATACAAAAAGTCTGTCGTGGGCGGGCACACTAAGGTAGAATGGAAACAACTTGGTCTGTGAATGGAAATAAAAGAAAAAAAAATTATATTTTCGACATAATTGTTTTATTTAAAGATAAAAAAAGACGAACACTGTATTGACCAGATATTTGTCTGACGTTAAGATTATTTAATAAAACCCGCGGCTAGATGTGCGCAAATACGTGATCCCAGTGTGGGTGTAATTATTACAATGTTTGTAACAATGCGAATATTTTGCAACTCACTATTGACGATAATAAGTGGGCACAAAAATATCCCCTATAGCGAGGAGGCAATGACATAGATTGAAACTAATTTAAAATGAAAAATTATAAAAACTTTATTGTGACAAATTACAAACACCTTATTGATTTTATTATGTATTTAAAGTATATTGAAATTATTTATGACGGCGATTCTTCACTGGTGCTGCAACAGGGGCAGAGGCTGAGTAAGTCTTCTGTGACAGCTTATTCATGTAGTAGATTGTTATTATTGAAAATATTAAACTGAAAAGATACAAAGTGAAAATCAAAATTTATACATAATGAAAATAAAAGGACTTATATTACAAATGGTACAATATCTTTGATACAATTCAAACCTAAATGTTATCCTGCCAGAGTCAATTAAACTAACCTTTGTTGATATTAAATTGTTTATCTATCTAATTTATGTGGATTCTTTTGTAATAATTTTCTTTTAATAACCCACCATTGGGTATTCTACCAAAAGAAGTAAAATGAAATTGTTTCTTTCTGTGATTGGATTTATAAAAAATAATAGATAGATAGTCTTTTAATATTATTTTATGTTGCGAGATGAGATTTAATTAAAAAGGAAGAACCTTTAAAGTAGTAATCACCTTAATTCAATTGTACATACCATGTAGTAAAACAAATCCTATGTACCATTCCAGCTGCAACTAACGACACTGCCATTGACAATACTATTTCAGGCAGCTTCAGCTGGAAGTTTTTGCCGAAAAGAGTTGCTTCTAAATTACCAACAGCCTGTGATAAATATGCTAAAGAAATTATACCTTTATATAGTCCAAGAGGCCACTGTATGTATGTATACTAACAAAGTGCATGATATTTTAAATACTCAAATGAAAAGGATACAGTAACGAAAAACATGAACATAACAGATCCCAGGTAACCTCCAAATATTATCGTCAACGGCGATTTCACCAGCAAAGGCTTATACATCTGCATACCGGAAAATATAAGCAGTGCTAAAATTGAAGATAATATAAAAGACGTGGCACTGTTCACCGCTGAAAAGAAAACACAGCATTTTAATACATACTTCAGTGTAATATTATTTGATTATTTACGTACAATTTAACGACAATAATTACCCATTATGATCCACAAGAAAAGACTTATAGGCTTTTGAATATTTCCTGTCTAAATTATGCTAAAGAAATTGCGGAATTATCAAAAAACCGCCCGTTTAAAAGTTTATTTCTCCACCGGATAAAATTAACGAATCGCTAAATACATACACGTCACATGAATTTGACAGATGATATACATTTTTTTTTCAGATTTGCATTTTGCTTTGATTTTTTTTTTATCTTTCGCCCTTTCGGCTTATTTCTAAAAATCGCCATAATCCGCCTTTGGAGTAAAGTAAATGGTTGGGGATTTGAGGCCTTTGGGCCTCAATAAGTCAAACTTTGCCTCAGAATAGTCAGAATAGTGAAGATTCAAAATAATTTTTTTACCTTAAATAGGGTATTGTATTCACATTAGTGTTAAAAAATGTTAAACAGATTCGTGTGCCTGCCTGCCTATTTAGCTTAAAAGTTTACATTATTAAATGGACACTTTCTATAATTTTACAAAGTATTTTGATAACTTTGTTGTCTGTATTTGGAACAAGAAGTGGGAGCTCACAAAAGTATGGTTTGTTAAACATGGTGATTACTTGTATTTTCTAAAATCGAAGAGTTTTGAATTTTAAACCAGTGTTTTTAGTCAGGAATAGATCATCATTAAACGTCATACTCATAACATAATCAATCAAACAATAATATATTCCCTTGTGTACTTTGAATAGTTGTTATTTTTAATTTTTACCCAGTGCCCAAAAATTAAATGCCACTGCCTGTAACATGCGTCTACAAAACTCAATTAAATCTATGGTCTACAAGGACCAGTTTAAAAAATATACTATCAAAATTGAAAATATGTTATCAATAATGTAAACAACAGTGATAATTTACCCGTTCTTGTTTAATTACATAATTACCAGAGGCCACTGAAATGTAAATACTTGATTTATCTAGTATCACTCAAATAAATTGGCCGAAAATGAAATTTCTCACTAGCAGCATCAAGTTTTCACGCAAGATTGCCCTACGTTACATAGTAAGTTTAATTTGTTCATATTTGACAATATTTGTTCTCTGTAAATTACTTAATAATTTGTTAAAACTTTTAAAAAATTATTTGCAACCTAAATTCCGTCCAAGTTTAAAAAATAGAAAGCAAGCAAATAATAATATACTTCGTGTAGAATATAAAACCGTAAGATTTTTAACTGATTTTATTTCATACATGTTTTATAATTCTTTCAGAGTTCTGCAACTTCTGAAATACGTATTTATGAAGTAGGACCAAGAGACGGACTACAAAATGAAGCCAAATTTGTGCCAACTGAAATCAAAGTGGAGTTAATACGTAAATTAGCTGAAGCTGGCTTAAAAGACATTGAGTCTGCAAGGTAATTTCATGACATGTTAATAAACAATCCTGATAGAAAATAATGTTAAGACTATGACTAGACTAGACTGACTAGAAAATGACTAACTAGACGAGAAAATAATATTATTTAAGTAACATGTACCCTCTAAGTGAGTTGTACATATGAAAAGCAAATTTTTCCAAACTCCCTTTTTTATTTTAGTCAATCCTCTGAATGTTATGATCTTATTATAATGTCCCTCTTCAATATATTCTAAAGCCAAAACACCATTACAATTTATTATTGTAATACTAGTTTAAAAAGTAACAAATTTTTATTTTTTAGTTTTGTAAGCCCCAAATGGGTTAAACAAATGGCAGATGGAGTAGATGTAATGAATACCATAAAGAGGATACCTGGAGTTAATTATCCTGTTCTTGTTCCCAATCTCAAGGGTTATGAAAGTGCTGTAAGTAAATTAAAGTTCTGGTGATACTTTAGAAACATTTATTTTTCAAGTTAAAATTAGTTAAAAATCATTTCATGTATTTATCATATTTCCAGTGGCGTAGCGTGGGTGTCAGTCGCCTGGGACGAAAGACGATTCTGCCACCCTTTTTATTATTTTTTGCTCCTCCAAAAAATTTCCTTTAAACAAAATTTTCCATAATTTTTCTATCATAAAAATTATTATTAATAATGAAGAACATATTTTTATGTTTATAGAAAAAATGCAATGCTGAAGAAGTCGCTATATTCCCTGCAGGATCTGAAGGATTTTCACAAAAAAATTTGAACTGCTCTGTGGAAGAGGGGCTTAAAAGGTTCAAGAGTGTTGCGGACCAAGCCGTAAAAGATGGCTTGAGGGTCAGGGGATATGTCTCATGTGTGGTCGGCTGCCCATATGATGGGCCAGTCAACCCAATAGGCATTGCTAAGGTAAACTTGTCAGGTATTATTTTATTATAATATTATGTTATTCATACTAAACATTTATCTAAAGATTGGGAAAATCATAAGCTTAAGCTGATTACAGTGTATCAAAGGTTATGCTACATTTTGTCGTTCATACACAATATTTTTAAAGTATTGTTCGAACCAGGTGTTGCATTATTCAACACAATTGAAAAAGAAACAGGAAGACAGCTTCATTACAACCCGTGCTTCTGAGTTGCAACTTAAACCACAATACCAAACAGTATTTGGGTGAAATAAACTTAAATGATTCTCGGTGATGCATTAAGTTACGTAGAGATGAAAATTCTTTTTATCAAATTCTGTTGTGATCATGAAACTTAAATCCGTTGTCTTCATCACTAAAATCAAAGAATTTTATTTTTATAAGGAATTTATTACATATTGTATGACAGCCTCATATGATACGGGAGGGGTTCCGTATCTATCTGCTACAGCTGAAACCTACTCAGTTAAACGTTACGGCTGTACTTAATAATGTCTTAGACATCATGTCTTATGTAAAACTAGCCTTCCGCCCGCGGTTTCACCCGCGCGTAATCTCTTTTTTCAAATATCCCCCCTTCCCCCCACATTTCTGGGATCAAAAGTACCCTATGTTCACCGGGGATAGTGTAGCTTTCCAACAGTGAAAGAATTATTCAAATCGGTTCAGTAGTTTCAAAATTGTTATTCCCGCGGGAATGAGACGTTTCCCGTAGGAATTTTATAGCCTATGTCCTAATCCGGGTTATAAACTATACGTGTGCCAAATTTCATCTAGATCCGTTCAGCCGTTTAGGCGTGATTGAGGAACAAACAAACATCCAAACATCTAAACATCCAAACATCCAGACTTTCGCATTAATTTATAATATTAGTAGGATAGTAGGATTAAGATATTTACTTATAAATCGGTTAGATAAAGATATTATTACATGTATAACATTAGTTATGGTTTGATTCAGATTACTGAAGAGCTCCTAGCGATGGGTTGCTACGAGGTATCCTTGGGTGACACCATTGGCGTCGGCACGGCTGGGTCCGTCCGCAAGCTCTTGCGTGAAGTCCTCTCTGTGGCGAAGCCCGACCAACTGGCTTTGCACTTCCATGATACCTACGGACAGGGCCTGTCCAATTTGCTGGCTGGATTAGAGGTAAGAATCTTGTAATGCTTTCAATTACAGTAGAGCCATAGAATATATAATAGTACTAACGTAGTAGAGCGTTGATTATCCGAACGTCGCTTAACCGAACGACCGCTTATCCGAACTACTACCCGCCCGTACCTCTCTCCAGCCTTCCCTCATACAATGCTCGCGCACTACATTCATTCGTCATGTTTTACTACAAGAATGTCTGCACTTTTTTTCTTTAATACCTCGATGTCATTAAAATATGAATGTAAAATGGTTTTCATTCCTTTACCTGTACGTAAATATGGATGGCTGAATCAAATAGACAATAAAGATATATGTAGTTCGATTATCCGAAAATAGCGGTTTTCCAAACACCCTGTCCCCCAATTAGTTTGGATAATCGACGCTCTACTGTACCATAATTTATGTCGAATGTCTATGTCCGGTCCATGACCTACAAGCCTAACCTACGGCCAGGTTTGGAACTCTAAGGTCCCACTATGCACAACCCCCCCGATTTCCCCTTCACACCCGAAGAGGGACGAGCCGCCTGTCTTGTGATTAGCGATTAACCGACCCAAGTAGGTTAGGTATTATGCGATCTGTGTTATCGAAACAAATATATATTTTCTCTTTTTGATTGTACTTCAGTTTCCAAAGGTTAACAAAACATGTGTTAGAGTGTGGACTCTTGTAAACAATACTTCTTAGGCAAAATTACCTATAATGACTATCTTTTTAGAATGAGATGCCTTATTATTTCGTCGCGTAAACACATCAGCTTGGTATAGGGAAGCCTAATGATGTATAATCACATTTATATTTTTATTTGTACATAAGTATCATTTTAAGTATTTTCTACCAACTATATACTCGTAGCTGTAAGCGTAATGGTTTTCTTAACTAAATTATAGTTTTTTCATTCAGTAGTTTCGTCTGCGTTAATAGTCCTTTAGAACAGTCGCAATTTTTTATAAGATACTTATTAAAAAAAGGTAGGGACATGTAGCAATATTGCCCGTTATGCTAGGCGGAGTTATACCAATGTCACCATCTTAATTGTCTATTTACAAAGCGGTCATTTAGATGAACAAAGAATGTTTGCAGCGAGTATTTTTATCACTAACGCGTCACGATATTGAGATAAGGAGCTTGCTAGTTTCGAGTTAAGAAGTAAATGGTAATCTTTACACCGCAATATTATTTCTAGTAACCAAAATATTTAATAAATTAGACAGATTAAGAAGCAGTTCTAAAAATAAACACCAACTATGAATCATAGATCAATATAGGTACCTAGTCATGATAAAAAATAATTCTAATAATTCTGACAACCATAGCCTAATTATCTAACCTTAGTTTAGGGCTAGAAGGCGCAGTGTGAATACTGGCCAAGGTTATTCCCATTGTGCTGGATACCTATTTATAATAAACTATGAAATAAAATCTTGATAATGATGAACTGAAAACAAGTCCAATTTTTGGTATTCGAAAAATTCTTTTTTTTTTGTTTCGCGGGGAATTGGTTACGCACCTCAACCCCTTACTGGGGGAAGGACAGGGCCGTGTGTGTCCTACACATCCCGATGCCCTAAAAAAGGCATTGTTCCTGGGCCGAAGATGAAAGTGGCACGGGTATCAACGAAGCCCTTGCTATTCGAAAAGTTCCTGGATTAGCCAGTTCAATCTCAGGCTCTCATTTTTGGAAGTAGAAAATAAAAGGCATGCGCAAACCAATGCGCCATTGATCCCAAACGTTTCGTTGATATATTCTTGTACCTATATCACTTTTGTCTTCGTTTTCACACACTTTTTAGTGAATAGATTCTTTCGATCACTTAATTTGGACTTTGGTCTAAAATATTTTAAAACTAAACAACCAAACTCGAAAGTCAAAAGTATTGATTTGCATACAAAGGTTTAATTTACAGGATGTTAACATCTGCACTCTATTGTGACTATACTACATAAGACATGATATTTTTTTAACCTTTTCGGGGATACCTAGGTATATCTAATCTAAGCTACTACTACTCCACAATCCGCCTAAAAGCAATCCAAGCATTTCCTTAATTTATTTTGCTAAGTTTCGGAAGTGAATCATTCATTTCATTAGACTCGAATCTTTTCTTACACAAACAATGTAGAGCAACTTTAATACCTAAGTATTCATTGAAATCGCTCAGGCGTGAAGCAAAAAATCACAATTCCTTGCTGGACTTTTACACCTTGTTTTTTTTTTTAAATGATAGGAAGCGCAATACTTTTTAAGTAATCGATCTAGGTTTTATGAGAAAAATACTTACTTAGAGGCAAAATATTAGCACAAATCTACCATCACCTAGGACAGTAGACGTACCTACTCTAGGTGTACGTTTAAATAGATCCATGAATATTTTTTATTATTTAACTTTAATGCACATGGATAAATAAAGGTCTAACGAGACGGGTATGCATATAATTTAATGGTATTCTTTACCAGCCAACGTTCAGGCTAGAGAGCAATAGTGGCTAGTGCAGTCGTCAGATAATATTGAGAACGCTATATAGGTACAATAAAGTATACGCTAATTTATTTAAGTACATTGCATTACTTAGTATCAAAATAATGACTGCGTATTTTTAAAAACCTAGTTACTGCTTTTTTATTTGTACGATTTAGTTTGCACCAAAACTTTAAGACTGATATTTCTTGTTGAGCCACACTAATATTAGAATGTCGTTGTGCACACGTATAAATTATGTCACATATAAAATCTGTCGGCAGCCTTATCAAATATACACAAAAATCTTGATTGAAAGAAGTATAAAATATTACAAGCGAGTTCACACCCACTCGGTTTGTGTGCAAGACTTATGTAGGTATTTCATATACGAGTATGAGTAAGTAGGTATACATTCGTTAGCCTAATTGTAAACATTGCATGCATGCAATGCAAGTGCAACACATATTGTACCTTATGGCTTCAGTATTAAGTACAGATTATAATTACTTAACAATACCTAGTACCTATAATGAAAGTTAAATAGAGAGTCATAGCAACAATTCAAAATATCAATTTCGCACATAAAGATACCACCTGATAAGAGGTTTTTATCTAAAATAAACATATTAATGACAGCCTAGAGATTTGAAATAACATCAAATACAAATAAACTATGTTTAAATACCTAGCAATTACGCAAATCCACTGTCTTGTTGGTATTACGTCATCGAGTTATTTAACATAACTTGTTTTTACAGTTCGGTATAAAGACCGTGGATTCATCTGTGTCGGGTTTGGGAGGATGCCCGTACGCGAGGGGGGCCAGCGGAAACCTAGCTACTGAGGACCTGGTCTACTTCCTCTACGGACTGGGGCTCAACACCAACATTGACCTTGTAAAACTTGTAGAAGCCGGCCGGTATATTTCCAACTTCCTAGGCAAGCCCACCGAGTCAAGGGTGAACAGAGCTCTAGGCGATAAGTTCAAGAATCACAAAGAAGTCGTTCAGATGGCCTCGTGTGCTATTTGAACATAAGCTTGACTAACTAAAGAATCAATAAAATATGAACAATCATACTAACGCCTTATGTAAATATGTGTAAGTACAAAACATCTGTTCCTTTGTATATAAATATATATTTTATACTGGCATTCGTTCGTTTATTTGTGTTGTTTACCTCCGGTGAAGTGTGTGTGCGTGGTCAAGAGCGTTAGTCGGCCGGCATACTGGTTTTTTATCAATTATGCGAAGCGGGTACCGCGACGCGGCCGGAGCGCACTAGTGCGGCGGGCGCGCACGAAACAGCTCGCTTTTATATTGAATTGACCTTATTTACCCAAACTGATCTTGAGCGTGAGGTCGATAAACCTTGCAATACAGTGACAGTCCCTTTACTGCGTTCAGTACGCGCCGACCGGCAGTTTCACTTGTTTGTTTTTATGGAACACGCGCACCGGCTGTGAAGATGGGTGAAGTAAAGATAAACGACGATATTAGAATTGGCGGCAACAATCCCTGTTTTATTATTGCGGAAGTTGGACAAAACCACCAAGGTGACATTGGAATTGCAAAAAAACTGATTAAAGCAGCAAAGGTAAGTGAAGTTCAATTTATTCTTTGTTAGGAACGTAAGCAGGAAGCAAAACAAAGAACCTGTGGACGCAAATAGTCTCATCGCATACATTATAGAAAATATATTCATTGTGTTTACGATTCTCTGCGGCACACCTAACTAGATAATTCGAATTTGTTATCATAATTGCAGTTCTATGTCGAATCACAGATTCTGATTCATGCCTATAAATCAACAAGATGAATGGACTCATTACAGAATCTAGTTGTATGATCGTAAGATTTGTTTTTGTTTGACAAGTTTTTATTAGAAGTGTACCGACGGTGTATGTAATTGTATATCTAGATTAAAGGTCTTATCGATGTTTAAACGATACGAACGAAAAAGATTGAGGTAAACGCACAATAATACGAATATAAAAATGGTCTCATATTTTGAACTGATATTTTCAGGATGCCGGAGCTAGTTGTGTCAAATTCCAAAAGACTTGTCTCAAAGACAGGTTTACAAAAAAGTATTTGGAGAGACCTTATGACAACCCGAACTCGTGGGGTAAAACGTATGAAGAACATAAAAATCGTTTAGAATTTAATGAAAGCCAATTTAGAGAGCTGTTGAAGTATGCAAACGAGGTCGGGATTCCGCTCGCAGCCTCCGCAATGGACATGGTAAGATCTTCGCTTAAAACGCTGTTGTAATATTATAATAAGTAGATACCAATACATCCTTGTACCTAAAACACTCCTAATAAGCTTATCACCGTCATGAACACGTTATTTAAATGCATTAAAACATTTAAGAGCAATACGTATTCATCAAACAATTACCAGATAATTATGGTTTATCTTTATTAATCTTTTAACTGTTTGCTCGTGTAGTTATGTACCAAGCAATTATCATTGTGTATTTGTTAGTAAACTAACTGTAAGGATCTAGATATAAAATGCTTTTATCTTTGTCATACTTACTTTGTTATGTACAAGAAATTAAACAAAATATGCTTTTACATCGAAACGAATTATTGCAAAAGAGTGATAAGCATAATTTATGGATTATATTTTAATTTCAGTTTATTTTAATACCTTCGATGAAAGTAACATTATCTCACATTTGTAAAAAATATGACTTTAAATAGTTCATACACATTTAAAAAATTGTTTAAACATTAAAATAACAGTCATCTTTATTTTTCTTTCCAGGTTTCATTTGATTTTCTGGTCAACAACAAAGCGCCATTTGTTAAAATAGGGTCGGGTGACTCTAACAACCCATTGTTCTTGAAATATGCCGCCTCAAAGAACATCCCTCTCATAATATCGACAGGAATGGTCGACAAGAAAGCAGTGAAGACTATCTACGACATAGTATCTGCTCAACATAAGCAGTTCTGTTTGTTGCACTGCGTTTCGGCATACCCCGTACCTTTTGAAGACTGCAACTTAAATGTATTACAAGATTACAAACAATCATTTGATGTACCTATTGGATATTCTGGCCATGAAGTTGGGATGGCCGTTGCTTTAGCCGCAGTTGCTTTGGGGGCTAAGGTACGTTTCTTCGTTTTCTATTTTACGAACATTTTTCGAAGATAAAATCTCAGATATCACAGTCCTATGAAGATTCAATAACACGCATTAATTCACACAGTGTAGAAACCGTTATTCAAATATGCACCTTATTTGTTTTCGTTTCTACAAAAACGCTGTTTTAACTGTTTTACACTGGCTGGTTGTAATTTAATAAAACGCAGTTTATTGCTCACGATATCGCGCCAAATAACTCAATCAACTGCTTTCAAATGAGACATTTAATATAATTTATTTTTAATAATATTGTCATTACGTGATTAACTTTGTCACGAGCTGATTATATAAACGACCAATCCGTCTGGAACATATCGCACTATGACCCCGTACGATTGCGTTTCGAAATTCTTCAAAAAGCTAGGTGACAAGGAGTCAACGACCTTAATTAAAGAAAACAGAATAGGTTTAAGAGTGTCACGTTTTAACTACAAATTAATACCGTTGTGGAATTTAAATACCTATGCGAGCACAATGCACATAGGTCCCTTCAGTATGATGACAAAGAAGTAGGCGTCATTTACGTATAATAGTGGTCAGTGTTATTGAAATATTATATCTTTATCGCAAGGAGTCATGGCCGTTTCCATTGTCATATCAATTTATCGACCAGTACAAAATTTTATTACTTTGTTTAAATAATACAATGTTTTGATTGGTTTGCTTTGTAAATAAAATTATTAGAGAAGAAAGTTGATAACATGTAGAAAATAGACTCTATCCTTGTTATTAAACCTGTTTTTATTAATTAACAATAACATTAACTGAGTTAGAAGTACACGGGATATAATAAAATAATGTTTAGACTTATTGGAATGGATTGGAAAGAATAACAAATTGTGCTTTATTCAACTTTTTAAAACTGACGAAAAATATCGTATACTATTTTGTTATATTAAGTAGCACGATTGATGTAGGTAATACTATTCCTAACCATCATACAAACGCAGTATTTTCCTAAAATTTTACCATCATGTAAGGTTAAACCTTGCCGTCCTTTAAGTTAAGCAGAAGGATCGCCTAATTTCTCACGTACTTTTTTTATCATATTATAATGATTTGACCGCCTCCGTGGAACAATAGCTAAGCAGCGCGGATATAAAACCCGGAGGTCGTGGGTTCGATTCCCGCCTAGGGTCTGGTTGGTGGTCAGAGTCCGACTGGCTAGCTACCACCTCCATAAGTGAAATCTGCCGCCATAATAGCTGTGGCTGTGTTCCGGCAGTAATAATGTGGGAGCCAGTACACTTGAAATCAAAGGCTCGAAGATCAGATGAGTCTACAGTATGGCAGCACATTGAGCGACGCTTCCTGGTGAAGTGTCCCTCAATAATATAGGCTGCAGTGGCCGCTTACCATCAGGTGGGCTGCGTGCCTGTCTGCCAACTGACTTAGTATAAAAAAAAATATTTGTCATTATTCCAGGTGCTAGAAAAACATATAACTCTAGATAGAAACCAAAAAGGCACCGACCACGTATGTTCGCTGACACCAACCGAGTTCCAGCAACTGGTACGGGATGTGAGAATTATCGAGAGCGCGCTGGGGACGCCTATCAAAAAAGTTGTCACTTCTGGTATGTATTCTATTACTTTACCCTTTGCCCTGTAAAACCTCAGAATTAGTTTGAAGATACATACTGATAAATGATGTTTGGATATATAATAAATAATAATAATAAATATCTTGGGACATTATTCACACAGCGCCATCTAGCCCCAAACTAAGCATTAGCTTGTGCTATGGGTGCCAGACAACGGATAAACATTACATATATACTTTTTTTTTGTAAATACATACATATTATACATAGAAACACCCAGACCGATACAAACAGACATGTTCATGCGCACAAATGTTTGTACCGTGCGGGGATCGAACCCGCGACCTTTGGTGTAATAGCCGACTTCTCGACCATATCTTCTCGATATATCAA
Organism: Mecyna flavalis; assembly: GCA_949319885.1. Classification (NCBI taxonomy): domain Eukaryota; kingdom Metazoa; phylum Arthropoda; class Insecta; order Lepidoptera; family Crambidae; genus Mecyna; species Mecyna flavalis. The sequence continues at coordinate 13,828,317 of OX439426.1, forward strand.
ACTGCAATGTGGATATAAGCCTACAGAAAATCACTCTAGATGGATTTATAAAACCGGTTGTTGGTAACCTACTAGAAGAAAAAAAAACTTAAGTTTGCTGGATTTATTATACTTTGTTCACCAGGGTTGATATATTATGATATCACCTGAATGAACAATTATGATATTATCCGTGTAAAGAAGATAGTTTCCCCTTATACTGTATTTGACAACCAAATTGATATTCTAAATTTTTCTTATGTTATAAATCTGTATTTACAAAATCCTATTCCGAGTGTGTGTTTTTTTGCTGTCTGATTCTAATAGTGCATGGTTATTCTTTATCGTAGTAAACCGCAATATTTAATAAATTAATTCATAATTTAAATTTTCTTTGCAGAAATTCCATGCATCGACAAACTGCAAAAGTCTCTAGTGATGGGCAGCACCAAGAACAAGGGCGAGATCCTCTACCCGGGCGATGTGAAAATCAAGGTCGCGGAGCCCAAGGGCCTCAATGCGTTGCACTTCGAAGAGGTCATCTACAAAACCCTCATCTACGACAAGAAAGAGGACGAACCGCTGCACGAGGGCGATTTCTGCTAAACACCACAGAAGCTACGTCATTAGTTTTAAGTTACTCATAACAGTCTGGCAAGCGACCAACAAAAATATGCTTGGTAATATCATGTAATGGATACTTTGTAGAACTCGCCTGCTGTAAAAACAGCGGACCTATTCGTCTGGCCGTTCTTAAAATTCTTTTTATCTATCTTAAGTTTTATGTATAAAATACTTATATACGCACGTGTTACACTATCGTGAATCATTTACTTTTATCTATGTATTAACAATAAAAGCCTTGCTACCTTTTTTAGTAGTATTAATGTAACAAACGATATAATATGTAGTACTATTTTTAATTTACATTGAGTCATCGCATGAAATACCAACCAACCTATGCATAATCTATTTTTAAATATTTTCTCTCTGTTATAAGCATAATACATTTATTTTAGCCATAATAATATGGTACATACTTATGCTCAATGACAAATTAGATATTTATTATTAATATGTTAAAGTAAGATTATTTAAGATACTTGTAATCATCGAATGGTTGTTTTGTACTAAAATACTCTTGTTACTTAAGTTTTTACAGTAATTAAAACAAGAATAAAAGTATAAATTCATATTTTAACATATCCCTCTACTCCTTCCAACCCCCTTGTTGTTTAACTTCAAAGTACAATCGTGTAGGGTAAAAGCCGGATAGTTGCCTCGGAGGGATACATGCCTCAGTTTCAAATGCTCTATGTTAGACGTATTGACAGTATTTCTTTTTTATCATAATTAAAAGCGTCCCCCGGGTAGGCCTCAGTGCCACATAAGCCGTTAAAGTAGGCGCACGTGTTTTGTCCGTGTGAGTAAAAATCTTCCGCGGCGATACTTTGACAAGCGTCAGAATTATATTGGCTTGTAATCTCTTTTAAATATTTTTATAACTGATTGCGATTTTAGTAAAAAAAATATTTCTTTGAATGCATTAGAGTTTAAATTGCACTGTTTATTACATTTTATTGTTAAATATTTTTTATTTATTTCGTAAATAAAAAGGGCAAGTATCCGTATCAAAACGGATAGTTGCCCGGACATCTTTTGCGGATTGTTGCCCTAGGGAAACTATTGTTGTTATTGTTGTTGTATAGGGCTTGGTGTTTATATTTGGTTTTAATATAGTTTATCTTAAATAAAATAAATACTCAATAGCAAAATCCTCGCAAATAGGTATAAACAAAAGCCTGGGGTGGTGCTGCGCCACATCAACTGGACAGAAGATAGAAGATATATTTAATTAATACTTAATAAAAGATTGTATTTAATAAAACTTACTTAATAGATGCTAATGCTAAAAAGTTAATTATTATTTTTATCTAAAAATAAATGATAATATTTCATTATTATTTTGGATACCTTATTACCATTTTGGAGTCTATTTCAGTTGTAGTTTATATAATTTTAATAATTAAACTTTAATTAATACTTAGTAAAAGACTGTATTTAATAATAAAAATTGATTACATAAATTAATGTAAGTTTATTTCTATTTGAAAAAAGACAGACAGGCATCTATCCTCACATTAGGCAAGTATCCCCCGAACGATTTTTAACGTTAGGCTAGTATCCGCTATAGTAGGCAACTATCCCCTTTTTTAGAGGTCACATAAAACAGGATTTACTCAAAACTAATAATAGTTATATTTGAAAAAATAGGCTATGTAAGAAGATTAATAAACTGTGTTTAAGAATACACTTTGAATAAAACATGTATTGGTACAGATTTTGAATAAAAGAGCTTTTTTAAAAAGTGTGGCAACTATCCGGCTTTTACCCTAGTTTATTGCAATTGCGTGCACGTTTCTCAATATCGACATATTCATATTTACAAAATTCGCACGTACGCATCGACGTCAACACCCATTCATAAAGATGTGATGACGTGCCAAATTATTTGGAGCGGTATTCCGAGTTGACCGAGCGTCACAGCCGATTTGCGCATGAAACCCGTCAAGTCTTTGTCTATTTTCGAAAAACTGCGCTGTGTCAGGTATGCTCGTACCATTGTAAAGCGGTTACTTATAAGCGTTTTATTTAAAAAAAATGCTAGCATGTCATAAGAAACGAAAAATGAATAATTACATCTGTTTTTAAGTATCACTCAATATTATTAGAGTGAGAAAAATAGGACAAGCTGTCTGGTATATTTTGAAAACATGAGTAATACTTGTTTTGTTTGTACCTGCTGAAAAACGTGTGTATAAATTCAAGTCAGCAAATACGGTTTAAAATTGAAATTGAATAATTAAAAAAAATAAAAGATCCGACACCGACTTTAAAACCAATTAGCGGAACAGTTTAACAGCCCCTTGCGACAGCTCCATCATTGCGCAGGCGCAGCATGCAGAACGCAGACCGGCGCGGGCCAACGCAGAGGTCGCGGCTGCGCGCCCCGAGCCGGGAAGCCGGTACTCCCTAACGTGTTTTATTAGAGACGGTTTTATTTTTATTGAAGATCAGTAGGCGAGCGGTGGTGAGCGGCATGTGGTGTAATAGAGCATAAGTGGCACAGCAGGCGCTTGTTGGCGCCGTGCCCGCGTTGCCGCCAGTCCCCGGAGCGCCGCGACACACGGCCGCCGCGTCCGCCCAGCCGCCGCACGCGCACCGCCCGCCCCCGCCGCGCCTGCCGACCGACCGACCGTGCCGCACCTGCAGGACCAGCTTTCGCTAACTTGCGGCCGTGTTTACTCCGAGAAAGTCTATGAAACAGTCAGTGGCTCAGTCCGAGCTGCCGATTTAGGTCGCCCGGTTCAGTGCTAGCAGCGGGATATTTTTATTGCCACTGTTGGGTGCAGACGTACGAGCGCCTCGAGCGCGCCGCTAGTTGAATAAATTATTATTTATAGAGTAGAATCGTAAAGCTCATTCCATAAACATTTACATTTGTGCAGTCGATCCTAGTTTCCGTGTCGGGCGCGAATGATCGCCGAGTATGGATCGCAGGAGACGGAGTGACGGACGAGGAATGTGATAAGTGATAAAGTTTGAAATTTGTGGCATTTAGGTGTAATCATTGACATTTGTGAAGTGCATTTTAGTGTGGGTGTGACGTGAGAATGCATCACTTATACCCGTTGGCGAAGGGCGACCCGCTGTGCCCGCTGGGGTTCCACCCGCAGGTGCGGTGGCCCACTCGCTGCAAACGCTGCTTCCGCGACTACAAGGAGCACGGCGGAGGCCGCAAGAAAGATGACGACTTCACCGCTTCCACACCCAGCCTCTCTTCCTGGCCGGCGTCACGGTGAGTTCTCATCTTCTTATTTCGACAAATTGGAAGTCAACAGTTACCTATTAGCCATACGCAATGATTACCTATTTATTACCTGCATGTTTATTTGTAGTAGATTCTCGAAAATCTATTGTAGTTACACTTCAAATTCACAATAGGTACCTACTACTAGATCTTATATTTGCTAGATCTTAGCGGAGTTATTGAATCTTATGTAGCTGTAGTCCCACACACGGCCGCAGGTTTAGCTAGCCTGCGGTGATGGTGCATAAACGCATTCTCCTCCGAAAAAAAAAAACGGTAACGTTTATACCTAAATACCTCTTTTCTTTCCCTTCACCTAAACACAGCTAGGTATTTAGGCGAGAGGATATGTAAGTATTATTATCATATTTTAATTTTATGTAGATAGTTAAGTTATTGTAGTATAAATTTTGCTCAAATTCTTAAATGTTTCAGGTAGGTATGAGGATGGATCTTGATATCCTAAAGATTTGAAAGAGTAGAGTTTTCTAAAAGCTTGAACCACCACCATGGGGGCAGACGGCATTAAAAAGATTTATCTGCCCCCATTGGTGGTGGTGGTGAAATTGTAAGCTAAAGATTTGAAAGAGTATAGAGTTTTCTAAAAGTTTGAACCACCACCATGGGGGCAGACGGCACTAAAAAGATTTATGAAGAAGAAGGTGGTGGTGAAATTGTAAGGGGAGACAGGAATAATCCTGTAAATTATTTAAAATAGTCGTTCGTAACAGTTAAGCCATACGTCTCTCTAATGTCTCAATGAATGCGTATGCGTACAGTTATGTGTAAACAAATTAATCATTGCAAAGAAAGTATGCACGTAATACAAACTTATTTATACAGTTAGTTTATTTATTTATTTCGAAACACAACAATTTGAACTCGTCAATATCACCAACGAAAGCAAATTGTCTACTCATATATTATTATTCTCTTTGGTCTAGGCTCTTAAAAAAAACGGAGAAATATTATGCCTGCCTATGTTGTAAAAATGCTAATGGGCGACGATGATCATCAAAGAATATAAAATATGATGATCACTTACCATAAGTCAAACCGATTGCTGGTTCGCCTTATTTTTAAATATGATATTAATACTTGATTTATTTTGTCGAGAAATTCTAACAAATTTTAACGGTCTTAATTAATAAGTATAATTTAATGTCCATTTAGTTAGTATCTCCAATTTTAATTTGGTATTTACGCTGGCTTGCCGTAACGGTCTGTGGACTTATTAATTCGTTGAACTATTTTCATTTAATATACCTACTTCTATCATTTGTATAAAGGTAACTTTAGCCATCTGCATAATAATTTTATGAGGCGTTTATAACGTTGAATGTTTACACCTGTGCCTAAGTGTCTGCTGATTTGTGGAGTCGTTCATATGAACTGTGACCTTGTCACATTGTTGCACATCCGTCTTGCACAGTAGTTAAACTAATGTGCCTGCACTAATAATAGTAATTCTAAAACGTTCGCCTATTATAGTATAGGTAGCTAGGTAAGTTTCTCAGTGTATCGTTAAATCTACCTAATTTGGGATAATGTAAGTATGTATGTATATTTATAAAAATGGATCCCCGAAATGTGTCTGCATGTGCAGAAATACTGCACCTAATAATTATTTTTTCTTGTTTTGGATTCGAGTAAAAAATACTAAAAAGTATGAACGCGGGAGAATGTTCAATAAATATAGACAAAAATGTAAATGCGCAAAATATTTTAGATTGTGGTTAAAAATTTGAAATTTTGTAGAGTAAGCGTAACAAGATATTTCGTTGGCAGTTAATTATTTATTTAGTGTTGATATTTGTAAAATACTCCCATGTGATGTAACCGTCGTTCTGTACTGTAGTGTATGTGAATATGATGCTTAAAAGAACGATCGTTTCATGCCCACACGCCGCTTACCTGGGTAGCGGCGAGTGGGGGCCTCTCCCTATAAAAGGGCATACAGCCCGCCCGCCGACACTTCGTTGGTGGACACGGAGCAGGACGGACGTGCGGGTGACGTCAGAGCAGTGAGCCGACTTCACGTAATAAGCAGACAGTACATTTTGGCGACGAGTCCGTGAGTACCCAGTGTTTATTATGGAAAATATTAAAACAGAAATACCCGTAAAAAAAAAAAAATAAAAAAAAAAAAAAAAAAAAAAAGGCATAGCGAATGCTCATTAAATAAAAACAACTTTAAACGGATGAAAACTCGCGTATATGAGTAGTAACCGTGTAAATATCAGAAATCACTACATAGCAAATGCTATTATTTTATTTGTTATAAGGTCATAAAATATTAAAGTAAATATGATTATTTAATTATTCTCAAGAATTGATAGAAAAATATATGATTAATGTTTCTGATCTTAAAATATTTTTGTAATGGCGGCTATTTCCGGTACGGAGTAAATATATTCTTCAATGTTTGAGTAATCTGAAACTATAATAGATGTTCGATAAAAAATTAATAAATATACAGAATATAATCTATTATAATGCAATTTATATAATAATATTTTTTTTTGTAAAATAATTTATTAACTAAAACGTACCTGAAGTACATTTTGTTTTGTATACTTTCCCGCCCGATAAGCGGTATCTAAACCAAGGGAATAAGTTGCGAATTCACTCTCGATTTGTGTGTGGCGTGTAATTACTCTCCGTTTACAATATATCGGTAGCAAAGTTGCATAAATAATTAATTATCACATAGAATTGGAAGCGCAAGTTGTATAAAACATAAACGTAGTTATTTCTATGTTGCATAATTATGACGTATAAAAGTAATGAAAAACTGGAACACAATTTCAATTTTGTAGTTTGTGAGTAATCGATTAAGATTGGCTTCACGTACTCGTATGTAAAAATAATTGGGTGTACAATTATAAAGAAGTACTAAATAACGAAGAAAGTTACAGTTACTGTTCAACTCCAGTCTCAATGCGCCGGTTTGAAAGACGGAATATTACAAAGTTATGTAAGCATAAACTGCGGGAGAGATCAAAGTCATGTAAACAAAAAGTTGCTGAAGCTTCCCCTGTCAACTTTCACTTCGTTTTGATCTAAACTGAACCTAACTCTTATCCCGAATAGGCCACCAACCTGCTAATTACTATGATATGGAACAAACTGTCGGTTGTCCATTGACTAAAATACATAATGGGAACTAGAACAATAAATAGTTCAAATTCCGTGTTTATTGCGGGTAAAGAAAAAATTATACCACTGAATTTATTAAAATTAAAATGTAATTATTGCTTTGTAATTTAACAGTAAAATCACTATTACTACAAGTAAACCAGTATATTAATTTCTGGGGCACGGCCCGGATTCGTTCAACTTTTAATAATACGGAATTGAAAAAAAAAAAAAAAAAAAAAACATCAGTCATAGCATGGATGATGCCCGTGTTATGGCTAGATGTTGTCGGGTGACGCCCGTTGAAGTGACATAACACGGATGATGCCCGTGTTGTGGTTTGATGTTGTCGGGTGACGCCCGTTGAAGTGTCATAACACGGATGATGCCCGTGTTGTGATTTGATGTTGCCGGGTGACGCCCGTTGAAGTGTCATAACACGAATGACGCCCGTTAAAACGGCATAACGCGGGTAATACCCGGTTATGACTGCAAGTTCCGGGTGACGCCCGTTGAAGTGTCATAACACGAATGACGCTCGTTAAAGCGGCATAACGCGGGTAATACCCGGTTATGACTGCAAGTTCCGGGTGACGCCCGTTGAAGTGTCATAACACGAATGACGCCGTTAAAGCGGCATAACGCGGGTAATACCCGGTTATGACTGCAAGTTCCGGGTGACGCCCGTTGAAGTGTCATAACACGAATGACGCTCGTTAAAGCGGCATAACGCGGGTAATACCCGGTTATGACTGCATGTTCGCGGGTGACGCCCGTTAAAGCGGCATAACGCGGATAATACCCGGTTATGACTGCATGTTCGCGGGTGACGCCCGTTAAGCGGCATAACGCGGGTAATACCCGGTTATGACTGCATGTTCGCGGGTGACGCCCGTTAAAGCGGCATAACGCGGGTAATACCCGGTTATGACTGCATGTTCGCGGGTGACGCCCGTTAAAGCGGCATAACGCGGGTAATACCCGGTTATGACTGCAAGTTCCGGGTGACGCCCGTTGATTAACCATTGATATTTTATTTACAGGTGCCCGTTTTGTGGTTAGATGTTTTGCGATAGCGAAATTCAAGCTGTATCGCCGCGGAAAGTGAAGGGATGGGTGGCCATCCTGACCGCATTTAGTGACATTTGTTTTGAGTGTCTCCGTGTTTCGGAGGACACGTTGGGCTGTTGGTCCCAGCTAATATTTGATATATGTATGTACATAGATGTTGATCGTCGGGCTTTGGCGGAGGTCGTCGTTTGGCGTTTGGTCATTTGCGAAAGTGAATGTTGTTAAATACCTGTCAAGTTCAAGACTTTTGTGATAGTGGTTTAGTTTTGATAGACACAGATGTTTCCCCCGATGTAAGACCTCAACTTGATGCTATTACAGATAAATTTAACACCACTTTGCTTCCGGTATCCCTAATAACCGTGGCTAGACTAAACCTATGCAGATTGAATTTAGGGATCCAAATAAAACCGTTTGTCAACTGAAGAACGGAGTGTGGTACGCGAACGTATTGATGCCGCAGGCCGGTGTAGTTCGCCTCAGTTTATCGCCGTTGCGAGCCCCATTCTCCTTGTAAAGGAAAATAATGGAAGTGATAGACTCTGTGTCGATTATCGAAAACTCAACGATAACACAGTTCCCGATAGGTTTCCGCTGTCCTTAATTTCCGATCAGATAGCTCGTTTGCATGGTGGGCTACTTCACTACTGTGTTAGTGCTGGCCACGACCGCTGAAGAAGCTCTTGAGGGTCTTTCAACTGTTCTTTCGATTCCTACTGAGAGGAAGTGTTCCTTCTTAAAACGGGAGGTAGAATACTTAGGATACGTTATCAGTAGTGGAGAGATAAGACCAAGATGATGTTCTTTTTCATGTTTTTCTGGACAAATACTTACGACAATATTATGTTCGATTATGGACATTTTCATTTTACTATCATTGATAGTTAACTTTTGTGTTACTTCTAGCTCTAGTATAATTGATTTTAATAAGATAGGCACGGGTGTTCCCATAGAGTCCAAGCCTAAACTTGTGAACCTACTAAAGGAGTTTTAGGAATATTCGTCTCTGGAACACCTTATGGTCATGCTTACGTGAACCCGTTAGAGATTCGACTAGTAGATACAAATAAGACCGTGTATCGTATGCCGTATAAGTGGAGTCCACAAGTACATGAAGTCGTTAGGAAAAATCACCCTTTTTATGTGGTGCCCCTAAGCGTATCATTGCCGATCAGGGCCGGTGTTTTGCGAGTACTGTTTTCAAGGAGTTTTGTAAGTCTTAGGGTATAAACTTGTATTTCATTGCTAGTGGTAACTCTTGTGCAAAAGGTCAGGTCGAACGGGTCATGAGCACTCTGAAAAAAAAACGCCGACCGCTGTCGAGTCCAGCAAAGAGCGTCATGGCAAGATGCTCTCTCTGATGTTCAGCTTGCGTGGAGTTGTACCATCATCAATATCGTAGACATCGATGCTGTTTGCGAACAAGCTGTCATCATCATTTCGTATGGCCTCCACATGAATCCTCAAACGTCTATGTCGAGTTGCCGCAACCAGTCCACTGCCGCCGGCGTAAGGTTATGGAGCTCACGCATACCACCAGAAAAACGACGAAGAGGGCATTCCTCAACAATATGGGTCATTGTTTGGGTTGGAGCCCCACAGTCACAGTCCGGCCCATCTCGGAGACCCCATTTGTGGAGGTGGTAGTTACATTTCCCGTGGCCGGTTCTGAACCGATTAACCCTCGTCCATACAGTACGACTACTGTCAAAACCAGCAGGTTTGACAGTAGGGTCCGGTATCAGTCCCTTTCACGGGTCGTGCTGGAAACTTTCCCAGGATTCACGCCACTCGCTTTGAGGGTTATATTCCTGGTGCGCACTATCCAACCAAATAGGAGATCTAGAAGGCAGTCGCTCAGGAGGCAGTCCGTCAAGTGTCCCACGGATTGGCATCCGACAAGCTGTAACTAGCATGGATAAAAACTATAGCTATGACAAGTCTCATATTGACAGCACAAAGGCGAAAGTTCAACATTTTGCTGTAGGTGATTTTGTTCTTCTGCAGTATTTATCCACTGCCCGAGCTAGCATGGCTGAGATCCAGTCCCAGAGAGAGAGAGACCATTGTTAACAGTGTTGACCTCGCATTAGGATCTGTGTCCGATTGGGTCGACGCCAATCTTGTGCAGTTTAACACTACCAAAACGCAGGCGTGTTTGTTCACAGCTAAACGGAGTACTTTACACTTAACTCCTGACTTTTCGAGGTGTGTCTGTACCGGTTAGTGACCCCCTGAAGCTGCTGAGCGTAAGGAGCTTAATGCCTAATGTCAAAATTATTTTTCCCTTTCTTCAACCTGGTTTCATAACTCCTAGTTGCATATGTGGTGTGTAGTCGTAGCTCCGGTACAAACAAAGAGTGTGCGGCGCACATCCACTATGCAATCGATCTATTTGCAGATAGTTTAGGACATCTCTTTTATCAATTTTGGAAAATATTAAATGACAATTATTGACTATTATATACTTTTGACATATTTATTTGTATGACATGAAATTGATTGAAATGATTTAGATTGACATTGTGCCTAAGTATTATATTTTATTCTATTTTAATTTCAATTGCAAGGTAATTTATACTTTTGACATATTTATTTGTTTGACATGAAATTAATTGAAATGATTTTGATTGACATTGTACCTTTTATATTTTATTTTAATTTCAATTGTAATGTACGTTCTAATTTGATTTAATTTAATTTGTTAATTTAATTCAATTTAATTTAATTTGTAATGTCATTTATCTTTAAGCGTTTTGGAATTAATTCTGTTAGCTTTAAGATGTTTGATAAATAAATAAATAAATAAGTCCAACAAGTCCGCGAGGACGCTTGACGTTGTCAGAATGGCCGTGTCGGAGAACGTCCACCTTGATGATTACAAGACCGTTAGAATTTCAATCCTATAATCGATTTGATTTCTTATTTTAGTTCCAACTCGATTGTAAAGATGGCGTGATAATCGTTACTTAATTCTTTTTAACTGACAGTAACCGGAAGCCAGTGTAGTTTCCTTTAACTTCATGGTGGCAGCACTAGTACTAACTAGTAGTCACTAACCTAAAGTTAAAATTCTTTTTAATGGTAGTATTGGCTCGCCGGACGTCGTTAAAATTAATTAAAATAAGAAAGAGGACGTCCGTTTATTTTTGATTTTAATTTGAGGGGCAACACTATTGCGTATCTAAACGGAAGTCAGTTTAGTTTCTTTTTTTTGAGAATATAAACCATGGTGCCCCCATTTTGCGGACATTCTATTTCCAATCACCGACGAGTGAATACATCCAGCGATATCACGCTCATCTCCATATATTTTGTTAGAAACGGAATTAGAACGAGAGATCTCCTGTTTAAACCACAAACTCATGCAATTATTTTAAATTCATTAAAATAAGGAAGAGATGTAGTGTATGTGAATATGATGCTTAAAAGAACGATCGTTTCATGCCCACACGCCGCTTACCTGGGTAGCGGCGAGTGGGGGCCTCTCCCTATAAAAGGGCATACAGCCCGCCCGCCGACACTTCGTTGGTGGACACGGAGCAGGACGGACGTGCGGGTGACGTCAGAGCAGTGAGCCGACTTCACGTAATAAGCAGACAGTACATGTACAACCATGTTTTATGTATTTTAGCTGTTTAGATGAGAAACAATCGATATCTCGAATTCTGTGTTTGCCTTTTGTGTTTGGTTAGAGCACAGTTAGTATAACTATCTATTAGATAAGACAGCAATAGGTAAATAAATAATAAATAAATATCTCTGGACATAATTCACACAGCGAGCGCCATCTAGCCCCAAACTAAGCATAGCTTGTAATATGGGTGCTAGACAACGGATAAAGATTACACAATATACTATTTTTTTTTGTAAATACATACATATTATAGAAACACCCAGACCGATACAAAAAAACATGTTCATGCACACAATTTTTTTTACCGTGCGGGGATATTATCGAACCCGCGACCCTTCAAGGTCCAAGAAAAGTTCAATCATACTTAATATATTGTAATTAGGGAATGCAAATCTCGCGAGATTAGGGCTCAAGCGAGATCTCGCGAGATTATGAATATCAGTACTGCGAGATCTCGCTAAAATCGAGATCTCGCGAGATTTAGCAATTTTGTGTGTTTTTTTGCAAATAATCACAATATTTGAATACATTAGTATTTTATTTAATAAAAATCATAAGTATTATAAGATAAACATTTATTTTCACGAAATAAAACAACTTAAAACGGATAAAAACTAGCGATATATTCTACATTTTAAATCCGTGATCACAACTGTTGAAAAGTGGTCGAAACGTCGGGTTTTAAATTTAAAATGTAGAATATATCGCGAGTTTTTATCCGTTTTAAGTTGTTTTATTTAATGAGTAGTAACCGCGTAAACATCAGAAACCATTTTTTTTACGATTTTTTTCAAAAAACTTCTTTTTTAGTGTTTGAACTATGCCAGCACTTGACCACACAGTAGCCTGATGTTAAACAACTATGCGGTCTACAATATAGCGCACTTGCTTAGGTAAAGCCCGTTAACACGTTCACTGCGTAGCCATTTTTTATGGAGTTTCAGCCAGTGCGAATGAGGTCTATTCGAGACAAGTTTGAACTCCTTTACAGTGCGTATGAGACCATATCGGCCTCACAAAGTTATGTTTTGAAAAAATACCTTAATTGTAGTTCAAAAAGGACAATATCTGCTTGAAACTTTACCATTACAAACTTAAATAGTTGTTAAATCTAAATATAGCTTCGCCGGCAGTTATGACATTTATGTATTGAGTAAATGAAAAATATATATATGGCATCTGTTCTGCCTCACATCGCACTGAAATGAAGTTCGATTCGTGTCTCGACTAGTGATGGGAGTAAAAGAAAGTTGCAGTGTCGATATATTATATTAATTTGTTGTAGCAGCCTACGCAACGTTTTCGATGATCAGTTTTAAAGTACATGATCAACGCATCTGCCATTAGGAAATCCGGAAATAAAACTCACGTTAGATATGAACGCCATTTTTAAGATAAAGTATGTCAGTGTGTTTTTATGTTAGGGGAATGAATGTGTGCATATTTGTGATAAACTGTGAGTACATGTTTGAGAGAGAGTGTGTGTGTACTCTTACTCTGAGTATAACAGCTGTGACCATTGCAGAAACGAACTTGTATTTGCCAAAAGATAAAATTGACTTTATAACGGAAATAACCTGGAATTATAAGCCGGAAATATAAACTTAACACTTAATTTAAGTTACAAGTAGATATAACAAGCTTAAAACCACACCATGCTGTAGCAATCAATATGCATTTGGAATTTTGGAACAACTCAATCCTAGGGAAAAAAACACATAAAGTGTAACATTTAAGACATAGTATTATTTAAAGTTTACTATCGCTTTGGCTTTAGCTGTGTTGCTATGTAAATCTATTTATTAAATAAAAGTTAAATAAATTATTATTTTAGGTGAATATTTAGCAAATAGATTGTAACGTAATCTTTGCAAAAACAGTTGGATTAAAAAACAAACTGTGACTCTCTGTCCTCCCTGTGCTCCCGTATCGACACTTATCACAACACTAAACTAGCAGCACATAACCCTTTGCGGCTATGAGTCCTAAAATTTATGAGGCAGATTTGACCTCAATCCGCACTGTAATTGATTAATTTTTATTCAGTGCGTATGAGACCTATTCAACCTCATGTCTTAATAACTACGCCATTGGATTATATTTCGTAAGAGAATTGATTTTGTATATTTGTCTCTGTCATACTACTAGGAATATTATCATAATCGTCCCCCGCACAGAGTGAAAGATCGTGATTTTGACTGCCGCACCAGCAAGAAGTCACGCATGGGGCGTTTCGACCTCATAATGCACTGAACGTGTTAATTCTGGCCTTGAAGAGCCCTAAGTTATAATGGATAGGAAAGACTGACCCAGGCATAGAGTTCCAATCCAGGGCAGTCCGTTTCAAAAAAGACGAAGCAATTCGCTTAGTCCGTACACACGGTCTCAACTCTCTCTAAATAACAGAGAGGCAAGCAATCCTCCTCTGATGGTCAAGGCTCAAACATTGTTTGAGCCTCATTGTTGCACGCACGACACGAACGAAACTGAGAGACACCTCCTGCCACGACCGCTATCTCAAGCCGCCGCCTCACCCGCACCGAACGAAACCAACAGATTGCAAGTCCGACCGTGTCAGTTCGGGCTCCGAAGAGGTTTTTGTGCTCGAGTTCAATCTCGTTAATCTCGCGAGATCTCGTCCTGTTTTCGACCGAGATTCAATCTCGCAAAAAAAGGCCGAGATCTCGCAAAAACGAGATCTCGCGAGATCGAGATTGCATTCCCTAATTGTAATGTAACCGATATCTCTTTTTTAAGGCGTAAACGTGACTACGAAATTTTTATCAACATATTTATATTATCATCATGAATACATATTTTATTTCTTTTTTTTTTATCAATTAATCATTGTATTATATTTATGAGCTGTAAAATTTCTGAAATAAAATAAAATTACTGAAGGGTACATAATCTTTCGAAAATAAGTATGTATTGCCGTTTTGTTTATTCAGTTCAATTCCTATCTTGGTTATGAAATTGCTCGTAATCTTACTAATATTTTAATGGCGAAACTCTTTTACACAAAAACCACTGAACAGATTGTTTACGCTTATGAAACATGGACTAACAGCTTATACGCTGTCGAAATGGCTAACGGAAACAAGGGTTTTATATATTTATTTATTAAATAATAGTAAACAAACATAGATAGGAATACATAATACTTATAAAAATGGATTAAAGTAGGTAAAAGAGAATCGTGGCACTATTCCAAATTCCCGAACGATTTAGCGAATTGTTTGTACTTCTTGATGTTGTACCTACTTTCGTACTAGCAATACTAGCAATAAGATTGGCTGAAAAGAAATATAATAAAAACTAAAATACCATTTTCTATTTCACTTTTGTGAGTAAAATTTTTCTATGTCCACTTAGTAGACAAGCACGCAGCTCACCTGACATTATTCCATTGAGGGATACCTAATATCAGATGGAAATCGTGCTTAAACGCTCATATAAATTTTGTTTGTTGTCAAATATTCTGTGTCCTTTAAGCAAAACATAAGGAATTGGAACACTTATGAATATTGTATTTCGTGTAAGTAAGTCATTCGTATGTCGTAAGTACACAAAATTATATGAACCAGTCAATGAACCTATTTATTTTGATTTACCTTTATTTATGACAATCACATTGATGCATTTGGTTAAAATAAAATATGATTTTACTAAGAAAAGTCGTATAGGTATGCATCGAAATTGTATTTAGGAAAACTATAAGTAAATCAATTTGTAGACTTGACATGGAATCCCCATTTATCAAATAGCAAAAAATATTTATACGATCTGTACGCAAACAAACATACCTACCTAATGGAATCTTAGTTGGTAACAAGTGATTTACAAATAGCATGTGTGACTGTCTTGGATATATCTATGTGTCAAACAGTAGACAATGTTTTATTGTATTTTGCAGGAGTCGTGATGAAGAAAATGGCGCAGAAGTGGAGAGGACAGGACGCGGTTGGGCGTCTAGCACAAACCTTAGCTCCATTGAACCTTCCAAGAAAGACGCCTTCTCCACTGGTACATATGTATACCATCTATTTAATCATTCCTACTTATATTAATCATCATTCTCTTTGCTCTATTAGTGATGAATGCCAAAGACAAAATTTATTTTGCTACTTGATTTAAAACGTAACTCCCAAGTTTTGCCATTTAAGTACTTGTGAGGCACAAGCACTTAAATGACTTGGGTGAAGAACCAAAATAACAGTGATCATTTTCACAATTTGCATGTGCGGAGAGAAAAATGTCACGGCCGTGAATTTTCATCATTAGCTTATCTTATTTAGTGATCATTAGTAGTGGATTTGTATGCAAATCAATTCATCCTCCGGTTTCCCCTTTACACCCGATTAAGACGAGCCGGTGCCAGCCTTGTGGCTATTGACCAGCGCATCCTCTGAGGTCCCTGCTTTTAAGTATTTTTGCACAAAGATTTGATTAAAACAACCCGTCAGTTTTTGATGCTAATAATCTTTGCAAATGCTGTCATCAGTGGTAACTTATGAGGATTGGAAATTGTAGTCAAAATACACTCAATTTTTTACTTTAGACGTCATTTTACAAATATTCGACCTTGCCTGAGTATCTTAAACATTTTGCGTTTCATCTTCCCGTCGACACTTAGATCACATCTGCTCGTTGTAATCTAATTTTTCTTTATGTATAAAAACGAGTCATATTACGTCATTGGCTCTTCCATGTCTAGTTGAAGTCTAGATTCTTTTAATAGCATTTTGTTACAAACGAAAAATAAATTTTAAATACGAGACAACATTCCAATTAGGTATTTGACCTTGCCCTAAACTTCGTTGCACTTCAATTATGCATTTAACAATCATAATACTGAAATATTTTACAATAAAAAAACATATTAGGTACGAGGACGACGGTCACCACTAGTTTCAATTCTTGTCGTGAACTCTTGATTTTTTACAATTTTTTACAAACCATAAACGATAACCATGATCCTGGACTAGTCACATCCTGTTTGTATTGTATTGTTAAATATTCTAACCATATTGGCGACTAAAAAGAGTAACTACTTATCGAGTTTCTTGCCAGTTCTTCTTGATAGATAAAAAAACATTCCGAATCCGGTGGTAGAGTCACCTTGTAGTCTGACGATTCATAAGTGCATCTTTGAAGCCTATATGAATAAAGCTTATTTTGATTTTATATTTACATCAGAAATATTAACTACATTCGTATGATAACAGGGTTCAGTCGAACCAGCGCAGCGTGGACGTCGACGCCGGACTTGGGGGCCAACGAGACAGAATCCACGACCGCCGTCACAGTCAGCCTCAAGCTGCCCAAGAGACGGCTCACAGGCCCGCTGCCGTCTTTAGACACTGGGCAGAATCATAACACGGTCACAAATACTGTTACAGGTAACTTAGTTTGTTAGCTTTATGCGTAATAGCTTAGGTATCTCAGTCGTCCTGTGATCGCATTTCACAGTTCAGATCTTAAACAACAAAAATAGAAAATAAAGTTTTGGAATATGATTTAATGATCACTATTGCTGTCATGTACCTAATCAAAACAAATCGAAATCAGGTATTAACAATGTAGCGTTTAAAAATGTTCATTCATTCATGTTTGTTTTTATTTGTGCCACAGAACTGTTACGAAATAGAGCACTTACTAACTATTAAACATTGAGCTCACGATACACCACCGCTATCTCGTCAAGTTTCATAAATTCCATTCTGACAAGCACTCTATTCCACTACAAGCATAGCAACTTTGAACGGTATGACTCCTGAAAAGTTACACGGATGTGCCTGATCGATCGTCCAGTAACAGGAGCTTGTTTTCGCGCTAATTATGACTCAGTCACGGCATTGAGTTCAGAGTTGCGAGAGTGTTAACGAATAAACCAGAACATTTACTGCTTAATCAGACGAATCCTTCTGAAGTCTGGATAAAGGTCATCCTCTTTTATAGCACAGTAAACATTCATCATTTTGAAACCGTATTGTTTACATGAAATTTTCGAGTTAGCACATTTTCGATGTGACTTGTGATTAATGCTAATTTTAATACCTACCTAGCATCCGGTTGTCACTAGCCTATTTGACTTGTTTTATTAGAGTACTTGTCAGGTTTATCGGAATCACTGGCAAAAGTGACGTGAGATGTGTTTGGGCCTTAATATTAATATACTCTTCAAATGAACGCATTTTTTGCAACAGTTTATTAAGTTTTAGTCAAAGAACGTCCACGCCCATTGAGCCGTAGAACCGACATGCCCACATACTCGAACCTTTACTCACGAGCTTCGCATATAAAAAATATTAATAAAAGATTACTCACGCTATTTTTCGCGGCAATAATCCGGTCTTATAATAGACACTAATAAACAGAGTCTATTCTTCAAATTATCTAAAAATATATGTGCAATAAAGTTATAATGAGCGTTGTTGATGCAGACACGGTGACGCTGCGGCGGCCGTCCCCGTCGCCACCGCCTGCCTCCGCCAACATCACCATATCCAAGAACGACTCGCTTGCGGAGCGTGTGCGCAAGGTAAACAAACATTATTATTCATACGTTAAGGAGAGTGACTGAAGCTTTGGTAATATATCTAAAATTAATATCTTTTGATCACAAAATTGACAATTTAGCGTCATGTGAAAACAAACCAAGGTGAGTGTGCGGGCGCTTTTGGCGAGGGGTGTATCGTATGATAGGTTTATCGTAGGTATATCCTTGTAAAATGAATGTCTTAGGCAGACCTAAAACAAGATTAGGAAACGATAATAATTCTCAGAAAAAAATATACGATAAAAGAAGCTAATATGATTTTCTGTTAATTATAAACAGAAATACGATCTTCTTGAAACGATGACAAATAAACTGGAGGAAAAGAATAACTAAACGTCTACTTAAAAAACTATGCTAGATAACTTTCGCTTGAACTCAAATTCGAAGTATTTAAATTTTAGGAATACGAGTACCTAAGTACCTACCTACTTTAGTAGGTAGGGTGTAATACTAAATGAAATCAAATTTTGTGAAATCATTGCTCGTAAACGTGCGGACGTAAATATCACGTCGCGTTTCGCTGAACCGTGTCGTTGATACAACATTGATTTGATTAATTGAACGATTGTTTTAACTACGATCAAAGATAGAACTTGCGTAATACAACCATACAACACAGCTAGGCAAGGGGCCAACGTAAACGGGGTAACACAAAAATAGGGTAAAATTCAAATTATTAGATACTCATGTGGACGCACGTTCATATTTCACTTATTCAAATACATATAACCATCCATCTTTTCGAAATAATTTGATGATATTAAACACAAACATTTTCATATTGAAACAAAAGAGTTCTTAGTAAATGAATACCAGCACACGGTGTAAGGACTTCTCAAACAATTGAGATATTGAGTTACAAAACAACCGCAAGTTCGTAAAATGTTATTGCAACATACATTTTATAAATACGCTTGAGGAAAGACTTACAACAGATTTCCACAAAGGAAGCCGAAAGCGCACATTAATTCCCTTCACAGTCACGTGGCTCTCGAGCGAAAACTATTAATACTGAAGGGTTTAAAATAACAAGGTGGGAATTTAGAATATTTTCACTTTGAACGTTTAGAAAAACACGAGGAGCATAAGTGGGTCACGCCAATAGAGTCGTCCGCGGGATAGCTTTCGACCCGCTGCAGGCGGTGCCTGGCCCGAAATAAACTTAAAAGGTCGCGGCAACTTAGCTCTGGCAGCGCGCAAGACGTTATAATTAATTGAGGAAATGGCCTGTTGCTATTCTGCTTTTGCAGACGAATTAGGTAAATCAAGCAATCAATGTGAACTAAATTGTTTAAAGAAAAAATCTAATAATTAATCTGATCTTGAAATTATAAAATCCGAGAATTTCGACAAACTTGGAGAAGAATTATGTTCAGAAACAAAAATACGCCTGCTTTGCAGATTGCAGATTTCGATGTCACTTTTATACTTATTATTTTTTGCTTAAATCTGTCCATTTAATTCCTCTATCTATTTTCCAGACAAAATAAATAACATTTTTAAATTTAGGGTCTATGATATTTTAAAAATAATATCATGGTGTAGGGTACCTATTTCATTTTTTTAAATCGTGAAGGTAATTTTATACGAGATTTTGCTTGCCTTCAGTCTGTTCTCCTACCAAAGCTTTCTTGCAGAACTAATATTCTTAGTTATGAGTCACACATCTACATACAAAATCATACTTTCAGATGCAATTAATGAAGAGTCAAAACAGTTTTGAAAAAGAATCCAGTATAGAAAAAGACCGGGAAAGGCGAAGTTTATCAAGAAGCAAAGAAGAAGACAAAAAAAGAGAAGAGGAGAAAAGAAATAAGGAGGAGGAAAAAACAACGCGGCTAAAAGAAGATCGGTTAGCGTCCAAGGAAGATGTCAACTTCATGATGCAGGTATTTAACACGGTCTTTTAACTACTTGACCGTTAGAAAAAAGAACGAGTAGATCATAATAATATAATGTATTTGCAGGTAAAAGTTATGTAGATCACATTACTTGTTAAAAGTAAAAATGTTAATTTCTGTTTTCGAGCACGAGCTATTTAATATTGGCTCTTTGGATTTACCGCAATAAGAATAAGAATCATTTATTTGCTATAATGTAGTTACATAAAAATGGAACAAACATATTATACCAATTTTTGGTATGCAAATGACAATGCAAAACTTGCTAAAAACAATGGGCCCAAAAAAAATTAAGTTCATGTGCAGAGATGAGATGTATTCTATGTGAAAGACCACACACACACCATCAACTTTTATTATGATGACACCATAATCGGTCCCAGGGGAAAAAAGTTATCGTCCATAATAATTTATTATTTTTATATGAACATAAATAATTAACATAATAAACATATATTTTTTTCACTAGGACCAATTTTGTCGACGCCATAATAAAAGTTGAAGGTGTTTATTGGATCTACTTCGTAGGCTATGTCCCAAATCTGCACAACATTTTTTATTTTTTGGGCCCAGTCTTTTGCATTGTCTTTTCACAAACAAAAATAAAAATCAAACAATAAACTTACATCACTACAGTACGCGCGCGAGTTCATGTCCATCCTAAAGAATGCGGTAGTGCTGTTACTTAACCTTATTATACTAATATCGATATCGATAGTTATTACCTATTAGGTCAACCATATCCATCCCATATTTTTTGGAACTTTTTAGTGAGTAAACTATTCGTTTCTGAAACGCTTTTCCTACATATGGGGTTACCTCGAAGAGATCGCTTCAAGCGACAAGATCGCCTTTGCATGGTTGTCATGTATTAAGTTTACTTGATCTGTATATTTTTAACATGTGTGATAAAGTGTTTCTATCTGTTTGCAACTCATGAAAAAAATATACCCAATACTTGTTAATGATTTATTACAAAAATGAAAAAATTATAATTATAAAATGCAACATTTAATTAGTCACTATCAGTCAGACATTAGTCTTGTTATTAAACAAAACAATTATAAAAATATCGACAAGCGCGCGTCATTGTCGTCAAGGACAACACTCAACGGCGGACGAATGCGGGTCGGCGGGTGAAGGCGGGGCGCGCTGCTCCCGCGTGCCCCCTCAGTCCCCGATGGACATGAACTCGCGCGCGTACTGTACTTATATAAATATATTTTATAACTAAGTAACAAAACTATTAAATTATTCCCAGATTAAAAATCTTTAACGGTATAAAAGCAGTGTGACATTAGCCATTGCTGCAGTTCTCTCTTAAAATGTCTCTTTAAATCTTTGTCTAACTTTTTTAATCTTTGTCTTTTTTTTTTTAAATGAAAGGTGAAAAGCTCACGCAACACATCAACAAATTCAAAGCCCCCGATGAGAGGGGGTCCCTCTCGAGATAAGGAGGAGTCTGATGACGACGCCAGCACAGCGGGCACAGTTACCACTGACACGACTCTCGTCGACGCCAACGTGAAAGATTACCAGGTAACAACTGAATTATTCCGATCTGTCCCCTGCTTTGTCCCCTTGGGGTGACAGATCGGTCAAAAAAGTTCTATCTGTCCCCCTGTTCCCGACGAGGGGACACATCGAACTTTATTTACCTCCTCAAAGTTTTATCTGTGCCCCTATCGGTAGCTAGACAAAATAACATTAACGGTAAACTAAGATTATGTTAAGTGAGGTCACAAATCTTTCTTTGAGGAGAGTGCGTTAAAGCAACGTAACCGTGTAACGATCATATCCCGAGGCCCACCTTGGAATATGATCGTCCTGCTTCCCATTTAACTCTCCCGCTATCCCTTTCACACCCGGGAGAGACGAGTTCGTGATTCTTCTTCTTATTTATCCTATGAGCAAGCTTTCTAATCGTGATTCAAACACGATTTTTGTTACAAATACTTTCCTGAACACCACACCATCATCAAAATATTGGTTACCCATTCGGCGACGATAAAGAATTATATTTTGTTTTATACTTACTTAAATGAAAATTTTTAATCCTATATTCGTATGTCATTTTGGTCATTTCAACAATCCTCTGATTTACATGGCTTATAAATATCATTTATTGTTTCAGGATCAAATAGAAAGCCTAAAACAAGAAGTTGACACTCTAAGGAAGCGTTGCGAGAAAGTAGAAAAGGAGAAAAGTGATATCCTCCTCCGACGGCTTGCGAACATCGACACAGCCAACAAGTACACATCAGGCCGGTCCTCCGAAGTACTCAAGCTGCAGCAAAAGGTCAACGAACTCACAGCGCAGAATGAAGACTTGAGGGACGAGAAGAAACACTTATCGTTGAAAGTAAAGGAAGTCGAGAGTGAACTTGAGGTAATATTTAAAGACTACTTAAAAAACACAAGACATACAGTTTATACAGTTATGCGCCTACCTATGGTATCATATACATAAATTAAAAAGTTGAGTACCTACCTCTATGCGTATTTCTATATATAAATAAATAATATGTATATGATTACTTTAGTGACGTTTAACGGGGAATTCGGGCTCGTATACTAGGAAATTTAAAATTTTCAGCTTTGCTAAAGATAAGCCAAAGATTTTAATTGTAAAATGCCAGCCCATCAAAGTATTTATTTGGCGTTCTGTGTATTTTTATGGTAGATAGAATAAAGATAGACACTATCGTGTCAAAAGCATGACACGAAATAACCGATACTAAAGTTTCCAAGACCACCACCAGTAACCAAATCTTCATCTACCGTTCTAGGCGCGCCCATCAGTCGAGTCGCAGACACGCCAGATAGAGCAACTCCGAGCGAAGCTGCTAGCGGCGGAGACGCTCTGCGAAGAGCTGATGGACGAAAACGAAGATATGAAGAAGGAGTTAAGAGACCTTGAGGAAGAAATTGAAGAAATGCAGGATAATTTTCGGTAAATCATCATCATCATCATCAGCCTGTGATAGTCCACTGCTGCTCTTCGGTAAATATTTACCGAAAATTTTTCTTGTCACATTATGTGTGGCTAGATGGCGCTGTGCGATATCTCCAATACTCGTACTTATTAATGATAAACTGAGTCATGTTTGCATCAGCATTTTAAGGATATGTGAATAATTGTAGGTCATTTAATATCAATGTAAACGTACATTGTGATCGAAAGAGTTATTGGAATCACGAACTCCCTCATCTGAAAAACCATCAATTAGCTGACTAAAGTACACTTACAAGTACAAATTTATTTATTGAGAACATCAGCAGGAGGTATTAAAAGGTTTCTATCATAGTTTAGAGTCATGTTCGTTTTCATCGATTTTGTTTGCCTTATTATTCCGCGGAACCATAGACAAAAGCTTATTATATCTATTTGTTTCAGGGAGGACCAGGCCGATGAATACTCATCACTTCGAAGGGAGTTGGAGCAAACAATTAAGAACTGTCGAGTTCTATCGTTTAAACTGAAAAAGACTGAGAGAAAAGCTGAGCAGCTGGAACAAGAGAAGGCTGAGCAAGAAAAGAAACTTCTTGAGGTCTGCATTTATTTATATTTTATAAAGGTTCCTGCAATAGCAGAGTGGTGGGGGAGGGGTGATATAACAAAGTTGTCAAATAGTGATGAATACAACCCGACTGAAATCCCGCGCATTTGACGAAACAAATAGCTACCCCTTTTGCACAGCTCCAATAAATATATACAATAAATATAAATAAATAAATAGGAATGGAAGGAACTTACCCATTTAATCACCTTATGAGTTCGCCGCCAGTAATTTCATGATCATTCTCTTATTATCAAGACCGACGTTTGAGTTTTGATATTTCTTTTGGAGACGGAAAGCGCTGGACACCCTAAGCCCCGTTCCTTTTTTCCCTCCTTCCTCATTCTTTCCTCAAAGAGAGCAACGCACCTAAGACCCTAGTCACAGCTGTGCCGGACACGTGCTCGGTTGCCTACCTCCCTTTACTATAAAAAAAACACTATAATATTAACCCACATCAGAAACCACTATTAGTGAAATTACTGGGTATATGAGACCTAAAACTGTCGTCTCGGACTCTCGGTGTAGCAGGCGCAGGGTGGTGCCAGACAGTAACTACTTAGTTACTGTTTGGCACTGAACTGTCTAAGGGCAGGCGTGGCGCTTACAATTAGGTGTACGATCTGCTCGTCTTGTTACACATTGCAATAAAAAAAAAGTTTGGATAAAAAAGTTCAGCGATTAAACCTGTGCATATCGGTTGACAGATAGTCGGCGGTAAGGAAGGTCTGTCACGCGAGAACCGCATCAAGGAACTAGAGCAGGAGGTGTCGCGGTCCACGGAGGTGGCTCTGCGGTTACAGCGGGAACTCGCTGAGGCTAAGGCCGGAGCGCCCGCTAACAACAATAGCTTGAAGAAGCCGCAACCGCCTGCGGACGGGGTGAGGCTTTGATCTTCAATCATTTAGTTATTCATATAGTATGCAAACTTAATGGCATGTATAGTACGGTTACTTTTCCATGTAACTTCACGCTTACAACTTATCACTAAGCAGTTTTAAAAGTTTCGCACGGTGTCCAGCAGAGACGCCAGATGTTACACATAACATCCACTAGTTTATAATTATATTTATTATTATTCTCAGTTTATACTTGACTAATTCTTTATTATTTGTATAGTACCGAAAATATAAATATTTTTGTTAATTTGATCTGAAATATGGTAATTAAGTCTTTTAAATCCGGTGGAAGGGAAACTGTCAAATAGGTCCTACCGAAAAAAAAAAAGAATGCACTGCCTCACATAAGACACCAAAGCCAGAATGACCGATTTTACTACTACAGTGGAGATTAAACTAAACGCAATTTGTTCGGGAGCAGCAGAAGGTGTCCCGATCATCACTAACACGTGGCGGCAGCCAGGAAGACCCGGCACAGCTGCTGCGGGATCTGCAGGACTCGTTGGAACGCGAGGCTGATCTGCGCGAGCAACTCAAGAACGCAGAGGAAGAGGTAAGGAACTGTAGTCTCACTGTTATGTCCTGCTCCCATATCCTTTGGATTCTTCTTTCACCAAGTGGTTTGTCCCGAACTAGTCAGGGGACGCTGGCACCACGATCCAGAATTTGGCTAGTCCAATTATATAGCCCGACCAATAAAATAAATAACTTCGCCATATTGCGGAAAAATATAGGGACTAATTTCTTCAATTGGCAATGTAACAATCAAATAAAAAAACAATAAGATGGCATTCATTATTATTTTTTTAGTGTGATGTCAATTGTCAACCGTGCCTTGTTACTATTGGATATTGTGAGTTATTTGTGAGTATAACCATAGCAACCAAGTGTTGCTATAAGCATAGCTAATGTGGCGTCTCCAGAGCAGGTTTATTATTTTCCTGGGGGCTTAGACAAGATGACATCGTTTCATAGCTGGCGAAATTATTTTTTTTATTTGATTGTTGCCACTTGAAAAAATTTGTTCCAACATTTTTACGCAATATGACGAGGTTTTTTATTTTATTGGTCGGGCTATAGTGTAAATCAAATTCGGAAATACGATTATTACTTAACAAAAAACGATGCCTAATAACAAAAAATACAAATGACGATTTCAGATTATACCTGTACTCAAATCTGTAATGAAACGAAACTGGCCAAAGACGAGTGATTGCTATTGGCCGATCGTTCAGCACATTGTACATGTAGCTTCCATTGTATGTCGTTCTTCATATTTACGTTTGATTCATAAACTTTTATTATAAAGACATAAGTTAAGTGACAAATACGAGTACTACACATTTTATCACACACAGACAATCTTTTGAACAGAGAAAATTGATATCTTAGCGATTAGATTACTTTTCCGGTGAAGTGCGATACTTATCACGTTTGTGACGTCAATTTTTCATCTTTTTTTGACGAATGAAGTAGGTACACATTTAAATGTAATTAGCCACTTTAAGATTAATCGAAAGATATTATGTAGTAGTAGTAGTAGTTTGTATCAGGATAATATGGTAGGTATAATACAGTTGGCACAAAGTCAAAGTTCAATATCTCTATGTACCTATCTAACCTCGTTTATTTATACTTCTCACACGTAAACAACTTGTTTGTTTAAAAATATGTTCGATAAAATTATATTTTTTCTAGCTGATATAGTCTAGTTACAGAAATAATATTGAGATTATCAAGGCGAAAATAGACTTTACCGCATATCTGGTTTATAGGTTACGTACGAACCTACATAATCAAAAAAGAACGAAAAATCCGCTTATTAACAGCACCGCATACAACACATAAATCAGCTTCAGTTAACATCTTCACGCCTATTAAACGTATGCCGCCAATTACTTAGTTTTACTAGAGAACAATTGCATTTAATAGGGCATTAGCTCTTGCTAGCGGCCAGATGGCGGGCTGCCAGCTGACTGACTCACCGCCGCGACACAAATATGTTATCCGTAAAATAAACGACATCTAAGTACCTAACACGATATTATTGTCTTTAAGGCAGACAATTTATTTGCCCTTCCCGTAAACTCGCTTCCTGGAGACAAGACATTTATAGAATATTATTTTCGAACAGGCTAGCCGATATCGGCAACGCTTCGGAGGCCGCAGGATTCCCCCGACACTTTCGCAACCATTCCATCCCGATCTCATACCTCCTCAGACGCCTGCTGCAAACGTTGACAAACATATTTTAGAAAACTCTAATCGTCGTATATTAGAAATGCAATTAGCGTTAGAAAAAGGTTTATCTTCTCTTGAAATAAGCAACTTATCTGTCGGAGTCAACCGCGTGGCTCAGGCGCCGCAAGATCACACAGTCCAATATTCCCAGGGTAGCCAAACAGAAGTTGTAATGATACATGATGTTGCGACTGACACTAGAAAAATCACTTTGGACTCCTCCATACAAAGTGATAATAATATACTTGATATGTATACTCAAACGGAGATAGTTTTTATGAAGAATAAAAATATACAGGCTTCCTCTTATGGTCATAATGGTTTTACCCAAACAGAGAAACCAAAAGTTAGAAGCGTGGTCGTTCAAACACCAAATAAGCTGTACAGTGACAAATGTCAGCAAGTTCTAAGATCTAGTATAGAATATACAGATGCGAGCACCGAGACTGAAATTAGAATTGTCTATAATCAAGCCACATCAACCGAGTACTTCGAAGACGATAGCTATATAATTATAACCGATGTAGATGGCAAGGACAATGTAACAGATAAGTCTGAGAGTCCGCCGCTGACGCCCGACAAAGCCGAAGCGGGCCCCTCGTCTCCTCTCACCTACCCTTTCGTCTCGTTATTCAGCCCCCTGGCAGTAAGGTTACCGAACATAGGTACATTACCATTTTATCCCCGATATTTTACATGTTTTTCCGTTCCGTTATAACTTATCCGTAACTCACTTCTGTAATTACTCTCTTAATATTATAGACTAGAAAAGCCGTTGTCAGATAATAATAACTAACGAATATTTTCAGGCAAATAATTTACGTAAAACAGCGTCACGGGTCGAGGACGACAATGAGTCCTTGCTTCTACAGCTGAAGAAAATGGCTACCAAAGCCAGAAGTACGTCTAAATGTTATAAAATTCCACTTAGTTTTTGTTAAAACCTATGCCTATCCGTATGTATACTTTAATTCTAGATAACATCCGACATCCTTTAACCTCCTACTCTCTCTTTGCTGGTATTTGTTTTTCTCTGCATCCTTTTCAAAAATACTAACCCGCTTTTTAAATTCCGATGCAGAAGGCGTATCAATGGTAGCCATTTTCTCCAGTTATGATGAAACCTTCCACTTGTACTGTACATAATTTAAAAGGAATTTGACCGTTAAACCATCATGATGCTTGATTGGTACAAATGTTATATGGAACCGTAAATACATTGGTAACCGTAAATAATACTACTAATATTTCCTTAACACAATCACTAATCACAATTGTATTCTAATTTGTCCACCTGAACATTTTGTTTTGTCTTTTTTGTGACTTTGTTTTTGTTATACGCAAACTACATTATAAATATTATTATAACGAATCATATCTTTGCAGGTAGAAAATTGTCGCCCACTCCTCCCTCAAACAGACTGGCCATTGAAGCACCAAATGAAAAGGATGAGGGAATTTCAGATGAAGAGGACCCGGCGGAACTCCGTCTGCTTCTCGAACTCAATGAACAGGTATGTATATAACTAACTACATAAGTGATGTACCATAATTCATGTTGATACCATCAAGATATATTATTTTAAGGAAGCGGCTGTGTTACGGCGAAAGGTAGAAGACTTGGAACAAGATAGGGAAACACTAAGAAAACAGGTTAAGGAACTTAACGACAAAATTGCCAATACTAGCACCAAAACTGTGGCGAATTCCGCATCGTCATTAAGGCGAAATACGGCAAAGAGCAACAATTTAGCAGAAGAAAAAGTTAAGGTAAGAGTTTAACAAAAGAGAGAGAGGGGTATCATAATCATAATACCTTTTATTACAGCTATCTTGGCCTTGTAGGTACTAGAAGACGAAATAGATGAACTTAGGAAGAAACTGATTGAAAAAGAACGAGACTGTGAAAGGTTACATGCGGAACTTAGCTTAGCGCAAAAGAAACCAAAAGCATCGTTAATTAAGAGCAAGTAAGTAATTTATTGATATTTTAAATAAAAGGGGTCGATAATAAGAAAGGATTGATAAATTAGTTCTTTTCATGGATTCCAAAGTAAAAAAAATTAATTAACCCAATGTTTAAATAAATTTTTTTTTCTTCAGATCTCTCGATAGTTCAAGTGAACAGCAAAATGTTGACTTAAAACGACAGCTTCAAGTGATAGAACAGGAAGCTAGTGTACTTAGATCAAAAACACAAAGTCTCGAGGCAGACAACGAGAAGATTATGGCAGAAAATAAAAAACTGCAGGTACTATATTTAATAACGTACAAACATAAGGAATGTGTAAGTGCAATAAATGATACTAACGTTACTTTGTGTTCCAGTTGTTGAAGAATACTAAAACGTTACGGACTGATAAAGCTGTAGAGCAAAATGCAATCAAAATTACTCAATTGGAAAAAGAACTGAAAGAAGCTCATGCAAAAATCAAAGAATTGGAAAATAACAAAGATAAAGAAGAAAAGACTGAAAAGAAAGTTAGATTTGGCGGAGAAGTCACTAAAAAAGATAGCGACCTTCTAAAAGCAAAACAAGATGAATTGGACAAACTAAAACTCAATTTTACCAAGGTGGACCTTATAACTATACCCATATTTTCTTTAGCAGTATTGTATTAAGTTAATAACAAAATCCAATGTCTTCCACAGCTTGAAAAAGAAAACGCAAAACTACAAGCGACTCTAAAAGCATTGAAGGAAGATGCGATGAAATCATTTAAACCACGGACTCCCAAAAAATTAACGGACCTTACGACAAAACTACAGATGAAGAGGATGGTAGAGGACCTTGAAAATGAAATTGGTATTGATTGTTATGTATTTACAACATTTTTATTTATCAGCATATAAACTATACATTATTATTAAATCCCCAAAAACAATTATTACAATTAATTATAACAGTTGTTTAATTTTTGCTGCATGTCATTTTCTTTCAATAGGAGAAATGTACGTGGTAATGAAAAATGCTGGCCTTTCTGCTAACGAAATTAATGCCAAAGCTCAACTAGAAAAAGATATTGAGGAGATTAGATCGAAATTGTCTAAAAATGAATCAGAATTCACAAATGAAAAGAATAGGTTACAGACAGAAATTGCTAAACTCAAAGATCTCAATACTAAATTAGAAACAGATAAAAATAAGGCTACAGATAAATGTAAAAGTTTAGAGACGGAAAAAGATAAAGTTCTGAACGAATTGAAAACGCTTAAAGGTGGAAAGCAAGATCTTGAAGCTCAAATTACACAACTTAACTCTGATCTCAGTAAGTATTATTTAATAATTAAAACTTTTGTAATTTTTCGTACTTTTCATGGATAATAATTTACATTTCCTACTTTATATTTTTCTGCAGAAAATTCTAACTCTCAACAGACAGCGATGGCTGATTGTATGAAGAAGATAGAAGACCTCAAAAAAGATATGGATATAAAAGATAAGGAAATTGACAAACTGAAGAAGCTAGTAGAAAACGTAAACAAATTAGAACAAGACAAAAATAAATTGCTCAAAGAGGTAAAATATTTTTATAAAAAGAGCAAGAAAAAAACAGCTAATTTGCTCCATTTTTGTTGCATGCTAATAATATATTTTTATTCCTGTATTACAAAATCGTACGAATTTCAGGTTGGAGATAAAGCAAAGAAAATAGGGGAGCTAGAGAAGAAATTGAAAGAATCCGAAGAGAAGTGTAAGAGAATTGAGAAACAGCTAGCTACCAGAAAGGATCGCGTAACCAAATTAGAGAAAGAGGTAAGCGATCTCATGCAAACCTATTCAACAACCATGTTCATTGTCATATAATTTAATGAATCATTTTCTTTTTGCAATATTACAATAATTTATCACACTAACCCATCATCTTCATCAACATTAGCTCTCAGAAGAAAAGGAGCAAGCCGAGGCACTGGTTAACTCACACAGACGTTTATCTATCGAATTTACAAGCGAAAAGGATGAAATACATACGAAACTAATGAAAGCTGAAAGCAGAGTTATTAATTTAGAAACCGAAATGAGAGAATTGAAGACTGATTACGAAATTAAAATTACAAACTTGGAAGCGGCCATAGCTGCTAAAGACATTCACATTAAACAGCTGGTAGTAATACCTCATGTTTGGAGTGGAATGATACACCACTGCATGTGTTTTAGAATTCCACCTCAACCCGACACCATGCACATAGTTATACTGTTTTTAGCAAATGGTACAAAATATAGTACTGCGCACGTTGCACCCTTTGCCATCCCCTCAAAGATTCCATATTATTATACAGTTTTTTTTTTCATGATTTTTGTAGCGGTAGTAATTCATTTTTAAGTAACATAGTTAATAACATAAATAATTAATATGAATACTCATTTGTATTTGATTTAGGAGGACGCGTTAAGAGAGACATCAAACCAGAAATACGATGAGGCAATATCGTCAGTTGAAATGGCTCAAATGCAGGATAAACTAGAGAAAACAGTAAAAGAACTGCAAGAGAAGGAAGAAGAACTAACAACAGCGAAACAAGAGCTGAGTAAGACTGAGAAGGAACTATCCGCATTGCAATCAGAAACTTCCAAGATGAAGTCTGATCTCGCCAAACTAGAAATTGAAAGAAAGGACTTGGACAATAAATTGCAAGCTGAAAAGAAAGAATCAGGTTACTGGGAAAGTAAGGCTTCGGAAATGGATACTGATTTGCAGGTAATTTCAACAACCTTCACTTTACTTTCGATCAAGGCAGAATACTATTTTTTTAATAAATAGCCTTATTTTATTTTATTTTATGGCT
The DNA here is from genome assembly GCA_949319885.1 of Mecyna flavalis. Taxonomy (NCBI): domain Eukaryota; kingdom Metazoa; phylum Arthropoda; class Insecta; order Lepidoptera; family Crambidae; genus Mecyna; species Mecyna flavalis. Next base: position 13,859,964 of record OX439426.1, read on the forward strand.
TAAACATATTCTCAGAAATGATTCCATATTATTAACTGAAGTTGGATGAAGCTCATTCTAGTTTTCTACAAACTATTGAGTTATTGTCTGTTATAAAGTAGATAACATTCATTTTATTTTTTATATTTATTTTCGATTTACAGGCAGAGAGGAAGAAATTAGAACGCATGCGCATTGCTCACGATAAAGACATAAAGAACAAAGAAGCAGAACTAGCAACATTGAAGGGTAAACTAAAGGTCCTCGAACAAACTTCCGGCGCTGGCGCCAAGAGGATTGCTGATCTTAAACAGGAATACGAAGAGACCGTTAAAAGTAAGTTATCCGTTAATCATTATTTCCTTGGTAATAATTTGGCAGAAAACTTTTTTGTATTAGTTCTTCTTATCAAACAGGACTCTTCAATAGCCTCGTTTTTTAATGCTAGATCAGTTGCCAAACATGTATCTACCTGCTGGTTAGCGGTCACTGCGGCCTATTCTATTGAGGGACACTTCACCAGGAAGGGTTATCAATCAAATCAAATCCCCATTAATGGGGATTTGTGAACTTTTAGTTGAATAACCCACCAGTGGGTTATTCCACAAATCCCCATCGGAAATCCCCATTAATGGGGATTTGTGAACTTTTAGTTCACTAATCCCCATTAATGCTTATGATGCGGATTTGTGGAAAAAAGATGTTGATGAAGATTAAGCGTCGCTAAATGTGTGTCGTTAAATGGACTTAGTTTTTAATAATATAAGCTACTTTTATGTTGCGATTATTCATTATTTTAATTTCTAGAGCTGGAACACTCGTTGGCAGTGGAGAAAGCAGAGTATGAGGAGTTGACAGGCAAATACGAATTGTTAGAAGAGGAGCATGTAGTCACCAAGGCTAGACTTACTGTTGAGAAAGAACAAGCACAAGGGTAATAATTTTATTTGCATTTCTCTTATTGATATGGAATACTTTACTTTATATAATAATACTCTATCTATATAATGCTTTACTTTAATTTATATACTAAACTGATATTTGTTTTCAGAGAACTGATACACGTCCAAAAGGAATTAAATTCAGCATTAGCGGAAATCAAGAGCCGCCAAGAAGCATACGAATCACAATCTTCAACGTGGCACAAAGAAAAATCAGACATGCAGGTAATGGAGAATGTTCACTAGTTTCGATTTTTAACTTTTCTTAAAGTCCATATGAAATAAAAAAAGTATGTATAAAAATTATTTCGATATGTCACTTAGTTTCCGAAATATTGAATTTTAAACGGCGCGAGTGTTGGCCGGCCGGAGCTCGTTGCGGTGACGTCACTTTACATACTCTCACGCAGTACATTGCGCGCTCCGATACGGTTATTTCGTAGTGAACCGTACCGGAGCGCGCACGCAACGTACTGACCTGTGACGTCATCGTACTGCAGCGCCAGCATGGCCGACGCGCGGCGAACAGGATTTTTAAATGTCTATAAAATCTAAACTAATTGATATTTTGGCATGAAACAAAAAATAATGTGTTTATATTCACATAGGCTTTACTGTGACAAAGTTACAAGCTATTTCGCATACCTAGTAACATTCTCCATTACAGTGCCTATTGTAATAGAGTAAGTTTCTGCGGTAGCAGATGTGGGGGAGGGTAGACAAATGAAGAGCTATCATACACGTGATTTGACGTCTAGTTCAGTTATAATAAATGTATGGCCACTTTCGCGTGTCATTTTCAGATATCAATGATGATGTCTTGTTCTTTTCAAAGAAGCATTGTAAGCATATATGACAGATAAAGTATCCGGAACAGGGGGCCTAGACAAAGTAACATTTTGACAGCGATAGCGAATTCCGCTATCGCTGTCAAACTTCAAATTGTATGGATTTAACAGGTGCCTTAGAAAAGTCATGTGATCAATCGATATTGAAAGTGCGGGTTTTGACATTCGCTATCGCAAATTGAGCGATAACGAACGTCATAAATGCCGCTAGGGCCTTAAGTTCCTCACGACGCTTTTGTCACCGCCGAACTCTCTAGCCTTCGTCATCATGCATGTCAAGTGACAAGTCACAGCACAGCTCAAAGGTGTATTAAAAATATATTGAAAGAGTTTTAACGATGATGGTGTTTGTCCAGAGCGAAATCTCGTCGCTACAAGAGCGTCTATGCGGCGGCGGCTGGGAGGTGGAGCGCGCGCGGCTGTCGGCGCGGCTGGACGCGCGCGACGCCGACCTGCGCGCCGCCACCGAGCGGCTCGACGTGTTGCAGCACCACCACGACCAGGCCAGGAAGGAGGTCAGCCTTACACTCATTACTTATACAAACCTAGTCTGAGCAACTCTGAGTCCACTGCTGAACGCCTCGCCACCAATTTCTATCCCATCCGATTGGCAGAGATGACTGGAGGACTGCTGGCAGGGATGTCTTCCACAAGGATTTCCAAACCGATCAGTCCTGCGCCACCCGCATCCAGTCAATACTCGCTATCTTGATAAGATGGTCAGTCCACCTTGTGGAGGGACAAGGTGGACTGACCATCTCATCAAGAATCCGACACCTGCGTTTGCGGATTCGTGTCCACCACTCGAGGATTTTTCCGCCTCAAGGACTAACCTCTTCAATAGCTCGGTCAAATTAGCGCAAAAATATGGTTACCTTTGATATTTAATAGGTAATAAGTTATAATAATAAACTTTTATTTATTTGTCAATATTTAAGTACAAGTCGTTATAATGTAAACAATCCTGGTTCATTAATGTTTGAATCCACCCACACACCCACCCAACCACAAACCCACCTCTCACGATTTTCCTCCAGTTGGAAGAATCCAGAAAGAAACTCGAAGATTACGAAAGAGTGTCAAAGATCCAGAGGAACTTGACGTCAGAGAACGCGGAACTAGAAAAAGAGGTGTCATCTCTGAACGCGCGGCTCGACCAGGCGGAGAAGGCGAGAAAGACCGAGCTCACCGACACTAAGATGAGATACGAGGGCCAGATGAACTCCATGCGGGACGAGCTCAAGTCGCTGCATAACCAGGTGAGAATCTCAATGTTTCCTTGAATACCATAGTGCTTAAAACCTTGCCCGCGGAACTGGAGAGAGGTGTCATCGCTCAATGCGCGGGTCAACCAAGCGGAAAAGGCGCAGAAGACCGAGCTCACCGACACCAAGATGAGATACGAGAGCCCAGATGAACTTCATACGCCCAATTACTCTCATAATGTCAACTTCTCATATAGTCAACCGGACAAAAATTCACATTTCGTCAATATTTTCATAACCCTATCATTACGACCAAGTTGCTGCATAACAAGGTGGGGGAATTACATTGCTACCTTGAATACCGTAGTGCTTAAAACTTATATAAGGTGCACGTTACGAATACGGTAATCGATACCCTGGTTTGCAATTTAGCTATCTCTAATTTTGGTCGAAATTTAGATTTAGAACTTTAAATTTTTACAAATACTTAGATTACCTTCTGTTACATTTTATTTACCTGATGGATTAAATCTCTTTAAATAAACATTTACATCTTAATTAAAAATTAACATTTTTATTGCTTGTGCGAAGTTAACTAAAAAGAGGTAACTGACTTGATAATCCAATTCCCTTTTTACAATATTATAAATACCTACTAATTTTGTTCTATGATGTTTGATTGTTTTCCCAGGTGTCTAGGTTCAAAAGAGAAAGAGATAACTATAAGCAGATGCTGGAGGCTGCACAAAAATCAATGGCAGAGATTAAGAATGGTGACAAAAATGCTAGGACACCGAGAACGTCCATATCAAGCACGGATGAGGTTAGTAACTAATCGACTTAGAGTTACGCTTAAATGGAGCTATCATGTGTCAGTTCTGCATATCCTGCACCTTTTTGAATATGCCATTCAATCATTAGAGAGGTCTGCACCTTTGTCAGTACTTTCTCTATGGTATCTTATTGGGCAATCATTCGAATAATTTTCAACATGAATTTACTTTATTGATAGAATAGATTAGATGATAGAATTTGTATTTTTCAGGGGTAAAAAATAACCTTTATAGAAGTATATTTCCCTAATGCCCAAACTATCGCCATAGCAAAAGTCACGTCGATCTGTTACTCCGTGCTGCCATAAAACACCAAGCGGGCAACGCAGGCGCAGTCGGGCAGTCACCGCTTGACGCGATATGTCACTAGCTGTGCCGAGCGGTGCGCTTCGGTCAAGCGGTGAATACTGTGCGCCTGCGTGCGGGCGTCACCCACCCCGCTTCCGCGAAATAGAGGCAGAGGCCTAAGAGCGTTTGTCCACCGCCGCCGTCACCGGGCCGTCACCGAGAACAGAGTTTATTTCTGACCAATCTCAAGATGACGGCGCTCGGGTGACGGCGGAGTTGACAAATGGCCTTAGACTAACAAATTTGTAAAACAAAACCTATTGGAACATCTCAGGAGGAGTACCGCAACAAAGTAGCGGCGCTGGAACAGCAGATGGCGTGCCTGGAGGACGAACTGTGCGAGGCGCGGATGCGCGCGTCCAAGCTCAACACAGAACTCGTCAGCGAGCGCTCCGCCGCCGAGGTGCGCATCGCCGAGATGCAGTCCCGGCTGAACGAGGTACGACACCATACCACTGTGCAAAGTTTATTTTTCTTTTTCTGAAGTCGAATTAAGGGGGGAATACTTTTTTATAATATAAACTTTTTTATGAATGAGGGGCAAACAAGCAAAGCCATTTGGCCCCTATTTTACCAACATGACAAGATTTAAGATGCGCAGCCCGACTTTTAATGATATAGAAGGGTTGTGAGGAATGGGGAGGGGCAGGAAGGAAAAGGAAGCTCGGACCTACGTTAAAAAGCTTTTACTCAATTATGTTGATCTTCTGTGAGAAAGTGGTACCTTCCCGGTCGATCGGGTCCATTTTGACCAACAGACAGGAACAATCTACATGGCTTTACCACACTTCAGTACATTGTACACTTCAGTACGGTCAACAGCATATCACGGTAAACACTTGCAGTTCGATAATAGCACTTATGCCCCCGACATAAGAGTGGTACAAAGTCCAAAGTGTGCTTTTGACTGTACATTAGTTATTTTCTATACTAGTTTTTATTCAAACTTCAATTGATATCAAAATGCTTAATCCCGCAGTACGAAGAGGAGCGACTCCTTTCGTCAGGTAGAGCGCGCGTAGCCGGACTAGCGACGCGCATGGAGTTGGCGTGGCACAAAGAACGCGACGAGCAGCAGCGCCTACTCCAGGAGACCTCCACGCTCGCGCGCGATCTTCGACAGACGCTCTTCGAGGTGAGTCCTGAAGCCCTGACCTTTGGCCATTTCGGCCCCACCTTTCAGCTTTCGCTAAATCGATAGAAGCTTTAGCTTTCCTCTAAATCCATAAGCGGTCGAATTTGAAAAAGAACGCGCATGAGCTGCGCTTCGGAATGGAAAACCATATTACGCACATACAATAAGTTATGTATGTTGGGATTTAATTAGTCAACTGGATATATCAAAAAATTTACCACAATAATCTTCTCAGGTGGAACGTGAGAGAGATAAAGAAAGGTTAGACATGAAGAGAAGAATAGACCAACTGAAAAGAACAACTGAGGAAGAAACGGAGGAAGCTAAAAAGAAGGTATGGAACCACTCTATTGTTTAAAAAAAACTTTTTAGCCTCTTCGTCGAATTTCGCGAAAATAAAGTGACAGCCAATAATTCGTGCGCCTTCGTGCGAGCGTCCCTCGCCCCGTCTTTCGCTCCCGCTCCCGCATCCGCGATATTCGAGGCAGAGGGCTTAAACAGAATATTTTTGACAATTTAAAAAAGTAAACTATTCTTTGTGCCAGATTTTCTCGATAGTTAAAGCGATGCTGTGCATCGAGTGCATCTTTTAAGCCTACATAAGTAAAGAAATTTTTTAAATTCATTATGGCATGATCCAAAAAGGAATCCTTTCCACATTGCGACTTCGCAGGACTCGATAGCTCTTAAATATACGCTACCAACCCAGATAGCAAAGGGGATGCGTAAACGCATTCGCCTTCGATTTCTTTTTTATTATTATTTATGGACACTATTCACACAGCGCTTTGCAGGTCCATACTTAGCATAGCTTGAACTATGAGTGCAGGACAAGGTATAAACAGCACTTATATATTTTTTTTCAAACTACAGGTGTCAGAGCTGCAATGTGATTTGCTGGAGCTACGGGACGCTCATGCCAAGCTGCGCACCGCCAACGAGAAGCTGCGTCGCGACAAAGAGCGTAACGACCGCGATCGCGACCAGAACAAGCTACTTGTCGCCTCGCTCAAGCGCGCGCAACAGGTACCCACCATACATCCGAAAACCGGTTTGGCTAGGTAGGGTGTAAATATGACCTATCTAGCTAAGAAGGTGGTCGCATAGAAGTAGTAATATTATTAGTATGGATGCCAGAAAACTTCTTGATCATCGGTCGACGGAGTAGTGGAAGTCCGCGCATGTGCAGTTGCGCATGACCAATAGCGCGCAGGCATCTCAAAATTCGTGTTCTGCGCAAACCCCAGCCGATTTCAAGATGTTTGTCAGGACCTGTACTCAAAATAGCCTGATCGAAATGGTACTAAAATATCACCAACTACATACTTTGGATTGCCTCCCTTTTTTTTAAATAACTATAAGACGACACGTCTACATTATTATATAAATATTTATGGAGGTAAATGTGCAATAACTGTCTTTATATCTCAAGATGTATGTTATAAAAATAATTTGGTCTGTATTTTCGCAGGAGGATGACAGGATAATAGCGCAGCTGCTGGAGACTATCGAGGACCTGATGAAGCAGACGCCGGAGCTGTTCCGCAGCGAGCCCGCCGTCAAGCCCGAGAAGAGTTTGCTCACGCCCACGCCGCCCAGGCGGAATAGAGTAAATATCATTATAACTAATATCATTAGAACAATTAAATCCGCTTTATGACAAGCTGGAATCGACTGAGGGGCAAAAGTTTATCTTCAAGTTGGCACGTTCTAGGGTTAAAGCCGCACAGGACATTACCAAATGCCGCTGTGTTAAAGACCTCCGCGGCAATCTGTTATGCGAGGACCTCGCGGTGAAGGAGAGATGGCGCTCGTATTACCACGAGCTTCTGAACAAACAGCACAAAGAGGTACAGCCACCAGACCTTCTCCCTAATCAGGGACTAGTGCCACCTGTAACACCTGAGGAGGTACTCAAAGCTCTTCGTCACATGAAGAACCGAAAGGCCGTTGGTGCCGATGGGATCCCCATCGAGGCATGGAAGGCGTTGGGTCCTCGTGGTGTGGGTATTTTAACCCACCTTTATAACCGCATACTGCTTACCGGGAGAATGCCTGATCAGTGGAGGCTGAGCGTCATCACCCCAGTCTTCAAAGGCAAGGGATCTGTGCAGGAGTGCGGCAGCTACCGCGGCATAAAGGTCATGTCCCACACCATGAAGCTCTTTGAGCGCATAATTGACTCTCGCATACGGCAGGAGTGCACGATCTCGGAGGGTCAATATGGCTTCCGCCCCGGCCTTGGAACAATGGATCCCGTCTTTGCGCTAAGGATCGTCATGGAGAGATACAGATCGAAGAATACGCCTCTACATCTCCTGTTCCTGGACATGGAGAAGGCATTCGACTGTGTCCCTCGTGCGATCATTTGGTGGGCATTGCGGTTTAAGGGGGTCCCTGAGGCTTATGTCGAAGTCATCCGTGACATGTACCGCGACTCAGTTTCTGTGGTTCGAACCGCTGTTGGCGACACCGAACCATTCCCCATCACCGTTGGAGTCCACCAGGGGTCCGTCCTAAGCCCATTTCTGTTTAGCGTGATATTAGACGTTGTGTCGGACAGCATCAGAGACCACCATGAGCGTCCTCCATGGCTGCTCATGTATGCTGACGATATCGCGCTTGCAGACGCGGATAGGGGACGCTTGGCGAGACGTGTGAATGAGTGGAGAGGTTCGCTTGAGAACGGCGGTTTGAAACTCAATGTGGCGAAGACCGAGTTCCTGGCCTGCAACACAACGGATCCTACACCCATCCGCATAGGGGAAGACATGGTCGAGCGGACGGACCAGTTTAAATACCTGGGATCTGTTCTCCACGCATCCGGCGACATCGACTGTGACGTCAGGTCACGCATAGCTGCAGCGTGGGCAAAATGGCGGGAGGTGTCTAGCGTCATTTGCGACCCAAGAATGCCGGTTAAGCTGAAGGGACAGGTCTATAAAACCATCATTAGGCCTGTCCTTTTATATGGTTGTGAAACGTGGCCGGTACTTGAGCGACACAAGCAGGAACTGCGAGTCATGGAGATGAATATGCTGCGCTGGATGTGCGGAGTTTCGCGGAAAGACCGCATTAGAAACTCCCGCATCCGCAGCAGCCTTCATGTCCGTGATATAGCAGACAAACTGCAAGAGGGTCGCCTACGGTGGTACGGGCACGTTTTACGGAAACCGGCTAACTACGTGGGAAACAAATGCCTAGCTATGCCGCCTCCGCCTGGCCCCGGCAGGAGAGGAAGACCAAAGAAGTGCTGGCTTGGCGTCTTGGCGGATGACATGCGTGCCAATGGGCTCACCACAAGGGATGCACAAGACCGTCCGAAGTGGAGGAGGAAGAGTAGGAAAGCGGACCCCGGGCCCCGCAAGGGCGCAACCGGGATAACGCTGGGATGATGATGATCATTATAACTAATTTAATGAAGGTGTTTCAAAATCAGAAGTTCAATAAAAGCTAGCTCATGCTAATTGCACTCAAACGGAATAGAGTACAATTACTAATAATTATTATCATTAATTATGAAGTAACAAAATAAAAAATACATTATAGGATGGTGTGGTTTATAGATTATAGACGTAAAGTTTTTTGTCATTATGTAATTTTCGTGTTTCTGAAGGAAGTTTGTCTTACTAAAATACTCTATTTGGACCCTATTTACACGTTATGCTACTATTTTATTTTAAAACATCTTTATTACATAGGGTTTTGGTTTTGAGCCAATGTGCTTCAGTCAAATCATTCATATGGAGTCATTGTTTCAAGTTTATTATTAAATAGTTTACTTGTCAAATCTAACTTTTGAAAAGTAGTGACTTGGGTCGAACCAGAAAGTGAGCACGACGATATGACGTTGCCTTATTGTAACCGTGTGTTTGTCTCGCAGTCGTCGAAGTCCCGGTCGCGGTCGGCGACGCCCGAGGGCGGTCCCACGGGCGCGGAGAGCGCGGCGACGGCTGCGCGCCTGCGCCGCCTCACGGACGAGCTGCGCGCCTCGCGCATCGCCGAGCGCGCGCGCCGACACCAAGCCTCCGCGCGACGGTACTATACGCTACCACCACCCACACGCTCACACACGCACACATGCGGATAAACAGGCACACCCTTACACCTATCATAATGCACACACACACTTACACAAACATGCATATTCACACACCACCTTTTTTGTTTACCTAGGGAATACGTTACTTATTTCCACCCCCCGTTGGGGGCGAAGGGCGGGGTGTGAGTTCCCACGCCCTAAAAATGGCGGAGTTTACCCACTAAACCCCGGGATGCTTCTCCTTGCCTGATGGTAAAGTCCTGGGAATGGACGTACCTACTTATCCACAAAACCATCACCATCGGACCCTAGCCTTCAAACAAAACATTATTACCTTGAAATAAATACCCAGAGGATTCTGCACTCCTGTCTATAATTACTTACAACTAACAAACCAAGGAATAGAAAAAATTTTATTCCGTGTTACAAACTATGGCCATTACTTTAAACATCAGACCATAAACACGCATTTATTTATTTGACAGTTGCAAAGTTATCATAAACAAAGGATATCAAGTTATAATACGATTCAACTTAATTGGCTTCTCTGAACATCGTGCAAGAACCTGCGCAGAACGCAATAATGTAGGTGTCAGGGGGTAGCAGCCGCGCCCCGCACCTGCGCAAACGACGCTGGCAGCTAACTTCGGACACGCCAATTAAGTTGAATCGTATTATAGCTTAACCTTAATACAAACAAAAATTAATTTGTAGGTTTATTTCCCCTATCGGCTTTGCCACAAAAAAAGCAATCACTGCAATGTAATTTTATCATTTATAAAAATGTATAATAATTAAAAAAATATCTAACATTGATAATGTTTCAGGGCCATGTCGACGGAGCCGCGCGACACGCTGTCGGTGACGCCCGCGTCGCGCACGCCGTCGCGCGCGCCCTCGCTCAAGAAGCGCTCTGTCTCCTTGGAACAAACTACCAAAGATCAGGTCAGCTATATCTTACTTGTTGCAATATTCCACGTACGTTTATATAACAATACTTATAATTAACTAATTCTGAATGAATAATTTGCGACACTTTTTGTATTGTACTTTTTTTAACCTTTTTTTCGAACTATTCTTCCAATGCCACCACTACTACACCCCTTTTTGTGCGGCACGCAACCTACACCCTACCCGCTCGTACCCGTGGCAAGTAAAATTTTAAAGACTATTTCTGCTCAAGCAACTTCATTGATGAATTCAGGGCCTGATCTGGAAGACAGTGGAGGACAGCAGCGTGTCGTCGATGCAATCGCTAGACGGAGACGATGTTCGTCTCTTCACCATGCAGCGCGACGCCAGCCTCGACAGGTACGCCATATTTGGAACATGTGCAACATTCATAATAGATTTTTTATCCATCTAGCCCCGGAAAACCAGACAAAATAGAAAATCTATTGTTTACGCGACACCCGGCTTTCGGTCGGGTGTAGTTGGGTTAAAGTATTATTGTAAAAAAAGAACACTAAGAAAATTAAAAAGAGAGAAAACATTTTGGAGAAACAGATGTTCCTAAACTAGGCCAGGCCTATATCTTGGGAAACAAGCGTTGAAATAATAAAATTTTTATTTGTTCACAAAATTTAGGAATGAACCAAATATTTCCTTGTCTGTTTAAAATGTCAATTGGGGAATAATTTCCGGTGTAAAACATTTACTCCTTGTGTTGTGTTTGTCGAGGGGAAAATGTCAATGTTAAATGTTTTTGTTTCCGAATACAGTCGACTGTCAGGCGGGTCAACACAAAGCGACGTTCTTCCAACGGATAAAAAGAAAAAGAAAAGTATCTTCGGAAAGTTAAAGAAGCTGACCAAATCACGATCAATCGATGACCAAGTGGACCCCGAAATTGTGGAATTCAGACCCATCGGTACCGTGTCACAGGTAAGACCGCCATCGTTTACGATTGACTGAGATATTTTATACCAAAAAAACGATGTTTTAAATAATTTTAGTAACCCTTTTATTAATTGACGTCAGGATCTTTACACAACTGTATTGTTTTTTTTTTCTATATCTATAACTTGTTTTTTACCAGGGCTCTGATTCCGATATGAGTGCAGCCGGCAGCAAACGAGATTTACGCGGGCGATTGTCAGATATGTTCAGCAGAAAAGGACAGTCATCACGAGCGAACAGGTACTTAAAATCTATAAGAACTACCAAGTGTAGTAAACTGGTAAAAAAGAGGCAGCTAATTCGACATTTGTTTTGGAGGACAACACTAACTTGATCTTAGGCAGCACTTTAGTCACTAGTGTTGCCACCTCATTTAGAAGTTTTATAGGGTCAGTTAGGGTAAGAGGAACACCCGTGGAAGAGGAACAAAACCATCATAACTCATAAACTACAGAATTTAGCTGTATGTTCTACCAGTCGATAATTTATCGACTGGTAGAACATACAGCTAAATTCACCGGTGTTCCTCTTACCTAATTATTATTTTTCACCAAAAACTAAAACTGACTGATATCCGTTTCATTGTTGAAAAAAAAAAACAATATTGATACTATTAAAATAACTACTTTCCCTGCCAGATTTATTTACTGTCCCCTTAAAAGACAGAGAATTTTTTAACAATATTTTATTATAACGTAGCAAAGAGAAAAGTCCAGAGCGGCCAGCGAGCGCGATGGCGAGCGTGGGCGCCAGCCGGCCCATCCTGCGCAACTCCAGCACCTCGCTGCTGCCTCGGGCCTCGCCGTCTAAAGCGGTATGTGCTTCTTTCACTCGCCTATCCTATAGCCCTATAATTGGATAAACATCACGAGGTCTGAACTACTTCTCAGCTTCATGTTGTCATGCCCAATGTTTGTCTGTTAGATAATGCGTTATGGCATGAAGTGCGCCAATTGTCCTTTTTGTGCAATAATGTTTGAATAAGGAAACCCGCCCACGTCCGATAATCGGTGACAAATAGAACGTACTGATAGCAATAGAGCAACGCACACGTCCTACAAAAAGTCGGTCAGAAATACCATAGAAATAAAATCGGTCACCGATTATCGGTCCTACAAAAAGTCTAACGTGAGGGGGCAGCCTAAATAAATATTATATTGGCTAATCTATACACTAAAATTCTGGCGCACGACACATTATCTATCGCTTGTTTAGCTTGAAATAAAATCAATAACCGTTATAAATATAGACACAAGATGGCAAATTGTGATTTTGTAATGCGTTTTTTGCTCATTCGCAGAACGAAGTGTCGAGCTCGAGAGCGGCAAGTGCAACTCCCGCTGCGAAAAGGAAAGGGAAATAACCAATAATATTCGTGTTTCGCTTTATTATAGTGTATTTATCCATTCTCCTACGACTTCCACATAGCATGTAATATCACAATACATATCAATTTCTGTATAACTATCGACAACACATCAGTGCGCCTATCTACCTTATTCGAATCAGCAGGATTGATCAAGACAAATAATTTACTGTATATTACTTTTCATTGCACCATAGTGTAAAGGTGAGAGTTTAATCGAGCCAACGAAAAGCACAGGCAGGTTCAAATGCGAAATACTTGTGAAAATCCTCCGAAAATATGCTGGCCTTGATAAAAAATATTATATCCCACTAATACGTCGTGGCACGACATACATTTTGTAGCCTTTATTTGTGAGCGTGGCAGAAAAGGAGAATATTATAAAATTTTCAAAAGAATGTCACATATCTTACGAAAGAGTTGGCCCGTATTTTCAGCTTCATTTTGCAACAATAACTCATCTGCCTAGTAGTAATTATTTTGTACTACTGTGATGCGTGAAATCGCAAAATTCACAGCAATTTTCAAGTGCTTAACGACAGTCCAGAAACCGATAGTTATGCAAGGCTAGTTTTTACATTAGTCACAATATATTTGTACAGTGACGGCCTAAAGTATTCCTAATCCTACGTCCTCTCCTTAGTGAACATCGCAAGGATTCTGACGTGTACGTACCACGTCGGGCAGTTCAGTAGCCATGTTTGTAGTTATGTACTTGTAATTTTTTAATAAAATTGTTGATCTAAACTGTGTTTTCTTACATCTAGATTAAGTAAATAAAGAAAATGAGTATAATAAAAATAAAAATCTTGTGTCATCTGTCTATTTCAAATTTCATTTTTACAATAGAAGCCAGATGAGAGAATATCGGTTCGTATAAAAACCAAACAACAAAATAAACTAAAATAAATGTAAACCACGAGTGTTGCGGGCGCGCGCGGGCTAGCTCTGGTCCATGAGGTTGGCGTCCACGCCGCCGCCGCCCGTCGAGTCCTTCAGGATCGACTCGAAGATCGGCTGCAGGTCCGGGAACGATTTGATTTGCGTCACGAAGTCCATTAAGTGCGGGTTCTTTTCTGTAATTTATGAAGAAAAAATCATAAGCCATGATTGATGATTGTGAAAAAATATCAAGATAATTTTAAGATAATGTCTGTATATTGTCCTAGTATATATGCGGCCAGATTTTGATCAAAGTCACATCGCCGGAATGCTTTATGTTAATGTGGATATTTTTGAATGGGTCAGTTAACAACTTTAGTTGTAATGTGCGACGTTTTAAGAACGCGTGTCGGAGGAACATATGAAATAGCAGTAGTTATAATCCTTAGAAAGAGAAATGTGTTGTCAGGTACAATACAAGGAGCAGAAGAGGACCGGCTCCGTGGAACAGTGACTAAGTCTCTCGGGTATAAAACCCGCAGGAGGTGGATTCGATTCCCGCCTTGGGTCTGGTTAGTCATAGGACTTTTTCAGAGTCTGACTGGCTGGCTACCACCCCTAAAGGTGAAATGTGCCGTCATTACAGCTCCAGCTATATTCCAATAATATTTATGTGGGAGCCAGTACACTTGAAATCAAAAGTTCGAAGATCAGATGAGCTTCCGTGGCATCGCATCGAGTAAGTTCTTTGTAGTGTCCCTCAATGGAATAGACCGCAGTGGCCGCTTACAATCGGGTGGGTTTCGTGCCTGTTTGCTAACTTATGAAGCATTAAAAATAAGTGTAGAACCAGGATTATTCCACTTTGCCCCACCAAGTGGGGCGTCTTGGTGGGGCAAAGTGGAATAATCCTAGAACCAGCGAAAGCGTAGTGGTACTAACCGGCCTCGGGTATCTGCAGCAGCGCGGCGGCGGCGCGCAGCGCGGAGCGCTTGAGCTCGTCCTGCTTCTCGTACTCCTGCTTCACGCTGTTGGCCTTCACCTTCATCGTGCACGTCGCGCGCAGCGGCTCCACCAGGCTCTCTAGTCCTGCAATCAGATTTGGGCATTATTCAAATAAATTGTTATCGGAATAAATATTCGAATACAATATAATTATTCGCGAATAATTCATTCACGAATAAATTATTCGTAAATAAATTTCCTACGAATAAATTATTCGTGATTTTATTCGTGAATAACGAAATAGCAATTTATTCATTCGTTATTCGTCATTCGAATAAATTTTTCCCAACTCTGCCTGCAATCATACCACACTTGTAGATACACTGTGGGATTTGTACAACGTTACTTGAGTTGTGGGTAGTGTATTGAACAATGATACAACTTGATACAAGGTCTAATGTCGAAAAACATTAGTGGACACTTATTTAACTAATTGTTATTTATCTATTCCCCCAAAATATTTACTTTATTTTTAGATCCGTAAATATTCTGATACTATTATAATAGTTTGTGCAAAAATGTATAATTAATTGGAGACCGATGTATAATGGTGGAGAAGTCCGCTATTACTCAAGGGTTTGCGAGTTCGATCCCCGCATGTTACAATCAATCCTATGCAATACACACTTTGTAATTTAATTCATATTGACTCGACATTTTAAGCTTACACCTCATGTTCTGCTTTATATAATTATAGGTTATCCCTTCAGGCTTCAGACAACATGATTTACTCAAAATAGACCCAACAGATAAACTTTCATGTTCAACAACGAACTAGACTAGGCTATCAATCAGCACACGTGACTCACTCTGCAGTACGACGGCGGGGCACAGCTGCGCCAGGCGCGCGCACATGAGGTACGTCAGCATCTTGATGTCGTAGTGGTCGCGCAGCCCGTCCTCCACGTGCCGCAGGAACTCGAACACGTCCAGCCGGTCCAGGCACGTGCCCAGCAGAGTGTACATGCACTCGAAGGCCGCCTTGCGTAAGTCGAGACCGTCGTCTACGGAGTGCTTGAATGGACCCATCTCCACCTCGCGGATCAGCTCTTTCTGAAAGACGTCATGTTTGAATGAGCGAAGGAATCGTTAAATCTACTAATCGTCTTTAAACTCTTCTATTTTACGATTATGGGAGTAAAAAGTGGCTATAGACGAAGTGAATTGAAAATTATTTTTGATTGCAAAAATCTATTATAATAGTGGACAAAGTAGTATTTTTAACTACAGGAAAAACTTAGTAAGAAGCTTACTCAATGCTATGAATGTATAATTTGTATTTCATGTCGGTCAGCTTCGCAAACACGAAGTTAGTCGATGCACATTATTTACCTGAAAGTACCGTACTGGGTAAAAATGTTTTGTTACTGATAGTTGGAAAGAAGGATAGTGAGTCGTACCTTGACTTTGGTCTCGCTGTAGATGGTGGGCAGCACGTGCGGCAGCAGGTCGCGCACGAGCGAGGGCTTGTTGTGCGCGGCGGAGTTGAAGGCGACGAGCGCGACGCGGCGCACGCCCAACTCCGCGTCGCGCAGCGGCACCAGCAGCTCCGCCATGCACGCGCGCAGCAGCGGGTCGATCGCCTGCGGCTGCACCACACGTAACACGCATTTGTTTTATTGAAATTAAATTATTTGTTTCTGCAAATGAATTTCTAAAAAAATACTCTTGCACGTAAAGTCTTTTTTAACCTCCCAGCCAGGGTTCGAAATTATCAAGATAATAACGCTTCTTGATAATTATCCGATAATTATCGGAAAATTATCACCAGTGTAAGAAATTCATTTGTTATATTCTTTTGTAATTAATGCATTACAATTTGAGTAATTATAACAACAAAAAATAAAAACAAATAGAACGAGGCATTTAACAAATCCAACTCAATAAACAATATTTAACAAACCAATGACACTGGAGTTCACTCAACTATTGCGTAATTCGAACTGAATTATTCTTGTAAGGGGAATTCCCTTGGCCGTTGACACTTCGTGCGTTCGGATAGACGCAAGTGCGGCCATACACGTTCGAATACAGTTCACTTTCACGTGCGCAATGTTTTGATATTATCCATCGATAATTATCAATGTGTTATTATCACGATAATTATCGTGATAATTGATAATTATCCTTTGGAACCCTGCTCCCAGCACTTCGACGTGAATGGCCTGCCGAGAAGAAGTGCCGCAACAAACTCGACAGTCTGCCTCTTTTAAAATCAAATTAATATATGTACTTAATATAAATATTAAATACACAATTATTGGTGATAATGTCCATTAGCATACACGTGCTAGGAAGCAACTTAATGTGTCCACAAATTATCATTAAAATAATCTTCTATTTTATAATAGCCCTTTTTTTCATAAGGCATTCTTTAATTTTTAATTTAAATATATATTTTCCACTATTACCACTATTGACTTTGAGGTGATTATCCCACTTCCGGAGCGCGAGGCCGCAGAGTAAGGGTGTGTCGAAACACAGCGCGCAAGGTTTGCGGAACCGCAGGCGGCATTCGCGGGATGCAAATTAGCCGCGTGATTATAGGCAGACTGTATAAATGAGTCCGCGCCCGTGTGGTGGCGCGGCGTGTGACGATTAAGGGGACCGAGGCAGACCCCTTTACTCACTCACTCACTTAAACGATCTGCCTATAGTGTAGACCTTCTTGCGCGGCGTGTCCGAAACACGCGGCGCTCAGTGATGCCAACTTAGCATCTTCATAGCTAGATCTAGGTATTATCTGGCGTCAGAGAGCTACAATTCAAATAATTTTGTAGCTAAACTTTTTAGCTACTTCTGTCCCATCGTGGTGAAAATTATAACCACAATCAAGATAATATCTTTGATGAAGATGATATTATCATCAAAATCGCGCGGCAGTTTAATAGCACTTACCTGGTCGGAAATAGTGAATTTTACAGCGGTTACTGCTGTTGTTCTAGTGAGCGGCTCGGGCGACTTGAGGAATTCTTTCAAGTGAGGTAGTAGATCTTGTGGCTCTAACAGGCACAATTTTCCTAAACATTCGGCCACCTGTAAATATAACACAATTATTATTGTAATTATATCTGATTAAATATGATATTATATTGTCCAACTTCAATTTTAGGTACTTACGACATTACGTGACCCCTCCTCAGCACATTGGCAGTGTTTCGAGAGCTGCACCCAGATTTCAGGAATAAAAGGCCTCAAAGCTTCCACGCCTTCAGGCGTACAGGATTCACATGAGATTATCTGCAAAAAATATAAAGAACTTAGAAACTTGGCTCGTCAAATTACTCTAGAATCATAAATATTATAACTTGGCACAATATTATCATGCCAAAAGCTTAACTACGGCCGATCAAAGATTGCCATATCGATAATCTTTGGATAAAATAGTATATTATCTATGGTATTAACAGGTGTCAAACTGGCAATCTCTCGGGAGCCAATACTTAAGTATAAAATCGATATTAATTTTGTTCTTTCCTAGTCGATTATTTGGAAGTACACGTGGATGATACACTAACCTCTCGCAGCGAATGTAGCAGTAGATACTGTCTCTTCGGCTGCGCCTCGATCTCCCTCAAGATGAAGGGCAGGAACTCTGGCAGGTTGCCCACGGCGACCGACCCGAGCGCGTAGCTAGCCGCCGACTTCACCTCCTCGGAGGACGGAGTGAACGAGTTCAGGAGGACTTCCTTCAAGTTCGGGATTGAACTTAGATCGCTGTGATAAGAAATGTTTGACATAAGGTACTTTGGATGATTACAAATTTAATTATACCGTTGCGGTACCCAATGGTACTTGACTGGCTAGTACACACTGCAACTTTAATGAAGAGCCAATGACGATAATTAACTGTTATAATTTATCAAAAGTAAGGGCTCTTTAAAATTAGACGTTTTGTGTCGGACGGCTGCGGCACGCGGTGCGGCAAACGCGCGGTTACCATACCGCAGCCGTCCGACACAAAACGTCTAATTTGAAGGAGCCCTAAGCTTACCTTATTTTGGAATAGAAAAGAACCTAATTTCAATACATGTCTTTAAAATAATAAATTAACAAAACGAGCTCTCAGTCGGAAATCAATGTGTGAAACGACGAAGAAGAGAAGTTTAAAGTACAGCTTATCTTCTGAGGTAGCCAAGACATCATCTAGACTAGATTTAATGACGTAAGTTTTAAAAGAGATGGCCCAAGAATGTAAATAAAAAAAAATGAGTAAAAATGTTTCCTGGAATAAGGTTTTTTTCTCCATTTTTTGAGATTGTGTACATAGAGAAGTCAATTTCGTGACATTTTCTTAAAATATATGTTCAATAAAATAAAATAACCATGCAGTGCTAAAATAGTATTTACTAATTGTCTATGGTTCTGTAATTAAAAAAGTATTAGAAAAATACCGGTGGCGGCGTCGCTACTGTCGTTTTAGTACTGTCAGTAATATCGTTTTTGCATTGCAAAAACTGACATTTCACGTAGTTCCAATTTTGGCCACCGGAACAAATAAGTTTGTCGGTCTATATTGATAAGGGCGTGTACTCACAGATGGCGTCCGATCTCTGCGAGCGCGAGCAGCGAGAACATGTGCGTGGGGTCGTTGGGCGGGTGCGCGGCGTCGCGCAGGAAGCCGCGCACGGCGTCCGCCGCGTCCGCGCCGCCGCCCACCACCACCGCCGCCACGCACTTCGCCAGCGAGTGGAACGCCTGCACACACATACCTACTTTATCACGCTAAATAATGGGGCATCTACAAACTTCGTGTCGGTGAAGGTGATCATGATTTTTTTAGAAATTACATTGTATAGCTGAAATTAGAAGTGTTATTTTTATAAATTGTCTTTAAGTTTTGAAGAACTTGACGTCCTTTAATTACTTTTATCTACATCCATACCATAATATGTCTATTTTATATTCAGGAGCGATGAGCAAACGCCCTACATTTAGATATAAGTATCTGTGGCTGCATTGAAATGTTTACATTTTAGTGTCGGTAACCGATACGTAATTACGTTCAAATTTCGAACGTCTTCTTTAAAAGTAAAAATTAATAGGTTTTTTCGATTATCGAATTAGTCGATTAGTAATTTTATGTTCCATTCCTATACATTTAATTCGATGCTGAAATTATAACAATCGATTTGAGAATCGAAATCAACTCGAGTCTAGATTGTTTATGGATTTTAAAAACTACAAACGTCAGTCATTAATTATGACAGTACTAAACTAACTTTTACATACAGATTATGTTGGTAACTAGGGCGTTTGCTCATCAATCCTGACTATAAAATAGACATGATTATCGTATGAATGAAGATAAAGTTATGTATGTGACTGTGCATAATATAATTAGTCATTAAAATACTCATGTGATTCTTTTATGAAACTCACTTCGTTCGTTTCATAAAACCACATTCGTATTTTAATGACCCTCATTATGCAGCAGTCACATAAATAACTATAACAGTTGTATGTTCAGCCCACTGCAGGAGACAAAGGTCATATTAAGATATGAACTATTATCATGACATTGGCTGGCTGAAAAATGAATGGAAAAAGTAATTTCACTAGGTAGATTACAAAATAGCTCTAAAAATATATCTGCGACATGTTATTAGTGTGTGTGTGTGTGTGCGTGTGTGTAAAAAAATATTTTAGCGACATGTTAGTAGTGTGTGTGAGTGTGTGTGTGTGTCAGTACCTGCTTGATGTGGTGCGCGGTGGCGTTGTGGTCGTGCACGTGGTGCACGGGCGCCACCAGCAGCGCCAGCAGCTCGCGGCGGGAGCAGCCCGCCACGTCGGCGCCCACCAGTGCGCTTAGCACGCTCAGCATCGCTTTCAGCGCGCCGCCTGCACACAACCGCAACATTCATGTACGTGTAGCTATTAATCGTGGTAACCACAAGTAACTGTACCTGATAAGAGTAACATTTAAATTGCATATGCTAACAGAATCTGATAATGCTAAGGTATTTTCTGTATACCATAGAAGTATGACATGTATAACTTAGCTTACTAAAAGTCAGAACCGTGACGACGGCAAAAGAAGAACGTAACTGTCTCCGAGTCAACGGTACCTTGCAGCAGCGGCGACTTGGCGAGCGCGAGGATGTTGGGCGTGAGCGCGTGGCGCGCGTCGGGCGTGAGCGCGGCGGGGCAGCGCAGGCAGGCGCCGCGCACGAGCGCCAGTGCCGTCTGCGCGCAGTGCAGGTCCGACTCACACACCAGCGGCGGCACCTCCATCAGCACCTAAGCACGACACACCCGCTTATCATTACGCGACCACACCATAACACCTTTGTCGGCCCAGATAGCTTTGACACTTTATCTGTTTGATTTTATTGTTGACGTTAAAAGTTAACGGAAATATTTATAAAATTATAAAAAAAAAACTAAAATAATTTACTTTTTATGTTAATGTTATATAACAAAAGTTAAATATTTTTAATGTTAATGTTATTGTTGTTATACAAATTGCCGAAACGACAATGAATGTTGAAATTAAACAATCGTCCACGGTAATCTTTTTTTTTTGCTGATCTATTTTTCGATAAAGCTGAAAATACTCGCAGTCGCACTGGTGTCCGTGTGAGAAATCTGTGTGCTTTTTTTTACCACACTTTGTATATAGATTAACTTTTTTATCTATCCGTTTTGAGACCATACCACTGAACAGGCTTTTATAACGTTTAAATTACGAGTAAATACAATTACGAACTGGTAATTAAATTGCATATAGTCAATGTTATTTTAGGGGGGGAAATTGAATTATAATAAAGCTATTATGGTACTAAGACTTTACATACCTTACTGAGTAATTCTATACTGATTGCATTACTATAGTTCTGGACGAGTGTATCCAACAACACCAATGTTGACAATTTTAAAGCTCTCTGGTTCTTTCTCAAAAACGACCCAAGAATCGGCACTACATCAGCCTGAAAGAAAAAACAATTTAATAATCTTCTTCTTCTACATTTTAGACAAGTGAAGAAAACATATTTTAAAATGAAGACTACGTTTTACTTACCAAAATAGGCCTCAAATCAATTCTCAAAGGCGAAGAAGCAACCTTGGTGAGCGCTTTTACGGTCGTTAGACGGGTAATTTCGTTGCGCAAGCGCTCCAAGAATATCGGCAGGCATACTGGAAGTTCATTCTGTACACAAGAAAAGGTAAACATATACATTTTTTTAAATCAAACTAAAAGAATTTTTTTTCTTCATAAGATTGTCAATGTTTTATCAAACGATTGGTAAATCCAATTAAAAACAAATGTACAAGTTTAACTCACTAAACAAGCACCCCAGGGTTTAGTGAGTAAACTCCGCCCTTTCTAGGGCGTGGTTTCCCCTCACTACCCTACTACGCAATTTCCTCTACGAAAGAATTTAAATAATACATTTAACAAGTAATAATACACTTGTTCCCCAAGAAACGTGGCCTACTTTTGGAAACTGGAAATTGTGCGAAATCTTATTTTAAATTCGAGTTGCAAGTTGTCGTACTGCAGTTTCCCTGTTATTTACTAAGTTGGGGATGTCCAGTAGTTAGCTCACCTACCGGCCTAAAGCTTACCAGGGGATGTGCCGGTAAATCACAAGGTGCGTACCGGCTCGTCCCTCTTCGGGACGCTATAAATATAATCTCGAGTCTCACACACGGCCGCAGGACTCACTAGCTCGCTCTTATGGTGCGTACTGCGTAACAGACAGAGAATGAATAGTTTGGCCGCGCGGTAGTTTTGACCGCCTCCGTGGAACAGTGGCTAAGCCGCTCGGGTATAACACCGGGCCGGATATCGTGGGTTCGATTCCCTCCTAGGGTCTGGTTGGTAATAGGGCTTTTATAAAGTCCGACTGGCTAGCTACCACCCCCACAGGTGAAATCTGCCGCCATAATAGCTCTGGCTGTGTTCCGGCAGTATTAATGTGGAAGCCAGTACACTTGAAATCAAAGGCTCGAAGATCAGATGAGTCTACAGTCAGGCAGCACATTGAGCGACGCTTCCTGGTGAAGTGTCCATCAATAGAATAGGCCGCAGTGTCCGCTTACCATCAGGTGGGCTGCGTGTCTGTCTGCCAACTGACTTAGTATAAAAAAAAGAAAGTTGTTAACTCACCTGCAAGTAGTCTCCGAAGTGGCAGATGAGCTGTCCGCAGGTGGCGATGGCGCGCTCCTTGACCTCCTGGTCCATGTCGGTGGCGCGCAGGCGCACGAGCGTGCACTCGTACATGGCCGGGATGAACTGCTGCAGCTCCTCCGGCGGCGGTTCCACCTCCGCCACGCCGTCGATGGTCTCCAGGTTGTCTGAATGCAATTATCGTTTTCATCTTAACGTGTGTATAGTTATTTTCATCCAAAAGGATGATGCTAGAGTTTCTATGAAGTCTGGTTCCACATGGGTCCCACCTTCCAATAGCTATGTGTGTTACATCGCTGGTTAGGTACTTTTGAGCTGAATAGAAGTTACTATGGCGCCAAGTTTAAATGTTAGTCCGTTCCGTAAAAATTATGGTGAAACATTAGAATTAAGTACACAGTTGTTTTTTTTTTAACTTAAATTCTGAATAATTATTTCTTTATATTTGAATTTATGGTAGATTTTAATGGAACTACTTGGAAGTTTATATAACAAAACCTGAAAAAGAAGTTAAAGAAGTTAAAATAGTGTGTCGTATCCATGTCGTATCGGCAACAAGCTCAATAATTTATCGAGGTATTTCCAGACCAGTATAATTCGCAAATCTTTAAGTCCAAAATGAATAGGCTCTATCTAGGTAAGCATGTACCACTATCATAAGCCGCATCACACTAGAGATATTGTGGCACTTGGCCCCATGTTTTACCCATTTTGTATTAAAAACTTCTTTTTTATAACGCGATATCTTTTATTTTTTAACCGCTATAGCGCTCTAGGTTTTTAACGTTATTGAAGCAGAGAGGTGAGGGGTGCACTTACCCAAGGGGCGGATGACCTTGACGAGCGTCTGTAGCACGCGCAGCGCTTCGGCAGTGACCTTGTAGAAGGGGTCGTGCACGCAGGACAGCACGGCGGGCATGAGCGCCGCCACGTGCGGCCGCATCGTCGCCGCCGGGTGCCCGCGCACCAGGCACACCACGAACACCAACGTCTCGATCTTCATTGATGATGCTGTGCTCTTGTCGCTAAGAACGTCATTGCACGTGATTCTCTTCATTTATACGATAAAAATTCAAGGTAAACGTGGCCACTAAGAAGTTTCTTGAAACATCAAATGCAATGTACAGAGTCTGGCAAACATCTTGGCGCTCGTTTGACGGAGTGGGGGAAAGTTTACGCATGAACAATAGCGCGAACGCATCTCCTGTCGCCCGCATATCTCTGACCAATAGCGCGCGCGCATTTCAAAATTTCAAGGTGTCTGCGGGTATTCTTTTAGAAAACTTCTTTCTTTTTTTTTGCAACGTTATCTGTAACCCAAAATACTACATATTCTTTTGTTTTGTGTAAATAAAAATGTGTGAACGTTGCACAGGACCGGAACAGCTGGCGTGAAAGAGAGGAGGCCTTTTTATACCCGACAGTGGGTGGACACGGGCTAAATAGATAGATAGAAATAAAATTGAAACACTGTCAAGTAGCTAATGGTATTATCCAGATCTGTGAATACGTACGTGAGCGCAGGCGTAAGAGCTCGTACGACGCGCGCGGCGTGGTCGGCGAGGCAGCCGGGCGCGGCGGCCAGCAGCTCGCGCAGCAGCGCCAGCGCGCAGCCGCGCGCGCGCACGCTGCGGCCGCGGATCACGCGCAGCGCGCCGCGCACCACGCCCGGCACCTACACACAATCATCACTTAATAGTATGAGATCCCACTGCATGATTCTGCAGGTATCTGTTTTTTCGATGCAACTTATTTTAAATGAATGATAAGGAAGTATGCAATGGATTAGGCATAGGTTGCCTATAAAAAATTAGCCGCAAGTAAAAAAAAAAATATTTTGTATTATTAATTCGCTAATTTATTACTTATAACTCAATGACGTTCAATTAAAAAACTAGACTCACAATCACGCTCAAATATTGTCCGAAGCAAAAGTCTGCCCACCCGACTATTGGGCAGAGTTTTCGTTTAGTTGTATACAATTGACATTAAACACTAAATGCCACGAGTTATGGTGTTAATTTGAACGAATGTGTTAATGTCATCAGTGTCAAAGCCACTCGGACGTTTTTTGAGGAATTTTTCTTAGAGATTGGGTGTCTAGTTTTATATTGAACGTCATTGTTATAACTACCTATATGTTTTTTTAATGAATTTTACGACATTTGAAAGGTAATGATGTCACAAATTGAAAGAAATATGGTTGCCAGCTCTCAGTCAGCCACAACGTAGGGTTGCCAGCTGTTAACAGTTTTATCAGTTTACACTCACCTGTTTTATTTTTTTCAATTTGTGACATTATTATCTTTCATATGTCGTAAAATTCATCAAAAAAACATATGGTTGCCTATTATACTAGCGAATTAATAATACCAAAAAAAAATTTTTTTTACTTGCGGCCATTTTTTTTTACGCAATCTATCCCTAATCCATTACATACTTCCATTACATTCATTTAAAATTAGTTGTATCAAAAAAACAGATACCTGCAGAATTGAGCAGTGGGATCTTAGACCATAATGTGACCCCACACTAGCGTCCTTTGAGCGTCGGCGTCTTGCCGGCGACCTCCCCACACTGCGTTTGGGGTAGCGTTTTGCCGCGTAGACGCAACGCCCAAAGAACGCTAGTGTGGGGAGGTCGCCGGCAAGACGATGACGTTCAAAGTACGCTAGTGTTGGGTCAACTTTATTTGTTACTTTACCAATTTTTTCGGAGGTGAATGCTTCTATTAACCTAACGCCATTAGCACACTGCTAACTTTAACGCAAACGCAATAAAGGCTTTACGCTTGTAGCACTACCGCCTGTAGCATACGCAGCGAATACAAAGCGGAAGCGAAACGCCTTTATTGCGTGTGTTCCGTTTCGTTACGCTTCCTTTTCGCTTTTACTGCAGTGTGCTAAAGGCGTTAATGGCAGTCAAGCTAGACCTGCCGCTGTGTGGGACTCGGGACTATAACGTCCCGCTATCCAAGTCCCCCTTCTACACTCGAAGAGAACATGCCAGTGCCCATCGTCTCGAATAGCCTATCTTAAATGTAAATATGGCTCTACTTACCCTCTGAACAAGCAACGCCTGCGGAGAATTGTCGGCGGGCGCAAGAGTCATCTGAAGGGCGGGAGGAGGACGCGTGGCTCGCAGCAGTGCGGTGTAAGCACTCAGAATGTCGCATTTTACATTCTCCTCGCGTTCTAAAATAAATATACAGCAATCTCGGATCACGGAATCACTAATAATAACACAATAACAATAATTTGTGACCGCCTCCGTGGAACAGTGGCTACGCCGCTCGGTCATAAAAACACGGAGGTCGTGGGTTCGATTCCCGCCTTGGGTCTGGTTGGTGGTAGGGCTTTTTCAGAGTCCGACTGGCTAGCTACCACCCCCATAGGTGAAATCTGCCGCCGTAATAGCTCTGGCTGTGTTCCGGCAGTAATAATGTGGGAGCCAGTACACTTGAAATCAAAGGCTCGAAGATCAGATGAGCCTACAGTCTGGCAGCACATTGAGCGACGCTTCCTGGTGAAGTGTCCCTCAATGGAATAGGCCGCAGTGGCCGCTTACTATCAGGTGGGCTGAGTGTCTGTCTGCCAACTGACATAGTATAAAAAAATAATAAAAAAAAACATATTTTCTTAAATTCATAGCATTCCTGACATAAAACAGTAGGAACTAATAGCAGCTTGAAGTTTCAAATATGTTTTAAAATAGTTATTAAAATTGGATAATAAAATAGTTATCAAGATAGTAATGAAATCCAACCATCTGTATTAAAATAAGGTTTTAAACCTAATAATAAAATGAACTTATTTGTATAGAACAAACCTTTAAATCTTGCAATCAAAGCAGGAGAGACAGTTTGATACATGTCAGCAAGCAGCTCATGGCGTGTTGCGATGACAGATTCCAGGCACTTGGCAGCTGCTCGCCTTACCTGTATGTGTGTGCCATTTATAAAAATTTACCTTGTATTCTCATTATAATTTATTTTTAAAAAACTTAACCTTGTTCTACCTTTTATTTAAAATCCTTGCTATTCTTTTACAAACTCGAGTTCAATTTTACCACAAAAAAGTTAAAACTAAGTTTACTTTATATCTTTTTTATTTTACGATAGTGATAATTGAATAAGTTACCTTCCAAGACATATCATCATCATCGGAATACTCTTCCGAGTCAGACTCAGGGTCCGCATCGGGCGCAAAAGATTCATCCTCCATCTCCTCATCCTCACCGCCTCCGTCCTCTTCCTCATCTTCGTAGTTGTAATTAGGATCATATGTTATCATTTTCAAACAAAGATCAATAATCTGGAATATGTCAAAACAATCAGTTTACGCCTCCGTAATTGATTATTCAAAGCTGGAGGTACACATTATGAAATAAGCACTTTAACTTTATTCTTAACTATAGCTGTCGTCCTCGCGGTTTCACCCGCGCGTAATTTTCTTTTTCAACTATCCCCCCCCCCCCCTTTCCGGGATAAAAAGTATCCTACGTTAATTTCCTGGTTCTAAGCTACCTCTCCACCAATTTTTAGCCAAATTGGTTCATCCATTCTTGATTTATAAATAGTGTAACTAACACCACTTTCTTTTAAATAATAAAGATAAATTGTTCAAGAAATAATTACTGTAGGAATATGGGGCTGCACTTCCTTGGGACATTTGAGAACAAACGCTTCAAGGGCTTGGAGGCAATGTTCACGCAATTCCTCATCTGCATCATTGGAGTGCTCGAGTACTTGGGGAGCAACACGCCACAACTGCTCACCAAATCTATGTCCAGCTTGACGACTGGAACAATATTAATACATGTAGTATTATTACAAGGAATGTCAGTTAATGCCATAGTAGTTACTACAAAATAATGCATGGTTTAATATAAATGTATTTTATTTAGATGATTTTATCAGAAATAAAGAGTTTTCTTCCTTACCAAACAGAAGCAATACACTGTATATGTGTACGACTGACACTGGACGATGTAGAAGAGCCCAACCCTTCCAAGAGATGATCAATGAGCTTATTGTAGAGAGATGCATTACAGGACATGACCAGGTGTGACAATGCAACTATGGTACGCTTGCGAACTGCCTGAGGACATATTTTTATTTACAGTTCATTTTGATCTGTTAGCACATTACCTAGTAACAATATTAGTATAATTTATTAATAAACAATACACTTGCACATCTGTTATCTAAGAACCACACAAGATAAAAACAATATGACTCTTGCTCCTGAACATTTTCTTTGTTAATGTATATCACAACAACTTTCTATCACAATGAAATCTGTTGCTGAATTACTTTATGTTATATCAATATGAAGTATTCACAAAAAGTAATTTATTCTGTTTGTAACTGTACTATTAATAAATATTTTACATTTATGAATAAATATTTTACATTTATGAATAAATATTTTACATTTATGAATAAATATTTTACATTTATGAAAACAGTAACCGACTATATAAAAAAAAAAAATTTACATCAACATACTTGGCGTGGAGATGCAAGTTGGGGCAGCAAGGAGTTGAGCAACAGTGGATGGAAAGAGATGAGTAAACCACCAAATCGACTCAGCAAATCAGCTAGAATATCTAAAGCTTCCAACTGAACTGATACATCTTCTTGCTGTGAAATAAAAATATTATTATTGGAGTTCTTCAAACAATATCACTACATAGTATAAAACAAAGTCGCTTTATCTGTCCCTATGTCCCTTTGTATGCTTAAATCTTTAAAACTACGCAACGGATTTTGATGCGGTTTTTTTTATTAGATAGACTGATTCAAGAGGAAGGTTTATATGTATAATACATGCATAATATAGTAAAGAAACACTGATAATTTTAGGGGTTTTTAATTTAAGGTCGTAAATAATCACATTTTTTGCGCTTACATTGCAAACGCTGGCTGAACCCTACGAGATAGATCAAAATAATGTACTACACTATTGTACACCTTAAAAAGTTTTACAAAAAAGTCCGCGATGGTATATGTCTATCTCTTAGGGATAACCCACAATAACCATTTTCCTTTACTTAATACGATAAAATAATGACTTATTTGCGAATAAGTGATTTTAAGCAATACAGTATTAATCCTTATCCAATAAAGTACCATTAATAAATTGTGCATGTAATGTAGATCAATACGGCCCTTTACATCATGTAATTTAAATGAATAGTTTCGAAGATATTACAGATTTAAAATGCAGGGGCATAGCGGTTGCGGCGGAACCGGCCGGGGAGCGGATGGATGAACGTTTGTTATTCTTTCACGTAAAAACTACTGAATTGATTTTAATGAACGTTTACAATAATATAGCTCATACATCAGAATAACACATAGGCTACAATTTACAAGATATTCCCGCGGGATAACGTCCTATAGTTCACGCGGGCGAAGCCGCGGGCGGAAGGCTAGTAAAAAATAATTTCAGTCATAATAACTGAATAATATATATAATCAATAACTTGACCAATTATTATATTCTAAATCAAAAATACATACTTTTTTAAATACACAATTAAAAATTTTTTTTTTTTTTTAATATTATAATAACTTACCTTTTCAATAGCACTGCTCAATCTTCCGGTTATTTTTTTACAGACATTAGCAGCTAATGTATTAGAGCCTAATGGAAGTTCGGATATTACAGTTTTCAAACCAATGCTGCTTATATCTCGCAACTGTTCTGTATCCGAAAGCATATTAGCACACAGAGTTTCAACAATGCTCTCCACTTGATATTCCTTGACTTTATTTACTAGAGGTCCAAGACTGTGAAGCAATAATCAAGAATGTTTAATTATCCAAATTTTAATTTATCTGTTGTATGTAGAAGAGCTAATACTCACCATTTTACAGCTAAATTTTGCACTTCACCATTCTTATCTTCAAGCAAGCGTAACAACATTTTTACCACCTTCCTCTCAGAGTCATCATCCAGTTTTATGCTATCTTTTTGTAATTCCGTCATCAAATCGTTTGTAGCCATAAACCTAAAGTCTTTGTCGCTTGATGTCATCTGTAAAATTCAAATTGAATATCATTGTATACTGATTTCAAGCATTAATTCTACTTCGCTAACCAAT
Organism: Mecyna flavalis; assembly: GCA_949319885.1. Taxonomy (NCBI): domain Eukaryota; kingdom Metazoa; phylum Arthropoda; class Insecta; order Lepidoptera; family Crambidae; genus Mecyna; species Mecyna flavalis. The sequence goes on from OX439426.1 coordinate 13,889,691, forward strand.
AATAAAATATTATACAGATACGCCGGCTTTACTTACCTTCTCAAGAAGATTTGCAATTTGATATGAGACACTAGCCATTTTGAGAGATTTCAGTCTCTGTTAGTCAAAAATGTAACTATCGATGCCAATAACACATAAACTACACAATTTTTACAAAATGTTGGTGTCGGAGGAACATCGGAATGATTTTATACGAATAATCAACCAGCGCAACCACCAACGACCGAAAAAATATTCATCATTCTTTCAAAATGACATGTCTGCGCTGGCCTGTCACCATAGAGTATAGTGAATATAGTGTCACCGGATTCACTGGAGGGTAGGCGATGGGTCCACGCGTCTTTTAGTTTTAAATCTTTTTATTTGTGATCTAGTGCAGTTTGGTGTTGAAAAGTGGTGTGATTTTCATTCAGTAAAGTGTAACGAAGTGTCATAAATAAGAAAATTGAAACAAATTGACTGAATGGACGGGTATTGCGTGTAGTGTGTCTCATCGGTAGATGAGACGCTCTTACCGCAATGGCGTCCATTCCCCCGTGACCTTGAGAGTATCCTCCAGCGTTTACATGAAGCGTTAAAACATCTTAACACCAATGTTTTAACGCAATAAGAAACTCCCTTAAATCACTTGACATTGGCAGAATCACCGCGCCGCAAACAGGCGCGGGATAGAGTCCATATATAAAAAAAAAAAAAAAAAAAATATAGTGTCACCACCATTTGTCACCACCTTAGAGTAGAACGTATGGAGATGCCCTATTGATCTATACAAAAAATTGCTTATATGAATATACATCGAATCGACACTTGCCTTACAAATATATACTTATCTCTTTTCATCTAAGTGATTGTTGCTTATGAAAAGAGAGACAGATATCTTTGCATTGTACCCATTTTGGCAACACTTTTTAGTGACGTCACACAGTTTTTGACGCGTGCCGGTTTCGCCATATTGTGTTCCAGCTAGTGATGTGGCACAATATTTTTATGTATCGATACGTTTTAGATAGTTATATTCTGCAATGGTATATTTCTGCAGATTTCCTGTCAGTGAAACATTAAAGAAGAAATAGATAGAGTTAATAGGTGGGGAAAATATAAATCCGCGACATAAAATAAGGCACGTTTGCTCGCTACACTTCAACGAAAACTGGTTTTACAGAACTCTCGACATAACAAGATTACGTGATGGTAGTATGTATGAAACAGTACAGTATCTTCATTTTATCTTCTGTTTAGGATTTTTGGAAAAATGTAATAGGTTTATTAACCATGTGAAGTTGAAATTTCCATAATAATATATTATATAACTAACCTATTGTTATATTAAGGCACTGCATCATCATTATTTTGTGATAGGAAAATAAGAAACTATTTATAGATTTCTAACAAAATATTATGTGCATTTATATAGTTGACGAGCCATTTGGTGTAGTGGTCGAGAAGTCGGCTATTACACCAAAGGTCGCGGGTTCGATCCCCGCACGGTACAAACATTTGTGTGCATGAACATGTCTGTTTGTATCGGTCTGGGTGTTTCTATGTATAATATGTATGTATTTACAAAAAAAAAAAAAAAAGTATATAAGTAATGTTTATCCGTTGTCTGGCCCCCATAGCACAAGCTAATGCTTAGTTTGGGGCTAGATGGCGCTGTGTGAATAATGTCCTAAGATTTTTATTTATTTATTTATTATTTATTTATTTATGATCGACACGTAAACTTGTATCGACAAATATATCGATATACAATATTGGTTGCACTACGGTCGGACGCTATCATTGGTGGCGCCATTTTGTGTTCCAACTTTAGGTATACACGTTTTGTACCTACTTAGGGCATCTCCATGTGTTCTACTCTAAGGTCACCACAGACCACAGACACTATATTCAAATTCAATATAGGATATATTCAATAAAGGATATATTCAATATAGGAAATGTGCGTTACTCTAGCGGAAAGTTCAAAATATTAGCACGTCTAGAGATGAAACAATATAGAATAATTTGTGCATTATATGCTGTAAATGTGCACCAAATATAAAATTTGTGCCTAGTGGGGTTTCTGAGATATTATGAAAATACGATTCCGCCAGCGTAACGCTTGAAAACGTTATCCTGGCGGAACGATTTTTACCTATTGGTCCTAGGACAATTTTAAGTAGCATAAAAGATAGCTTAAATTTGTGCCCTAAAGTAGCCAAGCAGCGGCGTTTGTGCCCCCCATAGTTTTTGAGTAATTAATTGCAAATGCCGCTGCAGTAACGTTTGGCTTATTTTCCATATCTTCAGAACAGCTGAACGTACAGAAATGATTTTTTGTGAGAAGATGCCTTGTAATTTGTGCAAATTTGTGCCTTCATAGTTATTCCAAAGAAATACATGGTTAATGATTTCAAACAGATTTTCTAAAAAACGAAAACAGCCTCTGCCTTTTGAACTACTTACGATAGGCGCTGAATGTCTCAAGTAGCTGATGCCTATATGATACAAGGATCTTCTGACAAAATTTTATAACCCTACGTCTGATATTGACGTAATAAATCAACTTTTTGAACTGAAAACTGTTTACTAATTTCGAGCCGCAAATAAGGGAGTTTGAATAACGTAACAATTCCCATTTTTTGTCAAAAATCTGTGCCTTTATTCAAATAGACACACACTAAATTTCAACTCTCTACGTTCTGTAATTGACCGTAAATTAAATAAAATAACCAAGTAAGAACATTTAGATTATTACCCGACCAAGTATGAAAGGTCATGAAAAAGCGGCCTTTAAGAACATTTACCGTACCTTCTTAATTTATATACCTAACTTTTCTCTTGTTTGTACAGTGATGTAGAAAAGCGGTTAATTAAGTTAATTATTGTCGTTTCGAAAAAGTGAAAACAAATTACGAATAAGAGCCTACGTTGCTTTTTATTTAATGTTCTTAGTATTAATCTTTTCGTATTATGTAATACTAAAATATATTATTACTATGTAAGACTAAGACGAACAAAGAACAAAATAAATATTTTTTATTAAACTATAAGGCGGAAGAGTAGTTTTTTATTTCATATTATCACCCCTCGACAACCACCTCTCTGATAGATAATCAAATTAAGATCACCCAATTTTTTCACCACTTGGAGTAGGTATATTTTTCTTGTTAGTTTAATTGATAATTGGGGCAGAACGGAAAGTGGACCCTCCCAAACAAAAAAGAATTTTCAAAATAGGTTAATAAATGATCGAGTTATTAGAAATGAAGCATTGAAAAAAAATCACCTCGATTTCACACTAAAACTTGTTTACACGAGTGTACCGACAGTTATCCTACAAATTTAAAGATGTTGGCTTGAAGTACTGCACGGTCGGTTTTTTATGACCTTTCATACTTGGTCGGGTAATAATCTAAATGTTCTTACTTGTTAATTTTATTTAATTTACGGTTAATTACAGAACGTAGAGTGTGTCTATTTGAATAAAGGCACAGATTTTTGACAAAATATGGGAATCGTTACGTTATTCAAACTCCCTTATTTGCGGCTTGAAATAAGTAAACAGTTTTCAGTTCAAAAAGTTGATTTATTTCGTCAATATCAGACGTAGGGTTATAAAATTTTGTCAGAAGAACCTTGTATCATATAGGCATCAGCTACTTGAGACATTCAGCGCCTATCGTAAGTAGTTCAAAAGGCAGAGGCTGTTTTCGTTTTTTAGAAAATCTGTTTGAAATCATTAATCATGTATTTCTTTGGAATAACTATGAAGGCACAAATTTGCACAAATTACACGGCATCTTCTCACAAAAAATCATTTCTGTACGTTCAGCTGTTCTGAAGATATGGAAAATAAGCCAAACATTACTGCAGCGGCATTTGCAATTACTCAAAAATTACGGGGGGCACAAATGCCGCTGCTTGGCTACTTTAGGGCACAAATTTAAGCTATCTTTTATGCTACTTAAAATTGTCCTAGGACCAATAGGTAAAAATCGTTCCGCCAGGATAACGTTTTCAAGCGTTACGCTGGCGGAATCGTATTTTCATTAATATCTCAGAAACCCCACTAGGCACAAATTTTATATTTGGTGCACATTTACAGCATATAATGCACAAATTATTCTATATTGTTTCATCTCTAGACGTACTTATATTTTGAACTTTCCGCTAGAGTAACGCACATGGAACAAACGTGCAATAATGACTATACTTGAATAGTTTTAACTTCGTATATTAGGTTTCCATTATTTTAACTAGTATTTTATTTGTATGCACTTTCTTTATAAACAATTTCCTTCTGTCAGCAAGCTGTCAAATCTGTCAATTATAGCTTCAAAAAAACGTGCTCTGCGGCGGACGCGAAATTCTATGCGTTGATTGAATGAATCAGAAATATCAGAATCAGAGTTCAACGAGTTTATTTTCCATTAATTTTAACTCTAGTGTTTTCGCACAGTCACACACTTTTTAGTGTGTGCTCACAGTGCTTTTTACTTTTATATCAGACGGGCTTAGGCCATTTCAGTATGGATCTTTTTATTATTAACAGGTACAAAGACTCTATCACTAACACTATTTTATGCTTATTCACTGAAGCTAAGTTTTAATTCTGTATTGTAATTTCTAGATATGCAGAAAAAGATGATGATGATAATATTAATCATGAAGAAAAACAATTTGAAAAATTAATTAAGGATATAGAAGAAAGGAAGAAGAAAAAACAAAACAATGTTGAGTCCAAAATAACAGAATCTAAAGGATCTTTTCACAGCGTAAGCAACACTGAAAATGGAAAAGGAATTCCAGAAAATGTAGATGATATATCAGGACCAGTTGAAGTAAACCTTAAGCCTGAAACTACAAGTAAAATCTCACATGAATTCAAGGTTCTTGGTGGCAATGACTTTGAACAGAAACCTAAGGTAAAACTCAGTATTAAATTTTATTACTTCATCATCAACATCTAAATATAATATCATGTTCTCAAGCATTCCATTCTCTATCTAATTTCTCTTTTCTTATAGGTTCAAAGAGTTTTACCATACTGGTTATCCCACCCATACATTATTTCAAGAGATTTGCAAAGTGGGTCCTGCCCAATCGAGAAGCAAGATTGGTTACATGATACTCTCAAATCAACATTGGCAAATGAGGGAATATCCCTTTTGTTCCCAGTACAGGCAGAAGTTATTCCTTTTATACTCCGCGAGCATGAATTACCCGCTCCATTATGGCCACATGATATCTGTGTGTCTGCTCCCACAGGCAGTGGAAAGACATTAGCTTTTGTTTTACCCATAATACAGGTATGATAAATGTAGTGCTTATTTATTTTACTTATTTTAGAATACTGCCACATACAGTACTGAATATTAAGTCAGTGTCACAAAATATTTGCATATTATGTTCTGTAGTACAATTTAAACTAATTGATACTTCGTAGTTTGATTGAGCTGTTTGTTATAATGTACTATCTGGTTTAAATGCAATTAGGATACAACCTTTTGGAGTTGCTTTACGCAACAGTGATGACTTACACATGCACAGATATTATTATGTGTTGCTAATGATTGGCCGGTCAATTCTACACCGGCTCGTCCTCTCCGGGTGAAAGGGGAACCGGGGGAGTTTAGTGGGTAGTGGGACGCTTGGGTCCCGAGTCCCACACACGGCCGCAGGTCTCGCTAGCCTGCGGTTAAGGTGCATAAACGCATTCTCCTCCGGAAGGAAAAAAAAATGTGTTGCTAATGATACGGACAAGCACAGTTGACATCATTGTACGCTCCATTCCAAAAGGTGTTATCCTATAGCATTTGAACCAGGTAATAATGCAAATGTTATTTTTCAGTTAGCTTTGTTTGCACCATAACAATATTTAACGTAGGTAATATGATATAAATAAATATCAATGTGTATTAAACTAACATAATCCATGACATTTGAGCTATAATTTATGTTACTATACAATATAAATTAAATATTTCAAATTCATTTTTCTAGGTGTTGATGAAAGAGGTTGGACATCATATAAGAGCTATGGTGGTCCTACCGGTGCAAGAATTAGCTACACAAATTGCTAAGGTATTTAGGAAATATTGCAATAAAACAAGTTTAAAGGTGGCCTTATTAAGTGGTGCAACACCACTGCACCAAGAACAGCAGCAAATTGTCAGGCATAGTAAGTGGTTATTTTAAGTTTATTATAATGTTATTAATCTAATTTAGATAGCTGATATTGGTTGTACATATTATAAAATCATTGGTATTCAAATTTCAAAGTACCACATAAATCATAATGTTTAATTTCTGCTGTCAAGCTATGGGTACCCATAAAAATTGGTTGCCTGTAAAGTCGGTATACGGGCGAAAGTTTTACGTGACAACGACTTTTTATGTCTGTCTCTCTCGCTCTTAGGCGGGACGCGTGCCTCTCACTCGCTCTGATTGTAAGCGCATAACGTGAGCGGAGCGTAACGCAGTTTCTTGAAGTGTCACCCGGCAAACCAATTTATAAGACGTTGTCACGTCAAAAAAGTATTGTATTACACTGTGTATAGTACTTATAACATTTTTTTTTAAATTGTACATTTTAGGTAAATAGAAAATTGGCAATGTGCATTTCTCTATGCTTAAACGACTACAATGGTTAATGTTAACATTATTCTTACAGCTGAATCACTGGGTTGGATCTGTGAAGTTGATATTATTGTTTGCACTGCAGGAAGATTAGTGGAGCATATACAAAATACAGAAGGATTCTCTTTGAAACATTTGAAGTTTTTAGTAATAGATGAAGCTGATCGGATCATGGATCATATTCAAAATGATTGGCTATATCACATGGATAGACATATTCAATTAGAAAATGAGTTGATGACAGGGAAAATTCCAAGCCTAAGTTGGAATATTATGAACAAGCAGAACCCACCTCCCCACAAATTATTATTTTCAGCAACTTTGTCTCAAGATCCTGAAAAATTAGAACGATGGGGCTTATTTCAACCAAAACTGTTTTCTGCAGCTCCAGTTCATGCATTTGAAGATGAAGACCAGATAAGAATATATACAACTCCTGATGAACTACAAGAGAAGTTTGTAGTGTGTGATGCTGAACATAAACCACTCCTTCTTTATCACTTCTTAATAGAACAGCGTTGGGATAAAGTGCTTTGTTTCACTAATTCCGCTCAATCAGCTCACCGCCTAGCAATTCTTTTAAAGACTTGGAGTAAAGGTGAAATAAAAGTTGCAGAATTATCAGCTGCTTTAGACAGAACAAAAAGAGAAGAAGTTTTAAAAAAATTCACTCAGTCTGAAATTAATTTGTAAGTACTGATTAGTATTGTTGGTGTCATTCTTCAGATTTTTTGTTCCCGATAATGTTTTCTTCTTTCTTTTTCTTGATGTTTTCTTTATTTTACAGAGTAATTGGCACAGATGCATTGGCTAGGGGAATTGATGTACCAGATTGCAACTATGTCATTTCTTATGATCCTCCAAGAAATATAAAAACCTATATCCATAGAATTGGTCGTACTGGGCGTGCAGGACGCATTGGCAATGCCATTATTTTTCTTATGCCCAACCAAACCAGTTTATTTAAGGTAAACAATATTTTTAATTACCTATCATCTTTAACCATTTGACACAATTTATTTTTCCAACTAAAAAATTTCTCATTCACTTTCCTCTAGTAAAATGAGCGTAGTTTCTTTTGGGTTATATTCATTCTTAACAAAACTTATATTATCATTTGTGAACGAATAGGTATAGCAAGTACTACTCAATAGATGTAAAATGTATTTTTAATGTATGATTTTTTTTCTAGCAAATATTAGCGTCAGGGGGAAAGTCCGAAATACCCTCTTTAGAAATAGATGGCAACGTCTACAGCCGTTTATCGCAAAATTACAATGTCGCCATTCAAGAGACCAAGAAGTTAATTCATTCAGAACTAAATAAGAGAGTAAATAAATCTATTGAATTAAAACGAGGCTTTAAACCGAGAAAAAGGAAGTTAACTTAATTGTGCATATTGTTTGAACATACCTACTGGTTTTCGCATATCAAAACAATATTATTACAAAATTCATTAAAAATCGGGATTTATTAAATAAAACCGATCATTCAAGTTATTAATGATAACCGGTAGCCCTACACTGATCAAACTCTGATTGTAAAAATAAATAAACTAATTATAATATTGTTTTTATTAGGTTCAGCCCTTTTACTGTCTTCGAGAGCAGCCACACGGGCGCGTTTAGCTGCGTTGCGACGACGCACCGCAAGTTTTCGACGGAATGGGTGCCAGGTGCCACACGATCCGATGTCGTCGCAACGCAGCGCGTTGTCCAAGCGTCTTCGTGCGTTATTGTGCATCGCTTTCTCCTACTATGACTGCATAAACCATACTGCGACGCGTGTGTCGTCGTTCTGGTGTCGCGCGGAGCGCTGCACCACTCTCCCCGCTTCCCGTCTCTCGGCTTCAAGTCCGTTGCGCACGCGTTGCGGCGACGCGCGTCGCCACAACGGAACGTGTGGCATGCCCTTCCTTCAATTTGTATGAAATACAACGTACCGAAGACGCTCCGTCACCGCAACGCGCCAGTGTGCCTGCTCTCTTTCTCTTTGTTCTTAGGTACTTATAAATATCAGTTTTATAATACAAATGTGTTCAAACAACTATGCAAAATAGGCAAAGCGCTTCACCAATGTATGGAGGTGGCCAAATTTGGAACTACGTGAAATGTCAGTTTTTGCAATGCAAAGTACTAAAAAGACAGTAGCGACGCCGCCACCGGAACAGATAAGTTTGTCGGTCTATGTATTTAATGACGACGAGCCATTTGGTGTAATGGTCGAGAAGTCGGCTATTACACCAGAGGTCGCGGGTTCGATCCCCGCCCGCACGGTACGAACATTTGTGTGCATGAACATGTCTGTTTGTATCGGTCTGGGTGTTTCTATGTATAATATGTATGTATTTACAAAAAAAAAGTATATAAGTAATTTATCCGTTGTCTAGCACCCATAGCACAAGCTAATGCTTAGTTTGGGGCTAGATGGAGCTGTGTGAATAATGTCCAGAGATATTTATTATTTAAGTTCGTTCAATCGTTTTTACGTGAAAGACTAGCAAACATCTATCCACCCTCACAAACAGACCTCATAAGAGGCAACATACTATACTTCTCTATGGAGGCAACTGTACAAGTTAGTACACATTGATGACATTGACCAAACGATAACTGGCTGAGACGGAGCGCAACAGCACTGTGCGCTTCCAAGTATTATGCCGACTGCTGACCGTGCTTTGGAGTTAAACAGAAAATACAGAATGTTAAACTGTAATAAACCAAAAACGTATTTTATTATTAAGTAGTAGTACTGGCCCGATAGCGCATTTGGTATGTAGCGGCTTTGCCCTTTGTATCAGGGGTAGTGGGCTCGAATCACACCCAGGAGTTTGTCCTTAGCGTGATTCGACTTATGTGTTTATAAGTATGTGGTGAACATTCGTGTTTTTTCTGTGTCTGGCTGGATGTTTGTATTGAAGTATAGGTAGGGTTGCCATCCGTCCGGGTTTCCCCGGATTTGTCCTAGTTTAGAGGGCATCAGGGGAGCGTCTGGGGAAGGTTTCATTTTGTAGACCGAGTTTAAAAAAAAAAGGTGATTTATGACATTTTCAACTGTTTTTATTACATTGAATATGTTTAAAAGATCTTGTTGACATATACGGCTTTCGGACTCTAAAATCTGGGGTTTTCACGCGTCTTGTCCTGTTTTCCAAATTTTAGAGATGGCAACCCTAAGTATAGGTAATATTTGGGGTACCATCGTTGGATTCTGAAACTCATAACACAAGTGCTTACGCTACTTACATTGGGGTCAGAATCAGATCAATATAACTATGTGATATCTGTCGTCCAATATTTATTTATTTTACCATCATGCACCGTTGTTTCAAACAACTTGTTTGTAATAATTAAAACATTTTTCGGACCGTATCGCAATTCACTCACGTCTGACACTGACAGGCCTGACCTGACAGCCAGAGAAAATTGCTTGACTTGACACAGGGTGAACATTTGTTGCAGATTTGTGCCAGTTTGGGAAACACGATTGAGCAGTTACGCCCAGGATGGCGTCGGTTTCGGTGGGAGTGCTTACTGTCTTTCGCAATAGTTTTGAATGCGACAACTTACATTACAGCTTAAGTTGTAATGTGTGGCGTTTAAAGAACACTTGATTTGTCAAAATCTACATGAAAATGGCAGCAGTAATCCATAAAAACAGGAGTGTATTGCCAAATACAGAACAAGAAGCAGAAGAACACGATTTAGAGTAGCCTCGTGGCGCCCACGCGCCTTTTAAAAGGACAATAAACATGGTGACTTCGGCCCAGACATTTTTACACTATCTATTAATTACCGCCCACGCGCCTTTCAGAGGGACATATTAAAAAAGTGTGTAGATTTTTGAAATTACGCGGGCTGTCGAAACAATTTTCTTAAATTTGTGAAACGAAACACTATGGAACAATTTCCGGTATGCTACCATTGGCTGTAACAGTTGACAGACATCATTTATAAGGAAATGGACGGCGCTATGGCTGTCTCACGAGGACGTGATAAGTAAATCATGTTTGTTTTTGTGCAAAAAGTTGCTTATTATTGAGTATCACATATATGAAATCAATTATTTAGCATTTCCAGCCTTAATTCTGCGAAATCTTGAAAAAAAAAAGAACAAAAAGATAAACAAGTAATTGAAATTAAAAACATTTGTTAAATCATAACTATACCCTGAAAGCTTCACTTCAAACCGATAACTATAACACATACAATTTTCAACTTCAAACCCTGGGCCCTGTGGTTATTCGCCCTTATGAGGGGCATCTGCGGGCCTCGAGCTTACGCTCACTACCCGGGCTGCTTCTCAAGCACCTCGCGGTGCCCGGTGGAGGTGTGTCCGGCCTCATAACCAAACCCTGGGCGGATAGGAATATAATAATGTATGTCCTATATGAAGGACAGTCGGGCCATAGTCAAGGAAGCGCCAAAAAATCTCTGGGCGCGAGGGTAGTGGTGAGGTGACCGATTATGTCTGATTTCAAAGATTCCATTTATTGATACAATTTAAATCAAGGATAAAGCGGTCATTGTGCCTTTTACTGCACCTTTGATGGCAAAAAGCACCGGATCAACGAGATGGCTAGGTGGGATAAGTGGAATAGCCCTCGCACCATAAAGGATTAATGGCACTTTTTTTTTGTTTTGGACTCAATCCCGTGTTTATGAGCAACACGGTGATTCCGCCAATGTCAAGTGTTAAGAGAGACACTATCATATTAATGGCACATTTGGTTTGGTTTACAGTTTGACAGATTTTACCTCTGCACTAGCTCTGTGACCTGTGTGGCACACTTAGAGTATCTTAGAACAATGGAGATGCCCTATTGATCTATACAAAAAATTGCTTATTTGAATATACATCGAATCGACACTTGCCTTACAAATATATACTTATCTCTTTTCATCTAAGTGATTGTTGCGTATGAAAAAGAGACAGATATCTTTGCTTTGTACCCATTTTGGCAACACTTTTTAGTGACGTCACACAGTTTTTGACGCGTGCCGGTTTCGCCATATTGTGTTCCAGCTAGTGATGTGGCACAATATTTTTATGTATCGATACGTTTTAAATAGTTATATTCTGCAATGGTATATTTCTGCAGATTTCCTGTAAGTGAAACATTAAAGAAGAAATAGATAGAGTTAATGGTGGGGAAAATATAAATCCGCGACATAAAATAAGGCACGTTTGCTCGCTACACTTCAACAAAAACTGGTTTTACAGAACTCTCGACATAACAAGATTACGTGATGGTAGTATGAAACAGTACAGTATCTTCACTTAATCTTCTGTTTAGGATTTTTGGAAAAATGTAATAGGTTTATTAACCATGTGAAGTTGAAATTTCCATAATAATAATATTTATAACTAACCTATTGTTATATTAAGGCACTGCATCATCATTATTTTGGAATAGGAAAATAAGAAACTATTTATAGATTTCTAACAAAATATGTGCATTTATGATCGACACGTAAACTTGTATCGATAAATATATCGATATAAAATATTGGTTGCACTACGGTCGGACGCTATCATTGGTGGCGCCATTTTGTGTTCCAACTTTAGGTATACACGTTTTGTACCTACTTAGGGCATCTCCATGTGTTCTACTCTAAGGTGGCACATTCTTGACTTTTGGTATGGTCACCCTGCTTGTCAGATTTATTATTTTGACATTTAACAAGTTGATCATTATTTTCACAGAGTACTTTGTATTTTAAATTATTTTGTTGATTGCGGTAATGCGGTTATAATTTTAAGAATTTTACATTTAAACACTTTTTGGAATAGAGCACCTAACACAATAGTGAATAACTTCTACAACAAATTGAAATCATGTCAGATTCAGAGGATGACGATGCTTTTGATCTCAATAACTATCAAGACATTAAGGAAGAAATAGAAAGGCGTAAAAGAAATCCTGAAACCTCTGGAATGTTTGTGTCTGGGTGGGATGATGCTGAAGCAGATGTTGACGTTGTTGAGAACCCTAAAGGTACCGCTTTAAAGTTTTCGCAGTGTGTTTAACCCTTTCCCCGCCACGCTTTTTTCCGAAAATGGTGCCCCACAGGCCACGACCATTAAAAAAAAAATTCCAAAAAATTATTTGGTTATACTCAACTAATTAAGGCAAGTAAAAATACAACGTTTCTTGATCATGTTTTTTTGTCTGATATATCAGACATTGGCGTGGTGGGCACGAAAATGGTTTGTCTGATATATCAGACATTGGCGTGGAAAAGGTTAAAAGCAGTTCCATTGATACCTTAAAGATTACATTTTATAATTTCAGCTAATCCTATCGACCACACACTGTGGGCTGCGGAAAATGGTGATGTAGACACACTGAAGCAGTTATTGACAACTCAGCCAGGATTGGTCCAAGCATGTGACTCTGATGGTTACACACCGTTACATAGAGCTGCATATGGTAACCATTCAGCTGCAATAGCTTACCTACTTAGTGTCGGTGCTAATGTCATGTCTAAGACGGAACTCGGTTGGACTCCTTTACATTCAGCATGTAACTGGAATAACTACCAAGCTGTGGCAAGATTGTTGGCTGCAGGAGCAGATCCAAATGATGTATCAGATGGAGGTAAATATAATAATTTATTCTTACTAATTTTCACATAGTTTGTTAAAAGTTTCTATGTTACTAATTAATGTAAGGGCAATTTCATGCAGATCATTGCTTTTACAGATTACTTATATTGCTTTTTAAATGTGTACATAGAATTACTTAAATAAATGTTTATCTTTCAGGGCAGACACCTATGCATCTTGCGGCAGCAATGAGTCACTGTAAATCTACATTACTTATTTTGTTTCTTAGAAATGATACAGTAGAAACTGCCCATAAACCTAACAATTCAGGAGAATCTCCAAAACAGCTTGCCATGGGTCATGGAATCTATGGGCCTTTGTTTGAAATGGTCTTACCAGCAGTGTCACATATCAATTCTGTTGCTTTTACAAGTAATCCATTTGTACGACAACAAATTCAAAATAAAAATACATAGTTCTAGATTATATTTTTAATTTAAGAAATAATAATATTATAATTTAAACTTATACTATAATATTTTATAAAATATTGTTTTCACTTAAAAATACTACTTAGAAGAATCCAAAAATATTGTACGGACTGCAGCAGCTCAACCTACCCTAATCTGTCAAAAAATCTCAATTGAAAGAGAACTCTAGAGGTTAATAAAGTCGAGAAAGTGGGTTGTAGAAATTTGACAGATTGAAGTACCTAGTCTGATGTGCTGGCAACTGTACTTAAATCTAATTAGTTAATTAAATTTTCTTTATAAAATTCTAAATTGACTATACACAATACAATATACAATTGGCCACACTCTGCGTAGGGAAGATGGTAATGCTGCTGAAATCGCCTTTGAGTGGCAACCGGAGGGTAGGCGAAAACGCGGACGGCCTGTACACACGTGGAGGAGATCGGTGGACAAGGAGCTCAGGAAGGAAGCACTCAATTGGAAAGACGCTCGAAGAATCGCGCGGGACCGGCCGGCTTGGAGAAAACTTGTTGGGGCCCTCTGCACCAGCGGGGTGCCTTAGGACCACAACAACAACAAATTGACTATATCTATAAACATATCATAATGGATCCTTATGATGATAGGTACAAATTTAAAAAAAGCTTTCATCAGAAAAATGAATTTTTTTATAAATGTTAAGTTTCTATAGAAATCTGCTCTGCATAATTGATTCATAATCATATTATTTATTGTTAGTTACATGATTATTAATTAGCTACAAGTGTTCAAGGAACAGTCAAAAGCACATCAGACTATAACACTTTGGATTTTGTACCACTCTTGTGTCGGGGGCATAAGTGCTATTATCGAACTGCAAGTGTTTACCGTGATGTGCTGTTGACCGTACAACAGAAGCACCTACAATCATCCTACCCTGATCTGTCAAATTCCTACAAATTATTTTAAGTTAATATCCATTGCATAGAGTTCTATTTCAATTGAGATTTTGTCACATTGGGGTGGGTTCATCTACAGCTTACAGTAATATAAAAATATAACTCAATCATTTGTGCCCTTTTGATAAATTTTCAATCACATGCATAGCACCAGATACTAAATATGTTTCTGTGTGTAAATTTTTTAAACTGGCAATCAAATTTCTTTTATCAACTCTATGCAATTCAGTCAAGGATTGTCGTGTCTTTAATGTCATATAAGGTAAAACCAAGCAGCCCATACCAATACATTTACATCTAACACAATTTTTCCAAATGACTACAAGATCTTCATCTTTCACAATAGGACAAACTGGCAGCAAATTTAAAGCATTTAAACAGCTCTTTTTATGGCGTTCTGTTAAAGGATAATCAGCACGCTGGAACGGAGACACTGTTACCGCACGCCATGCATTGCATATTATTTCATTGGGAGGAGAAGAGCCTTTAAGTAATAATGGAGTCATCTCTTCGTACAAACCAGCACGTAGAAGCAAGGGTATAAGCTCCCGTATAATTTGTACATTTCCGTATCGACGAGCTAATTCCGCCGCGACTTTTAGACCTTCAACATTTGTACCTGCTTGAATCAACTGTTCTATAGCACGAGTTTTATCCTGCATGAAAGTTGCGACTACCCAAGGCATATCCACATTTTCTAAATTGACAATACTCAACAATTCCAAAAGCGACGTCCATAAAGCTTCACGATCACGATAGGTAACTTTGACTGCAGTATCGGCTTCGATAACACTTATCAAACATTGCAAAGCCCGTAATTTTTTACATTTATTGTAATCGCTTTCATCATCAAATGCAATGCGTGATAAATAAATTGCACCCATTTTCGGACATGTAGCTTTTAAAATATACTTCGCAGTCATTAATTCTCTTGTATTTAAGCTCGATATTTTTTTGTTTTTATTATCTTCGTAAGATTTTTCGAGAATATTTTCTAATATTTGGATTCTAATCGAACTTATGTTGATACCGTTCTTATCAGCTATTTCATTAGCAGTTCTGTTAACATCATGGCGGGACATTTTCTCAACGAATGAAGGATGCAAGTACAGCGCTCTTATTAGTTGTGCTGGTTCAGTTGAAAGTCGAACAAATTCTTCACAAACCCATTCGATTTTATGTAATGCGTGTCGTGTAGACAAGGTAGAGTGTAAACGTTCCATTTTCCGGACTGCTCGGTTTCCAGGTTGAATTGCAGCCCATCTCTGTGCGAACTGGTAACACAGCTGAGCAGCCGCGACTTGGTCTGCTCCACGTGCACATCCTTGAAGCACGTAAAACAAACATGCACCCGCCCATTCCATATTTGCGATGTGACTTACACATCGATGTGCTGCTCTAAGCAGTGGCTCCTCTCGCGTTATTAGACGCCAATGTTCACTTTCTGTTCCATCCAGATTATTTTCATCGGGATGTCTTCTGGAAGTCATTGTCTGCTTCAAAGCATTACTGCAAATCATGTCTCTCTTAGTTTGTATATCAGCGTCCAAAGAAAGCAACGCAGCCACGGGTAACCAACGTTCGTACGTTTCTAGTGTGATTTCTGATTTTAAATGAGACCACATGTCTTCACGCATGAACAAATGAAATGGTAAACGATAATGTCCAATTTCTGGAAACATGCCCTTTACAGAAAACAATTCAAATTCATACTGTTTAGGAGGACTGGTCCTTTTATAGTCTTTTAAATAATTTAACAAATAGTATTCTTTTACCCCACGCGATTCTGTGCATGACTCAAATATCAAATGATAAATACATAGATACACTTCATAATAATATGGATTGATAGAGATCGCCAGGCCATGTAAAGATATTTCGCCATTTTTCCAAAAATCGTTTAATATATCTCGTAACAAATCTTTGTCTTCAATATTTTCCCAAATGGTAAAGCATTCAGATAACAAGAATTTTTCATCCGTTTCGTAATGTATTTGTCGACAATTTAAGTCGTCGTTTGTTATTTTATATTTTAATTCCCAAGATGAAAGTAAGGATATCATGTGTAATGTTAAACCTTCATTAACAGACACATTTAAAGTACGACATAATTCAATCAGTCTTTCAAAATTTGTATTCGGGTGTTGTTTTAACACGCACAATAGCAAAGCTTTTACATCCCATGTTTTTTCGGTGCTATCTGGAAGAGCAACGTCTGCTAAGTTAATGTTAAATTTACTCTTCAAAACATATTGAGGAGGATACGGAACTGAATTTCCGAAATTGCCGTCTAGCATAAATGTGCGACGTATCACGGGCGAAGAAAGATAACAAACCATAGTGGGAGATAGAGCATCGTTTTGACCTTTTAACACGTCCAATAACCATTGCGACTCATCGTTTCCATCAAATCTGGACAAAACCAGTAATAAACTTGTTAACAAAACTTCATCAAGTGCTTGGGACAAGATGGCTTTGGATAATAATTTTCGAGCTATTTTATCACGCACTGCATAGAAATCTTCTGATAATATTTGTTTTGATACAACAGACTTCTCTACTAATTGAGAGATCATTCTGAATGGAATAAAATCGTAACCATCCGATATATCAGAAGTGTCAATATTGGAACTTTTAAGAGAAATGTTCTTCTCAGTGAAACTTATCAAATCATTCATACCAATCAACGAAGACATAGGTAAATAAATATATTGGAACTTCCAGCCAACAGATAAATTTTTAAACATTATGTCTGCATTTACCAAAGAATTTAAAATTGATATATATTTAAGCAACAAATGAATATAGCCCTCCTCGCATTTCATAACTAGTTCAGTTAATGTTTTATAAGATTCTAATAAAAGTGAAGAATTCTTTCCATTTTTAAAATACGATAAGGGCGAAATTTCAGTACTCTGCATCCATAAGAGACTTTCGATAAGTTGGCGTACAGTGTGAGTTGTAGATGATCTCCGCAACAAATTTGATAAATCAGATTGACAAGACTGTTCTGTGCGTGTAAGTTCTGAAACACTTCCTCCTCGAGCAGAACTAGATGTTTGTGCATCCATCAGCATCCAGGCACTTGTATTTTCAGAACAAGACTTCTCTGAGTACAAACTGTTTAATGTTACTGAAATTTTGTAAGAATTTTTAAGATGATAAAGGTTTTCCAAGTCATTAGTCTGAGTTTCAAATAATATTTTGGTTCCTTTAAGAAAATCTAAGTAGTTTCTTTCCAATTGCGTATTATTTTCTTCTCTGTTTATTATTTGTTCATATTTATTGACAACAGCCTTTAAAAGGACTTTTTTTTCTTTATGTGGCAAATTTTTGAAATAGTCCAAAGCTGTTCTAGTTTCACAATCTTTAAGACATCTATTTATATATAAAATACTTGCATAGTGTCTTGAATGATTTATTGCATTTGTGATGATCTTTAGATCCAGCAAGTCCACATTGGTTGCCGTCATTAATTTGTTCAGTACTAACATGTAATCTGTGCATGTTAATGGAAAATTATACTTCTTAAGAATAACTTTTATTTTAGCATAATTAAGCTCTTTCTGTATTTCCTGAGCCAGAGTACGATCTATATCGGTAACAGTAAAATCCTTAGTAGCTGATGCAGCAGCAATAACTGCCAATTCAAGAACATTAGTATCCCATGGGACATGTAATACTTTAAGAACTTGGAGAAGACACTCTAGTTTGGTAGTTACTGATCTAAAAGCATTTAGTAGAATCTTTAGTCGGTATCCATCAACTCCACCACCACTAATGGCTGCTTCGTTTTCTATGTACGACCTCAATGTATCATCAAGATCAAAAAGATGGCGTGCGGCGTATGAAGGTAAATAATTTTGCAGAAACAGTTCAAGGTCTTCTGTATAGCATCTTCGTAACATAATCAAAGCAACTTCATTAGGTCCTTGAAAACTTAACTCGCTTAGCAACATATTTATTTTATATTTTTCCTTTAGCTCCATGATGTAGTTTATACGGTCTTTCAAAATATCTAAATCATCCATTGAAACTGGTCGAACTGTGACCATATTTAATGACAGTTCTAGGACTGTTATGATTTCCTCTATAAATTTCAAACCAATTTTTGGCCAATAGCCTGACTGCTCCAGTTTAAAGACTCTGTCCATTGTCCATTTAACAAAAATATCTATGAAGAATGGATTTTCATCTAAAAGTGATGGGACAAAATTTTTAAGCCAAATAATAAGAGTTCCCATTTTAATATTGTATGGTATTGAGTTTAATATTTCCGTAACATCGTCTGGAGTAACAGATAGTTTGACTTTATTATTATACTTTAACCAACAAATGGAGGCTAAATCCAAATCAGCATTAGATATAAATATTACACACAGTTCTTGAAATTTCTTTTCAAACAAGTTAACTTTTTCATAATTATTGTTCCCTTTGAAGTAAATGTACTCTAATAAATCTACTTTAATGACAAGGTCTGTTAAAATATTAATTAAATCAATATTATTGGTAGCATACACCCTACTTTGGAAGAAATACAATGTATTCTTGTATGTTAGATTATGCTGACAAAGTTTGGATACTACTTGAAGAAGAAAAGTACAATCCTCAATATTTTCGAAATATGCTTTAAATTGCGGTGTTACCTTCACAGGTTTGTTTTCTGATAAAATGACATCAACTTGAGCCAACAATTGGGTTTTGAGGGTTTCTTGTGATGATGCTTTTATCCCAAGATTTATTGAAGATTCCATATCCTTCCATAAGTCTTCTTTGACAGGAGTAATATCTGCATTCCATGCATAGCAAATGTTAAACTGAAATCAGAAAATGTTTTTTATTGATGGTTTAATTTTATCAGTGTTATAGGTACTCAGCAATTCCTAGGTATTTTTATGTTTTTGAATACTACAAGGTTTGAGATAAGAATATAGGATATCTTACCATCTAGGTATACTAATATTATAAAGAGGAAAGATTTGATTGTTTGTGTTTATTGAATAGGCTCCGAAACTACTGAACCGATTTAAATAATTCTTTCACTGTTGGTAAGCTACACTACCCCCGGGCGACATAGGGTACTTCTGATCCTGGAAATGTGGGGGGAAAGGGGGGGATTTGATAAAATTAATTATGCGCGGGTGAAACCGCGGGTGGAAGGTCAAATAACTGTGATATGAGTACTATGACAAACCCAGGTATGGCTCTCTTTCATAAATAAAATATATGTTTACATATTACTTATCTTTGCCTTAGATAGGAATAGGATTTTAAATCACAAGCATTAGAGCTTACGAGTTAACTTACAACTATGTAGATAACATAATCATCCATACAAAAAGTAAAGCAAAAACAAAAGCAAATAAAATATTATGGTGTCATTCTTACCACGGAATTATCCCATGCTACAAAATAAAGGGTATTATCATAAATTGTAATAGGATAATATTTATTTCCTATGTTTGCAAACTTATACACCAGGTCAGCATTTTTCGAATCTACAATCCACATATTCATTTCATGCGCTAAGACTATTAAGTCATTCCAAGAAATTACATGTTGTACTGCTTTATTTACAAAAATATTTTCTAGCAAGCCTGTTATGGGGCAGTTCATTTGTAATTCATCCTTTTCATGAGAAAATGTAAGACCTTTCAACAATTTACTATTGTTAATAGATTTCCTTGTGCTCTGATGCTTATGTGCCTTTTCTAAGCTCACAGTTTCTTCTGATATTCCTTCTTTGAATTTCTCACTTAATTTTTGCACAGTGTAGGGAGAAACAAAATTATCTCCACTTTCACTAACCAGGAGCATACATTTTTCAATAAAGTTGAATTTGCATATATTGTAATTATCGATGAATACATTGAATCGTGATCCAGAAAAAATATCTATAATAACAATTCGATGGGATTTGAGAATGACCCATACAAAATGCTCTTGATTTGTATGATCAATAATATCTTCATTAAGTGCGATTGTATATTCTTCTGCCAGTGATAAATCCACAATGTGTACCACATTTTTATTTTCAATGAAAACTATTTTTGGGTGATAAAATATAGTTTCCAAGCTCCCAACGTTCTTTAACGATTGCAGTTGCTTTAAACAAGCTGTATTAATGGACATAATGAAAAATAAATTGCGAAAACTAAAAACTTAGTATTATTTTGTAAGTATTCATAGAATATATTGAATATACCAGAAAGTAAGTATTCTCACAGCCTATCACAAATTTCCTACCGATGCACTGTGTACAACCAGATTCAACTTTATACTTAATTTTTTCCCAACAACTCCAACAAGGAAAAAAAGGAACAACAAAACCATAGAAAAATTGAACAAAACCGAACTGAACTGAAACAAAACATTCAAGTCTGTTCAAGTCCGTCATTCAAAAATCCGGCCGTTTTTTTTTTCTTTTCTTGGCTCTGCACGATTTGTGCTTAAGCCAGTCGCTACTGTCTATTTAGAACTGTCATTAAATATCGTTTTTGCATTGCATTTCACGTATACAAAAACTTATTTGTTCCGGTGGCGGCGTCACTACTGTCGTTTTAGTACTGTCATTAAATATCGTTTTTGTATAATTGTAAAAACTGTACATAGTTCCAACGGTTCCAACCAACTTTCTTTGGCCACCGGAACAGATGAGTTTGTCGGTTAATAGTTCCAATTTTGGCCACCGGAACAGATAAGTTTGTCGGTCTATATAATTTATTTATAGATCACCAATGATAATATTATATTATATACAAACCGTAGACAGTCTGTCTACGATACAGTTACAACTTACAACAAATCATTGTACAGACCTACAAACTTATCTGTTCCGGTGGCCAAAATTGGAACTACGTGAAATGCAATGCAAAAACGATATATAATGACAGTTTTAAATAGACAGTAGCGATGCCGCCACCGGAACAGATAAGTTTGTCGGTCTATAGATCACAGAACAGAATTATAGAAGTTAACAGACAGCAGAACACAGTCATGTTTACGAAGCCTGATGGTTAAAGAAAATAACTTTTTGAATTAAATATGGTTTAACCACACATGAAATAATCTTAAAGGGAGTAATAGGTTGAACAAAGTTAAGGTAAAACAGCCTCACTCCTTTTTGATTATATTTAATGAAAACCACACTCAAATAAAAAATTGTAAAAATATTTTTTAACAGTGACCACACTAGCTGTCGGCCATGTTTGGAATTTAGAAATAATTTCAACATGGCGCCCGGTGGTTCGCAGTGTGTGTGTGTGAAAGTGCAGTGAAATTATGATATTAACTAGTGTTTTTAGTGATAATTTTAGTTTTTAAGTGAAAAGTGTGTGCATTAATGCAGCGGTTTTCCTATAATGGCATTGGATTTACGCCTGCACTCTCCTGCAGGCGCGGAACCTATTGTTTATACATGGCCCCTCACTTCAGGTCATGGTTCGGTAAGGAAATCGTATATTTTATAATTGTAGGCAGTTAATATTATGTTGACAGTAACTCAATAGTGTGTAGTTTATTTGCAATTGTTATCTTTCTAACTATTGTTGTCATTTACCTAGTTTTACGCATTTTTTTACCAGATATTAATGTAGGCACCGTACAAATAGTACAACGAGTTACTATGCTAAAGTGAAATAATTCCGTTTTAGAATTCCAATCATGGATTACAAATCACTATACGTGCCTCCCACAGTTCAATATTTATAATCTGTAAAAGTGTCAATGAATCTGATATGCTATTCCTCACATCACATGGATCTTGCAGCAGAGTGTATTGACCTCGTGTTTTGTCAAGGTGTCGGCTTTTTTTAGATATGTACACACTGTTGCGTAGTTTTCACTCAGCAGATTATGCTTGTTCATTCTTATACCTAACAAACCTGTCTGTTATGCTGATATTCAGGTGACATAATGCATTGCTATTGTGCTGAAAATGTTTGAATTTAATTTAATTTCATTTAAACTGCTTTGCTATAGTTTTAAAAAATATATATTTATGACTCCAACATGTATGAAGTTGTTGTTTATTATGTTGATAGATTTTTGCAACATGGTACACAATAATGTAAACCTATCTATAGTTGAACAAGCTGTAAATTAAACTTAATGTGTATTAATCAAAACCAACAAATAAATTAAAATATATATATATACAATATACCTAGCCTACAACTATTTAAATTTGAACCATAACATAACATAAATAAGGGAATGTCATTATCATGTGACAAGAATAAACCAATCAATACTTTTTTTTTGATCAAAACAGTACACCAAATCTAATTAAAGATTGTTAACTGTTCATTTTCTCATTTTGTTTTGGAAAATATGTATTATTTTCTCATTTTGTTTTTATTCTTCCTAAGAAAACATTAATTTTTTTAGATGTTGTATTAAGATAGAAGAATAAATTGAAGTAAAACTATTTTTGGAAACAATTCAGTCAGGTCTAGAGCAATGCAATCTTGGTTGTAACAGTACCTAATACTAATTTACGAATAGGAAGACATAAAGATAAAAAAAAAAGAACAGTCATGACTAGAGATTGGATATTTGGATGCTATTTACCTAAAGTTCATTTTTGGCTACAATATTATGGAAGCGGCTTCTTATAAAATATTTTTTAAGATATGAATCTTGGGATTCCGGGAAATTAGTTAATGCAAATCTAGTCGATAACATGGTGGGAATTGACGTCTTTAGCATGACTGCCATTTTTTTACCGACTTCAAAAAGGAGGAGGTAATTGTTCGATTGGATGTAGGTATTTGTTTTATGTATGTCTGGCGAATTCTACGTCATTTGTGGATTCATTTGATAAAAATCTTTTGAAATATGAGGCAATTGTTATTTCAGAAAAAAAAAACCATTGAATTTGTTGAATCCAAAACCCCAAAATTTTTTTAATACAAAAGTACCTACTCCATATCACCTTCAAATAAGTAAATATAGCTACACCCAATTTGATTCTATAATAAAAAAACTTAAATTATCGATACGAAAGCACTTTCCATGTTATGACGAGCCATTTGGTGTAATGGTCGAGAAGTCGGCTATTACACCAAAGGTCGCGGGTTCGATCCCCGCACGGTACAAACATTTGTGTGCATGAACATGTCTGTTTGTATCGGTCTGGGTGTTTCTATGTATGATATGTATGTATTTACAAAAAAAAAAAAGTATTTAAGTAATGTTTATCCGTTGTCTGGCACCCATAGCACAAGCTAATGCTTAGTTTGGGGCTAGATGGCGCTGTGTGAATAATGTCCAGAGATATTTATTTATTTATTTGTCCAGAGATATTTCTTTATGACATTACCTCAACTTTAGGTAAATATGCATCTGAATATCTGACACACAAAAAACAAACATGTAGGTATTTGTAAAAGGAATTACTAAAAAACTAAGAATGATGTTAATATAGTAATTCTGACATATACCTATCTACCTATTTTGAAGACATCATCCAAAAAAGAATATGTTAAGTTGAAAGGAAACATTTACTAAAAGACATTTAGCTAACTTAACAGAGGCGATGTTTAAAGTAAGGAAAAATTCAAAAGTTAAGTGTCAATTTGACTAAAATGTTGCTTAGTCAATTTTTCCTTTCAAACATTGATTTAAGTATAGGTAGTAAAAAGTTTCTTATATTGGCTATCTGGTATCAAGTGACCTTAATCTTTCTAATTAATCTATATGAAACTAGGTACTATGGTTGCTATGATAGTGGAAAGTCTCAATTAATAAATTAGTATTAAGGTACAATAGAATTGAATAAAATGTACAATACACACTTAATCCATCAAGCCCCGGAAAACCAGACACAATAGAAAATCTATTGTTTACGCGACACCCGGCTTTCGGTCGGGTGTTTAAGAGTTAAATGCAACTAGAGATGTAAATAAAATAAGAATAAGATTTCCCTTTAGGTGAATTACAATTAAAAATTACCTACATAACTAAATCATAAAGAATAATTTTTGATTTAAAACTTTTGTAAAATTTAAAGCAATAAAAATTTATTTAACAACATTAATAGTAGCTAGGACCTTTTAAAAAATACCAAAATAAATTAGGAAATTCTTTTTCAGTCCAAATGTGTTTTTTAAATATCGGTGGTAATTTATTATTGTATTCAGCAAGTTTTATTTGTTAATTACCATTTAAGTTTTGTTTCATTGTTGCAGGAGAAACACGATGGGGCCTTGGAGATAGTAGACACTATAAAGTAGGTTTACATTTTTTTATTATTTTAAAATGTTTACATTTGAGTAATCAAGTCATTGTACCTACTTCAATTTAAATTGCTTTTTGTTTTTATTCACATAGTCAGATTTTATTTAACAGATTGAAAATTGATTCTCAAATGAAAACAGAAATGTTTTATTAATCAATTTATTTTAATTTTAATATAAGATCATAAAAATATTTAAGATTGAGGCACATAAAGACTTATCTTACTAACATAACCTATCTACCTCTTTTTAGGGTTCCGTAGCCAAATGGCAAAAAACGGAACCCTTATGGATTCGTCATGTCTGTCTGTCTGTCTATCTGTCTGTCCGTCCGTCCGTATGTCACAGCCACTTTTTACCGATACTATAAGAGCTATAATGTTGAAAATTGGTAAGTAAGATGTATTTTGTAAACCGCATTAAGATTTTCATACAAAAATAGAAAAAAAAATTAATAAAATTTGGGGGCTCCCCATACTTAGAACTGAAACTCAAAAATTTTTTTTCATCAAACCCTTACGTGTCTATGGATAGGTATTTAAAAATGATAATAAGGTTTCTTAAATTTTTTTCTAAACTGAATAGTTTACGCGAGAGACACTTCCAAAGTGGTAAAATGTTGGTCGCCCCCCCCCCCTCTGTAACTTCTAAAATAGGAGAACGATAAAACTAGAAAAAATATATAATGTACATTACAATGCAAACTTTCATTGAAAATTGGTTTGAACGAAATCAAGTAATTAGTTTTTTTTAATACGTCATAAATCGTAAACCGCAATTTTCCTCTCATTCAATCAACTCAAATATAAAAACATCGATCAAACTTACAAAGAACTACAAGAACTTTTATATTATGATGATACTTGCTCTACAGAACCCTTCATGGGCGAGTCCGACTCGCACTTGGCCGGTTTTTATTATAAATAAATAAATAAATAAATATCCCTGGACATTATTCACACAGCGCCATCTAGCCCCAAACTAAGCATAGCTTGTGCTATGGGTGCTAGACAACGGATAAACATTACTTATGTATTTTTTTTTTGTAAATACATACATATTATACATAGAAACACCCAGACCGATACAAACAAACATGTTGATGCACACAAATGTTTGTACCGTGCGGGGATCGAACCCGCGACCTCTGGTGTAATAGGCGACTTCTCGACCATTACACCAAATGGCTCGTCTATAATATCTGATAATATCATTGCTTGGAGTCTAATCGTATTATCGCTCGATCGATACGCAAATTATCTTCGAGAATAGGTGAATGTACCGAAAATTTATACACACATACCTAGTACATACAAATAAACAATATTCTTATGTGTGTTGCGTATGTTGATACTACGTATTGTGTGAAGGACGCAGGAGCGATGACCGAGGCAATTTCGCGCGCACTGTCGAGTAATCGCAATGTCGCCCAGTGCCCGACCTACGAAGTACCTACCCAAGCACGACCCGTTGAAACAATGTACCAACATCATTCAACGTGACCTTATTTTTAATCGTTATCCGTCACCGCAGTCAGTGACGTCATTAATAAATTACGGAAGTATCTTTAAAATTTTATAATTTCCAACAAAGTTCATTAGTAGAACACATCTTTGTCGTATTCTCCATGTCTGACCCCAGTATTTATAAACGAATCCAAGTACTACTTGAGTCTAAGATATGATTCAAGTTATCGTTTTTATGCAATTAACGATGTTTTTGAATGAAGTAAAAATTGTCAAAAGTAAGAATACCTACTTTGGCAAGAATTTTGTTCTTACTTTTGACAGCTTATTTAGTTTATAAAAACGGTTGAATAATGTCTTAGTCTTAGTATCGTAAATAGTAATTCATAAGTAACGTGAAATAAAACGATCTAGGTAGAATTAGTTAAAAAATTTAATGGGTGCTTTGCCTGCCTAATACAACACGTAGGTATTATAATACCACACGTAGGTATTATAATGCTTAGGTCTTTTTAATCGAAATTGTCTTGTGGGATGAGGCTGACACTAAACAACTAAGCTAAGCTCTCCATCACTCCACTATTCAAACAGAAAACAGTCTGTCCTGTTTATTATCCTTTTTAAAAATATGTTGTTTAATGTTGCGTGAATTGCTTACGGTTTGCTGTGTTTTTTTACACTGCATAAAAACACCAGGTTGTTTTAAAACCTGCAGTCGTGTTTAGTCGGTTATTTAACCGACTAAACACGACTGCAGAAAATTACATAAATAATTTCTTGCGTTTATTTTTGCCCTGGCTTAAAGCCAGTTAACAATTAGTGTACCAGCAATAAAATTCTGATTTCATTTAATTACAAACTGATTTAGTAAAATGCGTCGTTCTTTACTATTGAGTTGCTACGGTTTTAAAGTTCCTTGTTTCGTTCCCGTGTCTCACTCTTTATTACAAAAAAGAGACTATTGTTGGTTGTATTATATGTATTATTTTACAAGTTTAATTTGGTCTGTCATAGTAATCGACTTATAATATATGTAGGTAACTAATTTATAACTTAAATATTCCCTACAAATAACTTGATGAATAATGATGACACGGAACCCTCGAGCACCCGCACGGGTGAGTAGATCTCACCTGTTGTTTTATGTCGGAAATAAATCCGGAACCAGTTTAACAGGTAGGGAGTCTCTGGGTTTGCTAAGCGATCGGGACCGCGGGAACCGACCACCGCGACCTCATCTCGTCCGGACGCTTGTTCACTCAACCTTTGTGGCCTTGAAAATGTCCTCGATGATAATTCCTACTTTGCTGGCGCGTTTTTATCACCGTGGATTATTCTCCTCTATTGTGTGAAATAAAGTTTGTTGAATAAATTCCTTTACGTTTACATTCAAACTAACTAGCAACCATGGCAGTTTACTTCCAACTTGCCTTTTTTGTTTTCTTGAGAGAAGTATTTTTACCTGCTCGTACAGAGCGTAGTTGTTGGGATAGTTATTGCATCAACGTGCACTTATAAAAACAGTTATTTTTACCTGACGGCAAAATGTCTCGTGAATGTAAGGAACTAGTGGGTTTAAATAGTATAGTAGTGTAAGTAAGTACACTATAACAATACTATGCTACTACACTATCTATCTATAAGCCTATTTACCGTCCTGTATTTTTATTAATACATAATATTGTGACACGTAATAGGCTGTAGCAATATAATAATAACACAAGTCATTATATACATTCGGTTTTATTTGTATGTTATGTATGGTAGACTAAAGATAAAAAACGCGAAAACAAGCCTTTAGAATAAACAAAAAAAAAATTAACAGATTAATTAGTATAACCGCCCATAAGTTTGTTTCTAGACTAGAAACTTCGCATTTTACGTTAATAAGAGAGAGCGCTATCGCAAATAAATATTTTTAATGAGGGCTTATTCCTGATTTCCTGAACAAACCACAGAATCTCTTTATTAGGCCTTTGCTTAGTTCGATAAATCTCATAACAATATTCCTTTTTTGAATAGTAAACGCAACAGCAAACGTTGCTTAATATTTAAGGCAATCTTAAAACCTTATTAGGTAGTTATTACTTATTCAAATCTTGAGCGTATTTGCTGTGTTCCAAAAGGATCAGCCTTAATTACAGTAGCATTATGCTTTAGTTTTACCTAATAAGAATAAAATAAGCGATTGCAAAGTTATTCAATGTTTCTTAAATTATTTTGTTTGCCTGTACAGGTGGGTGTGCGACGATTTGCCGGAGATGAAGGCGGCATTGGAAAACAACATCCTTTGCGACTACGACACACACTCGTACGACAGCATGAGGGCCCTCTGCGACCGATTCAACCGCGCCATCGATTCCGTAGTCGCCTTGGTAAATACATACTTCCTTAAATTATTGCTTGCTTTTGTCTGGTAAAACAGCAGAAGAAACAGTATGTAATTGTAATGATTTTTACAAAAACACTTTATGACTGTTCCTCGCTCCCGTCTTAGCGTTCTTTTTTATTTTTGGTTGAACGCTGGCGCATTAGTAATGGTACCAATTTCAACCTTCGCTGTAGTAGTTGTTGCTCGGAGGTACCACCTACCCTACTATAAGTTGCCTAAGGATTTTAGTCCCGTTGTATACTTAGGGTTAAGTTTCAAGAATTAGCCATAGCGGTTTTAATAACAAACATTTTTGCCTGTGTAGTGAATTGATGCAGGCTTTATAATTGTTACTTTGTTTTTATGATAGTACCTCCTTTACTGCCCCTGTTTAATTTAAACCGTCAATTAGCATCTAAGGGTTCTAACAGACGAGCGACCCATTGTTTGCGACCGTATGCGACCCTCGACGACGTGGTGAGCGGCTGACGCTCGGGGCCGCTGCGACAGTCGGCGACAGTCTGCGACGGAGGGTCGCAGAAGGTCGTAGGCGCGCCACGCGACTGTCGCCGGCTGTCGCTGCGGCCCCGAACGCAGCGACAGTCGCCGAGGGTCGCGCGGGGCCGCAGCGACAGTCGGCGACCCACCGATAGTTAGTTTAGTATATATTCTGTGCCGATAGTAAGTACGCTCAACCTATGATTCGGCGACTGCTGGCGGCTCACCATAGTCGTCGAGGGTCGCGGACGGTCGCGAACGATGGGTCGCTCGTCTGTTAGAATAGAACCCTAACCAAACCCATTTAGCGAGTTGGTTTGGATCTGATTGTCGGTTATAAATTAAAAAAAAAAATTACAGCCAAGGTATCGTCTTGTGCCCTACACAGCTGTAACCGACCGAGCAACGACACAAGCGGTTTTTAGATATTACGATGCAAATAAATTTGTTTACCTATCACATTGTGTGTGATGTCTGTGGCAAAGTATAACGTGACACAATTAGGTAGACGACCGTGAATACCGTGCGTCATTCGCGCCCTGACCTCCACGCGCAGAAGTTTATTCCAGCGGTCGGGTGACTTGCGCCCACCAACGCTCCACTTCCCGCCTTTTGCTTAGGGTTGGCGACATGATTATTTTACTGTTGTTAGATAATACAGGTAATAAATACTTAGCCCTTTCACTGAAGGGCAAGTAAGTGGATCATTTTGAAGTTTTGCTATAGTTACGTCTGCTGCTGCTGCAACGTAAAATTGAAATGTATCATCAATTTGAGTGAAACAATTAAAAATATGAAAGTAAGTCATATCCAGTGGATAGCTAAGCTAAACAGAAGTTTATGAATTCTTCTGCATAATTTTATTAATCATCGGTTATTTATTTGTCTCGCACAACCAATTAAAATTTGTTGAGCCAACCCTAGTGTTCAACCCCATCCACAATTTTCATCTCCATATTTCTGAGTATTCATATTTCAGGCCGTTGCCTAAAGCCTCTGAAAAGCTACATCGGAGCGTGCGCGGACCGGGTAGTGAACACCCGGAGAAAGTGAAAAAGCATCAAATAGGGCGCGGGCTTGTCCGGGGTGGAACGCAGGGCTTGACCTCGATACGCGTTCATGTTGTTGTTTTGTTAACCTATATACGGTTTCAGTTGTACTTGTTGTATCTTGGAATTGGAAGGAAACATATTATCATTGTTGAACAGTCCTTTATAATATGGAGAATAAATATTATAATTATGTCTGATGTCTGAAAATAAATACATTTATTATGTACTGTTGTTAAGACTTGAAAAAAAAAACAAATCGCAATAACAAAAACAATGCACAATGATACTAAATTGATATGTTAAGAATATATTTGACGAGCCATTTGGTGTAATGGTCGAGAAGTCGGCTATTACACCAGAGGTCGCGGGTTCGATCCCCGCACGGTACAAACATTTGTGTGCATGAACATGTCTGTTTGTATCGGTCTGGGAGTTTCTATGTATAATAAGTATGTATTTACAAAAAAAAAATATATATGTAATGTTTATCCGTTGTCTGGCACCCATAGCACAAGCTAATGCTTAGTTTGGGGCTAGATGGCGCTGTGTGAATAATGTCCAGAGATATTTATTTATTTATTATTTATTATGTAATTACACAGCAGGTTCTATATTAATAATAATCATTCCATTCCATATCTTGTGCTTTACAAATGCGTAAGATGTGGGAATATTTAAACACTTAACTAAAGATAGGGACTTTTATTTAAATTTGTGCATAATTAAATTTAATGTAAATACATAGGTAGGTATTTGACCAATAAAGATATCTCTTTATTAGGCCATTGCTTAGTTCGATAAATCTCATAACAATATTCCTTTTTAGGGTTCCGTAGCCAAATGGCAAAAAACGGAACCCTTATGGATTCGTCATGTCTGTCTGTCTGTCTGTCTGTCTGTCTGTCTGTCTGTCTGTCTGTCCGTCCGTATGTCACAGCCACTTTTTACCGAAACTATAAGAGCTACACTGTTGAAAATTAGTAAGTAGATGTATTCTGTGAACCGCATTAAGATTTTCATACAAAAATAGAAAAATAATAATAAATTTTGGGGGCTCTCCATACTTAGAACTGAAACTCAAAAAAAAAAAATTCATCCAACCCTTACGTGTGGGGTATCTATGGATAGGTCTTTAAAAATGAGAATAAGGTTTCTTATATCATTTTTTTCTGAACTGAATAGTTTGCGCGAGAGACACTTCCAAAGTGGTAAAATGTTGGTCCCCCCCCCCTCTAACTTCTAAAATAAGAGAACGATAAAACTAAAAAAAAAAATATGATGTACATTACCATGCAAACTTCCATTGAAAATTGGTTTGAACGAAATCAAGTAATTAGTTTATAAATTTTTGGGGCTTCCCATACTTAGAACTGAAACTCAAAAAAATTTTTTTCTTCAAACCCTTACGTGTGGGTTATCTATAGATAGGTCTTTAAAAATGATTATAAGGTTTCTTAGATCATTTTTTTTTAAACGGAATAGTTTGCGCGAGAGACACTTCCAAAGTGGTAAAATGTTGGTCCCCCCCCCTCTAACTTCTAAAATAAGAGAACGATAAAACTAAAAAAAATATATGATGTACATTACCATGCATACTTCCATTGAAAATTGGTTTGAACGAAATCAAGTAATTAGTTTTTTTTAAACGTCATAAATCGTAAACCGCAAATTTCCTCTCATTCAATCAACTTAAATATAAAAACGTCGATCAAACTTACAAAGAACTGCAAAAACTTTTATATTATGATGATACTTGCTGCTACGGAACCCTTCATGGGCGAGTCCGACTCGCACTTGGCCGGTTTTTTGAATAGTAAACGCAATATTTAAGGCAATCTTAAAACCTTATTACTTATTCAAATCTTGAGAGTAGTTATTTGCTATGTGCCAAAAGGATCAGCCTTAATTACAGTAGCATTATGCTTTAGTTTTATCTAATAAGAATAATAAAGATATCTTTCTTATTATGTAAATAATTTGAATTTGTTATTGTCTGCAATTTATTTAGTTACATGTATTATATAGATGACAAATATATTAAAAAGGCAGACAGATGATTGCCATATACGTCAGTGAGAGGTAATGTCGGGGGCTACGCCCTCATCGCGCGATCAATATTGTGTGTAGTATTATAAGCTGAGGCGGCGCGGCGGCGGGCGGTCGGCCGGAGTGCACCGCGCGGCCGCTGCGGGCGGGTCGGGAGCGACGACCAGCGCCACCCGCCCAGCACCCGACCCTAGCCCCCTTATGTTTACCTTATTAAACAGGTTCATCGATTGCCGTTTTAACCTTCATTCATGTATTTAACCACATACATAACTAAAGTATAATGCAATTTGCATAGCTTCCGAATGCTTGCGATTGCGTCAAGTCATTCTTACATTTTATGGACCTGCTTGGACGCTATGCCATAGAATATGTTATCAAAATGTGTTCTTCCATGCCTAATAAAAATTAAGAGGGTTGTTTTCATGCACGCATAAGTCACATAGGTGTACAGCATCAGCTTAATCAAGAGGGAGGTTCATAACTAACAAATCCACTCGATGTATACGGTATGTGTCCACACAGCCGCATTGAAGTCGATTTTTAACTTATTGATGATATTAAGATAATATATCGAGCGACCCAACTGGTAACTCAAAAAAACTTGTTATCGTATCGTGATTTGACTGAGCCTATTTCCAGAAGCAGTACAGTATAGGACAATAAAAAAGTATTCGTGTCGTGTTGATTGAATCGTGTTTCTGGGTAAAAGCCCTACATCTCTATGAATATATAATATAAACGTGAAGGTCATGCAATCACATAGGTACATAATTTTATTCCAAATAAGAAGCACCTTTGTTATGAAAATATTATCAACTTATTTAATAGGTATATGAATGTTTTTTAAACGAGCCACAGATAAAATACAAATTAAAGTTGCTGCTTCGAGATCGCAGTTCGTAATGACCGTACCCTATGCGCCAGGAGTCTTGGATTTAGTTATCCAGATGATCCAGGACAAGCATTCATGTGATGAACATTTGTGTTTGTTCTGTGACTGGATGTTTAAACTTGTGGTATATTTGTGGTGGTTTCGTTTAGTTTGGTATATACTTTGGGATCAGATCAAAATGTATATCTAATATTTATTTCAATATACCTATTTGAAATCAAAGATAACAACTGAACATCGACAATATGGCATTTTTTAGTATTATCTGAGATCGACGGAGAGCAACCAGCTAGATTGACCTTGATTTTCACATGAACGGTATTATGCACTGGTAGTTAGAGAAAATGTTTTATTGTCTATCGCATAGTAATACAAGGCACCGACTTTTTTTCCGTTTTGCTTAATTAATAAATTTCGAGTATACCCATACTCGAAATTTATTCATTAAGCAAAATAAATCGTGAAATATATTAATTGTGGGTCGATGAACGCAAAATGATGACGATTTGCTAGAACTGGTTTATTCATTGTTCAATGTCAGTCAGAATTTCCTTTAATATACATACATCAACATTGTATACCAGTTGTATAAAGGTCTGTTTTCTGTTATTATCATATACAATTAGTGCTGTTATCTCGGAAGGTCGCTCATACTGAAGTTCACCTTCAAATCGCTACAGTGTACGTACCTACCTACTTCACCATCAGCAGTGAAGATAGCAATTGATGTGATCAGTTAATGTCATGACATGTGGTGGGTATGTATGCCTCATCAATACTCACGACACGTACGATGATAGGTTTGATTATATTATTATAAGTTCAGTAAGGCATGGTTGATATTTTATTTACTCTTCTTGCTTGGACATTCAAATTGTTTAAGATATTAACTATTAATAAGGTATAAATATCCTTGGATATATAATGTAAACAAAGCGCCGTTTAGACCCAAACTGAGCAAAGCTCGTAATAAAATAGGATCTATAGGCTAGTTTTCAATGCTGAAAAAAAATGGAATTTTGAAAAATGTGAATTGTTAAAACTAAATGAAAAATATTTGTTCAAAGGTAGGCGTTTAATAGTTATTTGCTTTGTAAAAAATCTGTATGTATTACATATATACCTACCTAATAGATAGGTATAGGTAGTACCTACCTATGTCTATTGCACTCTGTGACTTTATGAGTGACAGAGCAGCTACACTTGGCATACTTTTCACTTTGCGGAAACATCGTCAATGTCACCTTCATCTATTTCTATTTATAGTCTTCCTACATCTTGAGTTACAAGTAGGTACTAAGAATCGTGTTTACATTAATTCTAAGTCAGAAATTTAACAATAAAATAAGTAATGTTAACTATCAAAACTTTTATAACGATTAAAAACTTACTTCATCTTTATAACTACATTTTAATAAAACACAACTAACCAAAACTTCAATGCAATAGGAATATTATACTCGTAATATAACCATGAGTTTACTATTTTTAAGACCCGGAAATAACATCGCCAAACTTCTCCTTGATGATATTTTTACACGGAACACGGATATATTGTTTCTACAGCTCTAGCGCCGTGATCATAATGCTACTTACTTCTAAACAACTAGCAGTACAAGTGCAAACTAGCATGTGCAACAAATGCGAAACGATGCGGTGAATGTGGGGCAATTGCGGGGAGTGGGGCGTTAGCTGCAGGAGGGAGACATGAGGGCCAAGATGGCGGCGAGGACGCAACGATCGATGTCCACAGACGCCGCGCGAGGCTTACTCTATTTATACACATTGCACGCTACATACTTCACACTAACATAATAATGCGAACTAAATGTGTGCGTACATTTAAAATTCCGAATACAATACTTCCTACTCCACATGCATCTAAAGAGAATTTGCGTGTATTGTCGTTTAGATAGCTTCATCTATACGTAAAGATTACAAAAGAGAGTAAAATAACATGCATTCGTCTTTAATTATTGATGAGGATGATGAGATTAAGACTAAAATCAGATATTGAATATCGTGTCAAAAGAATAAAAAACGATGTATTCTGGGTGAAATTATTATCTTTCTTTACTCAGCAACTCGTTATTTTTGTTGTATAAACAACGATATTAAATACATTCGTTGTGTATAAATGAAGGTTGCGAATTTGTTATTTATCAGATGCATTGTATTCAACGATCGATTGTATTAATTGGCAGACTAGAGTATACATTACTTATACCTAGTCTCGCATCTGTGAAATTAGAAAGACTATGCTATTAATTCTTTTTAAATATAAAATCGGAATGAAGAATACTGTAGCTAGACGTAGCCACGTTAACTCAACACCTGCGTTGGTTTTTTTTTTGTAGAATAAAAATTATTATTATATATTCACACGTGAGTCGGCTTGCAACTGCCGCAACCATGGCCGCATGGGTCGTTTAAATGACGCATGCTGCACCTGCTGGCCTGCCTACTAGACTACCAATTTTGTTAGAACATAAAGAAATAAAAAAGTGTAGCTCTCTTATATTTATCAATTACCTATACGTACGAAAATGATTAATAGTATACCTAATAGATAACCGAAGTGAGTTAAATATTATAAAATATTGTAAAGTTATTCGATTCTATACAAACCTATCTCAAGAATATAATGAAGTACCTAACTCTGAGGTGCTAATAAGTTTGTGCGTGCTGTGTGCTATGTGCATTGTGGCGAACGAATGGCGAATGATGTCACCAGGTGATTGATGTGTAGCATACTAAATTGCTGTATAACCTTGCAGCTAACGCGTTTACGAAGATATATGTAGGAACTAATTAACATAGTAGGACGTATACTTTTGTTAACTATTTTCTTGAAATTTTTGTAGGTACGAGCTAAGTGGATTTTATGTTTATGTAGATAAACGTTTTGCCTTCATTTGATCATTGATTGTAACAAAGAAAAACTTTACAGAATTAGAAGTTATTCGTGTAAGAGAGCGTAGCTCACACGTCAAGATTATTTTTGACCGTCAATGTGGAGTTCGGCATAGTTTCTTTCCTATAAATATAAAACACGGAAAATAGTTTTTTATTTTTAAGAAATGTATGGAGTAAATTTTATCAAATACATATGGGTGAATATACAAAAGTTGGGTAACTATTGAGGATATTTTGTTTACTTTAGTTTTTATATCGAATTTCTACAAATTCGGGTGTATATGATAGCTAATATGATGAATATATTGTTCCAAATCGGGCCAGTCAATTTTTTAAGTAGATTGTGAGATATTTAAAATTTTCAGAATTTGACTGCCAGGGGACTGACGAGGGTAACATAGTACTGATAAAATATACAATTTTGTAAGAATTATAATGAACGAATGATAAAATACACATTTTTTTAAGAGTTATAATGAAATTAATTAAAATCTGTACAAAAATATTACACATGGAGTGGTTTTCAAAAATTTCTTATGAAGTTTTTCATGGTATCAAGTAAAAATCTCTTATGATTTTTAACTTGTTTACAAGACACGAATTCTTTCTTTCCTGCAGCTTGAGGGCTATTAGAAATATTAGAATCATCTTTTAAAAATGGCTGCACTAATCCTTGCATTCTAATTTTGCTATTATGTATGTTTTTTTTTATAATATTTTAGGTTATGTCCAGTTTTTTTTTATAAGTGACTGCTTTGCTCTATAGTTTGTATTTGTCTACTACATTTCCAGATATCTTGTTTAAATTTTTTTCTTTCATCATGAGTCTTAAGTTTAGTGTAGTTTTCTTCCAATTGCGTTTTGATAACTTCCCCAAAAAAGGGCCTTTTTTATATTTGGACTAAGTTAACACTTGACCACAAAGTTGCCTGACGTTAAACAACTATGCGGTCTACGATGGAGCGCGCTTGCTTAGGAAAAGCCCGTTAATTCTGGCCTTTAAGAGCCCCAAGTTGTATTGTGTAGAAAAGATAGATCCCGGCAGAGAATTCCACTCCCGCGCAGTCAGTATCAAGAAAGATGAAGCAAATCGCTTAGTTCGTACGCGCGGTATCCCCACTGTATACGGATGGAGTCCCTGGCTGAGTCTAGTAGTTCGATGATGGAACGGAGCTGGTGGAACCAAATCGTGCAGCTGAGCAGCACACTCATCAAAGTGGAGTCTGTAAAATACGGAGAGGTGAGCAACCCTCCTACGATGATCGAGGCTCGGCAAGCTCTCGACTAAAGTATCGTCACCGATTAGCCTCTTAGCACGCCGCTCAATAGAGTCCAAAGCAGCCAGCTGGTATCGAGCAGAACCATCCCAAAGATGGCAGCAATACTTTATGGAAGAATGAACTTGAGCTCTGTAGAGGTTTAGGTGCTGTTCCGCAGAAGTAGCGCCTGACTCTGGAAAGGATTCCAAGCTTTTTAGAGGCAGATGCTGCTACAGACTCTATGTAGCTCCCAAAGTTTCGGTTGGAAGATAATTCCATACCAAGGAGCTGTATTCGGTCAGATAGAGGGACAGATACGCCACAAAAACAGGGAGCCAACTCAAATGCGCTTTTTTTGGTGGAAAAAAGACACGCCTGCGTTTTGGTGGTGTCATTTTCACTAATTCTTTCTTTTTTGTTATACCTATCTTCAATTCTGGTCTTTCGCGTTTTTGGCCCAAAGTCGCTATTAATCCTGGCCAAGCGAGCCTTTTCGGCTTTTCTCTTTTTTTAGTGTTTCTTCCCTAGTCAATTTATTTTAGCGTGCCGCATGATGTTTTAAACTGAAATATAAAATAGAAATGATTATACACGTGTAGCAATTAAGATAAAATTGTTCTAAAACAAAAAAACATCAGTACCATGGAAACACGTCAGTCCTCTGGCGCGATACCTGACAAAGGACTGACGCCAACGGACTGACGAAAAAGACATAAATTGGAGGTAAAACGCGGAACTTATGTCTTTTTGGTAATTTCGAATACCAACAATATACATATTAACAAATCATAGTTAACTATGTATAAATGGAAATAAACCCCAGATTAACAAGAAAATAACTACTCACCATGGGACTGAAATGTTGACTGGATCAGCGCATGTGCAGACGACAAACACAACCCAAGCACTGGTACCGTTATGGCGGCCGTCAAATTGTGTGGTCCACAACTTACTTCATTACCAACATCGAAATTCAAACAGGGATTTGACGTTGAGTTAATGATATTTGGCACGTTTTTCAAGTTTAAACATGACACAACGGACTGACAAATAAAACTGAACACAAAGTTTCTTATTTTTTTTAAAGTAAAGTGGAGAACATTGCGCTAAGGAAGTTGTACTATATGTTACTGTGTACATCACAGATTATAGTAAATTAGTAAGTTTTCTGAAATTATAGATAATTTTTAATAGACAGTATCTTGATTGTTGGTATTTGGGATTGTGACATGCCAAAGGACTGACATTTTAAGCATTTATTGTGTTTTTTTATTAACTTGTATTAAAAATGAAGAGCTGAAATTGGGTGACCAAATAAAGGACTTTTCATTGTTTTAAAATAAATTGTAATCTCAATGAAATATAATAAGACTTTGTATATATTAGCTGATGACATTGAGTTACCCAATTTTTGTATATTCACCCATATCTATAGGTAAATATTTTATTGCTATTCGATCTGACATCAACTTTGTGTACCTAAGTCATATATGTAGATGATCATGATTTATGTTTCTAAATATAGGTATTTTTAGGTGTTCTTTCTTATGCTATGAGTAGGTTCGGTACCGCCGCGTGTGGGGGCGATGACCGCAATATTGAGCGAACGCGAATGTCTCACGTAGTGTTAATGACCTTTTTTTTGACTGCGCCAGCGTCGGACCGTTCACAAGAACTGTCGTAACTTTGACTCGAAGTTTTACTTCAGTAAGAATGATTGACGTATAACCGTTCACGTAGCTATGGAAGTGAGAGACGCGCAGAACTTTGACAAAATAAGTACCTACTTCTTTGCTATTTTTTAATATTATAAGAAGATACTGTAACTTATAAAAAAAAAATTAAAGGTCGTGTAGTCCCTTCTTTGATTAAATTAATGTAAGTAGGTAATTTTATAAACATTCGCAATTATTGCAATGCAATGAAATTAATGTTTATTTTATTGTATACGAATTTAGTAATTCAGACAAAAATTTAAATATTATAAATGGAATATTTTTTAAACTAACAAGGTGGCTCCGATCATTACCACAATCCATCGGGCATCCGGGCAATCTTTTATGTTTTCGTCTTAAGTGAGGAGTACAGAAATAAAGATACCGAATATGATCTTCCAAGCGCTCATTTGATGAAGTCCATAAGCATACATTGTCGGAGGTATGATGGTAACATGTATGGCCACTTTCTAATTTTCACCGAATAGGTACTAAATGACGCAACGCTCAGCGTACTGTGCGCTATTTAGGCAACGCGGCCCTACGAAAGCTGATTGCGTCACCATCCGGCGATGCACGCCTTTAGTTGTAGATGTAGCATCGGCAATACTATAAAAAAGATTTTAGAACAAACTGAACAAACCAATGCATGCAATGTTTGATTCAAAGAAAATCCCGCGACGATTTTGTACACATGTACCTATATTTGACACAACAATAAGAGCTAACTCAATACACGCTACCATGAGAATAGAATTATACAAATCTATATTTAACTCTAGTAGATATCTAAGAAGGAATATGGCAGTTATCATTATTTCTTGTTTTAATTTAGTCGTGACGTGAATGTAGTTGGTATTGATTTATGACGACACAGCTTCCCCTAACCCAGTTACGCGTGTATTGTCGGGGATGAAACTGAGAGGGTCTGACGAAGAGTATTTTTCAAACGAATATTTAGGTCGTGACGTTATGTAATGTTATTTTTCTATTGTACCATTGTGGCTATATGAAACACTTCTGTAATGAGTGCATTACAAAAATTATCGAACTGTTTAAACCGAGCATTTAGTAGGTATTGCTAATTGAATGTTTTCTGTTCTTGGCAGAATTTTATTCGTAACTAGCTGACCAGGTGAACTTCGTATCACTTACTTTAGTATTTTCCTCGCAAGTTTTTCATATTTCCTTTATAATCGTTTAAACCTTTCGACTTCCACGAATATTTCAAGACTAAAATAACGCAAATCGGTTCAGCCGTTCTCGAGTTTAAGCGAGACTAACGAATAGCAATTCATTTTTATTAATTGCTATTCGTTAGTCTCGCTTAAAGTAAAAAACATCTACTTACACGGTGTATTTAGAGATGCCCGCTTTCTGCCGATTCCTTATAGGAATACTGAATGTATATGTCTTGAGAAGCAAAAATTACCTTTTAATGGATATCTATCTTTAAGTCTGTTTTTCTCCACATCT
Organism: Mecyna flavalis; assembly: GCA_949319885.1. NCBI lineage: Eukaryota > Metazoa > Arthropoda > Insecta > Lepidoptera > Crambidae > Mecyna > Mecyna flavalis. The sequence goes on from OX439426.1 coordinate 13,930,207, forward strand.
AAACTGATTTATTGTTTTTTGTTTATTTATAAAACGACATGCCCTTTTGCAAAATTGGAGAAAATATTTTTTTGAGCTAAGAATGCCACGTGGCCGTAACCGATGTAAATCTAGTAAGTAGCAAAAACACGAAATATTGACTACACACCACAGCATTGAATAAAAAGAGCTCTCTAATTAAGGCTGCAGTTATAATATACAGTGAACGTTAGTGTAATTGATGAATGAAGTGGTTACGGAACGTAAACAAACATGAATATAGCACGCGGGAGTTGGGAGCGTCCATAAGCCACCCTCCCGCGCCCGCCGGGTTGGGAAGGTGGGCCGGTCCGCGACTAAGCGCGTGCCGCAATCGCCCGCCTGCTTATAGAGGTCGTTATTGATTTTCCAGTCTCGGCTAAATATAGCCGCTATATAACTCTAACCTTGCTACGTATAATTTATCCAAACATTGCTTTGAAATCTTCGCGGGTTAATTGCAGCGCCTTTCTTAACTTTTATATAATGTTTTAAAGGTTTTTCGTTTTTGTTGTAACATGACATGTAACTAATTTTATCATAGGTTCCTTTCTAGTAAATTATCTAGATGTACAAGATAATATATAAACGAATGAATTACGTTGCTCTTTTGATCTATTTGTCTACGTTCAACTGCCTACATTCACTGCATAATTATAAGAATATTAACTTATTTAAAACATAGCGTCTAAACAGGTACAAAAATTGATTTCTATTTTGGCTGGAAAGATAGTGGGTGATGCACTCATCTCAAGAAATGGATACCATAGGTATTAGTTATCTAATTTGCAGGTCGGCTCAATGTAGTTACGAATTGTAGTTTCGATTTAATGTATTTGTATTCACAGTACGAGTATATCATACAATGGGTAATTACTTTTAAACCTCGATAAGAAACTGAATTATTTATCATTAGTCAACTTCATTCGTTACGTCGTAGTATTGAACGTGTTAATTGGAGGTGCTTAAATATAAATTAAACGATGACATGCCTATCCTAATTATCAACAATAAAATAATAATTTTACAACCATCTTGTTTTTTTAGTAGAATACAATAAAGATATCCAGATCTTGTAAAACGTTGAATGGTTATTGGGCAGCAACATGATGCAAGCAGCACGGAGTTGCCCGTTACTTCCTGTGTCGGTTCGAATGCTCGAATAGACGAACGCTCGGACCACGTGCTCACGTCATACGTCTTCCTCGCATTTCTATGTATAGCGAAGCTAATGACCGCTTGTCTACGTTTTAGAGCGATTCAAATGATATTCGTAACTTATTGCATGAATACGAATAAAACCTTGAGTTGTTTTGATTCAAGGCCGACGACATTGCTCTTAAATGACGTAGTGCCTGTATCGATCGGTCATATCACCATCTCGGCAATGTCAAGGCTGCAAAAACATACATATTATATGTAACGCTGTCAAATTATGCAATTTTATTATCTGATGGTCAAATTGCACACATGTATAGGTATTTATTTACTTTAGTTAGCATTCAGTGCAGACAGTGCAGTTAATGGTTTAGGCGCATTTGGTCCAATTCGCAGTTGGCCAAACGTTAAAAAAAATGTCCAATTCGCACTTGGTCCAATTCGCGATTGGGCCAATTCGCAGTTGGTCCAATTCGCAGTTGGCCCAATTCGCAGTTGGGCCAAAATAGGTAATGTTTTCTAGTTTGCAAGGTGTTTCTGAAAATCATTTACTTATGATAATTTCATAATCTAAGGAAATCGACTCTGATGGATATAGGTTAGAAGGCTAAGGCGGGAGCGAAGCGAAGCGGAGCTCCCGCCTTAGCCTTCGTGGTTATTTTTTTTTTAAACCCTGAAATTAGTTAAGCCTAGGCAAAACTAGTTTGTCCTGAAATCGGGTTTGGCCGGTAACACAAACATTACAATATGTGCTTAGATTATTTGTAATATGATGATGAATATATATAGTACATTATATACAAAAAAAAGTTATTTTGTTTAATTTTGGAAATACACTTTTTATTGGACCAACCGCGAATTGGCCCAATCGCGAATTGGACCAACCGAGAATTGGACTAACTGCGAATTGGACCAACCGCGAATAACATGAATTGGCCCAACCGCGAATTGGACCAAATGCGCCTAAAGGCAGTTAATGTGTAGCTATTAAGAAATCTATTACAGAACGATTTACTTCTTGTCAGTTGTGGTTTTAAGTCTTGAGGCTACTTAATTTAAATATCAATATAATATTTATTCATGTTTCTTGTTAAAATATCACAAAATAGTAACAATTACTAACCTTCCGTCCGCGACTTCGACGTCGTGGATTATAAGACGAATAGTCTTCCAGGAATGTTGTATTTTTCAGGAATAAAAAATTAACTCATGTCACTCGTTTCCAAACTACCCCCCCATCAAGCCATATCCTTTCCCAGGGTCTAATGTCTCCCAAAGTTCATAAACTTATAATGTTAATATAGATGAATTAGGATAACACTATCCCATTTTTGTTTTGCTTGCTGCTTTGTGTTCTTTATACACTGAGGGTTTTGGATAATATATTATGTGACACAAAAGACTCTTATTTTCATGTTTATGTAACATGTTTTTTTTTTACTTACAGGAAAAAGGAACATCATTGCCAGCTCAACGGTTAAACAAATACCCATCAAGAGGCTTACTGAAACATATTTTGCAACAGACATACAATCAAGCAGTTTCCGATCCAGATAAATTGAATCAATATGAACCCTTCTCCCCAGAGGTTTGTGTTTTCTTTAAATTGCATTTTTGAAGTTAACCTTTCGTAGTATTTACTTGATTGTTTGTTAGTATGCTGTCTATTTTAATGTTTATTTTATAAAATTTGTACTGTTGTCGACAGGTGTATGGTGAAACATCGTATGAGTTGGTGTGTCAGATGATAGATCAGATCGAGATAACGGCTGAAGATGTTTTTGTTGACTTGGGTTCAGGTGTGGGGCAAGTCGTCTTGCAAATGGCGGCTGCGACACCTTGTCGCATTTGTTTTGGTGTGGAGAAGGCAGAAGTTCCTAGCAAATATGCTGAGGTATATAAATATGTAATATAAGTGAATGTACGGTTTATTGAAGCCTTTGAATTCGTGTTTAATTCTTATGAAAATATGTTTCTTCTTTTACAGAGTATGGATTTTAACTTTAGGACGTTAATGCGGTGGTATGGGAAAAAGTTTGGGGAATATAAATTAATTAAGGGTGACTTTTTAATGGATGAACACAGAGAAAAAATAAATGCTGCAACAATTGTCTTTGTAAATAACTTTGCATTTGGCCCAAATGTTGATCATCAGTTGAAGGAGAGGTTCGCTGATTTGAAAGATGGAGCAAAAATAGTGTCGTCGAAAAGTTTTTGCCCGCTGAACTTCCGGATAACAGACAGAAACCTGAGCGATATCGGGACCATCATGCACGTGAGCGAGATGTCACCGCTGAAGGGATCAGTGTCGTGGACGGGGAAGCCAGTCTCTTACTATTTACATATTATAGATAGGACCAAATTGGAGAGATACTTTCAAAGACTGAAAAATCCGAAACTCAAGGTCAGCAAAAGGGTCTGTTTCCAATCACATCATCTTTCTATTTTAATTATATATGTATTTAATATTTATTAGTAGTTCAAATGTATTATTCATATTTACATAATATGTGAGGAAACTTACCATTTTCTATATAAGGTGTTGGTATAATAATTAAAATATTTTATTCATTATGCATACATTTTTATGTGTTATGTTTAAGCTCGGTTATCTATCACCATAACTTAATTTTTTGTAGTATTTAACATATTTTAGATCTTTACCTATTTTATTATTAAAAATAAGTTTATACAATAAGAAGCCATTATAGTAGAAGTATATTATATTGTACTTTATGATATATTATAGTATAAACATATTAAACATATATAATTGACACAAATAATAACACAAGTAATTTACAATTTGATGTATCAAAGGGTTCCGATTAAGAAACCTTTCGAATGTGAAGTGTTTGATGACCAGTGCATCACATGGTAGCGCTTACTGTGTTTGAATAGCTTAATCATTCCAGTGATCTGAGAATGTTTTGAAGAGTAATGTCGTATGTTTAGGGAGCACAGCTGGAGGAAGGCGAGGGAAGCGGCAAGCGCAACCTGAGCGCGCCGCCGACGCGCCAGCCCACGCCCGACCTGCTCAACGGGAACAGCAACCACAGCACCGGATCCCTGCCCGAGCGCAGGAGGAAGGTCGCCAGACCACGCCCAGTCAGGTACACTCAACATGTATATTAATAAAAATGGCTGAGCGCTAATAAATATTTTTCGTCGATATTTATACAGCGCCATCTAGCGTGAACCAGGCATGGCTTGTATTAAAAATAAATAATAATAAATATTCACACACCTACATTGATCGATTCCAAATTAATTAGCAGTTATGAGTATTAGAAACAATGAAGGTACCACAAATATTATACTTATAAATAGAGCGATACATGCAACATGAGTTATGGAACCAGTAATCTTCATAATATTTTTTTTTTAACTTGACTTAATATTATGCCTAAATCAGTCGATTCGGATAAGTGCTACTCAAAATGTGACAGTTTTTCCATGTCAGTGTGATCTGAATGGTACATTGTTAATCAAACGTTTGGTGCATTCGGTGCAGGGGTGAAAACGGCCGAACGCGCGCTCGGGCGGCGGTGGCGAAGCGGCGGACGGTGCGGCGATCGACGGACGAGAGCGACGAGGAGTCCAGCGGCACCGACGACGCGCCGCCCGGCCCCGAGCCCGCGCCCAGGGAGTGGGGCGCGCCGTGGGCTTCCTCTTCAGACTCAAGTCAGTATCATGCGGGACTCTGCCAAATTATTATATAGGTACAGGCCCCGGCAAACTTCTTGAATATCGGGTGGGGATTGCACAGAACTAGAATTTTGACAGGCCTGCGCGCTATTGGTCAGAAGCATACTTATAACCAATAATGCGCGCGGGCGTTCGGAAGATTCGCGCGCGCTATTGGTCACGCGCAAGTGCACATGCGCGAACTTTCCCCCTTTCCGACGACCGATGTTCAACAAGTTTGCCGATAGCAATAATAATAATGGATTCCTAGCCGAGTTTTCGGCTACAGCGGCCAATCTTACTATCAATCAACTAAGCAAGCAACTCCCTCACTCTGACAACAGTGGTCAGCAGTCTGACACAACCGAAGGAGATTAGGCGCAGGACCAACGGCTTAACGTGCTTTGCGAGGCACGGGTAGATCAGACAGGATTTTGCGAAATTCGAGGATTTTGCGAAATTGGGTCGAATTTCGCAAAATTCTAAGGGTTTGTTTTTGGGGTAATAAATCGTTCTAACAATTGTTTATTTTTATTGATTCATAGAGGCCCTTGCTCTGCTGTAAGACTTTTTTTAAGGCTGAAACATACATATTCACTTAAAAAAAATTACACCATAATATGAGTTTTGCAAAGACCATTATAGTTTGCTTACTTTATCTATCAGAAAACCTTACTGGCTTAACTATTGCGCAAGTCGATAAATGGATCGATCGGAATCGTATCTGCACGTTAATTTACACGTGCATGTCACTATCTGCCACGTAAATTAGGCGCACCTACGTATTCGATACTAACATAGCGTAAACGATAAAATAATATAAAGAATGATAAATTCTGATAGTGGCTATCTCAAGATTGTAGTGATAACCAAACTTTATTGATGGTGCTGTGGTAAAATTTATCACCCGCAGGTCATCAGACGATAATAGGAGATTACGTAATTAGACATAAACCAGAGCTGCATCACACGAGGCATTCATTACTCATACTCATACATTACAATAAACATGCCTTTATTGTATAGTGTTGGAGCGACCTCTAACTTCAATATCATTTTCTCTTTCATTACAAACTTCCCGTACTTGATGGCAGATGGCGCTTAATGAGGAGTTGCAATATTGAATGTACAAAAAGGAGAACACATAAGGGTTTCAGAATACTAAATAGCCATAGTTGCACTACAGTCGTCTTGTGTGTCTATAATGGGTTGATATTATGTGACCGTTCACGTATGTCCGTGTGCCCCTAGTTCTTTTATGAATATTGGCATAGAAGGAAAGAAAGAAAACAGCAATTAATGAAAATTATGAAAAAAGTGAAAATCTGGTCTCTGTAGGTACCTGATTCAGCATTTTGCTGTTGTATTTTGGACTACAAAGCACTGTGCTATTCTGTCAGGGCCCAGTGACAATGAGAACATTGGTAAAAAATATATATAACAAGTAGCAACATCCAATTAAGACAATATTATAATGCCTATTTTGAAGACTTGCTTAATTTAACAATTAATGTAGTAATTCTCAAAATATAATTCTAGAAAGGATAACATTGGAAGTTCGTTCAATTAATAATAATCGTTTAATTTCTTATGAGACCATGCGATGGTTGTAATGTTCGTTCCGTTTCTTGTAGATCGCAGCCGGCGGTCGGCGAGCAAGCGCAGCGCGAGCGCGGGCGGCGCGCGGCGGCGAGCGGCTGCGCGCGCCAAGCGTCGCCGCGCCGCGCCCGCCGCCATCGCCGGCCTCGACCTGCTGCACTCCACCACGCTCGCCTCTACCGCGCGCAACGGCGCCGTAAGTACACCGCCTGCACTCGCCTGGGTAATGACTACAGCCGGCCGCATTAGTAGATGATCATCTGACGCTATCAAGATGCCTTGCTGTCATTATAATAAGGTCGTAAGATAGCAGAAAATGTGCAGCTACTTTTGCAGCTCACTTGCCGCCGTATTGGGTCTGGTTAGTGGTAGGACATTCTTAGAGTCAAAATGGCTCGCTACCACTCCCACAGGTGAAATCCGCCATAACAGCTTTGACTATGTTACGGCAATATTATTGAACATTTGAAATCAAAAGCTCGAAAATCAGATTGAGCGCTTCCTGGTGAAGTATCCGTGTGTGAAACTGGTCGCAATGGCCATTTACTATCAGGTGGGCTATATGCCTGTCTGCAAAGTCATCTATTATAAAAACAATTTTTGACTGCCTTAACTAATCTAAGTGTTAAAAACGCGAACTTAAACTATTACTTTACGAAAACCTCAAAAACATTATTCCGCTGTTTTCATTCAATAATTTCTAAATGTAGCAAAATATGTGACGTCACACTAGGGAGGGGGGGAGTCTCACAAATGTGACCAGCTGAGACGTAATTTATGGATAACCCCTTGTTGTGTTTTTGTTGCTCAATAAATAACCGTTTGGCAGGTGACAGCTCCGCCGCCGGGCTGCGTGGAGCAGCGGCTGTCGGCGCTGGGTGTTCAGCTCCAGCCGGCGGATCGGCTCCACTCGGAGCTCGACATACCGAGCTCCCCGCACACGCCCTACAGCCTACAACTGCTGCTCGACATGTTCCGCGACCAGTACCTCGCCTTCATCAACAGGATGAACTCACCGGAATACGCCGATGAGATCCGCCTTCAGATAGACAAAGAAAAGGTAAGGCTACATCATAACATGCTTATTGTTTGCGTTTATGTATTATGGGAAGCAGGCAGTTAAGTGTGTTTATCTTTTGGAAAATCACAATTCTTCTTCGGGTTTTACCATTTATCTTTCTTCTAATCCTACTAATAAAAATATGATGGTGTCTCTTTTTAGGAAAGGAATCAGAAACTGAAGTCGCGTGCGTCTCAATTAGATAAACAGATTAATGTGCTCATCAGTGACAGTGTTGCGCTACTAAAAGCACGCATGAGTGAATTGGGTATACACGCCAATAATACGGTGGATTTACTCGCCAAAGCTAAGGAAATTGTGGGCAGACATAAAGAGTTACAAAGTAAAGCTAGCAAATTGCAAGCACAGGTAATGTTGACATTTTATTTAATATATTTTTTGTTTTTTTTTTACACACTAAGTTGAACTTGAGCCATTCTTCCGTGTAAACTATTTTTATTTCAATTCCAGGTGAATAGTATAGAAGCTGAACAAGCTATTCTTGTTAAACAAAGGACTTTTGAAATTACTGAAAAGTATAGGCAGTTAGGTCATATACCACCTGACGTCGAAATTACTCAGAGTATAGCCCACGATTGTATATTGAAAGAAATATCAGCAACTCTTGCTCACCGGAAAAGGTTACATGCCCAGGTTGGACACCTGCAAAATGAAATCATGCAAATGGAGCGAGCCAGCGAGCAGCAGAAGGTCGTCACGTCCAGCGTGCCAGTCGCAACGGTGAAGCCGCACTCCGTCAACTCCAAGCCGAGGAAGCCCAGGGAGCAAAGGTCGCGGTCCCAGGACTGGCCCGACGTCCCCGACGTCGGCAAGATCGAAGAGCAGAATCCAGAGATCCTCGCCCAAAAGATTCTCGAGACCGGGCGACAGATAGAAGCGGGCAAGATATCCAAGCCGAACGTCATAGTGAACGGGTACGCGCGCGACGTCGACCCGCACCGGCAGGTCCCCCCGAAGGTCGCGCCGGTCCAGCGCACGCAGCCGCAACCGCAGGCGCAGCCGCGCGCCGCTCAGCCGCCGCCGCTGGCGCACCGGCACTCGCCCGTCAAACCGCAGAAGCCGCTCAACGTCGTCGCCAAGGTGCAGGAGTCGCCGAAGGTGATAAACTTCGAGGACCGCCTGAAGAGCATAATCACGTCGGTGCTGAACGAGGACCAGGAGCAGCGCAAGGCGGCGCGCCAGCCGACACCGAACCACGCGTACGCGAACGGCTACGTGCGCGGCGCGGCCGGCGCGTACGCCGCGCGCGGCCCGCAGCCGCCGGCCTCGGCCGCGTCCACGCCGCCGCCCGCCGCCTACGTGCGCGCCGCCGCCGCCGCCGCGCCGCGCGACTACCGCCGCGAGCGCTTCCAGTACGAGCGGCACCGCGAGCCGCCGCGCCTGCCCGCGCACGCCGCACACGCCGCACACGCGTCCCACGCGCACGCCGCGCACCTCGACCCGCGCCAGCTGCACCCGTCCCAGCCCGACTACACACAGGTGTGTATTCACCACAAATCACAATGTCATTTCAAATATAACCTGGTCTAAAGAAAGAATATAAATAGCTTAGTATATCGAAAGTAGGGAATAGAGTTATATAAGCTTCTTCTGAATGTGTATGTTTCATTCAATATCGTATCGGGCGATTTATATTGCTATGTTATTAATCTCATCTTATTATGGTCGCTTACAAGTGCCATTCTTGCACTTTTAAGTATTTGCTGAATAGTTTTAAATAACAGTTTTACCAATTGATTGCTGATAACACCCCACCACCATAAATTTATTACGGCGTTGTGCTGAGATATTAAATCTTGACGTTGAGATGTCACACTGTGATGTAACAGGAGGAGTTGCCTGATCCTATCGAGCTGTCCCTGAAGTTCTAATTCTAAACCGTCTCGTCAAAAATGTTACATTTCAAAGTGTATATCTGAGGGCAAAGTAAAATGATATTGAACAATACGAGCGACCGCTCAGCAGGTTTCCCCGGCTAAACTGGCGCTGCGTCGGCATCTATCGCAGGAGCGGCTGGCGGCGCCCGGAGCACGCACCATCGGCGACCTCGTCAACGGCGAGATCGAGCGCACTCTCGAGATCTCCAACCAGAGTATCATTAATGCCACCGTCAACATGAGCGCACGCTACCACGAGCCGGCCGCATCGCACCAACCGCTAGAAGGTACACACGCGAACACTCAATACCGATACTCTCGCATTCGACGAGTATATAATAGCATGCCTATATAGAAAGAACTCGGTCGACATATAGACGTCGTAGCAAATTGGATGTAACGGAGATCCCGGTCGGCAGGTTTAGCGGCGTGCCTGCAAGCGCGGGTGCTCGCGTCGGAGTACTGGCGCGGGCGCGGCGGCGCGCCGGCGGCGGCGGGCGGCGCGCCCGGTCCCGCCGCCGCGCCCGCCACGCCCGGCGCCGACGCCGACGACGCCGCGCGCCGCCGCTCGCCGCCGCTCGACCCGCACTCCAACACCTCCACGCCGCTCGTCGACGAGCTGCCGGACGGCGCGCGCCCCGCAGGTAACCACCTCCCTCCCTGGTCCGCCGCCGTCGTCGCCGGCCGCGCGCGGACGCCCACATGACCCTTCGCATTCGTGCTTTCAGACGGAGAGGGGGCCGAGGAGGTCGACGAGAGCAAGTGGCAGGACCGAATCGCGTTTCGATTCGACCAGATAATATCGTTCGCGTCGACCGCGATGGAGGACAAGCGGCGGCGGTCGGACGAGGCGTGCAACACGTCGCCGGACTCGGGCATCGGGCACGGCGAGGCGGCGCGCGGCGCGGCGCGCGCGGCGGAGGCGGCGGGCGCGCGCGCGGACGGCGCGGGCGGGGCGGACGCGCGCTCGCCGTCGCCGCTGCCGGCGCACCACTTCAAGAAGCGGTTCTTCCGGCGCGAGCGCTGGGGCGCGTGGAGCGGCGCGCCGCCGCCCGCGGCCGTGGACTGGGAGCGGCCGGCGATGTGACGCCCGCGCACCTAGCGCTGCGCCGAGTGCCGGTTCGCGCACTAGCGCGCGCAAGCCCTCCGAGCGCCCCTAGAGTAATTATTCGGAACACTGCCGACGCGAGAGAATGTTCGATGTATTTCTATGTAAATAGAGTTCAGACCGTCGGTCGCCGCCGAGCGGGATCGCGGCGGCCGCGTTCTTCCCCTCGGATGTTGACTGTGTCGTTTTTTGTTATTTTTTCGAATATATAATGTAATTATGTATATTATTGAGTTTATTTTACGTTTAAGATTTGTAATTATTTAACACTAGGTTTATGTCGCCGTTCCGTCTAAGCTCCTTGAAAGAGCTATCGCGCCGCGACGGTTTGTATTTCATGTGTTCATTTAGGTCTTAGAGTTTGAAATACATGATTCGGTGACGATGCAGCGGATCGTTCTTACGCCGGTCGTTTGATGAATGTTTGTTGTTTTTGTGTTTCGTTCTCGATGTTTGCAGAAAGCTCACTCTGAATAATGTTCATCATTTCTTTGGGAAATCTTATTTATAGCTAACACTTCTAAATGTTGTGTAAAATTCGAATGTATTTGTAACTATTAAAAGGTCTTCGTTTGTATCATGGTTTATCGACTTCCGAAATGTGTAGTCCGTTTTTCGTGACACTTATTACACCAATACTGCCAAAAAAATTAAGAGGTGATCTAGAATTTGTTAATAAGTGTATGTAGTTAAGTGCTACGGACAGTTGTGTCGTGTAGTTGTCTATATTGATAGATTTTTAATGAGGCAGACGTAAGTTACAAAATTTTATACATTGCACATATTAAATTATGAATGAAAAAAATATGTTTAAGGTTCTTATAATTTTGTGATAAATAGCAATAATGTTGTTGTTTACACTACTTCAATAACTTGGCTATTTCGTATCATATTGATTTAGTTCTAAAACACATCATTAACTACTGCTTCATTAAAAATCCAATTGCCGGAACGAGAAATTGTAATAATACCAACAAGCTATACTGGATTATGTTTCAATTAATGACCAAATGTACATGGTGCTTTAGAAAATAATTCTAAATGTGTCAACATTCAAGGAATAGTTTTTATATGGCAGACAATTTTTAGTAGGCGCAATCTGCTATTATTACCTCAAACCGTTCAATGCAGCCGCAATTGCTTGGCATTGAGTATTTTATTTGTATTTTTTTAATTAACTTGTTTTTAGTTTGGGTAACATTTTTATAATAAGATTAGAATCCATTTTTGGTCAGTGATGGAAACGTTCCCTATAGTAGGTAAGAATTAATATAAGCCACATAATTTGATTATTCATTTTAAATTATGCATGTTTGACTATGTTATTTATGGTTTACTTTTACTAAAACGAGTGAGTTATTCTATCACTATTTTAATTAAATGCTGTTTACGCTTACAAACAGAGGCTCTTTACACCATTAACAAGGTTCTGTGTCTAGAGTAGGGTCGTATAATTTGGTTACTGCTGGGGTATGGTGTTGATAAAATTGGAATGATTTGGGCAGGCAGTATTTAACATTGTATCAGTTCTTGTAATAATTCCGTTTTCTGGAAACTCTCTATCTCCTACTCTACTAAATACTTGGTCCTCTGACTACCATATCCGACTACTATACCTACTATATACGTATACATGTTTTTAAATGCGGATTTTTATGTATATATGTACCTATGTAAAACTGTCCTGGTACCCTTTCCACATATGTTTAATACTTTCGGCCTATTACTCCAAACTATAGAGCCTATTAAAACGTTTGGTTTTTCGTATTAAAAAAACATATCATACACTTCTTATTATGAGTATGTTTAATTTTTTTAATAGAAACAATCAATTCTTACTATTATTTTTGAATTATTTATCTGCTGAAAATTTTAATTGCTGATTTAATCTACAAAAATTTTATCATGAATAATATTGCAGTATGTTTTAAAAACTAAAATTCTTCGTAGGTCCTAGATGATCGATATTACCTGTATTTTTATTTACTGTTGTATGTTTTTTATACTTTCTCGATGATGTCTTGAGCTCAGCCTTTATCTAAATGGCTACCCATGTTCTGAGGTTCTTTTACGGTCGGTAAACAGATCTTAGTAACGACCTTGTGTTTTCGTAATTTTCCACATAATATCCTTACTTCCAGACATCTTTATCTTCCTAGGATTTTTTTATAATTATGTCAAGATGCTTTAGGTACCATACATACTTAAAAACCTTAATTTATTTTAATATTTCTCATTTGATGGATCCTGGTAAATCCTGTTGTTTCATGTATTGTGTTTTCGAAGCATAAAAAATATACAATAAACGTAGCAACTTATATTACGCGTCAGCTTAGGCATTTCGCACATGGGTACCGCGAGACGCGGTGTTCCTACAAACGAATCGTCGCGTAGACGTATCGTTTTGTAATATCTCAGTTGAAATCATGGCGTCAAGCGTGCCAGATGTGTTTGGGGAATTTATTGATGACCTTACCTTCTCTTCAGAATAACTCGTAGATATAACAAAAATGACAACAGATTAAAATACAGTTTGCGCTGACAGGGAGCGAAGCATTCCTACTACCAGTATCTACAGATCTCCATCATTAAGAAAATCTTTAATTTTATAGTAACCTTTTTTCATCAGACGGGTCTTGATCCACGACTTAAATTGATTTATGGGTAAGCTAACAACATCCATTGGCAATTTATTATACATTGTAATACTTAATCCTTTAAAAGAATTTCCAATCTTTTGAAGTCTAATATTTGGAATAGCAAGCCTATGTTTATTTCTTGTGTTAAATTGATGATGATCTGATTTCTTTGAAAAATTTTGTATGTTCTTTTGTACATACATAACACAATCCAGTATATATTGTGATGGCACAGTTAATATATTTATTTCCCGGAATAATTCTCTTAACGAGTCACGGGTTTTGAGGCCATATATAGCGCGGATGGCTCTCTTTTGCAAAATAAATATATTGTTTATGTCAGCGGCAGATCCCCATAAGAGCAGCCCATATGACATAATACTGTGGAAGTAACTGAAATAAACTAGTCTCGCCGTTTCCAAATCAGTCAGATTTCTTATTTTTCTGACAGCATATGCGGCTGAGCTAAGTCTTTTGGCAAGAGCAGTTACATGAGGCCCCCACTGCAATTTAGAGTCGAGGGTTATCCCCAGAAACACTGTTGAATTGACAATTTCAATGAGTTCTCCATTTACAGTGATCTCAGGAACCACCTGTCGCACATTCGGCATTGTGAATTTAACACATTTCGTTTTATTGGTGTTCAATAACAAATTGTTAACAGTAAACCAGTGTAAAGTTTGTGAGACAGCATTACTCACATCGTCAAATGATTGTTTTCGTCTGTCAACTTTAAATATAAGGGAGGTATCATCAGCGAATAACACTGTGTCACACAGGTTTTCTGTATAATATGGAAGATCATTAATATAAATTAAAAAGAACAAAGGTCCTAGTATTGAGCCTTGAGGGACCCCCAACAGTAAAGGGGCTCCTTTGGAATCAATACCATTCACGTTTACCTTCTGGATTCTGTCAGATAGGTACGATCTTATAAGACTTAACGCGTTGGCAGAGATGCCATAATGCCGCAACTTCATCAACAATGTCTCGTGATCAACACAGTCGAAAGCTTTAGACAGATCAAGATCTAAAATCTTAAATATTCAATATCAAAATATCCTGACGTGATGGATTTTTTTTTATTATTTTTCTCGTAATCAGCACATCAGAAACTATAGAAAACGTTACTCAGATTTCAAAGAGGAAAACCATTGCAGTCCTGTGTTATATAGGCAAGGAAATGTTTATGTATGATCTAATGGTACATCAATTGATTTAACTAGTCTTAGCTATCATTCGGTCAATCATTTCAACAGACTTGTAGCGTGCACACAAATAGTGAATAAGGTGGTGGAATTTTGTAAAAACTTGTCCTCATTTTACTAATAGTTTTAATAGGCAATCTATTTATTTTCATGATTCGTTTGATAATACATAATAAAATATACCACATAGACACATTTTATTAAACAGAAATTTTTAGTGCTTTTATGAATGTTATTTGACATAAATTAATGTAGAATTGTTGTCATGCAATCAAAAAAACGGTAATAAGTTAGTATTGGTTAAAGACTTAACAGTAAATAATTCGACTTAACAGTATAATGGGGGCATGGGGCGCACATTGGAAACTTAGACTAATAATATGTTTTCGCTCACGAAGATTATCCGCCTTCTAGGTATAAGACTTACCAAAAATAAGAAATTCTTTTTGAGTTTTCTTAGATAGTTATTATTGTCGTACTTATGAAATTGTTAAAAAAGCAATATGATTAATTGATTATTACGAAATGTAATTTTTAACTCTCTATTTTGTCCTAGTGGCCTTTATTGCTTATGCTGTACGTACGCAGAAATGATTTAATTTCATGTGTAATGAAAATTAATAAAACACATTATTCCCTGTTTACGGAGTAACTTTTATCATCCTAAAAGGTCCTAAAACAATTAGACATTTTCTTGACAGCGTTTTTTGAATAAGGGGGGGTTATATTTTTTTCTATTTAGAATTCGATCTCCGAAGCATTTAATCTTGGACAATTTTCGACATGGTGGTAATTAATTCGACCTGGGGCCTTATTACGAGAGTATATTTTGCAATCGTTGTTCTAAATACAGTTTATAATTAATACATTTAATTGTGGATTTCGATTCGAGTTTCCGAGTTTAAACTAATATAAAATTGATTTTACTGTGTCGAACAACGATCGCCAAAAATTCACATACGATAGGCATACTTAATGTTAATGTAATCTTGGTCAGCGTGTGATCAATTAACGATCGGATAGTCAAAAATTAAAGATAGTTAACAGTTCTATACATATTTCATATGATGGTAGTATATTTAGTAAGCAAATTTTGTTGGTTTGTCTTAACAATTTTCGTATTTAGATTCTCAGCTAGAAAAATCGGAGTAAGCGTTATTATAATGTAGATTACATATTTTTGAGACAGGTAAATAGATGTAAGCCGGTTATCGGATTGAATACAAATCGGTACAGTTACGTGAATTTAACAACACGGTTTTAACTTGTTAATAATTAATGCAATACGTGTCAATTGGGACTTAAAATAAACAGTTATGCGAAGAAGAATACCTACATTGAAACACCAATCAATAAAACTGACTACTTTAATATTTAATATATCATAATAATAATTATTGATTTAATTTTTATTTTGTTTGTTGTGCACTATATTGTATTGTTGTATATAAGAACAAAAGATGTTGATATTTGTGTAATAGATGATAGATACTGAAATTGAGCAATGGTAGTTCTTTGAGACCGACTGTTGCGTCGTAGTAAGAAAGATAAATTCAAGACATATGATGTGTATAATACATAAATGACATTTGCAATTAGTATTTTAAGTATTAGTACATAACACCCATTATACAATTCTGTTTATACTTATTTGAATCTAATTATGCACGGTGTCGTTATGTGTATTATAAACATCGGAGTGCACTGGTTTGATTGTGCCTGAAAACTCATCAATGCCGCTCCAGACCTCAAAATTGTGTATGTATTTGTACGTTAAGAAGTATAAAACGGTTTTCGAAGTATCTGTAGGGTAATGTATTTTATGGACTACGGCATATTCTGGATCGCGACTAGGTTACCTCGAAGAGTGATAACATTATTCAGCTATGACTTTATTTTTGGGGAAATGAGCTAAACTGTGTGACGTTAGTGTCTAAAATAGTACAAATGAGAAGACTTATTGTCATAAGCCTCGGACTATTCAACATTGCAAATGCTAGGTTTGAGATGTATCCCTGTGTACTAGTTTTATTTTGTACTAAAAGTTAAAAATAAATGAGTAATTATATAATTCATTTTTCATTTCATTGCATCTTCGTTCACTGAGCCTTTCTGATAATTTTTTGCAAATCTGTCGAATACTACAACCAATTTTCAGCTTAATGTCAATCACATAGAGTTCTATTTCAAGTGAGACTATGGCGATGCGATGGAAGTGTGAGGTGGGCAGATGGAGTCTGCGGGGTTTTGTCTGCCAAAGATACAAATAAATAAATAAATATCTCTGGACATTATTCACACAGCGCCATCTAACCCCAAACTAAGCATTAGCTTGTGCTATGGGTACTAGACAACGGATAAACATTACATACTTATATACTTTTTTTTTTGTAAATACATACATATTGTACCTACATAGAAACACCCAGACCGATACAAACAGACATGTTCATGCACACAAATGTTTGTACCGTGCGGGGATCGAACCCGCGACCTCTGGTGTAATAGCCGACTTCTCGACCATTACACCAAATGGCTCGTCAAACATTGTAATTTTTTCGGGAATGAAGACTTAAAAAACGTGCGTCAGGTTTAGGCATATGTGGAATGGCGCCATCTATTGAGAACTAACAAAACGGGCTGTCAGAAAATCGCCCATTTTATGCTTCATATTGATGACCTAGACCGACAAACTTATCCGGTGGCCAACATTTTTTTCCTCTTGGTCAAATCAGTTTGACAAAATAGTTTGACCACCCGGAAGAACCGAAAATTGGAACTACGTGAAATGCAATGCAAAAACGATATTCAATGACAGTTCTAAATAGACAGACGCCGCGCCATATCTCTCTTTAATGTGAGTTCCTGAGCCGCCCGCCCATACTAAAAAAAAGAATAAGGGTGACCATTTGTTGTAGATTTTTGCCATTTTAGCATATTTCAACCAAAATTCTGAGTCTCTGAGGAACCTTGGCGCTCATTTTCAGTGGAACCAAAAATCAATGGAGAGGGTGCATGTGAGGGGTCAATTACTTGAATTTTATTGTTTATCCGCTAGAAAGCCCGCGCGGCGCGGTCGTAAACACTTCATGGCCCCATCAATTTTTTGCTTGCGCAGCGGGACGCCGCCGGGCGGCCGGTACTTGAGACGATCGTTCATTGTGACTCAGTTTGTTATTGTAAGGCCGTCAAGTGTTGTTTTTTACGCTTACTACGAATGAAGCTATACAATTGAGTCTTTTGTTTATCTAAATGGGACTCGGGTGTTGAAATACGATGCGATAAATATGGAGGTGTCGGGTTACGGCACGTTTCGGCAAGCCACTTGTATTTAAAATTATGATCCTTGTTTATTAAAGCAGTCACCTGAGGTTTTAAACTTTAAATTACGTTAATTAGATATTAGACAATAAGGTAATAAATGTAAATATACACTTGTCTATACAAAAATATTTATTTATAGCACTTTTTCTGCATATCCGGGTATAACCGGGTGTCCGGTTACCGTCCGGGCATAATTTTGGAGTGTCTTAGATAAAAAAATACCACTTCGAGGTCTTAATTAAAAGTTATACAATATAACTAGTCTAATAATGTTACAAAGTAAACAAATATATTGGCAATAGCATCAACCAATAACTAGAAATATGAAAATTAGTGCAAACAGAAAAAATAAAAATAAAAACCCGTTCCTATCTCAGTTCCTATCTCCAAAAAAGTCAAATGTTGTGTTTTATGGTGATGTATACATGTAATTTGTTCACTTACCTCGTTATCTAGCGAAATTACTCACAAAACCAACACAAAACACTCACAAAACCACCACAAAACACTAATCACCGAAAATAACCGTCACTTGCCCGCGCGTAAAAACAACTGACTGCCCGGCCAACTTTGACATTTTTTTTTTATTATTTCTTCTACCGACCATAGGTTGTGTTTGGTATCACTGCCTTGGGAATTTAATGGAGAAAGAGATAAAAGTATACGAATACGCTCGAGCGTAAGCGAGCTAAGTATATTTAGCTCAGTTTCCCGCCAAGCGCGACGCATCATCGCATGTCAACCGACAGTTGACACGGGCAATTTAGGATACGTCAATTTTTTATGTCATGTCTAGTGAGCTTTGACATGGGCCTTTCAAGCGGTTATAAACTATGCCGTATATAGAATGTAGAGTGTGTTAGGTATAAACAGAAATCGATGGATAGATACCTCAGATCAGAGGCTCAGATGGATACAGAATTAAAAAACGGAAAAGAATGTTTAAGTATAAAAAAAAATTATAGATATCATACATGGGCGTCGTACTACAACTACCTAAATATGTAATATGTATAAAATTAGGAATTTTTTGAGTTTGAATCTCTTAGATGGGTGAAAGATTCCTTTAGCACTTGGTGGCATCGTAACGAAAACTGCCACCGTATTCTAAGGCAGAAATTCTATGTTATGGACACAGTAGCCGTAGCGTGGATAGTAGAAGATCCGAACTAAGGTTGATCTTGACCGAGTTGATAATAGAATGAAACTTATTTTATTATGAATTTAGATTAAAAATAGGTTGCCTAAAAAAATCCTGGACCGACCAATTTTTCTTTTTTTTTATGATTTTAAACAAAATTTTGCAACAACAAGATAATAAGAAAATTATGTCCTTACTTAACGTACAAAACGTATAGAATGCGCAGCTGTTGGGTTTTCTATTATTTACGTGGGGGGACTACTGGGCTGTCAGGTTTATACACGTATGTGTCGATCGATACCAGTTAATTTCACCTAATTGGATAATAGATTTTTTTAATATCATCATAAGCGCTATTTTATTATTAACACGTTGTTAGATGGTTGTCTGCAAAAAAATGGGATTTTGTTAAAAAAAAGTTTTTTAAAAACAATTAAACATACTCTGTCCAGGATTTTTTTAGGCAACCCATTTTCAATATGTTTTCTAATATGCTAAATTCATAATAAAATAAGTTTCATTCTATTATCAACTCGGGAAGATCGACCTTAGTTCGGATCTTAGACTAGGAGTAACTATTCTGCATTATATAAATGAAAGTTTTGTGTCCACAAAGGATGTTTTGGCTTACATATATTTTTTTTGTTTTTAAAATTTGTTTTAATTTGGCTTCCTATGCGTGGCAGATACCCAATTTTGAGATGGTCACCCTATCGAGTATCGACAAATGTCAAAATATTTATTTTTAGAAAAGTGATTGGGTGTTTCATGGCGTGTTTCCTTATAAATTAAAATTAATTACCAGCCAATTTAATGATTTGATATAAGAAACTTGGTTCTGTCGTTGCATTAAATGTAATAATACAGTATCACACAATTATTTAGCGGTGCAGTGGCACACGATACAAATGAAATGTAATATTCGTGAACTCGCTCAGCTGAGCGATCAGCCCTGCATTATTGAAGGAAGATTAAATTATAAAAAGATGACCAATGGCGGTTATCGTAATCAATCAGGTAAGAATGTGATTTTGACGAAGATTTAAATTTGAACACATCACTTTATTTAATGTAATTTATGTTTTTGGTTGACTATCCAAAAGTTGTAATTCTAACATATTCGATCATAACATAAAGTGGATTCTAGATACTTATTATTTACTGGACATATATGTATTTAATGTATAACTGTAAAATAATATGTAATTTTTCAGTTTTTAAGGAACGGTGGTTTCGACTCATCAACAACTATCTGTTTTATTTTAAGATAAGTGAAATGGGTAAATTTGACACAAAAAATCCTGCTGGCTTATTTATAATGGAAAATTCATCAATACAAATGGAGCATGGACAAAGTATACCTTTTTCGTTTTCAATATCTTTTATGTAAGACTTTAGTTTATTTATAGGCATATTATATTAATTTTAAAATACTTTCTGTTAATATTTATTTTTTATAATTGTCCAGAGATGAACCTGAAAAACGACACATCTTTGCTGCTCGTGCTGAAGACAATGTAGTCCAATGGGTAATAAAGCTGAGAGAGTGTTCATATGAATATTTACGAAGTAGGCTCCATACTCTTCAGTCAAAGATATTCTCGATTACAGGCAAGGTGGGTAAATGCTGACTATATTAAAAAAATTCCTTTACCAAAATTTTACTCAAAACCAGCAATGCATTGCTTTCAACTCACCTTGAAAGTTTTAATGGTGAAAGGTATGCTTCATGCTTAATTCCACCAAATTGATTAAATTGCTCCATAATTTTACCATTTTGTAACATTCAAATTTTTTTACAGGACCCCCTTCTCTTGGTGCCAAGAAATGAAGGAGCGTGTTTGTGGGCTCCAGCAATACCCTTTTCTACAACTCCAGCATGCACTGTCAACACTACTTCTAGTTCATTTAGCTGCCATCTTCACACTAATGGTGCTTTTTCACTTGAGAGGAGTAAGTCAGATGTGCAGGCACATAAACACTTACGAACTGAATATGTAAAGAAGACCACTTTTTACACTGATGACTATAAAAGCCAGACTGAACTAAAAAAGGAAACATTGAGCAGCAGTTTTGCTCTGGAGAGGAGTAGGACAGCAGCACAATTTACTGGTAGTTCAAATCCTGTTGATGTATCTATTTTTGATAACAGACCAGCATATTCACGGGCTGCTCCAAGTCCACCAGTTAGGACTAAGTTATCCCCATCTTGTAGACGAATTGAGATAAACTGTGATGTCAAGGCATTCACAGATCAAGCTAAATTCTTAGGTACAACTGGAATCTTAGATGAAGCTCCCATTCCACCTAGGCGAAAAGTTTCCCCAAAAACTAATCACATTGACCAAAGTGTGGAAGGCACCAGTCAACCACAGGACCCAAACGAAGATCTTATTAAGTTTTAAATTTTTAGATATGGAAATTTTAGTCCCACCTGCCTACTAAGAATAATTTTATTGACTTACTTGCCTCATATATTGAATATAAATTTAGGAATAGCAAATACAATGTAAATATAACAAAAAAAATTGAAATTTTTAGAACAATGAAATATGTCCTCGAGGGTCTGCTCAATTTATAACTCACATTTTTATTAACATTTTGAGGAGTGTTTGTATAATACCTACATCACAATATTTAGCTAAATAATTGACAAGTATTAGCTTAAATGATTATATTATGCTTAACCTGAGTTATCATTATATTAGATACTACTGTGTTCCTTTTTTCATGCTGGTGCTAATATAACTGTATGTTTGATAAAATGTGCAAAATTGTTTCTTCATACTTATATTGTATATGGCATTTTATTTAAAAATGTAATCAATCAAAATTTGGAAAGTATATTATACTTGAATGGGAACTTTATTTAAGATGTTTCCATTATTTAGTGTTATTTATATAATTTAAGTTATTTATTCAGTATATAATATAACCACTTAGTGACTTAGGTCATGCATGCCCAAATCATCTTTAGTTTGAATTAACCACCTTCCTATTTACTTAAAGACATGGAATGGAATCACACCCGCTTGTTTTAAATTAGGATCAAAACTGAAATTGTTATCATTGTAATGATCAACTAAATAACTTAAAAAGTAATTCTATGTTGAAACAATGCCAGGAGAAACACGTCTTGTGATTACATATATTAATTATTGTAAGTGTAGTTGCCTAAAAATTGAAATGTTCAAACTTGATTTTGATATGCAAATAAAACAAAAATCATTTGCGGAAGAAATATTTTTTTGTCATAGTTCTTTTTAATATGTTGTTGCATTTTGAGTTCATTATATCCCTTTCAAAAATACTTAATACTTTTTATAAACATGTTATTTTAAATAAAATGTTTATGTGTTTATCTTTATAATTTTGTAACTTTAGTTATTGAATACTCATTTTATCATAGTGTATTTTTAGAAATTGTTGGTCAGGAAAATGTTCACCAAATACCCAAATAGATAGGTACCTATTTAATGAATTTTGTAATGCAGTTTAGGATAAAAGATCACATACATGTACAAGATAATATATGATTGTATTAAAACCATATCTTATTTTAAAATTCCTTTTTTTTGTGGAGGGAAATGCTTTTACGCACCATAACCCGCCTGGGGTAGGCGAGCCGTGTGTGGGACTCAGTGCAGCTCCATACCCCAGTCTTAAGAAAGACTGGTGCACGGAGAATACCCACTAAACCCCCCGCGCTCCTACATCGCCGTCGGCAGCGTCCCTGGGCTTGATAAGACTACCAGGAACAAACGTTAAATATTCCTGGGCCAACTTTATTTATAGAATAATATTAGCATGCACTGCCTGTATTGTGCTTACCTACCCATCAACATGACTTACTCACTTTCTCCAGACTTGATTTGTTTGACTTTAGTTGAAAAGCCGTGTGATTAAATCTGTAAAATGATTTTATGTAGGTACGAAATATTTTTGTAGTCTAGTCAGTGGCGAACTGTGTTTACATTTAACAAAGACATTTATAATGTGATATTTTATGTTGAGTTTATCATGCCTCATAATTATGTTATATAATTATGTATAGCATATGTACATTTAAAATCATTGGGTTGACGTTCAATGTCATTGGTTATAAGTACCTAAGAGTTTAAACAACACTTGTAACTCCAACTTTCATTTTTAAGATAAGCATTGATGATTATATCCGGAAGTGATGGGAGGTCAATGTCTCGTGTCTTACATGTTATAATTGCACCGTATCTCAGATCCTTGTTATGTAAGGGGACTTGGCAAAGGGCTATGATTTTTAGAAAACTGGAACGTGCAGCTTCAATAATATCTAAGCGTCCAAAGTAGTCAAAAATATCTTGGAATTAAAGGAAAATTTACTCTATTACACACAAGTAAAGCAGTTTTAGTAACATAAAATCTTTGATAGTGTCAGTCAAATTGGTCTTATATCTCGGTAGTTTTAAAGTAAGTACATTTTCCTTTGATGCCAAATTAATTTTTGACTACTTTGGGGGCTTAGATATTATTGAAGCCGACTGTACATAATTCCAAGTAAAAACTTTTGTATTGGAATAATTGTAATACATTATATATATATTTTCATACATTTTATTGTAATAAAAATGAATTATTTAATACGTGTTTTTTTAAACATATCCCTATTCTTTATTAAATATTTTCTTGAAACTTAAACTATCTCTGCATTTAATTAAAGACATGTAGACGACCATACCAATACTAGTGAATGCAAAGACATGTTATAGGTAAGTACATAATATAATACCTATATTACTACGCTAGGCGAACAAACAATCATACTCCTCACCTGATGGTAAGCGGCACTTAGGAACTGCGGCCTATACATCAATGTGCTGCCACACTGCGGTCAACACTGATCATAGAATATTTCCTTTCGGTAGTACTGTGGCTAAAAAATATTCGTAATGCCGAAATACAGCCAAGAGCTGTTATGGCGGCAGATTTCACTTATGGAGGTGGTATCTATAGCCAGTCAGACTTAAAGTTGTCCCACCGATCGGACCCAAGGCGGGAATCGAACCCACGACCTCCGGATTTTATACCATAGCTGTTTTTCGGAGGCGATCAAAACACGTAATCATCATACTAAATAACGATCCTCTTGCGTAGGTTTTTAATTCGCGATCGAAGATGCCCTTATCGCGGGGGTAGCATAATTATTATGGAATACTTAGGCCGCAAATATAGTCTAAGTAACCAAGGGGTTGTAACTGAAGAAGGTAGAGTGGGCTTATTTCCTTCCCACAGGTTTTGATTAACCCTTTCCCCGCCACGCTTTTTTCCGAAAATGGTGCCCCACACGCCACGACCATTAAAAAAAAAATTCCAAAAAATTATTAGGTTATACTCAACTCATTCAGGCAAGTAAAAATACAACGTTTCTTGATCATGTTTTTTTGTCTGATATATCAGACATTGGCGTGGTGGGCACGAAAATGGTTTGTCTGATATATCAGACATTGGCGTGGAAAAGGTTAAAATTCTTTAAATGATTGCAGGGCAATGCATCTATTATTGAAAATAAGTGTCCTCGTACTTACATAGATATTTTTATTTAGCTATCTATATGGTGTAACAACTGATGTGAACAACTAAGTTTGTTAGATGAAAATTCCGAGAAATTTCGTTCAACCTAGGTATGATTTATATTTATATGATTTTGACGAGCCATTTGGTGTACCTAATGGTCGAGAAGTCGGCTTTTAGGTACACCAGAGGCCGCGGGTTCGATCCCCGCACGGTACAAACATTTGTGTGCATGAACATGTCTGTTTGTATCGGTCTGGGTGTTTCTATGTATAATATGTATGTATTTACAAAAAAAAAGTATACTAAGTAGGTAATGTGTATCCGTTGTCTAGCACCCCATAGCACAAGCAAATGCTTAGTTTGAGGCTAGATGGCGCTGTGTGAAGAGTGTCCAGAGATATATTATACTTACTATGAACGTCGACATCACTACCAGCTGCATTTACCACAAGGACAAGAGTAGCCGACGAGGCTATTTGAATAACAAAGGGATATAGGGTAGGTATTAAAATTAATAACAGACGTTTATTTTAAAATACAATATGTATTTGTAAATATTAATACAGCATAATATTGTTCATGCACTCTTTACTAAAATATTTATAATTAATTAATTTGTTAAAATTAATAAATCCTTTAGCGACTCAGTTAACATAACTGAGTCACTTAGATTCGAGGCACAATGTGATAGGGCTAAGTACCGTGGACAACAAACAAAAAGTTCAAAGTAATGCGAATCTAGTAATTTGTATGAGAATTTGCCCAGTGGCACTTAATAAACTTCTCTCAAAAAAATATCGGTTCAAATTACATTTCGATTTTGTCGGTATGTCTGCTTCGGCCAAAGTTGGTAATTTTCACCAGACTTTGGCGATAGTCGATAGTTTACGTACAAGAATATTAAACTACGTTGTTGGTAGAGTCATATTATAGTCAATACTAATAGGCGGAAAGCCGATTCAATCGTGCGTGACATGAGACATCATAAAACACATGTTTAGAGTAAGTAGTTAAACTACGTATTTTACTGAAATAACAATTTATATGGACATCTAAAAAATTAGATTTCACTTTTTAAATAGGTACAGAAAATAAAAAAAAGTACATAATGGACAGTGTAATTATGTAAATTAAGGTAAGTATGTGCTTTATGATAAAATTGCTATGCAATCAGCTCTCAGATCACATAGGTATCAATAAAATATCTAATTAGATCTTTAGGTTCTATAGCTAATAAAATATTATTATGTAATAAAACATACAACATTCACATAAGTATTATTCTGTAGATCTACAAATCAGTAAGTCACACTTAAACTTAAATAACTAAAAGCAGAGTTTTCCGGATTGACTTGGTAGTTGCAGTCTACCTATGTATTGCACAAATATTTATATACTTTTAAAAGTGCATAATTATAACGTACCCAATAAGGTAACTAGTACATACTCGTACATATTAAATGTATCGTTAGTCGAAGCTACCGAATAAGTGCTTAATAAGGCCCTTATTTTGATTTTAGCAGCCGTGTTATCTGCATTAGAATTGACCCGGTCTGGTGAGGATTGACACCGAGGTGAGCAATTTTATTGGTGCTATAGCAAAAATGGTTGCCATAGGCGCCGTGGCTGTAGGCAGCTGACAGCAGCGGCCGGTGGTAGGCGGGTTGGTTCCGGCTATAGTCGCGT
The DNA here is from genome assembly GCA_949319885.1 of Mecyna flavalis. NCBI lineage: Eukaryota > Metazoa > Arthropoda > Insecta > Lepidoptera > Crambidae > Mecyna > Mecyna flavalis. The sequence goes on from OX439426.1 coordinate 13,956,283, forward strand.
AGCTTGCGGTTGTCCAGCGGCAGCAGCGACTGGTGGCCGGCAGGTTGGTTGCCGGCGTGGTCGCGCAGCTCGCGGTTGTCCAGTGGCAGCAGCGGCCGGTGGCCGGCAGGTTAGTTGCCGCCGTAGTCGCGTAGCTCGCGGTTGCCCAGCGGCAGCGTTGGTTGCTGGCCGGCGCGTTAGTTGCCGCCATAGTCGCGCAGCTCGCGGTTGCCGAGCGGCAGTGTCGGCCGGTAGTTGTGCAGCAGCTCCATGGCCTCCTCGCCGCACGACGCTTCGCCACACCGCAGCTTCCGCATTAGGGCCAACTGAAATGAGACCACTTACGTCATTTTACAGTGCCATTAAAACAGTAATTACCGATACGATTAGAATCGGAACATGGCATCAATGGCCTTTGTTGCGAGTAAAGTACGTAAACCTTATAAAGGCCCCACCATATCTAAATAGAGACCAATACGTTAATGCAAATGTTCATTGTTTTTATACACTGGTTTATATGCTTAAGTGAAATAATTCAAATAATGAAATTTAGTAGTTGCAATGGTAGAGCGTTTTCGGGGCGGGTGCGAGGATGGATGCAGGCAACTGCTAGAGTTTTCAGCAAGCTCTTGTTAACGTATTTTTTGGTTTAAATAGTTGGTAGGTATATATTTCAACAAGTAAACATATACTTAAAACAAAATCTGCCAGTTTTTCTCTTCATGGTATCATCGTGAGTGACTAAAAAAATAAAATCAACTTGGCTCGGATATACTAACAATGAATGCTCATCGCTCATTTTTCGAAAGTGTTCGAAGTGGGCCAACAGTGTGCGGCGAATGTTCGACAATGCCTTATTATAAATGTGTCTGTTGGCGCATCAGAACCGGTATTCAGAACTTGTTTAAGAAATGGATTATCCTTAATTTTGTTTTTTCCTTATAAAAGTTCGCATGAGTACACACATTCTATTTCGTTGCGAGTAGTCCATTTTTGCCCAGCGACTTTATTGCTTATGTAAATTATTCTTTAAATAATTTATTTGGATCTACTAGCTGCTTGAAATAGTGTACCTAAGTAGATCGTTGAAAATTCGATAACAGTTAAAAGTCTACAAACTGTTATGCAAATGGCACATCAAGTAAAAGGTTTTTTTTACTGTCTGGTTGTAACCGCAAGGTCACATTTAACGGCGTCACAATGGTTCTGTGGTCCAAGTCACACATTTCTTACCTCATTTTGATCAATAGAGTGTGATATTTTTATGGCACTTTTTATTGTAAACTACACGACTTAGATTTTTCTACATCCTGTGGAAAAATGCTCAACAAAAGAGGATTACATTGAGGAACCTATATATGTAGGGAACAGGTGCACTATGCTATGATTCGATGGTTTTTTTTTGCCGGAGTGTTAGCGACGCTGGCGACTGTGTGTGGGGCTCGGGACGAAAATCGCACGCACACCACCCACGAAACTCCTCCAGTTTCCCCTTCTAAAATGAGGATTCAGGCGACTGGGACCAAATAAAACTGGGACCGCGGTCCCAGTTACCTGACAACATTTTTGAATCGGTCGACTGGGACCATATACCTAATTTCCTTTAATGTACAGATAACAGAAAAATCAAGTTATAACTCAGGATTTTATTTTATTTAGTATTACGGTCAAGTATTTTTGAAGTGAAAACTTCTGACTACACTTTTTTTATGGGGAAAAAATGTTAAACTCGCGACAGATTAGTAAGATTGATTCGCCATGCTCGTCGAAGTTATAGGCGCCCAGAAACACCAAAGAGAAGTCACACGGAATATCTAATGGCGGAGTAGAATTTCATGGAAATAAAAGCGAGTGATGCAAAACTTCTATTTGAAGTACCAGGCGCCCATAAGTACCGAAGAGTAATCACACGGAATATTTCATCCTAAAATGGCAGCGTGGTGAATAAAATTCATGTAAAATAAAAGCGAAGTGATGCAAAACTTCTATTTGAAGTACCAGGCGCCCATAAACACCAAAGAGTAGATCGAAAATTGTAGAGAGTAGACAGGCGGTGCGGCGTTGTGTCAGTATGGATTTGTCATAAAAGTGACATTCGGTTGCTAAGTAACATTGTTATGAGGAGATGATTGTCATTGCAAATAAATATTACACCACGACGCGATATGTGCATCTTCTGACTTTATTATAAATATAAATAGGAGTAATGAGTACTTACTTTATGGTGTATAAAGTTAAGAGACATTAAGACTGATTTTTATATTATTGTTTTGAGGAGATTTCTGTTGAATGTTTACTTAGAATTACTAGTTAAGTAGGCATATGAGCCAACGTGATTTTTAAAACATAATTAAGACTGTTATACTGTTTAAGTAGGTAATACAAAAACTAACTTACCTTTGCAAAAATTAACTTTGTTTTATTTGTGACACCTTTTCTGCTAACTGTACTAAATCTTGTATTTCAACAATGGATTTGTGGTTAAAATTACGGGTGGTCCCACTCGCCTGACGAAATAAACAAATAAAAACTAATCAGGCAACTGGGACCGCGGTCCCAGTTATATAGTGGTCCCAGTCGCCTGAATCCTCCTAAAATCGGGATGAAGCTGAGCTGAGCCGAGCCTTAGAGCGGTTGACCAACCCATCCTCCTTATAAAAATAAATATTATGATTTATAAAGAGAGACACAGACCTGTTCTGCAGAGACTTCGACTGGTTCCTTAAACAGTATCCAGGTGACAGACTCGGTGCAGGGCGGGGTGGTGAGCGAGCCAGGGTAGGTCCAGTAGGCGGTGCGTTTCGGCAGCAGGCGCGCAGGGTCCAGTGGGTCCGACATAGTCACTTTGTCGCCTTTGTGCGTGATGTAGGGCAGAAGGCGGACCACTTTGTCCAACTCTTCGTGTTTTGACCCCACCTGGAATCAACGACATCGATGTTTAGTTTTATCTAGTTATTTCGGTCTGTTCAATCGGATGTTAAGTTTTCGTTGTTTGATTTCAAAAGGCGATTACTACTACTTAAAGAATGGTAAATTACTCAAGCCAATTTTTATTACTAGAAAGAATAAGTACCTGCCTTAAACGTAAATATATTTATAGGAACGCTGAAAACCTCAAAGATTAAAAAAACAGGGTTCTCGTAAAGGTAAGTACCTACTCATACTTGTCGTTATTACGTAATGGGGCAAAATAAAAATAATTATGAGATTTACTTTAGTACAGACGTCTATCGTAGCATGTGCAGTAGTTGCACCTAAAAGGATTGGCTTACAAGGTTTCAGTGTACCTAGGTAATCTCCTAAACCAATTGAAAGGCACGGTTGCATGTAACATATTTATACGAGTCGGTCGGGGTGTTGATGCATTTCTTTACCGATTTATACATCACCTTTTTCGTGCATATGATAAAATATGATATCAATGATTATAAATATATTCAATACTAATTCATGTATTCAATGTTACTAACCAAATACATGAAGTTTCAAATAAAATGTAAGATAATATTTTTTAAACACCATTAGGTAAAAGTCTCTTTAAACTAATAAAGAGAAAAAAAACACCATTAGGTATTTTTTATCAACGTGCTTTGCTTTTAAAACTGTCTCTAGCGGTGTCCAATCGAGAGAAAGCGCTTCTCTGAAAGAGAGAGCGCTTTATCATGCTTGTAATTATCTATCCTGGCCGTCGAATTGCACCCGCACGAGCCGAATAGTCTGCTTTGAAATCGCACGTGCCATTTATTGTACATATTATGACGGAAATTCTCAATCATCCTCGCATTCATTCAGTTTACGTCATGCGGTTACTATAGGTTACACAGTTGAGAACCAGCTGTGGGTAAAAACTCGTGAACATTTTGTTATTAGTAATTCAAATGTGACGGTTTACCTATCCGATTGCGTCATTTGACGAAAGAAGTAGATAGGTAATATTTCTTCGGGGCCTTTTTGTAGAGTAAGTTGAGATTTGTTAGTATCTGGTAACCGAAGCTTAATGACCGCAGGATCTCAATGACTGGCGTGTGTATATGTACTTCTAGTGCTAGTTAACCATCAGGGTCACGATGGTACTAACATTTTACCGAAGAGAAAAAAAATATTTTACCTAGTTCGAATTGATAAGAACCAACTTATAAGGGTATTTTTTATAATTGATTTTTTGCACTTCTTCGTCATTTCATGAGACTTCATTTAAATGAATCCATATACAAGCTTAGTTGTGTTGGCGTGATTCTATCAATAGAAACAATAGGCGATGAAATTACGTCATCAAAACAGCAAAGTCTTTTAAAATGACGACAGTCGTTTTTTTACACGTAAAACAAACTGGTGAACATATTCTAAACGTAACTTTATGTTCCCTTAACTACTTTTCGTATTTACTGACCTATCGACGTACTTACTTCATATTAGGTTAAGGATATAAAGATCTTTTTGCTTAAATGACTACGTGTAACAACTAAAGTCCATCAAATCTAAGAAGTCCGTTTGACAGCTTATTTATGCAAAGAAAAATATATCGTACGCTAAAGGAATAAAACTCAAGAAAACAACATCAGTTTATTTTAATACAATTATTTATTTAAAAATTTAGACTACTCCTGATGAACATAAGTAGCACTTTGCTTTGCATAAATGAACTGTCAAACGGTACCTCTTAGATTTGATGGACTGTAACTTACAGCTCTATAAGAACGTTTGATAATGAAATAAACAAAATAACAAAGAATTAAGATATAAAGCTCACCGCTAGTAGCACTCCTAAGACGGCGAGTCCATCAGCTTTGCCGGCAGCCTCCGTGAAGCTGTTGTACTTGGTGGTGTTCCAGTGCACGAGGTGCAGCTCGCCGGAGAAGGAGCGGCCGTCGACGGTGTGCTCCGAGCCCTCGCCGTTCACCGCGCCCCAGTGGCAGTGCCACTGCTGCAGCTTGTACACGTCTCCGCCGAGAGGACCTCCTCTCAGTTCTGCAATGCAAGTAAATCACGTGATTAGTCATTCCAGTAAGAGCTGTAATAGTACCCAAGTAGTATCAAACGTGCGTAAGGTCGAAGGTAAATAAATAAAATAAAGAAGGTAAATCTCGGCGTGTTTCTTGGTTTGATATTAACTCCAGTACTTAAGAGCAGAGGCCCTAGACAAGCGGCATTTATGACGTTCGTTATCGCTCAATTTGCGATAGCGAATGTCAAAACCCGTACTTTCAATATCGATTGACCACGTGACTTTTCTAAGGCACCTGTCAAATCCATGCAATTTGAAGTTAGCGAATTTCGCTGTCGCTGTCAAAATGTTACTTTGTCTAGGCCCCCTGTAGTACCCGAGTGGTAGGTATGAAACGAGCGTAGGTAGAAGGTAAAGATCTCGGCGCGTTCCTATGGATTTTTCTATGTGCGTATTTACCACCAGCTCGGCGGTGACGGAGAGCATCGTAATTATTAACCTGCTGTAGTCATAATCCAAGCGGTCAGGTCCCCTGTTAAGGGTTACGGAGATCAGGTGGCAGTCGCTCTAATGTAATAACTGGATTTATCAAATCCTGGAGCATGTTAGAAACCACTTAGGTATATAGTCACGGTAGACACCCTAACTAGTTCGGGACAGAATGCACCGAGAAGGGAGATTATAGTCATGCCAGTATTCTGTAGAATATTATATCGTCGTTATTCTTTTGCTTCATGGTTTATGTAAAAGTGACGCTGTCTTTTGAGACCGTGTCTGAAAAACTTGACTGTAATTTCTTCATCTGGTTTTTAAATACGGCCCCTTACATAACCACGGTCCAGTATAAGGCCACGATGCGACCAGTAATTACGTTTTAACTTCTGTTAATAAAATACACCCAAGTGTGTATTTTATTAATAGGAATTCACGAACCTGCCTTTTAAATTATTAAATTCTTATAAAAACAATGGAAAATCGAGAGATGTAATTAACTCTTATTTTAAACTTTCTTCTCAAGAAGATGATTTAATTGTTGCAAGTAGGTAAGTACAGTTGTATACACTATTAATTACTTTTACGTTTACATAGAAAAGCCAGATGTAGCCAAAGAAGATGATTAATGAAGACCTATTAGTAAAATAAAACCTTTCATTGTTCGAAGTTTCTTCTGTGGGATGTTGAATACTGAGAGAAGTTTTCGCTATCATTATTTTTAGGAAGTGTTGTCATTGTTAGAAATGAGTACTTACCTACTTTAATTGTGCACGATAAGTGTAAAGTAAGTTTTCATGTACGAAATAATAAGGCTTTTTAGACTTCTTATTTAGATTGTTGCTATATTTCGTACTTACCTCAGTTTCTGTAAGAGCATGTCAAGATTTTACAAACTTAATAGTTTGTTGTTAAATATGTGTAGAACAAAGGCCGACCCAAAAGCAGCCTAGCAGTCTGAAAACTCCGAAATACCTGCACTTTTACATCTTAGTTGATCAAATCGGCATTGGAGGATTTGGAGGTGACCAAGTAATAGTATACAAATTGTATTGTAAGTAAATTTCCTCTTTTTCGTACGGGCGTTTAATTTAATATCTTATTATTGGTCGTGTGCACGTGTGTGAGTCGATGAGGCTGTGACTCACCGCGAGGGGAGCTGTCTGGATCGATGGAAATGCAAATTGGCTCGTATTACAGCAGAGGACCCTCAACTTCCGCTTGCAGTGCCGCGAATTTGTCTAACTTAACGATCGTATTCACATCCTTCATAACCACAACCAAACAACTACGTATCTTCGTACAATAATTTAAAATGGTTTTTTTTTCAGATCTATGTTCAATCAAAGAACTATCTTAAGTACTCGTAGTTAAAAAATTGTACCTACGGCACTAGTGGTTGAGAAACAATGTTAACCAGCAGTGATCAACAGCATTACACTTTTAAATCAGTATTGTATTTGTTAAGCTGCCTAGCGGTTCCTATTGTGCAATTGTGTACTTTGACAGGCAGGAACTGTATGTACCTCCTACTTATGTGCTTCGAACGTTGATTGTTAAACAATGCGTTGTAGAAACATCTTCGCGTACCTAGATCTCATGATGTCTTTGGTTCTTAGTACCTATGTCGATACTGAATTTTTAATTTGGGTTTTCATTTTTATATAAATTGCCTACCTGCTAACCTACATGGAATAATTATTCGGTTTATCGTTCTTATTACGACTGAAAAAGGTGTTAGGTAGCAATAAAACTTCTTCTATTTATAGAACTGTGCAAAATACAGGACATCCCATTCTTGATAATTTATAAGGCGGTTCCTCAAAAATTTATAATTTATAAGGCGGTTCCTCAAAAGGCAAAGACAATTTTTTTCCTACCTAAAGCACTTGTGACATATGATATACGATATGGGGCTGATCAAGTACCCCGGATCAGAACAATGTTTACATTGTACTGATGTTCGAACACCAGTGTATTAATGTCTCACAGCAGACCGTGGTCATCTCAATTGTATTTTTTTTTTCGTAAAATCAAAAAATACCAACCAGAGTCGAATCCATTCTCGTCAACTCGCCAGCAATAGCCGGGGTTGACGACTGAGCGCGTGTGGTTGACGGAGTAGTTCCAGCGCAGCGCGGGCGCACACCCGCTGCTGCAGGCGCGTGACGTCACGATGTCTACCGGGCTCTGGCGCGCTCCTCTTGCTTCTGGGAATTTTTCTGTCCATGTCGCCGGCCCTGTAACAAAAATAAGAAAATGCCTCAGCTGCGTCGGTATTATATAGCCGAATATGTAACAGTTGTTGCATGTCTAGAGCTCCTTGCACTAAGAACTGCTTCTGGTTCGGAGTTCGGCTTCTGGTTCGGATCTAAGAAATTATTCCTTTTTTTAATCTTTTAGCTCGAGTTCAACATTTTATATAGTTCCATCAATTATACTACCAAGAAAACTACCACGTCAAATAATAAATAATAATAAATAAATATCTCTGGACATTATTCACACAGCGCCATCTAGCCCCAAACTAAGCATTAGCTTGTGCTATGGGTGCTAGACAACGGATAAACATTACTTATATACTTTTTTTTTTGTAAATAAATACATATTATACATAGAAACACCCAGACCGATACAAACAGACATGTTCATGCACACAAATGTGTGTGTGTCATGTGCGGGGATCGAACCCGCGACGTCCGGTGTAATAGCCGACTTCTCGACCATTACACCAAATGGCTCGTCACACAGGATAAGTTCTTGTGTGGTTTTCAGAATTTTCATCAATAATTCCCTAAATCAAAATAGATACACCTAATTTTAATAATGTTTCCCAATCTGTACCACTGTTACATTGTTGTACTAACATAATCCAAATATTAAGTTTTTGGAACCAATTCTTAGGATGTAGCGAGTAAAGGGCTGTTTCGGCTCTTGGTAATACAACCACAAGATTGGGGGACGTAGCCAATTTGTGTGATATTTTTAGTCGGCAAATTTATGTCATTTAGATCCATACAAACATTTCCTATTAAATATAAGATAAGGGTTTTTATTATTTATCGAAATGCGAAAGTAATAGGCGTGAAAAAAGTTACTCTTGTATTTATATTAATTATAATTCTAGTATGGATTTTTAAATACCTGATAAATCTTTAAAAATTATATATAAAGACACGGAAACAAAAAAGTGCATATAGTGCGTAAATACATAGTTTTACAAAGTGTAGTTGGTACCGTGTGTGCTCAAAGTACACTTTATGATACGGCTTTAAAAAATATACAAACTATTAGAAAGCTATAAAATATTCCATTAATACTGTATCGTCTGCTAAATAGTAGTAGTAAATTAAATTGGAGATTAAACATAATAAATTTCGGGATGGGCAGATCGGTAAGAATTACTAGACCAGAAATAGGTTTTGTTTTAACTGGAGAGTGTTAGCAAGTAAGTACAGTCAATGGGGGATACTTGAGACTACAGTATTACTCAGGACATTATCGTATGAAAATTTTTGACTAATTATTGTGGCAACATTTGCATAGTGCTGGAGCAGAGAAGTTGCTGTCAACATCACGGAAGAGATAAAGTTTGAACAGGGTGCGTAAAACGCCTCATTGAGTATCCCCCATTGACGGTACGTTTTTGAGAATCTTTATTATTTCTATCGGAAAGATATACGTTGCTTCCCTAACGACAGGCACTAAATCAAATGTGTAAATATTAGAGGCACTGAATCTGAAGTTTTTCAGCCGTTTATATGCGTAGATTACAAGATTTACAAGTTTTTGAAAGAAATTAATCGCACGTCATGTTTGTTTGCATTTAGTCGCTCGTTCATTGTGGCGTCATGCCATGCGTGTTGTTCCAAGCTGACAGTGTCATTAATGGTTTATCTTATCTCAAGCCACTGCTAGGAAATGGAGTAACGCCTGTAGACGTTTTTATAATGACTAATAATGAACGACGAGGACTTTTGGGAAATGTCACATGCGATAAGCAGTTTCTCGACTTTATTGTTGCCACCAAAACCACAAAATTTGTACCCAGACCCACTATAGGTTAATTCACTATTGACGTAAAATGCCGTTAGAAAATTTTAAAGCCATATCAAATGTGTCTGTACGAACAGTGGGTTGAAAGTGAAACGCTTGCAACAAAAAATGGCTCACTGAACTTGAGAGTGTGAATATACAAACACATATGGTACCAACGTATTACTGACGATATACGTAGATAAGGAACACTATAATAATAATTAGATCTCTCCGTCTGACCTACACTACTTTTCTAACCGCTAGTTTGCGGACCGGTTAAAGATATCGAAGTTTCTATGTCAGTAAGGAAACGTGGAGTGCTGAATGACCAACCTTTTAAATAAAAGTAAGATCTTTTGTACTGTTAAAAAACAATGACTCCTGCATACTTACCAAGTGTTGACTACGAGTACTTAAAATTCGCACAACAGTTAAACAACTGTAAAAGGACTGTGATGACATTTTCTAGTTATCCGACAATAACTATACGAGCAGAAAATTAACCCTTTGCTCTGCAAATAGGCACGGCAGATCCAACAATAAATGCGTCAATTTATACACATCATCGTAATATTTAATAAACGGTTAGTGTCTATTGTTTCTCCCAAATAAGTAAGGTGAATGGTAAAATAATAAGGGTGATTAAGGTGCCTATTGAGCGCCTCCCTTTACAAACAAGGATCGGGTATTGTACCATTTTTGATTTATATGCATATTGTCAAGGAACGATACTTTTAAAGTATCAAGTGTATATTTTTTTAGTACCTATGTCACATACATGTCAAAACAACACACGAAACCACAAAATCAGTTATATTAAAGGAAACGTGGTTTGCAGATTTTTCAAATGATTACGGTGCGTTTTCTCCCCGTATTGAAAATGGGCGTAGCCACAATGGGGCAGAGTGGGGCGCTTGCCTCACCCTGGCTCAGACCTGTAAGGTACCTAACTAAATCTCAAATAAAATTTTAGACTGCTGCCCCACCCTGGGCCCATGGCTGCTCCACCCTGAGCTCATGGCTGGCTACGCCCAGTATTATTTAAAATTATACAGTATACTTGCTCAGTCATTACTGAAAACGATTAAGTTTAGAAACATGATTTCAATTGAAGATTATGATAGAGGGGTCTGAAGTGGATCTAAAATGCGTAAAGAGTTGGCCAACTAGTTATTTGCATAAGTGTAGTTAGCTGCGATTTTGCTATTCATGCACCATGATTATTTAAACAGTAGTGGAACAATGGCAGTCTGGCAGATGATGTTTGTTTGGAGCAGTCCGTTTAAGGTAATTACGTTAAATTTTCTTCGAGCGATGTCATTGAGTTCACGTAACTGGAACTAACCTGCAAACAAAACGTTTTTGTCTGCCCTGCGACTGGTTTCAGAGAAAAAAACAACTAGCAAAATGTTTAATGTTAATGCTAATACTATAATAAATGTTTATAAAAAAACATTTACTTACTTAATATCGAATGTTATCAATAACGAGTTAAAATGTAAGAAGCTTAAATTATAACATAATAATTCTTTTTACAAGATTCACCTAAAATAGGCATATTTTATTAGTTATACGTAAACTTGCTGAAATATACAGCGTGGAATTTTAGTCGTTGTTTTCCCGCAGTAAAATGATTCTATCTTAGTAGTAAAATACATTAATAAAGTTCTTTTTTTAGTTAAATCAAAAGTTTTACGATTATGATAGACGAAACTCGAACCAATAGTACTAGCTGCGTCACAAACGGTCACCGGCCGAGGCCATTGCCCTTCGCGTTTATCAAAAAAATGATTATTTACTATTTACTCACATTTAGTTTCCATTTTCCCATTATAATTTAAGAAAAAATTTCAAAAAAAGTTTTAAAAAAATTTCAAAAAAAAAATTCAAAAAAAAATTACTAGCATAAATCGATAGTACTACTGAAGGTAAAGCATTCTGCTGCGGGAAATCAACGACTAAAAAAACACGCAGTATATTGTGTAGTGTAGATCGTATTGTTGATGTTGACGGATGCAAATTAATTCAAAGGTGAAGAATGGGCGTGAAAATTATTAACAGTTGATTCTGTTACACATCGGCAGTTGCGGTGTCTATAAAAATAAATAGGAAACGGCAATTGGGGCCGCTCATCGCCGGATGTAATGATTGTTATTATGTGAAGAGCTGTCGCCAAAAACAATATTCGTCTTTATCGTGGCGCGAGAGATCTAATCAATCGAAAGCTTCTGTGGATAAATGGCTGGCAGGTACTTAGGGCAACAATATTATTAGTATGATGTACAGTATACATAATTATATCAAATGCAAAATCCGTTTTTGAAACAATCAGACTGACTCTAAGCAATTATCGAACTAAGTAAATAACCTGGTTTATCTAACCGCAACATGAAATGTAAATATAAATTAAGTTCTTTAGACTATTTCACATCAGAGAAATTACATTCTGCAATGTTTTTATAAGATTAAATCAAAATGGCTAAACGTCAGGTCCAACAAGTTACTTAGTAAGCAAAACCCGTCTAGAGGGCATCGTCCAACCCGTTGTGCACTAAGCGTCTGTATAATAATTAGGAAAAAGTAAGATTGTTTACAAGGGTCTGTAATATCATAGTTAATATATTATATAATTTTATTATTACGAGTTTTGGATGCAGGTTTGAAATATGTTGATAGTTTTTTGTCGACTGTGTTTTTGGTAAAGTTGAAGCAGTTTTTGCGCCGTGCAATTTATTTAGTTGATGTAATTTCCGGATAGTGGGCAACTTTAATTAACGGTCGTCTTACGCCTTTAGCACACTGCAGCGACTGCGAAGCGGAAGCGAAACGGACGCGAAACGAAACGGAATACTAACGGCTTTATCGCACACGCAATATACGCGTCAGTGTTCCGTTTCGTTTTGCGTTGCGTCCGTTTCGCTTCCCATTCGCTGCAGTTCGCTACAGGCGTTAAATAAGGGAAGTTCCACACTGGCTGGTGCGCTCACTGTCGTTAACGTGCGAATTAATGTAAATAAAATGATTAATCAAACGGAGGCGGTTATCACCGAAGAGCCGTGCGCCGTCACGCCGCGCCGCGCTGCGTGCAGAGCCGACGACCTCGGCCTTGTTTATCTCGAACAGATTTATTTTATCCAGTATTCCAGTTTTATGATTCTGTATGCCCTTGTTCAAACTGTCGCTTTTGCAGTCTTTTGGCTAATTGCTCTATTGCTTGATAATTGTTTTACCGGCCTTACTAATAATTTAAGAGCAGAAAATCGTTTCAACATGTTACCTATCTGACATTTACTTAGAACGTTTGAATGTAATCAAACACTTTAGAGAGGGTCATCGAGGTAGGAATTATTAAGTCATTGCCGATATTGAATGGCTCGATATACGTTGATGACAGACGCGTGTAGTTAAGTTAGGTACTCTATTAATAGCCTCTTCCTACGATATGTGTTTATCTGATTAAACACTGAAATTGCAGTCTTTTAGGAACTTGACTGACATATTAAGTTTCCATATTTTGGACAAACAGTTACTATTAATTATTCATGACGTTGCCTTTAATTAGATAATAAACGACCTCTGCCGGTATAATATTTCTAATACCGGAAATAATTTAATTACACAATTAAGTAGTATGTAACTGCGAGTCTTTACAGTTGTTAGTATTATATGCACGATTCAACACGGTTTATGTTACTTTAAAGTTAAAAACCACACAACAAAACATGCTCCACAGATTATGTAATTAGGACTTTATCATAATTATGGCGTCTCTTACAAGCATTATGCATACTTACGTGCCTAATGAATGAGGAAAGATCTGTAAGTTTCAACAGGACTGCGGTAAATTCTCAGAAAGGTATTACGTCCGTTTATGCGAAAAATGCTCTAAGAGGATGCTGAATGAACTATTAGTACTTAGTCCGTGACAGATTATTGGGAACTCAATTGTTTATTCATAGCCAATTAAGTAACTTATTTGCGACACTTTTCAAAACGGTTTTTCCGAAAAATCCGCCACTTATTATTTTTTCATAAAACTTCAATGGACCGGCGCAGACAATAAACCATTTGGTAAAAAGTTAGTCTAATATCTACTGCTTAAACGCCTACTATTCAATAATGTTGAATTTAAAACCTAATTTAAAATGTAACTTTGCCGGACCAACGAAAGATTTAGCTAGATTTCAAGTCACGGAACATGTTCACTAGTGCACAAATCAGGCTTGGCCGTTTATACTTCCGCCTAGATGTATTTATTTACAAAGGCTTTATTATACCCGTAAGATTAATGGGTTTTTATTATTTCCTTATATTAAGATGGCATATGTGTATGATTTCAGAGAAAACAAGCTGTTTGATCAGCGATTAACCTTCCTTTTCGTAGTGGAGTGACACGGGTGAGGCCGCGGCGCCTGCGCAGGATTAGCCGGACACCCACGCAACACTTATCATTATTGTTTACACCCGGACTATTTTAGAGTATTGATCGAGAACTACCGTTTTCTTTTAACGACCAGTTTTGTCGGCAAAATGCTTAAGTGCCAAAGCAAAGCATTATCACATGCGAAGACTGTTAAAATAGGATTCTGTCTGATCTTTACGTCAACATAATCATCACATTAATGCCAGCTTTATATTTGTATTTTCAAAACAAATGAAAAATTGTAGATGCGGAGTATGTTAATAGCGTCGGCAATTAACTACATTATCGACGACCTTTTTTTAAAGGAACGTTATTATATTAGATAGTATGGCAATAAAGAGCCACCTCCATTTTTGACATTCCATTGCAGAAAGTATAAAAGATTGATCGATAAAATATACTTTATCATCAGTTTTTCTCGTTTGCTTTGTTTGTGTATTTCACAGACATACTCGTACAAATATAAATTTTGAGTATTATTTCAGTCACGTTATGAATTTTGAGTGGCTCGATGGCACATTTGGTAGTGCTTGAGAGACCCTGCTTTATGCGCCAGGGTCGTGTGTTCGAATCCTACCCGTGACAAATATTTATATGATGTACATTTAAGTTGGTTCTTTGTCTGGATATTTATTTGTATTATGTGTTATTTGGGGTCACATAAATGCACCACCATCACAATGTGATATGGTCCAGTAATCTATTATATAATTTGTCAGAGTATGCTTTAATTTGCTGGAGGTTACATGGCCTCGTCATTGACTTTGACGCCGACCCTTTACAACGCACTACCTGTAATACTGCGGTCGTTTGATTTTGTTCGTACTTGACTTTGAATTCTAGCTTAATGTTCCGCCATCTAAGCAGCAATTACATCACAGATCCGATAAAGGCCGTGCACAACAGCGGGGAACCGCCTTCTTGCGATGTCTCATTCATTACTGTCTTGTGTCTGTACTCACCTTTAATAACCCATCATTATCTACACGCTAATACCTACATACTGTACATACGGTGCAACATCAGGAAGTGAGTACACACATGGAATACCTAGATTCAAATCATCTTGCGGCAGTCTTCAGATGGAACAAAATAACATTTATAAACTTGAATTGACATTTTATGTGGTTCTAAAAATAATTTGTGCATATGCTTATCTTCTGTTATATCAATAATAAAATTAGGCTTATTAAAGAGTGATATGCTGATATTTTTGTTTCAATCATGACTATGGTCTGCTACACCATGGAGATAAGGATTTAATGCCACTATATCAACTCCACAGTTTATTTATATAATCAATACATCTTTATATTAATGCAGAGAAGAAATTCGACAATACTACTCCTAGTGCTTTTACTTTAATTCTGATTATTATTTGCATACATAACATCAAAACAAATCCAGAGAACCAAAAAAAAAAAACAAAGACGTCCTAGGCGTAAAGAGGAGGAGTTTGCGACCTCACGGAAATGAAAATGTTTTATTTCTGCAATAAAATTAATCTGTAAAAAATACTTTTGCCCGTCATGCCTCTTTTAACCTATTAACAGTTACCTCTAAAAGAGACCAAGTTTGTGTAGGTGGACTCTGCCTTTCACGGTCCCGTTTGTTGCCTGGCCTGTAAAATCGGGCAAGTCGATATAGTAAAATGGGGTGAATGACTTCCTGTACCCCGATGATCTTATGCCGCGATCGGGAGTTTTGTGGGTATATCTCCTGCTGGTGCCCTATCAAACTTGAGACGATGAGTCTTACTCATCCTAAACCTAACCACCAAGGGGTGGGTTGTAATTTGTAAACACATTTTCCCAAGAAAAAAGGTAAGTGTATCGTCCATCCTTTTGTATTAACCAACTTATGCGCAAGCGCAGGTACACTCTCTACCCGCATAACCCCTAGCGCAGCCATCGCTTTAAAGTGCAACCATGCCGTGGAGGCAGTCAAATCAGTTCCCTGTACGGCAAAAAAATATATATATACGGCAATATACTTTTTACTACCTACTGTACCGTACGGACTGCACCGGATAGATAAGACAAGTGACTGACAGCAGCACAGCACGTCTTAATTGAAGGGTCCGTACGATATCGTCATTCAATCTGCAAGCTGTTGAACTCAGTACTCACAGCATTTGTGCGAGAAATAGTTTTAAATGAAGTAGTTGTAGAGTACAAGAGTATTTTGTGCGGATTTTTCTATATGTAGATAATGCGAAAGTAACCCTCTGTCTGTTACGCTCTTACGCCTAAACCACTGATTTTGATGAAATCTAGAAAATGGACGTAGGCTATAACCTTGGAAAACGATATTTTAAGTATATTTAGTGTTTTTGTTTGTATGTACTTCTTTCGGGTCGCAATGGAGCAACAGGTCGGCATGATTTTTGTCATCCTAAAGCTCTGAAACTATCTACGTGTGCAGAGGAAACCTGGGAGGGAGTTTAATGGGAAGTGGGACAAACGAAAAGAAAGGCAAAATATCTTAACTATGATATTTCTTTGTCGTAAAAATGAGACTGTATCGTCCTTCTCAATAACATTGTATTTTATTCGTGCAATACCTTATTAGCTACTAACGAATTGCACGAATAAAAGACAATGTAGATATAATGAGAGAAAAGAAAACAGCCGTGTTGATGTGAATAGACCTAATGGTGAGTTACATAATGTTTGTTTTTATGGAAATGGACAGCTCTAGCGTACACGTGGACTAAACCACTTATTATATGGAGGCTCATACATGAGATGGATTGCGAATGTGCTCGCGGTTGCTGAACATGTATTATTCATTTCAACTTTCTTCAATTGATAAAATTAGATTAGGAATGGCAGATTCACATCTCAGTCCACAGGCGTAGCGTAAAATAATTACCGAAAATGTTAGAACACGTAGAACGCAATCAATCTTTATCATTTGTTTACTGCAATAAAAAATTAAAATATTATTTATTTATTTAGTCTTCAAAGATAATTTTATAAAGAGCTAAATGAATAGAGGATGGCTTCTATTCATCCTCTATTCATTCTAAGATTTCAGGCTAAAGCCTGAAATCTTAAAATTCGTCAAGATTTAGAATAATTGCGCTAGTTCAAAAGTTATTTTTTATTAAGTAAGTTAGTCTATCGCCCTTTAACCCGTATCATCCACAAAATACTCGTGTATTTTTTTCCCTAATTTACCCTATTACTATGGCACTATGTTGATTACACAGGTGTTATGGATTGATGGAGAAAAACATAAAACATACGTTACGCGAATTACTCGTATTTCTGTTGTTAAACTTATATTTAAAAGAAAAGTGTTTTCAATAACACAATGCCCTATATTTAGTATCAATCGTGCACAATAAAACTAAGTTATTGCTTTTTAACAGCGTTAGACAGACAACATGTGGATAGTTTTTGTGAGAAGCGTGACTAAGGAACTGGAGTATAATTTGATTTAACTTTCCTACATTTTAATACTGACTAATTTGTCTTTCACTATTTAGAATTAATAATTCTGTAAAAAAATTATCACCTTAATAAAAAAAATATGTATATTTATCATATTGTTCATCTTTTTCCTATCTTTTATGCTTGCATAAGGTTAATCCTTTTAGAGCTTACACAGAAGAGGTAGCTGGCTGCCTTGGTGAATTCGAGTTCCACCTACACGATATTGGGTGACCTATTGTGATGATTATAATATCGAAGTGACCATTTTTGGATGGGGACCAGTATAACACCAACAACTGGTTTAGTAAAAACAAATGG
The DNA here is from genome assembly GCA_949319885.1 of Mecyna flavalis. Classification (NCBI taxonomy): domain Eukaryota; kingdom Metazoa; phylum Arthropoda; class Insecta; order Lepidoptera; family Crambidae; genus Mecyna; species Mecyna flavalis. Next base: position 13,973,918 of record OX439426.1, read on the forward strand.
TTTGTATTTAAGCGTACTCCAAAAAAGGCTGAACGTACACCAAAAAAGGCTGAAACGTGCACCGAAAAAATTGAATTGCTAACCAACCTTTGGTGTGCCTTTTTCAGCCTTTTTTGGATATACATGTTACGGGCCATTTGATAAGTCCGGGCATTATTCATAATGGCCGGTCTGTATTAATAATGCCCGACTCAATTGGGCCATGTGATTAAAACAGCATGATTTATCACTTTTCCCGGTCATTATGAATAATTCCCACCCTATCTTGGGCCAAGTAATAAAATAGGTGAACAGTAGTGTTTTTGTTTATTAAAAGACAGAAAACATACAATTTTTTCATGAAAAGTTACCAAAAAATAAGCGGCATGTATACCTATATTACCGGCAAAAGCAGATTTCAGGCCAAACTAGTTTGGCCTGAAATAACCACGAACTTCTAACTATCCATCCGAGTCGATTTCCGCCGCACGTAAGCCCCTTCGTACACAAGGCGACGCAAGTCTCCGATACTCGGCGACTTGCGTCGCCTTGCGACTACCGCCATACAAATCCATTGAGGCTCGTACACTAGTCGACGCGACTCGCGTCGCCGACATTCGTCGCGCGACTCGCGTCGCGCCACTCCTACGATACCTGCCTGCCGAAGTCGTCGCTACTTAAGTCGCGGCGATTTTCAAGATGGCGGAGCAGTTATTGAATATTAAATTTGTTTCTGAGGTGGAGAAATATCCTTGTTTATATAACTATACTGAACTAGCTTACCCAGTGAACTTCGTATCACATACCTCTTAATATAAACCATATTTATTTAAACCCTATCTTTTTTCCATATTTTCTCATCGTTTAAACCTTCCCTGGACTTCCACGAATATTTCAAGACTAAAATTACTCAAATCGGTTCAGCCGTTCTCGAGTTTTAGCGAGACTAAAAAACAGCAATTCATTTATAAATAAATAGATAGGCAATTCACGTCGCCGTGTGTACGGACCGTGCGCTACTCGATACTCGCGACTCGATACTAAAGTAGTATACAACATTAATATCGGAGACTTGCGTAGCGTTGTGTACGAAGGGCCTAAGGCACGGCCGCGTTCCAAATTTATCACATTGCCCGGCTACAAGTAGGGAATTATTCATACTGCCCGGTCCAAGTGATAAATTCAAGCTATCTTAAACACTGATTTATTACATGGACCACGGGCCGTCGGGCATTATTAATAAGGGCCGGTCAAAGTGATAAATTAATCACTTGGCCCGTCGCTCTCGGGCATTATTAATAATGGCCGGTCCTCATTAATAATGCCCAGTTAATCACGTTGCCCGTAACATACACATAAATATTTCCCAAAACAAATGCATATTGATAGATAATTTAAGCCTGCACTAACGGCTACCGTGCTAACGGGCTAGTTTCTGCTCTCGACTTCGTCAATCATCTGTGTGACATTAAAATTCAGATAAAAACTACCATAAATGTTGATCCGGGTCAGTGTCTGTGTGTAAAAAATTAATTGCGTGAAAACTATAATGTATTTTATAGTCTACTATGTGTATTTTAGTGGAATTTCTCGACGTCATCAAATGTCAATGGCATTTTACAGGAACCTCGCCTTGATAAAGTTATCGTGTTTTATATTTAGTGACCAACAGAACCTACTCATGTATATACGTTTATTTATGAATTGTTGCTATCTAAGGGCAATGTATTCAGTCAGTTGAACCCTGGGAGGAAATGCACAAGCTATCGGTATATATCAGTCAGACAATAATTTAAGCAGGATGCAAGTTAATTACTTTCATGGTAACAGCCTAGCCAACCTACAATAACTGAAAATTTTAATCGACGCCTTTCATTAAACTATTGTATTTAGAATTTTAACTTTTTATATACGAATATAGTCTAACAAAAATCTTCTTTAATTTCAATATTACGTATGCGTACAACGGGCCGGTCAATCGCCAAAAGACAAGGAGGCACCGGGGGAGTTTTGTGGATAGTATTACGATTATGTAGTCCCACTATCCCGCACGGCCGCAGGTCTCCTCTAGTCTGCGGTTATGGTGATGAAAAGCAAAATATAACACAAAAAAATGCTACATACCACTTACTAGATACTCTTCTTTATCTATTAGGCGTCTCATATTTTTTATTACAATTCCATAATTATATCGTAATGTTAAGCTATATAAAAAGAGTAACGCTTCACTTTACATTTTAAAATGTCGCTTTGCTTTGTGGAAATACTATACATAAACGTATTAAATTAGTTTAACTTATGCAACTTTAGTAGTCATTGTTCATTTATAGAGACGATTCAAACCTTCACCACTACTAACAAATATAATTTTATGTCTGGCATTGCAATAATAAAAATATTTTCCTAGAAGGCGATAAAATAGTCTGGATTTGTTTTATAAACTCGAAAATATGCGCCCAAATGAGAAGATTTTCGACCTTAATTATTCAAAGTATGAAGTTTATTGAAGATTTTGCGGTCGTAGAATAATGTTGTTTAGTCTTTATCATTCATGTTTGATTAAAAATACTGGAGTTTAAAAAATGCTATTTATACTGGAGAGTAAATTTCTAAATCGTACCTTATGATTTATTGATTTGAGCTTAATATGGCTTTACAATAGCGCAAATGGAAGCCTATGGATTTAGATTTCGCATATACAGATTAATAACGGGTTACAAGACTTACAAGAGAATGCCTTCCATTCATCAGTAAGGATAGAAAGCAAGTAGCTTTCTTAATTTTATTGCATTTTAAAATATAATTATGTAGGTAATTGTTAGGGTAACCAACACAAGTCAATTCAATTGAAAACATGAAAACCTGACAGAAAAATAAATACCTGTGTGTAAACTTTATTTTATTGTGATTTTTCACCAATGTCAAAACTTTTTTCACCGGTGGAGCATTGTTAAAAAACAATAATGTTCTGAGACACCTTCAGTTCAAGACGCTCACCTCAACCTCGATGAGGTCAGCAATTTAAATGAACTACAACAAAACCTTATCCTTTTTACCTGTTATAGGACAATTTTGACCACAAATGTATAAATTTGTGTTTATATTAATATTTAATAGTTATGATTTTCAGTTCATACTCGTATTTTCATTATTACACGTCGTAGGCAGACATTGTGTTAGGCGGTTAAGCAATTTTGATGATGGAATAAGTATTCAACTCAAAATAAACGCAAAAACTTTAGATAGTTAGAACACCTATGTTACAGGTATTCTTAGCCTTCAAGAATCACCATGAGAATAATAACTTACTTTTAAATGCCGTTAACCCGATACAATAAAATTTAATTATTTGCCTGTCACCGCATGCACCGGTGACCTAGTCTAAACTCCGTTTAACTTGTTATTTTTTTAAACTTATAAGTTAGACGGTGTCTATTGTATGTCACACAAATAACACGTTCACTATTACAGCTATCAGTTTGAGTATAATTACTTCATACTCAGGTATTGGAAACAAAGAAAGGAGATAAGCTGAGACTAATTTAGCTGAGAGACAAGCATTGAGATTTGAGCGATCTCATAATATGAACTATCCATTTAAGATAAGTCTTTTTAACATTACAAATTGAAATTACTTTTAAATGTACAAAAATCATCATATGAATAGTCCAGAGCTGCAGTAATGAACCCGTTTTACAGACATCATTAGACAACCAATCGGTCTTTGTTGGACAAGATGAAGCTGCACTTAAGATTGATGTGTATACTTTAGAGACATAATTTAAGTTCCATTGTCTTTGATTAAGACATAAGGAAAATACATATACCTAATGGGGAACATGTGAACGTACGAAATATTTAGTAATCTGTGACGATACGTTTTAATGTTATAATTTCTATCTACATTAAACTTCTAATCTACAGCTTTAAAATACAACATAATATAGAGTCATCTTAAAATCTCCTATGATTTAATAATTATTAATATTCTTCTGACGTTATTTTTGTTTTTTTACAGTAAACTATTAACAAATAACAAGTTGAAGTAACTACAAATTGAAACTACATTTATCCGTTATTAGTATCAATTTTATTAATTACCAATTTACGGAAAAATATGAGATTGGTCTGAATCTCAGTTAGACGGTGGGGGTAGATGAAACAAGGGCGGGACGACTGGGGTGAATGGGATTTACTCGTCCACCTTTTCATCGTCTCTCGCCATCAAAATAGCTTACTCATTGTGCTCAACAATTGCTGATTGGATAACAAGCTCGAAATTCGGGTGTTTCGAACACAGTTTCGAAGTACTAGTCTGTGTTCAATTAAATGGAAAATCTAGGTATGTTAAGTTGATGACACGGGAAGATCATAAATATCTATAAAAGGCATACCTAATATCGCCCCGCTTAAAACCTATATTGAACGTGTACCAAAAGATGTTCGATTGGAGGAACTGGCTTCAGCTATAGTGATTAACTAGGCCAACTCGATGCACGCAACACTACAGTACTTTTGACACTACAATTAGGATTAGCCTAGATAAACTAAACTCTTTTCAAATCGCTAGTTTTCAGCGCAATTTCAATAATAATTATATTTATCTCATTCATGAGTTTCATGACGCGCTACGTTGTATATACGAGTAAGTATCTACCTATGTAGAATAAATTGTCTTATTGGTTTTCTAGGCAACTAAGTAAATAAATGGGTACGCTTAATTTACGATAACAGTTTGAATATTTATTTAATGTTAGTTTTACGTTACGGAATTAGACATTTTTTCACAGCTTAGAAGTAAAGTTGTATTTGCCTTCTTATCGCGTACTCGAATTAAGACAAGTTTAAATGTTAGTAACTCAGTTCATCGATTGTAATTAGTTGAAAATAATGGCCCGCAGCGCAATCCTCTGTTTATAATAGCTAACTAGGAAAATTCTACCGCTTTTTTACAATTTTTGCGATAAATTAATGCAGTTTTTTATGTTTTGTCTAATTTTAAGTAAGCAGGTATAGTAGACTCAATTGAGTACACAGCTTTAGTTTTGATTTTAATTCTGTGCTTATGTGAGATGATTTTCGACTTATATTTTAACCGATAACACAAATTAAGAAACTATCAATCATACCGAAACATCCGAAAGGTAGGTTAGTGTGAATAAGTATTTATACAGGATAATACTTGCGCATAAGAAATGATAAGAGTGACTAATTTATAAAGAAACGACTAACAATTCTGTAAATGTGGTGTATGTAACATTTGAAAATAATTAAAAACAGGAGATTAAATTTCTTGTTATTAGGTGTTATCTTGCAAATTTTAGCACGATCTTTGAATATGAAAACAATGAAAAAAAGTGCAAAGTATATATTGTTATTTACAAAGGACGAGTCACGTGTGTGGATGTAAACAAACCGGTCTGTGCCGCTTTCAGTGATTAATCACACCGAGTCACCGGAACTTACCGTTTTCACAGGTGTATCCCCATTCGCAGTCTGCCATTATCACGGATAAACTGCTTTCACTATTAGTCAAATGTTTATGAGGAGTGAGCGCGTGGTTAGCGAGTGCACGGAAGATCGCGGGTTCGTGACTGCGTGCGAGTGGTGGCGGCATCGGCGCTATATACCGCGGGTAGCGCGGTGCGCGAGCGGCGGCGGGCGCGGGCGCGGGCGGTGTCGCGCGGCGGGCGCGGTGGCGGGCGCGGAGGCGGGTCGGACTGGGGCACTGCCGCACGCGCGCTCTCCGCCGGCCCACTGCCGCACCGGCCGCGATGCGCGTGCGCCTCCCGCGCCTTCTCCGCATCCTAAGCCCCTCTACTAATGGCTTTCTACTACTCAATTGCACTATTTACTCATCAGATCATTATCGCATGTACACTTTATTAATTGAAGACTGCATCCATTGATTCGCAAAAGTTGCCGGCATTTTCAAGGGTCTCTGACGCGGAAATGATCGCAGACCCGTTTTAGAGATCATTGACATAATGCTTGGAATTTAAATTGCATGTATGCATTTGAATTAATTGTAAATTGCGACAATACAAATGAAAATAGGTCAGTACAGAGAACTCAATCAGAACAGGCCAATAATCCAAAAAAACAATACAATTACCAGGTATATCTAATTTAGCACTAAATTAAATAACCAATCTCTAAATCGCTAGTTCTGTGAATGTAAACGAGCCACAAAACCGCCCGAAAGTGTTTCGATGCAGTTAAAATAAAAGTTTCTTCGATAAGATATGTGAACTCAAAAATAAAATAATAGTTAATACAATAATTGTTTGCTAAGTACGAGTATCAAGCGTTTGGCTGCTTACCAAAATAAGATAGCATGTTATAAATGTCATAATTGGAGATGGATTCAACAAGCGTTGAATTCTTTAGCACGACGCGCGACGCGTTAGACACCAACGCGTCAAACATTTTTTGTCAGGCGCAGTGTTGGTAATTTTTCAATAGTCATTTGCGTAGGGTTTAGTAACTATTTAATAATCTGTGGTAGGGTGAATAAAAAAGATTAGGTCATTGGTTATTTTTACGTATTTTTAGCTATTATATGAAATACCTTAAGTTGGATGTGTGCTGCTTTAATTAGTGGGCATTCAACCAATGTACATCATGCTTAATATATAACATGTACTCATTTCATGTAAGTATTGGCAAGGAGTTGACCCAATCGATAACCTCCGTACGTATAAAGACAGTATTTCACTATGCGCATAAATAACAGTAGGTATAAATATAGTTAAATAAGACAGCAACAATGAGCGGTCGATGTAACTAAATTGAATAGGCCGACTGTGCCGATAAATAAACAATAAGGCGTTGTTTATTGATACTCACGGAGTAAACAGCATAATAAAAAGTACGATACCTCTGCAATTGGTACTATCAGCAAATTAACTTCTCGATTTTGATTATTCCCAAGGATAATGGAACAGATTAAAAATATTATGATAACGGATATAAAAATGACCTAATTTTTGGTAAATAAAACCAAAATATTCCAGTTACATAAGTAATCTATTAAGGAGTCGGTTTTAGAAACCATTTAATTTAAAGCAGGTATTTCGATAAGGTATAATATAAACAAAGAGAAAGAAGCGGATGCTTTAAAGTTTAAACAAAACATTTATGTACACTTACTGCAATAATTTATTATTTTATTGAATAGGTACTATATAGCCTTTTGCCCGCGGTTTCACCCGCGCGTAATTTCTTTTTTCAAAAGTCCTCCCTTCCCCCCACATTTCCGGGATCAAAAGTACCCTATGTTCACCGGGGATATTGTAGCTTTCCAACAGTAAAAGAATTATGCAAATCGGTCCAGTAGTTTCGGAGCCTATTCAATACAAACAAACAAACATACAAATAAACAATCTTCAAAAATCAAATCTTTCCTTTTTATAATATTAGTATAGATACATTATATATATGCCTACGTGTTTAATCTACATATTTATAACTTTGCCGTACTAACAGTGCGATGAAAACCCAATTTAGTTGTTAAGTACTGAACATCTGGATTTTATTACACAACAATAAATATACTAAGAGATTGGCAACCGCTACTAATTAATAAATATGTACTAAATATTAGATAACTTTTCAGTTATGTTTCTTCATTCTCTGAATTTTAAAGCACGTGCGGTAAGCTCGACAGAATCATTTGAATCCGAACTTACATTTAAGAAAATACTGAATCACAGAAAAGTGAAAATTGATTGACACAACTGTTTAAAACTATTATCTATCCATCTTCGCTGCTGATCTCATTACGTTACTGACTGCCTCTGTGCCTTCGGCTAGAACGACGGCCGCGTCAGGAGTTCTGGGTCAGACCAATAATATGTGATTTATTTTCTGTTCAGTAAATACACAATAAACAAAGTACCTAATCTACGTAATCTACGAAAGCACGTAGAGTCGGTGATCCTGAACCTGACCTCAATTTGTTCGTGTCAGACCGCTCTGCTCCACCGCGTTATGAGAGTGAAGAAACAGGGAGTGCAACGTTGTCGGTTAATCATAAAGATTTTCCGCTGTAGCCGAAACTGGGCTAGGAGGACGTTATTATTACGAAGATTACTTTTCCTCGCCACTTCTTTTTCCATCTTGTCATTCATCAAAACGCATCATCATCGTAAGCAAAGTCATTAAAGGTATTATTATTATGGATGAGTTTTATTATATCCCTTGCATACTTGCAAATGTTAAAAATAGATCAGAATTCCAGGTCAAATGTATCGATGCACAGGAGTGAAGCCCGTGTTTGTTGCACGCTCCGAGATTTTGATTCCAGCAAAATGCAATCCGATTATAAATATAAGTACGTTTATATAATATGATATTTGTATAAATTTCAAAAACGTAGTTTTAAAAAATGTATGTTTTATTTTCTTTTTTTAATCTATAACAATCTTACGTCTTTTAACTATATCTAAAAATTGTTTTAGATAGCCTTAGAGATCACAATAAACTGTAAATCAAAGATCAAAAATGCAGATATGACGCGTTCGTTGAGTACTGACTGCTGTTTCCCGCCCACGGTTATTCAATTAGGTTAAGACTCAGATACTCCACATATCCATTTGTGAGCAACAACAGAAGATAAGAGCATTTAGAAATAAAATGGTTACCCTACCCGGGGATGGGTCGGTCAATTGCCACCGGCTCGTCCCTTTTCGGGTGTGAAGGCCCGGGAAAGTGGGGGAGTTCAGGGGGTAGTCCTGAGTCCCACATATAAGTCTCGCTAGGCGGGTATGGTGCGTATTTCGCGGAAGCGGTAGCGGGATCGCACTGCGGTCACCGCTTGACGCGGGACGTCACAAGCTGTCACGAGAGTCGAGCGGTGCGATCGTGGGTGCGATCCTGTCAAGCGGTGATACGATTTGTGTTTAAGTCTCGGATATCGTGTCGCTGACACATAAATCCGTATATTGCGCTGCCGATATGCTTCAGCGTCGTCAGGAGAATCGGTATGCAGCATCATAGTACGACGCTCAGCCATGAGGTAAAAGGTGTGATCAGTTAGTTTCTGAGGTCTATTTTAGTTCCCACCGAGTGGACAGTTTCTACAAACCTGTCGTTTTTATTGTGCACTGTAACGCAATTGCTAAACCTAGCAGAGCGATTCGTTAATTCGAGTTAGAAGTTCTCAAGACTCTGTATGTGGACCGCTATAGACCAGAGTCAGTCGGAGGCAGTCCTTCAAGAAGTTATGTCAACAACAATTTAAGCACGTCTGATGTTGTCGTAGTTTTTTGGTAATATTCGAATATTCGAATTTATACTAATTTACTATTCGAATAAAAATTTGAAATGAAGATTCGAATAATTCGAATATTTGAATGCAACCTCTAGCAGTGACCGTCATGTGCGTGCGCTCCCGCTCTTACACCCGCTTTTGTGAAATTAAAAGCAAACGCCTAAGCACCACATTAATTATGTTAAACAGATTACTATCTGTGTAGAAAACGAAAGTCTACCAAAAATCTATGCGATGGACATTAAGCTGAAAATTGCGAATTTTACAAATTGGGGTAGGTTTGGATTGCTTACACCTTAAGGTACCTATGAGAATGTTGGCTCGCAGTCAAAATCGCATGAAGTACATTCTGGTCGCTGAAGTCCATCCATCTTGCTTTACTTTAAAAGCAGAGGCCTTAATCGCGCTCAAATCGCCTTAAAACAAAATTTTACCTTTTTAATACATAAATCAATTTTGTTTCATTTCACTTAGAGGGAGATCTGGTTTAATAAACTTGTTATGAACATGTAAGGGGAAAAGCGATTAAGTAGCGGTCACGTAAGAGGTAAACCCCCTCAGGCGAACTTATGCTATGTAAGTTACTAGCAAGAGCGCTTTCCTCAATTATGTGCTCATTTGTCCTGACAGATCACCAGTAGCAGAAACCGCATAAGTTAATCACATCAGGATAAAGTTATTATCCTGTTGCATATTTTGAAGTATTTTATAGTTTATAAGCTACTCAAGTCCGGCCAGAAATCCCAATTTGGTAGGAATCGTAACTCTTAGTTACAATCTAATAGTGACTTGGTCATCGTCACCGTATCATAATTGGGATTCATAATATTAACTTTATATCACCTAAAAGTTTAACAGCATTTTTCTTTTAGTTTAAAAGTATGGCTATTAATATAATCAACCGTAGATATAGTTACCTGCAATAATACAGATACTTCGATAATATAGCCACAGATTACTGAATAGTGAATAGTTAATAACGATATATTTTGTGCAATTATGTAATTAATTCACGGAACGCAAATTGTAATTCATTATACGTTTACTTTGATCTGCGTGTCATGTTGTTAATTATATTCAGTAGCTAACAAAGAAATTTTACTAATTCTTTAGGCATTAAGCATGTGAGACTATACCTATCTATCGGCTATCATATACGCACATAAACGTACCTACCTTTATAAGTAGCTATACGTTACTATGATTTTATCTATAAAGTAACTACAGAGACATATTATATATTCTGTGACAGAGCTATGTATTTCCTTTAAATTATTTAAAATTCTAGACACTCGTTGACGTATGAGCGAATTATAGTTTGGCCAACTTCGTACTTACTAAGTATGTTCGTTAGTAAAATGTCACGACCACGGAGTTATATTTATTGCTTTTGCGTAGATATATGCGCGGACGCAATGTCCATACCAAATCCAAGCCCACTTTTTATAAAAATAATTTATTTTATAGCTTAGTAATTTTGAATACTCGGAATAATCCCCGAGACAGAGATAAAGGTCAAAAAAGATGTTGGTAAGCCAATTTTAGGTACTAATATGTTAATGATGCAAAATTACAGATAAAATATTTAGACAGACCTGCAAAAAATACTTTTTGATTCTCAATTCCTCGCTTCACTATTTGTGCACGTCACAACAGACTGGTTTAGTAATATTATCTAAATTGGTTCACAAATTATTTATGCAAAATCGTCGGAGCACGTTCCACCTAATTTTGTTTATCTTTGCTTTTATTTGTCATGGGATGTGTACCTAGTAGTCGAGTAGGTATCGAGCAAAATAGCGAGCGTTTGGAGAGGTCTATGTCCAGCTATGGACTGATTATGTACCTAGTAAAGCGTTCAGTCGGTAGTACTATTATAAATAAATGGATGCCATGATAGAATGATCATTATAAATTTTATAAAACTTAATTAAAATTATTCTATTTTAACACGTTCCATGCGTCATGACCAATATAGGGCCATGCTTGACTTTACCAGCGTGCGGTGCAGAAAAATGTGTTTCTCACCACGGTGCGGGGGGGTTTTTCATATGTTGTTCTATGAGTAAGAAAGAAACAAATAGATATTTCCGAGTGTTTTTTTAAAAAGGTTCTAAATTTATCAAAAACAGACATGGCAAAATAATGTTCACGTCGCACAGAGTTGTGTACTTTTGCGCTGTGTGCGGCATGGCAAGTATATGGTCACGCCCCTGCACCTCATGCCGCACCGAATGCGGGCGCGCCATTCTCGCCAGTCGCGCATAGTGATGCACAACGTCTGCACACAAATCAAATCAAACGCAAATGTGATGATTAATATTTCATTGTTGGTTTTAATTTTAGTTCCTTAATTACTGTGATATAAGAGACATATTTCATTTAAGTTAACTTTAAATTTAAATAACGTTAAATTTAAGTTATGATGATGATAAGCATTTAATTGTTGATTTTGATTGTAGTTCCTTAATTACTGCGATTTTAGAGACATTTCATTTAAGTTAAGCATACTGGGCTGTTACACTGTAATGATTATGATGAATTGTTGATTTGTATTGTTGGTTTTTATTGCTTGCCCATCACTATTACTCGTTAGGCGTCTCATTAACACAGTGCGGCATGGCAAAATGTTTCTCATGAAATCAGGGTAGTACATTTTCTCCTAAATCTGGGGAAGTACAAATCAGAATTAAAAACGATTTATGCTGTAGAAACTACCACATATTACCTACATTTTAAAAAAAAGAACACACAAAAATGTTTTTATTTCAAATAGTTATGACCTCTTGAATCTATTAACTAATGTGAACAAATGATGTTCATGACGCACCGCAGTGGAGTCCTGCGTGAGAATCATGGAGTTCATGTCGCACCCTGGGTAAGTTCAGTAAATTTGGTGCCGCAATCAACGTGTTAAATTTATCTGTATCAGTTTTTCCGCGTAAACATAAGATTAAAGATTGATAAATCTCAAATTAAAATGCGAATAAACTCATTGTTGAAGAACATACAGAGCATTGTGTGTAAATATAAGCTGAAATGTGAAGGCGAGGCGGGATTGAGGTCTGCTGCCGTATGGCATCAGTCTGCTAACAAAATTAGCTCTTTGTTTTATTGCATTTTTACAATGAAACGTGGCTGTGAAACATTTTGTTTTTATGATGCCATATTATCTATAACGATTTCATTGCCAAGATCTTAAAATGAGAAATAAACCTGCTTATCTTGCATACCTACTTGTATAAGCACAATTACTTAGTTATGAGAGCATTTTCTGGTTAATTATCATAAGAAAAGAGATCGTTTTATAAATGATTTGCCGGTTGTATCCTAATTCAAAGCAAACAACTGTTCGTTGTGGTTTGTGCTATCATTTTCCTCCGTGCCCGATGCTATAATAACAATGTAAAGTTTGACTAAGACAAAGCATAATTTTTTAAATTGTCGTTGAATACCGCCATTTGTCATGGATTCTCGTCCAAGTAAAGCAATGCTCGATCGAAAACAGACGTTTTGTTTGCCTATGGATATGCACAGTTTCTCAAGTGACAATATTTGTATTCAGGTGGATCTGGAAGTAGGTACCTCGGAAAGAAATGAAAGACTACGGGTCTTGCTCCTGATCTTACCTGATCTCACTACAGGGTCAGATTGTCTTCCCACTTGGCTATAAGAAGGTAAGGAAATAGGAGATGTTTTTAGAAATATGTTCTTGTATAAAAATATGTTTGGCATAAACATTGAATACTGAAACTGGTGACCATTTTAATATTAGTCAATATAGCCGATATTCGGATAGGATTATTCCTAAAACACTTGACCAAGAAAACACGTATCATCGTAAATATTGCTGATGGAGACCATTCGTTTCTACTTTGTAGCAATAATAATAAAAAATATTTTATTTCATTTGTTCTAAAGCGTTCGAGAACAGTTTCAGCTGCGGTTGGCGCAACGAAACGGTAATCGTGTCTCTATCTGGTTTTTGCTCGATAATATAGAATGTGTGCTAGCTGCTAGGTTCTTAACCTATTTGTGGACACATAAATTACGTACATTTTTAATCCCGGTGCTGGACTAGATCCTTTATACTGGCCAATAGTTTACGTATCTACATAAACATGGTACCTATTACCAGTTAGAGCTTCCGACTTCTTTATAAAACAAAATGTTCCTATGCGAAAATACTGTACTGTATCTACTTGATTCATCAGGCATATATTAATTATAACATAAGCAAATATTTTGTTATTTTACATAATCTACGTACATAAACAATTTTAAAATTAAAACATTTGAAACGTTGTTAGATTTTGTGTAACCAGTTTTCAAAGTTTCCAATTGCCAAATGATACTCGTAAATCTAACACGTAACCATTACGTTATAAGCACTTTCAGAGTAACAGTGCGATTTTATAATAAAATAAATTATGGATATTTTACAAAAAAATAATACCTGCTAATAATATATTAGCTTTTCGTACAAACAAACAATACTTCTGTCCGTACTAAATGGCTTCTTGATTTATAGCTGGCCAGTTCTAACGTCTCAATTTACATAGAAAAAATTGAACGTGGACGTCATTATTTATCGAGTGTGTGATAATTCCAACATCATGTATGCGCAATGTGGGCTCTGCTGACTACTTAACACATACATTAAGATACGAAGGAAGCGCCTGTATAAGTAGCTGTGATCTGACAATAACGATAAATTACAAGCATTTGCAATCATAGCACGTTCTTCAATTTGGAGGAGTAGTAGGCTTAAGTAGTACTTCTATACTTTTGCAAAGGATACATTAGTTGTGTAATGCGTAGAAGAAATAAAACACAATTATTGTAAAAAGTTTTATTTATAAACCTAGAAATATTAAACAAGCTTGGCGCCCAACGTGGGGCCAAGATCACGTATACTGTCACAGCAAAACTATATGCAGTAGAGGTAGTGTACGTATGTATACAATTAAACAATTAATATGCCGCTTAAATACCTTCATTGGCGATGAATATATTAAGCTTATTTCTATTCAAAGTACTTAATACAATAAAGACTAGCTTTTGTATCCATTCCGCAAAACGCGGCTTTTATACTTGAAAATATTAGGAATGATTTGTGATGAATTTTAATAAAAAAATCTTAATAAAGTAGACTTACACTATTAATACTGAACTAAAACTTACTCTAGTAAATGCATTAAGATATTTTTCCAAACTAATTTATAGATACAAAATCTAAAACTGAAGCCTGAAAAATATACGCCGCCGCTGTCTAAATATTATCTTAGGAAACTTGCTTATCATATCATATTTTGGCAAGATGTTTTTACAATTAACACTAAGTAAAGTGACAAGGACATGTCGTTTTTATTTATTTCGGATTCGCGTTTGAGTGGCAGCGAGTTACTGTCCATGGAGTCTCGGCGGCCTCTCGATATCCACATAGTCTTTTACTTCCCAGTCCTCCTCTGGCTCTTCGGGAAGATTTGGAGGAAAAGCAGACTTGACTAAAGGCACACCCTGTTTGTCTAAAGAGAGGTATGCTTCGATCTCAGCGTCATGGTCCGGGGATGAAAAGGCTCTAGCGTTGAATGGTCCACCCACGTCCTCGTTCGGGAACTCCCAAATATGCCACTGCGCAGTCATTTTAAAATTCTGCAAATGAGATACATAATTATGTAAGTGAAGTGTTAGGCGGTAAAAGATAAACTATTCTGGACGCGACTGGACTGGATTTATATTAAAAATTCACGAGTTCGATTTATCATACTTATAACATAACACAACCGTCACGACAAAAGAGTACCTATATTTTACAAGATAGACATAGAGTTTAGTTTTTAAATAAGGCTTCAAAATAATATGGCTTGCAGAGAAGATACAGGGGGTATTAATTTAGGTAACCAAATATTTTACGCATTACTAATACCGAATTCCTAAAACCACGTTAATATTATTTTGCCGTTGACACATAAAGCTTTTTCTACTGATTATCGGCAATAATTCACGTCATTAACCTAGTGTCCTATTTATTACCTCTTGGATAACTAATACCTCTTAATTTAATTAACCAATTTCACTAATTTCGTTAAATCAGATGGTACGCCTATTTCTACTTATTTACTAATGGAAAAAGCTTAATTCATTAGGTCGATTAGATTATGTAGATTTTACCTATCTATGGCAATGATTGTAGAAAATGATTAGCAAAGTAGATGGTAGAAACAAGATTGATTTGGTATATTAAAGTAACTGTAAGTGGATACAAAATAATGTTTTAGGAAATGAGCAAAATTTTAAATATGGATTTTTTTTACAAACGTAATTTAGTTTTAAAAGAAACGGATAAGGTCTTTATGGTGTTATAACGCTTTAAGTAGATTACGTGGTACAAATTTACAACTTAAGTTACTACTCTTTATAACATTCAGTACTCACTAACATTTAGTAATCGAAATATCTTTAAAACATAATGCCAAAGTTAGCCCGATAAAAGTATGATTTTTGATTTAAAGGGGTTCGAACATTTTTGTATGGAGCCTGGCATTCCTACATATCCGCCATTTTGAAAAAAACGTGTTTTCGCGGCCAGTGATCAAACGCATGTCAATCGACAGAGTAATTTATTACAAACAAAAAATGTTATGTGATAATATATCTAAATGATACGGTTTCTGAGATATTTGCCTCCAAAAACAGAAAAATAAACAGACAAAAATATTTTTTTTTATTTAGTGAATTGTCTAGCGTTATTGAATAAGATAATTCGTCCGTGCTACACGAAACCGGTTTCATCCACTTTGATGCACAACGAGACTCCCCGTGCCGCACCCCACAATCCGCCATTTTGTATAACGTTTGTCATTCAATTTAGGGACGCACGATTTTTTGCCTTGAATTGATTAACAATCATAGCGAGATATCACACTCGCTCTCTTCGCTGACGACAGCGCAATTTTCGCGTCCTCGAGGAAGTTGGAGGTTACATTGGCTAAACTAAAGGGAGTCCTCGACCTGATCCCGGACTTGCTTGACCGATGGCGCATGCCCGTCAATGTGGGAAAGACGAAGGCGCTACGTATCGGCCGCGGGCGCAAGGTGACAGCCCCACTCGTGCTCCGAGGGCAGGAGATCGAGTGAAAACCCACTGTTAAGTACCTGGGCTGCAGGATCGACCGCACGCTGCGTATGGTCCCTCAGGCCACCCACGCCATTAACATGGCGAAGGCGGCGCGAGCGGTACTGCGACCGGTCCTTGCATCCAAGCTACCCCTACGCACAAAACTGGGCATGTACAAAACCTACATCAGGTCGCGCCTGACTTTCGCCATGCCCGCGTGGTATGGCCTATGCACACGCACGACTCGCGCTCGTCTAGAAGCCCAACAGAGCATCTCCCTTCGCGTCATTACAGGGGCGAGGCGATATGTCCGGAACGACGTTATCGCCCGGGACGTGAGGATGCAGCCACTAGAGGACTTCGTGATCAGGTCGGCGCGGCGTATGTTCGACCGAGCTGACAATGGGCCACACAGTCACCTCCGTGACATGGCCGCCCGGCCGCCCGATGCGTCGGGGCGAGCCCTGCCCCGCGAGCACAGTGACGCGACAGAGAGAGCCGCACACGCCACTACACACCGACACACCCCGTCACAGCTACACTCGACACCACACTCCCACCCACAGCCCACCCGAGTCCCGACCCCTTCCCGTTGTCCCCGTGATCCGCGTCTAGCCCGGCGCATCCCGTCCGCCATGTTTCTCGTCCCTAGACCCGACGAGACACGAAATGAGGGCACAGACAGACGGACACAGACAGACAGATTAGCAACAATCTTCCCGCCCCCCTCAGGCAACTGTTTAACTTAATATTAATGTAGTTGCCTTCCCCTGGTCCCTGCATTCCATCCCTGTCTCCCACCCCTCCCTGTCAGATCACGCGGTAAGCCATCCTCCGTTTGCTGGTAAGCTCGCTGGGCCTCCCGCAAGGGTCTCACCTGGTGTGCCCATCCGCACAGGGGACGCAGCGTTATAGAGAGGGGCAAAGATCGGCCTCGTTATGAGGCCGGACACACCTCCACCAGGCACCGCAAGGTGCCTGAGAAGCAGCCCGGGTAATGAGCGTAAGCTCGAGGCCTGCAGATGCCCCAAATAAGGGCGAATAACCACAGCATGGATCATAACGCCGTGAATCTATTCTTGATCTGATTTGTATGGCTAGATGCTCGATTTAAAGAAAAATAATGAATTAAAAATTAAAGATTTCATACGTACGTACCGCTCAATTTGATGTAACTTAAAACTAAACCTAGTCATCATAATAATATGTAAGGTAGGTTAAGTAGGTAATCTTACTTTGATGGAGTTGGTTATTCTGTTTACCGCCAATAACTTATGGCATACGTATGCTATTTCTCATACGATCTTTGTATGCAATCTGATCTGATCTAGGTGAAGATACTACGTGACGTACCTACGTATGAAATAGGTGATAATATTTTGTTTACTTTTTTGGGTGTATAAGTATTCTGTATTTTGTGATTTTTATTAAATGTAAAACGGATGGGAAGTGAAAAATATGTAAATAGATTTTGAAACCGAGAGGAAATTCAACAAATCATCTTTAATTTTTTATTCATTATTATTCCTTAATTATCTATCTTCTAGCCATACAAATCAGATCGAGAATAGATTCACGGCGTTATGATCAACTCAAGGCTAAAAATCGTGCATCCCTAAATTAAATTACAACGATAAACAAAATGGCAGATTGAGAGGTGCGGCGCGGGGAGTCTCGCTGTGCACCAAAGCGGGAGGAACCGGTTTCATGTAGCACGGACAAATTTTCTTATTCATTTACGTCAGACAATTCACTAAAGAAAAAAAATGATTTTTTTTCTGTTTATTTTTCTGTTTTGGAGGCAAATATCTCAGAAACCGTATCATTTAGGGATTTTATTATATAACACTTTTTCTTTGTAATAAATTATTCTGTCGATTGACATGCGTCTCATCACTGGCCGCGAAAACACGTTTTTTTCAAAATGGCGGACGCGGTCGGAATGCCACGGAGGTTAGATGCTCTTTCAATAAAAATAATATTACATTTTTCTCTAATATCATTAATATTAATGTATGGTTCTTTTGTAGGTAGAAACAAAGTTACGTAGCTTGTACTGCAGCTGTACACAACATTCCTAGTACTTTCTATTTAAGTATAAAAGAAGTTAAGTAGTGACTAGACACCTCTGGACACTTCAACTGGCAACATAAAGGTTATCAACTATTTATCCAAACAATAAGATTGAGGGCGACTTACAAATATTTATACCTGAAGATAAATAAGTGTTAATGTCTCTAGCTATCAATGTTGTGATACTGACGAACAAATTTGCGTTAATTGCTGTGAATGTTTATATATTATTTTACTGGACAAAATACTCGTAAAAGATAATGCGAATAGGCTATTCAACTTAAAAGATACATGCTCAAAATATTATTATCTACGCATCACACACAATGTCACTAGAATTGCCATGTCAAATTAATGTCAAACTAAAAGCAAAAAAAAATACATCTTGTAATTTCTTGCAAATTAACGAACTATGGGTACAGAGAGATATACATAATATGTAGATTGAATTAGAATTACATATTCGAGGAAAGCAGGTGGCCGCTAGTGTCTATCAACGGCTTAAGTAATCGAATGGATCACTGATGATATTAAATGTAATTGAATTATCTACCGTCCCATTTAATTATTCAAGAAAGATTTCAAAAGCGCGATGCTACAAATATTATTAATAACTAGGCTTCCGCCCGCGGTTTCACCCGCGCGTAATCTCTTTTTTCAAATATCCCCCCTTCCCCCCCTTCCCCCACCTTTCCGGAATCAAAAGTACCCTATGTTCACGGGGGATAGTGTAGCTTTCCAACAGTAAAAAAAAAATTAAATCGGTTCAGTAGTTTCAGAATTGTTATTCCCGCGGGAATGAGACGTTTCCTGTAGGAATTTTATAGCCTTTGTCCTAATCCGGGTTATCGTGTGTCAAATTGCATCTAAATCCGTTCAGCCGTTAAGGCGTGATTGAGTAACAAACAAACATCCAAACATCCAGACTCGCATTTATAATATAAGTACCTAAGAAGTAAGACTTTCGCATTTTATAAGTACAAGTACATAGGATTAATATAATAGGATATGAGGTACCAACTCAAATTATCTTTTGCGGATTTATCTAAAACATCTTCTGATAGTGTCTTAATTTATATTATGTCGTATGTTACAATGTATGTTTAGATTACAAGTTACAACCGCAATAAATGCGATCCTTCCGTCCTTGCATCCTTGCGTATTGTATAGAATAACAAACACATGTTGATGCGTTATACTTAGGATGCTAATATAACATATTATGGTATAAGTGTTACAATTAGTTATTTATAAATGTAATATAGTACTTAGTTAAGATACTGTCAGAGGTGCATCTTGTAATTTGTTTGTGTTTGTTTAATGAAGTATACCAACGAGTAAGAACTTTTAAATAATGCTATAGTATAATAATATATTAGTTATTTATTATAAGGCTTAAAGGACAAAGCAAAAGACTGGGCCCAAAAAAATGTTGTGCAGATTTGGGACATAGACTACGGAGTAGATCCAATAAACACCTTTAACTTCTACCTATTAGGCGTCGACAAAATTGGTACTAGTGAAAAAAAATATGTTTATTATGTTAATTATTTATGTTTATATAAAAATAATAAATTATTATGGACGATAACTTTTTCCACCTGGGACCGATTATGCTGTCATCATATTAAAAGTTGATGGTGTGTGTGTGTGGTCTTTCACATAGAATACAATTATCTCTGCACATTAACTTAAATTTTTTGGGCCCAAGAACAATGGCAAGTTTTGCATTCTCCTTTCTTACACAGTTTATGCTACAACATAACATCGTGATAAAACCTCAGACAGTGTTGGACGCTGTGTTATGTTTATTAATCACATTATCAAATGTAAGCAGTGACTTCACATGTTATATTTCAGCATAAAAAATTATCATGTCCTATTTCAAAATGTCGTGATAGAAGGAGACAAATTAGCGAACACGACCTACGTCATTTATTTAATGCCTAAATTGCCTAATACTTATACATCTATGACTCGGAACTAACCAACCAAGTGCGTCTAAAAGATATGATATGATAATGAGCATTGTCTTTGGAGAAAAATGTCTTTACAGAACTTGGACATTGTACCTACTTAGTAAAAGAAAACATACTTAATTCCGTTGTAAGCAGAATTAAGAATACAGGAAAGTATCATAGATTCACTGACAATAAGTAGTTAGGTACTCGTATGTTAACCTAGCTAGGCACACATACCCACCGTATCGGCATATCATGGCTAAAGATTCAATGACTGTCCTGATCCTTGCTAAAAGAAAAGATCTTTCATGCCATAACATAAAATGATTATTGGGCGGATATTATTAATACACTTGAAAGCTTTTGCGCTTGGGCAGTGGTTGGCCTGCTTTTGTAAGGAACTCAGCTATCGCCTAATCTGTATTTTCCCTATTTGAAAAAGTCATAAATCCCAAAAACATATCTTTTAAAATATCAAAGAACAAAATAATGAAAGTCAAAGTTACCTATTTTGCAATTTGATTTACCATGAAATTCTTTTGCACGTCAAAACTTTTTTATCCTACCTACCAAATGGATGGCGTATTGTTTAGAGAAAACAGTAGCAGTTTATTGCGAAATGAAATGGAGGTTTGTGATGTTGGCCTGGCCCTCCGGAAAAAAGAAATTTGAATGGAGGGTACATACTCCTCCAATTTGAGATTCTCAGAGATCATTGAGAATGCCGAAAAATGCTAAAAACAACATAGATGAAATCTTGAATGTAGTTTCGACTTTACCACATTCCTTACCAATTTTCAGTCTTACTTTTGCTTTTTTTATAAAGGCTTGCATGAATTATCGTTGTTATATAGGTAAGCACCACTATCTGCATCGTAAAAGCAAAGAATAATGCAAAGCAAGATGGGCAATTCGTAGACGCCGGTGATTGATAAGTTGATAACTTTATAACAATTTTGAAAGATTTGCGACTATTACTCATTAGTAGAGCTCATTAATCTTTTTGCTACAATATTTAAGTTGGCATCCAAAATCACAAGTTAGTTCACTATCTATCTTAGCTAAGATATTTTATGAGGCTATTTTGATAGAAAAAGCACGTGAGATGAAATGACGCAGGTCGTGCTCTGCGGGCGCGTGTGTTGACTAACAATAGGATTTGACGGATCGTCTTGTCGCATAATCGTTTTATATCACTACAATACAAGGTTTGATACAGGTTGATTACTAGGCGGCTTTCATTTCCAATTTTCTAAAAACTGCCCAATTTTATTCAGCTTAAAAAGCCTTTTGCCCGAGTGAACGCTATCCCACGGAAATCTTTATAAATTGTAGCCTATGTGTTATTCTGATGTATTAATTATATTATCGTAAAGTGTCATTAAAATCCATTCAGTAGCCTTTACGTGAAAGAGTAACAAAAATCCATCCATACTTACAAACTTTCACGTTTATAATATAAGGAGTACCAAAGACGGATACGACGACAATCATATTAAATACTAGCCTTCCGCCCGCGGCTTTGCCCGCGTGAACTATAGGATGTAATCCCGCGGGAATATCTTTATAAATTGTAGCCTGTGTTGTTCTGATGTATAAGCTATATTACTGTAATGTTTCATTGAAATCAATTCAGTAATTTTTACGTGAAAGAGTAACAAACGCCCATCCATCCATACTTACAAACTTTCGCGTTTCTCGTATATAGCCTTCCGCCCGCGGTTTCACCCGCGCGTTATTTCTTTTTCCAAATATCCCCCCCCCCTTCCCTCCACATCCCCGGGATCAAAAGTAGGTACCCTATGTTCACCGGCGATAGTGTAGCTATTCAACAGTGAAAGAATTCCCCCTCACAGCGCTCAGAGGTTTATCGTCAGGTTTTAGTCGGTAGGGCCGAAGTGCGAGTCCGACACACCGGTCGGGACGAACCTCCGTCTCTGAGTGACCCCCCGCTTTAGCAGGGGGGGCCCGGCGTCCGTTTTGTCAGGGACGCCGGGCCGGTGCGTAACAGCATTTCCTGACGCAAAAAAACGTATCACAAACATGACATCACGATCCCCGGCGCAAAAAGCAAGGCCACTACTATCAATCATGGGCTGGTCAATAGCCACCAGGCTAGCACCGGCTCGTCCCAATCGGTTGTGAAGGAGAAACCGGGGGAGTTTGGTGGGTAGTGAGCGCTTTAGTCTCGAGGCCCACACACGGCCGCAGTAGGTTTAGTTGGGTTGTTGTACATTAGTTAGCCTGCGGGTATGGTCATATGGTGCATAGCCTTCCGCCGCTTCCAATTTCATCCGCGCGTTTTTTCCTTTTTCAAATATCCCCCGCTTCCCCCCACATTTCCGGGATCAAAAGTACTCTATGTTCACCGGGGATAGTGTAGCTATCCAACAGTGAAAGAATTCCCCCTCACTGCGCTGAGAGGTTTATCGTCAGGTTTTAGTTGCTAGGGCCGAAGTGCGAGTCCGACACACCGCTCGGGACGAACCTTCGTCTCTGAGTGACCCCGGCTTTAGCAGGGGGGGTCCGGCGTCCGTTTTGTCAGGGACGCCGGTGCGTAATAGCATTTCCTGACGCAAAAAAAGGTATCACAAATATGACATCACGATCCCCGGCGCAAAAAGCAAGGCCACTACTATCAATCATGGGCTGGTCAATAGCCACCAGGCTAGCACCGGCTCGTCCCAATCGGTTGTGAAGGAGAAACCGGAGGAGTTTAGTAGGTAGTGGACGCTTTAGTCTCGAGGCCCACACACGGCCGCAGTAGGTTTAGTTAGCCTGCGGTTATGGTGCATAGCCTTTCGCCGCTTCCGTTTTCACCCGCGCGTAATTTCTTTTTTCAAATAACCCCCTCTTCCCCCCACATTTCCGGGATCAAAAGTACCCTATGTTCACCGGGGATAGTGTAGCTATCCAACAGTGAAAGAATTATCCAAATCGGTTCAGTAGTTTCGGAGCCTATTCAATTCAAACAAACAAACAATCAAATCTTTCCTCTTTATAATATTAGTATAGAAAACAATTCAGATCTACACTTTTTATACTAAACAGATTATATACCTAATCAATAAAGTGACTAGTACCTACACATTTTTCAGAACACTACCATTTTGGGAAATTGCACAAGTAAATAGCATGAAGAGTACATGCATTTCAAAAGGTTTCATAATTGGTTGCCTTTGACATGTTTAATTTAATTTAACTCGATACGACTGTTAAAATGAAAATATGTATATTAAAGAACATTTAGGCATTTAGTCATTTCTTTATCGTAAGTTATCATCCTGTATACTTATTTATTCATTTCAAATATGTATTTCTTAATCTGTTTAAGTATAGAAGCAAATATCTACATAATAATTGTGTATTTATAAATACTCTACTAAGTAGGCATAATCAAACGCATATTTATTTTATGACTAATTATAACAAATGATAAAACGAGATTAGAAAGCAACTGCCGTGATTTTGTACGTATACAGAAATAATTTTAGATAAAAAAAGTACCTATTTGTTAGCTATATAATAGCCAGTCACGACTTTACAAAAGCCTTCTACCGCCTTGCGAGTAGGTAAATACAGGGAAATGCGCACTTTACAATCGTAGCACAGGACGAAAAACCTGTTTCCTGAATCTACTGCTACCTAGCAGTGGCAGTAAATATAAGGAGATAGCAACATTAACAAACTTATTAATCAACTTACTAGGACTTTTTTCAGAGAAGACTAGCTAGACCTGCAGCCGTTTGTTGGACTCAGGACTAAGCGAGCGTCCCACTCTACTACCCTCTTAACTCATCCGGTTTCTCGTTTCCACCCGATTGGGTCGAATTGGTTCTAACCTTATTAACTAGCCCAACTGACTAGAACACTATTAGCCCAAGGTACTCCATTGGTGAGTACCCCTCAACGTTTGCATTGCTCAGGTCGCCCAAAGCATGTCTGCGGATTACCTAGTTTCCCGGGTGTTCTTCCCTAAGCGCTACCCGGCCTTCGCATCAGGAGATGGTCCGAGGCGGCCATCAGGTCATCCGTTCCTGGTGTGGACGGGAAACCGGGGTAGTTAAGTGCTTAGTCGGACTCTGAAAACGTCTTACCACACCAGGTGCCATTTGTGAATGAATCCTTCTGTGGGGCATTGTTAAAAATAGCCTACACCCATCCCATACATTGCTAAATTCTGCATACCTCGGGCAAGCAGTGGTGCTGGAGGCAGTAGTAGTCCTGAGCGCCGTCGTGGTGGCACCAGGTGCCGTCCGGGAAAAGAAACCGCCGCCAGCGGCGCGCGCCGGCAGAACACAGCCATTCCAAACATTGCTAAGTACTTCCTACCTCGGGTAAGCAGTGGTGCTGGAGGCAGTAGTAGTCCTGAGCGCCGTCGTGGTGGCACCAGGTGCCGTCCGGGAAGTAGGGGTCGAGCCCGGCGTCGTTGAGCTCGATGCGCGGCGCGTAGAACCCGCCACCGGCAGCGCGCCGGCAGAACACAGCGCACCCCATCCACATGCGTGCTGCGAATAAGAGTGAGATCTTTAGAAAGGTATGCTGAATTTACCTTATGATACTTACCGTGAATCAAAAAACAAAGTCTTAGTAAGTATGTTAATTTAGATCGGGAAATTACTGGAAACTCGCTGGTCCTCATTTACATTATGTTTACTACTCCACTGCTCAAAGTGCTCAATGCTAAACGCGAAGGCCTTAAAGACTTCACAAGTTAACCGATAATAACGCCTATGATAAAATTAACAGTAAAACTCACGTGTTTAAAATTGATTTATTGCAATCGTGACCGGATCACCGGACCCATCATTGCCTGTGTTAACTTTCATCTACGTTACACAAATTACTTTTAAATGCATAAAATATGATATATTTTTATATGATAAAGACAACTTGAAAGACTTCTGTAAAGACAAAAGTTTCAAAAAGTCCGTATGAAGTAATGAGGGTCCATTAAACTCGAAAATGGGTAGAGTTTTTGTAACCCCTTTATCGTTAGATGCTTACTGGGATCGTGTGGTGCCTGCAGGCCGCCAGCCCGCGGGTCGAGTGTAGGCAGAAGCGCTGCGTACTCTGCACATTTTCTCCCAGCAAAATCACCAGCCGCCACACGCGTCTTCTTGCCGCATACCTGGATTTTAATACATAAAGTAGATACAAGGAACGTAGTTATGAGATACAAACCTTGCCCTGACCACATCAAACACATCGATAAAGGATTATCTAATTTGGTTGACCCGCTTCGAAGCTATAAACTTGCCGAAATGAACGAAGAATGTGCGCACATTAACTAACTGTTGCGTACATAATACGGTCAGGCGTATTGATTCTATTATTTATAGAGCATATTTACTTGAAAAAGTACAAAGTACTTAGTAAAAATTTGATTATAATACTGAGTCTTATAATATAAACGTTACAAATAAGTTTATATAAAGTGCCACTTACCCAGCGTAACTAATGACAGTACGATAGAAATATCTCAGTCTTATAAGAAACTTTTAGAAAGCTTCCCCAAAATTAAACACACATACTTCTCGTCCTGAACCTCTAACGAAATATTCCATACGCAACCGATGTAATGCTGATTGTCTTGGGTGGCCCAGAAAAGCTAACCTTGGTATCATCGCACAATGCTACATCATACGCCGTGCCATTGCAACCTTCAGGCAGGTTGCACTCACGCCGCCGCTCTCGAAAGCCGCGCGCGCGCATCGTGCATCCTGACCGGCAGGATGACTCCTTCCATGGACTCCAACCACCCTCATTACTGCTCTCGGGTGGTACTGCTGTCGTCGAAATAGGTGTTATTCCGGCAGAGACGCATTCGCCCCCTTGACACCACTGAAAATGAGAACATCGCGTTTCGTAAATACATTTAAACACCTAATCATTGATTTAACATCAATTTCGTAATATTGGTAGACTGGCACACACCACTCCTGATGGTAAGCGGCCATTGCATAGAGAGTTACTTAACCAAGAACCATCACTCAATCTGCCGCCACACAATACGAGCTGGCTCTCACATTATTTTTGTCAAAGCTGTTATTTTAAGTCAAAACAATGTAGAGTTGCAAGTTTCCTTACCATGCGTGTACCGCAGGGCGTGCCGGGCAGCGCGGGCCCGGCGTAGTAGAAGCCGGCGCGGTGCGGCGAGCGGCACGTCAGCTGCGCGCAGTGCTCCCCTGTTAGGCCCGCGGGCGACGGCGCCGCGTCCCTGTCACGGAGAAGTATCTATAAGAAAGAAGAAATACATTAGCCACCTCAAACATATCATTTGACAAAGCAGAGAGCGGTACGACCATAAAAACAAAACAATAGACGACCGATTTGGTGTAATGGTCGAGAATTCGGCTATTACACCAAGACTTTGCGGACTTGATCCTCGCACGGTACAAACATATTTTGTGTGTATGAACATGTTTCATGGTACAAAAAAAAGTTTAGCTTGGCAAAGGCAACCCAAAGTAACAGTCGCACCTAATCTTAGTGCGTTCGCTATTAGGTAGTTGCCCTTAAGGTACTTCTTAATCCTAGCCTAGGGACATTCCCTATGAGCATAATTAATCAAATATATTCGTTCATAAGACCACAGTAAACTAATAAGAATATAAGCTTACTTAAAGTACTTTATTAAGCCCTTTCTATTTATATTTTCTGCGACTTCAATAAAGCAAACTCATATTCTGAAGCTACGTCTAAGTGCAGAATTTACATGATTTTGTAAAGCACTTTTATAAAAAAAAAAAGCTTTAATGAAACGAAATGAGTTATTCAGTTCAAGTAAGATAATAATATTATCATAATGCCCATTTCACAATAGATTGGAATGTTGAGTAAACTATAGGTAGGTAGGTATTTTTTAGGCTTTCTACATCGAGTGAGTCACACTTAATTTCGTGTCGAAACGTCCTTACTTGTGGACTATAGCGTCAGTAGGTACTCTCTATACTAAGTACATACTCGTAGATACATCTGCGCCATTATCAATGTCATTGCCAGTGGCAATCAGACAAATTGTTGCGACGACCACTTAGGAACACGAACGTCAATTTAGCAACTTTCTGCTTCCTCATATGTGTGTTAAACTACTTATTACAAAATTCTAGGTAGAGATATTTTAGTTACCTATTTACACTATCTAAATACTAACGATCTGAACAAACCAGTGAAATCCATCACATGAGGCGTGAAAATTCCCGGATTCCGAAAGTCAATTAAGAATTTCAGATTTTTCGATCTCTTGTGAGCGTTAACTGACGTGATTACACAAGGAATAAATTTCAATTTTGAGTCTGGTACAGATTGGGCGATGTCATCTGGTAAAGCTCAACTCCCGAGCACAATTCTGTTTGAAGTTTCGAACACAGGTATATGAACACCAATCCGCATTTGGCAAGCCTGTTGATTAAACCAGTAAACGAGTATGTATTTTTAACAAGATAACTTGATTTTATTGGAGATCCTTGCCCTGGTAGAACAATATATAGATAGGCTGACACTTGAGTAATTGAACTATTCGAATATCTTACCTCGCACTGTCGTTTCGCATTCCATATGGTTCCAGGGGCTCCGGCGAATTTTTCATGGTGCAGCTCATTGGGCGCGTCCTGGTCGTCTCCGCCGTCCAACAGACATGTGGCCCATCTTCACCACAGATCAGTGCGTATAATGTAGTATTAACTTCAGTTATAACATATTATCAGATTTGCATGAAAATTTAAAGAGATATGGGATTGTTATGGATTTTATTTTAAGGAAATATACATTTTGCTAAAACACTGCGAATAAAGGTTCTTTCTTATGTTTATCTACTCCGAGAGTAATTTACCTTGGGCGGTAGTTTAATAGGGCTCCACAATCATATTATAATAAATTTAATAAGCAGCAATAATAATTACATTTGTAAGTTTTAAGCAATCTAGTTGCTGGTGCGCTCGATCGACGTTAGTATGAAGAAATCAAGCCTCTCAAACAAATGTACGTACTGCAGATCGGCGACCACGCGAGCGCTGCAGACGGACCACGTGGCCTCGCCGTTGGTGCCGCGCGACGGCGACATGATGTATCCGTCGCGTGCGCACGCGTTGCCCGTGCCGTCGTGGTGCATTCCCAGGCTGGAACAGTCCCGCCTCTAGGTTAACAAAGGCACCTTACACAAGCACCTAGTATATTGGGTAACTAAACTTCTCCAAGAATACGTGACATAAGTAGTTGTTTGTTGATTGCTCTGACGTCTTGTATACCTATAAGCTCACTAACCATTTAGACAATCGCCATAAGGCGGGCATCGATTCGTCTCTCTCGGTTGTGAAGTATTCAAAAACCTCACTGACTTAAAGGCACCATACCGATCAAAGTAAAAACGCCAGTTTGGAGAAGTCCCCATTTACGAGTAGGTAACACAGTTCTAGATAAGTAGGCTCTATTGTTTAAGTCTAATTGTTATTCCACTGTTTTTTGTAAAATTATGAGCCAGCCTTTTTCAATGGAATAGGAAAAGGAAAAGTGCCTATATTATAATTATGCGTCAACGAAAGGGTCGCTGACATAGAATTCACTAACAAGAAAACAAATCAGAAAGTGACGAATGTTTTCCGCTTACTCGTTTTCATTGAATAAAATAGTATCTAAATACGGTAAGCTGACGGTTTTTCTACAAGCAAGTTAACCTTGCGAATGGGCTCTCTATTTTGTTCTAGAAAAGTATTTGACATCTCACATCGTCAATAATAAATTCCTAATTAGGTTTGGTTAAAAAAGTAAGTGATTTTTTAAAGGTATGACAGACTTATGTCCTATCTCGTGAGCGAGGATGTAGACGGAGGTGAATCCGGCGGAGGGGTAGGGGCGGCCCATGACGTCCGTGGTGCCGAACTCTGACACCACGCAGGCGTGCGCCGGGAGACAAACTCCTCCCACGGGCGCTAGACCCATGGTGATGCCGTTGCGCCGGCCTCCTTCTTCAGAGAAAAAGTCCAACCTGGAACGTGTAATAAATCTCAAGTCATACACTTACCCTTATCTGTCGAACGCATGCTACAACCAATTTCCAGATAGGTAACGGTCATCCCATTGAGATCCAATTTCAAATGAGATTATGGACAGAAGAATAGTTTGTTCTGCTGCCGAATGTACATTACACAATCGTTAAAGGATGTCTTTGGACGAAATTTTGCATGTCTATACTAACATTATAAAGAGGAAAGATTTGATTGTTTGTTTGTATTGAATAAGCTCCGAAACTACTGAACCGATTTGAATAATTCTTTCACTGTTCGAAAGCTACACTATCCCCGGTGAACATAGGGTACTTTTTATCCCGAAAATGTGTGAGGGAGGGGATATTTGAAAAAAGAATTTACTTGATAACTATATAGACTGCGTAAATAGATAGTCAAGATGAATGAAGAAACGTTATAGCAACAACCTTTTCAATTTCAAATAATACCTAGCCGGCAGTGTCATAGAAAACGCTAGGAAAAAACCTTCAGAAAACTTCGAAACGCTACATATTAAGTAAAAGAAAAACAAAACTTTTAATTTACTTTTTATTACTGTCAAACTTTTGTGGCACTATTGCCAGTGCTACTTTAAAATAACAAAATAACCACGAAGGTTACATCAAATTAATAACCAAGCAGGTTAATATAAGTTTTTAAAAATTTAATGCTGGCTAAATTATTCAGAAAAAATCTATACGCCATTAAAGAAAAAAAATATTTAATTTACTTTTTACTGCTGTCAAATTTCAGAAGTATTGTTGCCAGTGCCTCTATAAAATAAAGAAGGTCAACGTCTTTTCAAAACTTTTTGGTAATCCTTTTAGAAAAAAGATTTGCTTTTTATTGCTGTCAAATTAATCGTAACTCTGATGCCAGTTACATTGAAAAGACCAAGCAGGTTATTAGGCAAATTTTTCATTTGATACTGGCTAGATTCTTCAGAAAAAAAATCTAAACGCCTTTAAGGGAAAAAGAAACAATTACATATTTTCTTTTTAATGTCAAAATGGAAATTATGCTGCTAGCGTTTTTAGTGATCCAAAAAAGGTTGCATTTTATTTGAAAAAAATTATAATGAGATACAAAAAAATATATATTTTCAACTATAAGCAAAATTTACTTGCCACCTTTACACTCTACAATTTCGAAACCATCTAAGAATGCTCCAATTCAAGAAGTCACTAAGTCCATTTTTATCATTTTTGAGTTGGCCACACTGTCTTATGTTTTTCTAAATTCTCTATTGAATGCACTGATCCTTTTTTCTCTAAGATATCTCTAACAGCGTTTTTTTGACTGACGGAAATTTGATAAGTCCATGATATCCATGTAAAAAATGACCGAAGTCCTAAAAAAAGGCTATGTCCTATTGTTTCAAAAGAAAAAAGCCTTAAGTCCAACCAAATTAATGAAAAAAAGTTTGTTAAAGTATATTTAGAGAAGAACCTAGCGCGTGGTCAAGATAAAGAGAGGACAATTAAAGTAAAAGACTATAAGAAATTGTACGAACAACGTATTAAAACATCCATACCAGGTATAGATGCTTGCAGAAAAGTTCGTTTCAGCAAGAATGGTCGACCTGAATTACCAGAATCGATGACATCTCCAATATTGAAATAATAATTTATTTTATATCGAACTGGAGTATCCAGAATGATAAGAGATGAGCCCTTTGATTGCTACGACAGTCCACTAAAAATTAAGCCAGCAAAGGTGGCTCACATTAAAAAACTTCTACAGTTTGTGCCAGAACATTTAAGATATTTTTTTTCCTAACCTATGTTGTCCCACTGCTGGGCAAAGGTCTTCCCCAAGTCTATCCACACATCTCTGGCTTGAGCCAGAGTTTGCCAGTCTTCGGAAAAGCGGAACAGATCGTCACATCACACCATCGTCTTCACGGCCTTCCCCTGCGCCGCTGTCCATCTTTGAGAGTCCATTCTGTGACGATTCTGGCCCACCTCTCCGAGTTCATTCTGGAAACATGGCCCGCCCAGTACCATTTTAGCTTGGCAGTTTGATCGCCAACTTCTGTAATGGAAGTTTTGGAGCGGATGGTAGAATTTCTTACTCTGTCTGTGATTTTAATATTCAGAATGCTCCGCCCCATTGCACGTTGATGAACTTCGAGCCTAAACTTTTGGTTTTCAGTCAGTGACCATGTCTGCGCACCGTAGGATAGGACGGGCAAGATGCAAACGTCGATAAGCTTGCGCTTCAGTGCTTATGAAGTCTCCCTTCATGTACGCCTTCATGGACCAGTAGCTCTTCCAAAAAAGAGATATCATTATGATGATATTTTATTTACTGAAGGTTTTGAAGTGTCGGAAGAAATGCTAATTGACCTAATGGAATAACCTTATTTCTTAGGAGTTTCTAAACTGATTTGTTACTATGTTACTTTGTAAGTTCGAATGTTGATTATGAAAATGATAATACTCTTGGCATTCGTACAAATTAAAATTACCTTTGTCCTAAATAAACTTGATATAAAACCCTAAGTCCAACACTTATTGCTAAGTCCAAGATTTTTAAAAGCATCTTTTAATATCATAGTATTTTATTTACTTTTCATAAATCATTTTAAAATAAAGATTACTACTACGAATTCTTACAGTTTTTTTCTTTTTATAAAATTCCTTATAGTTTCGTTTTGACAAAAAATCTTAACTTTTTTGAGCTTATCCTGTAAAAGTAAAAAAATGGACTTAGTGATTTCTTGAATTGGAGCATTCATTAAGTTATATTTATTATTTTAGTTTAAGAAAGAATGGCTTTAGCGCTAGTGATATTTATAGTATTTTAATAGTCGAAACAGAATAAATATTTGGTCATCGAAACTACTGAACCGATTTGAAAAATTCTTTCATTGTTGGAAAGCTAAACTATTCTCGGGCGACATAGGGTACTTTTTATCCCGGAAATGTGGGGGGAAGGGAAGGAACATTAGAAATAAGAAATTACGCGCGGGTGAAACCGCGGAGGCGGCCGTTATAGTTAATAAAAATCAAACTGCGGACCTTTTTTCGTTGTTCCTTCAAGTATTCCAACGCTACTTACCCAGACAACAAGAGCGCCATGTCCCAATGTTCGGGATCGTCGTCATCTTCTACGTTCAATGACCTCTGGTATGCACAGAACGCATCCAGGAGCTGTCCACGCTCAGCGTACGCGGGCAGAGTCACAGGCTGCACTCGAAGCAGCGTTAGACGAACTAGGGACAGTTGAATTCTGGTGCCAAGAGACGAATGCTGGTATAACGCCTGAACCTTTAAATTGATTATAAACAGAAGTGAAATATAAGTGTGTCAAGCACTTCTGTGTTTCGGGGAAAGGGCAATGTAGCTAGTGAAATTACTGGGTTTATGAGACAGGTCTCTAATAATTATATCTCGATTAGGTCTAATAACTGTCGTCTCGGTGCAGGCGCAGGGCGGTGCCAGGCAGTAACTGCTTAGTTACTGTTTGGCACTGAACTGTCTAAGGGCAGACGTGGCGCTTACCATCAGGTGTACGATCTGCTCGTCTTGTTACACATAACAATAAAAAAAACATCTTATCGAAAACTAAATAAATACGGTACCTATTTATAATCTTGATAGGTACACATAGCAAAAGAGCAAAATAAGAGGATTTTGTAAGTAAAATCAATTACCAATATCACATTGTAGATTATGCAGATTTTTGCAATTTGATAGTTGGATTTTTTATTTTATGTTATACGGACGCTCCTGTTGCAGTTTCTGTAAGCGGCCACCATGAAATACTTAGTCCATTGATTGACATAGCTTAATAAATTGCTGCCACGTTATAGGGTCAAACGATCTACGAAGCTTTGAAAAACTTTGATAGCAAGTATCAAGCTCAGGGTGGGTGTAGGTATTGTACTCGTAGATGCAATTGGAAAAATGGAATTTGGAAGAGCCGATACATATTAACGATTCTCATGCTGTTACTTACCCCATTAATATAGGCCAGCAGCATATCCCGCAAATCAGCTTCATTGTAATTGAGGAAAGGGTGGAAGAGTTTGTACGCCGCCTCGTCCAGGAAGAGCGCGATCTCGACGGTGTAGCTGGGCGGCGGCGCCCTGTAGTTAGGATTGCCCACTGTACTATACATATAACATAGTATTGCATTTCGGAACTCCGTATTATATTCTTTTGAAGAAATATAAAATACTATAAAATCAAAATCAAAATTTTCTTTATTCTTGTAAACTTGTATAAAGTATTTATGAATCGTCTATTACAGACTCTACCATCGTATTCGGAATGTCTGTAGGTATATTTCAATAGAGTAATGTTTGTATTGTAATGCTTGCTAATGCAGAAGCAACAATAACTAGTAATAAGAGACACTAAATTGGTTTATATTTGTATTAATACATTGGCAATAATTGTTAAGGAATGCAAAAAACTAAAAAAAGTTTTCATAAAAAAATTAATAAGTAAAAAATGTAACGTAGTAATTTTTTATCTTTCCCATAAAACACTATACTACGTCTAATTGTTTTGGAAAAACAATAATAGTAAAAAAAATGTTGGCAATCGTACCTGTAGTGGTCGTAGCGCGCGCGAGGGCGGCGCACGCGCGGGCGCAGGATGCGCGCGTCGTCGAGCGGCGGCGGCGGCGGCGGCGCGCGCCGGATCACGTGCGCCGTGCGCCCGTCGCCGTTCTCCGCGCGCCCGCCGCCCGCCGGGAGGGGGCGCACTTCGTATGTAGAGTTGTCTACCACGATTAGGCCGTGCTGGAAGTTATAAGAGGAATCAGTTCAGCAAATCAGTTCAGCAATTCAGCAATCAACACATGGTCTATCATCATTACCACCAGAAGGCCATCTATCTAAGCAGGTATCTTTTTTTGCCTACATTTTTCAGAACAAATGCGTAACGGCTATACTTTTTGTGAGCAATGTTTTCTACAAAGTCAATGGAACCCATATTGCTAAAGTTCGGATGACGACTTAGGGTGCCATCAGACGGACTGCATCGCAGCGACTGCGCGCAGTCGATATATTCAACTGCATGCAGTTGCTATATTCAACTGCTTACAGTCATGATATCAACTGCACGCAGTCGGCTGCAGTCGGCTGCAGTCGTGTAAGCAAAATACTCATTAGGTAGATACTATTAAGGAGAATTTGACAAATAATCAAACAAACTAATGATTTTACATGTAGGAAAAGAACATAACTCCATTTTACTCCATGTAATTCTTCAGAACTACAATGTCTAAATGCCTTTTCAGTAGGTAATGTTAAATCATGATTTAGGTTTAAGTATCTAACTAAGAAACCCGTAAATTGGTTGTCTCATGAATTAACATTAATAAAGTTTGATAAACTTCGGGAACTCGCTCGACCTTGCTTATTAATAATGTCTATGTCATTAAACATGGTCCTGTAAACTTCGCAAATTCCAAATTTGGTGTCACAAACTATAGAACACCATTTAGTTACCTAGATTCCTAACTTTAAACAGAACATACACACTTGTTCATAAAGAACGCTCATTATTAACGCGATTTTTTCGATACCTAAAATACACATACAATTTGACAAAAGCTGATTAAACTAGGATGACCATTTTCAGTTCAAAACCTAACTATAGCGTACTCAGATGCGTACAATCTAGATAGCTCAGTAAACTCCCGTGCACATTGAGAATAACAATAGTTAAGGGATGCCATCAAGGCAAGAAAGGAGAATGATGTTATCGACAGCCCCTTTAAACCCACTAAGAAATCATGGGTAAAAATTGCCTCTTATGTCAGAGCGTCAGCGTCAGCCCTGGAGGGCACATCATCTCATCCATTCAACATACCAATTGCAGCCATTCTCTACATTTACCAGCAGTCTAGTAAAATTATGTCCCATAAAGATACTTAAATTACTCGTTGGCGATATTCTTACTAGAGCGTGGTCTCTGCAGGCGGACAGAGCGGCGATGGCGCCAGGGCCGGCGTGCAGGAAGTGGCACGAGGAGTCGGGAGAGGACAGTGGCGCCTCCTGCCCGCGCTCCGACCACACGCGGAACTCGGGAGACACCAGCCTTCGGTTCGGCACCAACTGCAGCTCAAAGCTCCTAGAATATAACGTACTTGGCAGTTCTTTGGCACTTCAAATTCAGGAACTGCGTTGAGGGCAAGGTAACGCCGCTTATTAACTATAGAGTGGATAAGTTATTATCTGCTAAAAAATTCACAGTAAAACATGAAAATAACAAATTTCTAAATGAATTTGTAGGTACTTTCTTCTTTGAAAGCCTTTAAAAATTGGTATCCTAAAAAACAGAATAGGTATATAGACATACTTTGTTGCTTAGCTCGTAATGTCCTTAGGTATATTTTACCTGAGTCTTTTTTTTTGGTGGGGAGAATGTGTCGAAGCATAATTTAGGACGAAAGACATAAGTCCCCCCCTCACTACCCACCAAACCCCCCCGGTTTCTCCTTCACATTTAAAAGGGGCGAATCGGGACTACCTAGAGACTGTTGACCGACCCATCAACATCATAATAAGTATTATCTTAAGTCCTACTATCCCAAGGCGTATAAAGCTTCGAGCAATGACCAATACACTAATTTAATTATAGAATCCCATTCAAATACCTTCCAAAAGCATCGAAGCTGTAAGGCAAGGGAACGTCGTCGATTGGCCGGTCGGCGGAGAGCTGTGCCTCGCGCGGCAGCAGCGCGGGCAGGTACACCACCTGGACGTCCTCGGCGCCAGCGTGCCCGCGCCTGCCCGGATCGTCCACGCTCCACCATCCGTGCAGGGGGAGGTATTCCTGCGATACAGGGACATTTAGGTGAAGACCACTGCACCGTAAGCTTCAAGATCAAAAATATCAAAACCGCTCGTCGAATTTTTTATGTAGCCGGTTATCAAACTTGAGTTACGAATATGGCTGAACGGAATTTATCTTTAGGAGATAAGACATTTGATCCATTTTTATAATATCAGACTTACTTATTTGCCTATAATAATTGTTTAGTAAGTAATAAGGCCTCCGTCCACTTGGATCCCATGCTTCGCTCCCATGGGATCCAAAATTAATTTTTTTCGCCTCTTGGATCCTATCATTATAACATTAAACGAGAATACTATATTTCGCTCCCATGGGATCCACAGAAGTATTAAGCAAAATTTTGTGTTTTTTTTTTAGAAATCGATTGCATGCTGCGTTTACCCATAAATTGATTGTACCATTAATTGTAAAAAAAATTGTAATCAAATGTTTGTAAACCAAATAAATAAACGAAAACTCTCAATACTCTACTCATACAGAAGCGATCGGATTGGCGAATTTCCCGACGCTGCCAGTAAATTGAGTCGTTATTTAGCACGTTGGTGTGTTATTAATGTGTGAGTGATTTTTGTTTCTGGGTTATTAACCCGAAGAATAAACCCAATTTAATATAATAAGCGGTGACGTAAGTAGCCCGACCGTCTAACGTGTTCATTCATATGAAATAGGTCATTGCGGGTACCGTGTAGATTCTCTCCTTTGCTTGTTAATGTATTGATATTAGGGCAAGTAGCAGGTATATTAAATGCGCTTTAGTTTTTATGTAAAATGTTCTTTTTGAAATAGTATAGGTATCTCATTGTCACTAAGACACAATGATAGCTTTTCTAATCTTTTTCTCGAATAATTATATTTACAGATACATTTTTTATGCTTGCTATGCTATTTAACGTTAATGGATTGGAAGTCAATATCTTATAAACATGCCGAGGAATATTGTGCAACTGTAAATAATGTAATATTACAATAATTAAAATCGTAATAACGACTTGTTGACCTTATCTTTGAAACCTAGGTTCAATTCCCATGTCGTGTAGTCTTTTCTGCTTCATAAATATAACGCTCAATTCATCAACCAAATCTAAGTGTACACAATAAATATTACAAGTAATATAATTAGTAGTAAAAAACTGCTACAAACTTGAAATGTTTTATAGAAGCCATTGACGCGTATGTTGCTTGAGCCTGATTCTGAACGAATTTTTTTATGAAAATTAATTGCTTTTCCGGATATTTTTCAGCGTGCCCGTATATTGTTTACCTACTGATATTAATTCCTGAAGAAGTAATATAACTGTCATAAACTAAGTAAATTGGAGAAATAAAAGTATACACTTAATGAAGCTTAAAGCATAGTATCATTTTCGATTATAGCAAAAGCTACATTAATGTTTATAGTCAGTAGCAAAAGTTGGTACAAAACTTTAGCTATATTGAGAATTTCGACGACAATGGGGCATTTTCGAGATGTCTAATACATATGTATAAAAAATTTTCCGAAATACCAAGTATAACAATTTCGCTGAGTGAGTATAAGTTTAAACTCAGCAAATGCTTTCAGCAGATCGCAATATGTCGAGTGGCCGTAAACCATCGTACAGTTGCCCGCGAAAGTAATTACGCAGTTGACATTATTAAAAAGCCTTATTGCCATGGTCATAAGGACGTTCAGTAGCTAAAAATGTGCAACTACTTATGCGGCTGACTGTACGACAGAGCACGTGTTCCGCACCACACTTCGCAATAAGACGTTCATTCTTTTAATGACATTCGTAACGCGTTCTTTACTGCGTCTCTAATGCACTCACATTTCAGCAGATGTGACGTAATACATACGCCGCGCGTATTATAATTGACCTCAGTGAGATGTGATCTATGGGAGCGAATTGTCTTGAATACTGTACAAAGATCGAGTTAGGGACCGTCCGGTATTAAAGATAACTTTTAATAGACGTCTTCTAAATTAGTATCAGCAAAAAAAACTAGGTACTGTACTAATCTTACTCTATTTGTCTTTGTTGTTCTCATTGCTCGGATTTTGGCAACGGTGGCCAATCTTTACAATAAAATAAACCGACTACGCAGGATAGGCAGTGGCATTATATCACCGCCACTTTCAGACTTTGACTGGTAGGTATTTTTTTCGAATAGAAAAACGCAACTACATTTTTTTAATCCGACCCGAAGGTCCCTAGCATCTTTGTAGTACGTTATATGAAAATTAATCCTTATTGACTAGTTTGATGATTCCAAGTGCACGCTTTATCGACAACAAATTGCCATTTTTATTTATCATAAAATTAGTGATGTGAAAATGTGAAATCGACAACATCTCAAGTTACTCAACATTCAAAAGGAAGGTGCCAATTATTCTGTCCCTTTTATTTATTTTCTTCGCTGTACTTTCCCTTCACGGCCCCTTCAAGTGATTCACCAGCGTAGCCCAACTCATTAACGGTGTCGGTCTATAGGTAAAGATATCATGCTTATAATAAGCTGCTTCTAAGAATCTTATCTAAACAAATTTAACATCGAGACATCTTTCAAGAGCTTATAAAAAATCTGTAAGACGTGACACATGCGATTTCTAATAAGTGCTAGTTAACTGCGTCTGCCCACGTTGAGCTTGACCGATAAAATAAGGCTCATTAGGGATTACTCAGCAAAAGTAATATTTGGCGTCATTGTTTGACAATGCAATCAATGTGGGTATCAGGAACACAGCGTGCCTACTCGAGGATGATGGATGTTTGTATCGAACGAGGTCGCGGTAGCAGAACGCCACGCGACGACACAGCTCTCCGTCTTTCGTGTTATATCTAGACGTGTCACACGACTCTTTATTATTTAAACTAATAAAAATCGTGGGAAAGCTCGTTCTCGACACTCGTCACTTAACAAAGGAGTGCAAACAGATTATTTAGCGACACCAAGTTGACTCTATGAAATTGATATCATCACTGGCAAGGCAA
Source organism: Mecyna flavalis (assembly GCA_949319885.1). Lineage (NCBI taxonomy): Eukaryota > Metazoa > Arthropoda > Insecta > Lepidoptera > Crambidae > Mecyna > Mecyna flavalis. Next base: position 14,013,117 of record OX439426.1, read on the forward strand.
GACCAATAACTGCGGCTGCATTTAGTAATTTTGAAGATTACTAGCAAAACCAAGGTCAATAGCTGATATAAGTAGTGGACTTCAATATACATAAAAGGGAATTGATCAAAACGTAAAAGGAATATTTTTAGACAGAAGTTCATTATCATATTCCTATTACCCCACGCTAAGAATACGGCGATACATGTCATTCATGACATTCTGCTCTTATTACTTATGGTTGATCATGATATATGTTTTAACTTGCAAAAGCGAGTTTGTTACTGCCGATGCAATATCTTTCTTACTTCACTATCATAGAGATGATAAGAATGATGCGAGTAATTTTGACTCTAGCAGAGAGAGATCCATCGCAGGACCAACGGCTTTACGTTCAACCCGAGACGTGGTGCAGCAGATAAAGTTACCAATTTAAATGCTAAGGATTATTTATACATTAAAAATTCCTATTTATAGATGTACATCCATCTCATTTTAAAGAGACAAGAGATTGCATCTGGTGACTTCGTAAATCATTAAATTTATTTTATGTGTGATGCACAATACCCACCTCTTTATTTTAGTAAACTCTCAGGTGAAAGGAACTTTTGGGTTTTGTTTTGTCATTGAAATGGAAACGTCTCTCTATTCATTCGTTTCCTCAAGTTAGATAATAATGACAAATGTGACATAAACTGCAACCAATTGTTTTTCTTCAACGGCTAGAATGCCATAATAGTTTGAGTGCCGAGTTAAATCTGAAGTGCCTTACGGAACTAAAGTCACTATTTTTGTTTGAATCGATCACATTAATTAAGTCTTTACTTGTTTTGTGATACGGTACTTGTGCTATGGCAGGTATGTATGTACGCACGCACACTGACAACGTTCTTAGAAAAGTTATAGGTGTGATTGATGATTCACGTCTTGTGAACATTGTCCATTCAATGAAAATGTAAGTTATTTGCCAAGCAGGTCCACGTGTAGGTAATGTGTACGACTTTCTGCGAGTCAGTCATACTGATGGTGAAGAGTGAAACCGAAATTGACCACGAAAATACCACATGAGTCAGCTAAGTGCAGGTTCTACATTAGCGGATGCGAGCCAACTACAGGGGAAAGTAAAACTATTTGTTTTTCCTTTGCCAACGGCATGAGATAACGCAGCCTCCGGGAGTTATTGGGGCCCAACATCAACGCGCAATAAAGATAAGGCGTTGATTACTGTTGGCGCACAGTTGCGTTACGTCCGTAATGTACGTAACAGAGGATGAAAGTGGACCGAATCTGTCGGTAATAAGTGCAGTTTGTCGATCGCGCGCCCGCGGCCGCCCCGCGGCCCACCGTAATCGAGACTGCGTTATGTGACTCATCGAAGCCGATTGAAAAACTACGTGACATTTACGGTTGTGTAACTTGCTACGTGATCGAGTACGGGAAAGACCTGTGCTCTTTTTTATTATGTAACATAATTGCCAAAATAAATTTGAATTGAACACCTACCTAGATACGGACGCATCAGAATTTAGTGAAAGTTGTATTGTACTTAAATAATGCACGTACTGATAATTTACCCTATTGAGATATCTGATGTAATAGACTATTTCGTTACATATAAGTCTTAGGTATAACGTCAGCTATGGCCATATTGTCATAAAGTTGCATCACAAGATTTTCCCCTAACTATACAGTTGTTAACAATATATGTTAAGGATGAAAATAAGAATACGAAATGTTTAATCTACTTTTTCAAAAGCAATAATAAGTTTATTAAAATGCTTCTCACAATATATTCTACTCATATTGGGCTTTCCGAGGTTTTCTCCATTTGAATATGGGAATTATGTATGAGATAAGAAAAACCGTGGCAATATTGCTGCAAAACATATAGGACAACCCTTACCTAATAATAGCACAGCCGCAAAATTTAAAATTAATTAGAAACTCAATTATGTTTTCAGGCATAATTTTATTTTAAAACATTAGTAGGCAATGTATAAGTAGGTAGGTACGCGCTGATTTACCTTTAATAAAGGTAAATCAGCGCGTAAAGGTCCTTTATTATAAGTTAGATTTTAAATGTAGGTCAAATATTGTAACTATATCATGTAAAACATAGAATGACCATTTTTTTTTTCCTACCTACCAAACTTATTTTACTTTATATAAAGAAGATAGATTTCTTTGTTTGTTTGTATTGAATAGTTTCCGAAACTACTGAACCGATTTGAAAAATTCTTTCTCTGTTAGAAAGCTACATCATCCCCGGGTGACAAGGGGTAATTTTGATCCCGGAAATGTAGGGGGAAAGGGGAGATATTTGAATAAAGTAATTACGCGCGGGTGAAACCGCGGAGGCGGCCGCTTGTAAATAAATTAATTTTGGACAACATCACGTACTGATTGATCTGACCCCAAAGTAAATAGCATAGGCACTTGTGGGTGTAAACTATATGGGTATCAAAAAACAAAATAAAAATCCAGACAGGTAATAAACATAAATGTTCATCACTCACATACGTGTTTGTCCTGGGCGGGATTCAAACCCACAATCTCTGGCGCATAGGGCAGGGTCACTACCAAATGCGCCATCGGGCCAGTAAAAAATATGGCTTCTATAAGTATACTTTGCAAATAATAATAAAAAAATATATTAGATCAAAAAACTACCCGAGTTGAGGAGTTTTTTTTTAAACTCGGTTAAAATAATCTAAATAACTTACACATCAGTTCACAAGTAGGTATTCCCTATTGTCAGTTATTTATTGGTATACCACTTAGATAAGTTTTCTAATAAATTATTTACAGTACAATTTTTTTTATTGAATGAAGCATTTATATTAATATTTATTTAAAGATTCCCCGTTATATAGTGTAAATTAGGAATGGCCGATACAAATCGTATATAGATATTAAATCGTATATCAGGCCAATATCGTAAAATCCGATATCGCTGCGTATCCAAACTATATATTTGGTGATACACGATATTGCTGGATCGATGCGATGCGTCTCGATTTGATATCTAGCTCGATATCCAAGACCTATCGATAAAGGATATTAAACCGTATCGCGTTGCGATACGAGCTAAAGAAAGGATTTGTGAGTGAGTGAAATAGCATTAGTCGTGTTTTCGTACAATTCTAAACCTTATTTGTATAAGAATAAGGTTGTTTCAATACTTTCTTGTGTATTTTGACACATTTTTATTAGACCTTATTTTGTCAGCAATAAGATGCATTTTCGATTTGCAATTTTACGTAACTCTCACGGACCTTCGTCCTTGAACTCATAGCATTGGTGATCCATTTCTAACTTTTGTTATTCTATTAATAGATTCGATGGTTGGTATTATTAAGTTTATGTATTTCATGCTTTTAGTTACTACTAATGAGTTCTGCATTAATAAACATCGTATTTAGAAGTTCTAAATACGATCTTTATTAATGCAGTACTTACTGAAACACAAATAACTAAGTAAATACTATTAAAGCATCCTTAATACACCTAAAGTAACTAATCGAGTCAGTTTTAAGAAATAAATCACAATGAAAATATCGTGTCATGATACAGTATCTAGTTTCAGAACACATCGTTTTATAGGTTTAGTGTAACCAAATACAGTCCGATACTCCGATACACCAATATATAGTTTCACAGTCCGATACTCCGATACACCAATATATAGTTTCAAATAATATATAGTTTCAGAATCCGATATCAGATATCAATATATAGTTTCGATTCGATATTGTAAAAATCCGATATTACCCACTACTAGTAAATACTATTACCTACTAAATCAAATATGAAATAAAATGCCATAAAGAAGGGCACACGCCGCTCGCCGCCCCACTATGGGACATGATAGAACTAGGGCGTAGATTAAATGGTTTTTAGAAATATCATAATTTGGATAATATGATGATTTTATTAGGTTCTTTAATAATCAAACTTTAATAATCAGTAGTTTTTTTACATTTAATTTGTGAAATTGCATTTTTTTTCGTATATAGAATGCATAGAAAGCATAGGTCCCAAATTCAAGTCTCTGCGAGCGCATGTTTCAAAACTATATTGTGAAAGAAATATTTGGTGTAGATAGGGAGTAATATATATTTTTAGAAAGGTTATTTTATGCTTATTACAAAACAGCTACTTGATTTTCAGAAAAGGTACACATATTTCAGTAACTGATTAAAAAGTGACATGCCCTATTTTTCACGTTTTTTTTTATTCGTCGAAGGTTTTTACAGTTACCCACGTCTCCCCACGCGCTACATTTTATGATAATCAATAGTCTAACTATTCCTAAATATGATGCAAAAACAATCAGCTGCGGAAATTTGCGGTTTTAAAATATATGAGAAAAAATGTGATTAAAGGCGTTACTGAAAAATCAGTATTTTTTGCGTTTTACCACAGACACCGTTCTCATGCATAAATTATGAAATATTTTTGATATTTTTTTCATTATTTTGTGAAAACAAAGGGAGTTTATCAAATTGGCCACTCGTTTTGCGTGAAAAATTTGATATTCTAAAATGGGTATATAAAGGGAGGAAAAAATTATTCCAGTCATACAAATCAGTGTAACTTCAAGTAGCAAAGCTCGTTTACCTATTATTTCCGTAAATAGTGTGAAAATGTCTTACTTCAGCTGTACCAAACGCGATTTCATAATTCTCTATATCGAGGGTGGCAGGACTATGGAATCACTATCCAAAGCTTTAGTAGAAAAATTCAATATTTCTGAAGACAACTTGTGCTTCGTAATAAGTGACATACAAAGGCATATTCTTCCTACATTCAACAAGCGATGCGGGCCCTGGCATCTCGAAAAAAAGTAACATTTTTAGAGAAGAATAGTACGTGGTTGGACTCAGGGTATTCGTTAAATTTACCGGACTCTGAACAATCTTCTAAGCCATCAACTTTTGGACAACGAGGACGAGCATGTGTTGCTTATGCAGATGTATTTCATACGCTTATGTACACGTCAGATCCGTGTATAACAAGTTTAAGAAAACCATACGTAAGAAAAGTGAAAGAACTTGAAAAAGATTCACTAAGTCTTACAAAAGTAGGTGAATCCATAGTTTCTGACGATGATCCAGAAGATATATAAGCCACAATAAAAATGATATTACGTATAATATGTACCTATCTAAATAAGTCTCTGAGGCCGAATAGACGATATGCTTAATTTGGTGTCAGGTGCTGTTCGGTCTGACCTACATGAGTAAAGTGTATTTTTTTTACTTAGTTTGTCATAGTAAAGCATAGTTTTAACCTTTTTAGTTATTATAAAATTGTATTGGACTTAAAATAAATTTTAAACGATTTTATTTTCGTCTTTTCTTGTTTTTCTTTTTTTCATGCCAAATAACATATATAAATATACAAAAAGTACAATAAACTATACTTCATTCGAATTGAAGATTATTCATGCTCATGTATTCCAAATTTCATCACGATATGACAAAAAATCACGAAGTTACAGATTTTAGTAACGATACGCACCCAAATTTCCCACCCCGCCCGCCCTAGCGCGCCAAGCTTACTTACGGGAAAACGCGCAGGCGCACCGGCCCGTAGCACGAACAGCAGAGCCACAGTCACTATTTCAGCCCTTGCGGCCATCGCTCACATTGCACTCCGAAGCTCCGCCACGAATTGCTCCTCACACCCGCTGCACTAATTTATAAACACTTCCTCGGAAGTCGCATGCAGGTGTTTTGAATATCGTAAGCGCGCGCGATGCACCAACAGAACAGAGGGACCGCAACAGCGACGATGCGATTAGAACGCGTACACTTTTGCGGCGCCAGCTACCGAATAAACCACTGCGAGCCCCCAAATGTACACCTTTCGCACCTCCAAGAGAAAGTCGAAGGAAAGTGCAGATTTTGGCTGTCAAGACGCCGCCCACACGCGTCCCCGGAGGAGCATTGTCGCGAGTCATCCATCACGAAGCCCACCGCGCGCCCGCCGCCGGCCACTAATCAAAACAAATGAACAATATCGACTCAAGCTCGGCGTCGTCGGCCGGACCGCGGCCGCTGCAGTTGCGTTGCAGCCCGGAGTTTGCAACGCGGCCGCGTTGCAAACTTATATCACAACGCCCCTTTTTCAGGATCATTACAGACTAGCGACCCGCCCCGGCTTCACACGGATGCAATGGTGTTTTTTTACTACATATATTATGCATGTATAAACCTTCCTCTTAAATCACTATCTATTAAAAAAAACACATCAAAATACGTTGCGTAGTTTTAAAGATCTAAGCATACATAGGGATGGACAGCGGGAAGCGACTTTGCTTTATACTATGTATTGATGATGAAGTATTTTCTAAATTGATGTTAGGTTCGTTAAAATGTTTTACAGATAATTAAACTACAATATACAAAATGAGAGAGATACTATAATAATGTCGTAAATATCGTACCAGTCTGATGCTAAATTATAAAATACCACAAACTTATTTCATTTTTAAACGGTATGCGCTCCCCACATTGCAGTTATCTGGAAACGTGGATAAAGAAAAGTCAATGACACAAACCATATCGGTTTTTGAAGAAATATGCAATACCCGCATTACTCCTTTCCGGACTTGATTACGTAACAGGAAGCAAAATTAAAGGCTTTGATCAAAAACAGCAGAATCTTCGAACGGTTAATATGATATGAAATTTGCATTTCCTTGGAAATCCTTCCTTTTACAATATTCACACAGTGCCGCCCGTCTACTCGTACCACTTAAATAAGCATTTTACATATGTAGCTTGTAGCTGCTATTGTTCTAGACAACAGTAAGTTCATGTCACACAAATGTATGTTCCGGGCAAAGATCTAACCTGCGACCTCTGGTCAACCGTACCAATTTCAAATCAGTCGTCGATTCTTATGGATAAAATTCATTTAAATATTTTGTTTTCTGATTTCTTAAACTATTAACTAATGGAAAATATTTAAGTGTATATCGAAAAGTACTGTAATGTACATCAAAATAACTGATTGCACACCAAAGGTTAGGTTTTGATAATCATTTCATTATTCTTTGATGTGCAGATGCCTCTACAACCCTTTATACTAATTAAAACATGGCATAATATAACAAATCTTCTTCAGCACAAGTATAAACAAAATAGATACATTTCTTTAAACGGATGATTTCATCGACTTGTTAATTTTTTTTGTTTGCGAATTTGGCTAGGAAAGAATATTCAAAAAATTTGCCTAATATGAAAGAGATATTTTTATATGAAAATCGAACGCAGCTGGGAAAATTCGATCATAAGCTCAATCGTAAAAATGTAATTTAACAAGTTAATATTTTGTAAAATCAAAATATTGTTTATTCATGTAGGCTTATGCACTATGCAGTGAGATGCGGAGATGCAGTTATCATTGACTTTATCAGGTAAACAGAATGTCTCTACCACCGGCGTCGGAATGCTAAGGTGTTATCAAGAAGGACCTGTAACTACAATCTCCAATTGTGCACTATTTTCAGTGTTTTAAATTTTTTTCTGAAGATGTAAAAAAAATTACAAATTAATTTAGAATATATTGAATCCCAGTTGACCAGATCACAGGATTACAAATTGACGTATATGATCCCAGTAGGTATCCCAGTATAAATAAGCGCGAGTTATTAACATATTTTTTATAGCATTTAATTTAGTACTTCACATGGAATGTGTTCTATTAAACATCCTGAAGCCTGTACTCGTAGGTATCGCCACTAGGTTTGTCGCATTCGAGTTACCTAGACATGAATTGGAAATGATACTTTTGAGCAAAAGTTATAGAAACTGAAAACTCGAGACAATGAACACAGACAGTATTTGCACACATTGGCAACAGCACCGGTAGTGGTTAACGGACATTGAATAATAATGAGTATTAACAGCTACACAGACCCTTTATTTAATATGAACTTCGCTCTATCGCACTCACACGAAGTGTGACATCTATTCAAACAAACACTAAAGGAATGCAAATGTATTTACTTAAGATAAATAACTGATTATTTCTAATAGAAGTTCACCGGGAACATTGATTTTCATCATAAAACAAAGAATCAAAAGTATTAAAGTTATTCAACGGAATAATGTTAAATGTTCGCTCTCTTTCGTTTCTCCACAATATGTTCTTGCGACGGTGATTCACTCCCAAAGAAAAAAAACATACGGAGGGACGATCGGCGGAGAACGCGGGTGACGCAGTGTCCGAGAGTCATTGATCCCGACACGGTCCCGGCCTGACGACGCCATGTCGGAGCTCGGTGCTCCGCTGATCCCGCCGCTCGCCGTCGCCGGGTTCGCGGCATGCATCGCCGGCGCTGGCGCCCTTGCCAATTGCTCGGTCTTAGCAGCGCTACTGAGGTCTCCCAGAAATGGTTAGTTTTTGTTTTGTGATTTTTTTGTAACTTTACTTGTTGTGCGCCCGTGGCTTGGCCTGCGTGGGGTTGTTACACACACAGAAACTATTTTTACCTCATCATCATATCAACCAAACGACGTCCACTGCTGGACATAGGCCTCCCCCAAGGATCTCCAAACCAACCGATTTTTTACCTTATTTTATCTCAATCGGTTTAGCAGTTTAATTGTAAAAAGATAGATACTTAGGCATTATTTACCTATTACATTACTGAAGGTATTTGCTTAGGTATCTAACTAATTAAAATATCAAAAAATTTAACCTGCAACTTTCTATTTCAGGTCTGTGTTCAATCATCATCCAAATAGCCGTGGCTGACTTCCTCATCATTGGAACGTCAGCATTACCAGAAATGTGGTTTTATAATGACAGAACTTGGAAATTCGGCTACAGCGCTTGTGTGGCATACAGGGGACTGAGCGTATTTGTCTCTACAGCATCGTCGTATTTAATAGCCACTATAGCACTTCACACAATCGCTACTGTTAACGTGGAAGAAAAGGCATTGGAAAGAAGACGGAAACGGAACGACAACGCGGAGGATGACGAAATAGGGTCGTCGCATCATAGTTTGGTGGCAAACAGTGATTCCTCGACTCCACCTAGAACAATGAATGTAGAGTATCGCCTAATGGACACGAGAGTGCCAGTTACACCACCAACTGCATTTGTATGGATATTATCGGCGTCCCTTAGTGTACCGGAGTTTGTGTTAGCTACCACAGTTCATCTGAACCAAAACGTCATATTGTGTACTGCTGTTGACGCACACCACAAACTTAATGTGCATTCATTACTGGCTGCATTTAATCTGTTTTTGCCAGCAATTTTAATGACCATTGCAGCTGTGTTATTAATGTTCAAACTTAAGTCAAAAAATCTTCCAGACCTGGATTTTTGTACCTCAAAAGCAGCCTTAAAGTTGTCACTCTGGATGATATTATTGTACGGTGTGTTGTGTGTTCCGCGATCCGTTGCCGTCGTGTATCACGTGTACTCAAGATCTTACGACGAAAATCAAGCTTCATCGTTTGAAATGGAAAAACTGGATAACATCACATCTACCGTTAGATTAGCTTTCAGCGGTGCGTATTTAGTTTCCACTTTAATTCGACCTTTATTAAGTATGGTTTTATTACCGAAAGTTCGGAAAATGTTTTCATTTGGCTCTCGAACTATGGACAAAGTGTGATGTGTGAATTTATATTTTGTGATTTTGTGTGATGATACCATTGCAATTTTTATGAATCCTCCAAGCAAGATTTAGGTATGTTATACATAAATAGCAATGTTGACGACTCGAAATCTATCAAAGGGTTGATCGAACATTTACGATTGTAGGTACTTACTTCAATTTTATAACAATCGATAGTGATAGAATTAGACGAACTTAAGACGAAAGAAAATTTTACGATATAAAATATCCATCACTTGATGTGATTATATTGAGGTGATAAAGGTAAAACATTATTTGTGGGGTTTGTTTTTGCCAATAATACAGAATCATGCTTAGCTAAAGTAAGTATAAAACTTGAAAGCCTTACGGGATGTGGGTAGAACTGCAGTTTACGTATTTAGGAGTTATAGTAATTGGGACCAAAAAAGATCGCAAAATAACTTTTTTAGAATACTTAGGAACTCTAACAATATTATGTACTGTTATAATATGAAAAAAGGGGCCTTGGGTAGGTATACGCATTAATGTAATAAATATTACTTAATAGGTACAAAGTGCACTCTGTGCCTTTGCATATTGAATTAAAAATAAACTTTAAAAATAATAATTTTTAAAAATTGGGAAATGTAAATTAATAACTTTGTCAATCCATTTAAGTACAGGTAATACCTATTACCTAGGACATGACTTCGATTTCCTGCCTAGTTTCTGGAGTTTTTTGATACCAAATCTATTCGCTAAGTGGCGCTATTGCGATTTGCGATGGCCGGCCGGCCAATTCGACCCACCCCGTTAATTATATAGTCCGCTAGTGATTCTTATTTAGTTTATATTGTTTGTAAATAAATAAATCAAAGAATTACTAAATAATTGAAACTATTTTTTATATCAAGCAGATATTGTAGCTGTATGTTAGTAAATACATAATATAATAAACAAATAAAACGTTTTTTCAATTTTCTTCAACAATAACCAGCCAATTGAAAACACCACATTATTGAATCGTTTTTATTTTGTAATTTCGTAACTCAGTATTCGATCGTATAGGTAATATACGACATTATATTATACGATTATTATATTAAGCTACCTAGTACCTACGATACTATATTATACCTAATATCGTGCAATAGGAGCACATCAACTTTCTTATAAACCAGGAAATGCGTTTTGGGAGTTCCAGTTTCCACTCATCGCGTCCACAAGATATCTGAAACCTATTTAAGCTTCATCACTTTTTCATCAGTGAAGGACTTCGATACTCTCAGTTGACCATCAGCGCTGCGGTCGGAAATACCTTAATCCTGATTTAGACCCCAATTATAAAAGTAGTTGTAGGTATACCTGCAAAAACGGAATTCATGAAGACCGGTTCTGAATCATCGGGCTTGCCCCTTGTATGTTGACGACCTTGTTGGCATAGTGGCTTATTTGAGTGCCAAACAGCACGAAATAGAATCCCGGGTTCACTCAGGGCAAAACTATATTTTATTCAAATTAAAACCTAGTATAAAGAGGATTCATGCGACTGGGACCACTACATAGCTGGGACCGCGGTCCCAGTTGCCTGATTAGTTTTTATTTATTTATTTCGTCAGGCGAGTGGGACCACCCGTAATTTTAATCACAAATCCATTGTTGAAACCTACCAGATTTAGTACAGTTAGCACAAAAGGTGTCATTAATAAAACAAAGTTATGGTCCCAGTCGACCGATTCAAAAATGTTAACAGGTAACTGGGACCGCGGTCCCAGTTTCATATGGTCCCAGTCGCCTGAATCCTCGTATAAACGGTTTCTCAATCGTCCAGTGGTAATCACCGGTGATGGATATAATCGTACCTACTTACTTGTAAGTATAGTACATAGGTACCTACTTATAGGTGGTGGGAACTTTTTCTTTCGCCTACATTCTTTAGAATAAATACCCTTCTTTTTGTGAAAGGAAACACTATTAGATATACTTAACTCGCCGGAGTAGACGAGTGGTGTGTCGGACTCGTGTGCTAATTGTGCCCCAGTCTTTATGAAGACTGATGCACGGAGGATTACAATTTTTAAACCACTGCTTCAGCATCGCCGACGGCAGCGTTTCCTGGTCTTTTTTTTTTTATTGTGGGGAATGCGTTACGCATACCCTCGGCCAGGTGGTGCTGGCGAGAAGCGACAACACCACCCGTCAGAGGGTTATGTGGGACTCTCCTACTCGAGGTGTAGGTATACCCACTAAACCCCACAGTGCCCAACAGGCGCCTTAATGGTAGTGTCACAGGAATCGGCATAGCCTTGCATCTGTGACACTACCAGCGGATCCCTCGCACCCTCCGCTTTGGAGGGTGGGGAGCAGCACTTGGCAGCTACCGCCCGACACGGGGGGCCTACTGGCCCCCTGTACCTCCGCTATGCCACAACCTGCGGTGTGGCCCCGCTTGGGCCGCCGATGCGCAGGGGGGAACGGCAACGTAACACCGGCCCCCTCCAACCGGTTGCGCACCGCGGCCCCCACCTCGCGCCCGAGGGCGCGCTGAGCAGACAGTAATGGATACTGTCCGCTCCCCTCTGTCGCAGGCAGACCTGTCGGTCCGCCCACTTGGCCACTATTAGTTCACCGGAGCCCACCCGGCTACTAAGCCCCCCCACCGCGACAAGGTGATGGCCCATCGGGGGGGAGCGTTTCCTGGTCTGGGAGAACCCTGTCAACCTTAGACATCGCTCGGCGACTTGCCCTCCTCTTGCCAGGAGGGCCTCGATTGCCTTATCCCCTCTCGAAAATTTATAGATAATACCCATGGTACTACTAGGTACTAAATATTAAACAAATAGGTAGTACTTCAGGGATCGAGCCATGGTGGTTCATTCCCGTCCGTCCCACTGAACTTGCTGGTGGGACGAGTACAACCAGTTGAACATCGCAGCAGAGGCGGATTATCCTAAAGGCAAAGTAGGCATGTGCCTAGGGGCGCGACGGTACAAAGGGGCGCGCGGGCAGAAAAAATATACAATATAGCATAAAATTAGGGGCGCCGATGAGATGCTTGCCTACGGCGCTCTCAACGTTTAATCCATCAAGCCCCGGAAAACCAGACACAATAGAAAATCTATTGTTTACGCGACACCCGGCTTTCGGTCGGGTGTTTAAGAGTTAATGCGCCTCTGCATCGCAGGTAGGGCATCGAAACCCGGTCCAATTTTGAAAACCCGGGTTTTCGGGTTTTAGAGAAATCAAAACCCGGGTAGACCGGTTTTTTCGAGCTTTTCGAGCTTTTTATTGTATTTTTTTAAATACACTAATCTGCGTTTATATTTCGATTTCCTACAATGAGTACAAAAAATAAAGGATCAGGAAGAATTAAAATAAATGAAACAGTACTTTGCAAATTACAAAATCAGTTTTAATGTTAAAAAAAGTGATGAAGATTTATTTTTTCTTCAGAATATCTTAAAACTTAGTAAGTAATTTAATCTTTTTTAAATCACAGACTTGCAGAGATTAGTTTTGCGGGAACATACGGAAACGGGGGTAGGAAAAATTGACGAAGGGTTAGGAACTGAAGGGAAGCAGATGATAGAGATGCTTAGGGAACAAGAGGAAAAAATTGAGAAAACCTTCAAGGAGATGGAGAGACTGAAGGAGACGATAGTGACCGACTAAGCCAGCATGACATAATTATGCAAGCGTAGTAGCAGTACCACCGCCCAAGGACCCAATAAAAAGGAGCAACTCGACTTCACTCCTTAGTTATCAGCTCCACAGTTGATACTGAAACATGCGATGAAGTGCTCGAGAAGGTGCGTAAAGCAGTGAACGCAAAAGACGGCTGGGTAACTGTGGTAAGGTCCGAAAAGTGAGGGACCGTTTAGTAATAGTTGCGTCCAGAACTCAAGAGGCAAGGAACAAAATCAAAGAACGGCTAAAAGACGCGGGGAACCAACCACCTTCCATTCGACGAAGTGCACAATCAAGATCCCTTGGTGGTAGTCAAGGATGTGCTAGCACACAGCAACGAGGACATCTTGGCAGCCCTGAGGAATCAGAACAGGGAAATCTTTGGAGAGTTGCAAAAACAGGATGATAGGGCAGAGGTCAAGTATAGGAAGAAAGCCCACAACCCCCATAATAACCGTGTGGTCGTTAAGGTTTCATCTATGATTTACAACAGAATGGTGCACAGGAGGTACCTACGTCCACATAGACTTGCAGAAGGTGAGGGTCGAGGATCAGTCGCCCCTGGTTCAATGCTCAATGTGTTTGGGATATGGCCACGGGCGGCGATTTTGCAAAGAACAGACCCCGAAATGTGGACACTGTGGAGGTGCCCACATCTAGCAGGAGCAGCGCCTGAGTGTTGCAACGGCGTTGCGAACAAGCACGACAGCATGTGCAGGCACACAAATCGTTCACAAGCAGGCAACCTCACCTTGCAGTGGCCCAAGCCAACCTCCAAAGGAAAACCGAAAGAGCTACATCGGCCGAACTCACGATGGAGGCCAGCGTACGCAAATGGGCGTTCGCGCTGGTCCAGGAGCCGTCTGTGGCAGGGGTACGAAGGATGATGGATTACCGTGGAGCGAGAGTCTTGCAAAGTTCTGAAGTATGAGATGGGACAGTAAAGGCGGCGATAGTTGTGTTTGACAACGAACTCGACACCATTACTGTGCCTAAAACTCACATCATCATCATCCGCTGGCTCAGCGACCCGAAGTGGATCTTGGCCTCCAACATGATATTACGCCACTGCTCCCTGTCTTGAGCAACCTCTTGCAAATTGACAGGCCCCAGCAACTCGAACAGGTCCCTCATGACCATATCTCTCCAGCGGTACTTTGGACGCCCGACCAGCCTTCGAACACTTGGCACCCCCATGTGCGCACGCTTCACCGCGCGATCCTCCTCCATGCGTTCTACGTGGCCCAGCCAGCGGAGTCTGTGGGCTTTGGTTTCTCCCATAATGTTAGGCTGCATTATGAGTTCCTCAACCTCACAGTTCTTGCGTATTCTCCAGCTGCCATTTTCGTTTCTCGTCGGTCCCAAAATCTTCCGCCATATCTTCCTTTCGGTTACCAGAAGCTTGTTTCCTCAATGTGAGCGTCCAGGTTTCACAGCCATGCATTAAGATTGGACGTATAATCGTCTTGTAAATTCGAATCTTAGTAGTTCTGCTTAGAAGCCTAGACGTCAGCACGTAGTGAAGAGCAGTGGTGCATCGCAAGGCATTTTGTACACGGATGTCGATCTCCTGCTCTCTTGTATGAGTATCGGTGACCGTGCATCCAAGGTATTTGAATGCGGCGATGCCCTTGTAGGTCACATCTTCCACGCGGAGATGCTCTCGGGGACGTCTGGTATTCCTGTATCTCTTCATGTGAAGGTACTCAGTTTTTCCGCGGTTGATCTTGAGACCCACTTTGGCCGCTTCCTCTTCCAGCACTCTTGCCATCGTTCGCACCTGATCCTCTGTCTCGCCCAGTAAGGCTAAGTCGTCTGCGTAACCAATCACTCTATGCTGTCCATTCAGTCCTACCCCTGCATCGGTCATTATAACTTTGCGGACCACGTACTCCAGTACTAAATTGAACAGCATAGGGGAAAGCGCATCTCCCTGTTTATAGTACGAGATCCCACTGCTCGATTCTGCAGGTATCTGTTTTTTTGATACAACTAATTTTAAATGAATGTTAAGGAAGTATACAATGAAATAGGGAATGGTTGCCTAAAAAATATTAGCCGCAATTACCTGTAATTAATTTTGGTATAATTAATTCGCGACACTAAATTGCAACTATATGTTTTTTTAATGAATTTTACGACATTTGAAAGATAATAATGTCACAAATTGAAAAAACAATGGTTGCCAGCTCTCAGTCGGCCGCATCATTAGGGTTGCCAGCTGTAAACAGGTACGTCAGTGTTCAACAGCAATAAATATATTATATTTTATTGCTGTTCTAACAACTTTCAACTACCTACTACACGGGCAATAAAGGATTCTATTATGGACTTTTTTACATAGTACTACCGGAAAATAAATTACCCGTGGAACTAACCAGTAGAACTAGACATAGGAACCACGGGCAACGCGTGGTTGCACGATGTAGGTAAGTGGGTAGGTGTCCATCCCAGCCTGACATCGGTAGATGTGTGGCCCTCACAAGCATTCTGCGGCGTTCCTGGTAGTCATATCAAGCCCACGGACGATGCCGACGGTGATGCAAGAGCGCCGGGTGGGATAGTAGGTATTCTCCGTGCACCAGTGGAGCTGCTGCACAGAGTCCCACACACGGCTCGCTTACCCCAGGCGGGTTATGGACTATGGTGCGTAAATACATTCTCCTCGACAAAAAAAATAGAGAAGGCCCTTACAAGCCTGCTGCTGTATACAGCGTGGAATTATTCCACTTTGCCCCACCAAGCCGCCCCACTGGTGGGGCAAAGTGGAACGTTTCAAAATTCGCAGTGGAATATGCCCCACTAAATCGATTTGGTGGGGCAGATTCCACTGCTTTAAAATTAGGTGTATTCTGCCCCACTAGGGTTGGCATTTTAAAATGTAGTTGGGTTTACTCGTACATATATTGTAATATTTGTCTATTTAAGTTTTATGTTACTTGAGCAAATATCATAGCTGTGGTATATGCCTATATGGTAGTGTGTTCATTGAAACTATAAATTAATGTTCTTAAAAAAATATAATTTGTTTTTTTAATCCTCCTTTTTTGAAGTCTGTTAAAAACTTACTATTAGTCTTGATTACGTAACAAACTTCTCTAAGTCTTGATTACATAAGTACTAGACTTCTTGACAAAAAACAAAGCTAAAAATGTAACTTAAAATCTTTGTAAATAAAAATGAATTGCTGTTCGTTAGTCTCGCTAAAACTCGAGAACGGCTAAACCGATTTGACTAATTTTAGTCTTGAAATATTCGTGGAAGTCTAGGGAAGGTTTAAACTATTAGAAAATATGAAAATTGTGAGTAATCTTTATAAATAAAAATGAATTGCTGTTCGTTAGTCTCGCTTAAACTCGAGAACGGCTGAACCGATTTGACTAAAAATATTCGTGGAAGTCCAGGGAAAGTTTTAAACTATGAGAAAATATGGAAAAATTGCGAGGAAAATACTAAAGTAAGTGATACGAGGTTCAGCGGGTCAGCTAGTGTAAAAAAAAAATTAGTTAAAATTATGTTTTTAAGTTACAATTATGAATATTTTATTTTTCAATTAATGGTTTCTGATCTGTGATTCAAAAAACAAATTATATTTTTTCTGAGAACATTTATAGTTGTGAGTAACAGCGTGGTCCGGTGAGGAAGAGGTCGGCGGTGGCGAGCAGGAATAAAACTTCCAACGTAGAGGATTTCGTGTACGAAATTACATACAATCTTGGTGGACCCCGCAACGTGTCTTACTAAGTAAAAGCACGAGGCGTGATACACTTTATACACACACACTGATAGAAGCTACTCTGGGTGCAATCTACTGATAATGTTAGACTTTGTTGGCCTAATGTTAGGAAAATCGTAACGCTTGGTATAAGTAAAGTACTCAGGGAATCATCTATTGGCGCAGGAATGAGCTAACTAGTTTGACGTTTGGCGGTTTTACAAAAAGAGGTTGTTACAAGTTTCATTTAACACAATACCATATACCACATCGAATGCTACTTGCTTAATTCACATAAAACTTAAATAGAAAAATATTACAATATATTATGTAAACCCACCTACATTCTAAAGTGCCAACCCTAGTGGGGCAGAATACACCTAATTTTAAAGCAGTGGAATCTGCCCCACCAAATCGATTTAGTGGGGCATATTCCACTGCGAATTTTGAAACGTTCCACTTCGCCCCACCAGTGGGGCGGCTTGGTGGGGCAAAGTGGAATAATTCACAGCGTGTTACCTAACACGCTGTGAATTATTCCACTTTGCCCCAAACCCAAACCCGGTTTGTAACCCGAGGGACATATTTAAGGAGAGTGTTCAGAATCCGATTTAGAGTACAATTCGCTATAAAAAATATATCTTTAATTTTTTTCATAATATTATCCTACTTAATAATTTATGTATGCATACCTAAAAATCCCGTGTGCTAAGCGGCCGGTTATGCCCCAAAATCAAATTGTACGCAAGTACAATTTGAGTCGTACCGTACTTGAACGAGTGCACGAAATAGGTACTGTGAAGGGAAGAGTGCCCAGACGTTACGCGGATTTTCAGGTTTCGACTAAGGCTATTAACAGATACTTACCAGAATTTTTATTGATTTATACTTATTTTGTTTTAAGGAAGCATGGACTATTTGGGGTTTAAATATGTCCCTCGCATTTCCTGTCATACTGTATATTATTGTTACCCTAATTTTCTTTTTCGCGCTCAGGTAAGTACTTATCATACTTAAGTCATTAACCATCTGCCAGTGCACTTCAGACCCACCATACCCCTGGTTATAAAGTGGGTCTACAACCGTACCACTAAACAAAGTGAGTTGTGAGAAAAGAGCATAATTTTTTCAATATTATTGAACAGTTTTTTTAATAAAAGTGAATGTCGAAAAACAAGTGAATGTCAGGAAAACAAATGAATGTCGGGAAAACAAATGAATGTCGGGGAAACAAGTGAAGGTAGAAAAACATTGTCTAGTGATTCGAAGTTTAAAAAACAGATTTTAGACTATCGACATTTACCAAAATCACGGATTTTAATGAAATAGCAAAGCTCAAAGTTAGTGCATTGAAATTGAACAAAATTGTTTTTTTTAATTTCAAATCTTTAGACAATGTTTTTCTACCTTCACTTGTTTCCCCGACATTCACTTGTTTTTCCCGACGTTCACTTGTTTTTATGTACTTAATCAATAAACTGTCAAATAAAACAAAAAAATGTATGCTTCTTGTCAGTTCCCACATCCCTATTTGTTCAGTGGTACAGCTTAGGGATTGCAACCGGTTCTACCCGGAACCGAAAGAACCGGGAAAAACCGGTTTTTTTCGACAGCTTAAGAACCGGTTCCAGAAACTTCAAGAACCGGTTCTTTCGGTTCTTTCGATTCTTTCAGGTTTTGCACAATTCATCATCATCATCATCCCAGCGTATTCCCGATTGCATCCAGTATGGAGCTCAGGGTCCGCTTCGACTATGATCCTAGATTTGACAAGCCTGGTTATTACAATGGAGCGATTGCCATCTGACCTCCGTAACCCTTACAAGGGAAACCAGACCTACTTGGAACATAGTCGGGACCAACTGCTTAACGTGCCTTCCGAAGCACGGAATCATCATTCTTTTCAGACATTCAGGTGATTCATGCCTGCAATGTCCTAACCAAACTGGAAACAACCACACAAAGTGATGTTCCCCGTGGGATTCGAACCCACGACCTCCGGGTATTAGAGCCGAACGCTCTTACCACTGTACCACGGAGGCAGTTCATTTTTGCACAATTATCATAAAGAATTGTTATAGGAAGGTATTTAGCATGAATCGAGCTTCCATAATCAGCTTACTATGAGCTGTTAATAAGACAAGAATTCACTCACAATTTTTTTCCTGAGTAGCAAGATTATTATTTGCAGTACTTGGCTTATTGTAGGATAACCAAATAGTTCTGAAACAACTTCTAGTAGCCGAAATATTCTCATTATAATTTTCTATAAAAATAACATCTCTACTCTTTACTACTTTGTGTGTTTTAGGGTCCATCAGGCGATATCACTTTGATGCTTTACAATAACCCACAAATAACATTTTTGTTGATTTTTTATCCCATTTTCGTCGTTTTTCTTTTGGGATATGCATCATTGCTATAGTGCCAAATATTTTCATATGTGACAAATCTGGTTTCTTACCTTTCCATAATTCATAGGGGGTTTTACCTTCTTAAGACTTTGTCGGAGAGCGGTTTACAACATATGCTGCAGTTGCTAATGCTTCAGCCCAATACTGCTTCTCCAGGTTAGCATAGAACAGCATGCATCTCGCTCGTTCTACTAAAGTCTTATTCATCCTTTCAGCCAAACCGTTGTGCTGAGGAGTATAGGGAGTAGAGGTTTGATGAATTATACCATGGTTAGACAAAAACTTTTCAAAATTATAGTTGCAGTATTCTTTACCATTATCGGTGCGAAGGTTGACTATTTTGCCATTTTGTACTATACATCCCTGGTTATTGAATGTAACTTTAAAACCATTCTTCACAATTGTACTAACTGAAAGTAAATTTGCAGCTAGCCCAGGCACAAATAAAACATTTTTTACTTGTATTTTATCCTTTCCATTTACTTGAATGTCCACACAACCAACTCCTTTCACAGGTAACGGTTCTCTGTTGGCTACTGTAATATTCTTGACCGTTGGTTCTGTGACATTGTACATCCAATCATTCCTGCTTGTCATGTGCATGGATGCACCCGAGTCTATATACTATTTATAACTAATGCTGTCTTTCTCAGTTGCTGAGAAAGCTGCTATAAAACTAACACTTTTATCATCTTTACTTTCCATTGGTTTCTGCTTACAGTTACTTACAAAATACCCCTTTCGGCTGCATTTGAAACACCTAGGAACTTTCTGTTTCCCCTGCTGAGTGTTACTGAAAGTTTTCTTTGTACTTGAATACAAGGCAGTTGACTTTGAAAGACTAATCTCCTTTATAAGTTTAGTTTTCACTGAGTCAGCACTTATTTTAATTCCAGAACTCTCTAGCCCCATGATCATGGGCTTATATTCCTCAGGTAGCCCGGCCAACATGAGAGTGCCAAGCCACTCGTCATTAACCTCAAAACCAATATTCCGCAGCTTGTGAGCTGTGTTCATAATCTTGCTTTCATAATCTTCAACACTGTTACTTGACTCCAAAGTGGTGTTGATTAAATCCTTAAGTAATCCGACTCTTCTGGTCAGGCCATTATCATCGAAAGCTCTCTGTAAACTATCCCATACTTCTTCTGCTGTCTTGCATTCTTGGACATAGACGTAACTTTGTGGGTCTAGTCGTAAAATAAGCTTTGACTTCGCTTTAACATCCTTGCTTGGATCCACTGGCTTGCTATCGGGGCGCTCGATACAGCACCACAAGTCTTCATGCTCCAGATATGTTTTAAGGCTGAATTTCCAGGTAGCAAAGTTTTCTCTGCCAACCAATTTTTCCAAATTAAACATATTTGAGCCCATTTTTCGTGATTTTCTTCGTTAGCGTCACTTCAGATTCAAAATCGCAACGACCAATTTCACGGACTGAGTTCGACTAAACTTCCGACCGTATTTCCAACAGTACCACAACGGAACTACGCTCTGCTACCATAAAGGATATTCCTAGGTTGTTGTGGTATAGAAATAAACGGCTTTTAGATAAAATTAATTACAATTTATTCACGAGAGATCACAATGACAAGACGTTACAACGGCAAGAGAGAAAGATGGCGCCAAGCGCGCAGAAAAAAAAACTAAAATGGTTGCATTCCATTTCACTAACACATTTTGGTGTTGATTATAGTAGTTGATTTAAAAAAAAAGTGTTCTTTTAATAAAAAAAGGCAATTTAATTTTTTTTATTTTGGGAACCGAAAGAACCGAAAAAAGAACCGGTTCTCCCGGTTCTTATGACCACAAGAACCGAAAGAACCGGTTCTTTAAAACAGGACCGGTTCTGCATTCCCTAGTACAGCTTTAGACCCACCATACCACCAGAGGTATGGCGAGTCTGAAGTGCTGCCAGTGGATAAATTATAGAATTTGTAAGTAGTTTCAACGTTGATAAGTCACCGAGCCAGATGGGATACAATCATACCAAAATATTGTAGACGCAAAATCCCTTATTCCCCGTGGTCCCTTTGATAGTCCCTGGAAGGTACCACGGGAAATCATTTTCCCCGTGGTCCCTGAAATTAAGATGTGCAGATATTACATACTTTTGCGCTTTTAACAATTATATTTTAATCGTGGGCCTGCGGGCGAATAGAAGTTCCAACGGCATCCACCCAGCAAAGGTCAACGGTATTGATTTTTGTAATAACATTACGAGCGTCGCGTCTGTTTCGAAGAGGGGCGTAATGGCTATTATAACGAAACACAGGGACTTACACCAAGTTTTCAACCAGAGAAAGAGAAGACCGAAACTAAAACGTCTAGACTTTCAACACAACAAAGGGTCTCTTCTGCTCCAAGCTTGGAATCAAATTCTTGGTTCAATCGCACTAGTTCCATTATGATACTACGGCGAATTTTTTTCTCGTTAGTTTCATTTATGCATATCCTTTGTACCTAGATTGGGATTTCCGATGGGGATTTGTGGAATAACCCGTTGTAGACTATGTTAAGAATCAATCAGCGGCATCATGTCAGAATCCGGTAACAGGTAATTACGCCACCTCATTGCATCGTTGTCTTTTAGACTGGGGCTGGTCTAGTTTGAGTATCGTAATAATAATATTTAGACAAACATCTTTTGGGGTTAATAGGTGGCGGTTTATTTAAAATATTGATTCTAAAACTAAAAATTGTATTTAATACAAAAGTTTATTGGTGAAAACATGAAAAATATAATAGATTAATGGCTGATAAAATGCAGCAGAAATGTTACAATATTAATTTGTCCATCACAAAAACTATTTCGCTAATAAATGCCTGAAAATCCAGAACTATTAATAATTAGTGATGGGCACAACAAAATGGTTAATGTCAATGTCAACAATAAAAGTTTTGCTTTGGTAATAATTACACATTTAAAAATTTCGGAGGACATCACAAAAACCACATAAGACACTAACAAGTTTTTTGTGCCCTAATGTTGATTACAGCCATTACAAATAGTTGATTTTTGAAAATTCATTTCATTGGGTCTTGGGCGCACTTTTAACAAAGTTTACTTTACCTAATTGCAAAATTTCAAAACAATATTCACCATCATGATCTCCATTTCACTGCGGACATGCGGCGAAAGGAATGTTATTTGGGGCCGACCAGGCTGTTAAGTAAATACTAATTATGAAAGGAAAACACTTTTAACTTAAGAAACCGTAATTTTAATAACTTAAGTTATAAATATTTATATTCATCAGGTCAGCTCGATATCTGTAATCCAGTGTAAATACAGAAATACAAAACCGTCAAAGATGACACATAACATTTAATTTTAGACGGAACGTGAAGGTCCGCTGCGAACGACATTTTTAACATTTTTTTTTACAAGCGACGGCTCGCAACAGCGGCGGAGGGCGCGCGCCGCGCGGCGTTCTCGAATGTTACTCGTTTTCTTATAAAACACCGATGAGAACAAATGCGTGTGCTGGGGGTGAGCGCGGCCCTGGATTAGTTGTCGCCGCCCTCGGCCGGCTCGTCGCCGTCGCCCTGCGTGTCCGACGTCCACAGCGTCAGGTTGTCTCGCAGCAGCTGCATGATCAGCGTCGAGTCTTTGTACGAGTCCTCGTTCAGTGTGTCTAGTTCGGCGATCGCGTCATCGAACGCCTGAAAAATAAAAATGCATTAGACAAATTGTAAAAGATCATCTACTACAAAAATAATATTCGACTTAAAAATCTCTAAATTATGATTTTTGAAAATTTTAAATTGTTAATTATGAAATATACACTCTGATGCTGGCTGGATCGAGTTAAATGTTAATTGCTCATAACATGTCCATGCTGGTATGATATTAGTGAATTTTATTACAATTTTCATATCATTAACTTTTTCTCATGCACAGTGAAAACTTTTTCAGTAAGTTAGTATGTATTGCCGTCTGTTTAACATGGGCACACTGCAGACCAATTGGGCAATATAAGAAACCTGTTTAGCTAAGTGGCACGCTCGCGCAGGGGAGTTGATAATCTCGTAATAAAAGACGGAAAAGTTGAGTGCTAAACCAAGTCTGATGGGGTGGGTTGGTTGCATTTTGGCCTTAGCAATGTCGAACGCCTCCTGGTAGGCCTTCTGCGAGTCCTCCACGACGGCTGGGGACAAGCGAGCAGTTTAATACGCTGAACCAGCACCCTCGATCTCGTGCCAGCCAGCACAGAGCCTATGCGTAACTGACACAAATAATGACCTGTTTGGCGAGTTGACACGCCTTGTCTGGTGAATTTAATATCTCATAATAGAAGACGGAGAAATTTAACGCCAGACCCAGCCTTATTGGATGTGTGGGCTGCATTTTCGCCTTGCTGATCTCGAAAGCATCTTGGTATGCTTTCTGTGAGTCCTCTACTACAGCTGTAATATAAAGTGGTATTATAGGACAAAAGAGATGAAATACAGTTTAAAAAGAAAGGGCAAGTTTTTAGGTATCATCATTGATCACAGATGGTATGGAATACTAATATGAACTCAGGAATTTCCATTATAAAAAATTAAAAAGTAATTATTTGAACTTACAATTTCTGGTTTCACCTGTGGCCACTTCTGCGAGGTACCTGTAGTAATCTCCCTTCATTTTAAGGTAAAATACTTTACTTTCTGGATTACTAGCTTTAGGAATTAGGTGCTTGTCGAGTAAACCCTGAAAAAAAAAACTTTAATTAGTAGAGGGTTGAAAAAAGTTTTTTAACGTTTTTTTATGGAATGAACTAAGTGTAGTAAGTGAATACGAAATATCTTCATATTTGAAATATTTTGTATGAATAAAATCTTTAGAAGAATCTAAGACGGGGCAACGAACGAAAATGGGATAGGAGCGCGCGCAATGACGCGGCGCAATACGTCACACCGCCCGCCCCCTCTCGCTAAAAGCCGCACCGCGCCCCTGCATGCTCTCACGTGTTACCTGGCGTTATAACGCCCATGATTAATAAAAACGGAGGAAATGACCACAACTGCTCGCTTGCATCACCCGCCAAATAGTCGGCGCTCGATGTAACGTCATTCGCGTAGGAAGACTTCATTGTTAATTAAAATCCTTTTTTACGCGAAAATACTACGCAAATCTAATACAAAACGATGTCACTTAACCTTAACATTTTTACTACAGTAATAAAACTGCAATAAAAAGATCCTTACCAAAACATCGTAGCAGATTTCTCTGAGCTCCTTTTCTACTTTAACCCTATATTCTTTTGCCATCTGTTGTTTTCTTTCCGATCCTTCGGTTTTCTGTTCAATTGAGGAAATTACTCGCCATGACGATCGTCGGGCTCCTACTACGTTCTTATAGGCAACGGAAAGAAGATTCCTCTCCTCATTGCTGAGTTCGACACCGGTTTCCGTGACTTCCTTCATCGCGGCCGCCATGTCGTCATATCGTTCAGCCTGCTCCGCCAACTTGGCGCGTTGCACCAGTTCCTCTTTGTCGACGGACATCGTGGACGTTGGGAGAGGATTATTTCACTGATGCCCCTGCAATAGAATTTTTATCACATGTAAACCGCCTGAAACGCCAGCGAAGATTTATCTAATTCTGAATTTATTCATCAGAAAGACTAATCTTGGGCGTCACTTTCACCAAAGCGAATCGCAATATTGGAAATGAGTCATCATGAAATATGGCGCACCTTAGAGGCTAACGAGCGCACTGGCGCAGTATGAAAACTCAACGCAGCTCTAAGAGCGACCCTCACGCCAAACGCAACATCGACGCGGCGTCCGTTCGAATTGACAGCATCTCACAGACTCGAGCAACTAGCTAGGCACGCGCCGAGTCGCCGCGCCGCCGCTTGGTCACCGCCACTGCGCCACCGGTATTGATCCGCCGACGCGGGATAAACACTCCAGACGAAATACGACTAGCGCGACGCTTGCACACACCCCTCACCCTCGCCACACACCCCGCGTGCACCGCGCCCGTCGGCCCGGCGCCTACCTATGCTACCCTTATCTCTAGCTACACAGCCTTCATCTGTAGTCTTGTTGCTAAGAAGATCCAATATGCACCAACGATGCATTACTACTACAATACAATGCACGAAATAAAAAAAAAGATAGACAAACACTAAAAGTACATTACATTCTAGTCGCAACGCGAAAGGTATCTAGAAAAATGTACAATTAGGAATATTTTTTTGTAAATAGTTTAACTGACCTCTCTTATGAAAACAGGCAAAGCGCTAATCTTTAACTATAGGCATCACAATGTTTAATTCTTTAGAGCTTTTGTTGTAACTTAATCTACGCAAAAAAAAAACAACTCAATAATGTAGACAAGAAAGTTACGTTTACGTACGTTAGTTACGTTTGACGCACTGCAGATTGCTGTATTTACTTGATACAATGTACTAACATATTTCAAATTCTGTAAAAGGAATCAATACAGGTATGAACGAACATAGCCCTACGCTCGCAACCTGCTTGCAACCTACACACACATAACAACCCTTAGTCATCATAATTGATTGGAACTTATGTATTCCACTAAAACATCTCAGTTTTATAATACGTCAAAACAAGGGTTGTTTATTTTAAAAATAACCTGGTAGAAATGACAAACAACTAGGAAAACAACACAAATAGGTAGTTACTTAAACCGTTTTATCTTTTTCTGTTTTGTGAGACAAACCGCCATATTCCATAGGTATGTCAATAAGGTAGAAAATCGCTTGCACCTGTTTTTTTTACTTCAAATCAATAAAAAATGTTTTAACGACATTCATTTGTTTTCCCGACATTCATTTGTTTTTCCGACATTCATTTGTTTTTCCGACATTCATTTGTTTTCCGAAATTTTATTAAATGTATTGATTGCTCTATTTTGAATCAATTTTCTTAAAGTATAACAACATTTGACGAGCCATTTGGTGTAATGGTCGAGAAGTCTGCTATTACACCAAAGGTCGCGGGTTCGATCCCCGCACGGTACAAACATTTGTGTGCATGAACATGTCTGTTTGTATCGGTCTGGGTGTTTCTATGTATAATATGTATGTATTTACAAAAAATAAAGTATAGAGGGTGTCCCAGAAACAATGGATAAACCTTTAACTGTCGATAGGTTTTGTCAAGACCTCTCTAATCTCAAATTTTGACTTTAGTAAAAATATCTCGGTTTTCAAGATAATCGATAGTTTAAGGGTTTTTTTAAAATGCCACTTTCGGTTGGTTTTTAATGTGCCATTTTTACAAATATGGACTTTTTCTAATTCAGTTTTTTTTAATTTCTAAAAGCATAGTTCAGCTATCAATAACAATGGTTAAAATTGAGCTAGTTAATCAAGAAGTGCTTCAAAAAAAACAATCTTCCGAAAAAAATAAAACAAGATTATTTTTCCTCATGTTTGGTCAACTACCATGTAAAAAAAATGTATGGCGCTCATCGTGCCCATTATCTTAAAAACTTGCTTAGTTATTCTAGTTTCCGAAAAGGTACAATAAGCTTATGTTTTCTGTATCTCTTAAACTTTATGACTGGTTGAATAGCAAATAGTATGAATTTTAAAAATATTCTTTTTTCGGACTTATTTATTATTTGTAAGTTTTGAATAAAGTATTTGAATTAAAACAACATGTAATTTTAATTTTTTATTAAATTTACAATAAATGTTCGAATTGGCCTCCTTGCGCTCTGACACACGCCCTGCATCTTTTTATAAAATAAAATTTGATGCGGCGCGCGTAACCAGACGTTTTTATGTATGCAGCTGCATTTTAAAAACGTCTGGTTACGCGCGCCGCATCAAATTTTCTTTTATAAAAAGATGCAGGGCGTGTATCAGAGCGCAAGGAGGCCAATTCGAAAATTTTTTGTAAATTTAATAAAAAATTAAAATTACATGTTGTTTTATTTCAAATTCTTTATTCAAACTTACAAATAATAAATAAATCCGAAAAAAGAATATTTTTAAAATTCATACTATTTGCTATTCAACCAGTCATAAAGTTTAAGAGATACAGAAAACATAAGCATATTATACCTTTTCGGAAACTAGAATAACTAAGCAAGTTTTTAAGATAATGGGCACGATGAGCGCCATACATTTTTTTTACATGGTAGTTGACCAAACATGAGGAAAAATAATTACTTGTTTTATTTTTTTGGAAGATTGTTTTTTTTTTTGAAGCACTTCTTGATTAACTAGCTCAATTTTAACCATTGTTATTGATAGCTGAACTATGCTTTTAGAAATTAAAAAAAAACTGAATAAGAATAAGTCCGTATTTGTAAAAATGGCACATTAAAAACCAACCGAAAGTGGCATTTTTAAAAAAAAACATAAACTATCGATTATCTTGAAAACCGAGATATTTTTACTAAAGTCAAAATTTGAGATTAGAGAGGTCTTGACAAAACCTATCGACAGTTAAAGGTTTATCCATTGTTTCTGGGACACCCTGTATAAGTAATGTTTATCCGTTGTCTGGCACCCATAGCACAAGCTAATGCTTAGTTTGGGGCTAGATGGCGCTGTGTGAATAATGTCCCAAGATATTTATTTATTTATTTATAAACCGAAGAAAAATACACGTACAATATGTGAAGTCGATTTTGCAACATTCTTGATTTTCTGGTCAATGGTACAACGACGGGTCAGTAGTACCATTGATAAAATGTTGTATCACTTGTACCATCAATGGTACTAGTCAATGGTACAACTGACCCATCGCCTTATTATTTAATAAATAGCGAATCATTGCTTAAAGGTAAAAGTAAGGCGCGGTCGTTTCCTGATTAAGTTTTCAATAACGGGTTTAGATTTATTAGTATCTTCAATCCAATATTTTACGCCGTTTGGTACCTAGATCTATACATGAATTTCATAAAATATGGCGGTTTGTCTCACAAAAACAGAAAAAGATAAAACGGTTTAAGTACCTACCTATTTGTGTTGTTTTCCTAGTTATATATATGTTAGTACATTGTATCAAGTATCATTTTTAGTAGTTTTGAGAATTCGTCTATTTGCGAATTAGCCCTTTCGAGCCTCGTCGAGACGCGTTGGTCCGTTGTTATCCGAATTGGGGCTTTATGCAAATAAACGGAAAATTCATTGTTGTTTCATTGTAATTGAAATACCTAATTTCATTTTAGTCTGTGGTTTGATTTTGACCAATATCGCGCACGCATCTCAAAATTTGCGTTCTGCGCGATTCCCGCCCCGATTTCAAAATGTTTGCCGGGACCTGTACCCTCTGAAAATCAGTAACGCATCAAAAACAAGGAAATGCAGATGCAGCTGCAATATTCCCATACAACATGAAAAGTTCGTTACAGACAAATATTACGCGTTTTCGTTACGAATTTCAAGCTTAGGCCATTATGCCAGGACTGGTGCAAACACATTAGTTACACATTTTCACCTGCTCATGCTGAAATAGGCAAAATTTTTTTTTTATTAATAACTTTCTTACGTCTTCCCTAGATAGGTATATTATATGTCATGGAATTCATTAAAAGATAGATTTAAAAAATTTCTATCTTGTTTCATACAATCAAATTTAATACATAAACAATGATCATGGCTTATCTTTAACAAATATATTAAATTTATATCTATGTCTGCCCTTTCAATAAGTTTCAAACTTGTAATGAAACTGAAAGGATCTTTCAAGTGTGGTGAAAGAGATACAATAGGGTGGATGACTAGGTATGTCTAGGTAATTTTAAATGATTTTTTATTCACACTGAAACATTAAAACCATGATTATTTATTTGTGAAATCACAATCATTTTACCGAAAAAGAAAAAAAAGAGACTGCGATCGGCCTTTGTGTTGCCCATTCAACTTGAAAAGCCTACTTAAGTGTAAATTAATTTAAAAACAGAAATAGATGTTTTTCTTTATTAGTCTATATGATCCCATAGTTGAGCAAAGGTCCCAAATCTATCCAAAGAACTCAATCTTTAAAGAGATATTAGTATTTTTATTCTTAAAATCTAAAAATTCTCTTAAAATAAATTGTGTGATTCAAAATTGTGCCTTATTGCATTAAGACTTTTGATAAATTTTTTTTATAAAAGCACATGAATGCAACGTTTGATATGTTTCCCAATGAGTCACACTGTAACCAGTAACACTGTAACCAGTAACACTGTGACTCGTTGGGAGACCATTCCGAAATAATTCCCATAATAATATTTGAGTATACATAAATTATGTATACTCAAAGATCCCAACCAGTCACACTGAACAGAATATATTATTATAAAAAAAAGGTTTTCAGGGTTTAAAAAAAAACCACGAAGGCTAAGGCGCCTTAGCCTTCTAAACTATATCCATACGAATTAGTTTTTTAACAATTGACAAGCATTTGGCAAGCTCACAGAGTGGTGTGACTGGTTGGGAATTATTAAGAAAAGTTTCCCAACGTGTCACAGTGTGACTGGTTGGGAATTATTTCACAAAGTTTTCCCAACGAGTCACAGTGTTACTGGTTACAGTGTGACTCGTTGGGAACAAACGATTTAATATAGCTATAAAACAAAATTTCTTTTTACACCTACAACTTATACAAGCTATGTTATAAAGTATAGAGTGGTATTTTTATATCCATGATGATGTGCTTTTAAAGTTTCTGTTTTGATTATTGTATATTATTGTGACATCAGTTTAAACAGTAATAAAAATATGTAAAATCAATATTAAAATATGTGGCAGCACAAATCTTACAATAATCTTGTATGAATAAATTGTTTGATTATGCCTAGGACAGAAGCATATTGCATATCCTATTTTAAAGAAAAAAAAACAATGAAAATCATGCCCTTCAAACATTTTGGTCATGCATGACTTAAGTTTTAATCTTTTGGCTCTGCTCTAATAATATGTCTGTGAGTGCCACATATTTGTCTCAATGGTCCCCAAACACATATGAAAAAGATAGAATTAAAAGTCACAAATAGTACCTACTTAACATAAAGAAATAAAATGTATAGATGTTTATCAATGTTACAAGAAAAAGAAAACAGTACCTATCTCTTTTTATTAATTAATCTACGATTATAGTTAACCACAATTAGAGCTCTTTAACAGATAGACCACATTACATTGCATTACATTACAGCATTATCATTCTTGGGTGATGAAAACTCAGGAACTTTTCTTATAAACATCACCTTTCTTACCCTATCCATGTATAGCAAAGATATAACTAAACTTGAAGGCATTTTGTTCAGGAAGATTTGTTCCTGACCCTAAACCTAATTTATATTATTTCCCATGTAAAACTGCCTTTGGTCAGTTAAGTAATAATGAACCTCCAAACATGTGGATATTATGAGCTTGGTGTTATTCAAAATATGATGAGACAAAGAGGCCTGTTTTCGACTGAAGTACCTAGAAGGCATAACTAAAATTACGATCTTAAGTAGTTGTTTTATACAATTGCACATACCTATGAGAAAACAACACTATTTGCCCCCGATTCAATGTCACGCACGTGCCCATCTCGTAAGGCGATAGGTACGAGCCAAGCAAATTCTATGCCACACCAACGCGGATTCCGAACCTTATTCATCGTAGTTACACAACCGAACTTAATTATTAGGTATAAATTTATTAAAATTTCATTAAAACTAAATCAATTAAGTAACACATCAGGTGTATGCACAGTATGCCCTTCTTGCAAGAACACATAGTAACAAAATTGACATTAGGTCGTTATCGACCAAGATAACGGCGTGACTACGCACGGTAAAATTACGACGCATTACATAGATAACTGGGTACTTCAAAATCATTATTTTAATATATCACGCCCACAGCCGTTATAACACAAAATCATAAGAAGATGAAATTTAATTTATATTTCAATCACGATTTATCTTTAATATTCCAAAAATATAATTTTGCAGGCATGTAGGGTGACTATGAAATAAGAGCTAAAAGCCAACTTACTGATAGTTCCGAGTGCGAATGAAGACTAATTAATAATTAAGAGAAAGCTAATAAAGGACAAAGTAAAATGATTGCATCTAAGATACGCCACATTAACTTGGATTACAAAAATTTAGAATGATAGCTAACCGCACCGCGAAATGTGTCGCCGGCACAGGCAAAATGGCTGCTAAAGGGGCACTCCTTCCTTCTATGCGTCACAGTCACAGACTCGAACAAATTCAATTTTACAACATAGACACTTCAAAGTAAACACTTAAAATTAAACTCACTTGATAGAATTTCAAAACACTTACTTGTTGGAAGGGAAAAAAATTAATAAAACCAGCAAATGGCTGTATAATATCAGTTTTTCTCTTGCGGTGAACGATACACTACACTCATACACTGACGGCAGCGGGGCCAGAGGGGAAACAAAAACCGGAACAGGGTTCTCAATTCAGGTCGGCCATTTTGAAGGAGTCAGAAAAAAGGTACACAGACTATAAAACTGACTTAAATATCACTTCAATTTTACTGTTATCTCTCTCTTTCATTAGAATAAAGAATGAGAAAACCATTGACACCAACTCGTTCAAATATTCCGTCATCACGACTGGAAATGGTCGAACAGGAAGTACTAAATAAAGCGCGTATTTTTAAATACCTATCTAAGTTAAGGGCATGTTATGTGGATCTGTTATTACGACAGTTTGTGTAATATTTAGCACAACTTTAATAATAAAATTGCTACCCGTTATTTTTAGCCCTTTCCTTTAAATTAACTAGCACAAACAAAGACAAGGATACTAAAACCTTATGTTCACAATTTTGTTATTATTTATCGCTATTAAACAATGATTTATCTATTAATAAATTAATGACAGTTTTAAATCGACAGTAGCGACGCTGCCACCGGAACAGATAAGTTTGTCGGTCTTTACACCCATTTTGCCCTGAGTTTAATTAAACCCACCTCCTGCATCAATGATTCATTATCTAAAAGTTTAAAATATTCATTGATTTACACTTTTTCCGTTATTTTTCCATTTATTTATTTTTCTCAAAAATAAATTGTACAACTGGATAGGCGATTGGATTGGTACCTCGCTACCAAATTGTTTGATTTTGTCGCGCTCCTTAGGTCCCCCTCCTCTCTTTCTAATATATAGAGTTAGAAAGAGAGGAGGGGGACCTAAGGAGCGAGAAAGAATACATACCTACTTGACTTCACTTTTATGTACTGAGTTTGGCCTCCAGTTTTTTCTTTAACTTCATGGATTGATCCGATTTGAAAATCGCCATGTTGGCGCTGAGAGCAGTAGTTAGTGTACTTGGAACTAATAATAGTTCAATCAATCTGATTAAAAGTAACTTGTGGTGGATTACAAAATCTGAATGCGATTCGAAAATAAGTAAGAATAAGTACTTCATTTTTTAGAAAAACTTTTTAAATTCATAATTATTTATGTAATAAAGAATAATTTTGGACGCACAAATTACAACAAGGCATCTTCTCACAAAAATCATCTGTACGTCCCAGCCGTTCTGAAGGCAAAACAAGTCAAATGTTACCGCAGCGGCATATGCCGCTGCTCGGCTATTTTAGGGCACAAACCGCACAAATTAAAGCTACTTAAAATTGGCCTAGGAGAGATAACGTTTTCATACGTCACGCTGGTGGAATCTTATTTTCATTCTCAGAAACCCCACTATAAATGTTTGCGCATAGTCATAGAGCATGCCAAATGTACCATCGAACCATGAGGATGTTTTTTGTTTAAAATTACTTAAAATAATAAAGTTTCTTAATCGTTCAGTGTAGATCGATAGAAGAATCGATTTCTTATTACGAATCGAAATTTTAACATTCGTCGGTAAAACTACGCCTCTAGAAGTGTCACTGCGACACTTTTTTTTTATATTTTTGCCTTTGCACGGCTTGTGCATTTAGCCAGCCAAATATCGTTTTTGCATTGCATTTCACGTAGTTCCAATTTTGGCCACCGGAACAGGTAAGTTGGTCGGTCTGTAGCAAGCTTTAGCACGAATATTTTTGGATTGGACATTTACAGCATATTAGTGCACAAATTATTCTCTACTGTTTTATCTCTAGCTAGACGTGCCTGCCAGCAGCATGCCCCGTGAAAAGCGTAAAGCGCAATAATATTTTACAAACTAATAAATAAAGTGAGCAACTAATAAAGTGCAATTTCCAAGTAGATTAAAGCTCTTTGGTTACGTCAGACGTCAATGTCAAGAAACGTCACGTCAATCTTGCCTCCCTCCCTCCCCGCCCCTCCTAAAAAAAAATTCGATTCAGAGGAGGGGGACCGAGTTAATAACAAACCCACGTGTAATTAAAATATTATATAATTTTATATGTGAATCAATTATTAATCAAGTGAAAATAACACTTAAGCTTACTTTGGTAATTTAAAAAAGTAAAATGCCGAAATCAAAGCGAGATAAAAAAGGTATAACCTCAAAATTAATTCTAGCCATGCTTCTTCAATAACGTTGTGTATTTTTGTTAATTATTATTTTGTTATTTATTACAGTATCCCTCACAAAGACAAACAAGAAAGGTCTCCTACTTAAACAGAAAACTATTGAGGAAATAAGAAATTCCTTATCGAAATATGAACATGTATTTTTATTTACGGTTGATAACATGAGAAACACCAAATTAAAGGATTTACGTAGCGAGTGGAAAGATTCAAGGTTCTTTTTCGGTAAAAACAAGGTAATGGCTGTTGCTCTTGGGAGAACTAAAAGCGATGAGGTGGAAGATCAACTAAATTTGGTATGTATTTTATTCAGCTCTTGCTTTTATTATAATTGATCCTGAGATTTTGATTATTCATAATCATCAGAATATAATCAACTAATATTTACCAACTTAAATAAAAATAATTTCAGCTATGTAACAGACAGAAAGGAAAGGATAAGAGTTAGTATTGGATTCATAATCTTAACACGCTCACTGCGGAGATCAATTTCACAAACTTTCCCGCAGTGCGATAGGAGGCCTATGTGCCTTAAATGTATCATTTTACTGGTGCGATTAAGGCCTATTGACCCCTTACCGACTTAATTACTTGAAATGCTATATTTATATTGAAAATCGAATAATAAGAAAATAGATCGTCATGGAGCTGAAGAATCATGCTGTCTTATTCTGCGTTCGCCCGAAGATCTGACGTCGGAAAAGCCTTAAAATAAAGAAAATGTTTAGGAGGCACATCGACCTTCTATCGCACTGAATAAGATGTTTAAATTGTCTTAAAATTGTGTTAAAAAAAGGAAAAAAGACTATTAATATTATCAAAACACTTTTAATAAACAAATTAAACATGTTTGTCATATGAACACTTTAAACAAATTGATTATTTGCTGTTAACAAAGAAAAATAATAACAACAACTACAAACAGGTGCGGGAGGGGGTCGAAAAACCTATCACAGCATAAGAGGTCTATAGGCCCCTTATCCGCACTGAATGATGATTTTTTTAATGTAGTGCGGTAAGGGGCCTAAAGACCTCTCGCCTATTTTTTGGTATTTTTGAGTTCTAGATCAAAATAAAAACACAATCATATATTTATCTTTGTCATACATTAAGAAATCTACAAGCTGTGGACTTCGCACCAAAGGGAGATCACAGTATTTTTCCCCGCACCGTACGAACGTACACATAGGAGGTCCTTAGGCCTCCTATCGCAGTGAGCGTGTTAAATATTTTCGTTTATTTGCAGCTTTCAAAAAGATTAAAAGGCCAATGTGGTTTACTAATGACAAATAGGGATGTAGTAGATGTACTACAATGGTTCAAAGATTTCCGTGCGACGGAATATGCCAGATCGGGCTTTGTGGCAACTGAAGATGTTATATTGCCTGTGGGTCCACTTGAAGACTTCTCCCACACAATTGAGCCACATCTGAGGCGTCTTGGTCTTCCGACTTCTCTTGAAAGAGGAGTTATTAATCTTATAAAAGAATACCAAGTGAGTAAACCAATAAATATCCACATTCACTTTGTTGCTAATGATTAACAAGCATTAATAAATTAATGAGATCCAGAATTTGGTGTGGTAATGAGTCTGTATCATTAAAATTAAATACATGCATGACTTCAAAACAACTTCAGCCAATTGCAGATAATTTTGTTTTGGCTGCTATCAGGTAAAAATAGACAATTTTTATCAATAGATACATCGCCTGGTTGGATAGCTAGTTTGTAATTATGTTTAAAATTTATTTGTTGTTACAGGTATGCAAGAAAGGATCAACATTGACACCAGAGCAAGCTAGTATATTAAAACTTTTAGGAAAACAGATGGCACAATTTAAATTAGTAATAAAATGCCACTGGACCAAGGGAAAGGGCTTCCACAAAGATCTTGACATTCCCAGTGATGATGAAGAAGAAAATGATAGTGTCAAAGAAGATGAAGAGATGGAGGAAGATGAAACTTAGCCTTAAGTTATTAAATTTATCATAAAAAATGTAAAATTTATGAGTTATTATTTTCAACTAAGGCCATGACAGTTCCCCCTTGGCAATTTTATATAAGAATTATTGTGGTTGTGGTGCTATTATGGGATTCATTAGTGCTTGTTCACGTTGAACGCGCGGGCGCGGTGCTCGCTACATAGCCCGCGCGCGCGTTTGTACGTGAACACTTCGATACTACGCCAGTTTGATATGTCGCGACCGCGCCCGCGCGTTCAACGTGAACAAGCACTTAGGTCTCCCTATATTCAATAAACTCTATGCACAGGCTTATGAAAATTGTCATTATTGCCACAACAGTTTAAAAAAAAAAGGGTGTTTAGGTATTTTAGTACTATTAAATAATCTGTGGTTTAGGTTTTAATAGCTACAATTAGTTTCCTTTAATATTACTAACTTTTAATATTAAATAGTATTTATTGTAAAATTTGTGGAAGTGGAACACTGAAGTATTGTAACTTAAGGTCCCTCCCTAGTGGGGAGTACAAACTGGTGCCATGACATTACCTATACAAAATGTTTCGTTAAATGCGCAAAACCTGAAAAAAGTTTGATTAGAATAACGAATAGAATAGATTGATCCACTTTTTAAAATAGATCACATTTTTCAAATAATCTTTAAACGATTTAAAATGTTGTCCTGTCTATTTATTGATAGGTCAAGCCGTCACGTGCGCAAAAAGCACGGAAGCAAATAGCGTCGAAGCAGACGCAAGAAAACTAAGAAAAGCACATAAAACCTTTTAATTATTTTTAATGTTTTTTTTTTTTTATATTGAATTAGAAATCATTGTAGGTGTCTGAGGTTTTGCGCATTTAGCGTTACACGTTGTATATAGTTCTCAACGCTAAAGTATTCTCCCTGGGGGCCACACGTTACAGCTAGCTACAAGTGGCTACAACCCGCGCCCACCGGCATATTTCCTGCAGTTTTCATACATTTTACATAATTATATGAATTCGCCACACACGTGTCCGTGTGGGGACAACGGAACTTTTTTAGTTTCGATGTTCACTAGTGAGGGCCAGAGCAACTCCTTCTCAGTGTGTACACCAGTAGAATCCAACAGGTCTCAGGAAGATTTCTTTAGCGTTGTCATTTACTGGTGGATTTAGCAACTTTCTTTCCGATGTCCATCAGTGGTGGGTAGTCAAATAGTGGGGCACATCGGGAATAAACCAGTGTAATGAACACCAATTATATTTTTTTAGCATCTTCTACTGTCTCATCATCACCGTCCGTCTCTGGTCCGAAGGTTTTGAAACAGCTCCGTCATTAAGGTCCTTTGACCTTCAATATTGCAGGACCAAAACAATGTTTCGGTCCTGCTTCAGTCTACAAATCCCCGGAACCCCTTTTTTTCAGGCCGTTAGGAGTTAAGCAAAACTACCCTCCGTCTGCCTCTTTTATTTTCGCAGCACAATGGCCATGGGAGTCGAAAATTTAGTGTTATTGCCATCGACACGCTAAGAAGAAGAATGGCCATAAGCACTATAATTGCTGTGACCAATGTCCGTGTGTAGGGCTCGGGACTAAAGATGTTTGTCCACTACCCAACTACCCACTAAACTTCTCAAGAGAGACAAGCTGGTGCCCGCTATGTGGGGATTGATCGGACCAAGACTCCGACCCTGAAAAAGGGCAACGTTGCGTTGTTTCGGTCACCACCAGAAATTTTAGTTTAGAAATAACAAGGACAGGACTTTATCCTACTAAGCGGCCCACGGGATGAAGACTTGCTATGTAAAACGTGTACTGAAATGCACACAAGCGCCTATCCCGCAAGTTAATAGTAGACACTACATTATTTGTGTTTTAAAATAATAATTCAAAGTCTTAATCGTTCTCAAAATGTTTATTAAAACAATCACAGAAACGATACATAATAAATTATTTTATAAAAAATATCAAATTGCATTTAGACAGAACCAATCCACATTGTTTTTAAACAATTGTAATAACTTAAAGAAATTAATATTTTACTAATTATTCTAAAAATTTATATAAAATATACAATGACAAGCTATCTAGTTTGAAGCTACGCCTCTTTACCATGAATGTGTGTGAATGTATATTTGAAACATAAATATTACTTAGCAGACGTACCATACATATACGTAATTAATCACAGTATAAAAATAAAGCATTGTTTATCAGTCGACGACATCACAGCTACGCAACGGCAGAACCAAAACTACGACTGCTAACTCCCACAAAAAAACCTAATCTATAAATTATTCTACGTCATTTCAATTTTCATTTTCCTTTACAGTCTTTGGATGTTTATGTTATTAGAAATTAAACTACATATTGTTGTATTTACCATTACAATAATGATAATAAGAAATGAAAACTGTACGGCTACACACTAATTGTTTATGAGTTGGAAAAGTCACACAGCCAGTTTATTGTATTTTTTTTTCAAAAGATTAAAGTATACAGAAATGACGGACTGTAAATATAAATTATTGGACTACTTAAATAAAACTGCTTGACGTCTGAATACCTACCATCGTGGATGACATCAAGTAGCACATGACGCTGCTAAAGATGGCAACGTCCCAATGGATTGTTTTATTAAAAGTGTTAATCGTTTTTTTTCCATATGTATGAAATCGTTTTACGTATCGGAAAATATAAATGTAAAATCATCACAATTTGCGTTATAGCAAAGTAAATAGATCAAATAGAGAGATGAAAACTGGGTATCTAACTGAATTAAATCATTCAATCTGAGCGTTTTATCATAGAGCTCAGTGATTCAATCATACAATTGATGATGAATATTGAGTTTTGTTGTTGTACATACATTTTGGGCAAAAGCTGTGTAGTTAGAGATCACAATATCACAGCATATACGCCATTACACTTGCCTCCGACCATCTTGTTGGCTGACGACAATATTTTGTACCTATAGCCTATTCTACAGCACATTCAAAACCAACTAGGCGCACAACTAGGACTGACAAACTATAACAGGGTGTCAGACTCAGATAACTACGTACCGACACCACCATCATTGTGCAATTCTAATGTTGTAGAGGTTAAATACTTTGGTGCAACCATTCTTAATACAATCGAATTGTGAGATGCGGCTAACGATTAATTACAGTGTAGTTCATGAAATAATGCTTGCGCTCACTACGGTCTTCACTTCACATACTTAAAAAAGCACGCATTACTACACATAGAGTTACAAAATGTGCTATTAAGGAGCCTTGTTGTAGTATAAATACAGGCAATCATTCTCATTTTTACTAGTTGTAAATACGACTAGACCAATCATTGAGGAACGATAGGTAGGTTTACCTTTATGAGAACGTTCAAATTCACTTATAACGTTCATGACGAATTATGATCTGTATTTTATACTATAACATCCACACATTTTATTATTAATCTAATACATGAAATATACATACGTGGAGTAAAGTCAAACAGTTTAATCTCATCATTTTAGTCATAAACATATTCTGTTCTACAACTTTTGTACGAATATAAATCAATGATATTCTTCGGGATTTCCAGACGAGTTAAAAAGGAAAATTCGGAAAAATTAGAATGTTTCAAAAAGTAGTTGAACAAAATTTATTTAGATTGTAGTCTTAAAAACATAGTTAAACTGTTCAAAATTACAACCTGTATTAATTTTAATCTTCAATGTCATGTTTGATCTTCAAAAGAAAATTGTAATCTGCGTGTTGGCATTAGTGATTCTTGGAAGGTGGTAACGCAATGGGTGGCAATTCAATTACAGGCAAAGGCTCGCGCCAAAACACGGTCTGTGAGAATTCGTCGCTTGGCTCGCACAGAGCCGGAGGAAATACCTGGTCCACGAGCACCGACATGTGGGAGTACCTGCAGATAAAGAACATTCACACTATGATAAAATGCGTTTGGGTTTCCTAGGAGCCGTCAAAAGGTCATAAGTACCTAAATAATGTTGCCATTTACTCTTCAAGCCCCATATAGAAAGGAGGCAGGATACTTATGATGGTACTATTAAGTTTTTCACACAGGATATCCCAGAATTGTTCGTACGAATATTCTTATGTTTAATTAATTTCCATACTTTTACTTACATTGAAAATTATACATTTACATAACTAAATAAGTACAGTTTGTTTCAGGTTATTCAGTGATCAGTCAGTGAAGCATGAATTGACTTGTTAATACGTTAATAGAGTAGACAGAATAAATAAAAAGAATGTGGGTACACATTTCAATATCCTTAAACCGGCATCAAAAATATTATATTGTTTGTTATACTCATCGGCTATCTTATACTTAAAGGATGTGCTAAATACTTGTTGCAAAAGAATTTGATTATGTTATACAAACATAAGATTCGTGATTATAAACTTTAACTCCTAGCCTGAGCCAATGTTTTAATGGTCAGAAAGAAATAACGATTGAAATATTTATAATAGATATATCATTTAACGTGCGGTACATTAAACATTGATAAAATATATTACAATTTCATTGGACAGTTCTAGTTACAATATAAACGTTGAAGCCATTACAAAGTATAAGAATAGATATGTATATTATGTATAAATAAACCTAAAACCTTTAAAGATATCGATGAAAGAATTTTAGAAACCATGAAAACAGACAAACCAACATAAAACCAAAGAAGAAAGACGACACAACCCAACACAAAATATTAAACGATACGAAACAAATGACATGGCGATGATTGAACGAAGATAATGTTAAAGTCGGTTTAGAGCCAATGAGTGTATTAAGATAGCATTAAAGTTATTATTTGATGTATGAGTGCGCGGTTTTGAATGTGGCCAAGCCTTACAAATCATGCCATACGGCTTACCGGCAACGTCGCGCGCCCGCTAGACTCACTAACAACATCTAATAAAACCCTTAACCACTATTTTTGAGCTAGCTTTTAACATTATCACTTTTCTGTGGCGGGAAGAAATCATCGACCATGTTACTTTGCACGTGGTAACTGAAATAAAAATATATGTTGTAGATATATAAATTAATATAATAAATTGCAGAAACGTAAGGCGTTAGTGACGTGGCAATAGCGTGACACGGTCATGTTAAAAGAACTCGAAGGGTATTAAATAAATACTTACGTAGATTGGAATGTCTGAGTCAACTCGTGTTTTAGTTCACCCTTATAGTTGATAGTGAATATTCTCACGATCGGAATGCCGACAGCTTGGTACGCGCATACGTCCTGTAAAAGGTAATGTTAACATTATTATACTTATTGTTACATTATGAGAACTATTCTTACTCATTTGTTCAGTCGCAGTTAATAATACAATATTTATCACTGATTGCTGTGTGAATCATTCAAGTATTAAGTGCCACACTCAACGTTAGAGAATTTGACCCAGTGCAGAGGAAGTGAAATTAGAGCAAAAAGATAACAGTATTTCCAAGCGTTCTCCAAATAAGGAAATGTCATAGCATTGTCAGTCATATGAGCATAAAAAAACTGCTCTGGATGCGCCACTTTAGCTATGGTTATAGCAACACTTGGTTGCTATGGTTATACACACAAATAACTTATAATATCCAATAGTAACAAGGCACGGTTGACAATTGACATCACACTTTGACAGAATAATAATGAATGACATCTTATTGCTTTTTATTGATTGTTACACTTGAAGAAATTAGTTCCAATATTTTTCCGCAAGATGGCGAGGTTTTTAATTTTATTGGTCGAGCTATACTTTAACGTTGTATGTCTGACTCACATTAACCCTATTTCCATATCCGGCGTAGAAGGGGTTGGACCCGTGCGGGAAGAGCGCCTTGATGTCGGCGAGGCACTGGATCTTGAACTCCTCGGGCTTCTTCTCGATGACCTCGCGGTGGAAGGCGCGCAGCAGCGACGTCGGGTTCAGCAGCAGCGGCCCGTCCGGCAGACACGTCTCGCCTTGCCGGATTGAGCGGAGGTACTCGCGGGTCACCTGTCAATCGTGCATTTAATTTAAAATATAATATTAAGGTGTTCGTGCCTATGTTTGAATCACAAGTGAGATAACAACCTTTGTAAATCAGCCATTTCCTTTCCTTTTTCATACATTACAGCGCCCTCTGCCGTACATAGTTGGTACCAACTAATGCTGTCACGTGACATTAGCGCGCGCGCGCAGCCATTTTTAACCGACTTCAAAAAAGGAGGAGGTTATATGTTCGACTGTATGTATTTTTTTTTTTTTTTTTTGTATGTATGTCCGTCGATTTCTCCGTCAATTGTGGACCGATTTAAATAATTCTTTTTTTATTTGAAAGTGCATAGTTCAGAGGTGGTCCCATTGTCACCATGTCAGGATCTGATGATGGGATCCCGGAAAAATCAAGGGAAAACCTCAAATTTTATAGGCTGCGCCTACGCGTTACTTGTTTTTTCTGAAGCCATTCAAGTTTTTGCGTCCGATAGACATCATTTTATGTTGATGAGCTGATGATGGAAGGTACAACTCCTTAACGGTTAGGAGTTAGGGGATAATTCTTTCAGTATTGTAGGAATATGTGGACCGTTAGTTGTATTTTATGTACTTTTGCAGCTAAGGTGATGATGGAAAGTACAACTCCTTAACGGTTAGGAGTTAGGGGATAATTCTTTCAGTGTTGTAGGAATATGTGGAACGTTAGTTGTATTTCATGTACTTTTGCAGCTAAGCTGATGATTACCCGGGGATGGGCTGGTCACTAGCCAATAAGGTTAGCACCGGCTCGTCCTAATCGGGTGTGAAGGAGAAACCGGGGGAGTGTAGTGGGTAGCGGACGCTTCGGTCTCGAGTCCCACACACGGCCGCGGGTCTAGCTAGCCTGCGGTTATGGTGCATAAACGCAT
Organism: Mecyna flavalis; assembly: GCA_949319885.1. NCBI lineage: Eukaryota > Metazoa > Arthropoda > Insecta > Lepidoptera > Crambidae > Mecyna > Mecyna flavalis. The sequence continues at coordinate 14,055,814 of OX439426.1, forward strand.
TCTCCTCCTACCCATGGTGCTGAACACTTAATGAATACCTAATATTATTATCAAATAATACAATTCTACTCGTATTTTCGCTATCATTATTATGAAAGAGTTTTACTCACTACCTACGTGTTATTCACACTAAAAATAGAAAAATAAACAAACTTTTTTAAAAAAAAATTAAACCGACTTCAAAAAAAAAGAAACAAAAAAACTACCTAAAAAACTGAAAAGCAAAAAATAATTTTAATAAGACATTCATCAAATGCGCTTATTGTCTAAGCCTATTAATTAAATTGTATTTTACGTGCTAGGTAGGTACCTACTAATCTGTTTGAAGTCGGTGCCAAGCCAAAGGTAATCAAAAATGATATATAATAATAATGTATTATAAAGGGTCACTTATTAATCCGCGGACGTAGGTACGTAATCTGGGTATCTACTATTTGGTTTGCCGGATTGAGCGGAGGTACTCGCGGGTCACCTGTCAATCGTGCATTTAATTTAAAATATAATATTAAGGTGTTCGTGCCTATGTTTGAATCACAAGTGAGATAACAACCTTTGTAAATCAGCCATTTCCTTTCCTTTTTCATACATTACAGCGCCCTCTGCCGTACATAGTTGGTACCAACTAATGCTGTCACGTGACATTAGCGCGCGCGCGCAGCCATTTTCATTTTAGTACGCTTTTGTAACTCAACCATCAAATACGTGCGTGGGAAATTTACGTGTATACGAAAAATATATATTTTTCTTTTCATTGTAATGCTCAATTAATTCCGCTCGAAATTATATTTAACTTCAGTTATTTGTTAGCCGCTTAGCTCCAAGTACCGGGAAAAAAATCAACCCTTTTTTTCAGCAATTTAAAAAAATTGATAACTGGTAGAGCCACGCGCGGCAAACAAATCTATGTTCCTCGTATCATATCTCGTAGCCCTTCACATTCCCCCAACAAATCTCAGACTTAGTCGCAGGTGTCTATGGGCGGTAGGGATCACTTACCAAAAGGAATTGCACTTGCTCGTTTAAAAAAAGTCTCAGATGTTGCACCTACGTGACTATGTTCATTTCTTACCCTCGCTTGTCCTATAGCCCGAGCGGACAAGTACAGCAGTTGGTAGCCGTTGTTCTTGATTTTTGTGAATAGCTGAGCTACCCCGGACTGCGCCCAGTCCTTGCCCACCAGTGGGAATATGTGACCCAGCACGTCCGATCTAAAAACAAAAATAACCTTTTTATTTCAGCCTGACTACACAATATTACGAATTAAGATAACACTTAAATAATACAACCTTTACCTGACCAAGAAAATAAAAAAACCTGCTCTGGAGGCGTTACTTTAGCTATGGTTATAGCAACACTTGGTTGCTATGGTTATGCTCACAAATAACTTACAATATCCAAGAAATAACAAGACATAGTTGACAATTGACATCACACTTTGACAGACAGCAATAATGAATGACATCTTATTGTTTTTTATTTGATTGTTGCCACTTAAATAAATTAGTTCCAATATTTTTCCGCAATAGGGCGAGATTTTTTATTTTAATGGTCGGACTATACATATTAGTAGTATTAAACGATTATACAATTTATCCCGATATACTTGCACATGCGTTTAAATTAAGTAACCATAATAATGACGACGTTAGAACCATAGTGATCCAAGTGACATTTTTGTCAAAATGGATATTTTGTTATTAACATCCCAAAAAAATACATATCTTTCATGCCACATTGATCCAAGTGCATAATATAGCAATTTTCATAAGGAAACTCATATCGGTCACTTTGGAATAGAACAATTACAGGAACAAGTCCAAACGCGTTTCCCTCATTTTCTCAAAAAGTTGAAAATGTGACGTGGATCACTATGGTTCTAACGTCGCTAATTTTGCTAATATGTTAAGTGCGAAAGTTGGCTAGATGGATGTACTCTTTCCCGCAAAAACTACCGAACGGACTTAGATGAAACTTTACAGCAATGAAACTTATACATCATAATGACACAGAGTATTTGATTCCATAGAGAATGCTTAAACTATTTATATACTCATATACCAATTCGTTAAATATAAGACATACTAATAAACAAGTCTATAGGGAACCTAGTAACTAACTAACTAACTTACTTGGTAATCGTCCCGTCAATGTCGGAAATAACAATCTTGTCGTCATACCGCCAGCGGAAGACGTTACATTTGCACCTCGTAGTTCCTTGATATGCCGTCGTTACACTGAATACCATTTCGTTCATGCCTTCACGGAGATTCAGGTTTTTCTGTAAAATAAAAGTAATCGTAATTAATAGAAGAAAATTATACTTGCAACATTTTTTTTACACACAGCAGTAGTTTTTTAAGTCACTACTCTGGGAATGTCCAACCACCAACTAGACTCAAGATGGTCGCGATCTCTTTTGTTACAATTGAAAATAGGAGAAGCGTTATTGATATCTGACAGATCATTTACAAGGAATATATCTGACAGCGGAACTGGCCCAAGGAGTTTAAGTGACCAATTCTGACCATAAAATATAAATACTGATTTGAACGGACTCTTTCTGGAGAAGTTAATATTACTTACAATTTGATCGGACGACAGCCTCAGCGTTTTTCGGAACGTTGAATGCCTACGAGAATGTCTCTGAGGTTTGCCTTCTTGGTCGGAGTCGGAGGAACTATGTTCTTGGCGTTCTTCTGCGAAAATTAATAAATAGTTCTAACAAAACATGTCGTCTTATTCAATAATACAAAACAAAAGAAGAAAAAATGGAATCGGTAGCCTGTTTCTGCATTATTCAATGCAATACTGATGTCTTTTTTAGAATTCAAATTTGTTTATAAATGGCAACATCAAACTTACTTTTTAGGTAGGTGCATAGCATAATCCATAGACATTTTCGTTTTTTGGTATGTTTCGCCCTTGAGTAAGGGGAAGGCAAAGGGATCTAAGCCCATTCAGCCAACGTCTGTGATTATATTTTTTCTAATAGACATTGAGTAGCCAGCTATATCGGCAATTTTTTTAAAAATAAAATAAAATTAGCAAACCTTTCTCTTGAGCTAGAGTATTCTCAGGTTCGACCGCAGTCTCGACGTCCACTGGTGTTTCCGTCACGTGTTCCGGCGCATCAACCACGACGCTGTCGACCGGTTTCTCTTCCACCGCCTCCTCGTCCGCTTGAGGCACCGTGATCTTAGTCTCCGCTAGATCTTCCGTTTGCTGCTGTGGTACTTCTGTTTTCTTTTCAGCGTCTTCTTTAGCTTCTTTAGCCATAATGGGATCGCTGGAAATGACGTTAACTGTTTAATATAACGCTTTGGTCTAACAGTTTAAGTAGTTCAACCTGGTTAGTGTTGTGAATAATTCAGTGCCTATCATTGTTTGCAGTGATGAAGGCATTTGCCCTACTGTGGGGCATTAATAGGTAAATTTTCTGTTACATATTTATTCACATTATTAATGAGATTTAAGACTAATATTAAAAATAGGTCCTATTTATATTTTGCTAGCTTTCTCCCGCAGCTTAGTCCGCCTAACAAATTAAACAAAATCTTTGTAAATTGTAAGATATGTGTCATTCTAATGCCTTACTCACTTTTTAGCCTCTGACGTGGATCGTCGCCAGTTCCACCAGGAATATCCCCGCGACTTGGTGGCCGTGTCGGCAGTGCGTGACTGCGGCTCCGAACCTTCCTTGTCTGATGAACCCTTCTCGAGAGATTCCAATACCCTCTGCAGATTAAAAAGAATATTCTAAAATATGTTGGTTACGAAATATTGTATGGCTGTCTACTATCGTTCGTAATGTTATTTTTCGAACCGGATGTATTCGAAATTGTAGTCGCAGCATTGCATTGGCTAAACAACGAATTATGAACAGGCAACTTTTAAAAAATATTCGAATATAAGTCGAATTATGATTGTAGTCGGAGGGACTAATCTAAATCATATTTATAAAAAAAAACTTATCAGAAAGTTAAATACGCAGGATAATATATTATTTCATCTAGATGTACTTCTAGTAATAGAATACTTGGTTTGGTAATATAGAAGGTAAGTATCAAGTAGACTTGCTTCCGTTATTTATCAGACGCTCAAGCAAGATGCGTCTGCTTGGGGGTGTCGGGCTATGGGGGTATATATGGGTGTCTCTGGATGTGCCTCTGGGTGTGTGAATGGCTAGGTGTGTGGGTGCTTGCGTGTGTTCGTGTCTGTGTGCGTTGATGTGCGTGATTTCTGGGTATGCGGGGTGTGTGTGTTTGGTTGGGTGTGAGTGACTGGATGTGCGTGGGGTCCGAGTATGTTGGTGTCTGGGCATGTGTGGGTGACTAGATGTGCCCGCAGTGGGCACGTACGCAGAGCTATGCTCGGCGTTTCTCTGCGGGATCGCATCCGAAATGAGGTGATTCGGCAGAGAACCAAAGTCACCGACATAGTTCGCCGGATTAGCCAACTGAAGTGGCAGTAGGCTGGCCATATCTGCCGTAGAACCGATAACCGTTGGGGTAAACGGGTTCTAGAGTGGAGACTGCGTCTTGGTAAACGTAGTGTAGGACGCCCTCAGGCCAGGTGGAGCGATGATCTGCGCAAGATGGCTGGCAGGAGCTGGATGCGAGTGGCCGAGGGTCGATCAGCGTGGCGAGCATTTGGAGAGGCCTATGTCCAGCAGTGGACTATCACGGGCTGATGATGATGATGGGTACGTACGTTGGGCAGCGGGCGGCGGTAGGCGAGCAGCGAGAGCAGCAGCGGGCCGGCGCTGCGCCAGGGCAGCCAGCGGTCGCCGAGCCGCACCAGCAGCCGGCCCTCGCCCGCCAGCGCGGCGCCGCGCGCGCAGAACTCGTCGAACCCGAGCGCGCGCGACACCACCTCCTCGCGCACGTACACGCCCACTTGACCTCTGTGGACACATCCACTCCCGTTACTACAGGGCTAAAAAATTATCTGTTCCGGTGACCAAATTGGAACTACGTAACATGGTCAATTTTAAAAACTGCCCCAGGGTAGTGTTGCAAGTTGTTGCTGTTACAAATAAGCCTTTAATTTAATTTGGTTAGTCCGAAGTGACTTGTTAATATTGAGAGATTGAATTCAGCAATAAGAAATGTGTTTTTTCATTATTAAAATATCAAATTGGCATTTTGATCACTTTTTGCACACTTGGACAACAAAATTAGTTTTACCGCTAAAAGTGCAAAAATGATATTTAATGGCAATACTAAAACGACAATAGCGACACCGCTACCGGAACAGATAAGTTTGTCGCACAATACATAGCCATGAGATCCACGGCGGGCGCCGCCCGCACGCGTGACCGCCTCCGTGGACAGTGGGTCTGGTTGGTGGTAGGACTTTTTCAGAGTCCGACTGGCTAGCTACCGCTAATTTTAATTCAGAGCCGCGTTGCGCGAACCTTGTGCGATATTAGCCTCGACTGTTATTTTTTGTAATTATGAGCAAATTATTCACAGCCATCGACTCGCTAAGAAGATGTGGTACTTCATACTATTTCTTTTTAAGAGCTCGTACATACTTGGCAAGCAGTTTCTCGTCGTCATCGGAGTCGAGCACTGGGGGCTCGAGCGAGGCCGGCGACTGCGGCAGCGAGGGCCCGTTACCGGACTCGTACTCTTCTTCCGTGGGACCCGTCGACGGAATTGTAGTGTTCGGTCCACCTGCAAACATAAAAAGCAAGGTTGAAGTAATTCCTAGGTATGCAGTTTTGACATTTTATATAACCCAATAATGGTCTACCAATTAGTCAAAAAATGAAAAAAAAACAGTATAGATAATAATTCGCCACAAAATAAAAGTGTTTTATACATCACGTGATATGACTTACCAGAGCGATAGCGTTCAGCATGGTGCTTCGGGAAATATAAGTGAGGGTCAACGCGGTCTAAGTCGTCGAGGTAGACGCCTTCGCTGGCCACCTCGGTCGCCTCCCGCGCCGACATGAACCGGAACATGCCCGAGAGCACGCCGCGCCGCGCTGACCTCTCCTCATCAGAACTCAGAGGTTCAGTGGGTGACGCAGGTTCAGCTGGGGACGCGGGCGAAGCAGGTGATGGAGGAGTCTCCGGTGTAGTGGGAGACTCAACTCCTCGAACGGGCGGCTCGGGCAGCTCCCCCCAGCGCCACGATTGCGAAGACTTGTCCCCTGCAGACGTGCGGGCCAGTTCCACTTCCGTGTCGGATTGGACGGGAGTGCCATTCCGCGAACCTCTGCAATTGTATTTACTCAGTTACATTATTGTGATCAAAATTTTATTTACAACTATTTGTTTTAAAATATGTTCGGGCAGTAATTTCAAACTATCGCGAGACATTATTGACCGCATTTAATTTTATTGTACGAGTACGTACTCGTTCAATGTCCTCCGATAGCATCCCAACAAGGAAATGAGCTAGATTTGCGAATCTAAAAAGAGTATACCAATATAATATTTTAACAGCTTGACAGGATATCAAAAACAAATAAAGTTCTTCTAAGGAGTTTCAATGATATATTATTATTATATGTTATTGTTTATATTAGGTAAAGGTTTTAAAATGTATTGCGAAAATTTTACAGTTGCTAGTTATAATTATGTATGTGAAATTTTTTCCATGCAAAAAAAAAATTAAAACACCTTTTTTTTTTAAACAAATGGAATAGTAGTGCTTTTAGGTATTACGATTACTATAAAACTAATAAATACACTAGTTTCATACGTAGGGTGTTTTATCAGCATATTTATCAGCAATGAGTCATAATTATACTATGCGTAAAAAGCATATTATTAAATGTAGTAATAAAACAATAAGTTACAGGAACTATGCTATAAATAAGCAGTATCTACGAGATAAGTAAGGTGAAATCTAGTCAAACAAACAATAAATGCTATCCACAGAACGTGTACTATATGCATAAGTATGGCAAAATATAGCGTTGTGTATTATTAATCATTTACGTCTACGTGGCACATGTGGGTTAATTGAATAAAAATGTACACGAATGTGCTGGTGTTTAGAGGGTGGGTGTCAAATGTTTGGGCTCAGAACTAGTAGATTTACCATGCACGTTTTTATTATACCAAATGCGGTAAATAGACTTTAAATATTATACGCGGCACTGCTATTTGCGACGATGTTAAATATATCTAATTATTGTGTTTTCACGAATTTTTACTAACGACTAAATACACATGCGAAATCGTGTTTTTTGTCATTTGACGTGTTAACAAATGAATCCGACAGAGCTAGTTGTTTACTTGAATATGGACATCATAAATCTTAGTTCAGCACGAAGTTCAGGATTATGCAACACATTGTTGACGTGTATCTATTTGTGAATAAAGAACAATTATTATGTCGCACACGTTGCACTATGCTTTATTAGTATTTGTGTATGTTATTATTGCCTAGCTACATTGAGAGCATCGAGACTCATCATTTGAATGTACGCAAGATTGTAAACCATACATTGTAGTATCATTGCACAACATTTGTCAGAAACTAAATTACGTGTGAAAGGACAACATCGAGTGCGTGAGATAAGGAACAAAACCGCTGCAATTTCTTAGTGTAGCTATATACATTAATTTACAATGTTACATCCGTACTGATGAAAGTAGGAAACGCCTAGCAAATGCACTACTGTAAAGTACTATTACTATACAAGGAAGCTTATTGCGTACTAATTAATGCTTTCGCTATTCCCCAAATCCGCAGTTAAGTAAATATTGAAATTATTAAAATGTTACTAAATGGTGAAGATAGCAAGCTAAATATTGCGTGAATTGTATTAATATTATTATTCGTATGTTTACGCGTGTCTGGAGGCGGCGTGCACCTCAAACGCTGTGTCCGACAACGCCAGCGGGATGCGGTTCTCTCCGTTCAACTTCAGGTTTGACATCTCTTCACTGTAACCAGGCAACTCACTCAGGAATGATATTATCTAACACTAAACTCCCGCATGTTACTTGGGGAGTTTCATTAATTCTAGGAACTAACGATCACACACTTTATTTTTATCCATGCAAACATTCCGATTCGATGACAGAATAGGTAATACTTTGGAAACTCACCTAAGAGCGGCAGCATTAACTTCGGAGTCGCTGAAGAAGTTGATATCGGTGGCGTTGAGGATGGGCGCCGGCTGGGACGCGCGCTGCTCCGACCCTGCCCTGTCGGACTGGCTGGATATTGAACTAGTTGACGATTTTCGTTGATGCTTCTTTTTTGAACTCATTTTCCTAGTCTTTTTCTTCTTTTTCCCGTTGCCGTTCGGTTTCAACTCATCTTGGTTAGTAGGGGCCGCCTCAATCGGCCGGAAGTCGTTGTTAGCACTAATTTTCTGCACTGTTTGACTGGCCTCACTCCCTTCTCCGATTTGAGTGGCAGCAAACGTTTTAGGCGTACGACCGTCATTCCAATCGGTTGTCGCTGCGTCGAGGTCCTCCATTTCAAACAAGGCGTCATTTTCATGGTCAATTGGGTCTTCTTCTTTGGTGTTTTTTATTGTTAGTTTACTTAAGTTAGGTTTTTGCATCGACTGTCCATCAGCGGTGTACCTGCAAGCGTGAGGAAACATTTTAGTCTGTCGAAAGCGTGTGCCCATCGCTGAAAGTTATCGATTACAAATTCGATTTCCATCAACATGAAGTCTGCCTGCACATAGCATAATTAATGCAAATGCGAAACTGAAATTTCGCTTTCGGATTACACGCGCAGCGCGGGTGGTAACACCCATGCATTGCGATATGAATTGAATTCTCGGTTTCTACGTTAATTACATTGTTGATGTTCACAAAAAACTTACAAAATAATAAATACTGCTGCTATAATTAACTAAAATTTACAATTCATAAATTAGAATACATGTTATGATGAAACGATGCAAGTCTAATTTTATTACTGAATAAACAAATCTCTTAAAAAGTTCACGGACCCGCAGAACAAAGGATCTAGTATTTTTAACGTCTGCCTCGAAATCCACATGCATAAATTAATTATTTATGCATGAATACTGCACTCCGAGATATCAAGAAAATATCGGCATGTACCAGCTATTAAATTTACAACATTATTACGCACTTGAGACCAAAATGTTGTTGGCAGGTTTACATAACATTTTACATTGTTTCGAATATTTGAATACAATATAATTATTTAATATTCTAAATTTTCGCCTTGAAACTGATCACACTGTTCATCTGCCACTCATCTTGGCACATGTGACCGTCATGGAAAATCAAATAGAAGAAGAAACCCTATAGTTAAGATTTATTTAATTTATGGCTTCTATCAGCTGTGCATATTTAGGTGGCGCTTATGGTATACCAATCCTGGATCAAATTATCAAACATAAATATCAAAGATTGTCGATGTAGGTTATGTGAAGTGCTCTACCTTCGCTTGGTGTAATCAGAGGCCTGCCCGTGGTCGGGCTCGACGGCGGAGAGCGAGTTGCGCCTGCGCGGCTCGTACAGCTCCTCGAACCGCGCGGCCGGGATGGGCGACGTGGCCAGGTGCGCCGAGCACTCCGCCTCGTCCTCCCCCACCTCCTCCACGAAGAACGCTTCGCCCGACTCACCCAGTTTCATGTGGATGTTCAGCGGTTCGCCATTCAGCTCCAAGTCCACCTGCAAAGGAATTGTACTTTACTAAAAAGGATAATCAACCTTTATTGATTTTTTTTTATTCTTCTACCCCTTTTTTTCGGAGGAGAATGCGTTTAGTTACCATAACCTCTGGACTTGAGATCAAAGCTAAAGTTTCTTTTCTCCACCTGATTGGGACGAGCTGCCTTGTGGCTTTTAACCTGCCCTAAGATTCTCCTCAAAGTGGTCAATTTCTTTCCTCCGGATCATTTTGTTCTAATCCAGTCAGGGTTAGCACACGATGCAGGATTTGGCAAGTCCAGTTATTACATTTGCCATCTGACTTCCGCAGCATTAAACAAGGGATATACTCGTAGACCAATTGAATCATTGGAAGGCTACACATCTATTCGACTGCAGGTTTCTTAACGATGTTTTTCGTTACCGCCGAGCTAGTGGTCAAATAAGCGCATTTAAAATCCATGGTTGCGCACTGAGATTCGATTCGAACCACCGACCTCGCGCAGTGAAGGGACGCTTGAAGCCGCTCAGCTACCAACAGCTCTATTAAGAACATAATTTTATAAAGAGAAAATTTATTTTAAGACAAGCAAGACGGAAAATGTAAATTTAATTAAGTTGATATTCTAATTTATAATACCTTACTTCCATTATCATAGAACGATAGTTTACGATAATAAAGGCGGTTGTAACATAAAAAGATTAAAAGTAGTTGAAATCTGGATTAATGATCGCACCGCCTTAATGTGGTAAAGTTTGTATACATTAACGTACAAGTACACTTTTGCTTTCCATTTGGCTATGTCAATAAAAATGGGAGTGAATACAGAACCATATTCAAAAAGGGAACTCCTTAATGCACAATAAAGGCTTATTTTAATGTCATTTTCACCACTTTTGGAGTGACGAAGAATCCATCAGTTTGCACACCGGTCTTCGATAAAGGCACAGCTGTTTCTTTAAATACTAATAGCTGTCAGAAATAGTGAACCGTTGATGAGATAAACATACGTATTATCACAGATAATGTATTACTCAGTTTATGTGTAGTCCCGTTTATTTAATCGTAGATGGAGTACAGGGAGTGTCAGCCAGAAATACTGTTTTGCCAGCTGCTCTATACATATATATAAAAAGTCTGAATGTGAGATTAGTAATTAATTTTATTCTGCTTTGTAATCAAAGCGTGTACGGTGCATGCTAAATAATTTAGGGAGTTGTGATTAGAAATGTGTGTCAATCGATCGTTAATTCGCTGCCACTTTATCTGACTCGGTATATGTACATACAGTCGCAAGCGTATGAATACACTAGTTATTTTGCCAAGCCTTCTCTTTAGGAGTCGTTGAACTATTGACTCATACATGGACAATTATTTGAGTTGTTTTTATGATGAATACTATAGCCATATTGCGGCCATTATGTTACAGTAATCTTCTTGGTAATTTCAATACAATTATTTGAGAGGTTTTGAAAAACGACTCTCATTACACATACATGTAAAAATTAAACAGGTGGCCGGATGGAGTACATATTTGTGCCAAATTTTGGGGGGAACTATACCCCACATTTGGCAATATTCCAATTTTCACAATGAATCAGACGCAAATTCCAAATCTCATTTTGGCAAAGTTTCCGTCTATGATCAGTCTAAAACTAAGAGGCAAGTAACATCCCTAGACTCATTTACCTATATTTATAAAAACAATTCATCATTCTGAAGCATTTTGCAACTAGTTGTAAATGGGACCTTGCTCTTATTTACAGGCACTATTTTACAGACATTCAAGTTCAAGTGATAATAGCCAGTGTCACGAGGTAATTTAAAAGATATTTTAAATTCCAATGCAAAAAACGTTTTATTAGAGTGAATGGATCGATCTGATTATCTGCTTTCCGTTTCCAGATCATTCTAGAGACATGTGCGTGGAGCCGGCCCGTCGCGCACCGCACCGCTCTACCCGGTTACGTACCTACGCGTTTCACTATTCAACGACGTGGTTTATTCACACTTGTGCAATTTTAATGAACAGTGCCCACATAATATATTTATAGACATTTTAGTATAATTTACGAGAGATGGTACGCTGTGGAATCTTCTGACGCCAACGTCAGGCGCCGTCGCGTTTCGCTGAAATTACATTATATTATTTTCTACATAATTTTTTATATTAACATGTAAATAGCGCAGCCCTGTGTTCTTGTTTTTAATGCACGTTGTGCGCGATTTTTATAGACTTTAATTCTCGAAGTGCCCAACAACATAAGAATATATTTTAATAACAAAAAAGAACCCAATACGTTTAAACATGGTAAAAAGATGACAAAGAATAAACAAAAAGGAAACAATACGCACAAAGGCAGGCTTTCCAGGAGAATTTCCGTTAGTAAAGCAACTTTGTTCGAGAGTATAATCACCATCTGTTGCTAAGGTCGGTTTATTTATAGGCAGGTAACTCGTTGCATGATATGTATGTTCCACATGGGATCGGATAAAGACAATTGCGAACATCTGCTAAACAATAATAACTATACCACTGGAAACAATGACATCGATTTATTGATCCTGTGTCAGTCAGACCATACCCATAATAAAGACAATGCAATAACTATGACGATAAAACGAAAACAATTAGATATGGACTGACCACATTGAATTGAAAATGTTTTTCCATTACAAACTATGCGTTGTCCTTGTTTACAACACGGAACATTTATTTCAACTTTTATGTTAAGTAGCAAGAACACAAAGCCATCCACATCATAATTTGTAAGATTTGTTCCGTCTATATTCTACTAGAAAACACCATGCCAATTTTCTCTAATCTTTTTCTGAGCTCCTATAAATAGAAAACTCGACTTTGGCTTGTCTTTCTTTATGACTACTTTTGTAGACGAGAAAGCTACAGCCAACGGCAGACGGCACGCATTCCCAAATAATGCACTGACCGACCGCCTTGAAATGTCCAGATTATAGGTATATATCCGGGAACACTTACGATATTATTACTAGCTTGAAGGTTATTCTTTCTATTTCTAGGAAGAGCGATTCCACACTGTAGGTATACCTACCAAGTTGTCAACTGTCAGACCACGTGCATTCTGTGCACATGATAAAGTTCGTGAGAAAATTAAACATTATCTTATCTATCAGTGACATGATGACAGTATCTTACAAAATATAACGCAAAAGAAAATTAATTGTTGGGATCAAGACGTATAATCGTCAATATATTTTCCGTAATCTTGTCACTTGTAACACTAAACGAAATACATAACATTTACATACCTACTCATTGTGGGTTCTTGAAAGTTTAAAGGGGATTTGTTTTGTTTACTAACTAGAAATATTAATTATTTCGTATATAATGAATATAAATCCCTGGACAGTATTAATGAGACCTTAAATTCGCAAATGGTCGTTATGTCTAGCATAAAGGTCAAAGGAGTAAATGTTAACGACTTTGATTAAAGCCAGCCTTACGTTACTCTACTCGCACGTTCAAAAGCAGAGGCGCGGCTTTTAGAAGGCCAAGTGTCGCAAATATTAGTTTCGCTGTTTTTTGTACACTAAAGTGGCATTTGAAATTCTAGGACACCTTGTTGCGGGACATTAATAGTGTAATTTTAAATAAAAGCTACTCTTATCTTGCACAACGTGGCAGTTATCAAAGCAAGAAAAATATGCTTACGTCGAACGGATTATTATATTTATTATTGATTATATTATTGTTAGGTACTACTTTGTGTTGCGTGAAAAGACGTAGTGTTAACAGTCGTAACGTCAACGTGCCTGTGATAAGATACTGAGGATAAATAATTATCAATTTAATGCTTCTAAGATCAATGAATAACATTTGACTGGGCAGTGGGGAGCACAGAGGTCGCAGTGGCGTAATTTGAACGTCAACAGCAGGCCGATAGGCGATTGGCTCGCCGCAAACCACACTATGTCAGTAGGAAGTGGTGTGAATGATGCCGCAAATGTACATACGTACACAAATGAATTTCGCTGCCACAACGATATTTATGTCATCGAATTTGTTAAGCAGGTCAAAGGAACATCGGCTCAAAATTAAACTTTACGCAGATGGTGACAAAAAACTACTTTTGAACAATACCACTTCCGCAGTCTTCATACTGAGCACCTTCTATGACGTTAAACGTTGTTTGCTTAACAAAAACAATTTATAAATCAAGTCTCCATACAAATACGATAATGAATATCTCATTCGACGTGTAGAAGATCTAGGTAGGTACGTGAGGATATTTCGGATCAAAGAATGCCAATAATTTGCAAATGCACCACTTTATAGTGGACAAAAAGTCAAAATAGTACCTAGTTATCTCCAATTTTAAATGATATCTGGGTCAACATGACAAAACACTAATTCCACGATCCCGATTCAAGGAATTATAGAGTTTAGTCATCCTACTGTTAATTAAACATAATGACCGAAGGTTGACTCACTCCATTGCCCATAAATGTGTATTAATCTATAGTAAATACTGCAACAGTTATCTAGAAACTAAAAATGCTAATCTAACAAGCAATATAGGTAGGAAAGTTGGTAAAATATGCGCGACTGCTAGACACAGTCGTCTGCAGTAACTATGCGCCAAAGGACAAGTTTAATCAATAAAATGCATACCACTTTGAACCTGGATCGCAGCACGCCGAGCTTGCCGAAGCGCACGTGGAAGGGCGAGCAGGTGAAGCTGCCATCAGGCTGCTCCACCACCACCACGTCGATGGCGCCCGTCAGCGTAGCACCATTAATCTCATTGTAAAACTCGCGGAAGTTCGCGATGAACTTTCCGATATAGTTCATAGAATACATGGTTAGCGGTTAACTTTACACTTCTTTGTCCTAATAAACACTATTATAGTTCCTTTGATTTTATTAAAAGTCCGTTCTTAATGCACCAGTACTACCCCATCTTGACGGAGTCGCTGGCACATTGAAATTAATCCTGAAACAAAGAAACAAATTAATAAGTACAATCGAATTATGTTGTCTTAATCGTAAATAAGATAAAAGATACATATCGTAACAAGAGATAAATATTTGTTATAAACTACCTATTTGTGTTGTATCACCTGGTTAATAACACATTTACACAATGTCAATGAGTCAGTTAAAATCTAAGAAGTTTTGTTACAATAAACAGTTTACTTCATTCGGTATGTAATAACAAAACAAAAACAAACATTATTTACTATTACAAAAGTAGAGTGATAAAATAATATTATATTATGTTATTGATTTCTTGCTCCATTGAAGAATAAACAAAAACTGTGTGGATTTTGTTCTATAACGTTCCAATAAAACCTTAAACAAATATAAAAGTAGGTTAGTGTCCCCCTTAGCACAGGATTACAGATTAAACTGTGCCCTTAGTTAGGTATCGGATAAAAAATATACATAGGTATCTGCAGGCACGCATGCCTTCTACAGTACATTTACACGTTAGATAAGAAACCATTGGATGATCACGCTACAGCAAACGCACGTTCACTTTATCAATACGAGTATCTGAATTACTTGTAATCGGACTTAATACAAGATTTAAATTTGGGTATCGCAAGGGTATGCGTATTAAAATTGAATAAAATATTGCACCTTTAGATATAGGTACGAGTATGATTCATGAGATAAATCATCATCTTCGGGTTACAACACAAAAGACGCATCACACATACGATGTCGGCCTTTAAGGAAAGAACAAATGTGTAATCTCATATTTATTTTTTGTGAGTGATGCCACTTTTATCATTTACAGTAGGTAAACATCACATTAATCTACTTGTCGCATGCCCACAACGAATTTTCAGCTTCAAGTCCTTCGCATTTCAATTAAAATTTTTAGATAAGTTAGTGTAGCTTGATTTGCTGCTTGCTGTACACTGTTATCACTTGAAATATTAGGTCGATGCACTACCAGGCACCAGGCGCAGGATGTTGCTCAATACATGGCCAAGCCGAGATATAAACTACGGTTAGCTGATTACTAGTATTAATAGAGATGCAGTTACTTCAATCAAAGGAACTACTGTAATTGTATAGATCAATGTCAATCTTATAAATTGTGTTGTATGTATCTAGGTGCAGCCCGACAGATAACATGCCCCTTATAGAACAAATAGAGGAAGTTTAAAAAGCAATCAACGTTCAAGAATTAATTTATTTGATTTTCCGTATTCATTTTATTTTAATTGCAAAGTAGATTATATTATTACCGTAACCGAAATTCGTTACGATGTGAATTTGTATTCTGTAACTACTCTAAATCACTAATTTAGCAAAGCTTCAAATAATTTTAGAACGTTAAGCCAGAAACGTTTCAAATGACATTTAATTCATTCACCCCATCGTCTAGCTAGGCATAAGTACCAACTACCAAGACGTTGGAAAAATCCACGTACAAAAAAAGATAGCACGCAAACGAAACGTGAGTAACGACTCTCGGCGCTCTGCCTGGGACTCTGCCCCGCGATGACTAATGCTTTTGAACGTTCGCGGTAGTTCTTCAGTTAAAATAATACCTATTGCTAAAGTTTTGACTGTAGGAACATTACATTAACAGTCAATGCACAATGACCATAAATCGTACATCCTTAGGGAAATATTGCTTTATTTCCGGTTTGGGATTTCCTCTAGACATTCCTGCTTCCTCAAGGAAACGTTCTGTACGAATCTAAATTGTTTCTCCTAACGTCATTAAAGCCTTCGGTTAATCCACCATCAAAGACCATCTGAGATAGTATTTTTAGAATGTAAGAAAGAAAACAGTTCGTTATGGCTCTACTTCAGCTGATGTTGGATAAGACGCGTCACGCAAAACCTGTTTCGTCTGTCTTATTTTTTTTTTATATTAGAATATTTCTTTTGCTTTATTATTAAACTCTATAAACCTCGGGGTCTGAAAAGGAGTCAGCCCTGTGTGTTTGTTTTGTCCATCCATCCATCCATCTTTTGAAAATTTTTATCATTATTTTATAAATATCTTTAAATATAAATATTCTCGTTTTGCATTTTATGGTTTTGTTTTTATTTACTCAGTATTTAAGAAAACTTGTGGAATTGTGTATTCAACAAAATGTAAGTTATGTTTAAAATGTGTCTTGTCATCTAAACAGAAAACTGAAAGCGTAGGTATTTGCGGATACGTTACCGGAAATAATTATTACGGATTTTATCTGTAATAATTATTTCAAAATATGAAAGCCATTTAATTAATGCAGCCTAGTTATTCTGCGAGATAATTAGACATGTTTTCAACACGCGGACAGCGGGCCGACCCGTAAAGAGATTAGATAACCTGTCGGTCATACCATACGTAATTGGGAGCAGGTAGCCAAACATTTATTTGTCTACTTAGTAAAGAAGAACAACAACAGCGATAGCAAATCCAACTTCGTCGTCAACTGGCGAGCGCGAAATTCGCGATAGGTAATTTTGCCTAAATGGTTTTTAAACAACTTCATCACGCGGTAGTAAGTTGCAAAACTTGCAAATTCAATGATCGACCTATTTGACGATTTGCGGTATTTTTATTGTACCTACATGTATTGATAAATTAATACAGTATTCCAAAATTACTAAAATTATTGTTGTTTACGTTTTCTTCTTTAAACAAAGGTTTACTTATTTAATCATTTACAGTTTCAATACAAGACATGTTTTACAAGACAATGTTTCAAAACTCGAAAGTATTGTAGTCTACCCAACCAATGTAATGTGCTAAATATATAACTGTTATAAATATGTAACAATAAATAAGTAATTTTGGTAATCTTGATGGCTCTGACTATTACTGGAAACTAAATTCATTTAACCTAAAACAATAAACTTGTATATCGAGCAATACAAAAATCAATTAATTTCCTTCATCAATAAAAAATTAATTAAGTATAAATTCAATTTATTTCCACCTGAGTCACCCAGAAATGTGCGATATAAAGACTAGCCCACATTTTATTGGGCTGAAGCCAATAAACCCAACGATTCGAAAATGTTTCGTAAATTCTACAGATAATGTTAATTCATGATAATGGCACTTTCAGCCGAAACGAAATACCAGGAGCAATATATACTTTCTCCAAGGAACGAATATTTTCAATATGCATGATAGTTTCGAAAACTTGTATTGCCTATTTGAAATCCCTTAGCCTGGTATTTGAATTTCATTAAACTAAATTGAATAATAAAATGGGAAATAGATACATTAAGAAACCTTACACGCAGAACCGCAGCAGTGCGTGGAGGCACACGTTTTCATTCACGTGGTAGGTAAAGACTAAACAACACACATAGCAAATGAACTGTAAACAAGCAAACGTAAAGGCTAATAACCAACACTAATCTATATTGAACGTATTGTAATTGACCGATAAGACAAGGTTTTGTCAGCTGGCGATAATTGATGGTAAAATATTATCACAAATTATAGCTACTAAATATTCACACATGACTGACAGAAAAATGGTATTACAAGAATCAAAGAAACGAAGAGATCACAAGCAAAACAATCTTTTTCCAACCAGACGACGACGTATTCAAGAAAAACATAAATTATGTCTTTGTTATCAAAACATTTTCCGAACATTCGCATATCGAATCAAAATTTCTACACACGTGTTGTGTTCGATAATGTAATGTATTTATTGGTATGCATATGGCGTCCTTGAGTTTAATGTAGATCATAGATAGACCTTTTTGTAGCATTTTGTCCCGATCTCGTCAGGGTAATGCACCATGATCCAGAATTTGGCAAGTCCAGTTTTTACATTGGAGCGACTGCCATCTGACCTCCGTAAAATATGATAGGGGAACTAGACCAATTGGATAATGGCTGCACAGTCATCGGACTGTGTCGGTCTTGGGTTCAATATCCGAGTCGAGCAAAATTTGTGCCGGTTTTTTCAAATTTGCATTTTTCATCACTAATCTGCATTTGGCAAACGCGTTTTATGATGACTTCAGTTTAATGAAAGAGACAGCAGTGAGCATATAGGCTGATACTTGACCTGATAATGAAGATTTGGTGGAAATCGCAATTTCGGTAAAATATTAGATCGGATGTCAGTCACTGCCAATTGAATTTAGATTTGTATTTACATTTTTTGAGATCATAGGTATACAAAAACCAATGAGTTTCGACGCGAGGTACGGCCACCAAAGGTTATGTTTGGTAATTACAAACATTGCGTGATACAATGAGTGTGTTCAAGTGTGATGGAACGGGTCCTTCCAGTAACATAGTCAAGGTGAATAATACCGTGTGTAATTTTTACTGTCTGTCCTTTATCCTTCGAAATTTTAATGACTCAGACAGCTGTTGCTTAGTAATATTTTCAAGACCAATAAATTATACTGATACGTATGCTACATCACGGATACAGTTTAAGCTGATAATGTTATCATTTCAAAATTAATTAATACGTATATGACTGTAAATCTAACTTAATTACAGTTAAAGATTTTTCCTGAGAATGTAGAATGTTAGCGGACGTGGACAATCAATGCGACTCGAGATTATCTTTAGAACTTTACTCTTGTGTGTGACCTAGTGGCATAGAGCTGATTGTGTGTGGCTAAGTTAACAAACAATACTTAAACTTGTACTTCTTTGTTTTATAGCTTGAGTCTAACTTGTCATCGCGATGCTTTCTATGAAAATTAAGTACCTATCAAAATAAGGATAACATCTATAAATTAATTGATAAGACATCCTTCTCAGCACTGATATTAATTTGCACGAACAAACTGCAAATTCATCACAATTACTTAGCGGACAATCCATTATTGTCGACATCTTCCTTTAGATCGTCGCATAAGAAAGTGAAAACAGAGAACCAACACTTTAAGGAATGCTTATGTTGTTATATAAAAGAAGAAAAGTGAAGACGTTTTTATGCAAAAATATGCACTAAGTATCACAAGAGTTAGTTGTTCTCACAAACAATTCAGAGAACTAACAAATCAATTATTTCAACTGAATTTCCTACCTTAGAAAAAGTAGAATAAGCGGCTATTAAACGCGACTATGTTACTTCTTAAGGCACCAGGAACAGTTTTTTCCAACAGTAGCAGCAGTCACTGACAACAAATACCTTTGTCAGCTGCTATCACGAAACTAACTGAGCACCGAGGTGAGACTTCAACGCGTGTTACCCGCGTCGACTCTACCAATACACTGTGTGGTAGAGAGCGTGCAGGCAGGCGACGCGACGAGCGTGGGTTGACGTCGCGTGACGTAGCCTCAGCTCAATGTATGTGGATTGTGGATACGGCATAATACCAGTTACACACACCACGTGCTCTGCCAGCCCACTGAGGCGACCGCGACGACCGACGCGGCTATACGACGACGGTTGATCGCGCGGTATGGCGTGATGTCGGCTCACACCACTTGCGAAAGTTTCATTTACCATAAACCGTAAACGCAAAACTCATACGTCTGGGATTTCATTACATTTCAATAATATTATGTTTAACATGAATCCAGTTTCCATTAATAAATCTTACTATAAACCAATATAACTATTTGACCCTGCAAATCTTATATTACACCGAAAATTAAATGACTTATAACAAATATACAGGGTGACTTGAAATTAGTGAAAATCCTTGTAAGAGAGTATAGTACAGGTCATTTGCAACAAATTTAGTTATGTATATGATTGTGCCAAAGTCAATCAATAATGAGATACTTCAATTTAAACTTTTTTAAAAAATAATTATAAGTTATCTTTAGACTTAAATAAAGATAAAACTATCGGTTTTTTGGACTGTTTTTAATTAATTTTCATTTGCTACATTCCATACAGCCTAAAGAGGACTCATTATGATTATTCAAAAAAATATTTAAATTGAAATATCTCATTATTGATTGACTTTGGCACAATCATATACATAACTAAATTTGTTGCAAATGACCTGTACTATACTCTCTTACAAGGATGTTCACTAATTTCAAGTCACCCTGTATATTAATAAAATCTACTGTTCCATTAGGAGAAAAAAGGGAAGTCCTATCCTAAATTACTAATAGGACTCAGACAATTATAACAAAATCATGTATTATCTGACACCGACCCCGAATAAATTGGGAACAGGGCAAGAGGAAGGATCTGACACTTCGTCTTTAATGGTCTTCGTTTCATATGTAAAAACTGAGTATTAACCACTGAGAAGACACCTGCAGAAAAAATCAACTTCCACAGTGTTTATTTATAGTGCACTTATTAGACTAACTGTCGTTTCGGACACATTTTATTCGGACACAGTGTCCGAATTGACACTTTTTAATTTTAATATTTTTTTACTGTCGATTCGGACACCGCGATATAAATAGCTGTTTTGTACAGTCAGATAAAAAATCTTCCTACGATTTCTTTTCATTATAAAAATAAAGTCTCAACGAAGCCTTCTACACGAAGCTATCGGTAATGTTTCTAAAGATGACTGGGTCAAATGTGTGAGGCATGCAGAGGAATAACAGGATCAGGATCTAGCAAAGGCAATTTTAAAAGATAAGAGAATACAGTCTCTGGTAATAAATTTACACGAAGATGACAGCGCTCCTGACCCGTGGTACAACTGCGATGTCCAACTGGTTGTACCACGGGGAAGTAAAGTTACCCATGGTTCAACTGGTTGTTCTATGATTGTTGTGCGTCCCCATGATCCATCTCCCTGATATACATGATATGTATTACAGGGAGTTGGACCAAGGAAAAAACAACTCACCCTTGATTCAGAATTCTCAGCAAAGTGGATTTTTTTGAACTAATGCGTGTCTGAAAATCTATTAAGGAATGGCGGACAAATGCAATCTTCTTTCATCAAACATAACTTTTCTGGATAACGTAAACTTTTTAAATAACTCCACTAAGGTCATGTTGCCCTGGTACCCTTTGCGGAGAATTCTAAATCAAGGATTAAAGGGGGACAACCACAACAATCATAGAACAAACCGTTTAACCATGCGTAACTTTACTTCCCCGTAGTACAACCAGTTGAACATCGCAGTTAGACCACGGGTCGGGAGCGCTGTCATCTTCGAGTAAATTTATTACCAGAGGCTGTATTCTCTGATCTTTTAAAATTGCCTTGGCTAAATCCTGATCCTGTAATTCCTCTGCATGCATCACACATTTGACCCAGTCATCTTTAGAAACACTACCGATAGCTTCGTGTAGAAAGCTTCGTTGAGACTTTATTTTTATAACGTAAAGAAATCTTACGAAGATTTTTTATCTGACTGTACAAAACAGCTATTTATATCGCGGTGTCCGAATCGACAGTGAAAAAATGTTAAAATTAAAAAGTGTCAATTCGGACACTGTGTCCGAATAAAATGTGTCCGAAACGACAGTTAGTCACTTATTAAATAGGGCATTTGGACGAAGGTATTTATAACCTATTATAATTATTAACGATGTCAAATGTAAACCACTTTTTTCCATTTTACATTTTCTTGGTGTAAAAGGATATAGGGACGGACGAAACGAATAATGGATAGGTATTTTCTTTATAGGTTGTATACAGAATTTAGGTTAGGTACTAAAAGTAAACATAAGGTTCTATATTTATTTACGACGTAATTATATAGAAGCATAAACAAATGAATCAGTCACTGTAAGTCAATACAAATTCATTCAAATTTAAATCTTATCGCATTAGCCTAAGACTTCACGTGTATTTTATTTCATTGCACGTGACTTTATAAAAAAACTTAATGCCAGATATAACAGACGAAGGATATGGACAAAATTTTTTTATAAATAAAAAAAATTCAAGTTAGGGAAGAAGTATAAAATCTAACTTTATGTTAATTACTTAAAAATACATTAAATCTTTGGACATAAAATGTATGACCAATCTGATCAAGAGTGGTGATAAATCAATGAAAATACTACATTAAGCTATCAACTAAAGGAGGATTGGAACATCGCACGTGTAAGATCACATTATTGGAACTTGAAGTTATTTATAGAAGACGAGATTTTAACAGAATAGAAATACTGAGAAATACCAATAATATCATTTTGTATACGCGGAAGCGCGTATAATTTCAGTTTCCGTAGATGGTTATAAAATAGATTAGACATACATACACATTCTTAGATGTATGTGATGGTACTGGCACACAAGCTTGCCTGCTATTAATAAACACTGTAAACAATAACAAATTGCTTGTTTATTTGTATGTATATCTAGTTCGCAGAAAATTATCTCGTTGTCTATTATTAGGACCCGAAACAAAACTATTTTTTAAACCAAATATTTCGTTTCATAAGTGTAGAAAAAAAAATATTTTTATTGTGTCCTGAAAACAGTTAGTTTTTTTTTGTTATGTATCTAGACTGAACACACACTAATAGCTCCTTCAGTGAAAATGTAAGTAACATACTGACGCATATAACATCATGTACCTAAGTTATTTTTACTTAATCAAGCCACATAACAAAAAAATCGCGAAATTAATTGATAGGGTTAATAAAATTACCTACCTATTTACTTTCAAGTAAGAGCTTTTATTCTCTCTTAAAGAAAAGTTATACCTACCTACATATTATATCCACATTTATATCCTATTATGACGTTGTAATAAAATACAGCAGCCTTATTTGCCCAAGTAATGGGTGTGTCATGACGTAGTGTTTACGCCTTCGTACATCTTGTGATGGCGACGCTAGCACCACTGCGTGTTATTTAAACCACCAAGGTCAATCCTGGCTCCCAGTAAAAATGTCATTTTTATTATAGCACTTTCAATCTTATTGAGGGCCACATAAGTACCACAATCGAACTGTTCGGGTTTAGTCACTGAAAGTTGTATGCGTGAGCGCATAAACAAACGTTATCGTTGATATGGCCTTGTAGTCTTTTGCTAATGCGCATAGCATATGAATTTGTAGTGCGGAAAACAAAAACATGTTTTTCAAAATGTCAAGAATATTGTAAATATTTTAGAAGAGCGACATGAATATTGAATAAATCTTAAACATGCAATAGAATTTCAATTAAATATATAATATTTGGTGTAAGAAGAGTTTACCTACAGTCTGTAAATCATTATTGCAACGTTAGAAAAGTTTTTTTAATATAACTATCCATTTAAAGATCATAGGGTTCTTACTATAAACTCTTCGAGCAACGTGGCCAGCAAAATTATTCCTGGTAGAATTAATATGTCAGCAATTTTTGGTGAGACAACAGGACAAAACATCGAAGATAAACAAGTTGAGATCGAGTAAAAGTTTTTTTTTTATCGTAATATGATATCTGGGACATTATTTACAAATGACTAACATAAATAATTATGGTTTTACCAATAGTTGAACTAAACTTTTAAGGTTTCTATGACAAGAATTAAAATAAAAAATCCATCCATTAAAAAAAAAACGCTGAAATTAAAAAGGGAAGCTGGCTGTAAGGAAATAATATTTGATAGGAAAATATTGATTTAAAAAATTAGTAAACATCATTTCTTATTGTGCAATTTAAAATGTTTAAAACATAGCACAAGTTATAGAAGTAGGGTATAAAAACTGATATCAATCTTTTATAAATCAATAAGAAGAAACAAATATTAAAAAATATTTAATATTTACGTTGTTACAGTTAATTAGATAACATTTACAACGTAGGTACTATATCAATGTGATAAGGAAATTGATAACCAACCAAAAATTGACTATGAAATACCATTATCGTAGAATTCGTTACTGATATCCATTACAACATTATACTATCGAAGTATGTATCCAATAAAGGCCACGCGGTCGATGTCACCTCGAATAATTAATTAGATAAAAGATATTTAGGTAGTACAAATAAAACGTAGGAAGTAAGAACTTACTTCTTAAGAACTTAAGAAGTTTCCAGCCCAGCCTTGGCGCGAGACGGGGGGTTAAGGGCAACCCAAATAAGGTCTGCGTCTGTCTGACAATAGCTAGGGAATTTACAGAAATCTAGCGAGAATGTTGTCGGATTTTCTGTCGAGCAACTACATCTTCACAAAGGCGCAAAAACGTCTTCGAGTGCAGTGTCTTAGGACTTGGAAAAGGAGCACGGTTTCTATAATACAGGATTACAGTAAAGATAATAGAACAAATTTAAAAAACAGCCGATGCGCCTATACTATTTCGAAAAGTAACAAGTTATCTATCGTAAGTTTCGTAAGTCAAGTAAGTCGTTTAGTAAGTTACTTATAGTTATATCCGTTTAGTAAGTTACATATAGTTATATCTAGTTATCTATTGATATTCCTATATCAAAACGCGGAGAGTACATGGGTTGAAATTTGTTTTACTCCTTTTAGAAAATAGTGATCTTATCGCATGGCCACTCACTTGGCTATTAAGCACCTACCTACTACACAAACCGGATGTGACGGAACTGACGGAGACTTGATCACGAGACTTGTACGAATAGATATTTTGATTTAAGAAGTTGCAACGAAAACTAGATAATTGGCAATTAAACAAAATGGTCTACGATATCGAAATATTGGTTGTTGCCGTCTTTAGATACTATTATTTAGTCAATACATATTTGTTATAATTTACATGGCAATATTACAATACAACAGTAGCATTTTATTGATTGCGTTGCGAATAAGCCTGCCTTAAACGACTGTTGTCGTGGGTTCGAATCCCACTCAGGGCAAACATTCATATTTCGATGAACATTTTGTGTTTGTCCTGCTGTGTCTGGGTGTTGTATGAAGAACGGACATTTTCGCTCAAGAAGCCTTAGAACTCAGCGTGGGAAAAAGGGAAAACAAAATCCTTTATTTAAAGGTTAGTAAAACTCACTCCTATAATTAGTATCGAATTCATGGTCAAGGTTTGTTTCCCATGTGATTTTCTTTCGTAATTTCAAAAAATATTTCATTACAGATTTTGTAAGTGGGGAGAGGACTAGCTGGGATTAGGCTGGGATTAAGTAGTCAACAGGACCACCAGAATATACTGATAAAGGGAAATGCCAGAAAGCCATAGTAACTTAGGCCCAAAGTGCACAACAATATCAATCACATGAATGAAATCTAAATATTCGTACTTGATTGTTCGCTATTTTCTTTTTTAACCGACTTCAAAAAAGGAGGAGGTTATATGTTCGACTGTATGTATTTTTTTTTTTTTTTTTTTTTTTATGTATGTCCGTCGATTTCTCCGTCAATTGTGGACAGATTTAAATAATTCTTTTTTTATTTGAAAGTGCATAGTTCCGAGGTGGTCCCATTGTCACCATGTCAGGATCTGATGATGGGATCCCGGAAAAATCAAGGTAAAACCTCAAATTTTATAGGCTGCGCCTACGCGTTACTTGTTTTTTCTGAAGCCATTCAAGTTTTTGCGTCCGATAGACATCATTTTATGTTGATGAGCTGATGATGGAAAGTACAACTCCTTAACGGTTAGGAGTTAGGGGATAATTCTTTCAGTGTTGTAGGAATATGTGGAACGTTAGTTGTATTTTATGTACTTTTGCAGCTAAGCTGATGATTACCCGGGGATGGGCTGGTCACGAGCCAATAAGGTAAGCACCGACTCGTCCTAATCGGGTGTGAAGGAGAAACCGGGGGAGTGTAGTGGGTAGCGGACGCTTCGGTCTCGAGTCCCACACACGGCCGCGGGTCTAGCTAGCCTGCGGTTATGGTGCATAAACGCATTCTCCTCCTACCCATGGTGCTGAACACTTAATGAATACCTAATATTATTATCAAATAATACAATTCTACTCGTATTTTCGCTATCATTATTATGAAAGAGTTTTACTCACTACCTACGTGTTATTCACACTAGAAATAGAAAAATAAACAAACTTTTTTAAAAAAAAATTAAACCGACTTCAAAAAAAAAGAAACAAAAAAAAACTACCTAAAAAACTGAAAAGCAAAAAATAATTTTAATAAGACATTCATCAAATGCGCTTATTGTCTAAGCCTATTAATTAAATTGTATTTTACGTGCTAGGTAGGTACCTACTAATCTGTTTGAAGTCGGTGCCAAGCCAAAGGTAATAAAAAATGATATATAATAATATTATGTATTATAGAGGGTTACTTATTAATCCGCGGACGTAGGTACGTAATCTGGGTACCTACTATTTGGCTTGGCACCGACTTCAAACAGATTAGTAGGTACCTACCTAGCACGTAAAATACAATTTAATTAATAGGCTTAGACAATAAGCGCATTTGATGAATGTCTTATTAAAATTATTTTTTGCTTTTCAGTTTTTTGGGTAGTTTTTTTTTGTTTCTTTTTTTTTGAAGTCGGTTTAATTCAGTATAAGTTTGGAAAATATGTATATTAAAAGTATTTCAATAAAAAATAGCGAAAAATCAGTTAAATTTGGATTTCATTCATGTAATTGAATATGTTGGGCACTCTTGGGCCTAATTTCGGCATTCCCCTTTAGTGCCTAATAAAGTGTCACTTTATAAAAAAATATGTGTTAGCTCAGTGTGAATTCTTAAAAATCTTGGCAGTAATGTCTTTACTTTGTGTTACTGTTGATAAGGGAGAATCAGTGTTGAACTATGTATATACTATAGTCTACAACAATTCTTTCTAAAATAAAAGATACAAAATTAGATAATTAAATAAAATATTATTGAATCATTAAAAACTAAACTTAATTAAAACAACATTATACTTGTGATGAGATTATATCTTTTTTAAATATTATTATATTTTTTTTCAGTGTTGCCTTAACTTAAAGACATTACATGCAAGAATATCATTTGTAATTATGTAAAGATTATGTAAAGATTTTTTAAACCTGGTTATTATGTTACAGGGATTTGTGTAATGCAGTTGGTGCATCTACAGGTTATTACCCAACTAGCAAAATGGTCAATTGTTAATGCTATATGGACTTATAAAGCTCCGATGATGGTTTTGGTATTTGCTACTACGCTTTTAACTGCATAAAATGGTGCTATTTTTACTTGAGTATGTTTAATTCTATAATTTGGTCTTATATCGGCATATAGGATCAAATATCGTGGCTATTAAAGTCTAGGACTCCTATAAAGGCATTAAATAAGAGTAATTACTCTCAGGTGTAATTACTCCGGTAACGAAGACTTATATGTGCCTATAAGATAACATCTTAGAGACATTTAAATCTTAGGCCTCCTCTAGAAGCATCTACCAGGATAGGATACACGGAGGAGCAATCACACTAGTTACTTTTACTTAAAATGTGATATAAGCTAAAATTGTATGGCTAATATAAGTAACTTCCAATTAAACAACTGAATAGCATTTATATTTCTTGTTTTTGTTTTACATAAGCTTGAAATTAAGGTTGAAGCGGATTTAATATCAGCGTTTCAAAAATAATAAATCACTAAGATTATAACAGCATTTAGTAGGATAAAATGTTCTCTATATAGATTTGTCTTAAGCCGTTACAAGTCTAGACATATTTATATTGGCATTCCACAGTAGTGTTATTGTCAAATTGGTATACAAAATGGCGAATCTTCTGCAGTTTTGACACTTGCCAATATAGATCCAAATAAACTTATGATGGCACTATATCACACTTGGAAATGCTTACCGAAAAAATGGCAGCCCTTCGTATACAAAATGGCGAATCTTCTGCAGTTTTGACACTTGCCAATATAGATCCAAATAAACTTATGATGGCACTATATCACACTTGGAAATGCTTACCGAAAAAATGGCAGCCCTTCGTAGTATTTTTTTGATAAATAAATAATTACTCAAATGTAAATAAAGTCAAGTGAAGAGGCGCTCTAAAATTTTGTTTAAAACCATGACTAATTTCACAGAAAATTCACATTCCCCTACGAATATTAATAAGACTAACTAATAACAATAAGATGTTGTGTTTCTACTATGGCTGACAATAATAAATTCTGATAAAGATAAATACCATTTCCTTATTCAAGCTGTTAAAAAAATCATGAGAGAGCACAACACAGCGCAACACATTAAACTGTTCGTTCGTTCATTCGTTCACCAAAATGAGCATAAATCAGCATTGCAAGGAGCGCATAAGTCTTACTTACGACTAAAACTTACTTATATTGATTATATTATTGATTTGCAGGAGTAACTGCATTTGCGTTATTCTATTACAGGAGTTATATAGGCGTAAACAAGCATTTTAGCGGTCTAATTTAAATGTGTTATAATCAAAAGTACACTTAAAAAGTGGGCCTTTTCCCGGACTTAAATTCGGATATAATTCTCATATAGTCCTTAAGATTCATCCTCCTGGGATAGTTTAAAAACCACTTTTTGCTGGTTGGGTAGTTAATAACCATCATTTTTACATGGCAAAAAGCCACAAAGGGGAGAATGACCCCCTGATGGGTACCACCGCAGTGCCAGATATTTTCCCATGAACTAGTGGACTGAAGCTAGTGAAATTACTGGATATATGAAATAACTGTCTTCTCGGTGTAGCGGGCGCAGGGTGGTGCCAGACAGTAACTGCTTAGTTACTGTTTGGCGCTGAACTGACTAAGGGCAGATGTGGCGCTTACCATTAGGTGTACAATCTGCTCATCTTGTTACACATTGCAATAAAAAAAACATATTAAACATGCATCCCCATCAGTAGCGTAGCGACGGGGGGGCGGGCCGCCCTGGGCGGCACTTTTTAGGGGGCGGCAAAATTTCCCAGAGGAGCAAAAAAAAAAGAAAAAAAGGGGCGGCAGAATTGTAAAAAGGGCGGCAGAATCGTCTTCCACTCCGTGGGCTGCTTTGCCAGAATTGTCTTCCGCCCCAGGCGGCTGACACCCACGCTACACCACTGATCCCCATCACCAAACAGAAATCATTATTAATTAACATTGCAATAAATTCAGTTAATCATCTCAGTCATGACAAAGCCAAGAAAAGATTACTTATGTCCATCATATTTCATTTGATTATGCAAGCAAAAAGAAAAATATAATCAAAAAGCTTTTTAATCCTTCTAGCCCCGGATTACTAGACACAATAGAAAATCTATTGTTATGCGGCACCCGAGTGCCGGTTCGGCGTTGAGTGGTTAAACCTACTTTTCCAAAAATTACACTAACCTACCATAGGAAATAAAACAATAACTTGTTGTGTTCAGATTGTTAACCTGGATCAATAAACAAGACACAGTAATAAAAGTCAGTTTTGCACATATATCTTCATTTAAACAGTAGTCTTTGAGGTAAGTTTATGTTACCAAAAGTAAGTCATTTCGATTAGTTCATGGTCACATTTATCTGTAACTAAACATGATACAAACAAAAGACTTGTAGTTTAGCATTAGCCATTTTCCCATATTATATAAATATGACACTTCATATAAACAACGCAAGGATTAAAAGGATGAGCAAAGAATTATCACGTCACGAAAATAAGACCAAATACTGATAAAACGACTTAGAAAATATTAAAAATGTTAACAATAAAATTGACAACATAAAGCTCCAAAAATTTGGAAAATAGACAAGCAAAGAGATGTAAGGTGCTATTAATATGTACATACCAAATTAAATTATATTTCACACTGAGTGGTAAAGTATCTATTATTTGTACTATATAAGATAAAACTTCTGAATTCACAATTTCTTTCTGCAGGTTCTCAAAAGATTTATCACTAGATTTATTGACGTTTTCGATTACTGTCATTGTTTGCTGCTTCTGTCCTGTCAGTCAAAGGAAAAGTTCAATAATTATTTTAAAGATTTTTTTATAAAATAATACGTTGAATAATACTTATTTTATGGGTCTAAAAATCGATAAAACTAATCAAGATTTATGAGTAGCATGAAGCTATGTGTACGAACAAAACACAGATCAGTAATTTATAGCAAGCTAACGAACAAAATGTGCGTTACTCTAGCGGAAAGTTCAAAATATTAGCACGTCTAGAGATGAAACAATATAGAATAATTTGTGCATTATATGCTGTAAATGTGCACCAAATATAAAATTTGTGCCTAGTGGGGTTTCTGAGATATTAATGAAAATACGATTCCGCCAGCGTAACGCTTGAAAACGTTATCCGTATCGTCTCGTATAATCTAAATGTTCTTACTTGGTTATTTTATTTAATTTACGGTTAATTACAGAACGTAGAGAGTTTAAATTTAGTGTGTGTCTATTTGAATAAAGGCACAGATTTTTGACAAAAAATGGGGATCGTTACGTTATTCAAACTCCCTTATTTGCGGGTCGAAATGAGTAAACAGTTTTCAGTTCAAAAAGTTGATTTATTTCGTCATTATCAGACGTAGGGTTATAAAATTTTGTCAGAAGATCCTTGTATCATAAAGGCATCAGCTACGTGATACATTCAGCGCCTATCGTAAGTAGTTCAAGAGCTAGAGGCTGTTTTCGTTTTTTAGAAAATCTGTTTGAAATCATAAACCATGTATTTCTTTGGAAAAACTATGAAGGCACAAATTTGCACAAATTACAAGGCATCTTCTCACAAAAAACCATTTCTGTACGTCCAGCTGTTCTGCAGATATAGAAAATAAGCCAAACGTTACTGCAGCGGCATTTGCAATTACTCAAAAACTACGGGGGGCACAAATGCCGCTGCTTGGCTATTTTAGGGCACAAATTTAAGCTATCTTTTAAGCTACCTAAAATTGCCCTAGGACCAATAGGTAAAAATCGTTCCGCCAGGATAACGTTTTAAAGCGTTACGCTGGCGGAATCGTATTTTCATTAATATCTCAGAAACCCCACTAGGCACAAATTTTATATTTGGTGCACATTTACAGCATATAATGCACAAATTATTCTATATTGTTTCATCTCTAGACGTGCTAATATTTTGAACTTTCCGCTAGAGTAACGCACATACGAACAAAAGAAAACATATTCAAAAACACTTTTCTAAAAGATTTTTTAATACGGTATTTCTGAACTTCAGCTCCATTATTAAAAAAAACAAATTGTCAAATTGCTGTCAATGACTTACGCACAACTGTCAGTCAAATTTTATTTCATTTCGTTGTGATTTCGTTGTTCTTTCTTTCTTGTTTCGTCGTGTATTATTTGAGTCAAATAAAATAGATGTTGCGACAAATGATTTGTTAATCATAATTTTATCAACACGTCCAATTTGTCGTCAAATACAAATAATGTGAATTTGGAACATTGTAACTTGAAAATGGTCAGTATATCATTGTTTGTGTAAGATTCGTATTAGAAATGTTATCAACATTGGTGACCTTATTAGATCTTACTAAGTGACTCCCCTTTTAACATGATTCAGAGTTATCAGGACGAACCTGGTTGTTACGTGGGTTCGTTCCCAAAGGATTTCAGTTATGGACCCTTTGAACAGAATGGGGAGGGTGACAACACGTCATTACAGGAGGATCACAAACCACGCATACTTCTAATGGGCCTCAGAAGGTATTTAATTATATATGCAAATGACTTAGAATATGATGTGGTGACATTTATTTAATATGAATGCTTTTTACTTTTAGGTCTGGGAAGTCATCCATCCAAAAAGTTGTTTTCCACAAGATGTCCCCAAATGAAACACTGTTTTTAGAATCCACAAATAAAATAGTTAAAGATGATATTAATAACAGTAGTTTTGTGCAGTTTCAAATCTGGGATTTTCCAGGGCAGATTGATTTCTTTGATCCTACATTTGACTCTGAAACAATATTTGGAGGCTGTGAAGCATTAGTGTTTGTAATTGATGCACAGGTAATTAATTTTGATTTAACACTGTAGCTATGTTATCTATTGAATATTTTTTTATTGGATTATTATTACTGCAACAATTGCAATATAAGTAGTAGATATTGAATAAAGTACTTATATCACCTTTAACTGTACAAAGTTGTTTGTAAATAGAGATAAAATTTTATTGATATTTAATTTAATTGCTCTTTTAAATCTCTCTCTATTTAGGATGATTATCAAGATGCTCTGGACAAATTGCAGCTTACTGTTACAAAAGCCTATCGGGTGAATAATAATATTAAGTTTGAAGTTTTTATTCATAAGGTATGACTCAAGTTATTTTTATAATACCATAGTTATGATATGCACAATGCTATGGATAACTTTGGTGACTCATAATCTTAGTTATTTCTTTTTACTGCTATCTGTACTGGAAATGTATATTTTTGTGCATAAATGATACATAATTTAATCATTTATTTACTCAAATTATTATAATTATAGGTTGATGGTCTTAATGATGACTACAAAATGGAATCACAAAGAGATATTCACCACCGTGCTAATGATGATCTAGCCGAAGCAGGCTTGGAGCATGTGCACTTGTCGTTCCATTTGACGTCTATATATGATCATTCTATATTTGAAGCTTTCAGTAAAGTGGTCCAAAAACTAATACCCCAACTTCCGACTTTGGAAAACCTTCTAAATATTTTGATATCCGTAAGTTGATTCTAATTTATAAAATATATATATTACAAGTAAGATACTGTGACTACTCATGATCTTTCTATTTCAGAATTCCGGGATAGAAAAAGCATTCCTTTTCGATGTTGTGTCAAAAATTTATATTGCAACTGATAGCTCTCCAGTAGATATGCAGAGTTATGAGTTATGTTGTGATATGATTGATGTTGTTATAGACATTTCTTGCATATACGGGTAATTATTTTTATATTATTGTACGCTACATAACATTTAAGAATGGCTTTTGAGACAAAGCATTATTTAAATTCTGCTTGTTAATACCATAATAATGTTTATCTACATCCATACCATAATATGTCTATTTTATATTCAGGAGCGATGAGCAAACGCCCTACATTTAGATATAAGTATCTGTGGCTGCATTGAAATGTTTACATTTTAGTGTCGGTAACTGATACGAAATTACGTTCAAATTTCGAACGTCTTCTTTAAAAGTAAAAATTAATAGGTTTTTCGATTATCGAATTAGTCGATTAGTAATTTTATGTTCCATTCCTATACATTTAATTCGATGCTGAAATTATAACAATCGATTTGAGAATCGAAATCAACTCGAGTCTAGATTGTTTATGGATTTTAAAAACTACAAACGTCAGTCATTAATTATGACAGTACTAAACTAACTTTTACATACAGATTATGTTGGTAACTAGGGCGTTTGCTCATCAATCCTGACTATAAAATAGACATATTATCGTATGAATGAAGATAAAGTTATGTATGTGACTGTACATAATTAGTCATTAAAATACTCATGTGATTCTTTTATGAAACTCACTTCGTTCGTTTCATAAAACCACATTCGTATTTTAATGACCCTCATTATGCAGCAGTCACTTAAATAACTATTCTTGTCATATAAAATTATATTATGAAGAGGGTAATCCAATGATATTTTAAAATAATTATGTGACATTATAGTATTTTGTGAAATTACTGTTAACATTTATATAAAGCTAAAGTAATAAAAGAAATTGGCACAATCCAAACAATAACATTATTTTTTGTTCCATTATATTCTGTACTCAGTGACTCATTATTTTTTGTATCTTGCAGAATGGTAGATGAGACTGAAGCGAATACATTCAACAATCAAAGTTCCAGTCTAATTAAGCTAAATAACGGCACTGTACTGTATCTGCGTGAGGTTAATAAATTTCTCGCTTTGGTTTGTATTTTGCGAGAAGAGAACTTTCAAAAACAAGGTGATTATTTCATTCTATAACGGATTCTTATTAATAAGAATTAGTTTATTATTTCGTTTTACCATGGATTCTTATAAGTACCATGAACATTTAATAATATTGGAAAATACTCTATTAGATAATTTTAAATGTTAATCCTAATTCGAGTTATAGTTTGAACTAGAGTTGCCATGAATAGTGATTTGGCCGAATACCGAATATTCGGCAACGCTGTCGGCCGAAGCGCCGAATATTCGGCACAAAATACATGCTTACCGAGGAGCGCGTAAACAAGAACCAACCTATCGTAACCTGTCACCCTGCAAATGAGTTAGATTGTTATTTGAAAACTATTCGCCTAGATCAAAAGGCTGATCCTTACAAGTGGTGGTCAGTAAACGAAAAACAATACCCAAATCTCTCGAAATTTGCTAAAGGGCATTGAAGATTTTGGCCTTCCTACTGGTCCGCCATATTGTTTTTTTTTTCAAAACAGCGTTTACTTAAAAAAAATCAAAAATGGATACTTCGTATCAGTACAAGCATATAATGTGATTAGACGAAAACCCTTAAAGTGTCACATTTCTAAGATATAAGCAACCAAAGTTTTACTTTATTTCGTGTTACATTAATATCTTTAGAATGTGACCCTTTACGGGATTTCATCTAATGACATTTTATGTTTGTATTGATATCAGGTACCCATTTTTGAAAGAAATTTAAGTGAACGCTATTTTGAAAAAAATCACCACAAAGAAGTAAAACTTTGGTTGTTTATAATATCTTGGAAATGTGACGCTTTTCGGGTTATCGTCTCATGACATTTTATGTTTGTATTGATGATACTAAATGCCCATTTTTGGCTTACCTACACTAGGCACGCCATTTTGATTTTGTTTCAAAACGGCGGGCCTAGTAGGTAAGCCAGCTAGGGATGATCGATATTCATCGATGTTGAATAAACATCGATGTTTAGCTGGAAAACATCGATGTTTTGACTTCGATATCATCGATACATCGATGTTATAAGAATGAAATATCGAAACAGGGGGGGGGGGACACTTCTAACAAATTACATAAATGCAAAGAAAGTATCCCCATTTGTTCTTTCGCCCCGAAACTTTTATGAAATAAAACATCAGAGTTGCTAGAAATGAAAAATGACAATATTTTGTGCAGTTTTTATCGTGTGTATATTAAAATTACTTGCATACAATATTTTACAAAATATTTCGTAAATCATTGTGCAATAACTCTTCTTAGGTATATTAAACTTTAAAAATTACTTTTACAGTCTATTTTACAAGGTTGATTCAATTAAGTTTTTTTGCGTACTGGCAACGTGATTTTGCACAGTGTGCAAAAACAACCAAACAAAATGTTTCTAGTCAATTTTTGTAAAACTCGAAATTTTGACTTCATTTGTTTCGCTTAAAATAAAGATATTGCATAGATATCAGTGTTTTACAAAAAATTTACTAGTTGTTCTAGACTAGATAATTTCTTCAACTTTTGTTATTTCAATAACAATAAACACATTTCATAAATAAAATAGACAGTTTTATTTGTTACCGAAAACATCGATGTCTAAAAACATCGATGTTTTTCGAACGATATTTATCGTACATCGATACTTTTAATTCGATGTTAACATCGATGTCAACATCGATGTTTTTCAAATATCGATCATCCCTAAAGCCAGCTTCCATACAAAAATCTTTAATGCTCTTTATCTTTCTTCTCCTTGGAGTAGCGTGTACAGCGAGAGATTATTTTCCAAAGCTGGTATCATTTACGATGAAAAGAGTAATCGTTTGCTACCAACAAATGCTGAAAAACTTGTTTTCATCCATCATGGTCAATTTTACTTACTAGTCTATCAAATCTAAGAAGTACCGTTTGACAGTTCATTTATGCAAAGAAAAATATACCTTACTCTAAAGGAATAAAACTCAAGAAAACAACATCAGTTTTATTAAATACAATTATTTATTTAGAAATTTAGACTCTACTCCTGATGTACATAAGTAGCACTTTGCTTTGCATAAACGAACTGTCAAACGGTACCTCTTAGACTTGATGGACTGTAAGAGATTGTAATTTGTTAATAAATACATAGAACCTTGAGTAATATGACGTGTCTTTTTTTCATGATTTGGTATTCGGTATTTGGCCGAATAATATGTATTATTCAACCGAATACCGAATATTTAAAAAAATGGCCGAATAGGCCGAATACCGAATAGTAGCCGAATATTCGGGGCATCTCTAGTTCGAACGCTGATGGTGGGGTATTTTACTTTTTTCGTTTTGTCGACAGGTGTTATAGATTACAATTTCCTATGCTTCCGCGACGCCATTACACAAGTCTTCGAGTTACGGAACAAATGTCAAAACGCTATCGCGATGTCGAGAGTAAGGTCTGGCACCCCGGAGCCCATACCCAACGGCGCTGCTGACTCGATCGAGAGCACTTCAGAACGGTCACAGGTGCAGTTACCATAGCACAATTCTCAAAACAAACTCATATCTAACTTTATGCCTATGTATGTAGCCACTAGAAATCATTTATGTACATTTATATTGTTTTAAAGATTAATAATAAAGTATAACTATGTTTTTATTTATCTTTTTTATTTGACTATTGTGACGGTTTATTCCCGGTCGTCCCCACTCTGCCGTCCCCACTGGGTAAGTACGAGTGGGAAAAAATACGTTTCGTTCGTCCCTCCTATGGTGCTTCAAAACGTGGAACAGTGGCTAAGTTGCCGCGTCTATTCCCAGTCATCACCACTGGCTTTGTCACCACTGGGGATAATTGGGAAAAATAATCCCGATTGTTGCCAGTGGTGACGTATAACACATACTTTCCCAGTTGTAGCCACTGGTTTATCACCACTGGTGACAAATGAGAAAAATACATCCCAATTATCGCCAGTGGGAACGTACAGCACAAATATTGTCGCAAATGTCACCATGCATAAGAAACACAAAATAAAAGGCAAGTAAGACCAGATCAATACTATATTAATTATTATTACTTTAAATCACAGTTGGATACCATAACAATAAGGTAATATTCGGGATATCCCAGTAGCCCTACAGTCTTACGAGTCTACTGGGATTTTTCTTCCCAATAAACTTACCAATGGTAGGACTACGCTTGTGTTGCTTTTTCCAAGGGGGGGGGGGGGGGGGGGGGCAGCTGCCCCCCCTAGAGATTAAATGTAGCTAGCCGCTAAGTGGTAACGACTAACGCTTCATGCTCTCGGCGTTCATATTTTTTTTCCTAAATAATATTGCCCCATTGCCCCCCCCTTAATCATAAGCTGGCGACGCCCTTGGCTTTTTTCCATTAGTTTTACTATAACAAAATTTACAAAACACACCTAGTAATTAATAGACATCTAAGAGAAAAATAACAGAACTTCATTTGTCACAAATGAATATCAGGAAAACAAATAACATCAGAGAAACAAATGAATGTCGGAAAAACAAATGTATATCAGAAAAACAAATTAATGTCAAAAAACAAGTAATCGCGGGGTAACAAATGAATGTTGGGGAAACAAGTAAAGGTGATCAGAAGTTAAAAAAACAGGTGCAAGCGATTTTCGACCTTATCGACATTTACCAAAATAACGGGTTTTATTGAACCAGCAAAGTTAGTGAACAAGCTTACGCGAAAAAGCAACAAAATTTTAAATGTCAATAAGGTCGAAAATAGCTTGCACCTTCTTTTTTAACTTCTGATCACTAGACAATGTTTTTCTACCTTCGCTTGTTTCCCCGACATTCATTTGTTTACCCGACATTCTTGTTTTTCCGACATTCATTTGTTTTTCTGACATTCATTTTTTCTCTGACATTCATTTGTTTTCCTGATATTCACTTGTTTCTCCGACATTCTCTTGTTTCTGCGACATTTATTTGTTTCTCTGATATTAATTTGTTTTCCTGATATTCATTTGTGAAAAATAAAGTTCTATTATGTTGTTCTGTTGGTGTTATTATGTCTATCCCAGTGTAGGTTCTTTTGTGTTTCTCATGCATGGTGACATTTGCGACAATATATTTGTGATGCGATCCTGACCCGTGGTACAACTCGATGTCCAACTGGTTGTACCACGGGGAAATAAAATTCCCCTTAGTTCAACTGGTTGTTCTATGGGGAAATATTTTTACCAATGGTTCAACTCGAGTGAGTTGTTCTTTCCTTGGTCCAACATGTACGTCCCCACTGGCGATAATTGGTGTGATCCTCTGTGGCCGGACCACAATTTAGTACTCAGATGCTTTAGTTGGAAATAATAGCTACCTAAAGTCTACTTTCATCGGAATATATCTATTTTTTTAGTACCTCAATAGATAACTTTTTATTGAACAATTTATGTGGTCCGGCCGCAGAGCAGTACTCTCTGGCCGCGCCACTTCAAAATTGAATAAAGTATAATGAACTATTAAGAAATTAATATACAGAAAAAATCTACCTAAATAGTACCTTGCATACGACAACTTTTAAACCAATTAAACCCTTTAGTTAAGGACTTATCGGTCGTAGAATGTGGTCCGGCTGGAGAGCACACTCTGCAGCCAGTCAATTTTGCAATATGGCTTGACCACCTCAGATGCTATAGTTCGAAATAATAGCTACCTAAAGTCTACTTTCATCGGAATATATCTATTTTTTTAGTACCTCAACAGATACCTTTTTATTAAACAATTTATGTGGTCCGACCGCAGAGCAGTACTCTCTGGCCGCGCCACTTCAAAATTGAATAAAGTAAAATGAATTATTAAGAAATTAATGTACCGAAAAAATCTACCTAAATAGTACCTTGCATATGACAACTAGGGTCCAATTAAACCCTCTAGTTATGGAGTTATCAGTCGTAGAATGTGGTCCGGCTGGAGAGCATACTCTGCAGCCAGTCAATTTCGCAATATGGCCGGACCACAATTTCAGTACTCCGATGCTATAGTTGAAAATAATAGCTACCTAAAGTCTACTTTTATTGGAATATATCTATTTTTTTAGTACCTCAACAGATAACTTTTTATTGAACAATTTATGTGGTCCGGCCGCAGAGCAGTACTCTGTGGCCGCGCCACTTCAAAATTAAATAAAGTAAAATAAACTATTATGAAATTAATATACCGAAAAAATCTACCTAAATAGTACCTTGCATACGACAACTTTGATCCGATTAAATCCTTTAGATAAGGAGTTATTGGTATTATAATAATTTCGGCACATTCTCCTAACATAGTAACGATAATTCTACTTATAATACGAATTGCTAACAAAATATTGGAAGGCGTTAAAAATTGTGAATTTTTATTTAAAGTGATATTATTCACAAATACTATAAATAAATATATTTTCATAATAATGAGATCATTATGAAAATATATTTGATTTTCGTATACTTGTACTTATTTAACCCAAAATGTTTACTTACTTCGTCAAATTATCTACTTATTCTTAGGTAAGTAGGTAACCAGCAAGTGAACCTTTTTGAAAATCATTATTAGTAATAAAAATAAAAGTTTTTAGATAAAATCCAGGTCATTTTATAAAGTACTTATTATGTATTTTTGGTTGTCATAAAGAAATAAACAATACTTCTTTAGATTTGCTGAAAGTAATACTCCCTAGCCGCGCCACATATTATAAAGTATAATTAATCAAAATGAATATATTCTTGAGAGCAAAATGTATCAACGAAGGGTAGAGAAAAGGTACTATTATTTGAATGTATTTATGGATATTAAATATTAAATATTGCGAAATTGACTCGCTGCAGAGTATGCTCTCCAGCCGGACCACATTCTATGACCGATAACTTCTTAACTAAAGGGTTATAATTGAACCAGAGTTGTTGTATGCAAGGTACTCTTTAGGTAGCTATTATTTCGAACTATAGCATCTGAGGTGGTCCGGCCATATTGCGAAATTGACTGGCTGCAGAGTATGCTCTCCAGCCAGACCACATTCTATGACCGATAACTCCTTAACTAAATGGTTTAATTGGATCAAAGTTGTCGTATGCAAGGTACTATTTAGGTAGATTTTTTCAGTATATTATATTCCTAATAATTCATTTTACTTTATTCAATTTTGAAGTGGCGCGGCCAGAGAGTACTGCTCTGCGGCCGGACCACATAAATTGTTCAATAAAAAGTTATCTATTGAGGTACTAAAAAAATAGATATATTCCGATGAAAGTAGACTTTAGGTAGCTATTATTTCCAACTATAGCATCTGAGTACTAAATTGTGGTCCGGCCACAGAGGATCACACGATAATTGGGATGTGTTTTTCTCATTTGTCACCAGTGGCGATAAACCAGTGGCTACAACTGGGAAAGTATGTGTCATACGTCATCACTGGCAACAATCGGGATTATTTTTCCCATTCATCCCCAGTGGTGACAAAGCCAGTGGTGATGACTGGGAATAGACCAAAACTCGGAGGTCGTGGGTTCGATTTCCGCTTTGGTTCTGGTTGGTTAGGACTTTTTCAGGAGACTGACTGGCTAGCTAATCAACAGTTCAAATCGACACTTCGATGAATAAAATATTTGTTTTATAGTAGATATAATAACTTTAGTAACGAAACACAAAATCATCAACATTAGTCGAATATAAATTAAATGATACAAATTAAGTACATATATTAAATATTAAAATAAACGAGTATCATAATATAAATTACTAGACGACGGCTTCCTACATTTACAAGCACCGTAAGTAGTGGTGGTTGAGGGGGAGGCGGTGGACGAGGGTTCGGGGTCAGCGCGGAAGGGCGGGCGCAGCGGGCGCGCGGCGGCGGCCGTGAGCCGGTCGGCGCTGCCGCAGGGCTCGGGCGGGCGCAGGCGGCGCTCGCGCTCCACGCGCAGCCGCTCCACGCGCTGCGCGTGCGCCACGCTGCGCTGCAGCCCCGCGATGCTGTCCGTGCGCGCCGGCAGCCGCTCCAGGCTGTTCGACACCTCCCCCACCTCGGCCGTGTCCGTGTCCACGATCTCCTTGTGGTCGAGAATCATCCCGATGTTCAACTTCAGGTTGGCCGACCCCTCCCTGAATATCAGGTACACCGTCGCCTGATCTAGGACCTTTAAAGAGAAGCTTTCGTTTATCTTCAGCGCCTTCATTTTAATCTGGAAGGGCTTAAACTTCTGAGTCAGCTTCTTGCTTTTCTCCTTTATGAAGTTGTCGAACTCGATGGCGAGCATCTCCTCATTGTCCGGACGAGCTTTGTTGTCTCCCGGTCCGCCGAGTTTTATGATGTCGGGATCCTTGAGGGGCATTTGGGTGTCTATCATGACCTGCTGCAGGACCGGAGGGTCGTTCAGCGTGTGCCATTTCCAGTGCGATACCGGACCGATTGCTCGATCCAATACCACGCCTTCTGTCTGGTTATATTTTAAACTGAAAAAAAGAACCTCATTTATACCTAATATCCGTAAGAAAGATCAAAATCGACAGTCGTCAGTCGACACAAAAAAAGTGAGACTGTTTATAGTTTGCTCGCGTCACATATTTTTTAGACTGCTGCCACACCCACCCTGAGCGCGTGGCTGGCTAAGTTTATGCCAGTGCTGCAGTGGGAAAAAATCTGACATGGCTAAGGCGAGCTCAGGCGTAGGAGCATCGGCTATATGTGCAATAACGTTCATTCCGAAACAAGATAGAATTTATACAATTTTTGTGCATATATGAAATCAAATTATACCTCTAAAATTGTAGTGAGTGATTACATTAAATAAATATAATTTTTATTTTGATAGATTGCTAATAAGAATGTAGCGAAGGATACCGAATTTTTCCACTGTGGTCAAACACTATTCCGTTCCCGAGATAGTCGAAAGTAGCCAGGATAGTGAAAGGCCGAGAGCGCCCGCGCTCATCTGGTTCTCCACTGCTGTACACCACGAATCGTTGCTGTGCGTTGATTTCTGATAAAAAAAAAAATTCAGTGGCAGACGAAAACGTAGACCGGTTGTTAATCGACCACAAGTACCTACCTACTAATTAATATTGATTCTAATGGTCAAGAAGGGCATGTTTAATTTCGTAAAAATTCCCTTTCCTCTTGAGAGAAAATTATTGATGGAAAGGAGCTTCCCCTTTGCATCAATAATTTGCAGTCCGTGACGGAGAACCACTTAAAAAACCACAGATAAAACAAAACATTTAGTACCTTCGGCGTCATAATAATCCAGAGCAAGTCTACCGTTCTTATAATACCACCGACCCCGTCCATTGTCATCAAATTCTGCTAATCTTTCCCCGGTATCGTAGGTCATCAATCGCTTATTCTTATTGTGCTCAAACCAGTCAAACTCTGGTTGTGCTGGTCGCATACGGTAAACGTTCATCTATAACATGAAACATATTTTTTACAACTTTCTTCTTTCCATACAATCACGCATTTTTCCAGCAGGGTTGGTCAGAGACCAAATCCTACCATTAGCTATAATCCTGTCACACAACTTTAGTTTCTTTCAACTTCATAAGTCTATTCATACATGTCCGTCAGTTGAGGGTACTTCTGACCTGTCCTTTCCTCAGGACATCCCTCATTTGGTCATAGAATGTTCTTCTATGCCTTCCCCTTCCAAAGACTCCATTCACACTCAGCATAAATATTTATTTCGTTAGTCTACTTTTAGGCTTCATGTAGACGACGCCGGAACCGCACCGGCGCCGGACAAGACAATCAGTATCAAAATAGAACACGCGGTTTCAGTCCGGCGCAGGCGTGGTTTTTATTACTATACTTACAAAAACTGATACTGCAGATTGTCCGGTTCCGGCGTCGTCTACATGAAGCCTTACTCATCTCCATATAACTATCAAAGCATACCTTTCTCGATTTTTTTACTACATTTTCTTTCATTCCCCAAATGAAAGTTCTCTTAAATTGTAAAATAAAATGGGCAGTGATCGCGGGCGTGGCTATTTATATTATCAAGTAAACTTAAATAAATTTTATTTTACCTTTCGCACAACTTTTTCTGTGGGCAACATCGTCCAGCCCTTATCAATAAACGAGCGATCAGATAATGCGTAGCGCACTATTCCCTTAGGTACTTCTTGTTCGACCTATAAAAAATAATGGCTAAGTTTTAGGACTTCATCAAGTCAAACAGCTTCAATTTCGAGCTCTAAGCTCACAGGACATTTAGTTTTAGGTCATGGCAAATATTCGCTTAAATTGTCAGGTTTAAAATATAGGTCCAGGTCTATTCAAGATTTATATGCCTGAAACACAGGTAAATCCTAGTTCAGGCACAGAATATTTCTGTGAGCTTTTAGTATAATGAAGATTTTAAGATCAAATATTGTGAGTTAAGTTTTTAATAAGGATTTTATTTTATTTATTTATTACATGAAATGTACAGTCAAAGAAGATGCGAAAATTACTGCACACTTGCCCTGATCTCCCATGCCAGCAAAATCCTGCTCCATATCATTAACAGGCGCATTCGTCACTACCTGGACTGGCAGATCCCGCAAGAGCAGGCGGGCTTTGTGAAGGGCAAGGGCACCCGGGAGCAAATACTTAATATCAGGCAAATAGTTGAGAAAAGCTACGAATTCGACATCCCGGTCATAATGTGCTTTGTCGACTTCAGCAAGGCCTTCGACTGCGTCAACTGGAACTGTTTGTGGAGGGTACTTTTGGAGCTGGGCGTGCCTCAACACCTGACTGCACTACTCCAGTCGTTGTACTACAATAGCCAGGGAGTGGTCAGGGTGGACAAGACAACTTCGGGAACGTTCAGTTTTGAGAAAGGAGTTCGACAGGGCTGTATCCTCTCTCCCATTCTTTTCAATATTTACGGTGAATACATCATGAGACGCACCTGCGACCAGTGGAACGGTGGTATCACTATTGGCGGCCGCAAAATCTCCAACCTGCGATACGCGGATGATACCACTCTACTTGCAGCAAACGAGTGCGAACTGATTACGCTTCTGAGCAGAATGGAGAGAGTCAGCATGGAGATGGGCTTATCCATAAACAGGTCTAAGACGAAGATCATGGTGGTCGACAGATCTGGTAGGCTGGAGCTCAGTGGCACTATCGACCTAGAAGTAGTAGAAAATCTCGTTCACCTGGGCTCAAGCATTTCCAACAAGGGTCCTGCGAGGACGAAATTCGAAGAAGGATCGGCATGGCCAAAAACGCTATGACGCAGCAGCAGAAAATATGGAAGGACAGAAACATCTCCCGAAATACCAAGATGAATCTTGTGTGCACCCTGGTGTTCTCCATATTTTTTTACGATGCTGAAACATGGACAATGAAAAAGGCCGACCGAAATCGCTTATGCCTTCGAGATGTGGTGCTGGAGGAAAATGTTGAACATTCACTGGACAGCCCACCGTACCAACGTGTCTATCCTGCGTGAGCTTAAGGTCCAGACCAGGCAATCCACCAATTATGCCTGCGCAGGGTACTTGAGTACTTCGGCCACATTGCCAGAAAGAGAGACGGCAACCTGGAGAAACTTGTGGTTGCAGGCAAGTTCGACGGGAAACGACCTAGAGGGAGAAGCCCGACACGTTGGACCGACCACACTCGAGTCCACACTCCACGACGCTTTCCACACCGCCGCAGATCGACATCAATGGCGGTCAATAATAAAGC
The DNA here is from genome assembly GCA_949319885.1 of Mecyna flavalis. Lineage (NCBI taxonomy): Eukaryota > Metazoa > Arthropoda > Insecta > Lepidoptera > Crambidae > Mecyna > Mecyna flavalis. Next base: position 14,100,739 of record OX439426.1, read on the forward strand.
ACAAGTTGCTACATAAAGGATGTCACGACCCCCCAGTAACTGGGGTATCGACGCAAGAAGAAGTACAGTCAAAAGCACGTCAGACTATACACTTAGGACTTTGTACCACTCTTGTGTCGGAGGCACCGGGCATAAGTGCTATTATCGAACTGCAAGTGTTTACCGTGATGTGCTATTGACCGTACTTGATCAGAAACAGCAGTAGGTAAATAAAGGCAGATAAAGGCTTAAAGAGGGAGTCTTCTACTAGGGGAATTTCCCCCCACCACCATGTTACACTTACAGTTTCGTTTTTTTTGCTTTTAGACATTCCGAATAGGAAAAAACAACCATAAAATAATAATTATACTATTGTAACAACAATACAAAAACTAACAAAATAAATTGCTCCGAAATAAACAATCAAAATTAATCCAATTTACTACCGTGACATACTGTGAGTACCAAGACAGTCGAAAATTCAAATTTGAACCGAAATTGTCATTTTCTGTCTATGTCATAAATAGTTTTCTTTTAAAATAAAATGTAGGAAACCTTACCGCCAGATAATACAAACTTTGTATTCATGATGAAATGGAATGATGATACGCTGCAAAGACGTAAACACTTTTTGTAGCCGACACGGCCACGTAAAGGGGACGCAAAAAGTGCAGGGAGGGTTGATTTTATATTCATTGGGTAGCTAATATCCGACACAAGATGACAAGACACAACAGTTTCTACGTCTGAGGCGTGCCTAAGGGACAATGATATTTCTAAGGTAATCTACTGTGCTGACGATGACGGCTCATATTTTTGTTCATACACCTAATATTATTCACTGTATTAAGGGTATCAGAATTTGTCAAATAAGATATTTATTTATTATTGAACTGCTTCAAAAACCACCAAGTTCCACTGACGTGCAAATGCCACCATCATTGAAATCAAGTCATCGGTGATTACAAACCTGATCTTTATTCCGAACCCAGGACCCCAAGATCAAGGTTAGGCAAAGCTTGAACTACCACACCACTCTAAAGTCTTAACTGGGTGTTTAACTAAACAATTACTGTACTAGTTCTACAAATCATTCAGAATATATATAATTTTAACATATTTTTAATAAACATTTGATTAAAAACGTCACTTCAAAAAGGGTGTCGCCATGACCTAACCTCGGCAATTAACCTTTTCCACGCCAATGTCTGATATATCAGACAAAAAAACATGATCAAGAAACGTTGTATTTTTACTTGCCTGAATGAGTTGAGTATAACCTAATAATTTTTTGGAATTTTTTTTTTAATGGTCGTGGCGTGTGGGGCACCATTTTCGGAAAAAAGCGTGGCGGGGAAAGGGTTAAGTACTAAAAATTAGGGTCGGTAACTAAAGGTTAATCTGCGATTACTAGTACTATACTCACAGGTTGTTTCCCTTTCGTCGCAGTTGCTTTGGCAGGTCCCAAGGGAGGAGATTTTTGCTGAGCTTCGTCTGATATGACTTTTGGAATCTCCTCTATCTTTTCTTTTACGACATCTGTATCTTCATTGTAATCCGTTTTAAAAATAATTGGGTTTTTCATCTCATTTTGTTGTTGGTTAATATCAGCTAGTGGTATTGGAGTTTTATACCTGAATATTTTAGGACCAATTATAATATCTGCCATTTTAACTTCATCTGTCTGGTTTTGTATACTTTCTAAGTCCAACTCGATGTCAGACTTTGTACAAACTACACAATGAGCATCTTTTATATTTTTATGGCCCTTGTGCTTGAAAATTAAATTCTTGATGTTTACATCTTTTGCCATTTTTGTTTTATCACTTCGATTGGCTTGTTTAAGTTTGACTAATTTTAATATAAGATCATCAACAGACGGCTCCCTAACCTTTATTTGTTTGATGTTTAATTCTTTCATTGTAGTAGGCTCTTGCTTTTTCTCTCGTGGTTTTTCTTCATCTTTTGGTTTTTCTGCTTCTTTTTTGGCCTTGGTAGCGGCGCTTTTAGCTTGCTGCTCCATTTCTTTCATTTTTTTCTCTGCCTCTTCTCTGGCTTTTCGATCTTCTTCTTCTTTCTGTTTTTTTAATCTTTGCCTTTCTTCTTTCATTTGTGCTTGTTCTTCAAGTAATTTTTTAAAGTCGTCTGCCATTACTGGTTCCGGTTTGGGTTCTGGTTTTGGCTTTTCTGGAGCTTTTACTTCTTCTTTTTCTTTAACGATGGGTTCGGGCTTTTCTTTTTTTGGTTTTTCTTTTTGTTCAGGTATCGGTGAAGGTTGTTTGGGTTTCTCTGGAACAGGCTCTATTACTTTAGGCTTCTCAGGAATGGGTTCCTGCACCTTTGTTTTTTCAGGAAGAGATTCCGTTACATGAGGTTGCTCAGGAGGTGGTTCTTTAATTATTGTTTTTTCTTGAGGAAGTTCTTTAGGTTTTGGTTTTTCTGGAGTAGATTTTACAACCTTAGACTCAGGAAGAGGTTTAGGTGCTTTAGGTTTCTCAGGAAGTGGCTCTTTTTTAGGTTTCTCTGGAGGAGGCTCCTTTACTTTTGTTTTTATTGGAGAAGGCTCCTTTACTTTAGACTTTTCAACAGGCTCGGAAGGTTCTTTTCTTTTTCTTTCGGGAGGTGGCTCTTTAGCTTTCTTTACTGGTTCTGTTTTTGGCTGCTTCTTTGATTTTGAAAGTCTTTTTTGTTCCTCAGCCAATCTTTTACGCTCTTCTTCAGCAAGTCTTTTTGCCTCTTCCTCAGCAAGTCTTTTAATCTCTTTTAGTCTTCTTTCTTCTTCGTCGGCTAGTCTTTTAGCCTCTTCGGCGAGTCTTCTGGCCTCTTCAGCTTTTTTTTTAGCTTCTTCACGCAAAAGCCTTCGTTGTTCTCGTTCTCGGGCCCTCCTTTCCTGCTCTTCTTTTTTCTTCCTTTGTTCTTCCTCTCGCTTTAAGCGTTCTTCTTCAGCTCGAGCTTTTAGCATATCTGTTGTATCTTTTATCAGTTGTGATGAACTGATACGTTTCTTTGGTGGCTTTATTTTATCATCAACTGAATGTGGGAAAAAATATCCAAAGTCTTGTTTCAGATGATCCTCAATGACCCCAGATATTGAAGTCTTAATTGTTTCCTCTGACTTATGTTTCCTATGTAATCTTGTGCTCTCTTCTAGTGTATGCTTTCTATGCGCTGTTATTTTTCCTTCGGACGTATATTTCGCGTACGGCAAAAGTCTTTCATCTGACGTATATTTTTCGTATGGTCTTAACTGCTCTTTTGGCGCAAGACTTTTGTCCTCTCGAAAATGTCTGTCATATGATGGAAGTATCTCTTCTGATGAATATTTTCTATGTGTTATAAGCCTCTCCTCGAACATACGTTTTTCGTATAGTTTATCTTTTTGTTGTGCAATTGGTCTCATTCCTGGTGAACGTTTTTCGTGTGGTTTAAGTGTTTCTTCGGATGGATATCTGTGTTTTCGAATTGGAATAAGTGAATCTTCTGAATAATATTTTCCTGGTGTCATGTCAGAATCTGCTCGCATATACATTTTTATTAAGGTTCTATCAGTGATTAATTTTCTTTCGCTATAGTCATCGCGCCGTAAATCGGGTGAAGAAATTGTGTCATCAACGGGATAAGCAAGGTCTTCGTAAGACTTTGAGTAAAATCTTTTATGTTTAATTGAAACAAAGTGACTTTTTTCTGAGTCTAAATAATCTACGAATTTTGTTTTCTTTCTTATTTTAGAGAAACCAGGAAGAGAATAGGATTGATCTGATATGTGAAGAGTTTTTGTTGACCCAGTTCTCAAATTTTCAGAATAAAAAAGATCTGTTACTTCGGGCTCGCGTAAAGACACAGGTGAATTGTGATGCATTTTGCTTAAGTCAATCCTGGAAGATGCCCGGCTTTTTGGTTTAAAAATATTTTTTTCACCTATAACCACGTCCTTCAATAATTGGTGTATTTTTGAAAGCCATTCTTTAATGTGTTTTTTTGTATCTTCGACCTCATCTCTGCTGCTCACAAACTTCCTCACTACTTCATCGCATTTTTCACAAGGACTACGAGTTATTTTTCTTCGGCAGTGATCGCAGATTCCCATAATATCATTTTTATTTATTTTAGGTATAGTTTGTAATAATCTTTGTGCATTTTCAAAGATTCGTCTGCAACGTGGACAATTTATTTTATTTTCGTCTGCAACAAAAAAAACAAGTACTTAAGTAGTTAGGTAGGTACCCACTGTCGTAATCTTATCAACAAAATATATTGGTGTGGTGCTGATTAACGACTTCATTTATAATTGCTTTTCATAGTTGTTAAGGCTTTGACATTATATCTTAGAGCTGGGTTTAAAAACGTGTAATTTTACCAAAAGCAGGAATGATGTCCGCCGACGATATTTCAACGTCCTTTGTGTTATGTAGTATGAAAATATCTTCATTGCTTACTGTAGGACTAATGGTTGCCTGCTTTAAATCTTGTTTAGTAGTATCCTAAAATGCGCAAATTAATTTATAAGTACACAATGTACCTAATGGTAGAAACGAATTAATTTATCTTAAGGCAAGTCCTTCCCGGGAGCATTCACGTAACATCAACATTGACCATTACATTACAATACTACCTCCCTGACTAACGAGCATTTGCGTGTTAAGTAACATAATGTCCTCCTTTTTACGGTGCGCGCTGAAATGCTCGGTTTTCCTCCCTCACTGATGTAATGCTCGACGTCGTCTGTCTGTTACGTTATATTACATGCGAATGCTTCCGGTGAGGGAGCACCATTACAGTTAACAAAACCAGTTGTTCAATTACAAGTAACTTACAGTCTCGTCAGGCATAGCTTTTCTGTAGATGACTAAGCCAGTATCCTTTAGGTCCACGATTTTATGGTACTTCGTCTGATCATCATAACAGGGGCAGCGAAAGCGGTGTTTCCTAAAATAAACAGTGCTAGAAGTTAATTAACAGTTGAACATTTGGTTGTCGAAGTTCACAGGCAGAAAATACTTACCCACCTTGAGTCGCCATAATTGTTTCTTCAAAAAATTATGTATATATCCAGTAGATAAAATAATATTCCTTCGTACAAAACATATTAGTATGATACAAAATATTCCATTTGTCAAACTGACAAAGTAAAATAACTCATTTAGCATTGTTCTTCCAACCATAAATTGTATTGCGTGCCTGTTGATTCCTGGACTAATAAAACTGTTCGATATTATTTTTTTATACTAGGTTAGTAGGCAGGCAGGCACGCAGTCCACCTGATGGTAAGCGGCCACTGCGACCTATGCCATTGAGGGTCGCTTCACCTGGAAACGTCCTTCATTGTGCTACCAGATAGACTGTAGACTCATCTGATCTTCGAGCCTCTGATTTCAAGTGTACTGGCTCCATAGAGTAATTAAAACGCCACTGGCTCCCACATAAATATTTCTCCGGAACACAGCCAGAGCTGTTATGGCGGCAGAATTGACCTGTGGGGGTGGTAGCTAGCCAGTCGGACTCTTAAAAAGCCCTACCACCAACCAGTCCCAAGGTGGGAATCGAACCCAAGACCTCCGTGTTTTTATAGCCGAGCGGCTTAGCCACTGTCCCACGGAGGCTCAATTCAATTTATTCTCAACCGCTTTGGGGGGTTTACCGGGTTTAACATATTAAGTATATCATGTCAAATCGCAATCAGCCTGAGGCCGATGAGAAACTATAAAGTACCTACCTACTCTGTGGCTATAGGACAGTCTAAGAAGCACTAAGAAGTCTTGATGTGTTGATCGTACAGAATAGGTATGATTTCGAAAATAATATGCGTAAATATGTAATAATTAATTTTAGAAGAGTTTCAGCACCTCTTGAGTGGTTAGAGAAGAATTGCCTCACTGTCCTAGCTCGGCAAGAGAGCAATCGGACAAACCGAGAGAGATCAGCTTAGGATTAGGACAAACTGCTTTTCGAGCTCGAACAAATTTAGTTTCTTTCTTAAGGCCAGGTAGGTGCAAAAATCTGCAAAAACACGTTCTTTGAAAATTTTTTTGAAGTAGTTAACACTAACAGTGAAATTAAAATCTGCGAAAATTATGAAATATTGTTGAGGCTTTACTCTGTGGATTATAACCGATGGAAACACGATTTAAATAATTCTTTTTTTATTTGAAAGTGCATAGTTAGCGACGTTAGAACCATAGTGATCCAAGTCACATTTTCAACTTTTTGAGAAAACGAGGGAAACGCGTTTGGATTTGTTCCAGAAATTGTGCTATTCCAAAGTGACCGATATGAGTTTGCTTATGAAAATTGCTATAATAAGCACTAGGATCAGTGTGGCATGAAAAATATGTCTTTTTTTGGGATGTTAATAACAAAATATCGATTTTGACAAAAATGTCACTTGGATCACTATGGTTCTAACGTCGTCATTCCGAGGTGTCACCATGTCGGGATCTGATGATGGGATCCCGGGAAAATCAAGGGTAAACCTCAAATTTTATAGGCGCACACTACGCGTTACCTACTTGTTTTTTCTGAAGCCATTCAAGTTTTTGCGTCCGTTAGACATCATTTTATGTTGATGAGCTGATGATGGAAGGTACAACTCCTTAACGGTTAGGAATTAGGGGATAATTCTTTCAGTATTATAGGAAGATGTGGACCGTTAGTTGTATTTCATGTAAGTACTTTTGCAGCTTAGCTGATGATGGAAGGTACAACTGGGTTGATGGAAGCTACAGGGTACGACTTCTTAATTCTTATGTCCCTCTTGCGGGCTGCATCTTTAGTTGGTCTACCCATGGTGCTGAACACAATAATTAATGAATACCTAATCCTATTGTCATAATACAATTCTAATATTTTACTCGTATTTTCGCTATTAATATTATGAAAGAGTTTTACTCACTACGTGTTATTCAGACTAAAAATAGAAAAATAAACAAACTTTAAAAAAAAAATTTAACCCACTTCAAAAAAAAAACAAAATTAATACTACCTAAAAACACTGAAAAGCAAAAAATAATTTTAATAAGACATTCATCAAATGCGCTAATTGTCTAACACTCAGTTGCAGAAACGTCCATTAAAGTTAATGTGTCATTAAAGCTATTGCTGTCACTTTTTATTTCATGACAACGAAAAGTGACAGCATTAGATTTAATGAAGCATTAACTTTAGTGGAGCTTTCTGCAACAGGGTGTAAGCCTATTAATAAAATGAAGGAATTAGCACGTAAAATACAATTTAATTTTATTAATAGGCTTACACCCTGTTCCAGAAAGCTCCATTAAAGTTAATGCTTCATTAAATCTAATGCTGTCACTTTTCGTTGTCATGAAATAAAAAGTGACAGCAATAGCTTTAATGACACATTAACTTTAATGGACGTTTCTGCAACTGAGTGTTAGACAATTAGCGCATTTGATGAATGTCTTATTATATTTATTTTTTGCTTTTCAGTAGTGTCCGACCGAAGGTTCGGTTTCGGTTTCGGTTTCGGCCGAGTTTCGGCCAAAAATCAAGTTTCGGCTGCAGTTTCGGTTTCGGCCAAAATTGGCCGAAACTTTTGCCGAAACCGAAACTGATTTCGGAAGTTGTCGTGCACGCTCGCCGTTCGCTCGTTCGTTTCTCGCAGCAACGCTTTGGCGGCGCACCTGTTTGGGAATTATTGTCGTGCGCCGTTCGGATAGCTCTGTAGCAACACTAGCAACACAATAGTCAGTGCGTTAAACAGTAACAATTAGTGATTCGATTATTGTTAACTGATAAACATTTTGCTATGAGAACTTGATTTGAAAATATAATAAAAGTATGATTAATATGTTTTTTTTTGTATTATCTATACTTGTAAATATTAAAAAGAGGAAAGATATTTTGATTGTTTGTTTGTTTGTATTGAATAGGCTCCGAAACTACTGAACTGATTTGAATAATCTTTCACTATTGGTAAGCTACACTATCCCCGGCTGACATAGAGTACTTTTACCCTAATGTGGGGGGGAAGGGAGGGATATTTCAAAAAGGAATTACGACCAGCCCAAAGTACAAGACCCAGGAACTTGAAATTTTGTACAAGGGTTCTTTATAATGCGTAAGTTCTCACTAAGAAGGGGTTTTTCGAAATTAACCCCCAAGGGGGTAAAAAGAGGGTTGGAAGTTAGTATGAAACTTCGTTATTTTAAAAGTTACAGTCTTAAAATTCGGGAAGTATATTTTTAGTTTGGTATCAGTTTCAAATAAAAAGGTGTTATTGAAAACTTACCCCCCGTGGGGGTTAAAAAGGGGTTTAAAAATAAAAAATTAAAGGACAAACGTCCCCAACCACCAACAGATTTCGAACGTATCTCTATTCTCTGTCAATACCTCTCGCTGAACTGATCTTTTTTTGTATGACATCCGCCGTAGGAATGGGGATTTCACGCAAATCGAATTTTAATGTTGTATTTTTTTTCATATTTTAAAGTATTTTTTTGACACAGTTAATTGTGAAAATAATGTGCAGGCGATCAAGAGTAACCCCCCTGGGCTAAATATAGGTGTACAATCAAAATGTAATCTTAAAAAAATATTGTACAGTCAAGTCTACTTCAAGCTAGACACTTACAGCGCAATTCTGCATCTTAGGCGTGCGGCATAAGCACGGTTTTTTTTTTGAATACCCCGTCAGTTTTTGGATTAAAACTGGTTATTTCTCTTTTTATGGAAAGGGTGGGGACAGAGCCTTGTGTAAGCTTTTTAATATTTCACCCCTCAAGGAGTGTTAAAAAGTGTCTTAATTTTTTTACTTTAAATTTTCTAAAAGCGTACTTTATAATGTGTAAGTTTCCACTAAAAAGGGGGTTTTGGAAGTTACCGGGGGCATTTCATAGTGGTTTAAAGCGTGTAGCCTACGCCAGCGAAGCCAGGGGCGGAAATCTAGTATTAAATAAATGATTACAAGAAAATCAATACTGTGATTCCATTTCATGTCCCAATTAATGCAGAATAATGGGTAAAATGCACCAAATTTCAGTATTTTAAGGAATTTCATACTTGACCACGTGAGTTTCGGTTTCGGTTTCGGTTTCGGCCGAAACTGAAGCCACGGCCGAACATTCGGTTTCGGTTTCGGCCGGAAAACCAGTTTCGGTCGGACTCTACTTTTCAGTGTTTTTGGGTAGTTATAATTTTTTTTTTTTTTTTGAAGTCGGTTTAATTTTTTTTTTAAAAGTTTCCAAAATAAAAAATATAAGATTACCTGTGTTATCTAATTAAAATTAATTTACTTGGGAGGGTTGCAGCCAATACTGAGAAGATATAAAAATCCTTAATGACTAGTAAAAGCTTTGTTCTGTATTTTATTTTAATAATAATTTAACTATTAACTAAAAAACTAGTCTTTTTTCTTTTTAAATAAATTTAACAATTTTTGTGTCAAAGACACTGGTGTCCCAACTGGTTTGAGGACAAGTTCTTTTGTACAAATATTATGTAGAGGGCCAAATGCCAGGGCCACAACTGTACATGCAAGACAGATGACATTGTATGGCATGCTGAAGTCTGGAGTGGGCAAGGACACCATTGCACCATTGGTTCGGAAAACTGCTGGATACCCTGGAAAAGAAAATTAAATTGTTGTTACTTTCTCCTTTTCTCAACAAAACAAATTCTCTTTACAAATGAATTGTATAAAATGAACAACTACATAATATATACTTACATGGCTGGGAGGCATTGAACACAGACTCATATTTGATACCAGTAATAGGAAGACTGGTGTAATTTCTAGCAGTAGGAAGATTTGCAGACACCAGAGCAGACCCAATATAGAATCCATGGTTTGCATCAGGAGGATATTCTTGCCATTTCAAAAATACAAATTCAAAATCAATGGTAATAGTAGTAGTTGACCTGGGAGGCAAATTTAAAAGAAGTTCAAGATGGTATGGCTTTTGCCTGCTACGACCAGGTGAGTAATATAATGATTTCACCAACTTGCTTTCTGCTTTACCATTTATTCTCAAAGAACTGAGCTGTATAGGTAACCACCATGGTGCATTTTCTAGTAATACTACATCTATTGCAGTCCAGTAATTATTTACAAGTTCTGTAACAATACCACCAAATTCTTTACCATATCCCAAAACATATCGGTTGAAGTGTAATGGTGGTGGCACTGTCACAAGTATTTCATCTTTGGAGTCATGTCTAGCTCCTATGTTGACCATTAAGCCATCAGCTAATATGTTGTACACAGCTAGTCTTGTATCACTTCCTCCTCTTTGGGAAAGTACTATTCTGTCAGGTTCGGGTGTCAATTTGAATGGTTGAGTATCATTTGAAGTTATATCAACATATATTGTGCTTGCTGAGGATAGAGGGCATGCACCAGGCAAACCCTGTCCAAACAATTTTATAAATGACCAATCATTACTTTTAATTATTTTATAATCATATACAAGTGAAACTGTTTGCTTAATTTCCAACTGTGTTTCTGTACAGTCTTCGGATGAACACACTTTCCTGACATGTACACCAATTGAGTGGTAATTTGTATTGTGAATCATTCTTGAATTCAGCAAAGCTGAGAATCCTCTGCTGGATTCACAAGGGAGTAGTTTCTTCCAAGGTGTTAAATTTTCTGTACAGACAATTTCTCTTGGCAGAGATGCATATCTTAGGAGTGAGGTAACATTTAAATTTGGTTTGACTGGACCAGTAGGCCATAATGCCATTTGTGGAGTCACAGTATTGAAACTATCAATAAAGTTTAAGGAAGCACAAAACAATCCTGAAAGGGTTGAACTTAGTTTTTGCCACTGATTGTCAATATCTTCCACTTCTGGAGTGAACCAGGCATACAGCTCCGCGCCCGGCGCAGCGTCGATTACTGGATAACCCCACTGGTTGTGTCTCCATTGTCCTTCAGTCAATGATAGGTGTAGTTCTTCGACTTGGAACCGTGAAATTATTTCTCCCAGGGATCTCGGTGACAGGTGAGAATGTGCAACTGGAGAATAAATACATTCATCATTACGTATTCTTACCCAAATAAGACTAAATTCAATGTTTATTATTACTTACATGCGTTTTCTGAACTCACTAAAGTTACAAATTGGAAATGAGCGTAAAGATGAGTAGGAGGCAACGGTTTTATAAATATTTCCTCTATAAAATCGTCGGCGTTAACTTTTACAGCAATGGTCACGAAGAACATGCACTTTAGAATCAAAGAAATCATTGTATATTCATTCATTGAAACTCCGATTCCGACTCCCTAAAGTTTTATCTCATAATTTAATTTTTTGTGTCTGTAGGTTTCTGTCTGTCCACAACTGACAGTGAGTGAAGCGAGCGAGTGACACTGACACTGCTGGCTGACAGATTGAAGTGTGGTACAGAAATGGTTTCGTTACTTAACGATAACGCTATAAAAAAAAACCGTAATAAAATAAAATCATTTTGTATGTAAAATAAATAATTATGTGTTGTTGTATTTTGGTTGGTTTATAAATTATTTATTCCCACTAGCAGGGGCCTTACTATCAGCTCTTAAAGCAGGCCTGAAATTGAACTGTTCTGCTTTTTTGTACCATGACCTCCCTATAGCTGGCCTGCGGCAGGGCCTTGGCAGGGCTGTTTACTTTGACGTTTTGACAACCGTTCACCTTTTTTTTTGTATGGACGTTTCCTTGTACCATGAGCGTTTTTAAATGTCAAGCAAAGCGTCTTTTGAACGTCGGAAACGTCAAATAAACCGATCCTTAAAAAGAACGCCGCGCGTATTATAATTGACCTCAGTGTTAAAAAGTTACTCTGGAGTAGCTTTAAGTTTAACAGAATTGTTTTGTGATTGTGTGAGTGAATCTCATATTTTGTCGTCGAATTTTGTTCCGTACCTTTTCGTGCTTATGTTCATGAGTCTGTTGTGACCCGGTTAGGAGTCAGTATTTTTGTCAAACGTAAGTATCTTTTGATAAGAAGTGGATTATTGAAAGTAAAATTAGCGTTTAAATAAAAAGTAACCTATTTTAAAACATTTACACCTATTTTTGTAGAAGTGTGACGAATTCTTTAAGTACCTATTTGGAAACAGAATTCCAATAAGATGGGAGAAATAAGCTGCGTCGCCTTCGCAAAATTAGTGACCCGTTCGAAATGGAATGTTAATGATACAAGCATGTCTATTTCATTTGTTTATGTCTATTTAATTTGTTTACAAAGCCTGAATGTCCAGTTGGTAAGCAACTAAAGAAGTGAACTGTGATTTTAGTATTTAGAACTTCGATCATTACAACTTGTGGTAAAATAATAATAATCTAAACATTATATTTCCAGATTTGCAATGCTAAGAAGCTAATATGCAAAAATCAGAAGTGTAAGTAAATGCAAGCAATCCCAGTGCCAATCAAGATTCTTTCATTTGGTCAAACCATGCTCTTTGCCCACACTTGGAAAGCTGAGCGCTAATAAGGCTTTATGGTTTTTAGGTAATATTTATTATTGTATTTTCATCCTAAACCTACTAAGTGACGAGCTATTTGATGTAATTGGTCGAGAAGTTGGCTATTACACCAGAGGGCGGGTTCAATCCCCACAGGGTACAAACATTTGTGTGCATGAATTATATTATTTTTTATCTTTTTTTATGAAAAACAAAACCAGTATACTTTTTCGAAATAATTTTATAATTAAGTACATTTTTTAATAAACATAAACAAAAGAACACAATGGGCTTATAAATAATAAGATTAGCATAATTACATTAATATAATAGACTTACAAAACACCTTAAAAACAGTAGACAACAACGGAAGTATCCTTCCTTCAACTGTATCTAACAAGAACACAGGCACACACAGTACAAACTGAAACTTAAATAATATTTTATTTTAGGTTATTCTGGATATCCACTCTGCAAAAGGAGATGTCACCAACTTGGGATGCTGAACCAGACACTCAGGAAGCTGTAGGCAGAAGGTGGCAATGGCTCAATAGGTGCTGAAGTAACCTGTGCCATTGTTGGCAGTTACTGAATGTGCTTCTGTCAAATGTTCTTGATTAAGTAGAACTCTGTAATAAAAACATGAATGATTTTAAGTTTGTCACATACTATAGTATGATAGAAGCAAATATAAGTGCAGACAGAAGATAATACTTAATTAATTAGTTTGCTCTTTGCCGCATTCAAGCATTTTGTTTTTCCTAAAGATTGACTGGTAGAGAATGCTTTTAGTGTTAAGTCCGCCTTTTGTAGCCAATTTGTGTGGTCAATAAAGTTTTTATAAATAAATAAATTACATTGTTACTTGTTTACATATCATTTCCGTAAGCTCATCAACACAAGGTCCTTCTATAAGCATCATTGATGATTGTTATTTTGTTCAATCTTGGCCTTCAGGTCTACCCAGCACTGGAATTATAATAACAAATTATATTACAATCACTTCATATTATCTATACTAATATTATAAAGAGGAAAGATTTGATTGTTTGTTTGTATTGAATAGGCACCGAAACTACTGAGCCGATTTGAATAATTCTTTCACAGTTGGAAAGCTACACTATCCCCTCTGGTGAACGTAGAGTACTTTTGATCCCAGAAATGGGGGGGAAGGGGGGGATATTCCATCATTCATGTACTTAGTCTTAATAATTAACAATATTAACTGAAGAGTTGAGCCTTTGTGCTGCTGCATTCCACATAATCTTCGGATGCTCCAGAAATTATCCTTAGAATATTTCAGTCAAAGTTCGAAAGTATAAACGAACATGGAAGTGTTCAATGGGGATAAATGATACTGAAAGATAACATCTAAAGTGGTTCGTCAAAGAATTCAACAAAAAATCGTAGTATTCTCAAATTGATAACCATGTTCTCAATCAATTTATATAATCACTGTGTTATACTCAATGAAGAACATGCATTTCAATGACCAAATCGTATTAAATCACGGAAAAAGTTAATTTTTTTGCCTTTTTCATTTGAAACTTGACATTTGTATTATTTTGGTGTCAGAAACGTTTAAAAATTTAAGTAGGTTAAAAGGAATAATCGGCACGCACGGCTCTTTCATAGTTATTGCTTCGCTTATTAAAAATTACTGTAAATCAAGAAAATTATACTGATAAAGTAATCTAAACCCATAAAAACGCGGTTTTACTTGAGCATTCGTATTATAATACATAATTTAAAAACCGGTAAAACGAAAATAAAATCTTCAATGGATTTTCGAACGAATTCGATTGAACGGTAAAAAGACCAGAGACAAAAGAAACCGTTCACCTTCATGTCAAACAGTGCAATAGTCGTTCACTTTTTAAGGGGTCATAGTATGATTTTAAGCAGGCCTGATTCTGCCCTGCCCAAAAACTGCACTGCAATTGGATGGTTTTCTTAAATGCTCATGGTAAGGCCCCAGATCGATTATATTATTCTGAGGTATTAGTTTGATCGTTCCTGAACGCAATTTTTAATGTCAGTTACTGTTATCGCAGCGTTGCCAGAAGGTTACTTTTGTAATCTTTTAGGTGATTTTTTGACTCCTTCTGGTTACTTTTAGGTTACACGAGAAAAGGTTACTTTAAGTGATTTTTTAGAATTTGCGTGCGGAAAGCATTTTTCAACTAACAACATAATTTTATCTTTCACACCACACACCAATGTCTAATTAAACCACAAAAAATGTAAATGATTACTTTTCCTACAAAAGAGTTACTTTTTTGTACATCACACACAGGTGACTTTTGACAAGACCACGCTGGAAACACTATTGTTATGTCAGTAATGTCCTTTGTCCTAAAGCCCGCTCTACACTTAGCCCGCGAAACGCGCGCGAGCTGCGAAAGGGCGCGAACGCTAAGTGTGGAGCCGTCTCCTATTTTATGCGAAACGGCTCCACACTTAGCGTTCGCGCCCTTTCGCAGCCTTCGCGCGCGATCCGCGGGCTAAGTGTAGAGCGGGCTTTAGAGTAGAACATAAGGTATAACAGACTGACATTGTCAGTTTCGTACATAATGGAGGAGGAGGTGGATGGGTATTTTCGCGAAATATTGCCCCCTATTAAAAATCGTTGTCCACTAACTTCAATAAATGGTTTTTATGTTATTATGGCTTAATTTGACAAATTTAATTATCTTATTATCAGAATATAATATATTTTATATAAATAAAATACAAAATGTGAATAAAGTTTGTGCAGTTACACATAACTTAATTTTTAAATTGATAGACGTAGCAATTTTTGCATGTCTCATGCTATACTAACAAAGTTCAAACATGAATTTTGGACATATTTAATAATTTAATTAATATATTTTCGTGTATTTTGGGATGACTATTTGTCTAATTTTATACAATGGCCTTTTTTACGTAGCCATAATTGTAAAATAAATCACAAATATCAAATAAAGTCTGTCCTAGAAATTAAGGTGTGACGGAAATTCCTATATAGTCACAACGATAATTCGGATGTTAGATCGTATTAATGAATCAAAACTACTATACAACGACTAATTATTATACTGGCAACATTATTCTGTCTAGCTATATCCGTCATCTTGTGGTTGAATGTCAATAAACGGCAGAAATTCGTGACGACAGGTTTAAGAGTTAGTGTTCGTTAAAAATTTGTTCCACCATAGTGATCGAGTTTCTTCACAAACGTAAGTAGTTTTCAGTATATTTACGTTAAAATTTAGTTATCCCATAAATTGTGAGTATGATAATATCAATCGAACTAACACAAACCTATTATAAAAGGGTTTAAATTAAGAAATTGTTGCACGGATCGGATAACGTCACGTCCATGTCGTCACGTGACGTATAAGCGGAATTAAATTCGTGACGATATGGAATGTTAAGCTTAGCTTACATGATCTATTTACCCGACTGCGAAGCACAAATTAAGGTTATGTGTTTATTGTACACTACTCACGTTAACAAAGTTATTTAAACTTTTTAAATACGAGTATTGATTCCATATTTACATCGATAAATAGATACCTAGTACATTTTTAAATATAAACTAAACACCAAACTCTCTTAATTATATAAGAGATTCCTGCAACAGTTTTTAATTGAATTAGGCATGGTGGCAATCAAGGGTGCGGGGAGGTAATTTTAAAAATAAAAATAAATTTTAAAATGTCTGGGACGGGATCCCTTTTTTTCGCATAACTTTCTTGTCCTAATTTAATTTGGCATAACGAGTTTAGTATAATTTTTTTGTCATAATAATATTTTGTCATAATAATATTTTGTCATAATAATAATTGTCCTTTCGCATACTGTTTCAGTAAGCATAAATATCGCTTAGACTAATGTTTTTTGCCCTAATTTTGATTCGCATAATATTGTTAGACATAATTGTTTAGGTATTTGTCTAAGAGTTATTATAGTGTAGCAATAGGTTAGTGTAACATTAAATACTAGCTTTTTTGCAGATCTCAACGTCATGGCACTTACACCAGCAGAAAGAGCAAAGCGATACAGGGAAAAATTAAAGCTAGATCCTATAAAACATGAAGTCCAAAGAAAGAAACAACTTAAAAGACTGAAGAAAAACCAAAAAAAAATTTCGGAACTAAGTGAAGAAGAAAAAATTAAGAAGAGACATCTATGGCGCGAGCAAAAACGGAATCAAAAATTAAAATTCCATCAAAATAAAGAAGAACCAAAGCCAGAACAGGAAAAAAATGCAAACATACATTCGCTTAAGATTAAGTACAAAAAAATTAAGGACAATTACTCCAAAACCTTAAATAAAGTTAAACAACTCGAAACAACTGTAAGCCGATTAAGGAAGCAGTTATTTAGAATGAAATGTAAACACGAGAAGAATGTAAAAACTCTAGAAGATGTGAATGCTAAACTTCAAGCTCGTCATGAGATACTAGAGTTGTCCTTAAAAGAAAAGTACTCGCATTGTCAATCACATGAAGAGAAGAAATTATTACGATCAATAGTTACTACTAAAACAACCAAAGATAAGAAAGGATCTCAAGTGATTGCAAAATGTTTGGGTCTTAAAAGTAGAATTCGATTTAGCAATAAGAAGAGATATTTGAGTACGAAGATTAAGGAAGAAATTAGGCTGTTTTATGAACGCGATGATATAAGTCGTTGCACAGCTGGAAAGAAAGAATGTAGGTCTAAGAAGGGAGAGACTAAACAAATAAGATATTTGACCGATACTCTACTCAACTTATTTAAGATATATAAAAAAGAAGGAGGTAAGTATGGATTCACGACATTTTATAACTACAAACCGTTCTACGTATTGCTACCTACACCAAAAGTTAGAGAAACCTGTCTGTGTATAAAGCACAGTAATTTTCAATTTCTTTTCGAAGCTTTGCAGAAAAACTCAATTATGTCATTTAGAACTGTAAAAGAATTGATTACAACAATTACATGCGATGAAAATTCATATGCTTGTATGTACAATACTTGCGATAAATGTAAAAATTCAAAAATCGATTATAAAAGAAATGAAGTTGATCATGAAGTGACTTGGTGGCAATGGCAAAAAGAAAATAAATCTTATACAAAGTCAGGAATTGTGCAAACAACAAAAATCACTAAAAAGAATCAAATAAGCGGTCCAGTGGACGACTTGATATCTCAATTTGAACTTCAATTAAAAAGCTTCCAAAAACACTATTATAATGTAAAAGAGCAACAAAAACAATACCGTAATTGTATTAATAATTTGGAAGACGGCGAAATTGCAATATTGTGTGACTTTTCAGAAAATTTCGAATGTAAATTGGCTCAAGAAGTACAATCAATGCATTTTGGCGGTTCCAAAAATTCTATAACATTACATACTGGAATGATATTCGGGAAAAACAAGTCTCAATCATTTGCTACTGTAAGTGATGATAATTGTCATGAGCCGAATGCCATATGGGCACATCTTTTACCTGTTTTAAAATTAGCAAAACAAATTTTTGATAATGTTCGGGTTATACATTTTTTTTCCGACGGGCCTTCGTCGCAATACCGACAGAAGAAGAATTTTTTTTTTCTCAATTACTTTACCACTAAATTTAAACTAGATTATGCGACATGGAATTTTTCTGAAAGCGGCCATGGGAAAGGCATTGCTGACGGGATAGGTGGCTCCGTAAAACGCACACTAGATAAGCGAGTTTTGTATGGTAATGATGTAGTAAATGCGTCCGATGCCCTTAGAATCTTAGAGATGTCAATGAAACTAGTCAAATGTTTTTTTGTTTCCTGTACCGATATTGCTAATATAAAGACTTTGACCAAAGAAAATTTAAAAGCCGTACCGGGGACGATGCAACTACATCAAATAATAACTTATAATGGACACGACCACATTTTCTACAGGCAATTAAGTTGTTTTTGCAGTACACCGCGGGGCTTATGTACCTGTCTGCAACTACAAAAACATGAATTTGCTCCAAAAGTTACGTCAAAACCTGGCAAAATATCAACTATCTCTTCAGTACAAATAGAGCCTCGCAGACCAGACCATCAAGACAACCTAGAAATTATTGAATCATATTATAACATTGATGATGTTGAAAAATATGACCATGATAATCTTTTTGATTTTGTTATTGACAACTCGCAAATTCAAATAAGAAATGATAACGATGTGTCTACAACTTCTGGACAAATAGAGCTACACTGCTCGGGGCGACATGATGCTAATATTACTATTGAACCAACCCCTAAAAACATTGCAATTGATGCATCGGTAAATAAATTTAATTCAGATAAAGAGTTACCCAGTTACGATATAACCGAGTTACCTATAACTCTTGATAGTTCTGTTGCCAACATAAATATAGAGTCGCTTGTTGTCACGGCCAACACTAGTCTTACTGAAAATTTCTTTGCTGAAACAGAGTTTCCTACTGGACTGTACGACATGAATAACGAGTCATCTGACACTACTAGTACTAATATTCTAGAAACAAAAGAATGTGCAAGTATGCTCGACAATGATACAGAGAATTGGTCTCCTAATTATGAGCAATTAAGATTTAACAAAATTCCACCTAATAATTCTCACCAATATTATGAACTAGAACCCAACATTACTAATGACAAATTATCAAACAAGAATTTCAACGTACCTAATCGAAAACGCATACAAGTTTTAAGTGATATAGTATTATGTCCAAAAAAAAAACCCAAAACCGCAAAATCCATTGTCGTAAAAACTTCAAATAGAAAATTTTTCTGCACTAACTGTAAAACGTATTACCCATTTAGATTACACGAAATGATTAGTTGTAAGATATGTAAGACTTGGACCTGCATTTCATGTGCCTCGAAACCTTTGCAACTAGATTCTTATATTTGCATTTCATGCAAGCCAAAAGTATTATAGACGATTTAGTATTTATTATTAATTTTTATTATTATTTTATGTTGGTATGGTCAATAAGTTCAATAACGTATATATAAAATATCAAAGTTGATTTATGTTTCTGTCATTCTTATACGAGTATGTTCGCAACGGATTTCAATGCGGTTTCATAGTATTAAATATGCTTTAGTAACTTAAATAAATAGTATTTGAAAGTGATATCATACTTAATTGTTTTAAACAATATTTTATTTCATGTTGCCTACATTGAGTAACAATTTATGTTGACTTAAGTGTTTTAAATTAGATTTCTATAAATGTGTTTATTATAATTTTTGTTATGATGATTATTATTTATTTGTTTGTGTCGTAGTATGAATATTGTTACTGAATAAAAGTGGTGAGTTCTTATGGATATGGTCGAGAAGGCTAGAAAAAGTAACTTAACAAAAAAAGAAAGTCATGGGACACCTGAGTACTTTGTACTTAAAAATTTCGTTTGTTCCCAACGAGTCACACTGTAACGAGTAACACTGTAACTCGTTGGGACAACTTTGTAAAAAAATTCCCAGCCAGTCACACTGTGACACGTTGGGACAACTTTGTAAAAAAAATCCCAACCAGTCACACTGAACCGTTGGGCCAACATAGGTTTTCAGGGTTTAAAAAAAAATAACCACGAAGGCTTAGGCGAGAGCTCCGCTTTGCTTTGCTTCCGCCTTTTTCTTCTAACTAACCTATATCCATCCCAGTCGATTTCCCCCTTAGTAAGAACTATCTTGCTTGGATATAGTTTAGAAGACTAAGCAAGGCGAAGCGAAGCGAAGCTCCCGCCTTAGCCGTCGTGTTTTTTTTTTTAACCCTGAAAACGTTTATTGTTTTCACTATGATAAATATTCTATGTTGACTTAAATTAGTTTAGCCTAGGCCAAACTAGTATACTATAAAGTAGGTTGGCCCAAATGGCTCAGTGTGACTGGTTGGTAATTTTTTTTCAAAGTTGTCCCAACATGTCACAGTGTGACTGGTTGGGAATTTTTTTTACAAAGTTGTCCCAACGAGTCACAGTGTTACTCGTTACAGTGTGACTCGTTGGAAACAAACGAAAAATTTCTAAGATAAATTAAAATGTGTGTGTACTACTTATGTAGTATTTTTATAAAAATTTAATATTAGGTTTTTCATGCAATAGGTAGTCCTAATGGGTTGAACCTAGTGCTTATAAAAGAAATTATTCAATGGGACAGGCATCAGTTTCCAAATGATAGTCGCTTACCCATATAAATACTTACTGGCACGAAAATCCGCCCACCCGATCATTTTTCAAAGACGCTTTAATACATTTCTGGCGTTACAAATATATTTTTAACTTAATAAATATTTAAAAGATTTTAATGACGTATTCACGGGGGCGGGTTTTCGTGCCAGTGAGTAGTAACAGCTGATTTTGTTGGATATTTGAGAACAAAAATGAGACCATAGGATTGCGTCTAAAATAATTATTTTAGACGCAATCCTATGGTCTCATTTTTGTTCTTACTTTGCCTTTAACTATACCAAAGTAATTACTTTACCTATAGCTTTTAGAACAAATGTACACTAAGCTTTACATTTCCATTTAGTCACGACTTGTTCCAACAGAGTCACTGTCCCAGGTTAAGTAACATATTAATTGTTGATTTTGTAACTGTTTAATGACTGAAATTGTTTAAGAAGTTAATTACTTAACAGTTTGTTGATTTTTGTTGAATATTATTGGAAAATATGATTAAATTAACGTAAAACTATTTTTCTAAAGAGAAAGTATTGTATGAGATGTTCAAAATTGTGACGATTCTGAAACAAAACTGTTGATTATTCTGGTTTCACAAGAAAAGTTTCTTAAGAAAACTTAAAATTATGTTGCTTCCACATTATGTAATAAATGGATGATAAAAAAACTATCCTGTAATTTTTGTTTCATTGAAATAAAGCCTCCAAATTTCGTGATGAAATGGAACAGTTTTTCTGTCACTACCATTAACATTATCGAATTTCTCGATATTTTACGTACTAATCCATATATTAATAAAATAATCCGATAATTTATTAGTCCTGTTATTATATTAAATATTTATCCATAAGAATTCTCGAAAAAAAAGTTCCATGTTCCACATTCGTCACGCAGGCAACTTTTCGCGAAAATACCCGGATAATAACACTGCTGAGTAAATTTATAAATACGGTCTCTTTTAATAAATATTAGAGCCATTCCGTGGCGTTATTTAATGCACCAAATTTAAACATAAATCTGAAGCGATAAGCACGTCCCATATAACCATTTTCTGAAAAAATAATTTATAAACTGCTTTTTATTTAATTAAAACTGCGGAAAAAATGGATAACGAATTCGTGGATATTTCAACTAGTTTTAGATTACAACTTGGCTACGGTATAGGACATATCTTAAACGATGTTTGTGCTAGTTTGTGGTTTACATACTTCCTTGTATTTTTTCATTTAGTTCTTGAGTTTAGTGCGTCTCAAGCAGGGAACTTGATGTTGATAGGACAGATTGTTGATGCGCTAGCTACACCATTTGTTGGGTATCATTCAGATAGAACAGATAATTCTGTAAGTGCCAGATATGGAAGAAGAAAATTATGGCATTTGTTTGGTGAGTATAACTAAATAAAGATGTTATGATGGCCCACAGCATTTGAATGATCATGTTCATTATCTTTTTTGGCTTGTTAAAAGTCTATTATTGTCGTGGTTATGCTTTAAAGGGTTTAAATTTTTAATAAGAATATTCTTTAACATTTTTCATACCGTTAAATTTTGTAGTATTATATTAATATGATATATTACATTTTCAGGTACTGCATGTGTCTTGATATCATTTCCTTTTATATTCTCGAAATGTATTGGTTGTTCTACAACGCACAAATGGGCACAAATGTTTTACTTTGCTGCATTTATTTTAATATTTCAAATTGGTTGGGCAGCTGTCCAAATATCACATCTAAGTTTAATACCAGAATTGGCACATGATGACCAAACTAGAACACATTTGACTGCAGTAAGGTAATTATTTGAATTGTTTGTTGGTTAAATTAAAGGAGTATAAAAATGTTTTTTTATCTATCTTCTATCTTCTTCTATATCTATATCTATATGTATATATAAAAGAAAGTCGTGTTTGTTACAACACTTATAATTCGAGAACGAATGAACGGATTTAGATGAAATTTGGCACACGCATAGTTTATAACCGGGATTAAAACATAGGATGCTTTTTATCCCGTTTGTATAAAAAAAAATACAATTATATTAAAATACAAAGTCTACTTATTTATACCTCTAAGGCGGAACAGAGTTCGCCGGGTCAGCTAGTTATTAATAAATGTATTTTATTTTTCAGATATGGATTTACTGTCTTCTCTAATTTATTTGTTTATATAATTACATGGATTGTTTTGCATGTAACAGGGCAATGTGATAAACAGGTATGTAACAAATTCGAAATGGAATTCAATCCAAATTGCATCACAGTTTTAGTTTTCACTTTTATACTTCAGTTCCTTATTAAAATAAGTCTAAATATAAATTTATACTACTTAAATGAATAAATTAGAACTTTTTTATAATCAAAAAATTGAGTTTGATAAAATAGTGAAAATGTAGCACAAGTGAAACATTACTTAATATTATTTTAAATATATATATATTTTTTAAAAGATATGTACTTTAAATTAGAATGGGCCACACATCAAGCTATACAAATTTGCCAAATTCCTATGACCAATTTTCAACTTTATGTCTATCTTATAAAGTTCTATTTCGATTGAGCCTTTTTGACAGATGAATAGCTTGATGTGTTGACCAGTATACATGAGTTGTATATTGAACGTCATTGATGATTACATGCATGTAGAATCACACACACTTTGAAGCTTTATGCTATGTATGAATATCAAGATTTGTGTTTCATTTCAGCAAGTAGGTCCTGAAGATGCTTGGAAGTTCAGACATATTGTTTATGTGGTTCTGAGTGTTGGGACCATTGCTTCAATTGTGTTTCATCTCAGTGTCAAAGAGAAGTACTCTTACAGAAATCAAGAAGAGTTGATTGAGCCCAATGAAAGAGGAGCACATTTAGAATTTTTGCACACACCAGTGTTGTACCAGGTAAGGCGACATTTGAATTAATAAAAAAATTAAGATTCACAGGGAGGGTTTAACAGGTGATGTTTATTTTAATAGGTGTAGCAGTAATATTGTTATAAAGATGTACTAACTTACCCTGTCTTTTTTTTAAGTAGAATAATGCTTGTTTTGTCTAGAATCTAAATGCTTTGGGGATCAACTCAGTAGGTGAATGGAAATAGTAGAGGAAATCTATAAAATTATTATTTACGTGGTGATATTATTAGCCATTGTCTGGACTTTGTCTATTTTACCTCCTTCCCATCTTAAAAATAAAAACTGCTTTATACTGGATTTGTTGGTTGATTATACAGGTGAATTGGTGCCAACATTCCATTAGTGATTTATTACTTTCATGTTAATAGTTGTTCGTTATTACAGCATATTTTTGTGTTTATCATCATTTTTGTAATCAGAACTACACATTGCTTCTTACATTCTAAGGCAAAGAGTGCAAACATGTTATATGATGATGACTCATACATACAGACAAACAGTCTTAAAAAGACATCAGTACTCCTTTGTTATTGTTGTTACTTGTCTTCAAAATATATTAATAGGACTTATTCTGGAAATGCTATGCCATCATCAGAAATATATATTCAGACCATACAGAAAGTAAAGAGTACCTAATTGTATGGTAAATAAAAAACATAAAAATGGCAATAATAAAATCTTTTTCAGCAATAAAAGGCTAAGGAAGAATAATAATTAAGGAAGGATAATTTCAATCCAAAAACAAACAATATCCGAAAAATAACAAAAACAAATTGTTAATAAATACCGACAATGTTTATGCATACAAATAATTGTACCGTGGGGGAATCGAACTCGCGACTTCTGTGTAACAGACGACTTTCGAACCATTACACCAAATCTCGTTAAAATTTATTTATGCTTTAATGAACTGGCGACTAATGTGTTCACACAACATGGTATTGTTTATTGAAAAAAAAAAAAACACTTCCACAAATTTCCGCGCTCGTTTAATATTTTTTTTAATTCCAGATAGCTGGAGTTTATATGAGCACAAGACTAGTCGTGAATGTGGCTCAAGTGTTCATTCCTTTGTATCTGCACCGTACGTTGGGTCTACCCGCGCGGTCGCTGGCGGTAGTTCCTCTAGCCATGTACATCGGTAGCCTTTCCGCCGCGGGAGTTCAGAGACTGCTCCCAAGAACTTTCACGAGAAAGTTGAACTACTTGCTAGGATCTGCTTGCGCCCTCTTTGGATTTCTATGGATCTTCCTCGAATCTGACTATGATTATAAGGTCTACTTTATTTATGTGGTCGCAGTTTTAATAGGTGAGTACACATATATTTTAGTTTCTTAACAAAACAACTTTGTTCTCATAAAATCGTTTGTTTTGGGTTACTATCACTATCAATTAAAATCTACTTAATAGATAGGTACAAGGCTGATAGGTATTTTAAATAAGAAAGAACTTTTGCAAACTTCTACATGATGAGGGAGGTCACATTAACTTGATTAGTTAACAGTAGGTCAAAAGCAACGCCAAAAGAAAAGTATGATGTAAAAAATGTAACAAGATAAATAACGTCATGTCACGAATATTTATTGCGAAATACAGTCACACTTTACCAAGAAATAAGGACGCCCAGTATCATAAGTATCATAACACACATTGTCACCCAGACAATCGATCCTATTATGTTTATATAGCTACTTCGTTAGCCTAGAAATGACTAATCAACATGTAACAGTTTTAATAAAATATCAAAATATTTTACCGACAATTCACTTACGTGGCTTAAGCAATTCCATTGCATATGTGCGTTTATATGCAAGTTAATTTGTCATACCTTAACTAACTTAATTAGTATGAAATTCATTTATTTTTAAACTATCTTTTTTCAGGGTTTGGCGGAGCTGTCATGTTGGTAACAAGCCTTTCCCTAACTGCAGACCTAGTTGGTGCTAGGACCGAGGCTTCGGCATTCGTGTATGGCCTTATGAGTTTCACTGACAAACTCGCCTGTGGAGTGGCCATTGCCGTCATACAAATGTAGTAAGTACTTAGCTAAATAAAGTTCATTAAAATACATGAAAAGGTCGAAAGTAGTTACGGGAAGCTTCTATGCTGTATGTACAGTCTTTATCCGAATGGGTGATATTATTTAGACTCGACTGCTTGGGACTTCGGGCCCAAAGCACGAGGTTTGGGCCCTTACCTAGTCCCAAGCAGTCGGATCCGAAAAGCAAATGGAAAAAAAGGCTTAAAATAAGAAATAATATAAATAAATAAAAACTGTATTTATTTTTCTCTTCACAAAAAACAACAACAAAAAATAACAAAGACTTATAATTGCTAAGAAAATGCCAACATAAGATAATCTTAGACATGTAGTTAAATTATATGATAATTTAATATCGTTGGATAGATACAATAGGTTGGTAATACCTACAAACATGTGCTCATATAAGCATATGTAGGGTATATTCGTAAGAACTAAGAACCTACTCTGTTTTCCTTGCTCATAATTATAGATAAATATCCCTAGGTGATAGTTTGATATGCAATCCTACTAATTTATAAATGCGAAAGTCTGGATGTTTGGATTTTTGTTACTCAATCACGCCTAACGGCTTAACGGATTTTGTTGAAATTTGGCACATGTAAAGTTTATAACCCAGATTAGGACATAGGCTATAAAATTCCTACGGGAAACGTCTCATTCCCGTAGATATTTGAAAAAAGAAATTACGCGCGTGTGAAACCGCGGGCGGAAAGCTAGTCATTAAATAAAACAAAGTAGATTATGGATATATTTTTAAGTTTTAAAGTTGTTAACTATATACCTATTGAATTAATTAATTCGTTTATCAAATGTCACTTTGATACAATAAACTATAAACAAAATTTACGTAATTAGGCCAATAAATAATATATAATTATGTCGCAGGGATATGATAAAAACAGGGATTTGGTCAATTCCCTAAGAAATTTGATCAAATCACGGAGGATGTTAACATACAACACGATTTTATCATTCCCTAAACAAATCTAGTGATTTGAACAAATCCTAAAATAAGTAGTTCTTACTAAGTGGGAAATCGACGCTCCCGCCTTACGGTGATGCCACACGGGCGCGTTGCGCTGCGCTGCGTCGACGGAGCGTCGTCGATGCGTTATATTTCATACAAATTGAACGGCATGCCACACGGTCCGTTGTGGCGACGCGCGTCGCCGTAACGCGTGTACAACGCACGCGTAGCCGACAGACGAAGCGGGGGGAGTGGTGCAGCGCTCCGACGACGGAGCGACGACGCACGCGTCGCAGTATGGTTTATGCAGTCGAGATAGCGGTGCGCCCCAAGTACATAAATCATCATAATACTATTAATGACATTGACGTGGACTACCTTATCTCATTAGTTAAGGAAAGACCTCTTTTATGGAATAAAAATCACAAACTAAACCTAAAATCAACGCAGACAACGCACGACGACGCACGACGACGCGTGGAAAACGCAGCGCGTTGCGACGACGCATCGGATCGTGTGGCACCCATTCCGTCGAGCGCTTGCGGTGCGTCGACGCAGCGCAGCGCAGCGCAGCGCAGCGCAGCGCAGCGCAGCGCAGCGCGTCCGTGTGGGATCACCGTTAGCCTTCGTGGTTATTTTTTTTAAACATTGATTTTTTGTTTGTTTTCACTATAATTTTGTCATTTCACTAAACCAATTTCGGGATTTGTTAAAATCACTAGATTTGTTTAGGGAAATGATAAAATCGTTTTGTTATTTTACTAATCACATTTAATTTTGTTATAATCGTTATTTTACAATCTTCCGTGGTTTGATCAAATCCCTTAGGGAATTGACCAAATCCCTGTTTTTATCATATCTCTGCGACATATACATATATCTGCAGGGGTAGTGCTTAAATGAGTAGGTTGTTAAGGTATCAGAGCGACACGGGAAGCGTGATGATTGGGATGTGAACTAACAGAGGCGTTATACACGTGCGTGATAAATAGTAACTGATAAAGGCAACCAACCCGACGGAAATTTCGCGGCATTTGACGTAACAAACATACTCTTTTCGCACTGCTTCAATATCTTTACTTGCTCAGTGCAATATCGTAGGAACCACCGGTTGTGAGAAACGTAAATAAAAACGAATTTCGTGATAACATTATTAATGGGTGCCAGATGACTGATGATCGTTACCTAGGTATATACTTTTTTTGGTAAACACCCAGACCAATACAAATAGATAAATATTATGTTTATGCAAACAAATGTTTGTACGGTCAACGGCTCATCACGGTAAACACTTGCAGTTCGATAATAGCACTTATGCCCCCGACATCGACATAAGAGTGGTACAAAGTCCATAGTCAGACTTTTTTTTTTTTGCTTTTGACTCTACCGTGCAGGATCGAATTCGCGACCTCCAGTGTAATACTTGACTTCTCTATTACACCAAATCGGTCGACAGATGACAAAATAATGAAAACAAATAGACGAGATTTATTGTACATTCATAAAGCTACTGGTTTTTAAATAACATACTGTATAACCTTGGATGATGTTACTGATAGTAGCACCACACTGAACCTTAACGTTGTTATACACATGAGTCATAATGACAACTGAACTACTTACATGCCTATTACCTACTATAATATTGATACTGCCTGTGTCTTTATGAATCATATCCGGTTGACGACTAGACGCGTAAACAAAAAACGACCTTGACGACTTATCTGCATGACGTCACCCGCCGCGCGTCGGTCCCTAGTCGTAAACACTAATGTTTATGACCGCTTCTCAGAGAGGTTATGAATGAAGTGTTGTTTTTATAATAGCAGATGAATAGAGCTTTCAAACAGTGTTGTTATCGTTGCTTTTATGTACATGGTTAATTTACAATGAACTATGAAAGTCGAAGCTAGCTGTAGAAACGCTAATACTCGAGCTAAAATATGTTTTATTTCCGTAATTAGATCGATAACCTACTTATTTTATTTATTCAATGGGTCAATTGGTTCATGTGTTGTACGATAACAACTTACCTTGCACAATAATATCTTCTATTAAAATCAATTAAATTAAACACTTTAAAAATCTGACGTGTGACGGCTCCTGTCAAACTGAGAGTGTTCCATTTCAACATTTTTTCACATCGCTCACAAAACGTTTACAGATTGCAAAAATATCACAGATAACGATAAATTTATCAACGTTGATGTCAAATATAGCAAATCTTCATACATGTAAAGGAACACGCCCAAATTTACCTTTAAAATACAGATAAAAAAACTGGGCAGATATCTGCCCAAGAGGCTACTACTACCAAAAATTTTTGGGCAGATATCTGCCCAAGGTGCTTACAACGGATAAGAATAAATTAAGTAGGTTGTAGGTTATTTATTTTGCACGAACTGTGGTGTTTTGGTGGTTTAGTGAGGCCATTTTGCATTTACCATTGATTCGAGTTTCCTTCCAACTTTAAGTGTTGGTTTATAATTATGCTTATTACAAGCTCAACGATATTCGGAAATATATGAGAAAATTATGAGGACCTTTAACATTTAGATAATTCTGGCCATGTAAACGTTCTCAAAATTTTATAGACATCTACAAAGATCTGCGCAAGTTGCCTGAAAATATATGAACCCCTGTTATATGGTATAGAAACGTTTGGAATAGGTATTATAGAAAATAAAATATCACACACTTTTTAACCTATATTAGCGTAAGAAAGATGACTCCAAATATAGCTTAACCACTTGTGGTATGAGTATCTACAACGTATCTACATAACTAATGCAAAACATATTTCTCTGTCATTAACGCAAAGATAGAAAAAAAAATTCATTGTATTGTAGGTTTACGTCTTTAATTAGGTACCTACTTGACGCGTACCTACGGTTACGAAATTATGCTACTGAGCCAGTCTGAAATTATATTATTTTGCATTACAGTGCCGAGGGAACCGAGTCGACGTACTACAGGAATATGATATCGTGCGTATGTGGCGGCGCGACGATAATAGGGCTCTCGCTTACTTTGTTGCTGCCAACTCTGACCCACAACGCTGTCAATGTTACTGGTAAATTTATTTTCTTTTATTTACATTTGTCTTGCACGTTTTAAGGTGAACCGATAGGCACATGGAGATGCGGGTGGCCCAGTAGGTACTAATCGGTTTGGAGGACCTTGGGGAAGCCTATGTCCAGCAGTGGATCTCTTTGGGCTAAAACGATGACGATGATGATTATTAATTTCTTTTTTAAATTTTCACAGGACACTGTTAAATATTCAGGTCAATTTTAATTTAATAATATTCATTAGACGAAAAATGTATGATGTTTTACCTGTTTAAATTAACATTCTTGAAACATTAAAATGTTTGTTCTTTGTTACAGAAGTTTCTATCAATCCGTCAGAGGAGCAAGTTAATACATCTGATAATAATTTATGAGCTGTGATAGTAGACGTAGCTAATTTTTTATAATACAAATGTAAAAAAACATTCCATGTATGCTAGTATAAGCTGACTTAAGTAAGATATAGTTAATAATAGTTTATATAATTTATTTTGTTGTCCACATAAAATGTGTTATTTATCTGTGTAGGTAACAATAAAAGCTCTCTCAGTCGTAAGATGCTATTGTGAGTTAGTTAACGAAACATCAAGTATCTACCTACATTAATAAATTATAGGAACATTGCAAACGAGAGGAGACAGGAGACATTATAATTATTAAAGTTAAGTCAACTTTAATAATTATAATGTCTCCAGTATAATAAGAAAAAAACAAGGTTATTTATGCCATCGTTTTCAAAGTTACCTTTTTTTAATAATTTCTAATTTGTTAAAAGTAAGTTAATAACAATTTTCGCTAATGATATTTTATTACAGATATGTCATAAATGCGCCTATTTTGAAACTTTAAAAGCAACCAATTAGTAGATTTAATTTTGACCATTCGTTGAAATCTTTTTCTCTTGCTTGATGTATCGTATCTTTTGATCTTCTTAGCAAACTTGTTAATGATGTAGATATGTCGTGGCCATATCGTGGAATTGATAATTTCATGAAATGCTCGACCATTTCGTGAAATGGTTGTATTTCGCGAAATGGTCAACTGGGTGTCCGTTCATATGACAAAAAACGAATGACAAATTTTCATTTGACAAACAACGTATGACAAAATTTTACTTGATAAATTTATTATTTTACAAACTTTTGTTTAATAAACTACGCATTAGACAATCTGTTTACAAAAAAAAAAATGTTATGGCAAAACATCAATTTACAAATTGATTATTTTCTAAACATGTTACTTGGCAAAACAACGTAAAGCATATTAAATAACATTTGACAAAATGCATTGCTTGGTAATATTTACGTTAATACAAGGTAGTTAGCTAGATAAAGTACGTGTAAATTATTACTTTATAAAAATAACATATTTAATTACACATATCGAATATTTTACTTTAAGCACGAAATCATATAATATGTGTAGGTTCAACTGAAACAATGGTCGGTTAGGTTAGGTTAGAACTGCGAGCACAAGCACGAGCCGAGCGAGCGAAGCGAGCGTGCCGCGGCAGCGGCCGGCGAGTGCCAAGGCCGAATTCTACTTATTTCGCTTAATTCAGGCAGTGTGTATTTTTTTTAAAGACTAAAGTTTCTATGGAAAAAGTATTAATACAAAATTATTACTTGCCTATAAATAATCTGTCCAAGGTGAAAATTGCATCCCTGCAATTTAATATTTTCAAAATTTGATTTATATATTTGAAAAAATCTTCTTCTTCTTCTTCAACCTGTAGCCACCCAATGCTGAGTGTAGGTCTCTTCCATGGAGCGCCAATTCCGACGGTCTTGTGCCTTCCTCATCCAATCCCTACCCCCGATTTTCACCAGATCGTCCGTCCATCTGGCCGGTTGTCTGCCGACGTTTCTGCGTCCAGTTCGTGGTCTCCACTCTTGCACCTTCTTGCCCCATCTGCCATCAAGCCTACGGCATATGTGGCCTGCCCACCTCCACTTCCTTTCCGCGATCACTTTTGCTATGTCGACTAGCTTTGTTTTTCCCCGGATCACGGTATTTCGTATTCGGTCACGAAGGGAAACGCCCAACATAGCACGCTCCATAGCTCTTTGGGTGACCTGCAGTTTGGTGATCAACTGCTTAGTGAGCGTCCACGTTTCGGCTCCATATACCATGACGGGTAAGACACACTGCTCGAACAACCGACGCTTAAGGTTCATGGGTATGTTTTTAGCTTTGAGCACATCGGTTAGTTTGCCAAATGCACCCCATCCTAACTGGATACGGCGCTTAACTTCGCGGCCCTGTCCGCCTTTCTTCAGGCTCAAAGTTTGCCCCAGGTACACGTACTCATCAACCCTCGAAATCTGCTGATCGTGAACCTTTATGAAGTCAATGTCGGTATTGCAGCACATTATTTTAGTTTTAGAGGCATTCATTTTGAGACCGACATTGATTGACGCGTCGTAAAGCTCTTGAATCATGACCTGCAGACTGTCGACATCCGGAGCGAAAAGTACGATGTCATCAGCGAATCTCAGATGAGTTAGTTGTTCTCCGT
The DNA here is from genome assembly GCA_949319885.1 of Mecyna flavalis. Taxonomy (NCBI): domain Eukaryota; kingdom Metazoa; phylum Arthropoda; class Insecta; order Lepidoptera; family Crambidae; genus Mecyna; species Mecyna flavalis. Next base: position 14,132,816 of record OX439426.1, read on the forward strand.
TAATATTTAAACCTCTATTAGACCAGTCGAGAAGCTTGAATATGTCCTCCAAGCAGGATGTAAATAACTTGGGTGATATTGTGTCTCCCTGCCTCACCCCTCTTCTGACCCTCACTGGCTTCGTAAGGTCATGAAGTTTGACCTGCAGAGTAGCAGCGCGGTATACTTCTCGAATTGCTTCCACGTATCTCGTATCAACCTGGCATCTTTGTAGGGAGTGAATGACGGCCCAATGTTCTACAGTATCAAACGCTTTCTCGTAGTCGATGAACGCTAATACTAAGGGTTGATTATACTCATTACACTTCTCTATAACCTGGCGTACAGTGTGGATATGATCGATGGTCGAGAACCCGCTTCGGAATCCTTTGAAAAAATAGTTATTTTTAAAAACTAATAATTTATCTTCTAACTTTTTGTAAAATCATCAATTTGTCATACGAATTATTTAGTCATGTGATTATTTTTAAAATAAAACTTTAACAGTTTAATAATTTAATATTTAAAGCATTTGAGAAACCTGTATTTTGTCAAATGATTGTTTTTAAAGTAATATGTTTGCGAAATGAAAGTTTGTCAAATGAATAGTTTTTAAAACGTTGTTTGTAAAATGATCGTTTTTCATACGTTTTTTGTCATTCAATAGTAAACCGGTCAACTGTCTATTGGCCACATCATGATGTGGTTTGGTCAGATCGATGATTGAAAATCGTTTCTCGATTTGGGCAGCTATACGGGCGACTACTTCATGATGTGGTCAAGATTATTTTGATAATATCGTAAAATAGTTACATTAAGTGCCGGTAGAGGCGCTGCAAGCGCTTTGTTTATGTGTAAAAGATGGCGGCCGCGGACCATATGTTCTGTGCTGCGGACGGATTAAAATACTAAAAATTAATGTGTAACTTGACATGTTTGATTGAAGATTCGGACACGTTATATTCGGACACAGTGGCTGTATTGACACTTTTTATTTTTAATGTTTTCACTTTTAAAGGAGATCATTAAAAATTGTATAGAGCGTGGTATATTATTCATATTATCGCAAACCATACATATCGACGGTGGAAAGGCAAAACTTACCAAACGCCAAAATGGCCCATATAGAGTTATATATACCGTTGGATTCGTCTTTTTTTTCTGCGTCGATTGGTCTCACTTTCATCCTTCTAGGATCAACTTTTTGGCGCTTGGTAAATTCAAAATTCCCTCCATTCGTGTGTTTTTCCAAAACCTAGCGACATCATTTTGGGCAGTTTATGAAAATTTTGTACTTAGGAAGCACTTTCAGATTACACCGCGGACTAAGTAAATTTTACCTTACCGTCTTTTTCACACAATCAGTATTAAGTAGTTTTTGCTTTCCTCTAAAAACTTGCTCGAAGTTATTTGGTTATCTTTGCCAGCCAAAATTTCTATAAACAGTTTGATTTAGTATGTTATTCCCCGACGAGTTTTCTGAACGTTTATGATTTGGACATTTTTACCCTACCATAAAAATACGCTCGAGTGGCGTATGGTAAAATTTTACCTGCCCAAATCATGAAATTTATTGGCATTTGGATAAGTTTACACGAAAATAATCAAGTGCTGATTGGCGTTTAGATAACTCACGATGTCTTAGTTTTGTCGGTTGTCCGAACCAAGAATTGCTCCGGCGTCGTTGCTTGGTAAAAACAAAGCGTCGAGTGCCCGACAAGTCGTCGGTTAGGACGCACGCGCATTCAGGGAATGGCGAGGTAAGTACTAATTTTGTGTTGCTGATATTTAGATCACGTATTTTGTTAAGTAATTTGGTTCTGATTGTCTGTTAACATTGCTTTTTGTTTTAGATAACAATGGATAGAAGAAAGCGTATTGATAACATTATCGGTCAAGCGTTGACCGCTGCTGGAATTGCTAGTCCTGGGTCAGAGACTTCAGTGCAACCATTGTTGGTGACTATTACCACTGTTGTTGACCACTGTTTATGTAAAACGCGTTTCATTTATATATATAAGATTTTAATTTTATCTTTTGATAGAAAAATTAGTTATGTTTAAAAATGACTGTTCAATATGGCTATCACCTCATCATCATCATCAGCCTGTGATAGTCCACTGCTAGACATAGGCCTCTCTAAATGCTTGCCACGCTGATCTATCCTCGGCCACTCACATCCAGCTCCTGCCAGCCATCTTGCGCAGATCATCGCTCCACTTGGCCTGAGGGCGTCTGATACTACGTTTACCGAGACGCGGTCTCCACTCTTGAACCCGTTTACCCTAACGGTTATCGGTTCTACGGCTGATATGGCCAGCCCACTGCCACTTCAGCTGGCTAATCCGGCGAGCTATGTCGGTGACTTTGGTTCTCTGCCGAATCAACTCATTCGGATGCAGTCCCGCAGAGAAACGCCGAGCATAGCTCTTTCCGCTGAGCGACTTTAAACTTGTTAACTAGCCGTGCCGTAAGTGTTCACGTTTCAGCTTCGTATGTCATGACGGGTAGGACGCACTAAAAACCTACCTTTAGGCATTGTGGAATCGACGATGAGAAGACTCGACGTTGTTTTCCAAACGCTGCTCAAGCCAGCTGTATTCTTCTATTCATCTCGTCCTCAAAGTTGTTTTGACACAACTGCAACGACTGCCCAAGGTACCCACACATATTTTTGAACAACTGCAAGGACGGCGCCGTGAATAGCAATCGGTTCTGGTAGAACTTGTTCATTGAACATGACCTTGGTTTTGTCCAAGTTCGCCCGTATGCCGATGCGTAAAGAAGAATCAGCCAGGTCATTCAGCATCTGTTGTTGGTCATCTGCAAATCGTAAGTGAGACATACATATATTCGCCATTTATGTTGATGCCACTTCCTATCCTCCATTGCATTTGTGAACAATTTCGGGGAGATGACGTCCCCTTGTCTCACTCCTCGATGCAATGGTCTAGAATATTTCTGCTGATTATGTACTTGGACGGACATGGTGGCTGCTTTGTACAGACATCTCATCACTCGGATATATCGCCAGTCTACTTGGCAACGCTGCAGGGACTCCAGAACGGACAAGATTTCAACCGAGTCGAAGGCCTTCTCATAGTTCACGAATGCTAGACACAGGGGCTGATTATACACTTCGGTCTTCTGTATAATCTGCCGCACAGTGTGGATGTGGTCTATGGTGCCGTATCCGCTCCGAAACTCGTCGAGTCTTCGCGCAAGACGGTTCGTGATCACTCTTGAGAATAGCTTATAGACGTGGCTTAGAAGGGTATAATAGTCGATAGTTCTTCAACAGACTTTTGTCACTTTTTTTGAAGACCAGGACTACCACACTTTTGGAGCTTCCTCCGTACTAGTTTACCTCCAGCCTTTAGCAGCTCTGTAGTAACGCCGTCCTCTTTTCCATTTTTAAGCTGCCCATGAGCAATTTCGATTTCGCCAACGCTGACTTCTGGCATGTCTTCAGTGTAATAGCGAGTAAACGTGGCCCTAGACTCCTCATTTTCGGTATCAGGTCGAGATGCATGCGAAGCGTATAACCGGCGATAGAAGTCCTGTACCTCCGAAAGGACTGCCGGCTTTGAGGCAACAACTTCTCCACTCGCTGTGGTCAGCTTCGTCAGGTGGTTTCTTCCGAGAGATTGTACGAACAGCTTAGACCGCTGATTTTGCTCTATAGCACTTTAGATCGAAAGCACCGGAGATCGTGACGCACACGTTTATTTATCTCCCGGTTAAGAGCTCTTCTTCCGAACGAAGAAGCGGGTGGGTCTTCACGTTGTTGCCTCATTAGCCCTAGAGTCCCTCCGGAAATTTTCGAGTTCCTGCCTTTGCGCCTGAGGACTCGAACCACATTTTCATGGTTTCGGTCAACATCAATTGTGGTTTTCAAGGCAGCAAATTGGTTCTCCAGGTTCGTCTGGAACGTTTCAAATCCTATCATGGTTTGGAGCAGGGTTCGCCAGAGTCTGGACTTCAATCAAACGGACGCGTCCGGCTTTAAAGTCGATATTCGGAGTGCCTCGGACAAGTCTGTGATCGCTGCCGGTATTAAACCTGTTGATCAAGAAGACATATCTGCATATGTGCCGCCTGTCCGCCAAGTTGAAGCCGATCTCGTTTTTCGTCATAGTGTCGGGGCTCTGCCACGTCCACTTCCTTTAGGGCTGCTTTTTGAAGGAACAGTTCATCAAGAGAAAGTTGACGAGCATCTGCCTCTTATGATTCCTGGCTCAAAATTCATGGAATTCTTCTACCGATTCGCTGCAATTTGGAACTCTCAGTTTAGCGTTGAAGTCCCCCTGGGATCCTAATATCGATTCACTGCAATTTTGTACTCCCACTTCTGCGTTGGAGGCTATTATCTAATTACACAGATATTACCTAATTACAAAGACTGTCTAAGGTTTCATTATCGAGGCTAGGTTTATTCATAATGTTGTTAAGTTGAATTTGTTATGCTACGATTACGATTGTGACCTAGTTACCTATTGAGAAAAACTTTTAAGACTTACCTACAAGACTGATTTCACAATCCTTAACAGTACGTATCTTTAATATTATGACTGTATGGTGTGCTAAATGAAACCAAATATACAATAACTAAGAACATTATTCTTTTATTTATATTATTATGAAACACAAAAGGATCAAAGCATTATCAAGGTGAAGTAGGATTAATATAATAAAATTGAAAATAATCAAGGGAATACTACATTACAACTTTTAATTCACAAAGTTTTGAGGAAATATGGGTCAACGTTATGTCATATTACGGATATGGTAAAAAATCATGGTCCATTGCTAACTTGACAGATGAGCTTGGTAATTTTTGCCCGAACCGGAAAACTGATTTTTTTTTCTTTAGTGCTTTGTTCCCGTATCCAGTTATAAAACATTTTATATTTAGTAGGTTTTACCCTACGTCATATTTATTTTAGTTGTCGTTTAGTAATTTTTACCTGCACATGATTTTAGGTAGTTTTTTACCAAACGACACTAAATTCTAAATCAAAAGAGTTATCGCTATAATATTTAAACAGTTGTATAGATAAATTAAATACCTTTTCAATGTAGTGACTCAAATCTTTTTCTGATTAATACGGGATTTTCTATGATTTTTTTTCCAAATTTCAAAACTTTAAACAGCTCTACTGTAAAGTTAGGTTAATGGCGTTTGGTAAGTTTTGCCTTTCCACCGTCGATATGTGGTATATCAATAGAAAGAGAAAAAAATAAACTTTAAGAATATGAAATCAATTATTTTTAATATCCCTACGTTTTTATTATTTTATCAAAAAGATATTGTTTGAGGGGATTTTAAAATCGTAAGATTGCAACACATATCGCTCTTGGCAACACTATTTTTGACGTTCCGTTCGGCCGACACACGATAAAGCCACGCTCGATGCAGCTCAAAATATAATTTGTCATTATAAAATGATTTTAGATACACTTTTTTTAAATATTCCTGATTAAATCTGTAGTAAAGTGTAGCTAGATATATAGATGTGTTACTCACCATCCGAACCATTCTAAAATAATAACTTGTATGGACAAATCTAGCGTTGCGTTAAACGAAACGCACTTTGGACTTCTGTCAATAGGTAGATAAAGACCTCAGAATAAGGAAACCAATGGAAGTGTAACAAAAACATATAAGTTTGTAGTTATGGAATAGATTAGAAGAAGAAGTGAGAAACATAATAGCGTCTTTGTCTAACATATGCACAAAAGTAGAGACAACGATATACCTGTCAGTTTTGTTTGTATTGGAAATTTTTTTATGACGTCAGACGTGTGCCGTTCCGCCATTACTTGACGCTATGTACTTACGTTGTAAATTGTGTTAAAACCATCAATAGTGAAAATACTTATACGCTTTTGCTGAAATATAGTGAGAAAACAATCCTGTATAGTGCCTAATAAGTACAGCATAGTGTATTGTGGTCGAAATCGGACAAATTTAACTTTTCACCGGTAAGGTTATTTTTGCTATTTATCTTAAATAACTTGCCGTTTTAGGCTTGTGGTCCCGTAGCTCGTAATAAATCAACAGTTAAAATTAATAAAGGTAGTATTCAGTCTAGTTTTCTTTAAAAACAAAGCATTTTGTTTTGTTTACATTGTGTTTGTTTATATAATAGTTATGTTTTAACCAGTTTTAGCCGCCATGTTTTGACGCGTAGGTATACACGCTTTTTCCGTAGGTAGGGCACTTCCATATGTTTCCTTTTTCTGAGATAAAGACCGACAAACTTATCTGTTCCGGTGGCGGCGTCGCTACTGTATATTTAGAACTGTCATTAATTATCGTATATGCATTGCATTTCACGTAGTTCCAATTTTGGCCACCGGAACAGATAAGTTTGTAGGTCTGTAAATAATTACTTTAATCTTCTACAGACCTACAAACTTATCTGTTCCGGTGGCCAAAATCGGAACTACGTGAAATATCAGGCAAAAACGATTTTTAATGACAGTATTACAACGACAGTAGCGACGTCGCCACCGGAACAGATAAGTTTGTCGGTCTAACCTAATCTTTCTTTCATAAAATAAAATAATTTGTAGGCTTTAATAAAATAACTGACTTTATTTTATTTAAGTATCCAATATGCTCTTTCTATTAATACATAAATACCGGTGGTTCGTTTCAAATTAATATTATACCAATTTTAATGATCTCCTTTGGACATCATCGATTTTTGAGTCAAATTAAAAATTTCTTTCGGGTTTATAAAAAAAAATAACCATGAAGGCTAGCCTTCTAACCTATATCCATCCGAGTCGATTTCCGCCTCCGATAGGTTTTTTTCGTGTGAAATATTTGCGACAACTTTGTTTTTTCACGATCCGGCCAAACGTGGATGACAAAATCGTGAAACGTAGACGATTTAACGATCTGGCCAAATTGAGTTGGCCACATCATGAAATGCAACCATTTCACGAAATGGTCGAGCATTTCATGAAATGAGCAATTCAACGATATGGCCACGACAGATACATACGTAAGTTTTCAGTTTGACATAGATTTAAAAACATATTAGGTACTAAAGACGTAACATATCTATTGGTTAAAATATCATTGATTTTAACAGGGATCCTATATTAACGGCTTAAATTTTTCCAATGTTTTGCAATTAATAAATAATAAGAGTATGGTTTACAATATTCTATGTATTTTTTATGAAAGGGAAAGTTGGATTTCATAACAAACGTAAAATTATAATCCTTGTTAGTTTATTAAGTTGCATCCATATTTGTAAATTATTTAATTAGGCACATAAAGAGCACAATAATTATATTTATGTAAACCTCAAAATCCTCCAATTGTACAATGTTTTATTTAAGATTTCATTGTAAATATCGGTACTGCTAGTATATTTTAATATCTGTGGTAATACGTACGAATGTTATAAAGACCGACAAACTTATCTGTTCCGGTCGGCGTCGCTACTACTGTCTATTTAGAACTGTCATTAAATATCGTTTTTGCATTGCATTTCACGTAGTTCCAATTTTGGCCACCGGAACAGATAAGTTTGTAGGTCTATAAGATAAGTTTGTCGGTCTATATCTGGTTTAAAACTTAAAAATCTATAGAATAGATTATGCGTTAGCTGCAGAGATTGATATTATGTCGGTTTAAATGCTCAATCGGAGGTCGAGGGTTCAGTTTAATAGGTAGGGGAGAGCAGGTAGGATTCGTACAGCGGGAGCATTCGTACAGTTGTCATTACTACACAAAACGACACGAAGAGACAGTTGTGTTTGTCAGGGCCTGATTTACCCATAGGCTAATTAGGCTGCAGCCTAGGGCGCGAGGATCGAGGGGGGCGCTGAAATCGTGTCTTCGTATGCACTAATCTAGCATCATTGCATCTACCCTATTATTTATTTCAACTAGACAAAACATTATTAAAACTAAATGTGTGCTTGAAAGTCCCTGATTTTAACATTAAATTTTGAAATTCCCATACAAAATAATCTTCACGTAAACGCGCGTTTCTGTGAGGCGAATTCAACAAAAATCGCACCGCACACTACAGTAGGCACTCCTCAGCGCAGCAACAGCTCCTTAGCTTGCCGCGCGCAATGAGACCGGCTAATTTAACGGAGAAAGAGACAAATGTACTGAAATACGCCTGAGTGTAAGCGAGTAAAGTATATTCAGCTCAATTTGCGACCGAGCGACGCGGCACACACACGTCCGACGTCACTTATTTTACCCCTATACGCACTGAGCAAGTAAAAAGACTATACGATTCAAAATTATATGGCCAAATCTGACGTTTACTGTGTTGTCAGCTTTTCATAAAATATAATTAGTGCTGTGATAAGTGAATGAACCAAAAAAATCGATTATCGTGGCAACCATCGATTATCGACGATAAATTATTCGTATTTATGTACTTTTTATAAATAGTTGATTTTTATTGACAACCTTCACTTTTATTTGGTTCTAATGAAATAATTATTACACAATTATTATCCCTACAACATAAAATCACGAAAAGGGCTTTTGTATAATCTTATACTATAATTTTCAAATAAATTATTAATCTGTTGCAAAAATGTTTCACTGTTTCAAATGTTTTCTCTAGAGTAAATATTTAAAAAACTCAAGTCGATTCAATGGCAATGGAAACTAAGTTGTCTATAGCCCTTAGGCCGCGTGGTCCGACCGGCTCGTCCGATCAATCGGACCACTATGTTTTTTATTTCCTGCTGGTTCGATTGATCGGACCATCAGGATTTTTCTAATCCTTGTAGTCTTACTATCGGACTAACGAAATTTTAAAAGTTCATCTTGTCCGATCGCTCGAACCACGAGACTTTTAAAAATCCTCTTAGTCCGACCACACTTCTTCTATCTTTCCTACTGGTCCAATCGATTTCAAATTGTGAGACCATAGCGAATTTGTTAGTACAAACAACTTCAACAACAATAAAGCAAACAAGAGTTGAGTTTGTGCTTTGTTTTCATTAGGTACGCTGGATTAGTACGACTATATGGGCCGGTTTCACCACCTCCTGATTAGCAGATAGTTTATCTGACAGATTTTTTACATGATATTTTTGTGAAAAACTTGTTACAATATCTGACGGATCGGCTATTTGCCACTTATCAGAAGGTAGTGAAAATGGCCCTACCGTATTTTGGTTCTGAATAATCATTACAATTTTTTATGTTACGTATATAAATAACAAGACGTAACTAACAAACTTACACGATTTTCAAATAAAAATAAATTGCAACTTCATGGATTTTATGATCTTCCTTTATTAATAAAAAAATCCCAAAAAAAAAGATTTTAAGAATTTTCCAGACGCATTTGTAATTGTTATTAGGAGGATTAATTTATTTAAAAAAACAAAAAAAAAACCTTTAAGCCATCACTACTTTCTTTCTTATGTTTTTATAATATTAATTTGTTTAAAAAAAATACATGACTAAAAAAATACTTTTTACTTTCTTTTGTCTTTATATTAATGTTAAATAAAAGAACAAATTTTTACTACTTGCTTTCTTTTGTTTTTACAATCTTCTGTTATTTCACGATCTTAAAATGAATTTAAAAAAAATAACGAAGACAAATTAATATCGTTGCCACGACCACGAGAACTTTAGACTTCGATCAATCGAACCAACAGGAAATAAAAAACATGGTGGTCCGATCGATCGGACAAGCCGATCGGACCACGCGGCCTAAGGGGTCTATAGAAACTAAGCCAATACAAGTCATGCTGCCAAACACGAGATGGATTTGGTTTACTACTTGGTAGCCTGCAGTCACTTGTCATGGTTTTGGTCTTATAATGCGTGAGTTTGCAGATCGATTTGAAAACTTTTATAGGTAGTATGAACCATGTTAAAATTTTCATAATACTACTCTACTCAGTTCCTACTTTTAGACCCGTCCGTAACACACCTGGAGGGGGCGCGTCCTCATAATTAGCCTAGGGCGGTCAGAACTCTTAATCAGGGCCTGGTGTTTGTGTCTGTGAGAGGCCGATACACGTCCCTACACACACAGCAAAACGCGGCGGCAATCGCTCAGCAATCTTTGCCGGGACGAGTCAATACGTTTTTTCACTCCACGTAAGTTATTTTTCGACTCGACTTTAAAGTCATTTATCCTTAAAAAGTTTTGCTCAAATCTTTTTAGTTATTTATACAAGATGTTGAATAAGTGCCTTATATTATTATATTTCATTGAATTTTGGTATAATTTCAACCATAATTTTTAATTTGAATTTATTTTTTACATTTTTTGGTTGGGGTGCTTTCGTGCGGTTCTGACTGGGGTAGATTCGTACTGTACGAATGTACCCATCGTCTGTCTTAGAAATTATTTTTCATAAAAAATACTATTTTTTCAAGCGAATATACATGAAAAAGGGAACAAGAACAGGAGAAGTTTACGAAGAAATTGTAAGATCTGCGATTATTGAAGTTTTAGATAATACTTATCTATTAGGAAGTCAGCCCAAAAATACGGAATCAAACCAACAACTCTTCAAAGTTAAAAAGCCGCCTAAATCTGCATCTACAGCAAGAACAGCTAATATAATCAGATTTGGTTAATATATCACCATGTATAACGTGCAATGGCAGATTTACTATGTTTTTTAAATATATTACTCTAATCGGTTGAGTGTTGTTGATTTTATGACTTAGATTTGGAGAAGTTGACTGTAAAAGACTATTTTGTTAATTTATATTACATTTAGAGTACATTCTATGTTAATTTTAATCTCAATAAATAGGTAATTTCATATAAAAAGATTTTTTATATACTGTGTATGAAAGCTCCCCAGTACGTACGAATGCACCCTCCTCTATGTACGAAGCTACCCCGCGTATGGGGTAGGTTCGTACGTTTTCCATTTTTTGGAAATGTTGCTGTTGCTTCGTAACTGTATTTGGTATCAGCTCAAGACTTTACTGTAAATATAGCCAAATGTATATGGTATACTATAGCATTAAAATTATTTTGCAATTACATAAAGCTTTTCTTTTATACAGCTAAAAGTAAAAAGTGTACGAATCCTACCTGCTCTCCCCTACTGAAATCAGTCTATTTTTTTCGATCATTTAAATCATGGGCGTAACCAGCCATTGGCCACACGGGCTGCCCCACCCTTACGTGGAGTAGCCATGGGCCCAGGCTGGGGCAGCAGTCAAAAATAATATGTTACTTGTATCAAACTATATTCTCGGTCTTACCCAAGTTACCCACAATAAGAAATGATTTGATACGCCTGTATTTTTCTTCATACAAAAAGGTTACACCCTGTAGCACCTTGTACACGAAAAAAGTAACATTATCGTTTCTTAGCGTTTGGTTAGGTACATTACAGGTTTAGCCCAGCCCATGGCCATGACTCATATAAAGATCTTTAAATACTTTTAAGTAAAATAAAATGTACTTAAAAGTACTAAGTAGTTTATCAAGAATACAGGTTTATCTAAGTAGTATATCAGTATATTCGTTCTATCTAAAAATTGTTTTATTGACAGATTTATTGATTTACATACTGTTGTTATTTATTGAAAATGCTAACAATAAACTAAATGATAAGTGTAACTAACTCGAATAAAAACATATCCATACCCACAATAAAGCTGGTCAACTAAATTATGTTCTCTTTTTTGACTTCCTCCAAACGTTTTGTCTCGAAATGGTCATGGTACCTACGCTTGCACCGCGGTCCAGGATTCGGCAAGTCCAGTTATTAGATAGGTACATTAGTGTGACTGACATCTAACCTAAGGGAACCAGATTAATTGGATCAGCCATATGACTGTACTGTATTTCCGAGTGGTCGACGACCGGAGGGTCGCCCCAGGACCGCTGGGGAGACGAGGTGCAAAATAGACCGGAGTGGAGATCCTTAATCCTCCTGATCCTGATCCTTAATGCTGGAGGCCAAGACTCATTTTGGGTCGCTGCGCCATCTTAGTAAGTAAGTTTTTCTAATTGGATCAGCCATTTGACTGTAGGTAGGACTGTTTTTCTCCGCAATGTTTTCAATCACCATCGCCGCACTAGTGGACTTAAGTACGCACTTAGAAAAATCATAGGTGCGCGCCGAGGGTAGATTCGAACCATTGATATGCTCACGCATGTGAAGTGCCGTTCACAGCTCTTGTAAGTAGATTATGAACTGATTTAAAATAGCTTAGATAATCCAATTATATGAAATCGGTCAAATTACGAAGTAAGTTCTTAATTCAATAGTCAATATTAACACTAAAGGAAGGTATTGTCCATTTTTTTATTACTTAGGTTTCTGCCATAAAAATTGGTTATCTAAATAAAAATAATTATAAGGCCATCTAATACTATTGCATTGCAATGTCTATACAATTAGAAGAAGATACTAACATTTCCGTGATTAGAACGACGTGGCGGGGCACCGGGGTGGTTGGTACCTACCCTCTACTTACTCTTAGAATGTAACACTCAGTTTTGCTAGATAGACAAGGCATCAGAAATATGACTGCTAATTATTAATTACTTCACATTATGAGATGAGGGGAGTACCTATTACCTCGAAAATAAGAGTTCCTAAATAATCGTCGTTCCTAAAGAATTCATAAATAATAAAATAATTATTCCTAAATATGGATGAATAGACTAAATGACCACTTACATAATAAATGACAATGGCATAAAATAGAATACATTGCAGCTTTGATTGTTTCACTTATTCCCAGTTAAGATAATAGTATAATATTATTCCTACTAAATAATAGGATAGGAATAGTGAAATTTTTACAAGGAAAAGAGATATTGCTTAAGGTTGAGAATCAAGGGCGTCGCCAAGGGGGAGCAGTTGCCAATGATATTAGGCACTCAGATTGTAAATATTATTTGTTTAGGAAAGTAAGAATGGAATAAGTATATTTAAAAATAATACAAATTCTCAAGTATTAAAAGCTTTATAATATCACAAATGCTAGCCCTGCATAGCTTGTTACATGTATTAAATACAAAATATTCCTCTTGGTCTTTGCAAAGAGAAGCTTGAATATCCAAAGCATTATAGCATAGTATTATGTGTTGCTGTTTCTTCTACAGCTGCTTGACTAATTTTTGTAATTAACATACAAGAAATTTAGTCAGATGCGGCCAGTGCCATTACTGTGAAGCGGACCTCCTCCGGGTCTCTAGCCATAAACTCTTTGCAGACTTTAGCAGCATCTTCCAACAAAGTTTCAGATGTAGTAGCTCCATGGTTGATTGGAAAAGCTTTATTTCCATCTAGCTCATATAAAGTTCCATCCTTATGAATGAAAGCAATAAAATGATGGTTTACAGGGTCTTCAGCACTAGGAGTATTTGTTTGACCTTCTTGAGACAACTCCTTATGTGCATCAATGATGCCCTGGCAATTTTGCAGCAATTTTCCACGAGCAGCAGCATCTAGGCTTTTAGCTTCATCTAAAAATTTCTTCATATGTCCATCATTTAACTGAATTTTATCAGTATTATTACCAACACTATGGACCAGAGCCACTGTGCCACATGCGTTGCTGATATTCTGTTTCATGTAAAAAACATCACTTGCGACTTCTTGACCTTTGGACAAAATTTCAGCTTCTTCTTTTTGCTTATGTTCTTCATAAGCTTTCGAGACGGGAAAGAGAAGCATTACTGAAAGAACAGGTTGAGGTACCCAGGCCAGCATTTCAGGATCCAATCCCATAACATCGACCACGCTCCAATTACTAGGTACGCCTAACTTCGCCAGAAATTTGGTCATAACTTCTGGGTTTGATTCTAATGGGATTAGTCTTTCAGACGCCATTTTACCAGTCTGAAATAAGAAAATTATAGGTTACCGGGCCGGTCAATTAATAATTTAATATGAGAATAACAAGTTTTTTTTTGGTAATACACGAAGTATCTTGTACCTTAATAATAAACTTCAATGACTAGACAAGAACGAATATCACAAGAGGCTAAATTAAAATGAAGAGAGAAACCAAGAAACCTGCAAGTTCACACACAAATTGATTGATCGATTGTTTCCTTTTCGATTGTCAAACGAAAAACCTTATTTTGCCGACCGAATAGGGATGCCCGATCTGAATCGATCTTTTCGGAGATCGATTCACAGCAATACGATCTCCCGATTTTTTGAATCGATCCAACAGAATACGATTTTCACTCAGATCGGATCGTATAGTTGGAAAATCGTAAAGAAAAATCGTTTCAATAGGTACAATAAAATAAACAACACTACAATCATGTTTATGACTATAAACTTTGCCAACACTAGCATTTTGGTAAAAAAAAACAGAATACTTATTTAACAACAAAATAAGATTGATCACAAACACCTACCTTCCTTTTTTGATATCGCAGTTTGAAATATGAAATGGTTTGAAATATAACCTATTAATATTTTCTTTATTTTATACCGCCAAGTATGATTATGTTTTGACTACTTCTGAGAGCGATCTCTAACTAACTGTCATTTGTCTTTCATTATATTGGTGCTACGATACAAAATTTTTTATTTGTGTGCGCGGTTTAGATATTATTATAAACTACTGTTTATAATATGACTGGTAATACTTTGGCTGATAACCGTAATAGACTAGATCCAGAACGATTGTCGAAATTAGTCTTTAGACACTTTGGCATCTGTAGCTTACAAAGCTATGGTGCCAGTTGTCATCATTTTTACTTTTTGTTTATATTATCATCCTAAAATAAGCACAATTAATATGAACAATTTTGCAAAATATTGTGAGTTTTTATTTTATTTAAAGATTATGAAACGATCTTCTGAGATCGAATGAAGATCGATTCAACGCAATACGATTCAGATCGTGGATCGATTCACGGGGTTGCGATCCATTACGATCCAGAAGATCGATTCAAAGCTAAAGTTTGGGCATCCCTACGACCGAACTTCACAAAACTTGCATGTCATGCTTTTTGGATTTTATGATTCATACATGATGGGTGGAAATGGTGGAATTTGTGTGGTATGAATGACCGTGGCATTATTAAAAAAAAAAAATAGAATTGAATGAACAGCAATTTATTATTACACTTCATTTCATTCTTATTTCAATCACTCATTCTCTGTCTTTTTGATTGATTGACAAATGAAATCATTCGTTCACAAACCATTTTACTACGATCGTTTTGTACAGTTTTTTGCAACAAATTATCTAATTTTGAATTAAAAATGGTATTTGTTATATTTCTATCAATAAGTTTACTTGTTAGTTATGTTGTGTAATTATATTGTTAACGAAAATGGCTGTGTGTGGCTTGAGAACATTGTTGTTGATCGTTTGCGTTTTAGAATTGGTAAGTTTTATTAGAACTAAGAAGTCTTGCTAACTCGGATACAGTAATTAATTATAGTTTGTGTGATCATCTACTTTATAGCAATTGCGAATATCTTTACAGATTGTCACTATACAAAGACAAGTGTTTGATTTCTTGGGGTACATGTGGCTGCCAATCATAGCAAATTTCATCAACATTATTTTGATAATATTTGGATCTTTTGGGGCCGTACAATATATAACAAACTATTTGTTAGCAGTAAGTACAAAATTTCAAATAAAAATCTTTATGATTAAAAAAATAAATCAGTAGTTTTGATATTTAATTTACTTAGTAGCTTTTACAATTATTTTACAAGCTTATAATTCTGTTCTAAATTGCCAATAATATTGTTGTTGAGGTAAACAATACTAGGTTATTACTATTACCTCATTTTGTCTGCTTTTATTTTTTTTACCTTATAGTTATTGACCTACTTTCATTAGTGTGTTTATCATATTTTGGACATATTTTAATTTACAATATATTTTATTTACTATGTTAACATGATTTTTTTAGTATGCAATATGGAGTTTCATGTGGTTAGCATGGAATGTATTTCTGATTTGTTATTATCTCAACTTGGGATTATTAAATAGGGTAAGTGAAATTATGTTGGTAATTCTATAAAATAAATAAATATCAGTTGAATTTGCGACCCTTCATAATATTCAATGGTTCACATCCAAACTGTCATAAAATTATGCATCAACAAAATGTAAGTGATCCATAACAATAAATATTATTTCAATACTACAGATATTTACTAAAATTTTGTCATAATTTTGCCGGCATAGGTATAACTATTTAGAATACAATTATTTGATGAATATTGTTTTTGTTTGAAATTGTTTTGCACAATGTTATTTCCAGTTATAGTCTAAGATCCGAACTAAGGTCGATCTTCACCGAGTTCATAATAGAATGAAACTTATTTTATTATGAATTTAGCATATTAAAAAACATATTAAAAATGGGTTGCCTAAAAAATCCTGACCAGAGTATGTTTAATTGTTTTTAAAAAATTTTTTTTTAACAAAATCCCATTTTTTTGCAGACAACCATATATCAACGTGTTCATAATAAAATAGCACGTATGATGATATTAAAAAAAATCTATTATCCAATAAGGTGAAATTAACTGGTATCGACACATACGTGTTTATACCTGACAACCCAGTAGTCCCCCCCGTAAATAATAGACGGTTGCACATTCTATACGTTTTGTATGTTAAATAAGGACATAATTTTCTTATTATCTTGTTATTGCAAAATTTTGTTTAAAATCATTAAAAAAAAAGAAAAATTGGTCGGGTCAGGATTTTTTTAGGCAACCCATTTTTAATATGTTTTTTAATATGCTAAATTCATAATAAAATAAGTTTCATTCTATTATCAACTCGGTGAAGATCGACCTTGGTTCGGATCTTCTACTATTATATTCTATAATATTTTAGTAATAGAAAATACTAGGATAATTTTTTACATTGATGTTTTAATTTCTAGGAGAGTGGTTTGTTGTCCTTGGGAACTGATAGTGTCAGTTGGTGGGAGTGGAATGGCTGGGGCTGTCAACCAGTGTGGGGTGAAGCAGATAAGCCTAGCTCATGGAGACCATCCCGGGTAGATGGCTGTTATGTTGAATGGCATCATATTGAATTGGCTCAGTCAGCATTAGCAGCAACATTTACTATTGCTGCCTTGCCACTGGCCATACTCCTAGCTTATCAATCATATAAAAAGAGGAAACCTATGTCAGGTAATGTTAAACATTCTTAAAATTATATTTTTAATAATAAAAATTATTTAAAAAAATAAAAAGTTATGGTTAGTACAAAACTTCAGAATGACTGAACCAAATTATTGTGTTTGTTATTATGAGGACACTAGCCTTCCGCCCGCGGTTTCACCCGCGCGTAATTTGTTTTTTTAAATATCCTCCCTTCCCCCCACATTTCCAGGATCAAAAGTACCCTATGTTCTCCGGGGTTAGTGTAGCTTTCCAACAGTGAAAGAATTATTCAAATCGGTTCAGTAGTTTCGGAGCCTTTTCAATGCAAACAAACAAACAATCAAATCTTTCCTCTTTATAATATTAGTATAGATGATCAGTATACATTCATCAAGCACTCAAGCACACCACCTGCATGAAGCCAGTGCGAGCAGGAAGTTAGTTTCTAGTAAATTACTCAAATGTAAATTTATAATTACAGACAAGGGCACGATATCGCGGCGTCCTGTGTATACAATCGAACTGAGTCCGACTGAAACCGCCGTCAGTGAAAGTTCGTTGAAGCCCATGACTCCACGTCGTGTCAAACGAAGATCGGGCTCGCGCGGCACGGGGTCATCAGTCCGCCGGTCGCGGCGGTCTTACAGAAACAACGGATACTTAGCGTCCACCGCGTCGCTTCCGCGCGAATCTAAACCCTCCCGACCGGCGTCGGCGCACTCCTCCTACTCCAATTTTCACGGAACTCGCCCGGCCTCCTACCACGCCCCCGACAGGGACACCGTTTCGCGCTCCCAGGACGTCTACGACCCGCCGCCGCCGACGGAGTCCGTGCCGATAATCACCAACAGGTACGATACGATCCGACGGATCAACAAGACCAGCGGGTACGACGTGGCCGGCCCCTACAACGAGCCAAATCGACCGTACGATCCAGCGCCCAGAAATTACGAATCGAATGTTCAAACTTACGACAGCTCGAGTCGAGGCTACGAAAGCGTACCTAACTATGAAACGCGGGTAGATTCAGTGCCGCCCTGCGAGTCTCCGTACGGGGCGGGCGGGTACGGCGCGGCGGGCGGCTACGGCGGCGGCGACTGGGACACGCCGCCGCCGCCCGCGCCGCCCTACAGCGCGCGCGCCACGCCGCAGGCGCCCGGCCCTCCCGCCTACCACCCATCTAACGACGGATACATGTCATAAATTTTTTTGTAAGAATTTCAATGTGCCTTCTTCCAGTGATGTTAATTCAGTAGATAAACGCATAGAATGTAAGTTATTTATACATATCTGGTGATTCAAACTAGATTGTCTTGTATTAAGACAACATAATTATAATGAAATGTCCATTCTATAGTGATCTGCGTTTCCTTGTAGTTTTAATGCAAATAGACTTAGCTTTTTACTACTCTTTTTATACAAAAATGTTTATTGATATCTTTATTATATTTTTATATGAAAAGAATTATCTTGATGACATACGATCTTGTTGTGTTCATTTACTCTCAACTTGTTTCTGCTCAATACTTGATAGTTTTAAAATTAATTTGAGCTTAGCACCTACTTAATTGATAAGATAATTAAATTTATCGCTAATGTAACATTTAATATTACTTGTACTTAATATTCATAATTACCCTATCACCTTCATACTAAAGAATTCCTAAAGTCATTTTGATTAATGTATTAAATACATTCCTTTTTATAACTACATTCATATTGTTAAGTTATTTAGCTTTAATATTTGTATTTTTGTAACTAAGCACTAAGTAGGCAGGCATATTTTCTATTTATGTAACAACAAAATAAGTTTAACTGATTGTTGATGTATTTTAAAGTGCCTTTTTTTTTTTTTTTGTTTTAAGTAATGTTACGATTTTAAAAACGAAATATTTTTTAACAGTGAAAGATTTGTGTTGGTCTTTTTTCAAGATTATGAAAGTATACGTACTTAAGTAGAATTCTTGCCATTAAAACACCTCAAAATATTTAAGAAAAAATTTAAATATCACTTATTTAGTAACTCTTCCGTCCAAGTCGACTTTGAATCTCATCACAACATGTTAGTTAAGTGTGTGCACAATTAACTTATAACTAAAATAATGACGATTGCATTCCGCGGACCAACATTGTATTAGATAATAAGATCACGTGTAGCTTTATTAGTTTTTACCAACGAATTTAAATACCCTAGAAGCAACATTGCCTATAAAACCGCGTTCAAAAAGTGTCCCGAAAGTAGATAGCAACGGTGGGGGGTGCGCTAAGGACGAATATAATATCAACTCTAATTTCAATATTCAAAAGTTGACCTTAATGCACAGGTATACGATCTCACTTTAAATGCAGACGTCCGAGAGTTACGACATTTAGAATGTACGCAGGCAGCAAGCTCGTAAAATTTTTATTGCTTTATTGCTGTAAAGACGAATGTAGGCTGTAAGTCAATAGAAATAAGGTCTAGTTCAGTTTGCGCTGTTTGAAAATCATAAAATCGTTGCATTTAGAACAGAGTTAGTAGAGGAGTCGTCGTCGATGTTATTTTTTTATTTATAATGTATTAGAATAAAAAACAAATTTATTTGTTAAATGACTAACTATATTTTATCTACCGTAGGAACGATTTTTTATTAAATTTAAACTCATAATGATTTATTATTAGCGACGAGCCATTTGGTGTAATGGTCGAGAAGTCGGCTATTACACCAGAGGTCGCGGGTTCGATCCCCGCACGGTACAAACATTTGTGTGCATGAACATGTCTGTTTGTATCGGTCTGGGTGTTTCTATGTATAATATGTATGGATTTTCAAAAAAAACTATATAAGTAATGTTTATCCGTTGTCTACCTAGCACAAGCTCATGCTTAGTTTGGGGCTAGATGACGCTGTGTGAATAATGTCCAGAGATATTTATTTATTATTACTATAGCTTTTTGCCCACTGTTAGATAAAATGTCTGTCTAAAGGTGGAAACTTGTAATTGGCTTTACTATATTATCTTACTTATTACTTATTATAACGATACCTAATAAAAATGAAATATTTATTATAACGATATCTACTAATAAAAATGAATACTTATAATTTTACAAAAAAAAAAAATTCTTTGTTGTCAAATATTGTAAACAATCTTCATATTCTTTTTTAATGAAATTATTCATAAATATATAAGATAAAAACAAAATGGTAATCTACTAGTGTAATTAATCATTAAACACCAAATTCTTTTTTATTCTTACAGTTCTTTGATTGTTATAAAGATTTTTTTGTAAAAAGATGTGTAAATATTGGTTGTAATATTGGACAAAATAAAAAAAATACCATAGTAAATTTTAGTACTACGCGACTCCATTCCTCTACAAAACCTACTATGTTCCAAACATTACTCTGTGTGAAAGTGTTAGAAGCATTAATACCGCAGCGCGTGAGAAAGGGACAACTATACAGCCAGCCACGTGTCTGATTTCTTCCGATTTTTTTAGAAAATTACAGTTTTAGCACGTTTTAGGATAATTTTTACCATTAATGCATTCTATTATCAAAGATGGATTTATTACTTACCGGAAATACGAAACTCCATCCTTTTTTTGAGTGGTTAAAGTGTTGTTCTTGCACTTTTTTACGGAGCACTTCGGCATAGTGACGCTAGGCCAGTTCGCGCGCGACTGGGAGCGCGCAAGTGCTTAAACCGTGTTTAAGCACTTGTTTTGCGGGACATTTTTCGAGCGCTGTCAGTGTATCTAGGGTATTTAATATCGTTGGTTTTTACTGAATGAGGTAAAACTTAACATAGGTTATATTTGAGTTTAATGTTTTTTTATGCCAAATATACACCTATTATTATACAATAAACTTTCGTTTCATTGAATAAAATAAATACTAATAATAAAGGCTAAATGGAGATTGGAATAAAAATAGTTTCGAGCGTTGAAATTATATTTGTTTAACATTAATAAATCTAGATGAAATCGGACACTTATATAAACAACAACAATGATTGTAAAAATATGTATATCACAAATTCCATACCTATCACTTATAAATACTGAACTAGACATTCATTCATGAAAAATGCATTTTCAAAAACTCATTTTTAACTTACATCACAAGTACAACAGTTTTAAAATCAACTTTTGTTGGCATTTTTTATGTTTATTTAGTGTGCCATGAGTCTTCATTGGTTTAAAATATAATTGTATTTTCTTCCCTCGCTTTAATTCGATGGGATCACTAAATTCGTTCAAATCCAACAGGTCCATGTTGCAAAAGCTGCCAGTGTCATTGAAAATTGCCCTCTAATGCCGTAGAATCACGAGTTTTATGTACGTTGTAGTATTGAATGAAGTTTAATTTCCAATAACACTGCTACTATTGGCTACAGTTGGCAGCTATGAAGCCCTGTGAGCTGCAGCTCGACATTTTTTGCTACATTGATTGCAAAGGATATGTTTGCCTGCAGAAGCAACAATAGAGAGTACGCCGGAGAAGCCGCTTATAGAGCTGCATTGAGAGCTGTCAAAACGGACCTACGGACCTATTACATCTATAAGACGTGCACTCGATATGAAATGACTATATTGCGGGTAGTTGCCGCCGCTCGTGCGCGGTGAGGTGCGGGTGCCACACGTCGACGATGAGCACGAGCCGCGCGCCGGTGCCGTTGTGCCACACCTCGTGCTCGAAGCTGTCGTCGAACATCAGCACTTTGCCGACCTGCCACTGCCTGCCGGGGATTTGTTAACAATGAAGTCTTGTTTTTATTCGGACAAAAATGCGTAAAAACAACTCTAAACTGTTGGACTAAAGCTGTTATCTTGTATAGGTGCCGGCTAACTTCTTGACGCTCGGTCGACGGAGTGAGGGAAATTTCGCGCATGTACGATCGAGGTCTCCCGCGCGTGATCACTTTTGGAAAAATATACCGTGCACGCGCATCGTGACTTCTTAGGAGCGGCGCTTGTAAACGTGAAAATACTGCACAGGATTTTAGCCTTTAGGGTGATCAAGCGCGAGTGACCTCGATAGTACCTACACTTGCGAATGACCGCGCACGTCTCTCCCATCGCCCGCGCGCGCTATCGGTTTGCTTCTGACCAATAGTGCACGCACATCTCAAAATTCGCGTTCTGCGCAATCCCCACCCGATTTCGAGATGTTTGCCGGGACATTTACAGACATGAATAGATTTTCTCCTTTCCTTATCAAAATATTCTCAATTAAGGAGGATTGGTCAAAACTCAAATGTCATTTTGAGTATAGATTGATATTGCAAAAATTATGATCAATTGGTGACTTTTTGATTATTACCAATATTTGAGTAATACATATTATACCCTATTAAAAAAAATATATAAAAAAATGTCATTGAGTTCTGTAAATAAAAAAGCTTTACCTTATCTCTTTATCCACTCTAATATAAGTATCTTTGGTATTACTGAGACCCAGATGCATCCTCAGCCTGCAGTTGGTAGGTCCGACGTGGGCCCGCACATGGGTGCCAGGGGCCATCAGACTAAACTTGACCTGGCCTCGCCGGCATCCCGCCGCCGCCGGCTCGCTCTTGACCACTGAACACGTGACCGGCGCGCGCGCACACCGGTCTGGGAGCTCCTGCCCTCGCACGAACAAGTCTAGCTGCGACCAATCTCCGCGTTCTTTTAAGCCTTCCTTCTCCTAAAATCAAAATTTATGTGGGAGACATTAGTCTTGAAATCAAAGATCAGATCAGAGCCTACTGTGTGGCAGAATACTGAGCGAGGCTTTCTGGTGAAGTATCCCTCAATGGAAAAATCGTTTAAAAAAAACTTAAGATTACAGAGTGACTCTACCACCACATTCGAAATGTTGTTATCTATCGAGAAAAAACGGCAAGAAATGACATTTTAGTGAGCGTCATGACGTCAACTGAGTTTTAGGCTATCCCTTTAAAAAAAGAAGATTAATAAAATCTTAACTGATCCGAACTTGCCTTTTCGTACAACGCCCGAGCCGCTTCTCCTTCCTTCAGTATTTCCTTCCATGACTTCTCCAGCGCTTTAGCGAGCCGCAAGTACGGAGTCTTTTCGACATTCCACCAGGGCGTGCTCTTCAGTCGATCCACGTTGTACAGAGACCGCTGGGACGGCGACAGGAAATGACCCAACTTTGCTCCGCGTTTGTGGACTTCATGGGCTTCCTCAGGGCGTCCTAATAGAAGCAATGAGTCGCCGTAGTGATAGTAGAATCTTGGCTCGTTTGCGGGACCGGTGTCTCCTTCTAGAGCCTGTTTGAAGAGTTCGGCAGCCTCCTTGTATTTGTTATGCTTGGTTTTCAAAACGAACGCATAATGAGCGAGGGCCACGCGGTCCTTAGGCCAGCGCTGGAGTGTTTCTTTCAATGTTTCTTCGGCTAGGTCAACCCTAAAAGAAAAATCATGTAATCAGCCTTCACACTTGTGATCAAGAACGACTTGTTAGAAACGGCAAATTACAAATGACAATGGACAGATGATATAATAATATGACTTGATTAATTACCTGTTGGCCATAAGAAATGATATGGTTAGGTTGTTCCGATATGCAGGTTCGTTTGGAAACCGTCGTATAAGTAACCTGTAAACAGGTTCAGCACTCAGATAAGTTCCTGAAACAATGACAGATACATTTTTATTTAGACACACAGTGAATCAAATATACTTATTGACAGATTTTTAATTAACTGTTTGATAAACATCTGTATGTGCCTTAAATTCAAAGCAAATACTTATAATTCTTAAGGCTTCCGTCATTATGAACCAGAATTGGTGCTCATAGTAAGGTATGGTTACCAGAAATGAGAGTATAGGAAAGTTGTATTTAACTGCACTCAAAAAATACTGAAATGTACATCAAAAAAATTAAATTGCTAACCTAAACCTAAACTTTGGTGTGCAATTAGTTATGTTGATGTACATTTCAGTATTTTTTAGATATACACTTAAATATTTCCCTAGAAAAATCCAGTGGAGATTATGTTTGTTTCATCAACTTACCTCTAAACTGTATTCGGTCGAGCGCCCGCGCGGAGACTTGGAGCAGCTTCTTATCAGAGAGTTGGTCATTCATCTTGAGCAGGTCAAGGTAGGCAGCGATGGCGCGCGTCAGCAGACGGTTGTCACGCTGCGCTTCGGCGGCCAGGTCAAGTGCCTTCGCGAGCACGAACCGCGCGCGGCCGCTCCCGCGCAGATCCGCCGCGCCCGCCCGCGTCGCCGCCGCGCTCCACGAGCCCTCGTTAGTACACGACACACACGCTACACACTCAACACTCGTGCAACCGTGCTACGGACGGCGAATGCGGGGGATATATTCGCGAATTTATCAGACAATATCCAAAAAGTTAACGAAAACTCGCCAATTATCAAATATTAGGTTATTTTACTCGGGAACGCTTTACATTGTTTCAATGTAAGACATTTACGGATTTACCTCAATGCACTATTAAAGTGCGAAGACGAGATCGAACTATTTTCATTCACAATAAACACGTAAATCATAAAACAAATACAGACGGGATTTCAGTGCGAAGCAACTGATACAGAATAAATACCGTTTTCTAAATAGAGATATGCATAGAAAAGCCTTTGTGGTCAGTACAATCCTAAACTATGGGAGGAGTCGTCCTAAGTGCATAGAAGGATAGAAGCGCGGGGTGCGGGCGCAACTATCCAACCGAATGCGCCCCTGACGAGTCCAAGAAAATGGCACAACGAGCAAAATATGAAGTTATGTGAAAGTTAGGTAAAATAAAAACATTAGTCCAGCCAGTCCTGGAATCAATGCGCCACATTCATTAAGAAAAATAACTAAATAGCTAGAGTCGATGTATTCAAGTCATGTTGGGAATAATGTGACATGAAACACACAGCGAGGAAGGACAAAACGTGTTAATCATAGTGCAAAATCATTCAGTTAATTGTAACATGCATCAATAAACTGAATTTTACGAATACATCGACTACGAATATCAATACGTAAATAATGCCATCAATTAGGTTATTTTTATCCAGTATAATGAATATAGGACCATCATCGAGTAATTTATCATTACTTAAGTTTTTAACGCACTTATTTACTTTACAATTAGGCAACACTCAATCAAGCGTAGAAAGGTCAAGTAGATACTTATTCAGTTAAACCTTTCCGTAATTTCTATTTCGTTCCAGTTCCTTTTTTTTGCTAGCCAGGGTTGTCTACAGATGTAATAGAATAAACTTAACCTTAGAGATCTTATTTGGAGGAAATAAGGTTGAATTTATGATGGTGCTAATTTTTACATCAATTTTTACATCAGATTGATTGGTGTCTATGGTAAATACCTGGCGGAGCTCTTCTTCCGCTGAGTCAAGCTGTTGGCGCCAGTACGCGTCGCTGGGTTCTCCCGGCCACAGGTCGTCTATACTGTTACCTCCGTCTTCTAAAAAAGACATACCTCGGTATATTATACGATTAAATAATGAATACTGGCTAATGAATTACTGAAATTATTCCAACTGATGACATTGCTGATTAAAAAATACCTACGAGTTTTCTACGGATATAAATTATCTAGATCTGGCTTCAAAATACATATCAACTAATGACTATACAGGGAATAAATCATATTGTTGACTAAAGATTAACAAGGCCACATCTGGGCAATCTCAATTCTTATGATTTAAAGTAAGAAGAATAAAACTAATTTTAATGTTTTTATGTAAGAACAGCTACCCATTAGAAAAAATCTATCTAAATCATTATTTTCAATTTGTTACGATTAATCATTTGTCATGGTAAAAAAATTTGCAAACATTGCAAGCTCAAGTGATGAGTTACGAAGATCATAAATTGTCCCTGTTGTAATAAATCTAAAAATGAATAATATAAATGAACAAATCCACTCACATTAGGTTAGTCAAGCCAACTCAAATGTTAATTTGTTAATATTGGAGCATGCAGCGCGGAGCCTAGAAAGCGCACACACAGGGTCACGTCGCTTTTACTCTTTTGTCCCGGCCGCTCCGGTTCCGGCAGTCTCCCATATTTAGCTTCTAAACGGGTCAGTAGTTCTGCATCGTCAACATCAGATATTTCTTCCTCATCCCCTTCTTCTTCCAATTCTTCTTCGAGCTGCTCGTCGCCAATTATTTCAACGTCTTCAGGGTCTTCGTCATCTCCCGGATCTTCTTCAGGTTCAGGTTCCGGCTCAGGTTTCTTGAACGCAACAGTCGGTTTGGAAATCTCTTTCTTCACTGGCACAATTTCTTCGTCTTCCTCTTCTTCTTCAATATCCTCTTCGGGTTCTTCATCACTGTATAGTTCTTTGTCGTCCGCCGATTTTGGGACCACTATCTCCTGTAGAAAAAAAATAATGATTGTAACAAAAATAGCGACGTTAGAACTATAGTGATCCAAGTCACATTTTCAACTTTTTGAGAAAACGAGGGAAACGCGTTTGGATTTGTTCCTGAAATTGTCCTATTCCAAAATGACCGATATGAGTTTCCTTATGAAAATTGCTTTAATATGCACTTAAATCAGTGTGGCATGAAAAATATGTCTTTTTTTGGGATGTTAATAACAAAATATCGATTTTGACAAAAATGACACTTGGATCACTATGGTTCTAACGTCGTCAAATATTTCAATGCCAATAACATAATTAATCTAATATTTGACTTACTTCTTCTTCATCTTCTGAAGGCTGTCTTTCCTCTTCCTCTTCTTCACTTTCTTGCTTTCGTATAGGAACTGATTTAAATACGGGTGCCACTGTTTCTAGAACCGGTTTTTCGATAACTGGCCGTGATATTGGCTCGAATTTTCTCACTGAAAGGAATTTGTTTCTTAACCACTGACTCTTATTGGATCAACACTGTACTAACTGTCAAGAAACAGATAAATAAATGAAATAATAAAGTATCCTACCGGGTGCAGGGGGTTCTTCAGGTATCAGTGTTAAACGACGGTCTACAGGAGTTTCCTCTCTATTAGTGCGTTCTTCTCTTTCCGATGTATCTGTTGTGCGAATAAATAAATTCCTTGAATGTGAAAACCTACTCGACAATTATCCTTTAATGCCCGTGTTACAACCAGTAGTAATACCGATAGTGTTTACCCGTCTTACTACTGTAGTTAAAAGTTGTAGTTATAACACGGTATTTACTGTTATCTGCATGTTTCTATATCAACACATCCAATATGTAAATTTCAAATGAATGATTTATGAAATCTAGTTTTAATTTAGCTGGAGCAATAGTTTGAAAGCAAGAGCTTGTCTACGTATACGCACCGCGGTGCGTTGCGCGACGCATGACGGCATGAGTGGCGACCAGCAACGCGCCGCCCACGCCCAGCTTCAGCCACACTGCAACACACGGGCCACCAGCTTAGAACTTCGTTTGTCTTTGCCTTTTACGATTTTTGATCATAGGCATGACTATCTCTAATCCAGTTCATTTGTACATTGTGCGTGCCCCATACAATTCATTATCTTTAATGGTACTAAGTAAGAGTTAAATAGGCGCTAGAATGGACCCCTGGTCGACCCCTACAATGAAGTCGCATCGCAACTTATGGTTTTATTTCCACAGAAAAATTTTGGAGCGTAGCCAAGACATTTTCAACTTGTATATTTATGGCTTTTACGGTCAACGGGAGATAGAACAGATGATGTCTACACAGATTTCTTTAAATTTACAATATCACATCTGAACATGTTTAATCTTTAAAAGCCAATAAGTATAATAATCCTAGTACTTTAATTGATTCGGAAGATAAGAGACATCTCAATTAAGAATTATAATTTTGTTTTAGTGTAATTTTGTAACACGGTGTTTTGTGTGTTGTTTAGACAACATAAATTACAGGAAAGAAATATTTCTGGTACCAGTTTTTTAAAGAATCCCGGAAGTGATGTTATGGAGAAGGAGTATGCGATACCAGAAATATGAATTAACGTAAGGGACAAAACACTGTTTTTCAGGAGAGCCAAAAAACGATAAAAAAAAATTAAATCTCTCTATAACTTTTTACTGTCTGCTTCAATTTTAATTGTGTCTAGAGCAAAGTTTCTTAGAATTTTCTCTTCTTTCATGCTATGAACGAATAATTTAGAAATATCCACTGGTTTAAGAAATAGCATGTCCCTTACAATAAAAAAATACGTTTTGTTGTACCTTACGTTGCTAATATTTTATTTGTAAACCGTCAAGCATAACGTAAGCAGCAAGACAAATAGAAAATAATACGAAATTCTATTGTAAAGGACTTTACAGTGTTGCAATTTGATGTAACTATAGATTATAATATACTAAATTTAGAGTATTATAATACCATGCAAATAGGTTATTTGCATGATTAAATGTTAGTTTCAGCCTAGCTATCGCAGATTTAAATGAAATTTAGGGAGACAAAAATAGAACGATTTATTATTAATATTTTTTTTATGTTCGACTTTTATGTCTGCGTAATTATTATAAATTCAACACACTAATCAGTCTATTAAACTTTTTGTTGAGTTTAAATAAATGTTCTAAAAGTAACAGTGTTTAAATAAATGTCCTAATTTATTAGCAGTTTTAGACACCTTTTACTTATCAATTAAAAATAATAATTTGACTTTATGATCTCTTTTAATTAAGAGTCCTATAACAAACTCTGTAGTTTTAATAATTACGTATCATTGGCTTTAAAATCAGAATTTAAATTTTAAAAAAATCTCAGGCTTAATCAAACAGTATTTTTATTAAGTAACTGAATGAATGTACTTAAAACGAAATACATATGAAAAAATATTATTTGTCTGAAAGATGAATAAATAAAAAAATATAAGTTATATGTTTTTATATTAATATTAGAAATATATATTACTAGGGTCGCCCTCGCGGTTTCACCCGCGCGTATTTTTTTCAATTATACCCCCCTTTCCCCCATCAAAGGATCTATGTCCGTATCCTGGTTCGAAGCTACCTCTTCACCAATTTTCAGCCAAATCGGTTCATCCGTTATTGAGTTATAAATAGTGTAACTAACACCACTTTCTTTTATATACATAGATTACAAGATTAAATAATTAGGAATGGGCAGACAGATTATGATGATAATATAACTATTGGTAAATTAAACTTTTTTAATAGTGAAATTGAAGTGGTTAGAATATGTAACTTTTTCTATTTAGTATTTTATCTAGTTATCATTATCAGCTGTCATCACCATCTTCACCGTTCGTTGGTGTCATTTAGGGTATCTTTAACTGGGGTTAAATAAAATTCTTAAAAAACTCTAATCACGAATTAAAGTAAGGGACAAGGTAAGGGTGTAAATTATTTAACACCATAGACTTACTTTATTTTTCAGAGAAAAAAAATGTAAACGTCTGTTACATCATTTTTTTTTGGCATAAAACGTTTTACGCAGGCCAAAAAACCTTACTGTAAGGGACATTTTTTTAACGATAGAACTTTTTTAATAACACCAATCGATAGAGCAGAAAATTCTGAATCCAATGATATATATAACTCATTTTCGCCAAAATGTCCCTTACGTTAATTCATATTTCTGGTATCGTATGGTTAACCGATCAATTTAGATGACACTAGTGATAAGTTGATAATACATGCAGGCAATGGAGAAGCGACTCCAGTAATAAATAGATGATCGACATATTATTTTCCATATATACGAAAAAAGCAGACGACAGGCAACACGTAGCTTGCGAGCTAAGAGGTAGGAATTTCGTGTACGATTAGTGAGATCATCTTTTTTCCTACCAAACGTTTCAGTCTAGGAGAAGCGTTAGACATAAATGCAGGTATCTAAGCGTCCACGGTAGTGAACACTTCTGAGAAGAGTAAATTTTTTATAATGTACGCAATCAGATTATACTTAGAACCATTTATGTTAAAGAAAACAACGTCATAGATGATTAAATTTTTACATGAAATGTAGCATGTTTAGTGCAAATAAACTAAATATTTCTCGTAACATTTTATGCAGTAGGAAGAATTTTATTTATTTTGAGAAGTGTGCGTCACGAAGCAATGATTTGTCAGTAAATCAATTATTGTAACTAGGGGAAATACTCTATATGAGTATTAGTTAACAGTAGTAATTTACTGGCACATTGCCTTGGATATGTAGATAATAGTAAAACGTATGTTGCTTAAACTACATTAATTGCTTTGGACGCTTTCGAATGCTATGTTACACTGACTGCGTAAATCGTATTTCTCTAAATTTGTGTTATGATTTTGTATAATGAAAATTATTTTAGCAACGAACGTATTGCGAATATTTCTTGCTTCGTTGAATTTAGAACAAACTCTACTTGAGTGTAACCTGGTTTTACTACAAATTCTTTTGCTCTTAATCAATGGATTAAGAGCAAAAGACGAATTCGCTGTTGAATATAAAGCACAGATATTGTTTTTGTGTCGATGAAATGGACTCAGTAATCATGAGAAGTTGTCAATATCTTGCTTCTGTTAACAATTCACTACAAACGTTACATAATCAAAAGTTTTACAAAGAAGTTCACTTGACTTACCGGCTGAAGTATTTCCTTAAATGTCAGAAGATTTTATGGACGAAATAAAAGATTTCACTGTATTATGACCATTTATTTTTACAGATTCATATGAGATCATTACGAGGTTATTTTTATTAGATTGAGATTACCTTAAGCAGTGATTTAAGTTTAAAGCAAAGCAGAGGCTCTAATTAATTTTAAATTACTTTGTACATGGTTATTTGAAAGATGTTTCCACTCATGAATTGAATGTGGAATCGTCTACAAAATGTACGTACTTGTATCTTCTAGTATACAATTCCTCCAAGCGTGGACGACAAAGCGTATTAAATAAATAGTACAGGGGTAAAGCACATGCAATGAGAGGTTAGTCGTGTCTACTTACTGTGTGATGCTTGTGCCTCTTCCCTTCGCAACTCTTCTTGACGCTTCTCATATTCTTCCTCTTCTTCTAGAGTGTCTGGCGGTTGTTCAGATGAAACCTCCTCTTCCACCTTAAATAGTATTAATAGAAAGTTATTTACAACCAACAAAATGGATATACCCATTAAACAAAATGTCCTTTTTTCTACTTTATTCAGGCACTGAAGGCTTGTAAACCTAACAAATAGTAATACCTCAAAAATCGTTACATTACATTACATTAATGTAATGTATTGTCATTATATTTATCTGTTAGCATAATAATACGAATTATAATGCGAACCCAGTCTCAGTTTCGCTTTAACGCCTTTGCCACTGAACCAATTTAATGAAATTTGGAAAGTAGACCTAGAGAATAGACATAGGATAGGATGCAATAAGTGATCAGCTTTTGAACTAGGCCATAATATAAAAGTAGCAGTATTTTTCTTTTAATACGTAAACTATTAATTTTACTCTCTTCGTTACACCTTTCATGTTGTAGTACTTACCTCGTCGAACGGCTTTCCCGCTGGCACTGTTATTTTCTCTACGGGTGGTTCGTCGGCATCATCCATTTCCAAGAATTCTTCTGCTTCGTCTTCATCTTCGATACCACTGTCTTCCTGCTCTTCAGGCTCTTTCTCATCAGATTGATCTGGAATAAGAACCATAAGACCCATTTGTATTTATTTGTAAGTTATAAGTACCGCGTACTTAAGATTCACCGAAATGGTTGATATGATAGAAAAAAATTACAAGCACGATTTCCAAATTATTCTAATATCTTTTTCAAGACTTTTTAAATCAAACGAGCTAAACTGTTAAATAAATTCGGTTTCTAAAAATGTATCGAAATTAACAACTTAAAGCAAGAAAAATTCATAATAATATGTTTTATAAATGTTTTTCTTTTGTCCCATACAAATTATGTTTCTTGTGATTATACAAAATGTTAATTTTGAAGTACCTTCATCTTTATCGTCATCATCATCGTCTTTTTCAGGCAAAGCCGGCAATTCCGTAGATACCGGTACCAAACCTTCGATTTCTTTCTCCAATTTCTCCACTTCTACTTCTTCATCATGATCGTCTTCTTCTTCTTCTTCGTGTTCGTTGTCGTCCTAAGTAATAGTTTAATAAATAAGTAAAAAACAGTTTATTAGAATTTTATAAAAACAAATTTTTTTCGACACATTCAGCTAGTCCAAGCTGTTGTAGCTTGTCAATGAAAGTATTGTCATAATAATACATTTTATCACTGGAGTTAATTAAAAATGAAACAAAACAACACATGTAATAAAGTACTCCTAAAACAATTAGAGAAGAGAAACGAGAAAACTTAGAAAATTTTAGTGCAGTGTCGTGAGTACATAAGCATTTTAGATTATCTTGGTAGTATTCTAAAGGTCCGACAAATTACATCATCACTACACGTTTTTCATGTGTGATCAATCTATTAGAAAAAAGCTTTAGATCTGTTAGTGCCAATCTCATACAATATATCGCAGATTTTTATATAAGCATCACACATTTCACTGGCTTTGCACCTCATCTTGTCTTTCGTTTTCTTCTGATTCTTCATCAAATTCGTTTTTGTAAATTTCGTTACTGTTATTTTCGTCATCATCTTCATGTTCATCATTACCAAGAGAATCATCTTCTTCGTCGTTTTCATCTGCTTCTTGTAAATCAGCGTTTTCATCAGCGTCATCTTCCTCATCTTCTTGATATGTTTCTCGATTGGGTTCGTCATCGTCATCCTGGTTTGGTTTTATTTATATAAATTTCGACTTATTCTTTGGAAAACCAAACAATTATGATAAAGCAACAATTGAGGCGTCATTATAACATGAACTTCCAATTAAAACTATAAAAAGTTTTTGCTTACAATGCAAACATGATCTGATAATAATTAATTTTGTGAATAGAAAACTGATCCTTAGTTGTATACAATTATTATAACCGAAAAGTGGGAAACTGTCGATTATTTTAGTGGGTCACTATGACAGTGGTACTGTTTAAGCTAAGAACATGTGTTAATGACGCCATCAGACTTTGTCACTCTGATCACTCTCCACACCCATCATGAGTTATCACCTCATCATTTTCCAAGTCCTGTTCTTGACTGTCATCATTTTCTAGCTGATCATCATCATCATTCTCGTAGTTATCAGCATCGTCATCTTGATCTTCGTCATCTTCAATGCTCCTGGGGCTCCCTTCGTCATCGTCCCCTTCATCATCGTCATCTTCATCCTCGTCTTCTTGCTCAAGGTGTTCATCATCTTCGTTATCATCGTGATCGTCATCACCATGTTCGTCGTCGTCAGTCACTTCGTCTTCTTCTTCATTGTGCTCATCATCAACAGCATTCTCGTCATGTCCCTCATCATCATTGTCCTATTTCACCAACTTGTGTTATTACTAGGATTTTTATCACAATTAATTTATTTTCTATAATATTTTTTTTTTATCATATTTCCGTAATGTTTTTCATTTCAATATTAATGTTAAATAAATAACTGTTTATGTAATAAGTATGTGATGAGTAAAAAAAAACATCTTATTGATTAAAAATTCCAGAATAAGGCTTTTCATTGAAATAAGACAGGGTCATGACAAAACCCAGCTATGTTAAAAAATGTGAATAAATATTGCCTAATCCGGGACTTGAACCCAGACCCAAAAGCAAACAACTAAATTAACAAGTTGTCTGAACAAAACAGTACAATATATTACCCAATTTTTTTCTGAGTATTGAACAGCCGTATACATAATAACTCAATACAAACACAGATTGTCCAAATAAAACAATTCTTTTAATAAACAGGTGAGATCAATGTGCTGTGCTGACTCACTGTCTTTTGTTCCCATATTTGGCAATTTAACAAAGAATTGTGTATAAAACTCTGAAAAGTTTCTTACATGATGATTCAGTTCCAGAGTGTGTTCATCATGATGATCATCGTCAGGTGCATCTTCAAGCCAACCTTCTAAAACACCTGAGTACCGAGATTCTACTGAATTTGCTTCCACTGAAAGATAATAATTATTCATTGTTTATTGTACCAAAACATACAACTTGGATCTTTGTGAGTAATACTACCTGACTGATTTATTACTATGTAAAATTAGCTCTTAAGAAACAGGTACATTGATTACGCCATTCTTTCTTGGCAGCACTAGATTGACTTGAGCAATATTAGAAGCACAAATTGGTCAATCATCATATGGTCTTGATTAGATCTCATAGTTAATTTTGATATTATTGTTCACTAAGTTTTTTAAAAGTGATTTGTTCTAACAAGTAAGTTTTTATTTTTGTTGTTTCATATGAAATTAAATTGTACTTAATATCAACTAAAAAAGTAACCACTTTTATTGTTTATTGTCTTTCATTTGTATTAGCTCATTTTGAAATTAAAGTGAGTGATATTTAAATACAAAATTCTTGGAATTACACGGATTCATAATCATTTATTTATTTAAAGGAGATTAATAATTATAAAATCCCATTTAATTCAAGCAACTTTAGTTTATACTTACATTCCGATAGTCCTCTGTTTTCTAATATGATCAATCCAATAAGAGTAACCAGTATAGCTAGCAGTGAAAAGAATATGACTTTGGCACACCAATGTCCACCTGTCCCATGATCATGCCCAGTATGCATAAACACATCCCCCTCGCCTAACGCAGCCGCCGTACCACGAGGCTCTTCTATCCCTAACTCATCTGAAGAGAAAAATATTAAACTAGTAAAGAAACACTTGAATGTGAGTGAATAACTTTTAGTCATAATAGGTAACTATCCAACTAACCTTTTTTTCTTTTCTTGTCTTTACGTTTCCTTGGTTGTACGTCGCCTGACATGGTTTGGCTTTATCTGGCGCTCCGGAGGCGACAGAGATCCACTTATTGTTTCATAACCCTGTGTAAACAATGAGTCCAATACGATGAACTTGCAAATAAAACGACACGAGACAAACAAGGATCCAAATGCGCAATTTTCATGAATAAAGGACACGGGCACGCTGTAATTTTAAAATAACCTACTTAAGATAGTCAGTACCGCCACAGCTTTCTTGAATTTATTTTAGAATCTAACCTAAAAATAACCGCGCCAAGACAGCTGAGAAGGTAGGTATATGTTAGTGATGTATTTGTTAAGTGTTAATTGAACAGTTGAGATATTTCGATATTGAAAATCGATTAAAAGTTCAAATCTGAAAAATTGATAGACGTCAAAGTTCTTTTTACTAGGTATTTTTAAACAAGACAATTATAAGAGTCAGCTGTCAGACCAAGAGATAAGAGAAACTCGGTTAACTCGGTTTAGTAAATAAAATAAATAAGTAAATACTAATTAATATTGATGAAATAACACTTCAACGTTATTTTAGTTTAGCGTTAATTATAGTGTCTTATTAATTCATCTATGATGCTTTGTGTCTTGTTTTTTTCCTTTTAACATTAATACAACAATCACTTTTAACATTGTTAATATTTATTTTTGTTTTAAGCTTATGAATGGAAAGTACACTTCTTAATAAATAAGTGCGTTACATTAAAGGAAAATGGCTAAGTCTATTTTTAACATAGTAAAATAGTTACGAATGTGCAATAAAAATTAGACCAAATCAATAATTAGATCAACTTAACATTCAATTGAACTTAACAGTTTAATTGAATATCAAACCTACAGAAACCACTATCATTGACATTAGTTTTGCTTGACAGTTGGTTGACAGCAATTGGCATTATCAGCTCACAGCTGTCAGTTGAGTTGATATAATTTCGCGTGCCAGTGCAGTCAGTGTTTGTTTACAATATAATTATCAAGTAAAATGAGCGAAGTTTTTGTTTTATATGATGGATATTCAACAATGTGCGCAAAAGACCAAATGATTGCCAACTGTAGCTGTACTTTAATAACGGGCGGCCACAATATTATCGTGGATACGATGACAGCTTGGGATTCCGAAAAAATATTACAAGGTTCTCTTCTTTAATTTGTATTAAATATAATTATTAACATTAACAATGTGTACTTACCTCATCAATTAATTCCAGCTCTACACAGCCATAATATCACGCCACAGGCAATCCACTACGTTATTTCGACACACGGCCATTCTGATCACATAGGCAATAATAATCTTTTCCTGCACGCGAGACATATTGTAGGGTACAGTGTGTCCTTTAAAGAAAACTACTACATGCATCCATTCGATAAAGGTAGGTTTGACGAATTTACAACTTATGTAGTTCCTTCATTAATATCTCACTGTGTTGTTCTAATTAGCAAAACCTAGCAGCCTTCTAACAACTTAAAGACGTCAAGATCTATTATATGTATTCTAGAAATATTCAATTATTTATATGTAATTAAAAACATTTATTATTCAGGTGAAAAATATGTAATTGGTGATAATGTGGAAGTAGTTCCAACACCAGGCCACACTCTGTCCGATGTAACAGTACTTGTTAGGACTAAAGAAGGACCATCAGTGGCAATTACAGGTATACACTGAAGTATGTTAGTATGAAAATGAGACAAACTAGTAATCAATATTATGATTTATATTAAATGCTTATTTTAGGTGATTTGTTTGAGTGTCTTGAAGATATTGAGAATCCAAACATTTGGTTGGAAGCTGGCAGTGAAGATCCAGTTCAACAGATGAAAAATAGAGCTAAAATAGCTGATATTGCAGACTGGATTGTGCCAGGACATGGACCAAAGTTTCAAGTGACAGCAGAAATAAAGAAATCCTTAAGGGACCAAGCTGGTGACACTTCCTCATTGAAAAAAGGTGATATGTAAATAATATATAAGGGATTGATACTAAACTAGAAAATAAAAGACTTATTTAGATCCAATTTTATTACATCAACAAATCCATTCGCAAAAAGAAGCTTCTATGTCAAGTCAACAAATATTTTATACATTATAATTCTATATAATTTCAAAATAAGCACACACATAATTAACCCTGTATATAGAGTTAGTTTACACAAAATATTAAGTGGTGCTAAACAAAGTAGGTATAGTGAAAATATTGATCTATATTTTTAAAGTTAAAAATAATAATATAAAAATAATTTAAGTAGGTAGTACTCATAAATACTTTACAGTGTAGATAAAAAAAATGAAATACTGGATTTTAAAATGTTGCATATTACTTGTTTATATTAATATTTACAAATTGCTCAGAAGGCCATTAAAGGTACATTGTCTAACGAGATTCTATTAGAAAAATATGTTGGATTTTAGGTACAAACTATTTCATACATAAGGTTGATGAAAATACTGGATATTAGGTAAAAAACGATGATACTAAAAATACATAACAAATAATATCGCACACCCGGTAAAAAACTGTCATAACATAAAAACAGGCAAATCTGGTAAAGTCATTTTGTTACTTAATAATAATTGACGACATAATCGCACACCCGCTAAAAAGCTGTCATAACGTAGAGGCAAGGCAGGTCTCACTTTTTTCAGTAAAATAATATTTTTATAATTTCACTTTTTGCAGTAAAATAATATTTTACTGCAAGGGGTGAGATTTTCCTGTTTTTGTGTTATGACAGTTTTTTACCGGGTGTGCGATATATAATTTTTATTGTAAGTAATTTTCATCAACATAAAAATTCCCATTTTATGGGATACACATGTGATGTGGAAAAAAATTAACAAAGAAGGAATATCAATCCAAATAATAAAATAACTGTTGATGATAAATTACATTTTATAAATCAGACTAGACAGTACAGCATTTCATTTTTGTCAAGTATGAAATTTTATAAATAATAAAGTTGATGATGATGAAAGGTGTTTGTCAATATGTTGTGGTTGGTCTTATACATGTCACATAAATCAAATTTTAATTTAAACTATATTATCACATTTAGTTAATATATATGGTACGCAGAAATAGCTCATCTAAATGAAAATCAGTGCATTAGCACAACACTAAAATATAAGAAATATTTTTTTATAAATGTGGCACTGACTTTTACACAATATTTTTGTTCATATTCTATGTTTGACATACTGTCTAAATATTACTTCCAGTGATACCTTCTACCGAGATCCGCGTGTCGACGAGTCCGGGCCATATTTGCTGCGTGCAATAATTAGGAAACATTTTTTCTATTAATTCAAACATTTTTTTACCTACTACGTGAAACATTTCATATCACAGCCGAAATTAACTAATAACGCTATAAAGCTTTAAACATGCCCATATCCGTTCCGAACATTAATTGATAGCTGCAACCAAAAATAAATTCAAATATAATAGTTGTCAAAATAAATGAATAATAAAATTAATACTTAAATA
This sequence comes from Mecyna flavalis, assembly GCA_949319885.1. Classification (NCBI taxonomy): domain Eukaryota; kingdom Metazoa; phylum Arthropoda; class Insecta; order Lepidoptera; family Crambidae; genus Mecyna; species Mecyna flavalis. The sequence continues at coordinate 14,171,175 of OX439426.1, forward strand.
TGCATAAAAGGAAAACAATTTTAAGTCATATGAAGCAAGAGTTAACGAGAAATATATTTTCAGTCTAAACAATCTTGGAAGAATGTGAGCACTCAATGTCCAATAAATGTTTCTTGTATAAATTGTTAAAAAATGATTTATTAAAATTTTGAGTTCTTTATACACTTGGGATGAAAGTGGATATTCAATAAAATAGTTGAATCAAAACAAGGCACTAAATTGGAATAGATTGATACCTACAACTAGCAAATTTTAAAAAGTATTATTTTATTTACCTGAGGATCAATACTGGTGGGAACAGGTTGAGGTTCATCAATGCAGAGATCAGAGTCAGAATCAGTTCTTCGTAGGTTGTTATCCTGAAAACAGTTTTCCTAATATGAATGAAAACATTAGCTGCAAATAAACCTTTTTTTACATGGGACTCAAAAATAGTAGCCCTACCCACTAAAACCCCCTCGATGTTGCGGGTTGCTTTCGCAAGCAACGCAACATCTCGACGTCGACGCCTCCGAACCGTGCAGTGTTTTGAGTTCCGGCTTATCACCGCTGATTCTCTTGCTGAAGCTGGTAAAGATGCACACCAGCTTATCATATTCCCACAACCAATTTTCAGTTTCATCCGTTGCATATAGTTCACAGTTTCTATTTTGACATAAGATTGCAGATGTTCATGTGACACATTTCCATAAATAGTCATTACTTTCATATGATGGATACAGTTTGGCTTAAAGAAATGGAAATCAATACACATCATTTTTATTTATCTGCTTGATATAGGTACTACAGAATTCCGAAATTTTATGTTTTTTACATACTCAATCTAAACTTGTAGTTACTAAGTACTAACCCCTTGAGTGTATTGGCGAGTAGTCGTCAGCACCCTCGCCACTGGTCGCATGAAGGCTGGCAGAGTCTCCGTGAGGGGAGGACGAGCATGAGTGAGCAGGGGTTTGAGCAGTCGGGAATCAAGAGCGCCCCACAACTTCGCAAGGCGGGCCTTCTCACTGCCCCCGGCGTCTCCGCTGCCTCTGCCACTCTCCTAGCATTTCATTAAGATTAGTCTTCAGAATATTCTAACAAGGATTTAAACTAGGTATAGTTGTTCATGTCCGTTGGCTCAAAAACAATTACTTATGTGTTTTTTTTTGTTTTAGGTTAGCTTATTGGACCGGCAATCAGGGTTGAAGAAGAATTTAGAAAGTGGATATGAAAGACTATGCCCAGTTTTAAATAAATAAAAATGTAAAAGTACTATACTGTACAATAAATCAAATCGAAAATAATTTGTATTTACTTTAACCATATACTTTTTATTTTGAATAAGTTTGATTATACCTTATTATTGCTAAATAAATAAGAAAGCTTTATTAGATGTTTTATTTCCAAAGTATCTTTTATATTTAAAACGTTAGATGTAAAGCTTTAGTCTGAATTAGCCAAAGCCAGTGATCTTACATTTTCTCTTTACTAAATTATATTATGTATTAGAATTGTTTAGAGCAGAATACAAATAGTAAATAGATTATACATTTCGTCTATTCATTTCAAGTTGCCGTAGTTTTCATTTGCTTGTGTATGTATTTTTTGACGTACCACCCACCAAAAATGTAAATTCCCAACTGGCAATCCATTGCATCATACATATTAAAGGACATTTTCAATCTTTTACTCGTAATAGCCAATTGATATATTGAACTCAATTCATGCTTAAAGTGATAGAAAAATTTAATGATTAAGAAATGGTAAAAATACATACGTCAAAATAGTTTAGTTGCCAAGGCATAGTCACTTCCTTTGCGCCATTGCCCCACTTAACTACCATGCGGCCATTCTATGTAGTGAGAAGAAAAACCAAAAAACTAAAATAGAATCACATGCACTTAGTGTTAATAGTAAAAAGCTAAATATAATAAAGTTGTTGTGTGGTAATATCACTTTATCAATCATGTTAGATTTCCTAATTGCAGGTAGAAAATGGATTGACATTCGAAAAATTAAACTCATAAGTAGCGGTTAAATACAGCTCACAAAACGCGTTTTTTATGTTTAGGCTTACTTATAATAACATCTTTTGCGTTAGGTACTGTACCATAGTTTTAGCAAAAATAAAAATATTTTGAATAATAAAATTATTATAAGTAGTAAGCTGAGTTGATCTGATGTTATAATTTGAAATCGAAACATTAAGATTAATTTCAAGTTTTGAGATAAGTTCCTGATTATTTAACTGCCAGATAACTTGGATGATGTCTGTCAGACAACTGACAGATAGACCATCAGCTGAGTGTGGTAAAACTGGCCAAAAAGTCTTACTTACTCCAATTTGAAAAGAGATGGAGTAACCGTCCATCGGAGCTGTTGATGACCTATGAAGTCAATTTTCCGAATGCAATTAGGTACTTGAAAATTAAGAACATGTTTCTATTTCACTTCTACAAAGATTTTATGAAAATTGATAGGTCGAGTAGAATAACTACTCCTAATGTGAGTAAAGTGAGAGAGTGTGAATAAAGTTATTATTAAAATCTCGACTTGTGTACAGTTCTATACACACACAACTTCCAATTTATAAGTAAGTAATATACATGCACAATTTAATAATAACTGTAAACAGACGGAAGGCACACGCCATATAAGTAAAATACTGACGTTATGTATGATAATCATATTTAATAAAATGTTAGGTATCTATACTTTGATTGAAATAAGAGATCGATCTGTTGATGTTACTGTGGTTACTTTTACTTATATGGCGTGTACTGTAGATACAAGAATATCAATCGTTCATGTTTATATTCATGATTAGTAGTATAGATTGTTATGTAAGTAAACAGTAATTGTGTTCAAACAGAAAAGCGGTTACAAATTTCAAGCATTGATTTAAATGTTTATTTTGAATTGATCGTAGATTTGTTTTATAACAAATTTCGTGCAAAATGCAATTAGTAGGTATTAGCGTGCATGAATGTATTAGTCTTACTGTTGCTCTCTCGCAACTGGACACTTGCGACGAGTCCAAATTTCGGAGACCAAAGCCCATGTCGGGAGGCTGAATAAAAACACACCTACTATGTAGTTACATGTATGTGTTGTATACTTCTCAAAGTATCAAGGCTAACATAATATGCGGCAGTTACAGGCTAAACAATGAATGAGTATTAAAAGTATAAAGACAATGATAATGATAGTGAATTAGTAGCATGGTTTAACATCAAAATGTATACGAATCTGTTTCAAAATACAAATATGCATTTGAATCGAAGATATTATTGTTTAAATTATAAGCATAAAACTTTTAACTGAATATAAGAAGAAGTAAGTCCTCATTGTGTGTTCAAAACAAAAGAGAGTATTTGAGACAGACTTGTATAAATAGATTGAGGCTCAACAGTACAAATCAATATTGTCTGTAGGATGGTCGATTTTTTTGGCAGGTAAAACATACCCCATTAGCATGCGTTTTTTATGCTACACCTTAAAAAATTCTTTATGAAAACGAGCAAGTCATCATAGAGCTGGTGTCAAATTTTCCCGTTCTCATTCGACGTGCGGGCAGCGCAAGTCGTCAAACCAATCAATCAGTGGCGTAGCGATGGGGTCCGCCCCGGGTGGCACTTTTAAGGGGGCGGCAAAATTTCCTGCCCGGGCGGGTGGGCTGCTTTGCCAACTGGAGAAGCAAAAAAAAGGGCGGCAGAAACTTCCGCCCCGGGTGACTGACACCCCCACCCTACGCCACTGCAATCAATGCATGTTACTGTCCAGCCTCGGTCTTCAATAAGCATATTGTGACACCTAAAGCTCCATGGAAAATGTGCATTGCCTTAACTGTTACGTACCGGTCCGCCGGAGTCCGTGGCCTGGTACAGCTGCCACAATAACATCTCATTAATACATGCCAGGCACTGCCCGTACGTGCGGCTTCTGTTGTGCCCTCGCACTATGTGCCAGTGAATGCGACGACCACTTCATATAGTGTCTATGTGGACTACTTTTGCAAGTGATTCGTATAATAAATATTGCAATTTCAGTCAAATATTTCTTTAAGAATCTTTAAGCTGATATTTGATATGCGATGAAATGGACCGATGTGAATTTGTTTGAAATAAGAATTAAAAGATTAGTTAACGATAGGATTCGACATTTATCATACGTTTCACTGTGAGCTGGATGTACACTTTCGTAAGGAGAAAAATGGTAATGTTATAAATTGCGTACTACGCAGTTGTTTAATTTTTCTTTTTTTATAGTAGCTCAGTACATTGGCTCCACTTAGCCTGATGATAAAAAAGGGGAACCCAAATTACCATGACAACGGACGCAACACCGAGGCGTTCTATCCGTTAGCATCGCTGTACTGGCCCGCGAGGTGCTTCTTCATGCTTCGTTTTATATTTATTTGATTCAATTTTTACAACGAAAGTGTACTCTGCTGTGCGTTTTTATAAAACATGATTTGTAAGAAACTGAGCCGTCGTTTCAATCTAGCTGATTATGCACAACTGCCCTATGTCCGATTGCTATGAGAGGCGTGTAAATGATGTACAAGTGATATTATACGGGGTTCGTCGATACTTACTTATTGCTGACAGTAGTAAGCGTAACGTATCGAAAAAGCAAAGAGCAAATGATAATTACAGCAGAACACAAGACAAAGTACCTATGTACAGTTTGTTAGCATTAGCATTTTAAATAAATAAAACCTTGCAGAACTAGGGATAATACGATAGGTATAACGTATCTACAGCTAATTACTGGAAATATAATTGACGCTGAAAAATATAATATGCTGGAACGCGTAATTATAATTATTAAAACTGCTTAAATAAATAAAAAAGTGAACAAAAAAAAGTAAATACTTACACTTCTTACATCGCGATAAGGGAGAGCTTCACTTTCATCATTTTGGCCTTGTCTGCAAAACAATAAATATGCAGTCACTACCATATTATTATTATTCTAACAGCGCCATCTAGCCTTAAATCAAGCTAGATACTAGACAATAAATACTTTTTTTCTGCAAAAATAATTAAGGGTAAAAATCAAAATAATTGTACCTAGAGTCAAAATTTTTGTCCAACACCTTCATTGCGTAATTGTGAGAAAGATTTCAATTCTGAACGGTTTTATGAATATTTTTCCAGCAGCTTGGTTTACTTATTATAACTTAAGCTTATAATTTTGTTATTTAATCAAATAGTTATGGAATATGAGCTAAGAAAACAAACTATTATTTTTTCATCTCATACAAAATAAGGATGTCCATTTGCTACCTTTGTCTAGAAAAATGTGAACAACTCTTTCGTAAATACACGTACAGGCAAATTATGAACTTTGATCTTTAGATTAAAGGACAGACTAACCGTGACTTGCGTTGAGGTCGTATTCAACTGATTGTTTGTTTTTTTACATTGATTTAAAGAGATGTCCAAGGTTTTGTAACATGTGAGTAACAATGCGTGAGTAACGGTATTTGGGACTTTAAAATTGCAATAACTACCGTTGAAATGTTTTTTTCGGTTCTGGCATTCCCGGACTTCCATTTGGTGTTAAAAAATAAACAAAACGCCTGTCTTTGCCAGAGTTACATGAGGTTATGTAAATGAGGTCGTAAAATTAACATCGAAAACCTGTGAAAAACGACAGGATTATAATATGTAAGGTAAGTGAAGTTGTATATTAATATAAGTGTATTCGAAAGAACTAATTGTTGTGATTGTAAAATGGCAATTACATTGTTTGCAGGCTTTGTGGTTATGATGTTATGTTTACTGAGATGTAGTAAAACATCAATATTTACTTACATGTGAATAACGTTACATGTCTCACCATGGTAAAGACTCGTCCACATTGGGGTTCGTTATTCACAATTTCGTTACTCACAATGTTCGTTTTTAATCAACTTCAAAAAAAAAAGAGGAGGTTTTCAATTCGACTGTATTTTTTTTTTCTGTTTGTTACCTCATAACTTTTTACTGGGTGGACCAATTTCGATGATTCTTTTTTTATTTGAAAGCTACTGCCTGCCGTGTCGTCTCATTTCAATCCTGGAAAAAGGGGAGCAATGGAAGGGGTGGAAATAGGGGATGAAAGTTTGTTTGAAATCGTCATTTACAGGGATAAAACCGTAAAATTTAGGTACGCCTAAACGGTTTTAGATGTTTGGCACTAAACTTATGACTTTTTTTTACCCTTGTCCATGGTTCTCTACGGTCCACGCAGACGAAGTCGCGGGCAGCCACTAGTTTTAATACGATGGGAGAATATTATCTTGTGAGAATTTACCTTTATGTTACATGTGAGTAACATTTTCAACATGTGAGTGACGTTACATGTGAATACCATGTGAGTTATGGTACAATTAATTTGAAAACAACCCTTAAATGAACCGACCGCCTAGCCTTCGCTCGTTCGCCCGTCTAAGGCCGTTTGTCCACCGGTGCCGTCACCGTCACGTCACCGAGAACGAGTTTATTTCTGACCGTTTTAAAGATGACATGACGGCGATCGCTTGTCCACTGCGACCAATTTCGGCGTTTAGTTTGTTCCAGCTGTCACTCGTGGTAGTCGCGTTTTCGAAGAAATAAAGTGATGGCTAGGTTAAACCGGCAACAACTTCTGCTGTTCTTGCGCAACAGCTGCCCAAGCAGGCCACATCGCAGTCGTGTCCAATATTAACTTACCCGGTGGGTATACGCAAGTAGTCGAGCGCGTGCGTGGCCGCGCCGCCCTGCAACACGACGGTGGCGATGACGATGAGCGACGTGGTGGTGAGCATGGCCTGCCGCGCTTCCGACACCGTGTTGCGGATGGCCAGGGCGAACGACATCGCGCCGCGGAGACCTGGGGAATAGGCACTTGTGAGCGGGTTTGGAGAACATCGACATATTTAGTGGAGAAATTCTTTTTGGTTGCCCCAGCCACTTGGAATAGCAGCTAAAGTTGTCAGATTCGCCCTCTCGCAGTGGGTACTGACTACTCCACTGTGGCGATCATAACTGCGGGCTAGGGAACCAAGACAGACAGTGAGCGTAGACAGAGGGGTATTGTTTTGTTAGTAAAATCGAATTGATAATTGCTATAGGCTCAAGAGGACTTTACATAGCGGCGAGCCAATCAGAATTAATATCACGCGTAAGCTTCACAAAGGACAGAACTTACCAGAAAAGAAGAGCATGTGCTGGAAGTTCATTGGTATCGGCGGCTTCCTTCCCAGGTTCAAGAGGAACGACAGGGGATAGATGTTCACAGCGCGGCCGAGCGTTGAAGTAATCTTGGGATGGTTCAGGAATATTATGTATGAAGTTGTCATAATAAGTAATTTTTAAAAAGTGCTATGAAGTAAGTTAGCAATAAGGTTAGATTTTTTTAATCAATATTAAGGATATCTCGTTTTATAGCCTGACCAGGAAATTAAAAAACCTGCTCTAGAGGCGCCACATTAGCTATGGTTATAGCAACACTTGGTTGCTATGGTTATACTTACAAATAACTCAAAATATGCAATATTAACAAGGCACGGTTGACAATTGACATCACACTTTGACAGAATAATAATGAATGGTAACTTATTGTTTTTTTATTTGTTTGTTGCTACTTGAAGAAATTAGTTCCAATATTTTTCCGCAATATGGCGAGGTTTTTTATTTTATTGGTCGGGCTATAATTAGCATAAAAATCTCTTGTCAGTTTTACCCTGTTTAAATTATAAATCTTTCACCGATCCGCTAGTCAAGATCTTACCATAACAATATAAAGTACTCGATGTTAAATTAAAATAAAAGATATTTGTTTCTTTGCGATAAAATAAGTGTCTTTTAAAAATAAATTTCTTTTAGGGCGGTACAGCATTTGTAATCTTCTGGTTTAGCAGATGTCTATGGGCGATAGTCACTTACCAAAAGTGTGTGTTGTAAATTAGGTTATTCTAACCAATACTTTTCTGATGATGATACAAAGTACATATTTATTGAAAAGGATACAAATCCAGCAATGATGAACCACGGATCGAAGTGATGTTTGGGGAAAGTGAACATCGAGACTCCAATGTAGGTAAATATGAAGTTCTCCGCGAGGAAGTTGAGCAGCTCGAAGAGTTGCTTGGTGCGGTTCCGGGAGTCCGACGATAAGTTGTTGTATGTGTAATGAGCTTGGCAAATCCCGCAGAATAGCACCGCCACCACCCCTGAAGTAAAAGATATAAGACGTATCGACATATTAATTAAACCCCCCTTTTTTTTTTTTTTTTTTATTGTGGGGAATGCGTTACGCATTCCCTCGGCCAGGTGGTGCTGGCGAGAAGCGACAACACCACCCATCAGAGGGTTATGTGGGACTCTCCTAACCGAGGCCTAGGTATACCCACTAAACCCCACAGTGCCCAACAGGCGCTTTAATAGTAGTGTCACAGGAATCGGCATAGCCTTGCATCTGTGACACTACCAGCGGATCCCTCGCACCCTCCGCTTTGGAGGGTGGGGAGCAGCACTTGGCAGCTACCGCCAAGCAAGTAGGCCAGCATGGTGGAGTATGGCCCACACTATCTCACAATGGAGATAAGGCCCGTGTTCCAGCAGTCTAAAAATGCCAAAAAAACAACACGTGATTATTGGACGGTCCCTCAGATAAAAATACTGAAAGCGAATAAATCGAGTATATTAATAGCACAGATTATTATATAGTTACTGTAGTAGGCCGATATCGAGTTGGCGGCTAACTTTCTTTTTAATTAATTTGTTGTGGTAATGAGAAGGCGTATTAATTAAAAATTTACGCACATTGCTACAAAACCAATATACCCAATTTACAGATTAACACCCGTTATTTTTACGAATGGGGAGAAATTTGTGTTATGGCATCCCCGTAACGCACACGTACAGAATAAAAGTGGCTTCACTTGCTAGTATCGCGGTGCGGTGTCCTCTTTTTTTTACGTCCTTGTATGTAACAAAATAATTTAAGAACTAGGCTCATACATAATTATTTTTTAAATAACATACGCCTCTATTTACAATTTAATGCAGTGCTTGCGAGAAGTCTCCTCGCCTTGATGGTCTAGTAGTGTAAGTACCGGGCCGAGATCTCTGTGTCCTAAGATCAATTACCGGGCTCGAGCTAAGTTTGTGTCGGTTTCGCGGACACAGCTCGGGTTTGTTGTGATCGCCCGCAATTGGAACCATAACTTGATTTCAAGGATGGAGGCCTTTTTTTTCGGAGGAGAATGCGTTTCTGCACCATAACCGCAGGCTAGGGGCCGTCCATATATTACGTCATTCTAAATTAGGGGGGGGGGGGGTTGGTCTGCGGATGACGGCAAATGATAGATGGGGGGGGGGGGGGGGTGTTTCAAAATTGACGTCATTCTTATTTATTTATTTATAGTTTATTGTTCACGTACAAAAAGATTATTTCTAAAAAGAAATTTCTTCCAACACACCTAGTACCTAAGTGAGACTGCAAATGTGAGTAAAAAATAGGGAATAATAATATATAATATGATTATTCCCTATTTTTTACTTTTATATTATATTATACCAATGATTATTGCCAAAGTAAAAATAATAAAAGGTGATTCTATAATCAAGTGTTTTAATCATTAATACCCTATTTTTCTCAAATCTGCAATGTTTTAATTTTGTCAAACTGGTAATGACGTCAATTTTGGGAGAAGGGGGGGGGGGTCATTAAGAAATGACGATAGGATGATTGTAGGGGGGGGGGGGGGGGTCTAAAATCTAAAAAAATTGATGACGTAATTTATGGACGGCCCCCTAGCTACTCCTGCGGCCGTGTGTGGGACTCTAGACTAAAGCGTTCACTACCCACTAAACTCCCCCGTTCCTCTTCACACCCGATTGGGACGAGCCGGTGCCAACCTTATGGGTATTGACCAGCCCATCCCCGGGTTAGGATGGAGGCGCTGCAGTAGGACATTAATAGCCTAAGGCATAAGCCACACCTAGCGAGTCGGCGCGGATGCGTCGGCAGCCGTCCGCGTCCGCCCGGCCAAAAAATTTGGAGGAATACGTCCCAAAGCAAATACAAAGCATGCCGCGGAATGCCGACGGAGCCGACCGGCTGCCGCGGCATGCGGACGGAGCCGTCCGCATGCCGCGGCACGCGCGCGCAAAATGTATTAGTTGGATGCGAATAATAAAAAACAATTTGCTTTGCGGCTTTGTAAATGCGCTGCGCGCCGACTCGCCGCGCGCTGCTCGGTGTGGCTTATACCTTATACTTTTACTACTTTACTTTGTGAAAGGTGACTGTTTAGGGTTTTTAATATAATTGAGTAGTGTGTACATACCAGTAAGTTCGCAGACTTCGGCTATGAGGAACGCGGCGTAGGACATGAGCACGAAGAGAGCCGACTCCAGAAGCGGCCAGTCACGCACGTGAGTGAATTTCGTCATGTGCGGGAATGAGTTAAGGATTTTTTTGATGTACACACAATGTGAAACATTTAAAATTGATGCTATATTCATAATACACATATGTATATTCAACAAGGCTTTATTAATGAATGGAATATAAGTGACCCTGATGATAATATAAGTTACTAAATATGTAGAAGCTTCGGATTACTAAATATGTACAAGTTTTGTAATTAAATATGACGATGAATATTGACCAATAAAGAAGTTTCAGCTAATAATGTATGTATTAGCGTTGAAATCGAATCATTATATCGTTAAATTTAAGGTCGGCAAGATGTTTCCAAATACAAGCTTTGCTTAGAAAACACGATGTGTTGGTCGATTCGTCCCTTCAAAATGAACCATTTATTTTGCTGAAATTATTATGGTTTACTTTTAAAATTATTAGATTCAAGAAACCCTAGTGCCTAAGGCATTGCACTTTTATCTGATAGCAAATATTATCTGTAGATATTAATCTTTGCTACAGCTGTAAATAGACTAATATGTATTTTCAAAACTATTATGTTGAATCGCCAAAAATACGCGGGTCACGTGTCACTGTGACTTTTTGGTAATATGTATCGTAAAATGTATCATATTACGATAAAGTGGTTCATAAAAGCCATTTGAAAAGGATATCAATGCAGTCAAACAGCCCATGAAAGCACCAATGAGAAGAGAAAGGCTGAATATTCCGATGAAATCTCCTATGGCACCTAGGAAGGCTGTTATCTCGAATCCACCGTCATTCGAATACCTCTTTTCATAGTTTTGTATTGCGCTGAAAATAAACAATTGTACATCTTATACTTAAATAGTTTAATAAAGCCTTTAATTAAGGCAATACAGTTAATAGTACCTAGACCATGTGTATAAGATAAGGTGTGCTATGTTAGTTGTTCTATAAAAAATAAATTTATTATTTACGAAGATACAAAAATAACCCACCCCGGAACTTTTTTCAGATTTATTAATAATTTAATATCGTATTTCTTCCTTTTTTGTGACTCAGGTTCAGAACTTCGAGGTCCTATTCCATTTTAGCATTGGCTGTGTTCGAATGTTATATGTGATCCAGAACTCTTTTCGTAGGTACTAGGAGCCTTTAGTATCGCATTAAATTGAGCGATGACTTTTATTGAAAAGTAAAGTAAGCAGTGACAGCGGCTTAACATCAGATAGCCCATGTGTTGAAATAGTATAAAATAAGCATTGTTTTTTTGTCGCTAACGTTGCCATAAAATGACACAACTCAGATTATAAAAAAATATCTTAAAGCAGTTAGTCTTTATCTAGTTCAATGGCAGACAGAGATTGTATTATCTCTAAGAACATTGTGTGAATAATATAATGGTGAGTTACAGATAACGCTAACACATCTGTCAACAGAATAAAGCTTTTAAAGGAGGATGGATAACTAATGATAATATAGGTAAATACAATTACCCGCTGAGTACCAGTGCGACCGCGTCGTTTAGGACGCTCTCTCCAAATATCATTGCGTACAGGTTGACATCCACCTTTGGAAAAGCGGAAAAAATATATTATGTAAGCTTAATATTATGTTACACCACTGAGGACAAAAAGACCCGGAGGTTTCGATTCCTTGGGTCTGTTATGTGATTAGACTTTTTCAGAGTCAAACCGGCTAGCTAATACTATTATACCCTACGAAATGACACAGCTAAAACTAATATGGCGGTGAAATCCACCGCCATAATAGTTTTAGCTTTATTTTGGCGGTAATAACATGACAGCCTGTGAACTAGAAATCCAGCTTGAAGTCAGGCAAACCTATAGAATGGCAGAGCAATATTTCCTGATCAAGGTGTTTCTCTCAATAAAATATAGAGATCATTGGAGAGTCATTTACCATTAGGTAGACTGTGTGACGTCTTCAGTAAATTGGACTACATCTTGTGTTAAAGATTAGATTCTACAATAATTTAGCAGTTCTTCGTTAACTGCCAATATGGCCTTGGTTTAAAATCATTTTAATCACTCAGTAAAACGCTCGTTAACGTAAGTATAATGTATTTAACATTAATAAGCCAATAGGTACGATACATTTATTTCAGTTTCATGCTACGAAAACGTATCTGGTAATTAGGGCTGTCGTGTCCTAAAACTAATAAGCGCACAGTCACCTGGCAATTTATAAGAAAATTTCATGTCATGAGTTCATGACAATTTTTAATTAGAATATTTTTAAACATAAAGAATGATTTCCGATAATTGACATTATGGCCTATGTTAGGGACACCAAGAAAACTTTGTCATGCTTGTAATCAGGGGACTCTTCAGGAACTGGTTCGGAATTGGGAATGGGATGGGACCTAATTTATTCCTTAAAATATTTTTTAAGTTGTATCTACTACATGATTAAAAGCACTTGCATGTGCCAGTATAGCCTGACCAAGAAAATAAAAAAACCTGCTCTGCAACACTTGGTTGCTATAGTAATACTCACAATATCCAATAGTAGTAAAGACAGCAATAATGAAAGACATCTTTTTTTTTTCATTTGATTGTTGCCACTTGAAGAAATTAGTTCCAAACTTTTTCCGCAATAAATGGCGAGGTCTTTTATTTTATTGGTCGGGCTATTTATTAGTAACTATTTACAACTACTTACTTTTAATTGTGAAAATATAGCCAGTACAGTTAAAGGGTCAGTAGGCGAGATCAGTGCGCCGAAATACAGCGTGTCCAGAAATGTGAAGCTAGCGGCCAGAGACGCCGGCATGAGTTGCACGCAGCCGTACATCAAAGAACCGATCACCAATGCCGAGAGAGCCGTGCCGACCATTGCGAAGGTTAATATTGCCCCTAAGTTGCGGAAGAAATATTTCTGAAATAGAAAATCATACTGTGGCATTAATTTGGTCGGTCAAAGCTGTGGTAGGTAGAGTGATTTTAAACATCGCTTCACATGTTAATATAGTTACGACTCCACGACCCTTAAGTTAGTGGATCGATTCTTGGCCCGGTATGTGCGATTTACCATTAATCCGACGGTGACGAAAGACATCGTGAGAAAACCATGCCTTTCGTCTTGTTGCCCTGTAAAGGCTTATGGAGGTCAGAAACTAGTAGCTCCCATGTAATAATTAGACTTCCCAAATCCCAGATTATTATCTGGGATTTTAGTTCAAGCATACCCAAACTAGGAAAAAAAAGGCTTAATTTTTTTTAAAGACACAATGTCATAAAATTTATCATTTGAAATATTTAAACTCTGTTTTGAATAAAACCAGTCTTGAATTGATTGATCTAAACGAGGCTTTGGGATAAAATACAAGGAAAACAGTAGATTTTATTCCAATTTTTAAAAAAGCCATCCATTTCTACATAATTTTAGCATATCTGTGTTCTGAAGTGATGCCTAACAGTGTTTTATTCCTTAGTCAGTAAAGAATACTGACATGAATTTCCCAAAAATTAAACATAAAGGAGAATGCAAAACTTGCCATTGTTCTTGAGCCCAAAAAATTTGGGAACAAATTAAATGACCACCAAAAAACACAATCGTTACCCAAACAGCCTCATCCAAAATAAATATAATATGTACAAATAAACGAAACCTGTACCAAAATATTTCGGGCTATTTAAGTCATGCCTGCACTACAAAAACTTTTCGTAACCCAAAAAGGCCACGCGTGCACCAAATTTTAACTAGCAAAGTTTTGTGTCATTCTTACCCAAATATATCATTACGTTTGCCATAAAAGGTATTCATATAACCAAGTATATTAAATTGATTGATAAGATTTGTGTTAGGTTAGGTTAGAACTGCGACCACTAAACGCCAGAACTGAATTCTACCCATTTTACTTGGTCGGGACAGAGAGAAAAAGATTTTGTTTATTTACTATCAATCGTCAAATGGTATATAGTATCGGTAAATCTTTAGAACTTCATTTATATTTTTTGGGTATACAATGATTTTTGTACGCATTACTTTAATTTATTAGGATAAAAATATGTAACATCATCATTAGCCTATATACGTTCCCACTGCTGGGACACAGGCCTTATCTCAATTGTGAGATAGTGTGGGTCATACTCCACCAAGCTGGCCTAGTGCGGGTTGGTGGAGGGGTGCGTAAGGCAAGTGACCAACCTTAATGTTAGATGTTATCAAGCCGCCAAATGGCCTCTGACTAGGCTTGACGACTAATATTTACATTATAGTAAATATCAGCCGGGACCAACAGCTTAACGTGCCTTCCGAAGCACGGAGACGCTCGAAATTAATGTCACTAAATATGGTCAGAATGGTCACCCATCCATTAACCGACCGCGGCGTAGGTAACTTGACTTTCGTTATCGCTAACGAACCACTGTCACAGCTGCGCCACGAGCGCCTCACATGTAACATATTTGGGTGAAATATTTAAATACAATGCGAGTACAAATTTGGTGCACGCGTGGCCTTTTTGGGTAGCTCAGCGATTATTCTGACGATACTTACGTTTTTTAGGTTAGCAGACTAAAGGTTTATTGGTGATCATTTCATAATAAAATGGGGATTAAATTCTGGTAAGTACTTAGGATTTTTTGGGCGTTATATTTCATTATATCTGGTGGTTGCTTAAACCTAAGCCAAAAAATTTTATGTAATAATTTTTAATAATTAAAAAATGTGCAGAGATGAGATGTATTCTATGTGAAAGACCACACACACACCATCAACTTTTATTATGATAACACCATAATCGGTCCCAGGGGGAAGAAGTTATCGTCCATAATAATTTATAATTTTTATATAAACATAAATATTTAACATAAAAAACATTTTTTTTTTACCAGGACCAATTTTATCGACGCCATAATAAAATTTAAAGGTTTTATTGGATCTACTTCATAGTCTATGTCCCAAATCTGCACAACATTTTTTTTGGGCCCAGTCTTTTCTTTTGCATTGTCCTTTATATCAATAATAATTAACTCATAAAATTCAAACATACTTACTCTTTTCAGACAGTATCCAGCATGGAATATAATGGGTGGTAGGATTATGTTGAAAAATATCTCAGGATCAAAAGTAGCCTTCAAATCAATTTCATTTTGCTCTATATTTACTATTTCTCCCCTAAAGCTATAAGCATAGGTTTTATTGGGAATTGGGACATCTGAAAAAAATAATGAACATATTATACCTATTATGTATTCTTGCCCAATTTTATAGTGGCCTACTGTTACAAAAATTAACATAACTAGTGGAATGTCATTATTAAATTTTAACAAGTGGCTGAAATAATATATTGGTAGTATGTTTCACTTACCTCCAGGTGCAATTGGTATTGTATCGGGAAAGTGAAAGCGCAAAACATCAGGTGGCACTGACAAGTTGTATTTGGTACCCACGTCAGGGTGGGCGTCAATGTGTGTTATCTGATTGGTACTCCCTGCATACCGTATTATGGCTCCAACTATGAGACCTACAAATTCAAAAGGATAACACATAGTCCAAAAATTAATTCATTGGACTCTGGACAGTGAATCATGCAAGTGTCAATTCCTAAAGAGCATTGTTCCTTTTTTTATCCCAATTGAATCAATATCATTCGTAAAAACATGAATAATACCTATACCATTATAATCATTTGTATAATACAAGCAATCTCGAAATCAATAAGACTTGTAATATTGTGGTTTCCTCAGAGCTCACAAAGAACTCTAAAATTCTTTTTTATTTTGTTATATTTTTATAACAATTTTGTTTGATTTAATGAAACAAAGATTATAATACACACAGTAAAACAATACATTATACTAGCATGAGAGAGCACTTATATTATTGTAAATTGATTAAAAATTATTTATTTTGGTTATGAATTTGAAATGTATTATTTTTAATGTTTTATGTATGATGCTGAATATGGGTTAAAGTTGCCTGAAATAAATAAATTTATTATTATATTATTATTAAATCTGGATCTGGTTTTAAAGCTCCTAAATCCCAAATATTTTCCATAAATGCTATACAATTGTAAATTTACCTTAATTGATGAATTGTTAAAATCAATAGGGAAACATATTGGCTCAATCCTTTTAACATGTGATAGTGAGAGGAAGGAAGGTAATTGAAAAATAATAACTGAACAATGGTCATTATTTCCGTACCGCGCGTGAATAAGTTGATATGTCATTTTTGCGTACTTTTCAGGGCAGCCAATTTAAAGTTTACGAGCTACTGGTAAATCGAAATTAATGTTGATTACTTTTTTAATAGTTGAATTTAGTTTCTTTTGGGACCTGTTTTAAGTCTACGTTACAAAATAAATGTAATATTTGTTAATGCGCTTAAAAACAGACTTATCCAGTTATTCACCGACGACTTATCAACTTATTCACTGAAGAAAGATATAAATTCAAACTGTAATTATTGAATTAAAACAAAAACCAAATGAAGTAATAACAAAGTTCAATTGCAGAAACCAATAAAAATCGTATATTCTTTTTGAATTTATGAAATTGTACCAAATAACAAGAAAAAGAAAAAAAAAAACATTTCTAAATTTCTTATTCTTCTGTGTTTTCTTCTTCGTCATTGTCTGTTTTTATATTTTTATAAAATTAATGAAATGCTGGATCTATTAGAGCCTTTATTCCCATTTGCCCTCACAAAGATTGCCACCGGAGGCAATGGGGAATTAAAATTCCCAGTTGCCTCTGGAGGCGACCGGGAAGTTATTGCCCCCACTTTAGCTTCGCTGTACAATGCTTCTGTCTTCCTCGTAAAGAATGAAAGCATGAAATATAAAAATTATCATATATCATCTCTAAGGAGAGATGATATAATTTAGGCTTAAATTATTGCTTAGTATATTTCGTGCTAATTGTACTAAGAAAGATGTATATATAGAAGAAAATACTTATAATATGAAAATCTTATAATATTATAAGAAACTTTTTACTCACGCATAAATCAGGCTCTCTTGTTTATAATAAATTATTCTAAAAGACTTAAAATTTTCAATAAGTTTAAATCACAGATAATCAACATTTGACATAATAAAATAGGGTTTTAGGATTTTACCTTCATAGTATTTATATAAATATATTTAAAATAAATAAAAATCAACGACCTTATTTCATCCATAATTATTATCATTTCGTTCTTGTGTGAACGAAAACTGAATGCGTGATGCATCTATATTATTCATGCGAAATTGGACTTTACGTTGTGTCAAAGAACGCTTTTTATTTTCTTACACGTTGAATTGATAATCTGAACTGAACCATACTGAACTTTAGATTCAAGTTCAAAAGATTAATAAAGATTGGTTCTACGGAAACAACTTAATTTAGTTTGCCGATTAATCAATGAATGTAAAGTAACTAAATGAGACTCTGATTATATTTATAAATTTAAAGGTATACTAGACTTTCTTAGTACAATTAGCACTAATCTAAGAAGAAATTGCTCTCAGAAAATCATAGGGAAACCTATGTATCAATTGATGTAAGTATTTAAAAAGTTGATACAAAATGACCAGTTTCTTTTTTTATATAAACATGTTTAATCATAAGCAATAAAAATAAACTATGATATAAATGATTCTTGTATTGTTATTCTTTCGCTTAAAATGTACTTACGTACCTGTTACTTTGATAACTAACTACAATATTAGAAAATTTCTATAGCCTAAATGATATCATCTCTAAGGGGTAGGTTTTGAATAAGTTATTTCATGCTTTTATTATTTACGTGGGAGAGACAGCAGCAAAGTACAGCAAAGCTAAAGTGGGGGCAATAACTTCCCGGTTGCCTCCGGAGGCAACTGGGAATTTTTATTCCCCATTGCCTCCGGCGGCAATCTTTGTGGGGGCAAATGGGAAAAAAGGGTTTTTCTTCATAAAAATAGTTGTTGTAATACAAAACACTTAAGTAACGTTCTTACAATAAAACCTTCGACAACGAGATACTCGATACAGACAAGTTCCGACACGATCTTTTGAATGAACGAACCGATTTTGAGCAAGTACCTACAGATCTGCAGTGACTCGTAATAGGAAAGCCATTTAAGTATAAACCTGCCCTACATGTTTACAATTGAGTTCAAATTACCAAAACGATGAAATAAAATCAAATTCTTAAAACGATGAAATGATTTTATTTTATTAAAAGTTAATTATATGCGTATTTGAAAGTATTGTCAAAGAATATAAACGTAACAATTCACGATTTGTTATTATATAAACAAAAATGCTGTCCATTATAAAGAACTTCTTATGACTCGTGTGATTTTATTATAAAATAAAACTAGACAATTCGAAATATTCTTAAATATATCAACTTTTGATAGCGTGCTTAGCTAGATAACTCAATATAATATGTGTGTGTTTCGTACTCAAAGACGTTCATAACTTGATAACTGATTTTGTCATATTACACTCGCAAATCCACAAACGTATATGTTGATATATTAACTAATGCATGTTCTGACTTATGTTGATAAATCGAAATGCAATAATATAAACGCTGTCAGTTAAGTATTATTAGTTTGACATGTCGTTTTATCAAATATTTATTGCCATAATTGTAGATACTCACTTATGTACGAAAGCAATAATTTGATTTTGTTTGAGTATTTCGAGTTGAGTTTTTAATACCGGTAGGGTATAAGGTCACAGAAGCGTTTAAGCTAAAAAAAAAAAATAACGACATCTCGAGTTGTCAACGTATTCACGCGCGGTACGGATTTGTAGAAATGTCTGTATTATATTAGTTTTAAAATTTATATTTATGGAAGATATTATTTCTGTAAAAGAAACCGATTTGATGTTCTCTTTTAAATATTTTCGCAGTAATTAAAATAGATGAATAGGTACAGTCAACAGCACATCACAGTATACACTTGCAGTTCGATAATAGCGCTTATGCCCCCGACATAAGAGCGGTACAAAGTCCAAAGTGTTACGTCTGACGTGCTTTTGACTGTACATTTACTATTACTCCACAAATAAACAGACAAAAAAAGTATTCAGCAAAAACTCAAGGCCTTTAGATCACAACATGTTTATGTCCAATATGAGATTGACTAATTATACATTTTCATTTGGACTAGGAAGAAAAATAACTCACCATAGATGACTGCCAATCCTGTCTCGTGGAGCCAGCTCACCCTGCGGTGCTTGAACACCCATATTGTGAGAACAGTGAGGGTGAGAAGACAGGTGTATATGAGAAGATTGAGACTGTCTATACGGTGTAATAAAGTCGCTTTCGCGTCTAAAGCTATATCGGTACCTGACGCTCGACATAATACTAAAGTGTGTAAAAAGAGACTAAGCAAAATTATCGAATTCATGCTAAATGGTTACTCAGTAATTTTATTTATAAAAATGCACTTCACGAGTCACATCACAAGTTGAAAATTAAAATAAACTACACGATTACAACATCTTCAAACAATTATCACTAAGACCCATATGATAGATTATATTTCATCAATAAATTACAGCATACAAATAAGTACTTCAGGAAAATTTGTAAATCAAATAATTCAACAATTTATTCGATACGTCTTCACTCACAGCACGAAAATTAAATGACGAATTGCGTGCCATATTATGATACAGGTTTCATCTCTTTTTTGCATAATATGTTCGTATTGATATAAAAGAGACGGTAAGCCAACTGACTACCTTTTCAATTGAGTAGGATTATCATCAAAACTCAATGTCATGTACGTTTTTAATCCGTGCCAGCAAAGATATTTTAATTTACACAGCCTTTAATAGTAATAGGTGAGTGAAATGTTGTAGAAACTCCGTATAATGAAACGTTATCGAAAGAACCCCGAACCCGCCCGCACCGGGAAATTGCGGGAAAATTAAATACCTATGTACCTACTTTACATTTATTTAGTGAAGATCTCTAATGATTATTGATTACAGATTCATGTTAATATAAATACAATTAAAAATTAAACCGACTTCAAAAAAAAAAGAAACAAAAAAAACTACCTAAAAAACTGAAAAGCAAAAAATAATTTTAATAAGACATTCATCAAATGCGCTTATTGTCTAAGCCTATTAATAACATTAAATTGTATTTACGTGCTAGGTAGGTACCTACTAATCTGTTTGAAGTCGGTGCCAAGCCAAATAGTAGGTACCCAGATTACGTACCTACGTCCGCGGATTAATAAGTAACCCTTTATAATACATAATATTATTATAAATCATTTTTTATTACCTTTGGCTTGGCACCGACTTCAAACAGATTAGTAGGTACCTACCTAGCACGTAAAATACAATTTAATTAATACCTAGGCTTAGACAATAAGCGCATTTGATGAATGTCTTATTAAAATTATTTTTTGCTTTTCAGTTTTTTAGGTAGTTTTTTTTGTTTCTTTTTTTTTTGAAGTCGGTTTATTTTTTTTTTTAAAAAGTTTGTTTATTTTTCTATTTTTAGTGTGAATAACACGTAGGTAGTGAGTAAAACTCTTTCATAATAATGATAGCGAAAATACGAGTAGAATTGTATTATTTGATAATAATATTAGGTATTCATTAAGTGTTCAGCACCATGGGTAGTAGGAGAATGCGTTTATGCACCATAACCGCAGGCTGGCTAGACCCGCGGCCGTGTGTGGGACTCGAGACCGAAGCGTCCGCTACCCACTACACTCCCCCGGTTTCTCCTTCACACCCGATTAGGACGAGCCGGTGCTAACCTTATTGGCTAGTGACCAGCCCATCCCCGGGTAATCATCAGCTTAGCTGCAAAAGTACATGAAATACAACTAACGTTCCACATATTCCTACAACACTGAAAGAATTATCCTCTAACTCCTAACCGTTAAGGAGTTGTACTTTCCATCATCACCTTAGCTGCAAAAGTACATGAAATACAACTAACGGTCCACATATTCCTACAATACTGAAAGAATTATCCCCTAACTCCTAACCGTTAAGGAGTTGTACCTTCCATCATCAGCTCATCAACATAAAATGATGTCTATCGGACGCAAAAACGTGAATGGCTTCAGAAAAAACAAGTAACGCGTAGGCGCAGCCTATAAAATTTGAGGTTTTCCCTTGATTTTTCCGGGATCCCATCATCAGATCCTGACATGGTGACAATGGGACCACCTCGGAACTATGCACTTTCAAATAAAAAAAGAATTATTTAAATCGATCCACAATTGACGGAGAAATCGACGGACATACATAAAAAAAAAAAAAAAAAAACATACAGTCGAACATATAACCTCCTCCTTTTTTGAAGTCGGTTAATAAAATAGTAAGTACCTATTTATTTAAAAATATTAAGTAAAGAGATGAATTCCTTTTTGTTTTATAAATAAAAAAACACATGTTTATTTAGGTATTTTTGGTATACTCATCATCTAGACTAGGTATTATATAAACAAAGCACAAAATTATTAGGTAGGTATATTATCAATTGTTAAGTATGGTTTTAGGACAAAATAAGGTTGGAGCGTAGAGGTACTTAATACTTAATAATGGAAAATATTAAGTTTCGGGGAAATCTAATTTCACACGATAATAACAAACAAAAAGTTAATCGTCATTTAAGAAACTTAAATACCTACCTAACTTAACCCATAGTTTTTTCAGTTCTTCATAATATTACAAATGTGGTTTGTGCACCAGGTGGTAGGTTCCTGTACTGGGCCGTCTAGGTGGGTACCACCGCAGTTCCAGATATTTCCCCCTAAAACTGAAGTGTGTCAAGCACTCCTGTGTTTCGGGGCAAGGGCACTGAAACTAGTGAAATTACTGGGTATCTAAATGAGACCTAATAACTGTCTTCTCGGTGTAGCGGGGCGCATCAGGGCGGTGCCAGATAGTAACCTACTGTTTGGCACTGAACTGTCTACTAAGGGCAGACGTGGTAGTTAGCTTACCATCAGGTGTACGACTTGCACGTCTTGTTACACATTGCAATAAAAAAAAATTGTGATGATAAGGAGGAGGAAGTAGTGAACAATAATTTAATAAAAAGTATGTATGTAAGTTTATATATTATGTAATTATATCAAAATAACACATCCTGCGAAAAGGAGGGCACCTTTAAAATTCTGAGTTTATGTAGTGGTAAAATTAGGAATGCATTCGCTAAATCAAACAGCCCACAGTTGAAGGTTGTTTATATTACATAACTTAATTAAGATTCTGTGCAAGGGGCCGGGTTCAAAATTTGTTTCTGTAACTGGTTGACCTTATGCAGGTTGTTTGACTGGTTTGGAGAAAGAACTTTCAGTCATGAGCCAATGTCAATTTTAATAAAAATAATGGAGACCTATAAATAATAATAATATGTATAATGTAGGCTGGCCTTGAATAAGTACCTAGGTAGGTAATTATAAGCGCTTGAATCATTGAGCGACGCTTTCTGATAAAGTGTCCCTCCCTCAATGGAATAGGCCGCAGTGACCGCTTAACATCAGGTGGGCTGCGTGTCTGTCAGCTGATGTGGTATAAAAAAAAACAATGGTAGGTAGGTACCTACTCGTAGATAATTTCTTGACATTATGGATCCTCGTTACCCCACAAATCAATCTACCTATGGCAGTTTTTTGACATTTAATCAATAGCCATAATTAAGAGCTAGTAAGTTAGAACTACCTACCTATTATTATAAATGTTAAAATCCTCATGTTCCATAAAGTACTTAAATCTACTTATAGTATTTTTGGGTTCGTCGACTCTAATCACGCGATTGGTTGCGAGTGGAAACGGATATCTCGACAAAGGTGCATTCCGATAACGATATTTAGCGTGAGTTCTTGGCGCTCTCTTCTTTGCTAAACTAATGCCAAACACTATTTTGTGGAGCCGTGTACTTTTTCATCACACAATGCCACGTTCCCTAATGTATGCATAAATTGTTATTATGATAAAACATAAAACCTACTGTAATGATGGTGGTTATGGCCTCCATGGCTTGACGATTGATTTGGTATAATGGTTAAAATGAGAAGTCGGCTTCGATCCCCGCACGGTAAAAACATTGTGTGCATTGAACGTGTCTGTCTGTACCAGTGTGGGTTTTCTGTTTACTGTACTGGACATAATGTTATGTATTGACAAAAAATAACAGTAATTTTCATTAATTGTTGTCTAGCATCCATAGTACAAAAAAGCTAGGTAGATATGCTTAGCTTAGTTCGGGCGGGCTAGAGCAAAATAATGTATAGGGATTTTTTTGTTTATTTTATTTTGTTATTCCGGTAAACAGAAACTATAAATACAAAAAAATAAGTTCTGGAAAAGTTCACTAGATTTTAAATTAATCTTCTGGCCTCGCCTTCCGCTTCTATTTCTGATGTCCCATGGGAACCCTTGATAAAAATTAGCTAACAAACGCTTCCTGTCTAGTCTTTGTCTGTTCTAAAGTGTATCAAAATCGAGTTGGTTATTGGCTTCGATCAGGTATATAAGTATGATCGAAGGTTATTGGTCTAGAAAAGAAAGCGTAACAGACAGAGTTTTCTGACTAGACAATTCTGGCAAAACTCACCAGAAACCATAAAAAAACAGACAAAGTTACTTTTGCTTAGTTATAATAATTGTGGGGAGTTTCCAGTACTTAATTTTGTTGTGTGTAACTGGGGAAACCCTAAGAAAATAGTGAATGGTGTTGGTGTTCAGTCATAATACGAAACTGTGAATATATACACACTTCGCTACGTAAAACAAGGAAAATGAAGGTGATCTTGTATAGCCAAAACACGTGACTAATTCTAGATTCGGCCTGTACGTATTAAAACTACGTCAACTTGGAAAATTATTAGCAAATTTTTGCTCATGGTATTGTTTAGCAAGTGTGCTGTGTCAATGGCGTTTGGACCAGTCATTGCCCATGGTCCACCTTCACAGTAACTATGTCATGATTTTAATCATAAAATTAATGATTCAAATTATGCCAATTAATACCTTTACATTGACCCTTTTGTGCGATAGTTACCATTAGGATAGATTCTGCGAACTGGTTTTGTACCGTATCTTGGAAATCAGTTGCGTCAGTTGCGTGATGGATTAAATTGGACGACACAACGAGATTACGTCTCGTAAACCACTTAACAAATTGTTGGTGAATAACAAGATTTGATAGAAGATTTTATTATTGTATGATGTGTTTTTTATTGTCTTCCATATATTAGATAACTGCTACCATTTTATCTGTCTACTAGCCTTCCACCCGCGCGTAATTTCTTTTTTTTTTCAAATATCTTTCAACCACATTTGCGGGATCAAAACTACCCTATATCACCCGGCGATAGTGTAGCTTTCCAACAGTGCAAGAATTATTCAAATCGATTTAGTAGTTTTAGAGCCTATTCAATACAAACAAGCAAAAAGTCAATCAAATCTTTCTTCTTTAAAATATTAGTATAGATAGATAGATATAGATTTTAGTCATGTAGGTGCGGTGCATCGATAATAAAATTGGGCTGGTCAAAAGCCAAATGGCTGACACAGGCTCGTCTCAATCGGGTAGGAAGCGGAAACTGGGGGAGTTTTGTGGGTAGTGGGACGAAGTCTCTAGTTCCGAGCCTCACACAGGGTCGCAGGCGTTGCTAGTCAGCGGCTATGATGCGTTCTCCTCCGCTCAAAAAAAAGTGCGTCGATTATAATATATAGGTATTACATTATCACAGACAACATTCTCGTCTGTAGTAAACGGTGGAAACACGTTTACATCCAACATTTCACGTAAATTCTTTGCGTAGTAGCGAGAGGCTTACTAAGGACTCCTTGCCACAGTTGCTACTAAGATTCCGAAGATAATACTTATCTTAATATCTCCTCTTAAAAAGACTTTTCTCCTTTGTTTTTTTTTTTCTTTTTGTGAATTCGATATATTGACAGGTCTCCAACAGTTGTTGACCATATTCTATTTTAGTCGACTCTGCTGATGTGACATAGGAGTAGCGTTGCGGGATGGCTTGTGCAAGCACTTCAACCTTTGCCATCGCGACCGCTCCGTGTTGGAAACGCTTGCAATCCGCCAGTGTGGCAGGGCTGTTAGACCTAGCAGAAGGCAACTCATCGAGACGGGGCTATTGTGCCGTCTGATGATGCGACCCCCTTATCTATCACCGCTAGTTTCCATTAGGGCGGAAAGACTTGGGCGGACCTCCTACACTTACCGCTCCGCCGTCTGTGTCTACGCAGGAGTGGAAGCGTCGTCCTTTCTCGTGATTGGAAACATATTCATATACACGGCTACAACAGGTGTCAATTAGTAACGCTTACATAACACCTAACAAAAAGTGTTTACTTGCTAAGTATATAAATGATAATAGCTTGTAGTTTAGATTTATTTAATGAATATTTCCTTAGGGAAATAAACGACATCCTTTATTTTGTATCTATTTATCTTGTGTCGAATATCTCAGTGTCATTCTTATCAAGCGCGCTCACCTGGTGTTGTCGTCAATGAATTCCGTTGCACAATTTAGCAGCGCTTAAGTCTACAGTAGTAGTTCGCTATCAAAGAGACAGACGAAGGCACAGTGCGCGGTGGACAACCGTGCACAATACACGTACATTATACATACCACTGGGCTGCTGACCTTCCTTGCAACAATCACTTAGCCCAATGACCACTTCCTGAGCTTAACTTTGAGCCATGTGCAGAACTTTGTAACAATATAAATTGATATCTAATATTTATATTAGAGTGATATTTACCGTGATATTTTGAAATAAGATTATTTTAAGTAGTGTTAACTAAATTGATTGACGACAATGGAGATGTTTAAGGCTATCATGATAGTTGCGGCATTCATTTGTGAAGGGTAAGTCTTTTTAATTTTTTTTTTGTATTTATAAATATAAATGATTGTGTCAATTTTATGGTATATCATTTGTAGTTATGTCATTTATTTATTCGATTTTATATTAATTTTAAAAGTGGGTTATAGTTGTTCCAAGTTTATGGAAACAATAAAAATGATATCTCTAGTTTATTGCATAAGTTATATTCTGAATACTTTTATTTATTCAGAGATTTATTTATTTATAAATTACAGTTCACTCGAGCTTCTCACGGGGTGGTGTAAAACAGGACAGACAAACCTGACAACAACAAACATAACAAGAAAATAATTATCTGATATAATAGAGTCGGCGATTAGTTCTTAATAATAAAGCACTTAGGTAGATAGATATGGTAATGTATGGTATCTACTGTTATAGTACAAATAAAAAATTTATAATAGTATTTCTATGCGACATTTGCGTATCTGATATTCTGTTACATTATATTGAATTTAAGGCCAAATTAGTATTGGCCAATAGGAAGTTAATAGGAAGTATATCATTAACTTATTAAAAAACAGGTTTAAATTTATTTCCGCGTAACAATTTATTGAAACTAACGTTATTAAATAAAATTAAATAGTTCTGGTCTGGTATTAGCTAATCCGATACATCCGTTTATTTGTATTCCTAATGACATGTATCGTTTACAAAATTACGAAGAGTTTAATTATTTACCTAAACGTCTAGCAGCTCAGTGGAAGATAAGGAAAAATAAAAAGAAACAAATACACAGGTGCTTGATTTATATTTATTTGAAAAGATACAAATCATTAAGATTCCAGTCTCAATGACGTTCTGAGTTCTTTGAAAGTGATTTATTTTTTCTTGATGGTTAGCCGCTAATGGGTCATTTTCTCTATAATACTATCCCCTACACGCGTGTAGAGAAAACTTGCACGCTTTTTAATATTTGAATATTACATTAACAAGTCTAATACTATTTATTTGAAATAACATTATATTTTATTGTTATTAAAACCTGAACTTTCTCAGTCCTTTTTGTTTATCCTTTGTCTAGGTTTCAACTACCAGCTTGGTAGATTTTGAACTACTTCGCTTTAATCCTTATTATTTGTTGCTGCATTATCGTGTTATCAGGTTATCATAAAGTCATCTCAAGGAAAATGCAATTGTCTACCTAAAAAGAACTACAAAATAATGCTATTGTATATTTGAAATTGTAAAAATTAGATAACATGACGTATTAGATGTACCTAAGAATAATAATTGTGTTAAGGGTATCAGAAATACCGAAAGTTCCTACCGCAAATTAATACTTAAATACAAATTCAATAAACATCAACGTATTAATTTTATAGATATTTAATTATTTCATCTGCCTACTTATTCGATATTACATCTTTTGTCCAAATTACATACTACGTGGGTATGTACCTATATGTTATGCACATACTAGACTAGGCTTAATGTTTCCATAGCAATGCCTTCCTAGAGGTTATCTTTACCATTCGGTTTTAACTAAATGCACCGAGCAATAATTTTCCGTACTACCTAGTTGTACAAAAATTGTATGGGTACTAGACTCACTAAACGTAGACGGCTTGATGTTCCAATTGTGTTTTAAACAATGTAGTCTTTTATAGAACATTATTTTAAATTCGTACATATATCGTTTGACTTTTCATCTTAATTTTGAGTAGCATTAATTAATGACGTCTGGTGTAATACCTGTCGAATGATACATAACAGTTTATTGGTCCCTTTTCCTTTTCGTCCTCTCCGGGTTATACCCGCGTTTATGATTTACATTTTCGTAGTAATAATTAATTAATGCATAGTTTACTTACACGTTTCGAAATACACTCACCGGCAATAAAACTTGGCCACTGGGCTTTTTTCATACAAACATGGTAACTTTAGCGTCTCATAGATAGAAAACTATTTGCAGCTTTGCAATGGTTATTACGTCAATGGAGAGGCCAAACGCCCAATTGTCGAATCACAGTTTCAAAAATTGCCAGAAACCGCTCAATTTTCTCAAAAAGGAAAAACAATAAACCGAACTCAACGCTCCATACTACGTGGAGTACTTCGCGATTTTGTTTGATAGATTCGAAATCGGGGATTACAATTTTTTATATTTCAAAAGAGCCTTGGTCTATTAATTTTACGATTAAAAAGAGAAACTGGATTTTTTGGTCGGTTATTCTCGATAGATAGCAACATTCCGAATCCGGTGGTAGAGTCACTCTCTCAAATATTAATTACATTAGTGCATTTTTAAAGCCTACACCTACATGAATAAAGTATATTTTGATTTTGATTCTTTTCAAGTAGATTAAGTCCCGAGCCGAATACGAGCTTAAAATTAATCTTACCAGTAGGTACTTATATGTAAAATTAGACTTACTAGTCTGCAAGCCAACATCCAACGTTGTGATGAATTGATTTTGTTTATCCCAGGTTCGACGGACGTAGATTTGTGTTGTTATAGTGACAAAAATATATAATAATACTACTTTGTCTGACTTCTAAAGTTTTTGACAACGTGATCGAATAGAGTGATTGGCAAATATTAATTTTACACAGGTAAATATTATTATGTCCGGACCAAAACAGGTTTTAGTAAGGATATAATTTACATAATCGATTCAATAAAATTGCGTTTTAAATACCCTAAATAATGTGTTTGCATTAAGAACAAAAGTAAGTTCATATTAATATATTATGGTAATTTTTATCATTAGGTATTAGAAATCTAATAGGTACTAATGATAAAAATTACCAACATGTATTGTAGACCGAACTCACTGAAAACTAGGTATTTTTTATTCTGAGTCCAAGAACATAGATATTTAGTCCACAGTTTAATTTTTATTTTACGAGATCTATTACATCTGTTTTATGAGATAGTAAAAACAAATTATAAAGTAATTTTCCAGCGGACAGATGACGTAAGTGTATGGTGCCGTTACAATTTTTAATTAAATGGTTTGCGAATTGCAATCGAGCAGGATAAATTGAATTGGTACCACCTTTCATGTAACTTCGTATTTAATAGTTATATAATTATTATTTTTTAAACGAAAGGTAGCTTTTCGCCCTTCGCACGGATGTGTATTATCTTTTTTTTAAACTTTGTCCTGATAATAACAAACACAACACAATATTTTGATTTTGGTGAGTGGCGATTGATATTTATTTATTTAAGCACCAATACAATTTGATTTGGATCCATTAGGCGTTGCTTAACTGCCACTATTTGTCTAGGTAACATAATATTATTTATATTACATAATAAATTCCCCCAGTTTCCTTTTTATCCCAGAAAGGGGCGAGCTGGCCTTGTGGCCTTTAACTGGCCCAAACTATTTAGTAACACTGCCTTATGTAGAGTTATGTAGAGACTACAGTTGCTGCTAACAGCAGTCTCATAATTAAGTAATCAATGACTTCGTCCCAATAGATCAAGGTAAATATGCGGGTAATTATGGAAACAGTTATTAACCTAGGTATTGGGATGACGGTTATCCAAGCCGCCATTCGATCATGTTTCAGTGTTAAATCATTCGTTAAGTTGCTTGAAACTAGGTTTGATTATAGCCTAATACTAATTAAGAAGTTGGAATACGTATTGCAATTAAGAAATGGTAAGACCTTTGTCGCTAGTATGTCATTATATCGCCTTTCGAAGCCTTGTAACCTTTACGGCTAAACGTAAAAGTGTGTTATAAATCAGTTAATAACACGAATAATTTTTCAAGTTATTGCAATTAATATGCGAATGGTTTTTTGCTCCATTTTATTTTCCGCGAAACTTAATACGGTGGTAGCGAAGGTTTTCCTTGCGGAAACTGTTACCCGCTACCTGCATTATTGACAATGACATAGTTACTTAAGGCATTGCTACTAACTGTATTTTAAATACATAATTATATCGATGTAGTAACGCACTTCATTCTTATACTATGAAGGTCAAACGTAACCCTTACTACTACGGATTACCATATTTATTTATGTTGAGGGTTAAGTTACACGTGCTCGTACAAATCACTTATCAACAAATAATTTTAACAAAAACAGTTTGATGTTTGTACTTAAAAATATTTTTTGCGCAGAAGTAAGCGTGCAAACACAGGTCCACTTTTTTCTATTTAATGGGTGCACATTTAAAGTGATATTATAGTCTTTTACTGTCATAAACCGGCAAAGCTTTTTGTTATGTACAAAACCAGGAGGTACTCGCACACAACTTCCAGATTAATATTTCAAGCAAATATGGCGCCGCCTAATCATTCAAATAAAAATTTGCATATTTTTTTACTAAGACATTTCTCAATATTATTTTAATGAAAATGTTTAAGTAAATAGAAATCTTAAGATTGCTACCTCTTGTGTTGAACATCAATGTGGTTTCTCACCATGGTCCTTGAATATTTGTGTCAAATGTTCGCGTGAACCTAATAACTACCTTAGAACTAGTAACCATGATCTTCACAAATTACAAATTGATTTACCTATTTTAGAAATACGTTTACAGTAGCAGAGTAACGCTAACACTTGGGTAGCTATTATTAATTTTATTGTGATGGAATAAGGTATTTCATTATGATTGGAACACAATTAAGTATTATTTATGTGTGTATAACCCGTTGTCCTAGGTGGGCGACGCGACGCGACGCGACGCGACGCGACGCAAAGCGACGTAATGCGACCAATACTTCACGCGACGTGTGTCCTATGTCCGTGCGCGCAAACGCGGCAGTAGTGTTTTTAACCATGGGCAAATATACTGCTTTATTACTAGAAAATTCATATTTTAAATACTTAGCCCTACAGAAACTTCGTAAACATAGAAGAAAGTCAACAAATATTATATATTTAGAGCGAAATAAATTTGGAGTTTCAATCTGTCAAAATAGTATTCATACTCCTTCCTTCAATTCAAAAATTCCTTTGCAAATCTCAAGCCGTCGCGCGTCGTCGCGTCTTGTCGCGCAAAAAACAAGTCCGCATTACGTCGCGTGTCGTCGCGCACTGACTAACGCGACAACGTAGGCCACTATCATACACAACGACCATTTGACATTTACGCGTCGCGTCGCGTCGCGTCGCGTTGCCGCGTTTGTCGTTCAACTAGGACAACGGGTAAGTAATTAACTATTACAAATCGTGATTACTTATGTTATAATATTCTTATTGATTACATAAGTAAGTAGTAACTTAGTTAGCTATTGCCACGTCTTATACCTATAATTAGATAGATGTTAGTTAAATTAAAATTCCTCGTGGTTTACACTGGATGAAATACCTATTATCAAGCACTGGCAATCTAATGCATTTGTTTATTGCGGCAATGAAATAAATTATAGCAATATCAATCACGTTTTGCAATAGTTGCTTTAAAAATAATAAGATTTGTTATTTTCCTATGATTTGTTGCGGTCGAAAAAGTGGAACTGCCTGCCCCTTGACTAATCGGATGCAAGAGGTGAAGGTGACCTGAGACAAAGTTTTTGTTCTTATTATAGGTGTTTACGTGATTAACCAACCAGTTTTTTGGTCTTTAGTTATTTTTTTTTATTTTTATTTTATTTATTTGGAAAACAGACAGCTTATTATAATGCATATAAATAAACAAAACAATTTAAATATTACATTGAGCCAAATAGTTTCCACTACTAATTAATACATGGGTAGCTTAATTGTTGAACTATACACTTCATTAAATATTTTTAGCGGTTATAAAAATCAGTTTTATTCTATGATGAAAGTGATGCTATACATTTTTTTATTTCAACTTTAAATTTTTCTGGCTTAAGGCCAAAAATGTTATTAAATTACTAGCGGGCGCCCGCGGTTTCACCCGCGTGGTTCCCGTTCCCGTGGGAAATGATCAATCAATCAATTCAATTTTTCTCGCCGTAAAAACCATCCTTAAACTCCAACGAACATTTAAAAAAAAAATTGGCCAAATTGGTCCAGGCGTTGTTGAGTTATGCGCTTACCAACACATTTTGCGATTCATTTTTATATTATAGAATATGTAATAGTTTACCCACATTTTGTCAAATTCTTGTTGGGTGACGATGAGGTTAAAGATGGCGCAAGTATGCCATTTAAATAATAATTAAATATCGGTCAACATCACATAAATTGATTTGATCCCAAAGCTCATGCATTATGGGACTATTAAAGGTATCAGAAATATAATCCAGACCGAACCAACATAATATTAATCACATAAATGTTTTGTACAAGATAGGGTGCTATCATCTCTACGAACGATCCCTGTTACCCAGGACAGATTCACTACCAAATGCGCTTTCGAGCCAGTCAGTGCTACAACTATTAATTTAGGAAGCTCGTACATTTTTAACCAAAAGCTCGAAAAGCCTACATAAGTTGGCAACGTTTGCCTGTCTGCTAACTGAAGTTACATAATAAAGTAGGTAATTTAATTTTAAGAGTTTGTACTTTTCAGATAACAGAGAAGTTGTAGCTCTAAATAAATACTCCGAATATAAGATACTAATATCTACTTATTACATTATCTGTGCTAAAATTTTAAATGACAAAAGGTTTTGACGACTGTACAGATTTTCTATTTATAATTACGTGGTATTTTTGAGATGAACTTGTTATTTTTTGTCTGCTAGAAAGGTCAAATTAAGGATAGAAACTAAGCACTGAGTAATGGATTGTTAATTATAAAGTTGTAAGGGGAAATTACCTTATGACTAGAATTTGCATAAACACAAAAGCACTCGTGTAACAAACGGCACATAAAACACGACAACTCAAAATTGTTTTTAATGTTCTGTATTCAAGATATTTTAAAGCTGTTGGTATAATTTGTAATATTGCTCATATTCAGTTAAATGTCCTTTTAAATGGCTTGTTTAGCTTTTGCTTTTTTGTTTTAGTTTATCAATTAATATTAATAGGAGTGACATTATTGGTTTTTTCTATAAAACATGCACATTATTTAAATTAGGATAAAAACATAATGACTTTCATTTCGGCGATTTGAGTACCTACTTTATTAGAGATTTTCTTAGTAAAAAAGATGAAGATATCAAATAAAAGATACTTTAAAAGATCACCAAAATAAAATATGTTATATCTACCAGTTGCCAATTCTAATCATAATACTTAAATGTTAATTTGATTAGGTTCTGCTTTTTTCTTAACGAAAAAAATAGATAATCACGAGTCGAGGTCACGGTACGTTTTGATCCTCAGTCGCAAAATTTATTGCTCGTAATTTTTTAAATATGAAAAATAAGTTTTTTAATTGATTTTAATGGAATCATTGAGAGGGCTTCTCTTGTATGATATAGCTTGGCCAATACAATGACATCCAGTAAAATCTGAATTTAATTATACGTTTGTCATTTTAATTTGGTTTAATTTATTTTCAGACATGGCGCATTAAATTTAGCCGGAGGCCCGAAGAATAATTACACGTTTCCAAATGACTTCGTGTTCGGCGTGTCCACTGCGGCTACGCAGATTGAAGGAGCCTGGAATATCGATGGTTCGTCCAACTCTACATACATAATTAACTTTATTTTCTTTAATACAAAAACAATACAGTTATTAAGTGAATGGGTTACTTACTAATTGTGTTTTTATTAATTAACTAGCGGCCGCCCGCGGTTTCACCCGCGTGGTTCTCGTTCCCGTGGGAATTGATCAAAATCCTTTCTTAGCGGATGCCTACGTCATAACATCTACCTGCATGCCAAATTTCAGCCCGATCCGTCCAGTGGTTTGGGCTGTGCGTTGAATCTATCTATGTCAGTCAGTCAGTCACCTTTGAGTTTTATATACTGCGTGTTTTTTTAGTCGTTGTTTTCCCGCAGCAGAACGCTTTACCTTCAGTAGTACTATCGATTTATGCAAGTATTTTTTTTTTTGAATTTTTTTTTTTGTTTTTTTTTTTTTGGATTTCTTTTGAATTTTTTACATAGTTTGATAGGAAAATGGGAACCAAATGTAAGTAAATAGTAAAAAATCATTTTTTTGATAAACGCGAAGGGCAATGATCCCAGCCGGTGACCGTCCGCGACGCAGATAGTACTATTGGATCGAGTTTCGTCTATCATAATCGTAAAACTTTTGATTTAACTATAAAAAAAACTTTATTAATCTATTTTACGACTAAGATAGAATCATTTTACTGCGGGAAAACAACGACTAAAATTCCACGCTGTATATAGATATAAAGGTGACGGGCTTATGCTAAATCTGTGAAATAACTTCCTTTTGACTGATGGATGTAGATAAATTGTTCAGGTATTTTTTTGAGCCCAGAAACCTAATAGAATCATATTGCTTTATGGACTGGTATAATTTTTCTTTAAAAAATTGTCTAGGAATTTTATTTATAATTTAGCTCTCTCAGCATAAACACTCACCGGCAATAAAACTTGGCCACTAGGCTTTTTTCATACAAACATGGTCACT
Source organism: Mecyna flavalis (assembly GCA_949319885.1). Taxonomy (NCBI): domain Eukaryota; kingdom Metazoa; phylum Arthropoda; class Insecta; order Lepidoptera; family Crambidae; genus Mecyna; species Mecyna flavalis. The sequence goes on from OX439426.1 coordinate 14,205,842, forward strand.
TTAGCGTCTCATAGATAGAAAAATATTTGCAGCTGTGCAATGATTATGATATGACGTCAATAGAGAGGCCAAACGCCCAATTGTCGAATCACAGTTTCAAAAATTGCCAAAAACCGCACAATTTTCTCAAAAAGGAAAAACAATAAACCTAAACCGAACTCTACTGTTTTAGAACAATAAACCGAAATCAACGCTCTCCATACTAGTATGTGGCGTTGGCTTCTTTCCTTTTTGAGAAAATTAAGCGGTTTTTTCTTAAAAGATGCTGCCATGCTTTTTTTTGCTCTAGATTGAAATGGTATATTATCTATTATAGGCTAATATTCTTTCAATTCAAATAACTTGTCCGTTGCTCTAAATATAAATATTAATAGGGAGATATTTTACTCTGCATTGTTCGTATAATATTATGAATAATGTTAGGATATTAGCCACAGGCTACCATTCATTAAGACAAGCCATTGTGCAATAATTAGCAAGGATTAGTCAAGTGAACAAATTTAGCTCTAAAAATAATTATTTACTATTTTTACTGTCAAGATTTGATAAGTCGACACACCAGTGCTGATACATTACATTGAATTTTCCAGGAAAATCGGAAAGTATATGGGATCATCTAGTACACACCAACAAGAGTTTCGTCAAAGATGGCAGCAATGCGGATGTCGCTGCTGACTCCTACCATCTCTACAAACGGGACGCTGAAATGGTCAAGGAACTTGGCGTCGACATCTACCGATTCTCAATTGCCTGGCCTCGTGTTTTGCCCACCGGTTTGACCAATCAGATCAATCCACTCGGCATCAAGTATTACAGTGATCTCATCGACGAACTCCTCAAATACAATATTACACCGATGGTCACAATATACCATTGGGACTTGCCTCAGAAACTTCAAGATATTGGAGGATGGACCAACGCCCACATAGTTGATTATTACACTGATTACGCAAATGTTCTGTTCCAAAACTTCGCTAGCCGGGTTAAGTACTGGGTGACTTTTAACGAGCCCATGCAGACGTGTCTGGAGGGCTATGGTGGAACAATGCGGGCGCCAGCTTTAAATCGGCACGGAATTGCAGAATATTTGTGCACTCATAATCTGTTGAAAGCCCATGCAAGTGTCTACCATCTCTTTAATGATACGTACCGACAGAATAACGGAGGTAATTAAATCTTAATATTTTAAAGTGAATAAATTTATCATAATATTCTGTACGGAAGTCCTATGATTAACTAGAAGTTGAGATTTACTTGTTAATGGTGATATAGACATATTCTCTTGATTTAGATTATTATTAGTCTCGTACTTCGTAAGGGATCGTATTATTTCTTGATTTTACATGCATGACTGATGTGACTTTTGAGACCTTACTCATTTTACAACATTAACTCCGCTTTTTGCGCTTACCTACAAGTACTCTGATCATGTAATTGTCCACCTACATAAAATGTAATTGCTTGTTTCACAGGTTTAATAGGAATGTCCTTAGACTCCAACTGGGCAGAACCAAAGACAGATAGCCCCAGGGATCGTGAAGCAGCTGAATTATATTTAAAGACTCATGTGAGTACTCGTAAAAAATAATCGTTATTTGGATAATATTGATGTTTTGTTTCCGCTGCGTTTTCCTTATATTCAAATCGAATATTCTGATAACTACGTGATCTCTTCGATGACAATCAAATGCTAAGTGAGTGTTTGAGTCACGTGCTGTGTCAGGATTCTGTAGGTACCCGTACCTATCGTTAAATTCTTTTGTTCGACCACTGATTTGTTGCAATGGTTGATAAGCTTATTTCTACACAAGAGGTCACAGGTTTGATTCTCTTGCAGTCTGTAATAATTTGTTAACCTTTAAGTATTTTCATACGAACATTTTGGCTTAGCTCATTTTGCTTAGTTCGGGACTGGACTGCTATAAATGAAATGTCCTAGTATTTTTTTTTAGATTGAACTAGCCTTGGTTTGATAGTCGTCATTTTGAACTCGTTAAATTACCTACTAGTAAACTATGTTTTATTTTATTTTCACATTAAAAGACAATCGTTTGTGCTAGACGATTAAATGTCTCGATATACCTACATATATTAAAATTTTTGCTTTTCAGATGGGTTGGTACGCGCACCCAATATACTCTGCAGAAGGCAACTACCCACCTGAACTGATCAGACTGGTTGACGAAAAGAGTCGCCAGCAAAACTACACTAGGTCCCGTCTCCCTACGTTCAGCCCCGAAGAGATAAGATACATCCGTGGTACTGCCGATTACTTTGGCCTGAACCATTACACCACGTACCTATTGAGTATGGCTGACAAACCTGTTGGTGCGATACCTTCGCATGAAAACGATGTCGGTATTGTGAGAGTGCAGGATCCGAAGTGGCCTTCTAACTCTTCTTCGTCCTGGTTGAAGGTAAGATCGGAGAAATGATATATTGAGAAGCTTTATATACTTATAATAGAAATTAGAAGGTTCGAGTCCCTCAGGTGAATCTACCGCCATAGTAGCTCTGGCTGTGTTCCTGCGTGTGGCTGCTGTGTGTGTTGATAACTATATACCTAGTCAGTACACTTGAAATTAAGGCTCAAAGTGACCTTCAGTGGAATAGGCCACAGTAGCCACATACCATCAGGGGTCTTCGTGCCTGTTAATTAAATAAATATCTCTCTGGACATTATTCACACAGCGCCATCTAGCCCCAAACTAAGCATTAGCTTGTGCTATGGGTGCTAGACAACGGATAAACATTACTTATATTTTTTTTTGTAAATACATACATATTATACATAGAAACACCCAGACCGATACAAACAGACATGTTCATGCACACAAATGTTTGTACCGAGCGGGGATCGAACCCGCGACCTCTGGTGTAATGGCCGACTTCTCGACCATTACACCAAATGGCTCGTCAAATTGAAAATACATTAAAAAAATTAATTACTATTTTGGGCAATCTGTGATAGTGCTTTGCTTAATTAGGATTAATTGTTCGTGAAGTGGGTTAATTGTGAGATTATTATGAATAGTTTATATTGTTATGGCTTAATCGCAGATAATTCCTAATGATTCTATTCAAACAGTTAAATTGAATTGTTTGTATGGTGTCTTATTATGTATTATGCTGCGCCTGAAAGAAACACTGCTACAGAAACTTAAAATAAATGTGTTTAACCTAGTAAGATAAATTCTGTTGCCTGCCAGTACCTACGTGAATATAGCCTTTATTGAATGAGCAAGTAAGTAATAAATGATAAAGTATTCGCATTATTAAAGCGATTGTTATATCTCTTGGTTCTATATAAAGTACCTTTGGATTTTATGTCCCTTGATTAGGAAAAATTCTTCGTTATAGTTTATGTTACAAATTACTTAAATAAGAGAACTTTTAAATCGATCTTTGAGATTAAAATGTTTTGATGTACAACATCTTATACAAAGTCCTTCAATTAACAACGATACAGGTAAAAACGAAAGTCAGGATATTATTTTGTTACCTAAATAGTTTGGATCATTAGTGTCAATGTAAAGATACTCTGGCGTCAGAGTCAATAATAGAAATGCGAAAATAGGTGAACTGACAATACATCCGTAATGTATGTAAATTGGCATTAGTTTAATTTTCTCTCGCCTTTGGTAGCTATGCTTTGGCGAGGTATGTGTAGCAACGGTTTTTACCATTGGAAGTAGGTAGGTACTAGGTACACTCATTTTTAACTATCTACTCGGAGCATTTAGTAGTGAACTAGTTTTCAAGACTTTTGTTTTACCTTGAACACTTTTGTCTATAGGAATGAAACGGTAATACTCGTACCATTTTGAAATGTTGGTAATATGTAGGTATCTAACAAACCAATAAGGTTCTGTTACTTTTACTAGACTAATTCTTGCCAAATCTTGGATTATGGTCTAAGCGCTTCCCGATTACATCGGGCCAAAGAGCTCAGGAAATCATAAATAATTATTATTTTTGGGCAAATCAGGAAGATTCTACGAGTGCACTAAGTATACTAGTGCTTCTTGCTTTTATAACGAAAACCAGAAAATCTGACCTTTTAACCTGAGAGCTGTCTAAGCTGAGTAGTTATAAACGCACATCGCTTCACATGCATGTCTCCAATGCTTGGTTCAACGAATGGATTTTTTCGATGAATGGATATGTCTGTGCATACAAAAACATTTTACCTTAAGTTGTGACGGAAAACATCTTGAGGACATCAAATTATAATCGCTAGTTAGTGGTTGTGGAGGTCAGACGGCCAGCAATCGCTCCATTGTAATACTTAATTGGAAAATGACCTTGGCAAGATCGGGACAGTCGCATAAAAAAGAAGACAGCCCGATATTCATACTTGACATTTTTGTTATTTTTTTTTAAATATGCAAGTTTAACACCTTATATTGGTCTAGTTTATTTAGTAGGTATCTGGTCGCGATCTTAGGCTTATAAGTCTTTGTGTCAATTGTGATCATTAATGCTCTCTTGCCAAGCGTAGTATTAAGTAAGTACTGAGATGACTATTCATCTTAGGCTACGTCGTTCGTAGGCATCGTAAATCTATATTTAAATGATTAAACTTTGCACATGGGACATCAACAGTCTGATAATTAATCTGTTTTTACTTTTCTAGGTTGTGCCATTTGGTTTCCGTCGTCTACTCAACTATATCTCGAAGACTTACAACAATGTTCCTATCATCGTCACTGAGAACGGCTATGCTGACTACAGTGGTGTCGACGACGCTGCCAGGGTGTCGTACTATAGCCACTACTTGAACGCCTTGTTGTACGCCATACATGAAGATCACAGCAATGTCAAAGGATACTTCGCTTGGAGTCTTATGGACAACTTCGAATGGGATGACGGATACGTGTAAGTATAACAGTTATTGAAGTAATGAGTTAAGCTTCAATTGTTGAAAAGTTGTTCGCTAAACGTGCGACATAAATGTTACACTAATAACAACCTATTTAGCGGTCTGCGGTCTAGTGGTTTCCATTTTATGTATTTACAAAGTATGCAAAACGAAAAACCACCAAATGCCCAATCCATCACTCCATAACATGTTGCCACTATACATATAGAAATGTCTATCTTCGTATTATGTCTAGTACTTTTTAGATTTGGTTAAGTAACGAAACCTTCAATATACCTATATTTATATCGGAAAAGTTATTTTGCGGCGTTTACAAACTCTCGTAACAACTAAAATTTAAATATTCATCATTGAAATGATCACCATAGAAGTCAAAAACAATATTATTATTGTTTATTGATGATAACCCACAATTTAGGAAGTTATATCAATATGTATACATATACAATTTTTAACTATTCCAACGTAATAAAATTACTTCGTTTGCGAAATGTTGGTAATTAAAAGCAAACCTTGAAAATATTTACATAATTGAGGTCAACCACGTTACATTACTTTACATCACACTAATTGCAAGTTTATAGCAAAGTAATCAACTGATCACCACAATTTATTTCTTGGATTTTGTATTTACAGTAAAATCTATCTAGCAGGGAAAATATTCCTAATTTACAAGACAAATAATATTTAGGTATTATGCTTAAATTTTTTTTGCCTTTATATAAATTGTAACATATTGTAAACAAGGGTTTAATATGACATGTTTCTCTGTAGTTTGAACCTAATTTATTTTTAAGATGTTATTTAAACATCAAAGTTTTATATCTCTATATTTTATTAACATAATAAATAAGCAACAATTTTGGAATATGAATAAAACGTCAAACAATCTCAGTCAAACTTCTTATAATTTCACTCGTCATGTTTTTAAATGCATTTGCAGGTCCCGCTTCGGTCTGTATCTGGTTGATTTCAAGAGCCCGAACAAGACAAGGACAGCGAAGAACTCGGCGAAGCTTTACTCCAGCGTGGTCGCCTCACGCCGGCTGCCAGCCGACTATGACCCCGAAGACTTCACCGCCTTCTCGTCCGCGGCCACACTCGTCCCGACCCTGACCCCTCTACTCTTATATACAATACTTCACTGAACGCCTCATACAATACTTGTATATAAAACTGTATCTAGGTACTTATATTAAACTTTAAGTAACAATATCGTAAGTTTTCAACTTGATCCCTTAAATTAAAGATTAGCTTAGCTTAAGCTTAGACTTAAATAGTGAGAAGGAATTAGGGTCTAGTACTCGACGGTGGTGAGTTTCTTCGCGTTGTCGCGCGCGACCTCCCGCTTCAGTTGGGCCTGGATGCAGGCGAAGGATTTGCCCTTGGTCTCCGGCAGAACCACGAGCATGAACACCAGTCCCATCAGCGAGAATGCCGAGAAGCCCCAGAATACTGTGTAGATCTCGTAAGCGTCCTTCACCACCTGGAATGAACAAAAACATTTGTGAGAATTTGGACTGACATACACTATTATGACATACGATCCAGGATTTGGACAACCGGATACGCGACTAGCGTCAAAATTATGTGGACCATTACAGACCATAAAGTGGTTAGCGAACAAAAATACCTTCGACGTTTGTTTTCCTTTACTACGGATACTCGTAAATTTTCACAAAGCACAGAATTATAGGTCTGCAGAGAGAAAAATCTCGTAAACATCAACTCGTATATGAACCAGATTCGTTAAACGAGATTTATTGGTTTCTAAGTTTATCGTCTTTGACTTTTTTTGAAAATTTGATACAAATTAAACTAGACTATGTAGATATAAATTAAAATATTGTTAAATTAGAAAATGTTTAAGATACTGTCTCATAAACAAAAAAGTATTTACCTGGAAAAGTTTCTGAACTGCAAACATAGAGATCCCGGTGTAGATGTGTGCGACACACGAGGCATACAGCTTTACGTTGGTCGGGAACATCTCTCCGATGATGACGTAAGGCACGGTCGATAATCCAATAGCGTAGCATACGATGTATACGAGCAGAGACGCCAGTGGCAACCAGCCCAGGCTATCCACAGACCCTTTGTAGGTGATGTCAAAGAAGAAGTAAGTTCCGATCGTGCCGTTCATGAGACCAACTCCGAGAGCAGATAAAAGTAAGAGAGGTTTCCTTCCCACGCGATCGACGAGTATAACAGACAGGATACATGTAGCTACTTGGACACATCCTAATATTATAGATTCTTGGTATGGCTGAATTGGTTCCGATACTGGCGCGGTCGAATTGTTTATGATATCAGCACCTTTTCCAGTAGTGCAGTTGAATATCACTTGAGCGTATGCAACTACTGCAGCGCTTCCACACAGCTGCTGAATGGTAAACACTCCCAAACTTAAAAACATAGCTTTCCTGTTTGTAGCTTCTGTAAGCAAATCGCTCCATGTGCCTCTATTCTTCATATCTTCTTGCACATTTATTTCTATGTTTTTGAGTTCTGTTCTAATGTCTCCAGAGCGTAGACTTCTCAAAGATCTTTCAGCTCTTTCGCTGCGTTCAAACTTCAGGTAATAATATGGCGACTCAGGTAAAAAGAGGAAGGAGATGATGAAAGTAACAGGTAGGATCAAGTTGATGGCTGCTAAGGTGCGCATCGAGACGAAGGGTCCGATGCAGTATTGGGCAAGAATACCGACCTGGAAAAGAAAGAAAAATACGTTTAGATGAGTGGTAAACCAACCATAGTTAATTATTACAAACGTGGCTTTGACTGCAATCTTCAACCTAAAACTTCTATACCTACTGATGATGAATACTTTGACCAACTAAGAAGTTGTATCCTTGAGAAAGAAAAAAGTTGGTCCGTTTGGAATAATATTTCTCAAAATAAAATAAATGATCAACTAGTTGGTTGGATTGGAATAAAACCTTTTATCGGGTTCCAAACCGCACAACCAGTTGGTCCGTTTAGTTGGTCGGATTGGAAGGACAGTTTATTACACGTGAGTACATTTCATGATCTACGAGTAGTATGTGTTGCTCATATATGTCCACGTGTTTGTAGAGGCATTTATAAATTGCTTTTAACAGGTACATAGATGATGATAGTTTACACAAATGACAGTTCCAACTAATTGTTCAGTACTCGTCATTTCCACGAGCTCGTTGCATGTAAGTTTGATTGATGCAAATTCAAAATTATTGCGAAATCAAATATTCCTATCGTATAATAATAAAGTATATCAATCGCGTTGTATAGTTTTCTTTCCTGTTAAAGAAACTTTCCGTAGTATGTATTTTAAAGTAAATAACGTTTTTTATCATGTTATCATCAGTATAAATTGATTAAATAAAGTACAAGTAGTGCAGTTTACATGATTAGGAAATTAAAGAAGATCTAGATATTATATGAACTGATTAAAAAAGTCAGAATTAGTTACATTAATTCAGACAGTAGGTCCCTAATACTGCAAAGTCAGCACAGGTTAATGAACAAAATGAAAATAAAGTGTTCTTCTTAGGCGATTCGTTCCTTCTTGAAGTATGTCAGTGTTCACCCAAGGCTAATCAAATGATGACAGTTTATTCTAAGAAGTATTTTAAAAATACATTTATCTACATCCATACCATAATATGTCTATTTTATATTCAGGAGCGATGAGCAAACGCCCTACATTTTGATATAAGTATCTGTGGCTGCATTGAAATGTTTACATTTTAGTGTCGGTAACCGATACTTAATTTCGTTCAAATTTCGAACGTCTTCTTTAAAAGTAAAAATTAATAGGTTTTTTCGATTATCGAATTAGTCGATTAGTAATTTTATGTTCCATTCCTATACATTTAATTCGATGCTGAAATTATAACAATCGATTTGAGAATCGAAATCAACTCGAGTCTAGATTGTTTATGGATTTTAAAAACTACAAACGTCAGTCATTATGTCAGTACTAACTTTTACATACAGATTAAGTTGGTAACTAGGGCGTTTGCTCATCAATCCTGACTGACTATAAAATAGACATATTATCGTATGAATGAAGATAAAGTTATGTATGTGACTGTACATAATTAGTCATTAAAATACTCATGTGATTCTTTTATGAAACTCACTTCGTTCGTTTCATAAAACCAAATTCGTATTTTAATGCCCCTTATTATGCAGCAGTCACATAAATAACTATTTGATATCTATCAGTCTGTTAATCTTAACTATTTCCTTCATAAGTATGCTTTAATTATACACCATTTTGAATAGTAGATAAATGTGTCTTGGCTTGCAGATGATTCCTAGCCGTCAAGTTTGGCAAATAAATACTCGTATATAGTTTGTATTTTATCAAATGAAATGTGGTTAATGATAAACTACCTACTTTATGAGTGGTTCGTTATTTCTAGTATTAGGTAACCTAATTCCTAAAAGGAATAATGAGCAATATAATATTATTATCAACACTGAAACTAAAGCTATACCTAATATTTGCGTGTGGACAGGTTTTATTAATCATGGTAATGGCCATAATATTGAGGTGTGGGCAGTGGGCACATGCGTATTTTAATTTTGCTTAAGTGCTTCTTACAAATATACAGTATTTGTTGTTCGTTGAAAAATATGTGATTTGAAATTTTTATAGTCTGTATAATTTAAGGTAAATCTAAGAAAGATAGTTACATGTTAGCGAGAATTGCGAAGCTATAGGTACAAAAACCTTAAACGCTGATTTTAATTTGGAAACATAAATAGAAAAAATATCACTGATAATATGTAGGTTCTTAAATTGAGAATTTCGAGTATGCAATTATCCCAGAAATTGCTTTGGTGCAAATATCTCTTACGTTGGATAAACACGTTTAAATTGGGTGGAACACGGTTATGGGACGGATTAGACTAAGTCTTGTTATTATACTCGTAGCCGTTGAGAAAGGGACAAAAGATGGTTAATTAACCTGTGAACTGAGATTACGGCTGAATACCGCTGATAATACGGGTCTACATATAGAGAAGCACGATAATGTGTACTTATAACTCTATGTTATGGTACCTATGTCGGTGACTGTTCGTATTCATAGACATAATTATGCTGTATAAATGCGAATGAGGTAACTTTATGTTCAATAGTTGAGCGTGTATTGATTGTTTGTACCTACCTGTAGTGCGATAATATTGACATTGCCAAATAAATAGGTTAATCAAGACGTTATAGTATATAACAACAAAAACAATGAACATTTAATAAAGCATATATTACGTTAATTAAATTACTACAACATATGATTAGTTTATCAACACTTGGCTGACATTGTTTGTATACATATTCTAATAAGTTTCTAGTTGAACTAGGTGTAGAGTCAAGTCACTGCCAAATGTCTAAGAAACTTGTCTTTAACAGACTTTAGACATTTACTAAGTTCTGACTACAGCCATGAGTCGGGGGAATGGTTAACTGCATGTAAATATTTACGAAAATTAATACCAAATATACTTTAGTTATACCTAGAAATAAATGTTTCATATTAAATATCCGAACTGTTAACAACGTTTATTTCAGTTCAACGGGATATTAAATTTGTAATTTATTTTTTATGAGCTCCCGATATTTTGGCAGCCCCACAAGCTATTATCATGGATAAACTGGAGATATTGCTACATTTTATCATTATACTTGCCCTGATTCCTAGTAATTTGGAATCAGCGCATTGCTTTCGTCGAAGCTATAATAATAAGGTTTTGTCTTTTGAGATAAGAGCCGGTCAACTATTTCCGAAAAAACTTTTGGAGAAATGGGGAATTGCGATATATAATGAAAATAACCTGCTGTATTTAATATTTAGAATTTGAAAATGTGTGATTATGATGTATTGCTTAGAGATACTCACTTTATTCATTAGCGTGATAAGAGTAGAAAGAGCGCCTCGGACTTCGTTTGTGGCGATCTCCCCCGTGTACATGGGTGCAACGGTGTACACGATGCCGTATCCGAGCCCGGAGAACATTCGGCCGACGTACAGGAGTGCGACGGACTGGGCCACGATGATCATCACCCAGCCGAGGATGAAGGGTATCGCTCCGAGGAGTAAGGTTGTTTTTCTTCCGAATCTGTCGGCGGCGTAGGCGGAGGGGACTGGCGTGAGCGCCGAGCAGAGGATCATGATGGAGACTATCCATGATCCCTGGTCTGCTGAGGTGGGTATCGAGCTCTCGGGGGACTGGAGGTACGGCAGCGTGGGCGACGGCCAGCCGTAGCAGGTACCCGCTGTTGCGGTGATGAGTGTTGCTGGAATCAAAATAATTTCTGATTAAGATAAAAGTAGTAAAACGCAAAGAAACTTTTTGAAAACATACAATATGTTTTTTATGACTTTGGGTTTCGTAATTTAAACAGGTTACCTTAACAATTTTTGGAAATTCTGTACCTTTACTTGCAATAGGTACTTTTAAATAGCATGTAGTGCAACAGACAATTATTTGACTTCAGAGTATTTTACATATAGCTACTTGTAAGTTGCCAAAAAGTGATAGTACAAGTAAATACTTAAATTCAACAAACATTCAGAAGCATGATGCGATTAAACATAATTATGTACAAATAAAATATATTCTTAAAGCATTATACCGAGTTAGTGGTAACATAATTATGTTTCTAGTGCATTATTATATTAGAAAAACATTCAACTTGTTCAGGCATTAGGCGGGAATCAAACCTTCAACTTTCGCTTCGGGGGCCTGGACAGCCTGATAAGTATATAGGTAATGTATAGATATATTAAAATTTTTTGATTCTAATATTGACTTATTTTATATAGTTCTAAGATAATGATTCTTTTCGGAAGACCTTTAATGTTATAACATTTACTTTCTATCAAATATCGCGAGGTCAACAGCCGAAGCAGAAACTTGATTCAAGTCGAAAATTGAATTGATTGCTTACCTATTAAGTTATAATTAGCCGTCGGTGCATCGTTCTTTACATTGTTATGATTAAAATTTTATCAGAGTAACTGCGTACGGAGCGGGTAAACGTGAAAATGTTTACTTAGACGGTTAGATAAAGAGGATGACGCATTTGGCTGTTATTGGTTAATCCTGCTCGTAATTGTGTGCTTCAATAACCACGACAGTTTGAGTTATGGGTAATTAGTGGATTATCAGTGAATTAGTGACCATTACCTACGGATCCTGTCATTAGAAATGATCATTTCTTTATCCGTTTGTCTATTCCGTTTGACTGCGGAACATTTCATCTATTCAATTGCAGATAATGGCGTAGATTGGTGATCGAAGTCCGCCGGGAAAAGTTGGCCGGAGATCATTGGAGTTGTTGCCAAGCGTCTGATTTGGGAAGGCCCTATACTCCTTCAGGAGTTGTTGAAACTTGGATGGGAATGGAATTACTTTTATCGAGTTTATAATTAAAGAGTTCTTTTTCAATTTTAAGTTCGAACCTTCTCGATTCAATAAATTATTAGTGTAGTCATTGGTTTGAAACTTGTTTATAAGTGTCTCTACATAAAAGACGTATGGAGTAGTAGAAAATTTCCAAGGAGTAATGGAAAAGTACACTTACAAATATTTGTTTACTATCGTTATTGGAAAAGGGATTTACTAATTGTACACAAGAGATAAATTATTGATTTGATATGCTTTAGATTAACTGGTTATTTGTATCGATACTGGAACCTACCAGTAACAGGTAACGAGCTGTTTACAATGGTATAATATAGTCTTCCTGTCGTCGAGCAAGGAACAAACAAAAACAAGTTTGGGAGGGGCGCTATCGCGGCTTCTTATCTGGTTCACACTCATGGAAACTTCGGACCATTCTCAAGTTATGCGATCTGCCTGATAATTTATAATTAGGTGTCATTTTACGTCGTCATTTATTTTAATTGAAAAACTTTTTAGGGAGTCGCCTTATGGAGCTTTAGTTTTTGTTTCATTATAATTCGATTGTAGTGTTGTTATAATACGTTTTGGAATATTCCGTATAATTTTTCGCTATGTAGAATGACACCCATTTGATTTTTTACCCAGGTACTAGATATGATAAAACAACACATGTTTTTTAAAGATTTTATTTATCTTGTCAATTTATTCCTTATCACATGAATTTTTATTCTGGGTTGCAAATGTCTTTGAATCTATAAACGTCTTTTTGGTTTGCAAGGTTTATGTGGAATCTCTTCATCTAATTGCATGTTAGTACGAGTAGCTTATAGTTAGATGTATCCTGTCCGCAGTTTTGATCTGGGGTCTAGAAGATCTATAGTTCATTGACATCTTTAAGGATACCTAAAACGTTTACTTAGTTTTTTTCCAAGGCTGTAAGGTTATCTATATACATAATCATAGAGACTAAAATCTAAATAAAATCTGTTTAATATTAGTAACTAATAACTTGTGAGGCATTTAGGTATATTGTTGATTCTCTGACATAGATTCACAATTATTTTTCCCGTAGTGCGGAAATTATATAGTTGCTTTGTTTTTGCGACTTGCAAAAACCCATGATATGAGACGTCCCAACATATCTATAATTGATGTTGAAAATTGTACGATATTTAGGAAATCTTTTTCCTTCTAAGCACCGTCAAAAGTATTTGATAAGATTACAATGAATATATGGAAACCCTATTGTAGGATCGAAATTGGAAATAAGAAAGCATACCTTAATGTAACAAATATATCTACTTCTAGTAAGTGTATGATATGGTACTTGCTCTCTTAAACCCCCTGCTAAGATTTATGACATCACCTAACCATTAAGGAGAGGATTATATTAATGCATTATGTATTACCAAGATAGCTGGCCGAAATAGCCTTTATGGGTGTACAATCCCAAATGTATTTACATTAGCATCCATATTAGATACATCACATAGTAGTAAGATAAATGAGTATGAATTGAGGCAGAGATTTTAGACGGCCAGGAAAAGCTTAACTCATATTGTGGCCATTTATTGTCATTCTTTCAAAACGAAATTACTTGGTGCTAAAGATTCGTAGTGTAAAGACGAAGAAGAAGCCGTGTTCTGCCTTTAGTAAAAAGAATTGAAGTTTGAAAATAACATTTTAAGTAATATCTTGCACATCATCTTGTAATATACAAACATAATTTTACTGCCAAGAAATATTACCAGCGCAAGTAGGTAGTCTATTAATTTCACGACAAAAATGACCTTGTAGGATTCTAAAAATAATTCCCTGTTCTAATATTGCGAGTTTACTTAATTACAAAATATAAAAATAATTATATAAAGAAATGTATTTCTGGATATATTAACCAAAGGCATCTTAAAGCTCTAAACTATTTAATTTTCGCGAAATATTATGATGTTATTATTTTCTTGCTTCGTCGTATTCACCCGACTTGTGGGTTATGGTTATATTGCCAAAACTTTCATAATATGAAACGAAAGAAACAGGTTTTAAACAAACTTCACACATACGATGTTTTAAATAACGTCAGCTATTGAACAAAAGAAGCACGTTAGTACTTCCTTTGATCAAAACCAACTTAAAAAATGTTTTAATTTCTTTTGTACCTTATGTCTTTTTCTTATAAATTATATAATTTTATTAAATTTTATACATATGTATGTTAAGCGTTTTTTATAAATAAAAAGTAAACATAATGATAGTTGGGTGGAATTTGTATTCATGATATTTCACACCGCTATCCGGATCGTGTGTCCAGTAAAATCAACAGTTTAATGAGGACATAGAGGCAGGTTTGCGATGCCGCTCAATGCCAGTTGGCACCATGTACAGTCAAAAGCACGTCAGACGTAACACTTTGGACTTTGTATCGCTCTTATGTCGGGGGCATAAGTGCTATTATCGAATTGCAAGTGTTTACCGTGATGTGCTGTTGACCGTACCTACGCCGATTCATCGTTATGGACTATTATGGAGACACATTCGGGCTTACAAGTCGCTTCTACATAAATATGTATCAGCATAGCCATATTATAATAATTTAGGTAATTGCCTGTTTGGTTTTTTATGTCAGATATTTCATTCTCACAAAATCATATATATGTATTTGTGAAATCGCTGCTTGTTTTTGTGCAATTAAATTGCTGATATATTTACCAGTAAATTACTAAGGCTAGACTTAGTAACTTTACCGTTCTATAAACGTTACCATTGTCTTCAAGAGGTAACGTTATTCTAAGGCCTGGTTTTAAGCTAAAAAAATATATTTTGTTTTCAGTGGTTAACATTTTTTTAGGTCAACATTTGTAAACATTGACATACAACCTTGTGAATCATAAAGTAAATAAATAATGTGTATGATCACGTCTGTTTCAAAGGTACAAGCACAGATTACAAATTTTATCATGCTGAGATCTAATCCTACTTCACTAAAAGATAGCTGTAAATATGACTCATGTGTGTACATAGATAACTAGGTACAAGTTTGTCTAGTCGATTTACATTTTACCTACGTATTACAGTGGCGTAGGTTGTGACTGTAATTTCCATAGAAAAAAAATAATAATCTTGTTCTGTGGTAATTTCTTAGAGCGAATCTTTTAATTAATTATTGCTGTTCAATCCAAGATGATCGCACCATGTTGAGTCAGCTGTGGATCAATACTCAGCATGTGCGATTCGGCTATGAATCACGTCGACTTAATAAAAGATGACGCCGCACGATATGGTTAACTGGTTGTTTTATACCATTACAGTATTTTTCGTTTCCAATTGTGACTGCGTTATTGTATGACTGACCTTTACAGGCACTGTTCCGTATCCTAAGCGGATGTGCGAAATGTTTAGAAAAACGCTAGGTAGTGCAAGTGATCGTATTTGATGCGGAATGCTAGATCCGTTCTTTGTACCTGATCTCCCAAGGGTTTAATTCCGAAGTAACCGGGGAACGCTTGAACGACATTTTGGATTTGGTTCGGTTAAGTTTTTTTTGGAGTCTTTTAAATTCTTTTCATGCCTTTTATATCATTTGCATCAAAGTAGCACTGCAGCTAGTTATGTGACTGTAAATATCAAAGTGAAGGCAAGATTTGTGATCTTAAAGAACCAAACTCTACATTAAAATTTGCTACAGTAACATCAGGTACAGAAATTGAAAATAATTTGTCTATACCCTCAGTGTTCTTTCAGGTCAAGTCTCAACTTTGTATTCTATTGCATGCTTCATAATTTTCATATTTGAATTAGGACTGTCTGCAAGATATAACATTTGATGTTGTTATTTTTCACGCGTGTCTTCGTTTGTTTCTCGAGATGTTCAGATACGCTGAAATTCGCTGAATCGCTTGAACACAACATTAGTGTAAAGACTTTGAAAACCGGCGCCACGTGACTGCTCGTTTATTTACATGTGGTTTCAGTGTGGGTGTGTGCTGGCGTGTGCGTGACCCGCACACGAGGTCGCGTCTCGCGTGTGCCGGCCGGCGGTGACGCAAGCGCCTTGGGTGGTTAAGCTGCAGCTACAATGGCAGTTTCTTTGTCATAAGGTAGTATGACGAAGCCTTTGGTTTTGAAAAGACGTCTTAAATCATAATAAAAATATCTTCGTTTATGTACGCACATTATAAGCACTTTCTATCGTATGCTAAGAAGGTTACTTATTAAAAAAAACGTATTAATTAAAAAGGTAGCCCAGTGGTCATGGCCTGGGTGAAGTCGAATCGTAAATGGCAGTGAAACTATTTTATTGGTCTAATTTTCCTTTCGGAGGTCAGATGGCAGTTGCTTTAATGTAACTGGACCTGCCAAATCCTGGATAGGGGTGCAAGCGTACCTTGCTTGGATATGGACCAAAAGCTCGGATAAATAAGAAGAAATAAATAAATAATTAAACTCTACTGTACGCTTCTAGATCCTAAGTAAGGTCAACATCACATCAGGGTTAACACTTGCAGTTCGATAATAGCACTAATGCCCCCGACATAAGAGCGGTACAAAGTCCAAAGTCTTACGTCTGACGTGCTTTTGACTGTACATTACAAAAAGATATGCTTTAATATACCACGTGGACTGAACACGCGGTATTTTTTTACTACTTCTCAAATATAATAAATGTTGTATCAAAAAATTACCTAAATTATTTTATAGATAGAAAAGGATTTCATAACTTCGTGAAACCCGAACAGCTGTTTTATTCATAATGAAAAATGTTCTTGTTAATTAATAAAACAAGTTTGAGGAAACTTCGACCTTTGCTTAGAGTTTAGCAAAGTTATTAATCCGATTACAAAAATGTTGGTCAAGTTCAAGTTTTAAGGAATGATTAATGAAAGCTTCTGAAACATAATGAAGCGTCATCCGTGAACTAGTAGAACAGTTGATAAATCTGTTCGGTCTTTTTATTTTAGATGGTGCCTTTTTAAAAATGTTTTTTTAATTTTTGCTCATTATGAATGTTGGTTAGATAGCTTTAAAGCGTTAATTATAAAAAAGTATCAGGGTGTCTAATATTCCACTGCCAGGCAAAGGCCTCCATCATGCATCGTCACAATGATTGGTAGCTGTACTGCCTCAATCGCCGTCGAAAATTCTGACACAATTTTTTTTCCGGCCAGAGAGCTATTTTCAGCGGGTCCGGCCGTTATGCCCCCATTCCGGGTTGCCCCCGGCCGGTATGCCCCCACGTTTTAACGGTAAACTGGAACAAATTTTCTTAAAATGTAGCGGCATACCGGCCGGGGGCAACCCGGAAAGGGGGCATAACGGCCGGACCCTTTTCAGCTCGGCAAGGTTTCGGAGTTACCGGTTTTTTAAAAATGACTAAAAGCTGTTATATGTATATTGCAGTACCATATTTTAAGCTTGGTGTTTTTGGATGCGACTTTAGCTTTTGAGAGTATTCAAATATATTAGTGTGTAAACTCGTCTTTACCAAAAACAATGTCCGTAATTATTTCGATTGTATTACTACTCTACTTTGCGGTGCGACAGATCTGTCTGAATAAATAAACGTGTTGTAGAAAATTGGAACGGTCGGCAGCTATTTTAAAGTTCTTCTGAATCAATTGATCGAACAATTGAAACAATCAGTGCGAATATATTTAATTTCAATCGGTTACTCCGCGTCGTCCTGCAAATAAATTCCATCACAATTATAAATGACAGAGAACAAACAGAATTTTCCATAATACTTAAGTACTTGACTTTGTCTGCTCTAAATAGCGAGACGTACGTTTGCCCACGTCTCAATTCAATAGTACTTTATTTTTATCAAATAGTGTTATTTCATTCTTATCCTGTAGCTTTATTATGCGTATAAATTCATATTAATATGCTTCTGATTTTTTGTTTTTCGGCGCGTACTGATATCCCACTGCGAAGTAAATCAATAGTCATCCAACAGTCATCACAAACTTAAAAAAAAGGAAATAATACATTTTTGCAGACCTTTGCCAATACAAATCCCAATAACCCCACTGAACTGACCCAACTGTACTGGGTTCAATAACCTGATATGAGTAGATGAGATTTAATATACATTATATTATAAGCTGCAGATATTAATAAATAAAGAATTTGACATATTGAACAGCTAAGAGCTTGTGTTTAAAAAACCGGCCAAGTGCGAGTCGGACTCGCCCATGAAGGGTTCCGTAGCAGCAAGTATCATCATAATATAAAAGTTCTTGTAGTTCTTTGTAAGTTTGATCGACGTTTTTATATTTGAGTTGATTGAATGAGAGGAAAATTGCGATTTACGATTTATGACGTTTAAAAAAAAAAACTAGTTACTTGATCTCGTTCAAACCAATTTTCAGTGGAAGTTTGCATAATAATGTACATCATATATTTTTTTTAGATTTATCGTTCTCTTATTTTAGAAGTTACAGGGGGGGGGGGACCAACATTTTACCACTTTGGAAGTGTCTCTCGCGCAAACTATTCAGTTTAGAAAAAAATTATATTAGAAACCTTATTATCATTTTAAAAAACCTATCCATAGATACCCCACACGTAAGGGTTAGATGAAAAAAAAAATTTTGAGTTTCAGTTCTAAGTATGGAGAGCCCCCAAAATTTATTATTATTTTTCTATTTTTGTATGAAAATCTTAATGCGGTTCACAGAATACATCTACTTACTAATTTTCAACAGTATAGATCTTATAGTTTCGGTAAAAAGTGGCTGTGACATACGGACGGACAGACAGACAGACAGACATGACGAATCCATAAGGGTTCCGTTTTTTGCCATTTGGCTACGGAACCCTAAAAATAACGGTTACCACGTTTTAAGTTGGAAATAGGTTGTTTTGTAAATGGCATCGTTATAATGACTTCATTATTACCGGTATGTGGAGTATCTATAGATACATGGACGTCTCATAAAAAGAAACAATGTATAAATACTGATAGAGACAGATATATTTTATGAGCATCACGTGACGCAAAAAACACGTGGTAGAGTCTTCTCTATATGAATGTGATCAGAATAATTGATTATGAACATAATTATCAGAGTGCGATTAAATTACACGCAAATTACATGTGCTTTTGAACACTAGATTGTTGTCTAATAAGGTGTATAATTGTGGACTAATAGTTTCCCACGGCTTCGCTCATGTGTACTTCCATTTGAAATTTCATCTCAGCTTTATTTCCTAAGAGGATTTTAATTTATATCTTTATAATAAATACAGATAAACGAAATTGAAGCCTTTTTTGCACCTCTTCATAGTACCTATGTAAGTATGTACCAATAACAAACAAATATTTCTGACTACCGCTCAATTGCATGTCTAGCTAATCTCCGTCCGACATAATATTATGGTTTTCCTTTCACGTGCTTTTAATTTTTGTTTTTTTTTTCATTTAAGTAATCGAAATGGAATGTATGAAATCCGATTTATTGTCGACCTCACAATTCATTCAAAAAAAGTCGTAATGCAGTACTTTTGAGCCAAAAAAGTAAAGTAAAGATAACAAAGGATATAAAAGATAGTGATAGTGACACACATACGAAGAAAAAGTTGTTGATGATCCTAGCCAAGGACTTTTGTGGAATGCGTGTTATTTCGCCGTTGTTTGAAAGAAGCGATAAAAAACAGATAGGTATGTAGGTTGCAGTAAACCGGTTATCCGGAGAATGAAGCTGAGTTATTACAAGGAAACTCCTCAGTGAATATAATTATGTATTGCGACTTTTGAGGATAAATAGGTTTATTGTCGTTTCAGGTGATTGAGATTTTTTTCATAAATAAAAACTTTCGCACTTAAGTGTTAAGGTTTTTTACACTACGAATTGACAACTAAATCCTTTATTTTTCTTAGAGTAACATTTAATCAATGTTCATCTTTACATTATACATATTAATAGAAGATTGTAAGTAGAAAAAAACACTGTAGGAAAGTTTTTAAATTCGTTTCGATCTAAAGTACTAAATACTAAAAATAGCTCTTTTTATGCGTAGTCGATCGATTACACGGCACAATATTATTGGGGCCATTCTATTCCATAAACATCAATGATTTACTAAATTAACATGCACTTTATTGACTTATTCTTGTATTGTATAAAAATAAAAGGCTAATGCGATATATTGGCGCCGTAATGATTTCAATATCTTATCGGAAATGATTTTTGTCTTATACCTACCTACGTTTGTGAACTAAAAAGATAACTTCCTATATTACCTGATAAACGATAGACTTTGTTTTTGACTTGCGTACCCTAAACAGTTACTTCACTAAAACTAGAAAATATTAGTTGTTTTTATATGAATGTGATAAAGGGCAACAAGTTACAGGGCATTTTGAATTCGTAATGAATGAATCACGCAGTGGCAGAAAATTAATAGTTGTAGCACTTTTGCTACGAGTAGAAGTGGCGTAGCAGTAGTGTAGACAACAATTTAACATCATTCACATCCCACATACTGTCTATTCTAAAATAATCTAGATGTCAAAATCATCGTAGGCGCCACAAATATTTAGTTATATTATGTTACATAATTATTATCATCTAGCTAGACACAAACTAAATGCAAATGTTAACATTATTTTGGCTGAAATGAGTTTCATTTTCAAAAAGATTGACGTTGTCTGCGGTTGTGTTGGTCCAAGTTTGGACCAAAGCCATAAAATATATAGGTGTGTATAGATGAGATGAGATGATAAATCGGTCCAACGACGTTTGACAGGATTGCCAGAAGAAAGAAACAACTTGTGTAAGGGAGTGTTTTCCGTGGTTACAATTGTTTGGTATGGTTCCACAGTAACACCAAATTTTAGTGTCAACCGCAGAAACATTGAAAACTTCTTTAAAAACTAATATTTTCTAACTTTTATCTATATATACATAGCATAAGACGCTAATTATACATATATGCTTTTACAAGTACTTTTGAATCCTATCTTTGTGCTTCTTATTTTGTATTCAATTCCTTCATAGCAATCCTGGAATTTAACCTGTGAAGCGATTCTCACTTCTCTCTGGACTCATAGTGCTAGCAGCACTATGTTTCCGGTATGTCTTAACCTTTAGTCTCTAAGTCTTTAATTTTTTTTATTTGACTGTTGTGTATCATTTTTACTTTACATTTTTATACCTTCTCTTTTTCCTTCCAGTATTGTTTTTTATATAATACTCGCACAAACTAGAATTATAGAGTTTAACTGACTATAAATAGTTATCTATCTCGTAATTTAGATTTCCACGATCAATGGCAAAATGGCGTTGCATCGTTAAAAGAATGACGTCAATGTGTCTTCAGATAGTTCCAATTAAGTCGACCTTTAGCCTATGGCTCGTGTGACAATGATAATTTCGAATATATTTATAAAATAATAAAAAAAACAAATTTGCTTCGTTAAGGCCCAATTTGTATCAGATTTTTGGAAGCGGGCTCGGGTATATAATCACTTCTTAATATTGTTTTACTTGAAAAGCAGTTATAAGACTAAATATTTGTAGAAAATAAAGTTCTAATCATCTTTACACCGGAATAAAATACATACTTATTTAGTAATTCCAGTGTAACGGAACCTGATAATGCTAAGCGCATTCTCTGTTACTTCTAGCTTACTATTTCCAAAGGAAGCTAATTTTTAATTAATATAATTAAATTGTAGCTGCACCGAAATCTGAACTATTCTTACTTAGAAATACCGTTACGATTGCGCTAATTCGAGAATAGGAATACTCTTTTTATTTAACGATATTTTGAATGCGTCTACTTACAAAATGTAATTATAAATGGATGTCATAGAAATTAACTTCAAAATAATATTAGTAACCTTAAAAGCGGCCACCAGCTTGTCCCTCTTCGGGTGTGAAGGGAAAACGATGTAGTTAAATGGGCGGGTCTCAATACCCTGCGTTTATGTTCTTCAATGCAATTTTCCAATACAAGAAGAAGAACGATTTCAATGGATTTCACCAAGACTACATCTATTGTGTGGATTGGACCCTACCTCTAAAATGTATAGGCATTGTGATTTATAATGTATATAGAATACAGATGTTTATTTATGGTTTATAAGAGCAATAACATTATTTATAGTAACAATAAATTCATTATTGCATTATATCTGGAACATGTGCATGTAAGAAAATTACATGTGTTAGCAATAAAGATACGACAAGGGACTATTTAATGGTGAAGTATCAAATATCAACCTTTATTAGGATAGGCATTGAATATCAAGGTGTGATATCGCGCAGTTTGCCATATCAGTGAATGCACTTATTTGCAGTATTGCATGCACCTCTTAGTCACTGTACATACTGGTGGCAGTTAAATGACATGTTGCTTGACAAAAGCAAAATACTTGCGTAACAATGAGATAAAGCATTCAAATAAATGCACTCGTCAAGTGACGAATAGAGCATGTAGAAATAATGATTTTCCGTCATAATTATACCTACTTATATGTAGGTACATACCTAACATAGTAACTTCCTAACGCTCAGCTTACATACCTAGGTGTATAAGCTGAGTGTTAGGAAGTTACCGTGCCTATTAAAATTAAAAAAAAATGCAAAATTTGCATAATAGAAACTCATTCTCAATAAAGAAATAGCGAACTGTTGCGATGCATAACACATTGACGACTCAACAATTTTATGCATTTTATGATACAAAAAATACGATCAAAACATAGATCTGTATGAAGATAGTTGGTACCTATACTGCTTTGATTTAAGACTTTACGTACAGTGGGCCAAACATCAAGCTTTACAAACCTGTCAAACTACGACCAATTTTCAACTTAATATCGATCGCATAGTTTTATTTTGATTGAGACTTTTCGACATATTTGTATAGCTTGATGTATGGATGGCTCAGTGTACACTAAATTTACGAGTAACTCCCAATAAGTTAACCTTTTTTTTTTCTTAAAATATGATAATCTTCAAAGTTAACTTCAGTACAAAAGTGCAGTGTGTTATGTTTATTTTTATCTTGTTACCTACTTTACGAGAGCTTTCTCATTTCCTTCTAGACATTCTGCATATCGGGTACGGGTTTATAGCCTAGCTTGCCCCATTCCTCGAACGGTTCTGTAGTGGAACAACTGTGCACTATTGTTTATAAACAGCGGTCTTCATTGCGCTGACAGTATGGTGCCATTCCCACACTGCTCGCATGCTTTCTACGAGGAATTTGGTAATTTTTCAATAGACTACAATAATTATTATGTTTATTTAGTACAAAATAACAAAGATTATGTTTATTTACTTAAAAAAAATTCGAACAATAAGTTTATATTTTATAATATTATTTCTGATAGCATGAAATTCGATTATTGAGAGAGCATTTACCAGTTCAATCGGTAAAATCCAATAAAAGACGGATGAATGATATGGTTACCGGAAAAATATTAGTTTCTGTTGATGCATCCAGAGTAATATAAATATATTTATCTAGCTTTGTTTTTACTACAAACCCTGTTAAAATACTTTATCATTAATTATATTAATGGGAAAAATATATCAATAACTTCATTTCCTTTTTTTCAATATGCTTTTGAAATACCTAGTTTATATCGTGTTTTTACCTACTCTTACACTCTATCAAATCTTAAAGGCGATATTTGTATTTACAATTTGTAACTATTGTGAATCATTCATGTTTATCGAGTGGTTCGCGCATAGAGCACAGCTCTCTCCTGTATCGGCCGGTGGCAGAAATCGCGACACAATCCAACTGTAAACTGCGATGTCGTTGACATCTGCATCACAATTGCATACATCGCAGTGAGAGAGATCCATCTTGATTTTATGATCAAGAAGCTACGAGTATAATGCAGTAATTCATCCTAGACGTCTGCCATCAGATTTATACTGTATTTTTTTATTGAACTCAAGATCTCGTCGGTCACTTACCATCAGGTAATAAGTTTACCCTTCTTTCTGCCACTTGCTATAAAAAAATTCTTACATCGTTTTTTTTTAAATATTTGTTGCTGCCTTTAATGGATTGACACGGAGTAAAGCTCTAAAATTTAAATAGAGTAACTTTAAGTTTTAATGCAATTTGCAAATAAAATAGATATAGATCAGTTCTTAAACATAACAGATGGTTAACAAATGATAAAAGGTAATTGTTAAGTTGCGTGTCAGATCAAATTATAGAGTAGCGTTCTGGATAACCGTGCAAGTTCAAGCCTTGGATTTTTGAATGACTTAATAAGTAAAGAAATAGCAGTCATTTCAACATGTACTGTACATAGGTACGGGATTGCTTTATAAAATACGAATAGTGCTAAGCTTGCTTTACTGTCACCTCATCTATACTCTGTCCGCATGTTGGCTCATTCTCTTTAGTACCTGCTTGCTTGCTATCTCTACGTATCGCTTAATAAAAGCAAATATTTACGATAGTACATTTATGTGAATCAAATCTATTCATGCCCTCCATTTAACATTACTATGAGGAGTTTTAATATGATTGAACTTTAAATAGGTGAATAAGAGTGAGAATTTTGTTAAATCAAATCTGCTATATTTGAATAATCTATATTTATCTATACGGATGGAAATCTTCGACGGTTTATTAGGTCATTGATCGATATTGAACTCATTTGTGAAAGGCAATAAATGCAATCAAATAAACTAATAAAGTGAAAATCTACCATAATCCCGTATTATGGCATACTCTATTAGTTTGATAAGCATCACGTGTTGACAACGTGATATGTCAGTACACATAATTTGGCCCGTTCATTTTTGCATCACCTATGTTATAAACTGGAACTTATTAGCCAATTATTATTCATGTTTGAGTATGAAATAAAAATGTGTGTAAAAGAATTATTATCTATTCATTATCACGTTATTAGTAGCCTTAAAAATGTTAATGTGTTGCCAACGGAGAACCATCTGCGAATGGATTGGGGATCGGTTTTTTATTTGATTTGTACCTGAGCTCTTCTTAGAATAATCGTTTTGTAAGGTGTGCGGTGTGCCTATACATTTGTATGTCTGGAATTTTGGAATGTTGACAACAACATCGTTATTCAATTTTGAATACAATTTTGCGGTATGCTACATAAGAAGAGCATGCAGCATTCCATGCTTATTTACCTAAAATTGTAGACAGTAAAAGACACAAACCAACATATTTATGTAAAGACCATTAACGTGCATCTATCTAATAAAATATACGAGAATATAGAAAATAAATGCTTTCCATTTCAAAAAGTTTGGATTAGATTAATATAAAATAAAATTCTTAAAATTATGGATTTAAGCACAATGCAAAGAATTTTAGTATCATTTAAATTGTTTGGATCAGGTCTAGATTTACATGGAAATATAAAGTACCTATGAGCCTTACTAATATTCCTAATTTAGGTACATAGGTCCAATATTAGTCATGAGTTATAATTATAAGTGAGATAATAAAGGATATTTTTTATAGTTATTTATAGGGTATTGTGACTTCATTATATTAGTAATACAATCGATTATGTTAATAAAATATAAGCGGTTCTTTAAAAGCAAAAGTAATCCGCATCAATTTTATTATAGATATTGTAGCTGTTGAGAGCACAATTAATCGTAATCAATTTAACGGCTGTCAATAGTAAAGTTATATTTGATGATTTGCTACGGTCATTAATAAACAATACTAACTCGTGTATGAATAGAGTTATTTATGATAAATTACATGTAATTAGTTGTAATATGTCCTTGTGATAAAAGATCTTTGGGGAAATTTACCTAGCATCGGATTCGGTTAAATTATGAATTAAATAATGCAATTACGGATCCATTGTTATATATTCGTAACATAAAATTTTCCTCACTTTTGAGGTCGAAATTTATAGTTACATTTACAGATAAGTTATGACCGATAAGTTTATAAGTGTATTATTAACAAGTATAACAATACTAGCTCCCAATAGTCCCAATATATAAGGAAACAGCTATTTTAATGATACTCTAGAGTTCAACTACGGTATTAAATATGTTGTCTAATGTAATGATCCACCGAAGTTTCATACCGCCGAGGCAATTTTGTCTCTTTATTACTGCTTGCATGTTAGAAATTCATCACACCACATTGTCTGTGACTTAGCACTTGTGATCCAAACTTTTTACGACCAAAACTAATAGTGGTAGAGTCGAATTACATGTATTTATATTTATTAGTATATCTTATATATTGAAATATATATGTTTTAAAGTAATTAAGGAGGAAGTGGGAGTGGGCTGGCCATGTCGCCCGTAAGGAAGACTCATGGTGCACAAGGCAGTAGTGGAGTGAAGACCGTGGAGCGCGAAACGCCCACGAGGAAGACCACAGATGCGTTAATTGTGGCGGGAACAAAGTGGATAGAGACTGCTCAAGGTCGCGAAAAATGGCATAAACTGAAGGATGTCTACACCCTAGCGGTAGAGAAAGGCTGAAGTAGAAGAGGAAGAAGATATGTATTTTATGCTTGAATATTTTAGTTTTTGACAATTCGTAAGTGCTTCTGTAAATGCCTATATGAATAAAAATATTTTTGAATTTGATTTTGACTAAACAAATCGAGCATTGCAGCTTCATCAAATCTGTTTGGTTCAGGTGTAGAGTTTACACGGAAATATGAATACAACTAGAGTAGCCAATTCCAAATGACATTCAAAGCATGTTCCGCAGTAACTAGATACCTATTTAATAATCTGTGGTTCCGCCATAAAAACGAGACAAAGAGGCAGGAAGTACACATTGTATTGGGTTAACTGCAATGTATTGTACAAAATATAACATTAAATATCAAACGCAACTCAAACCTGGCGGTAACACACCTAAATAGAGGGATTTTAATAGAAGTTTATTATGTTTTTAGAGAAAATGTTAGCTAAAGAGAAGATAATGTAGATGACACAAGATCCAATAATAATGTTGTAATCAATCGAACAATAACTGCTAATTTTCGAGCAATCCTTATGAATGATGCACGTTTTGCTTTATGCTCTTCTTCTGATAACAATTTTAGGTACTAGCCTCAGTTAACTCTATGCTGAAAATAAGTTAACAGAAACAGGGATGATGTCATATTTTGCTCGTAAGTATAGCATGTGTAATGGAATGTCTCAAAGACTTAATGTCTTATCCTACCACTATTATAGGTTGTCATTACCTTCCGACTTGTTTGACAACACTTTCACGTTTTCACGCAGAAGTAGAAGTTATTTTAACTTACTTGTTCTTAAAGCGTACCTATGTCATTCCAATGATAAAAATTCAAAGAATGAACACGAACTTTGGAACGGTTATCGTGCTATGATTAATTCGTTTCTCGAAATATATTTATTTATCCTTTTGCGCAATTGGCTCAGGAATAGTTTTAATTGTGGACGATAATAAAGTTCCTAGATCTGTAGATTCTACCGGCATTCTGTAGGCGGTAAACAATCTTGTAATTAAAGTGCCTCGCTATGAATAAGGCTTTATTGAGTGTTTATCACGAGAACCTTGTCTGATTGCAATAACATGTAGGTATACCAAATCCAGACAATACTAAGACATGTAGCTACTAAGCGAAAATTTCCGGCGAGAAATCAAGTAATTAGGTAGACATATAGATACCTAAATACCTACATCGGTAGTTACATGTTTACAAAACATTTTTTAGGAAAACATTACAGACACAAAATTGATTTGATCTTATCGCTATTTGTGTTAATGTTGGTACTTTGGTTGAATGATTGGATCTAATCTTTTACAACATACTTATTTTTCTAAAAAGTTTTCGTCCAAATAAACCGTAAATGATTACGACAAGTATCATGTTCGCATCAGTCTCGTGTGTTTTACCTCAAGCAGAGATAGCTACTATCATTCATGTGTAAGTTAAAATTTGTTTGACGGTTGGTCTGTTTACTAAAGCCACAGCATAAATGATAACCCATTTTAACCTTCACTTTAATTAACGTAACGAATTTATGCCCGTACAACGATTTCTTTGATTTGCTCTACATAAGGAACGTAATACTCGTACGTATTTCCCGCGTTTCGTTCTTAGTACTCTATCGTGGTGCATCATAACGTGACTTTTTTCTAAAATATCGAGAATCGCTTTACGCAATAACACGTCTAGATCGTTAAGAAAGCGATATTGTCACAATCGTTTCTAGAATGTTTAATTCTTCACCACGTGAATATACGCGGGAAATCTTTACCTAAGTGACACGTTTTGTGTATGGCAGTTTATGGCGCAATTAATTATATTAGTTTACAGTAAACAAATGCCAAAGTAAAATTGTTGAAACACATGCCTTGGCAACCGTATCGAGTGCTCGACGAATTTTAATGAAGTTTGTACTTTTTAAATAAATGTCGCCTCAACATATGTTACATGTACCGACGCGAATTTCACGCTTGTTTCTAAAAGTATCATGCCGTGAAAAATATAAATTGTTTTGAAAACATGCATTGAGTCATTATGTTCACGTTATATTACGAGGTGGGTGGCATGAATGACGATCCATGGAAAAATAATTTCAATAGGTAGGTAGGTACAATGTAAATTCCACATTAACACATAAAATATTATGTAGGTACTTAAATAAGAAAAAAACGTGGTTCAGTATGATTAATAATTTTCAATTGCGTGAGATAACGTATTTTTTTTTGCTATAAAGGAATAAGTGAAAACATATGTATAAGCGACACGTCAACACATGGTTGCATGCAGTAAAGATAGGTTATAATTGACTTACCACATAGTGCGGTTCCATATTCCTTCCAATGCGAACGAGTTTTGGCAGTCATTGCAATTGTTGTATTTTTAATTTTTGGACCAAAATTTTCTTTAACTGGGTTTTTTGGAATGAGATTATCTTGAGCACTGAATTAATATTGAAAAAAAACTATATAAAATTCAAATCCATCATAAATGGTATAAATAATAACGATATATACTAAAACTAGCTAAATATCACAATATACTATATTCGATCTAAAAATTAAATTGGTTTTTATACGAAACGTTATAACCGATTAGGCTTCATTTTGGAAGGTTTATGTGTTGTTGGCTTGCTGGTTCATAGTGCGAGAAGACTCAAAGTCGTGGAAGCGCGACGGCGACGGGTGAGCAACTGAACTGAACGATGCGCGAACGATGGATGGAGGCGAACGAACTACTCGCAACGCACTAAGTGGGACGGAATGAGGCAAATCGGCGCGGGCGCACGCTTTTGCTGCTTGTTTATCGGGAGGCGGGTAGCTCTTGTTGAGATAAGGAGAAGGTCGATAACGCGGCATGAGCACGCGGCCGCCGCTGCCCGCCGGCGCCCGCGCACCGGTCAGTCAGCCGTCTCCCGCGCCGACTCGCCCGCGCCCGCCGCGGCGCCCTGGCGCGCCCCGCTGCATCAGCCCTGCCTCTATCTGCCGAGATAATTATTTTTAGACATTATACTCCAAAAATACTACTGACAATCGTTTTATCTGACACATCACGAGACTAGACTCATAGCACGAATACCTTGCTGGCGTTGATTTGTGTCACCTGCTCCAAAACATAGAGCTGCAAACTGAACGGTTTGTTCGCGCTCAATTTGCGGGAAGAGAAAATAAGCCGATATCTTTGCGTATCACACTTATACCTATAATTTTAGAACGCATTTCGGACGATATGCGAGTGTTAGCGTCTGTGAACACGATAGAGACACATCTTTATCATATAAAAATGTAGAGTTTACAAGTGGGTTGACACACATTTTTTTAAGCGCAGGAAAATAGTAGAATATTTTTCAGTGAAATTGAAATAATATTTCAGTTTTATGTTTTGATTACTGGTGTATTTTCAAATCTTAAACTGTTGATCCTTCGATAAAAAATTTAATGTTTACGTCAATGTTTTCAGTTTTTAAGTTTATAATAATACTATAATGATGCTTGCTGATAATTATGTAAGAAATGTTTAATTGCAGTTCGAATATAGATAACATCATTAATACTTTCTTTATAAATACATATCTGTCAATTAAATTTATATTTTGGGATGTGGCATCCTTATACCAATTTGCCTTATGATTTTGGCAAGTATCAGTTGAGTATATAAACAACTATTAGCACAGTAATGTCATGGGAATTAACCTTTCGAACATAAATATATCATCAAAAGTAAATACTCGTATGTATGTATTTTTGTTTATATGTGCTAGGTGTTTTTAAACTCAAGTTAAATTTAGATTGGCTACCAGCCTAAACCACCCACCAACTTGTACCCGTTGTATTGGGTCATTGGCTTTAATAATCGATATGTTTGGCCAAGTGGTAGGTATGAAATGTCACTTCACATACGTGAGGTCGATAGTTCAAATCTCCATATCTCGGCGCACATCAATTTTTTTTTCGGAGGAGAATGCTTTTGTGCACCATAACCGCAGGCTAGCTAGACTTGCGGCCGTGTGTGGGACTCGAGACTAAAGCGTCCACTGCCCACTAACTTCTCCGGTTACCCCTTCACACCCGATTGGGACAAGCCGGTGCCAGCCTTGTGGCTATTGACCAGCCCATCCCTGGATTTTTCTATGTGCGCATTTACCATCGGCGGTGATGGAAAACATCGTGAGGAAACCTGCATAGTAAGTCAAATAGCTGTGTAGGCATGATCTAATTGGTCTGGTGTCAGATGGCAGTCGCTCCAATAATAACTGGATTTGCCAAATTTTGGATCGTCGTGCAAGCGTAATGACTAGTTTGGGACAAAACGAAAGAAAAAAGCTGTCTGAGGAACGTGTCATCTGTCTTGGTACAAAATAGTTCAATGACGTAGACTTTAAAGTGTCTAACTAATGAATGTCTTTGCACTATTTACAAACTCATTAAAATTTAAATAAGAAACAGTTTTCACCTCACTTTCGGCTAGTATTAGTAGGTATACTGTGTGTTGATAGTATCAAAGCAAATTGTTTATTTATTCCAATCCTGGTAGAGCCTACATTACTATTAATGTATCCTACATATCTATATGCATGATAACTGAATTTGAAATTTATATTGGTTAAATATGAGGTGATCTCCGTCGCCCAGTTATTTTAGTTTACATTTATAAATAACTTTTTACTTGATGCGGTTTTTGCGGCGGCTACAAGACAATAACGTGCTCACTTCCGACTGATTTAAATCTTTATTTTCATTGAACTCTTCTTCAAGGTGCGCGAGTTGGCTTCATTCCATTAATTTATATACGAAGTTAGGACAAAGGTTGTTGCAAAATACTTTCAACGTTCACAAGCTAATGTTTTTTCTTTATAGTCGCGACAATGGATGCGGCGATGAGAGATAAATACCAAACGTAATGTATTACACTTTTTATGCTAATTTGAGTGTACCTTCATACAGCATAAATAAATATTAAGTGAAAAAAATGTTTTCACAAAGAAATAATTATTCTATTTGCAAAAATAACTTATTTTCATGACGTGTATCTTTGTCAATAAGTAAATAATCTATATTAGCTATTTTATTTATCGAACCTGGAATGAACTAGTGGTTGGGTAAACAACCTAGGTAAAATTAGGTATATTTTAGATCAGTTCACTGCATTGCCCTAAAGTTACTTATTATCATATTTGAATAACATATTACTGAGAGT
The DNA here is from genome assembly GCA_949319885.1 of Mecyna flavalis. Lineage (NCBI taxonomy): Eukaryota > Metazoa > Arthropoda > Insecta > Lepidoptera > Crambidae > Mecyna > Mecyna flavalis. The sequence continues at coordinate 14,237,767 of OX439426.1, forward strand.
ATGAATGGATATTGAGTTATCAATTTCACTATTTTCTATTTTATGCTGATACAAACAATTCGTATGGGACAGACACACTTAGATAAACCGCCGATATCTGAATAAAACATAATTTTATTTAAATCACGTAAAAAATTGTAAAATTTCAGCAGTGGCTTTGAAGTTCAGCGAAAAATAACTGACGTGTAAGGTTTAATATTTTAAAAATACAAAATAATTTATTTACCACAATTAATCACTAATCAAATGTGTTACTTTAAAAAAAAAAAGAGTAGCAACATTTTTTTGGGAAAAAGATGGCGGCACGTCATTCAATTTGGAGAACGGGACGCGTGGGATAGGAAAAAAGTATAGAATTGTTGGTAATCGGGTGTTCGTGCTATAAACATTGTAAATAACTAGTTAATCCATTGTAAACAAGGATAAAATATAATGTTTGAGTCGTATGTGGAGTTTCGTTCCTTAAAGACGCATAATAAAAAGTGCAGAAATGTAATAAATATTTGCCATAATTTTTCAAAGTGCTCTTTAACTAGTAATTGCAATTAGCGTAGACCTAAAGTGGCGGAAGGCCAGAGAATAGTGGATTCTAATTCCCGAAGGGAGCTTGCGAATGCCGCCACTTGTAGGCGGCAATCAAGGTAATGGAGAGAATTAGTTGCTATTCACGGCTTTAAACAAGGTCAAATCAAAATCATAAATATCTTCATTTATTAAATTAGTAAGCATATAATATATAAAACATTAATGAAACGTCAAGATCCTTTCATAAATTATATTATCATGAGTATAAATATATACAGTGAAGTTTGAAACGTCACAGTCGTCAGCAAGAAACTCGGCGTCAACCGTTTTTGATCTCCAGAATTGCAATTGATTTAGGTCAGGGAGACACTAGGTTAATGTTGATAGAAGTGTATTATCATCGATGTATCGATCGTAACTTTTACGTAGAATGAGTCAGACAGTCAGTGAAGCGAGCTAATCGATGGCGTTGTAGTACAAAGATCGGTAATGCGGAAAAGGCGGGGCTTTGTTTACTCTCATAAATAAACTCTCACTGATGTTTGCTTGTTGTTTGGTTTAAGATATGATAATGTGAAGTCAATATTATTCGATGTTTTCTACTACTTTTTAAATTAATGAGACTTGATCGAGCACTTTACGACCGTCGTGATTACCTACAATTTCTGTGAAGTATTCGAAATCTCGAAATATTGGCTTAAAATGTTGATTCAATAAATTAATACAACAAACAATATTGCTGTTTTGTTCCAATTTCATTAAATTTAAACTGTACTGGTCTCTGAAAATGATATACCTATTGTGAAAATAATATATGTAGCGTGTTAGGTAAGAAGAAGAAGGTAGGAAGAAGAAGAGTGTTCAGAATCCGATTATAATAGGAGTCCAATTCGCTATAAAAAATATATCCTAAATTTTTATAATATGCATGAACTACCTAAAAATCCCGTATGCCGGCCGGCCTATTGATCAAGGGATAATTAAAACCCTCAAAAGTCATTATCGGAAGATTTTAGTACAGAAAATGATGAACGACATTGAAAAAGCGGCAGGCTCATTTTCCGTTAATCTTTTTGATGCTATTGAGATGATAGCCACAGCATGGGCTCGAGTGACTCCGGATACGATCAAAAAGTGTTTTCTACACGCTGGGTTCTGTAAATCTTCGGTTATCACAACAATTATTGACGACGATTTTGACGATGAGTTGGACTGACAACATCGCCAAGCGGAACAAATGTTGCGGATTGGGAAACATAATAATATGTCAATATTGACAGTCAGCTTATCACCACTAGCAATTTGACTGATAATGAAATTGTTGAAACTGTTCTTCTATCACCTACGACGCAAGATGAGGAAAATGAGGAGGAAGAAGAAGATGGCAAGGAAGGTGAGATTCCTACAACTGAGGATGTGTTATGTGCTGTGACAAAGCTCAAAAGATATTGTCTATTTGGTGATGGAAAGGATACTATAGACATTGAAGGAGTAATAAAAATAGAATACACCCTACAGCGTATGCTAGCACAAAAAAAATATATTGAAGAAAAGTAATATTACTTTTTTTTTTAAATGTATCAGTAAATAGCTATGTTCGCAAATATTTTTAACAATAAATGAATATAAACCATGTACTTACATGTCTGTATCTTTTTGCCTTTGCCTGTAACGACATCCGGATGTAATGACGAAATAACAGTGGTCCCTTCATCGTCGTTATACCCGAAATCCACGTATTTTTGTTTAGAGAGTATTAGCTGCGAAACGGCCCCTAGCGCACACGGTACAGTGAAAATTGTCAACATTAAATAATAAAGAAACATTTTGGCATTGAGAGGAAAAAAAAACATTCGTTTATAATTATGTCGCTTTTAAATTCATACAAGTATAAGGCTCAAATAAAAACTTTAAATAGGAGGGCCTTAATCAAATAATATGCCACGGGCCACAAATGTTCATTGGCAACTATTTTGGCCTAAACCCACTTTTTTTTTACCTTAACACATGAAATTGTATAATATGATAAAATTGTTTAATATGAATATAATTAAATGCTAAGATTCATATTTAAATGATTTTCAATTGAGATTGTAATGATAAATGTAAATTGAAAGTGTTGATAGATAGATAGAGTAGAGTTACTCTATAATATCATCATGAGACCATAAGTACCTACTTATTTGAACCCTACAAGAATAAAGAATCTTTTGATTTTAATTTTAATATGTATTCAGTTTTGTCTAAACTCTCTCAGTTTGGTCTTAAGTGTTAGATGCAATTTCCAAACGCATTCGATAAAGTGAAATGCAATTTGTCATGTATACGAGTGACATTAATAAACTGAATAGCATGCAGTCTGATCGTTAATCACGGTCTTTGCTTATTATTTATTTATTTATTTATTTAAACTTTATTGCACAACAAAGGTACAAATTGGCGGACTTAACGCCATAAGGCATTCTCTACCAGTCAACCATTGGGCGTGACTGAAAGGGGCGATTGGTGCGGTAATTTAAAAGGAGATATTAACCTATTAGTGTAGAAATGGCAATATTCATAATATTAAAAATACAGAATAAAATTAAAAAATAATATAAACATAAATATACATACATAAATACTTACTACAATGATATACCTACATTAATAAATAGAAATTTAAAAGAAAAACTGAAAAAAATAAAATAAAAATAAAAAATAGAAATAAATTATACAAATTATATTGAATAATTGAGTCGGAAAAAGAAGGGACATGACAAGAGAGAGAAAAAAAAAACTAATTTTATTAAAGAGAGTTCAAAAGGGAGGCACGAATACGTTTTTTAAAAAGGAACTTGTTTGTAGACAATTGAAAATCGGTTGGGAGGGAGTTCCACAACCTAATGGCAGAGAGCGTAAAAGATTTAGAGATATAACTAGTCTTATGAGAGGGGGTGCAGAGATTATGTACATATTATGTACACTTTAGTGGAAATAGGCAAAATTATAAATTGGTTTTCATGTCTAAATATTGCTTTAAGGCTTGAAGTAAGCAACAACATTGAATTTATTTTGAAATTTTCAAGTGTTGTTTATAGCAAATAGTTTGTAAAAAAAAAAGATACGGTGCGATAAAGAGCTTTATTGTTCAATGAAAGTCATCAACAACAATAGGTACGAGTAATTTGCAGAATCTTATTGAATATTAAATCACACTAAAAAAATCTGAAACCGATAGAGCATGCCGGTTATTAAACACGAATTCACGGAGAGCTACTTACGTAAAACTTTTTTTTTTTTATATATTATAGGGGGGGAAAACGAGCAAGTGGGTCACCTGATGATAAGTGATCACCGCCGCCCATAAGCACCCGGGACCCCCTTGGGGTCTCAGGCGCGTTGCCCGCCTTAAGAGACGACAGTTATTAGGTCTCATATACCCAGTAATTTCACTAGCTTACTAAACTACGAACGATTCCCATTCTGAGTACAAAATGTGTAATTTTCAAACGTTAGATTATTGATGTAATAAGATTTACAAATGTTATCTTAATTTAAGATAAGGTTATCATATCACCTATTTGATTGATATGCCTTAATTTTATACTATCTTGTATCTGATGAAATTTCATAATACTTATTTTTTTATGTAACAAAATATAAATAGGATTTATATTACCAAGAACTATTCAAATTCAGTAATGACTCTAATCTGTTTCTAAATTGTTTTATTGAAAAGATAGACGAGTACTACAAATATTAGATAAATGTATTATTTATTTGGTTGATCGTATACTTTTTAGACTTCAACTATGTAGCTATAATTTTCACAGGTAAAATTAAGCCGCTAGACATTAAACAGCTTTGGTGGTGTTCTGGTATACAAATATAGAATTATAGTGGATAATTGAAAACAAGAGCAATACAGCACACTCTCTGGTGAGTTCTCCAATGCAATGCAATAGACCACGGAAAGCCTATCTGCCAATTTAACTAAAAGTAAAAAAAAACCGGATCAGTTACGAATTGCAATTAGTTGTTTTCGCGCTACATAATATGAATCACTCCACGCTATTGGCTCTAAAAATTTCCGACGAGTTCCCAGTGCACATTTAATCTCTTATTTACAAATTTGCTCAATGTCATTTTTTAGGCTTGTTGTAGGTTTTATAATATTTTTTGCAGCTGAAAAATGCTGTTACGCATGCCTGTAGCTTCCGTTTTCAACCTTTTTGGCTTTACTCGTAGCGGTATACACTGCCGGTTTTCTTTTCAGTTCTCTCTAGCTAGGGTGGTAGGGGCTAGGGCGCTAGGGTGGTTACCCTAAAAGGACTAAGCATTGCCTTCGTGACATTATTCCTAACATAAATCTTTTAATATAATTTTAAACAGATAGAGTTATCTACTATCGCATTTATATAATTGATGCCGATATTTTAATTCATTCGGTACGTAGTTCACAATATGATAAGCAAAACTGTAGTTGCTGTGGCAACGGAAGGACCAGTTTCCCGCGAACTTATGGCGTCATTCATTCATTCATTATTTATCATCACGTAGCTAATATCAAAAGTTGCCATCTATAAATATTCATAGAGTTTAGCTCTCCGTAGAAGCATCACACACGAAAACGCAGTGACTGGAACTTGTTCATGAATATTTTTTTTATTAATGCTAATTATTTATGAATAACCTATTATTCTCATCCAACATCTAATCTAAGAAAAATTAAAATATAGGTAAACACAATTTTCGTCGGACGAGCCCTAATGTAGTTGTACAGTTAGGAGTGCGGTGTCGGTGTTGTTATGGACATCAAGGTTTGGCCGGTCTACTAAGATGCCATTATCAGTCAAGGGCAAGTGTAATACAACAGGATTTAGTGGAAAACAGCCCTCCCCTTTTCTGTTCTTGATAGATGGTGAAAGTGCGTAACACATTCCCTGGTCCTTCACAACGAAGAAAAATCTTTTTAATATCCCACACATTTTTCCACACGAGTGCAGTGCTATCGCAAAATATTAAAAACTAAAATCACACATCCTTTTTGTTGGTACACTCGGCGGCAAAAGAAGTCCATCCATTCACGTATCGCTGCAAGACTTATTTCAACAGAACGGGGGGGGGACACATGTCCGGCAATAATATCAACATAATGTTATTTCCCAGGTAGAGATGTGCCGAGTCTCAGGTAGGTACTCGAATACATAAAATACTGTATTCGGATCCACAATACTCGAGTAAAGGTTTCGAGGGGGTATTCGAATACTACCTACTTAGATATTCACTCATTGTGGACGTGAAATATGGAACTTAATTAAATTAAATGTGGCACTTCTTTAATTATTAACATAATTTGTTACGAAATGATAGGACAAAGCAAATACGAGTTCGATTAAAAAAATACAATTCTATCAATTCATTCCTCGCATACCTGTCCAAGTCTTCCGACTCAAGCACTTATTCGAATATTTTTTTATAAATACCAGTATATTCGAATACGAAAAATAGACGATTCGGCACATCTTTATTTCCCAGGTGCAACGAAGGCGAGACGTGGTCGTGGCGACGGTGTCGGAATGTGGACGCACGATCAGGCGCGCGCCGCGTGGAGCGCACACACGCGCGCCAAGTGCCAGTGACATTGTTGGCAGCTGTTCGTGTGTGCGGCACACCACCGCAGCGTGTGGTGGCTATTTTCATGATTGTCGAATTTCGAATTTTGGTGTCGATTTTTTAGTTTTTTCAATAAAAAAATATTTTTGTAAATATGATTTTTTTATAAAAAACACCAGTGGTTAAAAGTCAAGAAAGTCTAGTGTATAAACTAATAGACCTAATTATAAAGGTACATACCTACCTCTTTTTGTTTTAATCTAAGCATACCTACAATATGTTAAAACAGTAAAATTATGTTTTGATTTGATACAAAAGTACCTAAATCAATCGTTTTGCATAATGAAGACTGAGAAACAGGTACTGTTGTTGTTCAAATTAAATCAAAATTAATTCTAAGTTTTAATTTCTCTAAATAGAAACGCGTAAAAATATTTTTATGTTGACTTATAAAAGTCACTACCTCAAATTTCTTCATCAAATTAGTTCTGCAACAAAGAAAAGTTATAGATCGGTTTTCGCAGGGTTCGTTAAGAGCAATCTATAAATTTTACTTTGTTGCAGTACAAACGTCACCGGGAATGTGTAGAGCCAATAACGTGAGTGATTCATATAATTCAAATAAGTCTATGATTCACTCATGCTATACTAGGAGACTTGATTACATCCATTCAATCCATTTACTTTAAGTGTGGAAATAAACAATGTTCTTAATAAGATTCTAGTGAGTTGAGAATACGCCCACAACGTGAGGCAGAGTATAACAGTAGTTTACAGTCGATAGGTATCGCATAATGTAGCTGTGTCAAGTAATCATACAGAACAACGGGTGACGTGCCTTGAACACACCCACAGATACATTTTAATGATAAATTAACGTCATTAACTGATGTTTTACTAGCGTTTTCACATAATATTTCTAGTGGAAATTCTGCTATCAACGTTACAATGTAGAGGTAAAGCTTATAAAATTTTCGGGGCTCGTAATTTTAACGCTATTTTAGATATTTACCTGACATGATGCGTAGTAGCTGTTTCAATGTAATTAGCAAACAAATATCTATAAACGTTATCTTGCAGTATCGTCAACAAGGAAAGGGCATTACTAAATATGTATAGTGAAATTTGCTGCAATATTATTTTGGCTATCTTCCGGCGCTAAAGTTTTAGTACGAGTATAATTTAAGACTCGTAAGCTAGAGAAGTTAAAGTCCTTATAGACGCCACCATTCAAGCCCGACGATTAGTGACGGTGCGTTATTGCTTTCATGGGCCTGGTTTGGAGTGTCTCTCAGTCGAATAAATCATGGTGGCCACATATGGCAGACAGGCAAGGACAGGCACCAACAGAATTGACCAATTTATTATAACAAAATGACATTTTATTCATCAAAAACGATTTATACCCTATGCGTATAAAAACATAATACAGCTATGATACCTGGACGAGATTTACCTATGCGTTTGCTAAAACGGAAGCGGTTCTAGGCCCAGCACAGAAATTGTAAAACGTGAAGTCTTAAGAAGGTAGGTAGGTACTTTAGAGACCAAATGTTTTTGTGTATGCTTGAAACCTAAGTTTATTACGTTATGCCATTTGGTGTAATGGTTGAGAAGTTCTGCAATGACTCTGTTACTGTTTCTGATATAATATAATGTATGTATTTACAAATAAAAAAGTATGTGTAAGTAATGTTTATCTGGCACCAATAGTACAAGCTATGCTTACTCGTAGTTTGGGGCTGACGCGGCGCTGTGTAAGTAGTGTCAAAGGATTATATCTATATAAAAGGATTATTAAGTAATAAAAAGTAATACTTTGTATATGCGAGTAATAAATCTGTAAAGTATGCTAATAATGGTAAAGGGATTAAAGAAAGAAACAACTTGATTATTTATTTATCACTCAAGCGCTATGAGTAATAAACATCTAATTATACCTAATCTAGTTGGTTGAACTGTTTAACTGTACGTTATATTATTATTGAAAAGGATAGACTAATAATAGGTTATTCGATATATTTGTAATTTTATTACATTTGACGATCGATTAGGTGTAACAATTGTAAAAAAGTTGGCTAGTAGGTACGCCATAGGCCGCAGGTTCGGTTCATGCACGGAACAAACTTTTGTGGGCAATAACATTTAAGTATCCGTAGTAAATATGTAGTCAGCTTTGTACAAAGCTGGGCTTAGTTTGGGGCAAGTTAGACAGCGCTATGTATTAATTAGTAAGAAGAAGTTATTACTAATTATTGCTCTCTACCTTGGGATTATCATGTTTTTCGTAATCAATGATAATTGAAATATTTAACTGTACCTAATTATAGTTGTGAACTATTTATTATAGTTGTGAGTGTAAATATTAAATAACAGCATTCATACATAATAGTAATTTATACTTATCCCCACTTACCTTACCCTGCATCCGGATAAATATCAACTTCAATTAGATCACTCATAAAATTTCATCGCATTTCATCATCTGAAATCGCACTTGTGACCTATGTTTTATTAGTTGTAGGTATACAGCGGGATTATGGTACCAATAAAAAAAACGGGATAAAATCCTTGTAAAACTGAAATGGGAGTAACAACACAGACAAACATGGGAATCGGCAGCTGAACGATCTTTTTTATATTCTTTTGATGCTTTTTTTGTAAATGTTGATTGTCAGTGGCGATTTTTTTTATATCAGAGGCGACAAACGAGCCAGCTGGTCTCCTGATGGTAAGCAAGCACCCCGCTGCCCATGGACATCCGCAACACCAGATGGATCGCTGATGCGTTGCCAGCCTTTTAAGAGGTATGTGGGCCTCCGGCACTCTCCAGTGAACCAGACGAAACACAATTAGTAGTCACTATTATGTCACGCTGGTGTTAGGTGAAGTGAAGGGTGGTACTTCCACGGACGTAGTATATATTCTGTGACGGACGGGCCGGCCCATTTGTACTGTAAAACAGCAGGGCTACAAAAAATTTATGTGATTTGGTTTGCAACATGATTTGGGATTTTTTTTGCTGTTTTATTTTTCCACCAAGTGCAACCATCGCCTACAAACAACTTTCTGTTACTTACTTTCCTATACTTCTTTAGGTAAGTTTATCTATATGAATTTAAAACTTTTTACAATTAACAAGACAAATTGAATGTCATTTATGTTACGTGTAAAGGATCGGGTAGATCAATACAATTTACCGACTATAAACACTCTACGCTAATAAATAAATATTACATATTATAAAACAACATTTCTCACCTTGGTATGTCTTTTACTTATCTTATTTATTAAGTATTAACAGTAACCAGAAAGAGGTGTCATTAGTCGCCTGACTTATTATCACGGTTTAGTAAAGTATCGTCCATAAATTACGTCATATGTTAGGGGAGAGAGGGAGTAAAATGTGTTTTTAAATATTTCGTGTTTAATTGTTTTAAGTGTTTTTATAAAAATAGTATGTAAATAATGCCAATTAATGAGTTGGCGGCATTATGTCTTTTTTTTTATACCAGGAGGCGGCAAACGTGCAAGCGGGTCGCCTGCCATGCCGCCCGCCGCCCATGGACGTCTGTTAAGCTTGAAAGCTTTCATGAAATTAAAATACAGACGTAGACTAGAGCTTGCAAAGGGATAGGATAAGGATATAAATTAACTACATGATAGGCATTTTGTAGTTAATTTATCTGATATGTGACTAATTTAGATGATATCTTTTTTAATTATCAAAAAAAGAAACGCAGACTAATAAATTATCTTGAACCTTTATATAAGTGGTAAAACTTGCTCTATATGTTTGGTTACTTACTATTATTTTGATGTTCTCAACATAAATGCAATATTCACCAGCAATAAAATTATTGATGATTGGCGATTTTGCGTCTTATTGATGCGAAGCTTCTATCAAATACATTAAAATTGTTCATTCTTCTAGGCACGCACCCCACCTGATGGTGAGTGAGTGGCCACTGCAGCGATTCTGAGGGCAGTGGGACTATCATAAAGAATGCCACGAGTAACCTTCCGTTCCCCAGCCATGTAGTGTCTCGACCCGGGGAGGTGGGACTACCCACAGAAAACCTTCCACTTCGTCCTCTCTAAACGTGTTGGTCAAGAGGATCAAGCAACTTTCTGTCCTGTGCAAAGGTGAAATAATATAATGTATGTACGTCAAAAATTTTGGTCTACAATTTTTCACACACTTTTGTGTACAATTAACAATCGGTTAGCAACCAAAATACGGTATTTGTATTTCGACATGGATAAATAACAATGAAGGTTAGTGTGCTTGTGTACGACAAAGTCAATAGGACTTATACTTACATTTGACAACCGTATCATAGTATAATTATGAGAAACGTACTTATAAAGTTGGTTATTACACCAGAGATCGCGGAGTCGGTTCTCGCACAAACATTTGGATTGGATGTTTTTGTCCTTATATTATAAAATAAGGTTTATATTCGTTTAATACAAAGGAATAATAATTTTTCGTTACCGTCTTGTGGCTTACTTAGATATTACACGTGTTTAGTAAACCTTGAAACAGTATCAAATTGTGCGTAAGTAATGTCTTAACGGCTTCTTTACAGAATATTATAGGTCTACTCTCGCGAATGAATACCACAGCCCGAGGGCTTTTTAGGCTTCATTATATGGCATGTATTTGGGTATTCTGAGCCCCAAATAGAAAAACAAATTAAATTAAAATAGAAAAAGCGGTTCAGACGAAAAGCGAGGTTGACAGTGCGTACCGTAAAAAAAACGTGATAAAATAGCGAGAGGATATCCCTAGGATTAGAATTTATAAATAATATTGAAAATGTTGTTAAAGTATTATATTAATAAATATCCCTGGACATTATCGCACACCCTGAACTAAGCATTAGCTTGTGCTATGGGTGCCAGACAACGGATAAACATCTATTTATAATTATATAAAACTCAAAGGTGACTGACTGACTGACTGACTGACATAGATAGATATCAACGCACAGCCCAAACCACTGGACGGATCGGGCTGAAATTTGGCATGCAGGTAGATGTTATGACGTAGGCATCCGCTAAGAAAGGATATCTCGATATTCCCACTGGAACGGGAACCACGCGGGTGAAACCGCGGGCGCCCGCTAGTTACTTATATACTTATTTTTGTAAAGACATATAATTATACACAGCCACATTGCACCCAGACCGATACAAACAGACATGGCTCGATTTCACGCGGGTTCGAAAAATCGTGTTTTTGAAAAACTGTCGTGTTTTTACTGACTGATGGCCTAAAACGGTTTCTTTTGTGAAATTATACACCCCTAATGATAAATTCCGGAGGGGTTAGTGCTCAAAGTAGGAAAAAAACAACATTGGTGTTACACGAATGAGTTGGGTGATTACACTAATGAAAATCTATTAAGCACGAATGTTGTTAAAATTACTCTAATTATGTCTTGATTAAATTATAAAAAATGTGTAACATTTAAATCTAATCTAATTTAAGAGCATCGCTCTTGTCGGTCGGTCGGAACATTTGAATGAGTAATTAAAATAAGAAGACCCGGATCTAAGCAGTAGTATTTATACTTAACTATTTTTTAACACAAAAACACATTCTTTAATTCTCAATAATGTGAAAATATCCTCAAATTACTGACCAAATAGCCATCAACTCAATTCTCTGTATGATAATGGAGCGCATAATTAATAACCGCTTGCTTGCTTATTAAGGTAACGATCTCCTAGTGATTCTCAATTCATGTTGGATAAGTAGGTCTACAAGGGACCTTCTTGTTTACGCAACGCATTTATGAAGCGAGACTACGGTAAGGCCATTGCTGTCCTTGGACATATCAAAGGCGTTAAATAAGGTCTGGCACTGAGCCCTTATTAGCAAACTTCCTTCCTATGGGATCCCCGCTCCAGTTTATGTTTAAATCAAAGATTTTCTGACTGGACGTCGCATCAGAATAGTTGTTGAGTTCACCTCCGATTTAAGTACTTGAAATAAATGCTGGCTCCTACCAGAATTTTGGGGTATGCCAACTATAGCACGGTAGTCGAGAGGTACTTGTCCAGTGCATGTACAAGAAGTGGTGAAACTGAGACCTTTAGAGCTGGCATGGTGGACAAACTAAATCATTCTCTTCAAATTGTCTCAGGCTTGGTAGATGTCAATTAGGTCAGCTTTAACCATCGAAACACAGACATTATTTTCATCATTTCACAGAAGATATTTTCCACCAAAAGGAGTACTTTTGAGCTAACTACCACTTTTCGTGGTATATTTGTCCCTCTGGCTGGCTTCAGGTCCTTGGTATGAAAGTATCGAGAGCCTCTTTATAGAATCTGTAACAACACATATGCTTCTAAAAAGCTCGGAAAACTGTTCAGGGTCCTAAACCTTTCAGAACTTAAGTCCGTTAGTGCTTAGAGTATTGCTGCAATCTTTGAGGTGGTTTTGTCGACGCAAGCTGGCTGCCTTTGACTCTATTGAGCAGAGTGTAAAGAGGCTTATCGGTGAAGATGCTTTGTTTAAGAGCTTGCAGTCTCGATCATCGTGGAAATATTGCTTGCCCCTCCATCTTTTACAGTCTCCTCTTTGATGAATATGCTTCTCAGCTGCATGATATAATTCTGCCAGCTACAATACATTACCGAACGACTAGCCCCGGATAGAGACCCCATCTTTGAGACTTCGGTGCTCTGTCGAATCACCTCATTTCAGATTCGATACCTCAGAAAAACGCCAAGCCTAGCGCTCTCCATAGCCCGCTGAACGTCTTTAAACTAGTGGACCAGCCGTGCCGTAAGTGTCCACGTTTCTGCTCCGTATGTCATGAGACGCAGGTGTTATGCATCGTTTTCATGTCAAATTAAAGTACCCACGAGAAACAATTTCATTCGTGTAAATTTGTATTTCATTAGTGTTACTTAAAAATCGACACGAATGAAGCGACACAAATGATATTTTGACCGAAATCCTAAAGTTTTGTTTGGGGAATTGTTTCAAACGCCAACAGAAAGTATATCGAAACATGCGTGTTTATGTGGCTAACCATCAGGCAATGAATTGAATTTTTAGCTAAAATACTTTTAATATAGTAATAATAAACACGAATGAACTTTTTTTTGTCTAAACACTGAAATCAAAACTAATGTTGATATCCTAGCAAAATGAAGCGCGTGGCGCGTACCGTCACCTAGGTGTCTTCGAGTGCGACTGATGCTGTACTAGGTTGCATGGAAGGTTCCACAGAAAACCAACAGGATGTTTGTAAATGGACAGTTATGTATGGTCTACACTAATGAGTGAAAAAAACGGGGTCGCACATTCAAGCCCCGGGAAATTATATTTCTAGATTGTGCTTATTAAAACTACAGATGCTGTCTGACTATACGTTTATCAAAGTGTTAGGGGAAAACAAAAAACTAAGATTTCCCTGAGGAATTAATTAAAAAAAAAAATGTTTTGATGAACAACCGGAAATGGAACCACGTACCACAAATGAAAATATGGACTTTTTTGCAATATTGTCTGAAATGTTTAACAGATAATGTAATATTACTGCTTGCGTCATATAAATAATTAGCCTAAGTACATAATGAAACAAAAACATGGCAATTCAATGGCATATTTTTGAAGTTATTTCACGGAACATGTTTTTCGAACCCGCGTGAAAACGAGCCACATGTTCATGCACACAAACCTTTGTACCGTGCGGGGTTCGAACCCGCGACCATTACACCAAATGGCTAGTAGTATATAATTATAGTATTTATACTCGAAGAAGATGATTGTATTACCCATATTAACATATTATCATTGAATGTAAAAAATGTATTCATCGTGATTTTCATGATTATTCTTGTTATTTCTTCTTGTAATTAATTAGCTTTTATCAGATTGCTGCCATGTACCTTGTCTTTTGGCATTGTTATTATAGATTTGACTTATAGAATTATTATGTACATTGGAAAGTCATATTGAAAAGTGTATTTATTTGAACAGCTGAGTTGGCACATAATTTTGTATTAAATTATAGGTGTAAGGTATTTTTAAACGATTACAAAAAGAAGTAGTACCGTAGTAGTAGTGTTTTTATCTTAGGCTTATTGTTTAATGTCCGAGATTCCGGGGGGCACGGCGGCAAGAGCGGTACGACGGACGATGCTGTCAAGCGGTGATCCGCTGTATTCGAGAACGGGTCTATGGGATTCCATGTCGCAACATCTCGCCGCTGGCGCTGCCGCTGCCGCGCCGCTGCCCGCGAAGTTCGAAGCCGAGGCCTAATGGTTAAATTGGTGAGAAATACTGCAATATAATAATCTCATATTCTTACCATACTCCCTTATACTTAGTTGAGAGTTGGCGTAGTATGTATATGGCGGAAGCCGCGGAAGAAAAGTAGTATCTAGTAGTACTAGTACCTGGGTATTAAAGAAGAATATTTGTCTACGTCTACGTTCTAAAGTGCGACCTATTTATTTATAGGCATGCCGGGATAGGCAATGAACGTAAATATTATTGTATTAACTTTTTACTTTTTTCTATTTATAATTTATATCATTAAATATCTATATTATTTCGGTATGACCCACTTATTTAAGAGCAAAACATTTAACACGTGATATTATTATGTTTTATCGTCGCAAGATTTTTCCAGGTTCCTCAGCCATATCTTTTATTCGTAGTAAAACTGTTGTTTATTAATTAGGCTGTCAAAAGTTATCAGTGAATTTCTTTTAATTAGTGAAATAACACATCCAAGTACTACTCGTAATGTCGCAGTTGTTTTTAAAACCCTTGCTGATCGTAAAAAATCATGTTATTCTTATTATTAATGGTTTAAGTTATATTCCTACTAGTTCTTACTAACTCATATAACTAATGTTAAAACGCGAAAGTAATTATCTCTGTCTGTCTGTTACGCTTTCACGACTTAACCACTTTTTAGAATTATGTGAAGCCAAATAGAGGACGGGCACGGGGTGTTCCAAGATAAAGTAATTTCGAGGTTTCACGTGGTTTCACGTCGATTTTTTTAAATAATGGACTCATACCCATTTTTATGTGCAACACGGTGATTCCGCCAATGTCAAGTGTTCAGAGAGATTTATTGTCATGTGAATTATTTCTTTCATCTATGTAGCTTTTACATATTTAATGTACGGACGGCAGCAGATCAACCCATCTAATCTGTCAAAAAACTCAATTGAAAGAGAACTCTATGTGAAGTGAATAAAGCTAAAAACTGATTGTAGAAATTTGACATATTAGGGAAGTCTGATGTGCTGTCGAACGGTACTAAGAAAACGGTTTACTAAAAATTGTAGGAAATGACTTCAAGACTTGAAGGAAGGTAAATTTAATTGCATAGACTAACTGTATCTAGTATTGGCTTTATTTATTTCTTTGCTTTACCTTAACATAATGGTACATACTACCAGATTGTTAACTGGCACAGTCATATGTTTTTCTTAGAGGTGCATTTGACATAGACGACTGACATAGTTATCTTTTGTTTTAAATAACAACACCGATAAGTTTGTTGTTCTACATGTTTGTTGCAGGAAATTGTGACCCAAATATATCACAATAAAGTTGTTTATATGTGTATTAAGATTTCTCAAACAAAGTGTTTGATTTCTCTGAATTTCAATGGAAAAATTTGGTTTCTGTAAGGTTATTTAGCGGATGGAACGTAGAATGGTAACAGAAGTACAGTCGCTAGCACATCAGACTACCCTAATCTGTCATATTTCTACAACCAATTTTCAGCTTTATTTACTTCACGTAGAGTTCTCTTTCAATTGAGAATTTTTGACAGATTAGGGTAGGTTGATCTGCTGCCGTCCGTACATATAGACAGCGTAATTTTAATCTAGATTATCTTGGCACCTCAGTTTAACAAAAAAGTAAATTTGTTTTATTAGTATTACGTTATAAATGCCAAATTAACAGATAAATATCAGATCAGTGTCAAATAGAGGAATATTTTCCCTGTCTTAAATATTAAGAGGACAGTTTCACCGCTCTCAGATAAATTCCTGATAGTTTATTTTTCAGATATCAATGATCTTACAGCATCTAAGTTCTCTTACATATTAATTATCTGAAGCTTAACTGAGTGAAACTGGCTCGAGGGTTTATACGAGTGACAGATAAGGAAGGTAGATAGACAGGTATTTCTCTTTATAGATTTAATATGCAGATAGGGAAATTAAAACATTAAAAATGTAAATATTTTGATTGCCTCTTGCAATTGAATTAATACAGCGAAGTGAAAAACGAAAAAAAAACAGCAATATAATTATATTATACAATATATTCATAAACATCTTAGATTCAATTAGTTAAAATTAAAAAAATAGATTTTAGTTTAATAAATGGTAACAATACTTATTTAATGGCACGGACTACGGTGATCATAAAATATGTAAAAAGTAGGTAAATCAATAAACAGCTTATATAATTTGTTTAATGTTGGTTAATAAATGAAGGACATCATACATTTTGGTCTAGATGAAAAAGTGCCAAAGGCTAATCTATACTTTCTGCTGGGTCAGATTTGTTGTTTTGATAAAAAAATGCTCAAACAGACGTATTTTAATAGATTAAGTCACATTCTTTTAGGCACTTTCAAATTTGAACCGTAATGTATGAAAATTAGAGGATGCCCGTTGCAAGCTTCACGTACTATTGTACTTACCTATATAATTTGTTTGATGTTGTATTGACTTTTTAAATATTTATTACAACAAACTTATTTAACTACAAAATTATATTACTGGTCACCATTTTTGTAAGTATAAACGAGATTTATCACTTAATTTTAGCGAGCTTTTTAGTTTTAATTTTTCAAAGTATTGTTTGATCAATAGGTATTTTCTTTCAAGACGTTTAGGCAGTTGTGGCTAATAAGGAGACTTGAACATTATTAAGGAAATGAGTCCAATCCAAATGGTAACTGTTATTATTACCTACGTTTCATAAAATAAATATTGTTTTTATAATAAACATATCATATGGGTTGTTCAATTCAAGTTTTTTTAACATTCACAATACATAAAAGATTTGTGTATGTCGTTATCGTCAAATATATTGGCGACTAACTGTCGATTCGGACACAGTTTTTTCGGACACAGTGTCCGAATTGACACATTTTAATTTTAATATTTTTTCACTGTCGATTCGGATCCTACGATTTCTTTTCGTTTTAAACATAAAGTCTCAACGAAGCCTTCTACACGAAGCTATCGGTAATGTTTCTAGAGATGAAGATTTTTTATCTGACTGTACAAAACAGCTATTTATATCGCGGTGTCCGAATCGACAGTGAAATAAATATTTAAATTAAAAAGTGTCAATTCGGACACTGTGTCCGAATAAACTGTGTCCGAATCGACAGTTAGTCATATTGGCTTGGTACTTCTCTTTTTTTATTTGTCCCTAAGAAGGTTTATAGGTGAGTTAATCTCTATTTTACCAATTGATAGGCATCCGGAATGTATTCAAGTCACTTGATACACTTATATTGATTCTTTCAAGACACACACCCATAAAAACAAATTAAAAAATGGTTGCACATATTTTAATCAGTCAGTATGAAGAGTTAAGATTATATCAATTAATAATGGTTAAATTATCAAAAGCATAAACATTATAAGAGAATATTATATTAAATTATTTCAGTTCTGAGGATGATTAATTTTTAATTTTTATTACGAAACAAACCTACATATTATGTATTAAAGTTTTGATATATAACATAAATATCTATACACGGAATGCGTTCTGCACCTATGTGTAATTTTACGTACACATATTGCATGAAAACACCAATTTTGTTTTTGGTGTTACAGGCACTTTCTTGGCGTTCGTACTTAGGTATCAGAACTTATATACCAAAAAAATGTGTAATTATGACGGAACCACCATTTTTTTTTCTGCAAT
Source organism: Mecyna flavalis (assembly GCA_949319885.1). Taxonomy (NCBI): domain Eukaryota; kingdom Metazoa; phylum Arthropoda; class Insecta; order Lepidoptera; family Crambidae; genus Mecyna; species Mecyna flavalis. Next base: position 14,255,840 of record OX439426.1, read on the forward strand.
TGCATTTCTAAAAATACTTTGAATTTTTAGGGGGTAATGGGTTGGTAATGGGCATAATTTTAAAACAATTTAGGTATATGTCATACAATGCTCTTTTAATATGAAAAGAAATGTCTTATTCAACAACAAAAGTATACACTTTTATATGTTAGAATTTGTGTTAGCCGTGCTATTGGTAGGATATTCATCAAACACTAATAAAATCTGGTTATCTTAAAGATAATGGGTGGTTATTTTGGCTTATTATAAGTTTTTGCCATGTTTTTGCTTTGTATTCAATTGTGGTTTCTTTACAACTTCAATGTTTATTGTGTACCTATATAGTAAATGTGATTCTGAATTTATTTGCTTCCGTTATATTAGACAACAATTTTACTTTTTTTTTCTTACAATAACTGAACTGTTTAATGGGAGCAAACAAAAAATTGTGTAGTACCGTGCTAACCTACCGGCCTATGTTCAGCTGTGAACGTTTTTTGGCTGAGATGATGATGACGGTTAAAAGAAATAGAGATAAAGTCAAAATAATAAATAAATATCCTCATTTACTACTGTTGTCCTCATTTATTGACATTGTTACTGCTGCTGCTAACAATATTTTTAGTAAGTACCTATGTTTTTGACAAACGGTTTGATTTGATATTTAATTTTTAAGGTATACAATATAATTACCACTATTCCCCACTTAAGGAAGCTTACAAGAAGAACCAAATGACAATTTATTTATTTAAATAATTATTATGGGCTTTTTGATAAAATTAAAATGCATTGATCATAAAAATATCAACGGTAATAGAGCATACAATTTTAAAATACATTATTAGAAATAAAACACAAATAAAAACTTACAATTTATAAACAAAATTTAACCCAACGTTGGCAGTTTTGTTTTTATTTCGTTAGTGTATCAAAAAAGCTTCAAATAATAAATTGAGCATTAAAAAAACACTCAAATTTAAGGAAAAGCACCAATATATCCTAATATTAGTCTAATTTTGAAGTAAATAATTAACGTGTATATATTATATTAGTAATTACTTAGCAGGTAATGTTTGTACTTAATTAAATGCCAACTCTTAAGGCACTGGATATAAAAATACTTATTACATTTTAAATTAATCTATCAAAATAGATATATAGTAAGTACAAAATTGTTCCCATATATCTAATAGTATTTCATTAAGTATCGCAAGCTCTGATGAACATGTAAGTAAATTAATTATATCTTACTTAAGTACTTAAAATAAAACATTTGGATGCATAATTATGTAGATTACTTAAATTAATATACATATTAATATGTATTTTAATATACGTATTCAAGTTGTCTGGAGATCATTATACTCGTATTTAGATATAAGATTTTAGGCATCGATTCTGACACGACCAACATTGTCTGCACCCTTTTCATACACTACTTTGTCACTGGTACTATAAAGTTTTTCTTGTATAGCAGCAAATGATTGTCCCTTTGTCTCAGGAAGTAAGATTAATATAAAAACGACACCAGCAACTGATAACACGCCGAAACCCCAAAATGCAACATACTCTCCTAAATCATCTTTAACTATTTGGAACAATTTAGTTACAGCAAATGTCATTAGCGCTACACATATTTGTATCACACAAGTTGCTTTCGATTTAATATTAGTCGGGAATATTTCCGACGTAATAGCAAAAGGCACAGTCGCTAGACCGATAGTATAAGAGAATATAAAAATAGGTATCACAACAATCGGAATGATTTTAACTCCAACAATGTACTCACTGTCTAAATCTTTTACGAAGAAGTAAGCACCGATAATGATGTTTGCTAGACCAACTCCGCAAGAAGATACGAGTAGAAGTGGTTTCCTTCCTAACCTGTCGACCAATTGCGAGGATATTGCTGAAGTCAACAGTTGAACAGATCCAAATAAGATGCAGGACTCTTTAGCACCCATTCTTCCTTCCGCAGCACCAAAAATTTGCTGGGCGTACGATATAATAGCCGTACTACCACAGAATTGTTGAGTAAAATATATACCCAATAGAATGATCAATCCTCTTCTGTTACCTCCAACTGTTACCAAGTCTTTCCATCGGCTTTTTTCTTTCATATTTTCGTTGACTAAAGTAGTCATACTGTCTAATTCTTCTCTGAAGAAATCTTTGCCTCGTAATTTCTTTAAGGATCTTTCTGCTTGATTTAAATTGCCTGACTTGATAAAGTAATATGGAGACTCGGGCATGGCGCTGAATGTGACCACGAAGAGGATCGGGATCGCGATGTTGAAACTTGCTAGAGCAAGCATTGACACGTAGGGTCCGATGCAATACTGAGAGAGGATTCCAAACTGAAACGAGATAAAAGAAATATTATGAAAACCACTTTTGATAAAAAGTTGGTAATAAATGAATATGTTTAGAACTAGATTTATCCATGTTGAGGGGTCGATACCATACATTAATAAATAATTGTAACAATAAAGATCATGAGCCCTTGTTTTTTCAATCTAACATTGTTTCGTCAGGTTTTCTAAAGTTGTTTTTTTAACTTTACTATCTCTGTCACAGACTTTTGCATCAATGACTCGCAGGTCAGACGCCCGACGGGCTTCATCAATGTTAGGTATGTATTTTGTGAGCATAATCTATTTATTATGTACTGAGTGTTTTCCACGTAATATCTGTGTGTTATTAAAATAAAAAGTAAATTATTAATGGATTTACCACTACCTAGTACTCAGTTAAAACTTTAAAATTATGGTGCTGTCTAAAAACTGCCTTGTTAATTATTTATTTATCTGTATGCTGTAAAATATGTCATATGAGTACAATTTCTGTAACAATTATTTTCTCTTCAGAAGTATATTTTGATTAAATTTTGTAATGTATCTAAGAGAATAACTTTCGCAGGGCAAGTAGTTTTGAATGCAGTTCAGCAGCTAGAATTTCCTTCTTCATAACTCTTAAACTTTATCACGTTGCATGCTTCTTCGCAACTTTTCCTTTGCCATTAACGTAACTGGTACTCATAATAGTACTTACGTTACTTAGCTTGGAGTAGAAATACTCTCTAGGATGTGACAACACAACGTCCATAAAAATAATAGTAACCTACATGTTATTTCAGTGTATTTGTATACTAAATATTACTGGAGGATAGGATTGGATATCACGAAAGGTATAGGCAAATTTTGGTATGATAATATCATGGTGTACAGTTACAGTCTGACCTACTAGCATTAAAAATGTGTGGGTCGTTACAAAACAAAAGTACGTACTTAAGTTTGTATAATGTCTAGTTTTCAGCAAGCCTTATAGAAGATAGATGGTGCAGCCGATAAATGCCGAAAGATTATTTAATAAAATTTAAAAAAAAAACTGGCGGCATATGCGTTGATGCACAACAACCGCAGGCTAGCAAGACCTACGGCTGTCTGTGGGACTCGGGACTAAACGTTTATCCCACTATCTACTAAAGTACTAAACTCTCCCGGTTTCCCACTGACTCCTAGAAAAGCCGCGCCGGTGCTCGCTGTGTCAATTGATTGGCGAATTACCTTAGACATAACTGTGATGAGAGTAGCCATCGCTCCTCTAACTTGGTCAGAGGCGATCTCCCCCAGGTACATCGGAGCCGCCGTGTACGCGATGCCGTAACCGAGGCCAGATATGAGTCGTGACACGTAGATGGTGGGGACGTTGTCTGCCATCATGACCAGGATCCAGCCGATGATGTACGGCACTGCTGCGAGGAGGAGCGTCTTCTTCGTGCCTATCTTGTCGGCGAGGTATGACGCAGGTAGAGGGCTGATGGCTGGAAGTACGAGATAGTTTTCATTAGTACACTTTTAGTTATTTTTTCAAGTAATATTTTATTATGACATGACCATTGTAAAAGTATTATTTGGAACTGGCAAATCCGATATTGTCCAAGAGCGAGAAAAAAAATACTAAAAGTGGAAACCAACCAAATAAAAAATTATTCTTACTCCAGATTAATAAAAGTAACGGCTTTAAATTATAAACAATTAATGACAAAAGAAGTTTGAAAATTGAATTCCACCACGGTATACAAACTAAAAAAAGTTTAAACGCTCGGAAGTGTTATGCGTTTAGTACGAAATTAGAAAGATATTTTTATGTATTATTTTCCAGTAAAAATAATGTGCATGTGGTCTATTATCCTAGGTTTTCAGATAAAATTAAAATTATTTATGATCCGGATTAAAACCCTAATCAGTTATCATATTCATTGTATTGCTAATCCCAAAATAAGCAGCTTAAGCACTTATAAAATATTATGAGTACCAATCAAAACCAACGATGTGAACACAAATAGATTAAGCACTGATATTAAAACAGAACAATAACATAAAGGTTTACTACAGATCAAGCGTTTATTTGTTAAAAAAAACCGTTAAGTGGTTTTATTCAAAATAAGTAATACATTTTGTCCAAATCACATAATCTGACGCCATAGTTAAGTCATGGGTCGATTTGGGCTGGTCAATAGCCACAAGGCTAGCAACGGCTCGTCCTAACAGGTGTGAAGTGGAAACCAGAGGAGTTTAGTGGGTAGTGGACGCTTTAGTCTCGAGTCCCACACATGGCCGCAGATCTAGCTAGACTGCGGTTATGGAGCATACACGCATTCTCCTCCGAAAAAAAAGTTATGGGTCGATTTACCGAAGGTAGCAAAAACATATACTAATACGTCTGAATAGGTAATATAGGTATCTGTACTTGGTGTTTGGTTCGAAGTTCGAACCCGAGAACGAGCTCTGGCTTATATTGTAAATGCACCACCTGGCCAGTCAAATAAATAAGGTTACAAATGAACTGCCGGATCACCTGACGGTAAGTGGTCGATCTCGATTATCCAAGGACAATTGCAATCCCAGAGATTAAACAAATGCGTTAACAGAAAGAAGAAGAAGGAGAAGAACGTATTACCTGAAGCAAGGATCATAAGTGAGACGATCCATGAGCTCTGGTCGGGGGAGGTCTCTATGGGCGAGCCGGATCCCAGCAGCATCACTAACGTAGGAGAGGTCCATCCCACGGTCGTGCCCGCCGCCGCCGTGATCAAGGTAGCTGGAAAACACCAAGCAAACACAAGTAAATAAATTAATAATGCTTTAGGTATATGAAAAAATGTACACCTCATTCGGTTGCAGGACGACTGCTAATAAAAAAAACTACCAAACTAACTGGTCCTGCCTGACTATGATCAATGTAGTAGGTCTGGTTTCCCTTGTTAGGGTTACGGAGGTCAGCGATAGCAAAACTATCACACTCCCAATTACATACGAGTATAATGCCTTTTGACGATCGTCAGAGCTAAACCATGAGCTAAACCATTTACCTACTGCGCGGTGAGAACGTGGACAAATGATCAACATTTTGATTTCCCTCAGTGCGTCTTACCCACAGAGATGTTTTAATCTCTGGTCTGTGGTCTTACCCGAAGAGGGTTTGATTAGGCGTACTAATATTTTTACTTACGTGGTCAGCGCAAAACTAAGCTAAGCGATGTAATTAGGTGTTTTTTTTTAACTTATTTATTAAAGTACAATAATATTAGGTATAATTTATAGTAGATTAAGTAAAATGTAAGCATAAAGCTGTATTATTGAAAACAAGAATAAATTAACGTTACGTTAGTCGCGGTTTTTTCAAATTGTATTCGTCACGCACTTTGCTTTGTACCACGTAAAATGATCACATGTTGGAAAATTATAATACGTATGTAACTTGATACAAATCTCTTGTACATTTCCACGAAGGTCTATTTAAGTAGCCAGGGCCATAATCCGTCATTAAGATGTTCCTTTGTGTATTATCCTTATTATTATTATAATGGATACGTTATTCTACTATCTAAAGCAAATTTTTTTATAAAATAACATAATAAATATTATAATATTTAAGTCCATGGACATTATTCACACAGCGCCATCTAGGCTCGAACTAAGCTAAGCTTTTACGCGTATGGGTACAGATATACTCAGGCCCTTTAAAAAAAATTACAGATGTATTTTAATAAGTAGAAAACAGATCGATACAAGCAGACATGATCATGCACACAAAATATTAAGGTGCGGAAATCGTACTGGTGTAAATTGACTGTGTACGGGCCGCCTTACACTTAGACCGTCTTACACGCTTCTTTTTGAATAAATGTGTTGTTTTATGAAACAAAATACATATTATTTTCAAGGAAGTAAGGTGGTAGTCTCACTGTTAAAATTATATCGCAAAATGATTCTTATCTATTCATTAGAATAACATTTGAGTTTTCCTCCTAATAATACGGGTTAGAATACATGTTGCTGTTACAATAGAAAACAAGATAAAGCAAGAAGAACATAGGAATATACGAGTATTGCTTGGGTTATGTTATAAGCTCTTGTGGCAGAAGTAAGTAGATTACAAGCGTTTGTGGGTAAAAATCCAAACCGGAAAAAGTTTCATTAATGAGCATTTGTGTTTATTAAACTTATAACAAAAGTTTAATTCGCCTATATGTGATTTAATTCTGAGGTGAAAAAAGTGTTATAAAAAGAATAAAGAGTGCAAAGTCAATATTGTTTGTTTCATTAATTGGATGGATGACCTTACTTACATACTAATTAATTTATATTCATCCACAATGGATACGCTAACCTCCAGGGAAAATCAGATGATATCACCGCACCGCTCGACTTATTACCACTTTTCATACCTACTTTTGGAATTAAGTATATTAGTTTTTAAGGAACATACGTTCATTGTTAAAATAACAAACATTACACGCTGAGTAACTGGCATAACCACCAATCTTACACAATACGTATTATTAAATTGTCGATGTAAAACTTGAGCTGCATTCAGAACATAATTGATATTTATGAAATACGTCAAAAATGCTAAATGCGTTTCTATCAAAAAAATACGTTCATGCATTCATATGATTAATTTTAGGTTAAATCTGAAAATCTGTTTTCCTCATACCGGTATACCAAAGAAAAATATGTATTAATAAAGTCTTGAATCGGAATTTAGCTTGCACTGTGACACGTGCGTATTTATTTATCAATCGGAAATAACTAGATCTAAATAATAATTGTCTCTAACGTAGTTGAATAGGCGTTAATTATCATAACATTCAGTAAGATATTTGAATGTTAGAATAGTAAATATTAACTTTGTCTTATGTGGAAAGTACCAAGCGATGTATGTGCTGTTCTGCGTAATATTGTGACTATTGTATCCGTATGTATGTATTATTATATGTATTATTAATTCTAACTATAAGATCTTTAGAACTCGATATCAATGCAAAAGTTGCACGTGCTGAGATGATTATAGAACTTGTAGTAATTAAGTCAATAGCTATCATTCTGAAGATGAGGTGATTTTAATATTGGAAACTTGGAAGTTTCCTGCAGCTCGATATAAATAAGATATTGAAAGGTTTGAACAATGGCGACCTCAAACGTCGTGAATATACATAAAGTATTTGCTATAGTTTTGCGCGTAAGCCCTAGTCACATCCTGAGGTATGAGCGCGGCAGGACAGGGGAGGTATGTCTAATTTAGTATATAATACTCGTTTGGAGTTATCATAGAGGCTTTGGTCATAACTCTGTCATAAAACTTCGCCGGCATTTTTAAATCTAGGCAATTAGAAGCTCAAACCTAAAGTATTATGCTACTTAACGTATCATCAAAATAACCATTACCGCTACTAGAACCATTGTTGTTCCATTAGGGATTAAATGTAATATTTTTGTATCGATTTTAAAATTTCTTACAGACAGATTACTGTCAATGTAACTGACACTTTCTGCCTAGTTACGAAAGTTCGTTAAATGAATAAAAATTATAACAAAAGAGGAGTGATAAGCATCGGTGAATGGCGTGGCGAGGGTCACCCCGATAGCTCGTAATGAACCGGCCTCGGTGACAGAGGCGTCAGCTTTTTCGCAGCAAAGCCATTATCTTTTCACTCTCTGACATCCCTAATAGCGTCTGTTGGGGACAACTTGCGATGACGCGTCCGTTTTATTGCTTTTTCATCTAATAAGCTTAATAGTACCCGTTATGGCTCTTATTGACCGCTTGACAACAGACTTTTGAATGGACCATTTGGTAGCCATTTACAAGGCATTAATTTAGGTTCAATTAAAATTCTTTGTGTTAAAATTTGTTTGAAGATTGTCTGCTGTGAGAGTATTTTCGACAGTAAGTAGTTTTATTTATATTAATTCGCGAACATCTATCGCACAATAATAAAATATAAAATAACTTTGTTTCCTTCTAATATCGAAATCGTAAGCTTTGTGCAACGACCTTTAGGTATCCTTATTCAAAAAATGATGTAAGGTGAGATTTTGGACTGTCAATGTGTTGTATTCGTGGGTTTTGTTATTTATTGAGATGAAAAAAAACGATTAGCCCTTTTATCCAATTCGATTGCCGCTTAGAACCAGTGTTTCTGTGATTCGAGTTTAACTCCAGCGGTGTTGATCCTCGTCACATTCTGTCGGCCAGCTAAAGACTATAATTTTCTTAATGTAGGCCTTAATAGCTAGCCTACTCTGTACTTAAAATGTTGTCAAATTGACCCTGTACTTACTTCGTTACATAAATGCCGTACTATAAAAGCAAATTGTCGTCCTGGGGCTAGATTCTATGGTATAGATAGGTCTAAATTGACGTGAGCAAACAATTGTTTTATAATCTCATGTTGCCAGTACATAGAACATCTACTTACTGGAAATCTATTAATGGAACTGCGCGTATATTGTGCATCGAATACATGTTGTGGTTTGAGCTGATTGATAAGCGTGGGTCAATCATAACAAATTTATTGATTTCAACGACATAACCTTCATTCAATTGTGTTTGACCATTAATCAATGCTTGTGGTAGTGGAATATTTTCATGCATATTATTTGTTCTGCCCGCGGCTTCTTCTGTATTGAAATTGGAATCATCAATGAAGGGGAAGGTCAAAGATTTTTCTTTTTGAAATTAAAAGGTTACACATATTTATGCAAAACGAATATTTTGTGACTTCAAACCGACATTTCATTTCTTTTTTCTAAATTTTAATGCTAAGTTTTCTTTTTGTAAGAAATAAAATAACAAAAAGCTGTCGATTACACATTCACGCTTTGTTTTTCTTTAACAAGTTCAATGATAAGAAATGAAATAAACGCCTATTAACATGGCAAAGTAAAAAAATTGTTTTCGTCTTGATTTCTATTTTAAGTACGCGCCAACAATCATTGTGAATGTTTAAGTACCTATCGTAACTATTGCTATCAATTAACTGGATTCTTATTCATACCGCTCAAATTAAGGTCATAATCAGTGAATCACTGCCAAAGGGAATTTTATTGACCGCACGTGACTGCATAGGTCAATATTTGTGTTTTGTTTTTAATTTATGAATGGTAAGTTAATAAGTAACAATGATACATTTTTATACGTAAATGCAACCCAAATGCGGGTTAGTAGTCGATTCGCACGAAAATAATTCGCACTAAAGTGCGAATCGACCACTTTCAAAAATAATATTATTTTTAGTAGTCGATTCGCCCGAACGAATTTTAATCGCGTGCGAGTCGACCCCTTTAAGAATTGATAGTAGGCGATTCGCACTTTTGCAGTATGTGGATAAAAAACAATCAAAGTACAGTCGTTTACAGGAAATCTTTATAATATTTATAATATTATTAACATATTCCTTGTCTATATCTTACAGCATACAGAATCAATTAAATTTCAAATGTTATACTTTTTTTCGGACAGGAAACATGTTAAATTATAAACTAATATCATTAAACGTTAAATTATATTTGATAACTTTTTAATATTAAAATGACACCAAAAATTAGAAACGTGTTAAGGACAGCGGAGACGAAATCTCAATTTATGCTTATACTAGGTTAAAATTTATTTTGTTACGTAGGATTTATTGTAAATAAGTGAAATAAATATAAATCCAATTAGTTACGTAAGAACTGTAATAGGTATTTAGCATAGAATGTGTAAGAATCATAGTTTTGTAAGAAGAACTTTTTACGAAGAGATAAGATTCTAATAAGAAAAATTGTTGTAATCAATATATAAGTTATGTTTTCTAATTAGAATTAACGCGAACTTTAGAACGATGTACATGTATATTGTAATTGGAAAATTTATAGAAATAAGCAAATTATGTCAACTTGCATAGTGAAAATGCAAGCGAAATTGTGTAAGTTTAACGGGGCTCTCTTTAAGGTATTGCTCCGAGGTACTTAAGCGATATGGGTTGGTCAAAAAATCATTCCATAGTGTACGATAGTAGTGGGTAATATCGGATTTTTACAATATCGAATCGAAACTATATATTGATATCTGATATCGGATTCTGAAACTATATATTATTTGAAACTATATATTGGTGTATCGGAGTATCGGACTGTGAAACTATATATTGGTGTATCGGAGTATCGGACTGTATTTGGTTACACTAAACCTATAAAACGATGTGTTCTGAAACTAGATACTGTATCATGACACGATATTTTCATTGTGATTTATTTCTAAAAACTGACTCGATTAGTTACTTTAGGTGTATTAAGGATGCTATAATAGTATTTACTTAGTTATTTGTGTTTCAGTAAGTACTGCACTATTAAAGATCGTATTTAGAACTTCTAAATACGATGTTTATTAATGCAGAACTCATTAGTAGTAACTAAAAGCATGAAATACATAAACTTAATAATACCAACCATCGAATCTATTAATAGAATAACAAAAGTTAGAAATGGATCACCAATGCTATGAGTTCAAGGACGAAGGTCCGTGAGAGTTACGTAAAATTGCAAATCGAAAATGCATCTTATTGCTGACAAAATAAGGTCTAATAAAAATGTGTCAAAATACACAAGAAAGTATTGAAACAACCTTATTCTTATACAAATAAGGTTTAGAAGTGTACGAAAACACGACTAATGCTATTTCACTCACTCACAAATCCTTTCTTTAGCTCGTATCGCAACGCGATACGGTTTAATATCCTTTATCGATAGGTCTTGGATATCGAGCTAGATATCAAATCGAGACGCATCGCATCGATCCAGCAATATCGTGTATCACCAAATATATAGTTTGGATACGCAGCGATATCGGATTTTACGATATTGGCCTGATATACGATTTAATATCTATATACGATTTGTATCGGCCATTCCTAGTGTACGACCATCAAGTATGATTAAGAAGAAGAATAAAGGAACCTTCTTGGAAAAAACCTGTGTTTCCTTCAGTCCCCAATAAAACAAACTTTTTTTTACAACTTATACGAATACTTTGATAATTTTATCATAACATTTTATTTATTCACGTAGGTACAATTTCTTTTTTTAATATTCGCGCCAGCGAGTGAGATCATTACTTTTAGTTTGTAAGAGAAGTACATTGTTTTGATCAGAGCTCTCGCCCCGGACATACTTATTTGATGAGTCATAGAAACCAAAGGATACCCACTTGAGCTTTGGTCGGCTTATTGCCGCCGTGCTTCTAGCTAACAGCTAGGGGGGTGAGGAGCAGAGTATTTCGTTGCACCCCGCACCCTGCAGTGTAATAAGCGTGAGAGCGCTATTTATTACACGCTTTACGTAATACGTTTATACATATTCGTTTCTAATTTTTGGTGTCATTTTAATATAATTTAAAGCTTAATGATATTAGTTTATAATTTAACATGTTTCCTGTCCGAAAAAATATAACATTTGAAATTTAATTGATTCTGTATGCTGTAAGGTATAAGACAGCGAATAGGTTATTATAAAGATTTCCTGTACACGACTGTACTTTGTTTTTTTTTATGCACATAATATTGCAAAAGTGCAAATCGCCTACTATCAATTCTTAAAGGGGTCGACTCGCACGCGATCAAAATTCATTCGGGCGAATCGACTACTAAAAATAATGTTATTTTTGAAAGTTGTCGATTCGCACTTTCGAGCGAATTATTTTCGTGCGAACCGACTATTAACCCGTAAATGCTCATGATGAAAACCCTTGTATGTATTAAAATTTATTACTTACCATTCACTTTAAACTACTTTTGTTTTTCGAGGCATTTGAAGAAAAACATTATTCATCATCATAGCCTCTTTTTTACTATGAAGTTAGCGCAACATGCGGCATAACCGTAAAAAATCAAAATAAGAAATATGTGTAATAGTTACGTATTATTTATTAGTTTCTGTACTGCAAATCGATTGCGGAAAGCCAACGTGTCACCGTTTTGGATGTTAAGTAATTTGCATACAATGTTGTATGTGGTCACCAGGTAACCACATGAAATACCTATACATAATACGTTGCTTATTATTTTTTTGTTTGGGAGATTATTCAAATGCAAATATTTTGCGCATTCAGTGTTTCTAGCCTAACAATAATATTCATCATCTGTTTTTCGGTATCGAAACCAAATTCCAGGAATAACGAGTAAGATACCGAAACACATTTTTGGCAATAGATTACTATCTTGATTTACTATCTTGGGCCTTTACTATCTTATCTTGGATTTAACCTTGGGCCTGTTTTACCGACTTAGTCGTCAACTCGCGGACGCAAAACTCGCGGACGTCCGCGAGTTGGCACCTTTCGATTTTACCTACTTTTTTTGTCGTCAACTCGCGGGTCTATATAAAGTACAGTCAAATAAAAACAGTTTGAAACCAAAGGATAATTTGCAATGTACTAGGGCAACATGACCTTATTGGATATGTATTAATTTTTTAAGGATTTTTTACGAGTTGATTACTAAAACGAACCAAGCGTATAGAAGAAAAAAAAAAAGATTTGAAGCTGCAGTATTTATAACATTGATGAAAAAAAAAATGCATGACAAATAAATACATCTCCAATAAGGTTATGCTGCCCTAGTACATGTACCAGTATCCGTATTATCAACCTTATTACTAAAGTAATATTATAGTCCGTGCCAGATAAATTTGCGATAAAGGTCATTCTACCACTAAACTTCATTTTAGGCGAAAAATGAATCCAAAATGAATCAAACGTATGGAGCCTTTCGCTAAACGACACTAATCGGGCGTATCGTGGTACAGGCCGTCCGGCCTTGACATTTATAACAAACCTTTTTTGTGTGCACTGAACACGAGTAAAATGCGTAAGCAAACGGGTATGTTTTATCAATGGATAAATTAACTAATTTGTATTAAATAATATGTTTAACTACTTTTAAAATAGTATAAATTCATTTTAAAGGGGTATCGACTTAATATGTTAAAAAATGAAACTGCATAAAATTTAATAATTTTTTATTTCCGCAATAATTTTAATAATTAATTATCATTCGCCGAATCAAATTCGATGAGCGAATCATCTGATTCTGACATATCACTTTTAGAAGTGGAACTTTCTGTTTAATGAATAATTAAACTGTCCACAACAAACTTATAACAATAATAAACTTAAAACAATATCAAACTAAATAAATGGTATAGCGTTCTGTGGGAATGACACACAAGTCGAACAAATCATCTTCAAAATGGCGGCAGTAGCCACAGGTGACGCATCCCTGCTGAGCGCGTGACGGCACACTATGCAAGAGAGTAAGATGAAATATTTCATTTTTGTTTACAGAATTTTAAATTCAATATTGTGAAATAATTAGGAGCTTGTGTTTATTGGGTTTATTAAATCTGTTTATTTAATGGCTAGTCATGTTATTTTATAGAACAATAAAACGTTAAAAGTAGGAAAATAAAAAAAAGAACGGAAATTGTGTTGACTAAATTTTTACGTACATAAACAATAAACACATCATATTTATCTCTCTACGCGATTTTAAAAAGGATTTAAAAGCAAAGTCATTATTCATGTTTCATTTTATTCATTTTTGGGCTTAGGTTAGTTTTCTTCGACGTCGTGGTATTATGAAATCGGGTCGATGTCACATTAGCGACAGTTTTGTATGAGTAGCGATCTGTATCGCTTAGTTTGGTGAAATCCTGGTACAGGTCACGGTTCAATTTACGCTGGTTGGTTTCAATTTAAGGTTATAGGTAACTGACCTTTATCGCACATTTATCTGGCACGAAGTTATACACATTATTACCTACATTAAGAAAAAGTATATATTACATATTTAGTTGGCCTTATTTTAATAAGGAATTTGTTGTAACGTTTTTGTAGCTGACTATACATTAATACGTCAGATTTCATGATCGCGCGAGTTGACGACGAAAAAAGTAGGTAAAATCGAAAGGTGCCAACTCGCGGATGTCCGCAAGTTTCACGTCCGCGAGTTGACGACTAAGTCGTTTTACCGCTGTCAAAGTTCCTAGTAATATATCTGTCAGATAAAAGTTGCTGTCTCTTTTTTTTGAGTTTGAATTTAAAAATTAAAAACCAATTAATAACGACCATCTTAACTGTCACTGGTGAAATTGGCTCCTAAAGTAGAAGAAAAAGCCTGCATTTTGTGTGCATGTCTTTTAAACTGTAGACGCAAAGGAATTTCTGACCGTGCGTCTTATTTATACCAAACTCAACCTACGTCAGTTTATTTATATTTACACTTTACACAGGTAATAAAACAACAAAACAATATCAATTATTAACACTTATATAGTTAACTTGAAATTAAAACAAATTAAAATAAAATATTATATGCAGGAACTTCAGAAAATATAATAAGTGGATGGCATTTTAACTAAATTCATAATCAAGATTTTGTTAAGGTTACCGAAAGATTGGGCTAATCTTTCGGTATCGATTATTTCGTGTTTGTTAATCGATTATTTCTTTTTATTTATACGCTGAAGGACAAACTAATTAGTTTGTCCTTCTACGTATTAATAAGTTTAAACATCAAGTTAAAAAAACCGATTTTACATTTATTTTTTAAATCTATGAACAGAATTCAACGATAAGAACAACACGACGTCATATCAAAAGAATGGAATTTGAATTAATGTTATGTGTGTGACTGTGTGTCATTTGTCATTACGAAACCGTAGACAATAAATTTGCTCCGTGAAATTTATTCCTACATTTTTAATTGGTTTCCAAACATATCGGGAACCAATCAATATTCATCACCGATGTGACGAATCAGCTCGACTCGAATAGTTAGAAGAATGGTACTCTTGTGTATAAGTACTACATGTTGTTATAAATAATGAATAGATGAATGTTTGTTACCGAACAAATGAAGCTCAACCGGACCATCTCAATGTTATAGATATTTTTCAAATAAAGACATGGAATGTTTGATAAATAAGAGCTTTACAGTATGTTCCTCTCTTTGCCGATAAACAAGTAATTATGTACGCAAATTGTTATTTCTATGAGGAGACAGTGAAGTCAACTAAGGGCCGGTATTTCAATATATACTTATCTTGATCCTAATCCGGGATTGATAATAAGGATTAAAGTTAAGCGGCACTAAAGTCATACACTTTTACCTGTCAAAAGTAATACTTATCTTAAATGTTATACTTAACTTAAGCAATAAGATAAGGTTACATTGAAATACCGGCCCTAAGATTTTTTATCAATTTCAGCCATAGCCTGTTTAAAAGTTAGTCTAATCTTGTATGAGAAAACTACTTGTCAGATATCTTACTAAATAACTAGGCTCAACGCAGACACGAGCTGGCCCCTCTGGGGTTTGAAGAGGAAACCGGGAGAGTTCATTGGGTAGTGAGGGGTGGACGTGGGGGGGACGCTTTAGTCCCGAGTCCCACATACAGCCACAGGTCTCAGTTCATCGCATACTTCTACGAAAAAATGGCTTATATTTTTTATTGTCAATATAAAAAATATAAGCCAATCATAAGTTTAAAATAGCTAGTAGATACTTACTTGTAGTTTATTTTTGGATAGCGAATTTTCGCGCATTTAGAAATTTCGCTAAAATAAGAAGATGAAAAAAATTTGCATATCAATAAAAATTTTGATTTAATAGGTAAGCCACCTGGTATATATTTTATTCAAATTGATGGAAAAACGTTTTGTGAATACGTAATAAAATCTCTTGACAAAAAATAATCTTGATTAAAAACATGTTGACATTAAAGAAGTTGCCAGATGTTCAAGAAATTGATAAATCCATTATGTGGTACATTACAAATTGCACGCATTTCTTCAGGCATTCAAAGAATTCGAATGTATTTTGATTATTGACATGCAAGAAAAAATTTAGCCTATATATTCATGTCTCCATTCATAAAAACGTTATGAAATGCATAGTGTCTGTTTGCGTAATAAAATATATTTGTTTTTATAAAGGTAGACCGGTTTGATGACCTATTAAATTAGGTGATTAATGGTGTCCCGCCTAAATATACTTAATCCGTCCAGGTGGGCAGGCATCTATAATAACGATTTTAAACTCGTGACAGCAGATCATTAATTTCCAAATGGATTAAGTACTCCATTTACATTTTAATATGAATCTTCGGCGGCTCAAAATTAGAATATTCAAAATGTTTAATAATGAAATGAAAATTAATTATCTTAAAGAAATTGTTATTTAAATAAGGATTTATGAGAAAATTTTCTGGAGGATTTGACGCGATAGTGAGGAATCATTACGGTAAAAATAACTATCGGTAGGTATTCTATCTTCTATATTCTATAGCTATTGATTTTAATTTCTAATTTATTACTTTTATAGTATAATAATTATTTGTGATATAACGTAGTCCGATAAGGCGCGCCAGATGCAATTAATTCATATAGGATCAGCAGTTACATTTATTATATTGTGTCCCCCAGGGCCCCTCGTCAACATTATCATGAACATTTATATTTATTTCCTCACATTTATATTAAGATAAGTTATTATTATTAGTAAGTAACACTATTTATTTAAGTTATTATAGTTAAGTAACATTATTTACAATTGAAGTGCTGTTGTAATAACATTTTTATTGCAATTTCTGTTAAGGAAGTCAAAGATATTGTAGGTCAAAGTCAGTCAGTTCAATAAAACTGGATTAAATGCTTCTGTGAGATTGAGGCTCAAAATGGCCAAAAAGCGTGTTATTATAGGTGTAATAATCTTTCAACATTTTTAATAACGATAGCTTCTGTTTAATTTTCAATAACTTTTGGTCTCAGGTTAAATCAGCTAACATAATTTAATTATGCTTGGATTGGTACGCTCTAAACTGTCGACCATACCAAAATTTTGAGAGAGAGAACTAATGATGTTACCTAAAGAAAATTCAGAAGCATGCATGTTTTTTTGCTGTATATCAGTTAGCAAACAGACACTGAAATTATTATTTTAACAAAGCAAATAATTGAATATGACTTATATGTATAACCTTACAGATTGATAATTTAAACTCAGGTTGAGTATGAAAAATAATTATGTACATATTCAGTTTTCGTTTGTATGAAAGTAGAAAAACTATTTTTACATCATGAATACATAAACGTAATTTTTCGTGGTCTATAACTTTAGTACGAACATGTAATTGTAGCACAGCCTAGCAGTAGCTTGAGTCTGGTTAGCTTTTTTTTTTTAATCCCCCCTCTCGTAATTCCCCTCCCTAGGGGGAAACCCCTACGTTTCCGAGATCAAAAGTACCCTTTATCACCCGGGGATAGTGTAGATTTCCAATAGTGAAAGAAATTTTTGAAAACGGGTCCAGTAGTTTCGGAGCCTATTCTATACAAACAAATAATCAAATCTTTCCTCTTCCTTTCCGCTAGGAAAAAGCCGCATTATTAACTAATTGAATGTGTGACTAAAGGTGGAGTTTTATTTGCCGGGCGTGTCCTGCCTGACACGTTACCATACTAAATGTATGAAATTGATTTTGTTTGGCATAAAATGAAATTGTTTCTTTCAATTGTATAGAATTGAGTACACAATATGCGAAGTTAAAATTAAATAAGCGTGGCTCAACCACTCTCCACAGCATCTTATGTTTTTTTTTCTGAAATGAGACACTTATGGTGAGTGATCATTGTTGCTCATGAAGACAACCTTAGTGTCTAGAAGGCCCAACCAGAGATTTTTTTCTCAAAGGTAACGCATCATCGTCTGCCTTTGAGAAAATAATCTCTGGTTTCGGCACTCTTACTCACCAAACAAAGCAAAGCTCTACACATAAGTTGGTCCTCTGTGAGAAGGTAATCCTTTCCTGGTTCATCTGACCCATTTTATTTATTTTTTCGGAGGAGAATGAGCTTATGCACCATTACCTCAGCCGGTGCCAGCCTTATGGATATTGACCAGCCCACCGCAGACACGTCTGTCAGGCAAAATGGGTCAGGGCTGGTCAATACTCAATAGCCACAAGGCTGGCAACGGCTCGTCCTAATCGGATGTGAACGAGAAACCGGGGGAGTTTAGTGGGTAATGGACGCTTCAGTCTCGAGTCCTACACACGGCCGCGGATCTAGCTAGCCTGCGGTTATGGTGCATAAACGCATTCTCCTCCGAGAAAAAAAGGAAGTTTCAAACTTATCTAATGTTGTGCTTGACACTGCCTAGTATTTTATTATCTTTGACACTATTGATAAATTCTGGTTTAATCAAGTTTCATAATGAACATCAATAGCAATAAATTATATTGATCAAATTCTTTACTCCATAAATGTATCTTATCTTTGATTATATTATTTGATAGCCTTGGTAATATCTTTATTGAACTATGAAGGATCAATTCAATTACCATTGTGTAATAAAGATTAGAAAAATAAAGTAAGTTTATGAACAGATAATTTTGTGTTGTCTACTAGAGCGTTAAAAATCGTCTAAGGTAAAAGCCAGTTTTTGAGTAAAACTACAAATCCTAACTGCTTGAAGAAAATTTTATAGAATGTTTAATGCATAGGTTTAATGGACAAAATTATCTGTTATTTTGTTTTTTGCGTTTGTAATGAAAAGAAAGATTTTAAATTATTTGCATTCTGGATTGGTAAGTGTCTACCCGAAAAACGAACAGTATATTCTCAACATTATATCTTTGGGTGCTGGTCTGCCGGGGCTCACAGATCCTTTCTGGTAATAATAGTTTTTCTATAATATATAGATTAACACAAAACTTTATGACTTAGTGTCTAAGAAAAAAAACTCAATCTAGGTGGTGGAAAAGGGTAACTAGTAATTCTGCTAGATTATGAAACTCCGAGTTTTGAGGATTTTTAAGTCCTTTTTATTTGCCGTCATGATAAATTAATTGTTTATTTTAATTCTAATATTACAAATATGTCACATAATTCCATCTATCACTACTGCTGCCCGGATTACGGTACATATACCTACTCGTACATTCAAGTACCTATTACTTTACGGGATCAGGGAATTTTACCTGAAATAGACAAGGGTCTAGAAAGTTTCTCTAAATTACTGTAACATCTGGGTCCCCCGATTAATTTACTAACAAATTACACTTACAATTGAATTTAATCGCTCGAATTTCAGCAGAGCATACAATGTGTGTGTTTTCCCTAGTGGATAATTTATAATATAATAAGCTGTGGTGTTCGATTACTATCAGATGGGCTGCGTATCTGTCTGTATGTCACAAGCTGAGAGCAGAGATTGCTTGTGCTACTGCCACTAGGGCGTCTGAGCGGCACTGTGGGATTGGTTTATTCCAGTTCTTCCCACTAGTTTTCTGCCCCAGTGGGACAAACGGGAATTTAATAAGATATAGCATTCTATAATATTATTCCCATTTTCCCCAACAATGATTTCTGTGGGACGATCGGTTTGTTCTTCCGTATATCGTGAGATGGTGTTGATGTTGGTGATTGGTGACATCCACCAACAAACCAATCAAGTGCATAAGTTCCACATTACAGCCTGGCGTCTCCCGAGGGAATGGGAAAAGCATATCCCAAAAATAAAAAATGTAAGAGTCTCTCAATTGAAATACTATTAAATCCACATTTAATCAGACCAAAGAGAATGTAAGGTGACAAAAAAATTGAACTTTTTAAAACTTGCGGCATCATTGTACAATAATTGACTTTGGAAAGTGTGACGACGAGCGTTTTGTCACGGTGAAGATCGATTTTAGATTGAACCTATAGTAGCAGTTGGAGATTATTGGTTACTATGGTCGGCTTTAATGTTTTATTAGTCTAGGCACGCAGCCCACCTGTTACTGCCGGAAAACAGCCAGAGCTGCTATGGCGGAAAATTTCACCTTTGTTGCTTGTAGGTAGCTATCCAGCAGTTTGAGAAAGTCGTACCATTAACCAGACCCAAGGCGGGAATCGAACCCACGATCTCCGGGTTTTATACCCAAGCGGCTTGGCCACTGTTCCATGGAAGTGTTTATGTTTATAAACATTTATTGCTTTGACTTCGAAAATTTGCTTAATTAAGTAATTAACACGAGTCATTATGCCTTGCCCATATTGTTAAGCCAATTTATGGAATTCTGCCGGTATAAGTACTATATAGGTATCAACTCAAGTAGTTGTTGATCGCAGAAGCTAAGGTCGAGCAGGCAATAAATTACATAAAGGTTCAACCCGCAGCTACCAAGAAATTTCTAGACTCATAGTGAGACCTAGTAACAATAAAATCTGGGGCACGTATGAAGTTGCAATAAAATTGACGACCTTTGTTTGCCTGGGTTATTAGATATACATGGGAATCATAGCAGTTGTGAGCGCGTTAATATTGTGATACTTTAACAAAATATTTGAATAATCGTGTGGCGTTTATCAGTCACAATAACAGTAGTAACTAAACACACCTGAAGTTCAATGTAAATAAATAAAACATTTTACTCATTTGGCACAATGATCTATCAAGACTTACTACCTATTTAAAGGGAAATGTACAAGATATTTTATCACATACATTGATTGCATCCCAAACTGAACTGTTTGATTGAACACTTGTGACAAACACAAAACGCTTAGAACAAAAAACATTGTAGAACAATCCACCAAAGATTTTGATCAATGATTTAGCAACATAAAATAGGACAATCAAAAAAATATATAATAACCTATAGCGATACAAGTCATTAAAAAACCATGTTTAATAATTACTTTGAATCTGTATGATTTTGTTTTAAATCCAATGTAGGTAATGTAGTTTAACCTTAGACTTTGTTTAAGATGATGACGTAATATATGGGTAGTTAGCGATACGACATCACGTGTCTGAAAACTCAAATTTAGACAAACAAATCCAAACAAAGAAGTTTGTCCATAACTTCTTTGAATACAGATTCGCTATAGGTATCATCCATTAATAAGGTATTTTCGCCCAACAAAAATGTTTCATAAAAGCACACGTCATAATAATGTAGGTAGATATAGTAAGTTCGTGTTGATGTATAGGAACTATCATTTTCCTTTCCGCTTGTCACAAGTCACAACGTTCACCAAACATCCTGCTGTTTAAAGAAGAAACCATTAAAAAAAGTAATAGCTTTTTGTTATATATAGCAACTTATTGAATTCATAGAATATCTCGTAGCTTGTTTATCCAGCTTATAACATATTACTAATTAGTTATATACGTAACAATTGTGAAAATGAATGATTATTTTTAGTTTGTTTTTAAAGTAGGTACGAGTATTATTTTACAGAAGAACTTGAAGGCATTTTGACAAGGTGATTTACATTGAAATACAGAATGTCTGTTATCCTATTAAGCAGTCACATGAAAATAGTTAAAAGAGGCCATTCATATATTTTTTACTCACGCGCTTTATTTCGTTTTACTTGAAGTCAACTTTTGTGCTAGTTACCCGTCAGCAACAGCAACGTATCTGAGAGTTAAGTCGCAGGTGTCCACTGTCCATGGACGGAAAGTGATCATTCAGATGTCACATACATCTGTCCCAAAAGTACCCGGAAATTATTATTTCAAAAAATATTTTTGCGTTAGATTGGTACAACTTTCATTGGTTGGCGGTGAAAAATAATCTTACCTCTGTCGAGTATTTTGTGAGTACTTAATTAACATTTGTAACAAACAACTTTTATGGTCGCGTCGTTTTTTTACTACGGCCGATTTGGTTGACGATCTTGTGTTAAAATTTTGTGTTTTTAATAAAATTTCTTATGCCGAAACGCTTAAAATGTTATAATAGGTGTTTTTTAATAAGTGTAAGTCCAAAACTCAGGCAAACGAGAAGTATAAATCATTCATAGTGGCCTCCCTCAGTGGTCGGGCGTTTACCACGGGCTGGAAGGCCATCCACTTCAACTGACGACAATCATATCAATAGTCTGAAGCAAATTGTAATTCAAAATCATTGTGTGAGTGTGAGACAGATAGCCAGATACATCGGCGTACCAAAAACTACAGTACCTACAATGTATATTGATCGACTTGTGGGTGGAGAACACGTGGATTGCGCGCCACGACAACGCATCAGCTCAAACAGTTATGATTATTCGTAGATTTTTGGCCAAACATTTAATTGATATCGCTCCGTAGGCACCCTACTCACCAGATATGGCACCATGTGACTATTTTCTCTCGCCTAAACTTAAATTACCACTTCGTGGATAGCATTTTGGACTATTGGAAGTAGTGAAAGAAAATACGACGAAGGTGCTGAAGGCGATCCTGATTTCAGCATTAAAAGTTTTTCGAAGATTGGTTGAAGCGCTGGCGTAAGTTTATTTCCTTGGAAGTAACTTTAAAGGGGACAAAATTTTGGATGATTAAAACTACCCCTTGAATTTTAATTACCGGGTACTGTTGGGACACAGTATTATGCTCGTTTGCTTTCCATTGCTTTCTTTTTAATAAAGCTAACCTTATAATAGATCATAACTTAGACTGAATACTCGGAAGACGGTTCATTGCATTCAGAGATTAACGATTAACTCATGGTCACGACCAAATTGTATCATATTTTATTTGACACCTTATATATTACTGTAGCACAGAATATATACTAAACAGTAGCAAAGCAACGTTCATCTAGGAACATACACGTGGGTATTGAGTGATCTAAAAAACTGGACTTGTATTACGAACTTTTTGCTCGGGTGACATATTTTATGTTACGCTTGGGCAGTGTTGCATGCTAAGTTATGTCTTATAATAGGCAAATGACGTGCTATAAATCAACAAGAACGCTTTTGTGGGAAGATTGCCTAAAGCGTTTGAATTTGGTGTACCGGTTGAACTCATTTCATACAACAGTGGTCGCAATTACCCGTGTAAACGTGTGTGACTGTAAAGATACATAAACAATCTGCTTTTATTACATATATTTTCATAGTACTAAAGAACAAGTACTAAAGTACATAATTTGTTTTTTCCTGTTCCCATGGCAAAAACTTCCTTCAAAAAACACAAACTATGTTTAAACACGTTTTGAATCATTTTTCCACAAACTTCATTTGCTAAGTCTGAGTAGTCTCAGACGGAAGCGATGTGTAAAAAGCATTTGTCTGCTAAATATCGGATAGATTTAAAAAATAAAATGTTTTATCTTCATTTAAAGCCCACAGTAATTAAACATGTAAGACCATTGATACGACCCAATTGTGACGACCTAATTGATTGCTTCGTAGATAAGCCGCTGATGGAATAAATGTACAAAATGCCATTCATAGGTATCGTGCTAGCCCCATTATATTACAAAGTGAGCAAAGAATTCCATATAAATAAAAACAACTAGCCGAAATCTTGGCGATTAATATTTAACTACACTTATGGTGACATGCCTGTCTATCTACTGAAGATGTATATAAAAATAAGAGTACTCGTAGTACTTAATGTATGAGAGAATAACTTTTAACATAAAATGTTTTAACAAGATGCTCCGATTAATATTTATATTCGACGGAATGGTGCTTCTAAGGTATTATTTGAGATAAATCTCAGCACATCAATCATATTTAGGCGGCTGATGTTTGCATATTATGGTGATTCAGGAATTTGTATTGTAAGGCTTCCTAAACAAATGTTTTAACAGCCATATTTCGTATACCATGCCTGGATTCTAGAATGTCTTGAGGGTGGTGCTTTGATAAATGGTACCAATTCTATAGTTGTTGGGATTTTGCATCCTTTTTGTAAATACGGGTTACATCTAGTGGCTTATGTACCGGGTCATAATGTCGGGTCCTCAGTTCAATTCCCGGGTCGAGCAAATTTGTGTTGATTTTTTCAAACACAGCTCGGGTTTGTAATCGCGAGTTCCCATCATTGTGACTTTTACTTGATTTCAATGATGAAGTCTTTGTAGGCTGATACTTAACACGTTATAGTTGATACAATCTGAAACCATTATCAGATACGGAAAATTAAAACTGTGTTAATAATTTCGAAATATATTTCTTTTAAAATTACGTTGGGCAATATGTAAGTAAATATTTTGTTGAACATTGAGGCTAGTTGTGAGATAAGATTTGACTTTAACATGTAGAAGGCAAAAGAAAACACGAGATGTGTAAATAAAAACCTCTTGCCACATGAAAATTATTAAAGAACTGGATCACTTAAACCTATCAGAATTAAGAACAGATAATTTGACAACTATTAGACGCCACATGCATTGTACAAAATACTCAAATTTTTGTATTGTACAAAATACTCAAAATACTCGCATTTGCATAAAATTGTACAGAAAAAAAAATTATGTAATGTTTAACCGGAATATAATTTCTAGTGTAAGTAATGTAACATATATGAATAACTGTAATGTTCCCATGAGCAGTTATCTTTTAGCTCGATATTATTTTCTCATTAATTTCTCTATCTCCGGGCGTTTGTCCTGATCTGTCAGGGACCGCTTGCACAATTAACCAGGGTTTGGTAAGTCGAGTTATTGGAGCGTCTCCTTTCATTCTACTACTTACTTCCGATTAATTTCTGATTAGTTTAAAATCTGATCTTTTTTTTTTGATAACGAAATTAAGCGCCAGTTTTATCGCTGTCGGTCGGATAAATTCCTTTTAAAGGAGGATGCCCATTTTGGTCCCACCTCCAATAGCTATGTGTGATACGTCGCTGGATAGGTATTATTGAGCTGAATAAAAGTTACTATGGCGCCAAGTTCCAAATCTTAGTCCGTTCAGAGTAATTCTTTATTTATATACTAGCCATCCGCCCGCGGTTTCACCCGCGCGTAATTTCTTTTTTCAAATATCCCCCCCTTCCCCCCACATTTCCGGGATCAAAAGTACCCTATGTTCACGGGGGATAGTGTAGCTATCCAACAGTGAAAGAATTATTCAAATCGGTTCAGTAGTTTCGGAGCCTATTCAATTCAAACAAACCATCAAATCTTTCCTCTTTATAATATTAGTATAGATTTATTCCTTAATTCTGGTCCACTCCTTCAATAGCTATGTGTGTTACGTCGCTGGATAGGTACTTTTGAGCTGAATAAAAGTTACTATGGCGCCAATTCCAAATCTTAGTCCGTTCAGAGTTATTCTTTATTTATATATTTATTCGTTATGAAACTGTGGCGTCTCATCCGGTGCAAATACTTTTCATAGTTTATACTTTTTTACTGTTCGGATTTTGAAATGTTTCTTTTATAATGTCATTTAGTGTTCTGTTTTGTACTATAAGTTTTTCTGTACTAATATTGTTAAGAGGAAAGATTTGATTGTTTGTTCGTATATTTGTTTGTATTGAATACGGTCCGAAACTACTACTTTCCAAGCTACACTATCCCCGGGTGACATGGGGTACTTTTAATTCCGGAAATGTGGGGGAAGGGGGGATAATTGAAAAAAGGAATACTTACGCGCGGGTGAAACCGCGGAGACGGCTACTAGTGCAATATATTTTTAGTATGTCGTGCCAAATGGACATTATTCACACAGCGTAAAGTAATGTTTATCCGTTGTCTGGCACCCATAGCACAAACTAATGCTTAGTTTGGGGCTAGATGACGCTGCTTAACGTGCCTTCCGAAGCACGAAATCATCATTCTTTTCAGACATTCAGGTGATTCAAGCCTGCAATGTCCTAACCAAACTGGAAACAATCACACAAAGTGATGTTCCCCGTGGGATTCGAACCCACGACCTCCGGGTATTAGAGCCGAACGCTCTTACCACTGTACCACGGAGGCAGCCAAACAGTAAAAAAGTAAAAAGTATAAACTATGAAAAGTATTTGCACCGGTTGAGACGCCACAGTTTCATAACGAATAAATATATAAATAAAGAATAACTCTGAACGGACTAAGATTTGGAATTGGCGCCATAGTAACTTTTATTCAGCTCAAAAGTAGCTCAAAAGTACCTATCCAGTGATGTAACACACATAGCTATTGGAGGTGGGACCAGATTTCATAGAAAAACGGGCATCATCCTTTATTTGTCAGACACAAATGATGCTCTGTTCTTTTCTATGCTGTTCAAAGAGATAGCATCATTCTATATTATTATAAAGAGAAAAGATTTGACTGTTTGTTTGTTTGTATTGAATAGGCTCCGAAACTACTGAACCGATTTGAATAATTCTTTAACTGTTGGAAAGCTACATTATCCCCGGGTGACACTTTGATCCCGGAAATGTGGGGAAAGGGGGGATATTTGAAAAAAGAAATAACGCGCTGGTGAAACCGGTGGCGGAAGGCTAGTTGACAGATAAATTATGGGGAAGTTATCTCACAGTAGTTAAATTGTCTGAGAAATATAATAAATATGTCATTGTGTAATGGTAATAAAGTTTAAATAAATAAATAATATCTCTGGACATTATTCACACAGCGCCATCTAGCCCCAAACTAAGCATTAGCTTGTGCTATGGGTATATTACTTAAAAACTTTTTTTTTGTAAATACATACATATTATACATAGATAGAAACAGACCGATACAAACAGACATCCCTTTAAAGTTTAAGCCACTAAGGAATGCTCAACCTATTTATTAAACTACTGTTACAAACAAAATGTGTGATGTAATTACGAATAATGGCGATATTCTGAGTGCCAGCCGTCTACATAATAGTGTTTTTTATGTTTATGTAGTTTCCATGTGGCATGGTGGCACTTGGAATTCAATCGACTGTTTGAATTGAACAATGCTCAATGACTGTGTAATGATCGGTGTCGTAATTATATTTTGATTGGCGTATTGTTTGTATTTATGAAACAAGGGTAATCGATGACTTTTCTACTGGTACATATTGTTTAACTTTGAAATGAAATTGAAATAATTTATTCAGCAATTTGATTTACAAAGTAAATTCTTTTGCACGTCAGATTTATAACTTTTTAAGTTTTTACAATTGATTTATTTGTTTTATCGGGACTTTGCTTTTGTGTGTGGAAGAATTTATTGACCATATTTTTGTTTTCATATTTAATATTGTGCATTGTTACGACGCGGTTAATTGATTAACTAGGGACAGTGTAGAAGGATTTACTTATTTTGCTAATTTTGTTACCGTACTTACATTTAATATAGGCGTAATAATATGTATACTAAGATTATATTAATATATGGCCTATACTTTACGCGTGATTTAGTTTTGTCGAGGGATATTTGATCTCATCACTGTTTGTGTTTGAAAATCATTCAAAAGAAAATTCTTGTGGGTGATTGTTTTTATAATTTATTCCTAGTTCTATTTAGTTTAACAATAGTGTTATTCTCAGCAGGTAGTCTTAAAGACTGCTCATTTAAGGTACTTTACTATACCTATTGACAATGCCTTACTACTAAGTGCTAAAATAAGCGGTCTGTTTTACATTTGAACGCATGGATCTGGCGAATTTCTACAGGCAGCTCGTAAAATTCTACATTCAACATTCATGGAGATATGTATCTACGAGGTAAGGTGTAATTCTGCTATAGTAAACTGATCTTTAAGATGCAATGCTGCTGTAACAAACTGAAAGCGGTTAAGTCTGTAAAAAATATTATTAGTATAATATCACAATAGTTTCCAACCGCGTATAAATTGTAGCATAATATGTGTTCTTTTGGTGTGTAAGGTAAACTGTATCCCACTAAAAACATAAATGTAATAAAGGAGAGCCAAGTTCAATACAAAAATTATGTTTGGCTGTGGGCTTCGCTGCAAAAAGAATGGACATTATCTATGATCTTAAAGTAGGTAAGATTTGACTTGTAAGGGGGGGATTTATGATATTATTATATTGATTATGTATAATTATTACCTACTAAAGTATCAATGTCACGTGTTATACTGCGTGTTTTTTTAGTCGTTGATTTCCCGCAGCAGAATGCTTTACCTTCAGTAGTACTATCGATTTATGCTAGTAATTTTTTTTTGATTTTTTTTTTTTGAAATTTTTTTAAAACTTTTTTTGAATTTTTTCTTAAATTATAATGGGAAAATGGAAACTAAATGTGAGTAAATAGTAAATAATCATTTTTTTGATAAACGCGAAGGGCAATGACCCCGGCCGGTGACCGTTTGTGACGCGGCTAGTACTATTGGTTCGAGTTTCGTCTATCATAATCGTAAAACTTTTGATTTAAAAAGAACTTTATTAATGTATTCTACTACTAAGATAGAACCATTTTACTGCGGGAAAACAACGACTAAAATTCCACGCTGTATATATTATTATAGTCTAGCTTACCTTATTTAAATGTAATATTTTATTGTTTTATAATTTTAAATATGCCGTATGTTAATATTGTACATCTGACATAATATTTTATAATTAACCAGCTGACCGATTCATTGTTCATAAATTGGTATACAAAAGAAGTACAATAATGAGTAATAAGTTTTGTCACTACCAGCAGAATTGTCTGAATGTAGGTAGGTATCCTTTGCTCGTTGTTTTGACGGAAGAAATATATTTTTGATGTCACAAGCTTTAGATGTATGTATTATATTAGTAGGAATATTATATTAATTGAATAATTGTTTCCAAACGCTTTCACTGACCCTAAAGTCAATTAAGATCTTGAAGCTGTGAAAAATATCAGAACCGACGAAGGTATGACTATGTACCGCAAAACGTATAATAAGTACTACTTAGGTTATGAATACAATATTAACAATCAAAGAGAACAAACTTATGTTTGAACTTTACAATATTAATTTTTGTCATGGATGGGAATCGAAGTCACGAACGCTGACAGGATAACCAGGTATGCAAAATATGAATACTAATGAGTCTTGTTTGCAAGTAGGTTCATCATTAGTGTTTGAAGAATCACAATGTTTTGTTTCAAGGTTCGTTTCGCAAGTAGTACCTACTACTACTACGTTATTCGACATTTTTTTACGTTACTTTGAAGAGATTATCTTTTTATGATACTTTGTAATCATTACGATTACACAATACACACTGAACAAATTATAGATAGCAATATTAAGGCTGTGTAGTTCCGCAGATGCCGCGCGTATGGTTTTTAAAAGCCACCTGAGACATACAAATCAGTGTTTTCAATTCTAAAAAAAATATATGTATCAGTTAAGGATCTGATCTAGTTAAAATCGCATTCAATTACATGTTTTTATAAACTTCACTCGATAGAAAAAAATCCCAAAGTTACCCCTTTTTTTAACGATTTTCGTATTTTATGTCTTAGCTCCTGCCAATTAACATTTGAATTTTCACTCAATTATAGCCAGTAGCCACTAAATATTTACAGATAAATTCGCAGAGTTTGACTTGATAAAATTAGTGTCTCGTTTACTATGTTTAAAAAACTACGAAATGTGCGAGCGCGGCGCCATATTTGGACGTGACCTACAAACTTATCTGTTCCGGTGGCCAAAATTGGAACTACGTGAAATACAATGCAAAAACGATATTTAATGACAGTTCTAAATAGACAGTAGCGACGCCGCCACCGGAACAGAGGTCTATGCCTCTTTTATGTACTCCCACCCCCCCTTAAGTCAAACACGTGTGTGATGTACACGAAATATTAGCATGTTTAACACTCAGCATAATACCTGTAACTGTATGTGTTACCTACTTTCGGCCAATTTCATAACGTAACATTGTTTCCGTAAATCGTCGTGCATTTGAATACAAAACGCTGAATATTTCTCTTCATAAAAGCGGCGAGAACAATGTTTATTTTATTAATAAGGACAGTGTGGACAGAGCACTATACCGGCAGTGATGCCGGCTTCGCGCAGCCGGCGACTCCGGCGAGTGTATTCCCTCAGATATCATTATGAAACAAATGAATACTAACCACTGAGTGCCGCTGAGTATTCTCTCCATTTCCGACCCGTGCTCATGGCTGCTGCACACACTTGGAATTAACATTTATCTGTACTTTTAGTGCACTGTGCGTCTGATCATGCGTTAGGAGCGCGCGATTCTCATGCCGGTCTAATTTTAACAACCACGTGCTGTCCGCGTATCGTCGCAAACGCGAATGGTTAGTCGGATAGTCGGTACTTCGGTAGTCGCACTACAGACAGACAATGTTCCCGTTTTGTTGACAATGTCAGCTGTCAACGTGACGCGGGAGCCGACCGCGGCGGGGCGCCCTCGCCATGCTTCTGCGGCGAGTCTGATAAACCTATTTGCTTTATCATTCTTTGTTATGCGTTGGCGCGCTGATAACGTCACTATGTTGATTTGTGGTACGCGTAGTACGTTTACCTTTACAACTTTTTGAGTAATTCCTGCTAGAATGGAGCATACGTTTTGGCTGTGGAATTCTTCAGGAAGTTGAATCATCGATATGTCTTAGTCTGACGAAATCCCTGATAACCACAGTATGTTTACTCACTGAAAACTATGTTACTTTAGCTCAAAGTTTAAAATGACTCTAAAACATTGAGCAGTTTCTGTCTTCTTTGCCCGTTAGCTCTCACCTCACGGGCATTACTTGTACTCGATACAACGCGAGAAAGTTTGTTCCTAGACCCTGTGATATTAGGAAGACAGTTAATCGTGAGTTTCAGCATCCGCTTTTATACTTATTTATTAAAGTTATTACTTTAGGATTGTTTTTCTTGTTGGCTTTGTAGAATTATATTGATAGCTCACAGTAGAAAAAAAAATCTGTCCATTTACCGAAAAGCAAGAAGATTAATTAAAAAAAGTAGGTAAATTAGAAGTTTGAAAGCAAACTTCTTGGAAGTTATAAATTTTTTGTGTCTTCCAAAGCCGGGACAATTTATTGCCCAGAGATTCACCCTTTTTAAGCCACTTTTTTTAATTATTAAGACAGTGTTGTCAGTTTTACGACGAAATAACAGGGGTCATTTTGATTTAATGCAAAGTAACAAATTGGGGATAGGATATTATTTACCATAAACTCAAAGTTTACCCAGGTGTTTATTGAACATTCAATTAATTATACTTGCAAATATCTTGGCTGTCTTACACACACAAATTTATATGCATGAATTTAGAGTGTCTTATCGTCACCGTTTATGAATCCAAACCAATGGGGTACTAGAAATCTATTAAATTAAACCTTGAATGGACTGTATTTTTAGTCAAGATATACTGAAATTTCTCTTTTGGAAATCTAAATGTACATTTAGCAATACTTGTAGACAAATAATAGAATTCTAATATTGGAGTGATTTCACTCGAAAAAATTCACTTGGAGGATTTTTTTATACGGCTCCTGGGGCATTAGGTAGGTATTCTGTGCTTATTTATTCTCGGAAGATCTGGATCTGATTAGTGATATAAAGATATTTTTAGAGTTCCTCTAGATTTCTGTCACCGAAACTTGTACAAAATTAAGTTTACAAAAAAGGAAGATTTTATTTTACCCTATTTTACCTAATTTGGTACATAATGAAAGGTAAGTATATAACATAAGGTTTTTTGTCCTCAATGCAATATTGTAAGGAACAAGCACATAAGTAAATAAAGTGCACATGTGGTTAACCGTCGATTGCTGTCACGGTCATTATAAGCAATTATTGTTCCTGTCACTTTACCAGAAGTAGGGCTGGCAAATTAACAAAAAAAGTTCATAATACATATTGTTTGGACTACGGGGCTAGAAGCAACTGCCACTGGGCAGAAGATCTCATCGCTGTAATAGCTCTGCTAATATTCCAATAGAAAATAGTTTTCTTCTAGCCGAATTATTAACTACACGGCGGCCAATCTGTCCGATCAACCACTACGCAGGTTATATTATAGTTTAAAAGTTAGTTCACAAGCAGAGGAGCACTTTCTATCCCCTCACTCTCATAATCATAGTAGGATAGTAGTCTGACACTATCGAAGAGATACAAGAGTGGGATTGTTTCCACTAGTTCCCCCGGAACTAGTGATACTTTTTCTTCTCATTAGTCCATTGTCATTTTGACTGAAGTCCCGGCGGAAGTAGTGACAATTTTTCTTCTCATTAGTTCCTTTTCAATTTTGACCGTAGCCCGGCGGAACTAGTGATACTTTGCAGTATCAACGGCTTTATGTATACTTTTTAAGACACAGGGGAATTCTTCATCATCAACTTCCAGGCTCCGGACCGTGACTAGGTATTTACTGGAGAGAAACAAGAGTCCCAATAGTAGTAACGAATAATCAATGGATGCAGGTATGTAAAAAGAGACGTGTCTTTGAAAGATGGCTATGCCTGAATGCTGATAGAACTAAATAAGTTAAGTGGAACTATTTAGTTGCACCTAAATATATTTTAAATAAATAATAATTGAAAAAATAAATTTAATTTGATTAAAAGAACCGACTGCAATACAAAAAATGCACTAAACAGTACAAAAAATATTATGCAATCTTATGTAGTACACACACACAGTTTTTATTTTTGGAGTCGGTGTCGGCCACGTTCGCTTGCTAAGTTTGGCTCAAATTCTAATCAGTATCAGCTCGCTAACAGCCGCCCGCCAGTGGGACGTCATCCAATATGTAATAACCGACGCTATATTGTGCAATACGTCGAATATCGAATTCGAATCGAATATAGAAATTATCGTGAACATGGTGTGAAATTGCTATTCAATTACAATAATATTTTTCGGTTCGATTATAAGGACGAAACATTAAGAGACATATTTACAGAACTCTTTTTTGAAGTTTGGCGTTCAAGTGCAGTAAGATAATAACTACTCAAAAGTACCTCAAAACTATTTTCAATCCAGCGTGGACAACCCTGCCGTGGCTTAAGTTCCGTAATTTTCTACAATGTTTTGCCAGCACAGTTTAAACGACGGATATGGATTCGTATCATTTACATGCCCCATCGATAACATCATAGAGCCTAACACTGTCAGAACTGATCAGATGTATTGATTAATGGACTGGAAACGCCTTTGCCTTTGTTTTGCAATGTATAGGATCGACGTTGTGTTGACAGAATGAGATGGAAATGTTTTTAATTCATCGTTCAGATCATATAATGGTTTAATCAAGACAAAATATCAAGATTTGCGAGTGTTGATAAACGAGAAGATAATTTCTCCGCCTTCTTTTGATTTTCAATCTATGTACCAAAATGCTATTTTGTGTTTGTAAGACTAGTAAACAGACACTTAGTCCACCAGATGGTAAGCGGCCATTGCGACATTTCCGTTAAGAAGTTAAGTACTTTACCAGAAAGCATTATTTAATCCTTCTAGCCCCGGATTACTAGACACAATAGAAAATCTATTGTTATGCGGCACCCGAGTGCCGGTTCGGCGTTGAGTGGTTAATTAAATTAATCCTGTTATGCTGTGAAATGTTATGTTATGTTTTTTCCGGTTCCGGTACTCGTAGCGTAAACATCACAGTGTCAGTGCTCCGCAAAAATTATTTCTCATGAATAGTTTAAGCCACTGTTTTACAATAATATCATACCAAAACCAAAACCTAAGTGTGATTGAAAGATATTCATAATAAATGTCGCGTTATCTGGCGGATCGTCACAGAAGATTTGGAACAAAAACCATTGGAAAACTTCGAGGTTAGAATTTTTATATCCATCAATCAGAATCCAACTGACAGCTGACACTTTGCTGTCAAAACTACCTTGACAGCCAACCATAGAGTACAGACAGCGCCACATCAGTGTTACCAACAAAAAAATAAATAAACACGTTCCATTACACGCAAAATATGGACGAACAATTTCAACTTCTATTCGACAAGATGAAAATAGAAATGCAGAACCAAACAGTTGAACTAACTAATACTATACTTGAAAAAATGGAAGAAAAATTAAAACCCATCTATGAAGAAAACCAAAAATTGAAACTTAAAGTAGAAAAACTAGAAAAAAAGGTGGAGTTTCTAGAGAGAGATAAGAAAAGCAATAATATAATTATACATGGATTAGCGGAACAGGATCACTCGGCACTGGAATTAATGGAGTGCATTAAAAAGCCATTTTTAGACGAACTGGGCATAACTATACAAAATCATGAAATAAATAAAATCTTCCGTATCGGCAAAACCAATAATAAGAAACCTAGGCCAATACTACTTTCATTAGTTAGCGAATGGAAAAAAGACGAAATTATGAGGAACAAAAAGAAACTGAAGGAATTATATATAACAGAAGATTTTTCAAAAGAAACTTTAGAAATTAGAAAGTCACTGCAACCTAAACTAATGGAAGAAAGAAAGAAAGGAAACCTGGCATACATAAAATATGACAAGCTTATTGTCAAGGAAAACCCAAGGGTTACAGATAAAAGGAAGAGAGAGAAATCTACTTCACCACAAGCTGAACTACAGCCAAAGAAACAACAAACACTAGGCTCGTCTAAAAATAATAGAATAAATGCATTTGATAAGATGAGAGAACGATCTCACACACTTTCAACAACCCCAACATCAACGAAACAATAGCAACTAAAGCAACTAAATACCGGCGATCGGAAACTAAAACGAAATAAAAAACATAAAAAAATAACAGAAATAAACCACTCTCCCCCAAGCCGGCTGGTCCCCGTGGGGGAAAAAGACCGTAACCCTCCAGCAAACATTGAAGAAACAAATAAAATAATAAAAGAAACACAACAATCTCTCAAAATTGGAACCTTCAACGTGAGATCACTAGCTACAACAAAAAGATTTATAGAACTAACATATATGCTACAAAAAATAAAAATCGATATACTCGGCTTGGCAGAAGTCAGAAGAATGGGCTATGCCATAGAAGAACATGAAAACTACATATTTTGCTACAAAGGTGAAACACTCGGACTATATGGAGTGGGATTTTTAATAAGAAAGGAACATAAAAAGAACATTGTCAGTTTTTCAGCGTTATCAGATCGGGTTGCTCTACTAAAAATGAAATACAACAACCAACTGCTTACAATAATCCAAGTATACGCACCTACTGAAAAGGCTACAGATAAAGAAATCAACTCATTCTATAAAACTTTGCAGGTAGCTAAAAACCAGGCAGAAGACAAAGTACTCGTTATCGGCGACTTTAATGCCAAAGTTGGTCAACCAAAACCAGAAGACAGTGAAAACATTGCTTTGGGAAAATTTGGACACGGACACAGAAATGAAAGAGGGGAGAAACTGATTCAATTCGCATTGGAACATAGACTGTCAATAATGAATTCTTTTTTTAAATCCAGAAAAAACCGCAAATGGACCTGGGTATCACCCTGTGGAAACATAAGAAACGAAATCGATTTTATTCTGTCAAATCAGCCCTCGAGGATTAGAAACGTCGAAGTACTACACGGTTTTGGATTTGCATCGGATCACCGCTTAGTCAGAGCCACCTACATGCTAGACCAAGGAAAAAAGAGTAGAACAACATTCAAAGCGCAACCTAAGACACCAAAAACGGAGGAGGATATATCGTCATACTTAAAAAACCTCGAGATTAACGTACAGCAACTAGAGACACAACAAGATATACAAACTTTCTACAATAAACTAGCAGACACCATCAATACCAGCCTTACATCCAGACCAGAAAAAAAAGATCAAAAATCTATTAACAAAATACTAAGTGAGTCTACTAGAACTCTTCTTACAAGACGCAACGAACTTCTAAAAATGAAGCCAAGAAATAAAGAAAGGAAGGAAGAACTGAGCATGTTATTTAAAACCTCAAGTAAAGCAATAGATAAAGACTACAAAGACTACAGGCACAAAATTATTGAGAATAACCTACAGACTTGCAGAAGCACGAAAAAAGCTTATAAGAAACTGATCACACATAAAAATTGGATTCAAGACTTAAAATCAAAATCAAAAGAAACAAAAACCAGGAAAGATATCATGGAATGCGCCACAGATTTCTACAAGCAATTATATGCAAGACCAGTTTCAAGTTCCTGTAAAACTGATGTGGCTACAGTATATTCTCAACACGTGAACGATTTGCCACCAGTGGATGAGCAGGAAGTCGTCAAGCACATCAGAAAGCTCAGAGCAGAGAAAAGCCCTGGCCCTGACGGGATACCAAATGAAGCACTTAAGGTTGGCGAAACCCTGTTATCTAGCCCACTTGCACACCTGTTCAACAGGGTTCTGAGCACAGGCCAGGTACCGACGCAATGGAAAAGATCTGATATAATACTTCTATACAAGAAAGGAGACCCTCAAGACATTTCTAATTATCGTCCGATTAGTCTTCTTTCAAGTGTGTATAAACTGTTTACGTCAATCCTGCAAAGCCGGTTGAGCCCTAAGATCGATAACTATCAACCAGTAGAACAAGCAGGGTTTCGTTCCGGGTTTTCCACAATGGATCACATACAAGTACTTCAACAAGTAATGGAGAAATACCAAGAATTTAACCGACCTCTATACATTGCTTTCGTTGATTATGCTAAAGCGTTCGACACGATCTCTCACGACGCCATCTGGGAAGCGTTGAATAAATGCCACATAAACGAAAATTACGTTAGAGTGCTGAAGAACATCTACGAAGGCAGTGTAAGCCAAGTCAAACTAGAATCGCGAGGTCCTGCTATTCAAATCTGTAGAGGAGTGAGACAAGGGGACCCTCTCTCACCCAAACTGTTTATAATGGTTTTACAACACATATTTGACAATCTTAACTGGCAGTCGGAAGGGATTTGGATTAACCAAGATCGACTTACACACCTCAGATTTGCGGACGATATTGTCTTATTCGCTGAAACAAGTGAGAGACTAGAAAAAATGATTAACACTTTAAATGAAGAAAGCGAAAAGGTAGGCCTCAAAATGAACGAGAACAAAACAAAAATCCTGACAAACAGTCATGCAATCCCTATATACCTAAACGGGAAGCCGCTTGAATATGTAAGCAACTACATTTATCTAGGAAAACAGTTATCTTTCGTAGACAGAAATGAAGAACTAGAAGTCGAGCGGCGCATCAACATGAGCTGGAAAAAGTTTTGGACTCTAAAGGAAATATTAAAAGGCAAATTTCCCCTTCATTTAAAGAAGATTGTGTTGGACACATGCGTCTTACCTACTCTTACATACGGATGCCAAACCTGGACATACAACACAAAAATAAAAACTAAATTAGTAGCATGCCAGAAAGCAATGGAGAGAAGTATACTAAAGATAAGAAGAATACAAAAAATAAAAAGCGAAAAAATAAGACAAAAAACTAAAGTTATAGATGCCTTAGAACATGCACTGAAGCAAAAATGGCAATGGGCAGGACATATAGCGAGATACACAGACAATAGATGGACAATAGAGACAACCATATGGAAAGGACCCAGGGAAAAAAGGAAAAGAGGGCGCCCCAGAAAAAGGTGGATAGACGATATAAAAGCGATAGCAGGGGTTGAATGGAGAAGGAAAGCTAGGGATAGAGAGGTCTGGAAAAAGCTGGAGGAGGCCTTTACTCGAGAAGGGGTTTCGATCAATAATATTGAAGGAACTAATGATAACGAATAAAATAAAATAAAAAAATAATAAAAAAACAAAAACAAAAAAATATATCCGTAATTAACTTATATTTAAAAGCATTACTTTGTATTAAGTCATAATTGTAACAAAAAAAAAAAAATTGTAGATCGGAAATAAATGGGCTTTATTATTATTATTATTATTATATGCTGTGAAATTAATCAACAACATAGTAGTTTTCATCTAAGAATTTGGCTGCAAAACATCTTTGTATCTCTAGTTAACTGGTCGTGTTTTTAAGTCATGATAAAAGCTAGCTCAATTTTCCGTTAATTGGATTATGGAAGCAGCATGGTTCGAAACTTCGAACCTTTGCACTGTCATTCAAAGTTACTAATGACATTGGCAGTTATTAATTGATCACGCTTGTACTGGCAAACGTATTATTTTCATGAAAGCTTGTAGACATTGTACTAACGTTTTCTTATTTGGTTTCAGAATTCAAAACGTTATAAAATTTTAATCAAATCTGTATCCATTTTTATCAAAGAATTGTATGAAAGCTTGACGTGAAAAGACTTTTCTTGCAGCGTATTCCTAAAAATTTGGTTTGAAAAAATAACTTTCTAGGAGTCAATGCTCCAATTTCGTCTCATGGTCGTGGCAATTACAAATTCAGAGTATTCGTGCCTTTCTAGTAGAAATAAGCAACTATTTTTCAAGCTTTCACAAAAAAAATGTTTTAATTATGGAAAGAGACCTATTTTTTCACTGCCTTATAAACTTTTAAACCACTTGGCTCAATACTTTTATATTATACGTTAACATGAGCAAATAAGTAAGGTTAAAAAAATAACAATTTTATAAGTACAATACAAGTGTGTACTTAATGAACCTACTGTTTGCTACAGTTGCCTTAGCTCGAAACCTCGCAATTAAGGCTTGAAATGAATTGCTGAGGTTGACCTCACAGCGCTTGGTTTTCCAGTTGTTTCTCAATTACTAAACAGACCTTACTTAAACCGTTAAGTACATACTAAGGACTCGAAATATAATTTTAAAAACTTTCATGTTGCCGCTGTAATAGCTACAATTTCACTTGCTTTAATTTGGATCAATTGTAAATTCTTTTAAGTGGGTATTTTTTGTATTGCTCCAGTTCGCAAAGTCATGCAGCCTACCTATTGATTTGAATAATCGCATGTTGGGCTGCCACCTTCTGCACTCCTCTAATCTTCGAGATTTTCGTTTTAAGTGTATTGGCTTTTTCGCCGGGACAAGGCGTACTGAGCCCACTCTCCTCCAACTTTATGATTATCTATCCAATTGGATAACCACTAACCCATAGGCGGGCAATTTTTATATTCCCTAACTACATAGTTGACCCGGTGAACTTCGTATCACTTACCTCTTAATATAAACCATATTAATTTGTTTTGAAAGGTAAGAACAGTTTGTATGGGAAAATAAAATTGTCGTTTTTCGTATTTTCCTCGCAATTTTTTTTTCTCATCTCTTAAACCTTCCCTGGATTGAAATCCATACGATCCACGAATATTTCAAGACCAAAAATAAGTCAAATAGGTTCAGCCGTTCTCGAGTTTTAGATAGACTAACGAACAGAAATTAATTTTTATTTTTAAAGATTAAATTAGTGGTCCCAAATAGTTATGAAGAAAACAATAAAGTAGAATCATAGGAAAAAAATATTCTTACGCAAAGGCGACATACCTATAAAATATTGAAGCAAGTTAGACGAAGAAATATTCTAGTATAGTAAAATCTAAAAGTCTAAGTCTAAAGGCTCAAATAAGGCTTTAACAAAAGTACAAAACAGATCACTTTACTATTTTCGTGCTAAATAAACCTTTTGCTACATCAAAAAAGACTTATTGTAATTCTTACTAGAATTTAATTTCTTCACCGTAGTATTTGAATTTCCAGCGTAGTTTTCGGAATAGGTTTACCTAAAACTAATATATAATATGGATTTTATGTTACTTTAGTTGGTAGGCGGAGACGCTGCAGGATTTACAACAGATGCTGAATGACTTGGCTGACTCTTCTTTACGCTTCGGCCTACGGATGAATTTGGACCAAACCAAGGTAATGTTCAAGGAACATGTTCTACCGGTTTTGATTCACCAATTGCGATTCACGGCGCCGCGTCCTTAAAGTTGTTCAAAAATATGTGTACCTTGGGCAGTCGTTGCAGTTGGGTCGAAACAACTTTGAGGACGAGGCGAATAGAAGAATTTCTGAGCTAGCCCTACTAGGTAACGATTAAGGAATATATCGTATATTCTGTGTAGGCAATTGTATTGTTAAGTATATCTGCTAGTCTGTTTTTGTAATTTGTTCTCAATGTTAATATACTTGATCGCTCTGACCTCGATGTATTAATACTCTACTTCATAGTAGTGCATATGGTGTAATTAATTTAGGATACCGTTTACGGGATCCAAGGCCGTGACAACATGCATTCCGCACGTGTTAGTTTTGACTTGTTTTTTAAATCAGTTCGTATGGTATTTTACATCTTTAATGTTTTTATCTGAAGTGGAGCATCTTTCAGTGCAGTTTGTATTTATGAAAAGTTTTTTAAGGAAAAGGACGACGCAAGTGTCGTCATTCGGAGCTAATTGGTTTGGAACATAACCTGGGGTTAAATGAAACTTTCTCGCACTCGCAGTCAGTCGTTCAATTAGTAATTCTGTAAGTTGAATTCCAAACTAATCAGGATTAATCTATCTATTAATGTAGGTCTTTAGTTGAAATCCAGTCTTTGTTAAACAAACAAAGACTGTATTTCAACGAGAGACCTATTTCAAAGTAACAGACTGATACATTGTAATAAAAAAAGTCAAGATCTTTCCCTCTACCGCACTTACTTTTATCCCAAATGCTTCAATTTTACAACTAAAAATATTTTTTCAAGTTTACGACCGATTCGTCGAACGAAATTACTGCTTTCTTTTGTCTTGGGCCCATACATTTTAGGGAGGTCGGAATTGGCCATTCATAGTTTTTATTGGACGTGTAATATCTAGCGCCAAATCCGTAAAGATCTGATAACATTTAGATTTCTTCTGTAGAGCTGTGTGCAGACCGACCGCATAAAAAGTTGATCGCAAGAAAATTGTACGGATTCACATCGATACCTTTGGGTTCATTTGGCGTAAAGACCATTTTGGCCAAATTGAGTTATATACAGGGTGGAATTTTGTAATGCCACCTGAAGGGGAAGTACTCTTAATACTGTAGATAGAACATTTTACTCAAAGGAAACATTCCTTTATTTTTGAAAAGAAAGGAAACTGCATTCAAAGATTTAAAAAAAATTCTTGCCGCACCCGGTAATCGAACTGACGAAAATCTGTAAAAGTTGCACCCTGTACTTTTATTGCATCGATCGTTAGGGTCAATTACAAGGATGAAATCTCTCTTACAAACTTCATAAATTAAATGAAAGAAAAACAACGAAATCTTAAATTATTTTAATTGTTTCCAAAAAATGGTAAACTTACTTATTAAAAATTCGAAATGGGCTACATTTTCTTGGATACACAAATTTATTCATAATCTAACGAATTCATTTCTAGTAACCTTTAATAACGTGTCATTTTAATGGATGAACGACGTCAATGATAATTATTAATTAATAACATAAGTTATCAGATGGATCTTTGAGTAAAAGTCCTTTAACTTGACCCATTGAATTAATAAATTGAAGATTTCATTGCTTTCATTTCATTTAATTTATGAAATTTGTTAGAGAGATTTCATTCTTATAATTGACCCTAACGATCGATGCAATAAAAGTACAGGGTGCAACTTTTACAGATTTTAGTCAGTTCGATTACCGGGTACGGCAAGAATTTTTTTAAAATCTTTGAATGCAGATTTCTTTCTTTTCAAAAATAAAGGAATGTTTCCTTTGAGTAAAATTTTCTATCTACAGTATTAAGACTACTTCCCCTTCAGGTGGCATTACAAAATTCCACCCTGTATATCATTTTTTTCAGAATTTTTTTCTCTATCGATCTGTCTAGACGAAATAATGAAATTCGCAAAAAAAATGTTTATACGACCCACATTTTTCTTACTATAATGTCTTGCAAAAGGTAAATTCACAGTGTAAATGCCAAATAATTATTTTTTGTAGTATTGTTATGATGTATCCACCATGATTTATATCACTCCTGGGCGTACAAGTCGACGTTAATCGTATATGGTTTTTACGCCATAGCATTGTAAACATAATCCATTATATCGTTTAAATAAGACGTCGTAAATCCAAAACTTCAATAGCGTCTTGATGTAAAGACCACGTTCATTACAAAAAGCACTTTACGCCCAACACACAAAGCACAAAACTAAAAAACTATTGTGGCACAAGTCAACGGAACAGCGACAGAAAGAAAAGCGAGATAGATTGATACCTTTGGGTTCATTTGGCGTATCAACTAAAACCTGACTATTCAGGAGAGTAAAAAAAAAATTGTATTTTTTAATAAAAACTCATAACTTTTTTGTTTTTGAAGTTATAAAGAAATGACCAATAGGAAAGATTGTTAGAATTAGGTAATGTAGAAGGCTAAATGATCAAAACATATCTTTCTTGTTTGCTTTCGAAGTTAACCTTGGATTTACGTCAAAAAAAAATAGTTTTTGGTTTATACAACCCACGAATATTGTAATAAAATTTACTGTGTACGTCGTATATCCAACTTTGGTAAATTTAAAATCACAATGACTGACCTAAAAACCCATAGATGTAAAAATTTTTGTATTAAAAGCCAGTTATTATCATAGAACAACTGAAATCTGGCTATTAAAAACAATCCTATTACTCCCGAAATATGTAGGAACTTAATAATTGTAAGCCTCATGCCTAAACTATGATCGATTTAAATAAAATAAAGCTACCCTAATACGAAATCAATATGTATTTATTCTTATTATGGCATATTGACTGTTATAACAGTAACAGTTTAACAAACAACATCTTAATTAAAATAAAATAAAAATCATTTTATTTTTATTTGATCTTTAATGCACAATCAAGAGTACATAAGTTGGACCTAATGCCAAATGGCATTCTCTGCCAGTCAACCTTTGGGCCAAGCAGAAAAAATCTATTGTGGGAGTGTTAATGGGCTAAAAAGTGAAAATAATGCAGTGAACTATATAATTATATAATATAAATAACTAAATCCTCAACAAATTAATATAGCGTAGGTATAACATAAATATGATACATAAATAATAATAATATATAATAAAACCAATAAGAAAGACGCAGTTAATGATTGGGACAGGTGGATGACGATGCTATGGAAGTTTGGAGATAATGTTTTCGGAGAAGGATTTTAAAAGCGGAGGAGCGAGAAGACTATTCCAAAGTCTAATAGACGTTAGACAAAAAGAGTTGGAGACAAAGCCGGACCGGTAAGAAGGAGTAGCTAGAACTGTTTTATTCGAGGAGCGTAGCTGACGGGAATGTGTCGAGCTAAGAAGCTTGAACTTCGAATTAAGGTAAGCCGGAGCGTGTGATCGTTTAGGATAGAAAAGAGAGTAGTAAGAATTCTATCATAACGTCGAAATGGGATAGGTAATCAATTAAGCTTGGTGCGAAAGGAAGAAACGTGATCAAACTTAGGTAAGTTGAAAATACCATTGTTAACTAAACGATCTAACTTGTCGAGAAGGTCTTTGTTTAAGTCATAAGTACACCCATCCGCGTAATTAATTAAGGGAAGATTAAGGGCTTGAACAAGAGTGATTGTAGTTGGGATTGGAAGGAAATTTTTAAAATCTGTACAGAGCTCGCAAAGTACAAATTACTTTACGACTCAGTTCACCTATATGTACAGACAAACTTAGTGTATTGTCGATATGCAGGCCTAAGTCTTTGACACTACTGCAGAAGGGAATAGGTACACCATCAAAGAGGACAGGGGGCAAAGTGTCTATATCAAGCCTACGAATATAGTATACAATAATGGCTTGACATTTATTCGGGTTAACTGCAACGCCAAACCGA
Source organism: Mecyna flavalis (assembly GCA_949319885.1). Lineage (NCBI taxonomy): Eukaryota > Metazoa > Arthropoda > Insecta > Lepidoptera > Crambidae > Mecyna > Mecyna flavalis. The sequence continues at coordinate 14,299,567 of OX439426.1, forward strand.
TCAGACCAAGCAGCGATGGAGCACAAATCTTTGTTGACAGCAGCTATGGCAGAGTCAATACCACCTTGAGGGACGCCTGTGCTGAAACCGCACCAGCACATTACTGTCTGATCAACCTTCACCGCTTGCCGGCGGTTACGGAGATAAGAGGCAAACCATTGAATTGATAATTTATAGAAGGACATTATGATCGACAGTATTAAAGGCGTTGGAGAAATCAATGAGGACAAGCACAGTTAACATGCCTTCCTCCATGCCGTCTCTAAAATACTCTGTTACCTTATGTAGAGCTGTGCTGGTGCTATGACAGGGGCGAAACCCAGATTGAAATTGACAGAGAAGATTGTTATTAAAAATATAGTTAAAAAGTTGGGAGTGCACAACTGCTTCCAGAATCTTGGAGAGGAAAGGTAATATGGAGATGGGCTTAAAGTTGTTGAGATTAACGGGATTCGATATCTTAGAAAGAGGAATAACGTGTGCTTTGCGCCAAATTGCTGGGAAAACCCCACAGGTAAGGGAGAAATTAATAAATATGAGTAATGACTGGGAGTATGTGATCGAGTAGAACCAACACCATAATAGTACGACTGATCTCGTCATAACCATTGGCTTTGGATTTAAGGGAGACTATAATTTTTAGAATTTGATCCGAAGAGACACTAGAGAGAGTAAAGGAATCTATCTGAAGAGGGGGCAGGGAAGTAATCTCAGAGACAGTAAGAAGTTTTCTGGTATGATCTAAAGAAGGGGAAGTAGAAAAATGGATGTTTTTAAATCATCGCAAGAAAAAGAAGTACCAGAGAATGAAGCCTAGAATGCTGCACACTAACGGCCTAGAATGCTCATAAGTTCAGTTATGCCGTATTACTATAATTAAGTAGAAGTTTGAATTATTAAGTGTCATAATATTATGATTTTTGTTTTGGTTTACGTGACAATGTTGTTTTTTTAATTAATTTTAATTTAGATGTTTTTTTGTTAAACTGTTTAACAGTCAGTATGCCATAATAAGAATAAATACATATTGATTTCGTATTAGGGTAGCTTTGTTTTATTTAAATCGATCATAGTTTAGGCATGAGGCTTACAATTATTAAGTTCCTACATATTTCGGGAGTAATAGGATTGTTTTTAATAGTCAGATTTCAGTTGTTCTATGATTATAACTGGCTTTTATTACAAAAAAATCTACATCTATGGGTTTTTACGTCAGTAATTGTGATTTTAAATTTACCAAAGTTGGATATACGACGTACAAAGTAAATTTTATTACAATATTCGTGGGTTGTATAAACAAAAAAAAAATTTTTTTTGACGTATATCCAAGGCTAACTTCTAAACTAAAGAAGATAGGTATGTTGTGATAATTTAGCCTTCTACATTCCCTAATTCTAAGAACTTTCCTATAGGTCACTTGTTTATAACTTCAAAAACAAAAAAGTTATGATTTTTTATTTAAAAAAAAAAACGTTTTTCGGCTCTCCTGAAAAGTCAAGTTTTGGTTTATACGCCAAATGAACCCAAAGGTATCGACATGATCATGCACATGATTTATATAGTCCTTCCGCTGGCAATAATAAACCTTTTTTAATATTATAACTTCAGTTACCAGGCCACAATGGGTATGTTCCATTACATCACTTTTCTAAAAACAGTTCAAACTGCAGTCTCAATCTCCACTGATCTTCAAGTAATAAGTTAGGTACAGGGTCACTGTCTAAGCTAATAATGGCGACAGATTTAACTTGTTGGGGAGCAGCAAAATTCTTAAAAGCGTTGGTCTCTTGTGTGCTTTGATCATTAAATTTTTAGTTCTCAAACTTAGAAAACACGCAAAAGGTAATCCTTTTAATATTAATAATAAATTTTAAGCTTGAGAAGGTAAATTTTGTGTTTTGCTATCGTTTGTGTACAAAATTGGAAAATCAAACAGCGTCTTTAGCGAATTACATTCGTATTTGTAATGTTGTGTAAACACACATACACGTGTTACGGAAAATGTTCACCGAATATTTAAACATTTCCTAGAACTTTGTATTGTTGTAAATTCTTTATACCTATTTTCCTTGAAAAAATTCACCGAAACAGGGTTTTAGGGTTTTACTGTGACTTGAACATTTTCTGACACAAATTGTATGGGTTGTGTGGAATAGATACCTAAAAGTGCCGTCGACCGTGCGAATTCAAAAGAACATGTAAGGTGTAGAATGTTAATATACTTGATGTAGGTACAGTGAATTCAATTATTATCTGATCATATTTTTAAGCATACAGATTTCATTGTGATTTAAAAATTCGATTGCAATTAAATTGTAATACTTTTCCCATCGAATTATATTCAGTTATAAAACCGATGATTTCTGGTGAAGCGTCCGTCTTTGTGAAAGACTACATTGTGGGTATCTGTCTGCCAATGAAACAAAAATATGCCTGTGTTAAATATTCTGTGAATTTTATTTATAGTTTATACACGCTTTCATGGAAAATTGAATGTAAATTCCATCTATTTTGGCAGCGATAACAAAATACTCGTGTTCGTAAAGGGTCGTATATCCGCTCGGCTGACGATACATGAGAGTCTACGTTTTAGAATTGAATGGTTTGAGGACGAGCGGTTTTCCCCAGGGACCTTCAGACTAGATTCAAGGAACAGGTCTGTTTTGAATGGGATCCTTGTGTACCAACCTGAACCCTACTTTTCATTCCGCCGAAACGAGAATGTTCAAGAAAATCAAATTGGTGTAAGCTCGGTCGCAATTTATTTTATAGGCCAGAACCCCTGTCTGAAGGTTGCCTAAAGCCTAAATCCATTTATTTTTTACGACGCAAGTTCAGTTAGCTTTAGAAATTTATTGCGAGCAATCTAAATTCAATTCGTGTTATTTTCTGGTCATCGAATTGACCGCAATGTCTAATAGCTTGAAAAATAATAATATGGAAAATAACATTAATTGTTAACTATTGATGAATAATTTTTTGACAAAGTCTTCTCTGGGCTTAAAAGTCAAAACACTTTTTTCATTGACCAAGCAACGCTATAAATTTTTTTTATTTAAGTCTTAAAAAATGCATCGCCAAAGACATTGACCTCTCCATTAATTTAATAATTAAAAAAAAACTAGGCAGCACTTCAAAAGCAATTTTTGCTGTGCTGCTACACAGCAAAAATCCTTGCTCCTTATATCCAAAAAATAACAAGCAAATATTTATTATTCAGCAACATAGCTCTAGTGTTCTACATCCTATAAAGGCACTACTATCCTAGCCCGCTTATCTGGTAGAAAATTTTCATTTCATGCAAACTAGAAATATCTTGAAATAGTTACTCAGTAGAAATTCCAGGAAAGGTATTTCATGCGCTTACTTAAAGGTTTTGCGGGCGTAATGTCTGCAAAGTATATTTCCCGCGGATAGAGTGCCCACATTTAATGTTTATTTTGGAAGTATAGGAACTGTGTGGGTAAAATTTCTTGATCAAAGTGCAAATAGATGGATGTCTATCTAGAGTATCTAGTCCAATGGAATTCAAATACCAAAGCATTTATCAACAGAGGCGATTTACGCTTTCCGTGCAGTGTTTTTTTTTATTTTCCTTATCACCCGTAATATAAAATAGGTGAGGTTCAATTGATTTTATAGTTTGTAGGTCCTTTTAATTGTCAAAATTACTTGAATCCCACTTTGAAGGATATATTATTTATATTCTGTGGTGTAACATTATTGGGCTGATACAAGTTTCCCCATGTTTTCAGACGCCTCGTGAACGTGTCTCGCGTGGCCACCGTGCGGTATGAGTGTTCGCGCGAGGAGTCTGGCCGGAGCTCAAAGCGACCGTAGACGCTTGGGATACATTAGAATTTATTTTCTTCCCGCAACTCAACCCCGTTTTGTATCATTATCATAGGTCAAAAACAGCGCGATGCAGGCCTCGGAGATTTGCAAGTGCAAACGGAATTGTTGCGGGCAAGTTGCGGGACTTTCTAGTATTGAAAATACTTTGTTTTTGTTCCTAGTGTATACCTTCCTTGTTATGTATTTCTATTCTACTGAAGTTAAACGCAACGTGTCCTATTTTGTCAGATAACAAATGAAACCAACAATTGTGTTTTTTCTTTGGTTTTCCTTTGTTGGTTGGTTGGCTAATAATAGCACCGTATAATACCGAATTATTACGATGCGATGGTACAAACAAGCACAGATATTAATTGCTCCAATATTACCAGTATTTTACATTAGTAGCAGCATAGCAGTCGGATTTTAATAGCAATAAGATAATAGGATCTGATGTACTCGTATATGTAGGTAATATAAAAAATTCCCCTTCTGCCTACTAACATGTAAAATTGTATCGATAACTACCTACTCTAGTTAGCAATATTAATGCAAGAGGATGTAGGCTCCTTCTCCTGTGTGTTAGGCCTTTTCTTCATAGGCAAGCAAGCGGCCTATAAATAACTGTTCCCGATGGGGATTTGTGGAATAACCATAGAGTAATTACTCTATGGGAATAACCCTTCTGGATCAGCATACATGAAAATAATATCTGATCATAGAGTATATCAATCAAATCTTGGATCGTGGATTTCCTATTAGATCAAGACAAAGCATTGTAAAATTGTCCTCGTTACGAATTAACTGAGTACGCAGCTGCTTAGTATTTTTTCCTAATTTCATTCCAGCATATTATGCGCTTCCTAAAGTAAAGCCGCTGATTGGTAAAAAAGGTTTCGCAATAAAATATGCATATAAATGCAAAGCCAAAAACGCTTTGAAAAACCCGGCAATTCTCGCATCTGCTTTTAGTTTCCCCCGGGTGCAGACTAAAACAACCTATGTTAATCCGGGAGTATAGCTCCAATCTGTATGCTAAATTTTATTCAAACAAGCCCCCAATCTGTCGGTACCCGATTTCTACATGTCATCAGTTTTTGATAACAGTTTAAAATTCTGCTGTTTTGTTTACGGAAGGGGGTCATCGAAATTTTGTTGAGAAGATAAGGCGTTGCTTTTTGCATCTCCGTGTTTAGCGATTTTCTATCTTGGAATTAAAAAAAAAAACACAAGACATTTACATTTTATTTATTCCAAGTTAATTTCAATACTTAGCGTAGGTAAAGGGCAAGAAAATGATGATGAATTTTAATGAACAATACTGAGAAGGGTTTGTGTTTTGTAAGAGGGGATAGGTTTGCTAATTATATAGCAGACAGACATACTTTTTTCCATGGCTACGAAACAACGAACAATTTTGTGTAATGATCAAGAACTAAGCTATGCTATAGCTTATGTTCGATCCCCGCGAGTCAAAATCATTTGTGTGCATGAAGAGCATGTCTGTTTGTTATATAATATAAGAATATGTAGATTTATAAATATATACAAACGAGCCAGAAGGCGCTATGTTAATAATGTCCAAGGATTATTACTTTTATTAATTTATTGTTGGGAAAACCAACTGCAAATATTCACATTTCTTATAAATAAACTACGCTTATTATAACTCTCCACCTATATTATTTATTAAAACAAATGACGACGAAAACGACTTTTCATAATAGTTGCTCTGCTTAGCCAGAAGACCTTCACAATAATTAGCATAAGAACGCTAGCTCTTCGTTAAAAGGAAAAACAGAACTGAGTAATATTGACAACAAAAGGCAAAATGTGGTCTCAAATAAAAATATAAATGTAAAAAATACGGCGCAGTTATATTTGTGAGGGCGAAACCAACCAATCGGATCCTGAAAAAGAATTGAAAACAAAACCAACGAACCAGATTGTAACAGCCAATATCCAACTCTTTATTCTAGTTACACTAGTGTTTTACCACAAATCAAAAGCCAATAGGGAGTAATTCAACAAGAAAAACGATAAAACCCAATCAAACTACAAGTATGCGATAAAAGAATTAGAAAGCGCCGTAGAAGTTTCCTCGGAACGATCCATTAATATAGATGAAGTAATTTGTGTTGCCGCGACATCAATAGAGCTTGAGTTGGGTTCAAATGTTTGCCATCCATCAATACGTGCTGGATTCAACTTGTCTTAAGAAATGGTTTCATGATTTTTCATATTTTTACCGGCCTGTTAACGGTAATATCAGTGTAATACTTAGTTCCCCTTCTGCAGGCTAAACCCAATACGGCTATAATGCATATTCTGATACGTGAAATGGAATAGCTCAAAAATTTTTGTAATATTTTGTTAACTTTACCCTAAAAATACTGACTGATATTGACCTTTCAATAAAATGGTCTGCCTTAATGTTCTCGTCAAAGCTCTAATCTGTAAACCTATCGCTATTAAACCTTTTGCTATTTCATGCCATGTAACGAAAAGAGCATATAATATTTTTTATATGTACCTATATGTAACAAAGGATACCAAAACATAATTTCCACACAAATCGGACAATAGTATTATCCAACACCACATTTTCTCATTTAGCATTGCATGGGGATTGAGAATTTGCGCACATTACGGCTCGCATCTGTTACCATCGAAACAATTTATGATTTTTGCGGAGACACCTAATTACGGATATGAGGAAAGTCGTTGTCTATGTGCGACCCTGTGCCCTTTGTTCCATTGCAATATACTTAGGAAATAATAACGTATTTCTGGCTTCATTAGACTTAGGACGACCGTTTGGTGTTATGGTTGCGGTTGCGATACCATGTTTGTTAATTTCTGGATGAGATTTGTGTGCGATAAATTTTCTTGTGCAAAACCAGAGCGATTAGCTCGTTATAAAAATCAATTTAATTTCAGAACTATTTTACTCGTAGTTTTGAATTTTTCAAATGTTTCCTATTGTTCTGAGGTTTCCCCAGCTCAGCTTATTGTTATCAAAACCTATCAAATTTCTATATTTTTGCCTGAATACACTCTTATTCATTTTTAGACTAGCAGTGTTATTTAGTTTTTATTTATACAAGACACTTTCTCAATTAAATCTCTTTTCGTTAGGGTTTTACTGCTTGTGTTAGACTGAAATCTATCAAAATGATAGTACCGCGGCCGTGTGTACGTCTCGGGACTAAAGACGTTCCACTCCTATTAAACTTCTCTTTACACCCAAAAGGGACGAGCTGGTGCCCGCCTTATGGTTATCCTGTCCTCATCCCGGTCTAGAGGAGATTATTTTTAATTATGTATTCGTATGTTCTTAATAAGCTACATCTAACGTACTTACTCGTTTATACCTATAAAATATTCATTATAATTTAATGATTCAAACATCGGAAGGTTAACAAGCAAACTGTAACAAAAACAAACTTCGTCCTACCTCAGATAATCCTCGCGAAACTTTAGTGGGTCTTAACAAAGATCTAAGCAGATTACATGGCTTAGGGAAGATTAATATGGGTAAAAAGTGCAAGTATTTGTTAGGAGATCCTAACGTGGTAAACTGTGTAGGGATATTAACATAGGAAGTGCCTACTTACAACATACATTGTGTAGCATTTTTGGCGGAGGAGATAGCTCTACATTCATAAGGTTAGTGAGAGGCCGTGAGTGGAACTTGGGAAGAACTACTATATCACTAAACCCCTTCATATTCTTCTTTACTCCTGAAGAGGTACGAGCGACATACGATATGGTTATCACACGATGTACCATATCCAACAAAATTTAAATAAAATCAGTCATACGTTGTTGGTGTTGTAAATATATTGGCATGAAAAGGCACTACATATTTTCGATTTTCGTAAGTATTAACTTATTTAATTACCTACCCAATATCACAAATAACATTTTTAATACCTGCTTTTTTCAATCGACTGGCAGTATCGACGATATCGTATGTCGTAAATTAAAATAAACTACCCGCGCTTCTGTCAAATACAGCAGATTGCATGACCAGAATTAAAAAAAATATCTTGCGATAGGACCGTGTTGTCTAGTATGTCGAGTCCTGGACTTTTGATGTAACGTTATGACTTTTACTGATTATATTATAAGTGTGTCGGCAGAGGAAATGGTGTACAGTACTCGGATGTTTCTGTTACCGGTTATTTCATGTGCAGAGGATTTATATAGTGCACTTATGTGGATTATAGTGTCGTGTCATCGTGTGTGTCTAGAAATCTATCTTGCAATATATGTGTTGTTGAAAACAGTAAGGAATCCTTAACTTTGCAAGGTGATGTATGAGTCTACAGGAACCCGTCTATGCCAGAGGAAAAGGTAAGTCGTTGCTTTTTTTTATTGGTGGTAGATATCAATCACTCAGACAATATAGAAACACTAAGGCCGATACAGAAATGTTCATGCACTGCGCGGGGATCGTATCCGCTACCTCTTGGTGTAATAGCCGATATCACAACCATTACACCAAACGGCTCGTCCTATCATCATTGTAAATATAACAAGATTTAATCAGAGTCTGTGTTGACTTCGTGTCCCGAGTAGGTAAACAAATAAACAAAAACAGAAATTTCTATTCATCTAAATCCTCGAAATTCTTCGTGAAAGCAAATCCTTAACCCAAAACTGCATACGGGCGAAATTAAACGGGTAAAAACCCGGAGTACGTTGTTGCTACCTTTTTAGACAATAATGGAGCTTGAAAAAAGGCAGCACAAAGAGCAAGAGAAACGGCCAAGTCTGACGTGACACTTAATTTTGTACACTTCCCTGTGCGCAAAGGTCCTACGTTAGGGTTGGCTTTTCTTTAGCATGCCACAAATCTTTACAGTTAAAAATACGCAATGGCAGGCGATGGTTATCTTTGTATTTTCTTTGTCAATATTATTTACGCTAATTTTTATTTTATGTCTCCGTGTTTGTCTGTGTAGAATTTGAAGCCTTTAATTAAAAGCATTTATTCTAAAATTTAGGTGTAAGCCTAACAGATAAATAGAATGACATTAATTGTCGACTGGGACCACATATTTTTATGTTTAGGGGAGGAAAATGAGCAAGTTAGAAATGCGCTAATTAATTAATTAATTAAGTTAACCAACTTCTTCGTATGAGTTTCCCGACGTAAGCAATGAAATGAAATTTTCAGTAAAATAAATCTTTTTCAAATAGCTACGTCATATTGCAGAATGGTTTCTAAAATGCCGATATTTTATAGTAACACACATAAAAATTGTGACTGTAACTTACCGCTTATAATCAGAATGAACGATTGTTCAGAAGTAAGTATCGATTATAAAAATAACGTTCACATTAATTCAATAATAATACGTAATATCTACAAATATAAAATGTGTATTTACTTAATAAATATAATTATACTAGCGACCGCCCGCGGTTTCACCCGCGTGGTTCCCGTTCCCGTGGGAATTGATCAAAATCCTTTCTTAGCGTATGCCTACGTCATAACATCTACCTGAATGCCAAATTTCAGCCCGATCCGTCCCAGTGGTTTGGGCTGTGCGTTGATATCTATCTCAGTCAGTCACCTTTGAGTTTTATATTATAAAAAAGAAAAAAAGATTAAGATTATAATAATTAACGGAAATGTCGATTGTAGTCCTACTAATTCAACTAATTCCGCACGGCCCGGATAGCTCAGTCGGTAGAGCATTGGACTTTTAATCCAAGGGTCCAGGGTTCAAGTCCCTGTTCGGGCGGCCATTATTTTTAGGAGTTTTTTTCTTACAAATACAAATAAACTTGTTAGGAGTTCCGGGCTGTCTTAAATTTTTATATACAAGTCATCATCATCTCACAGTTTTCCCGATTTCATCCAGTATGGAGCTCAGGGTCCACTTCAACTATGATCCTAGATTTGACAAGCCTGGTTATTACAATGAAGCGATTGCCATTTGACCTCCGTCAACCCTTACAAGGGGAACAAGACCTACTTGGAACCCGAAGCACGTAAGTCATTCTTTTCGGACATTCAGGTGATTCAAGCCTGCAATGTCCTAACCAAACTGGAAACAATCACACAAAGTGATGTTTTAGAGCCCAACGCTTTAACTACTGTACTTGACTGTACCGTACCACGGAGGCAGTTACTTTTTAAGTACAAGTATCATTCTACTTATTCGCTAAATTTAGCAAGCACAGGAAAATTAATTTTTTTTTCCACACCCTTTCGGGATAGATAAATCATTAATATAATTAATTAAATTACTCACAGTTAATTAAAAAACACTGTCAGAATTAAGAAACAGTATGACATATTATCTTAGAATTTATATTATAATTTATGTTTGAAAGTTATGTAAGCACACACAATTAACGACTAATTATATGTGTAACTTGTAAGCAATACGCCAAACTTGTTTTAAACCAGGGAATAAATAAGTTACGTAACATCACCTTCAATCGGGGGCGGTGGATGATTGTGGGACCCACACGCCCTAGAATGGGCAGCGTTTTATACGTTTGGTACTGGTGAACTGGTGGTGTTTATGAAATAGGCCGCAGTGGACGCTTACTATCAAGTGGTCAGTGTTCCTGTCTGTCCATTAAATTGACATAAATATACTTACCACGGGGTTTGGGAGTGGGTGGTGCATAAACCATTATCATTTTTATTAGTGGCATTATCTCTGCAAATACTTCAAACTATTCTGTCAGGCTATGAGGAGGAATTCCTTCCGAAAACTTACCTATTTTGAATGTTAAGGGGAAACTGGTGGAGTTTCTGCTTAATACCCGAAGAGGATTCCTGAGGAGTAAGTGAGAAGTATTACGAACGCATTTATCCCATGTTGTTGTTTTTGTTGTTTATTCCAAGCCGTGGGACTTCCCACGGCCGCAGGTCTAGCTGTAGTTAGCCCGCTGCTGTTATGGCGCGCCTACGAAATCTTCACACGATTCACATTAAACGAAATCAAAATATCACACGATCATTTAATATTGATGTCGCTCGGTAAAACTAGGACAACCTTTAAGTGCAAGATGACATTGACAGTAAAATTTTACGACCACGAAAAAAAATTGGGATTCCATTAACGAGTTTGGAAATTGAAAAACAATAGGCTTTCCAGTTTATGCGAGCTCGCAAATTGAAAAGGCGGTTTATCGCGAAAATCTTAAACAAAAATATGGCATACTTGAAAAACTCCTCTTGTAAAGTTTTTAATTAAAACTCCAGAATTAGAGCTGTTATGTAAACCCATTGGGACTCATAAGGCAATGCTCTAAGCTTAAGTGGTTAAAGGAAATTAGTTGATTGCCTACTACGAGTACATGTTTGTTAACTTTCGGTTAGGTATCCAATTCTATTCAATTATCTTCTTTTTAATACTAAAGAAAGTAATGTAAGCTTTGATAGCTAATCAATCGAAGTAAAAGTTTGGTTTAAGACCTGTATGCTTCGAACAAGTTAACATTATAACTATTATAATATTCATTTCAGATTCATTCATTAACAGAGCGCTATCTAGCTTCAAACTAAGTTGATGCTTCAGACTGTGAGCCTATAAATCAAGTATATACATATACTGCGTGTTATTTTAGTCGTTGTTTTCCCGCAGCAGAATGCTTCAACTTCAGTAGTACTATCGATTTATGCATGTAATTATTTTTTTGGATTTTTTTTATTTCAATTTTTTTTTAACTTTTTTGATTTCTTTTTAAAAGTTTGATGGGAAAATGGAAACCAAATGTGAGTAAATAGTAAATCATCATTTTTTTGATAAATGCGAAGGGCAATGACCCCGGCCGTTGACCGGCCGTGACGCAGCTAGTACTATTGGTTCGAGTTTCGTCTAACAAAAATCGTAAAACTTTTGATTTCACTTAAAAAATAACTTTATTAGTCTATTTTACTACTAAGATAGAATCATTTTACTGCGGGAAAACAAAGACTAAAATTGCAAGCTGTATACATTATATGTATTTATGTTGGCACTCAAGTAGATATAAGGTCGGCTCGATGATTATGGCACAGATAATAAAATACTATAAAGGTTACCGTAACATCATGCGTGCATCGCAGACTTTAAAACTTGTTTTGGGTGACCCCATTTAGTAATCACATTCATATAGTTCTGATTAAATTGTAACTGAATAACTAAAAATGCCTTCATCAGGAAGTCGTACATAGTGAACAAACCAACTGGGAGTGAACAGCAAGTGGGTAAAGTGTTCTTAGCTGAAGTGTTTGCTCAAACGAAGTTAGTTGCCCAGAGCTGTGTACGATAGTAGGGCGCGTCTTGCATTCATCCCGACTATTGGATTTGGACCGAATCGTTCCTATTTCCGAACTACTCGATTTGGTCTGTCCTATTTTCGTTTAGAGGCAAACGGGTTTATCGAAATAAAGATACCCGACCGGTAGGCTGTGATCGAGACTGACACTTTTATCATAGATCGAGTTATTGAGATAATGTATTTGTACAAGAAGTCTTTACTACTCGTAATATGTAGTATAAATAAGCTCATAACTCAGTTCCGACTGAGTTTTGGTTTATTACATTATTTTGTATTAGGAAAACAAGGTTTGGTCGATGGCCACCCGAAAAAAAGGGAGAGGGAGGACCCCCCCCTTCCCATTAAAAAAATGCATGTGTGTTTCATTTGTCTTTTTTACTTCAAACAGTATGGCCACGTTAAACTTTTTTTTATACCACGTCAGTTGGCAGACAGGCACGCAGCCCACCTGAAGGGAAGCGCTCACCGTGGCCCATTCCATTGAGGGACACTTCACCAGCGTCGCTCAATGTGCTGCCAGACTGTAGGCTCATCTGATTTTCGAGCCTATGATTTCAAGTGTACATACTACCAACTAATGTGACGCTTATTTAATTAAGGCTACGGCTCCTTTTGCTATATTCAGAGTGACGCCTTCGCTCGCTGTTCGTAAGTATAGTAGACTTAATCGAATAGGAGGTTTGTTTACTGGTTATGTTATGTGCCATACATGGCCCAGGGACTACGGACGTGGCAATTTCTATGCAACTACCGCCACTAGTTTAAACTTGAGCGCCAAAGGACGAGGGCTTCAAGTTTGTTAATTTCACATAGTGGTTGGCTTGCAACAAACTTTATCAATCTATCTGCTGCTAACTTTATAATTCGAACTGAGTAACGGTGTGTTAGCCATGACAATATTGTGCTTTATAGTGTCGTATCAAATGCGGACATATGAGTTCTATTAACTATTTTGTATTTAACTTTTTAATCGAACAGGCGTTAAGCCTTGACAGTTCAAATGCCGAGCCTCGGAGTCATTCCTCCGAGGACCCTAAGGTTCTATTCCCGGATAAAGTAAATTGTCGAATTTTGCAAGCATAGTTCGGGGTGAACTGCATAAACTTTATCAACTTAAAAGAAATATTAAAATATAAATAAAATAATACTTATTGTATCAAAATAAAATCAAATAAGACGGGCTATAAATATGTAAGTGCTAAAAATACACCTATCATTAGAAATACTCACATAAGTAATATTATTAGGTTAGGATTATGCACATTTCAAATATCACAGAGAACAAAAGTAGGCGGAAGCCTTCATCGAGCTCCGATTTTATAATTGAATTTTCTCTCCGTTAGTTCTCTTTGATTGAGAGGCAATCAAAAGGCAAACGTCAACCTTTGAAAGGCTCTTTCTTAGCTTGTAGTGGATGAAATAAATGGCTCGCTAGCGCTGCTTAGCTTTATTTATTTCCTGCACAACTTCATTGAGCTCACATTTCTTTCGAGGTTGTAAACTAAAGGAATTGCTTTTAACGTAGCGATGGAAGGATCTCAATGGTAAATTCTAACAGAAAGTGTTGAGATTTTTTGATAAAGTTTCTAGTAAGATCGGGTGAAGTTGCTTTATTTATTTATTCTAGAATTTTCCCTGAAATCGTTACAGGTATGTTGGATACTGCACATGGGTGCAGAGGTGATTACTTACTGCTAGATCACTCGCTCGTTTTCCTCCCTCCAATATAAAAAAAAGCAACAAAAAAAGGATCACGAAAGAAGGCACGGACCAAGGAGTCCGTGCATAAACAATTTAATTTAAGTAGATAAAAAATATATAAAAAAAGCAAATAAAAATTCGTTCATATATCAAAAGTATTGCACCATCAATTGTTGAATAAACGATATCAATACCATTTTTAGTATTTTAGTTTAATAATGCTTGTGCCCACACTATCAATAGTATCGATAATTATGCGATAGTTGAATGTCGACAGTCAATTCTATTCTAAAAAGTAAAAATAATGCATGATAAACAAAACAATAAAAACTCCCAATCAGATTCCCCGGTTTCACAATTTTACCAACAAAACTTTAGTTTTTATTTCATTCGAGCTAAAGCTTCCAGCAGATATGAAGTCGGGATACCAATAATATTTTCACAATCCTAGAAAACTTGGTAAAGTGTAAGGTAATCCAATAGAATTGTATTCACAAGAATTTTTATATGGGCTCGGTACATAGTCCGCCAGGAAAATAGGCCCAGGTGGAGTATTTGCATAACGCTCGTGTAGATATGAAGACGGGTGGCGGGACTTGCCTTCGTGTGCCCGAATGACCTTCACCCTGGAATCAGATAGAAAAAGTGGGTAGGTAGTTTCTTAAGTTACATTCGTACGTATACATGTACAACAAAATTATTATTTGTAGTTGAGAGAAAAACTCATAGTTGATATCTGGCATGCTTTCTGTGGGGCGAGCACGTTAAAAGTAATTTGAATGAAGAAATATTTATAGGAATATACTCGTACCAGCGTCACTGCAAGCAACGTAATAAAAAAAAAGTTTGCATACAAATACTCGATGTTTATTTTTCGATTGTTGCGTAAATATTCTGCGAAAATCCTAGTACACTTAATTAGGTAAATTCAATTCATAGGCCGAAAGCTAGTTAGTTCACAAATAATGTGAATTATTTTATCCATATTAGGTATGTACTAACAACATTAGATGTTCCAAATATAAACGAAATCCGTAAACTAAACTCTGAAATCCTTTTATAAATAGATACTTAATCCTCCCTTACCTGATAAAGAACAACTGAAACTCTCGACTGCTGATCAGATTTTCCTGATCCCTAGGGATGCCAAATTCCTTCCTATATTATAGGATCTTTTACGTATCTAAAGTACCTCCTATAAAGCGTCTTACCTTTCAGCGAGAAAGCTTTTTGGTAAGGTGTAAGCCAATTTTGGTGACAAAATCCGTAATATCTCGCGTTCCGATAATGTTAATGTAAGTGGCAGTGTACTTACTTTAAATAAAAGGCTGCATAAACAGATATGTTTATATAGCATTTTTTCGGTATCCGTATTTAATTTTTTCGTTTATTTTGATCTTTTACACAGTAATACACTTAGGTAATATACGTACCCTCAGTCGAGGTCCAGTACGGGACTTCATACTCTAGAAAGGGAGCTTACCCAAAATGCTCCCACTTACCTGATGGTGGTGTCATAAAAGACAGAAGCCACCTTCGTTGTTTCTGACACCCATAACACGACTGCTTTAGCTACTTACTTGGGAACAGATCAATATAGGATATGAGGTAGTCCGATACTTCTATTTTGACTTACCTAATGGAATATTCGAAGTGGGCGTTACCCTCAGGCTGGGCAACTAAAATTAGTCTAGTGGCATAAGCACCTGTCTGACCGTAATCTGGGGATCCTGATTTGAATTAAATAGAATAGAATGGAATAGAATATCATTTATTTGGTACTTAAATATAGGTATTACAATATGATTTACATTAAAACAATTTAAACTTAATATTAAAAGTACCAAAAAGGCCTCCGCTCAGCATATGTCGTGGCGACCACGACGCTGATATTCTGCGGATGCCTTCTGGTTTACTTAAAATTAAATACAAAAAATATCGTCCGAATATGTTTGAAGCTTTTCTAAAATATCACGAATTTCAGTGTAATTGTCTATTTTATTAGGCACAAGCCACACTATGGCAGTGCCTCTTCAGTGGCCTTAGATGGTATTTTTTTACTTTGCAATTAAAGTTACACGCTTAATCAGAAATACCCGATAACCGATATAAATTGTTAAAGCGTGATTTCAAAGAAAGTCCGCGTTTAAAAATTGGCTGAAGCAGCCAGTAGCTAATACCCATTGCGCATCAGAGCAAAGACCTACCCCAGCATTGGATTCAACTGTCACTAAAATGTGTGGCTTAATCGACACAAATTTTGTTTAACCTGAGAATTGAACCCAGGACCCCGAGTTCCACGAATAGGTGCTTAAGCCACTAGACCAACGAGGCGAGGCCAGGTTACCTTTAATATCTACGTGATAAGATTATCAAAGTTCTTCTATCATCGATTGAATATCGTCCGAATCTATCAAAGTCACGTCTGTTGCGGGATTCACGCGGGATTCGGGATCAAAGCCGGATTAACCCTGTCAATGGTCCGAGGCAATACAATTCTTGTTTCCTTTTACCCTGACTGACCACGTGTGTCGTAAAATCATTATAGACTACGGTCCCGTGCGCGATTACTGACATAGGCATATTTATTTATAAAATACCTACTATGGATTTATGCATATTTGCAAAAGCTGCCATCTAACTGCCATAAAATGGTTAAGCGGAGTTCTATGTAGATACCCATTTTAATACTATTTTATTAATAGCTATAATAAGGTCCTGCTAGCTATTCTCAGGGACATTTCACAAAAAATCATTCGCCAACCACTTATCTTGTAGACTTGACGTTTAATACTGCGATTTTTCAGTCTTAAACTGCATGAATCATCAGTTTCAGCATTTTGTTGGATCAATGGCTAAATTCAGTACTTTTGACAAATAGCTTTGTTTAGATTTGTAGTCCTTTCGTTGAAAAGCAACGATTTACTTATTTATTTTTAAACATTTCGAAATATAGAATTAAGAATGAATATACGTAGCTGTTGCCGGTTTAGGCAGCACATAAATCTTCATATCAAATCTGAATCGCGTTGCGACTCCGCGTCCACTTGCCGGGTATTCTGCGATTTATCTCCGTGACGTCTGCCACTTCTGCCGCTCTCTGAATATCTCAATGCTGCGGCCGATACGTACTGTAGACCGTAAACTTTATTCCCACCGGTAGGGATCGCCAGGTAACTGAAGAATTGGATTTGGATTTTTAAAGCTATTTTTATTTTGAAAAGAACGATAAAATAAACAACGCTTGGGATCCAATCTATTTTAATCTACATTTACTCGAAAAACTCTGTTTCACTTCTTATGCAGCCCATTAATATTTGTCCTTTATGGGATTTGAACCCACAACTGCTGGTGCAAGTTTTTTTAGAACTCTAGTACTAAATACCCCGTTAAACAAAGTATGTAATAAGAAATTGTGTTTTCCATACGAATTACTAACAAGAAGCGTCTTATGAACGGCCAACCGGTCGATCTAATTAAAACATAGACTAGGTAGGTAATTATATTTTCCACGTGGCTTTCGGACAAAAGCGTCCTTCAATTGGTTTCCACGTGATTTGTTCACGTGTTTCCCTCATTCATGCGTCAATTTTTAATTTAACTACTTAACTTTTTGTACCTATTAACTAGACATAGGTTTCAGTGTATTAAGAGATGAAATGAAACAATAACTTCGGAATCAAGACTGTTTATTGATAAGTAGAAAGGCCGATGGTTCGAATTTTGTCGCGCGCCTGTTGATTTTTTTAAGTGCGTACTAGGTATTTACCACTTTAGGGGATGGGCTGGTCAATAGCTAACGCTGGCACCGGCTCGTCCCAATCGGGTGTGAAGGGGAACCGGGGGAGTTTAGTGGGTAGTGGACGCTTTAGTCTCGAGTCCCACACACGGCCGCAGGTTTAGCTACCCTGCGGTTATGGTGCATAAACGCATTCTCCTCCGAAAAAAAAAAGGTATTTACCACTTTGAGCTGGTCAATAGCCACAAGGCTGGCACTGGCTCGTCCCAATCGCGATTGGTGTGTGTAATTTTGGCTTAGTTGTGGCCAAGTACAGTTTATGTGTTTATTTGATAGCTTTTATTATTTTGGAGGCCTAACAAAGACACCAAGAATTTTTTTTAAAGTAGTTTTGCTTTTATTGCCATTATCGAGAAAAACCCATAGAAACCATAGAAATGCAATATCTTTGTTCAGATACATCAGTTACGAATAAATAAAATATTTTCTCATTGGGCAAATAAATAACTATAATATTGCCAAAAACTAGACACGAAATACGTATACTTAACACATAATAATTTTTTTTAGCAAAAAACTTTAATATTTTTTTGTGGGTCTCTGTTTTAATAACCGCATTTTCTTTTTGATGGAAATTATGTACAATAATGAATAACATTTGAATAAAAAATATCAGCTTAAAAGAATAAAGGACTGACGAGATATCAATTTTTGAAATTTTTTCTAGGGTTGTCACTAACCTTAACCATTTAATTAATTTCTTCTGCTCAACAATAAAATGGTCATTTGAAGTATACTAGACTATATGAATGATTGTTTTACTTACGCAAACCAGTTGGTAGCATTTTTAACCGATTTCAAAAAGGAGGAGGTTCTCAATTCCATTTAATATATTTACGACTGTTCTTATGATATTGATAATTTATATTTCCTAGATAAACTGTTAAGGACAGCGGAGACAAAAACTTAATTTATGTTTTAATTAGCCTTAATTATAACTTATTGAGTAGAACTATTTAAAATTAATTAGAATAATTATTAATTATAGCAAAATTATGAAAACTTACTACTAGGCTTCCACCAGCGGTTTCGCTCGCATGGACTATACGTTATCCCGTAAGAACGTGAAATTTTTTTCAGAATTTATTCGCCAGCTCCCAAATATTGATGTACTTGGATAATCAACAATGCGTTGCTATGGCAACCTGTCACAGACAGGTCATTATGTAAAAAACTTATTACCCGTGGTCCTATACTCGTAAAAAGTAGCTAACCACTTCTAATGGTAAAAGAATTTTTCAAATCGGTCCTGTATTTCCGGAGCTTATTCAATACAAACAAACAAACAATCAAATCTTTCTCTTTTAGAGAAAGAAAGAAAGTTCTAAAATATTTAGAAACCTTTTTTCTCGTTAGTCCTTTGATTGCCGTGTGTAATTTTTTAGGACATGATAAACAACAGTTGTATACATATTTAAAGTAGTGTTGCCCAAATGCAAGAACAAGACGAGACTTAGCCAGTCTTGGTCTTGGTCTTGCGCCAATACACCTGGTCTTGGTCTTGGTCTTGGTCTTGCGCCAATACACCTGGTCTTGGTCTTGGTCTTGGTCTTGCGCTCCCAGTCTTGGTCTTGGTCTTGGTCTTGCAGCAAGAGTCTTGCAAGTCTTGCAAGTCTTGCAATTACCTATTAGTCTATTACTATTTATTAAAGTTTACTTTAAATCTTAGAAAAACGTATTAGAATTGGAACATTGTGAGCTTGAATTAACATAGCCATAGTAAAGATCAAGCAGATTAATAAATAACTGAAGATTTGATAAGAAATTCGAAAAATCAACTGACCTATATGTCGTTTTCCACGGAAGTAACTGTTTCTTAATAAACACGTGCGCGTGTATCATAACCATGTACTTCCGAAAAGCGGCAAATTTCTTTGAGAAGTAAGTACAAAACCTTTGATGCCGCATTATCAAAGTGCCGATGGTTAAAACATAACTATGCATGCACTCAGTTTGATTTTAATAGATATTTTTTATTCGCTATGTTTATGGTATTAGTCGTAATGCGCATAGGTCCAGTTTTTCATATTCTTTGATACAGTTTTTTGCGTCTCATAGAATTCCTAAGCGTACCTACCTATACACCGAACTGTTACACCTAACTACTCAGTGAAATAGCGCTAAGTCCTAGCTGCAAGACGCAAGAGTCTTGCAGGCTATGTCTTGTTCTTGCTCAAGTCTTGCACGGTGAGTCTTGGTCTTGGTCTTGCTAAAAATACGCGGTCTTGTTCTTGGTCTTGGTCTTGCAAAAACGCAAGAACAAGACCAAGACTGCAAGACCAAGACTGAATTTGGGCAACACTAATTTAAAGCAAAGAATAAAATGCGGTAATGATAGGGGTAAATGAGAAATGAATAAAAAGTGAAATTAAGTTTTTTTTACGTTTTTCATAAACTATCAAAGCTACAGCTTTCTAATTTTTTATATAAATAGATATTATATTGTTACGTAATTTGGGTCATTAAAAAAACTATACCAGTAACACTTTAGGAGAAAAAAAAATATTAAATTTTCTTTGAGGTCGTTGACCTTACACAAAAAAAAATATTTCTCTGAAAGTAAAGACAATTTTATTGTCGGAATTTTCACCAATTAATTAGTATCACAAGTTCTTTCGAATGAATACATAAAATATACTTGGCCACAACTAGGCTAAAATTACACACTGTATCGGGTGTAAAGGGGATACCGGGGGAGTTTAGTGGGTAGTGGGACGTAGTCTCGAGCCACACAGTCACACACGGCCGCAGGGGCGTCGTCGCTTAGGCTGCGGTTATGGCGCGAAAATGCGTTCTCCTCCGCCAAAAAAAAAGGTATTAAAGGTATTTATCACTAAAAACTTATAGCTCGACAGTGACGAAAACATCGTGAGGAAACTTACACGGCTGTGTAGCCGTGATCCAATTGGTCTAGCTCTCCTCTTTAAGGGTTACGAAGGTTAGTTGGCATCGCATAACTGGTCCTGTCTATTTATCAATAATTATGTAGTTCATTCATTGATTCGATCCAACCTTGTTCAAATTTAAAAATCCGCCACATTTGTTTACCCCTTTATTTAGCTAAGGAAAAACGAACTGTACTTACAAATACTTGATAATGTTTTTAGCGTTAAGTCCGCCTTTTGTACCTTACTTGTGTGGTCAATAATTTTTTATAAATAAATAAATAAATAATGCTGTGGTAAGGTATGACGCTTTAATATGATTCAAAACTTTAACCTTTATCTAACGTGGACATAAATAATGTGGACATTTAATTTTTATAACTTACAAAGAGAATGCTTTTTTTACACGTAAAGCTTTTATTATTCCTAGATCCCATTGTTGTCGCTTTGTTGTAGTCTGAGCATCCGCCACTTATTGTTTTCAGTCTAGCATCTAGTCCGTCGTCGCCTGACTTAAATACCATTGTACTTAAGCAAATATAATCTATACCTACTAATATTATAAAGAGGAAAGATTTGATTGTTTGTTTGTTTGAATTGAATAGGTTTCGAAAACACTGAGCCAATTTGAATAATTCTTTCACTGTTGGATAGCTACACTATCCCCGGTGAACATAGGGGACTTTTGATCCCGAAAATGTCCCCCACATTAAGGGGGATATTTAAAAAAAAAAGAAATGACGCGCGGGCGGAAAGCTAGTTTAAAAATAAATTGTTCGATTTCGTTTAAATAATAAAAGAATACTCGTAATCAAAATCTGTAGACCCAGTAATAAGTTATGATGAGGTACCTACCACAAATTTAACTGGCACGTCGAAGAGATAACCTCCTTATTTTTTCAAAGTCGGTTTATAACTGAAAGAAGATAATCAATGGTGCAGATAGGACTAATTAGTTTCGTTTGCACTAAAACACTTACTTTCGAACCCTGTCTTTCGTTTTTAGTTCAGTAAATACATTTTGTTCGCTCATAAAAATACAAACAATAATTGTTAACATTTGAACTGCTTTAACACAAAAGGAACGGTGTCCTACCTGTTATTTTCGGTGTATTCAAAGATAGGAACAGAAAGGAATATCGCGAGCCGAAATGACGCGGCCCGCATTTCTCTAGATGAGCCCGGGGGCTCCTCTCAGCAGCTCCAGATTGCCTTTGTCAGTGTTGTTAACATTCAACGTTCTGAATACGTGGAAGGCAAGTTGCAGGAGTTAGTTCACACTGAGTTTAGGCTGTAGCGGAGCACAGTTGTGTTATTATCAGGTGCGGCCGCAGTGGAACGAAGCCGCCACCTGCCGACAAACTGCTTTAAACTTGTCTAACTAATTCGAGATGCCGTATCGTGACGAAGTTCTGACTCACAAGTATCAAGTTTTCAGTCTTGAGCTTCAGTTTCGACTACTTATTCTAGTTAAGTTCTTCCGCATTTGTAAGTCTTATTAAGTTTCCTTATTTTACAGTTAATTTTTCTCCGGATGTAGATATTTCTTGAATTATTTTCTGAGAAGACCTTGTCAGGCTGTGTACGACTAGTTGATTTTGATTCTCAAATTAGAAAATGAACATAAACATAACATTAACACACTAGAAGATCTTTGGGTTAAGGTATGTAACGCCTGAAGATTTTTAAAAGCGCTGGCGGTTTGTTGCTTTGCCTCTATTATACAATAAAATGTTTTACAAGGTTTTACAAAGCATTTATGCTTTTAGGATAATAATGTAAGGAAAGAAAGTAAATGAACTTTATCAAAAGTTTTTCTTTTGTGGTAGAGCCATGCTGCCAATAACTAAGAAATAGTCAACAGTTCTTGTAACTGAGAGCAGATTTAGAAACCACTAGTACAAAAAAAAATCTTGTAATGTTCCCGAGTCCGACGCTTGGATATAACAAGAAAGCAACTGAAATCGACAACAAACCGGTATTTTTCAATGTCCGCATTACGTAGTCGGTTGTTCGAATCAGATAATGCGGAAGTGTTCGCCGAACGGGGTTGGCACTCGTAAATTTCACCCTTTATGAGCCATTATATTGCCGATTATTTCGGCAACCCTGCTACCTATAGATAATTTAAAGTATAGCAACGCTTTTGTATTCGACCAATTCAGTCGTATGTCGGTGAGAAATAGTCCGATTGCGTTTTATATAAGTTTCCTATTGTAAGGAGGTATCTTAAATATTGTTTTGAGTTACGTTAATTTGAATTTACAAATTCGATTACAATAGGGAATAATGTTAACCAATTTTGCGATTCCGATACTAATAAGAACATATCAATTGATAATACTTGGGTCCGTGGACTTTAATCATAAACCAGAGCCGATATATTTTTGAATAAGGTAAATTTCCAAAGTATGTTCAAAGCTTGTATGGGTAAGTTTGACAGTCACGTACAGTATAGTCCCATTCGCATAAATGATTAGTCTTTTGATTGTATGTAATGGAATGCAAACTGGACTAAAATGGACGCAAACTAGCGAACTTACCCTACGAAGCATTCACTTCTGGGTTCAGAATCTACAAGCCGCTAATTTAAAAAGCTGGATAACCCTAAAATTTCCTCCGATATTAACATTTTTTTAGTAGCGTCGACAAAAATGGGTTCATTCACTTCTTCTCTCCTTCATAAAAAACCGCAACACATTAATCTCGAAGCTATTATTGCATACAACCAACATTGGACCAGAAAATTAAAAAGCACAAACCAATAAAAAACTCTGGAGATTTTATTTGTATTGGTTGTAGCGTTTTTGTAGCCGTTCAAGTAATGCCTTGCTGCTTCAGTTTTTCAGGATTATGGAAGAGAAACGAGGGCATTATCGGATCTTAGGAAAGTAATCGCCTGTCCCGCGAATGTTTTCTCATTACCATTCCATTCCGCTGCGCCGGCTGACTTATTGCTAGTTGTTTTGTTGTTTCTCAACAGATGGAATGCTGTTTTTATTGCGAACTGTGCAGTGTGGACTGGTACTGTATATTGTATTTATAAAAGTAAAAAAGAAGGTTTTGAAATTGAATTTAAATAAAAAGCGTATTTAGCTTTATATCTGTCCGATTCTTCGCTTTTCATTTCACGCAGTGCTTGAAGTGGATGAAAAGTCAAAATTAAGCCACATTTGAAAGCCAAAATTGATCATTGTTTTACATGTTTACCAGAGTTTTACCGTACCGTTTAGCTCCTGAACACACTTAACTTACGCATGCCATGCCACGTAAATATAACAAGGCCGAAAATGCGGCCAGTAGTTTGTGTATCGTGCAAATACATACAGCCATACAGCTAAACCACCGCGCATAGATATCACCGCAATTTATTGGCTTTCCTGTCCCCCAAGTTCCGCGGCTACAGGAAACGATGTGAAAATCATTTTCTGTTTCATATTTGCTCGGAATTTTTCACAGCTTTGGTTATGATGTTCATGTGTTTCGTTTTTTGAAGGTAACCTCGATCCTGAGTAAAATATTGCGATGCGAAATCATGATAACGAAAAATGATGACATTTTTTTGTTCGTTTTACACGACCCGCTGGGAAATATTGCTACAACTGGTTTGTTCTAACTTTAATTTTCGTATATTTTCATTGTGAAACTTGTCTAATTATTAGTTAAAATCTGTGAAATGTATAGCAGCGTAGATAAGTTTTCACATAAATACACGATAATTCTATTAAACGCTTCCGATTACATTTCGGAAATCGTGATTTAAATCGTCAGGTTTCTTAAATGTCGATTAAAGTAATTAAGGACAATAGGTAATGATGAAATATAAATAATCTTTTTTGACCAATAAACCACGGTAAGTTATTAGTTAGTGGTTTTGGTATTTAAGCAAAAAGTAACGGCATGATCAATATGAATCATTCCGACGACGATGGCAGAGTCATGCGGTTTCGAGAGCGTTTACATAAATTACTTACAAATTGCTGAGTATACGAGTATATACCGAGAGTGCAACATCAAGACCAGTTAGTTCTCCTTATGTTTCAAAATGCAACAATAGCTTGTGCCTTTGCCAACAAGGCATACGTCGAATAACTCTTGACTGACCAGCGATATTGGAGCATACTAAAGCTGTACCTCCGATCTGATTTGTTGTTATATGAACGCATACGAGGCGAGGTCCAAGCGCTATTTATGATAGCACTATAGCAATTTGTGTTCTGACGTATTGATTCTGTATTCTATTTAGACATGCTACTGTAAATATTTCAGAGGTACTAGTATATTCAGGAACAGAAATATCTGCATTAAGTTACGTTACCTTAATATGCCAATTTTTAGCATTTACAATGATAAGTGTTAATATCCCACAGCAGGGCAAAGGCATCTATCATTGAAATTAAGTCATTGCCACAATTATGGGCACTGGCTTAATTTAAGCTTTAAACACCACGCTTGATTATTGTGATCGCAAACCAAGCGGTGGCCCAAATATACGACAAAAAAAAACCTGACGCGGGAACCCAAGATTACAACCAGGTAGTCTAGTGCAGGCTGATTTCACTCCGAACAAGTGACGGATTGTATGAATGAATCAAATTGTACTTGAGGACTTTAACGCTAGATGTCACTAATTGACAAAAATTTATAGTTAGTTTTTTTTTGTTGGTATCTTTTCCTCTAACTTCTGTTTGCTGGCATTACTGCTTTTACGGTTCATTCTAAGTAACAACAATAATCGGAGTCAATATAATTTTATGATTATTTTATATATGAACAACCATTAATTCTAAATTATAATATAAATTACTTTAATTTTAAAATAAAAGCTAATAATTGCGTCGGTCTATATATTTAAATGAATATTTAACCTTTTTGAATTAAAGTAATCGAGCAAATCTTATGGAACGAAACGTAATAAATGTCAGCCGTGTTTCTTTTTTTACTGACAGACGTCAAACATATTGTATTGA
Organism: Mecyna flavalis; assembly: GCA_949319885.1. Lineage (NCBI taxonomy): Eukaryota > Metazoa > Arthropoda > Insecta > Lepidoptera > Crambidae > Mecyna > Mecyna flavalis. The sequence continues at coordinate 14,325,051 of OX439426.1, forward strand.
ATGCGAAAGTGTTTTTATGTTTTCTGCTATTTATTTAATACGACTTGGATTTACACGACGACTTTAGTGTTTCCCTTGGACTCCGATAACCCTGCCCTTTGTGATTGACTATTGCTGTTGCATATTGGACTTGATCTGCCTTACGATTCGGATACCGGCGACAATGGTTATTCTTCTCCTATGTTGCGTTTCTAAGTTATTCTTATTAGAAAGTGCTTGTGTACAGTCGCCAGCACATCAGACTACCCCAATCTGTCAAATTTCTAGAACCAATTTTCAGCTTTATTCACTTCACATAGAGTTCTCTTTCAATTGAGATTTTTTGCCAGATTAGGGTAGGTTGATGTGCTGCCGTCCGTACCAAATAAAATTTTAAAAAGCTTACGACAGGACATGGATAAAAACGATAGTGTTAAAAAATGTGTCATGATTATTTTAATAAAAGAAATAAATGGCTTTCGCATAATATTTTGATGTTTTTTTTTCAGTTTATACTTGAATGCTCAATGCTAATTTATTTAATTTTTCTATATTAATTATTTATTCATTCATTGAGCATTCAAGTATTTAATTATAACCTAAAATATAAAATTATAAAACTTATATGAGTACCCGTATGTATGTATAGGTATACGTTGTTGTGCATCTATCTATAGTTATGTTATTAAAAAAATAGTTTTGGACTTAATCGCTAGGCGCGCTGCAGTCGCAATCCTTGACTGACAGCTCTATTTCTGGTATATTCAATATACTCTATGGTCTAGTGTACCACTTATTGCTACCACAGAAGTCCAGTTCTTTTTTATTTAAAACTTTGGTAAATAAGTTCTTAAAAAGCCACATAATATCCAAAAATTGCGACCAACGCAAACCGTACGTAGCTGCGATTCCGGGGCAAGATACAAGAGTTACGTGCGCAGGCGCGCCGGATGCAGTCCAACCTGCGCGATTTATGACGTGACGCCAGAGTCCGCCGGATGCCCGCCTAGCGCACTTTATTTACTGCTTCACGACCACTTCAGAACTTTGATATTTCATAGTTATCTAGCTGTTCCCGCGGATTCGTTCGGAACGGATAAGGGTGGGGGGGGGTGTCATTTTTCTATATTGGTAGGTATATGCCGCAATGGCCGCATATCATCATAATAAATTATAACTTACTTATGATATGTAGTATGTCAGTGATACGCTATATAAAAAAGAAAATACTCAGTTTGGCACTGAAAACAGAAACATTGTAGGTAGTATATTGAAAATACCCTTTTGTAGAAGTCGGAACGATCTTCTAATGTTACACGGTCATAATTCTATTAGGTAATTAAATAAGAACGATCCTTTATTAATTCATAAAATAAATATCGGACAGCATAGCATAGCTGAAATACTTGATCAAAGAAAATTATAATTAACATGGAAGCATTCTTAAATACTGAAATACATACTCGTATTATTAAGCATCTAGACACAGAAGAAATCTATTTTCAGTTTTTTTTACAGTTATCCACCTACAATTAATTATTCTATTCTCCATTCAATTAATACATTCCAAGTTCTTACCCAACTGGAAACACGAATAGCATAAACAGAGGTTGCATAATGCTCGTGATTAATAAATTGGCTATTGCTACCTATATCCGAATTACCTATGTGTGGTACAAATTGGTGTGCGGCAAGCATTGAACCGAAACGGTTCTGCAGTCATTAGGTTGACCGCTGACTGGCCTCCGGCATCCTAAATCCTACCATAGTATAGCAACGAAGGCAGTAACCTAAACTGAACATAACGCTGCACTGCTTAGGTCTTGAGCGCTTTTTGTTTTTCATTTATATATTGAAAATTTAACTGTCTTTTTCGGTATAGCATTGTTAATGTGATCACGTGTACCTAGGTTCAATTTTATTACCGGGTCGGGCAAAATTTGTGTAAGATTTTTTGAACACAGCACAATTTGGTGGTCACCATTTCGCATGGCCAGCGTGGTGATTAAGCCAGCTGTGCCCATCATTGATGTCTTGTCTTCAATGATGGAGGACTGTTCCTGGCAGTGGGACATTAAATAGGTTAAAACTAATATGACATTGTAAAAACGTATAAATCGTACTTAACATGTCAGTAAACCAAACACGGACAAAATATAAAAGTAAATAGTCATTCTCTTTTGGGTTTTTAGTACTTAGTGCCACTGCAGCGAGCAACGTAGCTTATAATATTCCCATACAAACCACTCGATTATAATAATTACTTTTACTAGTCGACTTTGTCCGTGCTAGTCTTACGAGTTACGGAACAAAATTCCTTTCTGTCGCAAATTACATATATTGTGTTAGTACATCGGACCACTGGCTTGCCACCGAACGGTCTGTAACAAAATTACATTGTTAATTCATTACTTCGAGTATGGGGTCCAAAAGAAGGGTCGCTTAATTTATGTCATACAAATAGAATCCATTAAAATGGTCACAATGGTATCCCATATAGCTTGCGAATGCAATTTAAAACGGACGCTGGAAAAGAATCAAATAAAGTAACAGAACGAAATGGATTAAAAAACCAGTTAAATTATTCGTCAAAAATAATCTGTGCACGTACAACATGGAATATTAATTTCTGTTACTTTTCAGATTTCTATCAAAAGCTTTTAAAACGACGACGATGTTATTAAAATACGTACTTACGTGAGGTTTTTTTAATGAATTATGAAACACAAGCTTCTGTCCTCGTCTTCGCCTATACAGTATGCCTATAAAGTATTCCTTATCAAAAAAAATCCTATTTCCCTTCTTAATCTAGTCTAAACTGTTGCTTGTGTCGGGGGCATAAGTGCTGTTTGTTATCGAACTGCAAGTGTTTACCGTGATGTGCCGTTGACCGTACCTTTTTTTTTTCGGAGGAGAAGCGTTCATTCTTCTTTGAAATGTCGGACCGACGTTGCTCGTGCTCGTCGAAATGTTACACCAATATGCTCGTTGGTTTTTAAAAAGGCTGTAACAAAACAACAAGCGTCGGGTTCGAAGAAAGGTTCGAGTAAATTTAAAAACGGCGAATGCTCGATGTTCTGATACAAGTAAATGTTGTTATCTATACTCACCTTTATACAAACGAGGCGTCATAAGCGATAGGTGATAAGGACAACCTTATCACCTATCGCTTACGACACAAGCTGTGTGATGGACATCGTGTATGTTATGTAACGCGAAAGACTACTACTTTGTAATAAATCTAGTACCTATAAGTATAACATGTGATCACATATCGTGCATTATATTAGTTATAAACATTAACTTTTACTATCTTCCTTTAAGGCGAGAACTACTGCCGACAAACTGTGATGCAGCTTTGCAGATATAATTATTGTGTACGATGTGTTATTTCTGGTAATAAATAAATAAAAAAATAAGCTTATAATATTACTTTTGATTAAATACATCTTATCCTCGGACAAAATGTGTGTAGATATACCTACTACACTGGACCAAATCTACTTGCAGTATTAGACTCTAACCCTAACTTACACGGCTCGAGCTCGGACAACACACGCGCCCAACATTTTATCCCCAAAATCCTGTTAAATCGGCAACAAAGCCTCGCTTTATCTAGACTTTATTTTTCTTCCAAAAGCTAGAGCAGATAAATTGCAAAGCGCAATCAAGGCCCGATAATCTGCCGCCGCGTCGAGTGCAGCGATTTGCAGCTGCGCTAAATACAGCTGCGAATGCACTGCAATTTACCTCGCTTGTACATACATCAAAGGATGAAACTAAGTTTGACGAGCCATTTGGTGTATTGGTCGAGAAGTCGGCTATTACACCATGGGCCGCGGGTTCGATTCCTGCACGGTACAAACATTTGTGTGCATGAACATGTCTGTTTGTATCGGTCTGTGTGTTTTTATGTATAACGTATGTATTTACAAAAAAAGTAATGTGTATCCGTTGTCTCGCACGTCGCACCCATAGGACAAGCTATTGCTTAGTTTGGGGCTAGATGACGCTGCGTGAATAATGTCAAGAGATATTTATTATTTTTATTAGTAATTTTGCGGCAAATATGATACTTTTGGTCTTCGGGGAAATAAAATTAAAAATAAGTTCTCTTACCTATCTAGACTCGACGTATAGTACCTAGATGCGGGTCACGTTTTTTGTGCTAGGTATTTTACATAGTGACAATTAGATTCCATAGTTTCACATTTTACACATACAAAACTATTAAATAGAAACAAGTTTCAACTTTTACAATTTGTAAAGTGGAAAAATCTATAATGGCAAAAAAAATAAATCTATTTACTGTGGAAACCTTAGTGAGTCAGGCGAATTGATTTTTTCCGGGGTTATTCCTTATTCAACCTATGACGTCTCGATGGTGGCATAAGCGAAGCTACTGTCATTATTGTTTAATTTGTTGAAAATATACATAGTAGCTCAATGAAAATATATCCAAAGATTTAAACCCTTCCAGTATTTTGATAACACTTCTTCCCTTCGATAATCGCTTATTATAATTTATTGTAAGAGTCATTAAGATTTATCCAGTAGGTACTGTCAGCTTAGCACTTCGAGTAAACAGAGTAAGTAAAAGCAAATGTAGACATTTTCATCTACCACATTCATAAATTAGAAAAAATTCGACACTAAGCACATCCATTAAATCCGATGAGAGACTAAACTGGGGAGATAGTAAACGCCAGATTACACCTTGACATGAACCTCGTACTTATCTCCGTACTAAAAGCCTCTAAGCTACACATACAATGTATCAAATTTTAGAAATGATTTTAGAGCGAAGTGTCTAGCTCTACCATAAACCTAAGTGGTGGATGAGATTACACCTACAGACCCTTTGAACCGAAACTGTTAAGATCCTTCGTGCGGTGTTAATCTCAATCGACCGAACATTTTCTTGGAAACTGAATTCTGGGTGTTGTTGTAACCATAAAAATACATTCAGTCAAGAAAGTATCGGGAATGGATTATGTATTTTTTTTTGTTTTTATTGTTGTTGTTAGATTGGTACAACTGTTTTCTATTTTGGCGCGGAGTTTTAGTTGCATCTGTTATTTATATTAAATACAGTGCTGTTTTTAGTTATATCATATCTAGTTTGTATTGCGAAAACATCGAACAAAGAGTTTGTCTTAAATTTTGCATCGCCAGTGGAATTTCATGTTCGGAGTCACTGAAAATGTTACAGAAGGCTTACGGTGAATCGACTTATAAAAAAACTCGTGCTTATAAGTGGTACAAAGCGTTCAAAAGCGGTCGAGATGTGATGGAAGATTTGCCTCGCTCTAGTAGGCCATCAAAGTCTGCAACTGAATTTAACATCGCAAAAGTAAAAGAAAAAGTGACTGAAAATCCTCATTCAACTTTGAGAGAGATAGCCGCTGAACTTTCTGTATCTCACAGGTCGATCCGTACCATTTTAACTAATCATTTGGGTATGAAACATGTTACCGCTCAGCTAGTCCCAAAAGACCTGAATTTTTTTCGCACAAGGCGTGAACGAATTTTTGAGCAAACACTCAACAAACACCATCGAGCAACCACTATATTCACCAGATATGGCTTCAGCCGACTTCTATCCTTTTCCTAAACTCAAATTACCACTTCGTGGCACCCGTTTTCAATCGGTAGAAGACATAAAGGAGAATTCGCGGCGAGAACTGAACTCAATTCCGGAAACAGCCTTTAAAAAATGTTTTGATGATTGGATTATTCGCTGGCGTAAGTGTATTTTTTTTACTTGACTCTAGTACCGTTCAGTTCCATGATGGAACTACTGATAATAATTGGTCCCATCCATTTATTTTCTGGACACAATAGAACTAAATGTAAATTTTGTCGTTTATTCCCCATTGTCCCCCACTATTTGTCCACCACTGGTGGACATCACCACTACACCACTTGTATTGTGTTTTATTTATATTTTAATAAAATGTGTGCAAATCAAATGAATGTCGGGAAAACAAATGAATGTCGGGAAAACAAATAAATGTCGGGAAAACAAATGAATGTCGGGGAAACAAATTAATGTCGGGGTAACACGCCCTATCTCTACAAGGCCTAACTTTACAAACTCTACACCTTAGTCAAAATATGTGGCTTCCCGCCGCCGCTCGCCGTTGGTCTTAAGGGCACCTAACTCCTTGTACGCACACACACACGCAAACAAAATGTCGACCCGTTTCTCAGTGCAAACCAAGGGGACCGTCCATTAATCATGTGATGTTTATTGGCATGTTTTAACCCCCCCTCCCCCTGCCGACATGGTGAGGTTTAAGACTACCCCCCCCCCCCCCTAAATCACGTGGATTTTAGCTGTTGCGCGCGGTGCTGTGTTGAAGATAACCTACACGGTGTACTCTATCTACTATGCCTACTGTCGACTGTGGCTTGCGTAATATACACAAAGGTGGAGTTTTGCCCCAAGTAATACTTCGAAATCAGTTAGAAACGTTCTCACTTTTGTACAAACTTTGATGCTTACTTTCAAAATTCAATTTCCTGAAAAGGAAACTGAGAGATGTGCTAGTGCATTAATGAGTTCCCCGCACAATGTGGGATATAATTTTATCAATACTTAGGAAACAATTGAGTTATTTGTTCCAGAAAACGAAGATATTTATCGCAATAATATATAAATTAATATTGGAAAACATCACATTCATTGATCTGACCCCAAAGTAAGTAGCGTAAGCACTTGTGTTATGGGTGTCAGAAACAACGAAGGTACCACAAAAATATATAAGTACTTAAATACAAATAACACATCCAGACACAGAACAAAGTTCATCGCATAAGTGTTTGTCCTGGATGAGATAATGGAATTCGAACCCACGACCCACTACTAAATGCACCATCGGGTCAGTCAATATTTTCAAGAACTGTCATTAGAATACATTGTTTCCTGGATGGATAACAAACAATATTAATTAATTAGAAAGTATTCTATTGACAGTTCTCAATAATATTGCAAAATTATTAGGATCAACATTGATTTATGTAGTCAAACCAAAGCGTTATTAGGTGGCCAGGGCTACGTTCCCAAGGGATGGGCTGGTTAAAACCTCCAAGTTCCTTGGTTGGAAGACATTCTGATTGTATTGAGGCAACACAATAATCCGTCGACAGCGCTATCATAATATAATAAATAAAGTAGTTCACCCTATTACACTGAAAAAACACAATACAATCCGAGGGGGTAGAGGTCATTTAGCCATATCCTACTAGCATGCGTATCATTAAGGTAAAAGTAAAAAAAAATGAAAGTTTCATAACATTGTGGAAAGATATGAAAGAACTTTTATAGGCAGAGGCAACCGAGTAAACTGATAATCTAATTATATTTGTAAATGCTCCCCGTTTTCCATGGACATTTCCTAAAATAAAGGCATATTGCAAATGCGTTGCTGGTTTACTATTTTAACAACGTAAGAAATGCCCAGTAAAATAAGACAACTAAATAACACTTACAAATACGGAAGAACTTAACTAAAATAAATAGTCTGAACTGAAGCTCAAGACTGAAACTTGATACTTGTGAGTCAGAACTTCGTCACGTTACGCCATCTCGAATTAGTTAGACAAGTTTAAAGCAGTTTGTCGGCAGTGGCGGCTTTGTTCCACTGCGGCCGCACCTGATAATAACACAACTGTGCTCCGCTACAGCCTAAACTCAGTGTGAACTCTCTTGCAACTTGCCTTCCACGTATTCAGAACGTCGAATGTTAACAACACTGACAAAGGCAATCTGGAGCTGGTGAGTGGAGCCCCGGGCTTATCTAAAAAAAAATGCGGGCCGCGTCATTTCGGCTCGCGATATTCCTTTCTGTTGCTATCTTTGAATACACCGTAAATGACAGGTAGGACACTGTTCCTTTTGTGTTAAAGCAGTCGAAATGTTTAAAATTTTTTATGAGGTAATAATGCCTAAACCTGTTGAAATTCCACATGGGTCAAAGACGGGTCTTTCCAGCTATGTTTATATGAGCGAATTAGTAAAAACTGATTAAGAATTAGGTACCTGCTAATAATCACACGTAAGATTAGGGTTGAATATAAGGTCGGTTAGGGTAAGAGGAACATTGTTTACTGGTAGACCATATAGCTAAACTCTGTAGTTTATTTATGAGTAATGATGTAGCGTTCCTCTTCCACCGGTGTTCCTCTTACCCTAACTGACCCTAAATACATATCTCACAAATAATAAATCCTTACACATTATTCATCTAGCGAAATCTAGCTTCAAACAAACATGTGAAGCCTTTGAATACTTTTAACAGGTAAGGAAAGTAAGTAAGTACCTATGATAAATTAATAATCCTTTTGTGCTAGAGTAGTCGAAAGGGGACAAAAAAGCGAGTACCTACTTATTAGATCTAATTAAAAAAATGTTACCGTTAAAGTGCGGAATCCGTTAATGTACACATTAACTAGGTAATCTGCGGAATTCCGGATAATTATAGTGTAAAATTTTAATCAAAAAAGCTCATTAATGCACTTTACTTAATAAGTCGGCACAGTAACGAATGGTAAATCCCTAAATTGGGGAATGGGTATTAAAAAAAACACGAAATCTTAGGCGGGAGCCTTCTTCCGCCTTAGCCTTCTGACCTATATCCATCAGAGTCTATGTCCGCCTCCGATAGTTCTTGTTTTCTTTTCTTTTTTAATGAAATAGTAGAAGATCCGAATCCGTATCGACCTTCACCGGGTTAATAATAGATTGAAACATATTTTACTATGAATTGAGTATATTAGAAAATATATTAAAAATGGGCTTCCTAAAATAATCCTGGACAGACTATTTTTAACTACTTTTAAAAAAAATAACCGTATTATGCACATTAACTTAAATTTTTTGGGCCCAAGAACAATGGCAAGTTTTGCATTCTCCTTTTCTTATTATCTTGATATTGCAATATTTTATTAAAAACCATTTTTCTTAATATTTAAAATAGTCTGTCCAGGATTTTTATTAGGCAACCCATTTTTAATATTTTTTTCTATTAAACTAAATTCTTAATAAAATATATTTCATTCTAATTATCAACCCGGTGAAGGTCGATTTAGGTTCGGCTTCGGATCTTAGACTAAAACAAGAACCTGTTTTATGAAATTTAGCGCGAAAGTCTGCAGATTACCTAAAAAGTCGACAAATTATCCAGTTTTTGTAAGAAATCAATAAAGTTTTCCACTTTAACTGAATCAGTCCGGTAATCTGAAAAATAAAAAAAAGTAACTAGGTAGTTAATCTGGGGTCCTTATTCGAATGCATAAATTGAAAAGTTATAATTTAAAATTGCATACCTAACGTTTTTTGGCATACTAGTAATCTTTTCGCATAACGTTCCTACAGAATAAATGATAAGCCATACTTTGTTTTCCCATAACCTCTTTTGTTATAATAATAAATACGCATAATTATAGTTTAGCATAATATTCTAAAGCCTAATGGGAAATGGTAAGTTAACATGTTGGCGGCGCGCGGCGTAGGGGTGGCCCAAGGGCTACCCCCGCCGCACCTAAACCTACTGTTACACTATAATAACTAACTGAAAACTGTTCTGATATACCTTTTATATTTTTATGCACATTACAATTATGCCAAAGAGAATAATACTAAATAAGTATTATGCCAATGTAACCATTATGCGTATAATTAATTATGCGTAAAAACTTTATGCCGAAACTGTTATGCCAAATTATTATATGGCTAAAAAGATTATGCCACCGAAGACGCTCCCGTTCCGTTAATCTGCACTTTGACGGATTTCCGCACATTAAAGCTAACAAGTAGGTTTAAATGGACAAAAATTTTTAAGTGACAATATTTTAAAGAGTAGGTATGTACAACCATTACTTTTAGTACAAACAATAATAGCTACCTAGGTACGTTTATGTAACAAAATATTTTTGAAATTTTTTAACAAATGTGTTAGTGCGTGTAAAGGCCAGTTTTACACACACACACCACCTGCCTTCTAGGCAAAACTGGCCTTTAGATACAAATGTCAAAATCAGTAGACTTCTGAAAATCGTTTTTGAATTATTTAATAAATCAAAACATTAAACTAAAAACATATCAGAAACAACAATGAAACAAAACAGTAAATGTTGCATGTAGACTACTTGTACTTAACGCGCGTGGTACCAAGGACGTCAAAACAAGTCAGAGGAACGCCGCGCGCCGCACGCCGTGCCGAACTGTAAAAACTGTTATTATATTATACTTACTCGAACCAGCAAGCTATCACCACGCGCGCCGTCGCGCTTCTGAATATAGGGAGAAGTACCTATTCTTCATTCGGCCGCCCGCCAGGGTGACCATCACAATTATATAGGAATCTGCCACAGAGTGGTAAAAACTTCTGAACCAAAACATAAAAGCTCAAAATAGAGCAAAAATGCTCATACTGAAAACAAAATCGCTGATTTGGCAGGTAGCAAGATAGGGAGCAAAAAAATTACCCACGAGTCTTTTGACATTTTATATTTTTTTAAATAGCGTTCACTTAGAATTCTTTCAAAAATGGATACCTACCTAATATTAAAATAACCTTTTTTTTTAAATACATAAACGTTACTTTGAAATAATAAATAAAAAGAAGATGTATTACTTTGATTGCTTATACTCGTATTTTGAACATTTTACAATTTACGGGTTTTCATCTTATTATATTATAATTATTATGTTTGAATCGATAAATGAAATCCATTTTGAAAAAAGAATCAAAATGAATGGATGTACAAAAAAAGTTTTTTTATTACAATTTACGACTATTCATAATATCCATGGAATATAAATTATTAACAGCTGCCAGTGCTGCCACCCTTATCCTTTACATTATTTGCCACAGCTGTAAAATTTGGCAGAAATCTTCCTCAAATGGTCACCCTGACGCTTGTGGTGAAGGCGGGTAGCGGGGAGAGACGCGCGCGGAGTCGCTTGTAGGGGGCCTTGGTGCTTGCCCCCGCCTCGCGCCGCACCCGCCTTTCTCGCGGCCAGCTCGTATTGTTGTGTATAACGCCTTAGTATGTGCATGTGCGTTGCGTGCGCGCTACTGTCCGTTAAGTTCACATAATTATAGTTTTTCAGAGTTGTGTTAAAATTTTGTGTTTGGAACTTGCAGAAATGCCTCGAAGATATTCGAAAGAAGACTACGAAAATATGGTTGCCTGCTACAAAGACGCTGGCGAAATACTGAGTACGGCACAGAAATTGTACTTTGAAAGGTATGGAAGTGTCATTAGTAGGGCAACGATTTTGCGTGCATCACTCTGGATAGAGGAAAAAGGACTCAAATGTATAGAAGCGGGCAGATCCCGATTATCAGTGAAGCTCGAAGAAAACGTGTTAGATTATGTGCATGAGCACCCCTTCTCAAGTAACTTAGCCACAGCCAAAAAGTTTGGAGTAAGTGTGACTTATGTGAAAGAACTTCTAGACAGCGAAGGTCACCAATCAAACCGGGACGAAGATTTGGAGCCAGAAGATTACGCGCCGAGGATTAACATCTGCCGCTGGATGCTTCGGAACTCATCATACAACATTCTTTGGACGGATGAGTGCACATTTACAAGTGAGGGACTGTTCAGTATGAATAATTTACATCAGTTGTGCGAGGGCAATGTGGACAGTTACGAGTTCAGTGTAAACGTGTGGGTAGGTTTGATAAATGGTCAATTGCTCGGACCCGTTTTCATGGACCAGCTGGACGGCGACTGTTACCTGCAGTTCCTTCAGCGCGACCTCCCCGAGCTGCTGATGGACGTGCCTCTGCTGAGCCTCAGGTTCCTGTACTTCCAGCACCACGGTGCGGCGGCACACTTCACGCCCGCTGTACGCGACTACATCCACGAGCAGTTCCAGGGGCGGTGGATCGGGCGCGACAGCGTCATCAATTGGCCGCCGCGGTCGGGAGATTTGACGCCGATTGGCTTCCATGTATGGCACAGGGCCAGAGAGTTAGTGTATGGAAAGGGCACAAAAAATATTAACACAGTGGAAAAACTTCATGGAATTGTTGTTAATGCATTTGAATTGATAGCCGAAGAAGAGCGGGACCTCGCTGAGTTGCGGAAAAATTGCCTATTTCGTGCACGACATACTATTAAAAGGAAAGGGCGTTGTTTCTATTAATTTAATTTCTGTTTTAATTTCTTCGCATAAATATGTATGTCCTACATGGATTCCAATCCATGACCCTTGACTTACAAGGTCACTATCAAACATGTTATCGAGCTTGTTACAAATTATGTCATTGTTGAAGCAGCAGCTACGTAAATAAATGTTTACTTTTATATTACATCAACTATTATTGTTTTCTTTTTCTTCTTCCTCCTCCAAGCGTTTTGTCCTGATCTTGTTAGGGGTACTACCAAACAGGATTGTAGCCGTTCCTGGCAGCCTCATTAACTACCCAGTTCTCCTTAGACCATACACGCTTGTATGCACCAAAATCACGATCCCGTCTACTGAAAGTCATGCGCACATCATCATCCAAGGAAGCTGGAGGACGCTTGAGCTTAACTGGGCGGAGTGGCGCATGTTCAAAAACGAGAGTGAGAGAAGGGAGCTATTTAAAAAATAGTGATTTTTTATTAAAACATGACGCAACAATGACCCAGTTAAGTTTAGCAGTATTGTCAAGCCTAGTGAATTAAGCATCAGGACCTTTACCGGCTTTTGTTTGACGGTGTAAATTTCATTAAATGCACAAATATGTACACTATCGGGAGATGACAATAACATCGAGTAAAGTATCAGCTGTGGTGGCAATTATGGGAAGGGCAAAGTGGGAGAAAAGAAAAATCTAACAACTGTTAGATTTTTCCTCAACTGAGAGGAACAGGATTCATGAGATGACAGATTAGAGTTGAGGTCACTCATAATTATTAAATGCGTTAGACAGAGCATTGAGGTTCTAAAACATTTTATGGTCAGAACTCTTGACTCCTTTAATATTGGCTTTAACGAAAATGTACTCCGCACTCAGAACGAGGGTAAAGAGGTGGTGACAATGAATGACTTTTTGAGACGAGCTATTGCGCAGATGAATGGGGCAACACACTACTGCCTTCCTTACGCGATCGTTCCTAAAAAAAAGGTAGGTACTCCAAATGGCAACTATTGCGGAGTTTAAGCAAGACTTAAGGCTGTCTAGTTCCGTAGATGCCGCGCGTATGGATTTTAAAAGGCACTTGAGACATAGAAAATCACTTGAATAATCGATAAAAAAATCGATAGATGTAATAAAAAAAATCTATCGGTTATAATCCCTCAAGTTATCTATGAACTTCATTTTGGTAAATGACTCATAATATCAATCCACTTGTTTTAAGAATAAAACATAGAAAAGAAGATAAAATGACACAAAAATATGTAACTTTGTGAATTTATTCTATCGAGTCAACTTTATCAAATCGTGATTCCATCGGTAATAATCCACAGAGTAAAGCCTCAACAATATTTCATAATTTTCGCAGATTTTAATTTCTCTGCTAACTACTTCAAAAATTATTTCAAAGAACGTGTTTTTGCAGATTTTTGCACCTACCTGGCCTTAAGAGCTCTCACATTCTATGTAGCATCTAACAGGCAATCTGGAAAGGACACAAAAGGATCTTCATGATGGGATGGATAGGTACATAGGTAGGTAGTTGCGCGTTGATATGGCTAACATTAAATAAACAAAATCTTTCATATTACACGTTGATCCATCATTAGGTTCAAAGTTCACTAAGGATAATAATAATGTACTCTTTAGACGAGTCTACGATCAACTAGTAGAAGTTCCGAACTAAGGTCGACCTTCATCGAGTTGTTAATAGAATGAAACTTATTTTATTATGAATTTAGCATATTAGAAAAAATATTAAAAATGGGTTGCCTAAAAAAATCCTGGACAGACCATTTTTTTTAATGATTTTGAATAAAATTTTGCAATAACAAGATAATAAGAAAATTATGTCCTGACTTAACGTAGAAAACGTATAGAATGTGCAGCCGTTGGGTTTTCTATATTTACGTGGGGGAACTACTGGGTTGTCAGGTATAATAAACACGTATGTGTCGATACCAGTTAGTTTCACCTAATTGGATAATAGATTTTTTTTATATCATAATAAGCGCTGTTTTATTATGAACACGTTGATATAGGGTTGTCTGCAAAAAATTTGGATTTCGTTAAAAAAATTTTTTTAAATATAATTAAACATGCTCTGTCCAGGATTTTTTTAGGCAACCCATTTTTAATATGTTTTCTAATATGCTAAATTCATAATAAAATAAGTTTTATTCTATTATCAACTCGATGAAGGTCGACCTTAGTTCGGATCTTAGACTAAACGTGCAAAAGTGCGTGCGCAAGCAAATTATGTGCACTTCTTATTCTATCATTCTTATAAGACGGTGGGACTGACATGAACAAAGTGAGAGCAGGTGCAGGATATTGATCTTGCACCTGCTCTCACTTTGTTCATGTATCGAATGAGCCTCGGAAAACATGAAAAGCTACTGAGCTTTCCATGTTTTCCTAGGCTTATTCGATATCCTACTAATATTATAAATGCGAAAGTCTGGATGTTTGGATGTTTGTTACTCAACCACGCCTGAACGGATTTAGATGTTTGGCACATGTTTAGTTTATAGCCCGGATTAGGACATAGGCTACAATTTAAAAAGATATTCCCGCGGGATAACCTCCTATACCTATACACGCGGGCGAAGCCGCGGGCGGAAGGCTGGTACAAAATATAATATACTAGCCTTCCGCCCGCGGCTTCGCCCGCGTGAACTATAGGACGTTATCCCGCGGGAATATCTTGTAAATTGTAGCCTATGTGTTATCCTTATGTATAAGCTATATTATTGTAAAGTTTCATTAAAATCAATTCAGTAGTTTTTACGTGAAAGAATAACAAAAGTTCATCCATCCGCTCCCCGGCCGGTACCGCCGCAACCGCTATGTCCCTGCATTTTAAATCTGTAATATCTTCGAAACTATTCATTTAAATTACATGATGTAAAGGGCCATATTGATCTATATTACATGCACAATTTATTTATGGTACTTTATTGGATAAGGATTAATACTGTATTGCTTAAAATCACTTTTTCGTAAATAAGCCATTATTTTATCGTAATAAGTAAAGGAAAATGGTTATTGTGGGTTATCCCTAAGAGATAGACATATACCATCGCGGACTTTTTTGTAAAACTTTTTAAGGTGTACAATAGTGTAGTACATTATTTTGATCTATCTCGTAGGGTTCAGCTAGCGTTTGCAATGTAAGCGCAAAAAAATGCGATTATTTACGACCTTGAATTAAAAACCTCTAAAATTATCAGTGTTTCTCTGCTATATTATGCATGTATTATACATATAAACCTTCCTCTTGAATCAGTCTATCTAATGAATAAAACCGCATCAAAATCCGTTGCGTAGTTTCAAAGATTTAAGCATACAAAGGGACATAGGGACAGAGAAAGCGACTTTGTTTTATACTATGTAGTGACGAGTATTTATTATCCCCGGATGCAATAAAAAAGGTTATAGATAAATTATAGACCGACAAACTTATCTGTTCCGGTGGCCAAAATTTTGCAATGCAAAAACGATATTTAATGACAGTACTAAAACGACAGTAGCGACGCCGTCACCGGAACTGATAAGTTTGTCGGACTATAATATTATTATCTTTCGTTGGGGCCGAATGAATGACTTATGTAAGTACGTCTGACTTCTTGCTTAGTTTGTGTTTAATAATAAATAATAACTGTATTATTTTAATAAACATACTAACATCCAACCATACTCATTATTAATAAAGTAAGGCCTATTAATGTCCCACTGCAGGGCAAAGGCCTCCATCATTTAAATCAAGTCATCTCTACAATAATGGGTATTACTGGCTTAATCACCACGCTACAGTACGCGCGCGAGTTCATGGCCATCCTGAAGAATGCGTTAGTGCTGTTTTCTTAACCTAATTATACTAATATCGATTTCGATAGGTATTATTACCTATTAGGTCAACCATATCTATCCCATATTTTATGCAACTTTTTAGTAAGTCAACTATTCGTTTCATAAACGCTTTTCTTATTCACTCCCCCCCCGATGGCTATGAACTCGCGCGCCTACTATAAGTGCGGATTGGTATCGTGCTGTGTGCATATCTTTGCCTGTAATGATTCTTATTGAATAACATGACTATTAAAACAGCCAATACTATTGCGACTATCGATAGTCCAAAACAATCGATAGTATAGATACTATCGATCAACAATACTATCGATAGTATTGCTTACCCGCGATAGTATTTGGGCTGGATTTAGGCTATCGATAGTATCGATACTATTGATATTATCGATAGCACTATCGATATTGTTTTGTTACTATTTTTCAAGGTCAACTATCGATAGCGGACTATCGATAGTTGGGCAACTCTAATACGGCGCGCATCGAGATCGAGATAAATAGGTACCCAATTTATAAGGACATATTTTATTAAGTGCAAATATTTTATGGACCAAGTAACTATCTAGAACTATTAGGTACGGTACGGTTGCTTTAGGTACTTTCTAAAAATAATAATTGGAAGGTACGATCGAGGTCTCCCGCGCGTGATCACTCTTGGAAAAATATACCGTGCACGCGCATCGTGACTTCTTAGGAGCGGCGCTTGTAAACGTGAAAATACTGCACAGGATTTTAGCCATAAGGGTGATCACGCGCGTGTGACCTCGATAGTACATACTTCCTAAAAATATATTCTATTATTGTAATGAATTTTGTAATACAAAACACTAATAC
Organism: Mecyna flavalis; assembly: GCA_949319885.1. Classification (NCBI taxonomy): domain Eukaryota; kingdom Metazoa; phylum Arthropoda; class Insecta; order Lepidoptera; family Crambidae; genus Mecyna; species Mecyna flavalis. The sequence continues at coordinate 14,341,871 of OX439426.1, forward strand.
GGCATGGACGTCACTCGTGGGCTGTAAGAAAAAAAAGATCAAACAAATTGAAAGGAACGCTATTACGCGATGCCGCGTTCGCGCTGCCATGGAACCGCCTTTACTATTTTACATTTTTACGTCATACACCACTTCGCGCATCGCTTAAAACTGGTGCAAGCACACCGCGCGTATTATAATTGACCTCAGTGGGTGCAAAGCCACCGAGCAAGCGCGCGCCGTCTTGCGTGCGTCTCTGTTGTTTTCATTCGTCCGCCCGCTAGGGTTACCATCTCAAAAATGGGGAATATACCACAGCCAGTGGCAAAAATGTGCTAATCTGAAACCGTAACATAAAAGCGAAAAAAAGTGTAATAAAATTATTCTTATTTATTGGAAATAAAAATTGGTTATTCGGGTAACCAGCTGAAGAGCAAAAATAATGTCCTATGATTCATCATAAAAAATTCTCAATGACTGTGTATCTCCCAGAATTATAATATTTATCCTATTCTTGGAAACTTTAATATAAACTAGAATGTGCTACTTTTTTAAGTCTTCCATTAATCTGCCACAGCCGTAAAATAGGGAGAAATCTTTTCCAATTGGTCACCCTGCCAACTATGAAGGCGGGTAGCGGGCGGGGAGAGACGCGCCGCGCGTCCGGTGGGGAGGGGGGTGCTTGTTGCTAGCCTCCGCCTCCCCCAGGCTCCCCCCGCGGCCGCCTGTCCCGTTTCCAAGCAAGTACCTATTGTATTTATTTATCGCCTTGCGCGTCTGCGGTGCGCGCACGCTTCGGTCATTTAGATTATTAATCGTTTTCTAGTGCTGTGTTGATATTAGTGTTTGCGAACTTGCAAAAATGTCTCGAAACGCTCGAAGATATACGGACGACGAATTAGAGGATTTGGCTGCCTGCTACAAAGACGCTGGAGAAATACTGTTGACGGCACAGAAATTGTACTTTGAAAGGTATGGAAGTGTCGTTAGTTTGCGTACGATTTTGCGTGCGTCGCGATTCGTGCAAGAAGAAGGCCTCAAAAAAGGAGAGACGGGCAGAAACCGCAGAGGCCCACGTTCAGCTATACTCGAAGAAAGAGTGTTAAATTATGTGCATGAGCACCCTTTCTCAAGTAACATAGCCGTAGCGAAAGTATTTGGCGTAGGTGAGAATTACGTGAACTTTCTACTAAAAGACGAAGGTCACCAATCAAACCGAGACGAAGATTTGGAGCCAGAAGATTACGCGCCGAGGATTAACATCTGCCGCTGGATGCTTCGGAACTCATCATACAACATTCTTTGGACGGATGAGTGCACATTTACAAGTGAGGGACTGTTCAGTATGAATAATTTACATCAGTTGTGCGAGGGCAATGTGGACAGTTACGAGTTCAGTGTAAACGTGTGGGTAGGTTTGATAAATGGTCAATTGCTCGGACCCGTTTTCATGGACCAGTTGGATGGCGACAGCTACCTGCAGCTTCTTCAGCGCGTCCTCCCCAAGCTGCTGATGGACGTGTCTCTGCTGAGCCTCAGGTTCCTGTACTTCCAGCACCACGGTGCGGCGGCACACTTCACGCCCGCTGTACGCGACTACATCCACGAGCAGTTCCAGGGGCGGTGGATCGGGCGCGACAGCGTCATCACTTGGCCGCCGCGGTCGGGCGATCTGACGCCGATTGACTTTCATGTATGGCACAGGGCCAGAGAGCTAGTGTATGGAAAGGGCAGAAAAAATATTAACACAGTGGAAAAGCTTCATGGAAAAGTCGTGAATGCATTTGAAGTGATAGCCGAAGAAGAGCGGGACCTCGCTGAGTTGCGGAAAAATTGCCTATTTCGTGCACGACATACTATTAGAAGGAAAGGGCGTCGTTTTTATTAATTTTATTTTGTTATCCTATAGCTATGTATGTACAGTCAAAAGTACGTCAGACTATACACTTTGGACTTTGTACCACTTATGTCGGGGGCATAAGTGCTATTATCGAACTGCAAGCGTTTACCGTGATGTGCCGTTGACCGTACCCTAATCATAGGCCTAGCTATTATCTTAACTATATTATATTATTATCTGTGATCTGACCCCAAAGTAAGAAGTAACTTAAGAATGTGTGAAGGTACGGTCAACAACACATCACGGTAAACACTTGCAGTTCGATAAAAGCACTTATGCCCCCGACTTATGAGTGGTACAAAGTCCAAAGTGTATAGTCTGACGTGCTTTTAACTGTAATTTAATACAAATAAACATCCACTGTCACCACCACACACAATACAACAAAATTTTATCATACAAATATGTTTTTCTTGGGTGGATTCGAACCCAAGACGTGTAGCAGCGTTACCAGTTTTTTTTATTGCCAAGTCGGGACTTCGGTACTTTTTGAGTGAAAATAGCGGGATTCTTCCGTCAAAAGCGGGACATAGTAAAAAACATATATAATCAATCAAAGGTTTGCAAATATTTATCTTTTTATTTGACTTAAAATTACGTTTACGTGACAAAAGACAGCAAAAGTAGCCATAGAAAATGTATTTTATCGATTTGGCGGGGGCACTACCGTGCCCCCAGATTAAAAAAATAATATTGTAAGTAAATCAGATTTACTCTATCGTTAAATTGTTGTCATATTTTTCTTTAGAATAAAAAAAAGGAAAAAGCAGAAATCAAAATAAAAAAAGTTTTATTCATTAGAATATTATGGCGTTTCAAACAATAGTCAATAAAATTGCGTGCCGCACCCCTCTCTCTCCTATTCTCTTATCTTCATTAAGCGCCTTTCTCTCTCAGCACTCTCACTCTGCACGTACGGTCAAGTTCTACCCGAAAAGCGGGACTGAGCATGTCCCGCGCGGGACATTAAATTTTGATTTAAAAATCGGGACGTCCCACTAAAATCGGGACGTCTGGCAACGCTGATGTGTAGTGTAAGGTCCAGGCATACTATCGAGTTTGTTAAAATTATGACATTGTAGAAGCTGCTACGTGAATAAATGTTTACTTTTATAATATTTACGTTATCATTTTTTGCTTCCTCCGAGTGCCTTGTCTAGATCTAATACATAATAGTCAAGGATTGCTTGCATAACTTGCATCAGTGAAAAAACTACGCGGAAAACTTAAGTTAAATGCACTTAGCATTTGAAATGATGACCGAAGGAAAGCTGGACAAAGCTGAGTTGCCTATTTCGTGCACGTATAAAAAAAAAGGTCTCCTCGGCGTTTTTATTGATTTTTTTTTAAAGTAGTTGAAACTTGAAATTGGCAACGGAGGATGCGAGTCCTGGTTCCATTTTCCTTTTTTTTTTTTTTTTTATACTAACTCAGTTGGCAGACAGGCTCGCAGCCCACCTGATGGTAAGCGGCCACTGCGGCCTATTCCATTGAGGGACGCTTCACCTAGAAGCGTCGCTCAATGTGCTGCCAGACTGTAGACTCATCTGATCTTCGAGCCTCTGATTTCAAGTGTACTGGCTCCCACATTAATTTTGCCGGAACACAGCCAGAGCTGTTATGGCGGCAGATTTCACCTGTGGGGGTGGTAGTCGTACTCGTAATATTATACGACCAATCGATTTGAGCGATATGAATGTATGTACTAAAAAAAATGCAATTAAAGCTTATCCGTTGTCATGCACCCATAGCACAAAACAATGCTTAGTTTGGAGCTAGATGGCGCTGTGTGAAAAATGTCCAACTGATGTCCAAGGATATTTATTTATTTTGTCTAAGGATGGTGGCAGACGTCACAGAGACTTAAAGAGACAAGTAGAAAGGCATTATAAGATCTGTTGTTATTTCGTGTATCTTTTAGGCCTGCCTCATCATGACGCCACGGCGACTTTGCCAGCTAATCACTAATCCAAGCAGTTAATACAATTTTTGAATATATGGTACCTGACCGATTTGGGACGGTTTGGCAACGTCGCTAATTTGGAAATTTCAATATAAACTCAAGAGAGATAAACCCAAGAGATACTGGCTCGATTGCGCATTTGGTAGTGACCCTGCCCTATGCGCCGGGGGTTGTGGGTACGAATCCTACCCAGAAACACTTATGAGGTAAACATTTGTGTTTGTCCTGTGTCTGGATGTATATTTAATTTTGTATTTAAGTATATATTTGTGGTACCTTAGTTGTTTCAGTTACTCATAACACAAGTGCTTACGCTACTAAGTGGGGTCAGATCAATGTATGTACCTATGTGATGTTGTCAAATATTTATTTATTTTTATTTTGGATACGCAGCTGGTGACGTCGCCATGCGCCATGGCCATGGCATCTTAAGGAGGCAGGGCTCTATATTTCACGTAATTTTAAAACCGTTACTACGTAAAGCGCCTAGTCTAATCTATCCGTAAGCGCTTAGTGTAAGATCAGCTGCTAAGATATTGAAATCAGGCGATATTCAAGAGTCTCGCGACTCTGGCTGTGCGGGCTTACCGCAGAGTTTCCCACGGGGCTGCCTGTGTCTTAGCAGGCACAACGCCGTGGGAACTCGATGCACTGGTTTTGGCCCAGGTGCATCGAATCCGGGTCGCGGCAAGGATGCGGGGTGAACGACCCAGCTTGGAGGAGGTGGCGCTGGGTCGTGTACCAAATGGACGGAGGCTCTCCAAGCCCCAAGTGCCGGCCACTGGACGATTGAGGCCATTCGTCCGGTGTTGAGGGAGTGGGTGGAATGCCGGCACGGCTGCCTCACCTACCGGCTGTCGCAGGTTTTGTCCGCACACGGAAGTTTCGGACACTACCTGTACCGTGTCCCCCGTTATCACTGCGATGCTCCCGACGACACGGCCGAGCACACACTCATCGAGTGCCCGGCCTGGCGACACGAGCGCCGCGCACTAATCGCGGCGCTAGGCAGTGGACACCTCTCGTTGGCGACCATGGTTCGTGCCATGGTCGCCAACAGAAGTGCGTGGGAGGCAGCCGCCTCCTTCTGCGAGCAAGTAATGTCGTAGAAGGAGGCAGCGGAGCGGGAGCGCGAGGACGACCCCCTCGCTGCTCCCCTCCAGCGCAAACGGCCAGGCCGGAGAAGGCGAGCTCACTTAGCACGCCTCCTGCGGCCTGAGGGTTGACCTGCGGGCGGGGGTAGCTCCCCAACGTCCGCATTGCACAGGTCGCTCGAGCCAAGTCTGAGGGTCACCTTGTTTCTCGGGTGGCCCTCCCTAGGCGCCACCCCAACTTGAGGCCTCTCAAGTCGGGGTACCCGGGGATGGGCTGGTCAATAGCTAACGCTGGCACCGGCTCGTCCCAATCGGGTGTGCAGGGGAACCGGGGGAGTTTAGTGGGTAGTGGACGCTCTAGTCTCGAGTCCCACACACGGCCGCAGGTTTAGCTACCCTGCGGTTTAGGTGCATAAACGCATTCTCCTCCGAAAAAAAAGGCGATATTCAAGAGTCAAGGACTATTTACTGTAGGACGACAAAGAGCGACGGTAATTGAATCTAAGTAGAACTAATAAAAGCGACATTGTTACTGATCGTTGTGTTCTCATTGCGAGTGTATAATTTTTAATATCAACAAGAATAAAAAGTCGCTTATACCCACTTTGACATTGACAGACAACCGATTTGATGTAATGGTTAAGAAGTCGGCTTTTACACCACGTGGTAGCGGGTTCGATCCCGCACTTGTACATTTGTGTGCATGAACATGTCTGGGTGTTTTTTATAACAGACTTAAAATGGCAGATGTCACCAAGATTAAGATTGCTTTAGATTATTTAAACAGATTAAACAGTATGACTTGTTTAAAAAATATAAGCAATTACCTGGGCGGAAAAAATAATCACTTTTGCCTTGTTAAAAAAGCAGAACTATTGATTTTTAACTACAGTGGTTTCTTATTTGATGATATTAATTGAATTTAGTTGTATTTAGGAAAGTTGTTCTATAAAACAGGTTATTTAGATTGAAAAGGTATTAGATAAATGTAGGTAACCGTAATATAGCATTTATATGACTGCTCCGAAGCCAAAGCGGCAATCCATGGGTTCTTGAAACTAATAACTAAACAAAGTTCGAAGTGCGCAAGGGAGAAGCGATAAATAAGCTATAGATAGTTGATTAGTTGGCGTCATAAATCGCGCACCCTTAGCCCCGCACCTCTTCCGCTAGAGTCTGCATTAGAGATGTCACGAATATTCGGCTACTATTCGGTATTCGGCCTATTCGGCCAATTTTTTTTAATATTCGGTATTCGGCCGAATAATACATACTATTCGGCCGAATACCGAATACCAAATCATGAAAAAAAGACACGTCATATTACTCCAAGATTCTATGTATTTATTAACAAATTACAATCTCCTAGTAAGTAAAATTGACCAGTGGTAAATTATGATGGATGAAAACAAGTTTTTCAGCATTTGTTGGTATCAAACGATTACGCTTTTCATCGTAAATGATACCAGCTTCGAAAAATAACATCCCGCTGTATACACTACCTACTCCCAGGAGAAGAAAGATAAACTTAACAAATTTTGAGAGGTTTGGGTATTGTTTTTCGTTTACTGACCACCACTTGTAAGGATCAGCCTTCCGATCTAGGCGAATAGTTTTCAAAAAACAATCCCACTCACAACGAGGGAGACATGTTGCGACAGGTTGGTTCTTGTTTACGTGCTCGACAAGCATGTATTTTGTGCCGAATATTCGGCCGCCGAATATTCGGCGCTTCGGCCGACAGCGTTGCCGAATATTCGGTATTCGGTATTCGGTAGTCTGCATTCTGTGTCCGGTCGTATAATATAAACTTTCTGGCTTGCAAGATCCTTAGATCTACGGTTAACAGTGGGGCCATTTTAGTGGCGAAAGATACGCCTATTCTTAACTCGGTTTTTTTTTCAATTTCAAAATAGGTTCGTAATATTTAAAAAAAAAAAAAAAAAAATATCTCTGGACATTACCTATTCACACAGCGCCATCTAGCCCCAAATTAAGCATTAGCTTGTGCTATGGGTGCTAGACAACGGATAAACATTACTTATATACTTTTTTTTTTGTAAATACATACATATTATACATAGAAACACCCAGACCGATACAAACAGACATGTTCATGCACACAAATATTTGACTAATAATTAAAAATTGTAGTCATCTTTTTTCTTTTGCGCGATGTATCGTATAGCTATACATTTATTATACTCGTACTCAGCAGTGAAACATGTCAATGTATCTTTGTATGAATTTGCAATAGTTTTAAGCTCAGCACCTCATATCTATCGTTTAAAGTTTCTTTGCGTCTAGCAATAAACGGTAGGTAGAATTTGTTTAATAAAACATTTATTTGGTTTTCTTATTTTAGTCTGTCTATACTTACGCTACGCACTAAAATATAAAATCACCTAGATTTCTTTAAAAAGAAGAAGTATTGGAAAAAGATTTTAGACTGCAGCCGCTATTCTATGTAATTTCGAAGGTAAATCTCAGACTGCACTTAAACCGTTTTGTCCTGAATAACTGTCTCAACGAAACCACCAACTTCAACTAGCCGAGTTGAGTATATTTCAGCCATAACAAAGCGAAGACACCTCGTTACGTAAATAGCGGGTGCATTTGCAAACGCCCGCTGAAGAAGCGACTTTAAAAGATAAATGATTTGCTGCGGAAACTAATCTAAACTTTGCGGATCTTCGGAATCATTGTAAGTTTTAACATGCTGCCAGTATTGCCAAGATTAAATAAAGAAGTTTATTTTGATGTTACCTACGTCGAACAAAATATAATGTAAACTAATAATAAAACGTGTTATTCAATAATTATATTAGCTAATATGAATTAACTGGTGTACGACTGTTACGAGAAATGGTTGAAAAGACGGGTAGTACACCATAGCTCACAGGTTCGATCCCCACACAGTACTTACCTACAAAATGAAGATTTCTGTTTATCAGTCTGGGTGTCTGTACTATAATCTGTATGTATTGTATTGTTTGTCCGTTAAAACGTCCAAGGATAAATTTATAGTAGGTATAGCAAAAGTGAATACCCAGCCCTGCGCATTCAATGTCCGGATGGTAATATCATTGCCGAAATGGGTGTCCATTTTGACGCTGATTTAATTAACAGCGACCCTTCAGCTACACCCCAACTAGCACACAAGCTCTTTAACAAGCCGTATACTGGTCGGTTAGAAGTTACTAATAAAGGCATGGGTTCCATAAGTAAGATCTACAGTATATGTACAAGCGCTTAAACCACCGCTGTACCCCCAAAAGGGCCCATTTTGTACGGCTATAGGATCTACAGTGGGTCTATGCGAGCGATAGTATACGCTTAAGTATCTAAAATAAGTTGTAATAGCACGACTGTATCGCCCGCACCTTATTATAGCACGACTGTAGCGCTCGCACCTTATTAAACCGCGTCTGTATCTCCGATTTAAAGTTTACGGTTCTTTATTGAATATACAGTGGCGATACAGAGGAATTTATAAAACATAACCTATAATTTTAATAAGATTAGCCATTTGGAAAGTATATGACAGTGAATTGCAGTGAGTAAATGAAAAATAATAAACAGGTAAGTCAAGTGTTGTTTTTTCCTTTTATTCGTATGAAATACAAGTGCGAGTAACAGTTTATTGTAAATATATACATATGTTTTCGCTAATATTTTCACGCGCCCTTCTATATATGCAGTTTTTTGATAAAAAATACATTTAATTATAGATTGTGAATTTTGAATTTAGCTTGTAAAAGATATTTAGGCTTTGTTTGTAGTTTTTGTAGTGTCATGGATGAAAAATAGTTACGTGAGTTCGGTTTTTTGTACATATTTATGATTTAAAAATTATAAATTAGTATTCTGAAAATCAATTTTATAAAAGCTAAATGGCGTCTCAGCTACAACAGCCTTCAGAGTTTACTAGAACCTTTCTACCGATTCATGGCGCTTGTATTTGCCGTTCTAGACCTTTGGGTTCTACAATTGTGGTATTAACGTGCTATTAAACGTTATGAGGTGTACAGCAGCAATTAATACTTCTTTTAAGAACCCAAGACTGTACAATGGATAATTGATACCCTATTATATCGTTTTATTTAGGAGTCCGTGGTCAGAATCTTAAAACCCTTCTACACTTGACTTATTATCTGGAGACTTTTGCATCAAATTCGTGTTTTTCAGGTCCTACAAGAAAACTGTGGAAATATTTCAACAGCTGCAATGGGCTACGGGAAAGCTTCTGAACCTCAATCTGAACCTACGTATATAATACTTTCAGACAACGCCGAAGCTCAAGTGCCGACAGAATCGGAACCAAATTCAGAACTGCAAAATATATGAAACATCTTTTAATTATATTAAATGTTTTATTTAGTCCCCCTCTCTAGTCCGGCTTCAGCCGTTTTAATGGCCATAGTAGTGGAATTTATACACTTTTACCTGTATAAGAAGTGTTTGCCATGCCTTATCCAGCTATTTGCCATAAAGTTGCTGTACAATTCTTAATTGTAGCGACTTAGGCGCTACTATAGAGTATTATGTATCTGCTGTAGATATAGTATTACAAAGGATTTCATTAACTGTACTTAACAGCTTAAGCCTATACAAGTATACAATATACAACTTAAGGCGTTTCAAAAGAAGTTAATAACTCTGTTCTAACGCCTTTAACTACAAAAACCTTCTACAAGATCTCAGAGCGCTACAAAAGTTACTTATACCTCCTCTTTACATCTAATGCCTGTACAATAACTCTATAATATGACATTGTATCTCCTTTGGGGATTATTTTACCGCTCTACGACCATTGTACCGCACGTCTGTTAAAGCGCTTTTAAATACGCTACTGTACAACTTAAGAAGTATAATAAACCCTTTGAACGGCTGTTATACAACCTTCAGGTGGTACAGAAGCAATTTAAGCAGCTTGCGTGTTTGTTGGGACGATAAACCGTTGGGCCCAAATCCCAAACAAGATAGCATTCGTAAAAACAAACCTTAGTAGAATACATTCGGAGAAATTTTGCCACCACATTAATTGTAGTTAATCATACTGGCCGGTTGGGGACCAATTTGGTGTAATGTTTGAGAAGTTGATTGTCTATTTCACCAAATTCCGAAGTTGAGTACCGTTTTTGTGTGAATGAACGAACATGACATGTGTTCGTATCTGCTTGGGTGTTGTTCTATGTACTTACACTATTTTTGTATTAATTTACAAAAAAAGTATATTAGAGAATGCTTTTAGGGTTAAATCCGCCTTTTGTACCCAATTTGTGTGGTCAATAAAGTTTTTATAAATAAATAAATAATTAATATATATAAAGTTTATCTGTTTGTCACCAAACCTTTATATATTCTGTGATAGCGCTGTGTTTCGCCCAAGAATAGCTTGTACTGTTGGGGCCAGATGGCGATGAGTGAAAAATGTCCCAGCATATTTATTTGGATAGCCATTGTGGGGCTATCAGGCTACGACACGCACACGTAATTTATTTAGCCTTAACGAACTATACATCTTATTTTGTCATAAAATATATATGATACAATAGCAATTTAAAAAATCCTTTACACGGGTGTAACTTCAAAGTTAATGTGTAAAGGTAAATGATACCTGGTCGACCAATGTAGCTTGGAACTACGTGAAGTAATTATGTCATACTTTCTATTCTATTCTACTAATATTATAATAAAATTATGTGAAATTTTCAACGGAGATAGAATAGTTGCATAAAATACTTTATAACTAGGACATATCCTACGCTTTATTAACATACCACTCGTGCAAAGCTGCGAACGGAAGCTGAAACCCTATATTTCTTAGACCATAACAAACGGAATAAATTTGACGACTTTCATAGCACCCTGAATGAGCAAAACGGCACCATGAATCATGGCGGTAAATCTTTCGTTATCATCTGTCACACACAGGGAAAATAAAACCCTCAGACAAATGAAAAACGGAGTTAGGCAATTAACGTTTAAAGTGCACACCTTTGTAAAGTTTGTTTTAAACTTGAAGGGAGAATTTATGTAAAACATTTTTTTGAATTACGACGTTCAAGTGTTTTCATGATGAAGACGTACGTAAAACGCTTTTTCAGAAGTCTTGTACTAATTTTTTATTTCAATTTACTGCTAAGTGCTGATTGATTAATCGGAGCCTGATTGTATGAAACTGGAGGGACACGTCGGTGTTATATACTGTAATTCAAATACAGTGATTACGGCTAGAAGGGTTAGGGTGAAGGGCTGTTGCTAGAGAAACAGCCACGGATTCACTAAAAAAAGTCCTATCAGTCACTACAATGAAAGTTAGATTCAATGTCTTATTTTCGGGAGCAGTCAAACTATGAATGCTACAATAGTAAAATAAATATAAATACACTAGCGTCCGCCCGCGGTTTCATCTGCGTGGTTCCCGTTCTCGTGGGAAATGATCAAAATCCTTTCTTAGCGGATGCCTACGTCATAACATCTACCTGCATGCCAAATTTCAGCCCGATCCGTCTAGTGGTTTGGGCTGTGCGTTGATAGATATCTATTGTCAGTCAGTCAGTCAGTCACCTTTGAGTTTTAAATATATAGATTAATTATATTATCTAAATAATGTGCTCATTTTGTCGTTAAGTGTAATATTAATGAATTATATAATCTACAGCACCCTAATATTACTTGCAAGACTTTAAAGAAGATAAAATAATTTTAAAATATTTCTTTATTTACTCAAACGAAATGAACATGGCAAGAGGTTTACCTCTAACGAGCAAGCGTGACACCATGAATCACCTGTGCGGTAAATCTTCCTTTATCATGGCGCACTCTGTCGCATACTCCGCAAATACAAAGGCAGTTACGGCTGATTATCACAATGTATGGCTGGCGTGATGGTACAAACATCCTTGCAATGTCAGAAGTCACTAAAGCATTCAGGTGCGTCTTATCCACAAAATCACCCTTAGAATAAAAGTGACCTAACTCAAAATTCGTGTAATTCTCGATTGTTCCATAAACTTACACCTTAAAAAGCCTTTATAATAGCTAGCGAGACTAGTTTAAGAGACCGAAGAGTGCGCTGAACTTAACTTAGAAATAGGTCACTTTTGCTCTACAGGGTTATGGTCAGTTTATGGAAAAATCGAGAATTACACGAATTTTGAGTTTGGTCACTTTCATTCTAAGAGTGCCAAAAATATCCTCGAGTGAAAATAACGACGTAAATCATTTTGCGAACTGGAGGTGCAGGATCCTTGACGTAACCTACTCCTAGGAGATTATTCCTTCCTTTATATTATTTTCTGTAGATAATTTATCGTGGAAACTTTTTATTTATCTACCGAGTGCTGACACAATGATTTGTTTCGCAAGCCAGAATTTCATTGCTGGGAATACTGAAAACAATTGCTGGTTTGAGTTAGTTGTACGATGTAATGGATAAAATTAAATGAGGGTTCTATTGACAGCTAATATTCCGAAACTTTTTATTAGATTTCATATCAAAAACATCGGCATTTCGTAGATAAACATCGATGGTGTAAATAAATAAAAATATCGGTCAACTTTAGAACAGAAATACACATTGCACTACCACTCGCTTTTGTAGTCCGTTGATACAATTTTAAATAATAATAATATAATGTATTTAATAAACAATTGTATTTAACATTAAGGACTAAGAATAGGCTTGTATTTAACCGTACACCAAAAAAGGCTGAACGTACACCAAAAAAGGCTGAAACGTGCACCAAAAAAATAATAGCTAACCTAACCTAACCTTTGGTGTGCCTTTGGTTTATTTTGGTGCACGAGTCAGCCTTTTTTGATATATCCCCTAAGAATATATACAATTTAAGTTTATTAAAAACAAACAATATAATATACATAATATAAAGTTTATTATTCACCGGTAATGAAGCCATGAGCCGTTAAATAAATAGGGGGATTCGTAACCCTGAATTAATTAAAGTAAGCGAATATTAAACTTGTACAATTCTAAGACAAGGAAAAACAGATTTGAAAAGGAACGCCATTCTACAAAAGCTGAAATGCAATTATGCAATGGTTGTACGTAGTCGGTTGATGCAAGAACAATTAAAACTTTCAACTGAAAATTCACTTACACAAGCTGGAGACGGATAATAATAATTGCTCCCGGACACTTGAAACAGGACTCGTTAAATTCCAGTGCTCTCGGCGCCCGGACCAGAAGGTAAACGAATCAAATCAAATCATTGGTCTCTGGCGAAAAGGCGCTGCACTCGAAAAGTACAAATTCGTGGGAACCGGTTTTATTCGAGTTGTGCCAGTATGAAAATTGGAATTGGATTTCATGGAAATGTTGGATTTACATAATATTAATTCTCAAAAAAGTTTTTAATGTGATACGTGTCTCCTTTCAATACGTTTCATGTAGAGTTAACTGACGAGCACCCTGTAAATATACATGAGCAATAGACAAAGTAGTAATTGGGTTCGACTTGGAAACATTCGACTTTTTACGAGTTTGAAATATCCTTACTTTCTTCGAGCATTTTATCCCGATCTAGTCAGGACGCGCTTGCATGATGGGTTTGGCAAGTACAGTTATGACATTGAAACAACAGTTGTTTCAGTTGGCAGTTACTGCCATCTCCCCTCCGATTTCTATTCGAACCATCTCACGCATCGAAGTAACGTTTGATACAAGTCGATTAACACTGCCTAAATTAATGTCCATTAGCTTTATAAACTGAACTTTATTCTACTTTCATTATTAAAAACTGTCAGTAGTGGATTGAGCATACTTCAAGTTTTTGTTTTCTTTTTCTTCTACTAACGCACATAGCTAATATAACGCACACCAAAACCGGATAAAGGATCGGCGGCACCGCAAAATGTAATTCATAAAAAGCTTTCGCCCCAGCAAGTTGGATGTCAATTTCCGATAGCATCAGCATTGCGGTCATCGATCATCCATAAACAAAGTTGGCCCGCTCTTGAAAGGGTCGCTGGTGAATTCTGTAATAAATAGGCCCGCCTCCCGAATGCCTGCGCGTAAACATACTTCAGTCAAATTGACCGGACGCGGGTTGCTGGCTTGACTTAAATTATTCGGACACTTTATCATGTTAGATTTTGCGGGAGATAGAATTTTAATAAGGAGTTTTAGGGAATTGTGCGGGTTGAATTATGAAATTCAACAAATAACTTAGCATCGAATTTCTATTACAAAATTGAAATGAATTAATATCCTTGACTTTCATACAGCTGGTGTAATAGCCGAAACTCTCAACCATTACACCAAATCACTGGTAAAAAGTTTAATATTTTAGTAAAAATGCAAAATTTGACTTGGTTTCAACGATGGAGGACTTTGCCATGCAGTGACTGGTACTGAAAGTCTTCCAACTTTTAATTTCCTTGTAGATGACAACAAAAAGTAGAAAGGGATCGTAGTGAGAATCTTTCAAAGTTTTTGTTCTGCCATTTTAAAATAATAAGTTCGCAAGATTCTGACTTATCGGAACTATAAGCAGGTACCAAAGTTGGTAAGAACTTCCAACGGTAAAATATTCAGCTAGCTCGGGAGCCACCGTTGCGGCTCTCGGAAATGCCGGAATCAATAACAACAGGAACAAAGTTGAATTAGGTAACTAACGTTATATACTGCTTGTTATTTAGTTATGGGCTTCAAAATTTTGTTACTAGCTGTGTTCTTTTTCGACTCAAGTTTAGTATCACTAGAGACCTTCTCTACTTGGAATCGTATAAAGTGAAGGGAAAATTAACGTCCTCCCTAAGTCCCTCCTATTATCCATATCGACGAGCGATTTGGTGTAATGGTCGAGAAGTCGGCTATTACACCGGAGGTTGCGGGTTCGATCCCCTCACTGTGTGCATGAACATGTCTGTTTGTATCGGTCTGGGTACAAACAGACATGTTCATGCACACAGTGGGTCTATGTATAATATTTATGTATTTACCAAAAAAAAGTATATAAGTAATGTTTATTCGTTGTCTAACACCCATGGCACTAGTTAATGCTTAGTTTGGGGCTAGATGGCGCTGTGTGAACAATGTCCAAAGATATTTATTAATTTATTTATATCGATTGCAGCTTGGGAATGTAGTTTAATTCATTTTCATACCACTACAGTTGCCAGATAGGTGCGTACTCCGAATAATTATAATCTTGTCATCGCTACAATGATAGACTTAATCGCATGGTGATCACAAACCCGAGCTTTATTAAAAAAAATCGACACTTTTCCCGACACGTCAATTGACCCACGATCCCGATGTCATGACCAGGTTCTTAAATTATTAGACTTACAAGACTTACATAAATATTTATTAAATCTATATAAAATTCAAATTCAAACCATTATTTATATCCTATTGTATATTTTTACGTGACCCTGAGGTTAATAAGATCATTATATATTTATTTAGTAATAATATCCTATAATTATTCTGAATTCCTATATCTACTACCCGTTTCAAGTAGGTGCTCTTAAAGACGTTTCCATGTACCAGTTATTTAACGTCTTGAAGTGTGTAGCACAATTCTAGCGGGTGAAGTATTTAGTTGCAGCATTTTCCCATTAGGAACTCTAGTACAAGTTTGCTGGGACCTAAGTAGCCGTTTTCTTGTTCTTTGTGTGAGGGGCCAATGATCTTTTGATTACTGTTGTTTTGAAGCGAGCGTCTTTTTAGTTATGTATATTACAAAGTTTAAGCTATCTTGTTTAAAGATTGCCCTGGCAAAACATGAAGTAAGAATTTATATCAAAAAATTCTTGCTTCATGTAAACTTGTATCAAGTATTTATGAATCGTCAATTACAGAGTGACTCTACCACCGGCTTCGGAATGCAGTCATCTGCCGAGAAGAACCGGCAAGAAACTCGACAGTTACTCTTTTTCATCGCCATGTTTGTTTACAATTTGTTTGTTACAATTACTGATTAGTTTTAGAATACCAAGCCATACAGTATAAAGTATAACAATGAGACTATAATCGAGAAAAATCCGTGAGCCCTGGAAGACCAGTGCCCAAAGGTGGCATCTGCAGCACAAGTATGACGTATGTGCCAGCCATAATTTCACTCAACCATATTAGAGGGAATGTAACCACCCGACACATAACGCCACCACCCCAAGCACATTTTAGCGAGCATGACCGCCAAGGTTACAAACTCTTCAGGATTCTTTGAATGAAAAATAAATTTAATTTTACTGAATTATAACATTTAATGTGTTACTGTATAGCAAAGTTAACATTGTTGATACTATCGGGATTCTATACAATGCAAAGGCGCGAGTCCAAGCTTCCTTGTCTATAAGAAACAAATATACCTATACTTACGTATTTTGCAAGCAGAATTTCATTTGTAATGTTTATAAAGTATGTCAGATGATGGCGGACGCCAGACAAAAATGAAATATGTTTCGCATACAAATATAAATTCCAACCAACCGATCCCCCGTGGTTTTGACCGTGTAGACAATACGACGTCATCCGGAAGTAAGGAGAAATTTTTGAGTATAACTATTTTTTTCTCTGACTTTCCAACTCCCAAACCATACCCATACCTACTAAAATTACGTCAATTCGTACCTTTGTTTCGACGTGTAAACAGGACAAACAAAACGTGTTTTAATTATCCCATGGTATCTAAGATTATCCTGGGATGAAAAGTAGCCTATGATTTTTTAAGGTCTAGTCTTAATCTGAACCACAGTCCATCGAAATTGGCTAGTGTGAAATCGTAACGACCAAAAGATAATTTCTGTTAAACCGTGTGTGCATAACGAATAATACCAGGAATCTTAAATCCAATTCATAATATCATAATAACATAAAGACCGTAATTACCGTACTAAATGCGCAAAAACAGAAATACTGTAAACTCTTACAGGAATTTCGCTTAGCCGACGCCTCCGTGAAAGCCGAGACGAGTAGGCGTAAAAGTTCCTCTTTACTTAATTAGTAAGCAGAACGTACAGAAACATCCTTCCCGGTACTTTTAGTTCAATCAAGTTAGATATTTGCACTTTATTAATGCAAACAGGACTGCTTCATTAACAGAATAACATAGTTTGACGAATGATTTAGTTTCACAGGTCCGAATTCTTGTCAATAAATTTTTCTTTAAAAAAATTATCAATTTATGTAGTATGTGGTGTTTATTCAGACGCTCACAACCCTTAGCAGGATAACTAGACAACTGGAATGTAGTAACATAAGCTAAGCTAGATTGTACGTAACCATTTGTTTCCTGTTGATGATGACAATGTAGCGCGTCATCTTCATATCTTAGTATTTACTAACACAATGCAAAAAAGTTAACAATCGCTTCGGCCGTCTACGTAACCGTAATAATATGTCCCACTCTGGTCAAAGGCCTCCGACATTTTGATCAAGTTATGACTTCAATTATGATATATTGTCTTAATTACCACCATTTTGACCGCCTCCATGGAACAGTGGCTAAGCCGCTCGGGTGTAAAAACACGGAGGTTGTGGGTTCGATTCCCGCCTTGGGTCTGGTTGGTGGTAGGGCTTTTTCAGAGTCCGTCTGGCTAGCTACCCCCACAGGTAAAATTTGCCGCCATAACAGATTTGGCTGTGTTCCGGCAATATTAATGTGGGAGCCAGTACACTTAAAATTAGAGGTTCGAAGATCAGATGAGCCTACAGTCTGGCAGCACATTGAGCGACGCTTCCAGGTGAAGCGTCCATTAATGGAATAGGCCGCAGTGGCCGCTTACCATTAGGTGGGCTGCGTTCCTGTCTGCCAATAACTGACCTAGTATTAAAAAAAAATACCACGCATGAAAAATGCGAATAGTGAATCAAAACCAGATGGGAATCAGAAAAAACCGACACAAATTTTGCTTGATTCGAGAACCGAACCCAGGAGTGTCAGGACCTCGAGATCACGTCACGTTCTTAAATCACTAGACCTACGAGGCGTTACAATCAATAATGTGATCAACTGATACATGTGAACGTTTAAAATCACGACCACACTATATGAATATAGGTACATAATAATTTGCTATTGTAGCAGTTCAAATCATTGGCAATTTTCCTCGTCCATCAAGTAGAAACTTTCTTCGCATCAACATCAAACCAATATTAGAACCAATGTCGTGTGTGCTCCCTTCATAATTCAAGGACTCAATGGTCGCGTAGACGCACGCAGTAAAAATCAGCGCAACACAAACTCGTAAAGTGCGGAATCTTTTGGACAAATAAAGATTAGGCTACACGCCGCTTCCCAGCGTGATACAACATGTGCCGTTCTTTATTGAGTTTACCAAAAGAAGTATACATGTATTCGTATGTCGATAGCTACTGTTTACTTAAGTATTAGGTTGAGTATTTTACCTACTTTTTCCTTTGGGTTACGACAGGTCCAAGACTTAGAATTAGTCTTCTTTATTGCCTCGCTAAGCCGGACGCTTAAGTATTCGGATCTAGGTATCCTAGATTCGATTCCGGGGACGGGCAATGTATGTTTCGGATTATAATAGGTTAGGTTTAGGTAATCTGCAAATAATCCAGTTGTTTATGTTTTCTAGGCCATGGTTTATATTGTTACTAGATGCTTATCATCATGTAGCCTGCGTGGAGAGTCCTATGTAATATGAATCATTCTACATCGCCCACGAAAAGAAAAAACTAAGTTCACCAAATAGGTGTGTGAGATAAAGAAACAAGTTACTACAGCCAATAAACCGGGCAGAATCTTTTGGTCACATAAAGATTACGGTCACAGGCGGTTTCCCACGAAATCCAAAATGTGCCGCTATTTACTACTCTCCTATTGAGTTGACAATACAAACCAATTTTCGTCTTTACTCTTTTCATGGTTTCTCGTTGCTTCCAATCGTGTTTACCTATAACAAAGCGGTATTACAATCCTTGTTCAATCAATTTGCATGTGGCCTACATTACTGGGTTCGGCGACAAACTTCGAAGGGCTACCCTTTTTATTCGGAGTTATGTGATTGAACCAATCGGTATTCCTTGCAGGGCTTCGCAAGCGTACGAATAGAACAGATTAGGTTAGGACTATTCCGCTGCTTGACTATAGGTTTTTTTATGCCACTTCAGTTGGCAGATAGACACGCAGCCCACCTGATGGTAAGCAGTCACTGCGGCCTATTCCATTGAAGGACACTTCATCATGAAACGTCGCTCAATGTGCTGCCAGACTGTAGGCTCATCTGATCTTCGAGCCTTTAATTTCAAGTGTACTGGCACCCACATTAATATTGCCGGAACACAGCCAAAACTGTTATGCCGGCAGATTTTACTTGTGGAGGTGGTACCTAGCTAGCCAGTCGGATTCTGAAAAAGTCCTACCGCCAACCAGACCCAAGGCGGGAATCGAACCCACGACCTCCGAGTTTTATACCCAAGCAGCTTAGCCACTGTTCTATAAAGGCGGTCGGTTTTGCTTTCGAATTAAGAATAAAATAATTAATAATATTTTTCTCCAGACATTTTTCTCTAGACAAGCGAACCTGTCTCAACTCAGTCCTAGAATTAAAGTACCTTTTGTAATAGTAAGTAAGCAAGTAAGTACCCTTGCTCAAAAGAAAAATCAAGCCTTGAATAATGGAAGACGATAAAAAAAAAATCTCTCATTTTCGTATTATTAAGCCTTTTTATTCAAAGGCCCGTATAATAGGCTGCCTCAGCTTTGAAAACAAAAGATACTCTCGCAAATGAGGGTCATAGCAATCATTTCTCACAAGACTTGTTCGTCTCTTGGAAAGCACCGGAAAATTGTAATGAGTATTTTTTATATTTATTCTTGTCTCTGTATTATTTAAGTCAACTTAAATAAAGACCACTTCTACAAAGACATGGCCTCTTGTGTGATCTGAGTAATCTGAGCGTTCAGACCTACCAGAAATATCTGAACATTTGACATAAATCACTCTTAGCGCAATACTTTTAGGTGTTATATCGCTTGTTGTCATTTGTTCTCAAACAACAAATGAAAATGCACCTTAACGTCTTAAGGTAAGGTTTTTTTTTTGTCAAATATTCAGATATTTTTGGTGGTTTTGAACGCTTAGATCATTTTGACGCTGACTGTACATATCGCGAGTGTCAAACAGTAGGTATTTATTAACTTGTAAGTGTCGCGACTTTGCTACTTTAGTATATATTCTGTGACTTTGCGCTATTTTTTTTGGCACCATCACACGGTAACGTCTTAATGGTCTAGTGGTTTAAGTACTGGACCGTGATCTTGGGGTCCCGAGTTCAATTCCCGTGTCAAGCAATATTTGAGTCGGTTTTTTCAGACTCAGCTCGGGTTTGTGATCACCAATCCGCAGTTGTCAAGCGTGGTGATTAAGCCAGTAAGTACCCTTTATTGTAGCGATGCCTGATTTTAAAGATGAAAGCCTTTGCCCTGCAGTGGAATATAAATAGACTAAATTGTACTTTTTGTACTTTATGTGAAAACATAGGTTGATGACCGTCTATAAACTTCTGACAGCTAAAATAAGCTTAAAAAATAAATCCCTGGACATTATTCACAGAGCGCCGTCTAGCCCCAAACTAAGCCTAGCTTATAGCTGGCATTACTTATGGATTAACACTTTTTTTGTTAGTAGAAAGACCTAGACTAGTGTACATACAAAAGTTTGTACTGTGCGGGGATCGAACTCGCGACATCTGGTGTAACCAGCCAAGATCGTAAAGACGCTATAATAATCAGTATTTTTAGATGAGTTGAATAATATTTGAATATTCAAATAGCCCGGGTTTAGGAATATCCAACTATCAGATTGAGTGTAATTTATGCCTGAGAATGAATTGAATTGGAAAAGGGAAAAGCAAAGCTTTTTACCTCGCGGCCGGCGAATGCAAAACAAGCCAATTTAAACTTCACGCAACGCTCGCGCTCAAAAACCAAACAGGGTTACAGTGTATGTAGGACAATCAGTAATGACGTGATCTCGCAAAATCCATATTATAAGATGACGGTGATAATAACTCCAAACAGTTTTGGCTATGAACATTTAAATGATATCAATAGTACCTATCATCATCATCAGCCTATCGCAGGACACTGCTGGACATATGCCTCTCCAAAATATAATTGTTAGCATTACTAACTATTAGGAAGATTTGGGTTGGCGATGGCAGGACGTAGTTTTCGCACCGGTGTCGCTGTAGCCCGCCGTCGCCAGCCTGTTGCATTTAGCTACGCCTTTAGATTTGGATAATTATACCGCCATGCATCGGTCGCCAGAGCCTTGTTCGAATAACATGCGCCGTGGGCAGGAGAGGTTGGATTGGCGCGGAAGGATAAATAGTTCACTCCCTTACACCCTTTAAGATAATATATGATATCCATACTAACATTACAAACATCAAAGGAATTTATTGTTTCTTATGTTTTAAAGACGAACCAATACATGAAAATTGCACGGTGATTTTAACATCCATGAAATGATTGACCACGAAAAAATGTGATGGCCCGGCGGGATAACACTAGTGAACGTTCTCTCAGGGCTATAAATATAAAACTCAATCCCGTGGGACTATCACGTTTTCAGGGGAAATATAGTTTGTCTAAAATTCCAGATAGATCGATTTTTACGTTTATAGTACTAAATAAAAATTTCTTTCTTTCTTCTTTCACGTCGCAGCAGATCAAAGTATCGACATGATTTTTGGTATGGGGTATATTTATATTAGTTTAGGTAGCTGGAGCAACATGGGCTACCTTTTTATCGCGAAAAACTATCAAGTATGGATCAGAAGTCAGAAAAGTTATTCCATCACTACTAAAACACTTGTTTTCGTAAATCCTGCTGTTACCTAGAAAATATTTTACTAAGTTTTTACGTCTTTGTTTCCAGTCCGTCAACCATAATAACCATATGGAGAAGATGCCCAACTGTAACTTATTAAATTGTGGCAGCCGACTATTCTTTGCGCGAACGTCATACGGATGGGTGTAAAAAGGAATTACATAGTAAAGCGATGCTTACGCTTTTACGGCCCAAAGATCGGGAAAATAAAGTTCTTTTTATTGCTCTCAGTTTTACAACCCTGGTAATAGGTGAATTCGGTGAACTCCGCGCGGGAATTTGCCGAACTTAATGCTGCAACCCGTGGTCGTAGCTAGGATTTTATTTTGGGAGGGGTCAAAAGATTAGTCCTACAAAGTTGCTTTTAGGACCCATGATTTGAAAGGAAAACTGCAAGTTTCGAATGTGTTCGTAAATTTCTTTTTGGGGTTCAGTATTTTACGACTTTCGTGTAGGTTTGTTTATGGACGAAAATGAATGAATGAAATCACGGATACAATATATGTCTACTCTTAAAAAACAGAATAGGTACACTAGAAATAATGTGAAGAACCAGTAGCTTTGATGGACTTAATTTCTGCACGGGGTCGTGATCGCTACTAACTAATTCTTCGGACCGGAGAATTTTTCTATAGAAAATAACCCAAGTCAATATAAGACTGAGAGGAAGCCTTCTGTGCTATTGTGTGCAATTCAATATCATCTATACTGGACTGTAACTGCCAGTCAGTTTCTACAGTCATTGTGTATCATTCGCCTTTTTTTATACTAGATCATTTGCCTGTCAGACACGCAGCCCTCCTGATGGTAAGCGGCTACTACGGCCATAACATTAAGGGACACTGTACCAGAAAGAGTTGCTCAATGTGCTGCCAGACGGTAGACTCCTTTGATCTTCGAGCCTTAGATTTAAAGTCTACTGGCTCCCCCATTAATATTGTCGGAACACAGCCAGATGGCGGTAGATTTCACCCGTGGGGAGTGGTAGCCAGCTAGTCGGACTCTGAAAAAGTCCTACCACCAACCAGACCCACGACTACCAGCTTTTATACCCGTGCGGCTTATCCACTGTTTCACGGGGGTGGCCAAGGCCATACCTGACTAACAATGTAAAATTTCGCCCTTAGCTACATCCCTGTCGGCCCGTCCACTTCGCCTGACTCCCGCCCGATTGTCCTTTTTTTGTCAAGCCGAAGAGGAAGCCATTCTACCTGCCTCGATGAGACACTTTATGTGAGATTGTTACGCGTTTATTGCTAAACGTAATCGCTGTTTTGGCGTTAAAACGTCTGTTCCGGTGCACGAGTTTATTAGGGCGAAATTCTTTGGACGCTTGTGCTGTTAAATTTTTTTAATGGTCATTCCTTGTCGTTTATTTTTTTTAATAAAATGAAAAGTAGCAACTGCTTGCTAGAAGGATTGTGCTTGCTTAAACGAGTTACAATTCCATTAATTTTAAACAACAACATCAAAATTAAATTTTATAATCACTATCAAAGATTACAGTCGAGGTTTATCTACTAATTAATGTAAACTCATGGTATGCAATATTGCAAAATTATAAATTCTAACTTCTATTTCCAAAGGCAGACGAATAAATGAACTTTGATTATGTATCTTGACTTTGACCTGTTTGTTGGATTTTGTAGTTAAATATTTTAATAGCGGCTTATGAGTTGATTTATGTTTCTAGTTCTAGTATCACTTTAGAAATACTGAATTGAGAATGTTTTCTAACCAACCTTTACCACCAACCAGACCGGGCGGGAATCGAACAAACGACTAGTCCAATAAGAACATATTCCGTTGTCTGGTACCTATACGAGTAGTACAAAATAAGCTTAGTTTGAATAGATAGCACTGAATAGTGTCTAATTATATTTATTACTTTACATTTTATTTTTTTCGGAAATTAATCTGAGTCTTTTTGATTCGTTTTTGGTACTTTATAGATCAACGACGTTTTATACTAGCAGGAAATATTGGATGAAATATTAAGTGAAAATTGCTAGATCAATTTGTTAGAGCGGCACAGGTCGAGATAGATTGAATGCAAACGGCAGACGATCGATCATGATTGCTAAGTTGATTGATTGGTTCATGTTATTTTGATAACTTACGAAATGAATCCTTACCCTTATTGAAATTTAATGGAGTGACGATTTGCGTCGGATCGACTCTAAAATGAGGTGATCCGGCAGAGAACCAATTTCATCGACCTAGGTCATCTTAGCTTAGCAAGCTGAAGTGGCAGCGGGTTGGCCACATTAGCCGTAGAAACGATAACCGTAGTTGCAGAAAGCTCTCAGGCCAGATGGAGACTCCAGTGAGGATTTGCGCAAGATGGCTGACAGGAGTTGAATGCGAGTAGCCGAGGATCGAACCAAGTTGCGTTGGGAGAGTTCTATGTCTAGCAGTAGATGGCGACAGGTGGATGATGACGATGAGTGAAATCCGGATCCTAGTCCTGTATATCTTTGTTACCTCCAATAAAATATAAATTTACTTTAAAATCTTTAAATTACAATTTTGTGCCGGAAAAATTTACAGGATTTTATAGAACTACCCGTAGAGCAAATAGGTAAATGATGAGGGATAGTTTCCACTAGCAAAATACTAAAATTGCGTACTTGTCTTGACTTGCGTATTGCGTATTATACTCAATAGTGCTGATTTTACGTTACTGCTAAAACCTACAAATAAAATAAAATATAACACTAGTATTTAAATATATCACTCAATAATAAAATGGAAACGATAGCGTCCTTCCATTTATATACTTACAACGAAGAGTGTTTTGGGTCTAGATACATCTGCTACAAAATAGAGAATAATCCCACAACGTCGTTAGACTCGAGAATACGGTTATACCGTAGGGAGCCGTCAGTTTCCTCAGTAAAACAATTAATAGACATTTAAGTTGAAGACAGTACGGTTCTATTCTCGTAACGGTGGACCCGGACGACCCGTCATAATCAATACAGGAGGAAACTTTCTAAGGGCCCTTTGCACACTTCCGTGAAGGGTTGATGTGTATCGATAACATAGTATCGATTTATTCACATCGACTTTACTGCTAATAACGCAACGATGGTCTAGTGGTTTAAGTACCGAGCCATCTTGGGGTCCTGATGGAATTCTCGGGTCGGGAGAATCAGACGTGCTGATAAAAATATTTCCAAAATTACAATCATGTTTAAAATTAAAAAGCGAAGGCATAGTGAAAAAACAGAAGGAAATCTATTGCTATTTAGATGTGGTTATGTATAATTTTTTTTCGCAAAGAACACAAAATCATTTGAAAAGTGGTTTGATCCTGTCCAAAAAATTAGATTATAGTGGTTTTTGCTAAAATCTGAAATGTCTTTCAGCACATTCTTTATCCCCTTTAGAGAAAAATGCTAAGACTAATTTATTCGCATCCGCCGACAAGCTTGAATACTAATTTTCAGACTTTTTTCTTGAAACTCGTCGTTACTTTGCTTTCCCTATTTCACTCCTTAGGGGAAGTATGTATTTTCCTAAAATTTCCTAAGTCATGATCATGCATGAACGATGAAGTTTCCAAGATCCTTGTGTAATCAAGCAATTCTTGCAATCTGTCAACGACTAATAGTTTTCAATTTTATAATTATAAATTAAATTGAAAGAACCCGTAAACTTCGTATCTAAGAATAATATGCCATAGTCATTAAATTATTTGGACGTCTTTAGATTTGAGCGCGTAAGAGCAAAATTACATGTTCGAAAATATCAAGTCTACATTTATATGGTATATTTTTATTTGAAACAATGATTGCTTTTTTCATGTCACTTTTGTTGGCTGAGAGGCTCACAGTCTCACAATCACACGCACATTTACCTAAAGGTAAGCGGTCATTGCGACGTTCATGTAGGTACTACTCGTAGTTTGTATTGCGCTCAGTACGAGTATGCAGCCGTATTGTAGGCCCCTTTGATCTTCCAACCTTTAATTTCAAGCTCATGGAGCCCATGAACTTGAAATCACATGGGCTCCAACTCTGATATTTAATAGCCCATAATATTTACGTACTACTAGTGCAAAACGTGCTGGGTTATGTCGCATTATAAATTAAAAATAAAATCGATGAAAAAAATATTGACAACCCTAGTTCCCCAGTTTTCCTCTTTTTCTGATGTGATAATCTCCTCACTAAATATATTTACAAACTAGTTTTTGGATTAAGTTATTATCTGATGTTCCAGTACCAGGAATGTTGGGGTCGGGAGGGTGGCGACTGAGAAGTTATTCTCATTAATAGACTGAATAATTTTCAACTTTAGTCGATGGAATTTTTGATGTTATTCGTTTAAGAATTCAACATCAACATAAAACACAAACTTGTTCCTTACTAGATGTAAAAAATATGAAACAGGGAAAATCGTTACTTGAGCCTTTTACCTTTTTGTTATTTCCTCGTGCTTAGGTCATTAATTTTAAATATGCAATGGTTTAAGGAATTGAGTTAATATTTTTGGTGGTTCTTTTTAAGCCCCATTCGTTGCAGCATTCATAAACTGATTTGTTTTAAAATATCTTGGGTTTTGCATGTTATATTTTACATATTCAAGAATTTCGTTTTTTCCAAAGGTGAGTGGTAGAGAACGATTTTAGCGTTAAATCTGCCTTGTGTACCCAATTTGTGTGGTCAATAAAGTTTTTAATAAATTAATAAATATTCCCGATAATATTTTGACCACTGATTGTATAGTGGGCGAAGGACGTCACTATTCTAATGTACTACTACTAAAGCTTGAAACTGGCTGTTTTACATAAGTTGCTCAGTCATTTCTAGCAAGAAAACACAATCATCCGTAAATGCAGCATCGAGCGTGTTGTGTTCCTGTCCTTTGCGGACAAATCACGCGGAAATGTCCAATGGGCAGCGTACACATTCGATTCGGTTGTCTTTAGTGTATAGCATCGTCTGTTTTAATCTTGAATGCATTGGAAATCTGTAACATGTGTAAAAATAGAAACAAACATGGCTGACTCATATTATGTAATTGTACAGTAAGTTACATCCTACTATATTATAATTGCGAAAGTCTGGATGTTTGGATGTTTGGATGTTTGTTACTCAATCACGCCTAAACGGCTGAACAGATTTAGATGAAATTTGGCACACGTATAGTTTATAACCCGGAATAGGACATAGGCTATAAAATTCCTACGGGAAACGTCTCATTCCCGCGGGAATATCAATTTTGAAACTACTGAACTGATCTGAATAATTCTTTCACTGTAGGAAAGCTACACTATTCCCGGTGAACATAGGGTAATTTTGATCCTGGAAATGTGGGGGAAGGGGGATATTTGAAAAAAGAGATTACGCGCGGGTGAAACCGCGGGCGGAAAAAGCCACAACAACCAAAATTAACTCTTTCGTGATAATTGTGCCAAATGAAAACATACGAGTACAAACGATTGATATTATGGCGTTTTTGGTATTTGTGTCAAACAACCCAAATATTTAGGCGATGAATTTGTGTTTGTTCTGCTTCTGATTATTTATTTTTATTAAATAAAATACATGTATGTATGTGATACCTATAACACAAGATAGTGCTTCAGCTAGTTACTTTTTTACTAATTTATATGAGTAATATCTAAGTCACGACGAACACGTTACACGTAATGGTGCGTCTATGCTTACGAAGCGAGCACGAGCGGCGCACGAGCGGAGCACGAGTCGAACCGTTCTGCTCGCGTGACAAGTGTGGACGCACAACGAGCCTGCCACGAGCCTACGACGATCTCTCCTCGAACATAGTTTCAGCCTAAATATCGAAAAACCGGCACGCGGTGCGAGACAAAAAATTGTGTAGTTCTATCTCTTTCTTTTACGTGGTCTATCCGTATCGCCCTCTTTTTCTTGTGTGAATGCGATAGATACTATCAATTTGTATGCAATTTGTCTATAGTTTTCTCTGTCTACGGGCGGAGCACAGTCGAGCACGAAACGAATGCTCGAAGCGCGCTCGTTCGAGGCTCCAAGTCCGTCCACAGTACACGAATTTTGGATCGGCTCGTGCTCCGCTCGTGCGCCGCTCGTGTTCGCTTCGTAAGCATAGACGCACCATCAGAGGACGTTAAATTAGTTCGAAATAAAGACATTGGCTTTTATTCATTTATTATATAAAAAACAATATTTACACTTATTATTATTACGTTAAGCTTTTTTATTTTAGTTTTTTCTATTTAATTATACATATATCTATTAAATTAATTGCCCTAGATAAAAAAGGAATCTGAATTAAGAAAACAAACCAATTTAATGTAAAATGATCCATATATTGGTGGTAGTTCCAGAAAAGTCTGGGACAAACGTCCACACACACACATACTACAACAAGGTTTAGCTTGTACTATGAGTACCAGCCAACCAAAAAACATCACATAAACATATAGAAACATCCACACCGATACAAACAGAGAAGTTAATGTGAGGTGCACCCAAAATATTTTTGTACCTCGTGGGAATCGAACTTGCGACCTTTAGTGTGAAGCTGGTCTCTCAACCATTATACCGGCTGATTATGCTGATTATACTCAGTAAATACAAACTAAGTTTCTTCGGGACAACTCAAAGAGAAGACACCGCATTCGCACATATCGATTAGTTGTCAAATAGCTAAACTATAGTTTATACGAAGAAGAATGATCACATTCTTCTAAAAGAAACCCGGTCATCCGGAATCGCAGTATCGCGAGTAGAGTAACGTGTTTGTCGCGTTACCGTCCTTCGCCAAATCACGCGGAAACGCTCAAGGGTCAGTGTTTACGAATAGGACACGGCTTGACCTCCTTACATTCGGTTCGGTATTGAATTTAATTTCTTCGTGAATAGTATTTACATGGATTACTTTAGTTTTGAAAGAATATATTATGTTTATTTCTGCTTTTGTAATGTTGATTTAAAACTGGTACTGAATAAAGAAGTACATTCTAGTGCAATATAATGCTAGTGCAATTTTTTTAATACAATTATGTATGTCTTCTATATTTTGGTACACGCAGTTATACTTAATTATGTGCAAAAAAAAACTTTTCACATTGTTGCCATTGTTTGATGCAATGGGTTTTATCTAATAGGAATACCTATTCCAGTTCAGTCCAAATTATGAAAGTTGGTGGTATAATGTATATCCTATTGGACGATAAGGGAGTCAAAAACTCGAGAGTCGTTGATATGAATACTTAAATCATCAAATGAGTACTAAAAAAAACAAAAGAATTGTATACGTGATAAAAATTATTAAAAATAATAATAACATTGAAGACAAAATTGGCATAGAGTGCCGCGATGCTTAAAAAAACAAAGAGAAAAGAAAAAACTGCTAGAATCCGTTCCACTTCCTTCCGACTTTATGAAAACAAAAGTTGAGATAAGAAACGAAGTAAAAATAAACTTAAATACGACACAGTAGCTGCGGTCTAGTTTTCTTTAAGTGCTAAGTAAATACAAATCCTTAATTCCCTAGATTTATTATCCCTAATCTGTCGGAACAAAACTCAGCTTAAGTAGGAGCGGGACGATCCGATAGTAAAAGGGGTTACGGGACTTTTGCCCGGGGAACTTGTCACAACTCGAGTTATACTAAGCGGGCCCAATGCTGCGGTTTTAATGATTACATCCTCGAGTTCAATTAATGTTTCAGTGAATGGTTTTCAACATTCGTCTTAAAATATTGTTTGACGGGCTCAAGGGGCTATTTTGGTACCGAATCTGTGACGTAATGTCACATTTATAAAAGTCGTATACTTGCATTACATGTACATAGTCTATTAAATGTCCCAAAGAAGAGAAAGGGGTACTGGCTCAATTACCACAATTGCCTAATGCAGATTGGTAACCACAAACCCGAGTTATGGATGTTTTGGTCAAAAATTGGTCTGGTTTCATTGGATGGTAGCTGTAGCAAAATAAAATTAAGATTTTCCAGATCTGGTTGCCCAAGCATAGCCTGATAAGATCAGGACAAAACGCTCGGGAAATCAAAATTCCTTCTTAATAAAAATGTAGGTTTTGGAAGGAAATCGAAAGGAGAAAGCTTATTCTGTGCCAGTAAATATTTATTTTTAGGCCTTCAATCTCGTTGTTGAGGTTCATAAATAGAATATATTCATATCGTTGGAATTATATGTATAAGATTAGATGTTTACGTGGTTTTGCTCGCTTAATTAGATTTACTTTTCTATTTTTCAGTTAACAGACAGCCACGCAGACCATCTGATGGTAAGCGGCCGCTGCCGCTTATTCCATTGAAAGAATACAAATACAAATTCTTTATTTGCTTGACCCCACAATTGAACCCAGGACCCCAAGAACATGCCCAGGTACTTTAACCACTAGACCACCGGGGCGTTACGAGGCTATCAAAAAGTTGATGTAAACTTAAAAATTGCGTGTAAACTCGGAAAAGTGTAAGAAGCTCTTTGTTCTTCCGCCGCGTAGGGCGGAGCGTGCCTCGATCAGCTTAATTTAAAGAACTTGCCTCCGAGCGCCTTCTTTGATTTCCCCCGAGATGCAGCTCACGGGAACCTGCCGACTTGTTATCAGCTTGTTGATATTGAAAACGTTGCCAGTTAAACATTATATCGAGCGACATCCAAGAAAAACATCGTAACCATCTTCTTCCTCCTCTTCGCAAATTTTAAAGGAGACGAATTCTTTAAATAAATTTGAAGTATGCATAATGAAATAAAAAAGTTCTTCATATAAAATAAATACCTTTGACTTAATTCAAAGTGATATTAGTTAACCCAGGAGTAACCGCAAAATAATAATGAATTGATTCTGGTGGTTACAAAAATAATAACTTTTTGTCGCTTACGATGTTTGTCTTATCTTTATAAAAAGACTTGATAAGTAATTATATAGACTCGATAAAACACTGGAGATGTGATACGAACACAAGGGTGGAATAAAAATTGAGGTTAATTTTTTCGAAAAAGTTTTAGTTAAGAACTTTGATAGGTCTGCAGGTTATGTAGGTAATTGTCTGATAAAGACTTAAAAAAAAATTGAAAATGTTGCATGGCCATATTAAAAAGTTGCTTCAGGAGGATTGAAAGGTCCTGTAGAAAAATAATGGCAAAAATACGCAAGTGAAAAATACTAATGTAACATCGGCAGAGGTGAAAGTCGGTTCGTTATTTATTTATGTGTCAACGTTTGGGGATTTGGGTAGAAAGAAAATCATAACAGAGTTTTCTCAACACATTTCAGACACAACAAGTAATTGGTGAATTTGGTGATTACTGATTATTTTTATGAAGTATGGAACAATACCCTCGTTTATTTCACACACACACAATTCACAGAGCGTAAACTAACTCCAAACTAAGCTAATGCTTGTGCTATGGGTGCAAGACAACGGTTAAACATTACTTAATTATACTTTTTTTTAAATACATACATAATTATAACATAATAACACCCAGATTCCGACTTCTCAACTTATTACACCAAATGGCTCGTTAAATTATTTATTTTGAAATAAATGTTTAATATAAGTAGGTATTTTGTGGAAACATTTACTTATCTATACAAATACATTTGTTTACTCCCAGGATTCGATAAAATATTTCTTTTTCAGAAAAAGGCATCATGTAAGTTTAGTTTATATATTATATATTATCTCCAAAAACAGATGTCAAGATGTGAATACATAGACTGACTACGAATAGTTAATTGGTTTAAATAAAACATTATTGAGAAATATAAAACTATTTTTACACAACATTTCATTACAAATATCCCATTCACTCGCAAAAAACAGTGTTAGTACAATATTAGGTACCTCACTCTTTTAGGCAGCGCGAGATGAATTTTAAGGAAAGTTCCTATGTTATTACAGCAACGTCAGAACATATTAAATTGCTTTACTTATACTTTAACCCGACGTCTCTAAAAGCTGTCCAAGAAACCTGCGAACACGAAGGGAGGTTATTGCGTTATGAAACCACTTACTATTAGTTCACAGCCCTTCCGCCCTATGTCATTGCTGAGGCCTCTTAAACTTACTTGACGGAAACTTGTCATATGTACGGCGATCCCAAATAACTTGTGAATGCTGTTAATAGAGGGCTGTATTCTAGTACATTATGTATAACGTCAGAATATAAGTAATAAAGTAATTATATCAAAAAATTATTGTAATATGTCTGTAATTGTATCTAGCTCGAAAATCAATTTCAAGATTTTGGTAACGCAGAAAAGAACCTTTTCAATAATGTAACATTTAAAATATAGTAGTAAGAATTTACATAGTGTTAGACGAATAATATTGGTTCACTCGATTAACATCACTATGGTCACCGCGTACGGTGCCCCGCACTAGTCGGAGAGATTGACAGATAGATTTTACCGTGCTTGCAATGTACCTATATATTCATTAAGCTAATATTACATGTCGAATATTGTAAAAGTATATATGTATATTAAATTGTAATTATCAAGAGAAATGTACGATTTGAAAAATTCACGTTCATTGGTTTCAACTGAGCTTTGATACGCGACCTATTAAATAAGCATCAACGATTAAATACCTTATCTTCAGAAATTTAACTAAATATCATAATCAGCAGTTGCTCCGAAAATCAAACCTTGGAGCATGAGCCGTCCACGCTTCACCGTTCTGTAAAGCAAAGTACAGATTTTTAACCCGTTCAGTAACAACTTTCCCCTGACGTTGGAATAGAAATCCCTGTGAGAAATCCTGACATCTCTATTGCACCGGACAGCCGGACGAATTGCTCCAACCCGAATCTAAACGAGATCTAAATGCATAAACGGTCGGGTGTGCATTTAACGAAAACGTGCCGGTCCCGTACCCCGAAATCGGAAATGAATGAACGTCTGTATTTGCCAAATCAAACTTCGACGAGTTCGGTGCAAACTTCAAACTAAAATATGATATTTAAAGGCGATATGACCTTTTGATGTAGGTATTCGTTGCTTTGGCATTAAAACGTTTTTCGTGAAGCTTGTCAGTTGAAATATGTACGAATGTTTTGGCCATTTCCGTGGAACAGTGGTTTTCCTTGTCTGTCAACTCATCTATACTATCTATCTATTATACTAAAGATTTGATTATTTGTTTGTTTGTTTGTGATGCATAGGCTTCAAATCTACTGAACTGATTTGAATAATTCTTACTCTGTTGGAAAGCTACACTATCCCCGGGTGATATAAATGGTACTTTTGATCCCGGAATTGTGGGTGAAGGATATTTGAAAAAAGAAATTACGCGCAGGTGTTATCTAGCATATAAAAGATGTTACGTCACTGCCACCTTGCTGATTTTAACCAACACTTCCTGACAGTTAACTCAGACGGTATAGCATGTAGTACTTTGAGCGGGATAGCTAGACGAATGGCTCCAGTCCGAATCTGAACGAGATCCACATGCACAAACGGTTTGGTGCAGATTTAGCGGGACGTGTTGGTCTCAGTTGTGCGGGAAATGGGAAACAGATGGCCGAACGTATTTATCAGAATACGAAAACATTTGAGTTACACAAATAAAGAAAGTATACGAAACTCAGTCTCTTTACTCAGACACTTTACTGGTTTTTGTTTTTGTGGAACTTATAAATGTCATTGGTTAGACGTACTACTTAGCGCAATGTTTAAGCTCAGAAGTTGAGTGTTTAATTTCTGCATAGTAGGTACTGTTAGACGAATAATTGGTAGAATCGAATTACACATCACTATGGTCACCGCGTACGGTGCTCCGCACTAGCCAAGAGATGACAGATAGATTTTACCGCGCTTGCAATGTATAACGCCGATTACTTAATTCCTAATAATGTAAAAGTATATTAAATTGTAATTAACAAGAGAACCGCATTTATCTCTAAAAGTACATAGGTACAATTAGTTACAAAATTGTTAACTTATTTCGATATTAAATTAAGTAAGTAAGATTTAATCTATTTCATAGCCCATCTATTGCAGGGCAAATTCCTCTATCATTATAATCAATTATTTGTCACAATAATGGGTATTGGCTTAATCGTTTTGCTAGTCAAATGCGGATTTGTGGATGTGATCACCAATCTAAACATACCTAGTATTTTTTATGTCAGAGGCGGAAAACGAGCCAGCAGGTCGCAATCGCCGCCAGCCATGGACATCTGCAACACCAGAGGCCGGCCTATGGGTGGTGTGGGCCACTGGCATTCTCACAAACCAGACGAAACACAGTCACAATTATTCTACGCTGGTGTGATGTGAGAGGGTGGTACTTCTCCGGATGAGCCGGCCCATTCGTACTGTAAAACAGCATGGCTCTATTGTGATGTTTATGTCCGAAAAAACCGACACAAATTTTGAGACCGATTTAATTTCAATGAAGGATGCCTTTGCCCTGCAGTGTGACATTAAATAGGCTGATAGTTTACTTATTTAATCAAATCAAATACGCAGATTCACACAATATTCCATATCCTCCCAGTTTATAATTACATCTGTTCTAATTGAATTCTCAGTATATATCGCTCAACAAACATATTCCAATTACAAGGTAAGGAGTACAAGATATCAGATCTTAACCATAATTAGACACGTCAGCGATTCGCATTTGGCATCGGATTCCACGCACCGTTGGCGACAGGGTAATATTACCCAGATGATGAGCCGGTTTCCACTATCACGTAATCGTGTAAATCTGTTTCATTAGCTTAGTAGATAATTGTTGGTTTAATTACTCCTGTCGTTGTCAATTACTGGATGGTGCTGTAGGTAAAATTATGAACTTTCCGATTCCGATTCTCAGTCGTGATTCACAATTTTCAGAGTCCAAGGTTTACATAAAAAAAATCGGACAAAGTAAGTAGCGTGAAGCACTTGTTTTATGGATATCAGAACAAACAGAGGTACCACAAATATAGGTATACATATACATATAAAAATCCAAGCACAGGACAAACACAAATGTTCATCACATGAATGTTTGTCCTGGGTGAGATTCGAACCCACGACCCCTGCCGCATAGGCCCGAGTCAGTACTAAATGCGACTTCTGGCAGGGCAAACATTACCAACACTTCTCACAATAACTTTATCCTAAGACATTTTTTTTCAAAATTTCAGTAGAAACATCAAGAAAGTTCCCACGTAGAGTTGATAGCCTCAATCGTATCAGCAATTAAATTCTTCCCTAGGGACGCACAAGGTGAATTTGAACCTAACCGAAGCCAGTGCTCGGTCAGCACAGATTCAGGTAACGTTTAAGT
Organism: Mecyna flavalis; assembly: GCA_949319885.1. Classification (NCBI taxonomy): domain Eukaryota; kingdom Metazoa; phylum Arthropoda; class Insecta; order Lepidoptera; family Crambidae; genus Mecyna; species Mecyna flavalis. The sequence continues at coordinate 14,376,909 of OX439426.1, forward strand.
AGGAGCCTTTTGTAGTGGGAAATTCAGTAATTAACACACACACATTGGCATAATTGCAAATTGCGATGCTCTTCACGAACGTTTTAAAAGGTTCTCATTATCTAAAGAAATAAAATTGAACTAAACTTGAAACAAATGAACATGAAATTATTTCTGTCTCGTCTGCATGAATGTTTGGATCTAGTAAGGTAGGTACTAAAAACAATTATGAGTATTTTGTCTACTGATTCCGATTAAAATTGTGTGTTATAGAATCAATCTAAAATCTTTTAAAACTTAAGAAAATATTTTGATTTTTATTTTTCTCCCTTGTACAATTTAGAAAACTACTTTACTTAAACGTACAGTATTTTTATCCAATTAGGATGCTTGTCTTTAACTAAATGAAATGCTGCACTTTTTTATTAAGTCTTTGTTTCGTAGTTCGTCCTCGCTTCTTCGGTCTCAAATATTTAAACTAAAATCTATGTTCAAAGTTCCTAGTATTTCTGTATTTCTGCCTGTGCATTGAAGTCAGTCAAGCCAACGATTTCATAAGAATAGATTGTTACATTGAAACCCTTTGTGACTGGAATCACCTTTCCAACTTGTCTCGCAAAAGTAAGGATTCTTGAAGCTTCCACAAATGCAAGCTGCCCGCGAGAAAAATAAAATGTGAATTCACAGGACCACAGACAAGGTGAGTTCGGGTTACTTGTCTTTTGTACGTAAAATTGCATCTTTGTCACTCTAAAGCAGGGAAACCAAAAGAAACAACCACATTAATTCCATGGAAACAGCACTGGTCAAAATAAACAATTAAAAAAGTACGTAATATAGTAAAGGGAACATCAAACAAACATAACATTAAATTAAAGTAACCGTGTAGGCACTCAAAGTTAAGAAATGAAATGAAAAATAAAAAAATAACGCAAATTATTACTATATAGTCTATAGAAACTATTACCTAGACTTCCAGAGGGAACTTGGCCCCTGACTTCTATCAGTTTAAATGCAAAGCCAGTGGAACACCTGACCACAGACATTACAATGAGCTTGGGTTTGTATCGATTCCTTTTGAGAATAGCACCATCAACAAAAGGCACGATCAAGTTTAATTTTACAGAGGAACCGCTGTATTCGTTGTAGCCGTCTCTACGTTTTGTGGTCTGAGTAAAATAGTCGGGTGAGACTCCTAGCGAATATTGCATAGCGCAGGTTGGATCCAAGTTTATAAAAGCAGAAGTTATGCACAAAGCATACCTACGCACCGCAGCGTACTTATGGTTTAAGGTTAGCTTTACCAAGCATTTTTCACACATAGAATTCCATTGTTATCACAAGTTGATCGTAGTTTTTCTGTCAATCACATTATCTATTTTCCTTTTTCAATTAGAAAAGAGAGCAAAATTATTATTGATATCCGACAGATACGATATGTACCTACCTCTTGTGTCTGACGGTGGCGAAACTGGTCTTCAGTTTTTAAAGTAGGCAGTAGGCAGCAGGGATATTTTAAACATCGACAATTTAGGCGGCCAGTAAGTAAATTGTCCGAAACCACTAAACTCTCCTGCTTCCCCTTCACACCCAAACTAGAACGAGCCTGCCTTGTGGTGACTGTCGATATTTGTACTCGTACATAATGCACGATGCATTTTTACTGGTACATATTGCTAAATATCTCCTGGGTTTAACACTGGTGTTCTGTGAAGTAATTGCTTCTCGTGTATCTTTTTTTTAATGCTGCCATTGATAACATGCTTAAATAAGTATCATTCATCCTGTTCTGAATTAAGAAACAAAAAATAGGAGGCATTTCATTTTAAATTTTCATTACTATTTTGTTGTGATCATCTTTCAATTATAAAATCAATGGTTAAAATAAATCAAACAGATTTAACAAAATCAATGGTTAAAATAAATCAAACAGATTTAACAAAATGTGAACTGACTGAAGCAAATAAAATACTAATTTGCTGACCCGGCTTGGTCAGCGTTCAACTTACATGTCTTTTGCCCCGACTTTGATAATTATCTCGCGACGAAGTAATTGCAGTAGCGTCGTTTCGGACCTTAGCGAATTGCTCTGCGGTTTAGGTATGCCCCGAGGGTTGGTAGAAGGTAGATATAAATGTGTTAGAGTACACAAAGTCTTTTGACCACCTCCGAGGAACAGAGGCTAAGCCGCTATGAGATCTTGGGTTGAATTCCAGAATTCCAGCCTTCGGTCTGATTGATTATAGAAATTTTCAAGGGTCCAAGCTTGGTAGCTTCCCCATATGCTTATGCTTGGGGATGGTTCCCCATATGCGAAATCTGCCACGAAAATAGCTTTCACTTCCGTCAATAAAGTCCCCGGCAAACTTCTTGACTATCGGATGGGCATTGCGCAGAACACGAATTTTGACATGCCTGCGCGCTATTGGTCATGCGCAACTACACATGCGCAAACTTTCCCCCAACTCTGTCGACCGATGGTCAGGAAGTTTGCCGGCACGTAGGTATATAAATGCGGGAGCAATGAAATCAAATGTCAGCGGGTACATCACCTGCGGCTTCGCTAGCCTTACATTTTAGAGCCTATTTGTTGTTATTCTGGCCATCAATCGTGCGTCGCCGAATCTCAAAGGAAAACACACCGTTAGTAGCAAAAAAAAAAAAATTCTTCCCGTTTGGTACATCGAGTGAAATCAAAGCACAATAGTTTTAAAAAGCTTCATCGTGGCTTTCTGCAAATTGGACGTATTTTCATAGATGACCTAGGAAAAAGTCTAAGCTAAATGTTTCTATTTAATTTAGGTTGAAAACTTAACTTACTGGATAAATTCTAATAACCTAAGTCCTTTTAGTGACAATAGAACCGACCAATGGTCAATTTAGACATCTATTCGGTGAATTATTAAACACAGTAGAATAAATAATGGCCAGATTAACAGATATTGGACAATGTATTTACTAGATGAATCGTCGGCTTTGGGGTGGATTAACTCTTGATTTATGCAGATAGTAATTTGATATATGCGAAATCCGATCAAATTATTTAATTAATATTTAATAAAGGTAAACACGACTTTTTGATATGCATCAGCGATATTTAGTAAGTGTAAACTTTAAAGACTTATTGAATTTTATACGCAAAATGAGATGAATCGATACACAATACACGAGTAAGTACTCTTAATCGTTACTACATCGTAATGTTACTACATTTAAATCCATGAACTTGTCTGTTTGAATTGGATGGAGTGTTTCATACGTGTTATAATGTATTAAAAATAGCTGTGCTTGTTTGAGGCTAGATGGCGCTGTGGGAATATTGTCTAAGGATATTTATTAATTAATTATTATTTAAAGTGTATCGATGATGCGTCGTCAGTTTGGTGTAATGAAGCGCTTGATCGAATGCACCAGTACGCAGTTTTACATAATTATAATGTACTTGTAAAACTGCGTATCTCTGGTGCATTCGATCATTAAGGAGAGGTCATTTGGTGTATTTTCATTACCTGTACCTACATCGAATCCATTTTAGGTTTCATTTCACCTATAGCCCCAGGTATTTTAGTTTCAACTGCTTTTATAAAAGCGATTTAGCCCAAGTAATGTGAAATAGTTCATTCGTATTGCACAGGACCTCAAAAACTTCATGCCCTATATTACCTACTCTAAAAAATTACAATCGAGTATAAACATTATTGTTTTTCCTTCCTGATCCGTAGTACACCTAGCAAGTTCACCTGGGTGGACTACGGGCACTTGTTCTGACCCATAGTACACCTCTTAGGTGTACTAAGGGTACAACTATAAATTTTATTATCCGTAGTACACCCGAGAGGTGGTCTATTGCTACTTTGAAAGTTATATGACCCTTGGTACACCTCAAAAGCGTGTCATGGACACTGCTTAAATTTATTATCTAGCTAGGTTTTTAGGTTTTTTAGATAGTATTTTTATAAGTATAAGTTTTTATTTTTATTTTTTTAGATATTTTTTTGTATTCATATAATTTTTTATATATTTATTAGATAGAAGGATAAGGATATTATAAAATAAAATATAATATATGTTCACCAATATTTCGTGTATTCAGTTTTTGAACGAGGTCCACGACGAGGTGGACCGGTACAGGGTGGACTACGGATCTTAGTCAGTATCCGTAGTCCACCCAGGTGGACTACGGGTCTGCTTCGGTATCCGTAATTCACCCAGGTGAACCATGGGTCAGAACAAGTGCCCGTAGTCCACCCAGGTGAACTTGCTAGGTGTACTACGGATCAGGAAGGTTGTTTTTATTAAATTTTTTATAATTAGTGACACATTGCTACCATTACTTATATACTTAGACTAACTGATCAATAACACTTAACCCTAGTGCACGATCAATTAAAGAGAGCATAGCATCTACCTATGCACGGTGACTTATTATAATACGTATAAGTATTCAGTAAAGAAATTAAAAATAGAGGTGCATTACTAATTGAAGACTGGGTACTTTTCCCATGGACGGAGACCTCGGCCAAATTTTTTATTTATAATTATGTTTAGTTCTTTTTTGTATATATTTTTAATGTTGTAAAAGGTAGTAAGTAATAATTAATAAATAAAATAAATTGAAGACAGACATAAAACAAGAATACGACAAATAAAACAAAAAATATTGGAAGAAGCATCACAACACAACCATTAACAGAGTGATGTACAATGAAAGTAAGGTTCTCCAAAAAGTTTTTACGTCGTGAACTACATAAAAGAAGAATTATGCAAAGAAAATGTAAGTACTTTTAAAAGAACGTGTTCACAGCTGACTACGGTGAATTATTGAAAAACCTTCGGCCATTTGCTCGGGTAATCAGTAATCACGTTGTTGAACAATTCGGTTGGATTTTCAGACTGGAATTGTATTAGTGTTAATTTGTCTAGATATAAATGATCTAGATATAAATAAAACTGCAGGGTAAAGGCCTCCGGTGAAAATCTTAAACCGAATCGTGCCTAAATCTAATAATATCGATACCTAAACTTTGAAGATGGACCAAAATAACTTTTATATTTATTCGCTCAGAGATATTAATGTCACATGAACTTCTTCAGTGCTGACGTTAACATTTGAGGTTTGACCCATTAGTAAAATTCTTGGTGCTAAGCGCTTCAATTATAACGTGCCATATTTGGATAGGTTCGTGCTAGCGTGCGCTGATTTCGAGAAAGGGGTCCGGCGAAGTTGGTCGGGTTACCGGGTGTCTTATCTCATTGCGTGGTGGGTGCGTAATAGGCCAGTCATCTAAGACATCCTAGGTCGCAAATAATTGCAAGGTTCTGATTTTTTGTGATGTTGTTAGGATAGATACCAATAGTGTAAATCTAAATTTGCAACCTCGAAAGACCTGTGCTAACTTCGTGGTGCTCGAAAAACCTCTTAATTTTCGGACTTTTTTCAGTTTTTGGCTTACAGCTTCTAAAATATGCATTTTACAGCAAAGTCATCTATGACACTTTCAAAGAAGACAAAATAATCAACAATTTGAGTGTAACCTCAGCTCTGTATGTCTAACAAATCTCAAGATATAACATTTCAAAAATGGGCAAATTTACCTAAAAAAATTAAATTTCTAGTTGCCAAGACTTTTGAACAAAATACTGCCTAAAATACTATATCTACGAGGAAAGTTAACAGAAGTTAAGTTGTAGAACAGTTATTTAGCTTTAATTTAAGTGTAAAAGCAACTGTCTAGGACCACTAGTTCTCAAATTATCAGGTAAATAAGGAAATTAGTTTTTTTTAAATGAAGCTAGTAGTACAATATTACTTTTTTAAAAGATAAGAGAGACATCATAGGCCGTCGGAAATAGACAAAATAAGGGGCTAAATTCGCAAAGCGTTATGTAGTTCTGCATTTTTGGTATGTTGTATGGGTATATTAGAGTAATGTGATTTCAAATTTGCAACTTCTTGGGTTTTTTTGTACTATTTGCTCTCCAGGGCCAAAACTATGCATTTTTTGTGAACAATGTTCTCTACACTCATAAACTGTATTAAAGTACCTACAACTGGAGGTCAATCACAGCTCTATTGACTGCATAGGAGTCAAGCTATGGCACTTCGAAGATGAAAAAAATCTTCGAAATTTTGGGACTTTTTTTACTATTTGCTCTCTAGGGCCAAAACTATGCTTTTATTGCGAATGATGTTTTTTACACTTATAAACAGTATTAAATTACTTGTAAATTGAGCCTAATAGCAGCGCTATTGACTCTTTAGGAGCCAAGCTATGGCACTTTGAAGATGACCAATATTTGTCGAAATAAGAAATTTTCAGGATACTCCCACATATTTCGTGAAATATTGGCAAAACCACTTGGCCTGTGAAGGAAGGTCACTAGAAATATTTTGTAGTACATTTATTTAACTTTTATTTGAGCCTAAAAACACCGCTATTGACTTCATAGGAGCCAAGCTATGGCACTTTGAAGATGACCAATATTTGTCGAAATAAGAAATTTTTAGGATACTCCCACTTATTTCGTGAAATATTGGCAAACCCACTTGGCCTATGAAAAAAGGTCACTGAAAATATTTTGTAGTACATTTATTTAACTTTTTTTAGAGCACAAAACGAAGTCTGTGAGTCTAGCTGTTCCCTCACAATCTCAAAAAAACGAAAAGAAGGTAAAATGGGTAATAGTAACAAAATACTATTATATTGGGTAATTGGAAATTAGACAGGAATGTTATAAATAGTAGTGGGTGGTAGGTTCTGTAGGAATGTTGGGCAGCAGCCTCTTCAGTTGGGGGCAGACGGGCGAGGTTGGCTTTGGCATTGGCAGCAGATTGGACAAATAAATCGTAACGCAAGGCGTAGAGAGAATCCTCTTTTCCACCACCATACAACGCCACAAGACATTTATTTCCAGCAGAAACTATCTCTTCATGGGTGGCTTTATTATTAAGGAAAGTGTTAGCTGCATCAAGAAGGTCTGGACGTTTTGACAAGACGCTCAACATCTTCGTTTTCCCTTGCCCGAAAAGAGCAGAGGTTTATTTATTTATTTATTTATTTAGGCTTCATTGCACAAATCAAGTACAAAGGCGGACTTAATGCCTCATGGCATTCTCTCCCAGTCAACCTTTAGGCCAAGCAGAAAGAAACAGTGGGCAGTGCCAATAAACATAAAACTTGAAAACAAAAACAACAGAAATAAACGAAATAATATATCATAAATAAATACACAATATAAAATTACATAAATATACATACATATTACATAATATCAATATATAAAATATATATACACAGTACATACGGCTAACGACTGGGACAGGTGAGCGACGATGTAGAGGACTTCAGGAGAAAATGTTTATGGAGAAGGAATTTAAATGCCATCCGACTCGGAGCTTGTCTAATGTTTTCGGGGAGAGCATTCCAAAGCCCAACAGCTATAACACGAAAGGAATTTGAGACGAAACCGGATCGGTGATAAGGAGAAGCCAAGAGGTTGTGTCGCATCCACTGAAAGCGTGGAGGAGGAACAACTCTATTCCAGGGGGGAGTGCGAGATCTCCTCGAATAAATGATGTTGCCGAGAATTGCTTGCAACCTGTTCCACCTCTGTCACTTTTCTGTAAGAAAACATTCTGTTTGCTGGCGCCCAATCCATTTAGGAGCACCAAAAGGTCGACATCTTCTCCGGCGATTATGACATGCTCGTTGTCTTCACTCTTTTCCAATGCTGTCCTCACAATGAGGCAGTCGGCGTCCTCTAGAGCTTACTTTGTTTCGATCCCTTGTGAACCTAGTCCAGTGCATATAAAAACGATCAGGCGCTGCTTGTTTTTTGGGTTAGACAAAAACTTTTCTTGGGGTACTTTGATCTGGGTCGATTCTTCAAAAAATATATCACTGTACGTTGAGGGTGCTTATGCACCCTGATGCTTATTTCTGCTGCTTTTGTGCTCTTATCAGCTCCCTCTTCTGGGTAGGTGCGCCGCCGCCGCCGAAAATTAAATACCTGTTCTCAAAATTTACCTGTTACTTGCTTTTACTACGTAGTACTTAAAATATTTCTGTGCTTTCTGCTCAACTTCTATAAGTTAATGCCATAAATATTGTATATTCCATTCAACAATGAATAAGAAAAATTACATCATACTCGTAGGTTATCTGTTCAGAACTCTATTTCTTGCAAAATCCGATTACCTTATTATTACTTTTTACCTGATAATTTGAGAACTAGTAGTCCTAAACAGTTGCTTTTACACTTAAATTAAAGCTAAATAACTGCTCTACAACTTTATTTCTGTTAATTTTCCTCGTAGAATTAGTATTTTAGGCAGTATTTTGTTCGAAAGTCTTGCCAACTAGAATTTTTTTTTTTTTAGGGAAATTTGCCCATTTTTGAAATGTTATATCTTGAGATTTATTAGACAACCAGAGCTGAGGTTACACTCAAATTGTTGCTTAATTTGTCTTCTTTGAAAGTGTCATAGACGACATTGCTGTAAAATGCATATTTTAAAAGCTGTAAGCCAAAAACTGAAAAAAGTCCGAAAATTAAGAGGTTTTTCGAGCACCACGAAGTTAGCACAGGTCTTTCGAGGTTGCAAATTTAAATTTACACTATTGGTATCTATCCTAACAACATCACAAAAAAACAGAACCTTGCAATTATTTGCGACCTAACGCGATTTTTATGTCTTAGATGACTGGCCTATAACGACTGCCACGCCCCCTGACGTCTTGCTACGATAGCCGCTGTAAAGATGCGCGCGCATTCCAATTCTCGCGTAAGGGCGAGGCCACAAAGATAGATTTAGTCTTTAATAACCAAAATACAATCGTGCAGATTTTTTTCCATTTCTCCAATTCCATAAACGTATTTCAATTATTTGGGCGTGGGACGTAAAGTAATAATATTTCTAACGTTCGCTTACAAAAAGCATAGTGAGACAAAGTTTATCAAAATAGCCAATGATACTCGTAATGTAATTGTGTTTATTTCATGTCAAGGCATACCAATATTTTTCTTTTTTTTTTTACAGCCGCGGATAGAAGGAACGTTACATTACAGCTATTACTTTAACTGCCGCACAATCTGTTTGACATAAATCGGCATGTGATGTGAGTGTCCCCTAACATTACGTCGTCCGTGCAATGCGTTGGAAAAATCTCTAGCTAGAATAGAATCAGCGTCGCAGCGCCACGGTTCGGTCGCCAAAACTAAACGAACGTCACGCGTGCGCGCCTAACGCCATCTATCGGGCCCGCGGGCTGTTGTGCCGCACACACCTGCCTGCATCGTACGACATTTCTCCGTCGCGCTCGCACCAGTGGCACGTAAAAATAACCTCAAAACACTGATCGCGAACAACCAATCACCAAAATATTGCCCTTCAGCGGATTTTTCACAGTGACGTCCACATTAAATACTGAATTAACAGTGCTCTGAATGTGAAAAGTTCTCGGACAGCTCTGGATTATATCCTGTGGTGTTGCTTTAAAGTGATTTCGTCAAAATCGAAAGTTTCCAAAGGACGACTGTTCGTTTTGGTGGGCTGTCCGATGACAGCCCCCAAATTTTGTGCCAGTATGTGGTGGTGTATATTATTATGTGTTTTGAACGTCAAAATATTTGGAGTGACTGCTTCAAATAGCAAGTACCAGCTGCGAATCGGCTCAGCATCTAACAGTGAGTAAAATAAATAATAAAATTTTGATTTTTATACATAAAATTATTTAATTGTCAATTAATAAAAATTAGTTATGTTTAAGGTAACATGAAATCTAAAGAATGAATGTAAACAGCGTAGTGTTATCATGAAAAAAGAAGTTATCGTAATAGTCATGTGGACTAAGAAACCGTGAAGATATTTAAAACGTATTCTGTGCCAAGAACAAGCCCATTGATTCCGTTTTACTGCAGTTTATTACGTCAAGAACTGGTTTGTTATGCGTACACATCTGGTTTCCTATATCACTGGTGTTGTTTACATTGATCATCTCGGACCAACCTACCGCTCAAGATCTGTTATAAAAAGATAACAAGACATTGAAATATCACATGCCATTCTCCTCACGTATATTATTTTTAGATAATAGGTAATATTATTTGCTAAGTTCACGTTTGTTATTCTCAAGGTTTCAAGTAAAGTATTTCGAATAGTTTTAATATCATTCGATATTGTCATCAAGTACCTACGTTAATTCTATTGTTTAATTAAAATGCAAAAACACTTGTACGTGCCTATTGTTTTCAATGAATTTCAGTGGGTGCCTCGTAAATAATTTATGTAAGTAAAGCAACTATGATTTATAATTTTTGATGCGTAGAAGGTATTAATTGGTATAATTATTTTGATTGTTTTTCCCTCGTATCGTGCCTTTGTGTCCATGGCTTTCAAGAATCAGTTCACGTTTTTGTAATTCATAGACACCCCGTTACGTAATGTTTATGATTATAATGGGTTTTACGGCCATGATTTATACTTTTATTAGTCTCTAAGGGTACCTTATTATATGAAATACCTAATTCCTACTTATTCCTTCGTCGACCTACCTACCTACAACATATAAAACGGGAAAAGGAAGAAACTTGTCTTATTCATTACAATTCAATGTATTTAAGTTTGTAACAACTGCAGCTGTTGTAAATTACTACACAGGCAATTGTTTTCTTTATTAAAAATCAGTTATAATGAAGATATAACGATGTCCTAAACATGAAGTAACAAAAAACAAAGTACCTACATACCTAGGTACCAAATGGAAGACTGACGTCATCTACTCTGAGTGAAGCTTATTTGTGAAACTGATTAGATGGTTTTTTAAACTCCGTTCGTCCGTACATAAGCACGTGCAGCGAGTAGGTACAATATTATACAAAATATCATAGCAAATTATCTTAACTTGTTTGTTATTATTTAAGTATCATAAAAAAGCAGATAATGTCACATGCACCGATCTGGCCTCCTAATGAGTAGCTTCACCACTTGCATTATCCGAAACAGTAATAGGTAGTAGGTAGGTAGGTACGAATTATTGTCATATTTAAACAAATAAACAATCGATTTCATAACAAACACATTAATAATCATAAATATTGTATTAGACCTAGGCGAGATCCGAACACGTAGGTAGGTACCTACTTTTACCAACGCATAGAGTCAATTGAAATTCAGTAACGAAAATGTCAATGAAACATTTTTTTTTTCTTAATGTAGGTAATGAAAATGAACTTGAAGAAGAAAAATATTTTCCAGTCTTTGGGTCAAGGTGATTTCAAATAAGATAGATAGATAAAGAACGAAAAGAATTTCACGCGATACCTACATGCGCACAATGTACTCGTAGCGCTAGCCATTGCAGATAAAATCAAGATATTTTGTAAATTTTTGCAAATTGCTCAATAAAATCTTATGAACACAATAATAAAGAGTGTAGTAATACATATTAGATAAGATTATTTTTGAACTTACGTTCATTTGTTTGATGTAATGTTGTTATTCGCATACTGTAAAATAAATGATATCTATAGTCATAGTATCCTGATGAAATGGTCCTAAATAAGCTACAAAGTCTGTTAGAATCAGGAGTAAGGATAAATTAGGTACAAATGTTCGAACTCTCTATCAAGAATTTTCTTGTCACACAATTTAATAACTTCGTATTCCTAAATTGTTTATCGTTCTAACACATAAGCATCTTTTATATTTTTTCAAGTAAATGCATCACTTGCCAAGACGAAAATAGAAACGTAAACACACCAAACTAGCTGAAACGATATGAATATTTCCCTGTATCAGTACAAAGTTCAATAGTATGGCGAAAGGCCAAAATCTTCCATGATTATTTTTAACACTGTATTTTCCTTGCTATTAAGATATACATTACACAACATATTATAAATAATACAGTAAACAGTATAGGTTACATTTTCAATAGTAACAACTAACAACAGAAGTTAAAAATCGTTATAGCGTTCAATATAAATTAATTATCTAACAATGTCATGACATTCGTTTATTTTAAAACAAGTGCAGACATTTCAAGAACATTTTTATTAGGCTAAAGGAAGTAGATGTATTAATATTGAGTTTTTTTATACAACTTCAGTTGGCACACATGAATTACATAAGAGATGACGAGTGTCCACTACGATCTCCATTGAATTAAATTTGTGAAGAATGAATGGCTCAATCACAAGAAAAAAACTATTTTTTATTTCGCTACAAATGGGGGGAAGTCCTTTGTTTTTCATTATTAATATGTAATACCTAACTCGTTTAGATATAAGGCTAATTATCCTTCACCATTTAAAAGTTACTTTCGTATTACCAAAATTTTATAGTGGATCTAAAATAAAACGGTAGATGGGTTAAAAAGTTAAATTATTTAAAGATATAAAATAATATAATATTATGTTTAGTCAGTTCATTGATTCTATGAAAAGCCTAATAAAAATGTTTTTAAATAAAAATTACATCAATACACAAGTATAAACCGTAAATATAAATTATATTAATATAAAGGACTAGTTTTCGCTGGCCCGGACTTTTTTCTTCTGTCCCTTGGGAAGAAAATGGACACTCTAGTTCGTCGGTGGCCAATTTCACCAAAATTGATTTAGGCTTAGGTGTGAAAGCGTTACTGACAGAAAGAGTTACAAATGAAGTAGGGACCCTATTTTATTATTATCCAAACGGCTCAAATTCTGTAAACTATAAGGATTTGAGCCGTGTGCACAAAACGTTCTGTTTGATATCGTGTTCAAAAATTATTTGTGAGTGTTGTTCATTGATTCTTTCATTAAACATTTTTATGTTGTGGTCAATATTTATTTATTACATTTAAGTAAACGACTGGTAGAAACTGTAGAAAGTCGGGAATGAATAGCCAACATTGGAACCGTACAATAGTTTTTTTTTGTATCGTTGTTTTGTTAGTCGCTGCTATGTTATGTTTGCACTGTAATCGTATTTATGGCTCCACTTGTTTTGTACAGACAGCAGGTAATGGAACCAGGTTTATGCTAAGTGCGCATGTTGCTTACCTTTCTTATAAATTGTGAAGCATGCGAATTCTTGTTTCGTGTTCAAGGTTACAGATTATGACGACGTACAAGTAATGCTATATATTTAAGCTTACATTTCAAACAAACAAATAGGTATCAGGCAACATCACATAATTAGTAGGTAGGACTTATAGTTATGTGTATGGGAATGATAAAAAGGATTATAAATAACTATAAACTTCATTAGATCAACAATTCACAAATGCTCAACTAATGATGTTTTACTTGAAGATGGTATGAATTTAAATTTCTTGGTGTGACGGGAAGGGTTACTTAAAATGCGTTGTCAAGCCATTCCACTAACCAAAGTTTATCAGAACAAGGCCAAAAGCCTTTCTTCTGTATTATGTTCACTAGACAGTGCGTTTACTTTTTGGGTAAGTAGGTATCTCAGAAAACATAAAAGGAACAGGTGTGTATTGATGACCCATTGCATACGTTATAAAGGCTTCCGTCCGTGGTTGTAAGTCATCGTTGACGAGCGGTGGCTTGTCGGCTCATTGTACAGAGACCGTTAAATAATTGAAAACTCACTGTTGTGCATTGAGATCAGAATAATCGAAAGAAGTAGTACCTATATAAACTTTTATGTCTTTTATAATAGAAACAAGAAGAACATTTCAAGAACGTTCTTTGGTAACATTTCAAACCGATTAACTTCTACAAAACTTCTACAGTTTGCAAAAGCGATACTTCTAAAAATCAATTTCGCAGCTACACAATCAGTCATCCATCACAGCAGAGAAGCAATAATAAAGCATTGTCCATTCTCCGTCCAAAGTTCGACTTCTAGACAAATGATGACGTCGACCTCTATAAAGTTGCTGCGAATGGTTCTATCGACAAATACACAAAGACCAACGTCTGTGTCTCCAATAAAATCTGGCTGAATATGACAAGTGCGATTCGTTTTTCATTTTTCACATAATGACGCCTCCTTGGAGCACAAAGCCGTTTTATGGCCGTCACAATGGGATTGTGCTCTTTCATCAGCGGAACGTTTATGGTCGTCGCGTCAGCTGCGGACGCCGAAATTGAGACAGTCATAACTAAGTACTTTTGTACCCACCCCTCTCTGCTGTGTCTTCTTTGTAGTGGTGTCACGGAGTTCTGATTAAATTACCTAGTAGCTGCACAATAAACAACGCCACAATTTTGTCAACATGGAGCTCTGGCGGTATTTGCAGAGCGCTTGATTATAATAAGAATGCCGGAATTTCACGGAAAAATGTTGAAATCGGACTTTGCGGGGTATTATGATTAATCTGAGGGACTGTTTATTGTGGTCTTTTTCTTTGTTCTATAATATGATAACATTTCGAATACTTTTTATATCTTAAATGGTATCTGGAAGCCTTTAGATCTGTGGGCCCTAGTAATTACTAAAGTAATACCTACTGGTAAATTGCAAAAGTTTTTCACAAAAAATGTTTCTGCTATTCGAATACTTCATTAGTAAATTTAAGCATACTCTTCATCTTTCACAATTTCTTCAGTATCTGTTTTTGGACAACACTTTGGCATGAATTCAATGTATTTACGTTTCAACTACCTACTCAATGAATTATGCCCACACTGTATAAGTTACGTCTGTCTGTTTATTTTAGAAGAGTCGTAAACTCGTAACTTTAGATAACTAGAAAAGTCTTTCACTTTTAGAGTGGAGTGAAATTTTGGCTAAGTACTAGGTATATTATATAGTTCAGTCATAGTTTAGAAATAACGTCTAGAATCGGTATAATGTTTTGAACTTTCCCGTTATAACACAGCTAATTGTATTAGTAACTCTCAATTACTTAGCACGCGATAAGTGGCCTATTAAGTTTACTCAGTGAACTCAAATAAAACACAACCCTTCTTACATTTAAGAATATTGCCTAGAAACAGATTCAGTTGCTGAAATTCTGTACCCAGTTTTTACACCTAGCACTTTGCAAATTCAACATTTGAAAACAACTGCTCAGTGCTCATATAAAGCAGTTGTTTTACAAATGTTGAATTTGTTTCTTTATTAATTGTGTGCGTAATATGAACAAAATGGGATTTGGCGTCGAATAATTGATGAGAACTCAGCTGTCGGGACTGGTTCTACGTATTATTTTTGTGTAAGTACTGTATTTTCAACGTAATCAATATCACATAGAGCTGCGTAAATGCTCATAATATAATAGAAGATTTATTTTTCCTTGTGAAGTGTGTTTAATAATATAATTATACTGGTAAACGTGTCTTTAAAATTTTCCACGATGTCTTATTTTGTTATAGGAATAAAGTTCCTGTAACATAAACATTAAAGGTGAAGGTTCCTCACTGTTAGATTTGCCTGGGATTGAGGAAGAGCTCCTGCCGTAGGTATTCCGATTACAGAAATGGGCTTTTTTTCTTACATGATTATCGGGTGCCACAATATTATATTACATAGCAAAGTGCAAAACTAGCTTATCAATCAAAGAAAAGGTATTTTTAAACGGAAATATAGTTATAAAATTAGGATGAAAATAAATATATCTGCCAACATGGATATTATATTAGACAGCGCCATTTAAACAAAGAAAAAAACAATGTTAGGATTTATAGGTGCTAGAAAACACACATATAAAAATGACCTAATACGTTTATGCATAATTATTATGAATACCTATTGAAGTATACTGTACTTCAATATTAATATTATGCATTAGAAACTAGGTATCAGGAAAAAGGACATTAAACTTCTTTTAGTTCTAATATTAGAATCAGGAAGGATGCTAAGCTATCTAACTCACAAAGGACTAGCAGTGTGGTCGTTATTTCTTCCAAGGAATAACAATATTGCAAGCACAGCATATTTCCTTTCTTTTACAAACAAAAGTGATACTTACTTTACCTTTATCAATGAGATCATAGTCTGAACTAAACTTCATTAAAGAAACGAGCCTGGTCTATATTCAATTTGAATTGAAATTGACGTGGAATGGACACATATCTGGTGCGGTAACTTTGACTTTGGACTTTGAAATGTTCATACGTACATGTACATTTGTACCAGTTCTCAATTAATTGCAAGTTCTATCACAAGTTTTGCGGGTACTTCGGTGTGCGTGTAAACTTTCACCGTCTCGAACTTAGTTTGGCACTGACTGGATGCTAAGGTTCTGAATATTAATTACAAGGTGTTTACTGAAACCGTTGAAGTTTTTCTTTGCTTAGTTAAGGTTAGGTTAACGTTCAGAGGTTCACCTAGACTTAATGAGATTAGATTTATCCAATAACTTATATTAAATGCAAAACGTCTGAAAACTTCAATCTATTTTGAGGCTCATTAGGAATATTGGATAGATATACCTACCTAGTTTGGAGTAGGGCATAGTATAGTGGTAGGATGAATGAAACATTGCAAATATAAGAATAATTTAAATACATACAATAATTTATTAACATTGTGTAGGTAATATGTACATTGCAGTTAAACCACGTGTGAAGGGTGTAGCTGTAGGTCTTATCCATTCAATGGGTATATTTTCTTAATGTGCTGAAAAATGACACACTAATCCAGTATTAATCAACAAAGTACAAAATACAGGAATATTTTTTTTACTGTAAATATTTTTGTTGATCATTCAATCTCTGTATCGTTTTAATTAGATTGCTTCTTTGAGTGCTTACTACAAGGTGAGTGCAGTACCTGCCGGTCACGTAAAGTTTGTAAAAAGCAAACAAAAAAGTCTGCTTTATTTTAGGTTACTAATGACGTAGGCATGACGTAATTGCGTAGGTTAGTTGCAACTTTTAAAACCAAAACATCTGTTTTTCACTATAAATTGGTTGCCTTTACATAGTCCGTTTGTCATGAAAACACGTTGAAAGCCACCGTAATTCCCTTTTTGTTTGTACATGCGTTGCATTACTGATGAGCGGTTGGTCCCATGTTTATTTCAATCGGTCCTGGACTTCGTTCGTATGATAACCGCTCAATTAGCGTAGCTGCCAAGTCCACTGCGACACTTAACGATGACCTCGATCCTGTATTGGACCGTTGTCATTAAGCCTTACTGCCGACTGCCCTACGCTATGCCGATGATACAGATAGACGTTCAATAAACGAGGGTTAGGCCGAACATTCGTACCCATTCCTAAATCTCCAAACGATTCTAAGCTTTCAGACTTCTGTCCTACGTTCGGATTTCCCTTAATCCCATCAGCAACATAGGACTGTCTTCTAATGGAGCTGCAATTGGTTTCGAGCGCATATTAATTGTGAATGTATCGGATATTGGAGTTGCCACCTCCAATCATAGTTCGCACTGCTTAATTCCACCCTTTGGAAGCTTTTCAGTGTTTAGTTTACGGATTTGCATGCATTGCTATGTTCGATTTGAATAACTCGCAATGCGGAGGTAATAGAAAACTTAGTGGAAGCAGTTGTGAACAAACTACCATTGTTAACGAACTTCGGCTAATGAAGTTGTAGTCGAGTTATTCATATGCATTAATAAGCTACGTTGTAATACACCTGCGTACATTAAGGTAATTTAATTGTTCGTTGTTTAAGAATGAGCTAAAATATAATAAGAATATTCTAGCTAATTTATTATTTTACTTGCGATTTTAAAACGCTACTCTTTTACAATAACTCTTTGATAAAAATGAAAGGGCTAAAGGACCTTTAAGGATTTAATTATAACAGAAGTAAATTCTGTAATACTTACCGCAATAGAAATTATCAAGTGGAAAACCAATGAAAATATACGTAGTAATTATTTTGAAACGTAGTATAATTATTAGGTAATCTACCGCAAATGCATAGAGCAAACATGATACTTTTTTTCTGTACACGATATTACGATACATATAGTGAAAAATAAATTCATGGCGATACAGGTATTATGACCTATGGCTAGTCAGTATTCAAATATCATTCTGTGTAAACAAATGTCGTCAATGACTTAGTAGCATAAAAATATCAGCGGATTCCTACTAGTAATTGTGTTGGCTTAGCTAATTAAGTAATTAGTACCACATCTTACCTACAAACAGCCTTCATATCCCTTTGGATCCTAAATCATTGTTTCAACATTTGACACAACATTTCACTTGACTTACTTAGCACAATACTTTTAGGTGTAAATATCGTTTGTTGTAATTTTTTCTCAAATAACAAATGGAAAAAGCACCTTTATGTCTTGAGGTTAAGTTGATTTTTGTCAAATGTTCAGATGTTTTTGGTGTTTAAACGCTCAAATCATTTTGACGCTGACTGTACAATAGTTTCTTATTTTACCGTAATAGATATCTATTAGACGGTGTAGGAATTAGTTTCTGTACGTGCGAGGAAATTCCTATGACCAAACTAAGTTTTAGACTTAGTTATTCGTGTGTGGATGTATTACATTACAGTCGTATCACATTCCATATAACTATATAGTCCCTGTAGCGATCATTTAATTGTGCTGGCTCCATGCGCCCCGTTCCTAAATTATCATAGTTTCAACAACGAGATGTGAGTAATGTCGCACTTTGTGTACATAATGTTTGTTATTGTTTACTTACGACTGTACAAGTGTACACATGTATATTTCACTTTGCTACTTAATGAATCTAAGGACATGTGTAGATATTATTTGAAGTAGGGTCGGTTTAGAGTTAGTGTACTTTGGTGTGTACAGTCAACGACCACAGCATTTACTAAAACTTCATCATTATTGATTAAAATAATAAGGATTTTCTTATTTGTATTTAGGTAGTTTAATCTAAACCAACGTGAACCATAAAATGGTTGTCTGTATCAACATACCTACGACGCGGTCGAAACCGCGACGGAAGCTAGTCTCTAATGGTGCGTCTATGCTTACGAAGCGAGCACGAGCGGCGCACGAGCGGAGCACGAGTCGAACCGTTCTGCTCGCGTGACAAGTGTGGACGCACAACGAGCCTGCCACGAGCCTACGACGATCTCTCCTCGAACATAGTTTCAGCCTAAATATCGAAAAACCGGCACGCGGTGCGAGACAAAAAATTGTGTAGTTCTATCTCTTTCTTTTACGTGGTCTATCCGTATCGCCCTCTTTTTCTTGTGTGAATGCGATAGATACTATCAATTTGTATGCAATTTGTCTATAGTTTTCTCTGTCTACGGGCGGAGCACAGTCGAGCACGAAACGAATGCTCGAAGCGCGCTCGTTCGAGGCTCCAAGTCCGTCCACAGTACACGAATTTTGGATCGGCTCGTGCTCCGCTCGTGCGCCGCTCGTGTTCGCTTCGTAAGCATAGACGCACCATAATAAGTTTCATAAAGTTCATCCACTTGTTTGTCAGCGTTATCATTACCAAAGGCACGAAATTTTACAGAAAAACGTGACTTGATAATTCGACTATGGCACATAAAAGTATGAACATATTCTCACGTAAATTTTTTGATAAAAGTTGGTCAACACTGTATTCAAATTAGATAAAAGGTTTCGAAATAAATTGATTAATTAAGTTTTGAATTAGGACGAATATTAGTTCATGCTATTGGACATATTTTTCAATTTAATGTGACTTAGGTTTTTGTTCTTTTACAATTTGCTTTACTCATTATATTTTCTATTTAAGCACTTCCTGGAGGAAAACATTGAAACACGTCAGTACCAGCGATCTTATGGAATTGGGCTTATAAGACTTTACTCGGACTAGACTTGGCTAAACTAATAGCCTCATACTTTTTTTTGGACGAGGAGATTGCGGCGATTTTGCCTAAACCTTTAACGCTGCAAGGATTGCGGCTGTGTGTGGGATTGGTACTATTTCATCCCACTAACCACTCAACTTACCCGGTTTGCTCCTTTCACCCGTGCCTGCCTTGTGGCAATTGACTAAGCCATGCCAATAGGCTAAAACAAAGTTTAGTTTTTAATACAATATATAAATAAACAGATATTACGATACGCACTTGGCCGATTGCTTTCAAAACATTTAACTTCGTCTTGGCTGCTGGCATCGCAATATTTGATATGCAAAGGTTTTGTCGTGAGAGTAGAACTCTGAACAGATGTAAAATTCATATTTTACTTTGTTGAATTTCCCGTCTTATTATGTTAGTGTTGGAGCGATGCTGCGAGTCTGTTTCAGTAGTTTGTAGACAATTTGCCTTTTGTGCGGTACGCTTCGGTTTATTACTGAATTGAACGATGTTTATTTCAGCTTGAGTTTCGATATTATTCTGATTGCTGTTTATAAACTAGTTTCTGCCGAGGTAGACTTTATTGCTTATAAGCCATTTACCTACTTTAACAATATTACCTATCTATATATGTATATTTTTTTGTGATTTTATACTATTTTAATATTTTTAATGCATAGTCACTATTACTCACTATCTATGGTCGAGTCATTTTAATAGGCCACATTTGACAGTTCATTTATGCAAAGAAAAGTGTTACTTATGTATGTACATCAGTCAGGCAGGAGTCTAATTTTCTAAATAAATAATTGTATTAATAAGAACTGATGTTGTTTTCTTGAGTTTTATTCCTTTAGCGTAAGGTATGTTTTACTTTGCATAAATGAACTGTCAACTGTGACCTATTAAAATGACTCGACTTATAAATAGCTTTATAGTAGCATCAGTTACTAGTTGGGCTTTCATCTAATCGATGATGTCGCGTACATTTTATTACTAACATCATAGTATTAAGTGTCATCTCCGGGGTCGTGGTTCTTTGTTCGATGTAATGGGATCTTTTGTGTCAGCCCTTTTCCTTTCTGTTGTGTTTCCCGTACTTTTGATCCTGCTCATTATCATTGAAGTAATTCGAATTCAGCGTAAAATCGCATTACTATATCGTAAAGATACTTAATTTGGAACAAATTGATAGTACACAAGATTACACTGAAAATACTAATATTGCTTAAAGAATGAGAAATGGTTATTAGGTATGGATATGATTTACATTCGTAGAAAACACTTTCATCTTGAAACCAAAAAATATATTCGATTTTGAACGAAGTTTTTTGATCGTCTGCCACACAAAGCAAAGATAAAAGATGGTAAATTTTCATTAGATTATTGTTTGTAAGCTTGTGAGAGTAATAAAGGCCTTTTTGTTATGCTTTTTACCTATTCTTAGATTTTTTATAACTGAATTTCACCTTGTTCAACATCAAATAGGCAACTTTTAATCAGTACACAGTAATTGCCGCTATGAATAAACTTAAAGGTACTGTTACTAATATTTTTTTGACGAATTTTTATAGCTCTCTTGATATTTTATATACAATGTTTTTATGGTCAAAAGTCTAAAGTGTCGCCGGTAATTTTACAAATATAAATCTTGGATTAATTGGTTTGTTTCTATTAAAATGTTGTCTGTTTCGTTTGAACCTCGTTTATCATGGTAACTTCAATCAAGTATCTGGCTTCCTTTATTAATGATTCTCAAACTTCGGAGCAGCTTAAAAACGCTTAGTCATTAAACTGGAGTATGAATATGACAGAGATTAAGCGAAAAGGAATTTCGGGCGGTACTTAGCGTTCGATGAATATGCTCTATATCTGTGATATTAATATTATGTTTCCTTTTTGCACCTAAACATGCTTGAATCTTAAGTGATAAGTTTAACCATTGAATGGGTTAAAATAATGAAGATATCTGAGTTACGGCGTCGGTTCGTAATTATCAATTAACATTTAGAAACAATGGAGATTTAAAACATTTTCATCAAGGTATTCTAGCAATTTCAAAAGATGATTCAATAATTTCATTCATAAAAGTAATTATGGAAAATACGGCAACGACGATTAGATAAGTGAGTTTTGATTGTAGTCGAAAAGTACTGGCCGTTATTATATTATGATAACACATGGAATTAATATTAATTACGTCTATGTATAACATAAAGAACTTTGTCAAAAATGATGTGTTAAATAATGTCCGCCGCGTTCCTTGACACGACGAAGTTTCCTTGCGCTTCCACATCCTGCGCCAAATCAATAACAAGATAACTATCTTGCTACTGGATAGCAGATCCTGACATAAGCGTCTTCTAAGGGTCGTTAGTTCAATAGTTTGAGAGTAAATGTAAGTTTTATGAAATTTCGCTCCAGTGCAAACCATGCGAACAAGACTCGAAGTTCATGCATTAGCTCGCCTGGAAAAAGCAGATGAGAAAAGTTACTAAAACTCTTCGAGTTAGGAATCATCTACGGAATACGTGCCAATAAAGATGTGGGTAATATTTCAAGTGGAGAATTAGGTCGATTTTGCAGACTGAAACAATTTTCCAGTAAGAAATTTGATCTTACTGGATTAGACGAAAGTTTTAAACTGAAGTCGCGCCGTTTTCATGCCCTAAATTTAGTATAACGTTGAATATTCACTGACTTCGAGGAAATAGCAGTGCTCTCTAACACTGATTACGGATAGTTAAAAATGCATAGTGAGGCCCCCTATTGTCTTGTTTGGGTATGCAATAGGAAAAATGGATAATACTATATTAACGATTTGTTGTAGTTTATAACTGCCGTCTATAAACTAAAAGGCCGCTAAATGACAAAAACTACTTTTGAGTTATTGAGCAAATAAGCGGCAAAATTTTCAAATCGATGCTACTCCTTAATAAAAGTATGTACAAATGTGTGTCATACACCAAAAGAAAGGTCTTTTTGTCAACTTTCACATGAAATTTGTTGATTTAGACAATTGGTAATATTCTTTAAACTAAACACATATTTTCCCCTCAATTTTGTAAACTTTTAAAAATAACTTAAGGTGTACAAAATTAAATGGCGGCTAAAAGGTTTTAACTGCTTTATAGTTGTGAATTTTTCGAAAACAGCCACATTTACATAACTATAAAGCAGTTATATTGATCTTATTCATAGCAATAAAGCAGCTAACTACACATAGCCGCCTTTTAGCCAAGTTTATGTGGCTTAACTGCTTTACTTTTATTTATTTATAACTTTTATTACAGTTGTGCATAGCTAAAAAGCGGTAAATTATCAAACCCTTTCATATAACTGCTATTTAGGCTAGCAAAATCATCATTATTTATTTACAAAACCTTCAAAGTAGACGCTACCACTACTAAGTCAAATTTATAAAGTACGAGTATTCTTCCTATGAACACCAATCTAAAGAGCAAGCGGGATTTAGAAGTGGTTTCAGCACGTTAGACCACATATTCACGCTAAGGCAGCTGGTGATACAGAAAAACAGCGAGTTTAACCGACCTCTTTACCTTGCATTCTAAGACTAAAAAAAAGCGTTCGACTGGGTAGAACACTGAGTTGTCTTTGATTCACTACAGCGTTGCGGTGTTGACTAAGGTTTTTACAACAAATCCTGGGCCTAAGACCGTACTCGCGTGCGGTAACCACATCTGGTCCACTCGGTGTTGACGATTGCGCTACACCAGGCGCACACGACTCATCCTCGTTCCCGCTCTCCTTTTGGGCCAACACCCCTATAGATACATCTACCTGCTAAAAACCTATACCAGTCAGCGACTATGTCTGTCCAAGTCCAAGGTAGTACTATAACTATCCCTATTAAAAGTGGCGTACGCCAATGTAATATCACCAAAGCTTTGCTAATGCACTCGAAGACGTCTTCAAACTTTGAACTGGAAATATAAAGGTATAAATGTGAACCGAGTTTGAGTCACCTCCGTTTTGCGGATGACATCGTGATCCTCGCACAGTCATTTGAGCAGGTTAAGAATATGCTTAGCGACCTAAGCCAAGCTTTACTACGCGTAGGGCTGAAAATGAACTCTGAAAAGACGAAGTAAATAGGCTTGAGTGGCCCGATGGCGCATTTGGTAGTGACCCTGCCTTATGCGCCAGGGGTCGTGGGTTCGAATCCCACCCAGGACAAAGACTTATGTGATGAACATTTGTGTTTGTTCTGTGTCTGGATGTTTATTTGTATTTAAGTATATATTTCTGATACCCATAACACAAGTGCTTACGTTACTTACTTTGGGGTCAGATCAATGTATGTGATGTTGTCCAATATTTAAAAAAGTTATTCTTCATCCTTAATATTAAAGAAAATCATTACACAACATAAGAGAATCAGTATACTCTTTCATTAACACCTTAAAATTTGTGGTCTTTCGAATTAATACTTGAATGTTGACTATCAGAAATTTCAGAATTAACTTGGTTTTGTTTCGTGTTACATAAACCACTTATAAGTTATTAATTTATTATTATATCAGATACGGTAAGTTAAGTAAGTAAATAATTTAAAAGAAATACACCAAATCACGGGTTAGTAGTCGATTCGCACGAAAATAATTCGCACTAAAGTGCGAATCGACAACTTTCAAAAATAATATTATTTTTAGTAGTCGATTCGCCCGAACGAATTTTAATCGCGTGCGAGTCGACCCCTTTAAGAATTGATAGTAGGCGATTCGCACTTTTGCAGAATGTGGATAAAAAACAATCAAAGTACAGTCGTGTCAGGAAATCTTAATAATATTTATAATATTATTAACATATTCCTTGTCTATATATCTTACAGCATACAGAATCAATTAAATTTCAAATGTTATATTTTTTTCGGACAGGAAACATGTTGAGTTATAAACTAATATCATTAAGCGTTAAATTATATTTGAACACTTTAATATTAAAATGACACCAAAAATTAGAAACGTGTTAAGGACAGCGGAGACAAAATCTCAATTTATGCTTATACCTACTAGGTTAAATTTTATTTTGTTACGTAGGATTTATTGTAAATAAGTAAATTAAATATAAATCCAATTAGTTACGCAAGAACTGTAATAGGTATTAAGCATAGAATGTGTAAGAATTATAGTTTTGTAAGAAGAACTTTTTACGTAGAGATAAGATTCTAATAAGAAAAATTGTTGTAATCAATATGTAAGTTATGTTTTCTAATTAGAATTAACGCGAACTTTAGAACGATGTAAGATACATGTATATTCTAATTAGAAAAATTATAGAAATAAGCAAATAATGTCAACTTGCATAGTGAAAATGCAGGCGAAATTGTGTAAGTTTAACGGGGCTCTCTTTAAGGTATTGCTCCGAGGTACTTAAGCGTGTAATGCTTTACGTAATACGTTTATACATATTCGTTTCTAATTTTTGGTGTCGTTTTAATATTAAAGTTATCAAATATAATTTAACGCTTAATGATATTAGTTTATAATTTAACATGTTCCCTGTCCGAAAAAATATAACATTTGAAATTTAATTGATTCTGTATGCTGTAAGGTATATAGACAGCGAATAGGTTAATATTATTATAAAGATTTTCTGTACACGACTGTACTTTGTTCTTTTTTTATGCACATAATATTGCAAAAGTGCGAATCGCCTACTATCAATTCTTAAAGGGGTCGACTCGCACGCGATCAAAATTCATTCGGGCGAATCGACTACTAAAAATAATGTTATTTTTGAAAGTTGTCGATTCGCACTTTCGTGCGAATTATTTTCGTGCGAATCGACTACTAACCCCAAATCACACCATTCAAAAGCAACATTCCTTAGCTACTGCCCCAATAAGGCCGTTCAATTAGGTCTGTCGTTAATAAGCTGTGAAATAATGTATGAATTCGAGCAAACATACCGTACTTCAACGTAAATAATGGACCTCAAAAATATCTACATCTAACATAAATAAGTAAATTAACTTTGTTAAGGTACCTAATTTATATTTAAAAATACGTCTTATCTGACTGAGGAACGAATAGTTATTTATGTGGCTGTTGCATAATGATGGTCATTAAAATACGAATGTGGTTTTATGAAATGAACGAAGTGAGTTTCATAAAAGGATCACATGAGTATTTTAATGCCTAATTATGTACAGTCACATACATAACTTTATCTTCATTCATAATGATAATAAATGTCTATTTTATAGTCAGGATCGATGAGCAAACGTACGTTACCAACATAATCTGTATGTAAAAGTTAGTACTGTCATAATGACTGACGTTTGTAGTTTTTAAAATCCATAAACAATCTAGACTCGAGTTGATTTCGATTCTCAAATCGATTGTTATAATTTCAGCATCGAATTAAATGTATAGGAATGGAACATAAAATTACTAATCGACTAATTCGATAATCGAAAAAACCTATTAATTTTTACTTTTTAGGAAGACGTTCGAAATTTGAACGTAATTAAGGTATCGGTTACCGATACTAAAATGTAAACATTAAGATACAGCAACAGATACTCATATCTAAATATAGGGCGTTTGCTCATCGATCCTGACTATAAAATAGACATATTAGGGTATGGATGTAGATAAATAATATATTGTTCGATTGCATTCAGTTTTCAATTCATAGTGGCTAGCTCATAGAAAAATTTTACGGCTAGCTTGACTCAAGAACATAAGCCGCCTGCTTGTCGATCTCGCTCGATACTATTTTGCAGTAAAGAAAAAGAAACGCAATTATAAGCTATATTTTTTTTTAATAACTTCGTTAATTAAATAAAATACGTACCTTGGAAACCTTCCCGCCATGTCGAGTGACGATTTTAGCGGGAAACGCGACACCAGCGAACTTCCTCATCCGTGTATAGTTTATTTTTCCCTAAACAGCCGCACCCCGCCAGCCTAGCGTGCCCGTTATAAGGGGTGCGGGGGCTTGTGAGTTTGCCGCTTTTTAGCGATGTACTGCTATTTAACGGCTTTTTTGTTAAGCAAAGCTTTGTAAAAATTATGTATTTTACTTTGCGTACTGACTAACATGGATTTTTATACTAGTTTATTTATTGTAAAAGTAGAAACAATGCAAAGCTTAAAGGCCGCTAAATGATTCTAACTGCTATTTAGTTATTTAAGAGAGCTTTGCCGCTTTTTATTCATTTAAGCAAGGTTCTTTATACTTGAACCTTACCAAGCTAGAAAGCCGCTAAAAATACTTTGCTGCCTTTTAGCTTCTTGCAAAATTAGAACTGTTTTTTAGCTAAGCATTGATAGTAAAATTGTTCAGACGATCCAAACGTTAAAGTAATTTAGCTACCTTCTAATCTAGTAAAGCTGTTTTGCCACCTTTAAGCGATGTAAAATATATTATTTCTGTAATTAGCTGCTTTTTTAAAAAAAATATCTTGGAAACGGTGAAAGATAGAATAACCGTTCCTAGATAGATCGATAGAGAATTTTTTTTTAAATATAGTGGTATTAAAAAGTGAAAAATGGTCAAATGTCATTTAGCGGCCTTTTTTCTTATAGACGGCAGATAAGATGTCCTACATTCATAACAATATAGGGATTCGTGACTACAATAAGGGCAAGAGAAGAACAATATTTTGTCACATACCCTTAGGTGAATGAACGTGGATATATGTCATGTCCATTCATCACTCCTGGCTTGTCTTCCGATGTAGGTCAAAGCCTTTTATTAAACTCTTTTGCAAGGCGTTTCTATCCGACTGTGTCATTTATATTAGATGTCCGTATGAAGACGTCAGGAAGGATTTGGAACTGGACTTTGGACGAAAATGTTTTATTTAGACAACGTATGCTGCAAGGTTTGATAAGAAAAGGTTTTTTGTAGTAGGTAGTAGAGCCATGCAGTTTTACAGTATGAATGGGCCGGCTCGTCCGGGGAAGTACCACCCTCTCACATAACACCAGCGTGAAATAATAGTGACTACTATTGTGTTTCGTCTGGTTTGTGAGAGTGCCGGAGTGCCGGCAACGCATCAGCGATTCCTCTGGTGTTGCAAAGGTCCATGGGCGGCGGTGATTGCTCACCATCAGGCGTACCGCTGCTGGCTCGTTTGCCGCCTCTGACATAAAATAAAAATATTGCACATTGTGTTTTACACCCGTGTGAGGCCGGGGGGCAGGTAGTATAAGTTGGTACTTTTTAAAGTTCAAAGTTTTTACATTGATATTGTAGAAGTACCTAAGTAACGAAAGCACCAATTACAACCCACGAAGGTAGTTCGGTACCTTCGTTGGTCTATCTACACCATCTCTAATCTACCTACACTAATTAATAACATTAATTATCCAATGTAAAAGATTTGTTTCTTTGTTTGTATTGAATAGGCTCCGATATTACTGAATTGATTTAAAAAATTCTTTCACCGTGGGGAAGTTACACTATCCCCGGGTGACATATGGGACTTTTGATCCCTGAAATGTGGGGGGAAGGGGGAGATAATTGACAAAACGAATTACGCGCGGCTGAAACTGCGAGAGGAACGCAAGTATTATTATAAACACAAGAAGATCGAATGTTCATTACATGAATGTTACCTACTCGTGGGTCATATTCGAAGCCACGACCACTGGCATAAGGAAATCAAACTCCTAGCCTAGCCGCTCATTAAAGCATGAAAGTAAACATAGCATCATAACAGGAAGAAAACCAATTGAGATTATTGATTTGTTTTTCCATACTGCACCACGTGGTTTTTCCAATTGCGTGGTACGGTTAATTGTGCCTCAATGTAACGAGTAATTGACATTCAAGTAGGCTCGTAGTTACAGGCTGTCTATTATAATATAAAACACGAAACGCCTATTATTAGTTTCCAATTTTAAGCGGATAATGTGAAATTCCTGACGACAACGCTAAAGCTCATTAGCCTAATTAATAAAAGATTTATCGCTAGGTCTTTCATGAGAGCCCGCTGCAGACTGTTGGATGGAGGGAGCTTCTATTATCATAAATCATATCTGTTTTAAATAGGCGCTTCTTGACGACCTAAATAGCTCCGTAACTGTTTGCCCTGAAAATGGATTCAGGTTCATTTAAAAATCTTTGACTAACGAATTAGGCTTCCTTTTTGTTGGAATACGAAAGAAGTTAAGTGCTCTTCTAAATTTGTATACCTACCTACATTTTATTTTAAATCCAAATCGTAATATGAAACAAAGAAAAAATAAGTACGAAAGTTTTGATAGACGCCAAATTTTGGTAGTGGAAAGAGGGTAAACAAAAACACTTCTATTTTTGCAAGACCATGGAAACTGAGCATTATGTGTCTCTGCCCTTTTCCAAGGTTTAGTCTATGTCTTATAATATAAGTCTAATAGTAATAAGTAATATCAGTACTGCCCATCCTACATAAATTCCTGAATCCAAACTAATAACAGATCCATCTGTCTGTCTACCGATTTTGTTATATTATAACAAAATCGGTTATATTATAATCGGTTATATTATAACAAAATCGGTAGACAGACAGATGGATCTGTTATTAGTTTGGATTCAGGAATTTATGTAGGATGGGCAGTACTGATTTGATCAGTACTGCCAATATAGGGCGATCTTACTCTGCACCTATCAATAAGATCGAAAGGTCAAGACCAAACACACTGAAAATGCAGACGTCCCGAAAATGAGCAACTAACGAGAATAGTTAAACGGACTTGTAATTTGCATACAGATTGGCTTTCAGGGATAAACGGTCCATTTGTATTCAAACACGGCCCCGGCTCAGTGGCCGAATAGCAGTTATACAGTTTAGGATTTAAATCGACCACAGTATCATCTGCTTATCGATATTACTTCTGTAAGTACTCAAATCGATTTCTGTCTTAGGTCGTGATTGGAATTGCAGGGTCCGATTTATTAGAAGCCTGAATTATGTGGGCTTCGTGTCGAGATAATACAGCCTTCTAAATTTAGGCGCAACGGGTCAATTGTATAAATTACCATAATTTTGTTGGATAGGGCTATGCCACTATCATTGACATTAGGGTTCAGCATTGTTCCGATTTTCTGCATTAAGAGTACAAATACTCTTTTCAGAGGTACAATTACTGATTTTCATAAGATTTTTTCCTCGCATTTTCCATTAGGTTTTCCACCTAATTTAGTAATTAGTTTTATTATAACTGCTATTTGTGTCTACTGAACGTGTCGTTAAAAAACTATTTCAGATCAGTATCACATTATTCCTATTTGTAGGTCTAGGTACTATTATTCCTCTGTGTAAAACTATGAACCACAAATTCGTTTCAACTTGTCACCCGTTAATACGAAACTCATGTTCGCAATAGAGAAGTCAACTTCACCCTTTGTTCATACGAGAAAATCGTTCCCCGTCATATGATATCACAGTGAAAGACAATGGGAGAGGTGAATGACCATGGAGCGACTAACGAGAGGGGACCCGCCGCAAAAATAGACCAAATTGATATTGTACGCACAGGCGAAATGCTAGCAACGGCTGAAGTGCGTCATATTTTATGAACGATCCATTTGTATTATGTAACGGCTGTTCCTCGAATATGCCTCCATACCAGACAACGGTCTGGTAACAACGGTTAAAAACACTGATTTGTTAAACAATGCTGAGTGAACGAATACATTAGTTAGATTTGCGGAAAGAAATAGTTTGATTTTATAAAATCGCCATACCTACTGTTTAACAATCGCTGCTTGCTTGCAGTGCCAAAAAGTATCTACATTGTGCTTTATTCGAAAGTTTGCATGATGTTATTTTATTTATGTATTAGGTTAAACACGATATAGAAAACAATATTTGTTTTTTTTTGCAAATTGGGCAACGTACCTACTTACTTTTCTACATTCGTATCATGTATTTCCTTAACTAAGATAATCTTTATAATCTAATTTCTTCCTTAATCAGAATTATACATGTCTTTAATTAATATCTTACAAAGTAACCCTTATTTAAATCCTTAAAAGATCAAAGTTCCTAAAACCCTTTCTAACTTCAGTAAACATTTGACCTTTCATTGCAAATTGTCAAATTCTAAATTAAATTGTTTTTGTTTTGGTCGTCAGTTCAAATTCAAGCAAATTCAGGTACATTTTTATATTTGCAAAAGGTATCTAAGTATTAAAGTTTGTTCTGATTGTGGGTTAAGGTCTGATCCAGGTATATATCAAACGAATGTTTAAGGTCTTGGTACACGAGGCTTATTGGATTGTATGTTTGACACATTTATTTACACGTAAAACATGTACTGATAAATTTGGAATCCTCTCATTCACGGCTAATCCGGTTAAATCCGACTGTCGAATTAAGTCTAAGCTTCAAAGACTGAAATTAAAGAAAAACGACGGGTTGCACTCCGGGAGTGCCGGCAGAAGTGAAAACCTGAATATTAACGTTGTGCATTTTTGATATGTATTTTGGAATGGTTAGGGATTTAATTGATTGGTAGAGGTATAAAAGTACTATCATTTATGTGGTAAAATACAATATTTATTTATTGCGCTATGTATCGTACACAAACATGACAATTTATATTACATTAAAAAGTTTATCTCTCAAATGTAATCAGAAACTTTTTCAGACTTATCAGAAACTCCTTGCTGTGACACTGAAACGCCATGTAATAAACGATGATAAAATGATTGACAACCGTCAATGTCATACTTTTTTGATTGACAACTATTTATTTTCTAAACAACGAAAACAAAGTTTGGAATTTACAACTAATTGCATACTGAAATCTGCGGATAAACTTTTGAATTTGGAGCAATCGGCCAAGAAATGATTCCCTTTACAGAATCCGCAGACTCCCGAATCGTTAATAACACGAGTAGTGTACAGTAATCAACATGTCGCTTTCGAGGATGTTCACTGGGAATTTGGGGTAACAAGCCAAACTGTGTGTGAGAACGAGCCTCTTGTCGCAGGAAATCAGACAGCATTTGCAACTTCATACGACCTGATGCATGCTCCGCAGCATAGCGGATCCAAAGACTGCGGAGAAGTGGTGTTAATTTCCACAAAATACTGTTATATAATTCCGGCGAATAAAGATATTCCAAACTTTTAAATGTTTTATTATGGCAATTAAATTTTGAATTTTGCAGGATATCAAATTAAGGTCTTTGTGGTCACTTTGTAGCATAGGAAGCATATAAGTAGGAAGCGACCGCACTGCGGCTATAATAGTATAGTAGTAGAAGAGGTCACACTTGACAGTTCATTTATGCAAAGAAAAATATACCTTACGCTTAAGGAATAAAACTCAAGAAAACAACATCAGTTCTTATTAATACAATTATTTACTCTACTGCTGATGTACATAAGAAGCACTTTTCTTTGCATAAATGAGCTGTCAAATTGAACAAAAAACCATTATTGTCTATAGACTGACAAACTATCTGTTCCGGTGGCGGCGTCACTACTGTCTATTTAAAACTGTCATTAAATATCGTTTTTGCATTGCATTTCACGTAGTTCCAATTTTGGCCACCGGAACAGATAAGTTTGTAGAAAACACGTGTCCGGACTTCAAATTTTATATGGATTTTCGATCAGGTCACGTGACACATAAATCCTGACGCGAGTTTAACATTTTTTCCCCATACAAAAAAAGTGCACAACGCCGCTAAAGAAGTTTTCACTTCAAAAAAATATGCGACAAAGGCTAAGGCCTCGATCAGCCTCGAATTTCTCGGAAGCGGGCGGGAGCGGGAGCGGAAGGGCACGCAGGGGCGCTGTCTGCAGTCACCTCTTGACGCGGTCCCTTACGAACGGTACGATGCTGTCAAGCGGTGAACCACAGTGCGCCCGCGTACTGACCCGTTCCCACTTCCGCTCCCGCTGTGTTCGAGAACGGGTCTATGGGATTCCATACAAAACATCACGCCGCTGCTGCTCCCGCTTTCGCTCCCGCCCCGCCGTCGCGAAATTCGAGGCAGAGGCCTAAGAGGCATTTTGGGAAATTCCCACGGCCTCTGAAAAATAGGAACTTGGTCTTTTTATTCGACGATATTAAATATTTCTTTTCATAACTTTTTCTCTTCGTAAAACAGGAGCTATAATATGTAATTGGATTACGATGTTTTTCGTCACTCGCCCAGCTATTAGTCAATACGCACATAAAAAATCCATAGGAGCAATTCGATTCATATTTTCCTCACGCATATGACGCGTCGCTTAAAACCAGTAGGTTTACCACTTAAATGTTTTTGTGAATATTCATTGTAATTAAAATTAATTATAATTTACACGTTGAAAATTAATTTTGGTAATACGCCCCAATTAATTTCATTGATGGTAAAGCGGTTACTTAATCGTGTAGACTATTGTGAATCAAGCAATATAGAAAGGCATTGTTGCTCCAGAGAACCTCTTTACTGACAGTAGACAATACAGGTTTAATTACATAATAATTTAATAACTCGTCTCCAGTTTCTCTCGGGTATAATTTGATTAATCCTCAAGCAAATAATTAAGAATGGTCGCCTTCCTGGGCCAGTTGTAAAGGGTATCCGCCAAAATTGCCCCAGTCCCGGCGCAAAAGAATTGTATCTCAGATTTTAGATAATCATTAGTAGAAACAATATCAGGTGTCGCTATTTCCCGATTCGGTGGCTAACATGTTTTTTTTGCCCCGAGAAGTTTCATAGGCGCTACATGCAAACATGACACTTTTTTAGAAAAAACTTCATTTTACTGTAGTAATTGACATTGAATTGGCCAAAAATGAATAAAAACATGGTATAAATACATTATTACATATGTAATATAATGTTCCTATACAAAGGCCATTTTTTGAAAAACTTAATTTTACTGTTTTAATTAACTCATAAACAACACAAACGTGTAGGTAATTGCAAAAAATGAATATAATAGGTACATATGCGTACACACTGATATGTATAACATCATAATTATAAACATTTTGTAGTTATCTTTGTTTTATAAGGAAAAGATTATGCGCATACCTGCCGCCTTTAGTAACCGGTGTTTAACCTTTCTCTATAGCAGGACTTATTATTTTTTGTATTTTTATATACATTTCATTCGATATAAACATGTCCCTCAAACAACACAGAAACACAACATAGCAACAATAAACTCGATAACAACATTATGTACTAGGGTATATGTGTGTGTTTTATTCATTTTTTGCCAATTCAATGTCAATTAGTACAGTAACATGAAGTTTTTCCTAAAAAGTGTCATGTTTGTATGTAGCGCCTATGAAACTTCTCTGGGCAAAATAACCATGTTAGCCACCGAATCCGGAAATAGTGACACTTGATATTGTTTCTACTAATAATTATCTAAAATCTGGGATACAATTCTTTTGCGCCGGGACTGGGGTTTTTTTCTATGGGATTTGGCGGAAACCCTTTAAATATTTCAAGCATATTCAAATTCTCACAGCGATGAAGTTGTTGCGAAAAATTTTGAATAAACTGTGCCCTGATTTTCTCCAGAACAATTTAGAAATGTTTGTTTTACTCATCAAGGATCGGATTCGGAATAGATTGCCAATGTTTAAGAATTGAGACACAAATTAATTGATTCGTTATTTGAATTTTTATTGTTTTCTTATTTCATTTTGTCTTAGTTTATTCCTTCCTATTTTAAAATGAAGAAATGGAACAGTTGATCTTTTTATTTTCTTAATTAAGCAATGTGGTGCCAGTATTTGCAGTTTATTATGCATGATATAAGAATATAAGTGGAATAAGTATGTACCATAGAAGTAGGAATAATACAGAAGGAGTGACGCGCGCTAAACCTGGGGCAGTGAAAACTCTACATTTTCGTAGAGTTTCGCTCAGTCGCCGTCAGTCGCGGTTTGTGACATTTCGATCGTGACGTATTGCACGTGTGCGAAAAAAAAATAAACATGCCGTCCTGCGTTGTTCCCACCTGCCGAAACAGTCCTAATCTGACAAAAAAAGAACACGGGATCACGTTTCACACGTAAGTAACCGATAATACAGCACCTTCATTTTATTATTTAATATTTAACCTCTTCTAATTTATCAAGGAAAAAACTTCACTCATTTTTACAGTGTTGCCAGTAAATGAAAAAATAGTACCCCAAATTTTTTACCATTAATATATTGAAGTAACTGATATTGCTCAAAAAAAAGGAATGTTATGAACTGTGTTGTTAAAATAAAATGGAAAACTATTTAAACGATAAAAGTCTGTAGATGCGAATAGTTGGCGCTGGCTGATTATAAATATTTTATTGACATTACCCTTCGTATTGTATTGATATCATAATTTATTATTTCGACATTACTATTGTGTTGTTAAAATGTTTGTGATATGTACTTTATTATTTGTAAAAAAGGCAAAGTGTTGAGTTTCTTGCTGGTAGGAAAAAAAGATCGACGTGCAAAAGTATTTTTTTTTAAATTCTATTTGCTGAATAAGTTATTTCATTTCATTAAACTATTTCATTGACATTAAACCGCGTTTACATTCAGCCATTTCCGTTGCTGCTTGCCTTGCCGTACATATTTCCCCGTATATTGATGTGGCAATGTCAGCGGAAATGAGTGTTTACATTGCCGCTTCATATGTATTTTAAATTCGACTCTGGGCCATGGATAACGTGGAAATTGTCGCAGCGTCGGCGCTCTGCCTTTTAAGTTTAATTAATTATTTAAATGTTTTAAAAAAAAATTGAATTCAAAAGAGACGTCGTCGTCAGAGGAGATGGTGGATGATAGCAATTCATCGTAATAGAACAATAAGTATTTTTAAAGATATTAAACGACTGAACGAGAGAGCAACATGTAAAAACACACGTTG
Source organism: Mecyna flavalis (assembly GCA_949319885.1). NCBI lineage: Eukaryota > Metazoa > Arthropoda > Insecta > Lepidoptera > Crambidae > Mecyna > Mecyna flavalis. Next base: position 14,412,431 of record OX439426.1, read on the forward strand.
CCGCTCGCATTGCCGCGCTTTGATGTCCGCTAGAAAAACCGCCAAATGGGGGATAGCCGGGCAATGCGAACGGCAACGTCAAGGCAATGGAAATGACCTGTTTACATTCTCGCGTTTCCCAGTTTATTCCCCATGTTGCCGCGGCAATGGGCTGAATGTAAACGCGGTATTATTCTTTTGATTCCTTGTATTGATATCATTATGTATGACATGATTAATTATATCGACATAAAATTATTATTGTGTTGTTAAAATGTTTTTGATTTTTAATTACATATTTATTATTATTCTTTTATAAAAAGCAAAGTGTGAGTTTCTTGCGGCACTTCTTCTTCACAGGTAATTGACGTCGAAGTGCTGAAAGGGTAAAAAAGATTGACGAGTAAAACTTGCTTAATAAGTTATTTTATTAAAATTTTATTTTTATAATATTAAAAATATTTATATTTATTTTACTGGACTATTTTTTATTTATTAACAACTACTTATTATCGTAATGCCACAGTATCCATTTACCCCAAAAAGTTTACCCCAAAAAATTGGGAAACGGCTTGCCCGAGTTTTGACCTGGCAATAAAACGCGGGGCCGAAGTGAGGTAGGTGCGGGGGGCACGCAGCGTTTCTGGACACACCTTGGCGTTTGATTTGACAACCGAACGTTCTATCTATATTTTATTTCTTTAATCTATGGTATGTACATATGTTTGTAATGCTATCATACCAAAATATTATAGGACGTCTCTTTGGAATAGCGTTTAAACAATCCTACAATAAAATGGTCCGCAATATTTAACTTTTCACCATCAGGTAGGCCCCGTGCCCATACCTTTACCTACCTTATAACAAAAGAAAAACATAACCGTAATCACCGTTTTTTTAATCAAATTTTCCTGTAGTTATGAAAATAGGTAAAGTTGTATTAAACACAAAATTACAGGCATTTGCTACGTAGTCATGAAATAGGTAAAGTTGTATTAAACACAAAATTACAGGCATTTGCTACGTGCCTATCTACCTGAAATGGTACCTAGATTTTATCAACTGAGCTTAGCAACCCATTGCCTTATTTAGCTAACCCTAATACAGTATACAAGGGATAGTTTTAGATACAGAACCTACATGCTTATGTTATTATTCATGAGGTCTCCAAGTCCACTTAGAAGTCCTGTTCACGTCTCTAATTTATTTGAACTTTCTCTCTGTAGGTATAATCTGATTTTAAGCTAGACGAATTTGTTTGTCCCTTTCAATTTACTTACAATATCATTAATGAGACTATGAATTGTACTACATTTGTAAATAACATAATATAGGAGGATATTTACCAGGAAGTAGGTTCTTGTACTGGGCCGTCTAGGTGAGTACCACCGCAGTGCCGGATATTTTCCCGTGAAATAGAAGAGTGTTAAGCACTTCTGTGTTTCGGGGAAAAGGCACTGAAGCTAGTGAAATTACTGGGTATATAAGAGACCTAATAACTGCCGTCTCGGTTTAGCGGGCGCATGGCAGTGCCAGACAGTAAATGCTTAGTTACTGTTTGGCACCTGAACTATCTAAGAGCAGACGTGGAGCTTACCATCAGGTGTACGATCTGCTCGTCTTGTTACACATTGCAATAAAAAAAATCTTATTGATTCGAGTAATACAAAGATATCCTAATCGATAGCTCCTGAGCATCCAGTGGATTTTGTAGTGTCATATAAAAATATCCTTACTCCTCACTGGCCCGTTTTGTTAGTTTTTAGTTCACTCAAACGAATTAATTCAGCAATCAACCTTGATCCATTTAGAATATCGTTTCAAATTCGCCGGTTTAATAATTCACAAACAAGCGCATTTCCAACATAGAACTATTATGCATGAACTATTAAACGTCATTCGTCTGATTCATCATTCATTGGATCAAAAAGCAATTTATCTCGCGCAAGCTCGTACAGTTCTAGGTTAGGTTTGATTGGCCAGCTGTTGTTATTGAATGGGTTATTGAAGACATTCTGGAATCAGTTTATTTTCATTTCCTTAATATTATAAATTGGAAAGTACCCAATCTGTGTCTTTTACGTGTTACGACTTAACAATTTGATAAAATACCTATGCCATTGGGCACGGATTAAGACGCTAGTCTAAATGCGTGCCCAATGGACTACCTTGGGTTGGATACTTTTAATCCCAGGGTAATGGTCAATACTCAATTCCCATGAAATAACATAATTAAAGTTTGTTATTCTTTCACTTCGCAAGGAAGCAACGGATCGTCGTGATTTTTTAATGTAGGTACTCGTAGAATGATAGTTCTAGAGCTATAAAGTGGCTGCGGCTACATTTTATCCCAAAAAAAAAGTTGATAACTCATACCACGACTCTAAGAAGCTATCTGTACACAATTCCCTGATCAAAATAAAAACTACTTTTTAACCGACTTCAAAAAAGGAGGAGGTTATATGTTCGACTGTATGTATTTTTTTTTTTTTATGTATGTCCGTCGATTTCTCCGTCAATTGTGGACCGATTTAAATAATTCTTTTTTTATTTGAAAGTGCATAGTTCCGAGGTGGTCCCATTGTCACCATGTCAGGATCTGATGATGGGATCCCGGAAAAATCAAGGAAAAACCTCAAATTTTATAGGCTGCGCCTACGCGTTACTTGTTTTTTCTGAAGCCATTCAAGTTTTTGCGTCCGATAGACATCATTTTATGTTGATGAGCTGATGATGGAAGGTACAACTCCTTAACGGTTAGGAGTTAGGTGATAATTCTTTCAGTATTGTAGGAATATGTGGACCGTTAGTTGTATTTCATGTACTTTTGCAGCTAAGGTGATGATGGAAAGTACAACTCCTTAACGGTTAGGAGTTAGGGGATAATTCTTTCAGTGTTGTAGGAATATGTGGAACGTTAGTTGTATTTCATGTACTTTTGCAGCTAAGCTGATGATTACCCGGGGATGGGCTGGTCACTAGCCAATAAGGTTAGCACCGGCTCGTCCTAATCGGGTGTGAAGGAGAAACCGGGGGAGTGTAGTGGGTAGCGGACGCTTCGGTCTCGAGTCCCACACACGGCCGCGGGTCTAGCTGGCCTGCGGTTATGGTGCATAAACGCATTCTCCTCCTACCCATGGTGCTGAACACTTAATGAATACCTAATATTATTATCAAATAATACAATTCTACTCGTATTTTCGCTATCATTATTATGAAAGAGTTTTACTCACTACCTACGTGTTATTCACACTAAAAATAGAAAAATAAACAAACTTTTTTAAAAAAAATTAAACCGACTTCAAAAAAAAAAGAAACAAAAAAACACTACCTAAAAAACTGAAAAGCAAAAAATAATTTTAATAAGACATTCATCAAATGCGCTTATTGTCTAAGCCTATTAATTAAATTGTATTTTACGTGCTAGGTAGGTACCTACTAATCTGTTTGAAGTCGGTGCCAAGCCAAAGGTAATAAAAAATGATATATAATAATATTATGTATTATAAAGGGTTACTTATTAATCCGCGGACGTAGGTACGTAATCTGGGTACCTACTATTTGGCTTGGCACCGACTTCAAACAGATTAGTAGGTACCTACCTAGCACGTAAAATACAATTTAATTAATAGGCTTAGACAATAAGCGCATTTGATGAATGTCTTATTAAAATTATTTTTTGCTTTTCAGTTTTTTAGGTAGTGTTTTTTTGTTTCTTTTTTTTTTTTGAAGTCGGTTTAATTTTTACAACAAGTTTTTGTAGCAGAAACTATCGATAAACCATCCATCCATTTTCACAAATTTTTGCTTCTACAGAAAACTTTTGACAAGCACGAGGTTGAACAATATAATTAATGAATATTTGCACGATAATTTAGTATTCTAGTAACTATAAACATTTTATTTTATTGATAAAATAAATAATCATACGAGTAGAAGTGCAGTTGGGTTCAGGTTTTCGTTTTCGATTCTCTTTTATAAATATAGATAACGATTGTTAGGTAGGTATAAAAGACTACTTTCTTACATCGCATTTTACAAATAGACTTTGAATTCGAATCAAAATACGGCCAGAAAGATTTTAAAACCTAATCAGAATATCATTTTTAATTTCTTGTCAGATCCTTTCAATTACAATTTCCACTCCATTTCGTTGTACCCAACCCTGCATGTGACATGTACAGTTAGAACAAAAATTTAGCGTTCCCCTCTTCCAGTGATGTTCGGTCTCAACGAGACAAATAAGAGCCCTCTGTCCATGCGGATTGGACGTCACGAATTCCCATTCACAAGTCACAGCTGCCCTCACATCAAGGACCCTCTAGCTAACGCATCTAATTAAATTAAACAAGTGTCCCTTTTAGTCAAATCACACCGGATCTGGCGTTGGTGTGTTAAACGTATATTACCTACGGTAAAATGTAAACCTGTTCTGGTTTTTGACGAAAACAAGTGAGGATCTCGTGATTTCACATGCAGATTTTAATTGGGGTTTTGATGGCCTGATTGGTCCCACGTTGTTTTAAATCATCTCTTCGTTATATGTATTTAGATTTGTTTACTTTGGTAGTCACTTATTCAAATAAGTTTCATTCACACGTAACATACACATGATACAGGACGCCGTGGGTGCCTTAACCAGTGCCTTATCTGATTGCAGGTTACATAATGAATAACATAAATATTATTGATTTTGATTTACGTGATATTATACGATTTTTTGAGTTACAATAACGAAATATATACACTTTCTTCTTGTCGCCATAATAGCTCTGGCTGTTTTTTTATATAAAATATATTGGAGTTGCCTATTCACTTAAAATATAAAGTTTGAGGAATGAAGCAGCTTACAAAATAGCAGCACATTGATGCTTTCATCTCATCTTCAATTGAATAGAATGAACAAAGCTGCTTAGTATTACGGGCTGAGTGCTTTTCATGTCCTATCACCTTCTTCTCAGTATTTATACTGTGATAGTATATAAGCTTCTTGAGTTAGTGACTTACTTACGGGTTATTGTAAAGCCCCAATCAGTTACAAATATCTACATTACAGATCGTTGAACAAAAATAGAACTAGTTAGAACAATGGGCACCAACAGAGGCAGGCAGTTGATTTTTATTTATATTTACGAGTATAATAATTTGCATGCCTATGCGCGTTATTTGAGAAGGATTCGGCTAATATTTGGGAGTTTCTTTGATTTAATATAAAATAAAATATTAGAAGGTTCTATTTGTAGTTTTAGTTATTTCCAACTTATATCTTTATCAAAGTAGTATCACATTATATAACAGAGACCGATATAGGCCAGTCATCTAAGACATCCTAGGTCGCAAATAATTGCAAGGTTCTGATTTTTTGTGATGTTGTTAGGATAGATACCAATAGTGTACATCTAAATTTGCAACCTCGAAAGACCTGTGCTAACTTCGTGGTGCTCGAAAAACCTCTTAATTTTCGGACTTTTTTCAGTTTTTGGCTTACGGCTTCTAAAATATGCATTTTACAGCAAAGTCATCTATGACACTTTCAAAGAAGACAAAATAAGCAACAATTTGAGTGTAACCTCAGCTCAGTATGTCTAACAAATCTCAAGATATAACATTTCAAAAATGGGCAAATTTCCCTAAAAGAATTAAATTTCTAGTTGGCAAGACTTTCGAACAAAATACTGCCTAAAGTACTAAATCTACGAGGAAAGTTAACAGAAGTTAAGTTGTAGAGCAGTTATTTAGCTTTAATTTAAGTGTAAAAGCAACTGTCTAGGACCACTAGTTCTCAAATTATCAGGTAAATAAGGAAATCAGTTTTTTTTAATGAAGCTAGTAGTATAAATATTACTTTTTTAAAAGATAAGAAAGACATCATAGGCCGTCGGAAATAGACAAAATAAGGGGCTAAATTCGCAAAGCGTGATGTAGTTCTGCATTTTTGGTATGTTGTATGGGTATATTAGAGTAATGTGATTTCAACTTTGAAATTTTGGGACTTTTTGTACGATTTGCTCTCCAGGGCCAAAACTATGCATTTTTTGTGAACAATGTTCTCTACACTCATAAACTGTATTAAAGTACCTACAACTGGAGGCCAATCACAGCTCTATTGACTTCATAGGAGTCAAGCTATGGCACTTCGAAGATGAAAAAAATCTTCGAAATTTTGGGACTTTTTTTACTATTTGCTCTCCAGGGCCAAAACTATGCTTTTATTGCAAATGATGTTTTATACACTTATAAACTGTATTAAATTACTTGTAAATTGAGCCTAATAGCAGCGCTATTGACTCTTTAGGAGCCAAGCTATGGCACTTTGAAGATGACCAATATTTGTCGAAATAAGAAATTTTCAGGATACTCCCACATATTTCGTGAAATATTGGCAAAACCACTTGGCCTGTGAAGGAAGGTCACTAGAAATATTTTGTAGTACATTTATTCAACTTTTATTTGAGCCTAAAAGCACTGCTATTGACTTCATAGGAGCCAAGCTATGGCACTTTGAAGATGACCAATATTTGTCGAAATAAGAAATTTTCAGGATACTCCCACTTATTTCGTGAAATATTGGCAAACCCACTTGGCCTATGAAGAAAGGTCACTGAAAATATTTTGTAGTACATTTATTTAACTTTTATTAGAGCACAAAATGAAGTCTGTGAGACTAGCTGTTCCCTCACAATCTCAAAAAAACGAAAAGAAGCTTAAGAAGGTAAAATGGGTAATAGTAACAAAAGACTATTATATTGGGTAATTGGAAATTAGACAGGAATGTTATAAATAGTAGTGGGTGGTAGGTTCTGTAGTAATGTTGGGCAGCAGCCTCTTCAGTTGGGGGCAGACGGGCGAGGTTGGCTTTGGCATTGGCAGCAGATTGGACAAAAAATTCGTAACGCAAGGCGTGGAGAGAATCCTCTTTTCCACCACCATACAACGCCACAAGACATTTATTTCCAGCAGAAACTATCTCTTCATGGGTGGCGTTATTATTAAGGAAAGTGTTAGCTGCATCAAGAAGGTCTGGACGTTTTGACAAGACGCTCAACATCTTCGTTTTCCCTTGCCCGAAAAGAGCAGAGATTGTGTCGCATCCACTGAAAGCGTGGAGGAACAACTCTATTCCAGGGGGAGTGCGAGATCTCCTCGAATAAATGATGTTGCCGAGAATTGCTTGCAACCTGTTCCACCTCTGTCACTTTTCTGTAAGAAAACATTCTGTTTGCTGGCGTCCAATCCATTTAGGAGCACCAAAAGGTCGACATCTTCTCCGGCGATTATGACGTGCTCGTAGTCTTCACTCTTTTCCAATGCTGCAACAATGAGTTTCGATCCCTTGTGAATCTAGTCCAGTGCATATAAAAACGATCAGGCGCTGCTTGTTTTTTGGGTTAGACAAAAACTTTTCTTGGGGTACTTTGATCTGGGTCGATTCTTCAAAAAATATATCACTGTACGTTGAGGGTGCTTATGCACCCTGATGCTTATTTCTGCTGCTTTTGTGCTCTTATCAGCTCCCTCTTCTGGGTAGGTGCGCCGCCGCCGCCGAGAATTAGATACCTGTTCTCAAAATTTACCTGTTACCACCTGTTACTGCTTTTACTACGTAGTACTTAAAATATTTCTGTGCTTTTCTGCTCAACTTCTATAAGTTAATGCCATAAATATTGTATATTCCATTCAACAATGAATAAGAAAAATTACATCATACTCGTAGGTTATCTGTTCAGAACTCTATTTCTTGCAAAATCCGATTACCTTATTATTACTTTTTACCTGATAATTTGAGAACTAGTGGTCCTAAACAGTTGCTTTTACACTTAAATTAAAGCTAAATAACTTCTCTACAACTTTATTTCTGTTAACTTTCGACGTAGAATTAGTATTTTAGGCAGTATTTTGTTCGAAAGTCTTGCCAACTAGAAATTTAATTTTTTTTAGGGAAATTTGCCCATTTTTGAAATGTTATATCTTGAGATTTATTTGACATACAGAGCTGAGGTTACACTCAAATTGTTGCTTAATTTGTCTTCTTTGAATAAGTCATAGACGACTTTGCTGTAAAATGCATATTTTAGAAGTTGTAAGCCAAAAACTGAAAAAAGTCCGAAAATTAAGAGGTTTTTCGAGCACCACGAAGTTAGCACAGGTCTTTCGAGGTTGCAAATTTAGATTTACACTATTGGTATCTATCCTAACAACATCACAAAAAATCAGAACCTTGCAATTATTTGCGACCTAACGCGATTTTTATGTCTTAGATGACTGGCCTAATAGTAAGATATTTATTTTGTGAGTTTCTTAAAAAAATAAATCACTTCCGAAAGGACAATGGGCAAAAATTTATGGGGCCTGGGTACAATTTCCAATAGCAATAATATAATTATTGGATAGGTATTTCTGAGTAGAAAAATATTTACCTATTACGGCGGCGTTTTTCTATTCGTTGTGCATTCGGAGTTATGGCCTACATTGTTTATCTATTTTCCTTACATTTTATTATATTATTTATGAAAGTTATTTTTATTGAATGTAGGAGGTATAAAGAACACACACAGCAATCGTATAGTACATATGGGATTATTTTAGTTATTTTTTACTAAAACATTAGTATTTTCGTGTACGCACGTTTCTTGATTAAATGCGTCTACGTAATAGCCACAAGTATTCGTAATTTTTTTACGAAACGCCAATTACGTTGATATTATAAATTATCTTAATGCCGTAATTATCTTAATGTTATATTAATAACACGAATCTAAAAAAACATTACATTAATAGCAAAAAGACACGACACATTTCCTGTCATAATCGGAAAGTACAACCAATTGAAAAATGTACTTGAAAATACCTTCCTAACGATGTATATCTCATCACTATTGGGAATCCAATACCAATCTGCCCATTGTCCTTTGGATTGTGTTTTATATTCATTCGAAATAGTCTTATGAAGTATTCGATATCTAATAAATCAAACTGTTCTTACTGGGATAGTCTTTTCTACATCTATGATAGTAATGTTGTGCCTGTAATATAATGGGAATATAAAAGCTTTAGGATCATGGTAATGCGTGTTCAATTTCATTCTTCCCATACAAGCCGCAGAGTTATATGCCAAGTTTTGATAGGCCATTTCCCTCCATTGTGTGTTTATTTTTCCGTCCTAAGCTTCTTATGGCTTTTTACTTGTACATACGATTTAGACTTAGTAGATTAAGTATTTTCATCACAAAATGTAATAATATTTTTTTTACTTTACATTCCTCATTCAATAAATACGAATTATAATTAATCCACCGATTTCCTTTCCTTCCTATTATTTTCCTGTATTTATAGTGACAAATAAAATGATAAGTTAAAAATTGCAAAATATTTTAATTTATTGCCTGTTGTGTGTATTACGTATTTTTATTACATACAAAGTTATTTATGCGGGATATATTGTTGTGTTCGAACTTGTTTATATTAATGGCACTCAAACTTTCTTTTAGAGTAGGAAAATTGTCTAAAGACATAGTAATCAACTATTTCGGCGCGCGCGTGTGTGTATGAACGAAACAAATAAATTACAAAGCTTTTGTAAAAATTAACTGTTTCTTTAACTATTTTGTATATCGTCTAATATTAGGAAAAGACCATCTTTGTGGAAATGGCTGCTCAAATCAACCATCCCTAACGTGCCCATGCCAAGTTAGATCCTCTTAAGTACCCGACCCATGTTATTTCTATTAGCCTATATACAATAACACTCGTCCTGTTGACGTAGGTGCGCGAGTGGGCAATTCAGCCAAGTTTGCCTCTGAAAGTGGCAAATATTTTCGCATTTTGATAGCATTTACAATCTAAATTCTCTCTTCCCGAGACTCGTATCTGCGAGAAATGCGATTCTTGGAATATACTGACCTATCAACTGTAGTGGAGGAGAAACTATTTTGCGAAGAACGTGGACTTTTATGACTTTTGTGTTGAGTTTTGGAATGTGTTTTAAAAATACTCACCTTTTTTATTGAATAATGATGGGATGTGTGCTCGTAGCTCTCGTGGTTCTGTTTTGAAAAAACACGGTATCAAAAATCTTAGCTGGTTTTCGATCTTCAAGAAATATGTTCCAATTATACTACTTCTTCTCACATTAATATTGACTTAAAACAGTCAGAGATGCTCTACAGTCTGTTCACCACAAGTTGTCCTTTAGCCGCTATATTGGCAGCATTGCTTACGCTTTGTAAATCTGTCAAAAAACAGATTGATTGTATTGAAAAACAATAGTACCAATATAGCGGCTAAAGGACTTCTTATCGTGAACGATCTGTACCTTTTTACTTTGACGGTTATTGGCCGTGAATATAAAGTAACAAGGAAAAAATTATCGATCTATTTTGTTAGTAACACACATAACATTTTTTTTTGCAATTAAGTCATAATCCGTTTTAAAAAGTTTATGGAATACTTCACAAACAGCCAGTAATAAAAAGAAGGTTTAATTATTTTTGCTAAAGAAGTATGTTTGCAATATACTGTATGCATTGTTTCAGATGTTTGCTCCTCGAAGCAGTTCCAGTGCACGAATGGGAAGTGTATACCGCTTTCCTGGGTGTGCGAGGGAGAAGACGACTGCGGAGACAACTCGGATGAAAACATAGAGGAGTGTAAAAAAGGTAAGTGACAATTTCATTTCGTTTAGGTTACAAAGATAAACATTTATTGAGCAATGAGAATTTTCTGCAGCCAGACTTTGAACAATTTGTAAGAGTGAAGTCAAGTTTTTGATTTATTAATACTCGTATTTTATCTTTTAAATGTCCATCTTTGGTATAATATTCATATTATCTTGCGTTGTTTGATTGACAAACGTATTGTTACAGTATTTTACATTTACTTTTATGAATGTACTAGCCGAAAGTAACAGGTCGTACCGGTTGTGACGCGAAACGTCACTTTCGCAAAATGTCATCTCAAAAAAATTGGTCACTTTCGCAGAAAGTCATTTTCGCAAAATGTCATTTTCTCAGAATGTCATAGTAGCAAAAAGTCATTTTCGCATTATGTCACTTTCTCAAAATGTCACTTTAGCAGAATGTCATTCAACCTAACCAATCAGTCTAACAACCAAGCAGGGTAAAAAAAACCAGATACCAAGTAATCAAATCTTTATTATAAATATGCGCTCGTCTGTGGAAGTACCACCCTCTCACATAACACCAACGTGAAATAATAGTGACTACTATTGTGTTAATTTTCCATACTATGAGTGCATTGTCATTTCCAATTAAAAACGTATCATGTTTTTTTTTTTGTCTTTAGTGTTGCAGTATTGTGCATATTTATAATAAAGATTTGATTACTTGATAACATAACATGTTATAAAACAATGTTATATAACATTTTTCAGTACTAAATGTTTTGTTGAAAAATAATGTCAGATAGTTTTGACGTGTTATAAAACACATGTTATATAACAATGTTACTTAATCTGTACGCACCGTTAGACTGATTGGTTAGGTTGAATGACATTCTGCTAAAGTGACATTTTGAGAAAATGACATTATGCGAAAATGACTTTTTGCTACTATGACATTCTGAGAAAATGACATTTTGCGAAAATGACTTTCTGCGAAAGTGACCAATTTTTTTGAGATGACATTTTGCGAAAGTGACGTTTCGCGTCACAACCGTCGTACCTACCTATCAGATCGTTTTCAGAAGCATTTTGTAATTGGAATGGCAAGTTGCTAAGAAAAACATATTATTATAGGGCTGAAGAGACACATTTTACTCTCGCAAAAAGAGCATGATTTCTGTAAGATAGATCTTAAAACTTCATTCTGTAGTCCACGCGGGCGAAGTCGCCGGCGGAAGACTACCGGCCGCCTCCGCGGTTGCACCCGCGCGTAATTTCTTTTTTAATATTTCCCTTCCCTACCCCCACATTTCCGGGATAAAAAGTATCCTATGTCGCCCGAGAATAGTTTAGCGTTCCAACTATGAAAGAATTTTTCAAATCGGTTAAGTAGTTTCGATGACCAAATATTTATTCTGTTAAATACTAATTTATTTTTGTAGTCAATTATAATTATTGTGTATCTCATTATCATTCTTTTCAAATAACATGCAGCCTTTTTTGGATCATTAAAAACGCTAGCAGCATAATTTCCATTTTGACAGTAATAAAAAGAAAATAATTGTTTCTTTTTCCTTTAAAGGCGTTTAGATTTTTTTTCTGAAGAATCTAGCCAGCATCAAATGAAAAATTTGCATGATAACCTGCTTGGTTTTTTTAATGTAACTGGCATCACAGTTACGATTAATTTGACAGCAATAAAAAGCAAATCATTTTTAAAGGAATATCAAAAAGTTTTGAAAAGACGTTGACCTTCTTTATTTTAAAGAGGTACTGGCAACAGTGCTTCTGAAATTTGACAGCAATAAAAAGTAATTTAAATATTTTTTTCTTTAATGGCGTTTAGATATTTTCCAATTTTCTGAATAATTTAGCCAGCATAAATTTTTAACCGACTTCAAAAAAGGAGGAGGTTCTATGTTCGACTGTATGTATTTTTTTTTTTTTTTTTTTTATGTATGTCCGTCGATTTCTCCGTCAATTGTGGACCGATTTAAATAATTCTTTTTTTATTTGAAAGTGCATAGTTCCGAGGTGGTCCCATTGTCACCATGTCAGGATCTGATGATGGAATCCCGGGAAAATCAAGGGCAAACCTCAAATTTTATAGGCGCACACTACGCGTTACTTGTTTTTTCTGAAGCCATTTAAGTTTTTGCGTCCTATAGACATCACTTTATGTTGATGACCTGATGATGGAAGGTACAACTCCTTAACGGTTAGGAGTTAGGGGATAATTCTTTCAGTATTGTAAGAATATGTGGACCGTTATTTGTATTTCATGTACTTTTGCAGCTAAGCTGATGATGGAAGGTACAACTCCTTAACGGTTAGGAGTTAGGGGATAATTATTTCAGTGCTGTAGAAATATGTGGACCGTTAGTTGTATTTCATGTACTTTTGCAGCTAAGCTGATGATGGAAGGTACAACTCCTTAACGGTTAGGAGTTAGGGGATAATTATTTCAGTGTTGTAGGAATATGTGGACCGTTAGTTGTATTTCATGTACTTTTGGAGCTAAGCTGATGATGGAAGGTACAACTATGATGATGGAAGCTAAAGGGTACGACTTCTTAATTCTTATGTCCCTCTTGCGGGCTGCATCTTTAGTTGGTCTACTGAATGGTGCTGAACACTTAATGAATACCTAATATTGTCAAATAATACAATTCTACTATTTTACTCGTATTTTCGTTATCAATATTATGAGAGACACTCCTACGTATTATTCACACTAAAAATAGAAAAATAAACAAACTTTTTAAAAAAAAAATTAAACCGACTTCAAAAAAAAAAAACAAAAAAAAAACTACCTAAAAACACTGAAAAGCAAAAAATAATTTTAATAAGACATTCATCAAATGCGCTTATTGTCTAAGCCTATTAATAACATTAAATTGTATTTACGTGCTAGGTAGGTACCTACTAATCTGTTTGAAGTCGGTGCCAAGCCAAAAGTAATGAAAAATGATACATACCTAATAATTTATGTATTATACAGGGTTACAAATAATCCGCGGACGTAGGTACGTAGTCTGGGTACCTACTATTTGGCTTGGCACCGACTTCAAACAGATTAGTAGGTACCTACCTAGCACGTAAATACAATTTAATGTTATTAATAGGCTTAGACAATAAGCGCATTTGATGAATGTCTTATTAAAATTATTTTTTGCTTTTCAGTGTTTTTAGGTAGTTTTTTTTTTGTTTTTTTTTTTGAAGTCGGTTTAATTTTTAAAAACTTATATTAACCTGCTTGGTTATTAATTTGATGTAGCCTTCGTGGTTATTTTGTTATTTTAAAGTAGCACTGGCAATTGTGCCACAAAAGTTTGACAGTAATAAAAAGTAAAATAAAAGTTTTGTTTTTCTTTGTAGCGTTTCGAATTTTCCTAGCATTTTCTGTGACACTGCCGGCTAGGTATTCTTTGAAAAGGTCGTTGCTATTACGTTTCTTCATTCATCTTGACTATCTATTTACGCAGTCTTTATGGTTATCAAGTAATTTCTTTGTTCAAATATCCCCTCTCCCCCACACATTTCCGGGATAAAAAGTAGGTACCCTATGTTCACCGGGGGTAGTGTAGCTTTCGAACAGTGTAAGAATTATTCAAAACGGTTCAGTATTTTCGGAGCCTATTCAATACAAACAAACAATCAAATCTTTCCTCTTTATAATATTAGTATATTAAAATCCTTGTAAAACGTGGAAATTTCCCTACTCGGTTGTGTTGAACCTTAATGCCCTCGATCCTCACGAAGGTTTTTCACATAAATTACGATATCAGTAACCTTTATCTGGTAATCCTTTTTTGGTCGAAGCTTGGTTTAGTAGGATAGCGGATCTTAATAAGGAGCTTAGCGTATTTTACTTTGCCCCTAAATAACAAACGACAATCTGATGTGGAAAGAACTGTTAATCTTTCTCTCTATTCGACCCTTTTCGGGTAATAAATATTCGATGTACTGTAAGTTAGAACAACTTTGTGATCACTCGTACTATCCACATTGGCATCTTAACGATCTTGCGTATTGAAACATACAATGTTTAGTGAGGGAGTAACTCTTTTAATACACGAAGGAAAGGTTTATCGATACCAAAGATTCTGGGAGAACTTGCTGCAGAGATGTTTAAAGAACACCTGATATTTTTTATACTCGTATTTTGGCATTTATGTAAAGTTCTACAAATATTTTTTAAAACTTGCGCGAAATACAGGATATTAACGACTAACTGAAACATTTCTAACTGTAACTAATGTATTGCTTTGGTGCTCAATAAATCATTATTTTCCTTATACGACCAACATTACGAATGGCATACCTACTCAAAATAATCACTAATAAAAAACATGTGCATTCCAAGCAGAACAAGAAGGAAATTTGTGTATCTGTTCATCTACTAATTCACACTTCCTTACCGTACCGCCTACCGCAGAGAAATTCTGACAGCCTTATCTTGATGTATGTGTACGTATATCAATAGGCTTTAAGGGCGTTACTATGGTGATACGAGGAAATATCATACTTTATGGGGGTTAATGGCATATCCATTACTAATGCCGTGGCTCGGGTTGGCTGATTCAACTCGGATTTTTATCGTTACGAGAGAAGAGGCGAAGATACGGCCGAAAATATTCGTCTTTGGGTCGATCAAGCAATAAAACAACGGACTTTTGATTCGGGTTCGGAGTATTTCCCGAACTCCCGTTTGTACTTTTTGCAGGGACGTGCCGTTTCGCTTTCGTTGCAATGTCTGACAAAGACAAAGCTGGCACAAAAAATACGCCATTGGATTCGAATTTTAATCGTGACGAAGCCTTTGTGATAGCAATTTAGGGTTAGAACTGATGAAGTGAAGGATCAAAAAGATTCATGTTCCTGTTATTGAAGGGGAATAAATATAATTTATGCAATGTTTTGCATCGTTAAATTTATTAATCCTGTGCTACACTCTAGACCAGAAGATTATATTTATTTACCCTAATGTTTTTGTAGGAGGATTTTATTTTCCAAGTTGTTAGTTCTTTGTTCAATAAAATAGTAAATAATAGGTGAACACAAATGAACAGTTTTTCGGAAACGTTGTTATTTTGGACTCTAAAAGAGTTTTAGTCAGAATTTGAATACGAAACAATTCTACGAATAAGTAAATGCGATATTGAAAAATGAAATCCTTCGTGAAAACTAAGACATAAACGGATTTTTCTCTAAATTAAATTTCGGGTCAAATCGAATAGTGAGAGAAAGCGAATAAAAGGCTATTGCCGACGTGCGTCCAATTTGTTGAGTGGTTGTCTTTATTGTATTGTATTAGTTTTACTACTATTTCTTATTTATTTGTTTAAAAATTCTGAGTTACTGTTTTCTTAAATCAGTTAAAGAAAGCGGTAAGTCTCTTTTATTGGCCAGGAAAGTCGATGCAACATTTTTCTTATGTTTCTGTTTTGGATTATGTAGATTGGAGCTTATGACGTATATATTTTATTGTAGACGCATTAACAGCGAGCCAATTACGACCATAACTCCTTTGAAATAAAGAATAAATCAATTAAAAGATTGCTGACTCGTTACGAGTCTCGTTGCTTGACAAATGGCTCGACATGGTATGTCGAGCACGATGCTTTTCGACTACAAACAGGTTTATATGGTAAGGTTTCAGTGATAAAGTTCTTCGAGTAACAGAGAGCCACTTACCCTCCAGACTGTTTAGGTCACCCTGGCGAAGTCCTGAAATCTAGAGCATTCTGACAACTTGACAACTGAATGTTTTCGTTCAAAATTGTAGTTCGTTACCTTTCCCGGTTAAATGAAGAAAATGGAATGTTGAGTAACACAATATATTTAGAATAGTATTTTGACTGTTGCGACTGCTTTTACTAATTAAATATTTTTTTATTGACAATAGCGTTTTCTATATTTGTATGTTTCTTGTGTTCTATTTTGACTATTTTTACGCTATCACAATAACACTTAAGATACTTCATTGCAATGTGGTTTTCAAAAGTAATATTGTGGACCATGAATTATGTAAATAAATATAAAATTAAATTACGATTTTAATAAGCTATTTTTAAATGCTACATTGATATAGTTTCAATGTAAACATAATTTGTTGATGTTTGATACCAAGAAAACTACATAAAACTTAAAACAGTTTAACCAAGAATCGAAATAAGTATCATCAGACGCTTATACCATTAATTCCAGTAAATTAATAATCAACCGCTGACATTGATATGTTTGCTATCACCTTGAATGAGTGACATAATACATATACTCGATCTTTTTAACAGCCTTTGATTTAGAAAATTTCTGTGATCAAAGTTAACACCAAATAATATGCGTAGTTAGTGATAACCCTTTTATTATAGAATTCACCGTCTGTTACAAATCACTTGTTTATTGTTTTTGTTCTTAAATGTTTTTATTTTTAATTTTTCTTGAATTAGCAGACCTGCACGTAGTCCTAATGGTAAGCAGCTACTGCGACTTATTCCACTGAGGGATACTTAATCATTTTTATTTTTTCGGCGGACAATGCGAACACCATAACTATTATGCTAGCTACACCTGCGGCCGTGTGTGGGACTCGAGACTAAAGCATCCACTACCCACTAAACTCCCCCGGTTTCTCCTCCACACCCGATTGGGATGAGCCGGTGCCAGCCTTGTGGCTATTAACCACCCGAGCGAGGGAACCATAAACTCTTGCTCAATGTATACCTATAATGTAGGCTCAGTCGTTTGATCTTAGTGACCGCTTACCATCAGGTGGGCTGCGTTTCTGCCAACTGATGTGGTATAAAAAATATGCAACAATTGCCGAAAGCTATTTAGAAAATATTTAAATATGCCAAAGTAACCGATATTTTAAATCAGATTTGTCGAGTGACACATTGTCGAGTTCTCACAGTAAGTCTAAACGATGCGTAATGGCGCCGAGCAGTCGCCGCAAGTCATCTCTCGTCAATAAAGAAGCCCTCGCCAATCAACGCGGGCCCAATCAGGCCTTTATTTTATTGTAGCACTCATTAACCGTATGTATCGCTTCTTAGCAACGACACATTGGGCTATTTTCGCTCAAAACTTTTGTTCTTTAGCTGTAGCTTTAGAGATTGATAACTAATAATTAATCCAGTGTATTTATAAATAAATCCGTGGATACTATTCACACGCGCCGTCCAGCTGCGTCAACCAGTTATGGGATACATTTACTATATTATACATACATACACCCAGACCGATAAAAACAGTTATTTTAATGCAACGTTTGTATTGTGCGAGTGATTTAACTAAAATAAAAAAAAAACTTCGCGATTGTAATGATTAACATAGTTTCTTGCTGGTTCTTCTCGATAGATAACATCATTCGCATAAAGCCGATTATATTCACGCTGTTACATAGAATTGACGATTTATATGTGAACGTCGTCGATGCCTGCACAAATATTAATTTTTAATTGATCAGTATTTACTTATACGCGTATAAAACATGGACGAAGATTTCTGATAATTATTTGTTTAGCAGAACGAACGTAATCTTAATGTACATTCTATGAGTTATAATCGTTTTACAATAGATTAATGTATTATTAAATTATCTTATCTGGACTAATCGTATACTAATACGTAGTCTTAATAGAAGTAGGTACTTGTAATCTAGTTGTGATTTTACCTAACATTTTGTTGTTTATTAATAAATTATTACGTTAACAAATATGCAAGATTGTTATTGAACATGTAAAATACAGGCTAAAAACATAGTTGTAGTTTATGCATGCGGACGGGGATCGAACCTTCGACCTCTGGTGTAATGCCTGACTTCTCAACCATTGCACCAAATTGGTCGTCGAATGATGTTTATTTTGGAAAATTCTATCCGTAAAGAAGAACGGCGAAATTGGGCCTGATTTTAGGTGTTCGTTACACAATTCAAAATATATTTAATATTCGTCACAAATTAAAAAAAAGTTAAATACAATTTTATTATATTTTTTTACCAAGGGATAAAAAAATAATCTAATAAATGAAAATACTATTATTTTTGTAGTTCATCCGGTGTGTTGTGTGCATAGTGCATCATATGTCCGGTAGAATATCGTAGAATAATAATAGTGTTGCTAGTTAAGATACTTAAATACTGATTTTCTGATCAGATCCCATACAAATGACAGCTAGAATAGAGGCACGATAATTTTTCTGAAAACATTATGGCAACAGAAAAGTAAAAAAAAATCAAATGTCAAACAACGTTTGTCAATCATTAGTTTCTGTTTGTTTTGATTTCATAAGTGAATCCTATTTCTTTGGTGTTATTGTTCGAATGCTTGGTTTATATTATTGACGTCTTTCGCTACGTTTAAAGGACGGTTTCAGCGTAAACAAACGACCTAAGCTTTTCTTACAACGGACCCAGTGAACTCGACAATTGGGGTTATTTTGTGGAAATCAAAATCATCCTTTATCTATATTTTCCCATGGAGATGATCTATAAATTGTAGTGTATTTGAAATAATACTTTATTCTCTACATCATAAGAGTAAATATGTAAGTGTAATCCTAAAAAATCTAGGCCCAACTTTCTATGGAATTTCGCCCGTGTCCTTTCTGGTCATCACGTGATGTATTATGCGAAGCAACAATAAAAACAAAAAAAAAAAACTCAGTTGGCCACGTAGTAATGGGAAAGATTTTCGTGATCGTGAACCACGTAGGTGCGATATGCGCAACTTTGCCAAATGCCAAAGATGACTGGTATTTCGGATTAAGTATATTTATTGTATATTTATTGTATATTTTTAGCTAGCATTGAAGTTGCTTTATTGACATAGTAATAAAGGCTTTAATAAAATATGCTTTTTTGCACCTACTGTACATTTAATTTTGTTGATTCATATTCAATTTACGACTATGGCGCATTGGAATGAATTGATACATATGAGATCCCTTTAATGGTTTATTCTATACAATGGTTGTGATGGACTTTAGCTTTTCTTTACAGTGTGTCTGCTACGATATTTTTTGTAGTATTGTAGCATTAATTTTATTGATAAATTAACGTGGTATTAGTAATAAACTCGTCGATTCAAGTTTATTTAACAATTTGTAGGTGCATGCGTATGCCTCCGAAAAAAAAACGCGTTATCCGATAAATAGGTATTAGATATTGCCGTATTTTTATTTTATACCTTGGACTTTAATTAAAATAATATAAGTGCATTAATTACACCTGTCACGGTTCGTTACGCTTACATATACATTTCGTGAGTTCAACACCACTCACTATATCTCATCGTATATCTTCACATCACATAGATAACATAACTTTATTTCCTTAGCTAATACACTCTCCTGTCTCTCCTGTCTTTCTGGCCACTTCGCGAATGGCAACTAAATTAATATGTACTAAACCAAGAACTCATCACTCTTTTTTCTTTCCGTTATCATCTCAAATAAATTCTCGCTCTGCCTGACAGAGGAAAAAAATTACATGATGCAACTACTGTCAAACCTCAAACATTCCATAACAGGTGAAGCTAATCAATTGGATAATGTTTACACATCCTTCAATCTAACTTAGCACGTTTTCATTAGATGTTTTTCCTCACCGAAGATAGCGAAAAATACGCAAAAAGAAAAATATCTTCATGCGAACCTATCGAGTTGTCCTCGAACCTATCTTCGAGATTCGAATAATTGACCTCATGCGAAATAGCCTCCTGAGTGGGATAACGAACCCACGACCCCTGGCGCATAGGATAGGGTCACTACCGAAAGCGCCATCGGGCCAGTCAAAATATAGTACTGGCTATACCTATCACCACGCCTGCTAAATGCGGAGTGGTGTTTACAAACCTGGATATTTAGCCAAGGGCACCTAGATACTTAAATCACCAGGCGTTAGCATCTAACTAAAGACCTCATGCGAAAACCTCCTTTAATGAACAGTTTAATCCTATCGCCTGTCTTCCGTTACTGTATAGAGCAAGACAAAGTTTTAAGAACCCCACCTTAAACTTGCCAAAACCAGACTGTCGACGCTTCGTTCCGCTTCTCTTTTCCCGCTCATTATCGTTACACGAAGCAATTTAGAATTTTCGGCATGTTCGGAAATCTTTTCAGCGGAATTGTGCATCCTCCCTTTTTAATGGTGGGTCTTTCACTAAGTTTACGTGACTTTGGATAATGATTGACTGCTCTTATTCAGGTTAGTTATAGTCTTCAACGCATTTTATCGCAATTTAACGCATAGGTGCTTCAATCTTATTTGCTTAAAGAATTAACTACATGTGATTTTGTTTTGCTTTTAGTTGTAGTCGAGTATGTTTTTAAATACAGGATAAGTAGTTCACTGATAGGCCTGTCAAAGGCGATAGACGTTGATGTGGTTAGAACCGGTTCTTCTCTTTTCGCATGTGAAGGGGATACTGGGGGATTACACCTGGTAGTAGGACGTTTAGGCCCGAGTCACACACACAAATCTCGCTAGCTAATTATAAAGTTTATACATTCCCTCCGCAAAAACAACGCATGGTTTCCTTCTACATTACTACCTACTGCATTAAGAGACAGTTAATACAGAAGTATGTCTTAATTTGATAACATCATCTGATTTTAGAACCCATGATTTCTAGCGCATTAATATGCGCTAGGAGTTTGTTCATAACTATGTAGTATACTCCATATCTACCATAACATATTATATGGTTTATTCATTTATATCAAAGTGGAACATCCAATGTTACATTTTATATGGACAGATCGTATCGGTATGATAATGGAAGGGACATCCGATCATCATTACACAACTGCTTATCGGTCTGAGTTCCATCCCTCAATGTGCAAAGTTACGAAAGATTTGAGGGGGATTTTTAAACACAAAAGGAAAGCAAATATGCCTACGAACCCTCTAAAGTGGCCGTTCATAGATTATTTGTGGTATCGAGTGTCGATTGGTTGCCATATCTACTTGAAATTGATATTATGAACCCTATGTTGTTAAGCCGAAGTTTTTATGAAAAGTACAAGAACGAAAGTGTGTATTCTCGTATTTTAAAATAAAATATAGGTAGTATGTTTATTCACTTTGTATCAAATCGGACAATAAAACTTACAACGTCCAACATTACAGTTGATAACTTTATAGTTTAAGAAAACTTAAAGTTTTAGTGACCTTTTTGAAAAATGTTAAATAAATATCCATAATATTTTTACACAGCGCCATCAAGCCCCAAGCATAGAAAAGTTTGTATGAATGAACAATGGATAAAAATTGCTTCAGTTCCTAAATTACAAATATACCTATTTTGTTCCGCGCGGAAATCGAACCCAACCTTTGGTGTAATAATAGCACCTAGTTTCTAGCTTCCTCCTCACTCACTTATATACGAACCTACCTTCCTTTAGAAGTTCACTATAACGCCGTTATTATCCTTGCCAACTTGTAAATTTGGCAAATAATCAGTGACTTTCATAAGGCTTTGTCTGAACTATAAATATGAAATAGGTGCTTATATAATCAAAAACCAATATTTTTATTTCAACTGAAATTATCTTCCATAGATCAGTCTGGATTATCTCATCCATCTTTGCGATTCCCAGAAGTAATCTTCGAACTTGCCAAACAACTGGAAAACAAAGTAGAAATCCTGATTAAATTCCAAAAGTACTTTCAAACTGTTTCATTATAAATTATTCTGTACGTATTTGAATAATGTAAGATCAACAATGGTGCGTTGTACTTTTCCAATGGTAGCAGATGAATTTTCAGACAAAAGAAGTCGACTTGGTAAAGAAAGCTTGTTATCGATATCTACTAATTTTTTAATAAGAAATAAAATATCAGTTTATTACCGTCCCACTGAAAAGACCAATTTTTTAAATCAAGCTATCGTTACAGTGATGCCACGCCCTGTCAGATACGGTTTTATAATCACAAACTCGATTTGACCCCAAAAAAAACCCAAAGACCCCAAGATCATGTCAAGCATTCAACCAATAAATTGACCAAGGAGACCCAATGATATTATAATAAAAATCATTGAGGAGACCTTAATTTATCTAGAAGTAACATTTTTTTTTTAAAACAAATGAATCCGTAAAATATTCAATAAGCTTCTATATTATTATGTAGCTTGTCGACAATTCCTCACAATAAATTAATTTTCCACGCAGTGAGGGCAGAGAAAGGAAAGTTCTATTGTTCATCGCAATTAATTAGACTACCAGAAAATTGGATGCGGTTTGTAAAACGTTGTCGTGCCGTCATGCGGTATATATTCTTAAAGTAGCTCTTGCCTTCCGCTTTTAATAAATATTCTTCTCTTCATACTTTGAATAAAAATTGTCGAAATGATTTTCCGTGATCACAATGAGTTGAGTACCTATAAAGCAAGCACATTAAAAAAAGTTTTAATAATCTCCGAGTGTGATGATGCCTCCTAGCCGGTTTCGGCTACAGCGACTGTTTTCAAAAAACATTCTGAGCATTACGTGGTTCCGCTCGCTGGTGTGCTTTCCAGTGACTGGTGAACCCGATTTTCGCAATAAACGTGCGCTCGCATCGGGGGCACGTCAGCACACCGTTGTTGTAGTGATACGGTATAGCCGCAGGTAATCTGGCTTTCCGGTCATCTCGTTTTTTGTCCAGGTCTGCCCGTCTTTCAAGCTCAAAGCTATGCACCTTTTGATGGACAAGATGCCTCCAGTCTAAACGCTGCGCTGCCAGTTTCTCCCACTGAGCAGGCTCTATATGGCTCCTCTTCAAGTGTCTCTTCAGAACATCCTTATACCTTAAGTACTGGGCTCCGCGTTTCCGCTTACCGTACTGGAGTTCTGAAAAGAAGATGCGCTTTGCAATGCGCTCATCCGCCATCCGAGACACGTGCCCGCTCCACCGCAGCTGACGACGCATAATATATGCTTCGACGCCATTGACACTAGCTCGTCGCAACACTTCGGTATTTCTTATTCTATCAGACCAATTATCTAGGAGAAACATTTTTTTTTAAAACAAATGAATCCGTAAATTCAAAAAGCTTCTATATTATTAGCTTGTCGACAATTCCTCACAATAAATTAATTTTCCACGGAGTAAGGGCAGAGAAAGGAAAGTTCTATTGTTCATCGCAATTAATTAGTCTACCAGAAAATTGGATGCGGTTTGTAAAACGTTGTCGTGCCGTCATGCGGTATATATTCTTAAAGTAGCTTGCTTCTCTTCATACTTTGAATAAAAATTGTCGAAATGTTTTTCCGTGATCACAATGAGTTGAGTACCTATATAGCAAGCACATTAAAAAAAGTTTTTATTATCTCCGAGTGTATTGAAATGTTAAAACAAGAAAAAGCTTAACGCGGGAATTTTAATTCCCAGGTCAAGCTCACTTTGTGTCGCTTTTTTCGGACACAGCTCGGGTTTGTCACCAATCCACATTTGGCAAGCATGGTGATTAAGCCAGTATTAATACATAATTGAAACGATAACTTAATTACAAGGGTAGGGGCCTTTGCCCTGCAGTGGGACATAAATAGGCTCATACTTTACTTTTTTTTCTTATATTATAATTGCAATTTGGTTGAGCAGTTTCGCTTCTCGGATGCGCTGCCTTATATACTTTGTTAATAGAATTTATATACTATGTAAAGCTACATTTATGCTCATATATCGTATTTACATAGGTTGTTGTAATAAGTTAGTGGTTGGCCTGGAATCTTCTGGAATCTGGTCACGTCCCGGGATGGCCTCCCGCAATGGTGTTTAGATGTAGACATATTCATGAGTAACAACGGTGGTACAGATAGGTGGGCTCTCTGTAATGGCTGCCAATAAATTTAAGCCGCTGTTGTGTTGCTATTTGTTTATAGTTTTGCTTGGTTAATGATGTAACAAAATAACATAACTTGACATAAATATTCTTTATTGCACACAAAACAAACAAAAATTACAATAGATAAGAACAAAATGCACAATATAGGCGGTCTTATTGCTAGAAGCGATCTCTAACAGACAATCCCCAAGTAAAGGACTACCGAAAGAATAGGTATAGCAAAGCAATTTTGAATAAAAAAAAATATTTACTTTATGTTATTAACACATGTACAATTGATGTAATTTCAGATGTCAGATTAGTTCTTGACAATTGAACTGTTCTATATCTTAGATACAGTCACTTTTGGCAAGTAAAAAAAAAGAGTCAGCATCATTAATAACTTACTGGCAAGTTATCAAGATGTTATCTAATGCCTAATGTCCACGGCGGCGTAGCTTACGCCTGCTTGCAGCTTACATACAAAACTATGTAACTCTGTCGACGAAGCGTCAACAAAAAGCATGCAGGTTTTGACGCTCCGTCGACAGAGTTACATAGTTTTTACACCAAGCGTATAATGACGAATACACGTCTATGAAGCTACGCCGCCGTGGACATTAGGCCTAACAGTGATGTAACTGGCCCTCAGATTCATAAATGTATGTGCTTTTCTACTAATATTACCTCACGTATAATAGTTTTAGTCGTTTTTGCGTTAAAGAGTTTGTACTCTTAAACGACTAAACTGATTAAGATGAAAATGTATATCTTAGAGTAACACATTCGCTACAATTTATACCCGGCCGAAGCAAGTCTTTATCTACTTAAATATTGTTTGATAGCTATATGCCATAAATATCATTTGGTCAACCATTATATTTCAGCAGTAAGCAACAAATTAAGCAAATAGAAGTATTGGACGCAGACAATATATTGAAATATCTAATTATTTTTTTCAGGCCCGTTTCATTTCTTGTCTTCTAATGCCATCTTGCGTTAGAACTCTAAACCATCTTTTAAACCTACGTAACCCAGCTCCTTGCTCAAAACACTTAAAAGCAAGTTGTTCCTTGTGGTAAAAACATGCGAACTTGTTTAATACAGTTACTTAGTACTTCTGAGATTGCATGTGTTCTTGTAAATAATGGGTTCACAAACATCTCGTCGAATTACAATTCGTCGATGACACCTCGTCGAAAGTACGAGTATGATAAGTCGAACGTTAAATTATATTCTACCGATGGTATAGGTATTTCATCGAAAGATACTTTATCGAATGACAATAAGTCGATGCCTCATTTGAATATGTTAGTAACTACTCGACGAATAGTTCTTATTTAACATCTTGGTAGCACAATTTCATAAGTTCAAAATGTCGTCACAATTACAAAACCTAATTTGTATTACGCAAAAATGTGGTGAAAATGTAACTATAAAACATTGTCTTCCTCGGTCTTAAACGCAATGAAATGGAGTAACAAAACCGTCCTTTAGCAAAATAATAAGCTATTTTCTGTGCTGTTTAAAAAAGATGCTTTGTTGCTTACGCGATAATAACGGTACTGCAAATATGAATATACTGGCTCAGGCTTACTGCGAATTTTATGCCCCATTAACTGTCGTTTGGGGCGACGTCAGCTTTATATAAAGTGACAACCCTTTCTGGGTACGACGCTGCATTTCATACTATATTGGATCTTAAATCCTACATTATAGAAACAGTTTTGCTTTGACCATGATTTTTAATATACGACTTGTCTTTTTCTAATAATGGTCTGAAAAAGGTACAAGTAATGAGGCATGGTAGATGAGAAATTTTGTTGATTTAGACAGACGTGTAATTTTATGAGAAAAAATATTCTTGATGTTTAATTTTTAGTCTTCATTACAAAATTTAAATCATTAACTATTGTAGTCACAAAATAGGATGCCTGCGACAGCTGTCATCGGATTGACAGGAATAATTTTTGACTGTTTCACAATTTTTGACTGTCAAATATTAAATTAATGCATAAAAAAACGTTCATGATTAGCCGGCCCCGCCAACTTGAGATGTTCATTGCTGTCAACTTTCGCTTACATTATCGATTGTAAACGTGTAAAATTTTGTAAGAATTGTTTTGTTAATCACTTTAAACATTAATACACAAAAACTTTTTCAAACTAAAGAATCATATTTGATTGACAATCGGTAAAAAACAATTATTACGATTCAAAATTGGTGTTCGTCTAATCGGGAAACTACTGGACCGGATCACCAGTAAACTCTTTATGACAGCTGTTGCAGGCATCATGCTATTTTTTGACGACTATACCACTACAATATATGAATACAGACAAACGATTTAATCTTATGGAGAAATTGCGGGGTCATAGATTTTCAAATAAATCTTCCGCCATTTTTGTGTGTCAATAGCCTATCTAACGGGATGGCAATTCTACCCTGAATAAAAAAAAACTCTTGGAGACTTTTTATTGCGTGAACTACATCTTTGCCCGCCAACTAATGAATATTTGTTTCATGCCTTTCGGAATAATTATGTTTACGACAGTTCTAGAAAAATAGATAAAAAAAAAAAAACAATGTTGTTCTTGACTTGAGAGTAACGGAAAAAGTCGTATCTATATTAAAACCGGCCAAATTAGTCGTTCAATAATAAACCGCGTATAAAAATGACAATATCTTCTGTTGAAATCACCGCAAAAATAATACGATGTCATGTAACCGTTATTCTA
This sequence comes from Mecyna flavalis, assembly GCA_949319885.1. Taxonomy (NCBI): domain Eukaryota; kingdom Metazoa; phylum Arthropoda; class Insecta; order Lepidoptera; family Crambidae; genus Mecyna; species Mecyna flavalis. Next base: position 14,439,578 of record OX439426.1, read on the forward strand.
TCGGTCATAAAACATGGGCAAAGATTGCCAATGTGAAGATAACTTTAAAATCGTGCCTATAAAGAGTCAAAGTAATGATTGTAATAACCATGACTCCCGAAAACCTATAAACCCGGAACCAATCTTCCGTATTCCCAAGATGAAGGGTAGTAATTGCCCCTATAAACTGTGGTGTCGCTTGGGTCCATCCCCGCATTAAATTTCAGTGCTCCGAAGTTTTTGGCCTTAATACCCATCGATTCTTTTGTCTCAGTCATTTGTTTTTAAATTCAATTTATTTAGGAGCTTTGAGCTATTAAAAAGATTAACATCTTTAGCGGTCGATACAGTAATGATTGTATTGTTAAGTTTGATAAGTTCTTTAGTAACTTAAATGGGTTTTGTTGCTGGCCTTTGAAGATATTAGCAAAGCAGTTTGCCGGTCAGTCTGCTCCGATTCTTGTGGGTGGAGTTTAAGTATCGTCGGAAAGTATGTTCTGGAGCTCCACGAAGTTATTCCAGTCTGTATTTTTTCTATCCGACCCCTTAAGTCGCGGGGTATTATTCCTACTTAGTTATTTTGATCCGAATTAAACGCTTTTTATTTTATTACTGCCAAGGTTTAAAATTGTCCAATGTCCATTAAATTTTTCAACTTTTTAGATCACAAGAAGCAAGCAAGCCATGTGATGACAAAATAAAATGCTCTCCTCTTTTATTTATTTTTTACAATACACACGTTAGACAAGTCTGGACTCGCCATAAACAAAAGAAACTTCTTTTTTGCAGAACAGAACCATTTATAATTCTGTTTCCATTTGGGCTTACTGCTCTAAAGCTCCCATACTTCAGGCTTCTGTCGTCTTCAAATCTGTGAAAAGTACTAGCTCCCAAGTTAATATAGCGGCAACGCCAGATGTGCAATGCCAGTCGAACTTGGAAAGAATTCTAATTGTGAAAAGTGAGAATTTAAACCCCGCGTCCACCGTCCTTGATTTCTGAAACGATCGTTCCACCCAAGTAGTAGTTTGTTAAGCTAACTCTAGGAACATGCTATAAACATGGTCTGGATTTTCATCTAGGTTAACCGCACTTGATAAACAACGACGAAAAGAAATACAACTGCAATAATGTTTGCGGTACTAAGTGATTGCAGCAATAAGGCAGTGTTGTGTTTGTTTGCGATTGGGTCGGTATAGCGAATTCAAGCAGCTGCGTACGGTTGTACAGCACACAACCTTACGGGCACGTGACTTGCGTCGAGATTCTGGCTTGTTACCGAAGTACTTCGTGTATTCTTTCCGTACGTAGCTTCTCCAATGGCAGGTTTCGTAGCTGGCATGTTAAAAGCCTGGTCGTGGTTCAGTTACAGAATGTGACCTAAAACGGTTTTTTTTTTCTTACTCCACTTGATGGAAGTTGATTTTACTTTACTAGATGAAATGCGGGCGGAACGTTGAAATATTTAGTAGTTGCTTGAGTAACTTGAGTTGCTGTTGTTGTTGGATGTAGTATAATTAATTCCGTGGTGGGTCAGGACTTATCGCTGCCTAGCGTGGTTCTGTCCATGTTGGGGAGTCAGGAGGCCTGGGCGGCGGTAGCCTCCTTCTGCGAAGATGTCATCACGCAGAAGGAGGCGGCGGAGCGCGAGCCGGAGGATGATCCCCTCGCACCCGCGCTTCGCAGACGAAGGACGGGGCGAAGGAGGCGGGCTTTCGACCGATTCCTGCCGCCCCTCCAAGATGGAGCCCAGCAGGTCATGGGTGCGGGGGCACCCTAGCCTGCATTGCACGCCTCCATCATCGATGGGCGGGAGTGCCTCAGTACTCCGGGGCACTTCCGCAGTTCCGCAAGAGGAACAGGAGGAGCTCGCAAAGGAGAGCGTTCGCTGGGGGGGCCGCGGAGCAAGGGCTCTGCTGATACCCGTGGCCCCTTCATGTTAAGGCGATGAGGGAGTACCGCGGGGTTTAGTGGGTAAACCCCTGGGCCACTTCCATCTTCGGCCCAGGAACAATGTCCCTCTTTAGGGCATCGGGAGTCCCACACACGGCCCTGTCCCTCCCCCAGGACGGGGTTAAGGTGCGTAACGAATTCCCCGCGAAAAAAAAAAAGTTGTATAATTAATTTATTATAATTTAGCTTCTTCTTTTTTTCTCTTTTTACAGCATTAAATTATTGCGTTTGTCCTAAACATGGGCTGATAGAGAATGCTTTAGCATTAAGTCCGTCTCTTGTACCCTCATTTTTCTCTTAATAAAGTTATTGCAAATAAATAAACAAACGGCTCATCTGATCTTTTTATCTAAAAGTAAAACAGTAATCCAACATGTAAAGGACAATCAAATGAAGGAAACATTCTAAAAAAGTCAGAAATCAAATTAACCTTCACTTTGAGGTGGATCGCGGCGTTTGCCTCGACAATACCACGGTACAACACAATTTCAAGGAAGCGAGAGTAGCACACTTCACCCAATTTACATGAAATTTCCGTCATGAAGAATTTTTCCTTTCTTTCCTCTGCGCCTTTAAATGGTAATGAGGGTCGGTTGGAAAAATTTCAGGATCAGATTAGATTTCCCCCCTTTGTCTGGTGGGGACGCATCCCGTCGTACATTTCGCCCGATACATTTGTCATTCGCAGACACGTATTTTTTGTACCTTCATATTACTGATGCGAGCCATATATCACGAATAGAGGTGCTTGCGTTCTCCGTAAAGTCGTTCTGTAATTTGACCGAGGTGATATTAAATGGTGAGAATGCATATTTTGACTTACTTAGATTTCTTAAACATATTGCTGAAGATAATTTTGAAACATAATTTTTAATGATTTTTATTAACTTACGCGTTCTTTTTAAATTTTAATAAGCATGTTCATACAATCAAATTTAATGTAAAAATAAATAATAACAAAACCAACGACGCTATTAACACACTTTTGTATAAATTACTTAAAGAGATACTTATCAAAAGTATAATGACTGTGATGTTATAATAAATATAATTATATCCTTCGATATTATTTAAACAACCCAAAACTAAGCATAACTTGTAATATGGGTGCCTGATAACGTTGATAACTCAAAATGATAGATCAAAACAAAATATTTGGTCTTATTATGAGGTCTCGGCGACATTGATAATTATAATCTAAAAAATGTTTGCCCGCACATAACGAAAATTCTAGAGATCGGTGTTCCATCGCAGACCTAAAATAAGGTATTCCCAGGTAGATATAACTTAATTTGCAAGGTCGAGGCGTTCCAACCAATCGCGGTATTTGCAGAAATTTGTTGGAAGACAAGCGATTTTTTAGCCTTTCCCGGTAGCTTCACGAACGTGATTAGAAAATTTCCAAGGCACTCTACTCTTTGATGCTGAAGTTCGCGTTTATTAAAGTTATTCACGGACAAAAAAATATTTCTTGTGGTTTTTTTAAACTTGTTACATTCATCGGAGTGTTTTTGACGACTTTATTTGCTTGGTCTCTTTTGTAATGGTCAGATTTTATTAAATAGTTGAGACATACAGAAACTGACTGGTGTATTTGTAACTTTTGAACGAAGTTTGTCTAGTGTTTCGAACGATTGACAATGCTAAGCCGATATCTATTGGTTTCTGATATTTACTCATCACTACTAATAAAATGCAAGAATTACAGTCCCATGTTTTGAAAAACACTATATACCTTTGCAATCAAATTTTTAGAAGAGAGTCAGTAGAATCTACCGAAGCTTAAAGCCTGATAATACTACTTTACGATTTTTTGAAAACATTAATAGCACAAATTTAAAAATAATCTCCGGTGCTCAACCCTTAATAAACAAGTTTAACCGTTGTTAAATATTATAAGACCAACAAGCCTGTGTAATTACCAATTTTCCTGCAAAATAAAAGCAAGCAGAACAAACGTTAAAAATAAGGTTGGTTAAAACTGCTCACAAGATAGGCTAATAACAATAAAAACCGACTGTTACGAGGATTTCAGCATCCGATGTCGGAGCGATGTTACCAAAGAAATCACTTACCAAAGCGTCGTTACCGAAAGCTTGGTGGATCTCGGACAGCCCCGTGAACTGATAACGATGGAATTAGGCGGAATTTTCGCCTCTACGTCTTTCGGAATAAGAGTTAGTGGTCTATGCTACTATGCAGGTGTATTAACCCGGCTATGAGCTATGAAACAAAGCCGGTTAAGATTTCTTGAGCTGCGTTCCGAAAACGGCACCTATTGTTATGTAGGGCACCTAACATGATTCACTCGATTCAATTTGAGAACTGTGTGTGTGCAAATAAATACACATTACTTAAAAATTAACCGTTTCAAAAAGCGCTTTAAAAATCACTTTTTCCTTTATTTTATGGCAAACATTTTTAAAGTATCGTCATGTCATAGGATAATATTTCTACTCCGTCAAATAAACAAATAATTTAAACAAAAAATTATAATTTTTAGCCGCGATTTCTGGCTAAGACAACACTAGTAATTTGAACGACACATTACCCTAGAACCTACTGTTCTCCAGGTGCCCTACATTTAAATCGACAGCGGAACGCAGACTGTTTATCCCGGTGAGTTTCCTGGTTAATGACCCGGCAAATACCGGGAGCAGAGCTCAGCCGACTGCCGAAGCGAAGGATTATGCAGCGTTACGATATTACAGAACGCGGCTTCTTGCGGTGTCGAATTAACACGTAAATGTTTAAGGGAATCCAAATGAAAGAGAATTTATAAACTGGTCTAAAACTGACGTGATGTTAGTTTTGGTTTAAACATAATCATATGAATGGGGTATCGTAATTAAGCGGCTGAAATAAAAAAGTTACTATTAACAAAATTATACATATAGTGATAAAGACAGTCTAACTAAAGTTACGCGGCATTTGATATAAGAAAAATAAACGCTTCCTGCAGCGCTCTGTTTCTACAGGAAAATATGTACAACGTCCTCCGTAGCATAATATGGTGTTGGAACCTAATCGACCACTTTAATTTTGTTGTATTTATTTCTTCTATTTTCTTCTAAATTTTTGTTTTTTCTCTTTGTAAATATTGTCTGTGTCATAATAAATGTTTTTATTGTTTTATCTTAAAATAAGTACATAATACTAATAGTACTTGCCCTATTTGTCCGTAGGTTACAGTTGACTAAAGCAACCCGCCCTAAAAAATGTCGCCAACGCAAACACGATTCAACAATTTGTACCACCAAAGTATAGAGACAACACAGAGGTGACCAGAAAACATTTATCGTTCCAATTTCGGGCCACTTCCCGTATTTGTTCCATAATTTATGAAAGGATGAGCTCAGCGACTGTCGTTTTTCAGCGAACGAGAACGGACTTTCAGCGATCCGTATTTTTCAGATTTCAGAATGTGATCGTATGCTAATAAGGATTCGCTGAACGTGAATTATAGACTTTTTCGTTCTCGGAAGAACTTAGATTTTTTCTTGAAAATATGGTGTAATAAGAAATGGAATTATAAAGTTTGGGCTCATTATTATGCCGAGTATATACGTAAGCCGACGGTTTAATATTACAGACGTTTGACCTCAATATTTTATACCTACCTTTGTATTTTTTCTGTTATACCTCAAGCTACATCTTGATTTTGGAATATTCTGCAATGACTTACCTATATGATACGCATGCAATTCGGAGGTCGTGTGATCGATCTCGCATTGACTTTTGCAGAGTCCGCAGAATTTCTTATACCTAATCTGCCGCCATAATCGTTTCCTAGATTGTGTTCTGTAAATATACGTTGAAGCCAGTGCACACATTAAATTAAAGGGTCAAGGTTTGAGGAACAAACAGTATTGCAAAACATTGAGCAACGTTTTCTATTTAAGTGACCCCATTGAAATAGGCCTATGTTGACGTTTTCCATTAAATAAATAAAATTATGCTACGATCTACGAAGAACACAAAGTCACTGATAGATTTTCAAGTACGTTGTACGTCTCGCCTCTCAAAGCTCGATAAAAATATCTTAATTTTCAAAATTCATTCTGTAAAATGATTCAGAAGCATGCGCTCACACAGTAGGAATTATTTATTCACCGTACATTAATAATGAGTTAAACGAGCTCGTATAAAACATTTTCAAATTAATGGAAATTAAATCAAAGGCACTTCTCGTGAGGAATTCCTTATTTAACTCGAGGGAACATTTGAGCTAAGAAAGATACTCGGCCAACTTAAACCACTTCCTTACTTGTAAATTAACTGATTTAAGTTCGCAAAGAAAAGTTATCTCATGACTGTACACAGTCATTTATCATACTTACAACCGCAGGAACAGTTTACATTTGAACTGAGACTGTTAAAGGTTTCTTTGAAGGCGAGACTTTTTGAATACGTTTGCTGTCTTGGAATTCTTTGAATGTAACTTAGTACTGTTTCTGTTATCTCGTTGAAACTGAGCTAATGCTCAGACCTCAGTGCTACTTTTTATTCCTGGATACCTTTCACAAACTTAAATTATCTTTGGTAATGAAAAATACTACGCTTGAATTGCTTAGTCATATTTTTTAGATGATTTGAGTGAAAAGAATAGATAATTTATTTTTTTGTATTTAGGATAATTATCAAAAATAAAATAATAAGAAAGTAAGATTCTCTAGTAAGTCAAACACAAACGCAAGGGGATTTCCCATAAGTTTCTACCGTAATAAACAATGCCAAGAAACTGGCTACACTAACGGGAACTATATCCTAAACAAATGACGATTGTGGGGGACGCATAACGACGATTACCTTACAAACAATTTTCATAAGGAAGCAAGCTTTTGACACAAAGTCACGCATTAGTAACATATTTACGCGCGAAATGCGCTTACCAGCGTAGTTTCAGCACACTCAACTAGGCGTAAAATAACCCATCTCAATGATATTAGGCCATGTGTAATCGCGGCGAGCCAAAGCCGGGACGTTTGCCCTGTAATGGCGCTTATTTTGTCACATTCGCGTCGCATAAACGTGACGGAGCGGGCACAATAACGCAGCCCGTGGTGTAATAGCCGACGCCCCTGATTTATACTTATTTCTTTTATGTGCCAACGTAATGGCTTTCTTAGAACGTCTTTTAGGATGCGACCACGTTTTGGTGAGCTCTTTAAGCAAGATTACGTTGTATGTAACCTGTGTAGTTTGTTCATTTTTATTTGTCAACATATTGAATTGGTCTTTTTTCTGGTGATCTAACCACCAAGGTTAAGAGGTGCACATTTTTATATTACACAATGTTTAAAGTTAAATGTAACAGGCTACACATAAAAACGAAGGGATAAACATAGTTTACATAAGCTTTTCTAATTTCGAGATACTAAATAAACATGTTATATTATTTCAATCAGTTAGAACGGAAGAAGTTAGCTTTTTAGAAATCAATTGTAATAATAAAATAGACAGCATTAAATTCGCATGTGCGTATATTAAAGAAACTAAAATTGCACAGAGTGGAAAAGAAAACTATCGGCATATTTCCTACACTCGAGTCGAACAAGGGACTAGGGCAGTTAATAACGATTTATGGAACCCTTTTGTTCCTCGTCTCTTATCTGCGTCGTGTGTGCTATTCACGGTTGATTTATTGAGCCAGAACGTCAGGAAGAAAGAACATGAGGCCTATTGTAACGCGAAAGTGTCGCATAGAAGTGCTAAGAGCGTGGGCCGCAAGTGTGTTAAAGGAGTAAAGGAATTCAGTTTGGTTCCGAAACCGGGTGTTGACGGCTCATTTTTTTTACAATCGAAAGAATTTATTCCAGTGTCAAAGACACAAAAGTGTAATGGTTTATTTATAATATTTTTGTTTTCTAGGTTATGATAACTCTCTAAAATTCCCCGGTTTCCCGTACGTTGCCATTAAATATATTCAATAAATTATTATTATAATTTTTGTATGTAAGTTTTTGGTTTTTTACATTTTAGAAATCAAAAAATGCTACATAATACGTACTACAAATATTCGCACAAAAATGAATAAAGAATAACTGCTATATATAATGATAGGGGTCCAAGTCCTGTAGTTAGAATACAAAGGGTTAATACTTTTTTCATTTTGCTGCTAAAAATACGACCAATACAATAGCGCAAACCAAAGAAGAAAATAATGAAAGCGTTTAAACAGTCCAAAGCAAAAAGAAACAGTACACTGAAACATTTTCTCTTATGTAAACATCGCTCTGTTCAACCACAATAGAATATGCGAAAAACAAGCGATACAAAAATGGGAATAAAATCCTTAATGTGGCCTTAGTTATACGAAATAATAATGAACCGAGTATTTCATTTGGGTTTGGGTATATCGCATGATTTACAATATCAGCGCTGAGAAAAAGATAACGGCTTTATTCCCGAATAAATGATGTAAAACAGGAGATGGGGAGCGTAACATAATTTGCCGTGTTCCCTTGCTGGCGAGGGCACGATATATCAAATGTAAACAACGCTCTCCGAGGCGATAAGGAACGAGAAACAAAACACCGGAATTACTGTCATTACGTTTTAGAATGTTGCTGGCAATTTAACATAGGGTAGTGACACCGGTTTGCCGGCCAGCACCAGTTTCCGACCACTTCACACGTTTTTTTGAATAATAGATAGTCTATAGACAGCTCATTTCTAATTTCGCGCCAGTCGACCTGGACAAACTTCACCGTTCTTAATCCAACAGCATGACTTTATAATTTGCGAACTGAGCCCTCAGTCGCCATTTCAAAATTTGGTGTGTTGACACGTGACAAATTTAGCAAAAATAATTGCAGGTGGATCGATTTTCAAATGTAAGATTTTGAGTATTACTATTATTTTATAGGGGTTTGATTTGGTTTTTGTGTAGGATAAGATGTTTAATTTCAATATTCAAGTGCCCAAACTCACCAAACATTTCATAATTTGTAATATTTTTGGTGGTCGGGCAATAGGTTATCGATTCATATGAAAATCTAGTTTCCGACCGGGTGGTCGGAAACCCGGTTTATTTACGTCATTTTTCTTTGCCTACATTGCGGAAACCTTAAATGCACCAACATAGATTCATTTACATTTGTGAACAGCTAGGAATTTGTGACTTGACAACCAGTTTCCGACCGCCAGTATACCTCATAGTTTCAAAGATAATGACCTTTAAAAATACCAAAAGTTTAGCGGCCGACAACCGGTGTAAACAAACCCTGTTAACGGCCGTCTTTAACAGGCGGTCGATAACTGGTAAAATTGTACCTGTTTCCGGCCGTTCAAAAATCGTACTTCCTACTAATCCTACTTCCTACTATATAATAGTATTATGAATATGTATGTATATACTCCTACTAATATTATAAATGCGAAAGTCTGGATGTTTGGAAAGAACACGGGCGAACATCCATAGAACGTTGGGCCTTGATTTTTTATGAATTACACTTACCGATTTACTATTATTATGTAGAAAATGAAGTAATATTCCAAATACACTACAATTTATAAATCCACTCCTGGGAAAAAATAGTTATAGGATGATTTTGATTTCTTCAAAAATAACCCCAATTGTCGAGTTCACTGGATCCGTTGTAAGAAAAGCTTAGGTCGTTTGTTTTAGCTGAAACCGTCATTTAAACGTAGCGAAAGTCGTCAAATATTTAACCAAGCATTCCAACAATAACGACAAAACAAAATTATTACATATTATGTTATTCAAAACAAACAGAAACGAATGATTGACAGACGTTGTATGACATTTGATTTTTTTTGACTTTTCTGTTGCCATTATTTTTTCAGAAAATTATCGTGCCTCTATTCTAAGCTGTCATTTGTATGGGATCTGATCGGAAAATCAGTATTTAAGTATCTTAACTAGCAACATTATTATTATTCTACCGGACGTACTATGCACTATGCACATAACACACCGGATGCACTACAAAACCAATAGTACTTTCATTTATTAGATTATATTTTTATCCCGCGGTAAAAATATTAATTAAAATTGAATTTAAATATTAAAAATCTTGTAACGAATATTAATTATATTTTGAATAGTGGAACGAACGCTTAAGATCGAGCCCATTTCTGCCGATGTCCTTTGAATGTTAAGATGTTTGGATGTTTGTTACTCAATCACACCTAAACGGCTGAACGGATTTAGATAAAATTTGGCACACGTATAGTTTATAACCCGGATTAGGACATAGGCTATAAAATTCCTACGGGAAACGTCTTATTCCTGCGGGAATAACAATTTTGAAACTACGGAACCGGTTTGAATAATTCTATCACTGTGCACTGTTGGAAAGCTACACTATCCCCGGTCAACATAGGGTACTATAATTGATCCCGGAAATGTGGGGGGGGGGGATATTTGAAAAAGGGGATTTTTTGTTTGTGTTTTTGTTGTTTCGCGCCTCGGTGCTCTAGTGGTTTAAGTACCGGGCCGAGATCGCGGGGTACTGGGTTCAATTCCCGGGTCGAGCTAACTTTGTGTCGGTTTTTTCGGACACTGCTCGGGTTTGTGATCACCAATCCGCATTTGGCAAGCGTGGTGATTAAGCCAGTACCCATCATTGTAACGATAACTTGATTTCAAGGATGGAGGCCTTTGCCCTACAAAGAAGCATGCCGGCAGAACGGAGTTCCAAGATCCACTATATAATAGGATAGGCTTTTCGATCGTGTTCTAAATCAAAAGAAATCAACAAATATGACCTTTTGGTTACTCAATTGTATTATTAGGTCGCAAAAGAGAGTAAAAATATACCGCTTATTTGATTTCATTAACTGTTTCACTTTCATACTATAATATACCCTATATGGCTATTGAATAAGACTCATTTTTCTACCGTAAATTAGGTGGCCGATAACCGGTGCACAGGTGGTCGATAACTGGGCCAAGTGGTCGATAACCGGTGTTTTTGCTATTTTTACGAAAAATGTTTATTTTTAAATTATGTTTCACTGCTACGTTTATAAAAGTTAGGTTTTATAAAACTAGACTATTGTAAGATCAAATGTAAATTTTTTGGAAAATCTTGACGTACAGCATCATGATAGAAATCAACTCTGAAGTTAACAAGTCGCTTAAGTGGTCGCAAACCGGTGTTCCTACCCCACCGCTTCTGCGAGCGTGTTCTCTCAAGTGCTATCTTCTTCTGCTTATTTTTGACAGCCCACTTCACTCACATACAAACACACACACTCACTCATTCTTAATTACTCACGCACTCACTGAGAAAAAGTAATAATTGTGTGTGTTAACTTTTGGTATTGTAAGATCATCTAGGGTTGTTTACTTCTGACCGGTCAATCCTGACAAGGCAAGCACAGAACACTTTCCTCTTCGGTTGATAATGAACAACCGACACAATTTAGTTCAATTCATGATCAGTGTAGTGTATTTATACCGATAGTTTTTGTTTTGCGACCGATGATAAAAAAACACATTTGATAACTGTGTCATTCACCTATTTTAACGTCGATATTAGTTTTTTCGTCAATATTAGGTCTCTCACGATAGCCCTTTACGAAATTACCTCCAAAACCCGCAGTCTGACCTCAGAGAGGTTAGGATTTAATGTCGAATTTGGCAGCGGCTAATAGTCAACTATTACCGTTTATAGTTCGACGTAAAGTCGCATTACGACCGTCGAGAGTACATTTAGACATTGACAAAGCCTGTATCTTAGCTGTGATGGCTGTCTGCTCTCACTTAATGGCAATACATGGATCAGCGAGATTAACTCTCACTTTGAACAACGATTCTCTGTTAATTTTTGATAAGTACTGCAATGTTTAAAATGCTATTTAAATTATTTGTGATCCTTGTCTTGAATGCTTGAGATTGTTAAAATATTAATAGGAGCTTATAGTGTGTCAGCGAATATGTATTTATTTACTCAAACAATCTCGATCTCAGATTAATTGAAGAATATTTTAAACGAAACGAAACAAAACTTTTATTATTTTTTACGAGTATGCTTTTCAGTACCGTCACCTTGCTTGCGAGACCTGCGGCCATATGAGGGGCTCGTGATTAAAGAAGTTCGCCATACTTCCCACTAAACCCCTCCTGTTTACCCTTTAGACCCGAAAGAGACGAGCCAATGCCTGCCTTGTGAAAATTGACCGACCCATCCCCGGATGCCTAATGGGGTAGCCGGGATGGCGCCAAGGGGATTACTAAGACAACTATAATGCATAAAATATTAAAAGGAAATGATGCACTTCAAACCGTTTTGATATCAAGCGAACAAGCCACATAATACATTTATAATTCCTTATCTTTATTATGTACTTACGTTTTACGATCGACATACAGTGATCATTATTTGTCATGAATGAAATATTGTTTTCCTTATCATATGTAGCAAATTAGATAACGCGGTCACTTGTAATAGTTTTAAATATATATACTTAATGTAAAGTGTATGTAGTACACCGGAAAGGTTAGCTTACTCTTTTTGTTTAACACAATAGTTATACGATTCACATTAACATTTCATTGGCAGTTTTAAAGCCGGCTTTATACCTTATCGGCTGGTCAATAGCCACAAGGCTGGCACCGGCTCGTTCCAATCTAATGCATGCAACATTAAATAAGCTGATATAATTATTCTATTTTTCGAAGATAGTAGTTACTGTCATGCTTAGACTTGCTATAAGAATCACTTTGATAGAATTTGTTTATTAGAATTACAGGAAAATAAATATGAATAATGTAAGTATTGAGAATAGTACAAAGCCCTGTATTTCATTTATCGTGGTAATATCAAATTCCACATCTTTCCAAGTAAAGTTAACATAAAGTCAAAACATCGTTGCGAATCGCGAGGGAATGAAATACTTCCCGTAAAATAATATCATCATTATTTTCAAAACGATATTCCCAGCGACTTGGCCCAGAAAACATCATCTAGCAATCGCTTGACCTAGAAAGAAACGCCGCGAAATATGTTGCGCTATCAAATTTGAATAAAACTTGCCACAGTATCTCGCGAAATAAAATTACACACTTCACCGCAAACTTGACTGATTTACTGGTTGTAAGTATAATCCTTATAACGCATCTTTTACTTGTTATGTTTATATATATTTTTTATTTTAACCAGATGTCAGGATCCTTGGTTCCATTTCCGGGTCTATTGAAGTCATGAGCTGGTCAATCTTGTGGCTATTGATAGCCACAAGATTCGCAACGGCACGTCCCAATCAGATGTGAAGGAGTAACCGGGGGAGTTTAGTGGGTAGTGGATGCTTTAGTCTCGAGTCCCACACACGGCCGCAGGTGTAGCTAGCCTGCGGTTATGTAGCATAAACGCATTCTCCTCCAAAAAAAAAGGTTCTATTGAAGTCAATAACGTACTTGGCAAAGGCGTGATGATTAAGTCAGTACCTACCTACTCATAATTGTGACGACAATTTGATTCAATAATGACCTTAGCTCTTAACTAACTAGCAGACGTTTTTTCTATGTGCAATTTTAGATTTTAAATGCGTTGTTTTTTAAAACAACATAGTTATAGTTTTAAAGTTATTCCTTAAAATCATCGATCCAATTGACAAAGCCAATGATTTGGTTTCGACAAGTCTCTTAAAAGATGAGATGAGATTAAACAATCAGATTACACACAAGATAATATCATAAAGAATTAGCAAAAAATATGCCAAATTTCGAGAACAAGATTATTGTGTAAAAGCGATTATTCCAGCTTTTTTAGCAATTGATTGAAACGTGGATCGAGAAAGTCTTATAAATTGCGTCGTTTTGGAGGAATCACATGTTTTACTTTGTGAAAAATCAGACACGATTCTGCATAAAAATAAAGTATATTTTGTACGTGATTGTATTGCCATTGTTGCGTGAATAATTTATTTTTATGCAAAATATTTTTATACTTATTAAAGGTGATGTTACTTCTAATAATAAATTGTTAATTTTAGCCCTACGCACACATTGGAACGAGACCTTCCAATGTACAGTCAAAAGCACGTCAGACGTAACACTTTGGACTTTGTACCGCTCTTATGTCGGGGGCATAAGTGCTATTATCGAACTGCAAATGTTTACCGTGATGTGCTGTTGACCGTACCAAACTTTTAATAAAATAAACAAGACCTTGGACACTATTCAGCCAGTGCTATCTATATCTAAACTATGATTATCCTTAAAAACTCATTTTTTGTATCTACATCTATGTCGTTCTTATACAGGGTGGCCCATTCATTGGCGTCCAAAAGAAAAATTTTGATGCGTTATGCTATGGGGTATCCGAAAAACCCCCATGTATGTTCAGCGATTTTTTGTAGTTTAGGAGCTAGAATTATTTTTAATTTTCTTCCGTGGTTTCCAGCTGATATTAGTTTATCTTTTTTATCTATTTTATTTGTAACGTTTTCAGATGTTTTTTTTTTGTGTGATTAATTATGATGATACTAGCTAACACCTAAAATAAAGCGGATTGGCTAAGCATTGCAGAACTTACATAAAATTTTATCTGAAGTTCAAAATTACTGCTGGAGTTCAGTAGTCAAAAATGTTTAGGGCTCTACAAAAAATTAGTGAGGGGTGCTAAAGGTTTCTTAGCGTTCTTAAAAACTGCTAAGGATCTGTTATAATAAATATCATTCATAAAAACCAGACCTTAATAGGGGTTTTTCTCCTGTACCTGGCCTAGAGGCCAACAAAAGTAATTAATTAAGAAAACTGTTTAAAGACAAATTGTCTTTTTTTATTATTGTTTTTTCTTAAGGTGATGATGAATTGTAACTTGTCTAATTACTTAATATTTGGTAATGCACGTGTTATTTTTCAGGTGATTTTTGTTCTGTGCAGATAGCTGTTTTTTAATAGTTTTCACGGAATGTCCCCTTTTAACCTTAAACCTACCTTTAGTGAAGAAGAGCTGAGGCGGAAAATTAAAGAAACAGGAGGCATAGATAGATAGATAGATAGATATACTCTTTATTGCACAAAATTATAAGAATTATTAAATTAATTATAATATTTAATTATTATTATTATTATTTATTACAAATTATTAATTAATTATTTTATTGGTGTTAAGGATGGCTGCCATCACCTACAATTGGCATAATAAGAAGCAACAGGGAAGCTTTTAGACACCTTAAGGAAATTTTTCTTAGGAGATGTAGGTTGTGCATTTCTGTGGGAGGACGCCAATTTGAAAACTTTTTATAGTAGCATTTAAAAATTTATAAAATAAAAACTGTTTTATTGAATTAATCATAACTCCGTCAATTATAACTAAAAATAATCGAAAAACCATAAAATCCATAATCTTAAAAAAATTTTTTTTATTGGTTTTAAGGCCCGTTATAGGAAAAAATCCTTATTAAGGTCTGGTTATTATGAATGAAATTTGTTGTTGCAGGTTCTTAGCAGTTTTTAAGAACGCTTAGAAACCTTTGGCACATCTCACTTAATTATTTTTAACGCCCTAAACATTTATGAGTTCGAACTCCAGCAGTAATTTTGAAATTCAGATAAAATTTTACGTAAGTTCTGCAATGCTTAACCAGTCCGCTTTATTTTAGGTGTTAGCTAGTATCATCATAATTAATTACAAAAATAAACAACATCTGAAAACGTTACAAAAAAATTGATAAAATAGATAAACTAATATCAGGTGAAAACCACGAAAAAAAACTTAAAATAATTCTAGCTCCTAAACTACAAAAAATCGCTGAACATACATGGGGGTTATTCGGGTACCCCATAGCATAAGGCATCAAAATTTTTCTTTTGGACGCCAATGAATGGGCCACCCCGTATAATCCTTATTTCAAATGGATATCCATCATTATGTAATAGTAGTATGTAGTAGTATCAGCCTAATAAGTCCCACTGCAGGGCAAAGGCCTCCATCCTTGAAATCAAGTTATCGCCACAATGATGGGTATTGGCTTAATCACCACGCTTGACAAATGCGGATTGGTGATCACAAACCCGAGCTGTGTCCGAAAAAACCGACACAAAGTTAGCTCGACCCGGGAATTGAACCCAGGACCCCGAGATCTCGGCCCGGTACTTAAACCACTAGACCGTCGAGGCATTATGTAATACATAACATTTATTAATATCGTAATCATAGTTCCTAGAAATTGGCAGATTAAGTTTACAAGTAAGATTAAATTAACTCTATTAATTACATCTCATATAACCTGTAAACAGACATACTCGTATAACAGTTACGTGGAATCTGACTTAAGGTGACATTAACATTAGGCATTCTATGCTATAATTAGATCTTATACACCTTCAAATTTAATTCTTGTTAAGGTGGTGCTTTACAAAAATAAGTATTACGTATATTTTACGTATTTAAAAATAACATCATACAAAATTATAAGAAAAACTAAAGCATCAAAACTGGGTTTTGACTTAACTTATTATATACGAGAACGTTTATCTTAAAAGGTTTATCTAAACTACATAACATTTATTTATATAGGTGCATACGATTTAGACTGCTACGTAATGACTACGATGCTACGGCGCTACGCTACCGCTACGCCGTAGTCGTAACACCTGATAACCTCAACCATGTTATACCTATTTTCCCGAGTTTCTACTTTGTTTATGTAATAGGTATCATTTTAGTTCATAGAATTGTACAAAGGCCAGGTGAGCGGCGGGCCTGCCTGCCAACTAAAGTAATATAAAGATTTTTTTTAATTCGCCAGTAAAGAAGATTTACTGATTCCACATGGTCAGCGCAACATGACATGAATTCACGAATAAATGAATTAATGAATTTTGTTGTTAAAAATGTGGTACAACGTAGAATGTTGCCTTATTAAGTCTCGCGGGTAGAAACTAGTGAATTATAGAATAGCATTGGACCTTTAAGAATGTCTGTAACACCAGTAGACAAATCTAAGTACTGAAAACTTACACAAAGTGTAGCTACAAGTTGTTTTATGGACTCCGTTTTGAGCGTCACCCATTGTGGGGAACTTATAATATCTCTCAGTACCAGCATTGTTTTTCTTATCACACTTTATGTTTGTCTGAAACATTTTGCGGTGAAGTGCGCGATCTGAGAGCAGATAATCGTCTTTGTCGTTTTCTATTAAATTAAGTTGCGCTTACAATGTTGCCAATGGCTCAACTTTACGACTTACTGATAAGACTGTTTTGTAAAAGATTGAACTGAAAGTAGAAGCTAGGTAGTACAGTTTGTTTAAAAATTTTGAGGAGTCTTTCATTTTGTGTATTTTTGTTTGTCATCCTTTTACTGTCCCCATTTTCTCCCGTAATAACCACACTTACGTTTTATATTATTTAAAAAAAGATGTGTCATACTTTATTTTTTAATCACGTAAGAGCTGCTACCTATTTGTGTGTTAACTCTTGTTGTTATCGGTTTAATTTCATAGATTATGGGAGAATTTTCTTACAAAATCTTTCTAAGGGCTTAGCAATATCATAGAATAAAAGGCAGCATGGTGCAATTTAAGGTTTCTTATCATCACGCAAATTCCAGACGTTACAATTTCTAATTCAAGCACAACATTACTTTGTCGGTACGGACAAAATCATCCAAAACACATCAATGTCGAAGTCAATAACAAAGCCAAGAGGATCGTGAAATATGATTCGCGTAAATACTCTGAGTATAGCTGTATCCCCAGGGACCAGATTTGCAATAGCATTCCGGTGCCCGGGATCCTGATCCGAACATCCTTAGTTAATCCCAGGACGGCATGTGTGCGTTCTATTGTAATTAACAGGCCCGCCGCGATATCAGAACAATCGAGATTGTTAATTTCATTTAGTATTGGATCTAGTTGGGTAAATAGATTTGATATCGCATACGCATAATTGATAGATACCATAATCAGATTACAGATTTTGTGATGAGTTAGGATTAGAGTAATTACTTTCATGATAAATTAAACAATTGAATTAATCAATTGAGTCCCTGATATGAATTTAGGTGTGTTGTGTCTTGGCTGTTTGGAAGTTATTAATATGGCGACCGATTTGGTCCAATGGTGGAGAAGTTGACAACTAAATAGGAATTTGGTGAAATAATATAATAAATATCTCTGGACATTTTTCACACAGCGCTATCCAGCCACAAACTAAGCATAAGCTTGTGCTATGGGTGCCAGACAACGGATAAAAATTACTTACTTTTTTTTTAAAATACGTGCATAATATGATACAAACAGATATATTCATGCACACAAATGTTTGTAACGTGCGGGGATCGAACTTGCGACCTTTGGTGTTATAGCCGACTTTTCGACCAATACACCAAATGGCTCGCCCAAATGGTAATGGTAAAAGAAACTGGAGGTCTTATCCGCTGACACTACAAACGTACATTAAGAGACTTAAAGTGAGATTATTAATAATTGGTATGCAGAATTTAACTTAGTAATCATGTAATGAAATGCGATAATTCAATAGTGAAAGGCAATGAATACCACAATTTATCTACGTACATATTTTTAACGAGGTTGGCATTGCGATTTATGAGTTCTTGACAACTTTATTGCATTCCATTGATGTTAACACATTTCAATGCAACAGCATACGAACTGTAAATATGAAAACGAATAAATACGTTTTCACGATTTTCTCAGAAATGCTAAGCTCATCAACATTCCATGCAGGGGCTCTGTTATATTCTAAAAGTTATATCGTTTAACAAGCTGTGCATGCAGAACTTTTATCGTGTTGTCTTTATTGCGCCGTCCCTTTTATTTCAGAAAATAATAAATATCTTTTCAAATAAATACAGTTCAAGTAGCTGTTTTGTGATGTAAAACAATATCTTTTTACTAAATGCGTAATTATCGAAGTTTATGAAGTCGGTAAAAAAATATGTTATTCTACCTCAATTGTATAAGCTGTAATCTGTCACATACAGCAATATATTTTAAAAACAATCACTAAAGTTTTATATATTTTGGTTAACAGAGAAAACGGTTCGATTGGAATGCTCTGCTGTCAATAATATAATATACCATAAGTGTTATTAATTCATTGCTAGTTTTGACTATAGAAAGGAGCTTTTATAGGGATTTAATATAATATTTATCCTAATTTGCACGCATGCGAACAGCCCAAGTTATTATTACACAGTTATTTACAATAAAAATAATTATTCCGTCGCCAACTACAGGTTTATTTCGGCATAAACCCGCAATTTCTATCTGAAAGTGTCGGAAATTTGAAACGCTGCACAATTTTTTTGTCCCAACAAAATAATGTGCTCGTAACAAGAGTTTTGACATTATTATGGAAAATGACACGGAAACGTGAATTTACGGGCCAGCTCCACCCCCAAACGAGAAATGAGTTTCACAGACTTTAAACATTTCTCTCAAACTGTGCGCATGCTAACTTACATTATAAACATTTGTGTCTTAAATTGCTTTAGATCTTTCTTAATGTAGTTAACATCTCAGTTTTGTCTCTTATTCTTATTTGGATTATGGTATTTTGTTATGAAAGTTTACATTTTTTGTTTTTGTAAAGTATTTTTTAAGAAAACATTTTATTTTCTATAGGTACTCTACTAAGTTGTGTTATAATAATAAATAACATAATAAATATCTCTGGACATTATTCACACAGCGCCATCTAGCCCCAAACTAAGCATTCGCTTGTGCTATGGGTGCCAGACAACGGATAAACATTACTTATATACTTTTTTTTTTGTAAATACATACATATTATACATGGAAACACCCAGACCGATACAAACAGACATGTTCATGCACACAAATGTTTGTACAGTGCGGGGATCGAACCCGCGACCTCTGGTGTAATAGCCGACTTCTCGACCATTACACCAAATGGCTCGTCGTATTTAATAATCATAATATAAAAATAGCAAAAAAAAAAGTTTTACCGACGTTAACACTTCTGCATAACACAAAAAAATCCTTACAATCAGACTCATAATTTTAACGATAATTTGATTTTAATGTTGGAAGCGTTTCTTTTGAGGTGGGCCATTAAATCTTAATACTTTACATTCATACGTTAACATAACAGATACCTCTCGTACTGCTCTAAGAATCTTTTTTCATAAATAATGTTCTTCAAAGTTTCCATTCAATAAAATGTTTTGACGGATAGTTTCACAAAATAAAATAACGTGCCCAAGCAAAAATATTCAACATTTTGAATATTTTATAAGAAAATGCTTGACCGTAATTTCTCTGGATTTTAGGCGACGACTCAATGAATAATTTCATGAATAGATACGTAAGCTAAAATTGGTGGAGATAAATTTGAAAGCTTCAGAAAATGAAAGGATTTCTTAACAATTTATCTTCTTTTATTGTAATTTTTGTGTCGTTTAATATAGAATTGTAACGAACCAATTCGTTTTATTAAAATATGTATTAAGTTAAGGAATTTCGAGCCTACAGTATTTCAATATTATTGATAGAAGTTAGTTACATAGTATATATTATTTAAAAGTATATACGTTTCTTTTTAGTGCTTAAGTAATTTTTTAACCGTAATTACAATTTATCTAAGAAACAAACTTTGCCCAAGCCGAAATTTTAACCCAAGACAATCACAAAAATTTATTAGTGGGAGTAAATGAGATAAATATCATGTAGTACAGGTGTACTACACTTTAAAAATTACTGTTTGATAGAAAGGGACATCATTTAGCGACATTTTATAAAAAATCTATAGCTTATAACTAAAGAGCGAGTCCTAGTTGCCTAAATCAAAATATTACAAATAGCCTACTGCCCGCGGCCCGGTTTCACCCGCACGTAATTTCTTTTTTCAAATATCCCCCCTTCCTCCATCTTTCTGGGATCAAAAGTACCCTATGTCACCCGGGAATAATGTAGCTTCTCAACAGTGAAAGAATTATTCAAATCGGTTCATTAGTTTCGGAGCCTATTCAATACAAACAATCAAATCTTTCCTCTTTATAATATTAGTATAGATTAAATAAATCCAGCAACTACGACCCTATTTCCAGTTAGTAACAGCCCCAGTTCAGTCTCTATTTTTGGCCCAGCGTCACCTACAAAATAGCCCATTCTCCTGCATCGCATTAATTGCCACTCGTGACTTGTGACTGCCGGGGTCCGTACACAAAGGTTCTTTATCGTAATTACTACTGGTCATTGTTTGTGTTGGATGGAACAAACGAGCGGAGGCTATCGGGACCCGGGATTAGACCTCCTCCTCCGCATAACAAATTAGATCGATACTCTATCCTTGCGATGCTAGTTTGTTTATTGCTGGCTTAGTTATCTTTTGGAATTACAACAGCTTGTGGAAATTGTTTGGTAGTTAATAAGTTTATTGACACAGTTTTAGAAGCCAAATTTTTCCTTTTAAAGCTTTACATTAAGAAGATAAAAATACCCGATATGTTTACCAACTGACACTGAATTGGCGATCCATTTTGGTGTGTCCTATGTAATAGGCTGTTATTACTGCGCACGGTGGACTGTGTACCTACTTGCCAACCGAATAACAAAAAATCCCCAACATATTGCCTGCCAAATATAAACCAGATACATATTTCAGAGGAAGTGACAAGTAAATAAAATACTAATAAAACGCTAGTCGCACAAATTGCAAAAGCTCTACATGTGGCCAGTGGTGCGGAATTCCGCAAAGGTTTCCGGGGTGACAATCTATAATCAAATATTTACGTCCGCAAATAAACCGACAGATAGGAATCTATGGGCTGTGACGGTAAATAAATTTCTACGAATCGAATTCATTCCCAAAGTAAGCGACTTTATTACATTACTATTCAGAATGGTATACATTTCCAACTATGTCTTTATTCGTGGAATATAACGTGATGACAATTCAAATTGTTGTTGTTTATATTACAATGGGCAGTGTTTTATGTAAAACGTATCGATTTTTTATTATAGATACTTTACTTTGAAAACGGCATTTTCGTTGAGATTCCTCAAGTATTCACATAACCAGGGAATATTACTCAACGTGCGACCACAATCTATATATATAAAAGAAAGTCGTGTTTGTTACAACACTTATAACTCGAGAACGGCTGGACCGATTGCCATGGTTTTTGATTTGTTGGATTTGTTTCCGTCCCGAATAGCAGAATACATCTTAAAAAAGAAAGGATTTTGATCAATTCCCACGGGGACGGGAACCACGCGGGTGAAACCGCGGGCGGCCGCTAGTGTAGGTATAAAAATAAAATAAAATCACTCTTAGCACAATACTTTTAGGTGTAAATATCGTTTTTTGTCATTGGTTCTCAAACAACAAATGAAAATGCACCTTTACGTCTTAAGTTAAGGTTGATTTTTGTCAAATGTTCAAAACATTTTGGCGGTTTTGAACGCTGAGATCATTTTGACGCTGACTGTATCAGCTCGTACTTAATTGCAAATCTGCCAAAGCTATTTTGGTGGTAGGTATATTTTACATTATGACAGTGGAAGCTAGTCAGTTGGACATTGAAAAGTCCTAGAACCGAACAAAACCCATGGCCCCCGTGTTTTATGGCTTGAACGGCAACGGTTCCATGGAGTTCAAAATAAATAATTGCTAAGGAATAGTACTAAATATGTGATGAAATAAATAGGTATACTGTAAATTAATGCAATACAAGAACTCTTAATGAAGAACATCAAAAGAAGAATGATACATGTCGTTAAAAATATTTCCCCGTCCGTTCTTTGCAGGTATTTGCTGCAAGACGGAATTTAAGCATAATGCACTTCGTTTTTCACGTAAACTGCTATTAACATGTTACTTTATGGCAGCAATAATGGCTGAGCCATTTGGCGCCGACAAATGAGAGCGATATCAAGAGAATAATATCGACGGCGAAGGTAATGGACGGTGATTGTCCGGCATTATGTCCGAGGCAACGAGCCTGCATGAGAAAATTTTATGGGGTGTATGTATTAACTGAGTGTATGAACGTTTAATATTTGAGGAACGAGCAGACGAAGTTATCACTCGACAAGTTTATGATTGCAGTTTACTGGTCTATCCGATATTGCCGTAGCCATTGGCGATCATTTGACTGATTTAGTGGATTAGTTGAGACTAGTGGACTTGTCGACTATTACGGGTTCAATTCTTAGCTTCTGTGGACTGTGTAAATAATGCTCCAGGTTATTTGTTTAAGCCGGTGACATTGTGGACAGGCACGTCCATTTATAGGATGCCACCATCAGGCAAGGAGGAGCAGCCCGTGGTTTAGTGGATACACTACGTCCTTCTTAGGGCATGGGAAATAAATGTCGTCCCTCGCTTCTGATGGAGGGTAAAAGTATTGATTCCGCAGGTAAAAAATAAATATTGAGAGTAACTTCACAGGCAGACATAATTCACTGATAACACCGACCAAAATAAACTAAGATCGCAACCATGTCAAAGTTTACGGCAGCAACACCGTTGTAAAGCAAGCTTCAAACACTGAAAAATACGAGCACCACCGCCGTGACTCTGGGGAATTTATTGAAGTCTATTCACAACCGAGCCTTTGACACTTTGTTTCACGATCCATTGTTGACTACAACGCTGCCCGCACTGAACATTATTTTAAGTAAATATCTAAAGCTCACGATAGTGTCGTTCTCATATCGATAGTGAAATAAATACCTTAACAGATTATTAAAATTTCCATTTAATATTTGATAATTTTAGAACGTTTGTCATTAGGTCACTAGGGTTTAAAAGCCAAAAGGTTCTCGCCGCCGCCGACCCCTTCTGTGTCCGATAGATTGTGTAACTTGCAGAGTGGGGTATATAGCATTACGCCCGTGGCTTCACCTATGAGGACTATTGTGACATTATCCCGCTGGGATTTAATGTCTTTCCGGGATGAAAGTACCTAGTCCATTTCAGCGTTCAGCTCATAAACTATCACCATAACAAAAGTCATGATGATAAGTTTTGGCGTGAAAGCGAACAAATAAACACATTTCACATTTATGAAGTCCGAATGTATTTTAATGTCCATCACCTTGTTTCCTATATTAAATCATAGTTCTATATTAAATTATATACTTACATGATCGTTTTCGTGATTTTCATGAAGACAATTGGTAAAAATATACTAGCGAACAATTTATGTTTGGAAAATATACGTCAAAATAAAAAGTTATCGACAATTAGTTTAGCACTACACCTCGACAACAAACCGATTCATACAATGTAGTGCTAAAATACGAGGCTAAAAAGTTTATTTTAACCTCCTTACCCATGTTCCCCCAGGCGCCCCTGGGGACAAAACGGAAGTTTTCCGAAAGGTTCGGTGGATTTTATTCCGATTGCTCTGCTGTGAGAGCTTCACGGCGAATATATTTAAATACATTGTGGATTGTCTTTTAAGAATGCTGAATCAGGTCTTTCGGTGGAAGATAAGGATAAGTCTTGTTTAATTAAACCTTTTTTTTTAAAGAGTGAGTCTGGGAATTTTGGGCCCGACTTTTTTCGAAGGCCGGCCAATTTTTTTTAGTGTTCATTTGAAACTAAAAGAATTTCTTTTGTTAAAAAATATTTATGGAAATCGTGCGATATTAATTGCCTTAATTTATTTTGTAAAAATTTATGGTATTCCTACGATATTAATTGCTTGTGAAAATTGATAATGATGGAGCGTGGTCAAAATTAATTACCGTGAAACATTTTAATCATCTCCTATCCACACATATACATTTCATTGAGTTCCCAATATCAATGCGGTGAAAATTATTTGCACAAACAGTGTATTATATTATAACCGATGACGATTACATAATATTCTATGTCAATTTGATGAAATTAATGTCGTGGCTGCGCCCTTGTGTCGAAATTAAAGATTTTGTAATTATTTTGCAAATACTTTTGCTAACTATTTTGCTTAATCTTTACGTTCTAGCTGAAAAAGGACCAGAATGAAAAAATATCCTTGAAACTTATTTAGAACAATTATTATTTATGCCTGTATTTTATTATTATAAGCTTTATTTTCTGTATGTATATATCTATGAATGATGTAGAAAAGTACATTGGTAGAACTATATTTCATATATAATTGTTCTTAATTATTTTTAAACTCTTAAAATACATATAACGAGAAAAATGTATTTTGTTATTAATACAAAGGGTTTATAAGGTAAATATTGGTTTTTAATAACTTTGTTCTGTAATGTATGTAGATTAAATGTTGATCTTTTAAGCTTCACTTAAGCAGCACTTATTTGTATATGTTAGTAATTTCTCTGAATATGTAGGTCTTACCACTCGGAAATTGCTAGTCACAAATCGGCCTTGAAACAATTTCATGCTCGTTAACGAAAAACCAACGGAAGAAAATAACAAATCATTAAAAATTTCCTGTAAAAATAAAATGTAGACGCAAGGAACCTAAAATAAAAGCACGTCACAAAACGCCAGCTGTTGCGAGGTCGTATAAGAATTTCTTCTTGCACATTAGTTGAGGCTTAAGGGGTTTTTTACGTCGCATTTATTAGTATGTGGCGAGGGGCTTAGAAAATTACGTGACATCGTAACCCGAGATCGTAAAGGGACCAAGGTGCGTGCCACACGGCCTCTTCGGTGTGACGGAAAAAGGCCCAAGATGTATCCAAGAGCATTCAATAAAACACTGGGAATGGTCTGTTATGTAACAAAGATATTGTTGTTTCGGAACGGAGGTTTTGATTTTGAGAATTCTACTCTTTTGAGTTTTCTGTGCTGAATATAGAGCTTAATGCCATTGGAGAAGACTAACGTTAATGATTTTTGGCTATTCTATTATAAAGTAGCCTTCTGGAGACTAAATAGTTGATCAGAAAGGGTTAATTTACATTTATTTTGTAAGGACAAAACAAATATTCCGAAGATATATTATTATTTATTTACATTTTTAACCACTTGTTTAGTTTCGGTTATGCCCCCCCCTGGGCGTTTTCAAAACCTCGAAAGGCAAAGCTACTCATACGTCAATCTTCTGTGTGACTACTGGTACTTCCTCAGTCGAGAAGACCCAACTGACAGACAACAACTGTCTGCAGTGTTGTTCTTCACTAATACCTATATATATTTATTTTTATATATTTTTTTATGCCAGAGGCGGCAAACTAGCCATCGGTTCGCCTGATGGGTAAGCAAGCACCGCCGCCCATGGACATCAGCGACACCATAGCGACATTTTTGTGAATTTATACAAATATTTTAAATTGTGTTTTCAATGCCTCAAACACCTAATAAATTGCTTTTACATCAATACGATGGTTATTCCTCTAAAAAAACAACTCGCCATGATGTCCGCAACGAAAAATCCCGCAAAACGTAAAAGTTATAAATGACAGTCGAGTGTAAAACAATTAATCAAGGAAATTGCCGAGGCCTGATGAGTTATTGCGATCGCTAAACAGAGTACAGAGACAAGCCCTATTCATTCAGATGTGTATGCATCTGTGCTGTGTGTACTGACGCGACGGGACAGCGGGAGCAAAGGCTGCTTCCACACTCACTACTAATATTTTATATGTTTTTTTTTCAGTAAGTTTCTTTCCAATAAATAATAATGTCCTCCTAGCCGAGTTTTCAGCTACAGCTGCCAATCTTACCAACCAACAAAACTGAAGTTTACATGAATAAAGAATATTGATGTTGATTTAGATTTCACATTCCAATGTCCCAATGGAAGTGCATACTCTTCTGTCAAGTTAGATCGATTGTACTCGGGAATCTTACGCTTATGCTTCGTTTACATGGACTATCCGACGTGACCCAGCTGGACTGTGACATTTATACTAGAAGAGGATTGAAAGTAAGCCTTTGTCTCTAAACAACTCTCATACCATCCCCATATCAAAAATCACATTCATCTGTTGCTTCTTCACGACGTGAAACAAGACAAACAAACACGTTCGCATTTATAACAGTACTACATAGGATAAATTGGTCAAGCCTAATAATGCTGACTTTCCTAGGTACCTACTGTCATAATCCTTATAATGTCAGCCGTAACTGGTATCATGCTTCATCAAAAGCCAATTTTGCCGGAACAAGGCTTGAGGTAACCAAGTATTTGAGATACGTTATTGTATATCTGACGGATTCAGTTGAAGTCCGTAGGGAATATCGTAATACAGTATGGTAACACGATCTCACTTGGGGCGAGGTGTTGCTACGATGAACAGATAGGCATAGTTCTAATCTCTCTTCGATCAATCGATATTAGCATCGATTTTCTTTTTATTAGTATGGCCGCTAACAAGTTGAAATAATTATTTTCATCGCAGTAGATTATTAAGGTGTGGAGTATGTAAGTGCCTTGGGCCGGTCAATCACTATAAGACAGGCATTGGCTCATTCCTCTCGGCTGTAAAGGGGACACCGGCATAGTAAAGATGTTTACACATAGTACAAATAAAGTTAACAAGTGACGTTGCATTTGCCATGTTGTACTTTTGATCACATAAAATAGATGAAATGTACAGACACTTTCCATCAGATTGAGTATAGTCAATTATAGGGTCAATACTTAAGTGAAAACTTGCACAAATGTCTCTTAAATCCGCTTATAGGACCCAGAATTATAAGAAGAAAAAATCTGTATTGTAAAGGTGTTCCACAATATAACGGTACAAGTTTGCTTAAAAAAGTCCTTAGTATTAAACAAGAAACTTAGAAAGGAATTTATCACCAAGAAGATGAATTAAAGGCTATTGTATTTTTTCGTTTATGTTATATCTAAACATTGGCTCAATACAAAAAGTTGCCCGTCTGGTATTGCCTTAAGGGTGGCCGCTCGGTTTAAAGCCCGACAGTGATAAATGTTTCATTTATTCTACGGGTTGGATGCACAGACCCACTCCCGAATTTGGTGGATTTTATTATTTAATTATTTGCCGAGTTTGTGGCTTCTTTTAGACAGTACTTTTATAACCACGCTTTTTAATTGATAGTCTTGGAAATGAAACAGTTTTATGTTCACCGCATTTAGTTATATTTTCGGTGTTCTCATACTGCTATTACTCAACTACCTAAAGTCTACCTTTATCTCAGAAATGTTAGTCTTGAATCCAGTAAAGAAACGAAGCGAAAAGTGTTAAAAAAGGTATCATGTTTGATACTTTGCGTTACGTTTTTTCACTGATTTCATGACAGTCGCCACATTGCATTAAATTACATGATTTAGATTGAATACATTTTCAAATGGGAAAGATATTAATAAAGTGATATGAAAAAGTCTTAATAACTTGCTTCAATCATTCCACAGAGAGTGTAGCGACGCGTCATAAATCACTGCTATTCAATGGATAAAATTAACTTCGAAACTAACGCTTGAGACGCAATCCTATTGCTTACTGTAATAAAAATAAATATAAAAATACGAGAATTTTTATATATATATTTTTGCTATTGCTCACTATAATATTTATTATACATATATTAAAATTGCTGAAACAAGATTAAGGCCATAATTTTCCTTTTTAAGATCTAGTTAGTGTGTTATCACTCAAAGTGTAAATTGATGTTTAAATATGTATATGCAAATAGTTCTATGAGTAATAGTTGTTTACAATACGCTGAAAAGTTGTACAATACACTGAACTACTATAATTTTTTTTTTCAGGTAAGAGCCGTTAATTATATAACACGGAATTAAATTATGGTAAGTTTTGTTTGTAATTAAAGTTAGTTTAAACATATTCACAAACCTTTTATGCGGAGATCATAATACATTGATCTGACCTAAAAGTGAGTAGCGTGAGTTCTGTTAAAATATTGGAATGTAGGTAGGTACTCGTGACACGAATTTTTTTTTAATTACACTCTCAAATCAATTGTTTCAGTTGTAAAAACCATTGACAGCATTTCTGCTCTCAATTAATCCCCCTTGTACCATTGACGATACAACTGGGAATCATTAATTCATATTTTTGCTGCCCAAAAATCCTGCAAAGTTTTCACATCAATTTCTGTTCAAGGGTAATATATCTCCTAGGAAATATCACCTCCGAAATTACCTCTGTTCCCCTAATTTGTAATAAAGTATAAGGGACAGATCTATTTCAAATGCAAATTGGGAGGGAATGACCTTCCTAAATCTTCCAGAGGTCTTTGACCCAACCCGAAGGAAGAGTGAAGTTTGAGACCCGAAGCCGGCAATTTTGTTGTGAGGCAAAGATTAATATCTAAATAGTCGGATGGGGGACAAATCCTTCTGAGAATCAGAATGTCAAACTAGGACGACGTAGAGATGATAGTTATGAGATGTAGTATGTAAAAGTATGTCCTGGCTATTTATTTATTTCTTACTTATAATTAATATTATACGTTCGTTTTTTATTAAAAAACGAACGTACGAGTACGTGCGTAGTGCTGAGAACATTCAGTAAAATTTTGTAGTGTGCGTTAAGTATTTCTGAATATTGTATTAGACACCGGCAAATGTTGAAATAATATAGTTCTGTTATACTCGTAATGACAGAAGCAAATAGGTAGTGTTTTGAAATAAAAAAAAAAACAGGAAAAAACAACCTGTAAAACCAACCAAAAATTATTTTACCGGGTTTCATCAAAAGCAACGTATTCTGACGCTGACAGAAAAATAACCTGGCAATATTTCATAATTGGAGCTGAGCGAGAAAATACAAATGAAATGTTGCATTGAAAAGCGTCCAATTTAGGGTTGTCAATCTCACGACCTCATTATATAGCACAGATTTGATCACTTGTTGAAGATATTATTATAAAATGATCAGATATAGTACGGTCAACAGCACATCACGGTTAACACTTGTAGTTCGATAATAGCACTTATGCCCTGGACATAAGAGTGGTACAAAGTCCAAAGTGTTACGCCTGACGTGCTTTTGCTTGTACATAATTATGTTTCT
The DNA here is from genome assembly GCA_949319885.1 of Mecyna flavalis. Lineage (NCBI taxonomy): Eukaryota > Metazoa > Arthropoda > Insecta > Lepidoptera > Crambidae > Mecyna > Mecyna flavalis. The sequence continues at coordinate 14,469,392 of OX439426.1, forward strand.
GTTTTAATTTGAGTAATTTTATTTGTTGAACTCTCTAACCGGGGAACGATATAATTAATTTATTATGCATTCCAAAAATGCGCACTGGCAATTTTAACCACCCCTCTCCCCGACGCAAAATGATAATTATAAACTTGGGTCCTAGTCCGACTTCGCAGTTTCGATACTTAAACTAAATCACTTCGGATCAAACGCTGTCACTTTTGGCAGCCAGCCCTACCCATAAAACAGAAGTACGGCGGACAGTAAAATTGCGTGAAAGGCTACAATAACTAACCAGCACATAATATGAGCGGTCGCAAGGGACAAATTGAAGAGCGGAACCAGCCTTCTGTTACAAATAAAAAGTTATTACTTTTTATGAAAAGATTCCGTTGTCCGCTTTGTGAATAGCTACATGTTTTCTTGAACTAAATTTAAATGACGAGCCCTGTTCTTAGTAAAATAATAGCTTTTTTCCGCAACTTTTTTCGTGTGCACTTATAATAAGGCAATCTGGGTAAATAAGAAACTATTAACTTTAAAGATAAGCGTGCTTTATCTACTTTGTAGATGTTTTGTATCGCTATAAGAAGACAGCGCTAATGATACTACAAACTGTTATACGGATAGTAAGGTGTATGTTTGTTAGGTGGACTAACATAACAGTAGCTCGTCCATTGTCCCCCGACCCGCCGCTTGCATACCTCAGGGGATGACTAGCGATTGCTCGCAGTAAGTAATATACATACGGTCAACAGCACATCACGGTAAACACTTGCAGTTTGATAATAGCACTTATGCCCCCGACATAAGAGCGGTACAAAGTCCAAAGTGTTACGTCTGACGTGCTTTTGACTGTACATGCTAAATAAATATCAGGTTCAGTACAATTGTTATAAATTATATCATTTGCATTGTCCACAAAATTACAAATCAAAATGTCCCATTACACAAAAGGATCGTACATGCGGTGAATTATGTGCGAGCGGCACAATAACTAACCTGTGCATAAGAGCGGTCACGGGGAACAAATTGAAGAGCGGAAACAACCCCTTTGCCGTGTATTTATAGTCCATTTTTATATTATCCTGCTTTGTTTGCGAGCCATTTTCGACAATGACTGTTTAATATTTTACGGATGATGACTTCATTAGTAGGTGGTAGGACAATGGTGTTCACTGAGTAGGTTCCGGCGGTATTTGGAGCGATGCGGGGTTTTTAATGATAATATTTAACCAACGATATTTTATAAAATCTTTATATGATACCTGGGGATGGGCTGCTGGTCAATAGTCTGGAACCTTGGGCTCTACGAACAGATAATCTTATAATTCCTGTCTGGGATTCGAACTCGGATAACTACTGCAAGTATTATATAAAGTATAGTAGTGTGTTTAACATTTATTTTGCGTAATTTTTGTGACTACGACGGTATGTATAAAAATAGCTTTTCCGTAACTTATTGAGACATCGTTTTCTGTAAAATAAATGTCAGGTCTAACCATTGATAGTATCAATGGGTCTATCGAAATATCTTAAAAATTTTACTTACAAAAATTCGTCGTAAAGTCTTAATTTAAGAAATATTTTTCTTGTAATTGAAGTGAAAATTCGAGGCCAAGTCACCATAGCAACGCCCAAGAGACCTTGATAACCTGCCAAGGGACAAGCTGCCCGATTTGTGACTGTTGATTCAAGTCCTGCGTAGTTGGGTAATCATTAAGATCACCAATATAGCCGAAGGTCAAGTAGGATAACACTCATGCCGTCATTCTTAATTGTGTTTTATCAATTTAAATTCCACAATTACTAGGCAAAACATCAACATTATCACCAAATGACTGCGCATGCACTAAAGTCATGAGAACGCCCCGCCAACGTGCTACCCGTTTAATCAAAACGAAATGGCAACCCCGAGGCTTTAGCACGCTATATTTCGTGAGAAAACATAATGGTTTTCCCATTCGTTTAATAATTTAAAAGCCTGTGACGGGGCCAATACGATCATTTATCGTTGACGTCGCATCATTCATGTCACGCCTTTCCGTAATGAAAATAAATGCAGCGGGAACTATCCTCTGGGATTAGCGTCCGCCATAAATAGGGATTAATGAGGTTTAATTATATAGCCTTTTTGCCCGGGATAGTTGGGGTTTTCAGGACACGTCCGCAGTATAAGCGCGCTTCGTTCACGGCCCGGCTAACTTCGACGTTGGTCTCGCATAATGTTATGGCGTATGTGAGGGCTGTATTAATATTGCTTATTAGTATTTTATTTATATCCAATCTGGACTTTGATCCTTAACTGGGAGTCTCTAATCAATGATATTTTATTAAATATTACGTTCAAAAAGTATGTGTGACCTCAAAAGCAAAGGTTAGCAATTTATGACGAATAATTAATTTTGATGTGTGGCGACAAAACAGCACGCCTAGCTAATATTTTGACACACAATTCAATATCAATGCATAGCTTTAATTAACATTATTTACGGACATTCAAATAAACACTCAATATTTACCAAGTTATAATAGTACATGATTTTGTCCACACAAATTATCAAAGTTCATTTACGAACGTCAACATCCAATTGTACGTGTGTCATTTCGTATTACGTTTCATTTTAAATTATTGTTGTCTAGCTGAAAGAAGCTCTAAATTTAGAATAGCTATAAGGAGAATCGCGTAGGCGAGTCTTCTTAATAACAGGCATACTTACATACATCATTGGTATCAAGAGAACATGACTAAGGCTAAGAACTCACGGCGCTGTTTTAAATCGCGCCCGCAGCGGTTGTGGCCCTGCAGCTTCTTGCGGTTTTATTTCAAAACTCACAAGACCGGTGATTTGTGCGATTCCGCAGCCGCCGCGGTTACAAACCGTCCACGATAAGTTGTCTTTTGTTTCATTACGCTGCCGTATGTCACTAGTGCAAAATGACGTCTAATTTCTTTACTTATGATCGCCTCCGTGAAACAGTGGCTAAGCCGCTCGGGTATAAAAACACGGAGGTCGTGGGTTCGATTCCCGCCTTGGGTCTGGTTGGTGGTAGGGCTATTTCAGAGTCCGATTGGCTAGCTACCAACCCCACAGGTGAAATCTGTCTCTTACCATCAGGTGGGCTGCGTGCCTGTCTGCCAATTGACCTAGTATAAAAAAAACCTCCCGCCCGCGCCGGTTAATATTGCGGTCGCCCGCCAAGCGATCGCAGAGCGCGCGGGCGCTACCCTCCTCGGCTGCGGGCGGGAATCGTGAAAATCGGGTGAAAGTCGCGTCGTGAAAACGGCGCTGCTGTGTCGTTCTCCAAATGACGCAGCCGCATAAGCTGAGGCAAGAACCCTGTTGGCCTGTCTGTTTATTAATTTATTGTTTTACTTTATGTATTGTCTGTGCTTTATGTTTTTTGTCTGTTTTTGTTTGGCCAATAAATGATTTTTCTTTCTTTCTTTCTTATTTTTTTCATATAAATTAACATTCTACAGAGGCTACGAGCCCGCAACCGCTGCGAGCGCTATTAAAAACCGCGCCGTGAGTTCTTAGCCTAAGGAATGCAATTCTGTCGGAAGAAGCCAACTGTAATGTAGCGTATGGGATCCTTTTATATTCAGAGAAATACCTATTGTAATTTTATTGAATTCCTACCAAGAGTTTATTATTGGATTTTCTTAAGAACGTTGAGGTAATTTTAAAATGTATGATTAAGATATCATACTTTTTTATTTTTTGCTTCTTGCCTCGTATTTTAATTTTTTTTTTCTTTTGAATTGTAACTCTCATTTACTGTTCCTTGCCTAAAAGCGGTGCCTTCAGATAAGATGATTTCTGTAAAGTTGTAGTATATGGCTGCTGCGACACAAGCATTCTTGCTTAGTGCAGAGCCGATAGACTTAAGTTGTTTTGTAACTGTTTAATAGAAATTAAGAAAGAAAGAAAAGGCGTCAAAGTCAAATACATATGTAAATATCACACTTCAATACATTTCAATCATTCTATAATAGCTTTAGCAGTTGCTGGTAACCAAAATAAATAAATTGTAACATAAATAGGTACACTCTGTTTAATAAAAACAAACTACCAAAATGAAACATAGACAAATGTTCTGAATTTGTAAGTTTGTTTTTGTTTATTTTGAACGAAATTCAGGCTCACAACGAATGCGAGATATCTTTTTTAAGAGGAAAGCACGGAGCCATTTTTCCATACAAACGCTGTCCCCTGTTTTCTCCCTGGATAATGCCATTAGTGAAATATTTTTTTTTTTCCAAAAATCTATGACCACTATTTGCATGTCCCTATGTTTTCCTTTTTTTCATAAATTAATAATTAAGAGAGATATGAACCTTCAAAAACCTAAAAAAATGGCCAGATTTTCCGCTGTGTTTAAACATCCAGAAAACAAATTTAACTAGATTTAATTAAAAAAAGGAAAACATAGGAACACGGTCAAAGCCTTTCTTTAATTTTTGATGAAAAAAATAGTTAAATCGGTCAAGTTTTGGAGGAGAAATCAGGGGACTACGAAACGTTGATTTTCCGTACTATAATAGGTATTTTCGGTCCAAGCTGCAGTTGTCTCTATCGCGCTCTGCGGGGGAGGCTTGAGGTTGGGGAGACGCGGACTAATACGTATACTCTCTATGACGTGACGTAGTCGATAGTTATATCGATATCCTAGTGTTGTTCATCGATATCGATCTTCCAGTTAGAATATTTTGCGTGAAGTGCATTTAGCAAATTGTTGTGTTGTTTTATTGTTGGAAGGTATTATGTAACTGATAAACTTTTTCTTGACAGTTTTTTATGAATTATATACTAAAACGCCTCGACTAGGCCGTCGGATTTAGACAAAAAAAGAAGCTAAATTCGCAAAGCGTGATGTAGTTCTGCATTTTAAGTATATTGTATAGGTCTGTGAGAGTAATGTTATTTCAAATTTGCAACTTCGAAAAACCTGTGGAAACTGAGAAAATCGAGAAAATCTTCGAAATTTTGGGACTTTTTTTACTATTTGCTCTCCAGGGCCAAAACTATGATTTTTTTGTGAACGACACACTACAATAATAAACTGTATTAAAGTACCTACCTACAACTGGAGGCAGCTCTATTTGACTTCATAGAAGCCAAGCTATGGCACTTCGAAGGTGACCAATATTTCTCGAAAATAAAATGTGAACATGTACAGCTGGATAAGCCCAACCATTACATTCGCTTTGATAAATCCCAGGTCCTTGCCAGAGAGAATCGCTATATACCCAGAATGCTACGCGAGGCCATTGAAATTAAAAAACATCATAATTTCATTATGTAAGATGGTTGGAATGTACCACCTACTTGGGACCCAGTATTACCTCTAATGGTTTCCAATGGACATCACAATACTGTGCAGCTTCAAGACACCATCAGCTCCTACTGGCCCTACTGCGTGGATAGGAACGTATTGAATGATAGTGAAGACGACAGTTGCTGATTATTCTAAAATAACTAAAAAAGTGAAGGTAGAAATAACAATTTTTGACGCATAACACCTGAGTCATACCGTGATCACGGCCACTGAAAAGTAGTCGAAACGTCGGGTTTAAATTTCAAAATGTAGAATATACGCGAGTTTTCATCCGTTTAAAGTTGTTTTATTTTAACTTTGCTTGAGTGTTACATTTGCCACAAGAGAAAGCCATATAACTTTACTCGTGGAAAAAAAAAAACAAAAAAAAAAGTTTCTATTAACAAATGCGAATAAATTCACAAAAAGCAATAGGGGTACTCGTCGGATCCGATCCACGAACCTATCGGTGTCGATGAGCAGTACGTAGCCACTGTACCAGCAAGACATAATACTGTCTGTCGAAATTAGTGACCTGTTTTTTCCTTTGCATTGTCCGTGAACATTACCGGTTTTAAATATTATGCAGAAGTCTATTTTCTTTTGTTCTATTCCTTCTTAGCTGTGTGCAGGCGGGCGCGGGGCGTGGAGGCGGCGTGGCACGCAAACATTGACAGTCTCACTTACACATTGATAGCTCGGTTGTTCGGGCACTGCGCGACAGCAATAGATTTTACAAAAATCCAATTTTCAATTTTCTCACCCTTAGTATTTCCTCTTAACATATCAACTGTGCATTCGGGTCGGTCTATGTTTGGTCCATGATGTTCTCATCACAAACTACATTATAAAAACTGTGAAGATCTCAACTCCTTCGCCATTCATCATTGATCAGATATCAACATCGAGAGTATTGACTCATATATGTCATAGTCGCGCTGTCGCCTCGTTCACCCAATAATAAAGCAAGAGAAAATACGGCTACGTAAATTATTCAGTCTTATAGCCCAACCATTAAAATAAAAAACCTCGCCATGTTGCGAAAAAATATTGGAACTAATTTCTTCAAGTGACAACAATCAAATAAAAAAACAAGAAGATGTCATTCATTATCGCTGTCTGTCAAAGTGTGATGTCAATTGTCAACCATGCCTTGTTTTTATTGGATAGTCTCAGTTATTTGTGAGTATTCCCATAGCAACCACATGTTGTAGCTATGACCGTAGCTAATGGCGCCTCCAGAGCACTCCAGAGCAGATTTTGTATTTTCTTGGTCAGGCTTGGTAATACATACATTATTTTTAAATGGAAAATTAATATCTACATTTTTTAAAATAATAAATAAATAATGTGCATGGTAAGCTACGTGAATAATTCGAGATGATGACTGGTTAACTTCACAATTCTCATATTATAATCAACACTTGCTTCAACTCCTGACGTCACATTTCAGCCAAAGCGTAATATAGTCTGTGAATTAGCCAGTAGGTGGAGTCTCAGCTCTCGGAATAGTGATGAGCCTCGGAAGTTTGGATAATTAAATTTTCTCCTCAGATATTTATCGGAACTTCTTTATGAATCAAAGTAGTATTTATAATACAACAATAATCCTTGTGTAGAAGTCGTTATATTAACCGTGAACGTACTTGAGCGAACAAACGGTTTCGTCAAATATTGTATAATTAAACTTAGGCTTTGTATAACAAGGCTAGGTAGGAAATATGTATGTATTGTATTTCCAACAAAAGCTCATTTAGTGGTTCAAGTTCCAAAGACTAAGCACAAAGCTTGTTTAATGGTCTTGTTCGATTAAATTATTAATTAATGAAAATAAATATTATTCTCAACTTTTTCATTGACTTAGCGAATTTCCACCTTGTCAGAGTTTTTATATTTTCTAATCGGGCATGACTAATGAAATCAACCATTATATTAACTTGATGTCTTCACTACTTCACTGTATGATCAAAGTGATACTTATCCATCTTAAAGGCCAGGGGACATGCAAATGCTTTGCTGGCATCCAACTAAATTGTCACCTGAGCTCCTGACCAATTCGAGTTCCAAGGTATCAAAAGCGTAACCATTTGGGAATACTGCCGCTAGAAGTTGCATTCGCAAAACCGTAATTATGAATTGTTTGAATTACCGTATATTAAATTTTACCGTACTTTCTCCTCTCCATTGTCACAGGCTAGCTTAGTTTCCATCGTCAGACGGCGGCTGACACATTGTGTAAATTAGGCAGCAGCTGACGCTCCGCTGCGGAATTGTGATGACTGAGCTCCGCATTCGGAGCTTTATTTTTTCCCATAGAAATCTGACGGATATTAATGTAATTTTAGAAGTGCCAGTACTAATACATATATGTATTTTGTAGGGGCGCTAATTAGATGGCAGAATGTTTTTTTATGGCAGACATCATGTCTTTTATAAACCAGTTTGGTTTTTTTTGTGTACAATGATATTGTATTGTATTTTGTCATAATTAAGTTGGTGTTTGAAATGCCATTTCGTAAAAACATTCCGATATAACGATTTACCTTTATTTAGCACATGAATGTACGTAATAAGATATTTAACTCATGGGAACGCTCATATCACATATGTTTTATAGATGTATGTATCCATTTGGGAATACCTATTTCCGTTGTAAGTTGATTTCACGGTACTTTTACAGATCAGTGTGTGGTTGAATTGTTTGTATTCGACCGTAGGTACTTCTTCCGCTCCATTGTCACAATCCAGCTTAGTTTTCTCCGTCCGACGGCTGCTGTCACATAGTCTGTGTAAATTAGGCGGCAGCTGGCGCTCCGCCGCGCGGAATAGTGATGAGCTCCGAATGCCGAGATAGCTTTATTTTTTCTCATCGATATCTGCCGGATTTCTTCGCGGAATTTGTTATAAGTGAATCAGCACTTTCTTTTGGAATGCAAATTTTCGCAGTGCTAATTATTAGGTGGCCAGTTTTTTGAAGGAAATACTTAATGATGGTACAAAGTAGTTTGGATATCTTTAGTCCAATAACGAAGCTTTGGTATATGGAAAATAATTGTTGCGAAGCGTATTTGAAACAACGCGTAAATGTGCTTACTTTGCTCAACTCGGGAATCAAAGCTAAGAATACACAAGATATTAAATATTGCTGACTTTCAAATTCATAGGTTTGCAACTTAAACTTTCCTCACAGATGAACTCGAGTAAATATTTTCAGCCCGACCCGCAGATTGAACTCGTGTTCCTACGTATAAATAAATAAATATTGGATTATATCATGCATTGATCTGACGGCAAAGTAACTAGCGTAAGAACTCGCATTGGGGGGTATCGCATTTGACGAAGCCTCCACAGATATTATACTTATAAAATGTAAAAAATAAAAAAAAAATTAAACCGACTTCAAAAAAAAAAACAAAAAAAAACTACCTAAAAACACTGAAAAGCAAAAAATAATTTTAATAAGACATTCATCAAATGCGCTTATTGTCTAAGCCTATTAATAACATTAAATTGTATTTACGTGCTAGGTAGGTACCTACTAATCTGTTTGAAGTCGGTGCCAAGCCAAATAGTAGGTACCCAGACTACGTACCTACGTCCGCGGATTATTTGTAACCCTGTATAATACATAAATTATTAGGTATGTATCATTTTTCATTACTTTTGGCTTGGCACCGACTTCAAACAGATTAGTAGGTACCTACCTAGCACGTAAATACAATTTAATGTTATTAATAGGCTTAGACAATAAGCGCATTTGATGAATGTCTTATTAAAATTATTTTTTGCTTTTCAGTGTTTTTAGGTAGTTTTTTTTTTGTTTTTTTTTTGAAGTCGGTTTAATTTTTTTTTTAAAAAGTTTGTTTATTTTTCTATTTTTAGTGTGAATAATACGTAGGAGTGAGTAAAACTCTCTCATAATATTGATAACGAAAATACGAGTAAAATAGTAGAATTGTATTATTTGACAATATTAGGTATTCATTAAGTGTTCAGCACCATTCAGTAGACCAACTAAAGATGCAGCCCGCAAGAGGGACATAAGAATTAAGAAGTCGTACCCTTTTGCTTCCATCATCATAGTTGTACCTTCCATCATCAGCTTAGCTCCAAAAGTACATGAAATACAACTAACGGTCCACATATTCCTACAACACTGAAATAATTATCCCCTAACTCCTAACCGTTAAGGAGTTGTACCTTCCATCATCAGCTTAGCTGCAAAAGTACATGAAATACAACTAACGGTCCACATATTTCTACAGCACTGAAATAATTATCCCCTAACTCCTAACCGTTAAGGAGTTGTACCTTCCATCATCAGCTTAGCTGCAAAAGTACATGAAATACAAATAACGGTCCACATATTCTTACAATAATGAAAGAATTATCCCCTAACTCCTAACCGTTAAGGAGTTGTACCTTCCATCATCAGCTCATCAACATAAAGTGATGTCTATAGGACGCAAAAACTTAAATGGCTTCAGAAAAAACAAGTAACGCGTAGTGTGCGCCTATAAAATTTGAGGTTTGCCCTTGATTTTCCCGGGATCCCATCATCAGATCCTGACATAGTGACAATGGGACCACCTCGGAACTATGCACTTTCAAATAAAAAAAGAATTATTTAAATCGGTCCACAATTGACGGAGAAATCGACGGACATACATAAAAAAAAAAAAAAAAAAAAAAAAAATACATACAGTCGAACATAGAACCTCCTCCTTTTTTGAAGTCGGTTAAAAACTAGACATAGAACCAACACTAATATTATTTATCACACGTCTGTCCTCGGTAGGAGTCGAGACCATGAGATATGCCATTTTTTTAGTCTAAGATATTACATAATTTACCTGACCCCAAAAATAGCTGAAGCACTTTTAAAAGCTTCTTATGGGGATAAGAAACAATGCTGATACCACAAACATTTACATACTTATATAAAATATCCCAACACAGGATAAATACAAATGTTCATCTCATAAATGTTTGTCTTGGGATTAGACCCACAACGGGCACACGGGTTTGAATCACTTCAAAATGCACCATCGGGCCAGTCGAATTTAAAATAAAATATTTATATTATAGTCTACTATATGTTGATTCTCTGTACATACATGAATAATTGAATTGAGCGCAAATGGAAACCTACTAAATATTGCCTTGCGGCATCGAATTTAAATCCATCTGAAACAAACGCAGCCCAAAATAAAGCGGATTCCCTGCACATGTTGCCTGCATAATACTCACTCTACCTTTATTTGTATATAATCGCTTTATAGCTTATACTTATACTACAGATCATGGACTATAATTGTGGTGATAAATGCTACCTATTGGTTAAGCAATTATTAAGAAACACGCTTCTCAATTTCAATGTGTTAGTTTAATCCAATCTGTTTCACGGTCTGAACTGATTCGACAAAAAGGGCTCTGTAAACTTATCTTATTATCATATTATTATTACTAATTTATTTGTGGGTACGGTCCCGGTGAAATAGTATTAAAATCAGAATGATGAGTAGTTCTAAGACTTCTACGTAGCTCTTATTCCCTATTCATATACGTACAGTAAAATTAGATTGGCAGCAATAGTTAGCAGCAATAGACCAGTTGTGTGAATCGAGCATTCCCAACATCGCTGAAATTGTTTTGTGGAAAACTTCTCTGGGTAGCTTAACTATTTCACGTCGCGGTCAACCGCTACATCTCACACAACTCCTATCAGACTATTTACTACAAACGGATGCTCGGAAATAAACATTTTAACTCTGCAATCGTAAAGGGTTATTTAATGTGGTGGACAAAGCAGTTTGCTCCGTGATATTTGAAATCCCCCAGTTCCAAAGCTCATTTAGAGAGGTAAATAATAACAATTGCCGATTAACGGGCGGAACGTTAGTAATAAGTTTTAGATTTAGTTTTGTATTTGAATTTAATGGAAGTTGTGTGGGCATTAATTTTTATTTCTCATTTACAAAATTATTTTGCGGTCTATATAAAAGATGTTTATTATACTACTCATGGTTTCACAAGTCAATGTCATGGTAATTGTAAATATAAGTTAAAAGTAGTGTTTGATAATTATCTTAAGGCAGTATCTTCATCAAATGACAGGCTATACCTGTGTTGGTGACTAGTTTAGTTACAATGAACAGTAGGGGAGTTAGTTATGCTATTTGTGTTCAATTAGCTTGCATTCCTGGGTCGCCGCGGCGCCGGCACGCCTGGCATTCGCGGCTCGATATTAGCCAAACTGCTGCAAATTGACCAACTTCACTGTACCTAATCACCGCTAATTAAATTCAAATTCAAATTATTTATTTAAGACTACAAGGTCCATTGTGTTAGTAGACAATAAACTTAAAACCTATGTTAGTACTTAATTTTAAACAAAGATTTGGTACGGTTGGCTAGCGCCCAGACAAGCGGGCTGTCTAGCCGGTCGGCTATCGCACGCAGCATGATGTTGGGGCTGCCGCGCAGCCTGCGCAGAAGTGAGCCCGATTTTTTACGCCAAGTGGCGTCAAAACCGTCCGTGTGAGCCTCGGCGAACATTGATGACGCGCTGCAAAATCGCGGCAGCCTCAACAATGCCCTGAATGCGTTGTTGTATTGGACCCGCAGAGCATTGTAAGACCTTTGGGTATATCTGAACCACAGGGCCCCCGAGTATAACGAGGTACAGTACGCTTTGAACAGCGTTATTTTGACTGCTACCGTGCATCGAGAGAACCTGTGTATCAGCATGTTCGCCCGGACTGACAATGCTCTGCGTTCCCTCTCCATATCTACATCGTCTTTCAAGTCGTCTGTTACCAAGTGACCCAGATATTTAAAGTTGTGAACCCTGTGTATGGGCTTATTGTTCAAAAGTACCGGTGGTATACTGATAGGGCACTTGGAACCCGCCCTGAAGACCATGTACTTAGTTTTCTCAACATTATAAATTAGGCCATGAGATGCAGCATACGACTCGCACACCCCAAGCAGCTTACGGAGTGCACTAACCGAGGGGGCCAGCAGCACTAAATCATCCGCGTAACTTATGTTGTTGAAACACACTCCGTCAACGAAACATCCAACACGCGTGCTACTGAGCCGCTCGATCAGCGCGTTCACATACAGGCTGAAGAGTACGGGCGAGGACAGCCCCCCCTGCCTCACTCCGCACTCCGGCCTGCACGGATCCGATAGTTTTCCCGCCCAGCGCACCCTGCTCTCCTGATTTTCGTACCAGTATCTGATAATGAAAGCGATCTCTGGCGGCAACGTAGTGCTTTCTAACTTCTTCCAAAGTATGTCGTATGACACAAGGTCGAAGGCCTTGGACAAGTCCAAAAAACAGGCATATACAGGTGTGTGCCTATCCGTATAGTACTTGACAGCGTGCTTCAAACCCAATATGGCAGTCTCAGTAGACAACCCAGGCCGGAAACCGAACTGAGCGTCGTGCAGCTTAACATGCCTGTTTAGATAAGAGTTTAGCACGCTATCAAGGACCTTCGCTATGATGGTGGCTAGCGAGATTGGCCTGTAATTTGAACCGTCCGACACATCTCCAGTTTTGCATTTAACTATAGGTACCACGAGCGAACGCATCAACCCCGGCGGCAGGTACGAATGGCTAATGCACAAGTTAAAAAGAAGAGCAAGTACGCGGGGCAGGTGGGGTCCAGCATATTTCAGATGCTCGATGCTGAGCTCATCGTAACCGGGAGACTTGCCTCTGAGATTAAGAGGTTTCGTTCCAGTTTAACGGTATTTGCAATTGTACTTATAGAAATGATCAACAACTTTGGATCGACTTTGTGTGCCATTGCTAAAGTTAGTCGTGTCTGAAAACCATTTGTCACGAGCAATGACGTTCAATATACAATGTTTATTGAACGTCATTGGTCACGAGATTTTAATTGGTTTGAGACTGGTTGTAGAGAACTTTTTCAGATTTTAGCGGGCTACACAATGACGTTCAATATAGACACCCAATCTCTAAGAAAAATTCCTCAAAAAACGTCCGAGTGGCTTTGACACTGATGACATTAACACATTCGTTAAAATTAACACCTTATCTCATGGCATTTAGTGTTTAATGTCAATTGTATACAACTAAACGAAAACTCTGCCCAATAGTCGGGTGGGCAGACTTTTGCTTCGGACAATATTTGAGCGTGATTGTGAGTCTAGTTTTTTAATTGAACGTCATTGGGGCTACAGATAAAAATCACCAGAGTCTTAGGTAAAAGTAGGCTATTTTTTTATGCTATAATATAAGTTTGCCCTTAGTGGATAGGCACGCAGCCCAGCTAGAAGGAAGCGTCGTCTAATGTTCTGCCAATTATAGACTCCTCGGATTTTCGAGCTTTAGGTTTCAAACAAATTGAAACAAATTGGGACAAATTGAGAGAGAACCGCTTGAGATTGTACAGCCCATAATGAGACGGGAAGAAAGTCACATGACAAGAAGAGTGCTGGAGATGGATGAGGGAAAGAGAGGCCGTGGACGACCACCGACGACTTGGATGACGACTATACGGAATGATACGCGAGCGGCTAATGTTGATACGGATATGACTCAATTTGCAGTGTTGTGGCGAAAATGTATAAGGAGTGCCGACCCCAAATAATATGAGAATAATAAGGCAAGTCAGAAGAAGAAGAAGTTTCAAGTATACTGGCACATAATAATATTGCCGGAGCATTGCTACACCTATTGTGGTGGCAGGTGCTACCTGTGGGGATGGCAGCAATTGAATGGTAGTGCTTTAGGCAACGCTGTGTGGTGGAGGGTCTTTCATTAAAGTGGATCGTGTAAAAAAAAAATATACACTTGCCGGTGGCTAGCCCGTTCCTTTGCTTGAACTTGGCTTGACACGCTGCCGTGTGTCTAGATCACAGTAGCTAATCGTCATCACATACGGTACGAGTCTGTTTGTTAGCTTAAACAGTACATTACTTTTATAACGACAGTTATCTTTAATGTAACGTTTCTACACAAACCGTTATTCAATTTCATACAAATTATTATGATTTAAGTCACGCGGTGTTTTCGAAATGTTTTCGGCTGGTGGCTTTTTCCTTATTATGTCGAGTCGAGAGTGTTTCTATTTCGGGTTGTCATCCGTTCTAAGAGAGCTTTTTTCTTGTCTAATTGAATACTTTGTGCCGGCTTCCTCTGTTTGGCCGCTGAGAGCACCATGAATAATTAAAGTCATTTTCAAAGTATTTTTTTCTCCGGTGCCGCCTTAGATTGATGTTTAGAGTCATAAGACGATTAATTTTTTACGCTGAAAGCGCGTTTACGTAATGCTTCGCTGGTCTTGTTGTTTAAGTGAATCTTGTTGTACTGGATTCAAATACCTTCTTTGGCATTTATTTTATATTTAGAATGCGTAATTAAGTAAGCGCCTATCATGGGTGGCATGGAGGAATTGGCTCTGTTTTTTAAATATTAATAGTTAACTTTGACTTTGTCAAACAACTGCAACACAACGGCAAACACCAAGTAGCTATTCGCTGGCCACAAACAATGCGTTGTCACACGGCGCTAAACAGCGATTCAGAATTAGCTTCAAATCCCATCGTGAGTAGAGCAGCATTGAACAATACAAGAGCACCCAATACGGTCGATCGAGCTTGGACATAGAGGATATATCCAATAGAGTGGAAATGTCACATAATTGAAAATAATTTTGCCAAAATTGACAGCGGCTGCCGCGTCCTTTTCAAAGACTAGACTTCTTATGAATTGGAAATACATATAAAATATCGATAATTTATTTAATATAAAGAGTATAATGTTCAGTATTAAGTTTATGGATTAGTCGAAACTATATTGCAATGTGAATTAGAATTTACTCATTTTCGAGAGCTCACATTAATACTCTAGTTGATATTTTCTAGATGAGCTCAGACAACGATTGCAAAAATATATTTTATCTACATCCATACCATAATATGTCTATTTTATATTCAGGAGCGATGAGCAAACGCTCTACATTTAGATATAAGTATCTGTGGCTGCATTGAAATGTTTACATTTTAGGGTCGGTAACCGATACTTAATTTCGTTCAAATTTCGAACGTCTTCTTTAAAAGTAAAAATTTATAGGTTTTTTCGATTATCGAATTAGTCGATTAGTAATTTTATGTTCCATTCCTATACATTTAATTCGATGCTGAAATTATAAAAATCGATTTGAGAATCGAAATCAACTCGAGTCTAGATTGTTTATGGATTTTAAAAACTACAAACGTCAGTCATTATGTCAGTACTAACTTTTACATACAGATTAAGTTGGTAACTACTAGGGCGTTTGCTAATCGATCCTGACTATAAAATAGACATAATATCGTATGAATGAAGATAAAGTTATGTATGTGACTGTACATAATTAGTCATTAAAATACTCATGTGATTCTTTTATGAAACTCACTTCGTTCGTTTCATAAAACCACATTCGTATTTTAATGACCCTCATTATGCAGCAGTCACATAAATAACTATTTTTAGTTGGTTTTGGTTTTTTTCTGAATTCATATTGTAATGAGATCATATTATTATACCTTTTACTTTAAAGCGCTCTAGGTCTCGTCATTATTTCAAAACGCTGACCGTCAATTCTATTTTGCAAAACGTCCATCGCTGCGTTACCTAGCACTTTTCTATATATAATGCAGAATATTCTTTCCCTACCGCGAGGGTTCTGGACCTTACGATCTCCGTTTGCATACATAATGTGTAAACTCCCCAAATATCTTTCTCAGCGAATATAAAGTAACTGTCAGACCGAATTACTCTTGCTCCGCCTTGGAGTCTGATTGAACGCCTTCGTACAAAATAGACCGCATTTGTAAAGATTATCCTTCGGTAACGGTGATATAGTTTCCTGGGCAGCGATATTACCCCTCATAGTATGTTATTTATGTCAGGCCTAAACGAAAATGTCGCGTAAATACCTATTTTCTATTAAATGTATTTTCAGTTGCGCAGTAGTTGTAGGAAAAAAGACTATCGGTCAGATTATTGTGTAATACAAATTTTTTCCATGGAATACCTACTCCAACATTAATCCAGAAATGATTTGGATGCCACTAATGGTGATACATCATCATCATCATCATCTCAGCGTATTCCCGATTGCATCCAGTATGGAGCTCAGGGTCCGCTTCCACTATGATCCTAGATTTGACAAGCCTGGTTATTACAATGGAGCGATTGTCATCTGACCTCCGTAACCCTTACAAGGGAAACCAGACCTACTTGGAACATAGTCGGGACCAACTGCTTAACGTGCCTTCCGAAGCACGGAATCATCATTATTTTCAGACATTCAGGTGATTCAAGCCTGCAATGTCCTAACCAAACTGGAAACAATCGCACAAAGTGATGTTCCCCGTGGGATTCGAACCCACGACCTCCGGGTATTATAGCCGAACGCTCTAACCACTGTACCACGGAGGCAGTTACTAATGGTAATACATATGGAAAGTATTTAAAGTCTGATGAATGTTGAATGTTTGACCTGAGTGCAATGCGATTCGAATCCTTTAACCCTGGCGCTTCGAATCCAGACCTAATGCGTCATCTAGCCAGCAACGTACTTTAAGAATATTTCGCTTCACCAGTCATCTCGTTATGTATTCTAATTACGAACTTAGCTTCTAAACCAATCAAATATATTGAGAGGCAAAATTTGTTCAACGTTCGTTCCGTTTCATGTTCATCTTAATGGTTCGCCGAATTACTCTCATTGAAACTAAATTGGCTAACTTTCCGGCAGGTATCGCGCGAAATGGTCGTGATGCGAATTTTATGGGGGTACATCAACATTATCATGCCATTCTAGCCAAATGTTAAGGTACCTAAGCGAACATGTGAACGGGGGTGCACTACATAAATCAAAAAGTTCAGGAAGCGTCGACTTTTGCCAGAAACTGGAGTTAAGAAACAGAGGCAGCTGGCTGTTAACAAAAAGAAATTCAATATTTTCGGCCCTGCAGCTACAAGTAAATTGTTTTTATAACCTTATGATCTCGTAATTTCTTTCTCCTTTACAATATTGGATTGAAACAGGATTTGGGTAATAATGTAGCTTATCAAACAAAGGAAAGTTTTCTTTTGGAGTGTTTGAATTACATTGAATATGTTTTCAGAGCGGCTTGATTAGTAATATTTTTTACTATCTCACGTAGAACAAACATTTATGTGATAAATATTTTTTCGTTCTTCATATAGATCTTACATACCCAAATATTTATTACGTGTATACATGTTCTTTCTATGTTGATTCTGATTTGTAATACACAAATGCTTAAGCTACTTCGAAATGCAAAATTTTATTGACAAATAATCTGGACCCAAAATTTTAAGGTTTATAATATCTAAAACATTTATTGTTGCAAATTTTCAATCAGTCTAAATGTATTATTGTAACAACTTCATTAGTATTTCATAAATACGATAGTTAATAATTTCGTACTTTCTGTATCTTAATAGAAATTGTAATTAAAGTTAGGTCAATTTTTAAAAGTCATTAAGTACTAAGACTCTTTTCGTTTGGAAAATATGTTTTCCACGCCCGTACGTTAAAAGCTTGCTAATGTGATTTCTAAGTATTAGGTATTTCATCTAATCAAAGGCAAGACTAATTTAGTAATTTAGACCATTTTATATTTAAACATCAAAGGTAAACATTTGTCATAATCACCGATTGGTATTTATTTTCAAGCAATAATATTATTTTTAGCAATCAGATTTCAATTTATTTTTAGAAGGAAGCTCCTTTATCGAATTTCTTTTCCAATTTGTGAAATGGTAAATAAATATCAATGGCGATGTTGATTTCGTATTTGTTTTTAAATTATAAATCACAGAACTAAGTTGTGGTTGACAAAATGAGGTATTCCTCGAAGCGCAACCATTTTTAAGCGCAACAAATTAATCGCAACTAAACTATTCCTCAAAGCGCACCAACGTTTTATTTTTGAATAGTGATGGGTACTGATTGCAACTATTAAATACTTAGTAACTTCCATAATTTAAAGCCACATCATCCATTTGTTCAAAATATTTTTATTGTTTTAAAAAGAAACCTTCTTGACTTTTCAGTTAAGTTAGGTCACGGATATTTGCGTATAATTATTACTTATATTTAATACGTATCATCTATTTTTTTTTATTTATACCTAGATAAATAATGGGTTGCTTCGTTTGCATTTGATTAAGGTTCATAGTTTAAATAGCGCGTTAACAATTTACTTACTTTTAATTTCTTAGAACATTAGAAAAAAAATATATTTACCTATTTAAAAATATGAAGCAAATATTTATACTATCAGATTCAAATGCTATTAGGATAATACCTTTTGGAATTGAGCGAAAAATGACGTCAACTGCGCCTGTCCGTAACGTTAGCAACGCATTATTTTGTCAGTGTGTGTGTCAGTCGTCACTGTCGCGTAACGCAGCTCCAAAAGGTACTATCCTAATAGCATCTGAACCGGATAGTACATGCATACACTTACATACATATAAAATCCGAGAAATACGCGGCAGAATCTTTTATTTAAATTATGAAACCTCGTTTGTTCCAGCTTGTTTCTACCGGCCAGTACTTAGGTTAATTAATTGAAAAGCTAACTCTCGTCAGGTCGCTAAAGGCTAAACAAACGTTGTAGTTGGTACGGTGGCCTCGCCTATTCAGGCAAAGTTTCTGCTGTTGACCTGCGCTTTGCTCCACTCTAGCCCATTCCCGGCAGGTGAACAGTTTCCATGCGCTGTTAGATGGGTATGTACGTACATGAAAGATTATAAACGTTCGCTAGTTCATTTCTTACACGATATTTACTAAGCGAGTGCCGAATTTGTATGTGAAGTCAGATTTTAAGTACACAATTGTCAAGGTAGGAACAAATTGTCAGCAATGATATTTAATAGATATTAATATAATTATCGGTTGTCAAAAATTGGTTCATGCAAGCATTGATAGTGTATTTAAAAAAGAGGTAGATATGCCATCCTTTGACGCACGGCGATTAGAATTTGATCCGTCGAGATATACTAAATCTATGTGCTTCACCAACCGTTGACATTATGCGTCTAAAATGATTTGTGTCAATTAAGACAATATAAGCGGAGCATTTTTCGAGCGCTAGTGCCGTATCTACCTCTTTTTTAAATACACTATCAATGCATGCAAGATTTGATTTAATTATGTCAATATTTTCAAAGGCGTTGACATAACAAGTTTTGTCTAAAAGATACAAGATTTTGATTACATATAATAGCACCTATAAATCAAAATCCTTATTTCACCGCGGTATACCGTGTGGCCAAACTTTAATTACATAATATACTAACAAGAAACACAAAAAATATACTCGTAGCAAGGTTTGCCTATCTAAAATTCTGATCAACGGCAATGACACCGGGGCTTTGACCAAGACCACAACCTTTGCTATTAAGAAAGCAAATATTGAATCTAATGTCTGCATGAGCAGAATATGAACTCATAAGGGTTTTGTACCCTTTGTACATGCTAGACATGAAATTCGTTAAGGAGAAAATGCCCCAGCCCCTAGCTGCAAATGCAAACATTATAGCCGTCCGCATAATAATCTCAACCAGTTTGAAAGGTCCTTTGTGTCGCACTGTTTGGATAACCGAGGCCAGGTGAACAGAATATGGTTTACTTGATTCATATATCATCTGAGCATAATAACGTTTCGATCTTGAAGTTAACAAAGATGTGTCTATTTATATATTTATTTTATTTGGGAAAACAAACGATTGTACATTTGTTTTATATAAAAAATTGTACACATTTATATCTTAAGTTATTGCATAATCAACGACGTTATCTAGGTACATATTACTTGTTTATACAATACTTTGATTTCTAGAGGGCGAATTTTTAAAGTATGTGTTTGGTTTGACTGCTTTTACAGCCACCAGAAGTATCCACAATCAAATGTATTTATTTGTTAAAGTACCTATAGTCAAACTAAGAAAAGTATAAAACTAATGGTCCACTAAATTATTTATACAGAGTTTGCCTAGTTTGGGATTACTTACACCGTGGCCTCCGTAATTTGGAGACCTCACTCACCGACAGAAACGGCACAATTAAGTGTTGCCAATCGATAGTTGTCTATCGATAGTTGACGTCATATCAATAGTATCGATAGCCTCGATAGTTATCTCGATAGGCTCATCGAGTGAAACATCCACTATGATCTCGAATCAATTATTGTATGCTTAAATACTTTTTGAGCATATCAGGTACTGCGTTAAAGTAGTCCCACTAATACACACTCATATTATAAATGCGAAAGTCTGAATGTTTGGATGTTTTTTACTCAATCACACCTAAACGGCTGAAAGGATTTAGATGAAATTTGGCACACGTATAGTTTATAACCCGGATTAGGACATAGGCTTTAAAATTCCTACGGGAAACGTCTGATTCTCGCTAGATATTTAAAAAGAAATGACCCAGCTGTCTCAACAGCAGGCGGAAAGCTTGTATTTAAATTTTCAAACGATGCGTCATAATTGCAATTCTATTGGTCCGATTAAGGAAGAGTATTTCACGCAGATTTTTCCTCTACGCCCAGCAAGTGGTAAATACACACAAAGTTATATTATGTAGAATGTTTTGAAAATATATCCTTAATGTGTTGTGAGTGTAGTTGTAGAGTACAGTGAAAGAACTATTCAAATCGTTTCAGGAGACAAACAATCAAATCTTTCCTCTCTATAATATTAGTAAACATACGTGTTAGATGAGAACAAAGGGACTCTATCAATCCCAATATCCCTTTTCGTTTTACGTCAGCGTAGGATGATTTCAGATATTGGAGTACTTTTTAACAGGATAAAAAGTGTATGCGATATCTCAGAAATATAAACCTACGTCATGTGTGTCGGTTTCGAACTTTTTGCACTTATTTTTAGCCTGACCTTTTCGTCGTATGATGTATTGTTTTTCGATGAATCTGACGAACACTCAATAGCGATTTTTCAGTACCTACTTTATTCATTATTAATAACTTCATTATTTTAATAAGATTCCATTCTCAAGTGTTTCTTGATAGACAAGAAAATTTAAAATACTGGCGTCTAATATTTCACCTTTAGTGAAAAACTATTTGTAGTCTCTTATTTTTTATTTAAGAAACATCTAAATAGTTTATTGTTCAAAATCTATCTACAATATATTGTCAATGAACATATTGGCGTTGTTCGTTGTAAAAGCAACAAAATATACAGTATTTCAACAGCGTTCCTAAGAAGCACTCAAAATCTACAAAAAAAAACTTCCTTATTTTAGTTGATAATTTTCATACACGATTTGTTGGTTAAACAGATAACATCTTAACCAATAAATATTAATATTTGGCATTAAAAATTATACAACGTTAATGATGTTTGGGATTAAAGAATAACGTTTCATTTATTTATAAAACGTATAAGGTATAAAATGAAGATAAGTGATAAAATCTACGAAACAGAAAAAACAAGGTAAAATCGGTATTACGCAAAAAAGATCCTATTTAAAAAAGGTTCGGCGGAATTGCTATCTTTGGTTATATTTTTTATTCTGCATTCATAGCAAAATTTTATCTATGAGCCAGCCACCGATTGCCCCGAGGCGGTTAGCGTCAGTCCAGAACGTTTACAAAATATTTACTCGACTAAATATTGAATAGGTGAACTTCGGTCTCTGTGGATGAGGTTATAAAAAGGCTTATAGGTATTTAAATTAACTTGTACGGAAAAAATTAAGGGTCTGTTTAATCGTCACATAAACTTTAAAGTATTAAAAGTTGGTGTATCTTGTTGTAATAACAAGGAACATTAAATCATTTTTATTCTATTTGTTCCAGGTAAGCTCCGAAACTAATGGGCCCATTGTAAACTGCAAATAGGTAATTTTATAATAAGACTATTTTGATTTTAAAAAGATGGAGTATCAAATATTTTATTCGTGAGCCTATCTTCTATTTTTATGATACTTGTCCTAAGAATCTTGTTTTGCCTTACAACTTGGAAATTCTCTTTTGAAGAAGCTATCTTCCATTACATTTCATACTGTTACAGCAGTTCAGTTTAGTCAAAGAAGTACTTGAATCGAGTAATTATTTTAAGTAAATCCATCCATGAATACATTAAAGCTAGTTTCCCAGTATACAACTTTGAAACTAGTCGAATAAAACAACAGTTGAGGCGGCACGAGGAGTCCAATTCTCCGTTTTATGTCCAAAACAATCCCGGGGGTCTATTTACGCCTTAACTGCGCATGATACAGTGTCATTAACTAGGGGAAGCGGTAAGTGGGATAGCGGCCGAGGATATACCTATGTTGAACTAAGTACAGACGTGTACACAATCCGTCTTGCCTTCCGGGGGACTGGGGAGGTCCGCGCTAGATCCGTGGCACCTCGAATAAATCTCGCTTTGTCCGCCGACATTATGTATGCTAACGCCGGCCATTCCTCCGTGTGTAGCTCATTGTCTCCTAACTGCGGACTAAGTCTGCATGAAGCGCATTAGGTTACTGCAGCGTGGAATTTCAAATGTTGTTTTGCTTTAAGACGTTGTATGTATTCTGTGCGAATGTACAGAATTGCTAGTTTGGTTTTGCTTACATTTTCTGCAAACCGCCGCTCATTTAATTTTGTATATATTTAGTATACCTATATTTTATCTGTCAAAATGAGTAGTTTTTTAAAGGGATACAAGAAAACTTATTATTCCTTCAGTATGTGTTATAAATTCATAATACACGTTCATGTACGAAAATTTAGTGGTTTCAATTGCTTGCATATACAATCTTATGCTACTTCTCCGTTTTATACACGATGCAATGTTATTTGATATGAAATTGGATCATAACAAACTATTTACTAGAAAAAGTAAATTCGAGAATAAAATTTGATTATCAAAACACATTTATAATAACATCGAAAACTGAAACCAACCAATTCTGTTGTCAAAGACATTTGTTTTTTTTTTATATTATTCGCACAATACAATACCTAAATATTTAATGAATAACGAGTACTCTATTCAATTTTTAGCTTTACGTTATTTCTATATTAAAATAGTGAAACAAAAGAAAGTCTTAGGCAGTTTCCAGACGAGTGACAGGATGACAGGTGACAAAAGGCGATATTTGCCGACTGGAAATAATGACAGTTGACATTTGTTAACATCCCATAGATGTTATACTTAATTCCCTTTTATATATACATGACATTTGATGGGCTTGGCTCAATTACCGCTTGCAAAATTATGCGAATTGGTTATCACAAGTTCAAGTTATGTGTGGAGTGCTATATGTATTTACTTTGCTCACTTGCTAAAGGCTTTTGCCGGATACTCATAACACCCATCCATGGCGCCATAGAAACACCGGGTTTTAAGTGGTTAGGTATTTTTCTAAGTCCTACATAACCCTGTCCTACATAGTCCCTCGGCTCCAGAGAATGCATAATTTGACCTCCCATCTGACAAACAAGCTCAAATTAATTTTATATTTACCAGGTGGTAGGTTCCTCTTTTTTTTTTCGTGATTTTTTTCGGTGAAATAGAAGTGTGTCAAGCACTTCTGTGTTTCGGGGAAAGGGAACTGAAGCTAGAAAAAATTACTGGGTATATGAGACCTACTAACTGTCGTCTCGGTGTAGCAGGCGCAGGGCGGTGCCATACAGTGACTGCTGAGTTAGTTTGGCACTGAACTGTATAAGGGCAGACGTAGCGCTTACCATCAGGTGTACGATCTGCTCGTCTTGTTACACATAGCAATAAAAAATGTTTTTATAAAAAACTGTAGTCAACTTCGCCATTTGTCGCTCGCCTGTAAAGTCGCTTACATAAATGAAGCCAAGAATAAAGCCTTCTAGCATTGAAAGTAAGACATTTATTATTTAAACTTAAAATGACTTTTCCGAACCTTCTCTAGTTGCATTAGATGTAGCGGAGTTATTTGTACGGGCGCTAACTCACAGTGAGGAAAAGTTTCGTAGTTCTCTCTACTTCAAGCTTAAATTCCTGATTTCACCCTCTGTCATTTGTACATTTTCGTATAAACTACTCGCTACTCGTACTTCATCAAATGAAATCACCGCCTAACTAGAAAACTACACAGGAAACAGCCCAAACCACTGGACGGATCGGGCTAAAATTTGGCATGCAGGTAGATGTTATGACGTAGGCATCCACTAAGAAAGGATTTTGATCAATTCCTACGGGAAAGGGAACCACGTGGGTGAAACCGCGGGCTTTAACACAGACATTATGCAATGGTAAGAAAGTAAGATTACAGCACAATTTTGGTGCTTTTGCCATAGGCAGACAGTCGCGTAGCTCAACTGATGGTGATTTTAGACATTTCATATGGTCGCTTTCCATCTTATAAATGGTGATAGAAAACTGTTACTTTATAATCTTTTAGTTTCCGCCAACGACTTACTTCCATTTCTTTAAAAAGTAGCCATTTTCTTTCCCCAAAGTCACTAGACTCACAAAATCTCATCAAAACCAAAATTTAAGCAAATCTAAAAGTCTAGTTGTTCACTAATAAAATCAATTATCATCATATGAATTTGCACTAAAGACACATTCGAAGTTTGGTAGCGTGTGAAGAGATACAAAACAACTCGACAGCAAATGGGGGACTGCAGTTGAATGTTTTTCAAAGCTTTGCATTAGCAGTCCGCAGGCGGAGCTTCGTGAAGTGACGGCTCGTTTTGTCGGAATAGTTTGTGAACGGGTGAACTTTGACCATATTGTGGTGCCGTCACTAGTAGAACAATGTATATTAATCCTTACGCGAATAGAATAATCTTGCGGTGTACAATGTGCCTTTTATCACGTATTACATGTTTTTTTTTTCTATGCGACTTCAAGTACGCAGTCCACCTCATGCTAAGCGGCCACTGCGGTGTATTCCATTGAGCATCGCTATTATGTGCTGCTGAATTTTTCTTTCAAAACTTTTCTACGTTCCAAACCAAAATTAATGGTAAAAGATAATTAAAATTCCAGCTTTAAATTTTATGACGTTATTAACTAAACGTTAATTATTCACTTCTTCTTTCAAAGAAATAAATTAGAGTTTGTAAAAGCAACCGCTTGTATTTCAAAGAGAATGCAATTAGGGGCCGTCCATATATTACGTCATTCTAAATTAGGGGGGGGGGGGGGGTTGGTCTGCGGATGACGGCAAATGATAGATGGGGGGGGGGGGGGTGTTTCAAAATTGACGTCATTCTTATTTATTTATTTATAGTTTATTGTTCACGTACAAAAAGATTATTTCTAAAAAGAAATTTCTTCCAGCACACCTAGTAAGTGAGACTGCAAATGTGAGAGGCGGCTAAGGCGCGTACAGTACTAAGGGCCGGTATTTCAATGTAACCTTATCTTATTGCTTAAGTTAAGTATAACATTTAAGATAAGTATTACTTTTGACAGGTAAAAGTGTATGACTTTAGTGCCGCTTAACTTTAATCCTATAATGAAATACACTTAAGTCATACTTATTATCAATCCCGGATTAGGATCAAGATAAGTATAATTATATTGAAATACCGGCCCTAAAATAACTGATAATAAACATACATAATGCAACATAGATGTACACAAATACAGTAATAACTACAGATAAAATACTCTAACAATAATATTACATATAATACTAGCTGCCCGCCCCGGCTTCGCCCGTGGTACTTACATGTATTATACATATAAACCTTCCTTAAGAATCACTCTATCTATTAAAAAAAACCGCATCAAAATCCGTTGCGTAGTTTTAAAGATCTAAGCTGTTATTCCCTATTTTTTACTTTTATATTATATTATACCAATGATTATTGCCAAAGTAAAAATAATAAAAGGTGATTCTATAATCAAGTGTTTTAATCATTAATACCCTATTTTTCTCAAATCTGCAATGTTTTAATTTTGGCAAACTGGTAATGACGTCAATTTTGGGAGAAGGGGGGGGGGGTCATTAAGAAATGACGATAGGATGATTGTAGGGGGGGGGGTCTAAAATCTGAAAAAATCGATGACGTAATTTATGGACGGCCCCTTAAGTTTACGAGCGAACGTTTAAGTGCCACAAATGAAGTTCACCGACCATCGTCATCGCAATAGAACTGGAAGTTAAATGAGAAAGGGATCCGTATTAAGCTTGCATCGGTTGACGTTGAAAAATCGTCACCAATAAGTCTCGTTTCGCATTCGGCGCGATCGTCCGTCACTGTCGCCCGTGACGTCACCGGTCGCAGCCAATAAATGTCGCGGCGCTGTCGCCACATCAACCGCTTCGCGAAATTAGCCCGACTTGTCCTTACGAGTTCATTTTAAGCTGTCTTGTTCACTGTCAGCTTAACAGGGCAGACTTTTATTCGTGTTTGGGCGTGTCATCAGTGTTAAAATGGTTTAGTTTTTGTTATCAGTACAGACTGCCCGTGGAAAATTCAAAGTGTCGGGTCTAAGGACTTTTTTAAGTTTCGACCGGCTAGAGTAGGTACTTAAATATCTGGCTGCCAGAGCCTGTGTTCGGGTTGTGTGTATCGGCAAAACCTATTCAACCAAAATTCAACTGAATTTTCCATTAGTTTTCGCCGGTACGACTATACGTTACTCTCTAGCTCCCAAACTATCCCCATACCAAAACGTCACGTCCTTTGTTCCTTTGCAACAATTATTAGCATGGATGATGGATGGAAATGATTTTTTTTTATATTTATTAGAAAAATAAGGTAGTCTCAGTTGCTACTAAGCTATTTACACTAAGTAGTGTTAGACGAAGTAGACTAGAATCAAAAACAGCAATGTCCATATGAAAACAAAAGGACATTGCTGTTTTTGATCTAGTAGACTCCGATTAAGACATCACTATGGTCACCGCGTATGATGCCCCGCACTAGTCGGAGAGATTGACAGATAGATTTACCGCGCTTTCAATGTATAATGCCGAATATTGTAAAAGTATATACATACATAGGTATTCAATTGTAATTATCAAGAGAAATGTATTTTATGTCCAACAGTAGGTACCTATCTTTATTTAATATCTTTCGACTAGCCATTGACATCCTCCAGTCTAGACATGAGCGGATGTAGATAAAAGTCGCTAGTGTTTTCTTTCTGTCTCATTCAGTTTCTTTATTATGGTAGTTCGATTTTACAGTCTTGTTTTACTAGTATATTTTTCTACTAGGTTACTGGACAGTAGATACTTGAATATGGATTGTCTACTTTTTATTGGTTGATATTTGAGTTTATCGTTATGTGATTTGACATCATCGATGTAAAGGTAAACTGCTTGCAAATTATCAACCTCTACTCACCGGTTAGTCCTTACTATTATAAGTGCAAAAGTAACTTGGCTTGTGTGTCTGTATATTAAGATTTTACACAACCACCATACCGATTTTAATGACATTTCGTATAGAAATATGGACACTTGGAAAAGACAAAGGCAACTTTCTATCCAGCAGAATGCGTGCCTGTATACTTATTGAAATAACTTTAAAAAAGGATAACATGCTTTATTTAACAATGCCAAGACAAACATACAACTCACATTAATCTTGGAAAAAGTCTGAAGTCTAGAAACTAAATGCCGATGCGAATGACGGTGCGCGTTTGTACCTAATAAATGTCAGTGATGCTGATGTGGCAACACAGTCGTTCCAGTGAAATAAGCTTAGTTTGTCCACAAGTTAAGCTGTTACCGGTACCAAGTTGCTAAGTAACAAACCATAATTTCAACGTGTCTACAAGTTTTAACCAATTCCGTTTATACGACTAAAAGTTAAACGTTATATACTGCTAATGGTCGGACGTTTTAATAACGAAGCTGTGTTAATACGATTTGCACGCTTATATGTATTTTAAACTTTTTAACTAGTTTAGAATTCTGCTAGAATAAAATAACTTTATCAGAATTCGACTAGTTTGCATTTCATGTTAATAACCACGTTACCTTAAACTCATTAAAAATAAAGTAAAATCAACTTTGGTTGCTTGGAATTTCTAGATCCCATTACTTCAGTTTCACGGCCACTTAAATACTGACTTAAGTACCTGTCCACTAATAACCTATGAGGTGTATGTAATATAACTATATACATAGGTGCCTTGACTTCACACGGGTGAATGTGATCTATATAGTTTATGCTGCGACACAAGCATTCTTGCTTAGTGCAGAGCCGCTAGACTTAAGTTGTTACTGTTTTATAGAAATAAAGATTTATTAGATTAGATTAGAAAGGGTTTCCGCCAAATCCCATAGAAAAAAACCCCAGTCCCGGCGCAAAAGAATTGTATCTCAGATTTTAGATAATGATTAGTAGTAACAATATCAAGTATTACTATTTCCTGATTCGGTGGCTAACATGGTTTTTTTTTGCCCAGAGAAGTTTCAAAGGCGCTACATGCAAACATAACACTTTTTAGGAAAAAACTGCATATTACTGTTATGTACTAATTGACATTGAATTGGCAAAAAACGAATAAAACACGCATTTATACCCTCGTTCATAATGTTGTTATTGAGTTTATTGTTGTGTTGTGTTTATGTCAAAATGTTTATATCAAATGTAATGTATATAAAAACACAAAAAATATATGTCCTGCTAGTTTATCATCTTCTTATGTAATTGTGTGAGGTAAATATAGGTCCTAATGGTGTCCCAAGAGAGATAAAATAAAACCACTATCATTTTTTCAAGTAATTATGATGCAGGCTATACATATCAGTGTGTACCTTTTATGTTTATTTTTGCAATTACCCACCCCACACATTTGTGTTGTTAATGAGTGAATTAATACAGTGAAATGAAGTTTTTCAAAAAAATGGCATATGTAATGTACATTATATTACATATGTGATAATGTGTTTATATAATGTTTTTTATTCATTTTTTGCCAATTCAATGTCAATTAGTACAGCAAAATGAAGTTTTTCCTAAAAAGTGTCATTTTTGCATGTAGCGCCTATGAAACTTCTCTGGGCAAAAAACCATGTTAGCCACCGAATCAGGAAATAGCGACACCTGATATTGTTTCAACTAATAATTATCTAAAATCTGAGATACAATTCTTTTGCGCCGGGACTGGGGCAATTTTGGCGGATACCCTTTAAGCACATTTAAAAATTGTCTGATTCTGTGTAGTTAGTAGTCGTTCTGAAGTTATGCGCGTATATTGATGGCGATATAACTTTTTAAAAAATACATATTTAGCTTGTTTCCAGTGCCCAACTTTTTGTAAACATTACTAACACTATCAACCAATTTGAAAGACATAAAAGTCAACATCGAACATAAAAGACCCAAATATTCCCATCCCCAAGAAAACGGAAACAAGAGTGTCCAATGTACGTATAAATTCGACCCGATCCGCGGAGAAAAGCAGTAATTAAACTGTAAATTACCGCTAAGTGCGGACCCGGGCTGAAGGTCGTATCGAGCCTCGCTAGAATACCAATGAACCCGGACCGTAATCAAAAATTTATACCGCTCCCAGGACATAGGCACACGAGTTTGTCTCTGTCGCGTAGACAAATTTTAATGCAGATAAAAGGTACGGGGACTTCTTGAATTCGAAGAGAATAGACGTTCAACATCGTTTCTTGATATTATTATTTCTTATAATGGATTTTGTTTGAATTGTGACTCCTTCTTTCTCTTGTTTTATTACCAAAATATCCTGAGTAAATAATATTTTTTTTTTCCGGCCCAAAAAGTAGCCCATTTCACTCTCCAGCTTTCAAACTATCGCCATAGGCACTAAAACATTGATCCGTTGCTCCCTTGGTTTAGATGTGAAAGTGTAACCGACAGACAGACAGCTCTAGATAGAGTTACTTATAATATGTACATATAAAGTACTAATTACACAATTTATACTGAAAAACAATTCATTATAATACTCGTACATTCGTTCGTGATCACGTGCCAAAGACATCATACTTAATAACGTGCACATTTAATTTGCCATTGAATACCGCAATTAACTAGTGCATTATGTATGTTGTTATTGCCGTCAAATGAAAACTGATTTCGTTCTAGCGTACGTTAATGCGTAGTATTTCAATAGCTATATATAAGGCTGCGTCCCCAGAAGGCAAACTGTTAGCGGCCGAACTGAAATTTCAAATTCAGAACAATTTTCGCACAGATGTCATCGTATTGACAGCATTGATGTTTCACAATTTTTGACTGTCAATAATGTATGCAGAGAAATGGCGTTCATTATTGCCGGCGCCGCCAACTTAGAGATGTTCATTACTGTCATCTTTCGCTTACAATTATTATCGATTGTAACCGAGTAAAATTTCGAAAACATTGTTTCGTTTATTACTTTAAGCGTAAAATCTTATTATTAAAAATCAATCAATTAAATTAAAAGTAGTAAAGCCTTGGATAAAAAATCTAAATGTGAATGCGATTCGAAAATAAGAATACTTTCTTAATGTTACTCAATCTTGCAGTATAAATCGACGTCTCTAGAAATGTTACCGTAACACAATATGTTGTAAGTATTATCCTAGATTTTACAAACTATAGAATCATATTTGATAGACAATAGGAAAAAAACAATTTTTACGATCCAAAATCGGTGTTCGTATAAATGCGAATCGACTGCACCTCATCACTAATGACAGCTGTCATTTTGAAGGGAGTCGGCAGCTCTACAGTTGGCACAAAACTAGCAAACTGTGGACACTCCATTTGTAATATATGGAAAGACGTACTAAATCGAAAAGCGGCAAACTGTCAAACTTTAGTTTGCCGCTCACAGTTTGCCTACTGGGGACGTAGCCTTATCATGACGATTCGCTCACACTTCCCTGGTTATTAATTCTATACTCACCGCCTTCGTGAGACATTAATTAGGTTACTCGGATACCCGAGTTAGGTTTAAGTCGTAGGTGGTGGAATTTCTAGGTGTTCAACTGTCAACACCCACATACCAAACTTTTGCAGTAATAGTCGCATAACATACTCGTAAGTGTACTTACTCGTAGGTAAACTTTGACCAATCTGCATATTGATAAGCATAGCTATTGTAAACATTTTTAGTCTTTGAATACATTCAAAACGAAAGTCTTAGAAAAGTGTGTTGTCAGTGCTCCTGAAACGTGGTCATTTACTATGGGTCTAATCTATACTAATATATAAAAAAAAAATTTGTTACCTTGTTTGTTTGTTTGTATTGATTGAATAGGCTCTGAAACTACTAAACCGATTTGCAAAACTCTTTCACTGTTACGCTCCTTCTTCCCTTTCAAAGCTACACTATCCCCGAGTGACATAGGGGCACTTTTTATCCCAGAAATAAATAAATAAATAAATCTTTATTTGCTAACAGGATTTGTTCCAAGTTACATAAAATCTTATAATCTAGCACTGTTTAGGGTATGTAGAGGAACCTTAAGTTGTAACAGCGGCCGCTGCACTAGACTCGAGGCCTGTATCGCAGGAACCTTACTGGATATTTCAAGGTACGAGATTAACGGCAGGTTCGGAGGATTGTAAAATTCAATGGGCGTTTCCGTATCCAAGAAAAAGAGAAATTGTTTGTGTGTGGTGTGTGAGTGTCTGTGTAAGGTGTAGTTGTATGTGAGTGTGTGTGTGCGTGGAGTGAGTGTGTAACTGTAATAACATTAATTGCAGGCTACAAGTAAGTTCTCAGTGTCCGCATAGTCGAGACTCTTGATCCATGTCCGGATTGATTTCTTTAGCTGGTAGACTGATAGGTTTTTAGCGTCTTTTATACATTTTATTATGTTATTATAGGTGTGGATATGAGAGTAAGGGGGGAGTCGCTTTGCGAAACTCGAACGAAACACAGGTAATGGGATCCTAAAGGTACGGCGTGAGGACCAACTAGAATAATCTGGAGAGTTTAGCACCATTTTGTGGGTCGAGGACACTACTTTGGTAATGTAAAGCTGGCGAACCCGGAGAAGATCACAATCCCTGTACAGTTCGTTTGTGGGATACCTGAAAGGCTTATTAAAAATATGGGGGAAGGGGGGATAATTAAGAAAAGAAATGACGCGCGGGCTAAACCGCGGAGACGATCGCTAGTATCATAACATTTTGATACAATGTGGAGGTTCGCAGAATAATTAAAGTAATTGACATAGCGCAAAAAAATTGCTAAGTAGACGTGACAGAAGATGGGACACAGAGCCCGTAAAAGGTTTTGCAATAGCGACGGCAAAGACTCATAATAACTCTTTTCTTTTCTTAAATGGAGACTAGCAAAGCCTGTCACCATGTAGGGGACTCGTGACTAGAAACGTTCGTCCCAATACCCACTAAACTACCCCGGTTTTCCTCCACTACCGAAGAGGGACGAGGCGGTTACCCAGCGTAAACAACGTCCGCTGCAGTTGCCTAATGGTAAACAATCATCGTCGCCCATGGACATCTGTAACACCAGAGGGATCCCTGATGCGTTCCCGGCCTTTTAAGGGGGGTTTTGGGCCTTCGGCACTCTCAGAAACCAGACGAAACACAATAGTTGCCTTACCGTATTTGGCTGACGCTTACTACTACAAGTAGTTTAATCACTTATTTACATTTATACAACATCGTATGTTAGTAATCAAATAATGAAGCAAGTGAAACAAAATAACTCTAAGTCGTAATTACATCTGAATTCCTAGTCATAAAACGTCCCAATCAGTCGGTTTCGTCGAATCAGTCTATCCATTTACTTGATTAGAATGTAAAAGGAAATGTGATTAATATATTTTTGAGTTAAAATTGGTATGACAGTGGTAAACGAGGGATCTGAAATCGTACAGCATCATGTCACAGAATTTAATTAATTGCCCTGCTAAATGATGGAGAGGGAATGAGAAAATAAGATGAATCGGTGTTGTTTAAATTACGACTTTAAAAATGAAATTTTCATATTCAATTATGGATTTAATATACATAATAATTATACATCAAGAAAGGCAGGATGATAAAAGGCATTTTTCGCTCATTACACACTTAAAAAAATGTTTATTCCTGTTATTTTTAATGGATTTGTATACCTAGTTAAACATTTATGTATATTTAACTACAGACATTTACATAATTATCAAAGAAATTATTCCCCAGATTATTGTGTATTCCTACATTTTTTGTATTTTTTTCAACATTAAACTTAATTTATTGCATGTAAGTAATTTCCTTGGACTGAACTAATCTTATGGTGCGTCTATGCTTACGAAGCGAACACGAGCGGCGCACGAGCGGAGCACGAGCCGATCCAAAATTCGTGTACTGTGGACGGACTTGGAGCCTCGAACGAGCGCGCTTCGAGCATTCGTTTCGTGCTCGACTGTGCTCCGCCCGTAGACAGAGAAAACTATAGACAAATTGCATACAAATTGATAGTATCTATCGCATTCACACAAGAAAAAGAGGGCGATACGGATAGACCACGTAAAAGAAAGAGATAGAACTACACAATTTTTTGTCTCGCACCGCGTGCCGGTTTTTCGATATTTAGGCTGAAACTATGTTCGAGGAGAGATCGTCGTAGGCTCGTGGCAGGCTCGTAAGTGCGTCCACACTTGTCACGCGAGCAGAACGGTTCGACTCGTGCTCCGCTCGTGCGCCGCTCGTGCTCGCTTCGTAAGCATAGACGCACCATTAGGATTGTTAAATCATAGAAGGGCACAACCATAGCTCGTAACTACGGTTCATGCGATTGGGAAATGAATGGCTTTCCTAAAAAGATAATCCCATTTGACAATAGAAGTATTTCCTTTAGAGTCTCTAACACAAAGGTGATCTATGTTTAGAATCAAAGACATCGATTGATGAACACTTTGTATAGTCTAACTTTGTAAACCCCTTTACTGGTTACGTGGCAACGTCTCTGTTGTCTGCTCTCAATGACAACGAGCCCAATACTATAGTAGAAAGAGTATAAAGTAGGCTACCTCCGGCCCAATCCGCGATATAATTGCCTACATACTTGCCTGTTTCAAGGTTGTCACTTTTTGCTAAATTTTAATCCAGTGCCACGTAAGCGGTGCCGAAAAGCCATGACGCGCGAACCTTGTGCGGTGCTATAACTTCACTGGGCGAACCAAATTTTTTTTGAGTGTGCGTGCGGCAACGCGTATATACTGTGGCGTACACATATGTACAAGCAGTGCGGCGCGCATATATAACCTACTTTCAACTCTTTCTACTATGCCAATATTTCCAAAGATATTAGGAAAGTTGCGACAAGGAAGCGCGTCAAACGGTTCCGCCATAGAACTTCGTTGCCATTTAACTCGTAAAAGACCGTAACTGCTGCTGTGAATAGATAATAAGGATTTTATTAAAATTCCTTGCCCTTGTTTTGCCATTCACAGGCACAGTTTGCCGAGAGCTTTTGTTATGGTGGCATCCGAACCTTAAACCTTCTTGAATTCTCCTATAGTCGTATCCAATGAAAATTCAGTGCCTCTTCCAAAGGTCCCTTTGTGTGTACTTATGATAACAATTATATTTTACCGAAATTCTTAGATTCGGCTTGAAGGTGCATAGTTTATGTGGGATGAAGGGTAAATGCTCTATTGAACAAAATTTATAAATATTATCTTTGTACTACAAAGGAACGACGTTTTTTATTAATATTTCGACTTAGAAAAAAAAAACAGATAGAGAACTTTTAAGATTGTTCCCGTTGAATTCAATTTCATAACAATAGGTATTGAAAATAAATCAATATACTAAACTAGTGCTATTCTAAGATAAGATAAGATATTTATTTATTCGGAAATAGTACATAGATCAAGTTACTGTTACAATTTAGGTATGGTACAAATATACTTTATGGGCTCCACACTAGGATTTCCTGTGTTGTGAACACCCAGACTTCCCTTAAAAAATGTTCCATTTCAATTGCGTGTACGTGTAATGTATGTACATATTGTACATAATCATGATCTAATAGTTACATTTTTTTATGCAGCCAGATGTAAGCAGTCTATTTAATTTAATTTTAAATTGTCACTGCAAAAACAATCCAAGCCAAGGTATTTAATTACCGAAGCCTTTCAACTGTTCAAATAATTTGAACGTTTTTAATGAAATTAAATGATACATAGTATGTGAAAATGTAAATTACAGCAGTGGACGTCACCGTTTTAATTAATCTCGCCGTTCGTGGAATAACAACGAATTCAATTTCCTGGTCAAATGGCTCGCCATTTCGACGTGCGGCCGGTGTGGTGGCATTCCATTTTTTCACCATTCTTCATTTCAATGTGCATTCAATTTGTACGTGGAAGCAGAAATATGGTTTTATTCGATTTTTAAATTGTGGTCTATCTATACGTATCCTGGGAATTTAAAATTAGCCTCATGTTTGATTTTTCAAAAAATGGCTATACAAATAACACATACTTAAATGATTATCTTAAAAAAAAAAGCCTATTCAGGCAGGGCAAAGGCATTTTCAATCATTAACATTATCAAAAAATATTGACCAACATCACCTTATTTAATATGACCCCAAAGTAATTAGCGCAAGAACTTGTAGTCTAAGATCCGAACTAAGGTCGATCTTCACCGAGTTGATAATAGAATGAAACTTATTTTATTATGAATTTAGCATATTAAAAAAACCCAACGGCTGCACATTCTATACGTTTTGTATGTTAAGTAAGGACATAATTTTCTTATTATCTTGTTATTGCAAAATTTTGTTTAAAATCATTAAAAAAAAAAAAAAATTGGTCGGGTCAGGATTTTTTTAGGCAACCCATTTTTAATATGTTTTTTTAAAAATAAGTTTCATTCTATTATCAACTCGGTGAAGATCGACCTTAGTTCGGATCTTCTACTATTGTGGTATAATCTGTGGTAAAAACATCTAGACAAAGAGCTAAGACAAATGTTCATCGAATGAATGCATGTCTAGGTAGGATTTAAAATATGCTATGAGACTAGTGTAAAATAAAATCAATTAAAGGTACGACTTACTCCGCGCATGTCAAATGTATATTCATAATCACAAGCCCGAGTACCTACCTAGCTAATTTTGTAATCCTTTCAAAAATTTAACTTCGTTTTTTTTTCTTTTTCTTGTATATTTTATTATAATAATTATATTCAGCGTTTCAGAATACAGATCACTAATGAGGGATCTGATGTAAATTATCTCTACGTGGAAGTAGCCACAACGTTTTATTAAATTTTCAACGTGTCCAAGTGATTTTACGGGAAATTAGAATAAGCTAATAACTGTGAATAATATCAACAAAAGTTTATCTCTTTTCGAACATTTATACTAATATTATAAAGAGGAAAGATGTGATTGTTTGTTTGTTTGTATTAAATAGGCTCCGAAACTACTAAATTAATTAAACTACCTACCTATAAAAGATTTATTGACCATATAGAGACACAATAATAAACTAAACTGATTTGAA
Organism: Mecyna flavalis; assembly: GCA_949319885.1. Classification (NCBI taxonomy): domain Eukaryota; kingdom Metazoa; phylum Arthropoda; class Insecta; order Lepidoptera; family Crambidae; genus Mecyna; species Mecyna flavalis. The sequence goes on from OX439426.1 coordinate 14,506,162, forward strand.
AAATTCTTTCACTGTTGGAAAGCAACACTATCCCCGAGTGACAAAGGGTACTTTTCATCCCAGAAATGTGGGGGAAGAGGGGGAAAATATTACTTATTTGAAAATATTACGCGCGGGTGAAACCGCAGAGGCGGCCGCTAGTCTTTATTAAATCAACACTTTGTTCCCCTCGCATCGCGCCATTTAGTTCAACGTTACGAGTATGCTTAACGCATCAATATTCTTCGAGGCGACAATTGGAAGAGTCGCTCCGATTGACGTCCAAGACAAGTTAAACGGTTCGGAATGATTCATTATTCCGTGACCCTAATTCGAGACATGAGATCGATCAATGCGTGCGATCGAGCCCTACAAAATAATCGATTCTTATTGCGCGACTACGCTCCATTTGACGACAGTTTTGTAAAGAATCGGCCCGTATAACGATTGTAATGTTGCTTTAATTCAATTATCTTATCTCTCGTCTTTTTACGTTGGTATTTTTTTTGTTACGAATGTTTTATTGCACACATTGAGTGCCATTAACTAAACATCTGTTGATAAGATTCAACAGCTTTTTACTTAATGTAATTAAGTGTATAATTAAACGCAAATTTTTTTTTAAACTAAAGGCATAAATGTCACATTATTTGTTTAAAAACAATCACGTCAAACATCGCAATGTTTGCTGCGTCCTTATGGGTATTTCCAAAGACAAAAGATCTGGACATAAATGGGAAAAGCATGAATTTTATAATAGATTACATGGTCCGGTAATAAACTGCCGCAGTGTTGAATCAAATACCTACTTATTTCATTGGAAAATCAATAAAAATTTTATAACTTGGCTCACATTTCTACTCTATTGGATATTTTTCTTCGTTGTACTCCTTTACCATATATACGCAGATAGTTGATATTATGAGGCGTAAATAAACGTTATTTAAGAAAGGGAAAAAAATCTTTTTCATGTCAGAGGCGGCAAAAGAGCCAGCGGGTCGCCTGATGGTAAGCAATCACCGCCGCCCATGGACATCTGCAACACCAGATAGATCGCTGATGCGTTGCCGGCCTTATATATGGGTGTGTGGGCCTCCGGCACTCTCACAAACCAGACGAGACACAATAGTAGTCACTATTATTTCACGCTGGTGTTATGTGAGAGGGTGGTACTTCCCTGGACGAGCCGGCCCATACGTACTATAAAACAGCATGGCTCTACCACTACTAAATGTAAGCAAAGTCTCGCTGATAAAAGACAGAGTCAGAGTCAGCCGTTTAAAACCGCCATAGGCCAGGTATGTAATACTGTCTCCAATTACATCTAGACTAGGTGTTATCTCAGGGAAATAATTCAAACGAATTGACTCTTATTCTTTGCTCCGTTTGGTCGAGAGGCTGTTTTATTGCGCCATTCTAAAGAATAATGTGTGTTACTCTGAAATATTGTTTACAAAACATTTTTGTCCGAATTCAATTTTAACTTAAAAATGCTAGAAATAATATCGACTTAATTTAAGATCGAAGAAACTTTATTAATTCCTCTTTTAGTGATGAAATGTCTATGCCTACAATCTTGTTTTAAATAACTATATTTGAAAAATTGTTGAGCACTATTAATATAATATTTATTTTAATTATTCTTACTCTTGTTTTCTTTTCAAAGATTTCCTAATTACCCTTATTAATGATGTTCGTATCAAAAGGCTACATTAACTAATAGAACACATTTTTGATATAATATAATCACTGACTGTAAGATAAAAGAGAACATTTTTCTAGAAAAGGTACTAAAAAGGTTATTAATAAGTCAGCCTCAGTTATAACAATGTTTTGAATGTTAACGTTTCTTTTTTCAGGTATGTACGCAGACCCGTTAGACCATGCTGAAGATAGTAATGGTAAATAATTAGTTCCTAAGATAATACTTTTTTTTCGGAGGAAAAAAACCGCAGGCTAGCGAGACCTGCGGCCGCGTGTGGGACTCGGGACCCAAGCGTCCTACTACCCACTAAACTCCCCCGGTTCCCCTTCACTCCCGAAGAGGACGAGCTGGAACTGGTGCGCCTTGTGGCGATTGACCGGCCCATCACCGGTCCTAAGATAATACCTACTATTTTCAATTTATAAAAATAAAATATCTGATGAGCTTCATTATTTAAACAGTTGAGCATATTACGGCAGAATCTAAACAATACCTGATCACGATCAAAGGGACACTTTACCAGGAAGCGTCGCTCAATGTGCTGCCAGACTGTAGACTCATCTCACCTCATCAAGGGTAACTTTTAAGTCGAATATTTGACTCTAGCTCAGACGCACAACGGTTGCAAACTAGGAAAAAATTGTTACCCAGCTTCTTAAGTTTGCAGTTAGGCACTAATTCCCTTTGATAGTAGCCGCCACTGCGGCGTGTGCCATTGACGGACACCTTAAACTTGTAAGCATCGCTTAATTGCCGCACTGTTAGCTCCTCTGATCTTTACCTATATTTTAAAGTGAATTAATTTTTCTTAATTTATTTAATTAACAAATTTTCCTGAAGTACAACAACGCTGTGGGAGTGATGGCTAGCGAGCCAAAAACTCCTACATGTGATTATTGTTATTTGTAAAGTTGCATCTAAAATGTTCAGAAGTTTTTGCGTGATAATACTTTTCCAAAAGCACACATCACATGTCATAACATTTCAAAACGCAACCAAGCTCCACGCTCTTTGACAACACGCACTTAAAATTTACCAGCTAAAATAGATCGGTAAATAAATATTACCTTTTATATTATGCTGAAAAATTGTTCGGTGTTTATTACTAGCTGTTTTACATTTGCGATTTGTTGAGAGACGCGTCAGAAGCAATACATTTCGCCTCACTGACTGCCATTGACAGTGAGCGACGTTCGCCTCGTGTCGACCTGATGTCCTTACAATGTGAAACGTCGAGCAGTTTGGGAATAGTGTACTGAACTTTGGCGCCGTAGAAATAGGATTTCGAGGCGAAAAAGATGTTTTCGATAGAGCTTTCCACTCAATTTTTCGATGCCAATGGTGCTTAGTGATGTTTGCAGTGATTAATAAGAGTTAAAAAGCAGTTTTGTTTTTAGTCTTTTATTTCAAGCGGCATACTTCATCTGTTGAGTCTTACCTAGATAATCGGACTCTAAGGCCTTGGCCTCGAATTACGCGGGCAGCGGGGAGGCAGCGGCAACGGCGAGATGTTTTGAATGGAATCCCATAGACCCGTAGACCCGTTCTCGAATACAGCGGGGCGGGAGCGGAGGGAGCATTGCACGCAGGCGCACTGTGGATCACCGCTTGACAACATCGCACGGCTCTTGACGGCCCGCGTCAAGCTGTGACCGCTGTGCGCCTGCATGCGCCGCCGCTCCCGCTGCCGCGAAATTCGAGGCCGAGGCCTAAATCTGTGTACCACTAGATAGACTATGTGCCAAAAACAAAGGGTAATAAGTCTTACACAGACGGCCGTCTGTACTCCGGTAAAGAGTGGGCAGTGCTATTAGCTCCCGCCCTGCTGCCGCGAAATTCGAGGCCGAGACCTAAGAACAGTCCCGTATGTATAATATCTACAGACAACAAGTTTCTCTTTCAGACACAAGTTTAAATCTTAGCCTACTTCAAAACTATTTCGGGAATGCTGTAGTGTGATGCGTTCGTCGAAACTAAGTTCAGATTAATCGATTAGTGTGGTAAGATTGGGCAACTTTGGCAGCGGTTCGGACCAAGCAAGTTCACCCATTTGTCTGTAACATGTCTAACTTTGCCCTGACAAGAAAGTACGAATGACCTCATCGATATATTAAAGGTTTACACGGGTCGTCTTTTATCCCATTCCCTTGAGTGGAAGATTTCAAATTGTGTGTAATTAATCTTTCCACTTATCCCATTGTTAGCTCCCGAAGGAGTTAAGTGGTGCGAGAGAAGTACGATACTATACAATATAGAAAATACATCAATATTACGCGATACTTTCATTGTTGTCTAAAATACATTTTCTTATTGTGTGTAAAGGTCAAGTTCAAAGTCAATTTCAATACGTCTTACATCGAACACTCGATTTTCTTTTTTTTTGCCAACTTGAGTTTTTGTCATTGCCAGTCTGGTTTGTGGTGGAATTTTTTATGGTCTGAGTGGCTCGGTAGATCTTAATAGCTTCGATAGTTTTGTTTCATTTATTTGTAGGACAAGCCTACACCTAAATACCTACACCTGTTGGTTATTACCCTAAAATATGCATACCTTTTTAACAAGTAGGTATCCTACAGTATCAAGGTAGTCATGAGATAAAAACATTTTACGTATACAATCCTAGACAGCGCAGGTAAAGTCCTCCTATTCAAAAATTCAATACACATATGTATAGTGCCGTCGAATTGAGCTGACAATTTCTTTCAACCTAAGGCTATTCACGGTAAAGTACTCCAAGCAAATTCTGGTCACCTTGGCACCGGTGTATTCTTCCAATGAAAAACGATTTTTACATTCATAAGCTCTACACGTCTGGCGATCTTGAGCGGGGTTTACAAATGACACAAGGCGATGGAGGTCGTCCTTTATTCGTATATCCAAGGGATTTTGTCCGTGTGTACATCGATGTATACGCAGCTTAAGGATGGCTATCAACTATCAAAAAGTAATTGTGGGTATAGGGCTTTTAGTCCTCTTACAAGTACAATGGTGAGTGGAATCTTTTTTAACTAATTTTAGCGTTGGGGTAAATAAGCCTTTTTTTGGAAGATCTATTACTCGTACTAAGTGCCTGGAATCGAAGGTTCGTATTTAGTCAAGGCAAATAATTAAAATAAAATTCAGGTATTTTTGACGTGGATTAATTAAGTATCAAATACGTTATGTATATATTATACGGCTAAGCAAGGACTTTGCCAAAGAAACTGCACGAGTAATATACGATTAAAAAAGATCTAAATCATTGATGCATAATGTTCTCCTATATTTATAAATCCCCGAAGGTGTTGGTGAATTACCAACACCTTCGGGGATTTAGATTCGTTTCCGGCACTCCGCAAATCGGCAGGCCAGTTGTATAAGCACCGACGTTTTAGGTAGACACTCTAACAAATAACTTTGTTGAGGATAAACGGACGGAACTTCGAACCCCCGAGGCCACTTAAAACTTAGGTGGCTTCGTTAACCATAGTCCTATATTCCAAGTCTTGTTAAGACGTTCAACACTGTTGAGGTCTTCAAGTTTCAATTTATTGTTTCTCGTCATATTGTGGTCGGGTTATGTAGGTCATTAATTTATATTTTGTTATGTTAGGTAAAATATTTTGATTCAATTGAGAGAACTCTGAGTTTTTACTAATTTTGCCGGCAGTGCCATTACAAAAAAGGCTCTTATGCCATTGTCACTAAATTGGCTGAGTAGCACGGTGAGTTTTAGTGATGATTGGCTGAGTATATCCACCTACAAAGCCGATAAAGCATGACCAAAAACTCTTAAATAGGCATTTGCGATGTGTGCTTTTGGAAATAACTAGACGCAGTCGTTCTGATATAATTCGCGCCCATACATTTTTGGACGACCCTGGTTATGTGTCCCTCAATAAAATAGGCCGCAGTTTCAATAAAACACCCTTTCATAATATTTTCTTAATTAAAATGAACGGAATTCAGGACACGTTCAAGAAATTAAAATAAATATTTGGCCTTGTGTAAGAAAAAAATTAAAATTGGATCTCGTGGGTGTAACGCAAAATTGAAATAAGGCACGGAAAAGAAACAAAAAATAAATAATTGAAACACGTGCAAGAATATCAAACAGTTCGCTTGTATTGTTGTAATATCTTATGTAGAAAAGGTTATTTCGTTTATCTCATAGATATAAGAACAATACGTCAGTCAGTTTGTTCAACTGACCTTGACGAAATTAAAGTTTAAAAAGCTACAATTTATACACGGACCTGATCCCAAAGTGGCTTAAGCACTTGGCTTCTGGCTGTCATACTTACCACAAATTCATATACTTACCTACGTATAAACATTATATACATCATGAATTTTAAAAGCTAAACAGTTCAAAACCTACAAAAAAATACAGTCGCCATATCGTATACATTTTTTCTGTTGAGTTAAAACGACAGATGTGAATCTCCCTGAAGTGTGCCACTTGGAGCGAATTGATCCAATGAGTTTTAGACAATGGTTGACTTTGCAATCCTATCGTAATGAGCGCCTTAGATCTTAAATAGCTTTATTGAAGACTAACAGATTGCTTTTCGTCCCCGTTTCATTAAAATCATTCGATTGAAGAGATTCGTTCATTTCTGTTGAACGAGATGATAATAGCACAGTTTTCATAAGACTTTTTAAACTCTTTTAGTTTTTTACAACTACGGTAGAAATAGACCCTGTGTCTATTTCTACTTCCTTATACTATGTATACTCTAGATTTGTGTGGTAACCTCACTTTAAATTTGTATTGTAATCAAAACAAGACAGTAAACATTTAAACTACTGATCCAAATATAAGCAGGTTGAGTGGTGGAAAAACATAATTTAATGAAGTATAAAAGACAAAAAAAACTTCATTACGAAAAAATGGTACGAGCTCATAATCTAAGCTTCGACATAATCATATTTTATCAAATGCAATGTCGAAAGGTGATGTCCAAAAAAAAACCCAGAGTCGACAGGAATGAAATGTGTACCAATGGATTGGCATTAAAATATAATATAATGTTGCCAAAACGGCAACCCTGAAATCGTTATAGTATAGGAGCTAGGAGCAAAATAAAATAAGTAAGAAATTCGTATAAAACAATAATTAAAATAAGTTTACATCATGTTGTTGCTTAATATAACGTTGTTTTAATGTTGTATCACGTGTGTTATACATGATAGTTATCATTAACACATTTCACAAGCAACAGCAACATAAACAACAGCATATTAAATCACAACATAAAAAAGACTGTTTTTTGTATATATTTTTTCTTTTGGCCCATGGATACTACAATCGTTATAGTACTGTGTGTATTATTGGTAATTCTGTGGCTAAAGATTGCAAATAAAATAATAATTGGTATAGTAGAGGAGCTAAAAGCCAAAAAAACTAAGTTAAAAATCGTTTAAAAATAATAAAAATACGTTATGTTGTGGGTGTGAATATCGTTGTTATTATAATTATGCATATCATTTAAACTTATCAAAATAAGACTTACATTATAGAAATAAATGATTTAACAACAACTGCTGATACAACCTCATCTCATTACATATTATCACCCCATTCAGTGTAAATATAAAAACGTTGTGTCAAAGTGTCATTCTTGTGTACATTCATGTGTAACACAAGTTGTTGTGGATAAGAATGTCGTTGTTATTATAGGTAATTGTAATATTATTAAAACTTATCACAATAAGACTTACATTATGAAAATAAATGTTTAACAACGATATTCTCACCCACAACATGGCTCTTAGCTCCTATACTATACCAATTATTTTTATATTTGCAATCTTTAGCCACAGAATTACCAATAATACACACAGTACTATAACGATTGTAGTGTGTATGGGCCAAAAACAGAGTCTTTGTTATGTTGTGATTTAATATGATGTTGTTATTATGTTGCTGTTGCTTGTGAAATGTGTTGATGATAATTATCATGTACAACAAAAGTGATACAACATTAAAACAACGACAAACTTATTTTTATTACTGTTTTATACGAATATTTTACATATTTTGTTTTGCTCCTAGCTCCTATACTATAACGATTTCCGGGTTGCCCCCTTGGTAACATTATATTGTATTTCAATGTCAATCCATTGATATACATTTCATTCCTGTCGATTCTGGGTTTTTGTTCCATACATTTTTGGACATCTCCTTTATCTTTCAGCATAAAAATACTGTTTACTAGCTAGGTCAAGACTTATACGGCCGTGCATTATGCATTGATTTTATTTACATAAACAATAGATCAGACTAGACGTGGACTCTTCCTTTGCACAAGACTCCAAGCTTGTACATCTATGCTCCAAATTGATTTGAATCGGCTTCGGTATCCACCCAGAGCGAATTTTCAGTGTATAGAGGGATCCTGTGGAATGGGTCCGCATATTTTACAACTAGGAATGCGCCGACGATCCGTCGAGAATCCAACGTTAGAGCCAGGCAAACAACGTCTTCGGGCCTCAAATGTTTGGATATCGAACTATCTCGTTTGTTAATGAAATTACATCGCATTTTATCAACGCTTTTAGCTATAATTTCTGAGAAATACCATTCTGCGGCGCTATGTTGCGGTTATACGCTCTGTAAATTTATGGTTAATGCTTTGGATTATGTTTTAAATAATTACGGCGAAAATTTTTAGGAGAGTTATGGAGTTTTCCCTTAATTGAAATGGGTTGAGAAGTTCGTACATCAAGATGTAGTACTATGATGTGTATTTTGCATTTAAATTAAATCAATATGAATTATCACATTATTAAGCATTTTGACAACTAAAATGTTGAAATACTTTTATTTCAGCTTATTTAAAATGCAAGATAAATCAAATATGTTTTTCTCTAAGTGTTTTACACTATTCGTTTTCTCCCGTTCAATAATATGTTAGAGCAGTTTCCCGGGGAAAAATCGGGGACTTTAATTTTCCGCTATTCCAGAAAGTGAGTGCAGTTTGCTTGAATGCTGTTTATTTTATATCCGATTGAAAATCTTTCCGCTTTTTTAATGTTACGTTACCTACCTACTTTCATTTAAAAACGTATTTCTAAATCTTAAAAACAGCAAAAGATTTTCATTTTGCCTAAATGTCGCTTAACCTGGATAAATAAAAAAGGAAATACGTTAGAACGTTCGTTTTTAAATTTAATGCTTGGAATTATAAATAACATTTCTAGCGTTGTTTACAAATATAAAAAATTAACAAAGTAAAAAATCTGTATCTTGATTGCCTAACGAAATGATTTCATATCGTCATAAAATTATGTCAGAGACTTTATATTTTAACATCTTCGTTATTATTCTATAGAACGATGGACACTTTTCGTCATCACATTATTGTTTATCCTCGGTGGTATTAAAACCCACGACCCCTCGGTTAAAAGCATTTTTATTGCAAACGGATTTGTTTACGCTTAACCCCAATCTCGGCAGTTAATGCTTTCGCAACACAACTTTCAACAAAATTAAAGTCGCCTTACAAAGAAGGAAAAAATATGTCTACATTAGTTTTTCGGCTTAGGTTAATCTCGGTCCATCTACCGTACCACTATCCGCTAAACTCCTTCAGTTTCCTCTTATCACCCGAAACCAATTGTGGCAATTAATGGGCTCATCTACTGGATAGTATCCATATTATGTCATAACTATACATCGTTATCGCGCGGGCAGTTTGGGGGCGACGCATAGATGACCGAAGGGCTGTCACACGTATATAACGAGTATTAGAATATTTGCATGTTTTTTTATTCTTTAAATTAAAGCCTTTCATGTTATGTATATTCCTTATGAGGATAAATACCTTATGAGGATAAATAGAATATTATTTCTATTTTGATATTGTATTTAAAATTGGGATTATTGGGACAAAGTAGTGTAGAAGCGTTGTTTAAGTTAGCAACACTTTCTCTGAGGGTTGATTCAGTCCAGTAAGTCAGAAATTGACATCATACAGCTATAAATGAGTAATTAGGATAAAAATAACATTTTCATAAAATTGGTTAAGTTATCGAAACCGAAAAAAATCGTAAGGTAACATTGTTGTGTCAGTGGTCGATTTAGGATTACAAATAGATTCAATGCATAATATTGATTTAAAAATCGATATTTTTATTAGTCAAATATAATTTAAAAAAAAAGATCCATGCGTGGCAACCCTATTCATCAGTATCCACGCGTCGCCCCGAAACTGCCCGCGCGATAACGATGTATAGTCATAACCTTAGATCTAAGACCTTGGTCATACCCGTCATTATCAATCATAACATGCAAAAGTTTATTGGGCAGTTTACGCTTTTATTACCAAACTTTAAAATTGCAATGCCTGTATTACGACCCACGGGTGGACTTTAGTTGAATTATCATCATCATCATCAGCCTATAATATACGTTCCCACTGCTGGGACACAGGCTTTATCTCAATTGTGAGATAGTGTTGGCCATACTCCACCACGCTGGCTTAGTGCGGGTTGGTGGAGGGGTGCGTAAGGCAAGTGACCAACCTTAATGTCAGATGTTATGAAGCCGCCAAATGGCCTCTGACTACGCTTGACGACTATAATATCCACATAATAGTAAATATCACGTGGACGTAAATTAAGTCCTAAATGATATCGCACATGACTTTGGTAAAAGAAAAACAATGGTGTTATTTAACTAAGATCAGATTTATAAAGTGCTTCGAGTCTTCGACCTTAAATACGAGAGTTTTATAACCTTCAAAATTATGTAAGAGTTTTGGAGCACCTAATCATTTCCAGATTCTCTGCCTAATTAGTCATTTTCCTGATTATTGTTTTGTATTCGCATTAATGAAGATAAATTCGTTTTGTATCAGACCCGATTAAATTTAACGCTTGTAAGAACGATTGAATACATTAAATTACTTGTTTTGTAAACAATGTAGGTACTCGTTATAATTTGGTTCGATGTTATTTTATGATTTACAACAGGAAATATGTTTTGATCGCCTCGGTAGAATTGTGGCTAAGGCGCTCAGGTATAAAACCCAGCGGTCGAGACCCACGGGTCTTGGTGGGTGGTAGGACTTTTTGAAATCCAACTAGTTAGTTACAGAATAGCTACATGTGAAATCTGCCGCCATAACAGCTCTGGCTGTGTCTCGGCATTATTCATTTGTATTAATATTAATGTGGAAGCCAGTGTATCCGAAATCGAAGACTGTGTGTGTGTGTGTGACAGCTGTGTGTGTGCACATTGAGTGATGCTTCCTGGCTAAGGGTCTCTCAATGGAATATTTATTTATAGGCGTAGTGACATTGGCTTACCATCAGTGAAATATTGGGTCCATTCTACCGGCTATTTTTCTACCGTTAAATATTTTTTCCAAATTCTACCGAATTTCTACTAGCAAGTTTGTTAATTCCACCAACCGGCAGGTTATTCTTTTTTGAAATAAAATTACTTTAAAAAAATACAAAATTAACGCAGGCGTATATACATATGTATATATATATAGCGCTTATAAGTAGTTAAGTTTGTGCGCAAAGTGCTTGCTTCAAATTTAATTTAATGAACTTATCTCAAAAGTTAACTATATTGCGCTTATGCAAGATTATATAATTACCTTCCCAGATAAACTTAAATATTGCAAGTGCAAAACATTCTTATCAAAAATGATTTCTGCAGCAATTGTGTTAAACCGCCAAGTGTAATTAGTGTTGTATCTGTTTGAGCAGGTCGGTTACGCCGAAATGATGTGCCGACGGCCGATCCTTTGAACGAGGCATCCAATTTATTACGAGAGCTATTTTATCAGAATTGCACTACCAATGCAATTTGGACTGTTCTAGGAACTGCAAAATACACAAAACGAAGAGCTTTAGATAATAGTAATTTTTTGATAGTCTTCTTAAATTAAACAAACCGACTTGGTTACGTCAAAAAGTATAAATTGTTAAATTATATTATTCTTAACACAAACATTCTAAGGGCCAGTATTAGCATCATCAGATAAGTTACTGATATTTTGCATGAGACACAATAATTATGACGCGCTGCCTTTTTTTGAACTGGCATATAAGTAAGCTTTTCTGACAGTGTTGAAATTGGCCATAAATGACTAAAATAATATAATTTTCGCTGGCATTGTGAGTTCTATCATGATCAAATAATTATTATGTCCTCAAATATCAGTGTACCTACTTACAAAGGTATTAATTAATAAAATTGCTTTTAAAGACCAAGAAATTTACCGCCACTGATAAATTTTCATATCGCAAGTACTGCACAAAACATTAATATCAGCAAGCAACTAAGCTCTTTGCTTGTGTGTTAAACTGCCAAGTTTAGTGTAATTAGTGTTGTTTCGGTTTGCTCGGATCGGTGGTTCCGCCGAAATTGTGTGCCGACCGGCCGATCCTTTGACCGGCCCGAGGCATCCAATCTATACCGAGAGCTATTAATATCAGAACTGCAATGTTGACGCTAGCCGACAGGAGACTTCGGCTGTAATATGATGACTTGGGCCGTTCTAGGAACTTCACTATTAACATGATATAAAGGACATTCATTGCTAATAAATTAACCCTGATTTTAGTTCGCTTCGATTCATAATACTCGTATCTACGAAAAAAATGCATTGATAAAGTTAAAAGATGTGTGTGAATATTTTTAAAATATAATATGTCAGCTTAAAATAATAATAAATAATTTACAAATACAAAATAAACTGTTATCCATAAAACTCTAAAGTTGTAAAATACCTAAATAATAATAAAAAGCTCTTCGCACTTATTGTGTTCTTATTTCTACTTAAATCAATAAGACTTTCAGATTATAGAAGTAATTCCAAAGGTCCTTTAAATAATATACCAGGAATGAGACCCCAGGTTCTTAGAAAGACTAGATAAATTCCCTATTATTCTTAAAAAGATGACATAATTAAATCAAAGAATTCCGATACGGCAAATACGAATTAATTCTCTAAAAACAAAAAACCAACGCTTGAAATAACAACTCCTTATATCGGGTTTTGACGGTAACTTCCTTTTAGCGGCAGCCGTAAACTGGAAGATGAAGTCGAGGATGGTTTGACCGTAAACTAGAGCCGGACTGACAAACGATAGCAGGTAACGGCACAGTATAGGGGATACTGCAGTATACGGTCCGTCCTATGTCATAATAAACGATATTTCTTCGCCGAGCTATAATAAATTGGTACTGCGCAGAACGTACAATGTGCAACAAATGGCTAGCTGAAGTGGTCGTAAGAGCGTGTATTGAATAAGTACGATATAAACTAAGAGAGGGTTACTTTAAGACATTTGTTAAAATTATACGATTTAATTTAATCATCATTGATTTGATTTTTTTTATTGCGCCTACAAAGTTGCCGCTAAACAAAGAATTTATATTCCGTTGATTCTCTTCGATCCCGGCAAGAGGCAAAATAGTCAAGTTTGGCCTCTTTTTCGTGTTCTGCCTTCAGGTTTCCATGTTCTAAAACTGAATTAAAAAAACTCTTTATTAATTAGTCTTTATTTTATTTACGAGTATACCTATGAGTTATGTAAACTTCAAGTACCTAGGCATTCGAAAAGAACAGCAAAATATAAGGGAAATGGTGTCTAAAATTAGCTGTAAAGAATCATTAGAAACGAGCTTAATTTGTCTAAATTAGCCATAGTGGTTTAAGTAACCTAAATTAATTAATTTAAATCGAATGTATATACTATGAGCAGCAAAATTAATGTTGCTGAGAGAAATCACTCAAGTTTATTCTCTAGAAACCCGACACAATACCTTATTAAATAGCAGATTTGCGGAATTCTAAATTATGTTTTACAAAAAGAGATTGAATCATGACAAAGCCATAGGGAAATAATGATGGTAGTTGATACATCAGGATACAAGTTTATAAGTGTTTTCAAACATAATAACAATCCTTTGTTGTAAACTTCCAAGATGTCATCATCTTTCAAAGCACGATTCGTTGTACCTACAACTTCAAAATCAGACAGTGTTTTTTAAAGCGGTTGCTTGACTGTTAACTAAAACAAAATAAACAGGATAACAAAAAAAGGAAATAAAAACCCAAACCCATAGAACTCAAATGATGACCTGAAAAAAAAATGCATACGAAACTACAACTACATACTGCCATTCGCCGCTCGAGAATAAACACAAGTTATGTGATAGAAAAAGACTGCATTGTGTTTATACCAAACAACGGGGTTTGTAAGCAAAAATATTCGCTTTTGCACGATGCTTTGATTGCACCTTCATGCGTTGTATACCCTTATTTTTTTTCGTGTTCTGTGTATTCCAGTAGAACGCTAGCCAGGTCTAATAGGGTCGAAGATCATAAACTAAGTAAATTTCGAAACAAAAATGTGTTTGTTTGCAAGCAATATTTTCATTAACGTGTTTCTTGCTTGAGTCGGTTATTACAACGGAGCTCGTGGGTTTGATCCCTGACTCCCTGACCCGTACAAACACTTTTGTGCATAAATAAATATGTCTGTTCACATCGGTCTGGATGTGTCTATACACACGATTAGTATGTATTTATTCACAAACAATAAGTGTTAACTTTATGTTTATTCGAAGTCTGGTACGTAAAGTAAAAGCTAGGCTTTGGGGCTAGCTAGACGGCTAAGTAAGTATGCATAAAGTTCAGGTATATATTTATTTTCCTTCATAGGTAAATAAATAAAGTATGAGCTTTCATACGCTAATATTCCACAGCTAGTTGCTAAAAGCAATCCCTTTGGTTAATATTGGCATAGCACTGCCCACTCTTTACCGGAGTATAGACGGCCGTCTGTGTAAGACTTATTACCCTGTGTTTTTGGCACATAGTCTTTCTAGTGGTACACAGATTTAGGCCTCGGCCTCGAATTTCGCGGCAGCGGGAGCGGCGGCGCCCGCAGGCGCACTGCGGTCACTGCTTAACGCGGGCCGTCAAGAGCGGTACGATGCTGTCAAGCGGTGAACCGCAGTGCGCCGCCGCTCCCGCTCCCGCTCCGCTGTGTTCGAGAACGAGTCTATGGGATTCCATACAAAACATCTCTGCGCTGCCGCTCCCGCCTTAGATCGACATTAAGCCTCTGTTGGCACACACTCCAATATTCAGTATCAAAGTCATACCGTCGCAGAGACGATTCACTGTAACTTATTCAGTTGTGCGATGAAGGACTGCAAACTTGCCGCTAACTTTCGGCTATGATAAACGCAGCTCCCGTAGATCGGGTACATTTGCGTAACTCGTCTCAAACTTGTTTAATTTATGTTGTCTAACTTTAAACTAACCGGCCAAGGATTAACGAGCCGACGTTGCGTTTAATTGTACACAAACTATTTTATTCGACGTAACGAAATTACGCATTCTAAATAAATTGGGATCGTGTTTTTGGGACGTCGACTCTTGAAGTTTGTTAACAGTGTTACAGCTGTGTGTTTAATGTTATAAAATTATTAATAAATTTAGGGCTGGTGTCACCGCTGTTAATTATGTACGGTCAACTTGACGTAGTTTAGAATGGATTTGTGGACAAATCACTATATTAAAATGACTGCAAAATATCCTTAAAATACCTAATACAAGTGCTATAAGACTGAGTAGTTACATAAATAAATAATAAATAAATATCTCTGGACATTATTCACACAGCGCCATCTAGCCCAAAACTAAACATTAGCTTGTGGTGCCAGACAACGGATAAATATTACTTAGATACTTTTTTTTGTAAATACATACATATTATTATACATAGAAACACCCAGACCGATATAAATAGAAATGTTCATGCATACAAATATTTGTACCGTGCGGGGATCGAACGCGCGACCTCTGGTGTAATAGCCGACATCTCGACCATTACGCCTAATGGCTTACTATCAACGATGGTATTTAAATTCGTTGCTTACTATGTATGCAATTTATATACAATATCACCTCCATAGGACAAAGAAACAATTTGCTTTCTACATAAAGTTAAACTAACAGGGTTAATTAAAGGATTTGCGCTTAATATTTACCTAACATAGTTTGCGAGGGGCACACAAAGTGCATCTAACTTCATGAGTCTATATTATACGGAGAGTAGCCGCCGAGCTAGCCGGCACAAAGACACCATTATTGGATTTCAATATAAAATGTCCTTTCAAATACATCGAAGAATCAAATTTTGAAGAGTTTGAGAATCGCCGCGACTCTGTAGCTTAGAGTGGCACAGTGAAATCAGTAATGGTAAAGCATTAATATATTCTTGTTGTTCTTGTTGTGTCTCTTGCGACTGCTAGATGATCTATACTAATATTATAAAGAGAAAAGATTTGTTTGTATTGAATATTCTTTCACTGTTGGAAAGCTACACTATCCCCAGGTGACATAGGGCACTTTTGATCCCGGAAATGTGTGGGAAAATAAGGAAAATGTAAATTAGCAAGACCATTTTTAATATAAAGCATTTTATTACTGAAATTGAATTGAATAAATTAAATTTCTTTAGACTTCTCTTAAGAAATTTAATTAATTCAACTGCGTGGTACTTAATGATAAAATTTTGTTTGCTGTGAAATGATATTACACGATCAATTTGAAACAATAACTGAACAATTTTGTCATTTTAATTAATAACTTGGAGTGTCTACCGTTAGGTACCTATAGATTTAATGGTTTTTCTATTCATTTGTATTTGTTTTTCTATGCTTAGTTCGTGTGGTATTATTTTATGTATATTATGTATATAATTATGTATATTATAAATCTATAAGATTTTTAAACTCATAATTTTAATATATTAAAAAGATTTAGTTTTGTACATGTATATGTATTATTGCTTGCACACTTACACACGTATTTAATGAAGCGACTTCACCGTCTCTTTCTTACATTGGGCCTATTCACTTGCCCACTGAAAGCGTGGAGATAAAGTTAAGTCGAGTGAAACGGGATTTATAACGAGGTTTCGGTGACTTGTCTTTGTTACTTGTTATACGATGGAACTAAGTAATAGATGTTGTGAAGTTTTAAGGGCAACCACTTTGGGTAACGTAACATTTTGAAACACTCCCAACTTTGAGATCAGAGTAACCTTTTGAAGGATTTCATAAATTTCATTTACTTTGGTAAAGGTAAAAGGTAATTATTGTTTGAGAAAGACTGAATGACAGTGATAGCTATTTGTTTTATATCTATGACGTCACTAGCAAATTGTCAAGCGTTGTGAGTAAACCTAATCATAATGATAACGACATCGTTTCAATAAGGGTGCCTTAAGGATATTAATAAGCTAATACTTAGTTCTTACAAATACATTTTTTTTCTGAATTTTGGCTACCTATATAATTATGTGGCGGAAATTTTCGTGATGTTGCTTCATTTATTTACATTTAAAAAAATGCTTAATTATATGGTCGTACATTATTATAAATATTTTATGAGATAATTGGACAGTTCTTAATCGACTTAAGCGCCTGTAAGTAATTTATAGCTAATATACTTGCCCGATGATTTGCCATCAGAGTTGCTTAAGAAAAATTTCAGTACATTTTTGTCATCCTTAAAGCAGCTCTTCCCCTTCCAAGGAAATTAAATAAGTTTGATTTCCTTATGAAGTAGTTATAATGAGATTTTCCCTCACTGCCAAGTTCAAATACGTTTGGAAAATCATACATGTTTGTACCTAATTATTCGTAAATTGGAATCATTTCATTAATTGTTGTTTATCTCTTGTTGGGGCTCCATATTACAAGCTTTACTAATACTCGACAACACGGCGCTGTGAAATTGCTAGGCAAATATTATTGTTATTATTTACTTGTAAACAAATTTTTAGTTTTCCTCCGAATATTGCTGGAGTATCAGTGACATATTATTTATTTATTTATTTAAGCTTCATTGCACAAATCAAGTACAAAAGGCGGACTTAATGCCTCATGGCATTCTCTCCCAGTCAACCTTTAGGCCAATAATATAATGGCAATATATAGGCATATTATAATATAACTAGCCTTCCGCCCGCGGCTTCGCCCGCGTTAACTATAGGACGTTATCCCGCGGGAATATCTTGTAAATTGTAGCCTATGTGTTATCCTTATGTATAAGCTATATTATTGTAAAGTTTCATTAAAATCAATTCAGTAGTTTTTACGTGAAAGAATAACAAAAGTTCATCCATCCGCTCCCCGGCCGGTACCGCCGCAACCGCTATGTCCCTGCATTTTAAATCTGTAATATCTTCGAAACTATTCATTTAAATTACATGATGTAAAGGGCCATATTGATCTATATTACATGCACAATTTATTTATGGTACTTTATTGGATAAGGATTAATACTGTATTGCTTAAAATCACTTTTTCGTAAATAAGCCATTATTTTATCGTAATAAGTAAAGGAAAATGGTTATTGTGGGTTATCCCTAAGAGATAGACATATACCATCGCGGACTTTTTTGTAAAACTTTTTAAGGTGTACAATAGTGTAGTACATTATTTTGATCTATCTCGTAGGGTTCAGCCAGCGTTTGCAATGTAAGCGCAAAAAAATGCGATTATTTACGACCTTAAATTAAAAACCTCTAAAATTATCAGTGTTTCTCTACTATATTATGCATGTATTATACATATAAACCTTCCTTTTGAATCAGTCTATCTAATGAAAAAAACCGCATCGAAATCCGTTGCGTAGTTTTAAAGATTTAAGCATACAAAGGGACATAGGGACAGAAAAAGCGACTTTGTTTTATCCTATGTAGTGATGGGTGATTACATTTTTAATATTAATTTTTGTTTACAGGTAAGATCGAGAAGGAAAGTAGCACAGTATATTTATGTGGTAAGGATGAACAAGAATCACTTAACCTACTATGTTCTTTTAAACTTGTTAGCCAGTCTTATATATCGTCGGCTTATTGCAAGAACTCATTAACTAGCATTATCATGATTTAGAGAAATGGCTTAATGAAGTTTGGAAATAAAAATAGCTATTATTTATAAAGTATAAAAGGTACAGTCAAAATAAAAATACCTACTTGTAGATCTTAAATTTATTTATCTGCTTTAAATATCGACACATCGAAATATACCTTAGGACTTTAAAAAAAAATTAAAATATGTAATTAGTGCCTTTTGCCAAACCTCAATTTAAAACAAATTAAAAATTAATGACTTCTTACTAATGTCAACAGCCAAATTATAAAGTGATAATCTAGGAAGATCAAGTTTAGAGGACTGCACTCCAATCTCGATTCGGTTCACCATTATCTCGAATCCGCCAAGCTTCATATGTTGGTACTAAGGACTAACGGAGACGCAAATCGGATGTCGAGCTGACGCGGCCTACTTGCACTACCCAGGATTCATTCTGGAGTACAAATTCAAGCCGCGTGCTGGGGTCTGTGTGTATTTGCGAGACAACATCTGTACCTAATCGACGTCTCCGTGACCTTGAAGATTCCAAATTTTCAATTGTTTGGTTGCTGGTGGATACAGGTCATAATAAAAATATTTATGCCTGTCTGTATCGTTCCCACACTGGTGATGAGGAGACAGCGAGAGAATACCTCAACAAACCAGCTGAAATTGCCCAGCTCCTCTTGCGTATTTGGAAGTCAACGATCCTCAGTGTTTCGCAATTCGGGTTTCGTAGAGGTAGGTCCACTGGGGGCCCCTCATAAGTACGCCACGCATTAATGGAGCGATGCTATTGAAAACCATGGTGAGGCCATTGCTGTGTCCTTGGACATATCAAAGGCTTTTGACAAGGTCTGGCACGATGCCCTTATTGGCAAACATCCTTCCCTCCTGTGGGATCCCCGCTGCGGTTTGTGCTTGGATCAAAGATTTTCTGACTGGACGTCCCATCAGAGTAGTTGTTGATGGGTTTACCTCCGACACGCCTGAAATAAATGCTGGCGTCCCTCAGGGATCAGTACTCTCGGCTACACTCTTTCTGCTACACATTAATAATCTGTTGGCTACTCCCGGAATTCTGGGGTATGCTGACGATAGCACGGTAGTTGATAGATACTTGTCCAATGCACGTACAGGTAGCGGTGAAACTGAGACTTTAAGATCAGACATGTTGGACAAGTTGAATCAGTCTCTCTAAGTTGTCTCAGACTGGGGAGATGCCACTTTGGTCAGCTTTAACCCCACAAAAAAGAGCGCATTTAAGTTGACTCCCTCTTTCCGTTGGCGTAGGTATCTGTCCCTCTATCTGACCGACTACAGCTCCTTGGTATGGAATTATCTTCCAACCTAAACTTTGGGTACATAGAGTCTGTAGCAGCATCTGCCTCTAAAAAGCTTGGAATCCTTTCCAGAGTCAGGCGCTTCTTCACTGCGGAACAGCTCCTAAACCTCTACAGAGCTCAAGTTTGTTCTTGCATGGAGTATTGCTGCCATATAATTAACATTCTTCATTTTGTCATAAATCACTAACTGTTAACATTCGCACGATGTTCTCTTTACAAAATTCACTAAGGGAAAATAATTAATTTTGTTGCAATAAAAATCTTTGAAATAGCATTTAATAATTTTTAACAAAATTTTTCCTCGAAACTATGGCAGATAGAAATTTAGTGATTTTTGCATAATAAAAAGCAACTTTTGGTCATTCCAACCATGTCAATATCGCAGTTAATGATTTTTTGTAGTTAATGACTTCTTGCAATAAGCCGACGATATACTAACTTATTTATTTAGCCTGTGTCACCGTTTAATTAAACATAATATAGGTATTGATGTTTTATTGAAGTCGACACAAAATACATTCAGTAATTTTAGTAAACTTAAAAACAAAGTGTATGTGCGTTACTATGACGTATTTTATGTTACTAAAGGTATTTATAGACAAAAATATAAAAATAAAATATAGAAAACAGAGTAAGACATTTATATAATTATTATAAGGTCCTTAGGTATATTCTAAAATACACACAATTCAAAAGGGGCTATAAAATAGCTGGACGTTTATTAAACATGTTAACTGCACACACCATAGTTGAAACAATCAAATCCATGAGCCAAACCCACAAGTTTAACCTTCACCCCTAACCAGATGAATGATAATATGACTAACCTACACTTAACAGTCGAACACTTAATGCCCCAGTAATATCAGAGAAATATACACTTGAGCTGGGATAATATTATCAAGTTTAAATTACCGTAATCGTACGGGTTTTCGTATTAAGCCACCACCCATCACACACATGTGCTCGTTATATCCCCCACATCGTTAGTTCTATTCACCATAAGAGGCTCGTTAAAATTAATAGCGGTCACGAAACTCCGATGGGAATTAGCTGTGCCAATCCGCCCAATAAAAAGTGTTGAAAAATCGATGACTTTTCTAAAGATATTAATTTCAAATAGGCATGATAAAAATATAAATGTTTTATAAGCTAAAACAAATGTAAGAGATCACAACGTGAACGCTTGCATTGTCGATGGCTCGCAGGCTACCTAGGGCACATTTACGCACGGTAGGGTTACTACAAATTCGGACAGACCTAATAAGTCAAGGTGCCAGGTCGAGGATACAGGATAGGCAATCATGTACTGAGACCTTCAGCATCTATGTCGACAGCTACCCCTTGCAAGCCCCACAAAACCATTGTCCTCAAAAAAATTAATGCAAAACAACATTCCCTTACATAATAGTTGACTACAAATGCGCTTTATAAAACAATCGTACAAAAACGGATTCAATAGCACTTTGACAGAATATATATTTACTCAAAAGCTCTTTCACACCGAATGCATTGCTTTCACAGATAAACCATTAACAATTTTCATTCCTTGTATGTAAATGAAACTCCTCGAATTTTCATTAAAATTCCACAGTTGAAACATTTAATGCGTTATTTAAATTAACTTTTTGATGCTCAATGTTTACTCAATGCTCATCGATTTATTCGACTTTTAAGACCATACTTTTTAGGCATACCTAGAAAAATTGTGATTCTAGTATGAGATAATTTTAGTATGAGTTCGTGGAAAAAAAAGGCCTTATACCTACTGGTATCAAGTTCATTTAATAAATAAAATATTTGATTTGATGAAAAAAAAACAAAGCTATTAATGTCGTTGTGCACACATTTCGTTTTCGGTAAGTTCACCGCCCTTTTACCTTTTTTAACTTTGAAAACAAATGTCTAGGCTGTGGTAGTCATTCCCAGGCTAAAATGAGAAACACTTAATTAAAACTCGAAAATACATTTTGGAGTTTACCAAACTTTTTCTTTAACTGCGCATCTTGTTTCCTCTTGCTAGCCAAAAGAAATGAACAGATTTTCGGTCCCATCGACGCAGCACTAATGAAATGGCTGTTTATTTTTTGTTCAAAAAGGCGAGAGAAAGTTCAACAATTCGTAATTAGATAATAATGATGTCGTCCAATGGGCCAATTACAGTAGGAAACAGGACAAGCGCTTCCAGTGGAAGAGAGCCACAACGACCGCCGAACAATAACTTTGTTACGACTTCTGCCGGTTCGTAAACAAACAAACAAACAATGCGGAATAAACAAGTTTCAATTATAGCGACTCATTCAGATTTCGCATTCGGCCCTTAAATACTCTTTGAGGTCTTTGTGAGACTACGTAAAGTTGTGTGCTGACTAACGGTTCTAGTAAAGTGTTGGTTTTTTAATAAGAACGTGGGTCGTATATTTACCACATTCCATACGTGATACTTCAAGGTTGCAGGCCTCCTCTTTAGTTACTAGCCAACGTACGACTTTGGTTTACGATGTGTAAAATATACCGCTATATTTTACGTGAATAAATTGGCTTCCTTTCCACGGGTAGTTTCTGTAAGATAGTAGGTACAAATATTTATAATTCAAAGAGCGACTAAAATTTTAATCTTCCTCTCAAAGTCCGGGCGGGTAGCTTCATTCTTTGTTTTACAACCCTTTTTATTTTTGAACCAAGTAAATGAACCTTCAAAATTTTTGAAGTAGATTTTGCGACGTACTACATAATTAAAAAGTCAGTAAGTACAAAAAGACATTATGTTGACAACCGATTAGGATTTTTGGATTCGAAAGTCGGCTAGTAAACGTGTTGTGAATTTGATACCGGTCGTTACAAACATTTCCGTGCATGACCATATCTGCTTGTATTGGTCTGTAATATTATGTTTGCGATTATAAACTAGTAAGTACAAGCTTTTCTTATTGTGATGTGATGTATTGCTCAAGGTTTTGTCAATATACTTTCAATAGTTTTTGCGTGAAAGAGTAACAAACATGCTCATTAACTGTCACATTTATATTATAACAGCATTAGTTGTATTGTACTAATGATAATGTTTCAATTAGTGGTATATTGACGCCTCACATACATATGATAGATCCCCACTCAATAATTTCGAAACTGTACCCCACATTAACGATAGAAAGGGTTTAAAAATAACGTATTCAAAGAGACAAAAAGGTTGAAAATAAAAGCAAATATTTTCATACAGGAATAAATACTAATGTGCGACAATCAAAAAAGTCTTTTGCGGCTTGGCTTTTTGCGGCATCTGGACTACCGCCAGCTCAGACAATGCTGTTATGAGATTGTACCGGGTACAACCGTGGCTGCGTCGTATTTATGGCCACCCTACTACTCGTACATGCACACCAGCACACTATTCATTCTGCGAGCTTAACAAATTGCATTAACATTTTTAGTGTTTTAAATTATTGCATGTTTTTTTTATTCAGAGTCTATTATTTGTTTGCAAGTTTTTTAAACTGTTTTTTTTTTGATGATAGAGATTTATGATAAGGTCACTGTTATTACAACGACACTTATATTGTGGAATAACCCATAATGTCTTACTTTTATTGGAAAAATAAAAAGTAAAAAAAAAATACTTTCAGTCGTGTATTAACAATAAGAAATAATAGGTACCTTATCTCCTTTGTAACTAACGGAACTAAGGATTCTTTGATCCCTTCATTCTACTATGCTATGATATTATTATTTTTTCACTAAGTGAGCCTTTTGTTGGCACTATGGGCATTAATAAGAACAATCAGCCAAATGATCATAGTTTGTGTAATCAGTTTTCGAGACAAAACGCTTGAAAAAAGAAAAAGAAGGTAAGAGTAGTATAATAGTATGAAACGACCTGTCTCTTTGGTTTGCGTTTCTTTTAACAAAAAAATATATAATCGTAAACGCCCCGTGCCAAACATTTTTCCTTAGTAACGAGGATTTATTTATTGATCTATTTCTATGAAGCAAAGCAGATAATAGACGAACCCTTTTACCCACCTCGTGTATGTTACTTGGTAAGAATATACCGTAATATTTGAGTACAAAAGTTTTGTATACATGTGGGTCACACGGGCTAAGGTCGAACGTTTGATGTAGACGCCACGATCTAAATGACCTTACCAAGAAAATTTCTAAATAAGGACTTAGTAAAAAATTCATGAAATCATACGAGTTTATTTGGAAATCTGTGTTTGTTAAAAATATTTAGGTCCTCGAATATTTGTCTTCGTTAGTTCTTTTTAATCAAACTCTCTCTCTATTTTTCTATAAAAAATAAAAACGGGTGTATAACTAGGTCTCTCTTTTTTTCATTTTCGAATATAACACTGCGATTTATAACAATGATTTTTGACGATATCTTTGATTTGTATGAAACCCATAGCTTCAGATTGTGACATAGTAGATGTATGATTGAATGACGCCTTCTTTTTTTACTAAACAGATTTAGTTTAAGGTTACAGTAATATAGTTTATAATTCCAGATTAACACAAAGACTACATAAAATTTTCATACTATGCTGCTAAAAGCTGGTCGTAAAACATAAAAAATATTCAAAGATTTATTGAAGGCTTTAGAATTTGTCATAACAAAGTAACCATCGTGATTCGTGGGCACGTCGCATTTTTCAGAAATAAAAATCTCACCTAAAATTATACAGTAGACCGAGCCAATGGAAATGAGATTATCAACGCTATCATTTTTCAAGTCACACCCAAATCCATGAAAGCATCGACATTTTACTCTCGCAACTTTTTTGGTAATACGTTGGCTTCGCAGACCAATTCGAATCCAATTTACATTTCAATCGGGAGCTTCATGTAAAAACATGAGCGAAGCGCGACTGCTCTCGTTGAGGGCTTATGAAATAATGTTACACTCGCGGCAAATACTCATGCATACTATTCTTCGTCGTATAATTTAACACTGTCGACGAAAAAGTTAATTAATATTTACGGGGGCTTCGTTTTTTGATAGCGGTGCTAAACTTAGAGCTAATTATTTTTTTGTGCAACTGAATTATCAGTGTCTGCTGCATAGGGTAGTCTCCTTGGACAGCTACAAGAAAATTAAATCAATGTTTATAGAAAAAGCAAAAAAAATTGTCTCCGTTCCTCAAAAAGTATCAACTACATAAATTATTTGTGGGAATTAGCCAAAAAAAGATGTTAAAGTGCTGGTCTCTGAAGATAAAAGATGAACGTACTTTTTGTTTGCAAATAAATATTACAAACAAACAGATTTGGATATACACATAATTTTAATTTCTCGGAACCTAAAAACTTTTTCGACTGAACTATTGAAGAAAATCGGTCGTAAACCTGAATGTTTTTTTCAGAATTCTATTCAAAATAAAATGATGAAGGGTTCGGATTTGGATTATTTTTGTATCTTTCTTTTTGCTGCGACCTTTTCAGACATTACATATGTTGATCTGGCTCTGCATAAGCCGCTTAAGCTCGTATGTTAAGTATTAAATACAATGATGGTAGCACAAATATAATTATATACACATTAACAACAGAATAGCCGCAAACCTCTATTATTCCAATTTAGTTAGTCTGCTAGGGTTTTAGACCAGATTCTCTAGACCTTCCTTTTTGTTATGTGAACAAAAAGTGATTAATATGTTTAGGTAGTAGTTGGGAGTGAATTTAAAAAAGCGCACTTGTTTTGACTTGAACAGTTTAAAAAAATAAGTAAACAAACTTATACTAATAAATATCTTTGGCCATTTGGTTCATTTTAATTATTTCATCTTCGAATCCCTCAAGCAGTCGATCGATTTAATTTAGTGTTAGGTAAACAAGCCAACAATCATAATAAACTTCTCCCTTGGTACTACATTTATATTTCCCAGATTAGGCGCGCTGCTAGTTTCAATTCAGATATTTTTGATGTTGAAATAAATTTTTGCTGAGGATCAATATCTATTAACAAAAAAGTTTAATCAAAATCCGTCTAATTGTATAAAGTACTTTTGATGTAACATTTTATATTACAGTATGAACCTTTACGGTTTTATTTATATATCAAATACTTACTTTTACATTTAATTATTTTACATCTTACCACAGTCAAATAAATTGTATACAAATTCAATGGACTTACTTTTCGATTTTTAACCGACTTCAAAAAAGGAGGAGGTTCTATGTTCGACTGTATGTATTTTTTTTTTTTTTTTTTTTTTTATGTATGTCCGTCGATTTCTCCGTCAATTGTGGACCGATTTAAATAATTCTTTTTTTATTTGAAAGAGCATAGTTCCGAGGTGGTCCCATTGTCACCATGTCAGGATCTGATGATGGGATCCCGGGAAAATCAAGGGCAAACCTCAAATTTTATAGGCGCACACTACGCGTTACTTGTTTTTTCTGAAGCCATTTAAGTGTTTGCGTCCTATAGACATCACTTTATGTTGATGAGCTGATGATGGAAGGTACAACTCCTTAACGGTTAGGAGTTAGGGGATAATTCTTTCAGTATTGTAAGAATATGTGGACCGTTATTTGTATTTCATGTACTTTTGCAGCTAAGCTGATGATGGAAGGTACAACTCCTTAACGGTTAGGAGTTAGGGGATAATTATTTCAGTGTTGTAGGAATATGTGGACCGTTAGTTGTATTTCATGTACTTTTGCAGCTAAGCTGATGATGGAAGGTACAACTCCTTAACGGTTAGGAGTTAGGGGATAATTATTTCAGTGTTGTAGGAATATGTGGACCGTTAGTTGTATTTCATGTACTTTTGCAGCTAAGCTGATGATGGAAGGTACAACTATGATGATGGAAGCTAAAGGGTACGACTTCTTAATTCTTATGTCCCTCTTGCGGGCTGCATCTTTAGTTGGTCTACTGAATGGTGCTGAACACTTAATGAATACCTAATATTGTCAAATAATACAATTCTACTATTTTACTCGTATTTTCGTTATCAATATTATGAGAGAGTTTTACTCACTCCTACGTATTATTCACACTAAAAATAGAAAAATAAACAAACTTTTTAAAAAAAAAATTAAACCGACTTCAAAAAAAAAACAAAAAAAAAATTCCTAAAAACACTGAAAAGCAAAAAATAATTTTAATAAGACATTCATCAAATGCGCTTATTGTCTAAGCCTATTAATAACATTAAATTGTATTTACGTGCTAGGTAGGTACCTACTAATCTGTTTGAAGTCGGTGCCAAGCCATAGGTAATGAAAAATGATACATACCTAATAATTTATGTATTATACAGGGTTACAAATAATCCGCGGACGTAGGTACGTAGTCTGGGTACCTACTATTTGGCTTGGCACCGACTTCAAACAGAGTAGGTACCTACCTAGCACGTAAATACAATTTAATGTTATTAATAGGCTTAGACAATAAGCGCATTTGATGAATGTCTTATTAAAATTATTTTTTGCTTTTCAGTGTTTTTAGGAATTTTTTTTTTGTTTTTTTTTTGAAGTCGGTTTAATTGAATATTGATTTCTTTAATAATGCCGCCTGACCTTTATCAAATGCCCTTCACTTTATCGGTCTAGTGGTTTTACTTTTAATTGAGAGACCCTTGTAATTTGATTCTTTACTTAAAAACTATTTTTGAAATTGTTGCCAACCGTTTTAATTACTCAGCCAAAGCAAATTGAAACTAGAATTAAATGAAGACAAATATTACAAAACTTAATAGTGAAAATTAAGTCCGAAGAATATTTTATAAGACAAATACTAAAAGTATGTTCAAGTCTGGAGACAACAGCTGATATTATTTAAACAGGCATGATGTTTCTCTTGGAATGAATCGTCGCTGGCTGCCAGTGGCTTAGACTAGACCACAGTAATTCCCCACAGAATGGGGAAAATCATGTATAGGTATTATTTATTTTCGTTCGCAAATTTACTAGAATGGCAAATATACTAAATGTACAAACATTCAATTTTGCAGACAAAAGATGAAGAAAATACGTAGGTGTTTCTTTCACAATGCATTTTCGTTGTATGCGAGACGCCCCGGGCCGCAGATAAAGTTGCTTTGCGCGGGCCCGAGCTCGCTGTAAACTGGTTCTATTCGCCATAACATTGTCCTGCGGGATGTGGCTATGTATGATATACCCGGCTTTTGCTCTTGTCTAATATCGCAGTTTAGGACAAATAGCAATATTGTACAGAATTTTTCTGTGTTTTGAACTCGTTGCCTTTGTTTAGGAATATACAAAATCCTTCAAGTATGTAGCGTCTCGAGCAAGCCAGTAAGTAAGTAATGATGTCGGGTCAATTAATTTAGTACTAGAGTCGGGAAAATTTGGGATGTAGCTATTTTGTTGCAAGCGTGATTATCAGGCCGGTGCAAAAAATATTATATAACATATGTCATTCATGCGTCTATTTCAAAACTCAAAATTATACCCGTTTTTTGAAAAGCCATCTTATGGTCAGTATGACATTTGAGCAATCATTTTAAAGTTATATTATGTACCTTTTCTTCTATCCTACACCTGGCTTTACACCTTTGCGCAGTTATAGATCCACAATATTGCAGTCTAAGACGCAATTCTGTGCGGCGTTTTCCGGCCTGTGGTTTGAATTCATTGGCTTTGTTGTTTTGGTATGTAAAGGAATTCCAAGATCTAAAGGGGCTTAGGTACCTACTATACTAAACCTCACAGTGCCAGTGTAACAGGAGCGGTGTACACATTATCTGCTCCCCCCGTCAGGTAGACCGTCTGTACTAACGGTCCGCCCACTTGGCCACTCTTAGTACACTGGAGAGCAATTTATTGTTACAAATCGGCTACTAAGCCTCCCCCTCTTCCACGACACGATGATGGCTCATTCGGTTAACTAAGTCAACGTTTTAAACGGTTTTGTAGTTGCAAAGGTCATCTCTACATCAACGGATAAGAAAAGTTTTTCTTACATAAATAATGTATCCAAACGATCAATCAACTCTGGCTTACATCGCACATTGATGAGTCGGTTCTATAAATAAGAGACAAAAAGAAAAAGCTTAATTCGCAATGACAGTTTCTGCCAGTAGATTTTTTTTCTTATGTGTAGGCATTGCTTTATACTTGGTTCATTTATTTACTTCTGTGTCTATTTTTAAATCATTGCTTCAAAAATGTGCAATCAATTTTATTCTTTAACTGTCATGTGCAATAAACCAAAAAGTGATAAAAATAAAATATGTTGTTTTGATCACGGAAATTAATTAGTTAATAATAAAATACTACGATTTTATTCTTCGAGAAAACTATTTCCTGTCCTTAGATGAGATTACATAAAAGGCAATTATTCCGGAAATTGTTTCTTCTGAGAATATCAAGAAAGTAAATTAACATTTACTGTGAAT
Organism: Mecyna flavalis; assembly: GCA_949319885.1. Classification (NCBI taxonomy): domain Eukaryota; kingdom Metazoa; phylum Arthropoda; class Insecta; order Lepidoptera; family Crambidae; genus Mecyna; species Mecyna flavalis. The sequence goes on from OX439426.1 coordinate 14,535,442, forward strand.
TCTGTTTATTACCAATGGTAACTTGACACTTGAAATAGACTTGTTGTAACAAGATTCATTTCAGTATTGAACTTAAAAGTGTATATTTTTGTGTAAATGAGGGTGGGAGCCTAGAGGTCTTGTTACAAGTATATTTAGGTACAAATACTCATAATTACCACCATAACATACTTTTTGTGGTGGAAAATAAACACTTATAACTTTCACTTCCGCCCGCGGTTTCAGCAGCGCGTAATTTCTTTTTTCAAATATCCCCCCCTTCCCCCCACATTTCCGCGATCAAAAGCACCCTATGTTCACGGAGATAGTGTAGCTTTCCAACAGTGAAAGAATAATTTAAATCGGTTCAGTAGTTTCGGAGCCTATTCAATACAAACAAACAAACGAACAAACAAACAATAAAATCTTTCCTCTTTATAATATTAGTACCTATAGATCTTGAAAAAAATATTAATAAATTAACAGAAATTAGGCAAGTGCGCCCAATCCCTCTTTTTCTATTTTGACACCATAACCGCAGGCAAGCTAGACCTGCGGCCCACTAGACCTGCGGCCCACTAATCTCCTCCGGTTTCCCTTTTCCACCCGATTGAGAAGAACTGGTTCCAGCCTTGTGGCTAAAAACCAGAGTGCACAAACCTCTGCTCGAACAACAAACAAATACCGCAATAAACTTTTTACTCCACTCATATATGTTGCAGATGCAATCGTCGCACACTACACTCGAGTCATTTTGGCCACATTTGACAGGTAATTTATGCAAAGAAAAGTGCTTCTTATGTCATTAGGAGTAGAGTCTAATTTTCTAAATGAATAATTCCATTAAAAAAACTGACGTTGTTTTCTTGAGTTTTATTCCTTTAGCGTATGGAATATTTTTCTTTGCATAGATGAACTGTCAAATGTCGACATTAATTATTGCATTATCGCGCTTTGACTGGCCCCACGTTGAGCCAAATGTTTAATCAACTTCACCAAACCAACTGTTATTGCCGGCAGATCTCACATTGTTCCACAAAACTGATAGGATTAATTTGTTGATTAACAATACATGCGTTGTTTCGACATTATTTGCGAGCTTATTTAACTATTCATAACCGATTGCTGATAATGTGAGCTGTCTTGTCTGTGACTGTACTTGAACTGATTTTGATTGTGTGTTTCGGAAGTTTGTTTATGCATTACCAATTTACGAAAAATTTAATGCAATGTCATGTCTTTATTTATCGCAAACACAGAAGACGATCGCGGTTATTTACCAAAAAGTAAATAATAATTTGAAAAAACAAAAATATTATTGGACTGAGATTAAAGCGATCCATTGACATAAGCCTGTCAACTAAACATTTTACATAAAAATTCTGTACAAGTTTTTTTTATTGATTAGAGCGTTAAGACTGGCTAGAATTTCTAAAAGTTCTTAATTTTACTATCGGTAAAAAAAAACATCAGAGTAGCAACAACCACTGCTCTGAACAAAGTTCCCTCAGTAATCTTCACATGCAATGCCTAATCTAAGTTCACTCACAAACACAAAGATAACAATATAGCGAGTGGATAAGCTTAGGACACAGTGTAAAGTTGTTCTAGCTAAAAACAACCAACCTCAAAAAGTACAAGAGCAGTAAACTTCACGCCCGGCCCTCGCCGTCCGAGCAACAAAAAGGTAATGTCGTTTAAAACGCCAGCATCCAAAATTTATAACTTTCGAGGGCACACTGCTTTGTTTTCACGTGTCGACTCGAGAGCTCCGTGAAGTTATTGTTTTCTCGTGTCATGTGGGAGATATATCGTTCCAGCTAAGAAATGAAAACGCTCGCCTCGCATCGTTGAATCTGAATTCAATGTTTATATTTACCATTTATTTGTCCTACAGCAATTTTGAGTTTGGAGTGTCAACTCAGCGCTTTGCCAGCTTGCCTTTATATTAGACCACAAATCAGTAAACGTTAGTAATTATGTGGTAATTAGTATTTGCACTATTTCATCTGCATAAATCTAAATGAATCGAGTTAGTTTCATGACGTTGCGCGCTGTCCAATAAATTGGATTATGATGGTAAATAAATTGGATTTTGGAATTTATATGAAAACACACGAAGGTTAAATATTTTACTATTACTGTTGTGTACACAATAAAAGCAGGAATAAGCGGTTACAAATTTATAGTCTATTGTTATTCAGCCAGATATGTAAACTGTACAACTCTTATGTACAAAGGGGAGGTATGCATTGGTAGACAAGCAAGTCACTTGATTGTAAACAAACACCTAGTCTATTCGATAGAATGACATTTCAGTAAACAACATCGGTCAATACTGACCACAGATACTGACACACGCACATTTGAACAAAACCATTGGCCGTAAAGTTGAACGCCAAAACCACGAATAAGTTCTAGCCCGGGGCTTCGTGGAATCGAGTCCCTTTCTTTCCCTTCATCGCATTCCCATGGGCCTGTCACCTTTTTCGAGAAAACTCACATCCTCCCCAAGATCTCAAAGTATTTCCATAATTTATTTAATTGAAATTGTTTTCTGATGAAACTTTAAATAAAATTGTAATCCGTCATGGTTGTGACGTTTTCGAGCTTACATTATGCGTGTACAGATAACATTTGAAATAGACAGATAATTTTATTTTCTTGTTGTATTTATGAAATTAGTCGTTCAAAATAAAAATTAACGACCCTTAATCATTAAGAAACAAAAGTAAAATATTAGCTTATGCACCACTGCAGAGCCTAGGCCTCCATCATTGCAACCAAGTCATTGTCACAATGATATTTGTAGATTCTGGCCTAATCACCACGGTTGCTAAATGCATATTGACGATCAAAAAACTGAACCCCTATATTCGAAGTATCTAACACGAACGTTGCACCTGTGAGTTGAATCTTGTGTTTTCTGATAACACGCCCAGAACTTTACAATTAGACTATCGACACAGAATATATTATAGTACTAACGCTATCGACAAATCTTAAAACAAACAAAAAAACAATAATGATGACACATTCCTCAACATTCATTGCTGCACTATACCGGAAAATTATGATAGCCATATTCGCAAATCGTAATAATTCCCCGATGGAATGCAGTTCTGCTGGCATTACTGACATCTGAGTCCGCATCTAATATGCATTTGAGATGAAGTTGGCTAGGAAGCACCGCGATATTTCAGCGTTTTTGCCACCCGTTTGGCCGATCATGATTTCCATAGCAGCTCTTTATTCTGTTCATTGCGTGATACAATAAAACAGGATTTTTTTCTCTATGCCATGAGTATGGCGTTTATCTTTGCGACTTGCCGGATAGCAAGCGGTTGCCGTCCCTTTTTACACTAGATCAGTTAGCAGACAGGCACGCAGCCCACCTGATGGTAAGCGGTCACTGCGGCCTGTTCCATTGAGGGACACTTCACCAGGAAGCGTAGCTCAATGTGCTACCAGACTGTAGGCTCATCTGATCTTCGAGCCTATGATTTCAAGTGTACGGGCTCCCACATTAATACTGCCGGAACACAGCCAAAACTGTTATCGCGGCAGATTTCACGTGTGGGGTTGGTAGCAAGCCAGTCGGACTCTGAAAAAGCCCCCAACAAGACCAAAGGCCTCAATCGAACCCACGAACTCTTGGTTTTATACCCGAGCGGCTTAGCCACTGTTCCACGGAGGCGGTCAAAATACCAGAGGTACCACTTGCGTGCCGCCGACCCCGTTATTTAAAGGGAAAACATAATGTGGACAGAAAAAAATTCGTCCAGATGGCAACACCACCCCCAAATATCACTTTACTCACTGGTAGGAAGCACAAGGTTTTTAAGAAGGCTCTACCAGTACTTGTTTTGAAAGTTTACTATTTTATTTTTATTAGCAACATAGTATTTTTTTTCTTCCTTTATTTAAGGCAACAAACACTCATCTTTTTACATAAATAGTAAATATGTAATGTAAGTATAACTAAAGACCTATAGTGCCTATAACGTTTTCTTAACAATATGTTTTACTTATTGAGCTACTCTTAAAGGACTACCTAACTTAACAATATTTCTATTTCTTACATAGCAACCTCAGCTTACCCATTATCAGATTCATAGTATTTCACTATACAAAAGGGAAGAAATCTAGTTGTCTCTAGTCTCTGGGATAACTGAGATACCGGGGCAAAAGGCGCGGAAGTGCTCTCGCATTGTTCGCACCATTGCACACGAAGCATAAGGGTGGAAACAAACGTGGAGGCTTTGGAAGAAATAAATTAGATAATGTCACATACAATATTTTAATTCTAAGGTAGCTCCAGCACTTAAATTATGCAGTGAACGTCGAAACCACATTATGTTTGATAACAGTGTATTTTTTAACCGACTTCAAAAAAGGAGGAGGTTCTATGTTCGACTGTATGTATTTTTTTTTTTTTTTTTTTTTTTTTATGTATGTCCGTCGATTTCTCCGTTAATTGTGGACCGATTTAAATAATTCTTTTTTTATTTGAAAGAGCATAGTTCCGAGGTGGTCCCATTGTCACCATGTCAGGATCTGATGATGGGATCCCGGGAAAATCAAGGGCAAACCTCAAATTTTATAGGCGCACACTACGCGTTACTTGTTTTTTCTGAAGCCATTTAAGTGTTTGCGTCCTATAGACATCACTTTATGTTGATGAGCTGATGATGGAAGGTACAACTCCTTAACGGTTAGGAGTTAGGGGATAATTCTTTCAGTATTGTAAGAATATGTGGACCGTTATTTGTATTTCATGTACTTTTGCAGCTAAGCTGATGATTTAAGGTACAACTCCTTAACGGTTAGGAGTTAGGGGATAATTATTTCAGTGTTGTAGGAATATGTGGACCGTTAGTTGTATTTCATGTACTTTTGCAGCTAAGCTGATGATAGAAGGTACAACTCCTTAACGGTTAGGAGTTAGGGGATAATTATTTCAGTGTTGTAGGAATATGTGGACCGTTAGTTGTATTTCATGTACTTTTGCAGCTAAGCTGATGATGGAAGGTACAACTATGATGATGGAAGCTAAAGGGTACGACTTCTTAATTCTTATGTCCCTCTTGCGGGCTGCATCTTTAGTTGGTCTACTGAATGGTGCTGAACACTTAATGAATACCTAATATTGTCAAATAATACAATTCTACTATTTTACTCGTATTTTCGTTATTAATATTATGAGAGAGTTTTACTCACTCCTACGTATTATTCACACTAAAAATAGAAAAATAAACAAACTTTTTAAAAAAAAAATTAAACCGACTTCAAAAAAAAAACAAAAAAAAAATTCCTAAAAACACTGAAAAGCAAAAAATAATTTTAATAAGACATTCATCAAATGCGCTTATTGTCTAAGCCTATTAATAACATTAAATTGTATTTACGTGCTAGGTAGGTACCTACTAATCTGTTTGAAGTCGGTGCCAAGCCAAAGGTAATGAAAAATGATACATACCTAATAATTTATGTATTATACAGGGTTACAAATAATCCGCGGACGTAGGTACGTAGTCTGGGTACCTACTATTTGGCTTGGCACCGACTTCAAACAGATTAGTAGGTACCTACCTAGCACGTAAATACAATTTAATGTTATTAATAGGCTTAGACAATAAGCGCATTTGATGAATGTCTTATTAAAATTATTTTTTGCTTTTCAGTGTTTTCTCGAATTAGGTCCTTGGTGAAATTTTAATCCATGACTAATTTAATTAATAGAACGATAAAAATAACAAAAGGTCAAAGTAAGTAAGTGTTAAAAGAAACATCTGGGTAGTTTACGCAGTTAAATGAAAACTACGTGGAGCGCTTTGACATAATGAAAACGCACTGACATTCATATTACATAGTCACAGGAAAAAAGTGATCATTATTAAAAAATGCATGCATTTTTTGCAGTTTACAACAAAAAAAATAATTGTTTAACTACATATTTTTATTCAGTGTTTTTTAAAAGCATTCATAGAATACTCGAATGCCTGTCAGGTGCATTACTGTAGCATTTCACTGCATTTTTTGTTAACTATAAAAAAATACACGTTAAGTAGAATACAAAAACAAAAAACAAAACCGACTACGAAATTCGAACGTTCATACATTCTGCTTGCTACGAGCTGCTACGAATAAACTCGTAACGTTATGCTACGAGGTGGGGTAAGTTGCTATCTGTAGACGCTGGAAAGTAGTTAAAATGCATACATATCAGTAACGTTAATAGAACGTGAAGGTTTGTGAAAAGTTCCTCTTTAGAGATATTCCAGCTTTTGTGCAGTAGCTAAGTCTCATTTCCCGAATTAAAGTGGCTTTTCAGAGCACTAAGTGGTTTTATAAAATGATGCTCTGTGATGTTATTATCGAGACTGGTTGAGTTAAAAATGTTTAGGTACATAGAATGTGCATTGAACTTTGAAATACCTCGACCGAGGTTGATTCTTCGGGGTGTAAAAGTTTTGTGTGTGTGTGTTTCTGTTCTTCTCAGTTGTTTTTGTGCAATAACGAAAATTTATGTTATGTTATTGACAGCGTGTTATCTAGTAATGAACCCACACTACGCATCTACTTACATTTAAAGCAAATAAGAGACTATTGATCCAAAACGTTTTAGTAAAAGTCAGCGTTAGTAAAACAACTGCATGCAGTCAGGATGTGCCCTTAGCTATCTCGCGTCGCCTCTGAATTATTTATATCGCATTTTCACTGATGCGTTCACCTATCGGAAACGCAAATGCGCGGAAAGTCCTTGCAAAAACATAAAAAGGCACTTTTATGCTGACTCCGTAGTATGATCGGATCGAAAGCAACGTCAAACAAAGGGATTTACTAAAGCTGCTTTAACGTTGTACAGTCACGTTAACGCTTAAGTATTAAGAAGCCAGTTGAGTATTTTCTCATATTTTTAGTATATCGTCCTAAAAGTTTACTGTGCCTTGTTTAAATAGAAATTCCAACTTCATGGCACTTTATGGAAAAACATTGCACTATGAATTTACTGATTACATTCAAATAAGTCTGTTAAAATTTTAAATTTGAATGCCTTCGGGTAAAATTTAATTTAAAAACTAACTGGTTGGTCAGTGCAAATAAGACCCATTAATATTCAATGAGTTACTTTCTAATACAGCACTAGCTGTTACTTGCCATCATTTTGTGATTTTTTTTTTTGTTCTCAAGAATTATTTTTCAACCATTTACACTAAATCGTCAAAATTACACAATCAGAAAAGTGTAACACTTTTGATCGAGCATTAGGTAAAGTTAATGGTTTTGGCCACTTTAATTTGACCGTAAGGTCTGTACCTACATTCGAAAGTTAAGATGATAACACCTATTTCGGTGTCGTAAAACTTTATTACCATGACATTAAGAAACTTTGACAGTTTCAAATGCTCAGCTAATTTTGTTGTATAGTGAGTCGGTCCACGTCTATGCAATAATACATAGTTTGCGGTCAAACAAAGCAAGGCACGGGGACGTAGGTTTGAATCCCATCCTGCGTAAGTATTCATATATGAACGCTTGTGCTCGACCTACCATAATGGACAAGATATTAACTTTGACGAGTAGAATACTCAAAGTTATTAAATCTTCTTTCGCCCATAACCCAATAAACCCGGTTAACCACCCACACAAATAAAACTTCAGTTTCCCGCAAGTCGGCTCCATCATATTGGCATAGCTAATAAATTAAGCGTGTTTACACTAGCGACCTGATTTATGCGACCCCAAACTGGCAAGCTTCGGTTTTATTGTAGACTATAGACTAACAATTCAACGAATCAATTTTTCTTAATTATAACTATTTTTTTAACGCCTCTATGGTCTAGTGTTTTAGTACCGGGCCAAGATCTCGGGATCCTAGATTCAATTCCCGGGTCGAGCTAACTTTGTGTCAGTTTTTTCGGATACTGCTCGGGTTTGTGATCACCAAATCCGCATTTGGCAAGCGTGGTGATTAAGCCAGTACCCATCATTGTAACGATAACTTGATTTCAAGGATGGAGGCCTTTGCCCTGCAGTGGGACATTAATAGGCTGATACATATAACTATTTTGGAATTTGGAGTAAAGTCAAAGTATGCTATGGTGTTTTCTGTATACGGATTTGATTCGGTACGAAATATTTATATTGGTCAAATGGTCAGATTTGTTAAAAATAATATCATCTATTTATATCCCACTGCAGGACAAAAGCCTTCATCATTGACATCAGGCCATCGACACAATGATGGGTCACAGTTCTTGGCAAATACGAATTGGTGAAAAAAAAACAACATAATTTTTATTCGACCCGGGAACTGAATCGCTACCCCGGGATCATAGTCTATTGCTTTAACCAGGCGTTCCTTTACAAAGTAACGGACTGTCTTTTAAAAACAGTCCGTGAATTTTATTATTAAAAAATTGTAATTGTCGGCATAATTTCGAGAGTCTCTCGTTCGAGAGTTAAATAAATTCACTGAAGCGACTTTTTCGTAAGGTCTTACTAAATGAATATGATTGTAAGATGTTCTTCGACTGTTACAGACAATGTCCTAACTATTATCCAACCAAGGACTGCTGATTACCAAAGTTACGTAACCCACATCAGAGTAATTTATAGCCCTACACGTCAGAGCTGGACAGCTATTCGACATGCACTTCTACACGAATTGCGAATTAACGTTACTTCAAGCCTACAAGTTGCCCGACTAGTTGCTTGACAAGTCTGACGCTGTGCCCACTTTCAACTGTTCACAGCATGAAAGCAGTGACAGTGTTTTGTTTAAGATCTTTTTATGATTACTGCAGGCGTAACGTGTTAAGAAGGTTACTGCGGTATTGGAGCGGGGCGGAAGAAGTTGCTCTAAGAGGAAGACTCTTTACTTCAAACGCGAAGCTTTAGTCTGGTTGTCTTCATCATTAATTGTCACTCACATAACTTTTGAATAATTCTATGTATTATACATAAGTATTATACATACATATGTACCTATTCACTTACAAAAACAAGAAATAAAACATATCTGTTGTCCAGTACACAGTACAAGCTATGCTTAGTTCGAGGCTAGATGGCTCTGTGAATGAAGTCTAAGTATATTTAATCATTTGTTTTCACCACCTTAGCTCTCACACGAAGCTACAAGTGGAAGTTAGTACATATAATAGACAGCAATCAAATAGAGCTCCTGCAAACATCGGTTGTTGTAAACCCATACGGCGTTTGTCGGAAGCAATTTCGGTGGTCGGTGGCAAAGGTTACCCTCCTGACGTCCTATATCCGGGACGCCCCAGGTTGAGGCCTGAGACCCTCGGGAGGCGGCGGTCAGGCGGCGCGGGCAGGAAATTGTACGTCGACCTACATCACGATTGCTCTTGTATTGGCGAGCGAACGAAAAATCGGTGGAAGTAAGATATCAATTTGGTGTTTCAATTTAAAGTGTTCAGAAACTTTCGGCTATTTTGGAAAGATTGTTGCGACCTATGTAGGAATATCTAAACTATCAATGACAAGTAAATTATTTATAAGTAAATTCTAAATACGAACAAATCTTATAATTATAATCTCGCGGTCCTGTGGGGGGCCATTACGAATCCGGAGTAAAAACCCATCTTTGCATTCTTCATCTACCGAATGTTTATGACAACCTGTGCCCGAAGTGAATAATAACTAGTTTATAATTTATTGATACGAGTATATTAGAAGAAATTTAACTTGTCCAAGTACCAGGCGGGACTCGAACCCGTGTCCCTCGCTGTCCGGGCGAGTGCACTACCAACTATGCTACCGAGACCTTAGCAGACCCGTTGAATTTCTTCTCGTATTGATTTTACGCTACGTCAGCTAGTTTATAATATAAGCACATTATAATATATTAACATGTATAAAACGACATATAGTTTTCTTAACAGGAATGGTATCAATCTATTTAAGGTCGCACTGCAATGCAAAGGCTTCTATAATTGAAGTGCTAAATTGTAGGATCTTCTGACCTATTTTCTATTTTAAGCGTACTTACGTACAGTTTTAGCATTCTCGACATAGAGATAAGGGTCGTGTCCTTGTTAATGAAATTGTAAACAAAGGACTGTCTCTTTAAACAGACACGGGATTTTGTAAGTGACCCAAATAAGTAGGCAAATGTTGAAATAACATGGAAAGAAAATCTATTTATTGCATTTTTCTAAATGACTAGATTTATAAATCTGGTTTACACACATGAAGTGTCAATTTAACGTAACAAAGATAAAAGCTTAAAAGACTATCTATCAAACTTTTTTTTTATACTAAGTCAGTTGGCAGACAGACACGCAGCCCACCTGATGGTATGCGGCCACTACGGCCTATTCCATCGAGGGACACTTCACCAGGAAGCGTTTTTTTACTATTAGCAACTTTAATATGAGTTGATTCATATTTTGAAAAAGAGTCCGCCTCAAAATACTATATTTAGAACACACATTAAGTTTGCCCATTTGCGTCCATCGCCTAGTGCAAGTCAGTACACACCTGATACACTTATGCAAACCAAATGTTGCGCTTGCTCTAAGAACATAATTTAGAAACCTAAATTATCTTGTGGTCCTTTGACAAAGATGTTTAAAAAGAGTAACAAAATCTCTTTTACTGTGTTTCGTAGATAAATTTAACGCTGTGAGGCTATAAAATTCACACCAGCTGTAAACTGTACAAACTGTGCTCATTTTACACACATGGATCCATGTTACAACCCCATCAGTGCTCTAACGAACCAATTTTTGTAAAAATATGCTCACTAAAACGGTGCTCCCGCAGACACAAACGATCGGTGTACGGTTAATGCCACAATTGTATGGTTCCGCAGAGTAATACTAAGTACCATCATTCGCATGCTACTTCAGCTGCCGGAAAAAGACGTATTTCACGAGGTACACGCTTTTTTATCGATAAACAAACCTTAAGGTTTAGTTGTGTTTCTCTACAGGTCTTTAAAAAAAGTCTGGATGTTTTGACGACCGATTGACTGTCGAAGCGAAGCGATTTAATGAACAATTTACTTACGATAGTGGTCTAAGAATAAATAAATAATAATAATGATGTAGTTAGTTACTCATTGATAACTTTATTACGTTATCTTTCAGCAACGAGAGGTAATAAATCGTTGTGAAGACAGCTATTCATCAGAGAATTCAGAGATATTAGTGAAGTTCACTGAATTTACAATAATTACCAGAATTCTCTCAACAAGACCTAACGATTAAAGATGGCATCGGAGCCATGTAATAATTTTCCTGGATATCTTGAACATTTTCGAGTGTAAGGTAAATTAATTCTTAATTTATGTAAATATTGCTTAATGTTTGGTAATTCAGTCGTGGAATGTATTACGACAGCCTAGGTAAACGTAAGCACCAAGTAATCTCCATCTTTCATACTTTATACAATTTACTAAAATTTAAAATATTATACAGGAATTTTGACTTTGATTAATTCTGGGAACGATTCATTTGGTGAAGCCAATTTTTTTCCTTTCAAGCCTGTTCTATAATTGAATTAAACAATAATCGTTTTGGTATTGCACATTTACTTGATCTGAAACCCCAATTCAGTTCTTTGAATAGTTTTGCCGTTAGACCTCGGGAACCTTTGACATGGGAGCCAGAACAATTGGATCTTAACAACATAGTCAATGTAATCTGTCTGTGCACCAAGTAAACCAATTGAATCAAGGCTACACAGCTATTCTACTGTGCCGGTTTTTTCACGATTATAGTAAATACGAACAGAATCTTACCATTCGACTTGAAACGCATGTGAAGCGTCGGTTAAAACACGGCTATCGCAGCTCACTCTTACTGTATCTTCAAAATATTTTATTTAGATATAAAATCTTATTTAAATGTACTTCTACTCGCAGTTGACAGATTTTGACCATACGCATCTGGCCGGTGTATCGGCGCTGGCGGCTTACCAACATTCACTGTCTTCTCACCGGGTACAGGAATCCGCGATAGTCAGTTGATTTGCAACTAGAACCAAAACAGCACATGCTTACCATTTCTTTAGACTGTTTTATAGAGATAAAGAATCTTATTTATTGTGCCTAGACTCGCACTTGACAGATTTTTACCAAACGCATGTGGCCGGTGTATCGGCGCTGGGCGGCGTGCCAACCAGACTCGAACGCTTGCATTCACTGGCTTCTCACGGGGTTCTACGCGATAGCCGGTTTATTTGCAACTTGAAAAAAAAGTAACTTGGCTCAGCTTTCACGTTCTTTTAGTCAAGCTGGAGATTTGCATTCTTTTTTATTTTGTCGCGAGAAAATCTCGTTCATTAGAATATTTCCTTGGCGTAAGCTGGACATCAATAACATCCTTAGCTTGTAATTTATAACCGAAATAACTATCGTATTATAATTATTTTTATACACAGTTGATAGGTACATACTAAGACTGTTTACACTATACAATCTTAAAAGTGACGTGATAATATGTAATTTTGATCAGAAAATAATATTATTTTTTGCCAGTTTCTTTGTCAAAAAATAATATTTTTATATAATATTTTATTATATGGCATTGAGCACATTTACTAGTAAGAAACACTGGCCATAATGTTCTTAAGGCCTTATTAAGTTAAAAACAACAAATTCTTAACATAATTAAATGCAACGACTCATTAGTTTGGTCGATGTACTTGTACATATCTAGATACACACCTGTGTGTAGTGTAGCTATAGCACGTAAACAACCAGATTAATTGCCCTAGGGTAATCTTACCTAATTGCATGAATCTAGGTAGGAATTAATGGTCAGGGGGCCTAGACAAAGTAACATTTTGACAGCGATAGCGAAATTCGCTAACATCAAATTGTATGGATTTGACAAAAAAAAAATAATGCCTTAGAAAAGTCACGTGGACAATCCATATTGAAAGTACGGCTTTTGACATTCGCTATCGCAAATTGAGCGATAACGAACGTCATAAGTGCCGCTTGTCTAGGGCCTCAGCATAGATTAAAGGCTTCTTTTTAATACATGATGCGCACAGTAAATAACAAGTAGAGTTGCCGTACATATCTTGTTTTTTAAAGATAATCATGTAAATCAGTAAGAAAGGTAGCGGGGGCGTTGCGTAATGACAAACCCAAATTTCTTTATTAAACTTTATATTATTTACAATTGAATATAGCCGATGCATGTCCGTTGTTAATTTTTGTTATAGATGTAGGTAAATACATAAGAAAAACTTTTTAAAAGATAAAATCTTCCAGTCAACGCCAGGTCCTTATTGATAACAGGTAGATTAAATATTATAGACCGACTGTTTTAAGTATTTGCTTTGTGAATCAACGAATTAGTTTTATGAATCGTAAAAGTATTTTTCTCAGATTCTATATGAATGAATGAATTAATGATTTATTTGCATATACTTCAATACACCAGTACACCAACCCTCTCAAGTAATACACGGTACTTAATTGTAAAAAACAATTACACCGTACAAAAAAAAGAGTAACTGTCGAGTTTCTTGCCGGTTCTTCTCGGCAGATGACTGCGTTCCGAAGCCGGTGGTAGAGTCACACTGTTATCGACGATTCATAAATACTTGATACAAGTTTACATGAATAAAGAATATTTTGATTTTGATTTTGACCAAACATCATAAATAGTACACAGTACAAAGATGTATAAAACATTAAAAACTTATTTAAATAATGAACACTAGCTAGCTAGCTGCTATATCTAGACGGAGTAGACGGCATAGTTGTTCTAAGTTGAAAAAACCCTCCCTCGGCACTAACCGTGTCATCGCCCTGCGTGAGTCGGCACCCTTCGTCGCGATCCAAGGTATCACATACCTACCGAAAGATTGAGGAAATGATATTACTTTTGATTGAATGACGAACTGGAAGCCACGCCCGCGCCACAGCTTAATGTCAAAACGAAATTAAAATTATGCAAATAGCTCACAGTTAGCGGTAGTGGGGGGTTAAGGGAGCGTTCCGACGACGCATCGTAATACACAAACAATATTACCTCGGAGTTCGTAAAATTTATGAGGCGGTTATTCGCCAAGACGTATACAAAGAGCTATGTAGCACTAGAATGTAACAAGGTATTTTGTATTCTAAGGGCATGTTCGTAATTTCTTGATGGCAGGTAACTTTCTTGGCCAATTAAATGTCTAAACTTAGGAAAGTTTCTTTCATTAAGGCAATTATCAGGAGCCCCTTACATTTTATTTTATTTCTTTCAGCTGACTCTATTGGACTTAGAATCACCTTCAATGAAACGTTTTTTGGATGGCAATTGAATTGGTCATGGACGAGTTTTAGCCCGTGACATTTCTGGGTGGGTTTTAGAACTGCGTCATTTACTTAAATAAAATGTTACCTAGGCGTGTGATTCTACAATATTAATGTCAGTTAATAAAGTCGATGACGACTAAGTATACATGATCACTTGTCTTAATGTATATAAACTTATACCTAAACGCTTTGTTAGTTTAGGTCTCAATAGCTCTGTGTAAAATATATCCTAAGATATTTACAGCATAAGCCAAAGTTTAATACACATCTTAGCCGTCCTCTATGCGGTTTAAGCTCCTAAATAAATACTAAAACACACAGAATTCCCGACCACCCTTAATCTTAATGAAGGCAGTACAAAGCATGGCTGGTATTGTTGCCAACTGTACATAATTTGCATAGAGTAAACGTTTCGTTGATTTAACTGCAAGTGGTAGATACGGTGAGCGACTGTGGTGGACGGTCAGAGGGAAATCAGACGCGAGACATTCATTGTTTGGCAGATATGTAGTTGCAGTTGTAGGAAACACTACAAAAAAAAAAGAATTTGGACCTATATAGTAAATCTGTCTGTTACGCTGTCACGCATAAAGTACTAAGCCGATTTTGATGAAATTTTATACAGATATAGACTATACCTAAGAAAAGACAGATCGTGATACTGTGCAGTTCTACTGGGCTAACAGAAACAGAAGTGTTTTAGCACTATGCTAGTTTGGAAATTGGAGAGCGACATGGGATAATTTTATTATAAAAGTATGAAATTCCTGCCAGATAACGTCTTATAGTCAAGGCGCACAAAGCAGCAGAAATAAAAAAAAATATCAATAAAGAAGGTTAGCTCACCGAGAAAGTAATTATAAACGAATTCACCTCAAAAAGCACGCTGAATAAGGGGATAAAACAATATTTGACTTGTTTATTCCGAAAGACCATGTAAACGTTTACATTCAAACATTACCGATTCCTAAAGGGAAACAAATTTGCTTAAACTTCTTTTATAAACAAGACACGGCGCCGAAGTAAAGATAATTGCACGGTTTTCCTAGTGCTACCGATGTCGCCTCGAAGGTCTAGTGGTTTAAGTACCGGGCTGAGATCTCGGGGTCCTGGGTTCAATTCGGGGGGTCGAGCTAACATGTCGGTTTTTACGGACATAGCTCGGGTTGCTGATCACCAATCCGCATTTGGCAAGCGTGGTGATTAAGCTAGTACGCATCATTGTAACGATAGATGGATTTCAAGGATGGAGGCATTTGCCCTGCAAGGGGGCATATAGGCTGATATTTTACCACTGAAGTCTGCTTTTGTTTTGAAAGGAGGAAAATTTCCTTGTCATCCCAAATGTGACCCATTCCTTATTTTACTGAGTGATTAGGCAGTACTCCCCCGAGCTTGTCCTTTGCGGATTAGCAGTAAGTGTACAAGGTAATAAGGTCCCTTAACATTCTCTTAATCGCCTTAGCTGCCCGTTTCTGTAATTGAATCAATAATGCGGGCGTAATTGGTTGGTAATTATTGAGGAACCATTAAGCTGGTCTGATTGGAAAAAAACATGTTTAATATTGTTAGTAGATTGCTCATCTGAATTTAAGTATTAAAAATGATATTATATTATAAAATCTAACTGTTCAATCATCAATCAATCATCAATGTTGTAGAATCTTACGCCTAAATAACATTTTATTTTAGTAAATAACGGAGTTCTAAAACCCACCCAGAAAAGTCACGGGCTAAAACTCGTCCATGACCAATTCAATTGCCATCCGAAAATATAAAAGACCTCAAGAAGCAGAGATTTCAAACATGAATCGGAACGTATCTAGTATAATACGACCACAGAATACGACAAAATAAAAAGTGCATGTTAATGTTAAAATGCGTACAACATCACGGGATTGGTGAAGTGGGCGCATTATCATTGCCGCCATCTGTCAAAACGTCAAAGTTTACAACCAATGTTTCTGCTTTTTAATGCTAAATAAAATGAAGTATAAACAATGTGATCAAATAGGTGAGACTAAAGTAGCGTGTTATAAATGTAATAATATATTATTTATGAATGTCACACTTTAAACTATTTTCATCAGATTTGTAAACCTGATCTCAGATGGAGGTTGATAAAATATTTGTGCCATTTTCATGAAAAATGGCGAAGGTATTTTTTAAATAAACAAAAGAGCAGGCTACGTTAAAATAATTGACTTAAAAGAAAAACACGAACCCTAATCTGAAATATAAATATTAGTCTACGTTGTATTAAAGTATATATTATCAGAAGGGTTAGTCCTACAAATAATTATGTTTTTATTATTTTCAATCTATATTCGTATCTACCTTACTCTTGTTTTAATGCCATTTCATCCTACACAAGTCCTTAAAATTAAAATAAACTATAATTCGTAAATAGACTCAAAATCGAAAATAGCCTTTTTGTGTATCTCACTACATTTTAGATTGCAACTGTCGAGTTTCTTGCCGGTGCCTTCTCGGTGAGAAGCAGGATTTCGAACCGCTGGTAGAGTCGCATTACATATATGTATTTATTAGTATTTATCTTATATATCACAATATTATGTATGTATTTGATGTAAACTATCATAGTATATACAAATTTTTTTTAGTATATGACGATTTGTAAGTGCTTCTTTGAATGCCTATATAAATAAAGATATTTTTGAGTTTGTGATAACAGTTACAGTTGAAATATTGGCAATGTTTTCTAAAAATACTTCATTGCCTTTATTTTGCATTTTTAAATTAACAATGATACGTTTCCAATTGGCGGCGATCAGGCTCCTAATATTGGCGTCTGAATATACATTAATACGCCGCGTGTGGCGGCTTATGTGGGACTTGAAGTTTGGTAAGTAAACCAACCCAACCGGTATCGAGTGGTTGGAACTAAGTTACAGTCTAGAGCTAGGAAGTTGGATGTTGGAAGCACCCCTCGGAAAGCAAGTAACGTTAGTCCTTTTTTTTCGGAGGAGAATTATGTTAATGCACCAAAACCGCAGGCTAGATAGACCTGCGGCCGTGTGTGGGACTCGAGACTAAAAAGCGTCCACTACCCACTAAACTCTAGTAGTAGAAGTAACTTTAGTCCTGCACCAGAGTTCTCGTCGACCAGCGTGCGTGAGAGAAAAAGGGTATTAGGAAGTGCACTGTTGTTTGCATTTTTTTTGCATCATAAGTGTGTAAAATAGATCTCTGGAGACCTTATCCACCGTCACTATACTAACCTTTTATTAATAAAGATTGAGTTTCTACATTTTTACCTACCTTTGAATATTTAAGGTGGGCGTATGTATTAAATATTCTGTACAGGTCACCTTATCTTTGAATTGTCCTCAATGAAATCTAATATCATTGAACGTCCTCTACCCTATCCTAAGAGTGTTTGCAAACCTTTGTTAAAATCCGTTGAAAAGATTCATTGACAATTTTCTGGGGGCGTAGATTGCTGTAGCGAAAGGGTTTTTTAATTTATAACAAAACGGAACACAATTGCTTTTTCTCAAAACAGGTTTCACACAGTCGTAGTGGTGTTTAAAAAGATTAAAGGGTTAGATACCAAATTTTAGTAATTTAAAAAAAGTTTTTTTGTAAGTGACGTAAGTATTATAAGCTTTTTTCTAAGAGTTTTTATAAAAACACAAAATAGTAAGCCGCATCACATCTTTGGTATAATCTCTTTTTACTAATGCTAAAAGTTATCCATTTGACATTAACTGTCTACTCCCATCTGCTATACCGACAATCAAAAACACCATTTGCCAGCTATTTCTAGATCCGTGTCGGGAGAAAATTGTATTTGTCCCATCGGATAAAAATCGTCCAGAAATCCTGTTAGATCCCACGCGTCCGAGCATCGAACAGTGGCGCCCTCTCCGGTCGAGTTAATCCGGCGAGGTTTGACGCGCCGTGCCGGAATCACATCTGCCCCAATCCAAATATGTTTCGAGCAATGAACCGATGGCTTCGTATTGTTCGGTGCATCCGAATCATTCAATCCGAACGGGAAGTCGAATCAAATATTGATTTAATCGAATTGTCCTTTCTTCCGATTTAATCGATAGTGATGTTAGTAAGAATATTAACTTTTCCTGTAAAAATATAAAAGCAATTTATAAAATATTTTGTAGATAATAGCCTGGACTTTTAGACAATTTACCTTTGGATCCTATTTATTCCAAAATTAAACAAATTTTGAAGTTTAGAGGCACCAAGTCACAGAGAGAAGCTAGTCAACTAATGTTGTAAAATAGAAACTTATGATTATAATATGAATTATACCTAAGTATTAATAAATAATGGAGTCGTCATTGGATACGACAATTTCACTGCATTCGCTACGGACTAAGCGAATTCGAAATAAACTACGATATTCACAAACAGTTACTTAGGAACATAAATAAATTAGACCAGTAGCAAAATTTCACAAGAGGCTTAAATGTTAACGCAAATAATGACTTATAAAGCTAGCTGGACCGAGTCGGATCAATGTATTCTCCCTAAAATCACATCCAAGTCCGAATGTAAAGAGCTTAGTCCAACACTACTCGACGTTTCATCGGAACGTGCGATATACGGTGCAATTATCGGTAATTCGAATCGGCATAACGCATCACAAGGCTTGACTAAGTTCATCCGAAAATCATTTACTGCCTACGTTTGATTTTGATCGCGGACTTGTGGTAATCCCTATCGATTTAACTGAACGGAAATGTATTGAGAAAGGTAGAGCGTGTAATTTGTGTTTCGGTGATTTCTACGTAGAAAGGAATAATGGAAATATTGTTTTAAGAACACTGTAATTGAATCATTAACTTTTCGAACAGCCTTTATAAATACTGTTAGGGTATGTTGGTTGAGCGTAAAGATTGGTAGCTGTAGCTTAACTTGGCCAAGAGAAAAAATGCTATTAAAAGTGACCTTTGTTGCATACATTTAAATACCTACTCAAACGAGATGATTTATTCTTATCTAGTTGCATTGAAGTTGATGAAATCCTCATTTTTAAATACAAATGTGTAGTTATAATTTAATTCAATATCTTTTATATTTTCTTCTAAGCAAAAAGACAAATAGGTCAGCTGCAAAAATGACGACTCCGTTTTGAAAGCAACGTCAACTTTCATTTGTTGCGAGGATTCAATGGATCCACTATTTTTACTTCTTTATAAAGACTTTTACTGTCTTTGCGAAACTGTATTGAAGCTCCGTCTTGGCGATTTGTAGCGCTCTATTTCATTTGTATTTTTTAACTCCCTTTTGTTTTAGAATAAACAATGAGTATCGAAAACACTTGTTTTTCTTATTCTACATCACAAACCCGAGCTGTTCGAAAAATTCGATTAATACGATAACATTCTGGAATATTGTGTAGAAAACACGGTGTTTAGAATATATTTTATTTTAAAAATCAAGGATTCAGCATCATTATAATGTCGGATATGCAATTATTAAACATGCCTAACTTAATTGCATTAGCATCCAAACCTTAATTTCTAAACCCCACTTACCTTCCCTCAGAATCTTGATAATGAAACTAGACCAAAGATATTGAAAACTCCAGTAAATTTAAGACATAAAAATAGTTCCCACAGCCCGGTAAAAGTTACACAAAGTTGAACATTCGGGAATGCCCCTTCTGTTAAGGGAACGTCTTACGAAAGGATTTCCAGGCATTCGACCGTTACTCCTACGGTTGTCACTAAGGGTGAATAAATTTAATCTCAACTTTACCTTTACTTTCGATGAAGATCGCGAGTTCTTTGAAAAATTATAAGGTAAGTTCGTGAGTCACGGGTTAAAAGGTTCAATAAGAAAATTGCACATGCTCAATAAGGAATGTACATATATGTCAGAATGTACAAGCTTATTATGTGTAGATTTTATATACAAGTTAAAAAAGTAACTTTCTTCCGTCATTTGAGAAGGAAGTAGCAAATGACTATTTCAATCATAAACTTTATAATTGAAATTCAATTTCAACTTTTGTTTGTGCTCATATAATAATATGTCGTTTGTATAAATAAAGTTTTTTTTTAACATTACTTTCCCACCAAAGCTACTCAACTACTTAGATGAAACTTTATCGTAATATACATATGTAGCTCAGCATCAGAATAGAAATACTCTTTACTAACACAACACGCGCGCAAAGCCGTGGGCTGAGGATAGTTCTAATTATAAACTTTAGTTATATAACTTTAATATTTTAATTTTGTCTGACTGTTTTTATTAGCTTGTTTGTAAACAAAGGCTATGAATCAGATCGAGGCTCAAGTGCGTGGTATTTCGAGATTGGAAATTATATAACGGGATAACCAAATCGATTCAATCTATGGCCTTTTCGCAGGACGATTGGGACACGTTTCACCTCCCACGTGCCATTAAAAGATGATCATTGCCGTTTCTGTAAGATGGACCTATCTCATCGGTATTTGGTCGGACGGCGATGGAAAGGTCACGTAATCTAGTGTGTTCCGTGGTGTTTGCGTAGGAAACTTTAAAGTCTTCGACATATTTGTACTTTTCACGCTTCTTGAATTCTTTTCATTGTTCTTTTCGCCCTTCGCAAGATTTTTTTTCTTATAAAAATGTGAAACGCTGATTATGAGCAGATTATGGTTATACTTAATACCAACTGGCACACCATTGCCCAAGACCGCAAAAATGGAAGGAGGGTAGGGAGTCTTTGCCCTGCAGTGGGACACCTATAGGCTCCTAATAATAATAATAATAATGTGGTTATACTATCAAACGTATATATAGAAACTTCTATGATTTCAGTGGGCTAATACATTTCGAGTTGCGAAGTAATTCCTAAAATTAGTTAACTGCGTTTACCAGCAAATACCAAGTAAAGTTAATGTAACAATTGTTTTCGACCAACAACAAAATCACATGAAGCCAGTGGGAAAAGTTGCGGAGGGCTTTACGCAACACTTTGCCAATCATTTAAAATATTATTACCAACATTCGAGTAAATATTATAATATATTTTTTTGGTACGTTTATAATATTTCCTAAGGTAGAAAATACGTAGCTTTAACATTAAATTTAATGTTTTTCGAAGAACTGCACTGAATAATGGTAGACTACAATACGTACTTGATGTTTGAGGTCTTAAAATTTCGCGTACGCTCACATTGGTTGTCAACTCAATTATGTATTTTACTTTAGCAAAAGATTTAATATTGATCGAATAATATCGTCAATATTCGATAGCCTATCACGTCGCCGTCACTAAATAATATTTGAAGCGAGTTTATCTTGTTATAGCGAAGAATCTGGTTATAAAAATAACGTGTTTTGGCTTTTACCTAAATTCCTCCGATAGAAGAAAAGATAGGTGATAGATGTTGGTAATATCTTATGATTTTTCAACCCCAAAAGAGTTCTTACCTCTATGAAAAGAGCGTATGCGTCTTTAACGGTCGGCAACGCATATGCAATGCCTCTTTTTTATACTACATCATTTGGCAGACCGAAACGCAGCCTATCTAATGGTAAGCGGCCACTGCGGCCTACTCTATTGAGGGACACTTTCCCAGAAAGCGTCGCTCAATGTGCTGATATACTGTAGGCTCATCTGATCTTCGAGCCTTTAATTTCAAGTCTACTGGCTCTGGGTGCAATGCAAGGGCAACGGTGAGCCGCAGTAGCCGCTTACGAATGGTAACCTGATGAGGTAGGCTGCAATAACTAGCATTAAAATTAATTCTGGCACATTTAAAGGTTACACGTAATTGCAAGTCCCGCTGTCAATTATAGGAACCCATAACGCGCCATTGTCACGTCGCTTACGTAACTGAAGTTTTTATTTTTGCGTTTGTGATTGTGACTCGAGGGATTAAGCCCGCGGCCGCGGCTTAAATATGTAAATGCGACAGTTTACCGAGTGTCTGTTGAATGATGGAGTCTTTAAAGATTGCGTTTGTGTATTTGTTTTCATTTGTTTCCCGCGAGGAGATCGCGAATGAATAAGTTCTGCAATTGTTCACGAAATCAGAGTTCGGAAATATTTCAAAAGAACTTGCTTGTTGAGTTTTTGTAAGGTGTATTGTTAGAATAAAGAATTGTTTGTCATTCTCCCAATTTTTACTTTCTTAATAGGTGCTATCTCAAAAATCCTTTGTTAGTTGTTACTTATACTAAGAAATGAAGTATTTATTTCAAGATTCTAGTACCAGTAATTTGGGCTTTGAGTTGTTTTTTTGTTTATTGATACAGTCATGTTGAGTATTTCGTTTTTGTATATTTAGATTCAGCGCCAATCAACAACAACGGTTATGCTATCACTACCTTACATAATGTAGCTATTTTTAGCTTTAGTTTCAAAGACGTTATCTCCGAAGCGATTTTCCGTTCGCTTTACAAACCCTAAAAGAACTTCCTCTTACGTAACGATTCCTTCCTTCCATGTCCATGATTGGGGCTCAAGGGGATCGGAACATCGTGTTCTTGGCACTTAAAAACTCATAAATTAACGGTGGTTGGCCTCAGCGAGCGAGGTAGGCGGCTCTCACTTGACTAATAGCCCCCAAGTAGTCCGAACAGAGGTATGAACGTGCTTCTTAAACGTTTTCACGTAATTCCTTACTTTAATGCCCGTTTTGGATATTGTTTTGTTTAAATTTTGATACTTGGGCCCTTATATAAAACAGCCCGTCAGTTGAGTGCTCTTTTGCCCTTTCCGTAAACAGTCATGAGTTTTTACATTATTAAAATGTCAAAATGTGTAAAACTCGTTAACCGTTGATAAATTAAAAGCATCAAAACGATAATAGTGCGATGGAGATAGGTGAGAGCCCCGGGCTATTTCCATCTGACTGTGACATGAATCTATACAATGTTTTTTTTTTCTCGGAGGAGAATGCGTTTATGCACCATACCTACGGCGGTGTGTGGGACATGAGACTAAAGCGTTCACTACCCACTAAACTTCCCCGGTTTCCCCTTCAGACCTGATTGGGACGAGCCGGTGCCAGCCTTGTTGCTATTGACCAGTACATCCCCGGGTACCCCGACTTGTCGACATGTCGGTGTGACTTCGGTTTGTTCCCTGTTCAGGCCATTTGGCCTATATTTACGAGTATAGTGTTAACATTAAAGGACACATTAATCATATCATAATCGTAACAAAAATAGGTTTATTCACCTATTTCAATTGCGTAATCGTGATCACAAACCCGATCTAACTTCTAAAAATCTGAAACATTCTCTACACGATCCGCGAATTGAACATTTTTTTGCATAAAAATAGACGAAGTGTTGTTACCACAGCGTTAACTGCTACAGTAGAAATTTTGTTGTGCTATGTCTATATATGTTTGTTGGCTTCTATGTACGTAGTAATTTAGCTCAGAATTGCCGCGGGCGTGCAAAAGGATCAACAAAACAAAATGTTTCCGAACAAAGTTGATCGTCCGTGCGCGTTTTGGACTGCATTTTAAGCAACATGTTGCGCGTCAATTTGATGTTAGTTACTGCACGCTTGTTACTGCAATAATTTTGAATTTGAATAGTCCTTTACTTTATATCCTGACCTGAAGGTAGCATGTAATTTGTTGTGCTTTTTTTATTCACGGAATAGGGTAACTTGAAAACTTAATAAAGTTGTATAGACCTCTTAACAATTTGTCTTTATATTAAAAGTCAAGACAATACAGGTTGCATTTTTGGTTTAAATGTATAATTGCATATGAATTAAAAAATATTTTTAAAGCACATCTGACTTTCATTTCCATATACAAAAATTCAGGAGTCATGGATCAAACCAGAAAAATATTAAAGTATATTTTTAAATTGCATTAAAATATTCGTATTGATACTGGTAGTTCAGAATATTTTAAAATACGAAAACCCAGTGAAAACTCAAATGGAAAGGCAATAAATATTTTATATTCTCCTCGCAAGCTTAAAAGCTTCATTTTTCGGGAGCAGATATTTTAAAAGTAGCTAAAAATAAGGATACGCTAATATTTCTCTAGTCATCAGAAAAGCTTTAATAAAAAATGCGCCTGACAATCCAACCCAATTAATGGCTCAGTTATGTTTTTGAAAAAGAAAGGCAGAGAAATGAAAAGGCACGGCTAAATATCTAATATAGGTATATGATTTTTTTAATGATTTTTTTAATATGTAATAATGTCCTCCTAGCCTAGTTTTCGGCTACGGCGGCCGATCTTTTACGATCAGCCAACTACGCAGGATATATTATAGTGCAAAAGTGAGTGCGCAAACACAGGTGCACTCCCTATTCCCTCACTTTCATAACACGGTGGGACAGCAGTCTGACACGACCGAAGAGAGATCAGGCGCAGGACCAACAGCTTAACGTGCCTTCCAAAGCACGGAATCATCATTCTTTTCAGACATGCAGGTGATTCAAGCCTGCAATGTCCTAACCAAACTGGAAACATTCACACAAAGTGATGCTCCCCGCGGGATTCAAACCCACGACTTCCGGGTATTAGAGCCCAACGCTTTAACTACTGTACCACGGAGGCAGTTAAATTATGTTAATAGGTTGGTAGGTATTTAAATCTACACAACATCACTAGAGATAAGAAATTTATCTAACAGCTGTAAAAATGACCCTACATTTTTACCGCTGTTAGATAAACTTCCTATACCATATCTTATTCCATTCCTGTGTTTTTTTAGTACCGGTCCGTGATTTCGGTGGTTAGTTCAACTACTGGGTCAGACAAAATCTGTGTCGGATTTTTAAATATTACTCGAGTTTGTGATAGCTATTCCGCATTTGTCAAGCGTGTTGATTAAGTCACTGCCTATCATAGTTACGATAACTTGATTCTAATTATTGAAGCCACACATTTTGTCCATGGGCGGCGGTGATTGCTTACCATCAGGCGACCCGCTGGCTCCTCTGCCGCCTCTAGCATAAAAAAAGCCGCCTACAGTGGGGCATTAAATAGGATGAAACTGTTACTACACTGACTTTAGAACCCAAATAAAAAAGATCAATACGACACAAAGAATGGAACATCCTCCGACCAGATACAGTCGCATTCAGAGCGTAACGATTTTTTTAACATTCCCAGCATTGGTGTGGCCGGGCGCCATTAGTCACGTGGGCAGCCACCCACCTCGCGTTTGTGGGCAGCTCTCGCTAATTTATGGGCCTTTAAGTGCCCCCGACACGGGCCACGGCGGCAATTTGGCCAAACAACAACGCGCCCTTACATCAAACATTCGCGAGAGTTTAATAACGTGAGCTTGGTTTGTTTTAGACGTTACGTATTAGTGTTTAATAGCTGGTTAGCATAAGTGGTATTTATGTACTTAAGCGGGACTTCATTATAACAATGAACGCACAAACATTCGAGCACAAGCTTCTCTTGTTTGACCAAAATATGTAGTCTGGTTATGCCACTCGTGCACTCCCATCGATTACTAGGAAACTTAGTGAAAACCTGCCTAATAATAAATTAAGAAGAGCCAATTATATTCATTAGACTGTCAAGAAATCGAATGACAGGTGATCAGAACTCCGCCAGTACTTCGACCGTAATACAGAATTTGGTCGTAGAAAAAATAATTAGCTGTAATTAAGTGATTTGGTCCGACTTCTGGATTTAACATCTAAAGGAGGCATTAAAGGGTGACTATTTGTAGGATAATGCGTAATGCTAACCGCAGGCTAGTTAATCCCTGTGTAGGGACTCGGAACTAAATTCACTACGAACTGAACTCCCGCAGATTCCCATTTACACCCAAAAAAAGATTAATAAAAGCTCCTCCCGTCCCAATTTTGACCTGCGATTTGACACTCTTAACAAAGATGTAAATATAAAATTCGGTGAATGTATAACATTGTTTAATTTTCATTATAAAGGTTTCTTTTACTCATGTATTTTCATAAAAAAACAAAAGATTAAACACTGTGTCTTGCTTTCTTAATCCATAGCATTTCACATACAGTTTTCTTTTGAAGGCATTCTCTTGTATCGGGCAAGCACGATCTCTCTCGACTGTGATATTTGCATTCTTTAAACACGTATAAGATTTTAAATGCTGTCCTGTACGAACTACAAAATAGCCATAATTTACAAAGCTTTTATCTTGTTGTTTCATTAGTGTTAAACATGTATGCAATTTAATTTCAGGGTTCAATTGAATGTTAAATTTTGATGAAGCGTGTGCATAATGTAGTATGAAGCATTATTTTAGTCAGAAATAGAGTATTTGGATTTTTTAACATACTCGGGTTTGCAAATACAAATTCTCATTTTGCAAGCGTTCTAATTAAAACAATACTATAATTATAATCAACCACAATTTGTACCACTCAATTATGTATCTTGTTTATTTGCTTGGTAATTTTGTGCAATAAAGAATATATCTTAGGCTGGTTTTAGTCTCACGCGCACCGTCAGCGCTCACAGCTCAGCGCGTAGTTTGTCAGCGCTGACGCTCAGCGTGGCTCGTTTTAGTCTCGTGCTGACCGCCTTACTGTACAGACGACGACAAAAATGCGAAGTTTATTAATTATTACTGCTTTGTACTATGTATCCCAAAATAATAAAAACCGGCGACGACAAAGACTCCATGTTCATCCATTGATTGACCAGACAGCCGTTGCAGGAGAATTTGGCCTGATATATTGCACTTTGAGGGCTGACAAAAGTAAATTCTTTAATTACTTTCGAATGTCAACTACAACTTTTGACGAATTACTGGCAAAGGTATCGCATGCATCCCACAATATCTTCCTCAAGTGTACCTCATCGATAGCTTGACCTGTAAACCAGCCTTATTGTATTAATTAGAAACTACATTTCGATTAAATTGGAAGTCAACCATGGAATATATTTTATAGTATAAACTTGCACATCATGATGTTATATATGCTTATTAGCTTCAAGGAATCAACTTCTTCATCATCTGTAACTAAAAATATAAAAAGCAATTTAAAATATATCAATGATATTTATTCACAGTTTTAAAATGTTATGTATTTTTGTTTCAGGTACGTAAAGCAAGCTCTTCTCAATTACGAGTATTTTTGCTGCAACATTTTCGAGGTTTGGTATAATTTCCAGCTTAAAACCAAACCTATTAATTTCACGGTTTTCATAATAAATATCTTTTCAATACTAAATAAATCAAAGTATACCCACTACACAGTATAAACACAGTATACTGTAAGCACATGAACAATCCGTAAGCGTTTTGACTATGGTGATTATTATATTATAGGATTTTTGTATAAGTAGATAATAATTAAGAACTTAGCAGTCGGGTAAAAAATGATAACTGAGGCATTTAGAACCACCTTTTATCTTTTTGAATTTTATCGTATAAAGGTCATAAAGCTGATAGACATTATATCTAATTGGGTCACTGCTGGGTTAAGTCTGGGCACGCAGACGAGATAACCTAGTGACGTCGCAACGTCTGCTAAGTGAATGACGTGCATTGCACTGGAGTCACACGCTCAAATCGCATCTAGTTTTATCCGTATTGGTTATCCTACTAATATAAATATTATAAATGCGAAAGTCTGGATGTCTGGATGTTTGTTACTCACTAAATCCGTTCAGCCGTTAAGGCGTGAATGAGTAACAGTTACTCATTCACGCCAAAACGGCTGAACGGATTTAAATGAAATTTGGCACACGTATAGTTTATAACGCGGATTAGGATATAGGCTATAAAATTACTACGGGAAACGTCTCATTCCCGCGGAATATTTGAAAAAAGAAATTACGCGCAGTTGAAACCGCGGGCGGAAAGCTAGTCTGAATGCGATTTCCTGCGTAGTTAAGTTTATATTAAACTCCGATTACCTGTTCTTTTTTGTCATTCATTAACTTTTCTGGTAGTATTAGCCTGTATCAAGTAAAATCATCTTCACAATAATGGGTACTGACTTAACTACACAGATTCTCAACTCGGGAATTGCACCCAGGACCACGAGGTCATTGCCCTTTATTCTTGAAAGTAATTTATTTTATTAAAATTACAATTACACCAACATTTGTTACGTTCTATAACGTTAAAGTACAAACAGTAACTGCGGCTTGCGAGTTATAACTTAAATACGTTAAAGTGTAAACATACTTGTATGTATTCATTACGTAATTATATATTCAGCACGTATTGTTAAAAGTTCCCCATTAGTTCCTCCCACAATGGCACAGAGTGTGGGCTCTATTGCGTAACAGAGTAAAACTTCGCCCTTGATATTTCTCTGTTATTCCGAAGAAACAGTTTTCCCATTGAGAGTGTGAAACGCTGTAGCCCGAAGTGTTTCTATTAGATTTGCGGGCGCGCGAGAGCGCTTCGCTTGATATTTTCAATCAATTTAAAAATAACGCTGAGTCAACGTATACATACGTAGCCCAACCTTATTCGCTTAAAAGCAATATTATTTCACCCGAGATGACTTAACCCGAATTAGGTTTTCGGGATACGACGTTTATAACAATATTATTGCGTTCTTTATAACTTAGTGGAAGTTAATGTGATCACCGCTGAACTTTTATTAAAAATATGAATCGTTGGAGCATAATGGATTTTTATCACGGAACCGGACCGTTATAAATTCGCAGTCACCGTAAACTTTTGATTCATGGTCCGTTTCTAGTCTTTGCCGAGCCTTATTATCACGCGTTCGTAAAACTGCCTTAATTTAAGTTTTATGCTTTAGGAGAAATTGAAGTCGTGATAGGCATTTTTTTAATATTTAAAAGTTTTTCACTTATTAATTTTTTTGCTGAAGCCCATCCAAAGTTTCTTCTGTAGGAGAAATATAAAAAGCTTCAAAACAAATTGTTTTACGGGCCAAAAATTATCATATTTATTTCATCATCTTTCTTTGAAATTGTAAGGTTTTAAATAAAACGTTATGTAAGAAGTCTATTTTTTTTTATTTGTCAATAATATTATCACATACAAAAAGTACACTGTATAACAACGACCTCTAAGAACAATGACTTTTCTATACAAAATCTTCAAAACATGATCTCGTATGATAGAAATAATAGTCGTAGCCCATTTGTACTTGACATTACTGTTTTGCCTACAAAAAGCATTTTAAGAAATTATGTATTAAAATTAGTTAATACAAAACGCAAATAGATGACCTCTAAAAGAATGTAGTTCATTTTGTATAATACAAAACGGTTCACTTAATCTCAACTCGTACTAAACTCAGTAATTAAAAGCCAGTTCAATATGCAACCAATTCCCTATCCGTGCATCCCACTTAGCTAAGACAAAACCTTGTTTTTGCCGCACCGCCGCAAAAAGAATGGAGATCTAAATGAGTGCCAAGTTCTATGATCTTAAAGTAGGTTAGATTTGACTTGGCCAGTTTTCATTATATCAGTCATTTTATAAAGTTATTCAACATAATTATATAATATATTAATTCTGATAAAAACTGGCCAAGTCAAATCTTACCTACTTTAAGATCATAGAACTTGGCACTCATTTAGATCTCCATTCTTTTTGCGGCGAAGCCCACAGCCAAACATAATTTTTGTATTGAACTTGGCTTTCCTTTTTTACATTTATGTTTTTGGTGGGATATCATTACTTTTTGTAAAGAAAACTAGGCAAGTATTGAGATTTAATGTGGTGCCACGCGCCGCCGACGACACGCACCATCGCGTTGGCCGGTTGTTTAGCGCGTATTACAATTTTTTTGTATGGGGACACCACTTATTTTTTTACTTACCTTTTTTTTTATTTCTGTTATATAGAATATATAATAATACATAACATATTGGAATAGTTTCAATTCCATCTCTACAATAAAAAAAATGTATGGGACCCCAGTATTGACCGACTGACTTATAGCAGCAAAACCTAACCTACTTCCAGATGACCTAGAAGGATGAAATTTGGAATCCGGCTTGGTAATTGTGTGTAACCGTAGGGAAAAATCTGAAAATAGAAAAAAATTAAAAATTAGGGGGGAGGGGGGGCGGTTTCCCCCCCCATTTTTTTACTTTTTTCTATTTTTAGATTTTTTTCTACGGTTGCACACAATTATCGAGCTGGATTCTGAATTTCATACTTCAAGGTCATCTGGAAGTAGGTTAGGTTTTAGTACTGATTGACTGACTTAAAGTAGAAAAACCTAACCTACTTTCAGATGACCTAGAAAGATGAAATTTAGAATCCAGCTTGGTAATGGTGTGTAACTGTAGGAAAAAATCTAAAAATAGAAAAAAGTAAAAAATGGGGGTAAACCGCCCCCCCTCCCCCCCTAATTTTTAACTTTTTTCTATTTTCAGATTTTTCCCTACGGTTACACACAATTACCAAGCTGGATTCCAAATTTCATTCTTCTAGGTCATCTGGAAGTAGGTTAGGTTTTAGTAGGCTTATAGTAACAAAACCTAACCTACTTCCAGATGACCTAGAAGTATGAAATTTGGAATCCAGCTCGATAATCGTGTGTAAGCGTAGGAAAAAATCTAAAAATAGAAAAAAGTTTTCAAAATAGGGGGGGTGACCCCCCTTTTCCCCCTATTCTTTAACTTTTTTTCTATTTTTCGACTTTTTCCTACGGTTACATACAATTACCAAGCTGGATTCCAAATTTCATCCTTCTAGGTCATCTGGAAGTAGGTTAGGTTTTGCTACTATAAGTCAGTCAGTCAGTACTAATTTTTACGACTTTTTGACCTTCATATCTTTATAAACGTTTGAGCTAGCTTCATGAAATTTGGGCTCCTAGGTGTCCTCATGGATCTTATTAAACTCGCGTAGTTTCATGTGTTTACGTTAAATAGGTTTTGAGTTATAGAAGGGTCAAAAGTGACACCAAATGGTTCGTGTAAATATACCTTGGCGCTGGCTAGCCCGTTCCTTTGCTTGAACTTGGCTTGACACGCTGCCGCGTGTCTAGATACGTAATGAAATATTGGACATCATATTTCATAACACGGGGAATGCCTTACGCATCTTCATTTAGTGGTAAACCCCCACTCTAAACGGTGGGGTTTTTTCACTAAACCTCTGGGTGCTCCGCTCCACCTTGCCGTGTCCCAGGCGTCGTGGGGGTTCAGCTAGAGCCTTAACGTCCACAACGCCACCTAGCAAGCAACGTCCTGAATGAGCACCTAATGGTTCTCTGATCCATATAGTGTCTTTGGGGGAATGACATAAATGGTCAGGTGCACCGGAGCATTTCCGTCCGACAGTGGTGGGAAATCCTTCAATTCGAGTGGCATTGCCATCGCACCCCCTACTGCTGATCCGTAACTGGAAATGCTGTGTTAGCCTCAAGTCCTTCCACCATGTCACAACTCGCAGTGTGACCCCGCTCGAGCCACCGATGGCCAGGAGGGAACAACTATCGTTGTTGATATGTTGAAGTTTTTGTTGTTTAGTTGTGTTGAACACTATCGCAGCCACACACTTACCAAAAAAAAAATGTTAATACTATAATTTTATTAACTATTGTATAGCAAGAATTGTCTAACAACCCTATTCTTCTACCCAGTCTTGCACTGCACGTACCTAAACAGATTTATTCTTTAAGCGCGAACGTTTAGTGCGCTCCTGTAAGTGGGGCTGAAGAGATTTATATCTTCCTTCCCGCAAGTTTTTTTAGTTTTAGCGGGAATCTTCTACGACATTTATTAGATAAACTAGCTTGCTCGCGCAGCTATGCTTGGAAGGTATTTGGTTTAACGTAGAGTAATCGATTGCATTCTTCTAGTAGAGGGTGGTGCTGTTTTTAATAAAGAACTTAGGGCTGGCTAGTCGTTTACTTGAAACTTTAATAAGAAAATATTGTAATTTTTGGTACTTCGTTTTGATAGTTTTCTCTTACGATGATCCAAAAATGTTTTACTAGAGTAATTGGTTTCTTATTAAATATCTATTTCAAAAATTGTGGGGAAATTAAAGCTGACTGCGAGGTGTTTTAAAAGGGACACTTGATGGTATAAAGTTGTCCCCATCGCCTATGAACACCTGATTTATTTTGGTACACAGAATTATACTCACAAAATTTTCTAGTACGGAATGTCTTATTGACCTAACTTCAAACTTTATTCAATCGTATTTAATTACGACCTCTAAAACCTTTCACAGTGTTGGTACAGCCTACTCCGTATTACGAACTAATATTTACACTTTTACTAAACACAATTTCGATTTATCTAAAGGCCACGTGTAAACTTCTTGGGGTCAACGAACGGACACTTACAAGCTTGCCATTTTTGGTCTTCCACGTTTTCCAAAGCGTCTTACAACTAATTAACAAGTAAGTTATACAAAATAATCCTACTTGACTGAAAGATTATAAGTATATTTTACTAAAATTATGGTTAAAGAACTTTTTTGTTACTCATTGATTTTATAAAAGGTACTTAATTGAGAAACATGTTTTAGCTATACAACAAAAATCAGCAAGTGCACATAAAAACACTTCTTTAAATGTTTACACACGATCATTTTAAAATGTAAGTTATTGTGTACCGTCCGATGGCGAATATATTATTCTCTCGGCCGCTCGGACTCACCAAAACATAGAGCCATAAAGAACTAAAGGCTAGATAAAAATGTGAATTCGATGGCTAATCTCGGCAGGGATCGTACGAGTAAGTTCAAAAATGAGCGTTAGCACGTGTGCTACAGATGCAGTCCTTTGCTCTCGTGATCTGCAAGTAAAAATCTTACAAGCCAGAAAGAATACGGCTTTACATACTTTTCAAGGCACGAATATATAAACACAACTTATTTCTGTTAATTCACTTCTTTTATTATAAAAAAAAAAACATTATGATTAAACAATTTGATAAGAAAAATCTAATATTAATGGTTTGAGTAAGTATGTTGCATGCTCCAATGACTTACGTTTTAAAAGACGATGACAATCACATTAAGGAAATTTTGTTATTCAGAAAACGTAACTGTTTTGTTAAACAATTACACAACTTTCGCATACCACCTCCTCGGGTGTGAAATAAAAAATGTATCCCGCAATATGCTCGCAAAAATTTGACTAGAATGTAAATTTACGTGCGCCCACTTCACTTTAAAATATGCACATGCAGAGAATATAGTCATAAACACGAACCCTTGTCAGTTTTTAGCAGTTTAATGCCATGCTTTGCTTCACACACTTTCAAGTTTATGACGTCAGGGTTAGTAGCTTGGTTATGCGACGCGAAAATTCGTTTTGGCTTCTCCTTTATATACAGGGGCTACCTGACCGAAATGAAACGCGTTGTCGTTGTATTTTGATACATAATTGATTATGACGTAAGCAATTTATCATAGTGGGTGAAACAGAATTTATGGTCAGGTCACTCAACTCGTGTTCTTCAAAAGTTAGTGTGGCAAAAAATGCGTTCGTTGCCTTTCGAGTACATTTTAACTTTGTTTTGACAAAGTGAACAACCTGAAATTTCTTAATACTATCTGGTTAATATTATACATAATATAAGCTTATCTAAGCCAAGAGAAAGCAAAACTTAAACAGAATTCCGACCTGCACCCAACCTGCACCAGATTTTGTTTTTTCCTTTTTTGCGCAACGCTTCCTGTACTAACTGTCATTGAAACTAGTATTTATGTTTTCAGTTTCAGATTAATCACGTCTATGACATATCTGTAATAAGTAATATCATTGTAACCGATCGAAACCTTTCGTAATACAATTGACCTAATCTGTGTCAGAATCAAATTATCCCTAA
This sequence comes from Mecyna flavalis, assembly GCA_949319885.1. NCBI lineage: Eukaryota > Metazoa > Arthropoda > Insecta > Lepidoptera > Crambidae > Mecyna > Mecyna flavalis. The sequence continues at coordinate 14,569,414 of OX439426.1, forward strand.
ATTCGACTAGGAAACTATTCCTCCGAACCGTGGCCCTATTACATAACAGTTTATCGATGATCGTAAACTATAATGTATTAGGAATAGTGATGTGCAAGATCGTTAAAAATACATCATGCATTAATGCCTGGATTCATGGATACGGATACTTATACGGATAAGGTCCGTTACTCAGTCGATGTCTACGATAATCGTATTTGAAATTTAGAACAAACAGCATTTCGATAAAACTTCGCTTAAAGTTGGTTTTATCACGATAAATAATACCATAATATTATTTTCTATATCAATAACTTCGTACAACAAAATCATTCGGTTTGCATTTCACGTGAATATAATGTAATGTTTGTAAATATTTTGATCGCTTCCGTGGAACAGTGGCTAAGCCGCTCGGTTATAAAACCCGGAGGTCGTGGGTTCGATTTCCACCTAGAGTCTGGTTGGTGGTAGGGGTTATTCAGAGTCCGACTGGCTAGCTACCACGCCCACAGGTGAAATCTGCCGCCAAAATAGCTCTGGCTGTGTTTCGGCAGTATTAATGTGGGAGCCAATACACTTGAAATCAAAGGCTCGAAGATCAGATGAGCGACGCTTCCTGGTAAAGTGTCCCTCAGTGGAATAGGCCGCAGTGGCCGCTTACCATCAGGTGGGCTGCGAGTCTGTCTGCCAACTGACTTAGTATAAACAAAAATTCTGTATATTTTTAAGGAATACAGAATATTTAATTTTGTTTGAAAACATAAATAGGCATGAATATCCACGGATACGGCTACAGATACACGGATAGGAACATTTCATTCATTTTATATAAGGTCAATACATCGAGCGATGCTTACGTTATGGTGACTGCGTAACATCAGCTTGACAGATGTCAGTCTAAAAAATGGAGTAAGAATAAAAGAAGCACAAATAAAAAATATCCGGAAAACCGTCGCACTTTCAATATTGCTGTAAGTACTGTTCTCTGGGCGCGGTAATTGTGCCAACTATGTAGTTCTCATTTTTTCCCGTGGCTCTAATGAACTTCAATGGGTGAACTTTGTCCAGCTGCTTGGATAATAATTGCGCCTTTTCTTTCAATTGGTATTTATGCTCGATCCTAATACCTTTATAAGATTGGATTGTATCTGAAATTTTGAATTTATTTTGTCGATTTAATGTTATAAGGAATTTTTCTTAGTGTTTGTATAGTTGATCTAGTCATATTCAAACAATATTTTGTATTATTATACCCTCAAAGCATTATTTTGTGTAATTCAATGTACCTACAATTATTTTTATTTTTGGAGTCAGTGTCAGTCAACGTACCAACATTTTATTTATGTTATTTTTTTTATTATTATTCACTAATACAATAAATAAAGGTAAATCGTCTTAATTTATCTAATATGCTCTGCAAATACCCACATTTCAGGCTGACATGACATCGTTCAGCAAAATTCATTCCCTTTATCATCCGGAAATTACGCCGTAAAGAACAGAATTGACCTTATTTCCATCTTCCGAGCTTTCTTTTGCTATAACCGGCTCATCATTAGGGGAAAATTGTTTTAGGCTTCCCAAGGAGTATTTAATACTTACACGTATGTTTATTAACTTTGGCTTAATTGAGGTTATGACTTCTTTAGATATTTTATAAAAATCTATCCTACAGTCTGTTCACCATAAGTTGTCCTTTAGCCGCAATATTGGCAGCATTGCCTTCGCTTAGTAAATCTGTCAAAAAACAGATTGAATATATTGAAAAACAATAGTACCAATATAGCGGCTAGAGGACTTCTTATCGTGAACGATCTGTACTAGGTTTGCGGTGAGGCAAAACATCGTGAGAAATCTTTTTTTTATGGTAAAGCAGGCAGACGAGCATGCGGCACACCTCATGGAAAGTGACTACCGCCGCCCGTAGACATCTCCAACTCAGGTGGAATCACTGATGCGCTGCCGGCTTTTAAGGAAGGAATACACTTTTTTTTAAATACTTGCAAGTCGTATCGGTTCGAAAACACCGCTGATGGCAAAGAATTCCATATCTTATCACATATACCTGCAGAGTCGAATGGCTATGTAGCCATATTGGTCTAGTTCCCTTGTCAAGGGTACGGAGATGTAATCAGTATGATGGAAGTCGGCACAATGTAATAACTGGACTTGTCAAGCTCTGGATCATGATGCAAGCCTACCCTTACTAGATCGGAACAAAACGCTCGGAGAAAAAAGAGAATTCACATTGAAAACTTTTAATTAATAAACGTTAAAGTTTCTAAATTAATTAGTTTAAAAATTTAGGTTTGTTACTTGATCGTCTACTCGTAATTAAACATTATCTCACGTGACGGCAAGTAAGTAACAGTGAAGTCAACGATATTAAGTACTCTGTTCATATAGCTTTTGTCTGAACTTAGGCTGCGTCCCCAGTAAGCAAACTGTTAGCGGCCGAATTGAAATTTCAAGAACAATTTTTGCACAGATGTCATCGTAGTGACAGCATTAATGTTTCACAATTTTTGACTGTCAAAATGTATGCAGAGAAATAGCGTTCATTAACGCCAACTTAGAGATGTTCATTGCTGTCATCTTTCGCTTAAAATTATTATCGATTGTAACCGAGTAAAATTTCGAAAACATTGTTTCGTTTTTCACTTTAAACGTAAAATCATATTATAAAAAATCAATCAATTTAATTAAAAGTATAACGCCTTAGATAAAAAATCTAAATGTGAATGCGATTCGAAAATAAGAATACTTTCTTATAGTTACTCAATCTTGCAGTATAAATAGACGTCTCTAGAAATGTTACTGTAACACATGTTGCAGGTATCATCCTAGATTTTACAAACTATAGAATCATATTTGATAGACAATAGGAAAAAATCAATTTGTACGATCCAAAATCGGTGTTCGTATAATTGCGAATCGACTGCACCTCATCACTAGTGACAGCTGTCATTTTGAAGGGAGTCGCCCGCTCTACAGTGAGCGCAAAACTAGCAAACTGTGGACACTCCATTTGTAATATATGGAAAGGCGTACTAAAGCAATAAGCCGCAAACTGTCAACTGTTAGTTTGCCGCTCACAGTTTGCCTACTGGGGACGTAGCCTTATACATATATATTGTTAGAACCCATATTAGAAGCTACATTATATCGGAAACAAGTATTTACATATCTACGTTTTCTCATTCTTAATATAACAAAAGCGAACTTTGAAAGGCAATATTGTATTGTGTACCTACTAAGAAAAATATTGCGATTCAGCAACCGTGCAATTTTGTGGAATTGCGAGCAATCGCGAATTCATATGGTGCATATACCATTCATTTGTTCTCGCTTTTTGTTGCGGAATGTGCATATCGCATGAAGATAGGGAACGGAATTATTCGCCGTATCCGTGAAAAAATATCATCCTGATGAAATTGTACGGCCATTGTAAAAACTTTTTACTGGACTGATGTGTGAGACACTTGGTTACAAACAAAGTAAAACGTTTTAGACTAAAGTAGTATGTTCTTACAATGATACTTTGAAAGTATCAGAAAGCAACTTGTCGCTTATTTTAGAATTTCTTTTTTCACCAAAAGCTTTTTTATCCTGTATCTAAATCGAATCAACAAATTTTATGGAAGGTTTTAAAAAATACACACTTCGTCTAATGTGTCGTTTAAATATCCGTCTATTTATTAACTCATTGCAGGCGGGCCTCCAACATTAAAATTAGGTCATTTTCATAATTATGGATGAGTACTTATTTCCTTAATTAATATTAATAAAAAAAAATGGAAACAACTCGAGCTGTGCTGTTGAAAAATCCGACACAAATTTTTCCAACCCGGGAATTGAACCCAGGGTCCCAAGATCATGATCCGGTACTTAAGCCACTAGATTTAAGAAGACAAAAGTGTCGTTAGCTTAGAATAAATATTGTAGTGTTTTCATTGTGCTACTTTCCTTTCTCTTGTTAGAAAATGCCGTGCCAGATATGCAAAATTAAAGTGCTCCACGGTAATCCTCTAGACAAAAGACAGAGACTTCTGAAGAAGCTATCTGAATAACGTATGCAGGTAACTAGACGGCACCTAATAGGCATTATTGAAACGCAAATGATCCACCGGGAAGGCGGATGTCACGCTTGGATCCACCTAATTTTCGCGCCGACTGAAAATTAAAGAAGTCCCACGCGAATCCAATTTCACGGGAACGGTAATCTCATTAGAGACGTCTGGCTTTCATTAACATTTATACGATTTCCGCGGCGGAAAACTTCGAGAGTCGCGTAGTCGGTTGCCTTTCGGAACGGTCCGGGAACTTGGTGCACTAATCTAAATTCGCGTGTTGGACTCAGGTGCCGGATAGAGTTGCATCAAGTGCCATTCCGTTCGGCGGTAAGTTCTCTAAAGAAAACGGACCAAAATAGAAGATGCTCCCTTACTAAAACCACTTGGGAGTTATTAAGTGTTCCCGCAGCATTTCTATTTAATTCTCTATCTTGCATCTGTTGCATTTGTTTTGGATGATTTCGATGTAGTTACTAGTGGATTTTTTTTAAGATTATGTAGTAAATTTTTTGTTTAATTTTAGTATTTTATAGTTGGTAGTTGTAAATTGTGGTAAATAATTAAGAGCATTATAATAATCTACAAACATGTTTGGATCTTTTCAAAATGGGTACGTTGTCTATAAGGGAATGGTAACCGGTAACAGAGAGAATATATTTATACTAAATATCGTCTTATTATTCTATAGCATCGAAATTGATGGTAAGAAATTTTCGGTAGTTCATAATTATTACGGCTATTGTAGTCAACCTTTTCAGTAGTGTTTTTATTATACTAAGTGGCTCCACTTTAGTTAATGAGTTCGGAGAATCGAACTCATGTCTCTATGACAACCGAGAATAAAGTGTCTTGATCATTCGATGTTTTTCATGTTTCATTAAACAAAATACAATTTATATATTGAGGCAGAAACACTTATGCTTGTTATACGTTCACTGTTGCTTGCTTTCAGCAAAGATGAGAATTGGACAACTTTTTAATACAATAAAGAATAATGTCACGGTAAGAAGTTGCAAATTGGCACGTGTAATTTTATCGTAGTAGCGTATGGGAAATGGCAAAGTTGTGTTAGTACTCGTACTTAGTCCCATCTAATTTCAATGTCTGAAATGAAAAGGCACGTAACAAAGAAGGATCAATGTTAATTAGAGGGGGGGGGGGGAACTACGATCTATTAAGAAATTGATGTATTGTGTGAAAGATAATATAAAAGAAAATTTGTTGAATGCCGTGATTCATGAAATAATAGTAATGCTTCAACTTCAAACGAAATAGCAGGGCAGGAGATGATGGTAGTTATATGCTTAAAAATATTCAATAGGTTATGTATTATACATTCTTGTCTTAGCAAAGGATTTCTTACATGCAAATTTCTGATTATTCGCAACGAGCCTAGTTCATCAAGCACGTTACGTACGGGGCTTGATATTAGCATATCTTTAGCTACCTACTAAAAATATTTTGCAAGTAAAAAGTAACTTGGCACGAAATTGTAATCTCAAGAGTTATAACAAAAAGATGAGCGTTTTAAATGGACGCTGCCGTCTGAATGTCAAATGGAGATTTGTTTACATTTCAGTCGCCCCTACCAAGCGCGTTTGTTAAGCTTTACCTACTGACGAAATTTTTGGAGATGAATTTTTGTAGATAAAAATGAAAAGATGTATTTTTTATTTTTGCTTAATGCGTCTGTGATCTTGTGTCTTATAAATCTCAACGTGATTTAGAAGGCCTTGTCTTAATTTGAGAGTCGATAACTGTTATGAAAGGGGATTGCCAGAAAGCCATAGTAACTTAGGCCCAGAGTGCACAACATATTCAATCACATGAATAAAATCTAAATATTCGTACTTGATTTGTCGTCTTCTTCTTTTTTCAGTAGAAGTCGGAAAAAACATTTATAAATTATTTAATATTTCAACGACTATATCCTTTACATTTCATTAATGACGTATGTTTATACCGGTCCGAAACTTACTTTTTTATATTGCGTTAATCGAAAAAGCGGAAAATATTTTATAAATTGTTATATAATACTATTAAAGACCAATTTATAAGTGTATATTTATTAATAATAATAAATTAGTATAAAACTACTTTTTATAATTATTATTATTTCACACTATAAAATGTTTACCGCTTTATCGAAAAACGTAATTAATTTCGGACCAACCAAAAAGAAGAATAAAAATAAATGATCAATGTCAATGGCCGATGCACAAACCGTGCAGTGCCAAGAAAAAAGAAAAAAAAAGTATTGGTCCGAAATTAATTTTCGTTTTTCGTTAATGCGGTAAATATTTTATAGTGTTATTTATTAATTATTAATATTATAAAAGGTAGTTTTAAAACAATTTATCATTATTCATAAATATGTATACATTTATTATTTGGTCTTTAATAATATTATTTAACACTTTATAAAATATTTACCGCTATATCGAAAAACGTAATTAAAAATAAACTATTTCGGACCAATTTCTTATTTAATATCAAACATCAGAAGTGACATGTAAACATCATGTAAAGGAAAATTCGTTGAAATACTTAATTATTTATAAATGTTTTTCCCAACTTATACTGAAAAAAGAAGAAGACGACAAATCAAGTACGAATATTTAGATTTCATTCATGAAATTGAATATGTTGTGCACTTTGGGCCTATTTTCGGCGTTTCCCTTTTCGGTCCCCGGCTGGCATTTTTTTCCTAGAAATGCATATTATCCCACCCATATGCGTAATATCCTACCCACTTTTGGTCGGGACGACCATAGATCCCCGTTGGGATTTGCGCATAAAACGTTATTGCGTTAGAGTGGTCCATAATTAGATTATTAATTAACTATTCTGTACTCATAAACTGAATTATTCTCAGCTTTAAACCACACAATCACCAACGCAATTCCTACTCCAAAACTTTAATATGCTATCAGCCCGTCCTCCAATTCGATGTTTTGTGTATATATCATTTGAATATCTGAGATATAACCTAGATGATATTGGACGGTACGCAGCAGTCCAATCAGTCAGAAGACTCGAACACGTCATGAATTTCTCAGTGGCTCGTGCAATATTCACCTACCTGTCGCTAGATGCCGCTTTACGAGCACATATGCATATGTATTTACGATCTCGCGAGTTTCGGCGCAATATCGTATTCAAATTTGCCACTTTCCCCTTTGAATTATAACGTATTTCATTTATACCTTCCCTTCCGCTGGAGCTATAAATTTCTAACGGCCTATATTGGTGGAGTTATAGGAATTTTTTCTAGGAAATTGGTTGAAGCAATGTGAGGATGTTTTTATGTACATTATATTGAAAGTCTTCACAGAAGAATAAAGCATCTGATTTTTTAAATTACAGAATTTTCCAAATTGTCTCTAGCATAACAGTTTTCTACGAATATATTTTTTTTTTTTTGTAAGTTTCAGAATGTGGCGGACAGAAGGGGAGGCTTTTGCTCAACAGTGGGATCAAATAGGCTAGGAAAAAATAAGTTTCAGAATAGATGCCAATAAAGCACAAACGGATCGCCTTTTTAATATACGAAAATATATTATGTTTCAATAGAATAAGACATAAAAAGAAAAACATGTTTGATCCCATCACATCTCCTACATTTATCTTATCCCTATAATTAGTAGATTATTACTTATGGGATTGAAAAAACTACCAGAAATAGGTACCGTCAATGGGGGATACTTGAAACTACACAGTATTACTTAGGACATCGAAAAATATTAACGTTTTACGTTCCCTGTTCAAACTTTATCTCTTCCGTGATGTTGACAGCAACTTCTGCTCCAGCACTATGTAAATATTGCCATAATGGTTAGTCAACAAATCATACGACATTGTCCTAAATAATATTGTAGTCTCAAGTATCCCCCATTGACTGTACTCAAACTAGTCAAAGAATATACTCTAACGCAGCCCAGAAAAGATCCAGATCATAAAAGAAACCGTCACTAAAGTATCAATACAGCAAAAACCTATTCGACTTTGAATCTCAGCGAGTGAACATCATAGGGAAAGGAGAATACCGTTTAGGCAACGAGCCTGCACCACAAATTGAGAGGCCTCCAGTGGCTCAGCGCAAATTGAAAGCGCTCCCGATTGCTGCAGACCTTTGTATTTGTAACCAGGGGCACAACGTCGGGAATCAATCAGGGTAATGGGGGTTAGGCCGAATCTGCCGGATTAGTCCGGAACTGCTCTTGCGGAAAGACTTTTCAATCGGCACGTGGTTATATCTTTTGTTGCACTGATTTGTCGACCTTTCAGCGTGAAACTATTCAGATTTAGCTCGCAAATGTTAACGAAATTTTGTGTGTATTGCTAATAGTGCCACTGGTAAAGTACTGGCGTATACATATTAAACAAATATCCTTGGACATTGTTCTTTCACACACACCGCTTTCTAGTCCCAAACTTAGGATAGCTTGATACTACGGGGGCCAGACAACGACACCCGTAGTAATAAACATATTATGTTATTTTTTGGTTTTATAGCAATTTTCTCTATTGCACTAAAACGGTCCTCAATATTCATAGGTGTTATTGTATTTATTAGTGATATAATTGCTAAAAGAGTTTTGACGCTAAATACTATATTTTTACCTTTAGATCAAGAATCGTAAGCCTTTTTTATTTACGCCATGAAATGTTATAATTAAAAAAGACATATGCACGATTACCTAAATATGCAAGTGTTGGATTTTAAATCCATACCGATTTAACGCAAAACTCATATCCTTTGTTGCATAAAATGCAAGACCTTTCATAGTCTCATGCTGTATTTCATATTTAGCTTTTGATATTCGGGCGAAGGACGGCCGGAACGTATACAGAAAATATGAAAAAAGGAAAACTTTAGATATAGCGGGTGAGGGGATTCGCAGGGAAGCTGGAAAATTGCGAGTTGAAATCGAATGTCGAGAGTTCTGCACCTTTTAGTGGGCTATTGACGTCCGCGATGCAAGCCGATGCCAAACTGGTAGCTAGGTTTTATATTAGAATGAGTTAAGTGTAAAGTGGCTCTACGTCTTGGAAAATAATGGTTGAGTGAGATGGAGTTCGATGCCTGTATATCATGGGAAATGTAACTAATGCAGGAGCGAGATGACATGACATGAACATCTTCCTCTTGTTGTTTCCATCAACTTTAATTTCTCTTAAAAATGAACAGTGAATGGTAATTATTTGTAAAGCTATTTACCGCGGTAGACTTCTACGGTAGCCAGGACATTTAGTGGGATACTTCTACTGGTGTGCTTTTATATTTGTGCCAGATCCGATAGAAAAATATGATGTTGGCCGAATGGTATTCTTAGGAACTTGTAAATAGCCAGCTTAATTCAAGAACGAAGGCTTTTACACTTATTTTAAAATAAACTCAAGAAAATTCAAAAAATATGTAGTAAGGTAACAAAATTAATTTTTAGAAGAAAGCAGTAAAAAAATAATTTACCTAATACCTAACTTTCAGAATTTTATCAAAATTACACAATGTTTCAAGCTGTAAAATTGCATGTATGCGAAACATTAACAGAAACCGTACACGTTTTTACGATACAGAATTGTAAAAACGCGAATAACCACAGCGGGAAAACTCACTAAGTTCCATTATGAAGTCGTTTCTGTTATTAAAATTCTGTGTAACTATTTTACGTTATTATCACTTTAGAAAACTGTTCCGGGAAAAGCTGGGATTAAATTATCCGTTTTGCTACAGTTTTTGTATGCAATGATTTCAAATCTTGTTGCCCATTCTGTATTGAATTTTAACTTGAGTAAGTTTGCGAGCTTGTTGACTAATAAGGATATTGACGGCTGTGCTACATATAAATTACGAGCTCGAATTTATAATCACTAAGTTGCATTTTGCAAAGCGTGGGGTTAAACTCATTGTAACGATGATCCGATTACAATGTTAGAGGCCGTTGAACAGCGATGGGACATTAAATTATTTTCGTGCGAATCGACTATTACCTAACCCTAAATATTGATTATTTTCTTTTTTACTTAAATACCAATAAAAACATTTACGTAAGTTTACACGTTACCCGTAGTACAGTCAAAAGCACGTCAGACGTAACACTTTGGACTTTGTACCGCTCTTATGTCAGAGGCATAAGCGCTATTATCGAACTGCAAGTGTATACCGTGATGTGCTGTTAAACGTACATGTTTAGCACTATTTCGGGATAAGGCGCAGTGCGCAAAATGTAGCACAATAATATTTATTTAATATTTGAAGTCTAGGCCAGATGGATGTGTGATGAGCCGTAACCGCAAACATTGTTCTAGACATCCCTGAACTAATTTAAATAACTTAGTTATAGTTAAGCTAACTTAGCTAGTTAGGATAACCTTGTTACACTAAATTAAAAGCGGTATGTACTAACTGTAACTAATTTAGATTAATTTCCCGTGCATTCGTAGGAAACGTGTCACAATGGAGCAAAACGATCTAAGTTACGTGTGCCGGCTTTATTAGTTTGACTTGGTTTTACAATGTCTTAGCGCCAGGCGAATACTTTGTAAGATTTTATTTTAGTGATTGAAGTCGAGTCATTTGGTCAGAGGGGCGATTCACATGGGTCACCGTACACAACCACAAATTTTATAAACAATTGCCGCACATTTCGGTTCTCTACATAATAATTCATCAAAAACATTCTTTTAATTTTTCCTTTTTTAATGCCTGTCACGATTGGGTAGTGACCGTACCAGAACAAATATTTGTGTTTGCTCTATGCCTGTATGTTTTTTTGTATTTACGTATATATTTGTGATGAATAAAACTCATAACACAAGTGCTTAAAGTAGTTACTTTGTTGTCAGTTCAATGTATGTCTTGTTGTCAGATATTTTTTCTTGTAAAACGTTAGTTCCTAAATTGAACGAATTTTATTACTAAGAGGTATGATTATAACTCTTTGCCATTCTATATGGCTAGTTCAATCTCTTTATTTTATTTTACCACATGAAGAAAATTATCATATATATAAAACATAAATGACTTTGTGGCACAACTTTGGCCAGTAGAAGACCTTTCTATTTTCAAAGCAATTAGACCACTGCGCCAAACATTGAACTATTCCGAATTGAATGCATTCAAAAACAAACTGAATTGATTTTTCTCTAGCGCCGCTCGTTGGCTCTTCCCCTCAGAAACGAATCTGCGAAAAGTATTGCACTTAATCTGTTCAAGGCGGCTTGATTAGAATTGAAGCTCGAAAGTACAAAGCGATAGTGTTGTGACATTGATATAACAGCGAAGATTTCACGTAAGAATTAAAAGTACAGTACCAGCCTATTTAATGTCCCACTGCACGGCCAAGACCTCGATAATTTAAATTACGTCATCGCTGCAACTATTGATGCTGGCTTAATCACCACGCTCGCCAAGTACAGATTGGCAATTACCCGAGTTGTGTTCAAAAAAACCGACACAAATTTTGTTCGACCCGGGAACTGAACCGTAGACCCCGAGATCACGGCCCGGTACTTAAACAGTTTAGTTAGACCATCGAGGCGTTCGTAGTAACAATTATAAACACTTATTTTTTTTCTTTAGCTAGGCGACTGACTGTAAACCTACGTAATTGTAAGAATTCATTACGGCCAATTTCATTATGAAACACTTCATCAAAGTGCTCATGAATAATTTTAGTGTAATTAGTCTAAAAATTCTACTGCCGGAATAAAGATAGTAATATGACGGCATGTTACATCTGAGTGTGAATAATTTGATTGGCTAACCGCTAATATTAAACCTGAGTGTTCTAAATTTAAAAAAAAAATTGTTTCCTAAAATCTCTCTTAGCTCTTTTGAGCAAATTTCTTTAATGTACTGTACTTAACGTACAGTAGAGACAGTACATATAAACAATGATGACTTTGAATAAATGCACGTGGCAAGTCTTAGATAAAATTGTGCGTATATTAACTACAGTCATATTATTAAGATAATATTATCAATTAGAACATCTGGTGTCTAGGCTAGATAACTAATATAAAACGACGCAAATATCGCCTACTGATTCATTGTTTTATCTTGCATAGCGAAATTATCTTCCGTCTGGATAATTCCATTATGTTCACGTGTTATCTGAAATTAGTAAGAAATAGTGAGGCTATTAGCCTGGTAATGCCCCTTAATAGAACGTCTGTGTTATTTACAATTACAATATAAAGTCTACTCTCTCCACATTTAAATAAAATATTACTAGTTATACCAACTAGTAATAAGCAAATGTGATTTTCGAAATAGAATAGTGAACCCAGTAATATGTAAACACTCTTTAACAGCTCGACCGATACGAATAAACATGTTCATGCACACAAAAAAACAGAACCAGGAACCTCTGTAATAGCCGACTGCTGAACCTTAGACCAGGTCGGCCGTCAGTCTTCGCAGAGTGGTACCACAGAATATTATGTGGTGCCACTAAAATTCCCACACTATATTTCTCGATCTAAATTATTACTTTTCTTTTTTCAAATGTGACCGGTCCCTTCATCAGGTTTGTTTTCCGTATTGATGCAGCTTCTATAGCGTATCACTGTTCTCCTACTATGAATTTCTAATTTTAAAAAAAATAGTCAAACTTCCAGGTGACGTAATATTAACACTTCACTTCAGTAGCAATAACACAGCTGCCAGATCTATCAGAGCCCAAAGCAACGACGTAATCCTTTATTGCGTCTGACACAAAGCGTTTATAACAACGGCTGCAATCCACTGCGATGCAACGAAATATGAAATCTTCCGGAGTGCAAGAGCCAATTTGATAGTTATTCCGTTACCTCAATTTAATATTGTGTTGGAAGCAGTACATTCCGGAATGCCTATTTACTTTAAGGTTTGCAGAACAATCATTTGTTGTTGGGGTATGTTATATTGGAAGTGGCTTTTATCAATTCATGCGACGGATAATTTTGTGTCGGACCAAAAATTATACAATTGGGTTTTTCTGGGTTTGAAGTTTGAAACAATTTAACACATTAACGTCAACTGAAGGCGATAGGTGTTGCCAAGTGGCGCCCTAATTAATACAAAGATTAAGAAATCCTATGTTGCATTTGTATAAACGAGGATAAAGATTTTTTAAAACGGGTCTCGAAATGATTTGTACCTATTCGTTGTAGTAGCCATAATTGTAAAAAAGTTTGTTTTATGTACTTTTGAAAACTTCAACAAAAGGTTACTTTTGCGGCAAAAATTAGTGTTATTTGGACTACGTAAAAATACCTTACACTGTTTTTTACAAACGTAACAGGATTTCTTAATCTTGTATTAAATACTATGATATGATTTTATACTCAATGAGGGGCGCCACTTGGCGACATGAAAATTGTAGATAGAATATTGTGAGCAGAAAATGGTCTCATCTTTTTTTTATGAAAATGTTAAAAGCAAATATAATTAATCGATGAGTCCGATGCTGTTGCATCTAAGTCTCATATTGTAGCCGCCTTACAGCGTCAATAACAGCTGCGTTATTGGATTGCACTTCAATAAAAATACAGTCTTCAACAATACCGTTTTATTTTTAATTTGTTACAGTTATAGCATTATTATTATCTGTCAAAACAATAAAATACTTGAAATTGAAATAATAATTTCTAAGCGATTAAATTATTAAAAAGCCTCCGCAGTAGACGCCATCGTAGAAACAAAATTAAACTAGCGCCACAGCGGCGGAGAAACGTACTAATTCAATTCTAATTCAGCTTGGTAATAAATGTGCTAGACAACATAATGCTTCGAGTTGAATACTAGAATGGGTTTGAAAAAGACGGTGTTAAGTGAAATAGCTCTTTCAATTTATTATAAGGCTATTTTTAGTAGTTGAATTCGTCAGATATAATTAATGTACGTTGCCTTGTAAACTCGGATTGCTCTTTCAATTTTTATTTTTTTCTTTCAAAATAATCTTGATATGGAAAAGTTACCTGAATATGTTTGTTTTTCTTTTGCCTATTGCCAAGAAAAACAAGTAGCAGTAGCAGTCCACTACTTTACCCTTCTCTTACCCCACTTTCGAATGTTCACGCACTGGACATCCTACCGCAAGGATTACAATAACGACTTCAATTCCACTTCGAAATATTACATACCACCCAACAAACACGCAAGCTGCTTAAATTGCTTCTGTACCACCTGAAGGTTGTATAACAGCCGTTCAAAGGGTTTATTATACTTCTTAAGTTGTACAGTAGCGTATTTAAAAGCGCTTTAACAGACGTGCGGTACAATGGTCGTAGAGCGGTAAAATAATCCCCAAAGGAGATACAAAGTCATATTATAGAGTTATTGTACAGGCATTAGATGTAAAGAGGAGGTATAAGTAACTTTTGTAGCGCTCTGAGATCTTGTAGAATGTTTTTGTAGTTAAAGGCGTTAGAACAGAGTTATTAACTTCTTTTGAAACGCCTTAAGTTGTATATTGTATACTTGTATAGGCTTAAGCTGTTGAGTACAGTTAATGACATCCTTTGTAATGCTGTATCTACAGCAGATACATAATACTCTATAGTAGCGCCTAAGTCGCTACAATTAAGAATTGTACAGCAACTTTATGGCAAATAGCTGGATAAGGCATGGCAAACACTCCTTATACAGGTAAAAGTGTATAAATTCCACTACTATGGCCATTAAAACGGCTGAAGCCGGACTAGAGAGGGGGATTAAATAAAACATTTAATATAATTAAAAGATGTTTAATATTTTTTGCAGTTCTGAATTTGGTTCCGATTCTGTCGGCACTTGAGCTCCGGCGTTGTCTGAAAGTATTATATACGTAGGTTCAGATGCTTTCCCGTAGCCCATTGCAGCTGTTGAAATATTTCCAGTTTTCTTGTAGGACCTGAAAAACACGAATTTGATGCAAAAGTCTCCAGATAATAAGTCAAGTGTAGAAGGGTTTTAAGATTCTGACCACGGACTCCTAAATAAAACGACCTCTATAATAGGGTATCAATTATATCCATTGTACAGTCTTGGGTTCTTAAAAGAAGTATTAATTGCTGCTGTACACCTCATAACGTTTAATAGCACGTTAATACCACAATTGTAGAACCCAAAGGTCTAGAACGGCAAATACAAGCGCCTTGAATCGGTAGAAAGGTTCTAGTAAACTCTGAAGGCTGTTGTAGCTGAGACGCCATTTAGCTTTTATAAAATTGATTTTCAGAATACTAATTTATAATTTTTAAATCATAAATATGTACAAAAAACCGAACTCACGTAACTATTTTTCATCCATGACACTACAAAAACTACAAACAAAGCCTAAATATCTTTTACAAGCTAAATTCAGAATTCACAATCTATAATTAAATGTATTTTTTATCAAAAAACTGCATATATAGAAGGGCGCGTGAAAATATTAGCTAAAACATATGTATATATTTACAATAAACTGTTACTCGCACTTGTATTTCATACGTATAAAAGGAAAAAACAACACTTGACTTACCTGTTTATTATTTTTAATTTACTTACTGCAATTCACTGTCATATACTTTCCAAATGGCTAATCTTATTAAAATTATAGGTTATGTTTTATAAATTCCTCTGTATCGCCACTGTATATTCAATAAAGAACCGTAAACTTTAAATCGGAGATACAGACGCGGTATAATAAGGTGCGAGCGCTACAGTCGTGCTATAATAAGGTGCGAGCGCTACAGTCGTGCTATTACAACTTATTTTAGATACTTAAGCGTATACTATCGCTCGCATACGCCACTGTAGACCCTATAGCCGTACAAAATGGGCCCTTTTGGGGGTACAGCGGTGCTTTAAGCGCTTGTACATATACTGTAGATCTTACTTAAGGAACCCATGCCTTTATTAGTAACTTCTAACCGACCAGTATACGGCTTGTTATAGAGCTTGTGTGCTAGTTGGGCAGTGACGTTTGATACATACTTGGGCGTGGATAATTTCATTGCAGCAAGAATGTAATCAAGATAGTCACCTAGATTATGTTCATATTCGTAGTAGCCTATACGATGCCTTAGGTTTGCTGGAATCGATTGGGCTTTCAATTTAGTGGTATTGTTAGTGCAGGTTGAAGGAGCAATATTCGACGCTGTAGTTCTCATATTGTCTTAGAGAAACTGTTAAAGTGAACACGTCGTATAAACTTTATATCCACCTTTAACATAACGAGCGAGCATGCAGTCATCTATTTTATTATAGTTTTAGACAGTATTCATCAAAATATTTAATGAAACCTAAGTAGAACGTCAACAAATGTTTGTCCAAATCCGTGGAACATTAGTAACAACGCTCAGAAATAAAGTCTGAGGTCGTATGTTCGATTTTCGCATTTACGATTGGTGGTAGGGACGTCTTCAGTGTCCGACTGGCTATTTACTATCCCAATAGGGTAAATCTGTCACTTTGAAAGCTAAAGCTGTGTTCTGGCAATGCTGATGTGGGAGCCATTATTGCTGTATACAAGCTTAATTGCTGTATATAAGTTTTATATAATCTGTAAAAAAAACTGCGTGAAAAAGTAACAAACATCCATCGAACCTATTGTCAATTTGCTGCATAATAATAAAAACGATATTAATGGAAATTGTAGTCTGCCACTGATAAAATGTCGAAAATAAAGGACAAAATTCATCAACCCTAATTTCCCACTGCTATCAGTACAAAAGAGTTAGCGGTTAAATTAGTGCAGTGCGATGACCGCATGTTGTGACCGACACAAAGCATTCACACCGTGCTGCGGCCGCCGCAGACACAAAGGTCTGGACAGCACTCAGCCCAGCAATTAGCGTAATAGACGTTTGACCAGCCGCTCGTCTCGCCAAAGAGGGATTTGAAATCTGTTCACGTATTTCATTCGCTTAGTGAAACCACTTTTTTACGAAAAGTTCTTCAGCTTGCGATCCAGTGTGTTCTGTAAATAAGATATCAGTTTATCAGGTCACGCAAGGTCTGTCAGTTTCATGATTTTAATTTATATTAGAAATCGCGCTGTCGTAGGATGAAATGTACATTTTTTTTATAATAAAATCTCAAGCTATTTTCTACTGTGATCTTTATAATTATAGTATCTAGTACCATAGGACTCGGACAGCTTATTGTTACTCGTATACACTTACGTACCTTTAAACCTAATCGTACCTTTATAAACCTTCTAGTATTACCAGGCTTCGTAACGGTGCATAAACATTTAAAAGTTACACAATTTATAAATACTACAATCAAACACGTGTACAAGTATTAGGCATAACGTATCGTTATACAGTAGAGCGTCGATTATCCGAACCAATTGGGAGACATAGTACGGAAAACCGGTATTTGCGGATAATCGAACACCTATAAGTTTATTGTGTATTTGATTCAGCCATTCATATTGACGTCCAGGATCCAACATGCGTCTCCAGTTGTCGCTAGTTTTCTACCTGATAAACGAGATTTTTTGTTGTCTAAAAAGAGAAATGACTGTTAAATTAATCAGATAAATGTAATTATGTACATAATGTTAATTGATTTCCGAGACTCGCAACGTGAAATAACCTGAACATGTGACCGTCACAAAGCGTTTACACTGTATGCGGAGCCGTGTCCGACACAATTGCCCGCACAGCGCTTTTCGCTACAATTAGCGAGAGGCGTTTGACCAAATGCCCATCTTCGTAACCGGGATTTGTAATCCGTTCACGTTCTTCATTCGCTTAATGTCTCGATTCCCTTTAGGCGCTTCCTTGTTTTCAACTTTCTTTTTCTCGTGGGCCCTCTTAAAGGGTATTTTTCTTTATAAACAAGATATCAATTACGTCTTTAACTTTTTTCTTCGCATGATTTATCGTATAGTTTTCTCGAGTACTTGTTAGTCGTAGTTTTATCTTTCTATTTACTATTAAAGGTATAAATGCTACAGTCAAAACCCTTAACCAGTCAAAATCCTTATTGACCGGTAAAATTAGTCAATAAGGTTATTGACTAAGGGTGTCGGTCATTCATTCAGTCAATAATAGGTTTTGGTTAGGTTAGAACTGCGACCACAAAACACGAATGCCAGAACCGAATTCTCCGAACCAGAACCGAACTCAATACAAAACCTATATTGACTGAACGTCTGGTCTTTAAATCAGTCAATAAAGTTATTGACTGAGGGTGGCGGTCAATATCCTTATTGACTGATTTTCATAGGTAAAATCAGTCAATAAGGGATTAAACTGACACCCTCAGTCAATAACCTTATTGACTAATTTTACCGGTCAATAAGGGTTTTGACTGTAACATGAATACTCGAGAATGTTGATAAGTTTTTATCATTCTCATCATTTCAGCCAAACGACGTCCACTGCTGGACATAGGCCTCCCACAAGGATCTCCAAACCGATCGGTCCTGTGCCACCCGCATCCAGTGGATTCCGGCGATCTTTATGAGATCATCAGTCCACCTTGTGGGAGGCCTACCACGGCTGCGTTTCCCGGTACGTGGCCACCACTCGAGGACCTTTCCGCCCCAACGGCCGTCAGTCCTCCTTGCAATGTGTCCTGCCCACTGCCACTTTAGGCTCGCAATTCTTCGGGCAATGTCAGTGACCCTGGTCCTTCTGCGGATCTCATCATTTCTGATGCGATCACGCAGGGAGACTCCAAGCATAGCCCTCTCCATTGCCCTTTGCGCGATTTTGAGCCTTTTTATGCGGCACATTGTAAGTGGCCACGTTTCCGTTCCGTAAGTCATCACTGGCAACACACACGCATCAAAGACTTTCGTCTTGAGGCACTGCGGTATCTGGGCCGAGAAAACACTGCGTAGTTTTCCGAACGCTGCCCAGCCGAGTTGGATTCGTCGATCGACCTCTTTCTGGAAGTTGGACTTACCAAGTTGGACTTTTTGTCCCAGGTAAATGTACTCGTCTACAACTTCCAGTGTTGAGTTCCCAACTTTTACAGGAGTGGGTACGACATGGGAGTTCGACATGATTTTCGTCTTTTCCATGTTCATTTTAAGACCCACTTGTTGAGATACTCTACTGAGACCGTTGAGCATCGTGCCTAGGTCTTCCAAGGACTCAGCCATGACTACAATATCATCCCCGAAGCGAAGGTGCGTCATGTACTCGCCGTTTATGTTGATGCCAAGTTCTTTCCAGTCCAGAAGCTTAAACACGTCCTCCAGCAGAGTAGTGAACAGTTTCGGCGATATAACATCGCCCTGTCTCACACCCCGCTGGAGCCGAATGGGTTTTGTCTTCTGGTCCTGGAGGCGGACTGACATGGTGGCGTTTTCGTACAGCGACTGCAACACTTGAATGTATCGGTAGTCTATTTGGCACCTTTGGAGTGACCGAATCACGGCCCATGACTCGACAGAATCGAAGGCTTTTTCATAGTCCACAAACATTATTTGTATAACCTGCCTCAGCGTGTGAATGTGGTCTATGGTACTAAAACCTTTACGGAATCCGGCTTGTTCGGGAGGCTGGCTATCATTCTCGCACACCATAAAATATTATTTATGGATGAAATACATAGATTATATTCTTTTATAAGGGTGAACTCGGAATTTCTGGCTGGTACCCTTGTAGATTCCACTACATATTATGTAAGATGAACTGTGATCTGAACTATGTGTGGAATATTTCCAGATTTAACTTTTCGATTTAGGTATTAGATTATGTTGTCCTATAAACAGTAGGTATGTGACTTACTGACATTACCGCTAGACAACTTATACAAAACTTTTTACGTCAGTTTATTTCCTGTTACCTTTTTCTAAATTTTTTTGTGCTGGAGAACTTTTAGATTACCTATAGCGGTAAAGAAGAGGGTATATAAAAAGTATCTCATATAAACGGGATACGGGAACAATCCCGTCGTCTTTACCCATTCCGACTATAAAAAGGAACCGGGTCGTCACACGTTGCGGGTGTTTTTTCCGTATTTTCAAGTATGTATTTTTTATACAGACACTGAGTTTTAAAAAGCAATCTTTTGATTGTGGGTTTCATATTTTAGGATAAGGAAGAAAAAGTTTAGATTTGAAGAGATCATTTTTTTAAATGAAAAAAAGTACTTCCTGCATTTTAGACTCTCCTGTTTCTGCATCATTCTTACTATTTTGGATATTAAAAAATGTAAGTACCGAGTCACTTGCCGATTCTTTTCGATAGATAACAGGTTTTAACAACATTCCGAATCCGGTGGTAGAGTCACTCTGTGCTTTCTTTTATTTATTTATTTAGCCTAAATGACATCTTCATAAAGTACATCTACTCGTACTTGCGAGTTTTGCACATTCTCAGACGATTGCATCTTCAACGAACAGAGGATGAGCGGTTTAATCAGTGCAATAGTGAGAGGCCGCGCATATTGTCCCACAAAGGATTCGCACCGGCAAAGCCTCGGCTGGCCGACAATTAGCGTAATAGACGTTTGACCGAACCCTCCTCAACGCCGGCTTTTGCGATGCGATTTCGATTCGCATTCAAAACTCAGCGGATGCGTATTCATTTGAATATTTGAAATAGTCCGCTGGCCAGGGGGGGTTTATGAATAGTCCTTCACTGGATATGAGACGACACGAAACGTACGGAATGTACAGTCGGAAGCTCATCAACCTACTCTAATTTGTCAAATTCCTGCAACCAATTTTTAATTTTCATCTATCGCGAAGTTCTATTTCTTTGCGACTTTTTGATAGAATAGGTCAGGTTTTTTTATTGTCAGGTTGATCTGCTGCCGACTGTACATTTTATTCATAACAATTTCGGTTTTGTGTTTAGTGCCTTTGAATGTCAGTTGGCCCTAGGTTAGTCGTTAATCATATAAATAAATAAAAAATAACTGCTTAAGTTTATATCACGTATTTTGTAATGTGGAATAAAAATGTACGTTTTTTAAAGTCAAATGGCGCTTTGATAAATAAATCCAATTATTTCTGAACAATGTAAGATAATACAAAATGTATTAACCTCCGCCTAATGAGCTTAAGTACTAATGTTGCGAAAATTAGGATGAGGGGAGGGTAGGTAATGTTCCTAAAACAAAAAATATATTATGTTAATGGACTTTACTCAAGGGACACGTTAAATTAGTGGATTTTCATTGTAGACTTATCCCACTTGGTAAAGTTATATAACTATATGACACAAGGTATGTAAGCCGGCAGCGCGCCCCAACGGAGGGACCACTCAGAACAAACCGCGATTTCTCGCACGCAGTATGTTACGTTTAATGCTATTATCAGGGAATATCAATAGAAACAAGCAATAGGTGTCTGAGATTATTTTTTGTAAATGAAATAACTATAAGCTTTTTATTTCTTTATTTTTTATTTCTTTATAATCCACTTATAATAAACTTCTACCCTTAGCCAATACCTGAAGTTTTTAAAGAAACCTGCGAAAACGCGGTACAAAAAATCAGTCTTGCATCAACAGCGTTACTCTAGTTCTTTATTTCACAGTCAATGTATTATTATACAAAGTAAAAAAACATGCACGCTTAACTTTTCACTGAAGGCGTTTGAAAAACTTTTTCAATTTATATTCTTCATATACCGCTTTAACCGTGGTTGATCTTACGTGTGGTAAATAAATACTAATATAAAAGTTTAGCTTCTGTTTATTAATATTGCATAAAGGTAATTTTATAATATTGCATTTTTAGTTTAGCCTTTAGATTGTCCCACTGGGCAAAGGCCGGTCCATACTTGCAGACACTCAAACTTATCTCGTAAATAGAGTCGAGTTTGTGTCCCTCCAGCTTTTGCTTGGTATGCCTTTTCGTCAAGCACTAGTGGCTATTATCAATACATATATTAACAACATAATAAATATATACCATATAACCTAGGAAATGGATTAGATATATTACATTGTATGGGTACAAGATTTAAGAGTTTTTACTTTCTCATCGCATTTTAACACTGTTAAAACACACAGTAAATAATTTGGACTCAACTCAAACTTTATTATATAAAATCACACAACAAGTTTTTTTAATAAAGCCAAATACTACTACTGTGGGCAAGTCAGAACAAAACACTGCGTTTATTATGTCGCAGTAAACTACTTGAGCGTGCCGTTTCGATTGAGTTACAACAGCAAACTTTGGTCTCATGCCAACTGGAGGTGTGGTGTTGTCTGCTCGGGCAAGCTTGTAATTCTTCGGTCACCCTCAAGTTGTTACCGACGTCACTGCAACAGTATAACAGAACAAACAACGTAGCTTACCCCCTGTTGATTTGAGACCACATTTGTCGCAACACAATCGAATCATAAAGTGATATAATTTTATACGATGAGATATGTAAATACATTTCAGTTTCACTAATTCGTTTGTTCAGATTATAATTAAATCCATTAATATTTTCTAAGCACTGAGATTTTGCAACTAATTATTAAAATTTAATTTCGTATCAATTTTTTATAATTATAAATAAATAAATAAACAAATATCTCTGATCTTCGAGCCTCTGATTTCAAGTGTACTGGCTACTACATTAATATTGTCGGAACACAGCGAGAGCTGTTAACGGCGGCAGATTTCACCTGGTGGGGTAGCTAGCCAGTCGGACTCTGAAAAAGCCCTACCGCCAACCAGACCCAAGGCAGGAATCGGACCCAGGACCGCCGTGTTTTTATACCCGAGCGGCTTAGCCACTGTTCCACGGAGGCGGTCAAATGTATCTGCTGGATGGGATTCAATCCTGCCTGGGACGTCGCTAAAAATGTAATAAAATCTTAAAAAGGGATGAGAATATCCGTCTAATCTAAAACGTAATTTCGTCATTAAACAGTCGACTAAATAACTTAAACGTTTGAATAAATGCACTTTTCGAACAAAAGAGTGTAAAAAAGAAATAAAAAAGCTGCGAACAAAATGTTTTAACGAACCGACATAATTACTGCGCGCTACCGACTTTCTTTGTTTGAAGTGATGAGTTTCCGCCCGCGTGCTCGAAAGCCACGGCTGTCTAAGGTAAGACCCAGCATACGAATAAGAGTGAACAAGGTAGCTAGGTCATCGAACAACAGGAAGAAATGGGACCGTTGGTTGTTGATGCAATTGTTGAGAAGTCGATTACACCAAAACCCACCCGATATAAACAGTATTTTTTGTCAGTTTGTGTGTTTATATGAATGTACTAGCCATCCGCCGGCGGTGTCACCCGCGCGTTATTTATTTTTTTAAATATCCCGTCTTTCCCCCACATTTTCCGCATGAAAGGCACCCTTTGTCGCCCGGGGATAGTGTAGCTCAACAGTGAAAGAATAATTCAAATCGGTTTAGTAGTTTCGGAGCCTATTTAATACAAACAAACAAACAATCAAATCTTTCCTCTTTATAATATGAGTATAGATATCTGGTACTTATAGTACAACCTATGCTTAGTTTGGAGCTAGTTCGGAAAACTACGACTCATACCTCGGTCTTCTATGAAAGGGTGGTACTTTTCAGATCGAGCCGGTCCATTTGAACTGACAAACGAGAACTGTCCGCAGCATGACTCTACCACACGTTGTTAACATTGTTAACGTTTTCTTTTTTCTTCATTGCAGGTAAAGTATCATTGCCGACTCCTGGAAATTAGTGACTTTTCCGACTGCTGGCTCGTCAGAGGGTAAGGGTAAAAGAAGAGTACCTGTGTAAAAGAAGAGTATATGTGTTAGCGCCAGTGCCCAGTACTCTTTTAAAAAACTGTCGGTTGTAGTGTTTGCTTCATCTGTATATTTAGGCGCTTGCTAGAAGCCTTTTTTTACTGCCATGTGAAGCTACTCGTAAATTTTTAAGCTGTAATGCCAATGGTTCAAGTGACTGTTCTACGGATGCGGCCAGACAAAGACAGACCGACAGAGAAGTAATTAGGCTGGCATAATATAGATTATTTCTATTTCTTTTAAGCTGGTAGATTTAACTCACCTAAATGACCGATTTCGCGGCGTGCTAAAGTCGGGTACTAAGTCAAATGCTAATGGCCTAATCTTATAGACTTGGTTTTGGTTTAGAGCGCGATAGTGCCATGGGAATATTGTCAACAAATAATAATTTATATTATTACTTACTCTACAATCTCCATTTGTTAAAATATTTATCAAAAGTTAAAAAGGCCTTTGCTGATCGCCAAGGTATTGACAAATGGTTGTTTTTATATGAAACTATCCTATATGTAGATACTGTATTTAGTTACGAAAAGTGTAATTTTCTTTATTAGAGTGCAAATTATTCAAAAATATATTGTCTTCCTTAGACATAATATAATAATGTTTCCCAACTGGGGTGTCTATAAGACCAGATTTAATAGGCACTTACTAAGTGAGCACGCTCCTTATAGCTCATCTCCACTTACCATCAAGCGCAATTGAGGTCAAAGCTCACCTGAAACGTTACCTTCACTGAAATATAAAATAAGGTTACAAAAATTTGTTACGAATTTTGTTACTTATTAAGTTTTTGGCCGCTTCCGTGGAACAGTGGCTAAGCCGCTCGGGTATAAAACCCGAAAGTCGTGGGTTCGATTCCCGCCTAGGGTCTGGTTGGTGGGAGGGCTTTTTCAGAGTCCGACTGGCTAGCTACCACCCCCACAGGTGAAATCTGCCGCCATAATAGCTCTGGCTGTGTTCCGGCAGTATTAATGTGGGAGCCAGTACAATGAAATCAAAGGCTCGAAGATCCTTGGGGGAGGCCTATGTCCAGCAGTAGACGTCTTTCGGCTGAAATGATTATGATCGAATAAAATAATTTATTCTGCAAGTACAATATACATATAAAAAATAATTATGCATGTCAATCTTATTAGGTTATTAAGTAACCACAAAAACTTCCTCACCGGCAACTCAAAGCGCAAACAAAGCCCACGGAAGTCATTCATATTACATTCAGAGCACCTGAAGTGAACCTACAACGGCTCCGAGAGCCCTTTAAAATTCCGCGATAGTGCTAATTAGGTGTGAAGCGCTCGCTAATTACCCTTCTAGACGAACAAAGCGTGTGTACTCGTTTATTAAACAACCAAGGTGCTCGGTTTGTTGGCAGTTGGATCCTGTAATTCGTACTGGGTTTGCTTATTTGAAGACACGTGTCATTTAGCTGTATCGTGAAACGAATACGAGTATAAATATTTACATAAAAATCACGTCGATTATTTGCTCCGTTTTGACGTAAAAGAAGGACAAAACATAAAGCACTTCTATTTCTGTCATCCTAAAGGACCCTGAGCATTATTCTAGGATAAGAAGAAGCTTTGATCTTTCCCGAGGTTGAGACCTTGAACTGAATAAGTTCTATGTCTGTCCTAAGTTTTTAAAGTCAGTTCAGCGGTATATACGTAACAGACGGAAGACTATCGTATAATATAACCCAATTTTATCCCCAGATTAAATCATCAGATAAGTTGGATAAGACAAATTAAAGTCATTTATGCCACCTATATGAAAGTTATTTATGTATTTATGACATTTATGCCACCTAGAAACTTTGAAAATTCCGCCCAAATTCGACCTAAGATGTATTGGTGGCAACTGTACTGAAATTAGTTGTACGTTTACCTAAGAGCTTATGGAGCTCCATTTGTTATCTTTGCCTATAGTTCAGTTTGCTCAACAACAAGATCAAATTTTATGCTCAGTCAGGCTGTTAATTATGTAATCAGAGAGTTATTGACATTATATTATTATTTACTAAGAACTTTGAACCAAGTAAAATATACAGCATGTTCATCCATACCGTCTTTAGAGATTATTTAAAACAGGAAACAGCGTCGTTGATACCTGACAGATAAAATACAAAAAAAAAATTATATTAATATCATTTTATAACCATTGAGTTGGTCCTCATTGAGTTGAGTTGATAAAAGCGAACCCTCACTACTTCGGGGACACTGAAAAAAACGCTCGGAGAAAGAGAAGGGAAAGAGAAGGTAACCCTTATAAGTAAAAGAAATGGGGATGATTCCATATTTCTGCTGATTGTATATATTTCTCAATTTTATTTTAAACTAGCTGACCCCGCGAACTCTGTTCCGCCTTAGAGGTATAAATAAGTAGACTTTGTATTTTAATATAATAGTATTTTTTTACGTTTTTTTTTATACAAACGGGATAAAAAGTATCCTATGTTTTAATCCCAGTTATAAACTATGCGTGTGCCAAATTTCATCTAAATCAGTTCATCCGTTCTCGAGTTATAAGTGTTGTAACAAACACGACTTTCTTTTATATATATAGATTTTCTCTCCATATTTCCACTGTAAAAGCAACATCTGTTTGCTCTCGAACCCGCAAAATGGCGCAGGATCGAGGGCGTGTTTAAAATGCACCGCTATTGCAGCTTAATTCGATTAATTCCGCGTGATCCTTGCGCACGGAACGTGACGCGGAAATTGTATACGGTACCTAGTAGCAAATATTCATACGGCCAAGTAAGTATGGGTGAAGTTCACTGGTTCCGTAGCTTCTAGCTAGTACATGATGTGTTTCGTTCTGTGACGACTCATTCATTGTGGGATTCATTAGATAAATTTTTGCAGGCCTTTAATATGGCAAGCTCATGAATGTGAAGTGTGCATATCCACTGCAGGGCAAACGGATTCCATCATAGGAACCAAGCCATCGCTATAATAATCCTGCTACTAAAGGTACTGTTTATTTACGGTATTGGTGAACACAAACTCGAGTCTAACGTCGAAAAATCCGGCACATATTATGCCCGACCCGAGAATTGAACCAAAGACAGCGAAATCAAGACTTAAACCACTAGACCATCGAGGCGTACTAACTTCAATAGTAGTAGTAGCGGTCGAACTAGGACAAATCTATTACCTGAAGTTAGGGACTCACATTATAATAATTCTCATCTCAATGAAACCTGGCATAAGTATGAATTTAATAGTCATTAAGAGTGACAATGGTCTTTATTTAACGACGGATCTCTAAAAATCAGTTAAATCCCTTGCGTGGGAGCTGCGGATGTGAGGCTCTATAACAAGAAAAGTTTACAAACAATTTTGCGCTCACAATATTTTTTTGTACATTATCCATTTGAAAATTAAACCTCCATTTGGCAGGTTAATTATAATTGTTTCGCTTTGAATGTCTCATTAACATGGCGAGAATTCGGAGTGAGTTGTTTAAAATTTCTTTTTTTAGGCCGCAATCAAAATTGTTCATTTTCATGTACGCTTTACATGTTAAATTAAATTATCACGTTGAATGGGTATTTAAGTGTATAGATAATAAATTTTGTGACCTATTTATTTATTGTCTATTTATTGTTTTGATGCTCTCGTAAAAACTTATATTGGTAATATGAAAATACTGACTAGCTCGATTGCACGTTTAGTATTGATATAACTTGTGCGCGAAGGAGCAATTCATAGTCGTAGGTTCGAATCTTACTCAGAACAAATAAAATCGTGTGTCTTGGTGTATATTGTAATTATCTACGAGTAGAAGTGCTAAAGCTAGTTGCTTTGGGGTCAATGTACGTAATGTTAATGTTTAAATTAAGTTCGATAGGCATGTTACCCAGTACCTAACTAGATTCTAGTAAACAGTGTAAGGTTGTAGTTACCTGAAATAAACGATTTATTTTATGTAGAATAATATCTATATTGTTGTCAGTTTTTTGTTGAAAGTAGATTCCTCCTATTTTGACATGCCTATCTGGTGACACTTTTATCATAGTCTAAATTATTTTATTTATTACAACATTTCATCACTTGCACTAAGATCTAATAAAAAGCCTTTTAAAAGGCCAATTTAATATATTACAAAGAGGTTAAATGAATCCTCTTCTGAACTTGAACTAATCACCCTTTTAGTTCAAGAGCTAATTTCAAAATATGGCTTTTATTAGTAATATTGTGAACCACGGCTTCTACAGATTTAATTAACGAATATCTATGATAATTATTTAGGTATCTGTTTAACAGCACATATATTGATTAAGATAATAAAGTTAATTGCCTAAGCATTTGTATTATGTGTATCAGAATCAACAAAGGTACCACAATATCAATTAAGTAAACATAGGTACAGTAAGCAACACATTGTACGTACATATCACAACTCATAATTAAAATGGATTTTAGTTACTTTTTATTGTTTATAGTAATCCATACTGATATTTAAAAATCAAATGTAACTCTGTCTGTCTTTACCACTTAACCAATTTTGAGCTCAATTTCCATGAAATAACATAAATAGAATAAATAAATAAATTGAATGGGTGCCAGAAAATGGTCAAAAATTACTTTTATAGGTACTTTATTTTGTTTATTTATACATTTACCAGCGGCCGCCCGCGGTTTCACCCGCGTGGTTCCCGTTCCCGTGGGAATTAATCAAAATCCTTTCTTTTTTAAGATGTATTCTGCTATTCGGGACGGAAACAAATCCAACAAATCAAAAACCATGGCAATCGGTGCAGCCGTTCTCGAGTTATAAGTGTTGTAACAAACACGACTTTCTTTTATATATTAGATAGATACATAGAAACACCGAGAACAATACAAAGCGACATGTCCATGCAGGAAGTGATTTAGCTTATACATCCGAATAACACAATATGCTACTTTTTGTCAACACAGCAAGCAGGCAAAGCTGCTGGCAAAAATAAAAAACCAAGACGGAACCTCCCGAACAACGCACTGAAGCCAGTTTTTTGCATTCGATGTGTGCGTGCCGGTGATGTCATGTGACCCTCGCGCTCTGTGATTGGCAGTGACACGCACACACATGTAACAATACTACGTCAGTTTTACGTCACGCTGTGTACATAATATACATCCGTGACGTAAACTGACGTAGTTTTTATTGGCTTCAGTGCGTTGTTCGGGAGGTTCCGTCTTGGTTTTAGATCATCAAGTCAAGTCGGACAAATTGCTTCCCAAAATATATTTTTCAAATCGATTTAACACAAAATTCAAACTGGAACCACTTTTGGAAGTTAAAACGCGAGATACGCCACGACGAATTTATTGATTTAGGCTTAAACGAAATCCTATTTGTCTTAGCCGGAGCTTATCTTTATATTTTTTATAAAGTCTTTCCGTAATGTGTTTTCTTTTCGTTCCGAATTATTTGTATAGATACCTATAGCATTGTTTTGTTTTCTGAGTAGGTACTCCACTTTAAGTCTGTATTTTTGTATTTTAAGAGAGAAGCACAGTTAATCGTCCACTCGGAAGGAGCCGGTCGTCTGGAGAACTACCTCCTCCTTACAGAAAACCACAGTTTCTCGGCCAACATTATATTTTCCCTTCACATTCTAAAGCCAGGATTTGAAGGGAAAACATTAATTGATCATGTGATTAGAGGCCTCGCTGATGCCTCTGCCTCTGCCTCTTTACAAGCATTCAATTGTTAACACGAAGTTAACCACTTGCCTGTCTTCCCCTCCCTGGAGGGAGGGGAAGACATCTCATATGGATATGATTTTGACAAAATAATATGGAGTGAGGGTAAAGGAAATGGTTATGGTGGAAGAATATTTGGAGGAAGGTAGAAGTTCAGGTCTACGGCACGCAGCACTCTTACTTTCAAACGAAGCAAATTAAAAAGCTACTAATCTTTTGAGAATAATTGTCTTCTGAGAGAAGGTGGTACTTCGCGGGTGGAGCTGGCCTTTCATATTGAAGTACTTAAGTACATGTAAAAATGACCTTAGCCTATTATCAACCACCGAACCCCGGACGAACAAAAGCCGACACCGCAATGACCTCTAGTTTTTCCACACGTATTATCAAGTTCCAATTGTACGGGGATGGTCTAAAAAACCTCGCAAACCCTGACGGTGATTAATGAGGCGGCTGGCCGGCTGTTTTTGTAAATGCCGGTTAATAGAGCCTTTGTTTTTGGCCTTTGTTATAACGCCAATAAGGCAGAAAAGTCATTTAGGCAAAGCTAATTTAAATTGTAAAAATGTAACACAATATGTAAAATATATGTTCTTTGTTTCTGAACGCATTTAGTAAAACTTATCAATCATCATTTCGTTTTAGCTGTGTCTATTTGTATTAAGGAATGTACATAGTTTCATATCCCAGCTTCGTTGTTTCTTATACCCACAATTCGAGTAAGTAAGTATACTTGTAGCGTAATGTAGGAACAAAGAATATGATATGTTATTTTTCCTTCTTCCTTTAAAGAGACACTCATAAAACGGAACAGTCTACAAAAGAGCACTAAAAACACTTAGTTAGCCTTCTTTATAATAAAAGCAAGGGTTTGGCACACAGCGCTCACTTCTAAATTTGCCGTATTCAAAATACTAGTTTACAAATCACGTAGTAATTTTCGCATCGCGATAGCAGGTAAAACTCGTTAGATACCATAATTAGACTATCGAAAGTCAATGATACTTGATCCCGCTTCATATTAACGAACTAATGGAGTGATGATAATAGCTGTGAGCGGAATTTCCACTACAATTTATCCCGTGTATCGCCGAACGCTTGGTAACAGATCAAATTAAACACTAGACGATATTAACTACACGTTAGATATTGATGGATTGAAACGGTAATTTATTGAAGGATATAACAAAGTACGAGTTTAATATCCTTTTCTAAAAGGGGAAAGTATGAAAGAGAGTAAATATTATCGTTAGACATATTTCATACAAACATTTTTAAACGGCTTACAGGAACTATACAATGAATAAGTTTTTTTGGGAATATAATTGCCTACGCAAAACATCAAGACAAGCACTGAGTTCTTTTAAAGTTGATAGACATAAAAAAAGAATGTTTCGTAAACCTATAATAGGTACATACAGTGTTTTTGAAATACACTATAAAATTCTTCGGAAGCTGCTGTGGGTAAAGCAAATATGAAGTGAGTGGTTCGATGGTAGCTCAATAAGTAAACTCAAGTTGTTGATGCCAGTTCCATGGGATCTTATTGTAATATCGTATTATATTGTAACTACATATAAATATGCCAAGGGCCCAATAATTGCAATGTTAAGACTTTTGTTGACATACACTCAAACAATAAACCCATTACCCACATAGTCAACATGTTAACAGTTTTACAATAAATTCCCAATCGTCCATTGCGCGTAAGTTATTGCTTTCGCGAGGCCCATTACTCTTTGTTTTTCCACGCTAAATGCTTTCATAAATCATAAATGTTACAAAGGTGAGTTTTCTATGTATAAGCGAAAATACAGGCGTTGCATACGTCGGCCGACCACGGACCCTGCTTGCGCACACTGTTGGCCAATTTATTTGTGGTTAAGTGCGCACGATAAATTTCTCAAATGGCCCGTGCTTACACCGACGAAGGCTGTCTGCTATTTATTTCCTTAGTCCGAGGTTTATTGTTCAACCTGCAAACGGATTGTAGACAATTGAGCTTAGATTTGTCCCGTAATGTCTTGATGAAATCATGCCACTACATTTCCTAGTGATTTATTTACACTAAATGTGTAAAATTGTAAATAATTTATTTTAATAATCAATGTGAATAGGTTAACGTTAACGCTAATAACCAAACTTTAGGTATTACATGAGTCACCTGTAAGTGGGACTTTACTTATTATGGCTGTATTTTTCTTTGTAATTTCGTGTTTAAGTCCTTGAATCAAGTCTTGTTGATGACCTAATAAATAATAAGTAAAAAGATCTTACGTTTATCGTCCAGCAATCTCCGCGCAAACTTCTGATATTAAATTGGCTTCCCGAAACGTTTTGAAGTTAATTTATATTTTTTCCT
The DNA here is from genome assembly GCA_949319885.1 of Mecyna flavalis. Lineage (NCBI taxonomy): Eukaryota > Metazoa > Arthropoda > Insecta > Lepidoptera > Crambidae > Mecyna > Mecyna flavalis. The sequence goes on from OX439426.1 coordinate 14,601,183, forward strand.
CCGAAAATCTTAATTGGCAGAAAAATTAATGGAGAGTGAAGTTTCGTTAAAAATCCTAATTGTGTTGACGTCGGGGCCTCGCAGTTGATTCGATAAACAATTACAAGGGTTTGGCGGAGTTCAAGGAAAATAAACAGTCTGTGATCGTAGCAGTTCTCGTTAGTGGGTATTGAATGCTTCTTGAAAACAAAGCGGTGGTCCAATCAAGTACTGGTAAACCGCGTACACGTATGCTGGCCAAACCCCTAGATAATTCATTACCATACATTGTACGCTGTGTTCAACATGAGCCATAACTCAGTTACTGTCCAAAGAAGTTCGTACTAATAATGATCTACTACATACCGCAAATGCCGCATTAATGAAATCAACATCGAGTGAATTTTCTACAAATGCTTCTGCATTTTCATCGCTTCTTTTACAATTACAATAAAATAGTTTAAAAACGCCGATGTATAATACAATAATAGCTTCTAATGTACTTGTTTGTAAAGCTTCATCATAACCCTTTAAGTAGTTTTTGTGTGAAGGAGAATCAAACATCCGAATATGCTCAAAAACTTTTGCATTTAGAATTTTAGTAGCTTAGCTACTAATGTTATAAGTATAAACCTACTAAACCTTACTTTACCAAAGTTTTACAGTTAGCATTTAACAGAGAAACCTAAGATCGTCATCAATACTTAAAAGTACATTGAGATCGTCATCAGTACTTAGAAGAACATTAGAGCGACAAGACGGAAAGGAATTGTAAAAAGCTGCTGATAAAAAGCTGTGTGTTTTAGAGCTACCACTGTAATAGCTTTAACTGTATCCCGGAAATATTAAGGATATCTAAAATAACACTTTGTTCAGCGTAGTTCTAACATGCTACTTCTACTCTTTAAACAAGCGGCTTTAGTGTAAGCAGCAAGGTGCGGGGGGTTTCCCACCAGCATTAAATGAAAGAAAGAAAAAAATTAAATTGGTGCCTTTACGAACTCCAACACAAAAACACATCGGCCTGGGGCATCCCTGCCCCAGTCTGATGGAAAGGGCTCGGTACTCTTAGTCACCCCCCTCCGCTTCTTCAAAGAAAGTGGAGTGTGTCGAATTAACGCGATTGCCGGTGGTGTTATGGGCCAATGCCCCATAACCATTGCAAAAGGTCTCTTTTATCCGTCTCTTATGACACCACCATCTGGCAAAAGAGATTCGGGGTTGAGAGGATCTTCACCCTTCGCCCCTAACGGAGGGTGACGGTACGCTACGTTTACTCCGGGCCAAAAAAGAAGGGCGTAGTATAGAAGTTTCAAACTGACTTTACTTGATGTAATTTTTGGGAAGATTAATATCCTGTTATATTGTCTGTATTCTTATATTGAAATTAATTTAATATCTGAATTAAAAAGAATAGATATTTCTACCTACGCCTATGTTCAATTATATTATCTACGTTGATTTGTTTTTTATCATTTTGTCTAAGAATGTAATAACGTAGACTTATGAATCGATTTACCTTGAAAGGATATATTTTTCTAGGCTAGGATTTTCTTGGTACCTAAGGATTAATGTTATCTTGCAAATAACATTCTTTCATTTTTTTTTATTATTTCCTTTTTTGCTTTAGATTACTTTCGCCTTTCAATGAAATACTTTTTATGTTTTTGTTTTCAGTAGCAGTTTCCAAGAATGCATGCAAATAAAATGTTCATATTTAATGACCACGTATTAGAATTTGTATTTAAGGAATATAAAATTTAAACTCTCCACTATACTTATGGAAAAATATTTCAATTTTATTATAAGTGATATTTTACTACATATTTAACTAATCAAAACAGTATGTCACATAATATTCAAACTTTGTACACAAATTCGGCAAAAATAAGGATAAATATCAACTTTGATGTAAATTAAAAAGATTATTCGGTAAAATAAAACATTTCTTTTTTAAGGTTGTAAAATATATTTTGCGTATCCTTACAATACCTGGTTTTTATACACCTTCGACTACACACAAACTTTCGATCTCGCGATCGAATGTAAAATTTTTCCAATATCATGTTGACTGCAAAGAATTCCGTACTGTTTTTGCGTTGCTTATATTGCGATCCTTTACCTTTCCTTACTAGGTTGGGTGTAAAATACACCGACAAGGTATAAGAAAACATAGTCTAAAAAAAGAGGCTATAAATAGTAAACAAACTAATTCTTTGTTGTCCCGCGGGAAAAACATCCAAACATGACGCGAAACCGCGCTCCGAAACATAATAAACCCGACGAAAACCCGCTGTTCCGAGCTACCTGTTAACTTTAACTATGCAGTTCCTTCTTATTACCCGTTCGTAATAAAAATAAGGGGTTTGCAAAACGTTAATGGCCGGTGTTAACGCCCATGTTTATGCGCAAGCACGTTAACAAGACAGCATAACAGTGCAGTGCAAACTTTGCGTCTCAAACTTTATAATTAATGCCCTGTTTTATAATTTGCCCAGCGTGTGCAGTATTAAAGTTGCTGGGTAATATTTAGCTCGTAGTGTACCTGCGCCGGCCCCTAACTAGCGATATAATGCCTAAACTTTGCCTCGGACGTTTATTTGCCGTTTTTTGGGACAGCGAATAGTTCCGAGCTCACTTGTTTAATTCTCGTTGTAAACGAAAGGACGTTTAATTGCGTACCCGGGTAATGGGTGACAAATGGCTCCGAAGTAAATTTAGAGATATTTTAAAGCTAGTTCCAAGCGTAGTTGCTAACTAGTATGAAGAATTAAATTCCAGCAGTGGTAGGTATTTCCAAACGAATACGCCTACAAATTAGTGTGAGGGGGCAGTTGCATTTACTATTTTAAGAATTCTTAATATCAATTGACACATATAATTAAGATGCCTCACAAGAAATAAAAAATATTGAAATTTTGTATTAAAAAAAATACTGAGTGAAGATTTATCTACCAGATAAATTATTAGTAACATATCTGGCAGTGGTAAAACTAAATAAATAATAATAAATACTTTATTTACATTTTAAAAACATTATAATAAACTGTTATACAATTATTAACCTGTCAGCGACTTGGACTTGCTCTGTAAGCTTATGTGTGTTTGTATGAATAAATAATTTAATAACATAAATAAACAACTCCAGATAGTTAAAATAGCCCCTAAGGATAAACTTGTTGACAACGTCGTCGTTACCTATGTTTTCTTATCTTTACACCCTAAAATATTATAAATTTTAACTTGATTGATAAAAATGAGTTCAATGAACCTTTGGAAAACGAAGATATCAAATCGAATCGTAATTAATTTTGCCTTCGAATCGGTTTCCATCCATAAACTTAAATTGAGGAAGGAAGACTTCTATCAGAGGCATTCAATAAATAAAATCCGCATTTCCTCTTTAAGTTTTCAAAATTCAAAAAGTAATTATTCATCTCGGAACCGATCCCTGAAATGTTGAAACTTTGATTAAGCGATCCGGGTTACAATAGGTCCATTGTATGATTTAATGGACTGATTTATTGTATGTTAAGTAATTATAGATAAAAATGTCGGTGCAAAGCTTTATAATTATTATTGCAAGTTCACAGAGGACCATTCAACTTGGTGTTTTGTAATCGTCTTGTTATCTTAACTACTGTCTGGGCTCGTTACCGTCAATTACGTACTTGTTATTATTCCCATTCATCTTCTGTATCGTATGTATAATTTATTTAATACTCATTAATAGTTATTCGAAAATCGAACCAGGCCTTACTCCGACAAATAAGCAGCATGCTAAATTCACCCTAGGATTTACTCCACCCATTTTTTTCGGAGGGGAATGTGTTTAGGGCTTAGGCACCATAATCGCAGGCTAGTTAGACCTTCGGCCGTGTGTGGGACTCGAGACAAAAGCGTCCCACTACCCACTTAACTCCCCTGGTTTCGTCTTATACCCGATTGGGACGAGCTGGCTCCAGTCTTGTGGCTATTAACCAGCCTACCAGGGTACCAGGGGATGGGCCAGTCAATCACCACAAGGCGGTTATCGACACGGAAGTGAAGGAAAAACCAAAATCAAATTCTTTTTAAGTTAACATTTAATAGGCGAATCTATTCGAAGTATGTTTGTAGCTATCTTTAAAAGTCCGTAAAAAACAGTTAAAAGGAATGAATGAATAGAATACACAATCGCCTTAGGCATATCCAAGCTTCACGTTTCTTTAGGACTGACATTATAAGTTTCCCAATAATGTCTTTATGACTTCAAAAATTTACTCCAACTTTTTTGAAGTCCATAAAGATTTTGTTTGTGTGCCAGTAAAATGAATGGGTGAAAAGTAAGCGGTATTCTTTTCAAACCCTTTTGAAATTTCAAGTGACGGAAAGGGGAAAACCCGATTCATACTTTTTCCTTTCCTTCGTAATTTCCGCTGTACAAAGCTGGGACCGTTTAGCAAAATATACCAAAACGTTTACCCAGTACACTTGATCCGTAGTCCGTGAAAATGTGTGACAGAAGGCTTTTGAAAAATCCATTTATTATAGATATTAGACGAGTGACACAAAACCCTTAGACGTCATATAAGTATTCGGACTTTTTTGGTGCGACTGAATAATGTTGGGACCCTTATCTGGAACAACAAGGTCACATTTTGTTATGAATATATTATTTACTGTACACAAATACGTACATATACCTATTTATACTAATAGATTGGCCGTGTATAAAGGGGACGAGAGATTCCTGTTATTCCTTAGTTCATCTCTTCTTCGCGAAATCTATGTACAATAATTGTACATAGCTCAAACCTATTAGCATTGTTAGCAGTTCAAATAGTTATGAAATTATGTGATTAGTTCATGTATGAATAAATCACGACTAATGACGAGAGCGACGACACGACGTTTAATTGAATTCCGATGGTTGTAAAGCTGACAATTAAATGTTATAATTGTCAGTATTTATAATTAAAAAAGTTTAATCATGTAACGTTTAACCGTTTTCTAGCACTCATAGTACAAACTATGCTTAGTTTTGGACTCGTAGGGCTAGATTGCGCTGTGTGAATAATGTCTTAGGAATGTTCGAAGATCTTTTTTTTATTGATGGGAAAGTAAGTCTTATTACCTGACTGCGACATGTAACAAAAGCTCCTACCTACTCTGATTTTTTTTTATTGTTAGGCCAATAAATACTCGTCTATAACCTACGTTGTTATTTGACATAGTAGTAACTCAAGTTCTATAAGGTTGTGATAGAGATTTATGAAAATCGTGGAGAGTCTACAATTTCAAGGTTCTTTCATATTCCTTCCTATATCCTGAAATCTTATGGATACAAGACAATTCTATCGATAAGTACTTACACCTACCTATAGTGTATTAGAGAATACTATATTCGATCGATTTGCTCGTCATTATGGGGCGTTTTATCTTAATAAATAGAAAAGTGAGACAACCGCATTTATCTCCACTAAAGTAAAGATCAAAGGATAAGAAAATTCTTATCCATAGGCAAAATGACCGAATCCTACCAATGGTATGTGCTAATTTATTTTAGATTGACAATACTATCGATTAATTCGATTATAATAAATTATATTGGATAAAGTAGGAATCGATATTATCGATTACATAGACGTCGTTTACACTCTCGATTATCATAACGATTGTCATTATTTGAGCTCCATTTGCATCATCGATTAATAATCGATGCACAATTAATTTTACGGCAACACTAGTAGGCAGTCTAATGATAAACATTGGAACTATTTATCTATTTATAAAAGATTTAAGAATCTACTTTATTTTCTTAGTAAATGAAAATATCCGTGATGAAAAATAAAACCATTTTTTACTTGTTTGTAAACAAAATAGGCCCTTTGTCTCAGTTTATTTATCTATCTGTATGTATGTTAGACTGTAATATTTTTATTATTATGGTCATTAGTTTCTTAAATTTGTGTTACTTGAGGTAAACCGGTTATTATTATTATTGTTAGTTCTCAGTCTATTCGACATCACAGGTAATGTATTTTCATATTTATAACCAATGACATGTATGTACACTAATTTTAGATTTTTTTGTGCTAAGTTGAGAGATACCAATAACAAAATTACTCTATAATTGTCTATGGATCCTCCCCGCCTATACTTCTTAAGTGTTTATTTTATCAAATACATTATTTACTAAATTATTCAGGCCTTTTTTATGAATAAATTTAATTTATTTACAAGTGATCTTGGTAACACTATTATTTTATCTATGGCATCATCGATTGTTAGTCTTTGCTTCATACGATGCTCCAAAATTATAAAAAAAGTAATGTCAAATGTCAATGTGACACTTTGAAAGGTATTCTATTTTATTTACAACAACAACTTTCTTTGAAAATAAATTTGTTTGAAGTGAAACCCAATGATTCGAAGGCATTAGGATGTACTACCAATTTCCCAAGGATATCTACAAGGAATATGGACAACTCAAAGGTAATCGCAACAATCTTAACTAGTCTCCGTGCCCTATCTTTTTGTTTCGTCTATTATCACATCGTAATCAAGTACAATTAAATTATGACGATTGAATCATTTGTTCCAATGAGGTTGATCTGTTACAGACAGTAGGAGGAATTTCATTAATACGTCACAACATTTTATTAAACTACCAAACGCAATTCACTATTCACTTATTTCACACGAGACCATTTCCTATGGTAATATTTTTAGAAAAAAACCTACACATAACTTCCGCATTTTGTTCCTTTTTACACGTAACATAGTTGTAAACGAGGTGCACACTTTTCTCCGAGAAGGGTCCGTCGTAAACCCTCGAGAGTGTTCGTGGGAAAAAATTGCTGTACAATGCCTATTGGATGAGTTGCCGTGGTCTAGCTGACAGGATTCTGTGCTGCGTCCATCGCATTAACGGGCAAAGAGTTATCGTAACTTCTTTTTTTCTCCGGTTTCCGTGACTCTAAAACCAGCCTTATACCTCTGTTTGAGCGTACTTTGTGCTTATGGTGTTATCGCGCAGTAGCAAACACTTAATGAATTGCTCTTCTGTTATATTTCGTAGAATTTAAGAGTATTCATTTCAATGACGATAAGCTTAGATTTTCTTTTATCTTCAAGATATTCTTAGAAGAGTTATTATACTAATAATCTAGGAACATGGAAATCTCTTAGAAACGCTCCTTAACGTTGGTATTTTTAGTTCCTTTCATTTATTCAGCGATATTTTAAGTCTTCGTTTTTCTAAGGCTATAATAATTCATAATTTCAGAACAAATAAAAACGGTTTACGAAGTTTTCATACCGCGTAGATATTTGTTTTCCTGTTATTATTAATTAGAGAAGTCATGGATTAGATACGAACCAAGCCAAGATTGGAAACCAGGACGAATATTCATCCTGGGGATGGACCGGCCAATTGCCACTAGACACTGGCTTGTCCCTCTTCATGTGTGAAGAGGAGCAGCTTGAGTATACTAGGTGGGATGCTGAAAAAGTCGTGGACACGAAATATCAGAGAATCGACTTGAATCATATCCGTTGAGCAATTGCTTAGGTCACGAACTGGACGGTCTATCTTCAGAATAGAAGAGGCACCTAAAAGAAAATAAGAAGAATCAACACTCAAGCGCTTAGGCTACTATGTATTTTTCAATGAAGTGAATATTATTAATGTCTAATATTAATTCACTTTCCATAACTATAACTTGGCAAACGATAAAAACTTGTTCATGCCGGGACCATTTATAAATTACTATTTTACGAACACTAAGTACATGTACCGCCATTACTGGCCCACGACATCGGGTAAATTACTCCGTTTGCATGAAATACGCGATAAGTTGGCCTTAATTGAAAATCAACTATGTACGGGAAACAACAACACTTTACGTTCCAAAAGTTTTTAACGAACCCTCCATTTATGAAATGATTAAAACATTGTTTATTTCTAAACGTGTTCGTAAATTGAATGCGGGGTTTATTTTAAAAATATAGTATCGGTAATTTCTGTGATACACAATTCGATTGATGTAAAAAATACGCCCGAATAATCAAATAATTTTAACCAAAAATTACCACAGAGATTGTATAGTCAATTACCATTCTTAATCTAATAATCTATACCTACTCTATACTTATATTATAAAGAGCAAATATTTGATTGTTTGTTTAATTGTATGTTTCTTTGTTTGTATTGAATAGGCTCCGAAAGTACTAAACCGATTTGAAAAATTCTTTCACTGTTGTAAAGCTACACTATCTCCGGGTGACAAAGGGTACTTTTGATCCCGGAAATGTGGAAGGAAGGGGGAGATATTGGAAAAAAAATACGCGCGGGTGAAACCGCGAGCGGAAGGCTAGCACAGAATATTTAAACATTGCTGTAATAGTCAAAAAGTTTGTCCCTCAAATCACCATAGAAGTGTATAGTGTATTATTATTAAATTTAGAACCATGCTGCAGACAGTTCCTCTCTATCAGTTCGACTCGACCGGGGAAGTACCACTTTCTCGCAAAAGACTGACTTAAGAGCTTTGCTTTTGCGCTTCGTTTGGTAAGTGAGAATGCCAGAGGTCGTAAAAAATTTCTCTTAGTCACATTTACTTCAGAATTCGATTTATAAATGACACCGAGAATATTTCTGCGTCAATTTTCTCTTTTATATAGAACATATTATTTGTATTAAAAGATATTTATAGCAGTTTGTATTTTATTTTGTTCATATTGGGAACAAAAATATACGGTATGGCAATATTTTACCAGATAAAACCGCACTGTTGGATCTATTTCGATATATCGATTCAAACTGATTCAATATGGAACATCGGCTGCGGTTCCCACATTTCAAATCCGGGCGATGCCAATTTATTCTAATTAATATTGTTTGTTGGTACTTTTAGATAGTTTTATTGATTTCTGGTTTAAACCTGCGTGGGCTTTATTTATTAATACTTTTATCGTATATATCCCAAATTGTCTAATCTGATCGATTCTTCCACTCTTGATAATAATAACAGAAGTAATTAAATAAAGTAATAAAATTTGCTACTCAATAGACATTGGACTTCCAATGAAAGTTTATTTAGATATTGTGCTCTCAAGGAAATGGTATTTAACTACTACTAGTATGTTCTGTCTGTCTACAATCAAAATCGAAATATGCTTTATTCACATAAGCTACAAAAGGTCACTCACTTATGTATCTTCCGGAATTAAGCTTACAGAGTGACTCTACCACCGGCTTCAGAATTCTGTTATCCATCTAGAAGAACCGGCAAGGAACTCGATAGGTACTCTTGAGTTACTATGTCTACAATGAGTTTAACTTCCACAACCAATCCAGTTATCGTCTCATTCGCCTGTTATTAAGTCAACTAACTAATTCCAAAATAACACATTACACAATTCGATGTTTTTTTATACTGGGTCAGTTAGCAGACAGACACGCAGCCCACCTGATGGTAAGCGACCACTGCGGCCTATTCCACTGAGGGACACTTCGCCTGGAAGCGTCGCTCAGTGTGCTGCCAGACTGTAGGCTCATCTGACCTTCGAGCCTCTGTTAATTTAAGTGTACTGGCTCCAACATTAATATTGCCGAAACACAGCCAGAGCTGTTATGGTATGCGATGTCGTCCATTCTCAACGATAACAGGAGAAACAAACCGAATAATACAATTTTCACATTAAACGAGTTGAAAGATGTCCTGGGTTGTTGTAAAATCGACCCATAAACGAGTCCAATTTCAAAGCGAGCACGCTAATCTCGCCCGAGCAGGACTTTCATTAGCATTTGTGTAATTTCATCATGGATCTTCTGGGGATCTGGCTCAGCCCTTCTCGCTTCAATACTCAGCGACTTCAACTAATTTTTTAACGAAAGTATCGCCGTCATGTTTCGTTTGATTGAAAATTTTACAATACGTCATATTGGACGTCCAATTTCGACTAGACATTCGAAAAAGTCGAAAGTAATTCTAGGTATCTAAATTATTTAACTTTTTTAGATTCAAATCTTTTTACTCTCTTCTATTTTAAGTTTTATAAAAATCAATGGATTTTTGTTTGCTACAAAATGTCTACTAGTTTTGCCTAGATATTCGATAAAGTCGAAAGTCATTCTAGGTACTATTTAAATTAAAATCCTTTTACTTAGATGAAAATCTATTTCACTCTTTTTTAATTTAAAGTTTAAATCGGCTTTTAAATTAATACACAGTTTAAGATGAGGTTAAAGATTTAGATTCACTTATTACGCTACTTTATGTCTACATAGACGAAGTCGGAGCAGAATCTAATTTCTTATATTCTTATGAGAACTCTTCAGACGTCAACAGTCTAATGTAAACATATTAAGTACTAAGTGTCAATAACCAGTCTCCGTTCTCGCTGCTAAGTTATTTACATTCCGTGCAAGTAGCGAACCTCGCTCCAGCAAAATATACAAAAATTAATGTAGGTACGCAGCCTACCCTCTGACTTATTTAACTTTATTGTCGGTGAGCGCTACGTATCTTGAGTGTAATTACACGCCGAAATAAATTATCTCCAGTGTAAATAGCCCAGTAGGTATAATTACGTGTTACGTAGACACGGGCCCTTTGTACCCGCCAAAGTTTCTGCTAGATAGTAATATTAGGGGTGTGCCCTGATGTATGACCTGACCAAATAGAACGGTTACCGCTGCTAACTATTGCGAATTAGTTGCGTTCCTTGTAATTAACCTTGAAGCATTGTTCTGTGTTGGCCACTCCTTCTATCTTAATATTACGAAGGGGATATTTGTAAGGGCGTCATAGATATTTACGCTACATTGGTGTAGCAAATTATACATGTATGAATAACCAGATGGCAAGTAGACATGGTTTACTATGTCTAACTACTGTCTGAATTAACACGTATGATATTTTTATCTTAATATCTTCTTAATATATAAAACTCAAAGGTGACTGACTGACTGACATAGATAGATATCAACGCACAGCCCAAACCACTGGACGGATCGGGCTGAAATTAGGCATGCAGGTAGATGTTATGACGTAGGCATCCGCTAAGAAAGGATTTTGATCAATTCCCACGGGAACGGGAACCACGCTGTAAAACCGCGGGCGGCCGCTATTTAAATAATATAATAATGGGATTGGAGTTCCAGTGCAGCATTATAAACTTAATCTTGAACAAAAAATATACGTAGCTGCGTAGATCCATTTGCTAAACTTTATTAAAGTGTATTCATTGAAATATTCGTCTCATCAAAATTTTCAATGTTGCCTCTCAAAAACATTTGGGTTGACAATTTTAGCAAATGGCTTCGGCGCCCTTTCAAGACTGAAACTTTGGGCAATATTTATTTATATGTTATTCCATTCGTCAAGGTTAATGTAAAAGCTATGTTCTTGTTATTGGAGCGTGACATTTCTATAAATTAAACTGCCCTTCACTTTGAAATCATTTATCTACTAAATATTTTTTAAATATCTTTATTTTAAGTGACACTGCGTAATATGGCATTTAAATTATTATGCTTACTTGATCCTTAATATGCACAGCAATTTCATTAGGAAAACTAATTTAATTAAGTGACTTTTTGTATTTAGTTAATCTCAAAAAAATTTGTCATTAAAACTAGTTTTGCTGATGAATAGTTTATTATCTTTTTTTCATGTTAACGGTTTACCTCTTTTCAACCCTCACACTACGAGTATGAATTCCCTTTTTTTGATCCAAGAAAACTGTTTTATAAATATGCTCAGTATATTAAAATTTGATGTTTTTAGGCTTGTATCAGCAGCAGCAGTCCTGCTGTGTCAATTGTACTTTTTTTGTAAGTCGTTAGATAGGTAAAGAGCAGCTGCGAGTGCTGCGACCAGTTACACTAAGAGCTAGTTCCACTTATCTTAGTACGTTATTTATCTGTTATATAAAAATAATGTGGTCTTATTTTTTTTAATTACTAAAATAAACAACATCTTTTGATATCAGACGGATAATTTGTGCGGTGACCACATAGCTGATTGCAGATTATTATATGCATTGTAGTACTATCGAGAATTGCGAACAAAGTTTTATATTGTGCAATGCTTTGGTATTGCAAATGTCAAAAAGGTATGATGATCATTTACCATCAGATGATACGTTTGCTCATTACATCGTTTGTCTTTTTTTAATAAAAAAATATTTTCTCCTTGAATCTATTCTTTTAAATAACTCTATGGTTCATACAAATCTAATCCCATTCCTGATATGAGTATTATCTTTGTAGACTCATAATGCGGTAATGTAGCAAGCGAATAGAAACGGAATAACATATCAGTTTTCAAGCTTTCCATTAACTTACGTAAAATTAAAATAATGCTGTAGGTCGTGAATTTAACTTTTTAACTTTACTCTTTGGACATATTTAAAATAAGTAAAATTGGATTTTTGAGGACGAAAACAGCGAAAGAACACAGATCATTTTGAAATGAACCCACACGAAAACAGATCATGTTCAAGCAAATATTTTTGTTTCGTCGGGGATGATTCGACCTCAGGTGTAATAGCTTACTTCTCAACAATTAAACTAAAGTTTGAATGAGTAATTACGTAAATATCAGTAAAATTACCACGAACAATATGCATGAACTTTTTTCTTCTAAATAGCCCGATAAAAGTGTCACAACTGATATATAAGAGTATTTACCCGTTCAATGGTATATTTATCAAAAAGTAGTCTTAATGGTTGCTATGCATATAAATCCCCCTTAATGGAAGCATTGTGACTGTAATTAAAAATTAATTGCCAATATAAATCAATAGTAATGTTTATTGACATTGTCGAACGAAGCAAATAAGATCGTTCAGAAATATGATTATACCCTGAACGATGAATTAAACATTGCGGTTTGTTGTTTTGTTTTACGTAATAAGATAATGAACGAGCATTTCTGTTTGCTTTCACTCCGAAGCCGATAGTTCGTTGGTATTATCGGTTATAATAATATCGCGAGCTTCGAGTATAGGGCCGTATAACAAATACCTCAGCTTTTCGGTAATCGAAATACCCCTACTAACATTATAAATTATAATGCCGCCTTTAACCATCCTTTAGTTTTTTTTTTAATTTATTTATAAATAAAAAGTTTTTACTAGTTAATGTTGACTGATAACATACAAAAACCACAAAGGTTCAACATTGAGCTATCAGCAACTTACATTATACATACTATAACAAAGTTAAATTGTACTAGCTTCTATATTGACGAAACACAACCATAGCTATCATAGTGACATTTTTCACCTGTGGTTGTGGTACCTAGCCAGTCGGGCCCTGAAAAAGTTCAACCAAAAAACAGACCCAAAGCGGGGATTGAACCCACTACCTCTTGTTGGTCGAATTAAATATTGCTAGGTATGTCATGGGTAAGATTTTAACGAAGCCCAACATTGCGCGAACATATTTTAACAAAGGTAAAGTAGGGCAAAATTTTATTCACGTTCCATAAATATGAGAGGTATGACGACCGAAAAACTAATTGGCCTTCATTTTTATACTTTTTTTATTCGTTTTGTCCTTATTTGACACAATTGACTCGTAGGTCCTTTGCTTCAAGTCGTGACCACTTGTAATATTTACCCGTAATAACTTAAAGCCACGTGTTAGCCAGTGCACTAACTTATTTGAAATTCTATTGAATTGTAGCTACATAATTAGGTATGATATAGCCATGCGCTGAAACTACCTGTCTATAAGTCAAAATGTGCCAGTTAGTCCGAGAAAGTACCCTACCACCATTAGTGGCTTTGCACGTTTCATTTGGTTCCCTCAAAGTTCTACCCTTTTCGTCAATATTCTTTTTTAAATGCATCTGAGACACTAGTATCAGGGGACTATTGGCGGTAATCAAAGTAGGACTTGCTTGTTTGCTTTCCTCATTCTAAGGAAGTTCTCGTATTATCCTCCTAAAAAAATTAACTCCAACTTGTAGGTGAACATCAGTCTTCCTCGCGACGCGCTCGAATGAAAATGAGTACGGAAAACTTATGTCGCGAAGAAAATATTGTTTGTTTGTTGACGTGATACGCTCCGTACAACTTGAGGAACATGATGAAAAAAATATTGGAAAAGTTTTCCGTGTGCTTCTTAAACGGAGCCGGCGTCGACGCCCGAGAGCTTTCCGTAAAGCTCTTAGAAACAGTTGAAAGCTTCTCGAGATGAAATACCTAAAATCGACATTAGGTGACGCCCCTTGTTGTTTTAACCGACGTTTTTATGCGAACGTTTTCGCGTGGCCCGGTTAGGTACGAAAGAGTTGAAACAAAAATTTGTTTGGTACAATATGTAGAATAAAGCAAATATTTCACGTTTTCTGTTAAGGTCAGGTTTTTAAGTATTAATTTACATTAGTAGCTTTGTCCCGCGGCATGCATCATTCACGTTGATTGTACAAAAAATACCAATTACTTGCTATTGCAATGTTAAAAGGCAAACGAAACAGAAAGTATAGTATGGCTAGTGTTAAACATTTGAACATAAAACTATTGAAATGAATACAATAGAGAGTATGTTGCCGGTTTAGTTTCAGCCTTAGTTTGATGCTAACGGTCAAACAATATATTTTTTAATATTTGCCCATCTGTCTTGAAATCAAAGGATTATATTCAGATTAAGGGATTAATTCAGTGACTACTTATCATTAGGTTGCCGTCAACAAAATCACGTTGTAAAAAATACATTGGTAAGTAATACATTGGAGTTTATCTATCACTAATAGTAAAACACATCGGAAGTTGTCCGATCCTGTCGCTCCGACCTATGGCACGCTACGATATCCACAACAGATATCCTTATCGTGAACAGGATGCTTGCACAAACAGACGTATATGCACTAGTCATCGAGACAACATATGTAGTATACGTTGATCTGACCCAAAAGTAAAATTTAGCATGTGTTACAATGGTAGAGAAGTTTCCTACTTCTCGGCGGCTTATATTAAGTGGCTTAGGCGTGAAAGCCTAATATACAGATGAACAGACAAAGTTACTTTCGCATTTTAAATAATAAAATCTATACTTCTTTACTTATAATATTAAAAAGAGGAAAGATTTCTTTGTTTGTTTGTATTAAATAGGCTCCGAAACTATTGAACCGATTTGGAAAATTCTTTCACTGTTGGAAAGCTACACTATCCCCGGGTGACATTGTGACATAGGGTACCTTTTATCCCGGAATTGCTTGAGTTCGCAAGCAGAAAAGATACCTTAAGCTTACTTCAAGTAAAATAATGCATGAAAAAGAATAAGTTGAGTCGCCAAGTTTTATCATGACTACAGCCAAACATTAATTGAATTTTTGTAATTAACTTTCACATAAAGGAAGTTTCTCTATTGTGGCGTTCCTGAAAGTAAAAGTGGCGCCTCTTTCAAAAGAAAAGTCTTTAAAATAGTGTCGTGCCCGTAAATTTTGTCCGTTGGCGAGGTTTAAAGAGTCAGGCAGGTTATAACAGACAAAAGAAGCTCACTTATTGCCTCATAATGGTGCTCATGGACGAGCCACTGAAAGAAAATTAATTTATACGTTGGCTCGCTTGGTAGAAAAATTACAAAAGGTAATTAAACAAGACGTCCTTCTTCATTAGCTCAGACCTGAACGCCCTTTGTTGCCTTTAATGAATTTATATTTGCTCCATCCAAGAGTTTTGCAGTTTTTGAAATAATAAGATTTTCGTTTTGTTTTTATTTGGAAACTTTTTGAATGCTGTGGGAGTGGCTGTTTTATTTTTTTAATCGGCAAAACAGCTGATGAATTTTCAAGGTCATCGGTTCTTACTTTAGCTAGAAAACAGATACCTAGCATTGTGCAAACGAGTGAAGTTGGTGGGTGAGCCTTGACTTTGTCCACGTGGCCTAAATGTAAATGTATAAAAAGTAGCTGTCAAACTATTCCCATACCAAAAATCATCGTCGATCCGTTGCGTGAGAACGTGAAATAAGCCCAAACAAAAACGTTTATGACCCGTGGAACACCTAAGTGGTTCACCTAGGTGTTCCACGGTGACTTTTTTGTACCCGTGGATCACCTAGGTGTTGGTGTTCCACGGGTACAAAAAAGTAACCGTGGAACACCTAGGTGTTCTGTCTGTCCTTCCTATCTGACCAACTGAAACGGATCAACTATTTTTACACTTCTGCTTTGGTTATCCCATGGGAATAGAGAAAGTTGTCCTTTCCCAGGGGCTAGTTTATGTCTGTATTAAAAATAATTATTTATTTATATATTAACACTCTTACTACTATTTACATATACATATGTCCCGGTCCATTCCCAGTAATCTTCGTGGTAATCCGCTGCGCTGGCGCTCAGTCTTCGTTATCAACGCATCGCTTTTCATTAGCCGACGCTTGACAGCTTAACTTCGTGCTCGCTGCTCGAAGTTGCTCTCTCACCTCGATTCCTTGAAATTCGTTGTAAGGATTGAATGTTTTTGTTTTATTGGCCCAATGGCGCATTTGGTAGCAATAGGGGTCGTTCGAATCCTAAGTAATTCCTATAATACAAGTGTTTACGCTTTGAGGTCAGATAAATAAGACGTAACTTCAGTACTTCTAAACCTCAGTCAGTATTTCAACAGTCGGTTTCCCTTCTTAAGCGTCTAGTATATCACAATATTGACAGACTCTTTCCAACGCTACATACTCAATACTAACTTGTGTCATAATTTTTATATTAGTACAAAAAGTGTCTCGCCAAAACTATAAGACAGGACAATATTCAATATTTATTTATTATAATTATTCTAGTTTCAAAAACGAAACACTTTACGATGAAACGGTAACTATTTTAACAAGAATATATTTCTCATAGTTTTCTACTTGTACTTTTGATCTGGAATGTTAACAAATCATGGTTCAGCTAAACTTGTTTGAACGGCGGCACTGTGTGAGAAGTCCTCCAGGAACGCCAAGAGACTTTTTGCTAACTTCTTCCAGAAGTTTTTATGTGTGTGAACTACGTTAATTCTTCGCGACGGAATCTCTAGAGTGTTGCGAGACAGACATGAAACTAAAATAGTTGAGCGTCAGTTTGTAGTTACGTATTGTAATTGGATTCTTTTCGTGGATATCTTTTTTAATATTACTTTCAAGTAATGTACTAGCACATAATCCTTTTCATGATACGCAGTTATTGCGAACTAGGTTCAAATAGAAAATAATATACTCTCTGTAAATCAAAAAATAAACTATGTTTGAAACACACACATGTATGTAATTTATTTTCATTTTCGTGAAAATGTATGTTTTTATGAAAATTTGGTTTTTCTGCTTGTTTTTGGCCTGTATAAAATACGGTATTTATTTAGGGAAATTAAAAGTAAGTAAATACAATGGTCCATTGTATGAAAATATCCCTGATTATTTAAAAATATAATAATTTTATTATGTATTTTTGTTTCAGGTATGTATCTGCCGCATTTGCGCATAAACTTTTAATCAGCAGCTGGTAAGTGATTTAAATGATTGATTTCGGAATAAGAAACTTCTAAACAAAGTTACCTTTATAATATAGAATGTAATATATTTTTCGTCGTCACAGCCTACAAAGAAAGTTTTATCGAATTTGATCGTAATATTATTGACTCGCGCGCTTTTGGTTCTTGAAAATTTAATTGCCTCCTCTTAGGAAGTGGTCGTGCCTGGAGAAAATTACGTTACAATTTGCCTCTTTCTTCCTATTTTTGACTCTGAGAGTATATGTGTTCTGTATTTATGTAATCTGTATATAATAAAACTGTAAAAAGTTGGACAGAAGTGGACTCTATGAAAATTTTTATTTTTTCAAAATGTACTAAAGCGACGGAATCATTGATATCTGATAAAGTAAACTATGTCTTCTGGATATTAGGCATGTGTTGGATTATGAAAACGGCTAGACAGTTATCCGATGCGGCCATAAGTGACTGTCGCGGTACATTAGACACTTGAGTCTTTTGTCACAAAGACGCTTCTTAGGTTTCCTTTCTTTCGGCAAGGTGGAGGACTTTCGCCGTAATTGTGTATTGTCTGCATGGAATATTCTATTCCACTCTCAGGAGAGTCAACATTTTAGGACAAAGTCAACACTCCTTGTTATTATGTGTACGCCCATTACATTGTTACGTAAACGGAATCGATATTTTTGTGACGTGTTTTAGATGCCATGATGTCAACATAAATTTTGAATCTAAGAGAGAACAGCCTTGACTGAAAATAATCCCCTTTCAAACAAGTCAAGTCATCAATTAATTTGATACATAGTTACTGTTGATTTGTGTAAGTAAAAATTACCCAGAGGTTCGTCTAACCTTTTGTTATTCATCGGACCCCACTGTAAGATAAGATACTGTTAGTTTGACATATTGACAACGTTTAGAACAGTGGCTAAAAAACACGAAGGTCATGGCTTCGATTCCCGCCTTGGGTCTGGTTGGTGGTAGGGCTTTTTCAGAGTCCGACTGGCTAGCTACTACCGCCACAGGTGAAATCTGCCGCCATAACAGCTCTGGCTGTGTTCCAGCAATATTAATATTGGTGCCAGTAAACTTGAAATCAGAGACATGAAGATAAAATTAGTCTATAGTCTGGCAACACATTGACGGACGCTTCTATGTGAAGCTTCCTTTAGTGGAACAGGAGTGGCCGCTGACCATCAGGTGGGCTGCGTGGGTGTCTGCCAATTACTGACCCACTGAATTATAATGTACTGTGGACTTGAGGAAATAAAAGGGCGGTTCAGTTAAGGGATAAAGGGATATAATATAAGAATTTACAAGAAAATATATACAAAACACAGAAAAACACACAAGCTCAATAGCAGGACAAGGATACCGGGATCAGACGCGACTACCCCTATTTTCCTACTGTATTCATTCTGTCTATCAAGTTAATATGTCATGATAACAACTGTTTCCTAATATATTTTTTTGGGAAAGGCAAAGTACCTACCTAATTCTATATTCAAAACAAAACCTAACAATCAATTGCTATTAAAGCTAATCGGTATTCATCCCGCGGCGTTAATTCAGACGCAAATGTCGAATACCGGGCTGCAATAACAGTAACAGTTTAATGCACTAATGGCAACATTGTCGACTGATAGCGCGACCCGCGGCCGCGCGACCTACATAGGTACTGCGTACTCCGGCCGCGCTGACCTAATGCATTATCATTTATGTGATCAGAGATTTGAAAAGTAACTATGTATCGTCCCTAAATATTATGCCCTCAAATAAATCCAACATGTTTTATAATAGCTAATGGTTTTTGTCTAATGGATAACGTACCAGATTACGGCCTTGTTGTGGCAATAACAGTAACAGTTTAATGCACTAAGGGCGACATTATCTGATAGCGCGACCCGCGGCCGCGCGACCTACATACCGTTGCGTATTAGGCTAAGTTCAGATGGTCGCGCGTTGACGCGCGTGTACGCGCGACAAGGAGTTCACATGACAAGCGTAAGCTCACGGCAGTCGGGCGCGATCATTCATCGAGAATTAAAGTGGACGAGGCAATCTGTTTGTGGATTTTGTATCGGAGGCTCAAAAAACCACGAAGACAAAGAAGATACTGGGTACATCCGATTTTAAGAGATAGAACTACTTTAAGCTTATATTTTACTCTTTATCCAAAACTCAGAAGACATGAAGAAAAGTTTTCTAACTACTTTAATTACATCGAAATCCTCCTCCATTTTTCGCTGCTCCGTACGTCTGCACGCTAGAAGTCGCGCGAGTCAACTGAACACGTTCATACATGAACAAAGGAACTCAATACGCGAGCAAACGCGCGTACTCGCGCGCATCAAGATACCGGCGATGGTGCAGCGACGATCGCGCGTAGCTGCGCGTAGACGCGCGTTCATGTGAACAGTCTGATATATTTACTTAGGAATTCTTTACGCGCGTAAGGATGTACGCGCGTCAACGCGCGACCATCTGAACTTAGCCTTACGCGCTTTTGCTTCGCTGACCTAAGCACGCGTGCTAGCCTGTGAATAGTTGTACGAACTTACCGGCCGCGTTGACCTAATGTATTATCACTTAGGTTCAAAAGGTTACACTTATCTATAGTTTTATGTACGGCATTAAATATGCATAGTCAGATTTTTTATTCTTACTAACAATTTAGTATCTTCCCTGAATATAATGACCCAAAAATAAATCCAATATGTTTTATAATAGCTCTTGGTTTTTATCTAATAGATTAAGTATCAGATAAGGAGGCTGGACTATGGTCAAAATGTCTAATATTTTAACAGGTGGTAGGTTCCTGTACTGGGCCGTCTAGGTGAGTACCACCGCAGTGTCAGATATTTTCCTGTGAAATAGGTGTGTTAAGCACTACTGTGTTTCGGGGAAAGGGCACTGAAGCTAGTGAACTTACTGGGTATGACCTAATAACTGTCGTCTCGGTGTAGCGGGCGCAGGGCGGTGCCAGACAGTAACTTCTTAGTTACTGTTTGGCACTGAACTGTCTAAGGGCAGACGTGGCGCTTACGATCTGCTCGTCTTGTTACACATTGCAATAAAAAAAACCGGGCTGTAATAACAGTAACAGTTTAATGCACTAATGGCGACATTGTCTGATAGCGCGACCCGCGGCCGCGCGACCTACATACCCCGCTGCGAACTACGCGCCTGTTAATATGTGTATGAACCTCACGGCCTCTTGACCTATTGCACTGGGCCTTATGTTATCAGAAAAGATTCGATAGGTATAGTTTATTTCAAGCTTTATTTTTAATAATAAATAGATTCCAGTCCCAGAATTTCCCGACTTCGCCTTTTTAGGTAACTGGCTAGCAGGTGGCACAAAATGTTTTAAGTATCTAACTACTCGTGAAATGGAATTGGCCGCCTGAAATATACATAGCATGTCCATATTATGCTTTCGTCACTAAACCTAATCTGATTCAGGATTTTTTTTCCCGGCGCTGATTAGCCAAACGAGCAATATCTATCTTGCATATACCTCCAGGTCGTTTACAAATCTTGTAACGGTAGTTACTATCACTGCGGGCTAATCCAATACATATGTGCATGCCACATGACCTAACAACATAATGTACATATGTACTGTCTGCTGTATTGCTGAATGAATGCTTCAGTGTGCTCGAGTTCACTTTATACGGATTGTCTTAGTGATCATTCACACAAGACAGCATGATATTATAGACAATTTAATCACAACAGAGGCCCTATTGAAAATGAATTTCGTATAATGGTTGACAAGTTTCCTAACGATAACAGGATCTCATTATTGTTGTACTCTACATACTTTTGTTTTTATCCGTAAATCCGCAAAATATATTTATTGTTTCGGTAACCTAATTCTTATCCCCTATTTCCAGGATAAAAGCCATACCAAAAGTTCTTGTGGTTTTACGATTGTATAGTAACTAAAGTATTTTTTATACATAATTCCAATATAAATATATTTAACATGACATTACATACGCTAACGTTACTTAAAAAAAGAATAAAAAATGTTACTCGATTTCATGTATGTTTTTACTCATAGTCTCTACAAAGTGTTAGATTACACAAAAGTTTCTTTGAAAAACCATCTCATCAAAACATTTTAGCTGTCGCCGTTTTTCTTTCTTATAAGTAAATAAAATCTTTATCTGCGTTTTAAAGGCGCTCGGCGAGAGTAAGTGGTGACAATAAAGGTCAGTTACAAAGTAAGACGGCGTTAACTTTTAAACTTTTTATGCTCACCATAAATAACCGCGTGACACAATTTTCTTGTAGTAAAAGAACAATGTACGTACTAAGAAAGAATTTTTCTTTCGTGCCAATCATAATTTTTGAAGCCCAGTTTGACGAGAAAGGTGTAATAGCTGACAAGTCCGTTTACGTTTACGGGCATTTCTTATCAATAATACGATATTTTTATGGGCCAAAATGGCAAATATAATATATTTTCCATGTAACAAAAATCACGCAAATCGGATCCTATAAGTGATCACTACCACTCCGAAATGCCTGAGTTCAGGGTTTCAAATATGTTTCTCACCTTTCAGAAATTGTGTAATGGTGAGTATGACAAGGAGGAAGGGGCCAGCCAAGCTACAACTCACATGTACGTCGATCTTCTGCGATAAAAAATCATCAGAATAAATATTAAGTACATAAGATCTATCTATTGTTAATCGAATAGTTGGTTCGATCGATTTACAAATATATATATATTCCTGGACATATTCCTGGACATTATCCACACAGCGCCATCTAGCCCCAAACTAAGCATAGCTTGTACTATGGGTGCTAGACAACGGATAAACATTACATATATACTTTTTTTTTTTTTTGTAAATACATACATATTATACATAGAAACACCCAGACCGATACAAACAGACATGTTCATGCACACAAATGTTTGTACCGTGCGGGAATCGAACCCGCGACCCTTTGTGTAATAGCCGACTTCTCGACCATTACACCAAATGGCTCGTCAAATCACTATATGGTCACCGCGTCCTGTGCCCCACACTAGCCGGGGAGTTTTGACAAATAGATTTACCGCTCTTTCAATGTATAATGCTTAATAATAATAATAATAATAAATTCTTTTATTTCAAGCAACTATAACCCATAATCATTATTACATTACAATTTACATAAATAAAACATACCTACATAAAAACATAAAAAAAAAAATTAAAAAAAATTAAATTAATATTGTAAAAGTATGTTAATAAAAATTGTAAAAGTATATTATTATATTAATATTGTAAAAGTATATTAATAAAAATTGTAATTATCAAGAGAAAGGTATTTATATCTAACACTACAAATATAAAAAATATTTGCCTCAATATGTGTGCGCGTATAATTCTAGAACGAATTACACACCACCACCAGATGAGATGATTCTTTTTCTGTTATCTTTGTAACTAAACTAAAAGCAATTTAAACTAACACCCATGCAAAACCGGCGCGGACAGTTAGTTTACTCGTACAAAATTCTTACAGCGTCTTTTAATATTCAGAAGGTGAATATAGAATCATCAACTACGTGTAATATCGTATACATATGTAGTAGAATTACTAACGAACCTTTTCATTATAGAAACTTTTCGGTGTTATACACATCCAAGCAAAAATGTTTCACTCGGTACAAATCTAAAAGTTCGACATAGGTCAAACAAATTATGAATGGGAGTTATGCTCTTTGCGTCCATAAATATTTTATTTCAGTTTCGCCTGTCGGGTTTTACATTCAGCCCTTGGTAATGCATGCACTAGGGATTCATTTCAATTTACATGTAAACAGAGTAAACATGTTGCCAAAGTATGGAATCGGTTAATATTTCGTAATACGAGTAGTTCATTCATAGAAGATAGCGTATTGTATCTGTCTCTATACTTATATAATAAAGAGGAAAGATTTGATTGTTTGTATTGAATAGGCTCCGAAACTACTGAACCGATTTGAATAATTATTTCACTGTTGGAAAGCTCACTATCCCCAGGGTACTTCTTATCCCGGAAATGTGGGAGAAGGGGTATATTTGAAAAAAGAAATTACGCGCGGATGAAACCGCGGGCGGAAGGCTAGTTAGCTTATAAAGCTTTCGCGTCCGTTGTGATAATTAATCGTAACGTAACAACATAAGTTAAAAATATATAAAATGTTACGTCCACAATCATTTGTGTCCAAATCTGTACTTTAAAACTTACGTATATATTGACATCTTTCACTGATGAGTAGACCGGCAGATACGATACATCACATTTTAACGATTGCTCAAATTATATCTATAATAATAAAACTTAAAGGTGACTGACTGACATAGATAGATATCAACGCACAGCCCAAACCACTGGACGGATCAGGCTGAAATTTGGCATGCAGGAAGATGTTATGACGTAGGCATCCGCTAAGAAAGGATTTTGATCAATTCCCACGTGAACGGGGAACCACGCGGGTGAAACCTCGGGCGGCCGCTATCATCTATAGTAGGTATAGAATGACGTTGCAAAACCTGCTTATTGGTCATCTTGGTTACACGCCTTTTCTCCCCTTGCTATGCTTTTCAAGAGCAAAGATTATCCTCTCTTCTTCGTTCCTAAGACTATAACACGGTTTCACGTAATGTTGGATTACGGAATCGCTTAGTGCTACTGTAGGTAATCCCGCGGTCGATTGAACAGGCGCTTGGCGAACTACTCAATCACTCGCACCGTGGATGTCGCCGTCCGGTGTCCGTGTCCATTCCACATGATAGTCACGATCAGTATTGAAACTCGGCCTAGAGCGTCATGTCGCATTGCAATTGAAGCGATCTCTATTCGTATTGTATTGCTAGTTTTAAGTTGTTTGACTTTGGAAACTACATAGGAACTAAATCAAGTTTGACTTTGGTACCAATCGATTTAAATTAGTATTTAAGCTCTTCGTCACCTGCCCTTCTTGTACGTGCTTTAACCAATATTTCTTTTTAAAACAATTTTTCAATATACTGTTCAGCACCTATAATTTATTTATTGGAAAATCGCAAATATTCCTAATATTTATTAAAAATTCGCACTTTATAAATATGACTCTATATGGCTAGAATTGAAATTTACAAATACTTAAACAGTAAGAGTAACTATACCTTAAAAAATACTCCCACTAAAATGTGACCTATCTTATGGTTTTTATCAAAGCCTCATCCTTTCATTTATGAACAAAATGTACGAATGTACGTAGTGTATGGTACGGCATTTCATAATCCTAAACTTCCTTTACCGTTTGAGGGACTCTGTTTTAAATAAACAAAACAAGCTTTTATAACAGTTAATTAGAAAGCCAAAGTTATGAAAATAAAGGTAAGACACAACCTTAACATCACACAAACCGTGTCAAAGAGACAGGCTCCTTTGAAAACTGCCTACGTACAAATATGCAAATGTTAGTCACACGAATTATAACATCTTGCTTTATAATTAACTGCTTGGAATCCGCTTAAAAATTCAACATTTGGGTTATTTCCACCTACTAGTGTATTTAAACAAAACCTGTAAGTTCATACAAGAATATGAGAGTATTGTCTTCTTGGACACTGCGCCATATAGGTATCCCTAAACTAATTATATCATTGCACATCCTCTAATCCACAGATCAGTAAAATCTTTCAATTCAATGATCAGAATCATATCACCACTAAAACTCGACTTTAAGCTGTCCCATATCGTGGAATATTTTAATTTCATGGAACATTCAAATCGTCTGGCAACTCTTGTCTTCGATACACGGCGCTCGAAGTTAACAAGGGCGCGCCCGGGCGTTGCGATCGCCTGACATGTGACTGACTTTGCTTGTTAATTTGTGTCAAAAACCTTCCATCATGAGTGCCTCAAGATAATTTTATGTCATAAAGCGTTTTAGTT
Source organism: Mecyna flavalis (assembly GCA_949319885.1). NCBI lineage: Eukaryota > Metazoa > Arthropoda > Insecta > Lepidoptera > Crambidae > Mecyna > Mecyna flavalis. The sequence continues at coordinate 14,626,563 of OX439426.1, forward strand.
ACTAATGTTAAGGATTATATTATTCGAAGAATTTATACTGTTGTGTCATATTAATACGAGCCCGTACTTTCACTTAACACAAGAATCTATGGATTTTTTCGCACATCTCCTACTAGCTAGGTAACTACAGACACAACTTTTTTTTTTTTTTTTTTTTTTTTTCGGTGGAGAATGCGTTTATGCACCATAACCGCAGGCTAGCTAGACCCACGGCCGTGTGTGGGACTCGAGACTAAAAAAGCGTCCACTACCCACTAAACTCCCCCGGTTTCCCCTTCACACCCGATTGGGGCGAGCCGGTGCCAGCTTTGCTATTGACCGGCCCAACTACAGACACAACTACAGAGCGTTGAGAGCTGATAGGTGCTTCTTTGCTGAACTTAGTGATACTTCTGGATGAATATGGCATAATCCGTAACTCACTCTTTAGCCAACCTTGTTAGTTTTAGAGGTGATTTTTTTAGTATTAGAAGAAACAAAACGTGACAATTCAACTTACCCAATCAAACGTTTTATATAGAACCAATAACTCGTAGTTTCGTTATGGCAGGCATTCGAAATTATGTCGCATAATACATATGTACATATAATGTATGTACGTTAACAAACGCAATGTCGGTGTCACACGCATACTGTCGCTCGAGCGATGAGACCGCGTGACAGATGACTGACTCGCTTGTTAATTTGCAACACAAATCCTATATCCTCGCTTCACCTCACTGGGCAAATGTAACCAACCCGCCAAGGAGGCGATATTACAACGAATTTCGTAATACCCCATGATATTGCGAGTTTACGTTTGAGATAAAAATGTCTGGTACGACGAGGTACATGGATGTACGTAGATTAGAAGGGCCTTTTTCTCCGTGGAAACCTGTTTAGAACCGAATTAAACCCCGATGTGCCAATCGATGGTTTTACTTCTGACTCCGTTGAATAGTTTCTACACTGAGCGGCAATGAAACCGGCCCACTAGGCTTTTTTCATACAAACGTAGTCACTTTAGCGTCTCATAGATAGAAAACTATTTGCAACTGTGCAATGATTTTTACGTCAATGAAGAGGCCAAACGCCCAATTGTCGAATCACAGTTTCAAAAATTGCCAAAAACCGCTAAATTTTCTCAAAAAGGAAAAACAATAAACCGTACTCAACGCTCCATACATCGTAACATGAAGTTTGACTTGACTTATATGTTTTTCCTTTTTGAGAAAATTGAGCGGTTTTTGGTAATTTTAGAAACTGTGATTCGACAATTGGGTGTTTGGCCTCTCCATTGACGTAATAATCATTGCACAGCTGCGAATAGTTTTCTATCTATGAGACGCTAAAGTGACCACGTTTGTATGAAAAAAGCCTAATGGGCCGGTTTCATTGCCGCTCAGTGTATTTCAGAAAATGTCTGTTACTATGGTATAGGCCATTAAACAACTGGAGGTTTCTTCCAACCGAAGTTAGTTGTAACTGTAGAGACGAAGGCCAACAGACAGGAGTCTGTCAGTTTAAATGGACTGGTTAGACTTGGGAAGTGCCTCCCACAGAAAGACGATGTCTTGCGAGTGTAAGTGCTGGAGGCCTGACCTAAAACAAAATTAGATTCATTAAAGTTATTTGCACGTGGCTTAAAATTATCCTTTTTTTTCTGTTGAAATTTTATTTCCATACCCTGGGCTAAACCTCCAAAAACCAATATAAACGTTAATTTTGTTTTGACAACAGCCTAAATCTGAATTACACGTGTCTAACTTCTCAACCAACAAAATTCCAGCCATTATTAAACCTCAGTGATTATTTTATGTTATTTTCTTAGATCTCAATTACGATAGCTTAAATACGTTTCTGCTTGACAGTATAAGAGCCAACCTTTTATACTTAAACATTCTTGGTTAAGCAGTAAAGGATTTATGTAAGTTTTAATATAGCAAATATCTTTTTTTATAATATAAACTGATATTTTGAAAAAAAAACATCACCTGCAGAAGACTTGATGACTTTTTGATGATGTTGGACGTGGACAATACTTGCTGAATTTTAAATTTGCTATTCTTAGACCTTGAGGGGATATATTGTGTTTCATACACCTTAATATCTGAAGTATGCCATGTGCTGATCCTCTTTATAGCTTCTAAATTTGGTGGCACTCACACTTAAGATCGACCCAGTTTACGTTATAGTTTTCTGCTATAAAGCAAAATGGTTAGTAAAATCTAAGGCGGTGAAAATATTTCTGCTCCTTATTTTAAACCACAAACATGAGTCCACAAACTGTCTTGCTATAAAGTAATAATACATGTACACAGATTTTTGAAAGATTAAATTGGTAAGTTACAAATAAATGCGAGGAATAAATTAACCTTCTACAATCTACATAAACACAATGTCCTGCCAAATAAGAGAAAAAACCCTTGGATACAACCCAAAACTTTAAGTTACCTCCGTCAATTAATAAATAAGTAAGACTAACTACAAAAACAGTTCATGTTTTAGGATTATCCTTTCAAACATTAATGAACATTGTTACTAAAAATAAATCTCCATCGAGTACTGTCCCTTCTAGTGGATAGACAATATTTCAAGGGCCACCGGCAATGTCTGTAGGGTTGGCGACGTAACACCTCATGGTAAGTGATCACAACCGCCTATTTTATTACGCTTCAAAATATTACCTAATATACGGAAGGAATTTTTATATTATACGTGCAGTCGTCATAAATATACATCGTTATCGCGCGGGCGGTTTCGGGGCGACGCGTGGATACTGATGAATAGGGTTGCCACGCATGGATCTTTTTTTTTAAATTATATTTGACCAATAAAAATATCGATTTTTAAATCGATATTATGCATTGAATCTATTTGTAATCCTAAATCGACCACTGACACAACAATGTTACCTTACGATTTTTTTCGGTTTTGATAACTTAACCAATTTTATGAAAATGTTATTTTTATCCTAATTACTCATTTATAGCTGTATGATGTCAATTTCTGACTTACTGGACTGAATCAACCCTCAGAGAAAGTGTTGCTAACTTAAACAACGCTTCTACACTACTTTGTCCCAATTTTAAATACAATATCAAAATAGAAATAATATTCTATTTATCCTCATAAGGTATTTATCCTCATAAGGAATATACATAACATGAAAGGCTTTAATTTAAAGAATAAAAAACATGCAAATATTCTAATACTCGTTATATACGTGTGACAGCCCTTCGCTCATCTCGTCCCTCGCACCACTAACTGGCTTAACTAGCAAAAGGCAAATTTTACAGGGCAACCTATTTTCGGTTTAGAACTTGATATCTTTAGCTGTAGAAAATACTAGGCGCGTCTTACATACAAGTTTATTATATATATACAAAGAGAAGAGCATCATTTTGCATACAGTACATGGTACATTAAAATATTATATGTATTTATGTTTTTATTTGCATATTAAACAGTTACGTCACTCTGTGATAACTTTGTTTTTGTGTTTAGTTTTGAAAATTGACACTTACGCCATCATGTGTATAGTGTTTTGGGAGGTAAAATCACAATGGGTCATTCGCTATTCAACCGTTGAAGAGGACACACGCACAGATTTTGACAGAAGAAAAAACACCTCGAAGATGGATACCACAGCTGATGAAGCCGCCCAAGTGATTGCACTACTGCAATCAGGGATGCGGCAGTGTGATGTCGCCCGGTAACTGAACTTGAGCCGTATTTGGTTCGAAGAGCGTACCAGCGTTTTGTAGAGACCAGTGACGGTAGACGTCGCTGCACTTCGGAAAGAGACGATCGTTAACTCTTTAAAAAATCGTTTCGCCAATGCTTTGGAATTGTAACAGCATCTCCAGGCAGGTCGCAGAATCTATCTTCTCTACGGTTAGAAGAAGATTGAAGGAGAAAAAGATAGCGGCCCACAGAACTGCTACGGGTCTAAAAATGAATGCAGTGCCGCGGCGAGCCCGCAATCATTTTGCTCGTGACCATTTCGACTGGAACCTTGAGCATTGGGGAGCTGTGCTCTTCTCAGACGAGACAAGAGTGCGTGTTGTCTGCAACGACCAACGCAGAAGAGTACATCGAAGGCAGGTTGAACAGTTCGCCCAAGCCTGCATCCAGGAGACGGGGGCGGATCCTGCATGTTCTGGGGTGGCATGTCGGTTGCCGTCAAAATCTCTCCTGGTCTGGAAGTGCATCTTATCCCCTTTGCCGATTCTTTTGACGAGAAGCTCACATTAATGCACGATAACGCGCACGCTCGCGCTTACACTGCAGCGATCGTGGGCGACATTATAGGTCCCAAATCTCTGTTAAGCAGTGACTAGCAAGAAGTTCGGACCTGAATCCGATGGAGCACGTCTGGGATCATCTTAAACGGAAGGTCCGATCTCGAGATCCCGCTCCTTCGACTCTTCAGTAGCTCCAAGATGCGGTGATTGAAGAATGGGAGCTTATCCCCTAAGAAGAGTTTTTGAAACTAGTGAGGTCCATGAGGCCGGTATGGAAGCGGTGTTCAGAAGAAAGGGGGATGCCAATAGATTTTTAGTTAATTTTAAGCCACATAAATTGTAAATGTAATAACAATAAACAAAATGTTAAATAGAATTGTGAACATAATATCCTCTACATAAGGTTTAAGAATTTTCAAAGAAGAATTTTAAGAGGCGATTTTTTGACGCCGAATGTTATAATTCACATACTAAAACCTTATTTTAAGTTAAAGTCACTATTTTATAAAAATCAAACGCTTAAATGACGGCAGTTGTAGATAGTATCCTTAAAAATATATCACTAAATGTCATTATACGACGTTTAGTGATATATTTTTACCATACGCCCACTATAATGGATTTTACTAACAGTCGTATAAGCATTTACGCCAGTTAGTCATGCTTTTTTTTTTTATCCAAGCAGATACGTCAACGGTGCAGGCAGCTCTATCTTTACAACGGCGATAGATAGAGATATAACGATTAGTGGAATCCGTTGGAAAATGAGTTTTAAATAAGGTCATGTATTTAAGTCAGTTTTGACAAAAATGTCAGTTACGCCAGTTAGTGGTGCGAGGGACGATCTATGCGTCGCCCCCAAACTGCCCGCGCGATAACGATGTATAGTCATAAATATGTTACCGGCCAAACCCGATTTCAGGATAAACTAGTTTGTACTTAGGGGGAAATCAAGTCGGATGGATATATGTTAGAAGGCTAGCCTTCGTGGTTATTTTTGGTAAACCCTGAAAAGTGAAAACCTTTTTATTTTCACTATAATAATATATTCTATGTTGACTTCAATTAGTTTGTCCTGAAATTAGGTTTGGCCGGTAACAGATACATGTAATAGTAATAGATTTTCCGGTACCCCGCAGTAACTGCTGACTACCTTAAGTAACCAGCTCCCTCTTTTCCCTCTTTGTCTCGGGCGCTTTCCGCAGATATATCTGGCTACATAATGCTAATGTCTTTTGTCAAAAAGTATATGCCACATCAATTTGTTCATTTATGATTGTAATATTCTGGACTGGAAATCTATCCAGAATAAGATTGTTTACTGTTTTTGTTGTAAAATTATTTTACTAAGTGCACTAAGTTATCCACATTTTCAAGCTTCAAAAAATTCCTTTTCCTAAAATTTTTCATAGTGATAGAAAAAGCATAGTACCCTGCAGTAACCAGTGACAACCTTACTATAGCTGCCTTGCTCCTCTGCTCGGGTGGTCCCCACAGAATCGCGCGGCTCGCGAAGAAGATTGGGAACTATTAACGCGGCGCGGCGCGGGAGCTAACATCGCGTCTTGGATTAACGTGCCAACGCTTTTACTGTTACAAAATATTTTCTTTGAAATGCGAAGGAAATTTATGAAATGTTTGTTTTAAATAAGTATATCAATTTAAGGATCATTGACCTCTTAGACGCTGCGAAAATAGTGTTTAAAGATTCCCAGGTGGTTTATTCCAGACAGATGAAATAAATTGTGTATAAGCGGGCACCGATACGATATCAGTTCAAAAGTGACATCGAATTACATAAATGATAACGCATGAGTCTTGCTTTTCCTTAAAGAGAGATTTCAGTTTCATCATTTTTGTATGTTTTAATTATATATTTATATTTGTTATTCCACTATTTGTTATATGACTATTATCTAAGTTGACGTCCAAAATAAACAGGAAATAAACTTCACACACGTCACACTTATAAGTAGTTAATTACGCAATTTCAGAAACTAATATGTTTGTGTAGAATCGAAGTGTCAACTAAACGCAATCAAATTGAATCATTTATTTCCGACCGTTTATTTTACGAAGTGTTAGTGACATTATATTATTAATGATGTTATTTATTAACTGCTTGGTGTTTGGTAGGGTGGACAGTAAATCAAAGTTCGGAGTTCGATACCGGTGTAGGTCAAAAATGTGTACTTAGAAATGTTCCGTTGTCTGAAAAGTTAGTGGCTTAGTATGTGAATTACGTCTTATGGTATTGCTACGCCTGATGTATCTCGACGCGTGTTAAATCCGTGTCAGCTCCTCGAGAAAATATATTTAAAAGGTAATTCTTTTGTTTCTGAATATATGAAAGTCAAACTTTTTCTTATCTCGTACGTTTAGTGCGTATTGGTTTACTTGCACCATGATCCTAGATTTGGCAACTACAGTTACAGTATTGGAGCGACTGCCACTTGACGTTTCTAACCAAGGAAACCATTAATAACAGCTACAAATCCAGTGTTATATATGACTTTGTAAGCGTGAGAAAATCTTTCACGATGTTGTCTATCATCCCCAAACAAAGTAGAAATGCAAAAACTCCGCATTCGTTTCTTCACATTCATGGTTCACACTAGCACCACGCGGCGTATCAAACTTGGTTAATCTAAAATAAGTCCCCACTTCCTACAATTGTAATTGTTTCTACGCATGTTTTATTTATTATTAATATAAATAAACATGAACTTTTGAACTTCTGGTATGTCGAGCGGTGATAGCAAGTGAGATAACATTTGGCAGTGCGACACGACATTGAACCAAAATCTCGAATTTGTTATCTGTATAAGATTGAGGCGCAAAACATAACGACCACAATCGGACTTTATACTTTAAAACATCGTTTGTTCCTTTGTTTAGTCTTGAGATTAAGCAAACGTGACGCAAGACGACTTTACGCAAAAGTTAGTACGCATAGGTGCAGTTTTATACATACTTTAAGGCTACGTCCCCAGTAAGCAAACTGTGAGCGGCTAACTAACAGTTTGACAGTTTGCGGCTTATCGATTTAGTACGCCTTTCCATAAATTACAAATGGAGTGTCCACAGTTTGCTAGTTTTGAGCTCACTGTAGAGCGGCAGACTCCCTTCAAAATGACAGCTGTCACTAGTGATGAGGTGCAGTCGATTCGCAACTATACGAACACCGATTTCGGATCGTAAAAATTGATTTTTTCCTATTGTCTATCAAATATGATTCTATAGTTTGTAAAATCTAGGATGATACCTGCAACATAAGTGTTACAGTAACATTTCTAGAGACGTCGATTTATACTGCAAGATTGAGTAACTTTAAAAAAGTATTCTTATTTTCGAATCGCATTCACATTTAGATTTTTTATCCAAGGCGTTATACTTTTAATTAAATTGATTGATTTTTTATATTGTGATTTTACGTTTAAAGTAATAAACGAAACAATGTTTTCGAAATTTTACCCGGTTACAATCGATAAATAATTAAAAGCGAAAGATGACAGCAATGAACATCTCTAAGTTGGCGGCGACGGCAATTATGAACGCTATTTCTCTGCATACATTTTGACAGGCAAAAATTGTGAAAAATTAATGCTGTCAATACGATGACATCTGTCCGAAAATTGTTCTGAATTTGAAATTTCAGTTCGCCCGCTAACAGTTTGCCTACTGGGGACGCAGCCTTATTCCCTCGGTCTCATAACACAATGGGACAGAATTTTACACGAGTGAAGAGAGATTTTGCGCAGGACCAACGGCTTTACGTGCTTTCCGATGCACACGGGTATTTTACACCGCTGGAAGTTAGACAGCGGAATGTGTCTGAATATTTTATATGCAGAAAAATCCAATCACAAGTTTTTGGTTAGAACTGGAAGAATGTTTTCTCACGCACAACTTATTTTCTAAGTAACAATACATGTCAATAATGGAATTATTCCGATCTGTCACCCTGCTTTGTCCCCTTGGGGTGACAGATCGGACAAAAATGTTCGATCTGTCCCCCTGTTCCCGACGAGGTGACAGATCGAACTCCATTCACCTCCTCAAAGTTTTATCTGTCCCCCTACTACCGATAGGGGGACAGATAAAACTTTGAGGAGGTGAATGAAGTTCGATCTGTCACCTCGTCGGGAACAGGGGGACAGATCGAACATTTTTGTCCGATCTGTCACCCCAAGGGGACAAAGCAGGGTGACAGATCGGAATAATTCCAATAATGCGCGTAATGCTTAATTTTCAACCAAAAATGTATGATTCCATCCTTAAAAACTTTTGCAAATGTTAGGAATCTTGCAATCATAGTATTTTGATATTTGAAAAAAGTTGGTCGATGTCAAAAGTTTTCAGAAAAAAAGACAGGATATCAAAATTCAAATAAGGCTAACCTTATGTAAAGCTATTACTAAATTATGTTAAGTATGAATTTTACCAAGTCAAAGGATTAACACACCTAATCGTTTTTCCACGCGCTGACATTAATATACAACGTGCCTTTTTATTTAATATTATTCATAGTGCAAAATTCAAACCATCCCTTTATTTATAATTTTTCAGATTTTCATAATACCTAATATTTTTTTCCCTCAAAGAATTTTCCATTAATAAATTATAAAATCGGCTTAATTTTACTATTCTAGAAACATTTGGTAGTAGTGCTGTCCTGCGAGCTAAGGGCCGTGTGTTCGGATCCCACACAGGACAAACATTTATATAAGTGACAAACACTTGTGGTTGTCTGTTTGTTTCTATAATGATAAATGTTCTTTCTTTGATTGTGATATCATAACAGACGCGATTAAGCTACTTAAAATTACTTTCTCTCTTTCTCCGAGCATTTTGTCCCTATCTAATCAGGGTCCGCTTGCATCATGATCCAAGATGTAGCAAGATTAATTTTAATACCAGTATTTTACAAATACACTTATTTTATTTCCAGGTAAGCTGCAGTCACTGAAAAAGAAAACTTTGTAAGTAAACATTCACTTAGGATACAACTGTCAGTCTGTTGCAATACGGAATCATTTCAAATCAGCCGTCAGTTCCGAGAAGACGCAAGGTCAGTATTTTGTCGCCGGTGAGACCTGTTTGGGCTGCAATTACTCGTTCCCCTGATGCAATTTCTCACCGTTGATAATAAGCTTCTACTTTGTATGGTGAACAATTAACGTTTACGTGACAAACTACATACTTACTGAAATTCATTGGTGCGCTTGCTCATAATGTATGACAAGATGACATGCGCTGCGAAGTAGGAAACGCACTTAGATCATCATCTTTAAGTATAGTGGGTTAGAGGTCGCGGGTTCGATCGCGGGATACAAATATTTGTGCGCATGAATATGTCTGTACTTTGGGTGTTTCCTACGTAAATTTTACATATAGTTATGCAACAAAAGAAAAAAAACATACTTAAGTCACATGAATTTCAAACGACTGGAAATATCTAATGTTGATTAACGTTGGCATTGAAAAAAATCTTCATTATGGCAATTGGGGAGTAACGATTCTTAGAAATATCAGCGTTAGTAACTGTGTTGATAGTTCAGTCAACAGCACAGCACGGTTAACACTTGCAGTTCGAAAATAGCACTTATGCCCCCGACATAATAGTGGTACAAAGTCCAAAGTGTTACGTCTGACGTGCTTTTGACTGTACATATTTTACACGATTATTTGACATATTGCCATGATAATATTATAAATACTGATTCAGTTGCCATATCAAATTATAATTTTATTTTGAAAACATAATACTTCTTAACCATTAAACACCAAATCGGTTAAATCATTACATTCCAGAACATTTTGTTGTTGTTCACTACAGTAGTTAGAAATCAAGACACGACAGGGACTTGAAATCAATGGCTCTAAGATCAGATGAGCCTACAGTCTGGCAGCACATTGAGCGACGCTGGTGAAGTGTCCCTCAATGGAATAGGCCACAGTGACCGCTTACCATCAGGTGGGATGCGTGCCTGTCTGCCAACTGACATGGTATAAAAAAAGTATATATATAGTACGGTCGTTAAGGTTTTGCATTAGGCACTTTTAACTATTTTGCCTTGGGTTCTGGTTATAGTTTTCGGATAAAGTGATCGCTTACTTTCTTTGCTGTCCTTGCTCTTTCATCTTGTGTGTTATGTTTATAAGCTTATTATATAACAGAAAAAAAGAAAACACGTTACCAAAATTCACTTAAAACTAATCCAGCCAATGAAAATAATAAAAAAAAGGTATGAGTTCTGAGACCCTAATTCAATATTCTTGTCAGATATTAAAAAGCATAAAATTTAAAACAATTTTGATACAGTAAACCTAAATAATTTAGTTTAATATTCCCGAGGGAGTTATAACAATTATTTTTTACGACTCTTAAAGTAATTGAAGTGATGATAACGTTATTATTAGTTCAAGGCTTGTTAGATCGTCGTTCCAGAATGCAATTTCATTGCGCAAGCTTGTTTTAACTTAATATAGCTCTGGCCAATCTAACTATTAGGTATTATAATATTTACAAACATTGAAATGAGTGACGCGTATGTTTGTCTACGCATTACTTATTTAATATTTTTTATTATGTTTAGGTAGCACTAGTCTTTATGCTTATTTGTATGTAGAACGGTCACGTGGTCACTTTTTTTTGAGCCAGTTCGCAAAATGATATTATAAAATATGACTTTGAGATCGCTTACCATTTAAGGCAACAATATGAAATCCTCGACCGCAACGTTCTAATAAGTACGTATAGACTTTAGCAATTAGGTTAAAAAAAAAAACAGTTTATTATGTATGGTTACGACTTAACTTCTATAAAAAGATAAGTGAAGTTTGACTATCCTTTAGATCACAAATGGTAAAAAATAAATTAATATACCACCAAAAATTATTAACCATTAAAAGGGGACATTTAACCTCGTTAACTAAATACCAACAAGCAAAACCTAAGCTCGGGCTTAGTTAGTTCATAATCGTAGCGTAATTAGGCGCAGGCGCAGCCAGTGTTGCCAGTACTAGAAATAAAAATGACACATCAGAGAACTAAACAAGGTTACATTTTCATGGAAAAAGTAACATTGAATTTCCCAACAATTGAGAGAATCTTTTTTGTTGCAAAACCTAATATTTTTATTTTTTGTTTGCTGACTTTTATCGAAAAGGTACATAAAAGTCAGATTTTAAGTCATGTAACATGAAAGTCAAAAAAGAGCGCATTCCTTTTTTAAGGCAGCAAATAAGTAATTCCTCCGGTGTTGCAGATGCCTATGGGCGGCGGTAGTCACTCATTATCAGGTGTGCTGCATGCTCGTTTATTATTTCTTAAACAAAAGGAAGGAACATGCGATGGTAAAAAGTAATGCAAAATGTGGCAAAGGTAACTTTCTGGCAACGCTTTGGAGCAGCTCGCGAACAGGTCGCGCCTGTCTGATGCAATCTGGCGGCGACCGCGATAAGAAAACTGCTATTAGAGCTTTCGATAGGCGCGTACGCATGTACACTCAATGGGATATGTTTCTGCACATTTTATATTACAGTATAGTCATGTGCAATGAAATGTATAAATGTGTGGTCTTATTCCAATAAAAAGAAATAAGGTCCAAGTTTAGAGTGTCTTACTTAAAGCGTAATTAGGTATACACTAACAATAACGATTTTTAAATGCACTATTTAAAATATGGAATGCTAATTTCAATATCACAATGACTATTAAATATTTGGGTTTTTTAACAAAATAAAGGGTCCAAATCTCTAAAAGCTACTTCTTGTAATACGATTGCTAGACATTATAACCGCAATTGCTATAAAAAATATTTTGTCTTCGGATAAATTGCAAAAACCTTACGAGCAGAATCGATTAAACTAGACTTTAAATTATAATGCTGATGAAACATAAACAAAATAATTGTGTTGTTTGCATGTAAAAATATATTGTATTGATCCAATGAAGGAAAATAATTTTCATGCTTCGTGTATCTGATTTTACATAAAGATTACATATCAGACTGTACTTAACATATATTCGAACGGACATCGAACTGTGTGGCGTATGTCTGGAAATTAAGAGCAGGTCTCATGATGCAATAAATATAATATTTTCATGCTAGCTACGAGAGCTACGAGAAGTTTAAATTTGAAAATGTTGGCTTGTAATTTGTAGCATGTAGTCCGACATTCTAGCATACACTCCCGTCCTATTTCTCTAAATTGCACGTTTTTTTATGATTTATGATTTTAATCGACGTATTCGCTACTACTAAATTACAAATTAGTAAAATAATGAAATATTGTTGTTATCTTTTGCGGATTTTTGTATTTTTTTTTAAGTACTATGTACCAACAAAGCATACACTTCATGAATGTATCATAACTTATGATATGGATCGCTTGACATAGTGTTGCCTTAATTATTAATTTCAGATTTTACATCAGCTTTATTCTTGGTGGACAATAGATTGTATTTTTGTAAATCACCTTCATTGAAGGACCTTTCTTCTGTGGTATAATAAATCACAGTTTTCAAAAGCGCCTTAACAAGCCACTACTAAGGATTCACGACTGCAGAGGGCATTCAATACTGTCCGCGATCGCCAACTTAACATGGCTTTCAAAGTATGGAAGAAATCGTTCTAACTTTAGTTCGCCGATTAAAGAACTGACCGCGCGTCGTTACCAACTTTTCGCGGACCTTGCAAAGAATGTATTAAAGTAAGTAGGTACTCCAGTTTCCTCGATAATAAAGTGTCAGTCTATTTTATGGCCTGCATCTTATAAATCAAGTCATCGTTACGACGATGGGTAGAGGCATAATTACTACACTTGCCAAACGTTACTAAACACATATCAATATTAATAAACACCTAGCCATATTATATCAAAAACCCTAAGTCACACATGACTATAATAATATACTGCGTGTTATTTTAGTCGTTGTTTTCCCGCAGCAGAATGCTTCACCTTCAGTAGTACTATCGATTTATGGATGTAATTTTTTTTTTTGAATTTTTGTTTTTTGAATTTTTTTTAAAACTTTTTTGTTTTTTTTTTAAAAAGTTTGATGGTAAAATGGAAACCAAATGTAAGTAAATAGTAAATAATCATTTTTTTGATAAACGCGAAGGGCAATGACCCCGGCCATTGACCGTCCGTGACGCAGCTAGTACTATTGGTTCGAGTTTCGTCTATCATAAATCGTAAAACTTTTGATTTCACTTAAAAAATAACTTAATTAATCTATTTTACTACTAAGATAGAATCATTTTACTGCGGGAAAACAACGACTAAAATTGCACGCTGTATATCCGTGTTGGGATTTAGTGCAATCGAGTACAGCAGGCGTATAAGCTAAATTTAAAAATTAATTTATGCCAATGAAATTGTACTGAATGCAAGATTTCTCACTGGTACTCAGTCCATTGTGCCTCAATGTAATATCCTCGAGAGATCAAATAAGCCGAACATTGATGGACGGAGCGAAGCAAACTCACTAGGACTAATTGTTTGCGGGGATTAATAAACGCGGTCCCAGCGAAAGTGGTAAACAGAAACAAGTGGCTCTTCGCCCTTTGCCTACAAGTAGTATAAGAGGCAATAACAAATATTGTACCAATTTAGAAAGACGAGTGCAATTCACAAACGATAAGAAATTGGGAGACACTTAGCTTAAATAATAACAGTATAAGCTCACAAACTACTTTCCAAACAAAGTTTGTGAGCTTATACTACGAAAATGTAGAAAACTTGGTGTCCTAAAGAGTAGGTGTAACTTGTAAAGAAATGTTTTTATTTACATTTGTCCTTTAATGTTAGCTTTCAATTCTCAACTGCATTTGAAGATGAATGACGTAAAAGTCCAGACTAATATTTTCTTTTTAAGTGGACGAGATAGTTGTATCACATTTAATTTTTAATGCTGTCACTCTGTATTCGATTTCAAAACTATGACCTCTTGTACTAAATCAATGGCGAATATTCTTGCTAGACGTAAAGAGCCAATGACCCATATCGAAATTCAAAGCGATGGAGCTCTAGTTGAAATTCGAAGTAAATTAAACTAGGGCTATAGTCGATTAATTGTCAAATAATCTAGACTTAGTGTCAGTGGCTTACTTTAACATCTTCTCTTGTTAATTATGATTTTAATGATTGTCCTTTATTCGCTCCTAACTTGTCCCTTTACATAATTATAATTTTATTTGTTTCTCCTAAAACACTCGATATCACTGGGAAAAATAACTTCTACTCGTAAGCTGACGTCATCGATACATGCATACCAAAATGTTTAGAGCTTATTTTATTATTCATAAACTTAATAAATATTACACTTATGAGTATTCTCGCTTCTTTATCTGAAGACTGAAAAAGTCAAGTCCTAATTTCTATTTTAAGGGACTCTTATTTACTTAGCGTTAGCCTTTATAAAGCTTTTAGTTCCGTCCGCCGGGATATTCCTGACCGCGACAACGCTTGATTCTTCATCTATAGACGTTAAAGCATCGATTTTCGCACAAAGAGAGGTTAGAAGCGTTGCGGCCTATTTCAATAAAAATCACATCTTCTTTCACAAGACGGGCTGGTGCCTGGGTAACATTCATGGAGTTTAGTGACTTCCGAAGTAGCAGGTTATCAGACGTGGCGGGCCGGGGGAGGGAGGGGGGTGTTGGAGGGAAAAGCTAGAATGTAGGTGGTGGACTGCACCCCCGCACTCTAGTCTCGCCGCTCGGCGCGAACAAACGCGCGCCCCGTCCGTTACCCGGACCATTTATTATTACGCGAGTTTTTTAAATTTTATTTACATCGCAGTTCTCTCATTTCTCGTGAGGTTTGTTGTGATACTTAAGTGATGTGTTTTGACGGTTCCTCAGCTCAACTTTACTTAACGGTTTAAAATTACTTATGATAAACATAAAACAATGCGTTAATAAAACGAATTTATTCCCGACGTAAAAGCGACACAAACAAATAGCCACTCATTTCTTGTTGTAGGCAACAATAAAATCTTACGGCGGTTTTAATGTTTTGATACAATCTTCGCTTTGTTCTTTGGTGTCTCTTCTTCAATTGGGTATTCTGTGTTTAATTAAGCAAGTAACAACTAGCGTAAACTACTTAAAATCGTGTAAGAACAGTCATACTTTAAAAGTGCTGTTAGCTATAATTCATTTTGTTAGATCTTCAGATGTTAATAATTCATATTAGGTTATGAAACCTCTCCGGTCAGATAGAAGCAGAAATCTCTTAATCGATCCGAGTCTATTTATAAACGGTTTATGCCATAACCATTTTTAATCTGTATCACAATCAGAGTTTCGGCTCTTTCAGGCTAAAGATAAATGTGGTTCAGTGAAATTTAGAGAGCAGCAACCAAAAAAAAAATTTTAAACAGAAGGTAACATTGTTTTCAGCAATTAAAACATGTAGGTAATTTTTTATTTAGAATGTAAACTGCGTACCTAGGTAAATATTTTGCTATGTATATTTAATAAATTGTGATTAACATGTGTTTTGTATAATATAATGTAAAAAATATTAAATATACAAGTTTATTATTATCAGTGATAATAATCTATATAGTTTATAAATCTTGTCGTTTTAATATGATTGTCAAAATTTTAAGTGCGTTGTGCCTAGTTTGAGAGTGCCCGTGATTTTCATGATAGGCTTATTAATATGTACTAACAACGGTTTTATGAGTTTATATTTAATGTTTGTATGGTTTAGAAACTCAATGTGTTTCTAAACAAAAATTATTACTATCTACTGCGCTACTACTACAAAAATATTTCCTTTGTTCCAAAATATGTAAAGGGAGCGATTTTTCCCTACTAGTTAAAATAATTCCATACACGGGGAAATAAATAATTGTGTTCTTTTTTGAAAATTGTAATGTGCTCTATAACGATACTGGCCATCAAAAAACGTCACGACTGACTTTAATGGAGAATTTGTTTCTATTAAAAATATAATTTTAAATTCGAAGAAAGAATCAAGTAGGTACTTATATCGAAAAAAATACAATCGAATTTATAACCCCGTCTGGATACAAGACTTAGTCAAAAATATGGTGTTATTTTGGTGATGTTTGCTAATCAGTTTCTTAACAATTTTATTTTGTTACGGGATAGTTATATACAATCCTATTTAGTCTGAAGGTACTTGACCCTCAATAATGAACTTTAAACTTTGCTTAAATTCATTCATCTTTTAAAACTTGCACTATTTCTAGTAATGGACTTATAACTTAATTTAAATATTGAAATTCGCTGACGTTCTCACTGTTTAATAAGTACTCAAAGATAAGGTGAATGGACCTGTTATTTTTGATAGTGACTCCGTCTCGCAGTAACGCTTGCTAGATTCTTGCCCATGTAGAGGTTAACCTTAAAAAATATTTTATCTACATCCATACCATAATATGTCTATTTTATAGTCAGGAGCGATGAGCAAACGCCCTACATTTAGATATAAGTATCTGTGGCTGCATCGTAATGTTAACATTTTAGTATCGGTAACCGATACTTTAATTACGTTCAAATTTCGAACGTCTTCTTAAAAAGTAAAAATTAATGGATTTGAAGCTAACATATGTAAGCAAAACATCTTGATGTATTTTCAAAGGTACCAGGAGAGCATAACCGCAGCGTAACTATTCATTAAATCAAAGAGTTTGAAAGACGCGAGCTAGCCTAGCTTCTTGTTCTTCTCTGCTCTCCTGGTACTACGGATTATATTCCACGTGGTTTCACATCGATCCTTACTTTAAAATAGACATTTATCGTATGAATGAAGATAAAGTTATGTATGTGACTGTACATAATTAGGCATTAAAATACTCATGTGATCCTTTTATGAAACTCACTTCGTTCGTTTCATAAAACCACATTCGTATTTTAATGAGCCTCATTATGCAACAGTCACATAAATAACTATTTTTTGGCAGGTAAAAGTTTTCATTTTTCAAAGCAAATAATTTGCAAAACTTTATAAACTTCTTGGCTTCTATCTACCAAATGTACGAAAAATATAAAAATAGTGTTCATAAAGCTTTTTGTCGAAAGATTTTTGAAAAATACTAAAATAAAGATGCCTTAATTTTTTCTCTCGGATTTTATTTACACGGTGGAGTGATTGCCTTTTAATAAAGAATAAATATTGTTGTTTAGTGGAATATTCCAAGTTAATGTATATAAAGGATCATCCTTGTATTGTCTATTGAAGAATACCTGTTTGCTAAATGAAAATAAAAACAAAAGTAAATAAGGTAACACGCCTTACAAAACCAACAAGCTTTAATTATAAAGCTTAATTAAAGTTCTGTAGTGTAAAAAACTACGTTTTTCTGTTAATAAGCTATACGAGACGTGTTTCTATTTCTGTTTTTTATTTCGAATGTTTTAATAGAATGATTTAGAAGTCAGTCAATTGTTTTTACTTCCTCTGATGAAAATTTCAATTAACTGATAATTTACATAAACGGAAGTTCTTTTAATAATAAATGAAGATTTTTCCCGATAGTGGGAAAATCCCAGATCCTAGTAGTAGTAAGTATGAGAAAATCCTAGAAAAACCCAAATCCTTATTTTTTGGAAATGTACATTTTTGTATCAATTACATTTTTTTTAAATAAAGTCAACAGGTCTATTGTTCAAAATGTTCTTTTGAAATAATTAGTGTTTATTTACATAAATAAATTATACGCAAACGCATCAACATCGAGAAAATCCGGGAATGTTTATAAGACTTTTCACGAGGCAGTTAACATATCGGTCCACGGACAGCGAAACTGGGCGAAAAGTCTTAACGTACGAAAGCCTCCCAGCAATGCCGTCCCACTTGGTCCGAGGCCTAGATACCGGCCGAACGCAAAAACTGTAGAACCGCGCTTTCGATCCGGCCGCAAGTTTCTATACCGATACCAGAGTACATTCGCTACGAACATTCTATAGACGCAATGATATTTAAACTAAAGATATATTATGTAATAATTATTTGTGTGAAACCTGTAACAAGCTTTAACCTGACGTACATCGACATGTTTCTTTGATGACTCTCGGTGACAGAAAATGCCTCCGTAAGAAATAAGCCGCTCGGGTAAAAAACCCAAGATTTTGGGGGTAAGATTTTCAGAGTGCAACTGGTTGCTGCCGACTATTTGATTAATTTAATGAAAGATTTTAAATCAAATTAAACTATATCCACGGATCACATCAAATACGGGTCCAATTTTTGACTTAGGACTTTTAGGATTTTAATAATAAAATTATTAAAATCAATTGTAAGCCTAAGTCAACTAATCACAGTGTGATAAAATTAATTAGACCTATCACTTACGTTAAAACGTCTAGGGAATATTTTATTACATGAAATGCTGTCTTTGTCATGAACATACGTTTGTTAACGCGAATTAACTGTGCTGCGTTAATTACTCTGAGTAATAGAACAATAATTAAATGGGCTTAGAGGAAACGCTTTCAAATTTAAAGTAAAAGCCGCATGTCACTTAGCTGCTATACAATGAGCTATGTGGGTGTTTTCTTTGATTTGAGAGACTGTTTGTGGAAGTGCCCTTTAATTAAATGACAGTTTACCATCTCGTTACGTGTACATAATGTCTGCCAATAAAAGAAAAAAGTAATGTAGCTCGTCATTTTTCGAAAGCTTTGTTCATTCGATCTACAATTTGGGATTTGTATTGGACAGAGGAATCAGATCAATTGAAGTATATTTTTTAAAGAAGTCATTTTTACAATAATCCATATAGACTTTTTCCTTCATCACAAAACTTGTGATCATAGTGTACATGCACAAAGAAAAAAACATTGGTACAGTGACGAGAATTGAAAAGTAAAACAAAAATCATTCTAAAATGGATCATATCACATCTGCATAGAATTACACAACACACACACATGGCTATTCATTACGTAGCGAGGGATAAGCTTATTAAACTACACATTTATTAAATGTATATTATTGAGGGCAAACCAAATCTTAGTTACCTAAGGTTAGACCATGAAACCCGAGATAATGTGAATTTTAAAACATGAAATGTCAAGTTTTTACTAAAACCTTTATTCACAATAGGTACACATTTTCTGTAAACCGTACTTCATCGTCGTAACAATAGCAAAACAGATACCTACTTTTGTTTAATCTAAAGCAGCCAGGGCTAATAACATCGCACTGAGTTTGGAAAAAGAGTCATAAAACTCCTTATAAAGATACAAAGTCTTTGTTAACAGGGTGCGCTTTATTTGGTTAAATTTCGAAACAACTGTCTCGGTCGTTCATATTTATAAGTTTCTTGTGGTCATTAGTCTTGGGACTTTGAAATTTTCTTCAAAGTTGCTTCTTAAAGAAGATTTGGTTCGAAAACTGCTAAATTGATATAGGAGTATTGCTTTTTTAAATGTTATTTAATTTTGTTCAGTAAATCGGATTCTTTAAAGTAATAATGCCTTTTGTTTATCGGCAGAGGCATTTACGGCCGACGGGATTATCGCCAAAAAAAAAACCGTATAAAATAAACATTGCAACGCTTGCTGGACATTTACTAAGAAATGTGAATGGACAAATAATGTTATAATAGGTTTATTGTGATTTGTGTTTGCTAACTACGTTTAAATTAGTATAAAAAACAGTTATTATTAGCTGTCTAAAATTTATGAACTCGTTTTAAAGATATCAACAACGCATGGATAGGAAAATACCGTTTATTAATTCTGACGCAAATAATATGAATTGTGCAAACTGTAAATACTCATACACAAATAAGACGCAGCTGTTGTTTAGTGTTATTAACAGTTATTAATAACAATTCTGTTATTAATGAATGTATATTTATATTGTCAAAATATAATATTGTCTTGCCCGAATGCTTATTAGGTAGTGACCCTGTTCTTTGCGCCTGAGGACGCGTTTGAATCACACACAGGACAACCATTTTTGTTATAAATATATGCTCCAATTCTCTAATGCTAAAAAATTCAAAAAAGTGAAAAGAAAACCCTTTACTTTCAAAAGGACAGAAAAAGATTTGTAAGACACAATTTTAATGCCAAGACAGATCATTCCCACCGAACTACTAACTGGCCCACATCAAATATCCTTTCGAAATTTGAGGAACCTTCAAAGTTTCCGTTCAATCTCGTAATTAAAGAACCCGAGCTGAGTCCGAAGACAAATTTGAAATTCTGTAATGAGTTACGACTTACGACCTCAACTGTACCGATCCATCATGCAAGTGCGTCGATATTATTCGCAAGAAAAGTGCTTCTATGAAATACGTGTTCGCGAACGTTAGCTTGTGGTACAACTTTCTTAATTTGTATAAGCTTTAGTGTGTGCGATGAGCCCGTGTTAGTACTGCAGTTAACTGGATGTTTCGCCTGTTTCGTCTATTGTACAGTAGTTAAGCCAATCGATTCCACCTCGGTAAAGTCGATGGATAGTCGGTTTGGCTCCCATCTTTGGTCTAGTTGGTGATTAAGAGTTAGGACTATTTTGTAGGCCACAGCACTACAGAAACTGAAATAAATGGGAAAGCTTGTATATAGGTATGTTTAAGTATGTGTATTTATTAAAGGAGTCTGGAATCAAATACAAATATATAGACATATATTTTCTTTTTTCACTGTCTTGCACTAAACTTTATTTCTGTTCAAACTATTTATTATACTTTCTTTATTCTAAGGTTGACTGATATCGCTATTAGCGATAAGTCCGCCTGTATTTAACAGCTTTATTGTGTTACATGTTTTCCTATGTTTTGTGCAATAAAGAGTATCTACCCATCTATACTTGAAACTAAAAGGTTCGAACATTAAGTCCCAGAAGAAATTCTCCGGCACTGAACTTAACACTAAAGCTGTAGATTAAATTAAATTAAAATCCTTGTAACTCCTAACCTCAACTGTTTACAACAGAATATTTTATTACAAATCAAGTTTCAATTAGGGACTTAAATCAAAGTGAATATTTCAAAAGTTACATAACCCAGAATCTTCATCTTCAGGATCGGAGAGAGAAATTAATTTCATTTCCTAAGCGCTTTGTCCCAATTTAATCGGGATACGTTTGGAACATGATTCAAGATTTCAAAAGTCTCGTTATGACTGTCTACGAAACCCGTGACAGGGGAACTAAGTAAATTGGGTCATGGTCACAGTAACGACTTAATATTAATTAAAATTAATTCAAAAAACGACTGCATCAAATTAGATGGTTCTTTTTTATGCGTTTGTTATTATCAAGACAAGTTTATATCTTCCCGTGCAAAGCCGGTGCAGCCCGCTAGCTTTTAATAAATAACAGACTACGAGTAAGTCACATCCTTTGATTAAACTTCAAAGTGGCTGAAGCATTTGTGTTATGTACCCACATAAACATCCAGACTAAGATTAAAATGTTTGTGATGTTCATTTCTGTATGGTCTAAAAGGTGCAAAGCTTTACCGGTAGAGTATGTCATTAGCATTAAGTCCGCCTTTTGTATTCAATACAGCTTTTGTTAATAAATAAATAAAATGCTACTAATGTAATACACCTTTATTTCGTCTTTCTCATCTATTGTAGGTATATCTTACCTAGAGCTGACTAGACGAACTTTTTCCTTCAAGTCTTAATCGATTGTCGCACTAAGTACTATGAGAAAAAACACTCCAATTTATTAACAGCAATATAACTTACCATCATGTCTGTAGAGCCCACAGCGCGTCACTACAACTGGGCGGAATTAAAACTTTTCCTATTTCGCGGCGTGGGGGTTGTTTGCGGCATAATAAAAAAAGAAACTTCGTTTGATGAGCAATCGAATGTATTTACACAGTATTGTTTATTGCCTCTACAGAAAATGGGATTTTGATTAGCAATTCTATTTTTAGATTCTATGTTAGCCGAGTATAAATCACATTGTGAGATGTTCGATTCTAACTGCAATGATTATCAACTGACGGCATTAAGAAAAGAAAGAAAGTGGAATGATTTGTTTTGTGCATAAATGATAAATTTGCACTTAATTATATTTGTGGCTCATTCGTTAATTCTGATATCATTTACTTACTTCTTTTTTGTTCTGAAAATTGTTTTCCAGCTTAGGTAGCCCACTTTTAGGATCGGAAATGTGTTTTTTTTATACCACGTCAGTTGGCAGGCAGACACGCAGCCCGCCTGATAGTAACCGGTCACTGCGGTATATGCCATTAAGGGACACTTATTCAAGGGAAGGCTCATCTGATCTTTGAGCCTTAAATTTTAAGTGTACTGGTTTCCACATTAATATTGCCGGAACTCAGCCAGAGCTGCTATGGCGGCAGATTTCACCTGTGGGGGTGGTAGCTAACTAGAATTTATTATTCGCACTTCAAAAGTTACTAGCTCTGTCTTAGGTAACTTAACCGATCAATATGACTTAGCGTGACTACCCAGTGGGTTGGTAATGTCAAAGTACACCTCCTTTAAGTTTGTAGTGTTGTCTAAGCCTCACCGCCTGGTCATTAATTGTCGAAAGCTAAGCCCTTGGAAGTCTACGAAATAGCGGGTTCTATTTACTGTGTCCCGAGATTACGCGATAAATAAATGTCAAGTTAAAAGCCGCAATGTCGTGTGATATGCTCTGACAATCGCCTTGTGCTCACTGCTCAGCCCATATTGGGGAACATTTAGCTGCTGTAATACTGAGTTTCTCTAGGCTTTGTTAGGAAATTAAGTAGATGAGACACAATGTTACGTTTCATTGCACAAAATAGTGACTGGGTTAGCATGTACATATTGAAAGTTTTTAAATAATTAAGCAGATGTAACCTATTTCTATTTTTTTAATGACATGCAAGAATATCATTTTTTATTTACATTAGGTACGTATCGCTTGAGATATTTACATAAATGTTGTACAAGACGTACCAAATAAGTTAAATCTTTACGCGGGCTAAGAAGCATACTCTACGTAAGTAGTAGTTATATGTTTATTATAATTTTAGTATTCAATTCAATTTAGTGGAGGAATCTGATAACGATTTATCTTAATTTCATTCCTTGTCAAAACAATGTTTAGAAAATCATTGCCATATATCACATTTGCTTATAGAGGAAAATATTTGAAACGACTTTAAAAACGCTAATAAAGTATTTTTTATTAAAATTACCCCTATATTGACTCTTTTTTATTGCATATGCGAATATTGGCACGAAAACAAATTATTCTTTTATCTAACTACTGACCGTGTTATAGTTTGTTGTTTAGTGATTGCGAAGTAAATTATACGTAATAGTTACTGTAAATATTATGTTGGATAAATTAATTACAGTAATTAAGTTGAGATAAGTTGAATATTAAATTTGCACTCAACCATTTCATCATGTGGGGTATAAAACAAGTAATATCTTAACTGTTTTTTGATACTAACTTTTGTTTGCTAGCTTTTTAGTTATACATACGAGTATTAAACACATTCAGTCCAAGTAAGTTAAATAGGTTACTAGCGGCCGCCCGCGGTTTGACCCGCGTGGTTTCCGTTCCTGTGGGAATGGATCAAAATCCTTTCTTAGCGGATGCCTACGTCATAACATCTACCTGCATGCCAAATTTCAGCCCGATATCTATCAACGCACAGCCCAAACCACTGGACGGTTTGGGCTGTGCGTTGATAGATATCTATGTCAGTCAGTCACCTTTAAGTTTTATATAATTATATAGATTTTTGTGTTATAAGAATCAGGACCAACTTAGGTGCCAAACACACAATTAAAATTAGAATGTTCCACTTGTTGGGATTCGAACTCGCGACAAGCAATTTACTTTCATTACCACGCCACAGAATATATAATAGTACCACGCTTGCCAAATGCAGATTGGTGATCACATCAATCAAAAATTTTCCGATCCAGGAATCGAACTAAGAACTGATACTGGGAGAATTACCAGGCTTTCCAAATATGTTTCGGATTGTGTCAAAATCGACACATATTATACGGATCAGGAATCGGACCCGTGATCAGCTACTAAGATCTAACTTACGGTCCTGTGCAAACTGTTACTTAATAAATATAATGTTTTCCACTGCAAGACGTGCTCCATTATGGAAAACAATTCATCATTACGATGATGGATGAGGATGCTGGGCAAACATGGGTTGGCATCGCAAATCAGATTCGTTTTCGAATAATTCAATCCATATTTTGACCGAACCGGGAATCGATTTCAGACAATAAACATCTATCTTCGTCTTAGCTAGGAAATATTAATTGTCATTGAATGAAATTACAAGATGGCGTCGGTTTCGGTGGGAAGTGCTTCGTGTATTTCCCAATATTTTTGAATGCGTCCACCTACAACGCGGGTTGTGGTGTGCGGCGTTTTGAAAACACTTGAGTCATCAAAATATACATGAAAATGGCAGCAGTAATCCTTAGAAACAGGATTGTATTGCCAGTTACACTGCCGCGCTAACACGCGGCAGTACAAGAAGAAGAAGAAGAATGAAATTACTTATGTGCATTAAATATTAGAGGACAAGTATTCAATGAGATTATTTACATATTATTATAAGTCAAATAATTACAATTCAATAGGGATAACTCAAAAATCCTATCAGTTTGTCCTATCTTGTTAAAATTTTAATGTAACCACCTCACATGAATCAGCCTATTTCAAACCTCAATAACGACATGTTTTACAAATGCTACGAGCATGTAGCGATAGCATACAAAACGAACGATTTAGTCTGCTTTGATATTTTTGTATTTTTTTTGTATAAAGTTTTAATAACCCATCCAAATATTGACCACGCAAAAAGTGGCTTTGCTTTATTTTTATAATGTGGTTTTAACAATTCACCTTCAATTAGAAGGATGACAATGAACAAAGTCAGCTAGCCAACAGCTAGCATATTTATCGGTCTTTAAAATGCAACTCAGTCAAACCATCTTCATTTCTTTAAATAGACACGGCAAAACGATTGTCGCATCGGGACTTGAATATGTATGATTGTATGGACAATAAAAAATTACTAGACTGACGGCATGGTTAAAGATACACAATAATGTCACTTAAACTATATTTGAAAGGGGTTTGAAGATTTTTGTATGGAGGCTGGCTTACCTTGTGGTACGCCATTTTGTTTTTTTTTTCAAAATAGCGTTCACTTAAAATTCTATGAAAAATCGATACCTTACATTAATACAAACATAATATGTTATTAGACAAAAACCTGTAAAGTGTCACATTTTAAAGCTATAAGCAACTAAAGGTTTACTTCTTTATTTTAAGATTTTTTTGTGTCAAGTTATAGTTCACATAAAATTCCTTAAAAAATGGATACCTGACATCAATACAAACATAAAATGTCATTACACAAAAACCCGTGAAGTGTCACGTTTTAAAGATATAATCAACTAAAGATTTATTTTGAGTTTTTTTTTGTCTCAAGTTATTGTTCATATAAAATTCATTTCAAAATGGATACCTGACATCAATATAAACATAAAATGTTATTAGACGAAAACCCGTAAAGTGTCACGTTTTAAAGATATAATCAACTTAAGTCTTATTTCTTTATTTTAAGATTTTTTTGTGTCAAGACGTCATAGTTCACATAAAATTCATTCAAAAATGGATACCTGACATCAATACAAACATAAAATGTCATAAGATGTCATTATTACTATAACTTGAGAAAAAAAACTCAAAATAAAGAAGTAAAACTTTAGTTGCTTATATCTTTAAAACGTGACACTTTACGAGTTTTTGTCTAATAACATTTTATGTTTGTATTGATGTCAGGTACCCATTTTTAAATGAATTTTATGTGAACTATAACTTGAGACAAAAAAAACTCAAAATAAATCTTTAGTTGCATTATATCTTTAAAACGTGACACTTCACGAGTTTTCGTCTAATGACATTTTATGTTTGTATTGATATCAGGTATTTATTTTTGAATGAATTTTATGTGAACTATAACTTGAGAAAACAAAAACTCAAAACAAAGAAATTTTTCTTTGGTTGCTTAAATCTTTAAAATGTGACACTTTACGGGTTTTTGTCTAATAACATATTATGTTTGTATTAATGTAAGGTATCGATTTTTCATAGAATTATAAGTGAACGCTATTTTGAAAAAAAATCAAAATGGCGGACGCGTAGGAAGGCCAAAATCTTCAAACCCCTTTAGTTTTTATAGCAAAGCAAAGCAAATCAAAGTGTTCAAGATTGTATTAGACACAGTCATGACCTAATTAATTTGTTTTTGTGTATGACGCATGTTGGTGTAAAAATAACTAAACCACAATTTAAAATAATGAGTTTAAAGTAGTGAAGTATCGAATGACTGGGATGCGCATTTGGTAGTGACCGTATCATACACACGTTGTACTACAACATTCTTTCCCCTTGATAATTTTACTCTGATTATATTATCAATATCTTTACATTTGGATTACACAAGTGACGACAGGCACGTAAGTAGTCAAAAAACGTAGCTTGACATTTTTGTTAAATCGAATACCCATAATATAAGCGCTTAAACTATTTCTTTTGGGGTAAGATTCGGGCATGCGATGTCTTCTTCATGTAGGTATTTACTATTAACAAAACTAGTCTGTCCTAATATTCAGTACCGTGCCAACTCTGCCTAAATTATATAGTATCATAACGTGTTGTCTTAAAACGAGGAAAAAGTATCATACAGAAAACATAATTAAAACTATTCCAATATTTGATGAAAAACCTGGTAAAACAAACTAAGAGACAGATGACAGAAACGTAAGAGGTTTATAAAATGTTTTTAAAGACATTCAAATGTAGGTACAACTATTTTAAATCAACAATACAGCTCTTTATTTTATTTCTTCTTCTCGTTTTCTTACAAGCTGCTCGGTGCAGGAATTTCAATAAAGACTTACAAATAGAAAATCCCCAGTGAAAAGGTGCAGGTGTGCTCAACATGCATGTGTACGCAGTACTTTATGCGTTACGTAATATCGAATGCAAATGAATGCACGAACAGATTTGCATAGTATAAATGTTGACCAACCCTGACACAGCCGGTCTATATTCTTATCTGAAATGATTTAGTAGTTAGCACCAGTTTCTGGGTTATATATATTATTATGATAGTGTCGTCTGTAAATCAAGAAGTGGATAGGTCAAGTGCGTAGTAGATCAAACGAGAAATGATTTCAAACTTAGGTTTCCGATGGTTTTGAGTTTCGAACTCACATGAATTTTTCGCAGCATTTTGATAATCAATTTTTTATTTGAGATTAATTTTATGTTAATTTTTACTACTCGTTTACATGAAACAGAACAATAACTACGAATGACGTAATCATTTTACTCTTTTTTACTGAGATAATACTCGTATATAACTAAAATAGTCAAATAATTATAATTATGAAACCTGTAAATTTAAGATAATTCGTTCTTACAAAAAAAAAACATTCAAAAATACAAAGACAATTTTCTGTATGTACTGTCAGCTAATTCCGCAAGGCAACTGGCAAGTAAAGGGCATTCTGTAAGAAGAAAATAAAGTTAAACTACTTGAAGGATTTCGCGTCGTGTGGACAAAAAGAACAAAACAAGAGACAAAGATCGATCGTTTTTGGTCTCCTTGAACTGTCTTTAAAACATTTTAGTATGTCACTCCGCAACCTATAGACAATAGAATCTATAGATATAATAAACATATATATTGGTTATCCATAGGCAACTTTTTATTCACGCATAAATATCAGTCCCCATGGGATAACAGAAATATTAGTCTTTACTATTCCCGAAAATATCACAGTCCTGAGGGATAATGACGTATAGCATATATGCTACACATGCAAACCCCCGGGGGAACGTGTCTATGGAATCTATTGTTGTTAAACAACGGTTATTAAATGTAATTAATGTCATTTAATGCAAGGAAACCACACGTTTACGCTCAAATTATCGTAATAATCGTACGACGAAATTATGTAGGCACTCCATCGCGAATAGCCATTCATTGAATCGTTTTTGTTCATCCAATTACTGGGAAATTAAGGCGAATTTCACGCCAGTATTTCCATTATGTAGTCTCAGGCTCACGGAGCCTCAACACCATTCGTTAGTGAAATTCAGTAATAAATATCCGCAAACGAATTCTGTACGAAATGTTTATGCCTCAGATTAATAACTAACGTAGATGCCGCGCTAAAACAAAGAAATAAATAAAGTAGCAAGCGAATTTATATATTCATCCTTTTCTTTCTAAACCCTAAATAAAAAGGAATGAAAAAATATTATCTTGCTCTCGTTGTCACTAGTTTGTCATGACTTTGTCATGGCTTTGGCTTGTCAGCGTTTGAAGAAAGGACATTAGCCGGGTTTAAAGAGAACATCGAAACTTTTAACTAGGGTTTCACGAAGGGTTTATCTGTGGCATGTGGGTAAAAGTAACTCAAAGTACGAGACAAAATGTGTTGAGACAGATTTTATTTAAAACTGATCTCTATGTTAGATTTACTCTGAGGTTTTTGCATTGCGTGACGTAAAGTGACATTTGCAAGGTATTTTTTCCACTGAAGATAAATGCTTTGCAAGTAAATATTTCAAACGCTACAGAAATGAACTTTTGTTAAGTTTTATAAGTGCTACAACTTGAATAGAAGTACCGTTGGGGCTGTATAAATGTTTTTACAACCGTGAAGGACTTTATAACCTGAAATTTAACTTTAATACAGCTTTGCTACGTTTTAGGTTAACAACATGTGTAGGTCAATGACGCGTTTAATAGTGATTCTTTTTTTGCTGTAATCGCCAGTGGGTTTTGATTAACTTTTGGAATTTTTTTTGTGTGATGGACCTGTGTGTTTTTGATATTCCTGTTTAATTTTATGTTTTTAAAACTTACCTTCAATGTTATAATATGCTTACGACACTTCTTCTTTGTTATTACTATAAATTTGTACTGTTATTAATGCACTATGTCTGCATGATAAATAAAAAGAAATTATTATAGAAAGAGCATTATTATTATCATGGAACAGATTCCACATATACGAGTATGATAAGTAATCTCTGAATGTTAGATGCTTATATTTTTGGCTTCCCATTAATTCGTTGTAAGCCTCATACGTGTAGACGTTTCCATCCTCTATAATTAGATTCTGTAATGTATCGGTCCATAAACATTAACTACATAACATCTATGATGTTTTTTTCTTAAACACGGGTGACCGTGATAAGTCGTCCTGGTTCGAAACCTTGTTAAACCTCCTATTTATTTTTTTAATTTACACTTGTCTGTGAAAGGAATTCAAAATCATAAAAACTAGCGGGATAAAAAAAAACTCTTGAAGTTTGTGAAGTTGTATCTTCTACCTTCCAATACCCCGCTGCGGCCATCTAAGGCGTGATGTCTTTGGAAGACCATGAACCTTTCGGTTTTTTTTTTTTTTTGGAGGAGAATGCTAACCGCAGGTTAGAAAAAAAAAAGGTTAGCTAGACCTGCGGCCGTGTGTGGGACTCGAGACTAAAGCGTCCACTACCCACTAAAATCCCCCGGATTCCCCTTCACACCTTGGGAAGAGCCGGTGCCAGCCTTATGGCTATTGTCCAGCCCATCCCTGGGTACCCCGACTTGAAGGCCTCAAGTCGGGGTGGCGCTTAGGGAGGGCCACCCGAGAAACAAGGTGACCCCCAGACTTGGCTCGGGCGACCTGTGCAATGCGGGCGTTGGGGAGCTGATGATGAACCCTACCCTAAGTCACAATGCCACAACAAGACCCTTAGTAGGTACTCCAAGCCGTCATAGTGGTAAACCACGAAAATCTAAGCAACGCGTAGTTGATTACGTAACTATGTATATAACCTTTAACATGTAATGCAAAGTTATCTCTCTCTCTCTCTCTCTCTCTGGACATTATTCACATCTAACCTCAAACTAAACAATTCTTGATATTTTCAGACACCAGCCATCTGATAAACATACCTATATACTTTTGTTTTTAAATATTATATGTTACTGTAATACAAACAGATATGATGCTGACTTCACAACTATTACGAGAATGGATCATATATGAATCATATAGACAACACAAATAGTAGAGTATCTCATGGCAGTAAAACCATAAAAACAACGCATTACTTTAACATAAAGTTAAAACGTTGTTCTCTTAGAATAAATCACTGTCCAAGTGCACCATGCATAGAGCTGACAAAGCTCAGCTATTTACAATGAAGAGTAAATAGGTACGCTCTAATATAATAGGGACGCGCGCGTCACGGGCGCACAAAGCGTTA
The DNA here is from genome assembly GCA_949319885.1 of Mecyna flavalis. Taxonomy (NCBI): domain Eukaryota; kingdom Metazoa; phylum Arthropoda; class Insecta; order Lepidoptera; family Crambidae; genus Mecyna; species Mecyna flavalis. Next base: position 14,657,069 of record OX439426.1, read on the forward strand.
ACACACATTGGCAACACGCGGCAGCCGCATAATACATATTGTAAGCCGCTTACTAGCATTCTCGTTGCAGGTGCTTACCGAGCTCTGCATAACTTTCAAGTGGAAATCCGTCAAAATTTGCTAATAGACTAGCGAGCGGACACACAAAGGCCCTGTGAACATCCGATTAGAAGGGGTTAATTGAACCTCAGCAATAGATTCGATTTTATATTCAATCGGGTAGAGGCAAATCAATAGATTTAGTTTTGGACCTCTTTGTGTATTTGTGGCGTAGTATCGGATAATTTGTTGTGTCAGTTTCTGTGAAGATAGGTGGACATCACATACCTACATTGATCTGGCGCCAAAACAAGCTTGAGCATTGTATTAAGGATAATTATCAGAAACAACGAAGGTATCATTAAAGTATACTAAGTAAATCATATAAACAGCCAAATACAGGACAAGCACAAATGTTTATTACGTAAAGCACATAAGACCAAATTCGCAATCCAGCCAGTCAGAATGCAGTGTTAAATTAAAAGTGGTACCTACTTACAGAGGGCGCTAATCAATGGAAGTCAAGACGTTACATTATTAAATTAATATAATCTTTCGAAGACGTATATCAAAATATTCGATTAACGGAACATCAAGTAACATCCGATTAAATATGTCCAAAACATTTTTATGACGCGTTTGATTAATGCCGTTTCTAAGAAGCCAGTGTTTTCAATAGGAGTAGGGCCGTCTGCACGCCAACTGCTTAGTTTCGTTCCATTGAACTGAAAATTACCGAGAAAGTAGGCGTGGCCAAGAGAGTGATGGGTGTGAATTTGACAGAGGTTGTTAATTATATCCGGTCGATCCTCCGTGGTTCTGAGGAAAATTACGATTCAGGCTCGCACACGCGCGGTTTGATGGAGTCATAAAAACAAAATTTAAACGTCGGGCAGAAGATCGTTCCATCGAAAGGTGAAACATTTTATTGCGTACTCATGTTAGTACGTTATTGTAAAATAAATTACACAGTAAAAGTGAGTGATGCGAAGGAGCGTTTTTACGCAGCTACTTTTACAGCTTTTATTGGAGGAAATTTTCGCTAGCCGAAATTTAACGATCCGATTAGCGCAATTGTTTTATATAGGGCAGACGGCTAAAAGCTGGTTATACTGCTGTCAGATAAGTTTGTGATAATGTAGGTATCTGTTACATAACTTGATGGTGACTTTTTGTCTGTTTTCAAAAAAAGAAGTGAGATTATTTGTCAGTTGACAGAAAAATTAATAACTGACAGCGATAAAACCGACCCTAATTGAGTCAATGTATCTTAAAATACCTTCACATGAGTTTATGTAAAGCAAAACCTCTAATAAACAATTGTATACATGATGTCATTTCATATTAATGAAGGAGATTGTAACGGGTCGTATTGATTAATGTGTAATTTTTTCCACCCACGACACATCAAACTGGATATCCCGACCCTTTTAATCATTACTAAGTCCATGTAAACTCCGATGGATCGCCGAGATCAGAGTATTAATTACTAGGAACTTTACGTACCCGTCAGTTACACCACTCCATTATTCTGCTTGTCCTTTGAAGGACGGGTTTCATCATTGATTGAGAGACTGGCTTATTTAATTTTAAATACTTCTTGTGACCCAGAAAGTTGTAGTAATTATCTTGAAATGAAAATTTTACTCATATGATATTTTGTACAGAGCATCGTCTAACATGAATTCAAACCTAATCAATATTAGCATCATTATCAGCCATACGTGGAGAAGTGAATAAGAAATATAGAAGCTTGCCACTACGATGACATACTTCTTATACACGCCGACTTTACCTTTAACCTCAGTAAAACAAAGTAAACAAAAATAAATCTACAATTTTTGTTGAAATTACTTTCTCACGAGTAAATTATTAAAGAAGCAACAAATTCCCAAAACATCGTCTATAAATAGCGACAGTTCGAGTAACAACTTCGCTCGTTTGAAGTTCACGGGAGTCTGACCCTCGTAAGTTAGGCAACTTACATTTGCCACATCTTCCGTTTTTGCAGAACCGTTTGACTTTTAGAGATAAAATGTTGAATCATTCGAAAAGTTTTTTTCAAATATTCTGTAAAAAAAAATCACAAAATTTTTCGTCTCACGTCGGAAAATCGGCGTAACTTCGACTTAAATCTCGATAACATTACCTTCCTCGTCCTTTTTTGAAAGAATTTAGTTTTGGACAGAATCCTTCGTAAATGTAATTTTTTTTTCGCATGGGAAATGCCGTCGGCCCAAAATGCAATGGGTCAACATTATCCCACCAAAAACATTTTCATGTAAAATGTTGCCAAGACTCGCAATGTGGAAAAGTTACTCATATAGAGCCTAGCTTCTTACCTACTCTACACGCCTTAACTCTACAAGGCCTTACTTCACAATCTCTACACCTTAGTCAAAATATGCGCCTTGGCCATTTCGCTACATTCACATAAACATAAGGTGAAAAATTAATTCACTGTTCATCATTACTTTTTTATACAATAGTTCTTGTAGTAACGTTCAATTAATGAGCTCATACAGTAGTAGTAATACTACTACGAAACGATGTAGCTAATTCGGACGAACACAATATAACCCTAATTATCACTTTGAGGATAAATTCGTTTCATTATTCAGAGCAAATGGTTCTGAGTTCTAATTGTAAGATTATCTCGTGCGCTATCTAAATTAAATTTGCTGTCGTGGTTAAATTGTAAAATATATTAATCTGATTCTGTTACTCGGATTTTATAATAGTAGGAGTTTTATTAAAAAGAAATGATTGTTGCAAAAATTAATGCTTATTTTACAAAATGAAATATTAAAACTTTATATTTTTCATTTGTGTTTTAAAAATTGTATGTATTGCTTTTCTTTTTATAATAAAATAATGGCAAAATATTCAATGGTGCCTTTTAGGTATAAACTGATCAATGTATTGGAATCCTACAAAATCAAAGTAATATCACAGATAATAAAAGAAAACTTATTCATATTTATATAAGCCATTCTAAGTAAATAATTATAAGTAAATTCTAAGTAAATATAGGAGAGGGTATACTTAAATTCAAAACAGACATTCTAGGTATATATCAGATAGGCTCAGAAAGACTATAATTTTCAAGTTTCAACATAAATAGATTAATCGACCCAAATAACCATAACCGGTGTACTTGCAAGAGCCTACTTGCAACATAGCAATTTGATAGAGCTATGCGGATCAATGGCCTCCATACCATAATACTATCGATATGAAATGCCGGAGGCCATACCCCCATAGACCGGCAACGCATCAGCGATCCCTCTGATCCTCTGAGATGTCCATGGGCGGCGGTGTTTGCTTACCATCAGGCGACCCGCTGGCTCGTTTGCCACCTCTAACATAAAAAAAGAAAGTCCTAGAATTTATAAATATAAGATGTCATAGAATCATAGGATCAACTGGCCCGATGGAGCATTCGGTTGCGACCCTTCCCTATGCACCAGGGGTCGAGGGGTCCAGGGCCCAAATCCCACAAACAAACATTCAATTCAATAACACATAAAATCTACCTAAATCTTAGAAACAATACTTTCATTATTATTTTTCAAATTAATTCTAATAAAAAGCAGACTTCATACATTTAACTTAGTATATTTTTATAATATAATAATAATAATAGCTCATCAGAATATTAAACTCGAAGTTACGAGATCTCAACCCAGCTTATTTCGGCTGTTCGCTTGGCATGGAATTAGATTAGTCACGAGCTTCTACTTCTTGCAAAAGATGAACTGATTCCAAAAGATTTATAAAGTTAAGTTTATACAACTAGTTCTATTTATACCAAAGTTCGTTTCACGAGCTTAACAGGGCTGAAACTAAGGAATTATAATTGGGACCTACGCTTTTCGAAACTTTAGTCAAGGCGAAACTTGTACGTTCCGCCTCACTTGTTCGTAATTTGATAAACGGTATCTTCAAATTACGCTTTGTGCTGAATAGCCTTTTTAGGAAATTATGAAATAAATTATCAGAATTAATATATAAAACCATGCTGTCGCTGAATTACCAGCATGAATATACCAATATTTTAACACAGTGCCATCTAGCCTCAAAGTATGCAAAGTTTGAGTATAGTTTTGATTTATAACAAATCAAGTGAACTTTATTATTAAAACCAGAAGTAAAGTCTACTTTAACAACCTACTATTTTTATTTGATGCTAATACGTCATACTTTTACTCGTATTACGGTTATTGGTAAACAGACTTATTTCGTCTATAAATAATGCAACACACAATTTTTTTTTTAACTTAAAAGGTTTTCTAATTTTAGCTTTAAGTTCCGACAAGCAGCACCAGCAGAAACTTTATTTACACTTCCCATTTCACTGTGCCGATTTAAAAACATTCATCCGATTTTCCGAACATCGACGAATTCCTAAGATGTCAGTTTGCCAATCGCTCGCGGAGGCGGCGATGGATTTAGACCCTGTCACTTCGGTGCAGGTTTCCCGGAATGGGAACCTGTCTCAATTCCCGTTCGACCGTCTCCGTCGAGCTCTCGAATCTAATTGAGGGCGGTTAAACGAATGGACTTTTTTGCAAAATGGTAATCGTGAACCACAAGTAGGTGTATTTGTTTATATCACTTCAGTCGGCAAAAAACTGACAAGCATGCAACCTATCTGATGGTAAGCGGCAACTATGACCTATTTTATTGAGAAGCACGGCTTATTGTGCTGCCACGCTGTCAGCTTCTCTGAGCTTCGAACTTTTAATTTAAAGTGTAGATGGAATACAGTCATACCTATTTTGATGGCCAATTTCAGCAAGTGGTAGCTAGCCAGACGGATTCTGATTACTATTATTTTTTTTACCTTACGTCTTATATTTACAAGTATCAATCGTTTTACCATTACAAAACGGTACTGAGCTTCATTTCATTGGGTTTATTTCTAGATAAAACTTTACATAATATGTATGACTGCTTTTCGCAGTGATAAAATCTCCCCAAAGAACAAAGTCAAGCCTATCTACAAACCCCAAAATGTCGTAAAATTAGCTCGGTTTTTCTGCACGGTACCGAATCCGTGGCTTTCCCCACGATTGTAAACAGGAATCTAATCTGAGTCATATTTTATACCCATTAAACTTTTGGATAGCGACCTCAGAGGGAGACAAGGGGTCGAGGGGATTATCCCGCCTAGTTACCTGCTTTTAATTCAAGTTTCTCCCTGTAGATTCATAATTTAACTTCGGACTAATACACTAGCTAGCTCATTACTTGCTTGTCGGATACATTAATCCTCCACGTTTGATGTTTAATTGATTCCCCTGGGATCGCTTTGGAATAATAATGTTTAAGAGAAAACTAGATAAACATGAAAAGTATGGTATAATCAAATATAGCCGTAGTTCTACAGCATTGGTTTGAAGGCATTTAAACGTTTAAATTAGTTATTCAAAAAAAGAGGAGGTTTTCAATCTATTGAATCATAATTCTGTAATGACCTGTAGTATTTTTTGAAAATATAGCAATTATTTGGCCAAGTTGGTGCATTTAACAGAAACTGCGTTGTAGAAATTGGTAAAGATAAACCAAAGCTGTGTGTAGGTAAATACACTCTTTGCAGATAGTCAAAACACATGTTCTAGGGGATAGACGAACTTGAACAGAGACATCAATGCTACCGTATGTGTCTTGTTAATTTTCTCCGTGTAGTTTGTGTTTCAACATAACGTCTTGATCTTCTCAGTAATACCTACCCAGGCTTGTCCGTTTCCATTATCGATGTTATAAAGCCTTTATGCGTAGAATCCTATCCGACATCCTTTTATTCAAAAACTGATACAGTTCATGTTTATGCATGTTCATAAAAATGTTCTTTAGTTTATAACTGGGAATCTAAGTTCACTAACCGCTATTTCAAAGCAAGGATAATTATCCAGTATCTATTTATAGATGGTTAGATACTGCGTCCGCGTAACTACTTTTGCTCTCAGCGGTAGAGTTAAGCCATTATTTTCCATTTTCTGCTAATCTCTTTAGTCCCTTGTGTACGACATATACACTCTTTCTTCTACTTCGAGCAAATTACTAAGTCTTATTTATAATGCTGGCTTTGGATATACATGCCGTCTTAAGTCGGTGCCTAATACCATTTCTTATAATTTTTCTAAGTAAGAAATTTACTTAGAAAAGTCTTCTTTCTTGATTCTTAACTAAAATATTTAATGATATTTAACAACAATGATAATAAATAAGTCAAGATTACCTAGGTAGAAATTATTTCTAAAATTTAATCAATAGTAGTGATTCTAATACTATTACTTATTAGGATTATGTAAACATATTTATGGTACTTATATCCCAGGTAGATGTCGTGTTATCGTGTAGAGTATATCATGTGCAAAACATACTTACGTTTTACCTCGTTTTGGACAGTTAAATGATTCATAGACATACATTAAACATGGGTAACCCAAGAGACAAAAATAATATGGACGGCAAAGTTTCGAGGAACCGTCAAAACCGCCTTTTTATGGTTGCGTAAAAATTTAACGACAGTGGCATGACTGAACATTCCTTTGCTTTCACAGTAGGAAACGCCGATGTAGAAGTGAAGGGATAATTCTGTATTCAGTGCAAGAACATTAGAAGAAGACAAAATGTCACAAACGTTACTCTGGTTCACGATATGCATTGTGGTGGTGACCGCGGAGGCATCGGTCTACGACGACGATTATGACACCTACACGAAGGCGTATGACTACAAAAATTCAGGTAAAGTTCAAATAATTTTACTGTCGACTTTTATTTCCATTTATTTTACCGTCTATATTCTACCAAAGGCAAAGTCCGAAGAAGGCGTCTCAATTTCACCGTGAAACGTTTTTCCGACTTGGATTTCGTAATGGAACACGAAAGGGAATAATCGGTAAGTACGTTAAGGTTTTTTAGATATACGACTCGTATAGAGTATAATTGTAAATTGTTGTCCACAAAATCATATTTATTTTTCATCATATTTCGTAAATAGGTACATCTTTACTTAAGTTCTATGAAAATTTAGATGAAAATGTTTATTCATAAAACAAGGTAATGTTCGTTCCATTTAACTCTGAGTGCATGCTGAGATATCAAGTCATTGTCACAATGATAGTTATTGGCCTCATCACCAAAATCGCAAAGGTTAGTGACAGCTTAACCAAGCCGTATAAGTATATGCCTACCTTTATTCTAATTTGATCATGATTTTCAATTAGGTACTCTATGCAGTTAGCTAAATGAGACCATTCAACCTAATCAAGTGAACATTGTTATCATGAATTAAATATTGGCATCGATAATCGTCATTATTTTTAATATAATTTAATTAGCTCGAGCATTATACTTCCGCTCTAATAACATTATTGTACATTTTATTATTGTTATAATTACTGAAACAACAAATTTTTAAAATAATGTATTCTAATTATAAATGTGATTTGTTAAATAAATCGGGTTACTGTTGCTACTTCGTTTCCGCACAAAAATGAACTATATCTGAGGCCAAACCGTGATTTGGAAAACCCTGACATCAAATCACCCAAAAGGTCGAACAAATGATGAAAATGATAGACGTCAATTTATTGTTCTATTCGTTGCTAAACAGACGATTGCTCACGCACATATAACTTGACATCAAATCGGAAACAATTGGTTTTCTATTGCCTAATCGAACCAATCGCTAGGAAACCGTTATCCTTTCCAACTATTTTCTCAATATCACGACAAAGAACCAAATGTTATACCTACAGCGATTACAGCAGAAATCGTTGTTGTAAAGTTTCCAAATGCGAATTCCGGACGGGTCCCGCCGAAACCATTTCTAACTCGTGCAACATTATGATCGCTGATACATTTTATGGCCTCCATTACCAGTCGAGACGTTCGGAGTAGCATGCTCAAGTGGAAAGCTTCTAGTTACGGGTAACGAATGCACTCATCGCTGAAGTGCAGACCGGTAATACAATTTCTCGTTCCCCCATTGCCATCTTGGGGACAATTTGGCGTAATGCTTGTGCACCTAGCATTCACAGAGAGCATTGTTTAAAATATTTGCTAACATCGCCTTTCAGCGCTCGTGTTCCTGCTTTTGTAGAGCTGAGAACGAGAATTAGTGTAGGTGTGAATGTATGAGGATGGAAGTGGAGTGAAATGTTTGAGGAAGAGAATTTTAATTAATAAACTGTGTAATATAGAAAACTTTAGGCAAGTTTAAAATAAACAGTGGTAACATTGACAGCAGATCTGATTCATTTTACATTAAATTAAATAAAATCCATTTTCGAAATGTTTTAAAATAACTTGGAAATTCTTGGGCCTGTCTCTGTTAGGAGCTTTAAGTAGCAATTTAAACAAAAAAATCATCTGTACCTTTTTTACTTGCTATAATATTAAAATATAAGTTACAGTTTTATCTTATTAAGTAATGCATTAGGTACTATAACTTATTCTGGTCTACGAGTATTAGTAATATAACGTAATAAATGCTTGAGCAGCCATCAACGTGCAAAATACAACTAGAAAGGATGTTTAAACACAGCGGAAAATCTGGCCATTTTTTTACATTTTTGAAGGTTCATATCTCTCTTAATTATTAATTTATGAAAAAAAGGAAAACATAGGGACATGCTAATAGTGGTCATAGATTTTTGGAAAAAAAAAATATTTCACTAATGGCATTATCCAGGGAGAAAACAGGGGACAGCGTTTGTATGGAAAAATGGCTCCTGCCTTTCCTCTTAAGTCCCGTTTTCAGGCCGAGTGTAAACATTTGAGGATGTTTCGTAATAGCTATATAATTCATAGGCTTCCTGAGAAATTAAAAGGGATTTTCTCGCCGTTCGAGTCTTTCTATTTTCACATATTTTGTAGCTGTGATGCGAACTGTTTGGGATGTGGTAGTAGGTTTAAAGCGTCGCTATATATGCGTAAGCTCAATGTTTTAAAACCCAAATCGCGTCTATTGATCTTTCTATATGATAGCTTATAACAATAATGAATGTTAATTAATAATACATTTTGTCCATGGTGGGATTCGTACCCACTACCACTGGCGCACAGGACAGCGTTATCAAATGCGCCGTCGACCCATTAAAAATAAACAACCATCACGTAAACGTAACATCCCAAAACAAAAGGCTAGTGTTTCCGCTGTTTTGTTTTCCACGTATCTTTACGTCGTTATAGAAAATTCGAGTGAAAATATTCCGGGTTCAATTTTAAAAGACACGTTAGTTCAACGCGGCTCTTTGAAATATAAAACTATAGTCTTCGAAATGGGAAAAGCAGAAATCCTTTGAACATTTCGAAATGTAAGGAACAAAAGATTTATGGAAACGTGAAAGTAGGTTTAACAACTCACTTTTATGTTTCACTAATAATATACGTGTAAACAGTAATAGTTACTTGAGCTTTATACCTTAAAGTTGATCGGACAGACATGTTTTCGTATCTATTTCATTTGTTGATCGAGATGTGTAATGTTGAAAAGTTGGAGGTCACGAGGTAAACATTGTACTTATGCATGAACATGTTGGTTTGTGTCAGTTTGTATGTATGTGTTTCTATGTATAATCTATGAAGTATTTATCTGTTGTCTGTCTGGCACTCATAGCACTACAAGTTTGCTTAGTAGTTTGGGCTGTGTAATTCGTAAGGATTATTTATTATTATTTTTTTGTTAATAAAATTTTATTTCGTTAACAGCCAATGGCGAGAAAATGTTTTTTAAATATTATCTTCAGCAAAGGATTCAGGAAGTCTTAACCTCCACAAATCAAACAAAATGTGGACAATGTTTCAGATTAAAATCTGCCTAAGAATATTTTGCCCTTACGTAATGTAACTTTATGAGTGTAATTTACTTAATTGGTATCATGATGATAATTTTTGTGACATCTTTATGCAAATAATTAGGGTAGGTAAAACGTGCTCTAATTATGTACCACCATACAATTTATTTGTAGAAAAATTAGATAAGCGCATCACTTTGAAAAATACAATAATATACCTCTTGATCGATATCAAATCGTTCGAGTGTGCTGGTGCAGGTAATGTTTTAACAAACAATTTGGCCACTTAAAAGGCTAAGTGCGTCAAACCTCTAGTTAACCTAAACCTAAATAACAATGACATTCAGATCCTAGGAATAAATAAATCTCTTGTCATTATTCATACAGCGACGTCTAACTTGAAACTAGTTAGCTTGTGGTATGGGTGCCAGACAACGAATAAGCATTATTAATGTATTTTTAAAAAACAAACATACATAGAAACCCCAGACCGATACAAGCAGATATGTTCATTGTTGTTCAAGCACTAAATGTGTGTACCGTATGGGGATCAAACCCGCGACCGACTGATATCACGGATCCATAAATATATTGTTAATATCGAACAAAGAAAAAATAGTCATCATTTGTATGTATTCTGCATGAGATTCGAATCTATGTCCCCTGGCGCGGTTTAGTAGGATCACTGCCAAAATTGCAAAAACGCCGACGGGCTATCAATATTTATTAGTCGAAAAAGACGTATAAGATTGCCAAATAATAAAGTGCTTTTAAATTAGTCTTAAGTTGGTACAACGTTTTGATAACCTTGAATCCTGATGGATGAGGCGGAAAGAGAAGGAGGCATTTTCAGTGGTTCTCATCCCACTCGGACAAAAAAAATGTGATAGCTATTCTGTGTCTAGATGTGTATCTGTTTATTGTATATTTAAGTACCTATGTATTTGTTGTACCTACTCACTTCCGGAACCCTTGACAGGAGAACTGAACCAATTGGAACATGTTTGCACAGCCGTTCGCTTGTGCAGATTTTCTTACAATTTTATTCGACCGGGCTAGTAGTAAATACCACAACAAAGGTAAATACGTACTCTGACTTTTTTGAAATTTGTAAAGGTTGATCCGATGCTCACTGTAAATAGAAAAAATCTATAAGTGAGTGAGTTTATAGCGCCGCCACGTGGTTGAGGAGTAAACATGGTTGATACGATTGTTTCTTTTGTCAAAACTTTCAACATTATAATAAAGAAATATATAGTCACCATCCCTATTTTAGAACCACCAACTAAAAACGGTAAGTATCCATAATTAGCAACCCATTTTCAATCATTACGAATTTACAAGTCAATTATTTCGGCTAATTACGCCGAATTATCCGCGTTTAGTGTCAACCCATAGGTATCATATAGAACGTAGAGCTCATTCGACAGTGTACAGTTAATTAATCCTTCGGATACGGTCCCATTAGGCGAATGGGGTTCCGTTGGACGCAATTCAGTCGTGGAATGATAGACTGAATCACTAATCAAGCGAAGCAAAGATCAATCTTGAAGAAAAATCGGCCAAGGGCGTAACGGAACTCTCGTGAAGAAGGATTTAGGGGCTTTATTCGTTGACGTGTTGAGGCATTAATGCCCATTATAAATGCGAAAGTACGTATTTGTTCCACTTAACGAAAGTCATAAAAATATGCTTCTAAATTTTTCTGCGAAAAAAGAAATTCTAGATAAGACGCTCAGGCCTAGGAAAAGTGTAATTAGGTAAACATGGAGCGTCTTTTCTAATGAAAAAATGTAATGGCATGGTTTTCCTAATTAATAATAAACAAACGAAACTCCCTTCTCGTAATATTCTTTTCTCAAAGGCAGGTCGCGTATCCAAGATCCAAATCGCAGGTGTCCAGTTGTGATTACTTGGCAATAGGTGTCAAACTGACTCGTTTGCCTCCCTCGTTTATAAAATACTAGCCTTCCGCCCGCGGCTTCGCCCGCGTGAACTATAGGATGTAATCCCGCGGGAATATCTTTAAAAATTGTGGTCTATGTGTTGTTCTGATGTATTACGCTATATTACTGTATAGTTTCATTAAAATCAATTCAGTAATTTTTACGTGAAAGAGTAACAAACGTCCATCCATACTTACAAACTTTCGCGTTTATAATATTATATAGCCTTCCGCCCGCTGTTTCACCCGCGCGAAATTTCTTTTTTCAAATATCCCCCCCCCCTTCCCTCCACATTTCCGGGATCAAAAGTACCCTATGTTCACCGGGGATAGTGTAGCTATTCAATAGTGAAAGAATTCCCCGTCACTGCGCTGAAATGTTTATCGTCAGGTTTTAGTCGGTAGGGCCGAAGTGCGAGTCCGCACACCGCTCGCTCGGGACGAACCTCCGTCCCTAAATGACCCCCGGCTTTAGCAGGGGGGGTCCGGCGTCCGTTTTGTCAGGGACGCCGGGCCGGTGCGTAACAGCATCTCCTGACGCAAAAAAAAAAGGTATCACACATATGACATCACGATCCCCGGCGCAAAAAGCTAGGCCACTACTATCAATCATGGGCTGGTCAATAGCCACCAGGCGGGCATCGGCTCGTCCCAGTCGGTTGTGCAGGAGAAACCGGGGGAGTTTAGTGGGTAGTGGACGCTTTAGTCTCGAGGCCCACACACGGCCGCAGTAGATTTAGTAAGCCTGCGGTTATGGTGCTTCCGCCGCTTCCGGTTTCACCCGCGCGTAATTTCTTTTTTCAAATATCCCCCTCTTCCCCCCACATTTACGGGATCAAAAGTACCCTATGTTCACCGGGGATAGTGTACCTATCCAACAGTGAAAGAATTATCCAAATCGGTTCAGTAGTTTCGGAGCCTATTCAATTCAAACAAACAAACAATCAAATCTTTCCTCTTTATAATATTAGTATAGAAAAGCGCTACATATTAAAAGTTTCTAACCCAACTATTTAGGTGTTTGGTCGTCAATTAACATTTTAATATTTTTTATTAATTATGTAAGTAAGCTTTATGAATACATATTTTTCATCTCATTATTTAAATATGTTAACTAAAATAATTTGAAAGGTTAGGTCAGACTTTTATCTTGAAACTACGAGTATATGACTTTACTGTTAAACATATTTTTAACGCTACATAATAATATGTATTTACATTTATAAAAAAGTTTCATCCTATTAATGTAAAGGCTCATTAATTTAAAGTTACCGAGACAATCCACGCTTGCTGAACGCAGGGTGTTTAGTACAAACCTATGTAAGTTATGTTCTAAAGACCCTGGGTCCAAACAAATTTCCGTTTAGTCGCATAATGCCTAATTCGCAAAATGGCTACCGAGTCTCGAAAGGACTACTTCGCAAAACGCCCACTTAGCTAAAGGACGACTTCGCGTAATGCCTAATTCGCTAAAGGACCAATTCGCATAATGGCTACTTAGCTAAAGGACTAATTCTTGAAAGGACTACTTCGCAAAAGGACTAATTCGCAAAATGGCCAATATTTACCAAATGACTTAAAATTAAAACCAGTTAAGTAGATTCATTGGTAATATTTATTGTTTTTTTTTTATGAACAATATACATTCTAGATGTTAGTTTCTTTCGAACCATCATAATATTTCAAAGTAAAAGTACCAGGGCGTCAGAAATAAATTCATCAACTTCCATTGAATTTATGCTCTCCTAGTAGTTTCAAATAAACAAGAACCTAAGTTTTGACGCATGACGATACCACCCCGGTGACGTACGACCTACCATCTCAAAGGGGACATTTATGGAAATAAAGTAAAATACATAACGATTTTATAATTTTCTTATTGTACATATCCGCTGAACGATTGTATCACATTCGTTTTTTTTTTAAGAAACTAACATCTAGAATGGATATTATTCATAAATAAAAAAAAATCCAATAAACATTACCAATGAATGTAACTGGTATTTGATTTCATTTTAACTTTAAGTTATTTGGTAAATATTGGCCATTTTGCGAATTAGTCCTTTTGCGAAGTAGTCCTTTCAAGAATTAGTCCTTTTGCTAAGTAGCCATTACGCGAATTGGTCCTTTAGCGAATTAGGCATTACGCGAAGTCGTCCTTTAGCTAAGTGGGCGTTTTGCGAAGTAGTCCTTTCGAGACTCGGTAGCCATTTTGCGAATTAGGCATTATGCGACTAAACGCAAATTTCACCTGACATGAACGGAGGACCCTCAGATATTATACCACAATACTATATTTATCAAGTAACACGAATCCAATGAACTCTTTGCCTACTTAATGTCTTACACCTGCCATATTTTAAATGTTCGAAGTGAACTTTTGTCGTACGTCTTTAAGCTCGTTCGGTTGGTAACTTTACGAGGAACAAAACTCTAATGTGCAATGGCGACAAAATTTAGGGTTCACGATATTGAAAGAATGAAGGAAAAAATAAAAAACATTTATTATCCTCAGCACACAATTTGTCATAGATACACATACATATGCACATAGAGATTACATAAACGGATCACAAAAATAAAAAAAGTAGATAGGCCAATTGGATTCATCTCAGCTTGAGCTGCCGTCATCCATCATTATGACTTTCTGGCATTCTAGCGACAGACATTGAGCATATAGCAATATTAGATCTATCATATTTTTATGTCACTTCGGTTGGCAAACAGGCACACAGCGTACCCTGGTAAGTAGCACTGCGGCGCCTATTCCATTTAAGGGTAAATACATTACCAGAAGCATTTCCTGATCTTTGATCGTTTAATTGCAAGTGTGCTGACTCTCACATTCGAAGACACAGTCAGCTATCATGGTGACATATTTCACGTGGTCGCTGGCTTGTCGGACTCTGGAAAAGAGAAAAATCGTAATTTATGACAGGGCAGAAGATCTATAATTTTTGCTTTCATTTAATCAAAAACTCTTATAACTCCGTCAAAGATAACAAACTTTCGTCAATAATTTTGGTATGCCGGTATGTTTAACTACACTTAAAAGCTAGCTTTAGTTTAGAATGAAACCGATTTAGGTTTTTAAATAAAGTGAAAGGAAGAGGGTTTATTCGATACTTATGGCCGTAAGCATAGCTTAAAAGCATAATCCACTATAGAATCCAGCATATAACTATAGAACTTGACCTCGGTATAACATATAAATCATATTTGATACGTAACTTAACCTTGTTATGTTTTATTCCTATATAAACGCTGATAATAATTATTAAATTATGAACACAAAATTTTAAGCAAGGCCCACATAATGAAGGTTACACATTCTCGTACCTAAATGTGTATCCTTTTTAATCACAGCGATTCTTCACCTGCGAGATCATAATAATTGTCAAATAAGATCAAACGAGAGCAAATGAGAAAATGCTTCACGGTTTCACCGTGTATTACCTTCCTTAAAATTCAAAATGAAGGTGTAAATTGACGCTACACAAATTCCTTGCTTACAATTTTCTCCTCGATACGAGGTATAAATTTATTCAAGCGAGCAATAATTGCGGATACCGAGAGAACATCTTATAAGAGACGTATACGTAGTATTTAGCTCAGTATTGATGCTTCATACAGTGAGACAAGGAGGTAGATAGTTTTGTATGTGCTGAATAGTTGTTACAACTATTTTCGTAGCTCTTGAACGCATGTCGTCTCAAAGCCTGAGGGTTTACTGTTCTATAACCATTTCTAATAACATAAGTGCTCAAGCTACTTCATGTACACGTACGTTGTTTTGTAATTCGATTAAAATTAAATTCACGCTCAAACCTAATGGTCAGGTTCGACTATATTTTTATATACAAAGTTCGATTAGCTTCACTACCACCGTCACAGGTGCATTGTCAGGCTCTGGTTGCATTCCGCTAATAATAAAACTGTGAGTCTTCTTAATATAAAATAATGGTATAGATATTTTTTAATATTATAAACATTGCAAGTCAGAAGCGTGTTTAAAATTAATGGAATAAAAATTTTTGAATTGATTAAATACGAAATCTTACATCATTCAAACATATTCGTACACCCACACGGCAGAATTGCCGCAATCTACACCCAAGAATAGATTGCCCTTGCGTTTTTATATGAGTTAATCAGGCAGACAGGCACGTCGCCCGATTGATGGTGGGCAGCCACTACAGCTTAAGTATTCCATTAAAGGGACACTTCAGGAGAAATCGCTTATAGCGCTGACTCGTAAGTTCCTTTGATTTCCGAAATTTCCAACTAAACCTAATTGCCTATTACGAGCAAAGTCAAACTAAATGTCCACATACTATTAAAACGTCCGCAAGTTTTGTTCGTTCCTCAATTTAATCGCTTTTCACGAAGATGATGAAACATTTCATGCTAAATTGATCAGTTATCGATTTATAAGATTAGGTACTACTTCCTTAATACCAAATCTTCAAAGCTTATAAAAATTGAGATACAAAGAAAAAGGAAATTCATTTGAAGCCCGATATTATAATAAACAAACAAAAGAAACAAATTTTAATTGAGACAATCTATCTTTTAAATATATTTTGACAGCTGTAACACCAAAAATTTGTTTATGTTTATCTGTCTGTCTTTGATGTTTTATTCCATCTCTAAATCTTGTAAAACATAATAACGTGCGCTTGTTAATTATGTCTGTATTTTTTCTTAACTTCATTTATTATTCAGCAGGGACTATTCCTAATGTAATAGTGCTAATATTAAAATATCGCTACGAAATAAAAATAAATATTAAAAACATTTTTCCAACTTTTGATTCTAAGTAACTTACAGCCTATGAATCAATATCAATCACAAGTCAATGAAATTTTGGTCACGTTCTCCCATATTTTACTGTGCATTTTGTATAGTTAGATATAAAGCCACCTTTATTCCTTCGTTGCGGGAAGCCAAAGTGATCCGGTTCTTGATCGGCTTAGAGTAATTTACTGAACGACCCACAGATAATATCAAGTCGAAGAAAACTAAGCCACCAGAAATATTTTCTCTTTTGTATCGAAAAAATACCTACCACCTACATGGTTACTAGCAAAGTATTGATATTACTGATGTGCCTACAGACTTAAGGATTAAAGGTACATCTACTAAAGAAAACTCATAGAGAACCAAAATTTTTAACAAAATTCCGAATTTAATTAGTCTTAAATATTTTTGACAGCCTTTTTTAATCTATAGTGTGTTGCATCCTGGTAGTGAATTCACCTAGGTGAAAATAGTGGAATAAACCGTTACTATCATATCAGATACTATAAGATCGTTGAGAAAAATGATAAAATAATTTATGCATAACAAAATTGTTATCTTGCATATATTTTCTGTTCTTATTAAATAATTTATAATGCCAAGACTCGTCAACTCAGTACTAAAACTGCATGGGAATAGCTGCCGCGGGAAACCTCACGTAAAACATTAATGAGAAAGTTAGCGCGATAATCGCCAGCTTCAAACAAGGATTGAAGCGAGATCCGGCGAGAAGAAGCTCGCATTAACATTCCTTCGTAGAGGAGGCAATAATGTGGGTGTTACACAGCGAAGCGTTTCACTCGAGCAAATGGCCGCCTCACAGGGGAATATACCTTTACACTACCCGCCCAGTTATTGTACCAAGCTTGTATTAGGCAGCAACCCGACTGGCCCGCAATCCCAAAGTAAACGAGGGTCGCGTAGCTAAAGAAAATTTTAGGAGTTCTTTTCACGCTTTAATATTCAATATCTTTCGGTTCCGTGTAATTTCTATTTACATTAGAATTTCGTTGTGAAATTCCGCAGCAGAGGCTGTTACCCTGCACTGACGACCACAGTTGCTACGAAATTACAATGAACGCGTATCTAAGCCAATTATGAGCGACAAATAGGTTGGGCCTACGGGAATTTTCAAGGGAGCCTTTTCTTTTATTGAGCCGCGGAGTTACTGGAATGACGGAGCAATCTCTGATGGTACACTCGAATTTATCGGCGACACACTCGTTGAGTGTACGGCCACGTAGGGCGATATTATTCGGTGGGGGTGCGTTTTGTTTACAAATTGCTCCGCAGCGCGTGCTTGCCTCGGCTCGGTTCGAATCACCTCGAGATAAAGCGGCTGCTGGTATTCGCCGATAATTTTCTTCAACCTTGTTTTATACGCACATTGAACGGTGATTCCGAGCGTGAATGGATCGATCCAGTTTACGACATGACGAAATCTGACACGACAACAGAGGGATTTCGTGCGTCATAAATAGAGTTTGGGTACATTTTTACCCACCGTTTACAGTTATAGACATTTTGATGTTGTAATACTAAACTTGTAAGTGCATCTTTTGGTTAAAATTACGTAATTGGGTAAGTTTTTCTGTTGACTTTATGGCCGTAGAGGAGGGTTTCTTTCAGATTCGATTCTGCTTTAATAAATAAATAAGAAATTATATTTATGACAATAATGTCAGTCATGGGCGAATTTGTTTTAAATAAAGAAAATCTATCATAGGTAATACTTTTAAAAAATGGTCTTATGTAATATTTATGATGCTTGTTTATTTATTTAACGTGTATGAATAGTGTGTGGATATTCAATAGGAGTTATTTTTAAATACACAGTTTTCCCCGAATATGGTTATGCACACAACAATATTATTTTGAGAGTAAATTTTTTATGGTTTCTTCCGAGAATTGTCTGAAAGGGAAGCTTTTTCAGTGCAATTGTAAACAAGTCACGGCATATATTTGTGAAAAATAAAGTATTATACAGTGCTATATTTTTATTCGATTGCTCATTTTATTAAACTATACAGATTTATTTTGCAACATAGGTATAACAACATTATTTTAACAATTTATACTTTCAAACATTATAATTAATATACATTTGATTAATAATTTTTAAATTTTAAATATTTTTCTCTCACGTGATGTTTAGTTATTTTATTTATCAGTAAAACTTGCCAAAGAGTGAGCAGATCGTTTTACTTATTAAAAATCATTAGTTTAATATTGTGTCACATTACAATTTACTCTCAAAACGAAAAAATGTCTATTAGAAAAGCCAAATAGCCCAGCCAGATAGTACTCAAAAGAACTGTAGGATGCATGACATCCAATGAGATAAATATGTTCTTGGCAGATAACATATTAGACAAAAAATACTACGAGTAGGTATGTGGAGTTTCTTATCAAATGCACGGAATAACGTCTGCGGACTCTTGACGAAAACCAAACTATTTTCCACCAACTTCTCGGCACAAAAACTTTAAGAAGAAGCAAAACGCCGTCCTTCTGTAATGATAATAACATCTCAAAAAAACGAGTCATGTGGGCAGTAAATATCACAATAATATCTTATATTCATAACATAATTCCAACACTTCTCATAAGTAGGCTCTCGCACATTCCGTTTATTATATTACCTACCAGGCTAATACTTTAGCCATTGTGTCCAGACATGTAATACTCTGTTCTAATATAAGTGAAGATTAAAGGCCTCCTAAAAGCGTCACCGTTCTCGCCGTCACATCTTTCATATAAATTAAAAGAAGGAATAGAAGGTCCTTCCTCAAACGATTCCATTGGACTTTCGCATCTCCTGCAAAAGCATTAAGAATATTTTTTCCTTGATATTCGGACGTTACCAAAATATTTATCTGCAAAATTGTGGTCCGACGAGAAGGAATGAAAAATGTGACCCTACCACGACTTGTATAACTAAACCTTTAACAGCGTTAGTGGATTCGTTTATTTTGCTCTCAATTTGTTAGCAGTGTTTTTTATTTCCTTTTTTTCTCTTGAATTTATCTCAGATCTTTTTACAAAATATTGGGAAAGGTAGAGGTAGTTGATGAATGGCCGAAAAATCGCAAGATATTTGTGAATAAAAACATTCCCAGGTGTGCACGGCTAGCATTTGGCATTTTAAGCTACAGTAATTTACATTAAGGAATACTCGTAATGTGCTCTTAATATATAAGGTTAGGACATTTTAGGAAACGAATCTTCTATAACTAGCTTTGGTCTAGATGTTCCAACATGGTTCCAACATATTTACACCAATAATGATGAGTTTGTGTTTACGAGAATACTACACAGTAGGTTGATTTGGGTATTAAGTTTGTGTTAAATATTATTGAGTTCTAATCTTTACAACTCTTTTCTGTTGTGTCATTTGTTCTCTTCTGAGAGCTTGGTTTAATTATAATGTTATTTATGATTTACATATTCCTTACTCTGTCAAATCGATTTATGTGGTTTGACCAATGTCGTGTTAATTATTTCCGTGAAACTTAAAAAAACCGTTTTAATTGCAGAAAATAGTTTTATCAAATACAAAAAAAACTCTCTTTCGGTAAATAATCCCTATTGATTATGAACTCTACATACGAAGAAAAAGCAGCAAAAAACTTATTATGAATATAAGTTTTTTACAATCACAATCAATATTGACATAAAATAAAAACCTGTGCGCTAATATTATTTTCCAAGCCACTTTATTATTCGAAGCCAAAAAAACGTAGTGCAAATAACTGATGGACATTTCCATTTCGTCGAAATAATCCGCCATATTCAATTTGTCCGACATATTGAATTGCTGACGAGCTTAATCAGACCAACGTGTATCTATGGTTAGCGGATTAAATGATTATCCAATTTTGCAGTCGCAGATAATTATGACGTAAGCGTAAATCAAAACAAAGGATGCACAAGATATTATTAAACAGAAATAGTGATAGTATATAGTCTAGTTACTGATTGTAGAGATAAGACGGTATGATGTTCAGTGATAGTCGACGAAAACCACGCCTTGTTTCATCTCCCGCGATTCACCATGAAGCAAGAAGATAAATAACAACCACAGTTTAGTTAGTGAGTGACTTTGGCAATCCAACATAGAACTCTTTGAACACGATAAAAGTTATTTAACGTTTTCGCCATATTAAAAGATCCTCAAGTACTTATGATCGGTGAATCATGATTCTAAGTAAAAAAAAAGTCTGTAATGTTATAAAATAGCAGAACCACAACTACACCATTTCTTATTTCAAATAAAGTGTCAATAAAATCAATAGCAAATAATTTAGATTACGCCACGCCTTTTTTTATTTTTTCGCTTTCTTTTCTATCTTATCTATGGTAAGTTTTGTGCTTAACGGAGCAAACTAATGGGTTCCGGTTTTCCATTTAGTTCGAAGCCCAGAAAAACCGTTTAATTGTATTGAAGTACAGTTTTCAGTTTGTTTAACCACAATAGAAATAGATCGAAGAGTTATATTCGGTATCGCAGTCGGTGCGGATTGACTTTCAAAATAGAAATACTAATACGAGTGCTCAAGCGAATTAAAATTCGAAAATATTTTAACACTGTGTAGGTTTTTGCATTATTTATTAGAATGAAAATGTATGACAGGATCCGTGTATTCGAATCTCAACTAGTGAAAACATTCACGTAAAAGATATTGATGTTAATTTTGTTTTTAACACTACATTAATTTGTGGTGCTTTCGGCGTTGTTGTTTATGATATCCATTACACAAGTAACTACTTACTAAGAGATTAGTCAGATTAAACATATGATGTTGTCCGATCTTCTTTCTCCCGAACATGTCAGGGTACGCTTGCGATAAGATCCAGAATTTGTCAAGTCCAGTTATTATGTTGAAGTTGACTACCATCTGACCTCCGTAAACTTAGCAGGGGAACCAGACCAATTGGATAATGGCTAAATGTTCTCTTTTCTTTTACAGAGAGCCGAACATGTACGTCATCAGAGTTCCGCTGCAAAACCGGCCGCTGTGTACCCATGTCTTGGCGATGCGACAATGAGAAGGACTGCCCCGACGGATCAGACGAAGAACCTGGCACTTGCAGTGAGTACAACACTAACGATCATGTTAATATACAACATTTCTTCGCAGAATACATAAAGATTGAGCTTAACCTATCTGGAAATCTAGGGCAGAAATGGATTTTTGGAGTTACAAATTTGTAAACAAAGGTTTGGCTATGAAGTCATATTATGTTCAGTCATTTTGAGCCTTAGTGCTTGTTCACGTTGAACGTGCGGGCGCGGTGGCGGGCGTGGGCGCGGTGCTTGCTACATAGCCCGCGCGCGTGTTTGTACGTGAACACTTCGATACTACGCCATATGTTTGATATTTCGCGCTCGCGCCCGACACCGCGCCCGCGCGTTCAACGTGAACAAGTGCTTACCTTAAAAGCTATGATCTAAGATAGATATAAAATTTATTTAGAAGTGAACTAAGAGAACTCTTAAAGCAAGAATAATCTTTATTTAATTGAAGTAGTTTATTTAATTGAATGGTAGAACAATCAAACAGCATAAGAAAATAAAAGGTTACATTGATATCATTAAACATTCATGGTTAGTATGTTTGATATCATAAAAAGGTTCAAATAAAAAATCATAAGTATATAATGTAGATACCTATTTACTGTACGGATTATAAGATGAGAATTTGGATAAATATTTTTTATGAAACAGAACGCTAATTGCTCTTCAACTTTTCCTGGCCGTTTATTCTTTCGAAATATTTCCCCGTTTCCTGTCGGAGACGAACCAATTTAGCTAACAAAGAGTTGAGTTTACATAGGCACAATGAATGACAGAAAGCAACGGCAGCAACTTAGGACAATTTGTGTGACTAAAATAAGTAAACAGTGTTACTTCAGCAAATTTACTTTCGGCCCTGCCCAGGCCCCTTTGTGTTTAGATACAGAACAATGAAAAAACAAGGTCGCCAAGTGACAAAGCCAGATTTGAGGCTATGAAAACCGGACGATCCTCTAATCCAAACGAGGGTTATCCCTTCGTGTATACGAGGAACACGCTCAACGTACTTTCCTTTGCTAAACGAGTGCTCTTACTCTTTGTTTGTCTTATGTTTTTATTTATTTAAGGTTTGAGAGATGAGGGTAATGTTTAAGTTCAAACAAATACTAAGTAGTTATTAAAATAACAGCAGATTGTTGGTAGTCACTCAATATTTAAAAATCAACAGCCCCTTGGTTTGCGTCTAATATAAAATAAGATTTATATTACGAGATGAAAGTGTCCAATTTTAGTTAAAATATTCGTTACATCAATGTTAAAGAAATTGGAAAAACTATTATATTGGAGGCTTTAAAAAAGTTTATCAAGGGTCGAAGGAACTGCTGACAGTCACACAGAAGGGTAGACTAGAGATAATTTCTGGCGAGGAATCCTAAAAACAATTATCTTACAATTTATGAGAAAAGTTGTGCAGTACCTACGTAGCACGCGTATTTCGGCCTTAGCGAAGCTCCCGTGAAGATTAAAATCTTAATTACGGACCAAAGTTTTCAGGATTAATTTTATAATCTTTGCCCCCACTTTTACCTGTTATGAATTGTGAATTAGAATTCCATTTAAGTCCATTGATTATACGACTCAAGTTAATTGACGAGTCTAATCAAAATCTAAAAGGCAAAGTACCAACATCATCACAAAGCGACCGCGACGTTATTAAGAAACTCCGCATCCGATTTGCGACAGATTAGAACAATGCAAACAAGTAATTTGTTGCTTGTCATCGATTCCAATGTTTGAGAATTTTGATGAGTTCGATGAAAGAATCCCTTTTGGATTAAAAACGAAAAGGGATACGTAGAGGAAAACCTTTAAAGCTTTAGCAAATACAGCTTTTTATGTATATTTCTATGAAGAGGATCGATTTAAAGCGAAAACCGAAAGAAATGTTGTAAAGAATGAAAATTCCAGTGATATCGAGCCTCGCCTTAATTCATTTACTGTTCACACGTGACATGAAGGTTTGGGAGACGCGGAGAATACTTACCTAAGGGATAATAATACGATGTGTTCAGGACAAGTGAACCGGCAAATTATGCTCTGTAAAAGAAGAGGGGTTTGAATCCGATCGGGCGGGTTTACCTATCTCGTTTTTGCAGCCTAGTAAGAGTATGGTTGCGTACAGTTTTTGCCAAGACTGGTGTAAATCAGAATTGTGCTGAAAATAATTGGATGGTATAAGAAAAGGTGAATTTTAACTAGCTATCGCCAACAACGTTGCCCGCGAATAAACTGTAACCTCTTAGTCATTCTAATGCATGTTAACTACATGTTTAAATTAGATCAAAAGTTTTACCGCGATAGTGTTACACTACACATTGATGCAAAAGCAAAAGATATTGACGAAAATATCTATAATCTTGTTATCTAAAAGCCGTGGTTATTCTTCCGGTAAAATTATGAATGAAAACGTTTGGTCCTTTGTTGCCTATAAGTTCGCTTAAACTAAATGTGGATCTTCACTCTCAGATCAGATTATTATACCTAATTAACTAGGCTAGGTTAGGCGACGAACAATAACATGGCGATGATATTTACTTTCATCCTTTTTAAGCGCTTTTTTTTTAATTTCTAAAAACGATTTTACAGATTCTAGGCTTGTAGTTAAGGTCATAGTTTTTGGGCCTGCAAAATTTCGTCCTGATTACAAGAGGGCACATCGCTTACACACCCAATGGGATCATGTGTAAGCATACATTATGACATGTGTCTGCTACCTATGTGGTAGATTCAGGATGGGTGTTGTATATATCATAGAAGGGTCCGCAATAAATTGTGATTGTTATCGAGACCACTTTTCAATATAAGTGACCCGTGAAATTATAGGATCCAGGCGTTTTTACAATTTTTGCATGTTCGCGGGATGATGTATCTGTTTTGTTTTTATTTTTATACTTAAGGTTATGGTTGTTAACATTGTTATGGATTACTCGTAGTTGAAATGATGACAAGTAAGTTTGTAAAATGTTGTTAAGAAGCTTTTAAGCTTAGGAAATTAATTATGGCTTACAACATTATTAGAGGAAAAATTATTTTATTTTTAAATTTTGGCGGATTTCCCATGAACTTTGTTGAAAACTTCCGAAGAACTTAGGTGGAACGCCCAGAGCGCGTGAAGCGGACTTTTAATTCCTTGTTTTGCTCAAACTGTAACAATGTATAAAAAGCTTGGTCGAAGTTAGCAAAGGCTTTATTTCAAACGAGGGTTATGGCAACCGCGAAGTCGCAACTTCGTGCACTGAGTGCCGCTGTAAGTCGACCCCACAAATGGAAAAACCTTTTTATTTGTTTGCGACACGCGATGTTTTGTCGAGGCACATTTGCGCACAAGCACTTATGTGCGATGCGGATGATTCTGCAACTTTTTACGTCTACCACAATCTCGCGAGAAGTTACGAAGACACCTACCCCATTACATGCCCCCTTTACATGTGACGGATCGTTAATGGATGCTACAGCGTTTGAATTTCATAGTGGTATCGTTATCGTAACGTAAACCGGGAAATCTGTTATCGTACAAAAATCCCCTTAATGCGCTCAACATAATATTGTAATGAAAGTTTAATGCTGTCGAGTTTTCCAAAAGTTTTTAGCGTGAATATTACATTCATTTATTTAATTTCTTTACTGTATTTTCTTTCTATATAATAAATAGTGTTTTACTTTTATAAGTAATCATAATAAGGGTTTTACTTGCTTTATTTTACAAGTGGACTTCATATTTTTTTTAAATTCTTGATTCTAAATAGACCTGTATTCTATCGTAGTCCCAAATAATAAAACATTACTTTAGTATTTGGAGATATTGAACGTAATTTCAAACTTGAGTCAAATTTGAAACGCAGCAGACCGAAGGGATTTAACAACCGACAAACATTTCTGGGCGAACAAATAATGTAAAGTAAATTGAAAGAAAACAGAACCGATTATAGCAAACACTAACTAATTATTAAGTTAATCGCAAAGACTAGCAAAGTTCGGATTGCAAAGCCTCATAATTGGAGTTTATTTAATTTGTTACAAAGACGTGGAACAATATTAGACTGTAATAAGGACTGTTTAGTATCATTAATTACGCTTAGTCTCGCCCGCGTTTAGCATTAGCATTTATTATTTTGAAGTCGTACCCGAGAAGCATTTTAAATGAGTTTGCGTTGTCAGCCCGAGCCAACTTGCTACTGAGTACAGCCATTTTAATCAGCTCAGTGGACTTAATTAGATCCGTTAAATATTTAAAAAGCCATTACAGATCTGATTGAATGAAATTAACATGCGACGGAAGCACTGAGGCGTTTGATCGCTTTTGATGCAAGGGATTAGGCCATTTAAAGCCTTTGTTTGTAGGCTTAGAGTTTTACGATGAACGATTTGGGCATTTACTGGATTGTGTAAATAAAGCACGCTCTAAAATTGTGCATTAAAATCATTGTAATTTGGACACAAATAGAAATTCCTTTGAGTGATTACTGAAGATGATTTGCAATGAAAATTCACTTCACGAGATAGAAATGGGTCGCGAGATTTGTTTACCTCGTAAATATATTTACTACGAACGCCATTACCTTTTTTCCTAATTGTAATTTGTTTTTAACTTTAATTGCTTTGGCTAGCAAATGTTGGTTCTCATTGATAAGACACACCCTCAATACTATCACTAACTAGTTGAAGATCAGATGCAAAATGTAGTTTTTATACATACAGCGAACCAACGCAAGTGTCCGGAACATAAATTTGTTTGCACCACGGGCCAGTGTATACCCGCGTCTTGGCACTGCGATGACACACTGGACTGTCCTGACGGCTCAGACGAACACCAATGCGGTAAGGCTAGACCTGGAACAAGCATGGTGGAACATCGGCATGGTTAAGAGGAATTAGGGGAAATCGTTAAGTGCATACGTTCAGGAGCATGCGAACTTGATATCATGGGACAACACTATTTATTTAAATAAAATAATACTTAAAATTGAACTGAGTGAAACTAAATTACATGTAACAAACAAAAAAAATGAGACATGATTTTAAGCAACTAATTACGTTATAGCGAAGACATTTTAAAAAGAATTTAGGGTTCAAAGAGAGCAATTTATACATAAATTGTATAAACGTCCTTTCTAAAATGTAGCAAAATCCGATTAGAGATCTAAACATTCAGTTAATATCATCGTCTGCTATATAATCAAACTTGCAAGGTTTATTTTTATGCACCGTGTTATTTTAGTCTATCATAAAGTCACGGAAATGGCATGATACAAAAGAAGTTCACTTTCTTTCACTCGACATACAGAAAGACTGTTTTGCTAAATCTGATTTGTTTATTTTCTTACTTATTTAGCTTATTACGGCCTCAGAAAGAGAAAATATCATAAGTATAAGAAAATTACCGTTCCTAATTTCGACAAGGATAGATTAAAGGTGAATAATGTTTTTATCCATGCCGACATTACATTTCTTGGTAAAATTATTTCCGCCTTGAACTAACGTATTAAAGTGGTGTCCACCACACATTTTTGTTGATTTTAGGTGTTATATCTATTTCCATCTGACGTTACTGTAAGTTACCGGTAACAGTGGCAACACTGCTGTATTTCTTTACTGTTTCATTCGGAAGGGCATCCATTTGCCTCTAGTTCTGGAATAGTGCTGTGTATGTAATCATATACATATATAATCATGTGCATTTTCGCATCGTACTTAGCATGAGCATGAATTGGGTTGACAGAAGTGGAGGCGTGCGGCCCAGAAGAGTTCACGTGCCGAGGCAAACACGGGGAGTGCGTTCCTCTCACGTGGATGTGCGACGACAACCCCGACTGCTCTGATGGATCCGATGAAAAAGCATGCAGTAAGGGTCTTCTTAAGATATCTACTGGTTTTACGGCCAAGGAATGTGATTTAGGTATAGAAACAATTGCCAAACAAAGTCAAACATTCAAATAGATACCTACGCAAATTCATAATTGATAAAAAACGTAAGCATCTACTTCCCTTGTAACTTTATAGCTAAATGCATTAACGAATAAAATCTCCCATTCCTTGACCGTAAACAAACTGTTAATACAGCGTGATTACCTATCTATGCAAATTTCTCACATTAACTGTGCAACATAAAATTACACCCCGCAGAAATATTGACGCAATGTTAAACAAATTGCGCATTTACATAATCACCCTGTGTTTAGTATCTTCGTCATCTGTTATGCCGGGTCGGCCGTTGTACATTTTTATCACCGCAATTACAATGACCCACTTATAAGATGAATGCACTCTAAATCGACAGTTCATTGGCTTGTCATTTATCTAATTTGCGCAATTGGTTACTTGAACCATGATATCTAGTTATGAAAACTGCATGATGCCGACCTACATCTTTTATCTTTTGTTTAAGTTTATATCTGAATATCTAGCACAAAGAGCACAAGTTCGTCTTAAAAAAGATATCGTCCCATTTACAGCGTTGAAATACGCAAAAGCTTTGGCACGATTTTCGGGTCAATTTTCGCCGGTGCGCTCACGAGTCTCTAGAAAAATTGTGTTTACTTTGTTAGCCCCCGGATCGAGTGGAGTCGATGTTTAACTATTCCTCTTTGGCGCTAGCGGTATCAATCAATCATTGGGGTCCCTCCCCGGCCAAACACTCTGTATTCTATCAACGCCCGGCTCATCCGTCTATAAATTCTTATCTTCCCGCACAGGTCCGAACCCGCCCCGAGGCGTGACGTTGCGTGTACACTCCGCCACCCAAGCTTTTCTTACGCCACCCGACGGCCTTACCATGATTATGTCATCGCTTATCGCATTATTCGGCGCTGTCAAACTTCTTGTGACGTTTGGAGGTCGAGATCTTTGTGCTTGCACTTTATCTTGTATAGCCTCTGTTGTGATGATATCGCAACAAAATAAGAGTGTAATAAATCCATCAAAAAATGAGTTTCTCACGAAGTTGATTAGTCTTGTTGGAACTAAACTTAATTCCAGGACTCGAAAGTAAAAAAAGAATATTTGAAATTATATTTCTGCTTTACTTTTACCCCGCAAAGAACTTGGTTAGAACTTTTCTGTGAACACTGAAGTTCAATTACAGAGGCTAGGATGAGAAAGGTATTCGAATATCTGAATTCAGTATTACTGAAAATTTATGTTCATCGTAAAACAGTGTTAAATCTTTTAATTCAGACATGAAAGGGTTTAGCAATCGGTAATCCATTAGGTATTTAATTATCTTAAAATTGTAATACCCATAATGTTTTGTTTATCGGCCACGTTGACTAGTATATATCTTTGTAGTGGTCTATATAAAATAAATATAAACAACGAGTGTTTCCTGCAGTCACATAGTATTAGATACGTCTGTTCCAAAGGAATTTAATTAAGCGTAGCGATTTCACAAGACTTCACAAGAAACGATTTAAGATCATTTTTAAAGGAGAAAAAGTAACAGATAATGCAGACCAAGAACGAAATGATAAATAATAAAATAAATTATTATGCTATCTCCCGCAATACGCAATCTTCGTTTTTATGTTTTAGAGGATTACCTACTGTTATTTTTCCTCCCTCATTACTTAATCGAAACCAACGCTGGAGGGAATATAAATTGTATCTTTCTATATGTAGATTCTCGATGCTTTGAATTGTGTGCTCTTTGTGCTAATGAATCCACTTTGTTTGCAAAAGCAATTTCGATTCTCGAAATCTTTTCCCGTAAGTGAACGAATTCTGGAAATTTAGAAATCCACTCTGAATTTCAATATTGTTTTTTTTTTTACGATTTTATTATATCACATAAACATGTCACGAAATCAGAGTTTTATTCGAAATTACTGCTCCATGGGTTTGGTCGCGCTTTGTGAGGGTTAATTACGAAGTCGCGATGCGGAGCTTTGTGTTAAATAAATCATTACAACAAAAGATATTTTTGAAATCCAAAATATTACAATGTATCTATGAAAAGAATGAAAATTCGCTATTATACTTCAACAACATAAATAGACAGGTAATTACTTCACTAAATGTTTTAAAAATAAATGTTTTGGATAATATTCAATATAGTATTGTAGTAAAGCTTCATTACGTTAAACCAATACAAAATAATTTCAGTAGTCCAAAGCTATAATTGAGCTCAGAAAATATAAATATACGAGTACGTCGTTGTGGCAAATGTTATAGAAATAAAAGTAAAAGTTAAATGTGCCCAACATTTAATAACATTTCATTTGTCATTTATAAATACGCAATAATATGCATAAACGAACCACAATTTTGAAAAAAACTTTTATAATTGCCAGCGTAGAATTCTATTAAAATGTTAAATATTTAATTTAAATCGTAATATAAACTTCCAACATTTAATCAGTGGTACTCCAAAAATTACAATTTAATTCATGGATTTCAAAATTAAGTAACACAATAGCTACAATTCATATCGGGCTGTTTCCACTGGTTTCCACGGTTGTAATAATTTATCCCCACTCACTTTTTTCTTTTTCTACCGTGGATTCTCGTGTTTTACGTTGCCAGTCATAAAACGGAATTCGACACTTCCGAAATGTACATTTTCTTTTTTTTTACGTGGCTTACACGTTGCCAGTCACAAACCAGAATTCGTCACTTGCATTTACAATTTAACTTTGCACGCGTGTTAGATTATGTCATAGGCCTATCCTGTCCACCGAGGCGGAGCGAGGCAGCGGAGCGGAGAAACGATGAAATATTAACCAATAAGATTACACAAAATCTCCGCATAGACATAAAGTTGCAAATTGGTTAATATTTCTCCATTTCTCCGCTCCGCTGCCTCACTCGGCTTCGGTAGACAGGCAGCCTTACGCACTTAGCGGCCGGCTGCGTTGTGGCACGCCGCATTGCGGCCAGCCGCTAGTGCGTTCTAGGCCTTTATCCTCTAACAAATCAGATGAGACGTGTCGCTCGGACGAGTTCACCTGCGGCAACGGGAAGTGTATCCAGCAGCGATGGGTGTGCGACGGCGACAACGATTGCGGCGACGACAGCGACGAGGTCAAGTGCCCGGCGCCGACGTGCCAGCC
Source organism: Mecyna flavalis (assembly GCA_949319885.1). Taxonomy (NCBI): domain Eukaryota; kingdom Metazoa; phylum Arthropoda; class Insecta; order Lepidoptera; family Crambidae; genus Mecyna; species Mecyna flavalis. Next base: position 14,687,783 of record OX439426.1, read on the forward strand.
GCAGACGCACTTCTCATGTGCCGATGGACACTGCATCTCCGCGTGGTGGCGGTGCGACGGAGATATAGACTGTCCTGATGCCAGTGATGAAATGGTAAATACTTGTAGTTTATCGGAATTAGTGAATCGTTTATCATGACCGAGGTTTTGGTTGTCTACATTTTTTTCTGTAGAATAGCTGTTGTTGTCGTTATGTATTTTAGAACATTATACAGTCAGAAATGAAAATCTTCGAATAACAATTCTGTATATGTCCCGACAGTGTAAAATGTTTGAAGATCAATGAGGCAGTATACCCTAAAATAATATAAGTACATTAAGCAAAAAAAAAATAAGATACCGTTTGAAATGGTTCCAAAATAAGCATTAAATTATTATACAAGCTTTAACGCCAACGTTTGAGATATTAATAAGAACGCAGTCGGTAATGAAACCTTCATGTGGGTAATAGAAATAAACGTGGGTCGTGGGCATGTTGAATAGGTATTCTAAATACAGGAGCGCGGAGGTGTTTATTCAAGACTATTTTAATGTCTGTAAAAATATCTGCATAATAAATGTGGCCTTCAAATCGGGTAAATGTTACCATGATGGATTTGTAGTTTGAACGAACAAAATGAGTGTTAGTGATTATTTCAAACTCGTGATTTCATCGAGTTCTTCGACCGAGTTTTTTATACTACATCAGTTGGCAGACAGACACGCAGCCAACTGTTGGTAAGCGGCCACTGCGGTCTATTCCATTGAGGGACACTTCACCAGGAAGCGTCGCTGAATGTGCTGCTAGTAGGCTTATCTGATCTTCGAGCCTTTGATTTCAAGAGTGTTGGCATTCACATTAATACTGCCGAAGCTGTTATGGCGGCAGATTTCAACCATGGTGGTGGTAACAAGCCAGTCGGACTCTGAAAAAGTCCTATCACCACCCAGACCAGACCAGTTTTATACACGAGCGACTTAGCTACTGTTACATGGAGGCGGTCAAAAATGTATCCCTTTTTTGTCATATAAAATCCTGATGTAATATTATTACTATTCATAATTTCCAGGGTTGCGCAACAACACCAAAAGTCACATCACCGTGTATATCAACGGAGTTCGAGTGCAAGGACCGCATGACGTGCGTGCACAAGGCGTGGGTGTGCGACGGCGACCGCGACTGCCCCGACGGTGGCGACGAGGCGCCGGAGATCTGCCGCGGCAACATCACCTGCCGCATCGACCAGTTCCAGTGCAAGGACCACAGCTGCATCCCCGGAGCGCTCTACTGCAACGGCGATAAGGACTGTCCGGATGGCAGCGACGAGTTCAACTGCAGTAAGTGTCTTACCAACTTGTCATTGACACCAATAAGTTATAATGCGATGATGAGGCTTTTAACTTTGCTGAGGAGATATCCCTTACCAAAGATCACACAGCACAATACTACAGCAGGCGTAGATTTGGACCACATTGCAGTAAGATCTCGCTTCTTAATAAGGCAGCAGCGACCACAATAGCTCCAGACTCTGGTGATGATAATATGATGCGACTGAAGCACATATTATTATGTAACAAACCTTTCCTATCAACATAGCTACAGCAATAGGCGGAGGAGCACTTCTACTGTGCTGGTGAATTCACCCAAGTGTTATGCCAAATCCATAATATCTACAGAATCGTGCACGAAGTCACAAACAGACAGGTAACAGGGCCCTTGAGATTTGTCTCGGAATTTTACATGTGCCGTAGTTAAAGAAAGGGATAGCCTGGTACAAACTGCAGCACCAAAGTTCACACTTGAAATAACGATGACGAAGTAAAGTTTAATAAAGTGACCCGATATCTAGTCAATCGAGACACGCGGAAGCGTGCCAAGCTAAGTTCAAACAAAGGACTGTTGAGCATAAAGCATTACTTGATACATCGGGTATACATACACAAATAACTAGTAACTGCATTTGTAGTAAGGAATAAGTTATCTAATATACGGCGAGGGCTCAATTAGCGCTGTGCATAAATGCAACAGATCGCCTTATATCTGTCAAGATTGCATTGCTCGCAGCTTCTATTTATTTTATATGCAAGACTAGGATAAAATACGTCTGATATTTTGTTAAAAGTGTTTTCCCCCGAACTCAATTCGTACACGTCATGACATCAACCATTGTGTTATACATTTTTTTTCATTTGCCACTTTTATTTATGGCTTTTTGTTGTTGACCGTGTATTTTTGGTTCAAACAAAAAATACAAACGATATTCTTTTCTACGTTAATTTAATTCGTACAAATATTTTGGAGGGCATTTACGTATTTGAAGGCATATGCATGTTACGATACATTATAAACTTGATATAACTAATATAATTTAAACATATTTTATTTAAGCCGACTAAATCAATATTGATATCATGAGACCCTTAAATACCTACTCACAATATAAGTACTCGTACGTATCTTATATTTATTTTGATTTAGTATTTGAGACAGTATCGTGAAAAGATTTCAAATACGACTTGCATTAATATTGAAGTCACGCCAGAGAACCCTGTCGCAGGCAACATTAATCTTTCATAACAACTCCTAACAAAGCAACGTTTCTCCCCAGCACGCCCGAAGCCCGTATGCGACAAGAAAACAGAATTCGACTGCGGAGAGGGAATGTGCATTCCTCTATCAAAAGTTTGCGATAAGAAACCCGACTGTCCAAACTTTGAGGACGAGCCGCGAGACAAATGCGGCGAGAATGAATGCGAGAAAAACAACGGAGGATGCACACAGAGATGCGTCGACACTCCCGTGGGTTACTACTGTGACTGCGATAAGGGATACAAGTTGGTCGACAATAGGACTTGTGAAGGTAAGTGTCTAAACTCCTTTTTAAGAAACTTGTGATTTAAGGTCTTTCATAACAATTATAGTCACAATCAGGAATAATTCCTGGCAATATATACAATACCGATTTAGAAATTATTCGTCGATCATCTGCTGTCGCGTCATGCTCCAGAATGCAGGTCACATCCGCAATACAAACAACTAGACACGAAACTTAAGAGTATAAACCGTAATGTGTCCTAAATCAGAGCCTTATTTTCTACATTAATTTAAATTTCATATCCTCTTATTACTAGATACCTACAGTTTTCTAGTCAAAGTATTATCTTTGTTATTCATAACAAAATCTAAACCCTTTTGATCATTTCCTATTCATAGACGCTTATGTTAAAACAAGGCCTGCGAATCCGATCCTACTTTTTCGTAATGGTCACATCCACGACATTTCAATATCATATTCGCACTTACGAACCCTCTCTACTCCTAGTAATCTGTTAGAGCGGCCCTTAGTCTGCATACACTTGATCTTTTACTTAGATTTCCCTCAGGATTGTCCCGAGATTTGCACAAATGTGAGAAATCTTGTAGTCTCATTTCGTAAAGCCCAGCTTTTATCTGGGTACGTGAGTAATAGCTGTGATAACTCATGCATGAATTGAATATATCTACACAAAACATTTTTTTTTTTCGTCTTGAAATGGAAGCAACTTTACTACTTGTGATCCGTTTGATGTTCCTAATCTTAAGGTTAAAAAAAACTACGAGTATCACGCAATCCGCTTTGAATTTAATTTCCTATTTGGTGGTTAATCTAATCCAGCTAATCTGTATATACCCTTTTAGACACTTACCTGGATAATTAGGGAAAAGGTCTAGCTTCTACATTATACGGATTAGTCGCCCGTCTAGATTCTACGAGACCTTTAGCTGGTATCTCTCACTTAATACAATCTAAGTTGAGTGGATAATATTACCTACTTGTGAGGTACCTATAAAATTAACCCACATCCTGAAATGTCTAATCTTATTATTATAGCAGTAGTTTAAATGCGTATATTGTGTGTAGTGGATTTCATTACAATATTGAATGCAATTGTAACTTATTAACACATTTGTTTTTGTGAAATTCGAAATATTAAAGAATAGTAACAGGCTGAATTACATTACACCCTTTTTTTCTTAACTCGTAACTTCCTTCTTATTAATAAGTAGATATTACTTGTTAAAACCGACGTAAAGATCAAGGACCACAATTTTTTGTGTCGAAGACTTAAACCTCCATACAATAACCTCTTTTTAAAAAGTAAAAATCAGCGGTAAACGTCGTGTGTTCCTTTTTCAAATTTCGTGCGTCTATTGTTTTTTTTTTCCTTTGAAATGTGTCTTATTTTTTAGCGCCAATGTGCAATCATTGTATTTTTTAAATTGTTACATAATTAATTTGTCATTTTAAATTATAAAATATACATACCGGAAATCGCCATAATTATCCCACGGCCTTAACGGCATATTGCGAGCCTGTTTAGTTTGTTTGCTGGTTGTAGAGGTTGTCTAATAAAATTACATGAATTCCGAAGTATTCATTCCTTTCAATTATTTAATTTTTACTAACATTAATAAAGTTTTTAATTTATTTAAATCACAATCCAGTTTTTTTATAATATCTCACCATTAATAAAAAACGCTTCTAATTGCAGACGTCGATGAGTGCGCCGACCCCGGAGCCTGTTCACAAATGTGCATCAACGAGAAAGGCACATTCAAATGCGAGTGCCACGCGGGCTACGCTCGAGACCCTCGCGACCGCACTCGGTGTAAGGCCACCGAGGGCCACCCATCACTGCTGTTCGCTAGGCGCTTCGATATCCGCAAAATCAGCTTGGACCACCACGAAATGGTCGCTATAGTAAACGACACTAAAGCTGCGACGGCGCTGGACTACGTCTTTAGGACGGGCATGATCTTCTGGAGTGATGTCACGGATGAGAAGATTTACAAGTAAGTTACATCATGTTAGCATTATTATTTATAGTCATAGTGCAGTTTTTCGGGGGCTATTTCTTCCAATGTCCTACCTAAGTTTTAGAAGAACAGAAGTAAACGACGCTAATGTGACTAACATGATTTCTTTGCTTCCAACTGGGATCCATTCCCAATAGTTCTCAACGGACAGGTCGCTATTACGATGTTTTTCTTAGATAAACGTTTATACAAATAATTAAAGAAAACAGTAATTCTTACTTCTTATGACAAAATAAAAACGTAAAATCAAAGCGACCTTATCACTATAAGCTCTCGTAGCTGACATAATTAACCCTTTCCACGCCAATGTCTGATATATCAGACAAACCATTTTCGTGCCCACCACGCCAACGTCTGATATATCAGACAAAAAAACAGGATCAAGAAACGTTGTATTTTTACTTGCCTGAATGAGTTTAATAATTTTTTTTGTGAATATTTTCAAACGTTTAATGTGTAGAATAAAATTAAGTTAAAATTGCAGAATATTTTCACGTCTTTTTACCCTAAAAACCCTTACAAAACAAACCTTTTTTTGGCCAACATCTTAGAGACATTTAACGTAATAGCCCAGCGCCAAAGTCTGATATATGCGACAGATAGTGACGTACCCAATACTATAATATACAGGGTGGAATTTTGTAATGCCACCTGAAGGGGAAGTACTCTTAATACTGAAGATAGAAAGTTTTACTCAAAGATAACATTCCTTTATTTTTGAAAAGAAAAAAACCTGCATTCAAAGATTTTTAAAAATTTGCTTGCCGCAACTTTGTAATACCACCTGAAGGGGAAGTACTCTTAATACTGTAGATAGAAAATTTTACTCAAAGAAAACATTCCTTTGTTTTTGAAAAGAAAGATAACTGCATTCAAAGATTTTTAAAAATTCGCTTGCCGCTCCCGGTAATCGAACCGACTAAAATCTGTAAAAGTTGCACCTTGTACTTTTATTGCATCGATCGTTAGGGACAATTATAAGGATAAAATCTCTCCAACAAAGTTCATAAATTAAATGAAAGGAAAACAATGAAAAAAGTGCTTTAACTTGACCCATTGAATCAATAATTTAGGATTTCATTGTTTTCCTTTCATTTAATTTATGAAGTTTGTTAGAGAGATTTCATCCTTATTATTGACCCTAACGATCGATGCAATAAAAGTACAGGGTGCAACTTTTACAGATTTTAATCGGTTTGATTACCGGGTGCAGCAAGCGAATTTTTAAAAATGTTTGAATGCAGTTTTCTTTCTTTAAAAAAATAAGGGAATGTTTTCTTTAAGTAAAATTTTCTATCTACAGTATTAAGAGTACTTCCCTTTCAGGTGGCATTACAAAATTCCACCCTGTATATACAAAATACTACAGTATTTACTTCAAATCGTAAATATTTTCAATTAATGTGATACATAAGCATAACCTTATTACGAGATTAGTTTAAGATGGTCAATATTTCATGTGAAATCGTACAAAACCAGCTCACTTTTTATATTATATTACACTTAGCGACAGTTGTATTTCCCAACACTATCGTAATGAATCTTTTCATTATCACCGTACGCCAAAGTCTGATATATAAGACAGGATGTGACGTCAGAGACGATGGATGTTTCTAGAAAAATTAATTTAGTGATGTGAATTGAAGGTATTCTGAATATATGTTTTTAAAATGTGACACATTCGTTGCAATTAATATTTTGTGTCAGTTGTGTTATTCGTATCGTAACTGCAATATAATTATGTAATAATGTTGTCTAATGAAACAACAATCCCATAGTTGTTGCTGTGTAAAAAGAATTTTCATGAAACATAATATTATTAATTACCTTTAAAATAAAAAAAATAAAAAAATCGTTAATTTCGGACAATAAAATGGGCGATTTTGCCCGTTTTGTTAGTTCTCAATAGATGGCGCCGTTCCACCTATGCAATCACAAGGAACGAAACGTTATAAAGTTTACTTTGACATGACTTTTTTTTTTTTTGGACTTTTTCCAATGCCTGTTTTTATAAAACGAAACGTTTTGTTTATGTCAGATGTCACTTTCATTTCCGAAAAAAATACTTATTGGCGGAATTGTTAATAAAAAACACAAAGCAAGCTATTAATTATGTACCTTTTTTTTTTTTTTTTGTTTTTTTTTTTTTTTTTTTGGACTTTTTCCAATGACTGTTTTTTAATAAAACGAAACGTTTTGTTTATGTCAGATGTCACTTTCATTTCCGAAAAAAATACTTATTGGCGGAATTGTTAATAAAAAACACAAAGCAAGCTATTAATTATGTAATTTTTTTTTTTTTTTTGGACTTTTTCCAATGACTGTTTTTGATAAAACGAAACGTTTTGTTTATGTCAGATGTCATTTTCATTTCCGAAAAAAATACTTATTGGCGGAATTGTTATTAAAAAACACAAAGCAAGCTATTAATTATGTATTTTTTTTTTTTATTTTTTTTTTTTTGGACTTTTTCCAATGACTGTTTTTTAATAAAACAAAACGTTTAGTTTATGTCAGATGTCATTTTCATTTCCGAAAAAAATACTTATTGGCGGAATTGTTAATAAAAAACACAAAGCAAGCTATTAATTATGAAGAAGAAGAAGAATGAGTAAATATTATGGCTCCTAGTTAAAAAAACCAGAGTATTATATTATCTGTGCCAGAGGTAAAAATAGATCATAGACAAATACTAGACTTATACATACTTCGTTCAACGCCATCTAGTAAAGCTTTTGAAAACTTTTTTTTTTAAATGGCCTGTCAGAAAATCTCCCATTGGTATCCATATTTTGTTAATAATAATTACGTTAAGTAAAAATGTCAGTTATAAGCTAAGTTAGTAGTTTTTAATACATAAAATTGATTAACATTGTCATTTAAATTTAAATTCACTTGAAATATGTAATATTTTTATTATGGCATTCAATATTATTATCAATATTTTCAATATTATTATTATGGACGAGCCATTTGGTGTAATGGACCGCCCCCCCCCCCCCCTCCCGGCCATTGCTACACCACTGACAACCTGCCCTAACAACTTTTTATTTTGGAATGACTTAGATTTATTTAAAGGGTGCGGGCGAGGGGCGGTGCGAGAATGGGGTAGCAGTATAGCAATTATTGTTATTAATAACATTTATTTACAAACTTATCGATATTATGATACCCAAACCGGAAGTAGTCACATCACTAAAACTAGATAAAGCCTGTATGCCTTCTGCTGCGCTTCATCTGGTACGCCAAAGTCTTATATATCAGACAAATAGTGATGCGAAAGGGAATTCCTCTAAGATATATTTTTGCGCTTTAAATAAAAAAATATCCTCCTGAATTATTTCAAAATTGTTTTATTCTTTCTATATTTGAACAATAGGGTGATTTTAATTCAAACATTAGTTTAAAATCATTACAATATAACCATTTTTAATCAACCTCGATAACATAGTGTCTCCGCACTACTATAAATGCGTCTCAAAACGGTCGTGGCGTGTGGGGCGCCATTTTCGGAAAAAAGCGTGGCGTGGAAAAGGTTAAGGATCACCAGTATCGCTTTCATTAATCCGTGAGTAATCCTAGAGATGATACTCAAATAATCATATTGTTATCAACGTGTTGTGTAAATTGTATAGATACGATGGAAAATAACAATTGGATTTTAGTAATAGCGCATAGATTAGACTGAGCACACTCAGCGGTGGATTCCATTGAGGAATAATAATTCACCTTCATGGTCACCCCTTAATGAAATAGGTATGGGTGATTATACAAAAGTTGGGTAACTATTGAGGATATTTTGTTTACTATAGTTTTTATATCGAATTTCTACAAATTCGGGTGTATATGATAGCTAATATGATGAATATTATTGTTCCAAATCGGGCCAGTCACTTTTTTAAGTAGATTGTGAGATATTTAAAATTTTCAGAATTTGACTGCCAGGGGACTGACGAGGGTAACATAGTACTGATAAAATATACAATTTTGTAAGAATTATAATGAATGAATAATAAAATACACAATTTTGTAAGAGTTATAATGAAATTAATAAAAATCTGTACAAAAATATAACACATGGAGTGGTTTTCAAAAATTTCTTATGAAGTTTTTCATGGTATCAAGTAAAAATCTCTTCTGATTTTTAACTTGTTTACAAGACACGAATTCTTTCTTTCCTGCAGCTTGACGGCTATTAGAAATATTAGAATCATCTTTTAAAAATGGCTGCACTAATCCTTGCATTCTAATTTTGCTATTATGTATGATTTTTTTTTATATGTTAGGTTATGTCCAGTTTTTTTAATAAGTGACTGCTTTGTTTTTATTCTCTATAGTTTGTATTTGTCTACTACATTTTCAGATATAACTTTCTTCATGAGTCTTTAGTTTAGTGTAGTTTTCTTCCAATTGCGTTTTAATAACTTCCACAAAAAAGGGCATTTGGACTAAGTTAGCACTTGACCACAAAGTTGCCTGACGTTAAACAACTATGCGGTCTACGATGGAGCGCGCTTGCTTAGGGAAAGCCCGTTAATTCTGGCCTTTAAGAGCCCCTAATTGTATTGTGTAGAAAAGATAGATCCCGGCAGAGAAATCCACTCCCGCGCAGTCAGTATCAAGAAAGATGGAGCAAATCGCTTAGTTCGTACGCGCGGTATCCCCACTGTATACGGATAGAGTCCCTGACTGAGTCTAGTAGTTCGATGATGGAACGGAGCTGGTGGAACCAAATCGTGCAGCTGAGCAGCACACTCATCAAAGTGGAGTCTGTAAAATACGGAGAGGTAAGCAACCCTCCTACGATGATCGAGGCTCGGCAAGCTCTCGACTAAAGTATCGTCACCGATTAGCCTCTTAGCACGCCGCTCAATAGAGTCCAAAGCAGCCTGCTGGTATCGAGCAGAACCATTCCAAAGATGGCAGCAATACTTTATGGAAGAATGAACTTGAGCTCTGTAGAGGTTTAGGTGCTGTTCCGCAGAAGTAGCGCCTGACTCTGGAAAGGATTCCGAGCTTTTTAGAGGCAGATGCTGCTACAGACTCTATGTAGTTCCCAAAGTTTAGGTTGGAAGATAATTCCATACCAAGGAGCTGTATTCGGTCAGATAGAGGGACAGAAACGCCACGAAAAGAGGGAGCCAACTTAAATGCGCTCTTTTTGGTGGAAAAAAAGACACGCCTGCGTTTTGGTGGTGTTTTTTTATTAATTCTTTCTTTTTTGTTATACCTATCTTCACTCATGTCTTCAATTCTGGTCTTTCGCGTTTTTGGCCCAAAGTCGCTATAAATCCTGGCCAAGCGAGCCTTTTCGGCTTCTCTCTTTTTTTAGTGTTTCTTCCCTAGTCAATTTGTTTTTAGCGTGCCGCATGATGTTTTAAACTGAAATATAAAATAGAAATGTTCATACACGTGTAGCAATTAAGATAAAATTGTTCTAAAACAAAAAAACATCAGTACCATGGAAACACGTCAGTCCTCTGGCGCGATACCTGACAAAGGACTGACGCCAACGGACTGACGAAAAAGACATAAATTGGAGGTAATACGCGGAACCTATGTCTTTTTGGTAATTTCGAATACCAACAATATACATATTAACAAATCATAGTTAACTATGTATAAATGGAAATAAACCCCAGATTAACAAGAAAATAACTACTCACCATGGGACTGAAATGTTGACTGGATCAGCGCGTGTGCAGACGACAAACACAACCCAAGCACTGGTACCGTTATGGCGGCCGTCAAATTGTGTGGTCCACAACTAACTTCATTACCAACATTAACATTCAAACAGGGATTTGACGTTGATTCAATGATATTTGGCACGTTTTTCAAGTTTAAACAAGACACAACGGACTGACGAATAAAACTGAACACAAAGTTTCTTATTTTTTTTAAAATAAAGTGGAGAACATTGCGTTATGGAAGTTGTACTATATATTACTGTGTACATCACAGATTATAGTAAATTAGTAAGTTTTCTGAAATTATAGATAATTTTTAATAGACAGTCACTTGATTGTTGGTATTCGGGATTGTGACATGCCAGAGGACTGACATTTTAAGCATTTATTGTGTTTTTTTATTAACTTGTATTTCAAATGAAGAGCTGAAATTGGGTGACTAAATAAAGGACTTTTCATTGTTTTAAAATAAATTGTAATCTCAATGAAATATAATAAGACTTTGTATATATTGGCTGATGACATTGAGTTACCCAATTTTTGTATATTCACCCGTATGTTAGGCGCCTAATGACATTTGGGCCTCGTATTTTAAAGCTAAAGAAGTAACTTTAAAAATTATACTGTTTCAAGAGAATAATAAGTGTCCATCCAAAAAAATAATTTATCAAATACCTAATATACCCGTAAGTGGTAATACAAGCTATTACTGTAATTAAGCTGTCCCAAGAATTCAGATTCAACGAAATTTTTTTTCTGAATCTAAGGAATGTAGTCTAGACATCGTTATTTAATTTAATTGTCTTCCAGGCAAAGCTATTGTTCTGTCGTACAATTAAGGGCGGTCCTTGATTCAAGGAATTTCCTCTTAGAATTAAAGCTACCAGGTGAATATTGAGGCTGAAATAGTTTTGATAATAGGTACCTACATTTGTTTCAAATTCAGTGTATGTGTATTGGGCTGTTAAAGGATTGTTCAATAAGGTTCCACTGCTTTTGAGTTCGCAAAACCCATGATCGATTCCACGTTGAAAGTAAAGAAACGAAAATCACTGGCAGCTAATTAAATTATACTACACATGCCACAGTTACAATAGGATAGTAAATACGAATACAGTTAGCACAGGATTTAGCTACTTATGAATACAATAGTGAACGATCGAGAACTTGTTAGTTGTAACAAGTGAAAAAATACTCATCCACTTATTGTTCTTAGCGGGCAATGTTAGCGGGTCGATGACAATGACATACAAAATTTTCTGCCTAAGTATTCAGTAACTAATATTATAAAAACGAAAGTGTGTGAAAGGTTCGGTTGCTGTCATTTTTTTACAAAAAAAAAAACAAACATAATGATTTGTTTGTTATTTCCTTCATTTTACACATGCAGTTAACCGACCTGGATTTTAAGCCTAAAGAAACGACCTCCCAAACAGAAGCTAATGAGGGTGTTTCAGAATAATCCGCTAGATAGCGGATTTTCTATTCTAAAACACCCTCATTACCAATCAACCGTTTGATTCACAGGGCACCTATCGACGAAGGCACTCAAAGGACAGTAGTCATCGGCGACCAACTCATCACCTCTGACGGGCTAGCGGTCGACTGGATCTACAACCATCTATACTGGACGGACACCGGCAAGAACCACATCGAGTTGTCAGACCTGCAGGGCAACATGAGGAAGATTCTGATAAGAGACAAGCTGGAGGAACCGAGAGCGATCGCGCTGAATCCTCTTGACGGGTAAGATTTTTGAACAAATTGATTCTTAATGTTGGCAATGTGGTATAGGTTTGGAAATCAAATCAATGTCGAATGAATCAATCAATCGAATAGAAATAAAAGATTGCTCTCAAAGGCTGGTTTTAGTGTTATGCGGACCGTCATCGGATCACTTCGCGTAGAGCGTTCCGTACCGGTGGGCAGCTGCGGAGCTACCCGCGCGGCCGATTGTCCGTACCGACCCGTCCGCATTACCTACTCTAAAACGCTCCTAGAAGCTTAATACAGATGGCTCTCCGCGGAGTGATCAGTACTTACGGTCCGCATAACACTAAAACCAGCCAAAGTACGAGTACTTATAAATCGTCAACCCATGTTTTCCTGTCAATATAGAGTCAAACGAAGACTTATTTCGTAGACAATGTGCAATTTGAAAGAACCTACAAGCTAAACCAAATTTTATATTGTTGACGCAACCCAAATCCCGTTTGCGCAGAATTCTCTGGGAAGATTGTACACATATGCGGAAATAGATTTTTATTTTTAGTCGCTTAGGTACCTACACTACAGTATAGCTTTTAAATGATAGTAATTAAACAATTGCAGAAATCGGCTTATATCATTTCTGATAAACTGATAATAAAATTGTGACTGATACGTTCTTAATTTATGATTATTCATTATACAATTCTTAAAAAGTATTTACATAGATAGAGTATGAAAGTTATTGGCGCCTGTACAAAAGATAAAAATCGGTCTAAAAAATTAAAATATTAATTTTGGAGGCTTAATAATTATTGTATTAATTGTAAAAATGTTTAACAGATGGATGTATTGGACTGACTGGGGTCAAGTGCCGAAGATCGAGCGGGCCGGCATGGACGGCTCTCACAGGCAGACCATCGTCTCCTACGACGTCAAATGGCCCAATGGGCTTACGCTAGATCTCGTGCGCAAGCGCGTGTACTGGGTAAGTGGATCACATACAAAAGTAGACAAACATTTAAGTAAAATAATCTGATGAGCTGTGGTAGCTAAGCGGTATAAACTTCGCATGCCTGAAGTCGATGGTTCGAATCTACCTCAGCGCGCTCCTATGGATTTTTCCACAAGCTCGTCGTTCCACAAACCTGCACGAGAGAAAACGCTCGAATAAAGAGGAAACAAGACGGACGGACAGACGGTTAACACTTGCAGTTTGATAATAGCACTTATGTCCCCTCTGACGTGCTCTTGTCTGTACTTAAAATAATTCCCTGGACATTATTCACAGCGCCGTTTATCCCAAACTAAGTACGTACGGCAGCAGATCAACCTACCCTAATCTGTCAAAAACTCTCAATTAAAAGAGAACTCTACGTGAAGTCAATAAAGCTGAAAATTGGTTGTAGAAATTTGACAGATTGGGGTAGTCGGATGTGCTGGCGACTGTACATATAGATAATAATATGACGGGTGTCAGACAAACTTCTTTTTGTATATAGAAACACCCGGATTGATAGAGATATTTACATGCACACAAATGTTTGTACCGTAAGGGGGGGTTCGTCGAATCTAATCACGCGATTCGTTGGGAATCGCACCACGACCTCCGGTGGAATAGCCGACTTCTCAACCATTACACCAAATTATAAGTCATGATATTACGTTTGTGTAAAAAAAAATGATCACTTTGACGTAGGATAAACCGACTTTGCGAAATGGGTAAACCAGGCTTACAAATAAACACGTCAACAAGCTAGTATACTCGTAATTAATCTATTAGAAAAAAAATACAATGTTTAATTGTAATATCCAGCTGATTCAGTAATTAAAACTAGGATATTTTAACGAGGAAACCTAGTTACGTGCGCATGAACCATCACTAGTCTAACTCATGGTATCAAAATGTTTAATAAAAAGTATAAATAAATGATAACTTGTATGAATAGTAGGTACGGTAAAACACATTACCGAAATATAAATTGTCTTCCCCACAACACTCTTAGTAAGGAATGACCGCTTTTTATACACGTAGTAGATAACTACTACAAACATGTACGTATTATTATGGTCAGAACAATTCTTCAACAAAACAATTTTCGACACAGTGAGGCTAAGCGAGGCGAACGGCGACGTGGGCCGCGGCGAGCTGCAGGTGTACCGCGCCGTCAACCAGTCCTGGTAATACAAGGATAGTTATTATCCTTGTAAATTTTCCCAATGTGCCAAGTAATGTAGACAAGCAGGATTTACATTAAAACCGTAAATAAGTAAATTTTGTCTTACAATATAACTACGAGTACTTTCCCAACAACAACAAACAGACACAAGTTCCCAGAAAGCAAATACTAACTACTAAGTAGAACAGGTCTGGTATGTGTAGGTGCTATGTAGTAATAAACCTTTCTTCAGTGTGACCTCAACGTCATTTCGAAGAATATTAATAATATTCCTACAAATGATACAAAGACAACAGAAATAATGTTAACGTAAGTCCAGATTGAAATTGGTATTCCTTGGTAACTTTTTAATCTATTTTAACTCTAATTAATAAAAATGTATCGCCGAAATGTATGTGCACATGATGTGCACATTAAGACACTAATTAAGAAGATTATAAAAATGCAAAATTAAATAAAAAATTGGCAGTGAAATTGCGTAAAGCCGCTAATCCTCCGACTTTATTATGATTCTCAACAGAAACCAAGACACGACAACTCTACTTAGTGGTGGTAGCCTTATGCATGTTCCATGCTCTATAACATGTCCGATTGTTTGATAAAACCCAAGGCCCTCCGCACATAGGGCTACTCAAAGGAAATAATCACAAACTCAAATTACTAACGAGTTTTCATCAACTACTTCGTGTTCGTATTATTTATCGTGGAATTATAAATTCGGGGTATAAGGCTTCGACCTCGAATTGCGCGGGCAGCGGGGCGGCAGCGGCACTGTAGTGGCGAGATGATTTGTATGGAATCCCATAGAGCCGTTCTCGAACACAGCGAGGCAGCAGTGGGAGCGGCGGCGCACGCAGGCGCACTGCGGTTCACCGCTTGACAGCATCGTACCGCTCTTGACGGCCTGCGTCAAGCGGCGACCGCAGTGCTCCTGCGTGCGCCACCGCTCCCGCTGCCGCCCCGCCTGCCGCGAAATTCGAGGCCGAGGCTAAAACGAATATTTTTGTCTTTATTTTTACCAGTTTCTAAGACAAGCTATATATTTAATTATTTTGTAAGGGAATTATAATTGTTAGCTAAGTACCACACTAGGTACTTAACCTATATCTATCAATCACATTTAAATTTAATGCTAATTACGACGACATAAGGTTGATTGATATTGTATGATGATATTTATCCTCATTGAAATAAATCACGCAATTTTTTATCTCTTGTCACGTAATCGAATGATTTCGCTTATATTGATACTATGTATCTACGTATCTACTTATTAGGTGTAATTAATAACGTAATATAGTACTACCAAGAGGATATTTCCTCATCCTTGGAAAATATTTCACAAACTACGCAGATGTTGACTTATTTTCCATCACTTATCTATGTTTTTCTATGGAAATAAAAATCAGCGTCGAAAATAAATTAGTGTGTGTAGATTTTGTTGTTGTTTTTTTTTTATCTAACGAAACACTCGCAGATGATAAACAATAACACTTAAATAGGTATGCGGATATCCCATTATTTGTCAGTGTGCATTATCAATCAAGTGTCAACGTAATATTTGTAATGTAATGTTATTTAATCGCTAATGTGAATATAATAAGATTTTTTACTACCGTTCTCTGTTAATGTGATATGAACTTCGTTTAACTCGCGCACAAATGATTCCGACATAAGCAACTAAAACACTGTCAACCTCGAATCAGAATAACAACTTAATAATGCCAAAGTATTCTTTCCGATACTTGAATGAGAAAAATATGGCCTATTAGAATAAATTGAGTTGTTTACAGAACGCAAAGGATAATCAAAGAAAGAACATACATAATCATATTCGGAACGTAACAGTAATACCTATCGTAGTACTAATATCGTATTACCCCCCGTAGAACAATGGTTGAGTCGCTCGGTTCAAAAACCCAGACGTCGTGGGTTCAATTAAATTTTGGTTAAGTTAGCGATAGGACTTTTTCAGAGTACGACTGAATATACAGGCGGATTGCGCAACCATGACAACTTAGTCATGTTAAAGCCTGTTATAGCCATATCAGGTAATATTTATCTGGGAGACACAGTAAATTGGCGATCCTGTTTACGTAGGTATCCCGTAATGGAATATGCCGCAGTGACATCGCACGCGTGTTCTGTCTGTCAACAGAAGTGACACGACAAACTCAATTGACTTGTTATTTATTTATGTAAGCTTCATTGCACAAATCGAGTACAAAAGGCGGCCTCAATGCCTTATGGCATTCTCTCCCAATCAACCTTTAGGCTTCAAGCCAAGCAGAAAGAAATAGTGGGTAGTGCCAATTAACATAAAACTTAAAAAACAACAGAAATAAACGAAATAATATATTATGATAAATATTATCTATATAAATAAAAATGAATTGTTGTTTGTTAGTCTCGCTAAAACTCTAGAAAACGCCTGAACCGATTTGACTTATTTTAGTCTTGAAAAATTGCGATGAAACTACTAAAAACGACAATCATATTTTCCCATACAAACTGTTCTTACCTGTAAAAGTACACGAAGTGATGAGTTTACCGGGTCATATTACATTATATGAATATATAAAATATATATATACACAGTACATACGGTTAACGACTGGGACAGGTGAGCGATGATGTAGAGGACTTCTGAAGAAAATATTTACGGAGTAGGTAACTTAAATGCCATCCGACTCGGAGCTTGTCTAATGTTTTCCGGGAGAGCATATTTTTATGCATGTTATGACTAATGACTATTGATAGTTCCTATTTACACTAAATTTTTAACCTTCAATATTATTTCAAAGGTGGATGCGAAAATGAACACGATATCATCGTGCAACTACGACGGGTCGGCGCGTCGGGTGGTACTATACTCCACCGACGTTCTGCGGCACCCTTTCTCCATCACCACCTTCGAAGACTACGTTTACTGGACCGACTGGGACAAGACAGCAGTGTACCGCGCCAACAAGTTCAACGGGAAAGATGTCGAGGCTATCACGTCTACTCACACTGTAAGTGTTAAGCACTTAACACATTGTATTTTTTTTTTCAGATCGCCATGAATTTATTCAAAAGGTTTGTATGTTGTGATTTTTCTTTGATTTCAGCAAAATTATATTCGATATGATCTTTTCTAAAATAATTCGGTGTTCGGTGTACAGTAACGAGCACATTTACATAGGTACCTACTCTCATGTGAAGTCTCAATTGAAATACAAATTACCGAATGCGATAGACATTAAGCTATAAATCTGATTTGGAAATGTAATAATGTCCCTTTATGATCTTCCATAAGGACTCGCTCGCTAGAGGAATCCTTTAGATATTTTAGCGACCGACCCAGAGTAGCTTGAATTACATAATTATGTCAGATTTTGCCTTCGAATGGGAAGATTATTATGGAGAAGTTTTGATCTTAAGCAAAGACATAAATGTTGAATGCACACAATCGCCCCCAGGCAAGTTAGTAAAGGCCAGTCTTAGTATGGAATCAGAACAGATCGATAAAGTAATTACAAACTATGTCGTAAATTGTTTTCGTTTTATTCACTCTCTATAGTGTCAGCGTTAGATTATATAATACTTGTGTCATCGTGTGTTATGTTTAGAGATCGGATATTCGGATGCATATTTACCTAAAGTTCATTTGCTACAATATTATGAAAGCGGCTTCTTATAAAAAAATTTTTGAAATATGAATCCCAGGATTCCGGGAAATTAGTGAATGCGAATCTAGTTGATATCATGGTGGGAATTGACGTCTTTAGCATGTGGCATTTTTTTACCGACTTCAAAGAGGAGGAGGTCCGTCCATCCAATTGGATGTATTTTTTTATGTATGTCCGGCGATTTCTTCGTCATTTATGGATTCGTTTGATAAAAATCTTTTGAAAATTAAAGAAAAAATATGAGGCAATCGTTATTTCTGTTATAAAAACATTGAATTTGTCGAACCCTAAATTTTTTTGATACAAAAGTGCACTCCATATTAGCACCTTGAAATAAGTAAATATAGCTACTTACACCCGATTTGATTCTATAATAAAAAAAAACTAAATTTGTCGATCGATTTTTTTCGATACGAAAGTGCTTTCCATGTTATGACAACACCTCAACTTTAGGTAAATATGCATCCGAATATCCGATCTCTAGATGTTACACTGCCGAGTATCTTAGGAAAATTTTAAACGACAAACAAGCAACAGAAAGAAAAAATACACAATTATTCTCCCTCATTCCTTCCAGTGGAATAATTTATGGGTTCAACAGGTTCAAATCTCAGAAATAAAACAACGATGATAAGTTACCTTGAATTAATTTCAATACCGTATTGAACACGAGTTCAGTAACCCATCAAATTATTTAATACAGAAACTTAGGCGACCTTATGTACCGATTTGATAATTTTATTTAAAGAATTTCATATTGGA
Source organism: Mecyna flavalis (assembly GCA_949319885.1). Classification (NCBI taxonomy): domain Eukaryota; kingdom Metazoa; phylum Arthropoda; class Insecta; order Lepidoptera; family Crambidae; genus Mecyna; species Mecyna flavalis. Next base: position 14,706,630 of record OX439426.1, read on the forward strand.
CAAGTATAACTATATTTGGAATATTAAGTATATTACGAAGGAATTTGACTGCTATTATAACATAATTTATCACAAAATCCTCGCAAACACTTGATTTTTTACGGAGATAAGGAAATACAAGTCACGTAGCTAGTATTTACGAAATCATTCAAGTGATTGCTGAAAAATGTTATTTAATGCTATTCTAGCGTTAAAAACAACAGAATTACTGTGTAATGCTGCTAGTGCAACAGAAATTACTTTTGTAATAATATGAGTAGGTAAATGTGGCATGATAAGTTATTTTTTTATAATATAGGAACGGAACGCGATGCTAATGACATTGTTTTCTGTATTAACGGCATCAAAATTTCATCTCAATGTAGAAACGTTTGCCCTGCAGTATTAAATGATTTTTGGACGCGCCTTTGCCCTTCAGTGGGACATAATAATTATGCTGACACTTTAACTGTAAATAATTTAGCGATTGAAAAGAGTAACTATCGAGTGTCTTGCCGGTTCATCTCCATAGATACCAAACGTAAGAGCATCTCAGAAGCTTACACGGATATTTTAATTTAGATTTTACTTATTTCCAACAGCTTCAAAATCCGATGGTGATCCACGTGTACCACCCGTACCGGCAACCAGACGGTGTCAACCACTGCGCCGCCGTCAACGGACATTGCTCCCATCTCTGTCTACCTGCGCCTAGGATAGGCCCTCACTCGCCACGCGTGTCATGCGCCTGCCCCAATGGCCTGCGCCTGCTCCCCGATAACCAGATGTGCGTCGAAGACAGTAAGTACAATTTCCTTTGGGTAGATCCGGAAGATGTTTACATCGCACGACTATCGAAGCTAAACAGTACCTTTTTGCAGTATTCTTACAACGGTCTAGCACTATTCGGCGATTACAAACTGGGTTCATCTACATCTTTGCTCAACAATGCATATTTAAGCATGCTTAAGCCCGTATTTTGAAACAGGTATCTGAACTGTTGTTAAACACAAAAACTCGTTACCTTTAACTCGGGGAACGGTCATAATTTCGATATCAAGCAATACTAAATAATGTCAATAGCAAAATTAAAATGTCAACATCACATGACTTCAGTTGCTTTCAAATTTCAATAAACAATTACAGGACTTACATTAAAAATGGTTTTAATATTGGAGACAATCAAGTGACAAAAAATTCTAAAGGCAAAAGTGTTGGAGGATCAACCATAAATAACTTCTGTCGTAATATCAAATTTGTTGTTTCAAAATACGGGCTGAAGTTAGGTATACTTCATTGAATTTACTTTTCAATTGGGATTTATACTGCAATGAATGATTGGGGTAAATATTGCAATGTATGCATTTATTGCAAGCTTCTGTTCAGGATTATAATAAAACATTTGCTTATGGGTTATTATTAAATTAGTCATATTACTTATATGACGCTAAGCGTATTAGCGCATAGGTTTAGACTATGCCTATATAGTTTATCCGCAATTGCGTTTGTAATTTGTATGATGATGCCGCGTGGAAAACCAGGAAGCAGATTTGCGAATAATATCGGAATTACGCAAGAGAATTTCATGACCACCAACCAGGATCATCTAACCGCAAACATTTCATTTGGGAAATTATGAAACGTAATTATTGTAAAACTTTGATTGGCTATATAATTTATTTTACTGCCAATCCTACTATTAGAAATCGCTTGTTATGTTGATTCGATCTTGCAATACCTGTAAGATGTTTTTAACTGTATTATATTACAAATCGTAAGTAATATGAAATGATATCAGATACTAATAAGTTCACAGTTCAGATAAAAAAATACATAAGGATTATTTAATGAGCATTACAATTGAATAAGACACAATCAAGAAGTTAAAATGTACAAGAACACCGTATACATGAGTATACGAGTGTACTCGTAAAATAAAAATATTATGTAGTCTTTATATTACGTTGGCTTCAAAGAAAGTGCACTTATGCATAGTCAATTTTAATGTTGCAAAGTAACTCTACCACTGGATTTAGAATGTTATTTATCGAGAAGAATCGCAATATAACATATAATTAGAAAAATAAAGGTTACGTTTACAATTTATTACCTACATACTTTTATCTTCCGGTCATACGGTCATAGTTACTTTTACGTCACGAAACGCGTACGCAAATAGTGCAGTCACATGTAGGAAGTGTAGTGGGAATACTATTAGTTACCAAGATGCAAAACAGTTAAAATCGATCTACGTTTTGAATGAAGTGATTGAGTGTTTGTGTAGACCATTTGTGTTTATTAAGATTCGAATGTTTATGTTTCAATCGTATACGTACGAGTTAAGAGCGCAAAACTTTGACTGGCTCGACGGCGCATTTAGTAGTGACCCTGCCCTGTCTGAACTGAGTCGTGGGTTCGAATCCCACCCAGAGAAAACATTTTGTAATGAACGTATGTGTTTGTTCTCTGTATGGATGTTAAAGAATATATCTGTGGCAATATAGTTGTTTCTGACGTTATCAATTTTATTTAAAATCAAGACTAATTATTATGTAGTAAAAAACGGTCTAATCGAAAAACCAACCTCGTATTTGCCCATAAAAACAAAAAATAAACTTGTTTGATAACATAAAATATTGATTGCTTAAAATTAATTAACTTGCTACAAAAACTATGTATTCTAGATCGCAATTAAATACTGAACATAATTAGTAATTGGTGATTATGTTTTGACTAATTACCTACTTTTTTGTTTGTACATGGTACGAACGACGTTACGTACCTATACTTGAAAAGAAATTTTCGTAAGGTCACGCTGAAAAAATAATTGTGTCATAATATATATAACATCATCATCCCCAAATGTACAAAAAGGGCATGTAAAACAAAAACAATGGGCAATGAACAACATAGTTGCGTATGTAATGTATGAATTAAATGTAAAATAATGCTAAAATATGACCCATGACCTCCGTATTCAAGTTGTTCAGCAGCAATCACCAGTAAAATTAACATACACACATTAATAGCATTGACGCAAACTTTGTTAGAATACAGGCAACAGTACATTCTTTTGATTTTCTCTCAAACGTTGGAAATTGCGTTTCAACAATTTGGGTTTTTTTTTTTGTAAAGAGTTACATTATTATATTTCTAGTATCCGTGATGACATATTGTGTTAATAAGTGAGTGCAAGTTAAAACCTTTCACAATCGGATATGAAAAAACATTAGGGTTGAAATATTTTAATCATTATCAGTTCTTTTATTGCTATAACTGCCTCCGTGGTACAGTGGTTAGAGCGTTCGGCTCCAATACCCGGAGGTCGTGGGTTCGAATCCCACGGGGAACATCACTTTGTGTGATTGTTTCCAGTTTGGTTAGGACATTGCAGGCTTGAATCACCTGAATGTCTGAAAATAATGATGATTCCGTGCTTCGGAAGGCACGTTAAGCAGTTGGTCCCGACTATGTTCCAAGTAGGTCTGGTTTCCCTTGTAAGGGTTACGGAGGTCAGATGACAATCGCTCCATTGTAATAACCAGGCTTGTCAAATCTAGGATCATAGTCGAAGCGGTCCCTGAGCTCCATACTGGATGCAATCGGGAATACGCTGGGATGATGATGAGTTCTTTTATTGCTATGGTTGGCAAAATATTAAAGAATCCGACACCAAAAACAATTTCCAGCCAGTTATTATTACAGATAAAAAGAAATATTTCAACGCAACCTTTTAAACAGCTGTAAACGAACAAGTAAAAACATCTTGTATCTTTGCAAGCGTATGTTTCACCGCGAGCTTTTTCACAGGTTGTGATTATTAGTTTTGTTGTGATTATTATTAGTTTTACATAAAATTTTAGAGTTTAGAGACTTACTTATATTTTGAAGCATAATAAGGCTTGATATGATAAATTTACTATCTGCGCAATTTAAAAAATCTTCCAATTGAGTCAACAGATTTACATACGTCATTAAATTTGATGGTACGATGTAGGATCTTAAATCTGTATAGACATGACGTTAGCAATGAAATCATCGCGGTATAAAACAACAACTAATTTATTCAACTTTTAGTATATTTAAATTCCTAAAGTCTTATTTTAATTTTCCAATAAATGCCTCCTAGTATGTATTTATTACTTATTTCGTTAGACAATATACAGCGTGGAATTTTAGCTGTTGTTTTTTTGCAGTAAAATGATTCTATATGAGTAGTAAAATAAATTACTAAATAAAGGTTTTTTTTCTAGTAAAATCAAAAGTTTTATACATGAATGATAGACGAAACTCGAACCAATAGTACTAGCTGCGTCGCGGACGGTCACCGGCCGTGGTCATTGATTGCCCTTCGCGTTCACAAAAAAATATATTTTATACTATTTATTCACATTTGGTATCCATTTTCCCATCAAACTTTAAAAAAAAATAATTTAAAAGATAAAAAAAATATCATAAAATCATTATACTTAATAATAAAGTAAATCTATTTCTATTAAAAGTACCTACTATGTTGATTTTAACGATATGAGCAAAACAAAAAAAAACTATTAGAATAACATGGTACACATTTTAAATTAGTTAACAATACAAGATCTTGATTCTATAGAAACTGATACAAGTTAAAAAGGCCCAATCGTTAAACGGACTACAATTGATTGTGGTCAATAAAAAGGACGTTTATTGTCATCTGTAAAATGATTGATTGAATGTTGACCTTACCAATTGAATGACTTGGATCTTACAAGAAGGGAATCGAGATCACCATGGTAGCAACCGATTCATTAACTTTTAGATCTATCAAACTTATATGGCATTGGCACATAAACATTAGGTACCTGCATGAATATAACTACTACATACTTATATAGAAATAAGGATAAAGTTAAATGAGGCACTCGACCTCGACAGTCTTAAATATAATTTGTCAAAACTCGTAGAACTAATGACTCCAATGAGATACTAAAAAGTGACGCACGTGTTAAAACACCTGAGTGATCTCACAGCACTGGATTCGTTCACAAGTCAAATTAAGAATTTATCTTAGAATGTTTCACGTTACTCATGTTTCTTATCACCAAAACACGTTACAGAAAAAAAAAGTTGACGCTTGATTTTATTTTGGCAGTAGGTATCATCTTTTTTTCACCTATTTTATATAATAACATAGGCATACGTTCTGGCGAATAATTGTCGGTATCCTAAGGTATTTTTTCGCCGATAAATTAAAGAACTAAAACAAAAACAAAAGATATTAAATCGCATGCTTAATACAGATTTAAGTAGGTACTCGTAGACTAAATGAATCGCAAAAGTTGTCACATACTGTTTATGTTTACATTCTGAAATTGTAAATGTTCTAAAATTAGTAATATTCACCAACAAAGTCTTCATTTATAATCTTGTGATCTTGTCAGTCACTAGATAAAACATTTCAAATTAGTCTGTTTCGACGATCAAGTTAAGAAAGTTTGCATAATCACGCGGGAGGTTTTGTAAGCAAAACGCCTGTGGAAAATTTCATGTTTATACACATTTCAACATAACGCTAAATATTATTTTCTGTCTTCCATTCAAAGTAAAATATTGTAACACGACGGTCATCTACATAATATTTAATTAACACAAGATTGCATTACTATTATCAAAAACAAATTTGTATTATAGAAAATATGCCTATAATGTGCTGATTAGGAAAGACCTACATCATAATATTAATTTGAATTGAACAGGTCAAGAAAGATTAATGTTCCGTCACGGTTCCGTACAGTATGTCAAAGAACCAGTTATGCAATGTTATGAGTAGTAAGGAATTCCTTAGGAAATAAAACGTAAGCGTAATGTTATTCTGTAACTCTGTTAATTTTCCTTTGCGTCTTTGATACTAGGAACGAACGTCATCGGAAAAAGTGCATACAAAACATTATGAGTAGTGTCTACAAAACTAAAACTTACTCTATTAATCCAATAATGGGGCACCGAATTCTTCGAAAAGTTCGTCTATATTAGGTACAATAAAGTTTTCGAATTTGATATACCTAAACTTTAATTTATAAATTTCTAACTTCGAATTTTCTTATAAATTACTGGTTTATCGATAATAATCTTCAAAATGTAATGTATGTCTTCAAAACTTAACAATTATTCATATTAGTGCAAATCTGAAAATTCGTAATGCGGATATTTTTAGCAACTTCGACATCGATTCCATCATCAAAATCAGCTCATCAAATTTGTTTTAAAATATGCGACTCGCCGAGATACCTACTTGGTTGTCGAGTAATCGACCACGTCACCCGGTGACGCTACATCGTACGATGTTTTGTAATGATGACCAGCGCGTGCGATTCCAACCTTGAATATCCACACTGTGATAGCAATATACCACGCCTTCTCGCTTATCTTACTATTTCATACAAATTAATAGTAAGTGAAATTACTCATTTATTATTGTTTTATAAGCGTTATCGTTAGGTTGGAATGTAAGTAGGTACGTTAATAATTGCAGGTAGGCATTTATCGGTCTCGCAGACGCGTGTCTCGACGGCTGTCTATCTGACCACACGTTTTAATCATGTGTATAAAATCGGTCAGGGCCAAAGTAGTTGTGATTTAATGAACTTTCAAATTCAACAAAATCAAAACCCACACGACTGTCGAGGTAGTACGAGGTATCCTTATGAATATAATGAATAGATTTATAATAGGTTAGTACTGAATAATAAATAAAAAGTGAAAGTAGATTATTCATCACATAAAAGACCGTATGAAATGTTCAGTTAGCAAGAGACAAGAGACAGTAACGAAATATCGGAATGTTACTCGCGCATTGACAAGTCTAGCCCCTGCAACGGTTGGCGAATAAGGTAGGTGACGTCACAACATCACGCCACCTTTTGTTAGTCAATCTAGAAGCGATCCGGCACGACGCTAACGCATGCTTTAACCGAAATGTATTTGTCCACGGAACAACTTCATACGTGAATGTTTTCTACGTTACGATTTTTTGCGAGTACCAAATTTTTGTATTGCCTCTCATAACATAGGTAATTAAACAGATTCTTCGTGCCATTTTGCTAAGAGAAAAATATAAAATCATTCAATACGCTACATTTACTGCCACGTATTATGATCAAACTACGCACGTGAAAGTATTTCTTGTAAATAAACGAGACATGCGACAGCACACTTTCTAATAAAGTGCAGTAAAAACACTAGTATCAATGCCGCCAGACTAAAATATACTGTCGTGCCACGTAAATAAAAATTGTCATTGGAAACGTGTACAGAAACCATACCAAGAGCCGGATCGCAACCAGTTAATTTGACGGACCGAAGCCGTGGTGGTGGGACGTCAATGGCGCGCGAGCCGCTTTTCGGTTGCGCTGCGTTCGACCTGCCAGTTTTATTTCGTGTCGTGACTCCGTCGGAGCTGCATGTCAGCTGCTGTCAAATAGTTAAAATATATTTTACAAATAAATAACAAAACTGACACTTAAACAACACGGAAGGATATATTTTGGAAACGTTTGCTAAGATTGGTTTAAAATAATTCTACAGATTCAATAGAACAAGATGTGGAGGTGCAAAAACCGAATATTGGTACAAACGAAACTATTATAATTGAAGAAAAACCTGTAACCAGTGAGTATTTTAAGTGAAACAGTGATGTTTTTGTTAAATCTCCTGTCTAATTTCCCCGGCCTTCTGGAACGGATCAAGTTTGTGGCGTTTGAGGTTACCTAGTAAGGAAAAGTGAATGTGATAGTGAACATACCGTATTAAATAAACTTTTAACATCGGTAATTAAATCAAAATTAAAATGAAATGTGATAATGCAAATGCCACAAATTTTGTCCGAAACGCTTTTGGTTGAGGTTCAGTCATCGCATCTGATAAGATAAGGAATCATCTATACGGAGAAGGATTGCATCAAACATTACTAACCCTATTCTATCAACTAACAACATACGATTTAAAGTTTAAAGTATCTGTGTGTCTTCATCTTGGGATTCATTGATAATTTACAGGGCATGCCAAACACCTAATTTACAATCTGGTGACACACTTATTAGCGTGCGAATGATTAAGGAACAGTGTAAAGACATATGGTGGATACAAGAGGAGAAAGGCTTGTAAGCCTTCTCGGAAAGATTGTCCGCGCCGCTTTAAAAAACACTGAGGACACTACCGAGACCATTAAGACAGTTAAGGAAGAAGACACCACCGTAAACCCAGAAGCGGAACCAATGATGCTGTATTGGGAAAAAGATAAAGAAGCCTCTATCAACCAAAACCAAGCCTACATAGATCTGTACCAAAAGGGCATTGCTCTGGAAAGGATACCAGACTCTGTCGAAGGAAAATTCACAGAATCTCATTATAAATTCGGCAAAACCCTTGCCTACTTGCCTGAACTCGTGAATACAGTTAATGAGGGTAAAGTATCTAATTTTTATTAAAAAATAACAAGCAATGATTCTTTTTGAAGTTTAGAAGACACACAGATTCATATAGAACTGGGTGCATGTTACTTACTAAAATTGTGTGATAGTCACTAAGTTTCTTTAATGTATGCGATAACACCGTATTAACATAATTCTGTTTATCCATTATTTATTGATAATGTGTAATTACCAACAAATTATCGTGGGAAATAATCAAAGGCTACAATTATGTATGCATAGGTACGAGTATCTGTTAAAATAATCAAGTTCACTAGAACTGATTCAATGTTTTGAAACTGTCTAGTACAATAGCAGCTTTATCAAGCTACACATCCTTCCTGTCTATTTAGATTTAAATTGCTGGTATTTAAACTCAATTCATAAATTTCCTCTGGAACTTTTAAGTGCATAATTTCGTATTTAACATTTTATTGTAGGTTCGTCGCACTGAATAAATTAATACCTACTTGAGATAATTAAATTTCCTCATTATTTTTACCTGACGCTAATTGATATTTAATATTATGGTAATGTCGTAACGTGGAAGTAGGTTAGGTTATGATATTTTAGTTAATCAGTAGTAGTTGGCACGTTTCATTGACACTATCTGTAAATAGAACGACTAGTACAGTTGCGACGCCCCCACCTGAACGTAAATCTACCCATATTTTTTTAAACGATGATTGTATTTAATCGATAATATTTATGATTACTGAACTAAACATACGCCGTGATATACTGGTTATACTTGTTAATCTCAATATTTTTTATAAACTTGCGTTTATTAACGATTGACGTCATATGAAGTTGTGAAAACATATGGCCTACGTCAGTATTTTTATAGTAGTAACAGGATATTAAGATATTAATGACATTTTAAAAATTGATTAACAATTTGTTAAAAGTTATTTTGATAAGTAACTACCTTTACTATATACCTAAATCCGCGTTTACCATCGGTAGCCTACCCCTTCCACTGTTTATTATTTAATGGTGGTGGCAATTTGTTCTTAACTAATATCTTCAAAGACAATGTTTTTTGTGCTAACATATCTTGTTTTGTGTTTTTCTAGCCATATAATGTTCACAAGTACTATTCTAACATTTAATTGTATAAAGTTTATAACCTTTGTATACGCCGAAAATCTGTCATTATATTGACCGTTATTTTTTTTAATCTTATAGGCGTCCCAGAAACGCCCAAGACTGGTACTGGAATCTCAAGCAGTGGCCGTGATGCGGGAGTGGTAGCAGGCATCGTGGTAGCAGTCATATCTGGAGTCATCATTCTCACAGCACTGGTACGTAAAACATAATAATAAGCCCTTATTTTATCTTCAAGCCTCGTGTGTGGAGCAAACTGAATGTAGTCAATCCCAATATGGGCATAAAAGACAACATTTTCCGTCCACATTTCACGACTCCTGTAGGTACCATTAACAAGTCTTATGGAATGGTATCCTTGCGCGTTATGTGAAATCTCAACTTAAAATGGTACCTACTTGAAATGGTATTTACATTTTATTTTGATACTTAAACATATTATGCCTCTATCTAAAAATCAAGGATTAACTGATTTGATGTTGAGTGATATAACTTTTTAAAATAATATATCATGTCTTGAATCAGGATAGATAAAAATTGTGCAAATGATCGAGTACAGTTTATACTAAACGGATGGACGGAAATTGCATATTCAAAGAATATAATATATTGCTGATAATTACTTATTAAAACCTTAACGCATCTACTAAAATAATTATGCAAACAAAAGTCCCAACTAGCAGTTCTAAACAACTAAATTTTAAATCCCGGAAGCATGTTTCGAAAACTTCCATCAAAAATGTACTACCGGCGATAATTAATCAAAACAATAAGTATCTGTCTTCTACAATAGTCACTTATTATGAGGCAAGTGTTAGGCTGTCTATTTTAGGTGCGTGTAAACCACCAATTTTTTAGCAGGATGTTTTGTGATACTACGAATGGAATGCAAATATTATCAGCTCGGTCTTCAACATCAATATAAATAAGCGCATCTTCAAATAGCAATTTGATTAAATCAGCACTCATTTGAGTCTCAAGTTCTTCAATTGCTTTTTTTTACATGTCACACAATTCGGTTTGAATTGGATAAATAAATAGTCCAATCAAATGTTCACACTTGATATCACGTGACTGCATTCAAACGATCATGAGAACCAAACTCACATTGTTTTCAGCGTGTGATTACTTTCTAGAACCAAGCCTTTTGTCAGGTTTTGTTGCTCGTTAGATCCGATGCTTACATAGTTAATAGTACCTTGAAATCGCGAACGTAAAGTAATACGTAATGTTTTAAGCATTACACACGATTACACCTACACATTAAACCTTTACATGCTTATTAAAGCTGATAATGAGATGATTCACAGAAGATTTAAATCTTATAACATACAATTTTAAAAGACCCGTATTATAAGATAAGGAATGGCATTTAATCTGTGAAAGATTTCATAAAGTTGCCGGGATTTCTATCGAGCTTTATACTCACGACCACCGTGATAGCTAATTTGTTCATAAATAAATAAAGGACGTATTGATTTGGTTTTACCGACATCTACCTTCATAATTGATTTAGTTCTCTTCTTTAATGAGTTCACATAAGACGGACATATCGTTATCTACATTTGACGACATTACTATGAGGTCAATTGCATATTTACCGTCTCAAATCTTTCAACATATTATAAAATTATTAAACTAATGATTTGTTTATATGAAAGAGCATACACTCATTCTTCTAGCGTCATTGCGGAATGTTCTCGATTGTCAATGGACGAATCGCTAGTTTAATTGTCCGATTTCAACACAGAGCCCCGCCTCAATTGACGCCAATTGATGTAATACTTAACGCTTCCGTGGGATGTTAAGATGGTCAGATCAAAAGAATTCACCAAATTGTACATCGATCGTTCCTATCAAACTTTCAGTTAAGGGAAAGAGAGCTTCGTTATTAAAACATGGTGAACTGCTCATTCGGTTACTTTAAAAATGTTAGTGTGACTAATTTATGAGTCAGTCATTTGTAAAAAAAAATAGACTATTTTCGAGCCTACTTATGTATGACTTAATCATCACCCTTTCCCAATGCGGGTTGGAGATCGCAATACAAGTTATGCCCTGACCTGGTAGTTTAGTAGGTATTAAAGTTTCATTCACACCTTTATGAATGAGTTTCCTCAGTTCGTAAACATAAACCACATTATTTTGTGTTTATATTAATGAGACAAATATATTTTTTGTGAAGCTCTTGACGCGCAAATGAAATATTCGTATTAACATTGGTTTAATTATTTCGTTCAGAATAAATCCTGTCCTGTCCTGTAAAATGCTATTATACATTAAAAATGCGATACCATTCTAAGGCGATACCTTAAATCATATTGGTCTTGTTTAAAGTTACTTATTGTATTCACATAATCAATCGTGTACATATTACCACCTTACTTTTTGAATCGTGCTCTCTCGCAATGAAATGACGTATGAAAATATAGCTATGCAGAGCACGCGACGCTCAAACAGCGATGTCCTTACACAGGCTGACCCTGATCAAAATACGCTCTTGGGCGACATGCTGTAACTTCAAACTATAGTTTTAATAACATGAGAGCCAATACTTTGAAATAGAAAGAGTACAGTGTGGCTCAATATACTGAGTTTCTGAATAAAATAATGGCTTGGTGTTTCCACCGTCACTGCGACCATGCCTGATCTATTATAATCGCCACTTTTGTTGATAGTTCCTCTCCTTGCCTTTTCCATAAAGATTTGTTAATTCTTAGAGGGATGCCCTTGGCTTCCTCTTGCTCAAGAATGTGTTACTTATTAGAAAATGTTGCAGCTGTTGGTACACTACGGCTTTGCCTAAAGCTACAAAGAAACGCAGACATAAATTAATTTGACATTTAAATTTTTTCCAGATCGCAGTGCTTATGTACCGGCATTATATGCACCGTAACGCGACTTCTATGAACTTCGATAACCCCGTGTACCGCAAGACTACAGAGGACCAGTTCGCGCTCGAGAAGAATGGCTACGCACCGGGCTCCAAGCTTTATCCGAGCACGGTGGGAGAAGAGGTGAGAGCGCTAACCGCCATGGAGTGTACCCTTAACATACAAAACAGCCTAAGATAAGCCAAACAAACCACAAACTCCCCTCCGCCAAGGAGCCAATTAATATAAGTCGGTCTAACACGACACTGACCCTACGTAGATCTTAATTTTTCATATATTTTTACTATAAACATATATATATTTATTTTCTAAAATCACTTCTACTTATCGTGTACAATGAGTTGTAAGACCCCAGACTTAACATGGCCAAAGATTGTATTGTAAATAAACAAGATTAAAACTAGGGTTATTTTAATATAGTAAAATTAAGGTCTGCCTAAGACATTTTAAACTTGATGTACTTAGAGTTATATTTAATAGAAATTATTTTAAGGGATTTATAGAAAATATTTTCGTTTAGGTATATAAGGATTTGGGCAATTTAAATGTGCCAACATTTTTACCGCATCAGTATTAATGAATAGTTGCCAAATTATACTATTGGTTTAAATGGTAGGTGTATACTGCTGTAAATAGTCCCTTTGAAATAGCGTAATAAATATTATTTGATATTTTGCCTCCCGCTTAGTCCTAGATCGACAATATTTTACTGCCGAGACATTTATTTTTCATGCATAATCTTGCGAGGGCTATAACTTGGTAAGTTGTATACGTAGTTTAAGAAGTAGCGTGTAAATGTAGTTGGTACTTTATGTCGCTGTGTTATTTATTTTGCGCGTCCACTTGAACGGTTGCTCCGCAGTTATTATAATAAAGGTTACTGCGAGATACCTTCATTCACTTCCCCTAAAACCAGTTCTTAAATGGCAATAGCTACTTTCATATTTTAAAGCCTGTATTCGTAAACTTCTTCAGCATTAATCGTCTGATTTTCAATTAAGCGAAATCCATTCCGGTTGCTATGGAATATGAAATACTAGACCCGCCGCGCGGCTTTTGCCGCGTGGAATATAATACTTATACGTTTTCCCACTGGAATATTGAATATAGATAAAAAGTACTATAACTAAATTCACGTCAATCGGTTTCTCTTTGCGTCGTGTAATAAGTTCAAATCACACTTATTTCTCGATACAAATGTTCAAATAAATCTATTCAGTAATATCACAGACAAAAATAAACATTTCAATTTGCTTTTATTTGTATTTTCAAGCTTTGATTGTTGTTTTATATAGCTCGAAAAAAGGGAAATGAGGGCAATAATATAACTGATTACTGTAATTTATTACCGCATTCCTCTCTAGAACTCAAAAAAAAAACCTTTCCTACTTCTTGGTGAAAGGCTCCGTAACTCTAGAGCGTTTACTACGCAAACAGTACTAAAGGCCTTGATTATATCTTGGGATCCGTTTCTAGAATTTGAGTAAAAGTGCTGTATCGCTCCTCACCAACTAATTGTTAGGTGCCGAGAATTATAAAGGAAAACTTAAAATTTTAGTCGTCGCTAAAACTGCTTTATTTGTATGAGGGTAATCCCGCAACTTATCTTGACTAGCCCTTAGACGGCTGTTTAATCTAAACTTAAAGTACCTAAATCATGATGCCCTACTTGTCCTGAAGTATTATTAGCTCACTTAGAGTTATTATAAAAGTATAAATAAACTAATATGTATTTTCTTTCTTTTCAGGCCCAAGAACCACTCAATACACCTGGTACAAATGACTTTGTATAGTGTACAAGCCGGCAGCAAATATATTAGTGCGTCATTAAATGTGAAAAGAAAAAGACGGAAATGTGATACTTAAATAGTGTGAACCAGTGAATGGAACATGGCTAACATTGTGTAGTTAACTCTAAAATAGTTAGCGTTAGTGCAATGGAACGTGTGATGCTTATTGGAACAAAGTTCTGTTTGCCTCGCGAAGGGATCTCAACCATGCCACATAAAGCCGTCGCGCTTACCAAAAGTTATACTACGTACCTACTCGAGATCTTTGTTAAAGCTTTTGTACTATTGTATCACATAATAGAAATTAGGTGGGAAGTTTTCTATGATTTTCTCTCTAGACTGTGAATATGATAGAAATTCGAATATTTTACAATATATGCCTGGTGCATTGTAATTATTTATAATAGAGTTTACAATTTTTATATTCTAATTTAGTTAAGGGTATGATCGCTGTATATTCCTTTACGGCTACTAGTTGGAATTTTTAACATCTTTAATGCACAAAACGCGCATATCTAAGCAGTTTATATTTTATATAGTGAAATGTACTTATTTAGCAACTTTGCAATTTTATTTTCAACTCAACTTTGTACTGATTATACACATTTTGATATATTGAAAGGCATAAACTGATCACTTAATTAATTTGAACGTTTTCCTATAGACATAAAGTTATTTATTTAATGAAATAACACAGCAAAGAATAGGCTATTATGAACCGCTCTTCATGTGCCAAACTTAGTGAAATTTTTATATTGGTCGACTGTATTTCATTTAGCAAAATGTAATTTGATTTGTAAATCATATCTTTACATACATGTTTGTTGCACTGTATTTATTTGGATTATATGAAATCGTTATTCATTAATACAGTTTAATATTTATATTAATATTTTATGTAATGGTTGTGTTTATCATACAATATTACAATTCTATATTTTTATCATTAGGAATGATTAACTAGTATTTGGAACGTGACTTTGTCGAGCAAAATCCTGCCAAATCTCCTAAATAATAACTTGTTTGTAATGTAATACAATTACATTAAAATAAATCTTGATGCACATTTCATACATGCCTAGCTCAATAAGTGTGGTCACTAAAATTATTGTGTAAATATTGTCAGTAAAATATATGTAAAATGTGTTAAAATATTTTCTTTTATTTCATTTTCCCAGAACGACTCTTGCTCGAATTTTTAATGGGTTATGGGGTGAATCTTCCGACCTAAGACTGATACTTGGACAAGTCGCCTCACGTACAACGTATGAGGCTTTTCGTCTGACCAATAAAAGGTCCTCGGACAAATAACTTGGTTTTTAAAAGATGAAAACCCGACTAATATGTTTCGTTTGCACCATTAAAATTAATACAACTTACTTCACAATACTTTCCTCTTGTGTTTATAAGTTAGGCTTATAACCGACACTGGTATGATGGTAATAATAATAATGTCCTCCTAGCCGATTCGGCTATGGCGGCCAATCTTTTACGATCAGCCAACTACGCAGGATATATTATAGTGCACAAGTGAGTGCGCAAGCACAGGTGCACTCCCTATTCCCTCACTCTCATAGCACGGTGGGACAGCAGTCTGACACGACCGAAGAGAGATCAGGCGGTATGATGGTACTAAGGCATCATGATCATAATGGAGTTGTGTTTATAAGTTAGGCTTCTAGGATACTGGTATGTAGGTACTAGGGCAACATGACCTTGATGAAGTTGTGTTCATAAGTTAGGCTTATACTGGTATGACGATCTAGGGCAACATGATCTCATTGGAGTTATGTTTATAAGTTAGGCTTATACGGATACTTGTATGCAGGGACTAGGGCAACATGATCTTATTGGAGTTGTGTTTATAAATTAGGCTTATACGGATACTGGTATGAAGGTACTAGGGCAACATGACCTCAATGGAGTTGTATTTACAAGTTAGGCTTAAACCGATACTGGTATGATGGTACTAGGGCAACATGATATTATTGGATTTATGTTTATAAGTTAGGCTTATAACCGACACTGGTATGGTGGTACTAGGGCATCATGACCTTAATGGAGTTGTGTTTATAAGTTAGGCTTATACTGGTATGATGGTACTAGGGCAACATGCTCCTATTGTAGTTGTGTTTATAAGTTAGGCTTATACCGATAATAATAAGATGGTACTAGGGCAACATGACCTTAATGGAGTTGTGTTTATAAGTTAGGCTTATACCGGTACTGGTATGATGGTACTAGGGCAACATGACCTTAATGGAGTTTTGTTTATAAGTAAGGCTTAAACAGATGCTGTTATTATGGTACTAGGGCAACATAACCATATTGGAGTTGTATTTATTTAATAATGTACAACTCCAAGAAAGGCATTTTGCCCTAGTACCAATATTAAACCAGTATCCGGTTTCCGCACACAATCAAAATACACGGCCTTGTATTGTTTTGTTTTTATTTAATAATGACTAGGAAAGTATTGTGAAGTAAGTTGTATTTATTTTAATGGTACAAACGAAACTAATTAGTCGGGTTCTTATCTTTTAAAATTTAAGCTACTTGTCCGTGGACCCCTTATTATTATTTAGACGAAAAGCCTTATAGCCTATAGGTTTTACGTATAAGGCAACTTGTCCGAGGATCAGTTATATGATATGTAGCTCAGACGATTCACCCCATAACCCTTTTTAATGATAACTTAGTATCGGCTTATTTAATGTCCCGCTGCAGGGCAAATCTTTCAATAATTGAAATCAAGGCATTGTCAACGTGATGGGCACTGCATTCCTGGCGTCTATTCTTATCTGAACAAATCTCAAAACTCAACTAACTCAATTAAAATTATAGCCAGACCATTAAAATAAAAAACCTCGCCTTAGTGCCGAAAAATATTAGAACTAATTTATTCAAGTGGCAAAAATCAAATATACCTAAAAACAATTAGATATCATTAATTATATTGATGTCTGACAAAGTGTGATGTCAATTGATTGATGTATGACTATGGCAACCAAGTATTGCTATAACCGTAGCTAATGTGGCGCCTACAGAGCAGGTTTTTTATTTTCTTGGTCAGGCTGAAGCTTTTTAATTTATATCTTTTCAAGGTAAAGATCATTTTCAGTGCAAATCTAAAATTGAGTTAAATAATATTACCGTTTACCTAATTTAGTAAGAATTTTGCAGGAACAAAATAAGGAAATCTTAATCATAAAATATATAGACAACCACTTGAGCTTTTAACAAATTATTACTTTATTTAAAAATCACATGACAAATAAGTTACAACTATTAAAAAAGTTTTATAAACCCAGTCAACAGAAAACTAGAACAGTCGAAGACTAAACAAAGCCTGTTATTGACGCAATTAACATTAATAACGCTTTTCTTAACCAATTAAAAATTTGCATTTTGTCTCCTTCAAACAATAAATTAATAGAGTGCCCGCAAGAAATTTTAATTTCAAATATAAATTCAACGTATTTTTTGAAAATTATTAGCATACATTTGTGACGCTAACCAATTAAAAACGAAATGACATACAATGTTGAGTTGAGAGAGTAAACACGCATAGACCACGAGGCGGTCGGCTAATTTCTACCGTTTCAAGACGGTCGCATGCAAAATAACAAACATATTTTTAAGCTTTAGTATACAAATATATAGATTCATTGGTATGATCCGTCATGGTCAGCGAAGGACAGTTCGCTCAGAATTATTGCTAAATGTTGGCGGAAGATACCTTATTTATTTCAATTGGCATAAAGCTACACAGCTGACTTGCTGGTGAGCGGCTACTAACGTTTATTCCATTAAGGGATACTAAAGTCCTTTTCCTTGCTCTGTTCTCTTCGACTGCTCTTTATGAATGATTGTACAATAAATGTATTCAAAGGCCTGTTTCATCCAGTTTTTGTTGAACTTTTAGCTTTCAAGTAAAAATTTTAGTCATGTCATGACGTGAAACAGCCCTTCAAAGTCATTACTTTACAATAACAACAAAAATTAATAAATGCAATATCATATAAAAATGTCCACAAATGCATACTTAAAACATATTTAGGATTATGATCTTATTTATGTCAGTGACGAAACTGGCCTTTAACACTTTTATTTATCGATATAATTAAGAGCATAACACAACCTTATAGGAACGCATTTATTTGAAATATTAATTGCAATTCTGTGACAAGTTTTCAAATACCTATGTTTAAATTTGCAATGAAAGAAAAATCAGATAACTCAGGTCAATCACTAGAGACTATATTTATAGTCTAAAGGAATTATCACTATTACTATTACAAAATTACATCACACTAAACACCCGTTTGGCATGCACCCAACAGTGAAACTGTATAAAAGAAGGAATAGGTAAGTATACTTAGATAAGTCGGTCAATCGCCACAAGGCGGGCAACGGCTCGTCCCCTTTGGAATTGAAGGGAAAAGTGATTGAATATACTGGATATTGGACCATCGTATCAAGTCCCGAGTCCCACACGTTGCTTAAACGCATTTTCCTCCGAACGAAAAATGGTATACTAAATAATGGTAAGTATGTAAAAGCAAGAAAATACGTATGACTATAACTGTCAGAAATGAATGATGTCGTCTTCTTTTTCAAAATACACTTTTTGTACACAATTGGACTATATAAGCGGGGTAGTCGCGTCTGATCTCGGTATCCGTCCTTAGTCGCAACGGATACCGATCGATAGTTGCTTCGAATACCGGGATCGGTTGCACCCCAAAAAATAATTAAAATTTTGTGCAACCGATACCGGGATCAGACGCGACTACAAAAATAAATATATTTAAGTTCTATTTGATCCCTATAGGGTGTTTGCATTTGGGACCTTGTTAATTTTAAACATTTTGACGTTTTTTGCCTGCTTACCTTGCGAAATATTCTCTGTTAAAATGCCTCCGTCCACTTGGATCCCATGCTTCGCTCCCATGGATCCACAGATATTTTTGTCACCTCTTGGCTCCCATGGGATTCAAAGAAATATTTTGCAACAACCCCCAATGTTGTTTAACTAGATTATCGGGAAAACAAATGAATGTCAGGAAAACAAATGAATATCAGGGAAACAAGTGAAAAAGCAATAAAACTGTAAAGGTCAATAAGGTCGAAAATCGTTTGCACTTCGGACAAAACACACGAAATCTCGGATTGCTTCGACACGTTTTATGACCTTGGAGCTGTTTTGTGGGTTTAAGTTGTGTTCGCAACCCTATTAGGTCGTATACTCTACAATAGATGGCGCTATTGATTGCTTGAGGTTCAGGTGCCAGTGGACCTCAGTTAAATTCTTATGTAAATCCCTTCTTACAATTTACCCAATTTTCTTGGCTAGTAAGTCAGATACATCTAGAAGTAAGAAACGTCAAAATATTCATTCATAATTAACAAGGTCCCAAATGCAAACACCCTATAGGGATCAAATAGAACTTAAATATATTTATTTTTGTAGTCGCGTCTGATCCCGGTATCGGTTGCACAAAATTTTAATTATTTTTTGGGGTGCAACCGATCCCGGTATTCGAAGCAACTATCGATCGGTATCCGTTGCGACTAAGGACGGATACCGGGATCAGACGCGACTACCCCTTGTAAACTTACTAGAATATCTTAACTGGGTCCTTAGTATTATATAAATACCTAAACTTATTAAGTTACTTAAACTATGAGCTTAAAGCACAATTGGCGATATAAATTATCGCAAATTCCTACATTAAAAGTTATCGCAGTGGTAATTTTTGGTTAAAACAAAAACATCGATTTGGTCAGAATTTTGTAAACCTAAAAGTTAATTTTGTAAATAAAGTTATTGAAAATGGTTCTAAACTACCAAACTTGTAGCTATAGCTAAAAATTCTATTAGTACTTACAAATAGTTTGCAACAAAATATACACCCAACCACATAAGTCATTATATTACTAGTTTACGGTCGAATGCCTAATTTTATTTAGACCACTGACTATGTATATTTTTAAATTATTAATCTGTGGTCGCGAAATAGTTATAATACTTTGACACCATAAATGAGAATATAATATTCACTAAGAGGTAGTAGTCCCAAGAATATTTGCATTTTACTTGAAAAACACCATGATACGGTGAGATGAGACTTCATTCGTATACAGTGGTGAGGTACCGCGCGTACGGACTAAAATATTTGCTTCGTCTATCAGATACGTTAAACGTACTACGCGGGAGTGGAATTCTCTGCCTGAATCCGCCTTTATTAACCGTTAGTGCTTGTTCACGTTGAACGCGCGGGCGCGGTGGCGGGCGCGGGCGAGGTGCTCGCTCCATAGCCCGCGCGCGCGTTTTGACGTGAACACTTCCATACTACGCCATATGTTTGATATTTCGCGCCCGCGTGTTCAACGTGAACAAGCGCATATACTTGAGGCGTGGTGGAGTATGGCCCACACTATCTCACAAATTGAGATAAGGCCTGTGTCCTAGCAGTGGGAACGTATATAGGCCGATAATGATGATACTTGAGGCTCTTCAAGGCCAGAATTAACGAGCTTTTTCTAAGCAAGTGTATTCCATCGTAGACCGCATGATTTTTTAACATAATAGACAAGGAGGAGATACCTTATTATTCATTTACTCCCATTGTAAGAGGACAACAATAGAGATAAAAAGGGTGCCGACACTATCGCCATATTTCAAAGGATTTGCAAATCTTAGTATTATGCTTTTATGGCTTTCTCAAACAGGAACTTTGAGATACAAACTGTATAGTTTTACTAAAGCAAATACAATAATAGATAACAAATCACAGAACATTATTATAACGGCTTAAAGCTACTTAATCTACTTACTATCTACTCTCACTGAGATTTTAGGTACAATTTCAATCTGACTTCTATCTACATTTGGAATCTTCCCACTAACTACTTTCGGAATATCTCCGTTACTTACACGAATCTTTTTATTCACTTGTTCAGTATCTTTGTCCAATATTTCTACATTCGTCTCTTTGTTAGCCTTATCATGTTGCTTGTAAAGTTTGTACTGTTCTATAATATGGTCTTTATACACGTTGAACGTGTTTAAAGCGATGTGACGACGAGCGTGTACGAACATCTGGTCGAAGTGGTGTAGATTGTGACTGGAATCAAACGAAACAAACTATAAACTAACGCAATAGAACGATACCGATACAATATACGATATAGGTATTTCCTTGAAATATTTGTATTAAATAATATTTTGTTTGAATCACAGTAGGGCTAGCAGAGACAAGATCGAATAGTAATGCGAATCGAGAAATGAATATGGGAACTTTAGTAGCGACAATACTAATAGAATTCCCATACAAATTAATCGATTTCTATTACCGACGATACTGTTGTTCGTACTAACTCTACGACTCTTATAGAATTGCGTATATCATGAAGCTAAACAAAAGATAAGCACTTTCGTTATCTGTTTACGAAGAAGATAAACAAACTGATTTGTAAAACTATTGATATTTATATTATAATATGATGAAAATTAAGAGGAGATGCTATTTAGAAACTTATGTTTAGTTCCTTTTTTTACTTTATTATTGTATATTTTCTTAGTCCTTAAATGTCATTAACTTGGAAAAAATTCAATATAGATAATAAAACTTATGATTGACTTGTATATATGTTTTTTTTTACAAACATGAAAATTGCCAGAACCAAAATTATTTTTACCACGAATTTTTAAGTAAAAAAATTAAAACAAGATGTTTTTTTAAAGATTCATATTTGTTTTGATTTTGTAAATGACCTTTACCATTGTCAAATTAATGCTTAATATTTTATTTATTTTACCATAATCTAACAGTTTATCAATACTCACATGCTTAGCAACACAGTCGACAGCATTTCCCGTGTGTTCAAAAGGTGTCGAATATACGCTCTCGTATGCTTTCTGCAAGCAAGACACTCGCATCCCTCTTTGATCGGCCTAAAATCGTCTTTATACCTGAAAGTGTAGAAATCCAGTTTTATTTTTATATTTAAAGTAAAATACAACAAATTAATGTTACAGAAGTGATGATACGGTTTTCCAAGTAAGCCCTACATTATTCACAACACATAATTCACTATAATATGAGGTACCTACATACTTTCATGTAGGTATCATATTTAATATTTTGCAAAACTATTTTACTTACAACTAGCTGTGCCCGCGACTTCGTCCGCGTGGAATAGTGACTTTTCGGGCAGCATATTTTAAATAACAAATACCGTCCTTTGGGTAGCTAAAAATTTTTACTTTACAGTATGCTTCTCTGTAGGTATACGATATGTGACGTATGGCCATCGGGAATGAAAGCATACAGGCTCCTAGGATTGCTAACCCGTGTCAGAGCCACATACAACTGACCGTGCGAGAAACAGCTGATACTTAGATCTACACCCACAACTTTCATCGTCTGACCTTGGGCTTTATTAATTGTCATCGCAAAACATAGGCTGACTACAAAAAGTGTTAAGATGTGTAAACTAAACGTACAAATTTTATAAAACAAAAGAATTGCTAGAAAAATTAATTAATAACCTGATCTTATAAACTTGTAAGTACTTAAATAAAGAAAATCAAGAAAAGAATTGCCTAACCTATACCAAATACTTATAAATTATTCATATAGGTATACAAACCCTAAATAAAAAATTAAGATAAGTATACCAAAAATCAAGGAAAGAAATGCCTAACCTATAACAAATATAACAAATGCTTACAATATTTATTTACAAATTTTTAAAGAAATTTAAGAAAGACAACCTAACCTACAAACCCTTAAATATGAATAAATGAAATATCCAAACTGTCAGTATTCAAGTAAATCGCAATAATCGAATGCAACTACCTATTCGCCATACTCTCAGCGCGCTTTATATACGGACGCGCAGCTCAGGCGCGAGGCGTGTACCTTTATATTGACATAACTTTTTTATTTATGAACCGATTGACATGAAATAAACACTAAATGTTAAGTGAAGCTTACCACAATATATTAGTGAAAACCGCATCTCAATCGAATAAGCCGTTTCTGATATTAGCGTGCACAAACACACAGACAAACAGACAAACAGACAAACAGACAAACAGACAAACAGACAAACAGACAAAAAATTTTTTAATTACAATTTCGGGTTCGGTATCGATATAATAACAACCCCTGCTACTTTTTTTTAATATATTTTCATTGTACAGACACCACTTTTCTACAAATTTATTATATGTATCTGCGTCACACAAATTAGATTTTATTTTAAGTAACATACCACATAACATTATTTACTCACCTCTCATCATTCAGATCCAAAATACACAGATCTTCACTATTTTTATTGTCATCAAAGCTTAAAGCTAAAGCATGACCTGCATTTGTAAGTTTTGCAGGGTAAGCACCATCAAAGATGTCCCACCCATTTTGTATTGCTGTCATTATCACTTCAGGATTCCAGCAGCCTTCTAGTATTCGTAGTAAGTCTTTCGGGATTAAATCCTGTAATTAATAAATATACACAAACATGAGTAGAAAAATAATGCTTGGGTACTGCGTAAAAAAGGGGGTGGATGTTATTTGTGTTTTAATTTGAGGTACATAAGTGCCGTAAGTGTAATTTTATCCTGGAAAAATGTCCATATAGTCCAGGTGGGCGGAAGATGAGTAACATAATAACTGAACACTTACCCCAACATTTCTAAATATATCTTCCAATTTTTCAGCTTCTACTTTTAAAGATTGTTCTGAACCATCTGTAAGACCACCTAATGAAACACCACTTAAATATTCCTTATATTTAAGTATGTGTTTTATTCCTTCAATACATTTTTTTTCATACCCGGTGCCAGCGATCACTCCTGAAAAATTATAAGCAGTATAGTTTAACTCATCAAATGTTGAGAGAAATGGAGCAAAAAACACAACAGTCAGCTTTTTTTAAATTAACAAAACAAATGTTTAATAGGTAATAATTAATAATTATAACTATCAATACTATTTGAGATATTCTGCACTGAAGATTTTGATTAAAGTATGATATTGTTTCAAGGTAAGTACTTAAATATATTTTTTTCTGAAAATGATCAAAAGTGCAAACATAAATAGTTGAGATTCTTACCAATAAGCGCACTATTTCGTAATTCTTTTGAGGCCTTATATCGATTTACACACTTGTCCAAATAGCCACATGACCTTTCAACAGCCTTCATATTCCTTTTTGTAGTATCAGCTGATGTTGTGCGACCATCTGCAATGGCCAAAAGAATGTCTGGTTTGAACAGTTCCATCAAATCCATATAGGGTGAGTGTACCAGTAGCAAACCGATTAAGCGACATTTTGAAAGTTATTTTGATATTGTGACTCAATTATTAGAACAATCATTGCAAAAAATGAATTAAGTACTCCTTGTCTACCATAGAATCATGTAGCTTAATCAAGTTTTCTTAATAGCTGTTAGGTTTCTTTTTATTTAACAATCAATGTGGAAAGTCGCAATGTGCCTAAGGTTGACCAGATTGTACCAGCAGTAAACCAGACGTTGAGCCAATAGTAAACCAATAAATAAAATAATTTCTCTTAATGAAGAATATTTAAATTTTAATTACTTAAATGTTTTGTACATAGTAATCATTACAGATTTTCATCAGGCTACAAATTTCAAGTAATACTTAATCCTGCATCCGGTAGGCGAACTTTTTTACGCCTTTTCTGGTTGCCTATAATTAGAGATTCAGAGGACCACACAAATGCTGATGCAAATGCAGGGCTTATTGGTTGATGGTGTTTTCTTGTAGAAGGATTTTCTTGATCAACGTGCATCTTCAATCTTGCATTTTCTATAAAAAAAATGTAGGTGGTCAATTACTGGAACAAACTCTTAGTATAGATATTACCAGTAATAAACCACTGGTCTACAACTGGAACATTGTTGATATTGTAATCGTTTGTCTTATAATATTTTATTGCTATATTAAGTAAACATACATGTAAAAGAAAAAGTAAAAATAATTTCAAAAAGCTAAATCACCAGTAGTAGACCAAATGGTTTATTACTGGAAAATCATTAAATTCGTGTTCCATTAGTTGACCAATGACAACTTTTGGTTAAAATTAGCATTTTCTGATAAAATAAGACGTAATATTATTGCTTTACAAACCATATTACTCGATTAATTAAAAAAACAGTTACAACAATTGATATAAACAAAGATTTAAACGAATTTAAAAAACTTACCGTCGACGTGTCGCTTACTATAATGGCCGCCCGAAACGAAGTGCACGATTGTCGTTTCGAATTTTGCTTCTAAAACTGATGTAAATGGCGTGTTTGTCGCTTTTATCTATGACTATATGATTCGTAGAAGTACGGCAGTGCTACCAAACGTAAAAATAGTTGCGGGAAATTTGACAGAAGGTTAATATTTTGATGTGAAATTAGAAATGGTTTACTACTGGTACCTGGTTTGGCACTGGTGCACCCACCCTATCTGTAAGTAAATTTTGTGACATCTAAAAGCAGCCAATATTTTTATATTGATGATTTACTTGGAATACTATTATGAAATCAACTACTACACATTTTATCCAAAACTAACTACACTCGCGAGCAACCAAATCGACTCAAGCGCTAACTCTACATTCAAACATTGTTATAAATAAAAGTATACAACATTTAAATAAAAATAATATGTCATTTGAAAGCTTGAAACCTAAGCTTTAAAAAAACATCAACACCATTAAATAAAACAAGTACCAACATGTTCATTTGCGCATTTAGGGCGTATGGGACAAATTACTCACGACGCTACCTGCGAGTAGCGCTACTCTCTACCCCTATATAAAAAGCCCCCGTGACCCTTCGACCCTTATCAGCCGCTTATCAACAGTTGACCGATACACATCTCCGCAACCTGCATTCATTGTTTTCAAGAAACCATCGATACCACACCTCAAGAAGCCGCTTAAGTTGTTGCCTTATTGCAACAAGGACTCAGTTAGCGAGTAGTCGCTTCCCAGCTTCACTTGAGTCAGTCTGCTGTATCCCGAGTATACAGACGATATCAAGAGACTAGAGCATTCACTCGGAGACCAAAAACCAGCCGCCACCGTTGTACTTCTGAACGAGACGACCGTTTCATTGTCTCAACCTCCCTGCGAAATCGGCACCTCACGGGTGTCGACGTGCAGGGCGAGCTGAGACGTGTTCGAGGGGTAGCTGTCAGCGAGTGGACAGTAAGAAGACATCTGAAGGAAGCCAACCTGACTCCAAAAAGGCCAGCAACGGGCCCCAAATTGACCGCAGGCCACCGGCAAGCTCGGCTACAGTTTGCTCGAGAGCATCT
This sequence comes from Mecyna flavalis, assembly GCA_949319885.1. Lineage (NCBI taxonomy): Eukaryota > Metazoa > Arthropoda > Insecta > Lepidoptera > Crambidae > Mecyna > Mecyna flavalis. The sequence goes on from OX439426.1 coordinate 14,733,197, forward strand.
CAACTGAAGCGTTGGGCAATAGCGGTCGGTCCTGTTCACTGACGAGTGTAGGATGTGTCTGCATGGCAGTGACAGGAGAGGCCAGGTCTATCAGCGTCCGGGAGAGCGATTTTCCCGATGCTGTTTCGCAGAAACCGTTGCCTATGGTGCCGGTTCTTGCATGATGTGGGCTGTGACTCGTAGGATGGTAAAACCGTGCTCGTTTTCAAGCCTGGAAGAGGCCGAGGAGCAGGACTGGCAGCTGATGGGTACATCACAAATATTCTCCTGGAACATGTTGTGCCCTACGCAGGATTTGTTGGCGAAGACTTCATCCTAATACACGACAATGCTCGATGCCACATAGCGCGCGTTACTCAGCAGTTCCTTCGAGAAGTCGATTTGCGCAATGGACTGGCCTACGCTCAGTCCAGACCTAAATCCCATCGAGCATTTATGGGACGAGCTCAATCGAAGGGTACGAGCAAGAAACCCAGCCCCTTCGAGCCTAGAAAAATTTAAGGCAGCTTTGTTAGAGGAGTGGGAAGGTATTCCTCAAGACACCGTCAAAAAATTAATAAGGTCGATGAAGAACCGACTACAGGCTGTAATTAGGGCTAGGTGGGGCAATACCAAATACTGAACTAATAATTTTTTTACTTCTTAAGAAAAAAACGTGTTTTATTTGTGTCAATTGTGATCACAACTCCTTTACCGAAAATCCCATTTTTCCCCCTTTTTAGTTCAGACACCAATAATAATAAAAATTATACATGGAAATTAAAAATGATGATATTTCATAAAAGCTGAAGTTTCAAGCTTTCAAATGACATATCATTTTTATTAATATGTTGTATACTTTTACTTAAAACAATGTTTGAATGCAGAGGTAGCGCTTGAGTCGATTTGGTTGCTCGCAAGTGTATTAATGAACCAGATAAAAATTAAATCATAAAAAAGGATTTTGTAAGAAAAATGTAAAGGATACATTATTATTATGTAAGGATTAAAATCATGAACCTGGTGTCACTACAAAATAATAGTAATGACAAACTTATTTATCATGTAACTTCACACATCCTCTAACATTAGGGTCAAATAAATTTGGTCCAACACACACATAAAAATGCAGATAAAATTAACATGTCAGTTACAGGAAATAGAATCAAGTAGCTTAATAGATTTAGTAAGAATGGTACCTGTCTGTTGAAATCAGTTTCTTTCCATTTTTTGTCCATAGCGGCACCAAATTTCCTTCAAAATGGCCTGTGGGTGTCAATTCACTAACATTGTGCAATGTAGCACAAGTAATGTGGTCTGAGAGGCCAGCAAATTTGGCAACACCTTCTCCTTGAGCCTTCAGACCCTGCTCGAGGTGAGCCGAGTTAGACAGAGGCACCCAAAGCAATTGCGGGTTTTTGAAGACCTTTGATAATACTTCAGCAGTCAAATGCACAACACTGCCACTCTAAAATATAATTTTATTTTATAAAATTATTTCAATAACAAACACTTCTATAAAAATTTTACAATACAACTTATAATTAAACAAAAAATATTTTATTTTTGCATTAACAAAAGTTCTTATTAGATCTAGTTGTCAGAGCTTCCTTTTAAGCATTATATTGCCTGTGCCAGGAGACTCCGTTCTTCATAACTCTAATGCAGGTACGGATGGCAGCAGACCAACCCAACCCAATCCGTCAAAAACTCTCAATTGAAAGAGAACTCTATGTGAAGAGAATAAAATTAATAACATAGGTTTTGTTTACATTTATTTTGCCTTATGTAATTGTTTTGTACCAAAGAATATGTTGAACAGATTGGTGAAAAGTACAACTACAAATAGCATCAAATGAATAAGCACAAAACGGCCCAACACCGGGGTCAATGATGTCACTACATTCATTTTTATTATGAAGAAATTGAAATAGTGAAGAAAATGTCTTAAGGAAAACAGGAAAATATTAAATTTGACCTTTAGGAAGACGGAAAGAGTTAGGATGTGCATAACAATTACTCTCATAATTTATTGTTAAAAAATTAATTAAGTAGGTAATTTTAATAATTCTGTAATTTAAAAATTATTATGTACCTGTGTGAGAAGTGCGGCAGTAGGTGTTTCAATCATAACACTCGGTGATTTGAAAAATCCCGTCAGATATCCAACACGTTCGCTTCCAGAGCCTGCTTGTTTGATTATAAAACGCATTTTGCACTTTATTTAGTTTCCAACTTACGGTTATTTAATTTATACAAATAAATAAACACCTTCGGTTGCCAATAGTCAATACGCCACTTTATGAAACTTGAAAGCACAACAACACATAACCTCAAATCCACAGTGTGACCATCTTATAAATGGCAAATCTGCCACAGGCCAGGCCAAAAATCTGCCAAAATCTGCCACACTTGGTGTCAAATATGCCTTCATGAAAACAGAAAAAAAAATGCATCAAATTCGAATAAAACTTAAGTCACAAAACTATTTATGTAACACCTTGCATTATTATACCTTACTACTATAATAGGTAGGTACTTAATCTTGACAGACAGACAGACAAATAGATGGACAACAAAGTAATCCTATAAAGGTTGCGCTTTTTCCAATAAAGGAACCCTATAAATGACCAAAGAATCTGCTAAGGTAAGTACGTACATATAATTAAAAGAAAACATTATTTTATTGTAAAGTTCTTACCGATACGCAATGATAATTATGTTTTTTTTTTGGTTTATTTATGAGATGATTCCGCTCTTTTAAAGAAGATAATCTTGTCATTAATTTACAGTTGCGCCCCCCCCCCCCCTCGACAACCAGGATCAAAGCAAGGGATCTTGCTCCCACTTAGGTCGATAGAACGTTAATTTGTATTTTCTCCTTAAAATATTAATGCTTCGTCCATCACACAGAAGCGGACATGACATAGACCAAAAGAGAAGGAAGTAAAATAAATTAAATTAAAAGTTGATTGGAAACCCAAATCAATAAAGATGATAAGAATAAAAACACTATTGCAGTAAGGTTACATTACAGTTAATAATCGTTTAAGACGCACTTCCTTAAAAACAGATTAAAAGAGAAATCCCCGTATAATCTGGCTATAAAACTATTGCCAGGTCGATGAAATCATTTGTTACCTAATTATACGATAAAACTTGAAGTAATTTCTTTTAAAAATATAAATTCTTTGAAAATTTAAATGGAAATGTAAATATGTAACAGGGTAGCCGGGTGAGGAAGAGGTCGGCGGTGGCGAGCAGGAATAAAACTTCCAACGTATAGAATTTCGTGTATTGTACGAAATCGCATACAATATAGGTGGACCCCGCAACGTGTCTTACTATGTAAAAGCACGAGGCGTGGTGCGCTTATTACACACTGGGCGTATGAGTATAACAATTATAACTAGATGCCCAAAGCAGTCCTAACGGTTAGAAGCTACTTTGAGTGCAATCTACTGATAATGTTAGACATGGTCATTTTGTTAGACAAAGTTAAAAATGTATGGAGGATATTTATACAATCGAAAAATCGTAACGCTTGGTATAATTAAAGTTCTTTGCGCGCCATCTATTGGCGCGGGGATGAACCAAGTAATTTGACATTTTGAGGTTTTATAAAAAGAGGTTGTTACAGACTCTCCCTCTGTCTCCGATAGTCGCCCCGACGAGGAGACAGGACAAGAGAGGTTATTGAGTGTGTTTTTGTAGAAGCCTGCGTTTCGCTTTTCTGACAGTTGTACGTTCTCTTTGAGTGTTTTATTTGCTTCTGGTGTCTCCTTAGAGGGCGTCTTCTTTGGTCGTCCTCTTCTTCTAAGAGGATTAACTGGTTCTGGAGTTTCAAAGTCAGTACTTTGATACATTTTAAGCGCAAAACTGTGATAGACTCCCAATGGAACATCAGGCTCTTGTTGGTTTGCAACTTGAAATGAGGAGGGTCCATGATGTCTTTTATCACGTATGGACCATCGCGGCGTGGTGCAAACTTTGCACTCAACAGGGTGGTCACTTTCTCGCTCCCCCTGTACTAAAACTGCTCCATCACATAGTCTTCCTTCCGTATCTTGTTGTCACAAATTTCGGGTCGTTGCGTCGGGTAGCCAGCATAGCAGTCAGCTTCCCAGGTTCTTCTTCGGTGTCGGTGAAGGCCGCGAGTTGGGCGCCAAGTTGTAACAGGGTAGCCGACGACTTGCGGGCCAAAGGTTGGTGACCCCTGCCCCACGTTGGGCGCCAAGTTGTAACAGGGTAGCCGGGTGAGGAAGAGGTCGGCGGTGGCGAGCAGGAATAAAACTTCCAACGTATAGAATTTCGTGTATTGTACGAAATCGCATACAATATAGGTGGACCCCGCAACGTGTCTTACTATGTAAAAGCACGAGGCGTGGTGCGCTTAATACACACTGGGCGTATGAGTATAACAATTATTATAACAAGATGCCCAAAGCAGTCCTAACGGTTAGCAGCTACTTTGAGTGCAATCTACTGATAATGTTAGACATGGTCATTTTGTTAGACAAAGTTAAAAATGTATGGAGGATACTTATACAATCGAAAAATCGTAACGCTTGGTATAATTAAAGTTCTTTGCGCGCCATCTATTGGCGCGGGGATGAACCAAGTAATTTGACATTTTGAGGTTTTATAAAAAGAGGTTGTTACAAATATTCTTAAAATCTTTTAAATCTGCCGAAATCTGCCACTTTTGAAAATCGTCAGCATAATCTGCCACGGACAAAATTTAGGTACGAAATCTGCCAAAATGGCAGAAATCTGCCACAAATCCACTCATACTCAAATCAAAAGTCAAAATTGCGGCGCGTGTTCCATTTCAGAAAGATGAGATGAGGTGATTTTATCATTTTATGCAAATTTTATGTTTCAAGTTTCAATGATGGGCGATTTTCTGACAGCCCTTTTTGTTAGTTCTCAATAGATGGCGCCGTTTCACCTATGCAGTCACAAGGAACGGAACGTTATAAAGTTTACTTCGACATGACTTTTATTTCATAAAACGGCACGTTTTCATTCCCGAAAAAATGGGCGATTTTCTCTTATTCTGACAGCCCGTTTTGTTAGTTCTCAATAGATGGCGCCATTCCACTTATGCACTTTTTGTTTATGTCAATGCGATGTGTCAATGTCATTTTCATTCCCGAAAAAATGTTAATAAAAAACACAAAGCAAGCATAAAGCAAGCCATTCATTAGGAAGAAGAAGAATGAGTAAAGATTATGGCTCCTAGATACAAAACCAGAACCAGAGCTTGCAGAGGTAATAGTTTGATAGCGTGGCGCCCTCTTCTCAAAAAATTTTGTTTTTGTAGTAAGATAATATTTTTGCGTAAAGCGCCCTCTGTTGCATTTGTTGTGTACTAAGTAATTAAATATGAAATAATGGATTAGCATAGCATGCAATGCTCATATTTAGGTACATTTACATTTAGTTCTTATAGAATGTCCTAGAGGGTATAAATAATTATAATAGTTTTTATCAAATCATAAAGCGGCTTATAAAGCGGCTCCTTATTCAGAGAATAATATTATTAATAATTATCTTTCTAATTCTGATTCTCTGCGTGATAATTTTTGTCTGGATAAAGGCGCTGGACTAACTGCTGCTCATAATAATTATGCGTGCGACTATGCGTAATGTTCGCGAGGAAACAGCTTACACAGCCCTGGTATATTCAATATACTCTATGACACAGCCTACTAAAGATTTGAGAGATCAGGGTAAGCTAACAGCGATTTTCCGGGGAACTGTTGGGCTTGTTTTGTATAGGGTTGCCATCCGTCCGGGTTTCCCCGGATTTGTCCTAGTTTCGAGGGCATCCGGGGAGCGTCCGGAGAAGGTATCATTTTTGTAGACCGAGTTTTAAAAAAAAGGAGATTTATGACATTTTCAACTGTTTTTTATTACATTGAATATGTTTAAAAGATCTTGGTGATATGTCCGGCTTTCGGACTCTAAAATCCGGGGTATCACGCGTCTTGTCCTGTTTTCCAAATTTTAGAGATGGCAACCCTTTTGTAATACTACGCATCTTAGTTAACCACCTACCTACCTACTAGTGACCATAATGAGTTAGAATAAAGCGGATTTTTGTTAAGAACTGCTGGCTCCTCTCCGTATCGGCACACTTACATAAGGGTCAAACTTTATACTGATTGAGATTGACTGAGAAACACCGTAACCACATGATTCGAGGGTTTGAATTCCATTTAGGTATTTTAGTACACGAACAGTAGGTATACCTATTTTCTTATAAGCGTAACACAGTTCAAGTGCAAACTTCTAAGCTATGTACTTTTTGGAAACAAATCCAATATTTCATCATCATCATCATCATTTCAGCCAAACGACGTCCACTGCTGGACATAGGCCTCCCCCAAGGATCTCCAAACCGATCGGTCCTGCGCCACCCGCATCCAGTGGATTCCGGGCGATCTTTATGAGATCATCGGTCCACCTTGTGGGAGGCCTACCACGGCTGCGTTTCCCGGTACGTGGCCACCACTCGAGGACCTTTCCGCCCCAACGGCCGTCAGTCCTCCTAGCAATGTGTCCTGCCCACTGCCACTTAAGGTTCCCGCACCGCAATTCTTTGGGCAATCCAATATTTACAGATGTAATAATATTATTTATTATGTAGGTACCTACTTACTTATGATAAGTTAGACCCATAAAGGTAAGTACTAGGCCACAAGTGAAATTCCTACTACCTACTTAATGGGCGCCCGCTTTTATTTATTATGCGGAAATAAAAGCATCCAGATTAAAATAGTTAAAAGCATAAAGCAACTTACTCCTACTCCAGCCCCAATTCGTTTATCAGGGGCTGCATGCGCTCCCCTTAAATTTTATTAATACAGCGAATATTACCCTGCTTAATGAAGATATTAATTAAGTTTACTTATTTACGACCAAACTGAGTGGCACTTAAAAACGTTTAATTATACGACTACATAGGTCTTTTGAATACAAAACATTTCCAGTTTTCAATGTTATAAAGCATGCACCAACAGTCGTTGTGTTCCTTTACTTTGGGCGTTCCAATTATTTATTAATTTTCATAACATCGTAGTCAGCTGCATTTAGGAAGGGATAACTTTTATCGCCGGCGGCTATGGAATTTAGCAATTCACAATTCAGTGGGGTGGATTTCTGTATGTATTAATATGGTGTGGCTGAGATGTATTTGCATTCGAGATTGATTGGCTGGGCCGTCCGAATTACCAACGTATTTACTGTACATACAGACTTTAATATTTAATGTTTTCGTACATGTTAGATTGCTTGGTGGGTCGAGCAGGTGGGTAAGTAGGTATAATGATGGAATTCGTGATACGTGGAAAATAAGCTTAGTTAATGTGACTAAGAACATTTTTCTCTCGATGTACCTATTGCAAAAATAACTCAGGATTTCTTTGGTGTCAATTACTTGCTTAGCATTACACTATCAATGCTTAGCATGACATGACACCCATTGAGTTACAAGTAGTAATTGTAGTTCAATCAGTGGCGGGGCAAGACCTAAATTTGATGTGGGCAAGATATATTTTGCGAGGCCCCCTGATGGCTGACACAAGAGGACGGATTTTGTTGAGAAAAATAATTTCCTGATACTTAAATATTACAAAATTATTACCTAATAATTTTTAAATATTTTTTTACACGTCCTACCCGCGTAGGCGGGTAGTACGTGTTGTTCTTTAAAAATACACTTTTCCCACTTTTATACAGTTCAAATTAATATAATACACTTCTTTATTTATTTCTAAGTTTTCAAACAATGAAACGCAACACTTATTCTCACATCGAAATCCGTTGGAAATACATTAAAATATTAGGCACATGCGTCGCCGCATGGTTGCATGACTGCATGTGTTTAGAAGCCAACGGTATTTAAATTCGTTGTTAGAAGCGCGAACATAGATGGAAAATCCCCAGCGGGCGAAGCAAGGATTCCCCGCGTCATTCACCGCCCGAAACGCCAGCAAATGTTGCCAGATTAGATTTTTTTTAAACGAATGTGGTAGGTTAGTATTGCCAGATACTTGCTAGCCGGTTTTTTTATTATTAATTGCTAGATGAGTAATTATATCTATATTTAAAAGTTTCTACGAACATATCGCAAAAGCGATGGCTACAGATAAAGCAACATACACAATGATCATCGGAGATTTCAACGCCAAGATTGGTAAAAAACAGGACACATCAGAAGTATTTATGGGCGCGTTTGGATATGGCGACAGAAATTCTCGTGGGGAAATGTTGGTCGATTTCCTGCAAGAAAACAAACTCTTTCACATGGGCTTCTTTTACGAAAAGAAAGAAAATGGACTTCCTCGGGGGTTCGGACTAAGAATGAGATTGATTACATCTTTGGCACCCATAGATTCATCTTTCAAGACGTTACAGTGCTTCACGGGGAGCGACCATCGACTCATTAGAGCTAAAATTACGTTAAACTCCAAATTAGAGAGATACACCAAACTCGTGAAAAGTAAGAGCAATCAATTCGACCCGCTTAAACATATTAACAAATAAAGCGGAGTACAAGTCTTTGCTGAAAGAGCAGCTTGTGAAAATGAATTCGGGGAGGTTAAATCTTGATGAATTTAGTGCTAGCCTTAATAAGAAATGCAAAGGGAAGAGAGATAAACTTACTCAAGACATCGAAAACCTACTTCAGCAAAGGCGAGACATGATAGGAAGTGGCAGAAAGAACACAGTGGAGTTCAAAAAGCTTTGCAAAACCACTAGAGAGCATGTAATGAGAGACATTGAGGCATGGAAAGAAAAACAGTACAATCTATCATTGAAAAACATCGTGGACCCAAAGTATTCTGTATAAGGCACTCCAGGCGGGAAACCAACAAATAACCAAATTAAAAGACCAGAATGGTGTTTTGCCTACTGACAGAGCAAAGATTCTGAAAATTATAGAGAATTACTATCAAATATTATACTCCCCTATGAGTCCTATGACAGAACATCCTAGCAACTTAAACCGTTCTAAAATAATGAACATTGGGTCAGAGGAAATACCAGATATTGATAGTGATGAGATTAGGAATGCTTTGTCAAAAGTAAAAAACGGTAAAGCTGGAGTAGAAGATGGAATACTGCCGGAAATGCTCAAAGAGAGCGGAGAGCCATTGATCGCAAAGCTGGCGGATCTATTTAACAGGTGTCTGCTACATGGAGAAATCCCAAAGAACTGGGAAAATGCGGTGGTAATCCTACTTTACAAAAAAGGCTGTAAGGCGGTCCTGAACAACTATAGGCCCATCAGTTTACTCTCTCAAACTTACAAGCTCTTCTCTAAGGTATTAACTAATCGCCTTACAAGAAAACTGGACTTTTATCAGCCTAGAGAGCAAGCTGGATGAACCTACGAAGCCGAAACTTGGGTGACAACCAAAAGTATTCTTCAGAAACTAGTAGTCACTCAAAGGGCAATGGAACGTAAGCTGGTAGGAGTATCTTTACAAGACCGTAAGACTAATAAATGGTTGAGAAAACAAAGCAAAGTAGCAGACATAGTAAAGCGAATAGCTAAACTGAAATGGCAATGGGCAGGCCACGTGGCTCGTAAATCAGACTCGTGGTGCAAAGACCTGTTAGAATGGAGACCGTAGGATTATAAGAGACCAGTTGGTAGACCGCAGATGCGCTGGAAAGATGACATACGGAAGATAGCGGGCCAAAATTGGATACTGACAGTCCAAAATAGAACGAGATGGAACGGATTGAAGGAGGCCTACACCAAATTGGTCGAGGAAGGCTTGAGATGATGATGATGATGATCCATATTTGCGTTCACGGGCTTTCGAGGCGCGAGGCCCCTTGGACCGCGAGGCCGTGGGCGGTGGCCCACGTCGCCCACGCCTTCCGCCGCCTCTGAGTTCAATGATGACACCCAGTTTCAAGAGCAATACAAGTTATAGGTACATACTCACCCACTAAAAATGATGTTAGGTCTATGCTTCTTTATTTGTATAATCTTTAAATATTTGTTCTTGTCAATTATACTGCTACAATTACTTTAGTGATTTAAATTAACATATATTTAATTTTTTTTATATTATGTATATTCAAAAACAGTGCTCAGTAGGTAATACCTACTTGGTAGATAAAATACAAGATATGAAGTTCCGCTTGACATTTTTAAGAAACTATGAAAACACTCATTACCTACCTATTATTCATATAATTTTTAAGTTAAATAAACAATTATCTACTTGAATTGAGTTATTTCCTGAATGTTTCAAGTCTACTTATTCTTAGATTGCCTAAAATTTCGAATTACCATAAAACGAAGTTTCAGAACCCGTTTAAACTGGAAACAGACATAAAACAAGAGTTGTTAAAAGAAAGAAAAGAGTAAAAACATCCGTAATTACGAAATGCAAATCAGAGGAACGTTCCCAGCCGTATTCCTATTTCAAAATCTCATTAAGCTTTGCAAATCTTACGCCAAATGATAATTATTTATATTCTGCAGATCTTCGGAGCTGGTTTCAGACAGCGCGGCTTAAATAAAATATTTTTCTGCTGAGAACGATTATTATTTTAATTGCAAAAGTAACGATGCTTACGTTTAGGAGCGCTAATTGCATTTCCTCACCTCATTTATAATGTTAAATAAAAATTTTCGTATTTGAATGATATTTTTTTTTATACGACTCTCTTTATTGGATGGACAATTGAGAGCATGTAAGTGTTCGATGCCCTTCAAAAGGAGCGTTAAAGTACTCACATTGCAAAAAGGCTTCGTTCATCTTATATATGCATAAAAATAAATCTTTCATCTCGTCCTCAGCATAATCACAAGCTTTAGCCCCTTCGTACACAAGGCGACGCAAGTCTCCGATACTCGGCGACTTGCGTCGCCTTGCGACTACCGCCATACAAATCCATTGAGGCTCGTACACTAGTCGACGCGACTCGCGTCGCCGACATTCGTCGCGCGACTCGCGTCGCGCCACTCCTACGATACCTGCCTGCCGAAGTCGTCGCTACTTAAGTCGCGGCGATTTTCAAGATGGCGGAGCAGTTATTGAATATTAAATTTGTTTCTGAGGTGGAGAAATATCCTTGTTTATATAACTATACTGAACTAGCTTACCCAGTGAACTTCGTATCACATACCTCTTAATATAAACCATATTTATTTAAACCCTATCTTTTTTCCATATTTTCTCATCGTTTAAACCTTCCCTGGACTTCCACGAATATTTCAAGACTAAAATTACTCAAATTGGTTCAGCCGTTCTCGAGTTTTAGCGAGACTAAAAAACAGCAATTCATTTATAAATATATAGATAGGCAATTCACGTCGCCGTGTGTACGGACCGTGCGCTACTCGATACTCGCGACTGGATACTAAAGTAGTATACAACATTAGTATCGGAGACTTGCGTAGCGTTGTGTACGAAGGGCCTTACAGCTTCACGTTGACATGAGGTAAATACTGCTGCAGGTATATAAAACGTGACGTGCTAGGAAAACCTTAGTGTAACACTTCTCTTATAAGAAGGCATGGTCATGCTTCGTAGCGCGATGGTGCATTAATACCATGCAACTTAATGCAAGCTTGCACGCGGACCACTCGCGGCTTAACGAGTCTTAGCAAAGATTAATCACTAACTCCCCAGAGAGGTGACATGATCAGATCTTACCTACATGTTATAGTTATAAAAAGATTCTAAGTGTGTGCGATTTGTTATGATGGTTTACTACTAAACATTGTTTATAATGCTGTGTTACAATGCTTATGGACTGTCTTCTCATTTCGTCTGTCTTGAAACATACCGACGGAGTAAAGCTTGGCTTATAAATAAATTAATTTAATGTTTCAATGCAGGTTGTCGTGAAATCAGGTCATTGTCACAATGGGTACTGGTTTAACGACCACGCTTGCCAAATGCGCAGTGTCCTTAAGCCCGGTTAATGGGAGTGATCACAGACAAGACAAAGGCCTGGACATCGTGACGAGGGTTGTTAGTATTAAATGCAAGAACACAATAATAAAACGACCAATTGTGAAACTTTGTGTCTTGCCTATAGCCGAATAATGCCTATTTTTTGTAACATTTTGTTTTATTGTCGACGGCTGACAACTTTGTTTTTTAATTGTTAGTATTAGGGTGTCAGAGAGTGGTGGCCAAGGGGTGCTGTGCGATCGCGAGGCAGACCACCAGCCCGATGGTCCGATGACGTCGTGAAGATAGCCGGTGTCAACTGGATGAATATTGCACAGGACCGGAACAGCTGGCGTGACAGAGAGGAGGCCTATACCCAAAAGTGGGTGGACACGGACTGACTGGATAGATAGATGTGTCAAAAAATACTTTTTGTATGGCAAGTAAAATAAGAATTAAAACTTAATCAAGGGTGTTTGTTTAAATTTGCAAACTGAGACTGGTTATTCCCATTTACCCTACTGTTACTAATTAATCTATGGTCGTAAGTCTTGCAGCAGCCGGTGCGTGGCTGAAAGTATGAAAGCCTTTGTACAGGGCGGAAATATAGAGCCACTTGCTAAATGTATGCTGCATACTTTTGAGTTCCGTACGTGTTTATGCTCTACCTACTTACGTTGCATGTTTGAATGAAAGCTACAGTCTGTTTTTCTGTTTAGTTTATTTTGGTAATGCTCTGATCATCCTATCTTCTACGGTATTTAAATTAAGTAAGTAATTCAGCTAGCAGACACGTAGCCTACCTGGTCAGAGAGGCTTCATTAATATTTTCAATATGCGAAAAATGCTATTCGTTAGAATAACGGAGAGATTAACAGTGGGAAGTACATATGTGGACTCCTACACTTATCTATTAAACAGCTGAAATTCATAGGACACGCCAACATTTTATTTCGAGGTAAACAAAGTCCACTCACTTAATTCCACTCTCTACATTGACAAAGACTAATTCTGTACACTTAACATGGTCCTTTATTTTACCTTCATCATAAGCCTCTGAGAAGGATTGTTTAAATATTAATTTAAATGGTATCCAGTGACTACAAAATTATACTTAGTCACGACAATTTAGGACTTAAATAGTAAATAGCACTACAAAATTTAGAAAAATTAAATGTGTTGTGAAAACTTAAGTTTATTTCATACCCAGAAATCTGAAACGACAGTTTGCAAAAACCTAAGGCAAATATTGACTTTAAAGGGCGCCTGACCCATTGTGGGTCTCTAGTAAAGATTTAATAGTTACCAAAGAATGCCATTATAAATAGCTAAACTGAAAATACACCAAAACCCATTTCAAAAAGAAACGAAGGAAGGATATTTCAAAAGTAATTATGTATTCAAATAACATGTTAACGCAGAGAAGTCGAGTTTGTTGGCAAGACTAAAGAAATTACGAGAGATGTGAGAGTATATTAAGTGAAATTCGCCTGTTAACCGAGGTTAAACGTAATCTTGCTTTGAGAGAAGTAATTTAAATATGGCGTCTGGGGCTGCCAGTGGGAAATGTTGGAAATTACATTTGTAAATAAGACGACATTTTAACATATAACCTCTTTTGTGGGCCCGTTAATTTAAGGATTTGCTTGTTCTTAAGATCGTGTAGAAGAATGGGGTTTTGGCGTAACGTTTGATTTCTAGGGTAAGTATCAGCCGATTTTTGTTGTGATTATTATTAAAAGATTGGATATCTTGCCGAAATGTATTTTATTATTTCTTAAAACACAGAGCGCAGTATACATACAGTCACAGTTACAAAACCAGAGAGAGAGCATAGACCATAGATATTATAAAACAAAAATAAACACCAACCACCGTTAAGTAACATCGACTTGGCTCACACTATTTTGAGTCGCAGTTAATATAATTAATAATATTCTTATGTATGTATTTATATTTACTTGTATGTATGTATTTATTTTATTTATCTATCTATATATATTATGTACCTATGTATTACATTGTATTTTAACACCCCCACTCAATGTAATACATATATATTTTAACATCTCAAACATTTAGGAACATACATACATAACATGCATAACTCTTAACTTAGTCTAAGTACTTATTCTTAACAAAACATCAATTTAATATAGCTACATACTTTAACTAAATATATACTTTTACATTAAACCACACATAGTTACAAATTTTAATAGTAGTTCTCTATTTAAAGATTTAGTAAACATATCAGCAATCTGGTGTTCAGTCTTTACATACATCAAACATATTTTACCCTTTTTAATTAAATCTTTCACAAAATGATACCTGATATCTATGTGTTTTAATCTTTTAATATTATCAGTATTTGCAACCATAATGGCAGATTGATTGTCACAATACATAGGAACAGGGAACACATTTGTTATATTAAAGTCTTTTAACAGACTTGCAAGCCAACAAGATTCACTAGCGGCCATACTGACTGCAATATACTCAGCTTCAGTTGATGATAAACTTACTGAACTCTGCTTTTTAGAGCACCATGATATGAGACAGTTAGAAAATTTAAATAAGTAGCCAGTGGTAGACTTTCTATCTCTTAGGTCACCACCCCAGTCTGCATCGCAATGTCCCACAAGTTTATCATCAGTACATTTGAAGACCAACTTATAATCTAAGGTGTGTTTAACATACCTTAACACTCTTTTAAGGTAAGTTAACAAAATCTCATTTGCATTATTTTGGTACCTACTCAATATAGATACAGCTACACACAGGTCTGGCCTAGTGCCTAATACAGCATACATTAAGCTACCAATAATTTGTCTACATGTATTTTCAATATTTTTGTCAGACTTACACTCTTTCGCTTCTAAAATTTTTACATTAAAGTTTTGATCTATGGGGGTAGCTACGGGTTTACAATTCTCCATATTAAACCTTTTTAATACACTCTCTAAGTAAGATTTTTGACTTAATTCAGATACACAATCTTTAAAATTTTGTTTAACATCTATGCCAAGAAAATTTGAAATCAAACCTAAATCTTTCATTTTAAAAACATTTTTTAATTGTGATTTAAGATCACTTAACAGCTGTTCACAAGTACTAAAAATTAACAGATCGTCGACATACAGTAATACATATATTTGATTTTCTCCTTCACATTTAGTAAACAAACATGGATCATTCTTTGACTTTATATAACCAGCTTGACTAATCACATTATTAAATTTTTCATTCCAATATCTAGGAGATTTTTTAAGTCCATACAGAGATTTATTAAGTTTTACAATATTGTCATGACCATTATGTGCCCCATCTGGTAATTTAATAAATACATTTTCTTTTATATCCCCATATAAAAAAGCCCCAGTAACATCCATTTGATGTATTGGTACATTTAATTTAGTAGCGACAGAAAGAAATAACCTAAAAGTTGACAATTTAGCAACAGGTGAGTAAATTTCATACAAATCTGATGTATCATCTTGTTCAAAACCTCTAGCTACTAACCTTGCTTTGTATTTCACACTATTGTTAAGTTTCTTCATTTTAAATACCCATTTACTACTAATAATGTTTTGATTTTCAGGTACGGGGCAAACAGTCCATGTATTGTTTGCTTTCAGCGTCTCAAGTTCCTGCTTCACCGCCTCTTCCCACTGACAAGCATCACTCCTATTCATAGCTTCCTTATAAGATGCTGGTTCTGTTTCTGCAGTGTAGACATTTTGACATGTATAGAATTGTGTTGGTTTTCTGACACGTTTACTTCTATGTGGTGTGTTTGACTCCACAATGCTATCAGCATCAGATCCACTGTAGTCATCACTGAATTCCGCAGGCTCATATAGACTGCACTGATCATCATCTGTCACATGAGTTGTAGAGTGCGAGTCAACTGAATTCTCTTCTATAGATTCTTGATGGGTACTGTCAGGAACTGAAGTCTCATTGGTAAGTATTTCTGTTGAAGGTTTTAGGTTAACTTCATCCTTTTTTTCTAACGCAGGTTCCAAGAATGTGACATCCCGTTTTAATAAAACTTCATTCTTCTGTGGGTAATAAATTCTATAACCTTTGACAGTTTCTCCGTAACCCACCATAATGCCTGACTCCTCTTTGGAATCCCATTTCCTTCTTTTAACTTTTGGAATATGAACAGACACGGGTGTACCAATAACTTTTAACTCACTAAGATCAAACTGTTTGTTTGTCCATATTTCATATGGTGTTTTACCTGGTTCATTACTCTTACCGGTTCTGTTTATAACATATGCTGCAGTGTTAACAGCTTCAGCCCACAATTTCTTTGGTAGACTCTTGGCATACAGCAGCGTCCTGGCTGCTTCTGTGAGAGTTCTTATTTCTCGTTCCGCCTTGCCATTTTGTTGAGGGGTGTAGGGCACAGAGGTTTGGTGTACTATACCCCGTTCTGAGAAAAAATGTGACAAAGCATTATTCAAAAATTCAGAACCATTGTCACTGCGAAAATAGACAACACGGTTGCCTGTAATATTTTCAGCCTTATTAACAAAGTCTTTGATACAGTTGACTACTTCTTCTTTTCTTTTCATGAAGTATACAGTTCTATAACAAGAATAGTCATCTTTTAAAACTAAAAAATACCTTGCGCCTCCTAGTGATACTTCCTCCATCGGGCCGCAAACGTCAGCATGTATCAGCTCACATGTTTTCGTAGTTTTTGTGTCACTTGAATTAAAGGGTAGACGATGTGCTTTACCCTCTAAACAGCCTCGACACTTCTCAAGAGACTCGTCCATCACATCGATGTTGTTGTTTGATAACACACTTTTTACATGTTGTACATTTTGATGCACGAACTTTTCATGCCATTCGCTTAATTTAGATTTTACATTCGACACATTTGCGTAGCCGCATTTATAACGAACATTCATTAAATACATATTTCCTACGCGATTTGCTACCGCCCGCACTTTTTTCCCTTTGAAAAATTTACACTCATTTTCATCTGTCATCATGACATAACCCCTTTTTGAAGCGCAATTGACAGAAAACAGATTTATTTTTAAATTCGGAACATACAAAACGTTATTTAATGTGGTATCTATCCACCTATGCCCATTAAATACTTCTAGCGCCACCTGTCCGATACCGATGACACTTATTTGTGTACCATCGCCGATAATTACAGATTTTTCAGATGATAATGGCGAAAAAGATGAAAATAGATTTTTGTCTTGGCACATATGTTCACTAGCACCTGTATCTACAAGCCATTTTGATTTTTGATAAAGTTCTCTATGTTGTTGTACTACAAACGCATTTTTTTCTTTCTTCTCTTTTCCTTTCTTGAACCAACATTCACTTTTGTTATGACCGATTTTATTACAGTAAAAACACCTTTTTTCACTTTTATTTGTAAAGTTTTTACGTTGATAATTATTGTTAACACTACTTGTACACTCAGCTTGATAGTGCCCCATTTTGTTACACTTATAACACTTAATATTAGCTTTATTTGGAGCAGTTCTTTTCACCATGAAGGCAGACGACGATGATGAAGCGTCCTTTTCTTTTATCCTTTCCTCCTCGACCAACAAACGAGCGACAAGATTGTCGTACGTCTGCTTGTCGTCCGGTGCCGACTCCCACGCCGAAACGAAGTGTTTGTATGCCTCTGGCAGAGACATTAAAACCTTTGTGATAACTAATTTGTCTGATATTTCCTCTCCCATCTGCTTAAGCTGATTTTGCATTTCTTGTATTTTGGAGAGAAACGCCGACATTTCGATATCGCCTTCGTACTTATATTGGAAGAAACGCTGTTGTACTATGTGGATGCTGGTGTCACTCTTCTGTTCATAGACACTAAGCAATTTTGTCCACATCTCAGCAGAAGTGGTACATGATAAGATGTGCAGCATTGCTTTCTCCGACATTCTTGTAACGAGTAACGTCTGTGCCTTGGCGTCCTTTGAATCCCAACTAGCACGCTCGGCGCCATCTTTAGGACTTTTGCTCTGCCCGTTGACCACCTCCCAGCAGCCCTGGCCTCGCAGCAATACTTGCGTCTGGAACCTCCAAATATTCCAGTTACTGGAACCTTCCAGTCTGATGGTGTTGTGACTTCCTTCCATTTCGTATTTTTGCCTTGATTTCTCAAACGTGGTAATGACCACCTGCCGGTAACTTCTTCAACTCGAAGCGCCGTAATATTCCCACTACAGGACTTTAATAATAATCGGCTATCCAGAATTATGTGCCTGGGCCCATAACCTGTTGTGATTATTATTAAAAGATTGGATATCTTGCCGAAATGTATTTTATTAATTCTTAAAACACAGAGCGCAGTATACATACAGTCACAGTTACAAAACCAGAGAGAGAGCATAGACCATAGATATTATAAAACAAAAATAAACACCAACCACCGTTAAGTAACATCGACTTGGCTCACACTATTTTGAGTCGCAGTTAATATAATTAATAATATTCTTATGTATGTATTTATATTTACTTGTATGTATGTATTTATTTTATTTATCTATCTATATATATTATGTACCTATGTATTACATTGTATTTTAACAATTTTGTCCTACTGCAGGGCAAAGGCCTCCATCCTTGAAATCAAGTTATCGCTACAAAGATGGGTACTGGCCTAATCACCACGCTTGCCAAATGCGTGTTGGTGATCACAAACGCGAGCTGTGTTCGAAAAAACCGACACAAAGTTAGCTCGACCCGGGAATTGAACCCAGAACCCGAGATCACGGCCCGGTACTTAAACCACTAGACCACCGAGGCGTCTTTAGAAGATTTTTAGGGCAATGATCTGAGAACCTTTCAGCTTAACAATTTCACTTATAACTTGCAAACTGAGTGCAAGCTTCATATTTATAGAAATTGTTATTAAAATGAAATCCATACTGTACATAAACAAATATCGGACTCATACATTGATCTGTTCCCAAATTAAATACGCAGGCCGCTATTAAGTTATAAACATAATAGAGTTCCTTTAGTTTTCACTTCCTTAATCTAAAACTTCCTTTATAAAATAATAAATAATAAACTATAACGGACCATCCCATTCATTGTCTATTCCGGCTAGCGATCATTTGCGGAAGTGTTTACAAACTACGTCGATCCTCATTTCCTCGCAAGTACCACAGAACTACGTATGTTACGGACAATGGACCCAAATTATACAGATGGGAATTAATCAGCGGACCATACAAACGGGACAGTTGGAGGTCCCTTTAATGTAACTATAGAATTTCAATTGAATTCACAACAGACTCAAACGGCTTAACTAGAACTTGGGTTTAAACATCTTCGAAGTTGTAGGATACTAGTATTATGCACGCGGTTTCGCCTGAGTAAACTTGGTTTACTTATATTACCGAAAAGAGATAATAGGTATTGACAATTTGAAAGCAGGAAATCTATAAAAATGTGTTGAGGGTAGCAGGCAGGGCAGCATAAGAAAGTACAATAATATTTATTTCTTAGTATAAATACATTGAATCAAACTGTTTTCTAAGGAACTTCCATTAGGTGGAAATAACGCAGATAAAAAAAATATGACAAACAAAATATTAAGAGACACTAAATTTACTATTTGTATTACTCATAAACTCTACGAACATTCATCTTTTTAACAAAGTTTAGTTTCGCATAATATCATATTTTTATAGTAAGCATTTTCATATTGCAGCTTTTAATTCTCAAGTATGGATGTGTGCTCAAACTGCTTTGAGTTTTACGTCGAAAAATTTAAGCGACTGATCATTTTTGCTTTGAGAATTGCTTGTGTGCGCGACACACATTGGGAATTCTGTAATCAAGCACAAAGCGTAAGCATTTCTCACCAAAAGGTTGGTAGTCTGTACCTGCCGTTATCAGGTCACTTTGTGAACCAGTCAATCGCCACAAAGCGGGCGCATCGGCTCGACTCTATTCGGGTATTTTGGGGTAACCGGTGGGAGTTTGGTGAGTAGATTAAAAAAAAAGGACTGCCGTCGTCATGCCCACACACGGCCAGGTATAGACGGCCGGGCCAGAAAAAGGGGTGCTCACGTAGCGCGCCTTCTCTAGCCTGAGGGTTGACCTGCAGGCGGGGGTAGCTCCCCAACGCCCACATTGCACAGACCGCCTGAGCCAAGTCTGGGGTCACCTCGTTTTTCGGGTGGCCCTCCCTAGGCGCCACCCCGACTTGCGACCTCTCAAGTCGGGGTACCCGGGGATGGGCTGGTCAATAGCCACAAAGCTGGCTCCGGCTCGTCCAAATGGGGAGTTTAGTTGGTAGTAGACGCTTCAAGACTAAGGGCCCTTTCAAATTAGACGTTTTGTGTCGGACGGCTACGGTACGGTAGCCGCGCATTTGCCGCACCGCGTACGGAATTACGGACGGTCGTTAGTTTTCATACAAAACACGCGGTGCAGCATCAGTACGGCATCCGTACCGCGAACGCTCGACAGCAAGACGTCAATCTTCTTGTGACGATGAACCGGCCGATCTCTTATTACTCACTGCAACATTGTGGTAGTAAATTCAATTTTTTAATCCTGACTATCAAGGAAATCTTATAAATCGTATTAGATCTTATCAATTTATAACCGATTATAAAGTTCAGGTAGAAAATTTCCATCTTCAGCAAGCCTCCTCGTAATGTTTATAGCTACTGGAATATTCCGCAAATCCTTTCTAGCTAGCGAAAAATTTAATTTTTGATGAGAGCTGAGATTTATGTCTCGAGAATTATGGTTCACCGAAAATTGTGAAAATAATTTGAACGCTTTAAATTTTTTTCCTTCATATTTTTTAGGCTTTGTGGCAACGCTATCAGTAGAAACTTGTAAAGGTAGACAGTCATGGCTTGAAATATTAAGATTAAGTTTTAATCAATATTTGTATAAATATTCATCTTCGTTTTAAATTAATTAATTAATAATTATTGTTTTGATTTAATTGTCGTATAAATTATAAGACACACGAAGAATTTTCCACTTCCAAAAAATTCACTTTCTTTAGCTCTGATTAACCTAAATTAGGTTAGTCTTTTCATAAGAAAATAATGTATGCTAGACTCTTATGATATCAATAAGTTACTATCTATGACTGATTTGTCACGCCCCAAGGAATTCTTGACATTGTTTTACAATTTAAATTGGAACAACGTATCCCTCCCCCTTCCCCGATATTAGAAGCGATATCTCAAACTCACTAATGTTATCAGAGCGGCCACGACGATGATTCCTCCCGGGACGGTAATGTCTACGCACATTACCCGATCTGGATTTATATTCACCATTCCTGACCCACTTCCAGCCTCCATTTACCTTTTTTATATCGCTAGCTGTGGACTTTACTATCGTTTGAATGGTGCGATGCAAGTTATGTTGCTCTTTAGTTGGTATAACCAGATCGTATAAAGTTACAAGCGTGATATTTTGTTATTATAGTAATAGTCAACGTTAAATATTAAGTTTATTGGATAATATAGTTTAGTGTGTGTGCTTTGGGCTGGTGCGCAGCTACTTATTTGACAGAAAGAAAAACACCGAAACTCAATTCTGTTTTTCCTTCTGTTTTCTTAACAAACTATCTGGGTAACGTTTTAGGCAATAGATATGCTACGTACATAGTAATTTGTGTTGAAATCTGGGCCGAGCTTATATGTGACGTACCTACTACAATGATTATAACAGATGATTAGATATATATGAACTTTCAGAATGTATTTTTTAGTGTACTGGCTCCCTAACCACCCACAGCCTGAGCTAAATCATGGTGGCAGTTTTCACATAAGGGGGATAGCAATTAGATTAAGTATTTTCATCAAACTGATCCAAGACCCGAGTCATAGAACGATCCTTAAACAAAGGTATTCAACGTGTTGACAATCTATGGAAAAAGGAAAATACAACATCAACTTAGCGTATTCCCGATTGCATCCAGTATGGAGTTCAGGGTCTGCTTCGGCTATGATCCTAGATTGATAAACCTGGTTATTACAACTGAGTGATTGCCATCTGACCTCCGAAACCCTTATAAGAGAAACCAGACCTACTTGGAACATAGTCGAAACCAACGGCTTAACGTGCCTTACGAAGCACGGAAGGAAAATTAATATACTATTAATATCCTTGAAACACAATATTCCTTGAGGAACTTTACTGTAAAACCTCCAATTCACTTGAGTACAGCAATGATTTACAGTGTCTCCCAAGTAGAATACACAGCACTCCACACTCCGCTCGGTGTACTCTCAGCAATTTTTCTCTGCTCGCGACCGCCTCCTTTTTAATTAAGTGAAACTAAGAGGCCCTTTTGTTTCAGGGCGGGCTGGCTAATTGCCCGCCAGTCAGTCACTTGTCATCAACAACGCTTTATTTGCCCACTTGCGCTTAAGACAAATCTTTAAGAATGCATTTAAAAAGGGAGTAACTAATTTTGTTGCGAGCTTTTACGTTATTTTTTTCCTGTGTTTCTTATTTGCGATACGACCCCTGTATTTGCGATTGTAAATAGGGAACGCAGAAACGCAAGTACTTCTGTTGAATTGGGGACAATTTTGAGTGTTTTCGAAATAAATTCCTGCGATAGATTCTCATATACATCAGTAATTGTATGTTAATGTAGTTCAATCCAGTAAAAAGAGTTGGGAAATATAATTTAATAATGCAAATAATTTATTCCTATAAAAAATACTTTCATCTCGTAGTTTTAATTTCTGTACAACATGTTTTTTGTTAATATTGCATCAATTTTGATAGAATAAAAAGATAAGACCTGTACAGTAATTTTTATTTTTTATTATTGAAATTAAGTCATCGTTACAAAAATAATGGGTGCTCGCTCTATAACCAAAATAACACAGTTAATACATAATACAGTTTTTAAACTACTACATTTTAATCTTTAACATGTAAATGTATGTACGAGTACGTATGAATACTAAAATAATTAATTTTAAAGGGGCATTACTATAATAGGTACCTATACCGATCTAATACTCGTTAGCACGCAGCACGTGCTTCACCTAATTTGAAATTAGTAACTTGAGCACCGTTTTACCGGCTAAGCTCATGTTTAAATTCGAATTTCTTCACATACACCGCACGTACCGGTGAAATTGTCCGTGTAGTCGTTTAAACATTCTAATCCTCGTTGTAGTGGCGTGGCGGCAGTAATCAGTTGCAGCGGGGTGCCCCGGGATTTAGTTTCAATCACGCTGGTGGCCGAGCCTTGATTAATGCATACTAAACAGGACGCCACACGTCCTCGGTACCCAAACCGACTTTATTTACCGACTAAAAGAACGCTGGACGCCTTTAAAATCAGTTTGAAGTTCGGCTTTGTCTTATACGGAGAGAAACGAGTCACGAGCGTCTTGGTGTCAAAGTAATTAAAGTACCTTATCATTGCCTACAAACAGTCGATTTTTTTCTCAGTTAAATTTTCATTACCAATCCACCAAATCTAAGGCCAAGATTTAAGCCCAGTATTACATGAAAGGCTAGAAGATTAAAATATTAAGGGAACAGTATGGAGGTAGTTGCATGCATCAATGCAATGGTGCTTTACGTCACAAAGCATCTTAAAAAGAATTATATGTTATCTGATTCATCACCGAAAGTTCATCATTTTATACGAGTAATTAAAATTAGGATTGAACCTTTAGATATTCAGTGTATCGCCACACTATCGCCAAAAGTATTTTTCAATTATCGTATTATTGGTTCCCCTGGAATTGAATTGTAAGTACTTATTACTATGTTATACGACGAAAAGTCAGTTTCACACTAAAAGTCTTTGCTGCATCTGCCTTTTCAGAGTACTCTTAGCAAACGTCGTTTCGGTCCCAACACCGAAGTCAAAGAGAAGCGCTCCGGTCTAAGATATCGCCCTTAGATCTGTCTGACGTTGCATTTGCTTAGTTCCTTAGCTTAAGCAAATTTTTCTTCATAATTAACGGGATTTTTGATGACTTGCTCCGATGTGCACTTTTGCATTCCTTTTGAAATGGGTCGAGAGATTTATTTGGTTCGGGTGGTTTGCTTAGAGGACTTGAAATTATCCAAACTATTTGGATTACCAAGTACCAGACAGACGTAGCCTTTTATTCTGACGGTGGTCATTTAGATTATTCGATAAATTCGAGAGGAAAAAAATATTAACTTCTCTCATTATTTTTTTCTCGCAACCTGCGCAAACATTTGAATCGTGCGAAACATTTCAAACGCTCACTCGCGATAAGATAAACAGCCAAATAACACGAAGAAACTTCTGCCCCTACAGCGTGCACGAAATTAAATAACAGTTGCAATTTTCCAACAGAACAATAAACAATCCGCTCAGAATAAGAGTAATTAGAAGCACCCTGAAACGGCGGCAGGTAATAAATCCGTTTAGCGCTGAAGGGGCGCTGATTTGCGCTGCAAAAACCGAGGCGATACTGCAACCAATTGCAACTTCTCTCTTGCATGCGGGGATAATCTTATTATTAAGGCGCTTGTAATCGGATTTGTCAGGGTTTTGACAAAACTATGGATGAACATAAGAATTAACCGTTAGGTTCGCAAAACGGAAATTGATCCATTTGTATCTGAGAGGATGAAATTGAGGTCGCGTTCAATACGACAATCTTCCTAAAATATCCCTCATATTAAAATTTAAGTGTATTCGATCTGGTCGATTAGAGGTGAATAATGTGTTATGTACAACGATAAAATTTGTTGGTTATGTATTATACACATACAAATGGTATTGTATAAAGACAAGTTTATTTAAATTATATACATAGTGGCTTGTTGCCAATTTGCCACTAATTTGCTGTAATTTTTTATACTTATTAATTAAACAATGATTTTATACTACTGATTATGTCATGTTTTCAAACTCTATTAGCAACCAACAACAGTAGCTGTTGATATATAAGTGTAATGCTAGATTCCCACGGGATAACAGGAATAGTTAAGTTTTCTTGCTAGACCTTCTTAGTACTTTGCATTGGTTTGACGAGATTTTCGGTTGAGGATAGTTTGTGAGATGGATACTTGTGTGTGACATAGGATACTTTTTATCCCGAAAAAAAAGGCTAGACGCCTGTTTGACATTATCTTAGTATAAACATACCATTTAAAATTATACATTGTGTCCTTAAGTACCATGTTCAAAACGCGATTTTCGTTCACCGCAGCTTAGTAACCACTAAAAAAGGTCCAAGGCGAACTGTCGCGAAATAAATAAAACTGTTACTGCCCATAGAAAAAATGTTCCGACCGAGCACACGTAATCAGTGTCCGTCCTGTCCCACCGCCCAGCGTAACATATTAAACTTTCCACCCGCGAATCCCTCAAAGAGAAAACGAAGAACACTTTTTGTGCGTCTGAAAAAGTGGCGTAATTTATTTTCCCTTGGTGCAATATTTAGTGCTGTCCATTACTACAGTTCGCGACCGAACATTATTCACGGACATCCATCTTTTTTTTTCTCGGCCGCACGCGTGCGGTCCTCCATATTAACTTTTTCATTCATATTCTCGGCAACCTTTCCGATATTGCAAGAGGTTTCATAGACTCGATGTGCTAATTGGAATTTTCGGGGTGCTAAACGTAAATAAATATTTGAAGAAAAATGTAATATTTAAAATATGGAAAAAAAGAACACATTACATATTTTAAATATTTAACCGCTTGCTGTTTTTACATTAAGAGAAAAGGAATTTGAATTTGAATTTGACTGCCAGCCCATCATAATATAGCCATAAGACATCAAACAAACAATCAATTTGCTCAGCTGGTGCCCGGTGTTGTTTCTTTAAAGAGTATTACAATCTCTCATCAAACACATTTTAGAAACTTAAGAAGGTAACTTTCTTAGTTACTAAACAAAACTTTGTATTGTTTAAAACGCTCACTTAACCATGAATACGACCTCGGTAGCTTCCCAATAATGGTACACAGTCTAATGGCCAGTTTAAAGTCAACCGCTGCCAAATCGACCGTCATTACGCGTATCATATTCGCTTGTTGCGGTTATGTTTGTGCAACTGAAAGCGCGAAGTGTCGTGGAGGATATCCGCCGGCGTCGCATCCCTAATGCACGATGCACTTAGCTCAATCACCCACTAAATGCATGCTTGCTCGTGTACGTCGTGTTTAGACAGAAAAGTGCGCCGAAAATATGAAGTGGGAGGAAATATTAACAAAGAAATTGCGGGTCATCTTTTATCTTTTAAAGGCTAGTAAAAGAAAACAGGTCCTTTATTCCATTAATTAGTTAGTGGTTCTAAGTAATGTTTACATATGTATTATAATGATCGGTAAATCGAAAATATATAGGTAGTATCGAGATTTTATAGTTTTAATGTGACAGCTGTTTACCATTTACATAACACTTAAAAGGCTTCAAGATCATGAGCCTGCAGTGTGGCAACACATTGACCGATGCTTCAGGGTTAAGTGTAAGTTTTTTTTCGGAGTAGGCTGCGTTTATGCACACCCACGCAGGCTAGCAAGACCTGTGGCCATGTGTGGCCGCCGACGTTAAACGTCCTACTACCTACTAAACTCCTCTGTGGCTCTGTTACCCTTAACACCCAAGGAGGACCTGGTTAGTTCCTGGTGGTGGTCAGGTTAAGCATAACCTAAAATGTAATTGTAGTGCGGCCGCAGTGGCTGCTTACCATCAGGTAGTTTGTGGGTGGGCTGCATGCCTTTGCCAACAGAAATAATTCAAAATCGTTCGATTTAAACTGAACCTTAAAATGAAGTTTACGATTTTAGTTTTAATGACAGAAACTAAAAGGAGGTTAATGTGTTTTGCTTCCTCGACTCGTGGATTTTGAGGCATGTGAGTAGAGTCGCTAAACTAATTATAATTTACTGGCTTTTAACTCTCATGCTACGAGTAGCAAGCTTAACCACTTTGGCCATTTAAAAAATACCAGGGGTATATTCGTAAAAAGATAACGAACGTATGCAATGAAATAAAGTATAATTTATGTTTAAGCAGATAGTATAATAAGTAATATCATTGTTATCAGAAACAGAGGCAACACAAGTACCTATCATTGTAGCGATGACTTGAATTCAAAGATGGAGGCCTTTGCCTTGCAGTAAATAAATTAATAAATATCTCTCGACATTCTTCACCTAGCGCCATCTAGCCCCAAACTAAGCATTTACTTGTGCTATGGGTGCCAGACATTGGATAAACATTACTTATATGCTTTTTTTGTAAATACATAATTATACATAGAAACGCCCAGACCAATACAAACAGACATGTTCATGCACACAAATGTTTGTACAGTGCGGGGATCGAACTTGCGTCCTCTGGTGTAATAGCTGACTCCTCGACCATTATACCAAATGGCTCGTCAAAAATGGACATTAAATTAAATTTTGGACATGATACTTTACTTTTCTGGCACAGAAATTTTCCTATGATGTTGCGCTGTTGAACTCACATCGTATAATGAGAGGCAGATAGTGCTGCCTTCAGCTTATGTAGCATTTAAATGTTTAACTAAAAATATTTCATCCCCTATTTAACTAAATCTAAATGGGCATAAAATATATAGCG
Organism: Mecyna flavalis; assembly: GCA_949319885.1. Taxonomy (NCBI): domain Eukaryota; kingdom Metazoa; phylum Arthropoda; class Insecta; order Lepidoptera; family Crambidae; genus Mecyna; species Mecyna flavalis. The sequence continues at coordinate 14,760,702 of OX439426.1, forward strand.
TCAAACTGGGTCAAAGCCAGTCCATGATAGATGTGTTCGTGGAGCCATAATTTATTGATACAGTCGGCGTCGTCGAAAATATGTCCGTTGGAATATAATTAAGCAAGTCCATCCGCTAAATTCCTTTCAGTTGTTCGGTTAGGTAACTGTACAAATATTTAGATTTAGTGCTAAGAAGATAGATAATGTTTTTTAATATTGTTAAAAGGTTATAGAATACTATCGGAATAATTATATTTTTTAATTATATCGGACAAAAAAGTTTCATCTGCCCTCCAAGGTGGTGTCTTAAAATTTCATCATTTTAAAAAGTAGATAATTAAGTTCGTTGGAACAATACAACCGGATGAACTCTTTAAAATAAAACAACTTTAAACGGATGAAAACTCGCGTATATTCTACATTTTGAAATTTAAACCCGACGTTTCGACTACTTTTCAGTAGCCGTGATCATGGTATGACTCAGGTGTTAAGCGTCAAACAGTTATTTAAATTGTTATTTCTACCTTCACTTTTATAATTATTTTAGAAAAATCAGCAACCGTAACCGTGTAAATATTAGAAATCATTACGGATGAACTCTATTAAAATCTACTACTAACGATTAATTTATACGCACACTAGCTCTGTGTCAATCTGTGCAACGTTGAAGTATTAACCTTACTTATACCTAACCATAAAAATTTTCTTTTATTTAATTTTGTACAAGTTGTTTACAAAATGCGTTCCGTTTTGCGACTATATTTTATCAGCACGTGATATTGACGTTAACTGTACTGCAAAGGTATTATGGAGTACTCCCGCATTGACGGATGGGCCACGTGTGACCCACCACCTCGCCGTGTACATTACAAGCTCCCCATTATGATAATATATTGCTCGCATAGCATATGATATTATGTGGATCCCATTACAGGACGTCCTCCGGCGCGATTAACGATAGCCATACATCTGAATGGTCGTCATTTGGTCTTGTTCGGTCTTAGGCGATTTATATTAAGAATTTCGTGGTGATGTTTTGTGTTTAAACGTATATGTTGTTTATAATGGATTAGTAGGTATATTAGTTTAGTCAGGGTCGGTACATTAGAGCAACTGGTTAACCCATTTGACTTTCGCAAAAACTAGATCATGGATACTCTAATCTTAGTTTTAACATGCTGAAGGTCATTCCTGTTTCAGATAAAATGGAAGGGCTCGAACAAGAAAGTACTGCCCTCTCACAAAAGACATTTGAGAATTCGCCACCGGGCTGATATGCTAATACGCACATAAGGATGCACCGGGGTTTTATCTATTGACCATACGAAATAGGTCTATGTGTTTGATGGCAAATTAAAGAGGAACACACATTGCAATGACAACAGACGCAACATCGATACATACTAAACTCCTTCTTAGATGCTATAGTATTTACTCTAAGATTAATTCCTTACCAATTTCATCCGTGCCAAACACCGGGCTAGTGCCCGCAGATCTAGGTGACTCAAGCTATAAGATCGCGTCATAAAAGTGGTTCTTTAAATTTTAACAAGACCCGTCACACAATGCAGCCGAGACATTATACTGCGCCTCGTCGGCCCTCGCATTTTCCAAGTTTAGTTGCTATAATTTTCCGGGCCGCGACGCGTCATACAATGAAACTGGCCCGCAGCCATCATTAAGCGAATGCGAGTCGGGGCGTCTTCCTACTCCCAGTTTGCCAATTTCACTGCGTGCGTGAATGCACTGGGGAACATTAAATTCTGCAGTGTATTCTACGTTATCTATTGGATTTCGCTAGTGGATCAGTGCAGTTTAAGATATTTTAAATGAATACGTAGAGGTCGTACTGCCCATTGTATTGTTCGTAAAGAATTATTGTGTTGTGTCTCACTGAAGGACATATTTTATTAAAACGCTATCTGCAATGAAAACTGTTAGAATAGAGCGAAGGTATGCACATGCTTGTGAAAATTACTAGACAAAATCTTTCTATGGAAATTTTAATCTATTTAATAGTTTGAATATTATCACTTTTTATATTATTTGAATTCGATATGAGCAATTTGAAAGAAATTACGCACAGACGGAAAAGTATAAGAAAATCAAATTAAAAAAAACACGGACAACAGAAAAAATCGAGGACAATCTCTAAAGTTGATTTAATTTCCTTTCCACTTCTGAATGGGGTCTTAAGCACCCTTCCCATAATATTTTACCAAGCACACCACGGACAAAATGGTGCCGTCTAAATGAAACCTTGAAAATTGCCAAATTAAAAAGAGGGACACAACAAGTATTCCTAGAAATATAATTAAAATTCACTACATTTTTTATGGTCCTTACAAAGTATGATCTTATCTTAATGTTTTTATCAATGTTGCAGGTGGTGGATGAAACTGGTTAAAACGTGTTATTTTCACGGCTAGTAAGTTTAGGTTCCGTAGGATATTGACCGTATACCGTTTCATCGTTTCATTGTCTGGTTATTTATATAATATATATCGATTTAACTTTACTTTTAATTTCATGGATATGTAAGAAATGACAGTGAACGTACCGTTAAACCCCAAAAATAACCCCACCTATTGCAGAACGTTGTATAAATAATTATAATAGGGAAAACCAAAAAGGAAAAAACAATAAATAAAAATAATTATATTAACAAAAAAGAAAAACAGTTACTTTTATGTAGTTTAAGCAACACAATTTATTAATAAGTAGTTATTGATAAATACGAGTATAGTGTAATGCCTCTGGTGTGGCGACGATGATAACTTACCATCAGACAATCCGTTTGTTTATTTTATAATTTTCTTATTAAAAATGCAATCAAATTCAACTACAGAACAAACACACGAATGTTTATTACACACTGATAGTAGTGGTGTGGATTCTCCATCTTTATGCATCAATGTCATTGTCAATCTGGTCACAACTGGATGACAGCGACTTAAACGACGAAAGTTTTGTCCCATTCCCTACGGAACTCCAAAGGGGGTACTCTTTGGTTACATTAGGTAGGGTAGATTTTTGCGCGACCCCGTTGTAATTAGCAGAAGGCTGTGGCGGAAGATTTGCCTGGAGGGATGTGTTCTTGCCTCAACTGACTTGTTTTGTTTTAGTGTTATTGCTATTCGAGCGAATGTTTGAGGGGAACAATGTTCCAGTATTTCAAAAGGGATTTAAAGAATAATGAGGTTTTCATCTCAACTGAATGTGGGTCTGAACAACTTTAAATTTTTGTTTGCGTTATTCACTTTAAGTATTATTAACGCCTTAAAAGTTGATTAGATCATGGAAGTTTTGTTTACGTTGTGTCAATGTACAATTATATTCTAACTTATTTAAAAGTGTTCCCAGAAGTACCTAGTGTATATTTATTTACTGAAAGATTTTTTACTGAAGAATAATAAAGAATATAAAATAATACAAATGTATAACATTATATCGTAGCAATGAAATAGTCTTCGAAGCAATCCGTTATGAATATTCTTAATTTCTGTCAGAAATTATATGACTACAGAATAATCATTCAAAAATCAGATTTTGTTTTGTTAATATTCAAATAAAAAATCTAAATTTTTTTTCCTTTCTTTTGTTTTCAGTAACATATTATTTTGATACATATGTTTTTTAAAGCACATGTGCAAACGCAATCGCAAATGGTTAACTGACTTCTCTTTCCTTTTTTTATTTTGTTCAGTGGATATAGAGATAAAATATTAAATTTTTCTTACAATATTATTTTCATAATGTATTTCTCAGACAAAATATTAACTATATTGTTACTATTATTAATAAATGCAAGTAATGTTGTCCACATAGAATATTGAAAGTGAATTATGATTAAAAACAAAACAGAAACTACGAAATTACCCGTGACTAATGACCTCACCAACTTTCTTGGCAACTTAATTAAATAGAAGACGAAATCAGTATGCATTAAATGAGCCGTACAAGTTATCCCAAGCCTTCAAGAATTAAACGCTGAAGATTTTCCTACCAATGCCGCCCCATCCCCGACACAACCCCTGCAATTAAAACGCACCCGAAGGGTTGCACCGCTTTCGAAATTGCAAACACGTCCATTGTTTTAATCTACTCCTCTCCCAGAATCCAGAAGGATATTATACTAAACGGGAATCCGGTGTAAGTGGAGCCCTCTGGTGAGACTAAACGCGCGGAACGTGTTAGAATTTCCGAGGTCTTTCTAAACTGGATCTTGGAAATAGTACGGGACTTTGCCGAGTATACTTGATTGAAATATTAATTTCTGGAATTGTTGGCATCTTTGTATCTTCTTAATTCTTACGTGGAATAATAATAGATACTTATATTTTTTATCTCCAATGCTTATAACATAATTTCATAAACAAAATCTTTTTCGAAACTTATAATAAATGTAAGTTTTCTAAGGTTTATATGTAGGCAGTCTCTTGCTATTTGGTTCAGTGCTACCAGGGTGAGGGAGAAAAAAATATCAGATTTCAAGAACATAGCGCGAACATGTTGGACAAAGAACTCACCTTCTTGCAGTAGTTAAAATTAGTAATTCAGACAGTGAATCCGCTTATTTGACAATTAAATAACAAACACACAATATCTTGTTTTTCTTAAGTAGAAATTACTTTTTCGTTAAATGGTTTCTGTCTAATGATATGACTCCCTTAAATTTCTGAGCAGTAATTAGATCTATATTTAAATGATAAGTTACGAAAGAGTTAATTTTTTCTAAAAAATAACACCTTACATTTTGGTAATTAGGCCTGAAGTAAAGAATAAGGACACTGTAAGAAAGACTGAAGATAATAAATAAAAACTCAATTTTCTTTTTTATACTGTTTAACAATCAAGCGTTAAAGGATTCAAATTATCCTCTTTATTAGAATTATAGATTATATAGCTCATAAAACAACTTTCATCGAAATTATAATAATATTTTTTTTTAAATATACGAAATACAAAATATGTGTATTTGTAGGAAGTGGTAGGCTAAGCTGAATAAGAAGTCTGGGATTTCAAGATAAATAAAGCTTCTTTAATCTTTTGTAAAGTAAATTACAATCATTCGATACAACTGAGTCCTTAACCAAATCGTAATACCCCATAATCTCTTGTGGTAAATACTAGGTATTTACCACAAGTGAAGATAGTTTTATTAATTATAAATTGCAATAGGGCACTTTTATAATTAATGATAATAATTAATTTTAAATTAATTATCCAAGAGCGTCTAGGATAAGCAAGCCTAGTACAACCAGTGCACCGAGCCACGCCAGAGCCAAGACTGCCTGCTCCGTCGCTGCGCGGTCGTTTTATACCCGTTGCAAAACAAGTCGAGTAGAGAGGGGCGGTGGGGAGCGCTCGGTGGCGTGATCGGTGCACGTAGTTTTTTACAATTTTTGCTATTCCGGCGTACGATGACGCACGTCATGCCGACACGGCCATGCTGACATGCGGACGTCCTCGTACGCAGCTACACAATCACTATGGTTCTGAAACAAAAAGCATCGCTCGATTATCCTGACAAAAAAAGATCATTCTTTACACATTCATCAATCTGCTCTAGTCCGGTCTTCAATGACCCTGTAGGCAGATAACAATCAGCTCTGGTCCGGTCTATATCGACCCTTCAGGCATTAGTATTGGACCGGTTCCTTTGAACCCTGCAACACTAATCAGTTTGGTCCGGCAATATGCCCTTCAAACTTCACTTTTTTTTTTGTTTGGTCCGGCAACATGCCCTTCAAACATCAGTTTGGTCCGGCAACATGCCCTTCAAACATCAGTTTGGTCCGGCAACAAGCCCTTCAAACATCAGTTTGGTCCGGCAACAAGCCCTTCAAACATCAGTTTGGTCCGGCAACATGCCCTTCAAACATCAGTTTGGTCCGGCAACAAGCCCTTCAAACATCAGTTTGGTCCGGCAATAAGCCCTTCAAACTTCACTTAACTTTTTTTTTTCTCTTTTTTTTTCTAATATGATTGGACCGGCTAAGCCCTACAATCATAATGTTCAGGACGCATCTTAATCACTATCATCAGCTTGTGTTACTTTATCTGGAGGTTCTATTTCTGATGCAACGGACTCATCATTTTAAGAGAAAATCCCCGTAGGATACGAAAAAGTTGATGCTTATCGTTTACGACAACGGAATTTAATTCACGACGAATTTTATCATCGCATTGAGTTAAAACTGAGACCACGAAACCTGTGATAACGTGTTCGGGTAGGTTGGCAGCACGCCCCTTAAGGGAATGAGTTAGGGTAATATTTAGGTCAAAACCTTCTAATTTTCTTTATTCTACAATTGGTGATATCAGACTCAGGGACATCGGGATCAAAAGGTACCAACACCGTCGGTATGGATGATGAAGGGTTGTGTTGTGAGTTTATGCTATCAGCCATTTTTTTTTTAAACATGGCTTTCATTACAGCGAATTATGACATTGGTGGTTGTGCCACGACATTATGGAGTGGGGGTGGATCCTATCCCACTTCTGATGTAGGAAGTGGTAGGCTAAGCTGAATAAGAAGTCTGGGATTTCAAGATAAATAAAGCTTCTTTAATCTTTTGTAAAGTAAATTACAATCATTCGATACAACTGAGTCCTTAACCAAATCGTAATACCCCATAATCTCTTGTGGTAAATACTAGGTATTTACCACAAGTGAAGATAGTTTTATTAATTATAAATTGCAATAGGGCACTTTTATAATTAATGATAATAATTAATTTTAAATTAATTATCCAAGAGCGTCTAGGATAAGCAAGCCTAGTACAACCAGTGCACCGAGCCACGCCAGAGCCAAGACTGCCTGCTCCGTCGCTGCGCGGTCGTTTTATACCCGTTGCAAAACAAGTCGAGTAGAGAGGGGCGGTGGGGAGCGCTCGGTGGCGTGATCGGTGCACGTAGTTTTTTACAATTTTTGCTATTCCGGCGTACGATGACGCACGTCATGCCGACATATTCATTAAATTGTTGTTGTTAATATTTTTGTGTTTGAAAAAAAATATATTATTTACTTTCTTTTATTCAAACACCTGTCAATAACAAAGGCACATCGCTGTAGCTGTCGCAATCTGTGTGACAAAGCTTTCCACAATGTTACTTTATAAAAGTCCCGAAAGCGTTGTCGTCAGAATCATGAATTCGAACAAAGAGTTTGACATGTTCCAAGTAAACGAGTTTTTCTGGAAAATATTCGGATTGTGGCCCGGAAGAACACCAGTGAAATATTATAAATTTTACTCTATTATTTTTATCACTACGCTAACGATTGCTTATAACGTCCTATTAACTGTGAATTTAGTATATACGCCTCGAAATTTAGAATCTTTTATTGAAGAAGGCACATTTTTCTTCACAGAAATCGCTGTGATGGCTAAAGTTACTTTCATTATTTGGAAAAGAGATGAAATACTCAACATGTTTAAATTAATTGACTGTGACGATTTCAAAGCTAGCGACGATATTGGAAATGAAATTATTGAGAAAAATAAAACAAAATATGCATTGGGCTGGAAATTGTACTGTTTCGTTTCAAATTTTTCGTACTGTACATTTATAATATATCCTATAATAGCTCATTTATTTATGAATAAAGATATAGACTTGCCAATAGCAAACTATTACTTTTTGAGCGAGGAAATAAAAGATAAGTATTTCACGCATGCTTATATTTATCAATCTATTGGAATATACGCGCATATGACGTATAATATTAATGTAGATTCTTTTATTGCTGGTCTACTTATGGTGGGAATTACACAGTTGAAAGTGCTTAATCACAATTTTTCACTACTAAAATTGAATTCGGATGAAATCGAAGATAAGTCAAAAAAAGCACACTTAATGATTTTAAAATTGAATAAATTGTTGCGACATTACGACACAATAATCAGGTAAATTTTAATATCATTAAAGCTCCCGTCGTTAAAATAATTACGATATGTTAATATTAGGGAAAGGACGCAATCGGGTAAATCAAATCGTTTGCAGCAGCAGTGTTCAACAGATTATATGTTTTAAAAATCAGTCGATTGTCTATTTTTAAATTTTCTAGTTCTTAATGTATTTCTAAATCAATATCTTATATCTATATTTTATGAAAAATGAAAATCCGAAATTATTAATAATGCACCGAATAAGATGTTTTTAGTATTCGTATCAGAGTAAGGTTTTTAGGGATACTAATAATTTTCACCCGTGAAAAGCAAGGGCGGCACCTAGCTTTATAATAAAATACCATATAATTTTTGATTATTATTTCAGATATTGCTACGATATCCAGCAACTGATAAGTGTGGTAATGTTTATGCAATTCTGTATATCATCAGCGATCATCTGCGTGTCGATGTTTGGTTTATTAATGGTATGGTTTTAGTTTTACATTTCTGTTAAGCAAACTAAAGGCTACTTAAATACAGTCAGAAAGGCTGTATATTTAAATACATTTTCAATGGATGACGTTTTAATAGGTACCCTTCTACGTTTTAAAAACTTTGCAATGATCTTGTCTCTTCTGTGTTCTAAGTTGTAATAACATTACTACATGGCATATTTATCGTGGCGGCCGTTTGTGAAAACGTCAAAGTTGACGACAACTCGTTCTTTGTTCTTTTTTTCATTTCCAATGCTATATAAAACAAAGTATAGCCTAAACTATATTAACTATATTATCAGAGGCGGAGGCGTTTTTATTACTCTATGATCATAAGGTTAGCACATAGCGGTATAGTATAAAGAAATCACGCTATTGCAACAAACGTCTTTGCCGCCATAAAATTCCAAAACGTATCGTACATACTTTTCATCTATACTAATATTATAAAGAGGAAAGATTTGTTTGTTTGTTTGTAATAAATAGGCTCTAAAACTACTGAACCGATTTGAATAATTCTTTCATCATTCATTCTGTTACACTATCCCCGATGAACATAGGGTACTTTTGATCCCGGAAATGTGGGGGGAAGGGGGGGATATTTGAAAAAAGAAAATACGCGCGAGTGAAACCGCGAGCGGAAGGCTAGTTGTTAATACTTTAGTGTGAGTCTACGCTTAGTATGAAAGAGATCAGTTTTTCAATAGTCACATTAATTTGGGTCGCGTCACTGTTTGATACAATGAAGGAAACATTGACTACACACAACATAACAAAATAACAGTGGAGCTAAACGGCTGGCGACCACTTATTGTAACAAATCGAATTTCAAGCAGTTAGTAGAATTTCCTACATAATAATTATCATGCTTAGTCCCGCTAAAACAATATTGTGTTATAATGCAACGGGAAAATCTTAAATCATGTGTCATAATATATTTCAGGTCTCATCTATGAGTGTTTTATACGGCATGATTTCGTACTTATGCGCAATGACTCTTCAGATATTCATTCCTGGGTGGCTGGGAACACAATTAGGTCATGAGGTAAGGCTGTATACTTTTATCATCAGTGATAAAGTATTCTCAGTAGATCTCCATCAGAATATAAATAAGTTGAAAGTAAAAGGGAATCATTATTAACTCACGCTGTGTTTGATTTTTTTTACAACTCGAAAAAAACCTTCTTAATTTTTACTTTATTTCGATGTTGGAACCGCTAAGATAAATTGGATATCATTCGGTCCCTTTTGCCATATTAATATACCAGACAATATTTAACATACAAGTAATAATATCATCATCATTATCATCAGCCTGTGATAGTCCAGTGCTGGACATAGGCCTCTCCAAATACTCGCCACGATGATCAATCCTCGGCCACTCGCATCCAGCTCCTGCCAGCCATCTTGCGCTGATCATCGCTCCTCCTGGCCTGAGGGCGTCGTTTACCTAGACGCGGTCTCTACTCTAGAACCCGTTTACCCCAACGGTTATCGGTTCTACGGCTGATATGGCCAGCCCACTGCCACTTCAGCTGGCTAATCCAGAGAGCTATGTCATAATATAGTACAATATTAACTTAACATATATTTTTTGCTGTCAATACTTCACGCTTAATAAAGAAAGAAAACATTTACACCAATATGAACATCCCTGTTCTTGCTCCAAATGTGAACACTGACATTTAAAGCATTATTAAATTCACCCAATGATGCGAATTTCCTCCAGAGTCAAGAGTTGGTACACGCCGCCTTCAATAGCGACTGGATACCGCAGACCGAGTCTTATAAGCGCAGTATAAGATTGTTCATCGGACGCGCCAACATTCCCATCGTGATAAAAGGCCTTAAGATGTTCCCTCTGTTACTTGGTACTTTCATTTCAGTAAGTAAAATATTGTAAATATAAACCTAGGCATTTTTCATACTACCTCAGTTGGCAGACATACGCATAACCCACCTGATGATAAGCGGTCAATTCCATTGGGGACACTTCACCAGGAAGCGTCGCGCAATGTGCTGCTACACTAAAGGCTCGTCTGATCTTCGAGCCTTTGCAGGTGATATTCTTTTCAACGCGAAGAATGCTAAGTACGCCCTCACTATGTCCTGACCGGATCCGTCCGAGAGGCTCATGATGCTCTGAAAAGATGTTATTCCTGAGAACCTTTTTTTAATGTCAGAGGCGGCAAACGAGCCGGCGGGTCGCTTGATGGTAAGCAATCACCGCCGCCGCCCCTGGACATCTGCAAGAACAGAGGGATCGCTGATGCGTTGCCGGCCTAGGGGGGTATGGGGGGCCTCCAGCACTCTCACAAACCAAACAAAACGCAATAGTAGTCACTATTATTTTACGCCGGTGTCATATGAGAGGATGGTACTTCCCCGGACGAGCCGGAAAATGTAAACATGTCTCAGGGGTTTACTCTATAAGCCCCGTGGTACTCCCTCATAGCTCTAATAAGCGGTCACGGGCATTGGCAGAAGCTTTTGTTCTGCGAGAGGTCTTGCTAGTATGCGGTTATGATGTTTAAGTTCATTCTTGCAAGTTTAAAAATCACCCCTAGCAGCTCGGCCTCGAATTTCGTGGGTAGCGGGCAGCGGCAGCGGCGAGATGTTTTGTAAAGAATCCCATAGACCCGTTCTCGAATACAGCGGGGCGGGAGCGGGAGCGGCAGCGCACGCAGGCGCATTAAGGTTAACCGCTTGACAGCATCGCCTACCGCTCTTGACGGCCCGTGTTAAGCGGTGACCGCCCCGCTGCCGTGAAATTCGACACAGAGGCCTAAAAGACTTAGGAGGGTCTTAAAAGTGAGAGCGATTCAACTTGAGTAGGTACTTGATTTAGCTACAGCCCTAAATATTAAAGTGAGTATGCTGTGCTATAATTAATGAGGTAACGTTTGTCCACAGATTATGAAAATGGCTTACTCATTCTTCGCTCTTCTCAGAAACGTGCAAGATCGTTAAGTGTGGATCTAATAATTAATTTTATCTTACATTAAGTACTATTATAATATCTAATGGATTCTAGTTACTCTTTCACGCAAAAACTACTAAATGGATTTAAAGGAATATCACAGTATAATACCCATATTATCAGAATGACACGAAGGCTGATTTTTAACAACAAGACAGAAGAAGCTGCGGGCGGCAACTAGTATTTTATTATGCAAGACAAGTGCAATCTAAGAACCTTTTCGTCAATCATAAGTGCATGTTGTCATTTTATTATAATTATGTAACATTAATATAAAATATTGAAGAGTTCTTGTTAAGACAAGTGTATTGACTATTAATAAAATATTAAAAGTACTTCTTTCAATTACCGCCTCGAAAAATGCAGACAGTCTGAATTTAAAACTATGTGTCTAATAACATACTTGACTCGTTGCTATGTATAATATGTATGTATTTATAAAAAAAGAATATAAGTAATGTTTATCCGTTGTCTGGCACCCATAGCACAAGCTAATTCTTAGTTTGGGGCTTGATGGCGCTGTGTAAATAATGTCCAGAAATACATATTTATTTATTTAACTAAGAAGACATATTGAACCCTTCCATAAAAACAAGATATTGCGAGAACGGACGCAAAGGATGCTTAACTTTTCGTGCACGATGTTTCTACGTAAGTTTGTGAATTCTTACTACATGTTTTCTCCAGGATAGTGCTAATGAGCCAGGCCATTACCGGGGTGCGTGTCATACGGATAGTTTCACACTCTATGCAGCTATGTTAGTTTACCTTAGAGTTGTGTTGTTGGGTAAATAATTGTACATCATGATGTTTGGAGAGATTTGGGGGACGCCTTTTGCACAGCAGTAGGATCATATAGGCTAGTAAAGAAGATTATCCTGATATGAGTCGGAAACACACCCGAGAACAGGACAGGATCGCTACCAAACACGAAACGCCTCAAAACTTTAAATGACTCTTAAACGATCGGTCTTTTCGAATGGATTTCCAAAGTCAAAACTTAGTGCGGGCTGCTTACTGCAGCGATTGGATCCCGCAGTCGGAAAGTTTCAAGCGCAGCCTGAAGCTTCTCGGGGAACGAGCCAACAGGCTCATAGTAATCACCGGCTTGAAGATGTTCACACTTTCTTTAGAAACATTTGCTTCGGTAAGAGTTGGTTTATAGCCAGCTCACTAAAGTACAAAACGACACTTACTGATAATGCGGCATGAACTTCATAATTTTTTCTCGGATATTGACGATCATAACTTTTTATCCGGCATGAACTTTTTTGACCAACAACAGTGTTTTTGGATACTGATACTGTCCATACTGATTTTATCAATACCGTTTTCTTTAGTTGCGTAAATAATCCATAGTCTTTGTAATTATTTTTGTTTTGTTGCAGATTGCCAAAATGGCATATTCATTGTTCACCCTTCTCAAAAATGCACAACGAACATGTGATTTTTTTTTGCTTTTAATTGACAGCAAAAAAACTTATTTGTAGATTCTCCCAAATGAACTACTACGAGTACAAACACAGATAATAATAAATAAAAATACATAACGTGTTTTCGTTGAACTACTTTTCACAAAGTAGTCTTTTCTTTTTTAAGGTTTTTGTTTTCTTTTTGTTTCTTTGTTAAAGGTTTATCACAACAAAACTATCTCAAAAATATAATACTTAAATATACAAAAAGCCAACTGATGTGGTATAAAAAGTGGCTATCAAATGTTACTAATCTAAATCTAAAGACTTTAAATACATATAATTAATAATTTAAATAATCTTCATGTCTATTTGCTTACGTCAATAGTTTAAATACCAACGTCAGCCGAGGTATGTATGTAATAACATACTTTCCTTTTTATTAAATTATCACTTACTAATAACATAATAACACTATCGCACGGTCGTAGTACCTACGTGCGTAAAAATTTATTTATAGGTTTTTTTTAATCCTCCCTTACTACGTCAATGTCAATTTTATTTTAGTTCCTTTTTAACACGCTTTTATTACCTTTACTTTTATGTAAGAAATAATCCTTAATGTCAAACACAATAGTTCGTTTATAAATAAATAAAGTCAAAGAATAAATTTACGCCACTTTTATATTTGAAAGAATGTATGTATTTGTTTACAGAGAATAAGAAACACCATCAAATTCGACACCAATTTACAAATGCAAACAATTTCCTATCGCTAAACATAGATTAATTCAATATCACGAAGCATTAATACATTCCCTTATTCATGTATTTATTGTCAAATTTAATTAGGCCGTGAGTTACGTTCTTGTTCTACGGAGTGCTGTGACGTTAGCAATTCAAATTACTACAATAATTTATATAAGTCATAGCAATTATCACGGTGTGCCCACGTGACTAGCTTCGATATAACCCGCATTAATTGACGACGATTTCAGTTCCCTGCTAATGAGACCGTGGCACAGGTGGCGCCACCTATTAGCGAATACGCGAGGTTTTGGGCCAATCAGCATTGACCCAATTGGATTGATTATTATAATGATCGGTGGTATGCGTGAATCATACGTCCAAATGGTAGCGTTTAAAGTGAAAAAGCTAACGATATTATATATAGATGTTTTTATTTTTATCTCATGAATGCGAGTGAGCCATACTTGTAGTTGTAAAGTGTGCAAACACGCGTAGTGTGCGTAACTGAAGAGTAGCAGATTGGTCGAGACGAGCGCTCTCTAAGAAAATGTGCATAAATATTTACACACAAGTATCATGGCTCACACGCATTCGTGAGATAAAATGTCTATATTCATAATATCTGTTAACATAATTATATTTGTCTATTTTGAAACTTGAAAATACACCAATTATCAGGTTTTGCTATTTTTGAATGTAATATTTGACCAATCCTAAGAAGTGACTGAACGTGAATGAACACACATAAAATGAAAGAGAAGCTATGATTGTCTGACTTAATCTGCTGCTACGAGGACTACGCTTGCTACGAGATCAGGTTGGTAATGCTACGATACAATCGTACAGTAATAATAACGCGAAAAGAGACAGCGCATATTTATTATGTTCTCGCAGCCAGAACATAATATTCGCTGTCTCCACTAGTCTTAGCGTTCAATATACTATCTTATTATCAGTATTGTACCTCACTGAAGTACATTGAATAATTTTTCACTGTAGGAAAGTTACACTATTCCTGGGTGACATAGGTTACTTTTGATCATGGCAATGTGGAAGGAAGGGGTAGGGTTATTTGACAAAAGAAATTACGCGCGGGTGAAATCGCGGAGTAGGCAGCTATTCTTAATAAATACCCTACTAATTAGTGTAACAACATCAATGCAGTCAGAGTTTCACATAAAGTATAACACTGTGACTTTTTATAAGGTAGTTTTTGAGGTACGCTTGTTAACTCTTTCATGTTTGCTGCAGCAACTTATTATACTTTCGAAATTCCGTGCAAACTTCCTATGCTTATGAAGTCTACGGAGTGGCTTGCGCTCCGGCAGAGTTAATGACTGTGCTCATTACATCTTGCAGATAACACAAATATAAATAATAATGTGGTATTTGGAAGAACATTTTTCGGCCATATAAACATTGCCTAGAAAGAGAAGAAGTATTTTTTCTTGCTCTTTTATTAAAATACTTTTAGGGCAATAATCACTACTTTACTCAACGAACTACTCACTGTGACTTTTATGTACTGCTTCTTAATGTTTGTCACAGCAGCATTCTACTATGCAGCATTCTCAAACCACCCATACTATATAACACAATAAATAAGAACCTAGTATGTGTGCTAAAAATGTGCTCATTTTTGGCTACAATAGCTAAGGTCATAATTGCCTGAAGATCAAGCAGATTTTGACAATGATTTTTACTAGGTTTCCCGTCTTAACCACATAAAGATAATTTAAATGGTGATATTTTGAAATTTAACGTTACATGAAGCGAAAATATAAAGCAAAACATTTGCTTACAAGCACAAACAGCTAATGATTTAAAAACAAGAGCGATTACAACAACGCCATCAATTAAATAAGCGCAAACACGCTGAATCCGAGTTAGAGGGATTGTAAACAGTTACTGGTAAATATTTACATTATGTATAGAAATGTGCCGGAAGAGTAAAGGCAGATATAATGCCTGTTCCAAATTATAGATCATTGTACTAAGTGGCTTTAATGGGTGTCAGAAAATGGATGTATTGCAATGCTATATATAAATGTAATATATAATTTGAGATAAGCCAAGATAAATATAAAATATAAATATTGGACACCATCACATACATTGATCTGACCCCAAAGTAGCGTAAGCACTTGTGTTATGATGGGTGTCAGAAACAACGAAGGTACCACAAATATGTATATACTTAAGTACAAATAAATATCCAGACACAGAACAAAAACAAATCTTCATCACATATGTGTCTGTCCTGGGTGGGATTCGAACCCACGAACCCACGCCGTCGGGCCAGTCTATGCACAAGTAGACTATTACACCAGAGGTCGTGGGTTAGATCCCTGTTCGCACAAACGTTTGTGTACATGAAAAAAATAAATTATGTTGAAAGTATATGTATATCAATGCTCTGAATATACATTCAATTCTAAAAATATAACTAATACATCCTTGTAACGATGATGATGATGATGAACAGCCAAGAAGAATACAGTTTCTACCAAAATGAAACGACAGGAAAGGATCAAGAAATTAAACATCCAATCTCCCAAATTTAAGAAAAACTCGTTGCTTAAAATGCACCGCTTAGGCCTCGGCCTCGAATTTCGCGGGCAACGGGGCGGCAGCGGCAGCGGCGAGATGATTTGTATAGAATCCCATAGACCCGTTCTCGAACACAGCGGAGCGGCAGCGGCGGCGGCAGGGCACGCCGGCGCACTGCGGTTCACCGCTTGACAGCATCATCGTACCGCTCTTGACGGCCCGCGTCAAGCGGTGACCGCGCGCAGTGCGCCTGCGTGCGCCGCTGCTCCCACTGCCGCCCGCTGCCGAGAAATTCGAGGCCGAGGCCTAAAACTCTATCTCAAATCAAAACAACCATTTCAAATTTTGAAGTCGGATTGTGGCTGTATAATTCAAATAGCTTATTACGGCAAATCCCTGGGTAGCAGATTAATCGGCCGTGCCGACTGTTTAAAAATTTAAATTATCTATACTAGCTTACTTTTAGGCGGAAACGGGAATAAATATTTAAAATTTTGCCGCTTTTATTAAGCCGGTAGAGTGCAAGTGAATATTTATGCACATTATTTTTTATTGTAAGTTTATATAAAGGGAAACAAACCAATATTGTCTCTTAGTTTTGGCTATAGTTAGGCATCGAATCTTTACGATTTACCTACTACGCAGATATTATCAGCAGTATTCAAGAAACACCCAGACCGATACAAACAGACATGTTCATGCACGCAAATGTTTGTAGCGGGGATCAAACCCGCGCCCCCTTTTTTTTCGGAGGAGAATGCGTTTATGCACCATAACCGCAGGCTAGCGAGACCCGCGAAACCCGCGCCCCTGGTGTAATAGCCGACTTGTCGACCATTACACCAAACCTCAGAACAATAATATTGTTCTGAGCACCAAACGGCTCGGAATCGTCGTCAAAACAAAAGACTAATTTGCTATTTCGAAACGTAACATAAAATCCCTCCCCTGCCACAGAATATAGAGGTAAAGAAGCGACACTCAAGCATGTGTGCTCGTAAAATTGCTCGGGGCTATGTGTGCGTCGCGCGGGGGAGCGCGCGGCGCGCGGTGTGTGGGGCCGCCGTCTGCCGAATACCTCGGCCAAGGGTTATACTTCGCTCGGCGCTCGTCGGATTGATTGCACGGACTAACTACGCAATGCAAAATCATGCACAATTTATTTATGGTACTTTATTGGATAAGGATTAATACTGTATTGCTTAAAATCACTTTTTCGTAAATAAGCCATTATTTTATCGTAATAAGTAAAGGAAAATGGTTATTGTGGGTTATCCCTAAGAGATAGACATATACCATCGCGGACTTTTTTGTAAAACTTTTTAAGGTGTACAATAGTGTAGTACATTATTTTGATCTATCTCGTAGGGTTCAGCCAGCGTTTGCAATGTAAGCGCAAAAAAATGCGATTATTTACGACCTTAAATTAAAAACCTCTAAAATTATCAGTGTTTCTCTACTATTTTATGCATGTATTATACATATAAACCTTCCTCTTGAATCAGTCTATCTAATGAAAAAAACCGCATCAAAATCCGTTGCGTAGTTTTAAAGATTTAAGCATACAAATGGACATAGGGACAGAGAAAGCGACTTTGTTTTATACTATGTAGTGATTTAAAGATTAAAAAAACTTATTATAAAATATCAAACCTACTTTCATTAACATGTCCTTGCACAAGTTTATATTTTCTAACATACTATGTAATCTTCTTTGCCACAAGTCTAAATTCCATTTCGGCTTAGATTCTTGTAAGCATTTCTGTAGCAACCCTAGCGTTTACACGCTCGGCTCAAGGTCGCTGGCGCTCGAACTCTCACGTACAGAGAGTGTCACGGCTGTGCCCCTGCTGTTGGCAGTCAGCCGTTTTTCACGCGAAGTAGTGATAAGGAGCATCGGAAGCGAGGCTGATCCGCGTAACGAAGCCCTGCGGCGCGGATAACACAACTATTCCATACAATCAGCTGTTGCGACTATTGTCTTGTATCACTTAATTATACGACTGACGACTTTCCTCAAACGTGATGTGATAAAGGAGGTGCTGATTCGATGAGCTCAGATATGGAACACAACTTTAGCACAGAATATATAAATAATAGTACTAACGTAACTTTAGTCTACACAGCTCATCATAAATTAAAATAAATACAGGATGATAATGAGAATGAGAAGTAAAAGAGACCCTTATTGATTTTAATTATTGATTAAGATATAATTAAAAAGTACGCATGTATTTATGTCATAAATACATGCGTACTTTTTAATTATATAAATAATTATACTATATGTATATACCAGCGCTTGACCGGCGGTGTAAATAAAATTACAGCAAAGTTAATTATTTATAATACATACAACTTACTTATTGATCATTATTTTATTTGAGTAAAACCTCCTTGCAATAATATAACTTTTCAAAAATAATAAATAGCGCGAAAAAGTACCGTTCTATTTATGAAGATGTTCAAAGAAAACAATCGACGCTCGATATTTAAAAATAGAACGCTCTACATAAATAACGCACTGTTTAAAAATACAATTTTAAAATGTTTTTTATTCAATATCTTCCACGTAGGTAGAATGGCGGAATGAATTTTTTTTTCTTTATTTTTGGCTTTGCACGGTTTGTGAATGAATTAAGTTTAATAAAATTAAACTCAATTCATTCAGCCAGTACCAACTAGTGCCAACGTTGTTTTTTTGACCACAATTTGGGAATTGGATTTCCTTACCAATTTAGGATACTAGAATACAACAAGGTTTTACTAAAATGATAGATCGTCTTAGGTATGATCATGATCCGGTACCAAGGTACCTAGGTAATGATCTCGGGGCCTTGAGTTCAATTCTCGGGTGGGGTAAAGAATCATGTTGGATTTTCCGAATAAAGCTTGGGTTTGTGATCACCAATCTAGTAGTCATTACTACTAAGTAATGACTTCTATAATTGATTTCAATGATAGAGGCGTTTGCCCTGCGGTAGGACAATAAATTAGTAATAACTGTGCTTGTGGCAATTCTACTTTAGAGACCAAAGATTGTACAAAAAGAAAAACTTCAAATGAATTCACGTGAACGAAGTTGCGGGAATAATGTTAGTTCTTTATGTAATTGAAATAATTTTTCGTTAATTCAACGTATGTTGAAAAGGGAATTGTCAATGAGACTAATTAAAGACTGGCGGTATCTATGTACTTCCAATTCATGGAGGACTGTAGCACCAATCAACCTATTTGCTGAACAGCCAAGTAAATGCTGTGGTATTATAGCTAGCAAATTCACCTGAGTTTACGTTGACTCACGAAAATGTTCTTTTATTGCTAATATCATTGGCAACTTACTTTTATGATCCTTGATGATCATTCTATGAGGAGAGTTTTATCAATTAAATCTTCGAATTTCTTTGATTCTCATTTTTACTGAACGATGACTTACTATGTGTTATGCATATACGTGTTATGCACTTTGTTTTTTGGATTATCTTTATCAATACAATCTCAGTTTGAATATTACTACTAAGTCATACTAAGGCACAAATTTTTGAGATACCTACGTAGCTACAATTTAAAAAATATTTTAGGAATAGATTGGTGCCTCAACCCAATCAAAAGGGAATTTACTCCATCCGCCAAATAGTCTTAATATAGATAATTGACAGTAGGTACTAATAATACCGTAACATTAACTTGCAACTTATTAATTTAAAGAAACAATAAACATAATTATGATGGGTACATTATGATCAGAAAATATTGCAGTTTTTAAGTATTTTTTTTTCAAAACTGAGTAAACTGACCTTTAGAAGAACATTCAGAAGAAAAGTACTTTCATATTAAAAAATCTTAGTTTTAAATCATACTTCGTCCCCAAAATAATATTTACTTAGTACAGATTTCAAAATATATTTTCTTGAGACTATGGACAACGTTGTACTGTTAGTGCAGCTTTAAAATATTTTGTGAGAAAACAGAAATGTAAAAATTGTTTGAATACTGTATGTTGTGAAATTAATATAATATAATATAATTATAAATAATTTTCGAAATTATCGGAATTTGATTCTTCTCCTCATCATCATCATAATTATACATATTCGAAAAGCACTTGGAGCTGTTAATTAAAATGTATTCTGGACCATTTTGTGGCTGGAAATGTCACCTCAACTAATTGCATCTCATTTAAAAAAAACCGCCATTCCCTGCAGTTAACCTACATCCATTTTCATTAATTTGCACGTATATATTTTATCCTTTGAGGTTTTTAACATGTAATTTTTATACTATATGTCAAAGGAATTTATGATAGTCGGTTCAAAGGAAAATCACCTTCTACTCTTAATTAAAGGATTGCAAATTATACGAAGCTTGCTAATTACAAGCACTTTGTTAATGCAGTCTATTGAAGCTTTAGAATCGTTTCTCTGCTCCAATTATCACGTATTGTTCTCTGAGTCTCTTGACCACTTTCTCCAAATATTTGAGAATCTAAATAACCATGATTCAACAAATAGACTGCTTCAATATAAACATGAAATTTTGGAGATTCCTTGGCATATACCCTGGAAAAGATAAATGGCGCTTTTACAATTATTACACGATTTTATTTATACTTATCATTATCATACTATATGATTTACTAATGACTGTTAACTTTTATTTTTTACCGAGGCAACTGGACATATTTATTGAAGAAATGTTATTTTATTTTATGGAGATATCTATGTCATCGAAAGCATTCACTATTATCTTGCACCGTGAAGCTGTAATAAAAATTTTTACAACATTAGAAACTAATATCTTCAAGCCTAGTAACAGTGAGGAGAGAGAGATAATAAATAAGGCAAAAAAGTTCATTATCTCATTTTGGAAAATCATAGCTGGTGTTTCAACTACATCTAATGTGACTCATATTATGACACCTTTCTTCATTCACGTCTTTTTATGTATCAAATTGGAATTACCAATATGTTCATATTCATTTCTACCTGAAGACACCATACAGAAATTTGTTTACCCTTTGTTCTTCTACCAGAGTTTTGGAATGCACTGTCATATGTGGTTTAACGTCAACATAGATTCATTTTTTCTGGGGTTAATGATATTAACAATAGCACAACTGGATATTCTAGATATTAAATTGAAAAAATTAACTGATGATCTTACAAATGATGCAGAAGGTGAAAAACAGTTAAACTTGAAACTTAACGAGGCAATCAAACATTATAGTGAGGTTGTAAGGTAAGTTGACTTTGTGTTAATTTATAAGATAAATTACATTATTTTGACTGCTTTTACAGCGGTTAAGCATTTTAGGTCTTAAACGCGGATCATAGTTTTGCGAACATTGGTTACTGTTATTTTTCGCTTTCACCGAAGGCGTAATAATAACATATTAGAGAAATCGTGACTTTCTTGTAGTGCTACACATTTTCATTTTCTCTTGAGCTTCTAATATTATGTCTAAAGACTTAATTTTAACTGATACCTATTCAATTAACATAAAGCTGAAAATTGCTTTTAGGAAATTAATTGATTAGGGAAGATTTATGTGCTCCTTACTGAACCAATATTAATTTATTTTTTAGGTTCTGCTATTTAGTACAAGATGTTTTTAGCGCAACATTATTTGTGCAGTTTAGTACGGCTTCGATGATAATCTGTGTCTGTTTATTTAGATTCACATTGGTGAGTGATATTTACATTCATTTTTAAGCTAGACATGCAAACAAAACGATTATTTTATCAATTAAAGGACAATGCAAAAGTCTGGGTCCAAAAAAGAAATGTTGTGCAGATTTGGGACATAGCCTACGAGTAGATCCAATAAACACCTTCAACTTTTATTATGGCGTCGACAATATTGGTCCTAGTGAAAAAAAATATGTTTATTATGTTACTTATTTATGTTCATATAAAAATAATCAATTATTATGGACGATAATTTTTCCCCCTGGGACCGATTATGGTGTCATCATAATAAAAGTTGATGGTGTGTGTGTGGTCTTCCACATAGAATACATCTCATCTCTGCACATTAACTTAATTTTTTTGGGCCCATTGTTCTCAGCAAGTTTTATATGTAAATATTGCTGATAAGAAAAGTCATAAACGTAAATTAATTCAATTATCATTTTGACAACAATTAAAAAATTGTTGTCAAAATGTTAATTAAATAATTTTTTGAATTATGTATTTCGAGTCTTATTGGTATAATAATATTCTAAATGGAGTGTGACTGATGTGGCAAGATATTGATTCCTAGTGAAGATTTTGATTATAAACTCTTAATTTTACATGCCCTAATTTTACAGCCAGCTACAAACCACTACTACCTATTTTTGGCCACTTACATGTTCATTATGTTAGTTCAAGTTATGGTGCCGTGTTGGTTTGGGACTCAAATTATGGATAAGGTTTGTTAAACCATTTTTTTCATTTATTTCAGTTGTCAGACTTTAGCAACTTAGCTTTTGAAAGGTCAATCGCCTCAAGACGGACACCGTGTCGTCTCTTGTGGGTGCGAAGGAGAAACTGGCGATAGTTCTTTCGGGGATTTGTTTATTTTTTTTCCGCTTCCTTTGTTTATTACCACTACCTACTATCCCTATCTGCTTAGCCCTAGGGTTGACCGGTAGGAATATTTGATAATGTGTGTGTTTTTATTAACATTAAGTAACCCTTTCAGAGTTCCCAATTGGCCTCAGCTATCTATAATTGCGACTGGACGTCGAGGTCCAAACGTTTCAAAAGCAGTTTAAGGATCCTGGTGGAGAGGCTAAATCAACCAATAACCATAATTGCAGGGAAAATGTTCCCTCTATCACTTGAAACTTTTACGTCTGTAAGTAAATCAATATTATTCATTTTTTTATAAGAGAAAGAAAAGCGAGTTGTCGTGTCGAATGCCTCCCTTTCGTTTCTTTTCCCTCAAATGCGGGAAACGCATCTCAGATCCTAGTCGCAGGCGTCCGTGGGCGTTTAGATCATTTACCATCAGGTGTCACTCTCCTCGTTTGCCTTCAGTGGAAAACAAAAAAGAAGTTTTTGTAGTGGTAGAGCCATGCTGTTTTACAGTTCGAATGGGCCGGCTCGTCCTGGGAAGTACCACTCTCTCACATAACACCAGCGTGAAATAATAGTGACTGCTATTTTGTTTCGTTTGGTTAGTGACAGTGCCGGAGGCCCACACCCCTCCCTAAAAGTCCTGAATGTGGGATTTTTCAAATCGTAGTTCGATATAATAAAATACAGATTTTCATTTTCAGATAATGAATTCTGCATACTCGTTCTTCACGCTACTTCGTCACATGCAAACACGAGAAGCCTAAAGCAATTGGAAAAAAAAATCTTATTAATTTTGGGCTTAACTGAGGATATTATTCTTTAACAAAATCACCAATTCTGCATGTAGATAATACCCTAAAAGTAGTATTAGGTTTTCTGTGTCCCAAATACGATATTTATGTACGGTACCTACTTTATCAATGACTAAGTAATTTAATAAACCTTTCTCTAGTTCATTTATATAACGCACAGTAAAAAAAATCACTATTCCTATTTATTCACAATATTACGCAAATATATGAAAAAGTAGGGGAACAAATCGAAATCTTGTTGTTGCTACATACAAATTGTGAATAAGTAGCTGAACGAATAAAAAACTTTATTTGTATGTTTACTTTTACGCAGGCGGAATGACGCAAAGTTCACGAAAAACCGAATACCATTGAGTTTATGAAGTAAAACTGGGTGGTAACAATTTTCTCTCGCCCAATCTTACCTGTTGAGGGAAACTTTGTTCTGTAACAGAAAACAACGGCCTAACCTCAACAGTTTGTAAACACTTTTACATTTTGATTCTGACAGGTTGGAGAATTGCGTTGTTTAATTTAGATTTTCAATGATGAATACAGTCGATAGCAAAACCTGATGATCGAAATCAATAATAATCTTTAGAAAATGAAGTGTCCGTCCGAAGACACTATTTTTTGTTATTTGGACACATTGAGTTACAACGCTAGCAATTGTAGCTCAATGTTTGGACATAATCTTACTTGGTTTAAAGTGATGATGCGGCCGAGGGTGGACCGTGGATCAAATAGGTGATCCACGGGTACAAAAAAGTAACCGTGGAACACCTAGGTGAACCACTTAGGTGTTCCACGGGTCATAAACCAATTCTTGGGTTGCCAGATCGATTATTCCTGTTATCGGGATCAATAACCGATTTTTCGGGATTTTAGGGCTTTGGTCGGGAGAAATAAAAAAATAAGTTAATAATATTAATTATACATAATATATTAAGTAAACATATTTTTGCATT
The DNA here is from genome assembly GCA_949319885.1 of Mecyna flavalis. Classification (NCBI taxonomy): domain Eukaryota; kingdom Metazoa; phylum Arthropoda; class Insecta; order Lepidoptera; family Crambidae; genus Mecyna; species Mecyna flavalis. The sequence continues at coordinate 14,785,088 of OX439426.1, forward strand.
GCACTGTAGATATAACAAAAAAAACATAGTAGGTATTATTGTCACATAAGATAAGAACCGAATGAGCATGTTTATTGTTTTTGTTCTTGCCATAAGTATTTGGCATTTGATAGCCGCAAGACCGGATTCGTGCTATATACGGCATTGTGGTGAAAGACATGGCACTGTCCCGATGCCGAAAAGGGTGTACTGATGTTTTTAGGTTTAAATGACATTTATGTATTTTCAAAATTTTAATTTCAATGTTAATTATTTAATTCTACTAATTCATTTATAGTGACATTTGTATTTTAATTTAGTTTATATCAGTGACATTCTCTCTCTATTTAATTTATTGTAAATTGATTAACAATAATTTATTTTGGTTATGAATTTGGAATGTATTCTTTTTAATGTTTTATGTATGATGCTGAATATGGGTTAAAGTTGCCTGAAATAAATAAATTTATTATTATATTATTATTATTTGTCATTTTTTTTTTTTACCGCGTTTAACAACTTTTGAGCTTTATCGCTATTCAAAAAGGTCTTAAAATTTAAACAATTTTCGTCAAAATTCAAACGAATTATTAATTCCGCCTTTATTAAATCCATGCTCATTCGGTTCCTTTCTGTTGAGTATAAATCATTAAGTATACTAAAAACGCGTTCGCAGTAAGCGTTACTTACTGGAATTGAAAATATAAAACATACAATTTTGATACCATACTTGAACTTCTGTACACAATTTCTTAATTAATTAGTTTAAATGAAAACTGGTTTCAGTCCAGCTTAGTTTGGGAACTACTGGTAATTACCTATAGTATGTTTTACATAATAACTCAGATAAATTAAGTCAAACATGTACCTACACTTTACTTTAACTAAATCAAATGTAATTTAAATAAGTTTATTTTACTTTACATCAGTATTCAGATGTGAACGGTTTGTTATCTAGAGTATCTTAACAGATAAATAAGTAACATGTTTATCCTTGTAATGTATGCAACTCAAACTTCAAATAAACATATTTTATTAAAAAAAAAATAGTGAACCTGTTTTACGGGAGATTATTTGCTTTGTCGGGAGTCGGGAGGACATACAAAAATTCGGGAGAATCCCGCCAATTCCCGACCGTCTGGCAACCCTTACCCAATTCTTGGCTTGTAACAAACTATTCACCCTTCCTGAAGAGGTCAAAATCATCATCAATTTCTTCAATAGGCAATGAGTTCCTTTCTACTGCTGTAACCAAGTTCTTTTATCGATTTCTATTGGTTAAAACTCCATGAAAAGTATACATAAATCATTTATGTTACAATAATGAGACTTTTTTATTTATATTTCTTATTTATATAGCCCAAGATCATGAAGGAGCTCGGAACTCTGTTAATTAAAGCGAAATCTGGACCATTTCGCGGCTGGATGAAGTCACCTTCACTAATTGCATCTCATTTAAAAAAAAACGCCGTTTCCCGCAATTAACCTACATCGCATTTATACACATACCCATTTCTACTTTCTTTTCCTTTGAGATCTTCAACGTATTTTTTTCTTTCCAGTATTGTATTGAGACTGTCAAAGGAATTCAGGATTATAGGTTTAAAGACAGGCAGCTTCTACTTGTTTTAATTAACGGATTGCAAATTAACGAGTAGAGCTAATCACAAGACAAGTCAAAGCTTCTGTCTTGACCTACTTAGAAAGCAAGAATTTAAAATGCGCTCTGAGGATTAATTTATTCCCTGACCTATTATACAACTTTGTAAGATTTATAAAAATGAGTTTCTAGCTAATAAAATATTTTCTACTTTCCGCCCGCAGTTTCACCTGCGCGTTATTTCTTTTTTCAAATACCCACCCCACATTTCCGGGATCAAAAGTACTCTATGTTCACTGAAGATAGTGTAGCTTTCCAACAGTGAAAGAATTATTCAAATCGGTTCAGTAGTTATAAAAATGTTATTTCCGCGGGCATGAGACGTTTTCCGTAGGAATTGTATTGTATAGCTATGTCCTAATCCGGGTTATAAACTATTTATGTGTACCAAAAATCTAAATCCGTTCAGCCGTTTAGGTGTGATTGAGGAACAAAGAAACATCCAAACATCCAGACTTTCGCATTTATAATATTAGTAGGACTAGCGGTCGCCTGCGCCGCTTCACTCGCGCATCATTTCTTTTGTCAATTTCTCTAATCAAATCACGTAGTGATAATCGTATATTATCTTTGCAATAAACATTGCATTAGCGGTGTGTAAGAGTAACTACTCGAGTTTCTTTGCGGAACCAACATTATGTACCAGTAGAGTCTTATTTAATATAATAATAAGCCTTTTCTTATATTTTTAGTATAAAACTAGTTCGCAAAGATGAAACGCCGACGAAAAGTGCTTTTTGTATAAAGATAATGTTTTTTATCTACATCCATACCATAATATGTCTATTTTATATTCAGGAGCGATGAGCAAACGCCCTACATTTAGATATAAGTATCTGTGGCTGCATTGAAATGTTTACATTTTAGTGTCGGTAACCGATACTTAATTTCGTTCAAATTTCGAACGTCTTCTTTAAAAGTAAAAATTAAAAGGTTTTTTCGATTATCGAATTAGTCGATTAGTAATTTTATGTTCCATTCCTATACATTTAATTCGATGCTGAAATTATAACAATCGGTTTGAGAATCGAAATCAACTCGAGTCTAGATTGTTTATGGATTTTAAAAACTACAAACGTCAGTCATTATGTCAGTACTAACTTTTACATACAGATTCAGTTGGTAACTAGGGCGTTTGCTCATCAATCCTGACTATAAAATAGACATATTATCGTATGAATGAAGATAAAGTTATCATACTCACTTCGTTCGTTTCATAAAACCACATTCGTATTTTAATGACCCTCATTATGCAGCAGTCACATATATAACTATTTTGGTTTCAAATTAAAACAGTCATAAAAGCTGAGGAATTTTTTTAAAATGAAATATTATTTTTACGGGACAAAAGTCCAGATAAGACAAGAAAAAGAAACTCAATCAATTACTTACGTAGTTCACCAAGTAACATTACGAGGGGCCTCAAAGTTGCTAATGAATTTTTCGTTCGAATGTAAGTAATTATTGAAAAAGTTCTTAGAAATAATTAGTAAAAGAAATTGTTTCTAAACTTTTCCAGTTATGTAAATAGCTTTGACTCTCTTATCCAGCAGTTTTATTTGTAGCAGTTACGATAAAGTACTAGAATGACATTCAAAAAATCAGCGAGGACAATGCCCGCCCGTATGATTTCTTAAAACGTAATGTTGTAGTTTTTATTTTACTAAACATTTGGGTATACACAAACAATTTAGAGAAACGATCAGGCGTGGATATTCGTACATAAATTATAAAATCTGCAGGAACACAAGCCAAAAGTATAAAATTAAATATGCACAATTTCCTGCTAAGTGTTTTTTCACTGTAGTTTATGTTGTTCCTAATTAGAATGCTGAGAGTGAGCACGAGATTCTTACATTAATTACTTATGATTGATTACGCTTTGAGAAGTTAATTTAATTTCGATTATTCAAAATGGGACAGTAATTTTATGATATTCCTTATTGAATACATTAATTAGGGTCAATTTACAATACCCGGGGATGGGCTGGTTAATAGTCACAAGGCTGGCACCGGCTCGTCCCAATTGGGTGTGAAGGGGAAACCGGGGGAGCTTAGTGGGTAGTGGGACGTAGTCTCGAGCCCCACACACGGCCGCAGGCGTCGCTAGCCTGCGGTTATGGCGCGTAAATGCGTTCTGCCAAAAAAAGGATCATTTATAATACACTAGTGACCTCTTTGCTGTGACAGGGCTCATCCTATTTTGTGACTATAGAAGCTTAATAAACTCGCTTGCCAAATGCGGATCAGTGGTCACAAACCCGAGCTATGTTCGGAAAGTCTAACAAAAATTTTGCTCGACCTAAAAATTTAACCCAGAACTCTTGTACAAGTAAAAGTATACACGTATTTTACCTTTCACCATTTTTTAAATGAACTAAACAATGAATTGCCATTATAACGAGATTGATGTGCGAAACGTGAACACCGAGCCGTACTTACTCCCACTTTCAGCGAAACAATCTCACATTATTTCGAATAATTACCTCCTTTGGCGATACGTAAAAGCTCTCGGCGCCATTTAGACAGCTAAACAACGTCACGGGTTGTGACCTTAGCCATTCTTCGCGATCCGAGCATTAACAATGTATTCAAGCCTAAACAAAGAAGCAGGTGGATCGTTGGAAGCAACACCCACTGAAAGATTCCATAAAAACTGTAATGGTACCCTCGTCACGTCCGGACGTCTTATTTATCTAGTCACTGGCAAAATCATTGTTTCCTTTTTCGTTGTGTCGGTGCAAAAACACGCCTTATTACCGCCAGAGCTAACAGATGAACTGCTGAACAAACCATTGTCCCCGATCTTTGTGTGTGACGTTTGTTCCGCGCAGGCTTTAGGAAAATATGTTCCCTCTCCGGAGAAACAGCTATTTATTCATGTGTTTCACACACTTGTTTTGTTTCTGGGCTACTTAAGAGGCTTGTTTTCTAGAGTGGATTATTATACCTCGTTTATTTGTTTGAAAATGTACTTTCATTAATATTATGAGATTGAGGCGATAAAAAGCTAATTTCAAAGGAAAAGTGTTCGTATAAAAAATATAATTATAACTTTTATTTATTTTAAGTTTGGCTTTCTCTATTCCCCATTAATATTCACAATAATTTTTTATTGTTTAGCTACTGTCAATTAGATTGTGGATTTTCAATGAATAAATTAAGTTTTAAAGCTTGCCGAACCCGGTTAAGTGATCATTAGTTTCGAAAAATTTGGGCTGGACCTTACCAGGTCGAGCCCATATTTTTTTAAACTTATGGTGATTGACAATGCCAGATCCTGGAGATAACGGTCTTCGATTCCCGGCCTGATAAAATCACGGCTGGTTACTTGACCCACAAAACCAACGAAGCTTTAATCTTTTCACTTGCAATTAGTCTGTCATATAATTCAGTGTACTAAATTGCCTTATAAAGGTACTCATTAATAAGCCAAATATTTATCAAAAGTATGAAAACGGCGTTAATAAAAAGTGCAACTTTTCTTAATATTTTGTATCAAAGTCTTTTCGTATTAAATTAAGTCTCTTCATCAAGAGTGTTTAAAAATTTGAGATTGCAAAGCGACGGTTCTTTCACATTATTTAGACTTTCTGTTCAAACTTCCATAGAAAAATATGAAAAGCACAGACCTGCCTGGAGAATAATTTTAATTACATTTGCTATTAAACGCTATATTAAGTTGAATGTGATATGAAATTTATTCCTTGTGTTTATTATTATGTATTTTAAAAATATCTGATTACTACGAGTATTTTAGAGAGGATAGATTACTATCAAACAAATAGGTATTCGATAAAACTCACGTTATTATAACTTTCGGACGGGATATAAAACCTCTTATTTATAAGTATAACAAGTCCACTAAATTTACCATGATGGTTCATGGTACATTTAGTGAACTTAAATTGTTATACCTACTTTACAGATAACAATTTTTGCAATAGAAAACGAATTAGCTACAAAACTGATATTATTAGCGATTGCGGATATGCAATCATAGTTCCTTTTCCCGTGAGACTTGGCAATTATTCACAATACAATTGCAACTGGTATTCGAACTGGACAAAGAAAAAAAGGGTAAAAATTGCACCATGCGTCCTTCCGTCGTACAAACGATGTTTTAATGGCGATCCAAGGATTTATAGTCCGGCCCGCCCCGCCCAGTGACTTCAATGAATAATAAATTGAAGATCTTTTTCGATATTATTGATACTTCGGGTTTCTTCCTGTGATGTATGTTCGGGTGAGAATTGAAACCCTTTTATTAAAGCATATATTACAGCGCGTCTAGCAACTGACACTGAATAATACGGTCCTTGTTGCGACAATTTTATTCCGTGCGCACCTTATTTCGGCTTTTATTACGCCAGGATTATTTATAGCGAAGTTTGTACTATTGGAGACAGGTGGATATAAACGGGCCTTTATATTTGAGCTTAGGTGCAATCGTAAACTCGACCATTTCAAAATATCACTTAAAAAAACGAAAACAAAGTAAATAATAAATATTGTTCAACATCATATTGATTACTTGTGTGTTATGGGTGTCAGAATCTACGAAGGTACCAAAAAAAATTATTATACTTAAATCAACGAATATCGTTGACTTAAATACATATAGCGAATTCTACCTGTGCCAGAAGAAGTGTGAAAGAGCCTTCAAAAAAAAAGTTTGCGAGTCACTAACTAATATTTCATATAATTCAAAAACTGGCCTTTTGGCGTTATTTGTCCATTTTCTTTTCTTTTTTAGTTTTTTATTTCTATTTATTTTTTTATTACACAAAATAAAATATTTCTTAAATTACATAACGCATTGTCCAACAAAACAGTCTGGACGATAAACAACCTGTACTCTACCCCTTCCCACGGTTAAAAAAATTATTGTTTGCTGACCTTATCTTAGTAACAAATAACAAATATACAAAAAATCTTTTGGTGTAGTTTTTATTTTATTTATCTCTCCCAAAGTTCCTCAGTTTATAGTCGGTTATGATAGGTATTATATTATTTAAAATTACGCTTACGAATTTCTGTAAAAGGCTACATTGATTTTTGGAAACAAATAACAAAATAGTATATCATTTTCACACCTAGTCAATATTCCTTCAGCGTTCATACATTCGCGCAACGAATTCGCCTCGAAAGGGTATCCAATTTGTCTTATTCCAATGCTGCTTCTTATTTCAAGTTGTTGCAACGAACATTCGGCCAATTGGGAGCAGAGAACAATCGAAGCGAAGCGTAGAGCACAAATACCACAGCCTGCGCTGAAAGGGGAATGTTGTATGTCGCACCACAAAATGTTTGAACTGTTGTTGAAAACTTTTAGCCGTACGGATCAACTCCAGCCTTTCTTCTACACTTTCAAGAGAACCATGTCCTAAAACATTGAATAAATGGACTTGTTCGTCTGCTCTCGGAATACCTTTTAGTTCGCTTTGCGTCGTCTTTTGTTTTTTAGTTTTAGTTCGCAAGTTCACTTTGCATTTCAAATGTTCGAACCAATATAATTTGAATGATGGATGGCTTATATTACGTTTGGGTTATTGGATTCTTTTCTGAGAAATGGTCCAAATTTTCTCGCCGCCAAAAATCTTTTATTATGATTCGTGAGTATAAAATTTCCATTTCCAAGATTACGTAATATACCGGGATTGTTACGTAGTGCCTGATGTAATAAAGATAACGGACACAAGAACAATAGTGTTTTTTTTAAAGTCCAGATAAGACTAGATTGTTGATTTAGTAACAAGGCTTTTACAATCTGTGGGTCTGGATCATTTCGCTCCCGTGAACACCATCACCAGTCACTTTGAATGTAAACACCTAGTATCCAGCACAAAAATAAATATAAAAACACTAATTTTAGCAAGCATTAACTAGAGCGCATATTTTATAAACTACACCAGCAATATAAAGTTCCACAAATATTTATTAGTGGAACAAAGTCAACAGAATGCAACAGTAAACCAACTTACCGACACGTGATAAAGCCAACAGCACGATTAACCGTCAGATACTTTAATCAAGGACCGTTCTGCAGGGACGGAGTCAATTGACAGAGCTAACACACGTACTTGTATCCTTGTTGACTCTTTAGATAAATAGAAAACTCGTTCCCGTCCGCTCGTTCCCGCTCGCGATCACCGAAACCAATAAAATACAATCGTGGAGCTAAAGAACTGGATGTCTACAGTCTTAAAAAAAAAAATACTGTTTGGTGTAGATAGTTTGACTACTCGACAGTTGGATTTTTTAACTGTCCACCCTTTTTTTTTACTAAGGTAAGCAGACGAGATAGATGGTTGGAGTTTAACAAAGTCCACCTGTTATTTTAAACCAATAACCCTCCGGAGGGGACGAAATGTTGTGATACTACTTAGCCCTAAGTCCTCGCCTGATGGTGGTGTCATAAGAGTCCGATGTTTAACAGTCAACCTAGCATAATTAATCTACCTACTTGTTAGTATCATACACGAGTGAGTGCACAATAAGTAAGTTGACAACAGCCAACTCGTATCATTCTATGATAAATAGCACTACTTAATCTAAAATTAAGCCCAATAGATGCCACACTTGCAATGCTGCTTAAAAATTAAAAAAAAATTTGGGATCTCATCTGAGCATCTACTAAGACACTTCTAGTTCAAATAAGCTTGCATGCAATATGTGTGCCGGACGAAATCACCATCACTACATCCTGAGTTGCAGCCTCGGTCATCCAACTGAAGTAACCGGCAGCTAACTGAAGTCTTTAAAGCTGGGTCTCTAGCACATTTTGCAATGTGTCAATATTTAAAAATAAAAATATTGCTTCCCTGCACATTTTCCTTTGCATCAACTATGGTTTTACTTTCCATACCTGGTGGAAACACCTCACAAAATAACCCTTAACGGATAGGTACAGAAGAAGTTACAATTTTGCCATGTTCCTGTGCCTGTAGGTGACCTAGCTTAACACTAATGATTCAAAAGGGAAAGGTAAGGAATATTTATTTATTTATTAATATAATACTAAGAATCTAACGGAATCTACTAAGGCACTTCTAGCTCAAACAAGTTTTCGTACAATGTGTGTGCTGGACATAGTCGCTATCACTAAATCTTGAATTGCTGCATCAGTCTTTCAATCGAAGCGACCAGCTGCTAACAGTGTACCACAGAACAAAGAAAATTTTCTCTTTTTTTTTTCTATGGTGTGTACGATGCATCTTGTAAAAATCTTTGTAACAAATGTGTGGTTAAATATTACAACCATTATCATTTTGATAAGATTTTTTGTTGTTATTATCGCAGAGAGAAACGCATTACACGCCTACCCTCTTTTAAGGAAGCCGGGAGTCCCACACATGACCCACTCGGTCGTATGGGACTCCCGGTTTCCTAAATCGAGCGCTGGTCCGATATTCCGTCGCTGGCATATGTAGTAAAATCGTGGGGCTACGAGAATCCATGGACAGTCACGACACCACGGTGACCACCTTAACAGACGAGGTAGACCTACTTAGACACTTCCAGCTCAACTAAGTTTCCATGCAATGTGTATGCCGGACAAAGTCGCCATCGCTAAATCCTGAGTTGCAGCATCGGCCGTCCAACCGCAGTGACCGGCTGCTAATCAGAGTTTGCACACTACGACACCATTGATCCCACAGAGAGACTAACGAGTGTGGAGCGATTCTGCGCTAAGCGATCTGAACATTTCCATGTCCAGAAGCCAAAGTTACCGGAATGAATTAATCAGACGAATCGAAGTTCCCCAAATGAATTAATTCAGATCCGAGTAGGAAATAACTCTTGCTGGGACAGTGGAGTACCATTCAATTCGAACTAGGAATTTACTGTAGTGTTATGCTGTAAATCTAATAAGCGTCAATGATCATTTTCTAAATTACCTAGTTTATAGATTATCATCATAAGTATTCGTCCAAATAGTAATTCTCTACTTAAACAATATTTTAGGGTAGAATGGTTTTAGAAAAAATAATGAAAAAATACTAACTGACCAACATTGGCTGATATTTTTAATTGAGTTATACGTAGGTAAATACAATATGTTCCAAAAAAAACATTCAGATGTTTGTGATATATTTGGATTTAAATAAATATTTAAATTCATAACTGCTTTTAATTGGCTTTACTTACCAAACAACCATTTCTATGCCATTACCATTTCATTCTAAGTGGATAATAAAATTAATTTACTGAGATTACACTCTGAAACTCCCAAATGTAAATGTAGTGTATGTAATTACTTTCAGTCCATCCCACACCTCTGTCCGTACACCTTACCGTTTCACAACACTAGAGAGTTTATAAAACAATGTTTTTTCTTAATCACCCTCAGTACGTAGATTAATTTAGAATACGGGCTTAACGCGAGCAAGTTTCCTAGTCTAATTTGCTCGGCTTTAGAGCAAAGACGTGTTTCCATATAGAGTGAAGATTCCGCGGGAGTTATTTAACTAATTTTACATGCGGGGCAAGTTTTAACCCCAACGCCATCTGTTTGTGTTACCCTTGTCTGGAATGTCGCGATGCTGTCTGAGTGTCGACGATACGATTATGATACGACCATATTATAATGCTTTTTAAGTCAATTTCTTTAAAAAAATATATATAGTTGCTTTCTGACGCTAAGAAGCAGCCCCATTTAATCATAAATCGTATCATCAATCATAATTTTATAGATAAGTAACTCTCTTTTTTCGTTACATTTTCACGCCTAAAAAATAGAACCAATTTTGATAAAAATTTGTAATGACATAGACGTCTTGTTAGGCCTTTTTATATCTTGGAATAATTCTCGGTTCCATGGAAAAATATAAGTAGTGGAGGAGGACATCGTGATTACTACTTTTTTTTTTATGTCAGAGGCGGCAAACGAGCCAGCGCGTCGCCTGATGGTAAGCAATCACCGCCGCCCATGGACATCTGCAACACCAGAGGGATCGCTGATGCGTTGCCGGCCTATGGGAGTATGGGGCGTGTGGGCCTCCGGCACTCTCACAAACCAGACGAAACACAAAAGTAGTCACTATTATTTCACGCGAAAATAGTGAAAAGTGAGCTGGAAAAGTGTTTAATAAAAACATCAGCTAAATCGCACAACAGAAGAATAAGGCTCATGCTATTCACGTAAGTCTTATTCTCCTAAACTAAATAGTTCTCACCTCAGCAAAGGACGTGACTTACGTGTCACACTCCACATTCTTAGACAATATTATTTCCATGACATTCTTAGTCTGTTCCACATAAGTTGTCATTTAGCCGCCATATTGGCAGCATTGCCTACGCTTTGTAAATCTGTCAAAAAACAGATTGAAAGTATCGAAAAACAGTAGTACCAATATGGCGGCTAAAGGACAACTTATGTGGAACAGACTGTAAGAGCAGACATAGAACTAACAAAACGCGTTGATACTAACTAGAACGTACGACACTCAGAATTAGCTCTGCAAATTCTTACCGATGTTCAAACAATGCTTTAACTCGGCTTCATCGTCTAGTGTTGCTGTAACGTTGTGGAATAAATTAAAGAGAACGTCGAATATAATATGTGTATTTCATTAGATATTATTATTTGATAGTGGTAGAGCCATGCTGTTTTACAGTACGAATGGGCCGACTCGTCCGAGGAAGTACCCTCTCACATATCACCAACAAACAAACAATAGTGATTACTATTGTACTTCGTCTGGTTTGTGAGAGTGCCGAAGGCCCGCCACTCCCCCCTTAAAAGGCCGGCAACGCACAAGCGATCCCTCTGGTCTTGCAGATGACCATGGGCGGCGGTTATTGCTTACCATCAGGCAACATGCTGGGTCGTTTGCCGCCACTGACATAAAAAAAAATATGGAAAAAGGAAAGGTGTATAATATTTATGAACATGTAAGTAGTAATATTTACGCTAAATCAGTAAGCAGACAGATACGCTCTTGTCCGCGCGCCTTGATAGTAACCAGCATAAACCAATGCACTGCTACATTGTTAGCTTCTTTGAACTATGATGGCAGATTTCACCTGTGGAAATGGTAGCTAGTGGGACTCAGAAAAAGTCCAAAGTGGGAGTAGAAATCACGACCTCTGAGTTTTATACCCGAGCGGCTTAGCCAAATATTACATTCAAAAGTCAAATGTACCAGGTCTTGATAATGTACATCAGTCAAGTGGTACTTATTCTTTTTTAATGACTGTATATACAAGTAAAATAAAATCGAACTCAGAAATATTTTTATTTTGATAGGTTTATTTTAAAAGGATTAATCTAAAATGTTATATTTATTTTAAACGAATATTCATATTTTTTTAGGATTAAAAATAATTGAATAATATTTTTTATTTTATTTATTCAAACTTTAATGCACAATCAAGAGTACATAAGGCGGACCTAATGCCTAATGGCATTCTCTGCCAGTCAACCTTTGGGCCAAGCAGAAAAAAAAAATGGTGGGTAGTGCTAACTTGAATTTTGAACTTTGAATGTATCCTTATCATTGCGTCTGTATCGCATGATTAATTAATTTGTTCTAAAACATCAAAATTATACTTACTTATTTTAGCTAAAAATATTAAATTCTTAGATTTCCATTTGATTTAAATAAACTTCATTTTTTTAAACAAGCGCCGTCTATTTCTTTTAGATTTGTTATTAAACTCATCTTTTTAGGCTGTATATTAAATTGCTAACGAAGCATGAAAATCGTAGGTAAAATCATTTTCCACAGAACTAATTATGAAGACAATTTTGTTCGCCTCTGCCAATATCGAATTCCCTTGTCTCAGGTTGAAAAATGCTATCAAATGAGACTGCGATGTCTTTTATATTCACTTTGAATGTCAGTGACACGGTCACTTTGCAAGAAAATAAAATGGTGAATTTATTTAAACTATTAATGACACTTAAACTTTAAACAACTGGCATGATCGATCGAGGCCGTGTAAAATATAAATACCCTCCAGGAAAAACATTGATGCGATGAAAATTTGTTTATGGCTAAGTGTGTGTCAGTGAAAGTACTTTATCAAAAAAAGAAAAAAAAGAAGGCTTCTAAGTATAATGAAGTTCTGAAAATCATTTTTATATTGAAAGTTCGATACTTGAAACAACGTAGTAAAATGTTGAGGTAGAACGAGTACTATAATATCGATAAGAAGTGTGACACGATGCTGTTTCGAAACTTGTAAAGGATTTCAAACAAATAAAGTATAATTAGTAAAAATTTGCAGAATTAAATGTACAACATTCACGGTCAAAAGAGGACGCGTAAAAAATATAATTAAAATGCCTACAACAATAAACGAAATTATGCCGTTGCATAATTTAGTCGCGAGAATTAACTTTAATTATTCCATAAATTTAAAGCCAACCCTTACATTATTAGCATTCACAGCGTAACTACAGCTGAAATAAAGGGTTCAAATATTTCCAGGTCAACTTAATTTGTACGAAAATTGCAAGTTTAATTTCTTCCTGTTAAGAGTCCATTTCGCTTGTCCGGACGCGGACTGTCTTCACAATTAATTTAGTGTGAGGAAATCTCCATTTCGTGACAATGTTACAGCGTTTACTTTCTATTGCTGCGAAGAGACAGTTTGTATTTCAAAGGGATGCTCTTTGAATTTATTTTTCGAAGGTCAGTTTCGTTTGGAGTACAGAAATTAATGTAGATTCTCTCTGTTATTTCATGATGTGTTGTTTCAAGAATTTTGTAATTTTATAGCAATGATGTTACCCACACCCACACGTGAGTTATAACACAGATTTAAATAGGTTATTTTTTATATTCATAATGGGTTTTAAGTAAAGTGGTTGTACAAATAATAGATTAGTTCATAATTTGTAGAGTAGTGAAAAAAACTAGGATGTAAGCCCATATAAAAACAAAACTTTAACGTTTAGGCAAGAAAGTCTTCAAGAACTTGAGCGACGCTTCCTGGTAAATTGTTCCTCAATGGAATAGGCCGCAGTGGCCACTTACCATCAGGTGGGCTGCGTGTCTGTCTGCCAACTGAAGTGGTATAAAAAAAATTCTTTCTTAAAGGCCGGCAGCGCATTAGTGACTCCTTCTCACTTCCTTTAGTTGTGTCGCATGTTTGTCTGCCCGATACTTCATAAAAGAATTTTCGTGAAAATGACTATAAGCGATATAGATTTACGAAAAAACCCTCGATATTATAGCAATCAGTATCACACGTAGTGATTTTTCTTCCTCCTCCAATACATAAATCTGAGTTGTTTGCTGGGCAGTAGCTTTTTACAGAGTAAATACGACGGAATCGTCACCCCTGGGAGCGATCTATCACATGACCTATCTGTTCTGGGAACTTTAACCCCTATCCACTATTCGAATAGTATTATTGCTAAGAGAACGTTATTGATATGCCTCGTTGTATATTTTGGATAATCGCTTTGACTGTATTGGATAAGATTGGGTTTGAATTTTGTGTGATAGTTTCTAATTAATTATATTACTAACTAATTATATGAATATAATCAATGTAACTTACTTTTTTGTTACTTCTGCCACAGACTTTGCGTAGATTTCAGTACTCCACTTTAGTATTCACGTTAGATTGATAGATAAAAAAAATTAGACGTGAAATGTGTTTTTTATAAATCGAACTGCAGAAATAAATAATAGATAAAAAAGACACATCATTTTTATTTGCAATAAAATAACGAATAAATATTGGATAAAATCACAATCCGACCTCAAAGTAAGAAGCTTTAGCACATAAGTAGTTATGTATAATGTTTATCACAAATGACGAAGGTACGATACAGTAAACAGTGGTTAATAACAAAAAAATCGGTGTAGAGGTTCAGTCAGAGTGACAGACATGGTTACTTTCGTATAAAATTATAATATGGATTTGGTATGGATTATTGAACCGTTCTGTTCGTACCTTTCTTTGAAATCTTGTAAGTCAGGGCTGCAATATTGCTAAGCTTTTATAAGCAAGGGTTCGACACAAATCCAATTTAGACATTCATTCTAATTTTGCTTATAGACTATCGTGTTCTGAATATTTACTTCGTTTGTTTCAAATTAGTTTGTTATTATTTGGGCTTGATGTTTAATCGAATTTGAGGGATGGATTGATTAAATTATACTAGTATTGTCACTAAATGGCTAAAATACTGAATGAATTACAGATTTCGTAGATAGATTTAATGTTATTTATCGGATAACTAAGTTATTCGATTTTTATTTACATAGGAGTATTTAAGTATTTTTTTGAAAACATACGCTATGTTTGATTCGCATGATAAGTCAATCTTTCCAATTATATTTTTTTTTTGGATATTAACATTCGCGTACTACCTATTCTATATTAATAAATAATATCCACCGCGAAGTAAGCTTTGACTTCGAAACCTCAGTCAACTCTAAGCTAAGTAATATGGCATTTGACAAACCGCATCTAAAAGAAGTTTCTGTTCTACCAACAATAAAGGAATAGATTTTTCTACAATAAACTAGTAGTTCCAGACATTGCAACATCACTCAGATTCAACAAAGAAGAATTCGTGGAATACAACTGAATGCTTATTGCATTATTTCCAGACGTTACTCAAGAAGTTAAAGTAAGTACACAACTCGCTTAGCAAATAAACAAAAATAAAATTTCCTGTCTCGAACGAAAAAAAGAAAAAGCAATTATATTTCTTCCGAAAAAGTACTTGTTCAAGTTACGTTTCACGGTTTGTTGATTGTCCCAAAAAAGGAATGTTTTCATATACTGTTTCCGTATCGGGAGGGAAGATTGGGAGTGGGCCAGACATCAGGTGCGCTGGTGGAAACAATCTTGCTTCATTAGGGCAAACGCTTTCGGTCGTTTCCTCGTTTTTCCCACGTCGCCAGTTGATGAGAGAACAGCCATAGTAGAAAGTATACAGTACGTTGCACGTTGTTTGTTACGTCTACATACACCGCACCGCGCGCTTCTTGTATGCATGCGCCCATTATACTCGTAGTATCTATGCGTTGCCGGACGCACGCTCAAACAAAATCTCGACCCGTTTTCTTCTCGACAGATAACGACATTTCGAATCCGGTGATAGAGTTCTGTGTGATTGACACACAGACTAAGTAGAGAAACAAGGATTGACAATTCATAAATACTTCATACAAGTTTACATGAATAAAGGATATTTTGATTGATTGTTCTAAGTGTAAACAAAGATTTTGTTTGAGTGTGCGTGCGGCGACGCATAGATGCTAATGGCGCACACATACAAGCCTCGCACGGTGCGTTCGTATGAAGATAACGTACTGTGTACTCTGTCTACTATGACAGTTGTGTGTAGTGTCGAAGATCTCACCGATAAAATGGGCTTTTTGCACCGAGACTAAGCGTCGTGTTTTATTCTCTACCGAATAGAGTGGTAAAAGTAGTGAGGAAAGACATCTTTGGAAATGAAAAGAGCTCTGTTTTCTGAGTGATTGGCTTAAGTGTTCTTAACCATAAAGAAAATGTTTATTATTATACATATAATTTTAAACAAGTTTCCTGAATAAGATAAACAGTTATGAAAGCTTCCAAAAGATTGAGTTTGAGACCCTAAGTTTGTGTTAGGAAACATCGAGAAATAATTTCCATTTTAGTATAAAAGAATCTGTCAACCGCAAAATCAAATTGGTATCAACTCCAGCCAACTAAAACGCTAACGACATTTTTTCTTCGAATAAATTGCAAGAAAATGCAAATGAAAAAGTAATAGAATTCATGACTATAATCCGTGAAACTTTAGGATTGTTTAATCTAAAGTTAGTTGGAGCTACGACCTAAATACTTTCATTTATTGTTTCTGTAAGTACGACAACTTATAATTTGAATAAACAACGAGACATAAAAAGTAAACCTGCGAATGACTGACAGATTTTATGCGAGTTACTAGTGGTTCAAATGCCAGACACAATCTCGGGGTCCTGAGTTCAATTCTCGGGTAGGGAAAAATGTGTTGGATTTTTCAAACACAGCTTGGGTTTGTGATAACCAATCCACATTTAACAAGTGTGGTAAGTAAGCCTGATAAATTAATTGTACAGAATTGTACATTAAATTAGTGCTAATTAGTAAATTAGTACTTGAACACACAGTTCAAGCACTGCTCTCTGACGCATGCTGCATGTTAAGTTCTGTCCGTCAATTATGTGTAATTTGTGGTTCATTTGGAGCTTATACCAGTGATGGATCCAGGGTAGATCTGACTTTGGGCTGATTAATGGCCGCAAGGCTTGAACCAGCTCGTCCCTGTGGAAAGATTAACTCAAGTAAACCGATTTCAAGTCCCACACTAGCAGCGTAATGATGCCTAAAAAACCATTAAAATGCATTCATATCCGAAAAAAGGTTGGTCTGACTTTATTAGTCGTGCGTGATACTTAGGACTTATTAAAATTCATGACACGTCATAATAGAGTTCCACATGATGATTTTGCCGTTACCTAGATAATATTTCTGGTAGATAGTACACTCGAAATCGCAGGCTCGAAGATCAGATGTGAAGTAGTAAGCCCCAGTGGTCGCTTGGTAAGCATAAAGCACAAGGCTGCGGGTCTGTTAAAAAAAGAAACTGCAAATCAACTTAAGTATTTGGTTGAACTGGCTGTCAGTCAGTTTTTAATTTAACTGTATCGGAGAACGTAATAAAAAATAAAAATGTTTACCTCAGCTGTTAATTTAAAAATACTTGTAATAAAAATGCGGTCATTTATACCCTCCGACCCTCAAGGAAAAAATCCGCCACTGGCACGCATAACAGTTTTAATTAGATTTGGCTACCGCAGACTAACAGACTTTAAGCAAATACAATTTATTTGGCCAGCCACGCGTGCGGTATCAACTTGTGGTTACACTTGGATTTGTGCGGAATCAGGACGCATTCCGAATGCGGAGAATGCGAGGTTCGGATCCTGACCACAGACGCGGTAGGATAAAGAGTTTGCCAAGTTTGTGAATTAAAATGTTTTAGCCGGATTAAGATGCGTTATTTAGGCGGGCGCAATTTCGCTTATTGTAATTGGATTGTTTTTGTTTCGGCTGAACATAGTTGACTGTTGTTTAATGTGATATTAAAAGTTAATGGAAAAATAAACAATGTTCAAGCTTTTATACGCGCCAATAATAATCCAAGTATACCAACCAACAATACCTGTGATACTTTATTGGATACACAGATGTATTATTGTCGATTTCGCGGTTTAATAGGTATTTTTAAGCTAAATAAAATTAATGATGGCGTCAAGTTCCGAATCTTGGTCCGGTTAAAGGTATTCATTCATTGGAGTTTTAGTAAATGAGTAAAGAAAACAGAAAACGAAAATAAAAGTGTCAATTACTAAAAAGACTTGGTGATTTGATAAAATAAATAAACTGCACGTTTCAGTCAGTTAATTCGTCTTGACAAACACGGTATCAATTTCACCAATAGTTATAAAAAGATCATCTTGTGATATCTGATATATTATATTTATTACCTTGGAATACAAACATTGCGCTACTTGCACTTCCACCCCTTAAATAAAAAGAAGTGGCCATAATATTATTAAATCAGGGTGCAAGATAGATTTGTGGTGAGACCGGATCGTTGGTTTTTCCTTTTTCCCCGGCAATAAATTGTATATAAAGGCACGCACGACTCACGCATAACATCTCATAGATTTATACCCGGCACTTCTGTCCAAATTTAGATTTAGTGTTATGTTTTGTCATAATTCACGCGGCTTAGACTTGTTCCCGAGGTGTTGGGGTCATCCAAATTAATACTTTATTTCTCTTAGTAAATACAGGATCACCTTGGTTGGAGGGTCGAGGTATATCATGACCGTTATTGAAATTATATGTGCCCTCTTTTTGTGGTCGGGATCAATTTCACCTAAAATGTTTTTAAATTCTACTTTTAGTTTTATTTTCAGTTAATTTTGTAAAAAAAAGAGTTTTCCTTATTAATTTTTACCATCTACACCATTGTATTGATACAAATTGTAAACTAATAGAACTATCTAGCCCATAGAATTCTGTAGGTATAATGATGCTTTTTTTTATCACGGTATTCGATTATGGAATCGGTCCTAAGTTTAGTCATTCTTGCAAGTGCTTTGCCCCTCTATCAGTTCTAGAAGTCACGAGAAGCATGCACAGCAGTTGTAGGTATAAATATCCACTGTTCTGTCGTTACAAATATTTATAACAAGAAAACTTGTACTGGTTGGTATGTAAGCTCACTGATCCCTAAACTACCCTAATAATTAGCACAGCCTTAACGCGAGGCTTCCAAGAGTAATATTCAATTCATGCGCGTAATACCAAAACTCATTGGCATAGCTCGCTTCCAGCTCTCCAACTCGAACCAACCACTAACTAGTTGAAAACTGGCAAAGCATTTTAATGTCTGCAATTAACCATCACACATCTGAGGGCTTAATATGACCGGAGCAGACCGCTATCCCGCGTATGAGTTTTTCGTAATTTTTTCAAAGTGAACAATTTTTATGCGAGGGTTAAATAACTCTCGTTAACTTTGAGCATGGTAACGGTGGGTTATTTTCGAGAACGCGATTCCAACGGGTTGATTAAAACAACCATATTTTTCTAGAGCACCGGTAATTTTTCATTTAACGCATGGACAGATAAAATTGCTCTGCTCATTCGTCTATGTTGTGTGATAAATAATATACAATCGTAAATAAAGGGAGTGTAATGGCGGAGATTGTGTCATGTAATTAGTCAAATGGGGATAGATGTTTATCACTTTTGTTTGGTTGGGTTAGTACATTATGTGACACAAGTCATAGGAATTTCATTGGATTCTGTTTTATTTGGGATTACGTAACTTTTTCCCACAATTGAAGTTAATATTTGTAGATTATCCTAAAAGCAAGTTTACAATTTTGGTTCATCGATAGCATGGCAATGAACAAGAATTATAAAAAGTTCTCATCAGCATGCCAGAACATTAAAAAATTGTTTAATAAAACATTAAAAATACGAGCTTTGGTCGAAAAAAGTATAATTTCTTTTTATTAATTAACATTATCAAGAATCAAAACTTAGACCTTTATTGTTTTGGCTGTATAACTTAGGCATCTTACGTTATATATAAAAAAAGTTACTCTAAGTAACTTCATAAAAACAGATTCTAAAAACAAAAAATATTTCGAATAATTGGATATCCTGTTTTAAATATGCATTGATTTATCGATTACGGAATTGAGCCCTAAAAATTTCCCGACAAGGATACAATTGACTTCTATTAAATCTTTACCGAAGCAGATATCAACGGTAGACAAGGGTTTTCTTTTAGGCTCTTATTAAATGCGTCACTCAAGTGTACTTTGATGAGATAATCGAATTATATTATGTGAAGGTTTTCTTGTTGATAATTTAAAAAAACATGTGTTTAAACATGTATTTTAGGAAAAGCACGAAAACCAAGCTATAGTCGGGCTATAATATATTTATTTCATAAGCCAGCCAGTTTTAATGGTAGAGATCAATACACTTTTGTTGTGGACAAGGATGCCAATAAGTTCCATAACCGTAAGGCTAGTGAGACCTGCAGTTTTGTTTGGGACTCAGAGCTTAAGATGTTCTGTTCGTCCCACTCACCACACCCACAAAATTCCGTCACCCACGGCTTACATCTAAGAATATCTTGGCCTTATTAAAAGTTAAAACCATATATATTATTTTTTCAACTTATAAATGGCACGTTAGAACGACGGACCTGGAAGCCGTACCAACAAATAAAGACAACGAAAACAAATGTTAATCCACAACATTTAAATTTGATGTGAGCAGAGCGAAAACGAACGAAACGTAAGACGACTCTCCCAAATACCCAAATCTGTACTTGTCACGCGTCATACCTGGCTTCACGGTTTCCCGCCGTGTGGCTATGTGAAAAATTTAATTCATTGCTGGCAAATTTATATGCATACCGCGGCTGCACTTTATTAAGAATGCACCGCCTATCCTCCCCCGGACTCTAAAATAAAACGGTCAGCTCCGTACCATCCATTATACTTGGCTTAGATAGGTGAAAAAATGGCGTTCGGATTACACCAATAAATAACGTTTCGGAAATACTTTCGGTCGATAACGTTTTGTGGGGGTGTAAAAACAAAGGGGGAGAGTAATTAAAAAGATGTTGCTTTCAACATTTATTCGATTATTGTTATTTGAAATGGAAATAAAAATAATCTGTTAAAAATATTTAAAACAGATTAGTATTATTTTAGAGAAATATGAATCAAAACCTTAAAGTCCTTCGAAATGTTTTCCAGTTGTCAAAACCGCGGGATATTCATTTTATAATATACATTTATTAATTTATTTATAACACTGCTCAACAAGAGGTAATAAAAAGTTTTACTACCTGGTATTAGCAAGAAGAAAAAGAAAAACATTTATTCGCAATATCATAATGGAATCGCTAAGGAGGTTACAGAATAATATTAATTTTCTGACCATTATCTACATCATGGCAATACATTAGAGAAGAGTGACGTTCAAAATAAATGAAGCTAAATCTTTAAATTGAGAAATGAAAGGCCCGAAGGCCCACTTGGTATCCTGTTCTACTCGTATATTCTACAAGGTAGGGTTCTAATTCCACTCGGTACAAACAATAATGTGATTTATCTTCGCTGATTCTGAGCACATAATACAAGGGCTTGAGTTACTAACATAAGTATCAAAGGTCAATGTGATTAATAATGTTGTCTGATATTAATTTATTAAAATTCAAAGTTAATACTGTTACTTTTCCTCAAGAGAATAACAAATAGCTGTGTCAGCGAGATAATAAAATTGTCGTTAAAAATACTTCGCAAAATAAAATTATAAAAATTGCTGCACTTATTTTAACGACGATATTATTTTTAATTACCCAACCGATGATGAGGTACGTCGTAATTATGTAATAACCGGGGAAATGCTTGCCATCCATCTGCTTCATCCCAAGTTAAACCTTTTATGAGATGAATTTCATATTGCAACGACACACATAACAGTTCATTTGTTATTTTCATTCAGTATAAAATAATAGCACTAATAGCAGAAACCAAGAATACGTTGTGATTTCGTGTCACGCCTCAGGAAGAATACCTACTCCCTTTAAATGGCTGCTGACTAAATGAAAAACTAATGTAAAAAACATAATTTACTTTACTAAACACATTATTTTACCGATTTTGTGAAATAATGGTATCTGTCATTCGGGTTTTATATTGTCTGGATGCAGTTAGGACTTCATGATCTATATAAGCATGGCAAAATAGTGCAGGTCAAATTTTCTAGCAATATTTATGTCGGATTTGTTAGTACACTTAACCTTTTGGACGCCAAATTCGTCTATACTTGACAAGCACTTGCCGGCCCTGTACGCCAACGACGTCCATACTTGACAAAAACCGTGCCTCTAAAAATATAAAATAAATATTATGTTTAAAACTATTATTGGTATTTTTTCCTTACATTCGACAATAAAGAATAACCCATCTCTAGCATACAGGGCACGACAGTGCGATCGTAGATTGGCGTTCAAAAGGTTAAAATTTTGAATCTAAAAATCCGAGGAGTCTAAAGGGGGCTTCGTCGTTTGACCCCGGTCCCGAATACACCGCGGTGTCAAACGCACAAGGACGCTTTTTGAATTGGCCGTTTGACACCGCGGTGTCAAGTGGTGAACAACTTTTTTCGACTGCGTCACTTGACACCGCTGTTATTATTTATGTACAGTTAAAGACAAAATTGCATCGAAAAAAATATCCCAATATAAGTATCCGTTTTTTGTAATGACAATTTTGTCCCATAGGCCGCACCAATAGAACACTCGTATTTCAGCTCTTTACTTCCAACCACTATCAGCCACTTTTTGGGATATGGTCACTTCATATAGCTTCATTTCAGCTTGTTAACACGTTGACTGCGGCAAAGACACACCCCTGTGTTTTTAAAATTGCAACTCCAGTGCGGCATTACACGTTTGACGCGAGCGCAAAAATGTCCATACGACTGTGCGGCCCAACACAAAACGTGTGATCAAGGCAGCCGCTTCGCGTGTGGCCGCACACACCACCAGTACTTAATGATTTTTATGCTTTTATATTGTATTATTAGCTATTTATACATAATATAGATAGTTAAATTTTCGTTAATACACAAAGCTACAAGTAATTCATTTATTGAAACATTAAATTCGTTCATATTATTATACTCATAAAATTTAATTCAGACCAAAAATAAGCGTCTTATGTCGTTATTTTCTATTTTTTTTTACAAACAAAGCAGTGCACGTCTCCTGCATCTTTCATTTACACGTAACCATCAAATACCTAAAACTACTACTAAAAAAATACCGACAAGGCAATTCTTCCAGGAACAAGTGACCTTACTAATTGAACCATCTTACCCTTTTGGCGATAAGGCTATTGTAATAGCTACCCGTTTATTACTTTTGCAAAAGATACAAACTTCTAACGATTCCGATATCGCAAACGTGTTCCATGCAAAAACCATTACACGACACGTTAATGCTTCCTAAAAACAAGTAACTTTTCAGAAAAAAATATAACCTACTCACTAAAGGATCCTTCAAATCTACAACTTACTTGTGTACTCAACTGTACAAAAATCAAAAATGAGATTTTTATTGGCGGTGTCAAATGACGAAGTCGAAAAAAGTTATTCCCGCTTGGAACCGCGATATTCTTAACGGTGTCAAACGGCCAATTCAAAAAGAGTCCTTGTGCGTTTGACACCGCGGTGTATTCGGGACCGGGGTCAAACGACGAAGCCCCCGTCTAAACTATACCATATTTAGCGATGATTTATTGTGAAGTATTTCCACAGTGGTCGTTATTTACTATCTGGTGGGCCATGTGCCTAAAATATGACAACTTACTCGACCGGGAAAGTATTCACCCTCGATGTTGGCTTGGCGAGTAAGTGCTGGAGACCCATCTTCCCCTTTACTTTTTTCATACCAAAACTTATTTACCTTAGTTCAGATGGCAATGCTACCACACCTGTGGTATACGATTTGTATCCAAGCTATAGTCAATTTGTCTTATCATTAAAAAAACTGCAGATTTTTTTAGATAATAACAAGCAATGCCTTGAATCTTAGCAAGAAATAGCTAAAGCTAATCAATACTCCTCTCTAGCATAAGATTCCTCTCACGATATTCATTACAAAAATGCTATCCAAGAAGCATTACACTCGAGTAGTTGTTTCATCCGATCTCTTACAGAGTAAACGTCGGGTCGCCATGAAATATGCATTAAATATTTACACAGTCTCGAGCGAACCATTCCCTTGAAGTTGACTGAACCGAACAGATTTGCAATTCACCGAACATCCTATAGGAAAAAAAGAGTCGCCGAACAAAGCCAAAGGAAGGGAATCAGAATGAGCGTTTAAATGGCGCCCTACATTTGGAAGAGTTGCTTTCAAGAAACTCAATACGGGTGCTGACGAACGATTAAGGTCGCTGCTATCGGGGAAATGCATTCTGTGATCGTATACTGAAGTGTATGCAACTATGTTGTGGATAACGTCAATCCATGTTTTATTTTTTTATTTTGTATGAAGGAGAATGCGTTTTAAGGTCATAACCGAATGCTAGCGAGTCCTGCGGCCGTGTGTGTGATTCGGGACCAAATATGATCGTCTTACTACCTATTGAACTCCCCCAGTTTCTTCTTCGCCACTAAGAGAGCCAGTGCTAGTCACTTATTATGTTAATATTTTTTTAAGTTCTCGGGACCATAACTTGTAGTAATTACGACCAAAAAACTTAAAAGCTGTATGTTAAAAGTGAATCTGATATTTTATAGCACGAAAAAGCTTTTACATTTTATTTTAAAATATTCTTTGCTATTTTTTATTTATATTAGTCGAGTCTATCATGAAAGCAAAGATGAGGAGTAATGCCATAGTTGAATGGCCACGTATTATGACTATATATTATACACTCATGTTAGTATAAATCCCGGCCTTAAAACTAGTTTTTAATATTCTTTAGAGGCATAAAACGAAAATATACGTTTCACGCTAGTTTGGGTTGATTGCTCCGAAGAAATAAAACTGTACTGTTCAGAATTAGGTTATTAAGTTACCTCTTAATAGGGGACTTGTAGTAAATCTCCCACGATCTACGGAATTATTGTTGGCGTCGTTAACACGCTAAATATTGGGACAAAGGTTTCAAGACTTACCTCCGAGTTTAATATAATGCCGTCGTAAACATAAAATGTCTTTAGAACCTCGTAATAGACTTAGGATTGAAATTATGTTGATATATATAAAGATAAACCGGAAAGCTGTTAAGGGCGGTACGAATATGTCAATTAAAAGTCTATTGTGTATGTCACAGACGTTAACGCTAAAGTGCGCTCGTGGTCCCGAGTAAGTTTTTTTTGGCCGAATTGAAAAGTTGTATTTGTGTTTTTCTGCTAGGGAAATCTCAGTTATATTTGATTCCTAAAAAATTGCTTAAAATATATTGGTATGCAACCAATTTCTGATTTCTTTCTGATATAAACAGTGCCTCGATGGTCTAATCATCTAATGGTTTAAGTACTGGGCCGTGATCTCGACGTCCTGGGATCCGGTTCGAGCAGAATTTGTGTCGGTTTTTCAAACACAGCTCGGATT
The DNA here is from genome assembly GCA_949319885.1 of Mecyna flavalis. Taxonomy (NCBI): domain Eukaryota; kingdom Metazoa; phylum Arthropoda; class Insecta; order Lepidoptera; family Crambidae; genus Mecyna; species Mecyna flavalis. The sequence goes on from OX439426.1 coordinate 14,810,404, forward strand.
TGTTATCACCAACCCGCATTTGGCAAGCGTGGTTATCAAGCCAGTACCTATCATTGTACTGATGACTTGATGTCAATAAGGGAGGCCTTGTTATGCTGTGGGACATTAAAAGGGTGATACATTACTTTTTATTTGTAACTAAGCAACTTTTCTACTACTTTTAATTCAATAATGTCATTCCAAAATATTACAAACTAGCCTTCCGCCCGCGGTTCCACCAGCGCGTAATTTCTTTTTCCAAATATCCTCCCCTTCCCCCCACATTTCCGGGATCAAAATTACCCTATGTCACCATAGTGTAGCTTTCCATCAGTGAAAGGATTATTCAAATCGGTTCAGTAGTTTCGAAGCCTATTCATTCATACAAACAATTAAATCTTTCCTCTTTGTAATATTAGTTTAGATATCGATAAACCTCCAAAAGAAAAAGCCATTAACGCGTCTATCAATGGCGTCGTTGATAACTTGTGATTTTTGATATTAGATCAGAAGAATCGCTCGCGAGGCGGAGGACATTAGAGAACCGCTCAGTCGACTGTTACGTCCCCGCAGGCATTCTAATAGAGTTCTGTTGGTCTCAACTACAACGATGTACGGAGTGCTGGTAGTACATACCTTTTCTCTACGAAGTAACTATAAAGAGAGCGAAAAACGTTTCTAACTACAAAAGATTTTCTACAAGTTTCAACTTATGTCATGAAAGAAACGCAGAAAGAATAATTATTAGCCATTCCACACATCATTAAATAATATAGTAGCTGTCTCTTACTTTAATTCCTTTTTTCGGAGAAGAATGCGTTTTGGTCACTATAAGCGATAACTAGACCTGCAGCCGTGTGTAGGAAACCAGACTAAAGCGTTCCAATACCCAATAAACTCCCCCGGTTTCCCCTTTGCCGCCGATTGGGACGAGCTAGTTCCAACCTTGTGGCTTAATAGCCACAAGGCTGAAAAACCAGTCCATCTCCGGAAAACTCGACTCGAGAGGGAGGGCCACCCTAGAATACACTATTTGATCGGCTGTTGCTGGTATAAATAAATATCAATTATTAACGTTCTGAACTGATGACAGCTTTTGCTGAATTAGAATGGATCCTTCCATCGTGCAAGGTGTAGTCCGCTAGCGTTATTATATAAAACACATTAAAAATAATTATTGGACCTTGGTGTCCCAGCACCGTTGGCACAGTTTGTAAAAAGACTTTCTACTTATAGTGAGACATTAGACTACCTGCAGCCGAAAGCTACGGTGTTTGTTTCTTCTTATTTTTAATATTTGTTTTTAAAAGATACGTTCAAGTGCTGGTTTGAAAAAATTTTAAAGTGCAAAATTTTTTTATGATAATATTGAAGTCAAAAAAAATAGTAACTTTATATGGCATTTTATGCCATATCCAGTGGTTAAGACTCCGTTTTAAGAAGCGTTTCCGTTATTAAACGCATCAATTCGAACGCCGACGACGAGATAAGGCGTGCACTCACGATCCTCACTGACAGTTATTGCCATCTAATGTAATGTTCGGCACCCAAGTTACTGCTTAACTGTTTGTCACAATTGGACTTCGATGAGTTCGCTCGAGACGTGTGAGCGATTAATGGCAGGTTGAAATCTGCGAGGGGGATTTTAGTGAGAAGTTACAATGGATTTATCGAATGACTAATAGCAATCGTTCATTTTCGCGTCACTTATGAGTAGAGATAGGTAGGAGTACTGAGACCGTTTAATATGGCTATATTATAAGTACTCGTAGCTATCCAATCCATCAAGCATCTACTCGTATAGGGACAAGAATCAAGGAAGTCAACAGCATGGTAGTAACATTAACTAAGAAATGTCTTTGTCCAGGATACTAGTGAATTCATGCATCATTGTTCTAAAAGTAATTTAAAAAAACGCTGTTTAATTTAACTCGTACTCGTACAACCAATTTCTAGATTAAAGGGCGATACAATTTTCCTGCACTCATGGTATGAGGGAGAAGCGTGAGTAAAACATGCTGCTATTTTCACCGTACGAACTTTCGCAAACAAAATTCCAAACAACCCATCCCGAAGTATGCGCCAAGTCACACGGCGAGCTGAAACTGATGACGTCACCGTGTTTATGAGACCCTTATTTACTAATGACTTTCGCCATTTACAAAGCTGTAACATTACTGTTGCGTTCAAGTGCTCCAACTGTCCAGTAGGTGGTGGCGTAAGTGGCGTTTTATGAAACGATTAAAATTTGATTACTCCAGACACCGGTTTTACGACCAGGAAGTTTGATAATGGGGCTCGTTTGTTTGACCCGTTTGGAGAAGGTTATTGGTTGTGAAAAAATTTGCCTATATTTTTTAGGGTTGATTTTCAAGATTGACATATTCCCAACTGAAAATGTAGGTAGGTATACAAGATTCGTTATTATTTTTCACGTGCACCTTTCGCTGACTTGTAATCTTGCGTTGGTGTGGTATAATTGGGGTAGTCGCGTCTGATCCCGGTATCCGTCCTTAGTCGCAACGGATACCGATCGATAGTTGCTTCGAATACCGGGATCGGTTGCACCCCAAAAAATAATTAAAATTTTGTGCAACCGATACCGGGATCAGACGCGACTACAAAAATAAATATATTTAAGTTCTATCTGATCCCACAGGGTGTTTGCATTTGGGACCTTGTTAATTATGAATGAATATTTTGACGTTTCTTACTTCTAGATGTATCTGGGGGCACGGCAGTGCCCCCGCCAAGTCGAGCGCGAAGCAAACACTGCCGTACTATCCTTTACTGGAACCATTTCGCCGCATTTTCAGGCCCAACCAAACTATTAGAGATCGACATATACCGCCTTTACAAAAAATACTCAACTTAGTGAGTCGCTTCATTTGGTGGTGGTGGGGGGATGGGAGGGAAAGGGGGATGGTAGGGGTAGGGGGAGGGGGGAAGGGGAGGGTGAAGGGAGATGGAAGGGGGGACGGGAGGGTTAGCTGGGGGGGTGGGGATAGTATATGGGAGGGGGAGTAGGGGGGATGGGAGGGGGAAGGGGGGTGGGAGGGGCGATGGGAGGGGGAAGAGAGATGGGAGGTCACACAACATTAACTATAATAATAAAGAAATCGCAGTAAGGAACCTTAGACTTGGCACGACTATGTCTAGATTTCATTACCTTTTAGAGATAAACAAGCAGCTCCATCGAGACTTGGCTAGTTTTTTTACAGAATGTTTTTGGTGGGATTTCACTTCTTTTTGTAGGAACGTGGGCATATTGATTTATTTTGTATCTATTTGGAATGAGACGTTTCCCGTGAGATTTTTTTAGCCTATGTCCTGTTCCACGTTATAAACTATACCTGTGCCAAATTTCATGTGGATTGGATTGATAATGTACTATCCCATCCCCCCACCTCCCCCTCCCATTAATATCCCCATCCCCCTCCCACCCCCCCTCTCATCTCCTTTCCCCCCTCCCATCTCTCTTCCCCCTCCCATCGCCCCTCCCATCCCCCTTCCCCCTCCCATATACTATCCCCACCCCCCTAGCTACCCCTCCCGTCCCCCCTTCCATCTCCCTTCACCCTCCCCTCCCCCCCCCCCCCCCTACCCCTACCATCCCCCTTTCCCTCCCATCCCCCCACCACCACCAAATGAAGCGGCTCACTAAGTTGAGTATTTTTTGTAAAGGCGGTATATGTCGATCTCTAATAGTTTGGTTGGGCCTGAAAATGCGGCGAAATGGTTCCAGTAAAGGATGGTACGGCAGTGTTTGCTTCGCGCTCGACTTGGCGGGGGCACTGCCGTGCCCCCAGATACATCTAGAAGTAAGAAACGTCAAAATATTCATTCATAATTAACAAGGTCCCAAATGCAAACACCCTGTGGGATCAGATAGAACTTAAATATAATTATTTTTGTAGTCGCGTCTGATCCCGGTATCGGTTGCACAAAATTTTAATTATTTTTTGGGGTGCAACCGATCCCGGTATTCGAAGCAACTATCGATCGGTATCCGTTGCGACTAAGGACGGATACCGGGATCAGACGCGACTACCCCGTATAATTATGTAAGGGCTTATTGCATTGCCCTAATTTTAAGCTCTCCAAATTAGTTCAAAAAACAATGTCACAATGACAATACGAGAATGTAACACTAATCATTTGCCAACACAAAGATTTAGAGAAACAAATGTACGCTCTTAAAAAAGATATCTCGCGAAAGCAAAGATTTATGAATCGTCATTTCTCTTTTGTTGTTGCTTATCTTTCGCCTTTTATTCTTTACAAGGATCACAGCGCTCGCTGGAGAATGCAGCAAATTCTCTCCAACTTTTTCTATTTTCTGCTAATCTTTGTCTCTCAGGAGACAGCTCCGAAACTATCCAAGCCCTAATAAGACTCATAATGTTTCTCCACTAATATAACGCGATTATAACAAGCAGATAAGGAGGGTCAAAAAGAGTACAGGATTAAAAGCCATTGGCTTACTGCCCATCCAATTTTCTTTGTTGACGTCCCCGAAGGCTACACCGAGATTATCTTAACAAAACAAAAGCTAAGGTTGAGAGAACAGTGGTGATGACACGCGCTTATAGTTAAGTTCTTGTTTTAGGATCGTCGCAATGAGACTTTTTTTTTCGGAGGATAATGCTTTTATGCTCCATAACCACAGGCTAGCTAGACCTGCGGCCGTGTGACTTGAGACTAAAGCGTCCACTACCCACTAAACTACCCGGTTTCCCCTTCACACCCGTTTGGGTCGAGCCGGTGCCAGGCTATTGACCAGCCTCGTCGCAATGAAACTGAAATTGTTGCCAAAAATGTCTTGTTAAAGATGAGAAACATAAATAGCTTATTCAAGGCCACTTGAAAAGAAACTAAAGCCCAGATTAACCATTGGATGTGTATTTTTTTCGATTCTAATTTTCCAAAGAGTTTAACTCAGGAACCCAATCATGGCATAGTGGATTGTTCCAAGCTTATAATTTCTCTAACCAACACTAATCATTATATCATTCACATTTTGTAAAAGTTGTTGATTTGACTTACAAGTAAAATAGCCAATTCTTATACCTCACCGCTCCCATCCAAACCTCAGCCTAATGTAAGTTCGAACGCCCCTGAAACAATGTAATCGCTTTCAGCATCTGACAGAGAAAACAATTACACCTTCTTTTTTACTCATGTGTCTTTGTTCGGCTTACGACGCGTTGTCACCGCTCAAAGGCTTTCTGATTACATTAATTCCCTTGTAAAGCTATTCCTGCTAAGAGAAGGAGACATTTTGTGATTAGGAATGATTAGAAATATGGATTTTAGGCTTAGTGTTCGTAGTAGAGCTTTGTGTGTGTTTGTGGAATAGTGTCGACACTGGAGTTCAATCCCGGAGGTCGTGGGTTTGAACCCCGTACGAGTATAATACAATTCGTGAGCGTGTAGTTATTATACATATTATGTCTTTACTTGTATAATAAAGAGGAAATATTTGTTTGTTTGTTTGTATTGAATAGGCTCCGAAACTACTGAACCAATTTGAATAATTCTTTCACTGTTGGAAAGCTACACTATCCCCGGGTGACATAGGGTACTTTTGATCTCGGAAAAGTGGGAGGGAAGGGGGGCATTAGAAAAAAAAAATTACGCGCGGGTGAAAGGCTATGTTTATATAAAATCAATCTTAGAAGACCGATAGTGTGTTATTAAGACGCCTATTACATCAGAGGTCGTGGGTTCAATCCGTTGTTGTGTGCAGGAACGGATATTATTTATTTTATTTAGCTATGCTGGGTGTAGTATTATTTACAAAATAAAAGTATAAAAGAAATATTGTTCATCCATTGTATAAGCGTTGCTTGGATAGGGCACGGAGCTAAGCATTTATAATGCCCAAGGGTTTTTTGTATTTATCTCCAAGAAGTAAACAAGCATTACCGTATGGTAGTTACCAATATGACTTCTAAATCTATGTTTTCTCCCATCAAAGCGTCTGATTCCATTCTCTAAAGCAGGCAAAAGCCACTCGTCAAAGATTTTACGATTGAGAACGACATAGCCAAATATTAGGTTCATTGAAATAGCCCGCCGGTCGTTATGGCCATTCGGTTGGAATTTTCGGGCGGTCATTACACGAATCGAGCTGACCTTTGACCAAAGACTTTATTGAGAAAGGAATAAGGTGCAAAATTGAAACAGAAGTGATTGTATGCCTAAGAGCGGAACTAAAATAGTGGCGCGCTTGGTAAAATTTTAAGCTGACTGAAAGCTGGCGTTTTAATTTTAGATTAAGTTGTGCGAGCGATTAAATACTCTAATTCAGACTTTTAACCACTACAAATCGATCATTTTCTCATCTTTTAAAATAATATCACGCACGTTCATTTATTCTGTAGGTTAAGCGCGTGTACCTATCGTGGGTACCGAAGATGCAACCGCATACATATATAATTGTATTTAAATTCACATGAACAATTTTGTGTACTGCACTAAAGGGCACATATGTAAATCCACTCAATAAATTGAAAGTTAGTTATAAACTTTCAATTTATTGTCCATCGCATACATAGATTTCAATTTGAACTTATATGTTTAAACCTGGTTTAAACAGATTAAGATAGGGTGATGTGTCGCTCACTTTACAAGTCATTTATTTAGTAATTATTGACACTTCAGTAGCTTTATCTAATATCTATTAGTTTAACCAATAAGATTATAATAAGAAAGATGACAAGATCTAAGATAATAAAGTAATTTACAGTGTGTCATTAACGGGAACGCATTACTCAGATGGACGGCAATCTACAGGATGTGCCGATATCTGGGGCATCAATTCTACTGCGGTCGCGTCCATTGAGGCTGATCGTTATTGATCGCGTAGTAAATGTTGCTATACAAATAACCTTGATAAATAGCCGGGTCTATCTGTTGATGGTGGTTTAGGTTTATTCGATGGGTTTAGCTCGTGGTTTAACCCGGACTGGAGAAAATTTAGTTTAATGCAGGTTTTTTTTTCCAGCCTTGTGTCGGTATTCTGTAGTTTTAGGTCTTCTTTTATAAGATAAACAAGATAGATGGAAAAATAAAAAAATAGAATCTATTTTGTAAAACCATAAAAAAAAAGTTCAATTTTATAGTAATTTTAAAGAAAATCATTAATTTGTTGTAGAATACTCATATCGTATTTGGACAATTATGTAGAGTTGGATAAATATTTGTAACCTAATATTAAACGAATTAAAAAAAAACACACACACACACACATGGTAACGTTTTTAAATTAGTAGAGACACGATAATTGCTATCCAATGAACAATTCAATTCTACATAAATATAAGAAAAAAACGTTATCGTAACAATAATAAAAACTACGGATCTTTATTATCTTTTCGTGTTAACATAGTTCTCCTTTATGAACTTTTACTAAAGAACCGTTAGGCTGCTCAAGTTAGCCCTTAAACATAAAGAAGGTATTATGAAAAATGTAATAAGTAGAAGCGTGAATCATTGTTTTACACAATTTTTACACTGATGAATTGGACTCTTGATATAATGAAAATATTCAGTAGGGTCTAATATATAGTTCAATCTTGTGTAGCTTATGAATATTTTTATTTTAAAAAGGATTGTTGAATCAATCACTTTCGTAAAGATTTTTTGTTTGTTAAATATTTTTACGTCTAGACTTATAACTACATAGGATATTCTAGCTATTAAAACATGCATAAACATAATCATGTGAAGCTTATTGTAACTGAAATACTTTGAATTGAGTCACCAACTACGTAGAATTTTGTAAAAACATAAACTTGATGTGCAAAATAAAATATTTTTTCTGTAGTATTTTCCATCTTACTCGGACTTTAGAAATAAATAATACTCGTAAGGTGAAAAAAGGTAATTAGTTACAAAAATAGCAGCGCCGCACTTTACCTACCTAAGAAAAGTTTAGTTACAGAGATAAAATAAATACCCTAAAGGGTACAGCCATAACGACGTATGGACTACTCTGGAATTAGTTTAAACACGCCATGTTTCCTCACATTATGGGGACTTGAATAGAAACTGTTCCAATAATAACAGCACTACGCAACCTCAATAATATCGAGGGACAAAATCACTAATTATCCCAAAGCAATTTTGTTTAATAACAGCCCTAGTTCCTTTCTTCGTCATCAAAGCAATAGCTTTATTACGGCAAATACCATGTCGCTGTCACGATGTTCTCGAGACTGTCGCTACAAGTGACAATTAATTTATCACGTCATGTAATAACGGCGTGTTGTCACGTCGATGAGCAGATGCTACTGAAAGGTTGACCAGCGGGTCTGATGGCCTTTTTTCTTACGGAATATAAGGAGCATGTAATATTCATGGCGTATTTGTCACTAAGAGCATTAGGATGTGGACAAGAAAGAGGCTGGGTAGAGTTGTCGAAACACATTTTGTGTTGCGTATTTCTGATGTTTGTGAATCGATTATCGCGGTGACCAAATGCGTATAATATAATAGTTGAACCAGCTCATGAATCATATTCATGATTATTGTTATTTATCTGTGATATTTTTTTTATTGACATAATTATAACATTTACTAAAAGAACAATGGCAAACATCCATACAAAAAATTGTCTGATATACAAGATGAGCGCCCTTATACGAAAAATATGTAAAAAGAGTCAGCATTACTTCTAGATTCTATATGTGAAGACATGATTATTTAAGAAAGCCGGAAAAAAAAGATATTGCATTTTCATTATTATATTTTTAGGTTATGCTGTAAGTCGCTCTATGTCATGTGTTATTCTGTAAAGCCATTGTTATCATGTGTAGGTAAAGTCCATTTCATTAAAGAAGTCCCGCGGATTTCTAAGAAACTAAAATGACAGGACTGTGTTTACACAAGTGGGAAAGAGACAGATAGTCAATATATATGACAACTAGCGCCACAGCCAAGTGACGATTACCACCAACGAGAAAGAGCCCGGAGCATTCTGTGACAGATGATCGGTCAAGGTGACAACGTAGGGTAGTAGGTACGTACCTTCAACACGATTTGATTCGATACTAGCAGTATCGATCGATATATGCAGTAATTGCTTATTTAATTAACTCAGTACAAATACAGAAAATCCTTAGGTGGCATTAAAAAGGCTTTTTTACCATCATTATGGCGGCAACAATGATTTTACATACTGTTTCGTAGGGGGAATCAAGGTTGATTTATCAATTACGTTCATTCGAATATTCAAATCGATAAAAAAATATTTCATTGACATCCCTATTTTAATCATAAGAGAAACGAGTAGAAAACTCTTACATCATTTGATATTCTTTTTAAAAACTTTATTTAACCCCGGCTTTCATGGAAACATTTAGATATTTGTAAAATCGTACAAAAAACAACAATTCCGTTCGGTATAGGTAAATAACATTTATGGGCGCTTTAAAATAGTCAGACATTTTTTTGCCATTGTTCTTTTGTGACATGTAAAATTTGACGTTCATACATCGTTCATATGGGTTAATATCTATGGTTAATACGAGCCAAAATTGAATAAATAAATTTTATTTTATTTTTATTTTCGAGTCAATTGTTCCATTAAGAGAATTTTACTACTAAACATTTGCATTGACCTGAAATCAATCAAAGCCTATTTTTAATTACTGATTACATAAATGATAACTAATTTATCATGTCATGTAAAAACACGACGTGCTGCCACATCGATGAGCAGATGCTACTGAAAGGTTGACCAACGGGACCTTAGCCTTTTTTTTTTAGGAATATGAGGGCATGTACCTACTCGTAATATTCATGGCGTATTTGTCGCTAAGGGCATTAAGATAGACACAACAGAAGTAAAGATGTTTAAAATAACACTTAAATTACAACTTTTATTCAAAGTGAAGCCGCAGGCAGTAGCTTGTATATTGTAAATATCACGTTAAGTAGGTACTGATATTTTTGAGCTATTGTGGCAATAAAGTGTTTATTTTGATCGTACTGAAAAGGAAAATAAAGCATAAACGGCGCATTCAATCTGTTATAAGAGTCTACAGCAGATATGCTGAGGAAAATGATTAATGTGTTACTAATGTCGTGGGTTCCTATCATAAATCAACGCAGATTTTCCACGTAGGTTTGAGTATTTTAAAAATATTACAGCGTATAACGTATGACTTTGCTTCGGAGACTTCTTAAATTTGACGTGAAGCTGTTGCAATTCTAATGTCCAACTAAAGCTGGGAATCCTGCTCCAGAATAGTTTAGCTCTAATGTAGTATTCGTACGAATAATATGCGTAAGTAACGCTTTCACGTCATACGACTGATGAAATTTGGTACAGAAATGCTAGATCTTGGGACATAGACCTAGACATAGAAGGACACATTATACTTTTTATCCCGGGATAATGCTTAGTTTTCATAAGATAATAGGAATATAAGTGATAGGTATATGTAGTTTGCCATTTAGTAATGGAGAAACGGATAGAAGTGATTTTTGGTGAAAGGTTTTGGGTGGTTTGGGAGCTCGAGAGTGGCATAGGCTACTTTTTATCTAAGAAAAACACATTGTTTCTTGTATAGTTTACGCGGGCAAAATCGTTTTATATTTTTTTACTGCATCAGTTGGCTGGCTTACAATTTTCTTGATGGCATTCGGCAAAACTAAACAATAAACGAACTCACTGAATTGCATAATACAATAAGTAAACAACAAAAAACATTCCCACATCGCGCATAACTCTTAAAAGTTCGCAATAAAGTCTGCCCATAATAACTCTGGGTCCATAAAGCCAGCAATTTGCTCATAGAATCATTTGCATACTCGGGCTCCGGGTACCCGTTACATTACAGATGGTGCAGTGAACCCTTAGTTCCGCCCCAGTTTTTCCGGGGAAACTTCTCAAATATGTGCGCAGAGATAAGGGTACGCAGTCCGCACCTGCATCAGTTACCGAGGTAATGGCACATTAAGGTAGACAGTTCGGCGACGACGGTTACACGCCGTGTCGTCCCGTACGAGGGTAAACGACCGTCGACTTGTGTTTTCAATTAACGTTGTCCCGGCGATTGGGATGGATAAAATATGTTCTTAAGTTGTTGAAGTTGCATCTTGCCATTTGGTGTAATGGTTGAGAAGTTGGCTTTTGCACCAAGAGGTCGCGGGTTCGATTACCACACAGGACAAACATTTTGTGTGCATAAACATTTCTGTTTGTATTAGTCTGTGCGAGTTTTTTCTTTTTCTACTCTCTGTAAATCTAATCCGTTTACACTGTATTATTTTTGCTCCAAAAAAGGGCCTTGGCCAAAATTACAACTTATTTCACTAATTCCAGAGTCCTATCCCGACATTCCTTTATCATATGGCGAGATAGGGCGTCGTGTGATGAGGGATCTCGCAGTAAACTTGACAAATTGTACGCATGCCCGTCGCACCTGCTACTGTGTTTCATTAATTCAACTATTTTTCCTTTTCTGTAGTCTACCTACAAGAGGTGAAACACAAAATGTTAACTTTAATATGATATAACAAACTACTCGTATGTATCTTGTCTTCTCATAAGTTCCTTGTGATTTTTACTGTAGTCCCGGTGAAGCTAGAAAAAAATTAGTTGCTGATCTTAAGCAACTGATTTATAACTGCAATATTGTTATCCAAGATGACAAATAAAATGGGAGTTACGGTGACGTTAAAAAATACCATTAAACTCTATCAGGTCATGGTCCAATCTGCACCATTCCAATTTATAGTGACCGATATCAGAAGTCGTTTTTCCCGTAGAAAATCTCGTTTTACGAACGTGTGCCACCATCCTTTATTGCGAGGCTTTCGGAAAAACTAATAGTCGACAGAAGGTACACAGGAAATAAAGCGAGCTTTATAAAAATTATTGGTCATAAATGATTTTATTTTTTGTTTGTTTGAAATTCAGAATGGGATTACTTTGGCTTATGTGAAAATTAAATATAAAATTGCGAAATTGGTTTGCCACTTACGCATAAAAATCAAAAAGGTTTTTTTTTTGTAGAAAACAACACGGCCGTGTACGTAAGATATCAAAATATCGGAGATATTCGTTCTAAAATCTTAAGACCAGTATCAATATTCTGAACAAGACAAGTGAAATAATATCGCAGTAGCTTATTGTTTCTTATGATCACGATAGCTAGGCTTTTATGATAAATAACAACGGTTCTAGATGGCAAATTGTTTCTTTTCCGTTCCTCCAAAATATTGCTATAACCTCCTTAAAGGCACCCAAGATTTTAAACTCTATATTGATTGATCTTTCGAGACGTTATACTCTTCTTAGGACTCAAAGAACTATAATTTTATTCATCTTTTCAGAACATAAAATATACTTACCTCAAAGTTCAGCTATTGCCGCAATAACTCAAAAGAAAAGAAAAAAGAATAAAGAAGACTTCCCTTCTGTATCGTGTTATTCCATTCTTTCGTAGTCTACTTATAACTCGGACGATGATTACCCTGGGGCGATATCCATCATGGCGGCTCTTATTTTTTATTTATTACCCTCGATGCTGGCATGTCTTGTAACGTGAGCTAAGCAGGCTAGGTCACCTTTCAGCTTTGCTACCAAATTTAACATCACCTTGTATTTCACGTAGTTCTCGGGTCGTTGTGAAATAAATACCTACCTGTTATTTTTCATTTCAACATGCACCTCTTGGATATGATCAAAAGTGAAGCTTGAAAAATGGTTTTAACTTATTAGTCATCTGCAATGGTAAAATTTTATACTGTCGAGTTGTAGAGCCATTCTACAGCCAGTTACTGCCTGCACGTCAAAATGGACCGCTTGACCAAGGAAGATCCATCCTTTCACAGAAGACCAACGTATTATACGACTTATATACTTCGCTTAAGCTATTCCTCTTCGTTTTGTGAATAAAAGAGATTTTACTAATGTACTATCTGATTTGAATACAATACAAAAATACAAATAGTTGAAAACATTGAGATTTTCTAGTCTTCAAGTATAATTTTGGGAGTTATCTCGTCTTTCAAAAATAATTTTATAAAAAGGGTTTATCAACCAAAAATTATTAGCATTTATTTATCAGTATCCATAATATTAACCAACTAAATAGGTCTCACCTCCTTAAACACGTTAACGACATCTAGAATTAACGTGTGTTCCATATCTCACACCACACCAGCAATTTAGCAAGGCGGTTTCCTTTGACCCCTCAATTGCTTCGCTCCCGTACCTACCTCCGTCAATGACTATGCCACCTCACCCTTATGTTCTTCGACATAGAGTCCATTGTTGTGCGGTGAAGGGTGCGTGCTTCAACCGCAGCGTCCGATGCATGTCAGCTTCTCCCAAACTATTAATTAAGACCCCGGTCATCGTTTGACAAGACAGCTGTTGGCGGGATTCGTGTTGGCGTCAGTTTTGTCAGCAGATTAATTGGTCGCCTAAAAATTTGTGTTTAGAAAAAATATATAATCATTATTATATAATCAATTTTTCATATGGTGATATAAATAATGACAGGTCGGCAATTTAAATTTTCTGAATTTAGAAAAATAAATTGAAAACAAAACAGGCCTGAAAGTTAGAAATAAGTAGTTACTTCTGGAGTAACCATTGTCGTTTTATAAAGTATTGTATTTGTTAGTATGCCTATTTTCATAAGTCCCTTAAATAAATATTCTTGGATATCACATATACTCACATAGCACCTTGTAGAGCCTAGCTAACAAGAGCTTGTCCTATAACATTACGTATACTTTTTTGTGAGTTTATAATTTTATGCACAGAAATACCAAGACATACTTTTGCATACAATGTTAGAAACACCCAGACCGAGATCCGACCAAGACTGAGACCGAGAGACAGAACCCTCTTCTAAACTATTATACTGAATTGGTCGTCAACACTGAAAGCCTTAAAATCGGTAATGCATGTATGAGAAGGCATATTATTTTATCACTTTAGTACCCAAACCTGTCTGTAATACAGACTATGTGAAACTATCACAACATCTGATATAAGAAGTGAATTAAAATTCACAGCGTGCTCCGTAAACGAAAACAAAACACGTGTACTTTTACGTCTTCAATACAATAAACATCATGTCGGGCGTTTGTCGCGTTGACGCTCGAAAACAATGTTTCCTTGATCCCTCCCTATCATCTGTGACGCGACGAAATTCGGGGTAGCGAACACGGTATCGTGTGAACGTGTTATGACGTCGCGGGGGAGTATCCTGAGAAACGGTAGAGAAGAAAATTTAGTTTTTAGTCACCTTGTTCATTCACCATTTATGTATTTACAAAAAAAAGTGTAAAAATAATGTTTATCCGTTGTCTGGCACACATTATATAAAGCTTTGTTTAGTTAGGGGCTAGACGGCTATGTGTAAATATTGAGATACCTATATCAACTATCTATCATTTAATTTTCTCTGCTCTAAAGGTCTGCTTACTAGGATTTGATAAGTCAGATTGGAGCGACCTTCATCAAACCTTCTAAACCTCCGATCCGATCTGATTCTTCTAGTTACGATCTATGTTCATAAAATCCATAGGGTCGCATTTTTTAAAAGAATTTTTCATGATTCTAAATAGCCGCTCTCCCACGTTCTGTATTTTATTAACCTACAACCAACAACTTTGCCGGCATGAAGATCTTTCTTAAATTGTCTCAATTCTGATTATTAATATCCAACCTTCATGTTTTTACATATTTTATCCAAGTACATTAATCGTACTTTCGTCATTAACATTTGAAACATTATCTCCATCGCATATGCGTTGGCAGCCCTTAAGAAAGGAATACGCTCTTTAAAATCTTAAATAATTCGGGGGTAAGTTTTAATAAAGTCGTCAAAAAAATCGAGCGATCCGGTCATTGCCCCCTCAAACGCCTCCTCAGGTGTTTCCGATTCACGTGAATTGCTTGTTTAACATATTTTTTCGTTTCTGTCTCGTTTACGTTTAACGTAACGACTTCGTGCACGTTGCGGGTTTGAATTTTGCTCCTGTAAAGTGGGAATAACATAAAAACATTATTTGGTAGACAGTAAAACGGTTAAGTAAAATGTTTATAAGAAAACGAGATGAGCAAAACGTGTGGAACAATTTTAAATTTTTAAGAAAATATACTTATAAGGTTTTTCAGTAAACATGTAATGATATTCTAGGCTAGGTTTAGTCATTACTTACTCATTAAATAAAACAACTTTAAACGGATGAAAACTCGCGTATATTCTACATTGTATTTCAAAATTTAACCCGACGTTTCGACTACTTTTCAGTAGCCGTGATCACGTGTTTTTATTACTTACTTATGAACGGGAATATATTTATTTATTTAAGCTTCAATGCACAAATCGAGTACAAAAGGCGGACTTAATGCCCCATGGCATTCTCTCCCAGTCAACATTGTAGTAATTAAATTGTAGGATGTAGTATCATTCGAGTTAAAAGTTTTTCTAAATTGATTCGAAAAAATAACTTCATAACAGGAGAACTTTCAGAAGCTTGTTACTACATTTTGTAGAAACACGTTTTTAATTTTAACGCTACAGTTAATATTGTTGTTTTCTTCTCTCAGTAGTTCCAAATTAAACTTTGCTTTATTGCAATGGATTTATTATTTTTCGATACTGCGATATCTGTCGCAAGTCAAGTGTACAACTTCAAGTAAAGGTTTAAAATTCGGATAAATTGTAGAGTATCATCATCATCATTTCATGGAAAAACAGCGTACGTCTTTCTTTAAGATCGGCAACGCATGTGTGATGGCTGTGGTGTTGAAAATGTGATCCACTTGCTGTTTGGTTTTTTTTATCGATGAGCCATTTGGTGTAATGGTCGAGAAATCGGCTATTACACCAGAGGTCCCGGATTCGATTCCCGCACAGTACAAACATTTGTGTGCATGAACATGTTGGTTTGTATCCGTCTGGGTCTTTCTATGTAAAATATGTATCTGTTTACAAAAAAAGTATATAAGTAGATAATGTTTATCCTTTGTCTGGCACCCAGCCACAAGCTAATGCTTAGTTTAGGGCTAGATGGCGCCTCCCTTGTCGTCCGGCGCATCCGCTCCTTGGGGCTGAGGGTGGCCCTCGAAAAAACAAGGGCCATGCCGTTCCACGCCCCACGCTGCAGGACCCCACAGGGGCTCCAAGTCCGGGTTGAGGGGGTCCGGGTCCCGGTTGAGGCGCACCTAAAGTACCTCGGCCTAACCCTGGACCCCTGGTGGAGTTTCGAGGAGCACTTTAAGCTCCTCACTCCACGGCTGTGTGCCGCCGCTGCAGCCCTCGGACGGGTCCTCCCCAACGTGGGGGGTCCAGGACCCGGGTGCCGTCGACTCTACCATGGGGTGGTGAGGTCGATGGCACTTTACGGAGCCCCTGTTTGGGCGGAGAACCTCTCCCCCTCGCTGAAGGCCCTCTTGCGGAGACCGCAGAGGGTCATCGCGACCCGAGCTGTGCGGGCTTACCGCACAGTCTCCCACGGGGCTGCCTGCGTCTTAGCAGGCACAATCCCGTGGGAGTTCGATGCCCTGGTTCTGGCCCAGATGCATCGAATCCGGGTGGCGGCAAGGATGCGGGGGGAACGACCCAGCCTGGAGGAGGTGGCGCTGGGTCATGTTCAGGCCAGGGAAGAGGCCCTGGCCAAATGGACGGAGGCTCTACAAGCCCCAAGTGCCGGCCACTGGACGATTGAGGCCATTCGTCCGGTACTGAGGGAGTGGGTGGAACGCCGGCACGGCTGCCTCACCTACCGGCTGTCGCAGGTTTTGTCCGCACACGGAAGTTTCGGACATTACCTGTACCGTGTCCCCCGTCGGGAGGAGACGCCGCAGTGTCATCACTGCGACGCTCCCTACGACACGGCCGAGCACACACTTATCGAGTGCCCGGCCTGGCGACACGAGCGCCGCGAACTAATCGCGGCGCTAGGCGGTGGACGCCTCTCGTTGGCGACCATGGTTCGTGCCATGGTGGCCAACAGGAGAGCGTGGGAGGCGGCCGCCTCCTTCTGCGAGCAAGTAATGTTGCAGAAGGAGGCAGCGGAGCGGGAGCGCGAGGAGGACCCCCTCGCTGCTCCCCTCCGGCGTAGACGGCCAGGCCGGAGAAGGCGAGCTCACTTAGCACGCTTTCTCCGGCCTGAGGGTTGACCTGCGGGCGGGGGTAGCCCCCCAACGCCCGCATTGCACAGGTCGCTCGAGCCAAGTCTGAGGGTCACCTAGTTTCTCGGGTGGCTCTCCCTAGGCGCCACCCTGACTTGAGGCCTCTCGAGTCGGGGTACCCGGGGATGGGCTGGTCAATAGCCATAAGGCTAGCACCGGCTCGTCCTAATCGGGTGTGAAGGAGAAACCGGGGGAGTTTAGTGGGTAGTGGACGCTCCAGTCTCGAGTCCCACACACGGCCGCGGGTCTAGCTAGCCTGCGGTTATGGTGCATAAACGCATTCTTCTCCGAGAAAAAAAAAAAAAAAGGGCTAGATGGCGCCAAGTGAATAATGCACAGAGATATTATTATGTCCAGAGATATTATAAAAAAGAAACTAGATCACTTCAATCGCACATTTCATTTCGAGTCCACTAGAGTCTTACACTATTGCCTAAAAGTGACGGTAGAAAACCTAGTCGGAAATGGCTGGTTGACTTTAACGCCTACACGGCCTAGTGGCAGCGAGGTGTTGTAGCGGGCAGAAGATGGGGCATTTTCCCGGCAGTTCGATCAAAAAGCTAACAAAAATATGGCGGATTGAAATAAGGTGGATTTCGGAAACAAGCTGTACAACCAAACAGACCAAAAGCGAGTCCAAATAGCAGAACTTCTGTTATACGGAAGGTATACATAACACAGAGAATGGCTTAGCATTTTGTCCCAAGAGAGAGGAGAACTTCACAAGCTGATGGCTGCAATTTTTCACAAGCAAGCAAGACTGGTCATTTCTTCGGGGCTGGAGTAATCAGTTAATTTAGTCCTAACAAAAGTGGGAAACGAACACCACTCCAGTGCAACGGCTAACTCCGTAATACAATTTCAAACAATACCGTTTTGCGGTTCGCTTGGTTCGTCCACGGCGTTGCTCAAACTGTTCTCTTTGAAGTTTTCTATACTTCTTTGTGTTAACTATTAGAGGAAATCACGTTTAGTAAGTTGTACTGGTTGGTGTTTAAGTGCTTCAGACATGTGGTCGTCTTTTTCAATTGATGTTTCTTCAATTCACCGCGAGGCTATCAGCGTAGTCAATAGCTTAGAAAGGTGCTTTGTGAATTTAGGTATGATGTCTGACTTATATCTTTATTATATTATAAGAGATTTTATACCGATACATATAGTTCGTAGAATGGCTAGTACCCTAAATAAATCCAGTGTGCATTTTCAAAGATATCCAAAAGAGACTTACGAAGCTGAAGATATTATGTAGGCACATTTGTTGTATCCTTTGTGACATTTGATAGACTGAAGCTAACAGGTAAAAACATTTTGCTATCATTGTAAAATGGAGACCTTATTTTTGTATAAAACAAGATACTTGGTATGCCTTATTATAATAGAATAAATAAAAGTCTTGTTAATTTTGACAACACCATATTGACTGTACTCGCACTGTATACCCCATTTAATCCAATAATAGGGTAAAGATGCAGCTGGTAAGTGTAGTGTCATAGGAAATAAAACTCTATTAATTGATATTATAGCTGTCAGTAAAAATGCGATCATTAAATACTTCGTCAAACTTATTGAGCAAATATAGAACTTATCGTTAATAGATTATGTATACATAATTACTAAATACATTTATGCAGCCACCCGCATTATACTATTTATAAAGCAAATGATCATAAGCTAATCGCACAAAAAAGAAGGAGGCAAAATGAGCTGTAATAAGCACTACACATTTTCTGAACAGCAGTCGACAAAGGTTGAGAGCCATTGACTCAGTAGGTACTTTTGCTCTCTTATTTATTACTTGCACACTGAACGTGCTCAACACGAATTTGTTTTCATAATATTTCTCACGCGCGCCGCTTCAGCGTTATGTGTTTGCAGACTCCAGGCGATTGTGAACCTTCAACGATGGTGTTAAGCTTGCAAATCGTGTGGACTTAAGTCAATAATATGTACATTTGTCTCTTTATGTACTTTATTGCGACATTTTATAATATTCTACGTTTTGCACGATAAGACACAAGACGCTCATCTGTTACGCTTTTTGTTTTGAAATTAGAATGGATCTTCTACTATGTTATGATTAGTATGATTTATCTATCGACTTGTATCTTGAAGAGCTTTCATTTAGTTATGTTTTATGTTTGGCTGTTGTGCATATTGAATTTGCGAGTATAGTTGTTTATACCATAAGGTTGGCACTCACGCCTACGCCTTACATTATAGTAAGCATTTACCGTCAGCTATGGAAGCTTGTAAAACCAGAAAAGATTGATAAGTAAGAATATTATAATCTTTTACAATGGACATACCTTTTTTTATTTACTGAACCCAATTTTACTCTCCACCCATAGAGGAGTCAAAAAAATTTTTACTATTAGAATATTTTTATTTTGTTATGTTTCACTAGCCCTTTAAATTGGGCTGGCTCGTAAATTATACACCTTTGTCACGTAAATATTTAAACATCAAAGAAAGCACCAATTTCCGCGGGCCCTTTTTAAATGTCAATCAGGTGAAAACGACACATCCAAAGCTTTCTAACATCTGTGTTGATCCGTATCCCTTTTTAACACTGCATCAATAAATTTTACCAAACACGAAAGTAAATACTAATAATAAATAACTATTGGACAATATCACAAACTAAGTAACCTAACTCAAAAGTTAGTAACTCGATCACGTGTGCCATGGGTGACAAAAATCAGAGGGCATCACAGAATTGAATATAAGCTTGTAATAGGAATAAACATCTAGACACAGAACAAGACAAATGTTCATCACAATTTTTTTTTTGTCCTGGATAGGATTTGATCACACGATCCCTAGCCCAAGGCGAAGAGGAAGGTTCACTAACAAATGCGCCATTGTGCCGTTAAAAAAGAGACTCCTTCCTTCAACTGTTTATTTTACAAACATAAATACCCAATACGTACCCCATATAATAAAGCATGCACTTTAACTAATTTGTTACCAAACGGTTATGTTGATACAGAAAGGACATCCGATTCTTCTCAGATCCGCGATGATACACACCTGACGTCGTTTACCCTGTCTCCGGCGACCATTTGCAGACAAACTTTCCTTTTCAATGAATGTTCTGAAGTCGTTTGCGTTTGTTATTGTTTTCGATCACCGAAGTTCTGGTAACGATGGGGTGATTTCGAACGCAAACGCTTGACTTCGTGAATGTAAGTAGATAAACATTCCACTGTATGTATTCAACGACGAAATCGAATGAGTACTTTATAATCTGGAAATGGTGATAATATGATTTTCATAGGTCTGTTTTTTGAGTGTAAAAAGTTTAATATTGCTTGAATTTCTTTCTGATATGGTAAACGATGTTCATAGCCTTTGAATACCTACGTGGTCTTAAAAGTGCACTTATACTTAGATGGTTAATTTTCTTGAAATACATTTTATTTACTTAGTTTCATGTTTTGGATTGACGGAAAAATATCGTGAGAAAACTTGCACAGTCAGAATACATTATTGCCGCATTGTTAACGTGGTCTGATTATTACGTCAAATGTTCTGAAGGTTTGATAACAGTCCATTGAATTTATTAACTGGACTTGCCAAATCTTATAAAGTCTTTAAAAGGGTTATTTCATTAAAAATTTATTGAAAATCTATGATAGCGATCGGATACATAACGAATTTGTTTATAGCATAATAAAACAGAGTAAATGGACTAGCTATAAAATAAAATATATTCCCAACAACGTAATTTTAAAATACCTTTGTGTAAAATTTAAAATTGTGTTAGTTATTTCATCGGAAGCATTCATAAATACTATCACTAACATAAATCCATTAGAATTACCAATAAAATTGCTATTTTGCCCTGCTCATTTATAACCGCCATTTCATTTGCAATATATAACGCAATCTTAATCTAATGTAAACACAAGAAAAATAATTAAACGTGCCGTCGCGTCGCTGAAACTTCCTATAAATTCTAAGGAAAATATGGATGGCGTCGCCGTATTTCAAAAGGCTATTACTTATTAAAGAATTATGCACACACTGGGAGAGCTTAGCGCTAAGCCCATACTTACGAGAGGAATTTATATTAATTTATAGGATTTTCTTTCGCGCGATATTGTTATTAGGGTGTCATAACGCGTGGATATTGCGTTTGTAATGTATTACGACTTCAGTTTTTGCTGGTTTTCTTTTCCCTTTTGGTGGAAATATTATAAGCATAAAATTATGTTCTTGTTATTAACATCTGGTAACTAAGATATTAATGTGAATATTGTATGACATTTTTCTATTTTTTTGTCAGTAAACATACGCTGTCTCAGCACAGTACATTTCGGTACAGTAATATTTTGGATTTTACATTTAAGAAACAGTCTTCGTGAATTACAGGCCAAGAATAGGCGATAAACTGCAAGGAAGAGATAAAGGCTCGCTCTCATTTTGAAACTCAAGGCACATAATTATCTTTGAAGTCATAATTATAGGAATACGAGAATCACCAAACATCATTCGCCTAAAACGAGACAAAAATGGGTCAAGAAAATAACGTCACACAACCTTGCCAAGATCCTTGTCAACTGGTTTAATTCTGTTAAACAAACCATGCAAAGTAAATGCGCAGGTGAACGTAGATAAGGGAACGGAAATTGCCTAGAGTAGGAACCGAGTGGCCAGTGGCAAGGCAAGTGGTTGATGGATCGCAGGCTTGCATGACCAAGTAATTGTTACTTCAGGTTCACTTGCCACCCTCGAGTCGCGTGAGCCCATTCCTTTTAAATATAATCCGACGAAGTTTTTATACGAAGCTAACAGTGAGTGTTTATTGCCGATGATGTGCCCGAGATTGGGGGAATGACCGTTAGGTACGCATTAATTTTGAAAGGTACTTAGAATGATTGGTTGGAATTGTTTAGTAACAAGCGCTATTTATCGCTAGTTGATCTGTGGATTAATTTGTTTATTTTAGTTAAATTATGTAGCCTAAAAGATTTCTTTAGACACTTATTTTAGACGGTTAGAAAATTTTGGGCAACTAAGCAACATGGTCAGCAAACCACAAACTTAGTCCGTAGCTTTGTTTCTGCATCATATTTTCAGCTGTAACAGTAGACATGATACACCAGATATTGTGCATTTAACAATAAACACAGCACACATTATACAACAAGTTTATTGAAATCAAGTTTTTAAACCACAGAATGGTGCAACAAAAAATCCGACAAAACCAAACAGAATCTGATTGCACACTCTTTACTTAACTTGAAACCAAATCTATACACACATTGTTTGCTTACAACTATTACTGTAAATGACTGTTTGATGCCAAAATTAAATAAATAATAAAATAAAAATAAATCAAAACACAGCTGATCCTAAATTGAACAGGTAAGTATACTTTTTCCATTTCCTCCGCATCGAATAATCCGCAAAAACGATGCATCGCAGTTTTTGTGTGCAGTTTGTTTCTGATTTCGCTCGACAAAGCGAGCTGGATGCGCTCTTCGCAAGGCCTATTTGTGACACATCGTTGGTTTCCGCTCGAGCTAGCAAACTGTGAAACAGCTTGTCATAAATATTATTATATTAGTGCATTTTGGGTAAGAGGATTAGTAGTTCGTGGTGTTGCTCGCGGCGTTGGTTGACGGTGCCGAAATTGAACTCGCTTTTCGGGTGAAAAATTTAATCATAATTATTACCAGCTGATTATTTGTCCATATAAAGGTGGGAATAACATTTTTTCTTTAACTAAAAATTTTGGGACGCAAAAATTAGTTTTTGTATAAAACTGCACAATATCACAATAATAATTAAAATATCAAATACATGATTGGTGTGGCCAAACTGAACAAGCATTCATTCACTGTTCCAAAGTAAATATGTTTTATATTTGCAGACGACAATGCTGGCATTTTTTATGATAAAATTTCCATCTTTGCAAAAATGTTAAACATTTTGCAAAATCTGTTCAGCTGTGTAAAGTCTGCAGTGCATTAGTCATTTTTTTCCTATTATTTACTGACTACGTTTGTGTATTCTAGCTGTTTTGTGTACCTTCGTGTTTTCATGCAGAGTTTGCTTAAGGGTGTGTGAAAACAGGTGAGTGCACGCGATTATTTGTGAAAGCGTGTGTAGAGAAGTCGTTCTTGAATTAATGCAATATGTGAAGTGCAGATATTTTAGATATCTCTGAATGCGTAGACAAGCGGCACTTATGACGTTCGTTATCGCTCAATAAGTAATCTTCCGATATTGGTCGACCACGTGACTTTTCTAAGGCACCTGTCAAATCCATACAATTTGGAGTTAGCGAATTTCCCTATCACTATCAAAATGTTACTTTGTCTAGGCCTCTGGACATTATTCACACGTCCAGCTTCAAACTAAGCATAGCTTGTAGGTATGACTATACCTGCTAGATATCGCGGCGTGACTAACATGTTTCTTCTTACTCGTTATTCTAATTTATGTTGTAACCGATATCTTTTGTTTTTATTTCTTATTTTATTAGGGCTTTCTTTTTCCAAGAAAACTTTATATCATAAGGTATAATAATATGCTTTTTGCTCTTCTTAGAATGGCACGTATTTACCATTACATACAATTACAGACAGCTAAAAAATATTTACTTTTTTGTAGTATTCGTATTTTGGCTACCAACTAGTAATAACAAGTACCTAACCAACGACATAGGTTGTGAACACATTAGAGCACGTGAACATTGGTGAGCTTCCAATTCTATAGTTACTGAGCAGCATTCTAATACAATTAAAGACAGGGATTTTATCCTACAAGAGGACAATGACTAGTCGTAAATCCGGACTCTACCATAAAATTATTATATATTTTGACACCTCAACAATGTTTCCTTTGCTTTACATTCGTGAAGATAAGCTTTTAGCAATAAAAAAAGAAACGACACAGTACTTGAAAGATAACATAATTTCTTTTTTAACCTTGACTTTTACGCTGTTCATAAACACGGTCTAGTCAGTGTTGTAATCGGAATACAGATAGCTTTAAAGATTCTGTCGACTGTTCGAGTGTAAACAGCGATGGCACGCGATTTACCCCTAGCCGTTGTCACGTCCTTAGCTCGAGTACAAGATACTCGTAAACGTCTGTAGTATACGTGAAACGATAATGAGTTTATTGAAAGATTGTGTTAGACAAAACTGTGTAGGTATTTTGTTTACGCTGCGCGCTTTTGCAACGCAAAGAAAAAATAGTTTTATTGGTATTTCGAGATTTCGTTTAGATACGTTTTTATGTTATTGAAGCGATTACTAAGTCTCATGTATCATGACGAAATAAATATACCTACCGTATTTTTATTCGGTAGATTTGCTGTTTATCTTATTTTTATTGAAATACCTAATAATGTTCGTTGTAAAACCATGGTAAGTGTGATGGTAAGCACATGGACAACGGACCGTAAACACATGGTAAGCATGCAGTCACAGCGACCAATTCTATTGAAGAATACAAAAGTAGGATGTATCGCTCTATGTGCTGCCACAATGTAGGCTCCTCCGATTTCCATGCCTTTTATTCGAAGGATTTTGTCTTCCACATGCACCTTAACCGCGAGATATTGCATAGTCAAAACTATGTATTATGGCAGCAATTTTATTTTTGTAGTAAGATAAGTAGTAGTTAGTTTTATTTTTGTAGTGTGTTAGCGAAATAACTGGGTTTGAGACCTAATAACTGTTGTCTCGGGGTGGCAGGCGCAGGGCAGTGCCAGACAGTAACTGCCTAGTTTCTGTTTGGCACTGAACTGTCTTAGGGCAGGCGTGGCGCTTACCATCAGGTGAACGAGCTGCTTGTCTTGTTACACATTGCAATAAAAAAAAGATAGATGTTTGTCATAGGTGACATTCCAAAATTCGTTCATAGTACAGGGTCACGACCGAAAAGAGCCAGCCGTTATCTTAAATCATTTAAGTATTGTACGTTATTCCACACAATAACCACGACCCTTCAGACATGATTAAAAAGAGACTGGCAATGCCATTTATCTTAAATTTAATATAAATCTGACATCTCTAAAATTCCATTTGCAAAGATAAATGGTACTCGATCAACATACTATAAGCGTAAAATGGGCTTGACTAAGTCTATATTTATAAAATAGTTTGTTCAAACTAAAGAAAATGATAAATGTTAACAATGTAAAACAATTTTCAGGATTTATGTTGTGTTGTGACACTATATGGATTTGAGACATAAAACAGTTTGCATTTTAATTTTTTTTTACAAACATTATTAAATATCCCATTAGCGCCTTCTGTAATGCATTTTGGAAAATGGTTATAAGTCAAATCATAGCATTAATGTGTGTTTCTAAACAGTATTATTAATAGCTCACGTTCCCTCTAGGAGGCATGCCTTAGAAGTCTTACAAACAATAAGATCACTTAAAAAAATCGAAATCAGAACCTTTAAGATTAACTTAACGATCATAAATAGTTTTCCATTGTCAATGAAACAATTAAATAAATAAACAAAAGACAACCATTCCATATTATGGTATCCTGGGGTGCGATTACCCCACCGATCGCCGACACGACTGCAAGCGAGATGACACGATTATCGTGCACCGATGATTGCCACAGTTTTATTTCATTAGTGCCCTAGTAGGAATGCGAGGGGTGACTCCGGCAACCCGATAACGTGCGTTGGGTACGTTAACAATGCAGGGTTATGAAGCGTTCGGTTGTGATGTAATGTATAATGAATTAGTCGAGTTTTGTAAGAATGTGTGCCCTAAATATGCTCATATAAACAAAAATAATATATAAGCTAAAAGTTCAAAAGATCAGAATATGATTCTCTTATTCATACATTTATTATTAGTGTATTTTTTATGTCGTGTTGACATTGTTGTTGATGAGTGCTCTTCACATGCCTAATTGTGTAAATGAATTTATGATTTTTAATTAAAAATTCTTGCTCATTTAGGCCGGGATGATCTGGTGGTTTATGAATCGGGCCCTGATCTCGGGGTCCTGGATACAATTCCCGGGTCGGACTAAATATAAATCAGATTTGAAATAGGTTGATATTTTACTTTAATTTAGACTCAAACTAAAATATCTTATTGTAAATGTGTGTAGCTTTATTATAACTGAATAACACAACCATAAGTTATTCTCTCGACAAACTACTGTCGAGGTTTGGAAAAGTTCTACCATACACTTAGACTTTCAGAAACTGATATCTGACAACACGTTTGTAACTTATCCACCGCCGTTTTATATAAAATATCCACCAAAAGTTGTAGTCCTTAAAATACAAAACCATATAGAATCTACCAAAATTTATTGTCATTAATAAACACGGAACAATATTGACACGTACAGAAATCACATATTCCACTGAGCTGTTCGCATCATCACTAACGTTCCGATGTATTATTCATAGTTGCGTCTGTCCATATTACAGCCGCCATATTTCAGAATGAACTCCCCTTCCCGACGTCGACGTATTCACGTATATTGCATCGTTAGGGATTAAACGCTGCCTTATCAGAGCTGGAGGAAACTTCTATCGGAGAAGTGAGATTATGTTTGGTGTCTTTAATTTATTGTTTTTTTATTTTCATTGATCAATAATTCTACTTTTAGTTTTCTATTGGATCTGAAAAAGTGACTTTAGACCTTAACTAACCCTAGTTTGTCTTAACGTCACAATTGGAGTACAAATCAATGCGATGGCCATTCAACTAAAAATTGGTTGTAGGTATTTAGCAGATAAGCAAAAAAAAATATGACAAAATGAGATGTGAGTATCTGACAAAATAAAATCTTCTTTCTGCAAAAGTACAACTCTTGTTACAAAATGCCCAGCTATCTTGAATATTTTTATTCTTTTCACGTCGCTGCTTTAATTTAAAAGCTTTGGTTTAGATTTTTCTAAACTAAAGCATTCCAAAGTAAGATACAAAACAGCTACCGAAGGGGCGATAAGAATACAATTCCGAAGCGACCGGTTATCATGCGAGCTTGCAGTAGGAATTATGGTGAAGTCTACTGCCTTCTAGCGCCAATCCAACTTGATTTTGATGTATCGAATAATATACAGTTAGACAATAAGTAAGCATTATAACTTTGGGCTCTTCAATGCCAGAATTAATGGGCTTTTCCTAAGCAAGCGCACTTTATTTTAGACAGCATAGATCAAACAACTTTTGGTGTGCTGGCTTAGTTTAAATATAAAAAAGTCAGTAAAATCGACTTATTTAGTATACTACTGCAAGGAATGTTTTCAATCTATATGCCATAAGAATATTTTCGTTAAATGTTCAGGCATTCATGTTGATAGTTGACGCCATTTGCAATAACGACACGTCCTCCACAACCCCTAATGTAATGTAGGTTATGTGCATAAGACAATTAGGGCTATGCATTAGGGTGGAGTGATAATGTATGAAAAAATTTTTTTTTATTATTGTAATAGCAATACAAAGTTGCCTTTTAATGAGTAAATTCAGCATACAAAAGATCATTTACTTGTCTTGATGTTATGAGGTGCCCCAACCCAATTGAAAATTAGAAAAATACTATTTTTTTTTAAAACATTGATCCAATTTTGAATGATAGTATTTTTCTAGATTTCCTGTCCCTCATAAAACAAACTACATTGTGATACGTTAAATAAAAGCCTGGTTAGTAAGTAGTACCAAAATTAAAAAAAATATATTATTAATGGATGAAAAAAAAACAGAAATAAGTAGATTATTTGGTGCTTGTTTTGGCGATTGATAAGGACGCTATTATTGCTTAAACTGGTGCTTTCGGTTGTTAAGTCATTAAGCAAAGAACGAGAACAAGACGGTTGGCTAGGATCCATTAACTCTTTGTTACGGAGTGATTCTTTTTCGTGTCTTTTTAATTTTTTCATATTTTTTACAGTCGAAACCAAATCTACACCGCCTATCATTATTTTTCTTGTAGTTCTTTGATCAAGTAAAAAACATACTTATTCCTTGGGAACACGGCTGTCTTTTGAGCAATAACACTGAGATTACTTTGCATTTGCAATTGCAAACATAAAATAACCGTTGGGACTCAGTAACAAATTATTTCTTGATATTTCTCGTTCGTTTGACAACCTTGATAAAATTTTAGTAAGCTTCTATATTTGTCATGGTAAGATCGAATAAGTTGTAGTGCTCTCTTAAAGCTGACAGTAGGAAGCGACGCTTTTCGCCAGATATATCAAATTATTTAGCCAATCTTTGGGATATATCATGAACTGTCGGCGCTTTTGTTGTTTTGTCAAGCTGTAATTCATATTTATTAAATAAGTAATTTTTCATAACAGCATTATAAGTTGGTAACTGAGACACTGGTTACTTCTCCGGTAAACCAAACAGAGGACAACATGTCTCTTTTCGTGTTTTGACTTGCGACATTTGACTGTAATAAAGAGAAATAATAGGTATAAATTATATCGAAAATAGTGTGTCATCGACAATCTGTGAACAGGAAATTAAAAATATTACTTAGATGAGTCTTATTTTCTTGACAGCGGTGGTTAAAATCAATGTTTCTCACAAGTAGAATAACAATAATACACGCGCACTTAATGGCGTTCGAACAACGATTGACAAGTGCAGTGAAATCACCTCTCCCGTCTCAACACCCGGGGGGTCCCCCCATCTATCCAAGCACTATTCAAGGTTAAACAGTTGCCAACGAAACTGAACACACAGAATATGATTTAGCATTAATTTGACAATATTTAGACGTTGGCGTTTTTTGACAAAATTTTGCGAATTTTTCTAAAGTTCATGGTGTTGGGGGCACCTCTAAATTTATCATGTGCCAAATAAAATTTTGTATGTATATTTGTGAACAATAACAGCAACTTTTTACAGGTATTCCGAAACGAATATGTAAAAAAAAAATGTTCACTCCACCCTACTATGCATACTTATAATAACATGGACTTTACTTAAATAAATTGTCCTTGTACCTCTCTCTTTTCTAATTTTTCATTTTACTTTATTGTTATTGTACTATATTATTATAACACGTCATTATATTATTATTTTAAAGTTAAATAATGAGGGACCTCTCTCTAATTCTCGAGTGTGGTAAAAAAAATCCGAACAAGGTTGTTATTAAAAATATTAATAACGGGAAAAATAATATGTAAAGATTTTTAGGCCTCAAAAATTATTTTGTAATTGTTTTTCTATGTCTCTAGCAGACCCAAGACGGCAGTCTTAATCACGATTTCGCGAACCGGTGATAAATTAACCTGGTCGTATATCACCAACGTGTGATCTAACGCCTGCCTTCAGTAAGCCTCCTTTATTTATTTTTATCACGAAAACGTGTTGCTCTTCACATCGGCTCGTGAAATAGGTCAGTTCTTACTATAGATACAAATACTAAGTATAGTAGCCAAATCTAGTTTTCTACAAAGAGCTGGTTAGAGCGTTGGGCTCTAATACCCGGAGGTCGTGGGTTCGTATCCCGCGGGGAGCAATCACTTTGTGTGAATGTTTCCAGTTTGGTTAGGACATTGCAGGCTTGAATCACCTGAATTTCTGAAAAGAATGATAATGCCGTGCTTCGGAAGGCACGTTAAGCCGTTGGTCCTGCGCCTGATCTTTCTTCGGTCGTGTCAGACTGCTGTCCTACCGTGTTACGGGAGTGAGGGAATAGGGAGTGCACCTGTGATTGCGCACTCACTTGTGCACTATAATATATCCTGCGTGTTGGCTGATCTTAAAGATTGGCCGCCGTAGACTAAAACTCGGCTAATAATTCAGTCATTACACTAAGAACACCTGTGTTTTTTTATTGACAGAGAATGCTTTTTGGCACCATAACCGCGACTAGCTAGACCTGCGGCCGCGTGTGGGACTCGGGACTAAAGCGTCCCACTACCCACCAAACTCCCCCGGTTCCCCTTTACACCCGAAGAGGACGAGCCGGTGCCAACCTCGTG
Organism: Mecyna flavalis; assembly: GCA_949319885.1. Taxonomy (NCBI): domain Eukaryota; kingdom Metazoa; phylum Arthropoda; class Insecta; order Lepidoptera; family Crambidae; genus Mecyna; species Mecyna flavalis. The sequence continues at coordinate 14,840,504 of OX439426.1, forward strand.
GCAATTGACCAGCCCATACCCGGGACAATGGAATGCCTACTATTGTTTGTGATATCTTCACTAAAGAAAGGCAGACTAAGTGCATACTCATTATTTATTTTGTGGAAAAAGGTCAATCCTTTCCATTTACTTTTGAGCAGTAACGAGGCGCGATTCTTTTTTAAGATTCAGAAATTTTCGGATGTTCGTTAAGGACAGTGCTGGGGACGACTATATGTAAATGATGTCACTATATTTTTACTTTGTTCTGTGTACAATTCTAAAATTAAGTTTTGGTCAAGCTCTACAAAAAGAGAGTTTAAGGAAAAAAGTTGTACTTACGAGTATATATTAATGTTAACCCGTTGTCTGGCACCAAAAGTATAAATTGCTTCGTTTAGAATATCCCAAAGAAGTTATTTACCTATATTCAAAGCATTAACATACAGCTTATCTATACATATAATAAATTTGTAGAAAAGTGGTGTCTGTACAATGGAAATATATTAAAAAAAAGTAGCAGGGGTTGTTATTATATCGATACCGAACCCGAAATTGTAATTAAAAAAAATTTTGTCTGTTTGTCTGTTTGTCTGTTTGTCTGTTTGTCTGTTTGTCTGTGTGTTTGTGCACGCTAATATCAGAAACGGCTTATTCGATTGAGATGCGGTTTTCACTAATATATTGTGGTAAGCTTCACTTAACATTTAGTGTTTATTTCATGTCAATCGGTTCATAAATAAAAAAGTTATGTCAATATAAAGGTACACGCCTCGCGCCTGAGCTGCGCGTCCGTATAGAAAGCGCGCTGAGAGTATGGCGAATAGGTAGTTGCATTCGATTATTGCGATTTACTTGAATACTGACAGTTTGGATATTTCATTTATTTATATTTAAGGGTTCGTAGGTTAGGTTGTCTTTCTTAATTTTCTTTAAAAATTTGTAAATAAATATTGTAAGCATTTGTTATAGGTTAGGCATTTCTTTCCTTGATTTTTGGTATACTTATCTTAATTTTTTATTTATAAGTATTTGGTATAGGTTAGGCAATTCTTTTCTTAATTTACTTTATTTAAGTACCATTTTATAAGCTCAGGTTATTAATGAATTTTTTTAGCAATTTTTTTGTTTCATAAAATTTGTACGTTTAGTTTACACATCTTAACACTTTTTGCAGTCAGCCTATGTTTTGCGATGACAATTAATAAAGCCCAAGGTCAGACGATGATAGTTGTGGGTGTAGATCTAAGTATCAGCTGTTTCTCGCACGGTCAGTTGTATGTGGCTCTGACACGGATTAGCAATCCTAGGAGCCTGTATGCTTTCATTCCCGATGGCCATACGTCACATATCGTATACCTACAGAGAAGCATACTGTAAAGTAATTTTTAGCTACCCAAAGTACGGTATTTGTTATTTAAAATATGCTGCCCGAAAAGTCACTATTCCACGCGGACGAAGTCGCGGGCACAGCTAGTCAATAATATGGATGTGGAATCTGAATTGCTCTTGTATCAAGATTAAACATGCGCCAATAATTCTATTTTCCGATTTGCAAAGCAAACAGCGAAACAATTCAATTAGGTACCTACATAAAAGATAATATTAACTGGGAAGCTGCATTGAATTTCAAATTAACATCGCATTGCCTACTAAAACAATCACCACTTCAAATATAGGTCAATGAACATCTGATATTAATGACCAAATGCATTGTTCTGTCATAACAACTATAATAGTTTGTCATAAATCTGCCGACTGAATGGGAACAATCGAGTGTGTGTGTCGGAACGTCACTTAGGACATCATTGACATGATCGCCAGAGATTCTACTAACTTATTAAGAGACAAGTATTAATTAATGACATGTATGTCATGTAGTAAGTCAGTTGAGTATTCTATGAAATTAGGCAAGCAAGTTTTAAGTCGCAAAATACTACCTAATTAATGACATGTATGCACTCTTTTTAACGATATTATAATTTTAAGTGTAAACACTTACAGATTACAAGTAACACTAAAGTGTTACTTGTAATCAGAATAATTAAAAATGTTACAGAATTCTAATGATTTATTAATTAATTAAGTAGCGTATCTCGTATCAATTACCTCTTAATATAAACCATACTAATTTTAACCCTATTTTTCCATATTATCTCATCGTTTAAACCTTCCCTAGACTTCCAGGAATATTTTAAGACTAAAATTGGTCAAATCGGTTTAGCCGTTCTCGAGTTTTAGCGAGACTAAGAACGAAATTAATTTTATTTATATAGATTTAGCAAAGGAAACGTACAGTATGTTTGGTACCAATGTGTAGTGAAGTGTCTCCGGACATAATTAACATGTTCACATTGCGTTTGCGGCGGCCGGACATTGAGCGGCTGTTTAGAGCGGTGTCCGACGCGTTGCGGACGCTACACTGCGCAACGGGTGGCAGATTAAGCTCTTTATTTACTGTTATTTTATTAATAATTAAGTTGTTTTATAATAAAAGAATCTGAAAAGGGATACTTACAAAATTAAAGAGCTATCTATCAAAGGCAATAAATATGTACATAATATGATAATGCCAACCATATGTACTGAAGTATCTCCAGAAAATATTTTACATTTTCTATGGTGTTACTGTCAGTCTATGGGCGGCTGCTTAGTGTGTCTTTGGTCGATGTTTTTCAATATGAATTTTAGTAACCCATCTCCAATTTTTAGTTACGTAAATTGAGACAAGTCTTTTGTTCATTCCTGGCCGGATCAATTATATTTACGAAATAATTTCACTGAACCGATTTGGCCCATAGCGATAATTTTTGGTGCGGTTACTTTTAGTTTTTCAGCAAATGAACCAGTTTACAAATAAATAAATCAAAGGAAACAATAGTATGATGTGCATAATGAATGTCTAATAACTAATAATGCAACGTGGAGTATCTCCGGACATAATTAACATGTTCAGATTGCGTTTGCGGCGGCCGGACAATGGGCTAATGTGTAGCAGTGTCCGGACTACACTGCGCGACGGGTATTGGGTGGCAGATTAATCTTCACATTAAATTTATTGGTTAATATGATACCCTGTAATTAGAAGAACTGTGTGTAATTGGAGGGGATTGAGCAAAGGCATCTTGTATTACAACAAAGTTGGTACTTTCTTGTTAATAATTACATATCAATTCTAAACAAAACAGAGACGATTGCAGTGGATAACGCTTGTGGAATGGGGAATGTATCTTTTTCTTTGTCTGATTTTTTTTCCAAGTTTATCATAATGATTGACACAATAACAATTATTTGCTGTCATCTATACTAATATTATAAAGAGGAAAGATTTGATTGTTTGTTTGTTTGAATCGAATAGGCTCCGAAACTACTGAACCGATTTGAATAATTCTGTCACTGTTGGATAGCTACACTATCCCCGGTGAACATAGGGTACTTTTAATCCCGGAAATGTAGGGGAAAAAGGGGAGAATATTTAAAAAAAGAAGTTACGTGCGGGTGAAACCGCGGGCGGAAGGCTAGTAGTTTATAAATTAACTGTTGCACTGTACAGTTGTTAGGTCACAGGTTTTATTGAATACAAAAGTAGGCACCATCCTATCCATCTTCACAAACAAGTTTTTAAGTAATATAGAAGGAAGTTTAGCAATTGAAGATAAGCAATTAAAATATTTTTATTTTCTAAGAGTCGATTCAAATACCAATTTAACATGATCATTTGAAATATAAATTTTTAATAAAATTATTTAAACAAAAGTAAAGAAAAAACAAATCTAAATTCTCATTACCGTGTTAATAAGCCTCTTTGTTTAACATTGAAGCCCTCGTTATATGAACGCAGTAGTATGTGAGTGGCAAACAACCCCTAGTTAGTAAAGTTTTAATTCTGTTTTGTTTAATATAAACTGCAGTAAATTATTACGCATTAAAGGGTAGGCTAATAACACCAACTGCCTCGCTTACGGCTGCTGACGAAATTAATAGCGGGATAAGGAGGAGGCTTTTTATGAAACACCGATATCGATTACTTGAAATTTAAAAATAAACTTTTAATAATGTTATAAAATTACGTAGACCATAGAAATTAGGTAAAGAGATAATTATGATAACCAACTGTATATAATATTATTCAATTAGATATGACTAACGATAAATCTATGGATATATTATAACTATTCAATGTACGTTTAAATAAAAATATTCCTTAAATAAAATAATAAAACGTTATTGCTGAAATTGAAGTCGACTCATAACTTCATTTGTTCATGTGCCAATAAATTTGAAATAGTAATCTACTAAACACTTTGATTCTCTTTATGGCCACTAAATTAACAATGAAAGAATTTAGAGGGCATAAAGAGAGTCATACCTTCAACGTATTTTTAATTGAAATATTGATGCTGGTTAACAAATACAAAGGGAACATGAATGTGCTTTATAACTGCACACGCTAGTCTTTTACTGTGTTTCTGTTATGCTACGAGTACATAACACCTTTCACGATATAAATTTTAAGCTCTTAAAGTTTTTCAGTAGAGTAGATGTAGTATTTATTAATCGGTACACTTTACATAAATATAAAAATATTAATAGTGTACGTGAAAACACTGATTAATATCCAAAAAGTTGGATACAGTATTTTACATGGTTTAAACCAATTCTTTGAACCTTAAAATTTTTATTCTATTACAAATACATCGATATCGATATTTGCTCACCAGGCACATCTCTAAATGTTCTTTGGAGGCTCCCCGGGTGTAGGCGGGGGATTTCCGGCTCTTCAGCGCGTCGCTAATATAGCTATCCTCACTCGGGGCGATGTCGCCGCGTCGGCCTAGCGCGAAACTCATTAAAATTACACACAGACAAAAGCATACACGCTAGGGTTAGAAAATATTCTACGTCAAGGATTAAGAGGAAAAGAGGAAAGTTGTCAAATATTGTTACAAAAATGAATCGCCGATTGCACCAAGATGATCGTCATATCGTGATTTATTTGACGGAATAAATCTGTTTGCAAAGGAGAAGACCAATTTTCTAATAGTAGTATAGGCTCGTACTGCTATATTAGACTTCTTATGAAACAGAGGCATTCAGCAACTGATGGCCAGCTGCCAATACAGATTATTCCAGAAAAGGTTTATTAATCAAGAAGTATCACTAATCTATCCCAGATAAGAGCTTCTTTGATCTATGTGACTTTGATTTCATGTAGATATTATGGTTCTCGAATTAATGGACCACAGCCAGAACTGTTGTGGCGCCAGCTTTCCTATGTAATGTAAAACAGAATTCACTATTAATTTTCAGTACCTACTTCATATTGAAATTTTAAACTTTATTTTAATAATAGTAATTATTTTCAAAATACGGAATAAATGCTTTGTAAAGTAGCAAACAGTCTGCGCGTGATGAGAGTGCCCTCGTCAATCTATTGCGTTGATTATTTTGTCGAAGGGCTTTCAAGTGCGGGACTGTCTGGTGTAATAATTAAAAACAAGCTTCAAGTTAATTATTACGAGTTTGTCTGTTATGGTTTCAACAATTCCAGACATGCGGTGATTTGACAGAAGTAATATTTTTAAAAATATTGAAATAATAATAGAAACGAATTAAAACAAACTACGTTATTCTTGTTACAGATACGTTATATTAAATTACAACTCGCGTTTGGAGTTTAGAATAATTATAATATGTAATGCACAGTCTATTTGATTCGGGAATCGGCCTACATGTAATTCGGATAATACCTATTCTTCTAAATAGCCCATGCCTTTTGTCAACACCCGTCATTATGAAAAACGTTGTTGATATTACAGTATATAGTTCGAATGATATTTAAATGACCGACGATGTCCCCCACATTAGGCAATGTCAATTTTATTTCATGAGACTTTTTTTTCGGAAAATACTACTCTATGTGTAACCCTTCTCGAATGGTTACTAAAAAGCGTAATATTTTAGCCTTAAATGTCCCTCTGCCGCCTTATTTCCTTGTTAGTGTCAATAAAGATTTGTCGCCGCGTCTTTGTGTCTATTAACTGCGCCAAATGATGGGTGAAAGTACACATCTAATCGTATTATCTCAACTTTTTGTAAACAGACCGCTGGTAAATGACAGTGGATGTGGTAAAACCGTCCTATTTGCGACTATTAGGTGACATGAAAGAGGGCATTAAGTTTGACTAAGGTTGGCTCGCATCTAGCAGAAACTGACTAGTTGTATATACTTTTTTCTCTCTCTACAAATGAACAACAATGATAAACACAAACCTGGGTATTTTTGTTGATAGAGACTTCGATCGTCATTAATACTGGGTCCCACACATAGCCCTAGGGACCGCCTGCAGTTATGATGTGGGTATATTATGGTTATAGTGTCTTCTTCGAAATGATTAAAAAAAATACCCCTACTTACAATACATTTAATTTGTCTTTAAGTGTCAAAATTGTTTCATTCGGTTGCCTCCCTTTAAAAAAAAGAATTGGCTGATATATTATTTTTATTTTCGTGAACAACAACAAAAGACAAACAACACTACAAAAGGTATTTTACTAAGTTACATACATACTCAGTTAAGTTTGTAATAAGCAAACATTTCATTCTTGAGAAATTTTATTATAAAAAACGGAACGTGAATCAAAAATGACTATTCTCTATCCTCATAGATGAAGATCTATTCATTGCTAATACCAAAAACTAATACCAATGGTATTTGTTTATTATTGTGATAAATGTTCTGTTTCTAACTAATACCAATCATTAACGAATCCCAAATGAAGATCAACCTCCAAGCAGCCTCTTTGAACGGCGCCTCATTTCCCGCGTCAAATGATTGCGCAGGCGGCGTAATAAACAACTTTGTTTCGGACGTGTGAGCAAACTGAGCTCGGACCAGACACGTATTTGCTTAGTTCTCAAGTTTTCAATTAGGCTTTTGGCGGGCGTTGGTTAAAATTCTAGAAACTTCCTGTTTGCGGTTAGGGGCTCGAGGTAATATTGGGGCGTAGGGCTACGGAAATTCTGCGGAATGAAACTTTAACGTTTTCGCAAGGAAGTGTAGACTTCCCCTAACATTTTTCTTTTATACCTTAGCGAGTTTTTAGACAATATATTGTATTTTTTTGTTGTTTATAGATACGGAAATGAAATTGTATAGGAAGTTAAGTGTCTCATTACTTTGAGGAAGATTTTATGAGGAAACACCGAAAAGTTACGAAGCTTTTTGGTACTTGATGGTGTTTTCTTGTAAATTGAAGACATCGCAATTCAAGATGGTCCAGTTCGGTTGTTTGATGGAAAGGAGAGGAAGAAAAGTTCTTCGAACTTCTACCATGGTACATGGTATGCTAGTTCCTATTGTAAATGTAAAAGAATATCAAATAAAGTATTTTATTAAAATAGTATGTAACTTAACTAAGAGAGAAACAAACGAAAAAGATCAAAGATCTAATTTCACAACAAGCTCCTAGCCCAGACCACTAACTATTAATGCACAGAAAAACTTACCCGCCCCTTCCATAAACGAGAACATTACAACGCCATACAAGCCCCGTCTAAAGGTAATCCTGTATACAAAGATGTACTCCTAGACATTCAACTTTGTATTCAGCCGAACGGCAAAGCGGGCTACTTTCTTTAAAAAGCCGAGATAGGAAAGCTTAAAAGAATATAAAAGCGAGTGAATTGGCCCAGAGGGTTCGCGAGATAGAAGAGGCGGTCAATCGATGCAGCGGGACGACTCATTACACGGTGAGCTGAGAAAAACGGGTATCACTAGGTATAAAGGCACAGTTGGATTGAAGACAGTAATGTCTCTGTATAAAAAAGTATTTTTCACCACACAGTTCTGACGCGAACTGCGTACATTAGTAGTTAACTTCTGACTTTGATCATCTACTGTTGCTGTTGACTGTACAAAACACTTCCACAGAAAGCAGCCGTTGGTCAGGTGCTTAATCTCTCTACTGTAAAAGTGAGAAAGTAAGGAGTGCACCTGCGGTAGTAAAATCGCAAAGATTCACCCCACCGTAGAAAAAAACTTGACTAGGAGTAATAATGCATTTATAATATTGTTGGTCGAATCCACCTTAAATAAAATCAAAATATTTTTATTCATGTAGGGCTGATATGTAGGCTTTAAAGGTGCACTTATATGAATCGTAAGACATGATATTACAGAGTCATGGCTCTCCCAGTAAACTAAATTTCATTAATTCAAATTTTAATCAACCTTATAATAATATAAGTTATTTTACCTTTTTTATTACTTAAAAAAGTATAGTGGACAGAAGATAGATATAGGTAATGTGCAAAAGTTTATGCACGTTCATTTACGAGTTTTAGTATCAGAACGGCACTTTAAATCTTGATTTTAAAAAGCAAGTATGTTTTAACGAATGCAATCAAGCGAACTTTCTTTACGGTCTTTTTTAATTATACTACAGATTCAATGCAGAAAGGAATGAAATGAAAAGGGCAAGCTATGGTATGGGTTAGATATAACCGTTGTTTTACTGTAGAAACATTATATTTTAAAAGACTTCAAAAAAGGGGGATTCTCTCAATTTGGTAGTTGTTTGTTTTTAATTCAGAGTTTTTCGTTACAAGTTTTGAAATTCTTGGTTACATACATACGTTAAAATTTTATGATACAACAAACAATCACAATGATGATTGCTGTGTGTCTCTTATGATAAACTTATACTTATCCTATTGTTCACACAAAGTTTATAAAAATAACTAATAAAAAACCCACAGTTAGCTAAATCACTTTTGTCACCGAATGAAGAACAGAAGCATATACGAGTATATTAATGGTAATTGCAATCATAATATAAACTACTTCCAATATTTTGATTCTCGTGGAAATGCAATAAACATCCATATTCAGCCAGATTAACTACCAGGTACAATTGAAAATTTCTTTGCATAACATTGATGTATTTCTAGTACGGCATTTTGATCTTCATTGGCACAGACATGAACACCAAATTGCATTAGTACCAGAAGTCAAAACCTTTTAATCAATACATAAAAGTACTAATCCAACATTTTGTCTTTGCGCGGAGCAACATGTAAACATGTAAAAACTAACACAAAAATTTCAACCCAACCAAAGGCACGGGCCCAAGAGTCTGTGGAAAAACTGTTTTATTAAAAAAATCAATAATTAATACAACTGGACTTACTGAAACTTAAAGAACTATTATCTAGATTGAAACGGACCGCAGAACTATAGACGGATTTGACTGAATCAAAGAAAAGTTTAATAAGTACTGAACAGGAGTGATGCTAGTTTCAACTCTCGATAAGGCCCCAGTGAATTCGACCGGTTACTCCACTGCCTTATTCTTACGCTCCACTGACACTTTTAATGACTTATCCGCTTTTCCCGATATAAAAGAAAAGAGATTCGTTTCGTAAAACAAAGTTATCTGTGGGGATTTTTCGTTACGTAAGTATTTTTTGGTGAGCGATTTTAACAATTTTGATTGGAAGTCAGATTATGTTTTGTTCAGATAAAGTTAACGTTAGAATTGTTAACGATCTAGGTTATGATTGTTAAGAGTAAGAGTCTAGAAAGACGAAATTTGGATATTTGTAAGTAAAGATCCTTTAATAAAACCCATTTTACTCGAAGATCAAAGAAACACATAAAGCGATAAAGCAGTGACCGCTAACCATCAAGTGGGTTGCCTGTTTGCCAACTGAAATAATATAAAAAAAGCTATATTATTCCTGGAGAAGCCGGATTTGTTTGAACTTTAATAAGTTATATGAGGTATCTAATATCATCATAAACATCACATCTTCTACCAGAATTTAGATTCACATAGTATTTTTAAATACAGTCTCACTAATCTATTAATTTATGAAGTTCGATAATATTGACAATTTGATAATTCATAAAACAAAAAAGCATCAGTTTTCACATCGCAACCCTCAAAGTATATCTTCCAAAATGTTTATAGTTACCTACTACGCTTACAGCCGTTTACCCTGCATCAATTTTTCACTCGCGGATACATATCAAAGGCGTGTTATTGTACCATACGCAACAGCCGGGAACATTGAAATGCGTTCAATAAAATCCAATCAAAATAAACCGTTTTGCATTCCCTTTCTATACGCGACGAATTAATAACAAGGGCGAACGAAAACAAGCATGCGTTTCCATTATGGTTCCACAAATATGATGAGTGTTGTTGTATGAAATTGGTTGAGGATGGGAGAAGGGACGCGGATTTATGTACTGTTTTTCATTCAAATGGACGGATTTCGGAAGCGACAAATGCGCAATGCTTTCTGGTTTGAAGCCCCTTAATGGCCACTGTGACCGCGTACTACCAGGTTGGTTACGTGTCTGTATGCTAACTAGCATTAAAAAAACATATCTGGTAATTTACACTTGGGATCCTAGTAACTACCACTGTGTCACCAAAGCAATTAAATCGGTAAAAGTAAATGTTTTTTATTACTGCGTAAGTGACGTCACAAAGGCCACAGAAATTGTAGGTCTCTCATTTCATACATATTTCTGTTTATGTCTACCTGGCCTCAGGGGTCGTGGATCATATACAGGTCTTTAAACGAATATATTTGTTCTGCACGAATGTACATAAGTGCTCTATGCTAATATTTTAAATGTAGTAAATAGTAATGGTAGAGCCAAGCTGTTTTACAAAACGAATGGGCCGGCTCGTTCGGGGAAGTACCACCCTGTCACATAACACCAGCGTAAAATAATAGTGACTACTATTGTGTTTCGTCTGGTTTGTGAGAGTGCCAGCGGCCCACACCCCTCCCTAAAAGGCCGGCAACGCATCAGCGATCCCTCTGGTGTTGCAGATGTCCATGGGCGTCGGTGATTGCTTACCATCGGGCGACCCGCAGGCTCGTTTGCCGCTTGTGACAATAAGAAATGGTAGTACTTAACTCTGTCTGTATGACCATTTCACGCCCAAACTACATATTAAACAGATTATGGCAAAAATTGGTAGAGGCAAATACTGTTTACTATACGACATAGGCTACGTTTTGTTTGTCCTTCTTCAGCGCCGTGACTCATGACGGAGTACCGGATCGATCGTGATATTTGTATAAAATCGCGTTGTATTTGAAAATTTATAAATTACCAAATATTATAATAAATGTACATTTTTATTTTAAGTGACCCAATCTATACAGGCCCTTGGTAACTTAATTACATCACTAGAATATAAAGCATGCACCTTCCTTATAAAATCATAAATTCCGAACAAAGCTAATAAAGAACACTAGAAATGAAATAATGATAATGCTCCTTTCCGATCAGAGCCTATTATTTGAACCGTTTCAAAGAACTCTGCCTTATTGATTCAAAGCCATAATGAGTGTCTACCTTCGTTTGTTTAACCGTGGGAACAGTGCCACTTTTGTAGTACTAATACTATGTGTATTGCTAATGCACTATTTAATCTACACTTAACATTTTTATTTATGACTAGCGGTCGCCCGCGGTTTCACCCGCGTGGTTCCAGTTCCCGTGGGAATTGATCAAAATCCTTTCTTAGCGGATGCCTACGTCATAACATCTACCTGCATGCCAAATTTCAGCCCGATCCGTCCTGTGGTTTGGGCTGTGCGTTAATAGATATCTATGTCAGTCAGTCAGTCAATCAGTCAGTCAGTCACCTTTGAGTTTTATATAGATAAAAGAAGGAAGACAAACAAGCCTGATGGTAAATGATCATCGTCGCCAATGGACATTTGCAACACCAAGGTATCATTGAAGCGTTGCCGTCCCTTAAGGCGATTGGTGTCGTCAAAGTGTCCTCATTGGTTAAAAATACATATCTATCCTATATAATTATAAGGACTCCTATGTTGCGTTTGTACAAAAGAGGATAAAGATTATTTACGTTATTAAAACAGGGCTCAAAATGTTTCGTATTCGATGTAGTAGCCATAAGTGTCGATAACGGCCGATTAAGGTACTTTTGAAAACTACAACAAAAGTAACACATTTTAAAGTGTTATTGTGATAACGTAAAAATACCTTATAATCTATTTTACAAACACAACATAGGATTCCTTAATCATTGTATTAACTTAAATGATATAATTTTCATTCAATAAGGGCGCCAATTTGACGACACCAATCGCCTTAAAGAAGGAATAATATGCTCTTTTCTTGAAGGTAGGTACGTCGTAGCATGTTACATATTTACGAAATGGAATACATTTCGTTTATACACAATTTGATTCACAATGATAATGATAATGATAATATCAGGTACTGATGAAGTCTATGCAAGTCTGTGTATAAGCAAGATAAAAACCTATAGTTTGTATTACACTACGTCCTAAAGAGTCCCTTCAAGAATTAGATTGGCCACTTGTCAACTGCTTACTGATGGCCTGCTAGCCATTCTGAATGATTGTTTTACAACTTATTGACAGCTCGTAGAATTACTGTTAAATCTTATCCAAGAAATAGTGCTCAATATTCCGCCATATTGCATTTTCTCTATTTGATACGAGGAATTAACTTGTACTGAACAAAAGAAAAATAATGAACAATAGACGACAATTGACCTAGTTTGGCATAAGCAATTATGTTTTAAGGGTTATTTTTGATACACAGGTTCTTGTTTTGAACATAATCAGTATAATTATATTATAATCGGTATGCAAATATCTTCATTGCCTTTAAACTATATGCAGACTAATAAGCTGTTATTATAGCAGTATAACGTTAACTTGGATCGCGTGACAGTTACATTTTAGCATTTACGAGTGCCTTAAGCAGAGTAATTTTGTTTTGTCAAATGTTTTGACACGTGATTCGGTCTTTCTTTATGATATTGCAGATATGTCATCAATGGGCCCCTATTCTTATACATGAAAAGAGACCAATTGGGGGCTTTTGTAGTATAATTATATTCCGAAGATAACATTTGCCCAATCATTGAAATTGTTGCTAACTTTTTCTCTTGCAAAATGTTTCGTGTCTTCGTTTTATTTATCCAATTTTTTTTTTACTTTTTAACGTGATTGTTTCAGTACATCAACATGGACTCAGTTGTTTTGAGTCTTAAGGACATTTAAGTATATCCAAATTTTAGACTTTTAGATAATATATTAAATAAATTATTTGTTTGTGGTGCCTTTCTTGATTGTGAATCAGATATAATAAGCAACTTTATTAGCGGTCAGATCTGTTTGTGCTATATTAATATTGGCTTATAAAACAATTTCCAATTGTTTCGTTACTATAGTTCACGTCAACTCGCACTCGCCTTGGGCAAACTTCCTGTAACTTATTTGAACAAAAAAAAGTTTGCAAAGTAAATACCTCGGCGTTCGTTTGCATTAGGAACAAGCGGAATATCGCGAAACGCAACAATTTGCATTACACTTGCGAGGTAGGGCGGGGCTAGGGCTTGTCATTAATAATAGAGCGCGAAGTTGGAGGGCGTGCCGCCCTAGAGGTTAACGACCCTTGTTAAGCAGGCAGACTAGTTTCATTTTCTGCAACAATGACTAGTGCATATTTATGTTTCCTTTCATCATTGTGTGAAGACGTTAGGTCCGTTGTTTGAGGATAAACATTTGAAAAGTTTTCTACGTCGTTAGGGGCGAGGGAGTTGATTCACGTTGAAGCGTGAAATGTCTCGTGTATTGTTTTTAATGTTCATGGTGTTTTTATAAGGTCAATATAAAATCAACGTAGCAGATTTTACATTTAGTCAAAAATTACCAAAAATGTATTTCTAAGTCAAAGTGAACGAACAACGGGATTTGACTCATTTGGAGAGTAAAATGCGTGAGTCATTGTGAAATCATGACGCCATTGTTAATAGGCAACCCCTGACTTTAGTGTAACACGAAAACGATATAATTGATTAAAGTAAAGTACGTCACAACTTGAAAGTTACCTCGATATGCCTGATTACTTACTCAGTTGCATAAACTTTATAGATCCTTATTTTTTCATAATTTTTTTTTTAATTGGTCAATGAAGCATTGACTAAAAACTTTCAATCGACAAAAATATTTTTTTAATGATTTTTCCTTCTGTTATTTCAGTTGGCAGACATGCACAATGCACATTGCACACAGCCCACCAGATGGTAAGCTGTGGACATTCAGGAAGCATCGCTCAATCTTTTGCCACACTGAAGGCTCTTATGCAGAATGATTTGCATTTGTCTATTTAACACTTTGACAGCCGATCACGTACTGGGTACGGGCACTTTAGTACTATTATTTAAATGCCGGCTGTCAAAGTTAATTTATTATCTACAAGCCCATCCCGAAAAAAAAACCCAAGGCAACAAAACGTAAACACGGAAATTAAAATAAAAATCAAAGCCAAAAGAAAAACTTATTTCCAGCAAACTTTTTCTTAATAATCATTCCTTTTATTTGAAAAGTGTGAAGCAAGAATTAGTGATAGCCAGTAATAACTCATCGGTGCTATAGCTCGGGCATGTTCGGGCCCCGTGAAATTGCCCGCACATATTTTAAAATAACCTCCGTCTACGCTTCATCTCTGGGAACTCAATTACTCTCCCATTTGCCACATTTTTCTTCCCCAAAATGCTTTTTTAAATTCAGTTCCAGCGTTTCTTTTTAACACCGCCCATATTAGTACGGAGACTTTTTTGTTGGATTAAAAATTTGATTTTAATAACGTTTTCGCGAAGCCTGCTCATGCATAAAGATGATTGTACTAAGAAATTATCAAAGGAAGATTAAAGGTTTTGTTAAAAAAAAATACACAAAGAAAATACTGTATAAAAATGGTCTTATTGTCATGATTATCTAAATAATTATATAATATGTATCTATGGTATTTAACCTCTAATACTAAATGGACGCTCGATGGTCTAGTAGTTTAAGTACCGGGCCAAGATCTCGGGGTCCTGGGTTCAATTCCCGGGTCGAGCTAACTTTGTGTCGGTTTTTTCGGGCACAGCTCGGGTTTGTGATCACCAATCCGCATTTGGCAAGCGTGGTGATTAAGCCAACCTACCCATCATTGTAGCGATTACTTGATTTCAAGGATGGAGGCCTTTGCCCTGCAGTGGGACATTAATTGGCTGATACTTTACTTTACTAAATGGACTAATAGCCATTCCACATTCTTTACCTATTGATTACCGTTTTCGTTAATTAGAATTAAAAGTTTAGGTAAAAACTGCAATTGCATGTGCAGCATTAAATTATATTAACTTGGTGACATACTCGTATTTTTACCGTCAATTAACTCTCAAGTTTAATTGTTTCAAAATATAAAACGAACTGAAACTACGTGTATATATTCGTAAATAGGTGGTGGCAGCTTTCGTTGTAACTTAAAGTAATAACAGTATTTAATACGGCCCATAACACACGTTGCATAGTGCACCGTACTCACGTTTGTAATTTAAAAAACATTAATTACAAGCATGTAGGCGTTTTCTTTGTTCAACAATGGGGAATGTATAATCATGTTATAAAGCATGTATTGCGTATATATTCGCTGAGTTGTGCTGTTAATAATTATTGAATCACTTTTATTAGACTTGTATTTACTATTTTGATATCTGTACAACTTCTTTAGATATACATAGCAAGTTTAGTGCAATTTGTTATCGTTAAAATATATAAATATAGATTCACACCCGTGATATGTGCTGAAATGTAGCCTATGTGTTATTCTGATGTACCTATATAGCTATAAAGTTTCAGCTAAATCCGTTCAGTAGTTTTTAGTTTACATCTATTCATAAATCTTCACAAACTTTATACTCACATGACAAGTATCATTTAAATATATCAGATAAATTATAACTAAATTACAAGTGAAGCTAATATAAAGCGTGTAAAATTGGCCCCTTAGAATCATCAGTGACGATCAAACAGAATAACCTAGCTTTATGATTGTTGTCGCAGGCCAAAACTCGAATCATTTTTGGGGTCGCTGCGCCATCTTAGTAAGTAAGTATGATTGGTGAGTGTAAGCAAAATAATTAAAGAATCCTGAGCATTCCAACCAAACCAACATACTGCTATAAAGCTAAAAATGTTGTAAGTACATCAACACAGTAAGTTGCGGTTGGGACCCGTTTGCCGTAAGCCGATTATTTCCACCACAACCGGCAAAATTAATCTAAAAACCATTACTGTTGACACGTAAAATGCATTAAACGATGTATCTTACCCTTCTGAAGGCAAAATACGTGCCCTGTTGGGATAGGGATGATGCCACACTGGTGGACAAAGGACTTCTACACATTACTGATCATTGTGCCCAGAACTTTACAAACGTATAATTAACTATAAATATTCGCTTAATTTCCTATTGCAGGGCAAAGGGCTCTGCCAGTGAAATCAAGTATTTGTTACAGAAGGGGTGGATGCTTAATCATAACGTTTGTAGTTATTTCAATTTATATCGATGAAATTATCGACCATAGTACCCCAATAAAATATAAAGCTAAATTCATTTCTAAAATCTTTTGTTTACGTGTAGTAGGTATTTCTATGAAACACAATATTTTAAAAGATATTATGGTGCTTGAAGATTATGTCAGTGAAAATAATTTGTTACTACATAAATTTCTAGAGTAAAAGTCATTTAAATAATAAATTACTTTTTTGTTAATGTAAAGATGCGTTGTTCCGTATTCACCCTATGACGTCTCATCATAGGATGTCAAATCGAAATGTCTCGTCTTATAAAACAAACTACAGCAAGAATTCTCTTTTACAAACCATAAACTGTATAATCACTTCCCCCAGATGTATCTAGACGGGCGGTGTTTGCTCTGGCCGAGTTTTTCTTATTAGTTAACTTGGCCAATCAGCCCCACTTCCTGGCCGAACTATTCTACAGCTTTTCCCACACAAACTGACGGAGCGAATAATTTATCGAGTTTCCTCCAACTTTTCGAGATACCTACAGTTCTCGGCTTCTGATGCCTTGCCAAACGAATTGGCATGAATTCGCTGATAAAACCTTCGATATAAACAAAAACAAATAAACTTTTTAAATTATATACTACATAGGTTTACACTTTCCAATGAAAGGTGTGTAACAAAAAGATAAGCTGACGAATGTTTGTTAGATTTTTTATGGTCTTTGTCTCTATTCTGTCGAGTCAGACTGCTGTGACACTGTGCTAGATGAATAAAAATTAAGAAAAGGCTTGCGCCTATCACTAGTGTTCTTGTGTCTTAGTAAGTGTATCATTAATTTATGGTTTTGATTTCTATTCTGTCGAGTCAGACAGCTGTGACACTGTGCTGGATAAATAAAAATTAAGCAAAGGCTTGCGCCTATCACTAGTGTTCTTGTGTCTTAGTGTGTGTATCTTGTGTAGTTGATTGATCATAAAAATTGGCCAGGAAAAACTCTGCTAGGAAGACGCTTTAGTCCCGAGTCTCACACACGTCTGCAGGTCCCACCAGCCCGCAAATGTAAACGTATTCACTGCAGAAGAAAATAAGAACTACTGTACTAATTGTACTGAGAATTTGGAAATACCTGACGTATTTTCGGTCGGACCTCTGCTTTATACTTAATCCGTGGCTTGCTTGCCATTATGCCAAAGCACTGAGGTAGGTACTTTGTTAACTACGAGTATAAGAGATGTCAATAACAGAATTTCTTGAATAAGGAACTTATAGCTTCCTATGAAACAACAATGGCGTACAACTGGCCGGGGGCAGATTAGTGGATGCCGTCTTATGCGCGGCTTTGCAGCAACACTTCGCAACTTGCAACGTTCGGTACGATTGTGCTTGTATCAATAATATATTAAAGGTTATATCTTCTTACAAGATTAAACAAGTTTATTGTAGTTTGAGCAGTCATACTGCAGTAAACTTGAGCTTGCATGATACTCTCTTATTAAATGTAAGGAAAAGAAGACGTGCGAACTTGTGTTAAAGGAGTTCTAAGCCAGTGCTTTGAGCCCATGTAGCTCAAATATGCACTTCCACCTAGTGATGTAGGCTCGAGGCATCCGAGTCCTGTTGCCTAGAGCTCGGTTTCGTTTACAGGGCTCGCCTCGTTTGTATGGCGTCCTAAGACTCGGGAGTCTTTTTCAGAGTTCGAACTTTTTCGAAGGCTCAAGCCCTTTTTGAAGGCCTCGATCTCTTTTGAAGGATTGAGATTTTATGAAGGCTCGAGTTCTTTTGAAGGCTCAAGGCCTTTTAAGCAACTCTTTATTTATAATAATAATAATAATAATAATAATAAATATTCTTTATTGCACATAGAACAGACAAAAATACAATAAAAAAATAACAAAAACGCACAATTACTACTATTATTATTTACTACTTATTTGTAAGATATTAATGTGTATAACCGTTGGTAAACCGAAATAAATAAAATAATAAAGAGACCTACCATCCTCGGGAAATTTCGGGTAGCCGAACCAAGTTATCCAGAGGCAGGTTACATACGATGTCTAATTATAATTATTAACTATTTAGTATATTGATTTTAAACCACAATATCGAACCAGGCTAGCTGCGAACAAATTTGATATAGGTAGTGGTATTACTCTTGTGTAGGTATATCTTTAATTTGATAGATGACTTACAAAAAGTATTATGTTTGATATATTATTATTAATTTCACTTTTAGAACAAAACATCTATTTTAAGATTTGAGAATACTTGATAAAACTTGCTTGATTGATATTATAATGTAGATTTGCAATCAAAATGAATTTTCTCTTATTTATTTGCCAATTTTTTTTTCTTTGTATTCAAAACATTCCCAGAAAAAGTTCAAAACATTCGTTTTCAATTTTATTCTTATGATTCCGATAAGATGTTGTAACTGTTTTCTTCCATTTTCAAATTGAATAAAAAACAAAAGAATTCGCCGACACACGTCGCAGCGAAGCGATCGATCTCGCAATACTCTTCCGACAATCGCATCATCTGGCAGCCGTTAAAAATGTAATAAAAGTGGCCAGTCCACCGGCTTCTTGTGAAGAATTTCTCCACGTTTTTGTTTTACACTTGCGGTTCAATGACCGGTGTGAAAGAGCCTGGTTTTAAAAAATAACCCTTTGTTGAACCTTTCTTTGTCTCAATATTTATAGCCGTCATTATAACTAGCGTTTCCTTACATCGTTGAAGTTGTATTTAAAATGTTTTTTGTTTGAAACACATTTGGTTAACGCGTTTTGCTTGGTGAACAAAAATGAAGGATTTTTGTAGACGGTGGAGGATTTTGACTTGAAGTTGAATACAGTCTAATGTATATGTATGTATACGTCTAACTCATTCAATCAACAGAATGCCACAGTATAAGTAATTCATGCCTTGCAAGTAACATTACCAGATATATTGTAAAATTCAGTAGATACTTGACTTAAGAGTACGTTGAATTGAGGTGTAGCAAAGTATAGTCAGGAACGAATACAGAAAGTAGGAACGGTAGCCTTCTAAACGTAGGTACACTGCATAGGCTTCTGTCAACTAAACTAGAAAAAAGAAAGATAAACGAATGCGGTGCAATCAAAATTGGTTTGTTCTTCCGTCGTCTTATGCGTTGTAAACCCTCAAACCACCATAGCTTCTTCCACAAATACCGCGCGATAATATTGACGGTCCTGCGCTGGAACTTGCATGACTAACTAGCAAAACACGCTCAGTAAGTTATTTGCATGCGATTATAATAATTGAGCTCATAACAGCGGGCGGATTGCAGCTATGTGTCACTGTCGGCCGGCGACTTGACATTCGCCTTGAAAAATATCATGCAGCATGAAACAGTTCTGCGTCTGCTTTATTGGAACGGAAACCACTGTGCGATTATTTTTTTAATACATGCTGTGAAATTCATTTGTTGTCTGGATTCATGGTTTAATGGCATGCAGTCAACGGTAGGACTTGTCAGATGACTTGCTATGGGTAAGTCTATTCACATTTTAGCTAATGTGCAGCTAAGTTTTACATTTTTGGCTTTAAGCCATAATAATTAAAAGTTATCAGAATGCATTATTTACACAAAAAGGCATAGATGAGTGCAATCTAAACTAGATAGTTAATCAAGTAAAGGCGGAGAAATCTGTTATTAATCCAAATTCCTAAATAATCGATTTCAGCAATCGTGTCGCTCTACTATCGGAAAGCCTGAAGAAGTGTTTTTACGGTAAGCAAAACCAAGGTGGTGACATTCATAACCCCCATACAGTGTCTAAATCTTTTATGCCTAGTTACTACTATCATAATAAATTTTAACATTTGATTCAAGCAATACAAGTTAGCAATCACTTATTGTACGTAATATAAAGAAATTTACAAAACAACCGTTCAAAAATCATCTCAGAATGTCGGCGTTTCCTTGAGACGTTGAGCAAACAGATTATTATTCAATTTCGGACCCTTTTGAATTGTGCTACAATGGGATCAGAATGGGCTTATTCGTAGGCATTGAGCGCCGGCCTGTATATTCTGAATACTTTAGGAACCACTTTAGCCATTACTGTGTTCGCTTTTAGGTGAATAGGTTTAGGTAATTTTTTGCAACAACATCAAGTAATAATAGTATAGTTAATGGTATATAATAAGTTAAAACATTTAGATATTATTTAATGAAAATCACCTAAGTATGCGTCCTAGAATGTAATCATCATCATCATCATCATCCCAGCGTATTCCCGATTGCATCCAGTATGGAGCTCAGGGTCCGCTTCGACTATGATCCTAGATTTGACAAGCCTGGTTATTACAATGGAGCGATTGCGTCCTAGAATGTAATATCATCATATTTAACACAAAAATAAAAGAACTGTTTAGAAAATATTGGTAATCAATATTTTCTAAACAGTCTAACCGATAATGAAATATAATCTTACACATACGTATAACTTTCAAGTACTATTCTCCTATGCACAAGCAATTTTCCTGATTCAGGCTTTACAAAAATAATGCTGGCATGTTAACCGCAATGTAAAAAATAAAAGACTACCAAAAACTGCTGGAAAAGAGGTTTCAAAAATCTTGACAGGTCGAATCTACATTTCCACAGATAAAAACTAATTACATGTTCAAAGTCCAGGTGGAATGTTGTCAGGTTGCGTGCATTTTTGGAGGGTTCACGTGTTGGGGTGCATTACCCTCTATTATTTTTCAATTAACTGCTATTAGGTTGATAGGCGAACGTTGCGTTTTCTGCCACTCTGCTTGATTTTAATTCAATAAACGGAGCTGCCTGTTTTTTCATAAAAATAACATTAATTATTGTCGAGGACGTGCTAATGACAAATTGGAAAGTGCACTTTGATTTATTAATAGGGGGTAATGTGGTGGAAATATTAAGTTTGTGAGTTGATGTTTGTGATTGATTAATATTGAGAGCATCGAGCTGTGAGACGGCCACACTATTTTTATTTTTGTGATGGAAAAACACTTATTTTGGAGGTAAAATACATTAAAATCGATGATCACGACAGTGTAGTTCGTTATATAGTAATGTTATAATGTTTATTTACTTATTCAAACTTTAATGCACAATCAAGAGTACATAAGGCGGACCTAATGCCTAATGGCATTCTCTGCCAGTCAACCTTTGGGCCAAACAGAAAAAAAATAATTGGTAGTGCTAACGGGCTAAAGAGAGAGAATAAAAAAAAAGGAAATAGGTAAAAAAAAAAATGTTTTACTTGGGAATCTCCTACATATTGTTTGTTTAACACTTTTTTAGCTGTATTTCACGAATCTTGGTTCCTTCAAGATTTGTTGAGTTTACAGCTAGTTGACCATAACTTTAAAGAGCACGAGTTATATTTATCTTTTCGTTCTTGTCGCAATGAAGCAACACGAAACAGAACTATCCTTAGTAAAAGCTTTTTCTCACGATTTATCTACTATTTCCACAGTTAATAAACACTGTTAATCCAATTGAAAGCAATGGAAGGTTAGCGCTAAGGCCGTTAGTCCGTCGTCTCTGACCTATTTAATTTAGCTTCGTCTGTTCTGTCTCTGCTCTGATTAACTTTCTGTATCCGATTTCTATTAAACCTTTTGTTTCTAGTATTGTTTGAGCTTGCCTTGGCTGGTTTTTGCAAATCATTGGGGTAGATGGGGTGGGATTTGGGACGAGATTTGTGTTTTTTCAGGGTATCATTCAGTCCAGTTTACTACTTTATTTAGCATTTAGCTGCTTAATTCACTCTATGAATAGGGCTTCATTACGTAAGACGTCACTAAATATAAAGCATCGTTCAATTTGATGTTATTTTTTCAAAGCTTTTATTGATAAAAGCTCCATCTTTCTTTTATAAATCGAAGGCTAATGAATGGAGCCCTACTCACTGTAACGTAGCAGTCAGTTAGCTGAATAACTACAATCGATTTATAAGTGGGTAATTACCACGGCGACGGAACAACTTCGATGCTATTTAATCAGGAACTTATTTGACAGAACTGAAACTGGCCTTTAAGATTTATTATTCAACAATACCATTATTATTGTCTCTATAGATATACTGAGTTCAACAATTGATCCTAAAATTCTCGTGAACTCAATATTTAAATGTCCGAAACCCGCCAGTGAGATAAATGTAGGTGCCATCAATATGTTTTCCGCTATTTCCGTTGTTGGTTACACTCGGCTACCCGCAACACGATATGTAGAACTTTAAACCTTATCCCGTTGACATAATGCGGGTATTCCACATGTGGATGTAAGTTCATCAATCGGATGCTAAACTGCTTCGCTCAAGAGTGTCAAATAAATGCTAAAAGTCTCATCGCTCCGCATGTTCACGAAAACTTTTCAAATTATTCACTTTTTGCTGAAACTACACGTTCATAGTTCGCAAAGGTTGGAGAGCAGTTGAAAATGGAAAATTGTAGTAATAATTTAATTCATGACGTAATTGCTTTTTCTGGATAAGTCAGTTTCAGTCTTCGTCCAAGTGTTTGTCCCGATTTAGACAGGTTGGGTCATGTTTCAGGATATACAATGGTGCAATAGTGCGACTACTGTCTGACCTCCGCAACTTTAATCCAAAGTCAAAGTCAAATTCAAAGGCAGGAGGCAGACAGACAGGCAGGTTTTACATTTTTCAGTTGTGGGTACAATAACAATGGGTATTATGAAAAGTTAGCTCTGGTGTTTCCCATTTACTACTTTTGCAAAACTGTCATAGTTATTTTGGGAATAGTAAAAAGCATTAAATGGGTGTTATTGAAACTTCATAATATTGACTTTTGTTATACTCCTTGACATTTAAACATTTGAACTCCCACTTTAATAGGGAAAAGGTGTCCAGCATTCAAATTGAGTCAATTAAAACGAGCTTCAATTGTTTTAGAAAACGCAATTGTTCAAATCTGTATTGTCACGGAAAAGCCTTTTAAACATGCATGAGCTATAGCAGGCTACGTCAACACTTACGAGTATGATTAGGTGTAATACAATAGTAGTTAAATGCTAGACTACATAAAATAAGACTCCAGAATAAATTATGACGTTACAACTTAATAATTTATTTATTCTTATTTTATTTATATTTATATATGTATCTTTTCATATGTATAGTATTTATGTATGTATACTTATGTTTATACAAATGATTATTTTATGTATTTTTAATATTTATAATATTATGATCCTTTATCTCATATTATATCTCCCTTTAAATTACCGCACCTATCGCTACTTTCAGTTGCGCCCAATGGTTGACTGGTAGAGAATGCCCTATGGCATTAAGTCCGCCAATTTGTACCTCTGTTGTGCAATAAAGTTTAAATAAATAAATAAACTTAATTAAAAAATATTAAATCAGGATTTAGATACGAGTAAGCTACAAATGATGGGCGCTGGGTTAATCGCAACACCTGCCAGGTACAGATTAGTGATCACAAACTGTTCTGGGGTTTAAACGTAGCTGTGCATTAAGCTTCTGGGACTCAGAAAAGGGCTCTCCTGTTGAAAAGCATGTCCCAAGGGCTAATCCCTGCCCTGGATGACCATGAGTATCGGCAAAAGCCCTTGCTCCGCGAGCTAAACAAGAAAAACGAACGTACTCGTAATTAAGGTATGCCCCAATAAAACAGTACAGCCATGATGTTACACAAACCTAGTGGTGGGAACCCGAACAAAAACTCCGCGTAAAATTAAATATACGACCGACCATCTTGCTAATTAATTCGTCCTGAAAAAAAGGCGTTCGTACTTTTTTCTCGACATCCCTGATTTTCAATTATTATTTCTGTAGCGAAAGATTAATGGCAAGAGACAGGTTCCCGCGGAGTTTTATCTACATTTATAATTACTCAGCAACAGTGTTTTAAAAGCTGTTTTTATGGTGGAATGAGATTGTTCCCTTTGTTTATGGACGTTGCTAATTTTCTTACGTGCTCTGTAGGCTTATCGGCGTGTTTGTGCGGGCTTGTTTTGTTTCGCACGACGCGTCGTGTCGTGATAAGCGAATGCGATTATTTTCGCTGTTTCGTTTGTTCGGAAGATAGTAGACTTTGGGATTGCAGAATGTTCAAGTCTTACACAACATCTCATAATCATTACGCCTTGGTGTAATGGTTTTGAAGTCTGCTATCGCTCAGAGGTGTGTAGGTGTGTTTTCCCGCATGGTACAAACATTTGTGTGCATGACTGGCATGAAAAATTTAACACGCCTGTGTTGAGCTTGTCTGATTCAAATCGTTAAAGTAAACAATTAAATATTTAGTACACTTCGATAGTATTTGGAATAACACAACTAAATAATGTAAATCTTAAATCTAGATGCAACTAACTCGTTCTCATCAGTTAGCCCGTAATTTGACCAATCCAATTCAGAAAAGGGGTATACAAATATTATTCATTACAAAAATTATCGAACAAATGGACTCAAAAGTCGAGTGACAACTGACCCGTTTTCCAAGGAGACTTGATTTTTATTTTTCCCACAGGCAAAACACTTAGGTATTTTACAAAAACGTATACAGTACATGTACGTAGTTCAATCAGCCCTTCTGCGTATTTTTATTTTGCGCTAGTAAGTCTGGAGTATCGCGATAGCGGTCCCGATTGGGACTCGTGTAAATCAACCGCCCCTACCCAGATAACGGGAGAAGCTCCACGGTAAATCATACATTTGTTTTCGTACGGGGCGGGAATATTAAACGCACGATATGATCCGAAACTCGTTAGCTCCTTTTTTATTGTATTCGTTTTGTGTGACGCCTCTTTTGTGATTCGATTTACGATTTTATTAGGAGACGGTTCTGTTTTCAATTAATCATTTTATTGTTGATTAAGAAGACAGACACTCTTGATTGTTACAATTACGAGTATAACTGTATCCACTGAATAAAGTAATTATTCATTGTTCAGATTATTTTTTTCATGAAAGAGGGAGGTATACGAGTGATTGTGACCTCCGAAACCTACCTAACTACTTTGCCAGTTTTTGAGAGAAGAATATGGACGTTGGGGGTGAGAAGGTCTGAAGAAGAGGAAGAATGCGAAAGTGGGCCGTTTGGGCCTCCTGCTCTTTCACTCACCAATGAAGAGCAAAAACAACTGGTAATCCGAGAGAACTAAGCATTGGCCCGGGATAAGGCCAAGTCTATGAATGTAAATTGATTTAGCGTGAAAGCGTAATAGACAAACAAAGATACTTTCGCATTTACAATATTAGTATGGATTAGGAGTAAGGTCCAAGTAGTTCTGGTTTCCCTTGTAAGGGTTACGGAGGTCAGATGGCAATCGCTCCATTGTTTATTACACTGGCTTGTCATCATAATAGGATCACAGTCGAAGACGACTCTGAGATCCATACTGGATGCAATTGGAAATACGCTGGGATGATTATGAGTATGAATTAGGAGTGATGCTTAAAAAGTTACCTGGTGGTCTCTGTGCATTTTTTTCTACAGAAGCTATATTAAAATGCTATTTTTATTAAGGCAGAACAAGTAATTAAAGGACCCTCGAATATAACATTTTACTGTATTTGTATCTATTACGCTTCGGAGCGAGAACAATTGTAATTTTAATTACTCAAAAGCAACGCAAATTAATTTAATAAAATTTGGATTCAGATTTCATAATTTTACTGAGTTACGCATAAATAAATTAGTAATTTTATATGCAATGCAATACAAGCTGTTGGTCTTTATGGTGTAGTTAACGTGTATATTATGTGGGTATTATTCAACTGTAAATAAATATCATAATGTGAAATGGCAAATTTCAAGGTTAACAGTGTATTTAACGAGTTCTAATGAAATCCCTTCTAAGGCTAAAGAAGTCTAAAGAAAACCTTTAAAAAATTACCACTGGCTAAACATTAGGTCAAGGTGACATTGATTAAATTAGGAGTCCAGGCTTTATTTTTCTATTTAGTTAAATCTATATTGCAAATAGTGAATTATAATGAAAATATTAGGTCCTTACCTATGAAATTGGCGTTTACCGTACTGACAACTTTAATCCCAAATATCTCCTCTTTGGTTAGGAATTACAAATTCAAATTTATACAGCTATTCACACATGTATTTGTGTTTCGATAACCGACATTCATTTGTTTTTTTTTTGTTTTTTTTTCTGTTTGCATCACTTTGTTTACAAAATGGGAAACTTGAAATATCGCGTTATTTACGAGAACGAAATCCACCGTGGCACCAGTGCTGCCGATATGGCTCGAAGGGGTTATTAAGGGTAAGGCGGGGGTGTCGCAAAAGAAAACAGGGTGCATTTTTGGTTCCAACGTTTTCGTTCTGAAAATTTTAGACTTGTAGAACAAGCTCCGTGGACGGCCGGAGACCCAAGCTAATAATGAAGAATTGAAGGCTATTGTGGAAGCGAATCTATCGAAAACCACGTGTATGTTAGCTGCAGGCTGCGGTGTAAGTGATAAAACTGTTTTAATCCACTTGAAGCAAATAGGGAAGCTTAAAAAGCTTGAAAGGTGGGTACCTCACGAATTGTGTTAAGCAAACCGGCAATTGCGCGTCGACTGCTGCGTTACATTACGGCTACCAAATTAGGAAAGCTTCAATTGGAATGTCTTAGACATCCACCGTACTCCCGGGATCTTCCTCCAATGGACTACCACTTTTTTTCTAATTTTGGATAACTTTTTGTAAGTGAAAAAATTCAACTCCAATGGGCCGTCAAAACCGCCTTCAAAGATTTCATTGACTCCCGTCCGAATGTTTTTTTTTTTGTAAAAGGATCAATTAACAACCCATGAGATGACCAAAGTGCATAGATTACAATGGTTCATACTTTAAATAAATAAATATTTTATAATAAAAAATATTCGACTTTTTGTTGCTCCCATACCAAACGCCAATTTCATATGTAAGGAACTAATATAATATAATTTTATAGTATAAAATAAATGTTTACTAGCTGACCCGGTTAACTTCGTATCACTTCGTTTGACGGGTAAGAACAGTTTGTATGGGAAAATAACATTGTCGTCTTTAGTTATTTTTCTCGCAATTTTTCCATATTTTCTCATCGTTTAGACCTTCCCTGGACATCTACGAATATTTCAAGACTAAAATTAGTTAAATCGGTTCAGTCGTTCTCGAGTTTTAGCGAGACTAACCAATAGTAATACATTTTTTTTATAAAGATTCATTTTCTATTTCGAGAGTCTAATAAAAAATTTCTTCTTTAATACTTTTGTAAATTTTTCTTTATAATATTTACAATCGTTATTACGTCTTCTTATCCATAGCTTGATCGTATAACATACCTACCTATATCCCACAAGACACGTTAATGAAACCCAAATGAAAGTAATTTGACAACGCAGCGATTACCTAACATTTACAACCGCAGCGCACAATAGAAAAGTTTATTACGTGCTCCCGAGTAAGTCAGGTTCCCTTTAGGAGATAAATATTTGCCGAGAGAGTAGCAACGTGCGAGCACAAGTAAATAATGAAGCCTACAACCTACACGAGACGAATGTTTGCGGACTGCCAGAGAAAGTAATTAAGAGTTTAACAAGAGTTACGGAATGAGACACTTTTGTCAAATACTCCCGTTGAGAGTTGGGTAAGTGCGATTATGGGAGTCGTTGTTATAAATTACACATTTTTGGGAGTATTCGGCGGTTGGTCTGTGGGATTCTCAGGGTCAGTAGGGCATTAATCGGCTGTTTTACCCCTAGTTGATACCAATGCGATCGGAGGCGCTCGTGGCATTGTATGACTATTACTTTGCTTGCGCGATGCAGGATCACGACAATTCTCTGGTTCGGAATGAACACCTTAAAGATGATTCATATCTATTAACCAAATATTATTATAACAAGGAACTAACTAAACTAAGATAAAGTTCCATTAATATCAAGATCATACAATTGCGATAGGGCCAATCAAACTCATTGCGTAGTTTAGCATTTGACGTTATCAATTGGTGCCACATAAATCTGTCGGGTGTTTGTTCTGATAACGATTGTTTTGGCAAATTCGTGTAACTCTGTCACACGATATTATCGTGTACATTAATATACTACCAATGTAATACACATTGGTAGAGATATATTATGCTGTACCGAGTCCCTAAGGGGAGACCCTGAACTTTACAGCAGACATAATCTCTATAAATAAAAATGAATTGCTGCTCGTTAGTCTCGCTAAACCTCGAGAACAGCTGAACCGATTTGACTAATTTTAGTCTTGAAATATTCGTGAAAGTCCAGAAATGGTTTAAACGATGAGAAAATGTGGAAAAATTGCGAGAAAAATACTAAAGTAAGTGTAATACGAAGTTCACGGGGTCAGCTGTATTATATCTTGCTTGCCTCTAAAATCCGGGTGGGATGAAAAAAATTAAATTGGGTTTTTCTGTTCAAAAATTACTCAGTCGCAGTCCGGAGCCTGGGAATTGGTGGTGTTAACCTTTTCAACGCCAATGTCTGATATATCAGACAAACCATTTTCGTGCCCACCACGCCAATGTCTGATATATCAGACAAAAAAACATCAAGAAACGTTGTATTTTTACTTGCCTGAATGAGTTGAGTATAACCTAATAATTTTTTGGAATTTTTTTTTAATGGTCGTGGCGTGTGGGGCACCATTTTCGGAAAAAAGCGTGGCGGGGAAAGGGTTAAACACCCCCGTGCCTGCATCTCAAAGCACGTAAAGCCGTTTGTCCTCCACCTGGTCTCTCTTCAGTCTTCTGTCGTGTTAGACTCAGCTGTCCCACCGTGTAACGAGAGTGAGGGAATAGAGAGTGCACCTATGCTTGCGCAGTCACTTGTGTGCACAATAGTAATTGCCGAAAACTCGGTGAGGAGAACATTATTATCGTACAACTTCTCTCAATTTTAAACAATGTACAAGTGATTTCATAACAACATCACATTACAGGCTTGTTATGAGAAAACATAAGTCTTTATTTACTGAAACACTTCCATGAATCTTAAATGAAATTATTGAAAGCGAAAGTTGTAGACGTCAGGTGTTAGACGAACAGCTGGTGTTCCACGGAAATCTAATCTCATTTTCGCCGCTATGATTTCAACATTCGTACCGTTTTAATTATAACAAATTCTACTTTAATTTGAATTAATTTAGGTACAAAAGCTTTTAAGTTGAATATTGTGCATTATTTTCAATGTTTATTGGAGCGTTGTGTATGTATGCATGCAATAATCATGTTTGTTATCATTGTTTTTGGTTTATTTGTGGAATGTGGGTTAAACTAAACTACCAGTTCTTTTGGCAGACATGCCTTTATTTTCATCATTTCGAGACTGGGGACCTTCGTTCAACGTGTTTATATAATGTCTGTTTCTCTGAACAAATGATTTTCAAACTAATGGTTCCCACATTTATATGGTTCAAACACAACAAGAGCAATTACACAGGCAGATTGTAACGTCTGGTGCTATGGAAATGCCGCCTTGTCCAGGTACACGGAAGGTACCATAAGTGTTATTTTTATATAAAAATTGTACTTTACCAATCTGTCGAAACATTATTCAGAAAATAAAAGTTTTAAAACAAAGGTTTTACCTGTCTTTAAACAGTATTCACAAGAAGTCACCACATTATTTTACAGACCAAAAAGCCAAAAGTCTAACTTTTACAAGTCCCAAAAATATTTCCGAATCCAAAGAACTTAAGGGACGGCAGGGACTTCCAAATTATAATAAAAAACGCCCACTCCGCAATATGTGAGTGAGGCACTTAACGACGTCAGCATAAAGATAATAGGAAAAAGTTAAATTATGTCGATGTGGCGAGTCCGCGTAACTACCTTTGCGGTTATAAAACTTGAATTTATGCCCGGAGTTATTTCACTGTCTTCCCTAATTCGGTGTCCCGTTTCTTGTGGCCAGGTGCATAGTATGAAGTTAACTTTTTTAAATCGGGTTTATCTGTACCTAGACGTTTGCTTTCGTTTTATTGGACGCGACTTGATTTTACGATGGAGAAGTTTAATTTACTCAAATCTACGTCGCTCACGTAGACAGGGGACTTTAACTGAACTGGAAGGGAGTACTCAAATCGCAACAAGGATTTGAGCTTTGTTTAGAAGTGTAGATGGTTATTAATTAGATTACGAGACAAACATAAGACCGCTTAAGATATATTATGTCAAATGTCTGTCTCCCACTAAATCTTTTTTTGAGGTTTCCAAAAATAAAATAAGATTCGCCTAAACAAGCCTTTTGATAAATTAAATTTATAAGTAATAACAAGTTTAAAAAAAAATAATTTTATCAAAAATTAGTTTATTTTTGTATATTTAATTTATTAATAAAAAAATCTAAACTTTGTGAGGATGGATGGATTTTTTTTATTCTTTCACTTAAAATAGTAATACGTTTTTATAAATCTATTAAACGACAACGCGTGAGTACGCGCGCTTTACCTACATGTCTATAGGCGGCGATGGTTACCTTTAACCTATAAGCGGGCTTTAGTCTTTAACGCTACCCTCATGGTATAAAAAAAAAACGTAGGTGAATCCGTAGGCGGAAGCTAGAATGTTATAAATGAAAAGCTGAACTAGATATAGTATAACCTAACCAGATACATTTAAACACAAGAACCGCTTACGATTTATTTCTATATTCAAAAGGAAAAAGGCTATTTGGTTTTCTTACTAACCAAAAAGTTCAAGAGACTACTAACCAGAAACTTCTAGAGAGTTTTATTTAAAAGAACATTTTTGTCCTTCTTTTTTGTACATTGCTGTGAATAAAGACATCTTTTCAGCGAAAGCATTTTTCTTTAGCTTTTTCTAGAAAATTTATTCTTTTGTATGAACCAATGGAATATAAATTCTTTTGCACTCCATGTTTATATTTATGTTGTATTTATTGTCTGTTTTATCGATAATATTTATAGAATATACATAGGATAGTGAATAGAAATGCCAGACGCGGCCATTTTGGCGCAAATAATCGTGAGATCGATGAGTTGCATTCATACCTTATTAGTATAATGTATAATTCTGGTAGTTTCAATACATACATTATTTTGGACTTATTTTAGGTTAAGATCATTGTTTGTGATTAAATTTTGGATATCAACCACCAGATGTAAAAAAAAAACTACTTTTAAATGCTTCGTGAGAACCTGTCCTTAAGTAAATCTTTAGTATTCATAATAATTATACACTCAACTAGCTAAGAAACGTCATTACAAATCCAATATGGCGGCCGCCCCAAGATGGCGGACTGGCTGTTTGAAACAGGCAGCTCAAACCTCCGCCACCGTGTGATACACACACTAGTTTGTTTCAAAGATGAAAAAAAAAACCGTCCGTTAGTAGCGTGAAAAATGACTTAGAAGTCAATTCGGGGTGCACGGAACGCCGGCAATCGAATCTGGCGCCGAAACAAGTTATTGCGAACGTAATAAACCGCGTCGTGATTATTTCCAGTCCAATACGTGCGAGCTGCGACGGCGGCATCTGGGTGTTAACACTGGCCTTGTATTGCTAGTTGAAAAATTCAATACTGGTAACTGGGTAAAGCTAAAGTTGAGGAATAAGTAAAAGGTTTTTTGAGGTTTCAAGGAGGACGAAGATTCTTAGAATGGTCCATTTTGTTAACTACTTAATTTTCGAGATACGGGTCTTAGTTAGAGATGGGTTTCCGCTTTTCAATTACTGGTGTATTGCATAGTCATCTATAAACGACTTTTTACGTTCCATATTATTCCTGTAAGTCAGGCATATAGGTAATTTTAAAGTATACCTAAACAAATTATTGTTTTTGTCTTGTTTAGTTTAATTAATGCAATAAAAATAATTTAGTTAAGATAAAAACTCTGTTACAATATATTTTCTGTAACTTACCATCTAAGGCCCTATCACACTTACCATCAGATCAGGTGAAAATGTGTTACGGATGCTTATCTGTTTTATAACAATTACACTTCAGTTGCTTTGAATTTAATAGTATCGTAATCGTTTGTGATATCGCCGTCGTTGGATACAGTGGGAAGATCATTCAATCATCAGCATCATCTTCAACGTAACAAACAGTTTTCATTTCAACCAGTACAACGGCCTTGACACTGACCTTTAAATACCACTCCAAATACACCCTCACCTAGTCTCAACCCCAACCGCAACTCTTCAACTATTCCGAATACATTTAGATTAACAAATTAATAAAGCATTCACCGGATCCCTCAAACAGCTCGGCGAATTTTTGAATTACACGAAATAGAAAACTGAGAACTATTTTCATAATCTGACGCCCACCCTCAGTTACACTTGTCCTCGGTCAAAGCGACCCTTCCTGTGTGGTTTTAATTTGAATATTTGCAGCGTTGGCACACGGTTCGTTATCATCGCAGAGGATCACGTCTCTTTATACTGTAACAGGTAAATAATGATATGGGATTTTCAACCTTATGCGGATTTCGCGTTTGCTGCGGTAAGGCATAGTAGAAAGATTACCTACAGTACGTTATTTCGTTATCTTCTTAAACCGCACCGCGCGCGCCTTGTATGTACTCAAACAAATATCTTTATTTGCACCTTAGAATAATAAATTACACCTAGAAACCGAGTCCGCGTACGTAAACTGAGGCAACTCAAACCTAGCCATATTGCCTAAGTTTATTACTCGCCCCGTCAGTTTTCAAGGTCATGTCGTGAAAACCCGATATTTTTATTTAAAACTAGCTGACCCGGTAATTTTTCCATATTTTCTCATCGCTTAAACCTTCCCTGGACTTCCACGAATATTTCAAGATCGGTTCAGCCGTGCTCGAGTTTTAGCGGGAATAACGAACAGCAACTCATTTTTATACCCGTATAACTAGATAGATGACGGTTTGTGCAGTGAACGGATGTCACATTACATTAGAATAGCATACCTAATATAGATGGTAACATTACAATCGAGTACCATACGCACACGATTTATTCTTGCCTCACTTTGGACAGACCGCTTTGAAGGGAACTATCGTTCTAGGTGTAATTATTCTAAGATAATGATCTAGTGTAATTATTACTGGGTATATGAGACCTAATAACTGTCGCTTCGGTGTAGCGGGCGCAGTGCAGTGCCAGCAGTAAGCTTAGTTACTGTTTGGCACTGAACTGTCTTAGGGCAGACATGGCGCTTACCATCAGGTGTACGATCTGCTGGTCTTGTTACACATTGTAAAAAAAAAACGGGTCGGAGTGTGCATGTGGCGGCGCAATAGATATCAATAGCGCACACATAAACACAAGCCGGTGCGTTTGTATTAAGATAACGTACTGTGTATTCTATCTACTATGGTTAAGGGGTATACGAAATGAAATAGAATGGTATTTTCTCATCTTCATTTGCATTCGTTTATCCAAACTGTTAAACGAACAGTTTGGGATTTAGGGTTTATAATGACAATTATTTATGTTGGATTAAACTTGTGGTATTAGTGTTTTGCAAGGGATATTACTTTATTATTTAGCCTTAATCATGGGTTGTAAAGTCTTTTTTATAGTTACTCAGTGAAAATAATGTCCGTTTCATCCGTTCAAGTATAGTGTAGTGAGGGTGTCATAATGGAAAACCTCACCAATTAGGTATGGGAGCCATAACTTTGCGTATGGATAGCAACATTAAGTAAGTTTAATTAAAGAATTTTGAAAATATATTTGAAAAAATATTGATTTTTGTAACTTAGAATGGAAAATTGTTTTAGCAATGTTTTATGTATAGAACCTATTTTATATTTGTCAGTATAATGTGTCCATGGTTAACGTACTCGTATACACACATATATCCGTCTGCTAGATATTACACTGGCCTGATGGCGCATTTAATAGTGACTCTACACTATGCACCAGGGTTTGTTCGAATCCAACCTAGGAAAAACAATTTTATTATGTGTTGAACATTTGCGTGTGTCTTGTGTTTATTTGTGGCACCTTTGTTACTTCAGAAACCTATAACATAAGTTATTACGCTACAGTAGGATCAGATGAAGGCATGTGTAATATGTATAATTTATTTAATATATTATATAACGAAAGA
Organism: Mecyna flavalis; assembly: GCA_949319885.1. NCBI lineage: Eukaryota > Metazoa > Arthropoda > Insecta > Lepidoptera > Crambidae > Mecyna > Mecyna flavalis. The sequence goes on from OX439426.1 coordinate 14,874,953, forward strand.
AAAACATACTTGTTTAATATTTAAATTCAATAATAGAATAGAATAATTTTCAGCTTAAACCTATTTCGACCATTTGAGAAGAGTCTACCCGCTCCAATATTTAACAGACACTATTAATCTCTTACCGGATGCACTCGTTCAAATCGATGTGAATATTTTAGTTTGAGAATAGAGCCTGCGCTCGTTTCGTCCGCATTCAATGAGGCATCGCGATTCAGCGAGAAGTATTTCATATTGCAATCTCTTTCAGTCGGCAGACAATGTGGAACGCGGATGAACGCATCACTCAACGTCACTGGTAGACGTGTATTTTTACATCCTCACAATACTAAGAGGGGAATAATTTCTATTGTCAGTAAACACACCGCCCGCTTTGAGCGATGCCTCACTGGTCTTTGTCTATATTTCCCCGGAATTTCCCAATGAGCCAACGGATATGTTAAAAACAGTCTCGTTTCCGTCCGATCTAAATTGTGATTTATACGGTCTAGTCAAGACTCGAATGCTACGTTCCTTTAATCGGAATCATTAATCAAGTATAGGGAAGCGTGGCAGAAATAAAATATGGCAATTCGTAGTCCGCCGAGAAATACTGTCAGGTTGGATGATGTATTTGAACGTTTTCATGGGAACCAGTAGGCGCTTTGTCAACGTCTAACTGAGGTCATCGGTCATGGTATGAGAACAACCCACTGAGATGTTCTATTTCAGACCTCTTAAAGGCTATTTAGTTCTATTTTAGGGGAATGTTTTTCAGATACGTTTTTCGAGGAAAATTTTAATTTGTCAGTTTTTATGTAGGCATTCGTATCTTTGTTTAGTCCATAAGATATTAGGTATTATGTAGTTAGCGCGATACAGTATGTTATAAGCATAACAAAATATGCTACCTATCTGAATGCACATGCACAAATACCCTTGCAAAGGCCATTAACAGCAATAAAGCAGTCATAAACTCATTTGAAAATAACGAGTTTATTGCGGTTGACTTAAAACCTTTTGAATACTTAATAGAACCAAATTAATAATTATTCTAATCCAATCTATGGGGATGGTTATTTGAAATTTAATATTAAATAACTATTGAATATCCCGATCATGAGGTTTGTAAGTTTACAAAATAATTGAACATAACATGTTTACCGTTTAAATGTCACATTGGTTAAAATGATTATAACAACCCAATTGAATCGATTATAACAACCTAAATTGAATCGATTATAACAACCCAAATTGAACAACAGCAAAATTAGCCGACAAACTTATCTTAATTCATTAAAGTCCTGCAGCCAAAGTTGAAACCCTAAGTGTCTCTCAACGACAGCATTTACATCCGCATCTTAGCAACATCGGAACACCGTTTTGCTCTCAAACACATCGCATAGCAGCCAACTACGAAGTCAAAGTTGCCTCCGGCCAAATCTATAAGAGTGTTTTGCCACATGATCGCTTCCACGATTTGCCAACAGAATAAGTACAGTCGAACACGGAAAGTACTTCCAACCGCAGCGGAGTTGATAAAACTAGATATCTTTGCTCGCTCGAACTTTAGCAGTGAATATGAAACAGTTCGTAACGAAGTGCCAAGTTTTAGTTCCAGCTACAAGTACGTGTTGAACGATAAAATGGTAAATAAGCTAGTACTGCCACTTAAGGAGAGCGGTTAATTAATACGGTTATTGTCGAAAAATTAAAGGCCATTATGCGTAAGACTTAGCAATATTTTGCTGTATATTGAATCACAGCATTCAGAAGTTTAAAACCATTCCATTTTATGAATTTTGAGATATCGTTCAACATTTTTGCTGCCGATTCATGTGCCCTTCCTATAACAATCATTCCTCAAAAGAAGAATAAAAATCTATTTGCGAAAAAGAAGTCTATGATGCTTGCGCATCATACTAAATACGGCCGTTTATAAGTACCTAACCATTCCAAAAAGCTAAGCAATACTTTTACGTCTTAATGATTCTTCTATCGTAAGATGTCATTTTTTATTCGAAAAGAAGTCCTTGGTCAATCTGAAAAAACTCTAAAACCAGATTTAAAAAGTAATTATTTACACAGCAATAGAAGAATGTAGTCTTAGAAGAAAAAGAAACGAACAACGCTGTAAAGCAACTCTTGTATTGTACAAATAAAAAATGCCAAAACACCCAATACTGTCTCCGATGTAAATTTCATGCGTTAAGAAGTCCGGGAGACGGGTCGGCAAGCAAATATTCGACCTCTCCATTACTTACGGTCGCGCAAACGCCGCGCACCGACGCTTTTTTATAAACAAAATGGTTTATTCCTGAGGCTACGACGAGAAATACGACTTGTTGGAGACAGAATTTGTGTATAACAGAAGTAAATAAAACCTTCGAAAGATCGTCGACCGTTCATGATTCAGAATTTGTGAAAAAATAGGCTTTAAATTTCAGTGAAGCTGAAACTTAGGTGCTTGAAGTTGTGAAATAATAAGGAAAAACTGTCCATCTAATAAAGCGTCGCGTGGGTTGTGTGGTGTTTCTTGAATCACTCAGAATTCATGATAATTAAGGTCGGGACCTTAGAAATCCTAAAAACCCAATTACTACAAAACATGACAATCGTCCCAAGTTAATTTATAGGTAAGTATGTTATATGTAGCAGCTAAATAAAGTTAGGAGGTAGTTAACCTCCAAATGTGAAATTTTCTGCCAAACAACTTGAAATAAAAGGCTCAAATTTCAGAAAACCTTGTAGAGTGGCAACATATAGATCGATGATTTCTGATTAAGTGTCCATCGATGTAATAGGCAGTAAGAGGTCGCTAACCATTAGGCACGCTGTGTGCCTGTACAAAAGTCAGTAATTGTTTTTGTTGGAAAAACAAACTTTTCATAGTTTGCGCATACGGCAGGAGCACTACCCAACGCCTGGTAGACTGGCGAAAATACATCCTAGAGATTATATACCCAGCATTTCTATAAACATAAACCATTTGCGTAACCAACGCTCTATTACCGGGCCGGTAGATTTACCGTCTGTAAATCCGGACATGTGTTGGCTAATCCCGACGACTATCGGCCGGGTTGCGGCCCGCCCGCGACATTGACTGAGGACCTGACCAGGATTACGCTATCGGACCCGGCCGATTCGCTTTATTAAGACAAATAGATACGCATTTTTAACGCACAAATGTGCGGATTTCCATTGCTGGATTGATGACGGTAGGAATATGGGCTGAAACAAATTCTGTTTAGCTTCCCTGGAGCGGAATTAGAAAAGATTACTGTCGTTTTTAGGTCAAGTTTTTGAGGAGACTGTACGACGTTTGGGTTGTAAGATGTATGCTGATATTGAGACTCGTAAGTTAAAGTAATTACAATGGCAATAGCACTTTGTCTCAATATTTTTCAAGATCAGCTTTATGTACTATATTTTATGATGAAGTAATATTGAGTTTGTCGATTCTAACAAAACTTTGAGATCTTTCGATATCGTCTTTATTTTGGGAGATTGATAAAGGTAGTGTTGCCCAAATGCAAGAACAAGACGAGACTTAGCCAGTCTTGGTCTTGGTCTTGCGCCAACACACCTGGTCTTGGTCTTGGTCTTGGTCTTGCGCTTCCAGTCTTGGTCTTGGTCTTGCAGCAAGGGTCTTGCAAGTCTTGCAATTACCTATTAGTCTATTACTATTTATTAAAGTTTACTTTAAATCTTAGAAAAACGTATTAGAATTGGAACATTGTGAGCTTGAATTAACATAGCCATAGTAAAGATCAAGCAGATTAATAAATAACTGAAGATTTGATAAGAAATTCGAAAAATCAACTGACCTATATGTCATTTTCCATGGAAGTAACTGTTTCTTTATAAACATTTATGATTTATAAGCTTACATTTGCTAAAACATGTAAAAAAACAAATTAATTACAATAACTTGACTGTATTTTAAAGAACAATACTTATCTGTCTAGAAAGAGATTGAACCCTCAACTTTTAAGAAATTTAATAAAAGAGTTTTACGATTTATCATTACACCTAACTACTCAGTGAAATAGCGCTAAGTCCTAGCTGCAAGACGCAAGAGTCTTGCAGGCTATGTCTTGTTCTTGCTCAAGTCTTGCACGGTCAGTCTTGGTCTTGGTCTTGCTAAAAATACGCGGTCTTGTTCTTGGTCTTGGTCTTGCAAAAACGCAAGAACAAGACCAAGATTGCAAGACCAAGACTGAATTTGGGCAACACTAGATAAAGGCCATTGTTTAGTGATACGACACATTTTTTTTCGAAATATTATCTGTTCTGCAATTATAGCAGTACTATAAAAGAAGGAAAACACAGCTCAGGTTTGGAATCACAATCTTACATTTTTTTTAAATCTACTTAAAACAAGTTAATCTTGTAATCACAATAAGACTTTTATAAATATTATTGGGAAGTACTTATTCCTGAACCGAACCCAGATAAATATTATGTAGTTATATTGCATGTTTAAGATTTCTTACGTGATCTTACTTTCACAGAATTCTTTAAGGATTAATGATACTAAGAAGTCACATCGTGAAAAGCTATTTAAAAATCATCATAACTATACTTTGCTTTAGAGGAAATAAAAGTTGTTAAACTCAACAGCACCGCAAATCCTTCCTCTTGAGAAGTTCACTCAACTTTAAAATGCGCATTCATTAATCTTAATCAAAGCTAATGGGAGTCTTGGGTGTACTGCACAGGAAGGTCAACATTTTAGTGAGCTTCACCATTTTTAAGTTTATCCTTAGATATTGTTTACAACGAGCATAAACTATGCGTAATTCTTTTTGATGGAAATATAAATTGTCGGCCTGAAACATCCCCATATACGAAATAACCCCATGCATCAGAAAGCGAGTAAAGACGAAGCGAAGCGAGTAGATAACTTACTAACTTACTTACTAAGATGGCACAGCGACCCAAAATGAGTCTTGGCCTCCAGCAATAAGGATCTCCACTCCAGTCTATTTTGCGCCGCCTCCCGCCAATTCTCGACGTGGAGCTCGCGTAGGTCCTTCTCCACCTTGTCTCCCCAGCGGTACCTGGGATGACCGACCGGTGGTCGACCACTCGGTCGTCCCATGTAAGCTCACTTCACCGCCCGATGCTCACCCATTCTGAAAACGAAGATAACAGTTGAAGCAAAAATCACCTTAACAGATCATGATCAGGAAAGAAAAACAACAAATATCTTTTAAATAATACGAAGTTTCTTAAATATATAAGACGAGCATAAGGTCACCACGGTCATTTCTTTTGAGTTACTGTTAGTCAGTAAGTCACTTAAAATGTTGCCGTGCTGAGAGAGACCGAATTTATGGCAACGATGATGATAATGAAAATGATGTAGGAGTTATAGACCCAAACCTGCCTATTACGCCTTTGCACCATTTTGATGTTTAAATGTTTCGTAAATCTCGTGGCAAATCCTGACAGCGCATTCTCCCGCAAAGTTGCTTATCCTCACGGGTGCCTAAGGGGGTATGAGATACTTGGTCGGAAAAGTGATATGGTCGAGACAAGATACTAAACACATGAATAATAATACAAATCATAGATCTATGATACAAATGTACTGTTTAAAATTAGAACGTCATAATAATTATGCATATAGGGTTATTGGTAATGTGTACCGATCCTTTTAAGGGAATGTAGAGGAGGTCCCTAGCTAACAATTGACCCATGAAAATGCAGGTCAAAAGTGAACAATGATGTCGCAGTTATTCGTTTGCCCTCCCTTTTCACAAAAACTTCAACTTTATAGTTACAGTTACAGTGCAGTTCTTACCGCAAACGAATGTGGAAGCAATCTTCCCGCATCCCACTTTAGTTGTCAGGCTTGTTAGTCGCTGGTGTGAATTAGCTACATACTACGTGTTATTCACACCCGTTCTGGATGAAAATTTTACAGCCGCGAAACCGCGGGGCAAGGAAACGTGAAATTGGGTAACCCATTTAATATTTAATATGATGCGGATGCTTCGAAATTATGCTTTAGTGAGAAATGCAGGCGCGAAAGGTTTAGAGATGATAATAATGGTTGCGGTTTCCGTCTTTGGTCTAAACCGGTGATTCAAGACGATTAATTAATTAGGTACACCGGATATATTTCTTGCTGTGTCTGTTAAACACAGATAAGAGATACTTTTGTGAGAAAGCCTTTAATCCGAAAACATCCAAACGGATCTTAGGACTGAGTAAGCGACAGGTACGCATCATGGTTAGAACCATTACAGGACACTGTTGTCTTAACAAGCATATGACTGTAATGGGTCTACGCGAGTAGAGGAAATGCAGATTCTGTCACACTAGCCACGAAACACCTCTGCATATTATTACTCACGGACTGCGAGCCATTGATGCACAAACGTAGCCTTATTCTGGGGAAGCACATTCTACAACCAGACGAGGCTTAAGATATCCTCCCCAAGAATATCCTCCTCTTCGTAGAAGGAATGGGCTTGGAGAGTAACTGTAATCTAAGTGGCGTTCACAATAGATCAGAATTGGTCGCAGTGACTGTGGAAACACTAAGCCGCTATTAATAATTAAAAAAAATACTTTTGTGAGAAAAACAACTAGTATGTACTACTTAAAACGTGTTTAAAATTTTCTTTGAGTCTCCTTGAAAGATTGAATACCATGTTAAAATATCTTAAGTTTTTCGGTATCTTGGAATTAAACACCCCATCTTAGATTATAACATCTAGTTGTTTAAATACCAGGCCGTGATCATGGAGTCCTAATTTTTTAAAATCAGCTCAGGTTTTTGGTAGTGTTTATTTTTTATATTAAAACAACTCCTTATAAATTAGGAGCTAAATGAGGAGCTTGAGTAGTAGGTAACGCATATGTATACATTCACAATCATGAATTATTATAAAGCTATGATCGAACGCGTCAAAATCTTATACACTAAACTAAACTCAAACTAAGCCAAGTTGAAGGGATAAACCAAAGGATAAACTTTACAGAGTGAGACAGACATACATATAGTAGAACTAGCGTTCAATTTTAGTCAGTATAAGTTGGACAACGGGGCAATATCGTCGTACATGGAACAATTTGAGCGGTCAAAGGGGATCCACTCATCTTTAATAGAACAGTCGCCTACATGACTTATTTGCGAATTTGGCGATGCTTTGCATTGACTACGGATGAACGTCAAAGACATTATTTAGAATTTACTTTGCCAGTCCTTTGTAAAACTACTAATATATTTTTAGAACGTCTTTTTTAACGTTGACAGTAGGCTATTATATAACCTACCTACCTACCTATTATATATTATGTGTCATTGACAAGCGGCCGCCTCCGTGGTTTCAAGCGCGCGTATTTTTTTTTTTGAAATATCTCCCCTTCCCCCCACATTTCTGGGATAAAAAATACCCTATGTCACCTGGGGATAGTGTAGCTTTCCAGCAGTGAAAGAATTTTTCAAATCGGTTCAATAGTTTCGGAGCCTATTCAATACAAACAAACAAATCTTTCCTTTTAATAGTATTAGTATACTATAGATTGATAAATTTTATTGAATTTTCAATCCACATAAATTTTAACAGTCAACTATTTTACTGTCAAAGACCTAATAATAAATAAAAACATTCATGTGACCCAGCTGTATAAACATAATACAAAATGATCTAGCTCCATTGTCAAAGGATACGCTGATCACTCTAATGACACTCCACGATCACACACCGAATCTTGAATTATTGTTCGAGGGTGAGGTAAAGTACGTAATTTTTCAGTGTACAAAGCATGCAGGAAATGTGATTACAGGAAACCTTTTAAAATAGCAGTATATTGAACTATTGTTGTAAAACCGGCTCTAATTTAAGTTACCCTGATGGACTGTATGACATTCTGAAAGTATAAAGTAAATAAATTATAAAGCTAAAAATTTAAATTATAAATAAAAAAATAAGTTACAAAATAAAAAAGCCTGAAAATTTGGTAAATTCAAAGTAAGTATTGAGAGACCGAATAAACTAAAGTTGTTCGCGTAGAACAAATCAAATGAGACATTCAGACAACTTTGTTTTTGTCTTCGTAGCATTATAAGTAGACGCAGACTTTACATAAATAATAAAGTTTTTGCTCCAAACTTTAAAGGTTTTGTGGCGAAAGTGGGGCACTAAACGTTCAGTGTTAAAGTTGCCGTCACCATAGCTGTTATTTAAATCGACTGACGAACTAAACTGTATGGAGAACCTTGAAAAATTTAGTCGCACATAGTATTTTTGCTAATCAAGGAAAATTTTAGTTTCCTGTTTTAATTTTCTGCGTTGGCCGCTAAACATCAATGAAACATCGAATTATGTCAACTAAACCTGTAATAAAATATTTAAACATGTTTTGCTCTTTCCAAAATGTGTGTAGTTATTTTGTGCCCTAAGAAGTTTCCTGCACTCGTATGGTGAGACTATCATGCATTCACAATACTAAGGATCTATGTACATAGTAGCTTATCAATTAATCAAGATCACGTAGCCAAGAGATATCATGCATTCACAATACCAAAGATCTATGTATGTACATAGTAGCTTATCCATTAGTCAAGATACGAATGGATGTCATTTTCACCCAACCGTAAGACTTAAAAGGGGTAATAATAGCAAATATCCGACTCACTTTACGTACAGGGCTATCTATCAACGAAAACAAATTGACTTCGGCAGCAACGTAAAAAATATCCATGCTTCCCTTAATAAAGGACTACGGAAGCGTTCCTGACCGACATTTGGCCCTGATAGAATAATCTTCTATACTCGTTTACTCGGTCTGTTTATTTGTTGCGCGAATTTAGCCTTTACAGTAGTTGAATAAGGTCGCAAGGGCAGCTGTGCAATGTGGTCGACCTTACGCCCCACACTTCGTCACTGTCGAGCCGACGATGTGCGATGCGACCTATCCCGGATTAACAAACATGTACGAATTTAAGGATTTAACGGAAAATGTGGTCGACGCTTGAAACCACTTCTTAATCCTCGGACGGTTAAGTGAAGGCTGCTACTTAATTTTGTTCGTTTTTCAAGGGGTGAAAAATGGAAGGTTGTTCTTGCTACCCTTTTATTATACGTCTCTGATACTAAATCTTGGAGAGATACCAAACGATTTGTTGGTTGCGTTTACCGGTAGACTAATATAAAACAGCAGAAAATCGAGTTTCATTATACTCGTATTGCACTAATTATGTAGTATAAGATGTCTGACATAGGTAGTTTTTTGGAAATGTAATTTTTATTGCAAAAAACCACCTACGTTTTAATAACGTCCATTCGCATTAGCCTGATTCTAACAAGATTAAAATAGACAATGTCAAAGTACTGATTGTATAAATTCCGTCCGTTAAAATTATTATAAAATTTTTGTGACACGCAAGCAAAGCCGCGAGCACTGCTAGTATAGAGTATAAGTCTATCCATAACGTGTTATTTATGACACCTCAACAATCCAAAATATTTGCGATGAACGAGCGACAATCTCCGTAATTAATTGAGGTCGTTAATGTTGACTTCATTCTTTCCCGATTATCATTTGTTTTATCCGGGGCGGAAGGGCCCGGAAAAATACATTACTGGAGGCTCCAACATTTGTCTTCGTCGCCTTCCGAATGGACGTTAATTAATATGGAATACCCTTTGGGCTTCCGCCTGTTTACCATTCTTCAACTTATGTCTTTATTCCGATTTTCTGCCTTTGATTCTTTATTTGAAGTGGCTCTGTGGTTGCGCAGTTGGCAACTAATTTGAGGAAGTTTAATTTCAATCTTGCATTCACACTTGGTGATCAATTTAGGATTTATTTTAATCTGAAATTGCGTGCATGTGTTTTCCATTTCTTGTAAGTTTTGTAAGATGCAGTTTTTTGAAAGTAAGATGTATTTTAAAAGCACATCACATTTAAAACTTACAGATCTGTATATTTTGCAAGTAAATTAGCTTTGTGTTTTAGAAAAAATGTTTAAACATTAATTGTGACAGTTTCAAGTGCTTAATAACTTGCATAAGGTAACTTTAATTAAAATAATATGTAATATTTATAAAAAAGGTCTTAGCCAATACGGTACAACAGCTGAACTAAATCACTTTACAAGTGTTAAATCCAGCATAATTCACATAGCAACTGCAAACATAAGCAGCTTTAATCCTTATTGACTAACGTAGAGCCCAACACTTCGTTGTAAAACACAGAAAGAAACGCAATATATTTCAAAACAGTGCAGATAAAATCACTTAAGCCACAATCACTGTATCCGTCACGGGCGGAATTCGGCCAGCGGTTTCCAGAACTACATAAGCAGCTTTGGTTAGGTCGACTGGTCATCGAGACGCATTGTCCTCGACACAACCGATGCTCAACTCGACCGTCTGGGACAAGTCGGCGTCCGCTTAGCTGCCGTTAGCGATGCGATTATTGTGCGACACGTCCCGATATCTGGATATTAAGCGCATTCAATCCGTGCGATTATGGGATTCGTGTTATGTTTGCTGCTTTGCACAGATGTATTGTTAAGTACGGTATAAGCGATCATGTGTGAAGCATTTTAAAATGTTGTGATCTCCACCCTACCTTTAATATCTCTAATATTATGTAACACAATTTTAGAAAGTCTTCAAGGCACATAAATATTATTTTGATTTAAAAGGCATCCGATACTACAATCGAACTATTTTCAGCTACTGAAAACATAAGCATACATGACGTCTTATACATACTACTTTAGCTTGATTCAAACAGCTATAATGTAACCGATGACAAGATATTTAACCATGACAAATTATTGCATTGTTTTAAGTGAAACCAGCCTTATTACTCAAACACTCGTCCTAGCAATTTTAAGAAGCAGTTTGTTAGAAACGTCATCAACTTTTCCGAAGCAAAATTTTCAACGCGTGCATAATAGATTAAAATAGCACAGAAAATAGTTGACTCACAACAATTTGCCTGCAATAAAACCCATTAATCATCATGGATTATTATGTAGTTCTGAAGAGCTCGCATAATATATGAGCTTGAGAGAAAGTTTGGCACTTTGTAGAGCAATATCAACAGTGGAGCTACACCGCACCGCTTGAGAACGTTGTACCATAGATTAAATAAGTTACGTTGATCAAGTTAGCCCAAGTATTTATATTGGTATCATAAATTTATAAGAACTGCGAAAGGCACGCCTTACCCTGGCGAGAGGATAATTAATGATTTTATGGTACATTGTGTATTTCTAAACAATTCATCCGAGATGAGACAACGGTTCCATGTTTCCTTTGGTTGGGTGGTTCCTACCACCAACCAAAGGAAACAAAGCCGGAATGTGAATTTTGTTCTCAATTTCACATTTCGGCTGCTTAGCTTCCACACTAGTGAAAGTACTTTCTACTACTTTCTATGCTGAAATAGATAGCATAAAGCCTTAAACATATTTTTATTTTTAGTTAACATGATAATATGATAAACAAACAAGATTATTTATTAATGTTCTGTAGTATTCTGTACGGTTAATCTTCTTTATTTATTATAAGTGTACCTCATAATTAAAAATGCAAGTTTTTCAAGCTAGTTGATGATGCTTTCGACAAGTTTTTACGCATTCCATCTTACAAAAGCATCAACACAGCAATTCAGTTCTACTAATCTCAGATAATTTCCTAATTATTTATCTTCTCTTTTCTGTAAATGTGCACAATGTTCAAGGCAATATAACATGCAAATAAGTGTAAAATAAAATAAATACTAGAAGTAATTCAACGGGTCCGCTAAGGTCTCAGTAGCATAGTTGGTAGTGCACTCGCCCGATACCTGGACAAATTGAATTTTTTTCTAATAATACATTAAGTTCTATTTAGAAATTGAAACTGCGACATAAACAACTTCTCAACCATAAAGAAAATCGGTCGTCAGCGTCACTTGTTTGATAAATAGGATAACTCGTGTCAATTTCAAATCCCTTAATACGAGTATAATACAAATCCATACAAATCAGCGAAAGTTCATATCAGACAGGACAGTCTTGACGAATTCATTTGTCATCGTTGGATATTGGACAAGAAAATTAAGGAATACAAACAAATTACGCTTTCGACTTGTTTTGTACAAACGAAGTACCAACATCCAACTGTATACAAAGACGGAACATTGCCGGATTCAAGTTTATAATTTCAAATTGGTATCTAATCAGAGGCAGAAGTTCGTAACAGGAACAGTTTGTCGGAGTGATGGATGGCCGTAGGGAGTGCGGTTGACGGGAGTCTACGCTGAAACTTCCGCAAAGGGATAGCAGTAGGAAAAATATGTATAACACAGATTGACTGACTTAGAATCTGAGTTATACAGGGCGAGAAAGAGATGTGGTAGCCGAGTGTAAGTTAAAATCACGTCGCGCGCAAGATTTTTCTGACCGCCTCCGTGGAACAGTGGCTATATAAGCCGCTCGAGTATTGGGTCTGGTTGGTGTGGGGCTTTTTCAGAGTCCGACTGACTAGCTACCACCTCCACAGGTGAAATCTGCTGCCATTACAGCTCTGGCTGTGTTCCGGCAATAATAATGTGGGAGTCAGTACACTCAAGTGTACTGACTCCCACATTATGACTACTATGATTTCAAAATCACAGTCTCAAAGATCAGATTAGCCTACAGTCTGGCAGCACATTGAGCGACGCTGGTAGTGTCCCTCAATGGGCCGCAGTGGCCGCTTACCATCAGGTGGGCTGCGTATCTGTCTGCCAACTGATATTGTATAAAAAAAATATATGTGGTTTTACTACTAGCTCAGCGGTTACAAAAAACTACGCAAGACGATAGATTATAATGGCTGAGTACCCAAGACACCAGAAGCGATCCGGTTCCCCTGTTTGAGTTAGGAGGTCTGACGGGAGTCGTGCATTTAGTAGTGGCTTATTTTAAACGCTATAATATTGCAGATGTAATGCCCCACTAAAAGTAAAAGATATTCCTCTGAGCTATTTTACATACAGCCATACCATAATAGCAGGCTAGCAAACTTTGCAGCCTTGTGTGGGCCGACCTACTAAACTCTCCTGGTTTCCCTTCAAACCCGGAAAGAAAAACCAACCGGTGCCCACCTTTTGCTCATTGCTGATTGCATAATCATAATTAAAATCATAAACTGAGTTAACTAAAATAATTCTGAGATAATAAACAATTTTTAACTAAAACCCATAATATCAGGCCTAAGTAAGAGTAGGTGTAGGTAAACAAGTACTTTAAAGATAGGTTCACTCAAATAATATGAAACATAATCTTACATTATTCAAGAAGTACTTCCTAAGAGCTTATTAGCCCCCCATTTTTATATTACAGTCCAATAATAGCACGCCTATTTCTGTCTGTAAGGCCTACTGCTTAATCGCATTATCATTTTCGTTTGATGAATTATTTCTATATCTTTCTGAGGTTAATCACTCGTATTTATGTTAAGGATATTAGCAGAATGACAGGTGTTTAGGAATTTGACACAATTATAATTTTTAAGTAGTTATAATGAGGCATAATGACTGCTGAGTTTCTTTCGCCATCCCTACGCGCGTAGGATAAAAACATCTATTGCAATAAAATATTATTAAAAATATTATACCAGTCTTAAGTGAATGGATTTAATAAGTTATTAAGCTCAATTTCGCTTTTGGATTGTAAGTCACAGCCGCGCGGTTTATAAGCGCCTGTAGGCACATCGCGACAACAAGTTTCATTCCTGCTTGATTGCTCATAATGTATGTTGTGTGTGTGTTAAAACTTTTTGGAAAATGTTTTGAAAGATAGGAAGTTATTTATTTCTTATATGAGGAACGATAATTATTACAAAGTACTCTACGAGCATTAAAGCTATTTCATGATTTATATTTTATCTATGATAAAACTTTTTCTATGAGTGACAGAAAAAAATTACATAAATAATAATGTACTATTAACTATTTAAGATGCATTATGAAGAGCTTGGGCAAGAAAAATACCAAAATTGTTTTATTTGGTTAGGGTGACATCTCCTACGCACCTACGTCCGCAGTTCCCTTCAGGCATGCGCCTAAAAGAATACCATAAATACTTTTGCACCATAAATCGTCTGCCCTGTACATTGTTAGTGACGCACCAAACACAAACCCTACATTACCCTTTAAACCTCTTTACATTGTATACTCTTTTTAATTCAAAACGAAAGCGGCGAAATTCCCACATGGACCGCCAAAAACACCATTCGTTACTCCTAAGTCCGAGTCGTTAATTTCCTAATTACAGTTTCAAAATAAAAGCCTGTTTTTGTTCTGGCCGGTCCCTTCGCAATCCCGGAGGTTAATGGAAGAAAAAATACGCTGTACAAATTTGCATAACATTTTTCTATGTCTTTTCCCGAAATTAAGTCTTTTGCTCTTGCATCTACGGCTCTGTTTAAATTACCGAAGTGAATTTCGTGATTCGCTTGTAATATTCAATTTTATGTCCGCTGCCCGTTTTCACTTGGCGATGTGGACACTTTTTATACTTAACTGTGTTGAGCTCAAATTAGATGTTACGGTATTTTCAATTTGTGGTAATTTTACAAACTAGTTAAGAGAGGAAGAGCATAGTGGATCTCACACTCAAATGATCGCGTCGCCTACGGAAGTATGTACCTTAACCTTACAGAAGACCATAAGTGACTTTATAACTGATGTTCTATGTTCTTCTCGGTCAGTAAAGTCTTTAGGCCTTCGGCACACTTAACAGAAATTACGTAGCGGATCTTTCGCGACGGAAAGCCAATGCATGTAACAACAATAAAAGGAAAAATAAAAAAAAGTGAATATAAGAATTATATACAGCGTGTTAGGTAACCCGAGGGACATATTTAAGGAGAGTGTTCAGAATCCGATTCAGAGTCCAATTCACTATAAAAAATATATCCTTAATTTTTTTCATAATTATCCTAATAATTTATGTATGCATTAACTACCTAAAAATCCCGTGTGCTGAGCGGCCGATTACGCCCCAAGCTCAAATTGTACGCGAGTGCAATTTAAGTCGTACTTGTACCAGTGCACGAAATAGGTACTGTGAAGGGAAGAGTGCCCGCACGTTACGCGGATTTTCAGGTTTCGACTAAGGTTATTGACAGATATTTTTGTATTTGTATTGTATAGATATATACCAGAGTTTTTATTGATTTATACTTATTTTGTTATATGGAAGCATTAAATATTTGAGGTTTAAATATGTCCCTCGCATTTTCTGTCATACTGTATAATTATATTATTTCGTTTCCAATACGGAAAAATCTAATTATTCAAACGATATTTACGCCAGTCAACTAACAAAGGCAACAAATCATAAATAGGAAACAAAACAGGAAACCAAATGTCACTGCTCAGCTCAGTGCTCAGTTTCTGAAGTCAATTAACACTTCGCAAGCATTGATAATAAATATCTAAGCGGATGTCAGTATAAGTTATCGATATAGTCGCAGAACTTGAAAGTGGCGTAGGTCCGTTGGGAAATCTGCAATCTTGGCCTTCCGCTAACAAAGTTTTCAACTGAAATCCTATTGTGCCCCGTGTCATGGGAAGCCAGTACACTTGATTAGGCCAGAACGCTGGAAAGTTCATGTAAAACTTCATCCTTTACTGCCAAGAGCATCTTGGTCATTTACCAGGCGTAACTTCTAATTTGAAGTAAGGCATAGAGACCAGTAATTAGAGACATTAGTTTAAGTCTAGTTGGATAACGTTTGTAGTGTTTACAATATACTGTATAGGACCGAAGAATAGAGTCTTTTGTTCAATACAGAGCCGCTACGTTATGCTGAAGAAGTATTAGTGAAAATAAAATATTAGCATAGCTTTTTCTTAGAATAGCAGTAGGTAGTATGTTTTGAGAAGGAAGTTGTGAAAGGGGTTTGTTTTGTTAAGTGTTTAAATTGTAATAAATCCTAAAAAGTTATTTTTTTATTATTTATTATTTATACAAGGTTTACAAGTAAAATTGATTGAGAACTTTAAACTGAATCTCTTTAGCTTTGTTATTTTTTTATAAGGGCTTATCAATTTGTTTTACCATTCCTGCAATTTCCAAGTCTGACAGTCTGTCCCATTAAAAACAAAAAACACAAATTGTTCTCATTCAATTTGCTGTCCATATAACAGAATCAGGTATCCGATGTCCTGTCATATTTCAAGTTAACAGCTCAAAAATTATTCCCTTCTTTCAAAGCGACGGTTCAACTCCTATCAATATTGCAATTCTAAAATCTACGTAGTTAAATCTCCGAAGCAGTGTATTCCCAATCGTACAGTAACGTAACCGCCGCCATATTTTCTTTCGCGACCCGAATTGCTTCGCTTACCCGCCGCCGAGGGAGTGTTTGATTTGGCGAGATCGCATCCACGCTTATCAGTTCGTGTGGGATGAGGCTGAGGAAATGTGTATTTTTTTTCCTTTGGAGATGAAGAACTTGCAGTGCAGAGTGTATCAATGTTTGCGAGATAATATTCAACTAGAGCAACGATTTCTTCCGAATTGATATTCTGATTCTACTATACACAAATAACATTCAAACGGTCACTGTTATGTTACATAGTTAATAGTTATTTCGCACAGATCTAGTAGTAGTAGTAAAAAGAGGGTTTAACCTCCTAGAACAACGAGACTCTATCCAATTTGGTAAGTTAATTTCTTAGGTAAACCTATTGGACCTTTGTGCTTTGAGTGTACCTACCCCTCCAGTAGAACTCTGACTAAATAACATTGAAACAATTATATTATTACTAGCTGATCCCGTAAACTTCGTATCGCTTACTTTAGTATTTTTCTCACAACTTTTCCCTATTTTCTCATTGTTTAAACCTTCCCTGGACTTCCACGAATATTTCAAGACTAAAATTAGTCATTAATATTTATAAAGATAGATAATAATTCTAAACCAAAGACTCCACGGACAAACGCATAACACTATTCAACAAATTCCTAATTAAAACTACGTATTATATAATTAAAGTGAGATAATAATACGTAAGAGTAGGCAGGTGCTGACACGTGTTTAATTGCAATTTTATTGAAGTTATGTAAGCTAGCGAGTAGGATGACTATATGCTGATTAGAAACCTTACATAGTGGTCGTTGCATAGTAAGTAAGCATTTGCAGTCTTGTCCAGTTAGCTGAAACCACAATGCAGGAACTTTTAACCAGTAACTCGGGTAAAAACTAGAACGCTCTCAACGATTGAGCCTCAAAGTACTCAATTTCAAGCCCTACCAGTATCCTACTGCTGATTTGTATCGAGAGTTAAGAGTTCTTACCGTTCGACAACTATTTATAAAATCTATTGTTACTCGTCAACACTCGTACCCCCCCAGAAATAACATATCCGAGAGAAGACCACATAAGGTATACAATATTCCTGTATGCAACACTAGTTTTACGCAGAATTTTTTAGATTTCCTGGGACCGTTCTTGTATAACCGAATAAGTGAAGAGGTTACACTATCGAATAAATCGAAATATAATTGCGGAAAGGCTTTAGTTGAGTATTTACTAAAAATGGACTACGAAGGAACGGAAAAACTCTTAACTGTGCTTAAATAATATTCAATGCTTATATATACATATATATACACACATCTACAAATATAATTATTTACATATTATAGGAAAAAAAAAAACATATGTTTATATATATTTTATATATTTTATATATACAAACGTGTATTTTAAATATACACATGGGTATTATCTATATTTACACAATATTTAAAATATTTTTTATGCAATATTTACTTAAATTATTGTTTTTCTTTAGAAACTTAATTAATTAATTACTATTGTTAACAAAAAGAAAAAAAAAAAAACGACTACTAAAAACTAATACGAATGAACTTGTAGCATTAAATCATAGTACCGAATAATTATTGTCCAGTTGCAATTTATGTGTCTTTCCAACGTATACTATGATTTTGATGCCCAACCCGGTGACAAAAGAAGCGACCGGTTTTTATCTTGTATTGGTCGAGCTGACTCAAGTGCGTGCAAAAATGATCTGTATTCTTTACAAAATGGACCGAGAATCAAATTGCTTTGCCGTAACACAGTTTTATAACTAGCACGGAAAGTAAAGTTTTCTAACCATATACTAATGTGATCTTTTGCCTACGATTTATGTTTTATTTTTACTTCTACCGTCATTTTACTGCATTGTTTTATTTTTACATTGTATGTACCTTTGCTTTGGAAATAAATTATTATTATTATTATTATTATTCTATGTTAAATGGTTTGGTTACTTTAAGATCTCGAAAGAGTGGCATAGGTTACATATATCCCAAAAAAATAGCGTACCTATTCCTGCGAAATAACGTCGTATGTTCCACACTGGTAAGTCGGGAGCGGAGTGCTGGTAAAAATATGGTTTAAGATTTAATTTTAGTATGATAAAATAAGCATTTATAAGTAAAAAATGGCGGCTAAAAAGATAACTGTAGAAATCTTATGTTCACGGTGGTGTTATTATTTGACATATTTAATACTTCTTTAAAAAATAATCATACTTAAAGATAACAGCTTCTATTTTCTTGAATGCAAAAAATAGTAAAATAGCTCCTATTTATGTGAACATAGCCTGCGGTTTACTCACGCGTAATTTCTTTTTTCGAATACTCCACCATTCCCGCCACATTTCAGGGATCAAAATAACCCTATGTCACCAGGGGATAGTACACTATCCCCTGGTGTAATATTTAATGGCTAATAATAATTATTTACTGTTGGAAAGCTACAGCTTTCCAACAGTAAAAGAATTATTCAAATCGGTTCAGTAGTTTCGGAGTGTATTCAATACAAATAAAATCTTTCCTCTTTATAATAATAGTTTAAAAGTGTAGATAAGTTACTGTTGTGTTTGTATTGTATGGTACGTACTCTGTAGACTTGCTAATGCCGTGGGCGGCCGACCTAAGTCCCGACCAACTGTCTAAACCAATTGTCCACGATAGTTCCTACTTGGGTTGTCATGCATTGGGAATTGGGATGTTTTGATAGCAGAGGTATATAGCGAGAAGCTTTCGGTCCTTCAAAAAATATATAATACCGCCTCCGTGGAATAGTGGCTAAGCCGCTCGGGTATAAATCCCCGAGGTCGTGGGTTCGATTCCCGCCGTGAGTCTGGTTGGAGGTAGGACTTTTTCAGAGTCCGACTGGCTAGCTACCCCCACAGGTGAAATCTGCCGCCATAAAAAAGTTTGTACAATTACAATAGAAGAGAGAAATCGGAAAAGTATGAGTAAGTTATCCATAACTTAGAAATTATTAATAAATTGCTTTAGAACACCTTTGCAAACTATTTAAATAATTTAAAAACAACGCAAAAACTTAACTTGTGGAAAATTTCTTAATATTTTTATTATGTATGAGCGACATATTGATTCTGCAGCCTTGCTGGAAATACTCTTGATGGTAAGTGAATTCTATATTATTTTTAAAGACACTTCATTGCGAAGTGTGGTGCTCCTATACTCAACGCCTTTTTAATCTTCTAACCCTTTATTTAAAGCGTTCTCACATTAATATTGCTGGGACACAGCCAGAGCTATTATGGTGACGTATTGTACTTATGGGGATAACTAGCCACCCACCCACATGTGTTTTTGGCTGGTTCTATGTATGTATCCCCAGTTAGTCAGGTTTTCCTTACAACGGCCGATTTGAGTCCTGAATCTGTTTAGGGTCTTCCACGTGATTGTGGTGCCTTCCCGCAAACCATGGCCCATCTGCTTTCTTGTCCCGCGTGCCCTGACACATGTGTTCAGGAAGACTTGCTGCGCGCTAATAGTAAAATGCTGTTCGGGTGGCGGAGTACTGGTCTGGTAAAATTTAGCCATCGACTCGCTAAGAAGAATAAGAAGACTAGCCACTCGGACTGTGAAACGGTAGTTTTTTTATAGTATATAAATTCCGGGTCGGGCAAAATTTTTGGCGAATTTTTCGACGTCTTGGCTTTGTTTGTTTGTTAAATAATTTTTAAATATAATAATATTTAATTTCAATGTACCTAATACATTAATTAATAAGATGGTAAAATGAAGAAACAAAGAATTCCATTGATAACAAGGCCTTGACACGCTGATGACATTATGAACGATTTATTATCAACTTATTCAAATAAAGTAGCTATTAGCTTTGTATCCAAAAACCAGTAGATAACATTAATTTAAAAATCTTTTGTCAGTTATGCCTATTTCTTGCTTAATGTCACCTTGTCAGGTAAGTTTGACATATTTATAACTGATTTCATTAGCCAATACAATAATATTTTTATGAGTTTCCCTCGTGACGTTTGAATGTTTGTTTTTTAAATGTGGAATTGTATTAGAGTCGGAAAATTAAATCCACTAAAACAAAAATATTAGGTATGTATTGCATTTTAGGTGTTCGAATTTAAGCCTACTTGAAACTATATAATTATGTATATATATAGAGCAATTACAGTCTCACCTTTCTTCAACGTTGTTCCAACGTTACTTGCGTTAATTTTTAATAATTTTTAATATCTGAATTTGCTCCGTGTAACGGTTTTGTTATTTTTTTATTGCAATGTGTAACAAGACGAGCAGATCGTACACCTGATGAGCTCCACGTCTGCTACCTTTAGACAGTTCAGTGCCAAACAGTAACTAAGCAATTACTGTCTCGCACCGCCCTGCGCCCGCTACACCGAGACGACAGTTATTATCGACAGTTATTATCGACGAGCCATTTGGTGTAATGGTCGAGAAGTCGGCTATTACACCAGAGGTCGCGGGTTCGATCCCCGCACGGTACAAACATTTGTGTGCATGAACATGTCTGTTTGTATCGGTCTGGGTGTTTCTATGTATAATAAGTATGTATTTACAAAAAAAAAAAAAAGTATATAAGTAATGTTTATCCGTTGTCTGGCACCCATAGCACAAGCTGATGCTTAGTTTGGGGCTAGATGGCGCTGTGTGGATAATGTCCAGAGATATTTATTATTTATTTATTTATTAGGTCTCATATACCCAGTAATTTCACTAAGTTATTGTCACAGTATCATATTAACTTCCTAAAATCATCGCCAAGGTTTATACAAGAAGATACCTTAATCCAGTGAAGAAATCAAAACCAGTACATGTGCCAAGGCCAAGGCAGATAGTTCCCGCATTTGGCACGCGCGCCGACTAGTGCTCCCCGGATGTCGTGTTAATTGGATATGTCAGATGCCACTGGCTTTCACGCCCTGAGATAGTTTCCCGAGTCGTGCTTGCAAGACATTAACCTTTTCAACGCCAATGTCTGATATATCAGACAAACCATTTTCGTGCCCACCACGCCAATGTCTGATATATCAGACAAAAAAACATGATCAAGAAACGTTGTATTTTTACTTGCCTGAATGAGTTGAGTATAACCTAATAATTTTTTGGAATTATTTTTTTTAATGGTCGTGGCGTGTGGGGCACCATTTTCGGAAAAAAGCGTGGCGGGGAAAGGGTTAATTATTAGGAACTCGTCTAAATGCTGTCACGCCGTTACCAGATTTAAATTGAGCGCAGTTTTGACTCTGATCTCGGATTATCGCGGCATATTATTTGCTCTTTGATCGTAATTATGTAGTAATTACACGGAAATCAAAAATTATACTAGTTCTTGGTATGAATTTGAGGTTTCCTTAGAGCAGGAAATGGTTTGAATTGTGGACGGAACAACAGGAAGTATGCTTGCAAATACTTTGTTTTCTGATGTGGAGTCGTACTTAATTGGTTAATTTGAATAAAATAATAGCCGCTACAATTTGCAAAGTAACTGATGATCAATTTCTTGTTCAAACAGTTAACCCTAAAACAAAACATGTTTGAATTAAATTTTCCTTATTAGATTTTTACTGTTTTCATTTACTGCACATGATAATAGTTATAATAATTTTCATTTTTTTTTTATAAATCTGGTATTTTATTATGCAACAAGACGTCTAGGTATAAAATAATGGCGTTGAATTGTGTTATTATGTTTTTTAATTGATTTGATCCTTGGAACATAATTATTTTTTAATGTTTAAACAATTATCATTTATGGAAATTGACACAATACCTAATTATTTCAAAAATAATATTGATGTCTCAATTATGCTACAATCTTCTTATGTATTTTCAACACACATAGGATAGGAAGGAAATAAGTAGTTATGATTTGTTGTAACAGGAATTTATGTTAAGAAAAATTTAGCGAAGAGTGAATAGTTTAATTACAGCTGAAAATTAGTAATCTGTTTATTCAAAGAATGATTTATGTTTACGTTAGCACTAAATAAAATTAGTCTCTCAATATAATTATCTCTTGTATTCGAACATTTTACTTTTAGCTAGTTTTCCATTCATTTTTGTATTTTAGTTCAAGATGTGTTTAGGAGCCAAGGCATCCTTAGAATAAGCATCTGGTTCAATAACATTTAAAAATATCCAGTAACAGAGATAAATAAACCCTTTTCGGTTTGATATGTACGCAAATCTAAAGACATGTATCAACGTCAGGAAAACTGAAGACAGATTAAATTTTAAAGGCCATTAGGAAGAAACTGAAAAGGTAAACAGCGAACAATGAAACGGTCCCCTCTGGTAAACTTTCGAGAGTGAATTTGTCGCCGAGAAACATCAATCAATCTTGCCAGTCACAACTCTTAAGCGGCATTACGTATATATCAGCAGATCTTCCAGAGATATGTGCCATGAAATATTGCTTTCGAAGCGAGCCCGTTTCATGTTACGGTGGAACAGTACGTAATGAAGTTTCCGAAGTTGATTTCCTTTTGATTTTTTGCGGAGTATTTTTTGAGATATGCTGCTTCGCTTTGTTGTTTTGGTACGAGTATCCCAACTAGCACACAAGCTCTATAACAAGCCGTATACTGGTCGGTTAGAAGTTACTAATAAAGGCATGGGTTCCATAAGTAAGATCTACAGTATATGTACAAGCGCTTAAACCACCGCTGTACCCCCAAAAGGGCCCATTTTGTACGGCTATAGGATCTACAGTGGGTCTATGCGAGCGATAGTATACGCTTAAGTATCTAAAATAAGTTGTAATAGCACGACTGTATCGCCCGCACCTTATTATAGCACGACTGTAGCGCTCGCACCTTATTAAACCGCGTCTGTATCTCCGATTTAAAGTTTACGGTTCTTTATTGAATATACAGTGGCGATACAGAGGAATTTATAAAACATAACCTATAATTTTAATAAGATTAGCCATTTGGAAAGTATATGACAGTGAATTGCAGTGAGTAAATGAAAAATAATAAACAGGTAAGTCAAGTGTTGTTTTTTCCTTTTATTCGTATGAAATACAATGCGAGTAACAGTTTATTGTAAATATATACATTGTTTTCGGTAATACTTTCACGCGCCCTTCTATATATGCAGTTTTTTGATAAAAAATACATTTAATTATAGATTGTGAATTTTGAATTTAGCTTGTAAAAGATATTTAGGCTTTGTTTGTAGTTTTTGTAGTGTCATGGATGAAAAATAGTTACGTGAGTTCGGTTTTTTGTACATATTTATGATTTAAAAATTATAAATTAGTATTCTGAAAATCAATTTTATAAAAGCTAAATGGCGTCTCAGCTACAACAGCCTTCAGAGTTTACTAGAACCTTTCTACCGATTCATGGCGCTTGTATTTGCCGTTCTAGACCTTTGGGTTCTACAATTGTGGTATTAACGTGCTATTAAACGTTATGAGGTGTACAGCAGCAATTAATACTTCTTTTAAGAACCCAAGACTGTACAATGGATAATTGATACCCTATTATATCGTTTTATTTAGGAGTCCGTGGTCAGAATCTTAAAACCCTTCTACACTTGACTTATTATCTGGAGACTTTTGCATCAAATTCGTGTTTTTCAGGTCCTACAAGAAAACTGTGGAAATATTTCAACAGCTGCAATGGGCTACGGGAAAGCTTCTGAACCTCAATCTGAACCTACGTATATAATACTTTCAGACAACGCCGAAGCTCAAGTGCCGACAGAATCGGAACCAAATTCAGAACTGCAAAATATATGAAACATCTTTTAATTATATTAAATGTTTTATTTAGTCCCCCTCTCTAGTCCGGCTTCAGCCGTTTTAATGGCCATAGTAGTGGAATTTATACACTTTTACCTGTATAAGAAGTGTTTGCCATGCCTTATCCAGCTATTTGCCATAAAGTTGCTGTACAATTCTTAATTGTAGCGACTTAGGCGCTACTATAGAGTATTATGTATCTGCTGTAGATATAGCATTACAAAGGATTTCATTAACTGTACTCAACAGCTTAAGCCTATACAAGTATACAATATACAACTTAAGGCGTTTCAAAAGAAGTTAATAACTCTGTTCTAACGCTTTTAACTACAAAAACCTTCTACAAGATCTCAGAGCGCTACAAAAGTTACTTATACCTCCTCTTTACATCTAATGCCTGTACAATAACTCTATAATATGACTTTGTATCTCCTTTGGGGATTATTTTACCGCTCTACGGCCATTGTACCGCACGTCTGTTAAAGCGCTTTTAAATACGCTACTGTACAACTTAAGAAGTATAATAAACCCTTTGAACGGCTGTTATACAACCTTCAGGTGGTACAGAAGCAATTTAAGCAGCTTGCGTGTTTGTTGGGATAGTTACTTAAAGTAAGTAGATGTAAGCATTTAAGTTGTGTAATTATTGATCGAATCTCTAATATACTATTATGTTTTCGGGGTTCCATTAGGTTTAGTTTTAAAGAATTTATTTCTCATAAAAACATAATGTTCACTTAAAATGAGATACATAGTACAAGCAATTTACATAATTTTTACCTTTGTGGTACAAAGTCGAAAGTTACATTGAACAAACATACTCTTTTAATTTTGTTTTAAAATTAATTATATTATCGCAATTTTTTATGTGTTCTGGCAATTTATTGAAAAGCTGTACTCCGTCAAACAAAATCGTTCTTTGGCCATAATTTGTACGTGCTTTAAATAGTGTTAGTTTATAACGGTTTCTCAAGTTGTGTGTATAAGTTTTTTTATGAAATTGAATGTTAGAATGAATTGAATTAGTAGTGATATTTTTAATAAGTATGCAGGTGTAATAAACGTATAATTGTTTAATGTTTAATAATTTGGTTTTTTCGTATAATGTTTTTGTTGCGGTGAGGTAGGGATAATGAAATAGAATTTTAATAATTTTATTCTTTGAATGGGAGCCAAGTTAGTTTTAGCGGCGGAGCCCCAAACCTCTACCAAATATTCAAGATTAGATTTTACTAATGAATTGTATATTATTGTGCGTACTCTACTTGGGATGCAGTTTGAGACTTTCCGCAGTACGCCCAGAATGGGCATTAACTTTTCTCTAACATGTTCAATATGCGCCTTCCAAGTAAGCTTATCATCAATCCATAAGCCCAGATATTTTTCTCTAAAAGAGCGTTGTATTATTTCGCCATTAATAGTGAGAGGTGCAAACTCGGGTAAATACTTGTTCTTTGCTGAGAAAATCATAAATGATGTTTTGGATGTGTTAACTGTAAGCAAATTGGACTTTAACTATTCATTAACTATATTGAGGTCATTCTGAGCTTGGGTTATTAAGTCATGAATAGATCTACCGTAATAAAAGATGCATGTATTATCTGCTTACAATGTTAGCTTTCCAGAGAGACCGATCCTGCCAATATCATTTACGTAGATTAAAAACAATAACGGTCCGACTATTGAGCCTTGTGGGATTCCGTATGTAATGTTTTTAGCGGAACTGATGTACTCGTCTATTTTTACAACTTGACTTCTATTTTGTAGGTATGATTCAAATATTTTGAAAGCATTTCCTGTAATACACATATTATCTAACTTCGATAGCAGCTTACTGTGGCTAACGGTATCGAAAGCCTTCTTTAAATCAATAAAGATTCCCAATAGATTAAATCATTCGTTCATCATCATCATCAGCCTGTGATAGTCCACTGCTGGACATAGGCCTCTCCAAATGCTCGCCACGCCGATCGGTCCTCGGCCACTCGCATCCAGCTCCTGCCCAGCCATCTTGCGCAGATCATTGCTCCACCTGGCCTGAGGGCGTCCTACACAACGTTCACCGAGACGCGGTCTCCACTCATTCATTCGGAAAACTAATAACATGTACTTGTAATTACTTGATTTTTTTTTCCAGAAAAAAATCTGTAAGTTTTTGGCGTCACATAACCCTTTTGTTTCTGTACCATTACACAATTTAAAACTTTTTGTAAAGTATCGCAGTTCTATCGCCAGGCTTAATATTTATAAATGTCCTACGAGTAACACAAAGTAGAATACTGAGTAAGCTTTTTCTAAGAAGGCAGCAAAATCATACATTTCAGGAATAACCTTTTAATTATCATGCGTTTTGTTTCCTCCCATTATGACGCATTGTATAATGTTAATAATAATTTATTGCAGTGAAGAAATTGAATAGCTCAGTAAATAAAAATACAACGACAGTTATTACGTCCTTATCATTAATCTTAGCGTTTGAGTTGTTCACACCCAATTCCAAACGATCAAGTTATGAATATTAAACGTATTTATGAATTACTGATTGATTTATTACGGCTACTTAAGAAATAAAGACAATTTTTTGAACGTTAAAGATTTATTAATTGGTTAATCTGTATGATAAACTGTAACAGTGACCGAGCAGTTTCAAATGCCGATTGACTTGACTAACGTCCATGGTCTTTTGTTTTTTTTTTAAGCGTGTCGCCTGATGGTAAGCAATCACCGCCGCCCATGGACATCTGCAACACCAGAGGGATCGCTGATGCGTTGCTGGTCTATAGGGGTATGGGCCTCCAGCTCTCTCACAAACCAGACGAAACACAATTATAGTCACTACTAATCTCGCTGGTGTAATGTGAGAGGGTAGTTGGTACTTCCCCGGACGAGCCGGCCCATTCTTACTGTAAAACAGCATGGCTCTACCACGCATGGTTTGAATGAATCTTGGTGGGCAAATTTGGATGTTATGCGTACAATATACTTTGCATTTAATCCCATAAAGGACCACATGATTCTCATTGCAACTTGAACCTTAGAAGAGTTTAGTGAAGTTTTATAAGATACCCATGAGTATTCATTACACTAATGGGGAATCCTAACATCTCAGTAGTTTTTCCATGATGGATGGATGGATAAAAGATTTCTCCAATAAAATAAAATCGATTTTCGAAAATTGGATTTACCTATCAGGATCAAACAAATGCCTTTGAAAAAGCGATCTGTTACAAAATCCACTATATTAGATAGGCTTTGACAAAATACTTTGAATGTACTGACACAATCTGTCATGTCAAGTCAGTTTGGTTAGAACACGAAACATTCTCATCATCATCATCTTTGTAACAAACGCTACATAATATCATCTCAGAATAGCAAGATGCTTACGACAGCTGTCATCGGTTTGGCAGTAATAATGTTTCACAATTTTTGACTGTCAAATGTATGCAGAAAAATAACGTTCATGATTGCCGGCCCCGCTAACTTAGAGATGTTCATTGCTGTCATCTTTCGCTTACACATAGGTATTATCGATTGGTCGGATATAAGGTTGTGTTCCATTCAATGAGAGCACTACTTCGTGGCTATAGGCACCTTAACAGACGAAACCAATTGTATTCTTTGCTGCTCAAAGGATGTATTCAACTTAGATTAAAACAAATTATGGCAATAAAGATCAATGATTTATATCGTCGGCTTATTGCAAGAAGTCATTAACTACAAAAAGTCATTAACTGCGATATTGACATGGTTGGAATGACCAAAAGTTGCTCTTTATTATGCAAAAATCACTAAATTTCTATCTGCCATAGTTTCGAAGAAAAATTTTGTTAAAAATTGTTAAATGCTATTTCAAAGATTTATAATGCAACAAAATTAATTATTTTCCCTTAGTGAATTTTGTAACGAGAACATCGTGCGAATGTTAACAGTTAGTGATTTTTGACAAAATGAAGAATGTTAATTATAGGGCAGCAATACTCCATGCAGGAACGAACTTGAGCTCTGTAGAGGTTTAGGAGCTGTTCCGCAGTGAAGAAGCGCCTGACTCTGGAAAGGATTCCAAGCTTTTTAGAGGCAGATGCTGCTACAGACTCTATGTACCCAAAGTTTAGGTTGGAAGATAATTCCATACCAAGGAGCTGTAGTCGGTCAGATAGAGGGACAGATACGCCACGGAAAGAGGGAGTCAACTTAAATGCGCTCTTTTTTGTGGGGTTAAAGCTGACCAAAGTGGCATCTCCCCAGTCTGAGACAACTTAGAGAGACTGATTCAACTTGTCCAACATGTCTGATCTTAAAGTCTCAGTTTCACCACTACCTGTACGTGCATTGGACAAGTATCTCTCAACTACCGTGCTATCGTCAGCATACCCCAGAATTCCGGGAGTAGCCAACAGATCATTAATGTGTAGCAGAAAGAGTGTAGCCGAGAGTACTGATCCCTGAGGGACGCCAGCATTTATTTCAGGCGTGTCGGAGGTGAACCCATCAACAACTACTCTGATGGGACGTCCAGTCAGAAAATCTTTGATCCAAGCACAAACCGCAGCGGGGATCCCACAGGAGGGAAGGATGTTTGCCAATAAGGGCATCGTGCCAGACCTTGTCAAAAGCCTTTGATATGTCCAAGGACACAGCAATGGCCTCACCAAGGTTTTCAATAGCATCGCTCCATTAATGCGTTGCGTACTTATGAAGGGCCCCCCGTGGACCTACCTCTACGAAACCCGAATTGCGAAACACTGAGGATCGTTGACTTCCAAATACGCAAGAGGAGCTGGGCAATTTCAGCTGCTTTGTTGAGGTATTCTCTTGCTGTCTCCTCATCACCAGTGTGGGAACGATAAAGACAGGCATAAATATCTTTATTATGACCTGTATCCACCAGCAACCAAACAATTGAAAATTTGGAATCTTCAAGGTCACGGAGACGTCGATTAGGTACAGATGTTGTCTCGCACATACACACAGACCCCAGCACGCGGCTTGAATTTGTATTCCAGAATGAATCCTGGGTAGTGCAAGTAGGCCGCGTCAGCTGGACATCCGATTTGCGTCTCCGTTAGTCCTTAGTACCAACATGAAGCTTGGCGGATTCGAGATAATGGTAAACCGAATCGAGATTGGAGTGCAGTCCTCTAAACTTGATCTTCCTAGATTATCACTTTATAATTTGGCTGTTGACATTAGTAAGAAGTCATTAATTTTTAATTTGTTTTAAATTGAGGTTTGGCAAAAGGCACTAATTACATATTTTAATTTTTTTTTAAAGTCCTAACGTATATTTCGATGTGTCGATATTTAAAGCAGATAAATAAATTTAAGATCTACAAGTAGGTATTTTTATTTTGACTGTACCTTTTATACTTTATAAATAATAGCTATTTTTATTTTCAAACTTCATTAAGCCATTTCTCTAAATCATGATAATGCTAGTTAATGAGTTCTTGCAATAAGCCGACGATATGAAAACAAATATATTAACACTTATTGTGCGCATTGCAATAATTAGAATTTATCAAACAGGTCTATGATAGCGGTAATAAATCTTAGTTAAGTTGAATGTACTTTACGAATGCATTTTATTTGTATAAGTAAAACCTTCCTGATGATTGTGAGATCTTTGTGCGATTATAGGTATGTTGTTCATGCATAAAGTTGTACTGCGAGTGTGGTTAATGATATAATAATATTTCCACATTCCAAGAAACAAATGATAAAGACTGGGTTCTGCTTTAAAATAAAAGCGAAAATAGTTTTGCAAAACAAAAATTGGCTTTTTACATAACAGAAAATGTTTCATTATTATTTATGTATATTGTATAAGTAGATTATTTGTCTCAATAAGGTTAGGGCTTTTGGTAGTGACTCTGGCCACTCAGGGCAAACATTCATGTGTTTTTATTTGTACCTATCTAAGTATATATTTATGGTACGCGCGTTCTTTCTGTTATCCTTATCACGAGTGTTTAAGTTATTTAGTTTAGGGTCAGATCACTGTATGTTTGTTGTTAACTTTGTTAGTTTAACCTACATCATAATATATTTGTCGTTGCGATATGCAAAATTTTGAATAAATATTTTCAGAGTTAGATAATAATCAATTTCTAAGTTGATTCTTCTCTTTACAAACAACATTCCTTAGCATTAGTCACATGACTTTAGTTATTGTAACTAAATAATACTTTGATGCACATTTGCATTTTTAATTTGTAAAATGACTGGTTGTATATTATGATTATTTTGTCAGTATTATTATACTCTTAAAGTCCTTATCCAAGTTCACAAAAAAAAAATATTCACGAAATAGTTATTTATAAATGTGAACAAAACGTAATATTCAATGGTCACAGGTTTATCCAAGTGTATTATTTATCATAGAGTTTTTATTTCTCACTTTTATTAACTATTATGTTTACTTTACTTGGTGGACATAATGAGAAGCGCCCATTGCGGCCTTCGGACGCTCAATAAGCTGCCACACTGTACGCTCCTCCGATCTTTGATTCCTAACTATCATTATAGTTGTCTATACTAATTTATAAAGAGGAAAGACTTGGGTCGTGGGGCGTTTCGCCCCACGAGCTATTCGACCCGCGGGGCGAATCGCCCAAGGACCCTTTTTGAAGTGGCACTTTCGCCCCGCGGACCGAAACGCCCAATAACTTTTCGAAATGGGTCGATTCGCCCCGCCGTGGGGCATAAAAGAGCTCTCTTATTTGATGGATGATTTTGATCGAAAATATATAGTTTTATTACATATCTCTAAAAGTACAGCCGTGCACAAAATAACAGAGCAAACGAAATAATTTTTATGTTAGAAATGTCATAAGCCAATTGAGTACATTTTTGTGTTATTGCACTGCATTATTATTGTATGTAAAAATATTATGTAAAATAAGTGCAAAAAGGTGCCGATAAACGCGTACATGCATTCCAAGAATCTCAGGTAAAATTTACTCTTTGTTAAAGTAAACTTACCTGGCACATAAACAAAAGAATACCTGGAGCGCCCGTGCGGTAAGTAAGACCATAGAATAGATTTTTTTTTCTATTCCGTGACTAAGACGGTTAAGTACTGAATCTGTAATTATGCCACCTCTAAATTGTATATATTTTTTAAATAAATTTGATTATTACCGGAATTTATTTTTATCGGAATCTTTTATTTTCCCTAACCACTTTTCTACTCGTCTGTACAAATAAATGGAATCCTAAATTTTTTTATATGAGTCAAGCTGGGCATAAAAAATGCGCATTGGGTTGCTTCGCTCCGTGGTCCGAATCGACCCATTTCAAAAATGACTTGGGGGATTCGCCCCGCTATAACCACTGCGGGCCGAATGGCCCCATTCAAAAAGAGCTCTTGGGCGATTCGCCCCGCGGGTCGAATAACTCGTGGGGCGAAACGCCCCACGACCCAAAGACTTGATTGTTTGTTTGTATTGAATAGGCACCGAAACTACTGAACCGATTTGAATAATTTTTTTCACTCTTGGAAAGCTACACTATTCCCGGGTGACATAGGGTACTTTTTATCCTGGAAATGTGGGGGAAAGGGGGGTAATGGACAAAATAAATTACGCGCGGGTGAAACCGCGGAGGTGGCTTTAGTATTTCATAAATTTAAAATAGGCCTCTGGTTCCGGAGATACATAACCAAATAAAAATCTGCCAAATACATCGAAATGTTCATTCCTCATGAATGATTTCATGCGCAATGAGTGTGGTCACTGACATTTCGATGCAAACAAATGTAGAAGATTGATAGTAATCCTAACAACTTGATTTTAATGGTGTTTCACTAAAGGTAATATCATTGTAACAATATAATATGCGTGTTCTATTATGAAGGGCATATTGAATAGATATTTCATCAACAAATTAATTGGATGTATCGCAAAAATTAATATTAGATGGAAGGATTACTGACGCTTATGGTTGAAAGAATTGTGTATGTTTACCAATCTTTAATTAATTGCATATGTGACGGACGATCAAATTGATGTAGTAGTTAAAAAGCCGGTTAACACTAGAAGTAGTGTCTTCAATCCCTGCATGGTAAGTTCATAAACACAACAGGTTTGCATTAACAAACAGGTCTGTACTGGTCTGGGTGTTCTTATCTATACTTCTATACTATAATCCTTCCTACTAATATTATAAATGCGAAAGTCTGGATGTTTGGATGTTTGTTACTCAATCACGCCTAAACGGCTGAACGGATTTGGCATACGTATAGTTTATAACCTGGATTAGGACATAAGCTATAAAATTCCCATGGGAAACGTCTCATTCCCGCGCGAAAAACAATTTTGAAACCACTGAACCGATTTGAATATTTCTTTCACTGTTGGAAAGCTACACTATCCCCGGGTAACATAGGGTACTTTTGATCCCGGACATGTGGGAGAAAGGGGGGATAGTTGATAAAATAAATTACGCGCAGGTGAAACTACGGAGGCGGCCGCTAGTGTTGAAAAATTAAGTAGCAAAATCTAATTTTATCTTTGTATTAAAGTTATCATAATATTGTTTGCTAGCTGTACATGGATTAGGTCGAGATAAAGAGCAAGAGCAATAATGCAGCACAAAAGCCTAGTTAATGCAGTATGTTCATACAAAGTTGAGTTAATAAATTGCACATCGGTAATAAGTAATGTGCAAGATCTGTAAACACGGGCAATTTGGTGCCGAATACAAATTCCCCAATCAGAAAATCGTTGGATGCTTGTGTTAGCTCAGCGGATAAAGCCACAGCACAAAATGTACAGTAGGACTTTTATGCGCATGCTTATAATTTGTAGTTCTACATTAAGCAGCGGGGCGGTAGCGGCCGCGGGAGCGGCATCGGCGTAATATTTTGTATGGAATCCCATAGCCCCGTTCTCGAACAAAGCGGGGCGGGAGCGGGAGCGGCAGCGCAGGCAGACACACTGCGGTTCACCGCTTGACAGCATCGTACCGCTCTTGACGGCCAGGGTCAGGCGGTGACCGCAGTGAGCCACTCTCGCTACCGCCCCGCTGCCGCGAAGTTCAAGGCCGAGGCCTAAGACTAAAAATAAATATATCTCTCTAGACATTAGAGATTTATTATTATCACTCGTGCCATATGCAGATTGGAGGTCAGAAGCTCCAGACCCTAGGACCCAAAGATCACAATCCGGTATTTAGAAAAAACTGGCTACTTTTTACAATTTGAAATTTGATTGCAGTGATCCATTTGTCGTACCTCCAGTCTGTGGCTCACCGCGCTAAAATCATAAATCACGCATTTATTTCGTGAAGCACGGCCTGCTGCGGCCGCGGACCGCGCCACGTGCTTATCTGTTATTTGCAGCCACAGAGTACCTTTTAATAGAGTCATCAGTTAGATCGCCGTTCAGCGCCATCTCGTGAAACCGGAAGAAATTACATTTTTCAATATCTATAACTATAGCTACACCATTGACTAATATATATAACTACACTATACCTACGTGCCTGTATATAGGTATACGTATTTTATGATTTAATTTTTATTGTTATATTTTAAACTAAAATAGGCATAAATAAAACAACACATCTGACTAATATAATGTTTATTTATTTAAAACAAAGAATCTAAGTTCAAAACACAAGGCAAAGGTCGATAGGCAAAGAAATCGGAGTCCGGAAAACGAGGCGATGGGTCAGAGTGTATGGGGCGCCGGAGAGATCGGAGTCCTAAATTCAATGCACTGGTCAGCGAGGAAATAGATAAATCGGCGTCCAGGTGAAAAAGCAGGGTCGTTAAATAGAAAAAACCACAAGAAAAAGCAAAATATCACATTCGTGTCACGTAACGTAAACAAACGGTATTGACATTGACACTATTGACAGATAGCCATCCATGATTTTTCCGCTACGTTCCGTTCCCCCCAGATTCTGCATATTTAAATAAATTTACTGAAATTTCTTATGTATTGAAGGAAACAAAAGAATTTAAAGTAACAATTATAAATAAAATATGCGATACAATGTTGCGTAAAACGTCTCGCAAATTTGTCGCTAACGCCATCTAGCGATATAGGAAACTACTAAAGAGAGCTAATCCTCCTCCATAGAAAATTTCAAAGTATAGAAGTGAAAAGACCCTGTTTGCAGCGGAACGCAGCGCGTTCGGTTACGTGTTGATAAATATTGGGAGAGTTACGGGTGTGGGTCGAACGTTTCGTTGTCTAATCGGAAAATCGGAGGGGTTTATCAACTTGTAGCGTTTTAGTTAGGTCGGTTTTGGATAGTTCCAGTGTATTTCATGCACACTGCAGGGCAAAGGCATCCATCATTGAAGTCACTAACTCGATCTCAGTTAATATTAAACATAGAAGAAAATATATTAAATTGGTCATTTTCTTTAATTAACAATAGTCACAAAAACGTCCCAATATTATAATTTCCCAAATCTGACCGATTGCAATCAGCCTGCATCCAACAAAGTCCAACAACCTTAAAAGGTCATCGTGCCACCTTAAGGCATCTCATGCTGCGTTTATAGTCAATTAGTTTCCATTCAAGACCTTTTCTACCTAAACGGTCATCAGTTCTTCACATAATGTGACATGCTCAATACTTTTTGCGCGAAGGTCATATCGGTAAATTTGGGAGTTTACGGATCTCTAATTTCCAATTCAGTTTTAAACCGGAAATGTAATTCGTATTCGGTTCCAAAATAGTTATTTATGTGACTGTTGCATAATGAGGGTCATTAAAATACGAATGTGGTTTTATGAAACGAACGAAGTGAGTTTCATAAAAGGATCACATGAGTATTTTAATGCCTAATTATGTACAGTCACATACATAACTTTATCTTCATTCATACGATAAATGTCTATTTTAAAGTCAGGATCGATGTGAAACCGCGTGGAATATAATCCGTAGTACCAGGAGAGCAGAGAAGAACAAGAAGCTAGGCTAGCTCGCGTCTTTCAAACTCTTTGATTTAATGAATAGTTACGCTGCGGTTATGCTCTCCTGGTACCTTTGAAAATACATCAAGATGTTTTGCTTACATATGTTAGCTTCAAATTCATTAATTTTTACTTTTTACGAAGACGTTCGAAATTTGAACGTAATTAAAGTATCGGTTACCGATACTAAAATGTAAACATTACGATGCAGCCACAGATCCTTATATCTAAATGTAGGGCGTTTGCTCATCGCTCCTGACTATAAAATAGACATATTATGGTATGGATGTAGATAAAGAACTAAATATTGCTCTTTCCTCTTGAAAGATTCAATCACATTATTGTGTATTAAATCAAAATCAAAATCAAAATATTCTTTATTCATGTAAACTTGTATCAAGAATTTATGAATCGTCAATTACAGAGCACCGGCTTCGGAATGCAGTCATCTGTCGAGAAGAACCGGCAAGAATGACTTCTATACTAGATGTTTCTCACAACAATGATTGTCCAGTAATTTTTATTCAAGGTACGTAGTTTTTTTCACTGAATTGCTAGTTTATTAACACTAGGGTAACTTTTTCAACCATCTTCTAGCTGTAAAAGTCTAAAGTTTTTTTAATTATTTGAACTAAGATAGCCATTGACCACAAAGTTGCCTGATGTTAAAAAAAGCGTAGTAACGCTTTCGATGGAGCGCGCTTGCTTAGGAAGTTTCCCTGTTTTATTGAATACTAACAAACAATCAAATATTTTCTCTTAATAATCTTAGTATAGACTACCACTAACTTGTCTGTCAGTGCTGAAACTGACTCTAAACAAATTACAAAAGCTGTAGCATTACGAACATTAAAGCTCTTTTATGTCTTTAAATCGTTTTTACATGACTAAGCGTGTTAGAATATAAATACCGGAATAAAAATTTTACGGATTTAATAATTCCAAATCCTTCTAAAATAGTTTGTCAACAACCAAGAAAATTCTTGAGGAATGACGCACCACTAATCCACTAGTAAGAATTTCATAACTATAAAAAATTGTTATTTCCTTAATAAACACAAAAAAAATACAGCAATATTACACACATAACAAAGTTTTGTAACTTTCTTTTGCGTATACTTCCTTCTTTGTGGTTTTATCGCAAACTTTGGGTTATAGATTCAATTCGTTAGTCAAGAAAAAATTTGTTTTGAATGGTTTAAGCGCCAAGGCTTTCAAGCGAAAAAGCCTACCTATCATTGTAATCATGTTCTTAATGATACAGGCCTTTCCATTAAAGTGGAAATTAAATAGGCCAACATTAAACCTTAATTATATTATGTAGTTATTTTAAAACTAACATAAACACTAAAGTTTTTGGCATTAATTTTTTTTGTCAATAGAAACAGAATTCAGAAGCCATATTATATTTTAAAAACACATTTATTACTTGACGATTTAGTCCTTTTTTGTACCTACGTAAATAAAGAAAAACATTTCTTTTGTAATATTATTCTATGAATAATATCGAATCAATTAGGTATAAGCCGTTAGAGTACCTCCTTAACTCAAACTATAGCTTTTACAATTACAACAACCGGAACGAAGAGATTAAGGTAGGTCTGTAAACACCGCGCATCCATCAACGAGGCTCAATAGCTTATCCGAATCAATTAGAAACTCGCAGCTTATGTTAGGTATTAGACCGAGTTGTGTGGCGCCATCGATCTCACTGAGCGCGAAGAGCTGATTTGATCCTTATGCTGTTTGTCATATATTATGAAATAAAATAATTATTTTTGCAATCGGATTTATTAAAAAATCTCTTCAACCTACAAGTACTTTGACGTGCCTGTTATGAAGAAGTGCCGCAACTAACTTGACTGTCCTAGTCTCGACCATTTTTATTTCAATATACTGATTACGGTTAGCTAGAAGAACTACGTTTGCTAAGTGCTGGTCGGTGACTATCCCTAACTGTTCGAAAATCTTTTATTTTCAACCTTTCCGCTATTGACTCCGGTTTTTTAAAGCAGCAAGGAACTTAAAATAGACCAAAGAAGCGACTACAAAATTCTTTTTGAGTTCATTTATCATCATCAGGCATACGACGCCCACTGCTGAGCATAGGACCCTTTAGAAATTCTGTTTGATTAATAATGCAAAACCAATTTTCCCAGAATACTAATTGACCAACAGACAAGAATCAATAAAAAAATGTATTTATTAGGTCTGCGGACTCTGGAATGAGTAGGGATTTAATTAGTTTTTGCTAATCTGCGGCTTTCATATTTTGCATTAGGTTTATTCTGCATACATTATTTATATCTTTGTCATAATGAATTCTAAAGCCAGAGCTGAGTCATGTTTAGACATTAACATTTTATTAAAAAGTTTTATTTATGAGCAGAAAAGACAATAGATATTCTTTATAATGTCTGAGACCTATTGTCTTATTAAAAACAAAAGATCTTCTCCTAAGATAGATAGCGTGACTTTTCTCGAACGAAGCTCCGATGTATCATTTTAGAGTTTTGTACCTATTCATACAAAACTATTCCTCGAAAGTATACAACTATTAATAATGTCAGCCCGCGTCAACATATTGCTAACACGATGCAGAATTGTAAAATCCATTCACATCACCGGCTGTCATCATTATGTTTGTCTATTTTTTGATGTTTTGATGGCAAAGTTAGAAGTAAAATTGCTATAATATATAAAAAAAAAAATAAGACATGTCCGACACGCTAACAAACGTTGCCAGGCTTTTAGGCGCCATAACCGCGCAGGCTAGCTAGATGACCGTGTGTGGAACACTACTGTCAAAACTCCCCCGGATTTCCCTTTCACCCGATTGGGACGAGCTAGTTCTAGCCTTGTGGCTATTAACCAGCCCAGGTTTGCTGCTACCATGGGGTTAAAAGCAGCTGACTAGGGGCAATTGAGCGATTCCAGCAAAGGGGTACTCAACCCCCAGCCTGCGCTGAAGACGGTGGTACAGGTACCGGCAAACTTGTTGAACATCGGTCGACGGAGAGGGGGAAAGTTCGAGCATGTGCACGAACGCCCGCACGCGCTATAATTGGTCAGAGGTACATAATATGCTTCTAACCAATAGCGCACAGGCGTGTCAAAATTAGTGTTCTGCGCAATCCCTACCCGATATTCAAGAAATCTGCCAGTACCTGTAACCTTCTCGATAATGTGGGGATTCTAACATAACCTCAGTTGCTCTCCTCACGAGTTACGATAACCACAAATCGATTTATCTACTATTCTTACTACTACTACGACTACTAACACTAAAAAAAGAAACTTAAAACTATGTAAAACTGTTCAAGATACTAGGCAAAATATAAAATAAGAATCAAAAATAGCATATCGTGAAATGTTCTTAGTATCGCTATATTATGCATAAAACAATCGTATATTGTATTTTTATCTTTGTATAATTTTCCAAGAATACTTATTTAAAACGATTAGATTTACATGCGAGATAATATAATTCTCAATATTTTTATAACTTCCTAACGATTATTATAATCTGACCAGAACGTCTGTCAAGTCTCTTGTTTCTTCCTTGACGAAATAAAACAAATAGATCATCTTACGGTTACATAACAAACATGAAAGAAGCCGTTCACATACCATTTAGAGTCATTTAATAGGCCAATAAACAACAATCAGGAACTGGCTATAAATTATTAAAACAAAGACCAAACCACGAAATTGGTATGAATTATCTATTTCGTAAAGTGATAAAAATATCATATTTTTTCAACTTGTGGGCAGCAGTTTATGTTTATGTCTTCAATGTCACTCGTCTGTTTGCAATCATTAGGTTAAATCTAATTTCTAAAAATCAGGTTACTGGTTTGCTAAATTATACTTTTTAATATACAAGTAAATAATAAATAAATAAATATCTCTGGACATTATTCACACAGCGCCATCTAGCCCCAAACTAAGCATTAGCTTGTGCTATGGGTGCCAGACAACGGACAAACATTACTTATATACTTATTTTTTGTAAATACATACATATCATACATAGAAACACCCAAACAAAAATGTAGTTATTATAAAAATAGTTTTCGCCCGTGTGGCCATTTACTTGTAGCATTATGTCGGGATAAAAAGATTAAGAAGTCATTTCCTAAGGTCAAGTCTATTTCATCTAAAATGGTTTAGTAGTTTAGTCGTGTTATTAATAATATTAGTTTATTATTTACACTAATATTATAAAGAGGATATATATTTGATTGTTTGTTTGTTTGTATTGAATAGGCTCCGAAACTAATAATTATTTCACTGTTGGAACGCTACACTATCCCCAGATGACATAGGGTACTTTTGATTCCGGAAATGTTGGGGGATGGGGGGCATATTTGAAAAAAAAAAAGAAATTACGCGCGGTTGAAACCGCGGGCGTAAGGCTATTTTTTATATTCGATAAACATAATCGTAATGTTACGTAACTTTTGGTAAATTAGTTTGCCATTAAATACTTGAGAAGACTTCGTTTGTATCCCATGTATGAATAGATGTATGTATAGAATCTATCTTAAAATCTTCGTCATATGATAATAAGTATTCCCACACATTACGTCAAGTACTTTGCTTGTCAATTAATTACAAAATCCATTATCAAAATCCCTGCCTAGTGAATTGTTCCCAAGAAATACGGACAGTACATATTGGAATACTACACTAACGGCTCTCATACCTTCGATTTATAAACCCCAACTAATATATTTAAATCGTATTAATATTTAAATCACTTGAACGATTGAGTTGTCAATAAATTGAAGAATGTGGACTTGATACAGACTTTTTAACGGTCATGATGTTTTTAAGGAAAATATTCGTTTGTTTATAAAATATATACTCTCATTTAATGTAATATGACATTTTAGTGTTTTTCTTTTGAATAGCCAAATTAAGTGA
This sequence comes from Mecyna flavalis, assembly GCA_949319885.1. NCBI lineage: Eukaryota > Metazoa > Arthropoda > Insecta > Lepidoptera > Crambidae > Mecyna > Mecyna flavalis. Next base: position 14,914,887 of record OX439426.1, read on the forward strand.
TAAGTGGGATCACTAATAGGTATGTCAATGGATTGACATCGGGGTCAAAGATTAATCTTGCGAAATGGAGACTGCATAAGTAAAGCAAATTCCTAAAAACTTGAAATGTTTTGACGTCAACAATATTTTGTTTTTGATGACTTTTCTAGAGCGATCTTTTAATAATTCGATAATAGGTATAATTTGGACGGTAGATGACGATTCAGTTTGAGGAGCGTCGGAACAAAAACCGATATGTCGCATTTATGCCATTATTTTTTTTTATTTTTTTTCCGTTGCAAAATGTTGTATTACATACCCATACATACACATCAGGAAAGAAATCTATTCAAAAACAGACATTTCCAGCTTTAAAAAAATATCACAAAACAGTGGTCTAATCAAAACCCGACACATACATATCTAAGGAGGTTCAGTTTCTAGTTGTCGTATCAAAAACCGATAATTCCTTTAACTTTTTTCTAATTTGTGTAAAATACGGTAACTTGGATATATCGTTTTTTGTTCCGATGCTCCTCGTTTACAGTCACATTATAGGTTCCAAGAATCGGGGAGATTTGCCACGAATACACTACTTATTTTTACCTGATTGCGTGTTTAATCAATATTGTATATAGGTAGGTATTAGTTAAATATATTATTTTTAAAGCTATAAAGAAAGTAGTCTATATTTATCATTATTTTTATAATTTATAATTTTTAAAGCATTTTGCCGTCGAAATATACTTACTTACTCCGCTGGCTCAGCGACCCGAAGTGGATCTTGGCCTCCAACACGAGATTACGCCACTGCTCCCTGTCTTGAGCAACCTCTTGCAAATTGACAGGCCCCAGCAACTCGAACAGGTCCCTCATGACCATATCTCTCCAGCGGTACTTTGGACGCCCGACCGGCCTTCGAACACTTGGCACCCCCATGTACGCACGCTTCACCGCGCGATCCTCCTCCATGCGTTCTACGTGGCCCAGCCAGCGGAGTCTGTGGGCTTTGGTTTCTCCCATAATGTTAGGCTGCATTATGAGTTCCTCAACCTCACAGTTCTTGCGTATTCTCCAGCTGCCATCCTCGTTTCTCGTCGTCGTTTCGTCGTTTCCGTCGAAATATATTTACACTAAATTATAGGCGCACTACCAACTATGTATGTTACTGAGACCTTAGCCGACCCACACTCGCTCGGACTGAGGAGGGCTAGGGTTCTAGTCCCGCCTGATACCTGGAAATTTTTTTTTAAATATATTAATAAAGCCTATATCATTCTCCAGCTCCAAAACTACGCCATGACCATATGACATTTTTGACTTAGAAGATTGTATTTGCCCTGATAATAACAAAAATAACAATAACATCGATTACTTTTTAATGTTAAGATCAGCCTGTCGAGTAAGTATGTTAACTTATTTGTCACCTTAAATGTACAATAAAAACATTTAGTTACATCTTTAAACAACATAATTATCGAGAATAGCTTTTCTCCAGAGCCATGTAGCAGGATGTAGAATAAACCAGTAAAATAAATAACCAACTGTAATATGAGAAGATGAAAGTGCAATCGAAACATTCCGCTGTTAGTTTTGTGTAAGGCAATAAATTCTGCAGAGTATCCGATGGTTTATGAGTGTTGCAGAGTTATGAATTAAATTATCACAGCGTTGTTTTTGTTATCACGACATGCATATTGATATCAAACGTCATATGGAAAAACGGTGCAAAATGTTACTATTGAGTGACGCATTGGTTTTCGCTGTCGATCGATTTAGTATAAAAGTTGAAAAATTTATGATTTATATCATAAATGGCTGTGTTCCAGTGTTAATGTGGGAGCCAAAACACTTGACATCAAGGCTCAAAAATCAGATGAGCCTACAGTCTGGCAGCACATTGAGCGACGCTTCCTGGTTAAGTGTCCTTCAATGGAATAGGCCGCAGTGGCCTAGATTAGTTTAGTCAGATAACCATTTTACTAGATTGTGGCCGTAAGATAGTTATAAATCGCTTCCTTATAACTATCTTACGTTATACAATTATTACCCTAGGGATATAACTATATTACGGCTTTATCTATCTTACTGCGACATGTACACCAGCCAGTACAGCACAGCATGACAGTGCACGTTTGTTTTCTTATACGTTTACGCAAAAAGACGAGGTATTTTTTAGACTTATTTGTTAACGAACCTTTTCTCAAGAAGTCATTAAAATATAAAACAAATTGTTATCAATTAAAAAAAGGAAAGTGTAAAACCTATTTAAACTAAAAAATAATACAATCTCTTTATCCATCTAAGATTGACCCCTAAGAACATGGCTAAGACCGTAAAATCCGTACACGCCTAATTTAAAACTACTGATTTATATAGTTATTGGTATTTTTTGTATATTATCTTACAAAATAGTCAGAAAGAAAGTGCATAAATTACTGACAAATCTAAGTTAAAATCCGTGCGGTTCTTTTAAATTCGGTTGGAAACGTGTCTTTTTATCGTGTTTATCTCGTGATCCTTCGCGCGTTCAATATTTCTTACTAACTCCGTGTCTCTGGGCTGAGGTCATCGGTTTTGCGCGGCCTTGCACGGTCGCCGACCAACAGCACCCGTGACATTTCGAACGATATGTCTCGTAAGATTATGAATAACATATCTGCCAAAGGTAAAAACAACCGTAGCCTCTTCAAATACGACTTATTCTTGAACGACGCAAAGATATTGTTTATATTTTTTCTTGGAATCCAGTTGGAATTTGCTCGAATTAGTTATTTGACAACAAAGACGTCATTGATGAAGAAAAACATCGTAAAATTAATTTATTCTATACATTATTGTAATATTTTACATCCATTCGCTGGATTCCTAAAAACGAAAGTTGTTTTTATAAAGTGTGAAAAATTTACAGCTATTAATAATGACTTCTGTTAATTAATTTTTACTGGAAAGAAATTCGATTGAATTTAGGATTAGTAATTCAATACGCAAAGCGTGGGAACTTATTTTATGACCTAAAAATAAAAGAGTTCATTTATCTATTTAAGAGTTCTTATTTTTTTTTATAGAAGCTCAGTACATTTAACCTGATGGTAATTAAAAGGGGAGTCCACCATAACAACAGATAGAGTTATATCCGTTGGCACCGCAGTTCTTTTTCTTGCTTCGTTTGAAGGAAACCATGTTATAGAATAGGGGAAATACATGAGCTGGTTAAGAATTCACTTCTTTAAGGATTGTAAAAGTGAGGAATCAATGAACTTTTTGGTGAACACATTGGAATACTTTACACATTTAAACACACCTTCAACAAATCGACATTTTCACGCGCACTAATATTTGTAAAGTACGATAATCGAATCCACGACTTCTGGTATAGTAATAAACACATGCATTTTAAATTAAAAAGCCAACAAGCTAGTCAAATAGGCCCCAATAAAGATTAACAATTAAAAAAAATATACATTGCGCATTACTTTTACCGAACCACAGTGACAACTGAAATGGTAAAGTACACAAACATGCTACCAAATATTAACTACAATACTGGGAACTGGTTTAATTTGCTTTAAATAAACAATCACAAATAATGGCTTGATGAATAGCATTTTCATTTGGTCAACATTATGGCATGATAGTATGTACAATTTTATTAAATTTTAGTTATGACAAAGTACACATAAACCGTTGTAATTCGAATACTTAATTACTACTACGAGATCGTAGGTACTCGCAGAATGAATTTATGAATTTTTGTATGTGTTATGATAATTAATATAAAAGTGTTTGTTTTTCCTAACGTAACAATGTTCTAGAACTTTATATGTATGACTAATAAGAAAATATGATAAAAAAACTAGCAGCAGATTTAATTGTTGTTCTATATTTTCTCTAGGTCATCAAAACCGTTAGTATGTAAAACTAATATTTGTAATCTTGCAAAATGAAATGTCACAATAACTCTATTTGATAAGCACTTAAGCCATATTAATGATTTTTACTTTCCGATGATAAAATACGTTAATAAATAACGTTGTATGAAAAATATTCGAGTATTGTTCTCGGCTTCGATATAGGCACTCAACACCGTTACACCATAGTAGAAAGAGTACACAGTACGTTATCTTCGTACGGACGGAAACAGATCAACTGAAATACAACCTTATATGAAGTGAATAAAGCTAAAAATTGGTTTTAGAAATAAATGTCAGATTAGGGTAGTCTGATGAGCTATCGACTACAAACGCAACGCGCGCAGCTTGTATGTGTGCGCCATAGTATCTAGCGTCCAGGAAGGCGGTCGCCTCTCTCTGTTAGGACGTGATGGCACAGAAAGAGGCGGCGGAGCGGGAGCGAGAGAAAAGCCCTCTCGCTCCACTGCTCCGAAGAAGTCGGAGGGGGAGGATAAGACGGATCTATGATCAATCGTCTCTTCTCCCTAGCAATGGGGGCTGCGGGTCGGAGGTGTTGGACATCTCCTCCTGCACTGCACAGGCCACAGTTACTGACCAGGGTGGCAACAACCAGGCGCTCCCGGCCGTTGCTGTCCAGTCTCCTCCCTCCGCCAGGGGGAGGCAAGCGGGGCCCGTCATGTAAGAGGCGGGCGGGTCCTGCGGTGGCTCTGATTGTCAGGGTCTATCCTAGCTCAGAGAGGACAATGCAGGAGCGCGGGGGCGGGGGGTTTAGTGGGTATTCTCCATGCACCAGTCTTCATAAAGACTGGGGCATGGATTGCACGAGTCCCACTCACGGCTCGCCTACCCCAGACGAGTTATGGTGCTTGAAAGCATGCCCATTAAGAAAAAAAAAATAGTATCTATGCGTCGCCGCACGCACAATCACGATACTATGGCGCACATATATAAAATTTACAAACATATGTGCGCAGGGTGCAGTTTATGAAGATAACGTACTGTGTCCTCTTTCTACTATGGTTACACTGATGTCATGTTGAGTGAGGCTCTCGAACTTGCTCAGGTTATGGGTACTTGCTGACGGTTTGTAAACCGTTAGAGTATGTAAAATTTTACTGCAAATAATTTTCATAAATAATGCAATTTGGATTCGTCTGCAGCTAATAATAAAATGCGAGAAAGTGATGGCGAGTAACGGAAGTTTATTCTGAACTGCTTCTTTTATACAGTTAGTTGTGTGTGATCACTTCAACAAAAAAACTATTGATTGAAATTATTTGGAAAGGCAGTAGGAGCAGAAGCGGGGGAAAATACGGCCGGTATTTTGCATAGTAATAACATATGACTTTAATTTGAATCACACACAGCCCGCTTTAATGAAAATATGAATAAAGTAATCATCTGCCATATTAAAATTGGCCTATATTATACCACTTTAGGTAATGAAGTATAGTGTACTTGAGAAATCGTCCATTACTTTAGTATATATTCTGTGCCATGACCAGAAAACTCAAACTGTCTAAAGCATGAAGTAAATTATTAATCTAACTTTGTTCACCTATACTGCCTTGCTTCGATGAAAATACATATTAATTATAGAAAATACATACTAAATCTGTAAAATATACAGCGATTCTGACTACGCCACGGAATGACTAAGACTATTTTTTCCTGAGTTGAAAAATATGTTTCTATTTTTATGAACGTTTAAATTTCTAGGTATTCGTCAAATTATTCGGATCTTTATGCAAAAATATTCAAAAAATAACAATTATCATGTAAAAATACCACAATGCATCGACCCAATCCGGAGTTTTCTTATACGATGGCGCCGTTCTCGATAACCGTCGCGGTATATTACCAAAAACAGGAATAAATGTAAATAAAATGTGTAAGAATGTTCGGAATGTACCAGCTATTAATTGTGGTTTGCGGACAACACGCGATTAAACCAGTGTAGGGAACATAACAGTAAGGTGAAGGCTGGCGGGTGCGCATATTTATAAGAACAGGGAAAATAATTCTATTTATGTTTTCTCGGATTGATATTGTAATAATCAATATTAGTAAATATAATAGGACATTTTATTTACTAATAACTGAAATGAAATATGGCCAATTGAAAACTGTAGCTGTATTATTATGACGTTTGTTTGACTTAAAAAGAACATTTTAAGAAATTAGAAAGAAGAGTTTTAGTCCCAATAAACTGCAACATTGAACTCTCTCTAACTCAGATTGGATATCAATTCATATTATCTATTCAACCTTTTAGTGACAACGAGATAGTATCTGAAAAGTCTTCTATTACATAAAAGTAATTATTATCACAATAACTTTACTGCAGCATAATATTTAAATGTAGGTATTGTTTTATAACAACGTCAGAAACATTAATTATTATCACACTTTTGTGTGTTAATAATTTATGTTTCTTGAATTAGATGGACAATGGACATGTTATACTGTATTTTGTCCCACTGTGGTGCGGGACAGAATCGGCGTCACGCATAAGCGCCGGCGCCGACCGACCCCGTGTAAGTCTCATCACGGAACTACTTACTCCGAACTTTGAGTTAGGGTTGTATGAAAAAATGGAAAAACCTTATCCGTTTAATTCTAAACCTATTTTTTGTCAATATTTGTGTTTACCATCTCGGCGGTGACGGAAAATTTCTTATGGAAACCTGATTTTAGATTACAATGGCTGTGTCGTCATGGTAAAAATAGTCTGCCTGCCCTATTAAAAGTAACGGGGGTGTTATGACAATAGCTCCAATGTAAACTGGACCTGATCAATCCAGGATCATAGTGCAAGCGTACGTAATGAACAAATTATGTCGTAATGGATGTATTTATGTTCCACTCACTAATTTAAGTATATTTTTTTATTATATTGTAACTAAAAATGATTTGAAAGTTGTTCTATATCTATGTTATGTCAGATCAGATTATGACATCAACAAACAAATTGTTAAAACATTTAAACGCCCATCATAAAACTGTCAAGTTCTTAAAAAAAAAATTATTTATAATAAGTATAAGAAACACGTGACAGAAATTTAAACTTAAACTTTTTGACGAAAGAATAAACTATTTTTATTAGCTTACTAGATTTATTCTAAGAATTACCAAAAATAATCAATTAGTATTTATTTAATCAATACATTTTTCTCATGACGTAAGAGGACGCATGTTTGTAAATATTTGAGTTCTCCATAATTTAAAAAGTTGATATTATCTAAATGAGACCTACAGTCACTTATCATTTAAATATAAATTATTAGTATTCCTAATTAATTCGTGGTATGTGGTCTTTATTTTTGACAATAAACAATGGCCTTGACAATTGAATGATGGAGTCAGATTTCAAGAGAAGCCTTTGTCTAAATCTTTCGTTATCATTGTTACTGAATAGTAATTTTATATTTATTATCTGCCATATAAAGTTTACACGAATTTAATTATCAATAAATTTTAAGTTGACTGACAACCGTCTAAGTTATGAAATGTTTTGACAATTTTATTAAAGGAAATCTAAATTAAAAGACCAAAAACCAGAGAAGCCCTAAGGAAATAGCGAAATAATTTCAATGCCTCTGGTGTTGCAAGTTATCCTTTTGCTCCCTTGCCTCCTTTTTTAAGCGTTATTATGTAAATATAGTTTCATTAGAGACATGAACATTTTATTATTTAGACACAAAAAAAAGATAAATGTTTTTTGTCGGTAAAATTTGAGCATGTGACTCTTTACACTTAAAACTTTTTTCTAGACGTTAGGGCACTTAACACTTAGGGCAGGTTAAATATTATTATGTTCATAGTCAATAATGGTGTCATTACAATCTAAACAAAAAAAATCAATGATTGTGATGATATGCAAGAATTATTTAAAAAAAAACATATAGACGTCAGGAACTATCCACTAGAATTGTTGACTTTTAACACTAATTGTGGTTATGATACCGCTTTCAAAATAGTTCCGCTTTAAAAAATTACTCAACAAAAGGGACTGACGTAGCAACTAATTGTTGATATCTCTAATAGGATTAAATGTAATGGATGGCGCTGAGAATTTCATGATCAATTACATGTGCTTAACGAATAACCCAATACTGGGCATTCCACAGAGGTCATGCATTGTTGGTCTTCTATTGACGTTCGCAAAGCAGGAAGAGCTTTTGAAAAGATTATAACCTTGAATTTTGATTTCTTAGGGTTTATCCGAGTGAGTTTTAGGAATCAATTTATGATTGTTCTTAGATATAAGATGTCGTGAGGAGATCGTCACGAACCCCGGTAAATACTTCGGCCCTGATTCAGAAATTTCGATTGCTTTCTGATATCTTTCGATATCAGTCACTGTATCTGAAGAAGCATTTAAGTTTAGAATATTGTAATGTAAATATCAACAATTCCATACATTGAACCGCCTATAAATAAATATTATTGGCATAGAATATTATTATATTTTATAGTTACACGATTACAAATGCATTATTGCATTGTTTGTTTTTGTAAATTAAAAAGGTTTTAATGTTACGAGTAAAATATACTAACTAGGTTGTGACAGTAACTCTTTAATAGTGTCCTATATTTTATGAAATGCTTGTTATTATCAGCCTATTAATGTCTTTCTTCAGGAGAAAAAAATATATTGAAATCTTGTATATTTTTATTTGTGCAAATGTCTTTATGGATATACCTACCTATTTAAATTAATTTTATTGTGGTTATATGTAACAGATACCATATTATTTCATCTTTCAATTTTCGAGGAAAAGATAATACACAAATAAATTACCTATGCCTAAGTCGTGAGTACAAAAAAATGAGGATGTATGTTAGTAAATGTCACGGTTTTTAAGCGTGACAGGTCAGCACTTGGTGTCAAGATCCCGAGTAAGGCCAGATTTGCCCGCATTTTTGTTTCAGTGAAGGCAAAGAAGGCAAACAAGCACTAGACTAGATTTATTATATCCACGATATAAGAATATTTTTAAAATATTATTATATAAAAAAGTAATTACCTTACTGTCTCAGTACATTTACTGATAACAAATAAAATATTATGTCTATTATACGGATAGATCAACATTAATAACATTTGATTTGGAAAACCATTTAAATTAACACGGAATCTACATTTTTGAACAATTTTAAGACTTGTCATAGTGGTTTTCATTGGTATTCATTGTTTCGTAAAAAAACAAAATTTTATACAAAAAATATAGTTGCTCTATAAAAACTTGTCTAAGATTGCTCGTCACTCATTTTTTATGGAAGATACTTAGTTGTCTTTGCACAGTCTATAAAATACAAATAGTATGCTGATTATGATTTCCCTCCCTCATCCGTGATATTTGTAAACTTTATTTAAAAGGGTTTTTATCGGTCATTGCCCAATTACATCAAGTGTACATGAACACTAGCGTTCAGCCAGCGGTTATCCCATTAAAATATGATATTTTCCGGGCTAATTAAACGGTAGTTAAGTTTCAGCTTAAACTATCCTCATAACAAAATCACGTCGATCCATTGTTCCTTGGTAACGTGAACGAAGGACAAATTCGACGATCGAACTACGAATCGGACTAGTCGGAATAAACGACAAACAACACTTAAGTACTTATATTTTGTTATACCATAGTAACTGTGCATGTTTACATATGCCGGGGATAAAAAAAGCCTATGTCCTAATCCAAATACTGGTGGTCTCTTTGGTTCTTGTGGTTAAGGCCTCGGGCTTGAATTTCTCGGCAGCGGGAGCGGCGGCGCACGCAGGCGCACTGCGGTCACCGCTTGACGTGGGCCGTCAAGGTACGATGCTGTCAAGCGGTAAACCGAAGTGCGTTTGCGTTCGCCGCCGCTGCCGCTGCCACCCCGCTGTGTTCGAGAACGGGTCTATGGGATTCCATACAAAACATCTCGCCGCCTCCGCTGCCGCCCTGCTGCCCGCGAAATTCGAGGCCGAGGCCTTAGGCACGCCTAAAAACGTCTTAGCATAACTGTAGTTAGTTTTGCATTTATGAAATTAATAATGACATGGATTAGCATCGCACACATTTTATATTTATGTTGGTATTTTTTAAGTTTTGTATTTTAACATTAGTATAAGAATCAATAACTATATTTGCAAAAGGATCGAAAATTTAATAATACTATAAATATAATAATAAAGATATCGGTGTTATTCTTATGGTGGTCCTTTAGTCTCCATCGCCTTTACTAATATTATAACACTCGTAAGTTTGTCCGTCAACTTTTCCATTTTAAACAGCTCAAGCAATTCAGTTGAATGTGAATATGGTTAGGTGAAACATAACGTTATCAAAAAGACATGGGATATTTCCATTCCAAATAATTGGCATTATATTTTTTATCGGAAAACGAATTCTGCAAGTAAAGCCACGAGCACAGTTAGTATTCTTAATTGCCGTATATGGATATAAAAATTATAAAATTACCATTAATTTTACGATTCTAACTTTAATCTGCATCCGAAATACCCCGCAGTAATTTGGCAGGCAAGGTGGCAGAAATTCAAAAGAAAAAAAAGAAAAATAATAAAAAAAATGTCGAGTAAGGTCGTTTGAAAGGTCGCATTCCGCTGCACTCTCATGCTCTTTTTTTTCTTCAGACATTGCACCCAAGAACCGGGTCTTAAGTTTATGGGATATCCAAATTCTTGCGAAATGTACGAGGGCCTGACCAATAGCGGGTTTGAATACGCACCAAGACCGAGTCACAGAATTATTCAATTGGTATCATTAGGTACGTATTCAGTGTTTGAAACGGGAGATCTCTTTATTTTTATAGAAGACTGGAAATTAGTAGTAGATTTGCTATTGTACCTATCTTTTTTATATTATGTACGACAAAAGTAGCACTGTAGCTTTACGGTATAATTTCGACGAGCACCGGAGGCCTAAAAACCAAATTTTGTAAAAAAATTATAATGTTTATTTCAATGGTAAAAAAACTCCATATGCCTGGATAAAAACATGAAGAATTAAAAAAGTTTCTTTGAGTCTTGCAATAAATGAGTTTATTAGGAAAAAATCAAAAAGGAAGTGATTTTTGCTCAAGTTTCTGTACTACATAAGAATTTAATTTTTATGTTTTTATTCGCGCGAGTTGCTATTAGAGTTCCGGTTTACTATTGTTTAGTGTTTTCCTCACTTATTTTAATATTTGCATCAATTTATACGAAGTGGATTGATATATTATTTAATATATAAATACATTATTTTTGTACATATAAAATACTTTACTGTAGTTGTTGAATCTATGTATATTTTACATAGAAAGCTCGTAACTGTAAATATACAATATATATATTTCTATGTAATACTATAAAAGCTCAAAGATCGGAAGGGCCTACATGTGGCAGCACATTGAGCGACCTTCCAGGTAAAGTGTGGCTCAAGAGGCTACAGTGACCGCTTAGCTTACATAAAGGTGGGCTGCGAGCCTGTATGCTCACTTACGCGTAGTATAAAACATTTGATTCACCACGGGCACACATACATAGTACAAGTTACACTTATGTTTGGGGCTAGCCGACGATTTGTATCTGTATACTTTCAGTGTTATTTATGTATTTACTGAACTTGGTATGGAAAGCAGCTTAAGGAGCTGTAAGATTAGTCTGTTGGAGTCTGATAAAGTTCTGAAGTCAAAGTTGAGTGTTGAGATTCTTGACCTCTCAAATAATTTAGCCTATTCAAAAATGAATTTGTATACCGTACCAAAAAAGTTAAGTCTGGTCCCAAAATGTTGAAATGCCGACGTTAACAAACACTTCAAGAAAAGGTTGATAAGGGTACTTTATTTATTCGGGACAAAACCTGGAATCGAACTCAATACCTTTTACGCAGAGCGGATGCCTTTAGCTGTCACCTAGCTGTGTTCCATAACAATATGAATTCGAGTACCTTTTAAGATAATTCTTGACTTTTAAAGCACCATTATTCAGTGATAAAGAAAATTTCCAATACATGACGAGCTAAAATAAGGTGTCATTGACCTTAATACTTGCATGAGTCAATATTGCACGTATTGCACCGTAGCGAATTAAAAGATTGTATCCGAATCATCATGAATCGAAGCAAAAGGTGTGCCAATGCACTCTGCGTTTTGAAACGTAACAAGAAGTGCAGATGTGTGTGTGCGATACTAAAATGATGAATTTATTTTCTTTTTCTTTTTTTCGGTGTTAAATAAGCTAACGGATGTTTTTTCTTGAATTTTTTTTTTATAATCTTCTCCTTATTCACCAGTAACTGAAGCTGTGAAATTTATAATTTTTTATATTTATTTTATTGCACCTCAAAACATTTCTTATCGGCCAGAGTTTGAAACTAAGTACTCAAAGGAGAGCCTATAGAGTTGAAGCGTTTTGAGCGACGCTTAGGCAGCATTTGGCGACTAACCATCAGTTGGATTACAACTTTGTCACCTAATATACCTAGCATAAATAGAAGAAAAATCTATTGGATTTTTATGTAAAAATAAACAAATAAAAAATCTGTTATTAATTAGCTTAATTAGTAAATAACAATAGGACAGGCCAGAGAGAATTGAAACATGTCACCGACTTGACTAACATTAATATAAATGATTACGAGTACCTATACTTAAATGACATTGCATTTGTACAAAATTTGATCTTTTTTTTACCTAAACTATACCTATTGTTTAAAACCCCAAAAATTTTAGTCACGAAATCATATCTATAAAAATGACACATTTTACGAGGGAAGACCGTTTAGGTGTTACCTGATTCAAAAATGTTATATATTTCCGGATCAACGCCGGAGCTGGTGGATTTTTCCTCAATAAAATTTTAATTTTACTTACGCTGAAAAGATAATTACTAAGCCATGATTTTACGCATGAGCCTTGCTAAACTGAATATTGTTAATCCTTCTAGCCCCGGATTACTAGACACAATAGAAAATCTATTGTTATGCGGCACCCGAGTGCCGGTTCGGCGTTGAGTGGTTAAAAATAAACAGTCTGTGATTTTTACATAATTGTTTGTCCTGATTCAAACCTACGACCCTCCTGGCGCATAAAGTAAGGTCATGCGCCAAATGCGCCATTGAGTCGGTCATATTAAATAGTATTTTGAATTTTAGCTTATTATTATAACCCTTATTAACATATTTTTAAATCAAATTAGTGTAAATTTGCTTAATCTGAATATTTTTAAAATAATTCTTATCTTTATTCATATCAATCTTACGAAACGTATCTTATTCTCGTATTATCAATTCATTCATGATTCTAGGTTATTAAAACATTATTAAATACCTGTCATAAAGGAATTCGACAAATTATCATCCTTTTGCAGTTATAAGAAGGTAAACATCAAATTCAGTCCATACTGATTACTAATCAAATCGCATGGTTTATACGAATAACTGAACTGTGCTAAAACAAGTTTGTGGTGGATTCGCGAGGAATCATTCTAAAATTATAAATGCGAAAGTTTGGATGTTTGTTTGTTCCTCAATCATGCCTAAACGGCTGAACGGATTTAGATGAAAGGCACACGTATAGTTTATAACCCGTATTAGGACATAGGCTTCAAAATTCCTACGGGAAACGTCTCATTCCCGCGGGAATAACAATTTAGAAATTACTGAATTTGAATAATTCTTTCACTTTTGGAAAGTGCAGTATTCGACTTAACTTAGTAATAAAAAATAAAAACGATGATCTGACTTATATTAAAATTGAAGTTCGAGTTGCTGGGGCCTGTCAATTGGCAAGAGGTTGCTCAAGACAGGGAGCAGTGGCGTAATCTCGTGTTGGAGGCCAAGATCCACTTCGGGTCGCTGAGCTAGCGGAGAAGAAGAAGAAGATTGTGTTTCACCCCTCTCTAACAAAGCGTGAAAAAGCACCACCTCGCGGGCTTGCATAAACACGTAGGAATGGAAACTTTGACTAGCCATTTGGTGCAATGAAGGTGTGTAAAGAAGTAGGGTAATTCCCAGAGGTCGCGGGTTTGATCCCTGCACGGTACAAACAATTGTGTGCATGAACATGGATGTTTGTATCGGTCTGGGTGTTTCTGTATAACATGTATTTATTTACAAAAAGAAAGTATATAAGTAATGTAAATCCGTTGTCCGGCACCCATAGCAAGGTTAGCTTTGTTTGGGGCTAGATAGCGCTGTGTAAATAATGTCCAGAGATATTTATTTATGACTTCCAGAATTAGATACCAATCTCCGGTTTTCCGGCCAGAAAGTGGAATCCGGACGAGTTTAGTAGATAGTGGGACGCTTTAGTCTCGCTTTAGTCTCTACACACACGGCAACTCTAGACTGTGGTTATGGGCCCTAAACGCAGAATAAAATATCCCATTCGCTCGCACCCATCTTGATTGGGAGGTTGAGCATTGGAGGCAAGTCCTGTTCTCCGAAGAGAGCAGGATATGTTTGCACGGTAGGGACCGAAGAGGTCAGGTCTACAGGCGGCCTGGGCGATTTGCGCAGTGCTGTTTAGCTGAAACAGTGGCTATGGGGGCGGCTCTTGTATGATTCGGCATTTCATTTGACGGTAAAACCGAGCCTGTTTTCGTGCCTGGCGGGGAACGAGGAGGCGTTCTAACTTCGGACCGGTATATTTCCGACATTTAAATCCTCCGAAAAAAAAATATATTTCCCAATTTTCAAGAAACTGTATCAGAGGCGAAATTGTTTATTGTTATGCTGGGATATTATGTAATAAGAAGGCCATGGTCAACTTAAAAAGTGACTAACTATGCCCATCTTTTACAAAAAGAACTACTAAATGGACCATAAAACATTAATAACACCACTGACATTTAACAAGATTTAAAGATCTTTAGAATTCCATTGATACCTAGTTAAATAACAAACTTCTTACTCATCATTTTGACATTATTGGATCATTTTTAAATTAAAATTCTGTATCGTTGATTTGATTGATATAGCTTCCTTGTTGCGACGGGCAAGACATCCTACTAATATTATAAATGCGAAAGTCTGGATGTTTGGATGTTTGTTCCTCAATCACGCCTAAACGGCTGAACGGATTTAGATGAAATTTGGCACACGTATAGTTCATAACCCGGAATAGGACATAGGCTATAAAATTCCTACGGGAAACGTCTCATTCCCGCGGGAATATAAATTTTGAAACTACTGAACCGATTTGAATAATTCTTTCACTGTTGGAAAGCTACACTATCCCCGGTGAACATAGGGTACTTTTGATCCTGGAAATGTGGGGGGAAGGGGGATATTTGAAAAAAGAGATAACGCGCGGGTGAAACCGCGGGCGGAAGGCTAGTATAGCATAAAGACCAAATGGCAGCTAGAATAGAAAAGAAAAGATCTTGATTGTAGATGATTTAACTACAAACGTGTCATGGTATGGCAAATGTGGTAGAGCCATGCTTCAGACAGCTTCTGACTATCAGTCAAAATGGGCTGGCTCAATCGAGAAAGACCTCTCACAAAACACTGACGTAAGAAACAAATAAGATTGGGATCTCGATTGTCCCTGGGCATTCGTTTCTACTTATCATCAGGTGATCCACTTGCTCGTTTTCTTCCTTAATTCACTTATATATTTATGTAAGATGACCTAATGAGAGCCGCTGTATTTAACGTAGTTCATGCAGCTTGTAAGGAAATCTAAAGAGTAGTGGTCAACATGAAGCTGTCGTTATGTAAACGTTGATGACGATTCCTCATTACCTAAAGTACATAAATCAAAAACTGCGTTTTGCAAAAAAACATTAGTATACGAAAGAAGGAGTTATTTGTGTGGGATCATGGTTCTTTCCACGGCAAATATTGTTAAGCTTCAGGGTCATCACAAAGAACACATGGCCAGTTTTGGCTTCATTAAACAGTCTTATTTTATTAGCATCCTCCAGTTCTATTCCCAGGTTAGTTACGGTAGGCGCATTACGTTTTGTTTTCCATTTATTACGGTCACTCGTCATCGGGCTATCTACTTTTAGACAAACATTTATGTGATAATCATTTGTTTGTGAAATACCGCTACAGATAGTGTAGGGGTATTTCTGTTATGTATTTGTAGTACCTTCGTTTTCTAAAAATTTTTACGCAAGTGTTTAGGGTTAGGTTATAGGTGGACTGGTATTATAGAGAATGCCATGAGGCATTAAGTCTGCCTTTTTTACCCGATGTTGTGCAATGCAGTTTGAATAAATAAATAAACGTATGGTAAACTGTTCTGTCGTCGAAACGTCGAAAGGTGAAACGTTGTGTCGGTGAATCTCACAAAAACAAAACGTCCCGTTGCTGAACAGTCTAAAGGAGAATCGACTGTCGAAGAACGCTGGTAGATTCCAACGTATGTAATGTTAATCTATTTTTCAGTATACCTACACGAGATTTAAAAAAGGTCCTACAAGGTAAGCTTGATCTAATTTGCCTAAAGCGATTACTGTCTGAGGATATATTTTCGTAATTAATCATTTAGTTAAGACTCAACTTCCTTAAAAACTTGATTTATTAACAAACAATGCTTATGTTAATAAGCAATGGTAATTAATTTGCTAACAAATCGGACCGCAAAATTATAATTAACCTACTATTTTACGACACTCCGGGAGCCGTGACCTATGATTAATTTGGCGTTGTTATGCAGAAATTTTTCACTCCATATAAAATGACAGAATATCACAACACTTAAAGTTGACCCTGAAAAATCGCCATTAAACCAAAACTATATCATTATGATATCATTTGTCCTAAGATATGTTTTTCAACCGCCAAAAGTGCGGATTGATGATAGCAGACCCGAGCTGGATCCGAAAAACAACACACAAATTTTGCTCAATCTAGGAATTAAAGTTGTCCGAGTCCGTTTTCTTCAATAACATTGGACTTTCATACGAATTTATCATTACCATTACCATTCCTTGTTTTAACCTCAAAAGGGAGGCTTTCCAAAAATACATTATAAGTACTCCTCCACACCCGTTCCGTCCCGTGGAACAGTGGCTAAGCCGCTCAAGTATAAAACCCGGAGGTCGTGGGTTCGATTCCCGCCTTGGGTCTGGTTGTTAGTAGGACTTTTTCAGAGTCCGACTGGCTAGCTACCACCTCACGTATATGTTCTGTGTCACAGGTGAAATCTGCCGCCATAACAGCTGCAGTGTTCCGGAAATATTTATGTGGGTGCCTGTCTGCCAACTGAACTAGTATAAAAAAAATTGCTACTTTGGATCGTGGGCTGGATTACTTTTGTATAAAGACGTCCTTATTAGGAAAATTATTCTACAAACAAACGAATTGTATTTAGAAAAATATAGCCCTATTTATAATATCAAAGACGTAATTTGTCGCCAACCGTACAAAAGACTTAATTTAGCTAAAAAAATAATTTTATTACTTTATTCTTGTTTCTAAAAGCGTTAATGGCGATTCGATTTGCATAATCTGTGTTCTTAATTATTATTGTTCCGAAGTGACATTTAATTTATTACTTTCCGTGTATAATTATTACTGTGAACTTCAATTCAGGTTAGAATGTACCGCTTTGATGCTCATGTAATTATAGTAAAATGAGAAAAAAAGTATCTTGGGGTCGTCGTGCATATAAATTAAGACCCACCTCTATGAAATAGCGGTAAGGGGCGGTTCGAATCAAATCGCGGGGCACTAATTAACATAGAAGGAAGTTTTAAAATAAGATATCTGTGTCTTACTTATCTGGTTTATTTTGATTTTATTTACAACTATATTGGCGTAGGTCGTCTGTCTAATCTAATAAATATGTTAGAAAAAAATGAATGAGCGGTTTTCGATTGAAGAAATTGATTTAACTCAAGTTATAGTATAAAAACACTCAAGAATGTCAAGTTCAATAAATCATTAAGTTTTGAAAACGGTTCTTCTGATCCAATATTTGAGCTTTGAAGAGAAAATCTATTGAATTCATATTAATGGTATACCTGTATTAAGTAAAACACGATGTCTAATCTACTCGTATTGTACTAAGTAATGACTAAGATAAGATTGGTATAAAGCCTTAAGAAATTATTGAACCCGTGTTTTGTTTTATCTTGCAATTAGTGACAAAATTGAGCAATTCAGCTCATACGTACTTTTAAGTGCATTATTATTACATATTTAATATAAGCAATACGGACATACTGCCAACTCACATGGCATGAAAAAATGGTACCTACTGTATACAGTTTTGATCACTTTTGATCCAAGTATGAATTTTGAAGGTTTGTATCACTGTTTCTTTAAATTTTTAAAGGCTTGTGGATAGTCTAGGTTTCGAATCTGTACATTGCAGGGTAAACAAAGCTTATTAACAGTCGTTCACTCATGACGACCCGAATATTTGTAGAAGAGTACTGATGGTACACAAGGGTGGCGGGAGCATTTCCGGAATTATTATTGATGAAATAGGCATCTGAAAACCCATAGAAGTCTTATTTCTTTCGATTTGTATAACAGGTATAATGGTTTTAAAAACCAATTGAGTAGACGTATGAACTTTGGAAGGGCATAGCTATAGAAAAGTAAATATGTACATAATGTAAATCGAGAAAAATAAACGCATTTTAATTTTTTTTTGTATTTCCTTCCAAAAAGTCGTAACCTATCAGTATAAATAGATATAACTCTAAATCCCATCTTTCTAATTCATGTTTTCTTATAAGTCTAAATAGGGATGTAATTAATCTTTCCGGTTTTTAAATATCGCAAAGGATTTTGGGGGATTCCATAACCCGGACCTACAAATTGATCTCAAGATGTCACATTAAAAATACCCAATTTTGTAATCACTTTCATTTTAACAACACAAACAAACTTAGCGAAAGCTGTTGACTACATTATTTTAACAAGATAAGTAGTAGTAACAAAAATAAGTATACGCAAATTCTTCATGTTCACACATCGATATCTAAAATGTACGTACATATAACGTGGTGTTTGTATGGTATATGTGCTACTTTCTTATACAGAAAAAAGCACTTAACATGAAGAGGAGTAGGAAGATTTATGGCCTTTTGTTTTATTAAAAGTCGGAATCGTCTTTATACCGAATTCATATAAATTATTTGGGCTTTCTGTTCCAAATTTTTTATATTGAATCGGCAATGTTCAAACGCGGATTTACTTAAAGAAACATTTTTATTACAATGTATTTGTTGATATAACTAATTAGGAATGCAGTCTTAAAATATTTTGTATAGCGAAAGTAAAGCTCTTTAAATTAGGTAAACAAGCTTAACGGCGCATTTAATAGTGACCATACCAGGCCAGGGGTCATGGGATCGATTCCCACGCCCACATACAAATACGAATATGAAGAAAATTTGTTAATGTTTTCTGGCGTTGTTATAATATTATGTATCTTCTGTCTCCGAGGGTTTATTTGTCCCAGTTTTATCAGAGTATTTTGACCGCCTCCGTGGAACAGTGGCTTAGCCGCTCAGGTATAAAAAACACGGAGGTCGTGGGTTCGATTCCCACCTTGGGTCTGGTTGGTGGTAGGGCTTCTTCAGAGTGGCTAGCTATCACCCCCACAGGTGAAATCTAATGTGAGCGGCCAGTACACTTGAATTCAGAGACTCGAAGATCAGATGAGTCTGGCAGCACATTCTTTCCAGGTTCAGCGCTTCCAGGTGAAGCGCCCCTCAATAGAATAGGCCGAAGTGGCCGCTTACCATCAGGTGGGCTGCGTGCCTGTCTGCCAAATGACCTAGTATAAAAAAAAAGAAAAAAAAGTATGCTTGCACCATAAACAAGGATTTGGCAAGTCCGGTCCATTCACGAAGACTTTATTTTTATAGAACCTTCAAAAACTTTTAAATCTGATGTTAGTCGCTCATGTAATAACATGTAATAACATGAGCGACTAACATCAGATTTAAAAGTTTTTGAAACTTCTATAAAAATAAAGTCTTCGTGAATGGGTTCAATAGGTAGCTTGCATTATCTTCTTCTAACACAGTCTAATCTAATTATGCAATAGAATTTCATTTTAACAGAACATCCTATTTAGGTGTTCGTGCCTATGCTTGAACCACAAGTGAGATGACGACCTTTGTAAATCAGCCATTTACTTTCCTTTCCCATACATTACAGCGCCCTCTGCCGTACATAACTGGTACCAACTGACGCTGTCACGTGACATAAGCGCGCGCGGCCATTTTCCTTTCAGTACGCTTTTGTAACTCAGCCATAAAATACGTGCGTGTGAAATTTACATGCATACCAAAAAATATAAATTTTTCTTTTTATTGTTATGCTCCTAGAGCACTGACCCTTAAGGTTAGCATAACATAACCTACGACTACGACGCGTTTCGCCGTACAAGGTGACATGTCGTATCACAGATATTTGGCATTTTATTATCTTTTTAATGGTCAAATAATTCCGCTCGGCGCCCCTGGCCCAGCGACGACGCGCAGCTGCCTCCTAGGAGCACTGACGCATATGGTTATCATTACATAGCCTACGACTACGACACGTGTCGCCTTCTGAGGCGACGTGTCTTCTTCCGAGGTGACGTGTCGTCTTCCGAGGCGACATATCAAGTCCCGGAATGACTAGTCGTCTTCCAAGGCGTCATATCGTTTTTCGAGGCGACATGTCGTATCACAGAAGGACCTGTTGAGTCCCTGAATGACTTGTCTTCCGAGGTGACATGTTGTATCACAGAAGGACCGGTCGAGTCCCAATATGACTAGTCGGATCACAAGGCGACGTGTCGTTTCACAAGGCGACATGTCGATTCACAAGGCAACATATTATGTCACAAAAGGCAGTTTTTGCATTGCAGATTGCAATGGCGAGTACATAAGTAATAAGGTGTAACTCTGGCCTAGCTGATTCCGGAGGATGACAATATTTTAGCAGTGCTCCGCTCTATATCAAATCTTGGCAAAACGAGTGTTTCACATAAGGTCGATAACTAGATTGAGATTTGGCACACTGACTATAGAACTAGTTAGAGCCTTTTATCCCAATTCAAAGTGATTTATTCGAGACGGATACTGTCACATCGGGAGGAAGATCTCACACTGGCCTTATAAAGAGCAAAATCATTGAGAAGATCCTCGCCTCTTTTATCGAGACTTTGAGTATCGTATAGTGAACAAAAATCTCAGGGTAGACTTACATAAGGATTGCGTAGATCACGTCTGCTTTGCGATTTCAAAGATGAGCGATGAGGGCAGTACTGCCAGCAGTACCCTACATCCTAGGGTCTTTTAAGGTCTCATCATCAGCCTGTCGCAGTCCATTACCGGACATAGGCCTCTCCCAACTCTTGCTACTTTGCAAGATCCTTGCCCACTTGCATACAACTCCTGCCAGCCATTATAGTAACATTATGGCTATGGAAAAAATGGAAATAACTTGTATTTGGCCTTGGAGGTATTATAGCGGACACCCTTGCGAACACGGCATGGAAGCCACGAACATCTGTCTCCCTGCATATTCAAAGGTGACGAAGAGGTAGCACCAGGAGAAATATTTATGAACAACTCCGATTTTGCAGGCAGAATTCGTCTCCTGATGAGTTCAATTAGTAATGTTCCTGGACCATACATGTTAGAATAAAAAATTTAAAACTTTTCATCTCATACGAATCCGTTTGATAGTACCCAAAAAGAACGAGGTTGATGACGAATGTTTTTTCTCATTCCCTCGCTAAAGGAAATAAATAGTTGAGACTATGAAAGGTCACGCTAACTACATCTTCATCCCTGAACCATAAATAATGATATTGTGAATGTAAACAATCGCTTACATAAACTTCACGCTGTTAAAATCATATCAGGGGAGTTCAGCTTCAAATCACATAACTACATCTGAAGTAGAAGCGAAACATTAAGCTGATGTAACATTGTAAGACAGAGAGGAAAATGACAGCGACTAGATAATGAGTGCATGGAAAATGTATTTTATATGAATGCGCAGAAAAAGTTTCAAGCCTCTTCAGTAGGTACCTATTTGTTGCATTAATTTTAACAACCAGTTCGCTGACACCACTCCTAAATGGACAGCTCGAAAGATATGATTTAGTCTTAGGTCAATCAGGTCAATGACCTATTACAGCAGAAACAAATATTTGGGAGAACATACCTCCGGGGATCAAGGTTGGTGAAGAGTTTTTAACCAAAAACTCCGAATTTCTCAAAACGATCTCTTGCAATACTTCTGTGGAAAGAGCTCTACCAGTGGTACGAAACATTTTGTCTAGTACATAACACAATATGTACCTTTTCATCAAAAGTCAGGTCAATGATACACAATTTCCAAACAAAGCCAAAGTCTTCAAAAATTTTTAATTCAGAAGAATGGGGTTCTTGTGAGCAAGAAACGTAGATTTTGGTGACGATTAAAAAGCTAAATTAAACAAATATAACCACCTCTATTTACACTGTTAAAAATTAAATGATTCTTGGATACCAGTGGTATTGAGCATAAACTTCTTAATGACATAAATAGACTCTTGCTGGCTTGGTGCTGAGGGGACACTCCCATTTCTGCCAAAAACATTCAAAGGAAGCCTTGGAAACGACATGTCTTTGCTTCGGTATTGCAAGCGCCTCGGTGTTCACAAAAAATAATAAACTGGCCGATGTAATATCGCTACAATTATTGCAGTCAATGCTAATACAGAAATGTTTGTTTATTTGAACTAAATAATAATAAATAAATAAATACGGGACAAGTTTATTTGAACTACTTCCTAATCGTGCATCACGATCCAAACGTCTTAAGACATCACACAAGCCCAGAAATTGAAAGAAGTAGGATGGCCGGTCAACAAGCAAAAGTCCACTGCAGTGCCGTCTCAGCGTTTAGAATACCTTGGCAACACAATTATTTGTCCCAAACTGCTAGGACTGACCTCCGTAACCCTTGATAGGGAAACCAGACCAATTTAGATCGTAGCTAAGCTGCTATTGGACTGTGCAGGTTTGCTCACTATGTTTTCTGTCACTGCCGAGCTAGTGGTAAATATGCACATGGAAAATTCATTGGATGGAACAATCGACCTCAAGCATGTGAACCGGAGTTTTGTACCGCTCGGCTACCGCAGCTTTACACGCAGACCTTAAAATTGGAGGTAATCGGGTATAAAAATCAATAAAATTACTGGCTTGACTGAATCAAAGACTTGGAGCTGGTTAAAAGCCAAAGTTCTTTTAGGCATGTTGAACCTTTTCGGCCTTTGAGGAAACTCTGAAAAGGCTTCTCTGTCGCCCGCTACAGATGAATTAAATATATTTTATAATAAGAAGCGGAGTCGCCGCAATAGAAGGTCTGGGCACCTTACAAAACTCTCATAAATGTGGTTTCAGATCTGAAAAACACTTACAATCGTATGGCAACAACCATACTGCTGTAGTTATTATAAAAGCAAGAGGAGGGAGACTCCTAGCAATTGCTGCGAAGGTTGTAAACTTGTACGAACTGCTTAACTGTCACATAAAGTGCGCTTCATCGCGCATCGCCGGGATTAAGTAGGTACACAACGTTATCGTAGACAGTTTGTGCAGAGCAAAATGCCTTCTGAAATGGCACCTGATACCTACACCAATGCTTTCAGCCGGCCCTGGCACTCCAGGCTAGCATGGGCGTTTCCACTGCCAACACTTTACCGCGGGTTTTCCAATACCCAGGAAATTCCACATTGACATACCTTCTTATTACTCCAGAGCAGTAAAGCATTCATAAGCATTCGGACAGCAGGAATAGAAATGCTAGCTCAAAACCACCGTGGAAATTCCTA
Organism: Mecyna flavalis; assembly: GCA_949319885.1. NCBI lineage: Eukaryota > Metazoa > Arthropoda > Insecta > Lepidoptera > Crambidae > Mecyna > Mecyna flavalis. Next base: position 14,938,565 of record OX439426.1, read on the forward strand.
ACCTTACATAGTGGATTTACAAAAAAATCCTTCACCTACAGAAATATACGATTTACCTACTTTCATGATTTGGACTGACTGGGCTAGTGAAATTCACAACTGGGAAAGTTACAAGGTGGAATTACTACAATCGGCATGGATGGAGTCAGATCAAGTTAGGCAATCAATCTACTTTAAAAACATAATATATCTGTTTTAGTCGGAACCCAGAACCGGTCGGTGTCAGTACTGACCGGTCAATAAGCTTATTGACCGGTCGATATCGATATTGACTGAGGATTCGGTTCTGGCACTCGCCGGCCGCTGCCGCGGCACGCTCGCTTCGCTGGCTCGGCTCGTGCGTTTTATGGTCGCAGTTCTAACCTAACCTAACCTGACATAAAGGGATGCTCCCCGTGGGATTCGAACCTATTTTTGAAGTTAAAAGTGGCCTTTAACCTTTAACTGACACCCTTAATCATCTAACTTTGACAGGTCGATATCGATATTAACTGGTTTTGGGGTTTGACTGTAACATATCCAATGATTGTTACACGTTCCAATTAGGACCACTTCTTTTATCATCATCAGCCTATATACGGTCCCACTGCTGGGACACAGGCGTTATCTCACTTGTGAGATACTGTGGGCCATACTCCACCGCGCTGGCCTAGTACGGGTTGGTGGAGGATTTTGTCAAAGAGATCGAATAAGAAGAAGGCCCTGCATTGAAAAACTTATGATTAAATCTTCTTCTTTTCTTTCTAATTTGACTGGATCCTGCAGTCAAACCAACTATACGGTTTTGTAGGACATATTATTGTACCCAGTTTTATATATACATACATATATGAATATTGTTATATAAATAAATTCGATTCCTTGAGGAATATCACTTTTACAAAACAGTATTTATAGATTGCCCCGGTATATAATATCATTGTTGCCCCGTCATACAGTCATGTGTTCTTCTGGTGCTGGCTTCATTAAGAATGGTTCCCGACCTAACACTTTCAAGTATAGAATGATGCAGGCGCATCTGAGGATTACGAAAATGAACTCATTTTCTGTCCTGGGTTTGTGACAAAAACAGACTTCGCTATGCACAGACAATCAGTTCGGTTTATCGAAGGAAGTAATAAATTGTTCAATGGGTCAAACAAGTTATTCCCTTGTCTGAGCACCGCCGCGCCGTTAATCTAAGCAGCTGAAAAGCCTGTTTATCGCTTCCCGAAGCAAGCAACGCGTGCAGTCCTTGTGGGCTGGATTGGGAACTTGTTTCAAAAAGTGGCAAACGTAACAACGTCCGCAGGTAGTATCAGAGCTGTTATAGTTACAGATGCACGAGTACACATCGAATTTGACGAGCTATTTTTGATAGCATCAGGGAACTGGAGATTGAAAAGACATCTTCAATCATTTCTTCAGGAAAGCTAAATCCACGGTCTGAAATCCCCCGAATCCCCCGAATGTAGATATCAGTAGTAGTAGTATTTCTCTAATTGTTTAATTAAATACTATTTAATTAAGACTGATTAATGACCGAGCGGTGCGACCCGCTACCACAGCGTGCAGCGCACTGCACGCTCACCTCCGGTCTCCATCCGTAGTGGACGCGCACATGCGCCATGTTGTGTGGTGAGTACGTAGCAGTTGCTGCGGCTCATACACACGAAGCATTATTTAGTAACGAACATAATAATAATTGTTATAAATGTTATCAGATGCAGAAGTTTTAAAATGTTTGTTTTTGTTTGGTGAACTTTATCTAAAATGAAGTTTTGACTTTCTTTAGCTGTAACTGTATTGTACACTTGAAACAATACATAACTAAATATTTTGTTTCCGATTCCTACAAATCACACCTGTAATTGAGTTTGTTACCTAAGTACATACATACTTATGTATATGGTCACAGTACGCTCAATAGCGCGCCGGCAGAAGTTAAACACGTCTCACTTGTGGTTCAAGCATAGGCACGAACACCTAAATAGAACCGTTTTTCCCCCGAAGGGTAAAAAACGGATATTTAGGTTTCTGCCGTAGCTTGAACCACACTTGATTGCCTTGCCGGCTCAAGATCGTGCGGGTAGGTACTGAAAGGAAAATGGCCGCGCGCGCTAATGTCACGTGACAGCGTCAGTTGGTACCAGTTATGTACGGCAGAGGGCGCTGTAATGTATGGGAAAGGAAAGTAAATGGCTGATTTACAAAGGTCGTCATCTCACTTGTGGTTCAAGCTACGGCAGAAACCTAAATATCCGTTTTTTACCCTTCGGGGGAAAAACGGTTCTATTTACCAATGTAATAATTTTGTAGCGTGATATGCTTTAAAAATTTCAGTTTAAAAAAGCAATGACTTGAGTTCATTAACCTTGATATGCAAACATTTGATTGCAATTAACTATTCGATGTACCTACGCTCGTACAAAGCCTTGTCAGTGTTACGTTTTAAATTATCTTCTACATTAATAGTAATGATTTGCTGAAATGTATGTATGTGTGCAGATAACTTCAAAAAGACCGCACCAAATTAGATCATTATTTTTTATGTTTGCTACAATCAGACAAGGTTTGTATCACTCCTTGTGGTTGGGTCCAGCCAGGGGGGTTAGATAGTATTAATTAAATAAAATTTTAAAAAAAATTAGCCTTAATTACTATTTTAGGATTTTTTTAAAGTTATTGATCTACACTACTATAGGGAAGATGCATATATAATAATAATGAAAATTTTATGACTAAAATGTTAAAATAATATAAAAGAAAGGTCACTGCAACATTTTTATTTTACATAATGTTGTTTTTTAACTGTAATTACGAATTAAAAATAACTGAAACGAAACGTATTTTAAAACAGCAATCAACTTATTTGACGTTAGACCAACAAACTTATTTGTTCTGATGGCGGCGTCGCTATTGTCAGTATAGAACTGTCAATAAATATCGCTTTTGCATTGCATTTCACGTAGTTCCAATTTTGGCCACCGGAACACATAAGTTTGTCGGTTTATATGGTTGAAAAAGTAAATATTATTTTATCGGAATATTAATTGCGTTTTTGTAATAAATATGGAAGTTGGGTTCATCAAAGCAGACTCCAGGAATTTACCAAGAGTTAGTGTTGACATGGTTCTAACTTTATTTGTCGAAAGTGCAGAGTTTTCAAGGGTAGAAATGAAAGGGACTAAATTACTACGGTATGTATAAATCATAGTTGTTTAACTTTGTATTTTCGCAGCTTGAAACCACTTTTTTCTCAGTTTTGGGTCAGAAGGTCCTGTCAAAAACAATTAATTTGGAAACTTTGTTGAAATAGATGTGTGTTGACCGTGTTGACTCGTGTTTTATGCCAATGTCCACATTGGCATAAAACACGGTTTTTTTCGGAATATTAGTGGTATTGTTATGATCACCTGATGTTGATAGATAGTCCATTTTAAATTTTTTACAAAAAAATATTTCAAAACTCGAAAAAATATGCAAAAGTATGAAAGCCAGCGACGAACAAGTACAGTGAAGGTACGACCACTCGACTAGTGAGGCAGTGACAAGACTTGAGTGACGTCATTCATGTCATCGGAACCATAGGACCGTTTTCGCGCGAAAATTAAAACGGTCAATTTAAAACCGCATTTTTTCCGATAAATTACAATGTATAATTTTTTAATTTAACTGTGGTTTATTCTACATGGAATTCTTTAAAATGAAGACAAAAATAAAAATAGTGCATGTTCCCTATTATATATAAAGAGGAAAGATTTAATTGTTTGTTTGTATTGAATAGGCTCCGAAAGTACTGGAATGATTTAAAAAAATTCTTTTACCATTGGAAGCGGAGCGGCGGATTAGCCTTGATAACAATAAGCCTATGTTACCAGGCGGAGAATTCCTGGTAACATAGGCTACTTTTTACCGCGGGAAAATGCTTCATTCCTACGGCAAAACGGGTAATAGGACCACGGGTAGTAAGTTTTTCACATAATGACGTGTCTGTGACAGGTAGCCATAGTAAGGCATTGTTGATTAGGCAATAAATCCAAGTATACAATGATTTTTGGGAGCTGGCGAATAAATCTTGAAAAAAATATAAATGACTTTACGGTATTAGTTTGTCTTAGGGTGTATAACGGTCGTTGAGTATTAAAATCAACTAGTAATAATTACTAAGTAATTAGTAATTTATCTAGACTTGAAGCCCAACAGTAGCTTAGGCTTAATTTGATAAATAATTCTAATACCATTAACTCATGTTACCTTTAATAACATTCAACGGATTCATTTATAAATACCTACACTGATCCTTGTCGGCAATATTGATTAAATTATGATTATAATCAAAACGAAATTAACTTTATATTATGGAACGAGTTTTAAAGGCACTACAATCTTTGTTTTCTTTTTAACATGACATACATTATATTATGATAGTCAAATAAATTGAAACGCAGTTTACTATAAAACGTAAATGTAACGGTACCTATCAAATTTCATGATTTTAACGAGATGAAAAAGCGAAACAAGCGAAATACGGCACTTTTATATATTTTTTATTGCTTATTTTATTTTCAGTAGAACTTGTGCAGGCTTTATGCAGTACTAGAATTATTTTATTTTACCATTTAGCAATAAAATGAACTCATAAAAAAATATTCATTTTACAAATAGAAAAAAAATATTTTTACGCACTTAAAAATTTTTGCTCGCCATTTTATTATGTTGCCAACTTATTATGGTTAATACAAGCAAAAAAAAATATTTTGCGTAAATTAAATTTGAAAATGTTTCCTTTTGCTGTCACAGTGAATATACATATAAAAATAAATGAACAGACTTTATACAGCAAGCAACATGTATTATAAAAAGCGGTTGGTAGAAGAACTAACAAAGTAAACATTACTACGTCTCATAAAAAAAATAACATATTCAAGAATTCATTTTATAACCAGCATTTTATTTAAATTCGGCCAACGAGGAAACTTAGCAGTCAAAACACACTGAAATTTAAAATGCAGAGAATATTCTACCACTTGGATTATTGCATTAAGAGTCTATTTCATACAGTAATTTTATTATTATAATTCAGTCGGCTGGCACGCACACAGCTCACCTGATCTTAAGCAAATGCAGCAGCCTATTATATTTAGGTTTACTTAACCACGAAGCTCAAAGTGCTGCCATACTAAGGGCTCGGCCTCGAATTTCGCTGCAGCGGGGAGGCAGCGGGTCGGCAGCGGGTCGGCAGCGAGGCGGCAGCGGGGCGGCAGCGGGGCGGCAGCGGGATCGGCGGCGCACGCAGGCGTATCTGCGGTCACGGCTTGACCCGGGCCGTCTAGAGCGGTACGATGCTTTCAAGAGGTCAACCGCACCCGCTGCCGCCCCGCTGTGTTCAAGAACGGGTCTATGGGATACGATACAAAACATCGCTCGCTCGCTGCCCGCGAAATTCGAGGCCGAGGCCTTAAGGTTCTTCAGATATTCGAGTCTTTCAGATTTTTTCCAGTAGGGGCAAATCTAGTCGAACTCGAAAGAAGTCCTATCACTTACCAAAACGTGAATGCCACAAATCGTCACCACATCAATCAAAAGTACCTACTTAAAAACCTCTAGACCATTGAGGCGGTACTATACAAAATTTTTGTGTTTTCTCGTTTATAGTATAATATAGTCATTGTTGATGATGAAGATGATGATGACTCGATAATTATTATACTAATACAAAAGATCACGTAATCACGATTGCTGTAAAACATTAGGTTTAAAAAATTGCGTGACTTTCAGTGATGACCAACGACTGTATTCCATTTTAACTAAAATTAACTTTTGTTATAACATTAAAAGATACATTTTTCCTTGTTTTGATCTGTTAATGGACGTTAGGCACTGTTATTTACTGTTGAAATTTCACGCATTTATTCGGATTAAAGTAATAACACGTCGGCTAAAAACCTCTTTAAGAGCGTAATGCGTAAACTCTGTACTACTGCAGTAATAATTTTGACCACAATTGAATGCCCTCATAAACCGCGAGCGATTTAAAACGTTCCTGATTTGTATGCGCCGACGCTAAAATTCCTTTTAAAAGGTTTTTAATGCGATTAAGCTTTTGCGTCGCTTCGTCATCATATTGTAAGGATCAGAGTCCAGCGGTCAGACTTTACGATTTTCTTATCCACAACCAAATTTAGGCATACTGTTAAAATTCTGGCGTGTCATCGCCCGTGGGCGTTTCTTAATCCTTTATTTCAACAAAATGTACTTCAAAACATTTATTGGAATAAGTCCGTCCGAATAAAATTACTTGAAATGTAAAGCTCAACAGGATTATTCTCACTAGTTACGGTCAAAAAAGTTCCGGCGGAACTAGTGATACTTTTTTTTCTCATTAGACCCTTGCAAGCTCAGAGGAGCCTGAAGTGTGGCAGCACATTTAACGATACATCCTGATTAAGTATCCCTCAATGGAGTAGGCCGCCATCAGATGTTCTGTGTGCCAACTGTACTGCAATGATAAAAAAAAATATTATAAAAAATAGGTCTTTCGACTTTTTTGCGGAATATTTTCTCAGCATAACCTTCACGTAGGAACGATTACACGATAAAAAATCTACACACAAAAATATTTATGTAGAACCGTTTGCTGAAATCAATAATTACATTCATTTTGACAAATTGCAAAAGCTACCTGCTAAACAACTTTTTACCAGTTCATAACTCGGATTTTCCTGTGGACTTTCCAAGGAGTACGTTAAGCTGATGGTTATTTAAATATTTCTGAATACGGAGTTTAAAAAAGTTAGGTAAAATTTGTGTCAGATTTAGCGAACATAGCTCGAGTTTGTGATGACCGATCCGCATTTGATAAGCGTGGACATAAGTTAGTACCTATTGTGATGATAACTTAAATAATAGAGACCTTTGTCCTGCTGTGTGACATCAAATAAGCTGTAAGAAAAGTAATTAAAGTGAGATGAAATGTACCTTTAGAACTTTAACCAAGAATTCAAATTATTTAGCCCGCATTATTTATTCAGAAAACTGTGTATTCATTGTTGCTTCGCCCTTTTTTGTCACTGAAACACTCGATTTAATATTTTATGGATACTGAGTAACAGTCTCGGGTTAAATAAAGATAAAATGCGAATTGTCGCAAGCCGAGCTCCGCTCTGTCTCGGTGAAATATTAATTTTATGATTTTCATATTCTTATCGTCGGAAGCGGAAATTTTGTTTATTAACGATTCATCGTTCTTAAGGATTACTTTAGTTCGTTGTGTTTAATTTCTTTACAATTTTCGTCGTTTATTCAAAATGTTTATTGTGAGGAAACAAATACATTTGAGATAAAAGACTTGGAACAAAGGAGCTTACAGCTATGAAAGAACATTGAAAGATGCTTCCTGTTTAATTGTCTGTAAATGGAATAAGTCTTAATGGCAGCTTACATGTAAGGGTCTACTTACTGATTATAATGGACTATGCATGTTCCCAAACTATTAGATCTGGTACGCAGTTTCAGTTAAAGCACTCAAAGAACCTTTAAAATCGGATTTTTTAAAACATTGTAATGCATACCAGATACATTTACAAAATTGATATAATATATCTGCGAAAAAGTAAAGTACTTATCGGTTTATTACTCTGTAATTGCATGGCAAATATTTATTGAGAAATGTTCAAAAATCCCGGCGCAAACTTTGCTCGGCTCGAAATCTTGAATTTTCTAGAGATCTAGCTTATTTGATCTGCGGAATCCATTGCAACTTTAAATACGACAAAATATGACGACATAATAATGCTAATCGTAAAGGTTAGTTCAACGATGACGCGTGCAATGCAACGCAAATGATCAGAGATTTTGAGATGCTGTAGATTGTCACACAAGGTTCTATCTAAGTACGGGTATGATTAAACGATATCCAGAGCGCTTGTTAACTATTACGCAACAACGTTCGAGCTTATAAAGACTTTTTTAAAGTTGGCAAGCCGACTGCGCGTGGAAATAGGCCCTAGCCAAATTTCGGGTTTAGAAGCGATTAATCTATCAATGCTTCAAGGAATAAAGAAAGATGAAAGAGAGCTAAAACATTATTTGATAACAAATATTATCAATCTGTAAGTTGAATTAATTTTTGAGTTAAATTAATAAGTCAACTTCTCTATTTATTTCTTTATTGCATAATTCAGTACACATCATTACATAATTCGTTTAGAAATAGAACACTTTGCATTATTCCGCATATAACAACATTCATTTTCTTAGTATTAATTTAATTCACATATACAAGTACCTACATTTTCCACAGAATCAAATAAAATAATATGTTTATTAGGTAGTCGGTGACAGTCTAAGCGCAGTTGTTACGTCAAAAACAGACGTAAACCTTCAAGAATGCGATGTTCATAACATACTTAGAATTAGGCGACAAATAAGTAATAACTATTGTAAATATATGGAAAAATTCCAACAGATTTGTAACATCGTAGAATTAATGTTATTTGTTTAGAATAATAAAGCAATCCTGTTGCGGAACGGCGACACACAGAGATGTTTGCGTATCAAACTACAATTAATGTCAATTAGTTTGATTTGATTAATAAAGATGTCTTCAAGTTACTATTTAAATTAATCCTTGCATTAATTAAGATGGCAGAGTATTGTTCTTTGTGTAAAACAAGTTTTAAATAAAATAGAAGCAAAGGGAATTTGATAAATAGGTACCTACTACCGTTGACGAACTAGGGTCTCATCCTTTTAAAAAAGAATGATTTTATTTTTATTGCAATATACTGTAACAAGACGAGCAGATTGTACACCTAAAGGTAAGCGCCACGTTTCCCTTAGACAGTTCAGTGCCAAACCGTAACTAAGCAGTTACTGTCTGGCACCGCCCTGCGCCCGCTTCACCGAGACGACAGTTATTTAGGTCTTTTAAACCCAGTAATTTCACTAGCTTCGGCGCCCTTTCCCCGAAACACAGAAGTGCTTGACACATTTTCTATTTCACTGGAAAATATCTGGCACTGCAGTGGTACCCACCTAGACGGCCCAGTAGATGCCACCCGGTTAAATATGAGAGGGAGACAAAGGGGAGTATTATGGGAGAAGGTAGAGAAGGTAGAGACTCCCAGCAATCTGACACACAAGCAGATTAAGACTTATTAACCGGTTGAAGGCAAAATGGAATATCCTAATATTGTTCTTGTTTTTTTCAGTTAAAGGCCATGAGAAATTATACCTTAAAAAGTAAGGTATTTTTTCATTGTAGGATACTTATTATTCGCTTTTTTCCTATTGTATTGTTAATGTTATCCTATGGGAACTGAGTATTATCCTGGGATAGAAAGTAGTCTTTGTCCTTTTGTAAGTGTAGGCAATGTGGCTGCACTTGAAGGGAAAAAAAAAACAAAGAATAGATTTTTCTAAAAACCGTGTCGCCTTTTTCACATCGAAATCCAACTGACAATAAAATATTAAAAAAACTTCAAAAAAATATATAAAAAAAGTATAAAAACAAGCAATATACAAAAAAGACCAAACTTCAATTCATTCCAGAAAGCGAAAAAGACAGACTTTCACATTCTTAAAAATAGTATGGATGAAAGGTTAGGTCAAAATATTCCCGCGAAGATTGACTATAATACTTGTTTACGAGGTTAACCGTTTGTCGGGTAAATCCAATCTTGAACTTGCATTAATATGCATGTTTTTAGCAAAAATTAATCGAGGGAAATTTCTACAAACTACATATTACATAGTTACAGACAGATAAAATTTTAACCCTAAACAAACATTCAGGATATTTTCTGTAGCATTTGGAAAAGACTATGATTATATTTTTCCAATTTAGGTAAACAAGACAAAAATTTTGTTACCTATTCAAACATTTTTTTCTAGTTGGAAAATAAATATGTTAACAAAAATTGATCAGCTGCGGTCTAAAGAGCAAAGTCATTAAAAAAGTTCACTGACCGTTTAATTTACTGAAAGTTTAATTAAGGTTGACATGACTGTTACACCCAATTTTACATCATCCTTAAAATGACAATTCAATTTCATATGATGTCTAGACGTGTGATAAAACGTTTTCGGGACTAATAAAATGAGAAGAGATACATTCATTGTGATGCGCTAAGGTCGAACATCCGGATAAGGATGCTTTACAAAAACTTCATTCAAATCGAGGTGAATCACATTTGCATATAGGCTTTTCTTCCATTATCTTTGCAGTATATTATTTAAACGAAATACGAGACGTGTAATAAGGATAATTGTAAGATTCCAAAGTCGCAGTTATACAATGAAAAGATATTTCATTCTACAAAAAGATCATTTTTTGTACCAAATATAGGTGTACAATAAATTATTTTTTTACAAAGTGAAATCATTTGTTCTGCAAATAGATTTTTGAAAATTCTTTTGCACTTGCATGTCCAATTTTATTTCCTAGCAGAACTTTAATGCCGGTGGCCTGTAGAGAAAAAGTGCTACGAGGAACTAAACAGTTAGCCTTTTTAAAAAATGTATTAATAACAATTTATGTTTTGGGATAAATATACATGGGGCAGTGGGCAGGGCACATTGCAAGAAAGACTGACGGCCCTTGAGGCGGAAAGATCCTCGAGTGGTGGCCTCGTACTGGGAAGCGCAGCTGAGGTGGGCCTCCCACAAGGTGGACCGATGATCTTATATAGGTTGCCTGAATCCACTGGATGCGGGTGGCGCAGGACTAATCTATTTGGAGATCCTTGAGGGAGGCCTTTGTCCAGCGGTGGACGTCTTTCCGTCTTTCGGCTGAAATGATGATGATGACGTTAAACCATTAAATCCCAGGCCAATAGAATCCCGGCCTAGAAATCTCTTCATGACATGGTAGTGTTTACTTACATACTTCTAAGGTGAACTAGATATACTGTGAAATTACTTAGATAATGTATTAAATATACCCGGAAACGTAGAGTGAAGTCATCGACTCGGCGTCAAAGAACAAGTGGGCGGAAAATGCAGGCGCAAGTAAAGATAACGAGGAATTTTGAACCATATCTCTTAGTGTGGGCTCAGAGTTATAAGTAAAAATCGCTGTAAGAATTTGTTAGTCTGAAGAGGTCAATGGTCCTTCATGCCAATTTTTTTTTTGAGAAAAAAGCGTAACTAGAAACATTTTCCAAGGACATTTTTCTTTAAAAAATGTGTCAAATAATAAATAAACTCCTTCGTACCTACTGGCAACTCTTCGGTTACGATGCCTTCAAACTAATAACAAATGAAGTGCATTAAAACAACTAATATTGAGCTGGACGTCGCCTGAGAAATCTGCCGTCCTCTAGCTAAAATGCCGTTAACTAACATTTGGTCATTTTTGACTTTTAAATACCATCCGAATAAGAAAAAAATGCTGAATCTAACCATCTTTCCCAAAAAATTCTACCTTTTTTAGTTTCTGAGATAGCATGTCATTAACTGCGACTCAATGCTTCGTTTTTGCGAAATTTCATAGCTAAAATGCAGTTACCTTAAGTTTCTTAGCTAAAACGCCGTTAAAGGATTTTAACTTTTGAATGATGATAAAAATTTACAGAAATTACATAAGTATAATGCCGTTATTTGAAATTCCTCGTCAATAAAGCCGTTAAAGTACTTTAACGGCAATATTGTTCTGCTATACTTTGGAAATCGTTAGTATAGCATTCCAAGACTGAAACGCCGTTAAGTAAAATTATTAAACAAAAACGCCGTTAAAGTCCAATAACGGCATTTTAGATTTGTAAAATACGTTTGCGGTTATTAAATTTTCAATAGTGAGTTGACTTTTATTGCTGACCAAATGTAACTGTTACTTGTATTTTAAATGTTTACAAAACTTTAATGCCGTTAACCCACATTACTAAACTATAATGCGGCTATGTGCTAAAAGTTGAACGAAGGAGTTCGCGACCGCTCACTCCGCTCAGCCGTCACGTGTGCGTGCGTCCGCGTCGCAGTTTCAGTGCAATCCCAAGGGCTCGAAATGGAGGGGCGTGTGACGTGTCGCTGCGTACTTCACGTGATTGGCGGCAAAACTATAACTCTAATTCATAATTAAATGGCCAAATCTGACATTAGCTAATGTCACTTTGCAAAAAAAGATTGCCATGTCTAATGCAATAGTGTTGCATTCAGTTTTCGTTCACACAAGAACGAATGATAATATGGATGAAATAAGGTCGTTAATTTTTATTTATTTTAAATATTTATTTAGATAATGCTAAGAAATCGTTAGAAATATTCTGGCAGTTCATTGATGTGAATAAATTATTAAAAAAGTGAAAAATGCGTTGTTAATTATACTCTTCTTTCTTTGACGATAATTATGTCAAAGCGTGAAAATCACCATTCTAACCAATCACGATATTCACGATGAAGTTTACTTGCGTCGATACATTCAATAAACGTGTATTTAAATCTAAAAAAGTTAGTTTACTACATAATTTCTGAGGTGTTTAACACTACCTTAAGTAAAAAATTTATAATTTATACCCGATTTTTTTGTTTATTTTAAAAATAAAGATAAGTTTATTGTTTAGAAAAAAATCAATGCATTCAAACTACAGATAATATAGCACACAACTAGCATACGAAGCCAGGTTCCGATATCAGCAGTACGTAGTTTCATCCACTTATTAAGCTATCGAAACGATGTTACATACTTTCACTTAATTGGTAATAATTTTAAAATATGTTTTATGGATCATAATAAAATTATATAACGATTATTTTATTAAAACCAAATAAAAGTGAGAGCTGTCAATAAAAATGAATTATTTATAGAACGTACAAAAATACGAATAATTCATCGTCGATAATCGATTGCTGCGACGATAATCGATTTTTTTATTCATTCACTTGTCACAGCACTAATTATGTTTCATGAAAAGCTGACAACACAGCAAACGTCAGATTTGGCCATCTAATTAAGAATCCTAGTATAGTGAGTATTTGTTTTGTTATTGTATCATAAGTATTCGAAAACATCTGAATTGAAGTAAGCGCTGATGGTAACATAAAGAGAATTGGGATTTAATGTTTGTACAGAAACAGGTAAAGCTTATGTATTTTTTTTTATAAATTTAAGATGATCTGATTAGCGCAGCGGTTAGGAGTGCCAGTTGCGACTTTGAAAACTTTTATGGGCAGCTTTACGCGACGACACGAACACCTGTCACCGAGGCCACAGACCGTAGAGCCAAATTGCCTCGACACTACACGGAAGATATTCCGGACGTCAGCCTTTACGAGATTAGTGTAGCTCTGAAACAGCTTAAAAACAACAAGGCACCGGGGGATGACGGAGTTACAGCGGAGCTTCTAAAGGCAGGGGGCCGACCGGTCCTGAAAGCTCTCCAGAGGTTGTTTGACTCCGTAATTCTCGAGGGTAAAACGCCAACAGCATGGCACAAGGGCGTGGTGAAGCTGTTCTTCAAAAAGGGTGATAGGACGCAGCTGAAGAACTACAGACCCATCACGCTACTAAGTCATGTTTACAAGCTGTTTTCTAGAGTTATAACGAATCGTCTCGTACGTAGGTTTGATGACTTCCAGCCTCCCGAACAAGCCGGATTCCGTAAAGGCTTTAGTACTATATACCACATGCACACGCTGCGGCAGGTTATACAAAAGTCCGAAAATTATAATCTGCCATTATGCTTAGCGTTTGATAATGGCATAAAAAGCCTTTGATTGTGACGAGACATGGGCCGTGCTTCGGTCACTCCAAAGGTGCCAAATAGACTACCGATACATACAAGTGTTGCAGTCGCTGTACGAAAACGCCACCACGTCAGTCCGCCTCCAGGACCAGAAGACAAAACCCATTCGGCTCCAGCGGGGTGTGAGACAGGGCGATGTTATATCGCCGAAACTGTTCACTACTCTGTTGGAGGACGTGTTTAAGCTTCTGGACTGGAGAGAACTTGGCATTAACATAAACGGCGAGTACATGACGCACCTTCGCTTCGCGGATGATATCGTAGTCATGGCTGAGTCCTTGGAAGACCTAGGCACAATGCTCAACGATCTCAGCAGAGTGTCTCAACAAGTGGGTCTTAAAATGAACATGGAAAAGCGAAAATCATGTCGAACTCCCATGTCGTACCCACTCCTGTAAAAGTTGAGAACTCAACACTGGAAGTTGTTGACGAATACATTTACCTGGGACAAAAAGTCATACTTGGTAAGTCCAACTTCCAGAAAGAGGTCGATCGACGAATCCAACTTGGCTGGGCAGCGTTCGGGAAGCTACACAGCGTTTTCTCGGCCCGACTACCGCAGTGCCTCAAGACGAAAGTCTTCGATACGTGTGTGTTGCCAGTGATGACTTACGGAACGGAAACGTGGCCACTTACAATGTGCCGCATGAAAAGGCTCAAAATCGCGCAAAGGGCAATGGAGGCTATGCTTGGAGTCTCCCTGCGTGATCGCATCAGAAATGATGAGATCCGCAGAAGGACTAAGGTCACCGATATTGCCCGAAGAATTGCGAGCCTTAAGTGGCAGTGGGCAGGACACATTACAAGGAGGACTGACGGCCGTTGGGGCGGAAAGGTCCTCGAGTGGTGGCCACGTACCGGTAAACGCAGCCGTGGTAGGCCTCCCACAAGGTGGACCGATGATCTCATAAAGATCGCCGGAATCCACTGGATGCGTGTGGCGCAGGACCGATCGGTTTGGAGATCATTGGGGGAGGCCTATGACCAGCAGTGGACGTCGTTTGGCAGAAATGATGATGATGAATTAACGATTAAATTTTCAGTGTCGATATCCATACTGTACTGTCACAACGTCCTTCCCTAGCAAGTGCATGCGGCCGACCACAGAACACTATACTCCGACAGTTGGCCGGTGAGTCGGTGAGTCGTGTGCGTTGTTACATATATTTCCGAACGTTCCATTTGTCGCAGACAATCGGGTCGGCCGGGATGCGCCAATTTTATTTCTGACTGACTTTTTGTCGGCCGTGTGGGTTGCTCTTGCTATCAGTACGTTCTATTTGTCACCGACTAAAAGTCGGTCACCGATTATCCGCCGTGGGCGGGCAGCCTTACTGTTTTTTATTGAATAGCAGAAAATTTAAGAAATTATGATACATAATTAATACAATTTATTAATCTCATTTAGTCATAAAAATGTGAAGTTGTTGATTTAAAAAAAAAAATATTGATTTAAAACCATAAAATGCTTTTATTCTTTTTAACATAAATACATTTTATTGTATCTCCTGAATTATCAACTAAGAAATGCTTAGCTAAAATGCCGTTGTGGGAAAAGGTTTTGATTTTAACGGCATTTTAGTCTAGCAATAAACATTAGTAAAAGATACATATCAAAACATTTATAATTTATGTAGTAATGCTAGTCTTGAATGCCGTTAACTAAAATTTGCTGCATTATAGATAAGTAATGTCGAGTCAAAAAAGTAAGCATTACAGAGCTAAAACGCCGTTATTCTATTTAACGGCATTTAAGTTTAGTAAAACTCTTAGATAGCAACTCATTTTACAAATTTATCAAATTTATTCAAGATCCAACACTTAAATGCCGTTAAGGTAGTCATAGCGGCATTTTAGCTATGTTTTTATACTGGGTTATTTACGGTAATCCTAATTTAAAACGTTTAAATTAAAATATTTTAAAATATATAACACATAGAGTTGTGAGAGTTTGAGTATATTAAAGCTCTTGCAAATACCTATGTAATGATATATATCACTTATACATAAATCGTTTGCTTTAAAAACAGCGTATTTTTTTTCGTTCGCGCCATTTAAACCCGTTTTTCTCCGAATGTGGTTTTGTCACTTAACGGCATTATAGCTAGAGGACGGCAGAAATGGTTGTACAACCTGCAACAGGCAGCTGGTTCTGACGTAAAGCATTTATAAGAAACTTCGGACTGTGTAATAAAGCATTTTAGTACTAGTTTTATACACTAGATGGACGTAAACTAGTCTTAACATCGTCGTGTATAAGTGAATTTAAAGGTACGATCTTAAACATTTTTGTGATAAAATTATACAATATGAATGTTAGGATATTTAAGACTTAATAAAAGGACTTATTGAAGTATTTTATAGAGTAAGATCGAAAATTTTAACGTAAACTGAAACAATACGTTTTCTTTTTTGGACATAGTAGGTTATAGTATAAATACAAAAAAAAAATTTTTTTCGTCTTCACAATAATAATCGGAATATTTATTTATATTCAAGTAAGTTCAGCTTTTACGGAGTAACGAGTACAAGCAAAATAATTCAAGACAGGTGTATCAGCCTAAAATAGTTAAATCCATAAATGAATTATTTGTTATTTCCTTGTAAAATGTCGCTAAAAATTTTCAAATATTTTAGATTCCAATAATAGTAGAATAAATGAATTAAATGAATTTCGAGAAAACAGTCTTGTGGTTGACTGGTGAATTACCTAAAACTCATCGCTGAGTAACTGTTTTAATTCCAGTTATTCCTAAAAAACAAAAACAAAATGAATCATAAATCCGCATTGCCAGCCCACCTCTGATTAGAGAGGTGCTTAAAGCTCAATTTCCGACAGTTCCGATATGACACCGATACCCCAATAAAATTAATCCAAGAAGAGTATCGTGGAAATGCGTATTTATGTATGCGTGTATGACGCACGACGTATCCCGCTGAACATCTCGATGTTGCAAATGTATAAAAGCGAAGCGTCGATTTCGAAATCAACATAGCGATTTGAAATTCTCTAAGGAGTGTACACACGTGTGGCCGTGAAGTTTCCGCATTGTGCACGTATTGTGAAGTGACGCGTTTTGGAACTGTAACGTTTTGTGGGAAGATTTATTTTTTTAAGTGCAAGGATGTTTTCGAAACAGGCTGTTATTGTAAGTTCGGTTTGGAATTTTTTTTCAGTTGTATTTTTTAAAGATAAAAAAATTAGTCTTGAGATATTTTTTTTTGAAAAACATTGAATTTATTAAAAAAAAAAATTTTTTTACATGTTTCCCCTATTTTAATTTTCATCTTTGAGTAGTCCTGCTCATGTTTAAAAAACAATATTTTTTTTAATAATAAAGCATATTTTTGAAACATAAAAATGTCAAACTCATAGCGCCAAAAAACTTTGCTCAGATTGATTGAGAACTTGCACTGTAGTGCACTGAAACTAAAATAATGTTTTTTTTTATATTGGGCCTGGGCCTGTTTCACCAGTCAGTTGAGTTCGTAATAATAAAATGTATGTTAGATAAAAATGCTGGTGTCTTCTAAAATTAAAAATTGACAAAAGAAACAGTATTTTTTTTATGTAAGAGGGAGGCAACAAGCAGGCCGGTCACCTGATGGTAAGCAATCACCGCCGCCCATAAATACCCGCAACACCAGAGGAGTCACAAGTACGTTGCCGGCCTTTAATGAAGTGATATGCTCGTCTCTTGAAAATTACCATGTCATAGCGGTAGTATTGAAGTTATCTGACATATTAATATTCACAAACTTATCTGTCACTAGTGGAACTGGCCCTAAGTGTAATCTGTTTGGTTATAGTTAACCGCGGTATGCATTGTGGCGGTAGTGGGATCGCCCATTGAGGACGGAAAATGGCATCCGCAGGTCTACGGTGAATCTGGCAAGTGAGTAAATGTCAACAACTTAGTATTTAAAATGTCTAAATATCGTCTGAAAATCTGTCTGAGTCTAAATGTTAACTGCATTCCATTTTGTTTTTGAATGTTTGTAGTAATACATTATTCAGTCTTTCGGTTTTGGCAATCGTTTCCGGCTTTTCAATAAGTTTTAGATTTACTTTATCTTAAAGTGGCCTGAAAAAGCCCAAGTCAGATAAATATTTTACCATTAGTAATATACCTACCTACTAAGTTCAAAAAAGATATCTGTACTGTTATGTCTGTAAAATATTTTTAAAACAAGAAAAAAACTATTTTAAAAATGATCCCTGAAATATCATTTTCATAATAATGTTTTATACTAGAATTAAAAATTTAAATTTATAATATAGTTACAATTACAACATTACTTCAGCCTAAAAGCATTTATAATTTTATCTCCATTTAGGATTTAATATTCACTTTATTGCAGTAATTATTTACAGGACATTACTACAGGTACATAACAAATTAGATGTCTCCATCCGGTGTTTAGGATTTTTAATTTACTTAGCGTGCATGTGATTGTTAAGATGTGGTGTAGATTTATAAATAGCCCCAATATACCACCTTCACGTACCATAGCTTAAAAACATAAATAAACAAAGCTTAATTTGGGGCTTGTGTTCACGAACTTTGCACATAGGTTTATTCGTAAAATACACATTATTTTATTTAAAAAAAAAAAACAAGACTAAAAAAATCATGTTTCCTCAGGTACACACGACGACGAGACGAAGGAAAGTACATCCACATACCGAACCCGTACATCCACATAGACAACCCATATGACGGCGGGTACGGGCCGTACTCACACGATTATGAACCTTATGTCGGTGAAGCTACGGTCGATCGATACGAGCACGTGCTGACTCCGCCTGATGAACTTCTACCCTACTATAAGGACGGGTACTACAGGAACAACGGCATTAAGATCATCAGTCAGAAGCACAACTATGAGGAGGATAAATACGACTTCGAGTGAGTATTTAAGATAATACAACTAAGCAGTTTTACTTTTAAGATTCTCCAATTTTAGTTTAACTTCTTATCCTGATTTGCAAATATCTTGATTTGAAACTAAAATATCAAACACAGTATCTAAATGTTCCTTATATTAAATTTCTCCGTCAGCTTTACCATAATGATGTGAAATTAATACTATGTGTATTTTGGGACTAGGAAAACATTATTAAAAGTTTCTAAATTCATTTTAAATTTTATTTTACACAACTGCAATCGCAAAATTTAATTTGGCACAATCAGAATAATATAATAAGTATCAACCGTAAAAAAATATGAAATAATAAAAAATTCCAACAAAACTTTCGATTAGATTAACGTGACTAATTTCTTTGTATTTATTTCACACATTTCTAAACAATCTATTAATATCCTGCTTAGAACTTACCTAAAGAATTTTAGAAATCTTACGCCAAAGTGGAATTGTGTCTGTAATTTGTTATGTTCAGATAAAGCAAGCCAGCTTAATGACAGTCTATTAATAAATAAGTTATTTCAATAAAGATGATTATAAATTAATAAGTAAGTCCAAGCCAACATTCTTTGGCTGATCCCAAAGTGCTGTATGTTGTAGGTACTAGAATCAACTACGGTGCCACAAATGAACTTGAACTCACTTAAACATACACATAATATATATTTAGTCACATTATTGCCAGTTTCGTCAGTTTCAGTTCTGGTTGATATACAAACTTATGACTTTGACTGGCCTGATGGTGCATTTGGTAGTGACCCTGCCCTATGTACAAGGGGTCGTGGGTTCGAAACCCACCCAGGACAAACACTTATGTGATAAACATTTCTGTTTGTTCTGTGTCTGAATGTTTATTTGTATTTAAGTGTATATATTTGTTGTACCTTCGTTGTTTCTGACACCCTTAACACAAGTGCTTACGGTACTTACTTTGGGGTCAGATCAATGTATGTGATGTTGTCCAATATTATTTAATATGAAGCCTCGTAGGAAAGGTCACTATCAAATAGCGAACCTGTCAAAATAGTATAGTTCTTTAGGAAGATTATTAAATTCAATGAGATCACAATAAAATAGACAGAAGCAAATGTTTACCATCATATAAGCTTCGTGAAGAAGTAGTTGAAAAAAGATACAATGACCTCAAAAGAATTAAGGTTCACTAGAGAGGTGTGAAAAGTCACGACTTGTTAAGCGCCTTCCGCTGTTATTTTGACATACTATTGATATCCTAATGAACTTAAAAAACACCACATAATAATAAGACAAATGAAACTGATAATGCGAAACTTTACGGTAATGTGGATAGGGGTCTTCCTGTTTTGTTGCTTTTCAGTTGCGAAAATATTTTTAACAATGCGGTTTTCAAAGACGGGTTCGTTCATCTTAATAGGAAAGAGCTCAAAAGGCCCCTATAGCCTATACCAGCATGATTAAAGATGTCACTGATTAAAAGAAATTAAATTAAGGTTTTGAACCATATCCTAAACGGGCTTGGTATGAGCCTATTAAACATCAACCATCTTTAGGTATATATAAAAGAGAGTGGTGTTACACAATTTATAACTCAAGAACGGATGAACCGATTTGGCTATAAATTGGTGTAGAGGTAGCTTAGAACCAGGAGACGAACATAGGATACTTTTTATCCCGGATAGAGGGGGATAGTTGAAAAAGTAAATTACGCGCGGATGAAATCGCGAGGGCGACCGCTAGTACTTAATAAAATAAATTTTCGGAAAGAGATAATAAAGGATGTTTTTCCGTATGTATGTATGGGTTATTAATATTTTTTTTATAAATATTTCATTTTTAATGCACACAATTTAACAAGGAAAGTGCGCTATGAAAGTAAAATTATGTCGAAAGATCGAAAGCAACAGTAGTCCATGCCAAAGTGCACATTATTATATCATTATTAGTCATATAACAAGATTCCTTCTTTTGTTCTATTTCCCAATACACTGAATTCAAATCCAATGAAACTCGTGTTTTAAGGATAAACCGAGGAATTTAAGTCTGTTGGTTTAAAACTAACGATCCTTTTTTGTTTCGGTAATAAAATAAACATTTAACAAGAATGTTAAGTTCAAGGGAATATCAAAACTTCGTCACCTATGACTAATTCTAGTGGCATAAATTGCATTCGATACAGACACAATAAAATTGATGGACGATTTCTTCACCGTCAAACTATGTAAATAGCACAATTAACATACCACGAATGTAATTTATGAAATTTATTAGGTCCCCACGCCGCTTCAAACTTCGGCCTTGTATCTCTAAACATCATTCTTATCGAAAATGTAAATCCATTTGCATGCAAAAGGTTTCATGATTTACAGTTGCAAACTTTGAATATTCAATACGAAATTAATTTGTAGAGATAAATTTGGAATCTAGTCACCAGTACACTCGTAAATAACTTTTAATCAGATCTGAATTATCAAAGATGTCGATACGATTTGATTCGAACGAGTATTTCAACATTACCATTGTCAAGTTTAACAAAAGTTATCGTGAGTAATATGAGTACGTAGACGTATTACGAATTCGAATTCGCATTTTCTGAAGACGATTTAAATTTAAGCCTAAAGGTAAAAGTTTATGGAAATAAATTGATGGATGTTTCTTATTCTTTCACACACTTACATTCATTTATGCATTTTTGTGGGAGCAGGTACGCTTGGAATTAAAGCTCAGAGGAGCAATGGGCATGATGTCTGGCAGGACATTGAGCATCATTGCCGGAGAAGTATCTCTCAATGGAATAAAAAGTCGCAGTGGTCACACACTATCAGGTGACCTGCGTGCTTATCTGTGAACTATTATCTGTCATAAAAATACAAAACCTACTAAAATTTTCTAGGAATTTTCCAAACATCAGCGTTTAGCCCCATGCTGAGCTTGATGACGAATATAACAGACAAACCTAGAAAAACAAATCGGGTTCCATTTAGAAATTAAAGCCGACTAAAAACTACTAACTCAATGTGATGTAGATGTTAGTAGGTCAGGTGATCCATTTGCTCGTTTTCATTCCTCAAACAAAGAAAATAAAATTTGAACTAAGAACTAAGGTCACATATTTGATCTTAATGGTCCATTTTTCAACTACACCTACAGATTCTATTCACTTAAAGTCGAAATAATAAAGAAGATTTATAGCATCCTTAAATGTGGCATCCTTAGCTGTAACAATGCAGATCACTCGCCAATACAAATAAATCAAGACCTTGACCGACTCGACACATGGGTCAGAGTTCAAAACTGTCTATAATAACCGTGGATAATAGCCAAATTGACACTTTATTTCACGAAAAATAACAGGCATATTAAATAACAGTTTGATGTCTATATATTTATTCCTTTTGAAGATAAAATTAAATTTTTGTTTGACTTGAACATCGTAAAACTATTTAAATGGTTTAAAACAGCGCCATTGTTCCTTTATACAATCCACAGCTTAAAAATTATGAAATTAGATTATGATACGATACCAATAATTTTTTGACAAAATAAAATGCTTGTATCATTAGCAATTTCATGTGCTGATAATGACGATGATACCAAATATCACCGTTGTTAACTTCAGTATTTCTTTAAATCATTAAATAAATAAATAAATAAATAAATAAATAAAAATATCCCAGTACATTATTCACACAGCGCCATCTAGCCCCAAACTAAGCATAGCCAGACCGATACAAACAAACATGTTCATGCACACAAATGTTTGTACCGTGCGGGGATCGAACCCGCGACCCTTCGTGTAATAGCCGACTTCTCGACCATTACACCAAACGGCTCGTCATTAAAATAATATTTTAGGATAAAATTCTCATAATTGCTAAGGGTCTTAAAAATAACGTGACGTAAACTTAATTCACCCGAGTTAATTCACCTAGGTGAATTAAATACACTTTCAGTAAACTTTAAACACCTGGGTGCATAAAAATTACTTAAAAAATATATATATTCACCTTAGTCACCCTGGGTGCATTAAATTTACTATTAAGTTTACATTATTCACTTTTGAAAATGATTTTTAATAACTAATCTCTCTTTGCTCGATTTAATATAAAATAATAAAATATTATGTAAAATGTCGTTTTTATTGTTTTTATTGAAAAAACCACCAGAAATTGCACGAATTTTCAGCAGATCGATAACATGATGAAAATTAGAAAACAAATTTAAAAAAAACGATGAAAGTTTGAAAGTTTGACTTAATTTTATTTGTTATGTTTTTATATTATTTCTACTGTTCATTTACAAATTTTATAAACACTTTCGGAAAGAATAATAGGGTAACACTTCGGTAAGTTCCGTGACAAAAGGGAATATTAGTCAACGAGAGGGCCGATGAACTCGCAAAAGCAGGTGCGGAGGCAACACAACATGGCCCAGAGCCAATCTGTGGAATCCCTAAAAGCCTTGCTCGTACCACCCTAGAAAACCTATATAGTTATAAAAAAGTCAAAAAAGGGATGGTCAATCATGCCAGGACTTAATCACGCAAAATCACTTGCAAAAGCCTTTGATCCGAAAACTTCCAAACGGATCTAAGGACTATTTTTTTTTATTGCAATATGTAACAAGACAAGCACTACTAAGCGGACCCCGGCACTAGGCTGGGAAATTGCTAGGACGAAGAAGATGTAACAAGACAAGCAGATCGTACACCTGTTGGTAAGCCCCACGTCTACCCTTAGCAGTAACTAAGCAATTACTGTCTGGCACTGCCCTGTAGCCATAACCTTATTCTGGGGAAGCACATTTTACAACCAGACTAGGCTAAAGATATCCCCTCCTTCGTAGAAGAGGTAGGGCTTGGATAGGAAATGTAATCTAAGTGGCGTTCACAATAGATCAGAATTGGTCGCAGTGACTGTGGAAACACTAAGCCGCTATTAATAAAAAAAAAAACAAATTAAATTGATTAAAAGGATAAAACGGACAGCAGATCAAGCTACACTAATCAGAAAAAAATTCTCAAATTGAAAGAGAACTTGTGAAGTGAATAAAGCTAAAAATTTGACAGATTAGGGTAGTCTGATGTGCTGTCGACTGACGGAAGATTTCGGATCAAAGGCTTTATATAAAATCCCTTTTTTGACTTTTTTTTTCTATATAAAAAATTCAAACTTTTATAGATTTTTTTTTTAAATTCGTTATCTAATTTCCATCATGTTATCGGTCTGCTGTGAAAATCGTGCAATTTCCGGTGGCACTTTTTCTTTATTTTATTAAATCAATAAAAACGTCATTTTACATATTTTTAACCGACTTCAAAAAAGGAGGAGGTTCTATGTTCGACTGTATGTATTTTTTTTTTTTTTTTTTTTTTTTTTTTTTATGTATGTCCGTCGATTTTTCCGTCAATTCTGGACCGATTTAAATAATTCTTTTTTTATTTGAAAGTGCATAGTTCCGAGGTGGTCCCATTGTCACCATGTCAGGATCTGATGATGGGATCCCGGGAAAATCAAGGGCAAACCTCAAATTTTATAGGCGCACACTACGCGTTACTTGTTTTTTCTGAAGCCATTTAAGTTTTTGCGTCCTATAGACATCACTTTATGTTGATGAGCTGATGATGGAAGGTACAACTCCTTAACGGTTAGGAGTTAGGGGATAATTCTTTCAGTATTGTAAGAATATGTGGACCGTTATTTGTATTTCATGTACTTTTGCAGCTAAGCTGATGATGGAAGGTACAACTCCTTAACGGTTAGGAGTTACGGGATAATTATTTCAGTGCTGTAGAAATAATATGTGGACCGTTAGTTGTATTTCATGTACTTTTGCAGCTAAGCTGATGATGGAAGGTACAACTCCTTAACGGTTAGGAGTTAGGGGATAATTATTTCAGTGTTGTAGGAATATGTGGACCGTTAGTTGTATTTCATGTACTTTTGGAGCTAAGCTGATGATGGAAGGTACAACTATGATGATGGAAGCTAAAGGGTACGACTTTTTAATTCTTATGTCCCTCTTGCGGGCTGCATCTTTAGTTGGTCTACTGAATGGTGCTGAACACTTAATGAATACCTAATATTGTCAAATAATACAATTCTACTATTTTACTCGTATTTTCGTTATCAATATTATGAGAGAGTTTTACTCACTCCTACGTATTATTCACACTAAAAATAGAAAAATAAACAAACTTTTTTAAAAAAAAATTAAACCGACTTCAAAAAAAAAACAAAAAAAAACTACCTAAAAACACTGAAAAGCAAAAAATAATTTTAATAAGACATTCATCAAATGCGCTTATTGTCTAAGCCTATTAATAACATTAAATTGTATTTACGTGCTAGGTAGGTACCTACTAATCTGTTTGAAGTCGGTGCCAAGCCAAAAGTAATGAAAAATGATACATACCTAATAATTTATGTATTATACAGGGTTACAAATAATCCGCGGACGTAGGTACGTAGTCTGGGTACCTACTATTTGGCTTGGCACCGACTTCAAACAGATTAGTAGGTACCTACCTAGCACGTAAATACAATTTAATGTTATTAATAGGCTTAGACAATAAGCGCATTTGATGAATGTCTTATTAAAATTATTTTTTGCTTTTCAGTGTTTTTAGGTAGTTTTTTTTTGTTTTTTTTTTTGTCATTTTATATTAAATTGAACAAAAAGAGATAATTATTAAAAATCATTTTCAAAAGTGAATAATGTAAACTTAATAGTAAATTTAATGCACCCAGGGTGACTAAGGTGAATATATATATTTTTTAAGTAATTTTTATGCACCCAGGTGTTTAAAGTTTACTGAAAGTGTATTTAATTCACCTAGGTGAATTAACTCGGGTGAATTAAGTTTACGTCACGAAAAATAAACATCTTTCAACTGAAAATGTTTTTGCCTTCTAAGAATAATAGGGATTCCGAGAGGGTTGTAGCTAGGAATATTTTTCTAGATGAAACAATATAAATTTGCAAATTATGTATGCAGTTAACCTATTGACAGGATTCATAAAAGTTAAATGGAGGTAATTTTAATATTTATATCGAAAAATCATTCAATTAAACGTTGCTTATACATTTCATAACAACGGATTGTGACTCACGATTTCTTCTATGCGCGTAACATAACAAGTTTATTGAACTTCCTCATTCATAGCTATAGTAACATACAATGATACAATATATACAAGAATATAACGAGACATCATTAGTCACATCGGAATCGGTACATAAAAAGACGTGTTAGGTTTGTTTGTTATTAACAGAATTTTTGAAATTATAATTAAATTCTGTTCGTCTACTAAAGGGTTTATATCTTTGTCCACAGCTTCGAAACCGAGAACAAAATCCGCGCCGAGGAGAAGGCTTTCATCAAGAACCCGAACACGGTCGATGAAGGCATCGCTTCCTCAGGATTCTACGAATACATTGGCCCTGATGGTTTCATGTATAGAGTAGACTACACCGCTGACGAGAATGGCTTCCGCCCAAGAGTCAAGAGGATAGAAACCCCATACTCCGGCAAATGGGTCCTCAAGAAAGTCTAACTGAATAACTTCACCTTCCTTACTAGAATCAGTATTTCAACTATTAATTAAGCCTTTCACGGAACTGATTTCTTGCTACAGACTGTCTATTCCACAATTGTATGATCACGTTTTTAACATTTACATCCGATTAACTCGTTGACTCGCCATTTCAAGCAGTTTTTGCAGTAGCACAATGTTTAGTGAATAATAGTAATTTATGCTTTAGATTTAAGATTTAGGTCGTATTAGATAATTATTTATGAAATGTGATAATAAAGTTATATTTCTATGTACAATCTTCGTATTATTTTACTGTCGAACCTTCACATTTAAGCCTTAAGTTGTCGTGGAAATGTCATCATTGAATTCATAAAATGAATTATGCTTCTATAATGCTTGGCTTCAATCGTTTATCAACAAGCCGACTTGGCTTATTGATCATCAACTTAGTCAATTTGTGAGTTTGATTTATGTTTATTTATATAAACTTTCTGCCTATGCGAGTCGCAAATAAGTGAAATAATATGACATGATTAATTATTAAAACATTTAATAAAATACATAAAACAAAGAAAATTTCGACAAATAGACTTTTACTTCACAAGACAAATTAAATTAATTTATCAGTTGAGAACATTTAAAAAGTATTTTATTCTTGAAAGGTTCAAAGAAATACTATAATAGTTATAATAAAATACCAACTTGAAAGGTGATTTGTCAAAGTAATGTCATATCTATTCAATTAAACGATAAATTGAAATTTTTGACGCCGCTGCACGCTGGTATGAATCTTACGAATTCTATTTATTCGATGTAACTATTTTTATTGAGACATAAATGCTTAGTACCTCTAGTATCTTTGATTCGTTAGTCAATGTTCACAAACACTTAAAGTACTTACTTTTAAAACCGGCCTGCGGGATGGTAAGTGGTTACCGTTGCCTATGAACGCTAGGAAAATATGAAAATAACGTTGGCTAAAAAGGGTTCTTCCCGTTGCTAACACCATGCCCACAGCAATTGAGCTCCGAAAACCATACTTATCAACAGAAACATAGAACAACAGTAATTATAAAGTCCTACTTAACTGTGGTCTTTTGTAAAGTAAAGGTCCCTATATGGGCGGCTCGTTCGAGGCTACTATGCTGTTTATTTTGTTCATAAAACAAATGCTTAGCTAAGTTCAATTAGAATATGACCTTTGACCAAACCCCTTACCTTATAGCAAGGAAATTGCCACATCAAATTCCTGCATATTTTCAAAAGTCATTCATATGTCATCCAAAAAAATAAAATGGTCATATCTAGTATGACATTAATAATAGCTTGACCTTACGCTTACATCCTTCCATATATCTCATTAGGACTAGAAATAAGATGATGACCATTAGATAAATAAATATATCATTTGTCTAGGTCAGAATGATCTATAGCATCCATGAAATTATTCACTATAATAAAGAGGCCGGACTTCAAATATAATTTATCGTCTATTATATTGCAAAAATGGTTTACACTTTTAATGAACATGATTGACTACATGGCGCATTTGATAGTGATCCTGCTGAATTCAACCCAGAACTTTAACCACTCATGTTCTTTGCTTGTCCTGTGTGTATTGGATCCTGAATCCCGCAAAACTAAGTTATTGTCGCACGCTAGCTTAAATACGATACACCAAATAGTATGGTTCTCATTCATTGGACCTTGATCCCCGAACATAATTTCCTACAATTTTAATAATAAGCTTTGTCGAATGGAATAAATTAAAAATATAAAACGATAACTTGATTCAGTTAGACAGAACTTTTATAAAAAATTTGCGACATTAATATCTAGATTTTTTGCTATGGTATAACTCAACAATTTGAAAGCTGTTAGCAATCAAACGACGCAGGGTTCTAGTTATTTTTGTTATAAAATACGGATTCATGACACCCTATAAAACTTTAGTACTAGTTTTATTTTATCACGCATCCGTTTAAAGCGTGTTAAATTGTTTTGATCATGTGTTTCTTAAAAGTGAAAGACTTTTCTTCGTGCTAAATTGGCTGTGCTAGTGTCATCATGGTTCACAGAAGAGAAGATGTTGCGCGCGCTGATCAAAATACTGCTCGGGTCGCTGAATTCTGGGCAAAATACATTTAGCATCAACGCGCTCAGAAGAAGAAGAGGATGGTCCAATGTACCATGTTTTGTGTGTTTTATATACGATTACTTTGCTTACACGATGCAGGATTCCATAAATCTATTTTTAAAATTGCTTTGTTGCGAAAGGTGCGTATTACTAATAAATATACTAAGTGAGAGTCACTAAGTAAAAAAACTTAAACATCTTTACCACGTAGTGAATATTGAAGGCTTGTGATGTAAGCTTCATTTTAATTGTATCTTTTAGTTCTAAATGTACCGTAAAATTATACTTCAAGCAATATTGAAATGACAGACTTCAATAAAATAAAGAACGTGAGAGGTCTTAATAAGCATTTTATCCCTTTCTGATTACTTTCTCACATGCGAAAACGCATTAGTATTTTAAATTGGACTCGTAACTTAAACTCTCTAAGCTGTTCATTCGGCAATACATGCGGGTTTTGAGAGGAATATTTGATCTGGTAATGCGAAAAATAAATATCAAGGCGCCTCCAATTTCAATAACGATTGCTGGAATAAATGAACATCGCAGCCTGGATCGTAAAGTCATGCGTATGTAGAGGACTTTACACGGTTCGACTTTTGTATTTAATTAATTTTATTTGAGTCTTTTACTGTCCACTGCAGCTTCTCAAATTGATTTCAAAGAATAAAACTGTCAACCTATTAATGTCCCACTGCAGGGCAAAGGCCTACCTACATTCTTGAAATCAAGTTATTACAAAGATGGATACTGGCTTAATCGACCCTGGAATTGAACCCAGGACCCCAAGAACTCAACCCGGTACCTAAGCCACTAGACCGTATCGGGGCGTTAAATAATAGGTATACTGTAATGAAGTAAATGTCCTTCGAAAAAATTCATTAAAAACAAAAGTTATCGGAAAGTAATGTTTGCTATAATTGTCTCTTGTCATGACGTGTAACCACAATTTTTATTATTTTTAAATAAAACAACTTTAAATGGATGAAAACTCGCAAAGCATACCGTGATCACGTCGTCACGATCGAAACGTCGGGTTTAAATTTAAAATGTAGAATATACGCGAGTTTTCATCATTTCATAATAAAGTTGTTTTATTTAATGAGTAGTAAGTAGTAACCGTGTAAATATTAGAAACCATTATATTATTTTTACTCAGTTTTGCTTGTGGTTATATCTTCGCTTTATAATTTTTAATAAGTTCAGAGCTTAGAAAGGTCACGTACAGGCAATAGTGCTCAAGCTGCGAAGTGTTTACAAGGAAATTTTAATGTTTCTTAGAAAATTTTGAGGCAATAAACGAGGTCTTCAGTGGCTGCAGTACCTGACGTTGTGTGCTTTGAAATGTGCCTAACAACATAATCATCATACCCTTCTAAGCCAAGGCCAGCACAAAATGTTTTTTACTCCAATCATACTAAAATCACGAATAGTTGTCATTAAAGTTTGTATTTCATCCTCCTGTTGGTTATACGTAACTGTCCATGGATTCTTAAAACCCTACGGCACATATGGCTATAGGCGATGGCGAGGAAGTGTTTCGGATGGTTTTACTGGGTAAACGCCACACCTCCTCCTTTTGCCCTGGGGGTGGAGCAGCATCCTTCCCAGGAGTCTTACACACCAAATTGTCAAGCTCATTGGATTCAATTAAGATCCTAATTCCGCTTACGAACAGTGTAAACCCCGAGTTAGGGCTGGCAAGAAATTTGGTGAAATTGTTTTGGCTCTTGGTCGCGGAGGCTTTTATGGGCCAGGGTACATTGACCGAGAGCGGTGCCAAACGTCCGGCGCCGTCCTGCCGACGCAATGCGTTCTTGCTGCACTGCGCATCGACTTATCTGCTCTGCTTCCTTCTTAAGCGATGTTACGGTAAATAAAGAAATAACTTGGCTATTTTTAGTTGCGTCTTTGTTCTCCGTTCGGCAGTAAATTGTGACGCTTTTTAGCGCAGGCTTTGTTGTTTTGAAGATATTTTAGCAGGCAAGATGTTTTCTTTAGGGTTGAACTTTTCTTGGTGAATGATGATAATGCAGCTAATATTAAGCGGGTGATAGAAGCAACAGGTTTTTTGAAAATATTTGTACAAAAATCGACAAGGAACCAGGAGATTGACAAAATAATATTGTGCTTGGTTTACTAGTTAGGTGCCTAGTCTTCCAAATCATTCTTTATAACCATGAGTATAAAGTTTGCCGGGCAAAACTAATAACGGCAAATAAAAAATATAAATAAAACTGAAATATTCATAGAATTAAACATACCTAATATTAGCAGAGCAGAAGACTACTACAAATTATTCAAGTGGTCTTGTCAGCCCCAACCGAAGGATTCTCTCTGCAACCAATAAGTCACATTCTGACGCCAACTATTCCACAATATTATCTTCGCACTCCGAAGGTTTTCCCCTGGAGCTGTGTTGAAACTATTATCTTCAAAGCAGTTGACAGTCGTGCCCAACAGAAGGTTCCCCCGGAACAGCCAGTAGAAGTTCACACTCCAAAGGACGGTTTCGAGTATAGATCTCTGCAGCAGTATACCATAATCTAGACTATTTTAAGGCATTTATAGATAGCGATAGCTCTTTGAGTTTAGGTTCAATAAACATTACTTACAGATAATATTTTCCGTATTTTAATACGGTCACAGACTTACTGATAATTATGCTGGCTAACCTAAGCTATTAACTATTGAGTCTAGGTTCAATAAACATTACTTACAGATAATATTTTCCGTATTTTAATACGTTCACAGACTTACTGATATGCTGGCTAACCTAAGCTATTAGGGTGGATTTTACCATAATTTTTGCTACAAAATTTGCAAAGAAATCCAATGACCCAGATTTACTTTGTCCAATACGATAACTCAATTCTACATAATTTATTTTAGACGAGTCTCGTGGCCTAATTAATAGACTAAATGTTTCATTTTATAATAAACTAATCTCTTAATCTAGATTAACAGTTTGATCATTAGAATAACTTAGTATTGCACATTCTAGTTTCATCATCACATCTGTTCAAGGGCATCTGTTGGAAGAAATTCATAAAGTCGAAATTCCACATGGTCTCAGGTAAGTGGTAATAAAATAAAGATAAAAAAGGTTATAACAGTAGCTGTTTCCAGAACTCAATGATCCTCTCGAAATCTCGTGAGTTCGATGACCGCAGGGATTCTTTCATCGAAGGACGTGCCAAGGCCGCTTTAAAAGCTAAGTATAAGTTATTGAATTGAAAATACAACTTAATAATAAAGAATGGAATGTACATTGTACAGTTTATGTACATACGTTTGTTATTATTTTTGGTCACTTTAAATGACGTACAGAAGGAGTATGAGTAAGAAAGTTCTTGAAATGCTTTTAATAATATAATGTTCATTTAATACACTTACTTTAAAGAAATCTGTTTCCAAGTCATATTTTGTATAAATGGTAGGCGGAAAATGTACTGAAAAGTTTATTGATTACATGGATTCCGTATTACTATTTTTAATTTATAAGATTTCGTGACATTAGAGAAATATGTGAAATTATTGCGGAAGACATTCCTAAAATAATTTTAACAAACTCTTAGAATGTACATTGATTTTAAGTTAAAAACTACTCTTTGGTGTTCCGCGTTTATTTTAATGATACTAATTGAAATAACTTGTTAACTCTAACCTTTTTAACCCCTAAGCTATTCTTATGTTAATGATCAGATCACAAAAATAACAAAACCAGAATATAATGCGTCCAATCACATTGCTTACAACAATCGACTGATTGTAAATTAAATTAATTAATTTGATCCGGAAACAATATTGTTTGAATTTAACGAATGAATAGTTATTTTAAAATTAAACTCAACCTGTCAAGAAGATATTACAATCAATCAACTCAATCAATATTAACAAACAGATCGTCAGAATATCATAATAGAAAACAGCCTTGGAATAACCCACTAGTTTGTAAAAGAAGAATTATCTTTGAAAGTTAACCCATCATGATTGACCACAGATCAATAACAAACATTGTTTAATTCATTAAAGTGCTCTTAGACTCAGCCGAAATGATGTTCACGCATTATTTTATAGTGACTTTAGGTACCTACACCAAGTTAGAAAATACTTTTTTTGTCGTGTTTGTATATTTTCTGAACAAAATATTTTGTGAAATTATGTTTTACACCAGATACCTATATAAGGTCAAATTAATTTAACTGAAATTCTTTTATCAGAAAATCAATTTATGTAAGACACACACAATGCACTATACATAATAATTATCTTGTTCAAATATTTCTAATTGTTACAATTTACATTTTCAATCAAAAATACATTAAATATTTGATAATTTAAGTAATGTCGTATTATAAATATTTTTTCTTTCCTAATATTTTTATTCTATGACATACATAAGCGTGTCCATTGATACCGGTTTTTTACTTCGTTACGCACTCGCGGTTGAAATCTTAAGCACTGAATTTATTTATGCATACGAATGAATTCATTGAAACCTTAATACGTTGTAAAATGTAGTAGCGCCAATAATAACTTAAAATGATACTGTTAACAACGTTTTAATTGTATTATTTTGTCGTAAAACCCATCGAGACAGTGTGTGACCTTTTAGAGAATTTAACATAATAAATTTGCCAATATTTTAAATTATTTTGTACTTTTATGGCCCTTAGGCCATATTAATTCAACACTAGACTTATCTAGTGTTGAATAATACGAATATACTTTTATGAAAAAATTAGTAAATACATTTTATTTTTATTTTATTTTTTAATTATACTGCGTACAGTTGTTGTTTGCCAGTCGAAAGGGGGCGGCTCGTCTCTCTTAGGGTATGAAGGGCAACCGGGGGAGTTTAGTGGGCAGTGCACGAGTAGTCCTGAGTCCCACACACGGCTGCAGATCTCGCTAACCTATGGTTATGATGCTTAAAATTATTCTCCCCCCAAAAAAAGGTCTAACACGTGTGTTGATGTCATCTCATGGTAATTAAAGAACAAGAGCTTATCTAAAATCACTTAGTATTACGAGTATGTATCTGTTGCCCTACCATCTCGATGGCTGAGCTTGTAGCCATATCAAAAAGTGTAATGAACAATTTACTCTCAATCTGAAAAAATAATAAAATAACGCAAAATTAACCATAATATATTTCCGTAATGACAATTATTATAACCGTACTCACAAAAGATAAAATAATCGTAAAATCTAAACTGTCAAAGTTGGCGCCAAGCGTTTGTCTTTGCTTTCAAGATTTTATAACGTCGTTTGCGTTTTGATTATTAATGGTCTTTGATGATTTTCCTCGTTGTGTCGGTGCATTTCTGAATTAATCCTGATACTAACTGATACCTGCATATTACGGATCTTTTATTTCTAGTAATCTACTCAACTGAAATCTTAAAATTTTAGATACCTATACCTACTTACCAGGATTATTAAAATAGCTTGATTTTAATCAACCCTGTTATTTAAAACCTAGTAGAAAGATAAACGCGGATAAAAATATGTTCCTTATTTAATAACCGTACGTTAACCGATTTTTTCCATCCCTCAACCGAAAATTAATTTCGCGCTAACCTATCCCACATCAGTTTTTCCGACGTACACATATGAACCCCACAGGCTGGCGAAATGAAAGAAAAACAGCCCAAGCCGGCACATCGATCGGGGGAAAAGCAAAAAAATAGTAACGAAAATTATGTAGTTTCCTACTCTATCGTTTCCCGTTGAACCGCGTCACGTCTCGCGGTGGTTTCATTTTGGGAAGTTGGTCGGCGGCCAATTAAGGCAGAGGCGCCGAACGCCTGCCTTCCGGGCCGGACGGTTTCTTTGCGCGAGTTAATAGTAAAATGTTGCCGTTTTCCTTCGAACTAACTAAAAGCGTGGCCGGTAATGTTTTATGAACTTGTGCTGTCGTGGAAGTAATGTGGACGTATGTGGCAAAGTTATTAGTTTGTCACGTAGCTTGTTCTTTATTCAGCAGATTTTGACTTACTTAACCTTAACACGTAATAAGTTTTAGGTTTATTCAGATAGACATTAATATTAAAGTTTTCCAAAAAAAAAAACGTAATGATTTCACGTGACCATGATACAATTTTCGGTTATTTGTATAAAAAGAAATCTATTTTAATTCTAATATTTAGACTCAAAAAATACTAATATTTCCAATTGAATTGTCTGCAAGGTAATAAGATAAGCCGTTTTTAAACCCGGGAAATTCGATACGTACCGTCACCCTCCTTCGGAGGCGAAGGGGGATGTGTGGGACTCCCATGCCCTTGAAAGGGCGGAGTCAACCCACTAAACACCGCGGTGTCCATCTTTGCCTGATCCTCGTGTCATGAGAGAAAGATGACCCTTTGCATCCATAACATAACAGGCAAGCGCGTATATGGACCCATCAAGACCATCCCTTGACCAGCCGTGCTAGGCACATAATTATGTTATTATAACTAAACTTTACTTAAACATTACTTATCCAGCTACTTATAAAAACAAAACTGCTTACTATTTACGTTCTAATTGATACTATTTAAGAATTTTGTAGTAGCTTGTCATTTATGATGTCAGCAACCAAATTTTAAACTACCTAAAGATTTCTCAATTTCAATTAAGAGATGATACAAGGATAAAACGTATAATTAAAGCCTTGCAAAGTTTTTAGTATATAATTCAGGCAACCGAATGGAGTTTACACACGCGATTAATTTAGAGATGACTTAACTTAGTTTTACATATTTCGCAAGCATTTTATAAGCTAATGATCTACATTATTCAGTCAAATAAATTTTATGTCTGTTTGTTATATCAAAAGAAAAAGCTTTCATCCTACATCGCAATTTGGATAACTCGTAATTTGCAAACTTTGACTTCTAACAACAATTTATTTCTTTCAATGGCGGGACTAAATCTGTAATATGGCATCAGTATAAACTTTTTGCACATTCTTTTTAGTAATGCAGTCATAGCCATAGCTATTATGGTGACAGATTTTATCATATATAGAATGAAAGCTGTCCCGTAGACCGTTAAAAAAATTTTATTTACCACCAAGACGTCAAGAAAACTGAGCGCACCACCGATTGACCCCAAGTTTGAATGGAACAGCTGTCTTAGGTCCTTTTTTTATTATTTCCTTTAGGCAGTAATTAGGTCCTTTTATTATTTAAAAATCTTATTACTCAAAAGAACAAAAAGGTTTTTTGAGGAAAAGGATCATTATGAAACCAATAAATTGAACTTAAAACTGGACATAAACTTAGAAAACGGCGATCTCGAAAATCTTTAAAACTATCAAAGGAACGGTGCAATAATCACCGACAAATTCAATCCTTTACCGATAAAACTCGACGAGTGGCCGGACTCCGGAAGCGAGCAGTTGGTCCTGCACCACCGGCGCCCACAATCGAATAATGCATTCCCGTCTCTATGCTCATGTAAACAAAGTTCAAGCGCAGTGTAAAAGAACGTTTTGCGCCAGTACACTGTTGCCCCGGGCGGATGTCACCGGCAGTCACCTTATTTGGAAACGGTCCAGGCTCACTCGGCGAACTTTTATGTTATTTCAATGTGGTTAAACTGAAAGAATTGCATTTGCAATCCGATAGACTGCCCTGTTTGCGAGTGTGCGTTTGGATCGGTAGGAAATTGCTGTAACTTCATTAAAGTTTGCGTTCGGTTTTTTATTTGGGGAAGTATAAAATTGCTGGTATGTGCTGTTCAGTTGGGGAATTTGTTTTATTTTAAAGTTCGATGGAATTGCAGTTGTTGTATACTTTGTTAGTTTACTTAGGTTTGGGTTGTCGGGTTTGAAGACCTGATTTCGTGCATTGGTAGAAAGTTCGGTAACAAAACTTAGTTGCAGGTATATTCGCACAGCGCAAGTTTTTGCCTCTGACACAATTACGAGTATATCTGATTGTTTTGTGTAAATTTTTTGATATTTTTTAATTTTACGATTTAAGTTTACTATTTTAAATTATCATAATTTATTGTCAAGGCTATAACGTTCCTTCTACTTGGAAAACGGCGTCTAAACACCCATTCCATCAACAAAAATTCTGAACTCTTTGTATTTTCTCTTAACTCTATGTATTCTCTTAAACTAGTTTAAATTTATGGCCACGTAACACGCCCCTCAATAGATGAGGCTGACTCAACTAAACACATCCACTACTGAATACTGAAACATGTTTTTTTAACTAAAAGGTTGGCTAGGTTTTAGGGTAGTCAATATTTAAAAACGTTCAACTGTTGGTATTAACGGCCGAGTTTAAAATCTGTCCATTAAATATTTTTAATAATAGAAGCTTGCATCAAAGAGGAGCACATTTTTAAATGCTATCAATATTTGGATCGAGCAATCGGAGAATTGAATTCGAATTTTGCATGTTCGAAATTGGTTCAGTTTTGATTCATTTAAGTATTAATATCCGCAGATTTGTCGTTCGTTTTGTACTTAATACCAAATAGGTATAAAGTATAATACTTAAAAAATAGCGGCAACTGCGGCCTATTGAGGAACACTTAAGAAGGAAGCATCGCTTAAAGTGCTGCCACATAAATGCAGCTCTGATCTTCGAACCTTTCAAGTTTACTTGACTCCCACATTAATATTGCGATTTGTGCGAGTAACAGCTTGTTGTTGTTAGTAGTGGAAGAGCCATGCTGTTTTACAGCACGAATAGGCCGGCTCGTCCGGGGAACCAGCGAGAAATAATAGTGACTACTATTGTGTTTCGTCTGGTTTGTGAGAGTGCCGGAGGCCCACACCCCCCCTTAAAAGGCCGGCAACGCATTAGCGATACCTCTGGTGTTGCAGATGTCCATGGGCGGCGGTGATTGCTTACCATCAGGAGAACCACTCGTTTGTTTGCCGGATACAAAAAAAAACAGAAAATGTCCTACTTACTATGTCTGTTTTAGAAGCAATTCTAATTCCAAAAATACTGGCAAAAAATATTATGATCTATATAGGTAACTAACCAGTGCTCGCTGAAAAACCGTACAACACTTGCACCATTCGAGACTTAAACTTAAATAACAATTCAGAGAACGACGCGACAGCCAAATAAAGTGCAGATAAAATTAAACTAAGTGTTAATTCACTTAGAACGGCGTCAGTAAAAATAAGATCCAACAGTTTCAAAGCATATCCGAACTTGACAACCCTCTGAAACTAGAGTTGCCCCTCGATAGATATCTATCGATAGACTATCGTTAGTTGACGTAATTGCAATATTATCGATAGCCTATCGATTCAAGTCGTAGTATCGATAGCACAAATTGACTAATACTTCTGATTTAATGCAACAGTATTAAATTTCGATAGTCTTATGATTTAATATTAGTAAATTTGCGTTATCAATACGCCATTTCAATATTATCGACAGCCTATCAATGCTAACAATAGCGTAAATCGACTAATACTATTGATTAAATGCAAAAGTACTGATACTTTTGAAAGTATTGGCTCCTTAAAATAAAACAACTTTAAACGGATGAAAACTCGCGTATATATCTATAGTCAATAGTGTCGATAATAGTATCGATGCATCTTGGATTCAATTAATAGTATAGTCAATTTGTCGATATTATTGTTTGTCGATTTATTAGTATTATATTCGATAGCGTTACTGATTTTCAAGGTCAAATATCGATAGCGAAACTATCGATAGCTGTGCAACTCTATCTAAAACTACAATCGTAAAGCCACTCGCTCAGGGAGCTCCCGCCTTGGGAATAACGTATGCTAAAAAATGCAAACAGGAAAATTTAATGGTTCGTGAACTAAGTCAGATACGGAGCACTCTGGGATTGCCCCCCATATGCAGGGAATAACTACGAACGAGTTATGTCTCGAATGTAACTCGATTTTGTTTAGTGGTTAGGAATTGGTTTTCGTCAAAGATCGTCGGTTAAAAGTATAAATATTGTAGAGTAATTTGAATTATTCTATACTTGCTTTGCTTAGTTTGTAGTAATGTTTTAAAAGTTCCAATTTCTTACTAATCAATAGTGCTTGAAATTGTGTGCACAGTTTTGCAATATAAATAATTTTTTCCTACTTAGGTACTAGTCTTGATTTAATACTAATGAAAACATATTATATTTAGGTTTAGATTGAGAAGGATTTATAAGATAGAACGTCGTGTTTTTTTATATTACAAGATGTCCACTGCTGGACATAGGATTCTACCAAGGATCTCTAAGCTAAACGAAAAATTTGTAAGTCGATTTCAGTATACTAACTAAAAAATTACAAATATTTCA
Source organism: Mecyna flavalis (assembly GCA_949319885.1). NCBI lineage: Eukaryota > Metazoa > Arthropoda > Insecta > Lepidoptera > Crambidae > Mecyna > Mecyna flavalis. The sequence goes on from OX439426.1 coordinate 14,977,150, forward strand.
TTCTAAGTCGCACCATCTACATATAATTTCAAAACAATGATAAAACGTTTAAACAATTACCAAATATACACGTGTTCATTAAAATTACAAACCAAATATTACGCAACAGCGAGAACCAAATTACCGATAATAACAACTTGAATTCAATAACAATATGACACAATTAAAATATTACATGGATGTGCCCGATCAAAATTAATCAAAAAGCAAATGTGAGCTTTTATGTCACTTGCAAACCAAATTCCACTAAAGTTTGTTTCAGAATAATTAATGGTTGCAAGTTTACGTAATAAAATAATACAGAGTATTTAATAATAATGTCAATGGTGGATATATTAATATTATAGTACACAAGCACACTCTCGATTCTCGAAAGTCGAAATTCCTTTGGGAACTATCGAATTTAAAAACCACGTTTTGAGTTCTGAACCAAATCACATTGTACTCGTATTCAAAAAAATGTATATTCGAGAAAATTGTGAGAACTTACAGTAAGTTTTCAAGAAGGGACTCTTATGTGGATTTCCTTGATATTACTTACTATCGCTTATTATTCTGAGCTATTGACTTGAACATGAAAATTGCGTTCCGTATTGTTTATGTTGGGGAGCGTGGCAAGGCATGTCGACAGAGATAAGAGGGAACATAAGTCCAATAAGGTAAAATTTTCCGTGCACACAGTAAATATCATATTAGCATAAATCTTGCATGATTGAGGGGTGAATTTTAATACGTTATAGAAAATACAGCTTTAACTGGTAAACGTTTTGTCGCACCGTCTTGGTAACTGTACTAGTGGTGTTTTAGGAGACATTCCTTCCAGATGTTATTGTCAGGGGCCATAAAGATCACTTATTGGCCGAACAATAATAATGATACAGTCATAAAAAACCGTCTAAAAGTTCAATTTGTTCCTTTACTCGACCATTCCTGCAAATAAATATACGAAACAAGGTGGGTCTTCGTTTATAACCACTTCGGATCCCAGTGAATGTCACTCCAGTATTTAATTAAAAAGCAAAGAAACTGAGAAGGTGGAGGGTAATTTGTCAAAATTAATTAAAAAGAAAACGAAGGAACCGAAGAATTACAGTGACTTTAACAAGATGACGTACCGTTTAGGAATTCGCTCGGTACTCGCCGTTTGTTTTCTAACTAATTATCTGTTTAATGAGAAAAGAAGACAGAGTAATTATTTGACACTCGTAGAAAAAAAATGTGAAGGACCTCTGTCGTGTAAAATGCTCTTGAAGGCTGAACCGGGCTTGTTAATTTGATCTAAGGATCGTCAACCTTTTCAAAAGTAAGGGTCAAAGATTCCACTTACATTCTTAAGTTTACGAGAGCTACGTCTAAATGCTCCTTACAGATTTACGGTCGAAAGAAATTTATTTTTCTAACAAGAAACTTTCACAAATTAAAAGCCTTTGATTTTAACTCTAAGAAACATCAATCTGTCTTGATTTCATAATGAGGAACCTAAGCACTTGTGTTCCTTGTGGATATAAATAATACGTACATTATTTATTTTGATCGGAATCCCGGAATCCCAGACAAATATGTCTCGTGAGCACATGTAATTGATATTAAATAGACCAAGGTATCACAAAATATCGACATTTGTACTGCTTAATATGATTCCAATTGCTTTTGTGGCGTGAACAGAAAGTTCAGCAATAGGTGCCAATGGAACGTTTTTTAAGCAAAAGGCACAATTACCAAAGTAGGTACTTACATTTTAGTAAATAACAAAGTGACGCAAATAATAAATGCAACGTCCGAATCAAAGACCCATGTTAACTTCCTGCCTACTACATAGAACAGCAATGCGGCCAATTATAAAAACCACACAAGTGCGAACTAAACTCAGGCCTTGAGGGTTCCTTACAGTATCAGCTTTACTATTTCGCTTGTACCGTGTGCCGGAGACAGGGCCTAACCATCGCTTATAGCCTTTTATCCTTCCATATTTGACGAGCCATTTAGTGTAATGGTCGAGAAGTCGGCTATTACACCAGAGGTCGCGGGTTCGATCCCCGCACGGTACAAACATTTGTGTGCGTGAACATGTCTGTTTGGATCGGTCTGGGTGTTTCTATGTATATTAAGTAAGTATTTAGAGAAAAAAAGTATATAAGTAATGTTTATCCGTTGTCTGGCACCCATAGCACAAGCTAATGCTTAGTTTGGGGCTAGATGGCGCTGTGTGAATAATTTCCAGAGAATGTCCAGAGTCCAGAGATATATTATTTTCTCTAAATTCGTTTAGTGGAACAGCTGGGGTTATGTCAGAAGGGTTATCGGCTAAAACTACACTTTTCCGACTTAATCGCAGATTGGTGGCGAAGTAGCCGTTTGGTAGCAGGCAACACCACGCCTTAGAGAACATATAATTCTTCAATCAGAGCTCCTTGTTTCTTAAAGTTGATCTCTAGGACATCAAGGACTTCAATAATTTTCCGTGCCAAAACAAACATCTACTTACGTTTAATTCTATTAGTTTTCCTATTGATAAACGGAACCTTAAATTGAACACATCACTGAACAATTCGAAAACATTGATCAATACATATTTCTTGACATCATAAAAGGTCAAACCTTGCTTTATAATAGGTATGACCTCGACAGGCAGTGCCAATTTTTTTAATTGTCCACTATTACGAAGCTCGGCATTAATTACTACAAAAGTTTTGTCTGAGAAATAATTAAGAACTAATGTAAAGTTTAAACCAATATCGAAATTTACTTGAAAATTGCTTCCAAATGGACCGGTAGTGATCAATTATACCAAAATGGTAAATTAGATCTGAAATTGCTACAGGAAACAAATCCAGGAAAATGTTTTGACATCTTAATTAGCGACAAGAATTTTAAATATGTGTTTTGATGATCACGTGTTTTTGATTGATCCGATCGTGCATTTTTTTTTATATTTTTTAAACTACTTCAGTTGGCAGACAGGCACGCAGCCCACCTGATGGTAAGCGGCCACTGTGGCCTATTCCATTGAGGGACACTTCGCCTGGAAGCGTCGCGGTGGAATTTAGCAGTGACCCTGTACTATGCGCCAGGGGTCGTGGTTTTTTTTTTTAACTCACCTAGGACACATTCATGTGGTAAACATTTAGTATTAAATTTTTTTGTGTCTGGATTTTTATATGTATTTAATAAGTTTATCTTTAGCTTCTTTGTTTCTAAAAAATTCCAAAACACAAGTGCTCACCACCATAGACCATTGTCTAGGGTAAAATTAATAGTGTTGCGGGTACGGGGTACGTCAATTCGAATTAAATGCCGGTTACGAAAAGACAATGTTTTATTTAAAACCACTCAACTGAAATACGCCACTTGAACACAATTACACTTCACACTTTACGTAGACAATTCAAAACAAACACTGGTAAACGCTGTTCACTTCAAACGTCGCAGGATAGTTCGCACTGATCGCTTTCCGAAGAATGAATACTACCCGCAGCGTCGCTCACTCTCTATTTATACCCGGCGCGGGCCCTCTAGTATTTCGTGGATGATTCGTGAAGCCTCTCGAACTGGCGCGAGGACACGCGTTTGAACAGGACCGTTCTTTTCATGAAAACAATCGCGCGCAGGTAAAAAGCAGGCGGCCGCGCGCAGGTAAACAAGCAGGCGGGCGCGCGCGAGAATGAACCTTATTGCGTAGAAGAGTGAGGTCCGTTTTCGCGTGCAAGCTCCGTTGCCGGGCATCGTCGTAACATTACCCCCCCTCTTAGTCATGCTCGTCCCGAGCATTATTTGATCCGTAGTAGCGTGCCAACCGATCAATGTGCACAATCTTAGGTTTGCCCCTTGTTCCTTGCTTGATCCGATAGGTGAGGTCATTCAGCCTTGTGATGATCTTGTAGGGTCCTTCCCATCTTGGCTGGAACTTTGGTGACTTCCCTTTCTTCCGGAGTGGGTTGTGTAACCAAACCAGTGCCCCTTCTTCAAAGCCGGTAGTGTTGGCTTTACGATCGTAACGAGTCTTCATTCGGTCGCTGGATTTCAGACTACAGTCTCTAACGAAGGCATGAATCTCGTCCAATCGTTTCTGGAGGTCAGCCACATAATCTGTGACAGGTTTCGGAGCTTCGGGTGGTGTACCAGTCAGGGCATCCACTGGAAGTCGCATTTCTCTGCCAAAGTTCACCATTGCGGGGGTGGCACTAGTACTATCGTGTACGGCAGATCGATAGGACAGCAGAAAAAGGGGTATGTACTGATCCCAGTCTCGCTGATGTTCATCGACAACTTTAGCCAAGTGATTTTCAAGCGTTCTGTTGAATCTCTCGACCATGCCGTCAGATTGTGGATGTGCTGGGGTAGTACGAGTCTTGTGCATACCAAGTAGTTGACAAACCTCTTGGAATAGTGCGGACTCGAAGTTTCTTCCTTGGTCTGAATGTATCTCGAGGGGTACACCAAATCGGCAGATCACTTCCTGGACTAGCTTCTTCGCAACCGTCTTAGCTTCTTGATTAGGCGTCGCGAAAACTTCAGGCCATTTACTGAAATAATCTTGAACCACAATGATGTACTTATTTCCCTCCTCGGATTCTGGAAAAGGTCCAGCAACATCGACTGCGATTCTTTCCCACGGGGCGCCGACATTGTATAGCTTGAGTTTTCCTCTATTCCTGGTTTGTGGGCTCTTTACTGATGCACACGTCGTACATTTCCTGCACCAGTCTTCAACGTCCTCTCGACAGTGTATCCAGTAGAACCGTTGTCTCAGCTTCTCTAGGGTTTTCTTCACGCCTAAATGTCCTCCAGATACCCCATCGTGTATATACCTCAGTAAGGGCGCCACTTGTTTTCGGGGCACAACTAGCTGTAAATTGCTTTGGTCCCCTTTTGGCGTCTCCCATTTTCTAAACAAAACTCCGTCTTTAATTACTAGACTGTCCCACTGTGCCCAGTAGCTTTTTGTAGTGGGACTAAACGACGATACATCACTCCAAGAAGGCCTTTGGTCTTTTTCCTTCCATTCAAAGATTTTCTTCAGGTCGATGTCCTCCTTTTGAGCTTTTCCAATAGCGTCCTCACTCCATTCATGGTCAAGGCCCTGGGTGGTTATAATCCGGACTTTCTCTTTGGTTTCTGACTTAGAGCAGTGGCTACAGGACTCAGGGCAAGGTCTTCTTGAAAGGGCGTCCGCATTTAAATGCGTTCTGCCGCTTCGATGTTCCACCACGAAGTTGTACTCCTGTAGTTGCTCTAACCATCTTGCAACTTGTCCTTCTGGGTTCTTGAACTGCAAAAGCCATTTTAATGCTGCATGATCCGTCCGTAAGGTGAACTGTCTGCCGATGAGGTACTTGCTAAAATGTTGAAGAGTTTTTACTACTGCCAACAGTTCCTTACGAGTCACGCAGTAGTTCCTCTCTGGCTTTGAAAGCGACTTGCTGAAATAGGCGATAACGACTTCACGGTCACCTTGCTCTTGTGATAAAACTCCACCAATTCCAGTGTTGCTTGCATCGGTGTCCACGATGAATCTTCCTTCTCTGTTCGGGTATCCAAGTATAGGAGTGGTGCAAAGGTGTCCCTTCAGTTTATTGAAAGCTTGTTCACATTCCAAGTCCCAGGCAAATACTCGTTTGTCTTCCGTAAGTCGATGAAGTGGCTTGGCGATGTCGGAGAAGTTCTTGACAAAGCGCCGGTAATATGCGCACAAACCCAAAAAGGATCTTACATCCGTCTTGTTTGTTGGTGTAGGCCATTCTTGGACAGCTTTGATCTTCTCTGGATCGGTCCTCACACCCTTCGCCGAGATGATGTGTCCTAAATAGGCCACTTCTGCCTTAAAGAATGCACACTTCTTCGGACTGAGCTTTAAATTTGCTTCTCGAATCCTGGTAAACACATTCCCCAGATTCCTTAGGTGTTCTGCGAAATTTCGTCCCACGACGATGATGTCATCCAGGTAAACAAGACATGCGTCTCCCAGCAGTCCAACCAAAACCCTCTCCATTAGCCGCTCAAAGGTCGCCGGAGCATTACAAAGTCCAAAGGGCATAACGTTGAACTGCCACAGCCCATTTCCAGTTCCAGTGGTAAATGCCGTCTTTTCTTTGTCTTCTGGATGGATGTCCACTTGCCAGTAACCACTTTTTAGATCAACTGTTGAGAACCACTTCATACCGCTCAGCATATCCAATGTGTCGTCAATCCGTGGCAAAGGGTAACTGTCCTTCTTCGTTACATTATTTAACATCCTGTAGTCAACGCAAAACCTGGTGCTACCATCCTTCTTCTTAACTAGGACTACAGGCGATGACCACGGGCTCGTCGAAGGTTCTATGATGCGGTTCTTGTGCATCTCGGCAATCATCTCTGCTACTTCCTTTTCCTTGGCAAACGGAAGGCGCCTAGGAGTCTGCTTGATTGGTTGCGTTTCTCCCGTGTGCATGCGGTGTTTAACAAGGCCTGTTCTTCCTAAATCATGGTCACCCTTTGCAAAGATGTCACTGTAATCGTGTAACAACCTCTTAGCTTGTTGAAGTTCCTGTGCAGATAACTTATCCTTACAATCTTCTAGAAGCTGCATGACGTCATCTCGTTGACAGGATTCTGGCTCCCGAGTTCCTTTCAGCTTTCTTATAGAATAACCCGTTTCACACCGACCGATCACGCAGTTTCTTCGTAACTGTACTTCATTTCCACTAAGATTTATTATCCGCACTTTCACTCCTTCTCTGGTCATTGCCAACGTTCTTGCCGTAATCCAACTTGGATGATCGCCGCAGTTTTCTATTACTACACTACGTCCTTTACACACATTAGGAGGGAATCTAACTTGTACTAAAGTTTCAGACCTCGGCGGTAATGTTGTATTTTTCAGGCAGTAGACTGCACACGATGATCCTCCCTCTAGGAATACTTCTTGCTCCGGAAAACTTAGTACTCCCTTAGAGACGTCTACTACACATTTCTGGTCTCTCAAAAAGTCCAATCCGATGATGCATTCATCCGTGATATTTGCTATTAGCACCCTGTAGTCGAAGGTCTGGTCTCCAATTGTTATCTTCACCACTGTCTCACCGAGGACAGTTACTGGCTGGCCTGTTGCTGTTTGCAGCTGGATGGGTAGAGGTCTGCGTCCCCACATGACAGTTCTCTTCAGTAACTCCGGGCGCACTATGGTTCTTGAAGCACCAGTGTCTATTGTAAAGATACACGTTTTGCTGTTCAGCTGTCCTTCCACTGAAAGGTTGTTTCCATTTCCCATCTGTGATACAGTGATAGTAGGGGCTTGATGTTGCCCAGCCAGCGCCTGCCCCGCGGCCCTGGCTCCATTTAGTTCAGCGTCCACTTGGGTTGAGGACGCTACTGTCGTTCTATGCGGCAATCTTCTTTTGGGGCAACTAATCCGGATGTGGCCCCTCTCTCCGCAGCCATAACACATTGGACCCAACGATGGTTTTTCCTTTACCACCATTTCCCGTAGTCTATGCGTTCTAGGGTCCTGGCGTACAGCTTCTACCTCCAAGGCATGGGCCAAAGCTTCTTGCAAGGTCTTATGATGTCCCAGCCTAACTGCTGCTCTGATCTCCGAGTCCTTGATTCCATCGATGAACGCTTGCAGGATGGTTGCTTCTACCAACGTTGGGCATGAGACATAGGCACGACGAACTAGTCTTTCAATTTCTGTGGCCCATTGTTGCAGACTTTCACTCGATTTCTGCATGCGGTCACGGAGCTGTGCTCTGTACGCGTGTTCAAGATGTTTGTCGCTGTACCTGCTTTCTAGTGCTTTATGGAGAGCATCCAAGGTCCTTCTTTCCGGAGGCAGGTTTTCTAACGTCAGCAGGGCATCACCACGTAGAGCTAGAGTAAGCGCCATCATCGATTCTTCGTCGCTCCAGCCCTTTCCTTTGGCCACCGTCTCGAACTGGTACCAAAATGCTGCCCATGATGTTGTTCCGTCAAAGTGGGGTACTTCAATCCTAGGAGACCCAATATGTGCTGGAAGTACGGCACCGCCTTGCGATTCAACCTTCAGAATTTTATTGTGCAGTCGCTGCAACGTCACATCGTGTTTCTCTAGCGTTGCATCAACCTGGGTCAATCGCTCTTCGTGTTGGGTTTGCTGTGTCTTCACCTGAAGTACGTCCTCCTTGATGTGCCCTACCACGTCCGATACAGCAACAATTTGCTTTTCCATCGCCGCCTGCTTTTTCTCAATAGCCCCCAACAAAGTCTTTGCTAACTCATCCTGACAACGGGCCTGGTCCTCTCGTAGTTGAGCTAGCTGCGCCTCTTGACGGCGAGTTAGTTCTTCTTGTCGACGAGTTAGTTCTTCTTGTCGACGAGCTTGTTCTTCTTGTCCACGGGCCTGGTCCTCTCGTAGTTGAGCTAGCTGCGCCTCTTGACGGCGAGCTTGTTCTTCTTGTCGACGAGCTTGTTCTTCTTGTCGACGAGCTTGTTCTTCTTGTCGACGAGCTTGCTCTTTTATCAAAATTACCAGGGTGTTAAAGTCCACAGCCTGTGGTTGTGCTGCTACTGAATCCGTTGACGAAGTACTTGCGGCTCCATCTCCTTGCGAAGACGCAGTTTGGCTCCTCGTCACACGTCCCTCGCTGTCTTCTCGTGGCATCTTGAATTCCGCTTCTGACACCAATGTTGCGGGTACGGGGTACGTCAATTCAAATTAAATGCCGGTTACGAAAAGACAATGTTTTATTTAAAACCACTCAACTGAAATACGCCACTTGAACACAATTACACTTCACACTTTACGTAGACAATTCAAAACAAACACTGGTAAACGCTGTTCACTTCAAACGTCGCAGGATAGTTCGCACTGATCGCTTTCCGAAGAATGAATACTACCCGCAGCGTCGCTCACTCTCTATTTATACCCGGCGCGGGCCCTCTAGTATTTCGTGGATGATTCGTGAAGCCTCTCGAACTGGCGCGAGGACACGCGTTTGAACAGGACCGTTCTTTTCATGAAAACAATCGCGCGCAGGTAAAAAGCAGGCGGCCGCGCGCAGGTAAACAAGCAGGCGGGCGCGCGCGAGAATGAACCTTATTGCGTAGAAGAGTGAGGTCCGTTTTCGCGTGCAAGCTCCGTTGCCGGGCATCGTCGTAACAATAGTGTACAATATCACATACATTGATCTGACCCAAAGTAAGTTAGCTAGCGCCCTAATAATTGCATGATATTGATTGGTGAATCATTATCATGCAATTATTAGGACGCTTTTGTTGTAACACTTAATCAATTTTATTTTTTATTAAATCATGCAATACTAGGTTAAGACTTTATATTCTAAATAGCTATTACGAGTAAAATAATCAGCCAAAGATATTCAATTCTGAAAAGGAATCCGCCAGCGACCTCCATGATATCTGATCTGAATCGACCTGAATTCAGTGTGACCCAATGACCGGTAAAGTTTCATATTAAAATACATTTTGGTAATAAAAACAACAATGCTTTTATGAAAGTACAAACCTTCGAACAGGATTATATCAAAAATTTAAATACACTAGGCACTTAATACTGTTGTTTCGTAGCACTCGTTTATGAAAATCAACAATATTCAATTGTGTTAAAACAATTTTCATTTTTGATTTCATATCAAGCGATGCTGATATTGATTACGAAGCTAATTAACCAAAAACATATTCTGTTTTGTAACTTTTATTCATTTGAGATGAATTAAAAATAGTGTTCGAGTGTAATCACGTGTATCCGTGTGTTGAAAAACTCAATAAGGATAGTAAAAAAGGCCGCAGTGGCCACTTACCTTCTGGTGGTACGCTGCATATCTGTCTGCGAACTGATCTGGAACAAAAAAGATGTAATTTTTGTAACTGTACTTGCCAAATATTAGAACACGGTCTCAACAAACTATTCAAATATCGAGATAAAGAGTTCAAAAGCTGGTAAACTTTCTTGTATCCTCTAAACAACATAAATACTATTTGGCAACGGTACAGCAAATAAAAAACAAAGAGACACAATGTAGGTAAATAGATTCCTTAGTGTCGGTCGATCCAACGCTGCCCGATCTCTCTATCCAATGCGGTCTTTACATACAAAAGAGGGAATTGCCTACTCTGATTGAATTGCACCTTTCTGTCCGCTTTTAGTGAGATTTCTCTTTGAGAGCTTTTCTAGTATTTTCAACAATGCGTTTACTTGAATGTCTCAATTTGATTTTTACAAATACGTGTTTACATTGAGAACTACTTTAAGTAAATAATATATTTTGTAGCTTAAGTGGATGGATGCTTTATATTTAAGAAAAAATATCTGATCGGATTTCGATGGAAGTTAAAAGTAGCTACATAGTATAAACATTGGAATAACTTTAGGCTACTTTATTCAATACACTACGCGGGCAAATAAAAATGATGTTAAGCACTTAAGAAGTTAAAGATTGCAATAAGTTACTTACCATGTTTTTCGATTTCGTTTAAATAAATCATTAATATTTTTGCAATTTATTAATATTAAAAAATAAGTTTTCAAAACAATCCGATACGTTACAGTAGGTATGTGGATATGAATTGACTATTAATGAATAGAATCCTTTTACAAGTACATATAAGCAGTTGACAGTTTAAATAAATCTTACTATCTTCAAAGGCAACTATAAAACAAAACACTACAAAACGACGACGCAAATTCATGTTTCCTGCCTCCAAAATGGGTGTTAGTCAAAAGCTCATTGCTTTTCATAGACAAAAACCCAAAAATCCTTAATAAAAGAAGGGAAACAAACTCGTCAGCAATGTGTCGACTGGGCCAATTGAATTTCAAAGCCAACAAGCCACCACAAAATTTATTCAAAGAATAAATCTGAAAATTTGTAGATCTAAAGGCATAAAGGCAAAGTGGCGCCGACGCGTCTACACAAAGGAATTTCTAAATTTCACGGCTTCCGCCTTGCCTGTTTGTATTTATATGAGAGGGTGGGTAAGAAATGACAAACGACTGGGGTAACTTCAAGAGTCGGCCTTACGATGTCGCCAAACTAGCCCTCGGTATCAATCTACTTAGTACATCATATCGTTTCGTTAAGTGTTCTTCTTTGCTATAACTTAAGTGAGTGGACAATAAAATTCATTTTAGTAAGGGTTTGGTTTGTATTTCCAACACCTAACGTTTCTAAAAAGTTACATTAAGCGAAGGATCATAAGAAAGCTTGTAATATTTTTAGTCCTTTATTAATTTTCCACCCACAAAGTTAAAAGCTTGCCCTAATTTAAAAAGTAATATTCAAATGCTTATCCAGGTACATGCAAATGTTCGCCGTCAAAATATTTTGCCTCGTAATTAAATGTAGGCGTTGAAGCCTACGGTTTTGCTACATAATCTTTTTAATATAAAACTATAATAAAAACGAGTGTATCTCATCATAAATGTAAAAGGTATTGGTAATGGTATTGTTCTGTGCTCTGATGAGTGAAAGTCAGCTGTGGTGGGCAGAATATCACCAGCGTAAAATACCTCCAAAGTGGGGACTTGACGCATGCCAATTAAAAACTGTAATTCACAAGTATTGTATTGCAAAACGTAGTCTTAAAAGATGCACGAATGTTTAAACATTTTAACCCTCAATAGGTATCCATCATTATTTAAGTTTATTCTTTTGCAGCTTTAGGTACTTCTCATTTTCACAATATTGTTTTATAAAATAAAGTACGTTATTCTATAGTGAGGTGAGGTTAATATCAGAATAAAAAGAAAAAGTAAAACAACGATTTGGTTCTACAATACTCTTCTAATATAAAACCATGATATGAATATTCTCTATTCAGAGCGCTGCCCGAAAGTTTTCACATTTGTATAATATTAAAACCGCAATGAAAGTTCGCAATATCAAAACTTGCTATTCATTAGGTACTCTTTTTCCTAGAACTTTGATTCGTAGAAAACTCAATGCTTACTTTTATTAAAAGAATAATACCATGCTTCTTAAGTTTCTGGGAGGTGATTAAAGGTTTGTCTATGTAAAATGTATGTTTTATTAAAACCACCAGTTAAAGCCAATATTTGCAACGAGTAACGAGACACTACTTACCTACTTTACACTGTTTCGGCGTAAATAAATACATGCATTTTATCTTTGCATCCTTGAGAAACGTCGCAGAAATTTTAAACAAAGTAAAGCATGTTATATATCAATAGATATCCATTTATTCTTGAAATTTAAATGTGTTATTGTTGTAATAAACAGCAGAATCGCTTTTTTATACGTTCCAGATAACACGTTGTCAATCCGATGCTAAATATAAACCACGGCCTTTTCCATCGAGAATATTATCATCAAGAGCTGCACTCAATATAATTATGCATTGAGCTTGTGTAATCTTTGAGCTCTTTCGAATTCAAAAACGCTTATAATAAAGCTGGACCAAAACAAGAGCTTTTATGGCTGCAGATTTCATTTGCATTTATTGTAGCAAGCTAGTCAGATTCTGATAAGTCTGGGATTTTAGACATTACGTTTGGAAAATGTCTCTTACTTTATGAGACTTTAGTAGGTAGCACCAGTGGATGCTGATTTCATCTGAGATTGCACGTTACAATGATATATTTTATACAATAGATTTTTGTTACGACAATCTTATCTAAGTCTTTTCCGAAACTTTTAAAAGTTACTGATGACGAATAGAGAGCGGATGAGCAATAGAGACATCGCATACAATTATATGATAAGTAGTTATAATTTCAATGATAAATAGGAAGTTAAAATTTTAAATAGGTATAGAATAATAGGTATCTACTGCTAGGCGTCACAGAAGAGACATTCGAGACATTCTGTTTTTTTCTATTATAATATCGCTGCTTTGTTAGTTAAGCTTTTGAGTTGGAATAACTAAAATATTAACATAATTTAGTTACTCGTATATGTTTGGTAGATATTATGTTGCACATGCACGCAGGACCGCACGTTCGCGGCCAGACGGTTATTCTGCGGTCTGCCACGCTACGTTATAGCACCGTTCCTTGTACAGTTAAAGCAAATTGTTATGAGAATAATCTATTTTTTTCCTCTGTGATGCAGATACTTGTGTAATCACTTAGGCCATAGGCAAGAAAAAAAATATACTTTTTTTTTCATTTTTCCAAAAGTTGAATGCCTCAATGCTTAGAAAAAACCACTGTTTGTAGAACATTGATTATCTAAATTATAATCATCTTAAGAAAATTAGTTTACATTTTTCAAAATGTTCTATGATTGCTTTAACGCCTTATTTTATTATGAAGGCAACTTCTCTGTTAGAACCAAATGATACATCACACAGCGCCAGGAGATTTTCGATAGCATTTTATATTTTTCATCCCCGTTTTCTTTTTGTTTTTTAGATTATTCGACTATTAGCTGTGTGATTGCAGTTGAACAATAACAAAATTAAAATTTTGCAGTCAGTTCAAATCTTGATTGTAATTTTATTATGCTCCTACACGAATTAGCTTGATCATAACTAGTGCTGTTGTAGCAGATTTCACGACAAAAAGCTTGCTAACTAAACCCAATCTAAAAAATCCAGATTTCAATGTACAATATTCCGAGATTAACATGGACAAAAAGTAATTTCTGGTATAGATTGCACGTCTTAAACGCCTTAATTTTATTTAGAGACAAAGGATTTACTTGGTATCGACATAAAAAGAAACCCTTTATGAGAGACGGTTGATACCGTTTTCTTTAAACAACTTAAATGAACGAATACTATTAGAAACAAATAAATATCACCATAATGATGGACTATTATGGCACGAATTCATTAAAGCCCCAAGGCTTTAGTTTGTAATCCAATTTAATGGGAAAGATACTTTATTATATTTCGAAACAATTATTTGAATATAAATAAGTAACGCACCGTGGCTTACAAATATTTCGATGACTTGTTATTTATAGGGTTTAAAAAGCATTTTTCTATTTTAATGGCGATAAAATTACTTAACTAATACAAATAGGCGAGTTGATATCCATTCCAGTCGCGTGAGAAAGGCCTGTACACAAATTAGAAATTAATTTGGACTACGCTAACGGCGGTTACACTTCGGGACACAGAAAATAGTCAAGCATTTATGACTACAAACCGCTGACAAAAGGATGATATTGTTGAAAATTACTTAACCATCATAATTATATTCATTAAAAATATTGAAAACAGATTTTTTAGTTTGGTTACTTCAGCAATTTTGTTATTTTTTGAAAATAAGGTATCTCTTTTAGGACCAATGTTAACATTAAAACAAATAGAAACGTATTCTCGTTCATCATAGTTTTTACTGTATTAGAATCTAACACATTTATAATTCTAGTAAATAAAAATATGAAAACATTCAAAGCCCTGTAAAAAATTCTTATTAAAATACAAACTGCTTTGAATTCAAAAAATAATTCGCACGACAATATTTAAACGCCAAGGCAATGTTCTGTTTATTCAAAAGCTGCATTACACCAGTCATTTTTTACAAAATTGACACTGATTTACTAAGGGATCGTATTGTAGATTTTGGTGTGTATATTTTTGTTTGGCGCGTCGTGTAAACGAAGTTGCATTTGATATAGAAGATAAAAATGCAGATGGTTCAAATGATTGTACACACCTTCATAGCTTTTAAAGTAAAATCTGTATTAAGTTCATTGCTGTTTATATATCCTTAGCAACCATTTATGTAGTTAGAAAAGAAAGAAATGAATCTGTTTTTCTTTCCTTAGCAGATGAATATCGCAAAAATGCCCCTATCATAAACTCAATGTGTAATGTCTTTTGTATGTATATGGTAAAGAATACTCATGAAGCTACCCAAATTGTTAACTTCCCACTGCAAATTTTCAGTATATCGAATCCCTCAATTGAGACTTTTTGACAGATAAAGGTAGTAGGGTATAATGTGCTTCTGACTGTAGAAACACAAACTTAAATTGTGTCACCACTTTTACTGATCCAACTTCGTCCGATTAAGACAGCGAAAGAAACTATTCTAGTCAGTTCTAGTACGAGAGAAATTCACAAAAGCACAGACACCACCTCTGCGTATACCTACTTCATAAGCCCGCGGCTGCATTTCAATAAATCAAAAGAAATGACGCCGAGCGCGTTAAGCAGTCAGCGTCTCTCTGGGTGGTCGGGCACTGCAGACGCCGCCACGGTTATTTCACGCCGCAATGTACTACAAATAAAGTCAAAGAGTCGACGTGGAAATAGTGCCTCTGGATACGATGCGCCTACACTGCACTGTTGCGTTGGTGACTCGTAGATTTGACAATGTTTGCTTTACATGCCTTGATAGGTTATGAAGGGTTTGGTTTTGGCGCGCGTTGTAATCATTTATATTTTTCTCTTGATATTAATTTGTTAATATTGACATTTGATAAAAACGGCAATGGGGCTCACATGTCACACAATTCAGTGTTTCTTAACATTATTTACTTTACCTACTTGAATGAACTTGAATTTCCATGAACTTGTTTAAAATTCATTTCGTCGATTGAAACTTTTTTTAATTCAATGATTAAGTAATTGTTAAATTGTAATCCTTGTTAATTTATTGGAGTATCCAGTGTCCGACATGTAATTCGCTTAAAATCTTATTTAACTGACTAATTTAGTTTTGTATATTATAAATGTTAAGTAATACTTTTTAATATAAATTATTTTATTGTTATTTGCAGGTTCAAATTTTGTTAACTTTGTATAATAAATAATTTTACTTAACTTAACATTTTACATTTATAACTGACAATTATTCATAAGCGAATCCTTCAAACCGACATGAATGTAGAATATAATTTATTTAAGGAATAAAACCCATTCCAGTAATATTTAGTGCAAAGTGAAATTACAGGAGTGTTGATTCCAAATCCGGTCACCGTAAGACGACAACGGATAAATCGATTTCAGAGTTTCTCGGCCACCTTAGATTTAAATACGTTATTTATTGAGTAAGCCTTCACAGAATTGAAAACATGTGTAATAATGTTTGACATTTCATATATTGAGCAAGTTTTTTTTTTTAATTCTTAATACTGATCAATGGCAAAAGATTTTAAAAAGAGGTGTGTCGATTGGGTCTACCTGTAATATTATTTATACTACAAATATAAATGCGAATGATTTTTGAGAATGCATTGTATATGTAGTGTTACTCTTTCACACCAAAACTACTGAACGGATTTAGATGACCTTAGCTGTTAAGCTGATAACCATAAAAAAATACATAAATATGTACATAGGCTACAAATGCTACAATTTACACGCGGACCAAGCCGTTGAGGCAGCTATTTTTTCGATTGAATAAAAGTAAAGTCTAGCCTATTAATGTCCCACTGCATCTAAACTCGAAATAAAATAAGCGTAGCAGTACCAAGAGTGCCAAGATACACCAAGTATTTTTATTTTACTCATAGAAAAATCTCTCCCGATACAGAAATCAAAACAATGTTTCTACGAATTCCAAAATATATTAATTCATTTAGAACCACGTAACAAAGTGAAAATACACAGCTCGTGCATCCTCCGTTCTTTGTAATCGCACCTAAAAATATAAGTAACTTATGCAAAAGTTGTAACAATGTAGCAATTACGCTCCAAATGATTCTAGTTACGTATTCCAGCAAGCACTGAATATAAATTTGAAGTACTCGGAGAAAGAAATTAAAACCTGCAACGGAATGAACTACTGAGGATTTCACCATAGTAGACCGAGTACACAGTACGTTAACTGCATACTAACGCATCGCGTGCGACCTGACCGCCTCCATGGAACAGTGGCTAAGCCGCTCGGGTATTACCCGGAGGTTGTGGGTTCGATTCCCGCCTTGGTCTGGTTGGTGGTAGGACTTTTTCAGATTCCGACTGGCTAGCTACCACCCTTAGGTGAAATCTGCCGCCATAACAGCTCTGGCTGTGTTCCGGCAATATTAATGAGGGAGCCAGCTCGAAGATCAGATGAGCCTACAGTCTGCCAGCACATTGAGCGACGCTTCCTGATGAACTGTCCCTCAATGAAATAGGCCGCAGTGATTTACCATCAGGCTGCGTGTTTGTCTGCCAACTGATGTGGTATAAAAAAAGACCTGTATGAAACACAGTCACTCAAAAAACTTTGCACTAAGAAACGGGTCGAGAATTTGTTTGAGTTTGCGTGCTGCGAGCGACGCATAGATACTACTGGTGCAAACATACAAGCCGCGCGCGGTATCGTACAAAGAAACGTACTGTGTTCCCTTTTTACTATGATTTTACTCTGAAGTGGATGCGTACCAACCAGACCGAACCCGGGAGGTGTGGAGTTGAAATTTCACGGAAATATTTCGTATCTTTTAATTTTCTCTCGGTTGGTGTTCTCTTTTTAATTATTTGCAGGAATTATTGTGACTATCTTTGTATTCTTTTGTATATATTTTTTATACTCTAGCAATTCTAAGCAACTTAGTTGTTTACTATTTCATTCAAAATCAAAATCCAAATCAAAATATTCTTTATTCATGTAAACTTGTATCAAGTATTTATGAATCGTCACTTACAGAGTGACTCTACCACCGGTATCGGAATGCAGTCATCTGCCGAGACGAACCGGCAAGAAACTCGACAGTTACTCTTTTTCATCGCCATGTTTGTTTACAATTTGTTTGTTACAATTACTGATTAGTTGTAGAATACCAAGCCATACAGTATAAAGTATAAGAATGAGACTATAATCGAGAAAAATCCGTGAGCCCTGGAAGACCAGTGCCCAAAGGTGGCACCTGCGTATGACGTATGTGCCAGCCATAATTTCACTCAACCATATTAGAGGGAATGTAACCACCCGACACATTTAATCTTAGATTATGTTTAATGTTAATTGTCCCATTTGAAAACTTTCTTTTGCCAGGCAATATGTTACAGGTTGCAAATGTTGCAATCTACAACGTATAATAACAATGCATATCGCTTAAAAACTGTTTCATACTTATGACCAGGGGGCCGAAAGCGATAAATAACTTAGTTTACGCGCATGCTTAGTGTATGCGCTTAGTTACTGTTTGGCACTGAACTGTCATGTGGCGCTTACCATCAGGTGTACGATCTGCTCGTCTTGGTACACATTGAAATAAAAAATAATAACAAGTAGGTATATCAACCAAAACACGACCGAACCGCAGCGGTTCTGCTTCCTATAATGTCGTCGCGTGTTTCAAACGCGATAGTACCTACTACCAACGGCTAAGGTTTAATTGTTGATTATTTAGCGCGATCACCCTGCTGATTGAACATTTTAGGATATAGAATTTAGTCACTAGGGAGGTACTTAAAGAACGCTTAGAAAACAATGAAATCTCTGTTTTAAGATAAAATCAGTACTTTTAATTAGCTAACACATAATACAAAATTATATAGGTTAAGGAATCCCTCAAAAGAAGACGCAAAAAATTACCGTACGCGCGAAATAAACGAACCGAGAAAAACAAGGAGGAAACAAAACACAAATTACATTCTTTCAGGTGAGTGACAAACAGGGGTACCTACAGTTAAAACAATTTGCTGACACTCCACTCAAAAGTGTTAAGTGAATTTTGGAATGTTAGGAACGGGCGAGCTCTCAAATTGAGTCAAACAAACGAAACTCATCGACAAGATTCTATCGCGCAGAGTTTAAGAGCAATTTTTCTCTTAAAGCCAAACAAATGAGGCGCCATTAGATGGAGTGAGAGCGCTTAAGGCCTAATACGACGCCATTGACATTTGCTCATTTTGCTGCAAGTCGCGCGCCATCTATTGTCATGTACGTACCTTTGCATACGTCACGGGCACAAGCGTAACACAGAGTACAATATTAATAGAGAGGGCATTATTGCTTTTCCAATTTAATTTTTTATACAAAAATAAATTATACTATGCATGATGTATGTAGGCGTGCTAGGTAAGATCGAGGACTTTCCCGCGTGATCACTTTTGAAAAAATTTACCATGCACGCGCATCGTGACTTCTTAGGAGCGGCGCTTGTAAACGTGATAGTCAAAAGTCAAAAAATATATTTATTCATATAGGCATTTTTAGAAGCACTTACGAATCGTCAAAAACTAAAATATTCAAGTATAAAAGTAGTTTACATAAAAATACATATAATATATTTCGATACATACAATATACTAATAAATATACATAGATGTAATAGATTCAAATCAAATCAAATCAAATCAAATTTCTTTATTTGTGGTACACAGGTATACAAAGATGTTAACAAATAATAATAATAGTTTCACCGTGTCCTGCTTGTAAAGCATACAAATCAATAATTATTCATATTAAATTCACAATGTCAATATTTAAATAAGATAAGATTCTACCACCGGTTCGGAATGCTGTCATCTAGTCGAGAAGTCACCGGCAAGAAACTCGCTAGTTACTCTTTTTCATCGCCATGTTTGTTTACAATTTGTTTGTTACAATTACTGATTAGTTTTAGAATACCAAGCCATACAGTATAAAGAATGAGACTATAATCGAGAAAAATCCGTGAGCCCTGGAAGACCAGTGCCCAAAGGTGGCACCTGCAGCACAAGTATGACGTATGTGCCAGCCGTAGTTTCACTCAACCATATTAGAGGGAATGTAACCACCAGACACATAGCGCCACCACCCCAAGCACATTTTAGCGAGCATGACCGCCAAGGTTACAAACTCTTCAGGATTCTTTAAATGAAAAATAAATTTAATTTTTACTGAATTATAACATTTAATGTGTTACTGTATAATACTGCGATAATATAATAATACTGCACAGGATTTTAGCCATAAGGGTGATCACGCGCGGGTGACCGCGAATACCGCGATCGTACTATACAGCGTGGAATTTTTGTCGTTGTTTTCCCGCAGTAAAATGATTCTATCTTAGTAGTAAAATAGATTAATAAAGTTTTTTTAGTTAAATCAAAAGTTTTACTATTATGATAGACGAAACTCGAACCAATAGTACTAGCTGCGTTGCGGAGGGTCACCGGCAGGGGTCATTTCACTTCGCGTTTATCAAAAAAATGATAAATTACTATTTACTAACATTAAGTTTCCATTTTCCCATCAAACTCTAAAAAAAAAATAAAAAAAAAGTAAAAAAAAAATTTAAAAAAAACACTTGCAAAAATCGATAGTACTACTGAAGGTGAAGCGTTATGCTGCGGGAAAACAACGACTAAAAAAAACCGGCCAAGTGCGAGTCGGACTCGCCCATGAAGGGTTCCGTAGCAGCAAGTATCATCATAATATAAAAGTTCTTATAGTTCTTTGTAAGTTTGATCGACGTTTTTATATTTGAGTTGATTGAATGAGAGGAAAATTGCGGTTTACGATTTATGACGTTTTTAAAAAAAACTAATTACTTGATCTCGTTCAAACCAATTTTCAATGAAAGTTTGCATGGTAATGTACATCATATATATTTTTTAGTTTTATCGTTCTCTTATTTTAGAAGTTAGAGGGGGGGTGACCAACATTTTACCACTTTGGAAGTGTCTCTCGCGCAAACTATTCCGTTTAGAAAAAAATGATATAAGAAACCTTATTATCATTTTTAAAGACCTATCCATAGATACCCCACACGTAAGGGTTTGAAGAAAAAAAATATTTTGAGTTTCAGTTCTAAGTATGGAGAGCCCCCAAAATTTATAATTGTTTTTCTATTTTTGTATGAAAATCTTAATGCGGTTCACAGAATACATCTACTTACTAATTTTCAACAGTATAGCTCTTATAGTTTCGGTAAAAAGTGGCTGTGACATACGGACGGACAGACAGACAGACAGACAGACAGACATGACGAATCCATAAGGGTTCCGTGTTTTGCCATTTGGCTACGGAACCCTAAAAAACACGCAGTATATCATTTATTTATTATAAATTCTGTAAATTTTACATTATCGTCGCTTAGAATAATTAAATTATTATATTTTAGCTACGACGTCATAGCAACAGCTAGAGTTTTTAACCGATATTAGGTCTTATTTGCGTACCGCAAATTTTTCTTTCGAGTGTTGATTTTTTTAAGGTAAGGTAAGACTTTTTACATTGAAAAGGAAATCATTCAGGCTCTCCATACATTTTAGCCCTTTTTTCAAAGTGCCGGCCAACAAAAAATAATGGTACATATCGTTAGAACTAGCCATTTCAAGCAATACTTATTATGGCACGGAAGTTATGGGATCGCTCCAAAGTCGAAACCAACTTATACAAGTTCAAAGATTCGCTATTTTCATATATTTAATGATTGCTGAAAGTGCTGGAAAACATAAAACTATCTTTGATATGGCTATATAACTAATCTTATCAGACGTCACCACATCGGAAAACTGGCCAATTTCAAGGTCATACCGGGGGGCCAGTCTCACGGCTCAACACTGTCAACTTGTCAGGGATCTGTGCGACGTGCGTTAAGCCCAAACAGGACCCACTGTGCACCGGAGTAGACAGTGAACCAGTCCAGAGCCACTAGGATAGGATTCAAGCTGCCATGACCGAAGCGGCAAAAAGAGTGGACGTAAGCTTGACAAGGAGACTTGTTGGTGAAACGACTTAGAACCCGTGGAGATTCGGGGTAAGAAAGAACTCTTCAAAAAGTGGAAAGTGTCCCAATCTCTTTTAGACTGCGATTCTTACAGAGCTGCTAAGAAAGCTGTAGCTAGAGGTAGGCAATACCTAAGAGGTGTACTATGGGTCAGAACAAGTGCTCCCGTAGTCCACCCAGGTGAACTTGCTAGGTGTACTACGGATCAGGAACACCAATTGCAACCACAAAATGATAAGCTGAAATCATCTGAGGGGCGGAAGTTTATTTACCCTAGAATGTAGCAAATTCTAGGGCCCAACCACACAGGACACTACCAAACGCCGCTGTGTAAAAGACCTTCATGGTATTCTGTTATGCGAGGACCACGTGGTGAATAGTCATTTGCCACCTCTGTACTATTACTACTCTGTGCATTATTTGGTTCGGTTGCAATATTTATTTTTTTAGAGTTTATTACTTTACCGCTTAGATACTTAATATTTTTTGGGTTTTCCTCCCATGTTACATTCTCAAATCACATAAATGCACGCAACGATATTTTAAATAAAATCTTTGACCGCATTTAGGATTTGACAAGCAACAATTACTGTCACCTTATAGACCGACAAACTTATCTGTTCACTACGGTCGGTTTAGTACTTCCATAAAATATCGTTTTAGAGTACATTTCACGTAGTTAAAATTTTGGCCACCGGAACAGATAAGTTTGTCAGTCTATACATAAGTCATCATAGTGCCTGATAATTTAAAATATCAAACTTTTCTTTCTGTGTGTTATGTAAAACTATTTAGGCGGTTTTATTAAACATTAATTAAATAAATAATAAACAGCCTGCTCCAAAATGAAGCAAGCGAGCATCTTCGGAATCACAATGCAAATATTTTTATATATAAGAATAACTTTTTCTCTAGTAATATTCACCGCGTTTTGGGAGCAGAAAATTCTACATATTTTGTGACAGATCATTTTATAAAGTTATGTTTATTTATTGTAACTTGATTTATTTGAAATTCTAAAAAGACCAGCATCTTCTACAAGAAACAAGCTTACTTTTAAAGGTAGATTTAGTACATGTAAGTATTTCAGGTCAAGGTATAATTGAACCAAAAACATCAAATTTTGCCGTTTCACTTCGTAGTCGCCTTAATCTATTTCTGACGAGTTCACTGACGCCGACAAAGACAAATCGACATTAGCCTACCCACACGGCGCGAAGGCGTCCCACTTCTGTTTCAATTCCACTTTTATTTGCGGATTAACTTCTTATTAGTCATTGTGCTGCGATGGGGCTCCGGCCTGCTATCACAAGCCTTATGAATGGCTCAATTATTTTGCCGACTCAGTACAAATTTATCTAGAGAATTCAAATCGAATGGTAAGCATGACTTATTCGAACTGAGATAATTCTTTACACTTCTGTTTCTCTAATTCTTCTCACTTTTTTCTTTTCTTGATTCGTTGTTTGGTTTCAATACTCGCATAGCACGAATATTTTAATGCGCATGGGCACGCTTGTTTTAATATTGATCTGAGTGTTTTAGAAAAGAATAAGTCTAATAATGTTTATTGTTTATTCATTACCTAATACCCATTATACAAGTTTGGTTTAATTTGAAAAAAGAACCAAAAATATAGATAATATTTTTTTAAATGTTTCACGACAGTATCTGGCAGCATATGCTAGTCGACGGATTACAATAAAAAAAACATATATCAATGTCATCTTTAAACATGTGTACAGATTTAGTAACTTCAGTAACAGGGGTATTAATAAACTGACAACATATTTATGCTCTCCCAGTGGCAGATATAATGATCTCAATAAATTTACAGTGATTATTTATTCAAAGCTTTACTGTCAGGGAAGTGCTATAATGGGCGTAATATCTAGCGATAACTTTGTTCTATGTTCATTTAGTTATTAGATAATTTCACCTATTCTGAGATTATGTTATACTAATTGGTTGACTAACCCGTGGCGAGAACATTAGCCCTTTCAAGAATTAGACAGATTTACAGCGACTTTTTGTCTGCTCTCATTAGATCTGAACACGCAATGTAGAAAACAGACGTTACCAATTTGCAATCGTGTCTTCGATTTTGGTTCCAAATAGATAGGTATAAGGTTGATATTGCATTGTTTGTGACCGGTGATTCAAGGGGTTCCTAAACAGTGACGGGCAAAAATAAATATAAAAGGGAGAACCGTGCACGCGTATTTCAGAACCGACAAGTTGAAGAATGTCGAAATGTGTCATCTGTCAGTCGGTATTTAAAACGATATGTTATTCTGAATGTGTCTTTGGAAACGTTCGTCGTGTATCTAAATAGGCGAGGCAGCTGTCCCGTTGTAAAAATTACGCATTTTCTGAGAAACCAATGAAAATTCCACAGTCAATAAGATTGCTTTCAAGTGAACGTAAAATGAAAAAATGCTTTTAAATAATAAATCACACAGTTTAAGTATAAATGCTGAAGTCCATTCTTTTGGAATTCGGTCGACGAGTTTTTATTAGTCAAAATGAAGCAACACTGTTAAAAACTACTTTGTAAAAAAAACTACCAAAGAGCTTGTCAATTTGTTTACGGTTGTTACAATACAACATAGAAGTGGTTTTCATATACTTTTTCAATAGCAATCGCTGTTTTTGTAAGACTTATAAATCAATTGCATATTGGATCTCTACTATTGAATTCAGTTTTTATCGGAATTTCAACAATCAATAAAATTATCTCCTAGTTGAGACAGCTACGGCCATTGATAGTTTTAAATACACTATCAATGGCTACGGCATCCATTCTGACGATTAACCAACTACGCAGAGTGCATTATCGTGCATACTAAACTTATACGTCAGGGTATTATTCCTGTATAAACAGTAAAATGTGTTGCCTACTTTCCAGCTCCTAAACTATCCCTTTGCCAAAAATCACGACGAAGACCATAATTTTATCAATATTGTAATATTTTTCATAGAACATGAAATGTAATAACAATCAAAAACACCAATGGGAACTGAGCATTACCCCCATTAAAAAGTAGCCTATGTCTCTTCCTAAAATCTTAATTTCCGTATAAGCCGACAAAGTTCACTTCGCAGTGTAAGTCATAATACAAAATAAAAACCCAGTCCCTATCAAAATGTTCCCTGTCACGTTATTTCTTGGCATACTGCTAGATTTAAGTTTTAGCGAAGCGGAGTCGTGTTCAAACTGACCGCTTCTACCATCAATGGAAAGTAATATGTTGCATGCTCAGCACTCGTGCACTTGAAATGCTTAGGTCACTGATATATTGGAAGGTCCAAACAAGAGCGGGAGCAATTTTGTGCCTCGGCAGTTTCAAATGTTGAGCGATGGAGGGACCAACATTATTTTTACCATGAAGGAGAGTTTAACTGAAAAAGGGAAGATTTTAAGCCTGCGTTTGATTTAGCGTTTAGATAATAGTATAAAAACGTTTCATTCACTTTTTAGTATATTTTCGAAATAGTATTTTTAAAAAATGTTTGAATGTCAAGGAGATAAAAATATAATTTTGGTGTCAATATAATAGGCGTTTAAGCCTTCATCATAATCTTGATAACTGCGAGTAATTTTTCATATTTTCTGAGAGTTTTGCCTGAATTTTCCAACGAAGATTCTTCACGATATTTTCTCAATAAAGGAGTTGTAAAAAATATGTTTCAGAACAATGTTTTTTTTTTCAGATCACACAGGGCTGTGTGTGTTCCACTCCTAGGACAGAATAAGAGCGCGATAACACACAATTCATGGTCATGGGTAGGTACACAAGTTTATCCACAGCAGCTAACAAAAACGCTACCGCCCGTCACCACGACCGCTCCTAGTGCAGTAAGCAATAACGATTTTCCGCAAACTTCGTGAGGTAATAGCTGTTGCGGGACTATATCGAGTGCATCGTGATTTGCGCTCGTTATGCTCTTTGTGACATTGTTAAAGAAATTGCCTTATAACTTGTCTTTCCCTCAGATTATAGGATTGGCAACTTGTTACGTTTCTTGCGTGTTTAAGGTACTCAACAAATTAGGATGCAAATGAATTTAACTATTAAAATTAATGCTACATTTTGCCCGTTCCTTTATTATCTGAATGGATCTTTTATAGATTTCTATCTGTGTTATACTTTGTGGTGATCTTGTTCTTAAAGGCAAGATAAATGGTTTTTCGGTTTCTGTTCATGTAGTGAGTTAATTATTGTATAATAACAACTAGCAAAGTAGCAATTATTTTCCTTTAACATTTGTATTTACCATTTGCGATGTTTAGATATGCCTCCCTTTATCTTTACAATAAATAGTTGAATAAAGTAACGTAGACATAAACAAGTCTCTCTTTAAATCGTCTACCCCATGCTTTAAATGCTGCGTAAAAATCCTTACCCAAGTCTTATTCCAAATGTATTGCAATAATTTTTCCATGCAAACAACGTTACCATATTAAATTGAGCATAGAATAAACACAAACGGAGACCCTTCCGTCAGAGTGAAGGATGACAGTTCCAACAGTGGAGGGTCGGGTGGAGCCCCTGTGACCGACAGAACCCGACGGTCGACGCACGGTCGAGGGAGACACACTTCTCTGGGTTACGGACAAGGCTATCAGACCGGGAATATTTGTGTCGCTAACCCGAGTTTGAATTCTTATTGAGCATGTCGAAAAATCTAAACATTTTTTTTTATCCAATTTAACCCCACTGTTGAGCAAAAGCCTCCCCTTCTGTCCGACCCATCTTCCTACTTTGTGCCAGTTGCTACCAGCCGTCTATTACCTATTTATAGTCATTGTTGAGAAATCGGCTACTTAAGTAGTAGATTACAAAAAAACGGCTTTTTTATATTATATAAGAGGGAGGCAACGAGCCAGCGGGTTACCTGATGGTAAGCAATCACTTATAATTTTCTTATTAACTTGACTATATATTGTAATCCATAGATGTCAATAAAATTCTACCTTCATCATGATCATCATCATCATCATAAGCCTGTGACAGTCCACTGCTGGACATAGGCCTCTCCAAATGCTCGCCACGCTGATCGATCCTCGGCCACTCGCATCCAGCTCCTGCCAGCCATCTTGCGCAGATCATCGCTCCATCTGGCCTGAGGGCGTCCTACACTACGTTTACCGAGACGCGGTCTCCACTCTAGAACCCGTTTACCCCAACGGTTATCGGTTCTACGGCTGATATGGCCAGCCCACTGCCACTTCAGCTGGCTAATCCGGCGAGCTATGTCGGTGACTTTGGTTCTCTGCCGAATCACATCATTTCGGATGCGATCCCGCAGAGAGACGCCGAGCATAGCTCTTTCCATAGCCCGCTGAGTGACTTTAAACTTGGACTAGCCGTGCCGTAAGTGTCCACGTTTCGGCTCCGTATGTCATGACGGGTAGGACGCACTGATTGAAGACTTTCGTCTTTAGGCATTGTGGAATCGGCGATGAGAAGACTCGACGTAGTTTTCCAAACGCTGCCCAACCCAACTGAATTCTTCTATTCACCTCGTCCTCAAAGTTGTTTCGACCCAACTGCAATGACTGCCCAAGGTACACATATTTTTGAACAACTTCGAGGACGGCGCCGTGAATCGCAATCGGTTCCGGTAGAACATGTTCATTGAACATGACCTTGGTTTTGTCCAAGTTCATCCGTAGGCCGATGCGTAAAGAAGCATCAGCCAGGTCATTCAGCATCTGTTTTAGGTCCTGCAGCGTCTCCACCATTATGACGATGTCATCTGCAAATCGCAAGTGAGAGATGTATTCGCCATTTATGCTGATGCCACGTCCTTTCCAGTTCAGCGTCTTAAACATATCCTCCATTGCATTTGTGAACAATTTCGGGGAGATGACGTCCCCTTGTCTCACTCCTCGATGCAATGGTATAGGATTTGTCTGCTTATTTTGTACTTGGACGGGCATGGTGGAAAATTCTACCTTAAAATCAATAAAATAATTTCACATTACGCAATATACGAAACATTTTTAATAAACCGACAAAATTATTAATATTGAAATCAACGTCGTTCAAACACAGATGTCTCGTTTCCAGCTCAAGTCTAATCCCTTTGTTTATTAACTTGTGAGAAATAAAGTTTTATTACGACTATTTACCAAGTTTCCTAATGCAGCAATCGAAGCGGCAACGAATTAAAACAACTTTGAAAGTGAAATTACAGAGTTCAGTTATCAACAAAGGTCTGACAAGGGTGCTTTGCAACTTGCTGGGATTAGCTGTGTAAACTATTGTGAATTGCGATTTTCATAACTTCGTGGCGGCTTAATTTGATGTTTGTCGGCAAACATGCGAGATTATTAATCGATCCATGACGTCATCATTCTGGGAAATCAAGTAAGTGGTGTGGAGTAGTGTAAATAAAATTGGACAACATCCAATATATAGATCTGATCTCTGATGTTTGTGTTTTGGCAATAATCAAAGTTAGGTATGTGAACTACCAAATAAAATGTAAACAGGTAGCTACTGCTAGCTAACTTGTATTATAAATGCGAGAGCTTGTGAAAATAAATATGGATAGAAATATTTTACTTTTTCAAAAACTTTTCCACTAATTAGGTGATACATTAAATTAAGACATACGCTACAATTTTTACAAAGTACTTAGCTGGCAAAAGCTCGTTTTTTAACGTTTGAATTATACCTAAAATAAGTTTAGTTTTTATTAAAAAATAGTATTAAAACTATACTATATTGTATTATTTTCTTCACAAAATAGTTTTCAAATTCCATAGTATTGCATGCAGAAACTAAAAAAAAAGACGTAAAAACTCCAAAAAATAGAAAGATTTATCTTAGGCACGAAAGTTTTGCAAGGAAGTACCTATAGTTCGAAAGAGTGGCAAACGTAGAATTCGTATGTATTTAAAAACAATAAATTGTATTATTTTCTTCAAAAAATAGTTTTCGAATTCCGAAGAAGGCCACGTACAAACTACAAAAAATAAAAAGATTTATAGACACGAAAGTTTTGCAGGGAAGAAAAGTGCGGAAGAGTGGCAAACGCGACTAAGTCCTATCAAGCCTGTCGTGTCAGTGGTCGAAGTTCAGGATTTCAGCTATTTATTGCGATCCCAGGGGATCTGGGAATTTACGCCCTTCGCGATAAAGGTTCGGGGTGCGATTAGTTTGCACTATCATGTGTGCGGTTATATAAGACGGCAATTGGGTCTAGTTGTTAGAAGTTAGGGATTCTAGGTTCGGTTTCCAGTTGAGTTAATAATATTTTTGTTTTTTTTTTTTCTTAAACATAGCCCACATATTATCATTGTATCATTGTACCGATGACTTTATTTTAATTTAATATGAAAACTTTTTTCTAAATGAAATAATCGCTCTTTTTTCTGATTTTGCTTCCGCCGTATGTCGTCTCTTGAGCCAAAATTGTTTTTTCTACTCCATTTAATGTGATGTTTTTCAAGGAAATATTTATAAATATTGACTACAATTTGATTTATCATCTATTAATTAACATTTGAGTGCGGTCGGTGCCTTGTCGAATACAAAGCATTGTACAAATCTTAAAACGTCTCAAGTAGAATATAAAATTAATCATTAGTCCAAATCAAGGGAGCATAATTATTTATCTGCTACAAAACTCGTCTATAAATAATCACCTCCTAGTGCGGTCTAAACTGCTTTATTTTTTTTTGTCCACGAACGCATTGTCCGCTTCCAATTCCCCAGCCGTCTATAGCGGAATATCGATGATGTTGCTAAAATTACTTTGTGTCGACCATTGTTCGAAGCAACGTCCAGACGCGTGCGTGGCCTGACGCACGATTTATTAGCTTTGAAATGTTTGTCCGGCTTTATTTATCGGCAGAACAAACAGAGAGTTTTGATTTCATTATTATTGACCTCTTTGTACTAAATGATAGGGGTTATATAAAGGAATATGTTGGGTAAAGAGGATGAGGGGTGTTTTAGCGGTCTCATTACAGAAGATTTTATGAAGTAACTTTGTTTATATTTGCTCTGTCGGTCTTATATCTAGCTTGGTTTGAAGTTGTTATTAATGATGGACGAAATCCTACTTCCTACTAATATTATAAATGCGAAAGTCTGGATGATTGAATGTTTAGATGTTTGGATGTTTGGATGTTTGGATGTTTAGATGTTTAGATGTTTAGATGTTTGGATGTTTGTTACTCAATCACGCTTAAACGGCTAAACGGATTTAGATGAAATTTGACACACGTATAGTTTATAACCCGGAATAGGACATAGGCTATAAAATTCCTACGGGAAACGTCTCATTCCCGCGGGAATATCAATTTTGAAATTACTGAACCGATTTGAATAATTCTTTCACTGTTGGAAAGCTACACTATCCCCGGTGAACATAGGGTACTTTTGATCCTGGTAATATGGGGGGAAGGGGGGATATTTGAAAAAAGAGATTACGCGCGGGTGAAACCGCGGGCGGAAGGCTAGTAATTTATATGCTAAAGTCCATAGTAATTTGTGTTAAGCTTAAAACTACGTCAGAGAAATGAAGTGGCATCTCTACTTGTCCATGCCGTTATACGTATTTTGTGATCGGGTGTACAAACCAGGAAGGGAGACAGAACTAATAATATTTATAACTCATGCCAAAGGGCGTTGTAGCAAGGATCAAAGAGACAATAAAAGCTCGACGCAACGCCTAAATCCGTACCGCGCGTGAATAAGTTGATATGTCATTTTTGCGTACTTTTCAGGGCAGCCAATTTAAAGTTTACGATCTACTGGTTAATCGAAGTTAATGTTGATTACTTTTTTAATAGTTGAATTTAGGTTCTTTTAGGACCTGTTTTAAGTCTACGT
The DNA here is from genome assembly GCA_949319885.1 of Mecyna flavalis. Lineage (NCBI taxonomy): Eukaryota > Metazoa > Arthropoda > Insecta > Lepidoptera > Crambidae > Mecyna > Mecyna flavalis. The sequence goes on from OX439426.1 coordinate 15,007,541, forward strand.
TACAAAATAAATGTAATATTTGTTAATGCGCTTAAAAACAGACTTATCCAGTTATTCACCGACGACTTATCAACTTATTCACTGAAGAAAGATATAAATTCAAACTGTAATTATTTAATTAAAACAAAAACCAAATGAAGTAATAACAAAGTTCAATTGCAGAAACCAATAAAAATCCTATATTCTTTTTGAATTTATGAAATTGTACCAAATAACAAGAAAAAAAAATAAACATTTCTAAATTTCTTATTCTTCTGTGTTTTCTTCTTCGTCATTGTCGGTTTTTATATTTTTATAAAATTAATGAAATGCTGGATCTATTAGAGCCTTTATTCCCATTTGCCCTCACAAAGATTGCCACCGGAGGCAATGGGGAATGAAAATTCCCAGTTGCCTCTGGAGGCGACCGGAAAGTTATTGCCCCCACTTTAGCTTTGCTGTACAATGCTTCTGTCTTCCTCGTAAAGAATGAAAGCATGAAATAACTTATTCAAAACCTGTACCTTAGAGATGATATAATTTAGGCTTAAATTATTGCATAGTTTTTTCTATGATTTCCTTATAGCGTATATTTCGTGCTAATTGTACTAAGAAAGATGTATATATAGAAGAAAATACTTATAATATGAAAATCTTATAATATTATAAGAAACTTTTTACTCACGCATAAATCAGGCTCTCTTTTTTATAATAAATTATTCTAAAAGACTTAAAATTTTCAATAAGTTTAAATCACAGATAATCAACATTTGACATAATAAAATAGGGTTTTAGGATTTTACCTTCATAGTATAAATATATTTAAAATAAATAAAAATCAACGACCTTATTTCATCCATAATTATTATCGAATGATAATCACGCATTTGCGTGATGCAACTGATGCATCTATATTTCATGCGAAATTGGACTTTACGTTGTGTCAAAGAACGCTTTTTATTTTCTTACACGTTGAGTTGATAATCTGAATCAAGTTCAAAAGATTAATAAAGATTGGTTCTACGGAAACAACTTAATTTAGTTGGCCGATTAATCAATGATTGTAACGTAACTAAATGAGACTCTGATTATATTTATAAATTTAAAGGTATACTAGACTTTCTTAGTACAATTAGCACTATTCTAAGAAGAAATTGCTCTCAGAAAATCATAGGGAAACCTATGTGTCAATTGATGTAGGTATTTAAAAAGTTGATACAAAATGAGCAGTTCTTTTTTTTTTTAAACATGTTTAATCATAAGCAATAAAAATAAACTATGATATAAATGATTCTTGTATTGTTATTCTTTCGCTTAAAATGTACTTACGTACCTGTTACTTTGATAACTAACTACAATATTAGAAAATTTCTATAGCCTAAATGATATCATCTCTAAGGGGTAGGTTTTGAATAAGTTATTTCATGCTTTCATTATTTACGAGGGAGAGACAGCAGCAAAGTACAGCAAAGCTAAAGTGGGGGCAATTACTTCCCGGTTGCCTCCAGAGGCAACTGGGAATTTTTATTCCCCATTGCCTCCGGCGGCAATCTTTGTGGGGGCAAATGGGAATAAAGGGTTTTTCTTCATAAAAATAGTTGTTTTAATACCAAACACTTAAGTAACGTTCTTACAATAAAACCTTCGACAATGAGATACTCGATACAGACAAGTTCCGACACGATCTTTTGAATGAACGAACCGATTTTGAGCAAGTACCTACAGATCTGCAGTGACTCGTAATAGGAAAGCCATTTAAGTATAAACCTGCCCTACATGTTTACAATTGAGTTCAAATTACCAAAACGATGAAATCAAATCTAATTCTTAAAACAATGAAATGATTTTATTTTTATAAAAGTTAAATTATATGCGTATTTGAAAGTATTGTCAAAGAATATAAACGTAACAATTCACGATTGGTTATTATAATATAAACAATAATGCTGCCCATTATAAAGAACTTCTTATGACTCGTGTGATTTTATTATAAAATAAAACTAGACAATTCGAAATATTCTTAAATATATCAACTTTTAATAGCGTGCTTTACTAGATAACTCAATATAATATGTGTGTGTTTCGTACTCAAAGACGTTCATAACTTGATAACTGATTTTGTCATATTACACTCGCAAATCCACAAACGTATATGTTGATATATTAACTAATGCATGTTCTGACTTATGTTGATAAATCGAAATGCAATAATATAAACGCTGTCAGTTAAGTATTATTAATTTGACATGTCGTTTTATCAAATATTTATTGCCATAATTGTAGATACTCACTTATGTACGAAAGCAATAATTTGATTTTGTTTGAGTATTTCGAGTTGAGTTTTTAATACCGGTAGGGTATAAGGTCACAGAAGCGTTTAAGCTAAAAAAAAAAAAAAACGACATCTCGAGTTGTCAACGTATTCACGCGCGGTACGGAAATATACTGACGAATATTAATAGCACCAGCTACTATTCTTGCGCTGATATTGTTTGGAAACAGTTCAAAAAATTGATATCTATTGATTCTAAACCTATGGTTTGATGATGCCTCGCTTAATGTCTTCTACCGTCTTTTTAATGGTCATGTTTTGAGGGATTGTTCGATTTATGAAAATTTATATTCATTGATTAAAAACCTATAGGGAGATGATTCCTCGCTTAGTGTCGTCTACCGTCTTTTTAATGGTCATGTTTTAAGGGATTGTTCTATGCCTACGGCCTCTTTCTACGTCCGCACCTCTTGCCCCCTATCAGAATTCATCGTAGCACTTTAGAATCAAGTGGTCGCTGTGCGGTTTGAGAGAAACTTTCTGACGCGTACGCTTAGAATGTGAAAACTTCCTACTCAAGAGACTTTAGTGTAACGTTGTACAAATTCTCCTATTCATATTTTTTTCCATGTATGGCAATATTGGCAATTCAACCAATCACAGCGCCCGTTCGATCAAAAATGCACTTCTCACGTTCAGTGTGACAAGTTTATTAACAATTTGCTGTTAGTGTAAAATTTGCTGAGTATGTGACGCATGGTTGAGAGTCAAATAAAATTCATATTTATATTTTTCACAGGTTTATTAGTTTCATTATATTTTTAATCGTTTTAGGAGTCAATATTCTTCAAAAGTAAACTAGTTCTTTTATTTTCTAAATTGATTCTGACTTTTAGTAAACGTTTTGTTTGGTAGAATTCGGGCCGGTGGGTAGCCGTCGGAATTTGAGGTTGGTCATACTGCACTGAGCCGTCAAGATCATTTTTTCGAAATTGCCAGAGCGGAGAGGCTCGGAAATTAAATCTTTATATTTGCTTGCCTAAATGGCAGATCCAGTGGTTTTGTGATTGTCCACATCCTCCTGGTAAGTGGTTCGAAGGATTTTATTTATTCAGCGATTTCTGTTTGGTTGAAAATGGCGTTCCTCTTATGAACCGACATCTTTCAGGTTGCCGTGATGGCATTTCTTGGGTGGCGGGAAGCCGCATATCTTCGTCGCGAGGAGTTCCGAATGGAATCCCGGGACTAAGCTGGTAAGACCCCTTCCTTTACATGTTTCATGGTGTCCACGTATTCTCCTGGTTTTGTTTCCGCCGCTAACCCTGGAATTGTTTCTTTTCAGCGGTGGGATTCATTTTATTCACAATATTAATTATATTCAAGATTTTACTCAAAATATTTATTATCTTTAAAATCTTTAATTGCGTAAGGCCGGTTCCGACGGCGCCCGTGGGACAGACGTCGGACCAGAAAAGCTGTATGTATTTATAAACAAGGAATGATCTGGCAATAGCCAGGAGTAGCAGGTCGGTGCAACATTTCAATAGTTTCTTTTACAACACATAATTAATAGTATTCATGGTGGTATTCCCTTATTAGTGGTTATCTTTTAGCCCCAAATTATCTTTGCAACACCCCAAAGTTAGAACCTATGTTTACGACCCCTGTCGAATGAGCTAGATTTTTCTAGAAATTTATTTGTACTACCCTCAGTGTGTGTGGGAGAATTAAAAGTATTTGTTCAACTGCATCGCATCTTTTATTTCTTTTTTTAACTCCCCCAGCACGAGGGTCACACCCGTATTTTTATATATTTTTGTCCATGGGCCTCTCGGGCACATAGATAGGAGGATTCCATGTGACAAAATGGCGCCCAACTTTTGATTTCATTAATAGATTTTGGTGTGTTGCACAAGGTTTTCTTTATATTTTATGTTACAACATTCCTCTCTATTCTTTATCGCCCGGACCGCAGGGAATATTGTGAGTGTAACATCTGTCCTGGCTGTTGGCATTTTTTTTTGGTTTGGTTGGAATTTACAGAAGGCATAGGAAGTAGAGGGAGAGAGAAGGAGAGGAATTGTGTGTTTTTATGTTTTATGTTTCATGTAAAAGAATTTTTTTGTGTGTAATTTTGGGGTACCACCGACTTAACATTATTGAATTTATTTTTTTGGTACCGTGTAGGAAGTTCTTCTTAAGTCAATTTTGAGTTTCACATGTTATTTTTGTAACTATATAATAGTTAGATTTTGTTTTCATATTGTTTTCTAAACATTTTTTTCATTTGAGGGTTTGGAAAATTATTTTTTGCTGGGGAAATATTTTGCCTTCATTGAGGAAAGCAAAACTCAATTGTTATTTTTAAAGGTTAGTTGTCAAATTCACTTACATTACCTTACTATTTTTTAATAATTTACACAGTAAAGGTAAAGAATTTGATATATATTTTTTAAATATTTTCCTTTATTGTGAAACTTAAATACATTTTTAATGACAAAATACTTAAATATTTTAAAGATTTTGTTATCAAGTTTATTAATTTTGGTTTGTGTGGTTGTATAAGAGGACCTTCCTACAACGTTTTTTTTGTGTGTTGTCAATAAGAAATAAAAAACATAAGTGTTGTTGTTTCATTTTTCTTTAGTAAGAAAATATTATATTTTGTGTTTTCCCACTATAATATTGTTGTAACCTTGTTTACCTTGTGTGAAAGTATTGTAATTTAATATTTACTTAATAGGTTATAATTGTTGTAATTTTTGCCAAATAGTTTTGGTATTCTGTTTAATTACCATTTAATAAGGCACACAGTGTGCACATTTTGTAATTGGGGTTTGTCTTGATAATAGTTTTACATAGCTACCTACCTTTGATAACAATAATTTTATTTTTTTATTTTTAAAGTAAATACCACCAAGTAACTTATTAATTTTCTTAAGTAAAGTTATATTACATAACCATGGACAGAGAAATTATAGTTCATTGTTTGATCAAAGACGAATTAACTTATGAAGTAACAATTAGATCAGAGACACCATCTGCTACTGTACCTGCTTTAAGGAAACAACTTAAGCAATTGTTACTGGAGTGCCCTTCTGAAGCAATTATTGAAACGGAATTCGAGAATAATTCAGAAATAAAAATCATTATTGACAAGGTTAAAGATTTAAAGACAAACTTACTTAAGTATGAGAAGTCATTCAGTACTTATTATTTAAGTAGGTGTCGCGCATTAGTACGTCACTTATTTCATAGGCTGCAACGTATTATTTCAGACGATCCAGCCACCTTGGTACAAAAAATGGATCTCTCGAATACCGTTGATACCTTGCTTACAACAATAGAGGGTTACTATAGTACTACAGTAAAGCCTGACGAGGGGGACACTAAGTCGAAGGTCGAGTCCAAGACCGAATCATTAGTAGAATGTTCAGGCGACAAAGGCGTTATGAAATGGAATATCCGCTTTAATGGTACGTCAGATCCTCGTTCGTTTTTGGAGAGAGTAGAAGAACTTAGATTATCTCATGGTACGTCAAGCGAGAAGTTATTCAATTCCGCGGCCTTGCTTTTCTCTGATCAAGGGTTGTTATGGTATCGAGGTATTAGGAATCAGGTATCGTCTTGGTCCCAGCTTAAGGATTTGTTGTTAGAGGAATTTGACCCGGTTGATTACGATTACAGGTTGTTAGGCGAAATCCGCTCACGTACACAGGGCGTAGATGAACCTACCCACATATATTTTTCTGTAATGTCTTGTTTGTTTAGCAGACTCAAATCGCCTTTACCGGAGGATAAACAATTAGAAATCCTCTTACACAATATTAGACCTTATTTTACGCAGCAATTGGCGCTAGTCGATATCACTTCGATTTCAGATTTAAAAGCCAAATGCCGTAAATTAGAAGCCGCGCGTCAGCGTTCCGAGATTTTTGTAGAACCGGTGAAGACTAGCAATCTTACATCGGAATTTTGTTACAAGGGGAAGGTTAACAAACAGATTAATTTGGTGTCAAGGCAGACTCAGGATAGTAGCAATTTTAGGAGAGCTCCTCCTCAGCAAACAAACGGCAGGCCAGTGGGCCATGATATTAAACCCACTTGTTATAAATGTGGCAAGGGTAACCACAATTTTAGACTTTGTAGGGGGACACCACAAGACATTAAGTGTTTTAAATGTGAGAAACCTGGTGTTGTTTTTAGATCATGTCCGAATTGTAATAAAAATAGGTCCGCGTCTAGTTCAAAAAACTAGTTAGCGAGAACCGAAGGGTTTTAAATAAAACTATCAAACATAAACTTGAATCATTGGGTAGTATTGCTTCGGTTCTCTTCGCACCTAGTGAAAATGATGTTAGACCTTATTTAAAATTTAACGTAAACGATTTTGAAATTATTGGTTTATTAGATTCAGGCGCTTGTATCTCTATTTTAGGGAACAACGCACATAAACAATTCATTAAATTTGGTTTTGAGCTTCAGGAATGTTTTGATAAATCTTGTAGTGTTGCTAACGGCGTTCGGTTGGAATCGATAGGATTTATTTTTGTGCCAGTAACTTTCGGTAATGAGTGCCGTATTATAAAATTTTTTGTGATACCTAGTATAGTCACAGATGTGATACTAGGTTGCGATTTTTGGAAAACGTTTAATTTAGCCCAGGATATTTTTGATCAAATTGATTATAGGAAGTCTCCTAAAACATTTTTTAAAAATTGTAGTTCTGTACACTTGGACCAAGTAAATAGTATCCAGTGTTACAACAATTTGACCATCAGTCAAAAAGAATTAGCAGATGCTATGGTCAATGATTTTGAGAATATTTCTTCAGAGAAAATAGGTTTGGGGAGAACTTCTTTGGCCGAGCACGTCATCAATACTGGAGATGCGTCACCTATTAGGATTTCACAGTATCCCCTGTCACCCGAGAAGAAAAAAGCCTTATATGATGAGTTAGATAAGATGTTAGAACTTGACGTAGTAACTCCAAGTGCGAGTCCGTGGAATAATCCCGTTTTACTGGTCAAAAAGGCGAACGGTGACTGGAGATTCTGTCTGGACTGTAGGAAACTAAACGCAGTCACAAAGGGGGATGCATATGCTATTCCATACATGCCACAGATACTTGACAGTTTGAAGGAGGCTAGGTATTTGTCCTCCATTGACCTAAGTTCTAGTTTTTGGCAAGTGCCCCTCGAAACAGAGTCCCAAGATAAGACCAGTTTTACTGTTCCTGGCCGAGGAACGTTTAAATTTAAGGTGATGCCATTTGGACTTTGTGGTGCACCGGCCAGGCAACAGAGACTGATGGATAGCTTGTTTGGTCACGGGTTTTGTAGCGATATTGAGAATGGTTTAGTTTATACTTACATAGATGACATAATTATTTCATCTTCTGATTACCAGACTCATTTAGTGTTATTAAAACGAGTCTTGGAAAAATTAAGAATGGCTAAATTAACAATAAATTTTTCTAAATCAAAATTTTTCAGAAGCTCGATCAAATATTTGGGTTATGTGGTTGACGAATTTGGTTTGCGAACTGACCCAGAGAAGGTTTCGGCAATTTTAAACTTCCCTACGCCGAAATCAGCTCGCGAAGTCAAAATGTTCTTAGGAACCTGCTCGTGGTATAGGCGTTTTATTCGAAATTTTTCCACAATAGCAGCCCCCTTGAACAGATTAACTACTACGGGTAAGAAAGCACCACCTTTCTCTTGGTCGGAAGACGCAGAATCGTCTTTTAATACGTTAAAAAACGCTTTGGTATCAGCACCAGTCTTAGCGGTACCAAATTTTGAAAAACCATTTACTGTTCACTGTGACGCGTCATCTTATGGATTAGGAGGCATGTTATCACAGGAGGTTGACGGACATGATCACCCAATTGCTTTCGTTAGTCGCTCTTTGAATAAAGCAGAAAGAAATTATAGCGCTACTGAACGGGAAGCTTTGGCTGTTTTGTTTGCTGTGGAGAAGTTCGAGCCCTATTTAGGATCACGCCCATTTAAGGTTGTCACGGATCACTCGTCTCTTAAGTGGTTTACTAAGTTGGAGAACCCGTCTGGTAGATTAGCACGTTGGTTTTGTCGACTGTCTCAATTTAATTTCGAAATTGAGCACAGGAAAGGCACCGATAATGTGGTACCCGACGCTTTATCCAGACTCATGAGCCCAGACTCAGTGAACGTCATCAACTCGGTGAAGGACGATTGGTACGACAGGGTTTTTCACGGTTGTAAAACGCATCCATTAAATTTTCCCAATTTTAGTGTCAAGGATGGCATTTTGTACCGTTTCTCGAAGAGTAAATACAATTTATTGCGTGAATTTGATTGGAAGCAGGTAATTCGTAACGATCAGAAGGAGGCTATTATGCGTGAAAATCACTGCGAGCCTACCGCGGCCCATTTAGGTGTTTTTAAAACACATAGACGGCTTTGTCTGCGATATTACTGGCCAGGGATGCATAAGGACGTTGTTGACTTTATTAGACGCTGTGACACTTGTGCTGCGTACAAACCGTCGCAAAAGGCAACTCCGGGTCTAATGGGTCAACCGAAGGTATGTCACAGACCATTCCAGGTAGTGTCGATGGACATAGTTGGTCCAATGCCAAAGTCGCGGTCTGGTTTTGTTTATCTTCTGGTAGTTGCGTGTTGCTTTTCAAAGTATTGCTTGTTGTTTCCAATGAGACGTGCTACTTCTGCCGAGGTTGTCAAAAATTTTGAACAACGCGTAATTTTAGCACATGGGGTACCGGAAACTGTAATTGCAGATAACGGAGTGCAATTTACAGGATCTGAATTCCGCCAACTGCTTGAACGCTATAAAGTTCCGAAATTGCATTATACACCTCGTTACACGCCTCAAGTCAATTTGGTTGAACGATACAACAAGACCATCATGACAGCTGTCGCTTCCTACGTTAAGGATAACCATCGTACTTGGGACGAGCATTTGCCAAAAATTCAGTTAGCAATCAATAGTGCCATTAACGAGTCAACTGGATTTTCACCTTTCTTCCTAGTTCACGCAAGGGAGCCTGTTATCAGTGGAACCTTTTATAAGGACACTGATAAAGAATATGAAGCAGGCATACCGAGGGATGAGTACGCAGGTGAACTGGGTACACTGAAATCCATTTTTGACAAGGTAAGGGAGAATTTGTTAAAGGCTCATGCAGACAACTCGACCCATTATAATTTAAGAAGGAGGCAGGCTAAATTTTCAGAAGGGGATATTGTATGGAAGAAAACCTTCATTCATAGTGATGCGAATAAATTTAGAATGGCAAAATTGGCACCTAAATTTGAAAAGTGTAGGGTCAAAAAGGTTTTATCACCATTAGTTTATGACCTGGAGAGAGTTTCTGACGGTCAGTCGATAGGGTCGTGGCATATAAAGGACTTAAAAGCGTAAAATATACTATCTTCCCCAGTAGTGTATCGAATCTGATATATATTCGGCACACGAACCAGTATGAATGAAAGGGTGCATACAGGCTATTTTTACTGTATCACTATAAGTTCGGATGGTGAGGTATGTAAGGTTTAGCAGTATGAATGCGTGAAGTATGACAGAGTTAGGGAATCGCTTGCAAGCTAGATGGTCGACTGTTCCGGTTTTTTTTGTTGTCTTGATCTTTTTGTTTGTTTCTCAAAGGAGGACAAACGTTTTTTTAACGAGCCCCAAACCATTTTTTTTATGCCATTTTGCATAGGTTTGGCCTAGCTTTGTTTTTTTTACGCTTCATACTTAGCGAAGATACGAGCGGTATTGATGCAATTTTGGATCTTTTGTAAGACACATTTTTTTTCTCTTCCTCGTCAAGGCACGAATTAATATTGGCCTTATGCTCATTTGCTCATAGGGTTGCTATAAGTCAGTTTTTATTATTCCTCCAAAACTTGTGAAGATTTAACTATTTTTTTATTATTGTCTAGATCCTTTTTGTTTGTTTCTCAAAAGAGGACAAACGTTTTTTAACGAGCCCCAAACCATTTTTTAATGCCATTTGCATAGGTTTGGTCTAGCTTAGTTTTTTTTTTGTGCAATCATACTTAGTTACGATACGTGCTTGGTATTGATGCAATTTTGGATCTTTTGTAGACATGTTTTTATATTCCTCGTCAAGGTTCAAATGATGTTTTGCCTTATACTTATCTGCTCATAGGATTGCTGTGAGTCAGTTTTGTTTATTTTATTTTTCCTCCAAATCTTGTGGAGATTTAATTATTCCAAGGTACAGATGACCTAGGATTTTGATTTTTTTTTTAGAGATTGACGTTTGCTGTCATCTTTGTATGCATAGTTTTGCATTTTAATATTTTTTCTCAGTATTGAGTATTTTTAATGGAATTGTTTTAGAACGTCACCTCTACAAGAGTTGCGTTCAAGTACGGTCCATATATCTTTTTTTTTCTGTTTGTGCATTCGTTTTGGTGTTGTCCAGTTTTGTGAATGTGCGGTTTTGTATTGTTTTGTGTCAGTTTTGGTGATGTTTTGTGGATTTAGTTTTACATGATTTCAGTTTTACTTTAGCAGTTGTTCAAATTTGTTTTGTTTTTTACTTACGGTTTTCATTTCTTAGTAAGACGCTGAGGGCAGCGATCTTTTTTTCAGGAGGGGAGGTATTGTAACGTTGTACAAATTCTCCTATTCATATTTTTTTCCATGTATGGCAATATTGGCAATTCAACCAATCACAGCGCCCGTTCGATCAAAAATGCACTTCTCACGTTCAGTGTGACAAGTTTATTAACAATTTGCTGTTAGTGTAAAATTTGCTGAGTATGTGACGCATGGTTGAGAGTCAAATAAAATTCATATTTATATTTTTCACAGGTTTATTAGTTTCATTATATTTTTAATCGTTTTAGGAGTCAATATTCTTCAAAAGTAAACTAGTTCTTTTATTTTCTAAATTGATTCTGACTTTTAGTAAACGTTTTGTTTGGTAGAATTCGGGCCGGTGGGTAGCCGTCGGAATTTGAGGTTGGTCATACTGCACTGAGCCGTCAAGATCATTTTTTCGAAATTGCCAGAGCGGAGAGGCTCGGAAATTAAATCTTTATATTTGCTTGCCTAAATGGCAGATCCAGTGGTTTTGTGATTGTCCACATCCTCCTGGTAAGTGGTTCGAAGGATTTTATTTATTCAGCGATTTCTGTTTGGTTGAAAATGGCGTTCCTCTTATGAACCGACATCTTTCAGGTTGCCGTGATGGCATTTCTTGGGTGGCGGGAAGCCGCATATCTTCGTCGCGAGGAGTTCCGAATGGAATCCCGGGACTAAGCTGGTAAGACCCCTTCCTTTACATGTTTCATGGTGTCCACGTATTCTCCTGGTTTTGTTTCCGCCGCTAACCCTGGAATTGTTCCTTTTCAGCGGTGGGATTCATTTTATTCACAATATTAATTATATTCAAGATTTTATTCAAAATATTTATTATCTTTAAAATCTTTAATTGCGTAAGGCCGGTTCCGACGGCGCCCGTGGGACAGACGTCGGACCAGAAAAGCTGTATGTATTTATAAACAAGGAATGATCTGGCAATAGCCAGGAGTAGCAGGTCGGTGCAACATTTCAATAGTTTCTTTTACAACACATAATTAATAGTATTCATGGTGGTATTCCCTTATTAGTGGTTATCTTTTAGCCCCAAATTATCTTTGCAACACCCCAAAGTTAGAACCTATGTTTACGACCCCTGTCGAATGAGCTAGATTTTTCTAGAAATTTATTTGTACTACCCTCAGTGTGTGTGGGAGAATTAAAAGTATTTGTTCAACTGCATCGCATCTTTTATTTCTTTTTTTAACTCCCCCAGCACGAGGGTCACACCCGTATTTTTATATATTTTTGTCCATGGGCCTCTCGGGCACATAGATAGGAGGATTCCATGTGACATTAGCATGGAGCTTTTATAAGAATAGTGTGACAGTGTTCAAACGGTTTTTGCAGGGTCGGCGGTGCGCAAAAGATGTCTCTGGTATTGTCAGGCGACGGTTACTATTTACCATCAGGCAGGTTGTAGGCAAGGCATTTGGTACTAAATAAAATCGTTTTATTATTATTTTTTACTGTACCTAAATACATAGTCAGTATTTTTATTTATTAAATTATTGATTCAACAGACATAATTATACTCGTAGTAGGAGTAAGAGAGATATAGTAAGACTTTTTGTATATAGTTTTGCAAAGCATGGAGCGCAGTTAACTAGTTGAATCAGACCCCTTAAGAGTGTTTTCACTATCAATAAACACGCTTTCTAGTCCCATATACAACTAGAAATAAGGAGACAGACCTGACAGATGATAATACATATGGAGTAAAATAGACACAATAAGTCAAGGGTACCAATGAACCATCAGTCTAATTTCAGCTCTTTGATGATCTTTTATTTTACTTGTGACAACAAATTACAAAGGCAGAAGGATTACCCTGGTAAACGACACGCGTCGAACCAAAAAGTACAAGAGTTACCTCGAAGACGTCACGTGATAATGGTCTTTATTCATACGGGGTTAGGGTGAATCGTACCTGATGTGTTTAACTGAGGCAAATAAAGTATGAGAGAACAATGCTCGTCGAGTCAGTGAATAATTTTAGCCCGCCGAGGCATCGGCGCGTCGCGCGGTACTCGCGGAATAAGTGACAATAGAAGCGACGGATGAGATGCAAGATGCATAGTAATTGTGACAGGAGTCCCCGTGATGCAGTAATCAATTATAACTTGCGCGTTTCATTCGCAGACATGTAGCTTAATGAGGATGCAGCAACTATACGTACAGATAGGACTCAGATTACGTGGATAAGGATATGCTTGGTTGATCACACTACGTATGTACCACTAGTTTAAAACATTTCCGCCTAAGTTGTGATGGATGATGGATTTTCAAGTACACGTAAGTTCAGTTGCTCAGTTGCAGAATAAATCATTAGTAAGCCTGGGAACAATTATTTACCTATAGTCAACGTGCATAAAAAGGCTCAAGACTACTAAAGGGCAACGAAGAATGATTATACTTGAAGTATCTTTGCGTGATGGCATCATAAATTATATGATTCTCAGGAGAACCAGAACTAATTTTAGGTCACCACAAAACTGGCCAAAGTCTACGATTTTCTTAGAATCACAGCAAAAAAGTTACCTAAAATATTTTTATCCTTGTCAGAGAAAAATCCATACCATTTCCAGCAAACCGTCCTCTCCGAACAACGCTATCTTTACCGCCCTCCAGGGAAATAACGTACTGTCACGCAGAATATACGGGATCGCGCTACAATTAGAGATCGCCAGAAATTGCGTAATTAGAACCCATTAATCGATCTTCCACGCGACGATACTTCCCTCTTTGCGGAACCCGGCTGGAATTCGCTAAGCTACTGTGAAATATCTGACGGCCATGTTTGTGGTTTGAGGGTCGGGTGATGTTAAACATTGTGAGATTAATTGATTATAAGGCTTCTTGGTGTTGACGATCGATTCGAGAGAACGGGGCGACAACTACACACCAGTTCGATCAAGAGTTATATAAAATGTATGTCCATAAACAAGCCTGTTTGTACTTTTCAATGTCCGTATAGTAAACATTGCTTAAAAAATATGGTTACGGGTTGTTTCTTCTTTGTTAAATTCTGATAGAATGAGGTTTTTACTTTTTTTTTCATCAAAAAATCAAAATCAAAATGTTTTTTATTGCTTAAATGGTACATTATTACAAGTGTTGGGCATCTCCTTTTAAGTTTATAAAAACCTGTGTTAGCAGAAGCCCGCTCCTTCGTTCGATTTATATAAATGTAAACAACAAAGGTAAGTAGGTATGTATTAATTTTAACATACAGCGTGCAATTTTAGTCGTTGTTTTCCCGCAGTAAAATGATTCTATCTTAGTAGTAAAATAGATTAATAAAGTTATTTTGTAAGTGAAATCAAAAGTTTTACGATTATGATAGACGAAACTCGAACCAATAGTACTAGCTGCGTCGCGGACGTTTACCGGAGGGGGTCATTGCCCTTCGCGTTTATAAAAAAAATTATTATTTACTATTTACTCCCATTTGGTTTCCATTTTCCCATCAAACTTTAAAAAAAAAAACAAAAAAAGTTTAAAAAAATATTTCAAAAAAAAATATTACATGCATAAATCGATAGTACTACTGAAGGTGAAGCATTCTGCTGCGGGAAAACAACGACTAAAATAACACGCAGTATAAATATTTTAAATTTTATATGTTAAAATTAATTTTCATTTTGAGATGATTATTAATTATTTTAACTAAATTTATGATACTAAACTCGTATTCACATTTTTAAACGACCTGAAGTAAATATAAAGTAAATCTAAAATTATAAATCTTTAGTCTTTGAAATTCCATTGTAAAGGTATTTTAATACGTTACTAGATTCCATCTTTAGCAGGTAATACAGTTTTTTATTCCTCGAACTTAAAATCTGTGAGTAAGAAATATAATATGGTAGAAACTTCCTTTCTTTTAAATTGAGATTATAAAAATGGTAGAAAATATAAAATAGCAGTGCCAGTGACGATGAAAGCCCAAGAGAGCAGTACCGTGGGTTCGTAGCCTGAAGCTTGGTTTCAAAATGAGATATCACTAGCTTACGCTAGCGACTTTGTCCGCGTAATCATTGGAGCATAATATGTGTCTGACTTATTTGTGCACATAAGTTACAAGTTTAACTATATATTATTTTAATATTGTCATTGTAATTTGCCAATACGAAATAATTTTTAAATTTAACGTTTATAAACTAACTCTAAAAACACTCTAGTCAAACAACAAATCTAAAGATCATTCTGTAGTAGTAAAAATATGAATATTTTGATGAGATTTTCAAATCATGAAAAAGGTCATGTATTGATTTATTCATTATTTAAAAGTTAAATTGATTTTAAAAGTAAGCACGTTTTTATCGTGCCAAATATTTGTACACTTTTTATTGAATTTTTATAAAAAGTCACTCGCCTTCATTTGATCTTAACGTTCTACTTTAACTTTTCCTCAATTTAGCTGTACAGCATGACTGTCAGCAACAAATGCCAGTCCTAAATAGAACTCACATTCAATTCCCTCATTAAGAAATAGTGATAAAATAGGACGTTCGTATATTTCAAAGGACACACGGCCCAATCGGAAGTGAATCGGAAACAGTTTCGGCCATAATTCTATGTGTAGCCTTTGCACACTTTTTGTCAGCATTACTTACCCTAACCGCAGTTAGGTGGTCACGGGGAGAGTGATGTTGTAGGCCTAGGGACAAGGTTAATTTGTAATACGTTATCTTGCTCTGCATAAACAGAGTCTGTCATTCTAACTGAAACTCGTCATTATATGCTCAATAATGCTCTTATTTTCCCTTTATTAATTTGAAGATATATTTTCATAACAGAATACATAAGCATATGTTTTCCGAAACAGTTATTTGAAAAAGATAACTTCGTTGAAACCTCAAATAATATAATTACCAAAATATGACTTTGATATTATAGTCTCCAAAAATAATAATAATTATGGTAGTGCAGTGTAATGAAGTGCTGAGTTATATTCCTCGGTCAAAAATACTCACAATATCAATTAACTTAGGTACTAATATCCGCTTCCGCGGAACAAAGTTGGTGGTAGGGCTTATCAGACATTTAGCTACCACCACCCCCACTAGTGAAATCTAATGCCACAATAGCTTAAGATGTGTGCCTTCATCTAAGCCTATCATCCTATTATTTATTAATTGAAATAAAATAGCATGGCAAACCTTAAATACATCTACGTAATAATAATTACAATTGTGTTACCAGATAACTCTATCAAATCTTGAGAAACATTGAATACCCTGTAAGAGATCTGAGACCTGCAGTTCCAAAGCCGTCAACCGAACCGTTACTTCAATTTCCAATTACAATCTCTAGCTAACGCGCTAATAACAGGACCAAACTGTACCCTATCCCCAGCTCTAGTGGCAGTAAATGGCAGGAAATTACTGGGCACCTTATCGTCCAATTCAATAAACCCGATGGTCCTGGGGGAGGGAATAATGAAACTGCAACGACGACGACTCTCTTGATATGCCTTCAGTTGTCCATTCAATGGCGGTAATTGCCGCCACTGAAAGTCTTTTCGTACACCATTTCTCACGAGATGAGATAAACGATCGAATGTGACTGGCTTGTGTAAGCGACTCTATTATGACACTATGCAGTTTTCTTAATTTCTGCTTTTCGCTTACGTGCAATTGACATTATGTAATAATGAAACTCTATCCGGAAATTCTATAGAGATTCACTATACCTAAAAGAGATAACACATTTAAGAACACAAAATAAGAAGTCATTACAATTTGTTAAAAATACCAAGAATAACATTACGACCACTACCTGCTCAAAAATGATCGTTCACAAACCTTGTCCTAATAATGCAAAAACGAATTATTTATTAAAATGTATGAATTTACATTTTAACGATTCAGATTCCTTACGATAATAATTTAGCATTAGAGTAAAAACAGGAATGAGTTGTACCTCTGTTACTTCAAGCGTCCATAAGCCAAGGCAAGCGCTTACCAATAGGCAGGCTGTAGGTTTGAGCTCGTATTATACAAAAAAAAAAGGAATGATAATATAAGTTGAGGTTTTTTACATCCGATAAACAATAACACCTTCATACCCTTTACACTTCTTAATAATCGAAACATCAATGCAAACACATTGTTTACGACCTCAAACAAACCATTAACGCATTACACCTGTAGGGCGCGTATAAAACTCAATATACGAACGCCCGGAGCAACTTTAGCCTTCAATAAAACGTGAGCGGCATAAGTTAAGACCAATCTTAAGGGAACATTTGTTCAGTGAAACGCGTGACGAAATTGCGGGTAGATCGCGCCATTGCGGGCGTTTTCCGATCACTTCTTCGCCCCGACACTTAGCCTTCCCTTTTTACCAATTTCGCGTGCTCCATCCACACATCAATCTCGCTGTATTATATAAAAGTAATACGGTGTAAAAGCGTCACAAACGGAGGTCGGTATTTGAGGGGAGATTTCAATGATTTATTATAATGAGGTCTGTGGTGATGTTGGGAGTCGTTGCTGTTGGGTTTATGATGGGTTTTATCTAATTTTGTGTTTAAAATGTTTTCATGATATGTATCGTCAATAAGCACTATGATAAAGGAGAGTCCAAGTAGTATTAACTTGTTTTTGGCCGAGAAGAATCAAGGACACAGGACTAAAGAGGTTTGTTCTTCTAAGCACTAAACTCCCTTATTTTCACTTCACACTGAGAGGAGCGAGCTGGTGCCCACCTGGCTATAGACGGAACCAGCTAGACTGACGAATTATAATAATAAACAAGAATAAAGGAAATGAATCCCTGACCCAAGTTGATTCGACTGTCAAAATATTTTACTCTAAAACTGACCAAATCAAAACATTTCAAACCCTGAAATGCATCTATTAGCCTCACATTTCCCAATTCAGTAGCATCCCAAAACAGGTTACAGCATCGCGGTCCGTCCTATTACCCTAACGACGCAATATTACGTTTACCCAAAAATCTTTATAGCACACGCGGCCATTCCGGCCCCGGGCTAATCAAGCGACGCTCCTCTGGCGGCAGTAAGTTGCTGTGTACACGCCGGCGTGTATTATGTTTGCGCGGAGCAGATAAGTAACCCTGTATTGCGAGGAAATAGTAATGTGTTTGATGGTTACGCTCTAAATGAACTTACGATTTAATGAGATCCTCTAAGTTTGGTCTTCGTTCTTTTGGGATGAAATGTTGTACTCTGTTAAACTGGACAGTTTTTCTAAGAGGTAAGAATAAGAAGAGTTGGATACTAATTATGTAGGCGATTAGATTTCTCAATTCCTGAAAATGGGCAATTGGTAAAGCCTACTCCTCATTAAATACTGGTCAGAAAGAATTGAAAAAAATATATGTTAAACATCAGTTCTTACACTACATTTGGAACACTGGATATTTCTTTAAGTCTTTATTTTGTACACTAAAAAAAATATCTACGAAACGTCGATTTTTATATTGAAATGCATACTGCTCCTAAACGGCTATGTTATTTGGAAATATTTTTACACAATCATATAAAAAATTTCTTAATCTTAAAATGCAACAATGCTTTTGTAAATCGAATAAATATTTTCTGTATAAATATCAAAATAAAGCAATTCCGAAAGAGTGGTTGCAGAGGGTGGCCTGTGCGGGCGCGGGCGGCAGTCGTCCGCTGGCGTTCAGACGGGAAGGCTGTGTCGCTCGCTGCAATTTTTTTATGACTGCTCACGCGTGTTTGTCCTTTGTTTGTGTGCGTATTTTTCGTGTCAGTGTGTTCAAAGAATAGTGCAGTCAGAGATAGGCAATACGATTGCGTTGTGATTTGGTGCGTGCGGGGACGGTGTATAATTATTAGTGTAAAAATATTTATAAACCTTGTTTTTAATACTACATGTTCGTAATATTTTATAATTTAGAAGTAATAAACAAGCAAAAACAAAATTAAAAACCACAGAGGAAGAAAATAAAAATGAAGAGATATGCAAAACATAAAAACATACAAATCTCAACATAATATCAAAAAGAAAGCACGACGAAGCTGAAGGACAAAATAAAAAGCAGAAGATAATATATTATGTGCTATAGAAAATTTTAATAGTTAGTGTTTGAGAATTAAAGTTTACATAATTTTTAATTTACGTGTTTTACTTATTGATATCGGGACCTCTTAGTAATTTTAGTTCAGTCAGCACCCTCAGAAACCTAGAAATCACATCAAACTTTCCAAACTTTGTTAGCTTTTTTTTAAGCGGTGAATGCATGTATTTAGGTTTAGGGGCCAGACGGAACTAATTTAGATTCCGTCTGCCCCCACTAGGGGCAGACGAAACGAAAAAGTTTCGACTGCCCTTACTGGTTATTTAGATGGGTAGGTAGGTAGCCTGTCCAATTACCATTGAATGCAAATATCTGAAGAGCGATGTATTTAATTTGTATTTGTATTTCAAAAAAGAGCAAATACATTTAATAAAATGTGAGAAAATTTCGGAAAACAAATGAATGTCGGGAAAACACTGTTTATTGATCTGAAGTTAAAAAGACAGGTGTAAACGATTTTCGACCTTATCGACATTCATCAAAATAACGGATTTTAATGAACCAGCAAAGATAGTCAACAAGCGTTTGCGGAAAAGCAACAAAATTTTGAATGTCAATAAGGTTGAAAATCGCTTGCACCTGTTTTTTTTTCGTTCAAATCAATAGACAAACAATAAAAACAGGTGCAAGCGATTTTCGACCTTATCGACATTTACCAAAATAACGGATTTTAATGAACCAGCAAAGATAGTCAACAAGCGTTTGCGAAAAAGCAACAAAATTTTGAATGTCAATAAGATTGAAAATCGCTTGCACCTGTTTTTTTTCGTTCAAATCAATAGACAAACAATAAAAACAGGTGCAAGCGATTTTCGACCTTATCGACATTTACCAAAATAACGGATTTTAATGAACCAGCAAAGATAGTCAACAAGCGTTTGCGAAAAAGCAACAAAATTTTGAATGTCAATAAGGTTGAAAATCGCTTGCACCTGTTTTTTTTCGTTCAAATCAATAGACAAACAATAAAAACAGGTGCAAGCGATTTTCGACCTTATCGACATTTACCAAAATAACGGATTTTAATTAACCAGCAAAGTTAATCAACGAGCGTTTGCTATATTTTTTTTTATTGAACGAGGACAAGGAAAGTATTGTGCGTTCAATGGTTCACACGGTACTATAGGCATCTACTGGGGTAGCTAGTAGCTACCTACCTACCTATCCAAATAACCAGTAGGGGCAGTCGAAATCTTTTAGTTACGTCTGCCCCTAGTAATCCGAGCAACTCATGTCATCCCAGTGTCCACCAGTGGGGGCCAACGAGAAGATTTCAGTAGCGTTGGTGTCCCCACTGGTGGACAAGTAGTTACAAGTTTAAATGTATTGGCTAAAATACATTATCTGCATACGTACTCGTATATATTTATATAATTATATATATTTTTATGCATAATTATTCCATAGACATCCTCTTATAATCACAATCACATCTTATGGTGCATTTTAATCTTTCGAGCCCCGGATTACCAGACACAATAGAAAATCTATTGTTACGCGGCACCCGAGTGCCGGTTCGGGATTGAGTGGTTAAAGGTAGAACCAATCACATTATTCTATTAGGCTCTGATAATATAGTAGTGTACAAAAGTGCGCTTCTGTACGCTACGCCCGTGCATTCTTTGATAAGTGTTTTCGTGCGGGGTGCGCGGTTACGGCGCGGGGAGATAGACTCAAACGTCCAAGGTCGTTGAGAACTATAATCGCCTTATACATAGTTTAAGTATAATCATGAAAATAACTGATTTACGCAATGTCCTGGGTAGAATTGTTAGTCAACTGAACCTTGAAGAATAAAAGAACAAAATCAAACACTACAGGTATCGAGCAATGTTTCATCTACATATTTCTAGTTTGTTGGTGACATGTTTCATAGTATTTATATAATATGTACAACCATTTATTGTTAAAGTTCAAGTACAATCTATTGTCTTTACTAAAAAATTATCTGCCTATTTTATGTTTCCTTGCAAGTAAAAGGCGTCTATCATTAAAATCATTCGAAACTACGTACGGGACCCATACTACACTTGCTAAATATGAATTGGTGGAAAATCTGTCACATATTTAGCTCGAGCCGAGAAAGAAACCCAGGGCCCGAAGATCACGGCCCGATACTTAAGTCACAGACTCGAGGTGTTATCATTGAGGTGTCTTTACTTATATTATTCCCAAATGCATATTCCGACGCAAACACTCCGAGGCGTGGCAGGGGTGGCTATAATATAGCCATTATGTGAATCTTCCATCCCATCAGAACGGATAGCCACATCGGCCGTGATAACCGGACTTTATGGCTCGCCTGTTTTTACGCTACAGCTATGTCGGGAAATGAATTTATATCTCTGAATTATAGTATAAGAAAACTCCGTATTAACTCGAAGTAATTTAAAAAACTTCTAAACACATTTTTTCGTTCATTCGTTGAACATAATTTGAGTTAATGTTATGGGTGTTTAAATTGGGGATGTCTTTCTGAAAAGTAAACGAAATGTAGCGTTAAAGTTAAAACCATGAAAAGGGAGAGTTTCGTGCAATCAAGCTGTTGTTACAATCAAATTAATGTTAGTTCAAAACTGTAGTTCAATGTAACCAATACAATGATTCGATTTATTAAAGTAATCAAGAAATTAGACTTTGTACTAAAATTGCTATTTGGCCCATAAACATTCTGTAAACCTGTCAATACACTTGTATATTAAAAGTTAAACGTTATTAAGTATACTTTGCAACAACCGCGGTAAAATTTGCATCAAATTAAATTAACTTTACCGTAGTTCCAATATTTTCCGAGGTGGCGTCAAACTCGCTTTCCAAGACTTGACTGTTTCTTGAAACCGCCCCGCCGTCTTCGTTTACTGCTTATCTTATTGGTGAATCTAAATTGAATCCTGATGTGGGGTGTTCAGTCCATAAAATATCCCTGCGCAAGTAAAGTATCGGGAGGTATTCTATCGCCGGATATGTAGTGGCTGTAAAGATGAAACGCCTTAAGACAATGCGCACTCAAATACATGAGGCCAAAGATTCCATTTTGGAATGGAAAAATGTATTCTGGAATTATGCATATGTTCAAATCTACTTATATTATTATAAAAGTTGATAACGTTTGATATCTTATTTTATGAACCCACCCGGATCACAAAAAATTCTGGAAATCCATTACAAATCGATTACACGTTAAGACCTACAATATTAAAAAATACCGACGTAACAAAACGCTTCAAACGAAGACAATTTAAGTACTGCACAAAGTTGTAGACAGCAATAAAATCGCCAGGACTGCTTAAAAAGTTGTCAATTAAAATCTGGAAACTACAATAGAGGAAACTGTAGATTACAATGAATCTCCAGTACAACTTCCAGATACCGCGGAGCGAGTTGGAATTGAAGCTGAAAGTAATGGTGCCGCTATTTAATTGGAAATGAAATATCAGAAAGCTCATTACTCAAGTGAAAAGTCTGGTACAGAAAGTACAGAGGGGCTCTCTGATCATTTGTTACAGTCACCGGGTGAGATGAAAGCGGGCGATACAAAACGTCTCACTTCACGTCTCACTAGCCACGCGGCGGACACCATGAAAACCAATGGCACACCGGGCGCGGTAATGATTTGATTTACACGCTCCGCCATGGGCTTTCATATATTTTTGTTCTATGGGGTGTAACACGTTGACAGCGATATATTTTAGTATTTGTTTTTGACAACATCATCAGATCAGACTTATTTTAAGTGTCCCACAACTGATTACTAGCAAAGGCCTCATACCATTAGGTGGGCATGCTTGTCTTTCAACAGAAGTAGTTTTTTTGCATAATATACATATAGGTATAAAACACCGAGACTAATACAAACATTCATGCTTAAATATGCATCAATCATGGGGATCGAACCCTCGATTTCTGATTTGACCCACTACTCAAACGGATAAAAACTCGCGATGTATTCTACATTTAAAATTTAAACCCGACGTTTCGACTACTTTACAGCAGTCGTGATCACAATTATTTAATAAATAAAAATTCTACCAATAGTGAAAGCATCCAATTTAAATTAAGGCTAATTTTCGAAATCCACACTAGGGTGGCTGTGACCGAATTAAATGTTTGCTTTCTTCTATTAATACAATAAAATAATCACGTAACCTTATTCAACGCATGTTTTATTTCACTCATATTATGTTTTAAACAAATTACTCGTACACTTCGGAAAGAAGACACTCCACGTTGTAAAATGTAGCCTGGTTTTTTTCATTTTACTCACTCTCAATGCATCCGCGTCCCATTTTGTTTTCCTCTGCTGAAACTAGACCAGATTCAATGCATAGTAAAGCAAAATCAATCCGAGAAAGATTGACAATTTAACTCAAACCGAATTGAACAGACTATACTTTTTAACCGACTTCAAAAAAGGAGGAGGTTCTATGTTCGACTGTATGTATTTTTTTTTTTTTTTTTTTTTATGTATGTCCGTCGATTTCTCCGTCAATTGTGGACCGATTTAAATAATTCTTTTTTTATTTGAAAGAGCATAGTTCCGAGGTGGTCCCATTGTCACCATGTCAGGATCTGATGATGGGATCCCGGGAAAATCAAGGGCAAACCTCAAATTTTATAGGCGCACACTACGCGTTACTTGTTTTTTCTGAAGCCATTTAAGTGTTTGCGTCCTATAGACATCATCACTTTATGTTGATGAGCTGATGATGGAAGGTACAACTCCTTAACGGTTAGGAGTTAGGGGATAATTCTTTCAGTATTGTAAGAATATGTGGACCGTTATTTGTATTTCATGTACTTTTGCAGCTAAGCTGATGATGGAAGGTACAACTCCTTCACGGTTAGGAGTTAGGGGATAATTATTTCAGTGTTGTAGGAATATGTGGACCGTTAGTTGTATTTCATGTACTTTTGCAGCTAAGCTGATGATGGAAGGTACAACTCCTTAACGGTTAGGCGTTAGGGGATAATTATTTCAGTGTTGTAGGAATATGTGGACCGTTAGTTGTATTTCATGTACTTTTGCAGCTAAGCTGATGATGGAAGGTACAACTATGATGATGGAAGCTAAAGGGTACGACTTCTTAATTCTTATGTCCCTCTTGCGGGCTGCATCTTTAGTTGGTCTACTGAATGGTGCTGAACACTTAATGAATACCTAATATTGTCAAATAATACAATTCTACTATTTTACTCGTATTTTCGTTATCAATATTATGAGAGAGTTTTACTCACTCCTACGTATTATTCACACTAAAAATAGAAAAATAAACAAACTTTTTAAAAAAAAAATTATAAAATATCGGTTGCTAGTTGCTAGTGAAAATAATGTCAACTGTTTTGGGCAATGTGTTGTTACCTTTGAAAATATTCATAGCCTTTGAAAATATTTTATGCATTTATGACAAACACGCTTGCTAATTTTTTTTATCAAAATACATAAACCTACAAACAAAACTGATTCAAAGGACACTGGGCGAAAGTGGTCCGTAAACCAAAAGCGATACTGTTGTGGTATGTATGAGATACCTCAACTACACCCACGTGCGAAGGGGCATCGAAATCTGACTCGGCAGTTTTGAGAAAAAAAATTTTTTTGTTGTTTGTTTAAAGAACGTTTAAGTCACTGTCCGTGAACCAATAGCGATACTGTTGTGGTATGTATGTGGGGATACCTCAACTACACCCATGTGCGAAGGGGCATCGAAATATGACCCGGCAGTTCCTTTATACAATTAGGTTTTAGATGCCATTTTCTCCACTGTTGGAAAACTTTGTGATAATTTTTAGATTATGCCTTTTTAATTTCGACAACAGAGACAACATCTGTGTTATCAGATAGATAAATTAACACTTTAGAGAATTTATATCTCAGTGATGAAATTGTATCTAGAGTATCTTTAATTTTTACGAAAAACTATTTATTTGAGACTTATCAGCTAAGTACAAAATCAAGTCATTTTGAAGATGGACAAAACTTGCAGATAAAAACCTTATTTTATCTACAGGCAGATATTGTTGAAGAACATAATCAGGAGAATCTTATTGCTCAATTTCTTATCTTGTACAATGGAGCTGGCTTATCTATTATTATGTGTAATTTATATCTCCGTATCCAGGATATCCCGTATTTCCCCGGCTAATGTCCCCACAACTTTATCAGGATATCGTATCGATATCCGTTCCATTATTGTGCAGATAAAAGTTTGATTTGATTTCTTACGACTTGTATAAGACTTAGAACTATTGTGTCACTTCTTTGTTGCTTTGGTTGGTTTATAAACTGCTGTTATGTCTCATGGGAAGGACGATGTCTATTTCTTCCGATCGACATAGAACCGTGTTTATTCAAACTAGCCTTCTGCCCGCGGCTTCGCCCGCGTGAACTATAGGACGTTATCCCGCGGGAATATCTTTGTCAATTGTAGCCTATGTGTTTTTCTGATGTATGAGCTATAATATTTTAAAGTTACATTAAAATCCATCCATTAGTTTTAACATAAAACAGTAACAAACATCCATCCATACATACACACAAACTTTCGCCTTTATAATATTAGTAAGATAGCAACAGAATTATTTGAATTTTTTACAATGTACTAATATTACTCATCTAATATGAATACTAGCCTTCCGCCCGCGGCATTGCTTGCGTAAACTCTATAAAAAGGATAACCCCTTTCAAATTTTATTTTGAAATCTCTGGGAAGGGGGGGGGGGGGGTATTTGAAAAAAGAAATGACGGGCGGGTGAAACCGCGGAGGCGACCGCTAGTTTCCTAATAAGCTCCTAAATATTTTTCCGGACAGAAATCATACAGCATCATTGATATCTGACAGATATATTATTAAGAACTTATCTGATACTAATGAAACTGGCCCTTGTAGTAAGCATTTTGCCTTTTCATTGTGGCCACGTTCGAGGTTTTATAAACTGCTGTTATTTCCCGAGGGAAACGCGATGTCTGATCGACATATCGCTTTGTATATTCATAATCGCACTGGAAGTATTTGAATAACAGTGTTTTAAATTGCAGCTGTCACATATAATGACGAGCTATGTTTTTTTTGCCTATGAACGAAGTTAGTCTACCGTTTTCTGACTTTGCGTTGCAATATCTTTTTTAATGTTTTTTTTTGTGAAATTAGTGTTAGACGAATAAATCGTTCAATCGATTTATACAACACTATATGGCATACCCCTCACTAGCCGGGAAGGATTTTGACAGATGAAAAGAGACGGAATTACCGCGCTTTCGATGTGCAATGTCGAACTCTTAAAAAGTGTATTTAAATAAGAAATATGAAGGGAAATGTATTAATAGTCCAGTCAACGAAGCCTTAACTTTGCCATTTTAGAGGAAAAGCTGAAACCGGTGCCAAAATTTTCGTTAATGACTCTGTAATAACATAAAAAAATGCAGGATCAGGAGTCACCGGGGTCATACGAAAAAAAATGGAAAAGGGCGAAAAAATGTATTTTTCCTAAAAATCTCGAAAACTAACAGAAAAATTAGAAAAAGTTTCAGACAACAGTCGTAGAAAATTACTTTGACTACAAAAAATGTACTTATCAATTTGCGCGTATCGCGCACCGTTTCCTAGGAAATCGCGTACAAAGTGCGAAAATTCGCACAAACAATGTTTTTCGTTTAAATAGAATTTTTAGAAATTTTTCAATTAAAAATTATTTTTATGCATTCTACGATATCCCCAAAGAGATTTCCGTCTTATTTTTATTAATTTGGTTCTACATCAATATGTGCACTTTGTACTCGATTTTCTAGCAAACGGTGCGCGATACGCGGAATTTCTGTAGACAAAGTAATTCTCTACAACTTTTGTCTAAAACTTTTTCTCATATCTCTTTTAGTTATCGAGATTTTTGGGAAAAAGTCATTTTTTTACCCTTTTCCATTTTTTTTTCGTATGACCCCGGTGACTCACGACCCTGCATTTTTTGTATGTTATTACGGGGTCATAAAGAAAAATTTTGGCACCGGTTTCAGCTTTTCCTCTAAAATGGCAAAGTTAAGGCTTCGTTGACTGGACTATAATCTCTAATAAATCGTGAAAATAACCGTAATATTAGCATTTGTGTGCGGTTTAACCCAATAAATATTCATTTATTAAAAAATACTGTAAAGTTTCATCTAAATCCGTTTTGTAACTTTTACCCAAAAAGATGCATTAAATTAGAGTAGGATTAGTTAGGTACCAATGTTCGAAACATCCAAAAAGTATTTTTAAACGCCACTTGAGAAGCCTTAAATCGATGCTTTTAAAAGTCTAATCTTAGAGCTCAAACATAAACTTAAGAAATTTAGCCAAGTCTCACAGTTAATTTACTTTATTGTATTTTTGACTTTTTATCACATGTTTTTCGTGATTCGAACTTATTCAATAGGTTAACGAAACACAACAGTTACACAATAGTTAAAGGAACCCAATAATAACCCTCACCACGTCCGGGACCCTTTACTAATCAACTACATCGCAGCCACGAACTTCTTGCTCATCAATCAGCCCGCGTCGAGCGCGTGTACTCTATAAACTGTTATCGACCTGGTTGACGTCGAATGCCTTTTTCCTTTTTAGAAGATGTAAGTCGAGACTACCTAAATATTACGCCAGTTCTTAAAAAAAAAATTATAATAAGTTCATTAATTTCATTTTACAACATTTCCGCTATAAATTACCTCTATCACTGAGCAAATATCAACTTATTACCTAATTGATATGAACTTACTTATCTATTCTTCAAAAAATAATATGCCTGATTGTTTTTGTTGGCTGCCAATTATTTTAACACAGCTATTCAAATACTACTACAAAATAATTACGACTATATCCTTACCACGTTTACGAACCTCCTTCACTACAACTACTTAGATAGCAGCCACAGCCGAACTTCTCGCTCATCAATCAGCCCGCGTCGAGCGCGTGTACTCTATAAACTGCTTCTTTGATACTTATCGACCTGGCTGATGAGGAAATGCCTTTTCCTTTTGCAACGATGGAAGACAATGTTTAGTGTTAATTTAATCATATTACCAATAAATGTAGGGGGTCTGGGATACATGCCTAGATGGGCGGATCCATTTAAACAAAATTATTTCAAATTTTGTTTTTTTCTAGTTCCAGGTTCGCGGCAGACCAAAACGGCGATGGCGGGATGATCTCGATAAATTTGATGAAAACTGGCGTGTCGTTGCACAAGACCGCAAACAGTGGAAAAAGGGTAGGGAGGCCTTTGCCCTGCAGTGGGATGTTATAGGCTCATAATAATAATAATAAATTGTTCCAGGTTACTACAGGCGCGAGACTACCTGGAACTAGATAACAACTTTTCCGTATTATAATTATATTTAGTTTTAGTTTACCTATAAATAAAACAATTTTTGAGCGATTTAAAATAACTAAAATGCTCGAGCTAAAATGAAGGGCACAGGGGAAAAACATGCAATGTCACAAAGTCAATGAACTGAGAAACTGCTAAATTAATCTTTTGATCCTTGAAAAAAGGTACGATATAAGTACAAATAGAAGAAAAATATATTTATTTATAAAGAAAATATATTATTTTTGGTGTGTAATAAAAAAAAAACCTTTTCATTCTTAAGTTTATTGAGTTAGCACAAGAAAACGTATCAAAGTCAGAAAATACAGGCAAATAATATGCAATGTCCATGAAATACTTTTTCTTTAAGTATCATTATATTTTATCTGTTGGAAGTATTGCTTAGCTTTTGGTCCAAAAAACTTTGACAGGGCCTGGATATCCATAAATTTGCCTTTAAAACTGGAAGGCTCTCATTATAGGATACAAACTCTGAGTCACCAACACTATGAGAGTCATTATGGGATTTCGACTTTTTTTAGGTGCCATGAGAATAGATGACGTCCAAGAGGAATTGAAATTTTCTCAGTGAAAAGTCAATCTTGGATGATTCTTTTCAACCCTGATTTTTCTTATGGGTCGAGATACAAAAGGACATGTCTTCTTATACATTGGGGATAGAAAGGTTGTCCATTTTCTGACAAGTGGTTGATCAACTTCAATCACTTGAAAGGGGCATGGCTTGTGTCTTGCTTCACGAATCTATTTTACCCACTCAAACAACAAGACGTCATTAAACAAACGTTAAACTGACAAGTCTGACAACGATAGACAGTGCAAGGTATCTCTTAGTAGTCTGTCGGACAATGCTTATTGCATTGCAATCTCCTGTACGAGTTGGACATTGCTTGTTATTGCACTGTATCAATATTTTAATATGAAGATTACTCCATGACTCTGCATGTTACTGCAAAGTGTGTTTTGGCGTTTCGTCCTACCAATTTTATACTATGCAATGGTATATCCAGTTCAAAAAACATAAAAATGTGACATAGCATGTTTTTCCCCTGTACCCTTCAAATGTATCCAACTGTTTCCATATAAATCTCAAGCATTTCTAAAAGCTGGATTTCAGGGAATTCCTGTGGGATAAACCAGAAAGTTGAGTTTGGCATCTCAAACTACAACGTGAACCAACTGTTTAGATCATTCTTTTTTAGATAACATTATTTTAAAACAGATTTAAGTCATCTTGATTTAACTATTAGTGGCTAAGAATTTAATTAGTATGTTTAACATACACTTATTCAGATTCAATAGAAACATCATTGCCTAATTTTCTGAAGGTTTTGTACAAAAGGTAAATGATTAAGCTTGAAAAACAAAAAAGAACTGTTTTTATGAGCCGTTGTAGAATTCTCATTATAAATGCTTCGTTAACTAATTGCTTAAAACATTTTCAAATCTTGGATGTTGCACTACATAATTACATACTTTGTTCATGATTCAAGACGCAACGTGTGATTTTATTCCCTCATAATAGTTTCTCAACAAATACACCCACAAAATGCAAGTGCACTTTTCAACTATCCACCTAAACTTCGGTTCAAACAAGAAAACTGTAGTTGGCACCGCATTCACCTGTAAAGGACACCCATTACCATAACTTGTCGGATTCCTTTCCCTGACACTTAACGATGCAACGTAAACACCAAAGGAGATACCGGATAGTATTTCCATGGTACGTGTTATGAAAATAATAAAAGAGAGTGTAAACTTGGTAAGAGTTAACCAACCGTTGACTCCTGCGAGACCTGTCGCCGTCTCCTTATTTCCTGGGGGACGGCCGTGTTATCATAGTAGAAAGAGGGATACAATACGTTATCATCAATATACGAACGTTTCTTAGTGCGTTTGGTAGTGGTAGAGTCATTATATTTTACAGCATGAATGGACCAGTTCGTCCGGGGAAGTACCACCCTCTCACGTAACACCAGCGTGAAATAATAATAGTGACTACTTTTGGGTTTCGTCTGGTTTATGAGAGTGCCGGAGGCCCTCAACCCCCCTTAAAAGGCCGACAACGCATCAGCGATCCCTGTGGTGTTGCAGATGTCCATGGGCGGTGGTGTTTGCTTACCATCAGGCAACAAGCTGGGTCGTATGCCT
The DNA here is from genome assembly GCA_949319885.1 of Mecyna flavalis. Lineage (NCBI taxonomy): Eukaryota > Metazoa > Arthropoda > Insecta > Lepidoptera > Crambidae > Mecyna > Mecyna flavalis. The sequence goes on from OX439426.1 coordinate 15,037,995, forward strand.
CTTCTGAGATAAAAAAAAACTCAACCAAAAACTGTAACAGTTTCTCATTACAAGCAAAGAGACTTGGTTGAGTGTGCGTGCGACGGCGCATAGATCCTAATGGCACACACAAGCCACGAGCAGTGCGTTTGTATCAAGACAACGTACTGTGTACTGTTTCTACTATGGTACTGTATACTTTTCTACTGTGGTGTTATGGAACCGAGGACGCACCTATCACAAAACTGAACTTTAATAAAGAAAACGATTTTAGCTTTATCCTCTGATAGGGTTTCCATTCGAACCCCTTTCTCGATATCTATAAAATCTGGTTTGTAGTGGGGTGTGTTGACGGTAAATAACATCGTTGTTTATGGAATTGATTTAGTCTTTGCGAATTTTCTAAGGTTTTCGGTAAATGGAAAAATTTATGCTATACTGCTAGCTTATTTTTTGTAATCTGGCTTTGATTTACAACATTTTCTTCTTTTAGCAGCTGTCACTTGTAAGACACAGTTTCGATGTAACTTTTATGTTGTTTGATTCTAGAAAAAAATATAATGCAGAAGCTTATAAAGAAGAACACAAAAGCAAGTAGCTAAGTGTTTACGAAGGATTTTCATAATAACTTTAGAACGGTCTTTTCTCACAGAATTAAAGAACTTAAACAATAACTTTTTATTCGCAGATAATAAAACGTTTCAAGAAAATGATGACCGTAAAAACTCACGTCATTTAGTAACCATAATTTTCTCATAACCCCATACGCAGATGGTAAGGCGTTTTCCGAACAAATTCATTCATTCATAACGCGGAAGCTACCACAACTCACTCAAAGAATTTGAGGTTATTTTTCTCATTTCAAATTCTACGGTAGACGAGTAGAATCGTAAAAAGCGGATTATGCTCAGTGAGCCCGTGCCGGCAGTCGAGAGTCGACTCGGCAATATGGGTGCTTTATTTACTTCTCGCCGCTAAGCTGCATATAATGAAAACGCACTGTCGCAGGCGTCAAATGTCGGCGCAAGTAAAAATACGCTGATGCGGCGACTGACAAGTTTTGATACATTATTGTCGGTATTGGGTATATTTTGATTAAGTACCTTCTGGCCATAAGCCATAGTCTTTAGGGTAATACCTAACACAATTACTTAAATTATCTATTTAAACCTCATAACATTATGGTTTTTAAAACCGTAGTCAAAGGTTGGTCTACCCAGGTTTAACATTTAAAATTATTAAATTTTAAAACCACGCCACATCATTGATGTACTGCTTTTGAATATCAGAATCAACAAAGGGATCACAAACATAATATTTTTAAATAACTATAAACTTTCAAACACAGAGCAAGTTTAAATATTTGTCCGGGGCGAGATTCGAACCCACGACTCCAAATGCGCTTTTGACTCCTGAGCTTTTACAGGCAATTTGAGTGAAAATTAGTTTTTTTTATAAAATTATTACTTCAACGTAAAATAAAATTTTGCAATAGCCAGTTAACGTTGAGGTCTAGTTCTTAATTATTCATTTGCTGTTTCAAACTTAAACATGCAATTATATTCCTGCTTTTTTACATAAAATATCACAACTACGTAACATTTAAATGAAAATCACATACTTAATATGTAAATCAAATACTTTACAAATTTAATTATTCCTGTGCGCTTTACTAAATATTGCTAACAAACAACAAAATATACTAAATAATATTCAATCTACACGCTAGCCTTCTGTTAAACTGCTAACACGTGATTTGTAATTTTACGATATCAATATAGGTTATGTTTTTTATGCGGACTGGTGTATGCAATTAGCATGCAATGCAAGTTGTTAGATGTTTCATATTCAATGCACGCTATTGTAATAGCGTATAACCTAGTGAATTGCTTTAGTGTTCACAATAGTAAACGGACAGATTTGATATAATATTATGGCATTATTTTAAAACGTTGGTAATAACTGACATTTTACACAATGCTTAAAGCTAAAATGTAGCGTTAAATTAATTTATTTTAAGCTCTTTGCGGCTTTTCTTATATACGAAAGCTTCACTACAGAAAAACTTTATTAAATAATAAAAATTTTGTTGAACAAAAAATGTGAAAAAAAAAATGTTTCGAAAAATATAAATTATACATACAGAATGTTTATTTCGTGAAATCAATGAGAAGTAAATTCATAGCCAGACTGATTACTTAATAGCTTATCCAATCAAGCAGCCATGCAGAACCTTTATAGAATAAAAGAGTGTGAAGCATGGCTTAAAAGTCTATTTACATAGATTATGGGACAAGAATATGTTATGAATAAGGACAGTAGTTGATAATTGCCTGTAGAATTGAAGGAAAATTCGTATTTTTACTGTATCCTTTTCTCTGTCGAGTGGACAACCATTCAATATATAGACAAGGATCAAAACTTGTTAGTCAGCACACAAACTACAGAGTGGCGCAGTTGCTTATCCGTACACGTCGCTACTCTTGACACTTGTCACATGCGACGTCTCTCCACTATTACGTCTTCCCCTGAAGTCTTATAAGATCTGTCTGTTGTTTATTCAAACATCCCCTTTTCTGCAGTAATTGGCACAGAATTCACTATTGTAGGAAGAAAATAGAAAGATAAACTATTTGAAAGAATAAACAATAATGTACAATAAAAATAAAATGTTCTTTTTAATTAAAAAAAATCTAAATTGTAGAATCGTCAAATAATTAAGAGCACAGACAATCATACGGTACGTAACACTTATCGTCAGACGTAACGTAACCATGTCAGTCATGATGAATGATACCTTCATTTGAAAATCCTTCTAAGTTAGCTCCAAAATAGTTAAAAAAAAATTAAAAACAACTTTCATATTCTCTGTCATATGAAATAAAATCAACTAAAACTTACACGCCATTGTAAAATACATTATGTGAACAACGATTCAACGACATATCTTCATGATCGTTTGAATCGTGAACGAGGATTGATGGTTAATGGAATACACTTAAGTCCACCCCATTCTCTGTAAGTGCTCGCATTCGCGAGATATATGACGTTGAATAATGACGTGTGACCTTAGAACAATAACTTTAGGAGTGAAAGAGTGGACCAATCTCGAAAGTACGGGGAGGCTCCAAACAATGGAGATTGCAAAATGGAACGCGACAGAAATGGTTTGAGACGCACGAGTGACTTGCCATCATGGCACTTCGGAGATTTTATTCTCAAGTCGATTTCAGAAAGAAAATTTTATTGTTGATCATAAAAACTGGACTCACCCACCAAAGCGTTATACGCTTTTGTTTATTCATGCCACCAAATTGAGACAATTTTAGAATCTGTAATTCTGTATATAACAATGGCAGACCGCTGGCAATCTGATAGTGAACCGTAAAGCAGAAAGTCGTATACTTGTACATCATTATATACCTATTCAATATAACCTGATGGTGAGCAAACAGTATTGCCTATTTCATCAAAGGTACTTTATATATTCGATGATTCATAATATTTCAATAAATGACGCACTCATTCAGTAACGGACTAATACATTAAGATTTGGCACGCTCAGATGCTATATTTCCCATCGAGCTCGCTCTCCCAAACTATTTTCCGATGCTACAAATAATTGTATAGGCCAACAAACGCTGAATCCAATTAGCACTATATTCACGATGCAAACAGTGGCAAAGGCCTAACAAAAACAATGGAATAATATTAGCGGGAGCGTCTGCCAAGCGACAACTCGGCGCCCCTGTTCTTATACGAAACAATGATTGCGAGGGGAGGAAATAAAAGGAGGAAACGGATGCATAGAGCGCCTCTCATATTGTCTTACTGAATTTGCTGATGTCATTTATTAGCCACTAACATAAAACATTTTTATAGGACCAGATATGAGGCCGTCTACTATTTGGCTCGCTCTTTGTTGGAATAAGAACAACCGATTTATGGGCACATATAAAATTGTAGTGGGATTGTGTTGTGGTTTATTCAAGAGCTGCGAAATGGTTTATGTTAAAAAGTTCGTTGGACTTTTGTTTTATCATTTCTTGGGTTATGGGATCGGGTTGTGGGCCTTAAAAAGTTAAATAAATTTCACAATATTCAATCTTGGTAATGTAATACAATGGTGAGAATAAATATTCAATTAAAAAGAGCTAAATTAAAAAAAGAAAACTGGTTAAGTAATTATTTCCCTAAAGATCTGCTGATATACATATTATTATTTCCATGATGAAAAATAACAAGTGTCAACTAAAAAGTGTTCCATAATTTAAAGACACATTAAAAATAGTTTAATTAAAGACTAAAATATATTTAAATGTACATATATTATAGTTTAGTTTATTAATAACAGCCAAGTAGAAAAGAAAATTTGATTTCGATAAAGATTTTTTAATACGAAAGTATTTACTACTTGATAAAGTCACAGTTTTATTTACCTAAATATCGTGCCCAAATAAAGTTCCTAAAACAAGACATTAACCATAGTTATAGCGATGTAAAGGTTTCAAAACTGAAATCTAGTTTGAAACTTTGTTAAGCTAAGATTAATTGGTCAAGTCTAGCAATTTCACCAAACAAACTTTAAGTTTTTGAATACGAGCCTAAAACTTTAGGCCACAATGGGTTACTTGTTACACTGTAACAGGATTTTCATCCTCGTAAATTAAATAACAATATTTTAATACTATTAGAATTCAATTCTCTCATTTTTTTTCAATCTATATATATAAAACTCAAAGGTGACTGACTGACTGACATAGATATCTATCAACGCACAGCCCAAACCACTAGACGGATCGGGCTGAAATTTGGCATGCAGGTAGATGTTATGACGTAGGCATCCGCTAAGAAAGGACCTTGATCAATTCCCACGAAAACGGGAACCACGCGGGTGAAATCGCGGGCGGCCGCTAGTAATAATATATTTTTTTACAACTGTTACGATAATAGTATTCAAAAACTGTAGGAACAAATACCATCTTATAATAAGCATTTGGCTCTAAGATTTTAAACTGAAATTCCATACTAGAGACGAACTTCGGTTTATCAATTTGGGTCACCCATTAAAATACCCATCGCCAAAAAGTGGCTTGGTTTTTAGCGATGCTGCAAAAGCTGCTTATAATACTTTTTATTAGAGATGATAATAGTAATCAAATAAAAAATCATACCAGCTACAAAATATAATGATATATTTGAGGAACTGCCGTAATTTCAAAAGCTTTTGGTAAACATAGAATTTTTCATCACCACATATTGCGAGCTAACAGCGAACAAGTTAAACATCTGGTCTTCGTTTTATTCACGTTTTTCGGCCGACTAAAGAGTTACCTACGTTTTTTCGCATCAACGTGGGCAATAAAAATTCGTCGCACACGCCGAAAAATCTTTAAGAAAGAAAATATCCGAGATTCCGTCCCCGATGTTTGCTGTTGGTGGTTAAGCTGCATCTAATGAAATCCCCTGTCAGGATATCCTTGCACCCAATTTTACAGCGACTGAGGTGTCTTGATACAAGCTTGAAAATACAGGCTTGCTAAAGGCAGGGGCATGAAAGGCTACGGCGATTTTACTAAGTACGATTGTATCAAATAAAACAGTAGTATCAGTGGTCAATTCTTGGGTCAGTAGGATTAAAGTAAGAAGAAGATGATAAAGACATCCTTTATCATGACTTGCTTTTAATTTTTGAGGCGTTTACTTTGCAATGGAAAGATATATCACAAATTGATCGAAAGGCAATTAGCTAAGGAAGGGAATAAAAATATAGAGAAACAGTCTTCTCTTAAAAAGTCGATCATGTATTTTAATTCTTCTATAAAAAAAATAAGGACCATTCTCGCGGAAAGGAAACAATTATCAAATTGTCCTGTTACTTTGCTAATAAATACCTATACTTAAACGAAATACTTTTTTTACTGTTTTAATCACTAGTGGCATTCATTTTAGCGAAAAAAAATACTTTAAAAATATATTTATTGCAAGGATCAAGATACATAAAAAAACGTGCATTGCCTTAGTATTCAGTGTTGCGTTTATTCGGCCACTATTTAGGGGAGAATTCTGATCACAACTTGGATTAAGGATTCTCCGTCTTTCAATAAACCATTGTTGTAACTTTTATCCAACAGTAGGTATCGTGTTTATTTTATCTAGAGAAAATATCTTCTGAGTTATTGTGACTGATTTACAATTTCACTTTGGCAGTAAACAAAGTAAAAAGTTAATAGTGCTATTGCGTTTTACAATATATTTTATTTAAGGATTATAAAGTATTCGCGAAAAATTTCGACTTTTTTGCCCAGTTGAAATTGTTCTGGTTAAAAAAAATACATAATTATAATCCCCCGTGTTGGGCACCAGTCTCACAAATTGAAATAATGTTAATTATTGATTATAATATCCACAAATTTTTACCGTCAGCATTTATTTTTAAATTTTCGTAAGCAGCCAGATTTAAAAGGATATTGAGATTCATCTCATAACGATATTACACGAACAAAAGATAAGCTTGGTATAATTCAATCAGTGCAACCGTCGCGGACTTTTGTGCGGCTCTCCTTAAGAAATCTCCGAAAGTAGCGAACTGTACATATCTTTGAATAAAACCCTCTCAAATTGAACAATGGGATGGTTCAGCCTAGTGGACATCCAACGCTTGACCAATTTCCTTTTGTTCGAATGCCTACAATTGGGGAATATCAAACGCGATTCTCAAACTGAGCGCTGATTGGGTCTCTTTTCTCGCAAAACCATTGATTTCGAGCAATTCAGTGAACAATAAATTTTAGTTATTATCGTTGGAAGTAGTATTAGCTATAATAACATGATTAGCTTAAAATGTCGTCCGCCTAATAATTAGTATCTATGTAAACTTAATAACTGACGTATATTAAAGAAAAGAGGTGTAAACTTAAATCTTTCCAAGTGACGAGTTTGTAAGTTTTACTTGAGCATGCATTGATCTTATCTTCAGTTATCGTAAGGCGAGAAAGCAATCATTCATTCAATCATTCAATCATCAGGACAAGACCTAAGCAAAAACCGATTGTATTTTTTTTTTTCAAAATATTCTACAAAAAGTTATTTAAAGTTGCAAGATCTAAAGTTCGACAAATAAATAACAAGAACATTGTTCTGACACTGCACAAAAGCAAAGACAAAAATGATTACAAAAGTTTGTATCACAGACACATAAATATTGCAATGCAATTTCAAGGGGATATGGGTTTATCTTAGACGGGTATCTTGGGTGAGCAGACTACCTCTAGATAACAATTGAGGTAACAGAGGGGATAAATACCATGTGATTTTTTAATTACTATAGTATATTAAGGTCCAATTTCACTATCAGATATTAAGTTCCTCATGATGATGACCAAAGAGCACTTAAATCTAGTAAAACTGGCTATAACGTTTATAAGTTAGTTAAAAGACTATGAACGTTATTGGTCCCTCACCATTTATATGCCTATCACACACAACTGCACCTTTTCACTTATTGGTCTCTCGTTTGAGTAATTTATCTTTAAGTTTTCTTAGCTGCCTTTCTTTAATATGCTTATTCTGGCTTGGAATTGAATCGTTATCTCGCATAAATATTTATAAAATAATCTGTTATTAAATCAGAAAGATCCGCAAGCCCTGAAATGTTTAAAAAAGGCCCTGGCATTTAGTTCGAACATTTCGTATATAATCAAGAAAATTATAAAATCTTTTAAAGATACCAAGAAATTAAAAGACAATGTATGTAACATGGTAAATAAGTTTCATATACTGCTTAGCCTCTGAAAGATACTTCCCCTGTCGAATGCATTATGTATCACACTACAATGTTAAGAGTTATACTACTATTTTTACAGCACCATAAACACTGACACTTGATATGAAGTGTAAAGCGTGACATGAATGCTATTCTCATCTTCAGTAGTGTTATGTCAGTTCTTTGTACGCTAGACTAAACGATGCACCTAGATGTACGATTAAAGCTAGCTTTTTAAGATGTTGTATATCGCATATCAACAGTGAAGTACCTGTATCTATTATTATTTTGACAATTTCTACATTTGATGCCCAAAATCCAAGAATTTTAAATCGGGTACTCTCTGTCGGGACTAGTCTTTCCTACACAATATAGCTTTTTTTAAGCAAGCGCGCTAAATCGTAGACCGCATAGTTTTTAACATCAGTCAATTGACGAGCCATTTGGTGTAATGGTCGAGAAGTCGGCTATTACACCAGAGGTCGCGGGTTCGATCCCCGCACGGTACAAACATTTGTGTGCATGAACATGTCTGTTTGTATCGGTCTGGGTGTTTCTATGTATAATATGTATGTATTTACAAAAAAAAAAAAGTATATAAGTAATGTTTATCCGTTGTCTGGCACCCATAGCACAAGCTAATGCTTAGTTTGGGGCCAGATGGCGCTGTGTGAATAATGTCCAGAGATATTTATTTATTTTATTTATAATTTTGTCTGAAGGTAGGCGACACGTTGGAAGAAGGAAAAAGTCGTGGCTGCGAAACATCAGGGAGTGCACTGGAATCACATCCGTTGAGCATTTGTTACCACCCCCACAAGTGAGAATCTGCCGCAATAACAGCTCTGGTTGTGTTCCGGCAGTATTAATGTGGGAGCCAGTACACTTAAAATCAAAGGTTCTAAGATCAGATGAGCCTACAGTCTGGCAGCACATTGAGCGACGCTTTCTAGTGAAGTGTCCCTCAATGGAATAGGCCGCAGTGGCCGCTTACCATCAGGCGGGCTGCGTGCCTGTCTGCCAACTGAACTAGAATAAAAAAAAAAATTATCTAAAAAGTAATTACTCATGGCACACCGAAGACTTGAGCACCAACTTCGTTATATAAAAAAAAACTTATAAAACACATATTACAATAGTCTTTACAATCATAATATGTAGACAACACAACTTTTACCTACACTGTGGATAATAAATACAATTTGAATATTGTAAAGCCGCATTACAGAAACGTGCATCGGCTGAGTGGATGTACTTGTCGTAATGTTTTTACTTGTAAAAGCGTTTTCTCCCTGACTACGTGACAGCGTGTTAAACAATTTGGCACCGTCTACTTCGCATACTGCGTGAGCAGACCTTTTGGAATTTCTATATTGTGTAGGTAGTGTTGCCAGATGACGGGGCTTTTGTGGGAATTCCTATTGTCACCCCAATCTATGACTAAAGAAAGATATGAAGATGCGTGTTAACAATAATCTCGACTTTATCAGGAAACTCCTCGATGGTCAATGGTTAAGTACTAGGCCATGATCTTGTCGGACAAGTTTGACTTTTCGAACACAGCTTTATTTTGTGAGCCAGTGCCCTTTATTATGATGATGACTTGATTTCAATGGTAGAGGCATATAAACTAGAGAAAAAGAGGCGTGAAAACCAAGATCACACACAGAGCTATTCACCAAATTAAAATAATTAATTTTGTCCTAGGTGGGATTCGATCCCACGACCCCTGAAACATAGTGCAGTGTCACTACATAATGCGCTATCAAGCCAATAAATCTGCCTATTATCAAACTTTTTTTAACCCAGATATTACTGAAACTATTTTTCATGTCGGATTTTCATAATTTTTACATATCGATGGTTAAAATGTCAAAGGGCTTAAAGGACAAATCATGATTTTTCAGGAGAGCAGAAAAACGAAATAAGTAAAAAATTGGGCATAACTTTTTTGATTTTAAAGCTATCGGTTTGTTGTAAAGGACACTTTTATTTATTTTTTCAAGCCGAACCGTATGCAATCATTTAATTTATTCTAGATAGCATAGTTTTTGAGATAGGTGTCCTTTAAGAATTGAAATTCGATTATTTTGTCCTTTAAGCTTAAGTTTCTGTTGAGATAAATCATTAGCTTTGGCTTAAAGAACATGTTAATACAGGTGTTAGAATAGAATTGGTCCTTTAAGATAAAATTTCGATAAAAAAATAATTATCCTATCTAACATGAATTTGCCTGTTAAGCTATATTGTGCTTTTTCAATATAGTACAAAAAGAAGCGCTGTCGGCATACAGAGTCAAAAATATCAATCTATCCCTCTCCTTTTTTTTTCGGAGGAGAATGCGTTTATGCACCACAACCTCTGGCTAGCTAGACCTGCGACCGTGTGTGGGACTCGAGGCTAAAGCGTCCACTACCCACTAAACTCCCCCGGTTTCTCCTTCACACCCGATTGGGACGAATCAGTGCCAGTCTTGTTGCTATTGACCAGCACACTCTCTCCCTCTCCTGGGTGTCGTAAAAGGCAAGGCAAACGTGGACACTTACGGCACGGCTGGTCCGCAAGTTAAAAGTGGCTCAGTGAGACGTACGAGATCGTATACGAAATGAAATGATGCGGCATAGAACCAAAGGCAGTGGGCTGGCTATATCAGCCGTAGAACCGATAACCGTTGGAACAAACGGATTCTAGAGTGGAAAACGCGTCTCGGTAAACGTAGTGTAGGACGCTGTCAGGCCAGGTAAAGTGATGAATTGCGCATGATGGCTGGCAGGAGCAGGATGCGAGCGGCCGGGGATTGATCAGTGTGGCGAGCATTTGGAGGTTATGTCCAGCAGTGGATTGTAATATTCAGATGATGATGATGATGATGATTATAAAGATCCATAGATTCATTCATCAATTTATTAACAGAATTATAACTATTGTATTGGTCTTAAATAAATATTGGATAACATCACATACATTGATCTGACCCCAAAGTAAGTAGCGTAAGAACATGTGTTATAGGTGTCAGAAACAACAAAGGTACCACAAATGTATACTTAAATACGAATAAACATCCAGACACAAAACAAACACAAATGATCCCGAACCCACGACTCCTGGCGTAAAGGGCAGGGAAATCAATGTGATTTATTTGACATAAAACCACAGTGTCCTTTAAGCCCAAAACGCCTGAATCAAAATATGCAAGAGTAGGCTTTAAATGCCATAATACATTATCAGTTACCTTTAAGCAAATAATACAAAAATGGCCAATTTTTAACCATGAATATCTCGCTAACTATAAGGGATAGGAGAATCTTTGATATACCATTAGAAAGAGCTCAAAAAACTCAATACAAATGTAACAAAAAGTCATTTTCGCCAAAATGTCCTTTAAGCCCTTTGACATTTTAACCATCGATATGTTGTATAATTGTAAAGAAGAATCATAGGAAAAATATTAAAAAAAATATTGATCGTCTGGAAAAGCCGGAAAATGAGTGGCGTTATAACACCCGGTAGTAAGATCGGCTACCAAAAAGTTTTGTTTGTAGATATTTTAAAATCAAGTAAAACATGGACATATCGAGCCTAATATTGATTTAATTATCTAAAAACTCTATTATATTTATTCAAATATAATATTGCTTGTCCTTTATACAACTAGTTTTTCCTATAAATTAGGACATTTAACAGTTTAGGGTGAAAATATAGGACATTTTCGGCAACGAGCTTGTTTTTTTTTTGCAAATAGTACAACGACTTTGGTTATCTATATATTGGATCAGGTAGTCAATGCGATCATATATCGAAGCTTGACCATAGTTTCTGGATAAACAACCAGGTCCTCGTTTTACTTGGAGTAGCAGTAGGAATCAGCAAATAACTGCTTACAAAAATGATTTGAGGTAAAAGTAGTTGGGGTGAAGGTATAAGTTGATGGAGTGAAAGTAACAGTTTTTTGAAGATTCACATTATCTGGCAATTATCAGCGTAGGTGCATATTGTTTTAGCTAAATACTGACAATAATAAATCATCTTCAGAATCCTCATTATATAAAAATGTATCATTATAAACAACCTCTGCTAGAGCTCTCAGCTGGGAACCTAAAAGCAATAAAACACATTCTAATACATTGTAATAAGTTGGTAGTCACCAGCACATAATCATCATCGTCATCATCATCGGCCTGTTTCAGTCCACAGCTGGACATTGTACGATTTTTGACAACTCGCATTCAGCTCCTGCCAGCCATCCTGCGCAAATCGTCACTCCACCAGGCCTTAGGGCGACCAGCACATCAAGTCACCTTATTTATTGTTTTATATTGAGGACCATAACAATCGTGCGTCAATAGGTAGATTAATGTAAAGAATAAATTACGTAAAAATAATGCTAAGGATGAGGAGATAAGTGACAAATTCTTCAAAATTAAAATATTCTTCCATTACTTTATTTGGATTTTCCGGTGGAAAATGCTTATTTTAGTAAACAGAGCTTCATATAAATCTATATTGTGTAATTCATCAACTATTTAAATGAAATTCAAAGCAAATTTTGTCAATAGTGTAAATTTAATAGAAATAATATGTAGACGTCCATTTTACTACCGGGTGTTATAACGCCACCCATTTTCAGATACGATAATCTTCATGAAAAACCAAGAAATTACAACTTATTTTTATCTTACATTATATAACAGTACCAATACTTTATGGAATCCGACGTTTTAGTGTTCATTAATAGGTTTATGTACTTTAAAAAAATTGCTTTTTGAATACAAGTCGCAAACCAATCTCACTGTTACATTTAAAACACGTATGAATTTCAGGAAACCGCACACACGGTTACAAATAGTAGGTGCACACTAAGGCAAGACCTTCCAGATTACGATAATGTTAGGTGATCTTTATTTTTTTAACTTTAAACACATATATTTGGCCGGTGAATCAAACTCTAATTTCGTGGTGTTATAAAGGTCGGTAGTAACAAGTGGGTTAAACAAGGTTTCCGATTTTTGAACCCAATTTTGGCAACACTAGTCCAAGGTACGTATCGCCGTTTCTGCTTCTGCCAAATTCATGTCAAGTCAGCGTTATGGCAACTCTAGACTGGAATCTACGGTATTGCGTATAATATTTTCTGGGACTTGAATTCTTTCAGACATCGAAGATATTGGAAGTTTTGTAGTAAGTTAGAGAGATAAGTAGAATTTGATTTGTCTTATAGAAGTATTCTTATATGTATAAGTTTATTGTATAAGCTATCTTTATAATTTTCTAAAATCTATACTAAAATAGATATATATAGCGAGATATAATGACTGGAACAAATTATAAGTTTCTTAAACAATCAACCAATATATTTAGATATACAAGCTTTGCAAATACTACAGAAACCTCTCGACCGCGAATTAATCCTGAGGCTTTTAGCGTAATAAAAGAATTCTGTCTCTGTAATAGGTCGACAATACTACGACAATTAATATTTCATACGACGTAAATAGTAGCATCAAATAAAGATATATTATTATCTTGACTTATTATACTTTTAGTTGAAAAACCAATTTGTTCATCACACCAAGTTAAAGAAGAAATGAAATACCTTAAAAAAATTAAGCAAACGTTTTTGAATGGGTTAATGTTCTAAGTGAAAAATGATTCTAAAGTTTATCATCATCATTCCAACTCATTGCATAGCAATATATTTTCTTTCTTTTTAAAGATAGAAATCTTACACAATTGGAGAGTGTTCAGACACAAACAAGTCCAGCGTATCCAGTATGGGCAAGTTGATACCGCGAACTTCCAGACAGATCTGGTATTCGTAGCTCAGAGTTCATTAAAAGAAAAACTGGGTCCCCAGCCCAGTCACTTTCGAATACCATTCACCCACTGCGCTACTAAGGCAGTTACCTAATACACTAATCCCCCCTTCAAATTCTTTGCACAATTACATCGTAATCATTAAAGACCAATCCCCTTTTTACATCCGCGAACGTTTACGCGGCCTGTAATTATTCTGCGAAACGGTTCCCGTAAATAACTCGGGATGAGCGTGGCTTGTATAAATCATTCGTCGCGGCGGATCCCGTTTAATTCGCGGATAGAAGAACAAATCCCGCGGAAATAAATATAAAGCAACGGACTCGAGCTGTGGAAAATTAGTGGCTTCCGTGCTGAAGTTTTTTTGTCCCTTTCCAACTTACGGTGAAATGTGTGTTAAAATAATGAATTTAAATTCAAATCAAGGCGACATAGAATCAGTTTGGCAATAAAAAAATTAAATAACAAAAAGAAAAACATTAATACGCGTTACTACTTAATATTATTATATCCATGAATATTTCCTATACACCGTCATCTAACATTAAACTATCCCATAAAAAACATGCATAGAAAATAACTCAAGAATTCAGTGTAAACTAAATTTTTAGATCCCAAAGTTCTGAAAGTGTTAGTTAAACATATTTGTACAGTATGATAAAAAGCACCCCCAGTAATATTCGCATAAAGAAAAAAACATACAAGACTCAACATTTTTTGAAAAAGACGACCCAACCGATCTCAAATTACACGACGAAAAAAATAACAAAATCATTTTTCTATATAAACACAAACAATAGAAACGCAAAACCCGAATGTTTCAGTTTATGTTTTCGGTGAAAAGATAAAAAATGTTAACCCGTTTGCCGCGTTCGGGCGTTACCGACGACCATTGTTGCCGGGCAGGCCATTCATGCCGGGGTAAACGGGAAGCTTGAAAACATTCAAATTAGTCCATTGTGATTTATTTTTCTTATGGCCGCTTTGCGAATAAAAAATGCCGGTCGACGTGAAAGTTCAATGTCATGGAAAACGTTTGCCGATTGTTCGGTGGCTTGATAAAAGGCAAATAAATGAATTGGACAGGTTTAATATGCGAGTATAAAATATGTGTTACGACTTTAATAAAATGATATAATTATGTTTTCAAAAACCATTTTTATCACATTTTTGATTTTTGTTTTATATTTATACTCAGTTTTTTTTTTAATAATAACATTTTAGTTATAGGTAGACAAAATCACGAAGTAGAATTGATTTCTTAGTTCTCTACCTAGAGTTAGGAAATTTCTGAGCAGAGTACCTACCAAAGATCATCAATTATATATAATGGATTCATTTGGTACTGTTTCAGTACGGTCTGAACTGAAAGGAGTTTGCAGTGCCACTTTCAGAAGAATAAATAAACAATTCCCTGCCTATTTTGTGTATTGGAAGAAATTCTGCAGTTTGCAATTCATAGCGTCCCCAGAGTGCATTAGCTCTCGAACTCGAGGCGGGCGTGTAATCGTATTTGCATTATAAATTTGTAGCAGCACCTAATGGTCTTTCCGACCGCGGGCAAACAACCGATGGGCAGAATGTGTTACCGGAAAGTTGAGAGTTAAATTTTGTGTAACGGTCAATGAGTTGGCTTATTCTTTTTAAAAGTTTCCACATTTATTATTGTTGATAAAAAAGATAGTAGACTGCATAGTATTTTACCTCACAGTCGTCCAAGTCATGTGCTCGGGAAATCATTAACATACTTTGCCAACTTAAGAATCGTACCAAGGAGCCGGCGATTATGTCAGCTACGTAATTATAACCTAATCCTATAACCAGTACATAATAGCAATTGAAAATTTTCATTTGTTTACTCATTTATGGTATTCCCTTGGCAATATAGTGACCAGCATAAATTGAATAGAATGAGGTTATTTGTGAATTTCACTGCTGTCATTATTCAATAATGACAGCAGTGAAACCGAACCTTGATATATTGGAATCAATTGAATTCTAGGGGTCTCGTAACTTATATTCCGGATAATATACAAAACATAATTATCTATAATACATTAAAGTGTGAATAGCCTAATATTTAATCTTGAAACTGTAATTGTTTGGGAATAAAATAAATAATTTGTTTTTTTCTTACATCGCGTTAAGCAAATACAAATTTATTATTCTAAACGTGCCCAAATCATAAATGATATATGTATTATGTAACAGAAAATAAGATGAGTGTATTGGCGTACTGTGTACGCCCACAGTTGAAACATTTAATAAACACATCAAATATTTATCATCTCAATGTTTTCGATCTCGAGACAACGTAGATACTAGCATTCATACAGTACGTTGTGTATAATAAACATGCATACTTAATATTAGTAATACTATTATCGAGAATGCTGAGTATAACAGTTGCAAAATGGCTGCGGGTATAGAGCGACCGCAGCCGCTCGAGCCGTCGGAGCTATGCGGGCTTGCCTGCGTTTTGATTATGTAAGAACGATTAGCTAATTTTAGCCTAAAATCGCTTAGGTTTGAGATTATTTAGTAATAAGCTTCATTATTTGACATAACAAAAAAAACAGATAAGAAGGATAAAATTGGTGAGTAACATATTATCAGCCGCTCCAAGCCATCTGAGCATGGCATGGCTTTATCACATATAAAATATGGTAGAGTAGATGTATAATAATATTTTACAACAAATACGCTATCGATATTAAAATCAACTTACAAATATAAAATGGAGTCTAAAAATTATGGCTGATGCTGATGATTGATGATTACCATTCATCAAATATCTTTACCTTACTCTTCTGTTAAATACAATATTAAAAGCAGCAAATAATATAAATAATTTTAATTCTAATTATGAATGGCAAACGAATGACATAATGCATCACCAACCAACCGCATCGTCAAGTGTAATAAAAAAATTCGACATTAACATTCCTAAAACGGGTAAACATTAAAATATTGCATTACCCGTACGTCACGTATCCATCAAATACGAGAAAGTCTCCATTGGATACAAGGCGCGCTTTCATACCAAACACATTAGGGTAAACTTGTTAGGGGCCCGCAAAAAATAGGAAAAACACCTAAGAAGTGCGTATAAGTGTTTACAGTGGGCAAGTAGACGACGAGTCATTAATGCACCCTTCTCACGACCCCTCACATTCAGATAAGTAAGTAAAACAACTTTATTTGATGTCCGTCGGATGGCACACGCTAGGGGTGACGCTCTGATAAAATACCTGCTGATGGTAAGGAAGGTATGGTGTGTCGTTTTGAATTAATTTGACTTGTAAAACGGCTGTGGTTTTGTTTACTTACTGTTGGAGGCGGTTTCATAAGAAAAGATTTATTTCCTTCGTGCTGTGAGTCAGGTGACGCGAGAAAAAATGGTCAAAAGTTTGCAAGGTTTGGAACATTAGTGGTTCCGTGTTCTTTTTAAGTGCTTATTATACGTTTCAGACAAATCATTGGAGAGGCCTATGTCCAGCAGTGGACTGTCACAGGCTGATGATGATGAGACAAATCATACACTAATTTTAAACGAGAAGACATTGGTTAAGCGCTTTTTTTAAAGATATAAGAATCTTGGAATTTACTAGGTTATGAGAATGGATGGATGTTTGTTATTACTTCAGGAAAAAAACTTCTGAAACTGATGAAACTTTTCATCAGAATGATTCATGGACTACAATTAAACGCAAACGAACGCAGACATAAGCCAATATTTTAATAAATGCTACATACATGTTGTTATTGATTTTTTATTCTTTATCTTGGATAAGATTGAAATCTTCGACACACAAAGGACATTCTAAATACACATTGTATAATAATAAAAAAGACATGGATTGAATGTTTTAAAGTCATAAAATATCTGAGTATTTAATATTTATCAAAGAAGAAAAAGTCAAACACAATAGATACTGATTTCAAAACGAGGTCTGGCTCTAAATGATTTTGACTCCTGTAATTTCAAATATACTGGCTTTCTTAATCATGACGTCCCAATTCAACACGGAACCAAAAGCAATACAAATATTAAAAAGAGTTCACAGCTAGCCACTGCATATAAAACCTTCCACTCACTGCAAATGCATCGCCTGCTCGATAGCCTATTTCCATCCAAACTGAGACCTCTCTGCATAGAGACAATTGTTCTTAAAGCGGGAGTCACTTAAAATGTCCCACTTAGCGGCACAAAGGGAGTTTTATACTTTGTCTACATCGACTGTGACTTGTAATTTGCTCGGTGTTTGACGAAAACGTTTTGCGAATGTAGTCATGTCTGGCTTTATGCTAAAAGAGATTAGATGTGGAGAAATAAAATACAAGAGCATTTTATTTTTGAAGCAGGAACATAAAACTTAATCATTTTAAGTTGTGGTGTACCGATTTTTATGTAAGGAAGATTGAGATCTGTTAAATTTTTTCTGTTTTATAGACAGGATAGTAAGTTGTGGTGGACAGGAAACACACACACCTCACTGAGCTTTTTATGATAGATAACTGAAACAGCAAAATCAAGAATGAAAAAAATTGGTTGCCTGTAAAGTCGGTATACGGGCGAAAGTTTTACGTGACAACGACTTTTATGTCTGTCTCTCTCGCTCTTAGGCGGGCTAACCATGCCCGAGTGGAAGGGACGCGTGCCTCTCACTCGCTCTCATTGTGAGCGCATAACGTGAGCGGAGCGTAACGCAGTTTCTTGAAGTGTCACCCGGCAAACCAATTTATAAGACGTTGTCACGTCAAAAAAATGGTTCTGTTTATCGATAAAATGGATTTAGAACTTAAATGATTCAAAAGCTTTTTTTTTTATTCAATAGACAACAATCCCTTAAATTGGATTATTTCTGCCAGGTATTCAGGCCGGTATTATAATACAACCAGTTTTAATAAGTTTTGGAAAATATCAGAAGCCAAAAGAAAAAAGATTTGAGAGTAAAATTAGAAATATTTTTCGTTAAAAATTATAACTGCGATAAGAGTAAAGGCATGTGTAATAAATAAAGTAGTGGACATGGCACTGCCAGTTATCTTAGAGTACAATATACAAAAAACTTAACTGCAAAGTTCTTTCTTCGACTGTTCAACTGTTTATCAACAAACCAAACAGTAATTCCATCATCATCAACAAAACCGACTGTCACAGTCCAATCACTTTTCAACAGAGCTCGAGTATGGCCACCAGATGGTGTTCCGAAATCCGCGGTAATCCCGAATTTATTATCTGTTTGCGACCATTCGCTGTTCGACTGCAATCCTACGTATTCAACCAAATGAATGTGTGCGAATTCACACCGATACGGACAATACAGAATTGCACCCCTGTGGGATATCTATCGGTTAATGTATAGAGCAATCTCGTCGAAATGTAAACGATGTGGTTAGTTTAAAAATTGTTTGGCAACTTTATTGTGGATGCAAATGTAACTCTATTTTCCGATTTGCTTCGTGAAATTGGTCCCATTCGTTTGAGTTTGAGTATTTGTGTTCTGTTTGAAGTGTTTAGTAAAAGTAATGTTATAAATTATTAAATAATTATGGTTTTATTTGTATTACACTAGTAATAAATATGTTACGTCCTTTAACCCTTAACTGGTTTCGTGGGGGTGGCGCGGCCCCCACGCGTGATATATTTTTTAATTCCTTTAAAACTTTGCACCGTGCGTGTGCGCCATTTTGTGTAATCTCATTACGACCTGACTCGCGGCAGGTGTCGAACGTTCGGCACTGCAGCTTTTACCAGAGTGGAGGTACGTGCGTTATGGGGTCCGCACGACCCCCACAATACCAGTTACGTAAGATTTCAGTAAATATAATATCATTTCATGTATTCGTATATTTTACAGTAATTTTGACAAGATGGCGAGACCATTAAGTGATCAGGTTATAGAAGAGATATTGGACGCGGATTCTGACTCCGAATCTGTGTTGAGTGGCTATCCAGAAAAAGATATTGCAACTCAAGGCAAAATGTGCTAAAGAGAGGGCGCTGTCACTTATGTGATAGAAAAAAAGACGGAAAATTTGCTACAAAATGTAACAATTGCAAGCATTTCATTTGCAAGTTGCATAGTAGCACAAAAACACTATGTAATAATTGTCAAGATTGAACTTAGTTCATCTATAATGTTCCTAAGTCCTCAGGATTATATTCCTGTTGAGTTTTCTTTATAACGTTGGTTAGAAGATTATTTCGTTTTATTTCCAAAGTTTATTGCATTAGGAATAAGAAAACATATACATATATTTTAGCGTAAGACTACCAAAGTAATCGTTTTTTTTGTTTATATCATGTAAGAAAAAAAATTACCAAAAAGTTGCCATTTTTATGTGATCTCTTGTAGTAATTAGTTTAAAAGAATTACATTAATAAAAAATGATTGTATCAATAAAACAAGGTTGTTATTATTATTTTTTATATAAAACTAAACAAAAATTGCGCACATTTGCTTCCTAGGAGTTATTT
Organism: Mecyna flavalis; assembly: GCA_949319885.1. NCBI lineage: Eukaryota > Metazoa > Arthropoda > Insecta > Lepidoptera > Crambidae > Mecyna > Mecyna flavalis. The sequence goes on from OX439426.1 coordinate 15,058,037, forward strand.
TATAATGGGGGCCGCACGACCCCCACAAAACCAGTTACGTTAGTCTATTTTACGATACCAGTTAAGGGTTAAGGGTGCTTTTAAACCAGAGATATTTTGATGTAATGTGATGAAATCATTCACGCACGTAATTTTTTTCGACGGCTGTTTTCTTTATTTCTCCTAAGCAACTCTCGTGGTATACTTGTATAACCCTTTACCAGGCCTCGAGCAAATCCTGCAGTAATGATGTTTTTTTCGTAGATTTAGATGAGTAATAACATACAGTTAGAGATTATTTCCTTTATATTAAGAAATTTAGCTGAAAACTTGAAAAAAATACATGTGGGAAAACATATTCCCATTGCCTGTCGAGAGGCCAACTTTTTATCTATAAATAAAATAAAAAGTAACAAAAAATACACTAAGGTAGACTGACAAATAATGACGACAAAAGTTTACCACTACCCCGTTTTATATCGATAAATGACCGTAATTAAATCCTTAAGAAAACACATGCTAAAAGCCTAGTATAAAATAAAGATTCACCAGGCAATGGACATATAACTTCCACAATAATTAGGCATTTACAGGCTTACGGCTTATGGTTCCCCACATGTTTTATTTCGTTATATCATGATATTTTAGAAGTTTTGACTTATATTTTATGCACAAATCACTAGAAAAACTCAAATTCCACAACATATCAAAAAATTGTACGACTTACCTTCCTCCGATTCTCCGTAATGAATAAAAATACGGTGCAGTAGTTACAAAAATGTCCGTAAGCGGCTGATCACAGATGAAATGGCTGCGAAAGTGACATTTGCGTTCCGTTCCACTTTTTTTTGTGGGTTACCATAGGTAATATTTCTGTGTGCGTTTTTGACAGATTGTGGTAGATTCTTAACCAAAACCTGGTAAAAACTCTTAAAAAACCTATGTGGGAAATGCTCAATCCATAGCCTGGTTAAGGCATAAGAAAAGAAGAAAAAATATAAAAAAATGTTTTTATTTAGTTTATTGACTAAACAAACTTTCTATTTTTTGTTATTTTTGGGCACATTGTTTATAAAAACTGTAAGTAAACATTTAGAAAATAAAGAATGAAAATATGCAAACACTGCATACAGTTCTGTTACTTTTGTAGATAATTTAATTTCCTACACCAATGCTCACAGCTCGACTGTAACTTTAAAAATTATTTTACAAACTCCCACCCATGTACTTAGTGCTATCATTTGACAAGTTAAACTTTCTTTAACTCAAAAGAAAAAGCGATGATAGTTGAAAAGTACTACTCCGTACGCGTTGAATGTCCGAAGAAAAAAACACTTTGTTATTGAAGTTACTTCTTCTTTTACTTAGGAACTTGTGCACTTTCTTTCAGTTGTGCATTTTACAAGACTAGAACTATGAGCGGGATGCACTAGAAACTGCTTTATCTAGTTAATGATTTATTTATAGACTCTCTAGCTGTGGCTTAGTCTTCTTGGGAATAGGAGTTTTAGTAATATCCGAACTAGACTGTTGTGGTCGGTCGGACGTTGTGGTGACGAGCGCGCTAGCTTTGAAAATGCACGTGTATGTTAACGTTTAGTTTTACTACTGAATAAAATTAAAGTTTAAGTTTATTTCACTATGGTGCTAAGGGCCGGTATTTCAATATATACATATCTTGATCTTAATCCGGGATTGATAATAAGTATGACTTAAGTGTTTTTCATTATAGGATTAAAGTTAAGCGGCACTAAAGTCATACACTTTTTTACCTGTCAAAAGTAATACTTATCTTAAATGTTATACTTAACTTAAGCAATAAGATAAGGTTACATTGAAATACCGGCCCTTAGTTATTTGGTAAATGTAACCCGGTCCTTAGTGTAGCGGCTAATATGTAGTTGAAGAACTTACTAACTGTTACATTTTGAAAATTAATTAAACCATATTAATGATTCTAAAATAGAAATATAACAAAAAGGTATAAATGTGATTCGGTCCCTGCTCAGATTTAATGTCAATATTAAGACAGTCATTTAGATGTTATGGCCACACTCTTCAACATTGAATTTAGCCACCAATTCAGTCATCTTGTTTTAAATTAATATTTTCTGTTCATAAGAGCGTTGTATGTTTAAATAATAATAGATTTTGTTATAATTGATTTTAAACCTTCGAAACCTCCTCTTCGAACAACCAAAAGTTGAATGGATAGTTAAAATCCACCTGACCCATTAAAATCTAACACTACTTCTATTCGATTGCTTTTACGACCTCTCCGCGGATTTTGCCCGGATGAATGATGTTATACTGTGGATTTCCAACCAACGCTAAACGAACGGGACGTTAGCTCGAAAACAATTTCACAGCTACGATTGAACGGAAAAAACAATAAATTCCCGCCGGTGCAACGGTTCAGAACCGGCCCTGCACATTCAAAACGGACGATAATTCAAGCGCAAAACCATTGCGATTACAGCGCGAGCAACAAACTAAGCCCGGACTTAACCGCGGATTCGCCGACGCATCTGCGCGCCCATGTCGCGCATTAAAACTATAGTACACATTTCTGATTTAATTTAAATACGCTCTATGATATTAAGTCAAATATATATTAATATCTTTGCCGTGTGGCATATGTTACAGCAATGTCCGGAGATATTTTAATTTAATTAATATGCCAATACTAAAACATTTTGATCTCTGAGACAATACAATCTAGCGCATTTTTGGGTCTTAAGAGTCAGAGCTCTGCATCATTACGGCCTTGCTATGTGCAAGTCATCACATAGTAATGCGTCGTTTTCGGTGTATTTTAATGACATCCTACAATAATGCTACATCGTCGCATGCGACGTTTTAGGGTAGATCTTCAGAAAAGTGCTCTCCGCGTAATTTCCAGGGTATTTTTGAAATCGCTAAATTATGGTGAATTGGACAAATATTCCGAAAGCTTGTGCAAATTTAAACAACATATCAAAATTCGCCACGTACGAGATGTATACTTTTCCTAAAAAAAATGATGAAAATTGGCGGAGCATGGAAATTACAATAAAGGCCACGGAAATTACCCAGCTGATAAAATTTTGCTAAACACCATGTCAGATATGAAATAAAGCTGTCATATTAGTTAGGTGGGGTAGTTTATAGATCTACATTGTATTAAAACAATATTTAGCAAAAAATAGTAGCTTTATTTAAAAACTTACTATGATACTCAAAGTAGGAACATGAAAGTGATAAAACTGTTATCAATTAACTTTCTTATACATTAAAATTGTTCCCATAACATTATACTTATGGATAAACATAATTATAGTAAACATAAAAAAATAACAAATTGAACTTTTATAAAATAAGTCTTTTTATCAATCAGTTTAAGTACTAATTTAATAGTTGAAATTCTTTAACCACTCAACGCCGAACCGGCACTCGGGTGCCGCATAACAATAGATTTTCTATTGTGTCTAGTAATCCGGGGCTAGAAGGATTAAAAGCGTTGCTTAGCTTGGACTATGAGAAAGCCTTTGATTCAATCGAGACCTACTCAGTGATGCAGTCTCTAAAAAGGTGCCAAGTGGACTACATGTATATCGAGGTATTGAGGTACTTATACCGAAACGCTGCATATCGGTCCGATTGCAAAACCAGAGCTCAAATCCTATCCAACTAGATCGAGGTGTCAAGCAGGGAGACGTTATTTCTAAACTGTTCACTGCTGTGCTGGAGGATATTTTCAAGCCTCTGGATTGGCAAGGATTCTGTATTAACATCAATGGCGAGTACCTTACACAGCTACGTTTTGCCGACGATGTAGTTCTCATGACCGAGACCATGGTGGATCTGAACACAATGCTCGAAGATCTTAGTAATGTTTCCATAAGAGTTGGTCTTAAAATGAATATGGACACGACGAAAATTATGTCGAACGTCCATATTGCACCCGCTTCAGTTAGCATTGGAAACGTTACGCTTAAAGTTGTTGACCATTATGTTTACCTGGACAGGCAGTTCAGTTAGGTAAGTCCAACTTCGAGAAAGAGATCTCTTGACGGATCCAGCACGGATGGGCAGCGTTCGGGAAGCTACGGAACAAATTCGCATCCAACATACCTCAGTGCCTCAAGATGAAATTCTTTGAACAAAGTTTGTTGCCAGTAATAACATATGAAAGCGAAATGTGGTCATTCACTATAGGTCTCATAAGAAGGTTCAAGGTGCGCAATCGAGAGAGCTATGCATGGTGTTTCTTTGTACGATAGAGTCAAAAATGAGGAGATTCGCAGAAGAATGAAGGCAATCGAAGAGTTGCTAAGTTAAAGTGATATTGAGCGGGACACATATCCCGCAGAACCGATGGCCGTTGGGGTGGAAAGGTTCTGCAATGGTGTTTTCCGGTGCGACCGCACACTGGAAGACGTTCAGTGGGAAGGCCCCTTACTAGCTGGACTGACGACCTTGCCAAGGCCGCCGGAAACCGCGGGATGCGCGTGGCGCAAGCACGGATCATTGTGGAGATCCTTGGGGGAGGCCTAATACTCAGCAGTGGCCGTCATATGGCTGATGATGATGAACTTAAAAGAAACAAGGTAATTTCCATGGGTCTTTCGTAATTTCCATGGTGTTTTATCCATGGAAATTACCGAAAAAACATATATTTTGAAATAACTTTTCATTGAAAAGATATAACCAGCTAGTTTTTTACTGTTCATCTACATTTAAGAGCTAGGTATTTCCCCTCAAAACCCATTTACCAAAAGTAGTACAATTACATTGAAAAAATGTGACACGGGAATGCCGGAAAACTGTGAACCAAAATTTTTAAAATTGAAGAACTGACTTTAGCACCGAAAACACGGGAACCAGCGACATGGCCACCTCACCTGCTAACTGCGGGGTAACTGACGATTCCAAAACACCAATCAGGGTTCGCCTACGCCTGGCCAGCCCTGAGCAGTGCCCCTCGAAAGGCGCGCCGCGAAAATCTTGCTAAGCGTGTGACATAATATACTTATGACCATAAAATCAAAAGTTTCTTTCCGAATTAATTTAAAATTGCCCAGTATGTAAACTGATTTATCTATTTCAAATGTGTGTAGAAAACTGGTTAAAAACGTAGGTGGTTTTAAAAATATCTGCGATTGTTTAGAAGTCGGCGCTCGTGTGGACACGTAAAAAACGTGCAAAATTCACCGGATTTGAGGTGTTGATGGTGAATTACTCCGATCTTCGTAGTTTTTAATCAAAGAAATCTATATGACTCGATGCTTAATGAAATGAAGAAACGTTGTAATAGTAGTTTTTATCGTAATAACTTATTTTAATAGGAGATATGAGTCTGTGACACTCTGAAAATGCTCTTCCAAGAAGTAACCTTTAATAGATCGTCGGAAGAAAGACGTAGCGGGGTAAGGCTGGTTTTAGAGTCACGCTGACAAGCAAGTCGTCAGCGCGCGTATCAGCAAGTATCGCTGTTCTTGTAAGATAGCAACGATTTGAACTACAAAGAAAACCGGCAGTGTACAACGCTACGCACGTGCATCAGCGAGACTCTAAAACCAGCCTAAAGGGGATGCGTTGCGCTGTCGGGCTCCGATGCGACGACGGATAGTATAATTATGCTAGATTGATCAATCACTTAACGTAAGAAAAAAAATTGCTCGTTAGCCTTCCTCATATTTTGTGGTTCTCGGAATTATTTTTATTATTACTCGCGGTTACATAGATGGAAATTCATCTAGCTTCCCTTCAATCTTAAAATCATGTACACGGATTACCAACAACGGTGTACACAGACAATAATCCCACACCTGAGCCGGGAAGGGTTAAATCAGAAGACGTACTCGCGTTTAAGCCTACCCGCAAATCCTGGCGAACCTTTAAACTTGGTCTAAGGGGAATAGTGTCGGAAACAATAGAACGGACCCTCTTAATTTGAATGATGGGAGGAGAATTAGGCATAATTCCTAATTGATGCGGTTGCGAACAGTTTGAGGAAATTGTGTGTAGGTATCTCGGGTAAATGTAGGTCCTTTGTTTTATCGGTTCATTTTCTTTGCACTTTCAAGCTCATGCTTGGTTGTTGTGGCAATGTCTTAGAAAATGGTTTTACTGATTTTATACGATAATTATGTTTTTTAGTAGAATGCAATTACAAATCTTTTTATCAAAATTACATGGTAACGATGTTTACCCTTATCAGAAGAATGTTGTCTGATTCGTTCATTACGGATAGTGTTTTAATATGTAGTGCATAAATGATAGCACGTAAAGGTGTGAAAGACGTCATACTGCTGACTTATCAGTATATAAAATTGAGGAAAGATGGAGTAACATGCTGACTGCATGCACCATAATATAACAATAATGCATATTTGGTTGATCGTAAAGTTTGGTTCCTGAAAGTTGAAACTAAAAGCTCGAGTAAGGAAATGTTATTTAGGATTCCATTGTATGTAAACATATTATTAGTATTACAATTTTTTTTCATCAAATACAAATTATTAGTGAGACTGCACTTTCTGTATTTTTTCATATTTCATCAAAACATTAAAAACAAAGCTTATTTCGTCTATAAAATGCAGCGACAAATATTTTCACAATACCAACCATTTTCTACCTCAAATCGCCTGATCTCCAAGAAATGAAATTTTAAAATAACACAATTTTTACAACCGGCTTAGCATAGTTCCGTTGGGTTGGACACAAATCCTCTACATAACATAAGAATTTTAGCTGAACCAAATCCTTTCTATTTTCAGAAAAAAAGGAAAAAATAAAAAGAAAGATTGAATTACAATTCGGAATTGGGTGCTCTCTGATGCTTGTTTGTGGGAAATAGAAAATAAAATGCATAGGGTCTTGTGAGATGACCCTCACAGGCTCTCCGCCCCTTCAAATGCAACTCTTATGAATATTTTAGTGGCTATACGATGCGAAAAGATCCTAATGGGATCTTGGCATACTATGGGTTACTTACAATTGGCTTCAAAAGATATTTTTTTTTTTATTATGCCAATGCAGGGCCCCTTTGTGATTAAGTTTTTGACCATGCTTTTGGAGTCATGGGTCCAAGTCTCAGATCAGCATGAAATAATAGTGATTGTGTTTTGACTGGTCAACGCATCAGCGGTCCCACTGGTGTTGCAGATGTCCATGGGCGGCGGTGATTGCTTACCTTCAGAAGACCCGCTGGCTCGTTTGCCGCCACTGACCAAAAAAGTTAAGAAAAAAATGGTTTCAGGACGAATTGAGTTTGTAATCAGTAAGTCACCTGGCTACACTTGGATTGTGTGTTTAGACCAGTTTTTATTTCAGTTTCTGTAAGAGTCTGTTTAGATGATGAGTTGAATTCAATGATTGAGACTTTTTTCACGCAGCAGAAATTAAAACATGGGCTAAAATTTCTTATGCCTGTAATTTGGATACAACTTAAATGGAATGAATGAAAGTAAGCTTTTCTGCGTTAAGTATTATTTTTTCTTCCCACTACACTTCAGTTCAACAAACATAATATAATATTAATCTACGCCCACCTTTCCTCTCAAACCCCAAAAAATTTCAAACGAGTTTTACGTCTTCACACGCCTGCCACTCATGATCGTACTACACACAAAAAGTTCTATTGAGTAATAAAATCTTTTTTAGTTGGAAGAAAACGAAATTTCTATAAAGAAGTGAAACTAAAGTAATATCACCCGAACATGACTTTCTTTACGATCGACCGAACACGAAATATGAGGGTCGTGTTGACATTATTTATGCGCTCCGATAAAATTTATTGAAGGCAAATTTTTACACACACCCAAATATACATACTTTTATGCTAAGTACAATATTATTGAATTATTTACTGGCTTGTTTGAATACGATATGAACCTATACTTTTCGTGCAGTTACGAGTACAATATTGACTGTTGAGTGTGGTCTATGGATTTCAATTATGTGTTATACAGTTGTAATGGTTACTTTTATTACTGGTTTGATGTTAAAGGTTTAAGAATATTTGCCTAAAAAATAATAATAGATGGTCTCGTAAACACTGCCAGTTTTCTTTGCAATAAAGATAGTAAGAGTGGTGCCACACGGGCGTTGCGGCTGTGCTGCGGCGTCGCAACGCAATTATTTCAACGCAGTGAACGCCACATGAGCCCTGCGTAGGCGCTGCGTCAACGCAGCTAATTATGCTATTATATACTGCGCTACCACTCCATCGTTTCAACGCAGCTCCTCTCCCCTCCTCGTTTCTCTCCTCTCCTTTGTGTTGCGCGTGCGTTGCGTCGCCGTCCGTCATTTCAACGCATCGTGTGGCATGTCGTTCAGATTTATATGAAAAACGACGGCACGTCACCGCTCCGTCGAAGCAGCGTTAACGCAACGCACAGACAAAACCCGTGTGGCACCACCCTTAAAATTACGTACGGCTAACTGTGCTGACGGTTTGCTCACTCGCGTAATTCTCTTAGTCTTTAACTACATGCCTCTTTCCGGAAACTTTTACCACCTTAAGTGACTAACAAACAACGGAATATTGAAAAACTTTTTGAAGCGCGATATGACGTAGCACTAGTATGCACACTGCTTGTTTTTCTGACTTATCAGTTTGTCTGTATTACAGCAATCGTCAAGCTAACTGGAGTCAGCTCGGGTTAGCTTGTAGTTCTGAGACTGAATTAATCACTTACTCATTAAACTGTCACTGTTACTTACCACACCACAGAGTAGCGACTATTTGCCTTCGTAAGTGCATCATTAAAGCCTACATCAATCTCTACTAATATTATCTATACTAATATTATAAAGAGAAAAAATTTGATTGTTTGTTTGTATTGAACAGGCTCCAAAACTACTGAACCGATTTGGAAAATTCTTTCAATGTTGGAAAGCTACTTTATCCCGACATAGGGTACTATTGATCCCGGATATGTGGGGGAAAGGGGGGACAATGACAAAAGAATTACGCGCGGGTGAAATCGCGGGCGGAAGGCTAGTTTAAAAATATGTTTACAAGTTACAACTTAAAAGTTGATACAAAACCATTTAGATTACTTCCTCATGCATAGGCATTAATTCTTATTAACCAAAATTTAAACATGGTAGATACAAGCGTTAGATTAAAAACAGATAATAAAATAATAAATGTAGTAGGAACATCCACAAACACTAATATCTACGTATCCGATCGGGCCAGATTATCATCGAAACGCCCAATTAACTGACTTACTGACTATTACAGCATCTATTGACTTGCATTCCAACCGCGTTTATAAAATTCAATGTCATTAACTAGTTTATTTTGTTTAAATAGATAAGGTCTGTCGTATTCAAACATAACAAACTAACGTGTTATATTACCAGATTCTAAAAACTTTAATTGGTCGATATTTAAATTTAATTATCATTATTACATCATCACACACGTGAAATCACCGGATTGCATAACTTGAAGTTACGTTCTCAAGCAGTTTCAAGCAGACTGAAGCGTTATTAGATTGAATAAGAAGAAAGGCTTGATTGTTTGTTTGTTTGTATTGAATAGGTTCGGAAACTACTAAACCGTTTTGAATAATTCTTTCACTGTTGGAAAGCTACACTATCCCCGTGTAACATAGAGTACTTCTGATCCCGGAAATGTGGGAGGAAGGGGGGGAATATTTGAAAAAAAAGGAATTACGCGCAGGTAAAACCGCGGAGGCGACCGCTAGTGTTATTTAATATAAATAATAATTAAGGTCATATTTCATCACAACAGTTACGGGTAAAATCCTTAATTGTTTTATGAAATATGGCACATGTCAAAAATAACATCTCTCTACTCACCCTATCGCTGTACTGAAAATAATTTCATAATTTACTTAGCATCTCACAAAGAGGGTTAAATAAATTGGATAAGCCACGCTAATTACGCCAAAACACTGAATTATGTATACTCCGCAAATAAAACCCTAAGTAATTAAACACTGTGCAGATAAAATGTTTTTAAACAAAAGCTTAAACTTGGGTTAATGTAATGGTCCATTAGCATTGTAATAATATGGCCCCATTTGTGTCAGTGTAGTTACGTGACCAAATCTTTTATATAAATAAAGCTAGCAACAAACGCTAAGACGCATGAAAAACAGCTTTTATACATATACCTGTGCCGTACCTGGCTTCCCATGGGGAGTACCTACCTAATAAAAAATTAGTACTTTTACTTGTTGTTTCAAAACGTCTTCCGTTTCAATCAGTTTTACGTCAATATTGCAGAAATACACCCAGACATGAAAATGGAAAATATTACCTATCAGGTGGACAACACATAGGCGTATATTACCACTAACCTATTTTTTCCAGATGAGAATGCTTTTAATCGCCGCGTAACCGCAGACAAGCGAGCCCAGCGGCCTTTAAAAGGACTCTGAATGAAAGACGTTCTTTCCACTACCCACTAAACTCCCCCATTTGCTTTCCAACGCCCGAAAGGGAAAAGCCGGTGCAGGCTATATTAATACTGTTGAAAGTAGAGGATGGTGTATAATTTAAGCAGAATACCTGCTTGTATCAAAACGATTGTTGCCTTAATTATCTCTCAAACGGAGACACAAACAGCCATTCACAAAGACGGTGTCACAAATCAACATGCTTTGCGTACCAGCCTGTTTAATTATTCATCTCATTAGAGAAGTTTCTAGGCGTTCCTTTGTAAACTAGTTGGATCGAGCTAGTGCACTGCCGATAGCCTAGTTTCAGTTGAAGTCGAGTGCTTCGGAAGTTTTGTGAATATGTGCACTGCCTAACTCACGCCGGGCGCAAACGTGCGACTAAATGTTATTTTGGTTAAAATCAAATGTACAAATTAAAAATATATATTATGTGCATGTTAAGTAAAATAGCATCTTTCCAAAATAGTGCATGTACCTACCTAGTACTAAAGTAAAAAAAAACTGGACACAACTCAAATAGCGCCGCGCGTACCGTCCAGCCCCAAATAGGTTTATGTGGTATGATGTGTCATAGTATGGTGCCACTTTGTGCTCGTTTTTCTGTAACCTTATCCCAGACCACCTATATTATGTAAGTACTTGTGCAATGTTCCGCTTTATAATAACATGTAAACAAAAAATTACATTTAAAAACATAAATTCATCTGCAAATATTTTTTCCTCACGTTGCCTGCGTGCGTCCAGCCTTACCCTTACTATTGAGAGTCAAAGATAATGTATTTAAATTGTTGTTACTACCAAATACGAAAAACGATTCTTGCGTCGATTCAAAGTATTGAGGTTTATGCGTCGTAAATACGACAGTCGAAGACTAGATTTGATCTGTCTGAACATGTCTTCAAAGAACGTTACAAATTCATAGGCTTTTTGCAATCCACTTGAGTGATGGGGGATTTTCAATGATTGTTGTTTTGTTTTTAATATTTTCTTATTTTGTTAGTACTTATTCAAAGAAATGTGAAGATTTCAGTTAAGAAGCTTTTTGCTTAAATCATTTAAAGTATCAACCTACAAATTGAATGTCTCTGTAGGTTCAGTTAAGGAATTAGGTCATGATCACATGAATGCATTGTTGGGAATTTTTTATTAGCCTAATATCAACAGTCCTTCCATTGCAAATACGCCACTCAAACTGAAAAGGGTAAAAAGTTTTTTTTTTGTATTTTCGGTCATCACGTTTATCCACCTTATCTTTTTTTTTCTACTTCCTAAACTCCTGATGGTAAGCCACGCTATGCCATTAAGGGACACGTTTACCATTACACGTCTCAATGTGCTGCCGCACTGTAGGCTTCTCTGATCTTTGAGCTTTGGTGACAAGAGTTCTGACTCCCACACATGGTAAGGGCGGTACTTAGACCCTTAAGAATGCCAAGGAATGGAATTCCTTGCCGGCCTCTGTTTTTCCGGAAAATATGACCTTGGCATTTTTAAGGCCAGAGTAAATAGGCTATTAATAGGTCATGCTCCACCCTCGACCGCATCGTCGCTTTCCATCAGGTGAGTAAAAAAGAAAAAAAAAAGAAACTGACCTCTCGTTTTTAGACTCGAGCGGCTCAACCACTGTTTACAGTTATTGTCGCCTTGTTCGTATTGTAAGTTTGCCAGTAAGGCAAAAAAGCTCACCTTCATTTCGTTTTATTTCCAGTGCGCTCATCCTAATGAAACGTAATTATCGTATTTATGTTTTACTTGTATATTTTTATACTACTACAGTTGGCAGACAAACACGCAGCCCACCAGATGGTAAGCGGTCGCTGGCGGCCTATTCCATTGGATGAAGGAGGAGGAGGACACTTCTTCTGGAAGCGTCGCTCATGTGCTGCCAGACTGTAGGCTCATCTGATCTTCGAGCCTTTAAATTCAAGTGTACAGTACACATTAATATTGCCGGAACACAGCAAGAGCGGTTATGGCGGCAGATTTCTCCTGTGGGTGTGGTAGGTAGCCAGTCGGACTCTGAAAAAGTCCTACCACCAACCAGACCCAAGGCGGGAATCGAACGACCTCCGGGATTTTATACCCGAGCGGCTTAGCCACTGTTTCACGGAGGCGGTCAAAAATATTGTTTCACCAGAAACATTAAAACTTAATTCGTCATAGCAATAGACCCAAATGGACCCCTCGTGAAAATAATCATTCATGTATGAGCGTGGCCATTGTTACCACGAATAGGGCCATTCTGTCCATCTCGGCTTCCATTACCAAATCACAAAGCTCTGATAGATATTACAGGACAGACCGAAATGGGAGACTACTCAGAGTTCACTAATCCGAAATTAGGTCACAAACGTCGATTAAAAATCTGCATAGCGATATTATTATAAAAATAGCATACTTAAAACAAGTATAATAATATATTATAACTGTGAAAGAGGTATATCGTCTAACGTCACTTAAAAAGTTCACTGTTACTGCAACGGCTCCCAATCGAATACGAAAAAGCTTGCGCTACCTAATCTTGGATCGCAACTATAGAAAATTATCAAGATTAATGGTGTTGCAAAAGTTTAATATCAGCATCAGAATCTCTGATTAATAAGAACATCTAGATCTTAGGCAAATAAAAAAAAATTAAACCAGCCTTACTGTTCAATTGTTCCTGCAATGAAAGTGTTTAAATACCTATCTACTTAATTTTTACTAAAGCAATGAATATGATATTTTTATTTCTTCCAGATCGGATTCCTATCCATTACAGCAAACGGTCTATAAAATTGAAAACTACTGAAACTGAACGCCACTTTAAATTGAACAAGTTGTAAATGTGAATCAAAACTAAAACTTTTGCCAATACCCCGGGCCAACGGTAAAAAAAAACAAGTTCGGTTAATAAATAAAACACGTGAATGCAACTATGAAAGTGCAATTTAATATGCATGTTGCGCTAAAACGCGTTTTGCGGTAACGTTGGGTTGTGTGGTCTGACTCGCAGCTTTGCTATAGGTAGGTATTTTAGCAAATTCTGCCTGGTTTAAGTAACGAGATTTAGTATATTGTGCTGAATCTTCTTGTTATTTAGTTCTCGCCTAGTTTCAAATTTATTATAATTTTGATTAGAAATAAAAGTAAAAATAAAGTTTACCAAATATTTGCGTGCATGAATGTCCATCGTAAAAAGACATATAAAGTAACGTTTGTAAGTTGTTTAGTATCTGTAAAAATACATAGTATAAGCTTAGTAAGGGCTTAGATGATGCTGTATAATGTTCCAGGATTTTGTTGATCTAAATAAATGTGTGACAGCAAAAATAGTTTGAATGGGATAAGGAATGTGAGGTATGTACCTATAATACAATTTAATTTTTTCTCAATAAAAACCTTCTTACGAACACAGTTTTTTCTTTAAATTAGTTGTTAGCAATACATCTTTTAATTCAAAAAAGCTATTTCACCATTACATATTTTACCATTTATTTTCATTTCTACATCACGTCCACTTAGATTATTGAAACACATCAATCTCTTATGTAAAATGATCATCAAATCTCTCGAGCCTACCGGCTTTTATAAAAACTCACCCCCCGTAAAAGTATCCACATGGCGCGGCGTGGTATGGACATGTGAAACAAGTGAGCATCGCATTGTGCAACTTTCAATCAATTTAGGTGGAATGTCAAAGTTCAGACGGGCATAACGTATCGGCGTCACGGGCAGGCGGACGCGGGATACTATGTAGTACTGAAGCTAGGATTAAATAAATTATAAGTTTTCGTGTTATATAAACATGTCCCGAAATGAAACTGACTCATGTCTAGTAAAGTGTTAGCTTAAAGTCCCACTGCAGAGCAAAGGTCTTAACCGTGAAAATCAAGTCATTTTCGCAAGTATGGGTAATTGATTTAATCAATGCTGATTAGTGATCACACGAAAGAGCTGTACTCTAAAAATCCGACACATATTTTGTCGACGCAAGAATTGATATCATGGCTCTGTATTTAAACCACTAGACTGTTGAGGCGTTCTTCATTTTATAAGCCTTTATTCCGTCTTGTTAATCTTAAGGCTCTCATTTTTATATTTTAAGACTTTAGCCGCCAAGTGACGCCACCATTGATCACATGCTATGATAATAGGTCATACTTTAATAAAAAAAATAAAAATAAAAATTGTTTATTTCAGATAACAGTATCCATAATGGTTAGTAACAATAATTCTTAATATCTAAGGTTAGTAGTCTAAACTAAAAGAGAAAAAATAAAATAAATAAAATAAAATAAAATTGAAATTGAAACCAAATTAAATGAAATTTACATATGTCCGAACCAAAATAAAACAAAGTTAAAATTAAACAATTACCAAAAATAAAATTCAAATTAAAATAACAAAATTTACAAAATATGTCCAAATTAAAATAACAAATTAAATTCAAATTAAAATTACAAGATTAACTAAAATACAAATTTAAATTAAAGGAAAACATTGGTGAACCCGGCAAACAGTTATCGTAGAACATGCAATTCAGTCAGTTTTTTAAATATAGCTGCATCCATCCTACCTGCTATCGCACTTTGCGCATGTGAAAAAAAAAAATTTGTTTGTATGTAAACATAACAACACTCCAAATATACACACTTATTGTTGTAAAGTTCCAAAAACGGCCGCTATATACACTTTTGGTTCCAATTTTAAACACTTAATATTCCATTTTGAAACTCTCTATTTAACCTTTTAACAATACAACAAGTCTGTACCCTCGCCTCTAGCCTACAACTTCCTGACGAGGGGGATGTCAGGAACATCGTCGGGGCTCTAAGTCAATTCCGTTTATAACAATTCCCTTGATAGATATCGCTCACAATATCAGGAATTACTATTATTTGGACAGAATACTTCGTATCCCGATGTGCACGTGTCGGGATCAACCCTTAAATCAATCGTTTAATATTCAGGTGATGTTATGAAACTGCATTTATGAAAAAAAAAATTACGACTGTACAAGCAATGTACGACTTAAAGTCATTTGAAAAATTATGAAAGTCAAACTAGAATATGAATATATGTAAGGTTCGTATAATTATTCAATTGAAATTCAAGAAATCAGTGACCAATATGGGCAGAAATCTCGTTATATGGGTGTTTAAATCGTGAATAGGGGGCATGTCTTTCTATTCAACTTACTTTACAATTCCCTCTACGAGTAATTCTCTCGTTCATAATATATTATAACTACTCTTACAGTTTCCTCTAGAACGTTGGAAACTAAGTAAACTTTATTAGCGGTATTTTATCCGATACGTGAAAAGTGTGTCAGATTTTATGGAACGCAACTCGTGTTTGCAATATGAGCCTGTAATTCCGATACTTGTTAGCAATAGGAATTCCTTTTGGTATTCCTTTATGTTCCAATCTGTGAGGTTCTACGAACAAAAGCACACACTAGCATTATACAACACCGCATAACGTGACAAATTATACCCAGGTGTCACGCTGTTATCACCGCCCTGCAGATGCGTGACATCATTTGTCATCATCAGAATTCATTATACTATATTATCTGATCACGTATTGTAGATAGAACCACAAAAGGTAAGACTCTTACTTGAGTTTATAGTTTTGTTGACCATAACAATCTTGGAATTTAATACCACAATTGTTGGTAAATTATAATGCAACAACGTTAAATCATGCAAAACTAGAAGATACCCATATACTCGTGAATTCAAGATAAGTAGTCTAAAAGGGTTATGCTTATAGAAACATAGCATGCGAGATACTTTTCCAGACCGCATGATAAAGTTTCAACGCTCTTGAGACATGGCATATACACATCCTAATTTAGTACTCTGTAAGTACAAACTTCGCCCTAACACGAAAAGCATATCCCATTACCACGCTCGCAAATATGCACAGTGCAGCCCCTGACAAAATTTACGGAGTTCCGTAAATGAACAAAAGCAAACACTCCCGCGTGCAAGACCGCGGGACGTGACAAATGACGCGCAGGTGTCACGCGGTTATCAGCGCGCCGCAGACGCGTGACGTCAGACGTGATGGCCGACTCGACGAGATCCGAAATATTACTATTATTAGATACCGTCATTGTAAAATTTGCGAATAACTTACTTTATGCGTGGTTTGTGTTTAATTTGTAGTTTGATGCGTTAAGTTATTTTAATCTGCAGACGCGTGACGTCAGACGTGATAGCCGACTCGACGGGATCCGAAATATTTCTATTATTAGATCGCATAATTGGAAAAGTTGCAATGAAATGTTTGAGTTAAGTTTGTAGTTCCTTTGATGCGTTAAGTTCTCGTATTTGATAACAAACACACCTGTTGACAAAACACAACAACAATATAATATCACAGTACGGTTACCGTTTGGGTACGTGGCGATATTACCGAGTCTTTCTGTACGTCCACATGTTTTGAAACTTCTTTCCAGGTCCATACTGCGGAACCAACTTCCTACAGCCGCGTTTCCAAACCTATATGACATACATAGGATCCTTTTATGAAGCAAGTTTAGTATTATTTTCTCAAATACAAATACAGGCAATGCATATGTGAAGGCGGTACAGGGCGTACCAATAGGTAAAAGGTATCACTCACAATTTTTAAACAAGTCATGCTCATATTATTTAAAAAAACATACAAGCACAGCTTCAGTATTCTCGTAGCCTATGGATTGAGATTATGCTACGAACCACAGACTCATGCAAAGAGACTTACTCTTGCGCGGTACGTAGGTAGGTATGTTACCTAATAAAGTTTCACTCCTCCAGCCAATGACGGCAAACGTGATGGCCAACTCGACAGAATCCGAAATACTTGTATTATTAGATCGCGTAATTGGAAAAGTTGCGAATTACTTTCTAGGTACGTGTTTTAGGTTGAGACTAGTTTCAACGCTCTGGAGAGACAAATTAGCGAGTTTGGTTAATTTTCGTACAATTGTTGCTGATGTTGGACTGGATTAGTAGGTAAAGTTAACGTACTAGCATTGTTTTATTCACATTTACTCGTAACGTGCCATGACATGATAAAAAACGATAACTATAAAAGTTTTAAGCCTAACAATACTACGAGGCAAAGTCACTCATTGCGATGTTTCATGTACAGAAGCGTTTGACAAGGTAGACTGTTAATTAGAGTAACAAGCTGCGCTAAGCACGGATTAATTAAAATAGGTATTCATTAAGACTAGAGAAAAATAACATTAAGACTTCACCTAAAAGGCGAAATTCTATCTGCTATCTGAATCTGAAACTTGTTCATAACATTTTCGTTCATTACCGCGAGGCGACAAAACCGAGGAATATGAATTTTATTCAATAAAAAAGACTCCAAAATGTCCAACAAACCAAGAGAAGTGCATCAGATACGTCACTTCGCGGAGATAAGTGTAGTTCGCACCGCCGCCGCCGGGGGGCGCATGACAAATGACACGCGGGCGCCTCGCGACGACGCCGCCATAGTACATACAGTACACAGTAAGTTATCTTCATACACTGCACCATGGAGGTTTAGGTATATTCAGACAGCGCACCACTCAGTGGGGTTTATGACAGTAGTTTTTTTTTTGATCAGTTGGCACTTGCCAGACAGGCACGCAGCCCATCTGATGGTAAGCGGCCACTGCGGCCTATTCTATTGAGGGACGTTCACCTGGAAGCGTCGCTCTATGTGCTGCCAGACTGTAGGCTCATCTGATCTTCGAGCCTCCGATTTCAAGTGAAATTCACGGTTCTTTCTGTACGTTAGTACTACTAGTTATTCTGTGACCGCATGGCGCGCGGCTTCTATGTGTGTGTTAATATCTCTTCTATAGGGTCTATGCGATCGACCCGTTTCTCAGTGCAAACTAAGAGATTCAGTTTGAGAGTGCGTGCAGCGACGAATAGATACTAACATACATAGGTACATACACGCCTCGCAAGGTGCAAGGTAATGTACTGCGTACTCTCTCTACTATGTCACGACTCCACCGTTCCTTATCAGCCGGAATGAACCAATATGACGGGAATCACCCTATGGCTCCTTGTTTCGCCGAGATATTGGCGTTGGAGATAGTAGTTTGTAAACACCATCAAGCGAGCGCGTTGTGTACAAGATTACAGGGTAATCTGCAAATGATGTATGTGCGTGCCAGTTTGGTGGAATCATTATATTATACTATGAATAAAAAGAACACTCAAACTCAAATAGGTCTAGTTATCTTAAAACTTTGTTATAACTTTGCATAGTAACGCCTAGCCCGATGACACAAATTATTAAAAAAGTCACAATCTTGTTATTTACTTTTCCTCACTGCCAACCTATTCGCTAGAACGCCCAAAGATTTGAAACCAATGAATATTATTTCTAAATCCTTATAATATTTATTTTAAATGCGAAAGTTCAAAAGCATGTAGGTATGGTTCGTTACTCTATGTATAACGCCAAAACGACTGGACAGAATGTAGATCAAAATTTCATTAGAATAATCCAATTTATACGCGAACGAAGAAGCTCTCAGAAGGTAGTAGGATAGTTATACATATATTTTAAATTATAACGAACACCATAAAATGGAAAATATTAATGTACATAGGCTCCTAAAGTAAATTTAAACGTTTCCAACAAGCAGAGTCCGCAAAAAGAAAACAGGATGAGCCTGAAACGCAGAGATACCGCACCGTACCTCCAATGGACACTTGGAATAATATGCATTATCTGTCGAAATTTGCATAACATTAAAACAGGCATAGGATTCAATAATTGTTATGCTTGTAAATTAACGTTATGTTTTTTCATATCGCGTGTTACTTTGTTGATCCGATGGATTATACAGGC
Source organism: Mecyna flavalis (assembly GCA_949319885.1). Classification (NCBI taxonomy): domain Eukaryota; kingdom Metazoa; phylum Arthropoda; class Insecta; order Lepidoptera; family Crambidae; genus Mecyna; species Mecyna flavalis. Next base: position 15,077,278 of record OX439426.1, read on the forward strand.
GGTTTTGTTACGGAACGGATTTGCATATTGAACGCGTATGTTATTCGAAATACGCGATACGTATTACAAGTTTAGCTTTTGGACTGTTTAATAATTGTGGGCGGTGTGGGTTTTGGTGGATTAAAGTTAGGGTCTTAAATATATAATAGGTAATAAAAGCATTTTTAAATAGCGTATTGATGGCGAATACTATTTTTTTATACCACGAGTGTGACACTACTTACGAACCGAACATTGAAATTGAGTAAAAGGCTTTTGAAATTGACTGATTCAATGTAGCATGACAAGTAAGCATCACTGATTAAAAACTAACTATATTTTATTCTAACAAGAAGATAACAATTCCTTGTCTGCGGAACGGAGCTGTAAAAACTCCCAATCCGCGCTTAAAGCGCAGTGATAAGCCACGCCACTCAGCGCTACACCAGCGGCTAATACCGCGGATCCGTGACGTCACAGCGCGAGCGCAGCTACTGAAGTTTTTATCGAACAACCTGATAAGGCGCCGGTGGTTGGAGTGACGCCGAGAAGAAGGGCTTAGCTTCAGTGTAGCTATTTTTAAGGATTTATGTTGGAGAAAGTCGATGTTTAAACGGCTGATGTTTTTTAGTATTTTTTTTATGACCGGTATACACAAATGTTTTAACGCATCCGCGACTTCTGTTTAGCTGACTTCACAAAGATTACACCATCTTTGAGAAATTAATACTAAGTATCCCTATTTGAAAGAATTTCAAGTGAACGCTGTTTTGAAAAAAAAATCAAAAATCTTCAATGCCCTTTACGAAATAATATTCATTCATCCTAATGTTTTTATTTTAGAATTATCGTAATTTATAATGAGGTGGACTGTATATTAATTGTCTGAATAAATAAATTAAATTTAAATGTTGACTGATTATATACGAGTATATCAGGTATCGGACAGCAGTGAAACTGGCCGTAAATCTTGTATATAAGAAACATCAATAACTCTAATTGTTTCATAACAGTACGTTTGTAGCAGTTCGAATTCTCTTATCACCCTGGCCAATAACGGCAGAGTGCGGTCGACGTGTGCCAATACATCAATGACATATTGTCACAGTGAGTGGCCTGAAATAAAGGGATCAGTTGCACTCGGTGCAAACGTCATTGCTTTGTTGCAGTGTTGAAGTATTGAGAATTGAAAGTATTTTAGTCTAAGATCCCGATAAAAAACGACCTTCACCGAGATGTTTATTTCACGAAACGTATTTTATATTTAATTTAATATGTCAATAAATAAATTGCATATGGGTTGCCTAACAAATTTTAGTCAAGGGTATTTTTAATTAATAATTAAAAAAATTTTTTTTTAAATATTCCACCGGTGTGATTATTAGATAAACTATATACCAATCGAAAGTATGAAGCCCATAGAACATGCAAACGTTAGGTTGTCCTTTTTTTTCCGGTCACAACTATCGGGTAGCAAGGTATAAACAGGTAAATCTATACTAGCATTTTGCAACGGTCTGCTTATTGAATTGAACTTAAATAAAAATTAAAGATTATTTAATTATAAACACGGTGGTATAGGGTTGCCTGCGAAAAATCAGTCCCTAATTCCGGTTGTCGAATTTTAAAAAGTAAAATATCGCTGAGGTAAATCTATACTAGCATTTTGCAACGTAGTCCAGTCAATGAATGCTCAAAAGGGGGGTGTGGATGGAAAAGTCGAAAGCAGAAACTTTGACTTAGGAACTTTATTTGGACTAGCTAGGAGATAAACATACTAAAAGTCCCCACCCCTCCGGGGTGAGCCGGAGGGGGAGGGGCACAAAGAAGGTCCCGTTTTTTGGTTTTTTGCTTACTTCTCGAAAACGGTGCTTCGTACAAAATTTTGTTGTACTACATAATAAAAGCTAATTAAATTTTCTACAACATTGTCTTTTACACTTTGTATCTATCTCCAATTATTGCCTAGCTATAAGCTTCTAAAAGTGGTCGATTTTCAAAAATGTACGTTAGTTTTTCCTACTATAAGGCAGGGAGTCGATACAAATTTTTACGACTTTTTCACCTTCATATCTTCATAACCGTTTGAGCTAGCTTCATGAAATTTGGGCTTCTAGGTGTCCTTATGGATCTTATTAAACTCACGTAGTTTTATGTGTTTACGTTCAATAGGTTTTAAGTTATAGAAGGGTCAAATGTGACACCAAATTGTTCGTGTAAATATACACTTGGCACTGGCTAGCCCGTTCTTTTGCTTGAACTTGGCTTGACACGCTGCCGCGTGTAGATCTACGGTAGCAGCTGCGAACAAATATATGCCAGAAAATGTAAGAGTGTAGAACACATTTTTGAAAATCTGCCACTTTTAGAAACTTATAGCTAGGCAATAATTGGAGATAGATACAAAGTGTAAAAGACAAAGTTGTAGAGAATTTAATTAGTTTTTATTATGTAGTACAACAAAATTTTGTACGAAGTACCGTTTTCGAGAAGTAAGCAAAAAACAAAAAAACGGGACCTTCTTTGTGCCCCTCCCCCTCGGGCTCACCCCGGAGGGGTGGGGACTTTTAGTATGTTTATCTCCTAGCTAGTCCAAATAAAGTTCCTAAGTCAAAGTTTATGCTTTCGACTTTTCCATCCAAAATTATTCGTTGACTGGCCTAACGGTCTGCTTATTGAATTGAACTTAAATAAAAATTAAAGATTATTTAATTATAAACACGGTGGTATAGGGTTGCCTGCGAAAAATCAGTCCCTAATTCCGGTTGTCGAATTTTAAAAAGTAAAATATCGCTGAGGTAAATCTATACTAGCATTTTGCAACGGTCTGCTTATTGAATTGAACTTAAATAAAAATTAAAGATTATTTAATTATAAACACGGTGGTATAGGGTTGCCTGCGAAAAATCAGTCCCTAATTCCGGTTGTCGAATTTTAAAAAGTAAAATATCGCTGCGGGTGAATGTCTGCGACTGAGAGGTCCCAACCAACCATCCCATGCGATAGAAGAGGACATAGCATAGCAGCTGATTAAGGTCCGCCCATAAGTTTCATCATTAAAATCAATTATTTCGTCATCCGAATCCCACAAAAAACACTTTTTGGCCATGTTTTCCAACAATAAATAGGAGCACGTTTTTTCACTTGTATCTATAGCAACAATCTATTCCAAAATGATGCGCAGCATATACGCGTCTTTCGTCTATCGCTATCCTTTTCATTTTCAAGCACAAATAGCATGCGCACTCTCTTTCTTTAAATGGGCGGACCTTAATCAGCTGCTATGCTGTGTCCTCTTCTATCGCATGGGATGGTTGGTTGGGACCTCTCAGTCGCAGACATTCACCCGCAGCGATATTTTACTTTTTAAAATTCGACAACCGGAATTAGGGACTGATTTTTCGCAGGCAACCCTATACCACCGTGTTTATAATTAAATAATCTTTAATTTTTATTTAAGTTCAATTCAATAAGCAGACCGTTGCAAAATGCTAGTATAGATTTACCTGTTTATACCTTGCTACCCGATAGTTGTGACCGGAAAAAAAAGGACAACCTAACGTTTGCATGTTCTATGGGCTTCATACTTTCGATTGGTATATAGTTTATCTAATAATCACACCGGTGGAATATTTAAAAAAAAATTTTTTTAAATTATTAATTAAAAATACCCTTGACTAAAATTTGTTAGGCAACCCATATGCAATTTATTTATTGACATATTAAATTAAATATAAAATACGTTTCGTGAAATAAACATCTCGGTGAAGGTCGTTTTATATCGGGATCTTATGCTATTTGTTGCAGTAGTCCAGTTTTTTTATTACTTGTTAAGATATTCTAAATTTTTTTTTTTTAAGATATTCTAAAATAGCACAGCTTTCTTTCACATTTAAAAAAAGGACGTGCCGGTACCTGGTAGCGATTGATTGGCTGGAGTATCTCTTGTTAATGATATGCAGTTTGTGCAGAATTTTTATTATTTGTTACAACAAGCAACAAGCAATTGACAGAGAAGTATCAAAACCGTAGCATAGCAACGTACATTAGGCAGCAGGCACACAGTACCTTAACACTTCCCCTCAAACGAATATCATCTGGTCATCTGACACACGTATTCCAGAAAAGCTAAATTAATACAATGCACTAGCACTCCTCTAAACTCATTCTTGCGTCATCAAACGTAAGCCCGAAACACATTTCTCAAAGTTAATACGCCCTAACGGCTTCGTCAAAACATCAGCTACATTATCCTCAGTACACACATACTGTAATGCAACCGTTGCATCCTCAACGCATTGCCGCACGTAGTGATATCTTATATCGATGTGCTTCGTCCGTCTATGTGCAATAGGATTCAGAGCTAACTTTATAGCACTCTGGTTATCCACGTATAGAGACACTGAACGCTCAGGCACTTGTAAAAGAGAATTCACAAAACCATGTAAATAAGTAGCTTCTTTACATGCTTCTGACAGCGCTATGTATTCTGCTTCTGTTGACGACAGAGCCACACAAGTTTGCTTCTTGCACTCCCACGACACAAGGTTTCCACCTACCTTAAAGGTGAACCCGGAGAATGACTTTCTGTCTTTTACATTTCCTCCCCAGTCGGCGTCAACGTAGCCGGTAATACTACCAATGGCAGCAGCATCCGCCTTGAACTCTAGGCTATAACTGATTGTGCCTTTGAGATATCTTAGTACCCGCTTTGCAGCTTGCATGTGCACCTGGTAGCAACAAGAATTATATTGAGACAAAAAACTTACTGCGGCCGAGATATCAGGCCGAGTATTGCAGGCCAAGTAATTCAATGCTCCTATTAACGACTGATATCTAAGCCGGTTTGGTTGATCCAGTGCTACACCACCTTCCCCTTCAGCCAAAACCGAGTGAAGATTCACCTCTATAGGAGTTTTTACTGGTTTGCAATCATCAAGACCGAAATCTGCCAACAATTTCTTGATAAACTTACTTTGTGAAACTCGTAATGAACCACTGTCTCTGGTAAGTTCCATTCCTAGACATTGCCGTGCCTTTCCTAGATCCTTGATTTTAAATTTCTTTCTCAGATTTTCCAAGAGTTCATTTTTCTTTTGCGTATCATCAAAGAAAACTAAAAAATCGTCAACATACAAGGCGATATAAACATTGTCTCTAAAATATAAACATTTATCAAATTTTGAACGTCTAAATGACAATGACAGCAAAACTTCATTTACTTTTTCGTTCCATGAACGAGATGCTTGTTTAAGGCCATATATTGCCTTTCGCAATAAACAAACCTTTTTGCTATTTTTATCGCATCCGTCTGGCTGTTGCATGTAGACCTTTTCATGCAGTTCGCCATTCAGAAATGCGGTGTTCACATCAAAATGATCAATTTGAAGATTTTTGTGAACAGCCAACGAAAATAACAACCTGATAGTGGACCTCCGAACAACCGGTGAATAGGTCTCAAAGTAGTCAACTCCATATGACTGCGTGAACCCTTTCGCCACAAGTCGAGCTTTGTAGGATTTGCGTCCATCAGCGTCGAACTTGTATTTGAATATCCACTTGCAACCTACTACCTTTGCTCCAGGTGGTCTGTCCACAATCTCCCAAACTTCATTTTCGTACATAGAGTCCAACTCTTTCTGAATGGCTTCTCTCCAGTAAATCTCATCTTTACTCTTCAGAGCTTCTTGAAAAGTACGAGGTTCGTCGTCAGTGACAAGAAAGACCAAATCCTCTTGGTTTCGCAGTCTATTCCGTAAAGGATACCTAGGCTGTTCCACCACAGGTTCTGGTTCTTCACCATTTGGCACTGCTTCCTCAACTTCCAAGTTAGAAGATGATGAGATCTCTGGTTCCGAGATAGGTTCAGGTTCAGTCGACACGTCATTAGTGATTTCCCATGTGACATCAGAGTCCTGTCCTCTTGACAGCTCTGCGGGAACATCAGACTTCTGAGTGTCGCTGTATCCACCTGTATCCTCTATGAACACAACGTCTCTTGCCTTTATGACGTTTCGTGGATTTTTCAAATCTGCTAAACGGTAACCTTTCGTTTCCGTGCAATATCCCACGAAGCGATATGCTTTGGCTTTCTTATCCCACTTCTTCCGAGTTTCCTTTGGTACATGCGCGTAAGCAATTGAACCAAATACTCTAAAGTGAGTGACAGTTTGAGCTTTATTGGTCCAAAGCTCCTCCGGAATCTTACCCTGGTTGCCTGAATGAGGTAGTCTATTTTTAATGTAAACCGCAGTATTACAAGCTTCCGCCCAATACCGATTACTAAGACTTTCTCCCAGCATGGTCCGAGCCATCTCCACGATCGTTCGGTTAGCTCGTTCAGCAACGCCATTTTGTTCCGGGGTATAAGGGACTGTCAACTGGTGTTTTATTCCCTTACTGCGAATATATTGACTAAACTTCTGGTTAACAAATTCTGTTCCATTGTCAGTTCGTATAGCCTTCAGTTTTAAGCCAGTCTCGTTCTCCACATGTGTCACAAACTCTTTGAAGAATTTTAAAGTATCTGATTTTGACTTGAGAAAATATGCAAACATTTTCCGTGTCAAATCATCCACCAAGACAAACATGTAACGAGATCCATTAAACGAACTCTCTGACATTGGACCACAGATATCCATATGTACTAACCCTAATTTGTCACTTGCTCTGTCTGCTTCACCTGCTGGAAAAGGTAATCTGTGTGACTTCCCCTTAATGCAGTCAACACAAGGTTCCATTACGCTCTTTCCAAAATCGAAACCAGGTAGCTTACGTAAATCTCGCTCATTTACGTGTCCAAGCCGCCGATGCCACAATGTCAACGAGTTCCCAGCCTGAACTGTAGCCAGCGCCTCATCTACAACAGGATAACAATCATCAAGTTTATAGATGCCTGAGACCTTGCTTGCAGTAGCTACAAGCCTACTCGAAATGTGACCTACCGATTTGTGAAACATATTACAGCCATCTGCACTAAAAACTACTTTCCATCCTCTTTCAACCATCTTTGAAACTGATAAAAGATTTACTTTCAAACCAGGTACATACGTAACATCCCTTATGGGCATCTCAACACCTTTCAGTCTGACCATAATGTTACCTATTCCTGCACTTGAAATCTTTTCATTGTTTGCACAAGTCACGTCGAAGCTCTTAACACTATCACAAACCTTAATGTCTCTAAACCAATGTTTTTGAAATGACATATGATTCGATGCACCGCTGTCGATATACCAGGATCCAGAATCGAATGTATCACGAACACTTAATGAAGTTAATAGTCCAGTGTCGCCACTCTTCTGACCTGTATGAAGCAGTTGACATTGATTCTTCCTATGCCCTTTTTCTCCACATTTAAAGCATTTGACAGGTTTGACAGACTGCTTTTTATGTCTGCTCCCTTTTGAAGCTAAAGCTGACTCACTCATAGTGTTGGATGTACTGCCTTTCGTCGAGTCTTCTTGAAGTAGTTTCTGTCGCACATTTTGCGAAGTGATCTTCATGCCAGAGTGTTCCATTGCCATTCTCATGGGTTTGTACTCGTCTGGTAGACCTCGCAACAGCACGACAGCGACAAGTTCGTCGTCAACACTATGGTCTATTTCTCTCAGTTTTTGAGTGTGACTCATGATGGCAGCTATGTATTCATGCATATTCGCATGTCTATCCAATCTCTCGTCTAAGAGTGCATTCAACAGACTTATTTTCCTGTTGAAACCTTTATCTTCGAATACAGCAGCTAATGCGTCCCATGCTTCCTTCGCCGTCCTCGCTTCTTGAACGTAGGGGTAGAGGTGCGGTTCTAGGTGCAAGCATATGGTCGCCAGTGCTTCTTCATCTTTTTGGATAGCAGAAAGATCATCAGGTTCCGGAGACTTCGCCGTGTAGGAAAAAAGCTTTTCACGTAGTAAAAGCATTTTCAATGCGAACTTCCATGTTGAGTAATCTTCTAAGCCGTTGAGCTTCGGGATGGAAAATTTCGTGATCTGGGCCATAACCTCTTGTTAATGATATGCAGTTTGTGCAGAATTTTTATTATTTGTTACAACAAGCAACAAGCAATTGACAGAGAAGTATCAAAACCGTAGCATAGCAACGTACATTAGGCAGCAGGCACACAGTACCTTAACAGTATCCTTTGCTTAAACTGTTAAGAACATTAAAAAAATAAAAACAAAATATTCTTTTTTCATGTAAACTTGTATAAAGTATTTATTAATCGTCAATTACAGAGAGTGACTCTACCACCGGATTACGAATGTCGTTATCTGTCGAGAAGAACCGGCAAGAAACTCGATAGTTACTCTTTTTAATCGTCAAAAATGTATACAACACTGATAATAAATCTAATGTATTCACATTAATTAGCAAAACATACCAATAATAAGAACCGTAAAGATTTAAAGAAACATTTCGCAGATAGTGCGACTACAGATTTCCACCGTCAAGATTACACAGAAAAAGTCACGTTGTTGTTTCGCAATGAATATTAACACTCGAATAACGCGAGTCGCAATAGTCCCGCGAAGATAAATTTATCCTTGCGTCGGAAAATGGTCCATTTTTCACGGCACCTAACGCTAGGTGTCACATGCTCGGTACGGCGACGCCGTTACTTACCGCGTACGTGAGGCGAATTGTACACGCGCCTCCTGAATTAGCTACGGGGCTCTGTATTCTTTTACCCTGTACTGTTTGCTGTTTCATTACGTTTTGGTCCTTTTTGGTCAACAGGCGCGGGCGTTAGTTTATGAGGTGGTGACGGGTTAGAAAAAATGATTATAATTTTTTATTATTTCTTCCTCAAATGAAAAATTTCCTTGGCAGCAAAAATAAATTGAATTATTTTTTTTGCTTGGAGGACCATCATTAGAATGTTCTTTAATATTTTTAACCGAATGCCGAATATGCTAAAATTTTTACAAATATTATTATCATCATCATCTCTTTTTAAAGATATGCAAGTTTATGCTATATAGATCATCGATTTTAATTATAACATAACAACATGCCTTGCCTATCTTGTGCAGTAGGTAAATGTCATTGTCCACGCTAATACATTTGCAGTCTTTATACCAAACAAAGGTAGCACCTGCACAGTATACGTACATATGTGACAGCCACCATTTTACTCCAACATGTTAGAGAAACCTAAACGCCATAGCATAGGACATGTAAATCAATCCGTACAAATATATTAAATGCAAGAGTTATTATAGTTAAGCCTTTCTATTAGTTTACGCTTCCATGCTTAAACCCTATGGGGTCACAACCAAAAAAGTATTTTCGGTGGTCCTTCTTTCACGTCGCGACGTAACAATATAGATGAACATGATTTTTAGAGTTAGGTTATTTTGTGACCTGATAGTCACGTATCTTAGGCTAGGCTTATATCCCAAAAAAAACTCTCCCTCACTCTCACTCTCCTGCAGGATGAAGTCGTACAGTCGACGCAGGCAAATTGATACCATAATTTGTGACTCCACACAGTCGAATTGGGTCAGCTATAAAATTTAATAAAACCCATATAAAGAAACGCTTCATTGAATACGTTTTTCGACCAATAATTTGCAAAACGTTCATTCCCATCCGCAGCTTTATTTATCATGTTATTTAATTCGCAGAAATGGCTTCGACGAGAATTTTAAACCGTTGACAAAGGCAATGCACCGAAAATGTCACGGGACCGCAACGCCAAAGCAATTAAGCGTATCTGCGGCCATAATTCCGCTCTGCATTGGGGGAATATGACAAAAATCGCATAGGAAACAGACGAGAGTAATTCAATTGTAAAGATGAGTAATGATCTGCAAGAGTATGGTATGGATGAATCCACGGATATGTGAGTTTAATCAACCTGCGACACCTGGAAGAGACTCGCACTCAGTTATAAAAAAAGAATCGAGACAGGCTGAATTTTACAACACGGGTTGGTGTAACAAATTATTCTTAACTAAAACACCATTAAATAAAATGTAAAGCTAATATTGAATTTTATCGATATCTTGTCCAAAGAAGTGCGGAAGATGATAGTTAAAGATGGCAATATTAGTTACTGAAGACATACATCGAAATAAAAACTCTACATAGATACCGGACTTGCCAATATTTGGAAAATGGTGCAGAAGCATTACATATTTAAAAAAATGACAATAATAATATTATTTGAACATTAAACAAATGTGTTATTAGAAAATTACTGTGACCACTGATGTAATCTGTTGTAACTTGTAACTAAGCTAAAAGAATTATTAATAACTACCAAAAATGACTCGTCAACTATGTGTAATCATTCGCATTCGAACAAGCCTACCCTACAGGACATAATCACAAACTGCAACGTTAAACCTAAATATTTCAACAATAATATTTAGATAGCATCACTAATAGAACCGCAAAGCCGAACCAATTTACCGTATCTGCGGTCACAATGCAAAACTGTTGGGGGAATGTGGCAAAAATCGCACGCCAACCAGACGACAGTAATTCAATTGTGCCCGGTCCGAACTGATCAGTGTTAGTAAGAATCAGGCGAAATCTGATATTTGGTGGGGACGGCCAATTTCCTTACACTAATGGATGAGGGGACTGCCCCATGTTATTAACACTCGCTATTCATCAACGACTAATGAACAATTTTTGTACATGTAAAATGTTTTGTTTTTTCACGCCGCATTAAAATTTATCATGCCTCGACTAGAAATATTTGAGAAGGATCAATAAAAAAATTTGACGATGCATTTCTGAACTTAGCGCATATTAAAGGCAGGATATTTTGTGGGTGTGTGGTTGTTCCCGTCTGTCACTACTTTTCTGCCACAACTGGCGGAGGCCAGGGATCTCCTCTTAACAAACAACACTAGATACCAATTTTCCAAAGAGTGATTAGGAATTATCCCAAACCTATTATTATACAATCTGTTTATTTATTTTCCAGAGAAAGAACAAAGAATATTTTTTTATCATAAAAAAAACCGTTTATAATCCAAACTGCTCTGAAAAAATCGCCGCATTGAAAAGCACAAAAAGAGTGCAACGGAACCGGCCATTTTTCACTTATCGATAACGTTTATTGGATGCATCGGCCGTCATCCATTACGATGATACGTCGGACGCAGCGCAGTGGTGGTGACATTTGGCGATACCATGTACCCTGTCCCCTGACGCGTGCAAATCGAGTTCTCGCCCGTGACAAGCGAGCAGACTGCGCGTCAACATTCACAATTGGCTTAATCGATCCGATTATGCCGACGGATTGTGGGTCCTTTTGCAGCGGGAAAGATTTTTGGAGTGGTCCGCTGCGAGACTGATTGTACTACTCATAGTTACACACGCTTGGGATATTACCTCTATATAAAAGATTAGTTGACTATTAAGTAAAAATTAACTACAAATCGTTTTCATAATGAATGCATTTATCCATTTGAACTACAACTAAGTGCTATGTATTAATTGGCAATTACAAAAATGCATACTTATTTATCTATTTATTAAAATTAAATTAACATAAATCATAAATTTAGACTTTTCCTCTACCTTAAGGTTGACTGGAAGAGATCGCTGTCAGCGATAATTTCCGCCTACATTGTATCATCCAATTTTGTAACATATTTTTCTTTTATAATTTTGTGCAATAAAGAGTATATCTATCTATCAATCAATCAAGCAATGAAATTTATCCAAAAACGGACCAATCATAAAGCGATTTCAATGATGCAAATCTACGTCGAATTATCGATGCGCGCAGGTGATCGAGTCAACAACAGAATCGCAAATCCTCATTTTGACAAATGCTGCGAAATACTCTTCAGAGGGAATTACGCACTGTCCATGCTTTACATGTTTCAGTGTCGGCAGAGTACGCTGAATCGGTTTAATTAAGGATTTATCGAGTTTTGATGGTACTTACGGCATTCACTTGTGGTCAACACGATAATCAAGGCTGATCTGTTTGAATTATTTAACTTGTGTAAGAGGTTTATGTGTTTTCACGATGTGTTCAGTAGGTGTATGAGGGTTCACTCATTTCATGGCTGGAGATCACCGTTTCTTGGGTGTTCCTTCTTACCAAGCTCCGGCCTGAAGCCAATAGACCGAGGTATTCGGCTACCAAGGAGTGGACACCGACTCTTCCCTTTAGATGTAAAGAGGAAACCGGAGTTTAATGGGTAGTGAGTGGAACATTGTAGTACAGAGTCCTACAAACAAGCGCAAGTCTCGCTACCTTGACAGTTTCTACCTTTGGCAGACTCGGCCGCTAACCCTGTACATGGACGGATACATATAGTTTTTACTATTGCTCCCGTAACAGCTTTTAATATAAATGATTGCCGTTACAATGCCGCTTTATCCCCGAGATATCTGGCTCTGGCCAACGGAAGAAACATCATTGAATTATATTCTTTACGGCAAAAATTCATCATACCTTCAGACGGGTATAACCCATAAGCACTGACAAAACTGTAAATTCGACAGTTCGTCAGTCGCTTAGCAGTTGCGAACTTTGACGCATTGATCAAATTAGCACTCGCGTCGGTCCCGCTTCATCAGCATTTGATCATTAGTGCCTGTTTACAGTTCAGCTTTGTTAGGCAAAGATACATAAAGTTTCCTGTGTCGTTTAAGATTAGTTGCTGCCAGTTGGCACCCAAACTTGGCTGTCACAGTATTGCGATGTTGATAAGGTTTAGGAATAATGTTTTCCGGTATAGTGCTGAATCTTTGTGACTATGTAAATGAGTAATGTAATGTTAAATGCTATTTTATTCTGATTTTAACACGTTGGCTGCCACTCCGGTCACCGGTGACCGGACCCTTGCTTACATCTCGGCGCCACTACGGTCACCGGTGACCTCGTGGCAGACCAATTTTCAGAACGAATTTCTGCGCCGGAGGACGTGTTTCTTTTACATTTTTTGAACTGAGGTGACCGGAGTTACGCTGTAGATTACTTCTTCCGCGTGGTTTTGGTCTCCCTACATTTTGTTTGAAAATACTTCTTATAAACTAGGTAAAAGTTGACATGACAAGTGACAAGAAAATTGTTCCTTTTTTAATCACTCAAAAGACAAAATGAAAATGAAGCGCGCGATATGCGCGCACCTCCAGCGTTTGCGGACAATTGCGGGGGCGCGGGGGCGGGTGACCGGAGTCAACGGCATTTCGGCGCCTTCGTAACGGTTTTTAATGTTTTTCAATCACAGGCATCACAGCGCCACGTAGGTCACCGGTGACCTCGTCACGTTTTTTGAAAATATTTTGAAAACTATTGAACCTATTTAATTGAAACTAAGATACAATTTTATATCTTAGCATTTCGCGTATTTTTTCACCAAAACGTTTTTATGTAATTTTTGTTGTTTCTTCTATGGCATCTAACGTGTTTAAAAACGCGAAAGTATTATAAAGTAATTTCTTTTAGCAGAGCCACTATTCGACAGAAGACGTTGCTTAAGATGCTGCCATATTCTGTGTTTGTAAACAAGGCACCCACATAAATATTGTTTGATTAAAGAAAATATTTATGCGTGAAAAATAAGCGTAATAAGTCATTAAAATCTGGTTAGATCATACCAATCCTAGTTATTTAGTAAATATTTTCAAATTATTTTGTGATAATTTATTGTTAGGAAGTCTTAGTTATAATCCAAGTCATGTCCCGTAAATCACGTAAAAACCTATAATTTTTCGGCCATGTCAGATGCCTTATCGAACGGACTGTGGGAATAAGAAATTTTAAGTGCACCTGTGTGTGCTTGTGCACTATGACATGTTTTGATAGGTTTTTAGATACTTATGCAATTGGTAGTATAAAACTTATCTGGCGTTAAGCTGTATCACTGATTATTCCACTGAGGACTCACCAGGAAACAACTTCCAACTTACTGGCATACATTTGGCTTCTCTTATCTTCTCTGACTTTTTTAAACGTCAAAGTAACCAGCTCCCACATTATTATTGCTGGCACTCATCCAAAGACTTACACAGTTTCTAGACAACGGTAGAGATGGTAGCTAGTTAGCCAGACTTCACAAAAAAGTAACATATCAGGCAGAAACAATTTTAGTTTATTTTTTAAATCCAGACCACAGTGTACATGTGAGAATTTTAATGTTTTTAAAGCCAATAAGTTTACTCAAATTAATTTCCATTAGTAGTGACAAAACTGTGAGTTCGACTGTTCGTCCGAAGCGCTTCACAGTCGCGAACTTCGATAGCGCTGATCAAATTAGTACTTAGCGTCGCTCGGTCGCTTCATCAGCATTTGTTCATTAGTGCCGGCTTCCAGTTGTATGTAGCTTTGTGAGGCGAAGATACATCTACTCGCAGTTTAAGGTGTTATTTGAGATTACGTTTTGCTGGTTTGTATAAGAAGTTTTGAACTCCGTTTTCATAAAATTTTTCGTTAGTCCTAAATTCTAGTATATACAATATTCTGTAGTAATTTAACAAAATAACATGTTAAACTAGCTTAGTACCTGAAGAAATGAGATATTCGACTATCATAAATCATTTTAAGACACAACTCGGGTTTGTGATCACCAATCCGCATTTGGCAAGCGTGGTGATTAAGCCAGCAAAGATGGGTCTTTGTAGCGGTTTCAAGGATTCAAGGCCTTTGCCCTGCAGTGGGGCATTGAATAGGCTGGTTCTTACGTAATGTATAGTTGAAAAATAAATTTTCGCATGTAAAAGAAGGCACCAAATTAAAAAATTCATTTTAACCAAACTAGGTTAGAAAATAACCAAAAGTGTTAGTGAAGGCAATTATAAAATTTCATCAAAACTATGTTTTAAGATTTATTTTAAAGAGTCAACACACCATTTTCCGAATGACCTATACAAAAACTGTAGAATTAAGTCCAATAGTTCGTCCAAAGTCCTTTGTTATACAAGATACGTCAAGTTTCCGATGTCGTTTGAGATTATGCTGTGGTAAGTTTGTATTTGTTAAGTTTTGGGCTTCAGTCTCAATAGATTCAGCGTGGTTTGGCTTTATAAACTTAGTTCTCAACTATCCACATAATAGACCGGACTGTCAAAGTCGCATTATGGAAATTAATTGGTTTACTCATTTGTTAAATGTGTTCATAATTAAAAATAGCTTTTCTTAGAGGAATTATGTAATTTTTTTTACATTATAGAGCTGCTTTGACAATTGTTCATAATCTATGCAACAGCCTTGCAAGTGCTTGCCTGTCTCATGCTACCCAGCAGAGCCATCTTCACAGAAAATAACTTAACAGAAACCGATATAAATGCAGGTGAACTAGCACGCAAAGTGAGTCTAAAAATAGCATATACAAGTTTATGTATAATTAATCATAAGCGCTTAAGGATTCCCAAAACAATCTTAATTTTGAATATGTAAACAGAACAGAATTTACTCGAATCTTAAATGAAGTAGATAACTAATGTTCCTACTAATTGCTTACATCCCATCTAAGTAACTAATAACCGTACCTACAGAGACGAACTAAGACTGACAGGATTAGTTTTAGCGAGAATCATCAATGTAAACATTTACTCCTGACTGAAATTACTTATAACGTACATAAGCCAGTATTAATGGTTTCACCAATTTATTTACCAGGAGTATGGCCCACACTATCTCACAATTGAGATAAGGCCTGTGTCCCAGAAGTGGAAATGTATTTGGCTGATGATGATGATGAAGCCAGTATTAATGGTTTCACCAATTTATTAACATACAGGGTTACATACTGGTAATGTGTACCGATCCTTTTAAGGGAATGTAGAGGAGGTCCCCAGCTAACAATTGACCCATGAGAATGCAGGTTAAAAGTGTCAGATGAGCCTACAGGCTGGCAGCACATTGGGCGACGCTTCTTGGTGAAGGGTCCCTCAATGGAATAGGCCACAGTGACCGCTTACCATCAGGTAAGCTGCGTGTCTATCTGCCAACGGAAGTAGTATTTAAAAAAAAAACATTATTTTTTGTTAAAATTTATTTATTATTTATATATAATTTATATCTAGTAAATATTTGCCGTCTCGCTCGTACTGGTGCGGGTGCAGGCGTGCTAGCGTAACGACAGAGACATGTATAAAAGATCATCGTACGAAATTCTTCCTGCTTCGCGACCATACTTTATCTTCATAATGCCTAGTCCAGTTAACAATAACAATGCCAAAAGAATGTTAGTCACGTATATATGTCACGTATATATACTATTCATACAACGATCTTCTAAAACTCATACAAGGATAGTCCAGAAGAATTAATGCACAAATACTTGCTAACACTGTCTTGTCTGACTTGCTGTCGTTTAATCTTAGGAATTGCACTGATAGGCTGCCCAGCTGACTTTTGAGAAAAACAATCTTTCTTAGCACACTTTTTCACTCAAAAACTTACACACAACCGTACAACACAAACGCACGCACGATTACTAAATTATAGCACACATACACAGACACACACACGCATACACACACAAATGCACAAACACACACAACACACATTCACACACCACAATGTAAGCACATAGGTAAAATAATAAGAATTTTTAGTTTTGTTATAACTGTATAATTATTTTGTTAAATGTATTTTCTCATAGCCGCAATACTTGGTAATTTTTTACTGAATTGACCCTCACGAAACAGGCCTGCCTAGTGTGAGAGTCACTGTCTTTTTTGTAATCGTATGTTATCGTATGTTGGTAAATAAATATTTTCATTTTCATTTCACTTCGCGAAGGCAACAAATACGCAATTTAGTTCTTGAATTTCAAAGCTGGTAGCAGGTTAAACAAGACTTGTAGTAGAGAAGTAATCTTGTTAGTTAACAACCTGCGCGGGAAGGGCTCTCGCGTTGAAGTTAGGGCAATTCCCTTTACTTAGAGCAAAAGTTGGAGTCCAACACCACTTCTGTATTGAGAGGACGATGGTATTATTATGCAGTGCTCGGTGGATATCTAATAGGAATTAGGCTTTGAATACGTAAGTGACGATTATCCTTTTGGGTTAGGCGGTTCATTTTGAAGTTCTACTTGGGTATGGCTGTGAGGTTTCGTGGCACGTTTTATGTTCAGTCGATTTTATTAGGTGATAGAAGTACCTACGTGTGTATGTGTATGAAGTGCTTTTATGAATGATAAATAAATTAGTGGCTGTACACAAGTAATATATGTATTTATCTAAAGCAATATTATACATGCTAAAGTGACTCTATCTGTTACGCTTTTACGCCTTAACTATCTAACCCTAACTATCAAACCGGTTTTGATGAAATTTGGAACAGGCATGCTAGACTTTGGGAACGGATAAAGGCTACTTTTAATCACCCAATATATACTTGGTGACTTTTTTTACTGTCAGGAAAATTTGCGTGTGAGATAGGTAAATGATATAGGTGACGATAGCATGATTAGTTTAATATATTTTTTTAATATTTTTGCGCGTTTACTATGGCGCTCGCGTAAATCTCGAGCGGATTCGCCATAGTAAACGCGCAAAATTTTTTAAAAAAATTTAACTTATCATGCTATCGTCACCTATATCATTTACCTATCTCACACGCAAATTTTTCTGACGGTAAAAAAAGTCATCCAGTATAATTCCGCCCGCGGTTTCACCCGCGCGTAATTTCTTTTTTCAAATATCCCCCCCTTCCCCGCACATTTCCGGGATCAAAAGTACCCTAAGTCACTCGGGGATAGTATAGCTTTGAAAGAATTATTCAAATCGGTTCAGTAATTTCGGAGCCTATACATTACAAACAAACAAACAAAATAATCTTTCCTTTTTATAATATTAGTACAGAAGTATAGATATCTAACAGTAATTTTGACCTAATTAGAGATGAAAACCGCTTTACTACCTTTGATTTGTCATTCCATTAGGGTCATTGGTGAGTTCACGTTTCAAACGCAAGCTATTGAACCAATAATGAACTGTTTGTGCATTGTCTCTATGAGAGTAGATTGATCATCATTCATCAGCATTCGGTATTATGTTTGATGCAAATTATTGTAAGTCAAAAAGCTCCAGAGTAACTAAAACTGAAATTAAAATAAATTACTGAATATCATAGACTGGCCCGAGCGCATTTGGGAGTGACCCTGGACCCTGCCCTATGCGCCAAGGGTCGTGGGTTTGAATCCCATCTGGACACACACGTAGGTATGTGATGAACATTTGTGTTTGTTCTGTGTCTGGATGTATATTTGTATATTTGTTTCTGATACCCATAACACAAGTGCATAAGCTACTTACTTTGCGGTCAGATGAATGTATGTGTTCAATATTTATTTATCTAAGAAAATTCTTAATTTACTACTTTACTTATCTACTGAAAATAACCAGCTACCTATTGTAAAAATATTTAATTAGGAAAAAGTAGTTCAAAACTCTACCAACTACGCTTGAAAATAGTCTAATTACAAATACGAAGTATAGTTTCAAAACTTTAGTTACGTGCTAACTACTAGAAACAAACTATCATCGTTCAAAATTTCACACATCCAAACTTCCTCAAAAAGGACGACATAGATAAACATGATAACCGCAACTTTTGAGTGGTACACCTTACATTAATATTTAACTTACCCCGCTCTATCAAAACTTAAAACCTCGAGTTCATGACAAACTTAAAACCTCGAGTTCATGACAAACTTAGGTATTCAACAAGAGTACAGGAACGAGAAAGTTGGTGTACATTTCACAAGGGAAGGCTGTGCCATCCGCGTTGCCAATGCAAATGTTGTGAAGACTTATTAAGAAGTTCCCACACACAGTCTGTAATCATTCCTGTCAACTTGGTACGAGCATTGAAAGGCCTAAGGTGGCCTTCGCTAGTTTGCAGTTACGACTTTATTTTTTGTAATAATATTAATCATAAGAAAGTATTGAAAAACACAAGATCGAGACTGGACGAGGACTGGTGAATTCTTGTATCGGAGGCCAAGACACATTTTGTGTCGCTGAGCCATCGGAGTAAGTAAGTAAATATTGATACATAAAATTGTAGTGATAATAATAGTATGAAACGTTAAAAAAAAATTAAAACATGTTTCTTAGTCAACACTACAACACAAATTAAAAATAATTAGAAATACAAAAAAGAAATGGATGATTGTAAAAAGTATAATAACAAAAATTCAAAAAAAAAAAAAAACAATAGTGTGTTCCCTTAGTGCTGCCTCTCTTACGATTTTTAAATGGAAACACAGTATCATTGTTGTCTGGCATACAAATAATCAGGATATTATCTGATAATGCTGAAACTGGCCCTTATTATGTTCTAGTTGAAACCAGGATAAGAACTTTGCTTAATATTATGCACCCCAATATCCCGTAGACCGTGGTTTTAATAGCCGCTTTCAGGCAGGGTTCTTGCCGATTGTGATTGGCTAATTGCCACTTTTACAAGGAAGATCTTCGTCATAATATCTCTGACTATATTCTAACTACAATGATCAAAGTCGGTACATGAAAGAGTTGAAAATGTGTGGCTGAACAAGAGGGCGCGCCAAACTGGTCTGTACATCCATTGAAAAACCATAAGTCTGCCCATCGATTTTATACGAACAATATAAAGATTACATAAGCCTGACTTCGAAGTCACATATTAAGTATGGTTGACCATCCATCCAAACATTGACCACAAAACAGATTCGCTTCTTCAGATTCGATCCGCAGAAGAAGACCGATTCAACGCAGAAGAGGACCAAGTTAACACATTATTATGTGTCTACTGGAAAGTGCTTCCATTTCATTCAACCCTGTGCAGCTGAGGTTCTAAATGGAACACGCCGTAACTCAACATAAGACGTTTTGCATCCGAAAGTGTCATAACTCTGACATACGAAGTGAGGAGCCGCAATATACGAATAATTTGATCAGGCGCCCGGTAGCGTAACTTTATGCCAATTGAAAAGTTCTGCTGCAATGTACTATAGAATTTTGTAGGCACATTGTGTCCTACATTGCCATTGCGGATACATCTGTTAATAAGATTATATTGTTTTGTCACGGACTTTTGTTTGTAACAATTTAATTAACTTTCTGTTCTGAAGCGATATAGCAAATCCCGAAAACAATATTTACAATAAACTTTAAAATTGAAAAATTAAAAATTTGATTGCTTGAAAACAATAAAATTAAAAAAATAAATTTGCCAGTGTTTCCGACTAAACGCAGTATCTAAAAATACATAATATTAGCTTTGAAGCTCAACTTAATCTAACAATACGAATTTAATTGCAAAATGGAAACCCCAAAGCGCAAAAATAAAAATAAACAAAACAATGTCGTTTAAACTGAATTGCAGGACGAATGTGTTTAAAATTTTAGTACCATCCTGACACGCAGGTAACTTGAAACGCAATAAAACTCGAAAGAAAAACTGCCAGTGTTTTTCCAACACGACGCCGCCCCGTCAGGCGTAACACGGAGTGTGTACATAGCTACCCATTGGCCCTTTGTTAGAACAACTCAGTAAGTGGCAGAGTTGTCTCGTAGCCTGCAGCACTAGACGAAAGCATAGTAGCAAGAGTTCAAAGTAGGTTATTTTCATTTCAGCGCCGCTTGGCTTGTATGTGTGCGCCATAGTATCTAACGTCGCCACAAGCACATTGAAACAAAATCGTGACCCGTTTCTCAGAGCGACAGTCGGGGCAAACACCGAAGAAGGTGCGTGGGTCACTGCTTTCGGAACCTCTTACGCGGTATTGAATTAAAACTTAGCTACACGTGACAACCCTGAGACAGGCAAGTATAATTAGGCAATTATATCGTGGATTGGGCTAGAGATGGCCTACTGTAAACTCTTTCTACTATGACACGAGTCTCGCTCGCCCGAAGCACCCGGTTGATTTGCATCCAGACAGATGCTGTCCCACGTATGAAACGGGAATACAAAGGATTTAGAATTACGACATGTCTCGCTGTGGTTGGGAATTTTTCTTCGCGAAGATAACGTTGGATCTAATTTACAGAAAGAAGTGTTACGATTGTTGTTAGAATAAATTTAAAAAATATTTAATTATTGTTTTATTCAGTTATAATTTCAATCATCAGTAAAACATAAACGACACTATTAATATTACTAGTACATAAAGTGAAAAGTGTTGTAGAACCATGCTGCAGATGATTATTTTCCGACTGAAAATGGGTGACTCTACCGGGGAAGTACCCTCCCTCTCATCCTGTCACAGAAAATTGAAGACTGACCTGTTAGAGTAGTAGGTTTGATCTTGCTCTTGCCCCCATTCCCCTCTTTATGAAAATAATAATAAACCTAAAAACCTATTTTATTTATCATGGCAGTATCGTAGGTTATAGACAAATTAAAACTCGGGCGTTAAACAAAACAATAAATCTAAACCTTCCGAAAGCCACAGTCTTCAAATCCGCAGCGTAATTGTAAAAAGAATCTGAACGTAAAATAAAGATGGCCGTATGATTTAACGGGAAAACAGTTTCAGTAGCGTAATCTAAAACCCTTGTTCCGAGTCACGCCGAAGCGAAAACAGGGATAGCGAATTAAAAGTCTTAAACTTTTTCCCTTTTTATCCAGCGAGAACAATCGTGGAATTTCTCGGGTCATCAGTCAACTGAAGTGGCTGTTCGGTCGGTCACAGACAGAAGGGGACATGCACTTTTGCTTTATGAATTTATAGTTCGCCGTGAGTCGTTATTCGAGCTCGTTTTTCATGCCTCCGATATTGAAGTGTCTCTTAATTTGAATGTACTTTTGCGAAAAGTTGAGTATCTCGACTTGCAATGTTTTTGCGCACTGGTAAGGGAGCTGTGCAGTCAAAAATGGAAATTATTAATCCATCAACTTCTATAAAAATGCAATAGTTGATTAACACAAAGAAAAAAAAGAAAAAATATCAAAGTTAAGAAAGCCAGTCATATTTTTAGTCGGTTGCTTCGAAGTCAAAATTAAGGCACTAGCGTAAAATGTTAATTATAGTTCAAATCTTAAAAGCTCTTTTTTTTAAAAAAACAAAACGTGATAAAAAAAATATTTTATAGTATAAAATAAATTTTTTAAATTATTTCTTCATTATTATGTTTCTATTAATTCTATTTCAGTTATCATTTTGTTCAGTAGGCTGTAAATTAATAATAGTTGTCCGACAATACCTTGTATAAATTAAATGTACAGAAACTTGAGATATCTATTTGGAAATCCATTGTACTAATACCAAGTGGGAAGGTGCAGGAGCTAGCAAAATCTATGGGCCTATACCTACTAATATCTAGATCCAATAAAGCTATGAGTTATTGTAATGCTTACTCTATTATAAGGCCTATTGATTCCCTGTAATGTAAACGTAGGTGGGAATTCATTGCTATTTTATGACTCGTGTTAAATAAATTTACATGGTGTTAAGGTTTAATTCGCTGTTCATCTTTATTGCTTTTGTGTAAACCGATAGGTTTATGGTTTATTTGTTTATTACATATTTTAAAATAATCGAAGTAAACACATATTTTTCAGCAAAAAAACGCGTTTTGTTGATGTTTGAAGTTATTACCAGAAGCGCAATATCTCAAAGCACATAATCTGGTTTGTGATCATAAATCCGCATTCGGCAAGCCAACACATGGATGTCACTATGATGGCATAGTGATGGCTTGTTTTCAATTAAGCAAATCTTTCCAGCAGGCAATGATCTCCCTAATTGAAAGCCAGCCACGTCAGCATGGGATAGGCTTATCATTTTAGTTTTTATTGCTTGGTAACTCTACTGAGGACCTGATCCTGTAGATATAATAATATGTGAGTCACGCTAAGCTGATTTTCCTCAAACGGCACTATAAACTAAACCCTTTGAATTATCGAGTTCAGAGTAAAAACAAAGAAAACCGCATTACTTAGAGGACGAGCTCTGGACTGCCGGAATGAGTGCCGACTACTCTTTGTCAACGTAAGAGGCACTATATCTAACTGATGTTCACCGCACGCTGCGTAGAAATGTTAGAAATCGTAGCTGGAAATTCAAAATTAATTTATTAAATTCGGAACAAATGATAAGAAAATTCACACAAGTTTATTCTCACTCCAGTATTCACATAAAATATTACAAAAGGTTAGATTTCAAATTCAAAGTCGCTAAGAGTAAAACTTGTTTTTAGCCTAAGTAATTTCTACTTATCAAATTAGGATCAGTCAAAGTGAATTTGTTTTGGGGTTCTCCTTCTGGTTATAAGCTTTTTCTTGATATTTAAAATGTAACACCTACGTAGGTAACAAAAAGCATTAAAACGGGTGTTAAAAAGTTACTTAGTAATGAAGCTTGTTACTCAGTAAAACTCTGTTATCGCCTTATAAGATTGAACTGTGCAAAGTTCCGCTTTATGTAACAACCCTCAACTCATCAAACTATTAAATCTCGCGCCCAAACCCAAAATCTTCACAAAATGGCAACGCAAACAGACGTTCGCATAGTAATGCGTACTAAATTACATTCCGGCGTAAACACGTACAGAGCCCGTTATTATCACGACTGTCCCAATGTCGTGCCATTCGCAAAGCAAATGTCCCAATTATCATAGCTAATGTGCTGAAGAAATGAGCGAAGACTGAAGTGGAGCGGTTCCCTTTCCGGTAGTGGTTTCTGAAGCTGAATATCTTAGAAGCTGCTATGTAAAGAATATTAAAGTAGCGTTTACTTATCTTCAAGTAAAATTGAAATATTTAAGATATCAAATCAGTTTATGTATTTTTTAGTCAGCAATGGTAAGTAATCACTAGCGGCCATGTATGAAAAGAGCTAATGCACTTGAATTAATAATAACTAAAACTGAAAAGAATAGTAAGTATCTAAGAATACTTTTTATTGGTGTGCTTAAAATTTAAAAGCATAAATAAAACCAATCAGTGCCGCGATTCTTGCAACATTGCACAAAATTTTATCTTAGACAGTATTTTAAAAATACTTAAAGTTATACTTCGAAATAGCCGGAAATAAATACTTTGTATCTGGACTGCGATTCCATTTAATGGTGATATCATGACCGAATTTTTAAGCCTCTACTTTATAACTCTCTCGAGCCTCAGACTCGGTTATCAGTTATCTCACAAGCGAGATGTTAAATTGAGTTTAACTGCTTGCGAATAAAGATGTCCTTCCGAGATAAAAATATCGGACGGGGTAGAAAGAATTTTCTAGTTTTCTTCGGAACGGTCTCAGAGGCAGAGGGTTCGGAGTGACAGTAAAATTAGATAAGTAGAGGATAGTCCCGCTTCGGTCCGGCGTCCGTCTTGTGGCTTGAATCAATCGCAGTAAAACATGGTGAAGGGGGACCGAAGCATTTGCCGACAAGCTAACAAGCTTCATAGGATTCGGAGTCCTAACTCCTTGGATTAGAGATTATGGCTGCTTAAGTTGCCAGCAAGATTTAAATGTGTCGACGTGTATATCTGTTCGCTTTGCCGTAATGACACGAAACGAGTGGACTTTGAACGAAAACGAGGATATCAGAATGGATTACAGACATCTCCCGCGAGTCGACGAGACGAAAAATGCACTAGAACCAACGTTTCTCGTAAGTAGATGCATTTATCTCATTCCGTTTTTCTCGCTTTTGTAAATGGTTGAGACTTAGATAAATACGTGTAATACGAACGGCCAATTTGTTTTGGTCTTAATTTAATATTTATGCCCAGTAAATTAATTTGCTGAGTACACAGATTTTATGTAATGAATTTGGGATCATGAAAATTACATTTTTGATTAGATTTTTTTGGTCTGGTCATCTGGTGTAAAGTCAACCACATTGCCTGATTTGGTTTTATCTGAATACAATAAACATAATTATTTATAACTGCTGCTTTGCTGAGGGGCTAGTTTTTTGAACACCTACATATAAACAAGCATATTAGTAGCGTAAGATCACAGAACAAGAAAATTTTCTCTTTTTCTTTTCTATGCGTAAGATTGATGTCTTACGTCAAAAGTAGATACGTTAGAGAAAATAAATGATAATGTTATAACAAAGAAGCTTTCTTAGTGCATGATTTAAAGTATGATACTTAATCGTGTGGAATATAAAGCATTAAGCAAAACTTTAAAGCTTATCACTGGATGTCTTTTCTCGTTTAAACAGTAAAAAAAACAAGCGTGTTGTTGAAGCATCCTATCATAATAACGATGCCTTAATTTCAATAATGGAGGCCTTTGCCTTTCATGGGACATTATGGGCTGATACGTTTTACTACATGCCATGGGCTTCTCCTCTGCCTTGAAATTGGCAAATATAATAAGCAATTTCATTATGTATTGTGTGTGATACAATACATAATAAAATTGCTTATTCAAATATTTGCCAATTTAGAAAAGAAACCAAAAACCATCTCCTTAAATACATTCCAAAACCTCGACTTTCCTTTTGATTTCACACTGAAAAATTTACTATCGAGAAAGAAAACACTCGAAACCTTGTTTAACTTTCCCTAGCGTCAGAGATTGATTTTTATAAACCCGGAGCATTGATTAATCCAGAGTTTGAACATCCGATCTCAAAGGCATCATCGGTGGTTTCAATCGCCATAACATTTAGTGCACGTGTCGAAAAATGAAATTGATTTTACCCCCCCAGTCATGCTGCGTGCCGTATCAGCAAGCCTCAAGTGGTTAGGGAGACGCAGCGCTAATAACTACCAGGGAAGCTGCCAGAGATGTTTATTTAATGGCGTACCCATAGACACTCTAATGGGGATTCGCACACAACATCCAGCTCTTATTAAAACGGAGTAAAGTCCAAAATGATTTTGATTTTCCAACGCCGCCAGCGTAATTTTTTTGACGCGCTTCAAAACGCGACAAGTGTACCTATAGGATGCGACCTCAAATGTTGCAACTGTTTTGTTACGAAAATAACGGGAAAGGGAGCAGTTTTTTTTTTAATCATGTAAAAATATGCCCCGTGTTGATGTTTTTCTTTTCAATTCGTTGGTGAAATTTACGCTTGATTGGTTTTGAATGAGACGTAATATCAAAAATGTTTTGGTGCATTGATTGAAATTATGAAAATACCGAAACATTATGTTATATTAAAAACTTTCTGAGAATTTGTTCAACTATAGAATTGGGTAAGACTACGTTTTTGCAAGAAGTAGTTAGCGCAAGTCGTATAAAAAACTAGATAAAAATTATTATAAAGCTTATCTTGTGTATGAAATAAGAATTGGTACTTAATGTGTACTTAGCCTGTATTATAAGTTCAATTAGTCATATTCAAGTAATATGTAGTTGAAAGTTCTGAGTTAAGTAATTGTTGACATTGATCAAAATTATGGAAAACTGATGTAATCGAAAAAAATATGATTATTGTTAAAAATAAAACAACACATTGTTAGAAATCACCACTCAACAGGTTGCAAAAAATGCGTGACTTAACGATATATTTTAGGCTTATTAATTTCCTGTTAGACAAGGAAATTATATCATCACAATATTCATTACTCGAAATCACGTGGGCGTAAGTACACCTTCAGAGCGTTGTAAGGTAATACACCTAAATCAAGCTAATGTGACATTTCTGGCATGTGCCTGCCACCAGTGTTAGGCCACAGTCTAAACACGTCGAAAATTTTCAAGTTTTTAAATAGGAATAATTTTTCATTCAATTCATTTTCAAAGAGTGGCATCAGTTTATATTGTTCTCGGCTTCGCTTGTGTGTTGTTAATCATAATGTATGTATTATTATATTATCATTATGTTTTTAGGATTACAAGAAACAACATTGATTTCCAATTTTTTTCTAGTTATGCGAGCACATTATAAAAATTATTATTTAAACAAAAAAACAGTTAATTTTAGAATGAATTTAATAATACAAATACCTCGTTAACACACGTATGGAGTAAAATGAATCCCCTAATCCGGTGGGAACGTTTATTTTCTTTCCTTAGGAATTTTATAAAATATGTTTCGAGTTACAACGAAAAATTCCGTGGCTGGCGTGAATATGTTGACAAGTCTAAAATTGCAATTTTACAGGGCGGCCGTTTTAAAGTTTGGCGTCGCCTGGTAAATCAGGATATTATATTAAAAAATGGCTGTGCCTTTGAATATAGGTATTTTTTTCTGATCTTTCGAACGGTGTAAGCCTCATTGCATAATTCAGTGTAGTTTTCTTTAAAAAAGACTTGTCAATTCATTCACCAACGACTTATCAAGTTATTCACCATATATTAAGGATAATTTGCTTCATAAAATTATTAAAGTATTAAGTTACATTAAATTTAATCACAATTAACTTTTTCAGTTACAATTTTAAGACATTAGATTATTTTTCAGGACCTATTTTATTAACATTTTATCCAATTTTCGACAAAATAACATCTATTATAGCTTAGAAATTTATTTTCTCTTAAAAAGTATGTATATTTATGTTTTTTCTTCTTTTCTTAACTTTATGACCTTCTTCTTCTTTTTACCTCAGCTTCTTTTCCTTTTCCATAATAAAAAGTATTTAGTTTTCTTTTCTAGATCAGGATTCACTTCATCGATGTCTGGGTAAATGCTCTTACAATCAGTTTTGTTTAGATTTATGTAAAATTCATAAAAAAATATATATATACGTCAATTAAATCAGGATCTTTGGAAACTATACGCCTGTCAAACCGATGACAGCTGTCGAAGGAGTCATGCTAGATTTTACAAGGTATAAGAGGGATTTTTGGAAGTTGCCAACGAACTGAAATAAAAACCCTTTATTAGTGGGAACTTACACATTATAAGGAACCCCTGCACGAAATTTCTAATTTTTATTTCAATTTGACTCTGCTACCTCCCTTGGGGGGTGTATTTTCCTAAAACCCCCTTGGATTTGAATCTGACACCGAAACAAAAATCTACATCAAAACAAGACTTACTTTTAAAATTACAGAGTTTTATACAAACTTCCTTACCCCTTTTTACCGACTTGGGAGGTGAATTTCCAAAAAATTCTTTCCTTAGGGGGAACTTACGCATTATAAAGAATCCCAGTACAAAATTTCAAGTGCTAAGTAGTGTAATTGGTCAGTCAGTCTATGGGTTTCATACTGTTTTATAGGCTGGTGGAAGTTTAGTCTATACAAATAAAGAGGAAACTGACCCTGGGAGGTAACTTCCATATGCCCCATTAGTGGAACTTACACATAATGAAGCACCCCTGTTCTTCACCCCCTTTTTAATTTTCTCGGGGGGTGAAATATTCAAATACCCTATTTCTTAATGGAAACTTACACATTCTAAAGAATTTGGTAAAATGTCAAATTATAATTTTAAACCCCTCTTCAGCTGCCTTGGGGCTGGATTATCAAAAACCCCTTTTTATTTTAAACTGACACCTAAGTAAAAATCTATAAACTAAAACTTTAATAAAATATAAAATTAATGTACACGACTTGAAATCAAAGGCTCGAAGATCAGATGAGTCTACAGTCTGGCAGCACATTAAACGATGCTTCCTGGTGAAGTGTCCCTCAATGAAATAGGCCACAGTGGCCGCTTACCATCAGGTGGTCTGTGTGTCTGACTGCTAACCGACTTAGAATAAAAGAAAGGGACGAAGTTTCATACAAACTATGAATACTTTTCTTACTCCCTTAAGGGGTGAAACCCCTTCTTAGTGGAAACTTACGCATTATAAAGAATTCATGTACTAAGTTCCAGGGTCTTGAAGTTTGGTCTGGGCATTACACCAAATGACTCGTCGAATCGGAATATATGTAGATAGCGTTTGTTCCCAAATAATATTATTTGTTATATTTTCAAGTAAAATAAATGCTGTTTTGGGTTTGTGTTGGGTGTAAATTAAAAACCTTTACTGGGCATTTACTCCATTCGTCTATATACGTCCACGGCTACAAATCATCTTTCCATACGTCCCATTACTTACCAGAGTTATTGAACGTAACGTATTACTATAATTTTAATTTTATTCAACAAATTTGTTCCATGCAGCAATTAATTCAATTGCTTCCATAAAACGAAAAACCCACATAAGAATTCGATTGGGGAATTTTCTATCTCTTTTCTCAGTTGAAAGTAAAAAATATTTATGTTAAAAATTTAGGAAAAAATTATTGAAATCAAGGCTTTTTTTTAAAAACACGAATGATAACTAAAATATCTCCATTAGAGCCTCAAATGGCCAATTTGGACATAATCCAATATTCTCGCCGTAAATCAAAGTTTTTGATTTTGATTTTTGAACGTTTTGTTACACGTAAAAATAATCAAAATTTGGCAAGTATGTACATTTAAATCAAAATTGTGGTTTGTATTTTAACAATTATACATATCACGTTTGAAGTTGCTGGCATTACGCGGGAATAACTTGACAACTCGACATAACAACCTTTGATTCAACCTATTTTAACCGGTCCTTACTGAATACCTGAACATGTCAATTTATGTTTATTTGTGTATGAAATTCGTAAATGAGTAAGTCTAGTTGTATATTTTTGTGCATTGTGATATGAATTGACCATACATTGATAAATCGAGTTGTGAATCTTTATTCTTAGTGTTAAGTAAAAATATTATTTGATAAGTCAGTATGTCCGATGGTGTTCAGCAAAAATGTAGTTATTCAGTTATGAACGACGGCAATTTTACCGCCTTTTTTCAACATTTTCAGCTGAATTTTTTTTCAGGGATGTGTCATGACCATAGGAAGCCATTAAGCCAATAAAAAAAAATCATGCAAGTCGACTTATCATTTTCACCATTAATGTAGGCATATTACGGGGAAAACTGTTGATTATAACTATAGTATTACTTAATGATTTCTAATATTTATATGGTTACTACTCATTAAAATAAAACAACTTTAACGTCGGGTTTAATTTCAAAATTTTAGTAGATACGGTAAAATTTTTGTTAAAATACGTTATTATTTTAAATATTCTTGATAACTTACAATATATTTATTAATTGCTTACGACTATTTTGCAGACAATTTTAACGGAGCAATGAAAATTATTAAGCTATCCCACTGCATATCGTACACTGTGTCACTACACGAATAATTCGCAAAGCGTATGCCCAGATTATCATTTGAATGTGCCCTCAGACGATTGTTGGATCTCGTGACAGTTGTACAATGGGGGAGCTGGCCTGGGGCAAAATATTTTTACAGAATAAAAACCGGTGTATTCTGTATCCGACGAAATTACATTTTTATCTGCCACGTTTTGTGTTGCCTTCTTTATCTGCCTTCGTAATAGAGACTAATTGCTTCGCCATTGGAGTTTTATTGCGAAATAGTCATTGGTGAAAAAATTACACGTAAACAAAATTTTTGAGATACTAAGCAACTTTCTGTAGTTAGAATCCAGGTATGTGAAAGCTTCCGGAGGAGAATGCGTCGTTGCACCAAAACCGCACGCAACGGAAACCTGAGGACATGTGTGGGACTTGGGACTAAAGCTATTAGTCCCAGTACGTACTAAGCTCTCCTGGTTTTCTGCGTTCTTTAAGAAGAAATCCAAGATCCAGAATGACATATAAAATAGTTTTCAATATTGATAGGCTATCAGAACGGCAAAATTAAAGAGCGCACGTTTTATTCTCAGGTACAAAGTCATAATTATTAATGCAGCGGTTTATTAGAAACTCATTTTGACGACTCAATTTTGGCGAGCAAGTATCTACTCGCATTTTATTAAAGCGCTTTCATTTCGAATGACTTGCTAATATCATAATAACTGCGCCGTGATTTTACAAAAAGGCTAAAGGAAACTTTGAATCTAAGAAGTTGTTTCTACATAAATCATAATTTCAATGCGTGGATAACTTTGGAGATAAAACTGGGTTTGGTAGATAAGTGAGGTGTAAGTATAGAATACTAGATTTTTTATACAGTAATTCTTTTTTGGACTCAAAATTAGATGTTCTACTTTAGATATATATACAAATCACGCCAGATAAAAACATAGCAATAATTTTTAATTTTTAGAATGAATTACATTTGTAAAATGTCAGCTTAAGTAAAAAATACCTATAACTTTACTTGTCTTTAAAATAGGTTAATGGATAACATGTTACAATAATTTCATTATCTTTCATCCTTATAAATAAGAATTAAAGAGCGTCTGTTTTTTTTTATTCCGAAGCAATGTCTTAGTTACCAGGACGTCTTTTTACCTACTACGACATTAAAACAAAATCGGGATAATATTGTGAAAATCTCCGTTAAACCAAGTAACATAAGTTATTAAGCCACATAAAGACCTACTTCCAGTAAATGCCAATTGCCTGTTCCAAGAAAGATTTATATTTCTCCTGGGCGTTTAAAGAAATTAAGTGTTCTCCGTAAGAATTAGAGACCTGCCTATATCAATAGAGCTTCGTCTACGAAGGCCCAAGAGGTATTAGTATCCCTTACAGATTCAGCGATCCGTTGTTTAAACCTACCTCTTTTCCGAATTCTGGTCTCGTGTCCACTGTTTATTAAGGTTACTTTTCAAATACAGAAATGCTAGTGGAAATTGGACCTTAAGTCGATGCAGGAAGAATATAAGTACAGTTATTGTTTGTAGGAAAATAGTTGTGTCCCTTGTCGTCACAAACGACTGTCAGGCTCAATCTTCTGATTACTGAATGCTGATCTTGCCCAAATTCAAATGTTTGTTCGCGTACCTTTGAATAATTTAATGGAGAAGTTTTATTTTGATTATTCGGCATTTTCACGCCTGAACCTTTATTGTTTTCTTTTTTCTGACAGACTCAATTTAGGTTTCCTCAATATAGGTCTAAATAAGCCCAAACCTAAATGTAAGCTAAAAACGTAACATGACATACACAGGTATTTTAAAGAATCATTTTGTAAAGTTTTTACACTTGCACGTGACTTGTAAAATACATAGGTACTTGTATGCGACGTTTGGTTTGGGCCGTTTGATTTAATAAATTGGTAGACACTTCGTTGGTGTTTTGGTCAACTAATAAGGTACAACCGGCGACCCGCTGGGTCGTTTGCCGCCTCTAGCATAAGAAAAATAAATACACAATGTACAAAAAATCAAAATAAACATCAATATATTATTATAAACTATACCCGAGAATACATGACACTTTTTTTTGGTTTTTTTCGATTCTCATTTTTAAGATCATTTTACAAATCGTTCTGATTGTCTCCAAGTTACAAAAACACCGTGCCCGATCCCCACAGTAAACAACGGTAATATTCACACGGTAAATTGCTCACCTTCCGGCCATCATTGAAAACGACCCGGCTCGGACGAAAATAGCAAATTATCGAATTGTAATAAATTCTGTAAAATGAAATCGGTGACCGCAGACTGGTGCGGTCTAGTGGTTGTTTTTCATCTAGATGCCACCAATTTGAGGGGCTTTTCCGTTACATTTCGAGTTATTTGTTTTAATATGAGCAGTTTTATGTTGGGAAATGGAATTTAATTCGTTCTTTTATGAATTTCATCGGTGTGTTTAAGCTCTGTACAAGGGAATGTACAAAATGGCTGGCGCCTGCTGCTTGATGCAATAATCCGCAAAAGTAGCTGCGTTTTATATTTAACGTTATCAAAACAGCACGCTATTATTTCATCTGCAACTTTTACGGCTACTATACAAAATGTTAAATCTTTATATTTAATGTTTTATAAATTGTCAAACCTGTATGGCAACATATCGATCGATAATTTTAATGTTTTTTTATAGGTATGTAATAGTCTTGAGTGACCCTGCCAACTTCCAGATAGGAGACATTATTAATAAACATAATAGTAAAAACATATAGTAGACGTCTTTGAATAATCAAATTAAGTTCTGAGAATAATTTTATTTTAAACTTTTGACAGTATCATATTAAAAAACGCTCTATACTGACCTAGAATCAAAAACACACTTTCAATATACAATATAGAAAGGATCCAATTCCAGGTGCTTATGTCTTTTCCGTAAATAATAAACGACTTATTCTTATTCATAGAATATTGAGACAAGATTGTATAGGTTGTTTACCAGGGAAATGTTAAGTGTGCTGGTAAATCTCTACCATTTTGTTTACACAAGCAATATTTACTATTATTAGGATTGTTGAATCATTATTAGTAAGCCTTCAATATATGTATTTGTCTCTGATATTTAAATTAATGTTCTTCTAGGTAAGTTGCGCCTTCGGCGACCAATCTTTTCTATCGTCTAAAACTCTAAAAGATACTTATAGTAAACAAGTAAGTGCTCAAACATAGGTGCACTCCATATTTTACTTACCCCCACATTCATAGCATGGTGGGACAACAGTCGTATGCCATATGCTACAAATCAAAGGCTTGTAATTCAGAGGAGCCTACATTTAGCAACATTTCCTGGTTAAGTCTCCCAATTTTAGAGGCTGTAACAGCCATTTACTATCTGAACATCGGCAGCGTCTGATCTAGCAAGAAATGTGGTTGGTATATACATAATTATTTATCTAAAAGGACTTTACAGCGACTATAATTTCAATCTCAGAGCAAACCATTACCATCATATCGTGTATTTATTATGTCGCCGTGCCACTTACAAAATGACCCACGCAAAACTGAAATTGCTCAGCAAATTCAAGACGGGAAGCTGCGCTCAACGACAATGTTGGTCATAAAATCAGCGAAGTATAACTCAAATAACACGCCCATGCCTTTACGTGTAAACTATTCTTCATCGCGATAAGATAATATTCCGCAGAAATCATGAATTATTCCGATCTGACATCGCCGGGAAGTGTAGAAATATTTTCTTTGTCCTAGAGTTGACTGTTCATGCGATACCGAATCGCAGTTACGGGTCGGCTAGTATTAAATCACAGGTCTCAGATGCAACTGGAGTATTATCAGTCATTGATACGGGAATTTGATAGCAGTAAATGTGTTTGTATTGAGATATACAAATGTTAAGAAGTAGCAGTTAAAGGTACTATCTTTTAAGTCTTTAAAGTAATATTTTTAAACTAAATCACGCGCCTAAAAAACTGACAGTGTAGGACTTTTTCAACAATGATTTGTGTTTTGAATCAATGTCAAAAATATTTTTAAAAAATATTAATAAAATAATATGAAGGTTAATTATTTTAACTGATAACATGTTATTCAATAAATGAAATTTACAATAAATAAGATTTACAATAAATTACTATTGATCAGAACCTTATTTTGTCGTAAATGAAATATTTCTTTTAATTTCTTTAAAGTATTATTTTTATACACTTTTAGTTTCTACACGACTAATAAACATCGACTCCAATATACGCAGTAGGTGGATAATCTCAAAGCCTATCATGTAAATTCACTTGATTCTACAATTCGAATTGTTAGTCACTGATACCAGTCCTAGTCACTCGATAAAAGCTATAAAAATACTCGTAGGCGCGCGCCTGCACCTAATCTACGAGCGTAAGCGGATCACGTCAGCTTATTTGTGTTTGTTATGAGATTGCAGCCCCTTGGCGCCTTCACTGCAGTTGTCTTGCAATTGCCCTTTCCGTTGGCAAACAGGACTGGTTCATAATACTTGTACCTATCAGAGATGGGCGAATTGCGACATTGTGAAGAACGAGGGATGTAGGTCTTTTCGGTCAAACATTATACTTTTAGTAAAAAAATCGTTTTCCTTTTGCGCTCATTATATTTAGGTATAATTATATTTATTATTAACTGTATATGGAACAAGTCAAATTAATACAACGATACATTGGATACATATTAATTCCTAAAATACAAATAAGTGTAAGTAAACATAATTATTATACTACTCATCAAACTATTGTAAAACGATTCATCCAAGTTTTGTACACAGGTGCTCAGAAATCAAGAAGATGAGAAATGAAAAGTTGGTGCAAAATGATATAACTATCGTTTTCATTACATGTTATAATGATAACGATGACTTGATTTATATAATGGATGCACCAGCATCGTATTGAGACATTAATGTACAAATACATTAAAGCGGCAAGCAAATAGTTTCTTTTTTTATATATAGCTTACAGACTGTCCCACTGCTGAGCAAGTCCTCGCCTATGCTTTTCCATGACTCTTTCCGAAGCAAGATCCTGCCAATCTCAGCAAAAAGAGTCGAGTTAGTCCGTCAAATATAGGAATAACCGTGACTTTTTTTCTATTAATACTATCAGATTGAGATGACGTAATCAGATAAATTTCAATGTAAGATCGGAACAAAACAAATGATTCACATTGATTCAGTTCACTTCTCACCACATCCCTATTACCTATCTGGTCTAAGCCTGGACAATAACGTACCTAATTTATGTTCGTCCCCCGAGTAATGACAAAGCAAACAGGCTGCTGAATAACTACCACTAGTATTTTATAGTGAATTGTAAGTCGTTTATTTTGATAAATACGATTTCATGACGGGGAAATGAAATTATTGAGCGCTAAGGCAGTTTAGTTACAATGTTGTGTGGTACTCGCATTAATCGTGACTACTTAATTACGATTATATTCTGAAGCGGTGGTTTATAACGATTAGTCTAATAAAGTCTTTATAAAGGAACCTCGAGTAAGATTGAACTAGAATAGGCATTGTACGTTAACTTTGTAAGAGATCGGTATTTAGTTTTTTAATGAGAATCGTGAAGTATACTGCTATAATGGCTGAATGCTTGTGTTTTTTCTTTTGTTTTGTGGATATTGGTATCGAGGATTAGGTTTTTGTTAACTATTAATTAACAGCCCTCTTCCGACACGCTTTTTAGTTCTTTTTATTTGGGAATCAATCTTGAGATATTGCAACTTCTAGCATGTCTTCATCCAAACATTTTGATGGGATAATTTTCCAAATACAGTGCTATCCCCATTTGTCATTTTGTCTTAAGATAAATAGGATTCTAAATTGGATTAATCCCTATGCATGATCTGGAAAATGGCCAATAATTATTATAAAGCATTATTCATTGATGACCGGGGACTGTACTATGACGTCACACAAGGGATCTAATAACGGTGATCAATTACAATTGGCAACCGTGGCTAGGGAGGGGAACATGACGTATCGCCTAGAACCTTTGCTGGACATAATAATTTTCTTGCGCTGAGGGAGAAAATAATACGTAATGACTGATAAGTATTAGCAGTTCATGCATGTAGTTAATACAATTATTAGGTGGATGTGTACACATTACATAGAAAATGAGCTTAGTTCTTACGAAATTCAGTGTGTGACCATGAATCGAACCCACGACCTCCTGGTTTTACACCTGAATCAGTCTTCCACGGACGCGGTCAAAGGATTTTTTTTTTAAATTATTTTATTTGTTTACAAAAAGGCAACTAAAGAAATAATAAATTACAAAATGGTGCTGGCGATTAGACTAGGATGACTGATCACAGATTCTTTTATGATAAACACAAAAACAAGATACAACAACTAAAATCGTCTCGAACAATCGTTTAGAACCTCTTAAGGCACATACTACAAAATCCGTTTTATTATCGGCGTGTATCAGGAAATCTAGTGCAGTGCAAGACTTACATTCAGGTCACACATGTGGTAGTAAATTTATTCAGTGTGTCTAAGGCTAACATTTAGACCGCTTTGCTTTGAGCCCGTACTGTTGGTGTGCTCTCCTGGAGGCTAGAGATAACAGAACTACCTACGGTAACGTGTGCCTAGCATTTTAACACGTTCGGATGTGAGGTAGTTTTCTTCGATAGAATTTTTAATGGTACCGTATTGCACCTACGGTGATCAATGAGTTGTTAAGTTTATAAAGCGTTCTAGTTTCTAAGAACAGAGTTATTGTTGGGTTGTTCGGATATTTTATTCGTATGATGTCTTATAGAAATATGAATTTGCTCAACGAAGTTATTGCAGGGACAAAAAAATCGAAACAAAATTAACTTTACAATCTATTTTTTTACTTCATTAGTTGGCAGACAGACACGCAGCCCAGCTGATAGTAAACGGCCACTGCTGCGTCCATTGAGGAAAGATGTATTTTTTTTAATTGTACTAAATAATGTTGCATATAAATACATTTCTCTTGATAATTACAATTTAATATGCTTATACAATATTCGGCATTATACATTGCAAGCGCGGTAAAATCTATCTGTCAATCTTCCAGACTAGTGCAGGGCACCGTACGCGGTGACCATTATTGATGTCTCAATCGAGTGAACCAATTTATTCGTATAACAATAATAACGAATTATGGACGTTTATTTGTGAATAAAATTATTAGGGTGAATAATATAGGTGATTTTGTAGGTGTTAAACGAATCAAATATTGTATTTATTATTCTAGTCGTTTTCTATAAAAGGATATAGAACCAATAAAATTCTCTTACTGTTTAAGAACATTATTGTAAAACATAAAATAGCTAAAACCGACATAAGAATAAGAAAACAATCTGATTACTATTGGAAAACGGTTTTATAGCCCACCAATGGGATGCTGTGTACGAGTAAATGCTCGTTATACTCAAACATGGTTTGTATGAGTAACACAAACAATGTCGTGTTTGAGGTAAGTATCAGCCTAGTATTGTCCCACAGCAGGGTAAAGGTATGTTTATTTCGTTTTGATTAGCTATCAATAAAGTAAAACAGAAGAAGGACATATAACCCACACATGGCCGTAGGTCTCGCTGGACTGCGGTTAAGATGCATCACGATATAAAAGAGTCTTCTTAAGCCTGAAGTTTTCTTCCGTTCCAACTGAACTTTCTATATTATAATTTTTTGCTGGTCTCGTTATCTTATTTCATTTCAAAAGGAAATGAATCCCTGTAATCCGACTTTCCATTCACACTTCTTTACCCACACGTTTCATTAATATAAATGACCCGTCGTCACTCGCACCGCACATCAGGCGTGTACCTAACACTCGTAATGGATTGCTTCACAGATATGCAAATTGTAAAATTGTGCCTTTATTAAAACGTTCTGAAGTAAGATCATTATTCTATAACGCGTTATGAGAAGGGTTGCCGGATTCCGGTATTATTTTATATAATAAAAAAGAATATTATTTTTGACAAGATAAAGCTTATTGGTGAGATGTGGTAAACAAGTCGGCTTGTGTTAAAGTAGTTTTAAAATGGAAGGCAGCTTACTTTTAGGGCATTTTAGAAATCTTCATTATTTAAAATTCTTTAGTTTAATTCACTACTTTATTATTCTGGCGTAAAAGTTTTTCAAGTTATTTCCAATTAGACTAAATTTTTCTTAACGACTTTCATAATATTATGATAACAACATTTTATAAACGAATTCTTATTCATAAAATATCATCTATAGGTACTTGATATAAAAAAATATAAAAAGCTTAAATAAATGTCACTTATTTAAATCGAAAGCCACACTTTGTTTTTTTTTAAAACAGCTTTTTCCCAAGCCCTCTTAGAGTTTCATTGTCAGGTAAACAAATTAATTATTTCACAAACCTCCAAAACTAACAAATAGTTTTACCATAGCAATATCGTTTTCATTATAAACCCTTTCGTTATTTTCACTCAATTTATAATTTAAACACATTAATCCGAAACGCTTTTACAGTGACAAAAGCGGACCTCTCCTAAAACTAAATCCTTAGTGAAAACAAACGCAGTAAAAGTAAACTCCGACCAATTAGCGGTTGACAACCCTAGTTGTCGGTAACGCGTAAACAGAAGTCGGTAACGAACCGAAGCGGCGCGCCCCTGCACAAATTTGCAATTTCGATTGGGACTGTTTGCGTATAGGTACCTGCATTGTGTGCTCCCATAGCGAGGTGCGTCACACACTGCAGCTATAGCATTTTTATCGCTCTCCTATTACGTAGTCGATTAATCGGAGTTGATGCGCCAATGATATTTTATTCGTAAAATATATTATTATTATTAATATTTAGAAAAAAAGAACTTATAATAAGTCAATGAAATTAATTAGTATTGAGTTACTGAAACTTAAATTATACGTTAGCGAAATTACTTTAAAGTCACAATCATAATAAATATTGAAAAACGTCCGGCATTTTCTGGTCATCTGATAGAGGTAAATTGAAAATTAATTTTGTGGTATTTTAATGAATATAAAAATAAAATAAAAGTTAAATTAACCCGCGCTGGGCCCGCGTGGGGAGTATGGCCCACATTATCCCACACCTTGAGATAAGGCCTATGTCCCAGCAGTGGGAACGTACGGCTGGATGATGATAAAAGTATAATTATTTTTATAGGATTTTCAGTAATATCTTAGTTAATTGGATAATAATTGCTCCTATTTTACCGCTTAGCCGTACTTCGCTCATCTCTCTACCAGTGTAGTGCATACTTTAGATATGGCCATTTTAAAAATGCACCCATAAGTCGCTTATGTTAATTCGTGTTACTTAAAGGACACGGGCGAACATCCATAGAACGTTGGGCCTTGATTTTTTATGAATTACACTTACCGATTTACTATTATTATGTAGAAAATGAAGTAATATTCCAAATACACTACAATTTATAAATCCACTCCCTGGGAAAAAATAGTTATAGGATGATTTTAATTTCTACAAAAATAACCCCAATTGTCGAGTTCACTGGATCCGTTGTAAGAAAAGCTTAGGTCGTTTGTTTTAGCTGAAACCGTCATTTAAACGTAGCGAAAGTCGTCAACTATTAAACCAAGAATTCCAACAATAACGACAATACAAAATTATTCACATATGTTATTCAAAACAAACAGAAACGAATGATTGACAGACGTTGTATGGCATTTGATTTTTTTTTGACTTTTCTGTTGCCATAATTTTTTCAGAAAATTATCGTGCCTCTATTCTAAGCTGTCATTTGTATGGGACCTGATCGGAAAATCAGTATTTAAGTAGGTATCTTAACTAGCAACATTATTATTATTCTACCGGACGTACTATGCACTATGCACATAACACACCGGATGCACTACAAAACCAATAGTATTTTCATTTATTAGATTATATTTTTATCCCGGGGTAAAAATATTAATTAAAATTGAATTTAAATATTAAAAATCTTGTAACGAATATTAATTATATTTTGAATAGTGGAACGAACGCTTAAGATCGAGCCCATTTCTGCCGATGTCCTTTCCCCTTTTATTTTAACATTCGGTTTTAGGATCAAACATTGTGATACGATACGAAGTATGCAGGGAGTTTAAAATATGATAACGAAAAAAATTGGTTGCCACATTTTCTTTTCATCCTTACTTGTAAATTACCTACTCCAATTTATTAAGGTAAGAACATACTTAACACGTTCAGTGCGTTATGAGGTCGAAACGCCCCATGCGTGACTTCTTGCTGGTGCGGCTGTCAAAAACACGTTCTTTCACTCTGTGCGGGGGACGACTATGATAATATTCCTAGTAGTATGACAGAGACAAATAAACAAAATCAATTCTATTACGAAATCTAATCACATGGTGTAGTTGATAAGACATGAGGTCGAATAGGTCTCATACGCACTGAATAAAAAATAATCAATTACAGTGCGGAGTGAGGTCAAATCTGCCTCATAAATTTTAGGACTCATAGCCGCACAGGGTGAAGTGCTGCTAGTTTAGTGTTGTGATAAGTGTCGATATGGGAGCACAGGGAGTCACAGTTTGTTTTTTTTTTAATCCAACTGTTTTTTTTTGTAAAGATTACGTTCCAATCTATTTGCTAATTATTCACTTAAAATAATTAATTTAACTTTTATTTAGTAAATAGATTTACATAGCATCACAGCTGTAAGCTCTTTGGCTTTCCAAAGCGATAGTAAACTTAAAAATAATAATAAAATGTCTTAAATGTTGCACTTTGTGTGTTCTTTACCCTAGGATTGAGTTGTTTCAAATGCATATTGATTGCGGCGATTGCTAAATAGTAGTCAGGGTGCAAAAAATACTAAAAAAATTGACACTCTTTGTGTTCAGTGTGACAAATTCTACTTCTTGCCCTGTTTTAATGAAAAACACTTAAACTAATACGTTTTAAAAT
The DNA here is from genome assembly GCA_949319885.1 of Mecyna flavalis. NCBI lineage: Eukaryota > Metazoa > Arthropoda > Insecta > Lepidoptera > Crambidae > Mecyna > Mecyna flavalis. Next base: position 15,118,190 of record OX439426.1, read on the forward strand.
ATAAGTATTATTATCGACACTGCAGCTTTCTTTTATTCCCATCACTAGTCGAGACACAAATCGAACTTCATTTCAGTGCGATGTGAGGCAGAACAGATGCCATATTTATATTTTTAATTTATTCAACAACGAAATGTCATAACTGCCGGCGAAGCTATATTTAGATTGAACCACTGTATATGTTTGTAATGGTAAAGTTTCAAGCTAATATTGTCTTTTTTGAACTAGAATTAAGGTATTTTTCAAAACATAACTTTGTGAGGCCGATAAGGTCTCATACGCACTGAAAAGAAGTTCAAACTTGTCTCGAAAAGACCTCATTCGCACTGGTTGAAATTCCTTAAAAAATGGCTTCGCAGTGAACGTGTTAATGATTCGCTAGCATACCTTTTAATTATTTTGAGTCTCTATTTTCTCTATAAAAATATTACATAAGTTTTTGGATTTTGGTTTTAAAGCCGCGTCTTTCAATATTTGTTTAAAATGCTGTTGTGGAATGCCCCAAAACATTTTTCCATTTCAGGCAAACTATTCTGCAATCGGTTTTCCCAAAGCCCAGGATTTAAAATGGGAATGGTAGATTTCTTTTATTTTCTTTCGAGTCATTTTTAAAAGCACACATGCACAAGCTCGAATTACAATATTTATAATAGGCTTAGATAATAGGCTATTTCTATTTGGTCTAGGTTATGATGCAGGCACATTGGAAAGAAAGCTAATACTATGTTTATGTATGTTTCTGTCGGTGAGTAAGGTTTCTAGAGCTCCATTGTGTTGGAAGCGAGAAAAACTTTTTTGCTGCCAAAACATTGCGTTTGTTTGAGGATTCAGGCGACTGGGACCACTATATAACTGGGACCGCGGTCCCAGTTGCCTGATTAGTTTTTATTTGTTTATTTCGTCAGGCGAGTGGGACCACCCGTAATTTTAACCACAAATCCATTGTTGAAATACAAGATTTAGTACAGTTAGCAGAAAAGGTGTCACAAATAAAACAAAGTTAATTTTTGCAAAGGTAAGTTAGTTGTTGTATTACCTACTTAAACAGTATAACAGTCTTAATTATGTTTTAAAAATCATGTTGGCTCATATGCCTTCTTAACTAGTAATTCTAAGTAAACATTCAGCAGAAATCTCCTCAAAACAATAATATAAAAATCAGTCTTAATGTCTCTTAACTTTATACACCATAAAGTAAGTACTCATTACTCCTATTATATATTTATAATAAAGTCAGAAGATGCACATATCGTGGTGTAATATTTATTTGCAATGACAATCATCTCCTCATAACAATGTTACTTAGCAACCGAATGTCACTTTTATGACAAATCCATACTGACACAACGCCGCACCGCCTGTCTACTCTCCATCCGTCTTACGAATTTTCGATCTACTCTTTGGTGTTTATGGGCGCCTGGTACTTCAAATAGAAGTTTTGCATCACTTCGCTTTTATTTTACATGAATTTTATTCACCACGCTGCCATTTTAGGATGAAATATTCCGTGTGATTACTCTTCGGTACTTATGGGCGCCTGGTACTTCAAATAGAAGTTTTGCATCACTCGCTTTTATTTCCATGAAATTCTACTCCGCAAAAATACTTGACCGTAATACTAAATAAAATAAAATCCTGAGTTATAACTTGATTTTTCTGTTAACTGTACATTAAAGGAAATTAGGTATATGGTCCCAGTCGACCGATTCAAAAATGTTATTAGGTAACTGGGACCGCGGTCCCAGTTTTATTTGGTCCCAGTCGCCTGAATCCTCGTTTGTTTTCCCTACACATTACATGGTCAGTAACGCGTGAGTGTTAGCTCTGGTGTTACAAGCGTTTATAAGCGATGGTAACCGCTTACCACCACGCGGGCCGTGAGCATGGGCGCCACATTTATGGTAGGAAAAAACCTAACATAATATAATGTAAATATTTAGGTGCTTCGCGATATCTTGCCTCGCCAAACTAAGCTTTCAACCAGCATTGATAGCGAGAATTCAATACCTATATTATATACTAAACTGCAATGCCAACGTAGAATTTATACATAATATATCTTTTACGGACATAACAAGCTTCCCAAATGTTTTATGGCACTAAAAACTATCACTAACTTTATATCTGTCAACCGTCACGTTAACCCAAAAACGGTCAGTCACATCGTTCTTAACAATCATTTTTATATACAATTTATTCATAAAAAAGTCTTCGATTCTCTTTGCTGTGATAGAATCGTAAAATCATTTTTATGTGATCTCTTGAATATTTCCGTTCCCATAGGATTTTTGTCACAATGTTGTTTTTACGACATGAATGTAAAATGGAGAGGTGCGCCTTTATCCTCGCAGTAACTTAAGCATAGGGACGTGTCCATAAAATGTAAGTTATCTAAAAATAGGTTTGCTTAGAAAAGGTTGCACTATTTTTGACGTTTGCGAAAAGACATAATTTTAGCCCAATTTTTTTACTTCATGTCGTAAGTTCAGGGAACGCTGGTAATATGAGTTCGACTGATTTTTGTTTCAAGTAGTAGTATGTTGTAGTTCAGTATCAGCCCATTTATGTTCCACTGCAAGGCTATAAGGCCTCCATCATTTAAATCAAGCAATGGTTTGAATGATGAATGATTTCTTAAACATCAAAACTGTAGCTCGACCCGGAATTTATCCCAGGACAATTTTCGCATTAATAATATAATTTGGGATTAACTTTGTTATTAATTATATTTAAATTATTTATTTTATCATCAGTACAACGGATCCTAACATTTGTCATTCATAAGTTATTATAAATGCGAAAGTCTGGATGTTTGGATGTTTAGATGTTTGGATGTTTGGATGTTTGGATGTTTGGATGTTTGGATGTTTGGATGTTTGGATGTTTGGATGTTTGGATGTTTGTTACTCAATCACGCCTAAACGGCTGAACGGATTTAGATGAAATTTGGCACAAGTATAGTTTATAACCCGGAATAGGACATAGGCTATAAAATTCCTACGGGAAACGTCTTATTCCCACGGGAATATCAATTTTGAAACTACTGAACCGATTTGAATAATTCTTTCACTGTTGAAAAGCTACACTATCCCCGGTGAACATAGGGTACTTTTGATCCTGGAAATGTGAGGGGAAGGGGGGATATTTGAAAAAAGAGATTACGCGCGGGTGAAACCGCGTGCAGAAGGCTAGTAAGTTATATTTCAGACGGAAATGATCGAATTTGACCTGCATGACTTCTTAGTTGTGTACGAGTAGCATTGTCAAGCCCACCTTACGACCGCAAACAACACTTATATTACACCCTTTAAGCCCTTTAAAGCGCAACTTAACGACAAAGTAACATCCATAAAGTGAGTCACCTAAAGTTGACCCAAAGAATAGCATAGTGTTGAAAATTTAATGAACCATAACCTAAAAAGCCAAACAGTACTGTGCGGTATTGTTAGAATGAGTACCTAATAAATATTTACTAAGGCATGTTTGCCCATTGCAGCTGAAAGGCTTCTACGATTGTAACCATAGATAAACTTACAATTTTAAGTTATGTATTTTAAGTCAATATCAACACGGGTTCGCTAGTATGCCCCCTTTTTAAAAAAAAGCTATTGTGTCTAGAACCTTTTATTATTTTTAAATGTCTCATTTCGGAACTAGGGCATTAACAACGAATCCGCCTGGGACACACAGATCCGATGCCAATTAATAAACTTCCACTGACCTATATTTAGTCAACTGGGAAACAACCAGCCTTATCGTTCAAAGTAGAGCCTGCAGTCCCTGCAGTGGGACTGGACAAAGTTTAATACTCTGCGGTTGCGAATAGGCGATTATCAGTCACTTAACTGTTTAGATGGTTGTTAAAATAGAAACTGATGGAAATGGAAATACATATTTTTGTATTATTCGTTCATTGTAGCTAAAATAAATATGTTAAATTAGACATACTCATAAACATTAAATACTTCCGGTTTGGAATGTTATTTCTACTGTGAAAAGAAGTGAATATTTAACCACTTAGGGTCCGGCCGTTATGCCCCCATTCCGGTTTGCCCCCGGCCGCTGTGCCCCCACTTTTTATCGGCAAACTGGAACAAATTTACTTAAAATTGTGGGGGCATTTCGGCCGGGGGCAAACCGGAATGGGGGCATAACGGCCGGACCCACCACTTACTTTGGGGTCAGATTCCCGCCTTGGATCTGATTGGTGGTACAACTTCTTCAGAGTCTGGCTGGCTAGCTAACACACCCACACAAATGTGATGAGCCAGTACAATTAAAAAGGCTCGAAGATCAGCCTTCACACTGAACGATGCTATATTGTTTAGTTTCACTGTATAGAAATAGCTGCAGTGGCCGCTTACTTTCAGGTGGGTTACTTTCCTGTCTACCATCTGAAGTGACATAAAAATTTAAAGTGTTAAATAATATTATGGTGTACTGTGTACCTAATGTAAGCTGTAGATACAAGTGCAACAGCTGTCGGAAAGCTACTGATCGCACAAAGGTATTATATCCGCCCTGATTTCCAAAATCCCAATCTAAAATGACGAAACGCTCCGAACAGCGTTATGGGAAATAAAACGCCGACATCGGATCGTGCGTCCGCAGTAAAATAAAAAATCCACATGACGTCCGGCTGAAATATTGTTAAACTTGCAAAACGACCGAGCTGCATTCGCGCACCGAAACTGCCAATTTGTGAAGCTCTATTATTCTTATTTATAACTGTCCTGTTGAAGTCACTGTTGGCTTTCATTGCTAAAACTGTTACGCATGGATGAAGCCAGTCGATTCCATTCCGTAATCAACTTATTGTAGTTTTGGGCGTCATATCTGAAAATTCACTTATTCACTGACGAACTCACTTTTGATTGACGAACATCATAGAGAAATGACAGCACAAGAAGCCAATCTTAATGATCAACTAACTACACAAGCTTATCCAGAGTTCACTGTATGTGAACATTAACAATACATAATATAATTAGGTAATATAGTAACTAGTTCGCATAATACACGTATTACAGTATCTAGTTCGCATAATAAAAGTATAACAGTAACTAGTTCGCATAATTAGTAGTATTAAGTAAAGTCAATGATGCACTGGTAATTTTGTTTTCTTTACGAGTATTAAAGTCACGTTTCATTTGTTTATCTTATTCTATATCTGTATTTATACCACTTAGATATACTAGTGGCAAATTGTATCGATTCGTCTTCGAACAAGCAGCTGTTCGACAGAGTGTGGTCGGCTGTAATCAATTTCGGTTAGACAATATTGGATTTTAATTAAGTGTACAACGAGCGACCGCGGCTAATCGACGGCGCCCTCCGTGTTGCTGCGGTCCCGACATTACGTTGTCAACTCCTTTATTAACTCGCTGATAGGCACAAAATTTTACCGACTATCTTTCTCTGAGAATTTTTGTCCCGATCTAGGCAGGGTAAGGTGATACAATCATTGTCCAGGGTGTCTTTATTATATTCAAGTGTATGCGTATACATCTAAGATGTACCATGTGCAGGCCGGATATGGAACATCTCCTTTTATACCATCGACCTCACGCATTTGAAGCGACGTTTAAAACCATAGCTCACGCGCAAAAGGCTTTTTTGACTTCTAGTTCTTATAATCTAAGTATGTAAGTAAAGTAAATGTTTTTTTATGTTTTTGTTTCATTAAAAGGATAGCGTACACTTAAAAATCATACGATAAAAACGTAAGATACTTAACATAATTGTAATGAGATGATTTGTAAAATAAAAGAAGTTTATCAAATCGCCACATCGCATAGTATTTATGTTAATATTATTATAATCTATATATATAAAAGAAAGTCGTGTTTGTTACAACACTTATAACTCGAGAACGGATGAACGGATTTAGATGAAATTTGGCACACGCATAGTTTATAACCGGGATTAAAACATAAGATACTTTTTATCCCGTTTGTATAAAAAAAAAAACGTAAAAAAAAATACAATTATATTAAAATAAAAAGTCTACTTATTTATACCTCTAAGGCGGAACAGAGTTCGCCGGGTCAGCTAGTAATATATAATTTTACGTATTAAATTTGCATACAGACTCAAAAAATCTACGTAGAATTCGAATCCTCATTCCCTATCGTACAGGCACTTTACCAAATGCCCCTACGAGCAAGTAAATATGCTGCAGCTGCTACTATTTTCGATTTTTTATCACACCTTTAGTTGCCAGTTTCATTACTAATAGTTACACGAATAGATCGGTCAAAGTTTGTAAGCCACATTTACAGTTTGATTACAAGCAATAAACTTGTGTTTAATCTATTACTTTGCAAGTTTTCACGTTAGACACGTGCCATAAAGACTGGATTTATTACAAAATGAACGATATAACATTAAACCCGGCTACATCAGAAAGGCCAATGATTATCAATTTACCTATAATAGTTTTTAATCAACGGTGAATGTTAAAGAAAGGTTTAAAATGCGCTGTTATATTGGTATTTAAACGTTATAATTGCTTTTAAATCTACTGCAAAGTAATTGGATGTTTTTATTTCTTGAAGCATGCCTTGTTCGTCTAGGAATATAATATTAGATCGCAATCGCGAGGTCTTGGATTCGATTTCCAGTTAACTTTTCGCTAATCTACATTTAGCAAGCGTGATGTTTAATCCCATGCGTTGCATTGTAACGACGATTGATTTCAATTATAAAGGTCTTTTGCCCTTTTCTTGAATTTAAAATAAATGTAGTTGTTACTATATTTTATTTAATATTAGTATTTCCATCAATTATAATACAAATTGAATAAGCAGACATAATTTATAAAAAAATATAAAACCCCTTGCAGGTTTAAAGTGACATAGATAGTGTTATTAATGCCTCATAAATGTTTTTTTAAATAAGTAACTGCTAAACGCATAAACCCTTGATCACAAACACAGCACGTAGCCGCTCCTCCAATAACTGTTCTTCAAAAGAGACTTCTTTTAACTTTTTTTCCTTTCTTAGCTATAAACATTCTTAACAACTTAATACAACATACAGCGGTCGGTTTATACTGCGTTTATAATGAGTAATGATCAATAAAACTCAGTTAAATGCGACCGCATGTAGACCGAATAGCTTTAATATTATGATCTGAGTCATGCGTCGGTTAATCTATAGATATTTTTTCCATCTGTTTTAAAAGTCCGATCGATGCAGGTTTATTACCAATTTTGTTTTATTTATTAGGACAACCAACCAACTACCAAGAGAAACATACACAGTTTTTACTTTTAATATCATGCCTACTGCATTATTTTTTGCTTAAATATTACAATATTTAATTGGGTAATAAATTATTTACAATCATGATACGAGTAGCTTCAAACTTATATTTAATAATCAAGCTTAAAAAGCCTTTAGTCTAAAATCTTCTTCATTTTGGTAATCAAAACATATTTGAAATCATTTAAGCTCATAATATCGCTTCTCCAGTGACGTGCGTAGTCGTTTGATCTTCGTTATTTAGTCCCCTTAACTCGAAATAATATTTAGCGAAATGGACTCCGCGGAAGGAGGGGATCGTAATTAATTAAATTAAGTTCCGAATACGTTAGGAACAAAGTTGGATGTGGCTACCGGCGAGTTGTTAATAGCGCGGGGAGATGATCCCTCGCTGGCCCTGGGTCCCTTGGGTGACCGTGTGTCCCCGACACCCTGCATGCTAATAGCCAATCATATTCTGTTTACATTCCATCACCGAGTATGAATAATTTGTTATTGTCTGCGCAAACATGGCGTCACGGTCAGCATTGTCTGTCGGATTAATTTGCCGTCCGATGTCGGCACGCAATCGAGCCGATTCAATGCCGAGCGAATCAAAGAACAATCCCTGTGACTCTGATAGTAACGGATTAATGGATATCGAAAATTGGATTTCGTATATTCGCGAGCCTAAAGCGAAATTTTTGTATTAATTAAAACGATTTCGGGAAAAAAAATTTCGCGCTGAGTGCATTCAGCGCCTATTGTTGCTGTTTTCTGTTGTATCGAATTATTGAGTTGAGCCAAGCTCGCTATTGTGATGGCGATACGTATTATTTACCTTTTGAGTTTCGGGAAAAATGGGCCAATAAACGGCTGTCAATAAAATTGGCAAATAAAATAAAATTAGTTTGAATAATTATAAAATGAAACAGATTTTTAGACAATGGTATTGTATTAAACTAAAAGCAAATAAATGTATTATCAATGCGCCAATTGTGAAGACTCGAAAACGGGCTAATTGTCCTGTCATACAATTTTATTACTATTCTATAATTACACAAAATTTAACTAAAATTAAAGCTACGTTTTTATTTACGTGATGTCTCGTATTTTTGCGGTACAGTAAGGAAGCAGGACATCAATCTAAACTTTTTATAAGTGTCAAATAAAAAGGAAATCTTTGCGATAGATATAAGGCAGAGAATTTCACAGAGTAAAGTAGGCAAATGTATCTCTTACTCTACCTACGTCGGTAATATTTGTTAGTGTGTTTAGATTTAAGCTCGGAACAAATTAAATTACTTTATACATTTCATTCATATCTTTTGCTTAAAATAACACTGGCTAAATGTAAATAGTTTGGACAAGTTGTGAATACATTTTAACAATCAGACAAAGTAAAGAGAAAACATAATTAGTTGTTAAATTTTGACAGCACTATAGCTGATGGAAGCCCTTTAGAGGGGCACATAGGGGAGAGCGCGGTTGAGTCTCAGGGGAAAACGCATTTATGCGTACTCATTCACCCTGGAACCAACCTGGGTTATTAGAGACTTTCTCTCTGTATACGGTCAGTCATTGCGCAAATGTGTTTATTTTTTTTTCGCTCGAAGAATTTGCAGACCTAGTGTTAGATTTATATTCTATGGTAGGTATACTCTGTTATTTTTTTTAACATAATAATGAAATATGAGGTCATTTAATAATACCAATTGATTTATAAAAATAATATTTTAATTTATTTATTTAATTTAATAACAAAACGATAACTTTACCATGAGGCGCATTGTTGACAAGCAGGTAAACTTTCATGGTGGGGAGTGACAGCTGGGGGTATAAAACCGCTCGTCGCCTCATGGAAAAGTTAGTCGGATGCGGATAGTGATACGAGTAACATTGTAAAATATTTGTGTTCATTGTGCGAATAAAAGACGTCGCAAGTAAAGGAACGTTTTATTTCTGACCGAATCTTTTAGGTCAGAAGCGGGATCGCACTGAATTATTATATTTAGTGTAAAAGCAACGCCCAGCGCAAGGTATGTAAACAATTTTATATTTATTTCATGTAAAATTTGTGTCGAATTCATTTATAAATACATTTTTTTTTTTCTCTCTAATAAACTCCCGACGATTATTCAAATCCAAGGAACCCTTTGCCTAAAGTGTTTTTTTTTGTTATTAATAAATAATACCGAATCAACTTTTTCATAACGAGGATCTATGCTTCAATCCTAATGTGCTACGAGTAATTTTAATCGTCTTGCTTGCTTAGTAATAAAATGACACTAGGTAAGGAAAATATCATAACGCATTATTTTAAAATAATAATATATTTATTTTTAAAATAGTGGTATATATTCTTCTTTTAGTTATGTAGCTATGTATAAATGTGCTTTTATTTTTTTCAAGAAGAGAATCTTCTCAGATATGTAATTGCTTAATGTGCCTGGCCTAATCCCTCAAGCGTTTGACTGTAGGAATAGACTATTCTGCCGTACACCATATATGGTTCACAATTACTTCGTGGAACTTTATTCTTGTTCCAGTTACCATGCACGAAAAGAGGATAAAATGTGAAGCAGTAACATCGGGATATCGCGACCGCAAGCAGAGACGCCGCAGCCGCCAGTCGCCACGCCGCGATGACGAGTCTGCGATGTGCAGCCGCGAGTCATCTCGCTGCGACCGTGAATCGGCGCAGCGCAGCCGCGAGGCGTCACGCCGTGATCGCGAGTTGGCGTGGAGCGAGTGCGAGTCGCTGCGGTGCAGCCGCGAGTCCTCAGGATGTAGCCGCGAGTCTCCACGCAGTGACTGCGAGTCGGCGCGACGCAGCCGCAAGTCAAGACTCCGTAAGCGCGGGTCTCCACGCCGCGACCGAGAGTCGGTGCGGCGCAGCAGCAAGTCGAGACCCTGTAACCGCGAGTCTGTGCGGTGCAGCCGCGACCGCGAGTTGTCGTGGAGTGACCGCGAATCGGCACGGTGCAGTCGAGAGTCGTCGCGGTGCAGCCGAGAATCGTCGCGGTGCGGCCACAATTCTCCAGGCCGGGAACGCGAGTTGGCGCGGCGCAACCGTAAGTCAAAGCCCCGTAGCCGTGAGTCAAGGCACCGCGATCGCTCACCACATATCCGTCGTGCTCCTAGCGAATCGAGCCAGAACGTTTTGGACAAAGAAGCTGACAACTGTACACGTGAGTATAATAATGTTACTATAAATGATAATACGTCAACAAATACACAAAATAATGCTAATATCTGGTTAGGTGCGTTCAAGGAAATTTTAAAAACCATGAAAACTGAAGGCAATACGGAACGATATCCAATAATGAACGTTATTCCTGAATTCGATCCTTCAAAACGGAATCAAAGCATAAATATGTGGCTCGTAAAAGTAAATGAATGCGCTACTATTTACAATTGGTCCGAAAGACAAATTATACATTATGCTCTACCTAAACTTGTTGGATTAGCTCAAAAATGGTACCAGGGTTTACCAAGCTTAATGTTTTCATGGAATGAGTGGCAAGAAAAGTTATGTTTGGCATTTCCGAGTGACGAAAATTATGGTCAATTGCTGACAGAGATGCTGGCTTGTAAGGCTCGATTTGGCGATTCATTAGAAGAATATTATTATGAAAAAATGCTACTTCTCAATCGATGTAACATATCCGGCAAAAACGCAATCGATTGCATTTTATTCGGTATTGATGACAGATCAGTTAGAATGAGTGCAGAAGCCGCGCAATTTACTACCCCCGATAAATTATTGGTTTATCTGAAAAGTGTAAAGAATTCCCGGCAATCAGATAAACGTTACAAACCTCAGCCACTAAGTGTCTCTGACAGCAAAAAGACTGGACCATTTAATTCAAATCAAAGTAGTACCTCTCAAAATAATGACGATGTTAAACATTATATCAAATGCTATAATTGTGGAGGAAACAATCACCGTGTGGATAAATGTAAACAACCTATCAAAAAGTGCGACATTTGCTCAAAAATAGGACATGTAGCTAATGATTGTTTAGTTAAAAAAGACTCTACAAAAACTGTTCTGCATAATATATCGCAAGAATAAGATAATGATTTTATTTTATTTTATTTTGCACAAAATCCACAGCTCTTAAAAATTAATACAAGAAACTTAAATTCTAAACTTACAGCTAATGACGGATTTTAATTAAATTTGTGTTACATTAAAATAACTATATATATTAATAGTATATTACATAAATAAAATAAATAAACAAATAGATGAGTCAATAGTATATGCACAAATATTAAAAAGATACTTACTTAAATAAATAAATAAGAAGTAGATAAATAAAAAGATAAAAGTTTAATTGTTTTAACTTGATAGTTTAGTGCCAATGTCAAAAAGTATTTTAAAACAGCTAAAGTTAATGGATCCCCTCTGGATTGTTTTATCGATTTTGGTAGTCAATGTACCATGATCACTGAGTCTATGCAATGGCTAGAAAACTAACGGACACCTAGTCGATGACAAACCTACCAGTCATTAAAGGTTTTGGAGATTCAGTAGTAAGTTGCTTGGGGATACCTTTTACAATAGTCGCTGAATGTAATTAAAAAAAAGGTGTTACCAAGAGTAGCACGTTGGTGGGGAATACAGACCAGGTACCTACAACTATGTCGCACGCGTTAGGTCGAAACCCGTTTCAGACAGATTTAGAAGTTAGAAATATTTATACTAACTGGATTGCTACGGTATAACACAGCGATACAGAATGACAAAGAATAATATAATACTTAATGACGATAACAACAACAATATTATTGAAATAAAAAATAATTTTGTAATAAAAGAGTTTATTTTAAAGGAAGACAGACGAGGGTGATCGCTGGGTTGTACCTAAGGGAGTTGAGTGGCAACTACTTAAAGCAAGCCATGACGATATAGGTTCCAGCTGGCAAACGTGCAGGTGAATTACATCCGATTCCGAAAGTAGATTAACCTTTTCACACAATATACCCTTGCTTAGTTTCCAAAATTCGGAATCTAGCGATAACGATGGTGAATGTAATTAATTATTAAATTTAATTATTACAATATTTTGTTTTGACAATATTTTTGATTTATGTCCTAAGTCAAAATTAACTTTATTTTGGGTAATGCTTGCTAAACTTAATCTACTTTGTGGTTAAACAAATATCGTTATAATATTGAAGGGGTAGAGTATAAGTTAATTGTGTAATATTGAAGACATTAAGGGGCTTCAATATTTTGTAGAGTAAAAGTTAATTGTGTAATATTGAAGACAGTAAGGGGCTTCAATATTTTGTAGCGTAAAAGTTAATTGTGTAATATTGAAGACAGTAAGGGGCTTCAATATTATGTAGAGTAAGAGTTAATTGTGTAATATTGAAGACAGTAAGGGGCTTCAATATTTTGTAGAGTAAAAGTTAATTGTGTAATATTGAAGACAGTAAGGGGCTTCAATATTTTTTAGAGTAAAAGTTAATTGTGTAATATTGAAGACAGTAAGGGGCTTCAATATTATGTAGAGTAAGAGTTAATTGTGTAATATTGAAGACAGTAAGGGGCTTCAACATTTTGTAGAGTAAAAGTTAATTGTGTAATATTGAAGACAGTAAGGGGCTTCAATATTTTGTAGAGTAAAAGTTAATTGTGTAATATTGAAGACAGTAAGGGGCTTCAATATTTTGTAGAGTAAAAGTTAATTGTGTAATATTGAAGACAGTAAGGGGCTTCAACATTTTGTAGAGTAAAAGTTAATTGTGTAATATTGAAGACAGTAAGGGGCTTCAATATTTTGTAGAGTAAAAGTTAATTGTGTAATATTGAAGACAGTAAGGGGCTTCAATATTATGTAGAGTAAGAGTTAATTGTGTAATATTGAAGACAGTAAGGGGCTTCAACATTTTGTAGAGTAAAAGTTAATTGTGTAATATTGAAGACAGTAAGGGGCTTCAATATTTTGTAGAGTAAAAGTTAATTGTGTAATATTGAAGACAGTAAGGGGCTTCAATATTATGTAGAGTAAGAGTTAATTGTGTAATATTGAAGACAGTAAGGGGCTTCAATATTTTGTAGAGTAAAAGTTAATTGTGTAATATTGAAGACAGTAAGGGGCTTCAATATTTTGTAGAGTAAAAGTTAATTGTGTAATATTGAAGACAGTAAGGGGCTTCAATATTATGTAGAGTAAAAGTTAATGTAATATTGAAGACAGTAAGGGGCTTCAATATTATGTAGAGTAAAAGTTAATTGTGTAATATTGAAGACAGTAAGGGGCTTCAATATTTTGCAGAGTAAAAGTTAATTGTGTAATATTGAAGACAGTAAGGGACTTCAATATTATGTAGAGTAAGAGTTAATTGTGTAATATTGAAGACAGTAAGGGGCTTCAATATTATGTAGAGTATTGGAAACGTGTAGGGGTTCCAATATCTTAAAGTTGATTGTGAAATATTAAAGACATAAAGGGGCTTTAACACACATTAGTTTAATTGTAACTTATTGGAAATGTAACTTACAATTAGTATTAGGCAGAATTATTGTATAATATGCATGTATTAATTTATTGATTGTACATTATGTAATACCTTTTCACGAGACGTGAAATAGTCAGGAAAGGCCGACTGTTAGATTTATATTCTATGGTAGGTATACTCTGTTATTTTTTTTAACATAATAATGAAATATGAGGTCATTTATTTAATTTAATAACAAAACGATAACTTTACCATGAGGCGCATTGTTGACAAGCAGGTAAACTTTCATGGTGGGGAGTGACAGCTGGGGGTATAAAACCGCTCGTCGCCTCATGGAAAAGTTAGTAGTCAAAGCACAAAAGTCACATTCGCTCGCCGGCGCTCCGCTGCGACAGACGTGCCCCGTCGCGTCTCTCGCTCGCTCGCCCGCTCGCTCGGTCGCGTCCCCGCACGCGACCACCCCCGCTGCGCCCCGCACGCGATCGCCGCGCTCGCGTCCCCGTACGCGAGTTGCGCCCATTGCGCGCGCGCTCCACACCGCCTTCGGTCGTCCCGGCCGTGTTTCTTAGAAAACCTTTTCTGCCTTTTTCAAGGCAGACTACGGTTTTCATTCATCGTTTGGAATCCACTAGCTTTTTATAGTGGTTCGGCGGAGGCTACCTCACGGTGTTAACACAGCTCCGTCGAGGGTGCAGACCCAGACACCCGCTTTTCCCCTTCAGGGAACGGCAGTCACTGGTGAATAGTCCGGCGGGGCCACTTCTGAGTGAACAAGTTTCGCTTGGCGGATTCGGCCCACGGTGACTCTTTAGTCTTAATTAGTTTTAAGTTAGGGACCGCCTGCACAATAAGACTGGCAGGAGGAGCTCAAGCTTAGGGCACACCTAGAGGACACCCCCTCGCCTATCCCGGCGAGGGATCACCACACCACTCACCCCTGGGAATCGTCCAACCCGGGGACCGAAGTTAGGACGACAAAGTTAGTACACGATTGCCGCAAGGTTTCTTGCCAGTTCTTCCTTGCGGAACTTGTCGCGAGCGAACTGGTGTAAGCTATCGTTAGACCACAGAAAAGTTGCTCAGCGGACGCGATGTCGCGTGCCGAAGTCGTCTTGGCCAAGCTTTTGAAGGCCTTGGCCAAAGATGCAGACGTTATAGCCGCACTAACTCAGGATATCCCGGAGCTCCGGGACATCATGTCAGAAGGAGCCCCTCAGGCCCCTCTGGCCTCCCAGGCACCCAAGGCCCCTCAGGCCAAACCGGCCCCTCAGGCCAAACCGGCCCCCCAGGCCAAACCGGCCCCCCAGGCCAAACCGGCCCCTCAGGCCAAACCGGCCCCTCAGGCCAAATCGGCCACCCAGGCCCCTCATGCCACCCCGGTCCTTCTGGCCGCCCAGGCACTCCTGGCCGCGGAGTCAACGGAGATGGACACATCTCCGATCCTCGAGTCGGCCTCTGAGTCAGAGGCCGACACATCCGACTCTTCGGAGTCGGATGAATTCACCTTGGTACAGGGTTCCAAGGGCAAACGCGCCCGGAAAGGCAAAAGCCAAGCTACGGCCAAAGCCAAAAGGGTAGGCACTGCAGCCGTCACCCTTCCTCCTCCCCGCTCCCACACGGAGCCACCCGCATCCCCATCCGCGCCCCAAGACTCCTCAGTCTCCCGGGCCGGCCCTGCCCCTCCGCCCATCTTCATCCAGGAGAAGGATAAGTGGCTAGATGTCACAAAACGTAGCGCCGTCATCGGCGCCAACTACCTGTCGGCCCGCCCTACCCAGAACGGGATCAGGGTGGCGGTTCAAACCTCTGCGGACCACCGCAAATTCACCTCAATGCTGGATAGCATGCGTGTGGGCTTCCACACCTACCGTCTCCCTGAGGAGCGACAACTCCGCGTTGTCCTTCGAGGTGTTCCCAACCCAACTAGCAAAATGGTCAATTGGTAATGCTATATGGACTTATAGAGCTCCGATAATGGTTTTGGTATTTGCTACTACGCTTTTAACTGCATAAAATGGTGCTATTTTTACTTGAGTATGTTTAATTCTATAATTTGGTCTTATATCGGCATATAGGATCAAATATCGTGGCTATTATAGTCTAGGACTCCTATAAAGGCATTAAATAAGAGTAATTACTCTCAGGTGTAATTACTCCGGTAACGAAGACTTATATGTGCCTATAAGATAACATCTTAGAGGCATTTAAATCTTAGGCCTCCTCTAGAAGCATCTACCAGGATAGGATACACTGAGGAGCAATCACACTAGTTACTTTTACTTATAATGTGATATAAGCTAAAATTGTATGGCTAATATAAGTAACTTCCAGTTAAACAACTGAATAGCATTTATATTTCTTGTTTTTGTTTTACATAAGCTTGAAATTAAGGTTTATGCGGATTTAATATCAGCGTTTCAAAAATAATAAATCACTAAGATTATAACAGCATTTAGTAGGATAAAATGTTCTCTATATAGATTTGTCTTAAGCCGTTACAAGTCTAGACATATTTATATTGGCATTCCACAGTAGTGTTATTGTCAACGTTATCTTAAAATTGGTATACAAAATGGCGAATCTTCTGCAGTTTTGACACTTGCCAATATAGAACCAAATAAACTTATGATGGCACTATGTCACACTTGGAAATGCTTACCGAAAAAATGGCAGCCCTTCGTAGCATTTTTTTTGATAAATAAATAATTACTCAAATGTAAATAAAGGCAAGTGAAGAGGCGCTCTAAAATTTTGTTTAAAACTATGACTAATTTCACAGAAAATTCACATTCCCCTACGAATATTAATAAGACTAACTAACAACAATAAGATGTTGTTTTTCTACTATGGCTGACAATAATAAATTCTGATAAAGATAAATACCACTTCCTTATTCAAGCTGTTAAAAAAATTATGACAGAGGCCAACACAGCGCAACACATTATACTGTTCGTTCGTTCATTCGTTCACCAAAATGAGCTTAAATCAGCATTGCAAGGAGCGCATTAGTCTTACTTACGACTATAACTTACTTATATTGATTATATTATTGATTTGCAGGAGTAACTGCATTTTCGTAATTCTATTACAGGAGTTATATAGGCGTAAACAAGCATTTTAGCGGTCTAATATAAATGTGTTATAATCAAAAGTACACTTAAAAAGTGGGCCTTTTCCCGGACTTATATTCGGATATAATTCTCATATAGTCCTAAAGATTCATCCTCCTGGGATAGCTTAAAAACCACTTTTTGCTGGTTGGGAAGGAGCTGGTCTCCCAAGACATTTTAGCGGATCTCAGATCCCAAAACTTCCCCGCCCTCGAGGTGCACCGCATGCACCGAGGCAAAGGCACTACCACTGCCTACAACATGGTTCTAGTCATCCTAGAACTAAGCCCGGCCGGCAAGGCCATCTTTAACCTGAAAAAAGTTTGTAATCTTTCCGGCATCACAGCCGAACCCCCGCACAAGCAGGGTCCCATAGGGCAGTGCCACCGCTGCCAACTGTACGGCCACTCGGCGCGCAACTGCCATGGCAAACCTAGGTGCGTCAAGTGCCTAGGTGACCATGGCACTGCGGAATGCCAGCGTCCCAAGGACAGGGCACTGTGCACCGAACCTCCCGCATGTGTCTTATGCGGCGAAACGGGCCACCCCGCGAATTACCGCGGGTGCCCGAAAGCACCCCGCTCCCAACGTGGAGCCTCAAAGAGGCGGACGGCATCGCGCACTCCCGCGCGAGCCCCGACCTCCGCATCCCCTAGGGATCCTTCCCCTAGGCCCCAGGAGGCGGCCCCTAAGGCCCCTCACCCATCACCTTCTCTAAGACCGCCCGTGTCATGGGCTTCTAAGGTAGCTTCCAAGGTAGCGTCTTCCGCGCGACCTTCCCCTCCCAAACCGGCCCCAACAAGCGTTTCCAAACGCCCTGCGGCCCCACCCACCCAGGCCTCTCTGTTGGCCGACTTCGACCTCCTGTCCCGGTTCTTCGAAGCCGTGGACCTCCAGGAGGTAAGCCGAGTGGCCGCCAAGATCAGGAGGGCGGAGGGAAACACCCTCGCCTTGCTCCAAGTGGCATTAGACTGCCACGAACTGAGCGCCTCCCTCGCCAAATTCAAAATAAATCCCTAATATGGCAGTACAACCAAGGAGCGGCAGAGTCAAACCGACCAACCTTAAAATAGGTTATTTCAATGCCAATGGGCTACGAACCCAACGGGAAGAAATAGCCACCTTCCTCTGTGACCATCAATTAGACGTACTATTAATACAGGAAACCTTTTTAAAACCCGCCTCACGGGACCCAAAGATTGCAAACTACAATCTAGTCCGGAATGATCGTACCACATCTGCTTTAGGGGGTACGCTCATATACTTCAAAAGGTCACTATATTGCACGCCTATGGATCCCCCGGATCTGACGCACATTGAGGCATCTGTATGCCGTCTAGGCATGACAGGGCATCCGCCCATAGTCCTAGTCTCGGCTTACTTAAGCCCTGTCAACTCAGGCCCTAGGTCAAGGTCACTGTTAGACAGTGACGTAGAAGCCCTACTTAACCTAGGGAACTCTGTCATTATAGCAGGCGACCTAAATGCCAAAAATACTGCGTGGTGCAGCCTCGTGACTAACCCGAGGGGGAGACATCTGGAGTCCCTTTCAGAGTCTCTCAATTTCGATATCATAGCACCTATGAATCCCACGCATTATCCCGGCAATGTCGGCTATAACCCAGACGTACTAGACATAGCACTCCTTAAAAACATAGGCCTACGCTTATGTTCAATCGAGGTGCATCATGAGCTAGATTCAGATCACAGGCCTGTGATCATCGAGTTAGCGCCGAGGGGAGGGCCCCCCGGGGGGCCTAACCCTCTCCCAACTGTTACCAAGACGGACTGGCGCAGGCTAGGCGAGAGCCTTAAGGCCACGTCATCACCGCACTTGGACGCCATACCAGACGCTATACTCTCCGCCGATGACGCGTTGGGAGCAATCGACTCTCTCACCAGACATGTGCAAACAGTCGTCAGTGACTGCACTCGGCAGGTCCCGACGAAGGCCCACCTTCGCTGGAAACTGCCCGAGGATGCACGTGCTCTCTTGACCGAGAAGAATGCCGCTGTCCGGGCATACGATTCCTACCCCACTGAGGCAAACCGGGTTCGATTGAAGAAAGAAAGAAAGAAAGAAAGGGGAGACCAGTGGGATGAAACGTTAAGAAACCTAGAGCCCACGCACCAGGCCTTCTGGCAGCTAACCAGGACCCTTAACAAAGGTTCTGGAGCAGCAATGCCACCACTAAACCGCCCGAACCTCCCCCTCGCCTTCGAGGATGAGGAAAAGGCAGAGTGCCTTGCTCACAGTCTAGAGGAGCAATGCACTACCAGCGATCACCCAGTCGAACCCAGTCATATTCTTGAAATTGACTCGGAGGTCGACCGGAGGGTCGCTCAGTCTTTGTCAGATCCGGATTCAGACCCCCCGCTAGATAGGGTGACTGTCGAAGAAGTTCAGACTCTCATAGGGGACCTCAAACCACGGAAATCCCCCGGCTCAGATAACATCAGCAATAGAGTCATTAAACTATTTCCCGCCCACCTCATTCTTTTACTCACCGCCATCTACAATGCGGCCTTGAGTAATAACTTCTTTCCACAACCCTGGAAAGAGGCCATAGTTATAGGTATCCCAAAGCCAGGAAAGCCGGCAGCTGAACCATCTAGCTACCGGCCTATCAGTCTCCTCAGTTCGTTAGGCAAAATCTATGAGCGGATCCTTCTGAGACGTCTCAAAGATTATGTAGAGCCACAAGGGCTTATTCCGAAAGAACAATTCGGCTTCATGCCGAGGCACTCTTGCGTCCAGCAGGTGCACCGGATCGTCGAACATATTCTAGAACGGTTTCACAACCGTTCTCGCCACCATAAAACGGGGGCACTCTTCCTCGATATAGCCAAAGCGTTTGACAAGGTCTGGCACAATGGACTTATTTACAAGCTCTACCAACTAGGCGTGCCAAACCGTCTCGTTCTCATCCTACGAGACTTCCTGACAAATCGCTCATTCAGATATAGGGTAGAGGGGGTCCTTTCCCCCCCGCACCCTATCAGAGCCGGGGTACCTCAAGGATGTGTGCTCTCGCCCATCCTGTTCACGCTCTTCACAAGCGATTTACCTCGCTTCCAGCCATCACCGCTAAACACCAACTTAGCGCTCTTCGCTGACGACACAGCTATATACTGTTCGTCACGCACAATAGACCCCATTCTCAGGACCCTTCAACACGCCGCCGACACACTCGGCGAGTGGTTTAGGAAATGGAGATTGGAAGTCAACCCCGAAAAAAGCGCGGCCGTCCTCTTTTCCAGAGGCAACGGCAGACAAGCGCGAACTCCCATCACCATGTTCGGACGACCAATCCCTTGGGAGAGGAAAGTCCGTTACCTAGGAGTAACCCTCGATGAGAGGCTGACTTTTAGACACCACATCAAAGTCGTGCGCGATCGAGCCGCTTTCGCACTCGGCAGACTCCATTGCTTAATCAATAAACGTAGCAAACTTAACCTCAGAAGCAAGTTGTTGCTCTACAAAACTTGCATCAGACCCATAATGACATACGCGAGTGTAGTATTCGCGCATGCCGCACCAAGTCACATCCATAGGCTGCAAGTAATACAAAACAGGTTCATGCGCAAAGCCACAGGCGCGCCCTGGTTCCTTAGGAACAAGAACCTACACATTGACTTGAAACTGCCGACCATCTCGCAGTACCTCAAGCAATGCTCACGCAAATATTTCGACTCTGCCCCTCATCATCCGAATCCACTGGTAGTGGAGGCCGCCGACTACGTCGGGCCGTCCTCCACTGCCAGTCGCGCAAGACGTCGTCCGAGGAGCGTCTTAAACGACCCGGACGACCCTATAACGCTCGCCATCGCGGCAGCGGAGCAACTCGCGACTAGCAACACTTCACACCGACCATCCTATCGTCCTCGCCGGCGAGGGGGCGCGACGCGTTCTTCGGTAGGGAGCTATGTCAGATACCGGCCCGTGCCGGGTAGATTCTCTCCTCAAAGATACGTTAGATTAGGCTAGTAGTAGCTTCTCCAGCGACGCCCGTGGCCGAGGTCCGGCCCCCCTCTGGGGCACCCCCTGGCTGTCGCTGTAAATATTGGTGGTGGAGCCTTCCGCTCCCACATTGCTCGGTTAAGCTGTTGAGGCCATCCGCGGCCAACAGTGACGTCAGTCCGAAAAAAAAAAAAAAAAAAAAAAAAAAAAAAAAAAAAAAAAAAAAAAAAAAAAAAAGGAAAACTTAGTCGGATGCGGATAGTGATACCAGTAACATTGTAAAATATTTGTGTTCATTGTGCGAATAAAAGACGTCGCAAGTAAAGGAACGTTTTATTTCTGACCGAATCTTTTACTAGGTATTTCTAGTCGTTTATTTCCGATGTCCCCCACTATTTATCCACCACTGGTGGAAAAAAGTTGCTAGGTCCATCGGAAAGTGATCTTGTAAGGATTCGTTATTTCCTTTTGAGGTTAAATGCCTAAAAAATTAAGATTTTTCCTCGTGTAAAATACATATTTCTATCTACATCCATACTCTAATATGTCTATTTTATAGTCAGGATCGATGAGCAAATGCCCTACATTTAGATATGAGTATCTGTGGCTGCATCTTAATGTTTACATTTTAGTATCGGTAACCAATACCTTAATTACGTTCAAATTTCGAACGTTTTATAGTCAGGATCGATGAGCAAACGCCCTATATTTAGATATGAGTATCTGTGGCTGGCTGCATCTTAATGTTTACATTTTAACATCGGTAACCGTATATGTAAACATTTTAGTATCGGTAACCGATACCTTAATTACGTTCAAATTTCGAACGTCTTCTTAAAATGTATTTTATTCAAATTGACCTACAAGTTATGTCATGATTTTGTACTAAGTAGGTACTAAATTTGCTCATCGATCCTGACTATAAAATAGACAATCGTATGAATGAAGATAAAGTTATGTATGTGACTGTACATAATTAGGCATTAAAATACTCATGTGATCCTTTTATGAACACATTCGTATTTTAATGACCCTAATTATGCAACAGCCACATAAATAACTATTTGTAAACAGCTGAAATAACAGGTAAAATTGACCTAGGGTAATTTATTATTAGTTCTGGCTTTAGCGAAACATTACTTCACTTCGAACACCGTTTCAATGAGAGCTGTAATAAATTAAAATTTAATACCGCTGTGGATGAAATGCTCAGTGCACAATTGCCTTCACCAAAGGCACAAAACAGAATAGTTAACTATAAACCCGGTATTTTACCGCATTATTCCTGCGATATAATCGAAAACTATAAACAAGCTAAATTGATAATCATTGGGTGTTCCCTTGTTACCCTTTTTGCCTTCCTGATGCTAGTGTCCAGGCGGTTAACGAACCAATGCGTTGCACAATTTGCAATTTTGATTGGCGCTCCACAATGCAGTATTCGGATTCCATCCGCCACTGTTAGAGAGTTGATTGTTAAATCATAATTTAATCATTGTTATGTTTTTGTACTGGAACACAATTTATTTGTACAGTTTTAACAATACGTTGATTGCCGGGACGAGTTGATTTTTTAATGGAAGTATGTGAGGGATTAAAGCTCGTGTTACAAAACTATGTATGATATCAAAGCTTTATGGTACTGAATTTTATTCATTTGACAAAATAAATGCAACTTTTAAAGGATTTTAGGCTTTCGCATTGAGTTATAAACACTGAATCATTTACCGGGAAACCTCCCCACTCGGCTTGAGAGACGATTATTGTAACACAATCGAAACACCATTAATTTATACTTACATCTATACTAATAATTTAAGAGAAAAGATTTGATTGTTTGTTTGTTTGTTTGCTTGTATTGAATAGGCTCCGAAACTACTGAGCCGATTTGGAAAATTATTTCACTGATGGAAAGCTACGCTATCCCCGGGTGAGTACTTTTAACTTTTGATCACTTTTGATCCCGGAAATGTGGGGGGAAGGGGGGATAATAAACAAAAGAAACTAGGCGCGGGTGAAACCGCGGAGGCGACCGCTAGCACAGCCGCTAGTACATAATAAATGTCGCGATTAGTCTCGCTTCTCAAATATTACTTATTTATTATTTGACGGCCATTTGGTGTAATGGTCAAGAAGTCGGCTATCATACCAGAGGTTGCGGGTTCGATCCCCGCACGGTACAAACATTTGTGTGCATGAACATGTCTGTTTGTATCGGTGTGTTTCTATGTATAATATGTATGTATTTACAAAAAAAAAGTTTATAAGTAATGTTTATCCGTTGTCTAGCACTCATAGCACAAGCCAATGCTTAGTTTGGGGCTAGATGGCGCTGTGTGAATAATGTCTAGAGATATTTATTTATTTATTTTGCAGACAACCGATTTGGTGTAATGGTATGTTGCGGTTTCGATCCCCGTACAATAAAAAAAATTAAGTGACGCTTTGCTGGACCAGCGGCAATGATCTTGAGGTCCTGGATTACATTCCGGTACGGGCAAAAAGTGTGTTAGATTTTTTAAACACAGCTCGGGTTGGTGATCAGGTATCCGCGTGCTTAAAGCCAGTACCCATAATAGTGATAATGACTTAATTTCAGGTATTAAGGTCCTGCAGTAGTAAATACCTAGATTGAAACTTCTTTACTGCTAACATTTAACTGATACGCTAAGACCCACTTGTTACTACCGTCGTTTTAAAACAACGCCCAAGATAAAAACATATATATACAATTGTGGGTACTTTTGATAGTAGTATATTATATTAGTGTTGTTTATAAACAACACCAATTTTCCGAATTTCCACTAGGAATAGATTTTTATTTTTATTTTGCCACAATTTTTATTTTTTTATTTAGCCACATATTAAAAAATCTACTAGTTCGGACACAAATTTTAAGTCAGTAACATCTGGGTTAAGTTAAGTATAAAAATGAGTTCAACGACATAAGAAATACAAACACATATCTGCAACGGACTTCACAGTTCCACCATAAATATTTATTTTGCATGGATATTAACTATCAAATTGATGCTGTTCTCTGCCTATATATCGACGGTGGAAAGGCAAAACTTACCAAACGCCATTAACCTAACTTTACAGCAGAGCTGTTTAAAGTTTTGAAATTTGGAAAAAAAATCATAGAAAATCCCGTATTAATCAGAAAAAGATTTGAGTCACTACATTGAAAAGGTATTTAATTTATCTATACAACTGTTTAAACATTATAGCGATAACTCTTTTGATTTAGAATTTAGTGTCGTTTGGAAAAAAACTACCTAAAATCATGTGCAGGTAAAAATTACTAAACGACAACTAAAATAAATATGACGTAGGGTAAAACCTACTAAATATAAAATGTTTTATAACTGGATACGGGAACAAAGAACTAAAGAAAAAAAATTCAGTTTTCCGGTTCGGGCAAAAATTACCAAGCTCATCTGTCAAGTTAGCAATGGACCATAATTTTTTACCATATCCGTAATATGACATAACGTTGACCCATATTTCCTCAAAACTTTGTGAATTAAAAGTTGTAATAAGTAGTATTCCCTTGATTATTTTCAATTTTATTATATTAATCCTACCTCACCTTAATAATGCTTTGATCCTCTTGTGTTTCATAATAATATAAATAAAAGAATAATGTTCTTAGTTATTGTATATTTGGTTTCATTTAGCACACCATACAGTCATAATATTATAGATACGTACTGTTAAGGATTGCGAAATCAGTCTTGTAGGTAAGTCTTAATAGTTTTTCTCAATAGGTAATTAGGTCACAATCGTAATCGTAACATAACAAATTCAACTTAACAACATTATGAATAAACCTAGCCTAGATAATTAAACCTTAGACAGTCTTTGTAATTAGGTAATATCTGTGTAATTAGATAATAGCCTCCAACGCAAAAGTGGGAGTACAAAATTGCAGCGAATCGGTAGTAGGATCCCAGGGGGACTTCAACGCTAAACTGAGAGTTCCAAATTGCAGCGAATCGGTAGAAGAATCCCATGGATTTTGAGCCAGGAATCATAAGAGCCAGATGCTCGTCAACTTTCTCGAACGGGAGGGGCTCTTCTTGATGAACTGTTCCTTCAAAAAGCAGCCCTAAAGGAAGTGGACGTGGCAGATATGCAGATATGTCTTCGTGCTCAACAGGTTCAATACCGGCAGCGATCACAGACTTGTCCGAGGCACTCCGAATATCGACTTTAAAGCCGGACGCGTCCGTTTGATTGAAGTCCAGTCCATTGAAAATGTGGTTCGAGTCCTCAGGCGCAAAGGCAGGAACTCGAAAATTTCCGGAGGGACTCTAGGGCTAATGAGGCAACAACGTGAAGACCCACCCGCTTCTTCGTTCGGAAGAAGAGCTCTTAACCGGGAGATAAATAAACGTGTGCGTCACGATCTCTGGTGCTTTCGATCTAAAGTGCTATAGAGCAAAATCGGCGGTCTAAGGTGTTCGTACAATCTCTCGGAAGAAACCACCTGACGAAGCTGACCACAGCGAGTGGAGAAATTGTTGCCTCAAAGCCGGCAGTCCTTTCGGAGGTACAGGACTTCTATTGCCGGTTATACGCTTCGCATGCATCTCGACCTGATACCGAAAATGAGGAGTCTAGGGCCACGTTAACTCGCTATTACACTGAAGACATGCCAGAAGTCAGCGTTGGCGAAATCGAAATTGCTCATGGGCAGCTTAAAAATGGAAAAGAGGACGGCGTTCCTACAGAGCTGCTAAAGGCTGGAGGTAAACTCGTACTGAGGAAGCTCCAAAAGTGTGGTAGTCCTGTTCTTCAAAAAAAGTGACAAAAGCCTGTTGAAGAACTATCGACTATTATACCCTTCTAAGCCACGTCTATAAGCTATTCTCAAGAGTGATCACGAACCGTCTTGCGCGAAGACTCGACGAGTTTCGGAGCGAATACGGCACCATAGACCACATCCACACTGTGCGGCAGATTATACAGAAGACCGAAGTGTATAATCAGCCCCTGTGTCTAGCATTCGTGAACTATGAGAAGGCTTTCGACTCGGTTGAAATCTGGTCCGTTCTGAAGTCCCTGCAGCGTTGCCAAGTAGACTGGCGATATATCCGAGTGATGAGATGTCTGTAAAAAGCAGCCACCATGTCCGTCCAAGTACATAATCAGCAGAAAAATTCTAGACCATTGCATCGAGGAGTGAGACAAGGGGACGTCATCTCCCCGAAATTGTTCACAAAATGCAATGGAGGATAGGAAGTGGCATCAACATAAATGGCGAATATATGTCTCACTTACGATTTGCAGATGACATCGTCATAATGGCGGAGATGATGCTGGACCAACAACAGATGCTGAATGACCGGGCTGATTCTTCTTTACGCATCGGCATACGGACGAACTTGGACAAAACCAATGTCATGTTCAATGAACAAGTTCTACCAGAACCGATTGCTATTCACGGCGCCGTCCTTGCAGTTGTTCAAAAATATGTGTGGGTACCTTGGGCAGTCGTTGCAGTTGTGTCAAAACAACTTTGAGGACGAGATGAAAAGAAGAATACAGTTGGCTTGAGCAGCGTTTGGAAAACAACGTCGAGTCTTCTCATCGTCGATTCCACAATGCCTAAAGGTAGGTTTTTAGTGCGTCCTACCCGTAGCTGAACATACGGAGCTGAAACGTGGACACTTACGGCACGGCTAGTCAACAAGTTTAAAGTCGCTCAGCGGAAAGAGCTATGCTCGGCGTTTCTCTGCGGGACTGCATCCGAATGAGTTGATTCGGCAGATAACCAAAGTCACCGACATAGCTCGCCGGATTAGCCAGCTGAAGTGGCAGTGGGCTGGCCATATCAGCCGTAGAACCGATAACCGTTAGGGTAAACGGGTTCAAGAGTGGAGACCGCGTCTCGGTAAACGTAGTGTCAGACACCCTCAGGCCAAGTGGAGCGATGATCTGCGCAAGATGGCTGGCAGGAGCTGGATGTGAGTGGCCGAGGATAGATCAGCGTGGCAAGCATTTAGAGAGGCCTATGTCTAGCAGTGGACTATCACAGGCTGATGATGATGATGAGGTGATAGCCATATTGAACAGTCATTTTTAAACATAACTAATTTTTCTATCAAAAGATTAAATTAAAATCTTATATAAATGAAACGCGTTTTACATAAACAGTGGTCAACAACAGTGGTAATAGTCACCAACAATGGTTGCACTGAAGTCTCTGACCCAGGACTAACAATTCCAGCGGCGGTCAACGCTTGACCGATAATGTTATCAATACGCTTTCTTCTATCCATTGTTATCTAAAACAAAAAGCAATGTTAACAGACAAACAGAACCAAATTACTTAACAAAATACGTGATCTAAATATCAGCAACACAAAATTAGTACTTACCTCGCCGTCCCACTCGCCATTCCCGGAATGCGCGTGCGTCCTTACCGACGACTTGTCGGGCACTCGACGCTTTGTTTTTTACCAAGCAACGACGCCGGAGCAATTCTTGGTACGGACAACCGACAAAACTAAGACATCGCGAGTTATCTAAACGCCAATCAGCACTTGATTATTTTCGTGTAAACTTATCCAAATGCCAATAAATTTCATGATTTGGGCAGGTAAAATTTTACCATACGCCACTCGAGCGTATTTTTATGGTAGGGTAAAAATTTCCAAATCACAAACGTTCAGAAAACTCGTCGGGGAATAACATACTAAATCAAACTGTTTATAGAAATTTTGGCTGGCAAAGATAACCAAATAACTTCGAGCAAGTTTTTAGAGGAAAGCAAAAACTACTTAATACTGATTGTGTGAAAAAGACGGTAAGGTAAAATTTACTTAGTCCGCGGTGTAATCTGAAAGTGCTTCCTAAGTACAAAATTTTCATAAACTGCCCAAAATGATGTCGCTAGGTTTTGGAAAAATACACGAATGGAGGGAATTTTGAATTTACCAAGCGCCAAAAAGTTGATCCTAGAAGCATGAAAGTGAGACCAATCGACGCAGAAAAAAAAGACGAATCCAACGGTATATATAACTCTATATGGGCCATTTTGGCGTTTGGTAAGTTTTGCCTTTCCACCGTCGATATTATTTACTGACTATTAATTCTTAACGTCATAAATATACTTGGTCGTTTATTGGAGTGCATCGTGTCTGGATTCCATCTAGTCGCCGTTCAGTTCGATTTATTTTATGGCTCATAAACAAAGCTAGTAACTTCTACCACTCTCGTTTGTCAGTTTATGGTAAATAAGATTTTACGGTATCGCGAAATACCGATACATTCTTTCTATCTGTGTGTTCTGTTGAAAATATGAATACGATGTCACAAATACAAAAACTGTTTTCAATTGAAATACACTTAAAATACAATCTAATGGATAACTAAGACCTGAAACTTTGACAATTTAAAAAAATTACGTTAAAAACATGCCTTTACAAAACACTTACCTTTTTATGTCACTTCAGGAGTCAGACAGGCACGTAGCTGATGATAAGCGGCCACTTTAGCCTATCCACGAAGGGACACTTAAACAAGGATCGCTCACTTTTTTGCCACACTGTAGGCTCCACATCAACACACAAGGCTGGCACCGGCTCGTGCCAATCGGGTGTGAAGGAGAAACCGGGGGAGTTTAGTGGGTAGTTGACGCTTTAGTCTCGAGTCCAACACAGGTGTAGCTAGCCTGCGGTTATGGTGCATAAACGCATTCTCCTCCAAAAAAAAGGCTCCACATCAACTTGCATTTGGCTAGTCCTGTTTTACTGTTTATATTAAGCTAAACACAATCACAACACAACTAAGTTAAACAAACATTACATTTTTTCAACGATTGAAAGCACAGCGTTTGCGCGGGATTGTACCGAACGTCAACTGTCAGATAAACTAGTGACGTCCGTAATTGAATGGAAAAATAGTGTTGTCCGTAATCGATCGTCGCACCGTAGTCGATTATCACCATTGCCCCATTATAAGATTATATTCAACGTAGATTCGACGAACCCAACATAAGCTAAAGCTTATATTTTAAATTATTTATAAGAGAAATAAGCTAAAATAAATGTAAAATCTTGATATTACATATAGATAGAAGTGTGCACTTGCGAAGTGCATAAGAGTGCTCTCATGTACTCCGCAAACGTGATAACGTTATTTAAAACTTAAAAAACTGGTTTGAAACTAAAATATGAAGGACCAACTTAAAAGTTAGTATAAACGTCGAAAAACTGAAAGTGTCCCAAAATAAGTTAGTGATGTTTTCTCCGCAGCGCTGTGTATTCCCATGTGACGGTAACTTTACAATTCATTTCAACGCCAATATTCAGCCTAACCAAAGTTTGGAAAGGGGAAAACAAAACAACTACAAACAAAGTTTTACTAGTTCTTTATGAAATCGAAGCCCTCGACTTCAGTACCACACCAAGATTTTTTTAATAACCATCCGCGCTCAATGTTCAAATTCTAATCGAGTTTTAAATTGCAGCAATTCTTGTCTGGTGCGCTCGTTCCACGGCTTTGAGGGGACAATCCTGGAAACTGCCCTTTTAAATCGTTCCCTTACCAACTTTAGGGAAAAGTATACTTACAATAAAAACCTCTAAAATATTCACTTCGCTCAGACTTAGTAAATCTATACTTCTATATTATTATAAAGAGGAAAGATTTGATTGTTTGTTTGTTTGTATTGAATAGGCTCCAAAACTACTAAACCGATTTGAATAATTCTTTTTTCACTGTTGGAAAGTTACACGATAGTGTAGCTTTCCAACAGTCCACCAGGGATACCTGGTGAATATATGGTACTGTTGATCCCGGAAAAGTGGGAGGACAAGGGGGGAATATAAATAATAATGAACGTATAATATCATTTGACTTTGTTCACGCTGTAAACTTTTTAACCATTGCACCAAACCAGTCGTTGAATTTTGTGTGAATGTTTTACTACTCGAGACTAGTCTATATTGGTGGTAGCATGTTTTTTTAAATCCAATTTGTTGAATTGCACCAATTGAGGAATTAATGAGTGAAAATGGTTGGAATACACTCGGTGCAGGTCATTTTAGATCGGATATTATAGAGGCCCATGACCAAAGGTTGACATAAAATAGTTGATAAGTTGCTATAAGTACAAATCTTAATTTTGGTCTAGATTATTAAATATATAATTGTATATATAACTGCCTCCGTGGTACAGTGGTTAGAGCGTTGGGCTCTAAAACCCGGATGTCGTGGGTTCGAATCCCGCGGGGAACATCACTTTGTGTGATTGTTTCACAGACCAGAGATTAAAATCTCTGTGGATTGTTTCCAGTTTGGTTAGGACATTGCAGGCTTGAATCACCTGAATGTCTGAAAAAAGTGATGATTCCGTGCTTCGGAAGGCACGTTAAGCCGTTGGTCCCGACTATGTTCCAAGTAGGTCTGGTTTCCCTTGTAGGGTTACGGAGGTCAGATGGCAATCGCTCCATTGTAATAACCAGGCTTGTCAAATCTAGGATCATAGTCGAAGCGGACCCTGAGCTCCATACTGGATGCAATCGGGTTACGCTGGGATGATGATGATGATTTTCAGGACTACCAACAGTACCAACATTAGACATAGCAAAAAATATTACAATCTAAATTAAAACTAGATCACCTCGTTCAATACCGTATCAAAAATCACACGAGTGAAATATCGAACTCTGTTTTCAGTGACTTTAGGTGTGAGACAATTTTTACGTGACGTGAAATACGGGCCAACCCTTATAGCTTCGCTGAGGACAGGTGAAGCTTGCTAGACTAAAGCCTGCTGAGCGGCGATAACCCTTGCAGGCAAGTTGAATGAATGGGTCATCATAACTCAGTCACGTTTATACATTCATTCGAGATTAGTAGTAAATGGCTTTTAAAAAGTATCTCGTCATTTTTATTATTAAATTTTACCATGGGCATTATTAAATTGTTCCTATTTTTTAACATTTTCAGAATAATAGGTTAATTTTCAGTTACTCTAGGTGTTCAAAGAACCAGACCGTGATTTCAGGGCTGAAATTCTTTAGACGGACTAGGCAAAAATGATGGCAGATTTTTCAAACAGACCTAAACAGAGCTCAGGTTTTTGTTTAACAATCCGCATTTGACAAGCGAAGTGACCTACCGTACCTGTAACAGTGACTTGCTTTTAATCATAGTGTAATTTCCTGTAGTGGGACATGTAAAGTTATTATTATTTGATAGTGTTGTTTATTAACCACTCATACGTCCACTGTAACCACAGTTACAGAGACCATATACCTCAGGACAGTCCGTGTAACTACAGTTACATTTTTAAGAATTCGCGCCCGCCGATTGTTTTTTTCTTTTTCTTATCGCTGTGGATGTTTATAGTCTGTAGTGTTGCTGGTTTTTGACGCTCTATGATATGTACCACACCTTATTTCAAGTGGAACATAACTTCGGCTCATGGCTACAAAAAAAATAAAATTGTCAAGTTGCTTGTTGTTTTTGTGGATCAGTGCGCGAGTGACTCCAGCTATTTTATTCGAGAAATCATGCCGTAAGTAATAAAATATTATTGTTTTGTATATCAAAATATTTATAATCTTACATATTTTCATATTTTATAACATTATGTGCGATTCCAGTCAGTTTTTAAGTAAAAATTTGGATTAAAAATAGGTCGGTGACTCTGTGTTTTTATTAGTGAATAATTGGAAGATCTAAAAAAGTTCTTATATTATATCGTAATTAAATGTTTTAATATAAAAAAATATTAATATTATAGCCTAGTTATTACCATACTTTCTTGAAATATTCCATATTTCATTCTGGATTAGACAATTTACCATACGTGAACTTCGATTTCACAGATCATGTAGCTTTAGTTTTTATTTTATTTGTAATATTTTTTAGATGATTTATAATGGGATTTTGGTTCCAAATGAAAGGCCATTAAATTACCTAAAACCCAAAATTGTTTTGATATTGTAAACGTCAAAAATATCTAATAAAAAAAATATTTAAATTGAAAACTAGGACAAAATTAGCATTTCTTAAAGTTCACTGTAAGATCATTAATAGAATATAAATGTTAAAATCAAACATAACTATTGCCTAAAAATTGTCAACTAATGAGCCTTTCATTAGTATTTTTCATTTTGCGATATTTGAGTTATTTACTGAGTAATAAGCATTTATTTAGCATACGTCTCCTATCAATTTTATTTTGCGCGTATCACGTGACTCGCGGACTGTCCTGACAACCTAGCGAAACGCGCGCGGACGTTTGAGTGGTTATAATTACAATATTTGATAAATTGGAGATTAAAAACCTAAACATAACACCTCCTACAGTACTGTATCACCACTCACACTTTCTGCGAAGCCCGATCGACATTCCTAGCAAATCCTTCAAATCTCTAATTCGAACGATTCAGCAATCGTAATCGGAACTTTCATCTCTCATCTACGGTCCTATTCCTCGTTAGCTTCTCCTTAAAACTTGCTCCGCGACTTTGACAACAAGTTTTTTAACTTCTGGAGTTCGACTCTTATGATTAATTAATTCGATTGTGAGCGAATCGTATTCGCGGCGATCGAGATGACTGGTGCCCATTGTTTCAGGATTGGGTCCGATATATTTTTTAGTCGTATTTCTTTTCATAAAACATAAAAAAAGTATAAAACTGCTCTCTTAGAAGTTTGATTTACCTTTTTTTACGCACTAGTCCAAACGTGTTGATCATAACATCGTGTTAAGCGTCCATAGGCGACAGGATAATGGTAACAATCGTAGAGTGCTGCAGAGTGCTGCAACAAACCATTTCCAATCCGCCAGTGTGCCGGGGCCCTTACGATTAGGCGGGCCGTAGGCTTTAGCATCACCCTTATGTGATAAAAAAGAAAAAGTAACTTTTTCTAAATTCATACTGTACCTACTTAGTAGGTCGTTGGTTTTGGTGTCCTGGATACAATAGGTCGAGCTTTGTGTTGATTTTTTCAAACACAGCTTGTAATTACCAATCCGCATGGCAAACGTGGTGGGTGATTAAACAAATACCTATCGTTGTAACGATGACTTGTAGATTCCACTAATGGAGGCACTTGTGCAGTAGGATACCTAAATTAGTAGGATACCTTTTGTGACCTATAAAACCAACAGGCAAAATATTTCTGGTGTTTTTGATCACACCAAGTCACACGACACACACCAACACACCCACAAAACAAATACACGGTTCGTCACGAACGAGCCTCCATAAAAGTAAGTCATTTTAATTTCACGAAGGAATAAACACGTATAATATTTTAGTGTTCGTAAAAATATGGGCGACCGTCGCGTCGCCTTCGCACGCAATGTAATTTAATTAAAAGCGAGGCATAAAACATCGGGTTCGGTGCTCGGGTAGGGCACTTAAGACGGGCTTAATTCAACCGCTGATGAACTTGCGAGCTGCTAATGGCAACATTATTCAAGCGACGCCGCGGTGATTGTTTATGCGAGGATTTGTGACGTCACATTGACGCGGGAGTGTCGGCTTATGCGCGTATAAAACGGTAAGCTGGTTCAAAATGAAAATTTACATTTTGTACCTACATTTTGGATGTTAAAGAAAATATGTTCGGGTTTAGGATGTGTACTTGACTGCTAGAGAAATCTTCAAAATAAAGAAATCAATACTAAAAAAAGAAGTATTCAGGTAATGTTTATCCGTCGTCTGGCGCCCTTGGGCTAGACAATGCTGTGTGAATCCAGGAACCTAGTGACCAGGACTTTATTTATTTTTTAACAAAACGTCTTTGGCTTCGCCCGCTTTGACTAGCTAGAATCTGCCACAATGTCTGACTTTTATTTATTCTAAAAAGGCAGTGCCAAATAGTTTTGGCATAAGTCTTAAAAGATGATGAAGACCCTTCACTCTTTGTGCATACCTCAGTCGCTCAGAGTTGCACTTACTTAGACGAACTCAACTCCTCATAAAGATTTGTGACCAATGATCCATGGCCTCCTATCTCTTTCCATAATTTTTTTCCATAGTCTGTTCATGAAACTGTAACAATCCATTCACAAAATATTTGCATTTATAATACCAGTATGATTAACATATTATAAAGGCAACTATATCTGACGCAAAACTTAGTTTCCTGCATAATAAGCAATGCAAATGACCTCAGAATGTTCCCGACTGGTATTTGTAATTGTGTTTGTATTGAGGTTCCACTGTTTGCCCTGCAAAGTGGAAACACAAACATTAGTAAGGTCAGACGATTGCAAATATCTAATCTCACGGGTTCTTTGATGCTGTTTGTACAAAGACAAAGACACAAAGAAACGTTGGAATGACCTGATAGTCTGGTCAAATAAAACTAGTGAATTAATTAACACGTCTTGCAAAATATAATTTTAAAACGGTGTCACTTAGGTACTACACTTACAGAAATTTTAAACATGACATAGGTAAGATTTATTTATTTTAAATAAATCTTTAAAAAGTTCAGGTATAATAATATGTGGCAGGTCAAATGTAAACGGGGCTGGTCAATAGCAAAGCTGGCACCGGCTCGTCCCAATCAGGTGTGAAGGGGAAACCGGGGGAGTTTAGTGGGTAGTAGACGCTTCAGTCTCGAGTCCCACACACGGCCGCAAGTCTTGCTAGCCTGCGTTTATGGTGCATAAAAGCATTCTCCTCCGAAAAAAATATATATAGTGCCGCACACCTTAGTACTCGTATTTGAAACTCAAGTTCTGTAAAGGACTCTCTAAAACGCAGTTTTGTAAAAGCAGTTTTGTTTGCTTTCATTAGAAACAAGACGATGTTTTTGTTCCCTCAGTATCACAATTAATTAGATCCTTTCTTCACAGCCTTCAATCGGTTAATTTCAATGTGTTTTCACACCAGACAAAATGTTCATAAAAAATAATTTCGTCTCATAAATACAATTTTCCGAAGTTTTCAAAAGGTGAGCTCCAAACAGCGTTAAAGAATAGATTGAAGGTAAACCGATTACCTAATGGTTCCCCGAAAAAAGATTTTACGAATACTTCCCACTGATATTTTTCTTTTCTTAAACTGGGGACTTGTGCCTGATTTCTCCCGATTTTATTAAATAAGGCCCTTTTCAATAACAACCCTCGAGTCGCCCAAAAATTATGAATTTCAAAGGGGTTTCTCATTAATGTCATCATTTGAATTTCTTCTCCATTCATTTAAGTGCATGACTGCTCGAAAAAAGTTTTCGATTAATCGAGAGTGAATTGGATTTTCGTGTCAGAAAAAGAAAAAAACTATATTAATAAAAATATATTTTCTCTAGTCTACATTTAGCCAAAGTCATATTATTAAATTATTTTCATTATAAAATTACTTGTAAAGATTAATTTTTATCACCATGTCTTCTAATCAAAATATATGTTATTCAAAAGTTTTCCAAAAAAATATACTTTTCTCTTTCTGATAGACTTAATATTTTACTAACAATTTTGTAAAAAGTTATCCACTTGCCAAAATATATTCACCGGAAACGATTTCAAGGAACTATGTAATATCATATCATAATTATTTTCATGGAGTGCAGTAAGTCAGATTTTGAATAAAATATAATCAATATCTCCAAGAACTGTAATATCCGTCAATAGATACAAGACAATGAAAGGGCAGAGGAGAGACAATAATTAATTAAATTAAGGGAGAATAAAGTTTGTTATCTCTCTTTTTATCTCGAACGCTACAGAAACACCCGGGGCAAGCTTCCTCAAAACAATTTAAAACTTAATTACAGTTGTACATACAATTGTTTTAGTCAGTTTAGGTGACTGTTTCGATCATGGAATATGACATTTTAACTAAGAAGTATGCGGATATAAATTCATAATAGTGTCGTTGTACAAATCTTGGATAACTAATAATAATTTTGACTGGCCCGATTGTTATCTCTCTTTTTATCTCGAACGCTACAGAAACACCCGGGGCAAGCTTCCTCAAAACAATTTAAAACTTAATTACAGTTGTACATACAATTGTTTTAGTCAGTTTAGGTGACTGTTTCGATCATGGAATATGACATTTTAACTAAGAAGTATGCGGATATAAATTCATAATAGTGTCGTTGTACAAATCTTGGATAACTAATAATAATTTTGACTGGCCCGATTGCGCATTTGTTAGTGACCCTGCCCTATGCGCCAGGGGTCGTGGGTTCGAATCCCACCCAGGACAAACACTTATGAAATGAACACTTGTGTTTGTCCTGTGTCTGGATGTATTATTTAAGTATTATACATATTTATGGTACCTTCGTTGTTTCTGATACTCATTAACACAAGACGCTACTTTGGGGTCAGATCAATGTATGTGATGTTGTCCAATATTTATTTATTTATTTAACCAGCACTTAGAAGCTGTTGCGTAAGTTTTAACCTAGGAGGAGAATGACTTTTAGCACCATAATCGTTGGTTAACAAGACTTTGGGACTAACGACATTCGTCCCACTACCCAGTATAATCCCCCGGATTCCCCTTCACATCGAAAAGGGTTGAGCCGGTGCCCGCTTTGTGGCGATTGACTAGCACAACCATCAACGCTAAGTTTTGACCGCCTCCGTGGAACAGTGGCTAAGCCGCTCGGGTATATAAAACCCGGAGGTCGTGGGTTCGATTCCCGTCTTGGGTCTGGTTGGTAGTAGGACTTTTTCATAGCCCGACTGGCTAAGTACCACCTCCACAGGTGAAATCTGCCGCCATAACAGCTCTGGCTGTGTTCCGGCAGTATTGATGTGGGAGCCAGTACACATCAGAAGAGCCTACAGTCTGGCAGCACACAGCTTTCTGGTGAAGTTTCCCTCAATGGAATAGGGCGAACAGGGACCGCTTACCATCAGGTGGGCTGCGTGTCTGTCTGCCAACTGATGTATTATAAAAAAGTTTTCTTACCAATTACCGCTAAAATTATATTTAAACTAGTGGTAAATAGCATGTGATTGGGTTTTAAGCGATAAATTATGTTTCACAAATGTGTGTAAAAAGCAAAAGCCGAAATCAAAATCCTTATTCACTTATTATTAACGTGGTACTCGTACTCACACAAAACATCTCCAATACACGAATTGTTTTATAAAACACCCCGAACTGTGTACATGCATAAATATGTGTTGTATGTCGAGTTCTTCATTTCAAATTCATGCCAGTGTCGCGACCTTTTCTCTTGACTCGTCACGTACGTAACACACGAAGTTCATTCGAATACGGTTTTCATTTGCCAAATATTCGCATTTTAGTGGCGCATTGTGAACTTTGGTTCTGCAACAAAGGAATAAATAATAGGTAAAAATGCAGTCGACCAGTAACTTCGGCACCGGTGTGTTTTGTAAGGGTTGAAAATATATTTCGGTTAAGTTTTTTTTAGTATAACCTTTTTTTAAAAATCGAATGGGTTTAAACAACAAAAGCGCATGCTAGCGATACCTGCTGAATTGTGTGGGACTTGAGAATAAAGAATCCCACTACCCACTCTACTCTCCCAGTTTCTCCCTCTTTCCTGAGAAGGGACGAGCTGTCTTAATTTGATTCAAACTTTGGATATGAATACAACAAATAAACTTTTATATCATCAATCTATTATTGAAAATAAATACTAACAATACTTGGAAGACAGTCTAGCACCATTGAAAGTCAATTGTCTTTGTTCCAAAATTATTTCTAGACCAGATGCCATTAATCTAAAAATAATAAACATGTTTCTATGTATGAAAGCATTTAGTTTCCATCAGCAGGAGTCAAGAGGCACGGTACAGTGGCGCAAAGGAATGCAATCTGCGGCGGAATGCTCCCGGTAGAATTAAATTTTAGCCATCCAAATAGCACATTATGGTACGGCCAAGTTCTGATGTTGTCATGCAATTATTCAGTTATTGTACCTTCATAACAAATGACGATTATGGAACAAAATTAGTGAGACAGAGCATAGTAGATTTTACACTCGAATGTGCCGCACGTCTGGGAGAGTATATTTACCTTTGAAAAAATCACTGTGAACTAGCACTACATAACTTGTACTATGTTTTGGCAATGGGAAGAGTCTTATTTTTTGCTGCTAAAGTTATGTTTTCCCCTCAAACTGGCGACGCTTTACCAATTTCTTGAAACACTCGATACGCATTATCTACTGCGACTTTTTACTGGACTACACTGTCGTGTATTATATCTTGTCCCTGTTGTCAGACTTTATACACCGGACTAGAAAGACTATATTTATAAATAAAGAAATTAACATAACAGTTCCTATCACTCCTTTATGTATCTATATAAAGAAAATAATCTCCACAAACGTAAAGAAAAGTACTTTAAAATAAAATTCCTAGCTCTTTCCTTTAATCCGTTTTGAACACAAGGACTTGGCATTACACTACACATCCGCTCCAATGGGATTAAATCACCCACAAGCCATCTTTATAATTAAATTCTCCTATTTGTTATTTTGCTTTCCTCTGTTTAGACTGGTCGTGGGATTAGTGATACTTTTAGTATTTTATCCTCGTCTTAGTTGCAATTTAATTTGTGTTTTCGTTCTACGTCTAAGGTTTTACGGATGTACGTAAATTGAAATCCTGATTTATATACCGTATATAAGTTTGAAGTGATTGGAATTTGAAACTTTGTATAAATCTCCTCTGGGCGGACAGGCACGTGTTATCGTTTTGGTGGTTGAAAAAGCAATACGATTTTTTTATTTCATACAGTTATAAACTTCGTTTAAAACTTTGTAGGAAGCACCAGTTACATCGAGTTTGTGACTTTGGAAAACAACAAATATTTATTATCATTGGCTTTTTTTAAATTAAATTCTTTGTTATGTTCATACAATAAATTGTCTGCAGACCATACTTTGAAAATAATAGGAAACATTGCATGGAAATAATAAATCTTTGGTGTTTTGAAATATGACAATATATATAAAGAATAATAATAAAAATATCATTAGAAGCGAACAAACTTTTCTAAGTCATAATAATATTATAATATAAGTCACAAAATATACACAAACAATTTTGTACTAATAAAGACTTCCCCGTCAAATATTCCCTGCAACACGTGTGTAAAAGGTTCATAATAATAAGCCGTATTACGTACTCCAAACTCCTTGCTTTGATCGCAACATAAATTCATTAAAGCACTCCGTTATTAACAATGATTATGACGCCGGAAGAGGTCCGGAGGGTGGCACAAGCGACCAAGTCGGCGGCAGTTTCATTTCCCCTATTTGCAATTCAAAAATCCACTGCCTTATAGCTCATTCGTCTGTCTAACCCCCCATCTCGTTCACACCCTCAAATCCACCATAAATCCGTCCCACTTCAACACCACTACTTTTTGCTACAAACATTCCGCTGGCACTAGACACTTTCTTGCAATAGCCGTGCGTAGAAATTCAGACGGACACCGCTTCGTGCAGTTTATTCCGAAAGGATTAGCCATAAATAGTTCTTCCTCATTACATTTTCATGAAGGTTCCCTTCAGTTGTGAATTTATGCCGAGAAAAGTTTGAGTTTTACTGAATAAAAGATATCTATTTGGCAGTAACACTGGCCTCGCGCCAGAGACGTTTCACGCGCTGAGAGCGTGTGATATGTGGATTGACTGTGTGATGGAGATCTCGAACTCACTCCTTTTCTTTGAAACTTTGTATTTTCAAAGTTTGCAGACGCAGTTGTTACCTAAAACGATATAACAGGCTGCTTAGTATCAAAGGCGATGGCAAGGTGTGCTTAAACAAGTCCTACTTAAACTTCTTATATAGCTGCTTTTAAACTCAGATCAACAGATAAGATCTGAATAACTCTTTGTGTATGAGTGTCAAGGTGGTAATGGTGACCTCTGACTTGCCACAAATGCCATAAAATAGAAACAGAAGGCACTGACCTATGGTTCCAAATCCTGCATCGCACAAAGTTTTTGCACCCCACAAGTAAAACTATAGGTAAGGTTGATACATTGGTACTGTTCCACAGGATAGTCGGTCTAATTCGAAGGAACATATTCTATTTTTCGAGGGCTATTAATCCTCAACTAAGTATTAAGGTGTTTCAGCTTTTATTTGTCTGTGATTTACATTCACAAAATTAAACAAAATAAACAAAGCTATAACCTCTTTTACAGAATATTAAATATTTAACCAAAGAAACTGAACTATTAGAGCTCTTTCAAATTAGACATTTTTTGTCAGACGGCTGCGGTACGGTAGCCGCGCGTTTGTCGCACCGCGTACGTAAGTACGGTCGTTAGTTTTCATACAAAACACGTGGTGCGGCTACAGTTCGACGTCTGTACCGCGACCGCTCGACAGCAAGACGTCAACCGACGACGGTTTCAGTGGTTTATATAAATAATGTAATTATTAGAAGCCTTATCATGCGCTGTAGGTGTTATGCTGAATAAAAAATATCTATTTGGCAAGGACACTGGCTCAGCGCCAGCGACATTTTCACGTTCAAGGATCACGTGACATGTGAACTAACAGCGTGATAGCAAATTTTTTTCCATATAAAAATAAAATTTAATGTCTTTACAAAATATAGCTACACAGAAAATTTCATTTTAGTCCTGTTCATTATGTCAAATTAACAGTTTTGTCATTTATAATTATATGCGTACATGTACATACTCATACATGAAGAAACATATTCGGACGCTCGGACGGACTTCACCAGATGAGATAATTATTTATTATATTTACTTTATATTAGAACAATAATATCCATTGAACTAAAATTCGGATAAACCGGATTTGAGTTTAAAAATCCGGATTTAAAAAACTGGAAAATCCGGATTTATCCGGATTTTTCGGATTTCGGATAATCCGGATTGCAATCCCTACTCGGACTTCACCAGATGAGATAAATTCTTCTAGTTAAAAAATCTGTTTGTGTCTGAAAGCGCTATCAGTCATGACATTAATTAATTATTCAAATGGACTTTTTCAGTGTTTCACTGACTAGCTAGCTAGATATAACTCTCGTTAAATCAGCTGCCTTTGGCTGTGTTTCGGCCATGTTAGCGTGGGGGCCAGTACACTTGAAAGGCTTGAAGATCAGACAATCCTACAGTGATGGTTCCTGGTCAATCTAACACATAATGAAATAAGAATAGCCGATTACCATCATGCTGCTTGTTTGACTGCCAATTACATTGAAATAAAAATAGAATAATGAATTAGTACCTATGTATGTTTCATCACTTGTACATAAATAAACTTTTATCAGATATTGTTTTCGCTTATCGCTAATTCGTAATGGCTGTTTCTGGTTTGGATTAGCGTAAACAATATCTGTATTAATGAAAGCATTACGCTTCAATTCACGTGAGTACAATATATTGCTTAGAAAAGTAAGATAAGAATCACGATAAACAAACCATCTAATGGGTACACTCGGGATATAACTAATACGACCGCGCCCGAGGCATTTTCCCCGGATAGGCTTTTTGCTCGAGTTCGGCTACATAAATACACAGGCTTATCTTGTTTATGATATTATTGTGTATTGCCGACGCTATCTCAAGGGAAAAGTTTGAAAGTGTCTCAGCTTTACCTATCATTCCAAACGTTGATTTCGGAATTTTAAATCGTATTGTCTTTTTATTAGATAAGACTGCTCGACAATACTAGTCAATATAATCGCACTAGATAATAGTTCGAACTGTTTACCAACCTAGATGGAATGGTATAGTTTTCAAAACAATAGCAAAACAAGGCAACGGTAACCGCTTACCACCAGGAGGGTCATAGGCTTAAGCGCCAAACTTGTAGTATAAAAAAGTATGTTTCTCCGTGATCTAGCACCCATAGTACAAGCTTTGCTTAATTTGATGGTTCATTCCCGTTCGTACCACCAAGCTTCGTCCCACCAGTGGGACGAACGAGAAATGAATAAAATATTTAATTTTTATTCCCGTTCGTCCCACTGGTGGGACAAACTTGGTGGGACGAACGGGAATTAACCAATTTGATTGGGCTGTGGAAAAAAATGTCCTTAGTCTTATGTCACAAGATTTAACACCAGACTATTCAAATACCGTTATTTAAATCTTAGTAGCATTTAATTGAGTAGCTAT
This sequence comes from Mecyna flavalis, assembly GCA_949319885.1. Taxonomy (NCBI): domain Eukaryota; kingdom Metazoa; phylum Arthropoda; class Insecta; order Lepidoptera; family Crambidae; genus Mecyna; species Mecyna flavalis. The sequence goes on from OX439426.1 coordinate 15,160,067, forward strand.
ATTACAAATGTAGGAATCACACCGCATGCCGCACCCCCCGACTTTGTCCCGAAGTTGGAGTGGTATCAATTTGCATGCACTTGACTGGAGTGTTTGAGTGTTGTCCCTTTGAGACAATCGTTTTTGTCTCTTGACTTTATGTCGTGTTTTATGAGTATTATTGCTTTTATTTAATAATGTTATTGGATTAAATCAATTAACAAGAGAGCTTCAATTATAACACCAACCTCTAAAGTCTTCAACGACACCAAAATAATGAACATACGTCAACTTTATCTATATAGCACTTGTATTTTGATTAGGAAGATCCTCTGTAATAATATTCAAACCAATTTGACCTTTTTAAAAAAATCGCTACTTACAAAACGCAGCCTTCGTCGGCCTAGCTTACTGGTATTACCTACCTAAGATGCGAACTAAACTAGGGAGTAAAAGTATAACGTTTGAGGGAGCAAATATATTATACAACAAATTACCTTCCCATGTTAAAGATACGGACTCCTTGATCAGTTTCAAGTCTCAACTGCGTAGTCACATTCTTGAAAATCATTATGAATAGGGGTTTGGGCTGGAGTATCTGATGGTGTTGTGTGCGAGAAATTGTTTGTAAATTGTTAGTGTTTGTGAAGCAAAAGTGGCGACCTAGATTTAAGTTTTTGTATTTTACTTATCAATATTCTCATGTAAATGGATCCTCTGTAATCTTGTTTGAGAATAAATACTTTAAACATAAACATATATACTGATAATATTATTAAATGAATTGGAATCAACGAATTGTGTTTAGGATAAACAATATAGGTATTGAAATAAATTAATATTTTGAAATAAATCAACAACGTCTTTAGTAAAAAAAATCTTGAATATTTTCTTTTTTCTCTTGAATTAAAACTAAATGAAAGACTGCCCGTTATAACCAAGCTAAGATCAATAGAGTTTTAATTATTGTCTAGACTAGAAGTCATTATTTTAATATTTGGACCGAAAAAGATATAAAATAAAATGTCTTTGTAAGTCGCCCATCCAGTTTTTCGTGAGCGTGAAATTGGGTCTTCACAGAAAAAGTTATAAGGCATTTGTCTTTAGCGATATATTATGTTATTATTATAAATCATAAGTTTAATAGTTACAACACAACATTTCCCATCACATCGACTGAGATGACAATTTAGCCCCAAAACCAAGCAAAGTTTTTCTTGTGACTAATGAATTTATTAACATAAAATATTTAAATAATAATTATTTAAATAATGCCTCGATGGTTTGGTTTTTAAGTACCGAAATTTTCCAGCAACCTTGAGTCCTCGGTTCAATTCACTGGTTAAGCAAAACGTTTGTCGGATTGATACATTTTTGGTTTGATCACCAATCTGCAATTGGCAACCCTTCATTGTGTCGATAACATGATTTCAATGATGGAGGCATTTGGACTGCACCTAGTAGATTAAATAAGATTTTTTTTTTCACATGCTCAATCAAGTAGTAAACATGATCATGCACAATAATAAGACTGCTTCACTTACTCACATAATCAACCATTCTACCAAACCGTTTGCCAAGTTTGGTCAACTCAGTAACAATCAGTTAATTAATTAGTCTACGCTTTATCAAACCTTATAAGCAGGCCCAATTTGTTTGAACATAGGCTGCTTAGTCCAGCATGCACGATGGCGGCGACCGATCGCACAATGAATTAGCCGCTCCAGGCGATGTGGCAAATTTTAACACCGGCTTATTAAAGCATAATGCTGATGGAGTTCCGTTGTCACAAGCCGCGGTCGCTCCGCTAGCGACGGCTAACCTGCCCCCCGATATTCGTGTGCTAACTTGCGAATTTACATATTAAATTAATGGCTCTGCAACATATTTTGACCCTGTTTGTGCAGTTAATTACCAGAGAAGCACTTGTGTTATGGGTATTAGCAGCAAATAGAAATACATTGAAACATCGAGACAGGACAAATAGATGCTTATCACATGAATGTTGGTCCTGAGTGAGATTTGAACCTGCATACCCTGGCGCATAAGGCTAGGACACTAACAAATGCGCCATCAGGCCAGTTAAGCTTATGATGATATATGTATATGGTGGTATACATTTGGTAGTTGCCTATCGACCTCATTTCGAATATTTCATTTATACTTAATTTAGGTCAAACAACTCTGTTGCCGCACTAACTATGACTTAAATAGAATAAACGATACGATCTTGGTTATATTCACTTATAAATCGATGTTTATTTTACGTTATTTTATTAGGTTAAGCCTCAGAACAATCTTACTTAAAATTAACAGAGTTTTTTTTTAAGAAAAATGGAGGCAAACGAGCATTTCACAACGTAATATTAAATTGTAGCCTACAATTTTTGTTACGTTTCAAATCAAGTGTCACAAAACCCACTCCAGCATTGACAATTGAGTGTAATATTCATATTCAGCCAAACAGTCCGCATGAATAGTGCAGATAAAAAACGAAAAAGAAAATTAAAACGTTTAGTTATCGAAATGGCTCGCTGCGAACGCGGTCTGTTCGTACTTGACTGAAGTATTTATCTGCTGCCGCTTTTTGAAAATGGAACGGTTTTATTGGAAAGCCTTTCAAAGCATGTTATGAGTCGATTCATATAAATCGATTCTGTGTTCGTTTTTTTTTGATGATTTTTGATTATGCTTTTTGTCACTTTATGGTGGAACCCGTTAGTAGTGAAACGTGGCTCTGAATCATTATAAATATTTTTGTAATATTTTGAATATACCTACATTCTTAATTTTATACACAGGAATTACCTAGACCGACACAATTATACTTATTCATGCACACAAAATATGTTTGTACTGTGCACAGTGCGAGGTTCGAATGCGCCACAACTTATGCACTTTTCAAGCTTTTGTAAAATGTTTTGTCACAAAAAAAAATCAAACTTTTTTAAGTTTCACAACTACACGTGAAAATAAAACATAGTTACCTGCCGAACAAGCATAATTTTTCTTCCGGAATGCTTAGAAAAATCCATTTATTTACGGTTTACGGTTTAAGACATTTATTTCTCAATTACAGAATACATGTTATTCACTTTCACTGAGAAACACAAGATAAAAATAATTAGTAATTATTTTGTACGTTTAACACAAGCACTAGTAATAACTAAGTACATAATTATTTTAGTATTTTCTTAAATATCCTTTTAACTAAACTAACATGAGGGTATTTGTCTAAATACCATAACGATACTTGAGCGAACAAGACGAGTCAGTCAGTACAGGAGTGGTTCTATTACGTATCGAAAAACAGTTGCCATCACAGATGCCATTTGTTGCCATGTGTAAGGAATCATGCAGATTTAGAATTAAAAAGATAAAATGAAAATCAGAAAACATTGCCAGTCTTTGTGATATGGAATTTTAACTTCTTTTTGAAAAGAGAAAAGGATTGTATTTCTTTAAGATCTTTAGGGAGGCTATTATACATTTTGACCTCTTCGTGCATTATATTCCTCGTCCCATAATTAGTTCGTGGTGCATAAAGACAAAGATTGTTAGCATTACGCATGTGTTTAGTTTGAAATTGCGAGTTCTTAGTGAACACTATTTGTGTATGCATATCTTTTGCCAATATCTTTCTTATCAGGATACAAATATGGAATTCATACATTTGTGAAAGTGTCATTAATTTAGTTTTACGGAAAACGCCTTTTATTTAGCCCAAAATATGCCACGTTCCTCACAGAAATGAAAAAAGGCTTAAAAATTGTTCCGCCCGAATAAATCAATCGAGTCTCCAGAGAGCGAAAGACTTCACTTAAGTCAATTCAATTAACACTGTAATCTTTTAAAACCCAAGACAGATTTTTCAAAACGATTTTGATTAACCCTCCAGTACTTTTTCCTAACCTTATAGTAAAACAAAGTCCAATTTCGCTAGCGTAATTGTTATTGTTCACAAAATTAGGTCAGCCTCTTACCGCGGTAGCGTTAATAAACTGAAAACTCGGTCTGCATGTTGTACAAGCAATAAAGTTATTAAGTCAGGCTATAGCAAACAGAAAAAATCTTTATGGCGCAACGCGGAAGTTTGTAAAAGCTGGCCAAAAAACATTAGCAGAATATATAGCTTCGCTAGTGCTGCTTTGTAAATATCGCTTCGTTGCAGGGAAGTTAAATTGTATCTCATTGTTGGTGGACATTAACTACAGATTATAAATCTCTCTCGGTGTCCTGCGCCCGCTCGCGTTTCGACGACGCGCTATAGATACGGGCGCTGTGCCACATCTGCAAACTCATTTACAAATTTTCACACACTGGCAGCTTCCTGTTTTACTAACATTTACTTTGATAATGCATTTAATTCATTTTTTAAAGCTTGTAATAATTTTGTTTGGAGATCTTTTTGATTTACCTACTTACCTTTTATTTTGAAACGGTGTTCTTTAAATAGACTTTATTAGTTTTTACAAAAGTTTATAGGATCTTGGTAGATTACAAATAAACTATGATCTACAGCAATTGAGAATAATCTAACTAACATTTATATCCAAATAAAATTTATAACTCAAACTAATTTGACGTCTAAACCTCGGGAACATAATTATGTGTACCTAATATTATATTAAAGCTTGTAATAATTTTGTTTGGAAATCTTTTTGATTTACTTACCTTTTATTTTGAAATGGTGTTCTTTGAATAGGCTTAATTATTTTTTACAAAAGCTTATAGGATCTTGGTAGATTACAAATAAACTATGATCTACAAAAAAAATGAGAATAATTTACTAACATTTATATTCAAATATTTTTTTTAACTCAAATTAGACGTAGGGAACATAATTACATTATAATTATGTGTAACGTATCCTATGTGTTTGGGCATGTATAAAAAGTAAAAATACAAAAAACACTTAAAGTTAAAACTGAATCAATTGGGTTTCAAATCTATTCAATTCGAGTTTTCAAATTCTCCTTACTCTTGAAGAGTAACATTAATATTAAGGGGCAAAACTCGCATACCTACAGCACACCCACCATCTATCAAAATTTTAAACCGTCTTATAATTTTCCGTAGACGACTAATTCAATTTGCCACTGACAATAATGTGACAGCGCAAAATCTTATTATTACATTTCCTTAAGAGAATTAAAGCTGATAAACTGACGGTTGTGTGATATAAAATGCATTTTAGAGTTCCAAATTAGACTGATCAGAGTCGTATAGAATCAATAGCGGCTATCTGAGGAAAGACTGATTTGTGACAATTTAAAAAAATAACCCTATTTTAGCTGTATTTCATATTTAGATAAAAATATTTGTTTTTAAGACATAGAAAGTATTACGGAACCTGAAATAAACACAAAACCTAACAAGAAGTTGAAATTTTAGAGACGGATAACATTTGATTATTGCAGATGTCCAGATTTGATACCTGAACTATGAACATAGCCACTTTTGAACCTAAGTTAATATAAGATAGCCGTCTTTGATTCTTAGTCATTAACAGATAGCCACTTTTGCGTTCCAAACCGTCGCTTGTGATTGGTCGACCAAGGACGACCATTACAGATAGCTATATTTGAAAATGAACTCTGATTTTAACATTGATTTTATATGAAAATTATCCATCTTTGAAAGCAAAGCGATTAATTCGTTAAAAGTATTCAAAATTCTATGTGTTGCCACAGTCATAACTTTTTTTTACCCAAAATGACAGATGGCCGGCTTTGATTATATACGACTCTTAAATGTCAGATGCAATAATGCAGGAAGTTTGTTAATGAGTTTCACCTCGGTTGAAGCCGCAAATTGGATTATAATGTTAATATCATGGTTCTGCGGGGTCTCGGCTCGGTGGGGAACAATTTCGGTACTTCTTAGGGAAGCTGGGCGTCTATTATCCTCATTTCAATAAGAAATAAATTACGATTTCTTATTACGTTTTCCATTATAGGGGAAAATTTATCAAGTTTCATTCTGCGGCCCGAGGTATCTTGGATTTTAAGGAAAATGTTTATCGTGAAGGTTATTAGTTTGAACAGATATTTTGAAAAATGGAATCTGAGATTTCACATCAATTATAAGTTTTACAAAGGACTCTTTATTTTTGATTTTGATTGTCAATCGAAATAAAACTGTTGTAACTATGTTAATGCAAAAGTGTATCAATGATCGGATTTGACATCGAAACGACCAAATAATTTTGATGAGTATTATAGGAGGAAAGGAAAAAAGAATTATTTCAGATTACGAATGCCTGTTAAATTGACTTCAACGATTTTTGTTTTGCTTTTGTGTAATCGAACCAGCGATCTTTGGGTGTCGCGGCTCTTACCCATAACATATTTACTTAGCAAAATCTTTGTATCTAGAAATGATAAAAATAATGGATTCCATCTCAAACGTCATTAAAACGGTTCAATTTATTATTAGTACTGCATAGAGCATTAACGCAATTTAGTACCACATTCACATGCTTAACGTTACCTGGAAACACATTTGATGCAATTGTAACAGGTGATAACATGGCAGCTGTACGTTCCATTACCTCGGCCATGAAAATGCATTAATTATGCAATAGGATTTAATTTGACGAGATACAAACAGACTGGTGTGAACAGTCAGTCGGATAATGCGATAGTGCTAGGAATATTAAGGAGTACTGAAGCCTAACTGGAAGATTTATATTCATTGGTATTTCGTCATTTATGACCGTTGTAGTGTTATGGCTACTATAATATGCTTTTCCTGTTACATTTGATACCAAAAATTTACGTTTGGTTCAATCTTCGTAATTATTCCCAATGATAAAATTTTAAATCTTTTTCTCTACGTGATAGTTGATATCTTTTGCTTTCCTGTACTCACATCAGAGACATTCTCAATGTTTGTTAGGTTAAAATAACATGATACCAATATAATCATTCGCCGACATCGCAGAAAAGTGAAAAATCTGCAAAAATAAAACATGATTTTACGCGCAACATTTTTTTGCAACTGTAAGTGGATTACAATGTTAATTTTATTGATGCAAAGGCCACCCCAGAGAATAGAAGCGATGGCGGAGGGCAGCGAACATTAGTATGCTGATGGTACAAAAAGATAATTTTGTTTTTGGTACATTTAATTTATGCGTTTTTTCACTGATACAACAGTTAAGATAAATATAATTAATGTTTTTATCATTAGAAATAATAAGATTCATATCTAACACCCTGCTACTTTTATTAGGTATAAAGGGTAAACTTTGTAACAATGGGTGCATTTATTCACTCATGACTGCCTTCGTGGTGTTGATCAGTTTTAAATGTAATAAAAAGCAGCAGTGTATGAAGTGACTATATAAATACGAGTATATCCTAAATAAATATCTCTGGACATTATTCACGCAGCGCCATCTAGCCCCCAACTAAGCATTAGCTTGTGATGTGGGTGCCAGACAACGGATAAGCATCACCTAAATATTTTTTTTTTTAAATACATACATGATATTATACACAGAAACACCCAGACCGATACAAATAGACATGTTCATGCAGACAAAATGCCTGTACCGTGCGGGGATCGAACCCGGATCGAACCTCTGGTGTAATAGCCGACTTCTTGACCATTACACCAAATGGCTCGTCTAAAGGTAAAGTGTTTGCTTGTTAATGTGTTTGCTATTAATTAATCGATCTGGAACATTCTTAACAATAATTTTTCTCGCGCCCTAAAAGTATTAACATAGCATCGTATATCAATGGTATGTAAAGCGCAAACAAAGTAACAACTGATCAAAAGTTTGATACCCCTTTCAGAACTGGCCTTACACGATTGTGTGGTTTACTAGATTCAATTTTGTACAAAAACTACTTCTTTTAAATGAACGGGCTCGACTCCACACGATTGCGCGTGAGACGCCCCTTGACCATAAGATTGAATTTCGTGTGTCAGTCAGTCGACCAACAGGCAGCGGCCTGTCTAGTACAGCGGTATTTTTCGGTCCCGGTTTCGACAAATGTAAGTAGAATTACTTGAGTATTTATTTGTTATTGGTATGGTTTATTGCACGAAAGATAAGTTTAAAGTTTTTGCGATGTTACTTTGTGTTTTTAACAATAATTTCGATAGTAACGCCACAGTAACAAGTTACTAAACTTTTCCGACACAATTGTATGAAGAAGGGCCGAAGGCTATCTCATAGCGAACTTAGAACTTAAAATTTGTATTTTTTATTTCACAGATTTTTCAAAGAAGGAGCTATTTTTAAATGAAGATCAAACTAATAACTTTTTAAATGAGTCTGAGGATGACGGAAGTGATGACGACCATCATCTAGACATTCCATTTCCTTCTCTTCTTCCTCTGAGTCATCAAGTGATGAAGACGTCGCACGGGCAAATTTCAGATAGAAAAAGAAGAAATTTCAGTCAAAGCTGATACCAATGGTACCAGTTCCTGAGCTACACGCAGTATTACCTCCAGCACAAAACTTCAAACGGTATTTTAAGCCGGAATTAATGGATCAGTTTCCGCTAGCTACAAATCAATATTTCATGACCGAGACTGGTCATCAATTGAAGCCTGTTTGTACTTCTGGGGAAATCAAAAAGTTTTTTTGTATCCACGGTTTGATGGGTTGTTTTAGCTTTCCCAGAATTAAATTATTTTGGAACCAGCGATACAAGTTTGACCCCATTGCTAGTGCAATGTCAAGAGATAGATTTTTTCTCATTAGGGTGAACTTGCACGTTTTAAACGTTCAGTATTGTGCTGGAGTTAATACTGCGTGTAGGTGTAGCTCAGGAACTGGTACCATTGGTATCGGGTTTGACTGAAATTTCTTCTTTTCCATAACTAAGGTATTAATTGATTACTTGATTGATCTCATTTACAACTATAGGAAGACTGAATCAGCACTAATTAAGACTGATTTATACTATTAAGAGGTGATTGTTACCTAATATTCTTTATCTTTTTGTTGATTTTACATGTACGAGTTTAAAATATTGTTAAATTAATGCTAATAAACATTTTATTATTTAAAAAAAATTGTTTCATTTAAATAAATTTACAGGCTTAGGCCCGTCTTGATACAATTGTGTGGTCTCACGATTGTGTCTTCGCTGTCTTTGGCCCTCATTCATACAAATGTGTGGGCTATAATTTTCCAAGATGGCGGCCGGAAAATGGAAAAACGACCTCAGATTTGTAATTAGAAGGTCATTTTATGTAGGGAATGCTTTTTTTTTCGGACAATTTCTACGTAGTTTCGGTGCAGGTCTGAAAGGGATACATTAACAACTGATCAAAAGTTTGTTCAAATCATATTTGAACCAGTTACAAAAAATATATCAAACAGAATGAAAATATACTAGCAGACGCGTCGAAGAAAATTCCAATACCCAATTACTGTTTTTATAAAGTGAACAAAGAGCGGCGGGCTCACATTGTTTTTAAAGTATAAAGAAAGGAGCGGACGTGTTTTAAGCTTTCAGCGCTGGATCAGTAAGGGTTCGAGACAGAAACTTGGCTCCGCCGATAAAGCTGGCGAAACAGCGATTTTTGATGCAGAAACAGCAAGGCTATTTACTACGGACTGCATTGGATTTTATTCTATCGTTATGCAATGACACTAAAAAGATAATGTTACATAATTTGTTTTAACTTTTTGAATGCCAAGCTACGAACGCACTATCGTGTCCTGATATGCTAGAGTTGGGTTATTCTTTATTGTAAGGAAAAAATATCAGTAATCGTTTGAAACATTTTTATTTCATGTTTTCAGAGGCAGGTTTTTTGTCATGTATAGACGTTATTGGTGCACAGGGCCCGCAGGTGCTTGTCAAGTATAGACTTTGGCGTCCAAAAGGTTAAAAAGATTCTGCGAAAAATTCAGGAAAGCCAACCGCAGCGTTACTATTCAAAGCAAAGTCTTCTCAATTCGATATAAATGGTAACAGCACTAATTCAATTATCAATAAATCGTCTATTAATTGAGTTCATGGGCTGGTACCAAACTGCCTCAATGCGAAATATACTTTAGTTACTTCAGTGACAAAACATTGAATACTACTCAGTTAGCAATTTCCTTGATGATTTTATGAAAGACTGAGGATCCTGGAATAGTTTACTCATATTTAGAAAGGTAAAAGTAATTTCAAACAAATCATATGGCACCGAAGGGTGCTCCAGTCATTGACCCAATTATATTCCATTTAGTATCAACACACACGTTCGTTTTACTAATCAGCCTATTAAAAGCTGACTTTGTATTCTATACAATAGCCCATGCAGTAGCACATTCATTAACATTTTTACAAAACATTTAACATTCTCACGCACTTCCTTTTACTACTAAAACCATTTATACATCACCGTCCTGCATAAGGCATAGCCCCTGTATAACATTCGCATCATTAGGGGAGTGCTACTCGTAAACCAGTGGTAATGGGTTTTATCTTGCTCTATAAAATTTATTTACACATCTACTAGTACATTATCGAGACCTTATTTCTTAATGTACACTTTGAAATGCTCGCCAGATAAGTTGGAATTGCAATTTGATTATTGCATTTACGATCCATTGATGTTCTATAAGTAGGTCCAGCTGTTGGCTGATATATATTTGATTGTAAAAATCGCTTAAATTATTGATTCGGTATTCCATTACGATACTGAATAAATGTTTAATGTATTTTTAATGTTTGCCAATTGACTTCTACTTGCTAGACGAGAATGAAGTCTGTATTATCCGCTGCAGCATACATCTTTGCCGCGTACCTTTAATACAATGAAACTAATGAAATGTAGTTTTTCGTATCAATTGAAAAACCAAATAAAATCATATATTGTACATCCAGCGAGTTACCATTTTACGCTTGCAATTTTATTTTTAATTAAAAGAAGATACGCCGCGTCCCAATTCCCAGAGACAATCCCGCAAAATTCGTTCCGCGATCTGCTGATCTGCGGTCATATAACTCCGGAATGACTCCCCGCTGCAGGCTGCATTCCTGCCGTCCCATCGGTGCCATAACACTGATGTAATTTATTAACACCTCAAATATATAGAGGACATTACAAATATGGTATGTTATAAAGTAGAATGAATTTGTTGACAAACCAAGATAATAACCAAGGCTTAGATAGCAATAATATTTAAATTATCATAGCTACAGCTATATTGATAACTGATGCTGAAACCAATTTCAATATGTATTTAATAATATAAAAAAAAGATCTCCAAATGTGTCAGAAGAAGTAGATGATAAAGCATTGACGCACTAAAAAGTAGACTCATCAGAAAGTCAAAAATAAATACACCAATAATCAAAATCAGAATACGTACACCGCGCTACTTGTACATTATCTGATACAGACAAGTTACTGTTTTACGCGTACAATTCCATTTTTAATTAAAAGAAGATACGCCGCGTCCCAATTCCCAGAGACAATCCCGCAAAATTCGTTCCGCGATCTGCTGATCTGCGGTCATATAACACCGGAATGACTACTCGCTGCAGGCTGCATTCCTGCCGTCCCATCGGTGCCATAATGCCGCTGTCGTGAAATAAATCTTGCCACCCTAACGCTTCAGCCGCCTTTCAGGATGAGGATAAAAGGTCTTTATTTTTTCTCATTGGAGCCCTTTTATGTGCTATGCGTTTTGATTGGATGGATTTTATGGGTAAATAAACGGATGTTCTGTTCTGTTTTAGAAGTTTAGGGTTGATTGCTCTTTACGTTCTTTACTGTTTATTAATTTTGCTCTTTTCCTTATTTCAATTTACCGGCTGTTGTTAACAGAGTATGGAGAAATCAAAGCTCACTGGTTTTCAAGTAAATAAAAATCAGGCATTATCATAGGATTATCTATGCGATAATATTTCCCTTTCTTGGAGCATCATAGAAAAGAGTATTTAAAAGATATTTAATTCATCATTACATTTTTATAAATACATACAAGAATTTGAGTAAATTCAACAAAGTATAAAATTATTTCACGTATTCCCATTAATTCAAACTACAAGTAAACTTTTCCAGTCAAACAATTTTATTGGTATTCTTTTTTTAACTACTCAATACACTCGAAAAAAACTTAAAAAAAAAACAAAAAAAGACAAACCAAAAATATGCTTTGTGTAGCCGTAATACTGATGTGAATTTTATACATTGTCGGCTAGTTCCGCAGCGAAAACATCACCTGGGGCCTATCCGTATCAATACGTCCCGCCCGACCGAACACTATAAAAAACGAATATTTCCATCAGCCAACTGACAGTCTAAAAGTCCAATCAGGCGAGCTACAGGCGCATTTAACGCAGACAAATAAATTAGGGACCAATAGACACCGCTCGAGTGTATCGAAAAATTGGAACGGCGAACGCGAAAGGTACCCAGAATTTATGCTACAGTTTCACTCCCTTACAGAGGCCATTAAAACTGTCCGTCCATCCGTTTTCAGATTTAAACCAAACGGTCGGCCGTCACGAATCTAAAAAACATTTATCACTCTCGATTTTCCGCCTACGGCCACGGTGGGCGCGTGGTTCGACTGTGTTTTTCATGAATTGTTGGTGAGTGTATTTGTAATTTTATAGACCTAGCTCAATGGCCCTTTCAATGGTACGTAATGCTGTACATAAATCCTACTAATATTATAAATGCGAAAGTCTGGATGTTTGGATGTTTCACAGTGTATTATGAACCCCATTTTTGTTGCATGTGCTTTTTTTTCCAGAAATTGAAAGTTTTTGTCATTTTAAGCACACTAGTAAAACTCCGGCATTGATATGACGAATAGTTTTTGAGAAAAAAAAATTCAAAGTTAGCGTATATCCGGGTCCGGAAAACCACAAAATTAAATATTGCGACAAAATTAAAATATATTTCTAAATTTTGATTGCGTCTATCAAACAGACATAAAATACCAGATATATCTGCAAAATTGGGTCCTTCTACCTGCAATGCATAACGAAATATAAAATATTTGTCATTTTTCTTTATAATTTTTTTACTCCTCCATAATATCACTCCTCCATAGTATTAGCAGATGATTCGTAGATAAATCGAAACCTTGGAAAGACCACTACCCATGGTATTTATTTCGTATGCTAATTCAGCGTTATGTAAAAATAATCAGTAATTTTAGTTTTTTTCCAGGGTTGTCACCTTCCTATATCCGGATATTAATATTTTTTTCAAATCAAGAATCAAATTAATTTATTGAGTTTAGCCTTATACAAGCACATATGAACGGTCTGGAACGGCTCCATGATGCCTCGCCCCCGTTTCTCCATGCTACGTGTACTGACATGGGGTTTTAGCTTTCACCTAACGAGGGCGGACTCCTTCCCATGTCACCATAGCATTTCATCTAAATAGCGACAAACAGTACATTAAAATCTATTCGAGTCAATATTAATGGATTTGGATTAAACTGTCACTATTTGCTAAGTGAAACAATACATAAACCAATTAAAATATAATCATCGCTAGCGCTCTTTAAGGTTTAGAGAAATAAATATACAAATACGCGTACATAGACTACATATAAAGATACATACATACATGTGTAAAAACATTATTAATAACCTCCTTTAAATGAAGTCGGTTAAAAATCAAGATTAAAAAGAAGTAGGAATGAGAAATTAATATCCCGAACGACAATTTGACAATGATACTTATAAAAATATATTATCTCATGATCCGGATTCTAATCTCTAGTGACAACCCTAGTACCAAAATATCCGGATAAAAATTGAAATGCCCATTACTTGTACATAACGCTGAATTAGCTTACGAAATAAATACCATGGGTAGTGGTCTTTCCAAGGTTTCGATTTATCTACGAGTCATCTGCTAATACTGCGTTATGGAGGAGTAAAAAAATTATAAAGAAAAATGACAAAATATTTGATATTTCGTTATCCATTGCAGGTAGAAGGACCCAATTTTGCAGATATATCTGGTATTTTATGTCTGTTTGATAGACGCAATCAAAATTCAGAAATATATTTTAATTTTATCGCAATATTTAATTTTGTGATTTTTCAGACCCGCATATAAGCTAACTTTGAATTTTTTTTTCTCAAAAACTATTCGTCATATCAATGCCGGAGTTTTACTAGTGTGCTTAAAATGATAAAAACTTTCAATTTCTGGAAGAAAAAGCACATGCAACAAAAATGGGGTTCATAATACACTGTGTGTTTGTTCCTCAATCACGCCTTAAACGGCTGAACGGATTTAGATGAAATTTGGCACACGTATAGTTTATAACCCGGAATAGGACATAGGCTATAAAATTCCTACGGGAAACGTCACATTCCCGCGGGAATATCAATTTTGAAACTACTGAACCGATTTGAATAATTCTTTCACTGTTGGAAAGCTACACTATCCCCGGTGAACATAGGGTACTTTTGATCCTGGAAATGTGGGGGGAAGGGGGTATATTTAAAAAAAAGAGATTACGCGCGGATGAAACCGCGGGCGGAGGCTAGTGATCAAATATTTGTAATCAGTAGCAAAATTATAGTCCTAGAATTGTACCTTTATGAGTACACAGTCACAAGAATAGACAATCTTTCTTCTTGCCTTAAAATAGAAATAGAAGACAACCAAATTAATGTAAAAATCCCAAAGTCTTGATTAAAATACAACGCAACTTGTTTCATCAGTTGGCTAAGGAAAGTCAATACATGACTATTAAATAAAACTCTCTAAAAGGAAACCTGCAATTCTGCCATTATAATTACATAACTTCTCCCATTGAAGAACAAAATTGTTTTACCAAATTAACTTCTTCAGTGAAAATTAGTAACGAAACGCTCCATTCGCTGTATAAATTTATTACCAGGCGAATTAAAGCAACATTCAAATGAGGCCTAATTGCTAAATAAATGTCCTACACGCTTACTCCATTATACGAAAGTAACCCTTACAATTTTACTTTTGCTGGGACGCGTTGCCGGCTTTGACATTCATTTATCTCTATTATAGATCTGCAGAGACCCAACCCGGCCAACGGGTCTCCTGTGTATTCCCCCTTACTAGTTGACACGGTAATGAGTAAGTGTGGTCTATGTGGACATACCTGTATTTGCAGCAGGGATGTTACGGAGCTCCGATTCCGATTCAGTTAAGTCGAAACTTCTGATTATTCAACACTTTCGGTTCCGATTTCGGCTCCGAAACTTTTAAATCGAAGGTTTAAATCAAAGGTTGAAGCATAGCAATACACTAATTTAAGTGTCAATGCATTGATTTAATTGATGTTTAGTTAAACATGTTGATTTTTTCATTGTCTGTATTAATTTGTTCTTGTAATTAAAATGAAAAAAAAAATATGTTTTTATTTGTCCTTCAATAAAACTTGCCACTACTTCTGCCTCCGCATCCGACCCCAATTCCGATTCCGGTTCCGATTCCGATAAATCAAATTTATAAGCTCCGATTACGACCTACCTCCGTTACATCCCTGGTGGACATACCTGTATTAGCAGGTTAAGTTTCGTGTTCGGTATCCCTACGGTGCTTACACTTACATCTACATACGCCTTTATGAACTTTACCCCGACGAAACAAGGCACTAAATGGATCTGCTGCGTAATAATCAATTTTTATTAAGTTCGCATACGGTGTTTAATAGTGTCGTTAATAAAAAGGGTTGAATGGGCAATTGGGCATAATTGAGAAGAATTATAATTTAATTTTCGTTATCACTGTCGTTATGGCGAATGATGGCGGGTGTTCAAATGTTAATTTTACATTAAGCATACACTCATAGGGTGAAACTAAAATTCTGTTGATTTACGGTGCTTATTATTTCCCTTTTCACTGCAGAAAGGCTTAATTTTTATTATTGTAATATTTTTTTGGTACGTACCTTTATAAATCGTGCCGGGTAGTTTCACTTCACTTTTACAGAAACGTTGTCCTTGAAACACAACTATGTAGAACGGAATTTCATTTGGTGCCGTCGTTCGTTCCACCGATATATTTTATAATATAAATAAGATAATTATCTGAACTCAATTTTCACGAACTTCGGGTATGAGCACTTTTTTACAGAGGAGTTGGTCAATAACGTCACAGTTGTCAAGTAACGCACAACGAAACATAACTTTAATTCAGTTTTGTTTTTATACTATAAATTAATAGGATCATTTATATAACTCCTGTCGTTGCTTAATAATATAAATATATAGGTACATGATGGTCTTTATTCTAGAAGTTGTAGCAAATTGTAGATTAATAAAGCAAGTAGCCGACATTCCGAGTGATATTAATTTCTCATCGACAAAATTGGTTAAATTCCTCCCTGCTAATTATCGACTGCTATAAAGGCTCGTTGAGCGTCCAATGACTGTCATTGCGATGAATAAAATTGAACTGATTTATCATAATCAACTTGTTGCGACTGACACAAAATATACTAAGATACAGAAGTTCCAAACTTGGCAGTTAATCAGGCTGCCAAAAATATAAGCCGTGTGGCCCCAAACTAAGCAGTCTAAGCACAGCTTGTACTATGGCCAGAGAATGAATAAACATTTTCATTTGGGTGTACCTATTTTGTTATTTTTTATTTACTAAAATAATATTTTTATTGTTTGCATTGTACAATGAGTACACGTCAGGTTGAATGATCTAGGAATTATGGTATTTAAATAAATAAAACCACAATGTAAGCTCCAATCCAAGACAATATATTTCTAGTATGGCCGGGGGGTCATTAAACAAAAAATCACAATACTAGCTATAATTAAACTACTTTACACGCCATCTATTGGCAAGTTTTGGAACTCCGTTCTCTGTAAACAACTAAGCTTACCCTAACTGTTGACACATGTGACATATTCCTTCAACACACCGCCCACCAAGGACGACATAAACCTGAGTCCTTTACATCAGAAATTGAATAAAGCCGCCCACCATACTTATAGTAATAACACAAATTAAATACAAGTGCATCTCAGTTTGTTTCATAAAACTTAATAACCTAATATACTAAGAATTTCCACTATTTACATCAATCGGAAGAACAACAATTTAAATCCTAGTCTTCCTATGAAACTAATGGGTTGCAAAGTGACAACACACGGGATGAATAGATGTTTGGAAACCACACGACCAAGAAGCCATTTGCACCGAGGTAAGCCATTTATCTTTACTAAATTAATGTATCCAATCTGTGGTTCCACATAACTTTTAGTTTTTGTATTAAACCCTTTGCTTTGATTTCCTTGAAAAGCATCCTAATAAATCATTTAATCTAACTATATCTAACAATCCTTTTCTTTTTGTTACAGATCCAGACTGCGGAGGAAGTGTCACCGTGTGCTGAACTCGTCGGTTCTTCGGTTCCAAGTAAGTACCAACAGTTTCACTATTTCATTCGTTTTAAGCTAATATCTTCCCCAATAGCCTTTCCTTCTTCTTTTCTTAAATTTTCCTAACTCACTATAAAAACCATTTATTACTTTTTCAGATGTTTCCGGATACTGCATTCCTTCATCTACGGCCGGTTGCAGCGACTTCCCTGTTAGGCTTGGAGCTGATGATGTTCCAAGAGTAACCCGTAATAAACTACATTCCTGAATATCTGTGTTTGATTTTATACTCCCTTCTGAAATCTCACCGTCTCCATTCCACTGTTCTTTCCACGGAAACCTCTGATATTCAGCATCCTGTTGTGAATCTTTGAGATCCGAATATTTCTTCGCCACTGTTACTACACTATGCATAGCAACAAAATCATTGTCGTTGTGACCATGATTTATACTGCCTGAAACTATCCAGCCTAGTGATGTATTTTGCGCCACTAGCGCGCTTCCAGGCCCTCTTTTAATACCCTCTTGTATAACTTTCCCATACATGTCGGCTCCTAATAAAAGATCTATTTTATTTGGAGTGTGATACTGTGGGTCTGCCAAACATACGCCTGACAACTTTACCCGATCTATTTCTTTCAGTTTCTTGCTCGGAAGCAAAGCTGTAATTGATCCAAGCACGTACGCCTGAACAGTGATTTCCTTATTGGACTCAAATCTAGGCCGAACTTTTAATTTCACCATATATTTCACCGACACATCCTCATTACCTTCCAATCCAGAGATACGTCCCTGTACTGGCATCTTTTCTAGACCCAAATACTGAGCCACTGCTTCCGTTATAAAAGAGGCTTGGGAGCCTTGATCTAGCAGTGCCCTGATGAAATGACGCTCTCCAGTGGATGACTCTGCCTTAACCAGAGCTGTAGCTAAAATCACCTGAGAATGCATAGGTACTTGCTCAGATGAGTGGCAACTTACAATAGCGCTGTCATCAATCGACTTGATAGGCGCCGCCTCACTGTCGTTGGATGAGTTCCCAGAATCATTACTAGCCCTAGACACAAAACCGTTACCTTTCTTTTCAGTTTGACTAGCAGATGAACTGACAGGACGCCCTGCGACCTTATCACTAGTGTTCTGAGGATGGAGCATAGAGTGATGCCTCCGTTTACAAATTTGGCAGCTCAAAACACTCTGGCATACCTTGGCCGAATGATGTCCAAAGCAATTGTAGCACAAACGATTTTTCTGAACAAAATCTCTGCGGTTAACTATGTCTTCCTTTGCAAACCCTTTACAATTGGCAAGACGATGACTTTCTGCACAAAATTCACACTGTATTTGCATAGTGTGCAGAACCTTAGGCTTATCTATATCTAGTGAGTGGACAGGTTTGTGAGACACAGTAGACTTGGATTCCAGAAATTCCAATGCGCGATACCGTTTCGTCAAAAAATCCTCGAATTGCGAAAATGTCGGAAGTTCATCTAATTTACTGATATTGCTTATGTTTATTTCCCATTCCTTTCTGGTTTCCGCGTCTAGTTTTAAAGTTAACAAATGGATCACTAGTATGTCCCACGAACTGACGTCCACACCTATATTTTTTAACGCGCTTAAACAATCTGTTGTTGTATCAATCAAATTCTTTAACAAACTAGCAGATTCACAATTTATATTCCTTTGGCTCAATAACGTTTTCAAAATTGAATGACACATTAACTTTTTGTTATTATACCTAGAGTTTAATAATGACCAGCACCGTTCATAATTGCAATCAGCAATGGGAATCTGTCTTAGTAACAGTTCTGGTTCACCCGATAAATACCCCTTCAAATAGTGCATTTTTTGCACATTATCAATTTGCGTATTAGTATGCACTAATGATACATATAGGTCTCTGAAGGTTGTCCATTCGGAATATTGGCCCGTGAAAGTCGGAATTACAATGCGCGGCAACTTCACATTACTAACTTGCGGCTGTGAACTTGAATGAGCACATGATGGAGATTGCTTATCAAAGGAGTCAATTACTGACTTTAATTCCGTTTTGTATTCTACATATAACTCTTCCACTGTTTCGTATGTGTCTTCTTGGAAATATTGTAAATCTCTACTTTTAGAAGCTTTCACAATCCCCTCATGTGTTTCATTAAACTTAGCCCAAAGCTCATTCAAAGAATCCAACCGAGTCTCAACATATTGCAGTGTAATTCTTTGTTTCGGACTTTTCCTATAGTTTTTTAAAGCCTTAGTCATGCGGTCATACGTATCAAGTTGCAAATGTAATAAGTCTTCCATTTTAACTGATAAACTTTAAAAACCAAACCCAAAAAAATTACAAGTCCTGAGAAATTTTTGAAAATTTTACAAGTGTTTTGGCTTTAAAATCCGCTAGAAAATTGGGCATGGATTCCCCGTCTCAACCAAATTTCGCTTAAAACTAACTAAGTTAATATTCCTAATTTAAATTTCTAAGTTAAAATGTTCCTACTAATAAAGACTAATTTTGCACTACACTTCACTTTTTCTAAAAGTTAAAATTGTTTAAATAATAAGGTTCAAATTTCACCAAATTTCCTATGTTCACTTTCTCGTAGCAATAAAGTTTAAAATTGTTCAAACACTTACAAGTTCTCCAGATATCACCTCAACCAGTGGACTGTATGTATGGCACGACGCGTAGCACGTAGCACTCAGCAGTGCTCCCCGCACTCCGCACCTCTCCTTCCCGTAGTCGTCGCTCCAACCAGGCAACTCCTGGCCCGTATCCTGACGGCACCGTCACTCCCTGCACCGTCTGCAGCTATCACAGGCACCCACGCGCCTGCAGCAGCCACTGCCCGTCAGCCAGTTTGTGCAAGCGACCCACTTGCCCGGCCGACACTCCGTCCGACGCAAAAAAAAGACTCGACTACGAGTCGAACCGATCCCACACGATGTGATCCGGCTCGAAGGACCAAAACAATGTACAATGAGTACACGTCAGGTTGAATGATCTAGGAATTATGGTATTTAAATAAATAAAACCACAATGTAAGCTCCAATCCAAGACAATATATTTCTAGTATGGCCGGGGGGTCATTAAACAAAAAATCACAATACTAGCTATAATTAAACTACTTTACACGCCATCTATTGGCAAGTTTTGGAACTCCGTTCTCTGTAAACAACTAAGCTTACCCTAACTGTTGACACATGTGACATATTCCTTCAACAATTTTCTTAGTAAAAAGACTGTTTGCGAATCGATAATATTTTGTCTTTTTCTTTTATTTACCTTGTCTCTTTATTTTATTTTTAACCGACTTCAAAAAAGGAGGAGGTTCTATGTTCGACTGTATGTATTTTTTTTTTTTATGTATGTCCGTCGATTTCTCCGTCAATTGTGGACCGATTTAAATAATTCTTTTTTTATTTGAAAGTGCATAGTTCCGAGGTGGTCCCATTGTCACCATGTCAGGATCTGATGATGGGATCCCGGGAAAATCAAGGGCAAACCTCAAATTTTATAGACGCACACTACGCGTTACTTGTTTTTTCTGAAGCCATTTAAGTTTTTGCGTCCTATAGACATCACTTTATGTTGATGAGCTGATGATGGAAGGTACAACTCCTTAACGGTTAGGAGTTAGGGGATAATTATTTCAGTGTTGTAGGAATATGTGGACCGTTAGTTGTATTTCATGTACTTTTGCAGCTAAGCTGATGATGGAAGGTACAACTATGATGATGGAAGCTAAAGGGTACGACTTCTTAATTCTTATGTCCCTCTTGCGGGCTGCATCTTTAGTTGGTCTACTGAATGGTGCTGAACACTTAATGAATACCTAATATTGTCAAATAATACAATTCTACTATTTTACTCGTATTTTCGTTATCAATATTATGAGAGAGTTTTACTCACTCCTACGTATTATTCACACTAAAAATAGAAAAATAAACAAACTTTTTAAAAAAAAAATTAAACTGACTTCAAAAAAAAAACAAAAAAAAACTACCTAAAAACACTGAAAAGCAAAAAATAATTTTAATAAGACATTCATCAAATGCGCTTATTGCCTAAGCCTATTAATAACATTAAATTGTATTTACGTGCTAGGTAGGTACCTACTAATCTGTTTGAAGTCGGTGCCAAGCCAAAGGTAATGAAAAATGATACATACCTAATAATTTATGTATTATACAGGGTTACAAATAATCCGCGGACGTAGGTACGTAGTTTGGGTACCTACTATTTGGCTTGGCACCGACTTCAAACAGATTAGTAGGTACCTACCTAGCACGTAAATACAATTTAATGTTATTAATAGGCTTAGACAATAAGCGCATTTGATGAATGTCTTATTAAAATTATTTTTTGCTTTTCAGTGTTTTTAGGTAGTTTTTTAAGAATAAATTCAATGAGACAAATCGCAAAACGTTTTTTTTTATGACTGACCCGTCTTTTTTTAGCACCAAATGACGCGCTTTGTATGTTTAATACTATCTGTATATTTTCAATAAATGTTCAGATTCATTGGCAGCTCATTACGCGAACTGGGCTGGACTTCATTTTAGATGAGAAAGGAATTGTAATTAAGTTTTAATTGCTGTTTAATTCACATCAACTGCAGCTGCAATTTATTGCATGTTTTACGATTTATCCCAACGCAGGAGGAAAGTGATCTTTAAATAATCATTAAAATCATTGGGATCCATTTTGACCTTTTTTTTTGCAATAAAAGATACATTTGGCATTTTGTATAATCGGTATAAAAATGTTTTGCTTACCAGAATAGTGAATTTCTTGTATAATTAATCTTCCATTAACATCATTTGATTCAAGCAGTGCAATACAGTAGGCTAGCACAGATGTTAAGCCACTACGGCCTATTCCATTGACAGACACTTCACTAGGAAAAATCGTTCAATGAGTCCATCATTTCCAATCGATCGAACAATCGATCATTTCGATACCTCCAATGAACACTACGCTAACTTCAAAAGTGCAGGTTTACAGGAGGAGCTCTTGAAAGAAAAAAGTTGATAAAATCTTTATTTTTGTAGTTATTTTCTTGATATTTTTTGTGTGAGTAACTAATTTACTGATGCTTAAGATCCGCATAGTAACATTTAAAAAAACTTATGGGTTTTTTAATTAGCCTCACTTAGCGGGATGTAACGCAGAAAGCTCTAATTTAAGATCGGGATACACTCCGCCAATCCTAAGTTAGCGGAATATATTCGGGAATATTACAGGCTACAAAATAATAAATTAAATGTATACTACATAAAATAAAATTAATAATTACATTTAAAATCGACTTCATTACCAATTTAGAGTATTTTGAACAATGTTTTTATTATAATAAGATCGTAATTTATGAAAAAGAAAAGTTAGCGTTTTGTAGTAGGATAAGCCGAAAATCGTTGAGCCGTTATACAAGCCGCTAACAAGTAAATAGCGTAGAGTATCTTAACTGTGTCATTACTTAGCGGCCTTTCGTCCATATTGGTAACTAAGCTTATGTAACCAGTTCCAAAAAATATTATTTTTTCGTTGGTGTTTTAAGTAGTTGTGAGGGAAGAATTATTTTTCCACTTTGTAGATTAAATTATTTCCATTATAGTAACCCGAGACATTGTGCAAAAAATCCCGATATGATGTGGGATTGTTGTGATATACAACTGGCTCGGTGTAGTTGATTTGAATTAAAACGTACTATGCAAAACACTTTTAAATCATTTATTAATACTTAGAAAAATTTTAGGCAGTGGCCTACTGTAATATCTTAAATTTTAATTGCTGAATAGTTGCACTTATTTCTGTGTCAATATCATGATAATTATTTGGTATTTTTTCGTTTTTAACTGCTGAATTTATTTATTAAATTTTTGTTTCCTTCATTAGAATGCCCAACACTTATGCGATGGATGGGTTATTATTTTACACAAAACGATTAATTCTAGCATGCCATCCTTCCAAATGGCTGCCATCCTTAATACTGCTTAACTGTTCCCCTTCACAACACCAGATTTTAATGAATCTTGTAGCCAGTTACGATCGAAGTAAAAATTTAATTGTGCTATTAGATCAGCTAATATATTTTATAAGCAATTGGGCCAAACCTGCACATCTTGCAACATGCCGCCTCTGAGCTGGCTTGATACTTAGCTTTTCCGCTTTTTTAAAAAGACTTTGACTAAAGTGGTTAAAACAATCTTTTACATCTGTTTGAGGATATGGTTTCTGAATGCCATTAAAAGCAAATCTTCAAAAGCAACAAGCATTTTACGTGGTTTCCAGGAGGAAATTTAGTTCTGATTATTTGTAAAGGATTTTTTTTTCTTGTCTTGGTTTTGGAGGATGGCAAAAAACAATGGTACTATTTTTGGGTAATAACAATCTAGCTGTGAATGGTAAAGTAAAAAAAATCAAAAGTGCAAGTAACAACTTTTTCGTCAAAATTCTAACGTCATTTTGACTGTACCTCATTATACTAATAATTATTTTTCGATAGAAGTGGCCAGTCACAAACATTTAACGTTCATAATAGATAGCAAAAAGTTACAAAAATTGAAAAATTATTATTCTTCCACAACTATAATTACCAAACAGCAAAAAAAATATATTTTGTAACTAGTTACATAAGCTTAGTTATCAATATGGACGAAGGGCTAAGCGGTTCGTTTTATACTAGAAAACAAAACTCTTGTATTATAACTGTAGCATTTCATGCAGCTAATTTCGATTTTAATTTACTACAAGTTAGTGAAAATTATTAAACTTAGTAATGTTTAACTCTGATTTACACTACGTTATATAATTATTTGTTCAAAAGTGCATTCAACGGGCGACACACACCGCTAACTGTCACATGAACAAATACTTTCCCGCGCAACACCCCGCCAACTCCTAGTTGGCGGCGTATCTCCCGCGGGCCGGCAGTCGCGCTAGCCGAATACACACCGCTATATTAAGACAGCGGCTTGTCCACCCCGTAATTAAAGAAAGTACCTTTACTTGGCGTTATGTAAATCTCAAAACTTTTTTGTTTTTAAAGATATTGTCATGAAAATTTGGGGGCATAATATTAGTAAAAAAGTGGGTCGATTTCTATAAAAAACGAAAAATGGCAAATTTTGAGTTAGCGTAGTGTTCATTGGAGGTATCGATTTGTGTGCATGAACATGTCTATTGGCCTGGACGTTTTGAATATTATGTCTGTGATAGCAAAAAAGCGGTTAAGTAGGTACCTTTATCCGTTTCCGATTTCTATAGAACCTCTGTAGAATGTTCTTAGATAAGGGTTGGATGTAGGTATGTCAAAACTGTGTGTGGGTATTGTTAGTATTATGATTACCATATTAAACGTTTTTTGATGTCTTATCTATTCGTAACATTATAAACCACTTTTAAAAAAAGAAACAACCTAACCTAACCTATCCTTATCTGTAAAAGAAATTAGAACTGTATGCTAGACTTTAGCTGAAAATTAGGTTAGGTAAATTAGGTAAAGGAATTTGACAGATTTTGTATGAAATTGAACTTGTTTCTGAAATAGTGGGTAGATGAGCGCCCCATAAACATTTGCAATACCATGGGAGTCTAAATGCACTGCTGGCTATTACTGACGGACTGCACTTTTTTTTAGGCTTCCAAGCCGTATTGTTTGTAAACGCCTCGACGGTCTAGTGGTTTAAGTGTCGAGCCGAGATCTCGGGGTCTTGGGTTCAATTCCCGGGTCGAGCTAACTTTGTGACGGGTTTTTCGGACACAGCTCGGGTTTGTAATCACCATAGAGATCTAAATAATAGTTTAGTCTTTAGCTTAAGCCTTTAGTTTCTGTTATCTATGGTTATCACCAGCCCGCATTTGGCAAACGTGGTGATTAAGCCAGTCCCATCATTGCAGTGATAGCTTGATTTCATGGATGGAGGCCTTTGCCCTGCAGTGGGACAGTAAATAGGCTGATACTTAACAGCGTATTATATTATTTGGCAAGCGTGGTAATTGAGCCAGTACTTGTCATTGTAGCGATGACTTGATTTTAATAATGGAGGCCTTTGCCCTGGAGTGGGAAAATAATAGGGTACTACTTGGTACTTTACTTTTAGTCAAAAACTTTTTTTTGCTGTAATTTCGATATTACATGACACACAGAAATTTTAGTTACATGTATCAGTATTGTTTGTGCAATCATGTTTTTGAGAATTATCGTAACCTGAATTATATTCCTAAGTAGCAAAATTCCACAATCTGCATGCCAAAAAGTTATAAATTGAAGTTTAAACCTGCAACCATTTCAAGAGCTTTATGGCATCCAATTTTATTTCAAGGTTAACAAAGCATGTTTCTTGAAATATAATCAGAATTATGCACATTACCGAGGACAACCTGAATTGCAGTAGTTACAGTATGACGATAAAGTTTAACCTTAAACTTAATAGCACTTATTGTTTTAATATAATGTTCAGTAAACTGCACATCAAGCTGCTATACTCGTAGACTGTAAAATATTCTAAATAAATTTTGTGTTTATGTTCTTGGCCACAAAAAGATTGAATTTTCCCTTTTCGTCCCCATAATTGTATGTTCTGTCCGGGTATCCAACCCGGGACTTCTGGTGTTCAGACCAACTTCTCAACCGTGACACTAAATTGGTCTTTAATATGAATATCGATTTAATGAACGGGAATCAAACCTGTACTGGTCAACTTAACTCTTACATCAAATTCATCGTCAGAATCAACTTCATGGGCAGGGTTCAAACCCGCGACCTCATGCGTACAAGTCAACTTCTTGACCATTATATTTGTAGCAATTGGTTGTCAACATGAACATCCATTTCCTACAAAGCATTTGCAGTTCTTCCAGGTTTTCGGTGATCAGATATAATGTTCCCTCTCTTTTCCTTAATTACTTTCAAAAATATACCAGCCAGAATCACAATATTTTGTTAAGGTTAAGGCTGAGAACTCACGGATCGGTCTTCACCCGCGCCCGCGCGAAACAATTGTAAGTCAACATTCTATAACGATGCCTAAAAATGTCAAAGGGCTTAAAGGACAAATCATGCCTTTTTAGGAGAGTAGAAAAACGAAAAATGTAAAAAATTGGACATCGCAACCGCTGCGGGCGCAGGTGAAGACCGCTCTGTGAGTTCTTAGCCTAATACCATAACGTTTTATCTATTTTTCAGTTGTTTTGACGCTTCGTAAGCAATTTTTGTAAATGAACAGAAAATAAAACTTCATTTGTCATTTTTATTAATGGTTTAATTGTCGTTTGTTTTATGCATTATATATTTAAATAAGTTTCATAACAAAAGTTTCTTTAATTATTATGTATAAATAGCCTTACTCTATTAGTATGACTGTAGGTATCGACAGATTAGGTATGGTGTTGATCGGTTAAATGCGTTTTAACATTAAATAATACGAATACTTATAAAATGACAGTCGTCACAAATGTTTATATTCGTCTAGATTTATTCTGAATCTTAAAGAGGCCGGCTTAAAAATTGTAAAATTAATTACACCATGTACAGTCAGAAGCACATCAACTTACTCTAATCTGTCAAATCTTACAAGCAATTATCAGCTTAATGTTTAATGCATAGAAGTTCCATTTTAATTGAGACTTTTGACAGATAAAGGTACGTTAATCTGCTACATAATGAATTGTTGTTTTTGTGAGCTTTTTTCACATTTCGACAGTTATATGGTAAATTATTCATTATTGTGTCTGTCAGTTTGAATATGTAATCAGTTTAAATATGTAATACTAACCAATGCTATATTTCACATTTGCACTACCAGCTCTCACAAAAATAACATTTTTAATATTTTGAAATAATATTAGACCAAACAAATTGTTCAATGTCAATCTTTTTCACTTTAGGCATTTTAACTACATAATTATTATTCTTACCCTACAACGTACAAATTTCAGTCTAATTTTGATATTGGTCTAAAATTATTTAGAAAACACATTTTTGTATAAATTCGATGCAGTGTACCATACCTGCATCGATAGAACCAGAAAATTCTTGGACAGTGGTGAATCTGATACTTAATATTTTAGTCCTAGGTATTTTTAAATGAGGTCAGCTAATTTCGAGAAAGATTATATCGGTTTCGCAAATGCTGTAATTATTAGTATAAAGGTAGATAAAAAAGACCATTTCAAGCCGGACTCTTCAAAATCAAACCCCAATACATATTTTCTACGTATAAAAATATCAATTTCAGATATCTATCGAAATGAAGTTAAATAAAACTTGTGAAATGAATTTACAAAAATAGCCAATAAAACTGTATTCATATTTTGTACCCCTTTCCATCAGAGCAACTGGTTTATTATTATCATTTCTATATAATATTTCATGCTATAGTATGAAGGTAAATGGTTTAAGCACATGATACATAAGTCAAAAGGTTTATTTCTCTAATATAATACAACTAATAGGTAAGCTATAACAATGTTCCGAATAAAAGTAACGACATTATAGTATTTGAAATTAGTAATCTATATTGCTCATCTTTGTACAAAGTTTTCATCAAGTATTGGTGTTATATTTTAATTCAGAAAATATAAATATAAATGTATACTATACAATTACACATGAATATTATTAATTTAGTACATGTTTTTTTCTTAAAGATTTGTTCAAAGCACTTAACAATATTGGAGTACCCATATTTCAAAGGAACTAGTAAACAAAACAGTACATTGATCCTGCGATCATCCTAAAACTATAAATGAAAAGATAACTCGAGGTTAGGCTCAAGACAATCTGGGACAAAATAATTTCTAAACTGATAATCCTAATATAAACACAACATTCCTTCAACAAACAACCACCATCAAAACATCTTTACAAATAACTGAACTCATTTCGTTGACATATCAGTTAATCACAATATTATGATTAAACAAAATCAGTAAGCACTATTTTGTCCACCTTCTATAACCTGACTAAATGAGTTAAGTACAAAATCGAGAATAGCGTCTTTAAAGTTATGTCTTTATTCGCACTGTTATCAATATTTACATGTCTATATACAAAGCTATCACATATTACAATTTCAATCGTATCACTATTTACATTATTGCAAATTTAATGTTCCTTGTCCTCTTGACAGCACACACTGTGTTCATTATTTATACATGTAAAGCGCCAAAGAATATATCTGCGACATTGTCCTTTGCGCAAAACTTTTGTTAGACGTACACTATGTGTGGTTTCTCTGGCGTTCTGTGATGCGGAATAGTTTCGTAGGCAAACTGTTGGTAGATGTGCTCTTCACTGTCTTCCTGGTAGTAAGGATTCTTATCTACACTGTGCCAAGGAGGGTTTAATGAATGGAAATTGTTAGTGACTGATGAACCTATCATTAGATATCGGTCCACATCTCGTTTGTTCTCTTGCTCCCTACTTCTTGTCGAGTACCCTAAACCGTTACTCAACTTGGATACATCTCCATTTAACATGACACTCGTCATCACCTGCTTAGACTTATCCCCTTTGCACTTCTTCAAAGGTCCCATGAAATACAAAACGCCACCGACCACACTTATGACGATACTCACAGTTAGCACCACAACCGCCACGATCACCCATCCACTTGAGCACCCGAATTCCGATTCAGGAATCTGAACGAACATTACTCCTTTCAAATGTTCTGGAGCGGAACATTTGATATCCTCATAGTCTATTTTAAGAATGGTACTTGCATTACCAGATTTCTTGTGGCTAATTTCACTTTCTTTTCCCAGTTTCCACAGCCACAATAATGAGCAATTGCATGCGAAGGGATTTCCAGCTATCTCTAATTCTTGCAGCCTATCGATCGGGAAATGAGACGCTTCCAGCGTTTCTAAAGCATTGTTCCTCATGTATATGTGAGTTAGTTTAGGATTGCCATGGAACAGTCTCGGTGGGACTTCCCTTACTTTAACGTTTTCGTTCATCCATATTTTCTGTAGATTTATGTTGTCGACAAAAGCTCTCGAATCGATCTTATCTACTTCGTAGAGTCTGCTCAAATGCAAATGTTTCAAATGGAACAAGCTTTGAAAGGACAGGGCTGTTACGTTTTGGAAGAAATTGCCACTCAGATATAAATGTGTTAAATTTGACAGTTTGGATAGGGCCGAGGTAGGAATCGTTGTCATATTATTATCGCTAAGATCTAAATGTCGTAGTGAGGGCAGTCTGTGGAATCCTAATTGGTCCACACCATCTATTAGATTTGTATTCAGATCTAAATTTTTCAATTCCTTCAAATATGGTATACCATGCTTCGATACTTGTTGGATTAAATTTTCTGATAAGTCTAAATATTCTAAATGGACAACGAATAAAAGATTGGCCGACGGTATATCCAATATCGTATTATTTTTTAATGATAAAATCTTCAACGCTGTCAGGGGTTCGAATGTTTTCGCTTCAAAACTCACAAGCTTATTGTTTGATAAGTCCAGTCTTTCTAGTACAGATAAACCTTTGAAGGTTTGTGCGTGTATATTTGATATATCATTATCGGATAGGTTTAAGTCAACAAGCCCCTTCAATCCAATGAACGTGTCCTTATCTAGATGTTTAAGGAAATTATGGCTGACGTTCAGATGTGTGATTTCCATATTATTCTCAAAGTTCTTACTACCTAAGTCTTGTATTTTGTTGAACGAGATATCGAGGATGGTAAGCTGGGTATAGATGCTGAACGCGTAGAGTAGATTGTCGATGGCGTTGTGAGTAAGGTTGATGTGGGTGGCCTCTGGATTGAGTTGTATGGGAACGATCCCGAGGCTTGCGTTGGCACAGGAGGCGGCGCGGAGCGCATCGTCGCACGCGCATCGCGCCGGGCACAGCGTGCGCGCTGCAGCGCCCCACGCCCACGCTACCACTACCACCCACCAACGCCACTTGGCTACGCTGCGTGAGCCCATAACATCTCATGTATACGCGACCGGAAACCTGAAACAGAAGAAACGGCTTCCATTAATGATAAGATCAGAGCCAATAACGAAAGCTTATTACTAAAGCATTGAATCTGTCCATTGTTCTATTGTTATCTGAGTATAAATAAATCATATCAAGAAAATTAACGTCGCAGAAATGAACAAATAAAATACAGTCTCATAAGGCAAAACTCGAAACAAAATTTCGTTGCCATAGAATAGATGGAATCTAGTTTATTTTCCAGTAATTTATTGTTATCATTAAATCCGGACGCTCCCTGAGGGTACATTGCCCTAGACCGCGGGAGAGGCAAGTAAAAATACACAACATTATCGCTCGACAAAATCTTAATATAATTTCTGGCGAAAACTGCAGATAACAAATGTGCCTCTCCGCAATTTGTATGAGGGGGAATGGAATTGTTTGATCCAAATTAGACCGATAAGAGACGTGCTACGACAACGAAATGGTTGCTTCGCCACAAAAACTTTTTTATTATCTTGTACACCCATCTCATAGGGCAAGTTAAGTTTGTTCGTTTGAGCAACACTAATGTTTCCGTTGTCTGTTTGTAGCCGCTTGCTTCCTTGATCAATATTGCCTTCCCTTTCCTGCACGCAGATGGGAACCTGATTAATTCAGCGTTCGGATATTTATCCCATCAAGACAAATGTAAAACGGGAAGTTAGCGGCTAGCACCGGCACCGCTAATCCTCCTGCGCCTGAACGACTCCTCAACAATGCCTTCCAAAATGTTCGTCAATTTAACAAAGGAGCGTTTGGTACTTTAAATTAAATGTTCGGCTTTACAATTCGACGGAATGTATAATGAATAGCACCGTAACATCTGTTAACGAAGGCGAACGATCTCGAAAGTTTTCACGCGCGGGAATAACTAATTGCGAAGGTTGGAATTCAATTTATGGCTTCTAGTGCGCCTCCCGAGAGATCACGCCATGCTAAAGTATTAATAATGCAAAACAGTGTCACGGAAAGTTTTTGATTCGAAATGCAAATTAAATTAGGAAACAAAGTTGTGAGTGTTGAGCTGGTTCTGCCGCTTTGTCATTTATTGTCGGCTGTATTATGCTAACTGGTTAACAAACAACAACCATTTGCACATCAAGTGGAAATTTAGATATCACGTGTAAAATTATTTAAGAGAATTGTGACCTTTGAAGTTTATCAACTTATATATTAACGCAAAAGGAAACCAACAATTAATCTGCCTCTTCGTAAATTAACCATTATAAGTTTAGAAGTTTGTATTAAGGATAAAGAAAGTGTAATGGTTAAGCGAATCCATTACTTATGATTACCTGATTGCACAAAACTAACGTAGTTGCGGGCAGGCATTTAACTTTGGGCTAATAGCTTGAATGGATTTAGTTGAAGTTGACTGATATAATGTAGCAATAAAACTATTACTCGATTAAACATAGTTTTCTATAAACAAATTTTACATAGTAAGAAAAAAATTATCTGACTTGACTTATTTGAGACCTAGATACAAAATTAACCAATCTCCTATACATGAAGATTGAACAATAAAACATTTCAAAGGGATCCCGCTTCGTAACGCTTAAGACCCTAAAAGGAGCGAATGTAAGTATGCAAGAATACGACCCGTTTCCCCTTGTAACTGGATACAAGTCGGCATGAATGGATTACGCCAAGCTGGCTGAATTACAGAAACCATACGTATACACACTTGATACACATCAGACATCCCCGTATTAGACCGGATTAATTCTGTTACATTCCAAATGTATTCCGGATCACGTGATGCGAGAGGCAAGTTAATCATTTCTCAGGGGTGCTTACAATATAATGATCCGAAAAATCACCTCTTTCGCGCGTACCTGCCGTCTTTTAGTCGGATTACTTTTGCAAATTAGTATTCATACGATTTCTTTCACGAATAACTTCTTAAAGTCGGGTGTTCTGTTAACTAGATAAACCTAATTTGTTCAAAGCTGGTTAAATTAATGAAATGCTTTCAACCAACGACGGGTATTTTCTTAGAAAGTTACACAATCTTTTTAAGGTGAATTTGGGACTTCAGATTCATCACGTTTGTTTATGTAAGTATGTTGTATTCAGTTTCATCTTAAGAATGTATTAAGGTTTATTTTTAGAGATGTTTTTAAGACTAAAGTTTCTGAAAGCATCGGATTACTTAAACAAAGTTATATTAGGCTCTAGACATATTATCAGATTTAAAAGTTATATAAACAGAAGAGTGCCTTCTGCTAAGTATAGGGAGCATAAAGCTAGGTTGATTAAATATTATTAAACCGCTCGGCACGCCCGGTATCGATCGGTAAACGACTAAACAATTCCCTTTACGTTTTTCTTTTTGAGTAATTACGTCACGACCGCTCAGTTAGCACCGGCAACTCGCTGCGTAAATGTTTACGTGAGTTATGGCGAAGGTGACTGCGGTCGGAAGCGGCCTATGAAAAGATGAGAAAGAGTCGGGGCACGCCCTCCATTTCCGAGCCTAAACTGCTCTGGCCGGTACTCTTTTGTCTTTTAATTTCCTGTCCGCGAGAGTACGCTTCATCGTGAATTTCGCTTTCGTGAGCTTCGTTAACTTGTGTCGGCCTTTGTTGTTGCCTATTGAACTTTTCCATTACCGACGTCATCGATTGAAACCGCTAAATTCGTTGGAAAATTCTTGTCGCTGAAATCGAGGCTCCCAAAAATGAACAGCGCCCCGTGTCGCGGCCGTCTCATTTTCCTTTCATAAAAACCAGTATGTTTTCAAGTTTTTGTTTTGTTTTCGCCCGGCGGAAGCTCTTCAAATGGAAATTAAATATGTCCTTATTGAAAAGTTAGAGTGTTATACCATTTGGATGCGGGATTGTATAATTGTAACAGACTTTTGTTTTCTTTGCTACTGACTTACTAATGTAATTTTGAACGACAAGAAGCTTTGTCGACTTCGCTTTTTATACTTTTTGTTTATTTTTGAACACAGTATCAAATTCGCATTACGTCTCGATGTTTCGACGGGCCCGACCCCGCTTAACTTGGAAGCGGCGACCTTCCTAATTATGTCATAACATCTAAACACCGCTTAGACCATGCGGAGGGTCGTAATTTATTATTACAGTTTCCTCGCCGACCGAATTCAATATCAAAGGGGCGCCCTGGAAACCTTTCGTATTATTAACGGCCAGAGTCATCGGCTCCATTTAAATTATTATCAAAACTATCCGTTTAGTTCGGCCTAATTGTGGACAAGGCGTCGGGCCGCTCGAACGGTTCCGACTAAAGTTATCACGGTGTTAATACAACTTGAGACGTTACTAACACAAAGGACGGTTTACGAGGGGAGGGAAGACAATAAAACCAGTGTAAAAGTCGGCTAACCGCTTCTCGCGCTCCCCAAGAAAATATCCTGGCTCACTTCACTTTTATGAGTTGCTTAAGTCGTGCGCTGCCGTTTTTAAAATAGTCGCCGGCTTAAGCCGAAAAGTTTTATGTCGGAGGTATTGAAATAGAAGATTTTATCCGAACATATGTATCGATGGCCGCATGTATACGTGCCGGGGGTTTGATAGACGAAAGTAAGTAGCAGTGTGAGTGGCGGGGCCAGTAAGTACCTAAGGAGCATAATGAGAAAACTTGGTCGGCAGCTGAGGAGAGCGATAGTGCTCGGGGCAAAAAGCAAGCGGAGCGAACACCGTTGATTCGATTTCGAGTTCGCAACTACGCGTTGTAATACAAGAACAAATGTAGAGGTTTTTTATTTGGTTAGGTTTACACGTTATATGCCAAATTGAATCGAACTGAGTATAATGAAATGCTTCTCAATGAAGTTAAATGTATGTAATGTAAGTTCCTATTCCTAAAGACGTGATGCTTTGGTTTCTACTAACTTCTCACCAACCTTTTTTTTTTGTAACTGAAAACAAATAAATAATAAACAAAAAAAATGGATAAAGACCGGCAAGTCAAATTTTAAACGAATGAACATCAACATACTAAATAAAAGACAAAAACATTTTTCGCATGTACCTCATTAGGACAATAAACGGCTAATAAGCATCGTCGTAATTAACATCGCGAAACGACCGCAATTTATAACAGTAGTTTTTGACCGGAATGATTTCACCGACGGTTTTATTACGCGAGGAATGGGCAGGTTTTAATTAAGCGAGCATTAGTTTGGACAAACGATGATTAGTTACGTATCCACCCAAATCGGCAGGCAAATAGCGTATGGCAGTGAACACGCCAAGTTCTATATCCCCATCATGGATCCACTCCAACATTCATAGTCCAAAATTTAAATTGCTAGACTTAGTTGTTTGATTAATTACCAAGTGTCTATTCTTTTGAGAAAGGATTTGCTTTGTAGAGTTTCTTTTTATCAAACACAATGAAGCAGCCAAATTAAAAAATGAACATTTTGCTTCCATATCCTTAAAAAGTAAAATTGAATTCAATATTTAGAGGCAATTTAGAATAAAAATTAAACTTTTTTTGTATTATTTTTCTTTAGATAAATAAATTGTTAAGTTACAGCTTAGCTTTAATCATTACACATGTTTTAAAAACCACAGAAACTCAAAACGTAAAACGTTCGACCGAAAATAATAATGAAATATATTTAAGTTGTGAGCTTGGCAGTTTTGTCTCACAAAACGAAAATATAACATCTAAAATGATTAGCTAGCCCCACCCAGATCGGTAGTAAACAAATTTTAATATCGGGGACTCACCTGGCTGTAGTTTCGCGTTATTGATTTTGCAATCAAACCCCGATTAGAGATTGCCGGCCACTTCAAGCGATTATACCTTGATTTATTAATTTTCGCGTCGCGGGCTGTGACAGGTCATTGTTGCCTTTTGACCTAGTTTAGCCATTTTATTTCGAATTATAAGCATTTAATTTATTTTCAGTACGAGAAGAAAAAAACTACTCGGTCACCGATTTTCACAAAATTTTACCTAACACTGGAAATCCTTGGTGGGAGGTCAATGGTCGTTGTATGGGACGTATTTCCGCTGAAAAATAAATTTTAATGATTGGTAAAAATATACTACTACTAAGATGGCGCAGCGACCCAAAATGAGTCTTGGCCTCCAGCAATAAGAATCTCCACTCCGGTCTATTTTGCGCCAACTCCCGCCAATTCTCGACGTGGAGCTCGCGCAAGTCCTTCTCCACCTCGTCTCCCCAGCGGTACCTGGGACGACCGACCGGTCGTCGACCACTCGGTCTTCCCATGTAAGCTCTCTTCACCGCCCGATCCTCACCCATTCTTTCCAGGTGGCCGAGCCAGCGAAGTCTGTGAGCTTTAATTTCGCCGATGATATTTGGCTCGGCCACGAGATCTTCCAATTCTAAGTTTTTCCTTCTTCTCACGGTGCCATCCTCCGCTCTTGTCGGCCCCAAAATCTTTCTCCAGACCTTCCTCTCTGCCACCAGGAGTTTGGTCTCCTCTTTTACAGTGAGTGTCCATGCCTCACAGCCATACATGAAAATTGGTAAAAATATAAATTTTAATAAAGGTAGTGTTATGTTCAGTAGTCGAGGGAGGATAAATAGCCAATTAGGAATATACCAGCGAGTTTCACTGCAGTGAATAATATTTGTTGCGACGCCTAATTTTATAAGGAAATACCTACATTGTTGATTCTTTAGCCCTACCGAATCATAATCGGAGCGTGAAGCGTGAATAAACATCTTCCAGACTAGTATGACAAATTCACCTGACAAGAAATGTAGGTCTTAATTGACCTCAATTTGGACAATTATGAACACTTACGCAGCTCTATTCACCAGAGCGTTACCGCAAGGTTACCAATGTGTAGTTTTTCCTTCAACCTATGAATATATAAACAAAAAATAAATTAACAAATGCAGAAGCGAAAAGAATAGTTTCTGAAACAACGTCACTAAGGCAAAATCTAATCTAAGGAAAAATGCTACGGCGTAAACTGGAAAATTCAAACAACAAAAATGTCGGTTAACTGTGTCAAGCGCAATGCTCTGCTTCATGCCCTCCTATTACTTTAATGTTTAACGTTAACTAAAGAACAGGAAGATACCAGTTGTTACGCTTACAATACAGAGCGACGCCACAAAATATCTTCCTAAAGATACTTCCCACAAGAGAAAAAAGAACTTAGCGAACAAAACGTCTACACAATTCCATTTTCTCTTTCACCGACAGAGCGAGTCTTAGTGAATCAGGGTTCTCTATGGGCGCCTTTATAAACGCAATAATGAGGAGTGCTAAGGCGGCATTGAAGCGTGCGCCCTGCCTAACGAGAAGCGTCGATGAATCGCCCGTGAGCTGAGCACAAAACTTGCCACTTCGTGCTAATGGCGCCTGGCCGCCGCCGCACGAGCCCGCCTCGCGCCAAAGGGCTTTTACTAAACGCCAACTTCCTTTCACTTTGACTCCCAGCCTAGGATACAGGATTAGACGAACCACTCAATTGTTAGCACAGTTGAATAGGTCAATGAATTTACATTGCTACACTTGCAAACTTTCAACTAAATAAGCAAACATTGCGCTTAAATGTTTAATCTCTTCTCTCCAGAGTTCAGACATTACCATAATACGCTAGAGATTTTCTTGTTATACCCTTCGCCCTTTTACATCGAGCGTTACGGCTGAGTTTGGTTTATAAAGTATGGCATTATTCCCAAGTGCTTACGGAATAGAAGTTAGTTCGCCTCTGCATCCATAGGTTGTCTAGACCGCAAGTCTACGCTCGCAGACTTTCCCAAACTTTGACTGTTACGCAAATAAAAAACTCAACAGCTGCCATGAATTGTTTGACAGTTATTAAAACTTTCGCTTTGAGAAATGTGGTTTTTAATAAAATTAAAAGTTAGAGGCGGGTGGATGAGGTTAAGAGGCCGTCCTATTTAGGGAGGTGGCTTCGAAGCTGCAAATGAGGTGCTTACGTCGGTGATATCGGGCGGATCGCTCGCTAAGCCCGCAAAATGGTCTTAGCCCAAATGAAGACGGCGCGCGCCCGTCTAAGGAATACTGCAAAATTAGTCAATCCTATCGCAGCAATCTCTAGTGGAGTCGGTGAGGCTGAATAATGAAATAGCTCGTTGAGTCGGCGGATAGGCGCTATCGACATTGCGCCCATCGGAACGCGATCGCGGGCCAGGCGAAAATCCCACGGATTCCGTGTGAGATATCTGGCGGCTCTTTTAGGGTTATTAAACGGAGTGGGTTTTAGGGAAATGAGTCGGGGAATAAATCTGCTCACCCCCAGGATGAAAAAATCAGTGTTTTCGTTAAATAAGAAACGTTCCTTGGGATAAGTTGAATGGGCTCATATATCGTCCTCATCGGATTCCGGCGGGGGCGCTAAACCACTATTTGGACAGATAAAAATCTTTGCGCTTGTGTTCGAATTGCCAATAAGGATAATGGAAAAAGTGCCTGTAAACGCTGCTATTACTATTGTTTTACTGTATTGCCCTGTTCTGTATTCGACTATATATATTCGACGAAAATTGCGTAGTACACTTGAATATACTACATGAAGATTTCACTGTAAAAATAGGCACTTGGGACTTAAATGCGCTGCACGCTGCTGTAATTGGTTTAATATGTTAAGAATAATATTTTTTTAAGTTAAATACTTATCTATCATCCCAGCCTTTTTGTCGTATTCACCAATTAATAATAAGTGACACAAAACATCTGAAATAATGTTCTTACGCACAAAAAATATTTTTATTTTCCTGGTTTATTTTACTGACTACAATATTTTTAATTAATGACAATATTCTTGGTCTCAGGACCATGATTATTAACCCTAGAAAGATAGTCTGCGTCAAATTGACGCATGTGTTTCCGAAATATAGCTCTCTCTTCCTAAATAGCGCGAATCTATAGCTGTGCGTTTAGGACATTTCATTCTTCACCGAGAGCTACCATGTGACGTATGTATCATTATGGTAGGTTTAACCGATTTTAAAAAATGACGACTACGTGAGTCAAAATTACGCATGATTATCTTTTACGTTACTTTTATGATATTGACTTGTACGGTAGTTTGATTTTATTTTAGCTTATTATTACTGTATATCGAAACATATTATTATCAATTTGTTTTTATACTTATTGAAGCAAATATAGAAAGCAATGGCAAGTAGAAACTTGGACGAAGATCGTATCCTGGCCGCTCTTATGCAAAGCAACGGCGAGGTTCCTTGTCAAGACACTGTCCAGTGAAGTAGACGACCACGAAATCGAAGATGACGTGCAAAGCGACACAGAAGCTTTTCTAGATGAGGTACAAGAAGAACAGGCGACGAAGTCAAGTGGAAATATTATCCTAGACGGGCAAAGCTGTACTGAACAACCAGTCTCCACATTAGCCTCTCATAGAATTATATAGCATAATAATGATGTGTGCCAAAGTTGTTTCTAACTATTTTTTATATATCTTTATGTTCCTAATATATATATAAGATATTCTAATTGTTGATTTTGTACTAAAAAAGCTAATTATTGAAGTAAAAAATATGAGTTTTAATTAGAAACAACAAGTGTTAACTTTTTTAAAATTTTATGCAGATGTTTAAAGTTTATGTTCTTTTTGTATAAATAAATAATTATTTATTAATTCTTGCAGTATTTTAATTAATTCCAATATACGTGTAAATATATATTAACCTACAATTAATTGAAATAAATTAATGTACCTCGAATTAGGGCTAACTAAAAAACATGCGTCAATTTTACGCATGATTATCTTTTCCGTACTACACAATATGATTAGCTTTCTAGGGTTAACTAATCATTTCCTGCAGCTTATTAAGCTTAAGCGTTGCCACCAACTTAAAAATCTCAGTCGCTTAAAAATCTTAAGCTGAAAATTTCCATTTCCCTCCAGCCCTCATTATTAAAAGAATTCGCGTTTTAAATTAGTTCCTACCATTCCGCTCTAGGCTATTCATAAGTAAAGTTTTATCGCCGGCGGCAGGACCAAAACGTTACCGTCAGTGCAAAACGACCCCAACTCGCCAAAGCAATGGTTAGTCGGGAATGAAATCCTCCCATTCATTCGTTCATTCATTCATAAAACGCATTACCGCCGCTCACGGGGACCCCATCTCGAACGCGGAGTACGTTACCGGGAATCCCTCGAGGTGCTGCAACTTGCAAATATCGATATTGTGAATGTATTTTCATGAGTTAGGTGGAACAATAGAAAATACGTAGGTATTCTATATTGCTTTATTTATGAGGTAGTCAGATTACGAAGGTCTTATTTATAACGGCCACCGAGCATACTTGGAAAGGCTGATTGGAAAAAACGGAAGGTTTAGCTAAGTCAAGACATAGTTCTTTTTTACCGAGTGCCGTTAAAGATACAAATAAGTGACAAATAAGACAGTTTTTTGTCTGAAAGATAATTTATTTTTATCAGAAACTCATCTAAAAGTTGTAAAACTGACTGGCCCTAAGTAAACATACAATACAGTTACATTACCCTGATAGAACTCGTAATCAATTATTATTCCTGTACGCTTAGAATACGAAAAAATACTGCATCTACTGTATCGCAATCGATCTAGTTGCATCCCTACTGCAGCATGAAATAAGAAGTGAAACGCGGGCTTTGTCAGCGAGTACGCTTTGGGACTCGTAGGAGGGTGAAGCCACGCGGGCCGCATGGGGCTTAGTGCCCGCGGATATCGGCGTATTGTATTCGCCTTTAAAATAAAGTTATCAGTAACTCATCTAACAGTTGTGAAACAAGGCCTTAACATACAATAAAATTACAGGACCCTGATAAAATTCTTAACCAAACCTTCCCGTAAGCTTAGAATATATTATTCCACACATAAACAAATACTGACAGTTTCATCAGACCCGTATTTCCATCGTAACGCCATCGGATCTCCGTATTTTCGTATCGTGAATTCATCGATCTAGTTGCATCCCTACTGCAGCGTGGAATAAGAAGTGAAACGCGGGCTTGCCAGCGAGTTACGCTTTGGGAATCGTAGGTGGGTTTAGCCGCACGGGGCTTTGTGCCCGCGGATATCGGCGTTTTGTATTCGCCTTTAATAAAACAGGAAAGGAACGAATGAATACGTCAGTTTGCGCGCGTGAACACCTCGCCTTCCCGCGTTCTATTGTCATGGAAATGTTTTGATTTTCCTCCTATTATGGTCTATGACGAATTGCTTTTTCCAGGTATGAACTTATCAAATATTTTTATGAATTTGACGACACTACAAACCTAATGTAATAAAGCCAGACAAAGCAGTCGTTGTCCCTTTTTATTGAATTAATTAGTACAATTTATTTGGTTGTCTTTTTTGGTCCTTCTGGAATATAATTACAGTGGGGTTGAGAAATTAAAGTTGTTGTCGCAATATGATGTTTTTAAAAAGTAATTAACGAATAGGTATCGCAATTCATAGTAGTTTTGCACTGTAAAGAAGTGGCGTTTTATTTGACATTTATTTAAATTAATATTTTGTAACACTCTTTTTCTTTTTACCCCTTTCTATAACTGCGTTTTTTGTATATTACACAATACGCTATAAGGAGCAACTTAGCAAACAAAGTATCAGTGTATACAAAGTCTCTCGTCAAAATCTGATTTTGCAGAATATTAAGATTAAAATTTTGTCAACAATGCTCTACTCCTACAAAAGCTTACACAAATATTCAGCATACTGTGTTAATTTGTATTTAAAAATAGGAATGAAACAAACAACCAACTCATTTGTTAACTATTTTTAAGTTTATTTTTCTCGAGTGAATGTTCAAGAGATGAACGTGTATTTCCTGTGCATGATTTTGCACTGCATAATAAGAATATACTTGTAAAGAGCTGTATTAATCAGTACTTCTTACAATTTCACTTACAGATAAGGTTTAATTTAGAGAAGAACCAACAGAATATTAATCTAGAAAAAAAGTTACC
The DNA here is from genome assembly GCA_949319885.1 of Mecyna flavalis. Lineage (NCBI taxonomy): Eukaryota > Metazoa > Arthropoda > Insecta > Lepidoptera > Crambidae > Mecyna > Mecyna flavalis. The sequence continues at coordinate 15,201,267 of OX439426.1, forward strand.
ATTGATTTTTTTAAAAGTTGTAAATAATGTAAGTAAATACATTCGCGGTACATTTTACTGAATGTTTTTTTTTCAATAAAACAAGTACTGGTAATATCTCTTACATTTTTAAAATATGTTCCTAGCCTTTATTAAAAGAACACCAATATACCTAAGTAAGCAATTTTTTTTTATCTCTTATGAGTACGAGATTTACCAGTACCTTCTTCTTTTTCTTTCTGTCTTCAAAATAATAATTAAACGGACTTTTAAATTAAGTCTGCTCTGCCTACGAGAAATGGCAGTAAGATTGCTAAGCAATGTAGCCTCATATGGTGTGTATTTATTAATCAATGGCTCGACGGGCGACGCTCAAAGGCCAGACGAGATTAATTCGATTTCCCTCAACGCTTTGATTGCAATCGCTGTTAGACCGAAACCGTTTTCTGTCCACACATTCTAATCATAAATAAAAACAGAAATGGGGTAAATAAAAATTGGGAATTAAGGAAAAACTCTTCCAGTAAAGATATCCTGAAGCTTCTTTTTTCACAGATCTTTTTATTTTTGTATTAGTTTCCTAAATTCAAGCTTAACCGTTTGATTTGTACGTACTACGTATGTATAATTATCTTAAATAAAACACTGTATATTTTATAATAAAAATAATGTCACGGATTTGTGCTCAATTCTCTTTATAAACGCCCCAAAAGGTAATCTATGTGTAGAGTGTAGAGTACTGACGTCTCCTCTTAACTGGCTGCAGGGGCCCAAATGGACGATAATGTTTTTGCATTTCATTTTCAGCCGCGGGCATCTCATCTGAGAGGTAGTAACTTTTATGTCGGCTTTCAAATTTAAATTTGAGAGGATGTTAAAAAATATGCTGGTGCTTTAGACGTGTTAACTAAGGAATAAGGATTCATAATGATAGTAATTGCAGAATGTGGACTATTTTGTTACATAATTAGTATTATAGTTTTTTGAAAAAAGGTGGCCAAATCCTAGTGAAGTGGGTCTAAAAAGTAGGTAAAAATAAAATAAAAACTTAATTGATTCAAATTAATGAAACTTTGATCAATATAGATGACGACATCTAGTCTGAAAAACCTTTTCGTTATTCAATAGCAGCAAAACATAATGTAACTATAAATCCCATACCAACTCAAATCAAATTCCATAAAAATACCACAACTAAGTGCATCCTGTTACCGGCATGTAAGTAAAAAGCCCACTCCCGCGCATGTACCGTAACGATCGTCTACAACCTGACTTTGACATCTGTTTCCTCTCTAACTGGTCTTAGGCCAAATACTCCGATGCCATTATGAGCTGATATTATGCTGTTGATAAATAAACCGTTCGCATCAAGTTACGAATGGACTTGGTAATCGGTAATTAGTGATTCAGTCCAATCTGATAATCCGGATTTAAAACACTGTATGGGAATAGTTTGTTGAAAAAAACGCATCTGACTTATCGGGGTATCTTCATGGTATTGAGAGAAAAATAAGTGTTTTAAATGTCAAAGAATAGTGGAATGCTGGCAGTTGGTCTACTACCAAGTCCCGACACGTTGGACCGACCAGATCCGCACCACACTCGAGTCCATACTCCACGACGCTTTCCACACCGCCGCAGATCGACATCAATGGCGGTCAATAATAAAGCAAAAGGTGTGCTACATAAAAGAGGTCACGACCCCCAGTAACTGGGGTATCGACGCAAGAAGAAGGTGGTGCATAATTTTTAAAAGACATTGAGTATTTTCAAAGCGTCCTGTAATTTTGGACGCTACTTGACTCATGTACCCTACTTATACACTTTTAGGCGACATCAGTATACAAATTAACATATTCATGCGACTCTCTCAGGTAAGTTTGCAAGTAGCGAGCACCTTTAATTAATACAAGTTCGTGACACTAAAAGACTTCGCAAGTTTCCACTTTGCAGTCCGGAATCTTATTTTAGTTTTGCGCTTATAAACCCTTGCGTTACGCGGTAGCGAAGTTTGCTAGCCTCGTTGAGCTTGTACCAATTAGGTGAGTAATTTGCGACGTTTAAACATGTCTCTTCAAAACCATGTGTACATTACTAGTTAAAATGTGTTCCTTTGCGATAAAAAATCGGTTTTTAAGGGTCAGACATCATTTTCTTAAGTTGCACTTTTACTTACGAACTAGCGGTTTCGTTATAAATCTAAAGAATTTAATATGTATACAAAAAGAAAAATCAAAAGCTCAATATTTTTCTTGTATTTGTAAATTTGGGCTACAATTATGCCTATAATTTGTGTTGAAAATTAAAGAAAGTAAAATTTTAATAAAATAATAAAATAGCATTTTATATAACTATAACAGCTTTTAGCTTTTAACATTAATTGTTATTGTAACAATCTACACATTCCAATAAAGAAACGTTATTCAATCAACAAAATCTTCAATAACATAAACAAAATTCCGAAACCACTAAAATTCGCTTCAACTATATCGCTAATTGTCCATCGCTCGTTTTAAAATCAAAAATGGTTCAGTTTTTGTTCCCGCGCCGAGGTGCGATTCAAAACATCTAATGACTCGATCAATTACCATCCAAAACAGTTTTTACTGCCTTTAATACATAGGGCCAGATCACTCTTGGATCGTGACGAATTTTGTAATTGTTGTATTGGTTCACGAGAAAAATAATTACCTATGGAAGTTAGTAAGACGTGGTGTTGTGGCCGGCGGAGCGAAACGGTGAGAATATTTGAGTTTAATCTATATCAGATACCGAACGGAACTATGTGGCTTTATACCGCAATGCTGAGGGTACTTTTTTCGTGGTATTGTAAGTAATAATAGACGTCTTCGTTTCGTTTAGATTTAATTTTACATTGTACTCTGTCATCGAACTATGAATCTTATTTCTTCTTGACAATGCTCGATTTCGTATTGTCTTTGATGTTTTACGTACATACATTTTTCGTTTATACATTTTAACGAGCAATTAATCTACCAGATATATTCCCCATCATACTATGTTACAATAAGTAATTTGTCTTTTTTATTGACGATTGGTATATTTTGTTGTTATAATAAATATAATAAGTAAAAATAAAACTTTCCAGTTTTTGTCTGGATATTTTTGTAATGTCGATAATTTACTGAGCTGTGAGTTTATCCCGGTAAACTTACTACGCTCTTTATTAAAGTAAAACCAAACAACTCGTGCCAGATAAGTTCCTCATAATTGTCTATCAAATATCTTAGATATTGCCTATGTTGTTAAAAGAGACGGTGTCATTGATATCTGACAGATGAATTAATCACAAACTTATATGCCCTTAAACTTAAAAACATGCAGCAGTATCACAATAAGATTATTTAAAAATTCCATTTATCAATCTTAAAAGTGAGTATATGATCCATTCTCTAAACATAAACGGTTATCAACATCAATAAAAACGCGTCAAAAGTCTTCGACGGCAGCAATTACTTTAGCGTCAATCTGTGGTTTCATGGTCCCAAGCCCACGTCGGATTATATAAAGGTGTATTCTTGTAACCAAACACCACAGTTGGGTAATGTATAGAGATCATCAAATAACGGCAAGCCACTGAAGTAGGCGACCATCGTGGGAGCCTAGAGACGTGTGTGTTCGAAGATCCAATTGTTTTTAAGATTGAGAAGTCGGATATTGCACGAAAAGATCGTGGGTTCGATCCCCGCTCAGTACAAACATTTGTGTGCTTGAACATGGATAGACGACGCTAGGTAAATAGTGTTTTTTATATACTGCATCAGTTGGCAGACAGACACGCAGCCTACCTGATGGTAACCGGCCACTTCGGCCTACTCCATTGAGGGACAGTTTACCAAGAAGCGTCGCTCAATGCGCTGCCAGACTGCAGACTCATCTGATCTTCGAGCCTTTGATTTCAAGTATACTGGCTCCCACATTAATACAGCCAGCTGTTATAGCGGCAGACTTCACTAGCCAGCGGACTCTGTAACAGTCCTACACCAACCAGATCCCAAGGCGAGAATCAAACCCACGACACTGGGTCTTATACCCGGGGCTTTGCCACTGTTCACGGAGGCGGTCAAGGGATATTATTATTATGTATTTGGACGTTTACTAGCGGTGGGAACGAAAGTTTCGATTTCAACCGTGGTAATTCGTATCGGAGCGTTTAGTGGGAATAGTCACGTAATGTTGTGTTGTTACGATTGTACCGGTTAGCTACGCGGCTTAAGTATGTGGTAACGAGGTTCAACAAGTAACTAACTTTTCTTTCGTGATATTTCAGCATCAAAATACATTAGCATAGTTCTGTTAACTTCACTAGGGACCTTTTCTTTACACTCACCTTACCTTAAATAGCGTTTCTGACGGCAAACGGGTACCAGAATTGAAACCCCTTACCAGGAAGCGTCAACTATGCTGACACTTATTCAAGCCTACAGCCCAACTGGTGGTAAGCGGTTGCGGTGGTTCGTTTTTATGGAACTTTAATTGAAAAAGCACCGTAGCCCACTTTATAAGCAGCAACAACCGTCTTTCCAATCGAGTCGAGATACTTCACGTGAAAAGACGAATGCTGGTATACTCTAGATTACAGTAAGTCAAAACCTTCAACTTCAAGCTTTTTACCCACTTATTCTGACACGTAAAGCAAAATTTTCCCACCCTTTGTCTTAGAATTACGTATCGATGCCACGTTACCACAACCGCACGATTCTATCAAACTCGCGTTTACGTAAGACAATTTGTACCTGATTGAAAGATGAACTTTACGCACACCTTGTACGAATTCGTTTGAGTTGGGTACAGGTCTTGAATATGTCATTAGCGAATTCCGACGTTACCAATCAGCGCGACACGACACGAACAATGAGCTTTTCGGGAACCCTAAATGGACGAGGGGGACTGAAAGACCCATGGGATGAAATATGACAACGATAAAAGTAAACTATGCAATCATAAATATTGAAGACGAATGTTCATGAGATGAATAATTTTGATATTTTTTGGCTACACATATTTTTTTTGATACTTGTAATAAATCGTAAATTTCTATAACACAAATACAATAGTGTTAAAACATGAAGCAGTTACTTATGCCATAACTATATTACGAAATACACAATCTATGAAAAACTTTCCATGTATTTCAATTAATAATCTCTTCTTCATAATTATATTTATTTACGAAAAGTATAAAACCCCTAAAATGCTCTCCTTTACCCTTTTAATATTATGGCATTTAATTACGATACAGTTGCACATTAATGGTAACAACTTAAATTATGCACTAAGAATGTCCATTAGTTTCCACAAGATAATCTTCGCACGGGTCGTTTATGCCCAACACTTCCGCTTGTCAAATCAAACGGTGCCAGCTGAGGGTTAACCATTTGTAGGTGAAACAATACGTACGGGGGACTCGGCAGAATTACAAATACGAGAACTTGACGTGAATCCGAATGGGGCGGGGCGTACCCCACGCTCTGTAGTTTCTTTGTTTCGCTTTCGTTACAGTTTGCGGGTTTTCGGCAATTTAACGATGCATACTGTTCGATTGAGCTGTTAGTTAGTTCTTTTGCTTTTCAAAGAAGCTGGTCAAGCAGATAAAAAGATACACAGCTTTTTTCTTTTCAATAATTCGAGTGAGACTGAGAATAGTCATTGAGTGTATTTATCTGTAGTTATTGATTCTGGTATCCACACCAATAAAAAAGAAGTTAGGGAAACAGTTCAGTGTACATGAGTTAAGTTACATGAGTTATAAGTAGACCAGGGCCAAATGGCACATTAAATTGGCAAATCAATAACCTTAAGTTTATCTTGGAGCTAGCTGACGATGTCGGTGATATATCTCAAGATATTCTTATTATTCATTAACTGGCATTATTTAAGCAGATATATAAGATACCCTCATTTACCCTGATGATAACACTGCCATTTTCCGCACATAATCAAAATTATAAGAAACAATAGAAATTACACGAACCGACATATTGTAGGCAATCAAGATCTATACCTGTCTACCGAAGCTATTATTCTAGTAATTATAACAAACGTAATCGTTAAGATAATTGGCAATGATAGTTATGAGTCGGATCCAATCACTATCGAGCTCATAGAAACAGTACCTCAATAACGTTCGGTTTTATCTACTGTCTTAGTTAAACTTTGCACCAATTAAGATGTTATACAGAAATACGTTGAAAACCATTGCTATTTTGATACTAAATTAACAGAAGTTGCACAATTTGTAGAACGTATCTAAAACAATGAGTTGTTTGGTTTGGGTGGACGTAATGGTTACAATAGTTTTGCAATTAGGAGTGGGAGATACGAGTATACACATAATAATATGTATGCGTAGTGTTAGTAATAGTATTTTGGAGTCAAGGCACAAGCTATGTGTCTTTTGTTGTGGAGTACAGCAGCTTTTTGGATGAGCTCTTTAGACTATGTGGTAAGATAGATAGTCCTAATGCTCTAATACTCATATATTTGTCTGCTAATCAGACTAATAGTACTACGTACTACGTAGACTGTAATAAGTCGAGTAAGATGTTTAAATAGAAATGCATAGAAACTCCAGGAAATAGACATCCGATTCTTCAGATTGTAAGCACAGATAAAATTCATAGTAAGGTAAAAAACCTAACGTTAAAATGCAAAGCAATTATAAATAACTATCAACCAATTGATACATCAACATCAAAGCTTGCACAAAACGTTTTATTAACGATATTTTTATACTCGTTATATAATAGTTCGGTAGAATTAATTACGTCCAAAATAAACTGTCAAAATTGATACGAGCGTAAAGCACGCAAAGAATTATTCGGAAATTGTTAACCGTTTTCATCGGTGGACGCGTATAAATACCGATTTTAAAATCTAATTAACGTTCAGGACTTTGTATGATGCAATCTCCGTATTACGTAGCAGTACTTAGACGATAAAGTTTTATGGGTCGTACTAAGAATCGTTTATCGTAATTGGTGCAGCAGCGGGTCACAGGGGCAATTCAGATAGTATGTTAAGTGGCTTAGTGTGTCCCGATGTCTTGAATTACATAGGATGTGGTCTTGGAAAAGTTCTGATCGTAAATTACACAAAAGTTTCAGCTGTATCGACTTTAGAAGAACAAACTTTGTTTGTCTTTATCGCGAGTTAAGGTTTTGTGAACTTGAGATTTCTTGGATTCGGCGTACAGATAAAGGTAATTTCGCACTTTAACACTCGTTGTGTCAGTAATTTTATCTATCTAAGTGTTTCAAAGCTTGTAATAAGGTTATTTTTAGATGTTTCCTTTTCCTTACTGGTCATAGTAATATATTCATATAATTCCATAAAAAATATTATCACAATTCGTTGCATCGGTAAGTAGCCTGTTATTATTTTTCTTACGTTAGGTATTTTATTCACCTTACTTACTTACTTACTATAATGGCGCAGCGACCCAATATGTATTGGCCTACGATATTAGGTGACGTTACTTCCACCCATAGATAACAGAAACTAAAGCTTCCACCGGTCCTGGGCTAGTTTATTAACTAGGAAAAAAATCTTTTATAATCCCAACTTTCCACATTCATCTGGTAATACTAGCAAAGGTAGAGGGCCTCGTTCTAACGCTCTGATTCTCGATAGGCTCATGCGGGCTCTTAAATTGAGCCTTCGATAGCCGGACAGACATTATGTTCTTGCATCGACATGGTTTTGCGAGGGCCGTTCAAAGGTGGTTATCCGAATGTGGGTCAGGATTTCTGAATGGCCAATGCCATAATACGTACCCTCGAGCGATTGTGGTGTCCGCTTTGTTCCACAGTTTAGCTTTTCCAACAGCAATTTTGAACACGTGCTTTTGTTAGCAGTTAATCTGGAATCTGTATCGTTTAGTAGTACGAGGAATTTCGGACAAAGCGCACTGAAATTGATGATAGTCGATAGCGGTTCCATAATTTTTGGTCAGGGAAATTAAAATTCATTAAAATTGCTGCAATATTTTTTATAGTTGTATTAAAATTCAAATATTTAGATATTTGTACAGGATTAGATATGTGTGTACACATACGTTCATACGCAATAATTTTATAGTGTTACATCTAGGGTTTTTCCTTTTTCTTTATTAAGCTAACGCAGTAAGTAAAAAATTAACGCGTATGAATTACCGAACTATTCAGAACTGAGTTACGAGTACAAGTGCAAAAAGAAAAAAACCGGCCAAGTGCGAGTCGGACTCGCCCATGAAGGGTTCCGTAGCAGCAAGTATCATCATAATATAAAAGTTCTTGTAGTTCTTTGTAAGTTTGATCGACGTTTTTATATTTGAGTTGATTGAATGACAGGAAAATTGCGGTTTACGATTTATGACGTTTTAAAAAAAAAACTAATTACTTGATCTCGTTTAAACCAATTTTCAATGGAAGTTTGCATGGTAATGTACATCATATATATTTTTTAGTTTTATCGTTCTCTTATTTTAGAAGTTAGAGGGGGGGTGACCAACATTTTACCACTTTGGAAGTGTCTCTCGCGCAAACTATTCCGTTTAAAAAAAAATGATATAAGAAACCTTATTATCATTTTTAAAGACCTATCTATAGATACCCCACACGTAAGGGTTTGAAAAAAAAATTTTTTTTGAGTTTCAGTTCTAAGTATGGGAAGCCCCAAAAATTTATAAACTAATTACTTGATCTCGTTCAAACCAATTTTCAATGGAAGTTTGCATAATAATGTACATCATATATATTTTTTAGATTTATCGTTCTCTTATTTTAGAAGTTACAGGGGGGGGGACCAACATTTTACCACTTTGGAAGTGTCTCTCGCGCAAACTATTCAGTTTAGAAAAAATTTATATAAGAAACCTTATTATCATTTTAAAAGACCTATCCATAGATACCCCACACGTAAGGATTGGATGAAAAAAAAATTTTTGAGTTTCAGTTCTAAGTATGGAGAGCCCCCAAAATTTATTATTATTTTTCTATTTTTGTATGAAAATCTTAATGCGGTTCACAGAATACATCTACTTACTAATTTTCAACAGTATAGCTCTTATAGTTTCGGTAAAAAGTGGCTGTGACATACGGACGGACAGACAGACAGACAGACAGACAGACAGACAGACATGACGAATCCATAAGGGTTCCGTTTTTTGCCATTTGGCTACGGAACCCTAAAAACACATTTACAATACTTTAACGAACAAGAGCCGTTGAAGTCGCAATCTTGTTTCTTTATGTTGAAATACGAGTAAATTGGTGTTGTCTACGCTCTAGGTTTTAAATAGTTTCGTTTGCGAAAATAAAAATAAAGTTGTAAACTTTCTATTTAAGAAGTTTAATAAACGTAGCGCGGGTGCTTAATAAGCTTTCTCTTGTTTTAACCGATAAATGCGTAGAAAAATTCGAATTACCAGTCCTCGTAAAAAGCCGCATCTCAACATAACAGTAGGTAAAGTAGGTAAATGATTAACGTAAAATACGTTTTTCGACGTAAAAAAAAATCTGAACGAGGCCGAATGGATGTAGTAAAGCATTTTGGGGCTGGAAGCCTCCGTGTTTTGGGAATGACCCGTCAAAACAAATGGCGGACAAAAAATTCGCTGGAATATAAACAAAAGCCTGTAGCCCGGTCGCGGGCGTCTCCTCATTTCGACGCGAGGATAAGTACGGGCGTAATCTGGGCTGGGGTTCGTGTAAATGCAAATTGTCCCATAAAGCCATCCCGCTCCCCCCTCTCCTAATGAAGAGGTGCGTCTGGACGTCGAAAGGCCACGTTTGTCATCACAGCAGCGGTTGCCGAGGTGCACTGCTGCTGTTGTTTCCCGAGATTAGATTTGCCCCCAAATTGCTTTGGCTCATACGAACATTAGAATTTTGGGTTGGGATAGGACGATATATTGGGGTACATATTTAAATGTAGAGGTGGATTTTATTGAAGTTATTTATTGCATTAGATATAACTGCTGTGAGGGGAAAACATTATTGTTTCGTACAAAAATTAAATTATTGTAACGATAACTTGATTTCTTGAATGATAGAAACGAAAGACTATGGTGCCTATCCTGCTGTAGGACATTAAATTGACGGACTCAAAAAGTAAATACAGTTAGTAAGCTAACGTAATAAAAAAGGTAAAAGTAGTATAGAAGAACTTTCTTAATTTATTAAATTTTATTCTCGTCAGTAACTACTTAGTACTTTAAAAAATAATTAAGAACTGACCTTTCTTTCTTACAGGAGTAATTAGGAAATGCTAGCCATTATATTACTAGAGTGATTTAAAATTTTGTAGTGTTTATTCGTTTTTTATTGTAAATAAAATGTTCAAGAAAACATAATAATATGATTTACGCTATATTATAGCGTTATATTGTTAACACTATTTTTGTAAATTGTATGATATAGGTATACAAATTAAAGTACCTTGAGTACTTAGAATTCAGTAAAATCGAAATGATCAAACACAATTACAAAGTTCTGACAACTAAACTATTCAAACGATCGTAATTAAATGATAAAATTGGCTTTGCCGAAACAGAAATGCACTTTGTGTTTAAATTGGGTTAAATCTGTTAGTTTATTTGAACGAAGGCAAATTGGCAAATCAATTCGTGTTTAGCAAACGTATTTATTTTGTAAATTTCTATTTAACATTGATTAATTACATGAAAAGCATTTACCAGTTAAATAATGAACGAAAAAATAGAAAGACAAAAGGTTTTTAGAAGACCGACACGAGTTCTTTGCCAATTACCAATACCATTACAAACTCGAAGCTGTCGCTATATTATTATGTTTTTTTTCCTCTTACTTTGATGTATGTTTAAAGCATATAAACGTCTAGTAAGACTGGCGTTGTCGAAGGATAGATTACTGGGGTCTCACTGAAGAAAAACTTGAAATAGGAATCGCTAGTGACTAGAGACACACTTATACCTAGTACCTTAAATTGGGCCGGGTCTGCCGTATTGTAAACTTACTGTCTTCTATACCGACACGATTACGTCTTAATGTTTTCTTTTCTTAAGAGTGTAACTTTAAATATGGAGCTATTTGATAAAAGACGATTTCCAAATAAAACAATTCGACAATTAGAGACAGTTCTTCCAATGGTTGATATATTCATGATAATAATGTGGTCTTTTTCTTTCAATTAAAACAGGTGAAAGACTAAAGAGACAGTTCTTCCAATGGTTGATAAATTCATGATAATAATGTGGTCTTTTTCTTTCAATTAAAACAGGTGAAAGACTAATGCATTATCTAGAACATATTTGTCTGTGATGAAACTGGTTCTTACTCCTTTTTTATAAAAACATATTTTAAAATAGAGCAATTCGACTGAGGTTATTCAAAGAAACTCAACATTTTCGTGCATTTTTATCATAAAGTTTGTTTAAAACCATCGGGATACATCCTGCCCACATTTTCACTAATAACCGCTTAGCTCCCAAACACTTGATAACAGCCCATCGGTCACATACTAAAAACCGCTGCATCTCTGTACTTACGTCAAAGTTTTACGACGCAAAATCACTATGTACGTAAACTGCCCAGTTTCATTATCATACAAATTTTAGTCGGGCTATTACTTAGCAATTTCCCTGATTAAGGTATCCTGGTTCTGTCCGGGCGATGCGGTGGCGACAGCCCGGCAAATAGGCCGATCGTACGCAATGAATATTTATGTCTCCGGTGAACTTAATAATTTGGATATGGGATGTGGTTCTCTGTAATTAAACTGATCGATAGCAGATGTGAGTACGATTTTGTGAATATTGCTTTAGAGAGAGAAGTTACGAGTAGTTAGGTAGGTTGGTTAGTGGTAAGTAGGTATAGTTAATGGAGAACTAAATTGAGTGAAGATTTGACTATTACCATATATTGCTTTAAAGCATGGTTACAAACAAGCAGATTAGAAAAAATATTGATATATTTTGACCTTTGAGGAGAATGCGTTTATGCACCATAACCGCAGGCTAGCTAGACAGACCCACGGCCGTGTGTGGGACTCGAGACTAAAAAAGCGTCCACTACCCACTAAACTCCCCCGGTTTCCCCTTCACACCCGATTGGGACGAGCCGGTGCCAGCTTTGCTATTGACCGGCCCATCCACGGGTACCCCGACTCGAGAGGCCTCAAGTCAGGGTGGCGCCTAGGGAGGGCCACCCGAGAAACTAGGTGGCCCTCAGACTTGGCTCGAGTGACCTGTGCAATGCGGGCGTTGGGGGGCTACCCCCGCCCGCAGGTCAACCCTCAGGCCGGAGAAGGCGTGCTAAGTGAGCTCGCCTTCTCCGGCCTGGCCGTCTGCGCCGGAGAGGAGCAGCGAGGGGGTCCTCCTCGCGCTCCCGCTCCGCTGCCTCCTTCTGCGACATTACTTGCTCGCAGAAGGAGGCGGCCGCCTCCCACGCACTCCTGTTGCCGACCATGGCACGAACCATGGTCGCCAACGAGAGGCGTCCATGATATATTTTGACCTAAAAAATCATCAATATTTTGGATTTTCGGAGCAAAAGTACCTACTCTTTTTGTATCAAGTACTTTGGCCTACTATGAAATAAATCATATTATTTTTAGGTACTCATTATATTAACTTACATCACTACAGAAATGATGATAATTTAGTGAACTGATTTGAATTAGGACTACTTAAATTAAATAATAATAGGCAAAGTACGTACTGCATTAAAGTCAAAAGTCACAGTAGACAGAACAATAGTTATTTGACTAAAACACGCGATTTGGAATAGGTATCATGAAACGTAATTACTATATTATTCTGTTGACATAAATAGCGTTTTATTGTTATTATAGTTCTCGAAAGCATTAAGCTTGTCGAGCAATATTACGAAAATAAACAATAAGGCTAAAACTCTTTTTTCAACTAGACCGTAATTAAGTTGAGTAATTATGAACCAATTTAACTCCGAACTGTAAATAAGTTAGCTACGTAAATAAGTTACGTTCCAATTAAGGCAATTAGAAAATTCAAGTGCTCTATAATTTGCCTACTTGTGCTAGGTGTGCCTATTAACTAGAGATGGAATTATCAGCTGATCTTCAGTAATTAATTATAAGTTTATTAAATTATTATGTAAATTCTACCAATTGTATTATACCGTATCTTTAAGGAATTACTAAGTTCTAGGTCTACCTTAATCAAATAATTAAATTACATCGAAATATTGCCATTTTATTTTAACTGGAAGTATAATACTTCTTCTTAGCGAGTCGATGGCAAAATTTTACCAGACCAGTACTCTGCCACCCGAACAGACTGTTAGCGCGCAGCAAGTTTCCTGAACACATGTCAGGGCACGCGGGACAAGAAAGCAGATGGACCATGGTTTGCGGGGAGGCACCAGAATCACATGTGTATTTGGCTGGTTCTATGTATCCCCAGGTTTTATACTGAGGGCAAGCAAGAACAACGTGGGTTTAGCAGGTCATAGCTGCAAAACACCTGACAAAAAAGGCTTTTTAAAATCCCATCGAATGGTGAAAAGACCATTCATTTGTAACATGACAACCTACATATTATATACTCCTGACGTTACAGATAAAACCTCGTGGATTTAACCCGTCAATGGCCACAAAATTGACACATCACCCAAAGCAGCTGTCGCTCAATGTGCTCGTGTGATCACTGAGATCCTGTCATCCGCGTGAGTGACACTTAGTAAGCTCGCGTTCAAATATCCAGCCTTCAATCTATGTACATATCAACATTGAGCCAGGAAATATTATAACTTCAACAGATGTCGCCACTGCAGATGAGAAATAAATTCCAAACATGTCATCAAACAATAATTTTAATTGACTGGTAGGCGCCAATATAAAGAAAGACGTTATGATTGTAATAAAAATAAAAACATTTTAATTTTTCTTTTTTATCTTATTTTTATATAAATTGTAGCGATGAGAACTTTTACCAATAAGGAACTTCATTAGAAAACATCGCTAGATGCTAAATCCTGTAAGATCTTCTGATTTTCAATTCTCCAACTTTTTAAAAGTATAACTTAATCAAGTACTCTTTGAAATACTTTACGCACGTAAATCAAAATAGAAACCACTACTAAGCGTGGATCTCTACCTAAAATCAGTTCAAGGCTAGCCGATTTATTGCCTGTGGAACAAATTAGAGCTCAAATAAGATTGCGGTGAGTCTCGCGTATCTTAACCTCAAACGTAAAATCTTACGGGAATATAAACTTGATAAGTAAAAGTATTCGACCCGATTCGGGTTTGAGAATTGGTTGGCAAAAAGACAAATGTCTATTTATAGGGATGTGAAGATAATAACATGGTTAAGTGGATGGTTTGGTTACATAAATTATAATTTCCGAGAATGCAGATGTTTGACATTTTATTCTTTCCTTTTTTAAGAACTTTACTTGAAACATAATTTTAACTAATTTGGAAAAAACGCATTTGCCTTCGAGCTTTGACGTTATAATTTTTTTTCAAATTCATAGCCTCATACATTTGTCACAAAAGTTTTTGAATTAATTGAAATTTAATTATGTACGTTTTTAAATTTTTATGTTTTAGAAATTAAGCAAAATTTATAAGCGCATTAAGTACAATTCTATTTCGGTCGTCATTTCCACTAATATGATATAAAACATTAAACTGTAATATTTCCCACGGGGCATATTTAAATAACTGTTGTTTAATTACGCAGTAACATGAATCCACATTTGTGGATGCACAATCCATCACATTGTTTTGTTGAAAGTAATTTAGATTTAACACGGCGTGCAGTATTGTTTAATTGTAAGTTAACATGGAAATTGCTGTGTACTGTTTTGATGCCACTCAATGGTTTAAGTTCACGTCCATGGGAGCGCGTTTGAAATGATTAGCGGTCATGTTCAAAGAACTTTGTTTAACAGTGATTACCTACTAAAATGGTTGAGTTTTTGAAATATTTTCTAACTTTTGAGATGAAAAATAACTCAAGTATATGAATTTTTTTGTCTTACTACCCACTTAACTCCCCCAGTTTCCCTTTTTTACCCGGAAAGGATGAGATCCGAAGCTCGCCTTGCGGTAATTAATCAGCCATCCCCTATCCCCCACTCAAATTGAACTTAAGTATTTCTATTGCAATTAATGTAAAGCCACATTGTTTCAAGTTACAAGAAGTCTTCAAAAAAGTTCAATAACTCGACACTGGCTGAAATTAAACGCGCTATCGACTTCTTTTGTAAACGACATTTTTTCTTAAGAAAAACAAGTTTTACAGCATTCACAGGCAATAACAACAATGGAACAAGTCGGAGGTCGGAACAGTTTTTCAATCTCGGCGCAAATAGCGGTACATTTACAAAGCTCATGGCTTAGGAGTGGTATAAATTGCCGGGCACAGGTGTTGTTTTATTGAAAAAAAGATACAAATTACCCCTTTCCTCGCGATTTGATCGCGGTTTGATGCCTGTTAGCTTGGCGGGTTAAGAAAACCGGTTTGAATTTCCTTTATCATATTGTATACGGTTTTGCCGATATATTTCAGCACTCAAAGAGAAGGATATTAGAGGGATATATTTCATTCTCGTTTTGACTAAATTCTAGCAAAATTTTAGTTTCCGTTGTACCTAATATATGAGACTACATATGTACATTGATCTGATCCCAAACTGTGTATATCGGCAGTGTAGTAAGATGATATGGTCTGGCACGTTCACTGATTAGAATTAGTCAACGTGTCATAAAATAATTTACTTTCGTACATCGCTTACTAATCCTACTAATATTATCAAATACTATAGAACCAGAGTAGAGTTTCTATAGTATTTGATATTATAAATGCAAAGGTCTGGATGTTTGGATGTTTGTTTGTTCCTCAATCACGCCCAAACAGCTGAACGGATTTAGATGAAATTTGGCACACGTATAGTTTATAACCCGAATTAGGAAATAGGCTATAAAATTCCTACGGGAAACGTCTCATTCTCGCAAAATAACAATTTTGAAACTACTGAACCGATTTGAATAATTATTTTACTGTTGGAAAGCTACACTTTCCCCGGTGAACATAGGGTACTTTTGATCCCGGAAAGGTGGGGGGAAGGGGGGATATTTGAAAAAAGAGATTACGCGCGGGTGAAACTGCGGGTGGAAGGCTAGTGAAAAATAACGGCAATAATTAATTGGGGATGATATTATGTAAATTTTCTAGATGAATGCTGGTTTGGTTTAATAACATGCGGCAGATTCATACTCTTAGTTTTGTACACCAATCAACAAACACGAAAATAAAATGGACCTAAAATTCCAACAGCATCTGTTAGTTGTTAATCCTCTAACAAAAATACCAAACCGTGACACGTGATCTTTAATCTCTTAGCAATTTATAAAGTAGTTAAAGTTCCCTTTGCCGAAAGCCAATATCGAAACTGAGTTAACAAAACTTTTAGTTAATACTGTTGGTTTTATTATAAACTGAATTAAAACAAAGCTTTGTTTTAGCAAAGACTTTAACATAGCGCTTTATTACACGCAAAAATATCAAAATACCAACGACAAAGCTATTTTGCCACTTCAAAAATTTCCAAGATTAATAATTTAAACAATATAAAAACATCTAAAAAGTATTTTTGATTTTAGATTTTTTTTATAATTAACACTATGAAAATTTTGAAGTTTCTATTTTAAAGCAACATTCTGTAAATCGGATAATAGTCCAATTATTAATTTACATAATACAGGAGAAAATATTGACAAGTTCATAATTATAAAATTTACAATACCAAACAACAAAATAAAATAAATGATTATTTCATAGTTTAAGTACTTACCCAAGTTTGGGCAGAAAGCTTGATGTTATAACTGAATTCTGCTTGGGTTCATGAGCTTGATTTAATAGAGAAATTCTTCAATAAATCCTGAAACAAAAACAAAAATAATATAAGCAACAAAACACCTTCACACAGTGTAAATTATACTTCTATTACAACTATAAATACCCCTTGACTCGCGCGTATTGAAAAGATTTATTTACAACCTGTTATTAACTAAGAATTACTGCAGGCCATAAGGTGACCTTTACAACGATTACGACATCAATAAAACAGAATCACCCTTCGGGATACACCCAGACCTTCATAAACAAGCAATATCTTTTATAGATAGTCATAATTCGATTTCTTTCTCATTTCTCCCAAAGTATGATAGAGAAACACAAAGAAATTAGGGCGAAAGGAAAATATTACCGTCATTAAATTAGCTTTCCGTAGTTTCTTAGCTTTAGTTCAGGTTTTCTTTTTCACGATTACCTACATTCGCTCGTTACCTGAATACGTATTACGTGAGTCGTTTTATTCAAGAGAAATAAGGCAGGAGCAGTTCAAAAGTGAATTAGAAGAAAAAGACAAAAAAAATCGTGTGCACGAGTAGAATTGCGTTCCGTCGAAAGTCAAACGTTGCCCGCATCGTGCCGATCTCGGCGATAAAACTTGCCCGGGAGGTTCAGAATTTCAAAACAAAACGCGCAGAAAAGTCGGCTCTCAGATCGCACAGATGGCGCAGGTGTCCCCGGTTCTCGCACGCTGTCTAATCAAGCGGAAATGTGCGCTCGGACGGCGCCGGACGCCGCCGCCGGCCCGGACGACCGGCTGACCCGGTACACCTGAACCGAAACGTGAATTTGAATCGACGTCACTAAAGAAATTCGGATTTTGTCGCGAGTTATCTTTCTGTTTACTCGCTTGATTCACCCGCCGACATGACAAACGGGTCCATTTTAAAACGTCGCTTTATCGCTGATAACACAACAAAAAAGACTGAATAGGCACTCTTACAATCAATTTAACAATCCGCGGTTACATCAGAGGCTCGAATTAATGTGGTGGCCAGACAAAGCGTCAGCTTATCAGAGAGAAAGCGCGGGAGAGACGCAAACACGTGCCGGTGTCCGGAACTCTGGATAGCCGGACGAACTTTCTTTTGTTTCCATTATGTTTAAACGGGCCTCGTTACCGCAAAGATCTCCGTAAACCTTTTGACGTTTCGCTAAAAGGTTCATTTCGGTTGATTAATGCCGTAATTCCTCCGGTTGGTTGTACAAAAAAAGACACTCGAAACCGTTTATACGGTGACGGCTTGCGAGCGGGAGAAAAATGAGGGAGAATTTGTCTCCCCATGTATCGTCCGACGAGCATCTATTTTAATATAAACACTATAGTTAAAGGGATGTTCGTGAAAAATAAAGAATAAAAAAGCGGTCAAGCCGAATTCAGAACTGAAAATCGCTTTGGTCGCGATACCGTCCCAATTGACATTGTTTCAAAACTATGCCTGACAGTGTGAACAATTTCAATAGCTTAATGGAATTAAATATTTCTAGTAATTTTCCAAGCTTGTAAATATTAGCTTGTTGCAACTTTTAAACCTAAAACTTGGCGATAAACTACTGACCACTGCACCAACGCAGCTTTCAGTTCAGATTTAATCATCGTCATCATTATCAGATCTCCCGCCCACCGTAGGCCACGGACCCCCATTACTTTACGACAATTATCTTGACCGTACCTTTCATCGGAGATACAACATAAAATAAAACCTAGCTGTCAAAATAAATACGTTATTAGCACTAACTGTACTTTTGCTAACATTCTGACAGCTAATCGTTATGATAAGTAAGAGTTATGAGAGGTATAAATCAGATTTAGATCTTCGATAAAAGTTCATCATCTACACATATAAAAAATATTAAAGTGTCAGTTTGTAAGGAAATTAAAGCTACGCTACTTACGAAGGTACTATGTGTATAGCAAAAATATGTTTACATACTTTTTTGTATTCCAGTTGTGCTTTAAATTGAATCGTCCAATTTCGACTTTTGCTAGCCAAATAAAAACTAATAAACGACCACCTAGAAGACTTACTTTTGCGCAACTAGTATCCAAAAAGACTACAAAATGCGCTTATGCCATCAATCAACGACTTTATCTCGTACCAAAATTCGGACCACCCTCCTTCACGGTATTAATTGCATTAGTATACTGCCCCATACAGCTGTTCGCTCGATCGCAGATAAGCGTGGCTTGTTTAGGGGGTTTTATGTCTTTATTACACCATAACAATGGTATAAATTGAGGGCGGACGAGACAGACAGGTAATAAATTGAAATATCTCTATAAATAAAAATCAATTTCGCTCCTTAAATATCCTAGACTTTTTGTCAAAACAATTTTAAGGTCGGCAGCGCATTTGTGATTTCACCTGATTTGCAGATGTCTACGGGCGGCGGTAGTCACTTTCCATAAGTTTTGCCGCATGCTCGTCTGCCCGAGCCTCTGCCTGTTATACCATAAAAAAAGACAATTAATGCTAGAAAATGGATAATCATTCATTTTTTTTAAACAGCCACCCAGGTGACACCCGTACCTGTGTACTATAAAGCATCAAAGCCGTGACCTAAAAGACCGTTAGAAAAAGTTCATTTCTTTTTACATAAACATAGCCAATACTTGTCAAGCTTGAACCTCGCTCGGGTCAGCAAGCGATATGTAATTAAGGCCTAACTCTAAACGTATCGATTGACCCCTTGCAACGATGCAGGCGCTACGATAAAATATGCATATTGCAAGCCGCAACATTCGACCACATTGTCCTGATTATTTATTATGGCGGTTAGGCTTATACCCCGCTATTCGTGTTTTGTGATACGCGTCACTTAATTATATAGGGAATATGTTTATCGTGTCATTTGTTTATTTAGAAGACTAAAAGCGTTTAATAATAATTATAGGTTTCCATTACACGTTGTAAAGCCAAGGTTTTTCTTAAGTATCTGTGAGTGTTGTTGGTGATTGAAGTTGATAATAAATTGGTACATATCTATCAAATAACCAATCGATGTAGGCAATTTTGGATTGAGAAACTTTTTTTAATGCTGTCAATCAAGAATCATTGACGGAACACAAGGCCGCAGGTTTCACTAATCTGTGGTTATGATGATAAAAATAACTCTCCTTAGGTAAAAATAATAATGATTACTTTTGTCCCGGTCAACCTAAATCTGGAGTCCAAGTAGACAAGTACGTCGCCGTCAGAAGTTATTTTATACCACTTACCACTACATAAAGCTACCTCATAAACCTAACCTTTTGTAGACAAACCGGTAATGAGAACGTTGAAATATAAAGTACCCAACAATGGCCAATGACATTAAACCGACGAGATCATTAACACCAAACATAAAACAGTGCATTTTTAATGAGCTCGTTCCAAATACGAAACAAAGGATGGTAACATTGTTATCAATCTGTAGCCCACACCTAGGCGGCCGCAGAGCGTAGAACAATTCAGCTCATTAGCGAGTTCCGCTGAAAAACTAAGAAACGGGTCAGGAGTGAGTCCTATACAACTTGCGCAATTAAGGTTCCATACCGTTAGTTTTCAAAAGATCTCTTGTATCTTTAGAAAAATTAAGCCGCATAGGCTGGTGCTTCCTATTTTTATATCATATCATTTTTAAACTGACCAAACGTAATTACCTTTTATAATAACAGATAATCAGAATCAAATTGCAATCTAACCAACATTAATAATATTAAAGATAGTTGTCTACAAATTATCATTGAAGAAGTAATAGAGAATGATAACTTTTTAAATAGTTTATTAATATATTTTTAGTAAACAAACGATCGTACAAACCTGTTGCATGTAAGTTGTTTGTAATTATTTGTTCCAAAACCGTTTTTTTAATATACAAACAAGAGAGCGTTTCAAGATCAGCAACAATCGATTACAGGTTACATAGGCTAGAAAAAATAAAATAACTTACCAGAAACTACCCTATGCCTTTTTGTATCATATAATTGGTATTCACGAGTCGTTCTGCGACTAGGGTTAACCCAACAAACATATTTTGATGCCTCGTGTAGGCATGAAACCTTTGATAACTCGTTTCAAATTCATACTACAAACTTGGCAAACTTTGTCAATGAATTTAATTTTTTTACCCTCCTCGCGAATGAAGTTCTGTTAGATATTCTTTTGCGCACAAAAATGTAATAAAGTATGGTACCTACAACTACGAAACTTTTAACATCTTTAGAAAATATTAAGTCGCTTTAGAATATAACGAGAAAAATGCTCTGTGTTGTGATAGGATTTCATTTATAGCAATAATATTTTATGATTAGGTTTACAAAATGGACAGGTAATATCAAAAATAAATTACTTATAAATCAAATATTTAGAAAAGGTGATTCTCAGCAATCATCCTAATCCAAAACGCAATAACGGCGCCATCTACATTTAAGTACCGCACGTAAAACTGCAGCGAACTTTGCCGTTCTCTCTCATAAACTACGTATCCCTAAAACATCCTAGTTCCAGATTAATTCGAATTTAACTTCTGTAATATTTTCGCTGCGTCGTTAACGAGGTAACGCGCCATGCCTAACAAAGTTACGCGATGCAAGTCCCTCTTAGAACCTCCGTTCTCGGCTACCTTAATTTTCTTTTGAAAACTCTTTAAATTTTCCATCGCTTTAAGATTCGCGACTTGGATTCCTTTGCCGTGAGACCGTTACGAGATTTCATTAAAGTGTAAAGGGACAACTACAGGTACTACAGGCGTGGATATTTATAGTGCTAGTAACGTCGAGTTTGCTGCAAAATTAGTACGGAGATGTTGTCACTTGCAAAATTAGGTTTTATTTTTGGATCCGTTTAATAATGCTCTAATTGAAATAAATAAGGTAGGTACACTAAATGTAAGATGTCACTCTGGCCTTTGTCATTTAGGGTCACTGTAACCCATGCAGCATCTAGCTTCGGGCCTTTGATTTCAAGTGTATCTATTGGCTTTCACGTAATATTCAACTTTAGAAAGACTGAAAAAGATGTCGTATTTTGATCAAACTACGAGTAGGAAGCGTAGAATATTTGGCTCAATTACATTAAAAATAAATTTATCATGTTGATGCGATAAAAAACGTAACTACTCCTATTTATTTACTAAAACTGTTTGATATTCAAGACTTATTTACGCAAGTCCTAATGCAATTTTATAAAAGACGTCACTTTATCTATGAATATTTTACCGAGTCGATCTGCCACTAAAGCACAAAATCAAATTGAATTTTTCCAAGTCCCAATATTGAACTAACACTCGAAATGGTCTATTAAACTATCATCGACCTCTCCAAACCTGGGAATTGATGGTGTTCAGGTGAAATAGCATTATTTATAACACGATATTTTTTGTGTAACTTGGGAAAATAAAATAAATTGAAATGGCCATGCTCGAAAGTGCTACTTCGTGAGGTCAAATACATACCAATACATGATATTTTTTGCTACGTTTAGCTTTGATAGTGTGAACGAAAATTTGATATGATTGTGACTTAATAATAACTAAGTAGCGAATCATACTCGTAAAATACAAGAGACAGAAAAGACCACTTTCCTTGAAAATAATATCGCGATAATTGCCTCATATTTATTAAAATCCTACATCTAGAGCTTTCCCTATTCCAAGAACAGGTGCCAAGATCAGTAGATAAATTTTTACGTCCGCAGAAAGTAGCTAAATAAACAAATAACAACATAAAACGTTTAAACAAAACAGTTTCGAGAATGCAGTCTAGTTTATTTTCATTAGCTCTGTATGAAGGGAACGTAAACCTTTTTATTGGTTGTATTTTTATAGATTTGTCCCGAGCTGTATTAAGTGTTTTGTAGGCGTAGGCTGGCGTTAAAGTTGGCGTGGGTGGATTATTTATTCACACAAACTCGGACGTTTACATTCAGAACTGTGTTCTGAGCGTATTCTATTCGAAACAGGTTGTTTCTCACTGATTGTATCGAAGCCGCGGCTTATATCTAGACTTCTTAGTTATTTATGGCGAGTGTGAATGCAATGATAAGCGTATTATATTACTGAGTTTGATAGCGTTTTATTAACAAAAGTAAATTTTATTCGTGAGTAAGATATGGTTGAGTTATGATATTTGTTATACGATATCTTGTAGCAGTTTGTAAAATGTTTAAAATTTTCACGCTAGTACGTAACTGCAAAAAAAGCTGTACCTATCCTGTTTAAGTTAAGGTGTGCGACTGTGTATGTCTAGAAATAATATTCATAATTTGACAAATTTGGTTATTTTTTTTTTTTTTTTTATTATTATTTAATAGTTTTTTCCACAGACTCTTGGGTCCGTGCCTTTGTTGAGTTGAAATTTTGGGTTAGTGTTAAGTTACATGTTGCTCCGCGCAGAGACAAAATGTTGGGTTAGTACTTAAACTAAAGGCTTATTGCTAGTACATACACATCGTCTGTTGTTTTAAAATTATGCACGTATATATATATGTGTGTATTATTATTATTATCATGTTTTTTTTTGTATTTTTTTTTTATTATTATCATGTTTTTTTTTTTTTGTATTTTTTTTTTGTGTTGAACTTTTTTTTTTTTTTTTTTTTAATGTACAACGATTGAATGGTTAAAGATAAATAAAGTAATTAACTTTACACTGTTGGAAAAAGTTTTTGCCGCACCACCCTGACATGTTGTCACCTTCGCGTACTTGGGGTGATGGGTAGTGGGGCTGTAGGATTGTAGGGAAATGGGATCGCTGCTAGTTGTGTTGGGAACTAAGTTCCGACAGCTTTTTTAGAACGACCGAGTCACCCCGACGCATTGCCATCCGTAGGTTGTAGTCCCTTATTTTCGCTGGTGTAGCCCTCTCAGCCCGCATTATAAGACGTGCCGTAGCATCATCGTTGGGGTTGTCTGTATAGTAGACACAGGTTTTAGTGTGTCTTGAGACGGCTACTACTGCGTGTGGGACGCTTTGAAGGAGGTGGGATTTTTTGGGAATTGTTCGCACAATTACCACAGACTCGAACGTTTGTCCCTGTGCTTCGTGGATGGTCAGAGTTCGTGATCCTTCGTCGTTGCCGTATCCCTGGCTGATGAGGCTTGCCTTTTCAGCCTGGGTGTGAACGAGATATTTAATTTAATTTGGTTATTGAAATTAGACTATGATAAGTTTGATAGTTAAAGACACTCGGACACACACACACAATTTAAGAAGAGGCATTGAAGAAAAATAAGTTAAAAAAATTGGGCCGATTTATTTTAAATTTAAAATTAAAGTGATTACTCTTTAAAATATACACAGACTGTTTACTTAGGTAAGCGTAGGTACTTAAAAGCATCGAGCAATAAAAATTAAATTAAGCCTAAGTGAGATAAACGGCCTTCAAGTTTAGACATTTTAAGCGTAGGCTAGAATACCAATTTAGGCTATTACCTATATTGCCTACGGGTTGTGTTTTCTTTAAAAATTATGAATATAATAACAAACGCTTTGCTAGTTAAACTCGGCAAAAATACTAAACATTTAGCTACAGTAATTGGTTATCAAATTGTTTTTCATTTTTAAAAAAAAAAGGGTTTTATTTTTTGCTTTCTCAGTTGGCAATACTGGGCACCAATGGGTGTGAGTATCGCTTTGGCCCCCAATGAATAACACACAAACGCAGAGCATAGCATGACTCCTCATTAGTAAGCATCTGGGGTTATTTAAACTCACTTTTCAGTATACTAGTTCCTTTACCGAAAATTTAAAGCGTAACATGCCAGCAAATTCATCTATGGCGGTTTTAGCAACACAGGTTTAAAAATCTTAACATTGATAAAAAATACAACTATAGAAAAGAAATCCTGATCACAGTTCCTTCTTATTTACGAGACTACTCTATCTTCCGAAACCTACGCAAAAGCTGTCAACACTCTTAAGTAAATCTCGTCTCAATAACAGCGCAAAATATAGATTAATCTTTAATCTTTCCTAATATAAACCTGTCACAAGCGAAATAAAACATATGTAAGGAAAGAGATAAAAAACGACTGGCCGTACCGCAGACGTCAAAACATTCAGATTTTGTTCTGAGAATACGGACCGGACTGTGTGTTCCAAGAAAGCTGCTGCCATCTTAATAACACTCATGAAACTACGTCTTATAATTATCCACCTGCATTTATGAACTTTAGGCTTGATATCTACTTAGTCTTTAGAGTACACACCCAAATAAAGCATCAACATTTACGCATCTTGTTTTTATGAACAATTTTCTTTTTCAAATGCTTTTTTATTGATAGATTTTAACTGCTTTCAAAAGATTATTCGATGCGTCGAACGATCTCTCGCAGTGAAATTTTACAATACTTACACTTTAAAAAGTGTTCGCTAGCTAGTTAGTCTAAAGCCAAAATGTAAAATAGGTAGTTATTTTTGTGTCAACATCTTGAACGTTAATTTAAAAATCGCAACATACGATAAAACAAACAACACAACGATTGCAATAAAACATATAAAAAGCGTGTAAAAAACGAGTAACACGGAAGCCTGACTCTCAAATCTACGTGTTTAACTAAACCATTTCCGTACATTTAGCATCTTGACACGTTAAGCATTACACCAAGCTGTTTTGTAAACATGTTCGTTGCAACTGTTTATAAAACACAGCTTTGCATCGCGCAGTTAAGTAGACAGCGGTGATTACTAACCACCTGCGCGTGCGTCCGTGGCTTAGCATTAAGAATTTAAGATGCCTCTGAGTTTTTTAAGAGGAATTAATAAATATCACCGTGCAGCACCTGGATACTCGTAGTTATTTGATTGTATAATCGCATTTATTATCGGTTTCAGCTGCTGTAGTAATGAGCGATTATGAGGGCCTTAACTGCTAGATGTATAATTTTGTGCTTTAAAGGAGACATAGGGGCTTTTGTATACGGGCTTTCTGACAAGATTTTAAAATTTTCTGTTTTTTCTAACTTACAGTAGTATTCAATATTATAAATTTTCTTATGACATTATCGATTTTAATATTTACGTATGTGTAATTTCAAAATGTTAAACAAGTATTACATACTAAGTTGTTTAATTGCTCAAGTATCTGTCTGTCTGAGCGCCAGATTAATTTATTCATTGGAGTACTCTGTTTAGCCCTCCTGGTTTTTTTTTAAAGTTCCTTTTACCTATTTTATTGTAAACTTTATATTATATTAAAACATAATAATATAATGTTAAAATTATACATACATTTTGTTTAAAATCCATTTTAAAATCTTGCTTCTGCTTTCACGCAACGAATTGCAAATATATTCGAACTCAAAAATATCGATGAAAACGCTACCTGTTACACGATAGCGTTATAAATCAAGCTGATAAATAATTCAAGCAAAATAAACTAGTTGCCTGCAAAGAACAAGGCTACTATGAGTTGTAATATCGCTGTAATGTGATGTAGACAAGTGATACCAACCCCACCTTTGCAATACGTTGTAAATACTTACACGCGACACGGGGTGACGCGTACGTACTACCACGCACAGAAGACAATTTATTATATTTAATGACTATAAAAATCTATAATGGCCTATGAAAGTTATTAACAAAATTTTATTAGTCCTTTCTTTTAACTTTTGAGATTCTTATATTTAATGAGATGCATTCGCGTAAATAACAGGCATGATTAAATAGATTTTAAAATATTCTTTAATTATATTTATTTATAAACAGTGTACTTGTCAGCGTTGATTTATAGGTTGTAGCTTTATTTCATTGAAATATAGGTATTTTTTAAAACCAAGTTGAAAAATTATCCAAGTGACATAATCTGGCAAAAACATTCACACATGCTCGACAAATCTCAAAAAAACTTATGAGACATTCGAATATTTGAAAATGGAATTCGAGACAGTTTAAATAAAAACCGAGACCGGATTCCAATTGAGCGCGACGCCGCGAACGGAAGTCGTAAAAACAAAACAAACAATAAAAAAACTTATCAAGTTTATCCTTGCCAGTACCAAACCGGTTAACAATTTAGATTATTATTAATTATTACGCGCGAGTACTGGCATGCGGCAAGCGGGTGAAAAATGCAAAGTACACATTTAATTTCAACCCCCGTAGCGTGGGGGCCTTTGCCCACCTAGTAATTAATTAGGCCCCCACCTGCACGTTGAACGGACCGTAAATAAAAACGCACCGCAATCGTTAATTAAGTGTCATGGCGTTATTTTAACAGTGAAATACCGATTTTGTGGGCGTTTTAATGGCGGTAGTATTGTCAAAGTTGTTGGCTGCAGTTGAGCAAAATTATCACACTATTAATATTCCACTGCAAAAATAAAGATAGTGTAAATACAATAAAAACTATAACGTCAAAAAAGGTTAAACGGACAAAGAATCTATAATAAATGAAATTATATAAAGAAGGCAAAGTTCTCCATAATTGAAATCGATATAAAACAAATATAAAAAAAATTAACCAACCAAGAAATTCAACCCAACTGCATTAATTGTGTGCAACAAACCTATAGATATCGCATGACAGAAAGGTTTTTTATGGTGCCAAAGTGGTTACTGGTGGTAAAAACGGGAACTTTTTGCGGTCTTTGTTAAGAGTTTTGAGGGAACAATAGAAACTTTTGGTTACACCACAAAGTTAGTTCAACCTCTTAATTATTATAATGTGTTGCTGCAATACTCTGTTGTATCTAGATTTCAGGAATTTTAAGTTTAATCAATTTCGGCCATAAAAACATTACATAAAAAATGTGTTTGCTTGAATGCAATTTTTTAGTGTGTCTTACTTTTGATACAAATAAACCCATCTTTATGTGACATTTTTATGAGGTAGTTCACACAAACCCTAGTATCATGGAATGTTTATCTATTTTTTGCACTACAAAACGGACAGGGTTTCCCAATCTTTCTATCAGCGACCCCAACTGTTCCACGTATTTGGAACATTAACTTATTTTTTCTGCAATGTCAATACGCCTTCATTTGCTGAGCTCGTGCAGTACAATGGGCGTAACATATTAATCAATGTCCTTGCTTTAACAAAACTTTTTTTATTCGGTAAAAAATGTTGCTTCACAATTGCAAGCCCCCGTCGAGTCAACTAACTAACGTTAAATATATTATTGTCACCAGCTATTCAAACAGTTCGTAGTAAAGACATTATTTTCGAAGCTGCTACTACGAGTACGTACGGAAAATGAATAAAATCTGAGATATACAAAGAAAGATACGAAGTGCATACTAAATTATTTCTAAAAGATTAAAGTAAAATAATTTGAAATAAGAGTTGATTAATATTTTACTGAATTGAATAAAATAACAGTTGTTCTATGTGAGGGGGATTTAATAAAGAAATCACTTTGTATTTAGGTATTTGATACCAGCTTTCGCCCGCGGCTTCGCATTGATAAGAAGTATCTTATTTAATTTTGTTATTTTCATGTAGATATGTTTTACTGTCTTTTCATTTAGATATACATCCATGACGAGCCATTTGGTGTAATGGTCGAGAAGTCGGCTATTACACCAGAGGTCGCGGGTTCGATCCCCGCACGGTACAAACATTTGTGTGCATGAACATATCTGTTTGTATCGGTCTGGGTGTTTCTATGTATAATATGTATGTATTTACAAAAAAAAAAGTATATAAGTAATGTTTATCCGTTGTCTAGCACCCATAGCACAAGCTAATGCTTAGTTTGGGGCTAGATGGCGCTGTGTGAATAATGTCTAGAGGTATTTATTTATTTAGAGATATTTATCCATGTTTAATGTCCAGAGATGTCCAGAGATATCCATACATCCTCACAAACTGTCGCTTGTATTACATTATTGAGACAAATACTTTATATTGCACAAAAGCATTAAATCCAGGTAATTGTCGATCAGCTTCATGATGGATATAGCTTAAAGAAAAGCCTCTAAGATACTCACTTATTCAGTTACAGGTAGTGTTAAAGCTGTCTTCAAAGACAAGCAAAATACTTCAAGAGTATAGTGTTTCAAGTTTTAATTGGACAACTTTGTCTTACGTCCAGTAAATCGTTCTAGATAAAATTAGGTCATTCTTACTTACATAGAAATACTACCTTATTTTGACGAGCCGTTTGGTGTAATGGTTGAGAAGTCGGCTATTACACCAAGGGTCGCGGGTTCGATCCCCGCACGGTACAAACATTTGTGTGCATGAACATGTTTGTTTGTATCGGTCTGGGTGTTTCTATGTATAATATGTATGTATTTACAACAACAAAAAAAAAAAAAAAAAAAAAGTATATATGTAATGTTTATCCGTTGTCTGGCACCCATAGTACAAGCTATGCTTAGTTTGGGGCTAGATGGCGCTGTGTGAATAATGTCCTGGGATATTTTATTTATTTTATTTTATTTTATTTTTTAATATTTTTGGCCTTTCCTGTAAATATCGCAGTAATAGCATTTATAAAATAATGTAAAAAAAAAACGAATATCATAGAAACACAATTTCATATTTGATTCGTCGAAACTTGGAATTAAATGACCAGGATGGAGTTATATCATTCCCGGACCCTTCGACTATTAAAGGATAAAAGCAGCTGAACAGAAAAGAACTATAACAAAAGAATTACTAGAAATAAATCCAGCAATAGACCACACAGCTTTGAATAAGGTATACGAGTAGCTCATTCCACACATCAGGCGTCCGTTATTGAAACGGACCAAAAAATAAAGTAATAATGGTAGCATAGGCGCGCCCACCTGCTTGCCTTGACAAATGCCTCTCCCAGGGCGCCGGCTCCAAATAATATACATATCATTATTTCACTCCATGCTCTCATAAATATTACTTACAAATTCGCCCATCCAACGGAGGTAATTTTTCAAGAAAATAACTTGAAAGCAAATGGTGGTGACGAGACGAAAATAGGTTGTGGCATGCAATGATGCATTATTAATGCTTTGTAAAGAGGTCACAGGGCTATAATGGGGTTTTGTAGTGTCGTCGGCAACTGATTAAAGGCTTAAAATTTAGGGCAAAGGTGGTTGGATTAAGTTAATTCCTGCGAGGATTTAGCTACTACTGCAATAAATTTATTCTCAGTATATTTAGTTACAATAGTGACGAGCCACTTGGTGTAATGGTCGAGAAGTCGGCTATTACACCAGAGGTCGCGGGTTCGATCCCCGCACGGTACAAACATTTGTGCGCATGAACATGTCTGTTTGTATCGGTCTGGGTGTTTCTATGTATAATATGTATGTATTTACAAAAAAAAAGTATATAAGTCATGTTTATCCGTTGTCAAGCACCCATAGCACAAGCTAATGCTTAGTTTGGGGCTAGATGGCGCTGTGTGAATGTCTAGAGATATTTTTTTTTATATTTTTTTTTTATAGTTTGGTGATTTACGTACTGGGTGACATTGGGGGACTTGAGCTCAATTCCAGATTTTGTCAAAACTTGTGTCGGGATTTTCCAACACATCTCAATTTGGGCTAGCATTTGACAGTCGTAGTAATAAAGTCTAGTTCCCATTACTGTTAGGCTAAAACTAATTTTACTTCATTATTTGTTGATGACCGATTTGGTGGTTAAAAGAAGTTGTGTAATACAAAGGTGGCGGGTTCGATTCCCGAAGATGTAAAAGATTTCTTTTGTATTTCAAGTTAAAAATATGACGTTTAACTTTATCCATTGTCGGGCATCCATAATACACAATATGTTAAGTTGGGGGCTTTTAAATATACAAAATTACTTGTCATTGACCTCATCCAGCTTTTACTCACTGTTTTAAATAGTTATTACTATAATACGAAATTCCCAGAAGTCCTATTTCATTCATTTGCCCTTGTAACTGTCGTCAGCTAGGCCAGAGGCGCGGTAATAACACGAATGGTTAATTGTTTTCGACGTTCTAATGTATTAATTAGCAAAAAGTGTAGGTACTACCTTTGTTTCACCACATAAACCACCTTTATTATGTTGTTTATAAAACACGTCTTCGTGGTGACAAATGATCATTTAACTGAAAACAACTTCTTTGTTATTATTCAGCCATTTATATTTATGTTGAAACCTTTATAGTGTTTGTATTGTTTTTAATTCTATTTTATTTAACCTAAAGAGTTATAATGATATTATTTTTTTCAGGTCACTTTTAATCTATTACGTTTGTTTGAAGACATTAGTGCGCAAGCAGCTCATGGAAGTGTGATCACGTTTAATTCAGAAAATATTAGAGAAGAGTAACTCAACCGCCCAACGGGTACGTAGATTTCACAGAATAAAAAACAATATTCGGCCCTTTCAAATTTCTTCTTCAATAAAGGAATATTACAGCTAAGACATCTTCATCCGCGCATGGTAGTGAATCAACGATTTAATAAACGTCGGATAACCTCGCATTAATACACGCCAGTCACTGACCGGATCATAACCGAAAATCTTCAGTAAGTCCGCGGCCCGAACGATGGTGCTCAACGTGAAAAACGACCTCCATTAAGGAAGTGAATACATTTAAAATAATCGGCTTAGCCGTCCGACGTTGACGTATATTCGTACTTATCTCACGGAGATACCGGCACATAGATATCCCTAACTAATCCTCAACAAACATCTGAAAGAGTGGGCACTCCTTGTACGTTCGAGTAATTGAATGGCCCGCGAGAAACGTCTTGAACAAAAGCTACTAATAATTTATGCCTATAATCTGACGCGGGTACGGAGTCTCATTCGTTTTTTTAGGAATGGTTTATTTCCCTTTGTCGGATACAGATATTAGAAGTACAAAAGCGGCGACAGTCACAATATTACCCGCATGCATTCTTTTTCCTTTTCGTATGGGGTTAACAACCCGATAGCAATAATTTATTTTTGTTTCTATCCTTTAATTTACAACTCCTTTTAACTTTATTATTTAATAGATGTATAAGCAATCAATAAAGTTTAGGTTTACACTTGACAATAATAGTTTCTTTCTTAAAGGACTGACTCGTTTTTAAATGAAAGCTTTGAAGTAGAAATATGTCGTTACATTTGGCAATAAATTATTGAAATGACAATATTAACAGGCTCAGAATCTTTATGGTCTATTTATTATGGGTAAGAATGCTTCTTAATACTCGTATTCTGGAAGAATATTAAGAAGCATTCTTATTAAAACTTCATATTAAACTAAGTTCATAGTCTTCTTTCTGGAGGTCTCGAAATTTTGAGGCTTAACCTTTGTAGATAGAAATAGAAAGTTCGAACACAAAATATCCCAGATCAATAACTGGAAATGACATTTGTGCATCAACATTGAACTGACTGAGCTAATATAATATGCTCTACAGAGAGTGAAGTGTCGTTTTTAGAATTTGGAAGGCTACCTTTCATCCACTCTTACAATTAATATCCAGGATCAAAGTAAAAACCTCATTTTTTACTTAAAGGAAACACAAGTTGTAAAGGAGATTAACTGTTAAGTTGTGTCGCGAACAAAAATAGACAGCAGCATAAATACAGAGGCATACCTTGGATCTTTACAGTAATCAGGATGTCTCCATTAATTTTTAAGGACTTCCTTTGAAGACGGCGTGTTTGCTTTGAAAACAAGGTAAGTTTTAATGGAGTTACAATTCGGTGACCCTCGAAAAGATTTCTTAAAGTTTGCTGGCACAGATTAAGCCTAAGTATACCGGCGATGCTTTGTCTACTATCGCAATTGCCATCAGAATTTCATAATTATTTAAGTTTCATATTTAAGACTCCCTTCTTTTGTGTTTTAATGAAATTAGTGTTAAAACTTGTGTTTATCAGCGATAGTAGTAGAAAGTGTGTTTGGTTATAGATATTTACTTAGTAAAACAAAACAGTTTATAATTGGTTTATAAAGCATTCCAAAAAGCGCTACATTTTTAGCATAGGTCCATACATTTTTATTGTAAAGAAATGGCAACGTCTCGGTACGATTTTAACGTGTCCCTTTGTTTTCAGAATGTGATCTCATTTCGTTTTTTAAAAATAATAACTGTAATCAAACCATGATTAACAAGTCACATGCACTATATTTAAAAATGTATTTTGAGCCGTATCTCATAGCCCATAAGGATGTGAAGTCCAGATGTTGGGCAGAATCGCCTTCGCCTCATCGATTCCTGTGCTAAAACTGTGGGCATGTCTCCAATTATACGTGCCACCGGAGGAATACAAGAACATCGTTAAGGTTTTAACGCTTGCTACACTCTTTGAATATTTATAGAATCGATACTATAGCTTGTTCGTTGATTTTTTTTATACGAACAATGAACTAAGTATTTTATCTTTCTCTGATATTGTCAAAGTTTTAGAACTAAAAAAGGTTTTTGATGTCACTAATGGCTATAAGGCATCCGATGTATTTAGGTAGCATCCGTGTTTGACTTTACTTTCTTCCTTTCAAATAGGTACGAATCATTTAAAAATTAATCGCATTCATTCATTGCATAAACCCGCATACTCCATAAAATGCACTCATAAAAAAGTGCGCAGAAACACGTCGCCCTCTTACCATTGAATTCCGATGTTCATAAATAAAACATGTTTAAAAACTCCCTTCAAAACTAATGGGCTGCACTCACTTAAAATAATATGAAGAAGGTAACTTCCAGTCACTTGACAACTCGTGAAGTGGTTGCGAGGCGGGATATGAATTATTACGAACGGCTATCTAAGTGTTGTTTTGACTGCGCATCCCAACTTCCCAACCTCTCAAGTCTCGTGCATACAAATAATTGTGACAGTCGCACGTTGGAGCCTGTAGCACCTGCCACTTGGCAATAATTAATACGAAGCCAGGTTCCTAAACTAACAACTAAGCAGAAGAACCGCAGAGATTTCCTGTTTCGACTTTAGGTAATTGTGAATTGTAACGATTCGGCTGGCAATCGTCGAAAGGCAAACGAGGCTAACTTGTTGATTAAACTTGTTGAACAAGTCAAACTGTCTCGTGAATCAAATATTTATTGCACATTTTGAAATAAAAGAACAATTACTGTCTGTAATAAACTATGAAAAATAGTCTTTTTATTGCTAGAATTATAGACTCGTCGACTTATTGATGATCAAAGCACAGCCAAAACTACAGGATTAAGAAATTCGAAATTTCGCACAAGAATCATATTTATAAATACCTTTTAATCCATTCATGCACTTCCGATAACTGTTTAACAATAAACGAGTAGTAACAAAATTAATAGAGACATTTCAATGTCTTAAAAAGTTAAAACATGGTTTGAAAAAGATAAAAGGAAAACAGAAGCAAACGTTGCCACCATAAGTTTTACAATTGTCACAGCGCTCAACAGCCAATTAACTAAAGATACTTAAAGGGAGTAAGCTCACAAATCGTTCAGCGAGCGCACTCGAGCGCTAAAGCCGTCGCGTCTCCTGCGCGCGTGCATTAGCAGTCACATTTCCGCGGCGCCTACGCACATGTACCGACGTTAAAACCCTCTTCCCGTCGACTCTGACGAATTAAGTTATTAACGAACGTCACAGCTGTTCTAAACAAATCAAAGGACCAACACCGACCACTCAAGTACGTGCTCTTCGCCGTCACGCGTCTTTACGACCATTTTACGACGCCTTTCATATTCAACTTTCAGACTCTTAAGGGTGACTCCGATTGTTTTCACGACACAAATTAATGCGGGCCCGACCCGACGCCTCGCTTGCGATATAAGCGATACGTCGCATATTATATTCACGGTTATTATTCTTTGAAGTCAAAATGCTCATTCCCTTTGAAGTTTTCGATAGTGATGATCTCTAATAACGAAATTCATAAATCATGCCAAACTTGTAGGGCAAGTTTGTTTTGGGTTAAATATTTATCAAACATCGCAACACCTTTGATGTGCTCAGCAGAATCGCTAAGCCGCAAGGTAGGGGGTTTCATTACCATCAGCAATAATATTACTTACGCGTATATTTCGGCGAAGCCTATATCTACAGGCCTCATACTGTCATCGTAAGGAAACATGGTAAGCGAGGTTATAAATTATTTACAGTTTCCACGCAAATACCGTGTATTTGTCACCCCGGGCCAAGGTATTAAGATATTGCTTCGTATTCCTATGGGCCTCATTATAGGGCGGGGCGAGGATGCGACACCTATAATATTTCATCCTTAGCAAGGGCCGACGAAACACCCGAAGCGATAGAGGAAAATACCTCACAATTTTCGCATTTTAATGACGTACTCTAAACAATTGCGTGGCGTGCTTTTGCCAAGGATATTTACTTTTAATTTTATTAGGGGCAAAAGTTCCGTGGGAAAAAGCGGAAGAGCGATTCGCTAAAAAAGGTTGTTTTGATGGTAGTTACATTAAGGTAATTGGCGTACGGTTGCGAAACACTTTTATAGCCCATAGCAGTGGCCGTTTGGTGCTACGCTAGCCCAATCATTGTCAGTCTTTGCCGCCGGCCGAATTTAATACGGGATACGATGTTAATGGAACGAATTTAAGTATCCAACGGATAAATTGGCTCTCAAGATTTATAGAACAACAAACTGCCGAATGTATGTATTTAAATTAAGAGTCTGGAATTTACGATCCTTTGTCAAGTTTCCGTCGGCTGTGTAATTTAAATTCATAAATTTTAATAGAGGACCGTCAGAACTCTTTTAATCTGTAGTTATCCGGAATACGCGAAGTCGTCATTAAAACGTCTTATGAAGAATTATGTCGCTCGAAGTAACGCCCGCACCCATCACGGCTCACGGATCAATTTACTCTCACAATGACCTTAATATAAAGTCATCGCAGCTCGGATGGAGGGTAATAATTTTCATGTATGAGTATTAAAGAATTTCTGTCGATGTTATCTCGAGCGTGAGTCGCGTGTGCGAGAGGAAACTGAGAAGCGACGTTATTAAAAAAGCACATGTGGCTCGAGATGTGTATCGCAGCGTCTGTTAATTACTTCTGACACGCAGCATATGATTCAATTATCATATGATTTATTCGGAGCGAAGGGTCGGAGTGCGCGGGCGCGAGGATCGCAGCTTATTTGAGCGTTAACTATCACATTAATTTCGAGGGATCGCGTTCCCGGCAGATGGCAAGCAAATTCTCATGCAGACAGTAGCCGAGTAACTTTTTTGTCGTATCGTGTTAACACGCCACCGATTTGTGTGGCCCGGAAAGGCCCCAGCGGTATTCGAGATACGTCAAATATTTTAAAACTATTAACAGCCGAACTTTTTATGCACTTACAGGCAATTAAATTTGAACTCAAACACATCATAGTTAG
This sequence comes from Mecyna flavalis, assembly GCA_949319885.1. NCBI lineage: Eukaryota > Metazoa > Arthropoda > Insecta > Lepidoptera > Crambidae > Mecyna > Mecyna flavalis. The sequence goes on from OX439426.1 coordinate 15,237,366, forward strand.
TCATTATCGGATGATAGTCGGGAACCGCGTCGAAACGCTTTTAACATACAAATTTCCTTTAGAACTATTATAAAACCATAAATTCTGTCATTATCGCGTGCCTCATCTTAAAAGTCGGTGTTATACACATAAAAAGCAGCTTTAATTGCTTAACTCATCCGTCCAGTAACCACATAATTCACCTTGAAACCGCTTTCACACTAAAGATCGCCTTCGTTAAGCCGCAAGCGCACCAAAACCTGTTAGTAATAAATACTAATTACTGGTGAAATAACATGATAACATCTCGTCCAAAATTCCTAGCATTATAGTGGCAAGAGAAGTTTTGAGTAAAGAAAAAAAATTGTTTCCATACATAGTAAATCTTGCATGACGCGTAATGGTCTTAAGGGTTTATTTATCGTCGTCGGTCGTTTTGAACGAAGCTCTTAATAAATATTATCACACTCAAGTCGTCAACAAACGTGAGAAGATCGTTTGACCCTGTTCGTGATATTTGTCTCATTTTGAGGATTAAAATATGATGGTTGCTGCTTCACGCCTTATGTTTGTAGAAGCTGTCTTTACAATAAATATCGTCGGTTTAAAGATCTTTTGCTCTTCGGCAGCAGTATCTTATATAATTAGACCCCGATTCAAAATGGCTTCGCGTATCGAGTGCTCTTGAATGACAAAAGGGGACTTATAACAGGCCGTGTAAAAAGGGATCTTTGGTTAATCCAGGGACATTTCAAAGACATTTCAAGTGATATTGCATTTTCGGAAGGCAGTACTTTTTAATACGTATCCGGTTCAATTAAAAAGAATGTTTTTAACAACAACAAAAAATACGAAAAAACTTAAAGAACTTGTGCACGTGGAGTTTGAAAGGAAAATACCAACTCAAACGTAAAAGCAATGTTCCGTTTCTTTTTCGTTGTAAAAATCGAAAGGTCGGTAGACATGACTGTCTATAATGATTTCGTAATGTAAAGTGAATTATGGCCACTATTATTTTTGGTACAAGAACACGTATCACAATACGACAATGAAGTAACGGAATCATTAGTAGGGCAAACTCTTGGCGGGGTTCCCACATTTGCCACCACATGGCTCGCATTGAAACATGTCTCTGCAGCTACTTTCAATAAATCCGGATTATCATTTATTTAAGTACAACGCGGTGACGGTTTTGGTCGTATTCAAAATGTTTTCTATTGTACTTGCATCAAAGTTTGAAATCGTGTGACGACCGGATTGAAATGTGCGAGCACTAAGCATTCACGGTGGAGGAAGTGCGTGTTATTGCAGCTTATGTTTTGGAGTCGCCCGCTGAGATATTCGAGGCACCCGTCCGTTTTTTGTGACAGACCAACCGAGCGCCATAAATAATAGGTAGGGGTTCACGAGCCATGCGTGCTTTGTAATAAATTCGATGCTCTTTTGGTAGCAAAGGAGCGGCCTTACGAGGATTGAATTATGGTGATGCACTAAGCCAGCGAACGCGGCTGGAAGCCATCGTTTTTTCCTTTGCGTTTCGCATTAATCTCTAACATTTGTAACTATATTCTTCGAAGTCACGTATTGTACTAACACAACAAGTTCCTTCTGCTACACTAGCTCATCCTGTCGTATCGAGTTACTTAGTACTCCCGGCCATTTGAAAGAGACAACACACAGATGGTACATCCGTATTGGCTTTCTCTTAAAACAGAAGACATTTAAATCTCACGGGACCTTCAATATTTCCTTTCCAAGTAAGACAAAGGCGAGTGTCTGCCTGTTCTAAACTAAGATAGATTAGTGCGGCAGTGGACGACACAACACTGGCGGGCTTATGTACTTGGGCTGTTGCTCCTATTCTGTTTGCTCGCTTTTACTTAACTATGAGAGCTGTGCTCCTTGAATGGCGGTGCAGGATAATACCACTATCGTGTTCCTATGTTGCTGTTTATAAACTATACGAACTATTGTAAACTCTTGTTGCTAGGACTGTCTAGTTCATCTTTAGATAACGTTTTGTGTGTAACGTACCAATTCTGAGGCTTGTGTTATCGTGGAAGGTTTATGCTAATTCCTTAACAATGTTTGCGTGTTTACTTTGGAAGCTTCGTAAGACTTAAGGGGGACTAATGGAGATTTATGCATGCATCCTTCTTTGAGAGGTTCACAATTTTCATTGATAAAGATTTTATAAACCCACGTATTTCGCAGTTTGACTTCCTTGTTATCTTATTGTCGTGTTAAAGTGACATGGACGAATATAGCAAGGCTTTTTTTAAGAATACAATCCTCATCCGAGTCGTCGCGCTTAGTTGACGTTGACGATGACAGCGGTATTTATTTTAGACAAACTTATGAAAGCGAGCACGTGTATCATATTTAGAGGACTTTCAAGATACCTGTCACTGGTTGAGTAATGTTTGTCCCGTGAGAATGACTCGTGTAGGGTTACGAAGCATGGCGGTCGCGCCCGCACTGCGAGTACCTCTCAAATTACCCCCGGATAAGTCAATCATTGGAAACGTCCAAGTTATCCCAAAATAAAACGCTCAAATGTAGCGTGTGGCGCTCCCGGCATAATGCGCAGCGACAGCCGACGTGTTTTGTGCGAGAAAATAAAATTGATGGCACATGGGGCATGGACCTAAATAGCCGCATTCGTGTTGCAGCTAAATGCTTTTGTCTATTTTACGACGTCACGAACTCACGACAGACGTGATTTTCTTTTATTTTTTCCAACATATTAGTTTCGAATAAGCCCCTTCGTAGCGTGTTGTTAAAAGTACCGATTTAACAGTTAAATACAACTGTTGAATAGGAATTAATTGGACAAGTGTTGGCGAGGCGAAACTAGCGGAGAGCTCCAATTTCCTGCCCGGCCGCAGTCTTCGAGCAAATAGCTCTTTGCAAATCAAACAAGGGACCGTCTGCCGAATCCACATATCAACTTCGCATTGTTTCTCTCCCATCATTCGGGGCTAACCAGAGGCGTTTTCGATTATCCGCCCTCGGGAGAACAAAGCCTGTGACCGCAGAACCAAGTCAATTACATAGTTCAACAACTCAGCCCTTATAACTTTCATGGGCTACCACCGGAATACAGAAAAGGGTATATGTTTTCAATACCGAGGGCGAGCGATGCGATTGACCCTTTCGAGTGTCCGCATTGACTTTTAAATTACTAATCCTGCGGAGCAAACAGGCAGAGCCCCGGGGTAGGGCTGTTTACACGGTCAAGTGCACTCGCATATCTTCATTAACTCCGGAAAGTAGGCGCTGGCCCGTTCACTGCTTACTCAGTACTCGGCGGAGAACTCTGAGTTTACCTCAGTAAAAATAAACTGCTCACTGCAACCCCGACCCAGCGCAATTCTTTTTCTGGTTCAAAAATTTATTTTGTCGAAGTCCACGTACGTATTTTATAACTCAATGTTATAAAATAAAAATGCAATAAAACAGCAGTGAAAATATACTGAATTTAATAAACTCATATTTTTGTTGCTGCCCAAACGACTGCGCCTACAACACGAATTGAATTTTGATGAAATATCAGAATTGGTAGTTCACACTGCGCATCGATATGACTCTATTAACATAAGCTTACACAAACAACATTATGCGGACGTCACAACGATACATATCTCGACAAAACATAATGAATTAAAATTCTTTCACATCGTTTAAGCACGTATATAACTCGTTTTCCGGAAACAATTTAACTTGCTAACCGCTATTTTAGATACATACGGAATAAGGAATGTTGGGTCTTATTAATTATTATCTGGGAATCTGAATAAGAATGCGCCCGAGCGTATTCGCTGCAACCAACGAAGCGCGCTGTTCTTCCTGATAGCTATACACAGCTTTTTTAACGTCAAACACAGTCCACCCTTTCAGTCCAATGAATTACTTAATTTTTCCGCGTTGGGCACAGACCCTTCGGTACTCAATGTCGAAATAAATTAACCTTATCCATTGTATTATAAAAGGATGTAATGGTTTGAGTGGTTCCGAATCCATGGGCGCAGGACGGAATAATTTTCGGCAAATATCCCGTTTCAGCCTTTGTAATTTTCTTACAATGGAACAGTAGGCCGCAAATTGCTTTAATTACAAAGATTGTGTAGACGAAATGACTAATGACAAATTAGGCAGCGATTTCACGTCCACATTACGTGCGGAGGACGAAATCGACGTTTTGACCTGTGCAAGTGCAACATCGTTTATATTTCTCAAATTGAAAAAAATAATATGGCTTATATAGATTCTGCGTACCTACAGTTAAAATAGGATATAGAATGAAGATTGGTATAAAAATAATAATACATATTTTTAAACGAACCTTACATTTATTTTAAAAAAATTTTTAGAACAAATCATTGAACTTGGGATACTCGTACGTATCTATCCAAAATAATAATTAGTTCACACGAAGCAAAATAAATCCAGAGACCCATTTCGTTATTGTAATGAAATGGTAATCATTATTACGTAATTCAAAAAAAAAAACAATGACTATATTAAACGGTTCATTCAAACATGAACCTTATGTAGTCCGAATAAGATCTCATCTGTACCAACACTCGTCACTGTATCGACAGTAATGCGAGTGAAGCTTATATTAATGCATTCTATTTCGCTCGACTGCTTATTAATGAGATGAAATTGTTAATACCGATGGGCTCCGAAAATAAAAATACCGATTAAGAGTGTTAAACTACCGTAACCGATTGGAATTGGGTTCGCCGATTCCACGGCTATTGTGTATGGAATAATAGAACTGTTTATGTTTGGGTGATGTTTTTTTTGTACGAGAAAAAGTAAGCACCCGTCTACCTGGATATAAATGGTAGGTACCATCCATCCATCATAGCTCATAACGAGAAATTATTGTCCGTTTTTATTGCCTTCCGAGAATAGACGTTTCGTTATATCGCGGAGGCTGACGGCTTTATTTGCAAACATTGTTATAAATTGCCTAAATTGACTTGTCCACATTTTATGTGCAAGAATCAACAGTGATGGCTATTATAAAGAAGTTGATTTAATTCAACGCCCTGTATTGTCCGGGGCCATACAATTCAGAAGTCAAATCAATATTTCATAATAAATAAACGAGTGGCATTATTCGTCTTTTTCCTATCTTATTCAAGTTTGTCTCTTTTGTCAATACATAGGTAATTGACAAAAAAGATAACCTTTAGTTAGAAACATGTTCAGGCAAATATTTTTGAGAACTTAACCTGCCGAATTACTCTACCCTTTCGCACTTTAGGTATCTTGTCCAAAATAGTTAAATGTGAGTACTTTATTAAAAGTTAAGCATTTGTATGTTTCTCTAGCAGGAGTCGTTCACTCTTATCCACTTTTTTGTCCTACTGTACTAGTCAATCACACGGCTAAGCATTAGATGATACATTCTATTGAATTGTTAAAACTACAAGACGGTATAATAATGCCTCATATGAATTGTTTCGGGGCTTTGTTTGTGGTGAAGATCAGAACAAAGCGACATGAGCGTCGTCAAAAGATTTTTCGAGTCTCAAAGCGAATCCTCAGATGCGCTGCGATGGATAGTGAATAAAATCTTAAGTTGTAACATTTGACCGTGTGTACACGTAAAGTTTGTGATTCCAATATGCAGATTAGTGAATGGATACATGTCCGTGCCGCCCCAAGATCCGATCCAGAACACACGTGGGCTCTTGTTGGAATTATCATTTGTTAAACTTGCAACTGGGGAGGAGTTGAGATACGGCAGAAATGGATGGCATGTGACGGTGGGTCGTGTTTAATCTCGTTGGTTGCGCTGTCTTCGCGAGTGTGGGATGTTAGAAAGCCGTGATAGATACTCGTTATTTCAGTGTTATATTTATATGTATATAATTTAATTTTATGCTATTTCTATAGGCACGCCGTCCACCTGATGTTAAACAGCCCTGTGGCCGATTCCATTGAGTGATCATTTAAGCTGCTGCCACACTGTAGACTTTTTGCCGAGAATATAAATATTGAGGTAATTTGAGAAGACGCGTAAGGCTCCGAATAACCTAATAAAGGTTTCGGGACTTTGTTGTGTGTAAGCCATTACAGGTCCAGTCATTATGGTAATATTAAAGGAAGACCTAATTTAGGTCTTAAAAGACCTATGCTCAGTAGAAAACTTCCTAGGGCATTATCTATGGTCAGTCTGTTATCATTATCTTTAGCTGAAGCTTAAATAGCTAAAGTCCTTTTATAGTGTTTTGTTATATATTTGTTTTAAAGTGTCTTCTTTTTTCATTTATTGTGTTTTGTTGTATATTTGCACCCCAACAAACATTTTAGTCGTATAAGTAAAAATTACGCGACTGAAAATGGTATAAACATCGTATTGAAGTAATTTTCGCATGAAATACGACTTAGTGTCATTTATCTTTATACTACTTGTAGTCGTATAAAAACATCGTGTAAACTTCTTTACGACTGCTTTATGTGACTGTTACACAACTTTCAGTGGTATAACCAGTGCTGTCGCGTTAGTAACGTCTATGCAACTTTTACATCGACATTCATCGTAATACAGTCGCGAGAACTACCTTTACGTGACAATCGTGTAAGAGTAATAAATATCCCTCTTTTAAGACTTTTTAGTCAATTTGAACACTTTTATACAACTTTTTAACGACTGGATGTTCTATTAATGTCCACTGACAGGCATTCCTCTTTCCGAATATACGACAAGTCAACCTTAATCAAGCTGGAGTTGGTTCCGCACAATATTTAATTTTAAACTCAAGAAAATTGAGTTCGGAGCAGAGTGAGTCTTAACAGTATGAAGTTGCTAGAAGAGCAGAAAGTAGATCTAGAGATTCTAAAACAGTAGAGTAAGAAGAAGAAGATGAAATGTTTGATAAATTATGTCTTGATAGTTCAGATCTGATATGCCAACTAAGTCGTCATTTTTGTCCAGAGATAATGTCCAGAGATATTATTATAAAATCACGAGTGCATAATCTTCTTGATGAAAGTTCTCTTCATCAAGAAGATTCGTTTGGATCATGCCTTAAAACTAACAATAGAAGGTTACAACAATCACCTTTTCAAATGTAGGTACCAACCCATTTTACATAATTTATAGATTTCTAGGAGTTTTCATATTAAAAAACCTTCATTGTTGAACCCTAATTTCCTTAATATGGCTGTTAAGTACAGATAAAAAATTAGTCTGTGGAATCAAAAGTCGTTAAGATGTCGTAATACGGTTGTGTACTCAACCCTAAGTCGTATAAAGGTAACTATTATCACGTTCGTTTAAATAATAGCTAAAAATATTCTTTATTTTGAATAAAATCACAGGCGCGTTAATAATATTGAGAAAACTAGCACATATTACTCGATAACATTAATTTCCCATCAGATTAATGTTCTTGAACATAAGTTTTAAAGATGAAAATAAAATGGCTGTAACTTATATTCAATGTCAAAAACACACTGTCCGCCGGTATTACCACTACGTTAATGCAATGACATATTAATTTACGTAAAAGTCATGTGAACACTGGTTACTTGATAAAATGCGGTAAAGTAGCGGTAATAAACATCATAACTCGACAAAAAGTCGGTATCACGACTGTTCACGACATATATACGACCACTACACGACATCTATGCGACTCCCACGACTGCTAAGTGACTCTATTACGACACTGATTCGCATAAAATGGGCCTATTCTCGGTCGTGTCAACGTCATAGGGACGTATTTGCGACATCGTACAGAACCAACAGTTACAATCGGCACGTTGTGGCGACCAATAAAATGTTTGTTGGGACACGATTAAAACAGTCGAAACTGGGTTATACTAATGTGTGTTTTGTTAAAGTAGTACCTACTAAATCCACACTTTCTACATCAAAATACTCGTATATCTACAAATTAAGCGAGAGTAAAACCACAACGTTTAAAGCTACCAAAACAGATTAGTCTATAAGATTTGACCTGCATTGTAACACTCGTAAAATAAAGAAATCTGGTTTGAAGATTTCATTGAAATTCTTCATCGTGTTTGTTTGCTGAACTCATTCCGTTGATGCTATTTAGGTGTCTACAAATAAAAAGTTTCATTGGCTACCTCAATAACATTAAGAATTACTCAATAAAACCGTAATCTAGTTTACAAAGCTTCTTGTTGTTTTCCTACTATTTTGTAACTTTTCTTGTAAAAATAGCATTTTCTTGTAAAAATAACGTTTCATTTTTGTATGAGAAATTAAAAAGATCTAAATTATTTAGTATAATATAGTTAGTTAATTCAGAGTAATTTCTCTCAAATTCATACTATGTAACAGTTAAATTCAAAGCATTGTTATTAAACATAATAATATTACCTGCATAACACAAGTAATTTAGTAGTATGTAGGAGACTACAAAGTCTATCATAGGCCTAACTACTATTATTTATTCTCCAGATTCAGGATTTATATTTTAGTTTGCAATATCGTATTTTCAGTTAAAACAAAAAACCTAACAATGTACAATTGTACATTTTATTTTAAACATAAAGTCAAAGTGGAATAAGCATTAACCCGTGATTCAGGTCACGGCACAAAAATTGACGCAACATTTACTCGAATAAAAACAAATTTAAAAACAAAAGTGTTAACTTTTCGTGTTTTATTCAAGCCGTGTTCATAATGTACTTTTGAGTACAACAGCCCAAGTTCCAAATAAATGTGCATATCATTACACTAACAAGCTTGTCGCACGGAGCAGTGTGTGGTCCCGTCTACAAACTTTACCTTTTTTTTCTGATCAGAAAGAGTTTTTATTCGTATCAATTAATGGGGTACAAGCCAAGACTCATGTAAGCCATTCAAGCCATTTGGATCATTAGAGGAAGGCTTCGATTCGGGACGGAGCCTTTAATTAATTAACGGCAATTAACTAAATGATAGTTATTACGGCCTGTGGTGGAAAACGTACGTGTGTAGATGGAATTTTATAACAGAACGTTGTGATTGTGAACTAACAAAAAAGTTTCTTAATTATAGCGAGTTCATATTTTTGTGATGTATGAAGCTGGCTTGTTTTGAATTGAAACGAAATTTAAAATTTATGAAATGTTTGATAAGGATTTATGCAAGACTTAGTAATCGAGATTGTAACTTCAATTTCAATGATTATTTTCAATTACTTCACGACGAATATTGCGCAATCATCATAATTATATTATTAACTAATTGTTTTACTTTGTTACTCGGCTTCAATGTAATTTATATTTCTATTCAAAACTGGACCGTAGTAACTATTTAGTAGGTAATCTGTGACTGCTGGACTATCAGGCTATTCTGATTAGATTATTTAGAATACAGCATAAGTTATTGGTAGTTTGTGATTTTATAGGTATTTGAAATAGAAACTCTGCTCCAATTTCTATCAATACTCAAATCACGCAATGAGTATTTCAATCACTACGCTAGAAATTAGTTCAATAAATATAATGTGGAGATATAAATCGTAAAAAGTCAAATACTAACAAGCATACGTAAGCGTTTGCATGTTATTAATATAAACACACGCATAAATGTATTAAAATCACCATTCATAGGAGCAAATTCAATTTAAGCGTCTATATTCACCCTATTCAGAACTTTACAAAAACCAGTGGAGTACCTACTTGATAAACATAATAAAGCACACAAATAAAGGCAGATTTAAAAACATAAATATTATAGGTATTTGCTTATACAGACATAATTATAATATATAATATTTTTGTACTAGCGCTGAACGCTAATAAACTAAGTATAACACAGTAAGACCAACACTCAAGCATACGCATTAACTTGGCTTACAAAAACTAATCAACTTGTATACAAATTTTCATACAACGCCTCAGTATTTTGGACAAAATTGTCCTACTTACAAAGTTTGAAGTGTACTCGAATACTTTTATTGCTGCAGCGACGTTACCTGTGAATAAGAAAATATTTCATTAAACTACAATTCTTATTTGACTTAAAAAATAAACAAAATAAAAGTTTTTACCAACTTGTCGTTGGATTATCCAGTCTTTATAATTATATCAAAGCCGTATTCATAATTCAGAGAAAATTTTGCTTCTTGTTTGTAAACTTAAATTGTAGATTACTGTTATAATAATAATAAGTAGTTGGTTTTTACTTCTATTCTGTTTTTTTTATATTGTTATAGGTACATGTTTAATTACACAACTACAAAAAACTTAAGAAATGCTAATTCATCTTGTTCATTTGAAATAATTTTACGAAATATTGTTATTGGTAAAATAAATGTTATTTTTGAGTAACATTTTATCCGATATTAATATTTTAAAGACAACATACATAAATGAATTCTAAGTATTGTTTTTTTTAAAACAACTTATATAAATCACAAAAGTATCATTAGCCCTCCTTGTCAAATGTGGACCCGTCATTTCCCGAACATAAATATTCTGACAATAAGGCCTAATGCATTATATGATGCAATGACTCGACTCGAAATGCATCAGCTGCGCGCTTAGAATGCCTATTGTTCATTCATTTGCCTTTGAACACCTGGAGTCGCGCCAGGAATTTATATTACAAAGTAAATATTAATATTTGTTTAATTATGCAATAAATGTAATTATTGTTCTTAGTATTCATGTTTGCTAGTTAGAATAGGTGTTGGTTTGTTTATTGTCTAATAAAACAAAACAAATATTATATAAAATAGCACCTACTAGTAATTATCGTATTATTATCTTTTAGTATATCAATGTCCTACTGCAGGGTAAAGGCCTTTCTACAATTCTAAGATAATAGTTATTGGCTTTTTGCCTTTAGCTTCCTCTTAAACATCTTTATATCCTATCCTGCTAAATAATAAATGCAAAAGTTTGTAAGGATGAAATGTTTGTTACTCTTTTAATCAAAAACGAATGGACGGATTAAGCTAAAACTTTACAATAATACAGCCTCTAAGCCTGAATATGTTTCAGTTTAATACGTGGGCAAATCTGCGGACTAAGCCGGCGAAGTTAGTCTATAAATAAAATATGTACAACGGAGGCATAGCAAAAAGATATTCTACAAGGACAGAGCGATCAACCAAAAAAAAATCTATTATAGAAACGTGTCCAACTCCAAATGCATAAATTGGTAACCTAGTATGTACGAGTAGCTTACGGACTTATCAATTGAAGGACAATTCACCAGGAAGCAACGCTCAATAAACAGTCATTACTGCAAGTTCCTTTAATCTAGAGACCGATGATATTAAGTTCATTGACATACATTACTTTTTCTGGGAGAATGCACCATAACTCCAGGCCAGCCACTACGAATTCAAAGATTTAAAAACACATAAAATAACTTTACTCGCATTTATTAAATCTTAATTGATATACAACATCCGTTAAATTGAGTTGTTATGGCATAAATGTCAGAAGCCAGGCAAACATATAAATCTTCGTAATGAAATGCTAATCACATTAATGACATTTTAATTGACAACTCTTCATTGCATGGATTTTATTATAAAAAAGCGTTAACCAAATATTAAATACGAAAAAATAAAAGCCTTGACAAATGCAAAAAATGTTAATGCAACTATAATGCTCCAGAAAACAATGGCTGGTATCTAATAGAATTCCTAAGTAATACAACGCGGTTCATCAATCATGCGTAGATATAAGATCTGAGATGAAACGAAACTCATCATTTATATATCTGTCCGTCGGCACTGGCCGAATGTTATTAATAGATTCCTATCTCGTCATCATCTGAATTTGGTAACGGTAATCCTAGTCATTTGGTCGAATCGGTAACAAATTATATAGCTCATTGAAACAACGCGGAGATTGGGCGAGCGAGCTCGATCGTTTTTTTTTTTGTGTTTTTTGCCGTTGCTACTACTCATGTTCTGAGGTCTCGTATTGGAGTCATTAATAATGTTTCTGATTCTACTGGTCATCGTCGTGTATTAACATCGTGGTAACATTGTATCGAAGGAGCCTGAGACGAATTAGGTAATTTAAATCCATTTTGCTGATATCAAAAGAGTGTTTTAATGAAAACTTTCAAACGCTAAAATATAAATTGCATTTTCATTTATGTATTAAAATAACGAGTTTGCCAAAGATAATTATTTTATTTTGCTTACAAACATATAATAATAAATAAATAAATGAAATATGAATTCAAATAAGATTTATCACACACAACAACTAAAATCTGCTTCTTTAGAAGTAACTACTTACCTACAATCAATAAAATGTATGCTCAAGTAATTCCTATTATTTCAAAGTTATTTATGTTATTATTTCTTCCACTCACAAATAATCCAGTAAATTGTCTTTAAACTGTTTCCTTACTACAAACAATACACGTATTCCGTTAAAGTACATAATGATTCTACCTTAAAACTTACTATTCTATGCTGCATAAAATTTTACGACAAACATATAATATTCCAAGCGCTTTGTTCCAGTTTAATCCCCATCTAATAATGTAAGTGAACCCACACACTCATCTTGACTCAAGATTTGTCAAGTTTAGTACAACATTTCAGTGACGGACTTCTAATCTTGACAGGAGAAGCAGATCTTGCTAGATGGTTTCTTTACAATGCTTTTCTTTATCATTATGTCGTAAAATTTATATGTCGGCCCTTTTGGGCATTTGCAATCTGCAAAATATTCTTAATTACCCCATGGGTATCTCAAGAGCTCTTATAGACAAAGATTATAACGTAAATACATGATAGTACAGTTAGGAGCACGACACCAATTTTCAACTTAATGTCCATCGCGTAGATTTCTATTTTATTTGAGGCTTTTTGACAGGTAAGGGTAGGTTGATGTGCTACATACTGTACCCAGTGAAATTCACAAATGTATGTCAAGTTTAAAACAACCAATAGCTTAGCTATAAAAAACGGTCTTTCATACCGATAGACTAGCTCACTCCCTCTCTGAGAGAGATAACTTTCTTTTAAATATGTTAATCTCGGAAACCCTGACAAAAAATGACGTAATAAAATTTTAAATTCAAGTAACACAATATTCATAGATGTCTCGCGATAACTCGCAGGATAGGACAAAGCTGGGGTAATTCGAGCTTCGTTCCTAAGTGGCGGTTGTATACCACTAAAACGTTACGATGTGCATTAACGGCTAATAATTCGTCCCGCGGTGATTTCGAAACGTCACCGCAGAGACATTCCGTGATGTGAGATTAGTAGCGAGTGTCGCCACAATGGTAGTAGAATACCTTTTATTATATTGGTTGTTAAATGTACTTTTCATGTGTTTAAGAGAAGTTGTGCATAGTGGATCATCATTATCATCCCAGCGTATTCCCGATTGCATCCAGTAAGGAGCTCAGGGTCCGCTTCGACTGTGATCCTAGATTTGACAAGCCTAGTTATTACAATGGAGCGATTGCCATCTGACATCCGTAAACCCTTACCTACATGGGAAACATCATCATTCTTTTCGGACATTCAGGTAATTCAAGCCTACAATGACCTAACCAAACTGGAAACAATCACACAAATGATGCTCCCCGCGGGATTCGAACCCACGACCTCCGGGTTTTAGAGCCTAACGCTCTAACCACTGTACCACGGAGGCATTTATAGGTAGTGAGAGGACATCTTATACCCCACAAAAAACAAAAATGCAGTAGGGCTTTATAAAGGTTGTGATATGTTTCTGAACGTGAGTAAGGCCTCCATAAATCGATTTGGGAGGGCATGGTGTGAGCAGCGGGAAAAACCGCCCGTTGGTTAGCCCGGGTGAAAACTCCTGATGGACTAGTGATACTAAATAATGAAAAAGGCATTTTCCTGCGTGATTAAAACTTAAATCACAGTTCGTTTTCAAAGTCGCAAGCAACAATTACAATGAGTTATCTAAAAATATCATCGTTGAGTGCTTTATCGACGCCGAACGATGATCCACTTCGGCAAGTACAGTTATTTGAAGCGACTGGCATCAGTCCTGCACAATCATGCCCAGAAGACAATTAAATACTTTCAATCAGTTATATTTTGTACCAAGTCGCAATGTCTTTTTAGCAAAACGACTACGGTGGTCAATCTAAACGATTAACCAACTAGACATTATTAATTCCATATAGATGAATGCGCAGGCTCAGGTAAATCCTATTCAAATACTTTCGAAACTCAATGGAACATAAAGTTGCTTATAACCACGATATTCAAGTCAAAATGAATACAAAATTCGTATTTTTACTCTTGTCACCAGATCAAGTTATTACATACCAGTTACAAGTATTCTATGGCGTCAACCAAAACTAACCCGAACATCGACAAAGGCAATAACTTAAAACTTTTTTCTTGTACACGCACTGCGATAATCGCATCGGCCCGTTCAAAGATGAGAGTGCATGATAAAAAACCTTGTCAATATCATTACAGGCACCATCGGACTTACTTAACAAGATTGTGGGCTCGTTGAGAGATAATAATAGTATTTTATTATATCTCGTGTCGGACAAGAATATTCCTTGTAGCTTTGATAAGCAAAAATTATTTACTACAACGACTTCATACGAATAGCTAGAGGGGAAATAATAATAAACATTTATATTTATACATTCTCCGTTGACAGAAAAAGACTAAGGACGATGGGTAGTGAGGGACGCCGTACCAAGAAGCATTTCTCAATTTGCTGCCGTAAAAAAGACTCCTCTGATAATGAGCCTACCACAAGTTGACTTGCTATTTAATTTAAATATCATTGACTTGCTTCAACAATACTTCTTAAAAGCCAATTCCGCCAGTCAGACCACCGAACGGGCATCTAACTCTTTAATTGAACCCAAAAGGCGGAAACTTGTATGTACTGTATATTTTATAAAGAAAAAATGTTTACTACAATGACTTTATACGGACAGCTAAAAGGGGAATAATAATAATTATGTCAAGTCATAAAGCCCCGTTGAAAGAGACCCGAAACTTTGGGGCTGTTACGACAATAAAATAAGGTCCGTTGAATTTTATTTCAATACGCAGACCGTGTTTATAATTGAAAATATCAGCGGAGCGTGTCATTTTCCATTTTGGAATTACTTCTGTGATGTTTTATTTGCTTTTTATTTGACTATCACGGCCTAGTTATATTCCTACCTTGTTATTTATACTCACTTTCCATATTAAGCTTTCATGAGATACGGAGGAGAATTATTTTTTATTTTTTCGCGTCGGTAAAAACTGTTATGCCTTGCTTACCTTCTGAAGTATATAAGGAATGTTAGTTTTGTTCGTGAAATGTAAGTACTTTTCTTTCCACGATAAGGTTTATTTTGAAAAAGGATAGGGATAAGTTAAAGCGCGTTCACACTTCGCAGTTTTATATCAGCTCATCTCGGCTCTGAGAAACGATATTGCGTACCCCTACGTATGGTCATTCGTGGCACGAGAAACACTAATCGCGCGATCTTGCAGAATTGATTGTACCACTACGTGAACAGGGTTGCCAGATCAAATAATAGAAGCTAATTCAGCAGTATTTTCGGGTCAAAATATCCGCCTTATCTGGCCGGGATCCAGATTTAATGGCAGGATTTCACTAGAAAATTGTGTCCCGAATTACTTGGATGTTGTATTATTTATGTAGTTACTGTGTTAAAATAAATAGGTGTGGATAAATCTCGCAACAGTATTTATGTAGGCTCGCTGCCAATTCATTTGTCCTTTAACAATAGACGGGTGACTAAAATTAATTACTCAGTTACGTTTATATTCAGGATGACTCAGAAGCGGCATTTATATACTATAATTAATCTTTGCAGGATTAAAACAACCATTTTGTGTTACCAGCAAAACTAAAAATCTTTAATTCTACTACTTCATAAAATCTAAGGAAAATGCATTTAAATGAAGCATTCAATTTAGTTAATATTTAAAAATAATATTCAGTCTAATAGAAGTCAGTTAAGTAGTGACTGTCAAGGTTATTCGCCGGTTGGATTTTGACATATTTTTCAAACTATTCTATGTTCTTTCTCGTGTGCAATGTGGTTAATCACTCTAATCATATGAGAAAAACTTGTCAATATGTGTGCTGTTTTAGGCGATGAACAGATTTTGTCACAAATAACTATGTAAATTACAAAAATTTTGTAATATTTTGGATTCCCACTTCAATTTCTATTAATTGTGTTACTTATTTTGTTGTTTATTACTTATTAAATAGGTAAATATCCTGGGACTTTTGACACAGCCCCATCTAGCTCAAAACTGAGCATGACTTGAACTAGTTAAGGGTGTTAGACAAAAGATAAACATTACTAACAATCAAAAGTTTCAATCCCGAATACCAACTAGGGTTGGTTACTGTTTATGTTTTGCATCCGCGGTTAGGACCGCGGATGCAAAACATTGCGTGTGGGAGCGCCTTAACATAAATATGATCGCTGTTGTCTCCTCGAGATATGGAAACAATGCTCGAATACTCGTTCCTCGGCATGCTGTATCGAGACATCGGAGCCTTCATTGAATCACCAATAACAATAAATTTAAATATTGATAACAATGTTTCTGCGCATTGTTTGAACGGATACTAATTGTTGTAGTTATGAATATGAAACGGGAACAATGACTGTTGTAATTTTAAAATTGATTTTCATCGAATTTGTGTTCGCTAGTATTTATAGAATTAACAAGGTAAATACATTTTGTTTAAAGGAAACATATACAAAATAAGTAAAAAAATGCATTATAGCAACCCGAGCCAAAAATATTTATTTTTCAAAGTTTTTTAACATTTTTGTTTCCAATGCTAGTTGGCATGAACGAACAGACTATCTATAACAATGACAATTTAGGTTGTTTTTTTTAATAAAAGTTTTACTAATAATTAGATCAAATTACTAAAATTGGTTAAGTTAAATAAATTAAATCGCCATTTAAACAAATAAGGAGCCACAAAAAAAATGAAAAATATATTTTTGTTAAGTAAATTAAATGTTGATTTATTCAGCAGCTTACATAACTGCCTAATAACATTAACTTACTGACAAATAATACCAGCCAAGCCGGACTAACTCATCAAACACAATACCCAGTCCTTGTCGCAAGTTTGTATTAACATAACACCTAGACGCACCGCGGTCGCCCATATTACTGCGTTTACATAGTCAAGTGCACTCCATTGAACATTCTCAAACACGCCTTGTTAGTGACGTAATACGATATCGGCATGCTATACTGTTCATTACGGTTATATCATTAATGTAATATTATTGAATTAATTGACGTGAATTCTGTCATGATATACCTCAGAAATGCTAATAAGGACCGAATTATTTTTGTCACTATGAATTTATGTGTTCATTGAAATTAAACCTTTCTTGCTCTATGAAAACGCAAAAAAATACATGAGTTACTATGTATACCAATCAAAACTCAATTTTATAACGTACGCAATAAAAGTTGAAATATATCGAGGCAAAACAAATTAATTAATTTGCAAATAGCCAATCTATTTTTAAATACACTAAATTGAGTTTTGACGCAATTTATATTCTTAGTACATAATTTGTATTAATTTTCCGAGTCCGAATGCTTTATCCCGGTCTAATTATGCATACCTAAGGAAATGCTATAAAATATGATAATTAAAAAATTGACAATTCAATTCAGCTATTTTCATTTATATTTATTGTATAGGCTAACTGGTTAGCTACCAGCCCTAAAGTTTAACCTGTGAGGGTCCAAGTTAGAAAAAGTCAGTCCTACAACTAACCACAAACAAGACGGAAATTGAAACCACGACCTCTTGGTCAAATATTCACCGCACAAACTTCACTAAAGTATCACACATAATTCCATTGAAAAGCCATCGACATCAATTTGTAAGGTCTCATCCCTAGCTCCACAGACAAAGCTTCTCAAATATATTCAGCAGGTGTCCACGTATTTACATACAGTTTCCAAATACATACATACGATAACACCCTCCTTAGTATTAGATCCGGTGCGATCAGTTTCTTAAATGCATCGTAAGCGCATTGAAGGGAATATTGAATAACTGATTTGTTTAGCGCAACCAGATTGGTATGGAGTTCAGTGCCAGTTTCAATTTTCCAGACTTTTCCAGGCATTACTTTAGGTACATCATTGATGTTGAGAAACAACAATGTAACTTAGGAATTCTTGAACTGCAAATACAAACCTCAGTCAGATTTCATGGTCCACATGGAATTCAAATTATTCCAAGAACAAAATACAAACGGTATATCTAACTACAACTAAGAAAGATATTTCTTGGAATACAGCGCGCATTCCGACAATGCAGGGGCAGTCAGATATGTATTTTGCATTAGAAGCCTAATCGTTGAAGTGTAGTTCGCGAAGCAGGAAACGTACGGCAAACAAAGCACATTGAATTGTAGGCCACCCCGGGCCGGGGTGCCTCCCACCGCGAGTCGTGACGAGGACTGCCTACTGCACAGGGTATGGGCATTTTACCAGCGGGCAGGGGTGAAACAATGCGCGGTAAACGCGTATTAGATATCATCATCATCTCAGCGTATTCCCGATTGCATCCAGTATAGAGCTCAGGGTTTGCTTCGACTATGATCCTAGATTCAAAAAGCCTGGTTATTTCAATGAAGTGATTGCCATCTGATCTCAGTAACCTTTACAAGGGAAACCAAATCTACTCGGAAAATAGTCATCGTAAACGAGTATTATAAGTGTTTGTCGTAAATTATAATTTAAAATTCGTCACCGCAGTCCACAAAAGAACATTGAACTCTGAGAAAATCGCTTAACTTTATGACGGAAGGATTGATGGAGTATATTAACCATGTACCTATTGGTGTTTGATTGTCTAGTAATGACTTCAAGTGCTGGTCTGATTTGTGTTGTGTGTGTTTACAAGTGCTCGTAGACTTTTTTCCAACTTTAATATGTAAGACTATCTATTTTCAAAGAGTGAAAAGAAATTCATACCATTAAAACATGTGTTACGTGTCCCGAAGTGTGAAACTAGTGAAACTTACTTTATTTAAGATTTTTTTTTTAAATTCTATCGTTCGAAATGGGATGATGTTGAGGAAAAAGTAGTTCTTCCAAGCAACTGTCATAAACATCATCTAACAGAACAAAAATAAACAAAACATAAGATAAAAACGAACACATTTAGCACGGTAACACGATCCTCGCTATCACTCGGGCCACGTCCCACACTCACGCTAAGTTTTATATCCACTGGCTGATATCTCGCCGATGCGCCAAGAATATCAATAAGAGGCGTAAACTAGAAATGAAATACTATGTTGGATGTCGTTGTTTGGGTAAAATGTTTGCTGGTCCGTATTAGATTGCGATGCGAATGTCTCCGCGGCCGTACTATAGGGCCGCGCATGGTAGGCATAGCGGATAAATGAGCTGTGAGGATACATAGCTTTCGGTGTAGCGAATACGGCTTACTTTAGACTTCTGGTACTGTTTTTTGTGTAAATCTCTATTACATGTTTAAAGTGATATAAATGGCACTACACCGGGTGATATGAAGGCTAACATTTTTGAAACTTGAGCAACTAGGCATTAAAATGTATACAAGGAAAATGTGTGAATCTTTCATAAAAACAAAACTTCGTAATTATGAAAACGAGCACTACATTATGCAAATCTATAGTCACTTAAAGAAATAAAGATACGTAAAAGCCCTAGAAAACTTTCCAGGTAAATATGTTCTGAATAGGTCTAGTTCTAATTCATTATGATACAATTTTTTATTAGAACACTTCAAATGGCTAACTGTCGTTTCGGACACATTTTATTCGGACACAGTGTCCGAATTGACACTTTTTAATTTTAATATTTTTTTACTGTCGATTCGGACACCCCGATATAAATAGCTGTTTTGTACAGTCAGATAAAAAATCTTCCTACGATTTCTTTTCATTATAAAAATATAAAAATAAAGTCTCAACGAAGCCTTCTACACGAAGCTATCGGTAATGTTTCTAAAGATGACTGGGTCAAATGTGTGAGGCATGCAGAGGAATTACAGGATCAGGATCTAGCAAAGGCAATTTTAAAAGATAAGAGAATACAGTCTCTGGTAATAAATTTACACGAAGATGACAGCGCTCCTGACCCGTGGTACAACTGCGATGTCCAACTGGTTGTACCACGGGGAAGTAAAGTTACCCATGGTTCACCCCTTTTTATTGATATTTATGATTATGACCCGTGGTAAAACGGTTGAATTATGTCCAACTGGTTGGACCACGGGGACCCGCTCCCGACCCGTGATACAACTGCGATGTTCAATTATTGGTTGTACCACGGGGAAGTAAAGTTACCCATGGTTCAACTGGTTGTTCTATGATTGTTGTGCGTCCCCATGATCCATCTCCCTGATGTATTACAGGGAGTTGGACCAAGGAAAAAACAACTCACCCTTGATTCAGAATTCTCAGCAAAGCGGATTTTTTTGAACTAATGCGTGTCTGAAAATCTATTAAGGAATGGCGGACAAATGCAATCTTCTTTCATCAAACATAACTTTTCTGGATAACGTAAACTTTTTAAATAACTCCACTAAGGTCATGTTGCCCTGGTACCCTTTGCGGAGAATTCTAAATCAAGGATTAAAGGGGAACAACCACAACAATCATAGAACAAACAGTTTAACCATGGGTAACTTTACTTCCCCGTAGTACAACCAGTTGAACATCGCAGTTGGACCACGGGTCGGGAGCGCATTTTATAACTCCACTAAGGTCATGTTGTCCTGGTACCCTTTGCTGAGTATTCTGAATCAAGGATTAAAGGGGGACAACCACAACAATCATAGAACAACCAGTTGAACCATGGGTCACTTTATTTCAGCAGTTGGACCACGGGTCGGGAGCGATTCCCAGTAGTAGGTACAACTAGTTGGACCAAGGAAAGAACAACTCACTCGAGTTGAACTATTGGTAAAGATGTTTCCCCATAGAACAACCAGTTGAACCATGGGTAACTTTACTTCCCCGTGGTACAACTAGTTGGACATCGCAGTTGTACCTAGGAATGGCCGATACAAATCGTATATAGATATTAAATCGTATATCAGGCCAATATCGTAAAATCCGATATCGCTGCGTATCCAAACTATATATTTGGTGATACACGATATTGCTGGATCGATGCGATGCGTCTCGATTTGATATCTAGCTCGATATCCAAGACCTATCGATAAAGGATATTAAACCGTATCGCGTTGCGATACGAGCTAAAGAAAGGATTTGTGAGTGAGTGAAATAGCATTAGTCGTGTTTTCGTACAATTCTAAACCTTATTTGTATAAGAATAAGGTTGTTTCAATACTTTCTTGTGTATTTTGACACATTTTTATTAGACCTTATTTTGTCAGCAATAAGATGCATTTTCGATTTGCAATTTTACGTAACTCTCACGGACCTTCGTCCTTGAACTCATAGCATTGGTGATCCATTTCTAACTTTTGTTATTCTATTAATAGATTCGATGGTTGGTATTATTAAGTTTATGTATTTCATGCTTTTAGTTACTACTAATGAGTTCTGCATTAATAAACATCGTATTTAGAAGTTCTAAATACGATCTTTATTAATGCAGTACTTACTGAAACACAAATAACTAAGTAAATACTATTAAAGCATCCTTAATACACCTAAAGTAACTAATCGAGTCAGTTTTAAGAAATAAATCACAATGAAAATATCGTGTCATGATACAGTATCTAGTTTCAGAACACATCGTTTTATAGGTTTAGTGTAACCAAATACAGTCCGATACTCCGATACACCAATATATAGTTTCACAGTCCGATACTCCGATACACCAATATATAGTTTCAAATAATATATAGTTTCAGAATCCGATATCAGATATCAATATATAGTTTCGATTCGATATTGTATAAATCCGATATTACCCACTACTAGTTGTACCACGGGTGAGGAGCGCTGTCATCTTCGAGTAAATTTATTACCAGAGGCTGTATTCTCTGATCTTTTAAAATTGCCTTGGCTTAATCCTGATCCTGTAATTCCTCTGCATGCATCACACATTTGACCCAGTCATCTTTAGAAACACTACCGATAGCTTCGTGTAGAAGGCTTCGTTGAGACTTTATTTTTATAACGTAAAGAAATCTTAGGAAGATTTTTTATCTGACTGTACAAAACAGCTATTTATATCGCGGTGTCCGAATCGACAGTGAAAAAATGTTAAAATTAAAAAGTGTCAATTCGGACACTGTGTCCGAATAAAATGTGTCCGAAACGACAGTTAGTCCTTCAAATACGTTTAACTAAAATCTATTCCATTTTACTTTCTGAACATGTCTAGACTTGTGATTATTTCTAGAATCTGTTTATTTTCACATTCGTATAACAGTATTTAAATAGATTGTAACAGTTAAAAACAATTACTGCTTTAATTTGTTTACTCAAGGACAGAACCAAACATTAATGATGAAAACAAACTAGCATAATTTATTAACGTTGTTTTAGGCATATGTACAACTGATAGGAGGAGAGATCAATTTGAGTTCTTTCAAATAGGCTAGACCACAATTCATAATGACATTTTATTATGAGCAGGCAAAGCAGGACGGAACGACAGCGATTACAAGTTTAAAGATGTAGTTTTTGTATAGATACCTAATTACCTATAGATAGATAAACAATTTAATAGACTTAAATCTATGTACTTCAAATAATTTGAACGACGCCAATTTTTTTTATAATCAGAACAAGGTTAGTTTTTTTTTTTACATTACATCAGTATGAGTCCAGAGCGGGCAAGGTTACTCTCTAGAACAAAAATAGAGACCATTGTATTATTTACTTGGTGACTGGTTAATGAATCTGTCTTCATAAGTGTATCTTAGCCCTCAAACCTAGACACATCAATTATTCACCGGATTAACGAATCCCGAGCTTTCGTTATCGTTTATCAGCTTTATTATTTTAGAACTCGGTTTATTGTGTTGTAAATATTTTATTCGGCGATAACACAACGTCCACAGATAAAACAAATTGATCGGGGAACACTGGGTTTGGATGGTTTACGATAGATGTGGGCGGGTCTAATTGATACAGAGAGATTGTGCGAACGACGCCATACATATATTAATATTTAATGTCCATGTTTAGACGGTTAATGTGTAATTATTCAGATAAGCCTTAATACAGGATTAGAGAGGAATGGAAGCTTTGTCTGACAAAACATTGGATATCTGTTTTATGGAATAAAATTGCAGTTAACGAATGTTCGGTGATATAAGCGTTCTTAGTTTGACGTCGTAAAATGCTCGTTATGAGACGGATTTAAATAATAATAAGAACAGCTAAGCTAGTGCTACGACAGGGCGATAATTAACAAAGCTGTTAAAGCTAGTGCTCATACTAATGAAGTAGGTCATTAAAGGCACATGATGGACATATTCGTATTTGAACGATATATCAATATGTATTACCGTCTCATAAGACGGTATTTGCGACGGTGGCGATAGCTATGATACAAAAAAAACTGTATGACTTGGTAAATTTGGAGTAGTAGAGATTTTATTGATATAATTATTGTAAAACTTTGGCGAGTAAAAAGAGTAACTAGTGAGTTTCTTGCCGGTTCTTCTCGTTCATTCCAACACTACGAATCCGGTGGTAGAGTCACTATGTAACCTTGATAATTGACCATTTATAAGTGCATCTCTAAGGCCTGCATGAATAAAGAATAATAATTCTGATTTTGATGTTTTATGATTTTTATGTATATTTTAGTTCAATTTGTTTTCGGATGAATGGCCAAACTTTTACTACAATTATTTTCCGCATTCCCCGAAATTATTTGAAAATTTTATCCACTGTAACAATTAACATAAGGCATCGCAATTAGAACGAATATAACTGTTTACTACATTCCCTTTATATGAAAACTTGTCTTGCTGTAGTGAACATAGAAACAAATCAGTCAAGCATAATATTACACATTAAGCATACAAATTTGTTACACACGAATTCCATATAATGTAGATCGTTAATTTTCATTATGATCCACATAACATGTACAACGTAAACAATATCAAATATCCAATATTGTCTTAAACATATTACACAAAGCTTTCGCTTGAAAATCAATATAATCATGTTTAACTAACTGAGACTGTAATTTCCTTGGATTTGCCTCAACATTAGTCTGTACTTGCCTTGAGCGTTTCTGTTTAACATAGATGTTATGCAATAAATAGCAGTGAGGCATGTGTAGTTTGACATCAAGTATTGTACCGGATCATCCTTTGATTTTTTTTTAATTTCCATATGACAAATACTCGTAAAATACGTATATTTTTCTTAAACAAAAATCTTTATTCCTACTTCATGTACAATTATTATGTATATTATTCACAAGTGCATCGTATTATTACCGCTAAGTAATTCACTTTTAATATTTACATGATTTTACTAAACATTCTATTTGATCTGAAATTTCCAGAAAAATAGTTTCCAATAAGCAAACAAAAGCGTTAAGTAACCAAATCTGCATCAGTTCTTCGTTCTTCTTTCAAAGAGAATTAAAAAAGCTCAAACGTTTGTTCACTATTTGGCCTTTACTTCACTGTAGTCTTCTATACTATGCCCCTAGTCTTTCGAAGGATATCGTTCATTTGTATAAACATTAGAGACTTCCCCTTTCTTGAGTGAATATGTAATTTAGCAGATGCTGTGCTCTTTCGACTTGATGAATTTTCTTTCAGCCTCTCGCGGAAATATCAATAATGCGAACATAAATCTTTTTGAATTCACCTCATTCTTTATTCGAAGGTAAATCAGGAAAAGTAGGGATTATCGATTAAGGATTATTGAAAGCTACCTAGAGTAATGTTTATCGTCAGTAAGGAAGAAAAAGTGAGATATTTCTGCAGAATTAAATAGCAATTTAGTTATAGAATAAAATGGTTTACACAAGTTTAGTGACATGGCAGACTCTAGTTACATTCAAAAGGTCTGAAGCATCTGACGAAATAACTTAAACGGACTTTGTAAAAAAAAACTGCCTAGACTAAATGTAACAGCCATAGAGTAATAAAAAAACCTAATGCTAATTTAATTATTTTGTTTTTTATATACTTACCTAAGACTTACCCTGAAAATTTATAACATAATTAATATTCGAACTCGGTTCGAAACTCTACAATTATAATATTCTACTCGTATATAAATTTACATCTTTTAACAGTTTGCTAAATATACACTGTATACAATTTCACGTTAATATCTTTTGAGTATTATTGTCACATTGCCGTATAAAAGCAGACGTTTATAACCCTTTGTATACGGGAGGAGACACCGTAATTACAGATTCCCCCTTTTGTTCTGTTTGATACAGGGACATTTAAATAAGATTTAATATGAGAGTCGGAGGCGTTCGTCCTGTGCCGTTCAAAATGGTTCAGCAGATGGCACTTCTGCCAACTGTGAGGGTAAAATGAGAGAAAGTTGACATAAGGACTTTACTTCCTTGTATCATTCATAATACACTTAATTTTCGTTGCGGTGTGGATGAGTGGTTTTAATAAGGGATGTGGCGGTATGTGACTTCAAATAAAATAAGAGCCATGACAAAGCCACAATAGAAAAGAGAATTAGGTTACTTTATTTAAAAACGTAGGTAAGGCAGTATTTAATTGGTAACGTCTTCTTAAATAAATTTACGACTGGTTTGAAATACAAGTCATGTTTATCCATTGTCTGGCAGCCATATTACAAGCTATGCTTAATTTTGCACCATTTCTGTTGTATGAAAAGGCTTTTCATCTTTTTGTTTGGGACTTGCATGGAAAAATATTGCTTAGATTAGTAGCGTACTATTTGCACAAAAAGTTGTTTAGATTAACATAGCTCAACTGGCCTCTTCGTTACCAGTAATATTAAATAAAATAGATATTAAAGAAATGATTTATGATGATAAACTCTATTAGATAGACATGGCCTAGGAAATTGAACGTTTTATCTCTCGGTAATATTTTATTGATAAAATAATGTATCTTAAGTCAACATCATAGCGTTTACGACTGAGCAGTTAAGTATCAGTCGATGTTTTTATTACTAGTTTCGCAACTACCGTATTCTTAAGTAGTAAATAATCAACGTCATATTTACATATCTGATCCCGTAAGCAGCTTATGTTTTCTTATATGGACATCACAATCGACAACAATCTGACGAATGTCTGCAACAGGGTATCAAAATCAACCTATCAAAAATATTCTGACGAAAATCTATTTCATCAACAGATTTTAGTATGCTGTTTAAATACTGAACCTTAACGCATCTGTAACGAAGCGACAGATTTAATGTGATGGTCGAGAAGTTGGCTATTACACCAGCGGTCGCGGGTTCGATCTCCGATTATGTTAACTATACCGTTCCATTCAAGTTCCATTTAAGTAAAAAGCGCCAGTATTTTCCGTTCAATTGTTTCTTAGATCCATGAATCTTTAACCACGCTGAATTATTTAGAACTTTTCAATTTCACGTCTATAAAATGTGATCACGCGCCGTGTATTCAGCCTTATGCAAACCCGCCCTATACCGACGATACAAAGCCGTATTAAGTGTGCCTTAACCCTAATAGTACGATCGAACATCTTATGTTTTATTCAGAGGAGATTAGCGGGGCGAGCCGCGTGCCAAGCAGGATTTTTGTTATTATATTCCACCTATTTCAATACAATTCCTATTAAATCGACTTCGCAACCCTACTATAATAGAATTTTGAAACGTTATAATGGAATAACAACTAGTTTTGTGATTAATTAATCAAAACTAAGGGAGGCAGGTCATGACTGATGCTTGAGTTACTTCTTATTTTGTATTGACTCTATCTGTTAGTACGTTAAATTAAATAAATGATGTTGTGACCTGTAAATGCTCAAAGATGAAGATTTATGTTGTTATTTTCTTTAAAACACATAAAAGTCTTTTCTTTAAGTCACTAATGTAACTCTGAATATTTCTGCTTCCTTATTATGTTTTCAATTAAATAGGGTATCAGCCTGTGTAATTTGATTTAAGTACCAGGACGTGGTTTGTTCAATGCAGGCAACATTTTTGTCGGATTTTTCGTAGATAGGTTGGGTCTGTGATCACCACTCTAAAGGCAGAGGCCTTTGGCAAGCGTGGTGATTTAGCCACTTACGACAATGTGCCGATAATTTGATTTCAATGTTAGAGGCATTTGCCAGTGGACTATGAAAGAGGCCGTTACATATTTGTCATTAATCAAAACAATAAAATATCTAATTATAGCGGTTGCCTCCACGGTTTCACCCGCGCGTAATTTCTTTTGCCAATAATCCCCCTCCCCTTCCCCTACATTCTCGAGACCAAAAGTACCCTAAGTCACCCGGGGATAGTGCAGCTTTCGAACAGTAAAAGATTTTTTTAAATCGGTTCAGTAATTTCGGAGCCTATTTAATACAAACAAACGAACAAAGAATCAAATCTTTACTCTTATAATATTATTATAGATATAAAGCATTGTTTAGAAACCTGAAACTAGTTTCGCGATTAATTGATCACAAAATCGGTTTCAACGATAACCTATTTAGTGATTCTATTATCTTTGTATATTTAATGAGTTGTTAGCAATCGGTAGAATACAATGCTGAGCTTTCCTTACTGATAAACTTAATGCTCTTACATTTAGGGCCATTGAATTGTTTTGTTAATAGGGTAGTTATCGATAAAAGGATTAAATGTTGTTCATTTCATTTACGAAAGGAATGCATTCAATGTTTGGGTTCTTTAAGGTAGCTAAATGTATGTAGGTATATGTCTTACATTAATACTGATTTATAATTTATTGATCAGTTGACTGATAGGCAAACAGCTTGATCGTAGGCGGCCACTGCGGTTCGTTAGTATATGTGACTGCGGCAATGACGTTCAATTAAAAAACTAGACTCCCAATCACGCTCAAATATTGTCCGAAGCAAAAGTCTGCCCACCCGACTATTGGGCAGAGTTTTCGTTTAGTTGTATACAATTGACATTAAACACTAAATGCCACGAGATAAGGTGTTAATTTGAAAGAATGTGTTAATGTCATCAGTGTCAAAGCCACTCGGACGTTTTTTGAGGAATTTTTCTTAGAGATTGGGTGTCTAGTTGTATATTGAACGTCATTGGACTGCGGCCTATTTTATTGAGGGAAACTTCACCAGAAAGCGTCGCTCAATGTGCTGCCACTCTTTAAACTCAGACAAAAATATGCCCATTATGCAAACTCGTGTGCAATGCAAATTCCATTTCGTAAGTTATTGCTTTGTAAATTTCGATTTATAAAATTGCTCTTGTTAAAATATCTACAAAAACACTTCATGAACACTACACGATCGTTGGCATGTGTTTAAAAATGCTTTATTGGCTTAATTATTAAGTGGTTAGTATAATCATGCTAAGGGTTGCATGCTGCCTTTTCTCGCAAACTGCATACAATATAGTTAGGTACAACTTGCATTTCAGTGAAAACTGTGCCAGTTATACTTATCGAGTTAGCACGCAAAACACTTGAAAGCAAACAAAAGGTTTATAAGAAATACCTAAGACTGAATGAAACATTTCATAGATTATAATCGAAAGTGCCACAAATCTAAACTAAGCTTTGTTAGAAGAGCTGAAGTGAGCCATCGATGCGTCAAAATGGGTGTTTCCTCAGTTGACCCCGGTCCCATGCGTAAAGGGTGCGTGTGCGTTATTAAAAAGTGATCTTAGACAATTTCGATATCGACCCTTTCGTTCATAAGCAGCGATTTGTATTTGCTTATAACAACCTTGCACGGTAGATTGTGGTCCACCTTTCGTAATTAACGAAGTAGTGTAAGAAGCGTAGAATTATGACTCACATGGAATAAATGTGGAATTCGCTTTGGAGCTACAAAAGGACGCGGCCGGTTCGCAGCGCGATGGCCGCTTGACGGGTCTACAGGCAGCTGCAGAATGAAATTATGAGTATTTTTATTTCACCGCATCGCCGCTCCGTACACCTGCCTACCCGACCGCGATTGACACCTTCCCCATTATGAACGTGACGCTCCACGGATAAACCGAAAAAACTCGAACAATAGATCCGATACCAGCCGCATGAGAACTTATTATTAGCCTTTTATAAGGTAGGCCATTCATTTTTACATCTTCATACAATCCTGACCATTAAAAGGCGTGTGGGCAGTGGGCCTGTATCTAAATAAAACTATTGTTGCATCCTACAAAACGTCGAAGTGAACATCTTCATAAGACGATTCAGTTTGGCCTTTTGTTAAAGGTTACGTGCCGTCGTCGTATTTTAAGACGGGAAATTTATTGCCAATTTCAGGGAATGTTTACCGAAAAGTGAGTGAATGGGAGGCGAGTGAATTACTTATTGTAATGAAATAAAGGACGCCAGATTGAAAGCGTCCGATGAAAGCTGACGTTTCCAGTTTGATGTTAATGATTTATGACAAAGAGTAGAGGACACGATTTTAACGCGCTAACGCTAAGAAAGATGAATGTGACGACATTTATTTAGGGTTTGCGAAAATAAATAACGTTTTCATCTATCATGTCTGAGTGATAGGATTTATTTTTGTAGACGAGTCGTCCGCGTGTTGGCTGGGTCAGAACCGGGTTTTATTTGCAATATATTCGCAATGTTAAGAGTAGAAATATGGGTTATAATTTTAAATGTTTTGTTTTACAGGTAGTTTAAAGTTATACAGTAACTATTTATTAATCTGTTATAATACTTATATAAGTGTTTGTATTTAAAAATTGACATAATGTACATATTCATTGTTCATTGAGTACACAATATGTTTCAATACAAGATATATTGATTGGAAAGGCAGTTATTATTCAATATTGTAATAGATGACGCAAGATCGATCGGTTCGGAGATCCTTTAAAGCCTATGTTTAGCAGTGGACATGATAATGATTGTAAAAGACCAGCAGCTGAGTTGGAGCATCTGCCTACTAACAAGTTTTTTTACACATCCTCAATAATAAAAAAATAAACTAGACCCTATCGAAGAAAAACATGACGATCACGAGAACGGAGCACCTGATTAATATATTATTTTTATTCCTTTATTTGGTATAGGTATCTAAATCTAAAGAGATTACACGTATTTTTGTACTTTAAGAATGACTAACAATTACCACAGCATGATTTTTTGATAAACCAACAATTAACTAGTTTGCCTCTATTAAGTTGTCTAAATAAACCTTGCCTGTCACTCCTGGTTAAGATTTTGATGCCAGATTTAATTTCCCAGACGAAGAAAGTTAATTAAAATACGTTTTTAAAACTGATTCGTGGTTGATGGATTTGATAAAGTTAGTAATCATATTGTTAAGTAGGGTTGTCAAAAATTACATTGAAAGAAAATATTTCAGCAATTAGATGATGTTACTGGTCATTTTAACATTTTGTTGTGTCTTTAGAATCTTAAATATTGCGAAATAGAACTTAGAAGACTTGCTAAAACTTTTATATTTGTCAAAAAATAAAGTATAATTAAAAAAATTCTCATTTTATCATGATATGACATCGCATACTCAGACGTTCTATCTGGTAATATTTCCATACTAGCTCAAAATACTTCCTCCCACACTGCTTCAATGAACACGAAACCAAACTGTTACAACCCTACCATAGCGTTGAGTTGCGTGAAGTTTATACAAAGTAATTAATAAAATAAATAAACCATTCTTATAAAAACAGGTACGTTAGTTATTCTTAGCTGAAAGAATGTTTTATGTGGCACGCAATAGGTAATCAGTACACAATCTAAAATGCAGGGATCATTACGAGAATAACAGAGGACGAAATTAAACGCGACCACCAAACGGTCTTCGGTAACGACAGTGCTTCGTTAATGATTGCGAGCAAGCGAATTGTTGCCAGAGAGTTGCAACTTGTTACATTTTAGTCACTTTTACTAAGCAACAAAGAAGAGACGTCGATGTAACTCGTAAGAAATAACAGTGAGTTTAAATTAATATTTGTATTTAGTAATTTTGAAGTAAGAAAAAAAAGGAGAGTTGCATCTGAACAAGATTACTTTTAAACCTGTTTTTTTTTTGCGGAGGGGAATTCATTTATCTAAGCACTACAGGAAAACAAAACTCAGGACTGAATATGATAGTGCCACTACTCACATTGCTCTTCCGGTTTCCCCTATAGGTACACCCGAGAGGAACGGGAATGCGTATGATTGATCGTTCCAAGATATTATGACCACTGCTCAATATCAGACTATTATTTAACTGGATATAAGCACAAATGTTGTTTTACGAAACATCGATGAAACTTCTAAGTAATGCCATACCGAATATTATCAAAGTATTGTGTAACTTTCCTATAATAATCTTTGATTTGAGATTTGTACATACAGTGCTACGCTGTTTGATAGCGGGAGAATCTATACTTTCCTGTGTACTTAAGCCATGTACATTTGTTCAAAATATTTGCTTGAAAGTCCAAACATGATAGAACGTGGGCCCGCTATGCACTTTAAGGCCTTTGTGAAAATCATGTCATCACTATACGTTAAGCATACTTAATCACGTGACTTGACAAACGATGATTGGTTGTTTTCGTGGCTTGGAACAAATATTCCAAGTGTTCTATATCGCAATACCAATAATAAGTACCTACATATAGAGCACAGCGTGACTGGCTGTCCGAGATTTTGAAATTGGTTGGTGAACCACCTTATACCTTAGGCATAAAGTTGAATTTTGTTTTGAGTACATATGATAATTACTAGACCATTACGACAAAGATGTAAGTAGTAACAAAAAGTGTCGTATTTAAGAACAAATACATAGTATTACTCTATCCAAAGTAAGCACAAGGCCTTTCATCGTTAAAATTATAATTAACACCACACACCACATTTGTTACATTATTCACAGGTCCATGATCACAAAATTAAAAAGCAAGTAACTAAAACCCGAAGCTTGTTTCCTCTTCATCTCAAACAATACAAACATTCGTCACATTTTACCACAGCCGCAACATAAATCAGTGAAAAAAAAACAATGTGCGTTTCAACCTCAACGTCTTGGCAACACTTTGCGGACGCCAAACTTCGGGGGCGAAACTGAACCTTCCGGTTCCGAGGCTGTATCGTAGGACGAGCGACTTCGTTAGCCGCCCCTGTAATGACTCGCTTAATTCGAGATAATTACCTTGCGAGTAGAGGATTCGATCCCGGGATCCCGAAAACCGGGATACCGGGATCCCGATCATATATTAGTCCCGAAATTTTCGGGATTAAATTCAATGAATCCCGGGATTTTCGGGACTAATATATTCAAATTCAAATTCAAATTCAAATATTTATTTGCATAATATGGGTACAAGTAAATGATGTTACATAAGTAAAAGATGTGCTTCCATATTAAGCCCAGTCAGCATGCAAATTACATTACAATAGGATATAAATTGTTATAATCATTAACCATATCATCATCAATATTATTTTTATATTAAATTAATTGCAAATGTCAATATTATATTAAAGTAGTTATAATGGTCAATATTAAATTTATTAAATACATTTTTGGTACACAATCAATTGAATTAAAATTTATCAGATAAATATTCATTGACACTATAATAACATTTCTCATACAGAAGCGCTTTAACCAAACGTTTAAATGCATTAAAATCTACAGAGTTTAAAATTGACGTAGGTAAATGGTTATAGATTCTAGGCGCCATGCAAAAAATACTATTATTATAAAGTGCAGTCCTATTTGGTGGCATACATATTTTATTATTATGTCTTTTGCTCTGTAGTTTTTTAAAATTGTCTATATTCTTTTTAACGAATACTACGATTTCATATATATATATGCAAGGTAGGGTCAGCAATTTAAATTTTATAAAGTAGGGTTTACAGCTTATAGTTTGGTCTAGTCTAAACATAGATCTTACACATCTCTTTTGCGCCTTAAAGGCCGCTTCCTTATCTGTTGAATTACCCCAAAATAGTATGCCATATTTCAACACAGAAGAAACATAGCCATGATATGCTGTTAGAACAGTTGAGTCGTTTGCGGTCTTTCTTAACATGTAAAGAGCATATGAATATTGATAAAGTCTCGAGCACAAATTTTCGATGTGCGATTTCCAATTAAGATTATGGTCAATAGTCAAGCCCAAGAACTTTGTTTTATTGACGTGCTCTATTTTATGACCTAAATAACTAATGTCCATGTCAATCATTTCATTAATTCTATTTTTGAATGTCATAAGATTGGTCTTAGAAAGGTTAATTTTTAAATTATTTGATGTCAGCCAACTTGTCACAGTATGCAATGTGTCATATATTTCGCGTTTAAGATGAGGTCTGTCTTGTCCCGAGATTATTACCGTGCTATCATCAGCAAACAAAACCATTTTATGATTTGTTGCTTTAATAAAGTCATTAATATATATGTTAAAAAATACAGGACCCAATACGCTGCCCTGCGGTACACCGTTTAGAACCTTCCTATAAGCTGAGAAAGAGTGTAGCTCTGTTTTTGATACTGGACAAATTCTTGAAACTTTGGTTGCCTGCAATCTATTGGTCAGGTACGATTTCATGAGGTCAAAAACATTACCCCTTATTCCGTAAGCATTCAATTTATTTAGCAGGATATTATGGCCTACGTGATCAAACGCCTTAGTTAAATCCATGTAAAGAGCACTCGTCATTATTTTATTATCCATTCTTTGCATGACTGTACTCAACATGTTGTAAACAGCCATATCAATGCTTTCATTTTTCCTGAACCCATGCTGATCTTCAGAGAGTATATTATTTGATTCCAAATATCTACTTAAGCTATTATAAATAACCCTCTCAAACACTTTTGAAAATACTGGCAGGAGTGCTACTGGTCTATAGCAACTCGGATCCGTTTTATTGCCTTTTTTAAATATAGGTATTATAATAGTCTTTTTTAATTGATCGGGAAATATACCTTTACTGATACATATATTAATTATGTGACTTAATACATGAGATAACTTAGATGAAACCTGTTTTATAATTTTTGTTGATATGTCATCGTAACCTGTGCTATTACTATTTTTTAAGCTAAGAATTATTTTATTAATGTCATAAGGTATAGTTGGGGGCATAAACATTGAACTAGATTTATTGTAAAAATTGGATGTCAAAGGATATGTAGATGTCGTGTCATTTATTTGGTCGATAAAGAAATTATTAAAAGATTGTGCAATGTCAATAGGGGAGGTGATGGATCGATTATCAATAATTATTTCTTTGATTTCGTCCTTAGGTATATTATCCTTTTTGTTTTGTATTACATTCCACGTGGCTTTGCATTTGTTAGTGGCAGACTTAATGTAAGACGTAATATTTTTTATATAAGTCAATAAAAATGTGCGTGAAACGAAACGCACTTACTTTCATTTGACGTTAAATGTCAAAATTTGCCGGCCATCTGGTTTACACAGCTGATTGCGTTTGTGTGAACGCGCGTTTTCCGCTGCTTCTTATTTGTGCAACAAATTAAGAAGTATGCTTTCGGATGAGATGTTGGATGCGTTGTTATTTCTTAGATTTTATTTTCGTGGCCTAAATAAGTAAATTATAGTTTCTGGTCTATTTGATTTAAAATATGAGTCCTATAAACATTGATCTCTTTTGTCAAATTTTAAGAAGTTGATTTTTTTTATGTTTATTGTGAAATAAAATAAACAAACTAAGCAATAATTATTAAACTATTTTATAAGGGCCTAGTTTATTGATTTTATTAGAAGAAATTATAATTTTGTTTTGTTTTTGAAGATTTAAGTGAAGATTTAAAATAAAAGGTTGATTTTGTTATGTTTTTCTTTCTTTTTGCTACCACTTTCTATTACTAATACAATCCCGGGACTATCCCGGGATCCCGGTATTAACTGTTGATAATCCCGAAATCCCGGGACTAGAAAAATCAACCGGGATCGAATCCTCTACTTGCGAGCGGCCGCGACGTGGGCCAGAAATCGGGACTACTTAAGGCTGCCTGTACGCCGAGCGGAGCGGAGAAATGAAGGAATATAGGTTAATATTCCTGTATTACATAAGTTGAGTGACTGAAACGCACCCCACCTGATGGTACAGCCTATTCCTTTGAGGGACACTTTACCAGGAAGCATCGATCAATGTGCTGCCAAAAAGCCTGATGTCTGAGCGTAGGTTTTGTGCAATCCTATTAGTTAATATTTCTCCGTTTCTCCGCTCCACTACCTCGCTCCGCGCCGCGGACAGGCAGCCTAAAATACGGATCATTCGTCCTGATAACTCGAACTACTTACATTGAGTGGGTGTGCTTACATTTTTGAAGATAGCTTTAATTTCACTCGCTGACGATTAAGAATTTTAATTAAGATCTCGGTTGGAACAATGAGGTTATTTAATCTTTTGAGTGGAAGCGCACGTGGGATGCTTAAATCACCCACAGTCCTCGCGTATAACAAAAAGAATTTAGGAAGACGTAAAAGGGATAGCATAATAATACCTATATTATATGAGTAGCTTTACAGTACTATAACTGTTACACCACAATACAAATTGAAAGACCCATAGCAAACAGTCTTTAAAGCAGATTTTCGTGAATAAATCATTAAAAATTATTCATAAAATAATTACAATCATTTGTTTTTTTTTCTCAAATCAATTTCCTATTTCATCAAAAAAAAATCATACATAATTGCATCGCCTATAAATATTTGTTAAACAGAAGCTACAGTCTATTCATGAATGCTAGTTTTTACAAATACCGTTACAACTTTCGAGTGGTTGTATTGTGTCTATTTCTTACGAAGCTAAAATAACTACAAAGGGGTCGGCCGTTGTTCCACAAAGCCGCACTGTAATTATCTCCACCCTAAATATTACTAACACTCGCGTTTGCGCGTTCCTCAAGACATTTGCACCTTGCAGCGTTGCTAATCCAGCCTTTAGCCATAGTAGAAATAGCACACAGTATTTTATATTCATACACCGCACCGCTTGTATGTGTGCGCCATAGTATACGAGCTTACACGTCGCCGCACGCACACATAAACAAAATCTATTTTTTTGTATTGAGAAACGGGTCGAGGTTTTGTTTGAGTGTTCGTGCGGCGACGCATAGATCCTAAGGCCTGACCCGTGGTGGGTTATGCAAGGGACATAATTAAAAAATTATGTTTATTTTAATTTTCCTATGCGCGGTGACACCGTTTCTGCACGCATCTTGAAAACCATCTACTTTTTAGTATATTTTTTTAAATTTGCATACCATTTTAATAGATCGTAAGTTGCATCTAATTTGGAAACAATAACTCCAGGGGTTAGGAGGCTAATGACGTGCTCACCTACAAGACGAGCGCGGGTGTATGAAGGTAACTTACTTCGGACTCTTTCTACTATGTCCAGCCTTTAACTAAATATAGAACGGTCTATTGAGATGATTGCAGTGCGAACAAGTTTGCGGTCTGCGTTGCTGCGGTTGCGTTTTTGTTCACACCTGCGGTTAGCTGCAGTTATGAACGCGGCTGTAGCGAAACAGTGTTAGTTTAGCTTTTGTTTTTGTTTACATTTGCCTATATTTAGCTTCGATGTAGCGCTTGTAGATTGTCAAGTTCAGATTGTTACATTGTAACGAGTTACTTACGCAACTGTGCATGTGCCTTCGAACAAGTTTGAAGACTTGAACTACGAGTATATAATTAAAATGGATATTTAACTTTTGTTTCATTTGACTACGTTTAGCTTCAACTAAGTTGGCACCAGGTTTATTGTAATATTTTACTTACCTTCGTAACTAGGCATGTAATTTCAACCAAGTACTTACTCGTACCATACTTTAACTAAAAATCAATCAACCTTTTGTCAACAGCATTACTCTTGTTTTTAGGTCCTAAAATATACATATGACTTCTGGGTGTTTATAATGCATAATTCACATTTAATATTATGAATTGAGCGATAAATAAAACAATAGAACTAAAATATGTCAGCTTCTTTTTCCAGATTGTATACCATAACCAATTTCATTTATACAAAAGACGACTGACAAGAAACATTAGTTCCTTATTATAGTAAATAAACTATTTCTATACCTATTTGTTTTTAATTTCCGTTCATTCCACACGTAGAGTATCGACGTGGTTTTGTTACATTAGTTTCGTGCTACCGCGTAACTACATCGTGGTTTAATGTCTATAATTTATCAGTGTGTTCCCCTTTACAGCTGTTTCCACTTTATACTATAACCTCAACAGGCAATAGATTGTGATATACAATAAACAAACATTTGTAACTATTATTAACGTATTTCGAAACATTTAGTTGGTTAATAGAGCTTTTACTCAAAATCAGCTAGTCACTACAAGTAAGTAAACAATGTGATTTAAACGATGTGGCTGAAATCTTGTGAACTAAACTTTATAATTAAAAAAAAAACGTTTTTGGTATGTAATGTGTAAAAAATAAACGTACACTATTTGACTATTAATGGTATAAAGTTGGAGACAATACAATTTTTTTTTAAATATCTAAGGACTGATATTAAAGATAATAAAATAAACTTCACCCTCATAGCTTCCGTACTCCCAAATACGGCCACGTTTTACATTCTCTTAACCCATAATAGGATTCAAGGAGCCATAACATTCCAAATTTAAATAACACTTTTATACGTTTTTAAATGCGGCTCAATTTGTATGCGCTGAGGGCAGGCCCTTCCCATCACGAAATTACAATATCCGCTCATATTTAATAAACAACATTGTTTCTGGCATCACGTTCGCATCAGTCATCCTGTCCAAAATCGCTTCTTTTTAATCAACAGTGACTCAAGCATTCGCGAATCGGTACGTGGCACGAATCCTTTTAATATTCACGAAACGAGAATTCTCTTGGAAACTTAGCCCTTATGTGCATAACTTATTGTTTTTTTCTGGGTGTCGCTCAGACATTCTGTCAGTCGGTTCGGAATAATTCAGATTATACGCTAGCGCAGGAGGTGGCCTCCGTTCCAGTTCCCAGAAAATAAAGCAAACATTAAATTAAAGCTAAATACATTTTAGTAAAAAATGTTCTTCTCCGAACTACAGGTGCAGTGGGTGATCCCAAATCTAAAATGATTAATTGAAAAACATTAAGCGCAAGTGGTATTAAAATAGTAAAGAAAAAGGCGCTACAGCCAAACTTAACAATGCTATTTTTACAAATAATATACAACATTTTTAAGGGAAATCGCAAAAAATTATTAATTAAAATGTTTGTTCATAAAACTTTTAAGGATTTTCAATATTTTCAATAGTGTTCTTAATGAATGAAACTTAAATACGAAGTAAGTCGGTTAATTTATTTAAGATGATTTCTAGAAAATTAAACAACATTCATTCATTCGTCTCCATCCCATTTCGTTCTTTATTTTAAATATTAGTATTCATTTGGTTACTATTATGCTTGATTTTACAAAATTATTTATTGTTCATAATAATAAAATAATATTATGTTGTCAACTCCTGTACTAAACGTACGAGTACCTACCGCGCGTCGAACCCGTAAACGTTTGGTTAAGTAAGACGCGGAGGGCGCCGCGCTCTCCGGAATTGAAAATGAGTGCGGTCTACGTTTTGTTTTAATAAACTCACATATTTGCCTTCAAAGTAAAAGCTTTTTATTTGATTTGTTCTTGCGGCAAACGAGTTCCAGTTATACGACGATTAGGGTTCGAACTTCTACGTGCCTAGTTCAATTTGAGTTTGGAATTCAGCGAATATGTTGTTTTATTGGACGCATTACATTCGACGAGTTTGGTACCTTGGTCTTTTGATATGCGATAAGCAAAGTTCGGTTTGTTTCTGAAGCGTAATGAAATTAACTTTTTTGTTTTGCCTTTCTCTTTTGCATTCAACTGTTTCATTTATAAAAGTACTTGTTATATATTGGTAGTTCAATCGTACACAAGTTATTAGAAGGGAAGTCGGTCGATTGAGCTACTTTTTATCAGCTGTCAAAACGTAATCATTTAACACTAGAAGGACCGTGTTTCATACTATACCTATAAAGACCGCAGCCGTCAATTTGACGCTCCTAGAGATTTATTCAGAATCTTCATAAAATTATTGTGTATTTCGGTTTATAATGAAACAAAAATATTAAAACTTTATTTTTTTGATAATGAATAACAATTATATAGCTCTTAACTCGAGTAACATCTGTAACAAATAATTTTTTTCCTTTATCTTTTATACATTTTCCATCTATACAGCTTTTTTACACATCCTACAGTTTTCACACATATTTTTTTTATAATTACGATTGACTTGACATTGCCACCTTTATTCTTTGTAGTAGATTGTTTACTTGTTTCTTAATAACTTTCTTGTCTTTGAGTTGCAGCTAGAATAGTTCTTTTTTTTCACATACTCTGCACGTAGGTTGTTCACTAGTTGAAGGACAAAATCATAAAAAGAAATATTTATTCCTGTGACTTTTTGGTACAGAATTGGTACAAAAAGTATAAATTCGTTGTGTGAAAAACATAAGCTATCTTCGACTTCCAGCTCTTATATGGTGCCATTGGATCGATGATGTCCCACACCTAATTTCGTTTCATTATAAAATTTACTGTTTCGGGCAGCTTTTTTTTTTGACCAATTTCTATGCTTACGTTTGGTTGCAAATACTCAATATAATAACATTTTTTCCTGGTTTTCTTTGATCGACAGCAAGAGTTGTATTGGTCTCCGTTTTCATTATAAATTTTTCATATTGTGTAGTACGAAGAGTTCTACAAATTGGCGGTACTTCTAGTCTTGCTCGCCGCATTGTTGCAACAATACTATTCTTTTCGACCATTAGTTTTTTAGCCTAATTTATCGACGTGATATCTTTACCACTTTTATCACCTGACACATCTTGTTGTATGTCACGATATCGCGACAGTTCTTGTTCTATTTGGAAAGTAGTGAGACTGCGGCGGATTTTTATAACAAATCGCGACTGCCCATGCCCACTAAACGAAATCAACGTCTACTAAGTGTAATATAAACAAGCAAAGCAATAAAAATATAAGCACCTACTCAGAATTCAAATTCAAAATAAAACAGAAGTACCTTCATTAGTTCATAGAAAGCTTTGTTTACTATTCTTATCGCTGCCGTCACATTGACGGTGTGCGGTCTTAGTAGGTATTTGTAAAAAAAATCTCATAAACCACTTAAATAATTATAGTTTTCTTTATGGATTTAAGCTAACAATGCCAAATTAGGAAAAGTCATAAAATATGAAAAGGAACAAAATTATAGTTTGTAAAATATTTAAGAATGAAATCGCCGTGCCGTCAAATTGACGGCGTTGGTCTTTCTAGTGTTAAGATTAAGTTGTTCTTTAGTCCATCAACAGAATATTATTAATGTTTTAACAAATGAGTAACGTATTTTTCGGATATTAAAAAGTTGTCGAAAGTCATTGACCGGATTTGAGTATATCCAAATTCTTATGACTTATGTACCCTTATAAGGATAGTTTGATATTATTATTAATAATTTAATTATATATTATTATTATTAATAATGATCCCAAAACTAAATAATATTTTATTAAATCTGATACATCTCAGAACTTGTTTTCCATATGTTACAATACCCATGTTTACAAATTCTGTGTTTAAAATGA
Source organism: Mecyna flavalis (assembly GCA_949319885.1). NCBI lineage: Eukaryota > Metazoa > Arthropoda > Insecta > Lepidoptera > Crambidae > Mecyna > Mecyna flavalis. Next base: position 15,278,078 of record OX439426.1, read on the forward strand.
TCTTCAACACGCTTATGTTTCATGTATCGTTAATATTATCCTATTCATTATTATTTAAAAAGAGCTACTCATTTCCCACTCATATCGAATTTAACAATATTATAACGAACATTTGTTTTACTATCTATACCACCAATTGTCTCAGAATGACCGTAACCATAATTTTTATTCATAAATCACAACCAATAAAAACAAAAACAATACCATCACGTCCAAAAACCCGAATACGCCAGAATTAGGCATTATGCAGCCAATACGCATAGCTGACTATACAGAAAGGGGTAACAAAAGAAAACTGACAAACCCAAGGAATTACGACCCAAAAATGGAAACGGAATTACAAGGAGTTGGACTGCGGTCAAATTGTCCGCGCAATCTAAAATTATGGGATACGTCTATATTATTGTTCGAATTAGAAATATTACGTCTAGACCGGCAAGAACGTTATGCGAGCAAAACGTAAGGCCGAGCGGAGACACAGAATACCAATTATGCAGAAGGGACACTTGAATAAATAGTACATCCGACTGGGATAGTGAAAAATAACAGTCCATTTATATAAAGACAGATACTTTTGTCGTTGATATAGATTTGATTTATAAATTATTAACTCACGGCCTATTTACACTGTTATTGAATTTATTTTGGATGACTTGAATTGAATTTAGTTTCCGATAGGCACGTAAGGTATCTGAGGAAAAACAACTTCTTAATAAAATTGGATTAAAGGATTTCTACTGTGGACTAGAACCGATAAGTTCCTAAATAATGTTATGTATTAACTTACTTCATCTGTATAAATACGTTAAGCAGCACCAGAAATACAACCAGATGATTTACCTGTAAACAGAAAAATATTTTTTTTTTATTACAACGATAATTAAAAAAAACTGAAATTAAATATGTCTACACTAAACTTTGTGTAAATCAATGTAAGTATCCCTTCTGTAGCTCTGTGTCAAGATTAGAGGATTCGATCCCGGTTGATTTTTCTAGTCCCGGGATTTCGGGATTATCAACAGTTAATACCGGGATCCCGGGATAGTCCCGGGATTGTATTAGTAATAGAAAGTGGTAGCAAAAAGAAAGAAAAACATAACAAAATCAACCTTTTATTTTAAATCTTCACTTAAATCTTCAAAAACAAAACAAAATTATAATTTCTTCTAATAAAATCAATAAACTAGGCCCTTATAAAATAGTTTAATAATTATTGCTTAGTTTGTTTATTTTATTTCACAATAAACATAAAAAAAATCAACTTCTTAAAATTTGACAAAAGAGATCAATGTTTATAGGACTCATATTTTAAATCAAATAGACCAGAAACTATAATTTACTTATTTAGGCCACGAAAATAAAATCTAAGAAATAACAACGCATCCAACATCTCATCCGAAAGCATACTTCTTAATTTGTTGCACAAATAAGAAGCAGCGGAAAACGCGCGTTCACACAAACGCAATCAGCTGTGTAAACCAGATGGCCGGCAAATTTTGACATTTAACGTCAAATGAAAGTAAGTGCGTTTCGTTTCACGCACATTTTTATTGACTTATATAAAAAATATTACGTTTTACATTAAGTCTGCCACTAACAAATGCAAAGCCACGTGGAATGTAATACAAAACAAAAAGGATAATATACCTAAGGACGAAATCAAAGAAATAATTATTGATAATCGATCCATCACCTCCCCTATTGACATTGCACAATCTTTTAATAATTTCTTTATCGACCAAATAAATGACACGACATCTACATATCCTTTGACATCCAATTTTTACAATAAATCTAGTTCAATGTTTATGCCCCCAACTATACCTTATGACATTAATAAAATAATTCTTAGCTTAAAAAATAGTAATAGCACAGGTTACGATGACATATCAACAAAAATTATAAAACAGGTTTCATCTAAGTTATCTCATGTATTAAGTCACATAATTAATATATGTATCAGTAAAGGTATATTTCCCGATCAATTAAAAAAGACTATTATAATACCTATATTTAAAAAAGGCAATAAAACGGATCCGAGTTGCTATAGACCAGTAGCACTCCTGCCAGTATTTTCAAAGGTGTTTGAGAGGGTTATTTATAATAGCTTAAGTAGATATTTGGAATCAAATAATATACTCTCTGAAGATCAGCATGGGTTCAGGAAAAATGAAAGCATTGATATGGCTGTTTACAACATGTTGAGTACAGTCATGCAAAGAATGGATAATAAAATAATGACGAGTGCTCTTTACATGGATTTAACTAAGGCGTTTGATCACGTAGGCCATAATATCCTGCTAAATAAATTGAATGCTTACGGAATAAGGGGTAATGTTTTTGACCTCATGAAATCGTACCTGACCAATAGATTGCAGGCAACCAAAGTTTCAAGAATTTGTCCAGTATCAAAAACAGAGCTACACTCTTTCTCAGCTTATAGGAAGGTTCTAAACGGTGTACCGCAGGGCAGCGTATTGGGTCCTGTATTTTTTAACATATATATTAATGACTTTATTAAAGCAACAAATCATAAAATGGTTTTGTTTGCTGATGATAGCACGGTAATAATCTCGGGACAAGACAGACCTCATCTTAAACGCGAAATATATGACACATTGCATACTGTGACAAGTTGGCTGACATCAAATAATTTAAAAATTAACCTTTCTAAGACCAATCTTATGACATTCAAAAATAGAATTAATGAAATGATTGACATGGACATTAGTTATTTAGGTCATAAAATAGAGCACGTCAATAAAACAAAGTTCTTGGGCTTGACTATTGACCATAATCTTAATTGGAAATCGCACATCGAAAATTTGTGCTCGAGACTTTATCAATATTCATATGCTCTTTACATGTTAAGAAAGACCGCAAACGACTCAACTGTTCTAACAGCATATCATGGCTATGTTTCTTCTGTGTTGAAATATGGCATACTATTTTGGGGTAATTCAACAGATAAGGAAGCGGCCTTTAAGGCGCAAAAGAGATGTGTAAGATCTATGTTTAGACTAGACCAAACTATAAGCTGTAAACCCTACTTTATGAAATTTAAATTGCTGACCCTACCTTGCATATATATATATGAAATCGTAGTATTCGTTAAAAAGAATATAGACAATTTTAAAAAACTACAGAGCAAAAGACATAATAATAAAATATGTATGCCACCAAATAGGACTGCACTTTATAATAATAGTATTTTTTGCATGGCGCCTAGAATCTATAACCATTTACCTACGTCAATTTTAAACTCTGTAGATTTTAATGCATTTAAACGTTTGGTTAAAGCGCTTCTGTATGAGAAATGTTATTATAGTGTCAATGAATATTTATCTGATAAATTTTAATTCAATTGATTGTGTACCAAAAATGTATTTAATAAATTTAATATTGACCATTATAACTACTTTAATATAATATTGACATTTGCAATTAATTTAATATAAAAATAATATTGATGATGATATGGTTAATGATTATAACAATTTATATCCTATTGTAATGTAATTTGCATGCTGACTGGGCTTAATATGGAAGCACATCTTTTACTTATGTAACATCATTTACTTGTACCCATATTATGCAAATAAATATTTGAATTTGAATTTGAATTTGAATATCCTCTCAACTGGCGGCCATTAACGCTATGACCTTGAAGACTGGCGGCCCCCCGCCAGCCCCACCCCCGCGGCGCGGAACTGTTGCATCATTCGGCCGATTTCTCAATAATATTGTAGGTTTGCCCTATTATATATTATAATATTTAAATTCTCCATAAAATTTACCAACAAGTGGTGCTAAACAATAAGGCAAAAGTAAAGAAATAAATAACAAAATAATTAAATAAAGTTTAATATATCCATACAAAAAAAAAAAAATAATAATAATCAAATAAAGTTTAATATATCCAAACTAAACTATTTTAATGTACAGTTTTGTATTTATTGTGTACCCTAAACTATTATTTACCAAATTAAACCGTAAAATACCATGTCTTCATACTTTAATTTTACACTACACCTTAAACAATGAGAGCGTTGTGTCCCGCTGAGGTCCCGCTCGCCTAGTGTGTTGATAAAAAAACGTCAAGTGTTTCAAGTGGCGTTGAGACCGTTGACCTCGCTCTTTGGCTTGCTAGCTAGCCTGTTCTTTCCTTTACACATTGATATAGGTGCGTAAGGGATAAGAACAGCCGCGTCTGTAGATAATTCCCGCGAAATACGAGAGTAAGCCGAACGCCCGATTCGGGCTTCGCGCCAGACGCGATGTTTATTGACGAGGCCCGGAGACGGCGGCCCGCCAGTTGAGAAGATATATTAGTCCCGAAAATCCCGGGATTCATTGAATTTAATCCCGAAAATTTCGGGACTAATATATGATCGGGATCCCGGTATCCCGGTTTTCGGGATCCCGGGATCGAATCCTCTAGTCAAGATGCAACGCCGGCCGTCGGGCCTATTGTTAGCGTGATCCACCACTGTAAATTCCACGCAAACTACCGACTCTCGCATTTATCTCTCCACACTATAATTACTTGATATAATTACGCCATAAATATCTCTTTCGTGCTAAATAGAAGGTATCGATGCTAATCCTGATTTGTGATATTCCTTTTTAGAGTAGATTTATAGACATAAAAAATGCTAAGATTGTGGCTCCTCCGACGTTCATTCTAACTTAAGCCTTCTTAAAAAGTCCCAATTAATTCACCATCTTGTATATTCTAACAAATAAGTTACATCGATACAGCTCTCGAAGCTAACTTTAGGAATGTTTAACTACTTAGTATCAGGCAGTTAATTATTATTGCTTAAAAATGTTTCCCATAGCTTCGACTTCTAATCAAATGACACGCTTATCATATAAAATATCTGTTATTCAGTTCATATTTTACTTTACATTCATACTTTATAACATCGTAAATAAAAGTCTTCTCAAAAGATCCTTATCTGAATCCCTAAATTACATTTTCATTGACTAATAAATGTCAATCACAATATAAATCATAGTATTTTCTTTCAAAAACTTGAGAAACTATAAAAACTAAACGATGTAATAAAACTGTCGCGTAGTTCGTGAAACTTGTGAAAGTAAAAATATTGAATCGATAAAGAGACAACTGTTGATCGTAAAATTGTTCCGGCATATGCAGTTGACAAATTACAAGCAAATAAACTCATCTTACCTATCAAATTCATAAAATAACTTGAATAAATACGGAAAAGAAAACTTAGAATGGATGTGTTAATATAGGAATGTTGTTTCATAGTCACCAAAAGTAAATATTTAAATCACGAAATCAGGCAGCTACCTACATATATACCTTTAAAGTATATACATATGTTTAAAGGTCAGTTAGAGCTCAATTGCAATCTAATAATTTGAACACAATGATTTACATAATACATGGCAACTTTTGCATTATACACAACGCAACAATTATATTATAGGAACTATTGAACAAAAGTTCCAATCAACAATACAGAAATATAATTAGAACATAATAACTTTTACATAAATGCTAATATACCTTCTGCATCAAACATAACTTTAAATTTAAACCGACATAATTGTGTGATCCTATAAATACTAGGTAATGACAGACATTGATTTCGGTCCGTATTAAAAATTAACGCAATGAAAAGTTACTCGTAAATTTTGTTTTGTTTTCAACTGTTCAGTCTAGTGACGGCAATACAACTTTAATTAAAACCTATTGTTTGCGAGTGGATAATAAATTCATTTGTACATTTCGTAAATAATAAATGCTCCAGTAACAGTTGCTGTTATCTCTGATTATCGACTGCAGATCGTCAGTTTGGAAACACAAGGCCTCGATGGTCTAGTGGTTTAAGTAGGTACTGCTAGGTTCAATTCCTATGACGGGCGCGACACAATTTGGGTTTGTGATCACCAAAACGTATGTGACATACGAGAAACTTATGTGCTTAAGGTTTAGTTTAATTCACGCATTTTTTCTACTCAAATGTTGATTACTACTCAGTTCATATTTTGCAAGATTTAGTATCTCTACTACATTTAAAATCACGAATAGGCCACGTGTTTCATACGGCACGTGTAATGTTAAAAGTCAAAAACTATGATTTTATAAAACATCTCCTAGTTCGGAACATTTGCCGCAACTTGTGACTACTTTACAGCCTTATTCGTGACTTGAAAGTATTATTTTTTCACAGCCGGCAACCGCGTGCTAGCGCAAAAGCACTTCAGGGTACCCCCTTAGGTAACATTAATTTTTATCTTCTCTTCCCTCACAGTACTCGGACTTTAAGTTAGAACTAGTGTCGCCAAATAAAGTAGAATAATTTTAAGATGAAATTGAGATAAAAATCCCACAGGTGAAATCTGCCGCCATTACTGCTCTGGCAGTGCTCCGAGAATATTAATGTGGGTGTCAGTGCATTTGAAATAAAATGGTCGAATAGTAGAAGTGTGTGTAACATGGAATAAAGGCTTCTTAGCCAGGTGAGGTGTTTGAGTCTGTCCAATGAAGTAACATATAAAATCCTTAAGCCCAACTTAAGTTGAAAAATGTATATGGCTATTTCACACCCATTAAAATCGATATGGCATAATGCACGTCAATTTATTTCGGTACAATTTTTTCTGATAACTTTCTCACAGTAATTGCACACATTTTCAAAGAAAACGGAAACAAAAAATCGTAGCTTATTGATTTCTGCGGGTTAATTGTTAATACAATTGCCAATTATTTCGTCGCCTGTACCTTTTATTCTCAACGACCTCATTGTGTAAATAAATTCTTTGATCTCAAAAGAAATTTGTAACTGGCGAACGAAACGGAAACATCATGTTCCCACGACCGTGGCAGCGCAAAAACATCAATTATTTCACATCTTCTTACAATGCTAAGACGAACTGTTGACACAACATCATGATTTCTGATTAATAGATCAATCGGTGCTATCAAGAATAGCAATGATATTATAAAAAACATTGATATACAGAGTACATTTGAAATCGAAGGCTAAGAGATCAGAGAGCGTGGTGGCACATTGAACGATGCCTCCATTTGGTTTACTTCCACAATAGAATAGGCCGCAGAGTCCGCTTAACTTCAGGTGGGCTGTAGGCCAACTGACCAAGTTCTCAAATTCTGTCGGCATAATCTTGCTGGACAATGTTATGGAAAACTTGCATAAAACTCCTAGCTGATATTTTATTCTTACTCGAACACCTGCACTGTTACAAAACAAATAGAAAATTTACAATCAAACCCAATAGTGTAAAACAATTTACACTAACTTTTTAAGTGTGAAAATACACGAAAAAACTAGACAGCCCAATGCTTCATCAACGTGAAACACCTGCACTATTTCAAATCTAATCTAAAAATTAAAATTTATAGATTCGCTGCGCCACTAGTAATTGCTTTTTAGTAGGTCAATTAGCTTATAATTTAAAAACATAAATAAAATATTTTTTCTTTCGGTTCTACAATTTTTCTGTACATACTTTTCATGTCATCTTCCAATGAATTCTAGTTTTCTTATTAATTCAAGTTTATGTTTTTTAGATTTTGCAACACCATCCAGATTTCGAGGTTCAACTTAATAATAAGAACTATTCTTCTAGTAGAAAAGATCCTTTATGGAGTGTAAACAGATTCTAAAGTTTAGTCACCCGGATATTGATTGCGCAAAAAGTCATGGCTTCTGCATTCCTTGCAGAGTACATATACGTCAATCCCTCAAAACCATCTGATGATATAATACCTATGTAGATACAAAAATTGAAGTACCAAAATCTCTTAACGGAAGAAACTGTTCTTACTCTCAACAAACCTTTTCTTTGTACTATAGTTATACTCGTGTATAGAACGACGCGTTTAATGGAGTGATTTGAACTTGGGGCGGAGTTTTTAAATGGAAAGTCACGGCTTGGTTCGATGAACAATGCGTCTTAATTAAAACGTTCGTCGTCACAAACTTACCGGCGCACACACGCCATAATTACTTAATTATACGTGTGCCTTGAGAATCAATAACTTAACACGCCTAGATTTGTTAAGAATCTAACATTAATGTAATAAAATAATATTGACATAACGCCAAAGCTTTGACTGAAGAAAGTTAACGCGGTAGAATGAAATTATTGTTTTAGAACTTTATAATAATAATGATTGTAGACACTCTTTTTAATGACATGTTGTTATAGTCCAACACATAACTTCTAAGTTTTCAATATTGAACTTTATTAATTCAGTCACTGCCGAAATTAAACTTTAAAGTAAGGAATATTGATTTAGTATTGGCCTTAAAAGTTATAGAGGCAACTGCCTGAGTAGCTGTAGTAGAGCGCTGTTGACATGGTATCTACTTCCTTTCAAATCACATGAAGATGGTAATTTTAGAATATGTGTGGAGTGCAAATTTTAATCTTGCTGCACAATTCACATTTAGTAGAAATAAATTGACGACATTATCTAAGACACCTACACTGGGCCGCAGAGAAAAAGAGTTACTTACAAAAATCTAAATCATTTTTTAAGTATAGGATGACACACAATTTATAGTGATAAAATTTAACCAAAAAATATTCAATGCGTACAAACTTGCGTTTTATATTTTTTTGTAAAATATTTAATCCCGTTTTCTTACTAATTTATTAACGACTAAAAAATACAAACTACAGAAACGGGCCTCAAGCATTATATAAAGGTGCAAGATTAAAAATGTCAGACCGTTATTTTATGAATGAGAGATTCAACACGCTTCTTTATTGATTCGATGTTGTGATATTGCGATCCGTTTGGATGCCTATTAATTCTTCACAACAATAGCCGTGCCCGGCCCGGCATGTTTTCCATCTCGCACTCTATATTGTTGTTTGTAATTGATTTTTTATTTGATTGTAAGATTAGCTGCGAGCGAAACACGGACGTTAAAAAAAGATGGCGAAATCCAATCTAAACTCCTGAGCAAACACCGCGAAGACCGAGACGAGGCGTAGACACAAGAAAAACAAAACTCCGACAGCTCGATCAATGCTACCACGGGCGAACAAAAATCAGCCCCGAGAAAGGATGAGGGCATCCCATAAATTACACCTGCTCGATGAAATATAAAGAGAAGATATTGTTTTAAAAGTCCCGGGCGGGCGATTACGCTCGGCCGCTAGCCGAGACTTGAAATTCCGATAGTTTTTGCGCCAGTAAAAACTGATATTCCGTTCGACCGCGTTCTGTCCGCCGTATATTGAGTTAATGTCGGTCGTGATTGTGCATCTATCCTCGTCTCTTGGTCGGGGTGTGAGCGGGACGGGATTGTTTCACGCGGGGTAGGTTCAGATCGCATTTTATGGTAAGTTGGCGGGACGGCAGGTGCACCGATCCACCTGCGCGATCGGGCGAGATGCGATCGCAAGGACGACGAACTCTGCGGACGGGTATCTCCGGTTAGATAAAGCCATCCATATAACTTTTACATAAATAAGACTAAATATATCAACCCGCCCACCAGCACGCAAGCCGGTGTTTTTTAATTCTAAAACTTCTTTTTATACAGAAACTGTGTTTATAAGATAGGATAAAAAGAAAATATTATAAAGGTACCTGATGATGATAGAGAATATCGCAAAAATGTATAGTAAAAGATGCATAGAGTGCAAAGAGACCTCTACACAGTTTCAGAAGACTAAAGGATAATGATGTTTTATAAAAAAAATATCTTACATTGTACTACAATAATAATACAAGCACCATTCCTTTGTAAAAGACAATACAGACCAACAGTTAATTGCTAGAACCTGAGTAAAATATAGCAACAGTAAAGTATATTTGCACCGCAAAAGTGCCTATCAAAACGGCAAAGATAGTGAAACATAAAACGTAGTGCATGCAAATAGCAGTGGTCGATAATGATGTTTGACGTCTATGAAAGTAAAAGCATTCGTGGATCAAGTATCGGAAGATAAGGATAGCATGAAAACATCAGCAAAGCGAATAGAAGGAAAACTGGGTTAGTCAACATTTTTTTTCGGATTGCAGAGTTAGTTCGACAATTTTATTTGATGACTTTGGTGTCTGATGAAGAAATTGTACCAGTAAGACAAAACTTTTTTATTCGCAAAATATAGCATTTGGCGTGAATTTGAATTTACCAAAAGATTAAGAATTATATTTGACGATTTAAGTGTACATTGTTTATCGCATAAAAAATATAAGTCAAAACTCGTATGTTGAGTGTGACCAATCCTTTTAATACTTGCTTTAAAATTTGAAATTCCTCGATACGCATTTCTGAACCTCAACTAAAAGTGGTCAACCACAAGCTTTGTAAAGTATTTATTTGGATTGATTAAAATATTAATAGAGTTTTCTCAAAGACTTTTTGAACATATAGAAATTGAACATATAGAAATACAAGTGATTTATGTTACTATGGTGTGTAACAGCGAGAACAAATAACTTTAAAAAATCAATTCGGAGATCAAAGGATCCAAAATTGAAGTCTTTGTTAGGTATTTATCAATAATATTGGCCTAAAAGGTAAGTTATCATCAAGTTAACAAACCAAGCTCCCAACGAACGAAAAAAGTCAAAATTTTGCAAAAAAAAAACATTTCGTTAACATTAACTAATTAGCTTATCTTGGAATAAATTATGCGTAAATCCTCTCTATTAAGCCAAACTTCTCTTAACATTCTGAAATAAACGCCAAACTTCAAAGTTTCGACAATACCCACTTCATTATGTAATTACTACAAACGTTGCTTCACCTTATCGAGAAGATAAAGCATTATTTACTGCACTGTTAAATAAATGCAAATCACCTAATAATACTGATAACTAGCAACTAAAACAGTTACACAATTAATTATAACGAATTCAATGTTATAATTGAGCTTTATTGCTTCAGTTTAGAGTTCACAGTAAACGTCAAAACGGCTTTTCTAAATGCAACGAACTATTTACCGCTTTATAATCGGAGTAACGAATACAAGTAGAAAGATAACAAGTTCAGTAAAGAAACTTACACACTCGAGGAATATAGTTATATCAGAAGTAAATAAATGATACTAATTTACATATAGATAATTTTCCATTTAGCCTAATGCACTTCAGTTATTTACTGCTGCAGAAATTCATTCCTCTTGCTCCTTTTAACATTGCAATCCCCGTGGAATATCTAGAGAGGGCATACAATTTATTATTTAATAAGAATAAAGTAATAGCTTTGGGCGTTTTGCAGAGTAACCTTTTTCCTTAAGAAAACCGAGTTTGTATTAAAGATACAAGAATTGAAATATGATTTAAAAGTTTAATTAAGATAGAGGACAAGGAATATATTTTGCTGCCCTAATAATACATTACAAGCTATGTTAAGTTTTGTGCTAGACGGCGCTGAGGAAATAATGTAATTTGTTGCTATACTTGATAGCTAATCACACACAACGGACTTATTTTCCAATTGAACTAATTAAATCGATTGTCAAATATTTGAAAGATGTTCAAAGCATTACTTAAACTTAGAATAGCAGAAAGTAAATAATTCTAAAAACAAATGCTTCAGTGGAAGATTGTCAACGACTTTGAAATAACAATATTAAAGACGATTAACGATTCTTAATATTTTACTTGGATTTAACTAAATGATGTCTGCAAAGTTTCAAGGGCTGTAGAGAAAATAAAATTAAAGTAGCTATTACTTTTTTCAAAGTACTTTCTTTTATATATTTTCTTATCTTAAAATTTACAACAATAAAGGCTGGTTTACCGCTGGCAGATGGGTTCGTGATAATATATCGGCTGTATCTTTTGTCAATTTGAAAAGAATTACATTCCAATTTCTTTTGAATATTATGCATATCACTCGAGCATACATCAATTTTGATATTTTATGAATTTTCAGTATATTCCATGACGCACTTTTAACATACAAACACAACAGATATACAAATCTTCACCAGAAACCAGGAAAGTTTTTCCCCAAATCTCTTGGAACAACATTTATATTTGTCGTGTTTCTAGTTTAATTTAAACAAGCACAGACCGTTGCATAAATCCGGAGCGAAGTAGTTGGTATATCCGGAATATCCGGCGATCGGAAGAGGCGAATTCTACCCGGATATTGAATATTGATCGGACACCCTTAACCCTGATGTATCGTCGATCGTTACCGACCCTCCAGGGACGATAAAGGGATATTTGTTGATTATTCAATTGTGCACAGTAAAAAACACAATTCAGCCAAGAATTGGAACCGAGAAATCAATTGATTGATAGTCATTTGAGGGACGGAATCCAATTTCTGTCGAATCGCCACCCTTTCGATTAAGCTACGACCAAATTGGATTTTCTGTTGTTATATTTCTCACACCCATCTAATTATGAGTTGATTTTGTGATATTGATTTGTCAGAGCTTAACATGGCATCTAATAGGCAATGGTTTGGGCGGTACTGTTAATCCGTTCGGAAAATTCGAAAATATTTGCCCGATACGGAAATCTTATATCACTAGACCATAATTAAAAATCATAATATAATTTTCGTCATAAGTAATAATAAATAAATAATCCCTGGACATTATTCAAACAGCGCCATCTAGCCCCAAAGTAAGCATGAGCTTGTGCTATGGGTGCTAGACAACGGATAAGCATTACCTACTTATATACTTTTTTTTTTGTAAATACATACATATTATACATAGAAACACCCAGACCGATACAAACAGACATGTTCATGCACACAAATGTTTGTACCGTGCGGGGATCGAACCCGCGACCTTTGGTGTAATAGCCGACTTCTCGACCACTACACCAAATGGCTCGTCGAAGAAAGTGTCACGGGACATCTTAATTATGTCATGTCTTATTATGCTAGTTGACTGACACTAAACATGCAGTAAGTTTAATTAAAGCAAAATCCTTTTTCCTTACTCTTTATTAAGTAAACACCGTACTAAGCTTTCACGCTATAATCCTTAGATGTGATCGTCTCTTTTTATTTTTGCATTGGGACAATTCCTTAAATTAACCCCAAACCTAGAACCCCTTTTGTACCGAAATAAGACCTTAACTCCAACAAAACTCGGCTTAACCCTCAATTTGTCCCAGTTTTCCAGCTCCAGTTACATGCTTCTACGGCCCAAATGCAAACTATAAACTATTCAACTGTTGCCAGTAAGTATAACCTACAAAGCAGACTGGTCTAGGCGGTGTGCAAATAACTTATTCATATCGGCTATGTTCATGCTCCCATACGTGTGTTGCGTACTAATATCCCATTTAGACTAGCTATACCTTCACCCTTTGTGCCCAAACTTTGTATATTTTTCAATAAATATTTCATAAGGTCGAAGGAAATACCTGGACAATGTGAAAGTCGAACAGCACCACTATAAAATTGATTGTAAAATTATATCTTGTCTCGTGGAAAGCAAATGTAACTGACACCTTGATTTAAGTACGAGGTGTACAGACGGACTGTCATAAAACTGTTTAATCTGTCACTAAATAATAGCTTGAATATCAACATTCCTATCCGTGGGCGGGAAACAACTAATTTTAATATGACGTAACGGACTTAAGGCTTGAAAATTTTAGCTGTTAAATATTCATTAGTTTACACTTAGGTTGGTATAAATATGAAATTTAATATTTTGATGGATGCTGTTATGGCATTCGGACATTAAGTTGAAAAACGATTCTAGTAAAAAAGGAATAAAAAGTATTTTAGTAGAAAAAAAGTGATTTATGACTTTGTTTATATCGTTTTATGAGATCACATTTTCTTATTTTACTGGAGAATAGCATCCTGTATAGCTTCGTCACGTTTATTTCTCCGTCTTTGCGAGTTTAAATTCCTAAATCCAGTAGCCTTGTTTCCCAGGCGCAGTATCAGTCAACTTCCATTTTATATAAGACAATTTCTGACTCAGAACCACAATTACTGCGAAGTTTCTAGGAATCAAATATGTATTTACGTACCTATCTCCGATCTCACAAACACTCTTATATTAAGACAATTTTAACAATCCGTTTATACTGCTTTATAATTACAGTATAATACCGCCGTAACTAATACCAAAACTCCCACAATCTAATTACATAATTGCCAGCCACTCACGAGCGCTTGATCTGCTTACAGTGTACAAAATTCAGTCCAACATTTCGGTGAAACGGGTCTAGGATAGGAAGCACAAATATTTCAAGTGTAAATTACCTGGTGTACGCGTAACCGCTGCGCGAAGTAAAATGTTTATGAATGTAAGAAGAAAGTTGCGAGCGAGGAACTTTTAACGCCTTTTCGTGGAGCGAGGATTACACGGGAAATGCGTTAGCTAGGCGCTCCATGATTTTTCTTAAACTCAAACACTTGAAAAAATTGTTTGTGCGGCATCGTCGGCTTAACATGAGCAAAGGGATTAAAAAGTTTTCTGTTTCGGTTGGGTCGTGCTGTAAATTGATTATGAGTGCAATTTTTTTGGTTGAATTTCACCAGAATTAGATTTTATTTCGTTTGGTGGCCGAAGATGCTGTTCACAATTTGCAATTTGTTTTTTCAAGCACAAGTCCACGGGTATTAGAAAATTGTTAAACCCTGTTTACGAGAACTGGGAGCTTTGTGTACTGTCGATTTATAAAGTGCGGCGGCGCAAAATAATTCTTCGTTTTAAATGGATAACACATTCACATCATTTTTCCTTGAGAGAAGTTTGAAAAATATTTATTTTCTCACCACCAAAATTGGCGATTAGATAACCGTGAAATACCCTAGTGCAGTCTCAAAAAGTTTAATACAGCTTTCAATTCATAGTTAAAAAATCGTCTGTAATTAAGTCTTGTACAAAATTAACTGAGATATTAAACCACAAAACTTCTTGATTTCCACATAGATCGTTTCTCCAGGGAATTCTGTGTCTGCACTGCGAAGAATGCTTGGAGGAACTTTTTGATTTGGTGCCATCGACTACCCACCCTTCACCGCATTGTGAGATTCCAGCCACGTGGCGGCCCGTCTGGCATGCTTCCAACACGCGCCTCAACACCATTATTTTATTCCTCACACAAGGCACTGTTTCAATGACCAGGTACAGACCTGCAAGTTTGATAAAGCAGGGTATTGGTAAATGTAACAATTTACATTTGTTTGCCGTAAACTACCTTGGAGCTGTGTCTAAAATACAGTAAAATTTAATTGAAAAATTACAAATACTTAGATGGTATGATCAAAAAAACCTTCTTGATTATAATACAGTTGATTAATCTAATCTAAAATAACAATTCCAAATGTGGCTACATTTTGAATTATCGAAAAATCCTATTACGATCGACAATCTTTAATTGATTAAATGCTTAATCCACAGATTACACTTCAATTATGACTAGAAGATGATATGGCTGATTTTTAATATGCAACTCGTCCCGGTTTCTAAATATATCCTACATAATATGTTTCACTAAAGATAATATTCAACGCCATTTATTTTTATTGAAGAAGGGCTTAGGAGAAATACTGATGCGGCTTTTGAGCTTCGTCTCTTAATAACTAAGAGAGAGCCAAGGAGTACCAAATATAGATCAAGTTATGTGTTTCTGAAAGGTCAGGAATGCATTTATGGCTCCCCTTTGTATCTACAAATGCCTATAGATACATACGAACTATATACAAAGGTAACAGGCACTTCTCACCGCCAACACGTATCCCTCCACACACTCGAACATCAAACGGAATCCCAGAGTCCAAGTTATTCTGTTATTTATTTTTGAATCTCTATGCTCGATTCCTTTCTCATTTGGTAGTGTATCATCGGACGGACAGCCTTATTTGTGTTGAGATAAATAAATGTATTGCGGCGTCATTGAACTAGAAGTGGATCGGCCGCAAGCACAGGTGGGTTCGGAAAATACCGCAGTTTTTTTCTTGGGTTCCGTAACAGAAATGTGTCCTTTATTCATTTCGACTTCTACATTGAAGAATTTGTAAAAAATTACACTAACCCTCTACTGTTAATCATTCAAAGTAATTTGATTCATACACCTCTTCATTTGCGATTTGCGAATGAAACTTAGGCTAAAGTAAAGTACTCGTAACAATCGTTCCACTAATATTGTAAAACAGCCAATAAAATATTCATAAATTCAATTGAAAGTAAATAATTTAAAAATGGAGAGATTGTGTTTAGAAATTCTTTTACAGAACAAAAAAAAAAGTCTGCTTTAAACTGGACAGTGCTGGCATAAAATATTCACGGAAAAAAAAAGATTGACTGAACGAATGATTTATTATTATGTAGATGATATTAAGTCCGGAAATGATAATACGGGTCTAAAGGATCTAAGCCTCACGGAACACTGTTTGATGACCACCACCGCGCTTGACCTGTTTTACAACGTAAGTAACCATCGCTTCCAATTATTACGATTAATTGGAACTCTGTCAGTGCTCCGTTTTTGTTTTCGATCATTATTACTGTTCGAATGGCTTCGTATAGAATTGACCGCCCGCAGCTACAGCGCAATGACGGATGTCTTGCCGAATTAAGTCGGCTATCAAAAATGCGGCAACCAGTTACAGATGTTGTATTAGGTGATTATATTCGATCGTATACGTATGTTTGTGTAACATAAATCATTTCGACGGCTTGTGAACTTCTTTTTGTAATATGTTTTTCAAATAAATTCTTAAAGGTCCGAAGGCTGGTGGTAGAGTTATGTAGAGTAAAATTTGAAAGTGACGAATCATAAATAAATACATTTCGTGAGTTCAAATCCCATCTCAGAATCCCGTATCCCGTATTTATTTTGTGTCTGATTGTTAATAACCTATTTAATTACAAATTATTTTTATATATATGTAGTTTAAGTATAATTTATGTATTATTATGTTTGGTCTAATAATTTATTTTAATAATTATCTACCCGCATCTGTGGTGCACTAGTAACATTAACTAATTTATAAATGAAAATTAGTTTTCATGTAAAAAATCAAAACACGATAGCTTTATCCAAACAACTTATTTATTTCATTACATTTATTGTCCAACATAACTGTCTGTCATATAACAGTGTTATATATCGTGTAATGAACATTTCATTGCCCGATTTTATTTTTGAAGTCTGGTTTTTAAACGAAGCATTTATTAAACAATTTAATGAGGCCCGTAGACATTCAATACACGAGGATAAAAATACCAATTATTCGTTTCATTACGAGAAGCGAAGCATTCGTTATTGTAATAGATTCAATGTTTAATCGTGTGTGGTTTAAATTATAGATTAAAGGTAAAACAGTAACCTAAATTGAACTTTATTATCATTTCAAAAGGGTGAACCAATAAAGGGTAACTAGTGCTACATTATTTTAACTTTAGATGAAAAATAAAACGGTTCATACAGGCATGTTCATTTGTGCCGGGGATCGAATCCGCGACCTCTGGTGTAAAAGGTGACTTCTCTGCCATTACCATTACCCAATCCTGCTATATTATATCGGTAGATAAAGTAATAAAGGAAACAAATAATATATTTTGATAAAATAAATATATTTTGTATTGGGGACAGTATGGCAAACATCTCAAAATAACAATTCTTGGATTTCTTGATTCGGGATTTTTATCTACAGATTTTCGATTTTAATAAATAGTATCAGTCTAATATTAACACTGATTATTTCCGAGTAATAACTTATACTTTACACTGATTGATTGGCAATGTATCGTATTTTCGCCAATATTAGTGTCAAGTGTTTCGACAAAAATATATAAATCCAACTTCCAATGAGACTGCTCATTCCTTTACGATCCTGTGAAATTGTCACGTAGCAGAATTATTTTAATACAACCAATTCAAGACCAGAAGCTCCCAAAATTAATTGAACACGTCGACTATAGAGCAAAATTTACCTAAACACAAAACCATTATCACATTCCTTAACTATGAAGGAAGGTTATCGTTGATAGCTCGATCGGATACGACAGAAAACCTACTGCAGGGAGGTCTATCGGATCAATTTTCTTTTTACAACCAAGCGGGCGGCTTCAAAGAAACCAACCAGAAACTAATTGGTGGTAATAGTATACGAACCTTCTTACGACCGACTATTAGGGCATCGAGATTATTCGACAGTGTACACACACGTAATACGGTAAAGTTATTTCGATAATGTTGGTGTTTAAAATGCTTAAAAAGATTACTAATTTGTAGCCCTTTTTAGTTTAATTTAATTGGTAATTTTGAACAGAATTATACAACGATCTGATGATTTAAATAATTTAATATTCATGAAGTAATATTTTCTTGTTTTGTGATGCGGGCAGAAAGGGTTTGGGCTAGATGATTTAAATATTGCGCATGGGATTTCCTGGAGTTACTGAAATATTCTTATTTTTTTAACCCAGTGTTTAATAATTATGTTCAAATCTTTGACCATCGCCCATCACCACCAATCAACCAATCTTCACACAAAATCGTCCAACAACGCCCATCACTACTGCCAAAATTGAAAATGCTGGATGAACAGTGGACTATTAGTGGACCATGTTGGATGGTATTTCGCTCACAACTACACGGAACACTCGGCCGAGATTGCCCTAAAATCAAATAATGCAAATATTAATTATCGAACATCCCATTAATACATGTTGACTAGCATTAAAATTAAAATTGCAATTAAAATGCAAACTCGGAACTTAACAATCCTCTTTTAAAAAGCTATGCGTATGGATAAATTAAAAATGGCGGTATAATTCGCCGCGAAAGTCAACGCGCGAGTTAGTTCCCCAATTAAAAATTCAGCGAGTAGAAAACTGAAATGTAGGCATACTTTTTTAAATAACTTTGCAGTATTTTTTTCTTAAAAGCATGCGTTGCTAGGTAATTCAAGCACCGGTGGCGTTTGTTATTGAATGAACATTGAAAGGTTTTAAATTGCCCCTTGATATATATTTCGTTAAACGCAGCGTGTATTTTTATAGCTACGTAATAACGTGCATAAGAGCACTTTTCTACTTATGACCCCGTGCCTGAGGTTCGAGATCATTATATGCAATAAAACACAACGACTCTGGGTAATTTCTCGAGGTAAAAAAGACGAGACTCACCATTGCCTTCCATAACCCCTACTAGTTTAAGATTGTGCGTTCTTAGAAAGATTTCAAAAGTTAAAGTAACAAGTTAAGTTTTTACAAAAGGGGAAAGCAAACGACCATGTGTGACATCCGATGGTAAGTGATATGATCATTACCTCCTATGAAAAGCTATAGGCTCACAGATGCGTTGCCCGCCTTGAAGAATAGAATATAAAGGGAGTGAGAAGGTAGGGGGAGCGGGGTTCTTGCCTTTGGCACTCTACTCAGCTAAATGCAAGACTCATCTTCTGTGAGGTAGTACTACCTCGGTTGGTACGGCTCATTTTGACTGACAGACCGGAATTTGTCACGGCTACACAAATTTTTAACAGCACTCGACAAAATGTTAACACAAATATTAAATTTTCATTAAAAATCAATAAAATCCATTTAAAAAGCTCAACAACAAGTTAAACCTTCATATAACAAAAGGATTTATAGCTACAACGCTTTCTAATTTTACTTTTATTATAAGTTATATTTAGCATCTCTTTTATTTTTCACGGGAAACTGTTTAAAAGTATCAAAAACAGATCACTTCGGCCGATCCTGATTTTTCTCCGGGAAAGCCTTGGAAAATATCAAATTAATCACGCATCGACAGCAAACATAATACGGTATACTTACTTCTAACGATTTTTTGCTTGAAAAACTCCGCTGAAAAGAACCCGGCAGTAATTTAGAAAACAAGACTTTCTCCAAAGTACGGTCGTATTAGTCGGGGGCGCCAATATGACATATTCGAACCTATCACATATTTACTTTCTAAGGTTTTTTTTCCACACACAGTTGGGTTAGTACTTAAAAATAAAGGCTTATTGCTACATAGGTACACATTGTCTCTGTTATTTTAAAAATACTTAATGCTAAAACTACTTAAATGTTTTTTTTTTTGTTTTTATTCACTGTAAAAAAAAATATGTTTTGACCGATTTTGTGTGATGTATGAGTAAGATATCGGTTATTAAACAGAGGTCACAAATTCGACATTTGTGTTGGTCTAGGTGTTTTTGTGTAATAGTATGTATTTACAAAATAAAATATAAGTAGGTAAAGATTATACGTTACCTACAATATAATGCAAGCTATGTTTAATTTGGTTCCTTTTACAATTTATATTGCTTTTTTAACGAAGGAGTTTCGTCTTTTACACCTAGGCAAAAAAAACATAGAGCTAGTATAAGAAATAACGTTTATATATTTTTGATTCCTGTAGGTATATCGTGATAAAATCTTTCCACCTAAAAGGTTTTTCGAAGTAAAAATAAAAAGAAAAACTGTAAGCGAATGTCCTTATTGCCAAAAAAATCATATAAATATCACGTTATTTTTTGCGCAGTGATAATTAATAGAATAACTTTTATTAGCAACGTTATTTCTGTTATCAAATCAAATAATCGTCCAGTGACGCGGTAACAGGCAATCTTTTTGTTAATTGCTCCAATTACTTTTAACGTTATTTTCCCTTCTTACGACAATCTTTACTTAACCCCGAGGATTTTTCTCGGAATCAGCGTTCTGAAGCTAGTGTGACGTATGATGATTACGTATCATGACGTCAACGAAAAGGGAAGATCTTCCTCCGAGCTAGGTGTCTGTGCTCGGGGACCGCGGCCCAATGTACCGTCTTGGTGTGTTGTATATATGCTAGCCGAGAGAATAACTCTGCTAGCGCGACGCAGGATCGAATATCTGATTGGCTGTCTCAGTGACGTGTGAGTGACGAGTCTCGAAGCCAATGTTTACACGTGCACTTTTCGCTGACTTGCAATCTTGCGTTGTTGTCGTCAGTCTGTCGTATGTAGCGCATTCCGATAGCCGCTACACTAGGATAATCACATAGATATAATTGCCGATTTTGAGGTAAAAAATTATAACAGATGTTTCTTTAATGAGTGTAATAATAATACAATGTAATTTACTTTACAATACACCACAGCGATAAGGAAATTCATGTAATATTAGTAAGCGTACAAAATAATGGCTTCCATCGTTTCTATTGAGTGATTCTCAGTCAGAAGTGCCAATTTGAGACGTCAACTTTTTATTACCTTATTCACAATGTTTCGTATCCAATTTCTTTAGATACACTAGTCCAATATTCAATGTTCGAGGACTGATATTGTTTTGTATAGAATAGAATAATATATATATAAAACGTTTAGCGTCATAAATGTCTTAATTTAAAACAGTTTTTAAACATAGCTTTTTTAAAGCTACATATATAGGGAACGTATAAAAGTTATCGTTGAAAGGAAAATATTACACAAGTAAAAATAATTCTTTTATCAAAATAATTAGCGTCCACTCCAGACATTTTGGCAACTTCCCATTTGGTAAACTTTCCATTTGGTAAACCTTAAACTATACCTACTAAAAAGTTGCGTTTGATAAATATTTATTACTTCATACATTTAATCCCATTTTGGTAAACTATGTTAATTTTCGAAATGGGACTTAATGTATGAAGTAAATAAAATGTTTACCAAATGCAACTTTTTAGTAGGTACAGTTTGAGGTTTACCAAATGGTAAGTTTACCACATGGGAAGTAGCCGACATTTTTCACCCTTAGCACCGGTTTCACCACTAACTTTCGTGTCGGACGGCTACCATACCGCAGCCGTCCGACACGAAGCTTCTTAATTGAAAGCGCCCTAAGAGATAAGTTCTTGATAATAATTATTTATCTGTCAAATAACAACGACGCTGTCTTCCTTTTTTTAATCAACGAATGAGGCAGCATTAATTAATTATTTTTAATTTTTAAATGAAGAACATAATTATAATTGATTTACTTAAGTATAAGAAGGAATAAACATACAAAATTAGAATAAGGTCCCGAACAACTTTGACCAACTTTTCCCACAAATTATTGGGTAAAAGAATTTAAAAAGTTGTTATAAAATGCATTTAACGATTTCATTTATATGTTAAACAATATTCTTATCCACATAAAATCCGGTATACAAGAAAAGCTCATATCTGACCACTACCTCATTTAATTGTAATCTTGAAAGATGAGATTCACCTGACAAACAGCGGAAACGAAACTGTTTCTGAATATTCCGTCTATATCTAACAATCTGGATTTCTAACTGGTTAGAGCAAGATGGACTGCTTTTTTGGTCATAATGCAAAACAGTTTACAATCAAAGGTAGGTATTAATGGAGCAAACTTGATTCATTTATGAAGATGAGAATGCCATAAAGATGGATTTATAACATTTCATTAGGCATATTTTTATTAGCGTATCAATTTTTATGCCAAATGAGATATCTATGTAAATAATGGTAGAATGAAAAATGTTTTTTTGGCATATCCTATAAGTTTAACGTTTTCGCCTACCTTGAACAGGTTAAATCTGCTCTGTGAAGTTCATAATAAATTAGTTAGAGCAAATAATAATTTGGAAGCTGTCATAAAGATTAATAGTCTGTTTTAATTAGATGACTTCAGACTTCGGGTAGGGACAATTGATTATGATTATGCAAACGAGTCAGTGGTTGCTTTAGCATGAAACCATTTGGGTCTTGGATTCAATTCTCGCTCGGAAAATTTATTATGATCGGTATATTTTTACGAAAATATGTCCCTTTTTAATTTAATAACAAAATTTACAATTTGGTGTTATTGCGCTGATTCTAAAATTGAAAACCTTTAAAAGTTACTATCACAAAATATCTCCTGTACCTATTACCGACATAGGTAAGTATATTTTATGAAAAAATGCTTTATGCTCTAATCTATCACTTAACAACTCATATGAAAACGAGTATTATAAACTGTATTTTAGAAGTAGTAAACAATAGCTTTTAAATATTTATATTCAAAAAACTTTAATCATTTCCTTTATTTAAGGATATTTATACATATTATAAGACCAAAAGATTATACACAAATTACCTATAACAGCATTTCTCTAGGATAAAAGCTCCTTGTTTGTCTTTATTAGGATTATATAGACGTTTGGTAAGCTTAAAGCTTTTAAATTCCGCTTGGTGGATATCCATAATAAAATACTTACCTACTATTGTTTGATCTATACATTAATTTATAATATAATGTTCAAAGCAAAATCTACATGACTTAAATAAACAGGTATCATAAACAATATTTATCATATAAATAATTATGATACTTTTGAAACTGCATTAGAATTGCACTTTTGCTCAATTGTAACTTTTTAGAAACAGCGTTTTTCTCAGTATTACTTTATTTGTGTGATACATGTTAGTTTACAGTTGCGTTGCAGTGTTAAAAAAATAAGTCGCACTTCACTCAACATTGTCGTAAGTGCTCTAATTTATGTAAGTTAATAAAAGCTCGAAATCACCACAAACATTGTCGACAAATAACGAACAAGTGATAACACAAACATAAAAGACAAAGTTTATCTTCACAGACAATAACTCAAAGAAACGATGTAAATACTTGTACTACACATTTATCGAACCTTATCAGTCCTACTTCAGTTTAAATGCAATAACAAAAATACATTGACCTTTCAAATGTAACGATTAAATAAATAATCGAGAACATACCTTAAATCCTTAAAATCGGAAAAAGAATGAATGAGTCCTCAAACGTTTGATTTTTAAAAAGTCACAATAAGTCCACAAACACAGGTCCAAATCCAGTTCGGTCACAGCACTGTTAAATCTTGTTTTCGAATTGTATTTTTGAACGGAGATCGCGTTCGACCACGCTTTTGGGAAGACGAGAGACGTGCGGCTCGCTCGGGAGCGTAACGTGAACTGCCGGCATACAGGAGGCAACATTTCTAAATATACACTCCCTAAATGGTTCCCGCGCACCCTATGGGCGCAACGCGTGTTTCATGCAATTTTCTATAAATTTTCGCATAAGCTCTGAAGCCGCGCTGTCAAAAGCTGTTTTCTGAGGCTCACATTGAAAACGCTGGGTGGGTACCCGTAATTCAATTACCTGACGGGTTTTTTAGCAATAAATTAGAGAATTAACGGATGAATGGGTTTAAAAGTCACTGTCGAAATATTTTGTCTATTTTGTTTTCTCAAAGTTTGGGAATAGAAAATGCTTTTGACAGTTCGTTAGAATTGTTTGACAGGTTTTTCAGATTCAGAGTTCTAGGGTCAGTTGAGCAGTGACAAATAAGCATGGAATTAATATTATCTCAAATAAGTTCGTGACAATTTATTTGGCAGGTAACGATAATGTCTTTTTTTTTTAAATTGACACAAGAGATAGCATTTATGTTATTTGGTAGATTGAATTATCTTATTACCACGAACTTTGTAATGTTATCTACCTTTATGGGACGTTTCTATACGTTCCAAAGAATGTAAACTAAAGGGAATCATAAGAAAACTGTAGTTCTAAAGCTATAAATAATGTAAATAGAAGTATACGAACCTTAGGGATACATGCTATACGTATTATGTCCTCATGGGCGGATACTTCCGCCTCCAAAATTATACGTTTAAGGTTTTTAGCCTCCACTTTATTTGTTTATCGATTAGTTTTGTGAATTAGATCATATTTTAATTTTATTGTGAAAAAATAATTTGTTTGTAAACAAAGTCTGACATTATAGTCGCCATAGCTACACGTTAATTTTTTAAACTCTATGTCAAAACTCGTAGCTATGGAATACAAACCTTTGTACACTACTGTAGTTTGACATTCCTTTTGTACATTTAAATATTTTTTTTTTTTTTTTAATTATTTCTTTCCATTTACAATCAGCCATTTACTAAGCTTTAATTAAATTTGTTGTTTACACTTTCTTTGTATTTGGAGATTTTCACATCCTGTGACGTGGAATCTCATTTCATTAGGCACCATTATATAGTTGCCAGTCTTGTCCTACGAAGTCGGTATACACTTTTCTCGGTGTCCGTGAGCGCTTTAGCCAGAGGGTTTATATGCATTTCTAGTCGAGATTTATATGTTTTACAAGAAATCGCCATTTGTTCTCGGATGGTAGGCATTTCCAAGTATGCGTGTACTTCTGAGTTCCTTACAAACCAAGGAGCATTGACTAAGGTCTTTAGAACTTTATTTTGAAAGCGTTGCAAAATTTCGACATTGGAGTGGCTCGCTGTTCCCCAGAGTTCTATGCCATATGTCCAAATTGGCTTGATAATGCAATTGTAAATAATTAACTTATTTTCTAAAGTAAGAGATGATTGCCTTCCTATTAGCCAGTATAGATCTTTTAGTTTTCTATTAACTTGTTCTCTTTTAGCCTTAATGTGCTCTTTCCATGTAAGTTTTCTGTCCAAATGTAATCCGAGATATTTAGCTACTGTTCTCTGAGGCAGTACTGTGCCATGAAGATTCACTGATGGACAGTCGTCTCTTTTGAGGGTGAAAGTGACATGCACTGATTTGGCAGCACTTGCTTTTATCCGCCATTTCTTTAACCATGCACCAATTTTGTCTAGATGTGACTGCAGTTTTCCAGATGCTATGTTTGGATCACGATGTGTTGATAGTATTGCAGTATCATCGGCGTAAGTCGCTGTTGTTACATCAGCAGAATCAGGTAGGTCAGCGGTATAGATTAAATACATAATCGGGCCCATCATTGAACCCTGTGGAACACCAGCCAGGATGTTATTGATAGACGAAAGAGAGTCTTCAATTTTCACTTGGAACATGCGGTCTTCTAAGTATGATCTGATGAGCTTGAAAGCTTCGTGCGGAAAATGGACTTTTAATTTACAAAGGAGTCCCTTGTGCCACACTCGGTCGAATGCCTGCTGCACATCTAGGAATACAGCAGAGCAGTATTCTTTCCTTTCCAAGGCTTGGCGAATTGTGTTAGCTACGCGGTGTATTTGTTCTGTGGTGCCGTGATGTGATTGGAACCCAAATTGATGACTAGGTATTATGTTTTGGTCCTCGAGTATCAGATGGAGCCTTTTCAAAAATATCCTTTCGAATAGCTTGGACATAACCGGGAGAAGACTGATTGGCCTATACGATGACACCTCTGTTTGAGGTTTACCGGGCTTGCCCACCATGATAATTATTGAGAGTTTCCATAGCAGTGGGAAATATTGTAATCTCATCACGGCGTTAAATATAATGGTAATGGTAAATAAAATGGTAACATTTAAATATTAAAAATAAAATAGACAATAAAAGCAGGGGCAGGAGCGCAAATCAATCAGTCTACTGTCAGTCTACCGTCAGTCTAACGTCTGGAGCCTGAAGCCTGAACAACTTACTCAGAGGCACGGTCCTCAGCCCTACTACAGAGTCTATACTCAGAGGCACGGTCCTCAGCCTCCGCCTACCCGACTCAGAGGCACGGTCGTCAACCTCCGCCTACCGCCACGAACCTCCCCATCGCCGTGCGGCTGCTCAACCTGGAGGGGCTCCTCCTAGGGCTAGATCCCTCGAGCCCTTAACTCCGCCGCGGACTCCGCCGCGCCGGCGCGCACCACGAGCTCATCGGTGCGAGCCCTCCGTGCGGCCGCCACTGCTCACCGCCGGGGCGCATCTGCGAGCCCTCCGTGTGCCCTACGCCGCTACCTGCGCCGTTTTGGGGCGTGTGCCCTGCGTGTCTGCCTACGTCGCTAGAAGCGTCTGCCCTCCCCTGCGTGTCGTCTGCCTGCGTCCTACACCCTAACCTAACTTAGTCTGTAATATAGGACTTAGTCTTAGTCTGTAATATAGGACGTGCTATATTAAACTTCTGGCTTTCAGTTCTATCCTCTTCTTTTATTTCAAGTTTTTGCTCCGTTACCTTCCGTAACGTGACAACTTTTTGTAAATAATAAAACTAGCCCTTTTTTATCAGTCGATTACAAGTACCTATTTTATAATATGCGGTTCATCATTTATTCATTTGTTAATTTTATAGTTTTACACAAGAATTAATAATTCAATCGAGCACATAATTAAAAAAATAACGTTTACGCTACCTATATAACGGCGGGCAATATAATATAACAATATAACAGAAAAATTTAGACTCTTGTTGAACGAGTTGCTTCAATTTGTATTAGATATTTTCACCCTAAAAGCAAATAGGTTGCCATCGATTCAACTTTTAAAGTGCGTCTACTTTGTAACCAGAAAACTGCAATAACACTTTTAATGCGGTTACAGACAGTCGTAACGTATAGACCGACAAACTTTTCTGTTCCGGTGGCCAAAATTGGAACTACGTGAAATGCAATGCAAAAACGATATTGAATGACAGTTCTAAATAGACAGTAGCGACGCCGCCACCGGAACAGATAAGTTTGTCGGTCTATAGTTAAATGATTCCAAGTCAGACACTACTTATTGGAAAAATAGTAATGTCGGAAAAAGTTATGACTCTGTAGTAAGAATAATGTCCCTGAGAGTTTAAGCAATCATTCGTAGCAATTTGCAAACGTTAGCATGTCTCGAACAAAGGACGGATTGCATGATACCATCAGAAAGTTAAATTGGAATCAAACTAGCAGAAGTTTCCTGCTGGATTCTTCGCAGTAGGGGTGGCACACATTTGGTCGAGGCGGGCTTCGTCTCAATAAACAAGTCCCAAGTTGGACAAACATTTTGCCATCGGACACTAGAACGCTCAACGGGCTTCCATCCATATTCAATTATCGCTCTTGTCATGAGCCACATGTTTTTATTGCAGATAACTACGTTGTCGGGGGCTGCATCACCCAACGATAAATTCGTTGGTATCACCTCTATAAAGTGTTTTTATGCTAGGTACTTTAGTTGGCAGCAAAAAAATGTTGTCTTGAATTGCGGGCGGGGGTAGCTCCCCAACGTCCACATTGCACAGGTCGCCCGAGTCAAGTCTGAGGGTCCCCTTGTTTCTCGGGTGGCCCTCCCTAGGCGCCACCCCGACTTGAGGCCTCTCAAGTCGGGGTACCCGGGGATGGGCTGGTCAATAGCCACAACGCTGGCACCGGCTTGTCCCAATCGGGTGTGAAGGGGAACCGGGGGGAGCTTAGTGGGTAGTGGACGCTTTAGTCTCGAGTCCCACACACGGCCGCAGGTCTGATTGCCTGCGGTTATGGCGCATAAACGCATTCACCTGCAAAAAAAAATTTTGTTTCGTCTGTTTTGTGAGAGTGCTGGAGGCCCACACCCCTTCTTCAAAGGCCGGCAACGCAACAGCGATCCCTCTGGTGTTGCAACTGTACATGGGCGGTGGTGATTGCTTACCATCAGGCGACACGCTGACTCGTTTGCCGTCTCTGACATAACAAAATATATACCTAGTGTCTCAGTGGCGTAAGTCCTTTGCAGAAAGAGAGGCACAGTAACATTTATGGCTGTTATATACGGCGGTGCAGACGCAGCCTGTGTCGTGTTTAGTCGTAACTTAGCCTTTATTAGCTCTGTTTTTCGTTCGCAGCCTTTTAACGTTATGTGTACTCTAAATATCATGCTGCAGAGATACATTAGTGGGAAAGGTAAGTGCCAGCTTTGGAAAGATTATCGTATATGTTTTTTTTTGGTATAATGGCTCAGTAGTCTGTACAATAGCTTCTCTTGTCTTGATAGCAGTTATATATTTTCATGACAACCAGGCGTCCTTTTCGTGATTCATTGTCCTATAAGCTTGAAGTAAAAATGTAAACCAGTTTTGAGAATAATAAAACAAGTGAGGCAGAGGACGGCCGCCTACGAGATGGACAGACGACCTGGTGGGAAAAGTTGGGATACACGGGATACAGGTCGCTTTAGTTTGGGCATTTTGGAGGACATTGTGGGAGGCCAATGTTCAACAGTGGACGTTCTATGGCTGATACGATGATGATGAAAACGGAAACCGACTGTGACGGATCGGTAAGTTCACCCAGTCACGCGCCTTTTGGGAGGAATACACTGAGTTGCCTCCTTTCTAGGGTAAGGTCTCAAGAAAGTTGACGCTGAAGTGTGGCGCTGACGGACTTCTATAACAGAAACAGAAGAATTCACGCGGTTTCTGAGTAATTTTCTAACGGTGCATCTACACCGCATTTCCTTTTTGTTGAGCAACACTGCATCACGGTAACATTACGTAACATTATGTTACTTTTGTGGCTTCTTGTTGCCGTTTGTTGATTGGTACACATATCGCACCGCATTTGCTTTCATAATATGACGTTTAGGGTAACGCTGGTTAACATACAGTAACAGAGCAACATTTATTAATAATTAAAAACTTTTTGTTGTCGATTGCTAAGTAACCCTTGAAAAAGTAGTAACAAAAACACTTACGTTTCGGATGCACGGTAAAAATATAATCCGTGTTGTTTTATTTGCGAGTTATATGAACATAAATTGTCACTATATAATAAAATTACTTCGCGGTAAGGTCGTAGCGCGAATGTATTTTTAGTTCATTCGGGGTAGGGTCCTCTTCAGCGAGTGGCCCTCAATCGCCTCTCGCTTCCGAGTGCCCATTCGCGCTACCAAGCTATATGTAAGTATAACGTGATACAGATTTCGAAAGATAAAATCTTTTATCAAATCAAAGCAATGATAACTGGTTTGCGTCATTTATCAAATGTATGTTAATTGATGTGTGTAATTAATGTTTGGGCACGCCCAAATGATATGTGTTTTAAGAAACTGATTATGTTATAAAACAGTTTTTTAGACTATATTTTACTAATTACATAAATGTATATTAGATTATGATTTATAACTCATAAGTTAATCTTTTTACTTCTGAACTATTCTCCTCTTTCTGCTTTGTTCGATTCCCATCGGATCAAAATTCTTGTAATACATGCAGTATGTTAGAAATGCGAAATATGTAAATCTCTCAAAAAGATAATATTAGAAAATAAGGTCTCCGAATATACATATATCAGAGAAAAAGATTATCATAGGTAGGTACTTTAAATGCGGGTAAAATACGGGTTCAATCGAAAGCGAAAAGTTGTTAAAAGCCGAAATTCTTTTACTGAGCCTTTTGTCCCTAGTGACTGCACCATGATGCAAGATTTGGTAAGCTTTTTTTACATTTGAGCAACAGCCATCTGAACTTCATTACCCTTAACAAGGGCCCTAGATCAATAATAATGTATCATGGTTACATTGCCATTCTATTGAACAGATTTTCTCAAGATTTTCCGTCACTGCCCAACTAGTGGAAAAAATGCACATATAGAAAAATCCAATCCAATCCATTCATTCAAACTTTGGACCTCACATGACAAACAACGTATGACCACTTGACTTTCACTTCTTCAAATCCCAAATATACCTACATGATCAAACCATAAATTGAAATACTAACTTTCACAAAACTACAAGACTAATATAAATAGCCACAGTCCTTAGCAACAATGTTCAGTCTTGACCTTTAACCGAGTTGATTATAGTTGAGCAAGTTCAGTACAAAAATGTCAGTCCCATCGCAAGACAATATTAGGCGAAACGTGCCAGAAATATTGGGACAAATTTGCCACCTGTTACGGGAAGAATACGAAATGCCAAGTAATCCAGTAAAAGTTAGGTGCAAATATTTGCAGACTAGAACAACGTGCACACACAATCCATATTATTAATTTTGCAACCAAATGTAAAAGAATAATTTCGTAAAGTAACGTACAAACATAGACTAGGACCTTAGGAAACTATATAGGTTTTTTTATGTCAGAATAATGCTCAGTACAAGTTATTGGATAACAGAACAGGAAGTGTTTTTTTTTTGTCCTTCTTTCAACATGGTTTTGTCAAATATCTTGGTAGGTGGTTAGGCAGATTTTTATCCCGAAAAAATATCACTTTCATGCAGAATGAAGTCTTATACTCCATGAGGGCAAACCACGGGCGGAAAGCTAGTATATTAATAATATTTTAGACTAAATTAGAATGAGTGCTTAATCAAAGCATACACTATAGAAGATGAGTGATAATAGTTATCAGTTAATGGTGATTAAGCCAGTCTATTATGAATTTGATCTTATTAAACAATAGTTACTACGGAATATAAAATAGGTAGTCTTTCTTTGCTTTTAATTCGTTTCACGCACATTAATGTTTGTTCTGTCAGGGAGTTAAATCCATGATCTCCAGTATGTATACTTGTAGATAAAAAAATAAACTCATGTCATTCATAAAATGAATCTCTCATAAATCAATACGATGAAGCCGACTCAATCCAATATCATGCGATTACGAACAATATCAGCAATGCAATTAACATTTTCATTAAAAAAGGTGTAGGTAATTAGGGATGAAATATTCTCATTATGTCTAGTGTAGATAAAACCCACATAAATATTGAATATCTCCCGTAAATTGCTTTCCGCGAAGCTGCGAGTTAAATGCGTGATAATTGGATGTAATGAAATCGTTAATCATTTTCATTTTGAAGTGATCGCGGTTTGAAGATTATTTTATTCTTGTGGTTGTTGCTCTATTTTAGTTTTTCGTTTTTCATTAAAAGCTTATTCGATTGTTCTTTTTTCAGTTGTTTGTATGAATAAAAATATTAAAAGATAGTGGGACAAGCGAGGCACCATAGAATAATTTATTTATTCTATGCAAGGCACAAAATCAAAGTTTGACGAACCATTTGGTGTAATGGTCGAGAAGTCGGCTATTACACCGAAGGTCGCGGGTTCGATCCCCGCACGGTACAAACATTTGTGTGCATGAAATGACCGTTTGTATCGGTCTGGGTGTTTTTATGTATAATATGTATGTACAAAAAAAGTATTATAAGTAATGTTTATCCGTTGCCTGGCACCCCACCCATAGCACAAGCTAATGCTTAGTTTGGCGCTGTGTAAATAATGACCAGAGATATTTATTTATTTATTAAAGTCTGCTAAGGCTATGCTGCAGATAGTTTCTATCTAACCTGCCGAAATAAAAGTACCACCCTCTTACAGAAGACAGACAGAGTAGGTAGTAGCTTCGCTATTGCGCTTCATTTGGTGAGTGGGAGTGCTAAGGGCGCAATTCTAAAATGGAACAAATGTGAGCAGGAGTGGCGCCCGGATGGTAACGCAAACTTTTTTATTTCTTTTACAATCACATAATGCTCCGCCTTTCAAGCACGTTGATTTCAAGTGCACATACGAGTATTATAAACTTAGGTAATTATTATGATATAGTATATTATTTAGCTTGGTCAAGAGCTAAACTGAATGTGAAGGCAGGTATTGCATGTGCTTGTTTTTACTGTATGTTGAATAACTAATACCTGTCATCCAGAAGTTCATACAATCTCTAAACTAAGTAAGTTCCTTAAGGCACTAGTTGCACATAAAACGCAAATTCAAAAGATAATTGTTGTTGCTTTTATTTGTTTTTTAGTTCGCAATTATAAACTGGAAATAGGTAATTGAAAATAAAAACCTATAAAACAATGACAGTAAGGCGAATAACTTTTAAACTGTCAGCTGGTCAAATTGGTAAAATTTTACACTATACTATTTCTAAAGCTTTTTTAAAAGGCTATTTCTCTTTTCAATTTGTCGAATGGACAAAAAAATACTCTAAATCCACCAAACTTTACCATGTTAAATTATGTTTGGAAATGACATTCGTGCAAAAGAATTTCACGGGAAATCAAATTGCTAAATAAATACTTTGACTTTTGACTTTGACTTTCCCCTGCACAAAATAATATAAAACATTTCCACAAGAGCGATTTACAGCGCCACCTAGATGATCTTAGCGGCATTGGTTATTCTAAGCATGGGAGGAAAAGTCTAGCTTGATTATTAAACTACTCGGCAGAGGGCATTGGTATGGGCATTTAGAATGCATTTTTAAACAAATGACAAATAATTGATTCTTTTTCATAATCGTCTTTTTCTGTGCTAAATTATAAAAAGGAAAAATTTGATTGTTTGTATTGAATAGGCTCCGAAACTACTGAACCGATTTAAATAATTCTGTCACTGTTGAAAAGCTACACTATCCCCGAGAGACATTAGGGACAAAGGCTTTTGATCCCGAAAATGTGGGGGAAAGGGGGGGAAATTTGAAAAAATAAATTACGCGCGGGTGAAACCGCGAGCGAAAGGCTAGTATTGAATAAGTATAGTAAAAATTATGTCAGACATTACAGGTAAGTTATAAAATTTAATATTTATACAGAATATAAGATCTTGAAAAGAAAAAATCAGTAGTAAATAGTGTACTTCTAATAACTATCGTTTTGATCCCGCTACAATATTTTTAATAGCCATATGCTATTCGGCTTAAATCTCATCAAAATCCGTTGAGTCATATTTACGTGAAGAAGTACTTTCCATAATATCCAGTCCAGAGTAGGTAATTAATAGTTTATAAAAAAATATTGTAAAACACTTCAATTGAAAAAAAATAGCAAGAAGTCTACAAAAATAACAATTGAGAGAGTAATTTATTTCCAGGTTTGTACCTGGGGGATTTTAATTGGTATTTCTGGCGATGTTTCACGATCTTCTCGCCGAGTAATCAACGTCGAATTCCCTCCACTGATTAATGGAGAAAGGATAAATGTTTCAAGTGTTTTATTTGCTCGACTAGGACTAGGCATGATGTTATAGGCACATGAAAACCTGACATGGAGAAAATTTGCTTCCCGTTAACAAAAGTTTCAATTACAAAATCACATACCTACATTGACATTATTTTAACAATGTTTAAAGCATTTTGACTGCTTAATGGCGATATAAATATTAATATATTAGAAAATATCCAACTTGTCGAGGTATCAGGCGGGACTCGAACTCGCGCCCCTCGCTGTCCGGACGAGTGCACTACCAACTATGCGCCTGGCGCATAAGCCACGGTCGCCACATGCGCCATGTCCCAAATTAGCACTCCAATAATCAAGTTAAACTATGTACGTAAGTAGACATCTGACAAACACAGTTCGGTAACGAACAGAAACAAAATTACTTTCGCAGCCAATTAGGAGGTGCACCTTAATTTGTCGAATATTGTTTTTCTCACGGTCACAGTATGAGTTTGGAAAACTTTGTGCGGCAATTATTTTTGGGAAACATGAATGTTGAGAAACGGTACGGGGAAATTTCTAATAATTTGTTTTTCTTCTACTTATTTCCTTAGTATTACGACTGATTTTCTGCCATGGCTCAGAGAATCTCTCAGAGATTCGATTAATTATTACAGCAGAAAGGCAAACATTTGAGAATTTCGCTAAAAGAGTTTATTATGCATTGATCATTATTTGAAAACATCTCAATCTTA
This sequence comes from Mecyna flavalis, assembly GCA_949319885.1. Lineage (NCBI taxonomy): Eukaryota > Metazoa > Arthropoda > Insecta > Lepidoptera > Crambidae > Mecyna > Mecyna flavalis. The sequence continues at coordinate 15,312,356 of OX439426.1, forward strand.
CATTTACATCTAATCTTTCAAATTATCATGATTCAATAAAAGATACATAATTGCTAGGTAGAGTTTCTAATTATAGCTTGTAATAGTACATGTACATAATTATTTAATATTTAGTGTAATTATGTTTTGGTTTTTTCATTTTCTTCCTACATTATATTCCTTTCTTATCTTACACATTGATTCTTGACATTGAAGAAAAATACAGGCACAACCTGAGGGCCGGTCAATCGCCATAAGGTGGGCACCGTCACGTCTCGTATAAGTTTGAGGGGGAAACTGGGGGAGTTTAGTGGTAGTAGGACAAACGTCTGTAATCCCCCATTCAGCCCCCCCCCCCAGATCTCATGCGCCTGCAATCTCTGTAACTGTTCTGTCTAAGACTTATAAAATGTTTTAAGCAATGAATAATAATTATCTATATGTTATCTTGATAAAACATTGGTTAGCAATTATTTTTTAACAAGATTATCATCAATGCGGGTAGTGATTATGACATTCCGAAAAATTCGATTATAGACAGCAGTTCCAATATCTATTGAACTAAGGTAGGTACTTAATTTTTTTTAACGCGGGAGCAATTTCTACTCCTGCCGATTACACAAAACCAAATTCTCCAAAGCAATTTATATTTTAGTAAAAAAACCCAATTGTTTTATCATTTCCTCTCCAACAACATAACATAACATTATTAATATTATTATCATGTAACAATTACTTAGTTATACAAATGGAATTGTACAATTGTTTTTTATCCCTAATAAAATAAAATAAATAAATAAATAACAAAAATGGGGATAATCTAATTTGCCCAACCAACTTGAAACATTTGCACAAAACACAAATCGATCGGAATGTTTGGTCACTCCTCAAATCAGTTCATAACAGTCGAACCCGCGCATTGTTCATCAAAGCATAATCCAGCACGAGCTAATCGTATTATCATTATCGTAATCTAGTAATATCTGTCGATGAAGTGGCGTTTATCGCTAATCGTCCGCCGGACAATTCCTAAGGTCTTCAGTCATCAATTGATGTTTAATTGGAATAGACGACGCCTATAAAATTTCGGAGTTACCTTTTAGTTTATTTGTGGTTATCGGAATGCTCATTCGGTAGCATTAGACATGGTGAGTGATTATGTATTGGTGACTTATGATTTACGTTCTGTGAGCTTCTTTGAATCAGCTTGGAACTTCGACGAGTTACAATCGTTTAAAATTTGCAATTTCAGGAGGAAGATAACGTTTATGTAGAAACATGTTAATGTCATTGTCTATGTTTCTAAATTATTAAAAAACCTCTGATGTTTCTTTACATTCACTTACATACATTATGTTTTTTTGATTGAAAACAACAATCAATTAAGCAACCATCGCGTTAATTTTGTTTAAAATAAATAAACTGCAGTTGGAAACATAAAAATCGAAATGAAAAATTAATGTTTTTCCTAAATATTATTAATTGAAATAAACTTTTCACTAATAAGCACATAAAGGGCCGGCTTCACCGCTATCAGAAAAGTTCGTGGTAGGTAATTGTTGATGGACAAAAGAAACAACATCTCAGTTATGTGCCAGACAAATTAAATTATTTCGTATTGCGTAATTCAAAGAAATCAAACTTAATGGCAATATTTAAATCGTTTTCTAAAAATGAATAAAAATAACTTAGAGTTAGTTTCTATAACATCTATTTTACATACTACTACTGTACATACTATATAATTATATATATCTTAGTATGTATTTACTTACTATTACTCACTTATTATATTCGTATCTTTTTCTTATTTTCTAATAAAAGTAAAGAAATAAACATAAGTTAAAGAACGATAAACAACGCAGTCGTATTTCACAAACTATAGTAATAAAACAATATTAAAAGTTTAAACATTTTCAAATCTTAACAGTAGATAAAACACAATATACCTTTTAAATTTATGTTCCAGTGGTAAAAAAAGATTGATGTTTAATTATTATTATGTTTACATTTTCTTTTATCAAAACTCTATTATCAAATAACTCACAAATACATATCTCATTATAACTAAAGGACTATGAAGATTTTTGTATGGAGGCTGGCTTACCTACTAGTTCACTATTTTGATTTCTTTTCAAAATGGCGTGCACTTAAAAATCCTTTAAAAAATGGATACCTTATATCAATACAAACATAAAATGTCATGTCAATGCACTTTGTATAACACATTCGGATTTAGTATCAAAATATACATACTAATACATACATATAATGCATTTGAAAGGCCCGAGGCCTATTTTTTAATGACCTTGTTTACATCTGGAAAATGCTTTACGCATACGTTCTCTGTAAAAGCAACGGGAGAGGATAATTATGTTTGATGCAACTCAATGAAACAAATAAAACTACACGATATTCACCATTATCAAGAGTTTAATAAGATAAACGCGACTTAAAAATTCATTAGCATAACTTCTTCAAAGCATCCCAAAACCGGTGAATGCCCTGTGGGAATAAAACGGCTAATACACTTACCAAAGCAATCACTCATATATCACTTATACAAATAGAAACTAAACAGTAACTCACAGTCAGTGAACTGTTTCTCCTTTTATCACCATACTCAGTAACTTGCTAGTCTTGCTAGAGAAAACACTGAGTGAGGAAAAGCTGCATTATAGTTGAATGGCTGTGTAGCCATGATCCAATTGGTCTGGTTTCCCTGTTAAGGTGGAAGCATACACTGACTAGATCGGGACAAGATACTCGGAGGAAGAAGTCTTCGAACCCAGTAACAGGGTTCATGGCAATAATTAAGTTTAAAAAAGTACCGAAATGATTTTTTTATGTAATAATAATAATAAAATAAAATGTATTTTATTTCTGTAAATCATTTACAATAAATTGCCGGGGCTTCCCAGAAAGTAATCAGATGATACTTGTGTTGGGAAAGCCTCGCTCCTCCGAAGTAGTTTTAACAATTAGGATTTACGATAGATTACTCGTATATTATTATATTTCAATTACTTTTTTTTTTAAATTTACAATAAAGAAGAATTGGATGAAAATTGGATGCCTGTGTGTATGTGTGTTTGTGTGTGTGCATGCATGTGTGTATTTGTGTAGTGAGTGTGTGTGTGGGCGTGTGCACGAGTGTGTGTCTGGGGGGTGAGTAACGTGTACGTACCTATTTGTTTGTGTCGTCTTGTGTCTATAAGAGCTCAGCGAGCTCCAGTCTTTATGTTGATCTTTGCAAAATACTTTCCACTTCGGCGTGATTGAGAATAAAAAGCCACTCAGTCATAGCTCTCTTACACTCGTAAAGTATTTTATGTATTTGTATATTATGTATTTATTACTATCATATAATATCATAAAAATTAGTAAACACGTGTTGTTATTACAACAATTATTTTACCACGACGCGTGATGAAGTTAGAATTGGGTAATAAACTCATTAGAGACATTATAAATAATCCTTTTATCGGCCATCTTAAATAAGTAAAGTCCCTAGCGAATGTTGAAATCACACGCAAGACATTGCTTGTAATGTAATGTTTATTTCTAAAGTATATCGCTTACTATATCGCTCTATATCTGTCAGATAAACTGAATGCATAAACATCAATATCGGAAAGACGTCAAGAAGATAGTACTCGATTATTTCTTTCATTGGTGATAAAATTATTCTCGAACTAAGTTCTCGAATAATCTTCGTTTAGCTCCACAACTTATAAAAAAAAACTTTTTAATATTTTTTTTTAATAATTCACACGGGTTAAAACTATCGTTTGTAATCAATGACAAATCCTTATCGTGACCTTTGCTTTGAATGAGGCTAGACAAAGCTGTGCCATAGGTGTCCCTCTAACGGAAATCATATTTTGTTATTTTTTTTTTTTGTTCGTACAATTAACTGAAGATCTAATCGCTGTTGATTGATGTGATTTATCCATCAATTACGTACGCAAATCGATGCCAGATAAAATTCAAAACAAAACATTTACATTTAAGGGAACACACACGAAATGCTTGCACGCGCCGAGATCACGCCCAAGTCCTCTGGTGTATTAGTCAACTTCTCAATCATTGCACCAAATTGGTTTTCTTGTATAATATCTGCATCCCTCTCTTATGACACCTCAAAATCAGCCTGTCTCAGTCCTCTGCTGGTCGTAGGCCTCTCCAAACGCTTGCAAGCTTTAGGAAGATATGCTCATAATCACCACGCTAGGCAAGCGGGTTGGCAATCGCAGGATGAAGCTTTCGCTTCGGTGACACTGCAGCCCTTCACCGGCCTATTGACTTTATGTGACCGCCTCCGTGTATAAAAAACCCGGAGGTCGTGGGTTCAATTCCCGCCTTGGGTCTGGTTGGTAGTATGGTTTTGCAGAATCCGACTGTCTAGCTACCACCCCCACAGGTGAAATCTGCCGCGATAACATCTTTGGCTGTGTTCCGGCAATTATAATGTGGGAGCCAGTACACTTAAAATCTAAGGCTCGAAGGTCAGATGTAAAGTGTCCCTCAATGGAATAGGCCGCAGTAACTGCTTACGATAAGGTGGGCTGCTTACCTGCCTGCCAACTGACGTTGTATGACATCTAGTATTATGATATTTTGTACAATTTATTTTAATTTTTCAGGATGAAGACTACTCTCGAACCACGGGGTCCGTAGTACTCCAAGTGGGGGCTCTGGAGCTCCTCACAAGGTATTCTATGAACACAACCAGAGTGACAAGCGTATTATCATCCTTACACGAATTCAGGACGCAAGAGGCAGAACAGACCGGAGGAAAACAGTGGAATTGGAAGTATTTAAGGGTATGTTCAATAGCAATAGAGATTTTACAGCTTAGGTACACGTGGTTTATCCTTGATGATGTTTCATCATCATCATCATCATCAGCCTATATACGTTCTCACTGCTAGGACACAGGCCTTATCTCAATTGATGATGTTTACTACAGATTTTCTTATTTTGAAGTTGAACCACTATAGTGGAGTCATTTTAATAGGTAACATTTGACGGTTCATTTATGCAAAGCAAAGTGCTACTTGTGTACATCAGGAGTAGAGTCTAATTTTCTAAATAAATAATTGTATTAAAAAACACTGATGTTGTTTTCTTAAGTTTTATTCCTTTAGCGTAAGGTACATTTTTCTACAACGGAAGTCAAGCTACCCACGCCGCGGTCGGTTAATGGATGGGTGACCGTTCTGACCACATTAGTGACATTTATTTCGAGCGTCTCCGTGCTTCGGAAGGCACGTTAAGCTGTTGGTCCCGGCTGATAACTATATGTAGATATTAGTCGTCAAGCCTAGTCAGAGGCCATTTGGCGGCTTGATAACATCTGACATTAAGGTTGGTCACTTGCCTCGCGCACCCCTCCACCAACCCGCACTAGGCCAGCGTGGTGGAGTATGGCCCACACTATCTCACAATTGAGATAAGGCCTGTGTCCCAGCAGTGGGAACGTATATAGGCTGATGATGATGATTATGATGATATTTTTCTTTGCATAAATAAACTGTCAAATGTTATCTATTAAAATGATTATATGAACTTAATTAAAACCTTAGACCAAAATTACCACAACCAGGAGCCAAAAACTTGTAGCTTGAGCCGATCAACAACTCAAACGTGCTGGCACACTAAGTTGGCACAACTGTATGTGGTTAATCAATAAAAATGTATCGAAACTTCAAAAAACGTGCATCCTCACAGCAACGGATTAGATTGGTAGGATTGTAACAGTGTTTATATACTTACGATTAACATCAATTTATTATTATCTCTAAAATATTATTGTGTTGTTCTTATTATATAAAAACAATTGTTGTCTTAAGCTAGCTTTGTATGTTGCAAAACAGTTGAAGTGTATTTACACAATTTAATATTAAGTGGTGATACCACTGGTACCTAATAAATACCAAAAGATAAACATGGCTATTACTTGAGCTCTAGATATATTCCTTGCTAATTGAACATGGCTAATATTATATACCAAATATTATAATACCAAAATTGTTTTCCATTTCATTTAGTGGGACGAACGGGAATAAACCAGAATTTGTACTGAATCGGATATTAAACCTAGAGCCAAGGTAGAACTCTGCCTAAGCTCCTACTTTTCAGAAGACATGTTTAACCACTAAAACGTTCTGGCACTCTGAAGCTTAGCTTTCTATTTGTAATTTTATACCGATTTTATGTATTCTATTATGAAATGATTGCTACACGGAAATGCATTATATATTATAAAATCACTTGATATATTTTACTAATTAATCACTTGATGAGATACCCACGTGGAGATTGCGAATGCATCGTAGTATTTTGGATTAACGATTTGATATCAGAAATTATAATATTACAGCTAAAAGGATTAAAAGCTTTTCAACAATTAGAATAGAACAAACATTTATACAGACAGCCAGAATGACTTTCGCATTTATGATATTAATATGGATTTCTTGCAACTATATCTAAAAAAATGTTTTTGTTACAGGACCAATTTGATCAAAAAGATCTGGAAGGTTTATATAGAAAGTATGATGATAAATTAAGAGAGACACTCGTTTTTATTTTTATTACTTTATTAGTTATATTCTCAACTATACATATTGTATTAGTTCTAATTGGGACATTCTTACAGGTAAATATAACTAATAATTATAAATCGTATATTATTATGTGTGTTGGTATAGTTTTAGGGGCTAAAGACCCTCACTCACTCGAACCTGTATAATTATATATTTATCCCGCAAACAATGTGACGTCCCCCTATGGTAAAACTCCATTCAAAGTGGCGTCCACCGTCATTTGGCGTCCGCATACCGGACGCCACTTTGTTGGAGAGCAGCACTTAGGTCCTTTCGGTCCTAGCTAAGCGTAGTACAATAATTGATGGAAGCCAAAAATCGTGTAAATGGCTGCAAAAAAATATTAAAAAGTTCCAGCAAAAATCTCAGAGCACCTGTGGCGCTGCTGTCGCGCGTATATTCAAAAAATGTATATCCAGAAAATTTCCTGACCATGGACTCGCCTTTTTGGCGTCCACCAATGCGACGTTGCCACCCCGCTCTGGCCTCTTCGACAAGAGGTCAAAAGTAATATTTTAAGAATTTTAACAATATACATCGTATTTGGTCACTTACGCGTTGCGTAATATTCGGCGTCCGCTATTTCGCAAAAAATATAAATCTTTAAAGAATTAAAAATTCAACACGAATGTTATTAAGTATGGTAAAAAGATAACAATGTCCGTTTGTCTGTTACATTTTGACACTTAAACTGAACCGATTAGAAAGTGAAGAACATTTTGTCTGTTTGTACACGCTGTTCTCCGGAACTACATGATAGATTTTAATGAAACATTTTTTTTTATACCTATATTATACTCGTATTGCTTTACTAAGCCTGGCAACATAGGTATAGGCTATAATTGCTTCTGGAAATTAACACCTGGTGTAGAATCACAGGACACCAGCTAAACTACCTCTAGTTTATGAGTTATAAAAATTGCACCCTGGTAAAAATGGTGTGTCTGATGAACTGCCGGAATAATAAAATCGAAGAATTAGAACATATTCTGATGTGAAACTCTAAGTACCTAGCTTTACTATACCATAATATAGGAATGATATCTAAGCAAAATTTGTTCAAATTGAAGACCTTGTTTTCTAAGAAAATGTAATTTTAAATCCTCCATCTACTTTGGTATGATTAAAACTCCACGCGAACGAAGTCGCGGGCACAAGCTATCATATTAAGACCATATACGGACGCCTAATAACTGTATATGTGACGTTGAATAGCCTAGCGATCTTGAGGACGATTTAACTAGCATTCCGCCCGCGGCTTCACTCGCGTAGACCCTATAAAGCACTATGAAACACCCCTGGGAAGTGAACTTCCAAAAACCATTTCTTAATGGGAATTTGCACATTATGAAGCACCACTGTACAAATTTTCAAGTTTAGTCTGAACCCCCTTTTAACCCCCCTTGGGGGGTGAATGACCAAAAACTCCTTCTTAGTGAGAGCTTACACAGTATGAAGATCCCTTATACAAAATATCAAGGTGATATTAGGTATTTCTCTTTATCTATTTATTCCTCTTATAAAGACTATCATGTCGTTAAAAATATATAAATATAAATTTGGTAGGTACACAATCTAAAAAATATAATTAAATATTACGTGAAAGACGGACATACATTTACTATTCAATCTATTCATCTATGCTCATCCCAACATAACAGACATTTTACTTGTGGATACAATAAATAAAATTTTAACATTGTGGCGTCCGTATATTAAACACTTTACAAATATTGGAATAAATTAAATGTTAAACGGTGCACTACAGACAAGCAATAGGAAAAGAAAGAGATAAAAAACCCAAAGATGGCAACGTCGCACTCCCAAGTCCCGTCTATCCTGTGAGGACGTCAAATAGTCGATGCCATGGGTAAATTACGATCAATATACCCAGGACGCCAAAAATTTATCACCATGGTTCGGAAGTCAAAAATGTTCGGGCATGACTGCAAGACGAATATCGCGAAATTTAAAATTAACGGAAAATGACGTATCCTACGGAGCTGGAAATGAATGAACTAAGCAATATTCATTGAGACATGCTAAAAAAAGTACGGGGAACCGGGGGACGTCGAAATGATGCGCGATGTGCAGGACGCCAAATTGCTTCTAGGATGTATATATATATATATACCAATATATATATAATTATACAAGTATTTACTAAGCTGTGATCTCGGGATCCTGGGTTCAAGTATTGTATCGGGCCAAATTTAGGTCAAATCACCTATCCGCATTTGACGTGATTAAGCCAGCAATTATCATTGTTGTAATTAACTTGATTTTAATGATACAGTTACTACAGTGGGATATTCTTTAGGCTGATTTTTTTCTTTCGTTAAATTAAACTGCAAATACAGACATACAATTTAATAGTATTAAAACGCTTTACATACAACACATTGTTTTTAATGATTACTATTGTGTTTCAGGATCTCAGCCCAGAATCAACATACTTGTCAATAGCAATGTATATCCTAAGATTAGCGATACCAATACTATTTATGTGGAAGTGTTTCTATGACCCACTCAAGAAGAAATGGTTTTGGATGCCAATATTTGTGACTTTCATTATTACGATTAATCTAGTTTTCACGGGTAAGATTTTTAAATAAGTTTTTACTAAACAACGTCCATTTATTCGTAAGTAGTAAATGGCTGGGGTAGTAATATGTCTTAAAATCTCAATTAAAATAGAAATGTATGCTATCGACATGAAGTTGTGACAGCTGTAGGGCAGGTTAATGTTCTTACTGTACAGTGGCATATAATATTTTTATCATCGAGTATTCAAAATATTATATCATTATTTTAATACCAGACTTTCTTAATCTTTGAGGCGTTTATGTAATCTTTGAAAGAACAAATATATCTGTGCCAAGGTGCTCGGTAAATTCCCTTTTACAACTGGCATTTGTGATGTTTAGTTTTTTAACAAGGCTAAAAGAATATAAAATAACAACTAGTGTTTCCAAATTAAAATAAACTCGAGATAAATGTTTCCGAATTTGACGACAAAATGGGCGGAATGGATAAAATTTCTATTTCATCAAGGGTTACGAGTTAAATACTGTTGTTAGGGGTTTTGGCCTCCAACACTCTCTCTCACCAAACGGAGCGCAATAGCAGAGCTTACGCATATAACCTATGTCTATAATAATCTGTGACAGGGTGGATAGAACTTCAATAAGGCTGGCACCGGCTCGTCCCAATCGGGTGTGAAGGGAAACCGGGTTTAGTGGGTAGTGGGACTTAGTATTGAGCCCCACACACAGCCGCAGGCGTCGCTAGCCTGCGGTTATGGCGTGTAAATGCGTTCATTACCGACAAAAAAGGGTGAATAGAACTTTCTCGGTCGAGCCCCATTTTAACTGAAAGACAGGAACTATCTGCAGCATGGCTCTCCCACAGTAGGACTGAATAACTTTGTTTGAAAAGTTATTTTGGTATTAGCACTAAGAGCTCTAACCGCGTAACCACGCACTACGTCCGATCCGAATCCGATCGTCTCCGTGAAATGACGGTCCGGAGTAGCCGTAGAACTATTTCTAGGTGATTTACGCACTAGATCCGTCATCCGATTTTCTTTGTGATTTTGATTTCACGGAGACGGATCGGATTCGGATCGGACGTAGTGTGTAACTGTGACTACTAATTTGTTTCAGATATAGCCGTGCCCATTTACAGCTATTTTGAGGGCATAGCGCTCCGCCCTGCATACTGTACTATGACGCTTCTCTCATTATACATCTTTCTTCCCATGAGAAACAACTTCTTGGCTATTTTCCTCGGAGTTCTCGCCAGCCTCGCCTACGTTCTTATTTGTGGATTCATCACTTATTTCGAACACCCAGAAATTGCAGAACTGGTAAGGTTTAATTATTTTATATGCTTCAACAAATGGCAGAAAGAGACACCCCACCAGAGAGTTATCGAACACCACAGCTTATTTATTCCATGGAAGAAGACATTTTCTAAGATTTTAAGATCTTAATGCTATAATAAAGTACTAATTTTATGTTAGCTTAAACGTTCAGTTTTTATAATTTCCCATGAAAAAACTTAGATTGAATCTGATAATATTAAAGTATAGATAGCCAGTATAGCCACCGAGTACTTTCCTTCGTTTATCACATTATTTTTATATCTTTATTATGCATTGCAATGTATCATCAAGGTTATTGATATATAGCGTTCGTGGTAGTGAAAATATGATTTATCTGAAACATCTGAAACGAAATCAACTGTCAATACTGACACATTTATTATTGCAATTCCTTATCTTGGCAGCATTTTTATTTTATTAATGAAAATCGTGTCCACAATTGATGAAAAACAACATAATTATTTATTTTGCTGTTTAGACTGTCTAAGAAGTGTGATGTATTAAGCGTACCTATCTAATTATTTGAACAAATAGTTCAATGATTGAGGGAAATATTGTGTGGTAAAATATACATCATAGAGTAAAATTAAACAAATCCTACTTTAAGTTAAGTTCTGTAATTTGCCAAAAAATTTCAATTGAGTTACAAATCTGTGTATTGTAAGAATTAGACAGATTAGGGTAGGTTGACGTACTTTTTACAGCATTGGTAATTATTTTGGACACTAGCCTAGATTGATCAATATTTGTGGTCGAATTTCAATTTAGATAAATCTGCTCTACGAATGATTTCAATTTTATTTTCCTTGTCTTTCCGTGTACCAAACAACTGTATCCTATTATCGCGAATTATCAGTCAGACGCACTAAAGTTCTGAGCAAACTTAATCCTTATTTATTGAACTACAATCGTTTCCTTAAAATTACCTAGTCACACATGAATCACTAAAGTGCTATAAAACATTAACAAATTTATCAGAAAATATGCAAATATTATCTTTATGGAAAAATCTCTTCCGTGTTGTGACCGTTGTACAGTTTTAGGTAAGATATTAGGTTATAACGAAAAGATAGTTAAAGCCCCCTGTTTAAGGTCTTCTTGTATTACTGCCTGGTTAAATTTGAAAAGCAACACGGGCATATACGAAAATAAAATTAAATACGAACAACATACCTACCAACAGACTTCCGTTCCAAAATACAAAAGAGTAATTAAATTAAAATAGTGAGGATATGTGACCAAAAGACTCTTCTACCAAATGCCAACACAAAAATATAAATATGTGTTAAAAGCATTATTCTATTTTTATTCCAGGTCGCAAGTGACGTAATATACCATGTCGGCGTAAACCTTATGGGCATCTACTTCAGACTGATGAATGAAATTGTCACTAGGCGATCATTCTTAGACAGAAGAGCATACATTGAAAGTACACTGCGACTGAAGTTCGTCAGGGATCAGGAAGTAAATCCTAATTTCTTACTGGTTGGAAAAGTTTAGTAGATAGCGGGACGAATTTTTTTAGTCCCAAGCCCCAAACACAGGCCGCAAGCATCTTGCTATAGAGTGTTAATACTTTTTCCTTTATCAAAAAAAGGGTAGTAGGTTCGAAGCCCACCCAGGTCCAATATTTATGTGTTAGGTATTTATGTATGTAAATGTCATAGTTTAAAATGCGCTGTTGGGTATATTTTAATCATAACAATAGTCTTTATGATAGAGAGTAGATAGAAGAAAGAGGATAAATAAATAATGTTCACGAATATTATTTTTATTCTAATTTATCTTTTTTCAGGAAAGACTTATGTTGAGTATTCTTCCCGAACACATCGTGTCGAAAGTACGAGAAGATATTAGACACATGTTCCTTAGCCTACAATCACATAGACTGAGCTATAGTTTGAAATCTTTTAAGTAAGTATTTATTTCCTACCGCTCTTTAAAATTGTTTTAACGGTTGAAAAGTTTTTCAGTAATAAATAATTTGTAGTTGAATTTGTGAAAATAAGTCCACGTTATTTCTAAATGTGCTGTAATGAAATCCACAAACCAAACAACCCTCAACTTTTTCTTTGACTAGTGGAAACAAGGAGATCAGAAATGAAAATAACTTTCTTTGACAAATATTTACGATCGTGATAAATCACCGTTGACTCTTATACATCAATAAATTCATTCAATCATGAAACGATATAAACATACTGACATTCGTGACGTCGTAAAAAAAGTCCCGATATCTCCAAATCAATATAATCTAAACGGGGGAATAAACAGTAAAGTCTATTGAGTAGTTTTTTATCACCTGTCAACCCGAGTTATTCCATGGATTAGGTTTATTTAAACCAAGTTATACTCGTAGTTACCATCATTCTAAAGACAATTTGCAAGTAAACAAAAAAATCTGCCACTGCTAAAGCTTAGACTGAGTTGGCTACCTACTTGACGGTTGTAACAATGAATTAGGAAATATTTGGAATCTATCTAATATCTAACTAGCGGCCGCCTCCGCGGTTTCACCCGCGCGTAATTTCTTTTTTCAAATGTCCCTTCCCTTCCCCCCCACATTTCCGGGTTAAAAAGTACCCTAAGTCGCCCAAGAATAGTTTAGCTTTCCAACAATGAAAGAATTTTTCAAATCGGTTCAGTATTTTCGACGACTAAATGTTTATTCTCTTTCGACTATTAAAATACTAATATTTTAGTAGTCGATTATAATTTGTTTGTACATTATCATTCTTTTCAAACAACATGCAACCTTTTTTGGATCATTAAAAGCGCTAGCAGCATAATTTCCATTTTGACAGTAATAAAAAGAAAATAATTGTTTCTTTTTCCTTTAAAGGCGTTTAGATTTTTTTCTGAAGAATCTAGCCAGCGTCAAATGAAAAATTTGCATAATAACCTACTTGGTTTTTTCAATGTAACTGGCATCAGAGTTACCGATTAATTTGACAGCAATAAAAATAATTTTTTTTAAAGGAGTATCAAAAAGTTTTGAAAAGACATTGACCTTCTTTATTTTAAAGAGGCACTGGCAACAATGCTTCTGAAATTTGACAGCAATAAAAAGTAAATTAATTTTTTTTTTTCTTTAATGGCGTATAGATTTTTTCTGAATAATTTAGCCAGCATTAAATTTTTAAAAACTTATATTAACCTGCTTGGTTATTAATTTGATGTAACCTTCGTGATTATTTTGTTATGTTCAAGGTTATAGTGCTACAAAAGTTTGGCAGTAATAAAAATTAAATTAAAAGTTTTGTTTTTCTTTTACAATATGTAGCGTTTCGATTTTATCTGAAGGTTTTTTCCTAGCGTTTTCTGTGACACTGCCGGCTAGTTATTCTTTGAAAAGGTCGTTGCTATTACGTTTCTTCATTCATCTTGACTATCGATTTACGCAGTCTATATAGTTATCAAGTAATTTCTTTTTTCAAATTAATATCCCCTCTTCCCAGCAAACCGGGATAAAACGTACCCTATGTTCACCGGGGATAGTGTAACTTTCGAACAGTGAAAGAATTATTCAAATCGGTTCAGTATTTTTGGAGCCTATTCAATACAAACAAACAAACAAATCTTTCCTCTTTATAATATTAGTATAGATAGTCAGCTTATAGGTAAATTATGGTTATAATGGTGGTTATTACATATTTTTGAATAATTAGTCAATATTTTATTTTCGTAAATAATAAATGTCATATTTTTATCTGTGGAGACTTTGATCAAGGAATGCGTGGAATATAAGAACAGTCCATATTATATTTTTGTAGTACTTAGGCTACGTGGAATCAAATCGACAATGTCTGATATTTTATTTATTTATCCTTATATTTTACTGTTATTCACAGCCAGCTGTACATAGAAAAACATGACAACGTGAGTATACTGTACGCGGACGTGGTGAATTATACAATGATATCGACTACACTCTCGCCAATGAGGATGGTGGAGCTCCTCAATGAACTATTTGGGAGGTTCGACGAAGCTTCAGAGGTTCGTAAAATATATGTCAATTCCTGGACGTCTCAAACTAAGCATGAGCTTGTAGGTACTATGGGAGTCAGCTGATGGATAAATATTTCATAGAAATACCCAGGATGGGTACAAAACATCTCTGGACATCATTTACAAAGCGCAATCTAGCCCCCAAACTAAGCATTAGTTTGGGGGCTAGATTGCGCTTTGTAGCCAGACTTTGTGTAATAGCCGACTTCTCAACCTACACCAAATAGGTTGATCTTCAATAAGAATGCAATATACCGTAGTTAATTGATTCTCGGAAAAGACATGAGTTTTGTAAACCCTATCTGCAGCAATATTTGTAACGTGCCTTTTAAAGATTTTGTAGTTTTTTTTTTCTCTGAACAAGTCAATAACTTTTCGCCGTTTATTTCTCTGTAAGCTCGGCTTAAGTACTTCGAAAATATTTTACCGCCATTAAAACGTTAAAAGTAAACATAAATTAAGTGCTTTGAACTGAAATAAATGCAAACTCACATAATGTAAGTGGGCCAACAAAACTCATAGGAAACCGCTGGATGTTGGCCGGCAGGACAATGGACAAATCACTATGTAGATATTGAGAAGGCCTATGCCCCGCAGTGGGCGACGTATGGCTGATGAATGACAAATAAATATTTCTACTGCAGGAATATGACGTGTTGAGAATCAAGTTTTTAGGAGACTGTTACTACTGCGTGAGCGGTATTCCGAAACCGACAATCCTGCATGCAAAAAACTGTGTCGACCTGGGCTTGGAAATGATACACATTATAAAGGATGTCAGGTACGTACTCGCCTCATTTTGATAGTGAGCTTATTCAGTTGTTTCAAAACTCTGACAAAATAATATCCCTACCTACTCGAGAATAGCACCCAGAAACCCTAGAACACGACAAGGTTATAACGCCAATAGATACATTACATATGTACGTTTATGCTGTCAAAAGTTTACTATTCGGTGATTAAACCCGCGACCGTTCGTGTGTAGGTATCTACGTACTTGCTGACTTCTCACCTATCACACCAAATCAGTCGCGAATTATTGTTAACTAGGCCTTCCACCCGCGGTTTCAACCGCGCCAATAATTTCTTTTTTCAAATATCCCCCCTTCCCCCACATTTCCGGGATTAAAAGTACCCTATGTCACCCGAGGATAGTGTAGCTTTCCATCAGTGAAAGAATTATTCAAATCGGTTCAGTAGTTTCGGAGCCTATTTAATACAATCGAATCTTTCTTCTTTATAATATTAGTATAGATAAAATAATACACAAGTAAAGAAAAAAATCAAGAAGGCATTGCGAGGCTACAGTGCGCAGCTCGTACTCGTAATATACCTACACACATTGGTATTTTTATTGATGTTTGTGATTTTACAGGGAAAAACGTGCCCTAGAAATCGACATGAGAATAGGAATCCATTCTGGACGAATCCTCAGCGGTCTTATTGGCATAAAGAAATGGCAGTACGATATCTGGTCCAAAGATGCCACGATTGCCAGCAAAATGGAGTCTTCTGGCCAAGCTGGGTAAGTTATGTAATTAATAACTATAAATTGCATTGCGTTAAGATTTGGATAACTTTGATTATCTCACTGTGAACGAAAGTGCATCTCCTGCAAGGAGGTTAGTCATTTTTGCCAAAGCAAAAAGCTAAGATCTATGTATGTGATGTGTGTTAAATAGCTTAAATCTATTTAGATATTCTCGATCTTAATCTACTTTGATTTCTAAACCATTTGATTTAGAAGTTTCTTACCCTGTAATATAAAAGGAAAACAGAATGTTAGAAAGCAAAAAAGCTTTTTCCGCTCCCAACACTCCCCCCCCCCCCCCCTCCTAATTTACTTTAAGCAATAAATTTAGTATAAACTATTGGCGATTAAAAATAGTAACTGTAGGTAGAGTTTCTTGCCGGTTCGACTCGATAGATAATAATAAATAAATCGACGATTTTTTTTTTTTTTTTTTTTTAAATATTCCTGGACACTATCCACACAGCGCCATCTGGCCCCAAACTAAGCATTAGCTTGTGCTATGGGTGCCAGACAACGGATAAACATTACTTATATACTTTTTTTTTTTTTGTAAATACATACATATTATACATAGAAACACCCAGACCGATACAAACAGACATGTTCATGCACACAAATGTTTGTACCGTGCGGGGATCGAACCCGCGACCTCTGGTGTAATAGTCGACTTCTCGACCATTACACCAAATGGCTCGATTTATAAGTGCTTTTTTTGTATCATGTATCTAATAGTACCTAACTCTAAGGATTGTATGTATTATCATTTCTTTATTTATATGTAACTTTTTCTGGTATATTTACAGAAAAGTGCATGTTACAAAACAAACCCTGGAACTTCTATTGGACTTCGCGAGAGAGTACATCATAGAACCAAACTTCGCGTCACAAAGCGACCCGTTTATCGCCCAGAATAAGTTGGAAACCTTTCTCTTGTCAAAGCTTACACGAGTAAGTAATATTGTTATTATTAGACAGGCTTAGTATCAGTTATTATTTTGGTTAGTTCTGCTGAAGTTACAATTTCGCGCGCATGTTTCGGTGATTCAAGTTCAGGAACTTCATACTTATACTCGTAATATCCTTATATGTAACTATTTTCACTTTTGGTAGTAGTTATTTATATGTACTTTTAATATCACTTTATTTCTAATTTGAATAGTAATTCTCTACCTTCTACTGAACTGATACCTACTTACTACTACAGTATTATTTTATCTGTGCTACTACTATAACGTAATTAAAAAATTAGAACTGGTAACAAAAATCAGATCATCATTATCACTCTCTAAAATGAGCGAGTACTTAAATAAAAATATTGTTCGCCTTCTTTTCAGTCTTTGGATTTCAAACCATTTCGAAGAGCATCGCTTGGTATCAGCCGCAATAAAGTTTTACCGAAAACCGCTTCTAGAGTAAGTAACGGCTGGTTAAAATTTACGTTATTATAAAGTTTGATTTTCTAGAACAGTAATAGAAGTTAAATGGCCTCAATTTCAGTAGCGATCGGACTCTAGAAGCAGTAGTAATCTCAACCGGAGAACGACACAATTTATGGATGAAAATTTGGTGGAATATCAGCAAATGTTGAAAACCGCAGACGCTCAAATGGCGAAGGACATTGAAGATATGACAAATGGAAGGTACGTGGTCAATAAAAGTATAGCCTCTTTGAAACATTAGGAACACGAAATGTTGCATTTACACTAAATGTTGCAGTTTGGCACATTTAGGGCCTACTTATATGTAATTATTTAAAAAAATATATATTTCTTAGTTAAAATTAATCGTAAGTGACACCACTTTGATAGACTGACTCACAGACTTTCTGATTTATAAGATTCTTAGCATAGAATACAAAACATCTCGAATAGTGTTTTAACAACTTTATCCTCTTGGTAACAAAACTAACAATGGATTCTTATTTATTTATTTTATATATGCTATGATACGATTTTCTATGATGATGGAATTACTGAATAGCTGCACCAAATAAATGAAATCTTATGTAAGTATTTTCTTTGTTTTATTTATATACGCTAAAAATTGTTTTTATTTCCAGAGATCAATTTCGGAAGGAGTCGGGATTGAATCGATTTACGTTGATGTACGAAAACCTTAATACGGAGAAGGCTTTTCTTTTGCTCCCAGATCCCTTATTCAAATATTACATCACGTGCTGTCTTATAATACTCACTCTTATTATAATCATAAACGGATTGACAACCGATTGGTAAACTTTTTTTTTAGTTATTATGTTCTTAATAATAAATTACTAAGAGTAAAACTCACTCATCGAGGTTGCCTAATCGATTTTCAATTATTTTATTTTATGGTTCTACATTACGAATTTGGTACTTTTTTTTATTAAAATATTTTTTTTAGGTCCAGAGAATTCTATTACATCTCGTCTTTCTTCGCTCTGTTTCTGCTGGTTCTCATTCTAATGCAACCTTTGACATGGTTTCACTTCATTTGGACGAAGTACAGGTAGGTACTGAGTTTTTTTAATAATGATAATGTCCTCCTAGCTGTGTTTTCGGCTACGGCCGGCAGCCAATCTATACGATCAACCAACTACGCAGGATCTAGTAAATAGTGCACAAGTAAGTGCGCAAGCACAGATGCACTTTTTCCTTCACTCTCATAACACGGTGGGACAGCAGTCTGACATGACCGAAGAGAGATCAGGCGCAGGACCAACGGCTTAACGTGCTTTTTGAGGCACGGGGGTGTTTATTACACCGCCAACGTCCAGACTCCGGACTGTGGCTAAGTTTTCCGAACAGAAAAACCCACACAATTTTTTTGGTCCGACCCGGGCTTTAAACCCAGGACCTCTGGCGCGGCCGTCGCTTTTAAAGTGCGACCTATTAGCCACTGCACCAACTGAGTTTTTTAATATACATACAACATCAGTAACTTAAATAATCTTGTAAGTATATTAATATAAAGATGATAAGTTCTATAACAATGTCATATACTTACATTTAAAAATTAGATGACTGTGGGCAGTCTAACGCCACAAGGCGGGCACTAACTTTTTCCTTTAGGCATGATTATGCAGGAAAATAGTAGTCTTGAGTCCCACTCGCGGTTCCCACACAATATCTCACTCGCTTGCGGTTATGGTACAGTTACCAGCACATCAGACTACCCTAATCTGTCTTTCTACAACCAATTTTCAGCTTTATTCACTTCACATAGAAATCTCTTTCAATTGAGAATTTTTGACAGTTGATCTGCCAGCTGCCGTCCATACATTCTCCTCCGTATAAAATGTTCAATAACGACTGTATCTATTTACAGAGGCATTGAAGAGCCCAGGAACTCATTCTTACGTTGGGTGTACGATACCTCAGCTAATATTATAAAATCTGCTAAGATTAGAACAGCGATATACCTGTTAATCAGTTTGGCGCTGGCAGTAACTTCCATCGTCAATGTATTGGGCTACGATGGTGATAATTCTGGAACAGATGAAGAACTATGCATCTCAACTTGGGTAAAATGATTGTTTAGAATTTTTTTCAATTTTAGATAAATGCTTTAAAGATGTCTTAATGAGGGATTATAATAATGAGCTGGTTAATAGCAACAAGGCTGGTACCAGCTCGTCCCAATCAGGCGAAAAGGGAAAACCGGAGGAGTTTTATTTATATTCACGGCCGCAGGTCTAGCTAGCCTGCAGTCTGTTAAGGTGCATCAACGCATTCAAAATCAAAAATCAAAATAAGTATGCTTTATTCAAATATGCTTCCAAAAGGCATTTATGAATCGTCAGAAATAAAATAAAAAATATAGTGACTCTACCACCGGATTCGGAATGCAGTCATCTGTTGAGAAGAACCGGCAAGAAACTCAACAGTTACTCCTTTCAATCGCCAATAAGGTTACAAGAATTCAATATACAATCTCCACTTTTATACTAAAACTAAGTCATACATAACCTGAAAGATCTGTGAGTCCCGGCAGACCAGCACCCAAAGATGGCACCTGCAGCACAAGTATGATGTATGTGTCAGCATCGCTATCTCGCATTACTTGACCTATTATACATTGCCTACCTAAACATGACAGATCGGTACTGCGTAATCATTATTATAATTGGCTTCTTTTGTTTAACGTCTCCACGTGATAACATCAATTGTTTTTCAGAATAAAAGTAAAGATTGTATAATATTATCAAATGGTTATTTTATTATATATCAAATTAATATTAAACTTACATTATATCAATATTTTATAACATTTGAATTACAATAACAATTAGTATATAAATTAACATACCTTACACTTACAGGTTATATTTTAATTTGGGAGTCAGAATCATGGTTTCAAATTAAATTCAAATATTTCTGTATAATGACCCAATTTCAAAAGTATATTGTGTTCTTTACTTTTATAAAGGTTTTATTTGTTTATTTATTATTACTTTCAGCATATAACACAAAGCTGGGGTTTAGCCATGCTCCTGAATTTTCTCTTTAGCAGAGTCCTCTTCGTGTTCAAATGGATAATTGCTGTCTTGATGACTGTCTTCTACCTTTGGGTCGTTTGGGCTCAAAGGTCGTCGCTTTTCGAAGCAGACATGACATGGAACCTTGGCCTGGACCCTCGAGTATCTCACACCTTGTCGGTGGTATTCATAACAACTGCTCTGTATTGGATTGATAGGACAACGGAGTATCGAAACAGATTGGATCATCTGTGGCAGATACAACTAAATAAAGAGCAGCAAGAGGCAGAGACTATGTTAAAAGTGAACAACATGTTGTTGGAAAATATACTACCAGCCCATGTCGGTATGTAAAGAATTTAAAATGTATTTTATAGATGGAAGTACCGATAACTCCAGTTATGGGCACACATACAAGTAGTGTTGTAAAGAACTTGAGTCTCTTAGTCTTATTTCGCAAGCTCGACTCAATTTTTCCAAGACTCAGTGGACTAACTAAACTCGGAGTCTTGAGTCGAACCAAGCTTTAGTCCTTTCACGAAAAGAACAAAATTTAGGACTCAAAGACTTAAGTTCTTTACAACTCTACATACAAGTCCACCATTATTTCGTTGTTGTACTTGTTATTGTCGACATGTCTCATTCTTTTACTAGCCATGTGAAGTCGGATCAAGCGGCGAGAATTTATTAAACAAACAATAATAAACCTTCTTAAAAAGTCGTTTATTTACTTGATTGATTTTATTTTATTTTCAAATATTACGCACAGTTACTTGCACAAATGCATAACTTTGTTGTCATCGGCCAGTTCTTGTCTATGTATCCAAATTTTAGATTATAATATAGAATTTAGCATTTCTTTCTCATAATCCGATTTTTTATTCCACAGTTCAAGTGTACCTGAATCTGCATAGATCCATAGACGAATTGTACTACGAAAACTATGACAACGTTGCTGTTATGTTCGCGTCTCTTACCGACTACAAGCTGGGCGTGGAAGATGACACCGACTCGAGTGATAGCTTCATGCTCAGCATTCTCAACGAGGTCATCTCCGATTTCGATAGGGTGAGTTGTTACACCATTTACTTCTTCACAGTCTCTTAAAATATTTTAAAAAGATCAAATTACATCAAATACCCCGGACTTACGCGATAGATGGGAACAAAAGATAGCCGTGTAAGCTGAATTCGCGTTGCGTACTGCGTACGTAATTTTTCACGAGGAACACGCCCTGAATCCGAATGTGTGCTTGTGCATTTAAAACAATTCCTTAAGTCGTATAACTGTATATAAAGCAGTAGCCATGCCTTAAAATATTGGATCAATTTGTACATATTATGACCCATTGGAGGAACTGAAAGTTGCAATCTGTACTTATATAGCCTAAACAACAAGGTTATGATGGGTGATAAAACTGAGTGTTATACAACACACATGCCGTAAATTGTATTAGCTAACGATATAATTCCTACTCGTATACTATAATCAAGATACTATACTATAATCTAGATACTATAATGATGGTTAAACCCAATAATTATCCTCATCATCAGAGATAGAGAACTAGGATTATTCCTAATCTATATAGGTACGCGTGTTTTTTTAGTCGTTGTTTTCCCGCAGCAGAACGCTTCACCTTCAGTAGTACCTACCTACGTATTATTTATCTGTGGTAGTACTATCGTTTTTATGCAAAAAATTTTTTTTTTTTTTTCAAATGTTTGATGGGAAAATGGAAACCAAATGTGAGTAAATAGTAAATAATCATTTTTTTGATAAACGCGAAGGGCAATGACCCCGCCGATCGTACGCAACGCAGCTAGTACTATTGGTATGAGTTTCGTCACTCATAATCGTAACACTTTCGATTTGACTAAAAAAACTTTATTAATCTATTTTACTACTAAGATAGAATCATTTTACTGCGGAAAAACAACGACTAAAATTCCACGCTGTATAATTTCTCATTACAGTTACTCCTGATGGGGTCATCGCTGCACAAAGTCGAGAAAATTAAAGTAGCAGGATGGACTTACATGGCTGCATGTGGCCTCGATCCTAGCAGAAGATACTCCTTGACATCACTAGATACTGCATACAGGGAAGACAGCAATACAGCATATGACAGGGCCGTGGTACGAACAATGGTGGAGTTTGGTGCAGCAATGATGATGCAATTGCAGAACTTCAATAAAGGCTCTTTCCAGAGCTTTGAAGGCCTGAATTTAAGAATAGGTGAGTAGTTGGTAGAAACATATATTATGTTTGATTATAAAATACTGTGGAGGCCTCCCGCAATGTAGACTGACGATTTTATAAAGATAGACCGCGAAAATCCACTGGATGCGAAGATTCTTGGAGAAGGTCTATGTGCAATTACAGTGAACGTCTGTACGCTAATGATGATGATGAGAATATCTTCCTTCTATGATAAGCTGGTTTATATAACCCATTAAAAACCTTACTTTTTATGTAAATATATTTATTTACATAAAAAGTAAGGTTCGAATAAATAAAGATGCATTTTTGTATCTTTATTTATTTCGAATTAAACAATTAAAGAGTTAGAATAAGGTAGTGTTTGATTTAACTTGGTTCATTTGTATTACTTTTAAATTGTATACTGTACACTTAGACCCAGAAATGCATCTTCTCTTTTGAAGACAAACAACGTTTTATTCAAACCCAAACATTCGTGTGAAAATATTTAGCTAAATCGTCTATTTACTGAAGAATTTATAGTGCACCGCAGAGTATAAAGCGTTTATTTTGTAATTTGTAAGGCATTTCGAACGGGAAGGTCGCAGCCGGCGTGGTGGGGTCTCTGAAACCGCTGTATGATATATGGGGCCACGCCGTCAACATGGCTTCTAGGATGGATTCGACCGGCGAAACGGGGAAAATACAAGTAACTCTTTTATATATTTGTTTTTTGTTAGTAGTTTAAAGTGTTTAAACATCTATTGTAATCCACAAGCGCCTTCATATTTAAAAAAAAACAATTGTTCAAGCATATAGGTAGGTTGGACTGGTTTAACTAGACGTGTTCTTGTAGATTGTAAATGGTATAACCTGTAACTTATACTGCTTTAATCCAAAGTCCCACACGCGGGAAGCCGCGCCTTAGCAAATTTAATTTATAAAAACTTAATTAAGAACTAATTGTGATCAGATTCTACTTTATGGGACTGGACGGGACCTCAAATGGAGAATGCATTGATAAATGTAAAAATTAATTATCATTTCTAATTCCATGGCCAAGTCACACTGTAACATTAACGATACGAGGCACTTCTGAAGTGCATCTAGGGTAAGTCAAAATGATTAAATAAGATTTTGCTTTACCTACATTGTTTACAGGTCACAGAAAATACAGCGGTAATCCTGGACGAATGCGGCATCCTCACGACTTATCGCGGAGAAACCTTCGTCAAAGGCGCGGGCTACATAAAAACCTACTTCGTTCCGCTCGACGAGAACTTCAATTTAATCAGTAAGGAGAACAGCGGCGCCTTCTACAGAACCAATAACAGAGACCGGTACTATAGCATCAGAAACAGCATGTTCTCTGATACAACTGAGACGTATTCTGTCGGATCTTACTCGTCAAACGAAGACGCGTTTAGCAATGAAGTCAGTGATAGCTATTACAGAAAGAGTGATGAAAAGATACAAGATGATGAAAGAGTGAGAGACGATGAAGCTGACACGTCGTGTGAACCTTCTATTAGTGAGACTCGTTGTTGAAAGTGTAGTTTAGAGTATTTTATTTAACCTAAGAGTTTTGCAAGTACAAAAGAGAGTAATTTATAAGTACAGACTGTAAGGTTAAAGCTGATAGGTAATTAAATTATTATTTAATACTCATTGTTTTATTCCCAAACTCAACATTTTAAAAACCTGTCGATTAGTTTTAGTAATCCTATAGTTAAGCTTATTACAGCGGTAGGTATAGCCTAGGTGGCTAGTGATATCTACAAAAAATCTGAAAAATTTCAACCACCAACCAGGTTTTCTGAACTGGTGTTTTAATCTCTTAAAGATGAACTTAAACAGAGGGAATTAGCTGGTGAAACAGATATAAAAATAAAATATATAAAAGGCATCCCGAAAATAGTTTCATGTACTAAGCCAAAAAACTAAGTGACAAAAAAGTTACTAAAAATACTACTCATAACAATACATGCAACAGTATTTCATACCAAGTGTTAGATACATACGACAATTTAATGATTTCCAAATCGCGATTGAATTTTCTTTATGCAAACGTTCGAAGTATTCGAAGACCGGGGAAATTTGATGAGCTGAAATGCGTAATAAAATCGATACAAAATAAAACTATACACGTTATACTTCTCACAGAAACATGGATCAAGTCGGAAAAAGAGACAAATAACTTCCACTTAGATAACTACACACATTATTACAATCTTCGAACCGGTAAACAAGGAGGAGGTATCTCAATATATGTGCATGATGTCTTGAGTCACAGCGTCATCCATTCCGAATTTTCAGGGGGCAACAATTATCTTTACAAGACTTATGCACAAGACAAACATCAACTACCAAAACCCTAATAGATCATGTCTTAACAAACATAAAAGACACTGGCTTTCATCTTGCAACAGTGGACTCTGCCCTCTCAGACCACAAACAAATTCATGTACAACTAACAGCTCATAAATCACCACCAATGAAAAAACATCAATATCAAGCAACGGATTACTTGAAATTAAAGGATTATATAAATATGACTCAGACCCACCATGTTGATGAAAGATACGAAAGCTTAGAAGATTATATTCTTCAAGGTATTAAAAAATGTAAAGTTACCAAGACAAAAATTTTGAACCCCCCACTAAAGGATTGGATTAACAGATGTATAATACAGAATATAAATGAGAGAAACAAACTTTGGTACCGATTAAAAGAAGAACCAAATAACGAAACACTGCAATTAAATTTCAAGACTGCTAGAAATAATGTCCATAAGATTATAAAGAAAACGAAAAAAGACTTTTTTTTGAAGAAATTTAGAGACGTAGAGAATAACCCCAAAAAATTGTGGACCTTAATAAATACCCTGTCAAATTAAAAATGAAAATAGAAGCCGTGCTCCTCCAAACTTAAAAATATCTTCAAATATAATATCGGATCCAAATCAAATTTGCCAAATATTTAATGAATTTTTTTCTACAATAGGCTCTAAATTATCAAATGCAATTCCTTCTAGATTCCAACCGAATTTTGATTCTTGCACACCTATAAAAAATAAACCCAACCAAAGCAAACAGACCCTTGAAAACTTTGTCCCATGTACAGAAAAGGAAGTCCTTCAGATCATTAATAATCTTAATAGTAACTCGAGCGCTGGTATAGATGGAGTTAACGCTAAAGAAATTAAGTGTATTGGTCCTATATTAGCAAAAAAACTCGCAAACAGTTTCAATCTACTGCTTGAAAAAGGAGAATTTCCCAAAACTCTTAAAATTGCTAAAGTGTGCCCTATATATAAATCTGGCCTAACCAGCGATCCTGGAAATTATCGACCGGTCTCTGTCTTACCCGTTATGTCCAAAATTCTTGAAAGGATTATATATTCTCGGCTAAACGACCATCTGAATGCTATCAACTATCTGTCTGATTGCCAATATGGATTCAGACAAGGCTCTAATACACTGACAGCTACAATCGATCTCATCACCAGTATTAAGCAGAACATTGATAACAAAAAACTTGTCTTAGGAGTCTTTATAGACCTTAAAAAGGCCTTTGACACAGTCAATCATCATCTACTTATAAAAAAGCTACAAAATATTGGTGTTGTTGGTGCAGCTCTCAACGTATTACGATCGTACTTAGAAGACCGGCAACAGGTGGTCAAAATAGGCGAATATAAAAGTGAGTCTATGCCTATTACATGTGGAATTCCACAAGGGTCAATCCTTGGTCCTCTCCTCTTTTTAATATACATAAATAATGTATCTGAAATGAAGCTAAAGGGTCTCCTAACTTTATACGCAGACGACACGTGTCTTTTTTACTTTGGGAATAATATTACAGATATCATAGCTCAAGCACAGGAAGACCTAAATTCTTTATCTGAATGGTTACAGGGTAATCTTCTCTCAATAAATATTTCCAAAACTTGCTACTGCATATTCAAGCCGGCCAACAAACAAATTCCAAGTTTTAGTCCCCTTTACATAAATGGCCAACCGTTGATTGAGAAAACTGTCGAAAAATACCTTGGTCTTGGAATTGATCATCACTTAACTTGGCAATTTCACCTAAATCATGTTAGATCTAAACTATCAGCTTTCTTGGGAGCAATACGTCATAATGTCAGTTGCATTCCGTGGAGGATACGATTTTTGTTGTATAATTCTTTTGTCAAGTCTCACCTCACCTACCTTATTGAGCTATGGGGGAGTGCTCCTAAAACCCGGCTCAAGGAGTTACAGATATTACAGAACAAAATTGTAAAGCTTCTTTTTAATTACGACTACTTTACTGCTACTGATATTATATACAGGGCTAATGAACATCAACCAATTATATATATACCATACATTAATACTTGTACATAAAATTATAAACAAAAAAATACGCACCCAATTAAAATTTACAAGATCGTACGAATTGCCTAAATACTCATTAAGGAGGTATAATAAATTAGTTACACCAAAAGCAAGAACGAACTATGGTAAAAAAACAATTACTTTTGAAGGAGCACAGCTTTATAATAGCTTACCTGATTCTGTAAAGGCCGCAGACACAATCAGTATTTTCAAAAAAAGATTGAAACTGTATCTCTCTTCACAATAACTGTCTTTAATCTATGCTATATTAACAGAATAATGCCAATGCATTAAAATTTAAAAATATTAACTGCTGAATATGTCTGCTCCCTACTCACTGGACTTGATTGGCATTTTCGCTTATTTTTAAGTTTCTTATGCAAGTGACTGTAATAATGGTTTTTAATGAGAAATAAAGATTTTCGTTAACCTTAATCTCTTTTTACCTACCACGGAAAAATAACAAAGTCCAAGTCTTATTTCCATGTTTCCTTTAAGGTATAAAAGAGTATTAAAACTCTTAGAATTTCATAGACATATCCTTGACTTCTAATTTAACCGTATAAGTTATAAATAAATGCCTTATTTGAACATGAACACCTTGATCGTTGGAAGCAAAACTGCAATTTGCAATGTCGCTTAAGATGTTAATGGGCATTTACCTCACAAAGTCATCCTAATAACCTTAGTAAACAAGTTAGTAGGTAAAAGCTAAGCTTTAGAATTGTGAAAATGTATACTTCACATTTTGGAAATCGTGTTCGCTAAAATAATATTATTTAGGGTGGCGCAATAAGGCGGGTCGTTACATTCCCTTTATTATTATGGACGGACATAATTATGGCATCTTGAAACTGATTTTCAGTGGTTTCACACGTTTTTTGAACACGAAACTATTCCTAAAAATCGCCAACACAACAAAAATAGGTTCAGTGTCCTACGGACAGACGGACAAACAAAGCAAACTCGGATTTAGATTATTCCGGAGACTGCGCAATTTTACAGAACACATTGCTCAACGCCTACTTTTGCAGAAAACATATTTGATGACGTCTAATTATGATATTTTTTATTTGTTTTATCTTGATTATTATTTATATTTGATATAGTTATGTCAGTTATTATAACACGGCTAAGAATCTATATTTGCTGGGCGAAGAAAACCTCGTGACAGGACACTAGCTTGCTTCTTAATTATACCTTTTCAATCATGGTGCTGATTTTTCTTAGGGCTACCAACTTTTCCGTAATCACACTTAGTAGAATATTGTGTAAGTTTTAAGACATTGCTTGATAAATCTACGTATAGTTAGTAATATTAAATATAGACAACAGTTTTTCCCAAAGGTTGAATGGCAGAGAATGCTTTTGGCGTTAAGTCCGCCTATTGTACCTACCCTATTTTTGTGGTCAATAAAGTTTTAATAAATAAGAGCTGCAGAGCCAAGGGCCACCGTTGTTGATACACATACACATTTCGTACACAAATTCCAACTAAGGTCGGAATGCGATCCAATTATAAGTAAATGAGTGTCCCAGTACACCACATAATAACAAAATAAAATGTTTTTTTTCTTTCAAAAATTGTTACATTCACGCCCGTAGGTACTTTAAAGGATCAGCCCTAAGTGTATCCTCTGCGCTTGCGGCTTCAATAAAAGGTTAGACTCATTTTTCCTCTCTTTACTTTGCTAGTAACATTGTTACAATAACTAGACGGAGTGGTTATATTTATTTTATTATAATATTAGACTGATAGTAATATTAATTAGTTTTTCTATAAGTACATTATTTAGTAAGTGCAGAATGCTCGTTACGTTAGCGTTGGTGGTGTTGTGTGTGGGACATTTAAGTGCTGAAAAGGTAAGGATTTCATGAGTGTTAATTACATATTTGACCGCCTCCGTGGAACAGCCGCTCGGGTATAAAACCCGGAGTCTATAATACTATAAGACTATACCCGGAGTCTATAAGACTATAGTATAAAACCGGGTCTGGTTGGTGGTAGGACTGTTTTAGAGTCCGATTGGCTAGCTACCACCCCCACAGGTGAAATCTGTCGCCATAACAGCTTTGGCTGTGTTCCGGCAATATTATTGTGACCAGTACACTAAGACTGAAATCTAAGGCTCGAAGATCAGATGAGCCTACAAAATTTTAAATGCTATTAGGATAATACCTTTTGGAGTTGCGTCAAGCGACAGTGAAAACTGATACACACACACTAACAAAATAATTGACGTCATTTTTGTCGCTCAATTCCAAAAGGTATCCTAATAGCATTTGAATCGGATAGTACTATATTTTTTATATTAAAAGTTAACTTATATTGGTTTAAGAATACATATTGTATTCTTAAACCAATATAAGTTAACTTTTAATCAATGCTATTAAATTAAAACATGGCTTTTTGCCCTTACGCTAACCTTGCATTTTGGGTAACGCAGCATTTCTATTCTCTACATTTCCTACTCCCATATGATGGAAAATATCCACGAATTCCTTATAATATGTAATATGACAAATGATACAGTAACTCTGTCTCACTGTTGATTACGTATTCACGCCTCAATCACTGAACTGATTTTGATAAAATTCAACGACTAAACTAAGTGAAAAGACATAAACACCATTTTGTCTAGGGAAAATGTTAAACCTACTCAGTTTATAAGAGATCGTTCAGGCGATGTTGCAGGCAGAAGCTATATTACTATTTTTTTTTCCAGACACAAATTCAGCTGGAACCTGATAAAGTAGCATCTATCCTCACAGGCGTCATGCCTTGCCTCATCGAAACGCCTCTTGACCCAGAAGTGATAATGCAACTGCGCAGTGGAAACCGCCCTAAGAATTTGGACGAGAAGAAGTTGCACAAATTCATATATTGCGCGTTCACCAAAACTGGTTACGGGAAGAAAAATGGCCACGTAAAAGTGGATAAAGCGTTAGAACTGTACCCTTCGACAGTGGATAAGGATAAGTTGAAGAAGGTTATGGAAGAATGCAACAAAAAGGAAGGCAAAGACCCGATGGAAACTGCAGGACTCTTCATGAGATGTTTTAAAGAAGAAAGTCCGTACAAAGTAGTCCTTTGAGTGTTAAAATTATTCATTTAGATATTCTATAACTATAAGATTATTTTGTGACTAGAAGTGTTGTTAAAAGTACAAAAACCATGCTCCGTTCAGCAATTATAAAATAATAATAATAATAATAAATATCTCTGGACATTATTCACACAGCGCCATCTAGCCCCAAACTAAGCATTAGCTTGTGCTATGGGTACAACGGATAAACATTACTTATATAATTTTTTTTGTAAATACATACATATTATACATAGAAACACTCAGACCGATACAAACAGCCATGTTCATGCACACAAATGTTTGTACCGTGCGGGGATCTAACCCGCGACCTCTGGTGTAATAGCCGACTTCTCGACCATTACACCAAATGGCTCGTCAAAATAATTTAATCCTTCTAGCCCCGGATTACTAGACACAATAGAAAATCTATTGTTATGCGGCACCCGAGTGCCGGTTCGGCGTTGAGTGGTTAATAATGTATAAAACAACGTAAGCATAAACTCTTAACTTACCTAACTTTTATCTTTAGTATTAGATTGACTTCTTTATTTTATTGAAGAATAATTAATTACCTAAAACTAGATTCATCTTTCACAAAACACAAAGTAAATAGGTAGGTAAGTAGAGTTAGTCTATGCATTGTACATAGTTTATCTTCTTATTCGTGGAGATTTTCTTAATAAAATAGAATTCCTAAGTTAACCGACAAATAAATAGTAATTCCATTCTTATTTTTTGAATATTTTATGTACACCATATCAGTAGCAGTTGGCCGACGGCGATACAGGAGCGCGGGGGGTTTAGTGGGTATTCTCCGTGCACCAGTCTTTCTTAAGACTGGGGCATGGAGCAAGGCTCGCCTACCCCAGGCGGATTATGGTGCGTAAATGCATTTCCCTCCACAAAAAAAGGCCGTTTACCACCCTTGATATTTAGTTTGAACTCTGCTTAGTATATAGTCCATGGTTGTCACAAGTAGGTAATGTTCAAGTAAAGTTATACAATATTATATCGGGTAATAATTGAATAATTTTGTATGAAAATATAGATCTAAAAGAAGTGCTGAATAGAATATAAGTATGTGTTATATAATTATACGCTATTTATTCTGGTATTTTAATTTATTTTGAACTAAGAGAAACTTTAATAAAAATCTTTATATACATATTTTATGAGCATTTTTCAATTTATCCCCGATAACCCTCAGTAAAATGGATCTACAGATAGCGTGATATTCACGGAAGTGATATTGTTGAAAAGTCCTTAAATGTTACTAAGGTACGTTTTTGCTTTTTATATGAAACACCCAGTCCAATATCTAGCTTAAGACATGGTGCTAAGTCTATCACAAACAAAAAAGAATACAAATAAACATCCAGAATAGAACACTAAAATAGGATTCGAACCCTCGACTCCCGTCATAGGACAGAGTCACTACCAAATGCGCCATCAAGCCAGTCAACGTGTCGTCATACACTACAGCCTGTCGGAATTAATATTTTAAATGCTTCCATATACCGACAAAGAAAATCCGATTAGGGCTTAGGCATGCGCCGTATGTTGACATCGTCGTACAATTGGTCGCGAATGCATGCAAAAAATAAAATGTCTGCTGACCTCGCTAAAATAAGTCAATCCGATGTGAAGTTCGGGTAAACATTGAAATTGAAGCGAACCCGATCAAATAAAATATTCATTTCCTGCAGTGGATTGGACTGCACTATAAATTCCAACTTGGATATTTCAAATTATGATTCAATCAAAATCACTCTACGAGATCACACTGAGTTCTGAGGACACAGAATTGTAGACACTGAACAATATTAATGTAATTATTCGAATTTTAAATTAACGGTAATCGAGCTCACAGATCCGAAAAACTGGCTGGCAGGCGTAACTGTCAGCATAAATAAAAAAAAAACATTTGACGGTGACCAGATCATGGAATTAATAAATACGTCTATGGACCAGATAAAAAGGGTTTGCATGTAGTAAAATAAATGAAATAGGTACATTTCGTGTTCATAATATTAATTTAAATAAATATTTCATTGCGATATTTGATTGACCTTATACCTAAGCCAACTACAGAGGTATGCCTTATTAATACGTTCCAATTACTAGTATTTTTATATGTTTTTTTTTCAAAGATGAAACTTTAAAATTATTATGGAAAATCTATACTAATATTATAAAGATGAAGGATTTGATTGTTTGTTTGTATTGAATAGGCTCCGAAATTACTGAACCGATTTGAATAATTCTTTCACTGTTGGAAAGCTACACTATTCCCGGGTGACATAGGGTACTTTTGATCCCGGAAATGTGGGCGGATAATAAATATTGGTAAACCTAAGTTTTTTCTTCTACATGGTTAATGTTTCTTTTGCAATTATTCTTAGTTATCTACATAATCTTTTTGAGATAGGATAATCATTTCATTCATTCTATAAAATACATTTTACGCTGTAACTAGATTTGAATAATTTTCTATAGAAAAAGAAAAACTTACTCTTACTAGCACAAAAACGAAGTTTTGTTTGTGAAGGAACAACAGATTTTCTATGCCGGTAGGGGGGCAAAAGAACAAACCAAGTAAATTAAATTTGTATATTTAATATTATATTTACAATAAATTAATTAATTAAAATAAATTAAACACAAATAACAATAGTCAGTATTAAACTCTTTAAAAACCTTTTCTAGTAACATTATCTACTATTTAAAAAAAAAAATGCCTTTTAAGTATACTTCAATATGACTACAATTCAGCCTGTTTCGAAATAAAATTAGAAAAAAGCCAATCGCGCTACAACTAAAATGAAATAAAGATCACGTGAGGATATAGGTAGATGCAATTTTATGTATAAGTCAAGATTTTTCTAATAATTACAAAACAACATGTTGTTTAGCGCCTTTCGAGTAACACTTGAAGATCTCAAACGTTTTATCCGCAGGAGTCTTGCCTGTCTTGTTCTTGCAATCTTCTAGAACCTTCTTAGCTTCAGGCTTCTCCACTCCTGCCGGCAGTTTAGCCAACGCCACATCAACGTTCAAATTGCCTTTACTGTCCACAACACCAGCCTTTTGGAAGAAACAAAGTATGAAATGTTTGAGAGCCTCGTCATCTGTGAGGTGGCCTTTCTTCGCTTCGGCCAGGACGTCAGGTTTGACTCCTGTCTCTTTCACACATTGGATCGAGTATTGAAGAGCTTTTTCTTTATCTCCTGCTGACAGATGGACATTCTGGAATAAAGGTTTTGATTTATTTTCTTTTATTTCCACATTTAGCATTACGTTTATAAAATCATGTGTATAGCAATTGCTACACACGGATAAATATGCGTGATTATACAGTGCTAGAAGCTGCGGTAATCGAACCCGCGGCCCATGGTGTACTGACCGACTTCTTAGGTATTCAACTTAAAAGGTCGCCATGACAATACCTATAGTTTACGGCTGGTTTCAATAACTGGTTATTAATTGCGTTGCCTTAAAATATTAAAGTTCAACAATATTTAAAGGTGTAATTACGAACAGGACTTTGATTTAAAAAATACAACAGTTTTTAATCTCTTTGCGTAACTAAGAGCTAATTTTATAACAAAGAATTCAAATATGCAATTTTTATCATCTTTTAAAACGGGGCACAATACATTTATTAGGTTTATTTTATCAAAGCAATTAAATGAAATAGATAATTCGATTAAAAATAACATTATTACATGTCTATAACCCTATTATTATCACTTGTAAAATTAAACCCTAGGTATACTAAAATATAAATTACAATAAAACCTATAATTAAAGACAGTTAAAATACTTACGTGGGCATCAAGACCAGCAACGGCCAGAATCAAGCACAAAAACAAGAAAGGAGTCATTTTGTTGTATAACTTCTAAGAACCAAGCTTAAAGTACGAACTGCAGTACACAAGCTGGCACTTTTATAGGAATGGCCGAAGGAAATCTAGGCGGAAACGGCTTCAAAGGAAGCGGGCTAATTATGTCTAGACTCAATATCATCAAGTTTTCAGATTTCTAATTAGGTCACATCTACTATTTACGGTCATTGATGCAGAAAAACTGCAAGAAACATAAGTTCTGAGTGTCTATTCATGATTAAATTTTTTCTACCAAATTATGTCTACCAAAATTATAAATGCGAAATTTGTGAGTGATTGTTGTGCATGGGAATCAAACCTACCGCATTTGAAACTGAAATAGGTGATTTTTACGTGCGTATACATATATTTACCGGTAGCTCGGCAGACGGGAAACACTGTGAGGAAACGAATGGCTGTAGAGCGAAAATCCTATTGTTCTGCTTCCCTTAAAGGTTTTCGAGGGCAGATAGCAGACACTTCAATGTAATTAACTGGACTTGCCAAATCCGATGATGATTATAGAGCAAGCAAATACTCGTAGATCAAACTATGTAATACCATAGCTTGTACTAAACGGATAAATATTACCATCCTTTTTTGGAAATACACCGTACAAATACAATTGTACCGTGCGGGGGTCGAACCCGCGACTTCTTGGTGCAATAGCCGACTTCTCAACCATTTCATCTAATCAGTCATCTATAATAACAGAGAGCATTCAGTTAAGTTGTATAAAAAAGTAACAAAGTATGTAGTACTCCTATAGATACAACTTGCTTCACTTTGTTGTCCACGAGTAAAATATTTAATAAACGTACATAATTATCGTATTTAAACTCGTTAGCAGTGACACAGTCGGCAGTTTGACCTCCCGCATCTTGGCTGCATTCATTATTACCTAAGTATCTAGCCATACTTAGGCGGAGTCTATTAGGCTTTTAAATATTACGCTAGATCAGTCACGTGACTGAGTATTCTAAATAATAAATAGGTATGAAAGAATAATCCCAGACAATCGCCGCAAGGCTGCATCAGCTTGTCCACTTTTTGGGTGAAATGGGGAAACCGGAGGAGTTTCTTGCGTAGTGTGACGAACGCTTAAATCTTGAGTCCCACACACGACCGTAGGACTCGCCAGACTGTGGTAGGGATGCGCCGATCCGATCCGATCCTTTGAAAGATCGGATCGGCAGGCATACGATCCGGCGATTTTCGGATCGGATCGAGGTCATACGATTTTTGGCCGGATCGATACAAAAGTTGAAAGATCGGATCGCTTTGATCGTATGAATTAAAACGCGGTTTGTTTACTATAAATTGGGTACTTAGGTTTATTTGTTAAGAACTTTATCTTTGTTTACATTTTGAACTTGGCGGCATCCTTTACGGGTAGATCTGTTAATCTTATACATTATATAATTATAAACGAATTTTGTGCGTAAGGTAAGCATAAAATCTGTGGATTTACTAGTTTGTTTGTTACCCTCCCTCACTTGTTACTTACCCTCAAAGTATGTACGTCTTGTTTACACGTTTTTACATATGGCAATAGGGCATTGGGTCCTTGTGTACAAGTTTTACATACTTTGAAGGGTTCACCTAATAAAGATCTAAAATTAATTGTGTCTCACTTATTTGCATCCGATCCGGATCGATTTCTTGAAGATCGGATCGACGGCATGCGATCCGATCCGCGGATCGGATCGTAGCATTACGATCCATTACGATCTGAAAAATCGGATCGACGACTCGGATCGCGCATCCCTAGACTGTGGTTATGGTGTTTTTTTTTTATATGGAAGCAGTCAGGATGACCACACTCCACCTGATGGTAAGCGGAAGTGAGGTCCAAATGTAAGGTTGACTGGCTCAATAGAACATAGTACCCATTGAGCCAGTCACCCTCACCCTGAAGGCCTGCTTAGATGCCGCTCCACGCCCCGTCTAAAAAGCCCTTTGCATATGTCGGGGGCATAAGTGCTATTATCGAACTGCAAGTGTTAACCGTGATGTGCCGTTGACCGTACCACGATGACAATCAGGGAAGAGTAGGTAGGTACCCAGTATTGACGCGTGGCAATAACTTTGGCAACACAAGTGAATAATCGTGTAGAATGTTCTAATATTACAAACTTAGGTATGAGTAACAAGCATACCTATAACAAAAATTAACATTGAGGTAGGTATATGGAATCCTCACAAGTGTCAGGTGTGTGGCACCCCTGGGACGTATGAGCATGAGTATTTTTATTTCTGCTGCCAATAATATATCTAAAAATAAATACAAAACTACTCGAAGAAGTACCTACAAGTACTGAAGACTATGGACAACATCACATACTTTGATCTGATCCCAAAGTAAGTTAGATTAAAGTTTAAACACTTGTGTTATGAGTATCAGAATCAAGGAAGGTACCTACCACTAACAAATACATAAATAACCATCCAAACAGGACAAACACAAAAGTTCATCACATGAACGTTTGGGTAGTAGTATGTAGGGACTCAAAATACTAAATACGCCATGTATACGCACCCGTTGTCACAGATCACCAATGATTGATTAGTAAATCTTAAAAAAAACAGTTTAATTCAATCTGATTTCTTTTTGAACTTATAAATAATGAAACGTGATTACGTGATAGTCAATCAATGTTTTATACTATATCCACTAGCCGGATGCTACCGGCGGCTTTATTGTCCTTTCACATGGTCTAGTCAATGTCTGTAGCAAATTTCATCAAAATGTTCATTGTAGTTTGTTTTTACAGATAGACGACAATGTTTCAGCTTACCTGGCACAGCCCCACTTCATTTTAAGAATATATATACTTACTTAGTTACTTTCCATCAGAATTAAAGAAAACAGTAATGAAAACGTTGTTCTCCCCTGAAACAAAACACTGCAGATTAATATTATATGGCTTCACCCGCAAACGTTACAGCCTCGATCTACTTAGACAGTGCCCTGGCCGGTGCTCACCTGTTTTCATACACCCACCAAATTGGCCACGAAACAGCCAATCAATTTCGTGAACTGCTCATTTGAATAATTCACCGAAGACGCAACTGACAGCTGAGGATCACTGGTAAGATATCCGCCTGATGTAGTGTACCGTGATAAGTTATTTTATTTATTCTAAAACGTCATTGGATATTGCACAACAAAAACCTATAGGACAACCGAATCAAAACTCCTACAGTATAACAAGTAATTTTGTGAATATACATAAATACAATTACTTAACTATATAAAGAAGTTTTGCGTCCCATGTCATTATTTCGTACTTCGTTATGTTTCTACAATCACCTCTCGAGAGGAGAAAAACTGTCACTATTCCAGCCTAGGAAATTAATTGATGGAGCAAGCCAATAGTGTGAAATAACCCAACAAGTTGAGTCTCATAGACATTTCATACTTCTAGAAAATGGCAGAGGAACCAGAATGTCAACTGCGTCGGCGAAGATCTTCTCAGAATCCGAACTTGCCCCTTAACTTGGACGTGGGGTACAACGTGAACGAAGGAGGACCAGCGGAGGGGACCCCATCACCAAGTAAATATGGCTCGCGGCGGACCTCATCTGCCGCCCTCATGGATTTCAAAAACAAGCAGATGTCTTTTGACATACAGGTAAAGTATTTCAATGGGATGCTACAGCACTTGATATGGGTAGAAGGGGCCAAGAGCTCTACAATGATCGAAGATTTCAGATAACTTGTTTCGGAAATACTTTATGATTCAGACCAGAGACAAGGTCAAAAGATACAGAGTATATTCAGACTCTTAAACCCCCTCTTCCCCCTACTCACGCTCATGAGTTATCGATTATAAAAAGTTATATAAAAAGGCCTTACCATACATATGTACATGGGTACACCAAGTTTTAATGACAAATTACTCAAGGAGACACATGTACATATTAATGTTCTAAATATTTTTCTCCCCACGTTTTGGTTTTGTTTATGACTTCTAGTTTTTCCTAATAATTGGTGTAGAGAACGATTTATCTATGTGCAAAATCTGTCAATTTCTCAAATTGTTACTACAGATCGTTCACGATAAGAAGACTGTACAGTCTGTTCACCATAAGTTGTCCTTTAGCCGCTATATTGGCAGCATTGCCTACGCTTTGTAAATCTGTCAAAAAACAGATTGAATGTATTGAAAAACAATTTAATAGTACCAATATAGCGGCTAAAGGACTTCTTATCGTGAACGATCTGTACCTACAGTCCGCATGTCTGCATGTATTGGTGAATGAACAACCCAACAGTTTGTTAAAAAGGGTTGTCCTTGTTTGATAAACTATCAAATAAAACGGTCTAGAATTCCATGAAATAAGGAAAAAATAATACCGCTATATCATTGTCTGTAGTCTGTTTCTTATTGTCTCTCATGCAGGTAGAAGAGTGTGAAGAGGAAGAGATAATAATAGAGAGCGATGATGAAGACAGTCCTGACGAGAATGGGGCGTCAGGCGAGATGCGGCCTGTCACGCCCACACCAATACAGGACTTTGGAGCCAACGTTGTTTACACTGAAGGTAATTAGGTATTGTCATAATTGTGAGTTGAATTTTATCCTTTTTTCTCTCCTATTCTACTTTGGAATAAGACGACTATCTGTATACTTACTGAGAAAAATTGCGCTTACATCGAATAGAAAATTATATTTCCTGATGCGTAATTACAGTATTTTTCTTCAAGCAGACCTTACCCAAAGACACCATACGATTTAAATGCAACCCTTACAATGGTAACTATATCGTTTAATTTAGAGATTAACTGCGAAGTTAAGTGCATGTTCTCAATCGGAAAAACCCGCGGATTTATAGGTATTAGGTATGAGGAATCCCTCTTCACCGTGTCCCTCGACACGCAAAGGTGCCTAGTTATATAGGATGTTATTTTTAAACCAAGGCTCAGGTTATTATAAAAGACATTTTTGTTTGCTACACAGAACCAAAGAAAGACGTTTGAACAAAAATTACCACGGGCCTTCAATTGTCCCCATGGACTATTTGGGTATGCGTAAAAGTATTCAAATCAAAAATGGCACAAGCTCCATTAAAGCCGAGTTAAACGGCTAAGACTTTGTCCGATTAAAAACTAGAAAGGGTCGAATTCGCATCACACGAAACCGCATTATCTCCATCGATAAGTAAGTCTCTAGCACACTCAGCAGAATGAGAAAAAGTATTTTCTTCGCCAAAGCGCGTTCTATTTTTTTAGGTTTGCGGCGAATTCGCTCTTCTGGACATTATTTTTTTAATAAGGACTACGTTATCATATTGATTTTGAATATTCTTTCTTATTGCAGGACCACAAGCTACAGACTTTCTAAAAGTAAAAACCATAGAACAGGACTGCTATACGGACGTTTCAGACGCGGACACGGAAGACGAAGAATAACTTAGTCTTCTTTCATATACTTATGTATGCCCTCAATTATAAATACATAAATGTATGTACTATTAAACAGACATACTACGAGTATCGTGCGACAGACATGTTTTTAATCATATATTTATTTAATATATACTGTTATTGATTAAAAATATACACCACATAATCTTCAATTTCAATTTACCCATTTACTAACCAACTAACAATTTACTCGCTCATACTTGGCAAGTGCTTGTTCACGTTGAACGCGCGGGCGCGGTGCTCGCTCCATAGCCCGCGCGCGCGTTTGTACGTGAACACTTCGATACTACGCCATATTATGTTTGATATTTCGCGCCCGCGCCCGCCACTGCGCCCGCGCGTTCAACGAGAACAAGCACTTAGCGTAGTGATGGAGTAATTTATCTGTTGTACAACATTATATAGTATAGTGGAGTATATAATAATAATATCACAGATACTCCGCGCGTAGTTGGTAGTCACTTCCTGAGGTAAGTCCGTGGTGGGACGGGGGGAGTTTAAAAATGAACAAATAGGTGGACTGATACTAGGTAGCTAACATAAATCTGGTTAAGCAATATATCAAACCTATTTCTAATTACTGGGAAAATGGCACCCGTAGACGCGAAATGTAAAAAACAATATTCATTAATTATTTCTATATATTGCACAATGTACAAACATGTAAGCCATAATATTCCATTAC
Organism: Mecyna flavalis; assembly: GCA_949319885.1. Taxonomy (NCBI): domain Eukaryota; kingdom Metazoa; phylum Arthropoda; class Insecta; order Lepidoptera; family Crambidae; genus Mecyna; species Mecyna flavalis. The sequence goes on from OX439426.1 coordinate 15,352,503, forward strand.
ACTTAGTCGATTTTATAATATACAATAATACACGTCATTTTGAGTTTATAAGTTTTACAAGTCAAATAAATTTATTTTATAAGAACTTTAAAATGCCAAGAAAATTATACAAAACGAGTTATGTAATTAAAAAGAAGAGACTTTATAGAAAACACCAAATAATTATGAATATTCTAATTAATTTAAAAATGGTTCATCCCTATTTGTATAAAAAGAAAACTGTCTCAACTGTTTACAACATGCAACATATTCGAGCAATAAATTGTAGTATTTATCATGTAAAAATTAATCTTCTCTTCAATACTTTTTACATAACATTGTTTAAAATTAATTTCTCGAATGTAGTTTTTATACCTACTTCGGTTGTAAACACACTTTGGGTCGCTGAGCCATTGTAGTAGTACACTTCGATAATAAACTGCGTATCACAGCATAAATCATAAATTATTTGGATATATTTCAAAGTTGTTTTAAATTATATTAAATTCGTAAAACCACGACAGTATAAGATAACGGTAGGCAGAAAGAACCTAATAGCAGAATCGAAATCATATAGCTGAACATATCACTTCTAATAATGGAGTTAAACATTTATGCATAACTATGAAATGCTGCATACTATTTTGCCACCATCAAATAAAAATATGAATAGAACAGAAAATCTTGTCATCACGTTAAAACTAATTGTGTCTATTGTCTATTGTGAAACTACAATACACGTCGATTGTCAATAATAGTTTAACGTGTGGGATCTACCCTTTGTCGGACAATTGCGTAAAAATAATAAGTGCAATTACGAGATTAACATTCAAAGGTCGAAGGCAAAAGTGCTGTAGAAACTAGATAAGTTGATTGATTTTCCTCTTAGATAATGATCGTTACGTATTTAATTATAATGATTCTATTGGGAATACTCAGTTTATGATCCGGAATGAATTGAGTCAATGAAAAACACGGGTAAGAAACTGCAAACTAAAATGACTATCCGAACGGAGGTAAGCGACCCCAACCATAAGCGTTTTTACCATTCCTTCCTAACACAAATAAATTAACAAGTCAAGTACTTTAGGCAAAATAGGAAAAGATATGTAGTTTAGTATGTGGCAACATGATGGAACTTAATATTATTTAAAAATCGAAGTATACTAAACTTGAATGACACGTATATTTACATCAGTCAAAATGGCTTTCGTATATAATTTGTGTAGTTTATTAGATATTTTTAAATGTTAAATATATACTGGTATCAGATATTGAAGTTGATTGGGCTATTTTCAAATATTAAAATGTGTTCATTTTATTTCAGATATTATCATAAATTTTATAACTTTATTGTCTAAATAAGTTATCAAATAATTGTATTCCCGGATAATTAAAATAAAACTATACCCCGTTTTATTTAGCATTAGAAATTTGGTCACCTAAGAAGCAGTGGTCGTAAACATTTTCTACAAGCAAATATTGATCAAATATTGATCAAGTATTGATCATATGGTTAAGAGGATTCAAACGATTTATGATACTCTGGATCTAGATATTGATTGTTTGTGACAACATCACCACATCAAACGTCACTAAGGTTCCGTATAGACGGTCTCAGTATTTTAAAAAATATCTAACGAAGAGGATGATGTTGAGTTGAGAGCTAATTTAAGCTATTTGAAATATGTACATAGTGCATCAGATAAATAAAACAAACTAGATTCAATTTGAAAACTTTATTCATCTTCAGAGGAATCTGAAGAATCAGATTACTCCTACAACGATAGCAAACTCTTCCACAGTATTATCTATTGATGTATCTAAGCGGAGCATCTTTTCTTGCTCTTTAATAACATGCTGGAATTGCTGGATGGATGACATCCAATTACTTGCTGAAATACGACAGAAGGCTTCTGGAACTAACTTTTTTATTGTAGCCATTTTAAAATCTTTATTCCATTACAAAAAAATACGCTAGAACAGGTTTAAAACTGTACTAACTAGTCCATGTCGTACCCACTCCTGTAAAAGTTGGGAACTCAACACTGGAAGTTGTAGACGAGTACATTTACCTGGGCCAAAAAGTCCAACTTGGTAAATCCAACTTCCAGAAAGAGATCGATTGACGAATCCAACTCAGCTGGTCAGCGTTCGGGAAGCTTCGCAGTGTATTCTCGGCCCGTTTACCGCAGTATCTCAAGACAAAATTCTTTAATAAGTGTGAGTTGCCACTGTTGCCAGCGATGACCTATGGAATTGAAACGTGGCCACTTACAATGTGCCACAGGCAAACTCAAAAACTTAAAATCGCGCAGAGGGTAATGAAGAGGGCTATGCTTGGAGTCTCCCTGCGTGATCGCATCACAAATGGTGAGATCCGCAGAAGGACCAAGGTCACCGAAATTGCCCTAAGAATTGCGAGCCTTAATTGGCAGTGGGCAGGCCACATTGCAAGAAGGACTGTCCTCGAGTGGTGGCCACGTAGCGGATAACGCAGCCGTGGTAGGCCTCCCATAAGGTGGACCGATGATCTTATTGAGGTCGCCGGAATCCACTGGATGTGGGTGGCGCAGGACCGATCGGTTTGGAGATCCTTGGGGGAGGCCTATGTCCAACAGTGGACGTCTTTCGGCTGAAATGATGACTTAAAAGTCAAACCGATGATGGAAACGATTTATAATCACTCTCACCGAGTAAGTTTTTCGTATGATTGAATGAACCTGAAGAGGCAGGAAGAGATAAATAGAGCGTAAATTTTAATTACAACCGAATTGCTTATTAAATTAATATACATTTAAAAAGGATTGTTAAACAAGCACTTTTACAACTTTCTTAGACAACTTCTAAATCTCGCCGCTAGGGGCGCGCGGGTCTTCTTCGTCAATATTTGCGTTTCATGTTTACTATCGCTGCTTCTTGAGGTCTTTTAAAGTGCAAACTTTTTACGATGATTAGTTTATTTCTGTTAAATTATTCGTTTTGTTGTACAAATCGAAAATTAAGTATTTAAATATTGAAAATAATAATCAACGATCACAATAATGGCTATAATTAGAATCGAAAGTGTGTGAATAAAATAATTTGACATTTTAAAGTTATAATTTCCCTTGACACAAATTTGTGCATATAATAAAATACCTAAATTTCGTTCTTTCTAATGCTAAATAAAATGAAGTATAGATGTCTTCACCAAGTACAAAACGGCACATCATAGAGAAGTCAGGTGGCACAGAGGCATCGTTCTTCGATTTACAAAATACTATTTTAAACGTAAAAGTGCAATATTTTCGGTTGCGTATACAAATAAAAACTATGTACACACTACTGGCCAGTTCAAGTTTCTCAATTCAAAAAAAGAAACCGTAAAATTTAAATAAACACGATTTATACATACTCTTATTTACTATTTTTATACCAATTTGATAATAGGAAAATGTCTGTGGACTGAGAAGTCGAATTCTGGAGGCGTGTCCGAATCTCGTTTATGACCGCCCGCTAGTAATTTTAATACTACAAAATTAGTTTTGGCTACTTTTAGGAGATCCGATACCTGAAACAAAGAGACAACAGCCTTTATTTGCAATCAATAGAGATTATATTTTGGCGTGATCTACGTGGATCGTTTTTATGTAGCAAATAATCCTATATTTTTTTTATTTTTATTAAAGTTGATTAGTTTTATAATATAACATCGGTACAATAAAATTTGCTTATCTGCAAACGAGCTAGTTCTAGTGGCCTTAGAAGTCCCGTGGCACCACCGCTCGAAGCAGCAAGGAAGTGTCGTAGAGGGCTTTAGTGGGTAAACCCCGCCCCGTCTTTATGTGGGCGGGGTAGCGTTCTTTTCAACACCACCCCGCCCACCGGCAGATGTGGTGACGCGTTAAAAGTTTAAACAAAAGAAAAAGGCAAAGCTGAATTGTCTCATTTATGAAGCATTTTTTTTTTAATTTTTACATTTACGGTAAAAAGAGAATGTTCTTACCTCTTGGTCAGGCGTGGTAATAGTTTCTAATAGAGACCTTGCTTGCTGGAAATGTTTACAGCCGCCAAGGTAGAGTATCACAGGGTTTTCATATCTGAAAATAATGACGAATATTAAATATTAAAAAAATATTATTACATTTTATATAAGATCAGCATAGTTAAATAAATGGAATAGTAGAAGTATGATTGTGTGGTGGGATCCCACTTGTTACTACCAACCTTTATAACGCCACGAAATTAGAGTTAGATTTACCGGCCAACTACACTGGGCGGCAATAAAACCGGGCCACTGGGCTTTTTTCATACAAACGTGGTCACTTTAGCGTCTCGTAGATAGAAAACTATTTGCAGCTGTGCAATGATTATTACGTCAATGGATAGGCCAAAAGCCCGATTAACAAATCACAGTTTTAAAAATTTACACTTACCGCTCAATTTTGCTCAAGAAGGAAAAACAATAAGTCAACTCAAACTTCATGTGTACGATGTATGGAGAGTTGAGCTCGGTTTATTGTTTTTCCTTTTTGAGAATAGTGAGCGGTTTTTGGAAATTTTTGAAACTGTGATTCGATAATTGGGCGTTTGGCCTCTCCATTGACGTAATAATCATTGCACAGCTGCAAATAGTTTTCTATCTATGAGACGCTAAAGTGACCATGTTTGTATGAAAAAAGCCCAGTGGCCCGGTTTTATTGCCGCCCAGTGTAGTTGGCCGGTAAATCTAACTCTAATTTCGTGGCGTTATAAAGGCGTTAAAAATTAAAAAAGCCCAGTGGCCCGGTTTTATTGCCGCCCAGTGTATTATGTGTTTAATGTTAAAAAAATAAAGATCACCTAACATTAATTTCGTGGCGTTATAAAGGTTGGTAGTAACGTGGGTTAAATAGGTTGATGCGTAAAAGTTACAAATCTTGAAATACTAGTACACGGCCTTTTTTTTGTGAGTGGGTGGAGTTTTTTCGTAGAAGCCGTGCTCGACAAGCCTGCCAGTGGGATAATTAGCCACTGCAGTTTTAATTGACGTCCGACTTTGTGCAATGGTTGAAAAGTCGACTAATATATCAGATGTCATGGGTTCGATCCCTGCATGATACCAACCATGTGTTGCATTAAAATGTACTTTTTTATAGATAGAAACACCCAGATGTATTATGTATTTACAAATAGTGTAAGTAATATTTATCCTTTACGTACACTGGGCAATACATCAAGCTATACAAATCTTTCAAAAAGTCTCAGTCGAAAATGCCTAATTTCTATCGCATAAAGTTCTATTATGCGATAGAAATTAGGCTAAAAATTGATCGTAGGAATTTGACAGATTGGTAAAGCTTGATTGTATGGCCTGCTGTACAAACTATGCTTAAAATACTCACTGTAAAGGTTGTGTCATCTCACAGAACTCATGATAGTGAACCTGCGGCGGCGTGAGTACGGACAAAGGCGCGAAGCGGTGCTTGTACCGAACCGCCTCGTTGTCGAATTCCGACTGCGGCTGCCGGATCTTGCCTTGCAACTTGAACGCTACCAACGCCTGGTGACAATAAACATGAGTCATTTATAAATGTTATACGTCTTACATGTTTGTGAGAACTGACGGGTAAATGTTTTTTACACTTTTTGAAACAATTTCAATGAGGGTGTTTCTGACTAAAAAAAATCGCTAGATGGCGCTACGTAAACATAAGGTCCAACTAAAACGTGATTGGTTCATTTTGACATTCATGATGGCGGTTTGACGTCTTCCGACAAATTATATCAATCACGTTTAACTTGGGCCTTAAAGCAACGCAGCGCCACGTAGCGGATTTTTTTATTCTGTAACACTCATTGGCACAAAAAACCTCGCCTTATATTTTTATTATTATTAATAGCGGCTTAGTGTTTCCACAGTCACTGGAACCAATTCTGATCTATTGTAAACGCCACTTAGATAACATTTCCTTTCTAAGCAATACCTCATCTACAAAGAGGAGGATATTCTTGGGGAGGATATCTTTAGCCTCGTCTGGTTGTAGAATGTGCTTCCCCAGAATAAGGCTACGTTTGTGCATCAATGGCTCGCAGTCCGTGAGTATATGCAGAGGTGTTTTGTCACTGGTGTGACAATCTGCATTTCCTCGACTCTCACCTTATAATACCCTCCACACATGTTCTGCATGACTTGGCACATGAGTCCCTCCCTCGCGTAGGGGCGGGTTCGTTTCTTCTGCTTGCGGGCGCCGGCGCGCTTCGCGTCTTGACGCTTCGAACCTTCGCCCGCTAGGGTCTCCGCCCTACCCAGGGCTGACACCAGCCAACCGTATAGGAATTCGTATAAATACCTGCAAAATGTATATTTATTAGAAACTTAATAGGAACAATGTGAAATCAGAGAGTTTCTAAACTAAACCAGAATTATATTTTGGAAATGCGGTTCATTTTTTGTTAGCCTATTAGATTATTCTGATATTTTCGGCCATTCGAATAAATAACGAGCTTTTATTTAATATTGTACATAGATGCTATAGTAAATAGTAAAAAGTTTATGTATCATGTCATGATTCATAATATTATTTGATTTGATCAAAAATGTGTGTAATTTTTACCTACTTGTTATCAAAGAGCATAAAATAAAACTTAATAAATTGAAAAGCTTTGAATCAGTTATTGTTAACAAATTCATTAGTAACCTAATAAGAAGTCTGTCATTTAACTGTAAAGGAGAATGACCGGTTCTGGACCAAATGCTGCCCAAGCATGGGAACACTTTAATTTGTTTCCTTACATGAATAGTTATGAAAAAAATATAAAATAAAAAAAGAACCTGCCACGGATTTATAAATAAATAAATAAATAAATCTTGGACCACTCACACCAATTATTTAGTCTTATACAGAGCATTGCTCGTATTACAGGGATCTAAATAACGGATTAGTGCCTAGTTTGGTTTTTGGGGTGGGCTAGGCACCAAGACGTGAGACTCTCTGCATTATTTTTAGATACAATAATCTTAGACTTACCTAGACGACATGTTAGTGCCTACATGAGATATTTTAACATAAGGTAATAATTATAATTTTTGTTATGTTTATCATCTCTGTAAACCATTTTTTTTTCAAATAAATCCATTGTTTATATTATACACTCTTTTATTTTCAAAATAAGCTGTTGGTTATGATTTTGTTAATGTAAGACCTCTTCATTCAATACTTTTTTTTTCTTAAAACTTCTGGGATAGATTTTGAAGCGCTTTGAGTTATCTACTAGTATTATTCTAAGGAACATTGTGCACTATGTCTCAATGTTGGGCGGCACTTGGTCCAACGTCCATACATAGATGGTCAATGTCCTTTAACTGAGATTGCTTGGCACATCCATTATTTAGTAGTGTTTATTGGCAAAGTTCCTTCAACCCCTTTTTCCGATAACATGTAAGTAGGTACAGGAAACCCAAACTCACCAGAATATATAATGATACTCGTGCACACTATAAAGCTCGAGTTCCAACCCGGACAGCAAGTAGGCGATCATCACACGCAGTACGTGGTACAGGAGCCAGGTGCCGAAGCACGCGCGCGGGCTCGTTCCCGTTGCACCACTCAGCATCGCATCCACGCTCTCCGCCTACAATAAAAAAAGAGGTAAAAAGGGTTCTTGCCCTACTACTACGTAGAATTGGCTATCGATAGTTGGTTATCGATGTACTGTTAGCTCCAATAGTGTCGTTACTGTCGACAGCCCACTCTATTCTAGTATTCTGAGAATAGCGGTCACACATGGAATATAACATCACATGGCATCTGAGTGGTCTTCTAAGGCCAAAAATTGTATTACTTTTGTTCATTGTTTAAATGACTTAGGCTAATATCGTCACAACGGAGCAACAGATTGACGTGATTTTCGGTATGGAATCCTCAAATTTGGGAGCTGGAGAGTGTAGTAAATCACTACTTTAATAACATAACACAAAGAAATATCTACAGTAATACTGCTCAACATTTAAGAATACCGAGAAATACCGATTTAACCGTTATGAAAAAAAATATATCCAAGATTGACGCATTTGGTAGTGATCCACCAAATGCGCCATTTGCTGGAGATTCTCCACTGTTTCAGCTTGCCTCAAAGAAGGAAATATAGAATGTTAGGAACAAGGTATCTGAAAAAATGAAACCGGGAGGAGCTTAACGTTAATTTTAGAAAGAAATAAACAAACAAGATTTTAAGCTCCCGATTCTTCTCACCTCGTCCTGCAGAGACGCGAACTCGTCGAGCAACAGCGCGAGCTTGTCCCGCTGCCGGGCGCGGTTGTGCCCGCACACTTGCAGCAGCACCGCGAACGGGCGCACGCACCGCGCCAGGAAGTTCTCTACAAACTCTCGCGCCTGCAACAACAAAACAGTTACAGTGTACTTCAAGGTACAGTCGACAGCACATCAGGCTACCCTAATCTTTCAAATTTCTACAACCAATATTCAGCTTTATTCACACACATCACATAGATTTCTCTTTTAATTGCGATATTTGACAGATTAGGGTAGGTTGATCTGCTGTCGTCCGTACCTCAACACTCAACGCGACTTTGACCAAAGCCCGCTACCATTCATTACAATTTAATAAACGGCAAATTCAAGTGCCCCGGGTGCGCACGGCACAGTGCGCATGTTTTGTCAGCTCTGTGTCATAAACAATTGCCCTTTAACTACATAGTTATTAAGTTAATGAGTTTTTTGTGTCTATGACCCTATGTATGACACAACTTAGGCAGGAAAGCAGGCTTCAAACCCTTGAATCAAATTTATTTTTAATGGCTTCGAAAGCTGTCAAACTCGGCCAATTAGATCTCGACAATTAAGTTCATTTTACAAACGTATTTTAATATCGTATTGTATTGTTTGTTGTTATGACCTTCCGAGAGCGATAGAGTACCAAAGCACCTTAGTAAAAAGAGCAGACAGTACGTTATCTTCATACAAACGCACTGCGCGCGACTTGTATATGTGCGCCATTAGCATGTGTCGCGGTGTATGAAGATAACGTACTGTGTACTCTTTCTACTATGGCATAGCAGTGTATCTTGGACCTCCCACCACCATACAACCTGGCCTAGGTACACAGCCACACACCACCCACCATTTTTAACCGTAATTGCATTCCCGTAAAGCCCACAATTTTATCGCGTTTGATATCGATTTGACATAGGGTCCAAAATACACCCCTTAGCTGCTAGTATTCGAAGTTTACGAATGGCACACGTAATTCGTTTTGTACGCAACTTGTGTCGCCGACTTATGAAAAGGAACAATATTTTCCTAAAAAAATATATTAGAGTAGGTAGAAGGTTTTCTGATGTTGGATGTCAAAATAATAATTTTAAATTGAATAAGCTCGAAAACTTAGAATACTAGCCAACATTAATTATTTTATAGACTATCTGAATATTATATTTTATATTAAATAAGTGGGCTAACTGATGTGCGGGAGCAAGCTGTGCTGCGAGGGGTGGGAGGTCCACAAACGAGGCTGCCATCTCTCATTACATACTTCTCAGTGTCACCCTCCATCTCGACCGGACGAGTGCATATGCTTTTCATACATAACAACCAGCAGTTTTGCAGAACCTACGTTTAAATTTAAATCGTTATATTTTCTTTTTACTGCCTACCTTATTGTAAGAATAATTATTTATATTAGGATTAAGGAAGGAAAGTCAAAAATGTGTATATATTATTAGGGTTCCGTAGCCAAATGGCAAAAAACGGAACCCTTATTTCGTCATGTCTGTCTGTCTGTCTGTCCGTCCGTATGTCACAGCCACTTTTTACCGAAACTATAAGAGCTATACTATTGAAAATTAGTAAGTAGATGTATTCTGTGAACCGCATTAAGATTTTCATACAAAAATAGAAAAATAATAATAAATTTTGGGGGCTCTCCATTCTTAGAAATGAAACTCAAAAAAAAATTTTTCATCCAATCCTTACGTGTGGGGTATCTATGGATAGGTCTTTTAAAATGATAAAAAGGTTTCTTATATCATTTTTTTCTAAACTGAATAGTTTGCGCGAGAGACACTTCCAAAGTGGTAAAATGTTGGTCCCCCCCCCCTGTAACTTCTAAAATAAGAGAACGATAAATCTAAAAAAAATATATGATGTACATTATTATGCAAAGTTCCATTGAAAATTGGTTTGAACGAGATCAAGTAATTAGTTTATAAATTTTTGGGGCTTCCCATACTTAAAACTGAAAATCAAAAAATTTTTTTCTTCAAACCCTTACGTGTGGGGTATCTTTAAATAGGTCTTTAAAAATGATAATAAGGTTTCTTATATCATTTTTTTCTAAACGGAATAGTTTGCGCAAGAGACACTTCCAAAGTGGTAAAATGTTGGTCACACCCCCTCTAACTTCTAAAATAAGAGAACGATAAAACTAAAAAATATATATGATGTACATTACCATGCAAACTTCCATTGAAAATTGGTTTGAACGAGATCAAGTAATTAGTTTTTTTTTAAAATGTCATAAATAGTACACCGTAATTTTCCTCTCATTCAAACAACTCAAATATAAAAATGTCGATCAAACTTACAAAGAACTATAAGAACTTTTATATTATGATGATACTTGCTATGCTACGGAACCCTTCATGGGCGAGTCCGACTCGCACTTGGCCGGTTTTAATAATTGCTGTAAACTGTGGTAGCCGAGAGGTATTAAACGTTACTTAACATGCGTGAGGTTGGTTCGAATCTACTTCAACGCGCACCAATGGACTTTTCTATGGGCGAAACCACTAGCTCGGTGGTGACGTAACAGAAAGTTTTGATTGACAAATCTCTCTGAGGAAGAAAGGGAGAAAGTTATACACTTTTGTCAAATACATACCAGCGGCGCCGCGTTGACAGGCGACTTGGGCGTCAACGCGGGCGGGTTGACGAAGCTCTTGACGGACTCGCGCAGGATCTCGACGAAGGCGTGCTGCGGCCGCGGCTGGCCCACCGGGCCGTTCATGGCGCTCTGGGCCATCGAGGCCGTGGTCGCCGGCGACGGGCTGAGGTACAGCAGCTGCAGCGCCGACCGCGAGAGGATGCACGCTCGCTGACGGCTGAACTCCATGAAGAAGTCCTGCAAAATGAGTACGACTGACGAATAAGTCGCAGGAGATAACATAAATGAATGACAGCCCCACCAGGAGCAATTCGACTTTGAGCAAAATAATACAATACTACTTCCCCGACTGACAAGCATTCGCTTGTAATATGACATTATCTCATTCAATGATGTAATACTCATTTTGTATAACTACACAGTCCGCGCTAAAATGTTCAGTTTTCCGTCTATAACGTTAAATTACACGCGAATGTTTCTGGTGAACGCACCTTTAAGTGTAGTAGAACAAGTCAGCTCGCAACTACATGTCAATTCCATTATTCGCTTGCACTAGGCTGTCATAGCACAGTACCTATCACTGTAACGATGCAAAGAATTGATTTCAATGATAAATTTCAAATTACTACAACAATACTCACCAAAGCCGTATGGAAGTTGGTGCAGGACGTGATCTTCCACGCGTGCCGGAGCCTGGTGACGAGCTCGTCGAAGTACTGCAGCGCCTCGGCCCGCGGCTTGATGCGGGTGTACCGCGGGAACGTGGGCGGCAGCAGGCGCTGGTTGATCATCGGCTCGAAGCCCATCGGGTTCGGGGAATCGGCTGGATGATAAAGAAATCTATCGTGAAATTACTGGGTATATGAAACCTAATAACTGTCGTCTCGGTGCAGCCGACGCAGGGCGGTGCCATACAGTAACTGCTTAGTTACTGTTTGGCACTGAACTGTCTAAGGGCAGACGTGGCGCTTACCATCAGGTGTACGATCTGCTCGTCTTGTTACACATTGGAATAAAAAAAATAAAAAAAAATATTTATTGATCCAATGTGGACTAAGACACGCTGATATGATACGATTCAACTTAACGGGCTTGTCTGAAGTTAGCTGCGAGCGTCGTTTGCGCAGGTGCGGGGCTCGGCTGCGCCCCTCTGACACCTACATTTGTGATCTGCGCAGGTACTCGCACGATGTTCGGACGGACAAGACAATTAAATTGAATCGTATTATACTAACCATCACAATCAGTACGAGAAATCAGCCATTCCCACGCGCGGAGAATATGATAGAGCGTTCAAAACGTTAGATTCACCCTACCACAGGCAAAGATATATGGGAATAGCTCATTCATTTCTTAGGCGATAACCACACCAACGAAAATGCTGATTTTAATTACGTTCGATCGACGTAGGAATTTTGCCAAGCAGCTTCAATAATCAGCCACGCTAGAACTAGGCCGCAGCTCATAGATCTACAGGAAATCATGCACAATACAGTAAAAATAAAGAAAGCAATGGGCATGAAACTATACCTTTACTAACAATTGTGTGGCAAACTTACAATTCTCAATCGGTTGTGTTCCTTTCCCTGCAGTCTTGATAATAACTTTCATCATGTCAGAACACCCGTTCAACAGTGCTACACAGTCTGCTCCAGACTGAGAGTCCCTCTTTGTGATAAGCAGGAGAGCTTGATAAAACATCCTGGTGAACCTGATTCTAGCTGCCAGACCGGACCACAGGTTGTTGGCCTGATAACATTAATATTAGGACAAAATAAAAATTTGTGATATTATGAAAATGCATTTTCTTCAATGAGTAAGTAAATTATGTAAATATAAGAGCAAATCAAAAAAAAAACACCAGAAAAAAAAAAAAAAAAAAAAAAATATCCCTGGACATTATTCACACAGCGCCATCTAGCCCCAAACTAAGCATAGCTTGTACTATGGGTGCTAGACAACGGATAAACATTACTTAAATACCTACTTTTTTTTTTTTGTAAATACATATACATATTATACATAGAAACACCCAGACCGATACAAACAAACATGTTCATGCACACAAATGTTTGTACCGTGCGGGGATCGAACCCGCGACCCTTGGTGTAATAGCCGACTTCTCAACCATTACACCAAACGGCTCGTCAACAAAACAAAACAAAGCCTTAATGTTAACATCAGTGATGAAACTTGTAAAATTATGGTGTGATATTCTTTATTAAAAGGGAGACTAACTGAAGCAAATGTAGACCTAGTAAGACAATGAAAAGTATCAAATTTGAAATACACACCTCATCTCCTGCACTTCTAGCTTTTTTATTTAGGTCCTCTTCCTGTTCTCTTAAAAGGGATATGCACTTTTGCTCAGTCACTTCCAGACTAGCGTCATATGTGTTACCAGACTGTGGGTTCGAGCCTAAACGATAACCATAGCCCATCGGTTGAAAGTCTTCCTCTTCAAACACCTGGGCCCTGTGATTAGAAAATTGTTTTTAAAAAATACATCCCACAGATAATGAATTTAACGTTACATCATAGGAGGTTGATTAGAAATAAAATATTTGCATAAGATGGCTGGTGACAGGTCTTCATAAGAGTCTGTTAGTTTATAATCCGATCAGGTATGGTAGTACATACTACATAGAGCTATGCTTCCTGTTTAAGTGTCCCATAATTATGTAAGCCACTGTAGCTACTTATCATAAGGAGTGCTGTATGCCTGCCTGCCTAATATAACTTACAATGAGCAAGATGTAGGAGGTCAACAGTGGTTGATTGTATCTAAAACTATCATCAAAATTCAAATACAACTCACTTGTTGATACAATCTCTAATGCAATCCAAAAGTTTGTAAACAGCAATACAATATGCTTTCAATGTCTTATTTATAATAGAATGGGGCTGGTGTAAATATAAATTGGTGAAGACTGTCTGTGCCAGCGAGTGTCCCTCCAACCAGGACACAATGCAGGCCATTGTAGCATCTATGATGCCTATCAGCTCACTAGGGTCCAAGTCATCTATTTTCAACTTGCCAGCCTAGAACAAAATGATATCCATAAAAAAAGTCATGATAAAATTTTACTATGGTTTATGATAATTAATAATAAACACTATTTATTATTAGAGGGGGGCAGAGTGGGTCACTTGATGGTAAGTGATCACTCTTGTAACCTGAAAAACACTTAAAATACTTTTGTAGAATGTTCAGTTCCAACTTTGTTGGGGTAACTTGGACCAAGATTAAAATTTTAAAGCCTAAGTACTTATTAACTGAAAACAGTTTTCTATATGAATTTTCTCTATATTAAGACAGAAACACATGCAAGAAAATCCCTGATATTCCTATTTTACTAAAAAACTAAAGTAATACATACTGCAACAGCCTGCTGGAAATTGAGTGGCTTAGGATTGCCACGGTTGCAAAGCATCCCGGCATCCATTTTAGGATCCATCATCTCAATGGCTGACATGGCTTCAAACAATCCAAAAAGATGTCCATCATGCAATAACTCTCCTAGTTGAAGATCTGCAACATACAGTACCAAAAGATACATATTCATTGACCAAGACAATATAAAAACATAAAAATAAATACAGTAGTATCTAAATGGGAACTGGTTTTAAGTTAAACCAACAAAGCAGTCAAAAATATTTGTATCAATACAATATACATACAAATGTTATACCTACACTTGAAATTAGACTATCAAAGATCAGAAGAGCTGACAATATGGCAAACCATAGGTTAATGCTTTCCGATAGTGTGTCTCAATGTAGTACTTTAGTCTGTTTACTACGAAGATCTACCCATACTATTGTATAGGTAGACAGTATTCATTGTACACCAAAGTGTATGGTGCATACATACATGTACAGGTACATGCAACATGTAACATGAGAGTTTGTAATAGAATAAAATTATTTAATCCTACCTTCATAACACTCAAGTCTGTCTTAATTATTTACTTTCCCATTGCACACTGAACAAAAGGATGACATTTTGGTGACCCATATAGGTACTGATCAGCTAAGCTTTTACAGTAATTGCCAATGGTCTTCCTATAAATTAGTTTATATTAAAAATAAGGACGGTTTTAATACCAAAAACTTACCTTGAATATGATTGAAAAAATCCGATGTAATATCGACCCAATTGTAGGTGACTTCAGGAGATGCCGCCAATGAATCCATCGTCCTAAACAAGAGCAATATTGACTTTTAATATTAACTATTTGGGCATTACTGTAACCACAACCAAAGATAACATAATACCGGTTAATATAACCTTTACCGTCCTGTCAATAATAATATTGACTTTTGAAGCACATAATTACAAGGATTATTTTTCCAAATAGCCAAAGAAAAAGACACAAAATAGTAATACAACAAACAAGCGATACCGATAAACTAGCATGCATTCGTACTAACCCGTCACCATCGAAATAATCATCATTATCACCCATTGCACAAGACAAGATGCTTGGAAACAAAATACAGCGGTTAATTTACCATTAATTTTGTGACAAACTCTGACTCTGACGAAAATTTACGGTGTTTTATTTATATTTTTGCTCGGAAACCAGTGAAACCACCTTCACCGTTCACGAAACGCCTTGATTTTTTTTATTTTGACATTGACTGTTGACAAGATAATTATTTTTGACAGTCGAGAATTCTCTTTTTATTTTGTTTTGGCTCTGGCATGCTAGGTAACAGTCGAGTTAAGATCCAAAGTGGATTTTTTGTGTAACTTATTTTAAAATAAATTTTTAAAATACTTGTAAAAAGGGTTGTGAAATGGATAGTATATTATTGGTCTAACTAGACCCAGGGTACCTTCACTGGTAGGGGAGCGTTCAAGTATTACGTAACGCAATTTTTGAAGATTTTTGACCCCCCCTGCCCCCCTTGCAACGCACCGTAACGTTTTTCTGTACCCCCCCCCCCCTCTCTAAACGTTACGCATCACTCAAGTGACCATTTTTACCCTAAAGTCGCAAAAAGTTACGTTATAGTTTTTATCCTTGGTGTACTTTTAATTGCCTTTGCGGTAATAATACTAAATAAAACAAGAAATTTTTAATCCGCAACATCTGCGTATTTTATTTATTATGTACACGGTACACCGTCTACAGCAATGACGTGCTTCTGCATAAACACTAACAAATAAGTACTGACAACGAAAACAACATTAAATGACATTAAATGACGCAATCTAGGGATTCCCCGTGAAATATAAACGAAAAGGTTTGTTTGCCTGAACTTGCGAGAACAAAATATTAAAAATGACGACCAGACTATACAATCGATGGTTTCCCCGTAAAAAGTAAATGAAAAGGGTTGCCAATTTGGGAGTATTTATTCCCAAATTTTTTATTAAAAAAAAACAATGTTACGTAACGTGTTGTTAGAAAGACCCCCTCCCGCCCCTGTAACGCATCGTAACGTTTTACGAGACCCCCCCTCCCCCCAAATTGCGTTACGTAATACTTGAACGCCCCCTAGCCGATTAGTTTCGAGCGTAACTCACATACATACCTACCTAATGTTATGATTTCAACGATGCGCATCTCGGCGCGCACCTACAATTTTGTATAATGTTAAAACACTCGTAATTTAAAGATGATCAAATCAGATAAATGACAGATGAACCTTTGTACAGATTGATAGGTAGAATAATTTTTATTGATAATGACTTGAATCTATAATGAGCAGATAGATGATAGATATGAATCTTTAACTGCCTTTACAGAAACTGTAGTTAGGAAAATAAAACCAAAGAACTTGGATTATTTAAATATATTTAATACTGTTATTGAACATAGGCGGTGTTGTTGATGGCAAGCTCTCCGTGACTGTGTCGTAGACATCACTATCCAGCTGTCCAGGCTCCATTGGGCTGTCACCAGAATGCGGCCCGCTCGGTTTGGACAAGCTGACTCCGTCTATTCCCATGTCCATGCAGTCAAAGTGAAGAATCTAAAATAAAATAAAAAATACATGAAATCACTTGAAGTTGAAGTAGTGGTAGCCGACTGCTTTTACGCCCTATCCATCGTCTAGGACAGAGTTTAGGGAGCTCTGAACCGGGCTAAAGGGACCCTTAAGCACCCACTAAAACACTAAAAATGGTTTCTCAGGACCTTATTAAAGTCATTATGTATTATCTGTGGGCAGGTTGAGAGAGCTCGGAAATATTCGGAACACCTTAAACCGCAGGGCAAGCGTGCACACACTCCGCGGTTTCACCCGCGCGTAATTTCTTTTTTCAATTGTTCCTTCTCTTCCCCCCACATTTCCGGGATAAAAAGTACAATGAAAGAATTTTTCAAATGGGTTCAGTAGTTTCGATAACCAAATATTTATTCTATTTCGACTATTAAAATACTAATATTTTAGTAGTCGATTATAACCTGCTTGATTATTCTAAGCCTGCTTGGTTTTTTCAATGTAACTGGCATCAGAGTTACGATTAATTTGACAGCAAAAAAAGCAAATCTTTTTTTTTTAAAGGAATATCAAAAAGTTTTGAAAAGACCTTGACCTTCTTTATTTTAAAGAGGCACTGGCAACAATGCTTCTGAAATTTAACAGCAATAAAAAGAAAATTAAATACATACATACATATTTTTTTTCTTTAATGGCGTATAGATTTTTTCTGATTTTTTCTGAATAATTTAGCCAGCATTAAATTTTTGAAAACATAAAGCAGGTTAACTGCTTGTTTATTATTTTGATGTAACCTTCGTGGTTATTTTGTTATTTTACAGTAGCACTGGCAATAGTGCCACAAAAGTTTGACAGTAATAAAAAGTAAATTAAAAGTTTTGTTTTTCTTTTATGTACATACGTATGTAGCGTTTCGAATTTTTCTGAAGGTATTTTCCTAGCGTTTTCTGCTGTGACCATATTTTCTTGTTCTGTGGCTGTGACACTGCCGCCGGCTAGGTACACTCTGTTCCACATAAGTTGTCCTTTAGCCGCTATATTGGCAGCATTGCCTACGCTTTGTAAATCTGTCAAAAAACAGATTGAAAGTATTGAAAAACAGTAGTACCAATATAGCGGCTAGAGGACTTCTTATATGGAACAGAGTGTACCTATTCTTTGAAAAGGTCGTTGCTATTACGTTTTTTCATTCATCTTGACTATCTATTTACACAGTCTATAAAGTTATCAAGTAATTTCTTTTTTCAAATATCCCCTCTTCCCCACACATTTCCGGGATAAAAAGTACCCAATGTTCACCGGGGATAGTGTAGCTTTCGAACAGTGAAAGAATTATTCAAATCGGTTCAGTATTTTCGGAGCCTATTCAATACAAACAAACAATTAAACAAACAAACAATAATAATAATAATTAGTAAATATCTCTGGACGTAAATCACACAGCGCCATCTAGCCCCAAACTAAGCATTAGCTTGTGTTATGGGTGCCAGACAACGGATAAACATTACTTATATACATTATACATAGAAACACCCAGACCGATACAAACAGACATGTTCATGCACACAAATGTTTGTACCGTGCGGGGATCGAACCCGCGGCCTCTGGTGTAAAAGCCGACTTCTCGACCATTACACCAAATGGCTCGCCTTTCCTCTTTATAATATTAGTATGTATAGATACGGATTTTCGTTCTTCGAACCATTAACATAAATATTAATGTCACATGCCACATAGCCAGAGTTAATAGAGCAGCAGATTTTATCTATTAGGTGGTAACTGGTAAGATTAGATCTAATCAGCGGTAATCAAAACCTCCTCCAAGTTAGATCCTGAGCGAATAAACCTCTCTGTACTGAATGCCGTAGGCAGTGATACATATTCTAGTGCCGTAAAAAAGATATCAATCTTTTAAGCCATCAGGCTTCAGCCATAAGCCATCAGGCTTTAAGATGAAACTATCTTTTTATAGGAATTAAACATTCGTAATTACCAATACGCCTTGGGAATTATACATTCATATTTACCAATACAGGGGCCATATCGACCCGTGTGTCCATATCCATACAAACGTGAAGCTTGTGCATCACAACGGCCACGTCGAAGAGCCGCACGCACATATCCACAAGTCCTGGAGGTAGGTACGGTACTGGGATGGGCACGCAGAACGGTGGGGGGTTACGAGCTGAAATAGTATTGGTATATTCAGAAAGGAAACTGATATAAGTACGAGTAGATGCCGTTGCAGCACAAGATAGACATAATTGGAAAGGACAGACAAGGAGAAATGACCCCAGATGTTGGATAGGATCTTAGGAAATAACTCTCTGGACATTACTTACACCGCTTAGCATAGCTTGTTTACCTACTAGGTTATTATAAAATGGATAAAATTTACGAGTATGATGCTTTTTAACCAACTTCAAAAAAGGATGTGTTCTATAATCATTATAGTTACTTAATGTTTTAAATAAGAGCCACCTCCCTATTTTAATAATACCAGTAACTGATTAATAAAAAATATTAAAAATTCCAAAAGGAAGCCGTGCTCAGCTTTTGGAATTATTCTAACGCCGTTGTCGTGTTTTACCTGATCACATTAGATACGCCATTGACATGGTGAATTTAATCTCTTACTTCAATAATCTTAATGAGAAATCTAAATCCGAACAAAATGTCAACCTAACAACTTTCACTTTACTTGGCTATCACTGTTAACAGAAAATTTTCTTGTTCTGTGCTGTTAACTAACTTCTCGGATTATATTTAAAAACCGCAAGTGTTTATGATACCACTTTCTCACTCAAGTTAAATGTTACCCGCTGTTACAGGATACCTACTCGTACTTTTACTTACATACTTATCCGAAATATATTAGTTAGCATATTAAACGCCTGTCAGGTATAAAGTATTATATAACATACCTACTACACCATTAATTTACTTACATGATAATCTATTGTGTTTGTATTCAGAAATAGAACAAATCAAGTCTATACATACTAGATACAAATCATGAACATACAGTTGATTAGGGATACCTCAAAAATTACTTGTCCGACCTCTTTCAAGGCTTAGGCTATGCCTTGGGGCCACATGACATAGACCAGCATTCGAATAAAAATAGGGAAAAAATAAATTATGAGGTAACACATAAAAAATTAAAAATACAGTCGAATTGACAACACTCCTTTTTTAAGTCTGTTAAAAAGGAATGCGCTGCAATATGCATGAGCCATGTACCTACAATAGTAGGTACCTCCGGTAAGGTGAATTTTGTAAAATCAAGTAGGTTGCGTGCTTGTGTGCCAACAAATCTAGCATAAAATTTGCTTACCTGAAAAGGTTTCGACGAGTAGGCTTTGGTTGCTCATTTTAACTTCCATATTGATAAGAGACTGAGTTGGGTCATAAGATAGTAGTACACATGCTGTAAAAAAAAAATGTATATCACCATCTTTTCTGCAAGTTGAAACTAAGCATGATATTTACAGTAACTATTTTTTATTATTGCGAAATTTTCAAATAGCCGGAGCAATGCGTACAAGAACATCTCTATTATTATAAACATTTATGTGCTTATACCAATGACGTTCATTGAACGTCATTGGCTTATACACATTTATGATTCCACATTACAAACACAGGGAGCTTGAATATAATATTACAATAATTACAACCTATTCGGTAACCTCATTGAGTAATACATATGAGTGCTTTAGTAATTTATAGACTAAAATTATACCCCTCTTTTGAACGATAATGCAGTGAGGGTTTTATTAACAAAATATATAAGTAATATACCTATTAGCGTTCCGTCGCGAAAGATCCGCGACGTAATTTCCGTCAAGTGTGGCGCTGGCCTTAGTCTTAGCTGGCGCACTGGGCGCTCAACAATGAACAAAGTCTTTAAATAAAAATATAATTAAATATAAGCACTTGTATTATGGGTATAAGACCCAACGAAGATGCCACTAATAATAGGTACTTTAATAGAAATAAACATGTTAACACAGGACAAACACAAAAGTTCATCACATAAATGTTTGTCCCACCATTCAATCAAACCCACGACCTCTGACGCGTAAACATAAACCACTCTTACTTCTCTTATCGAACTTGAAGGCTTGTATCCTAACGCCAGTACAGCATGAGCACTGAAGACCTTCGCACTTGCATCTTCCTCCAGTGAAGGGGAGCCTCAGCATCCATCCAGGCTTGTACCATGGTCGAGGCATCATGTCTTTTATCGTCTGGAATCATAAATATTATAATAAACTAACTGTAGAATACGTAAAAATATTATCTGAATTCAAATACCTACTTAGGAACTGTATATCTACGAGTATAATAGTCTTTATTTTTGTAGGAATATCTTTCTTTGTAGGAATAGCAACAGCTTATATCATTTCTTTTTCCGTACAATATTCATTATGATTATATTATATCTATTTCATTGATTTAACTTTGGAAAATAATTAAAAAGGAAAGTGAAAAGACGTAAAGTAAAAGTTGTCAACACGTGGTTTAAATAGCAGTCGCCCGATCAACAGTACGATCTTGCATATGCATTCATAATTTTCACTAAAAAGCGCAACCTACGTTCTAAGCAGCAATATTCCAGGAATGTCCCTAGGGCCATTTAGAAAGTAGCTTAGTCAGAAATTTCCTAGTGATATACCGACCGGTGAAAATGAAACCTACACAGTTTGAAATATGGCGCATTAAATATTTCTGTAAATGAAAGTGAAATTACCTGATTAGTCTCAAGATCGTAGTACACGGAGAAATCCTCCACATCCATTGCATCGTCATACTTCAGTTTCTTCTTGAGGTCCTGAGGCCTTTTCAATCCTGACCCTAGAGTAAGGACACATTGAAATTACAATAAAATCGTTAATCAGGTGTTTGAGTCTCTAAGATAACGCTGACTATCTAACTAAACCCTAGGTAAAAAGTTCATTTCCCAAATATATTCAGCCGGGATTCAAACCTGGTTCTGAAACTTTGGTTCTAATGGCCAAATAACGATTGCACTATCTAATGCAAAGGCTTATATATGCGGCTTGCAAATGCTCAATTTGAATTATTTTAACAGAAACAATTAATTCAAACACAATTACTTAACATTAATTAACGATTAAGATTTGTATACATAGGCAGCAAGAACGTCTATGGATTAGATAGAAGTAATCCTTCAATGCAATATTATGCTAGTGCAGCAGTCGCTCTTAACGCCAGGTGGACTACTTGCTGGACTGCTGCTCACAGAAGATGTTTAAAAAGAATAAAAAATTAAAGACTTACGCAATACTACTAACCAATTATTAAGAGTAATACATGATGCAGACAAAGAACAGTTGTTCCCGCAAGAATCCATAAAACATGAAACTACTTACCCGCATTAACGATCACACCACAAAACACCAAAAGCAGGCAAGCTGTTTCCAATTTCATTTTGCCTGTGTTAAACCCCGATTGTTCTACCTCTGGGGACACCATACAAATGATTGCACCTCGTTAACCCGCGTTAACACTGGCAAAGGTTCGTCTACAAACATTTGTATGCAAGTTATGCGCACGCACTACTGTCTTGCGGTACTTTCTAGAGAGAAACTCAGGCGCATCGGATCGATACTGACGCGACTCTGCGCTGGTAATGGCCATCTTTATTTCATACAGGGCGTTCTTTTCGCATACATGCATATTTATGGCAAGAAATAAGTTAAGAAACAAATGCGCATATTCATGGGAAACAAAAATGTATTTTTGAAGGTATGGTGTAATAAATATCTTTATTTGTAAAAGAAAGTTAAAACTAAAATCACGTATTAGGAATAAATAAATGGCACTTAACAAAGATGTTTTTTTTTCAACAGTACGAATAACAGTTTTCTCTTTTGCATTTATAAAATAAACAACATTTTTAAAGTAACACCGAGATAACTGCAGTACAATGTAACTTAGCGGAAAATCAGCTTAAAGTTACATTTGAACACACTCCTCTATGCCTTACAGATTACCAGTCTTGATTTGTAAAATGCCAAATCAATTTTGAAAACTCTTCACTAATAACGGACTAAGTTCTTTAACTCAATCGTCATCGTCATCATCATCATCGTCGTCATCATCATCAAATATCCCGAGCAAGGAGCGCACGACGTTTTCATCGTATTCTTCAATGTCATCATCCCCAGCGTCGATCACAGCATCGACTCCTCCATGAGGGTTTGGCACAGAAATCCCTCCGTCATCATCTGGTTTCACCATAGCTATGCCATTTGCTCCCATCCTTAAATAGAAATTAGCTATGTTACATAATGGTTTTTGCTAGGTTTTAAAGAACATGATCATTGTAGATACATGTGCAATTTGATGCAGCAGGATATGCACTTACACGGGCCAAAAGCAGAATTTAATTGCCTAAGTTTTGAAAAACCGTCCCTTGCGATGAGGACGACTGTAGGTACATCAAATCTTTTGCTCATGGAGTAAAACTACATGTGCAGAGTGATATTAGTCTTGGCCTGAATTAGCTCCGTGGAGCTACGTTATATGATTCGGGTTCGACCGGGGAAGTCTGGTGTCTGATTTATAGAACCAATATCAACGGTTAAACGAATCCAAAAACGTGGCTAGCTCCGTAGTAATTCTGGTTGTAATTCTACAACATTTACCCTGGTAAATCTTCGAGCTAGGAGTACTAGCACACTAAAAAGGCAGGTTCGGTGATAAAACGCGTCTTATAATTAGGCTAACTTTTCAATCACACTCACGCACCAAGCACCATAATGGATATCTTATCTAAATACTTAGCTTTTAATTAAACACTTTACAAGGAGTGAGAGTCAGAGAAAATTTTATACCCATGTCTTTAATTAAACATTAATTGAAGCCGTTAACCTTAACTTCATCAATATCAAGTTTGTTTTAGGACTTCTTACCTCAAACAATCGAAAGTCACATCAAACAGCTGGATCGATCGCCACTGACCATTCATCGCTAAGCAAAAGTGAAAGTTCCTTCCCGGAAAAAACACATTGTAGAATTTTGCACACACTTTCAAGTTCGTTAACCTAGGTGGGCTGATACATATTGGTTTTGGGTTCTTTCCTGAAATCATAAAAACAAGTTATCACTGGTTTATATAAAACGATTTGTTCCTTTGGGGGTCAAGCTTGACCTAGAAGAAAACCTAATGAAAAATCATTTTGTCTACTGTAAGAGCAAGTGACGTAAAGAATGATACTGATCCAAATAGTCTAGTTATTCTGTCAAGAGGCTGACAAACTGTTGTCGACTGACTGCAGTCGATTGGATCATGGATAGAATGGAACAAAGGGCTCAGGGGCTGCAGATGACGTCTATTTTAAAAGAAGAAATAAGCTGTTACTTTATGCCACTAAAATACTTACATCTAATTTAGATAATTTCAAGGACAAATCAAATGACCAGGAGTTTTAAATTGTTAGCCATGTCATACTTTAT
The DNA here is from genome assembly GCA_949319885.1 of Mecyna flavalis. Classification (NCBI taxonomy): domain Eukaryota; kingdom Metazoa; phylum Arthropoda; class Insecta; order Lepidoptera; family Crambidae; genus Mecyna; species Mecyna flavalis. The sequence goes on from OX439426.1 coordinate 15,376,791, forward strand.
AATCAAATGCAGTTAATTTACTTTACTTTTCACAGTAATAAAATATGTGCAATGTTAGTGATGCATATCGTGGGCATCAAAACGAATACACTGACAGTAACTCAACACAAAGGTCACGAAAACATACCTGATAGCGAGTTTTCGTAGAGAATCCTGTTATTCATTGACATAGCTACGTCGAAAGCGAAATCGCCGGGGTGATAAGTGATCTTCATGCAAGCTTTCTGATTAAAAAGGTCCATTATTAACCCGGTACAGCACTTACAAATGCCTTCGGCACAAGAGCATGGACCAATTGAAGTACTCGAAGAAGATGATGATGATGATGTAGCATTTTGCGTTGCGTTTCTGTTGCGTCGTCCGTAATTTTCTACTGTTGAAATCTTTCTTTTAATAACTCGATCCAGTATCATCAGTTCGGATTCGGGCAAGTCTTTGTCGGTAAAAGACACTCGTGTTTTATTTTTAACTACAAAAAGCAAGCTTGTTAGCAATTTTACTGAATGAAATTAAATACAGAATAAATTGAGAACTAAATCATACCGAAAAAATAATATATCTATTTAAAAATAATTAATTATCATCGTCACAAGTCAAGAAAAAAATATCATAAATCTCTCTTATTGATTTTATCCTGAAGCAAGAAGAATCTGCTATTTGTAAAATTCCGGCTATCGGTAACAGAAAAGGAGATTCACAAATATGCATTATTAACACGATAATTATGAAACATAATATTTTCTGAATAAGATTTAAAATACTGCCCATAAAAAGAAGGTTGTATGGAAGAAACTTGTTCAAAAAAATCAAATAAGTTTTCTTTTGAAGTCTATTCTAAATACTCAGTAGCTTATTTTGTTTTCTCAACTTTGCAAAAGCAGTACGCTACAAGATGAAAGCGCACAAATCTCAAGCGCAGTTACAAGTCAAAGCATAATACGAGTAGTATATGCAAGTACTTACGTCGGCCCTCTCCCCGGTTCACTAACACACATAACACTATTATATTTATTATGATCAAATATCGCGTCATGTTGAAAAGTATGGTGACGGGTGCGCACGCGCTGCCAGCGGCTACCACAACACAGTTAGTCCAGTTCGCCTGCACAGATTCTAACCGGTTCACCGGCAGCAGTTTGCGTCTCTTTATGCTAAATACTTTCACATCTTAATGAAAACAAAGGAAGACAGACACAACACACCTTGTCAATAAACAGCTGTTTTTGTCAATCGAGTATCTGAGTATCCAATATCTAATGACACTAACGTGCATCAGCATTGTCTTATGCATTTAGATAATTATTTTAATTGTAAGTCATAATCTTTAACTAAATTATAAAATTGAACGATTATAACTCAAATTACAGTCACGTTTTGCCTTGTTCAGATAGTTCGGTTACTTTTATTAAAACTTCCAGTCATATTTTTTAAATAATTTAATAATAAAAATAAATAACTTAAATAAATACTTTAACTATTATATTTTCAGTCTATGCTTCGCCCACCAAAGAAGTCCCCAACCGCGTCGCCAATGCCATCAAATGGGCCTCCGTCATCATCAGATCCGCCACCGCCGAACAACCCATCTCCTCCGATACCCAGAATGCCGTCGTCATCGTCATCGTCATTACCAGCCCCGAAGAGGCTTACTGGCTTGGGCCCACCCGTCTTTGGTGGCTTTGGTTTCAATCCACTTTGAACTCCTGAAGACCCGAGCCTGAAATAATTAAATTTTAAAATTGGTAATCCAGCAAAAAGGTTTACTAAATAGGAACTGTTTTCTTTGACAATCTTAATCACAATAATATTTTCCTGGTACTTCAATATTATGGTACAAGTACAATAAAATACGGTCGGTGTAGGTACTAATGCAAAGTTCATTTATAAACGAAAACCGCTTAAGATACTCCTATAATCTAAATTGACGACCAACATTAAAATTGGTGTAATAGTAATGGGTTAAAAAGTTGGCTAATATACCGGTCACGGATTCGATTTCCGGTAAAAACATTTGTGTGCATGAACATTGAATATGTCTGTTTGATCGACTGACTGGGCGTTGCGTTTGTAAAAAGCGTTTGTGAAACGTTGCGCTACGTTTGTGAAAAGAAAAATCATGTACCTATTTAAGTAAGGTTTCTCAGTTAAATGGCACTCTAAGCTACGCTATAATTATGCTCACATTAGAGTGAGATGGCGCTGAGTGAAAAATGTCCAAATGTATTTATGTATTTAAAAATAGCAAAACTAACAGAATTCTATTCAGTTAGAAATAATTCAATTCATCTTTTTGTATACTATTTGCAGCATCTTTAGATATTTGTTATTACTTTCTCACAATACCATAGCCGTTTAAACAGGCCATAAAATTGTATGCGTCGCTTTGCGGTCAGCGTACAAGTACCTAACTATAGAGAAACCACAATGGTTTTTAAACACTCACCCGAAACACCTGAATGACGCCGAGTAAATAGGGAAGCCGCCAATATCCGCGTTAATGTCTAGGCAAGCAAATGCGTTTCTGTTCCGTATGCGGATGTTAGATATTTCAGCGCATACTGTTACAAAAGGAGCTCTTCGCGGGTTGAAGCAAATTGGGGGTGGGTCGCTGGCTGAAATGAAAATGAGAACAGCTAAAAATACCTGATAAGATAAAATCAGTGGTCTACGTATTTGATGACAAAATCAGTGGTCTATTTGATCTTTCTGCCTTCACATTGGAATCTATTCGTCAACAAAATTATTTATTTCTTGTGTGCAATTATCGACATATTTAGATATTTTCTGATTTTTCAAACGAACCAATATTTGATCCCATCTGCAGTGTTTTATTTAACTAACAATAAAAATGTCAACTATTAGATATTAACATCGTCATCCTGATACCTGGACAAATTGAATTTTTTCTAATATATTTGTATTAATATCGTCATCCTGCTTGTTATTTTTACGAGATTTTAAAATGATGTCATCAATCCTTATATTTACCTGAAACCCTCCGTCGAACAACGGTGTTATTATTTAAACTAAGTTTCACATCAAACAGGAAGTCATCTGGGATAAAAGTAATGTTTCCACATGCTTTCGTTTTGAATCTTTCTAAAAATACACCAGTGCAGCACCCACATTGTCCTTCGATGCACGAACAGGGGAACCTGATCAACGAACCCGTAACTGGCGGAGCTGGAGTTGTAGCTACTACGTCTTGCACGGGTGCCGGTTGAGAAACATCTTCTACGACTGTATCATTTGCTACAATTACGTCTTGCTCAATTTGATCTTCTACAGTCTCTGTTACTACTTCATTTTCCACGTCATTAATTATGTAATCATCGTCCCCATTTTCCTCTGGTGGAACGTATACGGGCACAACTATCGTCACGGGAGATTTCAGCACTGGTGGTGGACTCATTGCTTGTTCCCATAGTGCATATGGTACTGTAATTGTTTGCTCCTCATATGGTTTGTCTTCATCCAGAATATATTCATCTAAAATTTAAAAATCAATTTTTAAGCAATTATGATAAAAATCTGAAATGATACAAGATGTAAAATAAACAAAATAACTACTTACTCGACGTTGCATAACAGAAAGCAATAAAGTTAATGAGACAAATCAAAATAAACTTTAAAGTGAAGGTCATGATTCGTCGTAGTGCAATTAAATATACTGGTTAAGAACAGTTGCGGACGACTCGCCGCAGCAAATTGTTAGAGCTGCAGTTTAACCCCAGGTATTTAACCGTCTACTAACAAACTCGCAATACTTATTTTAAGTTGTCACTTAATGATATGAAACAAGTTTTAAATTTAAATGCCGGAACAAGAGAAAGTTGGACCGAGGAGCATTAACAATGCTGACTTTCGATACGTGCGCTGATTTTCGTAGGACCTTTCATTCCTTTTATAGGTGGCTGCTACTACTACTATTTGATTTAAATTTTAATTATGCAATGTTACTTTAACATATTGCTTAGGAATATTGAATTAAATCATTTGAATCATCGTAAAAAAGAACTCTTGTATTATGTAAGTAAAGCAATTTTTAAATACTTATATTTTTGGTACCTTGTCATTACTATTACTTACGATGAATTGACTAAAAGTATAAAATTATACTTTGTGATAATATAACTACACATTTACCTGAATTTAAGTACGTACATAAAACACAATGTTCCTTGCAATATGTTTCAATTGGACGGCTCGTTATGGTCACTCGAGAGCGAAATCCTGTGTAAGGTACTGAGAAGAAGTTTTACACGATGCAATTACCATTCTAACGTTGTTTTCGTACTTAAATACCTATTTTGTTATAGATATTAAAGCCGTGTGTGACTAATTTATAATACGGCTTGTAGTATTACAATTAATATAATAGTGAAAAAAAGAAAACTAATTGGATTCCAATTCTCTTTCATTCTTAACATTTAGGAGTAATTTTTAGTGTATCATATAGTATCCTCAGTGGGCTAAGGTCTTCCGCATACATAAAGTTATAAATATCGCTTTAATATTATTTTTCTTCAAAAAAAATGTTGTGATTACTTATGTTTTAAAGGATAAGAAATAATTTGAAAACTTTTAGGTACTGTAAAGTCATCTTTATTATTTGTTCGGAGGAAATTAAGAACTTAAGAGTAATAATAATTTACTATTTACAGACAATAAATAAATCGTTAACCCGCGTTAACACTGGCAAAGGTTCGTCTACAAACATTTGTATGCAAGTTATGCGCACGCACTACTGTCTTGCGGTACTTTCTAGAGAGAAACTCAGGCGCATCGGATCGATACTGACGCGACTCTGCGCTGGTAATGGCCATCTTTATTTCATACAGGGCGTTCTTTTCGCATACATGCATATTTATGGCAAGAAATAAGTTAAGAAACAAATGCGCATATTCATGGGAAACAAAAATGTATTTTTGAAGGTATGGTGTAATAAATATCTTTATTTGTAAAAGAAAGTTAAAACTAAAATCACGTATTAGGAATAAATAAATGGCACTTAACAAAGATGTTTTTTTTTCAACAGTACGAATAACAGTTTTCTCTTTTGCATTTATAAAATAAACAACATTTTTAAAGTAACACCGAGATAACTGCAGTACAATGTAACTTAGCGGAAAATCAGCTTAAAGTTACATTTGAACACACTCCTCTATGCCTTACAGATTACCAGTCTTGATTTGTAAAATGCCAAATCAATTTTGAAAACTCTTCACTAATAACGGACTAAGTTCTTTAACTCAATCGTCATCGTCATCATCATCATCGTCGTCATCATCATCAAATATCCCGAGCAAGGAGCGCACGACGTTTTCATCGTATTCTTCAATGTCATCATCCCCAGCGTCGATCACAGCATCGACTCCTCCATGAGGGTTTGGCACAGAAATCCCTCCGTCATCATCTGGTTTCACCATAGCTATGCCATTTGCTCCCATCCTTAAATAGAAATTAGCTATGTTACATAATGGTTTTTGCTAGGTTTTAAAGAACATGATCATTGTAGATACATGTGCAATTTGATGCAGCAGGATATGCACTTACACGGGCCAAAAGCAGAATTTAATTGCCTAAGTTTTGAAAAACCGTCCCTTGCGATGAGGACGACTGTAGGTACATCAAATCTTTTGCTCATGGAGTAAAACTACATGTGCAGAGTGATATTAGTCTTGGCCTGAATTAGCTCCGTGGAGCTACGTTATATGATTCGGGTTCGACCGGGGAAGTCTGGTGTCTGATTTATAGAACCAATATCAACGGTTAAACGAATCCAAAAACGTGGCTAGCTCCGTAGTAATTCTGGTTGTAATTCTACAACATTTACCCTGGTAAATCTTCGAGCTAGGAGTACTAGCACACTAAAAAGGCAGGTTCGGTGATAAAACGCGTCTTATAATTAGGCTAACTTTTCAATCACACTCACGCACCAAGCACCATAATGGATATCTTATCTAAATACTTAGCTTTTAATTAAACACTTTACAAGGAGTGAGAGTCAGAGAAAATTTTATACCCATGTCTTTAATTAAACATTAATTGAAGCCGTTAACCTTAACTTCATCAATATCAAGTTTGTTTTAGGACTTCTTACCTCAAACAATCGAAAGTCACATCAAACAGCTGGATCGATCGCCACTGACCATTCATCGCTAAGCAAAAGTGAAAGTTCCTTCCCGGAAAAAACACATTGTAGAATTTTGCACACACTTTCAAGTTCGTTAACCTAGGTGGGCTGATACATATTGGTTTTGGGTTCTTTCCTGAAATCATAAAAACAAGTTATCACTGGTTTATATAAAACGATTTGTTCCTTTGGGGGTCAAGCTTGACCTAGAAGAAAACCTAATGAAAAATCATTTTGTCTACTGTAAGAGCAAGTGACGTAAAGAATGATACTGATCCAAATAGTCTAGTTATTCTGTCAAGAGGCTGACAAACTGTTGTCGACTGACTGCAGTCGATTGGATCATGGATAGAATGGAACAAAGGGCTCAGGGGCTGCAGATGACGTCTATTTTAAAAGAAGAAATAAGCTGTTACTTTATGCCACTAAAATACTTACATCTAATTTAGATAATTTCAAGGACAAATCAAATGACCAGGAGTTTTAAATTGTTAGCCATGTCATACTTTATAATCAAATGCAGTTAATTTACTTTACTTTTCACAGTAATAAAATATGTGCAATGTTAGTGATGCATATCGTGGGCATCAAAACGAATACACTGACAGTAACTCAACACAAAGGTCACGAAAACATACCTGATAGCGAGTTTTCGTAGAGAATCCTGTTATTCATTGACATAGCTACGTCGAAAGCGAAATCGCCGGGGTGATAAGTGATCTTCATGCAAGCTTTCTGATTAAAAAGGTCCATTATTAACCCGGTACAGCACTTACAAATGCCTTCGGCACAAGAGCATGGACCAATTGAAGTACTCGAAGAAGATGATGATGATGATGTAGCATTTTGCGTTGCGTTTCTGTTGCGTCGTCCGTAATTTTCTACTGTTGAAATCTTTCTTTTAATAACTCGATCCAGTATCATCAGTTCGGATTCGGGCAAGTCTTTGTCGGTAAAAGACACTCGTGTTTTATTTTTAACTACAAAAAGCAAGCTTGTTAGCAATTTTACTGAATGAAATTAAATACAGAATAAATTGAGAACTAAATCATACCGAAAAAATAATATATCTATTTAAAAATAATTAATTATCATCGTCACAAGTCAAGAAAAAAATATCATAAATCTCTCTTATTGATTTTATCCTGAAGCAAGAAGAATCTGCTATTTGTAAAATTCCGGCTATCGGTAACAGAAAAGGAGATTCACAAATATGCATTATTAACACGATAATTATGAAACATAATATTTTCTGAATAAGATTTAAAATACTGCCCATAAAAAGAAGGTTGTATGGAAGAAACTTGTTCAAAAAAATCAAATAAGTTTTCTTTTGAAGTCTATTCTAAATACTCAGTAGCTTATTTTGTTTTCTCAACTTTGCAAAAGCAGTACGCTACAAGATGAAAGCGCACAAATCTCAAGCGCAGTTACAAGTCAAAGCATAATACGAGTAGTATATGCAAGTACTTACGTCGGCCCTCTCCCCGGTTCACTAACACACATAACACTATTATATTTATTATGATCAAATATCGCGTCATGTTGAAAAGTATGGTGACGGGTGCGCACGCGCTGCCAGCGGCTACCACAACACAGTTAGTCCAGTTCGCCTGCACAGATTCTAACCGGTTCACCGGCAGCAGTTTGCGTCTCTTTATGCTAAATACTTTCACATCTTAATGAAAACAAAGGAAGACAGACACAACACACCTTGTCAATAAACAGCTGTTTTTGTCAATCGAGTATCTGAGTATCCAATATCTAATGACACTAACGTGCATCAGCATTGTCTTATGCATTTAGATAATTATTTTAATTGTAAGTCATAATCTTTAACTAAATTATAAAATTGAACGATTATAACTCAAATTACAGTCACGTTTTGCCTTGTTCAGATAGTTCGGTTACTTTTATTAAAACTTCCAGTCATATTTTTTAAATAATTTAATAATAAAAATAAATAACTTAAATAAATACTTTAACTATTATATTTTCAGTCTATGCTTCGCCCACCAAAGAAGTCCCCAACCGCGTCGCCAATGCCATCAAATGGGCCTCCGTCATCATCAGATCCGCCACCGCCGAACAACCCATCTCCTCCGATACCCAGAATGCCGTCGTCATCGTCATCGTCATTACCAGCCCCGAAGAGGCTTACTGGCTTGGGCCCACCCGTCTTTGGTGGCTTTGGTTTCAATCCACTTTGAACTCCTGAAGACCCGAGCCTGAAATAATTAAATTTTAAAATTGGTAATCCAGCAAAAAGGTTTACTAAATAGGAACTGTTTTCTTTGACAATCTTAATCACAATAATATTTTCCTGGTACTTCAATATTATGGTACAAGTACAATAAAATACGGTCGGTGTAGGTACTAATGCAAAGTTCATTTATAAACGAAAACCGCTTAAGATACTCCTATAATCTAAATTGACGACCAACATTAAAATTGGTGTAATAGTAATGGGTTAAAAAGTTGGCTAATATACCGGTCACGGATTCGATTTCCGGTAAAAACATTTGTGTGCATGAACATTGAATATGTCTGTTTGATCGACTGACTGGGCGTTGCGTTTGTAAAAAGCGTTTGTGAAACGTTGCGCTACGTTTGTGAAAAGAAAAATCATGTACCTATTTAAGTAAGGTTTCTCAGTTAAATGGCACTCTAAGCTACGCTATAATTATGCTCACATTAGAGTGAGATGGCGCTGAGTGAAAAATGTCCAAATGTATTTATGTATTTAAAAATAGCAAAACTAACAGAATTCTATTCAGTTAGAAATAATTCAATTCATCTTTTTGTATACTATTTGCAGCATCTTTAGATATTTGTTATTACTTTCTCACAATACCATAGCCGTTTAAACAGGCCATAAAATTGTATGCGTCGCTTTGCGGTCAGCGTACAAGTACCTAACTATAGAGAAACCACAATGGTTTTTAAACACTCACCCGAAACACCTGAATGACGCCGAGTAAATAGGGAAGCCGCCAATATCCGCGTTAATGTCTAGGCAAGCAAATGCGTTTCTGTTCCGTATGCGGATGTTAGATATTTCAGCGCATACTGTTACAAAAGGAGCTCTTCGCGGGTTGAAGCAAATTGGGGGTGGGTCGCTGGCTGAAATGAAAATGAGAACAGCTAAAAATACCTGATAAGATAAAATCAGTGGTCTACGTATTTGATGACAAAATCAGTGGTCTATTTGATCTTTCTGCCTTCACATTGGAATCTATTCGTCAACAAAATTATTTATTTCTTGTGTGCAATTATCGACATATTTAGATATTTTCTGATTTTTCAAACGAACCAATATTTGATCCCATCTGCAGTGTTTTATTTAACTAACAATAAAAATGTCAACTATTAGATATTAACATCGTCATCCTGATACCTGGACAAATTGAATTTTTTCTAATATATTTGTATTAATATCGTCATCCTGCTTGTTATTTTTACGAGATTTTAAAATGATGTCATCAATCCTTATATTTACCTGAAACCCTCCGTCGAACAACGGTGTTATTATTTAAACTAAGTTTCACATCAAACAGGAAGTCATCTGGGATAAAAGTAATGTTTCCACATGCTTTCGTTTTGAATCTTTCTAAAAATACACCAGTGCAGCACCCACATTGTCCTTCGATGCACGAACAGGGGAACCTGATCAACGAACCCGTAACTGGCGGAGCTGGAGTTGTAGCTACTACGTCTTGCACGGGTGCCGGTTGAGAAACATCTTCTACGACTGTATCATTTGCTACAATTACGTCTTGCTCAATTTGATCTTCTACAGTCTCTGTTACTACTTCATTTTCCACGTCATTAATTATGTAATCATCGTCCCCATTTTCCTCTGGTGGAACGTATACGGGCACAACTATCGTCACGGGAGATTTCAGCACTGGTGGTGGACTCATTGCTTGTTCCCATAGTGCATATGGTACTGTAATTGTTTGCTCCTCATATGGTTTGTCTTCATCCAGAATATATTCATCTAAAATTTAAAAATCAATTTTTAAGCAATTATGATAAAAATCTGAAATGATACAAGATGTAAAATAAACAAAATAACTACTTACTCGACGTTGCATAACAGAAAGCAATAAAGTTAATGAGACAAATCAAAATAAACTTTAAAGTGAAGGTCATGATTCGTCGTAGTGCAATTAAATATACTGGTTAAGAACAGTTGCGGACGACTCGCCGCAGCAAATTGTTAGAGCTGCAGTTTAACCCCAGGTATTTAACCGTCTACTAACAAACTCGCAATACTTATTTTAAGTTGTCACTTAATGATATGAAACAAGTTTTAAATTTAAATGCCGGAACAAGAGAAAGTTGGACCGAGGAGCATTAACAATGCTGACTTTCGATACGTGCGCTGATTTTCGTAGGACCTTTCATTCCTTTTATAGGTGGCTGCTACTACTACTATTTGATTTAAATTTTAATTATGCAATGTTACTTTAACATATTGCTTAGGAATATTGAATTAAATCATTTGAATCATCGTAAAAAAGAACTCTTGTATTATGTAAGTAAAGCAATTTTTAAATACTTATATTTTTGGTACCTTGTCATTACTATTACTTACGATGAATTGACTAAAAGTATAAAATTATACTTTGTGATAATATAACTACACATTTACCTGAATTTAAGTACGTACATAAAACACAATGTTCCTTGCAATATGTTTCAATTGGACGGCTCGTTATGGTCACTCGAGAGCGAAATCCTGTGTAAGGTACTGAGAAGAAGTTTTACACGATGCAATTACCATTCTAACGTTGTTTTCGTACTTAAATACCTATTTTGTTATAGATATTAAAGCCGTGTGTGACTAATTTATAATACGGCTTGTAGTATTACAATTAATATAATAGTGAAAAAAAGAAAACTAATTGGATTCCAATTCTCTTTCATTCTTAACATTTAGGAGTAATTTTTAGTGTATCATATAGTATCCTCAGTGGGCTAAGGTCTTCCGCATACATAAAGTTATAAATATCGCTTTAATATTATTTTTCTTCAAAAAAAATGTTGTGATTACTTATGTTTTAAAGGATAAGAAATAATTTGAAAACTTTTAGGTACTGTAAAGTCATCTTTATTATTTGTTCGGAGGAAATTAAGAACTTAAGAGTAATAATAATTTACTATTTACAGACAATAAATAAATAAATAAGTTAATTAAGTTAAAGAATAAATAGTTACACACTAATTTAGCCTAGACGTCATACATGTCCCCATTCTCCACGCATCATTTTATTTTGTCTTCTTCTATCCTTTTTATTTTTGCTGTCTCCTGATTTCCGCAAGAAGGAGTCTAAGCTGTCAAAATTTAAAAGATCGCTATAATCATCGTCTTTATTACCATCTCGTTCCTTTTGTGGTTTATGGTTTCTATTTTGTCGTTTGTTCTTTCCAAATATTCCAAGCTCATCGCCCACAGTCTCACCGATCTCAGTTAAATGTAGAACGTCTAAATCGCCGAAGTTAAATCCACTTCTTTGTTTCTTTTTTGGCTGTTCTGTTGTCATAATAGTCGTCTCTTCCATGTTTACGTCGTCGGTTGTTTGCGTCCTACTTTCTTCTGCACTGAACATGTCATCATTTGATGAGCTTTCCTCTGAGTGCGAGTCTAAATCTTGTACAATTTCAATGGTAGGTTCATTCATTTTTTCTTCGGAAGTGGTAGGGAACGAAAGGGTAGAAGGCATTTTTGGTGTAATAGTTTCTACTTTCTCATAATTAATTTCCATGACAGGATTTGTCGATGGCATAGGAGATTCCTTGGCAGTGTTAGAAACTATAGATGATGCAGGCATATTAGATAATTGACCAGTAATATGTGCGAGAGAAATCTGTAAGCCAGAATCTTCAAAGTCAGTTACACTCTTAGCTGTGGTAGCAAGCACCGCCGGGTCAAGTTTTTGGTTGAAACCCATAATCGGTTCAAATGTTTGTTCTGTTTCTATAACAATTGATTGACTACGTTCTGTGCTTGGAACAACAACGGGAGCGGCAGTGACTACAGGAATAACGACCATGGGGATTGGTGTTGTAGTTGTTGTAGATGCGGAAGTTTCAGCTATGATAGGAGTTGTTGGTTTTCTCGTTGGACGTCTCCTCCTTGTTGGTTTCCTTGTAGGCCGCCTTGTCACCGGGCGAACTTTGACTGTAGTAGGTGCTGTGACCCTAATTGGTTTTATTGTTGTGGTTCTAGTCGGTCTTCTGATTGGACGACGCGAAGGCCGTGGTCGCCGCGTCGTCGTTGTTGTTGGAGCAGGGGCTTGCTTTTTCTTACTTTTGTTTGGCTTCTTGCTACCTGACGAACCAAACAGGTCTCCTAATAAGTCTTCTCCTAAAAGACTGAATCCTGTATAGTCCGTGCTATCAACGTCATTGATGGAAGCTATGTCACCTGAAAATAAAACAAGAAAAATTGTTTTAAGGAACTGTTTGAGCATTGAGGGTGATGTTAAAACATAATATGTATGAACGTTTGTATAGGTCAGTGTGTTTTAATGTGTCATTAAAAATATTTTTGTTAATCTGTTGCATGGTTTTTATTATACATACAAATACTTACATAGTTTGAAACTAGACTTGAGTTTAGTACACTAGTGCTTGGTTTCTGTTTATTGCAATAGTAAAAATTACACGTACCATCATCATCGTCATCATCCTCGTCGTCATCATCGTCGTCGTCATCACCACCAAGTCCAAAGTCGTCATCATCATCGTCATCGTCGTCATCCTCGATCTTCTCATTTTGAGGCACCAGGGGTAGTGGGTCAGCTTGTTCTGAGGTCACCCCTCTTGGCCCAAATTTGAAGCAGGATACTCTTACTGCAGCCTCGACGGTACTCTTTGATTGCAGTTCTAGACCGAGACATGCTCGGAACTCTTCACCAGCTCTTGCTATATTGTACACTCGGCCGCAGAATTTCGATATACCCCCAGGCAGCGGTAGACAGACGGGACTTGGTTTACGACCTGTCAAAAAAAGAATAATATCTATAATTCAGAAGTTTCAATACTGGGACTAGTGATTCGAATACTAGTACCCAGGGCAGGGCTGAGTTTGACTCAAAAGTTTGCCCACCAATGCCCATATACTTTACGTATGTGTATGTACCTTACGTGTGTATGTAAAGCTATAAAAATATTCATAAAATGTTTGACGTTAAACTGTGAATAACAGCTTTTGTACAATAATATTTACAAATTATAAAAAGCTATTTATTGAAAATATAAGAAAACGTTTCAAGTGTAATGCCACTTTCTCTGATTTGAATCATTTGATTATAAAAAAATCCAGAAGAAATTTAATATTCGAACCCAAATTATTAAAAACATAAATCTTGTTCTTTATGGGGACTGTATTAAACGAAAATTATGGCTCATTTAGACATCTTAAGCTCTCAAATTCATTGCAATGACGGAACACAAAACCGGATTCAAAAGGAAATTTCAAAACGAGAGAGCTGTTTGGTCAGAAAACGGATATTCCAAAGATTAAACATTTCGAGTTACTCACTAGAGAGAGTCCGGTTAGTGATGACCTTCTTTCCGAAGCTGAGAGACACTGACATCTTGTCACCGCTCAAATACATCAACGAAGCACATCCTGAAACAATGAGGAGAATTATTTTATTTCACTGTAAATAATAAAATAATAAATATTGGACAACATCACATACATTGATCTGACCCCAAAGTAAGTAGCGTAAGCACTGGTGTTATGGGTATAAGAAACAACGAAGGTACCACAAATATATATTTAAATACAAATAAACATCCAGACACAGAACAAACACAAATGTTCATCACATAAGTGTTGGTCCTGGGTGGGATTCGAACCCACGACCCCTAGCGCATAGGGCAGGGTCACTACCAAATGCGCCATCGGGCCACAAGTACATAATATTTCTATGCATCGGGCCAATTAAAATCTTTTTAACTATAGACTAACGACCAGAAAGGTCGCTTCTTCTCAATAAATATCAACATTCCGGGCACCGGCTCTGTGACTCTACCACCGGGGAGAGTCACACATTGATAATTCACAATGCATAAGTGCATTTTTAAAGCCTACATGATTAAAGAATATTTTAATATGTATCAATTTTTATTGCAAATTGTGTTTTGAATTTTAAGTTTGTAATTATTATAACACCATTGATAGCTTTTACATAATACATTATTAAAATTCATTGCTTTATAGTTAAGTTTTACACAGTTTTTCTTTGGTCCAAAGATACTAATTAACACAAAAGTAGTAACTTATTAGTTTCGTATTTAAATTAAATGATCATTCGTAGCACACGACATAATTATAATGTTTACCAGTAGCTATGAAATGTTTTTCTGTGTAAAAGGTTATATCAAGCTAAGTTAGTACCAGATGTTATAATTATTATAAAGATTTTTTGTCAGTTATCAAAATAGTAAGTTACTTTTAGACGTCATTTTTTGATCATTTTGAGAACGGGGGCTTTACTTTTAATAAAGTTAATAATCTGAATTAATTGACAGACGATTAAAACGTACCTATTGAATACATACATTTGATATGAAAGAACAAAACATAATTTTCGTTTTAAATTCAAAACACATCAAGTGTCCTCAACAAAGATTTCGTATCGATAGTAAGGGCACTTGATACAGCAAAGATTTTAATCTTCTAAAGAAATATCTATACTTCTATACCACGAGTAAATATATAAAGAAGAAAGATTTGTTTGTTTGTATAGACCAGGCTCTGAAACTAATAAACCGATTTGAAAAATTATTTCACTGTTGGAAAGCTACATTATTCCCGGCTGACATAGGATACTTTTGGGGGTGTATGATTGACAAAAGAAATTGCGCCCGGTTAAACCGCGGAGGCGACCGCTAGTTTGCCGATAGAGATGGCAATAAAAAATATTCACCTGGTCCATTTAAGTTGACGACAGGAACGTTGAAGTCCCTGCAACAGTTGCAGTGGTTCTCCGAGCATTTGCAGAATTTATTGATGCTGTTGTCCTCTAATGTGTCGCTATCTTTCTTGTTCTGTATAGCTTTTTTGTTGTTCTTCTGTTTTCCTGAAAGTAATACACAAATGTTCATTAACACGACTTACTTACAATTGACAAAATGAAAAAAAGTCCCAAAACAACAACACTGAAAAATTATCAAACATCACTTAGTTATAGGTAGAGTAAATGCACAAACATGACAGATATCGTGTGCAATCCACGATTTACAATTATGTACTAAAAAAACATTTGACTTTTACGTACGAAAGACTATAAAACAGTACATTTAAAGTACCCACTTAAGTCTATTTGTCTAATCGTCGCTCCAAATCTGTTAAATGGATTGTCTTTTACGTCTCTTAAAAATATTAATTTCTTTAAGCCGGTCACGGATGTGCAATCCATGATATTTAAAACAATCGATTATGGTACTAATTTACGTTAGTAACTATTTATTAATCTGTGCTAATATTACCATAATTACAGATATATTACTACGTACTAATATGTTTTAAAATCTGTGCCGAGCTTAAAACTGAGGTATAATAACATGATAAAAAGATCGGCAGATAATCAGGCTAAAAAATGGCTCTTATATCCTTTAAGAAGAAACCAATCTATTGTGGAAAAGTAACATTACTATATTCTAATATAATCATACGGAACTTTAACATTCACCGAATTCATTGTTTTTTGACAAGTAAATGCTCCAAAGATTTATTAAATACAGAATGACAGCAAATAAAACGATTTCCTTGAAAAATGTTTGACACTTGCACGCGTTGGTACTCAATAAAAACGCAGCGCTAGAAAAACAACGCATAGTGGACTAATGCGAACTTTCACGAGATTCGAACAGGTTTATTGAACGTTATCTCATACATAAAGATGTCACAGTTTATATAGACGCGTCAATTAATTTAGTCCCTTTGACTACAATTATTTCTATCATTGGTTTTTTGACTTCAACTTAAAGTAACATTTATTTATCGTTAAAAGCAAACACTTGTTATATTTAAGCGTTTTGATGACATTATTTAATATAATACAAACAACTTAATATAAAGTTATCGATTATTATCAATATATTATGCAAAAAAATCGGAATGTTATTCCAATTCGATTATCTAATACCCCCAATACGGCGTCATGAAGCATAATTATTAATACTTAATTAGATATTACACAATCCGAATGTATTATTAATATTGATTTCTATTTTGATAATATTGATTTCTATTTTGATATATGAATAATTACTACCATGATATTAACCGCAGAAAATGTGAGCGTTTACCTTCCGAACGCTTGCATCCAATTAGTATTTATTTTTTGTGTTATACATAGATTTATAAGGTACATCTCCCGTGCGTAGCTCCATCAGATAGCTAATATATAATAAAAATGAGTAACTCCAAGGCAAAAAGTAAATAAATACTTAAAATGATAAAGAAACTTACGAATACTTTTCGACGCAGCGAAAGCCAGCAGCACGAATATGAGTAAAAGCTCGAACACCAGGGAGAGCTTCATGTTGAAGTCCGCCTCCCCGTCTGGAACACAAACACAACATTTGAACCATTACTTGTGTTGTGGGTAACACTTTTGTTTGAAGGAGACCTCACTTTTTATGGTTAAGGAGGATGTTAATCATCATATCATTTTAGTAGTGGTAGAGCCATGAGTATGAATGGGCCGGCTCGTCCGGGGAAGTACCACCCTCTCACATAACACCAGCGTGAAATAATAGTGACTACTATTGTTTTCGTCTGGTTTGTGAGAGTGCCGGAGACCCACACCCCTAGACATTTCAGTCATGGAATTGAGGTTTTTAAAAGATAACACCAATAACATGATTTGATGATCGATTTGGTGTAACAGTGGAAAAGTCAGCTATAACGATGTCGTGGTATAAAGAGGTCGAGGGTTCCATCCCTGTACGGTACAACGAGTGTGGATGTAAAAAAGTACATTATTTTTATTTAAATGTCTATTGTCATGTGCGTAAATTCAAAGCTTTGTCGAACTAATTCAATCCTTTAAAGATTCTCGGGGTGGCTTGTTCTGTATTATTTATTAGTCCCATAGCACGATTGTTACAATGAGTTAAATTAACGAATTTAAAAATATATGATCATTATTTTTGCTATTCTTCCCTGTTGAATGAATGTTGTGTTAGTTATAATTTTCGTAACAAACTCCTATATTTCTCGTCCTATATAGTTTACGCGAAAATCGACACAATATCTTCATAAATTGTAGTGTATGTGTTATTCTAATGTAAAGGCTATAAACTATTGTTAAGTTTCATTAAAATCCTTTCAGTAGTTTTTACGTGGAAGAGTAACAAACACCCATCCATACCTGCTTACAAACTTTCGCGTTTATAATATTGTATGATTCTTAAAATATATTTTAAAATATATCTAAGAACTTTACCCGAGATTGAATAATTTTTGGATGGACATCGTTGAAATGAAAGTTTTAAAAACATAAATTTGTCTACAACATAATAATCAAATTTTACAACTTTTTAAATTACTAACTATTCAAATAAATAACTATATGTTAACATAGCGAAAATATACCAATACAACTTTTTTGCTATCGGAAATGCTTACGGAAAAAGTGGGTTACTCAACCACTGGCGCGTTGAAATCTTTCCTTGCAAGACGCACAATTTATCAAAAGTCATAAATTATTTCAAACACTTATTTCAATTTAATAATAATAAAACAAGAGCAATTTATTTCAAAAAAGGTTTGTCGTAAAAAGAAGAAAAAAAAACAATTACAAACCTTTTTATAAAGCTTCAATGCGTACGCAAGTTCTTCAAACACAAAAGGTTGAAAACCTCCACCGCAGCTTCAACTCGGAGCGCTCACGTCCAATTAAATAATTAAAAGACACCAACAAACCCTAAAACGCTGTCGATACTGGCGTAAAAGCAACACTGATTTAACAAGCGTTCGCGCTCAGAGAAATGCTGTGACGTACCACGAGAAAGGAAAACTGCCGGTTGCTATCTCTTTCTAACGCGGTACAATAGAGGGGGAGATTGGAGAACAGGGACGCACTTGGTCGCGTAAGTGGAATTCAGTGTCAATCAGGCTGTTAGTATCGTAATGTGGACGTCGCGTATAGGAAATGAGACATGAATGGAAACGATGTTAATATGTATATGTGATAGATCCAGTCTTATGGTAAACTTTGGCTTGTTGGTATGTGGTTGATCTCATATAAACGCAACGGCTACGCTCGGGGCAACAGGTCCAATTTCTGAAGGGATCAAAATGATTTACTTGGGCTTTTCTGTTAGGAAATATTTGAGTTAGGTACAGCTCAGATTACTCGAAACTCGAAAATATACCAGTTAGCAGCTTTGTCTATATTTTTTGTAGCTTCTCATAATTCAATTTGCGAAGTCCGGCACTGTAACTTCTGAAGGAATTATAATTACACCGACTTAAGGCCACAATAGCCATTTAGACAATAATACACTTAATTTAAGTATGTCAGGTCGAAACTGGGGTTTTAAATTACATTTCCATTATTAAAATATTTTACACTTTTCCAGAAAAATAAGCATAAAGTGACAAAAGAAAAATCAGTGAAAATTAATAATAATTAATAATTCGATAATTGTTTAAAATATATTCTCCAACAAAAATTGAACCAAAACTGACCCAACTTAGAGCATCAAATTGCAGTTCTAAGGGCCCAACCCATCCGGTTGAGCTTTCATGTGTTCAAACAGAACATTCGAGAAAATCCATGATGAAAGCAGTTTAACAAACATTAGAGTGAAATAGACACTGCTGTGTGCGTTTAGTGTGGGAATACAGTTCTCATAGGATTAAAGAAGTGGAAGTGTTCATCTGATGTCGTATGGATAGTCCGAGCGACGCCACCGCTGCACTGGCGGAAGACTAGTAATAATACTAATAGCATTAGATGTGTAATCGTAATAAGTAGTTTAGATATTGGCCACTTTAAAAATACGAATCAACTACACAATACATTATATCCAGCCAAAAAGCGTATAACGTCCACGATCGTACGGTTCTCTGTATACTTAAAATCCTCAGTTACAATTTAAATTATAAAAGTTACCATATTAATGCTTCCTTAGAAAGATATGCTAAATTGTGTGAAATATGTGCTTTAAAATACAGCTAAGAAATATAATTACGAATGTGGTCCTTCCGAATCAGGCAGAAATAAAAAAAGTTTTAACCAATTGCATCAAAAGCTCAGTCGATTTCACCATCATTACATAGCAGATCCTTTCTTAAGATATTAATTACAAAACGCAGATGTAATTATTTTTAATTACTCCAGAATATCCTGCTTTCCAATTCAAATTAAATACATTATATATTAAATTATTAAGAAAATCGTCCATGTTCAATGAAATACGTTTCCGTCTGTCGTATATTCTAGAATTACCATATTCAGTGCAATGCTCTCGGATGTAGAAATGACATTTTGGAATGGCGTCGTGAAAGTTATTTTGGAAATCTCTAAGAAAAAGTGTTGGTCTTAAGGTTTGATTCCGATTCAGTTTTTATTTTCTTGCGTAGAAGCAATGACGTTCAATTAAAAAACTAGACTCACAATCACGCTCAATATTGTCCGAAGCAAAAGTCTGCCCACCCGACTATTGGGCAGAGTTTTTTTTTTTTTTTTTTTTTTTTTTTTTTTTTTTTTTTTTTTTTTTTTTTAATGGCCTCTTTCCCGCGCCTGTTTGCGGCGCGGTAATTCTGCCAATGTCGAGTGAGTGATTATGGGAGTTTCTCCTTGCGTTAAAACATTGGTGTTAGATGTTTTAACGCTTCATGGAAACACTGGGGGATACTCTCAAGGTCACGGGGGAATGGACGCCATTGCGGTAAGAGCGTCTCATCTACCGATGAGACACACTACACGCAATACCCGTCCATTCAGTCAATTTGTTTCAATTTTCTTATTTATGACACTTCGTTACACTTTACTGAATGAAAATCACACCACTTTTCAACACCAAACTGCACTAGATCACAAATAATAAAATAAAAAACAATTGACATTAAACACTAAATGCCACGAGATAAGTTGTTAATTTGAACGAATGTGTTAATGTCATCAGTGTCAAAGCCACTCGGACGTTTTTTGAGGAATTTTTCTTAGAGATTGGGTGTCTAGTTTTATATTGAACGTCATTGCGTAGAAGACATTTCTTCCAATTGATCTATTAGCTCTTTCAGCTTTACCTTCTAATTAGAGCTATTAAGAGCAATAAACATTCTTACAATTTTCATTTTCAGTGATTGAGTATTGGGATCATTAATTTTTCTAATAACTTATGCAATGTAGTCTAATAAAATATTATTACAACAAAGGACCATGCAAAGGCGCGTCCCCACCCACCAACAGATTTCAAACGTATCTCTATTTATACCTCTTGCCATACTGATCTTTTTTTTGTATGACGACATCCCCCGTAGGAATGGGGATTTCACGCAAATCACCAGTCAGATTTCACCAAATCGAATTTGAATGTTGTATTTTTCAAGTATTTTTTTGACACAGTAAATTGTGAAAATAATGTGCAGGCGATCAAGAGTAACCCCCCCTGGCCTTAATAAAAGTGTTCAATAAAATATAATCTTAAAAAATATTTTACAGTCGAGTCTACTTGAAGCTAGACACTTACAGCGCAATTCTGATTCTTAGGCGTACGGCATAAGGACGTTTTTATTGTTTTTGAATACCCCGTCATTTTTTGGATTAAAAATGGTTATTTGTCTTTTTAAGGAATGTCATAATAATATTAAAACTAGTGCCAAGTCTGTTGGTGGGTGGGGACAGAGCCCATACAACTTCTTGCGTTGTTCTTAGCTGTAATCTACAATATACCTACATTGTTCTATTTACATAGATGGAAAAGAAAGATCTTCCTCTGAGCTAGAAGCTAAAAATGGAATGATGTTTACTTAAACCTTTGATTATGGTTTATGCGAGTACATGCACCTACTTTAAATGGAAATAAAAATGAAAATGGGAAACTAAGTTTACGGGACATTTTTAAACAAATGACCAAAATAGGTAATTAACAGCAATCTATTTTTATCGCTGTACACATCAATAAACATTTTGATGTTCTCTTGCAACAGATTTCGACTGCTGCTTACACTATTTGTCTGTATTGAAATCCATGATTTTTTGTCAGTGTGTTCGCACCCTAAATATCATATGTAGAGACACAACATATGTACCTACATTTACTCATGTTACAAAAATACCATAAATTAAAATAACGTCAAACAACCAATTCTCATTCGGCGCAGTGTAAGAAGGCCGCTCGCCATCACCCAATAATAATCTTGGTTCGTATGGGTCCGGTCACTTTCTACTGGTGAAAGTAGTCGGGAGTACGTCCGTTGTTTTTGTTTGTATTGCTGACCCACGGTCGCTGCGTGCTGTCAAATTAAATGTCATTATCAGAAGTTGCGTAAGCGGTTACGGATTTCGGATAAGACTAGTGCGTTGGGAATAATAGGGGTACATGTACCGCGTATAATTACTTTGTATTTGGCGCTTAAAAACACAACTACGTTTAACAACCAATCGTAAGCAAGTGAGAAGTAGGTAAGTAAGGCCGTGAATGGGACTTGGGACAAAACACGTTGGTCTGATTACCCACTAAACGGTCCTGGTTTCTTTTTCATACCCGAAAGGGGAAAACCGGCGCCAGCATTGTGGCGATCTACTGGTCCACTATGTCGGATAAAGTTCGCACTAAAAGTATACTATATACGATTACTAATGTATTTTTTTGTACGAAAAACTTAATCTAAACTTAAAAATTTTACAAATAAAAAAAAGAAAACAAATAACACCAGAAAACCAAGATATTCGTGACCAACTAATGTTTTGTAACCTATTTTATCTTTATGTCTGGTTTGGGAAGGTTAAATGTGGTTTTTATTCCAGTGGTTCTATGAATGTATAGCGTGCACCATATCGCTATGTGGGTACAATGACCCCAATGTGGGGCACTGGCGCGCGATGCACTTGGGCGCGTATGACGTGACGCTGCATCGGCTAGTGATGCGTATAATACGCATCAATAACGTCATATCTAATATCTGTTACTTTTATTTAACTAGAAGGAATAGATATATCATATCGGTAGCTCACGCTGATTAGGGCTTGTAACTCGAGTGCTAAAAGTAGGGTTATTCACTTAAAAGTCTTAGCTGTCCCCAGGCGAGCATGATAGGTAACTTTAGCATTATGAAATCATTTTCTTAGTTTGCCTCAATTTATGTATAAAAAAATTACAATACAATTATATAAAGCCTTACAACGTATTTTATTTTTCACTCTTTGACTTAACTAAAGAAAATATTACAAAAATGAAAACTGATGATTTATCAAAATCGCAAAAAATATTTAAGGCTTCAAAAAATATAACAAAGTCAAAAGCAATGGGCTGATTCGCAATAAGTGATAAGATAAGTAAGCACAATATCAATAATTGTGCTAGGTTGATGTACTGACTATTGTGTGATGTACTTGATTTGTATTTCAATTGAAACTTTTACCTAGTTTAGAGAAGGTTTAAATGCAATTTTTTTGTGTCTACTAAGGTATTATTGAGTATACACAAAACTGCATTAAAAACCTTAGTGTATGAAATGAAATGATTTATTTCTGCAATTGGATTTATAAAAATACTGCAGAAAATAAATCCATCTTTCTTCAGATCATATTATGTAATAACATGACTACCATCCCATCACTATGATCCAGACGTGTCGAAGAAGCAGCTTTCTATAAAGGCGAGTTTTCACTGCAATGAGTAAGCACACACTAGAAGAGAAACGTAGTTAAGGAATACCTAACCATACCAAAAGTGTACTATTGTATTCAAATGACTACCTACAACTACGAATATTTGTGTTCGTGACTCCTAAAATCCTGTCAAATTCACTGTCATAATACTTTTATTATACTACAATACACACATAAGATAGAGACAGACAAAATTAACGTAACTATATTGGGGATTTTTCACAAATAGAAAAGAAACTTATTAGTAAACTAACATTTAAAAAATCAACTAAAACATACAAAAACTGATTGTTTTTTAATAGGAACAATATTCGCTGAGCCTCCTAACCATTAATCAGGGTTGCGTGTTAATGTATATTAGTTCGAAAAAAGTGTTCAAATTCTTAACTATTTATGTAATGATGAGTAAAGCTGAACTTTTTTTTATGCCACATCAGTTGACAGACAGGCACGCAGCCCACCTGGTGGTAAGCGGTCATTGCGGCCTATTCCATTGAGGGACACTTTACTAGGAAGCGTCGCTCAATGTGCTGCCAGACTTTAGGCTCATCTGATCTTCGAGCCTAAGATTTCAAGTGTACTGGCTCCACATAAATATTAAACAGTCAAAAAAAATTGTAATCATAACCATGAGCCATACATACGTTTATTTATAACGTGTATGTCAATAACGCGCATTGATGGTCCAGTGGTTAAGTTAAGCACCGGGTTAAAAGCATCTTTGGGTTCTGCTTTCAATGATGGAGGGAGGCTTTGTTGTGCAAAAGAGGCTGCTACTTTAAACTTTTTCCCATATAAGGAAATCAGCTGACCCATGATTTGGACCGTTGTTTCGGTTTTTCCATAACGAAATTTTCTATGACATTCTACGATCTAGAAGTTGGTGGCTACTTCACTTTTGTGCCTTGAAAATTACGCAAATACATTTGTCTAAGAAAGGAAGTGTCACTGGATACTTTATTTTGTAATTTTACTTCATGATTATTTTTAATTGATTAAGAATATGTAAGTGTCGCTTTCATGAGACCAACAGGACTCATACATCTGGCTCTCTACAACCACCGCTAGACAAGATTTAACACATTTCCCTAACGATCCAATAGACATCTAATGAGAACCGGTCGCCGTCGGAAAGATTCGTTCGAAATATGTTTTTTACAAAACATTCGAAAACGTAAACACTCTCCATAACAGCTGCTTTCACGATGCATCTCACTGATGCATGTCATTATTGCTGCGTTATGCTTTATTTAAATTTCACCTTCTATTGTGAGTGAGGTGAAACGTGGAGCGAGATTGCTGGAAAGGACCAGTGTCTGCTTGGCTTCGGCGACGGCGCGTCGACGTAAGAAGCCATACTTGTCCTTAAGCGCGTATTAATTCATAATTTTGTTTAATTTTGTTACTTTTTTTACGGAGCGTGAGTGGCCAAGATGTTTAAGCTTCCTATCGCGTTGCTGTTGACCGTGCTAGCTACGGTGAACTGTGCAAATATTTTGGGTGAGTACTTATCGTTGTTAATAGACAGTTAAATAGAAAGTCAAGTATTGTGTTTGTTGATTTGAGGCGGGCGTTTGCCGGCCGCTTGATGAATAAAAAAGTACTGATTAGTTGAGACGGCGGCGTGAATAAATTATACGTAATTTCGCGCTCGCACATAGTCATGCCGTTCTTTTAGTTTGTTTCTGTGATACATATAATATTAGTTTGACATTATTTATTAGGTAACAAAACTCTTTATAATAAGATGTACGAAAATGCGTGCTATACTTATATACTTCCCATTCTAAAACCTGTAGTTACTCGTAGATCATTTTAGGATTTCCATCACAATACCAGCTTAATATCCCAAAATTATATTAATTAAGTATTTTATTTTCATGCATTATTGTTGCAGTAGGCTATAATATAGCCTTTATTTTATTTATAGATTTATATCTTAAATATTTTAGACAGTAGGTAGTTAATTTTATTTTTATATCTTCTTTCTTGGGTCCAACAGAAAACAATTTCCAACACACATAGCTCAAAAATATTATAATCTTATTTATAATAATGAATACATAGTTATATCCTCGAAAGGTAATTTATATCACATTACTGACCAAAAGTATACATAGATACGAACACATTTTACGATCGCTAGCTACGGATGCTTGAATCATGAACCAGGCAAATCCAGTTATTACACAGGGTTGACGCCATAAAACCTCCGTTAGTTTTGCTCTGGAACCAGACTAATTTACTCGTGGCTATACAGCCAGTGTAAGCTGTATACGGGTATACGGGTTTCACGCAGCACGGGTAAAGATGAATATAAAAAAAATTGCATTGATCTAATGCATGTGCATCGATTTGAAAACTGTCACATCTCATATAGCCGAGAATCGAGCAGGAATATGTCCAGGACTTGACTGCGGCAGGCAGATGATGATATTTATGGATCGGTGGATCGACACTTGCTCGTCACTTTTCGCGTGTGAGGGGAATCCAGGGGATTTTAATGGGTAGTGGAACATTCTGTCTCGATTCCGAAACAAGGCCGCAGGTCTATATAGCATGCGATTATGGTGATAAGGTGATAATCGTATTCTCATCTCTCTTCCCTCTCAAGAAAAGATGATGATGAATTAGTAGTAGAGAATGCCTTTCCGCCTTTGGTACCCTAATTGTGTGGACAATAAATAAATGAATAAGTGTTACAACTAATAAAAAATACCTTGTTCAACTTATGTTAATGTTATACTATAAAAAAAATAAAAGAGCTCATTACAAACTCGATGTATGCTTGAAAAATTAGTCACAGTTTTGCCCGGCCCGGGTTTTAACATGATCAAAAAATTATTGTGTTATACTATTCTTTATCTAAAATAGTACGCAAATATTCTTTGACGACGTTTATACGAAAGTAATTACATGTGACTACACACGTGAAAAGGCAATTTTCTCTATTCCCATCATAAAAGCAACCCGAAGGCACGTGCCGTGACAGTGAAAGTAGAAACTCGACAGTTCTAGAACATTTTAGGCAAGAAATTATTAGCATAATATGAGAGATGCATGTCACTTGCGTTACGTAAAGACCATTGTGCGTTACGGTAGTTGCGTGGCGAACAGACGGCCGTGAGACGGGTTGACATAATAGACACATATTTGTTACTTTCTTTGTCAATGAAGCTTTGTTAGAAACGAGGTGTTAAAACTTACGAAATTGATATTTTTTGTGGTAATTTTTCTTTGAATTTGTGTCGTTTACTTGACTTTTTTTTTAATAGGCAGCAGGTATTTAAAGCGCGTTAGGTTTCCTATAGATATAAACGACTAACTGTCGTTTCGGACACATTTTATTCGGACACAGTGTCCGAATTGACACTTTTTAATTTTAACATTTTTTCACTGTCGATTCGGACACCGCGATATAAATAGCTGTTTTGTACAGTCAGATAAAAAATCTTCCTAAGATTTCTTTACGTTATAAAAATAAAGTCTCAACGAAGCCTTCTACACGAAGCTATCGGTAGTGTTTCTAAAGATGACTGGGTCAAATGTGTGATGCATGCAGAGGAATTACAGGATCAGGATTTAGCCAAGGCAATTTTAAAAGATCAGACAATACAGTCTCTGGTAATAAATTTACTCGAAGATGACAGCGCTCCTCACCCGTGGTACAACTGCGATGTCCAACTAGTTGTACCACGGGGAAGTAAAGTTACCCATGGTTCAACTGGTTGTTCTATGGGGAAAAATCTTTACCAATAGTTCAACTCGAGTGAGTTGTTCTTTCCTTGGTCCAACTAGTTGTACCTACTACTGGGAATCGCTCCCGACCCGTGGTCCAACTGCTGAAATAAAGTGACCCATGGTTCAACTGGTTGTTCTATGATTGTTGTGGTTGTCCCCCTTTAATCCTTGATTCAGAATACTCAGCAAAGGGTACCAGGACAACATGATCTTAGTGGAGTTATAAAATGCGCTCCCGACCCGTGGTCCAACTGCGATGTTCAACTGGTTGTACTACGGGGAAGTAAAGTTACCCATGGTTAAACTGTTTGTTCTATGATTGTTGTGGTTGTCCCCCTTTAATCCTTGATTTCTCCGCAAAGGGTACCAGGGCAACATGACCTTAGTGGAGTTATTTAAAAAATTTACGTTATTATATATATATTGCATTTGTCCGCCATTCCTTAATAGATTTTCAGACACGCATTAGTTCAAAAAAATCCACTTTGCTGAGAATTCTGAATCAAGGGTGAGTTGTTTTTTCCTTGGTCCAACTCCCTGTAATACATATCATGTATATCAGGGAGATGGATCATGGGGACGCACAACAATCATAGAACAACCAGTTGAACTATGGGTAACTTTACTTCCCCGTGGTACAACCAGTTGGACATCGCAGTTGTACCACGGGTCAGGAGCGCTGTCATCTTCGTGTAAATTTATTACCAGAGACTGTATTCTCTTATCTTTTAAAATTGCCTTTGCTAGATCCTGATCCTGTAATTCCTCTGCATGCCTCACACATTTGACCCAGTCATCTTTAGAAACATTACCGATAGCTTCGTGTAGAAGGCTTCGTTGAGACTTTATTTTTATAATGAAAAGAAATCGTAGGAAGATTTTTAATCTGACTGTACAAAACAGCTATTTATATCGCGGTGTCCGAATCGACAGTAAAAAAATATTAAAATTAAAAAGTGTCAATTCGGACACTGTGTCCGAATAAAATGTGTCCGAAACGACAGTTAGTCATATAAACATAGCAACTGCGCAAGTGGTAGACATTTTCTTGGGTAAACTGAGCTGGAACCGATCCCGCGACCTCTGATGTAGAAGCCGATTTTTCAACTTTTCAAAAAGGATGGTAGGTTCCTGTACTGGGCCGTCTAGGTGGGTACCACCGCAGTGCCAGATATTTTACCGTGAAATAGAAATATGTCAAACACTTCTGTGGTTCAGGGAAAGGGCACTGAAGCTAGTGAAATTACTGGGTATATGAGACCTAATAACTGTCGTCTCGGTGTAGCAGGTGCAGGGTGGTGCCTTACAGTAACTGCTTAGTTGCTGTTTGGCACTGAACTGTCTAAGGGCATAAGTGGCGCTTACCATCATTGTTACACATTGCAATAAAAAAAAAGATAATCTTTGTCCACCGCTCCGGGTTCAATATTGTAAATGTAAAACATATCCTGTTGTTACTGTAAAAAATAAGAACCATAATGTTGTTTTCTGTCTATAAGCTTATGCGAACTTACTAAGAATTGGCGAAGACATTTCTAAAACCTGTACTAGGTACACCTCGACCTACTTTTCTTAGGTTTATCGGTTAATCTAGAAATTTCACTTCATACACTGCACTTTCCTTTTGCAGTGCCCACTCCATACCTTCAACGAGCCAGACAGTTAGCTTAATTGTATGGCCTAGCTACTGTTACTCATTCATTAATAAAATTTGTAAGCCTTTCTCTCTCGTGAATCGTTAACAAGTACTTACAAACTTTTACTTTTGCTATATCTACTTAAACATTGTACAATTTAAAATCTCCTTTCCATGATGAATCATTACAAAGTGAATAAGATTATAAGGCATGCCCCACAGACAAGCCACAAACTTTTTTTAATTCATACCTGCGTGCACTTTAAATGACTGTTAATTGTAAGTAATCACAGTTGCATATAGACATCCAGTTGCTGGCCCTTAAAGAATGAACACGCTCTTTAAATTCTTTGACCTCTAATCTTTTCGTTTCAGACTTCTTCAACTTCGAAGATGGCAAATCACTCATCGAAGTGCCGACGCAGCAAAGGAACGAACAAACTGACAGAACGTGCGCGTGCAAAGGTCCTGCCTGCGTCTGCTGTGTAGACTTCAACATCACGATTGTGGACCTCGGAGGACCAGGTGAACTAGAACATAATCATATTCTCGACCCAGTTTGTTTTTTTATATTTGGACTAAGCTAGCACTTGACCACAAAGTTGCCTGATGTTACGATGGAGCGCGCCTTCTAAGGAAAGGCCCGTAAAATCTGGCCTTGAAGAGCCCCAAGTTGTATAGGAAAGATAGATTTCGGCAGAGAATTCCACTCCCGCGCCGTCCGTATCAAGAAAGATGAAGCACATTTTGAACAAGAAGTTTTTTATACTATTAGTGCTCAGATAGGTAACTTTGTAGCGACCTAGTTAAGGTACGCTTGCACCCTCAGACCAAATAAAAAACCAAGACGGAACCTCCCGAACAACGCACTGAAGACAGTTTTTTGCATTCGATGTGTGCATGCCGGAGATGCCATGGCCCATGTGACCCTCGCGCTCTGTGATTGGCTGTGACATGCACACACATGTAACAAAACTACGTCAGTTTTAAGTCACGCTGTGTACATATACAAACTGACGTAGTTTTTATTGGCTTTGGCTTTATTGTCTTGGTTTTTTATTTGGTCTGAGCTTGCACCATCATCCAGGATTTGACAAGTCCAGATATTATATTGGAGCAACTGCTATCTTTTTTTAAACACTGTAAATAATTAAAGTTATAGTACAAAACAAGGTAAGGCCAAGGGGTAGTCCTATAATTAACATTTATTATTGAATAAATCTCGCTTTTAAAATTACAGGATGCGTTCACATGAAGTATATTTCGCCAGAGGAAGGATTCTCAGTCAATGTTTCGTATGGAAAGAACTTACTACACAGCGCTAAAATTCAAGGTAACCACTTACTACATACGTCAAGTTATATAAAAGTATCTATCCCCAAAGTATTTGGTCCCAGTTAATTTGGGTAACTCATGACACACAAGCCGAAATAAAACTAAACGACTATACAAGATTTACTAAGCAGTTAATTCACTTTGTCGCACAATATCTTTAAAAAGTTCCCTAAGTCCACTAAAATCCATCGCAAAGATCCATTGATGGTTCTTTGTGCACTTTCATGTCCACTTTAATCCTTGATTCAGAACTCTCAGCAAAGATTTATAGAAATTACATTATGGCTGTGGTTTCCTCAGATTTATCTGTAATACGAGTAGCTTTCTATAGAAAGTCTGTATTCGACACCGCAGTAAAACCTCCACAGTAATATTACAGAGTGATTATAAATAATTGTACTCGCAAGAAGAATTTCTATGATTGGGTAACGTGGTTCTGAATTTTCTCAGTAAATACTCGTGTCTACGGACTATTTAATTACTATTTGCAAAAAATACTTTAGGCTGGTTGAGACTAATCAATTCAATGGTCAATACGGGTTATCTTCGAATTTCATAGGGATAATTAAATGTTTCAACCATTCATCATTCATCTATCTATTGTATATAAAACTTAAAGGTGACTGACTGACTGACTGATTGACTGACTGACTGACTGACATAGATATCTATCAACGCACAGCCCAAACCACTGGACGGATCGGGCTGAAATTTGGCATGCAGGTAGATGTTATGACGTAGGCATCCGCTAAGAAAGGATTTTGATAAATTCCCACGGGAACGGGAACCACGCGGGTGAAACCGCGGGCGGCCGCTAGTTATTATTATAAGGTCGTTTCTCACACCAATAAATATACTTCCTAAGAAGCAAGCACAACAGATGATAGAAAACCATCTATCTAAAGTCAGGGTTGGTTTTTAAATTCAATAATTTGTTTCTAGCATTCCCACTAATGCCAAAGCTAAATTATGTAGTAAATATACATTCAATATAAATATTAAAATGAAGAAAATCGTACAAAATTCATCGATGAATATGATTACCTACTGTAATTTTACTACATAAACAGACAATCCCAGATACTATAAAATCATTGATCTAGGAATTAACAATACTTTATATTATGTCTGCTATACTCATAAAAACTGTACGACTCAGCAGCCTAACACGAGCATTGCTATACCACTCTTACAGGCTCCAACCCAGCCCCGATTTGCCTGGAAGTATTCGGCCGGTTTGCGCAAGTCTGTGCCAAGTTCAGCGACATGGCGCCAACCTCTGATGGCCTGAGAGGCTGCCTCGAGCTAGAGCCGCGCATCCTCGGCGACAAACAGCTGGAGTTCCCTATTGGCTGCTTCAGGTCCAAGTCTGGAGGCATGGAGATGGAAGACCCGCCAGCAGAAACTGAATCGTGAGTTTTGATGATTTATTTATTACAATTAGATCTCTCTAGTTCAACTAAGGTTTCAAGAGATATCATTGTGAAAAACCTTGTAAAAAATAAATATGTTTCTAAAACACGATACAAACTATTGTTTAATATTAGAAACACTCCTGACAGTTTTTTCCACCTCCGAATGTCGGAATAAGGAAGTCCCTTAAATGTTTATTGATAAGTTATTCTTTTAAAGAATGTTGAATCGGGTCTAACCCAAAATACAATAATTTACTACCATTAAAACCTAAAGTATCCAAAATAATTTCAATCAGGTAGCTTCTTCGAAGCATAATATATTGATGTCCAAAAGGAGGAATCACTAAGCGGGACCCCAATTTAAACGTAACATTCCAATTACAGCACGCCAGAGGAAGAAGAAGACAACCAAGAAACAGAAGAAAACCTTTCAGCCAACGCCGAAAGCTTCATCCTCGAGATATACCAGACTGCACAGCAAGGAGTCGCCTTCCTCTCAAGTCTTCTGGACCTGCCTTCTAAGCTGAACTCCACCAAGCCAGCCACACCCGAAACCACAACAGTCAAGGCCGAAGAACAACCCACGCAGGGCTCACAAAGGAGAGCGCCAAAAAACCTAAAACACCCCAACCAATTGTGATAAAAACTTCCTCTTTATTCTAAGTACAAAATTACTACTTTAGATATAAGTAAGCTTGCACAGTATGTGGAGTGCGTTAAGCAAATCCTATTTATTGCTTTAAGATAAATGATGCTCATGTTAGGTGTCTAACAAATAAACCACGTGTGGTTGATAGTTGCGTTTTTATTAATTTTTTGGTTTAGAATCCTTCTTCATCTTTGAGAATGGCGGGGTGGGGTTTGTTTCCAGCCAGTAGACGCCTGTTTGTCTGAAAAAGAATTATAATCTTCTCAACCATTTTCTGGGCAGGTGCAGAAAAAATGATTTTCATCTTATCGGTAGTATTATTAGTACCAGTGCATAAGTTTATCAACTATTGTGCTTAAAAAAAGTTAATTAGGGTTGGAATTTTACGATCCACCTTTGTAACTCTAAAATATTAAAAAAATAAATTAATGTAGACTTTCAGCTATATCAGCTAATTTTAACAGATAGCTTAGTAATATCGACAGTTTATTGGACGTTTTAGATTTAAAAAAAGCGCGTGAACCATCGAAGAAGAGTATATTATAAGTGAAACTGTAAGAAGCTGTCAATAAAAAGTAGATTCTTCTCCGCAGTGAGACAGTTTCAAACAGTATTATTTCCATGTTTTTTTTTAAGATGTAGATATGGGGGTGACATAGTCACTGTGTGACAAAACCCTTTTTAAATAATAAAGATATTTAAAAAAAAGATGTATTTCGGTTTTCAAACCAATAGGAACGCAGTAGCTGCTGCTTCAGATAATTGTTTATTATTCTATTTGATATTACCACTCTTGGATATATTTCGTCAACATTAACTAAGGTGCATTCATTCACATGCAATGTCTGAAGGAAACCTGTCGAACTCAGTACTTACCCTGTTTTCGGCGTCAAGCCACCCATTGCCAGCCGTCCAGGCAGCTCGTTGCACATGTTCACCACTGCCAAGTGGTAGCTAAGGCACTGCCGGCCAGTGAACCCTCCAGAGAGGGACTCGGCGAGGTAGAAGAAACTGCGATCGTGGTCACAGCGGTTCGAGTCACATCCTGGCATCGAGATGCCGCCGTTGGGGTAAAAGTCAACCTGTAATCATAAATATTTATTGTTAAAAAGTTGCCTCTTTTTGGCTTTAGAGCTATTTTAACGAGAAGAATCTTTTTTTGCTACTTACGTTGTGATTTCCCATCAAATTACTGGGCCGGCGACGTGCAAGTGATGCCTCTATTATAGTTATTGCAAGCATGTATAAGAGATGGTAACAGCTAACCATCATGCGGGCCAAAGCTTGCACGCCACCCTCGATGCATTAAATATTTTATTAACATTGTTATAATGCCGCCGATGCTTTTATAGGGTTAGAGGTCAAAGATAAAAATAGACTTATTAGGGTGGATCTCGCCAGTCTAAATAGTTCAATACTTCAATAAGCAAGGCCTATAACAAAGCAGATCTAAAACTTGTTAAACCAAAAAAGCTCCTAAATAACCTGAGCTAAATCTGCAAGGTAACCATGGACTCCGTAGTTAGTGTGGATCACTTCGGTGTAAACTCCATCGGTAGGCTGGAAACGGAAGACGTTGTTGACCCATCCAATAAGAGCAGGATCTAGACCTAGAAATGTATATCAGAAACGTTTTAAATAACTAGTGTGGGAACTAAGTTGTATGAAACTTTCAGATACCTACACATTGTAATATTGTATTGAGGATTTAATAAATAAACATCGAGCAACATTCTTTCTTTAAAATTGTTGATGGATATTCTAATGATTTATGTTCTTTCTTGTAACATTTCTTTGATTTTGACATTGACGCCATCGTATCTTGGCGTAAAATATAGCTTGTGAGCTAGTTATCTATCTTATATTATGTCTTCGTGTTCCTTCGGAACTGTCTTATATTTTAGGCTAGTTTTAACTTATTGTAAAATATTTCCAAGGTTCATGAAAGACTACCATTTTCGACCTAATAAATAAAAAACTGTAATGAGTAACTATAGCATTAAACAAAGCTACAACTTACCAGTGATATATCCAATGCGACCTTGCAAGTTCCTCCCTATAATCCCAGCTTGGTGACCTCCAAAACCGTGACCAACCAAGTGGAACTGCGCAGGAGTGCTCCCACTTTCCTGGTTAAGCCACTGTATGAAGTTGGCGACAGCATCTCCAGAAGATATGGTGTTTAGGATCACCACGCGGTAGCTAAGCGAACTAGACCCGGCGGTCCAATCCACGACGATAACGTTTAAGTCTTCCGCGGCGAGAAAAGCTGGAACGTTTTAAAAGAAGTTCGTATTTTGAATGATGACATCAATGTAATTATGCACGTCAAAACCTACCAGTAATGGTCCACTATCATACGGTTAGAGGCTTGCAGCCTTTTGATATTAGTAGTACCAGGGGAACCCCAGATGGCATATCCAAAAGTTCTGCTCAGATGATTCAGTGCCATGGTTAGGTTACTGCGCCAAAGGTCATGAGTTCGATTCCGCACAATAAAAGATCTATGTCTTAGGTAATAGGTATTTAGTATGTAGATTCCTACGTTTTAAGTGAAGAATTAAAAAATAATTAACTACTATTGATTATTTATTATTATCTTGTATTATTAGGATCAGATAAAGTAAAAATTACCAACCTGCAACAAGCACAGTATTGAAATTAGACAGAGGTGAATCTCTCCACCCATGAATTAAAACAATCGTCCTCCGGTCGCTGTTGTAGTTGCTCTGTTCCAGTGTTGCCGCATTATTCAATACAAGAGGTTGACTTACGGAAGGGTTTTCCCTGTGGAAAAGTACCTTTATTGGTATAAAATAAAATAGCAACTAGTATTAACTGAGACCAGCTAGAGAACCAAGAGCACCGACATTGCAAGTGTTAAAGTCTGATAATCTTTAAAAACCAAAGTGGTTTCTTGGGTGGCAGAGCCATGCTGCAGACAATTTTTGTGTCCCCCTTTCACAGTTAAGCGAGTTTTGTTTTGCTATTTTGCCTTGTTTGTTGAGTAAGAGTGTCGAAGGCCTGACCGAACCGGAAAGGGCAAGGGGGAATGGGTGGAAAGGACCCATCTTCCCTCCCCAAGTCCTTCATCCCTCTGCTTTTTTTACCTTTTTTACCTAGGTGATTACTTATAATTGGTTGCCACTCATACCTGTTTACCTCCCGTACAAGGGAAAAAAGAGGCCATTCATAAAAAAACTTGCTGTAGAATTTGTTAACCTGGTAAAAAGATGGTAAGCGTTATCTTGCACGGGATCGAATCTTGCATTTTGATAGAAATCGCCAGTTTTCATCCATAAATCTACTAAATGGTTGTCCCCTCTTGCGTCTGTAGCATATTGGTAGCGAAGACCTGGATCTAGCTTTCTAAGCACTGACTCTGTCGGTGATGCTGCAAGAATAGATTAAGCTTAGGTATAAGAGATAACAATGAATAAATGTTAATTTATTAAATACGTTACTGCTATTGTATTTGTAATAAAAACAATTTTCAACATTAACATTTCAACAATAATGCAATATTAACTTTGCAGCCGTTGTTGCTTTGCCTTTACAAGGGCGTCACATATAATTTTACCGTATTATCATTATTTTCTTTTTAACATATCGATTACATATTATGTATTAACGTATTGATACGTACGCATATTGATACAACACAAAAACGGTTCTCAGATAACAAATTATTCTTTCAGTGATTTTTTTATTATAATAAAATTGCAGTTAACGTTTCAGTCGACTAGCCAAAAACTAAAACAAAACAGTGTTTATTTATTTACTAAGGTTTACCAACAACATATCACATAAAACGTATAATTCTGTACTGTAATTTTTTTACAATAACGAATTTGCGATTTGTAGATGCTGAATCTTAGTGACATTATTGCAACAACTCAAGTTCAACTTCTTCAATCAACATTATTTTATTCATGATAAAAAAAATACAATGATAATCCATTTTAATAATGCCCGCACGAACTCCCAGAAAAGAAGATTATTTAATGATTAATCAAGCGTCGATTAGATAATTGTAATTTATTAGTATTAAAGAAGTCAAGTCATTTATTTATCTCTACAAAATTGTACACTCATCTTACTTTGCAATATTACTGGCATATGCAGTCATAATCATAACAAAACGAATTCAGACTTATTTTAAAAAAGAACTGTACTATTGGACCAGAAATATTAAATTATTGTAGTTTTGTTTTGTTTATTTTTGTTTCTATAAATTCATATAAAATGCTTGTATTAGACCATAGTCGCGGATCGAGAACTCTACCTTTGCGCTTTGTATCTTTATATAAATACTAGCTGACCACCGGGTCAGAACTTCGTATCTCCTAATTTAGTATTTTCCTCGCAATTTTCCCATATTTTCTCATGGTTTAAACTTTTCCTGGACTTCCACGAATATTTCAAGACTATAATTAATTAAATCGGTTCAGCCGTTATCGAGTTTTAGCGAGACTAAAGAACAGCAATTCATTTTTATTTATATTGATATCGGCGCAAAAAATCAATCATTTTATTGTCTTTTCCGAATGCAAACCCTCGCCTCGGCAAATAAAAATTCTAAGATGACTGAAAGCAGTCAAAACTTCTGTAGGTCTAACGATCGTTTCAATTGGACTCGTTAAACTTTTAACGGTCCTATTATAGGTAATCGATTTCAATGTTATTTATATATAGTTGCTTCAAAATCAGTTTCAAAAAACTTACAGACAGTGATTCTAACAAAACAAATAAGGGCCAAACAACACGTCCACATGATTCCAAAACCTTTTCGTCGACTGACATAATATTAGTGTAATATACAGCATGAGCAATTATTATGTTCTACTAGCCTTCCGCCCGCAATCCCGCGCATAATCTCTTTTTTCAAATATCCCCCCTTCCCCCACATTTCCGGGATCAAGAGTACCCTATATTCACGGGGTATAGTGTAGCTTTCCAACAGTGAAAGAATTATTCAAATCGGTTCAGTAGTTTTAAAATTGTTTCTCGTAGGAATTTTATAGCCTGTGTCCTAATCCGGGCTATAAACTATACGTGTGCCAAATTTCATCTAAATCCGTTCAGCCGTTTAGGCGTGATTGAGAAACAAACAAACATCCAAACTTTCGCATTTATAATATTAATAGAAAAACATAATATTATGATTATGATGTGTTTTTTATGAGAAAATGTCTTTAAAAATGCTTATGATCCTTAAGGTCACTTCTCTAAAGAAGGATTAGAGAAGCCTTTTGATAAGCCTACCATTTCAATTCTAGTATAGGCGTACGTCCTTTCGTACTTCAACTTCCTCCGGTTCTGTTGCCGAATACTCAGCTAGCCTCTGAAAGTTCATATGTGTAAAAAGCAGGGCAGTAAAAAATAGCTACTTAACGACTTCTAACTCTCAAACAACGATATATTAGATTATTCGAATAATCAAGTCATTGAATCAACTTGTTAAATCTCAGACCTTATTTCTTTTCTATGTTATACATATAATGCCGGGACGACCAATCACATCAGAACCTTTTGCCTCTTGACCCACCTGTGAGCTTAATTTAAATAATCTTAAAAAGTTAAAGAACTTTTTAAGATTATTTAAAATCATAATTCTGTATTCAGACATTTTAATGAATTGGCCGCCTCCGTGGAACAGTGGCTAAGCCACACAGGTATAAAACTTGGAGGTTGTGGGTTCGATTCCCGCCCTGGGTCTGGTTGGTAGTAGAGCTTTTTCAGAGTCCGACTGGCTACCTACCACCCCCACAGGTGAAATCTGCAGCCATAACAACTGTGGCTGTGATCCAGCAGTATTAATACACTAACACTTGAAATCAAAAGGCTCGAAGATCAGATGAGCCTACAATCTGGTAGCACATTGAGCGACTCTACCTGGTGAAATGTCCCTCAATGGAATAGGCCGCTGTGGCCGCTTACCATCAGGTGGGCTGCGTGGCAGTCTGCCAACTGAACTAGTATAAAAAATAATTATTATTCAATTGCTCAACCTGTATACTATTAAGTTTAATGAATAATTAATTCAATATAATCCTGGTGGATTAAATTTCTTGCCTAGTGGATAAAATTATCTGACGTTATCAATTAACTTATTCAACTATTTAAAAAAATATATATAATGCAGTGTGTAACAAGACGAGCAGATCGTACACCTGATGGTAAGCGCCACATCTGCCTTTAGACAGTTCAGAATCTAGAATAACAACTAGTTGCCAACATGTATTTTAGATTGGTGTCTGATGAGGCCTGATAACAGCATAAATTGTCACAATTCTTATTTAAAAAATATGTCTGAACTAAGCGTCTGTAAAATAACACCTTAATCAATCTAAAAATCAATCTTGATAAATGTAGAATTAATCAAAACTAATTATACCGTAAAAAATTAGATGAATCGATGGACAAAAAACCACCAGAAAATGTTATTTCGGAGTTACTGGTAAACTCGCAGACGGTTCTACTCAATGAAGGCCCAAGGCCAGTGTCGCAGATAATTCTAGATGACCTAGTATGGATCGTAATTCAGGGCTCAAGACTGGAACACTACAAAGTTCACGATCTATTTTAAACCAGGCAGGAAATGGTCAATAAAACTAAAATAGCGCCCTTCTTGCGTAGGCGAGGTAAGCAAATTGAATGATTGCTAAGCGAGACATTTTTGCAATTTACGACGTTACAATTGAAGACAATAATGTTCGTAAACCTATAAGGATTGGGCATGATCGCAATTTATCGATATTATTTCATTTTGTCCTAGTTTTATTAGGTTTTTTTATACTAACTCAGTTGGCAGACAGGCACGCAGCCCACCTAATGGTAAGTGGCCACTGCGGCCTATTCCATTGATGGACGCTTCACCTGGAAGCGTAGCTCAATGTGCTGCCAGACTGTAGGCTCATCTGATCTTCGAGCCTTTAATTTCAAGTGTACTGGCTCCCACATTAATATTTCCGGAACACAGCCAGAGCTGTTATGGCGGCAAATTTTACCTGTGATAGCTAGCCAGTCGGACTCCGAAAAAGTCCTACCACCAACCAGACTCATATGGCGCGAACGAATCGAACCCACGACCTCCGGGTTTTATACCCAAACGGCTTAGCCACTGTTCAAGGGAGGCGGTCAAATATACGATATTATATACTAAAATTATAGTTCATAAAAAAAAATAAGTAATTTTTTTTATTAATTAATGGATTGACTCTTCGGCTGACACCAGCGGGGTTGTGGGTTTGATTTAATTCCAATTAAAATATTATATATTTTGTTCTGTGTCTGAATATTTATATTATGTATTTTGTGGTACTTTTTTCAATTCTGGTACTCGTAACACAACTAATTAAGCTACTTACTTCGGGTCTTTGAGATCAGCTTTTTTTATGATGATGTCCATTAATTGTAGGTGTGTCCGATATTTGTTTAAGTGTCTTGATAGTTTTTACAATCGATATAAGCTACTATCGATGGAAATATATATCATCACTAGTAGAGTTTCACAGTTCAAAACTTAACCAGTGCTGTCGACAACGTTTTAGCTTAAAGTAACTATTTTGTTAGATGGTAGTAAATAAAGTGTAATAATGGCAGATTTAGAAGTTGATGTGGATACGTTTAGGAAATCAATGCAACATTTTATGTGGATGGATTATGTGATATTTGTGATCATGTTGACAATATGTGGTGGAATAGGGGTGTATTTTGGTTTTGTTGATAAACAAAGTTCAACTCAAGATTACTTGTTAGGAGGACGGAATATGAAGTTTGTACCTGTGTGTTTTTCTTTAGTCGCAAGGTAATGATTAATTTAAGCCTTTGCTTTCGATTGTTACTCTTTTAATTATTTTTTTTTATCTTTATTATACTAACTAATACAGTTTTATGCGATTTGCGATAGCGAATGTCAAAACCCGTAGGTACTTTTAATATCGATTGACCACGTGAATTTTCTAATGCTCCTTTCAAATCCATACAATTTTAAGTTTGCTATCGCTGTAAAAATGTTACTTTGTCTAGGCCCCATGGCTGTGTTCCGGCAGTATTAATGTGGGAGCCAGTACACTTCAAATCAAAGGGTCAAAGACCATATAAGCCTACACAACGCTTCCTGGTGAAGTGTCCCTCAGATGGGCTGCGTGCCTGTCTGCCAAATAAACTAGTATATAAATTTTATTTCACCTGACGTAGATTTTTAGTTTTATTTCAGGAATATCTCTACTGGGTACTCCAACGGAATTATATGTTTATGGAACATCCTACCTTTTCTTATTAATTGGGGCATTTTTCATGTCATTTATATTGGTTTACACATTTTTACCTGTACTTCATGACCTACAGCTCACATCTGTTTATGAGGTAAGTTCATAGATATTAAAGTAGGTAATATATAACTTTACTTTAATTGTAATTGATTTGTTATCAGTACCTAGCTAGCCCGCTTCACGGTATGTTTAGGAATTTTATACCACTACGGCGAGCGGCATAACAAACAGAATTCCCATACAAATTCGATTAGAATTAGTTTTAATTTTTGATAGTTGTTCACATGTTTTGCTTACGCGTATGTTAACCTATTAAGTTTTTACATCTAATATTACCCTACATTATCATACCGATACTGCCCTAATCTACTTCTTTTTTGAAAACAATTTTTTTGAATACTCCGATTTCATAAAAAAGCTTATTTCATTTTTAACCGACTTTAAAACGAAGGAGCTAGATTTTCATATAGGTAAAATTACTCTTTTACAATTGAAATATGTTTACTTTCCAGTACCTAGAACTACGGTACGACAAACGCTTACGTGTGTTTGGTTCTGTTATATTCAGTGCATATTTGGTGAGTTGTTTTGTATTTAGGCACTATTATTGTAAGCCAGATTTATAATTTTTTAGTCACAGGCGGCAAACGAGCCAGCCGGTCACCTGATGGTAAGCAATCACCGCCGCCCAGGGATCGTTTCAGCGTTGCCGGCCTTTTGAAGGTGTGAGCCTCCGGTACTCTCAAAAACCAAACGAAACCATTAGTAGTCACTATTATTTCACGCTGGTGTTATGTGAGAGGGTGGTACTTCCCCGGACGAGCCGGCCCATTCGTACTGTAACACAGCATGGCTCTACCACTGCAACTATTTGTTACTTTCTCCTGACTATTGATTTGAGTTTGTAGTTAAAGTGCGAAGTCATTGAACTTTTTCTATGTTTCAGGTGGCCTGGCTACCAATAGTTATATATGTGCCAGCATTAGCTTTCAACCAAGGTAAATGCGATACTGTGTTTATAGTTTTACGCATTCGTGTGATATTATTTTCATTCTTGACTAATGTGTGTTATTTTTTTAGTCACTGGTGTCAATATTCACATCGTAACTCCGATAGTTTGTTTCGTCTGTATATTTTACACGTGTTTGGTAAGTTGTATATAATTATTTACATATACATATTAAGAATGTTAGCTATGGCACTTAATATTTATTTATTTATTTATACATTTTGCTAGAGAATAGGTGTATACCTAAACGAGTATTCGTATTGTATAGAAAAATTGTCTTCTAAAAACTAATTAGGCCTCTATACAATTTCAGTTTTTGAAGTCGATGCTAAGTTTACAACACGAATAATTTCTAATAAATAGGTGATGAAAAATCTAAATTCCCTCTAAAACATAATATTTATAATGAGACCTTATAGTCTGGTTTTGGATATTAGAAACAATTGATTTTATTATGACAAAATTTGATTGTTTTTATTTTATTTTAGTATGTGCATTAAAACATGTAAAGGGCTTTTTGTTTTATTTATTTTCAGGGAGGTCTAAAGGCAGTAGTTTGGACGGACGTAATACAATCAGTGGTTATGGTAGGAGCGATGATAATGGTAGTCATTAAAGGTACAATCAATCTTGGAGGCTTACCGACGGTTATTGAAAAAAGCTGGGATACAGGAAGAATTGAATTTCCTGAGTTAGTACAATTTATTTAAATATGTAGAGAGCTGGAAATTTACATTGTTTTTTTTAGAAGAGTCATTTGGTGTAATGTTCGAGAAGTAGACTATTACACCAGAGGTCGCGGGTTGCAACACTGGCGGTACAAACATTTGTGTTTAAGAACATGTCGGTTTGTATCGGTCTGGGTGTTTCTATGTATAATAATTATGTATGTATTTACAAAAAAAGTTAACAAGTAATGTTGTCTAGCACCCATAGCACAAGCTAATGCTTAGTTTGGGGCTAGATGATGATATTTTTTTATTTATTTTAAATGGCTTAAACTTTTGACAGCTCTGTTGGCAGCCTAAAGTCTGAGATACCTAATAAAAGGTTTGTAAATAATATTTTTTTGTATTATCGCCAGACTCACTGCTGATTTAACAGTAAGACATTCAATACTGTCAGTATCTCTGGGCTCAACGTTTTATTGGATCGGGAACATTGCGGCCAACCAATCGATGATGCAACGGTTTCTGTCGCTGCCTGATCTAAGACTTTCAAAAAGGTAAGATTCTGCACTGAAATTATTGATCACCCACTCTAAATCTAAAGAGCTGATTGTTAGTAGGTTCTTAGGTTGAACGTCAATTTGAAATTTTAGATTCATAAATTGTTTTTAGGCAGTTTTGCAGTATATTTATTTTTAGATTTTAAGCTTATTTAGTACCTAGAATTCAGACAAGATTAAAGCTTTTGTAACCGAGACTTTCAAGGGTCGCCTCGGATGCGTAAATCCACTATCTCGGGGATGACGAAAGACACCTTAATTCCTTAAGGTTTCCACCTTCACAACCCAATGGTTGTGTTGTAGCCATGATGCAATTACTCAGTAGTAACTGTTTTTAGTATTGGTAGGGCTTACCTACCAATACTAAAAACGGAAACAACAAACTAAAAGAAGAAAATAGTAAATTCGACAAAGACAACAATTTCCAAACCACCTGCACGAGGGGCGATCAACTACCGTACGTTTCCGCAGACATTTTCTGCCGCGTACGACTGTTCTATGGAACCAGCTTCCCGCAGCGGTGTTTCCAAACCAATACGACATGAAAACCTTCAAGAAGCGAGCATTTACCACCCTTAAAGGCGGGCAACGCACCTGCGACCCCAAGGGGGTCTCGGGTGCTTATGGGCGGCGGTGATCACTTATCATCAGGTGACACACTTGCTCGTTTGGTACCCCCTAATTAAAAAAAAAACCGAAATCGTTTCGACTATTTCAGGGCAGTATGGGGCTTCCTCTGCGGGATATCTTTCATCATCCTAATATGCGCCTACAGCGGGCTCCTCGCGTTCGCCTGGTACTACGAATGTGACCCTCTGAACTCAAAGCTGGCGAAGGCAAAGGACCAGATCCTTCCTCTTCTGGTGATGGACGTGTTCGCAGAGTGGCATGGCATGTCTGGACTATTTGTAGCTGGCGTGTTCAGTGCAGCCTTAAGGTTAGTCAATGAAGGGCGTACGTAGTTTCGAATGACGTTGTAGCGGCAGGTCGTTGTGGCGAAAAACTGTTAGCGCGGTACGCTGGAGTGAAAAGTCTTTGAAGCGAATTCCACCAGGGCGAATGACACTGCAGCGACAAACTTTGTGGCGAAAAATATTTGAAATTACATATACCTATGTTACTTTAAAACTATAAAGGTGAAATAAAAGACAGAAAGTATAAGTTTCAATTTAATCAACAAAAAAAAGTTAAATTCTGATTACTATGTCTTTGTTTTTTCAGGCTTCAAAAAGTAATGGACTCGTTTGTCTATACCTGATTTTTAAGATTATACTGAGTTACGCGTAGTTCGTTTTTTGTGTAAAGCAGCCTCACTTTCCAAACTCAACTCAATTTTATTTCATTGAAAACGATATAAAGTATTGTTCCTTTATCAATGTTTACAGCTCTTTATCAACGGGTCTTAATTCAATGGCTGCAGTAGTACTTGAAGATTTCTGGAAACCGTTTTTCAAAGAATTGGTTCACAAAGAGACGCAGATTCTAATTCGAGCTGTAGTTGTCATACTTGGGGCTCTTTGTGTTGGTATGTATGTATTTTATTAGACCGAGTCAGGGCGTGGTTTTCCTTACACAATCAACAAAACCATGCTAACGTTTCCACGGATTACTTTTATATTTTTTTCCGCCAGGCATGGATTTTTATGATCTTATTTATTTCACCAAATTTGTGCGAATTCAGTTAGTACACTGGAGGTGTTTATTCTTTCCCTGTAGGTTTGGTGTTCGTAGTAGAAAAATTGGGATCTGTGCTGCAATTGACTATGAGTCTCTCATCAGCGTCCATGGGCCCGCTCACTGGAGTATTTCTGATGGGCATCTTCATGCCCTTTGTCGACTCAACTGTAAGTATTGGTAACCTGAAATCATTATGTAATATTACTTAACATATTTTGTATAACTCAACTTCAATACCAGGACTGTTTAATAAGTACCTATAAAAGTTTTTTATTCTTCCGAAACAAGCAATGTAGAAACTGCAACAGATATCAGTACTTCTATTCTTATCTTATCCTTTGAGCCTCCTGCCGTCCGTAATTCATCTGCTACTAACCTTTTCGACAACCCAATGCATCCGTTGCACATGCAAACGTAGAAAACATAATAAGTATATAATCACCCAAGAATTCATAAATATCAAAATCGAAATCTTCTTTATTCATGTAAACTTATATAAACTATTTATGAATCGTCAATTACACAGAGTGACTATCGATTCATGAGCTTGATGATTGAGTCATATTGATAGAACCACAAGAACCCGTTCCTATTGTTTAAAAGTAATTTGTTCATTGCATAAAAACCAACAGATTAAACCTATAAT
Source organism: Mecyna flavalis (assembly GCA_949319885.1). Taxonomy (NCBI): domain Eukaryota; kingdom Metazoa; phylum Arthropoda; class Insecta; order Lepidoptera; family Crambidae; genus Mecyna; species Mecyna flavalis. Next base: position 15,421,413 of record OX439426.1, read on the forward strand.
ATCATCTATAATTATGTCTCATGAGCATATTCTGGAAAAAATTCACCTGGAAGAAAAAAAATTGTGTATTTTCTTCTTACACAGAGCGCTTTAGCCGGAGGGGTTCTGGGCCTTATGTCATCGTGGTGGCTAGTTTTGCAGTCACAAATAGCTCAAGCACATGGCCGACTCCAGTTCTCAGAGAAGCCAAGATTTACTGGCAACTGCACTTATCTGTATGAGGTTTCCACGCATATTAATGAATCTGAAGATAGGTAAGATCCTTTATATTGAAGAATGCTTGTCTTGTCCTAAACTCGTGATGATTTTGATGATGAATTCATCATATTATTCAGAATCTTTTTGCATCTTTTTTTATTCTAGTTCAGTTTAGTTGGCAGGCAGGCACGCAGCCTACCTGATGGTAAGCGGCCTATTCCATTAAGGGACACTTCACCAAGAAGCGTCGCTGAATGTGCCGCCAGACTGTAGGCTCATTTGATCTTTAAGTTTTTGATTTCAAGTGTACAGCCAGAGCTGTTGTTATCTAAAACTATGGTCAAGAATGTAGTGGATAAATTTTTTTTTTTTTTTTTTTTTTAATGTTATGTTATCTATAACTATGGTCAAGAATGTAGTGGATGTTATTAGTACAATATAGGTACCATACTCAGACATTTAGTCCTAGTGTTTTTACATAATATGAAATTGTTCAACATTATTTAACTTGCAGAATGCTGGGTTATAAATACTAATTCTGAATTTATAAATATAATAAAATATTAGCTATCTAACTAAATACCTACCTGGAAGTTTGTGGTGTAAGTAAGGTAGTTGATTTTGTATTTGGTATTACGTCACCACAATGGTTTTTGTTCACAAGTTATACTCACATTATTATTATACTCTTTGTTTATCATTTATTTTCGCTTGTTTTTTTATATATTATAGGGGAGCAAACGAGCAAGTGGGTCACCTGATGAAAAGTGAGGATGGTGATAAGTGATCACCGCCGCCCATTTGCACTCGAGACCCCCTTGGGGTCGCAGGCGCGTTGCCCGCCATTAAGGGTGGAATATGCTCGCTTTTTGAAGGTTTTCATTTCGGAAACACCGCTGCGGGAAGCTGGTTCCATAGAACAGTCGTACGCGGCAGAAAATGTCTGCGGAAACGTACGGTAGTTGATCGCCACTCGTCCAAGTGGTTTGGATGAAACTGCATGTTGTGGCGGGTTGTACGGTGGTGAAATTTCAGTTGTTTTACGTAATAACATTTATGTTTCAGTCCAGTCCCTTACTTTTACCGCATTTCTTATCTATGGATCACTGCATTTGGGAGCATCGTAACCATGGTCATTGCGTGTCTGCTGACATTGCGAAATTCATCACACGCTCATCGCGACCGAAGACTATTCGCGCCGATCGTCAGACGTTGGGTGAAGAGTGACACTCGGCCCTCAGTGAGTTTTAATTATATTAAACTTTAGTCCGTGTGAGCAACGGGCCTTAAATATAAATATTGGACAACATCACATACATTGATCTGCATGCCATGCATCGAGCCAACCTTAAATGTCACATATACCTTTATTTGCTCCCACTGTACAGATATTAAGCACTTATGTTAGAAGTTGTGGTTAGAACTTTAGAAGCACAAAGCATATGTGGTTAAAAGATTTTGGACGAAGATTAGCATATATATTTATGTTTTTTCTTTTCATTACAGGTAAAAGACATAGATATGGATCGGAATCGACATTTTTTAACCGACATCTAAAATGGAGGAAGTTCTGAACTTGACTGTATGTTTTTTTTAAGAACATTGTTTTGCACTGAGTATAACTGGATACTTTGTAATCTGTTCAGATTTTGATGATTTTTAATTTTTTTATTCGTAAGCTGGATTATGACATTATCAGCAGCTTGTTTAAAAGGTGGCATTTGCCCAATACTTTTACTAATTCTATGTTCAATATCTTGATTAACATAATTGTTCACTTAATTTGTTGTTTTTATTTCTAAATAAGTTAAATTAAGTTAATATAATGTTGATTTTTTCACACATAGCATTATATTCAGACGTGCATAAATATGAAAAAGTAAGTAAGTTAAAAACTTTTAAAGGAAATAAATAAATGATTATCACTATAAGGGTTATTTATTTTATTAAAAGGTAGCTCTATAGTTAACTTTTTAGTCTTTTTACCTTAGTTTCCAAGTTGTCGAATGAACCTAGAATAAAAAAAATACCAAACCTTTGGTTTCTGACAGCTTGCAGTCGATCAAATGCAACAACTGGTCGCACTTACCCATTTGCTTAGATCCTGAAAAACTAATTCTTTCATAAAAAATATTATGTAAATACTGAAATTTTCCTGAATGAAATAAGTTCACGTCATTTATAATTTTTTAATATTTCTTTGGCAATAAAGTAATAAAAATTCAATTCATTATTTATACATTACTAGCCTTCCGCCCGCGGCTTCGCCCGCGTGAACTATAGGACGTTATCCCGCGGGAATATCTTGTAAATTGTAGCCTATGAGTTATTCTGATGTATAAGCTATATTATTGTAAAGTTTCATTAAAATCAATTCAGTAGTTTTTACGTGAAAACGTAACAAACGTTCATCCATCATCCATGCGCCCCCCGGCCGGTCGGTACCGCCGCAACCGCTATGTCCCTGCATTTTAAATCTGTAATATCTTCAAAAATATTCATTTAAATTGCATGCTGTAAAGGGCAATATTGATCTATATTACATGCACAATTTATTTAAGGTACTTAATTGGATAAAGATTAATACTGTATTGCTCAAAATCGCTTTTCGTAAATATGCCCTTATTTTCTCATTAGTAAAGGATAAAAATGGTTATTGTGGGTTATCCCTAATAGATAGACATATACCATCGCGGACTTTTTTGTAAACCTTTTTAAGGTGAACAATACCGTAGTACATTATTTTGATCTATCTCGTAGGGTTCAGCCAGCGTTTGCAATGTAAGCGCAAAAAAATGTGTTTATTTACGACCTTATATTAAAAACCTCTAAAATTATCAGTGTTTCTCTACTATATTATGCATGTATTATACATATAAACCTTCCTCTTGAATTAGTCTATCTAATAAAAAAAACCGCATCAAAATCCGTTGCGTAGTTTCAAAGATTTAAGGCGCGGTGGGTAGTGAAATGTGTTTTTTTGAAAGCATAGTACCGGACTTCTAAAAAGATTTCCTTCGTTATATTTTAGTATATGTAACTTCAGTCCTTTAACTAAATATATGCAGAACAGAAACACGATTGGTAATACTTTTCTCGATAGTTTTTTATTTTGAAAAAGTGCTTTTTGCTATTTTTAAAAGCAAATATTTGTAAAACTATGCCGAAACTAAGCAATTTAAATGCTGTATTCGATACTTCTCCGTTAAACTGATTGCATGACCGAATATTATAGCGATACGTTTATTATTTAATTTTTAATTGAATTTTAACTACAAAATAGGCCCCACGCGATTCCTCAGCGCACATACATTCTCACGTCAGTACGCTTGTGCCCACTGGCAACGTCGGACCTGTGCACGTCGCTCCGGCGCGCTGTACTTTTGACATTTCGTAATTTATATTCCTAATGCTACGGCCACACTATCGCGATAAAGGAAATGAATAGTCCCAGTAATTCGATAATCGGACCACGAGAACTTTAGAGTTCGAATAATCGAACCAACAGGAAATAAAAAACATAGTGGTCCGATCGAATGTCGGGAAAACAAATGAATAAAATAAAATAATTTATTCTGCAAATAGATTTTAAAAAAATACTTTTGCACTGTACAATGTAGGGAAAACATAGTTTATTGATCTAAAATTAAAAAAACAGGTGCAAGCGATTTTCAACCTTATTGACATTTAAAATTTTGTTGCTTTTTCGCAAACGCTTGTTGACTATCTTTGCTGGGTCCTTAAAATCCGTTATTTTGGTAATAGTCGATAAGGTCGAAAATCGCTTGCACCTGTTTTTTTTGTTAATCTATTGATCTGAAGTTAAAAAAACAAGTGCAAGCGATTTTCAACCTTATTGACATTCAAAATTTTGTTGCTTTTTCGCAAACGCTTGTTGACTATCTTTGTTGGTTCATTAAAATCCGTTATTTTGGTAAATGTCGATAAGGTCGAAAATCGCTTGCACCTGTTTTTTTTGTTAATCTATTGATCTGAAGTTAAAAAAACAAGTGCAAGCGATTTTCAACCTTATTGACATTCAAAATTTTGTTGCTTTTTCGCAAACGCTTGTTGACTATCTGGTCAACAAAATTTTAACTTTGTCGTGCCACACGGACTTTTTTGGTATTTTTTATTTTAATTAGTGATTGTAAGAAAAAATATTCAGTAAAAAAAATTTGCTAGGCAAGGATTTTATTCTATTGAGCAATTTAAAACATAAAGAAAAAACACAGATCTCGTAAATCAAAAGTTATTTTTTTTATTAAATGACTCAATAATCTAAGATTTTCTTGAATATTTAGCTTCTGGTTGGTCCCTTTTAATTGTCCAGATGTAATCTGCTAACATATTTGGGCTCCATTTGCCCTGGCACCGCTTTACAATATTAGAAATGTCCTGATGGAACCTCTGACCATGCTCGTCGCTGACAGCCCCTAAATTATCAGGAAATAAATCCAGGTATGAGTTTAAAAAATGGATCTTAAGTGGCATGTTGCAACCCAATGCTTGATAATAATATGACAATAATAGCTCGCTAACCAACTATCTAGAGCTGTCACTCTAGTGGTTAGGTACCCAAAAAATTTGCAACAACAGATCCTAATAGTTCTGACTGCTTTTTTGACAAATTTAAATCCCGAACCAAATCATTTAGGTCTCCTTGAGTTATCAAATGTGGCTCCTTTACAATTCCTTCAAATTCAAAGTCATCGTCCTCGTCAACACATTGAACTGAAGTGGATGGTTGTGAATTGTCGTTCTCAACAGACGTAGTTGCAACTGGTATTAATTCTGGCAATTTTTTACAATGAGAGACTGGTCTTATAGCCGAAGATAAGTTAGGGTAAATAACTGTGTTTTTTTTCTTGTAATATATACCTTTTATGTCAGTGAGACAAAAATAGCAATCTGAAACGTGATCTCGCTGTTCAGTCCATATCATGCGTACAGCAAACTGCATAGGTCGTGCACCATTCTTCCATTTAGTTAAATTTTTCACACACGTTATGCAACAGACATGAGGGGCCCAGGATTTGTCTTGATGGGCGACAGAAAAACCAAAACATTGGTGATTATAACACTCCAACACAAGATTCGTAAAATTTCGTCGTTGTTTTTTGAATGTAAGTTCTCAACAGACATAACAAAAAGTTAGGATCATTATAACACTTCCTCGACATGTTCACAGGGTTAATAAATCACAAAAAAGTGTTCAAAATCAACGACAAATATTTTTATAACGAATTACTTGTAAGCGTTTCTGTTAATTTACTGGCGTAGTACTAGTTATGAGTATTACCGTATCACAACAAATATGAGGCTAATTTACATATGAAAACTGTGCTTTAATAACGAGGGTAGATTGATAAAACAAAATTAGCTATCAAAGTTCGTGTGGCAAAACCAGTGTTGACCAGTGATCTTTGCTGGTTCATTAAAATCCGTTAATTTGGTGAATGTCGATAAGGTCGAAAATCGCGTTCACCTGTTTTTTTTTTAATTCAGATCAATAAACATTGTTTTTCCCGAAATTCATTTGTTTTCACAACATTCATTTGTTTTTCGAAATATTCACACATTTTAATATCAATGTATTGCTCTTTTTTGAAATATGTATGTTTAATGTAAATTAAATACATATGAAGAGCTACTTCAGATATTTGCATTTAATGGTAATTGGACAGCTACTCTTCAAATCATCGCGTCGTCGCGTCTTGTCGCGCAGAAAAACTCCCGCAAAACGAGTCCGCATTCGTACGGTACTATAGGCATCTACTGGGGTAGGTACCTACCTATCAAAATAACCAGTAGGGTCAGTCGAAACTTTTTAGTTCCGTCTGCCCCTAGTGGGGGCAGACGGAACCTAAATTAGTTTCGCCTGCCCCTACTAGGGGCAGACGGAACTAAAAAGTTTCGACTGCCCCTAATGGTGGCAGATTTGGTAGAGGCAGTCGGGAATAATCCCGAATCAGGAAATAGTGACTCTTGATATTGTTTCTACTAATAATAATTATCTAAAATCTGAGATTCAATTCTTTTGCGCCGGGACTGGGTTTTTTTCTATGGGATTTGGCAGAAACCCTTTTGAAATGGCGACTGAGTGCTCAGTTTGCAAATTATAAAGCTATTGGATTAAGAACCGTGGAGTTAGTCCAGGTCGACTGGCGCGAAATTAGAAATGAGCTGTCTATAGACTATCTATAATTCAAAAAAAAACATGTTAAGTGGTCAGAAACTGGTGCTGGCCAGCAAACCGGTGTCACTACCCTATATTTTTTTCGTTGTCGAGAAAAAAAATTAAGTTTTCATTGAAAACTTCTAGAAATCCTTTTCATGGAAACTGACATTTGAATGAAAGGTTGTTTTTTTCTCGTTTTCGAAATTAAGATTTCGTACAAGTTGTTCAGAATAATGGTCTGATTACATAGTATTCGGCTTAATATACCCTTTTTGTAACACCTTCTATATACCGAACCGTATCCGATGTATTTTAATACATAAATAAATAAATTAGTATGTAAGTAAATAGTCTAATAAACTTAGAAAAATACATTTGATTGTATAGTGTCCACTATCTAAGTAGGTACTCACCAATAATGTATATGTAAAACTTTATAATATACTCATTTTACTAATTTTATATTATACTTATTACAAATACAGGTTTTTATATAAATAAAATTAAATGTTTTCCGGCAATTCCGAATTAATCCGGAACGATACATACTTACCAGAATTCATACGAAATGAATTAATAATAAAATTGGACAACATCACATACATTGATCTGACCCCAAAGTAAGTACCTAGCGTAAGCACTGTGTTATGGGTATCAAAAACAAAGAAGGTACCACAAATATATACTTAAATACAAATAAACATCCAGACACAGAACAAAAATAAATGTTCATCACATAGCGATTTGATGTGGCCAAGCACTTCGGCGTAGGTCGTCGAAGATTTCGCGATAGTGTGACCCTAGCTTATGGATGGTGTCAGAATAAGAACGCGCGCGGGACGCGCGGGGCCCCCTCGCTTGTTGCGTCTGCTTCACCCCCTCAAATATCAAAACTTGACGTAAAGGAGCGCCTTAAGCGTACAAAGGGACATAGGGACAGAGAAAGCGACTTTGTTTTATACTACTATGTAGTGAAATGCAGAAATAATTAAAATAACACAGCAGGGTGGATCCTTCAAATTGAACTCAAAGCAGTACTTACTTTAAAAGTTGAGATGATATTATAAAATACTATCTTTATTTAGATTATGAAACTACCAACAAGAGTTGCTACATTGATCTGACCCCAAAGTAAGTAGAGCGTTAAGCACTTGTGTTTTATGGGAATCTATTCTTGTGAAACAACGAAGGTACCACAAATATATACTTATTACAAATAAACATCCAGACACAGAACAAACACAAATGTTCATCATATAAGTGTTTGTGCTGGGTGGGATTCGAACCCACGACCCCTGGCGCATAGTGCAGAGTTACTACCAAATGCGCCATCCCAGTCATATATTCTACTTTCTATTAGCTTTGTAGCTTAAACGGTAACTTGAACGTAATACTCCGGTGTTTCCTTGGAAAGAAGAATTTACAGTTCAATCTTGTAATACTCGTAATACCTATGTCTTGTTCGTCTTATTGCAATCATCTCTTACTGGTGCCTATTATTTAGTGTTGCCCAAATTCAGTCTTGGTCTTGCAGTCTTGGTCTTGTTCTTGCGTTTTTGCAAGACCAAGACCAAGAACAAGACCGCGTATTTTTAGCAAGACCAAGACCAAGACTCACCGTGCAAGACTTGAGCAAGAACAAGACATAGCCTGCAAGACTCTTGCGTCTTGCAGCTAGGACTTAGCGCTATTTCACTGAGTAGTTAGGTGTAACAGTTCGGTGTATAGGTAGGTACGCTTAGGAATTCTATGAGACGCAAAAAACTGTATCAAAGAATATGAAAAACTGGACCTATGCGCATTACGACTAATACCATAAACATAGCGAATAAAAAAATATCTATTAAAATCAAACTGAGTGCATGCATAGTTATGTTTTAACCATCGGCACTTTGATAATGCGGCATCAAAGGTTTTGTACTTACTTCTCAAAGAAATTTGCCGCTTTTCGGAAGTACATGGTTATGATACACGCGCACGTGTTTATTAAGAAACAGTTACTTCCATGGAAAACGACATATAGGTCAGTTGATTTTTCGAATTTCTTATCAAATCTTCAGTTATTTATTAATCAGCTTGATCTTTACTATGGCTATGTTAATTCAAGCTCACAATGTTCCAATTCTAATACGTTTTTCTAAGATTTAAAGTAAACTTTAATAAATAGTAATAGACTAATAGGTAATTGCAAGACTTGCAAGACTTGCAAGACTCTTGCTGCAAGACCAAGACCAAGACCAAGACTGGGAGCGCAAGACCAAGACCAAGACCAAGACCAGGTGTATTGGCGCAAGACCAAGACCAAGAACAAGACCAGGTGTATTGGCGCAAGACCAAGACCAAGACTGGCTAAGTCTCGTCTTGTTCTTGCATTTGGGCAACACTACTATTATTAGGTCTTTGGATTACTATAATTTTTTTTATTGATGGGACGAACAAATAAATAATGTTTTGATTTGCTAATACGACTGCTGACAAAATGCATAATAAACCGCAGAATCTGTTTTGCTCAAAGGGTTAGTGCCGGTCACGGTTACGGGCGAAAATACGAATGCGTTTTGTGTTTCAACTGAAAACTTGTTTCTGTCTTTTTTAAAGGTACTGATATGATTGATACCAACCAACCTTTGATACCATTAGATAATTTTCACTTACTGCCGCACTCAGAAACGCCAATTAACGCTAATCTCTGGTTTACTAATTTTGTCATTGAATAAAAGTATTTATTTTCATGATGTTATGTAACATATTATCATACTTGTAAAGTAAAATGACGTCTCTGAGTGCGGCAGTTACTTACACTTGTTTAAAAAAATGCAGTGTCACCAATCAAAAATCAAAAATCTATTTGTTTATCTTTAATTAAAACGTTACCTATCAGTCATTTAATTATAAAGCTCCGATTACACATGCACTTTTTATTAGAGATTGGTATCAATGATTACTATACTTAAGAAAGAAAAACTATGGTATAAAAGCATTTTCCATGCCGACTGCATTCAGCGCTGTCACTAGTCGTTGGGAAATATGACGCAGCTATTGGTCTGGACTATATGCATAGCAGGTAAGATTTTTAACTATACTTCTAATATTTAATATAATGTACAACTATGTATTAACAAATAAGTGTGGTAGGGCCATGCTGCAGACAGGTCTTGTCTGCCTGTGGGAAACACCAACTTCTTACAGAAGATCGAGGTACGAGTATTAGAAGTAGCAATTTTTTTTTCAGAGCCGAATGCGTTTGTTCACCATAACCGCAGGGTAGCTAAACCTGCGACACCATAGCTGGGGTTGGGCTGGTCAATAGCCACAAGGCTGGCACCGGCTCGTCGCAATCGGGTGTGAATAGGAACCAGTTTAGAGGGTAGTATACGCTTAAGTCTCGGGTCCCACACACGGCCCCAGGTCTAGCTAGCCTGTGGTTATGGTGCATAAACGGATTCTCCTCCAAAAAAATAATTATGGTGTTGCGCTCTGTTTGGTGAGTGAGAGTGGCCGACATAAGCAGCAAAAAAAAATAATTATCCCAGCTGTTAGCACCATTTCCTCCCCAATTGAGCTTTGCACACCTTACTCACCAACAGAAACATATCACAACAGTTATTCACTACTTCACTGTGATCATAAGTATGATGAAGGTACTACTTGTCTTCATGCCCTTAAATGTTTCAGCTTGTGCTGCAAATACGATCCCAGACCCTAATGGAGGTCTCAAGAGGGTTGACAGCTTTGATCACGACCCTGAAGCCCTTGACCTGACAGACGCGCAAGAGCCCTTAAATGCAGACTACGAAAGGAACGTAGAAGACAATGAATACCTGCTGTATACCAGGTAACCTTTCACCATTATTGGCTAGTTCGGCGTTGCATTTAATGTGGTTTCTGCTCTATGCAACGGGGCCGTGGGATCAAATCCTACATAAAATAAACCTTAAAATTAAACGATAGTGGGTAAGCAATGCTTACTAAGCATCCAGATATATTTCAAACACAATATGTTTGTTCTGTGTCGGGATGCTTACCGGTTATTAAAATGGTACATACCTTCCTTAGTAGAGTCTATGTTTTGATTTGTTGGTAATAAGTATTACTTTCTAGATCAAACCCCACAGTGGGCCAAAGCTTCAAATTCTTGGATGGAGACAGCGTCATCAACTCTAACTTCCGACTCTCCAGGAATATTGTGATCCTTGCTCATGGATACCATGGGACTGGAGTAGACAAAATGAGTACCTCACTCAGAGATGGTAAGTGGGAAAATACATTTAATAATATATAAAAACTTTATTGACTACAAAGTTATGGTACAAAAGGCGGACTTAACGTCAATGTTTGTAGATTTAAGAGAAATTAAACTTTTTATCAATTTTCTAGAAAGTTTTAAGTATCGGGTCGACCTCTCAGTGCCCTGGATTTGGGCTTTTGTTTTATATTAAATAAAGCACGCTTCATTGTTCTAGCGTTTCTCGCACACGATGATGTAAACGTAATCGTGCTCGACTGGAGACGTCTGGCAAGCCGCAACTACGTCAGTGCCAAACGCGGAGTCGCAGCCGTGGGCAAGAACCTTGGACAACTTATCAACTGGCTGGTCTCTTCGTTTGGTGCCAACTACGACAGAATGCACCTCGTCGGCTTCAACCTCGGTGCTCATGTTGTCGGCAACGCTGCTAGGGAAACTAGATCTCTAGTCAAGAGGATTACTGGTACGTCAAAAGTTCATCTGTACGAATTTGAAGAAACCCGCAATAATTTTATATCAACCTTTGGAAATTAGAACATCCAATACTCCGACCTTAGAGTATACATAAGCAGCTATGCTTATGTATACTCTAAGATTCCAACCAACAAATTTTTTACTTACCAAATCTTTTAATTATCCTTATCCAAAAATTAAAAACAACGAAATGATACGGGTCATATCTGGGTGGTAGTTAAACCAATAAACCTAAAGGAATTAGTATTTGGACTAGATAATAAAACAGAACCTATTCCATTCATTTAATATTATAATAAAATCTTTTAAAAGCATAGACCGTATCCCCTTTTGTGCTTTCTTTTGTGAGCTGACGAAACATTGTGTGTGATGTGTCTTATGTTGCAAATGACCATAGACGACGATGAATATTCGGTTGCCTCACTAATTTAAGAAAAAATTTAATCATTTTAGCCCTCGAACCATCCACTTTCCTGTGGGCACGTGACCCAGAGCGCCTCACCAAAACCGACGCTCAGTACGTTGAGGCCATCCATACCCACTCCGAACAAAAGAAAGACGTCACCGACCCCATCGGAGACGCTGACTTCTACCCCAACGGCGGAGACGACCAACCTGGTTGTTTCAGCAACACCTGCTCTCACAACAGAGCAGTAGAGTTAATGGCGGCCAGTGTCATTTATGACAACCTGCGTGCGAACCAATGCGCGGACAAGAGGCAAGCTACCCGCAACAGATGTTTTGGACCTAGCTACCCTATGGGGAATTCGGACTTAAACAAGTCAAGGTAAGAGCAGTCTGTAACGTCGTCATAATCTTCAGCCATTGTCAATTCACTTCTGTATTCCGGCCTCTCTCATTATTTTTTATACATATTACGACATCTATCCACTGCATTCCATAAAAATTAACCATTAATACAATAACTGTCTATGTATTAACATAATTAAAATATTTTTGTACGGTAAATTCACTTAATTAAAAGTACAGCATTATGATTTTGAATAATTTATTGTTCACAGGTTCGGAATATTTAGAGTGAACACCCGACGGAGCTTCCCGTTCGCTTAAAATTAAAAGAAAAACATTCGATGATAAAAAACCATAATCTTTGTTGACAATACCTTAAAATCAATTAAATGATATCCTGAAATAAGGGAGTGCATTATTTTTTTAAACTATCTCATTTATCCTTCTATAAATATTCACCTACTGGATGAGTTTTGATAACAATAATTGAAATAATTATGCTTATTTAACTAGTATCCTCATCCTAACACAGTACTAAACTTAAAAAGATGAGATCTATATACCTACCTACTTTGTTATCCCAACTTGTTATGAAATAAACATTTTTGTATTTTTTTATTGTATTGAAAATCCCAGGTCGTTTTGTCCAGACCTAGTCAAGGTGGTTGCATCATGATTAACCAATGTCTACTATAAGTTGACTATAAGGGAAGAAAAATCATGATAATACTAAAAGTACATATTACATTACGTATATTTTATGCGTGTTCACGTGTTCACTCACTGATACTATTAATTATTATTGATGTTAATTTTGATTTATATGCATCTAATCTACTTATATCAAATGTTATTTTTATCATTTTATAATCATTTGTTACAATTTTGCGTCACAACTATTAAAATTGACAACTTAACTGACCGCAGATGATGCGACGAATTTATTACATTCTATATAATTTTACAGATACATAAAAATAAAGTGTCCCATTGAAAAACCTGAAGATCAACTTTTAAAAGTCTATGCGGTATTTTAAATATCAGGTAAAATCTGACACTGAAATGACTACCTATGATTAAGAAATAAGAAAACATGAAAAAAAGATTTAGTACAGTAACATGAAGCACAATATAGTCCGACCAGACCCAAACCGGTAATCGTATCGTAGACGTATCCACGACCGAATTTTTAGGCTGACCCCACATTTGGCGGGCGCGGTCCTGGAGCGGGCTCCCGAGCCCGACGTGTTCGCCGCGTGCACGCTGGCCGCCCGCCGGCCGCCCCGCCGCGATCTTTGAGCAGTCGAGGTGGGAGGAGGTGAGGAGGTAGCAAGCGGCGTTCAAAAATTGCTTAAGTGACGTTGGCGAGTAGCGACATTGATTCAACATTAATCGATAAATTTCATTTAACGAAAAATACTTACGACTTCAATAGAAATAAAATTTTGCAAAATAAAGTATTTTTGTGTACTTTATTTATCTAATAAACCCGACTTGACCGACTAGAGTAGAATTACTTAAATAAGGTACAATACTTTATTATAAAGAACGGGTGGCAACCCTAGGCCCACCGAACAGTGACTAAGCCGATCAAGTATACCTACAACCAGGGTTGCCAGGTCTTTTTCAAATAAATACCGAACAGCGAGCAAAAAAAAACGGCTACATCGCACAAACTAAGTAGGGTAGGGATGCTACGCAATATTGATTGCCGATTGCACGGAGCAGAAAAATCTGTTCCGTGGCCGATTGCGTCAAATCTGATAGTTGAAGGCTACTTATCCTAGTTAGGATCCTCATTAAGCATACGTTGCTTTCTTTGAGTTCTTTTTTAGCATGTGATGCAATCGAAAAAGCAATGTATGCTTAATTAGGATAAGTATAATAGGCCATTTAGGGAGAAAAATTTATCAGAAATAAATACCGAACCGCCCATACTTCGGTATTTTTGGGATACCGAACACGGTGCTAAAATACCGAACGGTTCGGTAGAATACCCAACACCTGGCAACCCTGCCTACAACTCTGAGGTTGTGGGTTTGCTTCCCGCCTTAGGTCTGGTTGGTGGCAAGACTTTTCAGAGTCCGACTGCCTAGAGCTACCAATGCCGCTGCCAAAACAACTTCTATGTTGGAGCCGGTACACTTGAAATCAAAGGCTTGAAGATCATGGAAGCCTGCAGTGTGGCTGCACGTTGAATGACGCTTCCTCAGTGGAATAGGTCGTATGCTTACCGTCTCAGTTGGACTGTGGCTCAGTCTGGCAACCCGTCGAGCATGAAAAAATTTTAAGCAGCTTTTCATGCTGACTATACTTTATATTAAACGTGGTGTTTTCTTTCTATTTAATACCTACACCATTTTCGACGTAACAATAAACAGTTTGCGTCGCCATTATTATTTTGCCCTCACAATCCATCAGGATTAATGATAATACATAATCCCATTTTTGCGTGTACGTATCAGCAGTATTTAAAATAAGTACTGATAATTCTGATAAGAATCTTTGGAACACACTGATCGCTTATATCATTAATAAAAATAAGTTGAAGACTCTGGTGATGGTAAAAGGTGTTGTACACCGGCCATTGGAAGATATGAAGTGTCTACTCGTCCTCTCAATTGCTATAGCAGGTATGAATATTTCACTTATATGTTATTCAAACGGACTTGTTCATTATATTTTTTTATGCACAAAGGATTCTTTGCTACTAGAACGCTGGTGACGGAAAGTATCGCGCAAAAACCTGCACAATCGATTGGCTGTGCAGTCATCGTCATTGTTTTAGTTTTCTGTTAAAGATTACGAAATCAGATGACAGTCGCTCCTAATTACTGGACTTGCCAGATCCAGGATAATCGTTCAAGCGTTCACTAACTAGATCTGGCAAAACTTACACAAAGAAAATGCTCACACTTGCAGTTCGATAATAGCACTAAATGCCCCCGACATAAGAGCGGTACAAAGTCCAAAGTGTTACGTCTGACGTGCTTTGACTGTACTTGTTTTCATGGTATTTGTAATTAATCCTCAGGGTCCTATTTGTTTTGTCACATAGACCGTATTTTGACCTCTTAATCTAAAAAGGTCATTTAAAGGTTATCTTAAATTTAGTTTTACTAATTAATAAATCTAGTAATTATAATGTCATGTTAACCGATTTTAGATGATTCATTAGAAAGGAAATTAATAAATGCTAATTTCTTTGATTTTGCTAAATCATGAATTCACTAGGAATAAGATTCAGAGGAGGGTGCAAAATAAAACAGGAATTATAGAGGCTTTGTTCTTTAAGCTGTTATTCCAGAAAGCTTGACGGGTTAACCTGCTACACAAACAAATAAAATTTTCCCTCTTGCCCAGCCTCTATTACTTAGTAGAGCTTAGAACACTCCACTGTAGACAGTTTCAAGGTTACGGTAAAACAAAAAATCAACATTATTTTAATTTCATGACCGGAGAAGTCAGCTAATACACCAGAAGTCGCGGCTTCGATCCCCGCACAGTACAAAAATGTGCGTTGTTTGGTTGATTGTTTCGGTCTTTTCCCAAAAGTACCCGGAAATTATTATCATTTTAAAGACCCGTGTTAGAGATATTTAAAAAAATCTTTTTGCATTACATTGGTACAACTGTCATTGGTTGCTGGTGAAAAATAATCTTACCTCAGTCGAGTATTTTGTGAGTAATTACCATATTTTATGAGAAACAAGTTTTGTGGTCGCGTCGTTTTTTTACTATGGCCGATTTTGTTGAGCAACGATCTTGTGATAAATTTTTGTATTTTTAATAAATTTTCTTGCGCCAAGTTCCTTAAATTGTTAAAATAGGTGTTTGTTAATTAGTGCATGTCCAAAACTCAGGCATACGAGCAGTATAAATCATTCATAGAGGGAGGTACAGTGGTCGGGCGGGCTGGAAGGCCATCCACTTCAACTGACGACGATTGTCAATAAATGTCATGAAAAATATAATGAAAAATCGTCGTGTGAGTTTAAGACACATAGCCAGAGACATCAACGTACTTAAAACTACAGTACACCGCATATTGACTGACTTGTGGCCAGATTTGTGTTAAAATCACGTGTTTTCCGCACCACGATAACGCGCCAGCTCACACAGCCATGATTATTCGTAGCTTTCTTGAAAAACATGCGACTAATATCGCTTCGCAGGTACCCTACTTACTAGGTATGTTACCATGTGATTATTTTTTATTTTCTAAACTTAAATTACCGTTTCGCGAAAAGCATTTCAGACCATTGAGAGTAGGGAATGAAAAAACGACGATGGTGCTGAAGGCCATCCCGATTTCAGCGTATTAAAAGTGTATCGAAGACTGGTTGAACCGTTGGCGTATGTTTCTTCCCCCTAATGGAAGTTAATTTAAAGAGGACAAAATAAATTTGGATGATTAAAATTACCCTTCGAATTTTATTTACAATTTCCGGGTACCTTTGGGACACAGTAGTATTTCCAAAAATTACCAAGTATCTTTATTGAGTTTGTTTTATGTTGTCTGGCAGCTATAAGACAGCCATAAGCAATGATTTATACAGACTCATTCAAAAATAAACCTTGTGTTCATCGTGACAAACTTTTTTTTAGTTTTGGGAACATACAATGGCGCTGTGTGAAAGTGCCGGGCCAATGATAATTATATTGTATTTATTTATACATATTTCAGCTTGTGCTGCGAGCGTAATCAAAGACCCATCTGAGGGTTACGTGGAGGGGGATAGGTTCCTATACTTCCCTGGAGATGGCGACGACACTCTTCACCTAGTCGACACGCAGGAGCCGGTAGACGAGGAATTCCTTAGGCAGTATGCTAGGAACCCTGAACAAAATTCCTACGAGCTGTACACCAGGTAATAAAAAATATAATTATATTGGTATATTAATGCCCCGCAGCGAGGCACAAGTCTTTGTTAATGAATCAAGTCATTATTTTATATAATAGGTACTGGCTTACACCACGTTTGTCATGCCTTGATTGGTGATCACTAAACTAACCCAAGTTATGCCCGAATAAACTGGAATACAAGCCTAACCTAAGAAAATCCAGAAAGCCAAAAACGTACCTACTCGTAGAGAGCCTTTATTTTTTGTTAATTTTTCATTATTTATACAGCGTTGAATTTTAGCCGTTGTTTTTCCGCAGTAAAATGATTCTATCTTAGTAGTAAAATAAATTAATAAATTTCTTTTTTTAGTCAAATTAAAAGTTTATTATGATAGACGAAACTCGAACCAATAGTAGGTACTAGCTGCGTCACGGACGGTCACCGGCCGGGGTCATTGCCCTTCGCGTTTAGAAAAAAAATGTTTTTTTACTATTTATTTACATTTGGTTTCCATTTTTCCATCAAACATTAAAATTTTTTTTAAAAAAATTAAAAAATAACGCATAAGTCGATTGCTACTGAAGGTGAAGTGTTCTGCTGCGGGAAAAGACGACTAAAAAAACATACTCTTCAATAATCATAATTATTTTTTCTTCATTACTTTGATCTACTGCCCTGTACTTGCATGTTGATTTAATTAATCAAGATAAAAATACACTTACCTATATATGTATGTATATTTTTACTTTTTAATTTTAAGTTCACATTCAATGTAGGTACTTACTAAGTTTTTTTGTGTTTTCCAGGGATAATCCCACCATTGGTCAAAGAATCCATATATTTGATCAAAATAGCGTCCACATTTCAAATTTCGATGCTAGGAAAAACACCGTGTTCATTGCCCATGGGTGGAACGGCAATGGACATAACGTAAAGAGTAGATTGCTCACTGAAGGTAAACCAATTCAAATGTTTGTCTGAAATACTACATAGTATTGTTTTATTATTTTCGTTCGGAGTTTTGTTGGCAGCCAGGCACGCCTATATGATAGCGGACACTACTACCTATTTACTACATATTTTTTAAATCAGATGGCCAGCTTACTTTGCATAAGAGATCCAATATTAATACTATTATGGAAAGTTATTATTTGCGTCAATCATTTCTTTAAATCACTAAATTAAAGTTTTTAACAGCCATTTTATTCTTCGTGCTATTACGGACCTTAAGTTTTGAATATTTTATAACTTCCGCAATGGATACACTTACAAATGAAAGATATACCAGCTTAGTTACCGTTTAATCCATCAAGCCCCGGAAAACCAGACACAATAGAAAATCTATTGTTTACGCGACACCCGGCTTTCGGTCGGGTGTTTAAGAGTTAATAAGTTTTAGTCGCATACCTGAAATTAAATGATATTTATTTAAACAATAATTTCAGTTTTCTTAGAAGACGATGACGTCAATGTCATTGTGCTTGATTGGAGCCGCCTGGCGAGCCGTAACTACGTGACTGCCAAGAACGGAGTCCCAGGCGTAGGCCAACACGTAGGACAGTTCATCCAATGGCTGGTGGGTTCCCATGGTGCCTCTTATGAGAGAATCCATCTCGTCGGCTACAGCCTCGGTGGACATCTGGTGGGCAACGCTGGTAGAGCAACTGGTTCTCTTGTTAGGAGAATTACAGGTACGCTACTGTTTTTTATGATTTGTACCATGTCTCTTTGAGTGTGGTTGAAACTTTTCATGATCTCGAGATGATATTTCGAAGTTTTTGGCCAGCTTGGGAACACATTAATTTATAGTAATATGGATGCAATACCAAAAAGACAGATAAGTCATTTAAATGTTGAACGCGATCATAGAAATACAAAGAAAGAAAATCATTTATGGGCCGAAGACACATCATTAATAAAATAAAAATACAGTGATACATAAGAAGATTGTCTGTTATAAATGTGCAATAAAAAATACTTATAATATTACACGAAAAAGAATAATTAAATAAACAGAGGATTGCCTCAGCGTAATATGCTGCTGTGACACGAAAATCTTTAGATCATCTTTCTCCTTAAAAAAATATATTGGCCTAATACAATCACTTTCTATTTTGTGATTAGATATCACCGTATGAAAAATGTATAAAATATATACTTTACTGTATGAATTTTCAGCTTTGGACCCCGCTGGCCCTCTCTGGTCACGTGAAACCGGTCGCCTCGTCCCCGCTGACGCCAGATACGTCGAGGTCATTCACACCAACGGCCAGATGTACGGGACCAATGACCCCCTCGGCAACGCCGACTTCTACCCCAACGGAGGCAACAGCATGCCGGGATGCCTGCTCAATCCCTGCTCCCACAGTAAAGCTGTGGACTACATGGCGTCATCGGTGAGGCACAACCATCTGCTCGCGAACTGGTGTCCTACGTTGAGAGACGCCAACCGAAACAGATGCGAAGGTCCCCTCGAGCCGATGGGAAATAGTGACTTGCACAAGTCTATGTAAGTGTCTTGACACGACCTTTTCGTATATTCCTACCATTGGAAATAGGTAGCCAATTATAATATAGCTTTAATTTCTTATTTTACGCCCTAAGCTCTGATAAGGGTATGTTTTTTTGCCTTAGAATACCATAAATCAGCCAGTTTGAAAGCAGAAAAGTAATCGCTGTGGACCTATATAATTTGCTAGGAGTGCAAGGTTAGCATGGTATGGACAATATGGACATGTAATGAGGAGAGAAGACACACATGTCGATAAAAGAATTATGTGTAGACGGAGATTTAAGCAGAAGAAGGCCACGCAATGGATGGATTGCGTAAAGCATGATATGAAAATAAAAGGAGTGAATGTAGAATTGAATGTAGTGTGTGGAAGGAAAAAACGTTGCGACGACCCTACCTAGCGATGGATAAGGGCAAGGAAATGATGATGATGGTCGATTGCCTTTTTGCGTTAAAAAGCCATGTGGTTGGAACAATGTCCGTTCAGTCGAATAGTGTCAGGAAAGTAGCATTAGAAACAGAGCCAACTCATAAACAATGTACATACTTACATTATTTCAGAAGGGTTTAATAATTTCAAATTCAAATAAATTTGTTCACAGATCTGGACTATACAGAGTCAACACCAGGAGAGATTACCCGTATTAAACATCTTCATAAACTTAAAAACAAATTTTTAAAATTATGTTTTGTGTTTGTTATTGTTACCTGAATCTATGTATTTTACCAGTAATAAAAGACAATTTGATTTGTACAAAATGTACGCGCTATAATAAGTAATGAATTTGTTTGTTTATAATTAAAACATACAATATTCACCACAATTTTGTATTATTTTATTTTTGTGATGACTTTGTTTTTATGCACAAACCTTTCCATAAAATAATTATTTACCTACCTACTGATCGCATTAGCCGGCCAATGATTGTAGCCTAAGTGAAACCAAAAAAGTTTTTTAAGTAGTAGGAAACTTTTGTCCCGAGTCCCACCTCACGGCCGCAGGTGTCGCTAGTCTAGCCTGCGGCACAGAATACCTTATAGTACTATCCTGCGGCTAAGGTGCCTAAACGCAATCTCTTCCGGAAAAAAGTTCGGTAGAAAGTAGGTTTTTCGAATAACTTCAGTTTAAAGACTGCCTTTTCCATTGAGGGATACTATACAATGAAGCATCGCTCAATTAGCTGCCAGACTGTAGGTAGGCTCCTGTGATTAAACGCTTAGCTCCACATTAATATTGCCGGAACACAGGCACTTTTATTTTTAGTACACTTAAAATCAAAGGTTTGAAGATCAGATGAGCCTACAGTCTGGCAGCACATTCCGCGCGACGCTTCCTGGTGAAGTGTCCCTCAATGAAATAAATGACCGCTTACCATCAGGTGGGCTGCGTGTATTGTCTGCCAACTGACGGCAGATTCACCTGTGGTATGTGGTAATGCTCGCCAGTGTAGCTAGCCATGCAGTCGAACTCCAAAAAAGTTCTATCACCAATCATAATTCGTGAAAAAAGGCTCGCACCTATTTAAGATCTTATAAAACGACGACGAGCCATTTGGTGTAATGGTCGAGAAGTCGGCTATCACACCAGAGGTCGCGGGTTCAATCCCCGCACGGTACAAACATTTGTGTGCATGAACATGTCTGTTTGTATCGGTCTGGGTGTTTCTATGTATAATATGTATGTATTTACAAAAATAATAGGTATCTAAGTATATAATGTTTATCCGTTGTCTGGCACCCATAGCACAAGCTAATGCTTAGTTTGGGGCTAGACGGCGCTGTGTGAATAATGTCCAGAGAAAAAAAAAAGGCTCATATTCAATTTCGTGTACATGAATCGGGGTAGTCTTTTATGCATCCGCTATAGTTATAAGTAATAATTAATATAATTATAGTGTGTTATTAAGATAACACATTAATTCGTCATAATCGTAATAGTACCTAATCTGAATCGTAATTACACATAAGGGTGCATTCATATAGAAATTAGGCCACCAGCGTCGATACTATAGTAATGAATACACCCTAAAACCATAAACGTAGAGTTTAAAAATATATTTTTTATTGAGAATTAAATTTTTAGAGCTAAATTTTTATCGCCTCATTGGAACAGTGACAGAACACTCATCTTAAAATCCGAAGCCGTGGAGTCTATTCTCTCCTTAAATCTTTCCAGATTCTTACCACCTAACGGTGGGGAAACGGTTGTAGAGTCCGATGGACTAACACACCCTACGTTGCCACTCTTGCCACCATAATAGGCATATACTCGAAATATATATGTCGCAGGGATATGATAAAAACAGGGATTTGGTCAATTTCCTAAGGGATTTGATCAAACCACGGAGGATGTTAAAATAACAACACGATTTTATCATTTCCCTAAACAAATCTACTGATTTTAACAAATCCCGAAATTGGTTCAGTGAAATAACAAAATTATAGTAAAACAAAAAAGGTTTTCAGGGTTTAAAAAAACAATTGTGTTTGTTCGGTATATTAATAAATAATTACTTAAATAAACCGCATGATGATTTGGATAATTGATACTGAACTGACACTGATAAAAAAACATTTTGTTGACAATACTTTAAAATCAATTAAATGATATCCTGCAAAAGCGAGTACATTATATTTTTAAAGGCCGGCAACTATCTCATTTATGAATTGCATACTATGATCATCCTTCTATAAAGATTCACCTACTGGATGAGTTTTGATAACAATAATTGAAATACCTTTGCCTCTTTAACTAGTATCCTCATCCTAACACAAGTTCTAAAAACTTAAAAGGATGAGATCTATACCTAATTTGTTTATATATAACCATTTTTGTTTTTGTTATCGTAATTGTTAAGGTGGGTCTATGCTTACGAGCCGAGCACGAGCGGAGCACGAGCCGAGCCGCTCTGCTCGCGTGACAAGTGTGGACCTTGTCACGCGAACAGAGCGGCTCGGCTCGTGCTTCATGGTTTGGACGCACAACGAGCCTGCACTGCGAGCGCGATGCAAATCTCATTGTATTTGTCAAAAACCCGACATTAGGCGGAGCCGTAGATAGAGAAAACTATAGACAGCTAGTAGAAAAACCGGCACGCGGTGCGAGACAAAAAATTGTGTAGTTCTATCTCTTTCTTTTACATGGTCTATCCGTATCGTCCTCTTTTTCTTGTGTGAATGCGATAGATACTATCAATTTGTCTATAGTTTTCTCTGTCTACGGGCGGAGCATAGTCGAACATGAGCCGAATGCTCGAAGCGCGCTCGTTCGAGGCTCCAAGTCGGTCCACAGTACACGAATTTTGGATCGGCTCGTGCTCCGCTCGTGCGCGGCTCGTGCTCGGTTCGTAAGCATAGACCCACCTTTAGGTATTGAAAATCACATGTGTTTTGTCCCGACCTAGTCAAGGTGGTTGCATCATGATTTACCATGGTCTACTATAAGGGAAGAATCGAGTCCACTGTCTCTGGGGTTTCCATTGAGAGAGTAAAGTACTTTAGATAGGGTAAACCAATGAATTTGATAAGAAAAATCATGATAATACTTAAAGTAATACATTACGCATATTTTTTGCGTGTTTACTTACTGATACTACTAATTATTATTGATGTTAATTTTGATTTATGTATATGCATCTAATCTACTGCACTAGGTCCTATGCTACTTACTGTCTGTTGGGCTGTCTCTGTCTGGCAACCGATCGAGCATTAAAAAATGTTAAGCAGCTCTTCATGCTGACTATACTTTAAAATAAAAGGGTCCGGCCGTTATGCCCCCATTCCGGGTTGCCCCCGGCCGGTATGCCCCCACAAAACGTGTTGTTTTTCTTCTATTTAATACCTACACCATTTTACGTAATCCTTTTTCAAACTACTAGCTTGAAATCATTGCGATGCCAATACGTCAAAAATAAATATTAATTCCATGTCAAAAACTAATGAAGACAAAAATATATTAAATCTATGTAAAGACATAACAAATCATGAGTACGAAACAATAAAGAGGTTGCGTCGCCCTCAAAATCCATCAGGATTGATGATAATACATAATTATGATGATTTAATATCTTAATCCCATTTTTGCGTGTACGTATCAGCAGTATTTAAAATAAGTACTGATAATTCTGATAAGAATCTTTGGAACACACTGATCGCTTTTATCATTAAAAATATCTAATAATATATAATAAAAATCAGTTGAAGACTCTGGAGATGGTAAAAGGTGTTGTACACCGGCCATTGGAAGATATGAAGTGTCTACTCGTCCTCTCAATTGCTATAGCAGGTATGAATTTTCGCCAGTCATTGCCCATTGTTTCATAGTTCATCCAGGTGTACCGAGGGCAATTATTTCTTTCCATAGCGCTTATATCTTATACAGGATTACTGGTAATGTGTACCGATCCTTTAAGAGAATGTAGAGGAGGTTCCCAGCCACAATTGACCCATGAGAATGCAGGTCAAAAGTGAACCAATATTTTTTGAAGAAAATGATACTTTATTGTAAACAATATTGTAAACGAAATAAAAGAATTCTAGTTTTAGATCTCTTATTTCAAAATTAACGAAGCTTTCAGTTATCCTACTGTGTTTTATTATGTACTCGACTTAACTCTAACTTGATAATAAATAATTACATTAAAATATGTTTTAGTTTTTTATTTATAATTTTTTATCCTAATTTTTCCTAAAAATATATAAAAAATCTCAATTGGTTCAAATTTAACCTGCATTCTCATGGGACCATAAATTCCCTTAAAATGATCGGAAACCGCGGGCGGAAGGCTATTTACGCATAAAACTGCAATTCATCGTGACAAGCTTTGTTAAATTATTATGTATTTATTTATATTTCAGCTTGTGCTGCGAGCGTAATCAAAGACCCATCTGAGGGTTACGTGGAGGGGGATAGATTCGTATACTTCCCTGGAGATGGCGACGACACTCTTCACCTAGTCGACACGCAGGAGCCGGTAGACGAGGACTTCCTTAGGCAGTATGCTAGGAACCCTGAAAACAATGACTACGAGCTGTACACCAGGTATTAAAATAATACTGCATTTTTATATATATTATAATTTTTTTAATTTTTTTTTTTCAAAGTTTGATGAGACAATGGGTCCCAAATGTAAGTAAATAGTAAATAATATTTTTTGATAAACGCGTAGGGCAATGACCCTGGCCGGTGACCGTCCGCGACGCAGCTAGTAGTAATGGTTCGAGTTTCGTCACTCATAATCGTAAAACTTTTGATTTGCCTAAAAAAACTTTATTAATCTATTTTACTACTAAGACAGAATCATTTTACTGCGGGAAAACAAAGACTAAAATTCCACGCTGTATATATTTGTGTATTTATGTCTCGCAGCTAGGCATATCTTTAAAAATGAATCAAGTCATTATTTTATATAAGTAATAGGTACTGCCTTACACTACGTTTGCCATGCCTTGATTGGTGATCACTAACCCAAGTTACGCCCGAATAAACTGGAATACATGCCTAACTTAAGAACATCCAGGAAGCCAAAAACGTAGATAGCCTTTATTTTTTGTTAATTTTTTACCGAAAAATATACTTTTACTTATCATATTATCCCTTCATTAATTTGGCCTACTACCCTATACTTGCATGTTGATTACATTTTTACTTTTTAATTACATATAAGTTCACATTTAATGTATTTATTTATTTATTTATTTATTTAAGCTTCATTGCACAAATCAAGTACAAAGGCGGACTTAATGCCTCATGGCATTCTCTCCCAGTCAACCTTTAGGCCAAGCAGAAAGAAACAGTGGGCAGTCGGCAGTGCCAATAAACATAAAACTTGAAAACAAAAACAACAGAAATAAACGAAATAATATATCATAAATAAATATACAATATAAAATTACATAAATATACATACATATTACATAATATAAATATATAAAATATATACACTATATAAAATATATACACAGTACATACGGCTAACGACTGGGACAGGTGAGCGACGATGTAGAGGACTTCAGGAGAAAATGTTTATGGAGTAGGAATTTAAATGCCATCCGACTCGGAGCTTGTCTAATGTTTTCGGGGAGAGCATTCCAAAGTCCAATAGCTATAACACGAAAGGAATTTGAGACGAATCGGTGATAAGGAGTAGCCAAGATGGATTTGTGGGAAGAGCGGAGCTGACGAATATGTGTCGAACTAAGAAGACAAAACAAGGACTTAAGGTAAACAGGAGCATGTGGATCGTTTAGGATAGAAAAAAGTGAAGTGAGTATTCTAACATTGCGACGAAGTCGGATAGGTAACCATTTAAGCTTATGGCGGTAAGTTGAAATGTGATCAAATTTACGAAGATTAAAAATAAACCGGATGCCACAGTTCACTAAACGATCCAATTTGTTAAGAAGGGTACTATTTAAATCGGAGGTACACACATCTGCGTAGTCTATCAAGGGTAGAATAAGGGATTGTACGAGAGTTATTTTAATGGGAATAGGTAGAAAGTTCTTGAATCTATAGAGAGCACGCAGAGTGGAGTTAACTTTGTGGCTGATTTCGTCAACATGCACAGTCCAGCTAAGTGTGCTGTCGATGTGTAGACCTAAGTCTTTGACACTGCTACAAAAGGGAATTTGCACACCATCAAAAATACTTACTAAGTTTTTTGTGTGTTTTCCAGGGATAATCCCACCATTGGTCAAAGAATCCAAATATTTGATCAAAATAGCGTCCACATTTCAAATTTCGATGCTAGGAAAAACACCGTGTTTATTTCCCATGGGTGGAACGGCAATGGACATAACAGAATGAGTAGATTGCTCACTGAAGGTAAATCACTTCAAATCTTTGTCAAAAATACTATACAGTACTAAAATTTATTGTTTTATTTTCGTTTGGAATTTTTGTAGGCAGCCAGACACGTCTATATGATAGCGGACACTACAACCTATTTAATTGCTTATTTTACGTACATATCAAGATCCTTCTATACATATTTTTTTAAATTCAGATGGCCAGCTCACTTTGCATAAAAGATCCAATATTTATTCTTTGCGTCAATCATTTCTTTTAATCACTAAATTAAAGTTTTTGACAGCCATTTTATTCTTCGTGCTATTTCGGACCTTAAGTTTTGATTATTTTAACTTCCGCATTGGATACGCTTTCAAATCATAAGATATACCCGCTTAGTTACCGTTTAATCAATGGTTTAATGCCCTAAGTTTTAATCGCAAACCTGAAATCAAATGATATTTATTTAAACAATATTTTCAGTTTTCTTAGAAGACGGTGATGTCAATGTCATTGTGCTTGATTGGAGCCGCCTGGCGAACCGTAACTACGCGACTGCCAAGAACGGAGTCCCAGCCGTGGGCCAACACGTAGGACAGTTTATCCATTGGCTGGTGGGTTCTCATGGTGCCTCTTATGAGAGAATCCATCTCGTCGGCTTCAGCCTTGGTGGACACTTGATGGGCAACGCTGGTAGAGAAACTGGCTCTTTCGTTAGGAGAATTACAGGTACGCTACTGTTTTTATTATTTGTACCATGTCTTTAAGAGTAAATGTGGTTAAAACTTTTCATAATCTCGAGATGATATTTCGAAGTTTTTGGCCAGCTTGGGAACTCATTAATTTTATAGTAATCTTTAAAATTAATGAGTTCCCATTGATCATATTAATGATGCAATATCAAAAAGTCATTTAAATGTTGTACGCGATTATAGTTAGAAATACAAAGATAGAAAAACATATATGGGCTGAAGATAGATCATTATTAAATAAAAATACAGTAATACAGAAGAAGGTTACACGCCAAAGAATAATTAAATAAACAGAGGCCAAGGTTGCCTCAGCATATTATTATGCTGCTGTGACACGAAAATCTTTAGATCTAATTTCCCCTTTAAAAAATATATTGGCCTAATACTTTACCTTTGTTTGATATATCACTATGAAACACAGCACAGAACAGTATGAAAAATGTAGAAAAATAGTACTTATATGTACTTTACTGTATGAATTTTCAGCTTTGGACCCCGCTGGCCCTCTCTGGTCACGTGACAACGGTCGCCTCGTCCCCGCTGACGCCAGATACGTCGAGGTCATTCACACCAACGGCCAGATGTACGGGACCAATGACCCCCTCGGCAACGCCGACTTCTACCCCAACGGAGGCGACAGCATGCCAGGATGCCTGCTCAACACCTGCTCCCACAGTAAAGCTGTGGACTATATGGCGTCATCAGTGAGGCACAACCATCTGCTCGCGAACTGGTGTCCTACGTTGAGAGACGCCAACCGAAACAGATGCGAAGGTCCCCTCGAGCCGATGGGAAATAGTGACTTGCACAAGTCTATGTAAGTGTCTTGACACCTACTTTTCGTATATTCCTACCATTGGAAATAGGTAGCTATTTAAACTTATTATAGCTTTAATTTCTTATTTTACGCCCTAAGCCCTATTAAGGGGATGTTTTTGCCTTAGAATACCATAAACCAGCCAGTTTAAGAGCAAAAAAGTAATCGCTGTGGATCTATAATTTGCTAGATATGACCGATTAAAGTTAGGAGTGCAAGGTTAGCATGGTATAGACAATATGGACATGTATTGAAGAGAGAAGACACACATGTCGCCAAAAGAATGATAGATGTGTGTGTAGACGAAGATATATAAGCAGAAGAAGGCCGAAAAAGTGATGGATGGATTGCGTGAAGCATGATATGAAAATGAAAGAAGTGAATGTAGAATTGACGGCTAATAGGAGTGTGTGGAAGGAAAAAACGTTGCGACGTCCCTACCTAGCGTTGGATAAGGGCAAGGAAATGATGATGATGGCCGATTGCCTTTTTGCGTTAAAAAGCCATGTGGTTGGAACAATGTCCATTCAGTCGAATGGTGTCGGAAAAGTAGTATTAGAAACGGAGCCAACTTATAAACATTATAAGTTATGTCTATGTACATAAATCTTTTTCAGAATGGTTTAATAATTTCAAATTCAAATAACTTTGTTCACAGATCTGGATTATACAGAGTCAACACCAGGAGAGATTACCCGTATTAAAACATCTTCAAATACTTCAAAACAAAAACTTTTAATGTTTTGTGTTTGTTATTGTTACCTGAACCTATGTATTTTGCCAGTAATAAAAGACAATTTGATTTATACAAAATGTACCTACGCGCTAAAATGAATTTGTTTGTTTGAAATTAAAACATACAATAATCACCACAATTTTGTATTATTTTATTTTTGTGATGACTTTGTTTTTATCCACAAACCTTTTCATAAAATAATTATTTACCTACCTACTGATCGCATTAGCCGGCCAATGATTGTAGCCTAAGGAAAACCAAAAGAGTTTTTTAAGTACCTAGTAGGAAACTTTTGTCCCGAGTCCCACCTCACGGCCGCAGTTGTCGCTATTCGAGCTGCGGCACAGAATACCTAATAGTACTATCCTGCGGCTAAGGTGCCTAAACGCAATCTCTTCCGGAAAAAAAGTTTGGTATAAAGTATGTTTTCGAACTTCAGTTTAAAGACTGCCTTTTCCATTGAGGGATACTATACAATGAAGCATCACTCAGTTAGCTACCAGACTGTAGGTAGGCTCCTCTGATTAAACGCTTAGCTCCCACATTAATATTGCCGGAACACAGGCACTTTTATTTTTAGTACACTTAAAATCAAAGGTTTGAA
Source organism: Mecyna flavalis (assembly GCA_949319885.1). Lineage (NCBI taxonomy): Eukaryota > Metazoa > Arthropoda > Insecta > Lepidoptera > Crambidae > Mecyna > Mecyna flavalis. The sequence continues at coordinate 15,450,320 of OX439426.1, forward strand.
GATCAGATCGATACCTCCAATGAACACTACGCTAACTCAAAATTTGCCATTTTTCGTTTTTTATAGAAATCGACCCACTTTTTTACTAATATTATGCCCCCAAATTTTCATGACAATATCTTTAAAAACAAAAAAGTTTTGAGATTTACATAACGCCAAGTAAAGGTACTTTCTTCAATTACGGGGTGGACAAGCCGCTGTCTTAATATAGCGGTGTGTATTCGGCTAGCGCGACTGCCGGCCCGCGTTAGATACGCCGCCAACTAGGAGTTGGCGGGGTGTTGCGCGGGAAAGTATTTGTTCATGTGACAGTTAGCGGTGTGTGTCGCCCGTTGAATGCACTTTTGAACAAATAATTATATAACGTAGTGTAAATCAGAGTTAAACATTACTAAGTTTAATAATTTTCACTAACTTGTAGTAAATTAAAATCAAAATTAGCTGCATGAAATGCTACAATTATAATACAAGAGTTTTGTTTTCTAGTATAAAACGAACCGCTTAGCCCTTCGTCCATATTGGTCACTAAGCTTATGTAACTAGTTACAAAATATTTTTTTTTTTGCTGTTTTGTAACTACCTAGTTGTGGAAGAAGAATAATTTTTCCATTTTTGTAACTTTTTGCTATCTATTATGAACGTTAAATGTTTGTGACTGGCCACTTCTATCGGAAAATAATTATTAGTATAATGAGTTACAGTCATTTATAATGATTGTTTATTATACTATGTGTTGGGTGTCAAGGAAACCAAATATTAATAATTGTGAATTTTACTAGTTATGGAGGAAACGATTGTTTTTCATATTTTTATTGGCTGATTAAAATGACGTTAGAATTTTGACGAAAAAGTTGTTACTTGCACTTTTGATTTTTTTTACTTTACCATTCACAGCTAGATTGTTATTACCCAAAAATAGTACCATTGTTTTTTGCCATCCTCCAAAACCAAGAAGAAAAAAAAAATCCTTTACAAATAATCAAAACTAAATTTCCTCTCTGGAAACCACGTAAAATGCTTGTTGCTTTTGAAGATTTGCTTTTAATGGCATTCAGAAACCATATCCTCAAACAGATGTAAAAGATTGTTTTAACCACTTTAGTCAAAGTCTTTTAAAAAAAGCGGAACAGCTAAGTATCAAGCCAGCTCAGAGGCGGCATGTTGCAAGATGTGCAGGTTTGGCCCAATTGCTTATAAAATATATTAGCTGATCTAATAGCACAATTAAATTTTTACTTCGATCGTAACTGGCTACAAGATTCATTAAAATCTGGTGTTGTGAAGGGGAACAGTTAAACAGTATTAAGGATGGCAGCCATTTGGAAGGATGGCATGCTAGAATTAATCGTTTTGTGGAAAATAATAACCCATCCATCGCATAAGTGTTGGGCATTCTAATGAAGGAAACAAAAATTTAATAAATAAATTCAGCAGTTAAAAACGACAAAATACCAAATAATTATCATGAAATTGACACAGAAATAAGTGCAACTATTCAGCAATTAAAATTAAAGATATTACAGCCACTGCCTAAAATTTTTCTAAGTATTAATAAATGATTTAAAAGTGTTTTGCATAGTACGTTTTAATTCAAATCAACTACACCGAGCCAGTTGTATATCACAACAATCCCACATCATATCGGGATTTTTTGCACAATGTCTCGGGTTACTATAATGGAAATAATTTAATCTACGAAGTGGAAAAATAATTCTTCCCTCACAACTACTTAAAACACCAACGAAAAAATAATATTTTTTGGAACTGGTTACATAAGCTTAGTTACCAATATGGACGAAAGGCCGCTAAGTAATGACACAGTTAAGATACTCTACGCTATTTATTTGTTAGCGGCTTGTATAACGGCTCAACGATTTTCGGCTTATCCTACTACAAAACGCTAACTTTTCTTTTTCATAAATTACGATCTTATTATAATAAAAACAATGTTCAAAATACTCTAAATTGGTAATGAAGTCGATTTTAAATGTAATTATTAATTTTATTTTATGTAGTATACATTTAATTTATTATTTTGTAGCCTGTAATATTCCCGAATATATTCCGCTAACTTAGGATTGGCGGAGTGTATCCCGATCTTAAATTAGAGCTTTCTGCGTTACATCCCGCTAAGTGAGGCTAATTAAAAAACCCATAAGTTTTTTTAAATGTTACTATGCGGATCTTAAGCATCAGTAAATTAGTTACTCACACAAAAAATATCAAGAAAATAACTACAAAAATAAAGATTTTATCAACTTTTTTCTTTCAAGAGCTCCTCCTGTAAACCTGCACTTTTGAAGTTAGCGTAGTGTTCATTGGAGGTATCGAGATGAGCCTAGGCTGGCAGCACATTGAGCGACGCTTCCTGGTGAAGTGTCCCTCAATGAAATAGGCCGCAGTGGCCGCTTACCATCAGGTGGGCTGCGTGTATGGCTGCCAACTGATGTGGTATAAAAAAAAAAAAATAAGCTATTATGACGGCAGATTCACCTGTGGTGTGTGGTAATGCTCGCCAGTGTAGCTTAGCCATGCAGTCGAACTCCAAAAAAGTTCTATCACCAACCATAATTCGTAAAAAAGGCTCGCACCTATTTTAGATCTTATAATTTAAGGCTCATTAATTCAATCTCGTGTACATGAATCAGGGTAGTTTTTTATGCATCCACTATAACAATATAAATATAATTATAATCACTATAATCTTAATAACACATTTATTCGTCATAATAGTACCTAATCTGAATCGTTATCACACATAAGGGTGCATTCATATAGAAATTAGGCCACCAGCGTCGATACTATAGTAATGAATACACCCTAAAACCATACGTAATGTTTAAAAATATTTTTTGATTGAGAATTAAATTTTTAGAGCTAAATTTTTATCGCCTCATTGGAACAGTAAGCCTCTCATCTTAAAATCCGAAGCCATGGAGTCAACGCAGCCCACCTGATGGTTTAAGCGGCATTGCGGCCTATTCCATTGAGGGACACTTAGCCTGGAAGCGTCGCTCAATGTGCTGCCAGACTGTATAGGCTCATCTGATGTTCGAGCCTCTGATTTCAAGTGTACTGGCTCCCATATTAATATTGCCGGAACACAGCCAGAGCTGTTATGGCGGCAGATTTCACCTGTAGGGGTGGTAGCTAGCCAGTCGGACTCTGATAAAGCCCTACCACCAACCAGACCCAAAGCAGGAATCTTTGGTCTATGGGAGTATATGGGGCGCTTTATTCGAATCTTCGCTCAAATGCCTTAATAATGCAATTTTAATTGACATAATAAAGTTGTTTTCTTTTCTTATTTGGCCCTTGAAATGCATAAGGATTAAAGATAATTTAATATCTTAATCCCATTTCTGCGTATACGTATCGAATTTATTCAAAATAAGTACTGATAATTGTAATGGATTTCAAAATTATAAACAAAAATCGGTTAAAAACTCAGGGTAATCGGTCCAGTCCACTAGTCATCGGAAGATATGAAGTATTTACTCGTTCTCTCAATTGCTATAGCAGGTATGAATCTCTTTTCCTTATATCTTGCCATTTCATTACATATACATGTTTTATTTTGTTTACTTTATATATAAAGTTTTTTATTAGGCGTGGCTTTTATGTGAATAAATCCTTACGCTTGTTTTTGTTTTTGTAAGTTTTTTTTTTTGAAAATGTGTTAGTATTATCACCAGTTATCAAAATATGTTGCAAATAATAATGCATATAGTCAATCTAATTCTATTATCCCGTTTGTAATAGAAATGGAAATTCTTTTGTGTTAATTTCCTCTACATATAAAGTACTACTAGTACTTAAGTTTGGTTGCTATGATAAATAAATAATAAATAATAAATATCTCTGGACATTATTCACACAGCGCCATCTAGCCCCAAACTAAGCATTAGCTTGTGCTATGGGTGCCAGACGACGGATAAACATTACTTATATACTTTTTTTTTGTAAATACATACATATTATACATAGAAACACCCAGACCGATACAAACAGACATGTTCATGCACACAAATGTTTGTACCGTGCGGGGATTGAACCCGCGACCTCTGGTGTAATAGCCGACTTCTCGACCATTACACCAAACGGCTCGTCAGTGTGATAAAACAGATTTGTCAAATTACACAGGAATTGTAGGTGTTTTGATCGGATATGTGATTCTTTTACTTAATTGCTGGTAGTAGAAATATCACACTAGTCGCCCTCCGGACAAACCATTAAAATCACTTCCAAGCATTGAACTACAATTACCTTGTAACTCAATGCTTCCAAGATGGCTATCAACCAAACAATAAAACATATTCTGATATTTCAGCATCTGCTGCGAGCGTAATCAAAAGCCCCACTGAGGGTTACGAGAAAGAGAGTATATACTTGCCTCGTGATGGTGCTGACATTCTTCACCTAGTAGACACACAGGAACCAGTAGGGGATGGATTCCTAAGGCAGTTAGCAAGGAACCCTGAGCGCAATGATTACCAACTGTATACTAGGTATGAAAAATATTTAGCTATAGCTGTGCCAGCGGCACCAATAAATTATTCCGCTATTTAAATAGTCTACTTACAACATCTAAAACTTGCTTATACATTATGAACAATATATTTTAGTCAGAGGCGGATTATCCTAAAGGCAAAGTAGGCATGTGCCTAGGGGCGCGACTGTACAAAGGGGCGGCAGAATTGTAAAATAAAGAAAAAATATACAATATTGCATAAAATTAATTGCGCCAGTAAGTAAACCACCACCTACTTAGACAATGAAAACTATTATTTTTTCTTACAAAAAGATGAATTTCACGATTGGGACTGGCTAAAACTTACGCCTACAAACAACCTCGTCGATGGTAGGTACATGATCTATGATTGAAGTTGGAAAGATACGACTGCAATGTTCGTCGCATCGCGGCGTCGACTGTGAGTATCGGACGTTCCTGCTTCTAAAATTGCGGGGACGAGAGTGTGGTGCGGGGGCGGAAGCTAAGCGGTCAGGCGCGAACGAATTTGCCCGACCGGGAAAGAAATCCGGGATCTTTTGCGCTTACGGCAGACACCTAGACCACTATCAATACTATCGAGGTCGAATTACGAGTAGGTCATCATCATCATTTCAGCCAAACGACGTCCACAGCTGGACATAGGCCTCCCCCAAGGATCTCCAAACCGATCGGTCCTGCGCCACCCGCATCCAGTGGATTTCGGCGATCTTTATGGATTAATCGGTTCACCTTGTGGGAGGCCTACCACAGCTGCGTTTCCCGGTACGTGGCCACTCGAAGACCTTTCCGCCCCAACGGCCGTCAGACCTCCTTGCAATGTGTCCCTGCCACTTAAGGCTTGCAATTCTTCGGGCAATGTCGGTGACCTTGGTCTTTCTGCGGATCTCATCATTTCTGATGCGATCACGCAGGTAGACTCTTTCTGGAAGTTGGACTTACCAAGTTGGACTTTTTGTCCCAGTAGTAGTACTTATCTACAACTTCCGGTGTTGAGTCCCCAACTTTTATAGGAGTGGGTACGACATGGGAGTACGACATGATTTTCGTCTTTTCCATGTTCATTTTAAGACCCACTTGTTGAGACACTCTACTGAGATCGTTGAGCATTGTGCCTAGGTACTTCCAAGGACTCAGCCATGACTATTGTTATCATCCGCAAAGCGAAGGTGCGTCATGTACTCGCCGTTTATGTTGATGCCAAGTTCTCTTCAGTCCAGAAGCTTAAACACGTCCTCCAACAGAGTATGTAGTGAACAGTTTCGGCGATATAACATCGCCCTGTCTCACACCCCGCTGGAACCGAATGGGTTTTGTCTTCTGGTCCTGGAAGTGGCTGACATGGTGGCGTTTTCGTACAGCGACTGCAACACTTGTATGTATCGGTAGTCTATTTGGCACCTTTGGAGTGACCGAAGCACGGCCCATGTCTGGACAGAATCAAAGGCTTTTCATAGTTCACAAACGCTAAGCATAATGGGAGATTATTTCTTCGGACTTTTTGTATAATCTGCCGCAGCGTGTGCATGTGGTATATGGTACTAAAGCCTTTACGGAATCCGGCTTGTTCGGGAGGCTGGAAGTCATCAAACCTACGTACGAGACGATTCGTTAGAACTCTAGAAAACAGCTTGTAAACATGACTCAGTAGCGTGATGGGTCTGTAGTTCTTCAGCTGCGTCCTATCGCCCTTTTTGAAGAACAGCTTCACCACGCCCCTGTGCCATGCTGTTGGCGTTTTGCCCTCGAGAATAACGGAGTCGAACAACCTCTGGAGAGCTTTCAGGACCGGTCGACCTCCGGCCTTTAGAAGCTCCGCTGTAACTCCGTCATCCCCCGGCGCCTTGTTGTTTTTTAAGCTGTTTTAGAGCTACACTGATTTCCTAAAGGTTGATTATATTCAGTGTAGTGTCGGGTCACTTTGTCTCTACGATCTGTGGCCTCAGTGACAGGTGTTCGTGTCGTCGAGTAAAGCTACCCATAAAAGTTTTCAATCTCGGCCAAAAACTCATGGCGTGACGTGACTACTCTACCGTCCTCTGTCTTCAACTTCGTCAGCAAGCTCACCAAGAGACAGGTCTCTGGCAAACACTTTAGAGCCTTTGTTTCGCTCAAGTAAATAGAATATATTAAAGATTTAAAGTTAGTTAATTGTATAAATGATATATTTGATACACTGATTTAATTAATTTTTTATCCTGTTCATAATTTTCGGGTTTGCCAGTCGTACCGTAAAGCTTTAAAATATTGTAAATCGAATTCTTAAAATCTGTCCGACAATATCGACCTCATGTAAACTCATGCTCTTTTTTCCTTGGCCTCCATCTCACCGCGTTTTCATAAGGTACATCGGTTCCGGTCAAACTATTATAGTAGGTACGAGTTATTTTTAATATAGGGGCGCCGAAGAGATGTTTGCCTATGGCGCTCTCAACGTTTAATCCGCCTCTGATTTTAGTCACACCTAATTCAGGTCGTATTTTTTTTTCAACTTACATTTAGATAACTAGTTATTTAAGTACTAGAATTATTTGTAATTTCCAGGGCAAATCCCAACATTGGTCAAAGGATACAACTATTCGATCAAAACAGCGTCGACATCTCAAATTTCGATCCTCGTAAAAACGTCGTGTTTATAGCCCATGGGTATAATGGCTACGGACGGGACAGAATGAGTACTTTACTCACTGAAGGTAAGCTTTTTTATACCTCCAGAGTGGTATTCAAGCCTACTACGATGGTTGTTACGTTACGGTACCAGAGGAATCACTTGCGCGTCGCCGATCCTATAATTTAAAGGGAAAACGTAACGTTGGCAGCCAAAAAAGGGTTCTTCCCGCCACCACACCATTCTCAAATGCCTGTATTTTGTAACATGTATTCTGTGTAATGTTTTAAAAATGTATGAATAACAATAAACATTGTTGCAATACTCTAAAGTCTAAGCTAAACACACATCTATTGAGTGAGAAATTAGGGCAGGAAAATCATGACTCTAAGGTAAGATTCTAACGAAGAATAGGTTATAATGAATGATGATGAATTAGATACAGACGGTGATATTTATATTTGATTATTTTTTAGACACTATACCATCGATACAATCGATTAAAAATAGATTAATAGAATATTTGGCCACCATTTGCATTATCGATTAATCGATACAAAATTATTCCTTTCAGTCTTCTTGCAAGACGACGACGTGAACGTGATCGTGCTAGACTGGAGCCGCCTCGCGAACCGCGGCTACGTGGCGGCGCAGGACGGAGTGTCGGGCGTGGGCCGGCAATTGGGGCAGTTCATCAACTGGCTGGCGTGCTTCAACGGCGTCGACTACGACAGAATGCATCTCGTCGGCTTCAGCCTCGGTGCTCATCTGGTGGGCTTCGCTGGTAGAGAAGCTGGGTCGTATGTTAGGAGAATTACAGGTAGGGCAAATAATTTACTGTCATTTTTTTTTGAAGTGAAGTTGGCTAGTTTGCTACAGATGCTTCGGAAGCTAGGAACGATATGCCGGCAGTATTGTCGGATCCCAAGATGCTATTCCGAAATAAAACCTTAGAAATGGCTTGTAAACAATAAGAAAAAGATATTTGCAATACTCAAACAAAACTACCTACACAAAACTGTACTTCAATTTTATAATAGTTCGTATCGCTGAATTAAACCCTTGTTTTCTCTTTATATTTAAAAATTGAAGTGAAAAAACGTATGAGGATTTTTAAATGTATGTATTTTAAAGTACATAGAGAAAGAAGGGATCTTTGGTTGATACTAAAAGTAAACGTTTTCTAGTACTTAATTCATGCACAGATTATACAGCGTGGAATTTTAGTCGTAGTTAACCCTTTCCCCGCCACGCTTTTTTCCGAAAATGGTGCCCCACACGCCACGACCATTAAAAAAAAAATCCAAAAAATTATTAGGTTATACTCAACTCATTCAGGCAAGTAAAAATACAACGTTTCTTGATCATGTTTTTTTGTCTGATATATCAGACATTGGCGTGGTGGGCACGAAAATGGTTTGTCTGATATATCAGACATTGGCGTGGAAAAGGTTAACTCAAAAGTTTTACGATTATGATAGACGAAACTCGAACCAATAGTACCTACTAGCTGCGTCGCGGACGGTCACCGGCCGAGGTCATTGCCCTTTGCGTATATAAAAAAAAAATTATTATTTAATAACATTTGGTTTCCATTTTCCCATCAAACTTTGAAAAAAAATTCAAAAAAAGTTAAAAACAAATGCTAAACTGAACAAGACTGTAATGTCCAAAAATGTTCATATAAATTTTCAGCTCTCGACCCGGTTGGCCGTTTATGGGGACGTAACAGCGGCCGCCTCGCCAGCACTGATGCTCAATACGTCGAGGTCATTCACACCAACAGCAGAATGTACGGGATCGGTGACCCCCTCGGCGACGCCGACTTCTACCCCAACGGAGGCGACAGCATGCCGGGATGCCTGCTCAACTCGTGCTCTCACAACATAGCGGTGGAATACATGGCGTCTTCGGTGACGCACAACCATCTGCTCGCGAACTCGTGCCCTTCTCTGCGGGACGCCAGTCGAGACAGATGCTCAGGATTCCTGCAGCCAATGGGGAATAGTGATTTGAACAAGTCCATGTAAGTAGGTTGCTCTCAGGTTTTGTGATGAAGAAAGGGCTTTTGCCGGGCAATTAGATGACCATAGACAGTCGTTCGCCCAGACGTCACTTAAAGTACAGTACCTAATTAGTGTAATATGAAGACGTGTTTTAAAATGTCACTTCAGATGGAACACAAATACGTAGGTATCTAATCTCAACCAAAAAGCATATAGCAGCAATCTGACTTCATAACAGCACATTTTATTTTACCTAATCCCAAAGTTAGTAGATTCTGCACCTTGTTTTATGGGCATTAGAATCGTACAATCATCGACATAGAATTTAATGCGATTATTCTGTTCACAGATCAGGAATATACCGAGTCAACACCAGGAGAGATTACCCGTATTAGAAAACATCTTTAATAACTTTTTCTTAATGATTAATTTTTGTTTCTTAACTGAATCTTTGTATATTTTGGTGATAAAAGACAATTTGTTATTGTATAAACAAAATTGAATTAAAACTTACTTTAGCTCACTTTGTATTCTTTTTAATTCCTCTTTTTCTGACCTTTAACACTACACACATTATAGGTATTTAATTGCTTTTAAACATTACCTACTTTGTTTTACCTTTTTGTCAGTTTCCCGAGCGGCATTTATGACATTCCGTGACAAAGGCTGTTTGTGGTAGATAACCCAGTACAATCTGGATCAGTCATTTTTTAGTATCTTTTGGCTGACGAAGATACAGGCGGCTAAAACTTACAGATAAGTGCGAATTTCTGAATAATAAAAGTCAGTTATTTATTCTCTACGAGCAAGTCCTAGTCGTATAACGGCATGCCTGTGGCAGGACGGGGGAGGCGAACAATGGTCAAATCGACCAAATGGCTAACGAACTAGTGAGACATCTGATGGTAAGTAATCACTACAGCTTAAGGCTAAGATACATTGCTCATCAATGATATTTGCTCATATTAGAAAAAAAAGTGGAAGGGAGAGAATGTAAGGAGACGGAGGGAGAAGGTGCATGGTTTTGGGAAACGGGGATGGCTCCATTCAAAAAACAGAGAACAATAGCATAACTTGTACTAATACGTCGATCTTCTATAAAAGGGACTTCCCTGGTGGTGTCGGCCCATACGACTGATAGGTAATAACTGTCTCCAGCATGGCTTTTAAACACTAATATTTATTGTTGTTCTTCATACCTTGTTGAGGCAGTCGTACCAGTGTTTATTTATACCTACAGCCCGACGATTGAAATAAAATACCTCGCCATATTGCGAAAAATAATTGAAACTAATTTCTTCAAGTGGCAACAATCAAATAAAAAACAATAAAATGTCATTCATTATTGCTGTCTGTCAAATTCTGATGTCAATTGTCAACCATGCCTTGTTATTTCTTGTTATTTGTGAGTATAACCATAGTGTTGCTATTACCATAGCTAATGTGGCACCTCCAGAGCAGGTTTTTTTTTTCATTTCATAAGGAAATAACAAACAGAATTATATAACTTTAAATTATATTTATTTTAAAACAAACAAAATGTGTTTTTATTATTATATATTGGTTATTACCAATAGGCACATTCGGTCATCGCAGTGTTTTGTACATGTACTTGTACATTAAGCGCAGTATTGACAAATGAGTATTCTTCCACTTCCATTACGTTTTAGTATGGAGGTATCGTTTGCTTTTGCGTCCTCCACTTTAGAATGGATAACTGCTGGCGGTGTTAAGTCTGAATATTCCAGGTCTGTAAAAAAATATATGATTTAACAATTGAACATTACTTATTTGGGTTAAGCAGCATAGTAACGTATTTCCCGGGTAAAAAAAAAAGCATAGTGCAATGATTGTCATTTGACATCGTCATGTCGTCACAATGTCGATTCTGCTAAATAATTGTAATAAATAATTTAAATTTATTAATTAATTTAAATAAAAGAGTATTTGTGCTACACCATAACAACAAAATTAATTTGATCTATTAAATAAATAATGTATCCATGAAACTTTTTAACTCAGCTCTATACTAATATTATTATTATAGCCCTATCAAAAAGCAAAGCTAGTTCATCCTTTGTATCGTATAGACAACGGAGCAACATATTATCTACTTTAATACTTTCTTTTATAAATAGGTATTCACTTTATAAAATTAAAAATCGCGACATCTGGTGTAATAACAGACATCTCAACCATAATACCAAATCATTCGCATTACTTTTGACAATCGTCATTGTGATTCAATATCAGTTCGATAATTATATTTGAGTACAAATTATGTTACTGCGTAAATATCGGAAGCCACTACATACATACATCACTAATGCAATACATTTATCTAAAGGAAACATTGCCAGCTGTCAGGATTTAGATACAAATCACTTTAATGATAAATAGTATGTTTAATGTTTTAATTTACATTGAAAGATGTATATCTAGCGAATAAAACATATTATCTGCCAATCTTTAACTACCTTTATTATTAATTAGGCTATTATGCATTTAAGGAGGATGTAACTTATTTTAATCCCTGTCATCATGATAAGATACGGATTAAATGCTCTTAGAAACAAAGAAAAGCTATGATTTGTGGTATGTTTGCATAAAGACTTAATGCAAAACGCACATTTATTTATGTGCTCATTCTCTCATTCACTTAAATTTTGGATTCATACTGTGTTTCATCCCACACAACCACCGCCTCCGTGGAACAGTGGCTAAGCCGCTCGGGAATAAAACTCGGAGAAGTGGGTTCGATTCCCACCTAGGGTCTGGTTGGTGGTAGGGCTTTTTCAGAGTCCGACTGGCTAGTTACCACCCCCACAGGAGAAATCTGCCGCCATAATACCTCTGGCTGTGTTCCGGCAGTATTAATATGTGGGAGCCAGTACACTTGAAATCAAATGCTCGAAGATCAGATGAGTCTACAGTCTGGCAGCACATTGAGCGACGCTTCCTGGTGAAGTGTCCCTTAATGGAATAGGCCGCAGTGGCCGCTTACCATCAGGTGGACTGCGTGTCTGTCTGTCAACTGACTTACCTAATAGAAAAAAAAGCCTTAGACTTTTCATGATAAGTAAATAAGCTTACAGTTTACAAGTTCATAATTACCTAAGTAGTGAGAGGAATCATCAATAAGGAAGTTTTGTACGCTAACCTGGATTTGCTCAAGTCGCTATTGCCCATTGGATAAAGCGGTCCTGTACATCTATCACGAGTGGCGTCTCTATACGAATCACACTCATTCGCAAGCAGATGGTTGTACGTAACCGACGATGCCATGTAATCCGCAGCCATGCTATGAGAGCAGGTATTGGTCCAGCAGCCAGGCATGTTGTTGCCGCCGTTGGGGTAGAAGTCAGCGGTGCCGATGGGGTCCCGGTAGCCGAGTAAGAAGGTGCTGGTGTGAATGACCTCGACGTATTGAGCGTCAGTGTCGGTCAAACGGTTGTTGTTTCCCCATCCAGGAGCGGCAGGGTCGAGAGCTGCATGACAAAATTAGTGTTAAACATCTCATCCATCATCAGAGCTTACATATGGACGAAGAAAAGCTATCTTCCGAGTGAGTTTGTTTTGAAATTAACAATTTGAACTTGGTCAATTAGAGACTGTGACATTTTGCCATTGACAAACTCAATGTCTTTTGTTAAAAAAAGGGAGACTTCTCAACTGTGCGCGTATCGTCAATCAATACTAAAAAAGTAACCGAACATTTTATTCCTAGATAAAGTTTTACCAATTATTTTTATTGTTATCTCTTGATTTTGAGTAATGTCTCGCTCGTCGTTTTTTAAAGCTCTACTTTTTAGTGAAAATTGTCAATGAGTGTGCAGTTTTAGATTTGGGTCCCCTATATGAGTGCGAAAGTTGATAGTTCGATTTTCATTATATCGAACACGCTGTGTCGATAATTCAATAGTACGATGTTTTATTACATCGATGATTTGTTAGTGCGATGTAACGTTTGTGCGAAAAATCTTGTTGCAAAAACCATACAGCGATTGCGCTGTTATTTCAAAGAACTACGTGTGTCCTGCCTGACAACAATTTGTTGTTCGGTTTCATTAATTAATTTAAATATATATATATAATTGTTGTAGCCTACCTGTGATCCTCTTGACACGAGAGCCAGTTTCTCTTCCAGCGTTGCCCATAAGATGTCCACCAAGGCTGAAGCCAACCAGATGTACTCTATCATAGGAAACTCCAAAATCGGCAACAATCCAATTGACGAACTGTCCTACATGCTGGCCCACGAGTGGTACTCCGTTCCTCGCAGTAAAGTAGTTGCGATTAGCCAAGCGGCTCCAGTCAAGAACGATGACATTGACATCATCGTCCAGCAGAAATACTGAGAAAAAATTTAACATAATAACAATGACGTTCAATATACAACTAGACTCCCATTCACGCTCAAATATTGTCCGAAGCAAAAGTCTGCCCACGCAACTATTGGGCAAGGTTTCCGTTTAGTTGTATACAATTGACATTAAACACTAACTGCCACGAGATAAGGTGTTAATTTGAACGAATGTGTTAATGTCATCTGTGTCGACGCCGCTCGGCCGTTTTTTGAGGAATTTTTCTTAGAGATTGGGTGTCTAGTTGTATATTGAACGTCATTGCATAAAAAATATCATTTTGGATCAGATTTTATAATTCGTTTCTATGAAATATACGACTTCGATCTGCCGACTACATATACAATTGAAATAGTTCTTGTCACTTTAAATCCTAAGAAGAACACAACCATCGTGAAATTGAACAAAAAAACCATCTTATTGCAACGTGTTGCTATTTATTTACATAGCCCTTATAGGTACAGTCGCCAGCACATCAGACTACCCCAATCTGTCAAAAGAGACTGGGCACATTTGTATGAAAAGTGGTCCGTGAACCAATAGCGACACTGTTGTGGTATTTATGTGGGGATACCTCTACTACACCCATGTGCGAAGGGGCATCGAAATCTGACCCGGCAGTTTTGAGAAAAAAGTATTTTTTTGTTTTTGTTTGAAGACTGTTTAAGTCACTATCCGTGAACCAATAGCGATATTGTTGTGGTATGTATGTGGGGATACCTCAACTACACACATAAGCAAAGGGACATCGAAATCTGACCCGTCAGTTTTGAGAAAAAAATTTTTTTTTTGTTTTTTGTTTGAAGAACGTTTATGTCACTATCCGTGAACCAATAGCGATACTGTTGTTGTATGTATGTGGAGTTAAATTGCCTTTTCTATGGCAACTTGCCTAAAAAGGCAAGTTGCCATAGAAAAGGCAGAGTTTATATAATAATTAGCTCTACTTGCCTGATAGTGGTGTTGTGAGGGACAAGTGAGCATGATTTTTCACAAGACTAACGTGGGTAAATTATTGTAAATAGGTATGCTTACCAGAAGTCAGCATGACACTCATTCCATTTTGTCCATTACCATTCCATCCGTGAGAAATGAACACTGTTGTTTTAGCAGGATCGAAGTCTGAGGCCAAGAGACTTTCGGCGTTATGAATTTCTATTATTTGACCTTGTGTGGGGTGTGCCCTGCACGTAAAAATAACATTTCTGTTATAACAAAATTAAATACAGACAATAACATTAAAAGGCAAAAGTGATAATCTATTTCGTTTAGCAAATTGGCTGTTTTTATAAGAATGAAATCTATCTATATCAAATACACAATTATTAATTATTGTTTAAGAATTTAGTTCAAATAGCCTTGAAAAGCCTAAACGAAATCAATGTTAGCAGAAATCTATCTGACAGAAAACAGAAGTCCCAATTTTGGCCCATAGACATAGTTTTCAATATGATATCTTACTTCGCCACTAATGCAAGAAACTGTGTCAAAAACGTACGACCATGTCTTAATTAAAATTTGAATTAAATAAGTACCTGGTATACAGAGAGTAAACATTGTCATTAGGGTTCCTAGCAAGTTGCCTTAGGTACTCTTCGTCCACAGGCTCTTGCGTATCTACCAGGCGAAGTACGTCGTCATCCCCGGGGAAGTGGAAAAATCTGTCTCCTTCCTTGTAACCCACAGACGGGTCTTTGATGACGCTCGCAGCAGACGCTACAACACAAAAGAATCATGTTTAAGGTTTTATTGTGCTAATTTAGTTAGCCGAAAGGCTCAGAAGCCCACCGCGCGATCATAAAAACCTTTTTCTATTTTGAATTTAAGAAATGCTTGAAATAAAATTAAAAGATATTTAACCTAGGTATTTTCCAAAAAATCCGTTGGCTAAGAGACACTCGACCCGCTTTATAATCAGCCAGCCACTACAATACTACAAAGTAGTCCACTATGAACCACTCCACCGGTAATCACCACTTAATCTACTGCCATCATTTAGGCTTCTTGTACGTGTATTTTTAGATTTTAAAATGAATATAAATCTTCAGTTGCCTAACTTCATTAAGTTTGATTAATCTACAGAGTCTCTTTAATTTATCACAACACAAATAATTAAAATTACTTTACACCACAAAGCCCTTGGACCCTACCCTATCGAATGATGGTGGCAATAAAATAGCAATGATATCTAAAATAGTATTGGTTAACCGCATGATAAAAAAAAATCCTTGTCCTAATCTCAGTACAAATCCTAATCTATCTACTTTGCTTTAATTTCTTTAATACTTGCAATGAAAAGAACTTTTATTGCTTTGATAACAAAGTAATCTATTGTTATACGAGTAGATTGTTTTTGTAATACAAAAATATCTAAATTTTTTTTAACCTAATACTCATTTTTACTTACAATGCAGTATTTGTTGTGTATAATATGATAACTAACATCTTCAAAAAGTATTTCAAACAATATTAACTATTATAATAATAATCACGGAAGCATTAGTAAAACTTAAAGAGCAGGAATTAGCCATCCTTGAGAATCTCAATGGTTATGTGGGACTCTTTAAGTATTTATGAGCACTAGTAATAATCTAGTAATGATATACATACAGTACTAATCACATTATTCCAGAAGAAGAGAGATATATTCTTTAGTTACAAGAGGGAGGATTGGGTATAACTGAATGAGCGGCTATGAATTTTATATGCCCCGGAACGTGACCTAGTCTGGTCAGCTGAAAAATGCAAAAAAAAAAACATTTGACCTTGTATTAATTTTTTGCACACGTCGGATCGATGGGGACTTTTGACAAATTGATAGTGTTCCCAACATTCATGGCAATTTTCAGCTTTCAGCGAATTAATGTAACCTTACCCCTATTTTTGAAGCTAATTTGACCGGACAAACCACCTATTTTGGATAACGTCAACATTGAAATCCCGTCTTCTCCTGCACTTAGGTTTTATATCTTTGCCGTTTAAATATTATCTTAATTGGGAAATATTATTTAAAGTAAGATATTACGGTATAAAAACTCCCTTACCTGCTATAACGACGGACAAGACGAGTAAGTATTTCATTTTCCTGATGTTAGACGTTGACTGCGCCGGCCACCTTGTTGGCATTGGTTCCAATGTTGTTTATATTTGTTTTATGACCCATTATATACATATTGTGTTTTATCTATAAATACATTTGATAGCACGTAAAGTATAACAATTGTTTAATGAAATTCTGATAATTTAGAATTAAGACAACAATGCCCAATAAGAATAATTTCTAAAAGATTTAAGAATACATTTCGTCACAACATTTCAAAATTTGATCTTATGTAGCAGTAAAATAACGAGAGTAGGTAATTACTTATTAAAAGACCGCCATTTATAGGTATGGATGAAACCGAATACCGTCTTTCTGAGTTCTATTCATTAAGTAATGAGCAAAGACTTTTTCAGAAAGTAATGAATTGTATGTTTATTCAAGCTTTGTAACAAATTACCCGAATGTTGGGTCGTTTTACTGCCACCTAGTGTATTTTATCAGTCTAATTGTAATACATTATCTACTGCGGTATGTTGAGTTCTGATAAGGATTCGCAAAGATCTTTATCTAACATTAAATCACTTCGTCATAAGGTTTAACTTTTTGGTTCCTCACACGTCAAAATTTTCTTTCCTTAAGACAACCACTTTACAATACTATGAAAGTATTACAATTTAACATAGGTTTGTTACTTTAGGTACAAACAATCACCAGTCGATATAGGTATTAATAATGCACAATTAACTGCACTCCCTATTCCGTTTTTTTATGCCACATCATGGCAGACACGCAGCCCACCTGATGGTAAGCGGTCACTGCGGTCTATTCCATTGAGGGACACTTCATCCGAAAGCGTCGCTGAATATCAAGCTTAGGACCAACGGCTTTACATAATGAAAATGATGTTATTTTCAAATCAGAAACACACCCACCAACACACAACAAAATTTACAAATTTAAAGTAGTTTTGGTCAATGATTTGAGCCCAGTAACCCAGTATCACTATGTGCGATTGGTGCATTACAGGGAAGCTTCAAAACTATCATGTACTAGCGCTTTGTATTTCAGGATAGGATATGAAAAAAATATTTTTCTAGTAAGTAGATATATCGTATTAGGTAATAAAAAATCATCAGTGTGCTATCAATATGTCTTGATTTAATTTAACACCTGTTCATAAGAACATAATTTAATCTATTAGCAATCAAATTAACTTTACATTCAAAGACATGTAAAATGATTAAAAAAAATTATCTATTTAGAAATTCCACTTCCGCTCTCATCATGAGATATTTCCGAGTGTAGGATTTCCGCTTTTCACATACCAAATAATATCATCGATAATAAAATCCTTTTGTTATTTTAAGGCATATTTTTATATGTCTGCCTCGAGGACGAATTGCCAGTAGGTCGCACTTTCAGGTTTTGTTTGTCGGGAATCGGGAAGTTCGCAATGGGAAATACGTAACGCTATTAAGTAGTTCGGCTTCTAATATAAAACACTAGCCTTTCGCCCGCGGTTTCACCCGCGCGTAATTTCTTTCCCTCACATTTCCGGGATCAAATGTACCCTATGTTCACCGGGGATAGTGTAGCTTTCGAACAGTGAAAGAATTATTCAAATCAGTACAGTAGTTTCAGAGCCTATTCAATACCAAAAAAAAACAATCAAATCTTTCCTCTTTATAATATTAGTATAGATGTACAATATCTACAATGTACATAATATTAAGTACTAAAATTATATAGATTTTAAAAACAGCTTCTTAAAGGCGATAAAATGAAAAAATGGTAGAAAAAAAATCATATATATTGTAGGTAGGTGCTTTTATAAAAGTGCTACTGTTTAGTAATACTATCGGATATCGGTCATTTTCATCTATCTAAACTCTATTTACGTAGCGTTTGTGTTTTATAACAATAGATCGATTTCTTAATATTAATTTAGTTTTTACTTGGTTACATTTACAAGACAAGATGTTAACTTCGATAGCTTATTTGCCGGTAATATAGACTGAAACGCGAAATTAAGTTCAAGAAATTATTTAATCATGATAGACAGTTAGACAGTTCAAGCAACAATTGACAAACAATAATAGACTAAAACCATCGCTACTAAAACCATCGCTAACACTCTCGGGGGCCCAAGGGCAGCCGGGCCAGGCGCATGGCTGAGCGCCGGCGCAGCGTGCCGCGCGACGTCCGCACATCGACCACCCGCACTCGTCCATCCGGTCCTGGGTAGACCGCTTCTACCATGCCTCGCGGCCAATAGCCTCGTTCCGCAGTTGGGTCCACCACCAGGACCAGGTCACCCACTTTCAACTGGTCCTCAGAACCGGTCATCGCTGAGCGCGGAGTCATAGTTGGCAACACCTCTTTCAGCCATCTCCCCCAGAACATGTCGGCAAGCCGCTGCGCAACTCGCCATTGCTTTCGGGACACCAGGTCTTCGTTTTGCGTGCTGCTGGAAGGAAGATTCGATGAGGTACCTAAAAGGAAGTGAAAAGGTGTTAAGGCCACATCATCGGCAGTGCTAACTGACACATGGGTCAGTGGTCGGCTGTTTATTATTGCTTCGACCTCGCTCATCAACGTTAGAAGTGTTTCATCTCGTGGCGATCTTTGCTTTAAAATAACTTTGAGCGAGGCTTTTACACTTCTGATTAGCCTTTCCCACGCACCACCCATATGAGGGCTTAAAGGTGGATTGAAATGCCACCTTATTCTGTTAGTGGTAGCTTCATTCTGTAAAGCTTTAAGCTCAGCGTCAGCTCCGCGTAGATTTGTCCCATTGTCAGAATACATGTCAGTAGGCCATCCTCGCAATGTTAACTTCGATAGCTTATTTGCTGGTAATATAGACTGAAACGCGAAATTAAGTTCAAGAAATTATTTAATCATGATAGACAGTTAGACAGTTCAAGCAACAATTGACAAACAATAATAGACTAAAACCATCGCTAACACTCTCGGGGGCCCGAGGGCAGCCGGGCCAGGCGCATGGCTGAGCGCCGGCGCAGCGTGCCGCGCGACGTCCGCACATCGACCACCCGCACTCGTCCATCCGGTCCTGGGTAGACCGCTTCTACCATGCCTCGCGGCCAATAGCCTCGTTCCGCAGTTGGGTCCACCACCAGGACCAGGTCACCCACTTTCAACTGGTCCTCAGAACAGGTCATCGCTGAGCGCGGAGTCATAGTTGGCAACACCTCTTTCAGCCATCTCCCCCAGAACATGTCGGCAAGCCGCTGCGCAACTCGCCATTGCTTTCGGGACACCAGGTCTTCGTTTTGCGTGCTGCTGGAAGGAAGATTCGATGAGGTACCTAAAAGGAAGTGAAAAGGTGTTAAGGGCACATCATCGGCAGTGCTAACTGACACATGGGTCAGTGGTCGGCTGTTTATTATTGCTTCGACCTCGCTCATCAACGTTAGAAGTGTTTCATCTCGTGGCGATCTTTGCTTTAATATAACTTTGAGCGAGGCTTTTACATTTCTGATTAGCCTTTCCCACGCACCACCTATATGAGGGCTTAAAGGTGGATTGAAATGCCACCTTATTCTGTTAGTGGTAGCTTCATTCTGTAAAGCTTTAAGCTCAGCGTCAGCTCCGCGTAGATTTGTCCCATTGTCAGAATACATGTCAGTAGGCCATCCTCGTCTCGCGGCCATTCGTCGAAGTGCCATAATCAAGCTGTCTGTGGATAGTGAATGCACCACTTCTAAATGTACAGCCCTCACTGTCATACAGGTAAATATGACGCCATACCGTTTCTCATGTCTCCTTCCAACTGTTACATCCATAGGTCCAAATAGGTCTGCGCCACAATGAGAAAATGGTCTGCAGTGATGTGCAACTCTGCCAGCAGGCAAGTCTCCCTGTCTCGGAGCCATTGGCGTTGCCTTCCTTATGCGGCATATTAAGCATTTTGATGCTACACTTCTCACCGATGGACGTAGATGAACGATCCAATACCGTTGTCTAAGTTCATTGATCACGGTCTCATTGTAAGCATGCGCTAATCGAACATGGTAGTGCATTATAATTAATTTTGAAACATAACTGCGGCCATCCAATATTGCAGGTCTCTTAGTCTCAGTAATAACATCTTGTGTTGCGTCAATCCGACCTTGAACTCGCAATGTGCCGTTATCATCGAGATATAGGGTCAGCTTCGAGATTCTGCTCCTTTTTATAGGCTTATTTTCGTCCTTCCAAAGGAATCGTAAAGCATCTTGGTCTTCTTTTCTGATTTTGACCCGAAGAAACATGTCTTTTATATCCCCAGTGATTGCAACTTTATGTTCTCTGAATCTCAAAAGGACTCCAAAAAGAGAAAAAAGCAGGTCTGGTCCTTGAAGCAGATAATTATTTAGGCAGTAGCCCTGCGACTTAGCGGCGCAATCCATTACAAGTCGCAACTTCATCTTATTTGGATTATCTACGCCAAAATGCGAAAGATACCACAGCCGTATAATGTTTGCGATCTTCTTTTTGGGCACCGAACAAGGATGTGCATAGTTATTGTCAAATAAGTGTTTTACCCTCTCTTTGTATCTAGTCTCAAACTCGGGGTCCATTTTCATTTTCTTCTGTACGCCTTGAAGACGCTTAAACGCTTAAACGCCGTAGGATAGGAGTCTTTCATTTTAACATTCTCATCCTTCCATGGCAGACCAACTTCCCAATGATCGCCAACGAGCTTACAAGTTTTATCAAGAATAGCGACGGCTTTGACATCCTCTGTGCATTGACGCGGCTTTGCACTGACTCCAAGTGCGTCAATTGAGTACGATCGCCTTACAAGATCGATTAATTCATCAAGACTAGTTTCACCTTCACTATCATTGTGTGACATAAACATCGTGCGAGCTTCAGTGAGTCCGTGTGGTCGTCGTTGAATTGCTTTGCCATGAATAGCCCAACCTAAGACGCTAAGAGTAGCGTATGGATCACCCTCTATAATTTCTAATGGCGCAATTAGGCGATAATTGTCTTGTCCGATTATCATCTTTGGTTTCATACGACCGCAGCACAAATCATCCTTGATGCTTGACAGATGCTCATAGCTGGCCGGGTCTGTATACTGAGCTGGAAGATTCATTCCTGTAACCGTTCGTGCTACAATTTCGTAACGTTCAGAATCCCCATTAATTCCAGACATCTCAAATTTCAAGATTTCCGTTTGACAGATTAGGACATTGCCGTCCCAGGCACCTCGTGCGCGAAAAGTCTCTGTGTGTCCTTTCAACCCGACTTGGCGGGCTAATTCCTCGTCTATCATCGTAACGGTTGATCCGTCATCGAGTAGAGCATCGGTGATCACGTTACCACCTGGGCCATAAATGCGGACACGAACATATCTCAGTAACACGTCAGTAGGTGTAAGAGGACTTGACATAGCTGTAACGTTGGCTACACAATCGTTGGAATTATCATTATCATTGACTTTCTTCTCCGTACCTTTGTTCACAGGCCAATGTAGCAACTGATGATGCGGTAAACCGCAGTTGTCAATATCGCATGCTGGAGCTTCGCAAATATCCTTATCATGGTCGCTGACTAAACATTTTGGACACAGGCCATATTTCTTAACAAAATTCCATCGATCCCTCCGAAGAGCGCGCTTAAACTTATAGCAGTCTGTAATAATATGATCTGCCCGCTTTCTGCAAAATAAACATTTCATGATTTCCTTAGTTTGCGCTAAAACCATTTGAGGTCGTAGTCTTTGAGGATAAAAATGAGTAGTCGGTGCTTCAAACTTCCTCGACGACGATTGTAAGAGCGTCACGCCAATGTTCGAAATCTTTTGTGCTTCGATGTCCAAAAATTCCGATAACAATTCCAGTCTTGTAATATCTAATTCTTTGTTTCTATGATCATAGGCATAGTCAGCCCAACGGGTAAGCAAACTGCATGGCAATTTTGATAGAATGACAGTTGTCAGTTCGGGACTTCTTAGATAGTCAACCTGTTTGATGGTCTTGGCAGCGACAACGCTATTTTTGATTTTTATCGAAAAAGAAACTATGTCATTATGATATGACAGTGACAATGATGGAAGTTTTCTCAGTTGACTTACGATTTTCTTAATTATTATTTCAGGACTTCCGAAGCGTAATTCCAAAGTTTTCATGATATTTTCAGCATCTACATTACTCATCAGGAGCGCAGAAACACATTCTTTGGCTTCACCGGTCAAACATTTTCGCAGCCTGCAAAGATTTTCTACGTTAGAAAATTGGCAAACATTTGTCGATTCGTAATACGAATTTTTAAAGTTGATCCACTCCATGGGATCGCCTTTGAAGTACGGCAGGTCTTTAGGCGTCGACATTCTACTCATCAATTTATCCGTCGCTTCCGCTTGACTGCGATTTCTCACACATCCTAGGGCCAGGTCATGAACAGCGTCAGCTAACTTCAAAATTGCTTGATTATCTGATGGATTCTTTAGGGCAGAGGTTGAACAACACGCATTTTGAGTGGCGCGAGGTAGAGAAGCGTCGTTCTCCGTAGTAGCGACGTGATCTGCAGGGTTGGATGGGAAGCGCTCATTTTGTGCTGCGCTTGTGCAACTTTGAGAGTCATTTTGCTGCGCTACCCATTCTAATGTCCTTTTTGTCGCAGACTCCGACGAAGCACGGGATTTTGATCGAGTGCGCCGTTCGTGTTGGTCCTCAAGTTCCGCCAAACTTACGCTTAGTTTCTTGTCTAAGAGATCTATCTCAGCTTGTTTTTTCATTGCCTCCAGCTTAGCTTCCTCAGCGGCTATCAACAGCCTGGATTTTTCTTCCGCGGCTTCAAACTCTAGCTTTTTCTTTAGTGCGTCAATGGAGACGACAGACATCTTGCTGCTAGATGCTTTTGAAGACATCTTCGTGCTCTGCTGTGGCGATGACATTTTTAGTGCTTTTGACTTCGATCTTGTTATCATTTAGTTGCTTCAGCCTATTGTTCACGAGAAAGGACCAATGTTAACTTCGATAGCTTATTTGCTGGTAATATAGACTGAAACGCGAAATTAAGTTCAAGAAATTATTTAATCATGATAGACAGTTAGACAGTTCAAGTAACAATTGACAAACAATAATAGACTAAAACCATCGCTAACACTGACAGTTCAAGCAACAATTGACAAACAATAATAGACTAAAACCATCGCTACTAAAACCATCGCTAACACTCTCGGGGGCCCAAGGGCAGCCGGGCCAGGCGCAAGGCTGAGCGCCGGCGCAGCGTGCCGCGCGACGTCCGCACATCGACCACCCGCACTCGTCCATCCGGTCCTGGGTAGACCGCTTCTACCATGCCTCGCGGCCAATAGCCTCGTTCCGCAGTTGGGTCCACCACCAGGACCAGGTCACCCACTTTCAACTGGTCCTCAGAACAGGTCATCGCTGAGCGCGGAGTCATAGTTGGCAACACCTCTTTCAGCCATCTCCCCCAGAACATGTCGGCAAGCCGCTGCGCAACTCGCCATTGCTTTCGGGACACCAGGTCTTCGTTTTGCGTGCTGCTGGAAGGAAGATTCGATGAGGTACCTAAAAGGAAGTGAAAAGGTGTTAAGGGCACATCATCGGCAGTGCTAACTGACACATGGGTCAGTGGTCGGCTGTTTATTATTGCTTCGACCTCGCTCATCAACGTTAGAAGTGTTTCATCTCGTGGCGATCTCGAGCCGGAATGTTAACTTCGATAGCTTATTTGCTGGTAATATAGACTGAAACGCGAAATTAAGTTCAAGAAATTATTTAATTATGATAGACAGTTAGACAGTTCAAGCAACAATTGACAAACAATAATAGACTAAAACCATCGCTACTAAAACCATCGCTAACACTCTCGGGGGCCCAAGGGCAGCCGGGCCAGGCGCATGGCTGAGCGCCGGCGCAGCGTGCCGCGCGACGTCCGCACATCGACCACCCGCACTCGTCCATCCGGTCCTGGGTAGACCGCTTCTACCATGCCTCGCGGCCAATAGCCTCGTTCCGCAGTTGGGTCCACCACCAGGACCAGGTCACCCACTTTCAACTGGTCCTCAGAACCGGTCATCGCTGAGCGCGGAGTCATAGTTGGCAACACCTCTTTCAGCCATCTCCCCCAGAACATGTCGGCAAGCCGCTGCGCAACTCGCCATTGCTTTCGGGACACCAGGTCTTCGTTTTGCGTGCTGCTGGAAGGAAGATTCGATGAGGTACCTAAAAGGAAGTGAAAAGGTGTTAAGGCCACATCATCGGCAGTGCTAACTGACACATGGGTCAGTGGTCGGCTGTTTATTATTGCTTCGACCTCGCTCATCAACGTTAGAAGTGTTTCATCTCGTGGCGATCTTTGCTTTAAAATAACTTTGAGCGAGGCTTTTACACTTCTGATTAGCCTTTCCCACGCACCACCCATATGAGGGCTTAAAGGTGGATTGAAATGCCACCTTATTCTGTTAGTGGTAGCTTCATTCTGTAAAGCTTTAAGCTCAGCGTCAGCTCCGCGTAGATTTGTCCCATTGTCAGAATACATGTCAGTAGGCCATCCTCGTCTCGCGGCCATTCGTCGAAGTGCCATAATCTAGCTGTCTGTGGATAGTGAATGCACTACTTCTAAATGTACAGCCCTCACTGTCATACAGGTAAATATTACGCCATACCGTTTCTCATGTCTTCTTCCAACTGTTACATCCATAGGTCCAAATAGGTCTGCGCCACAATGAGAAAATGGTCTGCAGTGACGTGCAACTCTGCCAGCAGGCAAGTCTCCCTGTCTCGGAGCCATTGGCGTTGCCTTCCTTATGCGGCATATTAAACATTTTGATGCTACACTTCTCACCGATGGACGTAGATGAACGATCCAATACCGTTGTCTAAGTTCATTGATCACGGTCTCATTGTAAGCATGCGCTAATCGAACATGGTAGTGCATTATAATTAATTTTGAAACATAACTGCGGCCATCCAATATTGCAGGTCTCTTAGTCTCAGTAATAACATCTTGTGTTGCGTCAATCCGACCTTGAACTCGCAATGTGCCGTTATCATCGAGATATGGGGTCAGTTTCGAGATTCTGCTCCTTTTTGGTATTGGTTTATTTTCGTCCAGTAGCATAAGCTCATTGGGGAACGATTCCCTTTGCGCTTGTCGAATAATAAGGATTTCAGCTTTATCCATTGTTGAAGCATCAATAACTGCGTCTTTTTATAATATGCGCAATAAGGCGATAATTGTCTTGTCCGATTATCATCTTTGGTTTCATACGACCGCAGCACAAATCATCCTTGATGCTTGATAGATGCTCATAGCTGGCCGGGTCTGTATACTGAGCTGGAAGATTCATTCCTGTAACCGTTCGTGCTACAATTTCGTAATGATTATCTGCTTCAAGGACCAGACCTGCTGATTTCCCTTTTTGGAGTCCTTTTGAGATTCAGAGAACATAAAGTTGCAATCACTGGGGATATAAAAGACATGTTTCTTCGGGTCAAAATCAGAAAAGAAGACCAAGATGCTTTACGATTCCTTTGGAAGGACGATATGAACAGCTCAGAGCCACCTACAGAGTACGCAATGAGCTCTCTTATCTTTGGACCGTGTTGTTCACCTTTTGTGGCACAATATGTTAAAAATAAAAACGCCATGCTTTATGAAAAGGAGATGCCTCGTGCTGTAAAATGTATTGTGGAAAATCATTATATGGATGATTTGATAGACAGCGTTGAGAGTGAGGCAGCAGCTATTCAGCTTGCCAAAGATGTAAGGGAGATACACAAGAAAGGAGGTTTTGAAATAAGGAATTGGACAAGCAACAGCCAAGATGTTCTTAAGAGCTTGCCAGAGAAAGACCTCGGCCCGAGTGCTGTAAAGTTCAGTCTTGAAGGAAAAACTGAGGAGGGAGAACGAACATTAGGTCTTTATTGGTATCCTGATAACGATGTTCTTGGTTTTGACGTTTCCATGAAGAAAGTTGATCAAAATATACTGAAATGTTTAAAGAAGCCCACAAAGAGAGAAATGCTGCAAGTAATTATGTCAGTGTTCGACGTTCAAGGTTTCCTGGCTCCGCTAACTATAAAGTCGAGAATACTTATGCAAGATGTTTGGAGGAGTGGTATCGGCTGGGATGAGCCTGTGAATGAAAAAGAGTACACTAAGTGGCAAAATTGGCTACAATGCTTTGAAAAAGTAAAGTCGCTGCGAATTCCACGTTGGTATCAATTGAATTCAACAGTTACTATGAACACTGAGTGGGAGCTTCACATGTTCTGCGATGCTTCACTGCAAGCTTACGCCGCTGCTGGTTACTGGCGTATAAAGAATGGTGAATACGTCACTACTGTCTTCATTGCCAGCAAGAGTAGAGTAGCGCCTCTGAAACCAATATCTGTGCCACGATTGGAGCTGCAAGGAGCCTTCTTAGCCAGCAGATTAGCGGTTACTATCGAGAAAGAACATACGGTCAAAATCGAACGCAGATATTTTTGGACAGACTCATCTACGGTTTTACTGTGGATCATGAGTGACGCAAGAGATTACCAGCCCTTCGTGGCTAATCGCTTGGGTGAGATAGACGAGCTCACTAAGCCTGATGAATGGAGATACGTTCCAACTTTCATTAATGTCGCAGATGTTGCTACAAAAGAAAACGTGGATGAACTAACTTACGAGCACCCGTGGTTTCATGGGCCTGAATTTTTGCGTCTTGAAAAGGCTCAATGGCCTGACAATAAGTTTTCGAGAGCGACGGATGATGCAGACGCTGAACTGAGAAGAAACTCTGTAAATTTCATTTGGAATAACTGCCAGATGGAACCGCTTCCATTGCCAGATGCGAATCGATTTTCATCTTGGTCTCGTTTGCTACGTGCAACTGCTTGCTTGTTGACTGCTATTAGAAAATGGAAGGGGGAAAAAGACGCAGTTATTGATGCTTCAACAATGGATAAAGCTGAAATCCTTATTATTCGACAAGCGCAAAGGGAATCGTTCCCCAATGAGCTTATGCTACTGGACGAAAATAAACCAATACCAAAAAGGAGCAGAATCTCGAAACTGACCCCATATCTCGATGATAACGGCACATTGCGAGTTCAAGGTCGGATTGACGCAACACAAGATGTTATTACTGAGACTAAGAGACCTGCAATATTGGATGGCCGCAGTTATGTTTCAAAATTAATTATAATGCACTACCATGTTCGATTAGCGCATGCTTACAATGAGACCGTGATCAATGAACTTAGACAACGGTATTGGATCGTTCATCTACGTCCATCGGTGAGAAGTGTAGCATCAAAATGCTTAATATGCCGCATAAGGAAGGCAACGCCAATGGCTCCGAGACAGGGAGACTTGCCTGCTGGCAGAGTTGCACGTCACTGCAGACCATTTTCTCATTGTGGCGTTGACCTATTTGGACCTATGGATGTAACAGTTGGAAGAAGACATGAGAAACGGTATGGCGTAATATTTACCTGTATGACAGTGAGGGCTGTACATTTAGAAGTAGTGCATTCACTATCCACAGACAGCTTGATTATGGCACTTCGACGAATGGCCGCGAGACGAGGATGGCCTACTGACATGTATTCTGACAATGGGACAAATCTACGCGGAGCTGACGCTGAGCTTAAAGCTTTACAGAATGAAGCTACCACTAACAGAATAAGGTGGCATTTCAATCCACCTTTAAGCCCTCATATGGGTGGTGCGTGGGAAAGGCTAATCAGAAGTGTAAAAGCCTCGCTCAAAGTTATTTTAAAGCAAAGATCGCCACGAGATGAAACACTTCTAACGTTGATGAGCGAGGTCGAAGCAATAATAAACAGCCGACCACTGACCCATGTGTCAGTTAGCACTGCCGATGATGTGGCCTTAACACCTTTTCACTTCCTTTTAGGTACCTCATCGAATCTTCCTTCCAGCAGCACGCAAAACGAAGACCTGGTGTCCCGAAAGCAATGGCGAGTTGCGCAGCGGCTTGCCGACATGTTCTGGGGGAGATGGCTGAAAGAGGTGTTGCCAACTATGACTCCGCGCTCAGCGATGACCGGTTCTGAGGACCAGTTGAAAGTGGGTGACCTGGTCCTGGTGGTGGACCCAACTGCGGAACGAGGCTATTGGCCGCGAGGCATGGTAGAAGCGGTCTACCCAGGACCGGATGGACGAGTGCGGGTGGTCGATGTGCGGACGTCGCGCGGCACGCTGCGCCGGCGCTCAGCCATGCGCCTGGCCCGGCTGCCCTTGGGCCCCCGAGAGTGTTAGCGATGGTTTTAGTAGCGATGGTTTTAGTCTATTATTGTTTGTCAATTGTTGCTTGAACTGTCTGAAACTTGAACTTAATTTCGCGTTTCAGTCTATATTACCAGCAAATAAGCTATCGAAGTTAACACAAGATAAAGGACAAAAGTCCGTAGGCAACTCATTGGTCATTTTATTCACATTTATCTGTTCACGCCCGAAAGTGTTGAGCCAGTGCCTGCAGATTGCGCCAACTATGATAGCCCCAAACTTAGCACAATATGCTTTTGTTATTGTTATTGTTATGATGCTAGAACTTGATCGTCGTGCTACATTTCCACTGTGACGTAGGCGTCACGCAGAACGGTTTGATTAACACAATCCAATCAATTAGTATTAACTAGGAATTATGTAGTTTATCATTTCCTTTGTATAGACGAGCGGAAATCTAATCGACAATCTGTTTATCTGTTTATATTTTTATCTGTAGTATTTTAAATGCTAGTAGTATTATCATTCAGGAATGGAAAACCAAAAAATTCGAAAGATTACAAAAATCCCCATTTTTTGGTATAGGTACCTTCATTACTTGGGTTTAAGCCAAATTCTCAATTTTAACAAACTGGGTCATTTAAATAGATTGACCCAGGGCCCAGGGGTCGTAGGTCCCAGGCTGGTCAATCGCCAAAAAGCAAGCACCAGCTCGTCCTCTTATGGTGTAAAGAGGAAAATGCTTTAGTCTCGATTCCCACACACGGCCGCGTTTCGCTAGCCTGCGATTAAGGTCGCATTAAGCTAGTTCTTATTTTTATGTCTTTTCTGTGTCTGGACGATCATGTATTTAAATTTATTTTGAGTATACCATCGTCGGATCGGATTTTTATAAGTTCATAAGCAATTTAATTTATCAGATTCATGTATTGTAATGTTGGCTGATGGTATTTATTTATCTCAGAAATCACTCACAAAGTCTTCGTTGTAGCTTTGAAAAGGTATATTATATCCTAAAAATTACTTATATTAAGACAAACAATAATAATACTCAACCAATATTCGTTTTATTTTTTATTTCAATGAAAATCAAAACAACAACATTTTTGATGCTCAACACATACGAGTAGTTACACGCTCAGAAGGCCATGCAAAATATGCTCCCTTTTTTTTGTTGCTAAAGTAATAGAATGTGGTTAAGTAGTGGAATAGACTAATCATTTTTACCTTACACTTAAATTACCTATAGATAAATTTAAACGTAAGGGTATGTGGCTCGTGTGCTGAGTCTAAATATCCCAGACCTGAAACAAAAATTAAAGCGATTACTCACATCTTCAAAACATTTTCCTTATAAAGTGTTTCAATCAAGGAGGACCAGGATTAGGATTTAAGTCAAGGGGAAGTACTCTTTAGATTTTGGTCCTTTGCTAGTAAAGGTGGCCGTCTGTTTTGATGCAATTAAGGTAAAGGCGTCTATTACCGCGGTATTTCGATGGAATTTGACTTTAGAGTACAATATTGTGGAATAAGAACTGTCCTTGTCTAATAGAGATTTTTTGTAGCGTTCTATAGACTTTTAACTTCATACTTTCGCACTTTTCATGAATTAAGTTTGAAGCATTATATTTATTTTAATTGTTTTTAGTCAGGGCTGCTGCGTCCTCTATTACCGAGGTATTGATTCTATTACCGCGGTATGGCACCTATTACCGAGGGTAGCAGACAAAAATAAACTTAATTATAATATAATACTAAAATACAATACTTAATATAACTTATTAAATATAATAGACGAGCCATTTGGTGTAATGGTCGAGAAGTCGGCTATTACACCAGAGGTCGCGGGTTCGATCCCCGCACAGTACTAAACATTTGTGCTCATGAACATGTCTGTTTGTATCGGTCTGGATGTTTCTATGTATAATATGTATGTATTTACAAAAAAAGTATATAAGTAATGTTTATCCGTTGTCTGGCACCCATAGCACAAGCTTATGCTTAGTTTGGGGCTAGATGGCGCTGTGTAAATAATGTCCAGAGATATTTATTTATTTATTTATATCCCGATGGTTTAGATAGAAGTCACCCTGTATCCTGTAGTACAAATAAACATCCAGACACAGAACAAACACAAATATAATGTTCATCATATAAGTGTTTGTCTTTGGTGGGATTCAAACCCACGACCCTTAACACATAGGTCAGGGTCACTACAAAATGCACCATCGGGAAAACAAAAAAAAAATGTATATATAATTATTTCTTTAGTTACCTAGTAAAAAGTAAGTTTATCTATACAGTAACGGAACCCTAAATAATTAATTTTACTTGTTTTATCACTCGGTAATAGATTAATTATGGAAACTCTTATTCCGAGCCCTTGACCCTCGGAATTAGATCCCCATAGAATCTATTACCGATGTATGCCACGGTATTATGAGAAGAATAGAATGTTCTAAAATGTAATTCCGACCCATAAAAAACTAATAAATTTATAAATACTTGGTGCCAGTTCGCAAAAAGAGATTTCAATCTTTAAGGATAACAGTATTTTACATCACTAGATATCCCGTAACATCCATTTTTTGACGAATTAATATTGCAATTTTTTCACGTCATTTTGGACACTCGCTACAAAAGTCGTGTTTCAATACGATAGTTTTTATAAGAATATAAAGGTTTCTACTGGACTTTGTATACATCGGAATTAGATTTTTAGTTTCTAGAGAATATGAGGAATAAAAAACATTTCAAAGTTCACTAAGATAATGATTTTAAATATACTTAATTAGCAAATATCTAGACCCTTAATATTTTCTATTACCGATGGTACCCTCGGTGATAGACGCCACCCTCAATTTTAGGCACCTATTACCGCGGGTTTTTTAAATTCATATTACTATGTATTTAGATATGATTTCACCATGAAAAGTATAAGACAATACGCTTATTAAACACATAAACAAGAAAACAAAACTCGAAGTCAGTTATACAGTGTATAACATTTAAAATTACATATCAAAAATATGAGTGCACTAGCATGAATTGCTTCGTTTTTGTATGGAAACCGCCTGCTCCTGCGCTCCCGTCGCACAAACAGATTTTTTTTATCCGTTTGCTTGTAGGCATGCTCACTGGCACCCGTTGGTTCGATGCGAAATACTACAAGTTACAACTTGTCTCAAACGGTATTTTGCTAAAGTTGCTGCTATTAATATAAAATGCAAAAATATCGAATACCTCGGTAATAGGCGCCGATTTTGCGTACCGCGGCCATAGGCGCCTTTACCTTATTATTTTTGGATACAATCAGCTAAAAGCGCTTAGAACGAATTATTATTTGCAAACTGTTGTCGCGGACTATCCGAATCACAAAATAAAAAAAAAACTATTTAAAAAATATTTACCCAGATTTCTTCATATCACTGTTCCCCATCAGCTTAGTGGTGCCGCCACATCTCCAGAGCCAGTTCAGAATAGCGGTCGCTTCCCTGATGGACGGGCACTCGTTAGCTCGCATACGGTTATATCTAATACTGGCCACGAAGTATTCGACAGCCTTGTAGTGGGAGCAACTGTTGGTAATGCAGCCAGTCATGGTGATGCCTCCGTTGGGGTAGAAGTCTGTGTCACCGCAGGGGTAACGGTAGCCGAGGATATCGATGTTGGTGTGGATAACTTCAACGTATTTGGCATCGGTCGCGACGATGCGACCGGGGTTGTTTTGCCATGCGGGTCCAGCTGGGTCTAAGGCTGTAAAATGAAGAGAGGTCTGTAGCATGTTTAATTAGTGGCCATGAAATTAATGATGTTATAACTGTAGTCGAGTGGTTTAACATGTCGATTTGTATGCGTGAGGTCTATAATAGTTAGAATGTGAAGCCATCATTCAATCAGACTAGTTTTAGTACCTGTAATCCTTTGAATATTAGAATTGGTCTGCCTTCCAGCATTTCCAACAATATGAGCACCAAGGCTGAGGCCAACAAGATGTATTCTGCTGTAGGAACATGCACTGTTCATGGCTCTTATCCAACTGACGAATATGCCCAAGGCGCTGCCCACGCTAGGCACGCCTCGGACTGCGGTGAAGTAACCTTGCTTGGAGAGATAGCTCCAGTCCAAAACAATGACGTTTACGTTTCCATCTTCCAAGAAAACTGTGAAAAGAAATATAATTTTCTAAATCAAGAAGTGTACCTTCCTGAGTTGACTATCTAAGACGTGTAAGTATTTTTCGGTTTTCCGGAGCTTGAGGATTGTTGTAAGCAAATGTATCAAGGGAAATAATTAGCACAAGTTAGTATAAGAAGATTAATTTCATATTTTACTCGTATTTGTAACTCTTGCTGTTTTAATGTGCCTAGCCAGCCAATTCCAAAATCAATATTACTTTAGTTGGTCATACCATCCCTGAGGGATCGACTCATTCTTCCATTTCTATCAGAATTCCATCCGTCAACAAGAAATACAGTATTCTTCTTGCAATCGAAGTTTGATCCCGCAAGCCTATGAGCATCTCCAAACACTAATATCTGGGGTGTCGTTGGATTTTGCCTGAAACATAACATTCGAGTAAAAGCAAATAAGAATAAACACTACTGTACTTAGATAGGAACATGAACAAGATGAACAGCTTGTTGAACTGCTAGATGAAAGTAAAGAAGTGTGTGTCTTCATACCGAACCTCCTCTCCATCCTAACCCCGTAACCCTTCCCCTTACTTGAAATGTAAATGGCAAGCAAAATATCTGATATCCATGTTACAGGTGTCATGGGCGATAGTGAGTAAAACTGGTGTCTATAGACGAAAGTGAATATATACCTACAGGTGTCGCACTTGCTTGTTTGCCTTACTATGTCATAATATAATAAAGAAACGACACTTCTTTTCGATGAGGTAAGACGTTTAAAACTTTCCCGTTTTAAAATAACTAAATAAAGATTGACGATGAATTTAATGAAAAGAAAGAAGTTGTTTTACCTAGTGTATAAGAAATAAGAGTTGAGTTCGATTGCGTTTGCTGAAACATGTTGAACAAAATCTTCATCCACAGGTTCCAGGGAGTCGATCAAGAGAAGATCTTCGTCATCATTATCGTCTCTCGCAAAATAGAAGAATCTGTCATCAGGCTGATAAGGCCTCAGTGGCTTTTCAGCCACCACTGAAAATTTAATTTAACATCTTATACAACCAATAAACTCCTCCAATGTAGTAATTGGACTGCCAAATCCTGGATCATGGTACAGGTACTAGCAAAGTTTGCTAGTACCTGTACCATGATTTTTTCCGATTTTACCCGATATTCAAGAAGTTTGCTAAGCAAACTTCTTGAATATCGGGGGGGGATTGCGCAGAACACGCATTTTGACACGCCTGCGCGCTATTGGTCAGAAGCATACCTCTGACCAATAGCGCGCGCGTGAATTCGGGAGATTCGCGCGTGCTATTGGTCACGAGCAAGTGCACATGCGCGAACTTTCCCCCTCTCCGTCGACCGAATATGTTCAACAAGTTTGCCGGTACCTGTAATAGTGCCAATAAAGGCCCTTTTGTGGTATGTTTGAATACTTAAAAAAGTTTATATTTCTTGAATGATAGAACAAAATATACGAGTATAAAATATAAACATTTTACCTGCGACAAATGCAACAATAACCAATAAACACTTCATTTTCACAACAGCATACATCACATTGATTTCGTTAGTTGCAGAATTCTGTTTTTATTGTAGATTTCAGATTATCTTTAGGATAAATCGCGATAATCAGTTTAGAAATCTACAAAACAATCTCAGACAATGGAAACTAATTATTGTCTCATAGTTCAGACAAACAAACATTTTTAGTTATTTTTACAATTATGGTGCGTTATCTTCAATCGAATATGATAAGGAAGTGGTCCAATCTAAAACAATTGTTTACAATACTAGAATTATCAGTAGTAGTTTCTAATGTTTACGCGATTACTAAGGGTTCATTAAATAAAACAACTTCAAAATGGATAAAATCGCGATATATTTCTCCATTTTAACTAAAAACCCGACGTTTCGACCACTTTAAGCAGTCGTGATCACAAATAGAATTATCACCTTTATGAAAAAATAATATTATCATTTTATTTTGACTGGCTCGATGGCGCATAGCCCTTTGCGCCAGAAGTTGGAATCTCACCCAGGACGAACATTTATGTGATGAACTTTTGTAATTGTCCTCGGTAAGTTAGGATTGAAACTAAATAAATTATGGTCTAGTGGCTTAAGTACCGTGGCCGTGATCTTGGGATTGTGGGTTCTAGTCCCGAGTTAAGCTAAATTTGTGTTGAATTGAACACAGCTGGGATTTGCGATTGATATCATGGCACAGCACAGGTGTCGAACAAAGAAGTAGTAATAGGTACGTGCCGTACTGTAATTGTTACATATTAATTGCGATTCCATCTCAGGATTACAATCATCAATCAGGATTGTGAATTTGGAACGGTTTAGTAGAAAATTAACATTGATAACTGACCATATGGCAACAACTGATTTGCTGTGATAAAGGTATCCAAGTGTGGTAAAATATTTCATCATTCTGTAGAATCAAACAATAGTGTCATTCCTCAGAGTTAATATGTCATTGATAATCTCATCATGGAACAAAACAAAGTTTACGTCTTGGCCTATATATTTAATCGTAATTAAAAATAATAACAGAACAAAAGTAAGTCTAAAATGACCCTCCTGAGGCTAAAATGTATTTTAAAGCTATTTCGACTAACTGACGATTCGGATTCGGACCCAGTGTCCTAATTGACACTTTTTCATTTAACAGACAGGAAAACAGCTTCATGCAGCGACTGCAGCCACAATCGCTTATATGTAATTATATAAAAATAAAATAAAACTTAATTTATATAAGAAGCTTCTCAATATTAGCCAAGATTATTTGGTGTAATGATATCGCAGTCAGCCGAAGGTCGCGGGATCGATTTCCAAACGATAAAAACATTTGTGTGGAGACCTCCAAGCACTTATTTTATAATGTTAATGTAGATTTTTATATTAAATTCATGATAATTTTGCGATTTGAGTAGGTATCACGTAATTTTGCCATTTGAGTAAGCCAATAATACAGTATTAATTAAATTCGTCTTAGTGTATGATGACTTAATTTTTAAAATGGATGCATTGCCTCATTTAATAGGCAGATGAGGCCAACATGTTTACTGGTTTTGTATCTCTGTTTAATAAGCAGACGCTTGGCTTAGGTCCCTAGCAGGACAATTTTATCAAAGGGTAAATGGGGTAATATCTTATTGAAGGGTAGATCATGGAGATGCCATTGGAGTTACAACTTTGAACACCGACCTTCGTTGCTAAATCCATATCTTCACTAATCAGGATCCGTTGGTTAGATTTTGCCTAAAAGAAACCAAACAATTACATTATTACCAATGAACTCTTCTGCGATAATTTTTGGCAAATTTTTACTATTAAACCGTACCCGTACCTACTAATGAGAATATTACTTTATAGGATACTACGTCTTAAGAACGTTTACTAAACAAATGTTTACCTTGTACTCCGTAGTAGTCGGCAACTTTTCAATAATTTTAAAAGTTGGTCCCCTTCCACCCGAAAAGGACGAGCCGGTGCCTAAGTGCACAAACTTACCGGTAACGCAAATCGACCGGTTTGGGTAAAATAATCTTTAAGAATAATTAAAAATTCCTTGCTTTGATTATGAATTAGTTGCAAACTTTAATCCTTATTTTAAAGACACAGTATTTTACATTTACAATAAATTAGCTCTGAAGAATGTTTTTGCGATTGCCGCCAAATTAAAGTTTTCTTCTAACTTTTTTATGTATTTATTTATTTTTATTTGTTATACAGCCAAGGCACTGACTTTAACCTCAACACTTAATATATTTACTCTGTGGCTACACCAATGATATTTAATATTTTTAAAATTTAATTAAAAAATGAAAGAAACAAAACACGTACTTTTAGACCAAAATGTTAAAGATTATGATTAATTAGTTTGTTATTTAAAAAAATAACTGTGATGTCGATTAAAACAATGTGAATTTAGAGATTCCATTTATCTGGATTATTGGATTAGGGTCTTTTGATTAAATAGGCGTGTCAAGTAAATGAAAGATACAGAAATAAACTTCAGACACGAGTGATCCACACTCTTAGAGCAATTGTTGGATGGTTTACAATAACAGTGTGGACTTTAAAAAAAATCTAGATTTTTTATATATGATATTGACAGCAAAATTACACTTCATTTAAATAAAGTTGTAGTTACTTCGTTTGGAGACAGGCGTGACTCACCGGGCGATGACACCTTGGGGCTTAGACAAGATGACATCGCTTCATAGCTGGCGAAATTCGCTAACTTTAAATTGTATGGATTTGACAGATGCCATAGAAAAGTCACGTGTTGAAAGTATGGGATTTGACATTCGCTATCGCAAATTGAGCTATAACGAACGTCATAAATGCCGCTTGTCTAGGGGGGCTTGCTTGACTGATGAAGCGTCCCTCAATGTGCTGCCATACCGTATGCGCCTCTAAAGAACGAGCCCTGGATTTCTGAAACTTACGAGACATAAATTATGATTTTTGAGGATTTGTTGTAATCTAAAATCGTTGCCAAATCCAAAAACTTCATTTTGCGGTAAATTCATAATTAGTTCATATTTAATACTATTTACGAAAATAATTTAGACAAAAAACGTTAGTAAGAAAAAGCATGCATATTACTATTAAAATTGATTTATTTATAGGTACATAACATGCATCCATGATGATGATATTGGAGGACAAAATAATATAGTTACGCTCAGGTCACCCTCTTAGGTAATCAATAAATACAAGATTAAAATAATACTTAGATATAAATTGGATAATCTCGGCTTTCTCAGATAAATAATACATAATTTTCCATTCCCGTTAAACAACGCTTCTGCCTCTAGTTACACTTTTTGGACCTAACCCTAGAGGTCATAGCTTCGTTTCCTTCCTCTTGGTGTTGGCCCTATTATGCCCATAATTTAGTTACGAGGATATTCATGTGTTTGTTAAAAACCAGCCAAGTGAAACGCAGGACGGACACCAAACATAACGTAAATAATTAGCAAAAATCTGATCTGAATTTAATGAATTTTTGTCTGTTATAACCAAGGTGGTTATGATAGACTAAAACCACCCATGTTAGAACCCTTTTCCCTCCAAAAGAACAATAATAAACTCTGAAAAATAGTATTTAAACAAATAACTATCGCACATCACCTACATTGATCTCAAAGTATAAAGTAGCTTAAGCACTTATGATATGGTGATCAGAAACAACAAAGATACCACAAAAACATACCTTAATACAAAGTAAACATCCGGGGTCCGGCCGTTATGCCCCCATTCCGGGTTGCCCCTGGCCGGTTTACCCCCACATTTAAAACAAAATTGTTCCAGTTTGCCGTTAAACCGTGGGCCGGACCCAACATCCGGACCCAGAACAAACACAAAATATGTTCACATGAATATTTTTCCCAGGTGGAATTCGAACTACTACCTAATCGGACCATTCAGATGCTGCATTGCCATGTAACGGAATGCAGTTAAAATTTCAATTATTACCTTATGATACTCTTGCAAATATCAAAATGTAAGATACTGAATCAGCATCATCAGCCCATATATAGTCCTCTGCTAGGCATAGGCCTCCCCAATGTTCGCCATTGCGCCCTGTTTTCAACTTGATGCATTCAGCTTCTGCCGGCGACCTTCCACATCATCACTTCACCTAAGTTACGTTATACTGATTATCTTAACATAACACAAACTGGTTGTTCTGACCCGGCTATAATAATGTAACTAAATTCATAACCCAAGAAGAACATTGTAATCAAGAATAAAAAGATTTTTACTATCAAGCATAAATCACAATACCTATGTGGTATTAGCATTAGCAGATAAAATTATTATACCTATAATGTAAATAGCATATTCTTCATAGATTTTATTAACCTTCAAATATTATTTCGATACCAGAAATATGAATTAACGTAAGGGACATTTTGGCGAAAATGAGTTATATATATAATTGGATTCAGAATTTTCTGCTCTATCGATTGGTGTTATTAAAAAAGTTCTATCGTTAAAAAAATGTCCCTTACAGTAAGATTTTTTGGCCTGCGTAAAACGTTTTATGCCAAAAAAAAATGATGTAACAGACGTTTACATTTTTTTTTCTCTGAAAAATAAAGTAAGTCAATAGTGTTCAATAATTTACACCCTTACCTTGTCCCTTACTTTAATTCGTGATTAGAGTTTTTTAAGAATTTAATTATCTGTCTGCCCATTCCTAATTATTTAATCTTGTAATCTGTATATAAAAGAAAGTGGTTACACTATTTATAACTCAAGAACGGATGAACCGATTTGGCTGAAAATTGGTGAAGAGGTAGTTTCGAACCAGGATACGGACATAGGATCCTTTGATGGTGGAAAGGGGGGGATAATTGAAAAAAAATAATACGCGCGGGTGAAACCGCGAGGGCGACCCTAGTAATATATATTTCTAATATTAATATGAATATCACTTATATTTTTTTATTTATTCATCTTTCAGACAAATAATATTTTTTCATCTGTCTTTCGTTTTCAGTACATTCATTCAGTTACTTAATAAAAAGACTGTTGTTTCTCCGATATTCCTTTGTTTCTCTGATATTAAATTGTTTTCCTGATATTAATTTGTGAAAAATAAAGTTCTGTTATTTTTCTCTTAGATGTCTGTTAATTACTAGGTCTGTGTTTTATAATCAGTGGTACGACGAGGAATGACAATTCCTTATCGTGCCACTGGTGGTACAAGTTGGTGGCACGACGAGGAATAAGCCGTTTGATTAAGTCTGAGATTCTTCTTTCAATTTAATTTCTGATTTTAAAGCCAATGATACGTAATTATTAAAACTACAGAGTTTGTTATAGGACTCTTAATTAAAAGAGATCATAAAGTCAAATTATTATTTTTAATTCATAAGTAAAAGGTGTCTAAGACTGCTAATAATTTAGGACATTTATTTAAACATTGTTACTTTTATAACATTTACTTAAACTCAACAAAAAGTTTAATAGACTGATTAGTGTGTTGAATTTATAATAATTACGCAGACATAAAAGTCGAACATAAAAAAATATTAATAATAAATCGTTTTATTTTTGTCTCCCTAAATTTCATTTAAATCTGCGATAGCTAGGCTGAAACTTACATTTAATCATGCAAATAACCTATTTGCATGGTATTAAAATACTCTAAATTTAGTATATTATATCTATAGTTACATCAAATTGTAACACTGTAAAAGTCCTTTACAATAGAATTTCGTATAATTTTCTATTTCTCTTGCTGCTTACGTTATGCTTGACGGTTTACAAATAAAATATTAGCAACGTAAGGTACAACAAAACGTATTTTTTTAATGTAAGGGACATGCTATTTCTTAAACCACTGGGTATTTCTAAATTATTCGTTCATAGCATGAAAGAAGAGAAAATTCTAAGAAACTTTGCTCTAGACACAATTAAAATTGAAGCAGACAGTAAAAAGTTATAGAGAGATTTAAATTTTTTTTATCGTTTTTTGGCTCTCCTGAAAAACAGTGTTTTGTCCCTTACGTTAATTCATATTTCTGGTATCGATTTGTCGATTTACTTTACACGTGTAAATACGTCGATAAATAAATAGATAAAAACTACACAGGCTTTGCTGTAATCTATACAAATATAATACAGAAGGAAAGTTTGTAAGTTTTGATTTAGAGATAATTTGTCATACGAAAATAATTTCGGAAACTCTTTTTCTCTCTATACCGTATTTAAGTCTACCGTAGATCAGTGATTACGATGCTCGGACATAAAACCTGCTGCCATAACAGTTTTGGCTGTGTTTTCGGCAGTATTAATGTGACAATCAATACACTTAAAATCAAACGCTCGAAGCCTACAGTGTGGCAGAACATTTTGTGATGCTTCCTAGTCATACCTTAAATTAAATCAGGTGGTTTGCGTGTTTGTATGCCAATTATTGTAAAATAATAAAAAAACAAAAGAACACGCTTAAGGATTGAATGATCTGCTGGCAGATTAGTACAATTTATTGCAATACAAACAAAATGACAGGTATTAATTAGTAATAAATACACCTTTGACAAGCGTGACTACATACAAATACCTGTCAAGATTGGAACGTGATTAAATTGTGGAAATAACAAAATGCATCACTCATATTTCGTGTTTTCTTTTACTTTTTTTCTTATGGAAGTAATGATCAGGATTTTTTTTGTGATCTCCGTTCCCTACTGACATATTTAGAACAACCAGACTGTCTTCTTTTTTTATGTATTCTGCGGGAATACATTACCTAGGTACTATTCAAATAGTCACATAATCTTCGAGAGAAAATTATTTTAACGTGTTTCAGTTTAGAAACTAGAGCTATTCTTCAATAGGCTAACATAGGAACAACAACACCAGACATTTGTAGAGTGCGACTCTACACATAACTAATATTATTTATTCCAAAGTGAGGTTCATTCCCATTCGTCCCACCAAGCTTCGTCCCACCAGTGCAGTGGGACGAACGGAAATTAAATAAAATATTTAATGAATACATGTTTCATGTTCTATTTTCATGCCCATAGGATAAAGAATTTTTAGATATCCCTGAAACAGCTGATTCCACAGGTATGCTATACCGACATTTTTTTTGGATTAGTAATTCCACGCGGACGAAGCTACGGACACAACTAGTATTATACATTATTAATCTTAAAAACTGTCGCCTATGACTGATGTAGACACCGAAATGTGTTTGAAAAATCATAGAATATTTATGCAAAATCAGATATTTCATATTTAATAATTAATCATACATTACACTTAGAAACACGATAGTGCCAAGCCAAGTTCTAGACTGATTGAATATGATTTATATTCGTTTCGGGAACAAACAATATGGCATTTTCTTTTATTTCCTTTTTTATTTAAGCAACTGCATCTTTGATTACATAGGTAATCTAATTGCTACGCTACAAGCAGCTGGCATGTGATAGTATTTAAATATTCATTAGGTGCATACATTTGCATATTTATATTAACACAATTAATAAATTAATTACAATGCCTGTCCATGAAAAGACGCGTATTCTACTATAAATAACTATGAAAGGTAAATATATAAAAACATGTCATGCATTTAAGTGTGTGTGCAAGTGCATTAGACTCTTGACACAGAACATATTACTAAACTTGAATAGGTGCCGAATTTTTAAAAATATGTAATTAATTCAAAGTTTCTTGTAAGTAGTATTTTAATCATACTTGGCATCTTTTTACCATAAGCATGTTTCGAAGACATAAAATAGTCATGAAAAAAGTATGCCATAAAATAACTTATATCCCTCAGATTAACCAGTCTTAAAATGTTGATAAGTAACGAAATAAAAAGTAAATTCAAGACTTGTTTGCAAACTCGTCATCATGAAGCCGGTAGTGGTATTCATTGTTTTGGTATCTAGTTAGTATCATTTTATTTATTCAATAATAGTAAAAAAAACTCTTATATTTTTCACCCCGCACTATTTAAACATAATTTTAAGAAAAAAGACCATACCTACTCCGACAAATACAAATGTTGTCATCTACAGAAATGTTGTGATAGCATATTTTTTGGGCTCAGAACAGCTGCTTTTTTATTGCTGGGTTTTTCTTAAGTCCTTATTTATGTGCCTTTTTCTTTAAATTTCTTTATTATTTATTATATATTTAAGATCACAAAGTACCTACCCAGACTCCACGAAAAAAATAATTAATAAGTTCATGGGAGTTCTTTTACTTTAACTTATTAACTTTTTTCAGTATGCGCTGCTAGCGTAATACCACAGAACATCCCTGAAAACAATAGCCACTATGTGGAAGGTGAGAGTCAGTACATATGGATGGAGAATGGACAAGGCAGGCTCGAACTGGTTGATCTGAAGAAACCAATCGACGAGACCATTTTGCAAGCCAGGAATGGCGCTAACAACGAGTACTGGCTCTTCACAAGGTTTATAATTTTTATTATTTACTAGTACTAGCTTCCTATCCCGGTTTCGAGTTCTGATTTTTTTTATGGCGGAGAACACTTAAAATTGTGAAATTTGAAGTTGTTGTGCATATCAGGCCTGAGACCCTCATGTAACTTCAGGCCTAACAGGCAGAAGTTGAATATAAAACAGATGAAGTCGGTTAAAAATAATGGAATACCTATGTAGTATGTTTGCAAACTTTTCTTTTGATATGGGTTCTGAAGGTAATCTACAATGTGATCCACCTTTTAATATTCTAAAATGGATTCAACTTCTTTCTTCTATGTACTTTGTGCAGGCAAAACCCCACCAACAGGCAGATCCTTAGGCACAACAACATGGACAGCGTCCGAAGCTCTAACTACCGCGCCAACCGCGGCACGGTCGTCATCTCCCACGGATGGAGCAGCAACGGCAACGCTGAAGTGAACATCGCTGTCACCTCCGCATTCCTCACGGTTATGGACGTCAACGTCATCGTGCTGGACTGGAGCCGCATGGCCGGTGGTCGCTACGATAACGCCGCAGCAGGCACCGTCAGCGTCGGAGACCACATGGGCGACTTCATCCAGTGGCTCTTCCATAACGCTGGTGGCAACTGGAATCAGCTGCATTTTGTCGGACACAGTTTGGGCGCTCACGTCGTCGGCATCGCTGGCCGTCGCACTGGTAGCAGGCCTGCCAGAATTACTGGTAACTGATTGATCAGTTCGAAATGTATACTAAAGTTATTGTAATGTAGTTAAACTTTTCGCGGAGTGTACTAATAGTGCTATGTATGAATATTTTCATATCTTTACGTTTATGAACTTTAAAAAAAATTTGCCAATATTATGATTATTATTTACTGGATATTCTTCGAGATTTTTTTTTATAAATCACGCATTTTTCCTATTCTCGTCGGAACTTTTCACTCCAAAAAAAAGCTATAATGACGTAACTTTTTCATTGGTTTTACAAAATCTTTCTGCATGCAGGTCTGGACCCCGCCGGGCCTCTATGGGGCGGCACTGGTTCCATGGCTCGCCACCGCCTCACCAGCAACGCGGGCCGCTACGTCGAAGCCATCCACACCGACGGGCGCGCGCTCGGCATCATGGACCGCAGCGCCGACGCCGACTTCTACCCCAACGGCGGCCGCCACGTGCAGCCCGGCTGCAGATACATCGCGACCACGAGCTGCTCCCACAGTCGGGCGTACGAGCTCTTCGCGTCGAGTGTCCGGTCAAACAGCCGCTTTGTCGGAAGACGCTGCAACGATCTAAGACAAGCGGAGCGTAATGAGTGCAGCGGTGGTCAACTGCACATGGGCAATGGCGTTGTCAGCAAATCAGGGTAAGATCCTTCACATTTAAAGAAGCTTACAGTTTTAATAAGAGTCATTAAAAATCAAAAGTA
The DNA here is from genome assembly GCA_949319885.1 of Mecyna flavalis. Lineage (NCBI taxonomy): Eukaryota > Metazoa > Arthropoda > Insecta > Lepidoptera > Crambidae > Mecyna > Mecyna flavalis. The sequence continues at coordinate 15,494,605 of OX439426.1, forward strand.
CTCAGTAAAACTAAACTTTACGTCACGGTAGCAATCTATCTATGTATATAAAACTCAAAGGTGACTTACTGACTGCCTGACATAGATATCTATCAACGCACAGCCCAAACCACTGGATGGATCAGGCTGAAATTTGGCATGCAGGTAGATGTTATGACGTAGGCATCCGCTCAGAAAGGATTTTGATGAATTCCCACGGGAACGAGAACCACGCGGGTGAAACCGCGGGCGGCCGCTAGTAGACTTATACAATTTTACAATCATTCTCAAACTTTGGCTGGGGTTGTGAAGTCAGATAACTTATAAGTCTTGTTTTTATTATTACAGAAGCGGTATCTACGGCCTGCGTACCGGCTCATCTTGGCCTTTCTAATCATTTTTGACGATTTCAAATCTACAAATGGCTATGAAAATGGAAATAACAAAGCAAACGAAAGAATTTGTAATTTAAGTTTTTTTTTTAATTTATACATATAAGTCCTTACCTTCCGCCCGCGGCCTCGCCCGCGCACACTATACGAAGTGCCTTTTGTCGGGAACAAAACATAGCTTCAGTCATTCAACAGCTCTCTAACTGTCCCTTTACCACACGGAGAAACGGAATGTGGCTTAGAGCCAATATGTGGCAACCCCGAAAGCCTTGCTCGAATGACAATTAAATTAAAACCTTTGTCTAGAATAGTCAAAAAAGGTATGATCAGACATACTAGGACGCGCAATCGCTCTCAAGAGCTTTTGATTTGAAGACGTCTAAACAGGACTGAGTCAGAGATAGGTACGAATCGTGGTAAGGATCTTTACAGTACAATTCTGCCTAAACAAGCACATTTCAGTAATGTGATAGATAACACAAATCGAGTAAGTGCAGGTTCTTCCACATAAATTATTAAACACCTCAGCATATCGATACCAGAAATATGAATTAACGTAAGGGACAAAACACTGTTTTTCAGGAGAGCCAAAAAACGATAAAACAAAATTAAATCTCTCTATAACTTTTTACTGTCTGCTTCAATTTTAATTGTGTCTAGAGCAAAGTTTCTTAGAATTTCCTCTTCTTTCATGCTATGAACGAATTATTTAAAAATACCCAGTAGTTAAAAAAATAGCATGTCCCTTACATTAAAAAAATACGTTTTGTTGTACCTTACGTTGCTAATATTTTATTTGTAAACCGTCAAGCATAACGTAAGCAGCAAGAGAAATAGAAAATTATACGAAATTTCATTGTAAAGGACTTTTACAGTGTTGCAATTTGATGTAACTATAGATTATAATATACTAAATTTAGAGTATTTTAATACAATGCAAATAGGTTATTTGCATGATTAAATGTTAGTTTCAGCCTAGCTATCGCAGATTTAAATGAAATTAAGGGAGACAAAAATAAAACTATTTATTATTAATAATTTTTTTTATGTTCGACTTTTATGTCTGCGTAATTATTATAAATTCAACACACTAATCAGTCTATTAAACTTTTTGTTGAGTTTAAATAAATGTCCTAAAATTAACAATGTTTAAATAAATGTCCTAAATTATTAGCAGTCTTAGACACCTTTTACTTATCAATTAAAAATAATAATTTGACTTTATGATCTCTTTTAATTAAGAGTCCTATGACAAACTCTGTAGTTTTAATAATTACGTATCATTGGCTTTAAAATCAGAAATTAAATTTTAAAAAATCTCAGACTTAATCAAACAGTCTTTTTATTAAGTAACTGAATGAATGTACTGAAAACGAAAGACAGATGAAAAAATATTTTTGTCTGAAATATGAATGAATTAAAAAATAAGTCATATTCATATTAATATTAGAAATATATATTACTAGGGTCGCCCTCGCGGTTTCACCTGCGCGTATTTTTTTTTCAATTATCCCCCCCTTTCCCCCATCAAAGGATCATATGTCCGTATCCTGGTTCGAAGCTACCTCTTCACCAATTTTCAGCCAAATCGGTTCATCCGTTCTTAAGTTATAAATAGTGTAATTAACACTTTCTTTTATATACATAGATTGCAAGATTAAATAATTAGGAATGGGCAGACAGATTATGATGATAATATAACTATTGGTAAATTAAACTTTTTTAATGGTGAAATTGAAGTGGTTAGAATATGTAACTTTTTCTATTTAGTATTTTATCTATGTGTCATTTCGGGTATCTTTAACTGGGGTTAAATTAAATTCTTAAAAAACTCTAATCACGAATTAAAGTAAGGGACAAGGTTAGGGTGTAAATTATTTAACACTATTGACTTACTTTATTTTTCAGAGAAAAAAAAATGTAAACGTCTGTTACATCATTTTTTCTTGGCATAAAACGTTTTACGCAGGCCAAAAAATCTTACTGTAAGGGACATTTTTTTAACGATAGAACTTTTTTAATAACACCAATCGATAGAGCAGAAAATTCTGAATCCAATGATATATATAACTCATTTTTGCCAAAATGTCCCTTACGTTAATTCATATTTCTGGTATCGATATAGGTACTCATAAACTAAAACCGGATGAACCTGTGGACACCCTCTCCAAGAAATATTACTTCCTGCAAGAGGCGCAAGGCTTGGGAATTTTTTTGTAACTATAAAATTAGTGGAGGGCACAACTCACTACTTACTAAATTGGTCACTGTGACTGTGGAATAATTAAGCCGCCATTATCTATTAAAAAAAAACTATTCCGAAAATTACGCAAATCCGTTGCTCCGTTGCAACTTCAAAGAAGGATCTACATAAATACTCCTATTCCTGTTATCCCTTAGAAAGCATTATTTGATACAGATTGTATAAAGAAGTTTGTCTTTTCCCAAGGTCTAGTCTATGACTGCACCAAATTTCTTCAAAATCGGTTAAGTGGAAATAGAGTTACGGACTACTAGCGACTACGGTTGACTAGCTTCTTACACAGGAAAAATCTGCCAATAGTAGGTTTGGGTACGTTCGCAGAATATTTAAGTGTGGGTAGCAGGCACTTTAAATTAAAGACTCAAAAACTGATGATCCCACAAGTATTGCAGCACATCTTGCTTCGTGTGACACACGGAAAATGCCGGAACACAGCGAGAACCAACGCAGGGAACATAATTTCACTAATAAAAAACGTACAATCTAAGGGGTCTTTAGATAAGATACAATCGATCCCCTGTAGTTGGTAGACTACAACACATTCTTATCGTAAATCTATATGAGATTGTGACGAATTTATTAAATTATAAACGTATTAACCTAAGTAGCATTCATAATCAACAGAATTAATCGAAAGTGATCGAATCAGTCGAATTAATGACACAAGGAATGCATAAGCTCTAATTTCGTGTAACAAATCCTATAAATTACTACCTGGTTCAAATGCTATTAGGATAATACCTTTTGGATTTGCGTTACGCGACAGTGATGAGTCATCAACGCATTATTTTGTCCTATGTGTGTGACAGTCATCACTGATGACTGTCACACACATAGGACAAAATAATGCGTTGCTAATTGGTTGCTAACGTTACGGCAGGCGCATTTAACGTCATTTTTTCGCTCACCCCCAAAAGGTATTATCCTAATAGCATTTGAATCGGATAGTATAAAGAATTATTTTTTGTGCTAGATCCGTTGGCAGATAAGAACGAAGCTCTGGTGGTGAATAACCACTGTAGCCTATATATCATTTAAGAACATTATATAACCGAGCACATCACACCATGGGCTGCCTCACTGTATGCTAAACTCCTCTGATCTTCCAATATTTTGTCTAAAAGAGAAAAAGCTTGGAGGAAACGTTAAAACCTCATGACACCCATGGGGTTGCAGATTGTTGCGGGTTGTGGTAGTGGACTTACATTTTACAAAATCTTTTTTATGGAGGAGAATGCGTAATCCATAACCGCGTTAATGGAACTCGAGTCTAAATCTACGTTTGTTCCACCTACTACTTCCCCGATCGTCCCACCAATTGCAGCATGGTATGGTATAAATATACATGCTTAAACTTCGTACACAGATTGATGGAGTTTTGTGTCAAACTTACATACAATCAAATTAATTTGTTTTTTTTTTTAAATACTTCATCAGTTGGCAGAAAGGCCCACACAGCCCATCTGATGGTAAGCGGCCACTGCAGCCTATTACCAGGAAGCTTCGTTTGATGTGCTGCCAGTCTGAAGGCTCATCTGATCTTCGAGCCTTTTGATTTCAAATGTACTGGCTCCCACACATTAATATTACCGGAACAGCCAGAGCTGTTATGACGGCAGATTTCACCCGTGGGAGTGGTAGCTAGCCACTTGGATTCTAAAAAAACCCTGTTCACAATAAATTGTATTGTGTCCACAATTTAGTTCGATTAATAGTTGTAATATTTTATTAGATATCAAAGACATGAAACCTGGGCAATAGGACACATGTCATTTTGGTGCGCTTAAAAATATATACACGAATTTTCATTTTTGTTGCCTGTGTTTCTACGTGGTGTTCTGAAGTTTCAAAAATTCTTGACAAGTGAATTGTAATTGATTTGTTTTGATTGATAAATGCTGAGGATAAATGATTGCAAATTTTTTAATCCAATGAGAATACAGATAAGACATTGAATAAAAAGGAGTGCACGTCAGTTCATAGCAAACTTCGACATGAAGCTGCTGGCATTGGCTGTCTTGGTCTCAAGTTAGTACTCATTACTATTAGTATCTTACATCCATAAATATTTATCCTTGAAGATTTTTTCTCCTATTGATTCTTGACATTATGGTTGGGCCGAATATTGCTATTTTAGACCATATCTTTTGCTTGCTTAAAATAAAGTATTTTTCGCAATCCTAAGAGCCCCTCGCGTTCTCATTTTGGAAACCGCCATTCAGGGTCTCAAAGGTTTTTTTGTAGAAACTTTACGCATGCCCTGCGCTGTCTATTTGTATTGTCGGTCAGCCAACTTGGATATTCTTAGTTTTAGTTCATCGGGGAGAACTAATACTTTGAAGCGGCTACTAATCCCCCAACGCAATATACTGCCCACCAATGATATTATAATATCATTACTTCCCACTCATCTAATTTGGCTCACACAGTTGAACCAAAATACGACATAAAATTCGAACATTAATACGAGTATAAAAAACAACTTATTATGTAGACTGGACAACATCATTTAATATCAGACCACGACGTAAGTTATAATTTTTCGTAAAACATACTCTATGCCTCCAACATTCATATCGTTAATTTCAGTATATAAGCGCGATTAGCGCGAACCCAGTAGACATCACTAAAGACATTTCGTTATACTCAATGTCTCCTAAACTCTCATTTTAATTTCAGTAAGCGCAATTAGCGCGATCCCTGTGGACATCCCTAAAGACAACAGCCACTATGTGGAGGGTGAGAGCCGCTACATATGGATGCCTGATAGTGAAGGTGAACTCGTCCTCGTCGACTTGGACGAACCCGTCGACGAAGCTGCCGTAAGTGCCAGAAATGGTGCCAACAATCAATACTGGCTCTTCACAAGGTATATACCTATTATAGCATGATCAACGATGCATTAATCTCCCCGAATATCGAGTCAAACATTTTCTATCTTGATTTAAGTCATAATTTGTTTTAAGTTATCTTGAGTTATAAAGAATCCAGAGAGAACTAAAACTCTTACTCCAGTCCATCATGTTAATAGAATTTCTCTTTCCTTATTCAGACAAAACTCCGGAAGCCGGCAGATCCTCACCCATAACAATGTCAACAGTGTGAGGAACTCTAACTACCGCGCCAACCGCGGTACCGTCGTCATTGTCCACGGCTGGAACAACAACGGTGGCTCCCCCATGAACACGCAAATCACCTCCGCCTTCCTCGCTGTCATGGACGTCAACGTAATTGTTGTTGACTGGAGCAACCTGGCCAGTCAGAGCTACAGCAACGCCGTAGGAGGCGTCCCCAGTGTCGGCAACCACCTGGGAGATTTCTTGATTTGGCTCCTTAACAATGGTGGAGGCAACTGGAATCAAGTGCATTTGGTAGGATTCAGTTTGGGTGCTCACGTCGTTGGCAACGCTGGTCGTCGCGCCGGTGGAAGACCTAGCAGAGTGACTGGTTAGTATTTTATTGGAATTATAAGTAATCATTGTGAATTGAAATGACACGTATCGTATTATTATCATTCGTACCATTATTCATAATCATACTTTAAAGTTTTCTTAAAGAAGTGCCAATAGTTTTTAACACATAATGTGATAAAACAGGTTTGGACCCCGCTGGACCCCGTTGGGGCGGAAACTTGAACAGCTTGAACCGCAACGCTGGACGCTACGTAGAAGCCATCCACACCGACGGTCGCGCTTATGGCATCATGAACGCCGTCGGCCACGCCGATTTCTACCCCAACGGTGGCAGACACCCGCAGCCCAACTGCGGCGTACGCAACACCTGCTCCCACGGCCGCTCCACTGAACTGTACGCCGCCAGTGTGAGGCAGAACAACCGCTTCGTCGGCAGACGCTGCGTCAACATTTGGGAAGCTGAGCTCACCACCTGTAATGGCAACCAGCTGCACATGGGCAACGGAATCATCAATAAGAGCGGGTATGAGCATGAGTTATATAGTCCAGTACCTATACGGGTTAAGACAGAGACAAACTAGCAGCTACTACTTTGTCTCTGTCTTTATCCAAATACTTTGCATCAGTTTCATTAGGTATTTCTTTTATGTAAATGAAATATAGGTTTTATTTATTATTTATTCTTTCAGATCTGGTCTATTCGGCCTCAGGACCGGCGGTAACTGGCCTTTCTAATCTACGGTTAAAGACATTTATTTCCTCAAAAGATTTACAAAATCACTTAATGTGATGGCAAAGTAATAAACTTATTCCACGAGCATTTATGTGTTTTTTAAATCCCAATTCAAAACAGAAAAGAAAAACAAAACACATCAACAATAGAGATAGAATACCTATAATATAAGTAAGTTCCTCGAACCGTAACCCAACTGTTGCAGAAAATAAATATTAAGTTTGATATGAAGTTATGCTAACATAGTAAACCTATGGTACTTACGGCATAGTGATGTGGGATTAGATTTTTTTCACAGCTTCTCAAAGCTCTTTCCATAGTTATCTACATATACGGCATCATAATATTCCTTGGTCTAGTAGCCTGTGGTTATTATGTCTAAACGCATTGTCTTTCGCAAATAAAAGTGGTTAACATGCAATATAAAAAGTAATCCACGTAGGTAAACCGCTCGGGTATAAAACCCGGAGGTCGTGGGTTCGATTCCCACCTAGGGTCTGGTTTGGCAGGGCTTTTTCAGAGTCCGACTGACTAGCCCTAGCTACCACCCCCACATGTGAAATCTGCCGCCATAATAGCTCTGGCTATTATGGCGGCAGTATGTTCCGGCAGTATTAATGTGGGAGCCAGACACTTGAAATCAAAGGCTCGAAGATCAGATGAGTCTACAGTCTGGCAGCAAAGCTCAATGGAATAAGCCGCAGTGGCCGCTTACCATCAGGTGGGCTGCGTGTCTGCCTGACTTTGGTTTAAAAAAAATATTTGCTGCTGCTGCATGCTGTTTTACAGTATGAATGGGCCGGCTCGTCCAGGAAAGTACCACCCTCTCACATAACACCAGCGTGAAATAATAGTGACTACGATTGTGTTTCGTCTGGTTTGTGAGAGTGCTAGATGGCCACACCCACACCCCTCAGCGATCCCTCTGGTAATGCAGATGTCCATGTACGGCGGTGATTGCTTACCATCAGGCGATTCGCAGGCTCGTTTGCCGCCTCTGACATAAAAAAGAAATTGAATGAAATGCTTTCAACAACAGCTCTTACTGATCGGCCTTTCAGATTTTTACGACCAAATAATCCCAGGATATATATCTAGTACAACAAATTATAAGCTGATTGGATAATCAACATTTACAAATTAAGTAAAGTGCAATAATCGTTAATTTGGGGAATGGGTGTTAAAAAAATCGATTTCTGCCTCCGGTCGTTCTTGTTTTCTTTTCTGTCTTATTGAAACAAGAATCTGTTTTATGAAATTTACCGTATGCCTGGTCGTCAGCCAGCGGATTCCCTAGGAAGTCGACAGATTATGTAACTGATTCAGTCCGGTTATCTGCAGAACACCGATTTTACAGCAAGTAGGTCCAAATCTTGCCGTTTCGCTCTTCACTAAGAGTAATAGGATGTAAATTATCAAAATGATCACCCATATGTATATGTCGTGGCCATATCGTAGAATTGATAATTTCATGAAATGCTCGACTATTGGCCACATCATGATGTGGTTTGGTCAGATCGATGATTGAAAATCGTTTCTCGATTTGAGCAGCTATACGCCCGTATTTACGGTACGGGCGACTACTTCATGATGTGGTCAAGATTATTTTGATAATATCGTAAAATTAAGTGCCGGTAGAGGCGCTGCAAGCGCTTTGTTTATGTGTAAAAGATGGCGGCCGCCGATAATTATGTTCTGAGCCGCGGACGGATTAATTAATACTAAAAATGAATGTTTCGATAACTTGACATGTTTGATTGAAGATTCGGACACGTTATATTCGGACACAGTGGCTGAATTGACACTTTTTATTTTTAATGTTTTCAATGTTTTGGACATCATCGATTTTTGAGTCAAATTAAAAATTTCAGGTTTATAAAAAAAATAACCACCTCCCGCCTTAGCCTTCTAACCTATATCCATCCGAGTCGATTTCCGCCTCTAATAGGTTTTTTCATTCTGAAATATTTGCGACAACTTTGTTTCTTCACGATCCGGCGAAACGTGGATGACAAAATCGTGAAACGTAGGCGATTTAACGATCTGGCCAAATTGAGTTGGCCACATCATGAAATGCAACCATTTCACAAAATGGTCGAGCATTTCATAAAGTGAGCAATTCAACGATATGGCCACGACATATCCTACTAATATTATAAATGCGAAAGTCTGGATGTTTGGATGTTTAGATGTTTGGATTGTTTAGATGTTTGGATGTTTGTTACTCAATCACGCCTAAACGGCTGAACGGATTTAGATGAAATTTGGCACACGTATAGTTTATAACCCGGAATAGGACATAGGCTATAAAATTCCTACGGGAAACGTCACATTCCCGCGGGAATAACAATTTTGAACTACTGAACCGATTTGAATAATTTTTTCACTGTTGGAATGCTACACTATTCCCGGTGAACATAGGGTACTTTTAATCCTGGAAATGTGGGGGAAGAGGGGATATTTAAAAAAAGAGATTACGCGCGGGTGAAACCGCTGAAAAGATGATAACTTTTGTAATCAATAATCTTAAATATGGGGTTAAATCAAAAAATACTACCATTTTTTTTTTGTATTTATTGGAATTTATTGCAACTGATAAATTTAAAATGATAGACTTTATTAGAATAGATGCAATTCTTCTAATGCATTGGAATTAGAGATGAAAACTTCCGGGAAAAATTCCTTTTTGACGGAAACATTCCTGAAAACTTCCAAAACTTCCGAAGTTTTGGAAGTTTTAAAAAAAATTGAAATTTTCTGTACCAAATTCTTTAAAGAAAGGGTATTTGAATATTTCACCCCCCGAGGGGGTTAAAAAGGGGGTGAACATTTTGAACTTGAAATTTTGTACAGGGGTGCTTCATAATGTGTAAGTTCAACTAATGGGGTTTATGGAAGTTACCTCCCAGGGCGGTTTCATAGTGTTTTATAGGGTGAAGTCGAGAGAATCGAGTGAATGCGAGCGAAGCCGCGGGTGGAACATAGGTATAAAGAGGAAACTGACTGACTGACCTGCTGACTGACAATCAACGCCCAGCCCAAACTACAAAACATAGGCACTTGAAATTTTGCACAGGGATTCTTTATGTATAATGCGTAAGATCCCCCTAAGGAGGGGTTTTTGGAAATTCACCTCCCAAGGGGGTAGAAAGGGGTTTGGAAAATAAACCCCCCAAGGAGGTTACAAAAGGGATTAAAATTTGAAATTTTGTGCAGGAGTTAAACCTAACCCTTCAAAAACCCAAAGTTGCGCCTTTCACCTGCGCAATAAAGAAGCCAACGGCACTCTTATCACCTTATGGCAAGGGGTCCCTATCGGTCATGCTCCATATCCCAGATACCTAGGTGTTTTCTTGGACAGAACGCTGTCTTACAAGGTTACCTGTAAGAATGTGAGGAAGAAAGTCACCGCACTTAACGGCCTTCTTCAGCGACTCATATCGTCAAGATGGGGAGCCTCACCACATGTTCAGTGAACTACCGGTCTGGCGCTTTGCTATTCGGCTGGCGAGTTTGCATGTCCTGGGCTGGGAGTCGTTCCGTGCATGCTGGCCAGGTGGATATAGCTTTTAACCAAACTTGTCGTGTAATTACGGGCTGCGTTAAGCCGACCCCAGTAAACATGCTATATTCCCTGGCTGGTATCGCTCCACCCAGGGTTCGAAGGGAAGTCGCTAGCTCTATCGAAAGAGCCAAGGGAGAACGAGGCCCCCATCACCCTATGCACGGCTATGTGCCTGTCCGTTAGCGGCTCAAGAGTCGCGGTTGTCCTTATTTACACCGTCGACCCAGGCTTGGTTAGGAGAGAAAAGTGAGAGGAGGAACAACCCCTTTCTCTACTCCCCCCTCGTGTGTGCTTAGCACCCGGCCATGACCTGCTGTGGCAAACGTGGAAGACCCTCAACAGATTGAAGACTCAAGTCGGCCGTTGCAAAGAAAACCTGACGAACTGGGGATACATAGAACCAGCCAAAAACATATGTGATTGTGGTGCCTCCCCGCAAACCATGGCCCATCTGCTTTCTTGTTCCACGTGCCCTGACACATGTGTTCAGAAAGACTTGCTGCGCGCTTACACTAATGCTGTTCGGGTGGCGGAGTACTGGTCTGGCAAAATTTAGCCATCGACTCGCTAAGAAAAAGAAGAACACCCCTTTGATAGGTAAATGTCCGAAAACCCCTTTTGAGTCGGAACTTACACTATAAAATAACCCCAGTAGAAAATTTTAAGTTCAAAATTTTAACCCCTTTTTAACCCTCTTAGGGAGTAAAATATTAAAGGGGAGTAACCCTATCCGTGAATAAAGTTCAAAACCTATTGAATAAATTTGACAGTTTTGTATAGGTTAATGTGTAGTCCACTGTACACACACGATGGCGATTGGCACATAAATACAGTGCGATGGTCTGTTCTGTATATATTGTTTTTTCGCCAAAGTCATTTTGTTAAGATATAACATATTTCATTACCCTTTTTTATGTAAGACAATGATTTTCGAAAACTTCCAAAACTTCCGAAACTTTGGAAGTTTTCGGGAATAATTCCGGAAGTATTCTTGGAAAACTTCCAAAGTTTCGGAAACTTTCCGAAGTTTTCACCTCTAATTGGAATCCAAACCAAATCCATCATCTATAAAATAAGTAGGTACACAGTTTGTGTTGAACCACTAAATGAAACGATCATTAAATTGATTTTTTATAAATTGCTCACTTAGCTACATATTTTTTAACGTAGGTAAATTAATTTAGGTCATTAGATTTTTTTTATTTTTGATAAATTGTGAAGTCCGATATTTTTAGAGGCTTGTGGACGGTGTTTAAGACATAATACGAAGGTATTGTTATTCAACCAAAAATCTGTAATGTCACCTACTGTATTAAAAAATTATATAAATGTATCATCATAAGTCGTAAACATTTAATGTATCATAATAAAAGTAAACCAAACTTTTTATATTCGACTAGAAGTATGGTGAATTAATGTTTGTCCGAAATTCGTGATAATTTATCTATCTAAAATTCCTGATTATTTATCTATAAAATTCCTGTTAAAATGTCTTAAGTTTTAATTGGCGAAAAAGACAGCATCTAGGTTAGCTGACATATAAATAATTCAGAAACTTATCTGCCAGTGTGGTGAAAATAGCACTTATTATATGTGAAATGAAACATTACAACTCGCGTAGAAAATTTAATACATAGTGAAACATTACAACTCGCGTAGATTTAATACATAGCTACTTAATTATAAACTTATAAATTTTTACACTATTCAACAAAAAACGTTTTTCTGAAACAAATACATGAGTAGGTACGCGTTATATTTCTTGCCTGTGCCGATGCCCTTTGTTTCCTTTGTTGAAATTTCGAAGGGATTAAAACAAATTGTTATAAACGTATCCCAAATTTATTTTTAAATAAGTATTTTATGTAAGAAATTAATCTCTGGCAAAAGGCGTGCTCGGGTTGGTGGTGAAGCTGAAGATACCACCGGTAACACTGAAACAAATAGTTTTACGATTAATACACTACATGTAATATGGCTAGTATTCATGACGAATAATGTACCGGCTGTACGTTTTATATTATAAATAACTATATTTAATATAAATTGAAAACCAGTAGAAAATACTTTAAACGCAAAACTAAAGAGAGTTTACAAGAACACTATAAAGAAAACTTTACAGTTATGTAAAATATTTTTCAACAAACAAATAAGTCAACTAATTTAAATTTCGTTTTAAAGAATGATCAAAGCGAAGCAAGAACCTGAACGAGCGAAAAAAACGTATTACCCCGCTTTAGATGCAAGTCCTCCAAAAGCGACGTCTCTAGAGCCAGTGCACTGAACAAGCACCGCTTGATCGTAGCTATTGCACCGGTTGGCAACAAAACGGGCTCCATTGGTTGCTTCGGCGAGGACGGACTCAGCGAAGAACGCGTAAGCCAGGGTGAGAGAACAGCTCGTGTCGAGCCCGCAGCCACTCTGGTAGCTGCCGCCGTTGGGGTAGAAGTCGAGGTGGCCGAGAGGCAAGTCGTAGCCGCGGATGCCGGCGGTCGTGTGGAGCACCTCGACGACGGCGGCGGCGTTGGTGCTAAGCCGCTCGGGGTGGTGGGACCACCCGTGGAGAGATGGGTCCAGTGCTGTGTGAAAGGTAATTTTCTTGTTAATGTTAGTTTAGTAGGCAGAGAAGCTGGCGACCTGGTGATTGTTCGCGACCAGACCTTGCTTATCAGATTTCAAAAAAGTCATACGACCAATCAGACTCACCCATGATCGAGTCAAATATAAAAGACAAAAAATTATGACATGAGAAGTTATATCAGTTGTACGGTGAATTTGAGTTTTGAAAGAACGTTGGGTTTGTTTACTATGTATTTATTCGGTTGAATATAAATATTACGTTTTACTTTTTGTTGACGATTAGTATTATATTCTAACTATTGATTGACGATTATTATATTATCAAATTAGTAGATTACAATTTATAAAATGTAACTTTCAGTTTTCCATTCATGTTCACACATATTCACACAAATTCATGAGATGTTTTAGATAAGTGCAAATATCGTATGAATAGATAAAATGCTCCACAAATAATAAGCGCTTCAAATAACTCATCACCAAATTGACAAAAACATCTACAGTGCAGAAAAATACTGACAACCTTGTGGAGGCAGTTTCAACGATTCCAATATAGACATTACGAATACAGTGATATTTCCCCGTGAAATAAAAGAGTGTCAAACACTTCTGTGTTTCGGGGAAAGGGCACTAAAGCTAGTGAAATTACTGGGTATTGAGACCTACTAACTGTCGTCTCGGTGTAGCGGGCGCAGGGCGGTGCCAGACAGTAACTGCTTAGTTACTGTTTGACACTGATATGTCTAAGGGCAGACGTGGCGCTTACCATCAGCAGGCGTACGATCTGCTCTTCTTGTTACACATTGCAATAAAAAAAAACCGAAAAAACTTACCGACAAGATGAGGAACAGTTCCGAAGATGTTCCTAGCGGCAATGCCAGCGACGTGTGCTCCCAGGCCGTGACCGACCAGCCTGACGTTGCCGACTGGGTAACCGAACTCGGAGATAAGGATGTTGACGAAGCTAGCAACGACCCTGCCGGCTTGGGGAGCTTCGGACACGCCCTGTGAGTACATGGCGGAACCGATGCTCCAGTCCACGGCGATCACGTTGACGTCGGCGGCTTGTAAAGTGGCTGGAAAAGAAGATTGATGTATTATTAGAACAGTTTGCGAATCAGACTGAGGGTCTTTTGGTTTATGGAATAGAAGTGAAGTATAAAAACGCTTAATTTTTGTGTTAAAACATAATAATGCAGGCCCAAAAACGCAACATCTGTAAACAAAGTAATTTTTGAGAAGAATCTAAACATCATAGACGCCGGTATATTATCAAAGCCATAATATTGTAATCTGCTCAATAAATTTCTCGTAATAGGTATTGTCGGTATAGGTATTTATTTTAACGAAAAAAAAAATGGTAGATCATATACATTGACCACATAGTTAGTAGCTTAGGCGCTTGTGTTATGTACCAGAAATATAACAAAGGCACAGGTCAGACACAATTTTTTATCACTCAAATGTTTGTCCTATGTATACCAGGCATAGAGCGGGATCATGGGTCATTATCATATTATCAAGCGCCAATAAGCCTTTAAAATAAAAATAACGGCGTGATTTTTACGATTGCCTTCCCTAAATCTTTATTAAATACTACCCCCGCGGTTTCACCCGCGCGTAATTTCCTTTTTCAACTATCCCCCTCTATCTGGGATAAAAAGTATCCTATGTTCTAATCCCGGTTATAAAGTAGGTATACGTGTGCCAAGTTTCATTTAAATCCGTTCATCCGTTCTTGAGTGTAATAATAGTGTAACTAACACCAACTTTCTTTTATATATATAGATTTGATCCACGCTGGTTGAAACTGAATATTTTAAGCTATTGCATAGCTTTTATCGCTGGATTTGAGCGCGGCAACCGAATCAAGATATTCCGTAACGAAAATCTTTGTGACGAAAAAACCTGACACTCGTCTAACGTCGTATCAGTTCGGTGGACTTCGGCACGGACTAGAAGTAGGTATGCGATAGATTGTACGAAGGTCGCACGGATCGAGAAGAGCGGTTTTGATAAAAAAATGCTATGCAATAGCTTTACCGCGGCAGTCCCCAAGTGCCACACGAATTTTTTTTCAGCCGAGGAACAGGTAACTAATTAATGTTGATACTTTTATTAACAAACTAGCCGTCCGCCCGCGGTTTCACCCGCGCGTAATTTCTTTCATCAAATATCCCCCCCTTCCTCCCACATTTCCGGGATCAAAAGTATGTTCACTATGTTCACCGGGGATAGTGTAGCTATCCAACAGTGAAAGAATAATTATTCAAATTGGTTCAGTAGTTTCGGAGCCTATTCAATTCAAACAAACATACAAACAAACAATCAAATCTCTCCTCTTTATAATATTAGTATAGATAGATTAACATAAGTTATTCGTACAATATAATGTACTAAAATATACTTACAAGACACCATGAACGACATGAAGTTAGTGAAGTCTCCATTGCTGTGGATGGTGAGTACGGTAGGGAGCATAGTGTTGAACTGGGACACGCTGATGGAGGCGATGGAGGGGAACAGAGGCTGGCTAGTCCCTGGGTTGGCCCTGGAAATTAACAAGAAACAATTGTTTAACTTAGTAGTTACTACACTAGGAGGACGTTATTATTGTGACAATAACGTTCTCTTAGCCGAGTTTTTGGCTACCGGCGCCAATATTTACGTTACGTACGATCAACCAACTATGCAAGTTATAATATTTTATATTGCACAAGTGAGTGCGCACTGTTCGCAAGCACAGCAATTTCTACTCTCTCCTACACTCCCTATTCCCTCACTCTCATTAAACGCGTTCGTTTGTGATATTTACTTTGTATCGTCCAAAACGATAATAAATATACCAACGACCGTACATTTCTAATCAGCATTGTTCTGAATATGAAATTATGAAAATCTAGCTTCATGAAGACTGAACGACGTAACAGTAAAGCTAAAGTATCTACTCGTTTAAGTAAAGTTTCCCTATTTGTAAGGAATAACTTACCTGGTGAATAAGTGGAAAATGACATCATTAGGTCCCAAGCTGTGGCTCGAAACTGAAAAATAAAAAGTTTACGATATAAATTATGCGTTTATTTTAATTAACGTTTTCATCAAGAAACATAAAAGTTAGCTAGTTGTTTTATATTATTGTTTGTCCAAAACGTTGTTATATGTAGTATTATTATGCGTCAATAATAGGTATATGAATTACTTCGTACCTTCTGCATCAATTGAACATACGCAAAATTAATCATTTAGGGGACTCTAGGAGCCTTACACGTGAGTTGCATTTATTGATCTGATCACGCTAAGTAGGTAAATAATTGTAATCATTGTCCTAGTTTGAAAGATTGCACAATCAGTTCTTCAAATTATTAAGTATATTTTCCTTTTCAAATATCACATCGCGACGTCAAAACCTGCTGAAATTCATACTTATATCTTGATAGAGTAGATACGTATTATCATTCCACGAATAATTAATAATACCTACTTTCATTGCTCTGTTTACTTGTGTGGAAGCTCTACCATGATAATTGTATCGGAACGTATCACAAAATATAATAGTATAGCTTTCCGCACGCGGTTTCACCCGCGCGTAATTTCTGTTTTCAAATATCCCCCCTTCCCCTCACATTTCCAAAATCAAAAGTACCCTATGTCATCCGGGAATAGTGCAGCTTTCCAACAGTGAAACAATTATTCAAATCGGTTCAGTAGTTTCGGAGCCTATTCAATACAAACAAACAAACAAATCTTTCCTCTTTATAATATTACTAGCGGGCGCCCGCGGTTTCACCCGCGTGGTTCCCGTTCCCGTGGGAATTGATCAATCAATCAATTCAATTTTTCTCGCCGTAAAAACGATCCTTGAACTCCAAGGAACATTTAAAAAAAAATTGGCCAAATTGGTCCAGGCGTTGTTGAGTTATGCGCTTACCAACACATTTTGCGATTCATAATATTAGTATATAGAGTGTTGTATTATTATTCTCCTAGGGTCAGTTACACACAGATAAGATCTAGGTATGTATCTGTTTATCTCTTTTCATATTTTTCAAAACGAAGACGGTGGTAAAACTGGCACTTAGTATTCGTAAGTATGTGGTCGCAGTTCAAATCTTTTCTAAACTATTTTACAAACTGCACTTGTTTATAGAATATAGAATACCCACTGACCTCCATTATAATAGTACGATAATGGAGGTCAGTGAGAATACCACAGTACCTGCCACAGCAGCGCTGATCAAAAGGAAAAACTTCACTAGACCGTTCATTTTGCCGACTAACTAGCACTTTGATGATACGGTAAGCTTTATATAAACGTATGATTAATACTGTAATCAGATTAATATCGTAATAAAAATGTCGGATTAAAATAATTCATTTTCTACTTTAATTTATGATAACAGTCCTAAATGATTAAAGTGGCCGAGTACATAAAAAGTGGTTCTGCCCTAAGAGTTTCGTGTTGGTTGAGGTTTTGGGTTCTATCATATTATGGTTGAGATCTTCTAATAACTAAGTGGCTAAGTCGCTCGGGTATAAAACCAGGTACGAGGTGTCGCAGGTACGATTTCCACCTTGGGTCCGATTGATGGTAGGACTTTTTCAGACTGGGCTGGTCAATAGCCACAAGGCTGGCACCGGCTCGTTCTAATCGGGTGTGAAGGAGAAACTGGGGGAGTTTAGTGGGTAGTGGACGCTTCAGTCTCGAGTCCCACACACGGCCGCGGGTCTAGCTAGCCTGCGGTTATGGTGCATAAACGCATTCACAGTTCTGGCTGTTCCGGCAGTATTTATGTGGGAACCAGAACCCTTGAAGTCAAAGGCTAGCCGATCAGACGAGCCTATTATTTGGCAGCACAGCCAGTTGCGACGCAATGGAAGAGGCCGCAGTGGCCGTTTACCATCAGATGGACTGCGTGCCGGTCTGCAAACTGGGGGCTTAGACAAGATGACATCGCTTCATAGCTGGCGAATTTCGCTATATCCAATTTGTATGGATTTGACAGATGCCATAGAAAAGTCACGTGTTGAAAGTATGGGATTTGACATTCGCTATCGTAAATTGAGCTATAGCGAACGTCATAAATTCCGCTTGTCTAGGGGGGCAGATCTAGCATTAAAAAGGCTTCTCTCAGACCCCGCAGACCAGACACGTTCATCAAATAAAAAAAAAATATTTATTCCTAATCGTGTCAGTAATAAATATTATATTAACCGGATATTTGTATTTTAATTCCAAATCGAAAGTAAATAACCAATAATTATAACGAAATTTCAAGATATGTCAGTTTATCGGAGACACTGGCGGCTTTTCCTTGGAATTTAATAAGACTCTATTTGTCAACTAATAACATTGCAACAATTTGAATTGAAACCTTTTAAAGTTCTAGTCAAAATATGATACTTTTTTTATGTCAGCCACGAGGCTGGTGATAGGCATACAGCCTGCCTGATAGTAAGTGATTACCATCGCCTTTTGGACGCCAGAAGTACGCCAGAGAGGCATCGATTGCAGTTAGCAAAAAAGGTTCTTCCCGCTGTCGATGCTTTGCCCTCGCCAATTTTATTGAGCTCTCTCCAGAGCTTACCTTACTCACCGACAGAAAGAGCATAAAAAAGTGCACAACGCCGCTAAAGAAGTTTTCACTTCAAAAATAGAGCGCTATTTTACTGTGGTCTCCTGTAAGGCGGAGGTACTTCCACAAAATGAATGATTGAATCGAGTGAAAGGTCCACTTTGCTCTACTTCTTTTCAATAAGTCGTGTATCACATAAGAGAGCTGCATCACAATACCTGCTACTGCAACGCTTACCATTTGAAGACGCTAAAAGCCGTACCTCTTGACGACTCAACTGATGTATGTATTATAGATTAATAAGCGTTTTATACAGTATTTTAATCTTAGATTATTTTTTGCATAAAACCGTCAGATTACTGTGTCATTTACTGAGCTGTTCTAATAAGATAACAGATATTGATTTCTATACTAAATATTTTTACTACTACTAGGTTTCATATTTATTTGCATTTGATTTTTGAGTTAGAAGCTAGTTTTTTAAAGAATTATACTAAGTCTTGCAGTACACTTTACTGTGCATGTAAATATAAAAATCTTTACGAGATAGGTGCTTCAAATAGATATTATTAATGAATGTTGATCGAAAAATTGTACCCCTCTATTAGAAGACCTTATTGGGGATAATTATATTAAGAATTCTAAGAAAAAATAAACAAAATAATTGTAATACAGTGAAGTTACGACTAATTTTATAAGTAAAATAATAGTCAATTGATTTTACAAAGCAGCATTTAATTTTCATATAAATAACACTATCATGGACCTCAGCTAATCTCCTCGCACTCATTGATCGGCTTCATATTTATTGAGGTAGAATTGGGTTGACAAGCTTCCTGAAATAAAAAAATGAAAAAATTGAATCATAGTTTATGCCTTGACATTCTAAAGTTAATTATCGTCATCGTCTATTTTCCTACCCTTATCCCACCACTAAGTAAGGTAGCCAGTAAAATCATGTTTTTTTCCTTTCACTCACTCCTATCAGCCGTCAATTCTACGTTTACTTCTTACATGTCCATATTATCATACTTCACGCAATCTATCCACGCCTTTCTTAGCTTTTCAATGCTTACATCTCCATCTATATACAGGGTGTCCAGTGGCAGATTTCAAAGTTTGAAAAATTGTAAAAAAAAAACTACAGCTCTAATAAAAAGTATGTTTATTGTAACTTAGAAACAATTAATGCGGATTTCATTTTTTGTAAACCACGTTCTCCAGATGGCGGCCATCGACCCTGACGCACTCTTCGAGTCTAGCACGCACGTTTTCAAAAACGCGTTTACACAGCGACTGGAAAATCCTGCCGGTTTCGGCTCGAATATTTTCTTTAAGTTGTGTCACTGTGCTCGGATTTGTTTTGTAAACAACGGATTCTAGATATCCCCATAAAAAAAAGTCACACGGGCTTAAATCTGGTGACCTGGGTGGCAACGGTATGGTGTCGTTTCGGGATATGTTTTTTTCAGGAAATAACTGCTGCACTGCATTAATGGACACATTAGCAGTATGAGCTGTGGCCCCGTCTTGCTGGAATCACGTGTTTCGGTTGAAGTATGGACTATTCTGTAGTTCCAGTCTAAAAAAGTCATTTATCATCTCGGTATATCTCTCCGAATTCACAGTTACAGTTTCTTCGGATTTTCAGTGACAGAAACCATAAACGTTCAACATTTTCGTCTGTGGCTACTGTTGGTGTAGGTCCTAGTCTGGGTCTATTTAATGTTGATCCTGTAGCTCTGAAGTTTGCTACTCATGTCTTAATAAGGTTGATCGATGGTGCATCACGTAATCGACGAATACCGTAACGATTATTAAATCGACGGCGTTCAGACAACGAAAAACCACTAGAAAATTACGCCTCGACGGCATAAGCGTGGTGCTCTCCACTCCACTGTTCCATGGCTAATAAAAAATCCGCAGCGTTTGCGCTTTCAACGACACCCCCCGCGCCCCTCTCACGTATTGCGTTCAGAACTTATGTTTGTTCAAACTTTGAAATCTGCCACTGGACACCCTGTACATATTCATCACTCTTTTAGTGACGTGTACCTATATCATCCCTCATATCATGCCCATACCATGCCAATCTTACACTCCTAATCTTATCCATTATCGCTGCCACTTTCATGCTTCCTTCTTACAGCTTAAAATGTGTAAAAAACAATAAAACTCTCACTTTATTGTTTCCAAAAGCTTTAATATACGGTTCCTCGGCAGGATGAGGCGGTTCTCTGTAAAGCCTCCGCAGCTGAGGAGCGAGGAGCTTAGGCGCAGGGGGGACGTAGGCCTTGCCACGCACGCGGTTGACGCGTGACACCGCTGCGCCTACGCACATGGTGACTACGCACCCGGCCAGCGTGTACCACATGTACGACACGCGAAGCATGGGGTTAACTTCTTCACTGGAAAATATTAAAGGTAACTATTATGGATATAAACATATTTATGAGCTAATTAGAAGAATCAAAAAATAAAAACATTAATTTTCAATAATCTTGAATATGTTTCATACATCATTTCACCATCATTTACCAGTTGTACATACAAGTCTTTATAAGTAAACAGATAGAGCGCATTGATATAAATTAATAATAAGATAGGACCAAAAATACTACCCTGCGGGACACTTATTTTTATGGAGAGTTAACAAAGTATTGAATTGTTTTTGAAGAGAACTAATAACTTATACTCAAGGCCTTCATCCCACTCAACAAGGTAAATACGCAAAAAATCTCATCGCAGTTTATTTTGATTCTAATTTT
This sequence comes from Mecyna flavalis, assembly GCA_949319885.1. NCBI lineage: Eukaryota > Metazoa > Arthropoda > Insecta > Lepidoptera > Crambidae > Mecyna > Mecyna flavalis. Next base: position 15,515,871 of record OX439426.1, read on the forward strand.
CTCTCTCAGGGACTCGTACTCACATGATTCCAGGAGTCTCAGTGGTTGTTTCTACAATCGTGAAGTTATACTGGCATCCAGCAGTAGTGAGCTCTTTGTGTTCGTGGACAATTTGGCCGCGAGCAATAGCCATTTGGGCGGTCAAGCACCACCACGACATCGTCGCCAAACCACTTATACCACCCACTAATGCACCCTAATGTAATGAAAAACATCTATTAGCTCCAAAGAAAGTACATTGGACAATAAATTATACACGCGGTAGGTGCTACCAATCTTTTGTTTAGTTATTTTTTTAGTTAATTCATATTCCTGTTTCGAATTTGCCTGATTCTTGTAAGATATTTTGACCTAAATTAATAGCATTATATCGAAGATTTTATGATTTTTTTAGTAAAAAAGTATCTTTATCTTACTTCGCAACATCATTAGAGAAAATTTTCTTGTTCTGTGATTAGGCTAATAAGGTATTGTAACAATAAGAAGATGAGTATCTGATATTCCAATTTCAAGTGTCAATTGATCAAATAGTTTTATAGGTAGCCAAATTGGAAGCGAACTTACAGTAGCATCAACCCACGGCATTAGGATCCCCATGGTAAAAACTCCCAGTTGTGGGCCCATCGTCATTGCCTCTAAAGTCATGGTTAGTTGTAATATTGTACCCATTTTTTCAACGATAAACACCAAGGCTGAAAGTTCGAAAATGTCAAATACTGGAAACTACTTATACAGTGCCACAGATAATATAAAATTGTGCTTCAAAGTAAAAATTATTCCAATACTTTAAAACGTGGCAATGACCAAAAGCAAGACAAAATCTGTCATGTGCGTACATTTTTTTCATCACACGAAAATTTACTTTTAAATTGAATTTGTTCCTAATAAATGCAGAAGCTAGCTTAAAATTTCTCTCTCATTTTTAGTAAAGAAATTCTTTTAGGTAAATTTATGGAATCATTTAATTTAACATTGATCAGGATGCTGCGACAGTCATCAAAAACAATACTATACTCTTAAACCAAATTACACATCAGAATGAAAAACTATTTACCTACACATAGAGTGCCTAGAAGAATCACGACGCTCCTCATCAGCCAATTGGCTTGCTTATCTGACAATTCTCTTTTGAAGAAAGGCTTATAAAAGTCTTCCAAGACCACAGCTGACATAGAGTTTAGACTGGTTGATAATGAACTGAAAAATAAGACATTTGGTACTGAATGCTTTGTCACACAACTTTTTATTTTATTTAAGGCGTTAGATGGATTCGACAGCAATTTTTTTCTATGACATGCGCGAAAATAACTCTACCTTAACTAAAAAAATAATTTCTCTCAAAAATTTTGTTATGCGTCGATCCAGCCAATGTTTATTTTCTACGAGTATACTGATCGGTACTGGCATGATTCTGTCAAGCAGCATTGTAGAAAAAATGTACCTCAGTGCGGCGCTGAATATTCCAGCTACGAATACTCCAGGCAAACCTGGAATGTCGCCCAAGACATCCATTACCAGCAATGGTAGTAACTGGTCCTTTGCTTTAGCCAGCTGAAAGGTTTGAACTAACTTTGTAAACAAAGTACATATTAAAATCCATGCTCCGAGGAACTTGATCGTTTTCGAAAATACTAACATTTCAAAATGAGGAAAGTGAATAATTTAATTAAATGCACATCACATGCGAAAATGTGCAATTAATGACAATCGCTCATATCGATCAATCAGGTAATTCACGTAACTCCTGATTTGATCATTTTACTGATTACATTGAAACAGAGATAAAACAAAATTGTGACAAACAAGATAACGCAAAATAATACAAATATCAGCCCATATTGAAAACAGAAGAAAGAGTTTATAGGGCAATCAACAGACCTTAAAGCGGTTACGCACTATGTCCGATCCGAATCCGATCCGAATCCATCCGTCTCCGTAAAATGACGGACCGGAGTAGCCGTAGAACTATTTCTAGGTGATTTATGCACTAGATCCGTCGTCCGTCATCCGATTTTCTTTGTGATTTTGATTTCACGGAGACGGATCGGATTCGGATCGGACGTAGTGCGTAACCGCTCTTACACTGATAGATATAAAAGAACCAAGTGAAAATTAGATAAAGTTTAAGTTAAGAAGTATTTATTTTGTCTATGCAGAAGGTTTACCTTAGTTTGCAAAGGATCGCAATCGTAAAATCGGGCGTAAATCAACAGCCCACAATACAAGCAGAAACAATATATCAATGAAATCCCGATGCAGAATATCACCACTGCCCTGAAAAATAGTATTAATAATATTTATAAAGCTGAGATATTTCGTCATATTAAAGTTCTAGGAATAAGTTTAGTGGAGTTAACATTTCGTCACAATAAGCCCTAGACTAAGTTACTAAAAGAGTAAAAGATTTCGGCTCCTAAAATTAAAGGTAGGTAGTTTCTTAAACCAGTTATTCCAGTTTAGACTTGCGTTAAATTAAAAACAAAATTATTTGTAAGGTCCTTGATTACTAACCATTTAGCTCCACGCAATGTAGGCAGAGCCAGATACCGCTGCACCATAGTCTGATTTACAGAGTTGGCCTGAAGCCAGTATATAAGACCTCCCACCACCAGGTTCCAGATTGTGTGCCTTGCCAAAGGATTAGGATCCCAGCTGGAAATAAACCACTTATAAACATGAGCCTATTGTTGCTCCCAGAACATTAAAACCGGCCAAGTGCGAGTCGGACTCGCCCATGAAGGGTTCCGTAGCAGCAAGTATCATCATAATATAAAAGTTCTTGTAGTTCTTTGTAAGTTTGATCGACGTTTTTATATTTGAGTTGATTGAATGAGAGGAAAATTGCGGTTTACGATTTATGACGTTTTAAAAAAAAACTAATTACTTGATCTCGTTCAAACCAATTTTCAATGGAAGTTTGCATGGTAATGTACATCATATATTTTTTTTAGTTTTATCGTTCTCTTATTTTAGAAGTTAGAGGGGGGGTGACCAACATTTTACCACTTTGGAAGTGTTTTTCGCGCAAACTATTCCGTTTAGAAAAAAATGATATAAGAAACCTTATCATCATTTTTAAAGACCTATCTATAGATACCCCACACGTAAGGGTTTGAAGAAAAAAAAATTTTAAGTTTCAGTTCTAAGTATGGGAAGCCCCAAAAATTAATAAAGTAAAAACTTGATCTCGTTCAAACCAATTTTTAATGGAAATTTGCATGGTAATGTACATCATATATTTTTTTTAGTTTTATCGTTCTCTTATTTTAGAAGTTAGAGGGGGGGTGACCAACATTTTACCACTTTGGAAGTGTCTCTCGCGCAAACTATTCAGTTTAGAAAAAAATGATATAAGAAACCTTATTATCATTTTTAAAGACCTATCCATAGATACCCCACACGTAAGGGTTGGAAGAAAATTTTTTTTTTTGAGTTTCAGTTCTAAGTATGGAGAGCCCCTAAAATTTATTATTATATTTCTATTTTTGTATGAAAATCTTAATGCGGTTCACAGAATACATCTACTTACTAATTTTCAACAGTATAGCTCTTATAGTTTCGGTAAAAAGTGGCTGTGACATACGAACGGACAGACAGACAGACAGACAGACAGACATGACGAATCCATAAGGGTTCCGTTTTTTGCCATTTGGCTACGGAACCCTAAAAAGGAATATAAAAATAAATATTAAAGTAATTAATATTTTTTGGAGAAATAAATTGTATCCAAAAAATATTTTTACAAAATTTAAAATCTTATCGATAAGTTTGTAAATAATGCCTGAAAAGGTTGAAGAAATAGCTATACATTCTTGATAAAATTCAAACAAATCAATGTATAATACATAATTATGAAAACTATTGTTTGTTTATCTGTAGAAAACTATTGTTTGTTTATCTGTACTCTGTTTCCCATTTTCGGGCTAGATTACTTTATTGTTTAAAAACTACTTAAAATGATTAAGGATAAATGTATTAAAAGCACTACAATACAAGTAAAATACTTGGTTTATACAGTGGGTGGAGTAATATAAATAATAAACGTTTTTCTAGACGAGCACTATTTGAGACCATTGCGTAGGATGTACGAACTCAATCATGCTGTCAGAAAGAAAATTAAAGGAACTTATCTATTAAAGTTGTCGTGGGTTGAGAATAACAATTTAAAAACAGATTTACAAAATACTTTTAGTGGTGGTGCAATATACCTAAACAACGACGGACAACAACAACCACAATAACGGACAACATGGCCTTCGTTAATCTGATTCCAAAGTAGTTTATTAGCTTGACTTGTATTGTGGGTATAAGGTTATTCTATTTGTGATTGAAACCCAAAGACCCTTGGCGCATAGAGCAAGTCCAAATACGTATCGAGCCAGTCAAAACCAGTTAGTCGTTCGTCAAGCCTATGACTATGTTCTTTCTTTACAAAATAAATTTAACTAAGGTAAAAATACATAAGGGGAGTGTTAATGGAATCGTTGGAAGTGGAAGGCCTAGAAGGACATTCCAGGACCAGATAGGTCATGTCCTGAGGAAAAGCCAGGTCAGGAGTACCCTAAACCGACGGGCATGCATGAAAAGACTTATGAATGTGGAGGTAGCAATAGTTATGAGCCAGGATCGTAGCGAGTGGAAGGAGTTGGTCTCTGCCTACTCCTACGGGAAAAAGGCGTGACTTTATGTATGTAGTAATGTATGTATAATTTATAATTTTCACATTATTCAACATTTTGTTTGTTCGTGCATAATTATTATGTATGAACAATATAAGACGTTGTTTTACGTACTTGGGTGCTTCAATGCGGCCGCTGTCCATATTCCTTTGCCACACTACGCCGATCCCGCCTACGTCCAGCGTGCCCTTGACCGCCACCAGCGCCATGGCGCCAAACATCGCTGTGATCTGGATAACATCTGTCCAGACCACTGCTTGCAGACCACCCTAGAAGGTATTAGAGATATTGTTGTGTTTTTGGTTGGTTGTCTTGTAATGTCTCTACATAATAATTTATATTTTATTATTTTTTTTTATAAGGAAGCAGTCAGGATGACCTCACTCCACCTGATGGTAAGCGGATGTAAGGTCCAAATATAAGGTTGACTGGCTCAATAGAACATATTACCCATTGAGCCAGTCACCCTTACCCTGAAGGCCTGCTGAGATGCTGCTTCACGCATCGCCTAAAAAGCCCAGGATTATAGGAGGAAGGAAGCACGTGAGCCGGAAGGGCATTCCATGACCTATTTGATTATTTTCACGCCATGATGTACTTTTTTTCCTATTGGAAAAGAACGCATTGCAACGACGCCTGCCTGACCACGTGTGGAGGTCGGGGCTAAAGACGTTTGTCCCACTACCCACTAAACTGGTTGGACAAGCTGGTTCTAGCCTTTTGGCTAACCTACATAGGTACAACACTCGGAATTCGGAACCCAGCTAAAGTGTGTAGTCATGAAAGAACAAACAGGGATTCATTATTCAGATTGAGGACCCTTGTTTTTAATTTTCTAGTTTGAAACTAGGCAAAATCAGAGGCGGCGGAAGGCGTGGGCGACGTGGGCCACCGCCCACGGCCTCGCGGTCCAAGGGGCCTCGCGCCTCGAAAGCCCGCCGTGAACGCAAATCTAGCATCTAGCAATAAATAATAAAAAAACCGGCTAGCAAGTATCTGGCAATACTAACCTACCACATTCGTTTAAAAAAAATCTAATCTGGCAACATTTGCTGGCGTTTCGGGTGGTGAATGACGCGGGGAATCCTTGCTTCGCCAGCTTAGCCTTTTTTTTCCGGAGGAGAATGCGTTTATGCACCATAACCGCAGGCTAGCTAGACCTGCGGCCGTGTGTGGGACTCGAGACTTAACCACTCAAAGCCGAACCGGCACTCGCGTGCCGCTTAACAATAGATTTTTTATTGTGTCTGGTTTTCCGGGGCTAGAAGGATTAAGCGTCCACTACCCACTAAACTGAGTTTAGTGGGTGTAGTGGACGTTTAGTAAACTCCCCCGGTTTCCCCTTCACCCCCGATTGGGACGAGCCGGTGCCAGCCTTGTGGCTATTGACCAGCCCATCAGTGGGTCGCCCGCTTAGCCTAGTTAACGAATAATTTGTGGACGGAAAAGTCGAAAGCGCGAACATAGATGGGGCAAACAGAATGGGAAATCCCCAGCTAGTTTGGTCAATGAATGCTCACAGGGGGAGTGTGGATAGAAAAGTCGAAAGCAGAAACTTTGACTTAGGAACTTTGTTTGGACTAGTTAGGAGATAAACATACTAAAAGTCCTTACCCCTCCGAGGTCAGCCCGAGGGGAGGGGGCACATGTTTTTTGCTTACTTCTCGAAAACGGTGCTTTGTACGAAATTTTGTAAAAGCTAATTAAATTCTCTACAACTTTGTCTTTTGCACTTTGTATCTATCCTATCGCCAATCGTTGCCTAGCTATGAGCTTCTAAAAGTAGTCAATTTTCAAAAGTGTGTTTTTTTTCTCTGGAGGACTCAGACCGCTCGGATGTCACTGCAGATTACATAACTAGAGCCATGAATGAAATTTATAAGCACATGGAGACTAACAGTGACTGTCAGTTCTCCATTACAGAATTGCGGGCTGCAGTATCAGGGCAAGTGCCAAATGACAAAACGATCATTGGAAAAGATGTTGACTTGGTAGTTCTGCTTATAGCAAGGACTCCACCTGACCATGATATTATCTTTGTCAAGCCTAGTAGAGGTAAAGTACCTACCACCTATTATTCAAGTCAGGAATTGCAACAGCTAGGCCTGAAAGACATATTATTTCTACACGCCCGCACGGGATGCGACACCACTTCTGCTGCAGTTCGGAGAAGCAAAGTTGGTTTTTGTAAACTGTACTTGAAAAAACCTGAGATCCGTCAAGCCGCAGAGGTGTTTTCGAACCCCACTTCATCGCATGCTGACATAAGAAAAAATGGAAACTTATGCTTTTTAAGGTTGTATGGAGCGAAACCATCCAGTCAGTATCAAATGTCCAAACCAGACATTTCCTCCCTTCCACAAACTGAGGGAGCAGCGTTGGAGCACTCTTTCCGAACCATCAGGTACAGGCTTGGCTTGGACAAGACCTTTGTCCTGAACTATGGGGATGGAAACGGAATGAAAGCATGTTCTTGGTTCCTGTTCCAACTAAAGAACCAGCTGCACCGAAAGAAATATTGAAGCTGATATTTTGCCGGTGCACTACTGATTGTAGTAGTGCTAGATGTGGGTGTAGGAAGGCTTCCATTCTATGCTGTGCTCTACCATTTTCCACAATTGCAACGGAAGCTGCACGAATAGCATTTTCATGTTGGAGGACAACGATAATGGGGATGATGAAGCAGAAGTAGTAGCTTACGTTCCATCATCTGCTAACGATTTGACCGATGACGAGAAAGAAGCGAGGCAAAAGTTACGGAACCACAACCAGGCCCGTCATGCCCAAAGAGGAGGCGAGTGGTTAAGTAATCCATTTATTCATGCATAGGAGTAATATTTTTTTAGTTAGTTATGAATTTTGAAATCTACGGTAGTAGCTGAGAACAAATATATGCCAGAAAATGTAAGAGTGTAGAACACATTTTTCAAAATCGACCACTTTTAGAAGCTCATAGCTAGTAGGCAATGATTGGAGAAAGATACAAAGTGTAAAAGACAAAGTTGTAGAGAATTTAATTAGCTTTTATTATGTAGTACAGTAAAATTTCGTACGAAACACCGTTTTCGAGAAGTTAGCAAAAAACCAAACAACGGGACCTTCTTTGTGCCCCACCCCAACTCGGGCTCACCTCGGAGGGGTAAGGACTTTTAGTATGTTTATCTATTAACTAGTCCAAACGAAGTTCCTAAGTCAAAGTTTCTGCTTTCGACTTTTCCATCCACACTCCCCTTGTGAGCATTCATTGACGAAACTAGCTGGGGATTTCCTATTCTGTTTGCTCCATCTATGTTCGCGCTTCTAAGCACATGCAGTCATGCAATCATGCGACGACGCATGTGCCTAATATTTTAATGTATACTCACCGGCAATGAAACTTGGTAACTGGGCTTTTTTCATACAAACATGGTCACTTTAGCGACAGCAAAAGTTGAGCGGTTTTTGGCAATTTTTGAAACTGTGATTCAAAAATTGGGCGTTTGGCCTCTCCATTGATGTAATAATCATTGCACAGCTGCAAATAGTTTTCTATCTATGAGACGCTAAAATGACCATGTTTGTATGAAAAAGCCCAGTTGCCAAGTTTCATTGCCGGTGAGTGTATTTCCAACAGATTTCGATGTGAGAATAAGTGTTGCGTTTCATTGTATGAGAACTTAGAAATAAAAATAAATCCATCCTCTTGTGTCATCCATCAGGGGGCCTCGCAAAATATATCTTGCCCACATCAAAATTTGGTCTTGCCCCGCCACTGGGCAAAATATAGGTAATCTAATTCCAAGTTACGATAGATTTTGCTGCGGTAATAGATTCGTTGCTGTACGCCGCAGATTTTCCTTTTTTGTGTCCAAATACCATGTAACATGGCACACACATTGCACTAACTAAGTAGGTAAATAAACTCGGGTTACATCAGTTAAGTTTACACTTACCGCACTCGTATAGAATATGCAAACCAGGCATACGATTGGCGTGATTATATGAATATCAACGCCGGTAACTGAAACAGATTTAACGTTTTTTAAGCCATTAATTTGATTAAACCAATAATTACAATTGTATAGTCACTAAAGTATTAATTACCTTGATTAAAAGCCAACGCCGGCACGTATATGACAATAGGTAACCATCCTATCTGAAAATAAAAAATCACATGTTCATTCATTTAGGGACTATCCAAATCGATTTCTTGTGTTATATTATATAAATAATTTAACAGAAATAGTAGTCTAAATTTTTTACTTACCAAAGTAAATGTAAATAATATCGACCCGAAAAGTCGCACCCTGTTATCAAACCTCATTGATAAGTACTGCAAATAAGAATTATAAAAATTTTACTCTATAGATGTAACTATACAATCTAAGATTTTTTATCGCGTAATCACTTTCTACCTAACGAATATGTAGGTAGAGTTTAATTATCGTGACAGAATCGCAAAAAGGTAATTGTATGGACTTCAAAAGATTTGTTAAAATATTAGTTCTGTAATTACATCTCAAGTTTTTTAACTTGAAAGAATAAATGTTTTGCATTCAACCTTTAATTGGCCTGATTGAGCTGTATTGGTCCTTCTACAAACAGCTGGAGTTGATCATTTTAGGAAGTTGAAATTCTACTAATTTCCTTGCCGTTCATGGTCAGTTCAATTTGAATGGAATCGAGTAGGACAACCTAAATAAGCCTCGATGGAATTGAAATAGATCTTGTTTAATAAAATAAACAAATGAGTTTTTTGTTTAGACATCCGTCTGCGCTGCACCATATAGTTACTTACCTCGTAGTTAGATGTGATCCGCAGCTGGTGAAAAACTGGCAAATATACTTGCGTCATAACAAAGGACATGAGGAAAATTCCGCCCATTATGAATGCATATTGTGTTCCGTACATATAAACTTCAGTAGGCGACCCTAATAAGGTTATTCCTGACACGAAACTGAAATAAGTAAAGAAAAAGAAAGACGTATATTTCTTGATACTTGGTGTATCTGTAAGTAAAGTATCAAAGTTTTGTCGGAAATCAAACCGAATTTAATAAAAAAACAGTCAACAAGAAAAAGTGTGTAAAATAAATAAATCAGAATACATCAGTCTATAATATGTTAATTGTTTTCTGAGAATATTTAGATTACACTTCTTTCGTGAAAATTTCGTAATGAAGATTATAAATAGCCTTGAAGTGATTTTCAAACATTTTGCGACTTCAGCGAAATTATAATTGCATTATAAAAAAATAAAATTAAATGTATTTAATGCAGAAACAAAGTCCATAGTGTTAGTAACAATTAATCTTAAAAACTATGTTAGTACAAAAAAATATTATTATAAATTTTAGTGTCTTTGGCAAGCTGGAAGTAAGTCCAGTGCCGCATAATGGCACTGTCCACGTCCAGTAATTACTTAATTTACTCACCTTGCCACAAGCGACATAGCCACAGGTACAACCTTCATATTCCTCCCTCCCAAAAGGTAGTCATTTTGTGTGGTCTGCTTCTTCATGAAACCCCAGTACACCCCCACCACGGCACTGATGGCCAACATGAACACAAACACCACATAGTCTACCCATGAGAATCGTTGCATCTGATGCACCATTTCGTTCACCTCCCCTGTCGCCCCCATTTTGCTTAGGCCGAAGGCACTGATATCATAACGTTATGCGACGCCTTAGAGGCACCCAATGTACAAATGGCGCATAACGACGATGCTGTAGCCCAGTGTTATCCAACCTGTGGTTTGCGTACCCATAAGTTCTAATTTTATAACAATGAAACTGCAGATATGAAAATCGTAGATCACAAATCTAGGTATACAGCGTTCAAACAAATTGAAGATGACTCCGTTATGATGACCCCAGAAGTATTATCAACGTTAGTCTTATCCAAAATTTATAATAGAAGATATTTCTGATTAACGCCTCGATGGTCTAGTGGTCGTAATCTCGGGGTTCCATTCCAGGGTCGAGCAAAATTTGTGTGGCTATTTTCGGACATAGCTCGGGTTTATGATTACCAATCTGCACTTAGCAAACGTGGTGATTATGGCAGTACCCATCATTGCAGCGATTACTTGATTTATCATTCATACTGGCTTCCACGATCTCTCAATCGTGCAAATGTTGAGAATCGCTGTCCTAGCTCAATCTGTACAATGAAACAATTACGATAACTCGCAATTTAAAAGAGGATGTTGCGAGATCCCCCTCAATGGCAGCTACGAATCGGGAACTGACTAATACTTGAAGCTTGGAGCATTTGTCGGGGCTTAACAAAGACTTAGGTAGCCACCAAAATCATTCAAGGCTATTATTTTCTATTAACTCTCTACATACCTACTCTCTAGTTAAACTTCTAACCTTATTGACGTTGGCTGCATCGTAAGGGTGTATCAGTACAATACAGATTACTTATGCTCGGAATTGGTTCATTCATTATATTACCTTATTTAGGAATTTCAATTATCTAGTCTAACATCACTTAATTTTGATCCTAGAGGCAAAGAAGCAGGCCATAAAATTTGTTCATCATTTACGGCTTTGATAAACAAAAATCTCTATAACGGATTTTCATTCTTAGACATTCAAACATAAGTAAATATTAAATGTTGTCTGACTAACACATACAAAGAGATCAATATAACTTAATATAATAATAAATTGTACCGTTCTTCAATGACACTGCAAATCTCCCATTGTTATAAAAAGCGTTTATGATCTAAATATGAGCTATGTTAAAATCTTAAAACTTGCGAGGTCTAAATATGAAATTTTAATAAACGTTTAATTAAAATTTCTTATTTAGACCTTTTAATTAAACGTTAACTTATATCATGTCCTAGCAGTCGTCATCTGTTTCTCATACTAGATTAGATGTATCTGTAGCTGGATTAAGCCCAAATGCATCTTTATCTAATAATCACTTTAAAATATACTTACTTACCCCAACACATTTTACACCTGAAATGTATTGTATATTATTTAAGTTTAAAAGTCCGATTACATAGATATTTTAAAATACGATTACGAAGTTTTTGTTGTAAACATTTTTTGGAAAACAACTTTCAAACTTTTCGCGGTCTTCTGTGTTATTCCGTAGTCTATTCTATGGATGAGTTGAAAAACTTTTTGGAATACAGTTTATCTAGCTAGTACTTAAAAATCTAAATACAAATTTAATAATAATTACCCAACTGAATTATGTACATATTGCTTAAATATCAAATAATTTGACTTTATATTTTAATAAAATCATACCTCATTCTTGACAGACTCACTGTATTTAATTCTTTTGCTTGTCTTGTCTAGTCTATGCATTTGCAAAAAAAAAACATTTGTTCGCGCGTTCGCGCGTTTGGTTCAGGCCATAGATTTGGCTATGGTTCGGGATTCGCGCGGGAACTGCGAAACGTGTTGGCGGTCTTTTTGTTTGTCTCAGGATTTTTTTGTAAATTTTCTCGGGTTTATAGTGTATATTTTGTATATATTGTATATATTATTCTACTTTATTTTTAGTTTGTTAATATTTGTAAAAAAGCAGCCACTTCTGGTGAGTTTTTCTGATCCTTTTTTAGTTGGGAGGATGGGGAAGAAGCGCAAAAAAGCGCTCTCCGACTCTCCGAGTCAAAATGTGGTAGAGTCATCTAGTGACTCTGAATATTCTGAAGAACAGGGGTTAGATGAAAGCGAGGATAAGTACTCGCCCTATAGAGTCACGGATTATTGTCGGAGGTATCCAGAGGACAGCGTTGCTGGACACGAGTTCGTAGTTTTCGTAGAAAGCACAAATGACACCTTATTAGGAACCCGGGATATGATGTTTCTCAGCGGTTGTTTCACTCGATTTATAAAAGGCATTAAGTACCTTAAAAAAGTTAACAAATTTAAAATAGGAGTTGTGTTCTCCAGTCCCAATTTTGCCAACGCGTTTTTGGACAACTCGACTTTCTTGCGAGACCAAAATCTTAAAGCGTCCATCCCTGCCGGAACAACTGAGATTACAGGAGTTATCAGCTCTGTACCCACGGACATGAGCAACAAAAAAATATTTAAATCCGTTACCTGTTCGAAAAAGATAATTTGCGTGCGACGTCTCATGCGAAAAGAAAAAATAGGAGAAAAGTTCAAGCTCGTACCTACCCAATCAGTAGCGATAACCTTTGCAGCGTCGACGTCCCTCCCTGACCACGTCTTCATAAAAATGTGGCGGCTGCCTGTTATGCCCTACATTCCACCAGTAAAGCAATGTTTCAAATGCCTAAGGTTTGGTCATTTAGCAAAATTTTGTCATAATTCCCAGAGATGCTCAATTTGTACTGGACCTCACAGTTTTAAGGAGTGTACCACGTCATCGGACAAGGCGACTTGTGTTCATTGTAAGGGAAACCATTTATCAGTGTCAGGACAATGCCCAGTAAAAAAACAAAAAATACTCGAAAATAAAACAAAAGTAACAACTACACCATTTACCGATTTATTTAACAACAAAAATAAAAATTTTCCTTCATTAAACAAAACAGAAAACAGCCAGGAATTAATTAATTTAATATTAAATAATGAGAAAGCTTTAAACCTTATAACAGAGTCTTTAATTAAAGTTTTGACTCAAAACAAAACAAATAACATAAGCATAAGTTCTAAACTTATCACAGATTCTATCAAAGAGACACTACAGCATAAAAACACAAAAACAACATGGGTAAGCCCATTAACATAGCCCAGTGGAATGCACAAAGCTTATTAAGTAATCGACTAGAATTCCAGAAGTTTCTCCATGATAATGGGGAAACTTCTGGAATCATACACATAGCGTTAATTTGCGAAACGTGGTTAAAATCACACATTAATTTTAATATAAATGGCTATTCCATTGTGAGAAATGACTGCGGTAATGATCACAATGGAGTAGCCATACTAGTCCATAACAGTATAAAATTTAAAAAAATAAATACTTTTTTCGATGATTGTTTACAAAATATAACAATTCAAATTGAATTAGGCAAGAAAACTTTAACATTAGTTAGTTTTTACATTCCAGGTAATTCTTTTCCTAGATTTGATAAAATCAGTTTTGATCGCTTATTGCGTAGTCTTCCTAAACCTTTTATTGTTGCGGGTGATTTTAACGCCCACCATACGGCATGGGGCTGTTCACATGTAGATTCTCGAGGTCGTGACATTATGGACGTAATAGATGACAATGACTTAGTGCTCCTAAATAACGGCCAGCCTACAACAGTAGGCTCTCACAATCGGCGACCAAACAGTCTCGACTTAACTTTCGTTTCTTCATCAATAGCTCTGTCATGTGATTGGAAAGTTTATTCTGATTCTCTAGGCAGTTATCATCTGCCCACGCTTATTGAATATACGATTTCTTCTACCCCGCAGCCTCCTTTGGACTCTTCTAATATTCCTCCACATGCCAACCTGAAATTAGTAGATTGGAATGAATATAAAAAGGTGGTAAATAATATGTTAAACGATTTTTATTTTGATAGTTCAGATTTAATTACAAGTTATAATATGTTTTGTAATATACTAGTTGCTGCAGTTAATCAGTGTGTTATAAAATCATCATCATCAATCAATAAGAACTATGAGCAAACTCACAATAAACAGCACAAGAGGGTTCCCTTAGCTTGGTGGAATGATACATGTGCAAAGGCTGTGGCAACTTGTAAACAAGCTTTTATTACTTTTAAAGCAGATCCTAGTCTTGAAAATTATATTTCTTTCAAACGCGCTCAGGCTTTAAAAAAAAGGATTCTGAAACAGGAACGTAAAATTAGTTGGGAGAAGTTTTGTCTTTCTGTTTGTAGGCTTACACCAATGAGTCAAGTATGGGCGAAAATGAAGAAATTTAATAAAAAATCAACCCCACAAAGTGAGCTTTGTAATAATAGTCAAATAAATTCACAAAATTCATTTTTGGGTGATGGCTTTTCTATTGTTGAATTAAGGTCGGCTTTGAGGTCACGAAGGGATACAGCAACTGGGTTAGATATGATATCGTATAAAATGATTAAACTTTTAGACTCATCTAATCTCTCTTCGTTTTTAGAATTGTTAAACTGTCTTTGGTCTGAAAATCTCATCCCAGAGCAATGGAAAACCGATTGTTTGATTCCAGTTTTAAAACCTGATAAAACTCCTCATCTTGCAGAATCATACCGTCCCATAACATTAAGTTCTTGTATAGGAAAATTATTTGAACAACTTATAAAACAGCGTATTGAATATTACATTGAAAGTAACAACATCTTACCCTATAATCAGTTTGGTTTTCGGCGTGGCCGTTCGGCTAGAGAAAGCTTAGCAAGTTTTTCTTTAGATGTTAGTAAAACATTGTCTCAGAATGGTTTCACAGTTGGTGTCTTCTTTGATGTACAAGGCGCTTTTAATGCTATTAATTTAAACATACTCGCAAAAATTTTGTATGATCTGAAATTTCCAGAAAAATTAGTAAATTGGTTATTTAATTTTTTAAACGAACGAAAAGTATTTGTTAAACATGGAAATCAGCTTTTTGGACCAAGGTTTTCATACAAAGGAGTATCCCAAGGGGGTATTTTAAGCCCTTTGCTCTTCATTTTGTACATTTATCAATTGAATAATATTCTAGGTCCCCAAGTAAGCAATTTACAGTTCGCTGATGATTTAGTAGTATATTGTTCAGGGAATAATTTGTCATCTATTTTGGATACACTCAATGCTGCTCTCCAAAGACTAAAGGCTTATTATGATAGTTTGGAATTGGAAATCAGCACTGAGAAAAGTAAGGTTGTTGTGTTCTCTAAAAAGTCAATTCGATCCTCAAATATAAATGTCTATTACGGTGGAAATCGATTGCCAATTGAAGATAGCATTCGATTTTTAGGTGTTCAGTTCCAGAGCAATTTTAAATTTAATAAATATGTCGATTGCTTAATAAATCGTGCAAATAAAGCCTGTAATATTTTAAAATCTCTAACAGGTACATATTGGGGTGCTGACCCAAAAATCTTATTAATATTATACAAATCACTTGTACGAAGTCATTTTGAATATGCTTTTTTCTGTTATTCAGGAGTAAAAAGCTTAGTTGACAAGCTAGATAAAATCCAAAACAGATGCTTACGTATCATTGTTGGTGCAATGCGTTCCACTCCCATTATATCAATGCAAGTGGAATGTAATGTCCCACCTCTGATGCTCCGGTTCAAATATCTTTTGTACAGATTCATCTTAAAAACTTCATCAATAATAGATAATCCTCTTCTTAAAAAATTGCAAGGGTCTTTTGCAAATAATTCTCCTTTATCTTTTTTGTTGGATAACTCACCTGAAATGTTAAAGTTAAGAAATGACTATAACATATATGAAAGTTTATTATTGCCTTGTTATCAAGGCAGTTATTCCTCTAAATTTTTCCATTTAAATATTGTGATTGATAAGTCTTTAAAACAAAGGTCAGATGTTTATTGTTTATTAGACAAATGGATAGGATTTTATCAAATTTATACTGATGGAGCAAAAAATTCAAATAAAGTTTCCTCAGCTATTTATGACATACAATGCAGAAGAGGGTGTGGATATAGGCTTCCTGATGCAGCAAGTATTTTCACTGCTGAGGGATATGGGATCCTTAAGGCATTAGATTACATTGAAACTCAGAAAGGTGTTACAAAATGGGTTATAGTTTCAGATAGTATGAGTGTTTTACAGGCATTAGATAATCCAAGTTTCAATTCTTCAACTAACTACATCATTCATGAAATTAGACAAAAATATTTTGAATTAATGGCATCAAGTAATAGAGACATTATATTAATGTGGACTCCAGCCCACATAGGGGTGACTGGAAATGAACAAGTTGATTACCTTGCTAAGACCATAACAACTAGTTCGTATAGCATTCCTATCACAGCTCTTCCGATCCCCGATTCAGATATTTTGGTTTTGGTAAAAAAGAAATTGCGTGACGAATTTCTCGATACCTGGAAAAAAATTACAGAAACTAAAGGAAAATGGTACATCAATATTAACCATAATATTTCACAGCCCTGGTTCACAAAGGGGTCCTTTTACAGTGGGAGGAAATTTTATTCCATTATCTGTCGTCTCAGACTAGGACATTGTCGCTTCAACGCACATTTACATAAGATAAACATTATTTCATCACCCATCTGTAACTATTGCAGCTCTAATTATACTCAAACTTTGGACCATTTGTTCTTCGAATGCAGCAATTTTGCTCTATCTAGAATCATTTTAATAGATCGCCTTCTGAAGATATTTGTTACTTCTGAAAGTGTCCCGCGCTCTCTTCCAAAATTACTCTCTATTGAACAAAGAACATTTTTACTAGAGAGAAGAACGTCAAGCTCATACAAAAAAAATGTCATGAAAAAGTCTAACGCCATCTGTTGGGTGCCCCCTCGTAACTTAAGGGCGGGAAAATTTAAAATATGCGAGAGCGGGAAAATTTAAAATCTGTGAGAGCTGGAATATTTAAATGTTTCAAATAAAGTATTTTAAGCAACTTTGAAAGATGGGACATAATAATCTGTTTCTACAAAAACAGCTATTTTGTAAGAAAACCTTTTCACCTAAGCAAAACTAAAGAAATGTACCATTCTTTATGTCCCATCTTTCGAAGTTGCTTAAAATACTTTATTTGAAACATTTAAATATTCCCGCTCTCACAGATTTTAAATATGAGAGGAATATATACTAATAAAAAACGTTTGTTTATTCAAACGAAAGATTCGTTTGATGGATTTTTAAGACAATTCAAACAAAAGCTTTTTATTAGCTAATAATAAAAACAACAGTTACATAATATTATAAGTATGTATTAGACATAACTTTATAATTTTAAACATCAGCATAATTT
The DNA here is from genome assembly GCA_949319885.1 of Mecyna flavalis. Classification (NCBI taxonomy): domain Eukaryota; kingdom Metazoa; phylum Arthropoda; class Insecta; order Lepidoptera; family Crambidae; genus Mecyna; species Mecyna flavalis. Next base: position 15,533,423 of record OX439426.1, read on the forward strand.
CCCACTTTTATTTTTATTTAACTTGCATACGTCCCAGAAAAAACAAAAAACACATCTTTGATTCTCCTTCATTGTCAAACACAAACTGAGTCACTGTCTCTTTAATTAAACACAACACTGCACGACATAAACTCGACACAACAACGGAGGAACCAACTTGGCTTATTCGACGTTGTTTGTTATGGAGCAAAGTTATAAACAATGTTGAAATTAATCGGAAATACAACAAAAATTAACAATGCACGCGATGATGGCAGCCATATTTTATTGTAAGAAAAAACAAAACAGCAAAGTTGCCAGCTAGTAAATCTGTTCTGTGGTTGCCAGGTACAAGAAATAAAATTCTTCCTGTACCCGAATGGAATTGAATTTATAAAATATCTTTTTCCAGATGCACTGAGGCCTTAGCACCATCTCTATATTTAAAAGGAGCTTAGCACGGATTCCTATCGAGTATCGAATCGAATTCGAATCGACGAGATTTTTTTTTATTTTGTTCACTTAAGATTTCTCTAAAGACCATATAAAACTACATAAATTTTTGTAATGACTTTCATAGAGTATATTGAATGACTTTAAAATCAATAAATAGATTACCTGATATTTATGACACTATGTACTGTAATAGTAGCTTTTGAAAATGATATAATACCAAATGTGTTTGTCAATGTTGCTTGTTCGAAAAAAATAATTATTTTATTTTATTTAATTTTCTGGCGAGCGGAGTTTATCCCCCGTAGGTATTCCAAACATCTCATAGAAACTCGACCGGGCCTGCTATTGAACTTTGCTTTAAACCATTATATGAATTTTTTTTTTTTTTTTTTTTTTTTTTTTTTTTTATTAATGGCCTCTATCCCGCGCCTGTTTGCGGCGCGGTGATTCTGCCAATGTCAAGTGAGTTGGGAGTTTCTAATTGCGTTAAAACATTGGTGTTATTATAAGATGTTTTAACGCTTCATGGAAACACTGGAGGATACTCTCAAGGTCACGGGGGAATGGACGCCATTGCGGTAAGAGCGTCTCATCTACCGATGAGACACACTACACGCAATACCCGTCCATTCAGTCAATTTGTTTCAATTTTCTTATTTATGACACTTCGTTACACTTTACTGAATGAAAATCACACCACTTTTCAACACCAAACTGCACTAGATCACAAATAAAAAGATTTAAAACTAAAAGACGCGTGGACCCATCGCCTACCCTCCAGTGAATCCTAATCCTATGAATTTATTGTTTCAACATTAGGAGACATTTAACTTTGACAATGACTATAATGATCTGATTGAATTGACATTGACGTAAGACTTGGCTTTACAAAGCCTTTTCATCGAAACTACAACAAAGAGAAGAAAATTATTTATTGTTTCAACATTAGACATTAGAGACATTTAACTTTGACTTTGACTTTAATGATCTGATTGACATTGACGTAAGACTTGGCTTTACAAACAAAGCCTTCTCACCGAAACTACAACAAAGAGAAGAAATATATCGCAGACAACGGCTGTATGGGCTCAGATCCCTTTGCCTGCCCTCAAACCACGGGCGAAATATACCAAAAAAAAAAAAATGGCTATGGTTCGGTTGTTCGGTTCAGTTCGGTTCGTTGATTCGTTCGTATTTTGACATTATTGACAAAGACAAGAAAATATAGTGTAAATTAAATACATAATATTTATTTCTACCTTTATAGATGTAAAAGAAATGGCAGGATTATTATTAAGCCCTACAGAGCAAGTTTTTATACTTCATGGCGTCCAGGTAAATGATAGATCTCAATATCACAACATAACCTCAAAACTGAATATTGGATACTTATTTATTTTATATTTGCTAACTAATTTAACAATTTATTTATCCGTTACTCGCAGTCTCTAAATGTTTTGTATTAAATAATACAACATTTTTTACAATTCGTAATTTCAGGATGATTTCCGTTCTGATGGCCGGTCAAACATTGACTACAGACCTATGGAATTGGAGACGGATGTAGTCAGCCACGCCAGTGGATCAGCTAGGCTTCGACTTGCGAATACTGACATACTTGTTGGTGTTAAAACAGAAATAGACGTGCCAAAGCCCGACCGACCAGATGCAGGAAAACTTGAATTCTTTGTAGATTGGTGAGTTATTGAGTGATGATTCTAATATTGTAAAAATATGAATAATTAATTAATGTTCCACTAAGGCAGAAGGCTGAATTATGTACCATAAAAGAAGGCTTACAACCTTCAGGTTGTATGGTAGGTATTCAAAAATCTTATAGAAAAGGCAATGCTTGACATCTCAAGAATTAAGGAGATCCTCAAATTTTACCTACTTTATTTTGGATTAAATGTAGGACCCAGTTATAACACAGCCTCCCATCCCATATTGTCATTGCTACAATATAACATTTTATCAGAATACTTTACTTTTTTCATTACTTCCAGTTCAGCGAATGCAACACCAGAGTTTGAGGGTCGTGGTGGAGAGCAACTGGCAAGCAATATATCTAACATGATGCAGCGTGCATATCATTCTTCACAAGCTTTCAACTTGAAACAGCTTTGCATATTTGAAGGAAAGCAATGCTGGAAATTATACATAGATATATTGGTAAGTATTAACTTCTAGCTTTACATAGGTAAGGTACGAAGTAGGTATTTTGGAGCAAAGGGCAAAAGTAAAGATAAGAATGTTTAAGTTCTGAGGCCTGAGGTATCATGATTAGATTAATATTTAGAAAAAGAGTCTACTGCACATTGAAAACCACCCACCACCACCCTGTTATTAAGTAAAAAATATTCTGAAACATTATTAATTATCATTAAATTAGGTTTGTGAATAATTTTTATGATTCATTGGGGAATTATAGATACTAAAATTACTAAATTCATCAACACCATGGTTCGGGTTTCATCATAGAGTGTAAAATTAAGTGTGTCTTAATGTCATTATTCCAGATTTTAGAATGTGGCGGAAACCTTTGTGATGCTGTATCATTGGCAGTTAAAGCAGCACTGTTCAATACAAGAATTCCATTCGTCAAAGCTGCACTAATGGATGGTGGGAATGTGGATTTGCAGCTCTCAGATGATCCATATGATAGCAAACTGCTAGATGTTGGTTCTGCTCCATTACTGGTAAGAATCAGGAATGATAATTTTTATTATAAACATACAAAAAATCTGTATAGATGACTACATGTCATCTAGACTGTCTGTATGTATAAAAAAAACTGAATAAATAAATATTTGTCAACATCACATTCATTGATTGGTCTAACCCCAAAGTAGCTTGTGTTATTGAGTTGCAATAACAACAAAGGTACTGTAAGTATTTATATCTAAAATATAAATAAACATTTAAAAAACAGGAGAAACACCAATGGTCATACTTGTCATACTTCTTTAACCTGGGTGGGATTTCAATCCATGACCACTGGTGCCATCAAGCCTTTAACTTGAATTTGTTAACCCTTTCCAGTTTCCCCGCCACGCTTTTTTCCGAAAATGGTGTCCCTAACGCCACGACCATTAAAAAAAAATCCAAAAAATTATTAAGTTATACTCAACTCATTCAGGCAAGTAAAAATACAACGTTTCTTGATCCCGTTTTTTTGTCTAATATATATCAGACATTGGCGTGGTGGGCACGAAAATGGTTTGTCTGATATATCAGACATTGGCGTTGAAAGGGTTAATTGATTTTAGCCACCATTTTGGTTGCCTCAGTTTTTCTCAATATAAAATACATAGTAAATTCATTGTTGCTATTCTGATTTCAGGTTACATTATGTAAAATAGGCGAAAAGTGTGTAGTAGATCCTTCAGCTGAAGAAGAGAGTTGTAGTGTGATATCACTTGTCGTCGGCGTCACAGGCAACCAGAGGTTTTATACAACTGACAAAAAAGATAATGAGGTTACCAAAAGCAAGTGCACAACAATTGCAATGAATGGGCCGGGCAGCGTCACGCCGACCACCATGAAGGAAGCTATCAATCAAGGAATGTATGTATTGTGATTTGTTGTTATAAAGAAAAGTTCAGATCAGCCTATTAGTGTGCCACTGCAGGACAAAAGGCTTAATTATTGGACTCAAGTTATTGATTATGGGTATATGCTTAGTCACTGTACTTGCCAAATAAGGATTTGTGTCCACAAATCGGTGCTGGTTTTGAAAAAATTTACACACATTTTACTAAACCTGGGATGGATAATAGGAAATTTATTGGTATTTAAACTGAGTACTATGGTGACTCATATTATTGAAACAGCTATTAATGCTCATTAATAGACATTTATTGTCTAATGTATATATTATGTGACCACCAAGGCATAATAATAGAGTTTATAGAATAAGTAAAATAACTGTGGCACTTCATTTCCAATCCATTAATTTATTATGGTCGAGTCATTATAATAGGCAACATTTGACAGTTCATTTATACAAAGAAAAATATCCCTTACGCTAAAGGAATAAAACTCAAGAAAACTTTTTATTTAGAAAATTATGTACTCTACTCTTGATGTACATAAGTAGCAATTTTCTTTGCTTATTTGAACTGTCAAATGTGGCCTATTAAAATGACTCGACGTTAATTAAAAAATTCATAGTTTATCTAGACACGCGGCAGCGTGTCAAGCCAAGTTCAAGCAAAGGAACGGGCTAGCCAGCGCCAAGGTATATTTACACGAACCATTTGGTGTCACTTTTGACCCTTCTATAACTTAAAACCTATTGAACCGAAACACATGAAACTACGTGAGTTTAATAAGATCCATAAGGACACCTAGAAGCCCAAATTTCATGAAGCTAGCTCAAACGGTTATAAAGATATGAAGGTCAAAAAGTCGTAAAAATTAGTACTGACTGACTGACTTGTAGTAGCAAAACCTAACCTACTTCCAGATGACCTAGAAAGATGAAATTTGGAATCCAGCTTGGTAATTGTGTGTAACCGTAGGAAAAAGTCCAAAAATAAAAAAATGTTAAAAAATAGGGGGGAGGGGGGGACGTTCCCCCCCTATATTTTAACTTTTTTCTGTTTTTAGATTTTTTCCTACGGTTACACACAATAACCAAGCTGGATTCCAAATTTCATCTTTCTAGGTCATCTGGAAGTAGGTTAGGTTTTATCTGACTTATAGTAGCAAAACCTAACCTACTTCCAGATGACCTAGAAAAATGAAATTTGGAATCCAGCTCGGTAATTGTGTGTAACCGTAGGGAAAAATCTGAAAAAAGAAAAAAGTTTAAAATTAGGGGGGGAGACCCCCCCTCCTCCCCCTATTTCGTAACTTTTTTCTATTTTTAGATTTTTTCCTACGGTTTCACACAATTACCGAGCTGGATTCCAAATTTCATCCTTCTAGGTCATCTGGAAGTAGGTTAGGTTTTGCTACTATAAATCAGTCAATCAGTACTAAAACCTAACCTACTTCTAGATGACCTAGAAGGATGAAATTTGGAATCCAGCTCGGTAATTGTGTGTAACCGTAGGAAAAATTCTGAAAATAGAAAAAAGTAAAAAATTAGGGGGGGAAACGCCCCCCTCCTCCCCCTATTTTTTAATTTTTTTCTATTTTTAGATTTTTCCCTACGGTTACACACAATTACCGAGCTGGATTCCAAATTTCATCTTTCTAGGTCATCTGGAAGTAGGTTAGGTTTTGCTGCTATAAGTCAGTCGGTCAATACTGGGGGCCCATACATTTTTTTTTATTGTAGCGTTGGAATTAAAACTATTCCAATATGTTATGTATTATTATATTTTCTATATAACAGAAATAAAAAAATAAAGTTAAGTCAAAAAATAAGTGGTGTCCCCATACAAAAAACTTGTAATACGCGCTAAACAACCGGCCAACGCGATGGTGCGTGTCGTCGGCGGCGCGTGGCACCACATTAAATCTCAATACTTGCCTAGTTTTCTTTACAAAAAGTAATGATATCCCACCAAAAACATAAATGTAAAAAAGGAAAGCCAAGTTCAATACAAAAATTATGTTTGGCTGTGGGCTTCGCCGCAAAAAGAATGGAGATCTTTATGAGTGCCAAGTTCTATGATCTTAAAGTAGGTAAGATTTGACTTGGCCAGTTTTTATTAGAATCAATATATTATAATTATTTTGAATAACTTAATAAAATGACTGATATAATGAAAACTGGCCAAGTCAAATCTAACCTACTTTAAGATCATAGAACTTGGCACTCATAAAGATCTCCATTCTTTTTGCGGCGAAGCCCACAGCCAAACATAATTTTTGTATTGAACTTGGCTTTCCTTTTTTACATTTATGTTTTTGGTGGGATTAATGCTTTTCCCATACATAGCGAGACATTTGCCTTCCAAAAATAAGTAAAGCTGCATCTGTTTCTGAAGGAATTATTTTTGAACAAATATTATTTTCAGAATTGCGGCCCAATCTCTGGATGAAGCATTAGGACAAGCACTTCTGAGGGAACGACTAGAAAATAATGGTTTCAAAAAACATTCCTATGGATTCCTAAAATAAAACATGTTAAAGATATTTTGTGTTGTGATTGAAAGACTGTAATTTTCCCATAAACCTTTATTGAAATAATTAATGAGGTTCTAACAACCCGTTTAGGGATAGTTATAAAGAAAGCATGCTACTGCTATGTACCTTTCAGTCATCGATTTCTAAATATCACATCCATTTAATGTAACCATTCAAACTGGATACAACAGTCCATTATCAAATACTAATCGTACATAATGAAAACTTATATATTAAATCTCTTAAAATCAAAATAGTATAATGAAAAAAACTAAAATACATAGTTTGTTGAATAACAATAAAGTAAATAAAAATCACAAATATAGGCATAGAGTAATATAATTATTGGAATATGGAAATGCAGATACACATGATTGCAGAATACTTTATTTATAGTATATTTGCATAATACCTATGGTAAGTCAGATTACTAGTATGATGTAGTATTGGAATATTATAATATACTTAATTTTAAATAAGAATTCTGACAGATTTTTGAAACTGCATTTATAGAAGTTACTAAAACATTTAACAGACATTTAATTAAAAGCATAAGAAGCTTATGATATTACATATCCTGTATAGTACCTATCACAACTACTTACGACAGTGATCATAATTATATAATTGTCATCCTCTACCATCTTGTTTAGACAAGAATAAACTATGGACCTAAATGTAACTTAATAACTATATGCGAAATGGTATCCGTTTCCATTCGCAATATGATTACATACTGTAATCCACAAAAGATAAAACTAAAGGTACATTGTAAATATATAGTATTATTTAAAATATTCGTTTGTTTTTAGGCGTGTTTGTAACATTTTAGACCGATTTCGGTGGAGTGAGCAAGTCGAGTACGGCTGCGATGTTCCCATCCTTGCTCTCGAGGAGTTTGGTCAGCCAACCTCCCTCGTTGGTGAAGCCCATGACCAGCATTTGCCTGATCGCTGCGTCAATGTGGGCGACTGTAAGACAAAAATACGATTAGATAAACACAGTTACACAATGAGACATTAGCGTTCAATTAACTCACATCGACACAACACCGATTTTACGTGAATGTACAGAGGATAAGACAGTCTAACTAAAATGTCTATGTAAAACATTTGAGGTTTTCGGCCAAAGTAGGTCCAACCTCAAACCGCCATCATGAGTATCACCAATGTTAGTTCAGTAGACTCAATATCTACGTAACACCATCTATCAGATATTTTATTCTGACACTCATCCTATTAGTTCACTTTCTTATTTATGAGGCATTTGATATTAAAGTTTAGCGCAGGATTTTGTATTAATTTGCTAGTGCACTTGTTTTTTTTTAAGAAAGAAGGAGCAAGTAAGTATTTTTTCTGATGGTAAGGTAAGTGGATACTTAAGACTCAGATTCGTTGCCATTCACAAAAAAAAAACATGGTTTTGGGCAGGTTTTGTTTGCTATTATGCTGGCCATACACCAATCGATCGCTCCATGCCGATTTGACGATAGGAAGGATGGTGTATGGCCAGCATTAGACAAACATGGCCTACTTACATTAGGTATCAATTTTTTTTTTTTATCTAAACGATAAAATCAGACAAAGGACATTGTTTTGCATGCATTCTGAATTTAGGAGATAAATAAGTGTTTATTTATTTTCCTAATATGTAAAACGATAGTAATTTTCTTTTTGTATGTTTCCAGACTATATTGAACTATACGTAGCTAAATGCTGTCTCTCATAACAAGCTTTGGGATGACATCATCAGCTTGGCTTGGCCTACATACAGACTAAAGTGCCTTCTACAAACAAAGTAATAACATTTCGTCGATACTGCAAAAAATGCAAATTTTAAAATCATTCACTTCATTTTGCTGCATTAAAAAAGGGAAAGTATGTTTTATTTTTGCATAGTTATCACTTGGTTGATGAGAGGATGATTGACACTAAAATTAATACCTAAAAAAATGTACTTTTGATCCCGGAAATGTGGGAGGAAGGGGGGAGATATTGGAAAAAAGAAATTACTAGGCTAGTTCAATACAGTTATGATTATGGTAATGGTGCAAAACTATGAATCAGTCTCATATTGTAAGAAATGTTTAGCCACTTTTGTTTTCGACCATACCTACATTAAATTGAAACATTAATCTAGTTCACCACAACATATTTTATAATAGATTACTTTTATCAGCATGAGTCACAAGATAAACAAAATCAATAAAATATGACTAATACAATCCTTTGTCTACAATATACAGAAACATCACAGCTACAGTTTTTTTTTTTTGCACAATTTTGGATAATTTAAATTCATTTGCAAAGCAAGCAGCTATTCTACTTGGTAAGGGTTCATGCAGATTTGCGCCCGAACAAACAATCTGCCACTCAGTGAGCCTTCTGTACATTAGTAGTATTAGTACTATTAGTTGTTGTTTAACTGCCTCCGTGGCACAGTGGTTAGAGCGTTTGGGCTCTAATACCCAGAGGTCCTGGGTTCGAATCCCGCGGGGAACATCACTTTGTGTGAATGTTTCCAGTTTGGTTAGGACATTGCAGGCTTGAATCACCTGAATGTCTGAAAAGAATGATGATTCCGTGCTTCGGAAGGCAAGTTAAGCCGTTGGACCTGCGCCCGATCTCTCTTCGGTCGTGTCAGACTGCTGTCCCACCGTGTTATGAGAGTAAGGGAATAGGTAGTGCACCTGTTCTTGCGCACTCACTTGTGCAATTATATTCGGCGTAGTTGGTTGATCGTAAAAGATTGGCCGCCGTAGCCGAAAACTCGCCTAGGGCATTATTATCATTATCATTATTATTAGTTGTTCTATGGTAATACTTACGTGGATGGGGCACATGAGGCTGCGGCTGCGGTGCCGCCGCCTGCGGTGCAGTCGGCGCTTGCGGCGGCTGCGGGGCAACTGGCTCGCGCGGACGCTCCGGCTCTTTGGGATTCATCACTACCGTTACAAAGGATGAAATGTGAATGAAGTGGACTGATGACTGACACACATTAGCTATACTAGAGCACTTTAGCCGATTGGCGATTGAATTACCTATCGCCTCATCAAATTTTTTTTACGATACCAGTACCACACAAGTGTTTTCTATGAGACATACAATTTCGTGTGAATGAATTCATGGGCACAAATAGTGTTCTTAACACGAGACACAATGTTATGAATATTTTACACAATCTTAAAAAAATTAAGGCACTTAAGAAATATTTTCTAGACGTTACGCGACAGTGGCGCCACCTGGTGATCACAAAAATGGTAGACCTAGTTTAGTGAAAAGTATTTACAAAGATGATAAGAACATACCTGCAGTTGCAGTATTGAGCGGCGGGTACAGGCTCTGGCCCTCGTGGATCTTCATGCGCTCTTGGAACTCCTGGGGCAGGTTGAAGCCAATCGGGATTCCCGCAGCCGGCGCGGAAGGTTTGTCCTCACATGCCTCCATGAGTTCTGGAAGAGTTGTTCATTTAGACACTGTCCATAGGCACGAGTCATTTTAAAATTTAAAAAAGTAATGTCTTGGTTTTTGTGTTAAAAATGTATAAGTACCTTTTTCTTTGTTGATCATGGTCCACCCATCAGCCTTATCGGGAGACCCATCCCGGCCGGCCTCTCCGCTCGTCGAAGGCCCCGGCTCGGTTTTAACGGTCGACTTCAAGATATCCTGAGCCTTCTTGATGACGTCGTCCATATCCACATCCTTGGGAGCCGCTGGGGTTTGGTTCGGCGGGGGCACGTTCGAAGCAGAGTTCTCGTTGGTCGATGGCGCAGGATTAGCCATACCGGCGTTCTGCAAGTAGCTAGCCAGGCAGCCGTTAAAGTACATCTCTGCCAGTTTGGGCAGGTTTTCCATCAATTCTGGTAGAATAGGACACTCAGCGGTCGGAATGGCAGATGGGGTTGTCTGTTCCGGAGGAGGGGGAGAGGCATTAGTCTCGGTTGGCTTCTCGGCTTGCTTGGTAGGGTCCTCGGGCTGCCGCGTGCGCTCCGTGTCGCCGGCCAGGTTGGCGAACTCGTTCATATACGTGGTGAAGGTGTCGAGCCAGCTGGCGCGCGGGCGGCGGCAGTAGTCTTGCTGGTGGTGACGCTCGCCACGCGTGTGCTTGCGGCGCTCGGCGCTGGGAGAGCGCTCGCGGCGGTGACGCTTGTGCGCGTCGCCCGGCGCTACGCTCGCGATCGTCTTCAGAAAGTGACGGGACCGCTTGATGGCAGCCTTGACGAGGGCGCGCTGGGGAATTGCCACAGGTTAGCCTTGGACACGCTTTACGTCATGTTTTAATAGAGAGGTTCTTTAGGAAGTTGCCAAAGGTATTCATGTTGGAAGAGTTTCTATTTTAAGTTAATATAATTTACAGCCTAGGAGATGTTGAGATTTCAAGGCATATTTCAAAGTAAGTAAACGTTTCGTTGCTTGTCGCCATTTATTCAGTGACACATTACACAAGTCATATGGCTGAGCGCAGCGTTTCTATAAATAATACATTTACGCATTTACCTAGTAAGCCCACAACTGTCTAGTCCCAAAACTAGCTTGATTGTTAACACTAAAAGCAACTGCTCATTTAGACCACTTCCATAAAAGCATGTGAAGGATTTCTAATACATTTAACCACTCAACGCCGAACCGGCACTCGGGTGCCGCATAACAATAGATTTTCTATTGTGTCTAGTAATCCGGGGCTAGAAGGATTATTTGTACTAAGGAGACCAGACAATATTTTGTAAACATGCATCATAAATGATACTTTGGCGTAGTTATCGGTCTCAATTACTAAGCAAAATCGGTCAATATGTATAGATATTATTATCATATTAACTTCGAGTCAGGTTAATACGTCAATGAATAATCGGTTTGCTAGGCATAATTAGAGAAAATAATGCAACGCTCTTTAGGTCAAGGGCTATCTTTTTGTAATGTAACAACTCATAATTTAAAGCCAGCAATTTTGCTTTATATAGTGATCAAGCAATAAAAAATATCAATTGTTTATTGAACAAACAAAAAGATGCTTGACATATTTAGTGTAATCAAACAATAAATTAGAAGCACCACTCTTTTTTAAAGCGATTGGTCTAGTAAACTTCTGGTGTTTCTTTTTATGGTTCGATAATAAGTAATCAACCGTCGATCGATCGATAACTGAGAACCAGTAGTGTCTTATCGATAGTGTGGCGTCACGTTAGGGTGCACCTAAGATATACAGCGTGGAATTTTAGTCGTTGTTTTCCCGCAGTAAAATGATTCTATCTTAGTAGTAAAATAGATTAATAGTTTTTTTTAGTTAAATCAAAAGTTTTACGATTATGATAGACGAAACTCGAGCCAATAGTACTAGCTGCGTCGCGGACGGTCACCGGCCGGGGTCATTGCCCTTCGAGTTTATCAAAAAAAATATAATTTACTATTTACTAACATTAAGTTTCCATTTTACCATCAAACTGAAAAAAAAAATAAGTTTAAAAAAAAAATCTAAAAAAAAATTCTAAAAAATAATACTTGCAAAAATCGATAGTATTACTGAAGGTGAAGCGTTCTGCTGCGGGAAAACAACGACTAAAAAAACACGCAGTATTTAAGCAAAATCTTGATCCTTACAACATGTTTTAAGAACTTTGTACGAGTAGAATGGAATTAACTGCAACTTTAGGTTAATCAGCTATCTAATATTTAGGCTTTTATTTTATATCATATAAATACTTACAGGTACCACGGGTGATGGCAAGCGGACCATGAAATGCTCAGGATGGAGGCCTGCAGACTCGCATTTCGAGCACAGATCGTAATCATAGCAAGAAGTACACTTGTAGCGGAAACCCACTACCTGAGAATTGCAACCATCGCAGGTTACAGAGTAGTGCGTCTTGTCTTGTCCTTCAGCTGTGAAAATTATTTATTTTACTCTATTGCCCAAAAACAAATAAAATCAGGGGACTTAATGCCATCAGGTATTTTCTACTAGTCAACCTTTGGACGTGAGAGAAAGTTGAAATTGGTGAAAAAATATAAAGGAATAATTGGATTAATAATTATGGTGAAAATACTAAAAATAATACACCACAATTATAAATAATTTGTAAATCGGCGAGATGAACTCTAATAAAGCAAGAAAGAAAAATGAACAAACTCAACATTTAACATTTAAACAATACTATATAAATAATCAATTAATTATGTATTCCAATGACACCCATAACTAAATAGAGCTCAGTACTTCAACCCAACAATGAACAAGTAAGCAAAAAACAACAAACAGCAAGACCCAATGTAGGTAAACATAAATGTAAGTCTGTTTCAAGGTAACCTTTGAATTGTAATTAAAGTTGTCTGGTTAGTCAACAGTAATTCTTACCCAATCTTTGATATATTAGGTATTATGTGTTGAACGAATTGTAAGTTAAACACAAATCAGGGTTATTTTTTCATCAAAAACAATTTTCAAATAATTTCTACTCATATTACTAAGAAAAAGTTTATCGAAAATTCTATCTCAAATCTAACAAACTGTTTTTACTTTAATTAGCTATACAAATATTATTTCATAAACTTATGCAAGTAAAATTCATCAACAAACCAAAACCAACTACTTTCCTGACTTCTGTAAAATATTATTTCCTTTTCCGCAAGTTTATTCAATGGCAAATTGTATGAAATTGCCAATGGCAACACTACCTTCAGTCAAAACACTTACCTGTAGGGTTTATGGGGGCAATTAAAATGTCGACAACATCTTCCTTGTCCTCATTAGCAATACGAACATCCAGCTTGATCAGGTTTCCGTGTAGAGCGGTGAGAGCAGTCATCACCTCCTCATCAGAAGAAATGGCAATGTCATCGCCATCTTCATCTGTATTCATAACATTATTATTGTAAACAATATCATAGTTATGATAAGATTTATAATATAGGGTTTGTTTATTGTGGTAATAAAAATGTAAGTTTTAAATGTTAGCTTTAACAGGAAAAACTCCACTACCTACCAATTTTTAAAACACTATATTTTCAAAAACACCCTCTTCTGTAGAAACACTAACTTCTCTCATTTTAAAACTAAATAATAAAAGTAAAATTTGCAAAGAAAAAAAATTGAGTATACATTTAAATAATTTTAGAATAAATTACATCAGAATTATTTAGTAAAGGGGTTCGAACTTTATCTTCAAACATCTGGCAACATTTCCCAGCTCTGTTACAAAAGTTTTTTGTGAAAGGGGATTCCCCATTAATATAGGTCCCCATACTTTTACTTAAAAAGTTATGAATTTTTACAAAATAACTTTATTTTTTTGTGAGTTGATTCTGAGATTGGTGACATTTCCCAATCTTTAAAAATTGTTTTAAAAATGTAGCACTTTTTCCATAAAGCTCACTACCACACATTTGTTATGTAAATTGACAAGTCACTTCATTTTTGAAACTGGTTAACCTGGTTTAAAATGTTTTTCAACCAGATATGAAATGGAAGGCAAAGAAACTCATTTAGCATATCAACCAGTCACAATGAATGCTGTAGACAATATCTTTATGTTGTATCTTAATTAGATGCAGTTTTAGGTATTTCTTTGGTAATTTAAACATAATTACTTAGATTAAATTATGTGTCTGTATTGTAGATCAAAAAGGATTAATCCTTCTAGCCCCGGATTACTAGACACAATAGAAAATCTATTGTTATGCGGCACCCGAGTGCCGGTTCGGCGTTGAGTGGTTAATGAATTGCTCATCGATTAAATTCTAAACCATAGTTAAGTTACATTCATTGCACAAGAACAGCCAGTTCCCCCTGAGCTCTTCATAGAAATCAATTTAAGTGAAAATGTAACATGATCATCAAATATATATTTATTTAAGTATTCAGGATGCATTTGTTTTACATACACAACTAAATATCTTATTGCATCATACATACCCTTCCATGACACAGTGTAGTTTCGGGACCTAAGCCCAGGATAGATATCCTGCAGTTTCGCATTCAGGTAGTGGAAGCTAGTTACAACAGACTTCTCAATTCCAAACCGGCGCACTTCGGGCTTCTGATCTTCATTCCAATATGTATATACCTTAAATGGGACTTGGTCTTCCATGGCTGCTAAAGAAAAAAACATTTCAATATAACAGCAAAAAAATGAAAATTATCTATTATTTGAACAGAATTTAAGTGTAGACAAAGACAATGTTTCCAGCCAGATGTAAATGCCACTATGGTATTCAGTCTTGATCTCATTTAATAAGTATGGAATGCTAGTATTAAAAAAATCATCCACATAACTGCGTTCAGAATGCCAGTAGTCACAAAAACAGTTTAACATTTGCCTACGTAAGGGCATTTAATTCGCTATTAACATTCAAAATAACATGTTGCAATAGTTTTAATCATAAAGTTTAATCACTTTGTTTTGCGTTGTTTCACCACAATCATATAAATTTACTGTAGGTGCAGGTTTATACATACTAAAAAATAATGATATTACTTTCAGATTCAGACTCAAAAGTTAGCAAAAGCCCTGCTCAACGGATAAAACATTAGACGCAATATCGAAATAAACCAATATCGTACTATATTTTACAAATCAAAACATCTGTTACATACGCAGATCTTTCAATCATTTGACTCACCTGTAAATGTTATCAACACCTTAGAATTTCAAAACTTAATCGACGAGAAAGAAACTCACGACAATGCTCACAATATCAGACTGACTGAATGTTGACGATACATACGCGTCGCAATATAAATAAAAACTTGAAATTATGAATCATCAAAGAACATTGGAGAAAAGAACTGATGTGTGTGTTGAGCAATATGTCAAAACAAAAAGTCATTGCGCGAAAAACGTTTCATTTCACGCCTTTTCACGCAGTGTGACCAGATTAAATACGAAAATAACGAGGCATCTCAAAAAAATACTGAAATACAAAGATTAAAACTTTGCTGAAATATACCGACTTACATAGGACAGATATACCAATAAAAATACTGATTTTCTTAACACTTTTATTTATTCATACTCACAATAAATGTTAGAGTTTGCAATATTACAATTAGATTTAGAGAAATCCCGGTTTTTCAAAACCTTGGTTTGAAAATAGTGCTTAATCCCTTGGTGGGATTCACAAGGTAGTACGGTGGATCTACGAGGGCGGTCAAATGTCATGTCCTACGTGTTTACTCAATAACCATTCAATTTATATTTCAATAAAACAGTCATTCGGTTCTTATATAAGTAATGAACAAGGTTTTTATAAATTTACGGCTATAAAGAAATAAATAAAAACGTGATTAATAAAATATGCCCAAATATTAAGATTTTTGCCATGTCCGAAAAGCACTACTGCTCGTTCAATTAATTATATTAAATCATCATAACTGTTTTGAGCACACATTTTCTAAGAAATATATATTACGTTTATAACACTACCGATTAATAAAAAACAAAAATAGTTATCGAACCATTTAGTTCTCTAAATATTGGATCAAAAAAAGTTTACAAAATTAAGTCATTGGTCAGCGCAGTTCTTGTTTTCAAGATTATCGCAACTTTGAGACATAAGGTAGAACACTTAAGTGTGTGACCAGACACCCCGCCCTGCTCCCCAGTCGATCAACGCACTTCACCGCGGAAAAACGCACGTTGTTGGCTCTGATAAGTTTTTAAAGTTCATTCTACAACAATTGACACTTCTATAGTCATTGTTATTTCTCTATCTAAATTCAATTTATATTCATGCCTACGTTCTTTTGCAACAATTTAGAATAAAGATACAAGTGTTTAATAACGTAATCATAACATTAACTAGCTGCCACGCCTTTTAGACGTGTTTCGACTGGTCCTTTTCAAATTCATCATTTGTCTGAACGTCATTGTTCTAAATCTTGATGAAGGTGAGAATGACGCTGGTTGAGAATAATGACAAATGTTGTTTATGACAATGACTTGCGTTGAGAATAATGATTTTATTTCTTTTTACAGTAATATTTCCTTGATATCGCTATGAAACTAACCTATCACGTATTGCTGCTACATGCTGATAGTCACCAAACAGGCGACCTGCATCAAAAAATAAGATCCATCACCAAAACCCTTTCTTCTAAAACATGGGCTATTAGAGAACCCACAATGCGAACTACTGACTGAAATAGATGCAATATCTGAAACCTGGAAGGACCTGGACTGTCAGTCTTTGTTCGGAGATCCTCATGCTCACAACTATTTCCTGACAGAGCCCATGACGAAGAAAAAGAGCCATGTACTGAGTACATGTATTGAGGGACGAAGTTCGGGTCGCTATCAGGCGACTAAAAAGCGGAAAAGCTACAGGAAGAGATGCCATACCAATTGAAACCATCAAAGCATCAGGGGAGTATGGTGTCGATATCTTTCATACCCTGTGTAACAAAATTTGGGAATCAGGAATCTGGCCCCGAAGTGGACTCACACAGTCTTCGTACCTCTACATAAAAAGGGCTCCACTAAAATATGCAGTAACTACCGCCTAATAGCCTTAATTTCACATGCAAGTAAAATTCTACTGCATATAAATCTAAGGAAATTTCTCCTGAACAGGCTGGTTTTGTGAAAGGGAGGGGTACTCGTGAGAAGATTCTGAATGTGCGCCAGATCATTGAAAAAGCCAGAAAGTTCAACAAGCCGACCTATATTTGCTTTGTTGACTTCTCAAAGGCGTTCAACTCAGTGAGGTGGCCAGTATTTTGGGAGACTCTCCTGGCTATGGGAACACCTAAACATCTGGTGCACCTTTCTTGGAAGCTTTATGAAGAAGGAACAGCATCGGTGAGAACGAACGACGTGTCGTCAAATCACTTTCATCCAAGTGCCGGGGTCCGTCAGGGCTGCATTTTATCACCATTGCTGTTTAACACCTACACAGAATTCATTATGAGAATAGCACTCGAGAATTGGTCAGACGGAATCACAATTGGAGGTTATAGAATTTAAAATTTGCAGTATGCAGATGACACAACCGTATTTGCAACAAGCATCGGCAATATTAAAGATAATCCCTGTTGAGTAAAATGGAGCAAGTTAGCCTTGATATCGGTCTGAATTTTTTTTATATGGGAGCAGTCTGGATGACCTCACTCCACCTGATGGTAAGCGGAAGTGAGGTCCAAATAAAATAAAAATTAAGGCTGACTGGCTCAATAGAACAAAGTACCCATTGAGCCAGTCACCCTCACCCTGAAGGCCTGCTTAGATGCCACTTCACGCCCCGCCTAAAAAGCCCTGGATTATAGGAGGAAGGAAACACATGAGCCGGAAGGGCATTCCATGACCTAATGGCACGGGGCAAAAAAGAGGAACTATACCTCTTGGTACGGGCCACCAGTGTCTGGATGGTATGGGGATGGCAACGCAGTCTGGCGCGTGTTGTTCGGGAGTGAAAAGGGGAGGACGGGATGAGTTGGAATAACTCTTCAGAGCATTCCCCATTATAGAGACGGTAGAGAACACTAAGACTAGCAACGTCTCTACGTAACTGAAGAGGTTCTAGGGTCTTAGTCACTTCTTGATTATCGACAATACGGATATCACGTCGTCAACCTGTCGAGGGCCTCCAATAAGTACTTTGCGGAACCATCCCAGAGATGAGAGCAATATTCCACACACGGGCGAACCTGTGCCTTGTATAAGAGACAAAGCTGCACCGGAGTGAAAAATCGTCTCATACTGTTCATTCCGAGTTTACGGGAAGCTGTTCTGATGACGCTCTTGATATATTATTCCCGTTGGTTCAAGTTGCTACGAACATCGATGCCAAGGATGCTTAGGCTATCCTGTATTGGTAAGGGCGTGATCTGAAGAGTGGAATGGGAAAGAAAAGGAGAAGATTTGCAGAAAACAAACACACCTGTCAGGTGTTTTCTTGGCATTGAACTCGATGAGATTGCTGGCAACCCATTTGGATATGCGGTCCAGGACCTCGTCAAGCTCGGCGACAAGAAGATTCCTGTTTTCCTCGGTTTCGGTCTGTTTAGCCGCAAGTCTTCCGAAATATCGTGCGTGGACAGTGCTGTCATCCGCATAGCAACGAATATTACCTAGTGATAACATGTCATTGATATGCAGAAGAAACAAAGTCGGCGACAGGCATTGAGGCACTCCGGAATTTATTGGGAGGAAGCGAGAAGCGCGTCCATCACGGAGGACACGAATCCTGCGACCCTCCAGAAATCCCGCAATCCAGTCGCATAATAAGCGAGTTGGCAGACTATATGCCGGAAGCTTGGAAAAAAGCGAGCGATGCCAAACACGGTCAAAAGCCTTGGCAATATCCAGGCTAATAGCCATAGATTCACCATGCTTCTCCATATCCTCCCCCCAGAGGTGCGATACGTAAGCTAGAAGATCACCCGTGGACCGTTTTGGTCTGAAACTATACTGTCGGTCATGTAGTAATGATCTTCTAGTTAGCGGACAAGTTGGGAGTTGATTATCCGCTCAAACACCTTTCCAAATACAGAGGTTATATGGCTATGGGTTTGGTACCTGCTTGGTACCTATACTATTTGGACACAGTTCCAAACCAACGATTCAATCATCCAAGAACTCGACATCAAACAGCGTCTTTCTTCCATCGTCCAATGTCGTATTCTCACTTTCTTTGGACATATCATACGTCGAGAAGACATCTGTCTTCATAGATCTCTATGGAGCGACTTGTGGTGCAGGGGAGAGTCGAAGGCGCTAGAGCGCGCAGTAGATCACCGATGCGATGGACCGACCAAGTCAAGGCTACATTCAATGGTCCACTCCATGAATGCACAAGAAGAGCTACAGTACGAGATGAGTGGTGGCGGATTGTAAAGGTTGCTACCACCCCTGATGTGACGACCACTCTGCCAAGAGTGTGACGACAAAGAAGAAGAAGAATATAGATCAATGTGGCCCTTTAAAGCATGTAATTTAAATGAATATTTTCGAAGATAACAGTTTTACAATGCAGGGACATAGCGGTTGAGGCAATAATATAGTATACATCAGAATAACACAGGCTATAATTTATAAAAATCCCGCGGGATAACGTCCTATAGTTCACGCGGGCGAAGCCGCGGGCGAAAGGTTAGGAAATTATATAAATTAAAAACAACAGATTGTTACTAGGTACTCATGATTAAAATCATGTTTCCTACAAAATTGGGTTTTATTCCTGATATTTCAAAAACATTTATAAGTTTGTCATTGTTATCAACACAGGTCATTGTTCTTTACAGAAATATCATTTTCCTAATACGCAGTCATTATTCTGAACGTATTTTTTTCTTCTTTTGTCAATATTTTGATTAGTATAGGTCGGATTTGTGTGCTTTTAATATACAATTGCTTAGAATCTTGAAAACTATAGATCCTATATTGTACTGAAGCTCTGCACGTGGGTTGATAAAAAATCTAAATTTTTTATCAAAAATAACATTCTACGTAGATCCACCCGTGGGTGGATCTACGAGGGCGGTCAAATGTCATGTCCTACGTGTTTACTCAATAACCATTCAATTTATATTTCAATAAAACAGTCATTCGGTTCTTATATAAGTAATGAACAAGGTTTTTATAAATTTACGGCTATAAAGAAATAAATAAAAACACGATTAATAAAATATGCCCAAATATTAAGATTTTTGCCATGTCCGAAAAGCACTACTGCTCGTTCAATTAATTATATTAAATCATCATAACTGTTTTGAGCACACATTTTCTAAGAAATATATATTACGTTTATAACACTACCGATTAATAAAAAACAAAAATAGTTATCGAACCATTTAGTTCTCTAAATATTGGATCAAAAAAAGTTTACAAAATTAAGTCATTGGTCAGCGCAGTTCTTGTTTTCAAGATTATCGCAACTTTGAGACATAAGGTAGAACACTTAAGTGTGTGACCAGACACCCCGCCCTGCTCCCCAGTCGATCAACGCACTTCACCGCGGAAAAACGCACGTTGTTGGCTCTGATAAGTTTTTAAAGTTCATTCTACAACAATTGACACTTCTATAGTCATTGTTATTTCTCTATCTAAATTCAATTTATATTCATGCCTACGTTCTTTTGCAACAATTTAGAGTAAAGATACAAGTGTTTAATAACGTAATCATAACATTAACTAGCTGCCACGCCTTTTAGACGTGTTTCGACTTGTCCTTTTCAAATTCATCATTTGTCTGAACGTCATTGTTCTAAATCTTGATGAAGGTGACAATGACGCTGGTTGAGAATAATGACAAATGTTGTTTATGACAATGACTTGCGTTGAGAATAATGATTTTATTTCTTTTTACAGTAATATTTCCTTGATATCGCTATGAAACTAACCTATCACGTATTGCTGCTACATGCTGATAGTCACCAAACAGGCGACCTGCATCAAAAAATAAGATCCATCACCAAAACCCTTTCTTCTAAAACATGGGCTATTAGAGAACCCACAATGCGAACTACTGACTGAAATAGATGCAATATCTGAAACCTGGAAGGACCTGGACTGTCAGTCTTTGTTTGGAGATCCTCATGCTCACAACTATTTCCTGACAGAGCCCATGACGAAGAAAAAGAGCCATGTACTGAGTACATGTATTGAGGGACGAAGTTCGGGTCGCTATCAGGCGACTAAAAAGCGGAAAAGCTACAGGAAGAGATGCCATACCAATTGAAACCATCAAAGCATCAGGGGAGTATGGTGTCGATATCTTTCATACCCTGTGTAACAAAATTTGGGAATCAGGAATCTGGCCCCGAAGTGGACTCACACAGTCTTCGTACCTCTACATAAAAAGGGCTCCACTAAAATATGCAGTAACTACCGCCTAATAGCCTTAATTTCACATGCAAGTAAAATTCTACTGCATATAAATCTAAGGAAATTTCTCCTGAACAGGCTGGTTTTGTGAAAGGGAGGGGTACTCGTGAGAAGATTCTGAATGTGCGCCAGATCATTGAAAAAGCCAGAAAGTTCAACAAGCCGACCTATATTTGCTTTGTTGACTTCTCAAAGGCGTTCAACTCAGTGAGGTGGCCAGTATTTTGGGAGACTCTCCTGGCTATGGGAACACCTAAACATCTGGTGCACCTTTCTTGGAAGCTTTATGAAGAAGGAACAGCATCGGTGAGAACGAACGACGTGTCGTCAAATCACTTTCATCCAAGTGCCGGGGTCCGTCAGGGCTGCATTTTATCACCATTGCTGTTTAACACCTACACAGAATTCATTATGAGAATAGCACTCGAGAATTGGTCAGAGACGGAATCACAATTGGAGGTTATAGAATTTAAAATTTGCAGTATGCAGATGACACAACCCTATTTGCAACAAGCATCGGCAATATTAAAGATAATCCCTGTTGAGTAAAATGGAGCAAGTTAGCCTTGATATCGGTCTGATTTTTTTTTATATGGGAGCAGTCTGGATGACCTCACTCCACCTGATGGTAAGCGGAAGTGAGGTCCAAATAAAATAAAAATTAAGGCTGACTGGCTCAATAGAACAAAGTACCCATTGAGCCAGTCACCCTCACCCTGAAGGCCTGCTTAGATGCCGCTTCACGCCCCGCCTAAAAAGCCCTGGATTATAGGAGGAAGGAAACACATGAGCCGGAAGGGCATTCCATGACCTAATGGCACGGGGCAAAAAAGAGGAACTATACCTCTTGGTACGGGCCACCAGTGTCTGGATGGTATGGGGATGGCAACGCAGTCCGGCGCGTGTTGTTCGGGAGTGAAAAGGGGAGGACGGGATGAGTTGGAATAACTCTTCAGAGCATTCCCCATTATAGAGACGGTAGAGAACACTAAGAATAGCAACGTCTCTACGTAACTGAAGAGGTTCTAGGGTCTTAGTCACTTCTTGATTATCGACAATACGGATATCACGTCGTCAACCTGTCGAGGGCCTCCAATAAGTACTTTGCGGAACCATCCCAGAGATGAGAGCAATATTCCACACACGGGCGAACCTGTGCCTTGTATAAGAGACAAAGCTGCACCGGAGTGAAAAATCGTCTCATACTGTTCATTCCGAGTTTACGGGAAGCTGTTCTGATGACGCTCTTGATATATTATTCCCGTTGGTTCGAGTTGCTACGAACATCGATGCCAAGGATGCTTAGGCTATCCTGTATTGGTAAGGGCGTGATCTGAAGAGTGGAATGGGAAAGAAAAGGAGAAGATTTGCAGAAAACAAACACACCTGTCAGGTGTTTTCTTGGCATTGAACTCGATGAGATTGCTGGCAACCCATTTGGATATGCGGTCCAGGACCTCGTCAAGCTCGGCGACAAGAAGATTCCTGTTTTCCTCGGTTTCGGTCTGTTTAGCCGCAAGTCTTCCGAAATATCGTGCGTGGACAGTGCTGTCATCCGCATAGCAATGAATATTACCTAGTGATAACATGTCATTGATATGCAGAAGAAACAAAGTCGGCGACAGGCATTGAGGCACTCCGGAATTTATTGGGAGGAAGCGAGAAGCGCGTCCATCACGGAGGACACGAATCCTGCGACCCTCCAGAAATCCCGCAATCCAGTCGCATAATAAGCGAGTTGGCAGACTATATGCCGGAAGCTTGGAAAAAAGCGAGCGATGCCAAACACGGTCAAAAGCCTTGGCAATATCCAGGCTAATAGCCATAGATTCACCATGCTTCTCCATATCCTCCCCCCAGAGGTGCGATACGTAAGCTAGAAGATCACCCGTGGACCGTTTTGGTCTGAAACTATACTGTCGGTCATGTAGTAATGATCTTCTAGTTAGCGGACAAGTTGGGAGTTGATTATCCGCTCAAACACCTTTCCAAATACAGAGGTTATATGGCTATGGGTTTGGTACCTGCTTGGTACCTATACTATTTGGACACAGTTCCAAACCAACGATTCAATCATCCAAGAACTCGACATCAAACAGCGTCTTTCTTCCATCGTCCAATGTCGTATTCTCACTTTCTTTGGACATTTCATACGTCGAGAAGACATCTGTCTTCATAGATCTTTATGGAGCGACTTGTGGTGCAGGGGAGAGTCGAAGGCGCTAGAGCGCGCAGTAGATCACCGATGCGATGGACCGACCAAGTCAAGGCTACATTCAATGGTCCACTCCATGAATGCACAAGAAGAGCTACAGTACGAGATGAGTGGTGGCGGATTGTAAAGGTTGCTACCACCCCTGATGTGACGACCACTCTGCCAAGAGTGTGACGACAAAGAAGAAGAAGAATACAGATCAATGTGGCCCTTTAAAGCATGTAATTTAAATGAATATTTTCGAAGATAACAGTTTTACAATGCAGGGACATAGCGGTTGAGGCAATAATATAGTATACATCAGAATAACACAGGCTATAATTTATAAAAATCCCGCGGGATAACGTCCTATAGTTCACGCGGGCGAAGCCGCGGGCGAAAGGTTAGGAAATTATATAAATTAAAAACAACAGATTGTTACTAGGTACTCATGATTAAAATCATGTTTTCTACAAAATTGGGTTTTATTCCTGATATTTCAAAAACATTTATAAGTTTGTCATTGTTATCAACACAGGCACAGAATAGTTATTATTAGAGATGCAACGGATAGTTGTTTGGCCGGATACCGGATACCGGATATTCGGCCTGATCACCGGCCGAATATCCGGTATCCGGCCGCCGAATATTCGGCCGGCCAAACGATACCTACATTTTTGTATGGCGGCGGGCACGTCGTGCAGGTTTCAAGGGCTTGGAGGGTTTGGAGGGCCTAAAAAAGAGTTGTAGCGAAGAAGATTCAAATAGGAGTGAAGGTATTCGCCTCCAATGAAAAGAAGGGTTCATTAAACATTTTGGGATTGCTTTAACGAAGTCGCTCAAGATAATAGTCAAACCGAAGATATGACAAATAGTGCTATAGCCAACGAGCTTGACTTTTACTTAAAAATGGTCCGAGTTGATCGACAGAATGACCCTTATGCATGGTAGGCAGCAAACGCCAATCAATTCCCAATATTGGTAAAATTTGCCCAAATATATCTGCCCTCACCATGTAGCAGAGGCAGGACTTGTTTATGAAAATAGGAGGAATCGTCTTTTACCCAAAAATGCAGAGAATCTCGTTTTTATTCACCACAATTTGCCGTTAGTTAATTATGAATATTAAACTCTCTTTTTATATATTTGGTAAAACTTATTTTATTTGTTGTTTAGGAATTAACATAAGATACGCTACGATTGGTTGAATGGATACTAATGCTGATCATAGGATTTATTAACTACTTTAAATGAGGCTTTTTGATAAGTTTAAATTGTAGATACGTTAAATGTAATACTATTATACGAATACTTAATGATAATTTGTTGTTGTTTTCTTGTATACGAACCATTTTTCAAAGTTAAATACCAAACAGAATCACTATCCGGTATCCGGCCAGATAGTGCGCAACTATCCGGTATTCGGCCGGATAGTAAAATAATGGCCGGATAGGCCGGATACCGGATAGCAACCGGATATCCGTTGCATCTCTAGTTATTATACAGTAGTTTAACTCAAGCCCGACCTTGAAATAAATACCTACAGCCCGCGCGGAACGTAAACACGAATAGGGCGCCCACCTACAGTAATTTAATTAGGTACTTCTGCCTGATTTGTGTTTCTATCTAGTTTTGTTAATGTATTTTGTGATTGTAAATATGGTTGTTTGGTTAGTTATACTAATATGTTTTGATTTAAGACTTAATACCTAACAAATCAGTTTTATAAATTTGCGACCGAAAAATACTCGCGACTCGACTGAGACAGTACGAAACACTTTATTATTAAATTTAATAGTATGAAAAATCCGCATTTGTATTTAAAACTTAATCATAAATTGTTTTTGGAAACATGGACAAGGTGAAGAAAAAGTAAGTAAGTAATTTTACTTATTTTTATAACAAAAATCGCACGCTCGCTGTTTAAAACAAGACGCTGTCCGTTCGTCACTGGCGGCACATCCGCGACCGGTTGCACCCGGAGCGCACCCCGAGATCGGAGGCGCGCAGGGTGACTCGCGCGCGCCCGTTTATATGAAGTTGGACTACTGTATATATCATTACCGTGACACAGGTCATTGTTCTTTACAAAAATATCATTTTCCTAATACGCAGTCATTATTCTGAACGTATTTTTTTCTTCTTTTGTCAATATTTTGAT
Source organism: Mecyna flavalis (assembly GCA_949319885.1). Classification (NCBI taxonomy): domain Eukaryota; kingdom Metazoa; phylum Arthropoda; class Insecta; order Lepidoptera; family Crambidae; genus Mecyna; species Mecyna flavalis. The sequence goes on from OX439426.1 coordinate 15,559,109, forward strand.
TAGTATAGGTCGGATTTGTGTGCTTTTAATATACAATTGCTTAGAATCTTGAAAACTATAGATCCTATATTGTACTGAAGCTCTGCACGTGGGTTGATAAAAAATCTAAATTTTTTATCAAAAATAACATTCTACGTAGATCCACCCACGTACCAATATAGCGGCTAAAGGACTTCTTATCGTGAACGATCTGTAGCGAAAGAAAGTCCTCAAAGATTAAGTCGAGTGCAGAAGAGACAATCATTTCACTTGAACCGTATTAGACGATTTGATAGTAATAAAGTATCTTTTAAGTTTAACTATACTAGTATTATATTATCTGTGCTATTACCTACTTAATGATGCAACTGAAAACTTAAAAACAAGACGTTGTTTTGAAAATTATAGATAAACTAGCGGTTCGTCCCGAAATTGTCCGGGTAGACTAATATTCATGAAACACGCATGGAAATTACGCTCTATCTAATGGTGCAAACCGCATTAAAATCGGTCCAGCAGTTGTAAAGTTTTTGGCGAGCATACATTCTGCAACTCTGATTTATGTATGTATCGATTGATAATTTTATAGGTAGTATTACAATACTACAACGACGACGACCCACGGCCGTCTTTCTTGTCATATCTGTAACTTACTTACTCATCTTTGCTCATAGATAACATGTATAAACTAAATCCGGGAAAGTCCCCAATGTTCGCGTTCCGAGGAATTCCGCAAACATTGTTTCAAAGACGATCACTCACTATACGATTTTCCATAACGTCAACCAAAATATACCCAAAAATACTGACTTCCAGCAATATACCTGAAAATATACTGATGTTCTGAAAAATCGATGAATATACTGAAAAAGTATTAAAATACTGAATCTGGTCACACTGATTTCACGAAATATCAGTATAAACAATTTTATAATTTTTAAAACGAAGAATCGATAATTTAATGGCTGTAAGCACAGAATAGTTAATATACAGTAGTTTAACCTTAGAGTAGAACATATGGAGATGCCCTATTGATCTATACAAAAAATTGCTTATATGAATATACATCGAATCGACACTTGCCTTACAAATATATACTTATCTCTTTTCATCTAAGTGATTGTTGCGTATGAAAAAAGAGACAGATATCATTGCATTGTACCCATTTTGGCAACACTTTTTAGTGACGTCACACAGTTTTTGACGCGTGCCTGTTTCGCCATATTGTGTTCCAGCTAGTGATGTGGCACAATATTTTTATGTATCGATACTTTTTAGATAGTTATATTCTGCAATGGTATATTTCTGCAGATTTCCTGTAAGTGAAACATTAAAGAAGAAATAGATAGAGTTAATAGGTGGGGAAAATATAAATCCGCGACATAAAATAAGGCACGCACGTTTGCTCGCTACACTTCAACGAAAACTGGTTTTACAGAACTCTCGACATAACAAGATTACGTGATGGTAGTATGAAACAGTACAGTATCTTCACTTTATCTTCTGTTTAGGATTTTTGGAAAAATGTAATAGGTTTATTAACCATGTGAAGTTGAAATTTCCATAATAATATATTTATCTAACCTATTGTTATATTAAGGCACTGCATCATCATTATTTTGTGATAGGAAAATAAGAAACTATTTATAGATTTCTAACAAAATATGTGCATTTATGATCGACACGTAAACTTGTATCGATAAATATATCGATATACAATATTGGCTGCACTACGGTCGGGCGCTATCATTGGTGGCGCCATTTTGTGTTCCAACTTTAAGTATACACGTTTTGTACCTACTTAGGGCATCTCCATGTGTTCTACTCTAAGAGTTTAACTCAAGCCCGACCTTGAAATAAATACCTACAGCTCGCGCGGAACGTAAACACGCATAGGGCGCCCACCTACAGTAATTTAATTAGGTACTTCTGCCTGATTTGTGTTTCTATCTAGTTTTGTTAATGTATTTTGTGATTGTAAATATTTTTTTATTTAAACAAATAAATTACATTAATTAATTTTGATAAGTAGATTTAATTAAAAGCCATTGTTAGTTATAATAATATGTTTTGATTTAAGACTTAATACCTAACAAATCAGTTTTATAAATTTGCGACCGAAAAATACTTGCGACTCGACTGAGACAGTACGAAACACTTTATTATTAAATTTAATAGTATGAAAAATCTGCATTCGTATTTAAAACTTAATCATAAATTGTTTTTGGAAACATGGACAAGGTGAAGAAAAAGTAAATAAGTACTTGTACTTATTTTTATAACAAAAATCGCACGTTCGCTGTTTAAAACAAGACGCTGTCCGTTCGTCACTGCGGCACATCCGCGACTGGTTGCACCCGGAGCGCACCCCGAGATCGGAGGCGCGCAGGGTGACTCGCGCGCGCCTGTTTATATGAAGTTGGACTACTGTATATATCATTACCGTGCTGTAAGTAAGCGCAAACCCCCAGAACTAGGGATACGCAAAAATTCAAAAGTATCGATACTTTACTCGATACCAGTATCGTATCAAAAGTATCGATACCAAAAAAGTATCGAAACAAAAGTATCGATACCTCAAGGTATCGAGTACTTTTTAATACATTATATAAAAAACATGAATGGAGTTTTGTTTGCGTTGCTAAGTTTCGCAAAAAATCTAGCAGGAACGTGTCTTAAAAATAGATATTTAAAAACTGTTACTTAGCCTACGTAAATAAGTAATCAGTACAACAATCAAACTCAACAATTGACGACATGTTTTTGTGTCAATTCGAATACACCAGGCAGAGGGATACTGTATCATACAGCCTTGCAAATTTATTCAGCTTGTCAATGAAATAAAGTCCAACAAACTATTAGGCGCTGTCAATGAGAAAAAATATATAATTATTCTGTGCTTTCCGAATACGGCCGATTCGGGGTTTACGGAACGGAAATATGGTGTTTTTTATCTGGCCGGATCCTGACTGGTCGGGTTCCAAGGGAAGCTAATAATTTATTAGAAATGGGGAGAAGGAAAGTATCGATACTTTCTAAAAGTATCGATACCTCAAAAGTATCGGAACAAAAGTATCGATTCCAAAAGTACTTGGTATCGAAACAAAAGTATCGATACCCTCAGGTATCGATACTTTTTGCGTATCCCTACCCAGAACTTCTGTTCTGTTCTGTGGAAAACCCACAGAGAGACAGAATTTTTCTATGGAGACCATAGAAAAAATTATGGAGGCAGAGGAGGGAGGTCACAGGTTTTAAAATTTCGGTTCGCGTTCCTTAAAATAAAATAAAGTAGATAAGTAGACCTAGACCACAGACAGAGTACATTATTTGTTTAAACCTAGACAAATAACCACTCATACGTCCACTGTAACCACAGTTACAGAGACCATATACCTCAGGACAGTCCGTGTAACTACAGTTACATTTTTAAGAATTCGCGCCCGCCGATTGTTTTTTTCTTTTTCTTATCACTGTGGATGTTTATAGTCTGTAGTGTTGCTGGTTTTTGACGCTCTATGATATGTACCACACCTATTTTCAAGTGGAACATAACTTCGGCTCATGGCTACAAAAAAAAAAATTGTCAAGTTGCTTGTTGTTTTTGTGGATCAGTGCGCGAGTGACTCCAGCTATTTTATTCGAGAAATCATGCCGTAAGTAATAAAATATTATTGTTTTGTGTATCAAAATATTTATAATCTTACATATTTTCATATTTTATAACGTTATGTGCGATTCCAGTCAGTTTTTAAGTAAAAATTTGGATTAAAAATAGGTCGGTGACTCTGTGTTTTTATTAGTGAATAATTGGAAGATCTAAAAAAGTTCTTATATTATATCGTAATTAAATGTTTTAATATGAAAACTTATTAATATTATAGCCTGGTTATTACCATACTTTCTTGAAATATTCCATATTTCATTCTGGATTAGACAATTTACCATACGTGAACTTCGATTTCACAGATCATGTAGCTTTAGTTTTTATTTTATTTGTAATATTTTTAAGATGATTTATAATAGGATTTTGGTTCCAAATGAAAGGCCATTAAATTACCTAAAACCCAAAATTGTTTTAATATTGTAAACGTCAAAAATATCTAATAAAAAAAATATTTAAATCGAAAACTAGGACAAAATTAGCATTTCTTAAAGTTCACTGTAAGATCATTAATAGAATATAATGTTAAAATCAAACATAACTATTGCCTAAAAATCGTCAACTAATGAGCCTTTCATTAGTATTTTTCATTTTGCGATATTTGGGTTATTTACTGAGTAATAAGCATTTATTTAGCATACGTCTCCTATCGATTTTATTTTGCGCGTATCACGTGACTCGCGGACTGTCCTGACAACCTAGCGAAACGCGCGCGGACGTTTGAGTGGATAAGACAGACAACATTATTATTTATTATGTTATGTCTCATTAATACAGATGACTTACTCCAAGGACTAGGACTAGGTAAAATAACTAACAATCTCCACTGGATTTTATAGTTTAAAAATTAATTAAAAATCGTTAAAGTATGTAATCATGTCAAATTCACGTTGCGATTTGTTTCCCCGACATTCATTTGTACGGACGGCAGCAGATCAACCTACCCTAATCTGTCAAAAAATCCCTCTCTATGTGAAGTGATTAAAGCTGAAAATTGGTTGTAGAATTTTGACAGATTAGGGTAGTCTGATGGGCTGGTGACTGTACTTGTACCTATCCACGACATTCATTTTTGTTTTCCAGAATTTGCACGCCACACATGTCACATTTTATTAAAATATAAAAAAAAGACAAATACAATAGTGATGGACATCGGGACAAAAAGTTTCGATGTCTGTCTATTACCAGATTACCACTGATTACCACTGAGGGACAGAACCATAGCTTGCTATAAATTACTGATCTGTGGACAGAACAGTTCATTTCATCCCATTGTCTACCAGTGGGGGCCAACGGGATTACGGGAAGTTAGCATGATTACTTAAAGATTTAATTAAATGATAAACGATTTTTTATTACATAATTTTTAAATTATAAAATCCGGTGGGATGGGGATTGTTAGTTATTTTTCCTGAAATCCCTACCTACTAAGCTGAGATAGTTTTATTGGTGGGGATTTTTTGGAAAAAATAACAACAATCTCCACTGGTAGGGATTTGTTGGTGGGGATTTCCGGAATAAACATTCAGCAACAGAATTTAAAGTACATACCTACAGAAAATTGGTTTTTTTGGAAATACATTTTTTATATTCCTCTTAGAAATTACGATATATTTTTGATCATATTACTATATTATTTATAGCTTTTTAGAAAAAAAATACAGTTTTCAGACATACGAATGTTGGCAGCCCTACTTTACCTTGGTCTGAGCTATAGAAAGGGCATCAACATCATGTATAAATAAAAATATAACATTTTACATAACATAATATCTTTATTATTTATCTATAATTAGAATATAACACCATAATCATGAAATACAAATTAAGTGACAGTTAAGTTTATACCTTATACATCCATCATTAATCTTGATGAGGCTTATCAACAGCTTTTTCAACAATATACTGATTGTATTTTTCATCTACAAACTTTGGTGGTCCACCTAGTTGAGTGGTTTCAGGAACACTTAACTCTTCATTCAATTTCTTAGCAAGGAAATATATTTCTGCTAGAGCAATGACCAAAGCACACATCACACCAAGGAGTAAACGGAACCCAAAATCTAGGTTTCCTACCATCCACTCCACTCCTCTGAAACCAAACAGGAATCCCGCGAAGATTGATATTATGAATTGCCCAATAGCTATCAGCTGACGGTTCATTTGTTTCACTGGAAATAAATAAGTTAAATAAGTAACATTCTGTAGAAAGTATGTAAAGTATCTGTGTTTATATAATGAGACAGACAGTTTGTCATAATATTTATGAGTGTCAAAAATAAAGGCAAAAATTCCATTTAGGTATTTAGTTTTAACGACAAAATGAAATTAATGTTAAATTTTTAGAAAAGTATCCCAATCAATATTTTTTGCCTTTCTCAGTATGTTATTTTTAAAGACATTTTATTTGAAACATTAACCTTAATCCTTCTAGCCCCGGAAAACCAGACACAATAGAAAATCTATTGTTAAGCGGCACGCGAGTGCCGGTTCGGCTTTGAGTGGTTAACAACACACTTATTGTAATCACTAGTAATACTCACATTGATAGGAAATACTATCTTCTGGGAATCTCATTCTAACATTGTCAACACCTTTGGTCATCTTCCTGTACTCTCGAGCTTCCTGTTGAGCTCTCAACTTGACACACCTAGCTTCTAGGTCAGGATTTCTCTTTAGGACCTGATTTGGAGGCACTTCAATTTGTGATCCTTCAAAAAGATCATATAAATATGGTATATTGGAGTCTTTCTTTCTTCTTTCTTTAAGATATTCATACAGCCATTCAATATCAGAAGTGCTTAAATAGGGTCCCTCAGGTTGTCCTTTTGCTTCTTCTGATACAATTGGTTTGGAATTATCATCCATATCATCTTTTGTATTCAATTCTTTGACAATATTTGGATCTGTATTTTCTTCATTTTCATCTGTATCCTTGATGTTATTTTTATCTACTGAATTCTTAATATTGTTTAAAATTTGAATATCTTCATTACTCAAGCTTACTTCAATAGGTTTCACTTTAAGATCTTTGCCCTTTTGTTTGTAATTATCTCCTTTTATGAGTTTTCCCAAATTTTTAGGCAAGTTAACTGAAAAAGTTTGAGCCTCCAAAAAAGTCAATAACTTCTTTGAAGGATAAATTCTCAAACTAGTATCCTCAAGAGAGCCCTTCAAATCCATGTTTAATTATCAGCAATATTTAATTTATGGTTTAAATCAGCATATAAGTCTCTCAACTCTTCTTCTTTTTCTTCAAAAGCGTTATCAATCCTTTTACATTTAAAGTTCATATCATCAATAAATTGATCCCATTCTTTCTGACGTTTCTCACGTTTTTCTGCTCTCCTTAGTTCAGTTGCCTGTAATTAATATTTCAAAAAATATATTAATTTGTGAAATAAGGATTTAAGTGACAGAATGGGTAGAAAGATATGAAATTGCTAATTAATGTATTAGTCATACAAGAAATCAAAGATAACACACCAAGCAACTAATGATCAGAACAATACTGAGTCATGCATGAGCATGATATATTGTAAAAAAAATATGAAAAAGAGTTTAGAAGTACAGTCAAAAGCATGTCAGACGTGCAGACGTTTAGAAGTACAGTCAAAAGCATGTCACTTTGGACTTTGTACGGCTGTGTCACCGGGGACCGTACATGAAATAATGTTTTAAAAAAAAATTGGTTGATATTCTCAGGGTTCATCAGGTGTTTTTATTTATTTGGTATAGGAACAGTGACAGATCATTATCAAAACCAGAGAAAAATAGGTATTGGTTAGTGTTGGTTTATTACCTATACAGAAATTTGTATAGTGGGGAGTGTAGGGAGAGGATTTTGTGACTTATGAAATACATTACTTACACTATGTATTTCCAAATACTCCTTTTCAATGCTCTCACACAACTGTAGGGCTTGGTCAAGTTTTTCACTAAGGACTGGTAGTGAATTTTCTGCACTTTTCTTGATTTTCTCCACTTGACTATCTTTTATTTCAGTCAATTTCTCAAGTATTGCAAACAAATTTTCAACTTCGCGATCTCCACGCTTTTCCTGTTATAGATAATATTCTTTTTGAAAATTATACAACATTTCTACTTACATAGATTTAGAATTCATGCAATAGCCATAAATGTATTTCCTTTACTACGAATTGCAGTCTGTTGTAAATAAAAAAATGTTCAAGCAATTTTTTTTTATAGGTAAGTATAGAAATCAAAATAATTAGGTCAAAGGTTAAGAAGATAGATAAACCTACCTCAAACTCTTTTAACATAAACTTTATTTCACCATTCAGGAACGGACGGTGGTCAAACAATCTAGACCAGACTTCACCAACTTCTGCAATTGAAACGAAATATTAGTAAAGACCAAAGATTTAAATCTTTGGTAAAGACTGAGTTACAAACCATTGAGCTATTACAAACGCGGAATTTTCATTAATCGTGTTGAAGAGAACACAGGAAGAATAATACATAAAACACACTGGGATAAGTTATATTTGTATTATTATATTTAAATTATTTTATGTTTATTTTAGTAATAAAATAACTCGCACATTACTCATATTTTATAGTAAAATACTCAAAATCATAGAAGTAAACACGAAATCGACACAAACCTCGTGACAGCTCCGTCATTGTCAAATTTTAACAGACAGAGACAGACAGATCAGCTTCATTCAGCACGTCTTTATCATTCAGTCATTCTAGAACTTCCGGTCTATTGTGTTGCCAAATAACTAAATCTTATTATGAAAGTATTAATTTCCTAGAAACTATGTCCTAAGGGTTTTATAAAATATATTTTTTAACTCAACATATTTTAATATTTTATCATAGTAAATTGTATTCGAATCTGAACTAACATATTACATTGATATGTTTCGCCGAAGTAAAATAACTTGTTGAATTTCTTGTGAATTTTTTTCTAATCGGGACATCTTATCCTGCAATCTTTTGTTATTGATTTTAAAATAAGTACGAAAGTGATCGGAAAATAAAAAAGTACTTCATATTAAATGTAGAATATTTTACAATACAAAGGACCATGAAAAGGAGCGTCCCTAACAGATTTCAAACGTATCTCTGTCAATACCTCGTGCCATACTGATCTTTTTTTTTTATGACGACATCCGCCGTAGGAATGGGGATTTCACGCAAATCGAATTGTATTTTTTTCATATTTTCAAGTATTTTTTTGACACAGTAAATTGTGAAATTAATGTGCAGGCGATCAAGAGTAACCCCCCTGGTCTAAATAAAAGTGTACAATCAAAATGTAATCTTAAAAAATATTGTACAGTCGAGTCTACTTGAAACTAGACACTTGCATGCAGCGCAATTCTGCATCTCAGGCAAGCGGCATAAGGGCGGCTTTTTTTAATACCCCATCATTTTTTGGATTAAAAATGGTTATTTGTCTTTATATGGAATGTCATAATAATATTGAAACTAGTGCCAAGTCTGTTGGTGGGTGGGGACAGAGCCCATATGTATGCTACGTTTACATTCAGCCGCTTCCCCTGCCACTCGCCACGCCATGCCGGAAACATTGCCGCGGCAGCGTCGACGGCAGTCGACGCGAGTGAGTGTCGTTTACACTCAGCCAGCCCTCATACGTCTTTACCGGGCGACTCGCAACCATGGCTGACGTCGAGGTTGTTGCGGCGACAGCTGTATGTCTGCTTAGTGTAGGTAATGAATGCGATTCCACGCATCTTGTATTTTATGTTTTAATTTATGATTTTTATCACTTGGATCCTATATTAGTCTCTTACTTTCGTATAACTCCAAAAACTGAGTTAATTTTTCATTACTCCACTCTGGTGGTGGTGGCGTAGGCATGGTTAACGCTGACGTCTAAAACTGGACAGAAAAAGAAACACGTCCTTCAGCTTAAAACGCCGGGCGACAAGTGAGCGAGAGGGCTGAATGTAAAGACACGCTGTCACTCGCGCTGCCAGTCCTTTGACTCGCGCACGAAAAACCGACAATTGAGGGAGCGCAGGGCAGTGCGAGTGGCAGCGGCAATGTCATGGGAAGTATCATATTTACACTCGCGCTGCTCACTTCTCTGCTCACTTGGGCTGAGTGTAAATTGGGCAATACAATTTCTTGCGTTGTTCTATAAAAAGTCTTCATAATTTCAAGCGGAATGCACTAAGCTAGTACCTTTTGTAAAGCCTTAACTGGCAGCACTACTTACAATATCCGGTTCATGATCGTTTTCTATTGGTCGACCTCTGTTTTCATTCATATGCTATCTCTCTCTTGCAAGGAACGAACTGACATCATTCAATTGATTCAATCAATTTAGTAATTCATTCATCATTGTGGTGATGGGTGGCAATGGGTGGGTTCGTTTCGATTAAGAAGTAGATGTGATATTGTTTTTATTATTTCCGCACAAGTGTTTTGTACGCGATGATGTGTTCTAGTTGTCGTTTCGTTCGTTTACTGTATTGAGTGATACAATTACAAACGAATGTGCAGGGATTTTTGATTGTGTGCAGATTTGTGTGTGTAGTGATCATGCCGGGTCTTATAGGTATTGGCGAATTTATTGAGGAAACTCGTGAAGACTATAGTTCGCCGACAACATCTACATTTGTTTCGCGTATGCCACAATGTCGCCAGACCATCAACGCTTTGGAAGAGGTAATTATACGATTTGGTTTAAATCTGCGTCGTAGGTATCATTGTTGCAAAAAATCTGTTGATGTTTGCATTCGCAAATTACCATCAATAAGCTAATGCGCCACAGACCCATTGTAGGCCTAGCAAAGTAGTTAGTTTAAATGAAATAATACGTGCAGTGTAAGTTATACTAGACGTAAAGAAATATGCCAATTTAATCTAACTTGTTGGTATCATATCGATGACTAAAGATAACGTCTTTTATGTACTTCCTTTCTCTGTTTTTATTTTATTTGTTTTCTAAATAAGTCATGGACCCTGTAAAATAAATAGGCATGAAAGTGGATCTTCTTAAAATTGTCATGAAAATAAAACAACACCAATTTTATTTTGGTTAATAAACTTAGAAAGAGAATATGTTATAAAAATTAAAACATACCTACTAATTATTTGATGCCATTTTGGTTGGTAGGCATGCAACAATAGTACCTATCTATGTACAGTCAGCCGCAAAAGTAGCTGAACATTTTTTTCTGCTATCATACGACTTCATTATTATGACAATAAGGCATTTTGATAACGACAAATGATCATCTACATTTATTTATTTATTTAAGCTTCATTGCACAAATCAAGTACAAAGGCGGACTTAATGCCTCATGGCATTCTACATACATTTGCGGCCGTCTAAACAGCAGTTTCAGATTACGTTGGAGTAACATCACGTCATAATAACAAAAATATGGCCTACCACCAAACCTACCTATTTGTTAGGTGCACAACCAGTGTTCATTGGAATGTACAGATTCTTCAAAATGATGTTAGTCTTTCCCGGCGCCGGTAGTAGCCGTAATGATTTCACACGAAAACGTCCTCAAATCAAATACGTGAAGGACATCAAAGGTTTGGAACGCCATCCATTCATACGCGTAGTGGCGAATTGAACAACCTTGGATTCCGCCAAAAGTCGCCCTCGAGAAAAAAATAAGTAGGCCAAAAGTAGGTACTTCAAGTAGGTAGGTACTATTACTGCAGCAGATGATAAACTAAAATAGGTACGACAAACAGGAAACTGTTTTATGTATAATGTTGTTAGATATAGCCATAAATTTATTGAAATAATAGAGGCCTATTTTTAAAGTGATTTATTATATTTAGCCAATTCTGGACGCTATAGGTATTAAAAAATCACGACAAACTGCTGAGTTATTTTAATCTGCACATAAATTGTTTGAATGTCGCGATTATGCTTGTCGAGAGTGGGCGCGTTTGACCTTGGTTCCGCCCCTTTTTCCGTCATATGAAATACACACATGTGCTACATTAACTATTGGCTTAAGAAAAGTAGAACATAAAACATTCTGGGCATTGAAGGTCTAGTTTCAGTCTTCAGATTTTGAGAACAAAGCTAAAGAAAGCCAGATGAATAAAGACAACCAAATGAACCAAAGATACAGAGCACAGAAGACACAATCAGGGGATTTTGTTACGTGCTTCTAAGTAGATACGTATGTATTTTCGTAATAAGTATAATATGAACATTCTTAGTTATGTTCTGATTTGATATACCTACATACTTAGACTAATTTTAACGTGAATTCACAACAAGGTTTAGGTACTCTTATTTCTTTTGAGAACAATGAAATAACGCATTCTTGAAATTAAAAATAATGATGAACTCGCGCGGGTCTTTATAAAACATACATAATTATAGGTAACTCGATTCAATAGTAATCACCTACAAATCATAGAATTGCTTAGACATAGCTGTCCACAGCTTTAGAAATGCTGAATGCTGAATCTTGAGAATACGTAGGTGTAACTCGCTGCCGACTACATCGGACTAAGTATCACCTGGATTAATAATTACCTACGGTGCAAAAGGAAAAATAATAAATTGAGATGAAAAAAAAAACAAGGGCATAAAGCTTTCGCGATCGAAATCGTAGTGGCGTTGAATGTTGTAAATGATAGGTATTTCGTCAATATACGAGAAGATTATTTAATTATGTCTTATAAGTAGGTAACTAGGTACTTATGATATTTAACTTAACATAGATGTTTGTTTGCCTATTTGTTTAAGTGTAAACTCTGTGTAAAAAGTTAACTTAAAAACTGCATTTCATGCAATTGCAGCTGTAATACTCGTACATGGTTTACGTTAATCAACAAATGGGCAATGTCACATGAGCCAGCTAGGCTATTAATATCGTCGCGTGGCCAATGTAGGCCACCGCATGGTTTCCAGTTTCCTGCGAGAGTAGATAACCGTTATGCCGGAACATCCGCTAACAACTAAACAAACTGGCGGAAAGCTACGTTCACGTGTGCTGTTTTCGATTTAAACTTTTTTTTTTTTTTTTTTTTTTTTTTCGGAGGAGAATGCGTTTATGCACCATAACCGCAGGCTAGCTAGACCCACGGCCGTGTGTGGGACTCGAGACTAAAAAAGCGTCCACTACCCACTAAACTCCCCCGGTTTCCCCTTCACACCCGATTGGGACGAGCCGGTGCCAGCTTTGCTATTGACCGGCCCGTTTTCGATTTAAACTGCAGGGATATATGAAGGAAAGGTCAACTGATGACCTGTTTGATAGGTGTGAGGTCTGCTATTGCACCAGAGTTCGCGGGTTTATTCTTATCCCCGTACAGTAAAAACATTTGTGCGCATGATTATGTCTGTTTGTATTGATCTAAGTAGGTATTTCTATACTAATATTATAAAGAGGAAAGATTTCATTGTTTGTTTGTATTGAATATGCTCCGAAACTACTGAACCGATTTGAATAATTCTTTCACTGTTAGAAAGCTATACTATCCCCGGGTGATATCCACCGCAATCCATCGTACCATTTGCGACCTGAAAGAAAGACGAGAAAAAACTTTCTATTTAGGTGTGTTACCCCACGGTAACTAAGCCTTCATTCTCGGGACAAAAAGTAGACTTCTATGATGTCCTTTCACGTGGTCGACTCTATGATTGTACCATACTCTGTCAAAATCGGTTCAGTGGTTTTTAACAGACAGGAAGACAGCTACATTTATTATATTGGTATGGATTTTAAAAGATAACTTTTCCGCACCTATCTGCTAGCATTATACTTAAGTGCTTTTGCAATACGTAAGAGTTATTATAATTACAGGAAGTGAAATTGACGCTAATATTTTGTAGATAATAGGTATAGGTAACGTGCCGATCGAGGTCCGATAAATACTGGAAACGGACTGTGAAATAAATTCATTACTCAGATTTTTTTCTGGGAACCACTTGAATATTTATGAGATTATAATTAGGTACTTAGCAATATCGAAAAATTGTACTCACGCATGTTCTAATGCGGAACGCCTACCTAAAGCTGGATACGGAAGCTCCGTTTTGTATCGTAATTAATTTGACAGCGTCATATGTGTAGCGTGAGAACGTAAATCGAATGTTGATGTTTTTTATTTTTCAAAATTATCACGCAACGCAACAAAGATGAGTTGCCATGCCAGACAATCAGCCCACTACTTCGGTCTTATTAAAGAGACACTTGTCCAGAAAGCGTCATCATTACTCCTGTAGGCTGATCTGATCTTGGAGCCTGTGGTTTTAAGAGCACTGGCCAATCGGACTAAAAATCACTGACAGGTAGTAATAATGTCCTCCTAGCCGTTTCTGCTACGACGGCCAATCTTTACGATCAACTAGCTACTACTGAGTGCGCAAGCACAGGTGCACTCCCTATTCCCTCACTCTCATAACACGGTGGGACAGCAGTCTGACACGACCGAAGAAAGATCAGGGACCAACGGCTTAACGTGCTTTCCGAGCCACGGGAGTTGTTTACACCGCTAACTTCCAGACTCCGGACTGTGACAGTATTCCTTACAGAAAGCCTCACACAATTTTTTTGATCCGACCCGGGATTTGAACCCAGGACCCCTAGCGGGCCGTCGCTTTAAAATCTGACCTACTAGACTAGCCAGTCTAGCCACTGCACCACGGAGGCAGGCACAGTGACAGGTTGCAGTAACTCTAGTCTGCTCTACAGGGGAGCCGAATCCCCCAGGCTTACAATAACAAGAAAATAAAACAAAAACACAACATTTGTAATACATCTTTATAACCAACCAAATAAGGACGAGTATTAAAGAATAACGTTGCCAAATAAAGCGCATTAATTCATTGTGGCGACGAGGTTTACCGTTTCTGTAATGTGAAAGATAACACAAAGGAAGGACTAATATTTGACTTGAGTCATTTGGAGGTTGAGCTCATAACCGCATCATACGGTAAATGCATATTATAACGTCTGACTTGTCTCAGGATAGATAAACTACTTTGCATGTAAGAGGCAGTGTAGGAGACGTGGATAACTGAATTATCTACGCTAAGCGAGGCCGTAAGATGTTCATGGAATTATGATGAGATTCTTAACACACTTGAGTATTACGGTTTTACTTTGGTGTTAATTTGACTTTGTTGTATTTGTCATAGATAGTATCGGTCTATTCACTGCAGGGCAAAGGCCTCATTGTCACAATGATTGGCACAGACTTTATTAACATGCTTGCCAAAATGCGGATTGCTGTAGAAACCCGACTGGTGTGCGGAAAAACCGGCTAGTTTCGACTTCATAGTCGAAACTTCATAATATAAACGCTCGGTCATATTTACCAGTTAAGAACCGAAAGTGTAACATTTGTTTCCCCCCTAATAGCTTGCTGAGTATTCTTTAGTAGCAGATGAACTTTCGTTAGCTAGTTAGCAAATGAAACTATCCCGCCATTAGATTTGGCAGTGCGCCACAGCGAACTGGGAATAAATTGAATAAACGAATAGTTAGTACTTTGTCACTGTCGGCGGTACGGCTAGGATTCCAAGAGGAAACTAACAATGGAAAAATATATTTGACGTACCACCACTGACGTCTATTATACCGTACCACCTAGACTTTTAAAAAGCAGTCTACTTTGTAGCGAAATATTAGCTACTCGCTAGAAAGGAGAGCTAACACATAACTCATAAAATTGCTCGAATATTGTTTTAAGCGCTCATAGGGATCTTCCGATACAAGTAAATACGAGTATGTACTCGATACTTTTTATTCGATACCAAGTACTTTTAGCATCGAATCAATCTTTCGATACTTACTCGGTATCGAAACAAAAGTAGTTGGTATCGAATCGAATCAAACAAAAATGACCATATTATTACTTTATTAGGTATCTCATTTAAAATTTCCGAACGCATCAGAGAGAACGAGAGCGACAGCTTTTCTTTCGCTCGGTTGGCATTGCCGGACCGACAAACTTATCTATTCCGGTGGCGGCGTCGCTACTGTCGTTTTAGTATTGTCATTAAATTTCGTTTTGTATTGCAAAAACTGATATTTCACGTAGTTCCAATTTTGGCCATCGGAACAATTAAGTTTGTCGTAAAGCGGAATGTGTGACGTGCCGCCATTTTATTTTGTAATGTTCAATTTGTTTGCTTTGCGTTGCGTCCAGCCAGTGTTCAATGAGCCACAATGTCGCAGACAAGGAACAGATTGTCTGCAAAATACTTAGAACAATTACTGTTTTTGGGCAATTTAGATGCCAAAGAGTTTTTTGTTTAATACACTTAATAAGTAAAAGCCAAAAGGTGATTTTTCTTAAATAAAAAATAATTATACCTAATTACTTAGTTTAATTTTTGCCCTCATAAAATTACTATCCTTGATTTCATTAAAAAATCGAAAAGTATCGATATCAATAGGTATCGATACTTTAGGAGTATTTCCTTGATTTCATTAGGAAAAATCGAAAAGTATCTACATATATCAGTAGGTATAGAAAAGTATCGATATGAGTATGTATCGAAAAGTATCGATACTTTAGGAGTATTTCCTTGATTTCATTAAAAAAATCGAAAAGTATCGATATGAGTAGGTATCGATACTTTAGGAGTATTTATATGAGTAGTATCGAAAGACTATTTGAGTACTACTCATATGAGTAGGTATCGATACTTTGATGGTATCGGAACATCCCTAAGCGCTCAGTCTTTTCTCTTTTCTACTTTTCATTAGGCGTACGATTCCTAAGCTTTGTTAGAGTATAAATAGATTTCGATCTTTATTATGAAAGAGAAATGTTTAAATAGAGCTGTTTGACTTCTGGACATAAAAAAATTAACATATTTTCATATTATTATTTTAGGAGCCTAAGAGTGATGGTAGTACGTTACTATTTTATCATAGGATTACCACCAAAACAATTTGACACAAAGTCACTCGTTACACACACAAAGTTTTGCGTTAACTTCAATCTTCTAAGACAGTAAATAAAAGTTGTAAACTGATTAGTTGCCGGCCGCAGACACTGATAATATTAATTAGTTTTATCACCGAGTGCAACCAATGTAGGCCTTTTGGGTCAACAACCGGGTGACTCATGCAATGGCCATAAGCGTAAAGAATGTTTAGTTCCACATCCTTTAGGCTCTCACAACGTTAGAACAGCATACAATAACATTTTTTAAAATTTATGACACATTTGGGACAACGGGTTGTGTAAATATGTGCATGCTTGAGTTGAAATAAGTTTTTATTTATTTCTATGCTGTGTCGGGATATTTAGCATGTTTACTAAATAAAAGTTACTGGTTTACTGATCCTATTTCGCCACTTATTCAAACTGCGTACATTTCGGGGTGATTGCTTTATTTCATGTCATTTTATAGCTTCTTCAATTACCTAGTAATAACTAATAAGTCATTATGTATGAGTTTTATTGCTACAATTTGTTATAAATTGAATAAAATCATCATCCCTATTAAACTTATCATCGTAGTTGTGAAGTTTAGTAAACTGCCTTGTGCGACTCTTAACAGATCGTACGTTTCTAGGCAATATGTCTCCATTCAATTACATCTGATCTTTTTCTTCGCTCGCCGCTTTGCTTTTACAGCTAATTTGGAAGGATTTTTAGTTTTTACACATTACATAGGTAGGTTCATAGGTAGGTTTTTGTGTTTTAGTCAGCTGTGTAAATGCAGATACTTAGCTAGACTATGTCCACTCCACAGCCATCACAATCGAAAAGTATAAAATACTCGTATATAGGTACATTTGTAAACTTACTGGTAATAAATTGTGATATACTGGTAAAATTTAGTTAGCTTGTCGCAGTGGATTCGAAATTCCCGAAGTAATATCAAATAGTTATTTATGTGACTGTTGCATAATGAGGGTCATTAAAATACGAACTAATTAAAATAGTTACGCTGCGGTTATGCTCTCCTGGTACCTTTGAAAAAACATCAAGATGTTTTGCTTACATTATGTTAGCTTCAAATCCGACTTAGTCGTCAACTCGCGGACGCGAAACTCGCGGACATCCGCGAGTTGGCACCTTTCGATTTTACCTACTTTTTTCGTCGTCAACTCGCGCGATCATGAAATCTGACGTATTAATGTATAGTCAGCTACAAAAACGTTACAACAAATTCCTTATTAAAATAAGGCCAACTTAATATGTAATTTAAACCTTTTTTAATGTAGGTATATAATGTGTAATATTACTTTAGTAATAAGGTTGATAATACGGATACTGGTATTATTGTACTAGAGCAACATAACCATATTGGAGATGTATTTATTTGTCATGCATTTTTTTTTCATCAAGGTTATAAATACTGCAGCTTTAAATCTTTTTTTTTCTTCTATACGCTTGGTTCGTCTTAGTAATCAACTCGTAAAAAATCCTTAAAAAATTAATTCATCTCCAATAAGATCATGTTGCCCTAGTACATTGTAAATTATCCTTTGGTTTCAACCTGTTTTTATTTGACTGTACTTTATATAGACCCGCGAGTTGACGACAAAAAAAGTAGGTAAAATCGAAAGGTGCCAACTCGCGGACGTCCGCGAGTTTTGCGTCCGCGAGTTGACGACTAAGTCTCAAATCCATTAATTTTTACTTTTTAAGAAGACGTTCGAAATTTGAACGTAATTAAAGTATCGGTTACCGATACTAAAATGTAAACATTACGATGCAGCCACAGATACATATATCTAAATGTAGGGCGTTTGCTCATCGCTCCTGACTATAAAATAGACATATTATGGTACGGATGTAGATAAATATATGTATATGGGTGAATATACGCTATTTGTATTTTTTGTGTCCCACAAGAAAATGTAATCTATTCCACTTTATTACTTAACTTAAATTCGGCAATCTGATCTTTTTTCTTTACTAGCAAGTGTTATTATTAAACATTTCTTTGCGAATGCATACAAAAATACAACAAGATAAAGGCTTCCGCTGTATGAAGTAGTATGAGTCATATAGACCATCTTTTATCGCTCGGTTCATCAATATCTTGCTGCACTGTTATTGGTTATTGCATCCTCGCTCATTTACCGAACACTTGAACGGTCTTTCAAATATAACCAATCAACCTTGATTGCCCTTAAATTGAATGAAAGTAAACTGGCTTATTATCGTTGAAATAATTAAATGGTTAAACAAAATTGAAGTTTCTTGTGTGATTTCGTTATCGGCACTTATCGGCCACTCCCGAGAAAGTTAAAAAATAGAGCTCTATAAAAACTGACATTGTTGATCCAATAGAAACGATTCCAGACATCATGTAGGATGGTGCTATGTGTGTGTGTATGTGTTACGGGAAAATGTTTAGATCTCATGGAATAACTGAACTGTTTTTGTTTGTCCTTTTTTACGTCGCAATTGATGGACGTGATTTTTGGTAAAGAGATACCTAGTTTGGAAACTTGAGAGGGACATTGGCTACTCCCGGGAAAAATACATCCTCCGCGAAGCTACGGGCGGAAGGCAAGTTACAATTACATCCTCTCTGGAGAGCGGAATGGCAGAGCTATTAAGTCCCCTCAAATAAATTTATTAACACACATTACCTGCGAGAGTAATTACAAATTCTTCGTTTTGTATTTGCCTCAGTCAGTTAGAACCGTGAACCCCAATAGCAATAGGGCAGGATCCCTCCCAAAAGCGCCGAGGGGCCAATTCGACTTTCACTAATATTTGCATAAGATACACCGCTCGCGCTCGTATGTATAACCCTCTTTAATGTTTCATTCGGTTTCGAGTTTATTTATCTCCAATTTCATATTTTACAACATAACCAGAACATCGGACAGCCGACTTCCAAATAAACATCGATCGTGAGCGTGTTCTTCAGATAAAGCGAAAGTACCCACTTACCATGTGTACATGTATATACGTTTTGTAATGAACTTTCTCTTTTAATTAAGTGTGGACTGTGGGCGCGTCTTGATAGCCATCAAATATACGGTCAATGTATTTAAATGCTCTTTACGTTCGTGCCGTTAACATAGTTTGAGTTTTCCTAGGTGAAAACCTTCCGAAGCATTTTATGACACTGCATGCATCTGATGCATGCAATTATCGACGCTGTTCCAACGCGACTTGTGTAATTGATTTGAATATTTATGCTGAATAATTTGTGCATCATAGAAGCAATATTACTAAGCAAAACAACAAATTACTTAGTATTATCATATCAACGATAAAGAGTTATTCACCGCATAATGTTTTATGACCAAATACTATAATAATCCTTTTAAACTATCGTACTTCATTACTTGCCATCATTCATTTTTGTGGCTATAAATAACCTAGACACAGTAAGATAGACAAAATAGAGATAGTAAAGAGAAGAGAGATAGTAAGATTTACAAAATGACAAAAGGAGCACTGGCAAATAAATTTATTATTTTACAATCTTATTCGGTCATAACTTACGGAGTATAATAATTTCAAATGCCGAATATTTATTAGTGCTGTAAATGATGCTGATAATAATTATTGTAATAAAATAGTAATAATTCATGTATGATTATTATAAATTATGATTAAGTATACAATTAACAATTGATTTGATTATGCTTGCACTATACAGGGTGACTTGAAATTAGTGAACACCCTTGTAAGGAAGTATAGTACAGGTCATTTGCAACAAATTTAGTTATGTATATGATTGTGTCAAAGTCAATTATTAATGAGATATTTCAATTTAAATATTTTTTTGAATAATCATAATGAGTCCTCTTTAGGCTGTATGGAATGTAGCAATGAAAATTAATTAAAAACAGTCCAAAAAACCGATAGTTTTATCTTTATTTAAGTCTAAAGATAACTTGTAATTATTTTAAAAAAAAGTTTAAATTGAAGTATCTCATTATTGATTGACTTTGGCACAATCATATACATAACTAAATTTGTTGCAAATGACCTGTACGTACTATACTCTCTTACAAGGATGTTCACTTATTTCAAGTCACCCTGTATACGTGCATTTTTATATTTAGAGGCCTATCTAGGCTAACGTTTCGAACGTAAATAGTATGAGTGATATTGGTAAATGCTTAACATCAAAGCTCAAGCTAATCTGCTTAAAATGCCTAGTGATATAGAAATATAGTACGTACGAGTATGCGATGCACCAATGATAATTTAAAAACAATTAATGGGATTCACACTGTGACTGAGGTCAACATTTTCTTATTGATAAATCATCATCACATGAAAGGCACGTTACAAAAATATCGATTAATTTGAATGTAAGTGGATGGAAGGGAGAGTACACCGAAAAAAGTGAATATAATATGTAGTTGTAAATATTATACAGTTTGAATGTATTCGTTCTATTTGTATAAAATGAATGACCCGGTTATGCTTAAGGTCAAATATTAAAAATATTCGTTCATTTGCATATTACAAAGGTTTATGCGTGGTATTCGCTACCGTTGATTAGTTTTCCAATTTCCCAAAACATTTTGTCAACATAATTGCGCTATTCAAGCTAGTTAAAATATACAAACAAGTTTGAAGAACCGCTGGAACTTTCGATACCGCCTCAGGTTACAAGGTCAGTCGCTTTCGCTGTCGTACACTTTGGACCGCTGAACAACTTTTTGCAGACCCCTGTTCATAATGCCACCCCATAAATCTCTAAGGGAATCGAATATAAAGGACCTTTAACAACATAACAAATTAGGAACGTATTCATAAAGTTTTCGGAATGGAAAAACTTGTTTTTTCTTCATGACGCACATGGTAGTCATACTTGAATGGCCTGAGTCACGATTCTATCATCTTGTGAGTGAGTAGGTATCTTTGTTATGGAATTAACACTGAGATTGTTTAGAAAATTGTAAATGAATATGCCAAATACAATATTTTGTTTCGACGATCATTTATAAAACATGATTAGGGAATGCAAATCTCGCGAGATTAGGGCTCAAGCGAGATCTCGCGAGATTATGAATATTAGTACTGCGAGATCTCGCTAAAATCGAGATCTCGCGAGATTGGCAGTTTTGCGCGTTTTTTTGCAAATAATCACAATATTTGATTACATTAAGATAAATTTATAAATAAAAATCATAAGTATTATAAGATAAACATTTATTTTCACTAAATAAAACAACTTAAAACGGATAAAAACTAGCGATAAATTCTACATTTTAAATCCGTGATCACGACTGTTGAAAAATGGTCGAAACATCGGGTTTTAAATTTAAAATGTAGAATATATCGCGCGTTTTTATCCGTTTTAAGTTGTTTTATTTAATGAGTAGTAAACGCGTAAACATCAGAAACCAGTATTTATTTTTACGATTTTTTTCAATATATTGTTTTAATGTTTGAACTAAGCCAGCACTTGACCACACAGTTGCCTGATGTAAACAACTATGCGGTCTACAATAGAGCGCACTTGCTCAGGAAAGACCCGTTAATTCTGGCCTTGAAGAGCCCCAAGTTATAATGGATAGATAGGAAAGACTGACCCAGTCAGAGAGTTCCACTCCCGCGCAGTCCGTGAGTCCGTGGTCTTGACTCTCTCTCGACTGCATACGGATGGAGTCTCTCAGTCGAGTCGTTCAGTGATGGAACGGAGCTGGCGAAATTAAGTCGTGCAGTTGAGAAGAACACTCGCCAAAGTGGAGTCTGTAAAAGACAGAGAGGCAAGCAATCCTCCTTCGATGATCAAGGCTCAAACATTGTTTGAGCCTCATTGTTGCACGCCCGACACGAACGAAACTGAGAGACACCTCCCACGACCACTATCTCAAGCCGCCGCCTCACCCGCACCGAACGAAACCGACAGATCGCGAGTCCGACCGTGTCAGTTCGGGCTTCGAAGAGGTTTTTGTGCTCGAGTGCAATCTCGTTAATCTCGCGAGATCTCCTCCTGTTTTCGACCGAGATTCAATCTCGCAAAAAAGGCCGAGATCTCGCGAAAACGAGATCTCGCGAGATCGAGATTGCATTCCCTAATGATAACATAATCGGGTCGTTCTTCTTTTTAACCTACAAAAAGGTGTCTTCACCGCTCAGTGAAAAAAAAAAACAAGGAAATTACCATAAGTTTTTTCTTAATTGTATTTTTACAGGCACTGTACTAAACATTAATGACTGTGCACGATTAAATAATAAATGTTTTTAATAATTTCACTGTAAAAAGTGCGTTACAGAGTTGTAAATCCGCGTGACAGAAGTGTATTTCATACAAATCAAAGTTGTCTCCCGCAGCCTCGGCTAGCGTATAATCCATAATAAAACTAAAAAAATATATGATGACACAAAATGTTAAAATTTCCTTTAACTCCTAAATATATTACCTTTAATGTAATACCAACCATTATTTTCTGTCACTTTTAATGAAATATTTAAAAAATATCAAGTTCTTGTCTTCCACTACCTAAAGTTAATTCGTAAATTCTGTCACGTGGGTTGTCCTTCGAAATTCGCGTATGAGTTGCTCGTCTTTGTTGCCTGCGATTGGAGGTTTCAACCCCACTCTCCCCTTGCTACGATTTTCCCTCTGTGATGTAGCCACAGCGTGTCATTCGCCCGCACGCTGTGGTGGGAGGTGCGTGTGTTTATTCGGCTACCACTTTGTCACGTAAGTAATTGATTTAAAATATAATTATTATTGTTACTTTTTGTTGTCTGCTCTTACGTTATAACTAATATTTTATTACCAACGTGAAAAATATATATTCTATGTAAACCTTTAAGTGTTATAGACTTTGCAACACATTATTACCACTCCGTCACACGAACACTCCGTCACATGGTTTATGGTGACGCTTCTCCCCAGCACCACCCGATCGAGGGTATGCATGCATAATGCATTGGTGACAATAAAAAATCGTGCGTTTTTTCAAAGACTTGTGATTCAGTCGACCCATGCCCATCTTCAATCTTTGGGTCTGCTGCAGTTCCATCGGAGCCAGAGCCTGATGCAGAAAACTCTACAGGTGATCTAAGCAAACTCGGAGCAACTCGCAAATTATTTATTCTTCAGCACCTTCTTCGCCTGAATTGACATCAGCTACAGTGTACCCTATTATTTACAAATAAATAACACATTTTGTAACAATATATAAAATTTACCTTCTTGAAGAAATTGACAATATTTTTTGGTTCCGTTCCGCGCATATTAGAAGATATTATTAGAAGATTATAAGAAAATTAATGATTTTAGATAAATAAACTTGTTTCATTCCAAAATTCAGTCTGGTATCTCTAGAATAATTACTTTGTCACGGTATTGTCTCCTGCTAGAAAAATGGTTTTGGTCGTTTATTTATTTTGCTACAACAAGTGCAGCGTAGGTTTTTTTTCTTTTTAATAGTTGATAATATTTCCATCAGTGATATTAATATTTATTTGTAAATGATAGTAAAAATTGATTTACAGCAAAAACATACTTTATAATAGCAGAAAATGTGACAGAACGGTAAGAGATCATGAATAAAACATGTTTTTTAAATACAAATGTATTACTTTAATACGGTTTCTAAGAGTTCTTTTAGCTAATTAGTGTATCACAACACAACAAGTTATTTGACTAAGAGAATTCGAGAGAATAAAATAAAAGATTTCGTGACGAAGTTGTAATTTTTTTCGTCGCGTCTATCTTTCAAGTCCTGAAAATTGTACAAATATCTGTAAACTTCGTGGCAAACAACTTTTTCAGATAGAATAGGAATTCTGCTATCAGAAAATATATATATATCCCCCAGAAAGATTAATATTTTATTTTTCGAAATTGAGCTAAAGTTAAATCAAATTGTAGGTTAAAAAGAAGAACGACCCAATCACATTTTCTCAATACATTTTGAACTTTTTGACGGCGGTAATATGGTTTACGTTTGATTGCACGAATTCGTAACCTGTTACTGCTCAGCTGTTGTTTGTGCCTTATAATAAGACATGTTTTGTTTTAAACAAATATTTTTTTTTGTTATACGACGTGCTTTATTTTGGCCTTTCTCTACGTTGAATAATAAAGGACTGTGCAATAAATGAATGGAATAGAATGTAGTCAACTGAGAGTTTCTTTATTAACTATAAATAGTTTATAAATAGAAATTCTTTTTTATTATGTGACATAAAATTAAGACTGATGATGGTCTAACTAAGTTACATCATTCATGATTTAAACCGATGATCTATTTAGATCATGTCGTCATTATAACGACGGTTAAGTGTTATGGTTATAAAATAAACCTACAAAGAACATCTGTTGACACTTAACAAGTTTTACGTCCCAGTTTCTACAGCTGGTTTTACACATTACTGGTCCGTAGTTTGTCGTAAATATTGTACATCTGTTGGTTTGGTTTTTAAGACTCGGAAATGCATGCACCACACCTACCCTGAAGATAATTTTGATGTCGTTGTTTGATTACTTTTGTTGGTTTGAGTTGGTCTACTAAAGGTTTTAATAAAACGTGTTGCTAAAATTGTTCTGTTTTAAATTATCAATGAAAATACTTTAACAATTTACCTCAATTTTTATGGCAGAATTAATAACAACACAGTCATGGTTAACTGCATAAAAAAGATTGATAATAGGAACTATAGCTTTGAAAGATGGTTCTTGAAGTAGGACATCACATCATCTGATGTTGAAATTTTTTCAAATAACAAATAATATTACTTGTAGTAGGCAAAAAAAACTTAACAGATTAGCAGGAGAAGGTTCTTTAAAAAGATAAAAAACAAATGTGAATAATGTCCAGAGATATTTATTTAATTATAAAAAAAAAAAAAAATTCGAAGATTTCAAATGGTTCTCAAATTACAGTCAAGCATGCACGCGTTCACATTGTTTGTATACTCCTGCAATAATTGTCTTCATTGTTTAGCCGTCAGGTATATTCGAAAATGATTGACACGTTTTTGTTCACCATAGAAGGTGCGCTTGGAAACCACAACAAAAGCTCATAAACCGTCGGCTATGTGACGCAATTTCAACGGGAAATAAAACAATGCAGATGAGTGTCATACCGTCTTCGTAATGGGCGCATTAACGACGGCTGTGAATTGTGATACATCTTGTAATCGCTGCAGATATGACGCGGTTTACGCAATATACTATGCGTCGTTAGGCGCGACCAAGAAAGCGAATCTGCATTTGTATTTATCGAACACATCTACGATACGGAGCAGATGTAGATTACGTAATTTAAAATAATGAGTTTAATAACGCTATCTTTACAGAGGTTGCCCTTAATTACCGTATAACTGAGGGTTCAGTTCTGTTTTGCAAACACTAAACGCGGCATTTGACCTAGTTGCGTAGCAAGCGTTCTTATTGTTCCACTACGGAAGAAGTATTTGGATTAAAAAATTTAAATGCTAGAATGTAACATACAAATATTTTGAGAAAATGATATGTATTGGGAGTACCATAGCATAATATGTAATTAATTTAGCGTTTTGAGCTCCAGTTACATGCAAACATGTTATAATTATTACAGCATTGTTCTTGTCATGGCTACTTGAAACCAGATACCCCATAAAAGTGTTGTCTAACTCGTTATAAAACTAATTGCGTTAAAAGAAATATAATCAGCTTGCATTGTACGGGTGTATTGATTCAGAATAGCCAATCAGCGTGGGCGAAGCTGCACTTAGTCACGCAATCATACCTTGTCAGTACCTTACACTGTTGTTTAAAGTTTACAGAATCTGTAGAAAAAAGTTTTTAATGACTTTTTCGAATGCTTTTGTTTTCAATTATCATCATCATTATCAGCCTGTGATAGTCCACTGCTGGACATAGGCCTCTCCAAATGCTCGCCACGCCGATCGGTCCTCGCCCACTCGCATCCAGCTCCTGCCAGCCATCTTGCGCAGATCATCGCTCCAACTGGCCTGAGGGGGTCCTGTAGGACAATTTTATTCATTATTGTAGAGCAATTTTATTCCCATTTTGAAAAGAAATACTACGTCCTATTTCTTTTTAAAATGGGAATAAAATGGCTTCTACTGAGACTGAGAGCAAGAATGCTGAATTTTGCTCTTCAATTTTGCTGAAATGTGTGGTAATTTATTTCTCAGATAATGTAATGTTGTTCTCTTATCACGAACTTTTCTGACAGCGGTTAAACTGGCCCTTAGTTTATTGTAGGAATGGCCGATACAAATCGTATATAGATATTAAATCGTATATCAGGCCAATATCGTAAAATCCGATATCGCTGCGTATCCAAACTATATATTTGGTGATACACGATATTGCTGGATCGATGCGATGCGTCTCGATTTGATATCTAGCTCGATATCCAAGATCTATCGATAAAGGATATTAAATCGTATCGCGTTGCGATACGAGCTAAAGAAAGGATTTGTGAGTGAGTGAAATAGCATTAGTCGTGTATTCGTACAATTCTAAACCTTATTTGTATAAGAATAAGGTTGTTTCAATACTTTCTTGTGTATTTTGACACATTTTTAATAGACCTTATTTTTTCAGCAATAAGATGCATTTTCGATTTGCAATTTTACGTAACTCTCACTGACCTTAATTGTCCTTGAACTCATAGCATTGGTGATCCATTTCTAACTTTTGTTATTCTATTAATAGATTCGATGGTTGGTATTATTAAGTTTATGTATTTCATGCTTTTAGTTACTACTAATGAGTTCTGCATTAATAAACATCGTATTTAGAAGTTCTAAATACGATCTTTATTAATGCAGTACTTACTGAAACACAAATAACTAAGTAAATACTATTAAAGCATCCTTAATACACCTAAAGTAACTAATCGAGTCAGTTTTAAGAAATAAATCACAATGAAAATATCGTGTCATGATACAGTATCTAGTTTCAGAACACATCGTTTTATAGGTTTAGTGTAACCAAATACAGTCCGATACTCCGATACACCAATATATAGTTTCACAGTCCGATACTCCGATACACCAATATATAGTTTCAAATAATATATAGTTTCAGAATCCGATATCAGAAATCAATATATAGTTTCGATTCGATATTGTAAAAAACCGATATTACCCACTACTAGTTTATTGGAGCGAAATTAAAATATACCGTCATTGTTTATACATACAAAGACTTCTTGCAGATCGTATGGTAGTATGGTAGGTACTCGTATATGCGCGCAGCATCTTTCCTCCTGCGAATATAAAAGTTGTAGTTTTAAACATTTTAAGGGGTCAAACAATGTCCAGGCATAAATAAGTGAAGTAAGACGAACGTGCTGGGCTGTTCATGCATTCAGTCCAGCGCCCCGCCAGGTGCACCGGTCGTTTGGCAAAACTTTATCGGCTGGTGCTACACTTCAATGGTTTAAAAATTTAAATGCTCCCTAAAACTTGCACGTTTTATTTTATCTGTGGATTTTACAACTATTTTACTGGAATTGACTTAGATATTTTATCGCAATTTTATTGTCTGTTTTAGGTTTCGTTGTAGTCTTGTTACAAATATAGGGTGACATTATTTTTAATAAGGAACTCGCATCGCCCCGCCCGTCGAATTTATTTTTTAAGTAATCCGAATTGATACTTCTTGTTTGTATTTTGTTTGTATTAAACACTTTTTTATTAAGACTCGTAGTATTAGACTTAGTTTAAATGAAAAACAAAACAATTTGTTGTTCCGCAGTTTTTGTTTCTACATAGTCAGTTAGTCAGAAATATTATAGTCTCGCAAAGATCATATCGTATTCGTCGACGTCACAGAATGTGGTCGACGTATATGGTTTAGGTTCAGAATGTTCAATTCCCAAAATGTTAACATGGTGCAAAACGTTCATGTCCCGAAATGTTCATATCCCAAAATGTTCATTTCCCGAAATGTTCATGTCCCAAAATGTTCATATCCCAAAATTTTCATATCCCAAAACGTTCATATCCCAAAACGTTTATATCCCAAAACGTTCATATCCCAAAACGTTCAGATCCCAAAATGTTCATATCCTTAAAGTAACAATTTTTTCGTATTATCTTTATGAATTTAACAAAATTTGTTAAGTTATTGGTTTATCCATATTTCACATTTCACATTTCTTATGAAAAAAAAAAAACGTTATTGTTAAAATAATTTCATAATCTGTCGCAACTTGCAATAACTAAACGCAGTAAATACAATATAATCAATTACATTTATGGAAATTTCCAGAATATTATAAAAGACAATGGAGTGGAAAATCGACTTGGATGAATATAGGTTAGAAGGCTAAGGCGGGAGCGAAGCGCAGCGGAGCTCCCGCCTTAGTCTTCGTGGTTATTTTTTTTTCTTCTGTTTAAAAATTGAAATGAAAATCATATCTCAGAAACTATCGCAATCCGCAACCTCCCCCCTTGGGGGAGGTCAGGGGTCACCCTCCCCCCTCCCCCAACCCCCGTCCCTTAAATCGTGGGTATTTATACTACAGTACTTCCCAGTGCCCTTTCCCCGAAACACAGAAGTGCTTGACACACTTCTATTTCACGGGAAAATATCTGGCACTGCGCACATAGGTAGATTTGACCGATTTAGGCGGCCAAAATTATTTTAGCGTCTAATTTTTTTTAAATTGGTGTTTATAATAAAAATGCGTCGAATTTTATTAAAAATAATTATTATTTTCAAAAAAACACAAAAAAGAAAAAAAAAAGAGAAAAACAAAAAAAAATTAACTTAAAAAAATAACACAATGATTTTACTACAATAATAATTATATAAATAACATTATATGGTCATTTCACAAAAAAAATTAACTGAAACTGACAAAATTACCTAATTATTAGTACTCAATAAGATAATTTTCTAAACAATTACATTTGACATTTATATTTGGTAAATTCTGTCTCATCATCTTCTGAAATAAATATTTGCGAGTCACTACTGTAACACCAGAGGCATTGGCAGACTCTGTAACAAAAAGAAAAGGAATTACTAATAAGAAATATAATTAAATAAACGGTTTTTAGAGTTTTTACCCTGACAACTTCGATTTACTCTTATTTAGCGATAGGCGCTATTAGGCAGAAACTGTTATTGTTATTTTAATTTTGAATATATGCCAAAATTATTGTGATATAAAGAATACCGGGGAAGACCGGGGAAGTATTTCAAAATGTCTTTTGAAGAATAAAATTTACAAAAAATTGCTAAGAAAAAAGGTGTTACGTTGAAATGCTTGTTAGATACAGTAAACTGACTAAATTTTTCATATTTTTTTAATTAATCAATAGATTCTTACCTGAATTATAGGAATCCATTGCATTCACTACACAAAAGTATGCCGAATTTTTTTTGTTGCAATTTATAACACCACTTAAACTGAAGGCACCGAGAACCGATACGTACACTGCATGCGACGACCTGATTTCGATTACCTGTAGATTTGCACAGTCGTTAGCTAAAAGTTTAAAATTATCAGGGTAGGTGCCCTGGAATGTTAGGTACATAATGGTGTCAATTGTTTATTTGTGTGGTGATTTTCAATATTTCGACTTTTGGCCGCCTAAATCGGTCAAATCTACCTATGTGCTGCGGTGGTACCCACCTAGACGGCCCAGTACAGTAACCTACCACCTGGTAAACTAACATAACAATGGTTGTTAAATTCATATAGATAATACGACTTAATAGTTGTTTTGGGATATGAACATTTTGGGATATGAACGTTTTGGGAAATGAACTTTATGGGACATGAACGTTTTGGGATATGAACATTTTGGGATATGAACATTTTGGGACATGAACATTTTGGGAAATGAACATTTTGGGATATGAACATTTCGGGACATGAACGTTTTGCACCATGTTAACATTTTGGGAATTGAACATTTTGAACCTAAACGGTATATGGTTTAGGTTCAGAATGTTCAATTCCCAAAATGTTAACATGGTGCAAAACGTTCATGTCCCGAAATGTTCATATCCCAAAATGTTCATTTCCCGAAATGTTCATGTCCCAAAATGTTCATATCCCAAAATTTTCATATCCCAAAACGTTCATATCCCAAAACGTTTATATCCCAAAACGTTCATATCCCAAAACGTTCAGATCCCAAAATGTTCATATCCTTAAAGTAACAATTTTTTCGTATTATCTTTATGAATTTAACAAAATTTGTTAAGTTATTGGTTTATCCATATTTCACATTTCACATTTCTTATGAAAAAAAAAAAACGTTATTGTTAAAATAATTTCATAATCTGTCGCAACTTGCAATAACTAAACGCAGTAAATACAATATAATCAATTACATTTATGGAAATTTCCAGAATATTATAAAAGACAATGGAGTGGAAAATCGACTTGGATGAATATAGGTTAGAAGGCTAAGGCGGGAGCGAAGCGCAGCGGAGCTCCCGCCTTAGTCTTCGTGGTTATTTTTTTTTCTTCTGTTTAAAAATTGAAATGAAAATCATATCTCAGAAACTATCGCAATCCGCAACCTCCCCCCTTGGGGGAGGTCAGGGGTCACCCTCCCCCCTCCCCCAACCCCCGTCCCTTAAATCGTGGGTATTTATACTACAGTACTTCCCAGTGCCCTTTCCCCGAAACACAGAAGTGCTTGACACACTTCTATTTCACGGGAAAATATCTGGCACTGCGGTGGTACCCACCTAGACGGCCCAGTACAGTAACCTACCACCTGGTAAACTAACATAACAATGGTTGTTAAATTCATATAGATAATACGACTTAATAGTTGTTTTGGGATATGAACATTTTGGGATATGAACGTTTTGGGAAATGAACTTTATGGGACATGAACGTTTTGGGATATGAACATTTTGGGATATGAACATTTTGGGACATGAACATTTTGGGAAATGAACATTTTGGGATATGAACATTTCGGGACATGAACGTTTTGCACCATGTTAACATTTTGGGAATTGAACATTTTGAACCTAAACGGTATATGGTTTAGGTTCAGAATGTTCAATTCCCAAAATGTTAACATGGTGCAAAACGTTCATGTCCCGAAATGTTCATATCCCAAAATGTTCATTTCCCGAAATGTTCATGTCCCAAAATGTTCATATCCCAAAATTTTCATATCCCAAAACGTTCATATCCCAAAACGTTTATATCCCAAAACGTTCATATCCCAAAACGTTCAGATCCCAAAATGTTCATATCCTTAAAGTAACAATTTTTTCGTATTATCTTTATGAATTTAACAAAATTTGTTAAGTTATTGGTTTATCCATATTTCACATTTCACATTTCTTATGAAAAAAAAAAAACGTTATTGTTAAAATAATTTCATAATCTGTCGCAACTTGCAATAACTAAACGCAGTAAATACAATATAATCAATTACATTTATGGAAATTTCCAGAATATTATAAAAGACAATGGAGTGGAAAATCGACTTGGATGAATATAGGTTAGAAGGCTAAGGCGGGAGCGAAGCGCAGCGGAGCTCCCGCCTTAGTCTTCGTGGTTATTTTTTTTTCTTCTGTTTAAAAATTGAAATGAAAATCATATCTCAGAAACTATCGCAATCCGCAACCTCCCCCCTTGGGGGAGGTCAGGGGTCACCCTCCCCCCTCCCCCAACCCCCGTCCCTTAAATCGTGGGTATTTATACTACAGTACTTCCCAGTGCCCTTTCCCCGAAACACAGAAGTGCTTGACACACTTCTATTTCACGGGAAAATATCTGGCACTGCGGTGGTACCCACCTAGACGGCCCAGTACAGTAACCTACCACCTGGTAAACTAACATAACAATGGTTGTTAAATTCATATAGATAATACGACTTAATAGTTGTTTTGGGATATGAACATTTTGGGATATGAACGTTTTGGGAAATGAACTTTATGGGACATGAACGTTTTGGGATATGAACATTTTGGGATATGAACATTTTGGGACATGAACATTTTGGGAAATGAACATTTTGGGATATGAACATTTCGGGACATGAACGTTTTGCACCATGTTAACATTTTGGGAATTGAACATTTTGAACCTAAACGGTATATGGTTTAGGTTCAGAATGTTCAATTCCCAAAATGTTAACATGGTGCAAAACGTTCATGTCCCGAAATGTTCATATCCCAAAATGTTCATTTCCCGAAATGTTCATGTCCCAAAATGTTCATATCCCAAAATTTTCATATCCCAAAACGTTCATATCCCAAAACGTTTATATCCCAAAACGTTCATATCCCAAAACGTTCAGATCCCAAAATGTTCATATCCTTAAAGTAACAATTTTTTCGTATTATCTTTATGAATTTAACAAAATTTGTTAAGTTATTGGTTTATCCATATTTCACATTTCACATTTCTTATGAAAAAAAAAAAACGTTATTGTTAAAATAATTTCATAATCTGTCGCAACTTGCAATAACTAAACGCAGTAAATACAATATAATCAATTACATTTATGGAAATTTCCAGAATATTATAAAAGACAATGGAGTGGAAAATCGACTTGGATGAATATAGGTTAGAAGGCTAAGGCGGGAGCGAAGCGCAGCGGAGCTCCCGCCTTAGTCTTCGTGGTTATTTTTTTTTCTTCTGTTTAAAAATTGAAATGAAAATCATATCTCAGAAACTATCGCAATCCGCAACCTCCCCCCTTGGGGGAGGTCAGGGGTCACCCTCCCCCCTCCCCCAACCCCCGTCCCTTAAATCGTGGGTATTTATACTACAGTACTTCCCAGTGCCCTTTCCCCGAAACACAGAAGTGCTTGACACACTTCTATTTCACGGGAAAATATCTGGCACTGCGGTGGTACCCACCTAGACGGCCCAGTACAGTAACCTACCACCTGGTAAACTAACATAACAATGGTTGTTAAATTCATATAGATAATACGACTTAATAGTTGTTTTGGGATATGAACATTTTGGGATATGAACGTTTTGGGAAATGAACTTTATGGGACATGAACGTTTTGGGATATGAACATTTTGGGATATGAACATTTTGGGACATGAACATTTTGGGAAATGAACATTTTGGGATATGAACATTTCGGGACATGAACGTTTTGCACCATGTTAACATTTTGGGAATTGAACATTTTGAACCTAAACGGTATATGGTTTAGGTTCAGAATGTTCAATTCCCAAAATGTTAACATGGTGCAAAACGTTCATGTCCCGAAATGTTCATATCCCAAAATGTTCATTTCCCGAAATGTTCATGTCCCAAAATGTTCATATCCCAAAATTTTCATATCCCAAAACGTTCATATCCCAAAACGTTTATATCCCAAAACGTTCATATCCCAAAACGTTCAGATCCCAAAATGTTCATATCCTTAAAGTAACAATTTTTTCGTATTATCTTTATGAATTTAACAAAATTTGTTAAGTTATTGGTTTATCCATATTTCACATTTCACATTTCTTATGAAAAAAAAAAAACGTTATTGTTAAAATAATTTCATAATCTGTCGCAACTTGCAATAACTAAACGCAGTAAATACAATATAATCAATTACATTTATGGAAATTTCCAGAATATTATAAAAGACAATGGAGTGGAAAATCGACTTGGATGAATATAGGTTAGAAGGCTAAGGCGGGAGCGAAGCGCAGCGGAGCTCCCGCCTTAGTCTTCGTGGTTATTTTTTTTTCTTCTGTTTAAAAATTGAAATGAAAATCATATCTCAGAAACTATCGCAATCCGCAACCTCCCCCCTTGGGGGAGGTCAGGGGTCACCCTCCCCCCTCCCCCAACCCCCGTCCCTTAAATCGTGGGTATTTATACTACAGTACTTCCCAGTGCCCTTTCCCCGAAACACAGAAGTGCTTGACACACTTCTATTTCACGGGAAAATATCTGGCACTGCGGTGGTACCCACCTAGACGGCCCAGTACAGTAACCTACCACCTGGTAAACTAACATAACAATGGTTGTTAAATTCATATAGATAATACGACTTAATAGTTGTTTTGGGATATGAACATTTTGGGATATGAACGTTTTGGGAAATGAACTTTATGGGACATGAACGTTTTGGGATATGAACATTTTGGGATATGAACATTTTGGGACATGAACATTTTGGGAAATGAACATTTTGGGATATGAACATTTCGGGACATGAACGTTTTGCACCATGTTAACATTTTGGGAATTGAACATTTTGAACCTAAACGACGTATATCAATAACAATCTAAATCAAACTGATAACTTTTGCCTTGACTTTGAATCGAATGGTTAAAGGCAACTCAGTTGCTAGTTACGTAGTAGCGAGACGTAACTTCGACTGTATTAATTGCGAATGACTATCCCATGAATCGAGTGAATCAGTGACATGCCTATTAGTTCCGTAGATAAATCAATTAAAACTGAGCTTACGACTTGTGAGTAGTCACGGAGATAGAAGCGCAAAATTTCTAATTCAACTGTAGTAATTTAATTTACTTTAACAACTTGATAAAAGTATACACACAGATATGAACGGACAACAGAAACAATTTAGTCTTAAACTTCCAAGTTGTTACTTTCGTTTTAATCGTGACATTGACTAGTTTAGTAAAAATCATGTTGGTCTCAGTTTACGTGCTTATTTTGGGTCGGAACACACTGCTTAATTCCGAGGGGGACTGATTAATCGTCGAGCGGGCCGGCAGATGTTCACCGGGCTCTCGTTGGATGGCTCGTGGCGGCTATTGTAAAGTACTTTTTGTGTAGTGACAGCTCGCCTGCGAAAAAACGTTAGCACAACCCTTATTTCGACAATTCAAAAGAACCAAACTATATTTTTAAAACGCTTTGACCGTTGGAGGAGATGAATTTGCAGACTTTTGACCTGGATGTTTCTTTTGTTGCAGACGTTGGATTACGACCGCGATGGCCTGACGAAGCTAAAGAAGGCGATAAAAGCGATACACAATTCCGGAAATGGTACGTGTCGAATCTTAATTTATTCTTAAAGTTTATATTTAAAACAATTTATTTATACAAAATATTGGGTGTCAATGGTTATGGGGATAAGGGATTCGGTGTCATAAAGGAAGGCATCTGAAAAATGCAAGGGTCCGAATAAAAATTTGGCTTACCATTACTGGTCAAGTCGTTTTGGGGGTCAAGAGCACCGCATATAAATCATTGCAGGCATGAGAAATATGGTTATGTCACACAGAAAATGTTACGAAAGGCTTTCCATATTGATCAGTCTATTTGTATTCCCACATTGCTTCGGCTTACTCGAGCGACACGACAGAATCGAGACCCCTCTAAAAATAGTTGTGGAGGAAGTAACGTGAATAGATGACACTAGAATAGACGAAATTCCCCGTGCATATTTAGACGAGTTTGTAGTGCGCGTGCGCGCGATGCGGTTGCAGTCGGCTCCTCCGACCGAAGATAATCTACTTATATTTTATCACAGTGAAGGGAGGATTTGTATAGGTGTAGTCAACTTTGAACGTATTAAACGTTGTTATTTCACGTCGGTCATACTCACAGAAAAGAAAAATCTTTTCTGTGGTCATGCTATTGGCTATACCTGTCTTGGTAAATGTATTTTTATATATAGTTTATAAATGTAAACAAATGTTTTTTACCGAATTCATTCAGACGTATTGCGTCTATAAGGTATTCGTGCAATATAGATATGCAAATTGACTCTAAAGAACAGATATGAACTAAATTTTTAAAATAGGTTTGTTTGTGGCTTAAAAGATATTATGGTCAGCTATAATTATAAACATTTTGAATACGATATTGAAATTTGGACACGATCGATTTGCTCGGTTAAAACCAAGTGGCCGACTTGCAGCGAAATATTGGGTAAAGCAGGTTTTGGCGAAAATGAGGAATCAATAATGACTTATTTATTCATTGCGAATAGATAGCTTCCGAACATTCAGCTATATTTTAGTAAGTTGGTCGACCGAGAAAACCTTTCGTAATTTCTCTCAGACTAGCTCGATGGCGCTCTGGGTCGTGGGCCACGAGCCACGCACGACTCGTGGCTCTGCCCTATGCGCTAGCTAGAGGATACACGTATGTGATAAACAGTTTCAATTTTTATTCGTGATCGGGTGATGCCAATCCCGTAATACAAGTACATAAACTATTGTATCTACCTTGGGACAGTGAAAATATGTAAATTCCTTCCATATTTCTTCAAATCAAAAGCCCAATCTATGAGTTGCTGCCAACAGTGCCAAGTATCATAAAAATGTAGTTTCATAACATGAATGGAAGTCGTTTCAGAAAGGAACGAAATGAAAAAATCATATAATCGTAGTTGGTATTAAATGTTAGCTTTGTATAATAAGTTACTTCACTGTTCACTTCAGCTGACTACTATTTTATCTACGAGAGCACTCGCTCGGCATCTTCATAAACTAAGCATGAACGCAATGATTGCATTTTACGGATTTTACTGCATCGTTTGCTAGAAAACTAGATATTCTGTTTAAACGTTGAAATCCGAGTTAATAGCTTGTGCTTTCATAGGTAACGTATTAATTAACTTTACAGGAAAGTATCGATTTTCTTTGTTATATGTCATTGCACTTTGCTGCTGCTTATTAAATATGCACAAAGGTTGCACATGGAAAAGTATCCCTGTGATACTTTAGTACTACTGGTTAGTATTTCTTAGCCAACTGTAGACTACCAATTGCACAAGGCATTTAAGATTTCTAACACAGCACTGTAGTTTTTTATTCCTTAGCTAAACTGAATTCTAGGAGTCAAAGTTAAAGAAGACTTGATTTCTCTGCGTCATTTTTAATAATGTACTTTAAAAACTCGTTATAGGGGATCGAGGATTGAAGACCATTTTAAACGATCAGCTGATCAGATATCAACAATCCGATGCGATTAACGGATCTCATAATGAAAGCTTTAGTCTAAATTAAAATCTTCAATCGATAACAGTGGCTAATAATATCTTATTTTGACGAGTGAGCAGTGTTCAATATCTAAGAAGAAAATATTTTTTTTAATTTGGTTTTTCTGTTTTACCGAGTTATGTATGATTGTGGGAGGGAGTTCCTGTACTTGCACAGATAGGTTGTGCCCTTTAATATATCATGCAGAGTTGTTTAACCGTTGAGATTGTAGACTGTAGCTGAAACATACACCTACTTACCCAACCCCATGGTTTCCTTCAGTTTGCGTGCTTTAGTTTCCTAGCCGCCGCACGTTTCGAGTTTTCGACGTTTAGCAAACCAAAGAGTAAAGTATGGCAAACATGGCTTTATTAAGACAGCTACGTTTGGTACTTTGTAATGAAATATGCCAGTTTCATAGGGCCTTGCAATACTGCGGCTGACTGCAGGCGAAAGGCTGAATTACTTCAAACAGTCTAGTGTTCAGTGTTGCCACTTCTTTAACCAGGGCTTTGCTCAGTAATAATACAGAGCAAAAACCCCGTATTATGAGTAGTCACGACATGCCATGAACAGTGTATAATATGAAAAAAATAAATTATGCTATATTTTCATGTAGTAAACTAGCATACTAACGAGGCACGAATTCGCATGATGAATGGACAATAATTGTGGCAAATCATTAACCACGCATGTATATTTTATTAATATTATTATATTTTTGAAGTATTTTTACAAGATGAACTTAGCAGGTAACCGTTCAGACTATTGGCAACACTGCTAGTGTTACATGCTCAACGTAGAACCGGCTCCCTAGGACGAGAGGTCGTTCAACTCACTGAACTAGAATGACCTAAATATTGCAACAATGATGCCGGTAGGCAGACATTGATGATCGTTGTGAATTTAGATGTTGTTACGTTTCAAAATCAATTAGAAGGTATAGAATAGACTTTAGAAGTACGAGTAGGTCTTCAAAACATGTAATTAAAGTTTTCTGTAATTGACACTTTCCTGTTCATGAAGAACTAGTTATCGTAACTGTTTCTGAGTTACCAAACAGAAAGAAACTAAGAGAAACTGTTATATTTATTTCCAATTTCCAAACATCAATGCAAGAACACCAAACAAGGTTCAACGAAAGGCTACTTGATAAATAACTACGTCGTAAACCAGTAATGTTAGGAGAAAACGCCAAGTGTGAAAATGCAGCGACCATCCATGCCCATAAAGATTGCAAGCTTTCGATATAGATGGTAATTCCTATCCTCTCTTCGTATAAAGATAGTGAGCCAATCTCAGGACCACGGATGCAGTGACACCAAATAAGACGGAATGAAATGCAATTCTCGCCTGCCCTAACGGGGTTACTTTATTGGAACAATAACAGTTTATGTATGATGAGATGATATATGATTGCGATTCCTCGGTACCTACTTACAATTCTTTTTTTATTGCAATAGAATTTGAGGATCTGCCCAGATTTTTGTTGTCTGATTTTGTAAAACGACTACTTTAATTAGGCAATACCTACAATAATGACATTCTCTAACGAATGTTTTTTGTGATACAATTTGACAGACTGAATTCTACTCAGGTAAAGGATACTTATTCTTCAGTACGTCGTCATTCCTTTATGGCAAACTTATAATCCTCATATCCATAAACCTGTGATGTTTTCTCTCCTTATCATATCACCAGTATCTCCTATTTCTAAGGATTGAGTTTTATAATGGTCATGGATGCTTAAGTAAAAACCTGTTTGAAAAATACATACGTTAGTTTTAATAAGTCCTTTCTGATTAAACGAGAAACCTACTTATTTTATTGGATAAACTTATACTGGTAGACCAACCTTCAAGATCGGCTCGTCTGTGTTTAATAAACGGGCAGCGATAAATTACGTATGGTCGTTGGTATAAAAACAACACATTGAAATACGTAGTGGTCGTCGTTGCTCGGTCGGTCGTAAGAATTTCCCTTGTACGACTTGTCAACGAAAGTGGGTCGAACGTCTGGTTTCGCTCGCCACACCAATCTATGTAGACATATTAGATTATTGTTTCGAATTTAAGATATCGAGGGCGGCTCTCCGCACCTGCTGTTGGGGAACTTGGCGTACTCAATTAGAAAGATTCGTGAATTATGTATTTTAAAGCTTACCGTTACCTTTTCTGTCTTATAAATATTTACGAATTGATTTAAAACTTTACAACCGCTTTTCATTAAGTATTTTGCATGGTATACTTTTTCATTAGATAAAATACTTACATCTCAAAGATAAATTGTCGCGTTAAGCTTAAACAATAGGGAAGATGCATATATAATAATTATGAAAATTTTATGACTAAAATGTTAAAATAATATAAAAGAAAGGTCACTGCAACATTTTTATTTTACATAATTTAACTGTAATTACGAATTAAAAATAACTGAAACGAAACGTATTTAAAAACAGCAATCAACTTATTTGACGTTAGACCGGCAAACTTATTTGTTCTGATGGCGGCGTCGCTATTGTCAGTATAGAACTGTCAATAAATATCGCTTTTACATTGCATTTCACGTAGTTCCAATTTTGGCCACCGGAACACATAAGTTTGTCGGTCTATATGGTTGAAAAAGTAAATATTATTTTATCGGAATATTAATTGCGTTTTTGTAATAAATATGGAAGTTGGGTTCATCAAAGCAGACTCCAGGAATTTACCAAGAGTTAGTGTTGACATGGTTCTAACTTTATTTGTCGAAAGTGCAGAGTTTTCAAGGGTAGAAATGAAAGGGACTAAATTACTACGGTATGTATAAATCATAGTTGTTAAACTTTGTATAATACGATTCAACTAAACTGGCCCGTCCGAACATCGTGCGAGAACCTGCGCAGAACACAAATGTAGGTGTTAGAGGGGTGCAGCCGCGCCCCGCACCTGCGCAAACGACGCTTGCAGCTAACTTCGGACGGGCCAGTTTAGTTGAATCGTATTATATTTTCGCAGCTTGAAACCACTTTTTTCTCAGTTTTGGGTCAGAAGGTCCTGTCAAAAACAATTAATTTGGAAACTTTGTTGAAATAGATGTGTGTTGACCGTGTTGACTCGTGTTTTATACCAATGTCCACATTGGCATAAAACACGGTTTTTTTCGGAATATTAGTGGTATTGTTATGATCACCTGATGTTGATAGATAGTCCATTTTAAATTTTTTACAAGAAAATATTTCAAAACTCGAAAAAATATGCAAAAGTATGAAAGCCAGCGATGAACAAGTACAGTGAAGTACGACCACTCGACTAGTGAGGCAGTGACAAGACTTGAGTGACGTCATTCATGTCATCGGAACCATAGGTCCGTTTTCGCGCGAAAATTAAAACGGTCAATTTAAAACCGCATTTTTTCCGATAAATTACAATGTATTAATTTTTTAATTTAACTGTGGTTTATTCTACATGGAATTCTTTAAAATGAAGACAAAAATAAAAATAGTGCATGTTCCCTATTGCAGTTGAACCGGATTGTCAATTATTATGTCTGACAAGAGTTAAAAACAAACCACAATTACTCTTGAAAAGGTTAATTATGGTACCAAGTGAATGGAAGGAGCGGAGCGATAGAGACAAATGAAGAAATGTCAACTTGTTAATAAAATGACTAGAATTTTTCGAGGTTGTAATGCATAGTTACTGTTTGGCACTGAACTGTCTAAGGGCAGACGTGGCCCTTACCATCAGTTGTACGATATGCTCGTCTTGTAACACATTGCAAAAAAAAATACGGTACGCGTATAACTGACAGGTTTGCAATCGATGCAATTGCAATTCCATCGCGTGCTAAGGTTTGTTTATAGTGGCCGCACGCCTGCGCCCGCGACGCCCGCTGCTTGGAACTGGTCGCGCGGGTTTCGATATCGTGCAGCTGCATTGAATAAATTGCAGTAAGTCATGTCTGGTCTTGAAACAACCTAAATTAGACGCAGATACAAGTCCACCGTATCCGAGTTTTTGGCTGTGGAATTTCTAATTATGTCAGCAAACTGCAAGAATCCGCTTGACATCTCTATAATGACAGACGTGCAAATGATTTCGGCCACTTAAACGAATAATTACCCATTATGACAAAACACCTTGGTAAGCTTCTTTTTTATACCACCTATATCCAGAATAGATGTCTACTAGTCCAGAGTTCCAGACACTACTATTCCAAGATCTCAAGTGCGTACCAGGTATCTGATATCTTGCGATGCGTGAAGTGGTAGTTTTATTTAGGCCTAGAGAGCTACTTAATATGATTACAAACTCTGTGCTGTGTGCACTCCACCTAACAGCAGCTTGTGTGTTGGTAGTTACTTTACTTTTAACCTTTCTATACTGCGCTTTACCCGCAGCCGGCAAGGTCGTGCGCGCGCGCCTGCAAAAACAACCAATCAGCGCGGGTCCTCAATACGCGCCGCGGAGGCGCGGACAATACAATCCAACTCGTCTTCATGAGACTTGCGGATGTTTGTCATACAGTACTTTCTTGATTCTTGGTCATCACATGGGAATCTATTGTCAGTCAGCTGTAGTTCATTCTCACTTTTAAACACACCGGAACAATAAGAATTCCACACGTCCATAAAAGTTTACAATGATGCACCGCTTAGGGAAAATAATGTTTATTTATATCTTACGCGCTCTTCGCAGAAGTCTTAACTGAAGGACGTGACTTGACCTTTCGAATGTCTGATTTGCTGGCGAAATGGCGTGATCAAAGTCGTTTTCTCGGCGATACCTTACAATTGGATCGCGTCCAAGAATCATGGCTAAAATGATAGTATTATAATGGTTTCTAAGTAACCAAGTATTCCGTTTGTTCTGATATTTTCTAGAAGCGTCTTATCGTGTTACGGAATTTGTTGATATCAAATTTTTGTACAGTCGTTTGAATGACATCAGCTGCGTCCTGTTTTATGAAAGCTCTGAGACTTCGTTTAGCCCATATAAAGTAGAGGCAAACTACAAGCTTGTGTACAAATTGAAAGGCTCGAGTCAGTGCTCTGCCATTTAATATGCAGAGAGCGTCGGCGGGATTGAGCTAGCTAAAGTGGGCCGCGACACGGATCTCTGACGCCTCTTTCATCAGTTTGCCGACTGTTTTTACTATACGCCGAGGACGAAATGTTTCAGACGAAGGGTCTCCATATAAAAGATATATGACTGATAAGTTGACAAGAGATAATGTAATGCCATCCAATTCCATACTACTATTCCAAATGCCAACTCGTTGTCTTTTCACATGTAAACTACAGAAGTCAATTTTATTAATTTTGCCTCATTCTGAGCCTGACCCATCGAACGAACGTTGCTTTTCATCCCGAAAATATGCGAGGTTCCCCCGAGGATATGTTAAGAATTCCTTGTGACAGTCAGAAATTCACAACTTATCCGTGAGCACGGCTAGATATTATAATTATACCTATTCAAACTACCATCGGGTGGGCTGCGTACATGTCTGCCAACTGATCTATCATTAAGAAATCTGGATGTGATTTTATTCAAAACTGCTAGTTTGGCTGAGAATATGCAACGTGTTCATGGTGATTTTGCTAGAAATATTTCCATAACTGTACAAAATATTATATAATAGATTTATTTGATTTAATTAGATATCTAACACCACATGGTTTCACAGGTCAATAACAATACAACTTAGGCACTGTCGATAATTCTATTAGGTATGGTTTTTGAAACTAGTTTGTTATAATTTGAAACATTATAAATAAGGGAACTTATCCCATTCGTACTCTACAGGAGCTGCCAAGACTGGTGTTCCATGGTTCACCACTAATATCACAAGTTTCTATTCAATTTAAACTACAACTGGAACATGAACTGAGACGGGATAAGTGTAATTAATCTCATTCACTTGATTGCCGTACCCGACTTGAAGTGCCACACTTAATAG
This sequence comes from Mecyna flavalis, assembly GCA_949319885.1. Taxonomy (NCBI): domain Eukaryota; kingdom Metazoa; phylum Arthropoda; class Insecta; order Lepidoptera; family Crambidae; genus Mecyna; species Mecyna flavalis. The sequence goes on from OX439426.1 coordinate 15,602,466, forward strand.
TTACCGTCTATCTTCACAACTAAAGACTGGAGTTAATCCAACTGAGAAACTAATTAAATGTCTAGCAGCTTGCAAAAGAAACAAATTGTAGCAAGCAGTGCAGTTCTAAAGGAACTATGAAACTTTATACTAAGAACTGTTGCGAGCGCTACCTAACCTACAGAATTGTTCAGAGAATTTATGTGAAAGGAAACTTTTACGAATAAAAACTTCCAGAATAGTAAACCAGGAAAGTTTCTGTGAAATAATCAATGGATTCTGGTATATACCGATAGGAAAGCAGTTCTTAAAAGTTCTTTTATAGTAAACGAATGGACAAGTGTTTTTGGTTTCGATGCTTGTTCATTATTTTTTGTATAGGTGAAAGCCTAAATATATATTATACAAGGTGGGCCAAAAGTAATCACCCTATTGGAAGATGCTCTTATTTTTGTAAATGGCCGCCAATATCAATTCTGTTTTGACATTTGTGGACTAGACAGATGTAGAATATAAGTGAACAAGCCATGAAGCGATACACTCCCCAAGATCGCGGAATAATCGTGTCTATTTTTTTCGTAACTAATTCATCTGTGGTGTTGGCGCAGCGCGAATTTCGTCGCCGATTCCCCGGCCGTCCGACACCGACTGCGCAAACACTGCGCCCTTTGGCCACCAACCTTGAATTGTATGGGACCACACTAGACGTTGCCAGGAGTGGCCGGCCCCGGAGCGCCCGTTCTGCCGAGAATATCGCCGCTGTTGCTGAGGATGCCAAGCTTTCACCGGAAACGACAACAGTGGACGGTGCGCGCTATAGGGCCATGTTAACCGAGTTTTTTCTGCCGCAATTGGACGAATTAGGACTGGTGGACATGTGGTTCCAGCAGGACGAAGCAACGACACACACTGCGCGAGCCACAACAGATATTTCGAAGGCGGCGTTCCCGGGTCGCCTCATCTCTCGTTTTGGCGATTTGCACTGGCCTGCAAGATCGCTCGATTTAACCGTTCCTGACTTTTTTTTGTGGGGTTTTTTGAAGTCCCGTGTTTACGTGAACAAGCCTAGGACCCTGGAAGCCCTCAAGGACAACATTCGACACGAGTGCGAGAATCTGTCGCCCGAAGTTCTCGCCGAAGTGATGAGAATGCCATAAAACGAGCCCGTATGGCAATCAATTGTGACGGCGCTAATTTAACCGATATGATCTTCTCGACGTGACCAATAAAATTCTAAAGGTTCAAATAAACATAATCAAAAAACAAAATCCAAGTTTTTCATTTAGAAAAAAAATGAGAGCCAAACAACATCGGATGACTTCTTTTGGCCCACCTTGTATGTATAATATCTAAGCTATCAAATTAGTTCTTTGTGCACAATTTTTTTTCGGAACAGAAGGTCCTGTACACTTAACCGGAAGCTGGCAGCACTTTGGCTTTTTCCAGAATTCTAAAGCTGCTATTTGGGGTCCGGCCGTTATGCCCCCATTCCGGTTTGCCCCCGGCCGGTATGCCCCCACAATTTTAAGTAAATTTGTTCCAGTTTGCCGTTAAACCGTGGGGGCATACCGGCCGGGGGCAACCCGGAATGGGGGCATAACTATTTGTCACGAAAGCAATTCTCCTAATATTTGGTAAATTATCATAACCCTAATTTCGGTAAAATGTAACGTTAGATCTAACTTATACCCTTGAAATTAAGGAAAAGAAGATTTGTGAGAAGGAACATTTGCTAAGGTACTGATAAATTGGTGAAGGTGTATTCAAATACACTCACATTGGTCAATGTTTTATAATTATGTCCAAATACATAGATCTGCATTCTTGCATCTCAATTAATGTGTAAAATATAACCGTGTATTTTTCTTGTGCAGCCCACGTGGACAACGAGATGTACCTATCCCGGACGCTGGAGCGGCTCGGAGGGAACGCTCTCAGCAGGGACTCGGAGCCAGACATCGGTGCGGCGTTCTTCAAGTTCGCCGTCGTCACAAAGGAACTGTCGGCGCTAATGAAGACTTTGGTGAGTTCAAAATAGCATGTGTTCCACATTAGAATGTCCTCTCCACCCTAATTGCGTTTAGGAAACCTTTGTTGTGAAAGAAGATTAAGATTATATCTAGAGGTGGAGGAATAGTGTTACTTATAAAACATGTTATTTTAAAAAAACAATTTTAAGTAATTATTAACGCTAAGAGATATAATGTGATAAAGAATAACTTGCTCCATAGATTTTTGAAATAGAATCTCCAAAAAAATTACGTGATCGAATGTGTTTTGATTCGTCATGATGAAACAGACAATTCATCATAACAAAATTCTTAGCATATAATAATTTCGTTGCAAAATTGTGAATATGTTAGAAAAATATGATTACGAGTTTATTAAAAGCTGTGGAAGCATATACTCCAATTAAAATGTGACCTAATTCCTACTTGTATGTATAAAACAGCATAACTGTCACGGGCATTGACCGACCTTAAAAAATGCTGTTAGGATTATCTCTACAAATTGGACAGGCTTAATCAAAGAAGATAAAGGTTTTATCACCGGAACACGGCAGCGTCTGAGATTTAATACGCGTACGTTCATCCTCATTTTCACTCGTTCGTTTCGGACCGACACGGTTGAAGTAATTTTATGCGTCGTAGGTCGCGACAGTCTCTACGGAGTGTGAAATGAAACGGGCGTATCAAACATCAGCCATCCACCCTTCGGTGTCTAAAGTAATCTGAAGCCGTCGCAATAGCAAACGGAAATTATGCTATTGAAGGAGCTGAGAGAGGGAGCTTGCGGCGGAAGTCTGCCGAGATCTTGCGGAGCGAACAACCGCGTCCAATCCGATGAAATATAAATCGGAATTACACTAAATAGACGCTTATTACGTCTTGTCCGACATTTAATAGCTTGGCTATTACGTTGGCTGCGTCCGTAACCGTCAGCAAGATACTTAATTGAATAGACAAAAAGATCTTTATAAAATAATTAGTTGGTTTTTGTAGATTTTGTCACTGATTCGTCATGGGATGCGGAATGATTCATTTAGATAAGATATAATAAGCGTTGTTAATACAACCTAATGGGTTTAAAACTGCACTATCTGAAGTTTCTGGGCTCGATTCCCTGTATAAACAAAGTAGGTTTTGGACATACCTCATCTTTTATGGGATTGTCTTATCTACACAGACCGTATCGCCAAGAACGCAAAAATATAAACCGGTAGGTACATAATCTTCTTAGAGTCCGAAAAAGGAAAGGATCAGCGTGGAGAGGCCTATGTCATGTCAGAAGTGGACTGTGTCAGGCTTATGATGATGACGATGTCATCAAATTCAACCAGAATCTTATCTTATAAAAGATATCTTGATTCAATAATATAAACGAATCCCCTACAAATGAGATATTGATAGGCTCATGCTTTTCTATTGCGTTGACCAACTGTCCCCTGCGCGGTCGTTGCCCGCAATTTTAGTAATAATGCTATGGCTTAGTAATAAGATTGCAGGTCAAAATATTTTAGAACGTAATTATTAGCTGTTTTAGTATCGTCCTTCTCGGAAATGTGAAGGCATAAACGCGTTCGAAGCGAACGTTAATATCGCTTGACGTGTGCATGGTGCGTGGGCGCACCCGCAGATTTGCTGTAAATGGGTCAGGGTGACGATTTGATGAGACAACCCGAATAGTGCCAGAAGATAATGTACATTGTGTTGTAGATACGTTCATAACTTAAGATCTTGTATTTTTTTTATGGTATAGGGGAGCAAACGAGCGTGTGTGGCTGGGCGTGGTGTAATTTGTAGATAATTGATTATGATGGCTCGTCGATTTATCCATGTCTGACTCTGGTTAAACATACTTGTTCATATAAAATATTAGGAATAACTAGAAAAAAATTCTAAATGTGATACTTTTTCTAGTTATACCTATTAGAGAAATATTCTCTAAAATTAGATTTGTGCCCTATCGCTTAAATGACGTTGAATTGTTCGACAACATTATCTATATATATAAAACTCAAAGGTGACTGACTGACTGACTGACTGACTGACTGACATAGATAGATATCAACGCACAGCCCAAACCACTGGACGGATCGGGCTGAAATTAGTAGGCTAAGAAAGGATTTTGATCAATTCCCACGGGAACGGGAACCACGCGGGTGAAACCGCGCGCGGCCGCTAGTTAGGAAATAAAAAGGATTTATGTACGATCAAAGCTACGGTATAAATCCACCTAATCTTTTATTGACCTGCCCAGATAAGATAATATTATGCAGTGCTAAAATGCCCAAGAAGTAGACTGCCCATATCACATTTCATACAAAGTATACATATGAACATTATAGAACACTTGCGGTGCTTTGTCGTCTTTAAACTACCGTTTTCCTACAATGTTCCTCCATATACGAGTATGTATTTCTGATTTTACTAAAATTTTCGCTAATGTCCATGCTACAAGTTCAAGACAATGTTTAGTAATACGATCGATAAAGATAAAATATATGTTATATAGATATGAAACGAATAAGATAATGATAAGAAGAGTGGGCGAAATCGTTGTATATTTTTTGTTTTAAGCGTCCACCATTTCTTTAAACATAATATTTTTTTATGCCGAAAGAACCTTTCAATAGGAAAAGGTACATATCCATTCGAACCTAATGGTTTTTCGAAGTACATTTAGGACACCATTACTTTTCAAGAGAAGCCGGGACCCGGTACCCAATAACCCAAATGGTTATACGCAGGGACTTTTAGAGAGATGAACCAAGCTACGTCGTAACCTCGCTCCATTTTAACGGTCCTTGTGAGACAGACCCTGCCGGTTAGGGTCCGGGCGCACTGCGCAGAATCCCCGACCCGCCCTTGACATGGCTTGCAATCCTTTGTCCTTGCCACGTGCAAGGTGATACTAAGCCCCGTGGTGCAGTCAAGAAACATTATGGTTTACCTTTACGACGGAAATGTTGAAACGATTGTGGTTGAATCCTGTTATTACCCAGTGGATACAGAATGATTGGTAATGTAACTATGCTTGGTCAAAAACGCATAAACTGTATCCCGATGAATTTTGTCAACTTTTTATGCTTAAAACGCTGTACCTAACTGATTTTTCATTCGGGAAGAGTTTCTGAGTCGTAATTTTAACAGCACGTGGCATAGAAGCGGTAAAAATATACAATTTAATAAAAACTCGTTGTTTCGTTCTTTTAATAACCTTTGCCCGTTTGAGAGTGTAATTAATGTTTTTTCAATGTTGAGTTTGGGTACTAGCTTGATGGTAATAAAATACCGTTTCAAAAGTGTAGCACATTTGTAATTTTTAATTTTGTATAAATTTTGTTGTAGTCCCAAGTTTTGGAACGACGAATTATGTTACATATTTATTCTGTTATGATAGCTTAGCGCCGGCGAGCAACGGTGATCCAGACCTACATTTAGAATCCACTAATTAATCGTTCATTATAACAGCTTGGCACGTTGATCACAGAGTCCGAGCCAAGAGCTTGAACATAATAATTGGGCATGTTGCCCTGCAAATGTCAAAAACCGGAAGAGTTCTTTGAGAATTTATAGATTTGATATTATTGTGATTGAAATGTTATTCTGGAAGGTTAAAAGAGCTTATGGTGTGCAAAAGCGTAGCAAGCATAGCAGTCGAATATTAGGGGTAATAGCTTCGGTTTTAGCCCGGTAGAGATAGTCTTTATAAATTTATATTGGTGTCTAGTTTTTAGACATTTATTTTATTTATATGTCTTTATTTGTACGTTAATAAAGACATTCTTTATTATTCTTAATTTTAAGACTACTTTAGGTATTCTTTTTGATGTTGTTTATAAATAAAAAACAAACTTTTTTAAAAAAAAATTAAACCGACTTCAAAAAAAAAAGAAACAAAAAAAACTGAAAAGCAAAAAATAATTTTAATAAGACATTCATCAAATGCGCTTATTGACTAAGCCTATTAATTAAATTGTATTTTACGTGCTAGGTAGGTACCTACTAATCTGTTTGAAGTCGGTGCCAAGCCAAATAGTAGGTACCCAGATTACGTACCTACGTCCGCGGATTAATAAGTAACCCTTTATAATACATTATTATTATATATCATTTTTGATTACCTTTGGCTTGGCACCGACTTCAAACAGATTAGTAGGTACCTACCTAGCACGTAAAATACAATTTAATTAATAGGCTTAGACAATAAGCGCATTTGATGAATGTCTTATTAAAATTACTTTTTGCTTTTCAGTTTTTTAGGTAGTTTTTTTGTTTCTTTTTTTTTGAAGTCGGTTTAATTTTTTTTAAAAAAAGTTTGTTTATTTTTCTATTTTTAGTGTGAATAACACGTAGGTAGTGAGTAAAACTCTTTCATAATAATGATAGCGAAAATACGAGTAGAATTGTATTATTTGATAATAATATTAGGTATTCATTAAGTGTTCAGCACCATGGGTAGGAGGAGAATGCGTTTATGCACCATAACCGCAGGCTAGCTAGACCCGCGGCCGTGTGTGGGACTCGAGACCGAAGCGTCCGCTACCCACTACACTCCCCCGGTTTCTCCTTCACACCCGATTAGGACGAGCCGGTGCTAACCTTATTGGCTAGTGACCAGCCCATCCCCGGGTAATCATCAGCTTAGCTGCAAAAGTACATGAAATACAACTAACGTTCCACATATTCCTACAACACTGAAAGAATTATCCCCTAACTCCTAACCGTAAAGGAGTTGTACTTTCCATCATCACCTTAGCTGCAAAAGTACATAAAATACAACTAACGGTCCACATATTCCTACAATACTGAAAGAATTATCCCCTAACTCCTAACCGTTAAGGAGTTGTACCTTCCATCATCAGCTCATCAACATAAAATGATGTCTATCGGACGCAAAAACTTGAATGGCTTCAGAAAAAACAAGTAACGCGTAGGCGCAGCCAGCAGCCTATAAAATTTGAGGTTTTCCCTTGATTTTTCCGGGATCCCATCATCAGATCCTGACATGGTGACAATGGGACCACCTCTGAACTATGCACTTTCAAATAAAAAAAGAATTATTTAAATCGGTCCACAATTGACGGAGAAATCGACGGACATACATAAAAAAAAAAAAAAAAAAAATACATACAGTCGAACATATAACCTCCTCCTTTTTTGAAGTCGGTTAAAAAAAACAAAAATAGCTTATCAGCCAACGATAATACAGTTAATACTTATATGTGAAACGAATTGAAAAAAAATGTTGCACTACAGGACTACAGGTAGGGTTGCCATATCTCAGGATTTGTCCTGAGATTTCAGGATTATTCGACTCTTCTCAGGATTCCGGCCGGATTTAGCAAATCTAGTGATAGCTCAGGATTTTTAATAAAAAACAGGTTACATTTTAAAGATCTCTCTTATTAAACTACTAAAAAAAATCTTCTTTTGGCAACAATTGCAGTTAAAATCAATACTTATGTATTAATTTAAAACAAACTTAAAATAATCTTCTTTTGGTAACAATTGCAGTTAAAATCAATACTTATGTATTAATTTAAAACAAACTTAAAAGATCAAGCAAACAATCAAAATCAAACAAACTTAAAAGATGCGCAAGATCCGCAGTGTATACAACGATAATAATACGTTTTTGAGAGAAAATTCTCATCTGTAGAAAATCTCAGGACTTTTCCATGGAAATCAGGCCTTTTCTCCGGACTTTTGATTTTTTCATCTGGTAACCCTAACTACAGGTACAGTCGTGAAGCACTAAGTTTGCAGAGGCACGAAGCCCGTCTGAAGGGGCCTGCGGTACACAATTTACATTTCAGCAGGAAGCGTATTCAATGTGCTGCTACGGTGTAGCTTTCTCTGATATTCTAGCCTTGATTTCAATTGTACTCGCTGCCACATTAATATTAAGGAGTCTGGCGTACATAATAATATGCAGGGAAGCTAATAATAAAAGAGGCGACACTTCGTTCCGTTCAACGCGCTACGCTTTATCGCAGAGTTTCCGTCTATCCCTAATTAAGGCTTACGAAGTCTGTTCTGGGATAAACCTGATTTGAATTATATCTATATTGTTTTTTCATAATAAATAAAGCCATATTTTAATGCTTTATAAAAACTTGGCCACACGATATTAGATAACAAAATTAATGAGACATCATACTAGTGCTGCTGAGTGACCTGAAGTAAATACGATTATTGCAATCCAATCAACTAGGTTTTAAGCCATTCAGCCTAGCTATCCAACGCGAAATGTGCTAGACTTCCATAAGGACTGAGATCTTATTCCAATATTTTTGTAAGATTGTACTAATCTCCGGTTAATTGTAGCTGGTTAGCTACCCATGCTAAAATATTAGAGCTCATAAGATCAACTTTGGACAGAGAGCTACAACTTCTTAACATAACCCATGTTCATAATTTAAAGCCCTATGACGTGGAACATACAATTGTATTACGACTTACTGTGACTAATGCTCAGGAAAAACTTAAATCACTTTAATTTAAGACAATAATAAAGATCGGCTAGTTTTTAAAGTTTGACGGGAAGTGGACACTTGATGTCCCGCTCGCTCATTGAACACGTCTTCCGGCTAGAGAGCGAGTCTAATTAGGGCGGTGGACCAACCCTGTAGGTATCCCTTCGAACCCCCGCTAACAATTAGATTTACCTGTTATCTAAATAGGTAAAAACAGCCGGAAACAGTTTAAAAAAGATTTATTGTCAGCTTTTATGGCGGGCAAAGAACGCTTGACTGTGTCTAATTATTTTAAAGTTATTTTTGTTGGCATTTTAAAATATCCTGCTGATTTCCTTGTATCAGATCTAATAATAATGTCGTTATCCTCTGTTGACAAGTCATGATCTCACAAGGTTATATAAACAAAGCAAAAATACATGTACTGTTACTACACCACACTAGGCAGAAAGATTGATAGATAGATTTACCGCGCTTGCAATGTTTAATGCCGAATATTATTGTAATTATCAATAGAAATGTTTTTATATCCAACAGTACATACTTCTATCATCATGTTTTCTCGCAATTGTTGGCAGAGCTCGGGAACGAGGAAATCAGGAATTTAAGGCACTAACTTCCAGCGAGAATCGAACCCAGTTGACTCTTCCACTTATAAAAGCAATCTTACCCTTTTGAGTAAACTTGTTCCATCTTCAATAGAGGCTATCTTACCGACTTATAAAATATCCAATTTCAAGCATAAAGAAGAAAAAATACTAAAAAGGTTCAGACGTTCGGCGTTAACCAAAATTCTAAATCCTTTAAAGCGTTCACAATTTCGCAAAAGTTTATAAACTTTGCACATTAAAACTGTTAATTTCCATTGCGTAATAGGATGAGTAGGTATGAGTTTTCCACGCTGCTCAAAACTTCCCTTTCAATATTTAATGTGGGAAGCTCCGAAGCCGAGATCCTGGTTAAACATTTATACGTAACAGTCCTTTAAATGTCCCTTAACCGTTCACACAAGTTGATGAATTATAAATGAGTGTTTACTAATAAGGACGTAGCGGTACTATGAGAAATGCTCTAGGCCTTAATTTGAGGGCCTTTGAAAATCCACGAAGCGTAAAAATTTGGATAGTTTACCAGACAGCCTCAAAATTAACCATTACTCTCGAATATAACTTGGTTGCTTAATTAATTCTCGAAAAAAAAAAATTGTTACAGGGTTGGTAAGTAACGGCGGCGGGCCTTCTGCTGTTACAATAAAATAGGTCTACACCAGATTATAAAGGGTGTATTGATGTATTCACATCATTGCGTATGCGGGATTTATGTTAGAAATTATATTATACACGTCGCGTAGCAACTACAGTAATTGGTTCACTTTGAACAGGCACTGAGTCTAGTCAGAATCTAGTCTGCAGCATTTAAATGAGAAATTACGAAAGTCTCCTGCACACAGAATGCAATAAATCACAAATGCCGAACAGCCTATTAAATTATTACATGCATCGGTGAGGATGCCAAAAACTCAGGTGTAAAGTCAACAGCAACTTGACCTAAAAAGATTCGCTCATCGTAGGTAACTCATTTCATTTTCATCGCGAAGTTGTTACCAACATAATAATAGCAGACGGGAAACTTTCGACTGCCGGGAACGGCGGAATTGCTTCGTGAAAGTTTGCTTTATCATAGTCGTAAATTATGCTTATTTTGACTCCACAAAATAATACTAATTCTAACTTTAAAGGTGTTGCCTGTGTATGTGCATGTAAAACATCTTTTTTGTAAAAGTTACGCCTGGTTTTTACGTCAGTTATGAATTATTGTTATTTAGCGATCACATTATAACAATTATAGAGGCATCATTCAGACATAAAAAAGTGTCATATATTTCGCTTGAGCCATGCGTCAGGCGCAGTGAAGATATACATTTTAAGTTGTCACATACTGTACTTCCATGTTATTCAAGACTAAATTTGTATTTAACCTTTGACCTGCATTACGCCGAACTCAATCACAACAGCTTCACTAAAAGCGAGAATATCACATTACGCGCGCACACTAATAGACTAAGCTGATTTACAAATGTGCGTACAAGTTGCATACAATTCAGCGTATTTTATCGCGTGACAGGCAATTTGCACACAATAGCGCAGCGTAAAGCTCGCACGTGCTCTTGATTCAAACAATCGTGTTTGTTACATTACCATCTCTTGACAGAAATGTGAGTTTTACAAAAAATACGTCTTATTATGTTGTTCACAGGTAGGTATACTTGCCGCGTTTTTGTATTGTTATTTCTATTTAACATTTGTAAACGAACACTCGATTTTTTGAGTTTTAATAAGATGTTTACTGCGTGGAAAATTTTGGTGTTTTCCTTTCATTTGCATATTCAGGTAGTTGAGAAAAGTTCAGAACTTGTTATGTAAGCAAAAAATTCTTATTTGTATTTTCTATGTAAATGATGTTTTAATTAATGAGTATGGTTCGACATGACCAATGTTATTATAACAATATGTACGTACACAATCGTATGTCAAACATTGGGTACTTTATTACGAAACTTACCTAGTTAATGTTTAAATATAAGCTAATAATTGATCACTATCACAAAGTCACAGGATAATAGGACGTGCGCGGCGTTTCTGTTTCTGTTAAATGTATGGAATAATCGTTTTGACTTCACTGGCTACACACACTCCAATTTTACTTCACAAAATGGTATAAATATTGATTTCATTAACCACCCTTAAGTAGCGCCATTAAGTTCAGTGATTTGAGTGCTTTCCACTTCTTACTGTACGTTGCTACCATAATGGATCGACTAAAAAAGGGTGTACATTTAAACACTTGTTTCCAACAGCCCTATTAATTCGCTTTAATTAGGCATGTTCAGTGGCTGGTGACAATGTCCAGGAAGGGTTTCATTATGTGCTTCACCCCTTTGTCCCGGCTCCCTCCGAGACTCGTCTGTCACGAGCCTTTTCACTCCATTTGCTTCACGATCGACCGTCTGTAAATAGAACCTCTATTATACTATTTTTGTCTTCCATTCAGTCTATTCCATAGGTTGGAATAAGTAATCTCTTTTCACTGGAAAACCCGCTCTTAGAAAGAATAGGAATCACTTAATTACACTAATAAATACTGGTATACTGTTTTAGTTAATCAATTACTACTCTTTAAATAATACAAGATACAACTGATGAACCGTTTATAAAAACTACAAGTTTAAATTTAAAACATCTTAGTCTTTCACGATCACGATTGCTGAAAAGAAATTCAATCAATTCAATCTCAACGTATTGATTATAATAGTAGTATTAGGTATAATAATCAATTTTATAGTAATAGATCTATATCTATTAATATTAATAGAGCATCTTGACACTTACAGTTACCTATTTAGTTACTATTGGTTTCAACTGTACGTGTTTTACTTATAAGTGATCCTAAAATTTACTGACATGAAAGCACACCGTCCGTCCTCTCTAAATATAGATGCACTTTATGAAAATATATTCGTACCGGTATTATATTTTTGAGCTCCTTACTAAACAAACTCATTGAGACTTACGAAATAATAATAAATGGAAATTGATTTATGCAATATTATGTTAGAGTATTGCAAGTGAAACAGCCTTATCTAGAAAAGACTTACCCGAAATTGGTAGAGCGTCGATTATCATAAAAGCACGAAGTAATGCAGTCATGAGATTAAAAAGTTCAGAGACAATTCCGAATGATTTTACCCGCGACAGATGAATTATTTTAGGTATTGGAACAAGGATCAGCTGATGGTACCTACATGATAACCGTCGTCCATGGACATTGCTATCCAGTTCCTTGAACGAAAGAACATCTGTTGACCGGGCTTGCCCATTCCTGATATAGTATGTACGAATGTTTTCAGGCTCAGCTAAGGTCGTCATTTATGCCTCTTGCGCGAATAATGCTCGACGTGAACGATGCAGATATTAAGATTGCTCAATCGGCATCGCCACAGATATCAGAAACTAAAACTTTTATTTTAGATCTCTATGGGCATCGCTATTCAGCACGCGACGGCTGGCGCCTATTCGGGTGGTGCATTTGCAACTGTTGAAAATGCTGCCAACTGTTTCAATTTGCTTGTCACTAAAATGACTAGATAACCTAAAATTGTTTATTACACTTACTAAATATATGATTTTAAATGGGCATTACAACATATTAAAACTTTATAGAGAACCTAGACCGTCTTATCGTATATTATTAAATTATACTAAAAAAGACACAACTTCTTTTTAAAAATAAACATAAGGTAATTCTGTGTGTCCCGGGAAAAAATCATTATTATGTTGTTCACGCTTAAGTACCTAAATAAACTCTATATTAAGGATTCCTAAGTTGCTAGTTCCATAGTTCCATCGACTTGTTATAACAAATAATCGATGATCTTCTCAATTTTTAAACGAGACTCAATTTCGTTTCTCTTCCGATAATTGGCAACACTACATTTGGGTGGATGGTAACCTGAATGATGCCGGTGAGGCAACGGCGCAAGCGCAGCCAAACGCGCCGACAGCTGTTTTGGAATGTACGTTTTGCAACATAATAGCGTTTTACGTCGTTTATGCATCTAGAAAAATAAGATTATTATTTCCGTATATTCAACTTATGTAACATTGTACACTCATTGATACCTACCGCGCTAAATGTACCAGTTATGAGAGTAGTGTTATGAGTATGCTGTTAATTACATACATATAAGATGAAAACTGCTCAAATAAAGTATTTTTCCTTCATACGAATTTATACTCGTTATGAGAGCAGAATAGTATAAGTCTAGTGCAATACAAATTATAAGTTACCTGCATCGGCATTTTCTTAATCACACGGATCTTTCTCTATGCTGCCTTTTGAAATATCTGACTCCAAAAAATTTTTATTTTAATGTTATACGCTTGTGCTTAGTTGTACCTATTGTAGTTAGGTGCGTCGAGGTGTGATATAATACATATTTTCATTCAGACATTATAAGCTGGGGTCGTACTGCGCCTGCCCTCTGTGATCTAATAAATGAAAATTATACCTATCAGGAAACCATAACGTCGTTAACCATAATATCGTAATTTCAACAAGAAATATCTGAAATCCTAATTTTTCTATACAATCTACCTTCCGAAGCCCAGCTAAGTTGCTGACGTAATGAATGTTGTAACGTACACAAACCTTAAAGTATACTTTAAATAAAACAGGTTGTCAGAGAAATTTGAGCTTACGCCTTTCATATTTCTATGGCTGCCGGCCAATGGAGCGAAACGACCACCTGATGGTTTACACAGCCAATTAAACTTACATTATTTTGCAATTTGCACCCGTAAGTTCTCTTACTTGGAATCCTATCAGTTTCATGTCTAATTTTAACATTTTGTTCACAGATGCAAAACATAAACAACATAGTAATGTTCCCGGTGGACAGCGTACTAAAAGGTGATCTCAGGGGGGTGAAGGGTGATCTAAAAAGGCCCTTCGACAAAGCATCCAAAGACTACGAGTCCAAGTACCTGAAGATAGAGAAAGAGAAGAAATCCCAAGCGAAGGAAGCTGGGTTAATTCGAAGTGAAGTGACGCCTGCTGAAATAGCAGATGAGATGGAGAAAGAGCGACGGTTGTTTCAACTTCAAATGTGTGAGGTATGTATTATCTCGCATTTATTCTTTTATATGGTGTCATATAATATTATTGTATGTACGGTCAACGGCACATTACGGTAAACACTTGCAGTTCGATAATACTACTTATGCCCCCGACATAAGAGAGTGGGACAAAGTCCAAAGTGTGTAGTCTGACGTGCTTTTGACTGTACACTATAGAAAATTAGAATACAATAACTTTTTTCTGTTAATTATGTTAAGAAAAGTTAGACAATAACAATTAGTATAGTGTTACCCCGACATTGTTTTTTGTGCATTAATTGAAAAGTTTTTATGTAACCGAGTGTCACGTAAGGCACAAATAGTATTACGCTAACGTAGCACATTACGCATTCTATACAATATTTTATTTACAAAACTTATAAAAATAATTCTGTATTTATATGGTTATGCTAACATGCAAAATAAACCGGTCCGTCCATCTGTATACAGGTTACGAAACGTTTAAAAACAAAATACTATTATACAAAGAGACAACAACGACCTAAATACTTTGTGGTGCAATTAGTATTACAATAAAAAGCTTTTATTCAGACGGTTTTAGTTTTTGAACTTGCTGCGGAGAAACAAGCAAAGTAAATTACAATTAGACAGATTTGGAAACCTCTGCCACAGTAATATACGGCGACAGTGAGCGAGGCCTAGACAAAGTAATATTTTGACAGCGATTGCAAAATTAGCTAACTTTAAATTGTACGGATTTGACAGGTGCCTTAGAAAAGTCACGTGGTCAATCGACATTGAAAGTACGGGTTTTGACATTGGCTATCGCAAATTGAGCTATAACGAACGTCATAAATGCCGCTTGTCTAGGGCCCCAGATCTTTACGTGGAGCATCAAATCAATCTGCATGTTGAAAAGACAAATCTTATAAGTTTTCAAAAAAGTTTCTTTTTATATGTACACAATACCCTTGAAATAAAAGGCGTGTAGATAGAAGAGCCTACAGTGTGGCAGTACATTGAGCGAAGCTCCCCGATAAAGTGTCCCTCAATTGAATAGACCGCAGGCACAGAACATATTATACTAAAGTACCGCAGGGGCCGCTTATCATTAGGTGGGTTGCTTACCTATCTGCGCCTCCACAGTCCACTCACGCCAACTGATTTAGAATAAAAGAAAAGGTCGCAGGGAGTTTCTTTAGTGCTATTTTTTCAATTGTGACATACTGTAACCTTTTACATTTAAAATTTAACGTTATCGCATTTTCTTCTTGCCTTATTTGTCGGCTTTTATTACTGCATAATGTTTACTTCTCACGGATACTGTTACGTATTTAGCAGCTTTAACAGAAATAAACATCGTAAGCGTTTCTCGATTAGTGAAGTCATATAAACCAAGCTTCTTACTGTTTATGGGATACATCGAGTTTGTTTAGATAAGAACATAAACATTGCCCTCGGCCTGTTGTTTTACATTTTATTAAGCACCCAAAGAAACAAGTCTTTACTTTGCGTTTCCCAAATAATTTATTTACCGGATTGAACTTCATATTTATTACATGCTTATGTGAAATGCTAATGTTTATGACTAGACATACCTAAAACACATAATATCATGGTGGTTATGCGAGAAGCAAACTTTATTAAAAAATACAGTCATGTTCACATATAACTTTTTGCGAGAAGATTTCACGTGTGATATCTGAAGTTGCCAAATTACCAAACTTTAAACAAACTCTGTTTTCAAATTAATAAAGACTGATTTTTATAACATGTAGTTAAAAGATTTAACGAAAGTGCAATTACTTATTGATAAATTAAACATAACTGCCATCCTATTCTAGTACAGTCAAGTCATTTATCGATGGGAAGTAGCTTGACCCATGACCAGTTGTAGAAGGTGAGAGCTGACTTAATTGAACATAAAACTGCGGTTTACTTGTTACGACTATCGCCGTAAGTGTAAGTGCATCATTACATACACGTTGCATATTGATTATCGAGATAAATATAATTATGCAAAGCTGCAACATAGGTGCTTCGTAACTTAACCAAGTTAATTATACGGTTTTAAAAAAGAGAAAGTGGATGAAAAATCTTTGTAAGTAAAGAATTAAAAAATAGTGATGTAAAGGAATATGCGGTAATTATACTTCGTTTATTTTAATTTGCGTTTGTAAGAATATCTATATACGAAAGAAAGAAATCCAATCCTAATTTAATTTTAATCCAAAGTTTTGTGGACATTTTATTCGAAAGTGTCGTTGCATGAGGCAGGTATGTTGTCGTTTTAAACATGGCCGAAACGAAATGTCAAAACCACTGGGCGCAATTTCATCAGAACGTTTATATTAGTATTTGCGATAAATATTTTTCTACGGAATTTTGGATTCGCATATTTAGAGGTATATAAAACGCGTTACTACGCTAGAATGAAGTATTTATTCCATTTACTAGAACAACGCGTTATCTTCTGATGTGAATGCAAGATAACACGTTCCAGAGAATAGTTGTTTTGTTAGATAATTACAACGATTATAGGTATTTATTTTCATTATTTCGTACCGATAAACGATTTCTTTATAGAACTGCAGTTGGCAGTCAGTCACGTAGCACCCCATCAGATGTTTTGTTGTCACCACGACTTATTCCAATGAGGGACATTTCACGAAGCGTGTTGCAC
Source organism: Mecyna flavalis (assembly GCA_949319885.1). Taxonomy (NCBI): domain Eukaryota; kingdom Metazoa; phylum Arthropoda; class Insecta; order Lepidoptera; family Crambidae; genus Mecyna; species Mecyna flavalis. Next base: position 15,619,246 of record OX439426.1, read on the forward strand.
TAACTGTAAGCTCCTTTAACGTCCAAAATGGTGGTAGCTAGCCAGTCAAAGTTTAAATAAGGAACAAAAAGTTGCCCCTAAACATTTTTTAACAGTAGCCGCAAAACATTCATGACTGCTGACTACGTAAGGGAATTTTGGCCCGCAGCCCAGTTCTACTCAACTGAAAGGTTAGTAATTAATTGCGAACGGGCAATTAGCGGCTTTACCCGTGCGTCTATGTGACCAGGGACCTGTTGGTTTACTCGTAACCCAAAGTATAATTACTCAGCACAAGAGGGTTTTATTTATGCAAATCCTATTGTAGAAACCACTTTAGCCCTCAAAATGTGTAACGGTGTCGGTTAGACTAAGTAACCCCTTTTGCTGTTTATAAAAAATAATGAAGGATAAAATGACAATTATTCTTGAAGGATAGATACGCATGTGTTTGCTTTTGTTTCTTTACAATAATTTTAGTATCTTTTTCTCAAGACTTAATAGTTTTGCCATGTATGGGTGTTAATACTCACGCAAAACCTACTCGAATCGATTTACTTGTAAAAGCACTTAATGTAATATGATGTAGTTTCTTCTGGGTAAATGGCCCAATTCTAAGTCCACAAAGGCTATTATTATTTTTAAAAAAATTGAGCAATTGTCTAAGAGCAATATATTACAAAATTTTACAGTGTATTCATAGGGCTATAAATAAATAGGTAATTTGCAACAAGCGCCAACCGTCCGTGTCGTGTTGCGTATAAAATATTTCTTCAGCAAAAAGCTTTGCCGGGCCCGGTACCTGATTTATTACACACGCCATCACCTTCTTCAGTATAAATTACGTGTGATTTGAGAGATGTACTCGACTACATGAAGCCTTAATTTGCTCCTGAGAGACTGATTAACTGCTTAAAGATAGCTGCTTCGAGTTGTTAGCGGATTTAACTTTGATATTTTATCCAAGTTACGCAATTTCTTCAAAATACATATTTTAAGATCAAAGGAGTTAAAGATTTTCGGAGATCAGTCGGAGGGAAATAAGATAAGGATAACTGAAATTTTAATGATACAAATTCGCATTATTTTTGTGAATTTTAACTTATGGTTTTAACGCTGGTTATTTACTGTTTTTGTATTTTAACTTTTTTGCAAAAATATTACCAATATAGAGGATAATATTTTATCATTATTTGGATATTATATGTATTATGAACGATTGTTGTTAAAATAAAAAAGAAAATCTCTTCAGTGTTAGATGTGCGTATCGAACATCGATCACTAAGAAAGAACTAGTGATCGAAGGTATCGAAGCAATAAATTGAAGGAATAAAAAACGCAATTAAGATTGATAAATGGTTTATTAATAAATTGACACTCGTAGTATGTAAAAGTCTTAAGGATAGGCATATGAATTTCGATTTAAAAAATTTACGTTAATAGTTTAAGTATGTATCCCAAATTATAAAATTGTATTTAAAATGTTGAAAGCAGGCTAGTCAAAGGGGTTGATGGATTCACAGAATGAAATATTAAGATGAGTATTATTATTACATACCCTTCTGGGATTTCAACAGCTTCGTTATGTACCTAATATAACATTTATAGATTAATCATTTGAGTTATCCGATACCTTCGGATACTGTTACACATCTCCATGAAGTTTCTAATAAGCGATACTTATTACCAATTACGTTTAACAGATGTATAATTAGAAAGTCGATTGCTTACTCGTAGTGTAACGTGTTTCTCCGCGTTTATATATGCAGAACAGGGACGTGCTTCCGTTGTGAGTAGGTATAAAATGTCAGATGAAACAATTTACTTAGGAACAAGTTTTATAGCAAGCACCGAAAGCTTCAATCAAGAGAAAAATTGAGAAAAGTGAAAACGGGGGTTTGTGTCACTAGGGTTCATCTCGCGACGCGTATGTAACGGTCACATATTGTTTTAATTACATGTACTCTTTGCTCTCAATTCATCAATTTTCATTGATTCTATGTCTCTCTTTTTTAATTAAAGGAGATAATTTTTTGGACCTTTTCTAAAAGTGCCGGCCAACAAAAAGAATTGGTGCGTATCGTTAGGACAAGCCATTTGAAGCAAAAGTAAATTATGTATGGAGCCTGAATGATCTCCGTTTTATGTAGAAGGATATCAAAACGGAGCTAAAAGCTACTTTGACAGTTTTGGCACAGATTATTAAATAGTTACTAACGTAAGTTTTGGTATTCGACCAATAGACTCCACTGACTAGGTAAACTAAATAAATAAATGCTATACTCGGAGCGTCTATTAGATTATTCAGCTGTTGGTCAAGTAAGAAAACTCACTTCGTGGATATATCTGTACCGAGTACACGTTCCTCTGAAACATGAGCTATAAATATTTCCTGGCAACTTTTTTGCTGCACACCAAGATCGAATCAATACACATTTAATCGCACAACAACAAGTATGTTCCAATTACTATTCTATGTTAGACCTAACATCTTAGACTTGAAACCTTCCGAGTGATATGAAAGGGCTGCTGTTACTAATAATAAACGCAGATCGATATACTTACATGGATTTCTCGTGAGGGTAACGTGCTAATTACTCACTGACCCGTCCTTGTCTTCATTCATCGTATGTTGTTGAGTTTCTGCCATTTTGTCCTCTCAAGCTCGTTATTAAACAACTTGGCCGCGCCTTTGACCCTTATTTTCTGTTGCTTTACGCAATTCATATAATTACTTAAAGGCCTGTTCACTTGAGAGCGTAAATTGAATTAGGCACAGTGTTTTGCCAATTCGGTGTTAATAATTAAATAACATAATATTTATCTCTTACTCTAGGATACCTAACCTTAAAGAACAAACATGGCAATTATGAGAGAATAAAGGATAAGATAACCACTCTAGCCAAAGTCGTGTTGATGGTCAGATCAGAAACTTAAGCTTTGTTCCAAGAATCATAACATATTCTGCCCGACTCGTAACCTGATTCTTGGGTTCGAGTTATCTGATAGACGCTCTAATTAAGAACTCACGACGTACAACTTCGATTACACAGTAACTATTGTGTCTACTTAAGACTTCACTGTTTCAACCATCAATGTATTACTGACACGCTCGTTGCAGATTATAAAAAAGCATAATGCAGAACCAGCCGATAAAAAATGTTGGCTAAACGCACCTAATTGTGCAAAGAAATTGTCGACGGCGCGTGTGACCCAATGTGAACGACCGACCTCATACAATGCGCTGTAGAATTTACCGTATCGCACTCATACAACATTTTATTGCCTATAATAAATTAAGTATTATAAAACATGAAATAAGATCTTCAGATAAGTGTAATGGATCTGATAATTAAAACTTATGTTACCACGTTATTTTTATTGTTATAAAAATTTATGATTAATTTATTTTACCTATATTAACTAGCTTTATTGTTACGAGGTTTTGGTATTTCAAACTTATTTGCATGTAACTTGGCTTTCAAAATCCAATGTTGATGATAGCCTGGAAAAAGCAGAGAATATTTTGAGTGTTTTGAGTTTTTTCACCCATCCCACAGATGGTAAGTAGCCACATTAGGGGCACTTAAAGCATGACTTAATGTGCTGACACATTGTAGGCACCTCTGATTCTGAATCACTGATTTCATTAACAGGCAGGACATAATACTTATGAATGTTACGTTAACGGCCTTTTATAATTTGTCATTGAACAGCGCATGTCATTCACATTATGAGCCGGGAATGCAATTAGCACCGCGTCAGTAACAATATATTTGCCCATGCCTGTGCCTGACTGGCAGGCATTGTGCAACTGTTTCCCTGTCAAGTGCCATTGTGGTTTGTTACCGCAACCGCATTCATACTTCCATGTGCCGAAGTCAGCATTAACTCGGCTGGTATCATTTGGAATTTCCGAATCTGTGTCACCAGTTCATCACACGTTAACACGATCTAGGACGCAGCTTTATTCAAAGTTTAATGTGGCTTATTTTTTGTATTATGGTTAGAACTAAAGGGTCGGGAGGCTTTTGGGACCAGGACCGCGGTCCCGAAAGCCCCTTTTTGATTTTAATATATTTTTGCAGGGTCATTCGGGACCGCGACAGTGGTCCCGAAAGCCACCTTATATTTAATAAAAATTTTGAGTGGTAAGTTGGGACCACAAACATTGGCCATAGTTCGAAAGCCAAAGCCTCCGTGGAACAGTGGCTAAGCCGCTCGGGTATAAAACCCGAAGTTTGTTCGATTCCCACCTAGGGTCTGGTTGGTGGTAGGGCCTTTTCAGAGTCCGACTGGCTAGCTACCACTCCCACAGGTGAAATCTGCCGCCATAATAGTTCTGGCTGTGTTTCGGCAGTATTAATGTGGGAGCCAGTACACTTGAAATCAAGGCTCGAAGATCAGATGAGTCTACAGTCTGGCAGCACATTGAGCGACGCTTCCTGGTGAAGTGTCCTTCAACGGAATAGGCCGCAGTGGCCGCTTACCGTCAGGTGGGCTGCGTGTCTGTCTGCCAACTGACTTAGTATAAAAAAAAGTTTCTTTTATTTATTTTCTATCAGGATAATACAAACAAAGAAAAAAACAGCTGTACTTAGTAATTTAAAAATATCACTTTTATTTGAATAATCACAGCTTTTCTTTTCATAACTTATTCCTACAAAACTGAAGTTATGAAAGGAAAAGAAATACTTTATTGATTAGGTTTAACTAAATGCTGTACTTTTAGATTAAAAAAAAATATTTTGTGTGCAATAATTATACATTTGTGTTTTAATTTGTAAAAATCATAAAAACTTATTTTTTTATTTTGGTTCTTTAATCATTTATGTAAATCATTATAATAATGTAAATCATGATGTTTTCTTAATAAGGTTTAACTTTAATTAAAAGCTGTGATTATTCAAATAAAAGTGATATTTTTAAATTACTACAGCTGTTTTTTTCTTTGTTTGTACTATCCTGATAGAAAATAAATAAAAGAAACTTTTTTATACTAAGTCAGTTGGCAGACAGACACGCAGCCCACCTGACGGTAAGCGGCCACTGCGGCCTATTCCGTTGAGGGACACTTCACCAGGAAGCGTCGCTCAATGTGCTGCCAGACTGTATACTCATCTGATCTTCGAGCCTTGATTTCAAGTGTACTGGCTCCCACATTAATACTGCCGGAACACAGCCAGAACTATTATGGCGGCAGATTTCACCTGTGGAAGTGGTAGCTAGCCAGTCGGACTCTGAAAAGGCCCTACCACCAACCAGACCCTAGGTGGGAATCGAACAAACTCCGGGTTTTATACCCGAGCGGCTTAGCCACTGTTCCACGGAGGCTTTGGCTTTCGAACTATGGCCAATGTTTGTGGTCCCAACTTACCACTCAAAATCATTATTAAATATAAGGTGGCTTTCGGGACCACTGTCGCGGTCCCGAATGACCCTGCAAAAATATATTAAAATCAAAAAGGGGCTTTCGGGACCGCGGTCCCGGTCCCAAAAGCCTCCCGACCCGAACTAAATACTGACCTACTTTAGTTTTTTACCTGAGACAAATTGAGCGTTAACATAATCTTTACTTCTAATATATTAATGACATTTCTTTTTTCCGTTATTTCCGTTAAAATAACAAGATAAATTGTTAATCAGGTTTGGCTAATGTGTTATTCTAATCAAATATTATAGAAAATAATAAATTGTGTGATCAAAACTTTTGATTACCAATATTATGCTTTAAAATAAAAAGTCAATTTTAGGAATTCTACCTTTAAGTCTCCTTTTTGTAAAGTCTTATCTTCAATATTACAAATTTTACAAATTAACAGATTTACACAAATACACACACTTTTAAAATTCGACCACTAAAGATAACTACCTACGGTTACTTTATTATAAAAGAGTAGACAGCTCGTATCTTTCGTACATTACAAATTGGGTAGAGTAAGATGCCCTTAAAAGAATTTAGCTCAGGCCGAGAAGGGCTTCGCTCAGATCGAGATAACGAAAAGGTCAAGATTTCAAGAGTGTATTGGCTTGGCAGTGACACTGGCTGTACAGTTAGACGGTTTTGATAATGTGTGTCAAGTGCCAGAATCATGACGTTGCATCTATTGTTACTAGCTGTATAATGTTAATGCCGAATGGGCGTGCCAAATACCGCTCGAGATTGTCCTTCCAATGGTATTTTCGGTGGAAATTTAAATATTACTACAAAATCTCGCATGACCACTTCCAATATGTCTTATATTGTCATCTAACTAACAGAACACAAAACATTCGATTGTGTGTTGTTGAAACGGTAAACATTCTGGTTTGGATCTACTCTTTATTTATACTATCGATTCAAAAGATTGGATGTCGTATAAAAATGTTAACGATACATAGCTTGTAGTAAGGAAGAGAACTTTAGGGTAGTAACAACACTAACAACAGTCTGCCAACTGACTTAGTATACAAAAAAAGATAGTATAAGAACATCTAGACTCGACCGTCTGTACTGTCAAAAGCCTAAACTTTATACCAGCAAATTGGTAGATAAGCGGCAAAGACATCAATCTGGACTAAGGCGTGTAATGTAGAAAAACACTTTCGCGTTTATAATATTATGCAGGTTCATTAAAAATAAAGCACCAACATCATAATATACTTTTTTAACATTTTTATTTTTAAAACAGTCTTTAGTTTTATCTATCTATTCTCTAGCACTAACATTAATGTCCAAAGTGTCCCTTTCCCCCCACATGCAGACACTTGGCACCAGTGCAGAACGCTTCAAACGCGACGTGGCCGTCCTAGTAGCATGCCAAATGGCAAGGGGTTCATGGCCGCGATGCACGCTCAAGATTGATGCCGACTGTCTTTATGATATGTACTGTAGTTTTAATTGCTTAAATGCGCCATTTCTTGCCAGTATGCTTAGATTACGAATTTAGACATTGATTTAAATCTCGAACGTGTTTTATTAAAATTGAATACAATGGTTGCATTCAGTACAAAAAAAACTACAGGACTTCATTAATTGGGCTGGTCAATAGCCACAAGGCTGGCACCGGCTCGTCCCGATCGGGTGTGATGGGGAAACCGGGAAAGTTTAGTGGGAAGTGGGACTTATTCTCGAACCCCCCCACGCACGACCGTCGACCGCATGCGTCGCCGTCGTCGGTTATGGCGCGTATATTCGTTCTCCTCCGCAAAAAAAGGACTTCATTAATTGAAGAGAAGAGAAGAATGACTTCAAACAATCATTTGCTTCTCTTTTAGTCGGTGGTAAGGGTCAACTGATGGTAACAAATCACCTCAGCTCGTAGTGCCGTTATCTAAGTTATGTCGCAACAGCTTATGCTGAGGATCGAACCCTTAATTGGCCCCCCTATCCAATTTCATTGTAATCACTTCTTCTGGTTCGACAGTTTATTGTTATTAGATCGAAGATTATAAGATAACGACGACGACGACGATTGACGATTGATTGACGAGCCATTTGGTGTAATGGTCGAGAACTTTTACACCAGAGGTCGGGGGTCGATCCCCGCACGGTACAAACATTTGTGTGCATAACATGTCTGTTTGTATCGGTCTGGGTGTTTGTATCTATAATATTTATGTATTTACAAAAAAAAAAGTATATAAGTAATGTTTATCCGTTGTCTAGCACCCATAGTACAAGCTAATGCTTAGTTTGGGGCTAGATGGCGCTGTGTGAATAATGTCAGAGATATTTATTTATTTATTTATTTTATTATAACAAACAACTGTTTGCACTATCAACAATATTGATTCCGCAAACACTTATGATTCTATAGTAGGTCTGTTTCGAGTTGTTTTGACTTCTTTGATAGTTTTAATTTGTTTTGTTTTATTTTAAGACTGTGTCCCCAGTAGGCAAACTGTTAGCGGCAGACTAAGTTTACGGCCTATCGATATAGTACGCGTTTCCATATATTAGAAATGGAGCAATGGAGTGTCCACAGTTTGCTAGTTTTGCGTATGATATAAATGAAATCATGCTTTCACTAACAAAACAAAACTTAGGGCCATAAAAACAATGAAAATGAGTTGAAACAAGTCCTATTACGAGTATTGTTTTGTACCAGAAAGCGTATGCCGAGTTCTAACGAGTTTTTCTTTTCGAGTTTGTTTTTGTCCTTTTACTAGAAGGAATCTTCTTTATTTTAGTTCGTTGATTGTGCCTCTTATACTGTTTAGATATAATTTACACTTTGAAAATAATTGTAGAAATAACATCAAACTCAGAATTACTTGGAAATCCCAAATTTTAAGTTTTGTCTCACAAACGATACAAAAAAGGAGTTATTCCACGGAATAGAAAAAATCAGAATTATTCAATAATGATAATGACTTGAATAGTTTGGCAGTTGGCACTCATGCATAAACAGAAAAACATACAATTTTAGTCTGTAATATGGCAAAGTTTTGAATACTTTCACATTGCTAAATAATATTATAACCACAGTAGAAAATATAATTTTGTCAATTATCTCCCTCTTCCCCCTTCATTTCGGAGATATGTCACCCGGGGATAGTGAAACTTTCCAACAATGAAAGAATAATTCAAATCGGTTAAGTAGTTTCGGAGCCTACCTATTCAATACAAACAAACAAACAATCACATCTTTCCTCTTTATAATATGCATTAGTAAAGATAAAACAAAACAACAATATACTTTGTTTTTCGCAATGCAGAAAAACATTATGTTGCAATGAAGCGTTTCTTACGAACTGGTTTAAATAATTATCATTATAATAATAAATTCAATTATTTTCAAAACTAGCACTATTATTGCTGCACTACTCTATTTTTTTTATTATAGGTAGTTAAATAAAAAGAAAATAGAATAGTGTAGGTCTTCTAACATGTGTTTTAAGGAACACATCCTAAAAATTTACACACACAAACTATACGGACTAAATTAAATTCGTTATTAACGATGCTTTGTATGTATGCATAAATAAATTTTCCGTTTTTGAGTACGAGTACGATACACACGTAATTCGGTAGACAAAAAATCAACTAAACCCATAGCGGAATATTTTATAAACATTCCAACAACAAAAAAATTAGACTCAATAAATACCTACCGGTATTTAGATGTTGTTTTGTCAACAATAAACGACAAAAACATTCCGACCAAAACAGACGTTGACAATCCAAGCAAAATTCCAACGTTGACCGGTCATGGAGTGGCGTGGAAATAAAATGTGAATAAACAAAAGCTAAGAGCCCTATGGCCGGTGCGGTACCAGGGCTGGCTCGACGCGCGTCAGGTCGACGACCGGCCTTGCGCGCAGGGCCGGCGGCCGCTCCGCACCGCCTCTGACCCTCGCCACGCTTTGTTCCAGCTCTACCACTGTCACAGTCCCACTGCAAGCTAGACGTTGCACTAATAGTTTGAGACATTTTCGATTTTTATATGGACAGTTTAGCTTTAACTGCGTAAAAGGTATAAACATTTTGACCAGTAAAATAATTTGCTAACCCTCTACACTACAGTTTACACCCTAGAACGTATTTATATTGAATATCCAATTTAATTATTTTTCACATTGATCTAGTAACATGATCCTTACCTCGCATGGCCTCATTGCAAATAAAATTACCAGGAACGCCTCCACAGCACGATACCTGCAGCCCACGCTTTTCTTGTTAGCGTTACGGATATAATAAATTAAGCTTCGGTGCTCAACAAGGGCAAGGTACTCTGATCACGATTTATGAATCAATCGTGTTATTAATAAGTGGCTTTGTAGTCACTCTGAATTGCTTAAGGAGCGTAAGGGCTCAAGGCATAATACGATGTAAACAGTGGGCAGCGCGCCAACAAAATTGTGCAAGGTCGCGCACCACGCCTCATCATTATTGCACAACTTTGCAAGACAAATCGGGATCCACTACAACGTGCGCGTGCGTCATCAGGAGTAATTTTAACTCGCGGAAGGGCATCATTTAATATTTGAGCTTTCCACAGTACCGGGCGAGCGCCGCTCGTGTCTGTTTTGCCGCGTTCCATTAGCCACGGTCCCTGATGAAGTAATAAGCGTCGTGCCCACGCGCAGTTTTCGGCGTCGCCCTGTCTGATTGTTGCTCTTATTAACTGGCTCCATTCCATGTTTGTGGCCCGGCAGGCAGTGTTCTGTTTACGGGACTCACGTGAATTATTTTTGTTTTAGTACCTGATAAAGTTCAATGAGATTAAAACGAAGAAGGGGATTGAGCTGCTTCAGCATTTGGTGGAGTATTACCATGCGCAGACGAACTACTTTCAAGACGGATTGAAGACAATCGAACACTTCGGAGTATATGTTGCAGACCTGAGCGTGCAGCTTCAGAAGATTCGGCAGCAGCAAGACGACGAGAGGCGGAGACTTTTGGAGTTGAGAAATATGTTGAGAGCAGCCGCACCGCAGGATAGAGAGGTAAGCATTTTGGTTCAGTTAATCATAATAGTGAAAGTCGATCCTACACGCAAACAGTTAGTTATTCCTAGATCACCTTTACTTTTCTACTTGAGGATCAATACTCGTAAATCCTTCGGCATAAAGCAAATATGTAGGTTCTAAACTGAACTACGCGAAGGTCGAAAGGTTGTGTAAGAAATACGTTCGTAGAATGTACATATAACCAGCACAATAAAGACGGGTAACAGTTTGATACCTTCACGATAATACGTTTATACGTTTGCAGCATAGGTACGTTCGTAAGCTTTGCACATGATTTAAGTTATGTTGTAAAATTGCTGTGTACTTGTAGACATAATGCACGTAAATAAGATCATCACATCATTAGACACTTTGAAACGGGCTTTGTGGACTTTGTGGTGATGGGCTAAACTTTTCTTCATTGCGTAATTTTACAATAAGATGAAGGCCAGGCCCAGAACTCTCGTAATTGGGGAAAGCCTGTCTTTTTCTAAGTAATAATAGTACTGGATAATATTTCTATTTCATAGATGGCAAATGTAACAGAAGCGTGTACTTAAAGATTCCGTGCTAACTTATTACAAATCTTTCGTTGAACCCATGATTTTACATTTCAGGTATCTTCTTCAATCGGCGGGTATTCCCTTCACCAGTTGCAAGGAGATAAACAACATGGGGTAACCCGGAGCGGATACCTACTTAAGAAGTCAGAGGGGAAGGTGCGGCGAGTATGGCAGAAGCGTCGGTGCCGGGTCACTGCCGAGGGTTTCCTCGACATCTTCCACGCAGACGAGAATAAACCCCCTGCGAGAGTTAACTTGCTCACGTGTCAGATTAAAGTTTCTGCTGACGATAAGCGAGCGTTTGATCTAGTCTCATGTAAGTAGCTTAATTATCCTAATGTTACATTAGAGCACTTGTTGAAGAAGCTAAACTTGCGAGTTCGGCGCCAACCTTCGCTTGATCGACTTTTTCTTGCGAGAGTCATTTGTCTAGAATATGTTTTTTTGAATTTTATTTGATAAATACTGATCATACGAAATCTGTGCATGTAAGTCATATAAACACACAACTGGCCGGGTTGTTTAAATCTCGTTGTATACTTAGTATTTCCGCACTTTTTATTTAAATGCCAAATTCCTTCAGCATGACTACAACCCAACGTTTATTTTACTCAAAACTTTTGTTTATTGGTATTGCCACTATCTAACATTTATTTCAGCAAATTCTGTTACGATAAATTCTTAGATTTTAAAAATAAATAATTCGCATTTCACCACGCAGATGTTTTAAACAAATATCGTAGTCAAATTAAACAACGAATTAAAAATAAATCCATCGGTTTTAGATAACCGTACGTATCATTTCCAAGCTGAGGATGAGAATGAACAACGGGCGTGGACGTCTGTGCTGGTCAACTGCAAAGAGGGTGCCCTTATGAGGGCGTTCCACCAGCAAGCAGGGGAGAGCAATGACACTGGGCATTCTCTGCTGGACTTGCAACGGTCGATCATACGGGCGGTCCGAGCGATGCCTGGGAACCAAGTGTGCGCGGATTGCGGATCTAGCAATGGTAAGAGATCTTATTGGTTACTTTAATGTCTGTTGGTACTTTTTACCGATGTTACAATAGTTACTGAATATAATGTTAATGTGGCGTTATTTAGCCTCAAGGAAACACTTGCTTCAACGTCAGTGGTAGACCCGTTCTTCTTATGAAACCCTTTCATGGGGCTGATATTAAATAACACTTGCATACTTGTGTCAAACTTGCAAGTTACTTGCAATGAACTTTTTTTTTAAGGCTTTGGAAAATTCTGTTTTGATAATTTCGCTTGTGCGTTGAAATATTATCTTCTCTGCTGCTTATTGTTTGTTTATATTTATTAAAAATAATGATTTAAAATACAAATTTTATCGGATCGGAAGTACCTAAATAGGTTAAATGACTAATTATAATACTTTACGTCTATTGCGAAAATTGTTCATGATCTCATCGCCGGCTAACATTCGCAGCCTTCTACCACACATTCTCGCTAATACTACAAAACAATCTTACTACACTATCAATAACTGATCGTTATTTGTATGGCCTCATTCTAACGCAAAGCGATATTTACGCAACATTAAGAACTCTCTTGCCCTTACCGATCTACTCGTAGTAACCAACGGTATGTTTGTGAAACCACTTTCCGCCGGATATTTAATTCATTCGACCGAGTCTGGTTCAACGCTGTTTTATTGGATAATAATTTTTATTTTTTAGATAAAGGAGGATGCCAATTCTGGTCCCACCTCCAATAGCTATGTGTGTTACATCACTGGATAGGTATTTTTGAGCTGAATAAAAGTTACTATGGCGCCAAGTTCCAAATCATAGTCCGTTCAGAGTTATTCTTTTTTTAAACATAGTAGTTTTACAGGATCCAAAAATAATGTTAAATGTTTTTTTTTTACAAAATGATAATCACAAACAGATGTTATCGTTAACAAATGCTTTTTTATAAAATAAAACAATGTTAAAATATTTTAATAATAAACATTTATTTAACGCCGCCGCGCCGTCCGTACCGCTAACCAGTTTCATTGTCCTGTTAATACCTACCTAATGAGTGCGGGTTAGTTCCGCTATGGTACTGTATACCGGTATGGCACCCTCGCGAAATACCTACCAAAAAGTCCCGCTATGGTACCCTTCAGGTTTTGGGACTGTGCGAGTGAGACCGATAAAAAGGTTTTTAATTCAAAGATCTGTATGTTGGTATTTACATAACATGCATATAGTACAGAAAAGCAAGTAAATATTATTAATTGGTTGCTGCTAAAACTACAATGTTTAATAAAGAATAACTCTGAACGGACTAAGATTTGGAACTTGGCGCCATAGTAACTTTTATTCAGCTCAAAAATACCAATCCAGCGATGTAACACACATAGCTATTGGAGGTGGGACCAGATTTCATAGAAAAACTGGCATCATCTTTACTATCTCATATCTGTGAGTAACATTGACATTGTCGCTATTGTTCTAGCTTCGCAGGACGTCCTTCCCGTTTAGATAAATGTACTGTTATAGAATAATAACGTTAAATGCGAGAATAACTTCGCCTTTCGCTTGTCATACAGAAATATGTATTTTTTGATTCATATTGATAGTTATGATTTTTACTGAAAACATTTATTTTCAAAAAATGGGCAAAATGTAGGTTTATCAACACAAATCCAAAATTGTTACATTTATTGCACTTAAATAGCTCAAACAATATTTACTTACCACAAGTCCTGCACTGAATTTATGACATTGATCTATTGCAGAGTAATAAATTATAGGTCTATATTAGACCTTTACTGGCAAAGAGATTAAAAAAAGATATTATAAATTGTTTATTTATTTTCCAGACCCCACATGGCTATCAACTAACTTCGGCGTGATAGTGTGTATTGAGTGCTCGGGCAGCCACCGGGAGCTCGGAGTTCACATATCCAGGATACAGTCGCTCACGCTGGACCGGCTGAGCACCTCGCAGCTGCTGATCGCGCGACACATGGGCAACCAGACCTTCAACGAGGTCATGGAGAACACGCTCGACGAGCGGATGAAACTCACGCCGGAGAGCACCATGTGAGGAACTGTTTTAGTTTTAAACTTTTTATATCTCTTCATTTGGCAGACAGCACCTGTTGGTAAATTGTAATTGCAGCCTATTTCATTGAGGGACACTACACTAGAAATACTGCTCGATATGCTTTTATTGATTTCAGTTTATCGCCGTTGGTGGTATGAATAATCTCTGCGGTAGGGGCACTCGCGCCTGTAACGTCACTTAAAATTATTATAAGAATAAACAATAGAATAAATGTATTGCGTAAATGAATTATCGGTACATTGGTGTATTCACCAACCTATTACATTATTATTATTTTAAATGTGGAATAGAATAAGTATGAAATAACAATCTAAACTTGTTGGTTGCGGAACACATTACACCTTCACCCTCCGTCGAGAGCGGAAAGTGGTGAGTAGGACTTCCACCGCCCTGAAAAAAAGGGGCGTGGCTTACCCACTATATTCCGAGTTGTCCTGGGTCGTGGGGTTCCAATAGAGCCTTGACATCCACGATAGTGTAAAACTCTACTTTCTCTTAGTCAAGTAAACTCAAGTCCTATAGTAACACTATTTAAAATTTACTCTCTGTCGTCTGTCCCAGGGAGGAGCGACTCCGGTTCATCCGCGACAAGTACGTGTACCGCGTGTGGGCGGCGCACACGTGCTGCGACGCGGCCGAGCGGCTGTCCGAGGTGGAGCACGCCGTCAACAACGGCCATCTGCAGAACCTGCTGCAGGCCTATGCCGAGGGCGCCGACCTCTCCGCCCCGCTGCCTTGCTCGGTAAGACTGTGACAACTTATTACGACAACTAAATTACGTCAACGCATAATTGCCTTTGGTTTCCACGGGCGATAGTGATCAATAATCATCAGGTGATCCGTTTGCTTGTTTCCGCTAATGAATATGCAATGCCTCTGTTGTTGCAAATGTAATAAGGCGACGGCGATCCAGTGAGCCTTATGCTCGTTGGTGTTATTTTTTTTTAATAAAAAAGGCTTTTTTCTTAGGCAAACGACAAACTTTGCAAAGCGATGTTATGCGACGCATCGCAAAAATAACAAGTGGTAATTTAATAACAAACTTCAGCAAAATAGAAAATTACCTTCTACAACCTCATGATTATATTTCTTACAGGATTGCGGAGAAACAGCCCTCCACCTTGCCATATCACGGGAGCTAGGCGACGGCTCCTCCCTCCACATAGTCGATTTTCTAGTCCAAAACGCCGGTTCTCAGTTGCTAGACAAGACGACCTCTAGCGGGATGACGGCGCTTCACCTATGCGCGGCAACGGACCGTACGGAACCGATGAAGTTACTGCTGAAAGCAGGAGCTGACTCTACTCTCAAAGACGGGAGTGGAAGGACCGCCTTGCAGATTGCGAGGCAGATGGGACACCATGGCTGTCAGGAATTGGTAAGAAAGAAGGACTTGAATTTATTTAATTACTAACTTTATAATATACAGTACACAATCTAGAGGCATGAACAACAAGTGGTCCTTCTAGCCGGATTTTATGTATGTGATAGATAAATTTGTTTTGATGGTGTAAATTATGGTTTTTATCTTTCTTAGACCAATCTTATACTATTTATGTATAACTACATCATATAATATTTTGTTGCAGTTGGAAAATGTAGATAAAAGAGAGAAGAGTATATTTGAGAATATAAATATTGACTGGAATCTTTCTCATGACGATGGCTCCACAGATTTCTCTGACGACGATACTGTTATCGACGAACGGGTAAGTTAACAATATTAAATAGCAGTGATTTGTTGTCGTCTGATTTTTTTATTTTTTTATTTTAAAGCCAAAGAGGTCAGTGGTCCCTTAAATCACAATAAAATATTCCAATCAAAATTTAATATTTCTCCAAGTCGGAAATGATGATTTATTATTTGATAAAAGGATGATTCGTCATTTCGATAAAAGATAAGGGTTACCCTTTTTGAAAACCCGTTTACCTTTTTGAAAAAAATAATTCAACCTTTCGTGTCGAGTCAACCCTACATTCTGTATACATTTTCTATCTGGACTCTGGCTTTTTCAATTTGGATTACAATTTTGAGTTAGAAGCATGGCTTTAAAGCATTTAGTATAAAATGACCTTATGTTGTTACAGCAAAACGGCAGCGTAACGCCAGAGAAGAAGTGTCCTCGCTCTCGGCCGCCGTCCTACGCGGGCGGGTCAGTCTGCCCCATGGGGGCGAGCGGGATGGGCGCGGGGGCAGCGGGCATGTCGGCTGGGGGCGAGCGGTCCGGCGGTGGCGACTCGCCTGTACTGCGCTCCCGGTCGTCGACTTGTGATTCGCTGCACCATGCACCCCCTACGCCTACCACGTTGCCGAGGAAGCCTAACGTCTGTGAGTATCTACTACCTTCGGAGAAGTAGGATACCTACATTAATTTAGAATACTTATTTGAAGCCCGCTCTACACTTAGCTCGAGGATCGCGCGCGATGGCTGCAAAAGGGCGCGAATAGAGATGGGCAAAGTGTTTCTGCCCGGCAGGTAAGATTGGGAAGATTCCCGGCATTTTGGGAATCTTCCTTATTTGCCCAAATAAATGTCCAATCACTGGGCATTTATAAATACCGATGAATAACAGTTGGTAGTCATTCAATAGGGTTACGACCTGGTAGAAATGATTGTTTGAAAAATCATATTAGTCATTTTAGGCACCCATACATATAAATACAGGCTCTCATATCTATATAAAAAAAAGAGGGGACTGACTAACTGACAATCAACGCCCAGCCCAAACTACAAGACCTAAGAACTTGAAATTTTGTACAGGGATTCTTTATAATTTGTAAGTTCCCACTAAGAAGGGGTTGTTGGAAATTCACCTCCTAATGGGGTAAAAAGGGGGTTTGAAGTTTGTATGAAACTCTATCATTTTAAAAGTTACAGACTTGAAATTCGGGAAGTAGATTATTTGGGTTGGTGTCAGTTTCTTGTAAAAAGGGTGTTTTAGAAATTTACCCCCAAAGGGGTAAAAAAGGGGTTGAAAATTAAATATTAAAATTTCGTGCTGGGGTTTTTTATGCTGTGTAAGTTCCCACCAAAAAAGGGGTTTTAAATATTTCATCACCTTAGTAGGTGAATGAAATAAATGGTTTTGAAAAAAAAATATGAAATTATAGGGTTTCTAAACTAAGTAACCTGTAAGCTCCCACTAAGATCGGGTTTTTGAATATTTCAACATTTTCAACCCCTAAGGGGGTTCAGTTGATCAGTCGATCCAGCTTGGAGGAAGATCTTAAATATACTTTTATCACGTCGGGGTCGCCACTATAGAAGATCTAATGCTTCCTCAAAAGTGAAAGATCCCCTTGTGGGGAATGAATTACCAAAAAACCTCTTTTTATTTGAATCTGACACCTAACCTAGAATCTACTTCCCGAACTACAACTTTTAAAATGACGGAGTTTCCTACACTCTTCCAATCACCTTTTTAACCTCTTGAGGGGTGAATTTCCAAAAACTTCTTTTTTTAACCCGAATTTTAAAAAAAACGTTTTTGTGGGAACTTAAGTATTCTAGAGATTCCCTGTTCAAAATTGCCATGGTCGCGAGCAAGAGTGTGTGGGAGGCGGGTGGCCGCGGAGAAGGCGAGCTCACATAGCACGCCTCCTCCGGCCCGAGGGTTGAACTCCGGGCGGGGGTAGCTCCTAGTGTTGTAAAAGACTCAAAGCCGCATGATGATAGTACCCGGAGAACACCCCCTGATGTGACTACCCTAAAAACACCCCCCGATGCAACAACCCGGTGAACACCCTTTGATGATAGTTCCTGGAGAACACCCATAATGTTAATACCCTGAAAACACCCCTTAGTAATACTACCCGGAGAACACCCCTAATGTGACTACCCTGAAAACCAGCCCCAATGCAACAACCCGGTGAACACCCCTTTGATGATACTTCTTGGAGAACACCCATTATGTTAATACCCTGAAAACACCCCCTGGTATTACTACCCGAAGAACACCCGCCGATGTGACTACCCTGAAAACACCCCCGATGTAACAACCCGGTGAACACCCCTGAAGTCACTACCCCGAAAACTCCCCCAATGCAAGAACCCGGTGAACACCCTTTGATGATACTTCCTGGAGAACACACATAATGTTAATACCTTGAAAACACCCCCTGGTAATACTACCCGGAGAACACCCCCTGATGTGACTACCCTGAAAACAACCCCCGATGCAACTCCCGGTGAACAAACCTTTGATGATAATTCCTGGAGAACACCCATTATGTTTATACCCTGAAAACACCCCCTGGTAATGTTACCCGGAGTACATCCCCTGATGAATACCCAAGAAACACCCCCTTATGTTGGTACCCTGAACACCTCTTAAGGCTACTACCCAATAAACACCTGTTGACGATATAAAATCAAATATTACCTAATATGTACCTATTGGATAATGTAATACACCAAGTCAAGACTCATGACTCAGTCTTGTTCAAAGAACTTAAGACTCGAAAGGACTCTGAAGACTCAAAAGACTCGGAACTCATGTGACTAACGAGTAATAGTCTTGAAAAAAGACTCGAGTCTGAAAATTAAGATTAAAAGACTTGAGTTTCTTAAAACTCTAGTAGCTCCCCAACTCCCGCATTGCAAGTCTAAAGGGACACCTAGTTTCTCAGGTGGTCCTCCTTAGGCGCCACCCGGCACTACCCGGGAATGGCCTGGTCAATAGCCACAAGGCTGGCACTGGCTCGTCTTCAATCGGGTATGAAGGGGAAACCGGGGCAGTTTAGTAGGTAGTGGACGATTTAGTCTCGAGTCCCACACAAGGCCGCAGGTCTAGCTAGACTGCGCTGCGGTTATGGGGCATAAACGCATTTATTAACTGGGGGCGGGGGGGTGCTAAGGGGATAGCTGTATTAGCCGGCGAAGATCCCCTCCCGCGCGCGGTATAGCATGGGTGCGTATTAGATCGTGCCTGGCTCACATTGCACTATTTGCACTTCACCGTTATTAGCAGCAAATATTATGGTTTTTTGAATTTATCGTAAAGAAAAAAAGTAAGGTCATTAAAAGATTACCCAAACAGTCAAATCTTACCTGTAATACATAATTCCAAACGAATATCGATTATAGAAAAAAATAAAAATAGATGCCCAGATAAATGCCCAAGGGAAGGAATTTATGGGCATCTATTTGGGAATCTTCCCAATCTGCCTTAAATGCCGGGCATTTGCCCATCTCTAGGCGCGAACGATAAGTGTGGAACGGTCGTATCGGGCTGTTGTCCCATCGTGCCATTAGAGTGAGAAAATAGGGAGTGCACTTGTTTTTGTGCACTATTCAATATCTTGCGTCGTTGGTTAATTAAAAAGTTTTGCTATCGTAGCCTAAAACTCTGCAAGTATTATTAGGTTTAGTACATTTTATTATATCAGAAAAAAGTCAACTTGTCCATTGTCCATTGTTTAATCATAAGTAGTTTTTCTTTCGTACTGTAAAACGAGCCGAAGAAGGTTTTTTTTTTATTTAGTGTGTGTTGGTGCTGTGTACAAAAATATTCAAGAAAAATATGTATTATTTTCAGATAACATCGGTAGTTTGAAGAAGCGAGCCGCGCCGCTGCCGCCGGCCGTGGCGCTGGCGCACCCGCCGCCGCACCCGCGCTCCACGCCCTCGCCCTCCGCCGACAGCGCCCGGTCACTGCACGGTCAGCAAATAAAATATTCTTTAATAATTATAGGCATTTATGAATTGTCAAACATCAATGTTTGTCAAACACAGTGATGCTATCTGTCGAGAATAATATTGGGATTTCGCATTGCATTATATATAATGTAAAGGGCCAGTTTTATTTATTCATTCAGTTATGATAGTAATGCTGTAATTTTTTAAAATAGGCAGACAGACATGCAGCGTCTTTGATATTTAACAGATAAATCTTTGTGTACGTGAACATGTATGTTTGTCAGACAAGGTGTTTTATGTGTAATAATTATATCTTTTATAAAAAAAAAAGTTAATAAGCTATGCTTAATTATTTGGGCTAGTGGACGCCGCGTTTATTAATCAATCTATACTTTATAATGTTTCCATTTCCAGTAGTGTCAGGCGTGGTAGTGAAGCACCGGCCCGCCGCGCCGCCGCCCACGCCGCCGCCGCAGGCGCACCACGCGCACGCCGCACACCCATCACACCCCTCGCACGCCTCGCATCCCTCAGCTGTACTTCATAACGGCGCGCACCATAGGGACGAACCTACCCCGCCGCCCAGGAAGGTAAATACCCATATACATTAATACAGGACGAGCAATGCAAAAGACTGATGGAGACAATAATATCAAACTATTATGCTAGCCATACACCATCAAGCCTATCGTCAAATCGGCTTGAAGCGATCGATTGGATCAAACCAATTTGACCGTGTGTGGCGTGGATTGGCTTGACAACTCGAGTTATTTGCTTGACAGCCGATTTGACGATAGGCTTGATGGTGTATGGTCAGCATTAGGGAGCTCCTGATGATGATCTATCTTTTTTTTTATTGCAATGTGTAACAAGACGAGCAGATCGTACACCTGATGGTAAGCGCCACGTCTGCCCTTAGACAGTTCAGTGTCAAACAGTAACTAAGCAGTTACTGTCTGGCACCGCCCTGCGCCCGCTACACCGAGACGACAGTTATTAGGTTTCATATACCCAGTCATTTCACTAGCTTCAGTGCCCTTTCCCCGAAACACAGAAGTGCTTGACACACATTTTACGGGAAAATATCTGGCACTGCGGTGGTACCCACCTAGACGGCCCAGTACAGGAACCTACCACCTGGTATCTTCTTTCTCCGAGTGTTTTCATCCCGATCTAGTGAGGGTATGTGCACTATGATCCAGGATTTGACAAGTTCAGTTTCCAAATACATTGGAGTGACTGCTCTGACCTCTGATTCAAATATACAGCCACGGACCTATTTATTAGTTACGTACCAAAACTATTTTTTAGTTCGTGAGCTACAAAGGTACTAGTATCATGTGAACATGAAGTCGATGAAATTTTTCTTCATTTTAGAGCCAACTATTCTCCTACCGATATTAATATTACGCCCAATTCTAAAGAATATTGTTTGAAGTCATTTGAAGTAAGGAAATACTACAAAATGTATACGTCACGTTATACGATATCAATGATCGTCGACATTTTTAAGTTTTTCATCCACTTGATCGGTTGGACTGAAGTTTAATCTACGAGGGAGCAGCTATGTTTTTTATAAAATAACTATCAAACAAAACTGTACCTATTGCAAATGACAGGAAATATCTCTAGATCTTGCTATACACATATGCGTTTTAATTACGACTTTAGTAAAGAGAGGCGTCAACTAAATTCACTTTGAACGCTTTATTTATGTATATAAAGATCATACGTTTTACGTATTGTACGATTAAATGTATTAAAACAATCACATACCTGATTCTTATAAATACGACGCAAGTAAAATAAGTAACTTACGTTACAGTCAACTGATGCATTAAAAAGAAATAAAAATACTTACATACTTGTTAAATGTTAACTTAGGTAAACAAATTCAGTGCCTCAATGGACCCGTGTACAGAGTTAAATTTGTTTTTGCTTCAGAAAAAAAATAGATTGCACCTGGAAAAGGCCGTCAAAGCGAAACTGAGAAGGGTAAACTAAGTCTGAGCGAACCTAGTGTACTTACACGCTTACCCTTGTTTGATTTACGCCCTTTATTAATATTATTTTACATGTGGGACTCTCAATTTACTTGTCAAGAGAATCAACAAGAAAATCTTATTCCAGCAATTAAATAGTTAACCTAAATTATTTCTAAATAGTATTTTGTTAAATTGCAATTCGAAAACTGTAACTTTATTCCTACGCTTACAATTTTCCTCATTTTTAGTGTATGTTGCACTCTTTAGAAAACTATCTTGGCAATAATTGGCTACTGTAATTTTACCTCTTGACAACCGATTTCTGAGACTTACCATAAATTATGCATAGTCTACTTCCATGCATAGTTTATGGATTGCTAACATCGTTAATGCATGTTTTTCTAACAGCTTCGGCTTATTTGTCAATAAATATTGCAATTACTACTATTTAGCACATCCTCTACATATTTATAGCTAAATAATAGTTTTAAAATATCCATTACAGTCCACAGTGCCAGTAATATATTTAACATAAACATTGAACTTTACAATTCATTTAATAAACAAAATCATATCGCGATTGTCATTGTTTAATTTTAACTCGGTTTTGTTTGAATTTTTCTACGAACTTGCATGAGCAACGTTTTATTTGTGTAAACGAATTTTATACATTTTAATAATATATTTTTATAAAGCATTCAAGATAAATAAAATTCTTATTCAGCTTATTATTTAAATGTCTTAACGACACTAGCTCAACTAGCTGAAATGATTAATTTTTTACTGTCACATTTATTACTTGGGTCCAGTTCTGTACTAGCGTACTATAATCAAAATAGCATGTCGAAGCGATTAGCTTATCTTGTCACTGCTATATAGATTTTAGAGATTCCCGATACCCTAGAGTTTTAGACGTTACTTCAATGGATGAGGATTTTTTAGAATAAAAAGTCCGCTAGATGGCGCTACGTAGCCATAAAGTTCAACTAAAACGTGATTGGTTTGTTTTGCGTCAAACCGCCACCGCCTCAGAACAAGAACTAATTTCTTGTTCTGAGGCCACCGCCATCATGAATGTCAAAATTAACCAATCACATTTTAGTTGGATCTTATCGATCTTATGACTATGTAGCGCCATCTAGCAGATTTTTTATTCCGAAACACCCGCATTGATTGGTATTTTTTCTAATATATTAATATATTTCAAGAAATACTTAAATAATATAAATATGTTGCAGGAGTGTTCTAGTCAAGATTCGTCTCTGGAGTTGTGCGACATGTCGGATTGCCTGGACGATAGCCGGCTGCAGTCGGCTTTGTCGTGCGACAGCTCGCGGTCGCGGGACCGATCGCGACGCAGCGACAGTCGCTCGCTCGACGTCTCCGATACTTCCAGCGTGCATTCGAGGTCGCCTTCTGCTTCTATTACTATGGTGAGATACAATGTGATGTTTAAACAATAATAACAAAGTGAAGTGTCTGTCCCTCAATGGAATAGGCCGCAGTGGCCGCTTACCATCAGGTGGGCTGCGTGTCTATCTGCCAACTGACTTAGTAAAAAACAAAAACGTACGGTCAACAGCACATCACGGTTAACACACTTATGCTCCCGACACAAGAGTCGAGTGGTACAAAGTCCAAAGTGTTACGTCTGACGTGCTTTTGACTGTACAGTGGGCCATACATCACGCTTTAGAAATCTGCCAAATTCCTACGACCTATTATCAGCTTAAATCTAACACATAAAAGGTTCTATTTCTATTGAGACTTACTGATAGACATGTGAGACATGTATAGCTTGATGTATGGCCCTGTACATAAGTTGATTGATGGTCTTAACTCGTTTAGTGATTTATTATTTTATGATATGGTAAGAAATCTAATCAATTTTATTTCTTAACTATTGACGGAAAAAAAACCAGTGTGATCGTGTTGTTTATTAAAAGAAAGCCGTAAAGTTTACGTTATTGAACACATACAGATCCATAAGCATACAGGTCTTAGATTTCGAAGAAAATTATATCTATTATTAATTGATAATTAAATTTTAGACATAGTGTAGTACAAGGCCTCAACCATTGAAAAGAAAAGAAAGTAGGTAATTCTCTGTGAATAATTTCAGATGGGAGGACTGCGACGGTGTAGAGCATTGTATGACTGCTCTGCGGATAACGAAGACGAACTTTCGTTCCGCGAGGGTGAAATAATCGTAGTGATCAACGAGCGCACCGAAGACGACAACTGGATGGAAGGACAAGTCGAAGGCAGCGTTCGGCGCGGAATGTTTCCCGTCTCTTTCGTACACATGTTGCCCGACTAGGACGGAAGGCCTCGCGCCACATAGGTCAGTACCAGTGTTCGTAGAACTTCCTCATAGTTCGGCAATAATGAGATAATACTGGCTGGTAAGCGGCTTGAGCTAAATTCAAACGATCTCTCTAGAGGATGTATGTTGTAGAACTGTTGTGTATGTCACTGTTAGAAGGCAATTTGCTGGGACGTGGCACGGGTTGTATCAGTAAGCCTGATCGATCAAATGAATTCTGTGTTCAAATTTCAATAAACAGATTCTCAAGATGGTTGGTGAACTTGACGTGTTTTTTATTTTACTTTGGCCTAAAGCTTTCGGCTTTCTTTCAGGGGGCCATGAGCTTATTTATTCTAGTATTTTATGGAAACTTACATCAAATAAAAAGCGTGTTCTTGCACTACAGCGTTAAGAGGATTATGTTCATAAAGCAAGCTCTTGTTTTAATACATATGCAGTAATGTTACATGGGATTTAATGTTTGTCTTTTCTTTATGAACATAATTTTGCTTACAAATCACGAATTTATTCACTAATTCATACTGGACTGGACCACTGCTATTAATTCCCGCAATTACATCTCTGTTCGTAGAATTTGCTATATTTATGAAAGTTATTAATTAGTACAACTTTTGTAAGTTACTAAACGTTACTATTTTCCTGCCTAGCCTCCCCCATCCAGAGTTTGGCATCATAGATGTGTATTTTGATTAGAGAAAAGATTATTCGTCTTTCATTGGGAAACAGACGATGGACCCCATTAGCTGGGGTTTTGTAACCGTCTTCTAACTCTTCCACTCTGTTTCCTGCTTCATGTTCGGCATCGACGAGCTTCGTGAATGATGCACGTACCTTTTCAACTGTAGTTATTTTCTATTGAAGAGTTTTACGGTCTTCAGTAGCTACCGTTCTCCATACTTCACCACAAATAATGGTTACTCTTCCTCTACGAGCAGTGTTTGTCTCGTTAAATTAGTACTGCTGGTTATACGGCTCTTTGTTAAGCCTCTCAATGTAATATCAATACATGGTTATTGTCATTGTGATAATATTGATTATATCACTGTAATTAACGTTTGTTTTTATACAGAAATTTTAATACTCATAAAATTTAACCATTCCAATATGGATATACAGTATACAGTGTTTGGCATTTTTGGAAGTTAATTCGACTTAACTTAATAAAATAAGTAACATGTCACCAAGAGGTGAAATTGTATTTATTAAAATTTTAGTACTGCTGTGAAATTATGACACCAATTATAGTTATTGTGCCAGTAGGTGATCCGTCCTGAAGCGGATTTTACTTGAATTTTGAATATTTTATTCACTTTCGTAGAATTGCTTTATAGAAGTTGCTCATTCATTAAAAATGTCGTAAATATTTATAATTGTTCTTAGAACAGTAGAAGTTAATACGTCGTGTGATCGTCTGAAATGGAAGATGGCAGAGTTTTTACTTCATTGATGAAAGTTCAGGCTAAGGAAACCTCATTTCTAAAATCATTAATTTGAACTTAATGTAGAACTTTGAATAAAAGTCAGATTCCTTTTTTGTAATTCAGTTTATTGGTGACATAATTAGCTCTAATCTAAATGAGTGTAATTTCCGTTGTTTAGCTATAAGCACAAATATTTTTAACTGATCTCTTATTCAAGAATAATTGACGTTATCGTGTATGTAATATAGGTGGTGATTTGTAATCAATTCGTATTGATGAAATGAAGAAAGGTAATATATAAGGAAAGAAATCGTAGTCTTATTACAAATTTTAAAATATCAGCAAGTGAATATAATGATATAAAATAAAATTACTAATATGTAAGAATGTTTCTGTATACATAACTTCTCGGCGATTATGATGTTCAATAAAGAATTGCCATTAAAGCATTGTTCTTAGTACACCAGTGTACAAGTCGGTATAGCAATTTGCCAAAAATATATGTGATCAGTAGTAAAAATGATATATCAGCGACAAACTATCGGACCAGTGGCTGTTTGTTGTCTAGTTTGTTCTCGTAGTCGATATTGAGGTGTCTTAGATTGTTGGTGCATGCTGTCTATAGAGATTATTTCCTCGAAGTGATATCATAAGTCGAACCTAAAGTCGCTATGAAAAACTATCATGATAAAACAAAAAATAGCAGATAATTTCATTTTCTTTTTCACTGGCAACATACGTTTTATATTTCTAGTTCCTTCGTCATGGACCAAAGAGTATATTACTACAGTGGAATTAGGCGGAGGGAAAACCGACGCGGGAATCGACTTATGGCCTCACTGAGATACAGAACTTTTGAATCTTGTTATTACATGTTAAATTTTAACATTTTTCATGTTTAATAGACGAAATACCAATAATATAAAATACAAGTAGTGATAGCAATAGTTTTCCGAAGCAAGGAAGCTTGATGAACAATAATTTAGATTATTATATCAAACCATATTGTGTACAAAGACACCAACATTTTAGCAGGTTTATAGGGGAGTAGACAGTAGTCAACTTAACAACTTTTTACCATCACTCAAACGAGATTATATTACTTAAATAGAAAAACTGATATGTATCAACCAATGTTAAAACAATTGTGTTTAGAGACAATTTACTAATAATTTGTACGAAAATTCTCGACCCTATTATCTTACTTATTTGGTAATGGTGTCTACGACCCTAATTCATAGTCCTTTTATCAATTAATTTACACATTCCCGACCGTTTATTTAAGTTGTGTGTATATTGCGTCATTAAAGGTCCCATATAGGTTTTTATAAATGTTATGAAACATTTTAATCCATTGTTAAGTTACCTGTATGCTGCGCGCGTTGCCATAAATTAGTTTTAGGTGTGTATGACTAATATTTGCTCACGTTAAATCCTCAATCATTATACATTTCCTATTTTTAATATATTTTTTTAAGGACATAAAAATGTAAAAAAGATATAGTCGCGATTTCCCATCAATTTGTAGTAACACAAATCTCGTTAACTTTTTGTTTCTAATTTTCAATACCATTAGATCGAACCGCGTGTATTATTGCGATATATTCAGCTATTTTTTGTAAATATTAAATTTATAGAATAGTGCGTACATAAGTAGGCCTGTAGAAAACTTTAATTTATTTAATTATTTTGCAGTATGGTATCAGAAAAGTGTTATGTCGTCATCGGTTCTGTATGTTTTTCTGATATGATACACTTTATAAATCATATTTAGTTAATATATTATGAAAATCTTATTGTGATGAAATATTTTAATGCCATTTTAGCCTGTCAGTATGTTACTTATTAAAAAGTTATGTAACCAAATGATGCTAATAGCGTGTAAGATGTTTTATTCTGAAGTTGTAGTTGAAATAGTTTTTTCTATTGTGTATTGTATGTGAATGAAAATCTGTATGAATTTATTAATACATCACTTCGATGTCTACTTTGTTTTTTATTTATAATTCTATTCTGAATCCAAAGAAAAGTTAACCCTTTTTAACCTGAAGTTGACCCGAGGAATACGGTATGTACCACCAACATGGTGCGTGAGAATTTACGCCATAGTTAAAAAAAAACATTATCTACCTCACATAGAGATTATTTACCATATTTTAACGGATTAACGATAAACGCTAACTTGCGTTAAATAGTCCCAAAAGTAGCGCTTTAACATTTAACGGTTTCAGCTCATAATGTCAACTTCTCATAATGTCAACTTCTCATAATGTCAACCGGACAAAAAATCCACATTTCTTATAACGTCATCTTAGAATGTCAACTTCGCAAAAAGGCAACTTCTCGAAATGTCCACTTCTCACAATGACAACTTCGCATTCGGTCAACTTCGCATAATGTCAACTCTTAAATTTGTGTTCTTCCCCCCCCCCTGGGTACGCCCATGAAAGTTGACATTATGCGAAGTTGACCAAATGCGAAAATTGTCATTGTGTGAAGTGGACATTTCGAGAAGTTGCCTTTTTGCGAAGTTGACATTCTAAGAAGTTGACGTTTTAAGAAATGTGAATTTTTAGTCCAGTTGACATTATGAGCTGAAACGCATAACGAAGTTAACTTTTTTAGCAACGGATTACCGATTAACGAACTTAATTATTTGGTTAACGATGCCCAGCTTAGAGAATTGATCAAATCCCTGTTTTTATCATACCCTGCGACATATTGTTTTGCCATTTCATTGTTGGCCAACATGACTTCAATAGATGTAGTTAAGAGCGCATACTATGGCTATGTTTATCCGCTCTTAACTTATGGTATAATTTTTTGGGGTAACTCAGTAAATGTGCAGTCCACCTTTATACTTCAAAAAAAATGCATACGAATTATACATAATGTTAGTAGATATGACACATTAAGAAATATATTTAAAGAATGCAAATACTTAACCCTGACGTGTATATATATACTAGAAATATGCTTGTTTGTAAAAAATAATGGAAATTTTTTTTGTAAAAAAGCGAGACCAAGTGTAATCTACGATCGCAACATAAATATAACATGTGTGTTGTCAAATCCTCCAGTTACATATACGGCAAAAGTGCATACATAATGGGGATCAGAATATTCAACCATTTGCCGCAGTGTATCAAAGCTCTGGAAGGTTTTAAATTTAAGAAACATCTTAAGGACTGGTTAATTAATAAATGTTTTTATAATTTGAATGAATTTTTGATTTATGTAATAATTATTAATATGAATGAATGACTTATTATTATTCTTGGTTGTTAAATAATTCTAATATTTTTATTTTTAAATTAGTGTCAATAATATTGTACATCCGGAATGGATAAACTGTTGAGTCTGTAGCTAAAATTGTAACAACTAATGTACACAGTTCACAATAAACGATTATCTTATCTTATCTTATCATAAGTATATCCCAAAAAGGCTGAAACGTGCACCAAAATAAACCTAGGGCACACAAAAAGTTAGGTTAGCAATTAAATTTTTTGGTGCACGTTTCAGCCTTTTTTGGCGTACGTTCAGCCTTTTTTGGTGTACGGTTAAATACAAGCCCTTATTTTTTATTTGAGGACAGAAGAAATTTAATAATGAAAAAGAATAGGAAAGAAAATGAAAAGGAGATCTCCAACTTAAGTAAACAGATTCGCGAAAATATGAGAAAGGACAGGAAAACCAGAAGAATCAAAATCTTAGAGGATTACATTACTAGAACGGGAGGCACGAGAAAAGCGCTCAAGGAACTTCGAGAGCAGGGAAAAGAATGGATACCTAAGTTAAGAGACAAACAATTACCAACTACATCTCGCAGCAAAATTCAAAGTATAGCAACAAACTACTATCGCTTACTATACAAAGAGCACAGCTCACAGACAAATATACAATTGCCCGACAGAGAGCATGATGGCACGCAGGGCAATAGAATCGAAGATGCAGAAGTTATCCCAGAAATACTAGTATCGGAAGTGGAAACAGCCATAAAAAGTCAAAAGATGGAAAAAGCCCCTGGCCCGGATAGAATTACAAACGAACTCATGAGAGGGAATGTTAAAGAACTAAGCCCAATACTAACAAAGATCTTCAAAGAGTCTCTGTATACCGGCTGCGTCCCTAGACAGTGGGCAGAATCACACATAATACTAATACACAAGAAAGGACCAAAAGACGAAATAGGAAATTACAGGCCCATTTCACTCATTTCGAATGTATTATAAAGTTTTTGCCAAAGTGATTCTGAACAGAATATCACACACACTCGACGAAAATCAACCTGTGGAGCAAGCAGGGTTCAGGAAAGACTTCAGCACAATTGATCATATACATACAGTCAAACAGCTCCTACAAAAATACAACGAGTACAACAAAACCATTTACCTGGCCTTTATTGACTATGCCAAGGCTTTTGATAGCCTTAACCACAACTCTGTATGGCAGAGTCTAAGAGAGCAGGGTGTACAAAACGCTTACATCAACATTATCAAAAGCATCTACAGCGAAAGTAAAGCTAGAATCAGGTTAGAATCCACAGGAGATGTCTTTCAAATCGAGAGAGGCGTTAGGCAAGGCGACCCACTCTCACCAAAGCTGTTTACAGCAGTGCTCGAACAAATGTTCAGAAAATTGGAATGGGAACATCTGGGGCTAAACATAAATGGAGCACGACTGAGTCATCTAAGATTTGCTGACGACCTGGTTATATTTGAAGAGGACCCACTAACACTGGAATCCATGATACAAACCCTAGTTAACAGAAGTAAAGAAGTAGGTCTAGAAATTAACATAAGCAAAACTAAAATGATGACCAACTCACTACCCACAGACATAACCATCAACGGACAGAAACTCGATTACGTAGAAGAGTATGTATATTTAGGCCAGATAATATCGCCAAATGACCAAATGTCCAAAGAAATAGGCAAAAGAATTGCGACAGGGTGGAAAAAGTATTGGGCCTTGAAAGAAATCATGAAAAGTAAAGAACTGGGCTTGAAGATCAAGAAGAAGACTTTTGATACCTGTGTCCTACCCTGCATCACATACGGGTGTGAAACCTGGGCGTTGACGAAAAGCCACAGAGACAAACTAGCAAGATGCCAAAGAAGCATGGAAAGAAGCATGCTAGGTTTGAAACTAGTGGACAAAGTCAGAAGCACAGACATCAGGCGTAAAACGAAATTAACAGACATATTATCACGCATTGATCAACTTAAATGGAGATGGACTGGGCACATGCTCCGTTGCAAAAAAGAAAAGTGGAGCAAAAGAGTCACGGTTTGGTATCCATGGGACGGCACTAGGAGTAGAGGTCGTCAAGCAAGAAGATGGGAGGATGACCTGAAAATGACTTTAGGACCCTTTTGGTTAAGAGTAGCGGCAGACAGAGAACAGTGGAAAGAGTTGGAGGAGGCCTTTGCCATAAGGCACACCGAAATAAGAGATATTTTATAAGTGCAGCTGTTCAAACTACAATAATCTATTTTACTGTTTTATTTTGTTTATACTTTAAATACTTTTACTTGTTATTTTGATTACTATGTATTTCGGAAAATAAAGGCTTTATTATTATTATTATTATTTTTTATCTTGTATGGTATTGTTGCGCACAAGGTGCAAGGCACAAAGCCACCTTACATTTTGGGCAGTGAGTGCGCACTCGTTTTTTGCATACGACACATGCACGCCGTAACCTTTCATTGCTGTTTTTATGGGTCTCATACGAGACTGTAAAATGAGCTACGGCGTCGGATTGCAAAAAACGAATGTTTTGTAAGTTAGATGAGATCAGGTCTTGTCGACGGTTGTGCCGATCGAGCAATGATAGCACCAATTTGCGGCGAAAATCTTTTTGAGCTATAATGGTTTTACCTTGTTTTCGGAGAGATGAATTTAGTACGATACTTGCGTTAAGAATGGAAATATTGAGCAATCTGAGAAATAATTTTTTATACCAAACCATAAGCCGTTTTCTTTCAATGAGGTACGCAGATAAAATTTGATCCTTTTTATCTACGCCCCCCATTGCAACATTATAGTCACGCACGAGAACTGGCTTTGTTTCATTTTTAATGGGGCAATGGTGAACTTCCATCCCATGATAGGTGGAAAGAAATGCCACTTTACGAGCATCATGCCACACAAAAATGTCGACGTCGCCACTCGTGCATCCTACCATTTCCCCCTTTTTCAATGGGATTTGCCCAGTTTTTAATTGATTCATTTCCACCGGCACCAAAGAACGGTTCGTTCTTAGAGTGCCAACGCAATCAAACCCCATCGTTTTTAAGGTTCTGGCCAACGCAGGCGAATTGTAGAAGTTGTCCATCCAGACAGTGTATCCTTTTTTTTGTAAACCTTGCAACAGTCTTAGGACAAGGCGCGGAATAAATCCGGAAATAGGAGAGTCGGAGACTGGTACTTCAGATTCTTTAGCGTGCATCTCAAACTTGTACAAATAGCCAGTCTTCGACTCGCATACTTCGTAGGATTTGATTCCTACTTTAGCTGCTTTGTTAGGGATACACTGTTTGATGGACAACCCACCCTTCCACAATGTTAGGGACTCATCCAAAGAAATGTTACGGTCCAGTGTATAAATTTGGCTAAATGTGTCATTAAGGTGTCTGATAATAGGTTCCAGCTTGTGAATTTTTGTTGCAGCTGGAGATGATCTTTTATCCAGTTCATTGTTGTCATTAAAATGAAGGCAGCGAAATATAAGCTGGAACCTATTCCTTGGCATATGGACCGCAAAATATGGTGTAGAAAACACATCCTTTTCCTTAGACCAGTAATCGGACATAACATTTCTTTGGATGATGCCCATAGTCATCAGTAAGGCAAAAAAAGTAAGCAACTCATCGGCGTCAATTGGTGACCATGAGGCTATGCGACTGTTGTCGCCGAGTGAGTCAGTATCTAACTGCCGGATGAGGAGTTGCTCGGCATACTTATTTGTCTCCATTACAATATGATTTATGATGGGGGGGCTCCAGATCGCAATGAAGGCCTCGTACGGGTCTGCCGGTTTAATTGTAGATCCTACATTTTCATTGAAAACCTCCCTTCTGCTCTCTGGTGAAACAGGCGGCATTGGGATAGGTCTCCAATCAAATTGAAATAAATTTGTTGGGCCCACTTGAGACTCTTCTGATGATGGCGGCGGCGATGATGGATTGTCATAGCTTGTAGGCTCTTCTTTAACACTCAGTGATGGTTGTTGAGGAGGCCACGTAAATACAGTCTGTGTGTTCATTTGTTCTTCGTTACATTCATCAGCCCCGTAATACATCCTAACGTATCGGGAATAGAGGTGCTAGAGTAAGATGTTCTGTGGTGAGGGGTACTAGGGTAAGGTGTGCTGCTGCCACTACCGCCACACTCGACTTACCTGTAATTAATTAATTTATAGGTACATACATGTATTTGGCTCAGTAACTTATATATTTTTTTATACAATTCACATGATTTACTACTGTTTTTGCTCTAAACATTGCAGCCAATCAAAACTCACTGAGCCGGTGACGGAACTGATAGTTCGACCGCGTCCGACAAAGTAGACGATGCTAGTGCTTCACCCAGCCGAAGTATTTCAGCAACAATTGATCTAAAATACAACAAGTTAAATCAGAAAATATAATACAGACAGGAGACCATTGTCGTGGAAGAGTAGGTACCTAAACTGAACTGCATCGCTATTTTTCATGCAAAAATGAGGAAAAAAATGTCAACTTGAACCTAAATTGAATCGCAATAAGAGATGATAGTAGTGCTGATCCGATGGTTAGATTAGAAGCTAAAGCTTGTTCGTTAGTAGATACTATTATAAATTCTGTGGCTTGTTACAGAATCAGAAATCAGAAAAACAACGGTACCACATCGTCTAGACCCGAGACAAAAAAAGGTCGTTTTTTATATTGGCCCAACCAGTAATTGAACCTGGGATCTACAATCTAAAAAAGTTACAATTATAATATGATACCTAGTAAGTAAGCTTGTACTACGTATTTTGAGCATTATTATTATTATTTACTGTCATAAATAAAGAAAACTTTGTTCTTTTAGCCTTTGTATGTTTAGTTTATTTGCTATTAACCATCAAATTTTAATCGTAACTAGTTGCAACTAAATCAAACTTATAAAAGTTTTTTCCTGATTAAAAATATAACACAAAAAATTAGTGTCCGACCGAAGGTTCGGTTTCGGTTTCGGTTTCGGCCGAGTTTCGGCCAAAAATCAAGTTTCGGCGGAAGTTTCGGTTTCGGCCAAAATTGGCCGAAACTTTTGCCGAAACCGAAACTGATTTCGGAAGTTGTCGTGCACGCTCGCGTAACTTCGTTTCTCGTGGCAACGCTTTGGCGGCGGCGCACCTGTTTGGGAATTATTGTCTTGCGTCGTTCGGATAGCTCTGTAGCAACATAACATAGTCAGTGCGTTAAACAGTAACAATTAGTGATTCGATTATTGATAACTGATAAACATTTTGCTATGAGAACTTGTTTTTTGTATTATCTACAGGTATTAGAATGAGGAAAGATTTGTTGTTTGTTTGTATTGAATAGGGTCAGAAACTACTGAACTGATTTGAATAATCTTTCACTATTTGAAAGCCACACTATCCCCGGGTGACATAGAATACTTTTTCCCGGAATTGTAAGGGGAAGGGAAGGATATTTAAAAAAGGAATTACGCGCGGGTGAAACCGCGGGCAAAAGGCTAGTATTCTATATAAATGGGAGAAAATGGACTGACTGAATGAATTCCTGGCTGACAATCAACGCCCAGCCCAAAGCACAAGACCCAGGAACTTGAAATTTCGTACAAGGATTCTTTATAATGCGTAAGTTCCCACTAAGAAGGGGTTTTTCGAAATTAACCCCAAGGGGGTAAAAAGAGGGTTGGAAAATTGTATGAAACTTTGTCCTTTTTAAAAGTTAAAGTCTTAAAATTCGTGAAGTATATTTTTAGTTTGGTGTCAGCTTCAAATGAAAAGGTGTTATTGAAAACTTACCCCCCAAGGGGATTAAAAAGGGGTAAAAAAATCATCCCTAAGGGAGTAAATTAGGGGTTGAAAAATAAAAATTTCTAAATTTGTACAGGGGTTCTTTATAATGTGTAAGCTCCCCCTAAGAAAGGGTTTTTGAATATTTCACCCCTGGGTGTTAAAAAGTGGTTTAATTTTTTTTTTACTTAAAATCTAAAAGCGTGCTTTATAATGTGTAAGTTTCCACTAAGAAGGGGGTGTTGGAAGTTACCTGAGGGGTTTCATAGTGGTTTAAAGTGTAGCCTACGCCAGCGAAGCCAGGGGCGGAAGTCTAGTATTAAATAAATGATTACAACAAAATTAATATATTGTGATTAGGGAATGCAAATCTCGCGAGATTATGAATATCATACAGCGAGATCTCGATAAAATCGAGATCTCGCGAGATTGGCAGTTTTGTGTGTTTTTTTTTCAAATAATTACAATATTTGAATACATTAGAGAAAAATATAATAAAAATCGTAAGTATTATAAGACAAACATTTATTTTCACGAAATAAAACAACTTAAAACGGATAAAACTAGCGATATATTCTACATTTTAAATCCGTGATTACGACTGTTGAAAAGTGGTCGAAATCGTGGTTTTAAAAAATGTAAAATATATCGCGAGTTTTTATCCGTTTTCTCGTCTCAACTCTCTCTCGACTGCATACGGATGGAGTCTCAGTCTAGTCGTTCAGTGATGGAACGGAGCTGGCGACATTAAGTCGTGCAGTTGAAACGAACACTCGCCAAAGTGGAGTCTGTAAAAGACAGAGAGGCAAGCAATCCGCCTTCGATGATCAAGGCTCAAACATTGTTTGAGCCTCATTGTTGCACGCACGACACGAACGAAACTGAGAGACACCTCCTCCCACGACCGCTATCTCAAGCCGCTGCCTCACCCGCACAGAACGTAACCGATAGATCGCAAGTCCGACTGTCAGTTCGGGCTTCGAAGAGGTTTTTGTGCTCGAGTGCAATCTCGTTAATCTCGCGAGATCTCGTCCTGTTTTCGACCGAGATTAATCTCGCAAAAAAAGGCCGAGATCTCGCGAAAACAAGATCTCGCGAGATCGAGATTGCATTCCCTAATTGTGATTCTATTTCATGTCCCAATTAATGCAGAATAATGGGTAAAATGCACCAATTTTCAATATTTTAAGGAATTTTATTCTTGACCACGTGAGTTTCGGTTTCGGTTTCGGTTTCGGCCGAAACTGAAGCCACGGCCGAATATTCGGTTACGGTTTCGGTTTCGGCCGAAAAACCAGTTTCGGTCGGACTCTACAAAAAATCATTGAAAAGTTAACCTCGCGTAATAAGTCATTACTACCAGTTCGGCCGATTATCGGCCCCTTGACAACCGTCGTCGGCCTGTTTCGGCCTTTCCCCGCCACTAATAAAATAACAAAAAAAATTGGTATAATACAATATTATTTTATGTCTGCAGGAAAAGACTGCACATTTTTTTTTATTTGCCATGACATTATCCGCGTGGAAATACTTGTATACTTATAATAAAAAATAACGTTTTTTATTTGAATTTCGGCCTTTCGTCCCAAAAATCGGCCTTTTTAACAAAGGTTTCAGCCCTTTTTTGATTTATGTACTGACAACACTGCTCATTATTCGATTCGACGACCTTGATAATTCGAGTTTTCGACTTTTCGAGTTGCCAACGCGCCCGCTAGGGATGCCCGATATACCGTTGTGTATCGATATATCGTATCGTAATGTATCGCGAGTGATTGTATCGATACACGATACGTATCGAATGCCTTTGTATCGATATTGTAAATATCGTATCGAAAATATCGTATTGGATCCCAAAAGTAAAACTCATAATTCAGATGACGTATGTAAGTTTAATTAAGATTTTTAACACAAAATTTTGTAAGGAGGTACAAGAAAAATGAATTTTTTAGGCGTTGAAGTTGTAACTGATTCAACGTTAAATGAATCCATTTCCGAGACATCACTTTCCTTACCCAATGCCCAATTTTTGGCTTTGAATCGATCTTCTGGATCGTAATGGATCGCAACCTCGTGAATCGATCCACGATCTGAATCGTATTGCGTTGAATCGATCTCATTCGATCTCAGAAGATCGTTTCGTAGTCTTTAAATATTAACAAAAACGCACAGTATAAAAGCAAAATTGTTTATTTTTTAACTTATTTTAGGATAATGAAAAACAAAAAGTAAATACGATGACAACTGGCAGTACTGGCACATTATTTTAGCTTTTTAAGCTACAGATGCCAATTGTCTGCATTTAAACTTTTCAAAAAAACTAATTTTGACAGTCGTTCTGGATCAAGTCTGTTCCGGCTATCAGTTAAAGTATTTCCAGTCATGTTGCAACAATTGTCAAATATTTTAAAGCCAAGCAGCTTAACTCCGGCCAGATAGTAGATCTGGTAGTCCAGTATGATAAAGGATCTGCTTGTCTAGCAAGCAATGGTTCTCTGAGGTATTGTTTTAAAATGTCATCCAGACCTTCCTTCGGAATATTTTGACTTGCTGCTGACAGCAACTGACTATGAAATTTCCAAATGTTATCGTCATCATCGGCCAAAACCACATTTTGCGCATCCTCTGATGAATCTTTATTGCCTTGAACTGGTTTCAAGAAATCGGTTATATCATTCAGCGATTTTGCACAAGATTGAGCATCGGTAAAATAAAGTTTTTTAAATCTAGGGTCTAAAATTGGTGTAAACCTAGTCTATTGTAACTTAAGCATATTAGGCTGGATTATAGCTGAACAAAAGTTATTTAGGAAACTCTCTGAAGCAATGCTCTTTACAAGAGTGTAATGCAATGAATCTTTGTTTTTGTTATTGTTATCCTTAATATTTCAAAGATTCGATCTCGGTACGATACGATTTTTTGATGCAATATTCGGGCGAAGCGATACGATATAGCCAAATATCGCATTGATGTGTATCGATACAAAATATCGTTATATCGCATTCCGTTGTATCGATACACCAAAATATCGATACGTATCGGGCATCCCTAGCGCCCGCTACGGGCGCGGTAGAAAGTATTATACGATGCTTCGCATTATTTTGCTGAATGTGAATTTATCAGTGTTTTAGAACTTCTGTCTTATTTACGTTTATCGGAATGCAGTATTGAAATCACACAAACAGAAAAGAATAATGCACATTTACAGTCCAAATTCATGCAGTTTTGTTCCATGAAGATGAAGGCACACGCCAACACCAAGCAAGCGTGCACAAAACAAGTTGAAAAAAAGTGTTAAATAGGTCATAAATAAAACAATTTATACTAACTTTTCTCTTTCTTTTACACTAAAATAATACAAAACACAAGTCTTTTGCAGGAAATAATTGCAAATCCGTGCACCATTAAACACGCGCGCTGGCGAAGTGATTATTATTACCTACTTGCTCAGTGCAGTGGTGGGCTCATGCTCAGAATAAGGACTATAGGGCTCATGGGCAGTGTTGCCAACTTTATTTTTACCAACCCACCAAATGAGGCCGTGAACCAGAAACCACTAAAACTTAGCGGCCTCTTAAACCACCAGAATTTCACTAAAAAATTAAAACGATTTATTCTCCTTTTCTGATCTGATATTTTTTTGCAGTTATTTGAAAAAAATGATTTAACATGATTACCTACGTCGTTTGATTGCAGATTTTTATACTGAAACATTTAGTTTTAATGTTTGCACACAAATATTAATACATGCCCATTTCAGAAATGTTGTAGAAAGAAAGAAATCCCGACAGCCAGGCTTGAATTCGGTCAATGTTGCCTACACAACAAAAGTATACCATTTTTGCCTGTTCTCTGTGACTGTCTTCATAATATTAAAAAAAAAACCTAGCAAAATACTAGATCATTTTTAGTGGTAAGCTACGAAGCTTACCACTAACTGGAAAAAACCTAAACCACTAAAAAATCCACTTGCCACTAAACCCAATTTTTCCCCACCAAAAGGGGTGTCTAAACCACCAGATCTAGTGGAAATTCCACTAAGTTGGCAACACTGCTCATGGGCTGGCGTCTTACTTACAAATATATACTTATCTCTTTTCATCTAAGTGATTGTTGCGTATGAAAAAAGAGACAAATATCTTTGCATTGTACCCATTTTGGCAACACTTTTTAGTGACGTCACACAGTTTTTGACGCG
The DNA here is from genome assembly GCA_949319885.1 of Mecyna flavalis. NCBI lineage: Eukaryota > Metazoa > Arthropoda > Insecta > Lepidoptera > Crambidae > Mecyna > Mecyna flavalis. Next base: position 15,657,897 of record OX439426.1, read on the forward strand.
TGCCGGTTTCGCCATATTGTGTTCCAGCTAGTGCTGTGGCACAATATTTTTATGTATCGATACGTTTTAGATAGTTATATTCTGCAATGGTATATTTCTGCAGATTTCCTGTAAGTGAAACATTAGAGAAGAAATAGATAGAGTTAATAGGTGTGGAAAATATAAATCCGCGACATAAAATAAGGCACGTTTGCTCGCTACACTTCAACGAAAACTGGTTTTACAGAACTCTCGACATAACAAGATTACGTGATGGTAGTATGAAACAGTACAGTATCTTCACTTTATCTTCTGTTTAGGATTTTTGGAAAAATGTAATAGGTTTATTAACCATGTGAAGTTGAAATTTCCATAATAATATATATAACTAACCTATTGTTATATTAAGGCACTGCATCATCATTATTTTGTGATAGGAAAATAAGAAACTATTTATAGATTTCTAACAAAATATGTGCATTTATGATCGACTCGTAAACTTGTATCGATAAATATATCGATATACAATATTGGTTGCCCTACGGTCGGGCGCTATCATTGGTGGCGCCATTTTGTGTTCCAACTTTAGGTATACACCTTAGAGTAGAACATATGGAGATGCCCTATTGATCTATACAAAAAATTGCTTATATGAATATACATCGAATCGACACTTGCCTTACAAATATATACTTATCTCTTTTCATCTAAGTGATTGTTGCGTATGAAAAAAGAGACAGATATCTTTGCATTGTACCCATTTTGGCAACACTTTTTAGTGACGTCACACAGTTTTTGACGCGTGCCGGTTTCGCCATATTGTGTTCCAGCTAGTGATGTGGCACAATATTTTTATGTATCGATACGTTTTAGATAGTTATATTCTGCAATGGTATATTTCTGCAGATTTCCTGTAAGTGAAACATTAAAGAAGAAATAGATAGAGTTAATAGGTGGGGAAAATATAAATCCGCGACATAAAATAAGGCACGTTTGCTCGCTACACTTCAACGAAAACTGGTTTTACAGAACTCTCGACATAACAAGATTACGTGATGGTAGTATGAAACAGTACAGTATCTTCACTTTATGTTCTGTTTAGGATTTTTGGAAAAATGTAATAGGTTTATTAACCATGTGAAGTTGAAATTTCCATAATAATAATATATAACTAACCTATTGTTATATTAAGGCACTGCATCATCATTATTTTGTGATAGGAAAATAAGAAACTATTTATAGATTTCTAACAAAATATGTGCATTTATGATCGACACGTAAACTTGTATCGATAAATATATCGATATACAATATTGGTTGCACTACGGTCGGGCGCTATCATTGGTGGCGCCATTTTGTGTTCCAACTTTAGGTATACACGTTTTGTACCTACTTAGGGCATCTCCATGTGTTCTACTCTAAGGTATACACGTTTAGTACCTACTTAGGGCATCTCCCATGTGTTCTACTCTAAGGACATTTCTATGTTGATGATCTGACATTTATTATGTTATACATTGTGTTTACAAAATTATAACTATAAGCGGCAGCGCAGACGACAGACTATCCGTGACAGACTTTTTAGTCTGCGAAAATAGAACGTATGCAACTGTATGGAGTAACGCAGACGACGCGCAAAAAAGTCCGGCGCGCACAAAATCCGTGTGAATCCGGCAGACCGCGCCGCGCCGCGCCACACCGCTCCGCACAAAAAGTGTGCGAAAAAAATGGAACGTTTGCTTCAACACGGGCTAACGCAGACGGCGCACATTGGCGTACATTTTAGTCTGCAATCTAGTGGTGGGACGTAACGTACGTATGCGATCTATTATGGCGCCAGACATCGATGTAACGATGCTAATTAATGAAATACAAAATAGACCAATAATTTATGATACTTCTATGGCAGAATATAGATATTAATACATATATTATGTAAAATCATTAAAACTCGTTCCGCAGTGAGTTTAAACATTAAAACTTGTTTCTTGGTAATATTCTGTATAAGAAATTTTTTGTAAACAAATTTTAACTAGTGATTGCTCTGTGTAATTGGTAGTATTATTATTATTATTTATTTATTTTTTGTTGCCGGATAATTTGTTTTATTATAAATTTTAATGTTCTCATGTAAGTGTTTATGTAATTTCTTTTTGAGAATAAAGTTTCTTTAACCGAAATACTAATTTGACGAGCCATTAGGTGTAATGGTTGAGAAGTCGGCTATTACACCACAGGTCGCGGGTTCGATCCCCGCACGGTACAAACATTTGTGTGCATGAACATGTCTGTTTGTATCGGTTTGGGTGTTTCTATGTATATTATGTATGTATTTCCAAAAAAGAAGTATAAAAGTAATGTTTATCCGTTGTCTATTGTCTAGCACCCATAGCACAAGCTAATGCTTAGTTTGGGGCTAGATGGCGCTGTGTGAATAATGTCCAGAGATAGGTATTTATTATTTATTATTAACTACCTCATTGTTGTGTCTGAATGAGTCAAAGCAGGTCTTAAAATAAATAGCAACTCATCATATTATGTAGTAACAGACATTTTATAAAACTTAAAAAAACATCCGGTGTTGTTCAGAATTGAATGTTTACTAAAGAACTCTCCCTTCAGTAATCTTTCCGAAAGTATAGGATGTACCCAAAATTAAGGGGCAGCGCAGACGGCACACTTTTTGTGCGAAAGAGTCTGCCGCGGATTTTTCACAGACTCAACGCACAAAAAGTCTGTCGCGGATTTTTCACAGACTCAACGCACACGACGCACATCTTCGATCATTTTGTCGGCAGAACTGTAGGGACGTAGACGCTATGAAAATCGTGCAGAGATTAAAGATCGCGAAGTATTATTTTGTACTTGATGTAACAGACAGAAAAAGACGAAGAAAATTTTGGGTACATCCTATACTTTCGGAAAGATTACTGAAGGGAGAGTTCTATATTAAACATTCAATTCTGAACAACACCGGATTTTTTTTTTAAGTTTTATAAAATGTCTGTTACTACATAATATGATGAGTTGACTCATTCAGACACAACAATGAGGAAGTTAATAATAAATAATAAATATCTCTGGACATTATTCACACAGCGCCATCTAGCCCCAAACTAAGCATTAGCTTGTGCTATGGGTGCTAGACAACGGATAAACATTACTTATATACTTTTTTTTTGTAAATACATACATAATATACATAGAAACACCCAAACCGATACAAACAGACATGTTCATGCACACAAATGTTTGTACCGTGCGGGGATCGAACCCGCGACCTGTGGTGTAATAGCCGACTTCTCAACCATTACACCTAATGGCTCGTCAAATTAGTATTTCGGTTAAAGAAACTTTATTCTCAAAAAGAAATTACATAAACACTTACATGAGAACATTAAAATTTATAATAAAACAAATTATCCGGCAACAAAAAATAAATAAATAAATAATAATAATAATACTACCAATTACACAGAGCAATCACTAGTTACAATTTGTTTACAAAAATTTTCTTATACAGAATATTACCAAGAAACAAGTTTTAATGTTTAAACTCACTGCGGACCGAGTTTTAATGATTTTACATAATATGTATTAATATCTATATTCTGCCATAGAAGTATCATAAATTATTGTTTTTTTTGTATTTCATTAATTAGCATCGTTACATCGATGTCTGGCGCCATAATAGATCGCATACGTACGTTACGTCCCACCACTAGATTGCAGACTAAAATGTACGCCAATGTGCGCCGTCTGCGTTAGCCCGTGTTGAAGCAAACGTTCCATTTTTTTCGCACACTTTTTGTGCGGAGCGGTGTGGCGCTGCGCGGCGCGGTCTGCCGGAATCACACGGATTTTGTGCGCGCCGGACTTTTTTGCGCGTCGTCTGCGTTACTCCATACAGTTGCATACGTTCTATTTTCGCAGACTAAAAAGTCTGTCACGGATAGTCTGTCGTCTGCGCTGCCGCTAAATCGTTATCGCGCGGGCAGTTTCGGGGCGAAGCGTCGATACTGATGAATAGGGTTGCCACGCATGGATCTTTTTTTTTAAATTATATTTGACCAATAAAAATATCGATTTTTAAATCGATATTATGCATTGAATCTGTTTGTAATCCTAAATCGACCACTGACACAACAATGTTACCTTACGATTTTTTTCGGTTTCGATAACTTAACCAATTTTATGAAAATGTTATTTTTATCCTAATTACTCATTTATAGCTGTATGATGTCAATTTCTGACTTACTGGACTGAATCAACCCTCAGAGAAAGTGTTGCTAACTTAAACAACGCTTCTACACTACTTTGTCCCAATTTTGAATACAATATCAAAATAGAAATAATATTCTATTTATCCTCACAAGGTATTTATCCTCATAAGGAATATACATAACATGAAAGGCTTTAATTTAAAGAATAAAAAAACATGCAAATATTCTAATACTCGTTTTAAACGTGTGACAGCCCTTCGGTCATCTATGCGTCGCCCCCAAACTGCCCGCGCGATAACGATGTATAATTATAACCTGTTTGCAAATATAGGAATCACGTACAGTCAACCTGGGTAACTTTGACAGATCATCACTATATTTTTTTAGATAACTTTTACTGTGTTAAGTATGAGACAGAAGAGTTTACATAATCTGTGCTCTCAAGTTGATGTCCATGCTATCAAGTTATCTAACGCTTAAATTAATCACACAATTCATCAAAAACTGGCAATTTGTTGTGTGTCAAAGTTATAACCCCTATAAGGGTAACTTTGATACAGATTAAAATTTTCATAGAAATCGTATGCATTGTACATTTTATAGCGTCAGGGTAACATTGACATAATCCTAAAAAAATAACACAGTTTGGAGAGGTGTTTTTAGAAACGTTATATACATTTACTTTGTTTGACAGCTTCTTTTTTTTTCTAAGAGTTCATTCACGAAGTTTGTTAACTGCACGAAAATAATAAATTTAATGTTATGCATCAACGGCAACATCGTAAAAATAATAAAATTCTTTGTGGCTTTTCTGTCAAAGTTACCCTGAAAATCAAAGTTACCCAGGTTGACTGTAGGAATTTCCTATTTAATTATTTAAATATTTAAAACATACATATATGATAGAACATTCAAAATACAATACATCTACATTAGGATTAGGAGTTCCATTAGTGTATTTTGTATTTTATGACAATGGACCTGAAACAGAAAGAAATACAATAGTTGGAAATAGTGAATTATGATTTGATTATGATAATGACCTCTCGCGCTCGGAAAATAGTTTTCGATTTGTTTAAAGCAATCAACATTTCATCGTAAGTTTATTAATTTTCAAGTTTTACCAATTGTTCTCATCGTTTGAATGTCTTCATAAGTGGATATGGATAATGTAGCTAAGTATGTCATTTGTATAGGTTCTGATATGGCATGAATGGTTAAATTTTGAATCGTATTTAGACTATGAGGTGTAAATTCCGGTTATTATCATCTATATTTTAGAAAGTTTATTTTGTTAATTTTTAGTTGTTTTCCGTTTCAGATGCCAATGTCCAGCCCATGGATATAGAGGGACTTTTTATGTGTCTAATGTCACTCCGGTCATTGACTATGCGTTTGAAGTTGGTACCTACTTTTAAAAAAACTTGTTTCTATGTAAATCTCATGGACCGGTTTTTTGGTTTTAGGCTGGTTTAACTCTACCAACAGTTAAAATTTGTAATTAGTGGTAAAAAACCATAAATGTGTATTAAAAACAATGATATTTGACCACTGGTCACTGCTTTTAGCCATTGGGATAGTTAGCCAAGTTTTAAAAAAACTGGCCCATAATACTTTTATTAGATATGATAAAAAGAAGACAACTTACTTTTTCAGATAAATAATTCAGCAGTAAGATATGGATTGGGAGTGACAAGAGAGGTGGGCATAGACCTCATAAACTTTCGGGCCAAGAATGTTTGTGTCATTACAGACCCAAACCTAGCTTCCCTGAAACCAGTTAAAGATGTTCTGGACTCCCTAACAAAGAATGGAGTAAACTACAGCGTGTATGACAAAGTCCGTATTGAACCTACTGATACAAGGTAGGTACATATTTTATTGTCTGAGTTGAATCTCTCAACAATTGATTTATTTCTCATCTGATTGACTTCTCATCTTTGCCTGCTATACATTATTAGTGCATAATATTGACATTATTTAACAAAACAAAAAAAACTGACTACAAACAAAAAATGCACTAAAAAGAAAAAAAATAATACTTGTTTTTGGATTGGCTGACAAAGCTCTAATGCTCCAATAATAACATCAATGGTTCAAGGGGTAATAAATACTTTTTGATTAAGTATTTGTTGAAAGAATTTAACAAGTATAGTGTCTGGTCCATTCTGCACTACAACCAAAATTGCCAAACTCTAGTACAAGAAAGAACAAGGTTCTACTGGCAGATTAAACTAAACAATTTGATGATTATTTGCCTGTTGACCCTTTAACTTAGCTAATATTTAAATTATCTTCCATTAGTTTCAAGGATGCCGTTAAGTTTGCTAAAGAGGGCAGATTCGATAGCTTCGTGGCGGTTGGTGGCGGCTCAGTAATGGACACTTGTAAAGCAGCAAACCTCTATTACTGCGACCCTGAGGCAGACTTTCTGGACTATGTCAATGCTCCTCTCGGGAAAGGCAAACCACTTAACATACAAGTGAAGCCTATGATTGCAAGTATGTATTGTAGTTTATTATCATATTTTACATGTAATCCTTAGTAAATATCTTAGGACATTATTCACACAGCGCCATCTAGCCCCAAACTCAAAAATCAAAATCAAAATCAAAATCAAAATATTCTTTATTCATGTAAACTTGTATCAAGTATTTATGAATCGTCAATTACAGAGTGACTCTACCACCGGTATCGGAATGCAGTCATCTGCCGAGAAGAACCGGCAAGAAACTCGACAGTTACTCTTTTTCATCGCCATGTTTGTTTACAATTTGTTTGTTACAATTACTGATTAGTTTTAGAATACCAAGCCATACAGTATAAAGTATAAGAATGAGACTATAATCGAGAAAAATCCGTGAGCCCTGGAAGACCAGTGCCCAAAGGTGGCACCTGCAGCACAAGTATGACGTATGTGCCAGCCATAATTTCACTCAACCATATTATAGGGAATGTAACCACCCGACACATAACGCCACCACCCCAAGCACATTTTAGCGAGCATGACCGCCAAGGTTACAAACTCTTCAGGATTCTTTGAATGAAAAATAAATTTAATTTTATTGAATTAGCTTGTGCTATGGGTGCCAGACAACGGATAAACATTACTTATATACTTTTTTTTTTGTAAATACATACATATTATACATAGAAACACCCAGACCGATACAAACAGACATGTTCATGCACACAAATGTTTGTACCGTGCGGGGATCGAACCCGCGACCTTTGGTGTAATAGCCGACTTCTCGACCATTACACCAAATGGCTCGTCAGATAGTAGTAAGCTTTCACATATTATTAATTCAAGAAGATTTCCTGCAAAACTATCTTAAACACCCATATTAATACAGTAATACCCCGACTTACGCTACCGGGTGGATCTACGAGGGCGGTCAAATGTCATGTCCTACGTGTTTACTCAATAACCATTCAATTTATATTTCAATAAAACAGTCATTCGGTTCTTATATAAGTAATGAACAAGGTTTTTATAAATTTACGGCTATAAAGAAATAAATAAAAACGTGATTAATAAAATATGCCCAAATATTAAGATTTTTGCCATGTCCGAAAAGCACTACTGCTCGTTCAATTAATTATATTAAATCATCATAACTGTTTTCAGCACACATTTTCTAAGAAATATATATTACGTTTATAACACTACCGATTAATAAAAAACAAAAATAGTTATCGAACCATTTAGTTCTCTAAATATTGGATCAAAAAAAGTTTACAAAATTATGTCATTGGTCAGCGCAGTTCTTGTTTTCAAGATTATCGCAACTTTGAGACATAAGGTAGAACACTTAAGTGTGTGACCAGACACCCCGCCCTGCTCCCCAGTCGATCAACGCACTTCACCGCGGAAAAACGCACGTTGTTGGCTCTGATAAGTTTTTAAAGTTCATTCTACAACAATTGACACTTCTATAGTCATTGTTATTTCTCTATCTAAATTCAATTTATATTCATGCCTACGTTCTTTTGCAACAATTTAGAATAAAGATACAAGTGTTTAATAACGTAATCATAACATTAACTAGCTGCCACGCCTTTTAGACGTGTTTCGACTTGTCCTTTTCAAATTCATCATTTGTCTGAACGTCATTGTTCTAAATCTTGATGAAGGTGACAATGACGCTGGTTGAGAATAATGACAAATGCTGTTTATGACAATGACTTGCGTTGAGAATAATGATTTTATTTCTTTTTACAGTAATATTTCCTTGATATCGCTATGAAACTAACCTATCACGTATTGCTGCTACATGCTGATAGTCACCAAACAGGCGACCTGCATCAAAAAATAAGATCCATCACCAAAACCCTTTCTTCTAAAACATGGGCTATTAGAGAACCCACAATGCGAACTACTGACTGAAATAGATGCAATATCTGAAACCTGGAAGGACCTGGACTGTCAGTCTTTGTTTGGAGATCCTCATGCTCACAACTATTTCCTGACAGAGCCCATGACGAAGAAAAAGAGCCATGTACTGAGTACATGTATTGAGGGACGAAGTTCGGGTCGCTATCAGGCGACTAAAAAGCGGAAAAGCTACAGGAAGAGATGCCATACCAATTGAAACCATCAAAGCATCAGGGGAGTATGGTGTCGATATCTTTCATACCCTGTGTAACAAAATTTGGGAATCAGGAATCTGGCCCCGAAGTGGACTCACACAGTCTTCGTACCTCTACATAAAAAGGGCTCCACTAAAATATGCAGTAACTACCGCCTAATAGCCTTAATTTCACATGCAAGTAAAATTCTACTGCATATAAATCTAAGGAAATTTCTCCTGAACAGGCTGGTTTTGTGAAAGGGAGGGGTACTCGTGAGAAGATTCTGAATGTGCGCCAGATCATTGAAAAAGCCAGAAAGTTCAACAAGCCGACCTATATTTGCTTTGTTGACTTCTCAAAGGCGTTCAACTCAGTGAGGTGGCCAGTATTTTGGGAGACTCTCCTGGCTATGGGAACACTTAAACATCTGGTGCACCTTTCTTGGAAGCTTTATGAAGAAGGAACAGCATCGGTGAGAACGAACGACGTGTCGTCAAATCACTTTCATCCAAGTGCCGGGGTCCGTCAGGGCTGCATTTTATCACCATTGCTGTTTAACACCTACACAGAATTCATTATGAGAATAGCACTCGAGAATTGGTCAGACGGAATCACAATTGGAGGTTATAGAATTTAAAATTTGCAGTATGCAGATGACACAACCCTATTTGCAACAAGCATCGGCAATATTAAAGATAATCCCTGTTGAGTAAAATGGAGCAAGTTAGCCTTGATATCGGTCTGAATTTTTTTTATATGGGAGCAGTCTGGATGACCTCACTCCACCTGATGGTAAGCGGAAGTGAGGTCCAAATAAAATAAAAATTAAGGCTGACTGGCTCAATAGAACAAAGTCCATTGAGCCAGTCACCCTCACCCTGAAGGCCTGCTTAGATGCCGCTTCACGCCCCGCCTAAAAAGCCCTGGATTATAGGAGGAAGGAAACACATGAGCCGGAAGGGCATTCCATGACCTAATGGCACGGGGCAAAAAAGAGGAACTATACTCTTGGTACGGGCCACCAGTGTCTGGATGGTATGGGGATGGCAACGCAGTCCGGCGCGTGTTGTTCGGGAGTGAAAAGGGGAGGACGGGATGAGTTTGAATAACTCTTCAGAGCATTCCCCATTATAGAGACGGTAGAGAACACTAAGACTAGCAACGTCTCTACGTAACTGAAGAGGTTCTAGGGTCTTAGTCACTTCTTGATTATCGACAATACGGATATCACGTCGTCAACCTGTCGAGGGCCTCCAATAAGTACTTTGCGGAACCATCCCAGAGATGAGAGCAATATTCCACACACGGGCGAACCTGTGCCTTGTATAAGAGACAAAGCTGCACCGGAGTGAAAAATCGTCTCATACTGTTCATTCCGAGTTTACGGGAAGCTGTTCTGATGACGCTCTTGATATATTATTCCCGTTGGTTCAAGTTGCTACGAACATCGATGCCAAGGATGCTTAGGCTATCCTGTATTGGTAAGGGCGTGATCTGAAGAGTGGAATGGGAAAGAAAAGGAGAAGATTTGCAGAAAACAAACACACCTGTCAGGTGTTTTCTTGGCATTGAACTCGATGAGATTGCTGGCAACCCATTTGGATATACGGTCCAGGACCTCGTCAAGCTCAGCGACAAGAAGATTCCTGTTTTCCTCGGTTTCGGTCTGTTTAGCCGCAAGTCTTCCGAAATATCGTGCGTGGACAGTGCTGTCATCCGCATAGCAATGAATATTACCTAGTGATAACATGTCATTGATATGCAGAAGAAACAAAGTCGGCGACAGGCATTGAGGCACTCCGGAATTTATTGGGAGGAAGCGAGAAGCGCGTCCATCACGGAGGACACGAATCCTGCGACCCTCCAGAAATCCCGCAATCCAGTCGCATAATAAGCGAGTTGGCAGACTATATGCCGGAAGCTTGGAAAAAAGCGAGCGATGCCAAACACGGTCAAAAGCCTTGGCAATATCCAGGCTAATAGCCATAGATTCACCATGCTTCTCCATATCCTCCCCCCAGAGGTGCGATACGTAAGCTAGAAGATCACCCGTGGACCGTTTTGGTCTGAAACTATACTGTCGGTCATGTAGTAATGATCTTCTAGTTAGCGGACAAGTTGGGAGTTGATTATCCGCTCAAACACCTTTCCAAATACAGAGGTTATGGCTATGGGTTCGGTACCTGCTTGGTACCTATACTATTTGGACACAGTTCCAAACCAACGATTCAATCATCCAAGAACTCGACATCAAACAGCGTCTTTCTTCCATCGTCCAATGTCGTATTCTCACTTTCTTTGGACATATCACACGTCGAGAAGACATCTGTCTTCATAGATCTCTATGGAGCGACTTGTGGTGCAGGGGAGAGTCGAAGGCGCAAGAGCTGCGCTAGAGCGCGCAGTAGATCACCGATGCGATGGACCGACCAAGTCAAGGCTACATTCAATGGTCCACTCCATGAATGCACAAGAAGAGCTACAGTACGAGATGAGTGGTGGCGGATTGTAAAGGTTGCTACCACCCCTGATGTGACGACCACTCTGCCAAGAGTGTGACGACAAAGAAGAAGAAGAATATAGATCAATGTGGCCCTTTAAAGCATGTAATTTAAATGAATATTTTCGAAGATAACAGTTTTACAATGCAGGGACATAGCGGTTGAGGCAATAATATAGTATACATCAGAATAACACAGGCTATAATTTATAAAAATCCCGCGGGATAACGTCCTATAGTTCACGCGGGCGAAGCCGCGGGCGAAAGGTTAGGAAATTATATAAATTAAAAACAACAGATTGTTACTAGGTACTCATGATTAAAATCATGTTTCCTACAAAATTGGGTTTTATTCCTGATATTTCAAAAACATTTATAAGTTTGTCATTGTTATCAACACAGGTCATTGTTCTTTACAGAAATATCATTTTCCTAATACGCAGTCATTATTCTGATCGTATTTTTTTCTTCTTTTGTCAATATTTTGATTAGTATAGGTCGGATTTGTGTGCTTTTAATATACAATTGCTTAGAATCTTGAAAACTATAGATCCTATATTGTACTGAAGCTCTGCACGTGGGTTGATAAAAAATCTAAATTTTTTATCAAAAATAACATTCTACGTAGATCCACCCTACCCCGTTTTACGCGAATTCGGATATACGCAGTTTTTCATTTTGACGCTGAGTGTAGGTTTAAACGTGTTCCGCGTGGAATTGTTTTACGTGCGCAGTGCGTTTTACTTATAATTATGTCATCTAAAAGAACGAAAACTGGGTCATTTGGGCCTAACAAGAAAATAAAAATTTAACTCGACAGGCAAAATTGTTAGAATATATGAAGCAAAGTTGAACCCCGACTTACGCGAATTCGACTTACGCGGCAATCGCTCGGACCCACCTATCGCGTAAGTCCGGGGTATTCTATAATAATGTAGTAAAGTGTATATCAAAAAACTTGTGTTACTGCACACATACAGATTGTGACTTGTGAGTGAGTATGTTAGTGACAGAAAACCCAGGATTGGGAAAGGAACCCACGTCCCCAAGTGCGGCCGTCGTTTCAAAATGCTATCTACTAGGCCGTTCTCCTAGAGAAATGACAAATGACAAAAAGTTGTTGCATTTTCCAGTACCAACAACAAGCGGAACGGGCAGTGAGACAACAGGCACATGTATATTCGACTTTGAAGAAACCCACACCAAGACTGGTATTTCTTACAAAGCTTTACGACCACATTTGGCACTCATAGATCCTTTCCACACCCTCACGATGCCTGAAAAGGTGTCTAATTATACTGGCTTTGACGTGTTTTGTCATGTACTGGAGAGTTTCACGGCGATCCCTTACAATGAGAGAGGTCCCGCTCCGTCTAACCCTGCGCTGAGGCCTGCGTACCAAGGCAGTAACCCTATATCTGATGCATGGGCCAGGTTTTGTATGCAGGTTAGTGTATAAAAGTTCTGTTAAATTGTGTACAGAATGTACCTATGTATTCTATTGTATCTGTGGTTCCCCATGCATGGCTACTGTAAATATTTCCATCTACATTTTCTTGACGTTCCAACATGACGTAAAGGACTGATCAAAAGTTCCAGACTGTACCATTTAAGCAGAGTCTGAGTAGTGGAGCACTATAAAATCTTTGTAGATTTTGGAGTGCCCTTAAAAATATAATTTTCTAGATAATAAATACAGATGCAACTGGCCAAGACGGAGAGGGAGTTTAAAAAAATACTATTTCAGATAATACAGAAGTTCTTCACTCGTTCGGTATACAACGCGGGCGACTTAGAAGCACGGTCGAGCATGCATCTTGCAAGCACTATGGCGGGCGTTGGCATCGGCAATGCGGGCGTCCATCTTTGCCACGGCCTCGCCTACCCCATCGCTGGCAATGCTAAGACATTTGTCGCTAAGGACTATGGGTGAGTCTAGCACTCTAATCTTATTCTTGTAAGTAAGGTTATTAACTCAAGTAATTACTTTGACTCGTCTTTATATACGAGTGTTAGTTTTCGTGGCCAGTGCTGGCTTAAATAAAAACAAAGTCACCGCTATCAAAAGCGTAAATGACATAGTTATGTCAAGAAGTTTCTTATATTTTGTTGTCTAAATTGTCTAAAAGAACCACACCACCCACACCTTCGGAGTTTCTAGCTAGCCAGCCAGTCAGCCTCTTAAAAGGTCCTACTAACAATCTTACCCATGGCAGGAATCGAACCCACGATCTCTGGATTTTATACCCAAACTTAGCCACAAACGCTGGGAATATCATCAGATGGTCTCTCCCTATCTGTCAACCGAAGACATAAAAGACAAGACATAAATTAATTTCAGCAACACTCCAATGATCCCTCACGGCTTATCAGTAGTGGTGACCGCACCGGCCGTGTTCCGGTTCACGGGCGCCAGCGACCCCGCCAAGCACCTGGAGGCGGCCGCGCTGCTCGGCGCTGACGTCACCGACAAGAAGATGGCCGACGCCGGCGCGGTGCTCGCTGACGTCATACTCAAGTACATGCAGCGGATGGGCATCGAGAACGGACTCACGGCACTTGGTTTTACGGCGGATGATGTACCTAAACTTGTTCAAGGAGCCTTGCCACAGGTACGTAGAGCACAGAATTAAAAAAAATATTTACCCTATGATAAAATCATAAGTGAAACTTAATATAAGTACCTAAATTTCCTTTATCCGGGCATTATAAATCGAAAAACTTCGCAAAATATAATAAAATAACAGGGACAGGTTGAACACTGATTATATCTGTTGAGTTGATGCTATATCTTTTGGCAATTTTTAAGAAGAAAAAAAACATGTTCATTGTTATCTGAGAGATAAATATCAGGAATTTATCTGTCAATGGTAAAACAACACAAGGTTAAAAATAATGATCTTTATCGTTTAACTTAATTTATGGGAAAAATATATTCAAAGTTTACAAAAAACCATAATCAATTGGATACTTAATTTCGCCATTTGGAGCACATGTCAGGATGGCCGAGCGGTCTAAGGCGCCAGACTCAAGGAATCCTTGCCTACCAAATGTAGGTTGAGCTGTTCTGGTCCTCTCTGAGGGCGTGGGTTCGAATCCCACTTCTGACAAATCTTTTTACTATTTTTGTGTCATTATAATTCCAGGTCTCCTACTCCTATTAGTATAAATGGATGTACGCATATTTTTTACTAACATTTTGGTTTGTTTTAGCAACATCTGTTGAAACTGACACCATTACCGCAATCTGAAGAGTTTTTATCCCAACTATTAGAAGATTCGTTAACTATTTATTAATCAAAAATATTATCGAGACAAGTGATACTCGTCTGGATGCTACTTTTTGACAATGTAAGTAAAATGTAATTTATTAAATGTACAATCGTTTGTTTTCTACTTTATAAAAACACCAGGAATAATAAAATCAGCCCCTTAAATTCTACGCAAAAATTTTCATCATCATCATCATAAGTCTATTTACGTTCCCACTGCTGGGACACAGGCCTTATCTCAATTGTGAGATAGTGTGGGCCATACTCCTGCATACGCAAAAATTTTAAAACCTACAAAATGACTTTACTTACTTGATCTGAGATTTAAAAATGGCTGACAGGCTAATGCTGACTTGGAGGTTCAGCATACCCATTGTTGGTGCGTAGGTAATGATAAAAAATACTTTGAAAAATGCAGGATAGTGCATTCCCCTCTGCCTCCAGGATGCTATGCTGTTTTGATTACATAAACGTGGTTGATACAAACTACTAAATTCTGCCACGAGTGCGGCGCAGCGGAGGACACGGCACATCACACTCTTGCGGTGTGCCAAAAGTGGGCTCCGCAGCGGAATGCACTGGTGGCGAAGGTGGGTCCAGACCTTGCCCTCCCCAGCATAGTTCTGGCTATCTTGGTGGATAAGGATGCCTGGAAAGCCTTCGCCACTTTTTGTGAGGAGGTGATGGCAGGTAAGGAAGCGGCGGAGCGCGCGCGGGAGCAAGATCCGTCTGCTGGCGCGCTCCGGAGGGCGAGGAGGGGGGGGGGGGGAGACGGCGAACTGTTGCCCGTCGTCTTCCTCCTCTCCGTGGAGGAGACCAGTCGGTGAGTGGTACGGGGGTGCCAGCGCCGGCATTGCACCGGCCTCTACCACTGCCTGTTAGGGATGGCTCGACGCTCTCGGCTGTCCCTATCGTCCCCCCCAGCCCATCCGGGGGGGGCACTGTCCTGCCCGCCGTGTAGGCGGGTTTTGTCCGGGGAGGACCGCGTAGAAGGCTTCGTGCCACTTACCGTGGTTCCTCCCCACTAAGGACATTGAGGGAGCGTCGCAGGGGTTTTAGTGGGTATGCCTCTGGGTAGCTTCTTCTGTGAAGTATCCCAGATGGAGAGCCCCACATACCCCGTTCGTCCCCCGACGGCGGGTATGCAAAAGGGTGTCGGCCCATTGCACCTAGGGTCGGCGGCATTTCCCCTGCGATACCAACAAAAAAAAAAACTACTAAATCCGACCGTTACTGTCCCCTCCATTTTAGATTAGACATTATAGGTCGGTTTCTTTATTCGTTTGAAGTACCGAGACGAGAGCCCATGCAACTAACAATTTTAATAAACTTTTTTCTTTTTGCTTTTTATTGTTAGTCTTATCAATCCCATTTACCATGTCGAAGGCGTGACGGACAGTTCCTTTATAATAAAGTATTTATTTTTATAAAATATGCCACATCTGAGTAAGCACTGTATACTGCGTGTTTTTTTAGTCGTTGTTTTCCCGCAGCAGAATGCTTCAGTTACAGTAGTACTACCAATTTTCGCAAGAATTTTTTTTTTGATATTTTTTTTTGGTTTTTTTTTTTTTAACTTTTTTTATTTTATTTTTTAGTTTGACGGGAAAATGCATATCAAGTGTTAGGAAATAGTGAATTATCGTCTTTTTGATAAGCGCGAAGGACAATGATCTCGGCAAGTGACCGTCCGCGACGAAGTAAGTCACAGAGATTTATGGACTAGAGACCGCAAGTACGTCAATTTGTATGAGAACCGACCGTGCCATATTTTTTGTACCTACTGTGACGTAACGAGCGCGATTTAGTGATGAGAAGTAGGGACACGCCCACTTCGTCTCGATTCTCGATTCGATTATAAAAATCACTACATAGTATAAAACACAAAGTCGCTTCCTGTCTGTCTGTCCCTATGTATGCTTAGATCTTTAAAACTACGCTACGGATTTTGATGCGGTTTTTTTTAATGGATAGATTGGAGGAGTGATTCAAGAGGAAAGTTTATATGTATAAAACATGCATAATATAGTCGAGAAACACTGATAATTTTAGAGGTTTCTTATGTGAGGTCGTAAATTGACACATTTTTTGCGCTTACATTGCAAACGCTGGCTAAACCCTACGAGATAGATCAAAATAATATACTACAGTATTGTACACCTTAAAAAGTTTTACAAAAAAGTCCGCGATGGTATATGTCTATCTCTTAGGGATACCCCACAACAATCATTTTCCTTTACTTATTACGATAAAATAATAGCTTATTTTCGAAAAAGTGATTTTAAGCAATACAGTATTAATCCTTATCCAATAAAGTACCTTAAATAAATTGTGCATGTAATATAGATCAATATAGCCTTTTACATCATGTAATGTAAATTAATATTTTCGAAGATATTACAGATTTAAAATGCAGGGACATAGCGGTTGCGGCGGTACCGGCCGGGGGGGGGGGGGCGGATAGATGAACGTCTGTTACTCTTTCACGTTAAAACTTAAACTTTACAATAATGTAGCTTAACCATCAGAATAACACATAGGCTACAATAATTTACAAGATATTCCCGCGGGATAACGTCCTATAGTTCACGCGGGCGAAGCCACGGGCGGAAGGTTAGTATAATAATAAAATAAAAATTTTGTTTATTATTTCAATTTTAGTTTTATACAACAAAGTTGTCGAAGCCTCCTTTTAAGCATTTTAATGCCTGTACCAGGAGACTTCGCTTTTCTTAGGGTGTTTTTATGTTTTGTGATAAACAAAATATTTAGTGTAAACAATACCAATGTAAATATATTAGAAAAAATTCAACTTGACCAGGTATCAGGCGGGACTCGAACCCACGTCCCTCGCTGTCCGGGCGAGTGCACTACCAACTATGCTACCGAGACTTTTAGCGGACCTGTTGAATTTTTTCTAGTATTGATTTACGCTACGGCAGCGCCATCTCTTCAAATTTGAAGATTGCACATAATTATCCAATGACATCATCCATCCCCAGACAAACCTGCAAAAGTAAACAAATTATTGATTAAGTTCACGAAACTGCGCGTATAAAAGTTCTTGCTTGCTGTGGAAGTTCATAATTATTTCACTTTCTCATGATGTATAAGTTACCACTAAAGTGATTATTATACTTACTTTGTTGTTTTCACATTTTTTATCGGAATTATTTTCGAAAAATAAGCCGACCATGATTTCGTCTACTTGGGGCAGGTTTCTGCTGTTTGCTTTTACGAAATCGTTTTCCATAGTAAAAGTACTTCACCGAATTTGTGTAATTTTGCAAATAAATCACAATAACAATGGATAAATAGGAAAATGCTATTAAAACAGATACGAAAGCATAAAATCACAAGTAGGCGCAAGGAGGTAAACGAGGACGTGAGGCACGTGACGTGATTTTTATTTACTAATTTATAAATAAATAAATTATTATTTTTAACTAATGTTAATAAATATTCATTTTTAAACTCTTCTTAATTTATACGCCGGTTGACAGTACCTAATGTAACCTAATTGTCACTTTATGCTTTAATTTATTTTTGACATTGTCAAATAGCCTATTATCATTCCTGCTTCCAAAATCGACTAGGTACCTTTAATCGATTTTAATACATTATGTGTATGTTGCATACTTAGAGTAGAACATATGGAGATGCCCTATTGATCTATACAAAAAATTGCTTATATGAATATACATCGAATCGACACTTGCCTTACAAATATATACTTATCTCTTTTCATCTAAGTGATTGTTGCGTATGAAAAAAGAGACAGATATCTTTGCATTGTACCCATTTTGGCAACACTTTTTAGTGACGTCACACAGTTTTTGACGCGTGCCGGTTTCGCCATATTGTGTTCCAGCTAGTGATGTGGCACAATATTTTTATGTATCGATACGTTTTAGATAGTTATATTCTGCAATGGTATTTTTCTGCAGATTTCCTGTAAGTGAAACATTAAAGAAGAAAAAGATAGAGTTAATAGGTGGGAAAATATAAATCCGCGACATAAAATAAGGCACGTTTGCTCGCTACACTTCAACGAAAACTGGTTTTACAGAACTCTCGACATAACAAGATTACGTGATGGTAGTATGATACAGTACAGTATCTTCACTTTATCTTCTGGTAAGGATTTTTGGAAAAATGTAATAGGTTTATTAACCATGTGAAGTTGAAATTTCCATAATAATATATTTGACTAACCTATTGTTATATTAAGGCACTGCATCATCATTATTTTGTGATAGGAAAATAAGAAACTATTTATAGATTTCTAACAAAATATGTGCATTTATGATCGACACGTAAACTTGTATCGATAAATATATCGATATACAATATTGGTTGCACTACGGTCGGACGCTATCATTGGTGGCGCCATTTTGTGTTCCAACTTTAGGTATACACGTTTTCTACCTACTTAGGGCATCTCCATGTGTTCTACTCTAAGGTTGCATAGAACGAACATCACTAATCGCTGTATTTGACTAAAAATGCCTGTGCCACGAAACTTAAACGATATGCGAAAGTACCGCCTTGTTTGATATTCATTGCTTATAAAGCACGCAATACAATTGGAAGGCCAGTATAAAATACGCAATGTATTACGAAATTGCGATTCACGCGGCTTAAGCATTATTTACATAATTGTTTTCTCAAAATTGATAAATAATTCATTTTAAAATAAATTACGCGTATTCAGATAACAAAATGACTTACCGATGAAAGGAAACATCTTTGTTTTGTGGAGTTATCTTTTTGGTATTGTTTTTGCAGCTTAAAATAGCACAAATCGTCATGTTTTGCTATTTCGTCTGACGTCCAACAAGGGGAACGGTCGCGCGGGACTAAATCTAAGAATCGGCACATTCAGTACGATGGACTGTAGCTGGGCACGCGAAGTAGCTACACTTGCGGCCTCTAGTCCATAAATCTCTGTGAAGTAAGTACTAATAATTCGAGTTTCGTCTATCAAAATCGTAAAACTTTTGATTTGACTAAAAAAAACTTCATTAATCTATTGTAATACATAGATAGAATCATTTTACTGCGGGAAAACAACGACTAAAATGTCACGCAGTATATAACCTCAAAAAACAAAATACATAATATTATAAAGATAAGCAATCCCTCACACATCACATGTATGATTATTTTAAAACATTGTCAAGCACCCAACAAGTTGATATTATTCGTTTGTCTGTTAATGTGTTTACATATTCAAGGCCGTGTGAATGCGATGCTCAGTGTCTCTCAATTAATCCGAAGAGACTGTCGACCGTATAGCGTAGTACAAACTATTTATAAATCGACGTCAAACGAAATAGTCATGATTGAAAAAGGTTTATGGATAAATATGTGTGTTTTCCTTGTTTTAAATAAGTAAACTTTAAACGAGTAGGTAGGTACATAAATTGGCTAAGTAATTATGTTGTTAGTTAACCGAAAATAACTCGATCTGTGCTGTGGTATTTATATTATGAAATTGTATTATCGTGCGTCTTATCTCTAAGAGATAGTAGAGTAAAAAATAATATTTTTGTGTCGCGAGAGATACAAACTACACTTGGACGTTAAACATGGCCTCGAGAAAAAGAGTTTTTGATTTGTTGCGGACTATCAACGTTTCAGCGTAAGTTAAAAAATGATTTTATGTTTTTACGGCCACTTAGTCAATAGACCTCTGCAATAATCTTACCTAAATAATACTTTTGCGTGGTGTTTAGCTTTTCAGTTTGCACTTTAGTCTTTAAGCAACCATCTTTTAAAGAATGCTGTCAAAAGTACTAATTTGACATTTGAATTTATTGCATTTTGTAGTTGTTTTTTTAATGTGTGAATAATGTCCAGAAATATTTATATTTATTTATTTATTCATTTTCCATTGTTTTGATGTGTAACAAATAATAATGACAACTAAGTGAACCAATTTTGGTAATTCATTTTTATACCCATATTAACAACATAAAAGATTGACTGGTAGAGAATGCTTTTAGCGTCAAGTCCTTAACGCTAAAAGTATTATCTCATTCAAAGGCGCCTTTTACACCATATCGCGCTTTGTCGATTTTTTTGTACATCTTTTGTTTTTGTGTCTCATATGTTTAAAATAGAATGACAAATGACCGTATTAATATTGATAAGAAGTCATACCAACAGCTGTTTTAAATAAGACAAACACCAAAATCAAACTTGTCCAGTAAGTGTTATTTTTGTCGTTATTTGGTGTGTTTCAGATGCCAGTGTCCTGCTCATGGCAACAGAGGCAACGTTCAGGTGTCTAATGCTACACCTGTTCTGGACTATGCATTCGAAGTAAGAATGAACATTAAAATACCAATAAATTAAGTAATACTTTCTTCCCTAACAACATTTTTGACCTGATGTCAAAAGTTTTCAAGTAAGCAACATTATGGCCCTGAAATGTTTTTTTCTTTACTGTACTTGATGTGCACATTGAAATTTTTGTCACCTTACTTCATCACCATCATATGAACTGCGCAAAATATTGCATAGCATTTCGGATCATTGAGGAGAATTTAGGATGCCAGATATGCGGCGATGACTGCCTACCTTCACTAGTTGGAGAAGCACTTAAAGAAGAAGAAGAGTAGAATTCAAGACCAGCATTGATGTTTTCTATCCGACACAAGACTGATTCTCATTCCTAATGGTTTTTGGTATTAAAATACAAGTCTGGTCGCAGATAAAAGCCGAGAGTCTCCAGATGATATTCAGGTGCCTTCCTCGCGACCTTTAAATTGCTTTCATTGTTATTTTCAGATAAAGAATTCTACCGTAAGGTATGGGCTAGGAGTGACCAGAGAAGTGGGTCTGGACCTCATCAACTTCGGCGCTAAGAATGTCTGCGTCATGACGGACCCGAACCTGGCATCACTAAAACCAGTCAAGGATGTTCTGGACTCTCTCACGAAAAATGGAGTCAACTATAAAGTGTACGACAGAGTACGAGTTGAACCGACTGATACTAGGTGAGTCAAGACTGTTAGGTCGTTTTCTCACTACGCGAAACCAACACAACATAATGTTGTGACAACTCCAACCGCCATATTAAGTTGGTGTTGTGTTGTCCTCGTGTGTGAGAAAACGGCGCATACATTAGTATGGCGGTTAGAGTTGTCACAACATTATGTTGTGTTGGTTTCGCGTAGTGAGAAAACGGCCTTATTATAAAGTTAAGATTTGTCACGAGTAAACTTTATATCAAATTCTCGAAGATTCGATGAGCATACAGTGGCAGCCTATCGAGCATCCTGGTGAAGTGTCCCTCAATGGAATAGACCGCAGGGGTTGGTTACCATCAGAAGGGAACCAGCTCGTCCGTTGGTGGGCATTGAGACCCTTTAGTCCCGAGTGCCACTCAGGGCAAAAGATCTAGTTAGCCTACGATTAATGGGCTTGAATATATTCTCCTTTCGATTAGAAACGGTCAGTTGGAACAAAGCACTCATGAAATAATACAGTAGTTATAAACCATCCACAAACTTTATGAAAACCAGCGTTGTATTTTACAAAACCAATTAAGGTAGGTAATAAACAACTCTGGCTCCAAAGAAGAAAATTTATTTACAAAATAATTTGTCAGTTTCAAGGAAGCCGTGAAATTCGCGAAGGAAGGCAAGTTCGATAGCTTCGTGGCGGTCGGCGGCGGGTCCGTGATGGACACGTGCAAGGCCGCGAACCTGTACTACTGCGATCCAGAAGCAGACTTCTTGGATTACGTCAACGCTCCCATCGGGAAAGGCAAGCCCGTCAACGTCCAGCTGAAGCCTATGATTGCGAGTATGAATCTTGTTTTGTTTGAATTTAAAACCACGCGTAGAACTAGACAATTTTATTGTATTTTTAAGGCACTTAAGTTTATTGAGGCAATTTAATTTATATGCAATGAAAAGCCCCAGCGAATGTGAGAAGAGTTTATGTCGTTGTATTTTTTTTACACAAAAGTAAAAAACTATAGACTTAAAACGTTGCCACAGTCCACATCGTAGTAGATAAAAATCCAGCAGATTTTTAACAGCTTTACAGTAGATCAAGCAAATCCGGTTATTAAGCATCCCAGCCACAACTACCAATTCTACAAGAATAGAGTTCTTTGAATTGAGTTTAAAGCGTTGTTCCGTTGTCTCTTACTTTAGGCTACTCTGATATTAGGGCTCTAACACTATCCTTATTTTCCAGTACCCACAACCAGTGGAACAGGCAGCGAAACAACCGGCACGAGCATATTCGACTTCGAAGAGATCCACGCAAAGACGGGTATTTCTTACAACGCGATGCGACCGCACTTAGCGCTCATAGACCCACTCCACACGCTCACTATGCCTGAGAATGTGTCTAACTATTCTGGTTTCGATGTGTTCTGCCATGCTCTTGAGAGCTTGACTGCCATACCATTCGACCAGAGAGGTCCCGCTCCGTCTAACCCTGCGTTACGACCGGCGTACCAAGGCAGTAACCCTATATCTGATGCGTGGGCCAGGTTCTGTTTACAGGTTAGTGCTTATAAAGTAACAAATAGCTCACGTAACTCTACTCGGAATGGGATCGTCACTAGCGCTATTCGCTTTGCCATCAAATAGGCGTCCGGACGTAATGACGTCACGTAAATCTTGTCCGTCAACTGTGCTTCGATGCTACGGCTCGCCAACCACAGGTTGACACCTGGCTGGCACTAATAGTGTTGTATAGGCGGGTTGTGTGGGCGGTGAAACCTGGGTGATATGTCGTAAGACCTCACTTGGTGCTCATAGTCCCGCTCACATGCTCACCACGACTGAGAATATACGAGTTTAAACGAATCCAACTTAACGTGTCATCTTATTATTATTATATTATGCGCACAAAAAAAAAACAATAGCTAACTGAAGTTCTTTATATAAAACTTGGGTTGGAAATTAAATTTATGTTGTATTGTTTACAGACCATTAGTAAATACTTCACCCGTTCCGTTTCCAATGCGGATGACCTTGAGGCGCGGTCGAGCATGCACCTCGCGGGCACGATGGCGGGCGTAGGCATCGGCAACGCGGGCGTCCATCTCTGCCACGGCCTCGCCTACCCTATCGCTGGGAATGCGAAGACATTCGTCGCTAAGGACTATGGGTATGTATCTTTTATGATCATCATTTCAGTTTAAAGACGTCCACCGCTGGACATCAGCGTACCTATCTCCAAACAGGTTCTGCGCCACCCGCATGCAGTAAATTCCCGCGATCTTAATGAGATCATTGGTACACCATGTGGGGGGCCTACCATTGCTGCGTTTTCTCGTACGTGTCCACCATTGAACGATATTGATGCCCTCTTTTATAGCCCTATTTGATACAACAATAAGACAAGTTTTTATTGGCCTAAAAGCAACCTAATCTAACCTAGGACTCCAAGATCACGGCCCGGTACTTAAACCACTAGACCATCGAGGTGAATATGTATATATGTTATATTTAATAATAATAAAAGTTTATAAGTTACTAGCCTTCCGTCCGCGCGTTATTTCTTTTTTCAAATATCCCCCCCTCTCGTCCACATTTCCGGGATCAAAACTACCCTATGTTCACCGGGAATAGTGTAGCTTTCCAACAGTAAAATAATTATTGAAATCAGTTCAGTAGTTTCAGAGCCTATTCCTCTATTAGTATAGATAATTATCCGTTTTCTGGTACCCATAGTACCAGCTGCTTAGTTTGGGGTTAAACGGCGCCGTGTGAATTATGTCCAAGAATACTTATAGTTATTGATTTATTCACTTTCCAGTAACACCCCGATGATCCCTCACGGCTTATCAGTAGTGGTGACCGCACCGGCGGTGTTCCGGTTCACGGGCGTCAGCGATCCCGCCAAGCACCTGGAGGCGGCCGCGCTGCTCGGCGCTGACGTCACCAACAAGAAGATGGCCGACGCCGGCGCGGTGCTCGCTGACGTCATACTCAAGTACATGCAGCGGCTGGGCATCGAGAATGGGCTGAGTGCTCTAGGATATACTGCCGATGATATCCCTAGTTTGGTCAAAGGAGCGTTGCCACAGGTTAGTATTTTAAGTCTTAGTAGGACTAGTAGTTTATGCTATTTACCTGCTCAAATTACTCCACCGTAAGTACATAAATATAGAAAGACCTCCTCAATACAATAGAAGTTATTTTGACCCATATTTATGGTCAATTTAATCAGTTTGAAGTGTTGACAGCGCTCATGACAATCATATTACAATAACCACTCGAGTTTAAACCCAGAGTTCGTAGATTAGATATCCGTTTTCTTTCTGGTTGTTGTCGAGAGTTTTTCAGAGTTAAACTGGCTAGCTGCTACAACTACCACAGATAAAACCTACTGCCATAATAGCTATGTCTAGAAATTGATAATATAAATGGCTCGATGACTTTATGGTATGGTGTACGTTAATGGAATAGGCTGGAGTCGCCGCTAACGATCAAGTATGAACTCCAGTGTATACTAAATAAATAAAATCCTATATTTCTCATTTTTTGTTCCAGCAACGTTTGCTGAAGCTGACTCCGCTGCCACAGTCTGAAGAAGATCTATCTAAGTTATTGGAGAATTCATTGAATGTTTATTAAAAAAAAATACCTCGTTTAAAATAAATATCTTTTACTTTTGTAAGTCAATGCTTTGTATTTGTTTTTAACTTTATATCGTTATTCGATATTGTTGTTTATCAAAAAGATAATAAATACAGTTTTTATCTATTCAAATCAATTGTCTTTTTGTCATTGTTGTTCAACCTTGAGGTCCTATTGTTATCATAACCGCAGAGCGTCTTTATTGATTTTCATTTTCTAAGAGAATTTTCCTGATGAATTAGTTATGTATTTTGCAAGTTATGCACTAAGATGGCTGCCATTTGCTAGCTCACGAATCATATTCATATTTTTTAAATTTTTGCTTGACATATTTAATTTATTATTTGACGTTCTTAAGTGTTATAAACGAGCCTAAATGAATTTGTTTCTTGATTTGAGGAACCAGGCTGATTGGATCAGGATTTGTCGATGTTATTTGACTGGAGATTTCCTCGTGGTGTTATTCGTAATCGTTTGAGCTATCGTTCTCAAACATCGGAAGTAATCAATCTTTGTGTTTCCGTAATTCCAGAACAATATATCGTTTAGTCGCATAATGCCTAATTCGCAAAATGGCTACCGAGTCTCTAAAGGACTACTTCGCAAAATGCCCACTTAGCTAAAGGACGACTTCGCGTAATGCCTAATTCGCTAAAGGACCAATTCGCATAATGGCTACTTAGCTAAAGGACTAATTCTTGAAAGGACTAATTCGCAAAATTGCCAATATTTACCAAATGAATTAAAATTAAAATGAAATCAAATACCAGTTGAATTCATCGGTAATATTTATTGGAATTTTTTATTTATGATTTTTTTTAAAGAAATATACATGCAGATAAAAATAGCCGTATAGATGCTTAAGCGAGACTACGCAGCTAATTTTAGTCTAAATAATAACTTTAAAATTGAATTATTTAAAGACCTATGTAACAGGAAAGCAGAAATTCGTTGGAAGTTGATGGTTATGCCAGATTACTTAGCTCAATATTATGGGTCAAATACATAGTTTAAATTGAACTATCATATTTCAAAAGAAAAAGTACCAGGGCGTCAGAAATGAATTTATCAACTTCCATTGAATTTCTGCTCTCCTAGTATTTTCAAATACAAGAACCTAAGTTTTAACGCACGACGATACACCCCGGTGACAATCTCGAAGGGTAATATAGGAATAAACGATAATAACGATTTTATAATTTTCTAATTGTACCTATCCCCTGAACGATTGTATCACATTCGTTTTTTAAAGAAACTTACATCTAGAATGGATATTGTTTGTAAATAAAAAAATCCAATAAATATTACCAATAAATCTAACTGGTATGTATTTGATTTCATTTTAATTTTTAGTCATTTGGTAAATATTGGCCATTTTGCGAATTAGTCCTTTTGCGAAGTTGTCCTTTCAAGAATAAGTAGCCATTATGCGAATTGGTCCTTCAGCGAATTAGGCATTACGCGAAGTCGTCCTTTAGCTAAGTGGGCAGTTTGCGAAGTAGTCCTTTCGAGACTCGGTAGCCATTTTGCGAATTAGGCATTATGCGACTAAACGCAATCTAATATCATTATTGGGAGTCCAATATAATGTAACAGATGTTTGTCCATGATTTTAGTTAAACGACCATTTATGTATCAATTAAAACAACAATATTTTTTTAGTGTTTAATTTTTAAAATTTTAAGTACATAAAATAAACCTATCAACTAATTTGTATAATATATAATAATAATATGTATATCTTAAATTAATTTGTTGTAATTTGACTTCATTTTGTTACTTTAAAATCGAGAAGCGCTAGATACAAAACATTGGTCGCAGTATTGTTCGAAATAGTTTGAAGGCACTGTACTATGAAATGTGGGTTCCTTGTGTGATTGTATGTGACTAGCGCTATCCTTCTATCACTTACTGCTTATGAAAGAGTTAACGCAGTTGTTAGTTGTGGTTGCTCACACGGCCTCGGGCACGATGTTGCTGTGGTGGAAGGGACTGCTCTCGTAGGACATGTTGGAGGCGACGGTGACGCTCGGCAGCGGTTGGTAGCGGCTAAGTTTGGGCGTAGCGGGACCTGTCAGCTCCTCCGACAGCTGCTGGTACACCAATCCGCAGTCCTTCTTAGTGCGGCTGGCGTTCATGGCGGCGATTATGGCACTGTTATATCTTATCTGCTGATTCTTCCTACTGCACACCATCATCACGACCTTCGCGATCGTGATCAGCAGCAGAAGAGCGCCCAAGATGGCGATCAGGATCGGCCACAAGTAGTAATAGTGGCTGTGCTCCTCGTCCTGCACGGACGCGTTGACGTACACCTCTGGTCCCAAGTCATCGTATGTACTGTCGTTTTCAAGCAACTTGGTGGCCACCTTGACGCCAGCGTCTTTCTCCTCTGTTGCCTTTGTATCGGGCTTGGCTGTGGTCTTCTCCTTCAGGTTAATTTTAAGGACGACGTCGCCGTCATCACCTTCATCGTAGTCTTCTGAAGCGTCGTCGTCGTCATCCTCTTCGTCGTCGTCGTCGTATTTGTCGTCGTCCAGGTCGGTGTCGTCGTCGTTGTCTTCATCGAGCTTGTCGTCATCGAGCTTGTTGTCGTCGACCTTGGCGTCATCGGCGACCTTGCCGTCGTCCAGCGTGTCCTTCAGGTCGAAGTTGCCCGCAGAGTCCTCGTCGATCCTCTCCCATATTTCCTCGTCGGATACAGCCGGCAGAGGCTCGACCGCGTGCATGATTGCGTTGCCGCATGTCTTGCGTGTGAGGAACTCCCAGCTGTAGGCCTCTTCGTCGTCTGTGGTGTAGGTGGCGAGGTTGCCGATGCGAGCGGGATGCGCGTCAGGCGACACTTTGCGTTTGCTCAACCAGCTCATGAGATTTTCGAATTCACGGTTACATACGAGCGGGTTGTTGCTGATGTCCAAAGATCTCAGGTTGTTCAGAGTAGCTAGCTCAGTCTGTTTGATTTCAGAAATTCGGCTCTGGGATACGTTCAAGAACGTCAAGTTGCTAAGTAGTGTTGCTGGGTTATTCTTATTTGTTTTCCATAGTGCTGTTAATTCGGTATTACTCATATCCAGCCATGTTAGCATCGGAGTGTGAACGAATACTTCCGCAGACAAAACCTTCAAAGGATTACCTCGGAGGTTCAGTTTACCGAGTTCATTGTTTTTCTCGAAAACTTTGATGTCTAGAGTCGTTAACATGTTATCGGCTAGATTGAGTTCTACCAGTTTGGGACATACAGAGAATACTTTGTTGTTCAAGGACTTAATGTTATTTCCAGAAAGATTGATTACAGACAAAGCCGTGAACGTTTTCAGAGAATTATCATAGATTTCTTCGAGGCCGCAGTTGGACGCGTCGAACAGGTAGATGTTGAATTGTTCAGCCGAGCAGTTGAAACCGTCAACAGGCAAATGTCTCAGAAGAGGGTTATTGGAGATTTTGAAAATGTCTAATTCTATATTTTCTTTAATAAGAATACTTGAGATGAAGCTTAGATTATTATAAGAAAGGTCGAGGTAATTCAGTTCAACAAGTTTATGGAATGCTTGATTGTGGATAGTCATCACGTTGTTTCCACTGAGATTAAGATTTGCAATGAATCTCATTCCGTTGAACATTGAGGGTCCAACGAATTTGATGTTAGTTTGTCCAGCGTTGAGAGTTAGCAAATCTGAAATGTTTAATCCGTATACTGAATCGATGGGATTTCTTTGAATGTGTAGCGTCGCAAGCTCACTGTTTTCAGAGAAAATGTCGTCGGGGAATGACCGAATGTTATTGTCACTAAGGTCGAGCTCTTCAAGGTCCAACAGTTTCTTAAAGGTGTCAGGGTCCATATCGCTGAGGTTGTTTCCTGCAATGTTGAGGTACATCAAGCCAGGCATGTTCTTGAATGTGTTGGCGGTGATGTATCTCATGTTACAGTACGACACGTCCAGCTCCTGTACTGTAGTGGCATTGAGGAAGTACCTGTCAGAGCCATATTCGGGGAACTTCAGTGGGTTGTTTGCAAGAGTAAGTAGCAACAACTTCTTGTTGCTAGCGAAGGTTTCGGGGTGCAGACTCTTCAGTTTGTTGTTGGACAGGTTCACGGCATAGAGCTCCGAAAGGCCGTGGAATGCACTGGGGCTGACGAAATCGATTGTGCTGTTCACAATTTTTACTGACGCAATTTGGTGAAGGCCGAGCTTCCTGAATATGTTGTCTGTGAGTTGAATGGGCATGTCAGGGTCAGCATTTTCGATCACTAAATCAGTGATGTCATCACCGAATTTCTGTGTGTTGACCTCGAGACGGTTGCACTTGGCTATCTTGTATCCTTGAGATAGCGTGCAGATGCAGTCTCTGGGGCAGGGTTTGTCCTCGTTGAAGAGTACTTCCTGATCATCACTGTAGTCATCGTCTGTAGGCGCGACGGTCACGCTAACTTTTTGAGTCTTGTTAGCGACTAAACTGTTGGTGACCGCGCACACTGCCAGGAGCAGAAATAACTCCCGGGACCTTGCCCCCATGACGTAGCGAACTCTGAAAAGAGGAAACGAAGCTAATATTAATCTCATGTGCTATTATTGCCAAAGTAGTTATGTCAGTTATGAAATTCTCTCGACACGGTGACCGTTAGTAAATAACTGTAGTGGGAAACAATGGGGTGCCTGACTAGCTACTTTTTTAACTTTTTAATTAACAATGGCTTGTTTCGTTTACAAATCTACTACGCTTTGACTGTTTGAGAACGTGTTAATCAACATCACGTGTATTAAACAAATAGAGGTAGAGTCTAGGAATGCATATTTATTTAGTTACATAATTAATGACAAGAACAATAAGTATTTGTCGCATCACTTTATAGTGCATTTGTTTTATATTTAACTTGCACAATATATGTAAGTAATGCGAGAAAAACGTTGGCAAATACGATGCTGGCACAATGGCAGTCACTTAATACGGTCTCTAACAGATGTGACGGCATTGTCCAAGTGAAATCTTATCTACCTACGCATTGTCCATCTGTCGGTTTTTACTTCTGTCGTGACTACAGCGACTTTACCGGTACGTCCGTCACTCTTTTGTTTTACCGTGAATTTAAAATTAGAGGTTGATGCTACATCTCTTCATTCTGAGCTTCTTAAATTTTTTGACAAAAGTAAATTACGTTTTAATTAAGACATGGTAAAAAGAATTTAGACTTGCAATAGATACGAGTCGTGTCACTATTAACGATTTTTGACACTGAAAACCTAAGTCGTACTATAGCAAATGTAGTAGAGATTAGGAATGTACCAAGCCAACGACTCGACAAAGGCGCATAATTTAGGTCTTTTATCTGTAATTACGAGGCAATTTATGTGGCAACTATTAAACTACTCCTACGCACTGAACGTTTCCTTAATTCTGTCGCTAGGACCTTATTTGTTACATCATACATATGAGGAGTGATTTTTCAAAAGGCCTTATTTCCATTTTTTACTTTGATGTAGATTTCGACGGAATCGTGAAGTCTAGTCAAAATCGCAACTGGAACTGGCATTTGCTTAGTTCAGAACGCCTTATTTCCTATAGTAAAAGGCGCATCAAAAGTAGAATGTCAAACAAACTGGCACATTTCCACCCGTAGGTAGACAGGCAGTGTGAAAATTAACAAAACGCCGTATTTCCTGCTTGTTTTTTAACCGTGTTAAGAAATTTCATACAAAACGGCATATTTCCTATTTAGCTAAAATTGGTCAAAGAAAACAACGTATTTTTTTGGTGAATTTGAAGCGTTCTGTTTGAAAATTTAATGCATGGTAACACTGAGGCTGCACGTCGATCATACACAGAAAAAAAAAGTTGTTTGACATTTAGCTGTCACTGTCATTGGCAATTATTTTCGCGCTAAAAATGCCAATTTTAATGAACGTGTTTCGGGTTCGGGTTCTATTAAATTAATAAAAACGATATTGCGTGTATTGTCTGTACGTCGTGAAATGGATGAAAACACAGTAGGCGCACTAAATCCCGGTGGGAGAAAAAAGAGGGACAAAAGTAAAGCAAGAAACAAGAAAGAGTAAGTTGTAACCTGAATGTGTAGCTCTAACCATACTGCAATTTCGTTAGATCTCACCAAGATTTGAATATTGGCTTAATTACTGTGACTTTCTTTTCAGATATTTAGACCATGGATAATCTGGGCTGGTATAAAAATATTTTAAATGATGTTCTAAGCACTTTGCAGGAAGATGAGCATGACCTGCATGATCCTACAATGGCATGTGAATGCAATGAACCAGATGATTTGTTGAACCTTAGAATTTAAATTTGTTATGGTCTCATTTTGTGAATAAACAATTTATTTCCTAACAACAATTCTTTAATATTTTAAGTAACACCGCTATCTAGTTGTTTTTTACCTAACCTACTCATTCTGAATTGTACAAAAAGCCTTATGTCCAAATTGGTGTGCAACAAAGGGGCATATTTCCTATTCACTTCATACAAAAGGCCTTATTTCCTGTTGTAGCAAACAAAAGGTCATATTTCCAAAATTTAATTTAAGATAAAAACAATACAAGTATAAAAAACTATTTTTTTTTAAATGCCATATGTTCAGAACAACTAATGCACACTTATTTTGACTACTTTCAAAAGTTATAGTACAACCTTTGCATATGTCACAGATTTTTGGCTCTACTGAAAATTTGGCTCTGGAGGAAATAAGGCCTTTTGAAAAATCACTCCTCATATATGGCTGAACTCATTGCTGCCTCTGAATAAACAAATGAGTGTTATGTGGAGCTATCAAATTGAAAAGTACGGACTACCCACTAATCGGGTCCTATTTAATTCGCAAGTCTTTAAAATAAAGCGTTTCCGAAAAAACTGCACCAACTTGATAACATTTAATAGCTGTCATGTTCAGTTCCATCTTAAAATTGATTTAATATAACAGTTTATTAGAATTTAAAGAGATCCTTATTAATTTCATAGAGAATATACATCTCATGCAGATGTAACGGTGCCTGATGAATGATCAACAATTGCAGTGCTAAACAGTTGCTGAATATAAATTGACTCGTAGTTATTTATTTGCAATTGACTTGCATTTGCATCCCAAATAGTGTTTTGCTTCGTTTGACTTGGTACTGGTTAAGCAATGGTGTATTTCATGAAAATAAAGATGACTAATGATTTCACAGAAAAGATAAAAGGTATCTTCATAATGAACGTCTGGAAGGTGATGGAATGGACTGCAGGGTCTACAATAAGAATGTAAGTCTTTAAGTTGCGAATGTTAATAAGTCAATAACGATCCTTTGTGCAATTATAATGCCACAACATTGACCCTTGTATTGGCTACTGTAGTTCATTTTCCATTTGCACAAGATCTTGTTGGGTCCATTCGGCTTTAAAGCGGTCTATTCGCTTGTAGTGCGCAGGATTTATCGTAGAAAGTGGCGCTTTCACGCCTCCGCTAACAATATGCAGGCTCCTATTGTTCCACTCTTGTTGGAACGAGGTGCAGCTACATGAATGCAATTTACAAGTACTATTCATTAATTATCACGGTATGGGATTCACTGTTCGGTAATAATTTCAAGTAATTTGGTCGGTTTCGTTATTTTAAAAAAGTTACGTAACATGTAAGCAATACTTTCATAGTAACTAAGTTAATACTTTCATAGTAAGTAACTAAGTTTTTTTAAGAGGGAAGGTAACCAAGTCGGTTTCCATCGTTCCTAACCGTATCGTTAGTTTTCTTTCTCACATGCGAATTTCTTCCCGCAAAATAGCGATTATGCAGGCTGCAGTTTGAAGATAAGTAAACATTATTCATTAAAATGCTAATTTGATTCTTAGACGCGTCAGGTCTCGTAGGTATTCCAGTCTGCGTTGCGTTTGAGTACGCCGTGGTCGTTTTATTCTGCGGCGCCGTGAAAGATCATACTATTAGTAAACATACTCCTTAGGTATTATGTTTACTGCCGCCTTAGTCTCGGCACAGTATAGTGGACCAACAACTCGGTGGGTGGGTACAGTACCGACCTAATTAAGAAATGTATTATTGATCTGTAGTAATACGGATATCGAATACGCGATGAAAACCTGTGCAACTGTCGTGGGTAAAGAAAAAAACTAACGAACCATAGGATTTTAGAGCGTGGATTTTAGTGTAGAGCGCTTCTATAAATGTATTAGGTCGTAGGTTGCATGCCTAATAACAGAAGTTATAATTTGCCTGAAGATAAGAAGAAGGGTCAAACGGACTCCTTCGGTTATCCTTATGAAGTTATTATTCTTAGCTAACCGAGGTTTTATGATCAGTTTCGAATAAGTTTGGATGATGTCAGAATGTACGTTCTCATTTCAAGATCTATCCACGTATATTCAATCGTAGATGCTTCACCGTAATGTATTCTGTTGTGTATCGGTGTAGCAAAACCGGTATTTTGCAACGCGAAGCGGGTAAGTAAGTACGCCGTGATAATTTTATAAGTCACTCGAATTAAACGAGTCTCTCCTGAATATAAAATTAAAATAAATTATGTACGAAAAACAATTTAATTTACTATACGTAGTTTAGAAACTATTTTGTAAGAAAACATGCGAAATTCTTAGTATTAAATCTCTTAGTTATGGGGCTTTAGTTTTGTTTGAAGTCACCATTAATAATCAAGCTAAGGCGGATTCAATTGGCCATCTATTTGTCAATTTGCAATGTCTGTTTATGTACTCGTAACTGTGTCTGTGTGCTAATACGATGGCCGATAAATGTTTTCTGTCTTCTTGCTTTCTTTCATTAGTTATTCTCTCTTCTTTTATTAGTTATGAACCATATAAAAATGGTCCATTTAAAATTCACTTAAAACACCGTTACCAATGTCGCCCATTGACATTTGCATAAGCCATGCAGGCTTTAAGGAGGAAATGCACCATTTCTTTATAAATGCTGCCTCTTATCTAATAGGAACGAATGCATTACTTCATATCAGAAAACAATACACTTATCGTGGTTAGAAGCCAGTCACACATATTGAAATTGCATTTATATTATGTTCATGTTCATAGTCGAAACTAAAGAGACCTTTTTGATGATTCAGTTTATTTAGCATTACCCTAAATAAGTATATTTAAAAAAGGAAAAGGAAAGAAATTAATCGAGACAAGACAGTGGATTACACAGACTAACATCACAGATACCCAATGAAAGTTGCTAAAACACTTGTGTTTTAAAATAAAAAAATAAATAAATAGTTTATCTTGGGTGGGATCCAACCATAACCACGATATCTAGTGCATATGTCCAAGGTCACTATCAAATGTGCTAATGAAGCTAGTCATATTAAAAATTAATAGGAAAAATTTCTAATGACGCATGACTATAAATTTAGATCGCCAGTATGTTTGCAATGAGCACACTCACATGTGTCTGTGGAAGAGGCAGGTAAGTGATAAGATAAGATAAACTAATTCGATATCGTGCATGCATTAATCTCGACCGGAGTCAACATAATTTCAAATCCGCTCCAGCAAAGATTCGAAGAAGTTATTAATGTTATTATTATTAATTATACTTTTGGCTCAGTCAGTACCTACATTATTTTTATTGTTACACGTTGAAAATATTGAACATGAACATGACAAAAAATATCAGGTGTTGTTACTTATTTATTACATTGAATTGGTTGAATGACCTCCCCCCATAAGTCGACGTCATCAGTAATAAATGAATGGCCTTTAACATCAGTAGCAGGCTTTATTTATTACCTACAGACTATTTTTACTGTACTCGTAAATATTTACGTTTTGAGTGTGATTGATATGAATGATGAAGGAGCATTGAGCAAGAGTGACAATGTGTATGTGGCTCGACGATTATCAGTTGGACAATGGTTAATACAAAATATATCTTTTGGTATGATGGCTTTGCCTTTTTGCATAACTTTGATTTAACTGTACAGTCGCTTCCATAAGATTTTCAGAAAGGGGTGAATTCATCGCTATACTTGACGCAATTACACCGTTGGTTACCTACTGGAGCTCAATACATTGCGTCCATTAAACTTCATTGAAGAAGCAAACCTTTTGTTTGTAAAGGATATTCCCTTTTTATTTTCTGTTTAAATAAGGATTCTTATTGTTCCAAGAAGTTTTAGACAAGAAAATCAACGTTCTTATCGGAACTCCCAATAGGTGAAGGTACTCTATGGTGTACAGACGCAAGACCAGTAATGTGCTTTTCGTAGCAAGGGTGTTACCAGAACACCTCATTATTTTAGACTGGAATGTTTGCGAATGATTGCCTAATAAATATCTCTGGACATTATTCACACAGCGCCATCTAGCCCCAAACTAAGCATTAGCTTGTGCTATGGGTGCCAGACAACGGATAAACATTACTTATATACTTTTTTTTTTGTAAATACATACATATTATACATAGAAACACCCAGACCGATACAAACAGACATGTTCATGCACACAAATGTTTGTACCGTGCGGGGATCGAACCCGCGACCTTTGGTGTAATAGCCGACTTCTCGACCATTACACCAAATGGCTCGTCGTAATAGAAAGAAAGATGATGCTCGGAGTTTAAATATGTAATTTTAGATATAGTATGCTGTTCATAAGTGTACTGGCAGTAACAACAGGCAACACACGCGACATAAGAGAAGGGGCCTTAGATAAAATGACACTATGTATTTGCATACAATTGAACTGGAGACCTATATTGGTGACGCGCGTGCAAAAATGCATTGTAGTGTGGGTCGATATCTCGTCAATAATTTTAATCCTGACCGTCTGCGGCCGGCTTAATCGCAATGCATTTTTATTTAAAATATAGCAATGCTAAAACATAAAAAATATCCTAGTGATAAGCACTAGTATAATTTTTTGACGATGTTTGTGGAACAGGGGCTAGAAGTTTGGAAGTTGGCGGTATAATACTCATACATCCTCGGAAAGAAGTTAAGCCATGGTCCTGCATCTGATCTTTCTTTGAACGTTCTCAGTAGTGTAATATCCGTCTCTATTAAAGAAAAGGATGGTGACTCATTATCGTCTTTCAATAACTGGTAAGGCATACAAGATATTGATGTGATACATACCTATGACCTTGTCCAGCCACCCAGTAACTCGTTGAATGAAATCTGTAACAATAAAAATGATTTTATTAAATTTTGCAATCGTTAGCTAAAGATTTAACAACCAGTCAGTCGCCTGTTTGTCTTTAAAAACTTTGAGATCTTCTCATTGTAGTTCTCTTGACGGTTCGGGTATCAATGACATTTCTTGTGTGTACTGCAGCAAAAATAGTAGGTACTTGACTTTTTTTCATAAAAAGGCAAACGAGCTAACGGTTCACCGTCGCTCATGGACATTTGTAACACCAGACTCGGAGGCATCACATATGCGTTGCCGACCCTTAAGGAAGGAATACGCTCTTTTCTTGAAGGTCGCTCACTCGTTTTTTATCGGAAATATTGTTGAAGGTAAGTAGGTAATACATATAGTATTCTTAAGCGAGGTACCTTCTAGGCTACTATATCTACCAAGCCTCCTAAGATTTTTCAAATAAAAAGACAAAGGCAAATATACCATGTTAATCACCGCAAATAATTGTATTACAAACGGTAAATAAATATGATGTGCAGAAGTACCGTACAACAAAACAAATGACCAGTGAAAATCGAAACTGAAACAGATGTCCTCGGGTCATCGTCCAGCGTCGCGTTCGACATCGATGTTCCGATTTACGTATCGATTCTGCATTCACATAATATCGATATGGCGACTGCATCGATAAACTATACCGGCGAGCATGAGAGGGGCGTGGCTAGACCACTCTTGTGTTAGGACTGGTTTGCTGTGACTCGCTAGGCCGACCGGGGTTTCATGTAGGAAGAAATAAAACAAACTATTGCACACTTGTCACAGTCCAATAAAATAAGGGGGTGCAATTCCGTTTATCAGTCCGGGCTTTGATTGCATTGATGCGTATCTACTGTTCTTATTTATCATATTAATTGGGTACAATTACGGTTGTACCGTAACTAACCACACCCCGCCAAACTGTCATTATTTTGTTCTGTAATTTGCGAAAGAAATTACGTTTTCTATTTCGAAATAGGAGATTCTTTAACATAAGTTAATATTCGATAATACGATGTAGGCTAGATGCCTATTTCGATGCCTACATCGTATTATCGCCTACGTACCTACCTACTCACTCAGTGATTATCGTACGGAATCATGCAAATGTGCAAGATTCGTGCAAAGATACTTCATTGTGTTTAGATTTCATTGTGGCAGTATCGTCGTTGCAGTCTTTGAACTAAGCTGTGCTCTTTAGTCTATGTTAAAGGGCAAATTATAGCTATAATGCCGATATGAAGTCGCTTAACTTTGTTCCGCTCGACTTGAGCGTTTTAATGCCGAGAGCCGGCTATATGGCGTGGGAGATTAATAGGTAAGTTCATTGAATAAGTATGCAATTGATTACTAAGTAACAACCCGGTATAAAATCGTAAAATATCTATATTATTAGGTAAATTTTTATTTTGTTAGGAAATGAAAATCTATTGATTCCAATTGGTAAAGCTAAAAAGTTTTTTTTTCTAAGATCGTGAACTCTTGCCCGCTAGCAAATATTGTGTAGGTAAGTCAAATTGTATATTAAAAAAGGACGATTAAATTAAATTAAATTGAGGGAATAAAAAATGTAACAAACTTATTCTTTGGTGTAGTACGCTTTGAAGTTTGAACCACGATTCAAAGTTACAGTATAGAATTATGATTCTAGTCAAGCATGTCCTAGATGCATCTATGTGTTTGTGCTATATGGAATACAATAAGCTATAAATCGTCAAGGATGACACACAAACACAAAACCGCACAGGAAACTAAAAGGATTACGGGACCTAAATTTAAAAATATGTAGTAACAAAATGACAGTAGTACCTAACTCTTTTGCATATTAATATTGTAAATTTGATTTGATTATTGAAAAGAGTAACTATTATGTTTCTTGCCTGTTATTCTCGATAGATAACATTCCGAAGCCTTGGTAGAGTCACTCTGTATAATTTATTGACGATTCATTCTTTGAAGAATATAATTTATTAATAGTAATCTTTAAAGATTACATGAATGAATAATGAAGATCTATTTTGATTTGAATTGTAATTATGAAAAGAGGCAAAATATTGCTATAATCATGGATCTTACATCTTTGTATTCGTTAATTAGGATGCAAACAATTTTTAATATCTGTTCAAACAAAATTAATTTCGTTGTATCCGTAGATTTCGAGAGACAAAACAGAGTTTTTGACGTAATCATTTTAAAAGTGGATTGACCCATCATAATTCATCCAAATCATTGGCTGTGCTAAAATTAGCATAAATGTTTTAACGCCAAAATTCTTACCATCACTCAACTGACAAAATGTTTATACACCTCTATTGTTGAAAAATAAAAAGAATATCCTTAAAATAACACATTTAATTGTGAAAAACTAGTAGTTTTTAATACAAACTTTAAAATAATGACTTTCAAGTTCTCTATATAACAGATGAGAATGTGATGAATGAACCAAGGGACTTTAGTGGGAACTGGGACAAAAGCCTCTAGTCCCTGGGACTTGGGACACACGGCTGTAGGTCTCACTTCGCTAGCCTGCGGTGCTTAAAGATTAGGTACCTGTAGCTTCGTGTAATGTTACCATAACCTCTTTCAGACGAGATTAGCTCATGTATTTGAACAGCATGATATATTTGCCCTTGAACTCGAAGTCGAATGTCAAATTAATGTAGGTAGGTATGGTCTGTCTCAGTTTGATACTGCTAGCTTTTCAAGCCTCACGCTAATTTTACATGTAAAAATATTTAAAACGACTCATTTAATACGAATGAAGGCAATAAGATATTAATTTATGTATACGTTTAATTTTCCAGAAGGGTGTGAAATTAAATGAATTGATTGTAATAATAATTGTAAAATGTACCTACATAGTTTGGCATAATTTATTATACTTGGTGAATAATTTATGAAACATTTGCACTCGCAAGTGGACATTTTGCGAAAGGGAGATTTGGCAAAAGTGACATTACATTTTGCGAATATGACATTTTGCTAAATGGACATTCTGCACAGATGTCATTCAGCTACCAGTGGACATTTTGAGAAAAGGACATTCTGCGCCTGAGCCAGACATAACATGTGACGGTCGCGATATACATAGAACTTCATGTATTGTTCTGGATGTTTGCGGTCCTTTCGTAGATTCTCGTGCCCGCAATACAAATGCTTAATCAATGCAATATACGAGTAAACTATTTATTGTTTGAGTTACACATTTCGCGACGCTAAATTGTTGCACCTGCACCTATATATCATTTATAAGAAGACTCCATAATACGTGCCTGGATTTTGTATTTATTATTTAGTCTTTCAAGTTAAGTAATTTAATTTACATAATGTTATAATAATGATAAAATCTCGTCTTGTTGTATCGTAATTTTAAATTTAGAATATTATTATAGTGATGATAAAATAATAAAAACAAAATACCGATAGCGTTATGTAAAACGAAAAATATAAACTTATGCTTGGGTTTAATTTCTTTGGTTCTTTTAGTGTACACAAAAGATCTTATTTACCATTGTTAATGTTATCGTTATTTCTATCATTCATAGATGACAGAAATAACAGTTAATTGCACTAAGAATACTTTTGAATAAATTAATCTTTCCTTTGTGGTGTAATTATAGTATCTGAAAAGGTGGTTCTATACAGAGGCGGTGGTTCTATGTGGTAGTATAATTTTGACTATTTCATATGTACATACAAGAAAGAATAAAATATGAAATAACCAAAATTATACTACAAACTAAACTAAAATATTAGAAAATAATCCATGCCGGCCGTTATATTTAATCATAACCGCAGGCATCTTATTCATAAATTTTATATTATAATTTTCTATAAATAAACGACGTACTTAATTTGATAAACAGTAATATATATTTCCAATACTATCATATGACATGTTGGCCACCTGGCGTAAGATATAAATACGTAGGTACTAATGATGTACATATGTAAATTTATGTGTTGTCGGTGTGTTTGTTGTCAGTTTACATTAATGCAGACCTCGTTTTCACGGTCTGTTCTTTATAATAATGGCCCGTTGCGTCCACTGACTGCAGTTTGCATTCGGGTTTGAAAAATTTATTTTTAAAAGCTAGATAATGAGTTAGCTTTAGACGCAGTATCATCATCAGTGTAAGATGAGTTCTTAATAATTTATTTGTTAGATATCAATGACGCTGTCAGGGTAGCTAAGCCTTAAAATTGTAACTAAATGTTGGTATGATCTGGGTGAGCCTAAATTATCTGTAACCTCCTTTACCAATATGTGGGGCATAGGTTATAAAAAGTAAAGTGACCCATTTTAAGGCGCATTAAATGCTCAAGCTTTGAACATAGATTAGTATTTTTTTTGGCTTTGAACGGCGTCCGCAAAAATGTCAATACGTTTTTGACTGTCGTGTGCAAGTGACAAGCCTATGTAAATTAAGACCCCGTTAGAAATTCATATTAACATGACGCTCATGATCTTTTAGTACGAGTACATCGTGTTCGCTATCAAAGTTTGTTCAGTCGCATTGCACATACGACCCACTTTGCAGTCCTTGTGCTTAATTTCTATGAATACAACATATTTAGCGAAAAAAATACAACATGTGTAGCCAGGTGGCTGTGTTTACTATGCAACAGCTGGGAAGGAAACCTGTTCGGAGACAAATTTGGCGTAAGATGAGCTTCGAGACAGCTGCGATCGTTTATTTGATGCCATTAAATACGGTCGAAAGCGCGTGCAAATATTCAGAAGACGCTTAGGTATGTACCTACAATAA
Source organism: Mecyna flavalis (assembly GCA_949319885.1). Taxonomy (NCBI): domain Eukaryota; kingdom Metazoa; phylum Arthropoda; class Insecta; order Lepidoptera; family Crambidae; genus Mecyna; species Mecyna flavalis. Next base: position 15,698,964 of record OX439426.1, read on the forward strand.
GTACCACAGCAACCCCTTTTTCAGAAGAATGCACCATAATCGCAGGCTAGCGAGACTTGCGGCCATGGGACTCAAGACTGAAGACGTTCGTCCCACTACCCACAGAACTCCCCCGGATTCCCTTTCATACCCGTAACGTAATGGACGAGCATGCCCTAATCTGTCAAAATAACACTACCAGGTTTCAGCTTAATTTTTTAAAAAAAAAAAAAGCTTATGTCCCACATAGAATTCTATTACCTACCTACGGGACTGGAAGGAAGTAGAAGGCGTATGAGGTACCTACTCCAAGCAAAAATTTAAAGGTGGCATGTTAAATAGTACTTTGAATTATACCATACACTGCAATATACGTGTTTAATATGTGCATGAAATCAAACCGGTATGCACTCGTGTACAGATTTACGTAAAACAAGGTCAACCCGAGACTTCGTCTCCTTGTTATATTATTATTATTCGGCTTATTACGTGCTGCGAATAGTAAAACATCCCAACGTGATTCATGCATCATTGGGAAAGTACGTTCCACAAACTTGTTATTTTACTACACGATTTCCCCTGTAGTAAAATCTCTTTGGTCGTCCTGTATCGTGACTACTTACAAAATAAAAACAGGGTTATAATCTTTTTATGGTTCTTGTTTGTTTTTATCTGTTTACTTTGTATTTCTACTTGTATTATGTTTATAGAAAATTCAGGATTTCCTGAATGTTTTTTTTAAATGACTAAAGTTCCTGACAAATGTACACAAAATAACACTGCTTTGTCCTGCACTTAATCTAACTCAAATTAGCCGGATTTAAGTTAGATTAAGTTGACGTAATAGGTACTTAAGCATTTAACAAAATGTAATATAATATCTACGGCGATTGAATCACCCGGTATCTTTTGAAGTTAATTATTAAACCACTTGTATTTAATTACAAGTTTATATAAAGCAATGGCCTGTAATTTTTATGTAGCGCGAATATGATTGAAGAGCGCGAAGATAAAAGTGCGATACAGATTTTATCATTCATGATCTAATGAGTATGGTTTAGAAAAAGGAGTTATAAAAACAGTCTGACAAATAAGAACATTAATAAATTGATGTTACGATAAGATGACGCAAACAAAAAAAAGTGCGAGCGGAATAATTTGAATAAGTTATTTATTAAAGTACCTACCTATCTATGGAAAAGTTCTGCCTGTAGTGGGAAAAGGAATCGTCGTATCTGACTTGCCAAAAAGGTTATTGACGCATGATTTTCGAGGAAAATATAACTTTGTCGAAACTTTTGTAGTATATCGTTTACATAAATGAAAATATTTCTGGAATAAGGACGTACAATTATATTGAATTTTACGAAATTGAGAACTACTAACACTAGCGGGCGAATACAAATGTTTTTGCTTAATTTAAATTTTTAGTGTTATTTAATGCAAATTCTACGATTACTAGAGTAACAGCAAGCAGACGATGTAGATATGTATTAAACACACTATTCTGTAAACATATAGAAAACAAAAACAGACATGCTCTGCTCATGCACACTAATGCGTGTATTGTGCGAGAATCGAAACCGCGACATCTGGCATTGTAGTCATCTTCTCAACCAAATCGTCGCCGAGTCGAACCGATACCGCAATAGGTCATTGTATAAAATTTAGACCCCTAAAATATGTATATAGCAAAGTATTATGCTCTTCATTGCAATGTTTCACGGTTGAAAGACAAATCATCGCTTAAAAGCTTTAGGTATAAGCAAAGATTGAAATCTTTGGGTATAAGTAGGTATTTGCTCGTTCTGGGAACTTGATTTTCATTTATATACAAGCGCGTTTAAACCTTTACTCTAAAAATAATAATACCCTGTTGTTTCAAAAGTGACTGTAGAAAAAGACACTTTGGCAATACAAAGGTCTCCATTATTTCAGTTTCTTTCCCTCATTTCCAAAGAAATATGAATTATTTTATTTATAATGTATCATGTACGTTCAAGTTATATTATGTACCGAATTGAATTTTCTAGACCAAAGTCGTTGGCTAAATTGTTTAGCCAAGCTAAATAAGTATATTTAGAACCGGGAACGCTGTAGGAGTGTTTGTTATTAGAGCCCGAATGCGGCACGGCACGAATACTATCGGCTGTTGTTCCTTTATTATTTCCTGTGCAGGATATAGACGGATCAAATTCTTGGTACCTAGTAATTACACTTCGTAGGGCTGCGGTGACTAATTGTTTGTGTTCCTAACTGAAATTATAGTTCGCAGTCTAATTCAAGATGGCCCATTCAATCTCAAGTTGGCGGTAGAACACTATGGTTCGGAGTGGACGTAAATATGATTATTTATCAATGATCGTCGTAGAGAGGAGGGTAATAAGAGGTGTAAATCTTATTGCGCACTGTGTGAACCACATAGAAAGTGTGTCTTTTTTTGTTTACGCGGAGGCAGAGTGGTTTTTGGGACTCCCGGCACCTTGATAAGGCTGCTCTGATTCGAGGATGAAAATTGGCAGGGTTTATCTGCGATATACCCTTCTCTTTGTGTTGGTGACAGTACGAGTTCAATCGTTTTCCAAACAGGAATCTCTTAGTTATACTGCCTTAGTACTCTTAGTAGCGTATGGGTAGTAAGTCTTCGATTTCATTTGAAAAATACTGTTTCCGTATTATGTTTATTAATATATTGGTTTTAGTCAACGGAAAATGGAGTAGGTAATTATATTGGTTGTTCTATTATTTCATACACGATTTTTGGCTGGAGGCAACCCTACTCCATGGCATAATGAGCAGCTGCCAGCAATTACTATAAGTGCGGACAACTGCAGCAAGAAATTTAACTTTATTTTCTCTGTGAGCGGAAAAAGAAAAAGTCGGTTGCACAAGTATGCGATTGGATTAATTAAATGTATTTTGTACGTGTGATGAAATCCGCCCTTGAATTATGCACATTTTTCAATCTCATTACCAAATAATTTAAAATTGACTGGGTTCTAAATACAGCAGAGCTTTTAGCATTCGATGATATAAAGGGGTTTTTAGTTCGACACTACATTACCTTTATGAGAAGCAATCTTCTATGCAATATTATGGTCGGTCACAAGTTTTGCGTAATTGTAAAGTAAAACATTTTGTTAATTAGTTCCGTTTCCGAACTCAAGTATTTGACTCCTCTTATAGTCTTACCATCTATCAGGTTATTGACCCAACCAACACTTGCTTAACTCTCTCTCATACACCAGCTTCAGCCTCATTTGTTACCGACACCCACAGACTGCACATCAAATTGTATACAATAAAATGCATTCAAAACATTATTCCCCTACAATCTAATTTTACGTCCGCTCTGAATGTCATTAGGCCTATAAATGCCATGACACCGTAAATCGCGGGCCATGAAGCGACATTGTTGGTCCTCAGTATGTTATTCTATAGCCCGTCTGGGACATTGACCTATTTCCTATGGGGGCGTACTATGGCGTTTTTATGACAAATTGTAGTTTAGTTGTTATTCAATTGGAGGACTCAGGGAGGAGAGCATAATAGGGGCGTAGTCAATGACGTTCAATATACAACTAGACTCCCATTCACGCTCAAATATTGTCCGAAGCAAAAGTCTGCCCACGAAACTATTGTGCGGAGTTTCCGTTTAGGTGTTAATTTAAACGAATGTGTTAATGTCATCTGTGTCAACGCCACTCTGACGTTTTTGAGGAATTATTCTTAGAGATTGGGTGTCTAGTTGTTTAATTGAACGTCATTGGGCGTAGTTCATATCTACATATTTGTAAGTCTGTAGGATGTGTTAAGATAAACCTTACTGTATCTTAATATTTATTGATTGAAAAGTTATTATTTTAATGACTTGAAAATGATGAGCCATGATGAAGGACCAGAAAAATTAATAAGTTGTGGCATTGATAGTGTATTTAAAAAAGAGGTAGATACGGCACTAGCGCTCGAAAAATGCTCCGCTCATATTGTGTTAATTGACACAAATCATTTTAGACGCATAATGTCAACGGTTGGTAAAGCACATAGATTTAGTACATAATAATATCTCGACGGATCAAATTCTAATCGCCGTGCGTCAAAGGATGGCATAAGTTGTGGCGCTTTTGATGTTTGGATAAACTGAGAGAGAAACTAAAATGTTTATTATCCATCCATTCACAGAGACAATACTGAAAATAAGAGCAAATAAAAGACGAGACTAGTAATTAGTAAATATTTAATAATAAGTCCGATCGCGTCACAACAGGTTTAAATCATAGAGGATATTTTATAACTTATTCTAAGTGTATTCTGCTGTTTGTTATCATCTATTTAAATTAACTAAGCGTGTAGGCATTATTTGTATAGCAATTAACATGAATATTAATAATGTATAGTGCGTAGGTACTATTGAAGTTGATTTAGTACATGCGAATTAATTTACTAACGCGGATTGAATAATAATGGAGATCTGAGTGACCAATATTACGTTTAGGGACAAACCAATGAATCAGTTCTAAATCAATCGATCTAAGATTAAAACAACTGGTTTCTATTTCCAGGATAGCGTGAAGTTTCTCTCATACCTAACCACAAGGTTGGAACTGTTGGAAGGGATTATATTGAATTATACTGCGTGTTATTTTAGTCGTTGTTTTCCCGCAGCAGAACGCTTCGCCTTCAGTAGTACTATCGATTTATGCAAGTATTTTTTTTTTAAATTTTTATAACTTTTTTTGATTTTTTTTAAAGTTTGATGGGAAAGTGGAAACCAAAAGTGAGTAAATAGTAAATAATCATTTTTTTGATAAACGCAAAGGGCAATGACCCCGGCCAGTGACCGTCCGCGACGCAGCTAGTACTATTGGTTCGAGTTTCGTATATCATAATCGTAAAACTTTTGATTTGACTGAAAATATAACTTTATTAATCTATTTTACTACTAAGATAGAATCATTTCACTGCGGGAAAACAACGACTAAAATTCCACGCTGTATAGCCTTCCGCCTGCGGTTTCACCCGCGCGTAATTTCTTTTTTTAAATATTGCTCCCACATTTACGGGATGAAAAGTACCCAATGTTCACCGAGGATAGTGTAGCTTTCCAACAGTGAAAGAATTATTGAAATCGGTTCAGTAGTTTCGAAGCATATTCAATACAAACAATCGAATCTCTTCTTTTTATAATATTTAAGCCCAAAATTGACGATGCTTTGCTTTCAATGATAGAGATCACTTTTAACACATAAACTAGCCTTCCGCCTGTGGCTTCGAACGCGAAGCTTTTCTCTCACTTTGATATTTTTACGGAATACAGCCCATTTTACTATCCATCTTCCGAACTACCTATCCTTGCTAGAATAAAAAAAATACGTCAATCCATAACTCCCGACGTGAAAGAAGCACAAGCAAAAATGCTTCACTTCTATTTCTGATATCAAAGCTGTTGGATCCAAGTGGACGGAGGGCATGTGGGTACTGAGTATTATTACGGGATAAACAGCAGCATAAATGTCCATTTTTAAGGTCTAGTGTATGTTTGTGATTTCATCAAAAACGGTTAAGTAGTTTGGGCGTAGAAAGAAAACAGACACACTGAGTTAGTTTCGCATTTATTATTTTAGTATGGATAGTTGGAAAAACTTTATTACACAATTCGTTAGAAGAAAATTATATATTTTTTACTATGTTTCTTTTTACTGCTAATTTACATAATATGTATATCACGATGCTCATGTTATAATTTACGTCGGTATGAGTACAGTCTGCATTAAATTTCGATAACTTTAGATATTGTGATGGGAAATTAGAATAATTTTCTCGGAAGTTGAGTTGTTTGGTTTTGATCGTTTGGGCGCGACTGGTCCAATTGTGAAAAATTAACAAATTCGCGATCCCATTTTTATAAAAAAAATATTGCAGGTAAAAAAGTACCAAGCGCGCCTAAACAGTTTGTAACATTTAGCGAGAAGGGGGTAGCGGATAAGTTTGGCAGATTCGACCTCACTGTGTAAAGGGGCGGGGGTCCTAGACCCTCGGGGATCATAATCCACGAGCTGTACTTGTATTTATCAATTTAAGAACGCTTAGTTAATAACGTTTTGGACTGTACGTAGTTTCTTTTTATTGCCAGTTATGTGGGTCGTAGCCCGAGACGCGGGTTAACGACGACGCCAGGCCAAAGATTGTGTTTACTTTCCACTGTTTATTGGCGATCGTCGGATGGGCATTACAGCGAAAAGTCAACGGATCGGGTGACAAGGTGAGTTAGGATGATATGGTCGCGGTCTAATGAAAATGTGGCGACATCTAACTTGATCAACAGACATCAAGCAACTCACCACCAACAGTTCTATCAACTGAACAGAAGGCGCTGACTTACGAACACGAATTAGTATGGAATCCTGCATCGCGCTAGCAGAGTTAAATTTGCGCCCGCTAGCATTATTAGCTTATTTATTTGGATTTTATGGATTTGGATAAATATGTACAACAAACCAAAGATTGGACCTTGGTCTCCGAGCACAGTCGATCTAGTTCGGAGGAAGATCTTCCACTTTTAAGGAAATATTAGATCTCCGACAAAAGTTATCTAGCTAGGGGCGACGCAGGGTTTAGGCGAACTTAAGGCGCCCAAGAAGAGGGATCACTTCGAAAAAAAAATTGCCATTTCTTGCAGTTGCATGCAGACATTGACGTTACGTTTATTGGTAATCTCAAACAAACTTCAGCTTTAACTAGCAACATGTTTTGGTAAAATCAGTCGAAATGAACTCACCAGAAACAGAAAAATAAACAATTTGCATAAAGTTAAACCGTTGTCAATAAAATTCTATCCTGTCAAAAAACAAATCGAGGTAACATTAGTGAGTCAGGCATGTTTACCTAATAAAATAATTTTCCATTATAGCGGGTGCAGTCCTTAGGTATTTTTTATTGGACCCAGAGAATAGGTAACTTTAATCATTAAGGTTCGTAAGATAGCCAGTAACAGAAACACAAACTTAATACCAAACGAGGCGAAGCGAGATCAATAAGTAAGAAGAAACAATGAAACAGCAAAACCAGCTAGTTTAATAGGCAAATACTGCATGTATTATATTTGTTTGTACGTACATATAATGCAAATTAGTTGTCGAAATTTAGGACAATGAGTACACGCTATATCTTTTCCATGTACTGGAGGAAAAACAATGCATGTCATTAGGAAAATGATTCACCAACGCTTATTATTTTATTTACCTAACTGCGTTACTATACTAAGTTTTTCGACTGCGTTGGCTAGTAGGTAGGTGTCCCAATTATTACTCTGCCGGTGCTCGAGTTGTGCAGTCAACAGATTCAGAACAGAACAGCACATCAGATTACCCCAATCTGTCAAATTTCTACAACCAAGTTTTAACTTTATTCACTTCACATAGAGTTCTCTTTTAATTGAGATTTTTTGACCAATAAGGGTAGGTTTATCGGCTGCCGTCTGTAGTACATGATATTCAGTTTTCAAAATCATTCATTGCTCTATCTATTTAAATATAAAACTCAAAGGTGACTGACTGACATAGATATCTATCAACGAACAGCCCAAACCACTGGACGGATCGGGCTGAAATTTGGCATGCAGGTAGATGTTATGACGTAGGCATCCGCTAAGAAAGGATTTTGATCAATTATCACAGGAACGGGAACCACGCGGGTGAAACCGCGGGCGCCCGCTAGTAAAATAATATATAAGAAAGGTAGAGCAAGGTCACTAGATCTTCTACTCGAATGAGCCGTTCGTCTGGGGAAGTACCTCCACGTTACAGAAGACCACAGTTATGTAGCTTCATAACTGTAACCTTATGTTTCTGTCGGTGAATAAGGTCTCAGCGCACAATAAATTAGAGAGGGCATGGTGTTGTGGTGTTAACAGCGGAAAGAACCTTTGTTAGTCAGAGATTTAAATCGTTATTAGTTGGATCGGTGAAGTGCCAATGATGCCTCTGGTGTTACAAGCGTCCATAGGCGACAGTAACCTAACCGCTAACGTGGGATAGAAAAAATCGGAGTCAGGTAAAACTAAAGCATAAACAACGACAAGCTGCAAGGCAAACTATTATTTCAACATCGAACATTTTAAGTTTTATCCTTTGTCAGTTTCTATTGTAAAGACAACAGCGTGTCATCTGACTGCAATAAATTATAAATTCAAATGTGTAGACAAAACGTTAAAAATATAATTATGAAAGAAATCTCTTTCCGATTTCATGTTATACGGGATCCTATCATTAGTTTAACCACTCAACGCCGAACCGGCACTCGGGTGCCGCATAACAATAGATTTTCTATTGTGTCTAGTAATCCGGGGCTAGAAGGATTAAGACCAAAAGGCACTGTGGGCTTGGCCGTAGATAAAGCTTGGATATAGGGGGTGGTCAAGGATTTTGAATTTACTAAGTTTAGTAATTGCTGGTAATTGCACACTAAAATATTTTGTGAATATATACTTTTGTTTTGCCAATGCTATCGGCCGTGCTTTCCGTTTTGTAGTTGTTTTAATGTATCATAATGCGTAGTTACAGTATGGGGAAGGTTCTAACATGTGACGAATTTAGTCAAGCCAAAGAAAAATCCGTTATGCCAATCATCTGAAAACACACAACCAAACCTGTCAGTTCCCGATTGATACAGCCGAATATGGTCGGGATATTGGTTTCAAACGAGGTCAAACCATACGTAGATAATCTTAAGATCACACGTCACGTCGCCAACTTAACGGCCCGGCGGAATTAATACGAATATCATTATGTAAAATTGTAGATACTGCGCATGATTCAATCAAACTCTGTCACTAGGTAGCTTCCCATTAAATCAGAAGGCGCCAAAATGTCACGCGTTAATCAATCGTGGCCGTAAATCCCGGCTGCGCGTGAGTCGAATGTGAGGAGACTTTTCATGGCCGAATTCAACTTTGTGCCTAACGCGATAAGGACAAGTTTATTAATGAACTACGTCACTACCTGTCTAGAGCTGCCGAAAGTAAAGAATAGTGGGCCGGGCCGGATTCTGTCCAGACTTTGCGTAAGGAAATTTTTTAAGCGATATCATAAACTGTTTTTAAATACATACTGCAAACGTATTTAATAATTACACTTTTTGGACAAAATCTCAAAAATCAATTCGAAACGAATATCAAAAATGTACCCCTTAAACTAGGATATAATTGATAAGATCGAGATACTAGTGTGTTAAGCAAAGTTTAAATTATCAAACAGGGATAAAATTAAATATCTATTGTCAACGAATTAAATAGATTCTATAAGTACTATTAACACATAGATTTGATTTCGAATCCGGAAATTCAAGAAGCGGTAATAAACTGGATTGTCATTATCTTTATCGTCTCATTCAAAGTAGATAACGAAATGAACATCCTTAGTTTTCCGGAAAAATTATTGCTTTGACACAACAATCGTGTCAGATTCCGGTTTTACCGAGACGAGATAACGCGGGACGTCTGTTGCGAAAATATCACAATTACCTGTTGAGTGTGTTGTCAGCTATTTTTTATGGAGTTATGGGTTTATTAATTACATGGTTAAAAGCATAGTCATTGAAATAATAAGCCAGCGCATTTATAAGTTATCACGTAAACGACAGATTGATCTTTCCTGGTTTTTTTTTATATTTTAGTTTGCCGGTAACGGATTTTTGTTTTACACTGACAGCCTTTGTAAATATTGATCTGTCAGAAAATCATATTATGCTTTTTCATATTATGTTAATTCAAAAAAAAAGCATTGCTTTCTGACCCATAAATTGTCACAAACATACAAACATAACTATCTGACATTTTATTTATTTATTTATTTAATTTTATTTAATATATTTAAACAGTGAATAATACAATGATTCTATGCTAAGGACGATGTAACATAAACCTACTTAGGTTTTACCGTACACCGCTTACAAATGCAAACATGATATTTATACAATTTTAGTTCCTTACAATATAAGTTTATGAAACAAGACAAAATAATTTGATTTTTATTTCTACTATGTCACATTGGTGACATTAAATCTCAATGTCTACAACGAAGTTTTGCATTTGTCAAAATAAACCAATGTTGTTTTTTTTTGAGTTAATGTACCTACTAGCCCAACTTGTGCAATTTCGTGGGTGTGTGACTGCCACTTCCATGTGCTAATACAGGTTCAGGGGTCAATTATCACATTATAACAACGTGAATTACCCTTACGCCCTGTCCTCGTACGGAGATTTAAATATGATTTAGCCTCGAACTGTTTGAATGGTTGCTGTCATCGACTAAAATAAATATCGGTGAGTTACATTATGGCTTTACAATGGTAGGGTTACCAATGTATGAGTATTCCCATCAATGTATTGACAATAGATTGCGTTGAGAATACCTCGAATAGGTGTTTGTGTTTCCTTGTTGGTTTGTCAATATTTTGAAGAAAGTAAAAAAAAATAATTCAACGCATTCGTAGTATAAACATCGTAACATTTGGCCATTATCATACACCTGGCAGTTAGTGTTGACGTATTTTGCAATCATTTGCAATCATGTTTGAGTATAAGGTGCTCACTCACTGTCCCCAGGTTGTACCCAAGAGTATACCCATGAGAGTCTAGAGTCCGGAGGAAATAATTATCTACAACCACAAATAAGAAAAAATAGGTTTAACCAAATAGTCGCAAAAACAATAACAGTGTTACGTCTGATTTGAATTTCGAACTAGCGCATTGAAAATTGAAACTTAAATGTTGCTTGACTTGACTGACAACCATATGTATACAAAGAGTCATCTCATGACGTAATACTAAGTTCACCTATAGTTTGTTTTATTACCAAGTTATATTTATTATAATACTTGTACATGTTAGTCAGCTGTTAATATGTAGTTAACTGCTGATGCCATGTCAAAACTTAATGTTTTTATTGTAATAAAACGATCTGGGACGGAGGAAATTCCATCTCTTAGACATAGAAGAAGTATTTAAAATATACAATACATGTGTAAAATGTACTAAGTTATTTTGCAAAGGTTTCTTCTGTTTCTTTATTTATGTATACGTTAGAAGAATAAAGAAAGTCTGTATATATGTACGTAATAGAGAGTCGATACCCATGGGGATAAGACCTGCCGTGTTACCGATCTTGACTAAAATGTATACAGGGCTTTTGAAGTATCTCATGTTGTAAGCCTATTGGGAAAACCTTTGAAGGAAGGTTATTCTAAAGTTGAAAGGGGAAAATGTTACCGAAACACGTACGTGGAATGGATGGTGTCCAAATAAAATGGATATTATCGACATCGATGGTGAATTTCAAAAACATGGAGCCTAAAACTGTGCCATTAGGTTTTCAACCCTATCATTGTGCCAAAGTATTTTTTTTGTAATTTTTTTTTCGATATTTATTCACATCTAGCGGAATTATTTCATAGTTTGTATCTTACTGTGATATAACAACGCAGATGTTAAGATATTTTTAGTCTTAGTCACTACTAACTAAGAATTTATCAAGGTTTATTGATATAGGTTACGGCACTATTTCAGTAGATCATTTCCTAGGTGACTGTACCTTGCCCCTTGATTGGCAATCATTCTTGGAAAATAAATTTACATTTAATGAAACTGATAAACTGATCTGTATTCACGACGGAATTACCACATTGCTTATTACGAGTAAGTGGAGTAATAACTACCAGGGGAAGGAAAAACTAGTTCATGTGACTATTTAAATAGTTACTTAGGCCAAGAGCTCATTGAGTATTTTTTATACTCTAACTGCCTCCATAAAGTGAGCCAAGATTAGACGACCCTAGTAAGGCAGCACTCTTTGCCGGGATTATTCCCGACTGCCCCTACCAAATCTGCCCTCAGTAGGGGCAGTCGAAACTTGGCTCATGTTTTCCCCCTTCCTATAACTAGGAAGCACCTTGCGGGCCAGTACTGCGATGCCAACGGATAGAATGCCTCGGTGTTGCGTCCGTTGTCATGGTAATTTGGGTTCTTCTATTGCTTACCATCAGGCTAAGTGGAGCCAATGTACTGAGCTACTATAAAAAAGCACATTGAGCGATATTTCCATTTAATTTTGACGGTTTTATGTATCTACTGCTCTTCCTTCATCGGTGTGAAGGGAAAACGGGAGGAGTTTATTGTGCAGTGAGAAGAAAGTCTTTAGCTTCTTGCGGTAAAGGTGCTTTAAACCATTCCTCCACCTAAAAGGTTTCAGTACTTTTGCGTACCTAACCAATCCGCTGATTGAAACTATTTGTTGAGTTCCTAGCCTTGGGACTATTCCTATATTTGCATTTTTCCTTATCTCGATTTGAGTTGGCTTAATGCTGGTATCTTGTCCATAACATAGGTTGAAGTTTTCCGTCCGAAAAGACGGGCAAAGTGATTTAGGATATATTTTTAAGCAAGTACATATTCGTATCCGCTATATCCGCATTTACTTGAAAGTAGACCTAAGAATATATTTGGATGAATTATACAATTTTATAACTCGGCATTATACCTTTTATGTTTCACGTACTTTTGATAATAGCTATTACGAGTACAATTTACCTATAATTTAGTTTTCTCAGTAAAGTAATTTTGTTTATGACTATAACGCTTTGTGCTGATTAAAAATATATTGCTTGATATTTTTGTATGTAAGCAATACATCTTATACAGCTAATCAATAGGGTAGAGAATGCAAAGAACCTTTCGGTCAAGTATTAACTAAACAAGGCTTGGGCGCGAGAAAGCCAAACAAAATTACCATTCGATGCTTGGTCGATAGATAAGCCTCGAGTGAGCTTTCCCAGAATTCCCGTTACTGCTAACCAATTCGCCACACACTTCCGATTAGCGGATGTGTTGTAGGAAATGTAAGAGTCTGTACTTATTTACAGTCTCTTAACGGCTCCGGTAAGGTTGGATTCTCGTACTGCCCTTTTGGAAGCTTGATTTCATTATTATTGTAAGTTTTACAATGTAATTTAATTACAACGATATCTTTGGCCATAAAATAAACCAAGACAAACAGTCTACAATTAAGATGAAAATTAAAGAAATACAATGTTATTTGAGAACCTATCAAAATAGTAGGCAGTGATGACACAAGTGTGTGTGTACCTACAGTAAATTTTCGTGTGATGTCGCAGGGCGTTGTACAGTCAAAAGTTGCTCAAGCGAGACGTTATCTGAAGTATTTAAAGTCGGCACTTATCGCCCCGACACGTACAAGTCATTACCGGACTGGGAACAAAGCTGCCGCTCAAAGACCCTTGCCTAATTCTCTTGATAAAGTACAGGAGTATTTTTGTTGAACCCTCTGTACACATTTCATTTCTACTAAGGGGCGGTTTCGCCACTGACAGATAAGTTTGTTATAATTTATCTCTCAGATAACAGTGATGCTGTTCTTGAAAATTGACAAAAGAGAGTACATTAATTTCGCAGTTTACACTTTACACATTGAAGTTTCATAAAAGATAGAAGAAGATTTTGACGCAATGTTTTTCTTCAAATTTCTTCTTTGTCCACCACAAAGAATAAATTTGAAGAAAGAAAGCCATTACAACTTAAAATCCTGTCATTAAACTTAAGGCGAGAAAGAAACATTCAAATGAACTTTGGCTTGTGGTTCTGGGAAGGTAGTAAAAAATTCGATTGTTCATGCACTGTCTTAGTTTCATTTCATTCACACCTTTTCTGCCTCACCTTGGCCTTACATTACATCAGTTATGCTCATTGTCAATTCAGCTTACTCATTCATATCTGAACTAATTCGGCTACTTTGGTTTTACAAATCATGTCATTCAATTCTATTTCTTGCAGACGTTAAGCTTGTAAATGTGACCTTGTGAGGCCCATAGGAGACCACCTTTAAATACCGTGTGTCATCATCCGTAAAAAACGTTGGCTGGTTATAAACTCTTATCTATAAGGAAAGTTGTATTCATATCACTAGTCTACACTGATCCATACGTTTTCTACTTTATTACAGGCGAAGCGCTAAACTGAGTTGGTTCTTGCGGTATTTATCGGTGCGGGAGGGGTGCTTTTTAGTGACGTCAAACGTATCTCAACTTTAGTCGGATTGTCTTCATCAATAGTGAGTAATGCCTCGTTAGTCTTGTAGTAAAATGGGTTCTTTAATTTTTTTACGTAGGTCGGATTTGGATTTACGTTAGCCAATTACGAGTACCTACTACCGAATATTCGTTATAATGGGTTTATTAGAATTCGTAAGAGATGTTCGCGGATTACTTATTTTCCTCTTTTTTTTACAATCGTCACGTTTTTATTTACATTTCAATGTTTCAATGTATTAGGTATCATTTCTTTGTCACGCTCAAGCTTTATCTACAAGTGATTGTTTTATTTAAGATATTTTATATAGTAGATGTCTGATAGCTTCAAAGCCGTATTGTACACCACAATGTGTTATTAACGCCGTACAGTAACTCGCGTTGTTGTTAATCTTTGTCATTGATAATGCTTTATCTAGGTACGTGATATGCTATCGAGTCTGTTTATTTTGTTATATTATACCTAAATTGTAACGTTTTTATTTTATTCCAGTAGTGGTCAATGTGTGTTATTCATAAAGGGAATCAGCCATTAGACCAACACGTTTGCAATCAAAAAAAGTAGCTACTATCACAAAGTGACAAATCTTCAACAACGATGCATAAATGTTTTTTAACACTTTACCTTATAAAATAAGGATAGCATAGAGAATACAAAGGTCAAGTTTTCTAAAACACAATCTATAGATTAGATAGGTACAAACAAACGTAAAAATCGAACATTGATTGTAACACAAGTATTATGTATTTTCAATGTACTGTTTCTATTTGTAATTTAAAAAGAAAACCGGACAAGATAAATCATAGAGTGTAACTGTAAGATCAAGTTTTGAACAGATGTGTATTATAATAATAATTGTATCGAGTATATCATCGATTTTAAATTACAACCATAGTCCGAAGCGAACAGAATCTCAGTTGCGAGGTCTTGGTTGCTTAATTTTATGTTTACCTTATTACTTACAGTGCCGCCGACGCGCACAGAAATAAAAACATACGCCCACCAATAACCCGAACGATTGGAATATACCTACTGGTAAACAAAGAACAGTGTGTTAGGAGACTCCTCAATTTAGCCGTGAAACTAATTAAGGAATAGGGTTGCGATATAAACGCAAACTTTCAAATTTGGACTATGAATACAAATCATAGCTGAAAACTTAACATAAATGACAACTAGCGACTGAAGTTACTATTATGATATTATGGTAATATGTAGTATTAATAACTTTAATTAATGCTATAATAATAGATTCTCCGAAGTTGATAATAAGAATAATCAGTATACTCGTATTATTGATGGGACACCTGGTACATAAAAACTTGCTTATAAAACAATATTAAAATAAAAGGAAAACTAGGAACAGGACCACTAAGCAGAACTGTGTACAGTAATAGAAAGTCAAAAGATATTGTCATGACGTATATGGAAGGTGCTGGAAGACTACAGAAAGAAGCGAAAAATGTTCTAAACAAAAGCAAAGCTCTTAAATGTGTAAATCTTTGATTAATAAAGTTACTGAGAGTATGTAGAAGTGCAGCAACGTTCGGGCAGAAGCTTTGTCTATATATGCTCTTGATGAACAAGTTGAGTATTGCGATTAAATCACGGTTAACAAAGGATGCAATCAATTTGCTTGACATTGCGTTATCTTGTATCTGGCTTGTATCATTTTCCGTGCGCTTTGTCTCGATCTAATCAGGCACGTTTGGAACATGATAATTCAAGCAATTCTTTTGAACTGAATGCTGTCAGACATTTATAACCATTTGATAGGGGAACACACAAACTCGTAGGCTCTGTTTAACTACCTTTGAAATGTTTTCCTTTTACCGTCGAGCTAATGGTAATGGTAATAGATATAATTTACAAACGTATTGTACGTTTTAATGTATATCTATTTAATAAAATATTAAGGTTTTTATCTCTAACAAATAGATGACTGGTAAATTTTGGGTGCAGGCATTTACAAACCTAAAAGAATTTACCAATTGTAAATTCTTAGGCATGTAAGAATTAATCAAATTTAATAAAGCTTCGTTAAAATTTGTCAACCCTAGTATGACCGCTGCGATACCGCAAGCAGTGTGCTTACAAATCGTAATGCCTTATGAATAGTGCATAGAAGTACCTTGCCTCTCCCTTCCTCATACACAGTAAAATGAGATGGAAAATCTCCAAACATGAAAGAGAAGTGAAGAGTGCAGTTTGAGCGTTAAATATCTACTTTCATTTGTTTTACCTTGTGATAAAAATTCAAGAAAGGTGTTAAGAACATTTTTGAGAATGTTCTTTTACGATTGTCGTTTTTTCTGCTTCTTATTGTAAATGAGTTGAAACTGTCAGTTCTGACTAAACTTTAAACTGCTTTATTGCCCGTGCGCGATCTTTGGTGTAATAGCCGATTTCTGAACTATTACTGATTACATCAAATCGGCAGTCAACCAATAATAAAAAATATTGGTATGGACATTGGGAAAATCTAGGAAAATCTTATGATATCAAAAGATATTGGACATATTGAAAGGTTGCTATGACGACTGATTCCGTTTCGAGAAGCGCCAGCCGTGACGGCATTGTCTGAAGATTCCTTGAAACGGCTCGTTGCGAACCAATGAGCTATACACCCGGATAATTGATCAATCAACGTAATAAAACCTCTCAGGTATTGAGCGGCGTTTTCAAAAGAACTGCCAATGAATAAAACAAACCGAAGTCATTCAGACGGCGATTCTTTACGGTTTTTCTCACTGTTTCAGAATTATCAATGTTTACTTAAATTCAATCGAAATAGATTCTATAAATAATACAGTATTACAAGATCCATTTCTTGCTGGTTAGTTGCCCCTTTTGCTCCTGCTCGTCCCTTTTGGGTGTGATGCAATGGGGGAACTGGGGAAGTTTAGTGGCTAGTGGGACGCTTAAGTTCCGAGTCTTATGCACTGTCCCAAGTTTTCCCTCGCCTCGCAGTTACGAAAGATTGAACACATTCATTAAGCATTTAGGTTTAATAACTTTGTATAATAATTGACTGAATTTAAATTATCGAGTAGTTTGTAGGCCTAGTGTTTTTGCGTAATTGCTGATAGGTACGCGCATGAAACTGGAAATTCTGGATACTAAAAGGTACATCTTCGTTAGATTACTATCACAGAGGATGTTTCGAAAGATATAATTTATATATAAGAAATTTCTAAGAAGAGATAAATAAGTTTTATAGTAATTTTGTAAGACACGTGGCCTAATTGATAGCAAGAAGTCACAGCCTATTATTTTTTTAATTACGAGCAATATTATAAAGCGATAACATAAAGGTTTGTGCTCATTGATGTAATACCTAACCTATAATGATCGAATCGTATGGATTCTTAGAATATAATCGCTAGAACGGATAAGCCATGTTAAAAGTTAGTCTCTTCTCTCTAAATAAAATGTCTACAAAAGTTATGTGGTGGGATCCTGCTAATTCTACTAAGTTTGACGAGGCAACTACCAAGAGTTCTTATTATTGACGTTACATGTTGTATTAGCATTGTGAATGACGTATGACGTCCATTAAGCGAAATACCAATTTTCGTACGTAAGTATAGTGTATTTATTGTTGTATATTTTTTGTTAAAATTATGGGTTTGGATATTAATGTTTCAAACTTTGGAAAAGAACTTGAACGCTTAGTCTCAAATAGTTATACGTACCGTTTATTTTAGACATTGATTTCGGAAAAATATACAAAAACTTTAAATGCTTGTTTAACCATGGTTTAACCGCTGTAAGATAGGTAAGAGACGACAATTTATACATAATGTCAGGTAAAATGATGTTTTGTTTAAATTGACAAAAGAGTCTGCATCATTGTTATCTAATAGATTATATCAGGATCTTATCTGAAAGCGGTGAAAAAACCGCTAATGGAATTAATAAGTATATTAATATGCTTGATGAATTTATAAAGTCGAGTCGACTTCGCTGATCGTTGGGCTGATTCACGTTATATCAAACTTTACCGGATGAAGTCATGCCAAAACCATCTTAACTGTACATATGTGTACATAATAGGTAGGTGGATAACATCAAGCTTAGATATTAGAGTTAAAAAGAAAAGAATCCTGTTACTTTAAAAAAATTAACTACTGTGTTTATTAATAATTAATATTGTAGTTACCGTAATATTAAACGAGGAAGCTGATATGAACTGCTGTAATTACCTGAAATATAAAAAGAAAATTATTTTAGTTGAAGTCAACATGACGTGTTCAAAATACTTGCGTTTAAACCACAGAAAACAGACGAATACTATTTCAAAGTGATAGCAACTATGTATTTACAGTTCCCTTTATTATAAGTTCTTCTTGAGATTTTCTGGCTTCAACTCGAGATAATTTAACAAGCAGCTAATATGAGACACAATACCTACAGCGTAATATGTCGTTATTAAAAAGGTTTGTCTCATCCTTGTGTTTGTACTAACAAGCTGTTATCTTGTTAGAATGCGCTTGGAGGATCAAAATATCGTTGTTTTTACAGTGTCTCATGTTTGAACTGGAAATTCTCGAACGATAACAGGTGTAGATGGGCGCGTCTTTGAATTTTAAGTGGCTCGAATTCTGTATGTCTGTATACATACACAAGAGTAACCGAACATTCGTTTTGCCCGATATAGTGTAGATATCGTCGACTGCGAATGAAACGCCACTGTAGTCAAGGGTAAATGAAGAAAGTGGTATTTCTTCAATGCAGAAAAGGAAAAAAGTATAATTTTGTAACTTATATTAAGTTGCCATCAAAAAGAATTCCAACAAGAATAATCAAGATTACTTATGTAGTTCAAATACCCGGATTTCTAGATTTGCCAAACCAGCAAACAAAATAACAATACTAGACGAAAAGGAATTTAATGTTAACTTACTCATACAACGAGCCAGTGGTGAATTATGATTAACGGCCTTACGGATTTTTTGATTAAGAAATATAAAAACAGCTTAATGTGTCGCCATGGCTCGTCTGGACTTTTCTTTTAGTTCATGTGTGGAACCTATTGAATTTTATTATAATAGCAGTTGTTGTGGCGGTGGGTTGTCGATTAACCTTGGGGGTTCAACCCGAGTTGCGAAACTGCTATTTCACGCAAACGGCAAAATGTATCTTGCTCATATTATTATATTGTGTATGACGACCAAGTTTTCGTTTTTGAAATTCATTTTCAACGTCACCAAAGTTTCAACCTTTGCACTCGAAAAAAAAACCCGATACGCGACATTCTCGTTCTTTATATTTTCTAATTATAAAAATTAAATGCATAATTGATCTATCACTTATACCTAAATTGTATTAACTCGTTTGAACGTAATGCTAATAATATAGGTAACAACGTTTAAATGGCTAGGAGCATAGGACAATATTGTGCCAAAGCTTTAATTCTCAGCAAACCTACAATGTGTTTCTTTTGACATACCAGTAAACTAGGATATATTTTTTTTTATGAAAGAATACCTACGTGATTGTAAGTGATCACTACTAGGTACTAAAAAAGGATAAAAAGAAGAACGAGAGGGGATAGGAAGTGAAAATGGAGGGATGAAGTTAACAATTAACAAGTTTCTGTAATTTCAATAAACAAACCTATCGTTACCTACAATCTACTAAGTATATCGATGACTGGACTATTTTTAATAACTGCTATTTAATTAATGCTATTATCTTTAAGTACACCTTCTTTGAAACCTGTTCCATATAACTTATTATTATAATGATTAATATAATTTCTGATCACGGAACCCCGCGAGTCGAGTTACAGGAAATAAAGAGGAACAAGTTGTAAATTAAATTACCATAGCGTAAATAGTATTCAATTAATCAAACCGGCTCGCTATCGATAGATAAATGTTTACGATTGTATTCATTAAAACTAATGACGAGCGATTCAACAAAACTCGGGCACGGGTGTGTCGTGAGTTCGTGACGTCACGCATTAAAATAAACAAAATAACATCTACGAATGTCGCATGAACAGCTGAGATCGCGATCTCCACAAATTGGCAGGAGTTCAGCGTAAACACAAAGGTTGTTGACGCCTTTTCTCTGATAAACAGTGATTTGGGTTATCGAGGCAGCGATAACAGAGCTGCTAGCTGTAGGAAACGAGCTACAGGTGAACTAATGTGAAGGCAAATAGGAATTGTTAACCTAATTTATAAGGGAAAATTCTAATAATATATATCTGATGCGCTTAATAACTACATAAGAATAAAGATGATTTGATTTTATCGACTTAGGCCTCTGCCCCACAATTATTATTGTCCATTATTAGGCTGACACTACGAGTGGATATACCTACATACATACTTGTATGTGCAACCAGAATTTGGTTTAAATAATAAATTATTCTACACAATATTAACAGAAACGAGAAATTAGGTCATAAGACTCATGAACAATGACTGTTTAAAACATTGTAACATTTAGGAAGACAGAGGAAGACAATGAAATTAGACATTAGTTGACTAGTATATTTTTTACGTACTTTATAATGTCAATAAACTCTTGACTATAAACTAACAATGCCGACATGGCACATAAACAACAACTATTTCCCGCTTACAATCGTGCAATTAGGTTCGTCTGAAACTAATTGCATCTGTCTAGTCCACATATCCATTCATGAACCTGTTATGTGTATGTACTATGTAAGTATTATTGCTCAATATTGTTAAACGTTTCAAATTCCCAGGACAATGAGTCGGCGGAAAATCATATTATCATGAAAATCCGATAAATACTGGTAGGCCCTATCAATATAATGAATCATGAAACAGTAAGCAATTGGACCTAATGTGAGCATTCATAAAATAAAGCTAAGATTTTCAAAAATTGAGCTGAATGAATATTTGTGTTTCTAATAGCTAAGGTGATTCCAGGTGATTCATCTCCACCATAAGTTACCTAAGGCGTTATTGTCTCAGCATTGGCTTGCATTTCAACTTCATAAATTAACATAATATTACCATGGTAGAATAACTAAACAATGACGTTAGCGTAGCATATCGATAGACGAACGTAACTGATGGATATATTTAGATGCCAAACTCATTGAGGAACGCAGACGCCAGTAACCGCAATAGTTTGCTTTCAATCAATTTTATGCTCGGCCGAAACGGTGGCTATTTAGCTCTTAAAACGTTAATTGAACAGCCGCCAACAGTGCCTACAACAAATACACTCTCTGCAATTATGGCAGGAGTGGAGTCACTGCAGAAGGACCTAGAGGAAGTTAAACACATACTACAGGGTCCCAAACCTGCCACAAGACGTGACGTCACAGAGGAGCTGAAAGCGGCTACAATACCCTTGGTGGACAGAACTCGCGAGATCCTCGAAGAGATAAAAGAGGTCAAGGATGTGGCATACACCAGTGGTGGCCCACAGCCTTTGGGGACAATGGGCCTCGCGGCAGAGATGGCCATGGCTGACACGGCGACGCAGATAGAGTCTTTAATAAGACCTCTACGAGCGGACGTGTCGGAGGTGGCCTCCCAATCGAGAGCACTCAGTAAGACCCTCACGTGGGTAAACTCTTCCCTCAAACAACCTACGCAACCTATCGTAACGGGAAGCCATAAAACCTACGCTTCCGCGGTCAAGGCCAAACCCTCCCCAAAATCGAGTCATTCTCTTATAGTCTCCTCGACGGACCCAACAAAAACTGGGGACAATGTCTTGGAAACATTGAGGGACACACTCGACTTCAAATCGACGGGAGTCACCGTCGACAGGGTAAGGAAAGCCAAGAACTGCAAGGTGGTTCTAAGTTGCGAAAGGGAGGAGGACGTCAAGCGCCTACAGGAGAGGATCGTTAAAAACTCCACGCTAAAGGTGAAGGAGGCAGTAACATCCAACCCCCAAGTGTGCATTAAAAGTGTCATGGCATACCACACAAACGAAGACATCGTCGAAACCATCACGGCCCAGAACAGGAAACTGTTCGTAGAGCTAAAGGGCGACGAAAAGACGATGAGAGTGAGGTATCGCAAGCGAGCACGGAACCCGCTTCAATGCCACCCGGTGCTGGAAGTGTCACCAAAGCTGCACAAGCGCATGCTTGAGGCGGGCTTTGTCCACATAGGTCTTGAAAAAAGACCAGTGGAGGACCAGTCCCCGCTAGTACAATGCGCTAAATGTCTCGGTTTCGGACACACCAAAACTCTTTGCAAGGAAAGCGAACAGCTCTGCAATTATTGCGGAGACAAGCACTCCTGGCAAGAGTGTCCGAGTCGCGAGGCAGGCACCCCTCCACAATGCAAAAATTGTGAAAGGGCTAAAGCCAATACAGCGGACACAACTCCACACGTGGCATTCAGTCCCACATGCCCCCAGTGGCAAATCTGGGACAATATAGCGCGTTCCCGCATAGCATACTGCTAAGGGCACCCCAACACCAACCCGCTCAGTCGCCCAGAGTAATAGAGGACACACAAGGCTTAAAATCATCCAAGCCAACTTAAGGAAGTCCAAACAAGCCACTTCCGAACTCCTACAAGCAGCAGAGGCACAGGGAGCGGCGATAGCATTAGTGCAGGAACCCTATGTGGGTTCTACGGGTAATGTGAAACAGCCGCCAGGCACTAAGGTTATTCAGTGCTCCATTAACAGGCAAAAGCCAGTCAAGGCCGCCATAATAGTCTTCGGGGACAAGCTGAGGGTAATTCATGACCCCCAGCTGGTAACTGAAACCGAATGTGCGGTACTACTAGAAGCCGGAACCCTAAAGCTAGGAGTTGTGTCCTTGTATTACGAAGGAGACCAACCTATAGAGCCGTATATCGAGCGCACCAAAGCGGTATGCCAAAAGCTCAACACTAATAACATCATACTCGGGGGAGATGTCAACGCCTGGAGCCACTGGTGGGGCAGCTCGACTGAGAACCAAAGAGGTGAGGCATACAGCTCGTTTCTTAACGAAGCAGATTTCCATGTCCTTAACACTGGTAACACACCCACTTTCGAGGAATATCGGCGAGGGAGGCTGTGCACCAGTTACGTGGACGTCACAGCGTGCAGCACCCCACTTTTAGGGAAAATAAAAGAGTGGAAAGTCGACCGAACTCTGACCACATCAGATCACAACGCCATTACGTACGTTCTTGCTGTGGGGGAAAGGCTGCAACCCGTAGCGTACCCCACGACAAGGAAATATAATACAAAAAAGGCAAATTGGTCGGAGTTCGATAGACAATTACACAAATCCCTCATAGACAGGAATATAACAGCCGAATCTATCGCAGGGGTGTCAAGTGGGGAGGACTTGGATACTGTAATCGAAAGCTACACAGCCGCTATCCAGGAAGCGTGCGAAAGCGCAATTCCGCATGTAGCAAAAAGAAAGAGTAACGCCAAACCACCATGGTGGACTGATGCCCTTACCGAGCTAAAAAAAGACGTGCTCCGGAAAAAGAGGCGCATCAGAAACGCCGCCCCACCAAGAATTGAAACAGTACTGCAGGAATACCGGGAGGCCAAAACGCTTTATGCGGAAAAATCAAAAGAGGCCCAAACGGAGAGTTGGAAAAAATTCTGTTCCACGCAAGAGAGAGAAAGCATGTGGGATGGTATATATAGGATCCTTAGAAAAACAACAGGTAGACAAGAGGACATGCTCTTAAGAGGTACAGAGGGGCAAACACTAAGCCCCGACGAATCGGCAAACCTCCTAGCCGAAACCTTCTACCCTAAGGACTCTATATCCACAGACCAACCATACCACACACTTATAAGAAATCTCACAAGGAATGGATCTCCAGAGGAGGAAAGCAAACTGTCAGCGGAGGACCCCTCTTTCACGATGGCTGAAGTGGAAGCTGTGCTTAAGACACAGAATCCGAAGAAAGCCCCGGGACAGGACGGGTTCACAGCAGACATTTGCGCAAGAGCCATCCGCAGCGGGGCCGATGTGTTCATGGCAATAGCAAATAAATGCCTAGCCATGCCATACTTTCCTAAGCTGTGGAAGTCGGCGCATGTAGTTATTCTACGTAAACCAGGAAAGGATGATTACACCCAACCTAAATCATACCGCCCCATCGGACTTCTATCTGTACTGGGGAAAACGGTAGAAAAATTACTGGTGGGACGACTCCAATGGCATCTACTTCCAACTCTTAGCCATAAGCAGTACGGTTTCATGCCACAGCGCGGAACCGAGGACGCCCTCTATGATCTGATGGATTACATAGCCAAAGAACAGGCACAGAAAAAATCCATCATTATAGTATCACTAGACATAGAGGGGGCCTTCGACAACGCGTGGTGGCCGGCTCTCAAACACCAACTACTACAGCGCAAATGCCCCAGGAACCTCTATAGGGCGGTGGACTCATACCTATCGGATAGGAAAGTAGTCGTGCACTACGCAGGGGCATCGAGAGAAAGGGACACAAATAAAGGTTGCGTACAAGGCTCAATTGGCGGCCCAACCTTTTGGAACCTCATCTTGGACCCCCTACTGCAAAGCCTATCCAGGGAGAGAGTCCACTGTCAAGCCTTCGCGGACGATGTAGTCCTGGTCTTCTCCGGAGAAACGATCTCCGAGATGGAGGATCAGATCAACTTAGTGCTAAGCAAGACATTGGAGTGGGGCAAACAGAACAAATTGAACTTCGCAGCACATAAAACCAACGTTATGCTGCTTACAAAAAAACGGAAGTTCAATCCTCCTAAAATCCAAATGTCAGGAGTTCAGCTAGCATTGGTTGACGAGATCAAAATCCTCGGGCTCGTCATAGACAAAAACCTAAACTTCAAAGCACACGTAACCGCCGTCTGTAAGAAGTCTACGGACATTTACAGGAGGCTGGCGCGTGCGGCGAGGGTAACGTGGGGTCTAAACGGAGAAATTATTAGGACCATCTACGTGGCGGTAATAGAGCCCATAATCACATATGGGGCTAGCGCTTGGGCGTCGGCAAGTCAGCTCCAGATGAACAGGAAACAGTTGGATACCATCCAGAGAGGCTTTGCACAAAAAATTTGCAAAGCACACAGGACAACGTCCCTGACGTCAGTCCAAATACTCTCGGGAACTCTTCCACTAGACCTGCGCATCCAAGAGGCAGCCACACTTTACAAGGCAAAGAAGGGCATCACCAGTGACTTCTTACCCCCTGGCAGGAGACTGGAGGATAAAGTGAAGTTCAATGACCTCCCCCACCCCTCCACAATCACTGCCATGGAGTACGAACTCCTCGAAGACATGGATCCACAAACCCAAAAAGACCACCATATCGTGGGCCCACAAGTATACACCGACGGCAGCAAATTAGAAGGGAAAGTCGGTGCGGCTCTCACATGGTGGGAAGATGGGAAAGAGACCATGAGTGATACCTTCAGCCTGCACCCGACATGCACGGTCTTCCAATCGGAACTCTATGCGCTCCACAGGGCGGTGCTGAGGGCAAAGGAGAGCGGAAGGGACACAGTAAACATACTCAGCGACTCTAGATCGTCGCTCGAGTTGCTGTGTAACCCCAAACTCCTTCATCCCTTAGCTAAAGCCATAAAGGAAAACATAGCGGAGATTTGTGCGGCCGGAAAACAAGTACGGCTCTTCTGGCTCAGGGCTCATGTCGGAACAGCGGGTAATGAAAGGGCGGACGAGCTAGCAAAATCAGCGGCAGGCTCTGAGAAACCGACCCCAGACTATTCAGAAGTACCGCTGTCCTATGTCAGAAGAAAAATCAGAGAGGAGTCAGTTAAAAAGTGGCAAGACCGCTATGACACCTCTGCTACGGGTTCAACCACGAAGCAATTCCTCCCCAGTGTGGACAAAGCGTACCGCATTGTGAGAGGAACGAGGATGACCCCACCTCAAATACAAATTCTGACGGGACACGGTGGATTTGGTGAGTATTTGCACCGGTTTAAGCTGAAAAGCAGCCCCGGATGCGAGTGCGACCCAAATAAAATCGAATCAGTCTGGCACATTCTACTAGAATGCCCACGGTTCCAAATGGCCAAACACGACCTGGAATGCACCATTCAAATGGAGCTGACTAAGGAAAATATCCCTCAAATACTGGACGGTGCTAAAACAAGACCCAAGTTTCTTCAATACGTAGAAACCGTAGCCACCACGGCCACGAGGCGAAACAGCACCCTAAACCAGTCACCGGACTCGACACAAACAATTACCACCAACAACAGTAATACTACATCCACAACACAACAGACACAGGTTCAACCACCAAAACCAACACTAATCACAAACATACTCTCAGCTGGAGAACCGGGAACGGCAGGAGTAAGGCTGAGGGGTGTGGCGTTATTCATGGACAACAACACTGAAAAACTGGGTATTTCCTTCTGCAATGCTCCTGCCAGAAACAGTGTCTGCATCTCTCCGGGCCTCGGCGCTCTACTAAACGGAAGCACTTTCAAAACGTCGATGAGACGTAAAGCCTTCAACGAACTCCCAGAAGTGACAGTTGAACAGCAGAAGTGCAGAATAGTGCGAAAGAACAACAAAACTATCGCTTTGTTCTGCACTGAGTTGGAATTCACTGGGTTCGAAAAGGCATGTAAGGTGCTGACGAGGATGGGCGAGAGGGCAGCGGAAGGATTGACGACACCAAAGAAAATCAGCGTAGATGCAATGGTCGTAGGCTACCACAAAGGGAACACCGAAGACTACCTAGGTGTCCTGGAAGCCTCGAAATATCATGAGGTCGTGGTATACGAGGACAGAGGACAAAGCCTCAGTCACCTTATACCACGACCTCCCGACCAATGCGCCTCCACACCACCCACAGACTGCTGGGATCACCCGATAGTCGGAAGTGACATCAGTGGGTCCGAGCGGCTGGAAAACAGGGTGCGTCAAGAGGCCATTGAAGCAAGGCAGGGTGCAATTGACCCGGATAGTGAGAAGGACAACGAACGGACACTTTCCTCCATAACGACCACACTTAGCAGCGCATTCCAATCCGTTCCTGAGACAGTGGCCAAAAAACTATCCAGATTGAGAAGGAACGCGGCGGTCGAGAAGGCGGTCCAACTTTTCACCAAACGTCTCCCACCGCCAAAAAAGGACAACACACCCAAAATTATCCGCACCCTGGCGGACATGGGACAAGTTACATCTCCTATCCTCAGACCGGCAGAAGGACCACAAGACCACATGCTCAACGCCTTTATTGAATTCGTAGCAGTAACAAAGGAGACTCGCAAAGTAAACACTTCAGTTTGCCACAACATCATGCAAACATACAAACGAGGTAATATGGGACTGCTGCGAGTTCAACTAAAGGAAGCGGAGGCGGCGATATATAACAGCGACTCATCTATGGTTATTCATGGACAAAGGTCGGGGTCGTATATGGCGGCATACAGCGACGCGTGTGGATTTGTGGGACTGGACGAGGAACGGAGCGATGAGGAGAAGGGAAAACTTGTCTTTACAACACCACCCCATGACCCTATAGTGGTAGTGGCAAAGTGCACCAAGGTGATGCTCGACGACAGGATCCTAGAAATGGCGAATACTATTTCAGGGGATCTGTCCGATGGCAAAAAACCGGAGCACTGGACCAAACCAACTATCTCATGGGTCAATGGAGTCCCAGGTTGTGGAAAAACCACATGGGTAATGTCCCAAATAGACGCTGAACGGGACATTGTTGTTACAACTACGACCGAAGCAGCGAAAGACCTCCGTGAAAAGCTGGAGACAAGAATTGGAGACAGGGCTAAGAAGAGGGTTAGGACTATGGCATCCCTTTTAGTAAATGGCATGAGTGAAGGCGAGTCTTGTACACGCCTTATGGTGGACGAAGCCCTCATGAATCATTTCGGATCCATAGTGTTGGCCATCCAAATAGCCAAAGCCAGCGAGGTCACGCTACTGGGAGACAACAACCAACTCCCCTACATAGACCGCTGTAACCTTTTCAAACTGGAATACAACAGACCCAACAAAATAACACCAATAACAAAGGAATTGTTATGCACCTACAGAAATCCACAGGATGTCGCATATGCTCTAAACGAGATATACAGCGGCATCTATTCGGCAAACACTCGAACCAAATCTCTGTCCCTGAAGGGCTTCTCGGGCAAAGTGATACCAAAGTCGGAACGTACATTATATCTCGTTCACACCCAGGCTGAAAAGGCAAGCCTCATCAGCCAGGGATACGGCAACGACGAAGGATCACGAACCCTGACCATCCACGAAGCACAGGGACAAACGTTCGAGTCTGTGGTAATTGTGCGAACAATTCCTAAAAAATCCCACCTCCTTCAAAGCGTCCCACACGCAGTAGTAGCCGTCTCAAGACACACTAAAACCTGTGTCTACTATACAGACAACCCCAACGATGATGCTACGGCACGTCTTATAATGCGGGCTGAGAGGGCTACACCAGCGAAAATAAGGGACTACAACCTACGGATGGCAATGCGTCAGGGTGACTCGGTCGTTCTAAAAAAGCTGTCGGAACTTAGTTCCCAACACAACTAGCAGCGATCCCATTTCCCTACAATCCTACAGCCCCACTACCCATCACCCCAAGTACGCGAAGGTGACGACATGTCAGGGTGGTGCGGCAAAAACTTTTTCCAACACTGTAAAGTTAATTACTTTATTTATCTTTAACCATTCAATCGTTGTACATTAAAAAAAAAAAAACAAAAAAAAAAAAAAGCAACAAAAAAAAAATACAAAAAAAAAACAATGATAATAATAAAAAAAAAATACAAAAAAAAACATGATAATAATAATAATACACATATATATATATATATACGTAAATAATTTTAAAACAACAGACGATGTGTATGTACTAGCAATAAGCCTTTAGTTTAAGTACTAACCCAACATTTTGTCTCTGCGCGGAGCAACATGTAACTTAACACTAACCCAAAATTTCAACTCAACAAAGGCACGGACCCAAGAGTCTGTGGAAAAAACTATTATATAATAAAAAAAAAAAAAAAAAAAAAAAAAAAAAAAAAAAAAAAACGTTAATTGAACGGAATTGTTTCTTTATTTGTTACTGTTGATAGACTTTGACCAATTAGTTAAGCTCATATGTATAAAAGAAGAAAAATAATAAGATAGCCACATCTTCAGACTTCATCAAAAAACGAAAAATTAAACGCTTGTGTAAGTATATTGAAAAAATATATGTAATCCAATCTATGTCAACAATATGAGAGGGTAAATTAAAATATAATGGGAACCTCTGGCATTCTTCCCGTGGTTAACGAAATTTCGAATCTACTTTTAAGAGGTGAAATCCAATATGCTTAATCAGCACATTTGCAATAGAAAAAATATTCTTTGACGGTAATTGAAGCCAGGAAGTCGAAGTCATGGCCCGCACCTTAAACCATCAGGTCAACGAGGCCTTGTAGGTACGTAATAGTAAAAACCATCCCGCATTGCATGTCATTGTTTCACTGCGTGCATTGGAAAATGCACCAAACCTCTACGCATTAGAAACACACTAGAGTTAGTGCCTTGGTTTTTTCCTCATGGTGACGCTTGAGGTAAGGTCGAGTGACGGTAATTTATTGTACAAAGAACGCGTAGTGTTATAAATAAGATCAAATGTATTTAGGATTTCAACTAGAAACGCTTGTCACGTTGGTCTCGTGGACGATTAGATACTTAAACCGTTTAAGTATCTTACCGAAATCGCGAGTCCTGAGTTTTCGGGTCGAGCAAGGTAGAGCAACTGATTAGTTATTTACGGATGCAGCTCGGGTTTGTTATCACCAATACCAAAGGGCAAATGCTGATAGGCTGATAATACTTATTCGCCAATTCTGATTGAGTTCGTCATAATAACGAATTTTTATCGTCAGAATCATATTCAGAGAGGAGGCACGTACCCAATAGTAGGGCCAGCGAGTAGGGTTGATTAGATAAAAGTACAACATTTATTAAATTACTTTTTTTCCGGAAAAAGCGAGATTTTGTCTCATTTAAAATCCTACAGTTGTAGCAGCTGGTACAACTATTCGAGTATCAATAAAAGTTAAGGATGAAATGTCATTCAAATATATTTACATAAAACAAAAACAGGCATACCTATAATCTAGATTGCAATTTCCAATGTAACGTGTTGTAAGAATGAATCACCGAGATTCTGTGATAAAGACCACGGTACAGTTATGTTGTGTAATCGGTTGGAAATCCTGCTTTTACGTACGAGGATGCTGGCCGTATTATCTTTTTACGATTTTTCTTGGAGCTTTCGAACAACTTTCAGCTACGCTTAATTGATTCTGGCAGGCGACGAATTTTGCTAAAAAGTGTGATTGGAAATATGCGGTTTTGCGCTGAAAAAATAATTCAGAATTAGTTTTACCATAAAACTGGAGCATCTCATCGAATATTAAAACTATTGCAGATCTTCACTTTATAAAAGTGCAAACTGTAAGTTCTATAAACTAGCCAATGTTATTACGCACTAGAGAATGCAATGCATGTGAATTATCGGATAGGGAAATCCCTGTATTTAGGCCAATAGACGATACTATTATAGTAGTTTTCTGATACGGACTTTAAAAGAATTTTAAAAGACTGTTGTTAATGAGACCTTGAAAACATTTGTGTTTAGGTCTTTTGTGAAAAACGAGGTCAGGTGGTTTGTATTCGTAAGGACACAGTAATAAATAAAAAAACATCTCTGGACATTATTCACATAGGGCTATCTTGCCCTAAACTAGCATTAGCTTGTGCTAATTTGTGTGCCAGAAAAAAAGAAAAAAAAAATTGTATGTAAAATAATGGTATATGGAATGTCCAGGAATGGTGATCACAGCCGCGTGTCTAATAAGATCAGTCACATTTTGTATATCTGTAATCTATTTTCGTATGGCCGTAAAATTAGAAATATTATATCTTATATCTAAATAGTCAAATCCATTTTAACTCCGCAGTGTATCATCGCCAACCCAATTGTGTCAATGCAAACAAGCTCTGGCTTTCACCATCTCCGAACGCTTCAAATTTTGAACAACGTTTAAGATTCAAAGGTTTTTACCGCTTGGCACTTCGTCCAGTACGTGTTTTATCTTTGTAACTCGTGATTGCCGCCCACTGTTAAAAAACGAAGTATAATTTACAACATCATCGAGTCCGCGTCCGTCTCAAGATCAAGTGCTTTTGTAATCGAAAGATTCTCACAAGGACGCATATTGTGACTCATCTTAAGTCACAGCCTTGTCTGCTTTGAGATCGAGTTTGTATTTCTTGGTAATTATTTCGTCATATACTTTCGAATCTTTCTCTATACGGAACTTAATTTTAGAATCATTCATAAAATAAATGCAGATGTTGACTGACTGACCCACTTTTCAAACCACAGACGAAAAAGCTGAACCTTAAAATTGTGTGTACAGGTTTCTTGGATTAACTTGTTTGTGTGTAAGGTAGTGGTGAAGTCCTGCTGACGGCAAGCATTCCAAAGTAGCCGAACTTTTATGATGCTTCGAAGAATCCGTTTAAATACCATAACCGTCAGACCTGCGGGCGTGATTATTACTATTTTGTTTCGTTCGTGATTATTATTATAACTAAATATGATGATCATTTTGCGTTTAAAACATGTAATAAGTATGCAGTAGAGAAGTTCAAACCAGCTTTCACTATTAAGTTTAAACGTCCGGTTATTTTACTCTACAAAATAGGTGCAACGATTCTCTTGACGGTAGTTAAGAGATTATTATTAGAAACAATAACAAGTGTGAAGAAGATTTTTAGTATAAACATCTTACATGAGACCATTGTCTCCTTGCAAGTTAATTTGTTGAGGTAAAGTGCTATTCCAAGAAAAGTCTTTGTTCCCTTAACTACTAGGTACATATAATACTCTTAGGTAGATTGTCGGTCGTTACGGCTGTAAATAAGTCGATGAAAAAAAACTTACATTTTATTTTGGTCACTTCTTAACCTACCTACGGAAGATATTAGGGCACATGATTTTTGTGTATGTGTTTCCATTTTTCCGAGTCATCGTTACTCTTTGTAATCTTCCTTTGTTTCTTAAACTTAAAGTTAATATAAAAGCGTTTAATTATAAATTGGTATAAAATATAAGGAAAATATCGCATTTGATTTATAATCCATATCAATTGTAAAGTGCTATGTGTTACACTAGCATTACACATCTGCATGACACATGCTACTTCTTAAAATAAGACAAAAAGCTATCAGCGGAACTGATT
The DNA here is from genome assembly GCA_949319885.1 of Mecyna flavalis. NCBI lineage: Eukaryota > Metazoa > Arthropoda > Insecta > Lepidoptera > Crambidae > Mecyna > Mecyna flavalis. Next base: position 15,731,263 of record OX439426.1, read on the forward strand.
TGCATAATAAATCAAGTGCATTTTGTAACATATTGTATTTTTAGCATTTTCATTTCAAAGGTTTTCTAGGAGTTTCTGTAGTTTTTATACTAGAACTATTGTAACTGGGTGTGAATTGGACATAATTAGGCGTCTCTTTTCAAGGGTGACGTCATATTTGTTAACACGACGCGCGTGCTGAACACATGGTTGCGTAGACAAATGTTTAACTGAATTTAGTTTTTAGCTGAATACTCAGGGTATATTGGTATAAATTATATGAGTAATGTTGTTGTCGTTTAAAATTGCTTTAGGTGAGTAGAAGTGCATTGCATTACGTCACTAGTTCGAAGGTGATTAAAAAAATCTTCTAGAAGGAACTAGTCACAAAACAAAAATAACATAGGTATCAGTCTAGTGGTTTAAGTACTGACTTCTGAGCGAAGATGTCGGGTATTAAACCCAGAATGGGATACCTATGGGATGGGATATTGAAAAGGCTGGTATATGCATCAACGACAGACTTGATAGTCAAGAAGTTAGCCGGGGCCTGTACTTGAAAGCAAGAAATGTCGCGGTACATCGTACGAAATACGTAGGTATGTATAATGAATTAAGTGGAAATGTTTTGTTATTTGTCATGTCGAGGTTTTGCGTTACAATGCCAATATGAGAAGTTGTTTTCTTTAAAGTATATTTATGAGTATATTTTTTGAAACATTATACCTGTCACCGGCACTTCTAAATATATCTAAATATATATATATCTCTGGACATTATTCACACAGCGCCATCTAGCCCCAAACTAAGCATGAGCTTGTACTATTGGGTGCTAGACAACGGATAAATTACTTATATACTTTTTTTTTTGTAAATACATACATATTATACATAGAAACACCCAGACCGATACAAACAGACATGTTCATGCACACAAATGTTTGTACTGTGCGGGGATCGAACCCGCGACCTCTGCCCCCCTAGACAAGCGGCATTTATGACGTTCGTTATAGCTCAATTTGCGATAGCGAATGTCAAATCCCATACTTTCAACACGTGACTTTTCTATGGCATCTGTCAAATCCATACAATTTAAAGTTAGCGAATTTCGCCAGCTATGAAGCGATGTCATCTTGTCTAAGCCCCCTGGTGTAATAGCCGACTTCTCGACCATTACACCAAATGGCTCGTCAAAGTAACCATATGAAACTTTTTTTATACATTGTTTTAACCACTCAATCCCGAACCGGCACTCGGGTGCCGCGTAACAATAGATTTTCTATTGTGTCTGGTAATCCGGGGCTTGAAAGATTAACCCATTATACTTTTTAAAATCGTTTTTCTTCGTTTCTGAAACGGCTTTTTTTCTGGAGGTCTTGTAGGTATCTGTTGTAATCAAGACCACATCGATAGTACCTAATATTGTCACGCATCGCATCCAACCTGTTAAGCGACGAATTACCGATTTATATATCTATCTATCCGGGGTCTAAGCATATAAACAGGCTCAACGTTATTGTTTGCTGCATGCAGCATTATATCTTTAAATATTTAAATTAAGATTATTCAAATAACATTCTGGGGATTTATTTAGATCAAAATATTCCTAAATCTGGTGAAATTTCAGACCAAAACTAGTGAAAAAAAAATCTACAAGGTGGCAACATTGCAAACAACAGATTAATATATTTGTAGTTCGTAGCCTATAGATATATGTATTTATTATAGAAGTTCTTAAAACTGAGGTCAGCCAGGCTCATCATCATCTTTTATTTTAGAATGGAATCGGTCTAGATAGTTTATTTTTGTTTGTTTTTATACGTCACGTACACGATCGCCTCACAACACAATAGCATTTCTAGTACCAATAAAAAGTAGCATAATTTTGATAATTGTAACTGGTCTTTTGAAGACCAAGTGAACGAAGGGTAAAGAACAGAATATAATTACTTAACGGCGACTATTTGATTGCAGTGTTATAATTAGGTTAATTAATTAATAGTAAAATTAATTTAAAGGAAGTCACGTCTATTTAATTTAAAATGTATCAATTGTCTGCGTGGATAGAAACGTATCAAATGACTTAAATGACGGTAGATTTCATCATTAAAAATTCTTCGTTTGACACATACCCACAACATTTTAGTAGAACGGTAGCTGTAGCCACGATTGCTGTAACGCAATCGAAAAGTCGTTTTTTTAGAAATGAATAACACTGAGATTTTAATCCGCATAAGTTGTTTTATGTAATGAGTGATAACAAATCTTACCTTACTAAACTCAGATAAATAATACTAAGCAAGTCGAATAAACAAAGTGAAAAATAAACACATTAGAGCACTTTCCGTTGAATCTTTCGACAGACGTCATTACAAAATAAATATGGCAGACGTAAACGAGATAGGCAAGTAGGAGCAAACATTTCCTCGTAAATAGTAGACGAAGCAGAAAGACGTCGAATCGAATAAAAGCAAACGGAAACGGAACAGATGAGGGCGGAATGGCGGAATTGAATCAGCGCCGCTGTGTCGTTTATCAAGGTTTGACATTTTTGCTATTCGTAATGCACGTCTGACAACCGATTTGGTTCTCTCTCGTTCAAATAACATTCGTTCATCCCAGCCGGGTATGCGGGTTTGATCCAGGCGCGGTCGCAGCCTGAAATTTTGGAGGGGGTCACTTTTTTTTTTGGAGGAGACTGCGTTTTTGTACCATAACCGCAGGCTAGCTAAACCTGCGGCCGTGTGTGGGACTCGAGACTAAGCGTCCACTACACACTAAACTCCCCCAGCCAGGCTTGTGGCTATTGACCAGCCCGGGTCACTCACTAGGTACCTTAGAAAAAGGAAACTTGTAAGTGTTACAAAATAATATATAATTAATAATTATACTTATGGAATTACCACCATTCACCACCATTATTTGGCAAATTTTTAAAATTTTTCAATTTGACCTCAGATTTTGGGGGGGGTCATGTCCCCTGTGACCCCCCCCTTCGGACCGCGCCTGGTTTGATCCCCGCACGGTATGAACATTTGTGTGCATGAACGAATAAGTCTGTTTATTTCGGTCTTGATGTACAATGTTTACAATAAGAATAGTATGAAGTTTATCCATTGTCTGGCACCCTTTAACTTGAGGTTTAGTGTGAAGTCCAAGGACATTATATTTATTATTACAAACTTTACAGAAGATATTAAATGGTTTAATTTTGTAATCACTAGTCACTATAAATTTAAAACCTCTGGTGTAAACTGAAATGACAATTTTGAGAGATCGATTAAAATACGACTGAAATCAATCAATGGCTGTCATGCTTTTAGTCTTGGCCTTGTCGCACATTTTCCGCCATTTGAAGGCTACCCTTATCACCAGTCTTATTTTCTTCTTAGACATTCTTGTCATGAGGGCCATAATCACTGTGTACAATAAAAATAAGAGACTTTTCTGAAAATTTTAGAAGCTGATGTTGTTTTTTGGCGAAAGATAATAAAATATAAATCTCGGTAATTTTTATTTGTCTGAAAAGACTATTAAAATTCAAGTATGACTCGATTCATTTTACATATTTTCGAATAAAAGCTTCACCTTGCGAATTTACCGTTCAACAACTTAAAAAACGACAACTTCTCACCGTCTAATCCAGTTCGACAAAAAAAGGATGTTGTGTGGCTAGTTATCGAGAATTCGAGACATACCAAATAAGATGTATGTAATTGTCCAAGAGTAAAGGTCACTTCGGCTGAATCACATCGTGACGGTGTGAATGATCGAATTGCTATATCATAAATCACGACTCAGTCTATTATGTCTTTAGCTTTTACTATAGAACAGAATGGACTTCAAAGTTTGATAAGCAGAACACGCCAAGAAACAAGTAAGGGAAATCGCTGTACCAAATTTCAAGATTTAAAGTAAGGATTTGGTCTAACCTTGTAATGTGGTTTACCCAATAAAAAAATAATACTCGTTGAAAAAGAATTGAGTTCTCTGAGTTTTAATTCGTATTCAATTAGACATTTCTTACAATCTTAGCGTTGAATGTGGTAATGATGCAAACAAAAACGATTTTCTTTACGACTTCCTCAAAATGCAAACAAAAGTGCGGGCGAGGCGGGCGGCGCGCATTGTAAGCTGAATCGAGGCATCCACTGGCGTCCCGGGAATGCACCGACCACTTCTCAGAACGGTATTTGCAGGGTTTTCACTACCACAGTAAACCTTTTTTTCAATAAAAATAAGTAAATTTATAACATGGTAAATTCGGAATTTAAACACGCAGCAGTGTGTCCGAACCACCGTTATACGAACCATTTCGAGTTACTTGAGTTTTGACCCCTTTATGACACTAAAACTATTTGATTTACGTCTGGCACATTTATAAAAGCTTGTAAAAATAATTTTATTTAAAAAATCATATCGATCATGGCTCTTTGGCATCTCTAATTCAGTGATGGTAGACGATTTTGGAAGTTTTGGTGAAACTAAATATGATGTTAACTTATGCGATTAACTCATTTATTTTAATGTAGTTTATTGCAATAATGTAAATGACAATGTCATCATAGGTACTCCTACTAATTTAAGAGGGAACGAAGAAAAATTACGCGCTCGCTAAAGCAGACGATGCGTATATATTGCGTTCCTTCATTTGGCAGACTGCTATTGTTGGAATATAATCGAAATATAATACCGCTTTTTGTCCAGTTGTTATTAGTTATTGTTGTAACTTGTAACTACAACAACGCAACGTTTTGTGTTTCGGTAATCTGGCGTGAAAGGACCAAGAATAAATCTTTTCATAAATTTTAGAAGCTTCATAAAGCGCAAAAAAAGAAGTCTACCTAATGGAAGACTTATTTTTGCGCTTTATGAAGCAGTTAGTGGGATTGTTTCTGTTTTATTTATTTGGAAGATTTTAACGTCTTGTAATTTATAGCCGATATCAGCTATGATGGCGCGAATCAGAAGTATGATGGAAATAGTAGAAAGACTGTTGCAACCCATTTCTAGACCCTTTTCGAATCCATTAAACGTAAGTCATGTTACACATACATAATTTGCTTCAAAACCCACATCAATGACAACCTTAGTTTTCGGATCGTTTGTATGGGTGAAATCAGTTTGGGGTTTCTTACTTATCTATAAACAATAAAACGATGTAATTTTATTTCCAGAACGAGAAGACTCCTGTTCCAAACTTGGAAGCCCGAAGCAGACAAACCGTAAGTCACATCACTATTATTTACCACCGTTAAAATTGCTTACCTACACCTAATAAAATTGTTTTTCTATTGTTTGGTAGTATCAAGTGTTTTGCTAGCAAAGGCTGAAAAAATATTTCTGCAAACTGCAAAAACTTTCCATTGTTAGGTATCCGGATATAACTAGTGTTATAAGTTATAAGGCTTTATATTCGTGTTTTTATTCACTGAATGTCTAGTTTCTTGACATTACTAAAATAATAATAAAAGACAATGACTGTTAATGTAATCATTAATCGAAACAACATAATTCTACAGATATTATTATTGTTGTGCATTAGTCGGTATTCAATTCTATTTTAAACGTTTAATAGTACCTACAGAGTAGCTAAAATAGAGGTTGATTTTTAAATTTGCATCGTAATTTCTTTGAAAAAACACTGTACAGTACGTACCAACTCGTGTTTCATAAAAAGGCACACGTGGGTCAGTCTGTGTTTCAATTTTACTGCATTCGTTAGTACATCAAATGTACGAATAGAAATACGAATCGACATTAACTATTTAGCAATCTGTGCTTGGCTTTTAATCATGTATGGGGCATGGGTAAGCAGCGTGTCTTATTGAATATAACATAAGCTAAGCCTGCCTAATATGATCAGACATCACGTCATATTGTGGCAATTATAATTCTCGGGTTAGCTAACTATGTCACGTACTGCCAATTATGTACATCGCTGACAACACAGCCGAGCTCGTAAACTTCATTGCAAAGATTTACAGTGTTCCATTTGATGATATTTTCTTGTTTCATACAACTTGCTTCTTTGGACTAATGATTCTGAATCCGGACACAGCGCCTTAAACATTTCAGTTTTCAATTTTGGGTATGTATCGCGCAATTCTATACCGTCTATGTCGCACAAATAAGGACCCGATTGATCGTAATGGAAACTTAATATCGTCTGACGAAGACCTCCCGCTGATAAACCGTCTTCGTATAAACTTAAACAATGTTTGGCTAACGGATTTTATTTCCTTCATTCATGACATAAATAACAATTTGATTGCTGCTGCCCTACAAATGAGCACTAATGACTTGTGCAGACTAAGAGCACTAAATTATAAAAATATGTGTTTCATTCACAGTGACTTTTACATTACTAGGATACCTTGTGATAAAAAAGAGTAAAAGTATTAAAACCGAACTAGTACCAACTACTTATTATGTTAAGAGCGCTTGAATCCTTAGGAACAAATTCAAAAATGCAAAAAATTCCCTAAAATACCGACAAAGATAGCTTCCAAGAAGAGAAACCCTTGAAATCCAAATAAAAACAAATTTGATTTGAAATAAATTAAAGAATGAATCAGGGTTTTGTCTGGAAGACAAGATAAATTAGTTTCTTTGAACCCTCGTGTTGTGTTTTGAACTTTACTCGATAAAACATGCCATGAACTCGGTTTTTCAAGGCTAGTTTTGCCGCTAATAATGTTTCTTAGGTGGAAAACTGAATAAAGATTAAAGTATTAGAAGTTAGCGTAAATAAGATCTTTATTTCAAACTGGAGTAGGAAACTTAAGACAAGAAATTGTGTGACAAGAATTTCGGAAATGTATAGTATAATCAAGGATCACAGCAAACAAGGTGGCAACAACAGTAATAGAAGCAAATAAAATGGAAACAGTTAAGCCATTGCATTTCGAACTATGCAAATTTTGTTCCGAAGGCGGTCTCGGAAGGGTTACGCAAAAACCATAATCAACTCATGAATGACTAATAAATATGGAATTGAAGTTAATACTGGTTCCGTGGAAAGCATTCGCGTCGGTCGCCAGCGTCAGAGATCACATGACTGCGTTTTTGTGGCTGGCTGGCGCGGGCGCAGCACGGTAGCCTCGTTTTTGCTGATCGTCTAGGGCTGCCGATGCCTCGGGTAATTTTTATGAAGTTGTTTCAATGGATGAAATGCTTGCGGAAATTAGCTGCATAATTAGTAAGTTACATGCCCATATCCCAATATTTTGCAACATTTAATGAACTCATTAAAACACAATTAATTTACATTAGCATCAATGGATAATGGACAAATCCAGCCCAAACTAGTGCGGAAAATATAAATGCAAACCCTGATAAGACCTAGATATTTAAAAAAAATAGCAAATTGTGCTATAAAACTATTCTAGTAGTCCTTAGAAGTGATTAAATAGATGTCTTTAACACATTTAAATTCAAGCCATGGTTAGACATCAATGACAATAGTTTTACGACGTCAATTGACTCTGGGAGTGTCCGGGTCGTGTCAAGTGTCAACCCTGCTATATATCCAATTGTCACTGATTGTTATCATCTACAAATGACTATAGTAATTCTCCTGACATCATGTTCCTTTTGCAGGCTGCACTTTTAATGGGTTCAATTAGTTCTATCAGACGATTAGTCAAGTTCATTTTATTTTTGCGTCTTCATTCCTATTGCGCACATCGTTGTCAAATACAGTTCGAGTAATCTTTATCGGATTTAGTTAGTTTGGTTTCGTATAATTAATGAAGGCATTACCAGCAATTGTAATTCAAATGAACGAAAACTGGAAGTTAAGTGTTATTTCTTATGGAAAGGTGGTCCTCATAATAAGTCAAGAAATTCTAATATACCTACATATTCAATAAAAAAGGAAGCAATGCAAATAACATTATTCGTTCAGTGGCACAATGAATTCAAGAGTTGCGAATTTATAATGAAAAATCTTTGTTCAACAGGATAAGCGTAGAAGAGACAAATGTACTCTAGTAGTCTTTACGAAATTAGTAACGGCACAGTCACAGATATGTGTAATTTAGTGCATATGAAATTGATGCTAATAAAATCGGGGTACGCGATGACATTGATCTTTGTAAAGACATTGGAATATAAAATTTTGCCGCATTCATTAGAACTTCATTCAACATACAATGTAAAATTACAAAGATATGAGTAATAAATACATATTATTATGTCTGTCTCGCCGTTTAAATCTAATAAATATTGCTATTGAACTTATTTCTTGCAATATGGATAAAGAATATTACAGTTTTAATGTTCTACGAAAATAATACGAGATCGATTAACTAAACAACATACAAGTAAGTACACCGATTAAATACTTTCTATTCTATGAAACTAGACTTATGGGATTTTTCAATGTAGTACGAAGATTTTAAACGTCCTCTATAAAATTATAATGATTTTAACAAGAAGGCCATATTATTTTTTGAGATTAAAATTAGCGTTAAAAATGCAAAATTAGAGTCAGCTTTAGATAAACGTGAGTAGAATATTACAAAACATTTAGTTCGACAATAAAAACCACAACTAACTCTGTGTCTTTCACAAATACATCGGCTAGGAGGATGCTAACGGTCAGTCGTCGTAAATAACTATTATTATTAATGGAAGTGGACAGAACAATGGTACATGAAGTTTTTGAGGCAACGAAACTAAGAAAGGAATATTCCGGCCTGTTTTCGTGCTAAATACCACGTGGTTCAGGATTATGTAGGACACGTTGCTTTATGGAGTGAAAAGAATGAGTCACATTCGTATTCAATTAGGAATTCTCTCTGAATGGTCTTCTCTATTAATCAAACGATAATGGCCGGTAGATGTTAGCTAAGACACCGCCAGTCACGTCTTAGCCGAAGGTCACACTTATATTACGTTAACAGAAGTTGGTTATATCAGTATTGTTGTCAATATTTTGTAAAGGAAAATTCGGTAGAGGTTGCATCAATATATCCAATACCTGAACTACCATCAATCGGTAATTTTTTTGCTCCTTTTGATTCCTGCCAAAGTTAGTTATATATTTGGAGTGAATAGGAAGAGTGTTATCTTCAATAAATTTTGCAACACTACATACACTTTTTTGAAGTCACACAATCTATTTGGAAATTTTCCAGTTTACGAATTTTACCGATGCGATTGTCGTGGAGCTGGAAACTAACTTCCGAGTTCAATTTTGTAATGGTTCGTTTGCATGCAAACCCTCATCTGTTAGAATACTGGTTTTAAATTGTCGTATTTATTCTGTAGGTAGGTAATTTTCTTTACGAAAGTTAAGGCTGTATTGTGGGATGAGTTGTGCAAGGTTTTAGAATGAGATAAGGCAAGTATGCTTCTCGCACATGCCAGTACACATGTACAGAATATGAGTATATTTCCGAGTATTTGAAAGTTTGTCGTGTGGAAACAGCGCGGAGTTTCGTGAAAGCATGGCTGCTTGCTAAACTTATGCAATGGATATAGGGAATTACAATTTTTTGATTAAGGCAGTGGAAGTGAAATGTCTATGTTGAGTTTGTGTAGGATTTACTAGTCGGTTAGGCATAATTTTGTAATCAAGCATGCCACACTCAGATATGATGATAATGAAACGATTTTGCTGTACCTCTTTTGTCTTTTTACAGAGATACGAAGACAATTTCTCAAATGTGACTAGGATTGAAGAATCTGACATCATGGTTCAGGCAATGGGCGTAAGATCCGGACAAAGCGCTTTGGAAATTAATTTGTAGAACTGAAATTCTTTATTTGTTTACTCAAGGGCTGTTACAAAAGTAATCGATTCTGATAAACTAAATAGATAAAAACGGACACAATAGGTACCAGAAGGTACAACTTTTATCATTATTACGCGAGTTGCCTGACAACACCTGCCTATACAATGAAGCTAAGCAAGTAGTTTGTCGGTACAAGGTTACAGTTTGTGTTCTTAATGACTGCGGCAGTACTTCTAATGATAGACATACTTAGAAATAATTGTTTAATTCCAATTCCTTTTTTATCTTTAACAATAATGATTGCAAAAGTCCACACATTGAAATTGCTGATTTTGACCATATTCGAAGATAATGTAATGTTAATCTTCAAAGATTTATTTATTGTTGGCGCCACAGTACCTACCTACGCCTATTCACAGTACAGATAAGGCTGCCAGTCTCGAGGATTACCTATTATAAGTCATCAATAAATGCGTCAGAGCACAAAAGTCCACTACACAAAGAAACGGTAACTTTATTGTCTCCAAACTCAACTGCGTTTTAAAATAAAACAAAACACTCGGCAAAAACAAAAAACACAATCACGGGGTCACCGATTGGAACACACACGATTTTACCAAAATTGTCACATTTTACGTTATGAGTGTATCTATAGGCTGCGCAGGCGGCGAAGGCAGCGCCGCTCTCCTCGCCTCGCCTCGCCTGCGAGCCTCCGACTCACTTATATGCACACCGCCCTCGGTAAATTCCTTGCATAAATAAGTTAGAAAGCTCTAGACCACTATTTGTTTTTCACACTCACTTCATTAACTGCACTGTTTCCAAAACAACATAAAAAGCGAACTTCCTTACCTTAACACTGCGCAGTATTGATGTTCTCACACGATCGGCGACGGAAAAACAAGCGAAAAGCAGACACAGTCACGATGGTACCGACACTTCCAGAGTAATGGCGGTTCGTTCGTTCCAACTCGTCGAATGTCTTCACAGACTCGGAAAGCGAGCCTTGTTTGCTTAGTGACGCGAGCTTCGTGTTCCTGTCCCTTTCTAACGCGTGTAAATCGCCGTGCTGATAAAGAGACGGCTATAATGGTATCAGCTTCGCTTTAGATACCTGCGGTGCAGCAACCTACATCACCGGTACGTCGAACAATGTCATGTCTGGTGTTTGCTGTTCGTCTCAAAAATGCTGCAAAATATTTACTTGATACGATTTTTGATAGATGACTAGCAGACTAGCTTCTACCACTATTCCTAGTACATGATCTAGAAATCGTACAACTATGCCTTTGTTTTCCAATGCGAAATGAGATAGGCAGGTAATATTTTGTGAAAGTGGTGTAAAAGGACGAGCAAGGGGTTCAGATATAATTTGCTTCATTTTCATTAAAGGTTGTGATTTCAATTTATATTATAGAATGAATGAAGTCATAGTAAACATTTCCTATTATAAATTCTAGCTTTTTATGGTTCCTATTAAAGAGAATTTTAATTGTTTTATGATTTTTTAAGGTTTTCTTGTTTTCGATGCTACCATTTTTATAACACTGCTAGCTTTCGATTTATTTCAAGACTTTTAAGATTTTGATTTTTATTATTACGAGTATTTTGTAATACATGAAACTGATGAAACCGTACCAATCTGCCATCTAGCGAAAATTGTAACATCTCTTAGCTCCGTGCGATGCTAATAAGCATAGCAGCTCAAATGCTTTTACATTATGTTGTTTGCTGAGTAGTTCTTGCCAGCTTGTATAGATGGCGGTTATTACCAATTATCACTTTTATAAAAGTTTGTGTTCAAGTTCAAAATACAATTTCAATATTTTAGTCTTTCAGGACAAGACATAATTCCAGGTTTTTAATCCATCACTGTAGACATGGCGGACTTTCCATAAAAGTGGTTTCTCCTCATAATATTAAAATTTTCTGTTACTTAGTTACATCGAGGGAAAAAGATTAATTATATATTTTTATTTCATGTATTCCAATCGCATCATTCCAACATTAGCCTCGACCACAGAACACGAAAAATGATTTTCTTATTCTGTGGTCTGTGGCCCCGACGCAATAGGAGTTCCGCAAGGATCCGTCATAGGTCTTGAATTTTACATCAATTATCGAAATGTTAAAGTTTGAAGAGAATACACAGTTGAAGATGCTCTTATTGTAAATGTATTTAAATGGAAATACTGTACCTTAGTATTCTCGAAAGAGTTTTAGAGGGTCACTAAACTATACTTATAAGTATTTGTGACGTGGGAATCAGCAGGTCAAGGTATCAAAAAGAAATCTAGAAAACAAACTGATCCGGGAATTATGTAACTAGTATTGACAGTTGTTGATAAACAAAATGAAAAATTAATTGCAAAATAAAGAATCACTTAAATGATTGATAGAATGAAAGAATTGATCATCAATGTAAGTCTATCATTGACAGTCATAAATCTTTACAACGAGGAAGTCGTTGCACAACACAAACCGAAGTTGTAGTTATGCATGTTAGAAAGAAAATAAATTATGGTCCAAAAAATTACTTAAAATATGCTTGACAGATAACATCTAAGATAATCTTTTATGCTTTTGTACAAACAAATATTATCTTTACTACTCGTGCAAATAAAGAATGGGATTGAAAATGGCGGCTCATTGAGTCGGTACCGTCAGCATACTACGCAACGAAATATCGATTTATTTTACTAATAACTGAATAACGGTAAATAATGTTATAAAATATAGTTACCGTTGAAGTTGTTTCGTTATTTCATTAATTAAAATAGAATTTATGTTGGTAGGTTATAGGTAGGTATGTATATGCTATAGGTAGACATAAACTAGAATATATTCGCTTTATAACTTGTCACTGTGCAGTACTTTTCCGCGTTTATGCTCCATTGTAAACAATGGAAAAACACACAAAACGCTAACTACTTACAACGCTCAACAAATAACTAACAAAATTAATAACTATAATAACAAATTTAATAACTAACTATAACAACAATCAAATTTAATAAGAAATAACAACTTCAAAACCACGAAAATCCTCAGCAGAACGCGTCTAGCTCACAGATTTGCGAAACCGGAGTACATACCGGCTGGTGCATTATTTTTTAACCGACTTCAAAAAAGGAGGAGGTTATATGTTCGACTGTATGTATTTTTTTTTTTTTTTTTTTTTATGTATGTCCGTCGATTTCTCCGTCAATTGTGGACCGATTTAAATAATTCTTTTTTTATTTGAAAGTGCATAGTTCCGAGGTGGTCCCATTGTCACCATGTCAGGATCTGATGATGGGATCCCGGGAAAATCAAGGGCAAACCTCAAATTTTATAGGCGCACACTACGCGTTACTTGTTTTTTCTGAAGCCATTCAAGTTTTTGCGTCCGATAGACATAATTTTATGTTGATGAGCTGATGATGGAAAGTACAACTCCTTAACGGTTAGGAGTTAGGGGATAATTCTTTCAGTATTGTAGGAATATGTGGACCGTTAGTGGTATTTCATGTACTTTTGCAGCTAAGCTGATGATGGAAGGTACAACTCCTTAACGGTTAGGAGTTAGGGGATAATTCTTTCAGTATTGTAGGAATATGTGGACCGTTAGTTGTATTTCATGAACTTTTGCAGCTAAGCTGATGATGGAAGGTACAACTCCTTAATGGTTAGGAGTTGGGGGATAATTCTTTCAGTGTTGTAGGAATATGAGGACCGTTAGTTTTATTTCATGTACTTTTGCAGCTAAGCTGATGATGGAAGGTACAACTATGATGATGGAAGCTACAGGGTACGACTTCTTAATTCTTATGTCCCTCTTGCGGGCTGCGTCTTTAGTTGGTCTACCCATGGTGCTGAACACTTAATGAAGAATACCTAATATTGTCAAATAATACAATTCTACTATTTTACTTGTATTTTCGCTATCATTATTATGAAAGAGTTTTACTCACTACGTGTTATTCACACTAAAAATAGAAAAATAAACAAACTTTTTTAAAAAAAAATTAAACCGACTTCAAAAAAAAAACAAAAAAAAAACGTACTTAAAAACACTGAAAAGCAAAAAATAATTTTAAAAAGACATTCATCAAATGCGCTTATTGTCTAAGCCTATTAACTAAATTAAATTGTATTTTACGTGCTAGGTAGGTACCTACTAATCTGTTTGAAGTCGGTGCCAATCCAAAGAAAATAAAAAATGATACATAATAATAATGTATTTTACAGGGTAACTAATGAATCCCCGGACGGTACGTAGTCTGGGTACCTACTATTTGGCTTGGCACCGACTTCAAACAGATTAGTAGGTACCTACCTAGCACGTAAAATACAATTTAATTTAGTTAATAGGCTTAGACAATAAGCGCATTTGATGAATGTCTTTTTAAAATTATTTTTTGCTTTTCAGTGTTTTTAAGTACGTTTTTTTTTTGTTTTTTTTTTGAAGTCGGTTTAATTTTTTTTTTGTCACACGGTACCGACGAGTGTGAGTATAGACGCAAATAGTGTGCGAGCGAGAAGCGAATAGATGCGCCGCCATTTTCAATCCCATTCTTTAATTGCACGAGTAGTACTAATAATATTATAAAAAGAAAAGATATGATTGTTTGTTTGTATTGAATAGGCACCAAAACTACTAAACTGATTTGAATAATTTTTTCTCTGTTGGAAAGCTACACTATCACCAATTGACGTAGGGTACTTTTGATCCCAAAAATGTGAAACCGCGGGCGGAAGGCTAGTAATATAATTTATATAATAGGTATAGATAAATAATCTATATTATAGATTAAATAAGTTTTATTAGTATTACCACAGTATTACGCTAAAGAAGTGTACGGGTTCCATTTAAGAAAATATAACAATGTACTACGACATAGTAGGAAGGAACTTTAAAATTACTTTTATACTTTTTTTTTTGTAAATCGTACACAATATTACATATACTTACATAGAAGATTGATTTATACAGATATTGCATGTTACACAAAAAGTTGCGAAAATTGGTCGTCAAATTAATTTGATTTACTTAATAGTTCCTCTAATCTCTAATTTCGGCATTTTCGATTTTCCGTTGATCAAGATAATATACCTACATTAGACACAAGACTTATAAAATATAATTATGTTTTAACTATGTCTAGATTTGATTTGATGTTCCGAAGAAACTTTTAATGGCACCGTAAATTAACTCGAAAAACGGAGACTAAATTAGGCCTACAGTTATTACAGGTGTAATTGCTTCTACAAATATTAATCAGCGATCTTGCAGAGTGAAAGAAACTGATAATTAAAACTGTACGTAACAATATGACAGGCTTAGCAAGTGAAATAATAAGCTTCGAGGTGCAGAGAAAGTCAGCGGTGGACTTTGATGTTCTCCTGTTATGCCAAGCTGATGAAGAACGAATGGAACATGTAAATGTTTATTAAAATTTATGAAAGACTTTAAATATTATATACCAAAATGATTCTTATACGGTCGTGATGGTATTCGAAATTTTAGTATTGGATGGTAGGAGAAATCGACCACCTCAGTTCTGGCTGTATTCCGCAAATAATAGTGTGCAAGTAAGAACACATAATATTATGTATTTCGGAGGAACGGAACAGGGGACCCCCCAGAAAATGTAACTTAGTAAGGCAGCATACTGAGTCACATTTTCTGGTCTCATGTCAGATGTCTCACAATGTAATAGGCCACAATGACCGCTTACCTTCAGGCAAGAAGAAAAGAAGAAAAGAAAAAAGAATAAAATAGAATATTCTTTAAGAGTGATATAAACTCACATTACCATCGGAAGATGAAGAGGGTCAACAGGTTAAGTCTTTCTTAATTTCACCTGATGAAGAGAAGCAATCGAAAGTGCGATCTGCGTAGAGCGGTAAAAGTCTTGGGGGCGGTAGATCAACTTAGTATAATATTAAACTCCCCGTTAGGCATAAGAAGTGAGCTAGACAATATTCGGGGCTGACAATTTCCTATTATTACCGGTCGTTATCAACCCGTTACAGGCGATTAGCCCCATTGCTCAGTACTTTTTAATCACGTTGGCGGCTCCGTACTACCATTACCAACTGAATGCTAGATAGATATTTTGGTGAACATCTAATTATGAGCCGTTATAGGCGAAAGTTTCGCGAAATTGCTTACTGATTTGTAAGTGCTTTTCAATTTCGTGTTGAAGGATGATGGTCCTGGTTTTGATGGATTAGATTTCGTGTGAATTTTTTGAGTTGAGTTTATTAAAATTGACGCCATACAAAACTTGATGCAAGTTTCGAAGATTAAATGTTTTTCTAGTTATAATATTCGTTTAGTGTTTTGTTATTGTTGACATTGAAAATTACGTTTATCCAGACGTAATAACTAATAAGACAAACATTTCTTGAGGCAAAAATGTTCGTGTCATGTAATAGAGCAACTTCGGAGTTGTGGCGTTCTGTATTTTAGTCAGCTTGAGGCGATAAGTTATTTTGCTGTTTTTTTTGTAATTGTTTCTTATTTAAACCAATTTCGATGCTACCACGAGTATCCGACGAGATAATTTTACGGTCTGAACAAGAGATTGGCTTAAAGGCGTGGCTTTATTTAATTGGCATTGTTTAATGTTTCTTTTCTGTAATGATATTTACTTTTGGGACATGTTAACACATAATCCTTCCGTAAGGTTTGATCGTGAAGTGTTTCTACACTTAGGTAATCGTAACAAAAATACATATTGAATGAAAACGTATCAAAAAGAAATTAGGTATGAAAGTAGCTATTACCTCGATGATATGCTTTAGGTATCAAACAGACTTTCATTTTAGCTCATTTGGTTATAGAACACTTACGTAATAATCGGTTCAATATTTTGTAATACAAAATTTGAGCTACAAAGTAGCCGGGAGAAGCGCATTCATCTTACGTTGCTATGGTTTCGGTGCATGAGGCCAGTAAGGTGAATGCTAATCAGAATAGCGTATAGGGACTCGTGGTACAGTCGTGGTGAAAAAGCATTAGGACAGTGACAAAGGTGAATGACCTTGTGGCAATTTCCGTGATTTTTCCGTCTTAATTTTTTTATACCATGAGAGTGGTGCTCATGCCTATTACCGTGATCTATCGCTGTTACGGACGGACACATTATTAGTATCTGTGGTATAATTCTTCAAAGTCCTAAAATATAAGAAAATTCGTTAAATGGGTTTCCTAATTTGATTCTGTAAAATATATCATTATGTAGTTGCCTGGCACTCATAGTACAAGCTACATAATGTTTGAGATTAGAAGTGCTGTGTGAATTATGTCAAAGGCAGGGACCGGAACCACTTACCCTTAAAGGGGTATTTGATTGGGTATTTCATAGACTTGTTTTCAAAAACCCTATAAAATCGATAATTACATCGTCGACTTAGTCTAACTAAAGGCTTACCAAATCAATTGAGTTAATTCATAAAAGGAAGCACTAACCGAATTCGAAAACCCCATTGAAGCTTACCCATTCATATGGGTTTTATAAGGCGCAAGCACTTAAAGAAGAAGTAGAGAGAAATCAACAGTACGAGTGCGAAAAAGAGATAAACATAAGGTGAAAAAAGAAAAAAATAAGGTAAAAAGAGATAAACATATGGTGAAAAGAGAAAAACATAGGGTAACCCTATGATGCGGTTTAGTGCTTAAATTTAACCCAGTATAATTGGGTAAGCGCATCAGAAAGTAGTTAACCCTATTCAAAAGGGTTTCCAAATCGATAGACTAACACTATCAATAAGTTACCTTTTCATTTGGGTAAGATTTCAATAGGGTTTCCCTAAAAATAGGCTTAATCAAATAAAGGGGTTTTCCGGTCCCTGGTCAAAGGATGGTTACAAAGTTGTAACAGTCGCCTATAGTTTTTAGTTTAACACTTTCTCTTCTATTTTCTGTAGTGCCACATAACCGTTATGTCAGGAATATTACCAGTAAAGTGCGTCATTTTAATGTGTCTATTTGCCCCTAGCGTGAATGGGACATTAAGCACATGATAGCAACCCGGCTACAATGTATGTAACTTATTAGTTTATTGACAGCTTAGAAATAGCAGGGGAGATAATTGTTTTTAAATTACTCTGTTGAATGAATATTTACTTTTACATAGCGATTCTCAAAACTAGACTTGGAAGAAGGTTTTCGCTCCCTTAAACGCCTGTTAATGGTGGACAAGGAAATCCTCATTCACCAATAATTTTATGACAGTTTCCAAAACTGTTCAACAATATTGGTAGGTGCTGTTGGTGGAATAAGCCAAGTGCTATTTGCGCGGGTGCTATAACTGGACTACTCCTGATCTTGACAGCCCGAGAAAATATTTAAGACCGGCAGCGCATTGGTGATTCCACCTGATTTGCAGATGTCTATGGGCGGCTCGTCTGCCCGTTATACCATAAAAATATATATTTTCGCATACATGATTTCTCTTTGCTTTCTCCCAAAAAAGGAGACTTTATGACTCATAAAAATAACCCCTTGTGATAGTACAAGACGTAAAATATTACTTTGTAGATAGGTTCGGAGCAAATGAATGAGTGAATGATAGCACGTTTGCTCGCAAGCGTCCGGCACGCGCAGGCGCATCCTGCCGATGTTTGGTAAATATCGCATGAACTTCGTGACCTTAGCGGTACACGTGGCTACTACACTCTACTGCTTTAACATTATATACTGCTATTGCTGGCAAATGGAGGTCCATTCATCAAACATAGGTATGTTGGCTGGTTAACAACCACAAAGCTGGAACCAATTCGTCCCAATCGGGTGATAAGAGGTAACCGAGGCAGCTTAGTGGGCAGTGGGACGTTTCGGTCTTGAGTCCCACATCCTACTGCTGCAGGTGTAGCTAGCATGCTGTTATGGTGCCTACATGCATTCCTAACCGAAAAAGAAACAAAAAGTAAACGGACCTACGTCACAGAACATATACTAAAGTACCTACCTACGTGCTATCTGATGGCAAGATCGTCTAAAGAAGAACCACCAGAAGACGGAAGTCAAGTAGCACTTCATAACTGTTGTGATGTTACACTGAGTGAGTAAGGTCTTCTTAGCCCAATGGTGGAGAACATGTTGTTGGCGAAGAATGAACCTTTATGCATAGGTGATGGTATAGTTGTATACAATGTAGACAGGTTTCTCTGAATCCGTTAGAATGACATTTCAAATCCTTGTTTAATCTGAATGAGAATCAGGCTAAGTAAATATGATTTTCGCAATAGAAACTGTATAATGTTTGCTCACAGAAACAGCAACTCTACATGATAAGTGAAATTAAGATGTACATGTAAAAAAGTAAGAAATTAGAAAAGCGATTTGGTGGCAGAGCTGTGCTCCAAAATAATTCAGATGAATTGCAAAATATTAAGGGTTAGTTTCACCACTGACAAAGAAGTTACTGATAATTTACCTGTTAAAATATTGGAACTAATTTCTTAAAATATTGGAACTAATTTCTTCAAGTGGCAACAATCAAATAAAAAACAATAAAATGTCATTCATTATTGCTGTCTGTCAAAGTGTGATGTCAATTGTCAAACGTGCCTTGTTTGTATTGTATGTTGTGAGTTATATGTGAGTATAACCATAGGAACCAAGTATTGCTATAACCATAGCTAATGTGGCGCCTCCAGAGCAGATTTTTTATTTTCCTGGTCAGGCTATACAAACTCTTAAACCAGTTTGTTATAAGCCGCCATTATTAGACCAGCATCTTCGAAAACACCAACGAACATCTATAAACCCTTCCCATTTTTTTATAAGCGTTGTCTAAATTACTACTCAGTCTTTTGATAAAAATACTAAGTTGCTTAATTCCTAAGCATTAAATGCTTTGAAACCTTAAAAAAACCAATGGAGTGGGTATGTCATAGATTAAGTATATTTTGGGTATGTTAATGCTTTATGATAATACGCGTTTTATATTTATTGTTAATCTGATTAGTGTGAGTTATAAAATCCGTTTGTCACCGCTGTCATACGTAATGTGGGTGGACCACCCGGCATGAGATTAGGGGCATTGTCTATAAGTTATGAAAAAGGTCCGTAGAAATATCGAACAATAAGAGTGCCTTTTCATTTCAATTAGAGATAAATGTTTTTAACATGGTCTTTCTATTACTGTTAATGATAATATTTTTTACGCTGAAACAACTGTATAACTGGATTGTTATTCCCTTCAAATGAAGCATTGAATAGGTTATTTGAAAGATATTAACTGGCTGTAGGAAGATGTGCTTGTGAAACATGAGAGAGTAGTGATCATGGAATTAATAATTATCTATGTAACGTTTATGGTAGTGATAGACAGCGAGTTATAATGACAGCTTCGCGACGGTACGGGAATATTCTTCCGTGCCAAACGCTGCCATTTACTAAAGAGGCACTTAAAAAAGAAGAAATAATAAAATACGGTTTTGATTTCTCTAGTAATACTATGCTTTGCAAAAAAACGCTTGGTCAGCCACGTAAATAACATTTTGTGGTTCTCTCTTCTTCTTCTTCTTCTTCTCAGCCATTTTCTACCATCTTTCTGGTGTTGGCCTCCTTTCTTTTATGCCAGTTTCTTCTATCCTGAGCCACCTGTATCCACATCGATCCGGCTTCTCTCTTGATGCTTCTTTTTTGGTTCTACTGGTGTATAATATTAATCTGTTAAAAGAGCTTTAAATGTCCTATGCAGCAAATGTGTTACATTACCTGTTAGAGTTTTATTATCGGTAAGAAACATGGTAGAGGTCTTTGTTAATGTGCACTAGAATACAGCGGGATATTGGTTGCTTCGTTGTGATCCAATGAAAGACTGAACTTGCAAAATCTTGTACAACGAGGACAAGCGACATGCGGAAGCTATCATTGTATCTAGCACAATAAATTAACCAACTACCTAATGAATTTGATCCTATGGTGATTGATTTAAAGAAAGCATTATACGAATACACGGAACGCGTGGGGTTCGATTCTCTCTTCGCGGGAAACGCAATGATCCGATTACGTGCCAACGTTCTCGCACAATGCATGTAAATGCGAGGCGACGCCTAGCAACAAAAATGTATTGTCGGATTTTAAGGAGATCAACTCGTGATAAGTTGTGTTTGAGAAATATGATCTTTTTAAATCTTGTATTTAGTAAACCGTCTCGTTTGGGAGTGGCTTAATAGCTATAATTTGTAGGCAGTGGGATTTTGGACTCGTTCGCTGTTTCGTCCCACAACACGTTCGTCCCACTGGGACGAAACAGTGAATTCAAAAATATATTATTTTTTGTTCTGCGATTCGTCCCATTTAATTTAATTTTGTAAAATCATGAGATTTAGTACCGTCAGCAAGTCAATGAAATAAAAGACAAAACATGATTTATTTATTTATAAGAAATTCAACAATAAACATGTTTTTAAAGTAAATACTGTAAAAATAAAGGATTTATTGTGAAAATAGAAACACTTAAGTTTTAATTACAAATTTATTAATGTTAAAGTTATGACTGCTCAAAACAATAAAAAAATTCCACTAATTACACTCTAATATGAACGAAAAAATAACACGTGAATATACTCATAAAAAATCTTTACTACTTTTATTAATAAGAAATTACAGCTTAGAATCACAGAATCAAATATGTATTATAAATGATTTTAAATAAGTCTTAATCTAAATATTTATCTTTAAGAAATCAACACTTAAGTTTTAATCACGACGTATTCTTCGCAAATATGAATTATATATCTATTACAGCTCAAAACAAATTAAAAAATCCACTAATTATACCCTATTATATGGTATAAAAAACGTTTAGGTATTCATAGAAAAACTTAACCGCTTATATTATAAAAAATCACAATTATCACAGAATCAAATATTTAAAATAATTTTAAATCAGTCATCTCAAGATGTGTGTATACAGGGAATTTGGTAAATATGCTAAAGAGCCGAAAAGTATCCATTACTATCCATACAGTATGTCCACACAAATGTTATGTCACTATCAAAAAATGGAAATTGCGAACTTTACATACTAACTCGATCAGATTATCATCGTAAGATTGATTCGCCATGCTCGTCGAAGTACTAGGCGCCCAGAAACACCAAAGAGTTTAAGCACAGAAATAGTTCGGAATATCTAATGGCGGAGTAGAATTTCATGGAAATAAAAGCGAGTGATGCAAAACTTCTATTTGAAGTACCAGGCGTTTTCACGCGGATAGATTTACAACTGTAGTTAGTAATATAATTTTATTTAATAAACTTTTTTGCTGATATTACTTTGCAAAAATTTTGCTTAGAATTGTGAAAAAAAACTCATTGGGACGAATCGCAGAACGAAAAATAATATATTTTTGAATTCACTGTTTCGTCCCAGTGGGACGAACGTGTTGTGGGACGAAACAGCGAACGAGTCGGATTTTGGAGACAGTACGGAATTGGAAGGTGTTGTAACAGCCCAGGGAAAGTACAGCGCTCACATGCGAGGATTGTGGCTTTAGTACCGTTGTAGAAAAAGATCATATGACAGCCTCCATTTGAAAAATAAAACAAATCACCGAAGACACAGTTGTACTTACCACGTACAACACAAATGTTTGAACCCAACGAAAATGGTGCATCTGATTGTATACAAAATTAATGTCAGACGCTTGCCGTCGAAATTAAACAATAAGAAAGGTTGTCCTGCTTCCGTCCTTAGTATTCATATACAGTTCTTTTGTCCGCCCTTCCTGTGGCTCTAATATAACTTTTTTTGGAGAATCGATCCGAAGATTGAATAAGCTGTCTATGGTCACGTAATATTATCAATTTTTTAACTTCTGTCATTCTATTCTACCGTATGAAAAACGAGGCAAGGCTGCCTCTTTTTGATACGTTTACACTAGAAACTTGATTCATTTTCAGTTGAAACTACTTTTAATGTGGAATTAGCTTAATTTGAGTTTCATGTGCGATATAGCCATGCTTTAGATAGTTTATTTCGAAATGGGCCCGACTGTAGTATCACTCTCTCACACAAGACTGATGTACGAATAGTAGCTTTGTTGTGCTTCGTTGGGTGAATTGAAGCCACGGTCTTGGGGCTTTATAGCTGAGCGACTTACCGTCTATTCTATGGAATCGCTCAAACTAACTTAGCTTTGGCTAAACGATCTTAGTAGCGCTGTTTTCCAAAAACAGTTCTGTGTGCATTAACCGAAATCTATTTATCTAAAGAAAAAAGGACGTCATAAGATACTATCATTTTTTATCCCGTTGCTTGGAGGCAAATTGAGCCGTCGTGCTTTTAAACGTTTATCAGAACAGATAAAAGAAGCGAATGGCATTGTTATCGCGATTCGCCGAGCTCTAAACAAATATTGTTCTTGACAACAGTCCTGTGTACAGTTTGCTCATGATAGCGGATAGATGTGCCCCGGAGTCACGTTTAGATTAGGTCACAATTGATGCGTAGTATTATGCTAAAATTTCGTGGTCTCAATTTTTTTACGAATTATTTAAAGTAAAGGTGGTCTTTTGTGATGTCAGTGTACTAACACCCGTTTGAAATATATGTATTTGAATTTAAGCTTGTAGGAAAAAAATATATTTTGACTGATAATCTTTTGCAACAACGCATTGTTAAAAATAAATACATCCGTGGTCAAATGGGGTGAGTACAATCCTGGACCCCCAATAAAAGACCAGCGCGGCAGCGAGAGAGGAAGTAGTGGGTAGTCCCCCCTTCCCGTTTTCGACTTGAGCGGGAAGGGAAGGAGATAGTCCCACATACCCCCGGCCCGACCATCAACGGACGGGATATGCGTAATGCATTACCACCCACTATAAAAAAGCCATCCAAATAATATGCCATTTAATATACGCTCCTCCGAACTTCGTAGTTATTTTTGTTTATGGTGGTCAAGAGTTATATACATCTAAAGTTTTTAAAACTACACTCATCGGCAATAAAACTTGGCCACAGTCTGCCGTGTCAGGCCTATCTCCGTTATCTCAAAAAACCTAGTTTTGAGTAAATGACTCCTAAAGTTTTTTTGCATTTATTGCCATTATATCTATGTTTCAAAAGATTTTTCCAAACTTATTTCATATCATAAGAATTGTAAAGATGCACATATTATTGTGATGTAATTATTTTTTTTGTTTAATCTTTATTTTCTGTGTTTTTTCCAAAAACGGAGATAGGCGTGATAGGAATTTCATACAAATCTTGTTACGCGACGGGCTGTATCTTAAGATACATGACTTAGCCGTGGCAATTGGAGTGAGAAGTATGTAGAAATATGTAGTTGCTTAAGTCTTAGTAATTACTAATTACCATAAATCATTTATTAATCTTAACATAATAATAGCTTTGGTTTAAAAAAATTAAAAAAACATTTTTAAAAGCCTTATTATAACAAAAAAAATTAAGTTTCAATAGCCATATTCTTGTTTATTGTACAATTATGAAAATAATAATTTTTTGATGAAAAATCTTTAGAACTACTCTATACAAAAAAGAACAGTACGAGTATAATATATAATATACATAAAATATATAATAATATAAGTAAACAGGACCACGGCCGCTTGTCTCGCGTGTCTATCGTGGCTAAGTCATGTATTTTAGTAGATACTTAACTGAGTTTGCCATAATCGCGTCTTGTCGACTCGTCAAGCGTTGTCTGTAACTTAAGGTACAGTATTTAACCATAATATCGTAGTCAATCGTAATTTCTTCTAGAGCATTTTCTGAGATAACGGTAAGAGATAATGAAATAATATTTATACACGGGATAGGAGACCCATAAAAACCACGAATGGCACTTGTTACGCGTAACTCATGTATCTTAAGTTAACTGACATTCGCCTGACACGGCAGCACTGGGCTTTTTTCATACAAACATGGTCACTTTAGCGCCTCATAGATAGAAAACTATTTGCAGCTGTGCAATGATTATTACGTCAATGGAGAGGCCAAACGCCCAATTGTCGAATCACAGTTTCAAAAATTGCCAAAAACCGCTCAATTTTCTCAAAAAGGAAAAACAATAAACCGAACTCAACGCTCAATACTACGTAATAATCATTGCACAGCTGCAAATAGTTTTCTATCTATGAGGCGCTAAAGTGACCATTTTTGTATGAAAAAAGCCCAGTGGCCAAGTTTTATTGCCGGTGAGTTTATTTTCAAGTTCATGAACGGTACCGTACCTATTGCAAATGTATGTAGAGTTGTCTTGCCCCCTTAACTGTGTGTGTCATTGTTTTCATAGGGATAACATGCCAATGCTTTTTTATGGGTTCTTATAGTCCCTGATAGGGTCGTCATACCTTTGTTAACGATTGGCAGAAGTAGTACTTTACAATTAGATAACATTGACTAGAGATAACTTTGGGTTGCTAAATAATTTAGATACATTTGTAATTCTGACGATCATCACAGTACAAGCTAAGGCAGTACGACTCGTTGGGATATTTTTTGCTGCCCACACATGCAATAAGATTCACACATATAAAACAAAGAAAAACCTTCATGCCGAATTTGACCTAAATCGTCGGCCTAAACAATTTGGCAGATGGAGTTAATAATTCCAATAGATGAAGATTGAGAATTCATTTTATTTATTCGCATAGTATTTAATATATGTACGTATCTAGTTACATTGTATTTTTGTTAAGGGGCCCTTAGAACATTCTAGTAAGTAAGCACTATAATCCAAGAGAGATATTAGGTACAAAGCTCAACATTTTTTTAAGTTCTTATCGATAATAATTTCTTACACCCCATGTCTATGCTGGTACTGGTTTTGTTGTGACATTACGTTCGTCAGTATCAATAACAGAACATGCTTCGAAAAAATGCAATTCGGGAAAGTGACACCCGATAGTGTTATCGGCATGACTAACGTCCTGCTCCCGCGCGCGCATAGAGGTTCAGTGTTCCCTAACGTTGACTCTTGTTCCCGTGTTGACTCATTAAATAAAACATTTCCCCTCTAACATTTAATGCGAATTTGAATGTCTGGTACAAAATCTTTTAGCCATGCCTTGAACCAGAACAACAATGGAACGTATGAACATGACGCATGATCAAAGTTCAGAAGTTCTTGTTTTCGATAATTGGCTTTTGTACGTAAACAAAACTGTTATTTACAGGGGAATGTTATTGTTTTGTGTCAAGGACACTTCGTGAGAAGCTTGCTTTTTCATGTGACTTTACGAGTGAAACGGGTTCGATTTCCGTCTTGCTGGTAGGACTGTTCATGGTCCGTCATCATAGATTAAACTTGTCTAAAAACAGCTCTTGCCATGTTCCGGCAATATAAAATACTACGCGCGTAATCTCTTTTTTCAAATATCCCCCCTTCCCCCCACATTTTCAGGATCAAAAGTACCCTATTTCACCGGGGATAGTGTAGCTTTCCAACAGTGAAAGAATTATTCAAATCGGTTCAGTAGTTTCAAAATTTATATTCCCGCGGGATTGAGACCTTTCCCGTAGGAATTTTATAGCCTATGTCCTATTCCGGGTTATAAACTATACGTGTGCCAAATTTGATCTAAATCCGTTCAGCCGTTTTGGCGTGATTGAGGAACAAACATCTAAACATCCAAACATTAGTAGGAAGTAGGATGTCGGAGTAGGTATATTTGAAATAAAGGTCTCGATGGTCATAACAGAGCCTACAGTGTGGGAACAGATTGAGCGACCCTTCCTGGTTAAGTATCGCTGAATGGAATAGGCCGCAGTGGTCCCTACTATCGGATAGTTCTTGTCTGCCGACTATCATATAAAAAATACTGACCTAGGCAGGATGTTCTCGACTTATAAAAAACCGGCCAAGTGCGAGTCGGACTCGCCCATGAAGGGTTCCGTAGCAGCAAGTATCATCACAATATAAAAGTTCTTGTAGTTCTTTGTAAGTTTGATCGACGTTTTTATATTTGAGTTGATTGAATGAGAGGAAAATTGCGGTTTACGATTCATGACGTTTTAAAAAAAAACTAATTACTTGATCTCGTTCAAACCAATTTTCAATGGAAGTTTGCATGGTAATGTACATCATATATATTTTTTAGTTTTATCGTTCTCTTATTTTAGAAGTTAGAGGGGGGGTGACCAACATTTTACCACTTTGGAAGTGTCTCTCGCGCAAACTATTCAGTTTAGAAAAAAATGATATAAGAAACCTTATTATCATTTTAAAAGACCTATCCATAGATACCCCACACGTAAGGATTGGATTAAAAAAATTTTTTTTAGTTTCAGTTCTAAGTATGGAGAGCCCCCAAAATTTATTATTATTTTTCTATTTTTGTATGAAAATCTTAATGCGGTTCACAGAATACATCTACTTACTAATTTTCAACAGTATAGCTTTTATAGTTTCGGTAAAAAGTGGCTGTGACATACGGACGGACAGACAGACAGACAGACAGACAGACATGACGAATCCATAAGGGTTCCGTTTTTTGCCATTTGGCTACGGAACCCTAAAAAGGAGAACAAAAAGAGTATTATTTTATTGTTTCCTGATGAGTCACAATCACTGTTGTGTTGGGTCAACTAGTTCATTTTGTAGCTGGTTACCGGTATTGGTTCAGTTTTATTGGAAGTGCGTCCTTTGATAAGCGTTGCAATTCAGGCTTCAGCTTATCGGTTATTAGTTACATCCAGGATATATTAAATACTAGCAATATCCTCATGGTTATGTTCCCTTTTCCCAGTTCATTTCATTTAAGAAACTGTCCTCGACTAAAATTTTGCTTACGAATTACTGTAAACTTGAAATAAAGATTGAGAACGGCAGTAAGTTGAACCGATGCTTCGTATTGAAAGGTCCCTGAACGGAAATGCCACTTTTTGCTATTAGGTCCCAAATTTAGAGGCTACTACTTTAAATTAATGTTAAAGTAACAGCATTAATAAACATATAATAAAAAGGTTATCGTTAAGAATCTTGGCATACTTTTGCAATTATAATTTTCAATACCAAATGTGCCATCAAACCAAATTATAAAGTTACCAAAATTTAGGTAAAGAGCTGATACGATTCGCCTAGACACTGCTTTATTGCCGGTTCTCACAGGGTAAACGACCCGGTATCTGCCCGTGACGAGCTCGGTGCGATATGACTCACCAACAGTGACTATGTCTATTGATTATGCCATGCAACTTTTTTGCGATGACAATAATAATAAATAATAATAATAATAATAAAATCTTTATTTCGGAAAACAGTACAAAAAACTTCTTAAGATAGCGACTTCTGCACTAAGCAAACAATTGCTTGTATCGCAGTAGTCCGGTGACAATTACCAAAACCTTTGGATTGTACAATATGGCCGGGGTTTACTAACAGAATTAAACTAATGAGAAAAGATAAAAAATTAAGTTGATAATAACATTGTGCCAAAGTGAAATGAAATGTTATAATAGGATGAATTCATTTGAATTAGAATTAAATAACATTGAACTTTTATAATATACATTAAAATGAAAATTACTATTTTTTAAAAGATACACTTAATTAATTAAGAATCTAAAAATACTTATGATTACTATAAATATTTTCTTTAATTACATTATTAAATCTATCGCTAGTGTGTATGTGTTGTATGTTTGTACGTGTGTTTAGGTGTTGTGAGTGAGTGTATGTGTGTGTTAATGTGTCAGAAAGTTCTCGGTTTGCAGGTAGTCTAGTTCCATCAACCATGTCTCGACAATCCGTTTTGTTTCACGTCGAGTAGCTTTCGTGATTTTAAAAATGCGACAAATTTTGTTGAAAATTCGCGGTAACAGGTAGAATGGGTGACGCTTCGCGAATGTTGTGCGGACTACTGGGACGGGGACGACGTTATGCACACGTCTCTTCTTCACTCGTTCGTGATCCTTTGAGCTTATAAAGGCTCTGTGTCCAGCCATGGCCGCCCTTAGAATAAACAGTTGGCGTACCCTTAGAACCTTGCATTCCTTGTAAAGCAGGTTAGTATCGAACCGGAATGGTTTGGACAGCATCACTTTCAGGACCATTCGTTGGGCTCTTTCGAGTTGGATGAAAGTTGATTTAGTGGACCCGCCCCACGCCTTGATGCAATAAATCAATATTGATTGGCAGAGTGACTTATAGTGTTTGATATTTTCACAAAATTACAATGCATAACTTGATTGCAAATCCTTGTGTCCCCTTCCTTTCCTGATTATCCATAGATCGTCTTAATGAAGCCAATAGCTATATTTATGAAAGGAAATGGGCTGCACCATGAATGTGTACTGTGAATTAGTTTATGTTGCGCTTAATCTTTATACGCATTTGTAGGCGATGTGGAGGGAGATCAGGGATGGATTTTATAAGAAAATTCGGGATAACTTTTGTAACCATGTATTACGTTCAAGCGAAAACTAAATACAATGACAGATGGAAAACCAGTGACATTTCAAAACAAAATAAGAAGAAAAATATTTATAAAACAGTAATGAGTTCGGTTTGCCACAGCATTATTATATTGTATGGCTGAGATCGCCTAATTGGCATCATCTTCGAATGTTGACTTGATTATATTTTTCTTTAACCCTAGATCACTAATCATTCGTCTTACAGACGACCAACACCTCACTCATTTGATGAATTGATAGGTACCCGCCACTTGATCACCCCGTGGCTCTTCGATTCTGCGATGACATTGGTGTCGTTCAAACCGAAGCAAAATATGATGGTTTACCTACTTTCTACAGCCCAGTAAAAATAGCACGACAAACAAGCCAGAAATCGTATATTTTTATAATAGCACCAAAAAGGTGCCGTTGATGCAGTCGACCAATTAATGTGCTCAGGAATGAGTGCCAATCGCAGGATATTATAAGTAGTTGGCTTCAGACCATACTATATAATATTTTAAATTCGTGTATGTATCTATTATGGTAAAATTAGGTAAAGAACCTTTGAAGTGCAGGAGTTTTATCAAAAACATGGCGGATGGTCTTATTGAGCCATTTTTGCATGAGCGCTACAATATGCCAAATTTGGGAAAAAATTATAGTGTTCTATCGAGTTCGACTCAAGAACAGACAAATAAAAGAAAAAATTGTGGATTTTGTCCATATAAAAAACGCAGAATGACCAAATATTCGTGTCACTCGTTTAAAAGCGCCATTTGTGGCGAACACACGGTCCCGACGTGTAATAACTGCACAAACTAAAAAAAAAGGTTTTTTGTGTCATAGATGTAATCTATAAGAGTAACTTTAAATCTGTCACTAAGTTTTTTTTTAATTAAAGTTGATAAATACATTAAACATTTGGGTTTTTATTTGTTAGTCTGTCAGTCGAATGTTTAGTGACAGAGTTACACCAAAATAGGTTTAGTGATCTAGGGTTAATGCACTTTACCAAAAAAATGCCTTTAGGTCCCCCTCAAAGTATTAAAAAGTTGTCAGTCGAAAATCTACTACAGAGGGCATTAAAGAAGAGGGCTAGTTGGGTATTGTGTTAAAAAAAAGTTGGAAACAATATTATACCCAGTAACGTAAGGGGTTGGCTGATTAGTCCATTTCACAATAAATCTCTCACTTTTTTACAATAAACTAATTAAAATACCTAGAATTCCAATCATGATGCATACGAGACAAGCACGACAGCACAGTACCTAAGTACACGTTTCGCGTGGGCGAATGCCTTTGCGCACATTTTGAATCCAAATTCGATTCGAGCTCGTGATTGCCCTTCGCGATTGCCATGATTGGAATGTTACCACTTGCAGTTTAATTGACAGGGAATTCAGGCGTCAAGACAATACTGGCATATTGCCCATATTTGTATAATAATCTATACAAATATGGGCAATATGGTTAGCTTTGATATCAACCTCATTGCAACTTTGTTTAGAGACGACTAATATACTAATGGTAAACTGTGTTACGCTCTTTGTAATTTAGATGGCTCTTAGAGGAATCATAGTGAAGGTTTTGTAACAAATACTATGGATTAGCAAAGAACAGTACCATAAGAGACGCAAAGCAGGAATTAAGTTTGAAGCAGTATGCAGCACATGGACCTATACTATATGTAGCAGTTTTTACAATTTTTCTTTTATGCTTGTTTTTGAAGCAAATAAAAACAGAAAGGACAAATGTAGAACGTTTTTATTGATGTTTTGGCGTTTTCCATACATGTATCTAAGTCGCGTAACCTACAACACAGTTATTATGTACAGTATGTAGGCTTCATACTCAGACTAGTTGACATTAACTTGTCCCAGTAACTGGTTGGTGCTTAGTGTACACCATTTGTACCCTCAGTACAGTTATATTGCGATAAGCAGCGTAATTCCTAATCTTAGGGTTGTCGGTAAACTTAAAGTGTATTTTATTGACTATACTCTGATTTTTTAATGTAATAGACTAAAGATACATAAGCTATTTATTTATCCTACTTACGTCATACTTACAGTTTATTTATTTGCTTTTAGTACAGTGGTGGTATATCATAAAGCCTCTGGCTACAGGGCCTATTCTAGTCTAGATACTATGCAGATAAACAATTCACAGTACGTTCCAGGGATCTGAACAAAAATAATTAGGAAAAAAAATCAAATTACGTATATTATACATTATATATTTTTTGTATGTAATTATTCTAAATTTTCAATGACATCGTCCTAATACTACTTCTATAAACAAACCGCTTTGACAGTATATACAGAAACTTTAGTTTTTGTGTTTCTTTATAGCTCTACAGGGAATAAAAATTAAACAGCACGTATCTCTTGAACGATTCGCTATAGTGACTGTTACTAATTGTTATGGTCCCAGAGTGATGCCTTGTCCGACTCCCACGTTGTTTACTGCCTTGGTACAAGACTAGATATCTTATTTGATATATTAAGTCATAAATTGTAAAATATATTATACTTAGAATTCTTATTTTTGTAATAAGTAAAATTCATTTTAAATTGTTTATAAAAGTAATAATATCAAAAGCTTGTTTAAATTCTGCATTGCATTACCATTACATATTTTAGATGACCTGTAAACGATTTATTGGTATGATGTAACGGTAAAATTGGCATACGATATCTGGAGCTTTTCACGTAATAACAAATGAAATTGCAAAAACAGTAACGAACTGACACGTAATATACTCGCAATAAAAGACACGCAAAATGAAATTACGTCGGTGAAAGAGAAACAATTTCGGTGCGAAACAAAAGACTAATCTCGTTTTTCATGCACCTTTGTTTTAGGTGTATGGTGGTTTGTGCATTTTTTAAACATCTATTTACCTTCAATTAGCAGATTTGGTGCTAACTTAGCCCATCTGATGTTGTACATTAATCGTAGCTTAGCTTCTTACTTTACCTTAAATTTTAATTTTGTAGTGTGATCTCTTTTTTGTACATTTTATGTATGACGTGGTTTGTGATCTTTTGTTTTTAATGCCTTGCTAAGATGCCTTGATATTTTTGTCAATATATTATCACAATATTAGAAATTTAGTCTTTGTTCTACTTGAGTCCGATGACAACTTAAATATTCCATTCATTTGCAGCGGTAGCGGGTATAATGCGATTAACTTCGGCTAAGGTCAAGAGGTCATACGTGGTCCAAGCGTGATGAAAATTGCAGAAATATAAAAAGAGGCATTACGTACCATTCAAAAGTATCACGAACAGCGATTAAGTTCCTAATTATACTAGACTATAAAACTAAACAAACTATTTTGTTGTGTGTATTCGAGGGACAAGAAGTATAAAAAGATCCTCACTTACCAAATTACAATAGCAAAGTTACTAGTCATACTTTCGTGAAAACTTGGTACTTACCAATCGAGCCGACCCATTTCAACTGCAGGAACTTTCGTCAGTATGGCCAGTATGGCTACCACACAAAACATACAATGTACAGTGACTGTACACAGCTTTGATTATAATGGCACATAGTTGAATTGCGTTTCAAATTGTTTCAGTTTATGGAATCGCCATCGCGTGTCCCTCGCTCCCTGCCGCAATGTCTACCAGTCGTCTGGTGACAGTAGGTGGCACTAATGACTCCCGATGGTCACTCGTAGACACAACACGCCGTCTCCGCCGCGATTAAGACGTAAGGTAAGCTTAAACGTCGGAAAGGTAAATTGATATAATTAATTAGATTAACCGTGTCCAATGGCAACTTTCACAGTAGATTGCGGGGTGAGTGTTGGAAAATAAACAGTGTTTGCTTTGGATTACTAATTAGTGGTGACGAATACGAGTAGGACATAATATTATAAGCCAAGTTATTTTAATTACTTATCTTTCTTTTTATCAAGATTGGATACATTATTGATATATGAGATGGTTTTTTTTTATAAATAAAAAAGTTTTCTAGACCTGAAACAAACGACAATCGCTTTTAACACCTCAATTTAACCCAATCTCAGTTGTTTTCAATTTAGTGCTGTGCCTGCCTACATTCATAAATATTTCGGATTATTTTTGATTTGTTTGAATTACTTACTATATTTTCCGTAGCACTAGGTACTTTCCTGTATACCAATTAGCGGAACATAACATAAAATGAGTAAGTTATATATAGTAACTGTGAACATTCCATCATGATATGGAGAAAAATGAATAATTGCTAAATTTATACCAAACATAATTTTGTTGGAATCTTTCGCTCCTTTTGCGGAGGTCATTAATTTAGTAGTACTGATCATTATTTTTTAATCAATGTCTATTTAAAGTTTCTCTTTTAGAAAAGACTTTATAGCTGTTATAAAAATATTAACAAATTGATATCATTAAAATCACACCTGATTGAATAATATGTTTTGATAATTTTACATCCTGGTACAGTGAAGTGAAAATGAAACAAAAAAGCAATTTTGAGAGCTCACTAAAAAGTTCCAAATGTCATAAATTAAAATTAATTTCCTATATTAAAATGTTGATATTGGGAACACCGACACAGGTGCCTATAACTAAATCTTGACCGGGTTTATTTAAAGGATATAGATTCTTATTTCAAAAAGGGTAAGGAATAATTTCATTTGACACACACAGAATGTATTAGCCTATGATAAATGCACCATTAAAATTCCACAGGAGAGTAGGGCGACGTTGAAGCGGCATCCCTACTATCTGTCTTCTTAATACACATTATAGGATTAGGGATTGTACGACGTATGATATTTGAATAAATGAACGATATTTTGGGATAGAAGTTGGTACTTACGACTACAAAAATAAAGTTCCTTTCATGTTATAAGACTTAGCATACCTAAGTAACAGTGTAGTGAAAACTACGTACTATACTTACCGAGGTTTAACCTAAGCATTAGCCATTTTGAAGTCGCATTGCAATTTGCAGGGCTAAGACCACCACCATTAACCTTTTGGACGCCAAAGTCGTCTACTTGACAAGCACCTGCGGGCCCTGTGCGCCAACTACGAGTACGTCTATACTCGACAAGAAACTCCGCCTCTAAAAATATGAAATAAATTTAAAACGATTGCTGGTATTTTTTCCTTACATTCGACAATTAATATAACAACCCAGCTCCGGCGTACAGGACACGACGACACGACATCAGTGCGTTCGTAGCTTGGCGTTCAAAAGGTTAAAATCTAGTCATCGTCATAAGGATGGATTATTTGTGGCTTAATCACCAAACTTAACTGCACCAACTGCACCTAATAATATTTATTTTTGTAAAACTTTCCATTGTCCTCCACCAGAAAACCGCAAAGTACCAACTTAGTGGAATTATTTGTATAAATATCTTTCCTTAATAATTAATTCTTGGAATGTTATTAATAAATAAGTGAGGATATGTTTAAGTGAAAACATTGAGGATATGTTTAAGTGAAAACAGGACTTGATCACCAATTTACAGTTATTACGAAGAGTGCCACTCGTCAGACTTCACAAATTAACCAGGCATAATAGTAGTACGATTGTTGGATTCAACTCATACAATGTGTATTTTTGCCAACTGAGTTTAATAAAAACAACTTATTATCAATAAAATTTCCGGTGTGTAACTAGTCATCAATCTTGTATAAAAAACAGTTCAAGAACAAACTAGCAGAATTCATATTAATAAATACTATAAATAAAAACCGTATCACCATTTGATTTAAAGATGTCACATAAACATTCTAGTGATTTGTTATAATTCATTACCTCTCTCAGCGTGTGGCTATTCCTTCGATAATCACTAACAAATTACATACTTTAAATATAGTTGAAAAAGTATCTTTGAAATTTGGATCTAATTGCTATTGGAATAAAGTTTTAAAATAGTCCAAAAGAAACAATTAAACTGTTATTTATATCTTACGCTTTCTCGTTACGATAAACTGTTGTTAAAATATTTTCTCTAATACGTCGAACTGTGATTTATTCGGCCGAATGACATCTTAAAAGTAAGATACGTGCTTTAAGTAAGTAATAAAATTTATACTACCGAGTCTTACTGAGTTTGTCTGGATAATAAAGTAACGGAGATATTTTTATGTTTATTCTTACTTCGTTCCCATGAGGAATATACATTGTAACGTTTATCGCTACCGCAGTAAAACCTTCTGAATATTTTTTTTTACCTGTGACAGCATTGTCAGATTAGTGGCACCTATCTATTTTCAGATGTAAATGTTTCATAATGATTTAAGAGCCCTATCACATATTGACGGTGATTTTTGCATAAAATGGCCAACTTTGGCGTTCTTGATCTCATAACAAAAATACATTAACAATTACGACTTATTAAATAGTGTAGAATATCTATTGGAATAATTCGTAGCGGCTTTGCTTTTTGTAAATTTTGCTTAACTTTTTATTTGAACCCATAATTGCAGAGAAAGATTTTCATAAAATGCGCGAAGGCACATTTTTAAGCTCCTAGATTGAACTACTATTCTAAGCAAATGAAATAAAAAATTAGAATGTTATCTCTTATATAGTCGTATATATAGTTCGTAGCCGCCTGGGAATCTTAAATATCTTTGGTTTTATATAAGAAAAAAAATCTAGTTCTAAAGCAAAAATCTTCGAAAATCGCTTTAAGTTAACAGTGAATTTCTCCTATCTACGACAATACAATTAAGCAAAATGTATACCACAATAATTGTTACATCATGAGGAATGAAGATTTTATAATTTTAAACTATTCATTTATTATCCTTTTTCGATAATAACAATAAATAAAACTGCAAAATTACTACAAAATGGTATTCTGGTCACGTGACCAATGAGTTGTCAGATAGAAGTGGAAATTTGTAATAGGGCTCTTAATCGCAAACGTCAACACTACTTTTGGTTTTATCTAAATCTCGAAATACTGAATGCAACTAAAAACTAACTTCGCCTACTGTTTTTCCGGATGTAACCAACCAGAGCATCAGATCAGATATTTAGAAACCACTAAGACTAATGAAGATTTTTCACGAGGAAGCGTCACTCAAGGGCCTGCCAGTCAAAGTGTGTGAAGGGGCAAACCAGGCGTAAACGCGTATAAATTTAACTTTAGTCCTGAGCTTCAAATTGTCGCTAGGGAAAATGCACAGGGTTTTCGAGTATTTAATTTGAAGTATCCGATATTAGTTAATATAATCGTATATGACATTCAGAGGCTATTTCTAGAGCAAATAGTTATAAAAAGTTATTGGTCGGTCGAATACGTAGTTGTTTAAGCACATTACTTTTTAACTTTCGAGTTTTTACTACTGTAAGAGTAATAGCTATACACTAAACAATTCTAAGAGGATTATTATGTAAAATATCGTCGTAACGCTAATGACAAATTAATGGAATTCGGATGATGAATTAAAAAGTGATTATTCTTACAGATGTTCTGGCTTTCGATTTTTACATAAACAAGACTAGTTATCCAAATTCTCCGCTAAATTAAAACTGATCAAAGCTATGAGCTGCGCAGACGCAAGTTCATTAGCAAGGATCGGTGGCACAGTGTAGAGGCTGTCAGAAAAGTAACGGTTCCATTTTTTTATTTCTAACTAATAAGTAAAAAACCTTCTTGACTTTTGACGAGTTTTGCAATGTTTGCAATGCAAAAAAGCCTAAATGCAAGATGTAAGGGTAACTTGATTAATTGCTTGGTTACTAGATATAAAGATTTAGGCCGTTTGTCCACCGCCGCCGTCACCGGGCCGTCACCGAGAAAGAGATGTCGGCGCCGAGGTAGCGGTACATGCATTTACTACAGTCGTTTGTCCACCGCACGCCCGTAACCCAAGCGCCGTCATCTTGAAATTGGTCAGAAATAAAATCGGTTCTCGGTTACGGCTCGATGACGGCGGCGGTGGACAAACGCTCTTATACTTCTTCAGATACGTTTTGACCGCATCCGTCGAACAATGGTTACACTGCTCGAGTTTAAAAAACCTGAGGTCGTGCGTTCAATTTTCCCTTTGGGTTTAGCTGATGGTAGCACTTTTTCAGTGTCCGATTAAGTAGCTACTACCCCCTAAATGTGAAATCTGGCGCTAAAATAGCCTTGATTGTGTTTCAGCAATATAATTGTGGACACTGGAAAAAAAAGCTCGAAGATCAGAGATGCTTACAGCAGGGCAGTAAATTAAGCGTTCTTTGAATTGATTGCGCATAAAAAAACAAATAACTTAAAAATTACACAATAAACTTTGATAATGGCGCTGACGCTTACTGAAAACGATTACGTTGATTGAAGGAGAGTTGCTTATGTACGATAAAGATTTTCCTAAATCGTTAATGTTGCATGACGTATTAAGCTTATGTAATTTCAATGTAGGTCAGAGATGCTTCACTGTTATAATCCTTCAAGTAGTTGTACACTTTCGCCGCGCTTGCGCTAAACATTGGTTTCATTACAAAATCACTTTCCTTGCCTTTCTCTGGTGACTTGATGGAGCATCTAACTGAGACCTCCCATCAATCAAGCTTTATTTATGAAAAAGCAGTCAGCCTGCTAAATGGACAACTTTCGCGGTTAGTGTGCACAATCGCCGAAGACTTTGCAGCACTATCTCGTTCAATTTTGACTCTTAATCATATAGACTTAAGACTAGACATGTGAATCCTACTCAAGGTAGAACTAATCACTGCTACGAGGTAGACCTTCAGGGCATTTACCGTTAAGCCGCTCCCTCGAGTTTTATATTTCAATTTGCTTCGTAGACCCAACAGGAGCTAACCATTTTATCTGTGCATCTAAGAGTCTAAAGTATCAGCAGTAATAGGTTGTAATTTTAGTAATATGCTAGTTAAGATTATCTGGATTATTTTCTGATAAGTATCTACGGAAGAATATTTTCTAACAAGAGTTTTGTGTCTCTTTCTCAGAGGATCTTTTTTACCGGGGTAAGCGTTAAGCATCTTCATGAGGTG
Source organism: Mecyna flavalis (assembly GCA_949319885.1). Lineage (NCBI taxonomy): Eukaryota > Metazoa > Arthropoda > Insecta > Lepidoptera > Crambidae > Mecyna > Mecyna flavalis. Next base: position 15,769,340 of record OX439426.1, read on the forward strand.
AAGAGTAATCAGAAATGAGGGAGAGGGGTTTGTGGTGATTGACCAGCTCTGGGAAATAAACTGGTTTATTTGTCCATTTGTTGTTATTTGAAATAAAAGTGTTTTCGGCGTCTGTTTTTATAAGTTGTTCTTTGAGGCTTAAAAGAAAATTATAAGTCGTGAAACTAAACTAAAGAAATAGCGTAACCGTCAATGGTTTTGTTAAAAAAGGGATACCTTCATTGCATACATCCACATCATTGTATTTTATTTATAGTTACACAAGAACTGTACCTACATATTATCACCGAAATTCAATCAGGTCAAAACAAAGTTTATCGAATTATTCATTCCTGTCAAGGGTCAAAATTATTTCGCACGTTGCTAAAAGTAAATAAAGAATTTATAGATAAACAAGTTCGTGTTACGAGTATATTAATTTCTGATAAATAGGTGACAATAAATGTAAACATCTAGTTATTATTCAATTAAATAGAGATATTCATGAGACAGTTTACAGACACAGAGCCACATTGCAGTGTCCTATTGACCGCGGAAGAAAACCTTAATTTCAAGAGCAATGATTTTCACACAAAAGCCACGCCAACTATGGCAGCAGATTGCACCTGCGAGTGTAGTATCTAGCTAATTGGGCTCTGAAAATACCTTGTTAACAACCAAAATTAAGGCGTAAATCATTATCTTCGGGGTAAAGGAGCATACCAACTGTTCTACGGTTGGGTGACACCGGTGACTTACTTCATACTTAATGGGTCGTAGGTTGAGAACTCCGACTCTGAGAGCCTTGCTTTGCATACTTCGAGTCTAAATCAACATGTCAGAGATAAGAAAAACAAGTGCAGTTCGGTTGCACATGTTGCTCGCACGTGTCCCCAATTCCCACTGCGTTCGCACATGTGGCCTTATGACAATTACAATTGTTTCTTTCTGCATTATACAAGCCTTCTAGTTAATGGAGAGACAAGATTGAACTTTATCTATAAGACCAAAAGAGCGACTGACAAAGAGGCAATATGGTCCAGTTTGGTATTGTTCTAAGTCGTAATTTGTTACGTCTTGTGTGAAGGATACCGCCGGGATGTGAATAATGCGGCTGTTTTTTGAGACGGACAGAAAAATGTTTAGATGACAAATTATTTTTTTGTAAACAGATCTTAAAAAAAATTACTTTCGATTTTAACAATGCAATTTCCTTGACAACACAATTCAGGATGTAGCTTGTAAGTTGGGAACGAACTTGCACGACCTCTGGTATAGTCACCTTTTGTCACAGTTTGATCAGATTAGATTAGACTCAAATAATATCTGGAAAATATTTATGCTGCCATCACTAAAGCTGGCCTTGAAATACACATACATTTTTTTTATAGCTTGTCATGTCTCAAGATACAATTTTTTCTATCTACGTACATTTGTTTTATTGAGTTTTATCGGTGTCCAATTATTTTACTTTTCAATTTACGGGATGGGAGTTGTTACTTTGACATTACAAACAAACATGTCAATTTTGTTTATTTGTATTAAATATACTGGTAGAAATTTTAAAGAGATAACCCGTGAGTTATCTATAAAATATCAATTAACTTCTAAGCTGTCCCGTACCATACAATACATGTATAATGTTTCATCGAAGTGGTCATAAACTACTTTTTGGTACCTTTAACACAAGGGGTTAAGCTCCTTATTTCGGAATCAGATTATCTGAATGTTGTCTTCTATTTCGAAACAGTCTGTGAGTTTAGTCGGGTGGTTTCAAAAATCTTTTCACATGCGTCTTCTGCGGTGACGGAAAACTTCGTCAGGCATCGTGTTATCCGTCGCTCCAATGTAACTGGACTTTCCAAAAACTGGATCGTGGTACAGTCGACAACACATCAGACTACCTTAGGGTAGTCTGATGTGTTGTGTTGTTGTCTGTTAAATTTCTACAACCAATTTTAAGCTTTACTTACTTTCACATAGAGTTCTCTTTCAATTTGACGAGCCGTTTGGTGTAATGGTCGAGAAGTCGGCTATTACACCAAAGGTCGCGGGTTCGATCCCCGCACGGTACAAACATTTGTGTGCATGAACATGTCTGTTTGTATCGGTCTGGGTGTTTCTATGTATAATATGTATGTATTTACAAAAAAAAAAGTATATAAGTAATGTTTATCCGTTGTCTAGCACCCATAGTACAAGCTATGCTTAGTTTGGGGCTAGATGGCGCTGTGTGAATAATGTCCTGGGATATTTATTCCTGGGATATTTATTTAATTGAGAATTTTTGACAGATCAGGGTAGGTTAATCTGCTGTTGTCCGTACAAGCATACCCTGACTAGTTCGGAAGCTAGTATTGTATCACATTAAGCAATGCTTTATGGTCAAGTTTTCTTCAATAGAATAGGCTATAGTTTGCATCAGGTGGACTTTGACAACTTAAGTACTATAACAATCTATAATAATAACATTTTAATTTGATTCGCTATATCAACTGTTATTATTCTTAATTACTGTCATATCAGTTTACGCCCCTACGTAATCTCTGTTCGCCTGACCTCTTAAATGTGTAAACTGTTTTATTAATGTATTTTTCGCAGCGTTTTATTACATACGACGTAAAGGTTATATTTCAATGATGGGCTTAAAGTGATTTTTTCACTGTTTACGTAGTGGATCAATATGTTACGTAATTGGCTTCTCTGAAATCGAAAAAATCTAATAAGGGCCAGGGTTTTACCACAGACAGATGAAGTTCGTGAACATTATTTTATCGGTCAGATAACTTAGATACTATCTTTTTTTGAGAAAATTGAAAGAAACTTTTTTTTCGGATGATAATGAGTTTATGCGCCATAACCGCAGGCTAGCTAGACCTGCGGCCGTGTGTCGGACTCGAGACTAAAGCGTCCACTACCCACTAAACTCCCCCGGTTTCTCCTTCACACCCGATTTGGACGAGCCGGTGCCAGCCTTGTGGCTAAAGATGTGTTCTAAGCTCTAAATAGAGCGAACTTTTAGGTGATTAATATTTAAGTAGCAAAAAATACTAGGTATATATATTTTAGGTACTATCATTTATAGTGTGATAGCCCAACGGACGGTTTCAATGATGGTACTGAATAACAAAGCATTTGTTTAATTAATCAACTAACTTTTAGACTTCGATGAGATGATTATTTGCCGATATAAACAAAAACAATCGGAAGAAATCTAAACGCTACGCACTGTGTGACAAATCGCTGCGTTTTTAAATGTTTTACATTTTATGCCAAGAGTTGTGGGTTCGACTAACACTTTATTTAAGAAAGTGGGAAGCCAACAAGTTTATACCAGATGGTAATAGTGACAATGCGTAGCCATCAATCAGTTGCTGTTGTGATCACAAACTCGAGCTCTATCCGAAAACTTCGACACTAATCTAGCCCGACCCGGACATTGAACCCAGAACCTCAAGATCATGGTCCGGTTCTTAAACCACAAGACCATTGACCAGGGAGGCGATTGAATGTAACAACTGGTAATGTAGACATTACATTACTCTTTCATTTTATATTCCACGCGAATCCATTACCATTTGCATATGACAGCAGTAATACATCAAAAACAAATAAGGAAAGTCGATCACATAATCTGTTGTCTGTTGTCTGCATGGAAATAATATTGTTGTCTGTCGTCATTGACATTTCGCGGTGAGATGACTTCGCTTCATGATAATCAAGGGTTAAGTTAAACGAGGTTACCATTTAAATATGAGTCACAGTCCAACTTTAAAGTAAGTTAAGGATTTCTGATGTAAATGACTCTGATTGAATTTTAATTTAGGGTTATTCCCTATTAAAGTCATTTGGGACGGTTTTTAAATTGTGATTGCTTACGATTTTCGTTGTTTTTGCAAGGTTTTAAGAATAACGTAATTTAAGCGCCGCTGCAATTTGAACCAACATTTTTTAATGTTACAAAAAATTTACTGGTAATAAATTGTAATACCTACTTACTGAATTTTTCTCAATGTTTCTAGGAATCTATAACTTCGCAGAGTATATTTAAGAGCACGTGAGTTTACATTTGATGCATGTAATTGATCGAAAAGTTTGGTGCAATAGTGTAGTCGGAAACTACACAAAAACTTGTTGATCCCATACAAATGTCTGATGAATTTTAATGCTTTTCAAAGCACGGAACAAAAAGTTATTTGGTCAACAGTTCAATAACTGATTATGTATAACTGCGATTTATCGATACAAAGTAACTCTATTTTGTATCTGATTGTACGTGTAAATGTGCGTAGCAAGTATTGCTAACCTTAAGCGACATCGACTATTTAAACAGCAAAGACTGCTGATCAGTAATAATTTTTGGCGATTGAAAAGAGTAACTGTCGAGTTTCTTGTCGGTTCTTCTCGACAGATAACGACATTCCGAACCCGGTGGTAGAGTCACTCTGTGTAATTGACGATTCATAAATACTTTATACAAGTTTACATGAATAAAGAAGATTTTGATTGATTTTGATTTCGATTATCAGTGTTACTTAAGCGTCTAATCAGCTAAGTGCGTGACCAGGACGTGGGCCGTTCACAGCCAGCCAGGTCGAGACGAAGGCGCCGTCGGAGCGGAACGACACCCGACACGCCAGCTGTCATCGGGTTACGGCTAACCAACACGCCTTTAGAACTGACCGAAGCTCCACTTTGAATCGTCAGCGATTAGCGTTAAGGTTGCGGATAAAAGAATTGAGGAATGATTTTTTTATTTCATGAAAGTTATGTTGGAAAATCATTTTTGGAAAAAGCATCTTAAAACCTACTTGAGGTTTGTCTTAATCACTATTTGTTGTACAAATAAACTAAAAGCATTTATGTAGATGACAGAAAACGTGGTGTCCGTTGTGGCGCTGCTCTTTTTAGTAAATATTATAGCAATTTCCTCACATTTGTGGGTAAACGTCGTGTGATTAACTCTAGGTAAGATTTAATTTCAATAAGGGAAAAATTTGTCCTAATATAAAAATAATAATTTAGATTTTTTTTTTGCTGAAAAAGTCGTTAACATGATAGCGAAACTCTTCAATCGCTAAGCTTTGTTAAAAAAAAAGTGTAAATTGCTACTCGAAAAATCTGTTGGCTGCGATCCAGAACTTGTTGGCCTAGATAATTCGATAATGCTGTCGATACTTCATGTATCGTATATAAATATGTACATGATACTCGTCGAATATATAGAAGTCGATGCGTCATATATTGCAGGAGCACTAAAGAGACAATTGTGTCACACCTCTCATTATCAAGGGTAACTGCTAAAGGGAGAGTCCTTTGTTAAAAAGCCAATAATGAAAATGTTTGGAATATAGTGTTGCTTTATCTGATTATGAGGCTGATTTCTGATTGGATATCGATTGAAATTTTCGAAGCCCGATTTGGGTACTTCCTTTCTTTTTAAAAACTAGATTTAAACGACGTTTATCTCGGAGATTGAATGAGGTCGTAAATAGTAGTAGAAATATTAGGTAACTTTTCGGCCATAAGGTTCACCAAATGTGTCATCCTGATTATGTCATACCTTTCATTACCAAGAATTACTGATAAAGGAGAGTCAAAGTAATTTGTTAAGGAGTCGATTACGAAAAAGTTTGGAATGTAGTGTAGTTGTAATCATTAGTCTTATCAGATAGAGTTGGGATTTGCGGCGCCAATTTCGGGACGTCTTGCATTTTTGAAGAACAATAGAATCGTACATACTACAATTATGAGTAATTTTAAAGGCCGGCAACGTACTTGTGACTCCTCTGGTGTTGCGGGTATTTATGGGCGGCGGTGATTGCTTACCATCAGGTGACCCGCCTGCTCGTTGCCTCCCTCTTACATAAAAAAAAAAAAAAAAAAAAAAAATATCACAAAGGATATTTCATCATTTGTGATGAACAACTCTCTTTTTGGCAGACACGGTGACTAACCGTCAATCGCCACAAGGTGGGCACCGGCTCGTCCCTTTCGTGTGAAGGGGAAACCAGGGAGTTTAGTAAATAGTGGGACGGACATATTTAGTTCAGAAACCAAAACACGACCGCAGGTCTCTCTAGCCTGCAGTTGTGGTGGTAAGCTATCATGACGTCTTTGTTTTATAAGCTGGTACTTCTATTTCTGTTATTTTAAACAAACAATCTACCTACTTAGTTCGAGATTGTATATTATGCTCATCATACGTTCATAGTAATTACGATCTAAATCTGTTCCATTGCACACATTGACAAATATAACTGATAAGTAAGACAAAAGATACGAAATAGCACACAAATGAAAGAGATTGGTATAATTTGACGTATGACGCAGACTGTTAAAAAACCCACCAATTGGGTCTTTTTTGAGTCTTCAAAACGCGAGCGCTTATAACATATCTGCTTTTGTTTTTATATAATATCATTGCTGCTCATTATTATATTTTCCTACTCGTCTTCCTTTTATAAGACATGCTGAAGTTTGTCACTCACGAGTTTGGTTGGCGTTCTGCCAATGCCATATATTTCCAACGAACCAACTTTCAATATCCATCGGTGTTACATTATTAGAAGATATCAAACCTACATATCAAATTTAATATATGGGCTGGGCTGGCTTCGATTTATTAGATTAAATTTATAGAGAAATAGTCTTTGCTATAAACTGTGGTATTTATATTTGTAAACGAGCTTACAGCTTTTGAACATATTGACAACCAGTTTAAATGGTTAATTTAAAAAACAATTTGTTTCAAAAGCAATGAAACTAGACGAGATGTTTTTTTCTATTATTAACACAAGTGAAAGCGAATCACGATGTGTTAGACACACGACATTTTGCTGATGCTCGTGAAAATCCCGAGAGAAAGGTTAATGCCTACAACCTACGCCCCAGTCTGTAATGCCAGAATCACGTTATGGTCACGAACTAGAAAAGATGTAGGTCTACATTGTAGACTAACATCTCCTTACGAAGTTTCTATCGGGATATAGAGAAATTTATATGACAAATAGTCACACGTCTCGCTGTTTGAGACCACCCGCGAAGATATTTTCTTGCCCATTCGTCACTAGCCGACAAAATTGTTTCTCTAACTTTGTCACTGTAGGACATCGGCGTACATTAACGTCTCTATTTCTCAGGAAATAAGTTTTAAATTGCACATGCCAATACTTAGGTTTCAACTGTTTTCTGTGAATAAGATACAATGAGCCATACTGATTAGAAATCGAGAGGATTTCATCGTATGTAATGTGATTCAACGACCGTTGACATCACGTTACGAGTACCTTTTTTGCTACAAATCACTTTCGATGTCTCTTAAGTCTCAAAGGCCCGAGGGTATTAATTTGTACACTTTCATCAAAGTTTTATTGTGAAAGGGGGTCTCATATAATAGTTATATTATCTTAAAAAAGAGACATTATTAAATTAGTAAAAACATTATTTATATTGTAATGTGAATTACATAACTCATTGTTGAATTGCATTGTCAATATTACAAAAGGATGGACAATATGGCTAATACAGTATTATTTCTAATGACTAATGCACAAGCGTTATATTTCATTCGCATTTATGAATCTAAATGTTTTTCATTAAGTTTTATTGGAAAAAGTGGGAATGTAAACAATAAAAATCACAATTGAAATCAGCAATTATTAATTCAAGCTCTATAATGTTTGCCATAAAGTCTATTTGTTTTTAACGCGAGGGATGTGTGCTATTAATCATGTTTATACATTATCCGTTAACAGGCACAATTTCGTACGTTCGACTGTATAGATCGCAATACTGTTATAACTGATGTAGTTTTGGTTTGGTACGCATTAGCCGCTGTTATAAAATCAATTTGGGGTTAACTTTCACGGTAAATCGACTGCGGTTTAGCTTCCTACTAGTGTTGGCAAGAAGTCGAGTCTTTGAGACCCAACATTTAATTTCAGTGGAATAGATGACTCGATTCAACAAGATTTAAAAGGCCTTATGACCTTGTGACTTCAAAAAACGAAGCACCACCAATGCTTCGTTTTTTGAAGTCACCAAATCGTTATGTGCATAGTGCGCTTTGGCCGCTAGAATATTAATGTTGTGTAATATTTATAATACTAGACGAAACTCTTAAATTAAAATTATACTATTTTTTAGATTGATATTTTTATTTTTATTTTATACATACGAGTACATTAAGAGTAAGTACTAAAGTAATAATTGGAATGTTGCATTTACCATAAATATTACTTCATTTCGATTTTTGAGATTATCTAAGGTTTCTTCCAAACCGTTGATGATGAGATGTTTTGAAGACTCGAGTGTTATAATCGAGTAATGGATATTTTTTAATAATTAATCATCATCATCCCAGTGTGTTCCCGATTGCATTCAGTATGGAGCTCAGGGTCCGCTTCGACTATAATCCTAGATTTAACAAGCTAGATTTTTTATATTTAATATTTGAGTCTATTACGACTCGAAAACTTGAGTTCTTTACAACAGTACTTTCAGCATTTACTACGGTCAATTCGTTTCCTGGTTTTTACGTTGTTTTTATAAAACCTTGACGTCTTGATTATGAATCTAGAATGATGTCAAGACCGTGAATGAGGAAAATATGAATTGTGTCGCGAGATTGGCAGTGTATATTAGAAAAATATTATGTCTGATCATTTGTGTAACTCAAAATGACGTTGATAATAACTCATGAAATCTTCTTGAACTAGAGGGTGAACTTAAGTATAGCTATACTTGCGTTCTTCTTCGACTTTATTAATAGATCTCTACGTATATGATATGAAGTATTTTTTTGGTTAAATTAAACGCGTAGTTAGTGCGTGTTGTGATATATATGTTGTTGTAACATGTGGCTGTAAAGTGACAGAAGTCGCGCCACAAAATGAGAACAGGCTTGTACCTCTTCGGGTGTGAAGGGTCAATCGGGGGAGTTTAGTAGGTGAATCGTTAGTCCCGAATCTCCCACACAGCAGCATGTCTCGCTATGGTGTTTAAAAGTATTCTGCTTCATTTTTTCCATTAACTTTGATGGAACCTGAAGTTAAACTAATATGTAACTAGAATTAAACTCAGCGATTTCCATCAATCATTCAATGAGGCACATACGTGTTATCTTAGCTTACGTCTTAACATTACTTGCTTTCCGCAGTGCGAGTTTTAAATGATAGGTATGATACAAAACCCTGACGGCCTATCAGACTTTCAACTGTAGACAGATTACTCAACTTTGCCATAGTAATATTGTCCGTCAGTAAAGTTATAATTTCATCTTCCGGTTTCTCATGCCCAGAGGTGCAAACAATTTACTCTCCTTCAAACTGTCTATCTACTTTTTGTACATAGCCGTTAATTACGAAGTAACCGATGGTTGCAAGTAATTTCCTCTTACACGTTTGAGTAATTATCTCAAAGGTTCCTTAGGTTCTCTAGACACGTATAAATTAATTAGCGACGGAGTTGGTCGATATCTGCGTTCACTTTTCCACCGTGACGCAACAGTGCAGAACATGTCAGGCGCGCTTATGTGCTTGGGATTCAAGTTCCACTTCAAGCTGAGATATTCCAATATCAATCGCTCCGGAGAGCCCCCAAGTTCCTTTGAGAATGGCAAATGAACACAATGTGTGCGCAAATATGGCAGGTCTTCGTTGTTTCTCCGTGATCCGTAATATGAGGAAACGGTTGAACACATCCTCTTCCGTTTCTCAATCTTCTGCAGCCAAGAGCTCAAGACCGAACTGGGGTTGGACGGCAGGAAATGAGTTCCACGGTCAACTCACAACCAATCCAATGAAGGCCAGATTTTCAAAAGATTTGCGGAAAACGTCCAGACACTGTTGGCCCGTACAAAGAGGTATAGTTCCTCTTTTTTACCCCGTGCCATTAGGTCATGGATTCCCCTACGGCTCACTATTCCTGGGCTTTTTAGGCGAGGCGTGAAGCGGCATCTCAACAGGCCTTCAGGGTGTGGGTGTCTGGCTCAATGGGTACTACATGTTCTGTTGAGCCAGTCAACCTTATAATTTACCTTACATCCGCTTACCATCAGGTGGTGTGAGGTCATCCTGACTGCTTTCTTATAAAAAAACGTGATAAAGATATAAGTAAGGATAATCAGCTTTATCATAAATTGATCTGCGCAAGATGGCTGGCAGGAGCTGGGAGCGAGTGGCCGAGAATCGATCAGCGAGGCGAGCCTTTGGAGATGCCTATATCCAGCATTGGACTAGTTACGGGCTGATGATGATGATGATGAAAATAGGAGGACCTCAATTCGTTTGGCATGTTTGTAATTCACTAGACCGAAAAGATGTTACGATCGATTATATCGATATAATCGCTTCTCGTTTCATTGTATAACAATCTTAAGTTGAGTAAGTAGTCGACACATTTCACATGAGCGAGCTGGCGCAAATGCTGTGCTCACGCGCATACCCTAAAGCCTAAGCCTTCAGCCTTCAATGCAAGGCTTAAATATCCAAACGACGGTCATTTTCTCTCATTTACCGTCGATATTTCATTTATAACCTCTCAGCTTTCTAAGATTTACTATATATTGCCTCTATTTAGTGCAATATGAATGCATTTTATAGCCTTGCCCATAAATAAGCAAATTATTATGTATGTAACTTTCATAGCGTAAGTACATCTGTTGCTTATTATGTTCTTGCTTAACCCGGGTGTTTTAATGTTTTTAAGATCTATCCATCCATACTAATATCGAAGATAACTGTCTGTATATAACTTATTGCTTAACAGTTAAAGACAGTAATAAACAGGAAGTATTGCTATCGCCAAACTTGTTGAACAGCAGTCAACGGAGAGTTGGAAGTTCGCGCATGTGCACTTGCACCTGTCCAATAGCGCGCGCGAATCTTCCGACGCGCGCTATTGGTCAGAGGTATGTTTCTGACCAATAACGCGCAGGGCGTGTCAAAATTCGTGTTCTGCGCAATCCCCACCCGATATTCAAGAAGTTTGCCGAGGCCTGTGCGGGTTGTGAGTACATAAGCAAAGCTAATTTATTTGTGTAATATTTCTTTATGTCATTTCAATTGGTTAACAAACACGTTAGGTACTCACACTGATGGTAAGCGGCCACTAAGGTCTTTTCGGTTGAGAAATATTTAAGTCACAATAAATCACATTGTAGGCTCACCTGATCTTTAAGCTTTTCATTTCAAAGTTCCTACGTTTTTCCCAATTGTCAAGAAGTTTTATGTTGGCAAAGAATTACTTTAACAAAAAAAAAACATGATTTGAATATAAACCTATGCGTCAACTTGTCTTTTTACAATCAACGTTTCTCAATAATTATCCTCTTACATTTCGCGATAGATAAAATAATATATCTCTTTTTAATAATATCTCGCTCTCTTCTAATTACTGTTCTCAATTGATTTATAAATAGGACTATTATTACTGTACGCGTCAAAGTAGCAGTCGCTTTAAACAATCTACTTTTTGCGTGAACAAAAAAGTCACGCGTTGTCGTACTATAATACTTTCAATTCACCACTTTAAAACGCAGCTATCGATATGTTTTAAGTCCATTGCTGGATTGAATGAGAAGACTGTAAGGGCTCTGTATATAGACGCGTCTATGAAAGTTGTTTGTTGTGTTTAAAAGTGGTAGATGAGAGTTGCAGTGTACAGCCGCTGTCTAGCGTCAGTCTAGCCGAGCGAAGTCAATGGCAGGCCTACTTTCTCAGGCCGAGTCACGTCATGTAATTTTTTGGCCGTTACAATAACTGGCCCGATTATTGTTATGGAATGGACGGTGTATTATTTCCGCCATGGGCTAATTATATTCTGTGGACGGTTGATCTCGTTCAGACGCGGTGTGGTCCGATTTAGAGATGTCATTGATATGAAATTTCGGATACGGATTTTTTTATCCGTTACGATTTTGATAAAGCGGTATTGGTGGTCTGTCTTCTGTCTATAGCACACCGTTCTTCGGATACGGATAATATTACTCATGTCGCCAGATATTTTGAATGCCTCGACGGCACACATTTATACGGGCACATTTATTGGGGTTGGATTCGAATCCCACCTCGGATAAATAAATAAGTTTGGGGCTAGAGAGACACTGCGTGAATAATGCCCGAGAATATTTATTTATTTGGTGTTGTCCGATATTTATAATAAAGAACTTACGAGTAACGGATGTATACAAATACTTCGCTTTAACCTTTAACTTTAACCATTAGTTACAGTTACGGATATTAGGTTTTAAAGACAACTCGTTTAAGCAAAAACAAAATCTTGGTGGCACGAGTCTTATTGAGACTTTTTTCGACTTTGATCGCGGATATATTTTTATTAGGGATATCCGATATTTTGATATACGACTGCGTCACATCTCTATAGATTGTTACTATGTACTCCTATATACAATTGTTTATCTATTGGGTTTTGCCCGCTTTATAGTTTGCGGTCTACAAAAAGATGTCACGGTTTCGTTTCCATCATCGTTTTCTATTGGTGTGCATATGCATGCCTTTTGTTTTGCATAAGCTGTACTATATAGCCTTCTAAACATTTTATCTTCTTCTCGTTTTTCGTGTTTCTCTTCTCGTTCTTTTTTCTCGTTTTTCATGTGACTAGCCAGCATGGTCTACCGTGCATATGTTTTATGACTCGACTGCGTCAGAAGGATGGTTATGCTTTGGTGGTGTATGTAACATAGGCTATATTTTTCATTTTCAAAATGGCGCCCACATAAGGGAAATAAACACCGCCCTTTCTACGTAGTACAAATTAGGATTTGTGCTACGTAGAAAGGGCACCGCAGTGTGTAGGCAGTGTAGGCACAGAAGGGAAGCGGTGAAAATTATCTTGCTGTAAGTTTGTCTCTTTGTAGATTTCCGTGACCGCGACTTCTTACATTCAGTGGTCACTGGTCATTGAGGTCACTGTATTGATGTAGTCGAGCGAAAGGCGTCTTAACGCTTGCCTATCTAGACGTGTCTATGGCCTGTCGGAAACAAATAAGTGGTACGGATTGCTTTTCTTATGAACTGTGAATTGGCGATATTTAACTTGTACAATGGATAATAAAGATATCCATTAAAATATATCTTTATTGTAGCACGTCAGACTGTCAGTAGTTGTTTAATCGATTTTGTTTTTGGTTTGTTCGTGGCTGTAAGAATAAGTTAAGCTTAAGGTACATAAGCTAAGCTTGGATTATCGTTCGAATTTTTCCACTTTTTTACACAGAGATCACAGCCAGGTACTTAAGCCACTAGAAGAAATAGGATAAGCAGATTTAATCTTGTCCCTTTTAAAATTACCGATCTTATAGCAACACCTGGACATTTATTGAATAATTTTGCTCATTTCGTTATAAAAATATTTTCTTCCAAAAATAATGAAGTTAGAATGATTAGGGAAAATAAGAAACAAACTAAAATATGAAGGTAGTCGTGACGTCATTGGAGATGCGTAAACATCCCTAATGTGTTTGTTTTTGTTACCGGAGATGTTTTCACCAGGAATATATTTGTTACACTGATAAAATAATTTACTTAACATGGATAATATTTATACAATGTACTTTTTATTTTTGTACTATTTTAGCTGACAGACCGCTATAACCACTGCATCAAATTATATTATCATTATGTTTTTGTTGCGTAGATGAGGCAGCTAGTATGAAATAATTATAAACTCTGGATAGTTTCCCATGCCCATGCACCCTTATTGAAATTACTAGTAATTTGTAAAAAGAAGACGTTTTTACTTATGTAACGTAGGTACCAAAGATATTATGGATTGCATCGAATATTCTTTTGCAATTTTTACTCTTATATTTTTATGTTATTCCTATGTTAGTAAATTATTTCAATCAGACATTTATTACTAGCCGCTTTATACGTTTCGAAATCGGGTTACACAGTTCCACATAAACTGTTATTATATTAGCATTTGCGATGATTACGATGAAAACGCAACTTCCTTTGGTTCGAAAAGACATACTTCGTTTATGATTTGATGGAGTAAGCGTGTATTCAGGATTACGATCGAGTTTTATGTGAGAAAATGAGAAGTTCTTCGATGATTGCCTAAATAAGGAAATATAATAAAGTTGTGATTGCGTGAAGTAAACGGGAGTGTGCTATGCTTAGGTAAGTAGGATGTGGGCTTTTCTATCTCTGACCCTTTTTTGTATGCTATCTGCCGAACAACAAGGTAAATTACAACTTTTTTTTGTAGGAGAATGCGTTTATACACCATAACCGCAAACTAGCTAGACCGGTCGTGTGTGGGACTCGAGACTAAAGCGTCCTCTACCCACTAAACTCCCCCGGTTCCCCTTCACACCCGTTTGGGACGAGCCGATACCAGCGTTGTGGCTATTGACGGGGGCTTCGTCGTTTGACCCCGGTCCCGAATACACCGCGGTGTCAAACGCACAAGGACTCTTTTTGAATTGGCCGTTTGACACCGTTAATAATATCGCGGTGTCAAGCGGGGAATAACGTTTTTCGACTTCGTCATTTGACACCGCCAATATAAATCTTATTTTTGATTTTTGTACAGTTGAGTACACAAGTAAGTTGTAGATTGGAAGGATCCTTTAGTGAGTAGATACTTATTAATAAGGTAGCGCGAATGATTTTTATGATGTCACGTCTTTAAGCTACAGTAACTCCTTACCAACTTACTTCGGCAATTGTTTGTTCTAAATGTCATCAAGAGACAACATCGGTTACTAAAATTTGACCCAGAAAAAATAAGTTGCCGACGACGAAAAGATATTGTTGTCAGTTGTAATTTTAGACCTAAAACTGCTTTTGTCAGAAAATACTTTGCTTGTATCGGTCCATACTTCACTACATAGTATAAAACAAAGTCGCTTTTTCTGTCCCTATGTCCCTTTGTATGCTTAAATCTTTGAAACTACGCAACGGATTTTGATGCGGTTTTTTTCATTAGATAGACTGATTCAAGAGGAAGGTTTATATGTATAATACATGCATAATATAGTAGAGAAACACTGATAACTTTAGAGGTTTTTAATTTAAGGTCGTAAATAATCGCATTTTTTTGCGCTTACATTGCAAACGCTGGCTGAACCCTACGAGATAGATCAAAATAATGTACTACACTATTGTACACCTTAAAAAGGTTTACAAAAAAGTCCGCGATGGTATATGTCTATCTCTTAGGGATAACCCACAATAACCATTTTCCTTTACTTATTACGATAAAATACTGGCTTATTTACGAAAAAGTAATTTTAAGCAATACAGTATTAATCCTTATCCAATAAAGTACCATAAATAAATTGTGCATGTAATATAGATCAATATGGCCCTTTACATCATGTAATTTAAATGAATAGTTTCGAAGATATTACAGATTTAAAATGCAGGGACATAGCGGTTGCGGCGGTACCGGCCGGGGAGCGGATGGATAAACTTTTGTTATTCTTTCACTTTTAAAAACTACTGAATTGATTTTAATGAAACTTTACAATAATATAGCTTATACATAAGGATAACACATAGGCTACATTTTACAAGATATTCCCACGGGATAACGTCCTATAGTTCAATTCCCGCGGGATAACGTCCTATAGTTCACGCGGGCGAAGCTGCGGGCGGGCCGCTAGTATATAATAAGATAAATAAACATCTTAATATTTATAACTTAAATAGACATGAATGCACTACCGTCCTCACAAAGTGGTTGCAACAGATGTCCTACGACGAAACTGAGGACTTATTGGCGGTGGTTCACTGATGTACACCTACCTAATTTACGAATTTATTTTATTTTTCCTTCCCATTTAATTATATGTTTTGTAACTAATCAGATTGTTGTGTTAACTGGTATGTTTTAATTATTTCAGTTGTTAATTTAGTAGGTACCTATATATTATTATATAATATGATTGTCCTAGTACATTTCTCTTACATAAGGTTGCCAAATGTATTGTTTTAATGTGTCACTGTGTACTGCAGTCGGAGGAGGGAGCGTTTACTTATCCTATAACACAGGGTTTTCCTATCTTAGGAGGTAAAGCTCACTCACAACTTAGTATAAGACTAAAATTAAGATGCATTGTTTACTTGGTAAGATATTGTACTCTTTTCACGAATAAATTATTATTATTATTATTATTATTACCATCTGGTAAAGCAAATTTTTGTTCGCCAGCTTTCATTATAAAATAAATCTAATGTAACAAACAGAATGTTAACAAAAATATTTATTTTGATAATTAAAAAAAACAAGATCATACTATTACAAATCGCAGATTGATTAGAGTTAAGAGTTGTACAAGCACAGTTTGATTTGGCTTGTTATTTTAAATCTAAGTTTAATCATATGCATTAATAAATTCCAAACAAGCATTACTCTTTTTATAAAACAAGAAGAAGATGTACTTAACATTTCTTTACAATCACAGTAAGAGTACAGACTATTTTAAAAAACACTTTATAATTAAATCACAGATTGATTTGGTTTGTTATTTTAAATCGAGGTCCACGTCTTATAATAAATAATAATATTGTACTAAGTCATTTAAAATGGTTATTTGTCTTTTTATGGAATGCCATAATAATATTGAAACTAGTGCCAAGTCTATTGGTGGGTGGGGAGGGGGGGACAGAGCCCAAATAATTTCATGCATTGTCCTTTATGTGTATAATAATATGAACGAATTTAATGTTTCAATAAATGAATTACTTGTCGCTTAGTGTATTAACGAAAATTTAACTATATATTTTATGTATAAATAGCCAATAATTATGTAAAAATATAAAAGCATAAAAAGCATTAATCGGTGGTGTTTGCGGCCACACGCGGAGCGGCTGCCTTGAATGCACTTTTTGTGTTGGGCCGCACAGTCGTATGGATATTTTTGCGCTCGCGTCGAACGTGTAATGCCACATTGGAGTTGCAATTTTAAAAACACAAGAGTGTGTGTTTGCCGCAGTCAACGTGTTAACAAGCTTAAATGAAGCTAGATGAAGTGACCATACCCGCAAAGTGGCTGATAGTGGTTGGAAGTGAAGAGCTGAAATACTAGCGTTCTATTGGTGCGGCCTATGGGACAAAGTTGTCATGACATAAAACGGATAATATTGGGATATTTATTTCGATGCAATTTTGTCTTTAACTGTACATAAATAATAACAGCGGTGTCAAGTGACGAAGTCGAAAAAAGTTGTTCACCGCTTGACACCGCGGTGTCAAACGGCCAATTCAAAAAGAGTCCTTGTGCGTTTGACACCGCGGTGTATTCGGGACCGGGGTCAAACGACGAAGCCCCCCTATTGACCAGCCCAAGGTAAATGACAACTAATAAAAAAATTAAATCTTCCATTCTAATTAGGTAATGAAAGTGGGATTGCGATTTCCACAGATAGCTATTTCAGGAATATTCGCGTAGACTTAGAAACGCTGTCCGCGTTTCTAGGTATAGATTATCGTGTCTTGCATCTAAATACCGAACTTGAACAATTTACAAGGGTTTGTGGCTGGACTGAAAGCGGTTACATAGCAGAAAGTCCTACGGCGGGGATTGACAACATTTCGCATTATACCTAAAGTTAACTTGATGTTACAAGTATTATTGGGTGACAGTATTTTGGTTATAAGCCTAATAAATTAATTACAAAAAGATTGAACCCTTTTTAGGGTTCCGTAGCCAAATGGCAAAAAACGGAACCCTTATGGATTCGTCATGTCTGTCTGTCTGTCTGTCTGTCTGTCTGTCTGTCTGTCTGTCTGTCCGTCCGTATGTCACAGCCACTTTTTACCGAAACTATAAGAGCTATACAGTTGAAAATTAGTAAGTAGATGTATTCTGTGAACCGCATTAAGATTTTCATACAAAAATAGAAAAATAATAATAAATTTTGGGGGCTCTCCATACTTAGAACTGAAACTCAAAATTTTTTTTTTCATCCAATCCTTACGTGTGGAATATCTATGGATAGGTCTTTTAAAATGATAATAAGGTTTCTTATATAATTTTTTTCTAAACTGAATAGTTTGCGCGAGAGACACTTCCAAAGTGGTGAAATGTTGGTCCCCCCCCTGTAACTTCTAAAATAAGAGAACGATAAATCTAAAAAAAATATATGATGTACATTATTATGCAAACTTCCATTGAAAATTGTTTTGAACGAGATCAAGTAATTAGTTTATAAAATTTTGGGGCTTCCCATACTTAGAACTGAAACTCAAAAAAAATTTTTTCTTCAAACCCTTACGTGTGGGGTATCTATAGATAGGTCTTTAAAAATGATAATAAGGTTTCTTATATCATTTTTTTCTAAACGGAATAGTTTGCGCGAGAGACACTTCCAAAGTGGTAAAATGTTGGTCACCCCCCCTCTAACTTCTAAAATAAGAGAACGATAAAACTAAAAAATATATATGATGTACATTACCATGCAAACTTCCATTGAAAATTGGTTTGAACGAGATCAAGTAATTAGTTTTATTTTTAAAACGTCATAAATCGTAAACCGCAATTTTCCTCTCATTCAATCAACTCAAATATAAAAACGTCGATCAAACTTACAAAGAACTACAAGAACTTTTATATTATGATGATACTTGCTGCTACGGAACCCTTCATGGGCGAGTCCGACTCGCACTTGGCCGGTTTTTTATTTTTGTAGGTGAATGTGTTTATGCACCATAACCGCAGGCTAGCTAAACCTGCGGCCGTGTGTGGGACTTGCTCGAGACTAAAGCGTCCACTACCCACTAAACTCCCCCGGTTCCCCTTCACACCGATTGGGACAAGCCGGTGCCAGCCTTGTGGCTATTGACCAGCCCGCGAAAAGATTGAACTCATGTCATTATTCGTACTTAATGGAAATCTCATTGGATAGATACTGAAGTCATTGTCATACTCTCATCGAGACGTTTCAGGGACACTGGGTTGGAGTGGGCTGGGTACCCCTTCTGGGTGAACAAAGCCAATAGAACCTTCGGCAACCCAGTCGAGTGTATGCGTCAGATATGTGCAGTTGTGCACTATTATCTGGGCCTGCTCGGCTGTAGAGCTATGCTTGGCGTCTCTCTGCGGGATCGTATCCGAAATGATGTGATTCGGCAGAGAACCAAAGTCACCGACATAGCTCGTCGGATTAGCCAGCTGAAGTGGCAGTGGGCTGGCCATATCAGCCGTAGAACCGATAACCGTTGGGGTAAACGGGTTCTAGAGTGGAGACCGCGTCTCGGTAAACGTAGTGTAGGACGCCCTCAGGCCAGGTGGAGCGATGATCTGCGCAAGATGGCTGGCAGGAGCTGGATGCGAGTGGCCGAGGACCGATCAACGTGGCGAGCATTTGGAGAGGCCTATGTCCAGCAGTGGACTGTCACATATAAGGCTGTAAAATCAGATTTGTCGATGCTTAACAACTTTCGATGATGAATGGTACAGACAATGGTAGCGTTCTCTTAACCAATTCTCTAGCTGGGTTCGTATTTGTTCATTTTATCTTTGCTAAAAAAGGGACAAGTCAGTCTTTTTATAAGGCCTCAACATAGATAGCAGGTTGAGTACCTCTGTCCCTAGGGCTTGTAACTCGGCAGCTATGGACGCGATACCCGTGTTAATTATGTCCACTTTCTCCTGATCTCGGGTTTATTTAATAATTGTTTTACATTAACGTTTATTACACTTTTATATGATGAACGAGAAAAGTTCGTGACCTTCTTTTGTTGGTTTTCTTAATTATTATTTTATAACTCCCATTAAGAGGTACGAGTAAAAGCTGATTCTCATGACTTCGTAAGTGGTTAACATTTTATAGCCTGAATTATATAGTTTACGCAGGTGCATGTGTTGCAGTAGCTAGTACATTTCACTTTAAAGGATTGGTTTAAGTCTAAAAACTTATGAATAGGTTTTTTTACTGTTCGGAAAATACTCAGTCGCAGTCCGGAATCTGGACGATGCAAAAAACTTCCGTACCACACCTTATTTTTATTATTTGTGGTTTTTAGGGTGTAAATGACAAAAAGCGATCAACGGCAAAGCATTTTTCTCGAACGTATCAGCCTGTTAATGTCCCACTGCAGGTCAAAGGCCTCCATCCTTCAAATCAAGTTGTCATTACAATGATGGTGCCAAATGCGGGTTAGTGATCACAAATCCGAGCTGTGTCCGAAAAATTTTGACACAATGTTAGCTCGATCCGGAAATTGAACCCAGGGCCCCGAGATCTCGGCCTGGTACTTAAACCACTAGATCATCGTGGCGCTCTCGCACGTAATCAATGGTTATACAGCAAGAAGTCAATAAGGCTTCACTCTTAAATATATCTGTGATCTCAGTTATGTAAAGACTATTAAATTTAGACGCAGTATCAGCATCACCTATATCTGCCGGTGATATCATTTTATGAGACCTTTTTATAAATATAAATAGGAAACTTATTGTTTATCCACCAATAAAATCAATTCCGCAAAGTACGCATTGCACCGTGTTAGTCCTCCTTGTCAAGATAATTGTGCTAAAACGTATTTTTACCGCCCAAAATCTCCCACGGGATTGCTATGAGTTTCTGTAAGTGACCCAATTTCACGTTTGCGAAGGCAGAACTAGTTTGAATTAATTGATTACCATCCTTCCGCAAAGGTAGTTTTGATACAATGTTGTTAATTAAAAGAAAATTCACGTTCCTTCACAAACGGAGCTTACATGTTAAGCAGCCATTTGAGCAAGCCGATAACATCCGTTCCCATAACACAGTTCAAGACGTAAATAATTCAATTTGCCCAGGACACAGTAATGACCACACGTACGAAATTGGTCCAAATGACGCATTGATGTCATCGGCTACGGGCTAAATGTGACCCCTAACAGAATTTCCTTTCGAATTATTAGTGTTGCCATGTGAGTGGATAACGATTTCGCCTGTTGACTACATAAAATCTGGTTAATCCATTACTCTGATTAATCCAAAAAGGAAATATTCCTAGAACATTGACTTTCTTGTATTATATACTAGTGGCCGCCTCCACGGTTTCACCCGCGCGTCATTTCTTTATTCAAATATTCCCCCCCCCGCCCCGATTTCCGGGATAAAATGTACCCTATGTCACCGGGGGATAGTGTAGCTTTCCAACAGGAAAAGAATTTTTCATATCGCTTCAGTAGTTTTGGAGCCTATTCAATACAAATAAACTAACAATCAAATCTTTCCTCTTTATGATATTATTTTAGATTATAGATTTACGTTACATTTCAAGCACTTGTGTTATCGGTACCAGAAACATCGAAGGTATCCCAAATATACTCCAATACGAATACGAATAAACATCCAGGCACAGAACAAACACAAATGATTATCACATAAATGTTTGTCCTGGGTGAGATTCTTGCCCTCCACCTGTGCTCTGGCGCAAAGGACAGGGTTACAACCAAATGCACCATCAGGCCAGTCAATTTGAAAGAAAGAAAGAAGGTTTATTTGGTTCCAATTAAATATTTTAATTCTTCTCTTTAATTCTTCTTGACATGATTTAACATATCGACAGCAGTAACTGTGCTAGCGGCTGACAATATAATTCACGTCACAGTTGAACCACGTGTTATGGCAACACTGACAAATGTGAAATAGGGACGTCCTGAAGTCAACGGTGCATCGCCACCTCGCCAGGTTTGTTTGTGTAGACAATTGCCCGGGGTGGCCCATCAATCTCAATAGCCTGCGCCGAAACTTGGACGGCTCTTCGTTTCCGCGAGTACCGTTAGCATGATAAGGAAATAAATCCCAACAATATATATTGTAGTGGTAACTAGAGCCATACTGTTGCAGTACGAATGGGTCGGCTCGTCCGGGGAAATACTACCCTCTCACATAACACCAGCGTAAATTAATAGTGACTACTTTTGTGTTTCGTCTGGTTTGTGAGAGTGCCGGAGGCCCACACCCTCACATACCCCATAGGCCGGCAAGCATCAGCGATCCCTCTGGTGTTGCAGATGGGCGGCGGAGATTGTTTACCATCAGATGACCCGCTGGCTCGTTTGCTAATCTACCAGATGTTAAGCAACCACTAAGGTTCACCCGGAAGCACTACACTTTGCTACCACACTCCTCAATACTGTTTTATTAGTTAAGATGTTCTTTGTAACTCAAAAGTCAAAACATGGGTGTTTAATCAGTCGGCTACCTAGTTTTTTCAATTAGTAGCAAATTCATAACGATGGAATATAACGCTATCAAAAACCAGGTTATAAAGCGAGTACTAATTGTTTCTTGTCCTAGATCAATAAATTCAGTTGTGTTAATTCAATTTGAAGTTAGATAGCGATCTTGAGCCGAAATTGCTAGTGGAATATGCTTGGTCTTAATTTGGAATGTTGGAACAAGCTGAATAAAATAATAAATCAATTTTGATACATATTGAATGTGATAACGTTTTGGTAGTGATGAGTAGGGTGTGGGTGGCAGCTGGAGGAAGTCGTAGTTATATGGAAATTATCTATTTTACAAGTCCACGTATTCTAATTCTTTTTAAACGCGCGGAATGCTTGTCCGACCCTGTCCTTGGGGACAATCCCAAAGATCTTGCTTCGTGAGACCCAGGGGAATCGGTGCGAGACTGTCCCCCGCCCCACCCCTTTACCCCGCCCTTTACAGGATCTGAAGGTGTTCTGGGGCACTCCATACCGTCGATGGGGGAGCTGTGCAATGCAGGTTGGGTTAGGTGCAATTTCTTTTCCCCCAACAAGGCGACGAGGGAGTACCGCGGGGGTTTGTGGGTAAAACCCTGGAGCTTTTTAAGCTAGTCCAGGAGCAGCGTCCCTATGGCGCTGGGAGCCCCACACTGCCTTGTCCGTCCCCCAGGACGGGGTTACAGTGCATAACGCATTCCCCGCGAAAAAAAGGTGCAATTTCTTGAGCATTTACCGATGAGATAAACGGCTGATCTTGTGCGATATTTTTCTAAAACTTTTTCTGCTGTCGATACATCGTGGACACGGGCATGTCAACAGCAATCTTCACGTTGCTGCAGTTAGCGGCGGCCTTGCGGACACAGTTAGCGGCCTTCCGCCGCACGCGCCCAGGATCCTGGACGCATCCCGAAGGAACACGTAACCGACCAGAAAGGAATAACGTATTTTTAGATGTGTTTTTTATATAATATGTAATGCTGCCGTGTCAGGCCTATCTCCGTTATCTCAAAAAACCTAGTTTTGAGTAAATGACTCCTAAAGTTTTTTTGCATTTATTGCCATTATATCTATGTTTCAAAAGATTTTTCCAAAATTATTTCATATCATAAGAATTGTAAAGATGCACATATTATTGTGATGTAATTATTTTTTTTGTTTAATCTTTATTTTCTGTGTTTTTTCCAAAAACGGAGATAGGCGTGATAGGAATTTCATACAAATCTTGTTACGCGACGGGCTGTATCTTAAGATACATGACTTAGCCGTGACAATTTGAGTGAGAAGTATGTAGAAATATTACCATAAATAATTTATTAATCATAACATAATAATAGCTTTGGTTAAAAAAAAAAAAAAAAAAATTTAAAAGCCTTATTATAACAAAAAAAAATAGTTAAGTTAAGTTAAGTTTCAATAGTAATATTCTTGTTTATTGTACAATTATGAACATAATAATTTTTTGATGAAAAATCTTTAGAACTACTCTATACAAAAAAGAACAGTACGAGTATAATATATAATATACATAAAATATATAATAATATAAGTAAACAGGACCACGGCCGCTTGTCTCGCGTGTCTATCGTGGCTAAGTCATGTATTTTAGTAGATACCTACTTAACTGAGTTTGCCATAATCGCGTCTTGTCGACTCGTCAAGCGTTGTCTGTAACTTAAGGTACAGTATTTAACCTTAATATCGTAGTCAATCGTAATTTCTTCTAGAGCACATTTTCTGAGATAACGGTAAGAGATAATGAAATAATATTTATACACGGGATAGGAGACCCATAAAAACCACGAATGGCACTTGTTACGCGTAACTCATGTATCTTAAAGTTAACTGACATTCGCTTGACACGGCAGAATGGCTAGAAATAGAATTAAGAATGCACCATAAAGCAAAACTATGCAAAGTATTTTTTTTAATATGCTCTACCTTATTTTTTTCAAAATAAATAAGCAGCTTATCTTTATAAATAAGGATATCAATGCTGAAGTGCTGCATAAAAAAAAAACTAAATCCATACTACTAATATGTCTCTCTGTAAAGCTTTCACGCCTAAATTACTGCACCTATTTTAATCTTAGGAATATGCTTCATTCCCACGGGTAACAGAAAGAGGAGTTTCTTTGTTTCCCTTCTTTCACGTTCCAAAGAAGCAACTAATTGACATGATTTTTGTTATGCGGATAGTTTGGAAGCTGAAGCTTACTTTTTAGCACAACATACATACGGGATAACGTTGTATAGTCTATAGGTACTTCTATACTAATATTATAAATAGGAAATATTATGTTTGTTTGTATGTTTGTTTGAATATGCTCCGAAACTACTAAACTGATTTGAATGATACTTTCACTGTTGGAAAGCTACACTGTCCCCAGGTGACATAGGGTACTTTTTATCCTGTAAATGTGAAAAAAGAAATTACGCGCTGGCGAAACCGTGGAAGAATTGTAGTTCTATATAAAATCGTTTTGACGTAAAAACGAAACATACAACATACTTTTTTGCATTGAAAATATGAGTACGGAACTACGGATAGTTCCAATAAGTAAGACTTGTAACTGTGCGTCCATTCGTCTAATCAACGAACGTGTTCCTTCAGGATATGTTCAAGGATCTCTGCTCCGAGCAGCTTCCTGTCACTCCGGGAGGCGGAAAGGAACTAATTGAGTAGGTGACTTCACTTTATTATTTTATACTAGCCTTCCACCCGCGACTTCGTCGGCGAGGAACAGTAGTGGTAGAGCCATGCTGTTTTACAGTACGAATTGGCCGGCTCGTCCGGGGAATTACTACCCTCTCACATAACACCAGCGTAAAATAAAAGTGGCTACTATTGTGTTTCGTCTGGTTTGTAAGAGTGCCGGAGACCCACCCCCTCAAAAGGCCGGCAACGCATCAGCGATCCCCCTGGTGTTGCAGATGCCCATGGGCGGCGCGGCGGTGATCTAGAGAAAAAGATATATTGTTATGATTATGAATTTCGTAAATCAAAATGGATTTAAATAAACCTGTTTTTTTTACTCATCCTACCAAGCAAAACTTGATGCCACACATCTTTTGGAAATTCATACAAACACGTTAAGTATAGAAAACACTCACAAATATACACAGACATAATCATGTACACATTTTCGTACTGTGCTGATCGAAACCAACTGACTGTGGTTCAACTTACTTTTCAACCATTTCACCAAATCAATCAGATATAGGTTCATATTAGGAAGAGGAAGCCAGCACCCTACATCCTTCATATAATAAAAAGTAGGGCGTGAACCGCCAAACTGTAGTTAGGCGTCGCAAAATTATCAGTAGGTACAGTGCATTCACCTCGTATCCGACCCCTTTTTAAACTAACAGTTTAACCTTCTTGACTAAATCAGTTCGCGATCTCGGGTTCAAGGTTAAAATTAAATAGGCCCTTTGTTCCTTTGACAGCCACCATTGTATTAAAAAGAACATTTATAATTTTATTTAGGAAATGGTTATAATGTTCCTGGACACTATTCATACAGCGACGTCCAGCCCCAAACTAAGCATCTAACAATTTATTTAAACTGTATACTTTTTGTAAATACATGCATATTGTACACTAGCTTTCCGCCCGCGGTTTCATCCGCGCGTAATTTCTTTTTTCAAATATCCGTTGAAAGGTTCCCCGTAGGAATTTTATAGCCTATGTCCTAATCCAGGTTATAAACTATACGTGTGCCAAATTCAGCCGTTAAGGCGTGATTGAGTAACAAACATCCAAACATCCAGACTTTCGCATTTATAATATTAGTAGGATTAGTAGGATATTAGACTTTTTGTAAATACATGAATATCATACATAGAAACACAGGCTGGTACAAACAGATAATATGTTCATTTGCAAAAATCTACTTATCAACCATTATACCAAATCGAGTGTCATAGAAAAACTAAAAGTATGTCATTTTTTGTCTTTACACTGAAGTGTTTGTTTATAAACGTTTTCTTTTTATGTATAAACTCATGATGAACGTTATGTAAATATGAAGATCGGAATGACTCTCCTCGGTCAATCGGTGATCACTGATCACTGTGTCTGTTTAAATATTTGATATCAGCGGAACCAGTAGGTATGTCTTCATGCACGATTACGATCATCAACAAGAAAAGTGTATTTTTTGTATGTGTACTTTGATGTTGTTATTGTATGATATGTTTGGCTTTAATTGCGTATGTGATGAATAAAATACGTCAAACTTAAACAAAACGGATGCTTCGAGAAGTCCAGTTTCCATTATAAGGTAACACAAAAACAATCTGAAATCATTTATAGTCTCGAACGTTTCAACGTAGGTATTGTTATTTTCTGGAAAATCAGTGAAATCTGTAGTCTGAAAGGTGGCAAATAGCCCCCATGCCTTTTAAAAGAGCGTAAATTATTAGTTTTGCTTCTACTACCTAATCTACTAAGGAACCTAACCTTGAATAGATTCCTCAAATTTTAATTGTGTAGGTAACATCAATATTTGCGAAACACACACAACAAACATATGCTTGCTTACCGAGACACAACTAAATTATAAGCCAAAGGAAATGGCGGTAGACATCTTATAATATTGTGGGGGCCACGACCTCGGGGTTTTTATAACCAGAGTGGTTATTATACTTGGACTGAGGAGGGACCTGCTCGAGATCCAAATCCCATCAGAGACGACACAGGATCGAGAATCCTAGCGAAGACTAACTAGGAGAGCCGACCCCAAATAATGGGAAGAGGACAAGGAGAAAGAAGACGTGGTTATTATAACCAATCACTGTTCTAAAGGGGCCAAATTCTGCTAGGAAACACAAAATCTTCGTTTTAAAAGGTTTGCCCTTCCTGATACAGGTGACACTTTGCTTACGAAGCAAGTTCTTCAATGAGATTGTCACTCAAACAGCCCGGCCCGGCTTCTCACGCTTTCAAGTCGACTTAAGATTATGAAGAAAACTAATACCCAATAGATTCCCTTATTTAGCCGCTACCTATTACCGTCACGTACGCATCTTGGAGTTGGATGACTCATTAGCATAATCAGTGTCATTGGTTTATCGCGTAGCGGGAACTCTGATCTCTTCAGGGGAAATGTATTTAACGTTATCGTTTACTTTAGTTTTACTCACGTTTTACTAAGCTAGTTCGATTCTTTAAATTACACGGCCGATTTAGTGGGGCTGAGAAGTAAGAAGTTATAAGAAGTTGCGTGTTCGATTAGTAATATTGATGCATGCATAAAATAAAGTAAAAAAATCAATCAATCCTAGTCGCATGGGTAAGTACGAGTACTCCCTTACCATTAAGTGTCACACTTTATAAGTTCATAACTTACCTCCACCTTTCACAAACCAGACCAGTAATATCACAAGTTAAAATTATCTGTCTAGCAGACAAAATTATCGGTCAATAACAGCAAAACATAATATTTATAAACGTCATTCAATCTTTATCAGATCTATGGTACCTATTTATGAGAGATTCAATTCCTACACCTTGTGCTAATTCGCCCACAGCGACAATCTCGATGACGATTTATTCGACGGCTTTCAGAAATGCCTGCGTAGGGTTATCGATGTGTCGGAACTCGGAACAGACAGACAAACAGGTTGGCAGGACAATAATATCTAGGGTTCAATTCAAATTGTGTAAGATGTGACAATATTACCTAGTAGCCTTATTATTATAATATTAATGTTAAGGGTTGTTTTGATTTTGAAGGTTTTTGATTAAATAATAATGGTTACAGTCCATTCTTTGTGAAGTATCCGTCAATTAAATGGGCGGCGGTGGTCGCTTATTAACAGTACACTTACCATATTATCAGGTAACCCACTTACTTTAAAATACGTTCCTTACTACGTCTTGGCTATATGCTATAAAAAAAAGAAGCCCCTAGTATACTATTTTCATAAGACATTCAGTCCTTTTACTATAAATAAATTCATGCTAAAATTATTGCCAACTGAAGATTCTATCTAATCCGTAGATTTTCGAAGCTGATAAAATCAAATCTAAATATATACCTAACAGCTACGATATTTATTATTCTTACAGGGTAGAAATTCCTCGATGTTCTATTTGATGCTTATCTTTATAATATTACCCGGATATAGGCGTATCTATGTCACATATTTTTATTACAACTGTCTCGAAATGAAATGCTGTTTCTGAAACTGACTGACTTCGGTCCCCGCACGGTTCTAAAAATTTGCATGAACCTGTCTGTTTTAATTGATCTGGATTCACGTGTCGTTTATTTGGTGGTGGCACTATGTAAGTTATGTCTTAGGATCCATTTTGTAGTGTAAACAGTAAAATTATAAAAAATACTCTTCATTTTATCTTGGAAGTTGGTCTAAACGCCAAGGTAACCTTGCTATTGCTCATGCCCAGAAACATGCATGTATCGGCAGCTCTTTATTTCCGCGCCATAACCGCAGGCTAGCGACGTCTGCTGCCAAGTGTGGGGCTCGGGCCCCTAAACTCGCTCGGTTTCCTCTTCTACCCGATAGTGAGAAGTTGGTTCCAGCCTTGTGGCTATTGACCAGCCTGATCGACCGCCATGCTAATCGCCTAGGTACATCTAAGAAACCGCTCGTATGTTCAAACTAAACTCCATGCACAGAAACCGCTGATATACCATCCAAGACTTATATTGTTACTTCTATTGTTCGGACACCATTTTCAGAGATTTGCTTAGATATCGGCAGCCCTGCCAATCCTGCTATACCAAAGGACTATCAGCTTTGTCTGGCTCGCCCACGGCAGGGCCAGCTTACGACTCGTGCAGCATTTGTTGTCGCCGACATCCGTTGATTTACTGGCGTTCGCTTAACGAATAACCATTTCCCGCTAAAGGGCACATCCGTGAATACTTAATCGGTGCTATAAGACAAGGTGCAAGCGTCAAAGCGAGTAGGTAATCTGTTCATTCACTGTCTTAGCCCTTTACCCCGATTTGAGGGACGCTTCGACTATGGTTTAGGATTTGACAAGTCGAGTTATTAGGTACTTTAGGGGCCGTCCATTAATCACGGTGTTTTTTTTGGCATTTTTAACCCCCCTCCCCCCTATATTATCGCGTGTATTTTTAGTACCTACACGATTTTTTTTTAATAATGTCTGGCAATGTCGATTCTAAGTCACACTACGAGCCGCTTTCGATTTTGTGCACGTTTTCAGAATAAATAAATACACGTGATATATTACTCCATCCCCCTACCCCCTTGTGATATTTCCTGATTTTTTATGGTTTACAAGTAAGATATATTCAAAGCGTGAGAGATTTAATTGTCTATCTTCATAACATATGAAATTGGCTTGCACTCAAGTCCCTAGTCGTTAAAGACCCACGTTTTACAGAGGTATTAGTTTCCTGTCCAAATCTGTACTCGTTTTACTTTCATAGCGTTGAGTGCTAGTAAAAGTGAATATAAAATGAAAGCGTTTTCATAAAACTGTTTTACACTAAAGAAAATATTGTAAGTAGAGTTGCACAACTATCGATTGTTTCGCTAACGAAGTTGACTTTGAAAACGTGCCGGCAAACTTCTTGACCATCGGTTGATGGAGTGGGGGAAAGCGCGCCGTCAAGCTCTCGTCGCCCGCGCGCGCTATGACTCTGAGGTTTGCTTCTGACCAATAGCGCGCAGTCATCTCAAAATTCATGTTCTGCGCAATTCCCACCCGATGGTCAAGATGTTTGCCGGCACGTATAACACTATCGATAGTACAAAGTGACTTGATTGAATGCAATAGTATCGATACTA
This sequence comes from Mecyna flavalis, assembly GCA_949319885.1. Taxonomy (NCBI): domain Eukaryota; kingdom Metazoa; phylum Arthropoda; class Insecta; order Lepidoptera; family Crambidae; genus Mecyna; species Mecyna flavalis. The sequence goes on from OX439426.1 coordinate 15,799,290, forward strand.
TCCATAGTTTTAGCTCCAATAGTAACGATAGTTAAATAAAACTATCAATACTTTTGATAATATTGAATCATAATACTTACTCTCGATAGTATCGGTACTATTGGAGCCAATACCATCGATATTATCGATACTATGGCATTAGATCAATACTAGATATTAGTCAATTTGTGCTATCGATACAATTGAAATGACTATCGATAGTCAATAGTATATCGATAGGCAACTCTAATTGTAAGTGTTTATGAATATTTATGCAGCACGTTGTTTGAAGTGCGCGTTCGTTTAATAATCCTAGTTTGGATATGAGATCGTGGTCTCTCCGTGTTTAGCTCGGGTTTAATAAAAGCTTTACTAAATCTGGGGTATTTGCGGTTCAACTGAAGAAGCGGATAAAGCTAAGCTCTTTTATAAGTAAGTACGAGTAGTAGTTTTAAATTAAGCTTAACACAACTGGTAAGGTTCGAGGTCGGGGATGCAGAAGAAAACGATGATGATGCTTTTGCGAAACGTTTACTGGTTTACAACTTGAATTTGAAATTGAATAGTATCACTAGTCTTTTGCGTGTGACTCCTCTCGAGTCCGCCGACCGAATGTGGCACGGAGGGGCGCCCGCGCCGCTGGCACCGTAGGCAGGTATCGACCGGTCGTGTCGCATACGCACACAGCTATATGTCTGTGGTGCGTTAACAACAACCTTATACAATTAATCAACATTATGCTCTCAATAGTAAAAAAATAATAACGCCTTTTGTATGTGTTATTTTTGGCGTCGGTGTCACCTTAGCCAACGTTAGATGTAACAGACAACGAATGTGGGCCAATCAACTTTTAAGGTACTCCTTTCTTGTCCCCGCTCTAGAAAAAATCATTTTAAATAAAACACACTTAAAAACTTCCTTTTTTCTACATTTATCTTAAATTAGATTCATTTAGCAATACCAGAAAAAAAAAAAAATTTTTTTTTTCCAATTTAAAACATTTTAAAGGTAGTATCGTAGGAGAACAAATTCGCTCTCCATACAAAAAACTTGTGTCACCAGGCATAGGTGGTCAAGCAAAACATAGCAAATCTTTAAAAAAATATATGAAACTACACAATTATTTTAACATATTTTAGCTCTCAATTAAATAAGCCTTTATCTGCAATACAACGTTTTTATAATTTTGTTCAAATAATATTTAATAAACATTCATAAAGGTTTGTCCCCAATAATGTCTTAAAATTAAGTTCTCCCGCGTAACCGCTCATAGTTTTGTTAATAATGGCGTAGAGGTACTTATTTGGTGTCGCTAGCGCTGCCTTTTGTCTAATTTCACGTTGATGTTGACCGTTATTGTCTTTCGTGCTCCATCCCCCCGCCAGTGTCCGGCGAGCTCCTGAGTAGTGCGTGTGGGTTTATTGTTGCTCTGCAGCGTTACCCCGGATATCGTAGTAAGTTTATGGAATATTTTACTAATATTAAATTTAAATATTGACTATGATGTCTGATTTTAAGGTAAAGTTAAAATAATGGTTCAATCTGTAATGTAGAATTATTTATTTGTACTTTTATTGTGAATTTTCCACCGCGTTACCGGTAACGCTGTATAATTTTCTCTCGAGTTACCGGTAACGCAAGAGAATTATGTATTGTGACACTAGTCATTAATGCATTTACATTGAAATAAAACACTTTAATATATGACAACGCGTATATAATTAATTCTGGTGTTTTACTGACCATCCTGCCCGTGACCACTGCCTCTATAAAGGTGTTGAAAGTTGAGAAATCGAAATATATAAACCATAACCATTTTTTTCATACAACATCTTAATCAATAATATATGCGTTATAATATCAAAAGTGTTTAATGAATTTACACTCATTTAAGGACAATTGTTGACTGCCAAAGTGTATAATTGTTTGCTTTGTCTTAGGTTTGGTTGGTCTGGACAGTATATAGCAAAAATGCCGCTTAGTGCTGCCGAAAAACAAAAACGTTACAGAGAGAGGCTGAAAACTTATCGAGAGAAATATGTATAAAGAAGCAAAGCAAAAACAAAGAGAAAGATACCATAAAATAAAACTTAAAGATCAGTTAAAGATCGAAAAGAACGATATAATGCAAACGTGATATGGAAGTTAAGGAAAAGACAGTTGAAAGAACGGAAGAAAGCTGTAGAAGGTATATATATTACAACAGACACCTCCAGATTTGCCGACATCTAATTTAAATGTATTAGGTAGAAGAACTCCGCCACCATCGCCATCGTCCCGAAACCGATCCCCACGAGCTACGCCGCCACCCCGTTTTAGTCCTCTGCTGCTGAGATGTATTACACCACCAGGCCCTCGAAATAAACTACGCTCTTCTCCGCAGTTAACACCACGATCTTCTCCACGGTTAAAACCACGATTTGGAGATATAAACCCGATAAATACACCCGTGACAAATACCACTCCTAGATCTACTCAGGTCACTTTACCTCAAGCCACTGCTCACGCCAAGAACACATTCGTGTGTATCTTCACCATCTGAGACCCCAACAAATAGAAAAAATTAGAACCCAGTGCTAGCTATGACATTAATGCAAAGATTGGACGCGGTGACTTTCTGCTAGTTAAGTTGTATGTAGATGCAACTAAAACTTAAACGTACACCTATGCTTGCAAAACATTAACGGAAGTTGAGGACGACGAAAAAATATGAGAAATTATTGTGATTTTTTGCTATTTTTATATAGTTTCTATTGTAATTTTTGATCTTGTTTAGTTTATAAGTATTTTTGTTTGTTGCCTGGCTAATATTAGATTATAAGATATTATGCACATTTGCTACCTTTTCTCTAGCGTTACTATATTTTCTCTGGTGTTACCCCCGTGTCCCCTTATTTGTGATGGTATTTTTTTAAAGGACTTCTACAATATTAGTGGTAAGCAATCAAAATTATATGATAACAAGAGTAGAAAGGTACCGCCTGAATTAGCTATAAGTTTCAAACGACTGAATATATTTAACATCGAATTATCTTAAAGTTTCATTAGTCATTAGTGCCAAAATAACGCAGTGGAATTAAAGTTGATTGTATTTAAAGAGATAATTACTATAGACAAAGGTAAATTATTTAAAAAGGTTAAGTTTTTGTTGTGTTAAAGAATTATATTTCTTTTTTTTTTTTAAAAACGTCTCTTTATTTCATAAATCAATGTCTCAAAATAGGTAACGCAGGTGAAACATTTACGACATACCTTGGGTTTTTTCGCAAATATCTCAAAAACTAAACATTAAACTTCGTGGCCACCTTTACTATCGAAAACTTAGATAAATTCTTCAAACTATAATAGAATATATTCTTGTAAATTCGTTTAAATTAAATTTTCATTTTCTCTCTTAGAATACCGTGAAAGGAGTGCCTTAAAAGTTGATTGGCCCATGTACCTCTGTCTGTTATGCTTTCGCGACTAAGCAACTGTACCAATTTTTATAATTTTTTACATTAGCTACTTTTTTTTGCCAAGATAATGCTCAATTCCTATGGGTTAACGGGGATAGAAGAGATTTGGTTTGTCCTTCTTCTCATAGCAACAGACCAACAGATGGACCAGATTTCTAGTAAGGGGTTAGTTTGGGAGCTAGAGCGTGACAAAAGATACTTTGAATCCGTATAGTCCAAGCGGGCCAAGCGAAATACGAGTATTCTAAAGCTCTGAAGTAAGAGCTTTAGAATACGCTACCGCCTAAGTATGGTTGCTATTTAGAAAGCAACATGTTGATGCGTAAAGGTTTAATTAGATCTGCTAGTAGCTAGTTCTCCGCTATGAATAGGTAATTAACAGTATTGCACATAAATGCTTTACATTTACTTTTAATTATTGTTTACAGTCAACAATAATTAAAATCGAGAAAGACAATTTCTAGCTGCTCACCCCGGCTTCGCATTGATTGTAAAAGGATAAGAGATTCAAACCTAGTGTTTTCATAACTAAAAAGTATCTTTTATCTAATTCAGTGCTGTCGTAGTGTTTTACGAGCATATTTTTTGCAATTCTTTTTTATCCGCATGATTTTTAAACTTCGACTGGTGGCTTGCTATCCCAGGTGTAGGTTCGAACCCGCGAGTGTAATATGCGAGTTCTCGACCATTTTCACAAATTGATCGTCGTTGGTACTTGAGCGATATTCTGTTTAATTCGCCGTAAAGATGTACACTATTTAAAGTTTATATTTTTATGATTAACTTCCTTCCAGCTCGAAAGGTTACTAATAAAGTAATTTAAAAATAACGTAACAACAGTGGTCATTTACTGCGCAATTAACACCTCATCGTGAAATAGCTATATGTAACAAGATACCAAAAAGTTAGAGCTCGTAGCAAGGCAATAAACAGGCTAGCAATTTCATACTCAATTATACAAAACACAGCAGCCTCACAGGTTAATACTATAACGATAACCATTTATGTTTACGGACTTTCACCTAATAGTTGTTATAGCAATTAAATAGCGTTGATTTCTATTACTTTTAAGTGCTTGTTTCTCCATTTACATGCAGTAAATCGAGAAACAAGTGAATAAAAATTATTATTCTCAGACATTTTTCAAACAAATTAAGTAAACATGAGATTTATCTAAAAAGGTACTCTACGTATTTTTCTCTTACTGCTTTCAGTCGTCAGTTATTAATAAACATTTATCTTTACTTAATATGATCTGGTTTTTGATCTTCTCCTTTTGTTACAATTTTCATTTATATCTAATGTCTTGTTATTTCGATATAAAGTTACAAATAATAATTATTGTAAATATATAACCTAAAATTAGTAATACCAATCGCATTATTTTTTCCATACGATCCGATGTCAATAGTTTAAAATACATCGATAACTTTAACGAGTAATTATCAATTAGCACCCGGATCACTTAATTGATACGACAAGACATTACGTCACCGTCCTATGTCCCCTTTAAGTACATAAATAGTCCCCATCCCCACTTTAGCGGCACGATAGGCGGTCAACAAGACATAAATCTTCTTCCCCTAGCTAAGACGCGGTCGACCGTGAAAATGTTAATGAAATAAAAACCATTAGGGATCGATTTCAATTGTTTACTGCCAGTACTACATGGTATCGTTGTGTTTTCTTTATTCGAATATTTGTATCAATGTTTGTGGCTATCGGTTGTCAAAATTTTAAAGCGGGTTTGTTTGTAAGATAACAACTGCAGAATAAAATAATTACTGCATTATCGGCGGCGGTATCCCTTCCTAGTCTGTGTCGGCGGCGTTGCATATATATCGTCCCCCTTGGGTCCCGTACCTTACCCTCGTCACTGGCTTAACATAATTCTCTATAGAAAATATTTCAACTGTACTCAATTAATTAAAAATTATATAGATGTTATAGAACTATTCGGAATCTTAATAAATTGCAAAGAAAATCCGCAACATGATGACGTGCATCAGTGTGACTCTAAATACAGTCGTTTTTAGTATGTTGATGATTTTGGGGATATCATACCCAAGTAGCATCCAAGGGAAGTTCGAGTATATTACCAATATCAATTTGCAGGCTGTCTGAGAAGCGGTAATCGAACCTGCAATCCTCGTACACCTAAGCTAAAACCGGCCAAGTCATCATCAGTTCCACATTAGTACCCAGGAATGTATAGGACGTTATTCATGGGTACTAATAACGTCGAAAGCAGTATGAAGATAGACTATTCGAGTACTATGACGTTCAACCAAACTGCCCGTAACATGCCAATGGTTACTTTCGTCCACATTATTTCATACAACCTATTGTGCAGTATGACGCAAGGCCGGTACCGTGAATCTCTATAGTTTACATTGTAATTTGAACTCTCCTGTCATTCCAATAAGGCGTGTGAAGCGTAGGCGGGTGTAGTGTGTGCATTTGCACTGTTTATTAGTAAGTCTGGTGTGTGTAGTAAGTCACCTGAAAACACGATATTGTATCGGTTAGGTAATACGTCTGAGGCAGTTTCGTACGATATGGAGCGGTAGGTATCTTATAACATTAGATGTAGATAATAAATTAAACCAATTTTAATATTTTTTATAAAATGATACCATTAAACACTTCTTTTGTATTTTGAAACTGATAGTGTTCGAGAATTTTGTTTTGATTACTTAAATTAGTAGTATGATAATGTTACCTAAATATATTTTTAATCATACTTTTTTCGTTGTGACTATTCAATAATCTGTGCTTTTGTTGAGTGTTGGTTTTTACCGATGACATACCTTACCTAGGTTGCCGGTAAAATATAGTCCCATGTTTAAAGGGTACATTGTGTTAATTATATTGTACTGTCTCCCCTTATAATATAGACTGCCAGCTGGCCGATAGCCATTTTTTTTTCTCTGTGGTAAAAGAATCCTGTTATTTTAAATAAGATTTACCTCAAACTTTTACAAGCAAATTGAGCGTAAAACTCTATCCGCCAAGCGTCAATCTAACAACCAAATAAAACCGGTAAAACAATCACAGAAACATAAGTGAAAGAAATACTATCAAGTCGTTAAAAAGTGTTTAATGGTATCTACCTATAATGGATGTTGTTATAACATGCGAACAATAAAACGTTTCCACAAAATAAACTTATCTGCAAAGGTGTGCCTAAACGCATCACGACAACGATTAGTGGGAACTGGGGCACTATTAGGGTTGGCAGGAGATGAACCGGTAATTTTGCGGTACCGGTTATTTTGGGTACTTCCGGAATTTACTTCCGGAAGAGTAACCGGTTTTGATAACAATTGAGATGTCAGATGCAACTTAAATGATTGTTAATATTTGCAAGCTCCTAATTTACTTAATTCAGCAAGCTTTTATTAAAGATAAAAGTATGACAACACATTCAGAGACGCTTTCAGACTACTTATCCCTAATTGAGTAGTCCGTGACGGCCGTTCAGTTTCATATTATAGGCTATCGTGGGGGTAAAAACAAATTATTGAAATTGGTGGTGTTTAATTTACACATGGGAATAATTAGAGGAATAATATTAGAGTGAGGGCGAATTTGACATAACCAACTGCTCCCCCAAGAGGCTGTGGTATCCATAAAATTTCTTCACTCGAAAAATTAATAATATTTTCGAGTATTATGTTTGAATACTGAAGACAGATAATACTCGTATAATGTATGTTTTTTTACTCGGCCAAAGATAATGTGGTGGGAATATCTGCATACAATTCACATTATTTCACAGAACCTCGACACAATCAACCTCGGAAGCGGCAATAGACTCTCATTATTTTTACTTGTTTTTACAACGCCTTCTTGGTCTAGTGGTTGAAGTAACCAACCGTGACCTAAGGGACCTGAGTTCGATTAATTATTGATCAAGAAAAAAAATATTTGTGGTTTTGAAAAAAAGTTCTTTGCCATGGACTACAGAAAAGTCTACTTTAGGGCAAGAAATGTTACTTCAGCGAATGTTTGGCGTGGCACATAGGACCGAGTCGCCATGTACTCCATAAGCCCAATCGAGTAGTTAATCCAAAACGTTTCTTTGTGCATAGATAATAGTAGTCATTGATGCTAAGTATTTCTTTTAAACAAGATACTTCTTTTCGATTCGATACTTCTTTTGTTTGTTGCTCTGACGCCCTTTACCCCAACTCTTCGTAGGTTACACTACTGATGAAAACATCAATATATGTATAGTAAAAAGTCTTTCAAACGTAGTTGTTTACTAAGTTGATACCTCACAGACTGAATAAAGCAATTACCATGTCTCTGTCTCTGTGGTTTCTCATTCCTACGACAACAAAGAGATAGATCAGATTTCCACGTCCCATACAGCCCTATAGGCACTTTAGTGGCACTCGTCGAAAATTATCCACCTCTAGCTACTCGCATTATCGTGCTAATGCTGCAATTGTCGTCGTAAACGACTTTTATCGTTCATTGACACGTCTCGTCACCGGTTCGCACTCGTGTAGCACTTTCTTGTGTGGCATCAATTCAGTCACAGTATTACAATAATTCAGTTATCGGTAGGGGTCTTGGACGAACAAAGTTGACTGGGTCTCGCCTCGCGAAATTGGTTCAAGGTTGCTGATTTATTTGGTGATTTCGTTGTTCGTTTTTTTGGCTTATTTTAATATTTAGTATCTACCTCTATAATTTTTAAAGCAGTCTGGAATGCAGCCGTACTGATGTCAGGGACAATTAAACAGGAATATTGCTCTATGTGTTGCTACACTGTTAACGTCTCAATATCTAAGCCATTTATTTCAAGACTGAATCTTAAAAAGTACACAGAACAGGAGGTGGATCATACTTCTTCTGATGATGCAATGGTAGGAGATACGTCAGTGATACATCAGTCAATTTATATCCCACTGCAGAGTAAAGATCTACATCATTCGCATAAAGTCATCACTACAATGATAGTTTTTGTCTGGATTGCCACGCTTGCCAAATCCGGATTGATCCCAAAACCGAATTGTGTCTGAGAAAAATCGACACATAATTTTCTCCGCCCGGGAATCATCATCAGCCTATATAAGTTTCTACTGCTGGGACACAGGCCTTATCTCAATTGTGAGATAGCCACCTGGGAATAGAACCCAGAAACCTGAGATCACAGATCCCTTAAGCCTGGTGGCTTAAGTGACTTGCTCCTTGGTCTGGTGACCAAGGAGCAAGTTTTCGTTGACAATAACAGCTACCAATGGCCTTCTGCGATTTTAGAAATAATTAATACTAATGACATCCAAGATATGATTAAGTCCACGCTAAATTACTATTATTGTTGTTGAACATAATTATTTTAATTTCTTAATAATCCAGAAAATAACATCATTAGGTAATGTAACAAAAGAAAGATGGACAAAAGACTGTAAACAATAGGTACTATATTATATTCATGTTAATGCAGCAATTAGCGAGTATTCCTCGAAATGATGAATCAAAACACTGAAATCTCGGTTTTACTTAAAATTACTCATCTTTTCACATGGACAATGAAATGTGTATTTTTTTGAGACACGTAATAATAATTGTTTCTTTTTTGGCTGACGTGCAAAGTGATGAAAAAATAATTAAGGGATGAATCCCTTAATAATTTTTTTTCATGATCGTTAAAAACCTAATCTATATTTGATTGTTGAATTGAATCGTTCATAAAAAACTTCTCCCTTGTTGCATCAACGAAAGTAATGTAAAATAACTGAAGTAAACCCTATTATGTATGGTTGACTTCGCTTAATTTACAATACTTATATGTAGTATTTTCTGATGTTAACGAGTGTATGCAAGCGAGAAGATCCGTTGTCAAAAATCTTTGTACAATGTTGTGTTGTGTTTAAAAAAAAGCTAATTATTCACATAAGTCATTATTAAATCATCAGCACACATTTTAATGATAACGTCTCAATGTTAAACATACGGTTAAAACCGACGTCACGTATGAGCAGAAAATAATGTCAAGATCAGAAACATTAGACTGCTAGGTTCAAAACAAAACGCCGTTTACACAAGCTAATGCTTCTGGAACATGTGAGAATATAAACATATTTTATACAAAGTAACTGCAAAGGAAGTGATTTGTAGTTGTATCATTAAATCAGGTTTTCAACACATAAATAAGGCTAAGCTTATCTGAATCTTGCGGGTCTTCAAACCGCTGACAACCCAACTGTTGCCGTATAGCGCTAAAAATAAAATGGATAGGACTTCTTTTTCCGAACATCTATCTGTCTTTATCTATAATACTATTATAAAGAGGAAAGATTTGATTGATTGTTTGTTTGTATTGAATATGCTCCGAAACTACTGAACCGATTTGAATAATTCTTTCACTGTTGGAAAGCTACACTATCCCCGGGGAACATAGGGAGTACCATTTCCGGGATCAAAAGTATTTGATCCGGGAAATGTGGGGGAAGGGGAGGATATTTGAAAAAAACAAATTATGCGCGGGTGACCCCGCGGGTTGAAGGCTAGTTTCCTATATTTCTTCTAGCATCACACCTTATTTTTCGGCTTCTTTGTCCCTATTCCGTCAACTAACGATTGTACAGTCAAAAGCACGTCAGACGTAAGTCTTTGGACTTTGTACCACTCTTATGTCGGGGGCATAAGTGCTATTATCGAACTGCAAGTGTTAACCGTGATGTGCTGTTGACCGTACCATAGTCCAGGAGTTGGCAAGTCCAGTTATTACATTGGAGCGACTGCCATCTACAATAACAGGAAACTAGACCGATTGGATCATGGCTACATAGCCATTTGACTGTGCAGCTTTTCTCACGAATATTGCAATGTCATTAAATCCTTTTTAATAACTTTTCTTTTCTTCGAAATAAGAGCCTGATAATTTGTGCAATATGACATCATTGTCGATACACATTAGTACAATAACAATCATAGATTTGCCTGTTGACGTTATCGTAACATTCTCACGATGCACTCGCACCCTATACAAACTAAAACATGTAATAATTACTCGCCTACTTATATTGTTTACACGCTTATCTCCCAAATATTGGCCCACATAGATAATGCGAGAAATCGAAAATGCTTGTTCCAAATACCGACAGTCGCGGAGGTTTTCTTGAGTGACGATCAACATAATATCCTTAATTGTACAGAAACGCATTAAGTTAACGAGTCAAGTGACCGCGTTGATGCCATTTTAGGGATCCATGAGCATGTTTCTTCTTGCATTAAACGGTCCTTCCGACGTGTATGAGGTACGGTTAGCAGAAAAAGAAATTAAAACTAAATTTTAGTAGCTAAGAAATGTTTTTAATTCCAAAATGTTATAAGCACATAAGATTAGAGATTAGATTAGAGCTTATGCAAATATTTTTAGTCACCCCCTCTGCATTGGAGGGTTGGACTCGCTATACCGTATTTATCCTTTCCGAGATAGTCTTAACAGCATCAGTATTGCCATTGTGGACCATGAGATATGGATTCCAATTGATAGGATTATCATGAATAACAAAACTTTCAGAATCGAAGATAGTAACCCATTATGATCTATGTCCTGTGCCTTTAAGCATTTGCTCAAAGGGCTGCCACTTAAAATGAATGCCTTTCATTTTAATAATTTGCCAGAACACATTCAAAGCTGTTATGTCGGCAGAAATTACAAGAAAAAAAATTTTTTTTTGCATGTAGAACTGCGGCCGAGCCTGAGAATTCTCCTTTACAGCCAAACAAGGATGACCCGGTGTCCACCTTCACCAGCCCAAGCTAGCACCTACCAGCAACCAGACGCGAGACACCAACTAACTTCTGTTCCACGGAGTCATAATGAGTTATTAGATACGGTATCCCCCCAAGCACTACTGTACAGCTCACAACTGACCGGTTCCTCAATCAGTCCGAACAAATGTTTTGATAATGTTCACCGTAAAGTGCTTCTAAAAGCCTGCTCATTACTAGGGTTATTAAGATACGTCTTCTAAGGCGTCGGGACGGTGAAAGTTCTTTGAATTTGTTATGGGTAATTAAAGAATGGTAATAAAGTACTAATTAGCGGTGGCTTAGGTGTAAGGTCGCAGGTTTCATCTCGGCCTGTTAGCTAGGGTTATCGCTTGGAATGCCGAGTAGCGGTGGAACTAGCTGGATAGAGTTGTAAAGATTTGACTATGACGCTGTCTTCTTTTTTTCAAAATTGATTAAATAGAGAGCTTATAAGTTATCTAACTGCGTTATCTGGCCGGAATATGATATTTTTCCGGGACAAAAATATGCTTACACAACACTAGATAGCCCAAATTACAAACTATCATAAAATCATATTATAATTTGAGTGTGAATATACCTTGTTTGTAGGTATTTAGCTTCTTCAAAAACTTATCTAAAATTGATAAATCACCATTGCTCTATAGTTTTTATCTGGAATGACAGCACATAATAATGTACTCATTATTTATGTTATGTATTCTGCGGTAACGTTGGTTGAATGAAAAAGAATCAGCCTATTCAATATTTCTTTTTTTAACTACAATGGGCGCTTAATCATCACGCTTGTCAAATATTTGATGATAACATAATTGGACTCATTATATTCTGTTCGAAACATGGTTAGGTAACTAGACTAGACTATCTGTGATATAACTGTAAGTACATACGGGGCTATTCTTAATAGATCTTATTTTTTTGGAGGGGAATGCTTTTATGCCCCATAACCGCAGGTTAGTGACTTGCGGCCGTGTGTGGGACTGTAGACTAAAGCGTCCACTACCCACTAAACTCCCCCGGTTTCCCCTTCACACCCGATTAGGACGAGCGGTTGCCAGCCTTGTGGCTATTGAACAGCCCATCCCCGGGTATTTTTTTTTATACCTAATAGATCTAGGATTCTTTTTTAATTTTTACTCACCCACCTGTTAGAAAGCCTATTCCATTTTAGAGTTACATTACTTTCTTCCTGGCTCCCAAATATAATTTTTTTTTTCATTGACGACTACATCAAATATATCAAGAACTCATTACAAAGTAACCTTGTATAACCCGCTTATTTCTTCAGTATAAGATAGGCCTAAGATATGCCACATTGTCGCAGTCACAGCTGGTTTTACTATCCAAGACGCCAGTAGTAAACACAACTACAGCCAACGACTAGTGTTTCACGGTGTTATTTTACTTAGTATTCTGCTCAGTTTCAACATAACTTTCGTTTCCAATTAACGCAAAGCTACAAACTAAGCCACAAGCAATCTGTTTTGATGCTTAGAATAGCTAATTAGTAAATACTAATTCAATTAAATTAATGAAAAGCAAAATGCTTCGCTAATAAAATACCTACCCATTAGACAGATATTATCTGTGCCTTCACAAATATTTATAGTATCAGCAAATATCGTACTGCAGAGAAAATACCTAAATATTGAAATCTGTCTATAATACTAGGTTAATCACTATCCCTCTTATTACAAAAAACATCGCTAAAACAGGTTTAAAACTGTACTACTTAGTACAGGTTTAGGTCCGGACTATTTTTTAAAACTTACCTTATTACAAAACAAATACCAACATAAGAATAATTTACTGGTACTAACTCGTTTAGTGCGTTTCATTTTACAAGACTATGTTTTATGACATGTTTTAAAATCTTTAAATAGGATAGTAAAAATAATAATTCTTTATTTATAAATGTGTTTTAGTAATGTGAGAAAAAGTAACATTTATTTTTAATTTTCTGTTCACAAATTAAGTAATTCTTTTCAAAATTTGTCTTTCTATACGTAGAACGGAGCGAAATTTTTAAAGTGTTATCGTTTTGACGTTTGAAAGTTAGTCCATAGTAAAACTAGGGGCACCGGCGGACTTTCTTAGGTCTAACTTTAGTACTCGAAATAAAGTAAAACTTCGTTTTGTAATAGCGTTTGACTTTAGTCAGGAGTTTAGTCAGGACTAAGCTCGGTTTAATTTTTAAACCACGTTCTGTAATAAGAGGGTATGTTTGTCACATTGTCATCACAAACTTGAGTGAGCAGCGTTCCATTTCATATGTAAATAGATTTACCAACATTAATTTTGTTTTGTATACAATGCTTTGACAAAAATTGTCCTGGCTATAAGTAAAAAAAATACAGTTATAGGTTAGTTCCACACGATTAAAACTTTTATAATGTTGACCTGACGAAATGAATGTTTGTCAATCAGACATACATATAAATTGGGGATTTGATGGACACTATATAAATATATAACATAGCTTAGGACCCTAATATCAGCAAAGTATTTGTACCACCTTACCTTTAAGGCAACATACATATGTACATTGTTCTGACCCAAAGTAAGTAGTAAGCTCTTGTGTTATGTGTGTCAGAATCAACGAAGGTACCAATATGTAGTCCAATATAATTTTATAAACTTCCAGACACAGGACAAACACAAATGTTTATCACATAAATATTTACTACTAAATGCGCCAGTCAATAAAACTACACCCGAAAGTAACTATAACGTATTAATTGAATCTTTATGATCCCATCAAAATATCGAAATATTTGTGAAAATTATAAACTTTGCGCACTTTCTTTGCCTCAACCATCATTATTACAAATTTTGCAAAATAAATATGCCATTTGGAGAAAAGTGTTCCTTTCTTCGTAAAAGTAATGCATATTTTACTATCTACCGTTAAAGTAAGTTAATTTTGTCGACCAACCTGTTATGTTTTGTGCCATTCTTGCAATTGAGTGCACACATATTGCACATTTACAAAATAACGTGTGCAGTGAAATTTAAAACGGAACTTTGCGAAATATAAGTTACGTCGTGTCTGCAATACTTATGTGTTTTCTATAGTCATCAGTTTACGCAGACACCACGTTTTAAAATTAGTTTAATGAATAGAGTTAATAGAATTAGTTCTGTATGTTTGTGTATAATATAATTTGTAGTAAAAGATTCTGAAGTCAGAAGAAATAAAAGAGTAACTTACTGTTGTATTGTTGAAGCAAATGGTTCCAAGTCGTTATTGAATTATTTGACCCGACTTGAGATTTCCTTTTTTAATTATGTTGTCTCCGTCTATAACCATTTGAGTGGAATGCTCAAATGGAATGTCATTTTCTAGGAATGTTATATGGATGTACGACATTTATAGGTGCATTTTAATGTACATACTAAAACCCGTTTCAAAGTAATTTACTCAAAAATATTGGAAGTTGTGCTAAAAAGAGACTTTCTATTTCTGTGCATTTTATTGCAATATTAAATATAAAAGCTAGTAGATTATATCAATAACCTAAAATTGCTACACAAATTCTTAACTAAAATAAAAATTTCGAGATTTTAAAATACCGGATCAATACAAAAATTTACTAAAAATTCTTTCTTGGTTATCTAAATCTGAATGTCAAACCACATTGTTTAAGTTCAGAGTGTAAAGGTTTTTTAAAAATGTATTTGGGCTTGTCTCATAAATTTTGGGTTGGAGGGTGGTTAAAATTTCAGCGAGTTCCTTTGAAATTTTCTTTGGTGTATTTAATGTGGCAGGAAAGTTTGCGATATTGTTTGCCCACAACCTAATAAAACTGGCATTGTAACTATTATCCAGTTTTGATTGATTTCCCTGACAGATACGCTAAAAACGTTTCGAATTTGACGAATCTTAGATTCTGGTGCCCCGGTAAGATCGAGATTCGAGAACATGCGTCGGACAATTATGATTTTTAACAAAACAAAATCCCCAAATAGAACAGCGTTGAACCATGATAGCCAACGTTTAAATGTAATGACACGCTATGTCGTCTTTATTTCAATACGTAGATTCAAAAAAGGTAAAAAAAATAATAGCAACAATCATCACGCAACGCCGACGTCTGGTACACGTATGCCAGAAGCAAAAAAAGAACTATTCGGTAATAATACTGACAATTCCGCGGTGGTGCGACTATCGTACGATATTGCTACAGCTGTTTTGGTTTTTCACCTACAAACACGGTGTTACCGTGTTTTGATCTAACAGTTAACACCGTCTGTAATATTATTCAAGTATTTCTTTTAGCTTTTCTGTTTTGGTTCGTTCTAACCACTAGGTACGTAGACTGTTAATTTACTTTTGATTTTGTTATCAGCTGACGTCAGATTATAGTATAGACGTTTAGATTACTAGACGCAGATAAGTGATAAGGCAAAACCTAAGCTAATAGGTAAATTTGCAATTTAAGATGTTTTAGAAAAAATATTAGGAAACAGAAAATTAGTGGACAAAGATTTAGATTTTTTTTTATTAGTAAGCTTAGGATGACGTTAGTAAGAAATAATTTTCTTATTCACATCTCAGTGTTAAGCACTTAGTAAAAATTCCAGTAACTTCAAAGGACTAAATTTCCGAGAATTTCTTAAACATTTCACGGACAAAAAGACCCCTGGCCCCTGACCGTGTCACTCTGTGTCGTATATCGTAGAACACGGTAACTGCAGTGACTGGCACAGAAATGAGCACCGATGCTGTGGGTCTGGCAGCGATAGCTCGCTCGTTGTGGCGTACGCGGCGCCCGGCAGTTGCACTCGAGCCATCGGCCTGTTAACACGTCGCGTCCCGTCACCCAGGCTGGCGTGAACAACTCCAACAAACATTCGTGCATCATTGAGTGTCAGTGCGACAGTGCCGGGATAGTGCACCGGGAAATATCGCCTGGACTACACTCTATTACCATCGTCAGCGACCGAAACGATACGACTGTTTAATTTTTCAACTATTTGCACAATATCTTCGGTAAGTTAACTTTTCAATTCATCAGTTAAATATTTCTGGACATCTTTAACTTTATTCAAAGTCGACGTCGAAAGAATAGTTTAAATTTTAAATTCATCAGGTCACCGGCTGACCACTACCGACATACGGAATATATTAGGAAATTGAAACTTGGGACGGTCAGTCGAAGTTTCTGTTAATACGTATCTGATTTGATGGTTTGGGTATTTTTTAAATACAAACACCGTCATCGCCGCAGACTCCAATGGTGTTAATGAAAAACGAGTTTCCAAGGCTCCTGTCGTTTTGTCTAGTAATGTACTAACTGTTATTTTAAGTAGATAGGTACTTCTGCTTAAAATAAATTGTTAGAAATCTGTTTTAACGATATTGTTTTCTTAACTGTTTCGTTGACTTTAAACAATTTCGAATGATGTCGGGAACGTGGTATTGGTTGTTAATTAGAGATTTACAATTAAGCACTTCGTATTTGTGGATTTGGCAAAAATACAAAAGATTAAACTACGATAAAAGTAATCAATTACATAATGAACTCTCTTGGTTTAGTTTTTTTTTTTTTGCAATTGTGTCAGTATTGACAAGGTCGCGAAAAATGTAGGTATTTTGAACGACTCAACCTTAGGTTCAGGTGAGATATAGAACTAAGTATTTTATAGGATAAGGTGTTTTAATTGAGCACATTTATAAATACTTTGGACTTTGATAGGGTTACATACACAAGAAGAAGACGTGATTGACATTTCCCAAATATTTATGAAGGTATAGATACTCATATTTAAATACATAGTATTATTTTCTATACATATATAAAATAAATTGTAAATTGAATTAATGTCCTTCAGATTTAAATCCTCCTTCACCGTTTTCATTATTTCTAAAACCATCTGCTAATAGGTGTCCTCCGACAATTCTCAGAATAATTTTATTAACGACCTTAGACAGTTTCTAAAACGAATGGTCTAAAAACATAGATATATAAAAACAGTTTTATAAATTCATGTAAGTTGCGATCTGATTAATAATTTTATTAATTAATAGAATAGAAGAAACATCGACATAAAATTTTAAAAAATACAGATCTCGCAACATCTAAAGAAGATTGTAACGATGATACAGCAGAAACGTGGAAAAACTTCCCCAAGGCTTGCCATAGACAGCGTGGAGGCTGCGCTCGCGCAGGTCGCAGAGCTATTAACGTAATAGTCGCACGATTAGCGAGCGGTCTCGATTAACCCCGCGACCACCGGTAATAGTCACCCCACCGGTTCAGTTCCTTCTTCTAACCGCCCGTGTGGCAATTTACTTACGAAAAGAAATTGGTACACGACAATCAGCGTAAACGTTATCTCTATTACGGCTAATGGACATAACGAGTTAATTTGGGTATCGTTAACACCTAGTCCATTACAAAGTTTTATTTTTCTTATTCTGTTGTTACAACCATTTAATTAGATGTGGCAGTGATTAAGTTAACAGAATCAGACAAACTGTTGCTTTTTACAGACGTTTCTTTCATTAGTATCTTCTTCAATCATTTTCATAATTTTTAGGTAGAATTTCATTAACCTAACTCAGTAAGTTAACATGAAGTCTTTGTAACAAAAACTATTTCTTGTAACGTTGCATATAAAACGAATCATATTTCTCATTAGTATATAAGTTAATAATATTGAATAATATTATCTGTGTCGTCTGCAATCTTAGCCCCGGTTTCACAAATCATTACTTTGACCTTATACCATAGATCAATATTGGCTTTATCTGTAACATTGGCCTGTTCACTTTATCGTGTAGGTAATAATCGTATATCGATATTATCATGAGCTCTGCTTTTCAAGGCAAATAATTTCAATTATTAAATTGTGTACAAATTACAAAGGAAAGGATTTTAAAACTATGATGAAATGATTAGTCATTTTCGTCGAAATAACTGAAGGAACTACTAGATAATGCCCTGTGTTTAAACATTAAATTAATATTAAACGTACCTTTAAATCTTGAGTTAGTAAGCAAATGATTCTAAAGTGAAATGTTAATGCAAAGTTTAGAGTTCACAGAGTCAGATAATTTAGCAAATCATGGAGTACCTACGTGGGCAGTGGTTGCGACAAAATGCATTCAACTCCTACATGAAATTTAAGCCACACCAGTGTCCTTGCATTGCTAGCTCGCTTGAAATCAGGCGAAGGACCTTATTATAAAAACTTACCTGCTCATTTAAAAATAAATTTCCCGTTTGATTCTAAGCTGAGTATACGAGTGTAAATCTAAAAGAGATAGATCGAATAGATTTAACGGCAGATAAAGGCTCGTTCCGCATTGTGTGAGTTTAAGAAGGATGTGGGGCGAATCCATTTGATTACATTTTTGTTTGTTGATGCTTTTTTTGTCCCATTCTCATCTACCTGACTTTTGAGATGTAAATTCACTTCCTTTTTTATCTTTACATGTTATGGTTTTTCAACGATCGTTTTTACTTTACGATAATGAACACTTACGTAAGGAATTGTAATAAATTACGTGATATATTCACTCTCGTTGAAATGTCAACAGACAACTTTACCGAACCACCAGACTGCACAATTAAAAATTTTGCCATTTATTCAACATAGTGAAAGTACTTACCTACTTTCACCCTTCTTGAAATAATTTGGCCCGCAAATCTGTATCAACACTTGAGCGTGGATTGTGCAAAAAATTGGTGTCATTGGGTCTTCAACCGATTAATAATATCAAAGAGTACCGGCGACCATTAGTTAGCTACAACATGTTAGAGCTTTAAGGCGTAGCATTTTGTCTTGTTAATCTAATTTGCATAATATGTTAATTTCATTTGAGATATATTGTTTGAATTTTACTTTCACAAAACTGACGTTGGCGTTTCAATTTGTGCTACGGGTGCAACGTTTATAAGTGCATGTATTCGCACGTTGCTTATTTTTTAGTTGGCTTGTTCGGTGCTACATATCTGAATCATAACCTGATATCCTTGGAAAGTTGAAGCAAGATGAATGAACTGTGGTTACCTTTACGGCTATTTTATTAATTGGGTATACGAAACATGTTGCAATTAAATAATTATTTCCTTTTTCACGGAGGAAACTTCAAAATTTTATGCGTAGAAGACCTAATCAACTTCTTCTTAGTTCTTCTTAGTATAATTGACACCTATATCAAATTTAATTTTTATCTGCAATAATAAAAAAGCAGAAATTAGCATTCTTTATAATAGGCCGAAATGTCTTGTTTTTTTGGAAAAATATTTTTTTGCACACAGACCTCTGCTGCATGCAAAAAGCTTCGTCAAAGTTTTGTCAAAAAAAGAATTTTATGAGGCATGGAAAATGGAAACATAGAAACGTTTTCGTCGTCCGTCCAACGTCTTTGATATATGTAGATTAAAATTTATATATGGGAAGGGTATAAATGTGCTTTGAGCATTATCAAAATTTAATATTGTTTGTATTCATATCGTTTATCTATAAAGTGTGCCTGGTTTAGATAATGGAGTTGTGTTTGATATAATAGCTAATGCATCACAGCACACGTGAAGCATTGTGATGTGTCATGAGTCCATAGAGCGTGTACTTTGTTGTACAATAGCATTATTGAATTTACTACGTCTAATAAAGTATTCTTTCGATGAAAGCCAAGATTTGTAACATTCAAATGTTATGGTAACAATACGTAGTGGAATTTCGTGTTTATAAAACAATAAATTATTTAAATCTAGTGAAAGATAAAAACTATGATATAGGATTTTAGACGATAATATAAACAACAAAGATTTTGAAATATTTAATTATCTTTACTTATGTACAATGTCCAGTGGTTTAAGTACCGCATTTGTCAATTGTGGTGAATTTGGCAATATTGACCAATGCAGGGCAAATTTCTCCATCATTGAAATCATTTAACGATGGAGAAATTTGCCCTGCAGAGGGACAAAAAGGAAGCTGTTTAGTCTGTTTACAACTTACAATGTTAGATTAGTTTTGACTTCTCCAGTTAGCTTTCTTCTAATAACTACTCTATAAGGTAAGGTAAGGTCACTTACGTACCATATTTATTTATTTATTTCTAAGCCACACTGAGCCACACCAATAATATTACAAAATATTCCTTATCCATATTCAGCTTGTAACATAACCCTACATCTGAACTTGAAATGCGTGACTGAACATCACATTCTCATTTATAAAGGTGCCTAAATAGGTCAGCTGTTCTAAAGGTGCGTCCCCACTAATGGGCCAGAGCGATACACGGAGTGGTCACAGTAGCTATTGTAATTGCCGACCTATTGTGTGACGTGCATTACCATAATATCAACTGACGCGAGCTGCGCTTGCGTTCCCTTAAATATTGATGTTATCTTTTGTTTATCCATAAACGTGTTGAATGAAAGTCCAATTGGCATTGTCACCAAGAATATGCTATGTATGCAAACGATACGCTTAAATTAATTATATAAATGATGTGAACGTTTGAACATTTTATAAAATCTGGTGCAAAAGTTTTTCAGAATAGTTGCACAAAATTGAGAGAACCTCTAAAATCAATAGCGTTGTATTCGCTATAAAAACTTGCAAATATGGGTAACTGATACCTCAAGAACAAGCAATATTGAAGTGCTCCATAAAGACTGGACTGTAGTTTAAGTAAAAAAGGAACGCAAGCTAATTAGCACACCGGATCTAGATCTCAGTACGGTGACAAACAAGTCGTGTCGGATGAAATGTGACTAATTGATTCAATTACTGAGCATAAGAACGTTAGACTAATTAAAGATGGCAAACTAAGCACTTCTTACAGTGCCGATAATAATATGCTCTGTAATAATGAACTGATTTTATCAGAAACTAATACTCGAGGTGAAAGGTAAATACTCAACGATAAACATAAACATGAAGAAAAGACATGTTCACTATTTACTTACTCCGATGGTTTAGCGACCCAAAGTGTGTCTTGGCCTCCGATTTGCTGCACAGAATATGAATTCTGTTATCCACCATGGCAGTAATAAAAATACTGTGATTTTAATGTACTTAGTAGTACTATCAGTTTTTTTTAACCAAGTCACCTTAAATAATAAATCCAACTGGTATAGTTGGAACAACACAATAATGCGTAAACAAGATGAGCTGTTCGTTTTTGTACGCATAAGCGCAATAAACAAAACAAACTGATATAAATATCACAAATGATATCCAGATGTAATCATAAGGTAAAATATACTCGCTTGGATAAAAACACATGAGTTCAGAAAGCTAATTACTCATAATGACGTATATATTTGTATCGTGGTTGTAGCAAACAAGATTAAAACACGTGTCTTCCGCAGTATAAAGGTCTTTTCATTGATTAAAGTCGAGAATCTCACACTTGATTTTAATAATATTGCATTTAGTAGTAATTCATATTCAAATTGCTATATTTTAGTTATAATCCATATTTTAAAACATCAATGCTAGTTTAAAAATTTAATGGCATAAATGTTTACCAATTTTGAGTTATATCTTACATGGTTTGGCTGATTTAGGCACTTTTACTGATGTTTTCTAATATCTTATGTGTGTGCACACTATAAACAGGGTGCCACATTTTCCCAGGAGCTCAGACAATGTCTTTATTGATAGTCCAGCATCTGGTTCATCCACTTACAAAAAAAAAAACCGAACAAAGAGTCATTTCAACGCCAGACATCTCCACTTTCTAAACCAATAACTCTAATGTTGACTGTACCATTCTACTAACGATGAAGCTGTGTTTTTTTATCATAAGTTTTGATAGACAGTTTGGTTTAGTGGCTATTGAAGTTGCGTCTGTGTTTTATGGGTCTTAAAAACTTAATGCTACTTTGGATGTCTTATTTGACATAGTTCACTCGGCTTTAGCATTGTCTCACGCTTTTAGGTTTATTTGTGTCAATAATTTCTCAAGTGAGGAAAATATGAAAGTCTTTGCCATCTTTTTTATATTTAAATCGTGTTGAATTTTTGTTGCATTATTCAATGAAAATCGAAGTACATTTTATATTTTTCGAATATGTATAATTATGTATTCTATTATTATGTGCGTGTAGGTAGTGCCAATTTGTAACCATAAAACTATGTTTAGCAGGGCTCGTGACTGAGACCTAAACCTTAATTTATGACAATGAATCTTTGTATAATATATAATTATTAATATGTATATTTCTTACAAACTGTATTTTACATCCTGCCTTCTGCGGTAAGAAGAAAGAACATCGACCACTAGATGTCACAGTTATGTCACAGTTCTTGTGATGCAAATGATTTACTTCACGCCTGTCACAAGAAGAAATTGCCATAACTTTTACAGACATGTACAGTTCAAAATAGTAGTGCTTTATGATCTTTTTAAGTTCTTTAATAAAGACATCATTTAGCAATTTTCAGAAAACAAAATATGTATTGTCTTCTGATAATTTTAGCTTTATGATTTTGTTGTTTTATTAATAATTTCCAATACTACATGATCATCTATTGTAGTTTATTGCTTTATTATTAATAAGAAGTTTTGTAACAGACTCTAATTATTGTTATGTTCAAACACAAACTTCCTGACTCGCGAACTTTAGGAAAAGCTACAGCAGAAACAAGTATTTTTATCAAACACTTTATCTCAACATTCCGTGCATACTATTGAGTTATTCTCTTCTAAGTCTTTCCAAGAGACTCGTTACTGCAGAACATCCTCGCTGCCCCTTATAAGGGTGTAACAGCCTCTTCTTCCTAACTGATTTAAAATTCAAAGTAAAGTAACGGTTTATTGTGGAACGTGGTTAAAACTAGGCAAATGTTACTGCGTGTTTTTTGGAGTTACCGCTAATTTCAACAAAACATGATTTGATAATTAATTTGACTGGTTTTATTGTGATTCTGCCCCACGATATTGGAAACATTAGTTTCAAACTTGGAAAAACCATTAATACTAACATTTATAGACCTACTATATAACATGTGTTTCCTTAATCACTTCTAGATACTATAAATCTTACTAAGGGAATCTACATTTATAGAGAAACTCATATTCTTTTATTTGACGTGTAATTTCTTGTATCACGAGGAATCAATATTGAATGATGTTTACTGTACCTATATGGGTTCTCTAAATTTGAGTATTGTATATGGGTTCAAAGGGGTCATGACATTCGAAATCTATTCAAAACCTGCTTGGACCTTGGCTTTATATAGTTTCCTTTTAGACGGAATCTGATATGGTCAACTATGTCAATTCTTTAACAACAATTAAATTCATTAAGTAGTTCGTTATGTAGATGAAAAGAATGTTCTAAAACTATTGAAATTTGAAACATGTTTATTAGATTCTTCAAATTGAAAATTGGCAATCCGTTTTTAAATTACTAGGCGAGTTTCAATGTTAAAAGCATGTTTTTTTAATCACTTTCTACCTTTTTTCAAAGATAGAAATATACCTAGCTAAAACTACGACTATTTTAAATGTAAAGTGAGTGTTCAAATACTAATAACGTTAATTAAGGTAGGCCATAAAGAAGTTTACACTATAATGATCTGTGTCAAAGTAAACCAGTAGATAAAAACATTTTACATCTTGTACGTTGTACGAAGTGGGTATAATAATATATTCTAATTAGTTCAATAATAGTTATTACAATCTGGTAGTTATCGTTAAGAAGTTGATCTTTTACTAAAGTAAATTGGTTTACCTACGCTTTCCGCATCAGAATCAATGAAATTTACTATTTTTTTTTAAATGTTTATCATGGATCTGTTGGAACCTTATTTATGTTGGCAATCTGTGGCAGAATCTTCTTTAGTACGAATACATTTCTCATTTCTTTAAGTCAGAAGATTAGTTTTACAGATGTCAGGTCAGAGAAATACCAGAAGTAAGACCGCCGGTTTAATACAATCTGAATCTATCTAGGTATGTATATAAATAAAAATGAATTGCTATTCCATAGTCTCGCTAAAACTCGAGAACGGCTGAACCGATATGGAAAAATGGCAAGGAAAATACTAAAGTAATTGAGTGATACGAAGTTTACTGGGTCAGCCTGTTTTGAATACAATTTGAATTTTTTAACGAAAAACGACCCTTGTTCTTAATCTGTTGAGGCAGTCAAATAACAAGCAATCGTTTCCTTTCCCATGCTGGTTGAAATTATGTCGAATAGAAATCGTTCAAGATGCGGGCACAATCCATTGCAGTTTTGACATTTAAATATGGGCAAAGAAAACAAGAAAAGGGTTGATGTTATGTAAACATAATTAAACCGACGTAGTATCCTCCCTCCGCTTTATGAATGCATTCAATGGTTCCGAGAAGGGTGGGCTAACCTACGAGATATTGTCAGGTTTTATTTATGTTATGTGTAAAGTGCACTTGTCTATACATGGGACTATGAACCTTATAGAATTGACATAAGTTCTTAACGCATAGTTGATTTTGACAAACGCAATAAAATAAAATTGTATATTTATTCCATTACAAACGCGAGGGTGGTGATTGAATTTCGCTTTTTACATTAAAGGCATAGAATTGCCAAACATTACTTTAACCACTGGTCGTAATGGTATGGAAGAATTGAATATCTAATGTTTTAGTTCTCAGAGATAGTTAATCAAGTGGAGTACACGAACGAGTAAAGTACATTCCATTATCTACACTACCGTTATCTTGTGTGGTTGCAAACGTGTACTTGTATGACGTTATTTGTAGCCTTAGCCTGTATACATATGTATATGGAAAATCTATTGCTTATACTTACGTCCTAAAATTCTTTTCTCTATTCATTCTTTCATCGAAAGTGTTATTGATAAATATGAGCTGCGAATATATAAAAGAGATTTGCTTAGATTTTGCGGTTCGATAATTCATATTATTCTCGAAAATAACACTCTAATATGCCTTAAGTTTGACGCTCACGGCTACCTACAATTGAAATGATTTTTGAACCTTTAAGTATTTATAGGTAATATCGATCCCAATATCTTATCTCGAGTTAGTTTCTCTTATCACAGCGTCAATGTTATCTGTAAATATGCAAACCAAAATAGCCGTTCAATTAGGATTGAGAGTAGTGGGGACTATTGTAATGCAACACATTGAGAAATTCTTCGTAATGTAGTCAAGCGATAGTGGCACTTACCACAAGATTGCTTACGATAATAGAAAAACAATTAACATTATTATCAATACAAACGTTAAGAGCGTCATTAGGTATCTAATGAGAAATGGTGGCATAGTCTAGTGTGCGATCCATGAAAGCTAGTATTTTACCAAACGGCCTTAATACATAACGGGCAGCGAATCTTACAAATCAACGGTTTAATTGAGCATAAATCTCGACATAAGACCATTCCTGTACTTCGTTATAGATTACGGTATCGTTTAGAACATTTCGCAGTGTATTATATTTCTACGCCTCTGCAGAAGCGAATTTATTGGAATTTATGTACTCATGATCAAGGTTTGTTTAGCTTTCAACCCTTTGCTTCTGCGTTTGTATTTACGTGTTTGCCTTATTATAATAAACAATTGGTTAGTTTATAGAAATAACTGCGTTCTCTTCCTCTAAATGGTTAATCATCGACTAATCTTGGTCATTGTTTACAAATCCTTGCTAATACAAAATTTTCGATGCGTGAATTGAAATTTGCAAGCGATAATTTTTTCGTTTAGATTGGTTTAAAGAAAACAAAATTGTAAATAAATAACAGAAAACATGAAAACATGAAACATCATGTACAATTTAGGATGAGATCAATGTAGGCACAACATCCTGTAAATCCAAAGTAACTTATGGGTTGTTATCGGAGTTCACGCAATTTCTAGAAAGAAAATGGTGTTGCACATAATAATAAAATGATGAAAGAATTTCGAAAACTAGTTTTATTAAATGTCTTCAAATATTTGCAAGACGAATATCCTGTCAAAGCATCCGGCTGTTATCATACCAATTTAATGATTCGCATAAATGTTAATCAACTTCTGCTTATGAAATATAAACAAGACATTATTCATATCTCAATAAACATTTACATTAACAATTCACGACGCCACAGGCCAATCCCAAAGGCAGATCCCATCCGAGCTCAAGAGCTGCAGTTACAAATTTTACTGCCCTCAATCTCAGGACTTTGTGTGGTATAACTATTCATTTTATGCCTTCCCAGCCCATAGATGTCTCGCGAATAATGAGAAATCGTTTCCGTTAGAATAAGGTTTCACCAACTAGGGTTTGGTCGGGAGATCATAGTGCTTTCTTAGCGTGGGCGCGAGACACATGCAACCAATAAATCTACCCACAGCCAGACTGGTCTTAAGTATAGGTTCTGAGATAGAAGGGATCCAGTAAGGTAGCTTCTGCAGCTTCGATAGTATTTTTAAGATGTGTAAGCGGTGTTTATCAGTAATTTACTACTAACCTCGATTACGTATATTTGTCGCATGGGACATGCTTCTATCAATTTGCGGCTTGTATTCTGATAGACGAAGAAAGCAGTTGTTTGTTTGCATTCATTGACATGTTTATTTATTCATACATTATTGATTAC
Source organism: Mecyna flavalis (assembly GCA_949319885.1). Lineage (NCBI taxonomy): Eukaryota > Metazoa > Arthropoda > Insecta > Lepidoptera > Crambidae > Mecyna > Mecyna flavalis. The sequence goes on from OX439426.1 coordinate 15,826,061, forward strand.
GACGTGTATGCCATGTAAAACGTTAGTCTACTTACCGTTTGTACTTTTGCATTTTATGTTGTAAATAACCTAGCAGTGTGATATTGTGTTGTGATCTTTCGCTTTAGCTCCGCAACATGGGAAACATCCATGTTTTTATGGAAATGCAATACTATTATAAAATATGAATTATATTTTAGTGTAGAGGTTATTTATGATTTAAGTCTGATTAACACCCTGTATATTATGTTTGTCGGCTGGAACTTATTTTAAAGACAGGGAAATATGATCCAATTCTATTGATTGTATTAGATTAGTCAGAACAATGTTCTACATTATTTTATTAACGAGGCAGTTCTAGACCTTACAGATGGTGTGAAACGACAAGCAAAACCTAAATCCCAGACCTTCGTTAGGTTTACTTCAGGTTCCGCCCACGCAGGCGGTCGTATTCTGCTTTCCAATAACTGGAATCGAATGGAAACCTGTATACGATTTCAATCGCATATCCTATGCCTAGATTTTATTGTTTAGGCTGTTAACAGTTTTATTATCGTTTTAGAGCCTGCTTTTACTTAACTTGTAGTAAAGCGATGCTCGCAACAGTAATAAGCGCTTGTGTGTACCTACCATAGAGATCTAAAATAAAAATTAGTTTCTGATATCTGTGGTACCTACCTATCAGATAAGAAGATTTTTTGGTAAGAAATAAAATCTAAAATCTAATATCTAAAAAAGAAGGAAAAGATCAAAAAAGTTATAACTTTCACTTTGGAATTTCATGAAGTTTTAAGTCAAATTAATAAAATAAATTTAAGTCAAGTAAGAAACGCACGAGTGGCTCTTAAACAATTTGTCAAAGGTTTTTGCGGGCAAAAAATGTCTTACAAATTGAATACAGGCGGTCCTATGTAAGTCGAAAGATTTTGAATATGTGAGATTAAGTAAATAAGAGCTACGCTAAGAACGAAAACGTAGTATTTCATTATTTAAAAACTGCATTGGCCCTTCATGAAATTCAAGGTTCAGAAAATCCCGAGGTTCTGGGTTCATTGCAGATTTTTCAAACATAGCCAAGTTTTGAGATCACCAAGCCGCATTTGACAAACCTGGCGATTATGTCATTATCTGTGGCGTCACTATGTCAATCGCCTGCATTTAGAGAACTTATAGTGTTGCATTTTGTTCCCACATTCGTAGATCAAAGCTATCAATGTGTCATGTCAACTCATGTCAAATCGCTGATCCAAAATCAACATCGCTAATGTTTTTGTCAAATTGATACAAAAAGTGCACAGAAAAATAAGTTCGAAGTTTTACTGTTCACATGGACTGAGTCTATTTTTTGTGAACTAAAGTCACAGTATTACATGTAAAACTGTGCTAAAGTTATTTAGGTGTCATTCGCTGAAGTAACAATATAAAAACACCGTTAGCTTTCTTAATCGACCGTAGAAAATTAAGCTATTTAAAATTTTGTTTCTGAACGCATCGGGTCTACTTTTTCGTGATTTTAATCAGAAATCTACGCTAGACCACGCATCAAGTAATACACTTTTATTTAATATTTTTATTATCTAAAGGTTAAAATCATTAAGAAACTAGCTATACCATTTTTAGATAAAACTAATAGCGAATTAAAATCGTAATTTTGACCTCATGTTTCGAAACTTTACTTTTCATTCTAATTATCACATTATTTTCTAAAGAAGCTTATTTTATTTAGATTGTTATCCTAAGCAAAAATTAAAAAATCGGTTTTGGGATATTATTCGAAAAACCTTTTAACATTTTATTAGCTTTGATGACCCGCTATCTACAATCAAAACTGTCCATTAGCGACGTAAACACATATCGTACAAAGAAAGTTCCATCATACTTAGCATAATTGGAAAGAAATCTGCACGTCTGCCCCTCACATGGAAAGTGTCACCGAAAAAAGTCAAAGAATCCGCTTTTTAGCTAATTAGGCGGTCAAAAGCACCGCATGCGCAGATAGATGCGGTCCATTACTCCTGCCGACAGTACGAGCCGCCTTAGCTGTACCGGCTCTTATCTCCACAACATTTGTATCTTAGAGAACTTGTAATAAAGCCTAAATTACAACAACATCCAGAAGATTCTTTAGCCCGTGGCAGGCGAGCTCATTATAACCCTCTCTGAGCTGTGTTGCGGCTTCCAGGGCCATAAAATTGCTATAACCTTTCGAGTAGATTACTTGTCGCGAAAATGAGTAGGGATATGTTTTATAGACGGATAGGCATGCCTGGGGTGTGTTTTGATGACTGTTGCTGTGAGAGAGTGGGTGATTAATGTTTTTTGAAAATTTCTAGGTTTACGCGTGTCTGTGGAATGAGGTCACAGCCGTGACACTCTCTGTACGTGAGAGTTCGAGCGCCAGCGACCTTGAGCCGAGCGTGTAAACGCTAGGGTTGCTACAGAAATGCTTACAAGAATCTAAGCCGAAATGGAATTTAGACTTGTAAAGAAGATTACATAGTATGTTAGAAAATATAAACTTGTGCAAGGACATGTTAATGAAAGTAGGTTTGATATTTTATAATAAGTTTTTTTAATCTTTAAATCACTACATAATAAAACAAAGTCCCTTTCTCTGTCCCTATGTCCCTTTGTATGCTTAAATCTTTAAAACTACGCAACGGATTTTGATGCGGTTTTTTTCATTAGATAGACTGATTCAAGAGGAAGGTTTATATGTATAATACATGCATAATATAGTAGAGAAACACTGATAATTTTAGAGGTTTTTAATTTAAGGTCGTAAATAATCGCATTTTTTGCGCTTACATTGCAAACGCTGGCTGAACCCTACGAGATAGATCAAAATAATGTACTACACTATTGTACACCTTAAAAAGTTTTACAAAAAAGTCCGCGATGGTATATGTCTATCTCTTAGGGATAACCCACAATAACCATTTTCCTTTACTTATTACGATAAAATAATGGCTTATTTGCGATATATTGATTTTAAGCAATACAGTATTAATCCTTATCCAATAAAGTATTCACTGGGAAATCCAAAGAAACTTTTATCCGGATTTCGTTTTTGGTTGTTGAAACAGCCATAAAAACAACAATACACGCCCGGCATGATTTTGCATTGCGTAGTTAGTCCGTGCAATCAATCCGACGCGAGCGCCGAGCGAAGTATAGGTAACCCTTGGCCGATGTATTCGGCAGACGGCGGCCCCACACGCCGCGCGCCGCGCGCTCCATAGACTATACATATAAAAAAGGAATAGATGCGCAACTCTTGAATGTAAATAAAAATTGTTGGCATTATCTTTACACTAGGTGGCAGTACAAAATGCCAAACAGTTACTTTTTATCCCGATAGATGGCGCTGTTTATTTTTGACAATATGCTGTAGATGGCGCTTCGTCTGCCATTTTATTTGGAATAATAATTATTTTAATTAGGTGCAAGAAATCGGCAATCAAACTTAACGCCCTCTTAAGTAATTAAAAACAAATTACTTTTATTAGAGCGTTTCAGTTGACCACCGATTTTCCTGAAAAAGAAACACGTCCAGTCATAATATTAATTTGTTTATTACTGTATTCAAACATAGACAAATAATAAATGTATTTCTTTAATACACATGTTTATTTTATATGCTATCATAGCATTATGAACACTGTTTGATGTAAGAATACACATGTTTATTTTATATGCTATCATAGCATTATGAACACTGTTTGATGTAAGACAACTTAATTAAGTAGATTTATTTTTATTTCAATATAAATAATAATTTTAAATTAACAAATGCTTAATAATAGTGTTGTGTGATCTTCAATAATATTAACAAATATGAGTCTTGAAATGTTTTTATAATTCTTAGGTATCTTACTTTAAGCTTCATAAATTCAAAATAACAGTTTTTATGCAATTAACGAGCTGTTAAAAAAACAATGTCTTAAACTCAATTAATACTTTAGCTCGTTTAACATAATCAAAAAATTAATTTCTTGATTGGTTTAATTATTTTCTTCTACGTTTATTAAAATAATCAAATGCCTGCGTCTTAATTCGGTCATTCCTATCAAATCTAGATAATTTACCATTTAATAATCTATTCACACCACAACACCAACTATTTATAATCAACTTGATTGAAAGATTGGATATAAAATCAATTAAATCATTCTTATGTTTTGTACAAGTTATGACTTCATTAAAATCGCATGCAACGCTTACAAAAAATTTGATTTTCGGAATAATCAACGTTGATTCTGGCCATTCCCGGAGACATGCCACAATAGTATAGTAAATATCATTCATTAAATTATTAAACTTATCACTAGGATGAAACAATGATTTTTTTGTGTAATCAACTTCGTAATTAAAAGAATTTAAATCAACCTCCGACCTATTTAAATCATTTGCGCAATCATGACATTTTTTGAAGATTTTTGATTTGCATTTCTTAATCACATACCCATTCACATATTTCTTTGTTTCCGCATGCAATACCGAATCATTGGTTCTAATTTCACTACTAATTTGACCAATCACATCAATCAAGGAATCAATTTCACATGCAAAATCATCTGTTTGAGAATCAGCACTATTACTGATTAATAAATTTTCAAACGATTGCATTACATTATTATAATCACCTTCGCAATTTGCTCCAGGAGAATGCGGAGAGTTATAGTTATTGAAAATCAACGTTTTATACGCACTAATAAATTGATTACAATCAGGATTGATATTTCGGCAGCCGTTGCTTCTGATGCAGGAAAAGAAATTTTCTAATGGATCTTGATTGAAATTTCTTGTAATCAAATTGGTAATTTTGTGATTTTCAATCAAATAATTAAACATTTCCTTGAACGTCTTAATATTATGGATCCAATTTCTGATTGAAGGAATCGACTCGTGCTTAATTACATCCAAACCATTTTTTCTAACTACTGATTGAAATTTTATTGATTCTAAAATAGGTAATACCTCATCCCATAATTTAAAATGAGCAGAATTTTTTTTTAAGCAATTTTTATACAATTTTGCTGTATTTTGATAGGAATGACCATTAAAAGAATCAAATAACTTATCAAAAATTAGTAAAAAATCTGCAGTGTCCTTTGCTTCCGCAGGCAGCAAATTGTGTCCTGAAACCAGAAGAAACTTTTATGTAAAGACAAATCATTCAAACCGGTTTTTGGATATGTAATGGGGCGCTACTCTTTATAATCAAAGGATGACTTCCTGATAGCTCAGTGAGATAGGGCAGTTGTCTGACTTAACGTACTTTAAGAGGCACGAATGTATCACCGCAAACAGATTAAGATTGAGTATTTTCCACAGAAAAAACCTAATCATAATTTTCAGTTCGACCTAGAATTTGAATTTGGACCCTGCCGCAACCATCGCTTTAAACGCTGATATTTTAACGCTGATCTACAACTTTGGTCAGTCATTCTAATGGAAATCTTTAAAGTGTACTATTAACTGCACCCCAGAGTCAGTTAGGTCCTGCGTTTATAACAACTCCTAGCTAACAAGAATATTAAGAAATAAAAAATGTTAAAACTTACTTGCTGAAAATCTCATAACGGCTGAAACACGCTGGCTGAAAACTTGCGCAGCGTGTTTTACTTTCATCTTCGGAATTTTTTCCTTGTTGACGTGATGTTCCGTTAATTTGTTTACAATCCTCATTTCCTCTTCACCAACGTCTAAATCTAGTAACATTTGCAAATGTTCCCACTTGGCGCACTTTGTCTCTCCATTCTGTACAAAGGTCGCATTCTTCGTTAATAAATTATTTCTAACCCCTTTCAATAAATGAGGAGTATCAAATAATGGGAATATCTTTTCCCCGTCAACCTCAAAGAAATTGTTGCTGTACACTTTGCCATCATTTTCATATTTTCTTTTGGTCTCATCAATCATCTCTTTAATGACGGCGGCATTGGTAGCATGCTGGTCACAAATGGTGGACACAACCTTTAAACCAATGCCGGTCAATTCTCTAATTATATTCATCAATAGTTCTTTTAATTCAGCCCTTTTTGTATTTCCTTTACAAAATGTAAAGGAAATAGGCTGTTTTGTTTTACTTTTTATGCCTTTAATCATGAACACAAGAGCATGATCAGCCAGTGTTTTATTTTTTTTTGTCCCCATATCTTCAAATCCAACAATTTCTTTGAGAGTTGTATTATAGTATACTCCAGGGGCCAGCGACACTTCGTCGAAGATTAAAGTTACTAGTTTATTATCAGCGCCCATAGTGAGAACCTGTTTTTCTAAATTTTTAATAATTTCTTTATTTATACCAGGCCTTAAAGTAAAATTGTTTAGTAATTTTTGCAAAAGACGTTTTGAAGGTAAGACAAACATTTTTTTTAAAATGTTGTAAGCTTTCGGACTTTGCTTGTAAATTGTTAGTGCCATTATTTTTTCTTCCAAAGAAAATCTTCTGCCTCTAGGCTTTTTTTTATATTTCAGTTGTAATTTAGTAAATATTTTTATGGGTGCAGGTAGTTTCTCAATATAATTGAGGAAGCTTTCTGATTTGGCAAGCTTTACAGCCAGTTTCAGCTTTTTTTCATGTGATTTTATTTTGTCAATTTTCTTTTTCAACTTTTGTAGAGTGCCATCCAGGGCCTGGTGATGAGGCTTCTTAATACCTGAAAGGCAGTTTTAGAAATAAAGAAATATGTTATATTCAAAAAATATAGCTTGCAAATTATACAATTTATTTGAACTCAAATTGAATAGTGTAAAGCACTCTATTTAATTTGGGTTCAGATCCGTAACTTATTTTAATATAGGTAGATATATTTATATAAAATACATCTATACTAATATTATAAAGAGGAAAGATTTGATTGTTTGTTTGTATTGAATAGGCTTCAAAATAACTGAACCAATTTGAATAATTCTTTCACTGTTGGAAAGCTACACTATCCCCGGTGAACATAGGGACTTTTGATGCCGAAAAAGTGGGAATATTTAAAAAGAGAAATAAGGCGCGGGTGAAACCGCTAGTAATTGTAAGGTTTAATATTTTTAAAATACAAAATAATTTATTTACCACAATGAATCACTAGTCAATTGAATTACTTTTAAAAAGTTGCAACATTTTGATGCAAGACGGCGGTCGGCGGGTGGGCATTCTAGCGCGACGGTTGTACCGTGCGGACGTCGGGTGATTGGATTGTATTCTATTGAACGATTTGTCGTGTAGAAGTTTCTACGATTGTCTGTACGACTGTAAATTAAAGAAATTGTTTATATTGGATCTGGTGTTTTATTACACATCAGAAGTGGTAAGTACATGCTCACATAACTAGATATTATTCGAATGTAATAACAGTTTTACAGTAACAGTTGAATAACCGTTTTCGTGATGTAGTTATCGTGTTCTAATCAATGTGCTTGATAAAATAAGTTTGAGGGTAGAAAACGGTTAAGAAAGTGGTTTATAGTTTCATTGTTTTACCTAATACCAGTCGTACAAATAAAATAACGGTAAAGCGAACAAGCTTGCTATGATTTATGGTAGTTAGACCGCGGTTAGCTTGTGACTTTTGTTGTTTTATCCACCCTACACTTGTAACAATATAATGCATGCTGTGCTAAAATCAAAGGTCAAGGCTAAGGTCATTGTAAGGTCAGTTCTAGATCCATTATGGTTTGCTTGGGGTTTTATAAAGAGGTATAAATTTTTCGTCCATTATGCTGTAGGACAACGCGTTTATGAGATATGACATTTTTCATGAGTTCAAACCGAGAGTTTCGTTGCCGAGTTATAGATTTATAGGGGTCCATTGGTAACGCTTTTATTTACTTAGCAAATAAATTTAAGTTGTGTGTATTATTTTGAAACCTGAACGGCGTTAGGCATTATGTTGCACATGTTATTACGGTCTGATGAGTTGTGGAACTTGAATCATCCTTATTTTAATTATGTTAAATCTGGTATTTTAAATGGAAAATAGAAGCTTCTACTTAGGTCACGTATTTTATTGAATATGTACATCGTTGTCTTGTTTCGAGTTTCAGACAAGGCGAGACTCTCGGTCGCGCGGAGGCATCCGGTCGCATTGAGCCGGGGCGAGGACGCAGGGATGAGAGCAGACGCGGTCGTGGCCGCGCCCGCAGCAACGTTGCTCCCGAGCGTCGGCGGAGGCGTCGTGGTGCGCGTCGCAGTCCTCGCGGGATTCGACGGGCTGCTGGAATGGAGAGGAAGATGGACCGATGGCGCGCGACTGCGAGGCCTTAGGACGCAGGGATGAGAGCAGACGCGGTCGTGGCCGCGCCCGCAGCGACGTTGCTCCCGAGCGTCGGCGGAGGCGTCGTGGTGCGCGTCGCAGTCCTCGCGGGATTCGACGGGCTGCTGGAATGGAGAGGAAGATGGACCGAGGGCGCGCGACTGCGAGGCCTTCAGGAGGATGGGAACGAGGCTGCGTTCGGCGCTCCGTGAGTGGACCTCCGGTGTGTCATACAATAGTACTGAGGCAAGGTCAGAGGCAAGGTCACAGGCAAGGTCATATTTCCTATTTATTTTATTTTATTTATAGTCATTATATCAGCCACAGGACGTCCACAGCTGAAATAACATTCCCTCGTACTCTTCTAACTGCTTAGTTTAATCACATACAATATAAATACATACATACAGTTCACTAGTAATGAATAGGCTGCATTATTGCGATTAATTACTCCTACATATACCTGTCTATTTATTTATTTACTATTTATTGCACTTGTAAATTTATAGGTACATAGAGTCTTAATCTAGCCTAACACTTAGTACTATTCTATAAATATAACAAGACCCTGTTAGGGTATAGCAATTCTCATTACCAAGGTATTTATAAATTAAATTAATTACAATTTCTTTTAACCCTTATTAGTAAAAAGATTAAAAACTACATTTTACATAAGCACATAATTATATTTCCTTTTGGCTAATTGATGATAGTTAAATTTATTTTAAACTGGTATCAGCCATAAAATCTTTGACAGAGTAATACTTAGCAATTTTCTAACAACAGTGCCTTTAAGCGATTTTTTTTAAAAAAAAATGTGGATTTTTGTTTTGGTTTTTTTATATTCGTAGGAACTTTATTAATATCATAATAGATCGATAGTATGAACTTAGTTTATAAAGTTGAAGTTTGGGTGCTGGAAGAGCTAATTTATTTTTCCGACGAACATTATTGTTTTCAAAGTATGTGGGGTGGTTGTGGACAAATGAAGCTATTTCTAGTATGTAAATGTCTAAGGTACTTATAGGAGTGTAGAGTTATACTTTTATCCGATTGTTGGTGTTATAATACTCTAACAACTATTCTTTAGTCAGCCGTCTGAATAACAGCATTATAGGAGGGTAGAGATACGGCAACCGCTGTTTAACGGCCTAGTTGTACGATGTTATAAATCTAGCATTTCATTAGAACACACGTGGTCATTTATAAAGCCCAAGGCTGTTATGTTTACTTGTTTTAAACTGATAAACAGCTAGTGGCTGTAGTAGGACTTGTTTGTGATCATTAAAATAACCTTTTTTTTACTATCTGTACAGAAGTGTTTAAATGGTTCGCATGTGCACTGTAGGCTGTTAAAAGGACTATATGAGTTGTCCTTGGATGTGAATGTGATACTTTATTACACTTATCACACAAGCTGTGTGCTTTTTACATCACGTGCAAAAATTTGTGAAAATTAATAAAAATCTTGGGAAATAAGAAATTTCAGTAAATTGAAAGAAATAAACGATGATACACAATTGACTTGAACTACATCATAAAGCTGTACATAGGTTCACATTAGAAGAAATTTATAGACATTGGCTCTGTGGTGGTACAAATGTGGGACTTCATATAGATAACATCATTTTAATGGAACACATGTGAACCTATATACGCTCACCGAATTAAATTGGAGATATAACAGTTCACATAGCCGTATTTCATCCCCACCATTTTGTTCTACGTAATCTAAATGTTTACCAAATAAATTTCCAAAATTATCATGCAGTTTTATCACAAGATACGCAGATAGAGCGATTTAGTTTTCGGTTCAATTAATTACCGTAATATAATTATAATTCAATTCAATTCAAACATTTATTTCGGACACAAAAATCCATACAGCAAATAACTACACAGTCAGCATTTTACAAAAAGAAAGATTTAACAAAACAAATTACACATAATGCCAATATAATATCAAAGATTGAAAATTGTAGATTTCCTCTCAGCCGGTTTTAATTATTTTAAAATGAATATCGCGTTTTTACAGAGGCGTGTGAATATTTTAGCTGTAAATATGTATACATTTCACGATAAAGTTGCATACCCATGGCTTTAACATTATGAAGTATTGAAACAGGTACTTATTACCGCTTGATAACTTAAATTTTTATTCAATTCATATCCGCCAGAGTAAATGTGTTTTGATGGCAGACACAAAACCAACTAATGAGGAATTTAATAAAATAAAGAAATAATTTAGGACACACGGGAATTTTAGGTAGCACTGGAGTACATGTGAATGACTAGACAAAGGTGTCTAGTTCTAAATAAGGATTTAGAACCCCGAATGCTACTTGGGCTATCATGTGATTGACACTTCCAAATTGATAATAACTTCGATATACATGGGACTTTCATGTGATTAATTTGTCCAAATTGTAGTAGATTTGATATGAATAGGGCTATCATTGTGATTGATATGCCCAATGGAGAATAACTATGTTACGATGAGGAGTATCATAATGATTAATATGTATTATTGTATATCTTTGTGAAAGAAAATAATAATTTTCCTATGAATAAGATTATAAATAATATTAATAATAATCTTTATTTGCTTGCTTAGTGTACATACATTTGAGATGTTAAAAAAAAATAAAGGCACTTACAACTTAGCTACCATTCAGATATTGCAAATAAATGTATAGGCAGCTTTATACGAAAAACATAAATTTTAACTTAAAACTAAAATCTTTTTTTTTTTTTCTCTTTTTTTTTGCTTAAGTTACACAAATATTATCTTAATTTAATGTATTGCCATGCTTAAAAAGAGAAATGACTCCCATGCGATTGGTTTTTGAAGACATTACATACTTACTAATGCAGATATTAATTTATTGAATAGTAGCAATTTAAAATGAAATAACTTGCAAGACTCTTCGAAAATGTTTTTAAAGTTTGTTTTCTTTATATGATGGAAGTTTATTTAAGATTTAATAATTTAATAATTTTAATCTGGATGGTGGCAGGTATAGTCCATTCTTATGTCTAGTATTTATATCATGAATGTCATTGACTTAAGTAAAGTTTTCCATATTTTTAAATGTGAATATATGTACAAGTATCATAAATATATAAAGAGGGTAAAGTTAAGAGATCAAATTTAAAAATGAAAAAAAATGCTTGTGATCTTGACATCTAATAATTTATGAAATCAAATTAAAATTTAAAAATGTTTCCTAAGTGGTATAATGGAATTATTTATTTTAAGAAAAGGAAGTTAATATGTTTTTATTTGCAATAATGAGGGCCATGGTAAGGCTCATTGTTTTAAGAAGAGGAAATCAAATAAATATTGTCCATTATGTTAAACCTCAGATTACTTCAAGAGGCAATCTAAAGCTGTGTCACATTACTGATGGCATTATAAAGTGAAAGGAACATGCTATTATACGAAAAGGATATGATATCTTAAGGATTAGTAAAAATTGTTTTAAAAATAATGCTGATGAATGCAAAGATACAATTAATTGAGGGGAACAGGGCTATATGAATAGTTTTAATGAGATGACCCATGAATGAATTTCTGGAAAATATAACCTCTGTTAATTGGCAATGGAATGAAACTGGGGAATTTATTGCAGTGTAGTATTACATTTATTCAGTCAGCCAGTCCAGTGATTCTGGTTAATTTAATATTGCCACCAATGTTTGGTTGAGTTTCTTTACAGGTGATATGATAATGTGATAATATAAATATAGAAGTACGAAATTAATGTTTTTCTTTGAGAATGGATTACTATGATGAATGAGAAATCAATGATTTAACTTTCAGCATAATAATGCGTTAGTGAGGCTTGATGTACTCTCATGAAAGTTCATGCCAGTACATTGAAGCGATTATTGAAACGCTATGTACTCCTAAGAGAAAAGGTGGTTCATGATAGTACATTGCGATAAGATAGATATAGAAGTACGAAAGTAAATGTTTTTGTTTGAGAATGGATTACTATGATGATTGAGAAATCAATGATTTAACTTTCAGCATAATAATGCGTTAGTGAGGCTTGATGTACTCTCATGATAAGTTCATGCCAGTACATTGAAGCGATTATCTTATTGAAACGCTATGTACTCTTATGAGAAAAGGTGGTTCATGTCAGTACATTGTGATAAGATAGATATAGAAGTACGAAAGTAAATGTTTTTGTTTGAGAATGGATTACTATGATGATTGAGAAATCAATGATTTAACTTTCAGCATAATAATGCGTTAGTGAGGCTTGATGTACTCTCATGATAAGTTCATGCCAGTATATTGAAGCGATTATTGAAACGCTATGTACTCTTATGAGAAAAGTTGGTTCATGGTTATCAGGTTGGATTGTGATAATATAGATATAAAAGTACGAAAATAAATGTTTTTGCTTGTGAATGGATTACTCTGATGATTGAGAAATCAATGATTTAGCTTCCGGCATGGTAATGCGTTGTTGAGGCTTGATGTACTCTTATGAGAAACTAGGTTCGTGACAGTACATTAAAGCGAGTTATGTAAGTCTGAGATTAATTAATTATCAAATATATCAGTATTTATTTTATTTTATGAGAATTATTTATTGATGTTTGTCAATAGAATGTAAAATGAAATGTTAATTTCAAGAGATGTATAGTAGCAAATTATATGAAAAGAAATTTGGTTTATTGTTGAATCATACACACTTCTACTAATTGTCATCAGAATGTGTACGTTGAATCCAGATAGCCGATTGTTAGGTTAATTACGGGGATTCATGCTAGAATTGGATGGGTTAGCATGATTTAATATTGCGAGAATTGGATGGGTTCGCAATGTTATTTCGATTTGTCATCTTGACCGTAAGATGGATGGGTTTACTGTTATGAATGATGTTTAATGATCCTGTAAGAATTGGATGGGTTTACAGGATTATTAACGAAGTTGGTGATCATTATGTTGTTGTTTCATAAGATTATGTTATGTTGTTAATAGTTGTTACGTGTAAAATGATGCTGTTGACCTCATATACCCACATTAAGTTTTATAATTTACAAATTTGGTTAGTGCCACCTCGCCGAGTGTAAGGTAGATTATCATAATAATATTATATTGTAATAATCCGTCCTGGAACCGTGTATGGGGACATACACGAGGTCAGGATGGACGAGTGTAAGGTTTAATATTTTTAAAATACAAAATAATTTATTTACCACAATGAATCACTAGTCAATTGAATTACTTTTAAAAAGTTGCAACATTTTGATGCAAGACGGCGGTCGGCGGGTGGGCATTCTAGCGCGACGGTTGTACCGTGCGGACGTCGGGTGATTGGGTCGTGGGGCGTTTCGCCCCACGAGCTATTCGACCCGCGGGGCGAATCGCCCAAGGACCCTTTTTGAAGTGGCACTTTCGCCCCGCGGACCGAAACGCCCAATAACTTTTCGAAATGGGTCGATTCGCCCCGCCGTGGGGCATAAAAGAGCTCTCTTATTTGATGGATGATTTTGATCGAAAATATATAGTTTTATTACATATCTCTAAAAGTACAGCCGTGCACAAAATAACAGAGCAAACGAAATAATTTATAAGTTAGAAATGTCATAAGCCAATTGAGTACATTTTTGTGTTATTGCACTGCATTATTATTGTATGTAAAAATATTATGTAAATATAAGTGCAAAAAGGTGCCGATAAACGCGTACATGCATTCCAAGAATCTCAGGTAAAATTTACTCTTTGTTAAAGTAAACTTACCTGGCACATAAACAAAAGAATACCTGGAGCGCCCGTGCGGTAAGTAAGACCACAGAATAGATTTTTTTTTCTATTCCGTGAGTAAGACGGTTAAGTACTGAATCTGTAATTATGCCACCTCTAAATTGTATATATTTTTTAAATAAATTTGATTATTACCGGAATTTATTTTTATCGGAATCTTTTATTTTCACTAACCACTTTTCTACTCGTCTGTACAAATAAATGGAATCCTAAATTTTTTTATATGAGTCAAGCTGGGCATAAAAAATGCGCATTGGGTTGCTTCGCTCCGTGGTCCGAATCGACCCATTTCAAAAATGACTTGGGCAATTCGCCCCGCTGTAACCACTGCGGGTCGAATGGCCCCATTCAAAAAGAGCTCTTGGGCGATTCGCCCCGCGGGTCGAATAACTCGTGGGGCGAAACGCCCCACGACCCGGGTGATTGGATTGTATTCTATTGAACGATTTGTCGTGTAGAAGTTTCTACGATTGTCTGTACGACTGTAAATTAAAGAAATTGTTTATATTGGATCTGGTGTTTTATTACATAATAAATAAATATCTCTAGACATAATTCACTAAGCTCGATCGAGCACTAAACTAAGCATTAGCTTGTGCTTTCGGTGTCAGACAACATATATTATAAACATTACTTATTTACTTTTATTTGTAAAAACGTATTAGAAACACCTAGATCGATACAAACGGACATGGTCATGCACACAAATGTTTGTACCGTGCAGGGATCGAACCCGCGACCACTGGTGTAATACATAGCTGAGTTATCGATCATTACACTAAATGGATTGTCAATTATACTTCCATCCACTATACATATATTGAATATTTACATACCTCGAACCTTCAGATCCTGTGACTGGCAAATTTCAATTCCTTGTAAGGAAGCCGGTGCCACTTCCTTGCCTTGATTATCTTCACGAGGTAGTACTGAAACATACATACATTTGGAATGAGGAATATGCATATTTTTTAATTGTGCCTCAATTTAATATACAGCCTTTAGTTTATTAAATTCCGAAGTGTGGTTAACATTACAGTTATCCAATATCTATTTATTTATACATTCTTTTACTACATACTAAATTTTTACATACCTTCATCCGACAGATTCTGAGATGAGATTCTTCTAATTCCATGTGAGGAAGCTGGTGCAGGTTCCTTGCCACAATGTTGCACTGAAATGTAACAGTCATTTAATATAATAATTTGCATGTAATTTTTATTTTGCTAACATTGAAATATGCAACCTTTTATTGATAACATAACAAAGTCATTGCATGTCACTGTTTAATTATACAAAAAAAAAAGTACACAATGGTTCTACTTAATAACTAGGAAAATATTCTGGGCTCTGTTGAACACCATATTGTAATGCTTCTTTCATTGATTTTCGTTGTTTAATTTTTAATTACAATTAAAATACTAATTTGCATTCCAACCGCTGAAACTATGGTATGAATGTAGTAGGTAATTAATAGCAGAAATGCTTAATATAAGATAAGACAGCCACAAACAAGTTTAAAAAGATTATTACTAATTTATTCTCTTTTCCCTTAAGGTTTTCGTTTAGTTTACTATAAAAAAGCTTTTCAACATAATATAGTTTTAAAGGGCAGACAAAGTGTTCTAAAAAAACACTCTAAAAGAAAAAGTATTTTAGTAATTTCAAACTACTTACAATTCAAAGTAGGTATTGCGTTCGCTGTTAATCGCCGACTTGGCGATTTAAATTTATTCTCAAAATGATCGCCACAAATTCGTACGCTATAGTAAATATAATTATGACCTCTATTTTGTGTGGCTTCATCTAATACTGCTTTCCATGCGTTAAATTTTTCCTCATTAGGATACTTCCACTGGGGAAATTTATGCAATGGAGCTGAAAACAAAATGAGTGACGTGATTGATTACAACATGCAAGAACTATTTGTGGATTAAGTATGAGAGATTTAATGCAAAGTTATAACTTCAAAGCACAAACTTTTGTGACTTACCATCATTTACACATCCGAAATAACACTTAAATTTCGATTTCGTCGACATTTCCAAATCGAGTGCTATTCAAGTTCCAATAATCGAAAGCCAAGTTTATCACAATAAGAGGAGTCTTCAAGTCCGGTGGGTTTGCCAAGTGTAGTCGTATCAAATGCAAGTCGCCAAGTCCGTTTAGAATGCAAAGGTCGTGAGAAAATCGTAAAATAAAACACTGAACAGGAAACGCAACGCAAACACCTCGAAAAACACAAATCGTCAAAGTTCGTTTCTACTTCAAACTCGTACTTTTATGCAAAATTGCAAAGTTGCCGTTAAAAAAATATTTAGAAGATTTTTCGATCAATTAATAATTTTTATGTTTTTGTACCAGTTTGTTTTAAAAAAAATGTAGATAATTAATATGATTTGTTTTATGAATACCGTGCAAATTTAGTCAAAATATTGTTTTTTAACCAAATTAACATTCTTGAGAGTCATCTAGCGTGAATAAACAAAAACCCAATGAAAATTACGACGTTAGCTACACGCTAGATGGCGCTAGTTTCTAAGAAAAATTCATTTGTATGGAAGTTTCATACCCCTGGCGCGCTCCCCCGCGCGACGCACACATAGCCCCGAGCAATTTTACGAGCACACATGCTTGAGTGTCGCTTCTTTACTTTAGTATATATTCTGTGATGAGGTGGCTGTCAATGCGCTACCATATTGTGTAGACATGTTAGGCAGTAAAATTTAGTAATTGATAGTAGAATTAGTTAAATTTAATTTAAAAATCAGGACGAATACCTATCATTCTAGTACAATATCTAATGGTTTGTACTTATTTTACTCGGAGAATATCGTATTGTCTCTCACCATCAGTCAGGGAGGTTGACGCTGACTTACCCAAAATCTACTAAAAATTAATAACTTAAGTTAATGTCAATATGAACAAGCTTTGTGTGCATTTTATATCAGCATTAAACATCCCGTATCATTATGCAAATAATCTGCAACACCCAAGGTCACACAGCGTAATTTGGCAGCGCCATATTTGCTATTCACACCGAAAACGTCGTCAATGTAACAACATTGTTCGTGCACATTAATACATAGCTTCCGTTGAATTTGAATATATGCGTGTCATTTGCGATGATCGAAATAGTTAGCCATCGAATTACAACGGATAGATGTCGGGACGCATTGTTTTGCGATGCAACGCTACTGAACGTGATTGGCATAATTGCTCACTGGGACATTCGATTGTTCCAATATAAATACGGCTTCATCTAATTGCGATGTGCAAGCAGACATTGCATCGTGCATTCCGATTATTTCATCAATAATTCTTTAAATGTTTTAATCCTCCTGTTTAAGAATTCTCCGATTGTCAAGGACGCACCTAACTATGCAGCTTTTCTATGCTTTGAATTAGATCTATTGTTGGTGGAACTAATGTTAAATTTTTGTATGGACATCTATTGATTATCTTTGTCTTGTCTTCGGTTTCTTCTTTGACTTTAGGTTAAATATGACAAACACCAGTAGGTATGTCAGATAAATCAATCATCATCATCACAAAAATCAGATGACCTGAACAAAAAGTTTGAGAATTGTCAATTCTACGACTCCAAACCAGTGATTACCTACTGAAGATAAGTAAATCACCTGATTGCGATCGTCCAAAAAATATTTAATTGATCAATAGAAAACCATTTATTACCCCTCCAATTAGTGCAATATCTTAGTGATCGTAAGATCTATCATACGAAACCATCTATCCGTACCGACAAAATGAGAATTTTGAATGGACATGAAAAGTGGAAAAAAATTCACAGATCTCGTGCCTTTCACGACCTTCTGGTACATTGGAAATGCACTTAGATAGAATAGAATAGAATGTTATAGAATAGAATAGAATAGAATAGAATAGAATAGAATAGAATAGAATAGAATAGAATAGAATAGAATAGAATAGAATAGAATAGAATAGAATAGAATAGAATAGAATAGAATAGAATAGAATAGAATAGAATAGAATAGAATAGAATAGAATAGAATAGAATAGAATATAATAGAATAGAATAGAATAGAATAGAATAGAATAGAATAGAATAGAATAGAATAGAATAGAATAGAATAGAATAGAATAGAATAGAATAGAATAGAATAGAATAGAATAGAATAGAATAGAATAGAATAGAATAGAATAGAATAGAATAGAATAGAATAGAATAGAATAGAATAGAATAGAATAGAATAGAATAGAATAGAATAGAATAGAATAGAATAGAATAGAATAGAATAGAATAGAATAGAATAGAATAGAATAGAATAGAATAGAATAGAATAGAATAGAATAGAATAGAATAGAATAGAATAGAATAGAATAGAATAGAATAGAATAGAATAGAATAGAATAGAATAGAATAGAATAGAATAGAATAGAATAGAATAGAATAGAATAGAATAGAATAGAATAGAATAGAATAGAATAGAATAGAATAGAATAGAATAGAATAGAATAGAATAGAATAGAATAGAATAGAATAGAATAGAAAAGAAAAGAATAGAATAGAATAGAATAGAATAGAATAGAATAGAATAGAATAGAATAGAATAGAATAGAATAGAATAGAATAGAATAGAATAGAATAACATTTATTGACCATAATATAGACACAGTAATTAACAGACATTATAAACACATAGATAGGGCAAACTATAATGAAAACAACTCTTTGCGCAAGAGATACACAAGGGTTAGTAGCAGGTACCGTCGAGTAACGTTATTTTTTATAAGCGGACGCCCTTTAACAATGCTAAGTTTTTTTCGCCTTTTGCACACACGCTTTCGTCCGCCAGATGTGGAATTATCAGCATTACCCAAGCCACGCTCGGCTGCCCAAATTCAAACCCAATTTTATATGTAATTTTAAAGATTTTGTTTAGCAAGTCTAAGCAATTTGTTATGACGATGATAATTTCCCTGAAGTACAAATTTTAAACATAGTATGTTTGAATACAAGGTCGTCTCGATGTGTTTTATGCCGATACTGCCATTAACGATGCGATCGCAGGTGTCCGAGTTCTGCGTGACCAACCCGAGACATTGACGCCTCGGAAGATAGCCGGTAGCCGTATACTCCATCTTGTGCAATTTCTGCAACCTACTCGTGCGCTGATGAATATTAGCGCAACCGGTGATCATAATATTATCCTCCGCCAAGACGTAGCCAGGCAAACGTCGTCCCTTACACACATTTTACTAGCACATGTGCTTCATTTGGTGACCTACTATTGAGTTATTTTCACAACGTTACGTTATTGTTGATCACAACTGAAAAAATATAACGAATATTTTATTAATAATATTAACTTCATTTTGCCTTATTCCTATTTAAAAAATCAAACTTATACACATAATAGTCATTAATATTAATCTTCCAACCGTTATCAACACTTTACGTGACTTATCAGTCCACGCGCCGGACAACTCCGATAGAAAGGGCGCTACTACCACCTAAGCGGTTATAGATAGCGAGGTCTCGTTTTAACATTGGAAATGTTTTTTCGATCGCGTTGGTAGGGGGCCAATTTCAGCGAAAGTGCGACATCGCTCTGGTGTCGTCAATTCTGGGGTTACGTGGGTAAACAAGGTGTCAAAAGACGCGTCTTGACAAGGTCTATAAGATGGTGAATTTTTTTTTTGAAAAATTCAAAAACTTTTTCGAAAAAGTGCAAAAATGTCGAAAAATGTTGTGATTTTTTACGGTTTTCTCAACTTGAATCAACGATTTCTCAAAAACGAAAAAAGATAGAGACAAAATAAAAAAAAGGTATCGGGATAATTAGTTGGGCTACAGTTTACAAAAAACGAGACCTCGCTATCTATAACCGCTTAGGTGGTAGTAGCGCCCTTTCTATCGGAGTTGTCCGGCGCGTGGACTGATAAGTCACGTAAAGTGTTGATAACGGTTGGAAGATTAATATTAATGACTATTATGTGTATAAGTTTGATTTTTTTAATAGGAATAAGGCAAAATGAAGTTAATATTATTAATAAAATATTCGTTATATTTTTTCAGTTGTGATCAACAATAACGTAACGTTGTGAAAATAACTCAATAGTAGGTCACCAAATGAAGCACATGTGCTAGTAAAATGTGTGTAAGGGACGACGTTTGCCTGGCTACGTCTTGGCGGAGGATAATATTATGATCACCGGTTGCGCTAATATTCATCAGCGCACGAGTAGGTTGCAGAAATTGCACAAGATGGAGAATACGGCTACCGGCTATCTTCCGAGGCGTCAATGTCTCGGGTTGGTCACGCAGAACTCGGACACCTGCGATCGCATCGTTAATGGCAGTATCGGCATAAAACACATCGAGACGACCTTGTATTCAAACATACTATGTTTAAAATTTGTACTTCAGGGAAATTTTCATCGTCATAACAAATTGCTTAGACTTGCTAAACAAAATCTTTAAAATTACATATAAAATTGGGTTTGAATTTGGGCAGCCGAGCGTGGCTTGGGTAATGCTGATAATTCCACATCTGGCGGACGAAAGCGTGTGTGCAAAAGGCGAAAAAAACTTAGCATTGTTAAAGGGCGTCCGCTTATAAAAAATAACGTTACTCGACGGTACCTGCTACTAACCCTTGTGTATCTCTTGCGCAAAGAGTTGTTTTCATTATAGTTTGCCCTATCTATGTGTTTATAATGTCTGTTAATTACTGTGTCTATATTATGGTCAATAAATGTTATTCTATTCTATTCTATTCTATTCTATTCTATTCTATTCTATTCTATTCTATTCTATTCTATTCTATTCTATTCTATTCTATTCTATTCTATTCTATTCTATTCTATTCTATTCTATTCTATTCTATTCTATTCTATTCTATTCTATTCTATTCTATTCTATTCTATTCTATTCTATTCTATTCTATTCTATTCTATTCTATTCTATTCTATTCTATTCTATAAAATTCTATTCTATTCTATCTAAGTGCATTTCCAATGTACCAGAAGGTCGTGAAAGGCACGAGATCTGTGAATTTTTTGTAAACTGTAGCCCAACTAATTATCCCGATACCTTTTTTTTATTTTGTCTCTATCTTTTTTCGTTTTTGAGAAATCGTTGATTCAAGTTGAGAAAACCGTAAAAAATCACAACATTTTTCGACATTTTTGCACTTTTTCGAAAAAGTTTTTGAATTTTTCAAAAAAAAAATTCACCATCTTATAGACCTTGTCAAGACGCGTCTTTTGACACCTTGTTTACCCACGTAACCCCAGAATTGACGACACCAGAGCGATGTCGCACTTTCGCTGAAATTGGCCCCCTACCAACGCGATCGAAAAAACATTTCCAATGTTAAAATCCATTAATGGATTTAAGTGGACTTAGGGACCCGAGTTGTACCACGGGGACATCCACAACAATCAAAGAACAACCACTTGAACCATGGTAACTTTACTTCCCCGTGGTACAACCAGTTGAACATCGCAGTTGTACGTATTACGGGTCGGGAGCGAATTTTTCTAGCAATATAAATTTACGAACACACTACTCCGAACAAATACAATCCCTCTAGAATCGGACATGGAACATTATTTGATAAAAAAAGGAATCCTTTTTAAACCCTTAATCTTCCGAGTCGAATTTGAAGTTAAACCGGTTTGTCTATTGTTCGACACATTGCGATCGGTCCAAAATACCTCAATTTAAAATTTTGTTATCCATCCCAAAATAATGTCACTAGTGTTAAATCAGTAATCTCTCTTTTTTCTCGCGATTAATGTCCTTGTTTTTTAGAATGTTGTAGAATGTAGTCTATGCAGATTTCCGATCTAAATATTTTTCTATCTGCATTAGGATTCATGTCCAAACTTGTATTAAACGGAAGTAGTAAGTTAAGAGAATAGACATCTTATTATACCTACTTTTTAATTAACTCGAATTAATAGGAATGAAGCAATTAAGCCATTCTTGATGTTTCACTGATTAGTAAATATTGTGGGAAGATTTCTTGTGTAAATGTTGTTATAGCCACATGCAAATTAAGGTTGCAGTTAAGCGTTGGTCAATGCACTCACAAAGGTGTATTTGTATGCAACTTCCAATCCATAATATACAATAGACAGCCAGCAAAGCATGAAACACAACCACCATGATGGCCCCAAATTACTGGAATGACAATGGATGAATGAATAGAAATATGCAACTGCTAGGGCTAATGATATAACTATAACTTATTTATAATGATAGTGGCCTAACAAAGGTTAGCTTTTGCCCTAATTACAGTTTTAATCAAAAAAATATCAATATGGTCCTTCCAGCCGGATATTTGCAAAGAATCTGTGTTACACCTACTATTTTACATGATGATATCGAAACCCCTAGTAAATATTAAAATATTCGACGGCATATTCAGTAAGGGTTTTTTTTTTGGAAGCCTAACGTATGGAGGTCCACATTAATGTTGCAAGGCCTTTTGTTGGTGAAAACAAAACACGGTGGTTTTTGTGTTCATTTACAACGAAGGACGGTTTGAACAATGCGTTGGCGTTCACATTACGTTGAAAATAACAGAGCAGATTAGATAACGTTTTCATGGTCACTGTTAGCTTGTTCATGCAAAGAAAGTATATTGTCTTAACTGGTCTTAACATCCAAGAATGTAGGGTACAATAAACTTTAAATATTTGTTCAAGTTCAATCGAAAAGATTAGAGGTGTTTTTGTACATTGTAGTTTCTTCGTTGCGCCAGAACTGGTTTGCATAATTCGTATTTAAAATTTGAATTATCAGTTTGGACAGCCAGGTTATTATATTATAAATAATTGGCTAAATATTTTATGATTAATGGTAAACATTGTTTCTTGATTAAAACAACTTTGTACTTAAACCACTTGACTTTTTTTATCTATTGCCTTGAAAAAGTTATCAGGCAGACGGAAAGTGCCATCTTTGCTTAATTAATATGTTTACAGAAACAATATTTTTAATAATTGATTCTAGATGGGAGCAGAACAAAGTACTAATGATAAATAGTTTTTTTGACTAATATTTCGTTTGTTATTAGATTTGGCCACATTTTTTTTACTTATTTTTATTCTTAACAGTTAGTTTACACTGTCCCGGCGCCCTTTTGATCTATTGAGAACGCCACATAGTGTATAGTTGTTCCAAAAACCCTACATCTTCTATGAGAAGTAGCGGCGTCCTTAGCTTTTTCTGTTTTTTTTAGTAATAGTATAGTACATACTTTTTTGTATTAGTCGACTGGGCTGTAACAGAATCAACTCTTTACTTGCTCAATCTAAAAGCGTGAACGGTTCATGAATAAACTATTGGTGACATTTAGGGAATCACCATATCCTTAACCTGGGAGTCACTTCGCGTCAGTATTACATAATGGCCGACATTTAGATATGCGAATCGATAGTCTCATCATCATCCCAGCGTATTACTATTCACATCACCATCCCTCAGGGTGGGTCCGCTTCGACTATGATCCTAGACTTGACAAGCCTGGTTATTACAATGGAGCGATTGCCATCTGTCCTCCGTAACTTTTACAAGGGAAACCAGACCTACTTGGAACATAGTCGGGACAACGGCTTAACGTGCCCTCCGAAACACGGAATCATAATCTTTTCAGACATTCAGGTGATTCAAGCGATTCGAACCCCCGACCTCCGGGTTTTAAAGCCCAGTGCTCTAACTACTGTACCACGGAGGCAGTTCTTTCATATTGCCTGTTGACTAAGTTCACTAAGAGCTTTTACATTGTCTGTTGGGCATTTAATATTCATAAATCTTAGAAAACCACGCGTTATCAGTCCACAGTCAGTGAGTACCTAAGTGGCTCGATGCTCCGCAGCAAAGTCACGTATGTGCGACTATCCTTATTTGTGCAAACAGCGGACAAAGATAGCAACGTTTGCACTCATACATAAGTAATTGTGATATTATCTAGCGCTACGGCTTGGGCAACGATTCTCAAACTACTGGGTAATTTTAGCTGAATTACTAAGTTGCGAAGAAATGTTACCGCGAATTATTTCACAGTCCAATTAGAGCTTGGGATTTAGATTTTAGATAAATAGGAGCTGACGGCTCCGTGTACTTAGGTTTTAGCAGTATATTTGTTAGAAGGAAAATTGAAAATAACGGTGCTATAATAGGTAATAATAAAAAAATATTAGTGTAGTTCATGAACATTTACTTAAAACTTTAAGATACCAGGAAAGTAGTAAATTAATGTCTACAATCTTGATCTTAGAAGAGACTTGCATCTTAAGTCAAATAAAAAAATATATCTGGTTTGAGAATTGAATTCAAAATATTGAGTTTTAACATTTGTAACAATCTTGAGACGACAATTTACATTTTCAAAACGTGTTTTAGGTACTGAAGATTATAGAGGAAAAACCCAGACAGTCCCTAAAATTAACATAATAAAAATAGTCTACGCAAATTGAGTCCTACAATTGGGCCGAATTCAAAAGGTACTTAGGTCTTTACAAGATTTTTTACAATTTATTTTAAGAGACCTGTTTTGTTTTCAAGTGATGTCAAAAACACGTTTCACACCAATCATAACATAACAGAATTATAGGTTGTCACACTGTGTTCTGTTGTCATTGAGAAGCACTTAAAACTGAGTCATAAATATAAATGTATTTATAAAAACGAACGATTTTTAAGTTCAACATTTGAGCGCCAGTAAGTTGGAGAAATTCCTACCTGAGCGCGTCGCCGGCCGATACGAAATCGCCAACAAAAAACCGTTTCCTTTACATTTTGTTTACAAGACCTCCGACACCGAGGTGGCTTTTGTGCCTTACCCTCGAGATTTACGGACCCTTTTTTGTCCGCGTGCTTTTCTACTTTTAAGTCCGCAAGCTCATTATAATCTGAATATTTCGTATTATATTGTCAAATTACTGAGCAATGTTAGTCGCCAGACGGAACAAATACCGGTTAAATGATGTCTGTTAAACGGTTTTGAACTTGAC
Source organism: Mecyna flavalis (assembly GCA_949319885.1). Taxonomy (NCBI): domain Eukaryota; kingdom Metazoa; phylum Arthropoda; class Insecta; order Lepidoptera; family Crambidae; genus Mecyna; species Mecyna flavalis. The sequence goes on from OX439426.1 coordinate 15,851,090, forward strand.
CTTGATACTTCTTTTCCTGTCTTAATATCTTGAATATCAGAGATATATTTAAATAAGTCATTATCAGCAAGTTCAACTTCAAATGCATTCTAACTCCCGTTCAAATTAGCGTTACATAATAAAAAACCACTCGTGCACGTCTGATTTGCACCTCTGACGTCATAATTACCGAAGATACGAGCGCTAAATCTTTCGTCAACAAAGTCCGACATCGCGGATTCACGGACAAGAACATTACGTGTTTTTAAAATTCATGCATCGTGAGTGTCGGCAAAATTAGACTTGTCACAGCGAAACAAAATGTGAATCAACACACCCACAAGAACACGCCTAGCTGATGTCAGAATTTCCGTGAAAATTCGACCTAGTCTAACCTTAGGATTGCAGCAACTTAAGTAGAAACAATGAGGTAAATGAAGTATTCTTAGTAAGAAAGCAGGTTTTGGTTAAAAAAAAGTTACGTCACTTATTGCAAGGACAACGATGATCTCAGATAAAATAACCCGTTTCCTGAACTATACCCTAATGACGTCTATGATTGTAGAGGTTTGAACTACGAACAAAGTCATCGTCCTTTACAAGCGAATATCTAAGAGTTGTACACGGAGCTGAGAAACTGGTTTAACAAAATAGATACTTATTGCAATTCCGAACAAAAATACTTCAATTAAATGAAATAATCTAGCCAATCCCAAAATCAATTTGTCAAGCTTATAAAGATAAGTCGTAATATATTATCAAAAGTAAACGATGAGTAAATTGCCGTAATAATAGAAAACGGAGACGTAGTGCAAAGACTTGATGACCACTTTTCGTCCACGAATCAGCAGCAAGGCCGAATGGCCTCTAGTCTCGTAATCTGCCTTCAACGGATGATTGAATTATCTCGCGTTACGTTTTCCTTTTCTTGTTTACCTTGTTACTCTTTGGTACACTTCGGTTGTCTTCTTGCTTAGTAATACTCGTGAAATAAATCAAACATCTCCTACATAGATATTGTCTCATTAATAGCTTGAGTAATTGTCCTAGAATTACCTTCTGTACAAATGTTTGCCCCGTTAAGCGGTGCAGAAAAGCATAACGTTTAAAGAGTTTGGAGTATAAATAAATGAAACAACTAATCTTGAATTAATGAAAAAACTTACAAATTAAAACACTTTGTATTTTTATTATAATTATTAATGTGTTTGGTTAGGTGAATTAAATCTACTAAAAACTGTATTATGCCCATTCTTAAAATAAAATAGCATCGTAATGATAATAAGTAAAAACCGACCATATACGATGCAGCCCTCGGAAACAGAATGTTTTCCAAACGTTTCTGTAAACACATATATCAGTCACCCATGCAAACGTGTCCAGTGACAACATTGTGGTCATATTACCCCCTCTGACCTTCGTCATACACAAACATACTTATCAGAAAGTGGTTTTCGTCGGCTATTTAGGGCCTTGCTGTTGATTTGCTATCAATGTTATTACTAAACTCATATCATTTTCTAACAAATTAGGTTCGCTATCTAATCATAGAGACTAACAGAATCTTTTTGCAAGCAAATGTCAGTTTTAGTATTCTGTGTTTATAAAAGGTAGGACAAATAAAATAAAGTTTGAAGAAAACGCTTTGGTTGAAAAGTATATAGGTATCTCCTTCTATTAATAGTTTTTAGGGGAAGACACGTCTAATGGAGGTTAAAAGTAAATTGCTGGCTATTCTAACCCGACATCGAGACCGTCCCGAAATATATTTAAAGCCAAATTGTGATCATCAACTCCATTTGACAGTTTAACGTGATCCCTCCGAAACAAAAACTAGTCTAGTCGAGAATTAGACTCTTGGAATTTTGTGACGAAACATTACAATAATAACAAGAATAAAAACACTTAAGTAAGAATGTTTTAGTAATAGACTATAAATGGAATGATGTTTTTAATTTAACAGAACCCACAGGATTGATTGAATGCCAGCTCAAAGATAACATATCGATTCAAAATACATATGTTATTATTTAAATCAATTTCCCACGCTAGCCGCTAGTTTGCGTGCTAAGTAATGGGTGTTAGCCATATGAGATTACAGTATTCGCTTGCAATTTATGCACCAGTGAATAACTACAGCCGACCGCAACGCATCTAATCGCAGCACTATCCCGGTACGAGCAAAATAATCTTGCAGTTGCGTGTCTTTGCCTAATAACAAGTCTAGCAATTGAGAAGCGAGATTTTATTCCTTATCGGTCGTGCCATTTTACGTTAACTTCTACAAAAGTAAATTTTTGTGGGTCACAGTTAAGGAGAGCGCTATAAATCTTAAAAAAGCAACCTCCAATTATGTTGATGAAGCGTTAAAATAAAAAGCCGTGACATGTGTCTCTGTAATTTATTGTCTTAGAAAAATGGGATGTTTTTCTAAATTCTCCAAAAACACTAATTGATTTCATTCTAATGTCATCTATTAGATTGACACAAATTATTCGAAGACTGGTTTTATAGGCATCATGATGCCTAAACAATGTTATCTAAATTAGGTGGTTAAATTGCAATCAACAAAAAGCAGCATTTAGTCTATTCGCATTTTGCTTACATGCATTCATGCTATAAGACTTATCATCAGCAGTTTTGTAAATAGCCAATTAGATTCAAATATCATTCACATTTGTTGCTATTCCAGCATAGTCATTTATCTCTTTAACGGCGAAGAGAAATCGGTTACTATTAATAACTTTCGGTGATACATTCATTAGCTGACGTCCGTATGATCTGTTTAGCGAGCGATTTCGCAAATGCCACCCACTAACTTATTATTTGCTAACTCGACTACTTTCACCTCGCACCTTCCGATATCTCATTGATCAATGCTAAATGTATCTTTAATTCCCCATCCGGGTCTGCTAATGCGAATTGTAAGTACATTTATGTGAGATAAATCTAATCGGTTGACGTTTCCAAAAAGGCGTGTTTGTCTTCGAATACATCATTTCTATCTAGTTTTAAAACTAGTTCAAACATCTAAACCAAAACTTGTTGGATTACGGTTGTTTATTTACTAATCTAATTAGAAACTGCTTCTTATGAATATTTATAGCCGCATTATTCGGATTTGTGACAATAATAGGATTCCAGTTAAGATGTTTTGTTTTTAAATTGGTTCTGGTCTATTTTTATGATTTAAGAATCCGTAGTTGGCGCTGATTAATTTTATTTTTTTATAGTTAATAAACATGTTATAAGTCATACTGTGGTATACAATTTTGGACAGTCTGAAATAATTATCATAGGTTTATCTTTAGTAACTTTATCACAAAATAACTTCAAATGTATTAACGTTATGAAAGTTAAGATTGCTCTTTGTTGTATGAAAATAACATAAAATTTAAAGTTAATAAAGAAAACAATTGCCATTAAACATAAATGAAGACCTTGTGCTAGTAGAAATATTGTGTAATAATTTTATTACGATGACAAAGGTAGTATAATAGTAGTAGCATATAATATTACAAAACACTTGTGATATGACTTAGATTAATTCAAAACAAACTGATTTATATAGAATATTTAAGGCTTACACTTAGGATTTAAAAATTGTCTTACATATTCGCGGTTTATTCATCTTTACGTCTGGCAATTTCGTACAACCTTGCATACATCGTAACGGCAATATCAAACGGGAAATATTTTGCTCACGAACGGATGATGTCGTTTTTGTCATTTCGGCCTTATCACGAAACTTTCAAGGTTATTAGATTATTACTAGTTCCCAAATTGCGACTACTTATTATCTAGGCAACGAGGACGCAGATGGTATTGTAGACGTTGGCCTTATAGTACTGTCACGCTACGCTACGCTTGTGTCACTTGAAGAGAATGTAACAAAAATGTGTCACATTGAAAACTTGTGAGTGAAGAATCAAACGCTATGGCAGATGCAGATTGCTAATCATACGGTGCTGACAAAAGTGACGCAGATAACCTTATGTGTACAGTCTGTTCACCATAAGTTGTCCTTTAGCCGCTATATTGGCAGCATTGCCTACGCTTTGTAAATCTGTCAAAAAACAGATTGAAAGTATTGAAAAACAATAGTACTTCTTATCGATTGATAAGAATGACGAAGAAGACATGATGATTTTGATTCACTAATATCTTGTAGTATGTACTTTATAAAGTGCATGTGTACCACTTTAAAAAGTTATGTTCTTATGTTTTCGGGATATAATTATATCAAATATGAATACCCCAGGGTATATTTAAACAGAAAAGTCACAATATCAGATAATCTGAATCAGATTATGCCAATACAATCAATGCATAAAACGAATATACAAAGTTGGATCACACAATTAATTTCAATTACAATTTTAATGTCATTTTACACATCATTTCCAAAAATGTGATCTTGATATTATTATAAACAAATAAAATATTAATAATGCTATTGATAAAACCAACCAAAACCATTATTGTAATCAGAACAGAATATCGTGTTACTTTAGTAAATTTGAATAGTATTTTCTAAGAATGCAGCTCTATTATTTGAAATTTGGCAATAACCAAGCTAGGAATAGTTTGGTACCTCGTACGGTGTTCGCAGCGGTTAATATTCACCGTTATCTTAACTGCGGTAAAGCCAGTGCTATAATTTAGTAATATCTGTAACAACACTTGTCGTCTTGACGTTGAATTATCTGATAATTAAATGAAATAGGACCGCCGATCATACGACGAGAAACAATTAAATCTTTGAATTGCTAAATTGGCGCTGAACTTTACAAGGGAAACACGTACATGTAAAACATGGTGGGAACAGTTTAGATTGATCTATTTAAATCGTACTTATCAATGGTTTTAGAAACAGTACCTATACATGAAAAGTCTCGATCATCCATGAATTCATGATGTCTCAAACAGAAGATAATTTTCATTTTTGTAAAGACTAAAAACAAACCTTTACTTCATCAATTTTTTATGACCAATTTAAAGTAAAAATTCAAGCAAATATACAACACCCTGCTTAATGCGAAGGTTACTGATAAATATACAATGCATCGTGGACAAGATATTACATATGATATTAGGTCAGACAACTTGTGTGCGTAGGTACGTGTAAATTACAATGCGTTGTCACAGTTTACTTAGATATGCATGAAGTCAGCGTTCGTAATAGATGTTACTAAAGGCTTGAAAATTTATTTTATGCATTGCCAGTACAATGAATACTGCATAGCAGGTATGTGATGCTGCTGTAAAATTTAATTTATGACAGTATGGAATTGAAGTTTAACAATTGTGTTATTTTTTCTATTAGGATGTCTGTTAATGACATAAGAATGAGCGTCCATACATGTACGTGGGTACAGCTCAGTCCAACATTTTCAAAACAGAATGAAAATGCATGTAGTTTAAAATGCGGTCATCGACACGTGAATGCAATTTGTTTTTAATGACATATTTTTACAAAATGGGTAATTTAGAGATAGGGTGATCAAACTAAAGACTTTCTGACTTCTATGCTTCGAAATAACTTGCCAAGTTGTTGAACTCGATTCCTATCGAAAAATAGACGCTGTAAAAACAAGTCATGTCCGATATTTCGCAATACCAGACTAACCATTTGTATAATCACACACATCTAAAATTGGTATACTTCGCATTGTATGTGAAGAATTAAAGGCTTTACGTGAAGAGACGAGCGCAAAACAATTGAATTTTGCTTCATTTCACACGTTCACGTAATCATGATAAATTGGTTTATTTAATTTAATTTCTTAAACTGCAACCACATACTTGTAATTCTCTCAATGTGCCAATTTAAAAACAAACACGGTTATCGTAACGTCAAATGCAACTCAAATACTGTTACTGTTTGTTTTAAAAATTAAGATACATCGTGTCAAATCAAAGTCAGGCGTTATCATCCGTGTGTACATCGATAACCTTGTCTCGTCACATTACTTGGTATGATAGATTGTGACGTGGATTTATTTTACTGGTTTGCGACATTTTAGCTAATCTTTCCACGTCGTTTATTTCAAATATTAGACATCAGACATCATCAACTTCGGTTGGATTCAAAACTGAGTCTCTATGTGCCAATTTAGTTCGTGATTCGTGAAATAAAATATAAAAAAATCTTTAAAATGTTACCAATTATTATTGTAGCTAAGAGTCAAATCATATCATATTTTGCAGTAAAATCAGGCATTCATACAAAGGGTTTCCAGTCTACCACCCTGCAAAAGATGATTGATGGAAAGACCACAGTAGAGTAGCTGATAACCTTTCTACTAGTCGTCAGGGGCCTCAACTTATCACGCATTGGTAGTGTCTATTAAGTAGACATTACCAGTGCGAGCTATGAAATCATCTACTAAATAGGAATCGTTTGTAATGTCTATTTGCATTTCAATTAAGTGCTAATACAATGACACCAAATCATAACGATTTCAACGATTCAAGCATGACTGTGATTGAACACGTGACCTGAATATAATTACGTGAACACAGGTTAGTTATTTTAGAGCCTTACACTAATCTAACTAAAGTTTAAATTTACACATCGTCTGCAACATAGATAATGTAATTTATCTTTATATTTTTTTCATATTCGAAATATACCCTTATTACATTTTTAATTATGTAAGGAATTTTTCCAATTACCACATTTTAAAGTTGTAGGACTGAATTTTTAATGCACACAAAACATTTTGTGTCATGTCTTAATTTTGTTAAATCGACTAAAATGTAGGTATTTTTAAAATTTCAAGTGGTAATAATTTATGCTGCCGACCGTTCAATAAATTGATGCACTAGCGATAAATCGCCTAACAATATGTAGAATTGTACAAATTATATTAAAGATAAAATGTTATTTAGGTTATTTTTATGCGAGATAATTATTTCTTATTTAATAACATTGTTTTTTCCAGTATAAAGATTAATGAATCGCTACTTAAAAGTATTTATAAGTCCAGGCTCACGATTGTGCCTTGTGGCATGCCTTGACTGATAGTTTATACGACGCTGCTCGCTTTATGATAACCTTTTAACAACAATTAAGGCTTTAATTGTAAACAGTGATTGAGAACTTTATTAACTACGTTAAAGATTGTGGCGACTGGGTCAATACAAAGTCTTGTTTCATCAGAAACTAAATGTTACTATTCGTTAATTGAATATTCTTATCGATTTATTTAATTTTCGCGAAAGTTATCAATATTGTCTGTTTTATTAGTGTTTAAGAATCACTTGTTGCCTACTTGAAGAAAGTCATCGACATTTTTAAAAACTTATTGCGAGCTTATGTTATCCGAATAGCTATTGACAGTAATTTTTATATTCTTTTTATCGGATTTGATTGTTTTATTGTGGGGAATCTTAAACTCGTTGCTAAAAGTAAAAGATAAATAAAAAATTAAAGCGAATAAAACGCCGTTAATATTCTTTCTAGTTTAGCAGTTTAGCAGAGTTGTACTAGTTGTATGGAATTTCTCCGGCATGTTTAAAAAATATTCCTGATCATTTTTTTGTATCGCGCCGTTATTCGAGTGGATAACAAAGATCGTACGATATTTTACCTGCTTTATGTAATAATAGCGAACCGCGTGCCTCGAAACAGCTGTTAGGGTGCGGGCATTGAACCAATAATATTGTATAATACTTGATTTGTTCCTTTTATACGCCGTCTTTGATGTCCCTAAAGCGTACATCTACCTTATAATTCACACACGCAGCTGCGTTTCGCGAGAAACCTATTATTATAACCTTATCTGGTCTTTGCGTAGTAACATTGTACATGTCATTTATTTTATCTTTATTTTCTTATTGTTTCAGAAGTGCAAGAAGTGGGATGTCGTTGCTGAATACTTCGTTTGAAAGGTACTTTTTATCCTGAATTTAACTATTATTAAAAATAATACTTCCAAATAGCTAATTTTTATCAAAATAGTCTCCAAACTTGACGACCAACTGAGGTCCGATAAAAAATCACATGTGCAGGCTGATAGAACATCCGACTTCTATACATATAAAATAGTAATTAAGCCAGTTTCACAATAAAACGAATGACCTCAAAGTATTTATTTTGTTATTGCACTCAAAATAAACGCAGCAATTTTAACACTTTTAAAGCCAATTAAACTGACAGACACTACCCCATTTGTAGCAGGAAGCAGGTTATAAAACTTAAAAGTAAACCGTGAAACGCGAAATATTTTAAGAAGTTCAAGATTGCTATCTGTTTTAAGAAATGGTATCAGAAATGATTTTGGACTAAGACGAATTTTCCTGTTAATGTTGGATTACAAAAATTCTTTATCGCTATGGTTGTATCTAATCTGTAGATGAACAAATTCGTCTGCAAATTCTACCAAGACCTAAAAAATTTACTATAAACTCGGTTCAAATTTTAAGAAACTTACACTTATTTCTTCTCTTGACGGATGAATAGAATCTAGCCACAATGGACACACACTTCTTTTTTGAACCGATCGAGAGAGAGACCAAAAGACATTTGTGTGCGTAATTTGTTTGAAATTTTGCAAATAACAAAAACCACCAACAAATATTTTCTGTGATATTATTATAGGTATTAGTAAATTTAAAAAAATGCAAGAATTCGCGTGTCAGCAATACAATTCATGAATGATTTGCGAGGGCACGTGAACATATGAAACCATAAATTTTGGGTTTAGTTGTCCCTTATCAGATAGATAATTCCATACTTAGTGATTTTTATTTTTAACTTTTTTCTTGTTGTGTTCTTGCAAACTGTAGTATAGGTATAATCATGTCAGACTTCCAAATTCCATAATGCACACTTTATCATAATCATAATCAGTGCGAGTCGGAAACCACAACCCTTGGGGCATGGAGCAAGAACATTACCAAATGTGTCATCGATTGGCCATCCTATTGAAAGGGTATTTTTAATTAGTAACGAAAGAGCGCAATGCAGTTTCTTCAATTGTTACTGATTACTCTAAGGCTTGATAATAATTGTTTCTCAATTGTCTCCTTTTTGAGTCACTGTGGTAAAACTATTCTAAACGTAGCCGTCTATGCTATGATGACAATCAACATGAATTCTTAAATTTTGTTTTTATTGAGTTTGCGGTAAGCACGTGCAGGTATATATTTTTTAGAATACTAACCTAAAGAAGTACTGTTAATATAATCTTTTCTTTCTTTCTTTGATAATTTACATCGGTGACTACAACGTTGCGTCATCACTAAGATTAGTAAATCTTATCTACAAGATAGCTACAGCCCTAAACCTCTAAGTATTCGCACGAAATATCCCGGATGTTTGATTTTACTTACGTGGACGTTTCGTTCATAAATTACTTTTGCATTTTGCGACTTCTATGTTTCAAATGCAGGAAATTAAAGTATTAAAATCATTTATTATCATTTACCTTTTAACTAAGTGCTCATAAAATATTGGAATTAGTTAAGGTAAAATATGGACAAAATATAGAAAGTTTTTATGCATTAGTAATCTACGAGTATTAAGGACGTTTGAACCTCAAAATTCCGATGCAATTTGTCACGGTATAGTGCGACTAATATGTTTTAATAGTTATTTAAAAATGTTAATAAAGCTTGGCAAGTATTGACTAACGATTTGCAGTATGAGATTGCATCAGCATGTCTGTCTGTATTGATTTGGGTTTACTATGCACCGTTTTTACAAAAAGTACAGTCAAAAGCACGTCAGATGTAACACTTTGGACTTTGTACCACTCTTATGTCGGGAGCATAAGTGCTATTATCGAACTGCAAGTCTTAACCGTGATGTGCTGTTGATCGTGCTTACTTTAAATTATCTGTTGTATGCTTTCTATCCGTAGGGGAGGGAGGCCTTCCCCTTCTCTCTCTCCATAATCTTATATCAAAGGTGGGCAACGCATTTAGTTTCGTTGAAGATACTCTGCAGGTGTCACTTACCATCAGGGGTACACTTGCTCGTTTGCCATCCTTTTCAGAATTAATTCAGAAGTAAAAAAGAAAACTTAAAAAAATTCCTAAACATTAATCAATGATATACAACCAATGCCTGTGTGCTGAGATTAAAACCATCAGCTGAAATGACGTTTATATGATCTTCGTCTAAATATAACTATTTGTCTTGAGATAACTGTTATCGGTTATCACGAAATTTGATAAATGTTACATTACGACAAAACTGCAGTATAATCACATGTTTCATAAGCCATAGTTTGAACAATGATTTAATTTCTCGAATGCTGTTTCAATGTAGACCTCAATGCAGTATAAAATAACTTATCAGATTTTATCTAAGCGCCCCCGTTATGAGTTATGATAATAATTACACAATATACATTTTGTGTATCTTTTTATATCAATTTCTATTTGTGTATCTTTTTAACCGACTTCATTATTTTACTGGGTTCAACTCCCAGATGGAGAAATATTATGTCAGTTTTTTTCCAACACGGCTCAGGTTTTCACTTTTCACCAATTCGTATTCATATACAGTCGGGATCAGTAATAGGTACACACTCTTGTGGAAAAAATGAACTTTTTCGCATTTTTATAAGACTCATTTTAAAATAAATATTTTTGCGTCAAACTTTTTCATTTGACTGTACTGTATCGGTTTGAACAATAGATTCTTTAATCAATTTATGCGTGGTCCCAGTCACTGGAAGAATTTTTTTAAAATTTAATCAATCCAGCAACGGGAACCGCGGTCCCAGTTGATGCGGTCCCAGTCGCCGGAAGCCTCACTCTAGCATTAAATTTCATTTGACTGTAGCAATTATTGTAACGAATGACTTGATTTCAATGATTGCGCTTTTGCTCTAAAGTACTCGTAAGATAATGATGATAAAATATGCTGTTACTTTACTTAAACTGATTCCCCGATAAAAATGATCTACAATGTTCATAATATGCAGTACATTATGAATGAAACTCGATTGGCTGTAAACATTCATTACAAGAAAAAAGTCGCGTAAAAATATCCGAAGTAGTATTGTCGGTTTGGCAGGTGAAGGCGCCAGATGCAAAAACTTGTTTTGACATGTCACAGTGGAGTAAACTACAGTAATACAACTGTGAAAAGCTTTAAAATTTAAAGAAAGAAAACAATGCAACAGTTATAATAGCGTAGCTCGTTTTGTTTCTGTTAATTTTGCATGTCTTAAACTTTATTGCACAACACAAGCAGCATAAAAGCCGCATTGGTATTCTCTACCTCAACCAATTTTATTGTTAAAGTATATGTTACCTATATTATATAAAAAACAGTGACAATTTTAATTATTTTCATCGTATTTTTATAATGAATTCTTTCCATCGTTTTCTATTTGAATATGAATCGTTTGTTTGAGTTATCATGTGTTTCAAATGAAACCTTCTGTTATTTGTTTTTCGTTTTTCCTTTTGTCTTAAAAGCCAACTTTGGACCAAACCATATTATTTTCACTGAAAAGATTTTTAAGGACAATGTGCATATATAAAACTAATTATAATTTAAGTATCATTGTTTCACGGTCTGTATGAAAGATGCCCAATTAATTTTGGCCGTTGACCACATTGCGTTTTTAATTAACAAAAGAACGCAGACAGTCTAGAAATTCTAAAAATGGATATGAAAGTTGCATAAAATCATGTTTATTATTTGTAAAGCAGAAATATGACACTGTCAATGTGATTAATTTCAGATATTATCGCATTAGTAAGCTATTAAAATTAAATTTAAAAGTCAAAATAGAAAGAATCCCATATTATATGCAGTAAAACGGACATAACATATTTGCATATAATTATACTTAAATCATTTTGAGTTAGCGAAAATTTTATTGTTTTACAAGACGTTATAATCACCTCCGGTGCAATAACGTCACTTATGCAAATGATGTAATTTTTCAGCAGAAGTGTTTGAAAGTTCGACATCCTATAATGAAATATAGTTCTTGTCGTCTAAAGAAATGAATATGTAACATTTAAAGTACATAAGTTTAAGCACTACACAAAGTGACAATGACGCACCAGGTAAAGAGGTAAATTAGCGTTAATTTCTCATTATAAATTTTGACAAAAAATGCATAAGTGACGTTATTGCACCGGAGGTGCGTATGGTGAAAGAATTTGCAAGCCATAAAACTGTAATTAATTTTTTTATACAGGACATACCTACTTTAATTGAAACTACGCGACGTGTAAAACCACAGATTACCTTATTTAAAAAAAAAACTTTGCCAAAACTTTTCTTTTCTTTTGTCAAATATGCCTTTCCAATTATTATAGAAAAAGTAAAAGCTAATTACTTTGCCGTAAAAAATAATTTGATAGCTTTTTCAGACGTGTAGTAATATAACATTCCCACTGTGGATTATTAGTCAGTCATCGGCTATGAAAGGCAATAAAAACCGAATTAGATCCAGGAATGTGTAAAAGTATTGCTACCGGCAGTACTGTCGCCACGTCTCGAGTGCAAAAACATCGCAAAACCGACACAACGTTGTTGTACAAGATGTGAGTAATTTATCACAAAATTACCTAAACGCCAGACTAGATGAAAGTGTCTACAAAACTATTAAAATACTTGTAGATAGAGATATGTAACAATGAGTTTTCCTTCAGTGGCTAAATCTCGGGCTTTCAAACCCAGTACCCGGAGATGGGCTGGTCAATAGCCACAATGCTGGCATCGCTTCGTCCCAATCAGGTGTCAAGGGGAACCAAGAAAGTTTAGTGGGTAGTGGACGCTTTAGTCTCGAGTCCCACACACGGCCGCATAAACGCATTCTCCTCAGAAAAAAAAAGGTTTATAAACCCAAGGTTGTGGGTTCGAGTTCGTTGGTAGTAGGACTTTTGCAGAGGCCGACTGCAAAAATCCAGTTTGCAAAAGAAAAGTTTGCGAGGCTAGTTACTACCTACAGGCGAAATCTGCCGCCATAATAGTTTTGGCTGCGTTTCGACAATATTTATCTGTTGTCAGGTTTCCGTGGTATACAAGCTTTACTTAGTTTGGGACTAATACCACAGATTATTAAATAGTAACTAACTAATACGCTATGTGAATAAAGTACAGGCATATTTTGTTTTTAGTTTTTTATTTACTATCATCCTCAAAACGGTCGATAGTATAATTAATTTGTTATCTGATTTTTAAACTACTGACACTTACACCCACTATTTTGCTTCTGTCCGCTCCTGGCAAGCCCATTCAGGTGTGCGTGGGGAGAAAGGCGCAGACGCAGGCCTTCACTCCGTCTAGCAAAGTTACAAGTGAACTTTTTTAACACCAATTTTTCCTCGGTTTTCCTCGGCCCTATTTACAGCGTGTCACCTAAGCATTAGCTTGTGCTATGGGTGCCAGACAACGTTTAAACATAACATGTACACTTTTTTGTAAATACTCATATATTATATATAGAAACACCCAGACCGATACAAACAGACATGTTCATGCACACAAAATCCTTACACCGTTCGAGGATCGAACCCGGCGTCCGGCGACCTCTTGGTGTAATAGCCGACTTCTCAACCATACACCAAATAGCTCGTTTTGCGTCTGGGTTTGGTCCTTGAAGTCTTGCAACATCATTGTTGTTGTTCATAGTTCTTTGAACTTGGATATCCTTATAACATTGGTTCTTAATTTAAATTATTCTTTTTTGCATCGATTAATAGTAGAGTCCGACCGAAACTGGTTTTCCGGCCGAAACCGAAACCGAAACCGAATTTTCGGCCGTGGCTTCAGTTTCGGCCGAAACCGAAACCGAAACCGAAACTCACGTGGTCAAGTATAAAATTCCTTAAAATACTGAAATTTGGTGCATTTTACCCATTATTCTGCATTAATTGGGACATGAAATGGAATCACAGTATATTGATTTTGTTGTAATCATTTATTTAATACTAGACTTCCGCCCCTGGCATCGCTGGCGTAGGCTACACGCTTTAAACCACTATGAAATGCCCCCGGTAACTACCAAAACCACCTTCTTAGTGGAAACTTACACATTATAAAGTACGCTTTTAGAAAATTTAAAGTAAAAAAATTCAGACACTTTTTAACACCCCTTGAGGGGTGAAATATTAAAAAGCTTACACAAGGCTCTGTCCCCACCCTTTCCATAAAAAGACAAATAACCAGTTTTAATCCAAAATCTGACGGGGTATTCAAAAAAAATAAAACCGTGCTTATGCCGCACGCCTAAGATGCAGAATTGCGTTGTAAGTGTCTAGCTTGAAGTAGACTTGACTGTACAATATTTTTTTAAGATTACATTTTGATTGTACACCTATATTTAGCCCAGGGGGGTTACTCTTTATCGCCTGCACATTATTTTCGCAATTAACTGTGTCAAAAAAATACTTTAAAATATGAAAAAATACAACATTAAAATTCGATTTGCGTGAAATCCCCATTCCTACGGCGGATGTCATACAAAAAAAAGATCAGTACAGCGAGAGGTATTGACAGAGAATAGAGATACGTTCGAAATCTGTTGGTGGGTGGGGACGTTTTTTTGCATGGTCCTTTAATTTTTTATTTTTAAACCCCTTTTTAACCCCCACGGGGGAAGTTTTCAATAACACCTTTTTATTTGAAACTGATTCCAAACTAAAAATATACTTCCCCTTCCCGAATTTTAAGACTGTAACTTTTAAAATGACGAAGTTTCATACTAACTTCCAAACCTATTTTTACCCCCTTGGGGGTTAATTTTGAAAAACCCCTTCTTAGTGAGAACTTACGCATTATAAAGAAGCCTTGTACAAAATTTCAAGTTCCTGGGTCTTCTACTTTGGGCTGGAATTCCATTTTTAAATATCCCTCCCTTCCCCCCCACATTTTCGGTTAAAAGTGCTCTATGTCAGCCGGGGATAGTGTAGCTTACCAATAGTGAAAGATTATTCAAATCAGTTCAGTAGTTTCGGAGCCTATTCAATACAAACAAACAAACAATAAAAATATCTTTCCTTTTTTTAATATTTACAAGTATAGATAATACAAAAAACATATTAATCATACTTTTATTATATTTTCAAATCAAGTTCTCATAGCAAAATGTTTATCAGTTAACAATAATCGAATCACTAATTGTTACTGTTTAACGCACTGACTATTGTGTTGCTAGTGTTGCTACAGAGCTATCCGAACGGCGCACGACAATAATTCTCAAACAGGTGCGCCGCCAAAGCGTTGCTGCGAGAAACGAACGAGCGAACGGCGAGCGTGCACGACAACTTCCGAAATCAGTTTCGGTTTCGGCAAAAGTTTCGGCCAATTTTGGCCGAAACCGAAACTGCAGCCGAAACTTGATTTTTGGCCGAAACTCGGCCGAAACCGAAACCGAAACCGAACCTTCGGTCGGACACTAATTAATAGGCTAGGCGGTCTAAATTTAGACCTGTCATTTCGATCGAAATGAATGATTCAGTACTGAGTTTCGGCTTTGTAATTGTCGACGTGATTCTGTATTTATTATGTTTTGAGTCTTTTTGTTACTAATTATGATATTATTTTTGTATACTGATTCCAACATATAAATAATACTGGCAAGCATGACAAATGAAACCTACATACTTGTAGTATCATAAAATTACATCGTCGTCAAATAACTATAAAGCTTTATGAACTCAGTTTTTAATTTGAACAGTTGTCCAAATAATATGTTTTATCGGTTAACTTTATAGCCATTAATCAAATCATTTCCTGATTGGTTACGGTGTTTGCTATAAATACTGAATATACTTGTTTACTTATTATATAGGTCTATCATTGTTTAAGCAATAACTCAGAACCATTACAGTTTAATGATAACCATGTAACTGATAAAAAAAACTGGCCTATGATTATTTTTGACATTTAAGACCACGTTTTTTTTAATTTAGCTTTATAATGTTCCACTGCAGGGCAAAGACTCTGTAATCGAAATCAATGCTACAATGATAGGTGTATACCTACCGATTGTCAACAAGTTTGCCGCCATGTATATGCCGGCAAACTTGTTGACAATCGGTCGACGGAGAGGGGGAAAGTTCGCGCATGTGCAATTTCGCGTGGCGTGACCAATAGATAAACGAAATAGATTTGTTCGCAGCAGATAGTTTGGGACGACTTTATTACCTTTTTTGCAAATTAGATGATTTGGACATAATATAATTTTTGAATTTACTAATTATTTAATAACTTGGAATGTAATGGTTTTTTTTAAATTATTATTGTAATTGACAAATGTGCTAATTTATTGTATGTTAATATTGTTTTATTTTATTTGGTTGTATTGTGACAAGGATTCTTCCGCTTAATTTAATATCAGATTTTATATTATTAATATTTAATTTCCTATTATGTTATTAGTTTAATAATTTAATTGTATTGTATCCTGATCATTATAGCTAATCTTATTGTGCGTTTTGGATTGATTCTGTCAGCTAATAAGATGTTTGAAATAAATAAATAGCGCGCAGGCATGTCAAAATTCGTGTTTTGCGCAAACCCCACCCGATGTCAAGAAGTTTGTCGGGGCCTGTACTGGTTTAATCACTATGCTTGCCAAATGTGGATTGACCATCCATCACTAATCCGAGTTGTGTCACAAATTCTCGACCCGGGAATCGAACCCAAAATTACGATCAGATAACTCCACTAGACCAACGAGACATTACACGCACGTGTTTTTACTGTTAGAAAAAAAAAAACGCAAAACCTACTTTGGCGCTTACGTCATGATTTTCCTTATTGGTTTAGACTTGTGGTTTAGACTTATTTATATTAGCTTTAGGCGGTCATGATTCCAGAGTTTACCTGACTGAAACAAAAATTAGGAATATACGTAACTGTTATCCTCTCGGTATTCAAATGAAATTAAAATGAAGTGAATATTTTGTAATAATGTTTTTAATACACTACGGGTGTTTTTTACGTTGATTTAACGGTTAAATGAAATTTGTTAAAATAAATAGAAAATTAAAGAACCTTGATCCATGGTATATTCGTATTGTAGGTACAAAAATAGCTCCACTTGTAATAATTCAATCTTAAAAACTGAGTTCTAACTACATATCACCCTGAGATAACTATCACAAAAAAAAATATGTAAATAAATGTTCTCACTCAATCTGAGCAAACAATCGATTATGATAATGGAAACATGGCACAGGTACACTTAAAATCTAGAATCGTATTACCCCTAACGTGACCTCAATACAGTTATTTGCGTCACGCACCTGGCTTTGGTTTGCAAAAAAGTATTTGACGTAAGCCTGAATACCGTTGCTCGATCATACGATGAATAAATCGCGGAGGTAATAAAGATCATTATCATATTCAACTCCCTGTCCGGCTATTATGTGATTTATTTTGTCTAATCCAATCAACGTTGTAATGTTTTATGATCACAACGTTTGAGGTTCGTATACCTTCTTCAAAGTAATGTGATTATTTAATTTGTTTTAGTTTAACACATTTTATTATTTTTTCTACCGAATTACTGGTTCGACTTTAATTTTTGTCAACTTTGCAAGTGGCCTATTCTGATCTGAATGGAATTTTGGGCTTGCTTCGCAAAGCACAGTTCTGTGTTTTCATTGAATCAATAGTAACTTCTGATACTGATTCAGTTTTTCTGGTTAAGTTATTCACGACGTATTTATACGTGTTTTACCTTCATGATGGAGAAACTACTTTCTTATCTCTATAGTTTATTAAGCCATTGTCAAGAAAATATTGTTTAAGTGATAAACATATCGCATAACATATGTATACGACCCAATAAGTGTCCCGGATTCCCGCGTCAATCGTCGACAGGCCACGTGGCGGACAAAATAGAGCGATAGTTTTCAAAATTGTTTCACTTGGAAGTCGTCCAGTGTCGGACAATAACGTCAAACTCACCTTGGGCACCGCAAATAAAATGTTTCACTTCATAGATGCAGTGTTCGATGAAAAATCTCAGTCTTGCCGCGCGGGTGGGAACGCAATTGTTTTCATTTTCAATATTTGTTTGAACAAGCGTGAATGGTCCAACTTCCATTCGGGTTGGAAAATACAGTCATTTGTTTTGTTCGGTCTGCATTGGTTAGAAGACATTTTGTTTTGTTTGGAGATTTTTTATGTGCCAGGAAGCCAACAATATGAGTATCGTAAGAATGTGAGGAGTTTTTATTTTTATAATAATTCGATCGGTAGTCGGACATGGCAGCTCACCATACCCGATAAATAAAGACTTAAGGAGACACTCAGTTCAAGGATATTTTAAACAATAGATTTTTATTACGTCCTTTATAATTTGGGTCTTGCTGAGCTTAAAATAGACGAACATTTCTTACTGATGAGTAGAGTGAAAGATATGATACATTACGCAAAAGATTATGATTGGTTAAATTACATTTCCAATTTTTAATGAAATTGCAAAAGCTGCACATATTGGTATGATGCCGAGTTTCGAAGTAGGAGCATTGATGACATATTCGTAAATATTTATTTGTTTATACTATTCGGAACGTAGTATGTTTGGCATATTATAGTATTTTGTTTTGTTTTGGTATCGTATACGTTATACGTGCCGAGAAGTCGTCATATACCTACCTAGGTATAAGCAGGTGAGGCTGAGGTGTGGTATCCAGTACCTATGCAGCTGTTGAAATGTGTTTGCATGTTACTTTAGACTTTAGCGTTGCATTTTCATAATAGTAATATGTATATCTATTAAATTTTTGTTTAATGTTAACGTAATCACATACTAAAACCACAAAAAACTACACGTAAACGTCTCAAAGTTAAATTAATAGACCGCCAAACAGTAATTGAGATACATTACACACATTAATTTAACTGCCTCCGGGCGCCACTTTGACGACACTAATCGCCTTAAGCCGCTCGGGTCATAAATGCACAGGTCGTGCGATCGGTTCCCATCTTGAGTCTGGATGATGGCAGAACTTTTCCTAAGTCCGACTCGCTACGCTAGCTACCACTTCCAAAGGATCAATCTGCCACCATAAATTGTAACTGTGTTTGGTCAATAGGTATTAAATGTCAGAGGCATTTGAAATCAAAGGCTGAAAATCAGTTGAGCCTACAATGTCAGCGACACTTCCTTATTAAGACGTCCCACAATTATTCCTAATCGTAATACTTATGTTCTGGCTGCGTAACATCACGTTGGCTACGTGTCTATATGCCAACTGAAGTCGTTTATAAAAGCTAATGGCGGCAAAACAAAAAGCAAATTCTATTAAGAGAGAAAATGATAAACGTTTGTCTACAAACAACGATAGTGTTTAATTAACCTAATGAAGCACGCCCAGTTGGTAATGACCCGACCACGACCGCGATTCGAACTTTGTTTACTAATTTCATTCTGACCTCTATTCCTAATTGCATAAAGCTTTCATGGCGTAACAAGGCAATGAACCTGGTACTTTAGGGTGAGTTCAAATATGTTATAGTTTTACTGACAATATGTTATGGGTATTGACGTCACGTAATTTTGTTTACGCGTATGACTTGTTAAGTTTTTTTGTTGGTGTATCTTTTTATGGCTGATATTCACAGCCAGAGCTTACATAAAAAAATATTATTAGCAATAATATTTATATTAGAGATAAATATGTCGTCATCAATGCGTCTTTTTTTTGTAACTCGAAAAGACAGTCATTATTTGCAGATATTTGTCTAATAATTACTTTATTCAAAGAATAATTATAATTATAGTTTTTTTTCAACGCTAATTTATCATTCAGAATAAACAATGCCCAACACCATATTAAACTTTAAAAGCCTATTATGGCTGATTATTTTATAGAGATGAAGGGGCTGATGCCCTGTGCTTAAGGTTAATTTTTATTTATTATTTGCTAGAGAATGGTAGTAAATAGCGTGTTTCTGTGAAGCAATAAAACAGGCCATCAAACGCCCTTCCACTTTCGAACGCTAAAATTGCATTTTATACGCGCAAGCGCATTAAGTCGTAAACGCTAGGTGTTGCTCGATTGACTTGATTATTTTTGCTAATAAAATGCATTCATAACGAACTTTTATTAGATTGATCCAAATCGTTAAAAGTATTGTAGACTTCCGCCCGCGAGATAGTAGTTATTATCTGTTAAAAATCTGTGCCTGTGTGTTATCTGTATTATTTCATGGTAAATTTCCGCTAACTTAGCCTCTAGGTGGGCCGTGGATTCCACTTTGTTTTTACAAGAAATTGTTTTTACAAGAAACACGAAGAATCCTAAAAAAAATTGCTTCGCCTGGGAATTGCACCTAGGACCCGAAGACGGCCTCTAAACCGCTCTAAGCTTCACTTAAGGAACTGAAATAAAAAGAGCTTTAAAAATTCTTCAAGTATTCGTAATCGCATAAGCATAACCAACTTTTATTTTGTATTGATGTAAGTCACCCATGAAGTTCCGCGTAACAATTAAAGTAAGTACAGCAAAGACATCAAACAGCATTGTTACGAAGGTGCAATATTTACAAACCGTCAGATCAATGAAAACGTCAACTCAAATGCTGAAAAAATAACCTCACCATTGTGCTATTGTGTTGCGCAAATTGTCCTACTTCGCGTAATCGTGGATCGATATGTTTACATGTCGATGTTTTATCTATCTAATCAGGTAAAGTAGTTCACAGTGGATCTAATAGCACTGGATAAAATTGTTACCATATTCTACAGTAAGTTCAAGGAGAGACGTATTAAATACCATGATAGCTTATCTTTTTGCGGAGGAGCATGCGTTGAAATTGAAACACAATAAGGACGGGACTTCACCAAAGCGGAGATGTGTGCGGTGTGCTGTGCGAGAAGAGATGTTTTTAACGCAATTCTATTGGTTGTTTTAATATTTACCATCAGGTGGACTGCATGTCTGTCTGCCAACTGACTTATAATAAAAAAAAATCTATTAGCATAGTAGGATTGTAAGAACTGTCTCTGGCTGAAATAGCTATTGACTGAGCTTTTCTTAGGATGTTTTCCGTCACCGCCATGCTTGTGGTAAATACGCACATAAATTTTAACCTCAAACAAAAACCGGTGGTAGAGTCAGTCTAACATTATACATCTCCTCTCCACTCGACTCGTCTCCGCTTTGGTGGAGTCCCGGCCTAACCGCGGGCTATCAAGACCTTCGGTCGTGTCAGAGACTCAGGATTACTTCGTCCCACTACCTACCAAACTCCCCCGGTTTCCTTTCATACTCGAAGAGGGACAAGCAGGTTTCCGCCTTGTGACCATTAACCGGCCCATGATAGTTCATGCAAAATAAAAATACTGAAATAAATGCAGCGTGTGGAGCAAAACTGACGTCTTAATAAATAAGTAGAATTAACCGAATTTTCTTGTAAAAATAATTACATTAATAAATTGTTTAAAAATAACGCTTATGAAATATTTGAAAACACTCTATCAGTGAATATATTATCAGTGTTTGTTTCCTTAATAAATGTTGGAATATGAGAACGATGGTCGAATATAATTCGCACTCCATCTGTGCGGTTATCTAAGAATTTATTGACGTGTTTTCAGGGTTGCTAACTAAACATTTTATGGAGGATTTTATACGAAAGTTTACCTTTCTGCTGGTCAATATCCACAACCTGCTCCTGCAACCTGCTCGTCCCGATCGCGAGAAAAATGAAAACCTGCCCCCCTAGACAAGCGGCATTTATGGCGTTCGTTATAGCTCAATTTGCGATAGCAAATGTCAAATCCCATACTTTCAACACGTGACTTTTCTATGGCATCTGTCAAATTGTCAAAAACTTTGCGAAATTCGCCAGCTATGAAGCGATGTCATCTTGTCTTAGCCCCCTGAGGTGTTTAGTGGGTAGACGTCACGGTCGCAGGCGTCTGTACAGGCCCCGGCAAACTGCTTAATTATCGGGTGGGGATTGCGCAGAAAACGAATATGACACGCTTACGCGCTATTGGTCAGATGCATATTGCATACCTCTGCCCAATAGCGCGCGCGGGCGTTCGGGAGATTCGCGCGCGCTATTGGTCACGCGCAAGTGCACATGCGCGAACGTTTCCCCTCTCCGTCGACCGATGGTCAACAAGTTTGCCGATAATAATATATGGCTCAAAAATGAGTCCTCCTCCGCAACAAAAAAATCTGCCTGCCAGATCTAGCATAAAAAAACTGTTTGTTAACCCTAGTGTTAGGCCAAACGTGCTTGTTAATGGATTCATGTCGATATCGCTCAATATATTGAGGTAGCATGCGCATGCGATCACGATAGCATTCATTCGCGAAAATTTAAATATAGGTGAAGGTGAGCGCGGATATCCGGAAGCAGGAAGTCTATTTTCAAATTGGACGGTTGATGTTTTTTATTTGACTATTATTGTTTGAACTGGTCTATAAATGTGTCAGTGTTGTTCTTTACGTTTCGAGTTTGACTTTAATGAGCTAATTAGGATGTTCGTTTAAGTATGAATGTACGTAGCTATACTCTCTTTGATTAAATCATTACTAACGTAACACGGACAATAAAGGAACTGAATATTATACGACTTAGGACTTCCATAGATAGGTAGTTTTATATAATATATGAATTAATTAATGAATTTACTTTCATAAAACAAATAACTGTTCAGAGTAAATTAAATCGACTAACATCTTTATAAATAAAAAAGAATTGCTGTTCGTTAGTCTCGCTAAAAATCAAGAACGGCTCAACTAGGGAATGCAATCCCGCACCAAAATTTCAATTGCTGGATCCCGCGGGATTGAGAGGTTCAATCCCGCGGGATCCAGGTATTTGCGAGATCCCGCAAGTTTTTTGAAAGTCATTGAGAAAAGAGAGGAATCCTGTATCATAAACGAGTCTATAGAACTTAAAATGATACTAAAAAATATTATTGAATGAAACTATTTATTAAGTGATCAAATCATCAATTAAACAAACTAAAAATTTCCAATGTTCCAGCTGAAAGGAACAAATCCAATTATGTCGTGATACTACATCATGTTTCCGTACGATTATATTTCATAGATACTCTTTTCTGGAACTTTTAAAACTTGGGAACAAACAGGACACTATAACAGCACCTTATCATCAGCCTGTTACAGTCCACCGCTGGAAACAGGTCTCCCAATGCTCGCCACTTTGTTTGATCATCAGGTACCGAACACAACATCTTTTTTGCGGAGGAGAACGTTTCTTCTACTCACCATAGCCGTAAGCTAGCAACGCCTGCGGCCGTCTGTGAGTTGAGGCTCGGGACTAAAGCCGTTCGTCCCACTTCCCACTAAACTCCCCCGGATTCCCCTTCACACCCGATTGGAACGAACCGTCAATCTGTCGCTATTGACCAGTCCACCGAACACAACATCTAACTATATAAAATCTATTTCTGTCAATCATCAATCAATCAAATGTATGTCGCTGCGCAGTCCCGCAAATCCCGCAAATCCCGCACGATTTAGGCGCGGGACTGGTCCCGCAAAAATGGTGCGGGATCCAGGTATTTCGGGATCCCGGTATCCCGGTATTGCATTCCCTAGGCTCAACCGATTTGACTAATTATAGTCTTGAAATATTCGTGTACAAGTCAAGGGAAGGTTAAAACGATGAGAAAATAAGGAAAAATAAATAGTGTTTAAATTAATACGAAGTTCACCGGGTCAGTATGGAAAAATTGCGAGGAAAATACTAAAGTATGTGATACGAACTTCACCGGGTCAGATAGTCTAGCGATAAAGTTCTAACTAATAGAACTAAAATACCCAGTGTCAAGAAAATCCATCAAATACAAAACTTACCTATGCGTTAGTAGTTGCAACAGGCGACCCCGCCTGAGTAGGTAATAGGCAGGTTCTCAGTCGACCGCGCCGGATCAGGTTCAGTTACCGGCCAATGCACAGCAGCCAGTCGAGTTGCGCGAATCGAATCTTGCGCATATAAGCTTACGGTTACACTGCAAGCGACGGCATTGCTGTCTTGCTTAGGCATCTTCCTAAACTGTTATACATAAATATCAAACATGTTGGTCTGATCGTGAAGTAGCTTGAGTATTTGTTATGGGTCAGAATCAGTGAAACCACAAATGTACATATGCATATGTTTATAGAAATATAATCATGTTCCATTACCGAGTTTTCAAACTTGTTTTAAATTCAACGTTGCCAATCTAAATAGTGCACAAGCAATGTGCACAAGTCCCTACTCCCTCACTCTTACTTAACTGTCTCAATAATAAATATCTCCTTGCACTCTTTAAAGCCCGTTTTCCACTAAAAGAGTGACTAAATTGTCCCCGGGTATTCTTGGCAGAGCCAAAAGAGATGGTGTCACGTCAGCTCGGGATGCCGAGATGTATTTCTAGATTGATTTTTTCAAGGGAGCTTTAAACCATCAAAACTGTGACGCAATCACAGTCCGAAGACCACACAGTTTAACGCATTAATATTCCTTTAATTAAACTCATGTACCACGTATGTAACTGTGTAAAAGTCAAGAACATGAGGTTCGAGAAACAGGGCAGTAGGACGAACACGCTTCCGATTCTTGCGCGACACTAAATGCACTTATCGCGCCTGGTGCGGGCTAAAGAAATTATTCAAGAACAGATATCAGATGAACATACTTCATCCACCTAGGGTTAACACGACACGTATGGTTGCGAGAGAATTTATTTGTAAATTGTAAAGTTGTAAAAAATGGTTCATTGGAAAATAACACAAACATTTTACAATAATAGACAAAAAATTCTGTAGTTAGATAACGCTCGTCGTATCTCGTAACGGTATAAGATTTCCAGAAATGATTAACGTAACCAAAGTTACTTTAAATTCCTAAACTGATCAGTGATGAAAACCATTTTATACCCGATGCAGATGATTGATACAGTGTGGCAAAACATTAAACGATGCTCCCTGGAAAAGTGTTTTCATGGAATAGGCTCTAGTTCCTGCTGACCTTCAGGTCTACTTCGTACGAGTCTGCGAATAACAAAAAGTATGGAATCATCAAATGGTCTGTATGCCGATCTGCCAAGTTAAGTTGCAAAAACCATTTTTTTTATAGAGGGGAATGCATTTATTCACCATAACTCGCCTGGGGTAGGCGAGCCGTGTGTAGGACTCGTGCAATTTCAGGCCCCAGTCGTTATTAAGAATGGTGCATGGAGGATACATACTAAACCCCCCCCTCCCCGCGCGCTCCTGCATCGCCGTCGGCAGTACCCTGGACTGGGCATGAGCTAACTACCAGGAACACCTCTTACAAGGCTGGACATCCGAGAGCGCCTAGTCGTTGCCACCCGTTGGGAGCCATGCGTGGCCGGTGCAATGCAGGAGGAGGGTCCACACACCTCCATCCTGCAGGCCATTGCTAGGGAGAAGAGACGATTGGTCATAGACCCGTCTTCTCCTCCCCCTTAAAGTCGCAAAAACCTAATCCTAACCTTATCTAGAGCATGTCTTATCAATTTAATTCATCACCATTACAGTCAACCCTAGCGGAGCAGTGATATTCTAAAGAAGTGACATTACGAGCACATGGTCACCCAGTTATGGTGCAAGCCTCGTCTGACTCATGCTGTTTCGTCAGATAGTCGCACAACCCTCGACTTTACATTATTTTTATCGCCTTCAGTTCTCGTAACAGCTGGGGTTTACCAAATAAGAGGTATTGTAGTATCATTATTTAAGAGACCTCTGTAAGCTCCAAGGCCTGTTTTCGTTTTCCGCTTCGACGATCGGAATCTTTTTTTATCGACTGAAAGATTTATTTTTCGATACTGATTTCTCGGAAGCGAACAGTTGATAGGGAGCCCAACAAGAATGTTATTTCAATAGAATGGTATGTTATACAACGTGTTAATTTAAATGCGCAAAACCTCAAACACCTCAAATGATTTTTAATTTAATTGACCTAATTGTAAAGGAAAAAACAACATTAAAAAAAAACAAAGGTTTTATGAGCTGTTTTAGTTTCACTGGCAATTCAAATCGTTTCTTGCGTCTGCGACGCGCTTTGTCGAGGGACGAGTCGGTAGGCATGGTTTACGCACGTGATAGCTTGACCTATTAATAAATAGACAGGGCAACATTTTTAATGAAGAATTTTTGAAAAATGTGACCTATATTAAAAAGTGGTTTAATATATTCTACTCGTCATTCTGACCAAACTAATTTCAGGTTTTGCGCATTTGAATTAACACGTTGTATATTACATAGCTCTGGGTATGATGTGGTAATATTAATGTGAGAGCAACAAGAGACGTACGCTTTCAAAGGATCGAAAATTGCAGAAATCAGTTTTGCAGAATGATGGGCAATGCTTCCTAGTCAAGCATCATTCCAATGTTTGATGTAGGCTGCGTACTGAACTTATTAAAAAGCTACTACGTATTTTAATAAGACGATAATGAAGTAACCTCGGAAATACCACCACATAACCGCTTGTAACCACAGGATTTTGGCATTGGATAATTTCTGTGTTTAATGAACAGAGACAAGAAATGTCAAGTTGTGGTCATTATTGTTTGACATTTGATTTTTTTTTAATTATGGAAGAAATCGAAGTAATCATAAGCACTTGTAAATTAAAATTGTTGAAGTCGATTATAAAACATTCATTGCTGTCTTTGAAATAATATTTTTCAGATACAAATATACGTTTAAGAGAAGGTCAAGATATTTCTTTTATAAATATAGAGACACCCAGTAAACTTTCAATAAATATACCTTAGTAAAAAATAAATTTTATGTTAATTTGATTTTATTTATGATTTCCTTTTAATATATTTTGCGACATCCTGCCATAATATTAATCTAGAACAGATAACATCTACGAGTAGAGCTCTAACTTTTGAAATATTCTGTTTAATTAAACTTTTTTGCAGATCAAATTGTCTACGACTGTTAAATTTTAATGACGGGCATTAACTGGAAACAAAGCCTGTATTTTATGAGTCATGATTGCCATCTGAAACGAACCAGCATCAGGCGATCATACCGAGAAACGAGATTTGAAAAAACAGTAATTGTAGATAATTGATTTAAAAAATAGCAAAAGGTCAACGTACTTCTATTTTGAGCTTGGTTTTTATAATATTTGCAAGGATTAAGGTTCTGGAAGTTCATCTGGATGGACAATATATTTTTCAAAATTATGTGCGACATGATTTATTTACAAAAAACAAGGATTTTGGGATGTCAATATTTGCTATCTTTTAGCAAAATTAGAAAGATCAAAACAGGGAAACAATATGCTTGGTATCTTTCGCTGCAATTCAGAATCCTCTTTAGTCAATAGGAAGCTTTAAATTTCAATTGCCTACCAATACATTAAGTCCTTATTATGTGCCTACTAAAATTGTGTAAGTACATCAATATCATTTCACTCCAAGCAAAGTGATGAATATTATATATCGTTAAAACGTGACTCGATGCGTGTACATATTTTCACATTCGCAATTGCCAATATACCTTCCTCATGTTACCTATCAAATATTATGTCGCCCCCACGCAGCTAGGTGTCGCAGGAGCGTCGCTTGCGCACAAATTGGTAACCACCGACTTCCTGCCTAACATTGAACCTCGGCCCTGAGAGGCGGCCAAGTGCAAGAGGATGTCGGACCGAAATAGAACTTTTTATTGTGCCCACGCGCATGGGTGGCGAATTTAGGCAAATCGTACTCTCTGGGGGTATAGTTAACTGCTAAAGCTACTAAACAAGAAATCTCATGAAATAATATTAAGATAAGTAGCAGATTACGCCATTGATCATATTTTTATACAGCTTTTACAAGATGGCTTCATCTGGCTATAATTTTAGGAATCTGCAGCTCTTCATGAAGGCCTAGATGGTTTTGCTGCCTGTGTTCATTCATAGCCAGTATAGAGACCAAACGGTACCAATTTTGGCTCCACGAATGTGAAAGTTAAATTACTACTCGTAAATATGACATCTATATTATCCATTCGTAATCACCATTTATATCGAAACCCTTCTAAGACCATTGAGACAACCTTCATTCGCCAAATATGATAGAAGGGTGAGTTAACAAACAACATCCAACGAGATGTACTTATGTAATGATAAATGAGTCATAAATTAAAATAGGTACATACATTTATAAACTCAATCAGAATAGGGTTATGAAAAAGGTGGAAAACTTCGTAAGAATATGATTGAACAGGGAAATGTCTAAATGCTTATCGGAGAAGAATTTCTAATTAGAATAGTGTCGATTTTTTTCCTTAGAGAATTATGAAAGACATTTTCAACCTGCGGCGCAACGCAAGTCGCTGCCTAAATCGAATGTGCTAACGACAGTGATCAGGCTAAGAAGAAATCTGAATAATGTGAAATATGTCTGCAATTCCAAATATTTCATATGCCAGCTAAATTCAAAGCAAAATTCCCTCAAACACGATCTGAGCCGCGATGCAAATCTTTTGAATGACTCCATTGTAGATTGAAGTCGTCTAAACTTAGCCTCTCCTAGCCGGCATGAAAGGAAGTCGCCAGATTCAAATTGCCGTGCTGCAGTTGCAATAATTGGCGAGGTGAAGCATAATAGGTCGCGGGGGACCGTTCCTATATTTAGAGGACAGGTCGTAAGGATGTTGTGATTTATTTAATTGCTAGATCGCTGGGCTTGTTATGTGACCTGGTCTGTTAACTGTCGGTTGCGATGGTGTTATAAATTATGTACGGGGAGGCGGAGTGTGGAAATTGAACTCTCCTAACGATATTGGTGGTTTAGATCTTGAAGCCTCGTTTTTATGAGTTGCAAGTTATTTATTGCAAAAATTGTGTAAAAAATTACTAAAACAATCGTTTTAGTAATGAAAGAAATCTTTGAGATGCAGTTTAAAAGTTAAAAGATTCAAAAGAGAAAAGAACTGAAATATTTGGTTATCATAATAGCTTATGAAGGCAAAATAATACAAAACTAATAAAAACACATAATAATGAGAACATTATTAAAATGTTGGGTTCAACTTTTCAAAACTTAAGAATTAGGTACATAATTTATAGATCTGTCCCAAATCTTTAAGTTAGAAAAAACAGTATTGTTCTAGCCGTGTTAAAGATAAAATCGATACCCCTATCAAATGCAAGTTTAATGGACCGCTTAAATGATTCATATTTACAAAACACGTGTTAGTTTCGCGGCAGGAATCTGATACGACGATCAACCGCTAACAGATTAGCGGTAAATGTGCATGGACGTGATTTGCCTAGCGACATTGAAGCGTCAGCATAGAGACGCCCATTTTATTATTCAGCGATGACTATGATTAGAAATGTTGTGATCTTCAATTATGTATGTGTCATAGGTTTTATACATCGTCAATTGGCATCTGTCTGCCAGAGCAGAGCAGAGCCTGTACTCTGAATGTGACGTTATGCAGCCGCCAAAGGCCTGTTGCAGATGATCCTTTAAAACTTTAACATGAACAGTCAGCCTCTCAATGTGATGATAATAATTCTGCGCTTTTAACATTACGCACCGAAACGATGATAATATAATGCAGACTTATTTATGATCTTTGAGCCTATAATAACATATTTGACATTCTGATACTGCAAACCTGATTATAAAAAAAAATCGTTTAAAGTTTTGTAGGTATAGTCATATTATTAGATCAAATGTAAAATCTAAGACCTGAAAATGTTTACATACATATTTTTAGCAAATAAAATGATTGCGAATTATAATTAATTGTTTGAATTTTATTACTTTAAAAAGTTGCCTGTTTGATATCATATGTACTATACAACGATTTACTAATAGGTATTTTCCTCTATTCCAGGTGCTGAGTTCAAAACAAGATGTGGCTCCGCGTCTACGCTTACGCGCTGGCAGTGTGCTTGCTGCTCGCCCCTACCTTGGCCGGCGTGTGCCCCGACGGCTGCGTCTGCAACACCACCCGCGACGGCCTCCATCGCGCCACCTGCAGCAACCTCGCCGAACTCTACAAATACACCCTTCGACAGAAACATCACAACATCAACATTCTAGACCTCTCCCACAACAATATCACCAAGCTGTCACACGAACTCGATCGACTCACTGAAGTTGTCACGCTAGACCTTTCCACTAACGGCATCACGAACCTCAATAAGTTCTTGCATAATGCGAAAAAACTGGTACACCTCAACTTGGCCAACAATAGGATACAGACGCTGTCGCTGACGCATCTGCCTACAAGTGTTAGTTCACTAGATTTAACTAACAATCTGTTGCAAGATGTGCCGTCTGATCTTGAGCATTTGGCTGGTTTAGAACATTTAGAATTAGAGGGAAATCCGTTAGACTGCTCGTGTGAAAATATTGCGGCTCGGGACCGCTTGCTACGTGGAAATGTACTCATTGATAGAGTGATATGTGCTTCTCCGGCAAAAATCAAGGGTCGCTCTTGGTTAGAACTAAAAACTAAAGACATTTGCAAAATTCCTAGAACTGAACCAAACTACTTAGATATGATGTTGGGAGACCAAGCAATAGATGCAGAAGAAATCGGGGAGCAGTCTACCGCATTGAGGTCCATGCCCTTAGTAGCAAAAAGTGATTTAGATGATGGAGAGGTTCTACATGACCCGCATACTGCTGAGGATGATGATAATAAAATGTTTATGAAATTCGATCGTTCTACCTCATTTCCCCCAAACGACGCCATAGAAGGATCTGGATCAGGCGACATTGAAACCACCACACCTTTCTCAATTGAACCGAGAATGAACCTAAAACATACACCAGATCTTTTAAGTTCCGATCACGATTTTATGCCGGTAGAAAATGACCAAACTTCGGAAGATCCATTGGAAGGATCTGGTCAAGGGTCAGGGTCTGGTGAAGTTCCTCTCATTTTTGGTGATCTGGAGTACAATGAACCCGTAACTGAAACTACGGAAGCAGCCACTACAACCCCTCTTAAGGAATTAGATCCCGGACCAGTGAAAAGAATTTTTGAATCTGATATTAACGAAAATTCAACGGAATTTCCTATGCCTGAAGTGCCTTCAGTCTACAAGGGTGACCCTGACTGGTATAGGAAAACAGATCCACCAGCCATTCAAGAAGATCACGTTACACCTCAAGTGTCACGAGATACGACAGTATCAGAACATATTCGAGTAACACAGCCTTCAAACCTCGGTGCAGCTCCGACTACAACAGAAAAAGTGGCACCACATAAGACTGGAACGTACGTTTGTATTGCAATTATTGTAGTACTTTTAGTAGGTTTAATAGGATTTGCTATTGTGAAAGGACAAATGAGAAAACGAAGGGATAGGAGACTACTTAGACAACAAAAGCGAGATGTTGAAAAAGCATCAAAAGAAATGGTAGACATGAATAAATCACTACTAGGTAAGCCTGCCGGCGGATTAGAATCTCCAATCGAAAGAAAAGTTAATGGAAAGTACGAATTAGTACCGACACACGAAACACACCAAAAGAAGGGTGAAAATGGAGACGTGGGAAACGGCATAAAATACGGCGACAATAATGATGTACGAACAGACAGCCCAAGGGATACGAATCAAAATAAAAGTAGTTCAAAAGATAATAATTTATCAGAAGCTCCAGTGCCGCAACAAGAAACTTCATTTGAATCTGATCCTGCATCTCCAGATTCTCGAAAAGATACTAATTCTCTAGCCAGTGAGGACATATTTGTGCCTTTAAATGATGATGAAAATCCAAGGTTAAACGGTAACGACTTGGATGTGTCACAGCCTTTGATCAATGGGGACCAAATAACCGATTCTGATTTCTTATCGCCGTCGCGTGAATACGTGCCAGTGTACTCGCCTGACATGGGAAGGGTTCGCATAAAGATGTCGGAGACGCCAAAGCCGAAAACACCAGTCCTAGTCAACAGAAGTAGGTCCAACGCTGGTGACATCATCATCACCCCGTCAGACAACGCGCGCAAGTCAACCACCTGAAACGCGGTCCCAATCTGATGGACAATACTATCATAGTGTATGTAAACCGGTGTCAATCAACAACTACTTCACTATTGGCGAAATTCTGTGATTATTTTGTATGCATATTCCAGGGAACTATTGAGCGATGAACTGATTTTTTGGTGTGAGTGTTATGTCTAAAAACTTTGCTGCCAAAGTGTGTTTGTAGTCGACAGTGCCTTTACTTTTAACATTGTTAGTGGTATAAATATTTATGAGAGTATATTGCGCAATAAGTAAACCTATTTTTATACGTGTAAAAATGTTGCCATGTTCATGATAGTAATAATGGTTTCGTTTTAGTAAATCCACTTCGTAAAAGTTACGATACGACCAACGCATGTTGTACAATAGTTTATTGTAATCTAATAGTTTATATTAGTTGTCTCAGTTCTCGGTTTGAATAATAAAATTTCAATGGTTGTGTACTTATCAGCAATTAAATAGAAAGATTAAGAACAACGAAGAAATGTCTGGCTATGTTTGTTTCTCATATATTCCTGTAGAGATTCACTCTATGGTATGGCTAAGCGTAAGTTCCTTTTATAAGTAATTTTATTGTATAGTTATAAGAATGTGATACCATTTATTGTAAGTGCTAATTCACATTGTGTAAATATTATGATAATTGAATTTTGGTTTTAATGTATTGTACATTTGCCTAGCTCTATTTTATTTGTGAAATTATTTTATTTTGTAATTACAATCTATTGCTTTCTTTTATTATTCTGTATTCATTTCGCTTTGCATTTCTTTAACTATATGAATGGATAAGTAATTTATAAATACCGTAATGAATCTTATAAGTGAAAACAAAGGAACAAAATAGAGAACAATAATAGTTCAGTAAGAAGATTTATAAAATGATGTATTTTTATTTCGAACTATACGATATAAATGGTTGATTCAAATGTTTTGTTTTACTGCTTTCCCGGTGATTACAATTTAAAATAACGATATTCTTCATCAAATTGTTAGCGATTATGGTGTTGACCAATTTGGTGTAATGGATGATAATATTAAGTCGCCTTATACACCAGAAGATTTCGGTATTCTCCCGACGCTGTTCCGCCCCCAGGAAAAAGGGGAGCGGGGTTTACCTACTAAAACCCTCCATGATACTCCCCTCCCACTACTGTATATGGGGATACCGTGGTGCTCCGAAAACCATGGATAGCCATAATGTCTGTCTTCTACAGAACAAGCAGTATTTAGTTTGGCGTTAGATGGCGCTGTGTTATGGTGGCCAAGTATTATGACTGCTGTCTGCCAACTGATGAAACCAAAAAAATAGAATAAGTAGGTACACAAGTTTTTTTATGGCTCAATTCTACATCTGAACTAAATCAATCTTCATAACTAAACAAAACAACAGCAATAATGCGTAAAATGAGTACAACATTCATTTTGTTCTCAGACTATTTGCAATTTCCCTAAACAATAATTGTTTTGTTTTATCAATCAATGTCGTGATAATAATTATCTGTGAGAGAACACACAAAACTTTTGGATCATAATTAAAGCAGATTAATTCTGTCTCCTCTCTATTAATTGTGTAATCTTTTTTTCAGTTCGGTTATCGTATTGTACAAAGCTTTTGAGTCTTGCGTTATTGACTATTCACATAGAGCCATCTAGCTTCAAACTAAGCAAAACTTGTCAATTCCAAAATATGTAAATAAATGTAGTCATATACCACAGATAGATAATCCACAGGTAACCAAATAAGGTAAAATCGGTTAAAAATACTACATAATAGTCGTCTTAAACATTTATTCCTTATTGACTAAAGCAATACGAGTAGAAATTCGTCAAGATTAACAATAAAGTAGCGCCATCTATGAAGTGTACTCTTAACTATTACGTACAATTCGAAATAAAAAATTGAAATAGATAGAGTGCGCTGTAACACAAACAATTTAATTCATGTTAATATTCTAGATGGCGTTAATCACAATGTATTTATTTTTTGATATAAGGTAATAATTTAGTGAAATTGTATAATTATATATATATATATTTAAGCGAATAATTATGTTTTTCTTGGCTCAATTTTTTTTTTCATAATAATAATCTTTGAAAAAGTACCTATAAAAAGTAGTATGATTGTCATATAAGTAGGTCACACTCACAACAATAATTGAGAAACAAAAGTGGTTGATTTTCAATTTATATAATATCATTGTTTTCAATTTTTCTTTATTTCAATTTACTTGTTTGTTTTTCAGGAATTGGTCCCAGGATGACTGAAAACAATTTAAACAATGCATTTTTTTTTTAAATTATAATTAAAATACTTATGCCCTCGCATTCATAACAGTTATAACACAAAATATTACAGCGAATAATTTCCGTTGAAATTAATTTTCTTAATCACATGTATATTATATAAAAGGGTTATTCACAGTTGCCCCCTCAGGCAAATGACTTACTATATTAATTGCTTAAATAATCTTAAAGTATCTTCTTACGTTAGTATAATCTTCTCAATGGATAAAAAACTTTTCACTCATGATTTCACAACTTTACTTCTTGTCGACTCCATCCTGTCGCAATTTTAAAAATTGTACTCGTAATGTAATAGCGATGTCATGTGCTATAAATCTAGTCTTCTTTATAATACCTTGAACACCTACGTAAATTATCTGCCTTACATTATAATTACTGCATTTGACTTATATGCTTATTAAACATTGTCTTTAGACTTTAAAAAATATTTATTGATTTAGACTAGGCTTTTTTAGATAATAGAAACATCTAGACCGACGTAAACGTATGTACATAATTATGTCACATTAAGAATAAAACGAAAAATCTAGGTTTGTTTACTTAGTTTTATATAAATATTAAACTTTGTACAATTATATTTTTTTATAATTTGTAATGTTCAAAGAAAATATATATGCTCATTATTCAGATTAAAAACAACTGTAGACTTACTTATAGAGAGTGGCGGTGGGGATTTTATATTGTAATAAGTTATAGAATAATTGTGAATAAAGCTCAATAAATGACTATGTCTGAATGTAAGAACAATGAAAAAATTAGGTCTTCTTAAAATGACGTAATAGTTAATATTTAATAATTTATCTTACGTAATAATCTAAACCGACTTTTATAATAATAAATAAACAATAGTCACATCACATGTTTTGAACACATCTCATTTAGGTACTGATATATTTTCAAAAAGCCCGTTAAAATACTTAAACGGAATATTCATATTTATGTAATAATAATTATGATCAATGTTTTGTGGGATTTGCAAATTGTAAAGTTAATTATAAAATTAAAAGAAACATCATTGTAGGTAACAAATTCTTTTGTAAAAGTATGATCTTGCTTAAATGTAATGTATTTTTTTATTGCATTTTTTTATCTTTGTTACATTAGAATGCTTTTAAAACTGAAGACAATCTTGCATATTAAAATTATATGTACTATATCTCAATCTAAGGAAAATTGCTGTAGAAGATCAAATACCTACCTATTAAAAAATACTGAAAACATTACAAATTACTTTCCCTGGGTGCGTTATCATCACTAGAATATGTACGGTTCCTGGGCCTAAGAGGCCTTTCTGATTCCGCCTCTATTTCTACTGTGACGGTGTCATCCCTGGCACCAGCTTCAACTTCCGACATTCTTCTTCGACGTACTCCAGGTGAGTTATCTAAATCTGCTATTTCATGGCTGCCAAATCTCTTCGGTCTGCGACGTCTCCTTCTATTCTCATCAGGTGTCTGATCAAGTTCTATTTCATCTAACACAGGCACATCACCATTTCGCTCTGTTTCGTCCAATAAATCACCGCTGGATTTAGTTTTTCTTCGCCCACGCCTTCTTCTAGACTTGCCACTGCCAGTTTCACACAGTGAATGCGTTGATGCATTTAACTTAGGCATCGATAAAGCTTCGTCGTAAGAAGGCGGGGAAATCAAATCTCGAGGATCAGGAGCATTGGTGAGCGATTCTTGTTCAGCACGCATTCTTAGCTCTCTCAGTCTTTGCCTGGCTTCCTCTACTTGCCTTTCTCTCTCTTCTTGGATTGTTTGTAAACGACGTTTCATTGAATTACGTACGCAGTTAACCAATAGTATACACATAGATAGACCCGTTATCATTACTATAATAAACCATATTAAACTATCTGCATTTGCTACGTTCTGAGTAGGGTACCAAGTAAAGTAACAAGCCTCTAACCACGATTGACCAATAACAGCTACAGGACTGTTACACTCAAGATTGTACGATTCTTCTTTTTTGAATGGTTCTAGAGTAACAAATTCGTAAAAATCATACATATTGGCGTCTTTGCAATCGCATCTCCACATGTTGTCACTCAAGTCTAATCGCTCTAGATAGGGATTTGAGTCAAAATATGATCTATGCCATATAGTTGTGAATCTATTTCCGATAACTGACAAAGCGGTTAAGCGGGGTAGCATAAAAAATGTATAATTATTTACCATAGATATTCTGTTGTAGTTCAAATTTAAATACCTCAAGGTGTTAGAAGAAATACTATCAGGAATATGAGATATAACATTTCGAGACAGATCTAAGTCCGCTAGTGATTGTAAACCTTCCAATGAGTCTTTGCCAATATTGTTAATCTCACAGGAACTTATGTCCAGGATTGATATTGACAAAGACTTTAAATGTCCAACATGTGTAAGATAATTTCTAGCCATTTTGAGATGTGATAACGATGGCATTTCTAATAAACTACCTTCAGGAATGGTTGCTATTTCATTCCATGACATATCCAAGTATTTCAACATGCCGAGACCACGAAAAGTGTCACTTCTTATAGAACCTATGTTATTGTAAGACAAATCTAAATGTTCTAATTTTGTATTATTTACAAATTCACGACTTCGCAAATATCTTATCATGTTGTGATTTAAAATCACTTTCTTCAAATTCGGAAATCCTTGGAGAGTGGGTTGCAAGATGTTACAATACGAAATGTCTAAATATTTTAACGAACTGGAATATAATACATGATTAGCAGCTGTTAATTGAAGTTGATAATTATGTGACATTGTTAAGAAAACCAAAGACGGTAAATATGCTAGTTCATTTTTGTTGACATCAATTAGTTGGCAGTTACTAAGATAAAGACTTTTTAATGACGCAGATATTAAGCCATGCACTCGGACTAGGGGATTGTTGTTTAACTTGAGAATTTTTATGTTACTCAGTCCACCCAATAGGGATTTTCCTGATATTGAGTCTATTTCACATCGATCTAATATTAGGGTCTCTAAAGATGAACTAATGAGCAATTGTGCTTGAGCCAGATTATCCATAGACATGAATTTATTGGAAGAAAGGTCCAAAGTTTTTAAATTCACAGCCGGTGTGAGGACATCATTCGGATATAGGTTAAGCCAGTTGTCAAAATTGTTTCTTGATAAATTAAGTACTTCAAGGGCTGTGAGGTTTTGCAGTGCATTCTTAGGCAATTCGTTCAGTCGATTTCCACTTAAATCCAAATTGATTAGATGTTGGTACTTCCATAAAGTTTCAGGAAATATACTTATTTCATTGTTTGATAGGTTCAGCTTCTGCAACTGAAAACAAAAAATAATGGAAGTGCTATTTTAGTTTGTCAATAATATTTTCGTCTACATGTTAAAGAAAGACGAACGATGACGTCTATATTGGCTGGTGATGTGTACTCACACTAATTTAGTTGCAGCCTACGATTATATATTATATAGTGATAGTGATTATAATATCACACTTTTCACTATTATATTATCGTTTTTGTGCTGTATTTTATCTGTTTTAATCAATAAATATATTATGATTATCTCATAGTTTGTTTTGTTATTTTGGTATATAATCGTATTCAGTTAATTTTAATGGTGTAGATTGTTTATCACTGATGTAAAAGTCATGACTTTAAAAGAAAGGCAAATATATTATACATTTTTAACAACACAGTAAGTGACTGTATAGATAAGCTTCCATGATGATAAATTTTATCAAAAGTATCAAGAGTTTTGGTAAAGTTATTTGTTTATATGAATCAGATGAATATTTTAGAATAATTTTATACCTTATATTATAATATACGAGATCACTTCTAATTTTAATATTTTTAATTTTAGACTTTACTTGACAAACCGGCGATATGACGATTGGATTAGAGGGAAGTAATAAATAATTGGTCAAAAATCCTGATTTCATATCTCTCTTTTTTTATACATACTCGCAATAACACAGGTGCTTTATACACTTTGAGTGCACTTCAAAAAGGTGTTTTTTTTTATTTTACCTCCTTTTACATGTTTAATTGAGTTTTACTAGTTTACATTGTGGTTTCTGATGTTTACGCGATTATCCGTTTTAAGTTGTTTTATATTTTATTAGTTTAAAACAAGAGAAGAAGTTTTACTAGTTTAAAACAAGAGTATTACTTTTGGGATCTCATCTATTTTTTAAGAATTTATTAAATGCACATAGACACTTAAATTTCTATACTTTAGATGGCATGTTTGGCAAATACCTTTTCATTAAGTCCAGTTGGTAGATCAGTGAGTCCTCTTCTTGAACAATCAATCTCAGTTTTCTCTGCACTACAAGAGCATAAGTAACACAAATCATCCGGACTATTGTCATCGAAGTTCAAGGTTTCTACTTTTGCATTCCTTTGTTTCCCGTGGGCAATGGCCAAATTCACCAAAAGGAGAACACTCAAACGTTGCCAATTCATCACGTTTTCTTCTCATTACTGTCTGAAATGAAATGTTTTGTCATTATTATTATGTTGTTGATTTCTTCAAGGCATGAGGATTGATTAAAAAGGTACAAAACCTTCATTCATTTCCCCTCATATATCTTCTAACTGAAGACTATTTGAAAGTAGGATTGACAAAAAAAAAAGTAAACTATGCTATACGTAAGGCCTTAAAATCTTTTCGTGGCAATAGACGAAAACATTGTAGGGAAATTTGCACAGTCAGATTATGCTGCCTGTTTATCCATGATGCAATTAAATACCCTATTAAGATTTAAAGTATAGAAGCCGGTCCATTAAAATATGTAAGTCTAAGCATACCTACTCGTACTTATCCCGATTAGATCAAGACAAAGCCCTCGGCAAGGTTTGTTTTATTTACAAATAACTAATTCCTCAAGCCTCTAATGAGGTTAAACGAATCAACCTAATTTGGATCGAACACCTGCACCAATCGTTAAAATTCCTGTCACGTATTATATTTCATCCAAAAATGTTAAAGGCACTTGCGCAAAATCTCTATTGCTTGTTAGTCTTAATATGTATACCATTTACAACAATTTTATCTTTGTTATCGTTATTTGATAAGGGGTTTTGTAGGTTGTGGACTGGTACTAATTTGGGTCGTTTAGCCTGTGGACGGTGCGTTATCGTAGCCGTGAATCGTATCGTAACTATCATTCTGCTTAGCACCTGTTAGGTTAGGAACGGATTAAATAATAAACAATCTGCTACTGTTCACCGTGAGTTTTATGAGATTTTGACTTACGAAAACCTTTATAATTTGTGTTGTTGAAGATTTTTTGATGAAGGTTGTTCTTCAACTTCAGTTGGTAGATAGAACATATAGTATTCGACCTGATGGTATCCAATCCATTGAGTGTAACTTCACCAGGAAGCATCGTTCACAGGCTATTACCTACTATACTCGTACTTTCCTTTCCCAGTAGCCACTTGTTTCAAATGCACTGGGTCTCACATAAAATAATCATAAAGATATATTAAATTTGGTCATAGTTTTAAATAGTCACATTTACTCAAGTGCATACATCTAGTGATAATGAAACTCGGATATTATAATCTTTATCAAAACTTTATGACTCAACCCACGATATTAAGTTCCATGAAGTGGACGTCCCTAAAACTAATTAATAAGATGACAAAATAATAAAAAATGTTACCTGTTTTTCTTACATTATTCTTCTGTAAGTTAATACCGAAAGAATAACTTGATATTATAGCTTTATAACCGGATATTCTATCCTTTATTTTACATCACACAATATGAGCCATACTTGAAGAGAAAAACAATCAAGCCAATCTTGATAGCGATAAAATGACCGGACACCTTGAATCAAGTAATACAACTAATTTAAGTGTATTTTTAACAAGAAAAATAATAATATTAATGACACTGGCACTTCACTAATTGTATTTGAACGTCCAGACCCAACTGCGACAATACATTGTATGAGGCAAAATGAAAATGATGACGCGTTATCATTAGATAATGATAAAGAATGGCGAAAGCTGTGTATAATCTGAGTAGGTACTTGCTTGGTACACATGTTATATGACTAATACAGATGTTAAAATTAATCATTCAACATATTTCTGATTCCTCCTTATTAATGGAGTTTATTTATATAAAATTCCCAAAAAGTACCATTGCAAATTTAAAATCAGTGAATATCACGAAATTACCTTAATATAATATTCGAAATTTTCATAAATCAATAAATAATAATAAGCTTCACCGCTAAGAACAATAAAATTTATTGGAATGCATTAATACAGAAATTGATAATAACGACATCTACATTAGTATTCTGGTATTAGTATACTCACGTGTTTGGTACAAAAGCATGCTATCTACTGTTTTACAATAAAGTTGATAGATGGCGTTGTATGTATAAAAACGGAAAAGTAATAATTATACATAAGTAGGTATTATAATCTTAGTGTTATAATCATATCATAATAATTATAGTATTATAATCTTTAAAACTTTTTTATTTACATTGACGGAGAAAAGCAGATAGGTAAATAAAAGATTATCAGGAAAACTCAGGAAAACTCCACATAATTTTATTAATAAATTACTTACATTATAAAATAAAACTACGTTAATTTTTTACTTATTTAACCTAAAATGTATAAACTTATTATCATTAAAAATGTCAAAAGGGATGAGTTTAACATTCATCATCATTATTACTGGCATGTATTTGAAGAGTACGTCTAGTAGAACGTCTGTCATGTAGCCTGGGCCTATTCGACGTTAGGTCACCAATCGACCTAGATCTACGATATCTACGACTTGATTGCTCCTCTTCTTCCTCATCCTCAATGAAATCAGGGAGTGAATGGAAGGAGGCATTCAATCGAGGCATAAGCAGAGCATCCTCGTAACTGGGTGGGAGGTCTTCCTCGCGAAGAGGCACCCTCAATATAACACTCTCCTCAGACGCCGCAGCCCTTGGTGTGCCATTGAGATTCACGACTGTATTTTGCGTCTGCAGCCGCGAAGACCCAGACCCGCTTGCATACACCAGGCATCTACAAATACATGACGTCACAACTACACCTATAATAATACCGACGAACAAAGCAAAAGACCAATACGACATCGTCGCGTTTGCATTAGGGTGCCATGTGCGTATATACGCCTGCTGCCAGCTCATCTGCGTCACATTTGAAGGCGAGTAGCACATTAGCGACGCCCTGTCTGTAATCTTAGCAGGCTCTTTCGTCATAAACTCGTAAGTTAACAATAGATTCAAGCCGAAGCCTTCGCAGCTCCATCGGTTTCCTTTCACATGTATTTCCCTTAAAAACGGATTTGAGGCAAAATGTGAGGTGGACCACACTTCCTTGAAATCGTTACCTCTCAAATTCAGTACCGCAAGATGCGGTAATGACGAGAAGGTATTGTCAGTCAGAGTATTGATATCGTTGTAGCTCAAATCCAATTCTTGTAGGGTGTCTGATGCGAAATTATCTTCGATTCTTTCGATCTGATTCATGGGAAGGAAAAGCTCCAATAATGACGACATGCCTGATAGAGCATCTTTTTCCAGAGTTGAAATTTGACAGTTGCCAAGGTGCAAACTTTTTAAAGAACTTGACTGGAATTTTGGAACCGTTGTGAAGAAATTTCTGCACAGTCGGAGGATCTCTAAAGTATTCGTGCTTGTAAATGTTCTTACCGGTAACTCACTTATTTTGTTCTCTGACAGATCCACAACCCTTAATTCAGGCATTCTCGAAAATGCCGTTTCATCTATTGTAGCTATTTTATTTCTTGACAAATCTAATCTTCTTATGCTATAAGTTCGACCAGTATCGGCCCAGGCACTGTAATGATTGTTCGATAAATTAAGCGTATAAAGTCTTTCCATATTTTCAAAATAACTTGGCAGCGGTGTACTCAAGAAATTGTTTGACATATCCAAAGTTTCCAGAGCGGTGAATCTTTCGATTTGCGATGGAAATGAATCGAACTCGTTGTCTGAAAGCAGTAATACTTGCGCCTGAAAATATAAAAAGGTTCATTAATTATTTAATTTTTTTAATTTTTGTACGAGTAACCAGTACATAATATTTTTTAAAAGGTGGAATTCAATCTGTGGTTTAGTTAATTCAAGGCCGGAGATTTAAATATTTAATTGTATCTACATTTTAAGTACAGAAAGGGTGGCCCTCAATCGAGTAACTAATCAGTAAGATGAAATAAAAATCTACATCAAATCAAAACCTACTTCATAGTCTAAATCGTCAGGCAACTGAGTAAGCCGCTGGTTGGAACAGTCGACGTGGAGCAGCGAGTTCAGGCTGTAAACCCTGCATTGCTGCACTGGAGTTGCATCAGCCTGTCTCGTCGCTCGAGCGTTTCCCGGTTGCAGTGTCCACGTCAGTAAGGCGAGTGATAAGATTTCGCCTGTAATGAAGAAGAAATTATTGTAGCAAGGATTTAGAGGACGCATGCTAACTTGGAATAAAACAGAATAGAGTATGCTCTATTTATGTTGCTGCAGTCAGCAACATAAATAGAGCATACTCTATTCTGTCACAGTTGACGAGATTGTAATATTGTGATGGTACATGTACATGTGGGCAACTAAAAGTGGCTTAAGTGGTTAATATTAACGATTATTTTACAATACATGCAAAGTAATTTCATAATTGCAAAATAAATAATTTGACTTTGACTTTTATTCGGAATATTCGTGGGAATTTATGTCACAAGCATGTCACAAGTACCTATGCAGCAGATATTCACTCCTTTTGTGTCCAGGATCTACTAACTATTGGGTCTACCAGCTATGACTATCTCCTCGCTTAAAATTAAGTTAACAAGTAGGGTTGTAACGGAACTTCGCCTCCGCCTCCGTTACTGCGGAAGTTCCGCAAAAAATCGTACCTTCGCCTCCGCTTCCGCCTCCGCACAATTTTCGCGGAGTTGTAACGGAGTTTTATTTACTAAATAACAATAAATATAAAGCTTTTTCTCCCATCATTCGCACGTACATATCGGCGCCGCCAAGTTCAGTGCCAAGTGAACAATTATTTAGTTCAGCTGGATTAATTTATGAATCCCTTAGAAATCGTTTGGAAGGTGATAAAGCCGCAAAACTATTGTTTTTCAAGTTTAATTTACCTCTTCTTAATTTTGATTACAAAAAAGTTAACTTAAAAATTTTTACTTTATGTTTTAAATGTTTACTTGAGTGTTAAGTATTTAAAATAAAAACTTTTGAACCTTAAATTACTATTTTATTTACATCCACTTTCACCTTCGCCTCCGCCTCCGTTAACCTCCGCATCCGCGGAGGTGAAACTCATCGCCTTCGCATCCGCCTCCGCCTCCGTTAAGCAGGCCTCCGTTACATACAACCCTATTAACAAGGACCCTAAGAATATTGAATATTATTATTTTAAGAAGTTCTTGCTTGCACATAGTTATGTGGTAACCGATGAATTTTAAATGTCTTTTCTTTATTTTTTTTTACATAAAATAGTTTTTGCCACCGACTAATACGTGACTTTGTTGGGTTGAAATTTTGGGTAAGTGTTTAGTTACACATGTTGCTCCGCGCAGAGACGGAATGTTGGATTAGTACTTAAAAATAAAGGCTTATTGCTAATATACATACGTCAATTGTCTTTTTTGTCAGATTCTTAGCACATTTACCGTCTGTCTGATTCTAATAAGGGTTGTGAAAGCTTAACGGCAAACTCTTCCTCGTAAATTTATGTAATCTTTACTCTTTTTTGTCCAAACGCTCCACGCTTTCTTTCATAATAAAACTCTTGAGCCATCAAACTAAATGTCCGAATTATTTTCTCATTTTGCTAAAAGCGTGTTTTTTAGTTTTTTAAACTATTAATTTTATTTTATACTTTTTAGTCTTCTTATTATTCAAACTTAATTTACTACTTACTAATTTAAAATATTAATAGGTATTTAAAGATATTTATTCGTATTCCTGACAGCAAACCCTTTCATTTGATACCCATATCATGGGGGTGGATTTAAAACAGCCAGTCCGCCATCTTGGGGAGGCCGCCATATTGGATTTGTAATGACGTTTCTTAGCTAGTCATGTATTGTCATCAGAACTCAGAGCGGGTGCATAATTGCATCCTAATCGAAGACCGGGAAGTGGGTCAAATTAAGA
Organism: Mecyna flavalis; assembly: GCA_949319885.1. NCBI lineage: Eukaryota > Metazoa > Arthropoda > Insecta > Lepidoptera > Crambidae > Mecyna > Mecyna flavalis. The sequence continues at coordinate 15,895,455 of OX439426.1, forward strand.
TTCCAAGATTTTTTTTGGAAAGTGAAGCTAATATAATAATTATAATAATAATGACTTTTCTTAGCTAGTCATGTATTGTCATCATAACTCAGAGCGTGTGCAAAATTTCATCATAATCGAAGGCCGGGAAGTGGGTCAAATTAAGATTCCAGGTTTTTTTTGGCAAGTGAAGCTAATTTAATAATAATAATAATAATATTGACTTTTCTTAGATATTCATGTACCTATCGTCATCAAAACTCAGAGCGTGTGCAAAATTTCATCCTAATCGAAGACCGGGAAGTGGGTCATACATAGTTACAAGTGAAGCTAACATAAAGCGTGTAAAAAGAAATCGCCGAAATGTATGCATAACTCCAGAACGAGTACTTTAAATAAGATAATTCTCTTTTTGCTACGTTTATCATTATCAGGTCAAGGTTTGTTAACGATATGTTTTACACGTGCGAAGTTAGAACAGCAATTATAGGATTAAAATTCGCTGTTTTCCGGTGGGTCATTTTAAATTGTTACAAGCAGTGGCTGTTAAATGTGATTGTAATTTTGAATCCGATGTCGAAAATTATCATTGCAAAGCAATGATTTACCTATCTATTTATCTTTATTTAGATTATTTTTGATTAATCGTTTGAGTGATTTTGAAGATAATATGTTGTTAAGTAAACAATATTTAATCAATACTACTATCAACATTATTGAATCTATATTAATGAATCGATGATGTAAAATGAAAATATTGTAATGGATACTCAATAAATTGACAACCAGACACAGAAATGACATCTCCCAGTGCTTAAAAAGAATTGTAAAAGTATCTTAGCTATGTTTTGAGTTCTATTTTACCTATACTTTAACTTAATGCATGTGTGCATAATGGAGGAGAATGCGTTTATGCACCATAACCGCAGGCTAGCTAACGATGTGGCAAGCATGGAGAAATTAAATGTCAGAATTTGGTTACTCATTCTGGTGCTGACTCTATGCATTACCATTTCGCCGTAAGAATGTGCGATGTGAAGTAACTCTACAATACGTTTGTATATACCTAGCTTTTCGTAGATTGCTTATCAGAAACTGTCTAAATTTGATCAACTTTGAATGTTATTACAGTAGAAATAAAGTTTTTAATGTATTGATAAAATAAGAGGGAGGGTTTTTTTTTACAGAAGGTGTGCGTGAGTATATCAACACCGTGTTATTTAAAATTAGTATCGCTCACCTGGCCCCATTACAAAATATTATCTGTAGCACATCTTATAACAATTCGGTTGCTTTTCACATACACAATACACTAGTTGCAATAACTATATCTAAAATGTGGGCATTATATCACACGCACTCCCGATCCGATGGGCTCGCTACACTTGCATTGGCTATCAATGTGAGTTGTTTTGTGTAAGACTGTTGCCATACAGGTTGATTTTTTCTTTATTTTCGACACCACCGTCGTTTCCTCCGAGGATTCTGTTATCGGTAAGGTTTAGTTTATCGCGCGATAAAACGTGCGTGTGTCATTTTTATGACTTTCAGTTTTTTAAAGGTTTTTCTTTTGTTTTCAATATTTTTGGTATTGTTATTTAATTTCGTGCTATTGCGATCTTATCTAAATTGTTTACTATTAAGGCTCGTATAGTCAAGTGGCACTCTCATTTAATAAAAAGAGAGAAAAAGAGATGAAATTTGTGTTTTGTACAAAGAATCATTGAAGCCAGCGGGAGAGGTAGTGTGCCGTGCGGCGCTACGCAAGACGACTGCCAATTATTTAAGTATTACAAACTAAGATTTGGAAACATTATGTGTTTAATCTCTCCATTTTTATTATTTCTGTATTTTATGTAGCTTTTGTATTAAAAATTTTCAACGAAAATTCTTTGGGGTTCTTCTTTGGGTCATAATAAGTTTATCGTAAGAAATAAATGAACAATATTTAGATTCGATCATAAGATAGAAAAAGTAGATAAGCAAACATTTCTTGAAGAAAATTGACAGTTGTTGATGCGTTGTGTATTCAACGCGTACCTAAACCTTGTACAGTCAAAAGCACGTCAGACGTAACACTTTGGACTTTGTACCGCTCTTATGTTGTCGGGGGCATAAGTGCTATTATCGAACTGCAAGTGTTAACCGTGATGTGCTGTTGACCGTACATAGAGTATTATTGAGTAGCTCGATGGAGTATTTGGTAGTGACTCTATACACTGGGATTTGTGGGATCCAGTTTTATCCATATCCATGAAAAATGTTCAGTTGTTGTATAATGAATTGTATTCTATGCCGGACTGTATCCATTTAAAAGAGACACACAGAAAGTTAATCTAGTCGAATCGTTTTAAAAAATGCGTCATGTTTAACCTCCATGCAGCCTCTCCAGCCAACATGGCTTGTCAAAAATGTTTTTATAACTTAGAGGAATATTTTAACGATAACACCTAATTAAATAATATTTTAAAATTGTAATCCAATAATAATTGTATAATTTGTTTAAAATGTTAAATATATTTTATTGAATTTTATGTTACCCAAAAATAATATTGTACGCCCGAAATGGGCAAACTGTTGATTCCAATAATGTAAATTGTCAAGAACCTTTGTAACACAGTTATACAATAAATCTTTATCTTATCTTAGCCATTAAAGTAGTTTTTTATTTAAGTTAGTATTAATGATATTATTAAATAGCTCATCAGCAAAAATATTTCACCAGCCTGTACATATTAGGTGTTATCGCCACAGTTTTATCTCTGATTACGTATCGGCATATCACCGAACCCAAAGAAATATATCTGTCACTATCAACAAAATGTATGTTAGGATACTCATTGGTATTAGTTTAGACCTAAAAGTTATACATTTTGTTTTAAACAAACTTGCTAATTAAATAACAATACTTAAGTATTTTATTGTATAGGATTGGTAGAACCTTTGTGTATTCAAACTTTCTAAAAATATAAATTAGAGCTAGAATGTGAGACGTTCTAATTTATAAATACCATTCGAATTTTGTTTATGTCCTTATCTATTTTTATGCAACACTAGTTTTCCGCCCGCGGCTTCGCCCGCCTAAACTATAGGACGTTATCCCGCGGAATCTTTATAAATTGTAGCCTATGTGTTATTCTGATGTATAAGCTATTTGTAAAGTATCATTAAAATCCATTCAGTAGTTTTGACGTGAAAGAGTAACAAACATTTATCCATCCTATGGTACTTACAAACTTTCGCGTTTATTATATTAGTAGGAAAATTTTCTATAAAACATTCATTCTTTTTTATTAGCAGGCGCTTAAATAAAAAACGTCAAAGTGATTTTCCGATCAAAAATCGACAAGCTATTTTCGAAAAAAAAGCGAAATTTTCTTGTAAAATCCTAAGTGGCACAGGATTAACAACCAGGTGTCGGGTTTTGGTAGCGACACGTCACACCACGTCGAATCCTCACGCTTGTCTAAACTTGTTAGTGCTGTTCTGACCTATTTACCCCCTCCTTGGGGGGTAAGGCGCCCCACGATAAGCCCTGTCGATTAAAACTCGGCGCTTTCGTGCTACGCTCTCTTATCGATTTCAGTCTGTTGTACATTTTTAAGATGTGAAAGTTTTTGGTGGAGCTTCGACGAGAAGAGCTTTTGTGATAAACATTTGGTGGTCTGAGTCACTATTCAATCATCATCATCATTTCCTATGGCCACTGCTTGAATCCTCATGTTCACATCTATGTAGTTAATGCAACCAGTTTGCTGCAGTTCAGTCAAACAATGTGGACACTATCTCGTCCCTTTCGGATGTGATCGGGAAACTGGGAATTTTAGTACATAGTGGGGCAATTAGGGTCCAGACTCCAGACGTCTTTGCAAATTTCCTAACAGAAACTTTCAACCCATAGGTTATGGGGCTGAAACTGTCCGTCAGAATGTAAGTCATAACTCACAACACATATTATGGATCTAAAGCGGAATAGTTATTTATGTGACTGTTGCATAATGAGGGTCATTAAAATACGAATGTGGTTTTATAAAACGAACGAAGTGAGTTTCATAAAAGGATCACATGAGTATTTTAATGCCTAATTATGTACAGTCACATACATAACTTTATCTTCATTCATACGATAAATGTCTATTTTAAAGTCAGGATCGATGTGAAACCGCGTGGAATATAATCCGTAGTACCAGGAGAGCAGAGAAGAACAAGAAGCTAGGCTAGCTCGCGTCTTTCAAACTCTTTGATTTAATGAATAGTTACGCTGCGGTTATGCTCTCCTGGTACCTTTGAAAATACATCAAGATGTTTTGCTTACATATGTTAGCTTCAAATCCATTAATTTTTACTTTTTAAGAAGACTTTCGAAATTTGAACGTAATTAAAGTATCGGTTACCGATACTAAAATGTAAACATTACGATGCAGCCACAGATACTTATATCTAAATGTAGGGCGTTTGCTCATCGCTCCTGACTATAAAATAGACATATTATGGTATGGATGTAGATAAAATAAATTAAAGTCGCTTTACCACTGTCCCAAGTAAACAGTCTTATTATTGTAATCACAAAATAGCATGATGCTTGTGACAGCTGTCATCGGATTGACAGGAATAATGTTTTACAATTTTTGTCTGTCAAATGTATGCAGAGAAATTACGTTCATGATTGACCGGAGTGACGAAGATCACATAATTTATCTTCGTCACTCATGGACATTTACACCACAAGAGGCATCGCAAGGATCCTTCCTTGAAATTTTATGCTAGTGACCCCCCTCCACGTCAATACTGAAACTACAAGGAAGGCTTTTAGCAGACTTTGCGCCAAGAAGCATAACTTTTCAAGTTCCACTGCAGTCCAACAGCAACACGACACCATAAAATCGACTTGGATGCACAACTCAACTTGCTAAATTCGAAGGAGCGAATGGGAAAACTTAAAATTTGTATCGCGCCGATTTCGTCCGAGAGTTCAATAAATAAGGATAAAGCCCATTAGAGACGGTCCAGCAAATCTTCGGACGCCGAACGCCACTTACTTAGACTTAAAGTGTTCCGGGAGCTATTTTGTTAAAGATTTGGGATTGCGGCGGCCATTTTGAGATATTTCGTAGCAACTAGACGGAGTAATGGCCGGATACGGGTGCTTTTTGTTTTTAACGGCTCGCTAAAGAGGCTTGGAAGATAAGTTATAATAATAACAGGCTTTGTTTTGAAGATACATTTATCAGGTCTTCTTTGTAGATCTTATAGTATAATTATGAAAGCTATAGCTGAAACTATAGCACCTTTAACATTCACATCACATACGGATATAAACTGTAGATAGGATTGATGAAAAATATTCTTTTTTATTTAACTACCTAAATGATAAAACTACACCCTAGTAAAGAAAAAGAATAATGTGAAGTACTTTGTTTTTAGGAGAATATTTTATATCGATACAAGAGTCTTACGAAAATAATCTCCGAACGAGCATAAAAAAAACAAAACAATAAAAAACTTAACCCAGTCCAATTTAGTGATATTGGCATTACGGCCCGGGCAATCTATTGCTGACCCTTCCTCCTAATGCCCGGGGATCAGGGAATATATCATACGAAGGTACCTTATTTATTTGTGCCCACTAAGGATTTCCCTTCATATGTTAAGCCGGTCCGTGGAAACGAGATGACGGCAAATACGACAATTTCCTATTGACTCCTGATCTGTCTTGATAGTTTCTGGCAAATAAGTTTTTGATAGGGTTTAAATAGGATTACTATTGTCTTTTATTTGGATTGAGACGAGTCTACATTAGGCGCTTACACAAATGATAAAACCTTCAATCTGGCAGAACTAAATTTGGTTTATTTAAATAATTTATTTTATTGTTGATGTATCCAAAATTCACATTCTTTCACTACATTTCACGAATCCAGGGTACCTATTTATTAAAACCCGTAGTTCTAATCTTTTCTTAGATTTACAAACATTAAGAATCATCCGTCAATTTCGTCATCTTTATAAATAAAAATGAATTGCTGTTCGTTAGTCTCGCTAAAACTCGAGAACGGCTGAACCGATTTGACTACTTCTAGTCTTGAAATATTCGTGAAAGTCCAGGAAAGGTTTAAACGATGAGAAAATATGGAAAAATTGCTAGGAAAATACTAAAAACGACAATTTTATTTTCCTATACAGTCTGTTCTTGCCTGCCAAACGAAGTTTTACGAAGTTCACCGGGTCAGCTAGTTTCAAATAAATAAATATAACAAATATTGATCTTCCCCTAAAGTTATTAGCGTCAGTCAATAACAAATAAGTATATATTTATTTTATATAACGGATCTATTTTATAAAACAAAAGCTGGCAACATTTCCTTTCAAGTAATATCGAAATCGTAGAATGGCGATTTGAATATCGGCTGATTCATTGTCAAAGAGATGCGGTAGGCAATACTTATGTAGGTGTATGGAGCGACTTTGTCTTCGACTGAATCCACTACTTTGTTCGTCGTGGCCTCAAATGTCAATCCTTTTACGAGTCACGGGACAGAAATGTCGAGTCAATAATATCGATAAAAAATATTTGAAACTGTAACAGTGTGATACCTGGACATATTGTTTTTTTTATTCTAATATAGGTATTTATTTATATTAACTGTAACAGTATTGAATGCAGCCGTATTCAATATTCGCAGTAAAGCTTAAATATCCCAAGAAGTACATTTATGAAAAATTAAGCAGATTAAGCTCTTAAATTTTTTGTTACACCTAATAAAAAAGAATTAAAAAAGTTTCTTTTTTACTTAATAAGGCATTTTCCGATTATGAAATGAATTGAGTTAAATTTTAACTGAGTTCTAAGTATTTAAACAAATTAAGAATTGTGGCACTTATTACATTAAAACAAAAATCGTTTCTGAAACTTCTTAACTTTCCAATTCTTTTTACCTAACATCGATCTGTGTTACTAATTCAAACTAGGTTGATAAAATAACTTGCAATCAATCATTTATTTAAAGATCTAGACATAACTATATGAATTTATAACATGATCAAATCATAACATCGAAAACCCCAACCCCATCACTAAACCGTTCAGCATTTTAAGTATTGATGGCATCAGAATAAAACAGCATCGAGTCTATGTCGCATCCCTAAACCTCGACGTCGGGAAACAGGCTTATACCCCCGATGAGTGCTATCACTCGTGGCCTTTTAGACCGAGTCCCGCGGGAGCTCAGCCTCGGTGTGTACTCGACTTTATGCGATCGACAGTGTGCCCAGAGGTAGGCACTTAAAAATTACCAAAAATTTCTAGAAGAATACCAATTATCTTGGGTACATTACGCTCTCTTGTCTCCCTCAAAGTATCAGCCTATTGAGGTCCCACAGCGTCTGCAAGACTAAGACCTCCATTATTAAAATTTCCTTATTGCTACAACGATAGTGCGGTGCGAATTGGTTTTCCAAACCTCGGAAAAACAGTAACAAAGTATGCTCGACCAGGAGATTGAACCCCGAGATCACGTCTGGATACCAAACGGTAGAATAACGAAAGCGTTTCGCCCTCATATAAAAACATAATGCATACCCGATAACCATAATAGTTATATGGTAAAATGAAGTTTAAAACTTCATTTAATACTTCTCAATCTCTTAACTATAATGAATCAATTTTTATAAGCGGATCCTCAATGCCTATAATGCCTATGTCAAGGTTAAAAGGTTAAAATTGTGCTATGTGTAATGATGACAGTCTTTAATAAAATTTAAATTGTTCGCTTCTCGCTTCTCCATCTTATCCACTACTGATTCCTCAAGTCATAGTTTTAAGCATAGTTGCAAATAAACTTGCAAGTCTTCGATTAATTCTATTGCAGTATTTATTTTTTTGAGAACAAAGCTACAAAAAATGTACCAATCACAACCACCCTGGCAATGCGTCGATCGACTCCAATATGAATTTCAGATGGGCTATAGATTCGGCTTTGTGCTTACAAACGTATTTGATAAATGGTGTACGGTGTTTTCAAAGATAGTTGGAAGTTGGAAGTTATTGTCTTTCAATCGAACTCCATCTTTAATAGGTTCAGTTGAAGTATTAGCGTTTTGAGAATCAATTCATTTGCTATTTTGTGAGTGAGTTTAATTGATTGTTTTGAAATATTGGTTTGAAGAGGGTTTAGTATTAATTTATGTATATTTTTCTGTAAGGAGCTTAAATACACGATTGGTTATGTATTGTCTATCAATTGTACTTCGTTAACACGTTTGTAGGAATGGAACATACATAAAAACATAGAAATAGAGATTGATTAAATGAGCCTCTACCTTCTTACCAGAACTATTTTAAAGTATAGCACTATATAATATGATTATTACGTGTGGCCAATAGGGTCCTTTCCTAGACATTAGATTCAGCACAAGCACAGCAGCACTGGTATTCTGGTAGAACATAAAAAAAACGAAAAACTAGTGAAATTTTGTGTCTTAGTTTGGAGCTAAATGGTGCTGTGTGATTAATGTTTAATCTGAGATTACTATTCTCAAAACCACTTGAATGCCACTAAATGACCAGTCACCATACTAAAGGTTAATTAAAACCGATAAAAAGTTCATAGTCTAGGTAACGAGGGCATACGTCATCTTGCAGTTTTCAAAACAAGTTATGACGAGGTATGATTCTAGTTAACCCTAACGAAGCTCGCAGCCGTTAGTTAAAGTCTTCGCATAGAAGCGGTAACGAGACTCGAGACGCACCGACACCATGAAAGTTGATCACCGCCGCCCCCAGTTTCGGTCCGTCCTCGGAGAAGTCATAACGAAAATTAAATACGCTTTGATAAATTTTTGCTAGAAGCCACGTCTTACTTCCGAGCTCCTGTATAAGTTTTCATAAAGTTATAGTTTCTCAAAGCCCGTCTCGAAACTGTGGAACATTCCACAAAATGAGGAAGCAAAGCATCCGAGTGAAACGAAGACGCCGGCTGAAGCGGAATAAAGTTGACATTTTTGCAAAGCTACGTTAGAATTTCAACAAAATTAAATGTGGCACTACACGAAATGAAAATAGTGTGAGCGCGGCGGCAGCGCGACAACTCGTCGCCTTATTTTTGTTGCTTCAACGTTCCTGCTGCGGACCGAATGAAACCTCTATTGATTCTGCTGTTTTGGATATCATGTTTCTTCCTGTTATTTAAAACAAGCTTTCCTTGCTTCATTTTTATTTCTTTTATTGCTTTGACTTTTCTTACATTATAATCATTTCTTGGAGGGCTTAAAGTTGCGCCTTAATGTCAAAACAAGTAATGATGCATCTTTGGTTGCAAGACAGCAGCGTAACGAAATAATGTAATGTTGTTTCAGTTTCATAAATAGCCTAATCTTAAATATTTTACTTGTGATTTAAATTTTATCTCTAAGTAGGATAAACTTTTTGGATAGTATTTTATCTGATTGGGAAATGCTGGTAATCAAATCATCAATGCTTAAACTGTAACTATTGTTTTACTTCTGTAATCATGGAGCTAGTTGTCATTGTAATACTTCAAAGAGAATCTCAGATGAACATTTTTAGCCAAGTTAACGAGAGCCACATTCCAATTTCACGTGACGTATCTTCCTATGCTTCTTAGGCCAACAATGTATGGAAAATGGGTATTCTCCTTTGAGTCTATCTACTCACACATGAGAAAATATCTGGCCAGGCTGCAAAACCATTATACTATTGGTATTCGTTAAAAAAACCACATTGTACCTACACAGCTAAAATCTATTATCAAATACTCCTCAAATAATATTATGTACCTACTAATAATTTGTTTTGTTCCTTGTTTGTTCAGCATTCATAATTCAGTTGACGCATCGTCATATTCTTTTAAAGCAGGTGGTGCACACAAAAATGTATTTCCTCATACCGGGGATGCAAGCATAAGCATAACAGAACTATGGCCACATTACTCGTCGTTACTTTAATGTAAGCCATTTGATCAGAGTCCCAAATAAACCTCGTGCAATGCAGAATGCAAACGAGATGCAGCGGCACATTAGCGCAACGAATAACCTCTGTCGCGGCGACTATCGCGCGCGACATAAACTACACCGCACATTACTGACCGTGGCACACGGTTGCGATGGACAGAGAACTCTGGTAGTATGACGAATTAGAAAATCAAGGTTTGAGTTATTTGGGTGCGCTTCATTGGGTCCCCTATTTAAGTTACTAGTTCGATTTTTATTATATCGAATACGCTGTGTCGATCATTCAGCTAATTTTTCATTATAATCGTTAAGAAAATACATAAAAGCAGCCTATACAGATATTTAAATTATCTAACTAATGATCAATCGCTGTAGGGTTTTTCGCAACAGGATTTTTCGCACAAACGTTACATCGAACTAATAAAACATCGATGTAATAAAACATCGTACAACCTTAGATGAATATATTATGATCTAAGCGTACAACTGAATTATCGACACAGCTTGTTCGATATAATAAAAATCGAACTAGTAACTTTCGCACTCAAATAGGGGACCCTCGCTTCATTTGATATAAAATCAAATGATCTAATTTTAACTGGTATAACGTTTATTTGATATACTTTTTACTTGATATAACTACAGGGTCGGGGTCGCGCGTTCGTTGGCTCTGGTATTGCTAGTGCCTATAAGCGATGGTAACTGTTTTGAATTAGGCCGTATGTTTGAGAACCATCCTAATGATATAAAAAAAACTTCAGGATTTAAAATGTTCCCAGCTCTACGGTATCGTGTGTATCAGATACCCCATCAAGACCGCAGTATCGTAAGGCTAATGTGCACTGATCGTAGCTAACGAATTTCACTGCTGCTATACTGCTGCATAACACTTATTTTTCAGCCATAAACTGTTTATGTGCGTTTCTACTGCTTTCAAGTTTTTCATTTTACATTGAAGTGACGACTATGATTTTACATAGTAGAAATGTTGTATATGTACAAAGGAAATTTAGGTAACAATTCATTTGACTTTAGAGACAAACAATTGTATCCAAGCATCCATCCATGAGTTGATTAATTTATTAGTCAGCTGAGCGTCCTTGAAAAGATTTATATTACCTTATATGAAATGAGACAAATATCTTTACAAGGATTTTAATTCAACCAAAAATATGTAGGATACAATAACATTACCAGTAGAAAAGGGCACAGAAGATGATGCTAATGAATACTTAAAATTTGCGAATATTTTTACCCTCACATCTTTATAGAATTTGTGCCATGTATTGCTAGATGAAGTGCCCGAAACTGCCTCACTACGAGTGCTAGGTCCTAACTCTAGATTTATAAAAATAAATTTATGTATGTGTATTGTGTATTTAGTTATGGGCAAAAATTAATGACCAGATTTATCATCAAATGATTGCAGAAGAAGAAGCAACGAAAGAACACAAAAAAACTAGAGCAAGTGTCTATACCAACACCCCGCGCAAGATCTCAGCATAATCAACAAGCCTAGTACGTTACCTCAACAACATCCACGCTAACGGATAAGATCGCATCGCAACAAACCCTCGACATCATTAGTCGCCATCGACTGTATCTCACATCGCGTTGGGTGTAACTGGCACCAGTCCATCTGCAGGCAATTAGGAGGCGAGGCGCTTTAAAAGATCCATATTTACTCGCGGGAGTCCCCGCTTGATGGCGCTAGCTTCGCTCATTACGCAATAGGCGGGTGAGTTATTTCTCTTTGGGTTTGCTACGCCTGATAAATGTGTATACCTGTTACAATATTTTTCCTAGCCAGCGGAATCATGTCTAAGATGTTTTGTGGTATCTCCGCGATTACTGCTATTGATGCAGTAATCGCGTATCAAAACACTCTAATCTTACCGTCGAACAAAAATTTTGGAATAAAGAATAAACCATAACTTCATCCAATATTTTTGTAATTTAATTTAATTTAATTTAATTTAAATTATTTATATGCATTTGTTTTCATTCGCAATGACTTTTATAATAATGGATCTAAGGCATAAGTTATTGTAGCCGTTGAAAACAGATCCCTTTATAGGGTAGCCTGTGTTATACTCGTATTATCCCACTCACAATTCCCACTATATCCACTCCATTTCTATTACTGCTACTAAAGCTAATTTAAACTTGTCATTTTTATGAAGCAAATAAAAAGTTCTCAGAGAAACTAATAGTTCCATACAATATTCTATAACTAGCAAAACGTCTCAGAAGGAGCAGTGGTCACAGAAGGCCTAATGTACGAGACGAAGGAGCCATATTGAATTATTAACCCTCAAACGTTCTAAATTCAAAGCTTCCACGCTGCTTTCTGGATGATAATGACCCCTTGCCTGTGGCCAGTAACTTAGCAAACTTGTATACGACTTGACAACTTCCCCATGACAACGATTCGAATTTCTGATATCCTTTAACAACCAAGAGTTAAGGTTGAATTTTGAATACGATTGGACATACCCAGCAGTATGAATAAATTTGTCGTTTTGTGTAGGACGTTAGAGGCACAATGCACTAATTATATCAGTATCTTAGAAAGCCTCTAACCAGCCCCTTAACAGTTTTCCACGGTATCGAAGAGGCATTAGGGCATTTCTGGGTAATGCTTCTAAAGACGGTTGGCGCACGATGACCAAAGAGGATGGCCGGTTGCACCGAATTCTTAAGTAATATCCAAATTTATTCCCGTTAAGCTTTTAAATTTAAACAAAATGCGTAATTATAGATAGTTTCTCGTAATGAGCATGAAAAAGACACGAATCGGATTAAAGAAAAACGTTGTTTAGAAATACGATTACGATGATTTTTTAAATAATAACGTTCTTTTTAGTCAGGACACGCTTGCACCATGTTCAAGGATTTGGCAAGTCCAGTTCCATTATATAAAAATTCTGTGTGTTGATTTAAAAAAATAACACAATTTGTGGGATAAACTATCTTTTTAAATATTTACTTAAGTGTACACCGTGACGAATAGGAACAAACGTCAATTCCACAAAATGTTGACCTACGCAGTGTGAATGATTCAAAATCCTTAATCCAAGTTTCACCTAACCAATAGTTAAGGCTATCGGCAAGTCACCTAAACCGTGGTCTAGTGCTACCGGGCTGGGCTAATTTTGAACTATCGGGCAGCAAAGTGGCCGATCGCGCAGGCTGTGTCTACAGAGTCCATCTTGTGCCAGTCTGTTGCCGTGTTCCGACTTTGACCGGAATGCAATTTATACATTGAATATGATATTACGTAAGACACCTATAATTGGTTTCTCTAGTCGTTGATCTTAGGTCCAATTTATATCTATGTATATAACATTATTTTTTATACTACGAAGATGACGCTCAGGCTTACGACTCGCCTTTTTTTTTTTTTTTCTTTCGTAGGAGAATGCGTTTATGCAACTTAACCGCAGGCTAACGAGACCTGCGGCCGTGTGTGGGACTCGGGACCCAAGCGTCCCACTACCCACTAAACTCCCCCGGTTCCCCTTTCACCCAGAGAGGACGAGCCGGTGCCCGCTCTGTGTCGATTGACCGGCCCATCCCCGGGTACCCCAGCCTGATGCAGTAGGCCAGGGTTTGCGCCTTAGGAGGACCACCCGAGAAACGAGGTGATCCCCAGACTTGGCTTGGACGACCTGTGCAATGCGTACGCTGAGGGGCTACCCCCGCACGCAGGTCATCCGCAGGCTAGAGGAGACGCCTAGGCTTACGACTCGCCTTACGACTCGCCTCGTGGTAAGCGGTTATCGTGACCTATGGACGCGTGTAACACCATAAGCACCACTCGAGCGAAAAAAAGAAGTAAATAAAATAAAATCCAATATTCATGATTTGATATCATCATTCCAGATAATACTAGGTAAACGCAGTGGTCAATTAAAGTATCGTCATTGTAACGAAGAATTGATAATAATAATGAAAGCTTGTAGTTTTAGTTCTGTTCCTGCAAATTCATATATTATAATTCGCCGCAAAAGAAGCCACAAATGTGTTTAAAAATCTTAATACATAATATACATTCACATGGCTGAGTATAAGAGATATATGAGACAGCTTCTTTGACCTATAAACGCGTGACCCAATTTCACCATAATCTAATAGGGCCATCTTCGAGGCGCTACATATCATATAGGGGATAATTAAATAGATTAATTTATTAAACAAAGGTTTCGAAGATATAAATAGTTACTATAATAAAGAAAATAAAATGTATGTATGACATGTTGAAGACAATATAAATGACATGTATGACGTGTTATTTTTTTTTTAAATGTTCCGATTGAAAATCAAGGCTTTGGTTGTACCTAAATTAAGGGTATAATTTTGTGAATCGTCTAGTGCCGTCTACTCTATTAACATCCTATCCTATTTTTGGCCGAGGGGAATGAAAATGAAAATGTAAAATGAAAAACGATCATTCCACATCTCTCCTCGTTTTCCCATCACACCCGAAAAGGACGAGACCATGGCATCAAGTAATCAGGATGAACATACAGGTGTCCCAAAAACGACACGTCACAGTGACACTAGAGGTAGGCCAGCACAAGAGGCATCGAACAAGCCTAACATGACCTTAGTAAAAGTTGCTCGGTCCTTAATTGGCAATATCTTGAAAACCGAGCAACTTTTAACTTTTAGGTCATGTTAGTTATATTAAATTTTATCTCAATAAAAGGCAACATTAAAGTTTACAAGGACGAAGTCACAAGTAGAAACTTCTATAATAAATACCCAAATACAATCTTACCTTGTCTTACGGAGACCAACCAGTACCTATCGTGTTAAGACACTAATATCCCTTAATTGCCAAATATCGTCTCGCAAAAGGGATCGTCTCCACTAAACCGTTAAAAGGATCCGTTGCTGCTAAGTGCAGGATCGGGGGTTCGATTCCCGTCTGTAATTCGATTCGGGCCAATTAAGAGTTTAGTTGTAGTCGGTCGAATGCCGATGTCTTAGAGGTAAGATGAACGGGGTGTACACTTAGAGTCCATTTGGGTCCTTTAGATATGAGGGACGGGGTCTGGATTTAAATTGCTGTAATTACACAATTATTTCTGTAGTTGATTGGGTTATTCAAAATTAGCACGTGTCTCGTAGCATTCGTTTTTACGCAGGGAAAGCGTGTTTTCATTTAAATCAATCTTGATAAGTTACGATTTGTGAGTAGGTTTGTTTTGTAAATGACAAACTTTAAAACAACTCAATCGAAAAGGCTGTGATAACCGCTTTTCATCAGTTGGACCTTTTCAGCATGTCAGCTGATGTTTGTAGAATAAATCTTTTCCACTACGAAATACGTTACAGATAGAAATGTAGTCAGCCTGGGAAATGCATACATTATTGATATCAAGTATTAGAATATTGACTTAATCTATATATGACAAAATGCGGATTTGTGACCACAACTGATGTTCGGGTAGTTTGAGACAAATCTTGCACTACACTCTAATTAAACCCAGGTCTCAGGCATTAGACTAACGCGTCACGCGATCCAAACAAACATTTAAAAAATTCACATCCGACATTTTCGCTACTCATAGTCCAATCCCAACATCTCAAACCCTATTCATAGCCCAATCCAAGAATGTTACCTACGTCTTGTACATAAAGAAATCTTAGCCATTCACGTAAATCCGCCGGCGCGTGACTGGGCGGCGCGCCAGGCGTGGCGGATATAGCCCCGTTATCCGGGAGGCGGATCAGCCGGATAACCAACAGGTGGGGGATGAGCCACGCTAGATCCGCCCCCTCGCCACGTGCTCACTTTGTTTTGTTTTTTTTTTCTTAGAAGTTGGGTTCCAGACGAGAGAGGAGTGACACATCGTTTATGCCTTTTGTAATGGATTATGTTTCTCGATTGTTTTGGTTCGGTCTCGTTATACGAAGTGTAATTGGTGAAATGATTAAGAAGTCAGCTGTTATGCAAGAAGTCGCAGGTTCTATTCTCGCGAGTAAAAATCACATGTCAAGCTTTGGGAATAAGAAGTTGTTTAAATCCTACATGTATTAGTATTAAGTATCTATTTGTTATCTAAATTATACTTTTAAGTGATAAATATTATAATTATTTATTGAACATCAACATGTTAGCTTAAGAACATTAAAGATATCTCGATTTATTGAATTTATAGAAAGTAAGGAAATATTTCACATTTATTTAACGGCTTCCGATAATATTTTATTGGTAGTATGCAATATTTTATTGCGTTAAAATAAAGGATTAACTTTATGTTTACTTGAAGTTGTTTTAACATTATGGATTGACATTTCATTACAACTTTAGATTGGCGCAGCTGCTTATTTGTTTATGATATGAAATCAAGAAATGGAATAATTTTCTTCTGCAATTTTTATATACTTTTGCACATACATCTTAATTTTAATGCCTTTCAAGGAAAATCATTATTTATCCATATTCCATTTTATTTCATGTTAAATGGTTACCCTGACGTCGATGTATAAATTATTTTTAGGCTTTATCAAAAAGCATCGCTCAATTTGGTTCCATACTAGGTATTTGCTTTGGAAACTACTAATTTTATCAATTTAATTAGCTTTATAATTTGATCACTTCACTGTGTTCTCCTGTAAAGAAGAGATAGGTAAATTTCCCCAGACGAGCAGTTCATTCGAGTGAAACTGGATGTTTCAAACATCTAATATGCTCTACTTCTTTTAAATATTGATAACACATTACTACCGATAAAATACTTTTTACAAAACCACAACAGTCCTCCCGACTCGTAGTCGTTCAAATGCCCCCGCGATCATCATAAAGAGCCTTTCGAACCCTCCCCGGGGCATTCGACCTACCCATCCATCCTGCCTGATTCGACTATAATGACACCTTAGCGAAGTTTTCGCTTGCAAAACGACTAATTTCGTCAATTTCGCGCATTAAATACTAAAGTGAGCCTATAAATTCGCAAATGTTATTGAAGGCTTATTTGAACAGTGTTACATTTAGTTTATTTATGCGAATATAAATCCAGTTTGTGTTAGAATTATTAATTAACTGGTTTTTCGCGATCGATTGTGCGGTTTCTTGTGATTGATGGAAGTTAGTTAAGTCTTTAGCGAGGTGTTCAAGTATTATAAATAAACTAGCTGAGCCTGCGGCTTCTTCCGCGTAGATGGAGTATAGACCCAATATGGGAAAAAGAGCGTAAAATATCTATGAGGTATAAGAAAGTAGTTAGTATGAGACCATTACATTTAAAAATTATCAGCAGTTGATAAGTGTCACCAATAAGCATTTTTTTTAATCACTGGTTTATTCACGGGTCTTTAATGGTCATTTTGAGTAATTTACTATTGGATGAAAAGCAGACAGTGTGACTTTTTTTTAATTTCTTCCTACAGGAACAAAGAAAAATACCCAGACTTACCGTCCTTACTTTTAGGAATTTTTCATGTTTTAATTACTTTATCTAATCATTTAAAACAAGTAAAGGTTTGAGAAGCTACTTCATCCATAAATAACCTCCGTGGAACAAATCACAAACAGATAAGAGGCATACTGTACACACACTGTATCGATAATGCAGGCAAATTATGAAGTTTTAACAAGTTCGCCAGTTCGTATAAATCTCGCAGCGCGGTTATCGCGCTCGACGTAGGCGCGGCTTTTGCGAAGGGGTTGCCAGCTTATTTAATTGTAAACTTAGAATTTAGTTACTTAAATAATGGTTTTTCTCAAGTTAAAAAAAAACAATTGTAATTGTTTCGAAATTGGAAGCATTGAGAATAACATCTTTGCGTAGGTACAAATCAATCTTTATTTTTAAAAAAGTTTGTGTGCAAATAGGTACACCTAAAAAGTTTTCAATACAGCTTAAATTATAACAATAATTGAGTAAGCTGTAGACTATAAATTCATTTAATTTTGATTTTTATTCCACTCATCATCATCATCAGCCTTTATACGTTCCCACTGCTGGGACACAGGCCTTATCTCAATTGTGAGATAATGTCCACTATCATTATTATAAATTAACTTAATAATGTTTTGATCTACTTGTAGGCACACCTTAGTGCTACGAGTAGGTACCTAATTAAAAATATGGCGAAAGTGTAGCCCACAGCGGTAGCCCAGTAAGTTCAAACATCAAAATAACCTAATCTGTCAAACTACAACAAAGTTTCAGCTAAAATATCGCATAAAATATTTAAATTTATACATTCAGACAGATATGGGTAAGTTGATGTTCTACTCTGCTTACTCCTTACGTAAATACACTTTGGATATCTTGCTCATATTCTGGCAACACCGCGGCCGACGTATAAGTGGTAAGGTAAAGAATGGAAAGTAAAGTTGGCGCAATAAATTAATTGCCGCATAAGTTGCGGCTGAGGCGGCGCGCGTGCGATCCGCGCAACTTACGACTATTCATTTGAGTCTTAAATATCACACACGAAGTACGAGTGTGTGTGTGTGTGTGACATGTCTTGTCTTTCGTGCTAGAAGTAAAATCATCTGCGTTGATGATGTACAAGAGTATTTTACCTATTTTTTTGGCTGATTAACGAACGTCTCCATATCAAAATCATGTTATCTGCACATTATGATTTTTCACAATGTTTCATTTATTTATAGGTTAACACCGCGTATATAGAAATGAAGGATCATTTATATTTTAACATCTTTACATGAAAAAAGCATTGAGAATATAAAGTTGAATTTTTTTAGGGGATGTTTCCAATCTATTAAATATAATAATTGATTTATTTACAATCGAAAAATATTATGTAATCTAATAAACATATGCCTGAATTATGATAAAACACTTAATAACGTTTGATACAATTTTGTATGTGCTGTAACGTAACGATAAAACATATAAAGTGCCATCAACAAACGGTAGCAGTTAAGGCAATCCAAAGAGCGAGTCTAATTAGCCCTTCCTTATTTATGATTCATAAGCCGAAGCACAATAAATTGTCTGAATCTTTCCGTCCCACATGTGCCAGTAAGCCAGGCATTAGCGAATGTTGAATGTACGCCTGGCCTAATAAGAGGCGGGATGTAAGGAATCGCTCTGATTACTACATTATTTATTACTCTACGTGCCGCCCGTGTAAACGCTTCCTAATATTACAATCTAAGTATCTATGCCGCTCCTTGGGACTCTGTCGTAGTAACCGTTTGTAACATCTACGCATTTTCCGTAGAGGAATTTGGAAGTGCGTATTGCGAAAAGGTTGCAAAGATATTCAAGGTGGTAACATCTATCAAGAGCTAGCGATTAAGTGAGTTGTGGAGGAGGCACCTATGAGATTTTTAATTATTGCCGGTATTATGGCGAGATGAATGGTTTATGGGGCGGTTGAGGTATTTTATCTTGTTCGTAGGAAATTCTGGAGATTAGACTTTTAATGAGATGTAATGTATGATTAAATGACTAATATTAAGACAATGAGTGGTGTAATTCAATCATTATTTTTTGTTGGACTTTTCTTTAGAATGTGTTTAGCATAAAAGTAGTTAAACAATAACTTCGGCGTAATAGACGCGAGTTTAATTAAAATAATAAGTACCTAAATAGATTATCTGTCAGGTTTATGATTTATTTGTGGTTAAATAGTGCCGCGTGAGAAAAGTCCTTGTTTAAATATTATTCAATACTAAATCATGCTTGGTCTTTGGCAACTAAAAATTCATTTATGAAATTCTATAATTTTTCTTTAAATTAAAAGTTCATTGAAGCATAAGGTCCAAAAACGGTGGACCCTCGTTAAACTAAAAACGAATCTAAAAATTACTGTTTTTTATTACCTTTCTAAAATTTCAGTTGTTGCCTCAATGCGTTTCACTACTATTTGAAATAGAAGAAATCTAAAAGAACATTTATATGAATAAAATCGATTTTACTAAGTTCCGTTCACAAAATCCCAAAGACAAACCCTAAAGGCAATGTTAATCAACCCAAAGATTCTAATAAGTACATTATCCTCCCCGCGAGTTCTTTAACGCCAAGAACGAAGCCAAAGTAAATGCACAAACAATATAAATATTCATTAAAATTTCACGCTCGATACTCCACACACGGCGTACGTATCTTTGGTATATCCCCTTTGGCAATAATCACGAAGATACGGGGATGTATGGCAGTCATTACGCTGGCCTCTTTGTCAACAGGCTTGATATATTTGCATTAGCTCGGTTAAAACGCCACATCATCATTTTTTAAATAGATTAAGTTGGTTGGTTTGAGAATGGGGCTGTGCGTAGATGTGTCTTTGACGATATGTTATTATTTTAGGACATGTTTAGAAGTGTGCCGTGCCTTAAAAGTAAGTAAAGCCGTTGGTCCTGAGCCAAACTATGTACATTTAATGGAAAGAAAGAAAAACCATTTATTGACCAAACACAAATATAAAATACAGAAGGAAGAATATAAAAATTAAAATACATAAAGAAAATTATATAATTAAAAATACTACCGATCAGAAAAAAAGGGTTGAACAAAAAAGAAAAGAAAAAATAAAAAAACACAAATGGATGGTGTGTGGCCAATAGGGTTCATTCATACCTCAGCATAAGCTGCTGCGACGTTTGGGAATAAGTCTTATTCTTCTGATTATTTTCTGGATTAACTCTTTGACAGCCGGCCATTTAAGGCATGACTCATGCCACCCGTACCCAGTACGTGATCGGCTGTCAAAGTGTTAAAATCGTATAAATGAATGTAAGGGCCAGTTTCACCACTGTCAGATAAGCTCCTGATAACGTATCTGTCAGTCATCAGTTTTGAAATATAATTCTTATCTGACTTATCAGAACTAGTGTAATCTGAATGTCCATTCTCTGTCAGCTGTTTGCTCCATTTTTATTATTTGACCTTGCCCTTTCCTCTCGTAAAATTTTTCTATATCGGATTAACTATCTTACGTTTTTCTAAAGCCCTAAACTGAAAATGTTAATATCAAACCCTTTTAATAGTTTTGACGTAAATACGGGTCAAACAAAGATACATAATTAATTTCATATTTACAATACTAGTAAATCACAATACTAGTGAAAATTTACTATTTCAACGAAAAAATATCTACCTGTTTTAATATTTCCCCATTAACCAAGAAAAGTAACGCTAATGTGTCGGAACTTGGCTCTCAATCTCGCCTCGTAAGAGCCCGTGAATCATCCTTACCTAACTGTAATCTACGAGGCACTGAATTATTATTTATACGGTAATTACAAAAACACACCCATGCACGCTATCTCTCCCACTCGTAATGTTATTTATGCGGGGATAAAGGGAGATGGGTAATTTTTGCATATCGTCCCCTAATATCGGGGAATTGAATGATAAGCTGGAAGACGCGAGGTTCGCAACGCTGCTGAGTTATTGTGTATTGATAGTTTAGATTTACAATGCGAACATAATCTTGATACTAGGTCTAATGGATTCGGAGCACCGAGAGCTAAGACTGTAGGCTTAGAGAGAAAGCTGCGATGTAGCATCCTAGGAGCTTGGAGTTGCTTCGATATTTCAATTGAAATAAGGTCAGGACTCATTGGTCCAATATCTCAAGCCAACGTCGGGTATAGTTGGTTACATCAATATCTCAGTGATTGAAAGCAAGTCCTACGTCCTAAACTTTAAATAATAAAATTGGGTCAAGATCGACTGACATTTTAAACAGTGGTTTTTTAAATAATAGATGGTCGGTATGTTTGTATAATTTGTGATGAAATGGCCAACCTTAAAATTTACTTACATTGACACGTTTCACTGATAAGTAGAAAGTTACTCTCTGCGAGTTTCAACTATAGGCATATACCTAGCTTGAATATTTTAATAGATATGTATATTAAAGTAGCTTATTATAAATAAGTAGAATAACTTACAAAGAACGTAAACTATAATAATGATAACTAACGAGTCATAAGGTACTTTGTAATAACACAAATATTCTTTCAGGCTACTTGTATCAAGTTACTACAGATAGCCAACCGTTATTCCTTAAAACATATTTTTTCTCTCCAAAATATTAAACAATAAAGCATTTACCAAGTAATTCTCCAGAACCCTCTAGAGTTAAAAAAAAAACAAAGAAGCTCTAGGCAATAACTATTTGACAGCGGCGACCACTCGCGGAACTACGAGTATATCCACATCTTAAAGAAAATCATATTCATGACGACGATAAATTCTCGCGCACCCGCGTACCTCTTTAACCGGCTCTGTATTATTTTAATATACGTAAACTCAGCTATACACCCATCCCTCTCTAACACATGACAAGCCATTATTGCTCTATCCTTTTCTATTTTCGGAGGATATCTTAATAAGATTCATGAAAGGACGCCATATTTTATATCCGACTCTGTCCTCTATCTCCTTATATTATCCGAGGAAGAAGAGCGCCTTTGAAATATGTGCTTGCTTGGGAATTTCCAATCTTTCAATTACGCCTTTGTTGGAAAGTTGGCGATATTTCTAAAGTTCGAGATAAAGTTGGGGCACATGTGTTAGCTTACCCCGTTTCCAAGATGACACGTCAATTAGAACTTTGCTGTTACTTATACAGAGTTTCGTCCCACCATTATACGTCTACGTTGGATTTTAAATGAATTATAGGTTATTGAAAGTTTAATAAATCTTAACTGTTTTTTAAGCTTTTCTTAATTTCAACTCGTCATCATTAATACAGGGTACACTTGCACTTTGATCTAGAATTTCTAGTTATTATATTGAAGCGACCGGTATCTGACCTTCGTAACCCTTGGATACGAAGGACAGATAGAATACCATTCAGATCATGGCTGGTGTAGCCATGATCTGAATGGTATTCTATCTGACCTTATCCTTATAGCTGTGTAGCTATTCGACTTTACAGGAATTTTCAAGATGTAGGTATGTTTTCTGTCAATTGAGGTAGTGGTATTCATATGCCGAATTGAATTGGAATTTGATTGTTTAATTATTATACATATTATTGTACCTGTCATAACATAACATAAACATAATTTAACAGCCCACTCAAGTCATTAAGGCTATTGAGAATTTCCTAGCGCCTCTACATTAATATAAGGTCAAGTGGTCCTTAGACCGTATTTACTAAACATTATCTATAATGAAACTTTGTTTATAAAGATCCGTTGTTTGGCTAAGCAATATTCCTGGTATGAACCAGCTTAAAAGTTTTCTTTCTCGCCCGCTCGGAGGCAGGTGAAGCCGATATTAAATAAAGTTAAAGCTATAAATATTCCTTCAGCTAACGCTGAAACAGAATAAAGGACTGCCTTTGAATCTTATCGCTGTCAAATCATCTTTGGGTATGATTAATATCAGATTTAACACCCGCTTTGCACGTACCACTGATTTAACAATTTTTTTAACTCTAGGATAGGATAGGACTGCAATCTAAGCTAGTGCCAGTGGAAACTCTAGTTTAGTTAATGGCTGAAAATCAAAGTGTCTGCCACTTCAGCGGATAATAAATTGAGCCTTGGCCTTACATAGAAAAAAATCTGTGTACAATAACGATAATGACATTGAAATATAATTCTGGTATAGTTTAATGTTGTATTATTAAAGCGGCGATAACCACGAGCAAGCACGGGCTCTCTTTCTAAGGGGTTCGCTTGGTAGTGGGATGAAGGTCCTTAGTCGCGAGTCCCACAGACGGCAGGTCTCGCCAGCCTCGTAAAAATAATTGCTTAAGCTAAGTACTAGACATATTATTGTCTGGTTATTATGTATTTGTCAGTCAGTACATATATTTGCACAGCCAAATAATATAGATAGTAAATAAAAGCCAAAAAGAAAAACACACACATGCACACCCACACATTTATGATAAAACACTAAAGGAACATCCCCACACCTCACCGCAAACCTTTCCTCGCATGCAAACTTTTTTCATAGACCCGTAAGCTTATTTCGCGGGGGCAATATAATTCCTCGGCACATAAATCTCAACTTTAAGAGAAACCGGAGGGGGATTAAAGATCAGTAATCTTACTTGGATGAGTTATGGCCGAGACGTCTTTATTGTGACTTTAAGAAACTAAGAGGAGATTTTGTTAACCGTTCGAAATTAATTTAGATAATGATTAATGGTATCTCTTGTAAGCAGGAAGAGGTATTTGCATAATTCGAGATAGGTGGCGCTTGCGGTGCGGTTTGTCGTCTTGAGGATCGCGTATTATTTTAAAGGTTTAGGACTTAGGTTATTGTTTATGTTGGTATTTTAAACAGTTTATGTTGGTGAATAATTTTTTCATTCAATTTTACTAACATAGTTTTTTTGTAAAACACTATTAACAAAATAATTCAGGACTTCAGAAAAAAAAACATAATAGGAATACTACAAATAGTAAAATAGTTTTTGCAGAAATACCAAAGTATTTGCGCATAGATGACCCAAAACCCAAAAGTCCATAGAAATAAGTGCCCAATGTAAATTTAAAAAATGTGTTCTTTTTGAAAATTGAACATGACCCTGTAGCATGTGAGACCGGGCCTATTGGCCAAGTATGTAATTAGTTAATTTCCTATGGCTCGCTTTAATTTGGTGTTATAATCGTACACATTCAAAAAATGTAATAATACTTTTCTCTTAGGATCCAGTAATAATGACACAACAACTAGAAAATTTTAAATCGTTACCATGTCTTTGGGTGTGGATAAGACACGATATAAAAATCATGATTGATTGGAGAAAATTTATTTACTTAGTATGAATGGTGTGGTGAAGATAACGATATAGGATTAAGATTAGTTGGGATTAACCAGGTTTATTACACAATCTGTTAAAAATCTAACTGTAACATTCACAAAATTTTATACGATTTCAGTCTATATAAAAATATTTTTGTCTCAGCTAGGAATGAGCGGCTATGCTGTAAAAAATAGACTGTAAGAACTGTACTGTCCCAAAGTTCAGTATTAATGTACTGTGCGTAAGTACTCCTAAGTATTTCAGTACAATACTTTGGTATGGTACTACATCTTTTAAGACTGCCTCTGTAGTGCAATGGTCTAAGTATGTCGTACTTTAAAGCGACGGCCACTGTGCTATGACAGTGAGGGAAAAGGAAGTGTGTGAAATAAAATGAAATGATTTTAACAGCTACTAATCAGCACATCTACCGTTTCTAATCTAGTCTTAGTCATACCACCAACCAGACCCAAGGCGGGATCCAACCTATGTACGACCTCTGTCAGATCTCCGTTCCTATTCTCCTGAGACGGTACAAAAATGTCAAAAACTACCTTCTAGAATCATAAGGCGCAAAAATATTAAATACGTAATACCTACATTCTACAAATATTCATAAGACAGCAATGACTAAACGAGGAACGACCATGGAAATTAGTCAAAGCGCTGTTATCACCACCAATCATCCTGAGACGGGGCTTATTCATAAATCTAGGGTCGCATTATTCGCGGAAGGTGAAACAACAAACATTACTAACATAAATCTGCAACGTATCTCGCTCCCGAGTTACGGCTCTGACACACAGACGGACAGACCGTCGAGTAACATTAGATCGGCGAACATCAGATCGGAGTGTTTACGGGTTAAAAAGTTCAGGTCGGTCAATCGCCATAAGACCGGGTACTGGATAGCTCCTTTCGGATTTAAAGGGGATACAAGGAGTTTAGTGAGTAAAAGGATGAATTTTAATATTATACAGCGCCGCAGTCACGCTGGCCTGGTTATCTAAGGGTTACGGTGATAAAAAGCATTCTCAAGGTTTCAACAAAAATAAAAAGGGTTTAAGGAGTTCGCCAATCCGTCTGGTGTTGCAAATGTTAATGTCCAATAGCGACGCTGATTGCTATCGTCATGACCGACCCGATGGCGCATTTGGTAGAGACCCTGCCCATTGCGCCAGGGGTCGTGGGTCAATCCCACCCAGGACAAACAATTATGCGATGAACATTTGTGTTTGTTCTGTCCCTGAATGTTTGTATTTAAGTATAATATTTGTGGTACCTTCGTTGTTTCGGACACCAATAACACAAGTGCTTACGCTACTGACTTTGGGGTCAGATCAATGTATGTGATATTGTCAAATATTTATTTATTTATTATACTAGTCTTCGGCCCGCGGTTTCACCCGCGCGTAATTTCTTTTTTTAAATATCCCCCCCTTCACCCCACGTTTCCGGGATCAAAAGTACCCTATGTTTACCGGGGATAGTGTAGCTATCCAACAGTGGAAGAATTATTCAAATCGGTTCAGTAGTTTCGGAGCCTATTCAATTCAAATGAACAAACAAACAATCAAATCTTTCCTCTTTATAATATTAGTATAGATATAGATTAGTTTTGGATTTGGATTTATATTTGTAATTGTACTATAAGTCGAAGTAGCCAGAGAATAAATGATTTTTATTTTATTTGTATTTTTTATTTGTATTTATATTTATTTTATTAACATTATTTTCAAATAACAGGCAACCTTTTTTGGTCCATAAAAACGCTAGCACTCAGCATAATTTCCATTTTGACAGTAATAAAAAGAAAATAATTGTTTCTTTTTCCTTTAATGGCGTTTAGATTTTTTTCTGAAGAATCTAGCCAGCATTAAATGAAAAATGTGCATAATAACCTGCTTGGTTTTTTCAATGTAGTTAACTGGCATCAGAGTTACGAATAATTTGACAGCAATAAAAAGCAAATCTTTTTTTAAAAGGAATATCAAAAAGAAATTGAAAAGACGTTGACCATCTTTATTTTAAAGAGGCACTGGCAACAGTGCTTCTGAAATTTGACAGCAATTAAAAGTAAATTAATTTTTTTTTCTTTAATGGCGTATAGATTTTTTCATAAACTTAATATATATAACTAGACTGTGCTCTCGTGGCTAAAAAACGAGCCGAGCGAAACCGTCAGACAGAGCAGCTTGTCCCTTTCTAATAGGGTGACAATAAGATTTGGATAAGTGAGACAAATTCAAACATGCAATCTGCGGATCTGCCTAATAATAGTATTTTTAAGTAATTCATGTTAAAATATTTGTGGTTAAAATTTTCCAACTTCTGAGAATGGGTATTATATTTCGAGTTTCTGCGTGTTTCCACTTATTTACACACACGTAAAATAAACATTATATTGTGTTTCAAGAAATAAGCCCTCTAACGTCAAGCTAATATGTAATAACGTAAAGCTAATATTATGCTAATATGTTTTTTACCATAGTGATAGAGAAATTGTCCATTTTTGGGGGTAAGGGTGAATCATAAAATAAATAATTTAAATATGTGGGACAAGTGGATTATTCCCGACTGCCCCTACCAAATCTACCCCAGTCGAAACTTTTTAGTTTCGAAACTAATTTAGGTTCCGTCTGTTGTTTGTTTGCCTATTGGTTTGAAGTAAAAAAACAAGTGCAAGCGATTTCCAACCTTATTGACATTTAAATTTAAAATATCAAAAAAAAAGACAATATATAAATTTATGCTTTTTTCAAATTTAAGAATACGTACATTGAACGAAAAAAAAAACCAAATATATAATTGTAGATTGATACATTGTAAAAATTACATTAAAATACAAGCGTTAAATTTAGTTTTTGGTCAGGCAAAATTGTTGCCCAGAAACATTTCTTATACTGACAATATGAAAGAACGAGGTACGCCTCCGTCCTTGCCATAGACCTAGAATTCATGGTCACTCTAACTATGAATGAACTGTCATTGCGTGTTGGCAATGTGAAAGAAAGAGACAAGCTACCCCGTATTGATATCTTTCTCGTCTCGGATTTGCCTCGCGTAAGGCACAAGCAAATATATACTTTAATGCGTTAGGATAGTGTTCATTTTCTAAAATGCAATTTTTTGAAGATATCATTCCGGTTACATAGATAATATTAATTCCATGGATTTTTTCTGGATAATTTAGCCAGCATTAAATTTTTAAAAACTTATTTTAAACCTGCTTGGTTATTAACTTGATGTAACCTTCGTGGTTATTTTGTCATTTTAATGTAAATTCAAAAATTCAAATGAAAAACACAAAAGTTTGACAGTAATAAAAAGTAAATTAAAAGTTTTGTTTTTCTTTTACCTAACGTTTCGAATTTTTCTGAAGGTAAAGACCTTATGAAAAGTCATAGCGTTTTCTGTGACACTGCCGGCTAGGTATTCTTTGAAAAGGTCGTTGCTATTTGGACGTTTCTTCATTCATCTTGACTATCTATCTACGCAGTCTATATAGTTATCGAGTATTTTTTTTTTCAAATATCCCCTCTTCCCCACATTTTTCCGGGATAAAAAGTAACCTATGTTCACGGGGATAATGTAGCTTTCGAACAGTGAAAGAATTATTTAAATCGGTTCAGTATTTTCGGGGCATATTCAATACAAACAAACAATCAAATCTTTCCTCTTTATAATATTAATAGATTTATCATACCAGGACGATTCTCCTGCTATGATGATAGCAATCAGTGTCGCTCTTTTGCCTCCATTAAGTATTTTCCAAAAACGCGAGTCGAGTGTAGGTAGTAAGAGGGAAACCGGAGGAGTGTAGTATTTAGTAAAACTTTTAGTTCTGAGTCGCATTCTCGAAGGTGTCCACGCATTCTCCTCCGCAAGTTAAAAATAAAATATAAAAAGGGTTTGCTTAGTTTCAAGTATGATTGCGTTGTGCGAAGAATTTTCTAGCATGCAAAACAATATAAACCTCGAATAAAACTCAAAAAATATTTAACTTTTGCCGTCCTACTAGGACGTATGTAGCAGGCGTTATCTCGCACCGTCGAGCCATAAGACAATAGTAACGCAATAATAAAAATGTTGAATAGCCCCCGTAATGATACTGCCACCTCACGATAACGGATAAACTGTACCCCGAAGACGCATACCGGTGAGCTATGGCGCTTATCTGCGGCTGAGATATAGCGATTGTTGAGATATCGCCCTCTTATGAGAAAAGCTCACAGGTGGTTTTATTGAAGGTGTTGATTGAGATATATGCATGAGAAATTAAAAATGCGTGTCAAAATCAGATACTAAGACTTTCCTGCCCCTTTTGAGCTTTGGAATTCCCCGGCCAAGAATGGAAATATTGTGCATAATTATTACCCGTAAAGAACGCCGATTGATCATCCGCTCATATAAAATATGTGGACACCTAATTGTAATGAGAAACAAATTACGTTTACTTATTGCCTAGAAAATTCTGTTGAATTAATCCAACTGCTGTAATGTTGAATTAATAAATCTTAGATTTTACCTTAGTATCCGTAATGCATGCCAAGCAGTATTTTTTTGAAAGGATAATAAAATAAGTTTTATCACCATAACTGTATTTACGAGACCTAAGCTACGCGGCTAAAGACGTCCGTCCCAATGGGTATGGGTAGAGACAACCGGGAGTTTAGTACCCACTAAACTCCCGCTTTCCTCTTCCGGTCGAATAGAAATAAGCTAGACGCCCGTCTTGTGGTGATTGACCGGCTAATGATTATTTGGGCCCGTAATGGCTTACACAATAGCCACAAAACATTGACTTTGAACTAAGTATTGATATATTTTCTCTGTCAAAAATTATGGAGATAAGGAAAAAAAATAAGGATAATATGTAGCTTAATACAAAAATTAAATTTCAAGTTGAGATATGGGCTTGAGATGAGAAAATCCTTCAAGAAATTCGACTTCGACTAATTCTATAAAAGCAGGAGTAATTTAATATAATAAATATATTACTTAAGCTTTAACCTTTTTATTGTTTTACAACAGCTTAATTAACAAATAGACTTTATAATATGGACGTCAAGGAATTTCTAGGAATCTTTATAAATTATATAAACATTGGACATCTCACCTTATCCCAGAGTGAGTGCTTGAGGACTTGTGTTATGGATATCAGAGCATCGAAGGCAAAAATATCATATTAAAAAAACCTGACAAGTTTGCCATAAAAGGAATTCGAATTCTCGATTTCTGACCCTTAGTGCATGGGGCAGTGTCACTACCGCATGCGCCATCAGGCCAATCTATACCTATTAAAATTCTATGGACGGTATAAAGCCCTTTCGACTTTTGACCTACGTTTGATTTATCTAGAAAGTCTTATAACAAAATACGAAGTAATATTTTCTCCAGACATCAACAATAAACAGTTACGCGGTTTCGTCAGCTAACGCAAAGGTCAAACTCCTACATTGAGTTATTTTTGTACAAAGTTTACCATTCCATCAGTATTCTTTTTAATTTCGATCCACGCGTTCGCACGTCAAATAATCGGAGCAGACATAAGAAACTTCGAAATAAGTTGCCGAATTTACGACACGCCATCAAGATTTTCTTTCAAATTTCCCCGAAGTAAACACGTACATTTCCACCGTTTATTATCCGCGCCGCCGACCTCCTTACTTATCTTGAGTATATTGTAAAAAAAAAACATGATGACTTAGGAACTGAAAGTCCCATTAAGTAGGCGTCTCTATTCATGTGGTAACTTGAGCGGAAGGGGGAGCGGGACGGAGGGTGGTATAAACAGAAAATAAAGAAGTGAGTTGTTTAAAAATGGAACAAGCGGGTATTCGGAGCGATAAGGTTGCGTTTCCGGCGCGGCTTGCGGGTCGGGCGGCGGAACATCGGAATTATTTCAGCGTTTCGACGCGAAACCCGGTGTCGTGTCGCTGTCGCATTCAACACTCTATCTTTAAAAATGTCTAGGGGTGTGCTGTTGTGGAAGAAGTATCGATAAAATAGTTTGCACAAACATTTAAGGAGAACAACACCAAATACATCAGATTGAAATAACATATAAAGGCGACAATGCAAAGAAATACATACTTTACAATTAGTATTTGAATATATTAACTGGTTAAAAGTAGATAAATGTGGCAGAAAGAAATTAAAAAATAAAGTCCGAAAGTCGATATTTCAATAAATGTTACCAAATCTTAGTAATAATTATTAGTTATTACTAGTATTCATGTATACCGGTGAAGTTAAAGGGCCTTGTGTACAAGAGCATCATCCGACCAGTCCTACTATACGGCAGCGAGACCTGGCCTGTCCTTGGGCGACATGTCCAGCAGCTTCACGTCACGGAGATGAAGATGTTGCGATGGATGTGTGGCGTTACGCGATTTGATGGTATCCGTAACGAACACATCCGTGGCAGCCTCGGGGTCCGTGACATAGCGGATAAGCTTCAGGAAAGTCGTCTCCGATGGTATGGTCACATAAGCCGCAGGCCGTCTGACTACGTCGGGAACAGATGCCTCGAATTAACTGTCCAAGGCCCTAGATCACGCAGTAGGCATAAGAAGCGCTGGCTGGATGTCGTGAAGGCCGACATGACAGAGAACGATCTCACTCCTGAGGATGCAGAAGACCGGGCAAAGTGGAGAAAGTTAAGCAGGAAAGCGGACCCCGGCACTAGGCTGGGAAATCGCTAGGACGAAGACTAGTATTCATGCAAAGTGACCAGGAAATTAGATAGATATTATGTCTAATTTCCTGTTTACATAAAACAATAAGAAGTAATTATAGCTACGTAGCTAATATAATTTATAATTTTTTTTTGAAACGTTCAATGCTGCTTAATAATTAAATAGGAAAAAGATGCTATCCTAATTGTAAGTTCATTATTATTGGAAGGCATCTTACCTGCATAATAATTCATACATGTACTTAGATTAAATCTCATTCAATTCTATAGTTAAACAGAAATAGGATGGCATATAGTATCGATAGTTTTCCAGCATGCCCCATCCCTAGTGACAGATCTGTAAGAGCGACCGTGTCAGATGCCCGCCGCTGTTTCTTAATTTCCTCTCGCGGAGATAAGATTGGCTTTTAGCTTTTTATTGAATTTTCTCTGTTAGACGAGCACTTTACAACTTGCTTTACGTATTTGTTGGGAGATAATAAAGTTATCACGAGATTTGTAATGCTAAATGAAATTGAAACAACTCGTGTTTTGAAGCTTACTTTGTCATTAAAATGGATATAACACCATCGGTATTTAAAATGCCTACATTAAGTTGAATTAAAGTTACTCGTAGTAAATTAGGTTCGGTTCTGATGCCCATACGCACATATGCCACTAATCTACTTTAGAGTCAGTTCAATGTGCATCGATGTTGTCCAATATTTACTGTTGAATTACATTTGCGAATCAACAAAATATATTTTCACAATTGTTTTATTATTTATTATATAATACAAGTCTAACTGCAAATTAGTGTAATTAAAAATATTTGAGATAAATATTTACATTTCGATATTGATTAATAGCTAGATCAAAGGCTTTTGTTATTTTTAAAAGGAAAGATATACATAGTTTTACATTTCCGTTCGTCGTAAGGCGAAATGCAAGAATGCAATATCATTACACTCGCAACTGTAATTTCGGTTAACGTGTAATGTAAAGATGCGAATCGGAATATATTTGCGTGTTATCGCCCGTAACCGTGTTAGGGGCGCATCGGTTTCCGCACTATTACCATAACAATGTCTGATTGTAATATAGCACTGTGATTTCGAGTTGAATTATGATTATGCTACTCGTTAAAGCTGTAGGCGTCGTGAATTCGTGATGCATAGTTTTCGGAAAAAAATAACTTATGTTAACACAATATCCTTGGACTATATTCACACACATCACCTAATTAAGCTCCAAACTAAGCAAACCTACGGGGATCAGACGACGGATAAACAATACTTATAATACTTGTTTTACAAAATCGTAATTATGTAGGTAGATAATTATGACATAGAAACACCTAAACTGATACATATGGACATCTCCATGAACACACGTGTTTGTACCTGGCGGAGATCGAACCCGCAAACTCTGTTCTTACATTTATGCTGGGATAGTTTAGACTGATACAATATATCTAGTACCTATTATATTATATATATTTTTATGCACATTTCTGATATTTAACCACTGGTTATTAATTTTAACCATTAGATGAGTTAACTTCAGATCAAAAACTGGCTCTTCCTCAGCAAACATTACTATAAGAACTCGACTACTTATTAGTTTTGGATCAATTACGTTTTGCAGTTGCACCTACATAAGTTACGTAAAAAGCTGCTTTATAATTAATGGAAACAAGAAACAAAAGAATTAGAATGCAACATTACATGATTCAAAATATAAATTAAGAACTTATCAATCAGAATGCACAAGAAGACTTGAACGCGCGTATCGAAATGGTTTCTTTTAACAAAGGGAAAATCTTTATAAAAAATGACGACGGACCGATTGTCCTATGATTTAACAGACGTTTCAAAGTGAATCGAGCTAATCGGCCATGTTGTCTCCTCGCTCAATCGAGGGGAGTACTTTTAAAGAGATAATTTCCTGAGGTTGCCATCTTTGAAGAGGGATGTTTTTATTGTCTGTGGACTCAAACAGTTGATTAGGCTACGTTCCGTTTCACGCTTAGCTGTCCCTTTGGGATGTAATTAAACAATTTTGATGAGTTCTCGTTAAAAATTAACTTGTTTTGTCTTAAACGGCCGTAAAGACTTAAGAGGTTGGTAATAAAAATTAAGCTTATTTGCATTTAGAATTTTACTTTTGAATGCAAGTCGTTAGGTTTTAAATATATATTTTTTATTACAGATTTCATTTTAATCCATTGTCTGTTTGAGTTTTCCAACATCCTTGTGCTTCTAAAACTGAACCAAATAGCCTCTTATCAGTGGGCCTAAATATTATTTTATTTCAAATGCAAATAAACAGAAACTGCATTGCCATTTTCAACAAAGGTTTTATTTTATAGCGAGAACGAATTTCATTCACATCTAAATCTGCTCACGAATTAATTTGTCGCGTCGCAATTAACGCATGAGTTACGTCGCCCACTCTGACATTCGCTAAATCGCACTTATGCATCTCACTACATGTATCTACATAGAGTTGCTAGTACTGCATTGTCTAAAAATGTGCCTATGTCAGATTCTGTGTTATTAATCTTTCAAGCCCCGGATTACCAGACACAATAGAAAATCTATTGTTACGCGGCACCCGAGTGCCGGTTCGGGATTGAGTGGTTAAAAGTTCAGCCATCGCAGAAATCATACAGGGCGGTTCTCTCAAGCTCTTTGCTATCCTGTATGTGTTTCAAAATATGACGAAATAGTTACACCACGTTAATTAAATATTAATGAGAGTTAAAAATAAATATTGAGTTCTGCCATGATTTATAATCTTACAATTTAGCGTCCATTTTATTTGAGTTTTTATTATAACATAGAAATTGTGCATTGAATCCTAGTTGCTTTGTTATGCAATTTTCCACAAAAAAAACTAATTTTTATTAAATTATTATTATTGTGTAATTTAAGTTTTTAAAATAAAATATACCTTATAATTACAGGCGCACTGATATTTTGGCCGCATAACTACTTCTTTAACAGCGCTTTCACACGGGCAGTCCAGTTTTTTGCAGGATCCCGTTTTTTGCAGGATCCCGTTTGATGGCGAATGTGTTTATATGATAGCGTTCACACGAGCATCCCGCATGCGGGATACTGCAAAAACCCGATCCGACATTCGGTTTTGTCACTAGAAACTGGATCCGTCGTCCAGTAAAAAGCGGGATCCCGTTTAGTCGCACAAATATTTATATAGCAGTGTTCACACGGCAGTCCAGTTTTGCAGGACCGGCTTTTTACTTTGAATTTTGAATTTCGAATTTTACTGGATCTCGCAAAACTGAACTGCCGTGTGAACACACCGTCCAGTTTTGCAGGATACAGTAAAAAGCCGGTCCTGCAAAACTGGATGCCGTGTGAAAGGGCTGTAAGGCTTTAGTTTTTTATAAAGATACGATTTCATACCATGCCTATACCTATGTGTACTTGCAAAAGTCAAATTGTGTCCTTACAAATTAGTAACGTTACTTATTTTATATGTAGTTAAACAGACTTTTACAATATTATTCAACTTTATTTCCCAAGAACGTAACATCCACTCTATATAGTTCCTAGTAATTTTCCTCAGTGCGGTATTATTTACTTGCCTCAGGTGAAAAGATCCCACGCTCACCCACCGTCTGCAGCTGGCTTAACTGTGCGCCGCCGTGCCCTACCTGACGCTAACATGTCTGTCCGTCTGTCACAATAATGCTCATAGAATTTTATTCAATTTCCTTAACATTACTCTGTTTTTGTTGCTAATGAGGACACATTTTAGAGTAAAACACTGATACTGAAAAGACTGCGTTTAAATCGTTAATAAAAAAAAATGGGGATGTGCTCCAGAAATATTTATTCAAAGCTAGAAAATCGAGGAAATCTATCATAATGGCAGCACCGGACACGTTGCTTCCTGGTGAAGTATACTTGAATAAAAAAATATGACATTCGGAGAGATAAGGCGCAGGGCAAATCTCTTTACTCCAGTGAAGTCATAGCTATAAAATATGACCTACTTCGTTAGCATTGCGTCACGTAAGTAGTTTGCTGAACAAAATTCATATAAAATAATTATATTATATATACAGTCTGTTTCAAACACGATGATATGGGTGACACCTCATCTTTGACAATTAAAGAGACGTGACCTCATGTGTCAACCTGCATAACCAATCGATTATCGATTATATCTTAGTGCTTATGACAATCGATTCAAAGTATAGATTTATAATGTATGATAAATTTTAATTTTTTTTACTTTGATATTAGCTAGTGTAGAGGTTAATATCAGATAACACAGTTATAAAGAGAAATATTTATTGTACATAAATAATAACTGGAAAATATTTGTAAGAGTGTAAAGACAATAAAACAAATATTTTCCAGTTATTATTTATGTACAAACGCCTCAACGGTCTAGTGGTTTAGGTACCGGGCTGAGATCTCGGGATCCTGGGTTCAATTCCCGGGTCGAGCTAACTTTGTGTCGGTTTTTTCGGACACAGCTCGGGTTGGTGATCACCAATCCGCATTTGGCAAGCGTGGTGATTAAGCCAATACCCATCATTGTAGCGATAACTTGATTTCAAGGATGTAGGGCAATGCAGGGCAAAGGCCCTGCATTGGGATATTAATAGGCTGATATTTTTTTTCTTATTTATGTACAATAAATATTTCTCTTTAAAACTGTGTTATCTGATATTTACCCCTACAAAAGTTATGGGCCCAGGACCAGCGAAAATAAAGAGTGAGTAGGTACATGTAACTAAGAAAGGAGTCATCAGGAAATCTAAATCTGAATTAATATTAACCGTACAGTTAGTTTCCCCAGACCCAGAGAATTAAAATACAATTATTTATTTTCTTACAAAAACGTGAATATTACAAAAACTACTAAACCGATGGTCAACAAACCTAAAAATTCTATTAACTATTCCTACATTTTCGTCTAAATCAGATCACCCGTTCGAGAATTTTCGCGGAACAAACATACATACCTTTATATGTACATACAAAAATGATTTGTACCCCTCGCTCGCTTCGCTCACTCGGTCAATAAATAGTAACGTGTTAGTTTTGTACATTGTGAACATCGATTTTAAATTGACGGTATTATTTTACATAATACAATATTTTTTTACGAATATTCCACTATTCTTTCCCTTAAATTATAGTTTCGATTATTCACGATTTTTATCGATTTATAATAAAACCTAAGTCACATCTCTGGTTTAAAAGACCATAGAACGTAACCTAGTACGTCTCATATAATTTTTATATTTTATAGAAAAATGTACATAAAACTTCTCTAAACCGAAAAAAAAACACCATGACTCTTATTAAATCGTTATTAATGTACAGTATTTAGTGTTGATCTATTTCTTTATTATTCAAATTTGTATTTATATCGAAGTCAACATTTTCCTAAACGCAAACATTT
The DNA here is from genome assembly GCA_949319885.1 of Mecyna flavalis. Classification (NCBI taxonomy): domain Eukaryota; kingdom Metazoa; phylum Arthropoda; class Insecta; order Lepidoptera; family Crambidae; genus Mecyna; species Mecyna flavalis. The sequence goes on from OX439426.1 coordinate 15,932,239, forward strand.
GCGTTCTATGGATGTGTCAGGCATATCATCGTGTTTGAAACAGACTGTAATAACTCCAAAGTGTCTTTAATTATATGAGCACCACTGTATATATTATATACATATATACGCGGTGAACTGTCATGGCTACATGTAAATAATATTTTATGTGCCTGATGTGTGAAAAAAAATTGTCGAGTGAAAACTAATTTGCGACTGAAAGTAATTTTTACAGGCTTCGGCTTTAACGTAAACATTAAACATACTTTACCATCAGCTAATTCACCTTTCAGAATCTTAATAATGGCAATTGAAATGAAAAGATGAGTAAATCCTTCCCTCAAAAATCACAAGATTAAATTAATCGACCACTCGCCCTGTCAAGTCGATTACACCTGCGCCGGAGATGATGTCCCTGTCCCAATCAGCGAACCACTGAATGAATAAAAAATAAGCCACGGCTCAACAAAAAGCTGGGGGAGTAGAAAAATAATATTATCCTGTGAAAATGAATTAAGCAACTCCCAGATACTGCGCTCAAGATATGAGTTGAAGCCTGGCTGCGTTAGTATGGAGACTGTGATAGAAAAATGTTTGAAGATCGGAAGAACCTACAGTATAGTATGAAATAAGTCGCAGTGTACCATCATGTGGGCAGGCTGTCTGCCAACTGAAATTTTCCGTGTCTATTTTTATTTTATTTTATTTCCTATTTAGTAAATAATGTAATTCTATTTGGTATTTGAGATTTTATAATATTACTATTACAAGATCAATGAAAAGAATCAAATAAAAGACGGTAAAGGATGGTAAGTTTGAGCCTTTTGCTAATGGATACGAAGAGGCTGATAAGAAGTTGAAAACAACAGTTGCTCTATTAATATGAACTCATTTTCCAGCGGTATCAAATTCCAACGGTATTTATGTGTAGATCGGAACACACGGCACGTAACTTTTCTTCGGTTACGTATCAAACAAAAAAAAATGTGTTTACACAAAGCGGTCTCCTCATTTTCTTACCGAGAGGTCTCCCGATCCTTTGCGGGGTAAGTAGGGAATAAAATTAACCGAGGATGATCGCTAATGAAAATAAATTGGCGGCGGGAGATTTGAGATTACACCGACCGCGACGAGCTGAGCGGAGCGAGCGAAAAAACACGAGTGTCGTACAGTCAGCGTCATATAGTTCGTGATACGCAGGGTACTCTAATAAATAGACGCAACCAAATGTCGATAATATCGGTACAAACAAAGTTGTCTTATTGTTGTAAACAGTTTTGTCGCTCAAAAGGGCGATACATTTAAAATGTCATATAAATCGGTTCAGTCAAACTGCCATAAATATGGTTACAGTCATCCCGCCAATGGTATCCAAACATTCTAAGTGTTCAAAAATATGGAACACATTAGAAAAATAAACCTTACGGCTATAATATTTAAAATATTATTTTACTCATCAATAAGTATGTATATAAAATATTAAACACAAAGTGAAAGCGATAGAAACTACTGCTGTCCTTTTCATTTTAAGCACGACGTCATAGACTTCTCTTTTGTTTTGGATAGAATTTCAGAATTTCTTGCATAGCCATTTACGATATTTGGGGGCACGGCCGTGGTGAGGACCAAGTCGAGCAAAAAAGCAGGCACGGCCGTACCATTCTTTGCAGGCCATTCTCGATCCCCTATTCAGTACATAATATTTCTATGTCCCCTATAGCTTCGTTTTAGACAAAACTAGAAGCTTGAATTTTCCATAGAAATATTATGTACTGATGGAATTTTCAGTATTTCAGTACGGATGATAGGGTTAGTTCCGCTATGGTACTGTACCGGTATGGCACCCTCGCGAAATACCTACCAAAAAGTAATATGTCTCAAGATATGATAAAAAAATATAAGCAATAAACAGCTAGGTACAGCTAAATAGATGTTAACCTCAATGAATGAATATGAGTTATTAGGTATATTTCGTATTTAATTTTACTTGGGTACGTAACTGAAATGAACACATTCCGTATTAACGATAAACTGAGCAGTTCTGATAAAGTTACGTTCGAACGTACATAAAGACTGACCCTTCATAAAAAGCAAATCTACACTAATATTATAAAGAGGAAAGATTTGATTGTTTGTTTGTTTGTTTGAATTGAATAGGCTCCGAAACTACTAAACCGATTTAAATAATCCTGTCACTGTTGGATAGCTACACTATCCCCGGTATAGGGTACTTTTGATCCCAGAAATGTGGGAGGAAGGGGGAGATATTTGAAAAAATAAAATACGCGCAAGTGAAATCGCGGGCGGAAGGCTAGTCGCATAATAATAGGAAAGAAAATGACAAATCAATACGACTGATGCTGATGGTTATTTGACATGACATACATTGACAGATAATAGAATTACATTCAAACACAAGATTGCGTAATGAGGTTTCATGCTAGCTTATTTTTCTAATGTGTTCCATGTTTTTGAACACTTAGAATGTTTGGATACCATTGGCGGGATGACTGTAACCATATTTATGGCAGTTTGACTGAACCGAATTATATGACATTTTAAGTGTGTCGACCTTTTGAGCGACAAAATTGTTCACAACAATAAGACAACTTTGTTTGTACCGATATTATCGACTTTTTGGTTGCGCCTATTTTTTAGAGTACCCTGAGTATCACGAACTATATGACGCTGACTGTACCTACTACGACTACTACGAGTAATTGCTTATGATATTGTTAGATTTTTTTAGACAAATATTTCACATAAAATAATATATGTTAGATTTTACAGTGGTCACGTATTACATAAATTGTTTTACAAGAGCTTTTTTTCTACAAGAGTTTTTTGTTACATATTTTTTTAAGTTTGTAAAAATAATATTAATGTATAATTTTAAGGTAATTATTAATTTATGCAATATTCAACTAACCTTAAACCTTTATTAAAGAACTACTGAGAAAAATCGTCGTTCCTATTCACATAAGGCTGCAAGCCGCTACTTCGTAGTATCAAAAATACCGTACCTACCTATAAAAAATAACGAAAGAAATCTTGCAAAGGCATCATTTGTTCTTTTTTGTGTAAGTGACATAATAGAACAGATTTAAGGTTTGATTTAAATTTTTAATAAAGACAGGTAGAAAGCAAATGTAAAAATGTAAATACTGTAATTATTGAATTATATTTTGACGAAGATAATGATGTTATTTTGACTTCACCCACAAACATAAACATTTCTTTTTATTTGTACTTTTCGTGGGCAAAGTCTGCACGCGCAGTTATTGGAGAGGTCTTGCAAGCAACATATCCGGGAGTAGTTCGTCTGCAGTCGATGTGGGATCAGCCGTGAGTTATGGCGGCTAGATATTGCACGTACGTGTCCTGCTCTTATTTGCTGATAAAAATCCCTTCTCTTAACAAAATAGGCCGCAGCGGCCGTTTACCATCAGGTAGGCTGAGTCGTGCTTGGCTGTTAATTTATTTTTTGAGCCAACAATTAAATGAAAATTTGTAATTCGATTCCTACTGCTCTACGCTACAAAAGTGTTATATTGAATCTACTTTTTTTTGTTTTTAACATGATACGAATAAACTATGTGAAGATTTTTTTTTAATCTATTTGGAATGTTCTATTTAGGGAATGTTAATTTTATTGAACCTTATTGTAGTCTCCTAATTAGTCTTAATTTCATAAGAAAGTAAATTAATTTGTCCTGTAGGTACCTTACTACTGTGTAACCAAGACAAGACCAAAGACATTTGGTGGCCAACTACATACATGTCGATGTAGTTGGCCACCAAATGTCATTGGTTTATTTAAAAAAAAGTAATCATGACAATACATTATTTTTGGTAAAGGCCTGTATTCACTTTGATTAGTGCGAGTGCAAGTGATTAGTAGTTGAGGGTGATTAGTGCAGGTGCGTAGTGCAAGTAGTGTCCAATTCTTGTTTAGTGGCTCTGTTTAGTAGTTACCATTTTTGGTACAACAACACGAGCATCTACTAATCACTAAACACTAAACTGCCTGTCCAGACGTGTATAGTGGCAGGACTGGCAGGCACGCGAGTGCGATAAAATTTGCGAGTGAGGGGGAAGGGCGGGCGCGCGGGACGTGGCTACTCGTAGTCCACTCGCAGAAAAATAGAACACGCTTCTAAACACTTCACTACGCAGCCAACTAATCACCTGCACTAATCAGTCGCTGTCCACACTTATTTTATCCTATTCACTAATCACCTGCACTAAACACCTGCACTAATCACTAATCAAAGTGAATTCAGGCCTTAAGGGTGGGTGAGTTAACTTTAATAATACGTGGTGCATTGTTCCGAGTTTTGATATTTTCCATCTTCAACACTAATAAAACTGTTTACTTTATATTTTCTATGGCGCAATATCATTCATTCATTCTTCTTTATTTACCGTAACGAGGACTTTTACAGGATGCAAGCCATCGGGCTGCAAGCTACACGACAATAAAACTCTTAAGCCCCATTGCCTAGCGGAAGATTTACTCGAGCAAGTTAATACACCGGAATATCGCTGTCTAACAACTGATTTTTATTGCAGCGAGCAAACCTTCTTGGTGGGGTGTTATTTTTATTAAACCTTATTTTTACAAGCTTTTTTATTAACCCCCCTTTTTAATTAGCTAACTATCCCAGCTATTGATATTGAATGAGAAAAGTGTCATACACATCACATCATCAGCCTGTCGTAGAAAAATGTGGAAAGTGTATTGTAACCTAATTCAGATGATTGTTAGAATAATAAATGTATATTTAGACTTTGATCCTAGATTTGGTTAGTTTGGTACCATGGTACCATCAAATTCTACGTGGCCATTCATTTGACATTGACAGTCCCCTGTTAAGTCGCCGCTTGCTTCTTTCAAGCAGGATACGCGTTTGCGTGGCAACTAAAGCTACATTTAAAATGAGACACTATGCATTTTCTTTTCTTTTATTCCGAACGTTGTATCAGCGAATGTCGAATATAACGAGTAAGCGAATGTTCGTTCGCCGCTCGCGCGCCCTCTTCATCCCGACAGCCTATCTCCCGGCCGAGCCTTAGTTATGATATAACAAGGATGCCAGCTAAGCCGAGGCTTACGGTAGATTTTATTAATTGACATGACATTTTTTGCCCTCGGCTTAAAATAAATTGAGATGTTTGTAAGGATTTCGTCAACATTTCCGGTTATTTGCCCGAAAAACAAAGGAGATAAGACTTTTCGAACTATTTTTTATTTTAACTACACTCATACATTATAGTATGATAACATTTAATGTTACCTTTCTAATAAGGCCATCTATTTTTATTTTTTTTGGCTATTTCGTAGGTTTAAATCTTATTCACGGACAAATAGCTATTTTGTTTTTCCTTTCATCAAGGTCAATTTTGCCTTACACACCGTAAGTGAAAATGAAATAAGTAGCCAGATAGATTCGGAAAAAGTCTGCCCAACCACCAAACCCCAGACGGGAATCGAACTTACAGCCAAAGACACTGAATGGCGGAAACACTGTTTAAATTAACTGACATTCATAATTACTAAGGCTACGTCATTAGAAAGAGCGTTCCGTTAAACATGAAATATGCATGTCTTGTTAATATCAGTTAAGGCATTAAGTTTTAATCTAAACAAAGTGTCGGCGAGCGGAGCCAGGCATTTATGTTAGTTAAGCGTGGATTATGACGTTGCGGTAATAAAGCAATTTATTAGACGCAGTGATGGCAGTCGTCTTTGGAATAATAATATCTATGCATAATATTTATATGACTTTTTCTTGGCCTATTAATTAAGTCTTCGTTAAAATGATAAGAAAACTGTCATAAAAACAATTACCGATGCTGTGTTGGAAAATTCAGACAAAATTTTACCCGACCCCGTAATTGAATACAATACCCCGAATGGATCCTAAAATTAAGGCTAGGTGTACCTTAAGCACTAGACCAGCAAGGCTTTAATACAACCTTTAAAAAATACTATCTGAACTAATTAAAAATCTGGCTTAATACATTATGGGCCGGTTTTACTACTAACATGTTACAATCTATCCGTTTTGATTAGATAAATTATATACCTCAACCTTGTTAATTGCAAAAATTGGTGTTTATGAGTGATGCTATTCCGGGGTGACGAGTCCGAAGCTTTAATTATCAGGTAGAAATAAATAAAAATTACCTAAAAGTTTATATCACCAGCAGTATTCAAGCGTTAAAAAAAAATTAACTAAACCCCCCCGCCTCTAGCAATTTAAATAATTGATTTTTACTTTTAATCAGCATAACGCCTTTAATGATATCCTTGGCAACATTTCGCAAACGTTTCATTTCATTTATAATATAACAGGCGTTCCGAATTTAAAATGCTTTAAAACGGATAAGAACGTATAAGTACAGTGTGTTGTGAGATCAAAGAATGCTCCGGAGTCGAAATCTCCTTTAATTGGTATAATCCGTTTCACAGAGTCGAGTTTCTGTACCGTTTGTGAGATGTGCACTCAAGATGAAGACGTTTGTTTACTAGATACATGTGTTTAGAGCTACTTAAGAATAATTAACGTCAAGCTCTCTTTCTTAAAGCTGAATTGCTCCACTTTGACTATTGAGAAAATAATTATCTTATAAAAATAATGCTACAACTGTTGTCATGAGAGGTAAAGCTTTGTTACGAGTGCCTACGCCTTCGGACATTTCAATAGCAAATTGTTGTTGTATGTAATCGTTGCGGCATTTGTGAGCGTTTGTGAGATGGTAACATACAGTACAGACACCATAGGATTAATTTATTTTAATAAATGGGATGTTGATATGTATATTAGGTGTTTTATATATGGATTACAATGAGCATGAAGCCCACATAGTTACATTAATAAGATAAGTTACTTGGCATTTCACACAGTGTTAAAATTAAACCTAGTTTTTAAAATCATCAAATACTTACTTATTTAGACTGAAACTTTTAAATAAGTGTAGAAGTAGAGCCAGTAAAATGTATTTAGGATTTTGTGTCACCTTTTGTTTCAAAGTTAATATTGCCAGAAATGAAAGTTAGTAAAAGTAGGTAACTACCTACCTAATTGCGAAGAACTAGACTAGTTATTTAAAAAGAACTCTTTCATCATAATAATTATGTATTTTTGCTTTCCTAAAATGGCCAATATTTTTCATTAAATACAAACCAAACTTTTTTAAGTTTGGCTTGTAATAATTTGTAATGTTTTTACATTAGAAAAAGTATTCTGAACTCGTTCTAGTAGTAAAGGTTAGACAATACCTACCTACCTACACAGGCTCTTGCTTTTGTAGTACAGTTAATATTTGAAAACAAACCTTAATTTTTTCGTGGTTAATTTTTTTAGAAAGCGAAATCTCTAAAATAGTTAATTAAACTTTTTCAAGTGATTTTTTTATGTTTAACAAAAACAGCAACATCTTTAGCCAAAACAAACCGAAGTCCAAATCAATACTCGGCTCAAACTCAAGTCACCCACATTCGAATCAGCCCCAAAACACAGACACTTGGATCCGACCGAAGTCGCACAAAGACGTCTGCCGATATTCCCGATTATACCAAGACAGAACCAAGTGCTGACAAGTGATTCGGGTGCCGCCAGCCGGCCGTTTCCGCCCGCTCGATCCTCAGATAACTATTGACATGTAGTGTTTGACGTTTCAAACTATTGCCGGAGTTATCTATCTCAACTTATTGCCTATCGTGATCCTGGAAAGCTATTGGTAGTTTATACAAATACAAGTCAATAGTGTTCAAGAGACGACATATTGAAAATTTGATGTCCGTGAATGCAGAACGTCGACTCGTATGTATTTTTGAAGATTTATAAACGAAATAGGGTAGACGTAGAGTCAGCAACATTAATAGACACATTTTGGTATTACATTACCTTATATTAAAAATGGTCTAGCAACATTACATTTGTGTCGGTTTTTTCGGACACAGCCTCTGGTTGCAGCACAAACCAGACGAAACACAATAGTAGTCACTATTATTTCACGGTGGTGTTATGTGAGAGGTTCCCTTTACGTGATAGAGAAAAAATTGCTTTTTCTCACACATTAACTAGGTATTTTTAAATTGCTTCGAAAATTTTAAACAAGGCTATTTTCAATAACTGTGCTACAAGTTGTTAACTGGTGGACGCTAGGCGTTAACTGAATTTTGTCGGTGGATTTTATAAGTAAAAGAGACGCTATATAAGGTTGTAGTTAAAGTTGTTATAAGCCATTGTCCTATTTATTTTAATAGTCTTAAGTTTATTGTGATCAACGAATTTGTGATTCTTAAAAAAAAAGAATATTAAGAGCAAACATCATGGCAAGATGGGTGCCTATATCTTTCAGATAAATACATTGTTATCCTACAGGTCAAAGATCTTTGCTACAGGTAACATTATTGTCCATTTGTGAGATCACCTATCACCTATCAGTGATTTTTGTAATTTCTATTTTTGTTAACATGGACAAGTTTTGTAAATCTTGGTCTTACTAAAAAAATTAAAAAATCTTATTGCTGTCTTCTTTTTGAATCGATCAAAGAGGCAGGCATCTAAGTTATTTGTCAGATAAAGTACTTATCAACTTATCTGAAGGTGACGAAACTGGCTCTTCTAATTTTACTTTTTTCTTAAACATTTCGTTTTGTAAACTGTGTGTGGGGTATGTAACATCCCCCAACACTCCCTACATGTTTATAACATATAGGTACTTTAAATGTTTAAAAGCAGGATATTAGACTAAAATAAAACATTGCAAGCATTTCATATATTCAATTTAATTTCCGTTTATATAATTGAGTCGAATAAACATTTAGCCAATATTTTCGTTACCTAAGCGGTAAATACTAACTGTTCGTGTGAGCGTAGTGACACATTGACCTTAGACCTTATCAACTTTAATAAAATATTTACAATATTTGGAAATTTCATCACAGCTTCACAAAACAAGCATAACATGGAATAACAAAAACGTTTTATTGTTAAAACTAGTGATCTAGATACTAAAAACAATAGTGATGATATACTTCTGGCTGTCAGCCTCAAACGGTAAATGCGAAAATACTGTAACTTAACATCTTATTGCCAACTTGTCCCACCATACGAAACACCTCCCACGTAACTACTGGTATTTCATCGACCCTAGAATATAAAAACGTTATAATTTATTCTACAAAAATTTTGCTAAATCTGAAAATAAAGTATGTGAACAGAAAAATAACAAACTCCAAAAGGAAAATAAAAAGAAAATATTTTTTTTGATGTTATTAACATTTTTCTGTAAAATCAAGCAAATAATTTAATCCCACTAAAACAGTTCTTTATAGCAATTCAGAATTGTGAACCTGCTTTATTTGGCGTTAAACATCTTGCCAATAAATATAAAAAAAAGTAACAAACATCAATAATAATTTGTGAAGTAAGTGTCCAATAATAAATCAGATGGAATAGAACTTTGGCATCAATGCTTGGAACCGATTAATTGTTTAAAAATAGTTTAAAAATTTTTAATCGTTCGTCATTTGTCTTAGAATTTCGGTACAGTCAGCGCCAAAATGATCAGAGCGTTCAAGCCTACCAAAAATATCTGAACATTTGACAAAAAACACTCTTAGCACAATACTTTTAGGTGTAAATATCGTTTGTTGTCATTTTTTCTCAAACAACAAATGAAAATGCACCTTTACATCTTAAGGTAAGGTTGATTTTTTGTCAAATGTTCAGATATTTGTGGATGTTTTGAACGTTCAGATAATTTTGACGCTGACTGTACATAGTTAATTGTTTTCGATATATTATTATATTCAGTGGATTAAAAGTTATTGTTACTGTGATAGATATCAAGGGCCAGAACCACTGACGGATAAGTTCCTGATAAATTTATCTGAAAGATCCTATCTTCGGAAGAACCTATCTTCTTTTTTTTAAATTGTCTAAGAAGGCAGCATCTATCATATCTGACAGATTAATTATAGTAGTGAAACTGGCCCTAAAAGTAAACTAAACTTCAAAGGACAATTAGTCGGTCTCCAAGCTTTGTTTGTTTTCCTATCTCGTTCCAAGTAGGTAGTCAAGAAGACGCCAGACATATTATTTTTCGTGTGGTGAGACATGAACTCAACAAATAATATTGTGAGTGGTTTTACAACTATCTTACATGTTCACTCTTCAACACTAACCAATCTTTGGATTGAGAAGCATTACTTAAAACATAAGACCAACCACGGGATGTGCGTAACTATTAATAGATTCGCCTCGACTGAGAGTTCGACGATAATATCTATTAGCAATTCGAATGCTCTACTAATATGTGCAATGTATATTGGTACTATGACTATGATGACTCTTTAATTACACAAATAATGTACAGTTTTATAACATTGAAGGAATACCATTCTAACATTAACCTCCACTAATGTAACTACATCTAAAGATAATTTAAGTGGAACTTTATTTGAGTATCCATTTCGAATTACGTAAGGAATAGTAACAGTTTATATTACAGCTACACTAGAATTTAATAAATTAAATTGAGTCATAAGTCCTATATACATACCGAGTATATATGAGATTCCTTCTCAATTTCACGTGTTTAATAGCTTTATACACTTATGTACATAAACACGAATAATTCAAAGACTAATTTATAATAAAAAGAGCTGCTTCAGAGTCGCCTACCTAAAGCAAAAACTTGACTGTACTTATAGTACTAGAAGTCCATTGAATAATACGAACTGTTATTAACGATATCGCCGTGATAATTAATACTAACATGGCACTACAGACCATTAAACGATTCGAAATCAGTCTTTCGTTTTAATTTCTGACGTCACAAATAACACGTCTGCTTGGAGATGGGGATCCATTGAACTATTGACCCTTGCACTTCACACCAATTTACGTTCAGCCATAGCGTGCGGATGCCCGGGGTGAGAGTAGTGCGACGGCGAAGACGGCTCGTAGAGAGACATCTTCAGCCGTTTGCACTTCGCTCGTCGGTTCTTAAACCAGAACTGCACGTTTTTCGATTCGAGCCGCGGAAACTTCTGCCTGTACGGCATTCGGTTTAACTCCTCCGTGTATTTGAGTATCAAGTTGTGCGATGGATGCGTGTTCATCGAGAACCACTGTTCGAGGACTGGAACCTCGGAGACTGGGTCGATGAAGGTGCGGTTGCGTTTGCGCCGCTCGTCTGAGGCGCCTGCGAGGGCCAGGTTTAGCCCACTAGCGCCCTCTCCTGGAACAGCGCCGACACCAGGGAACCCGCTCATGTACTGGCTCATGTACATTATCCCGTGGCCGAACATGGGATGATTCGGCACCATCGGGAACGGCAGGCGGTCGAGATGCGGAGACGTGGGTCTGTAGTGACGCTCTTGAACAACTTCGTCATCAGACACGTCGTGATCGTCGACGTTGCCGTTTTCTTCTTCGTTATTGTTGTTGTTGTTGTTATGGGAGCTGTCACTGTTCTTAGCCGGAGATCGTTGCGGAGAACTGGTTTGCTCGGGTTTGCTCAAATCTCTTGGCTCCTGTTTAATGTCATGTACCTGTGACAATGAAAAGTTTCTATTAGTACAACTAATTATAAATGCTGTGCTAAAAATAACGTTACTTAGAACGTTGAAGGTCCTGGTTTTAATATCAAACAAGACAATTTTTGAAAAAAAATCATCTAGAATTTGTGTTAAAATTCAAAATTAAATTTACCAAAATTAGGTTAATTTAATCTGATTTCAATGGTAATACAGTAACTTGTTTAATGTTTACCTTAATTATATCTGGTGGTTTTGGAGATTCCTGCGGCCTTTCTTCGGCATCATTATTATTTTTCTTAGTAGTGATCAAAGAAAGCGGTGCATCAGGGCTCTCGGGCCTATCATCAGGATTTAAATCACCGCCATCTTCTTCAAGATCCGATCCTCCATTAGATAAGTTATCTTCTGACATCACAGACATCGGGTACCTTCCGGGGCTTCCCGACATTTGCATTGGACTCTTCATCGAATTTTGATCGTGAGAGGTATAGCTGTCGTTACCAGCCATTAGTGACCCATTAGTTGGACTGTGACTTCGACTGTTAAATCCATTTACTCCAAGATGGCAGCCTAGGCCTCCAATGTTGCGAAGCTCGGCGCGTTTCTGCGCAGCGCGAGCGTTTTTGAACCAGTATACGACGTTGTTAACATCAAGAGGCTTGCGGCCTCGGCGAGATTCCAGATTATTCAACTCTCTAACATACTGCTGGATTTGCTGTCGACTCGGATGTTGGTTCTCCGAAAACCATCTCTGCAGTTTCGGAAGCTCCAATTCAGGATCGAAACTGGTTCGCATTCTAGTCTTCTGCGTCGGGTATTGACTTTGAACTGTTTGCAGAGCTGGGTGGAGATGATCTGGGATAGTGTTGAGAGTTGGGGAACGGTTTTTGGGACCAGGCGAGGGATATCGTCTCGGGCTGAAAGGAGGCGGGCGAGGCGACACCTGCGCGCTCCACCAAGATTCGAACTTTCGACGCATGTCTTCCGAAGGCTCGTGAAAATTGTGCGGGCCCGGCGTCCTATCTTGACCTCGACATATCTGAGCCAGCGTCACCTGTAACAAGAAAAAACATTACAACATCGGATCTATCACTCGTTCTTCATAATAACAAGGTACCGCAAACAACATTTAGACGGTTTTAAGGAGGTCAGTCTAACCAGTAACAGATACAGAGATAATTGTTTGAATAAACACGGAGCATTGTTTCACAGAACATCGCCATTAGATTATGAAAATATTAGGTCGGCCGTTAATGCATGTGTCATGCGCAAGCGGGCGTTCAGACGCGGGAGGTGTTTGCTTGGTGGTTAGTGCGCGCGCCACTCCCGCGCCGCCGCCGCTACTTCAATCATGGTCTGCTCTAAAACAATCAGCGGGAAGGGCGTTTTATCAATTAGCATCCACCCACTGAGACTTCAACTAGCGCCAGAGCACTGGCCTAAGTGGTTCTACTAAAACGTTCCCTGTTAAACCATTAGAGACGCCGCTGCTCCAGCGATCTGTTTAGCCAACGAATAAGCAACCCGATTTGAAAATTATTCCATTACATGTTTGAATTTCACAACTATTTGCTCTGAAGATAACAAAACGGCTTGTTTGGATTGGTATCATTAGCGCAACAAGTAGTCATTCATAAAAGAACCTGTCGGATTATAGCTTCGCCTCCGAGTTTACCCAGGTTGACATTATGCAAGTAAGATCTGCCCATATCGCTAGATTACACAGAACAATGCCAGCGATTACGACGTCAAGAGAGTTGTCAAGCAGCAGTTTGCGTATCAACTGTTGCTAAATCAAATGTTAAATTAAATGTAAGTGTTACACATCGAGATTGTGCCTATAAATCATGTCAGCCATGAGGAATTAACCGCGCTCGAGTGATACGTTAATCTGCTTCTTTGTTTTATATTTTTAAATAGTGAGGCCATATTTACTTTCAGATATTGTCTGTTTCAGTTACGCGGAAGATTTACGAGGCGCCTGCGCGTGATAACTCTTGTCACGTGTAATCCGTCTAAGTACGTAATTTGGTGTGTATCGCGAACATTTCTTGATACTCGTGGGGAGACAGGACAACTTAGAACACAATAGGCTTAGTCTTATCTGATATTGTTTCCATTACGCTAATACGCTATATCAAAATTGCGCGCGACTCTCAAACAAATTAGCCTGAGAAAAGAATTTTAGCGAAACAAGCCTTTCAAAGATTTATGGCATTAAATAAATCCTACGATGTCCTTCTCAGGAACCCTTCGATAAAGTATTCCGTAAGCGTCCAAAAGTTTGTTCAGAGTTGAAATCGAAGTGGCGCAAATTGGCGTGCGATAAATTACCATAATATCGTAGAGCCGAGTTCATCTGGCGTTTAGCTACTAACTTCTCCGGTGTTTGATTATCTTGAAACGAACTCGTTTGCCTCATTTCCAAGTTTCATGACCGTTCAATTTGTATCCTTGACTTTCTTTGTGTTAAATTGCCTTTATTTAAATGTTAGAATAGTTGGTGGCCCACTTCCCCGTGTCAATGGGGAGTCTAAATTGAAATCGCGAACCCGACAGGCGGTTAAGCCTCGGAGGGCGCGCATCGAGCGCTAACCTCGCGTTTAATAAGATTATAAAGCATTATTTTATGGCATTAATAAGATCAAAAGCGTTCGTACATCTAAAACTCCTTTTAGCCCTCTTTCGAGCTCAAGTTGGTAAGACGGGCGTCCCCCCGTAACCCGTTCGCTGCGTGGTGGATATTTAGAAAATATAAAGCTCTCAAGGCGCGGATGAGTCTGAGATTCAATTAAATTTATTATGTATGGAGATCCCGCGTGTGAGACAGGTGCTCAGCCCTCGACAAATTGCTGTATCTATCTCTGATATGGAGATTTAAACCTTTAGACGAGCAAATATAATTTTCTAAGAATATTCGCAATTACGAAGACGTTTAAGTATTTTACATAAAATTTATATTTTTGGATATCTAATCTTAATTTGCTTTAAATGTGACGAATAGTTTTAAAATGAGTAATGACTTATTTGAGCGAATGGGTTGAAAAATTAGAACAATACCTTCACACGTTTGTGTGCATGGGTTACATATCTGTTACTTTAATTGTATATTCGACCGGGTATGCAAATTACTAGCTTTGATTGACCGAAAAACGTTAACTTCTGGACATAAAGCATCCCCCAGCATTTTCAAATTGATCGGTTATGTTAACCGAAAATCATACATATATACATTGATAATTGAGCTTACTGAATGATTGTAGGTATTCAGTAAGCTCAATTATTGTGGCACGTTGATATGGGAACTTTTACATATTTGTGCTCCTTGAAATAATTACGATACAAGCTCAATGCCAATCCACTTACTGAATACTAAAGGAAAAACACCGATCAAAACAATAACAGAAAATACGCGATTTCAACAACAAACTTGATGAGCTTTCGGAAAGATCCAAGAATAACATTCACAAACACGATCTCCGACATGGTAATTTCTATTAACCGTGTCTTTCCTTTGTTAAGACGCGGAGCCGCCGCGAACATCAAAACAAATGCTTCCTTAATTCTTCCCCCAGTGATGATCCTTATTAGCAAGGACTTAGATGTAACCTCGCAAATTATAACGACCTCCGAATTGTATAAGAACGCGCCAGTCTACTTAACGAGTTTGATAATCTGACTCCGTTTTGAGTTGCTCGAATCCGGCCCTGGCGGAACTGATGTGAGTGACGTTTGTTTTATCTATGAAGAATAAACTTTTTTCTTTGACATAAAACTAGCTTTCTGCTTGCGACTTTGTTCGCGTGAACCATACTATACTAAGGAAGCTAAAAGAATACCGTTTTGACATTTAGTTATTACGTTGGAGAAAAGTTAAATTTTGGATAAAACGGCAAATTTTCTATGGATGACTATTTGATGGCAAACTCCCGGCGGCCTTAATACCTACCTAACCTTTTGTCTATTACTCATTTCCCCTATATCTGGCGAATTCCCAAAGGCCATAATTGGCGCTTACCAAAACGATGAAGAAAAAGGCCCAGTATTTAGTGATTTAGGCAGTATATTGAGTTATTAGACACTCCATCAGTCATAACATAAAGGTAACTTTTCTTTTTATAGAGTGTGGGAAGGGGCATATTAAAATAATTTATCCTCAGAGTTATTCAAATAGCACCATCAAGCTCTAAACTTAGTAGTTAACACTTTGGGTGCTAAAAAAAGGGATTAACATTTAACAATATGTACTAAATAAAAAATACATACCTATACTTTAATAATATTATGCATAGGAATCACCCAAACCAACAGTGAAAATACTTTTGCTTTTTACGCAAATATTGACACGCTAAATGTGCACAGATTATCAATCTCTGAAATGGTGTGTTTAAATCCGTCCCTGGGCGTGTTGATGTGGCGCTTACGTTATCTGTGACGGATCTACGTGATGTGGTAAAAAGGTGCCTTTAATGTTTGTGAGGTTACGTCTTATATGAAAAGTAGCATTTAAGGTATATCAACATTTATGTGGCATAGAATATATTATGAAAAAATTATTCAGAAAATTAAATAGAATAAATTAAAGAATTAAAAGTAATTTATACATTTTAGGACAAAAAAACAGGTTTTCTGTAAACTTAGTCATGTCCGCTATTCGAGTCACAGCTCACCGGAAAAGTAGCACTAACTATTAAACTATTATAATACTTATTTAAAACAACAAATGGTCGACTACATGCTTGAACTATCATTATATTATGTCTAATCGCAGGGTAAAAGCATTCGTAATTGAAATGAAGTCATAGGCAAATATAAAAATGACTTAAACATTATTTCTTCAAAGTTCGGCTACCAGTGCAATGTTTGACATTTCCAAACCAAAAAATGTCCGTCTCGTTAATTTTAACCAGACATCCGCAATCACGGCTTCTTATACTATAGAGTTTTCATAAGCAACAACGTATAAATCTGCACAGCCGAAGCCAAACAATCTGTTACTACACAATTTCATTGTAAGCGTTCCTGTAGGGTTTAAATATGAGAAACAATGAGTTCCCCGATAAGGGGTAAGGTTCACCAGCTCATTGTGACAGGGGCAGGGGTTACCAAGCATTAAAGAACATTACAACCGCACATTGCGAGCACTGGTTTAGCCCACTCTAGCGTACGCGTTTTGTCAGCCAATGAATGAATTCGGATGATTTTAATACCCACGTTATGTGGTTTGACAGGTGTTTTCGATGGATTTGAATCTGAATGGCGAATATTCCGACGATTTTAATGTTAAACACGTAATAATGCTCTGATAAACTATTAATAATTTTCTAATTTAAATCGGTATAGGTAACATTCATTAATGAATATCAGGGAAGTGCAAATCAGTGCTTTTGAATACGTTATTACGTTTTGTAAATTCAGGTAAATCTCTATTCACGGTAGACTCAAATGGAGCAGATTGATAGTGCATTGATTTTGTAATATTCCGAAATACAGATAAATGCTACAGGGTTTCAAATAAAATAAACTTATGACAATTTCTAAAATCAGTTACTCCTTTATTTATTTTTCTAAAACCTTTCCCTTCTTATGTATTTATGTGGGAGTTAGATTCAAATCTAAGGCTTAAAGATCAGATGAGCCTAAAGACTGGCAGCACATCGAAGTCACGCTTCCAGATAAAGTGTCCCTCAATGGAATAGGCCGCGTTGGCCGCTTACATCAGGTGGGCTGCGTTTCTGTCTGCCAACTGATATTGTATAAAAAAAAACTCAAGTTCAAATTACCTCATCAAGAGGACATCCAGTAGACATCAGCAGAGGCCTGCTCTGAACCAACAGCAGCCTTAGCAGCTTGTCCTTGATATCTTGCAGGGGGGTAGGGCGTGGTCGCAGCAGCTGTATGCGCAGGGTGGCTACCGTGGTCAGTTCGCCCAGGACTTCTCCCACTGTGGCCATGGGCCCGTCAGAGATCCTTTCGAACGGCAACGGCTTCCAATTGTTTATCACCACTGAACCTGGGAACAATAGAATGTCAGCAATGTGAGTCAAGAGTGATAATTTGGGTTGTGTGTGCTGAAGCGCTTGGTTAGCTAACTGGTTCTTCCAAGGCGCCAACAGGAAATATTACGATTTGTCAAACCCTAATTTGGCAAGTCTGGATCACAAACTTCTCTGGATCTGGGTCTGGATCGCAAACAAGGGAGGATCTTTAAGAGCGAGTCTAGGTGCTTTCTTGGTGTTGAGGATGCAAAGAGTCATCTGCCTTTCATGAAACTACCATCAGGCAAAGAGGACTACTCCTTAGTAAGTAAACTTCACCCTTTCTAGGGCGTGGATAACACACCACCCTTCGCCACCTACGGAAGATGACTGTATATATTATGTAGCGTAGGTAGGTTAAAAAAAAGCAAAATCCTTTAATCAGATAATATTGAGTGTGAAAAAAATCTAAATCCTTTATTCACATAATAATGTTGTGTGGTATTATAAAAACGGTTCTATTAAATTGAACTTTATTTACTTGTAATAAAGTGATTACTTATAGTATTACCTTTAGCAGAAGAAGCCAGCTCCTGAGGGTAGCCCAGCCTCATCATGGCGGCTGGCACCAGATCGTGGAAGGCGGTAGCTGAGGGTATGATGACGTAGCTGTCCGTCTCCACCACCGCTCGTCGTCTCCAGGCGCCCTCCTCCAGCGACGACACGGCTTCTACCACGCAGTGGACTGGTAACGTTTTACCTGTAACAAAGAAAATTATAATAATAAATTCATTTATTCAGATAACTGGATTCATATATTAGTAACAAGAGGTCTTACATCTAATGTTAGTAGTCGAAACAAGATAATAACTTAGTTTTTAACATAGATAGGCTCCGGGTTTACCAGGGCGGTGATTCAGTGTCCCATCAGAGCACTGTACCACCTCCCCGCCAGAACCTTTATGATTCTGATGGGACAATTAAGACATGGCACAACATCACACAAGTATATTGATCTCATCCGACCGTAAGAATACTTTCTTGGATCAATGCTTCTTGATCTTTTTTATTGTTTGTGGAGGTATTGTGGCTTTGACTGTATGAGGTCGTATTCATGGAAAGAATATCATAAAACTTTTGAGGTCGCGAAAATGCCTGGCGAAAAGGGAGTGATACTGATAGAGTGTAGTTTTCCACATATTATAAAAAAGGAATACCTATACACTTTTATTTATATTGATAATAGTTATATACTATCAATAATATGCTCAGTTCCCTGTACCGCGTCTGCAAGCATCCTTAGATTTATCTTTTACCAGGAAAAGTACTCTATAATTCCAAGCTCCAAGCCAGCCGCCGACGCCTTACAATACAACTTAACGTCGCCCGTCATAAGCTAAATAACCAAAATAGAACGGAAAAACTTCGCCGTTGAAAAATCACCCACTTAAGCGGTAGACGTCGAAAAGATGTCCTAAAGCAGTCTTAATTATTTAGCAACTTTTCAAAAGACCGAGCAATGCTTTTGACTTGCGCACGGACGCGCAAAAAACCGATGGAAATGTTAAAATAATAATTAATCCTTGTTGCATGTCTTGCTCGCTGGGGATCGCTTTGTCGATGCTTTTACCGTTTCTTTGTGCTTTAGTGCTATATTAAATAGTTTTTGCTGCCTCGGTGCGCTTTTTTAACGTCTAAGTGCGTCTGGATGCTTTATTGGATTTTCACTGTTGCCTTTAAAGGCGCAAGCCTTTCCTTGGAAAGTGGAAAAATCTTGTCAGCTTCGTCGGAAGGAAATTTAAGATTTTTTTGTTGGCACGCTTTCGTAATGAAAAGCAAAGAACGCAATTTTGATTATATTACAAATACTAAGGATGGATGGATGTTTGCTACTGTTTCACGTAAAAACTTTCAGAGGTATTTCGATACAACTTTAAAGTAATATAACCTTATATTCGGACCTCACTTCCGCTTACCATCAGGTGGAGTGAGGTCATCCTGATTGCCTCTATATATATAAAAAAATGTAGCTTAAAAATCATAATAACGCATAGTCTATTTTTCATCAAAGTACCATGATGCGGGCGAATATATCTAAAAAATAGTAATTATTAATTTAATGAAGATTAACCATTGCAAAAAAAACATGCTTATTGTAAATACAGGCGATTGTATATTATACATAAAATACATAGTACAGAGTATCAAGGTAAACAATATGACTCGCGGTATCAATTGAAAACAAAGGGTGTCCCCGACCACAGTTATTGAATTTACATAATACTATCTCGGTTAACAAAACAGTTGGTTCGGAAAATTATAAATTTCTCCATATAATCTCTTAATAATACCCTGGGTGAGCGTATCGTCGGTTGCATTATCGCTATGTGTCGCCACACACTTGCGATTGACGATTACTAAAGATAGATTTTTTTAACTAAGAAAGAATGCGTAGTGGTTAAAATATTAGTAGTTACTTAAGATTTTTTTGTTGGGTTGTCATGTTAGTACTTAAGCTTTAGCTACGAGTATATCGTAAATTGTGAATAACACACATTATAATAAGTACTAGTAGGATTTGTATTATTAAAGAAATATCGTTAGCCTTAGAAATGCTAGCAGTGCATGGTTCTTGGGGTAGGTTAGGTTAATTGTGACGACCGATCGTCCTTTTCGGGTGTGAATTGGAAACCAGGGTAGTTTAGTGAGTAGTAAGAAGAAAGTCTTTAGCCCCGAGTTCCACTTAATAACACAGGTCTAGCTAGCTTGTGTTTATGGTAGGTACTCAAAAGCATTATCCTTCGCAAAAAAAGTGGCAGTGGTTCTAATCCATAGTCGTATCGATACCGTACCGTATAGTAATTCAAATTAAAATATTTATATGTTTTATATCCGGACGTTTATTAAGATACATACTTTTCTTCATACTTTTCTAGTATTTTAAAATTAGGACAATGGAAATGAGTTAATCTAATGCACCCTAAAATTTATTCCCACATGCGTCAAATCGCAGCTCTATCGCGCCCCCACACATCTTTAAGCTCACATTAAAACACCTGAAATTTCACAAGCACGGTAATCGTTTAAGTAACTTTCAATAGTTTGTGTTGGCAAGTTCTTTGGGGAGGTTAGCACCTAGCCACCTATGGTTTAATATAAAGCTTGGATTAGTTGGGTTTAGTTAGGTTTAGACGGGCCCGACCGTCCTCTGGTCAGTTAAATCCCCAGTTATGAAACTGGGAAAGGAGACTTTATTTAGTACGGGTAGGGTATAATATGGTATTATGGGAAGGTTATTTAATTTAAGTTGGTAACGTTTCCGAAGGTGAATATTTTTGAGTGTAGCATGTGATCACTTTATTAATAGTCGATTTGTTTTTAATAGGTAATCAAATCCTAGTTATTGGTATTCAATGGTCACAACAAACATCGTGCCTCTCCTTATACCACAATATCTAGCAATACTGTTTATGATGTATGGAAGTTCTTTTTTTTTGGGTAATTTTTTGTCGCTCACAAATATATTATGTGTAACATTAGAAAAGAGTATCAGTATCAATCATATAATTTGCATTCTTGATATCAGATTTTATTATTATTTACCTATACTAATCTAATACGAGGAAAAGAGTAGAATCGTACTTCGGATTATCTCGACAGACACACAATAAGTAGATACATAATATAACCTACATATACGACCAATAAATCATTAAAATGAGAATTAATTTCTGCAAAACCCGATCTCTTAAGAGTTTATAATGTCTTCTGGGAACACTTAAGGACTTAAGGTGATGTCGTTGGTTCACAAATCTGTTTATATGCAGGTGTACGTGCGGGCCGGAGTGGCTGTGGTGTATATGAAAATTAGCCTAGCTACATTCTAGGTTTTGGAGTGTGGTCTAAGATAGAGTTTGAAGCGAGAGCGAGAGAGTTATACTACATTTTGCTTGGATTTAAAAGTATTGCATTCAGAGTGTGATAATGGATTTGTACTTGTGAAAGCCAAAATCGATAAGCATTAAGTTTGCTTATTTAATATTAACTTGCGTCTTCTTATTATGTTAGAGGAAGTTAATTTTTTTATAGCAGTACTGAAAGAACAATTTTTTTTTCTCTCTAAAACGCACTCAGCATCGTCACTTCATTCCTCTCTGTTACTAAGTTAATACATTTACGGAATTAAAACCTTTTGTGATCTATGCACATAATCACACCGGAAAATATCCATAGCTTTTGAAATTAACATTGCTTGTTATAATGTAATATTCTTATCCCTATAGTGTTAGACGAATAATTGGTTCACTCGATTGACACATGACTATGGTCACCGCGTACGGTGCCCCGCATTAGTCCGGGAGTTTGACAGATAGATTTTACCGCGCTTGCAATGTATAATGTCGATTATTGCCTAATATTGTAAAAGTTCATTAAATTGTAATTATCAAGAGGAATGTATTTATGTCCAACACTATAAAATAGTTTAAAAATGTTATTCAAATGGTAAAAGATGTTTATCTGTTTAATCCACAGAACAAGAAAATTTTCTCTTTTCTATGGTTTAATCCAAAACAAACAACTCTTATCTTTTTTCTTTATTTAAAAATTATGTTTTTCTTAATAATTAATTTCAATCGCCTTTAGTTCATCTCTTGTGTCACCTCACACGCGCAAATCTGTGCAGCCACGGGATTCTTAACGCAAATCCTGCATAAAATTAAATCGTATTAGCGAGTGTGTGCGAAATTGCGCCGAAATCGCGTCGTGTCGTCGTAAAACCGACCGTTTATTCGCTTATTAATCCTACTATTTATTTTTACAGAGGATTACAATTTAAAAGAAAATCAGATACTTGGTATGAGCTGTTCGTAATTTTGATGCAACTATCTCTAAACATTATTCACACAGCGCCATCTAGCCCCAAACTAAGCATTAGCTTGTGCTGGTGCCAGGCAAAGAATAAACATTATTTGCATACTTTCTTGTTTTTTGTAAATACATACATAGAAACACCCAGACCGATACTAATCGATATGTTCATTCACACAAATGTTTGTACCGTGCGGGGATCGAACCCGCGACCTCTGGTGTAATATCCGACTTCTGGACCACTACACCAAATGGCACGTCACTACATTATTTTCATTACAAGAATGTTTGTTTGATGACCATATATTATACAAGACGTAACTTAGTTACTTTCGTACAGAAACTTGACTAAACCAACCGGGCTATGGGGTGTTGGATTTTCTAACACAGCTCGAGTTTGTGATCTCCAATCCTCATTTGACAAGTGTGGTCATTAAACTTACTTGAGCTTAATGATAAAAGGCTTTGCCCTGTAGTAACAAGCTGAAAGTATACTTTAAAGTAAAAAAAAGTATCAGCCTATTAATGTCCTATTGCAGGGCAAAGGCCTCCGTTCTTGAAATCAATTTATCTTTACAATGATGGGTACTGGCTTAATCACTACGCTTGCCAAATGCAGATTGGTGATCACAAACCCGAGCTGTGTCCGAAAAAACCAACACAAAATTACTTTGAAACTTTACTTTTTTTTTACAATTTTAACAGACAAAAAAATTATGTTTTCTTGAAGGTAATTAAGACGTTGTAATCCATGGCTCTGTTCATACTTCATATCAGTGCTCCCTTTCATCGAACACATGGGTTTGCTTACAACATGCGGTGCTAATCTCGAGCGGTGTAAATTGGGGCTAAGTTGGGTTCATTAGTGCACAACATAAAACGGCAATTAGACGCCCGAGAGCGGCGGGCAGGGCTTAGCTAAGACACTGTTGTGTAGTTTTTAAGTTTGAGGAACTGTTGATATAAAATACGTGAATACTGCCATTTTGAGTTTGCGTGGAAATGTAATAATAATGATATTATAATATGAAATAAGTTCAATAAGTGGCTTCTGGAATTTTATTATAATATGCGGTTATTGTATACTAAAGATGACACATTTTTATCTTGCGTATCTTATGCTATACTCATCTGTGAAACATGTCAAAGTTTGATGCAGATACTGACATAGTATATAACAATTGACACATTTCTTCTTAATTGTTGAAATCACAAAATTGTTATTTCGTCAGAAATATTTTTGTATAATGTGATGGCGGGATGACTTAAACATCTTTATGCCTGAGTGGCAGCAAGCAGCACAACGCAGGGAAAAGTGGCAGACAGAAGGGGAGGCCTTTGCTCAGCAGTGGGATCAAAACGGCTAGGTAAAAAAAAAAGTGTGAATTTTTTGATTATTAGGCTTATAATTTTGATCGGTAGAATTAACTTTATCTTTCTGCCATTCTATACCAAAAGTTCTAATAATAAGGTCCTTAACTGCATTAAAATCATACAAGTGAATCGCAAAACAAAAGTCTTCAAGTTTAGCCGATCTAAGCCACTCGAGATTTAACAAAGGAAGAGAACTGAAGGCCTCTTAAAAAGGGGAACGAATTAAAACCTTAGACTAACAGGAGTCGTCTTTAGACATCAATAAAATTCTTTTGGTACCTATTTCGATTTTCTTATGTCAATTTTTTATTCTATTATCAATTAACGCATTAATTAGTTTCATTTGTTATTGTGACTTATCGATGCATTATTATTATTTGTAACTATATATTTTTTGGTGCAGTTAGTGAATATACTGAATGTTCGTGATGATATATTTCGAAGATAATAGAGATGCTGTTCCCTTTCGTTTAAAATAAAATAAAGTTATCCAATAGATAAGTTATCACAACCTTATCAGTCTGTCTGTCAGTAATAATTCACAATGTCAAACTCCCTAGTAGCGCCTTAGTACTTTTACCTCCCTTATCTCATTCTATATGGGGAGTTAAGCGCCATATACCCTCCCTCACAAACGAAAATAGATTGCGAAATTAACTTAGTTTAGCAGACGAGGTAAAGAGTTTCCCATTGCACTTCCGATTGGAGGCAGTGACACGGCTTTAACGGGCATGTTCGGAATCAAATTCGTCGCTTCCCGTCAAGCTTACGTGCGAATCCACCCTAACGTGTGTCGCGGATGTGTGTCTACTAGAAATGACAGCTAGATAAGGCTCATTTTAAATGGTTAGTGGTATTTTTTTCTTACAACGTTATGTACCTTGACAAGAGTGTAAATGTACCTTTTTTCATAGTCTACAATATAATAATATGTGATTATAAAAAAGCTAAATGCGAATTAAATCAGTCTGTAACATTGTTATAAAAACCGAAAAAGTTACAAAATTGGTCTATTGCTGAAGTTGGTAGGTGTAAGGTCTCTAGCGTTACGTTTGCTACGGCGTAGTCTTCGTAGCTTTATGCGTTACTAACCAAGTTGTACCAAATTTATACCCAGGACGGGCTGATCAATATCCACAAGGCTGGCACCGGCTCGTCCCAATCGGGTGTGAAGTGGAAACCGGGATAGTTTAGTGGGTAGTGGACGCGAGTATAGTCTCGAGTCCCACACACGGCCGCAGATCTAGCTAGCCTGCGGTCATGGTGCTAAACGCATTCTTCTCAGAGAAAAAAAAAGTTCTACCTTTGTAAACTATTTATTCGACAGCTAAAATGAAGTATATCTAGCACATCTTTATATTTGTTTGTCAGCATTAACAATGAACTCAGACACGCATGTTCTTAACACGAAGTTAGCATAAGTACTCGTATTCGCTAAAAGTCTCATCCCTGGCGAAAGCTTCAGTACAGAGCTTATGTATAGCTTAATTGGGTTATTTCTAAGCTTTGCTTCTTTGACTGGTTGCGCTTAGTGGATTCAGTTGATGACAAATTACTAAGTAAAACTTTATAATTACAACATTTTATAAGATGTCTTATTATAAAGATTCCTGCAGCACGTTCTCACCATTTATTAAGCTAAGGTCGTATACTCAACTTTCATACCATATCTGAGTGACGTTGATATTAAACTCCTTTACCAACATTTGTAAAGATTGAATAAAACCGACGTCACATTGATCCCGGTGAAATGGGCTCGATTTCCACACAGCACAAATACTTGTCTGGTGAACCCATAACACAAAAGTCTTCTACTTATTTTGATCAGATCAATGTAATTACAGTGTTCCATATTTATTTTTGCATTTATAAACGAAAGCCCGATTATTTCCCCAAGTAAAGTTTGCGGCCAGATGACTGCGTGAAAAAATACCAAGTTATTTATCTCAGTTTACACGTCATTTTCAAATCTAGAAATACCCGTTACATAAACAAATAATACTATACTTAGGCAGTATATAGTAACAGATAGTCCAGCTATTGGATTTGCGTGCTGGTCGGTTCGTGAGCGATGATCTATTTAGATCGGCTACTGATAGCGTGATGCGTGACGGATGCTGAAACCCGATAAATACGTGTCGCGTCGGGTTTGCTTGTTCATATTAACTACACATTATTTGTACGAGTCGGATCACGCAATTGTTCATAAAGATTTGTTGGGCGATTTTCCTTCTGACTAAATGAAATGAGTTGATGCATAGTAGGTCTAGTTATGATTGATGATTGACATTTTTGAGCTAATAAGGTTTGGAGATGGTGCCGGAAATTCTTGATTGATTTTTTACTGATGGTAGGAAATACATAAGTTTTAATTTCGAAATCAAAAAAGTAATTATGGTGTTTGTTACAATATTTTCTCGGCATAATTAATTAAACATAATAGTAACTTAACGTCATGTCACGTTAATATACTATATACTACACAAAACAACGTTATAATGTTGAAACATTGCCTTAGTTTAAAAGTTTAACAATTAGTTAATATTAGTCATATCAGAATTAAATTTAAAATATATCCCAGTTGATGGATTTAATTGTAATTTCATTTAACCCATGTAGTAGATTTCAGACTGAAAATATATAAATAATTATTTCATAATGTTAGTTTAACCCTCAAACAGTATTTTTCGTCAGTAAAACAAAGCACGGACAGACGATACCTCACCTCTAGTAATCCCTTTACTGGACCGACAACAAACTTGCGCCGCCAGGATGGGGTTAAGTTTAGTTTCGCCATGTGTGAGTAAAACGTTAGATAAGCTCACCTGAGTTACGCTGTGTGTTAGACGAATTAAAGTCTCTTTCGTATAATGCCCGTAGTGTTAATCGTAAATGATGCGTAGGAATTACGGGTGCACATTCGACAATATTTTTTTACTTTAATTGGCATAAAGTTTCGTACGATGATTATAAGTTGCTATTACGACCTATTGCCTTAACATACCATTTATGAAGAAATTTAGTTCAGGATGTTCTCCTTCTGTAGACTCCCCTCAAACACATGACGAAGTAATACATGGGTAGAATTCAACTGACCCGAAGAGCTTAACCAGTGTTTCTCAGGGGTAGTAAATAGGCATAATAATGACTTGAATCCAAAATATGCATCATGAGATTTTTATCTGTATTTTATCTTCCCTATATATATAAAAGAAAGTCGTGTTTGTTACAACACTTATAACTTGAGAACGGCTGGACCGATTGCCATAGTTTTTGATTTGTTGGATTTGTTTCCGTCCCGAATAGCAGAATACATCTTAAAAAAGAAAGTATTTTGATCAATTACCACGGGAACGGGAACCACGCGGGTGAAACCGCGGGCGGCCGCTAGTAATCAAATAAAAGAACTAAAAACGAACAAATCCGCGATATAATTACTACATTTTACATAAACCCGATGCTTCGTTTACTTTTCAGCAGTCGTGATCACGGAATGTCTTGGGTGCTTTGCGTCAAATGTATCGTCAAATGGAAATGGTTTGCGTCTAAATTATTATAATTTTAAAAAGCCTACATTAGCAGCTGTAAAGTTACCTAAAGTAACTTTTCAATACATTTCTAGAACCTATATTTATTTCTTAATAAATTAGCTTATTTCTTTTACTTAATTGTAAGGCGATCTTTTTATTTCTTTAATTAAAAATATAAAAGGTACAAGTAACGTTAAAGCTAGTATTAAAGTGGGACATAATAAAGGCGAGAGCTTAGGCACTAAGCCTTAGCTCGCGGTCTAAGACCTAGGTGTCTTGTTACCTTCCTAGTCTACGGTCAGTCGATACCTACATGCGTGGCTTAACTTACTGAATACGTTATGTATAAGTACCTAGCTTAGCTCTGGTTGGGTAAGAGTTAATAATAGCTGGTAGAGTAGTTTCTTATTTTTTTTTTTTATTATTTTTTTACGGCTCTGGGATGTGCATCCATCAAGCCAAACAATATTTCCAATATTGCTTCTTCTAGGGAATTTTATTTCTTTAAAACTTGTGTTATTTATGAAATAAGGTACGCTTGCTTTGTTTATATGAGCTCAAAAATGATTAGCTCTATAAATATGAATAAAATCACTAAATTATAAATGTAATAGTTTGTGACCAAATGTCGTTAGGTGGTGCGAAACAAATCAAGTGCTGGCAAATCTCTCAGGAGCAGGCTGGATTTGTGAAAGGCAAGGGCACTAGGGAGCAAATTCTAAATGTCCGTCAGCTAGTGGAAAAATGCTACGAGTTTGATACCCCAATGATAATGTGCTTTGTGGACTACACAAAGGCCTTTGACTGTGTGGAGTGGAGCTGTCTGTGGAGGGTGCTGACCGAGCTAGGCGTACCCAAGCACCTTATAGCGCTAATCCAGGCACTATACTACAACAGCCAAGGTGTAGTGAAGATTGACCAAACAACATCGGAGCCTTTCAGTTTCAAAAAGGGAGTTCGTCAAGGCTGCATTCTCTCGCCGATCCTTTTCAACGTGTATGGCGAGTACATCGTAAGAAAGACTTGCGACGGCTGGAACGGGGGAGTGAGCGTGGGTGGGCATAAGCTCACTAACCTACGCTATGCCGATGACACAACGCTGTTGGCAGCCAACGAGCTCGAGATGCACGAATTGTTAGGCAGAATGGAGTGCGTCAGCGCCGAACTGGGTCTCGCCATTAACAAAACTAAAACAAAATTAATGGTAGTGGATCGCACTGGAAAGTTAGAGCTCAGTGGGACATTAAACCTAGAAGTGGTAAACAAATTCATATACCTGGGCTCTGAAATCCACAACAACGGCTCCTGCGAAGGAGAAATTCGTCGAAGGATTGGTATGGCAAAAGGCGCCATGTCACAACTTGAGAAGATATGGAGGAACAGGACCAGCATGAAAACCAAATGCAACCTTGTGCGAACGCTAGTATTCTCTATCTTCATGTATGGTGCAGAGACATGGACCTTAAAGAAAGCCGACCGAAGCCGGATAGATGCCTTCGAAATGTGGTGCTGGAGGAGAATGCTGGGCATACCTTGGACGGCACACCGTACCAATATGTCGATTTTACAGCAGGTTAACGTCAAAACCAGACTCTCTACCATCTGCCTACGCAGAATCCTCGAGTACTTCGGACACATTGCACGAAAGGATCCTGACAACCTAGAGAAACTAATCATTACCGGGAAAATCGAGGGTAAAAGACCAAGAGGAAGGAGCCCAATGCGATGGAGTGACCAAATTCGCACTACCCTCGGAACTACCGTCCATGATGCTCTACGCTCTGCTTCGGACAGAGGCAGATGGCGACAAATAATTCGCAACAAAGTGCTCCGTCAGCAGGGTGATCACGACCCTCAGCATTGAGGAGACCGACGCGAGGAGGAGGGTGCGAAACAATTTTTTTTATCCTTTACGAAGTTGCTCTGTTCCAATATCAATTTCTAAATACGTGTCAGCAAGTTAGTGGAGTAACACTAACATCTTAGTTTTTACTGTCACGTATCTGAATGCTTGATTTATCTATATTTATAAGTATTTTAATAACTTTATTATTTGTTATTCGCTTAATCATACCTAATCATATTAAAACCGCAATCCATTCGATTTATTTTCAGGCCCATACAATTTCCAGAAGTCAAAAGTTCATGTACTCATTTCATGGCGCAGTTTTTTTGAAGTAATAATAAATAGGCTAGTATATAGTGTAGTATAGTATATATTATATATTGTTGGATAGCGGGAAGCCCTACGAGCAGCAACAAGCGTCTTGCGGCTCCGATGGATTGAGGTGGATTAGGCTGGCTTTGCCGCAAGAAACAACGTCTCTGCAAATACTGCCCAAGCATTGCCCACTCAGACAGCGACCGTTGTGGAGAAGACGACAGTAAGTAATAAATAATAGGTTATTTCGGCTAGTTTACTCCTCAAATTTATGACAGGAATCTACAAAAACATGAGAATTTTCACGTTATTATTATATCAAAGATTATTGTATTAGTGACAGTACAAAAGATCACATCTGCGGACTAAAAAATCTTTATTACAATATTCGCTCTAAAATGTTAAAACTTGTTTTTAGGATTGTTTCATAACATTACAACTAAGTATGACAACATAAAACGTATTTGTAGGTGAATCTGCAAACGATGTAATTATCATTAACAACCAAAAGTTATCAAAGAAGTGCCACACAACCCTTAACACGTTAAGGGGCGCGAAGACGCCGCTAATTCAATAGCAAGAGCAAACATTTCACACAAGGAATTCTGAATAATATTCGATGTCAATTAAAACTGGAACAAACGAGCCGCCCTCAAAAAGGCCATTTATAACAAGACAATCACCGCTGCGGGCGAAAACTGACAAACGACGAGATAGGCACGTCTAAACCGAGCTTTTGAACTTCTTTGACGCGCGAGTCGATAAGCGCCGCAACATCACATTGTGGATCCTGACAATGGTACGTTTTGCAAGTTTTCAGTAAGTAGGTAAATGTGTTAACGATTGACGAGAGAGCACAAAAGGCGACACATGCTCGCCTCATTCATGCCGCAACAACGGCTAAGATAATGACGACGTTTCCTTCCAACATCCCCTTTGAGTGTCGTTTGAATTAATTAACTGGGTGTTTGTTAATGTTACAAATCGGGTGGGAAAAGTGTTCTGCTTGGGAAAAGTGAAAGTTGGATTGAGTCTATGAGAATTATTGGACGTGAAGAATTTTCTAGACTGAAAATAAGTTGCGTGTCCATTCAAGGGTTAAAGATCAGAAGTAAGTTATGGCCGCTATTGCGTTAAAATGTTTTTTTTCATAAGGTCTTCGTTAAGTATACTACTCGTGTAAAGCTGGGCAAGCAACTTGCGATAAATAAACCTTAATTAGGCGTAGTAAATTGACACAAACTAAAGGAAAAAGTGTTCAAATACTAAACTTACTCTTTACAACGATGAAGAATTTTAGAAAACATCGCGACACACTTATGAACTGAGACAAAGTATAAACAAAAGTTACGAAACACCTACTTAAAAGAGAACCTAATAGAAAACAAATAGGTATCATACGTATGCTCCTAAAATCAGCATAAAATACCACAGCCAAATCACAACTGCTCTGTTAAATAGGCTCACCCTTAGTTGCAAATGTATACCTAATTCAAGTTAACTAATTTCAAATTGGACAATACGGTTCGAGATAACACTGCAATAATTGTTAAGGCGTTACGTTTGTCAAGGGGCGTGCTTGTGGTTTTAATTAAGACGCCTCATCCCCGACGGGTCGATTTGACGAACAAGCATTACGTATCGAATACTTTAGGGGACCATTGACCGATATTTTGTATCGCTTACAATGTAAGTGTGTGATACAAGGGAGATAAGTGCCACTATTTATTAATACCGACCCAAATGTGTTATGAATGCCATAGCTTGATACTTCATTTGTTAATAAAATTAAGTTTTTTTTTACAACAGCAGTTGGCAGACAGGCACGCAGCCCACCTAAGGTAAGCGGTGACTGCGGCCTATTCCACTGTGAGACACTTCACCAGGAGGCGCCGGTCAATGTGCTGCCAGACTGCAGGCTTATCTTTTTTTCTATTACAATGTGTAACAAGACGAGCAGATCGTACACCTGATGGTAAGCGCCACGTCTGCCTTTAGACTGATCTTCTAAGGGCACAACCAACTTCTAATTTGGTTGTGCCGTTTTGAAGTTATGCGTAAGCATTTATATATTTCGGCGATTTCATATAATGGTATAAAAAATAATGACAACCAGCTTATCCTAGTGTTTTCTTTAAAAATGTTCTTTACACGTTAATAGTAACGCGCAGACAGTAAACAGAGACTTCATTTACATTTCCATCGACACAAGTAAACACAAAGCCTATTGTCAGATTTAGACAAAGGTTACGGATTACATATCATTATTGGATTAAGGAATTCACCTCCACAACAAAAGCATAGCTCGCCAGCAAACTAAGACGTCGGTCAAGTCCACCGGGCAGTAATCTGAGGAGGATTTATTTACTTAACCACTGGACGCACATCGGTGCAGATTAATTATTTATGGGCCCACCCTCCCCTCAGGTTTAGCTCAGACGCTCCACTCCCATGCAAACTACTCGTCTTAATACAAAATTACCGCCAACTTAAATATTAACAAATCGTGTCTACACTCTACGTGTTAAGGTCGATTTTGCTGTAACTGAATAATTTAACGCTCCTTTGTCTTCATTGTCCGGTGAAGATCTGGGGGCTTGCGATGACCACCTTGTCATGGCGAAGCTTTGCTCTAAATCTTCGTTGCATCTTTGCCTCTGCGTAATCGCTTAAGCCCGCCTGCTAGCTACCGAATAATGAATCTATAAATTATTTAACTCAATATTGTTTTGCGGGAGACGTCTATTATTTGATTTAACTCGTTGATAAACGAGATTAGATGATATTACTAGCTGTTATCAGTCTAAAATGTTGGACCTTTCCGTTAGGGGCAGCTAGTGGTCAATGTTTTAATTTTTTGATCACATGATTAGCAATCACTAATTACGAATAGGCACATAGTATACCTATAAAGATATATAGCCAGACCAAGACAGAATACAAATAAGCCAAGTCCATACAAATCCAAAAATCTTTTATGTAAGCCAGTTCTTCGTTTTAGGTTCCTAATTCTTAGCAAATGGCAGGTATAGTACACTTCGATAAATATTGCACCCTGAAAGACACAATTCCTAGGTTCTCCCTTCTGGTCTTAAATAGTCCTATATTTATAAAAATATAGTAGTAGTGTGTGACAGATTAATTCACGCTCTACAAAACAAAAATGAACAAATGGGTTGGAACCCATGTTCTGATCTATATTCAAATACTTATTACTGCGTACAGTAGTTCATTTTGAGCACATGTATCTATTAATAAGTATATATTACCAGTCTGTAAAAGTAAACTGTGTCAACACAAATGTGACGGATAGTTGGAAAACTGTCTTAGTGCCTTGCCACACTGGCGGATTGCAAGCGTTTCCAACGCGGAGCGGTCGCGCAGCGAACACGCGTGTCCGCGGCGGCGACGTCGCGGTTGCGCGGCGTGTTCGCCGCGGAACCGCGACGGCACCGCGACGTCAGCGTACATCTAAATGTACGCTGACGTCGCGGTGGTTACTAATAACAGAGGAGATTCCGAGGAGGAATTAATATGCACACAAGAAACATAATGAATACAAAAAGACACCAAAAAAGGTGCCACAAAGGGGTCAACAGTAATGCAGTATAAATATTTGAAATCCAAAGCCAGGTCAAAACTATATCACGATCGCAGTGCATTCACAGTTTCTATTTTTCTAAGGAATGTCAAGTTAAAACTGCTTTGTTTTGCAATTAGCATTGACGCAAGTTTGCCGTAGGTAGTAGTTGTGCTGGCCAGCATTCCTATGTGACGATCGTATTAGATATCATGTTTAAAAAATTTCAATTTAGAAAAACAAATGCCGAGTTGTGTGGTAGGTAAATAAGTACACCAATAATTATAATCTTATAAAAATAAAAGGGGAGTCGGGACTTTTGTATGCGAGTGTACAACATGACGTCCACGCTTCTCTCCGCGGCGAACACGCCGCGCAACCGCGGCGTCACCGCCGCGCAGCCGCGACGTCGCCGCCGCGGACACGCGGCGTGTTCGCTGCGCGACCGCTCCGCGTTGGAAACGCTTGCAATCCGCCAGTGTGGCAAGGCACTTAAGGTGATTAGCGCAAATCTCGGCAACCGTATAAGCATAAGCAGGCAACAGTCTTCACAGCGTATCGAGTTATGCGTACATGCCGCTTTAATCCTTAAGGCGAAGCAAAGCGCGTAATATGGAGAAACCTTCTTAACCTAACAGGATTATCGTGAGGAGGCAAGCATTTCAGGGACGGATCACACCTTTCCATCGACTAACGCACAGATTTTATTACACAAATGGGATTAATAAACGCGAAAGTGTTACGTCGCGGGTTGAGTATGTGACTGTGGAGACAGATGAAATGGCGTAGGTAAGAGATCGTAGTAGAAAGATGCACAAGAATCAATATCATCTCAGCGTATTCCCGATTGCATCCAGTATTAGCTCAGGGTCCGCTTCGACTATGATCCTAGATTTGACAAGCCTGGTTATTACAATGGAGCGATTGCCATCTGACCTCCGTAAACCTTACAAGGGAAACCAGGCCTACTTGGAAAAATCAATATCAGCAAAGAAACAAACGACAGTAATTTTACTATTGAGCCTTAGAAATAAATAGTACGGTACGACTAAATGGTGATAATATAGGTAGTTTCTTTTTAGGTAATGAAACCTACGGCGTTTGTTTCTCGTACTTTTGGATTATAAATAGAGATTCCATAAATAAACATGTTTGAACATGTTGTGGTATCTAGTACTAAACTAGTTAAATTGTAAAACTTGCTTCCAGACAAGTAAGCGTTAATCAAGTGTTTTCGTTATAACACAATAATGGCTTAGTATATTTATTCGTAACTAATACTATTTACTGCTTGACATTACCATTGTCACATCAATCTTGTTCGCAAGTTGACTGAATCGTAGTCAAGCAGTAAATAATATAAATAATGTACTACATATAACATTGGGTTATATATGTATGTTTAATGCAACACGAAAGTTTCTAACCATATGATTTTACCTATATCACATATGTAGCTGGGACATGCGATATTGGATGAGACATTTAAATTATAATTTCATTTGAAAACGCGTCTCTCCAACACAAATTAGGTGACAATAGCCAATAAAACGGCGGCAATAGGAGGCCGGTAATGACGGCTCACCACAACTAAACATTAGAACAACCGTCGATAATGCCGCTAAGTCCGAGCGCGGCATTACGCGGTAATTAGTCGCCGGTGTGTGCACGGCCTAACTTTTCAAATGCGTTCATTAACTGGACGGTATTATTTGGACTAGTTCGATTGAGATGTATTTATTTTAATTCACATACTGGCACGGCTGTTTTGGCTATATGCAGGAGACTGCAATTTATCCTTTTCATTTTGATATTCTGAATCATATTTTTTCTTTCTTCTATTTGCCTTTTTAAATGTATGCTTGACAGTAGAGAGTAGTTAAGTAAGAGTTTAATTATTACTAATGGATATTATTTTATAATTTGGTAATGTGATTGCCAACAGACCAACAGAGTGATTAAGCCAGTACCTAGTCCTACCCATCACAATGATGACGATAGCTTCACTTTATTTATTATTTATTTTATTTATTAATATTATTAAGCCACACAACAACTAACAACTATTAGAAAAATGTCTAGCAAAACTGTTGTCACAGTTTGTCTTTGGGATCTTGAATAACAGAGGACTATGTCGTACAATCAAATAGTACAAATGGCATTTTGGACTTATACTTCAAATAGTGCACTAGATAATTACAGGCACAGCTTACCAAGTCCTTTTCAAATGGTTTTCATTAATTGCGGGTTATTCGCCGGCCATTGATTGAGCAGCATTAGCAATTTCGGCACATCGTTAATTTACTAATACACAACCAATAGGTCGATTATTCAAATGTTCCGTGAAAATCCGCGATTAGACCCGTTTTGTTAATGTGTTTGTTTAATAATCACGGCTTATTTGTGTTTTTATATGATTGGTCTGTTAGTTTTGCTGAGTAAAGGATAAGTTTTTTTTCTGTTAATTCAGTTGATGGTAAGCAGCTCATGCAGCCTATTCCATTAAGAGCATTTTTTTTTATTATTACATATTTTAGAATAACCAGACAATAAGCCCAAGATAGGTCATGTCTGACAAATAACTCACTATAACACTTCACACTAGCAACATTGCTCAAAGTACTGCCACACTGTGGCATATTATAAAAAATTCACTAATAGAAAACGTTGCACAGCAAACACTTGTATTCAGCGGGAATGGAACACGCATGCTTCGATTTAGTAAACATTTTCTCAGCTAGTAGTAGTAGTAGTTGTAGTGGTAGAGCCTAACTGTTTTACAGTACAAACGGACCAGCTCGTCCGGGAAGTACCACACTCTCACATAACACCAGCGTGAAATAATAGTGCATCAGCGATTCCTCTGGTGTTGCAGATGTCCAAGGGCGGCGGTGATTGCTAACCATCCGGCGACCCACGCCTCTGACATAAAAATAAAAGCTACAACACTTCATAATCATTTGTCCATTCGACAATCCACATTAAACTGATAATTATCGCCTCACGTTTACTCAAATGTTTTTATACGCTTCCATTGTAATTTAAAAGGAAAGTTAGGCACAAAATTGTTTCTAATCCAATATCCAGTATAGGCTTCTCGGCCAATTGAGTTTCAAACTGAGAGCGATTAGAGCAGCGCTCAGACAACTTTTTAGGGGAGGCTTTAACGTGTTTTAGTCATTAGAAACCTAATTAATTGTGTAAACATGGTAAACGAGAAACAGTAGAAGTGAAATATTTTTTTTTAAATAGATAGATTTAAAAAAAAGCAGTTATGGAAAACGAAAATAAAGATAAATGCAAACGTCTCAATGGTCTGGTGGTTCATGTCCCAGGCTGTAATCTTTGTGTACTGGGTCGAATCCTGAGTCGGACAAAATTTGTGTCAGATTTGTTCGAAAACATGTCGGGTTTGTGATCACTGATCAGAATTTGGCAATTACTTTCTGCTTCAAAAATCTTAAAAATTATAAATAGGATAGAAATGGTTGTGATAGAAATCTTTGTCCCAGATTCGAACCCACGGCCCTAGCTCAGGACAAACTACAAAGTTACAAACCTACGTCAGTCAACTCAAAACCATTTGATTTTCATTCAATTAAGGCGTCTAAGGAATTTGCGACATGTCTATGTCTCTTTCTTCATCCCAGCGTATTCCCGATTCCATTCAGTATGGAGCTCAGGGTCCGCTTCGACTATGATCCTAGATTTGACAAGCCTGGTTATTGCGACATGTCTATGTCCATGTCTATATTTAACAAGTCCTCACTTATTCAAAACACCCTTTCATACATTTTACTAAACATAAATTCAACATTGATAATATATTGAATCTAAATGAACTCGGTGTACTAATTAACTTTACCGCCTGAAGTGCTCTAAATGCACTAGAAACTATAATCCTCATTAAAATGGGAAATAGGCGACTATTCACTCCACCATCAAATATAATTTTGGCTTCTAAACGCAAAGCGTAATTACGCATTTTGCCAAATCCGATGTGCTCTGCAAATGTACCACCGTTTCCATATCTGAATTTAATATAGAGTTGCACTCAAAGACTATTATGCAATGCGCAAAGTTCGCATTGAAACATGTCAATAATTACAGAGATTTTAATTACTCGCTCGTACGAAAATAACTTCTGAAACTGTACATTAATATTTTTCTTTGACTACCTCGGCAAAGAATGTAGGTCACAAAAATTTCGCTGGTCAATTGCCACAAGGCATCAGCTTGTACCTTTTGGATGTGAAGCAAACGTCTCACGCACGTCCCACTACCCACTATACTCCCCCGGAGTTTAGTAGGTAGTAGAAAATATGCCATGCCATAAGTCTCGACTCCCACACACGGCAAAATGTCTCGTTAGAGCTGTTATAGTGTTTAAAAGTTTTCTGCTCCGTAAAAAGTGTAGCATATTATATCGCAATTTGAAAGGACGGCTGTATCGATTTTTAGGTAAGGCTTGGTAGGAACAACTCTGATACACTAAATATCTCTGAACATTATTTACACAACGCCATTAAGCCCCAAACTAAACAAAACTTATACGGTTACTATGTAAACATTACCTTAATACTCTTATGAAGAAGGAAAATCTAAAGCTAGGTTTTGGTCACCCATCCGTCTACTAGCCGCTCAAGGTGTGGCTTTACATTGTTTTACTTTACAAAGCTACGTCCCTGACCTCCTATAGTATAGAGTGACAGTACAAAAGACTAAAATCAAAATTTTTGAGCCTGATTTATGTATTTAACAAAACTAGGAACGAATCACTAAAGTTATAACAACACATCATCACAAGGTAAAATGAATACCGCGAAAGAATGAATACTTCGTATCAAAAATCGCATTCATTCCAATTTTTATTATGTATTATCGGACGAGCTCCGAGACCACAATGCATTTTCTGGATGACAATCCGACGAAATAAAATAATACGAGGCCATCATTTTCATTTGCTCCCCGAGCGCTCAATTTTTCGCATAACGCACCACCCAATGAAAACACAAATTAATCTCCTCATTTTTTGCATACAATTTTATATCATTGAGCCCAAATATCCGAATGCGATGCATTTCGCGTAATCCCGTGTCACGATGATAGTTATGGATTACTTTTGTTTCGATTCAATTATTTCATCATAATAAAAGTGTATTATTACGCAACGATACTGAATGGTATTACGCTGAGATAATCCTCAAAGGTCCGTCGCATTGTTTACGCGAGTTCGATGAAGGTGAGGTATGAAAGCGGAATCAATATATGAGAGTATACAAGAGTGAGGACGGGCTGTGCCGATGCGATATCCAACACGGGTTGGGATTAAGTGACGTCAAATCCGGGATTAAGCGAGCCCAGGATAAAACGGGGGCGGGATCGGCTCGAGCTCGGGTCAGCGGGATTTCGGCGGGCAATAAAAGTGTCTGCAGCCGATTTAGCTTGAGCCCGCAGGCAATTCGGCTCCGGTACCAATTGCTAGGTAATTTCGGCTGCGAGCGCGATCTGTCCGCACAAAGCCGGCCTAATGCCCACCAATGGGATTAGCCTAGTGTCGCACCGCCCTTACAATTTATTGGATGGAATCAGACGTCTAAATTAAGAGTTAATGTGGATTTCCTCTAACCCTCAATAAGATTTCGGTCAATGTCAACGCATTATGTCATTGAATATTTAGAAGAAAGGAATAGTAGTATGTACTATTTTAAAGATTACGTCTGTACGAAATCGTTGTTAGGCAAAGTAAGGGTCTTCTCCTAACAATATTTAGAACTCCAGTTATTAATTTGCAGAAAATCAGAAAATAATTATTTGATAATACCCAGAAACAACAAATACATAATATTCATCTCATTGGGTTTGCCCATCGAACCTCAATGAAGCTAAGCATCATTTGCGTACTGGTACTGGTATTAATCTAATATGTTTGTATTTATCGTATTACATATATTTTTGTATTGTATGTTTGTATTATGTGTTTTAGAATGTAACAGTTTTTAAGCTAAGTTACTACGAGTAGTTGTATAAAATGCGTACCTACTAGCACTCTCGCAAGTTGCTATGCCCTTGCAGAGCGTCACATAGGTACTCTTATATTAAGGTAACACCAAATTTTCCTGTGACATGCAATAAAGAATTTGATTTCATTACTCGTACACTCAATCTTATTAAAAAGCCCTCTCAAACCCTCGCATCAAAACAGAGCTTTTCAAAAAAATAACACATGAAATATGTCCATAATTACTCGCAAGTCCTTCCACCGGGGAAATATTTGCTTTTTGTTTGTTGCCCCGTTTGATGTATCTCGCATCTCATCTACCCGACTTATCCAATAAGGTTAATGCTGCTGAACATACCCCTGTAGAAGCTAGCTCCTTTGACATATTGTATTAAACCCGTGATAAACATATAGTCGATAATGTAGTAAGGGATTGTTTGTTACTCAATGTGAGGAAAAACGTGAATGTAGTTAATGGTTTCGTCAACTCTTGTGATTAATAACTTAATGATATAAGTGTATGGGTTTCTTTTAGACGCGTATTACCAGAAATATAAAGGTGTCACTTATTGTTACGCAGAAATCTTGATTATTATTAGTCAATCTTCGCTCAAGTCACATAATTTAAAATCTTTTCCTCTCTAAGTTCATATTCGTTCTAATTCTTTCATTTAAACTACAGATATTTACCATTTAAAACATCAAACAAAGAAACTATTATTATATAAATAACCAATTAGTCAATTGAATGCTTTCCATTTATTAATGAAGATGTACTTTCCTTAACATTCTAGCTGGTTTTAAGAACGGAGATAATGAATTTATAATTTGTATTAAGTACAAAGACATTTGTATCGAATCTTTACGCCCCAAAAATCGAAAACTCGTGATTGGATGGACACTTACGAAATTCAAAATTATCAAAAGACGGCTGAAATAACAAACAGCTTATTTGTTCCCATTTAGCACAGAAATCCGATATGCACTCGACTAATCAAAGTTTTTCTAAAGCGAATCCGGGTCGTTTGCAGCGGTCGTTCGTCCATTATTATAGGGCCCCTCGGTAATCCGGATTGGAGATTCATTAGGGCGAGATTATACTCTATTGAAATCTGGCTTAAGCGGGAGCACGAGTGGAGCGAATCGAGTGGACGGATAGGAAATACGCGGCCAAAGGATAACGTGTAGGTGTACAGCGCTGTGCGTGTATTTAGGTGAACTTAGAATTGTACTGTAAGTTAGTGTAGACTACTACACTCTATAATATGAATAGCCACATTCTGTCTCCAAGATTATTTAACACGTAATTGGTTTAGCACAAAATTTGCTTAGCGATTTCGCTTCATTACCAATATTTTTCAAACGCAGCTCGAATTCATGGTCGACAACCCGCGCTTGGCAAGCATGACGACTGATCCAATATATCGTGGTAACGATTGCAATGCGATGCAGTGAGACAAAAATTGCCTTTTTTTTAATTTTTTTTTGTTGGAGCAAACCGCGTCTACGGCGCTTTAACCGCGCCGGCTAGCGACACCTGCGCCCGTGTGTGGGGCTCGAGAATAAGTCCCACTACCCCCTAAACTCCCCCAGTTTCCCCTTCACAGCCGATTAAGAGACAACAAAAGCCTGATGTTTTATACAAAAACAATTGTAACAAAAAAAAAAAAAAACAACACGCCACTGAAAACTAAAACAAAACACCACCGAAATATGAAATCGTGCTCGACACGTTGGTTAATCGGCGGACTTATCTCTTTTTGTAGCCCGCGCGGATTATTCGCCGGCCCCGTTTTATCCGGGAATTAAATATTTATATCCAACATAACGAGCCAGACGGACACATATACCGGTTATTTGTTTGTACATCAACGCTTTTTAAAACTCAATCTGTGAAGTCATTATGGTTTTTAATCGGTATAAAAAAATTGGAGCAATAAAAAGTGTCATTTAGTATTGATTATTTAGGATTTGTAGGTTTATTTTTACCCATCATGAACAGACTTTAATTACTAATTTAAACTATATATGTATTAATTGATGTCTATTGAAGGATATTTTTGGGATACCCTTTATTTAAGTTAATTTTTTAAATATCTTTTCATACCGATTTTTTATAATTTATCTAGGAATTTTTGTGTGCTAAATATAATGTTATATTCAAAAACATAACAAAAACGTAAATATGTGCCGGATTTTGAACCTAAAAAACAACGCAACCGATCCGGTGGCATCGCAAGACAACGAAACGCAAATGAGGACAATCGGCCGTCAACGCAACAACCCCTACCGTAGGTCGCGGTTACAACCAAGGTTCAATGACTATTACAGTCACCCCAACCACGAACCTGCACGCCATTCACAGCCTTCACACACCCATCTTAAGACCCAAGATCGCATGAAGTGCGTAATCTCAGAGCTTTCTGCTGCAAGCCCGAGATAAGCCGTGCGGATTAGTTCGACGGAACGGAAAAAGAATAAAAAAAATGTAAACTTCGACGCTGATTGGGTTTAGTATTGTGTGCATTGAATTAATCCTGCGTAATATCAGGACCCCATCTTTTAACTCAAAAAAAAAAAGGATAATTTATTTAAACATTTTAATTGGGTGGGTAAAGTTCACTCTCTGTTGCTGAAATACCCAGTGTAGATAAGTGTATCACTTTTGTAAAAATGTATTAAGTTTTATGAGTACGAGTACGTTTTAATTCGGTTAGCCATATTTCAAGTGTGTCCCCTGATAAATGAGTTTATTTACAAGGTAATGAAATCAAAAATACACTTGTAAAAAAATACCAATCCTATTATAACACTATAAGCTACACACTAAGGGCAATCAACATTACATTTGTTTTATAGTGGTTCGGAAGTCGAGTAAGGGTATTAGGTCTTAAAAAAAACCTTTATTTTCTACCACAGATTAGTGGCAATTAGCACCACTTTTGAAACAAAATTATGCAATACAATTTTAACAGCAGATAGCTTACAGTACTGTTTAACCTTTTCCACGCCAATGTCTGATATATCAGACAAACCATTTTCGTGCCCACCACGCCAATGTCTGATATATCAGACAAAAAAACATGATCAAGAAACGTTGTATTTTTACTTGCCTGAATGAGTTGAGTATAACCTAATAATTTTTTGGAATTTTTTTTTTAATGGTCGTGGCGTGTGGGGCACTATTTTCGGAAAAAAGCGTGGCGGGGAAAGGGTTAAACCACCACCAGTCCGAGAAAGACTGGAGCTTGAACTTAAGCCTATAAAATAGACTTGTAATAAGATCTCCAGGATCTAAATAAAAGGGCTGGTCAATAGCCACAAAATGCTGGCACCGGCTCGTCCCAATCGGCTGTGAAGGGAAAACCGGGGAAGTTTAGTGGGTAGTGGACGCTTTAGTCTCGAGTCCCACACACGGCCGCAGATCTAGCTAGCCTGCGGTTATGGTGCATAAACGCATTCTCCTCCAAAAAAAAGGATCAAATAAAATCATGGGTTTAGTATTTATCTGTAAATATTTATTGCGTGGTTGCTTCAGTACATGCTTTGTTGGATGTGGGGCTAAACCTGCAGATAAAAAAGTGTATATTATTATCCAAAAATCATTCAAGTTTGTAATTTAATACATTGTAATAACGTTACCTATACACACACTCTGTCAAAGACGCATCAGTTTGTAAGCAAATCATGTTGGCCGAATTGTAAACAAAAAAAAATATTGTGAAAGGACTGTTCGCGAAAATCCCGAAAAAGGACGGCGTGCGGCCATCCCGGATTTAGGGATTTCGCTTATCCCGTCTTACAGTTATCCCGCATATAAAATACATGCTCTTCCGTACCAGTCGAACATTTTACACGCGTGTATGAGGTGGGGAAATAAATAATGTAGCTTGTGACGAACCATTTGAGGCTTTGATACACAAGGACCGCATTTAAATAATCATTTTTGGCAACTTGGAAGTTATACAAGGAAAGATATCCTACCATACTAAAGGTTCTTTATAATCAATTATATTAATTTCAATTATCTAAACAGAAACTTTCTTAAGACTAAATCACATACGTTCTACTGAACCACTTTAAATTTTATTAAAATTAAAAAAAGGGAAAAAGTTAGTAACTAACATAAGGGTTATTGACCACTTTAAATATGTAAAAACACCTTTACCCTTTCATATAATCTGCTAATTGAAAATGCTTAAAAAAATGTCGCAACAAGCTTGCTAGCTTTTATTCGTATCCATTAGCGAACGGCTATCCCCAATTAATCTTAAAAAAAACAGAACGCACCTTCAAAAAAAAAAAACTAATCCGCCGTACTCTGGGCGGCAATAGCCAGAGCTCAAAAAAATAAAGCTTGCTAGCAAAAATGTCGAATAAAAGTAGCTCACACAGAGCATCGCAAAATATCCCTATGAACTTATCAAATGGCTTAGCTTAGACAACCAACCACAGATATTCAAAATAGCAAGGCTCAAACTCCATCCTATAATGCGGAGTCTTCGTCGCCTTCTAGACAGGCAGCAAGCAGCTGTCCCTCTGACGCGCTACACATACATAAATTTAGCTTCAATCGCGTTCGGAGCCATTAATCGCGGATTCAGTTTGGACGCACCTTTAATGTATGCTCGCACTTAGGGCTGAGCGAGATTTTTAGAACGATGTCAATATCTGATTCAGACGGACGTTATTCAAAGTTCCTGTTATGGAAATGCAATTAATTGTTAATCGTTATTATGTACTGAACGTTACATTTATTCCAAGGTTTAGCTCTACAACTTCCAAATTATCGTATCCTTTAAAAAACCCTCTTATTGTATACGATATTATTTTCTGGAGAAGTGAGATTAAACATCGACCTATAATATAGGTCCTATACCTATCTCTTTGAATTGTACAATAATTCAAGGATAGAGACTTTATAATCCCATACCTGTCCGCGA
Source organism: Mecyna flavalis (assembly GCA_949319885.1). Lineage (NCBI taxonomy): Eukaryota > Metazoa > Arthropoda > Insecta > Lepidoptera > Crambidae > Mecyna > Mecyna flavalis. The sequence goes on from OX439426.1 coordinate 15,976,214, forward strand.
AGATAACAAAGTTTTACCACTTGCACGCGCTGTTCAGTCGTGTAACTTGCCATGGTGATTTGGCATGGGTGGCTGAATGATGGACGGAAGATTTGACAAATGTCACCGGGACAGGATGGCTGCCAAAGGCCGCCAAAATCTACCCGTCCTTATTGAAAAACCCTTTACATAATTTATTAAGTTGATCCGGCGGTAATATAAAATATTTCTTATAAAATTCTCCAATCCAGGCAACCCTACGTTCTAAATCCGCCACTACACGCGCCGGACTATGGCTCCACCGGTGTATCTCCTGAGATCTGATAAGATTCAAATAAGGGATTAGAACGAGACGGAGCGAGGATTTGCCGCCGACACGTGTGTGTGCGAGAGAGACGGAAGACGGGATTATCTCGACGGACCGCGCGAGCCGCGTATGCAGTTATAAAGATGGACTTGGTTTTTGGAGCCGTGGCTTCGAGTGACGGTTGAAAATGTTACAAGTCAATTTAAACGTCAACTTTCACTTATGTTATCACACTAGTTTACCACCTAGAAAAGTATACAGTGGTTAGATTAATCAGATTCTTCCCTCCGGTGCGATTCTCTCTTCCGATTGGTTGTCAAACATGTCTATTCGCCTATTCCTGTCACTCAATAAGACCAAGGCCAAGGGTTAGTTTCCACTGATAGATAAGGTCGTGATATTTTATCTGTAAGATATCAATAATGTAATGCCAAATATTCTTTTTGAAAAATTTACAAATGCGTTAACATCTAATACATCTTTTTTCTAAGAAACTTGCCAAAATCACCTACGTTATACACTTTAGTATATATTCTGTGGTTATACTTAAATAAAGGAAGCATGGCGCAAAGTTTAAGTTTCTATTTCTTATAATATCAATTAAGTAGTTTGGACTGTGTCACAGAATAATTTTTTTTTTTGTACATATTTAGATAAAAGACACAAAAATTTTATAAATGTACGTATAGTATTATCAACGAGGTTCATTTACTAAGGCAAAGATCGTATTTTGAGCGACGTAAAAACCTTAGAAGTGAATAAACCCGTCCCTATGTAATCGCCGTCGTCTGTCTGGGCTTAGGGGCGCCCTTAACAAAATCTTAATCCCTACAAAGGGTTAGTAATATTATCTTATTATACTCACAAGAAATAAGCCTTTAATTCGCACCGTTTCCTTTATAAAATATGGCTGGGTAACGAATTTAGTTTGTGTTACTGCCTGTTTTGTGCCCAGCTGTGTTTTAATGTTTGTTTGCATAATGTGTTTCTATATTCATATGACTATTGTGTCAGGGTTCTAAATTCTGTAAAAAATAAATATTGTTTTTTTTTATGCCGAACTAGATTAAGTTTTGCCTAATATGGAATGATGATGAATATCCTCTTTGATTTAATCAGCTCACATTCTGGTATTCAAATTACTAGACTAATGACAAATTAAGCCATAATTTCCTTTCATTCAATAAGTAGGTACACCGCAATTTCACATACAAATTCATAAAAACGGGTTCCCACTTGACCGCAGGGCGAGAGTACACGCACGACAATCCGCCACCGCCCATAAGCCTAATCTTGACAAATGGTCCGGATCATCCGCCAGTGTGCACCGGCCACGCTTATTTGTCCACATGACTCGGCCGACTCGATTTTTTATCGATTGATCAGAGGCTCAGCTGATTGCCTCTCTCTGTTGTTGCCGACAGATTAAATACTCACACGTAGACGCTTACTCACACACGCGTAATATGAAACCGAATTAAAGTCGAGCACAAAAGAATAATCATAAAAGATTTGCATTATGATACGCACACTACCGCGAATCGCGGAATCGGCAATCGATTGTAAACTTTAAATGTAGGTGAAGAAGGGTGTTTTAATGCGTCAGATGTTATTGTGTGAGTGTGTGTTTTCGTTAAGCCGAGTGCATACCTCAACTAAAGAGGAGGATTATCTTCAAGTGATTGATGGTACTCGCCCCACTACTCGGGTTATACTCGTGCGTCGTCGTGACGTAGTCAAATATATTGCCTTAAGTTGTATCCAATTCAAAGAATTGATTTGATCGATCTATTTTTTTGTCTTACATTGAGACATTAAGGGGTATGATGGCTAAGAAGATAAATCATAAAGAGAAGGGTTCCCTAGGATTTCTTTTTTATAGTCACAAATTAATATTTTTAAAGAAGTTTGCTTGTTCAGAACAGGTTTTAAATAAACTTTAAATCATTTGTGGCATTATTTAGCTATGATGGTTTTTACACTTTGCGTTAAATTGTACCTACTCATAACTTTTGCCAAGACTTGTTCAATACACATAATACATCATTAAAATTATACTCAAATAATGTCAGCATGTATAAAACGCATGCTACGAAACGTAGCATTTTGTAGTCGATCTCTCAAAATCTTCGCTTAGATAAAGTTGGTGACACACGGTCTGCGCGGACGATAATATTGATATTCGGTATGTATTACTGTATACAGAATACTGTGCCATGTGTGAAGTCGCTCATACAACTACATACGCCATCGACGGAAAAAAACGTACACGATAAAACGGAACAGTAAAACAGAGACATGAACCACTCAACGCCGAACCGGCACTCGCGTGCCGCATAACAATAGATTTTCTATTGTGTCTGGTGTTCCGGGGCTAGAAGGATTAACATTTTTTCTCTTTATGAAATAGCGGACAGACGAGCATGCAGCACACCTGATGGTAAGTGACTACCACCGCCCATCGACACCAGCAACACCGAAGAAATCACAAATGCGCTGCCGGCCTTTAAGGAAGATTAATTTTATTATACCTAACTTAAATCATCATCACACATCTCAGCTCGCAGTTCCAACGCAATCACAAGTAGCGATCGCGACCGGCAACAAAGACTCGTCCCGTCGTAAGTGAACACACACACGCGAGCTAAGTAAAGCTCCCGATCCGGATGATCTGGGATTAGGCGCCGGCGGCTGCCCACCGTCCGGATACATCTCCCTGAGGATTATTGCAATCCGGATTTTGTTGAATAACTCGCCAGGGATTCGTGTTATAACCGTTATCCTTGTGTCGGCGTATAGCGGAGCGGCAAGACGTAATATAGGAAAGAATTTTGTGCTGTTGAATGGTAAAATAGCATTTTTTTTGAGAAAAATGAACTTAAGTATATTTTTCCTAAAGTTTACAAGTAGGTATTAGGTATTTTCTAATAGACTTCGTAAAAATTGAGATGGTCCATATAGACGCAAAAGCCCGCGAAAAAATTCTTTTTTTGATAAGTAAGGATTGCCGGTGCGGAAATCGAACTTACGGTTCGGCCGTTCAAACGGGATTTCGGATCTACCAATCCAATAAGTGTGTAAGCTTTTAGGCAGACGTCTTTTGTACCTGTTATCTGTAAACCTGGGTGATTCATTATCATCATCATCGAAAATAAAATAAAAATCGCACGCATCGCATTTTCTACTTCCAAAGCAATGACGTTCAATAAACAACTAGACACCCAATCTCTAGAAAAAAAATCCTCAAAAAACGTCCGAGTGGCTTTTTGACACTGATGACATTAACACATTCGTTAAAATTAACACCTTATCTCGTGGCATTTAGTGTTTAATGTCAATTGTATACAACTAAACGAAAACTCTGCCCAATAGTCGGGTGGGCAGACTTTTGCTTCGGACAATATTTGAGCGTGATTGTAAGTCTAGTTATTTAATTGAACGTCATTGTTCCAAAGCGATAAAGTTTTAAACCTCGACATGTTTAATTTTGACACGACGACAATTCCTCGACTAAAGTAAATTGATACTTCGCTTATTTAATGATTGATAATTTCGAAAACAAGTTTCTAACGTTGACCAGTAGCATCATGAATTTTAAAGTGGCCACCCAGCCATTCATATCCACAAAATTGGTCTTTAGTGGACATTGCGTCATTATGAACTCGTTTTCTCTAATATTGGACAAACAAACTATCATCCTAATTTCTTATGATAGATGTTAATCGAATCTTTACTGCTTAAATCGGGTGAGCGAGGTTAAGCGATTGAGATTCCATTTGTGATATTGGATTTAATACGTTCGTGTGTAAAAATATTTTTTATTTTGAGCTTTATTTTGATTTTCAATTTAGGTTGCTTACTCATTGGTTATTCGGCAGGATATTAAAGTACTTAAGTAAGTACGAGTACTAACACCGATTAATAAATTACTTTAGCTAGGGGCTAAGCTAAAATGTAATTTAATAAATAATAAGTCTATTAATAAGTCGTTGCATTCGATATAACATAAATATTCTTTATTGCACACAAAAACAAATAAAAATTACAATAAAAAGAACTAAAATGTGAACAATATAGTCGGTCTTATCGCAGACAACCCCCAAGTAAAGGACTAAAGAAAGAATGGGTATATCAATGCAATGTAATGGGCATATATTGCTTTTACATTACAAAGGTATCGCTCAAGCAAGCCCGCCTGATAGTAAGGCCTCGGCCTCGAATTTCGCGGCCAGCGGTGCTGCAGCGGCAGCGGCGAGATGTTCGAATTGTTCGAATCCCGCCCAGGACAAACAGTTATGTAATGAACATTGGTGTTTATTCTGTGTCTGGATGAATGTAGTATGTATCCATCTGTAGTACCTCCGTTATTTTTGACACAAGTGCTTACTTTGGGGTCAGATTAATGGATGTAATGTTTTCCCATAACTAATGTTTAACTGTTGTCTGGACATAATAGCTATGTGATTGGGGCTGTGTAAATAGTGTCCAAGGATATTTAAATTTATTTTATTCGATTATAATCTCAATACATCCTCGTGGAGTCTGCTTATAGTAGAAAGCGTTGGAAGTACACATCCGCACATCCGCAGGTACCCGGATCAGAGCTAAGCCGGATTACCGCCCGGCGGATCTGGATCTACGGAGGTCGAGAATATTATGGCCGTGAAATATCGGGGACGTGGAACAGTCGAGCCTTGGACACGTATTATGAATTTAGCAGTCGATATATTATTAATAATGGCGGTGGATAGAAGTATTGGAAAAAAGTTAATGTCTTAAATGATCGGCATTTTGGTAGCTCTTTTAGGTTAAGTAGGGAGGGCCACTAGGGATCTTCCGATACTAGTAAATACGAGTATGTACTCGATACTTTTTATTCGATACCAAGTACTTTTAGCATCGAATCAATCTTGCGATACTTACTCGGTATCGAAACAAAAGTAGTTGGTATCGAATCGAATCAAACCTGACTATATTATTATCTTATTTAAAATTTCCGAACGCATCAGAGAGAACGAGACCGGCAGCTTTTTTCTTTCGCTCGGTTGGCGTTGCCGTTGGTCGGTTGGTTCGGTAGACCGACAAACTTATCTGTTCCGGTGGCGGCGTCGCTACTGTCGTTTTAGTACTGTCATTAAATTTCGTTTTTGTGTTGCAAAAACTTACATTTCACGTAGTTTCAATCTTGGCCACCGGAACCGATAAGTTTGTCGTAAAAGCGGACATGTGTGACGTGCCGCCATTTTATTTTCTTTTGAGTTTGTTGAGTTATTTTGTTTGTCAATTTACGTTGCGTCTAGCCAGTGTCCAGTTGTTGTTTGCAAATTTAATTTTATGTTGTACTTCATTTGTTCATTGTTCCAATTATCATGGCACCACCGAAGTCAATAATATGGACATATTTCACTAAAACCAATAAAAAAATAGTTTTATTTTTGCCCTCATGAAATTATTATCCTTGATTTCATTAAAAAAAATCTAAAAGTATCGATAATATGTATGAGTAGGTATCGATACTTTAGGAGTATTTATATGAGTAGTATCGAAAAACTATTTGAGTACTACTCATATGAGTAGGTATCGATACTTTGGTGGTATCGGAACATCCCTAGGCCACCTGAGATAACCTAGTTTCTCGGGTGGCCTTCCCTAGGCGCCACCCTGACTTGAGACCTCTCAAGTCGGGGTACCCGTATGGGCTGGTCAATAGCCACAAGGCTGGCAACGGCTTGTCCCAATCTTGTGTGAAGGGGAACCAGGGGAATTTAGTTTTAGTAGGTAGTGGACGCTTAAGTCCCGAGTCCCACACACGGCTGCAGGTCTAGCTAGCCTGCGATTATGGTGCATAACCGCATTACCTTCCGAAAAAAAAATTTAAACTTTGGTAGAGCCATGCTGCTGAAAGTTACTGTATGCGCAGGTTTAGCTAGCCTGCTATTATGTTGCCTAAACGCATTTTCTTTCGAAAAAAAAAAATTGTTTTTATACATTATTATTTATCACTGTTTACATTCCGACACACCCTAATGCAAAAACAAGTTTTTAATTTTATTATTGACACCTCGTTCAGATTTTTGCAATAAATTAAATTTTGAATGCCCACATATTATATGCAAAAGATAAACTTATCTCTACTGAACAAACTATTTTTTATTTATTGTATAATAAATTATAAGTATTCACTTTTAATTTACGACTAAATTCATACCTTTTTTACTTATTATAATTCACGCCGTACACCTGCCCACAAACTGCCCTAACATACACGTACGCAAACCTATGTACGGTCAAGAACATAAATTGGCAACGTACTAATGTGAAACCACTATAGTTGCTTACTTTACAATTCTTTTTTTTCAATTATATATGATGATGACGAGCCATTAGGTGTAATGGTCGAGAATTCGGCTATTACACCAGGGGTCGCGAGTTCGATCCCTGCACGGTACAAACATATTTTGTGCGCATGAACATGTCTGTTTGTATCGGTCTGGGTGTTTCTATGTATAATAATTATGTAGGTATGTATTTACAAAAAAAATGTAAGTAAATGTTTATCCGTTGCCTGGCACCCATAGCACAAGCTAATGCCAAAGTTTAGAGATGACTATGTGTGAATAATGTCCAGAGATATTTATTTATTTATATCTATCGAACTTTGTATTTTTCGCGCTTCGGTCAATTTTCACCGCCGTTTAAATAGTTGTGTTTATTCTTCTTGGTGATAAAACCTTTGAACAAAAATTCCTTACCTAAATTCAGAGTTATAGATTGTGACAATAATAATAAAGTAGCGTCATTGAGTGATTGGATAAACCAATATAATATTTAATTTCACGACGAACGTGTAAACGATAATCTCAGAATATATGACTCTTATCCGAATTACAGCTACGGCGGATTATCTTAAGGATAAAACAACTACTTACAAAGTTCACTATAATAACGTATGAGTGAGCGAGTAAATACAGGTACGAGTATATATTCTCTATTACCTTAATCACATATACCGCTGAGAGAGCAATTTATATCTTATAGCAATTTATTAATCATGTTTATTACACTTATATTGGGCATACCAGTCCCAACTTCGCATAGATTTTAAGAAAATTTTACCCTGATAATAACCAACACAACAAAATAAAACTAATTTGGTGATGTTGTCCTGAGGTTAAAAGCGCACATACATTTTTGCGATTCATATTTATTTAAAAAAATCTTTACTTTTAAAGACCGAGCGGAGTGAATAAAAACTCAAGCTATAAGTGGACGTACGAGTATTTGGTCTCCAGTAGTGAGAAAAAGAAATTAAAAGGACCGATGGACGTGGCGTCTCTACTAAAAGAGAAGAAACCATAAATATTAAGAATGTGGATACTAACTCCTATCCATTCTCATACTATAGTCTAGTCCAACAAGTAAGCAATCTTAGTCAAATCAGCCACTTACTGACCGAACTGCCAGGACGACATAAATTATACTTTGTCCGATATATAAAAAAAGGCCTCTTTGACCCACGCACAAAAGTAAAACTGTCGAAAAAAAAATTAAAACAACAAAATAAAGAGGCGAACACAATTAAATCGATAGCTGTACGTGTTACACACACAGCGGCGAGGGGATCGCGCGCTCATCCGGATCATCCGGGGCGGATCAGCCTCGTGTCGCCCGGAGATAAAGCCGAACTACCCCCACGTAGCCCGTGTGTGCGCGGGTTTATTGTACGTCGCTTGGACGGGTGGCAGCCGTGACTTTAAGTTCAAATTTAGAATTTGCGCGGAATTGTTGACTGTTTTCTTTATTAAACTGTCATTTTACATTGTGCCTGATTTATTTTACGAACTACGTTAATAAACTATTTTTTTGGCATCAACTGATACGTACATTTTTTGTTATTAAACAAAGAAACTACGAGAATAATTGCTTTATAAAATGCAATGACGTTCATTAAATTATGATAATAATAAGTGTTATTATTAAAAAATACCGTTGAAAATATATTTCTCTACGATGTTCTGCGATTCTATGAATTTAATTTATTTTTATTTTAGAACTAATCCCATGTGGTATAATTAAATAGTCTAGCTCTTTTTATATATTACTAAAAAAAAGTCAATTCCGGGTAATTTTTCATACTGTCACGTACTGTCTCTATGAGTTTAAAATGCTACTTAATTTGATTTGTTTTCTTAAAATAAATTTTAAATTATCCTACTAAGCAGATACATTATGAGTTTCCCTATAAGGTTAATAGTCTGCCTCATCAAACATCGGGTCATTTAGTCAAAATGGAAATATGATATATTATAATTTCAGAGAAAACCTTAATCTATGGCTATCCAAATACTGGCATTTAATCGGCCATCGTCTTGTTAAGACGGCACATTATAGGTTATTTACATTCAACTTTTGAAACTACCGTTGATTTTAGCAATAAAGCTATGCTTTACTACTCAGGTTATGTCTTACACACAAAATAAAAAAAATAATACGACACAATAAAAAACATAAATCGGCTTATCTGTATAAAACCGGCTTATTCGAATAAAGAAGGGTCAGAAAAAATCGTGATCATTTCTTTTTGTATTATAACTTTTGAATAAAGATTATAACGAATAACGATTAACATTTCTGGTAGGCAATTCTCTTGGTTATCATTTTCAAAAATAAATAAATTCGCTTTAATTTGTTTAAGCGTGCTTTAGAATTATAAAAATAGAATAGGAATTTTAGATACCTTTATAATTATTAAAGATTGCATTATGTCGGACAGCACGTGGCGTTCCTTTCCTATCTTTTGAATAAATTTCTTGTTATATTAATTACAATTCAACTAGAAACATAAATGTCTTATCAATCATGTTTACCTTCCCACGCGCCTTAGAAGGATAACAATTTATTTTCTAATTATGTCTAGTTAGGTAATAAAGAAAAGAATTAACATTCATCTTTCTTTATCCCTAGTATTTTTTAAATCTTCCTGTGACTTATTATTTAGTATAAAAGTTTAGCACTCCTAGCTCGAAAAAGACTATCAAATTATATTACTCGACGTTTTGTTTTCATTTTACAAGCTCCTTATTCAATCATCAAATTCCTCGAAGGTCTCATGGTCTAAGTACCATTAGACCATCTGTCGGTGGTCGGGCAAAAGTTCCGCGTTTTTCAATCACTGGTCTGGTTTCTGATCACACATCTGCATTTGGCAAGCCAGTACCAACCAATATGACGATTAATTCATTTTCCTGTTAGAGGTATTGCCCAAGTGAATAAAATAAGCTTTTTTAATTCATTAAAATTGCTTCTTCTGCGGACGGTACCCAGGTACGAATTGACAAAAAGATATATCTCCGACGTGGAGCGTAATCCGTCGGGCATTGTGCAACGGCTAATCGGCGATCGACGGCGGGTCGAAATTAATAATGATTTATAACGGCCGATTAGACGCGTTAAGCATTAACTCAGTCGCAGCCGGCGACTTCTTTAGTTTGCACCTCCGACCACGCAAGGAGCCCTAATCTCGCCCGCGAGACTTCTTGGCAAGAGATTAAGATACGTACTTGTGCTTGCAATCTTCTTTCGTTGCGATAAAGTTCATAATAGATTACTGTAGTTTTTATAGTACAATCGCACGCAATTTTTTTTATTGCAATGTGTAACAAGACTAGCAGATCGTACACCTGATGGTAAGCGCCACGTCTGCCCTTAGACAGTTCAGGGTACTTAGTTGACATAACCTAAATGGCTTACATATTGCTGCGAAAGGTAGACCAGTTGCAACCGACGACTTCTTTGCATTTCCAACCACGCAAGGAGCCCTAATCATGCCCGTGAGACTTATTGGCTAGAGATAAAGACAGGTAAAGTACGAATGCATTGCATTTTTTGCAGTTAGGTCAAAAATAGTATTTTAGTGAAGCTAAAGCAAAGACAATACCGAAATCTTCTTTTTCACAGTTTTGACAGCTGCTTGTGAATTTGTTGCCATTTTTGTATACACGCAAATAAGAACCTTGGTAGCCAAATGCTTGTGAACTCTACTCCAAAAGAATTGATGGCTCTATTTCTGTTTTTAGAAATTGAATATTTCAATTTGACAAATGTGCACATTAAGATACTGTCAATGTGTTTGACATAGAAAACATTTCTTATTAATATCCATTAAGATCTAAGATTAATAAAAATTCTCCGTATGTTATAAAGACGAACATTTATGACAATGAATGGACGTCCATTCAATATATTATCGGGGAAAAGATATTGTTATTCTTTAATTTAGCAAACATCAGTTTAATCCTGTAAAGGACCTAGTTGTAAATCCATATAGACTATTATTCGCGGGTATATAGTCCAGTGTATTATCCTTTAAGATGGTTGGTCTATATAAAACAAAACAATATTAGTTACATTCAAGCCTCATCAACTGCCGCCAAAACAAAATTACACGTAAATAAATTCGATTCGGTCCATAATGTTAGCTGCATCTATAGAGTTGCGTACATTCACAGCTTACTATGAACTTAATACCAGACGGGATGTACTGGATTAGATTTAAGGGGTAAAAGAACTAGAAAGAGACAGAACACCCAACGTCCGCTCGCGACAGAAAGGGACGTACGACCGGCGGAGATTTAGAGATTATGATTCATAAAGAGAAGAGAATGAATGGAAAATTATTACGGAGGGTATAAGCGACGGGTATTATAGTCTATGGGAAGCCGATAGCTTGCTCTGGATGCCGATTCAAAGATAACTGGTCGTGAAATTAGGTGCGCGGATTTTGGGGTCCCATTCATTAGGAGCACTAGGGATTTAGGATTAATTATACGGTGGTTCTGGCGGAATTTGGTGAATTATGACTACAGTTGAATATTTTTGTTGTTATTAAGGCCTGACGCTGATTTTTATGGTGACCGATGACGCTCCTCTCACTGACTGGTGTTCACAGAAAACCAGCGTCTTGGCTTGGGCTTGCCCTTACCTTGACACATGCTGAGTGAACGCCAATTTGGTCTTATTGTCACTATCATTTTTTAATATTGTAATAATAATTATGTATGTCTTGATTGTACAATGCGATTGTGATAAGGATCAAATAAATCTTATTCTATTCTATTCTATTCTATTCTATTCTATTTGAGGGACTTTGCGTAAGAATCCAGGGAGTACAGCTTTACTAGAATTTCAGTTAAAAATTAGTAATAATTCGAAATCGTTCATAGTTATTGCAGTAACTTACGTAACTACGATATTCCATTAAGGAATCTTACAAATTATAGCTCAATAGATATCTATAATACAAACTCCAGCAATCAAATTTAATTGAAATTGGTAATCATTGAGCACATACTTACGAGCTACTAATGTTAACTATAGGTACGGTGACAAAGTATATAGACCCTAAAATGAAAATTCTTACAAATACACAAGTGTTATATGCGACATCATTAATAGATTTTATACAGTTATAAATTTAAAAATATAAACAGTAAAGGAGTGAACAAGACAACAACACATCAATGGTGAAAAGTTAATTTATTGGTTAGCACCGCCTCATTGGGGATGCGCGTGCTCGATCTCAGAATCAATTACATGTTTTATTACTTTGTAATAATCTGCATTTACCTTCGAATCTCATACTTAGGCCTGGTCTGCACGTGGGGGCTATATATCTTTTGATATCGTAAACGTCTAGGTTGCTTTGTGTAATAGATAGATAGATAGATAGATATACTCTTTATTGCACAAAATTATAAAAGAAAAATATGTTACAAAATTGGATGATGCAATGTAGGCGGACTTATTGCTAATAGCAATCTCTTCCAGTCAACCTTAAGGTAGAGTAATATTAAACGGCTAGTCTAGATGCCTTACTTGTTATTAGATTGATAGTTAATCTTTGCACTTTTTTGCCTTTGTCCCACATTGGATTTGACACTAATGTTTAAAAACAACATATAAATAAACCTTGACCTATATTTGCACTTATTTGCCTTTTAAAAAAACATAATTATGAAAAGATTTAATTCAAAGAGTTTTTTTCGAAGTCTATTTCATCAAGTATCAAATTAGGATTGTGCTGCTTTCTTTCATCGTAATCAGAATTGAATAATCGAAATCAACAACAAACTAGGGTAATAAAATACTTTACTATAAAATTAACTTAGACACTAAAATTAAATAAGTGCGGATGAATTATTTTCAATGGAGGCTTACTAATAATAGGCTTGTAAAGAGGCTTGCAGTGGAACATTATTAGAACCTTTTACTTAACTAAAATAATGAGTTTCACGCTTATAAAAATATGGTGTATTTTAGTACTTATTGACACATTTTGTTATTATAATAGCTGAAATAAAATATTATTAAATTTTTATATCATCGTCATCAGCCATACGACACCTATCTGCTAGGCGTAGGCCTCCTCCAACGATCTTCATGACGATGCGACTTTGACAAGATCGTCGGTCCACCTAGTAGTATGGGGCCTTCCCACGGAACGTCGAACGAAATTTTATATGTATTTTATTTTCAAAATACTTGAATACATAGATGGGCACCAAAACGCACCAGTGTACCCCAGCCTACAAACGCGAAGATATCGGTAAATCAATTATGGCATCAGATTAACGAAGATGAGCGCGGGAGACAAAAGGGCGCGGGCCGCGCGGGTCGCGCGTGACTCCGAATAATGTACGCGACTATACCGACTTGTTGAACGCTCGGTGTGACTGTACCGAGCTCGCGCATTAATTGTTACGAACCAATTTTTACAAACGAGAGATTTCTTTTTTTTATTGGTAACGGCTTCGGCTTATTGTGCCATTCTGCCTCTGTGAGTTTTACGGTGATTTTTCGTAATTTCTCTTTGGGTTACATAAGTTCAGTTTCAAAAGTTCAAGTGTAAAACTTTTTATTACTGTAATAGAAGAAAAGTTTGACGAATTCGTAAATGTTGTATTTAATCAGCATTTTTTATTGAAAATTGGAAAAACTAAATAACATGAAACGCTAAAAAAGGTTCTAAGTTCAAATCTCAAAGTCAATTTGACAACATTTATGATTGGAGATAACAATGCATTAACATCAAATTTTTAAAAAAATACATAAGGGACACATTATAATACCTAAAAATATTATTATTTTAAATTTTCGTGGACTAACTTTAAATAGTTATCAAGTCATGTGGGCAAAAACATCTTCGCTTACGTAAGAACTTATGTGTCAGAAGAAAAAACTCACCAGTGATGCTTTTGTTGAGTAGATTATTGAAGGCCTCCTTTTTTGGAGAGAGGTGAGGGGTGTGAGGAGTTCGCTCATGATGCACCGGGGCCGACGGAGGCCGCGGCACCGCCCTCTCCTCCGGCGACCGACGGGGGGGAGTCTTGCTTCGTCTCAGCTCTGATGATAAATTCTGGAAAGAACAAGTTCCATTAGTTCAAGAGTTTAATGATATTTGGACGGATGTCAGAGTCAATTCGAAACAACCAACATGGAATAAAGAAAAAGAAATGTATATTAAAAAAACAAACATAAATAAATTTGGGAACAGGGCAGGAGGAAGAAGAAGACATTTTTTTCTAGTTTTAATTAATTAGAGATTTGTTAACATACTATTTGCGATAATTTAGTGTGGTGATTATTATTTTGATGCAACACTTATTTATTTAATTAGACTTTTTAAATAAAAAAAATATATTATCTTGGGGTACATTATAAAGTCCAAAAACAGTAGTAGGTTTATCCTTTTCTTATATAAAGGCCTATGCACTTATATAAGTCAATAGAAATAACTTGGCTGGCTACCTTTGCATCTCATCAAACACATCAAATTAAGATATTAATCAGTATTGGCTAAATGCCTATTAGACTATGATGCTGCTATGACTAATTTTTATAGGCAATATAGAAGCTATTATTAATGGATTTATTACAATTATCATTCTTGATGGACAACAGAAGTCCACGCAAACCAAAATTGTATTTTTAATTTCGATGAGAAAGAAAATTTAAGGAAAACGGATTTTTAAAATGTAGTCAGTATCTTTGATAGTACCAATAAAAAAGATAGTCACCAAGTGCAACCAATAACAATATGCCATAAATATCCGCAATTCACTTAGATATCATTGCAAAGCGAACTATTTAAAATGAGTGCCACGTATCAGACGTCAGACGTACATAAAGGAAACCTAACACAATTAAAGTAACTGAATAAAGGATTAGAATTTTATTGCCCTAGAATCAATTCAGATGTTAATAGAAGTTTTACATGGAGTAATAAAAGTAGCGGTGAGGGCAGACCGTCTTATTGGAAGTTAATCCACGTATATCAAGCCGTGTATACAAGTCAGGCGATGGCTAAGACCAAGTTCAGTGCTATGATAATGAATAATTCTACAATTTGCGCTGGGATACTTGCATACTGCATCGTTGCGTATGCGTCGCGGCTCCCCTCTGGCTCCGACGTGCACCACATACGAGTGTACCCGAAGACCGTTTTTCATTAATTTTTATAACGTAACTGTTTTTTCTTTCAGTGATTGGTTAGCGGACGACGGCTAATGTGTCAACCGCGAAGTTCGACGGACCCATGACGTATGAAATGAGTGTGCATTTATTCTTGTCAAGGATTTATTGTTTAACGAACAATTTATAGAATCCAACGGGATGTGTCGAAATTGTGAAATTCATTTACTCGTAGCACTTCCCAACTGTAACTAATATACTAGTACAAAGTTATTTAAAATAAATTCCTTTGAATTCCAATAATAAAGGTATTAGTCATAACTCAACCTTAGGTAATTTTCCTTGCGTTCTTATGTAATGGAATGTTGGAGATACGTACAGAGTGGTCATTCTACCCTAATAATTATGATTAGCGCCTTGCCGTTGTGAACTACTAAATATAATTTTTCATGCTATTTTTACTTATAATATCATTTGAGAACCGGCTACGTCACACAGTGACAGAGGTGTAAATTATTAAATTGACGACATATTCGCAAAGCATCAATGAAAATAGTCTATAAATAAATAATATGGGAGGTTTGAAACAGCACGAAAATTTCAAATTAGCACTTCCTTTTCAGAATGGAAAAGATAAACGGAAAACCCGAAGATTAGTTTAGCTTAGCAGGTTATATTTTTAAGAGTACTTATTCGATGCCTATACTGTTTTTCCATGAATCTATCGTCCCTATTTAATCCAAGAACTACGTGCTGGTTTACAATAGTTATGCTGAAAATAATACTGTCTTCATTTTCATTTATATAAAAAGGGTAAATCTTAATCAGGATCAGAACAATCTTATTGAAACAAATGATCATTGTATATTAATCTAAGAAAAGTCGAACCACTTAAGGCGAATCGAGATTCAAATTGGACACATGGGCATTGCGTCAGTCGATGCTAACAGTTCAGGAGTAGCACTGATTAAATTCATTGAGTATTGTTATACGTCGACTTGACCACATAATGGTGAATCTCGGACAAGTGATAGTGTTTTAATAAGGTTAGTGATGCGCAATGACCAATGACAGCCTACATTATGTTCGGACAGATTAAATTGGGAAGAATTTTGCAAATGACATGTTCTTGGTATTGTTTTCAGTCAGATACTTGTAATTGGTTGAGATATTGCCTCAGTTTAAATCTGTTATTGTATAAGTGAAGTTACAGATGAGTCATAGCTGCTATGATAATATTGTAGTCGAAGCAATCAAATTTTGTGTTAAATCGAATTAAAAAATCAGATGATTGTTTGACGTCAAATTACTTTGAGTAAATTTTTATAACCAAAATCCATGAGTGGAAAAACAAACTCATGTCACTTCCAGTCGTACTGTTGGATTTTCATTGAAGGATAATCTTGTAATGACGTTTTTTATTCATGATTAATTTTTTGTCATGTTTTTACTTCCATAGAATAACCAAATGCAATAGCGGTTCTTTTGTTCACAGCATAACCAACTCCAAATTCCATTAAAATGCTAGGTATATTTTCAGATGTCAGCGAAGGTACGAGATCCGCATATGACTATCCGGTCACACATTAAATAGAGTAGACAACTAGACAACTCAACAGAATTTTTGAGTCAGTATCCTTACTCCACTCTCTTCGGTCAGAACAGTAGAGCTGTGTAAGTAAGACTATCACGACCGATCATTTTGAAGCTAGAACAAAACAAGTGCACCAATACGAGAGCCAATAAAGCAGTGCGCACCGTCCATAGAACCGTTGATTCGCGCCACAGATACGTCTAATATCGTATTGGAATTTGTGATGCCGTTTGACCCCTGTTAACCCAGATTACGTTTCTCGGCGCCTGATTCGTCCTCCGTGCCTGATTGTGTTGTGACACAAACTGTAATGTATTATGTGTTAACTCTTGCTGCAATCACGGCAGGACGTACAATTACAATGGATATGTGCGCCGAACTTACAATTTGTGTGAAACGATTTGTGGTTGTATGTTTGACTTCGGACGTTTCAGTTGGGAGTCGACGTTTTTTACCGTTGTTTCACGGTTTGCTGAAAGCAGATCTTTTATTCATTTTGACGTTTCTAATCATTTTGTAACTCATTATAAAAACTGTCAGTATGTCAGTTTTATAGGAAAGCATTGTAGAAATGGTGACAAACACTGACGTTATTTTTATTAGTTTCCACTCACGGATTCACCTACTGATAAAATGTGTTATTTTAATGTATAAGCCCTATCAGTTACATTTCCGTTTATTCGTATTTGCGAGAACAACAAATATGTATGTATTCATCCTCACAAACTTTATAATTTATCATAATTTGTAGGATTATCTTCGAAATACGATTATTAAAAGCTAGTTATGTCTACGTATGATTCATTTTAACTAGTTCCTTGCTATCAACATTAACTTTTTGGTTTCGTTTATCAAGTTGTAGTTAAAAATATTATACTAAACTCCAACAATGTAATGTTTTTGTTCCATGTTTTTACGAGCAGTGATAGTAATGCTCTAAATACGGTCAATTTTGTTTATCACAATGTCTCGAAAACATCTCAATGATTTGGAAAATAATGCGCGTTAACTGGGACAGACAAACTAAACAAGCTATTTATCTCTATTGATAAAGCTAATGCGCTTCCGTGGTTAAATATTTGTTTTGGAACTGTGCTGTGGGAACTTTATTATTTTATCAATGAATACGTTTCACACTTCGATTGTAACTGATTCAATAATATTTGGGTAGTTAATTCCAAAAAATTAACGCTCTATAACATAAAAAATTAATTTATTCGTAGCGTCTTTGTTATCCAGAGAGAACACAACACCGCCAATATCCCCGTGCCTCCGAAAACACGTGAAGCCGTTCGTACTGTGCTTGAACTCTCTTCGGTTTCAGACTGCTTTTTTTATGTCAGAGGCGGCAAACGAGCCAGTGGGTCGCCTGATGGTAAGCAATCACCGCCGCCAATAGACATCTGCAACACCAGAGGGATCGCTGATGCGGGAGTGTGGGCCTCCGGCACTCTCACAAACCAGACGAAACACAATAGTAGTCACTATTATTTCACGCTGGTGTTATGTGAGAGGGTGGTACTTCCCCAGACGAGCCGGTCCATTTCGTACTGTAAACACTATAGTGACTGCTATCCTACCGTGCTACATACATATAAGAGGGAGCGAATAGTGAATGTATCTATGTTTGCGTAGTCATTAGTTTACTGTCTATACTAATATTATACAATAGAAAGGTTTTATTGTTTTTTTGATTAATGTATTAAATAGGCTCCGAACCTACTGAACTGATTTTAATAATTCTCTCACTGTTGGAAAGCTACACTAACCCCGAGTGATATAGGGTACTTTGATCCCGGAAATGTGAGGGAAAGGGTGGGAAATTTGAAAAAGAAATCACGCGCAGGTGGAACTGCGGAGGCGACCGCTAGTGCACTATAAACCTTAACCTGCGTAGTTGTTGATCGTAAAGATTAGCCGACGTTGCTGAAATTTAACTATGAAGAAATTACTCTAGGCTTTAATGTAAAGGCGTGAATATACAGCAAAATGTTAATGCCAAAGGATGGGCACAATTTTTCTAAAAAGTATTCTCTTGCAAAAATAAAGACAATTCGACGATATTTCGGCGCTGACAACAGAAGGTTTGCTTACCTTTTTCGACCACTGCCATCGCTGAAAATAAACTGTGCAACGAGTACAATTCCAAGTTTACCTGCATGCATCTGCAAGACAAATCTAAGCGCAGATTAAACACACCGACGTAATGGGAGCGACGGCAGACATCTTTGTAAATATAATGAGAGACAATTATGAAAATGGTAGCTGTCAGCTGTTGAGCCGTTTATCTATTGATATTGTTATAAATATGATTCTGTTTGCTGATTTTGTAACGAGTTTATCTGTGTTTATCGTAGGGTCGTATTTATATTCGATTTTTAAGTCCTAGCCTACTGCTGTTTAATTAATCTAACCTATCTAGTGAGAGTACAGAAAAATACTTATAATTACTACATTTGCAATAGCTTTCGTTAGAAATGGGTTTTCGTGTAGGCTCCAAGTCATGAGAACTCATTAGCTCTATTTAAGTGCCACGGCTTATCCCATTCAGAGATTCGAGACTTCACCAGCAAGCATCACCCAAAAGCAGCAAGCCGAAGCTGCGGTGGTGGGCGAAAACCATCTGCGACGAAAAGCTCGTGTGGGACCGCCGCGGCGAGCCCCGCAGCGCCGGAGCCGTGACAGAAACAATGCATGCTGAACTATGGCTGAACTTGAATTATTAGAATTTGTCTTTTCATAATATAGAAAACGATTTTATTAAAACTAAATCGTCTAAAATATGTATATTTATCAAAGGTTGAGTAAGATTTAAAAACGTATAGATTTAAAAAAAATGGTTATTTGAAAATTTGATTATCAGCTATATGTCAATAGTTTTTTCGGTAAAATGAAAATATGGAAAACAAACATGTGACAAAACGATTTCGGTTTAATGAAACTCGTACTAAAAACATTCGGATTTAAGATAGGTAACCGCTGCCATACTATTATTTCAGTTGCTAGACAGGCATGCAGTCCACGTAATGGTTAAATCGGTGAGGTTTTTTCCATTGAGAGACACTAATGTCATTGCAAAGGACCATCGCTCAATGTGACTGTAGGCTCCTCTGATCTTCGGGCCCTCAATTATTATGAAGCTTTTTAAGGCTAGTTTTAGAATTACGTTGTTGCGCGTAGCGGCATACACTGTCGATTTTCCTTGCAGTTCAGATAGTCGCGATCTTTCAAGAACAGCGATACTTGTTGGTACGTGCGCAGACGGCTTGCTTGTCAGCGTCACTCTAAAACCAGCCAAAAGGTGTGCACTTTGTTTCTAATTGATCGAAAAAAATGAATTTTAATTACGTCACATACGTAATCTTACGCATGTCTGTATTGACGTAAGCCCAGACTTGATTTTTAAACATTTCCAATGATAATGTACCAATTGTAAACAATTTGTATTACAAGCGTGATAAAATCGACAAAAACGTTATGTTACAAAATTAGAACAGTTCCTGCCGATCCATTTGTACTGCCCAGTTTAAATAGCCGTAATGGTGTTATTTTTATGAAAGTTTAAATAAATAAATACTGAAAGTATAGGAGAGTAAGTAAGTTATAACTAAGTATGGTGTTTTATTTCCAAAACTGGGAATAAAAATTATCAATCCAATCTATCTTGCCGGTGGTGTTATGCAGCATTTCTCATGATGTTTTCCGCCAACGTCGAGCTTATGTTTTCTGTGCCGAGCTAATGGTAAATCCTACTAATATTATAAATGCGAAAGTCTGGATGTTTGGATGTTTGTTACTCAATCACGCCTAAACAGCTGAACGGAATTAGATGAAATTTGGCACACGTATATTTTACAACCCGGATTAGGACATAGGCTATAAAATTCCTACGGGAAATGTCTCATTCCCGCAGGATATTTAAAAATAAAAAAGAAATTACGCGCGGATGAAACCGCGGGCGGAAAGCTAGTTCTCACATAAATTCGAAACCATCGACCTCACGCATTTGAAGCTACGCATTAAACCACTCGGCTACCGTTAACTCAACATCTAACTTACAACTGAAGTTGTATAAAAATAGGAATAAAAAAAAATTAAACCGACTTCAAAAAAAAAAACAAAAAAAAAACTACCTAAAAACACTGAAAAGCAAAAAATAATTTTAATAAGACATTCATCAAATGCGCTTATTGTCTAAGCCTATTAATAACATTAAATTGTATTTACGTGCTAGGTAGGTACCTACTAATCTGTTTGAAGTCGGTGCCAAGCCAAATAGTAGGTACCCAGACTACGTACCTACGTCCGCGGATTATTTGTAACCCTGTATAATACATAAATTATTAGGTATGTATCATTTTTCATTACTTTTGGCTTGGCACCGACTTCAAACAGATTAGTAGGTACCTACCTAGCACGTAAATACAATTTAATGTTATTAATAGGCTTAGACAATAAGCGCATTTGATGAATGTCTTATTAAAATTATTTTTTGCTTTTCAGTGTTTTTAGGTAGTTTTTTTTTTTGTTTTTTTTTTTTGAAGTCGGTTTAATTTTTTTTTAAAAAAGTTTGTTTATTTTTCTATTTTTAGTGTGAATAATACGTAGGAGTGAGTAAAACTCTCTCATAATATTGATAACGAAAATACGAGTAAAATAGTAGAATTGTATTATTTGACAATATTAGGTATTCATTAAGTGTTCAGCACCATTCAGTAGACCAACTAAAGATGCAGCCCGCAAGAGGGACATAAGAATTAAGAAGTCGTACCCTTTAGCTTCCATCATCATAGTTGTACCTTCCATCATCAGCTTAGCTCCAAAAGTACATGAAATACAACTAACGGTCCACATATTCCTACAACACTGAAATAATTATCCCCTAACTCCTAACCGTTAAGGAGTTGTACCTTCCATCATCAGCTTAGCTGCAAAAGTACATGAAATACAACTAACGGTCCACATATTTCTACAGCACTGAAATAATTATCCCCTAACTCCTAACCGTTAAGGAGTTGTACCTTCCATCATCAGCTTAGCTGCAAAAGTACATGAAATACAAATAACGGTCCACATATTCTTACAATACTGAAAGAATTATCCCCTAACTCCTAACCGTTAAGGAGTTGTACCTTCCATCATCAGCTCATCAACATAAAGTGATGTCTATAGGACGCAAAAACTTAAATGGCTTCAGAAAAAACAAGTAACGCGTAGTGTGCGCCTATAAAATTTGAGGTTTGCCCTTGATTTTCCCGGGATCCCATCATCAGATCCTGACATAGTGACAATGGGACCACCTCGGAACTATGCACTTTCAAATAAAAAAAGAATTATATAAATCGGTCCACAATTGACGGAGAAATCGACGGACATACATAAAAAAAAAAAAAAAATACATACAGTCGAACATAGAACCTCCTCCTTTTTTGAAGTCGGTTAAAAACTAACAAAGATCTGGTAATCCGTCGAATATGGAGGCTACGCGTAACGATGACGCGCGAACAATCTAAAACCATGCGATAGCAATATTTGCCGAGTATTACCCGTATTTTGTACTGAGCTGAGCTCTGATTAATTTATGCCTCGGCTATTTGCTCGAGATAACATTTAGATGTGTCTCTTATTTGTATATCACGGAGGCTTATCTCTTAAATCTTGAGCTGTCAACGTGCCACGAAAACGCTTAAAGGTTTTTTCAGTGTTAACGTTACTGTATTTTTGTGGATTTTTCCTAATTTGTCTGATATTATTTAGGTATTTTGTTCTTCTGTCTTATCGGCTCCATATTTAACACTTGTCATTTTGTTCATTTAGAAAAAATGACAGGCGTTAATTATCGCTAAAAATGCATGTTCACTACCAACCTATAATTAGTCGGGTACCATTCCAGCCAAAAAAGTAGAACGCCATTTAATCTTCATAAATGCACTTGTGAAATATGTTAATAACTGTATTAACATAATTTAATAAGCAGATATGATTCGAAGAACTATTGCAGCCTTCACAACATTAGTCCATTTTGTTTTTTCATATTTATCCAGTGGATAAGTTTAGCAGATGTTCTTTAAGATCATATCATATGAATAATATTAAACACCTATGATACGTTAATTAATTAATTAATAGGTGTATGTATCAATGCGAAATATTTTAATTTGTTTTTTATTGCACCTCTTTAGGAAGAGGTGTGTATATTTCTGTTAGTGAAACGTTTTTTTATGCCGTTTAAGTTGTCAGAAATTACTTCAATAAATATGTAAAATTGCGAAATCACCCGAATCAGTATACACAAATAAGGTGGAGCTGACTTTTTAATTATTATAAGAAAACAGTCTTCAAAAACCAATTTAAAAATATAATCAGAATCCCTACAACATTTTATCATTACCACACTAATCACTATACCAGAATTAATAATAAAATGGTGTCTTTAAAAATTATGACACAGCCTCGAAGAGTCACGGGTTAAAATAAACACATAAAGATTATTTCAAAGAACGAAGATAAAGTGGTATCTACTTACTTATTGTTTTATCTACTACTAGTTACGTACCAAAATACAAGTGATGTGTGCATAAGACATCTAATGTTTACTGTTTCTTCATAGGAAAATAATTCATGGTAAAATAAACGAAATACCGATGAAACAGTTTTTTTTAAAAAAATTGATGAATAGCTTAAAAAAAATGCATTTTTGCGTTTCTTTCAAGCTGTAGTAGCCAAGTCCCTGCGCTGCATAAAAGCGTAAGACTAAATATTTAAGTAGATGTAATCGTTTTACTAATATGTAAGATATTTGGCAAGTCAAATGAGTGACTTGATTTAGCCAAGTCATGCTTTGGGCTAGTTTTGTCATAATCATGCAAATTCAAAAAATAATAATAACCAACTTATTCAAAATGCTGTAATCTTTTAGCTAAAATATATGTATTAATTGCCAATTGTATAGTTATAATGCGTGCTGTTAACCAGTATTGAAATTTAAGATAATTTTAATTCTTAACCAGTTACCTAAATAGAGACAATTTTGAACTACAATAACTTTATTTAGGGGCGAGCTTCAATAACACTTAAGTTCATAATTATCTGCAAAATGTCTCTTTTGTCAATTTTCAAAAACATAGGTAATTCAGTATCATTGTATTTTGATGGATAAACTATCACGAACTTATCTATCCCATCCCAATTTAGCTACCCATCTGAAGTAATTTGACTGGATTCCAACTAACTTAAACTCACTAAACAACAGAACATGTTCTGCGGAATATGTCTAAATAGGATTTAACTAGATCATACAGCGCAGATACAAGTTTTTATCATTTTTATTTGATAGATATATTATCACGAACTTATCTATCACGAATTTAGCTATATTACAACTCATTTTAACTCACTAAACAACAGGCCATGTTCTAAATGGGATTTAAGTCAGATACAGCGCAGATTCACGTTTTTATCATCTTCAAGCAACACCACCAATCGGCCAGTGCCACGGTCGTGACCCGTGTTTGTAAGCAGATCACGTCTATAGCCCAATGATTATCGGATAAGGTCTCTAAATTTATTTCGGGTCATTACGAATGGAATCACCAGTGGAAATTAACCAAATTATGTCGAAATGAATTAATGAAGTGAGCGATAGCGCGTTAAAAGCTGATCAGTCGCTGAAGTCAGTGACGTGGTTTTGGTTGGTTTAACATGATTTCAGATGTCTGAGTAAGAAGTGTACATGATAGGGTTGTTGTTAGATTGGTAGTTTCGGTTTCGGTTACGGAGCTCCCTAACATCCCTAGTTGGTGCCTCCTCGATCCAGTCAGCCTATTTCGACTGACAAAAGCAACTGTCTTTAGCATGACTCTACCATACATACAGCTTAATATTATGATATTATTATTTCGGTACTTGACTCGATACTACACCAGATCAGTTATTCGGATTTACTTCAAGCTGCTCGTATATGCTATATTAGGATCACCGTTAGGATATGACCAAATATTTGTGTAACTTTGGATAGTTATTTTTTTCAATGCAAACTTAATTTATCAGTGGAGACAATCATATTCTTTCTATACATATTATATTGTTTTAATAAGTGTTTATTAAAGAAATAAATTAAATTAATTATGAATATTTCATAATTTATTGAACTTACAAGTATGATGAAATCATGTCATATATTGCGCAGAACGTTGTAATCAGTAAAAGTATTGTTGTATTGGATGTACAGTAATGGATCTTTACCCTGTTCTAATTTCTGTTTGGTAACTTCTCAGTTGAAATAATACGCGAAGTTTACCACACTTATATCTCAATTATTATTAGTTAGAACAACGTAATAACAATAAGAAAAAGAATGACATCTACAAAATATATATCATTTCAACTTAATAACATTAGTAAATACCTGTAGTTTCGTTCTCGTAAAACTTAGGTTAGCCCTGCCGCGAGTAAAATCGGCCTACTGTTTCAAAGACTAGCAAAATAAGCAAATTGAGCAAAGACCGACAAACTTAAAAAAAAATGATGCTGCTTAAACTTTAAGCAGTTCAAAACATCTCCACCGGACTATCTCGTGCAAGTAACAGGCTTGTACGGTGGAATTCGTTCAAATCCCTAAATCGACGTCGCTAAGCAAACCGGGATAAGAGCGGTGCTCCCTGCATGGATTAGGGCGAGCGGCTCCCGCGGTAGTCGGCAAACACGCCGCAGGCGCCGTCGGTGCCTGTGTCATGACATACGTAGATTAAGTGTATACCATATTGTACTTTAAGGAAAAGTATACGGTTGGATATACCGTAAACATTCTTCCTCTGCCTTGAATTTCGCGGAGGCTGGAGCGGGCCAGAATGCAGACGCACGGATGTCACTGCTTGACAGGATTGCACCCTCGTGACAGGTCGTGCTGGCCCGCTTCCACTTCGGCAAAATTCGAGGCAGAGGCCTTCTAATATTATAAAAGTGAAAGTGTCTCCCTATGTTTATCTGTCTGCCTATAACTCTTTCACGTCTAAACTTAAAAATATCTTATGTCACTTTTCAGCTCAATAACTATCCACATACCAATAATGTCGTCGATCCGTTTCTTCGTTGCGTAGCGAAAGTTGGGCAAACAAAAACATTTCTATTTCTTTTGTCTCAGGGTAACTGAACATTCGGGATAAAAAGTATCCTTGGTTAAGACTGTCTGCTCATCAAAATCGGTTTAACGTTTTAGGTGTTAAAGCGTTATGGACAGCAGGCAGAGGTCCTTTTGTATTGATAACATGACTATGGATATAATTTTCGTACAAATCTCTAAATCGACGTCGATAAGCAAACCGGGATAAGAGCGGTGCTCCCTGAATGGATTAGGCGGTGAGCCGCTCCCGCGGTAGTCGGCAAACACGCCTCAAGCGCCGTCGGTGCCTGTGTCATGTCATGACGTACGCAGATTACGTGTAAGTTTAGTAAAAGTTTAAATACACGGTATATCCACACTAATTTTTCAAGTAAATCTCTATGTTTATCTGTCTATCTGTAACTCTTTCACGTCTTAACCTAAAAATATTATATGGCGCTTTTACAGTACACAGTAAGTTTAGTAAAAGTTTTGAGATGTTTGTGCAGGTCCAGTGTTCAAGGCTCAATTGAATTGGGCATTGTGTTGGCTTAAATTTGCTGACAATGTTATGTTTTTCCTTAAAACAAAGAGACTACAAATTAATATTATACACGCGAAAGTAACTTTATCTGTCTATCTGTACGCACATCTACGAGTAAAACGATTTTGAAGGAATTCGGTACAGACATAGACTTTGGAAACTTTGGAACATGTCTGTCACTTGTTTCAAGCCTAAACCACTAAACCGATTTAAAAAAATATTGACATAGACTAGTGGAACTTTTAAAAGTGATAGGCTGTTTTTATTCCGGAAATTATCATATTCCTTCAGGATATCGCAGGTGAAAGAATAGATCTATACCTACATTATATTTTATAATAAATGTGAGTTGTTATACATAGTATGATTATAATATTGAGTCTAAACAAAATAACAAAGTTAGACTCTGTTAGACCGCTATTGATATGTAATCAATTCCCACGTTTCATATAATAGTATCAATATTTACCAAGGAAGTGGTTATTAATTTTATCGCTACCAAATTGATAACTTTAAAATCACATGTCTTTGTTTATTATACTTCAATTAAAATTTCAGAATTTCAGGATTAGAATTATTAAATAGATAAACGGAGAAATATACTTTCTGTACCAATAAAACATCATTTACAATAGAATTCACTGCCTTAATGTGATGTGTATTATTGTTATTATTATGTGTGTCGGGCCCATGGGGACCCGGTCCTTTGAAGCATGCTTGGGGTCATATTATTATTATTATACCTAGATGCATATAATTTTTTCTTTATTTATTTATACAAATTACGATAAACATTAATAGCTGAAAAAAATATGGGCGCAAATAACTACAGAAGGACTGCACCGAATTACATTATTCTTTTATTTTTGTATTTATTTTCATCGGGAAATATTTATATCCACCTTTAAAAAAAGCTTTTCTTGCAAATCAAATAACCAATTTACTAAAACGATACTCATTTTGGCAGCCGTCGTTGAGATGCGATCTGTCTACGTCATTGTTACGTCTACTTTACAAACTTATAAGATAGTTAGGCAATATCTGGTAAACTCGCAGCTCTTATCGTTGGAAATAAATATTATTGAATATGCTATCGTGCATATTTATTTTTAATTTTCGTAACTCGTGTAATTCGTAAAACTATGCGGATTAATATTTTTCTTATGCGTAGTTGGTGATCTTTTTTTTTTTTCTTCCTGAGGAGAATGCGCTAGCGGGACCTGCGGCCGTGTGTGGGACTCGGGACATGCGTAGTTGGTGATCTGCTGTTTGTTTGTCTCGCTAAAACTCGAGAACAGCTGAACCGATTTGACAAATTTTAGCCTTGAAACATTCGTGGAAGTCCAGGGAACGTTTAATTGATATGAAAAAATTGCAAGGAAAATACTAAAGTAAGTGATACGAAGTTCACCGGGTCAGCTAGTATTAACTAAAATATTTATCTAATTGGAAAAATTTACATGTTAGTAAGATACTCTCCCTTATATTACGTTGTTACTTACTTACTTTTTATTTACGTTTACGTTACTTTTTATTTACGTTTTTAGGTTTACTTACTTTTTTCTTAATGCCTCCACTGCACAACTCCAAGGTAGTCTAAGAAGTGTTGTATGCTTTTTATTGCCTGATGGTAAATTGCCTCTACGGATAATTTCATTGAGAGACATAACCCAAATGCGTTGCTCAATGTGCTGCCACACTGTAGGTTCCTCCTTTTTTAGACCTTTGATTTTAAGTCCACTGGCTTTATTTACTATTTCCGGAACACAGCCAGAGCCATCTTAAGTTTTATGGATCCCAATATATTTAATCACTAACAAAAACGTGCAAAGTTATGAATAACGCTTCATTTTAATGACCCCTTAGGATCACAAAGCACAAGTTGACTAACATTACCGTACGATATCATTTCCCCGCAATAATAGGTACTGTTACTGACGCTGGCCGTTAACTTAAGGAGTCTCTATAAGAACTTTTTATAGGTATTTTCTTTTTATTTGTGATTTTGTCATTTGGCAATTAAAAATATGTAGATTCGAGAGAAAAAGTTGCGTGTTTTATTTATAAATAATTTTGTCTTCAACAACTACAACTATCAGATTCAAATGCTATTAGGTTAATACCTATTGGAATTGAGCGACAAATGAAGTCAACTGCGCCTGTGCGTAACGTTAGCAACGCATTATTTTGTCAGTGTGTGTGTCAGTCATCACTGTCGCGTAACGCAGCTCCAAAAGGTACAACCCAACCTTTCATTATCTTGTCCATTCATCTCCTAATTAAAGGTAGATTCCACAGCTTAAACACCGTTTTCCATACAATGCCGACACGTCATCGGGTGTGTGAGCAATCACTTAGCACGATCCCGCTAGATCTCAGTAATTAGTGTCATTTGCACTATTTTTGGACGGGATAAACATAAGAGTGCATATTGTCGGGTCCACAAATTGGAAACAAATGGTTTTCGGCCTCGAAAGTGCTAAGTTAATTTGGCCGGCTTTTGCTAACGTGTGAGCAATAGTCGGGTATCGCTCACAGAGTATTGCCACATGAAATTGGTTCAACCGTATTACCGTTATGCCGCCGGTTTAAATTACTTTGTAACCGTTAGTTCGCAGTTTGGCATCCTTACTTCCCATTTATAGATTTGGATTTGATTAATTTATTGGTCAATTTCAGTTTTCAATTGCTTTAAATGAGCTAGATATAATGCGATGAAAGGTCACTGTATCCCAAATGTCTTTGTGGTGCAGTCATCGTGAAAAACCTTGTTTAAATACCGGGTGGGACCGATTTCTGTGTTAGGAAAAGCGCGGACTAGTGCAAAGTATGCGTGACGTGACGTGACACGACGCGTCACAGTCTAATATCCACAATATCCAATATTAGGTATTCAAAAACGTTTAAATCAAGCGGTATCGCATTGATTACACCCAGAAGATAAGACACGTTGGATAATCCAATCCCTTGATACGATGTGATAATGCGCTAATTGAGCGAAAATATAAAAATAACAGTTCTTCATATCAATTTCGTTCGCGCAATTCTTTGATATATAGCTGATAAAATATGACGAATTGTGAAAAACCTGTACGAGATCGTAACGTTCGACCCACTATTCGTCTATACAACAATCCATCATGGTTTGTTGTATTGATGCTAGTGGGTTATTATTTAGTTTTTGTAATATTTTTTATTGGAATGATTGTTACTGACGAACACTTAACAACCCAAAGTAAGCTTCGCTCAAAATTGATTTTTGCGTATTATATATTTTAAGTGTGGGAGCCAACATTTATGTATTGCTGATAAAAAAGACAGCCTTTATTACAGGTAGCCAAATGGACCCTGAAAAAGTCCAAACATCAATCAGGTGAAAAATACCCAAGGAAAGAATATACATACTATCTTTCTTCTTGTTACCAATGTTCCGTGAAGTTTCAATAAGCATTTTGAAATTACGGATCTCTAAAATGATATCACCAGACGGCGGATTACGGCAAATACGATGCACAGATTTATTTTTTATCGTACTACATCGTCGGCGTTCATTTTTACAGATATAAAGATTATCGATCGTCGAATCGAATGTTTTTCCACAATTATCGAAATTGCGTACGTCATTCCAATCACCGGCTACGAGCGACCTGACTGATGGGATCATATTCCGAATCAACGAATAATACAGTAATCGATACGCGCTAATTAAATCTTTCCACGCGATACACATAACTATTATCGATATAAAACAAGCGTCGGTTCAGAGAATTTTCGTTATATTTATCTAGGAAACGATACAAAACACTCAAGATAATAAAACCACTCAAAGCATAAACCTGTCAGGAATAGAGGCGAAGATTATTTTCCATCGTGATTATCGCTAATTAATACTCAAGTAGTACATGATTTAAATGGAATAACCCAGTTAACCCACTCGAAGTACGAATAGAGATATCGTAGAGCACTGCCGCCGTTGAATAATCAACTATTGTTTGATAGATGTGTCATAAATTATGCAATATTGCAGCGGTGGATATGGCGCCGCGTCTAGTTCGCAATAAAGGACTTTGGGAACGTAATATGAACAAAAAAGCTATCAATGAGACCGCGGGCGGTTCGCGGAGCACATTAGATATTGTTGACAAAACTTCCTCCTCAATTAATATGCATCGGCAGGTAATATTGAATACGTGCCCCTGCGCCGCCCGGCCGGCGCGTCGCACTCCACTTTTTCGCATGCACGGCGCATCCATGCAAAATTTTAGGCGGGATGCGTTTGCTTACGTAACAACACAGTAAAAGTAGACGCTTTCCACTTGTGCCTCTTTGTCTTCGCCGTTCGTTACCCCCGAAGTTAGACAGGGAAGGAAGCGTTAGCCCGATGCGTGTGGACAACGCATAACGCATTCGGTAAAAGCTGGTTTTGACGACCGCCGGCGCGCATTCCCATGCAAGGTATGCCCGCGGGAGCTATGTCGGCAATTTAAATATTACGGCTAC
Source organism: Mecyna flavalis (assembly GCA_949319885.1). NCBI lineage: Eukaryota > Metazoa > Arthropoda > Insecta > Lepidoptera > Crambidae > Mecyna > Mecyna flavalis. The sequence continues at coordinate 16,006,707 of OX439426.1, forward strand.
TCAAAAACGTGAGATATAGGTAGCAAGAAAGCCCGTGTGGGCTCTTCGCTCGGCGAAATTCGGATACACTGAATCCGAGCGAAAGAAACATAATTAAGAGGGCATTTTTTAGTAATTAAATTGTTGCTTTTTCTCGTACTCCCGTGCAGCAAATATAATTAGTAATATGTGCCTTAATTTCTCCGGGGAGGTTCTGTTAATATGGAGGTATAATGTCGTACGTTAACATACTGAGATTATGCGCTATAAAAATTCTGTAGGTTTTGCGGGGAAATTCTGTCTGTCGAATTTTTAAGTTCATGTAACGCATTAAGATTATTCCTGCAACATTGTAACTAAAATCCTTGTAGCTCATGCATGACAATATTTTAAGAGCAGTAAACCTTTCTCTATAACTCATCTATGAACTAAACACAGGCGCCATTTTTCTATAAAACTATGATACTTAGTTCTTTGTCAAAATAATTAGAACATAACCTAAAAAATTAAATCACAAGTCAAAAATGCCTATACTGCGCCCCATCGACACCGTTGCACATCGTCCCCCGATGGGCAGTGCCATTCTCGTGTAACTGCCGAAAAAAATATTCAAATGGATTCACGCGCGCGCCTCCGTCCGAATTTCGCAGTGTTTTTGATGCGCCCGCGTCGATTCCGGCAAATCCGTCTCGTCGGAAGTGCGTGGCGCTCGCCGCCCCGACGCCGATGTCGATGTGTCGATATGCTCGCATGTCGTTGACCTCGATCAGGACCTTGGATAGGGAACATCTGATAGACCGTTATTGGCTAGATGGAGGAGCCGCGAGATACAAGTCAACGTTTTTGTTAACCCGTTGTTAATTATCTATTAACTTGTTTACGAGAACAGAACACAGATACGGCCGTCACTTGTGCTTGGACAGGAAATTTATGGGCAGTCGTTGGGTTGTCTTGATAAAATAATTCAGTATCGTCCAGGGGGTGATATGCTTATTTTTTGTCATTCCAGCAAAATAGACTCAAATATAGGACTAGGCTCTTTATATAAAAGTAGTCGTACTACTTATATCTTTTGTATTTGTCAATAATTTGTATATCTCAATGCCTTAAATAATATATTGCTGCAAATTTGTGTTAAGTAAAATAAAAATTACACTGTACTTAAGTTAATTAACTATTATCGGTGTGTACATTGTAAAATTATGCACAATAAACTATTTGCCTATCAATAAACAAAGAGATAAAAATCACACATTATTTTGTAGAGCAACAATGGAAATACATAGTTTTGAATTGTTGTCATCATCATTTGTAAAGGAACACTTGTTTTTACATAAATGGTATAAAAACTATATCTACACAGCTATCAAATGTTTGCACTTAGTTATTAATAATATTTTTAGTTACTACTATGATTGAAACACATTTCATTAAGCCTATACGACACTATATGATTTCCAAATTATACTGCAAAAAATATATTATTAATTCATGAGGAAACTTATCGACATTATCGATTCGCCTCACTAATCCGCACGGGCGTTTATGGTCACACAATGCACTTATTATTCGACAGTCCAACTTCTAAGTAAACTGCATACGGATTGAATACTGTTATCGATGTACCCAGACTGTAGGTAACAAGTGTCTGGCTTCACAATGACTGCAGTGTCAGGATATGACATATACAGGGATATTTTATAAAACATTAAGCAATGGCTAAACGCTAACGTGTATTGAACTAGTGCATTAAAACCTGGAGATGCTAGGTGTAAATAAATGGTAAGGATGACGATATTACATATTTTTCTACCATTGCTCTGTTTAATAATAAAACAATAAGAATGATTGACTTTTTGAGATTTTGACAAATTTTAATAGGTACACTATGTCTGTGTCTATAAATAATCTTTTGTACGAAATCAACTTTTCAATGATTCATCCAAAAATGTCCATCGTCTTCACGCACAAAATCACTAGATGAAAATCAGGTATGGGAGAAAAATTGAAAAAAAAATACCATGATGAGATAAAGCAAATGGATGATATTTAGAATTCTGCAATAAGGCGTACAGCCTATTTGATTAATTAACTCAGTATTATAAATCTTTTTACGGGATCAATATGAAATTGTATAAAATGCTTAACCAATTATTGTACTGATCCTTTAAATTGCTTACCACTTATTGTAAGTCGTAATTTTTCAACATTCTTGTTAACGATTTTTCTTAGTTCTCAAATAAATATTTGATAATTTAGACTCGTAACAATTGCGTTGTTGACATTTTGTGTAAAGCATTTTTTAAGGATTCTGGGAAGTTATAAAACAAATGCTATACAGAGTCGCGAACAATACAGCTTTACAGGTTTTTACAACTTTGCCTTGTTTAAGTGACGCAATTCATTTCTTTTGTGTATATCCATTTTAATGGAAACAGGGATTACTTAATTGAAAGTACTATTTTGGTTTTTGTTCAATAACAAATTTAGTACATAATTATCTGTTTCTTAATTTCTAAAATATAGCGCAACTTTTATGCGGTCGTATACATTAGATAATATACAATGACATTATTTTATTAGGGGTTTTATGAAAGTACCATAGTTACGCGTTCTTGCATTAAATGACGTTTCGCAGCATTTTTGTTGCAATTGAGAAGTTTAAGAACCGGGTTTATCTTAGGATCCTACGTTTTTTCCCGTTATATCTCTTATACGTGCCGGCAAACTTCTTGACCATCGCGAATTTCCCGACGCCCGAGTGCTATCGCTTATTACTTGTAGAGTCGCATGCACAAACCGTTTAAACTATCATGTACTGTCAAGTTGGGACGAAAAAAAAAACTAACACAACAAAGTTTTATTGACAATTTATCCTCATAAAGAGAAGACGTAAATCTTCAACTCAAAAAATCCTTTTTAAATCTTTTAAGGCAATTAAGGATTTTTCTTGTAACTGAGGTAGCTGGTACCTGCTTTTACGGCCTTGACAATGAATAACAAATCCCGGGCAGTATTGTTTATCCCATTACGTCAACTAACTCTGTAAACACGTTACAAATAGGATCATCACCTTAACGGTAACCGACAAAGTGTCCTTTAATGAGCCAGGTAGATTTGAAAATGAGGAAGAGGATTGTAATTTAGAAAGTTGGGTTTTAATCACTCTGTTAAATTCCCAGACACGTTTAAGTGCGTATGGATTGGAAGAGAGCATGTTCATTTCGTACTAGTAAATTACCGTCTCGTCTCGGGTTTTGAACCCAGTACTCAAACTACTAGATAGTACCTTTAGTTTGAGTACTGACTCCATAACCCGAGTCGAGAAAAAAATTCTTTATATAGAGCAAAGATCTTGTCTGCGTGGTAAATAAGACATTAAGGTCTTGATTTCAGACGGCCCTGCTTTGGGATAATAATAGACTGTTATCAGTATAATACTTTCCTCGTGGTAATTCATTTTTCAGTTACGCACATGTTAATTTCTGTACGTCATACCTCTAGCTTGGCGAAGCAGTATACATTTATGAAACAGTACGCTGTTAATATGTTCAAAATATATAAATAATAACTATTATCCTTTCGCCCGCGAGGACTATACGATGTTATACCGCTGGAATGTAATATTTTTCCGGGATACAAACAGCCTATGTTCTTTCTCTTTATCTGTTGGTGCCAATGTTTATCAAAATGTTGTATAAATTTCTTTTGCGATTGAAATGAAATGAAATGAAATGAAATGAAATGAAATGAAATGAAATGAAATGAAATAATATATTCAGCAATTTGATTTACATAGTAAATTCTTTTGCACGTCAGATTTTTTTTTTTACCCTACCAGCGCCTCGACGTGAATGGCCTGTTGAGAAGAGGCGCCGCAAGAAACTCAACAGATATATATGCCTTTTTTAAAAACTGTTTCAAGGTTACAATTATTTAGTTATATCAAATTAATTTTACAATACAAACAATTCATAATGAATATTGGTAAAAACAAAAAATACAATTAAACTAAATAGTGTGGCAGAGCAGATTTCATGTCCATACATTATTGTCCTTTAGATATTCATCTAGATTGTAGTAGCCTTTTTGCATTAGGCACGATTTAACATACAACTTGAATTTATTTACAGGAAATTCAAGAACGTTTTGAGGCAATTTATTAAATATTCTGATGCTTAATCCTATAAAACAATTATTAGTCTTATGAAGCCTATGATTTGGAACGGCAAGCCTGTGTTTATTTCTTGTGTTAAAGCTATGACAGTCATATTTCCTAGAGAAAAGGTGTAAGTTTTTTCGGATATATAATATGCAGTCTAAAATGTATTGAGATGCTACAGTTAAGATGTTGATTTCCTTAAATATTTCTCGAAGGGTATCACGTGGCTTAAGGTCGTATATTGCACGGATCGCCCTTTTCTGCAGTACAAAAATGGTCTGTATGTCGGCAGAGGATCCCCACAATAATAGACCATAAGACATTATACTATGAAAATAGCTAAAATAAACCAATCTTGCCGTTTCAATATCAGTCATGCGTCTTATTTTTCTTACTGCGAATGCTGCTGAACTTAGTCTTCCTGCCAGGGCGGCAATATGAGGGCTCCATTGTAATTTACAATCGATAGTTATGCCTAGAAAGATTGTTGAGTTAACTATATCGAGTTGTTCATTGTTCATAACAATGTTAGTTTTAACTTGAGATACGTTTGGCATAGTAAATTTAACACATTTTGTTTTTTTTGCGTTAAGTAACAAATTATTAGTCGTAAACCAATGTAATACTTGTAAGAGAGCATTGTTTACGTCGTCAAATACTACTTTACGTCTATCTACTTTAAAAATTAATGAAGTGTCATCAGCAAACAATACTGTCTCACATATACCTTTTGTAAAGGAGGGAAGGTCATTAATGTATATTAAAAACAGAAGAGGCCCTAATATTGAGCCCTGGGGCACTCCCATTAGTAAAGGTGCGCCAGAAGAGTTGGTTCCATTAATGTTAACTTTTTGATTTTTGATTAAAAAGAGTAACTGTCGAGTTTCTTGCCGGTTCTTCTCGGCAGACAGATGACTGCGTTCCGAAGCCGGTGGTAGAGTCATTGTAATTGACGATTCATAAATACTTGATACAAGTTTACATGAATAAAGAATATTTTGATTTTGTAAATCAGTTCAATAGTTTATGCGTAAAAGCTTAGACAGTTACTTCCACCGTTTACATTTAAGAGAATAATATTAGTATAGATACGGAAAACCAAAACTTCAGCAATGTAATGGACTTTAAAAGTGCCTTGTAACAAAACAAAAGAGATTCGTGCCTTCCTTCGAAAGTGATACAAAAAACGTTAAAAAATCAATAATGATTAACAATCCAAACATAAAGCCCACCAAACGTCACATAAAAGGCCCATAAAGCCGAACAATACCCCTATCAAAGGTGCCGAAATTCGCGCGGCGAATTAAAATTTGGATTACTGTATCTGTTACTTATCTATAATAGGCCCTGTGCAGAATACAAAGTGACCATTGACATTTGAAAGTCGACATTGCGAAGTAGAAAAGAGACGGCTAGTGTTACGTGATTTAGCGATACGTAGTTATTGCGATGACAAATCCATTGAATAAAAAGGAAGCTCGTCTTCCTTCCTTATAGTTTGCGTTAATCGTCTCCAAAGAACAATGGTCTAAATACTCAGAGTCGGGTTTATTCATTTTACAGAATTTTCTTATTTCCAGCGTCCGATGATTCCAGAGCTTAAATCTGCCGCTATTTTTACGGTTATTTTCATGATTTACTAGAGATTAATACATTTCCCTTAATATTTCTTATTTAAATACACTTTTTCAAGAGTTCGACATTGCACGTCGAAAGCGCGGTAATTCCATCTCCTTTCATCTGTCAAAATCCTTCCCGGCTAGTGAGGGGTACGCCATATAGTGTTGTATAAATCGATTGAACGATTTATTCGTCTAACACTATAGTTCTGGCTGTGTTCAGACAATACTAATGTTTAATCATAACACTTATAAATACTATACTCTACTATACTTACTATACTAGTTACATTAAATAAAACGTTACTTTAATATCACAATCGTTATTCAATTAAAATAATATTTAGATAATCATTTGAACATTTTGATAATTAGATAATGAATTATTATCAATAGATAGATAAGAATCTTTAAGAAAAATCAATGTCATCGTGTAGATAATCCCTGATTGGGCAGGTAAACAAGACCTCGGTGATGAAAGATTTCGAGTTTTGCAACCAGGTTTTATTAGCCATAGGACCGGTTAATAGCCACAACGCTGGCACTGGCTCGTCCCAATCGGGTGTGAAGGGGAACCGGGGAAGTTTAGTGGGTAGTGGACGCTTTAGTCTCGAGTCCCACCACACGGTCGCAGGTCGGCCGCAGGCTTGCCTGCGGTTATGGTGCATAAACGGATTCTCCTCCGAAAAAAGGGTTTAATTACCCATAGGACCATTTTATTACCTCAAAACAGGCCGACAGGGGAATTTAGGTGATAATAGAAATCACGCCTTTAGCCACACACATTACCGCTGGTTTCGCTAGCCTGCGGTTATGGAGCTTCATCGCATTCTCGTCTACTCAATGATGATGCAAACTCTGTGTAGCTAAATATTAAGAGCCATTTGATTGTTACTTTTTAAAATGATTAAGTTAAACAAGTCATTTTCAGTTACTAGCTCTGGTCACTCATGATGGATAACATTACAATTTGAAGAGCCGTAGTGATTGTTCAAAATTGTATCGATGCGTGCGATAACTCCTCTGAACCCAGCCATACGTAATATCTTTTATCGTTGCCACGTAACTGTGATTCAGAATCCCGAAACTGGTGACGATAAATATTAATTTGAAATGTCTTTGTAGAACTGTGAATCTAAACGCAGATGAAAACTGTGAATTTCATAGGTTTAATTCCTATGTTAGGTCCGGTTGGAGGTAGAACTTTTTCAACGTCTTTCGATTCTACAGCTAAATTCTGCCGCCATAGCTCTGGTTGTGTTTCGACAATTCTAGCCTAATTACTCATAAATATAGTTAATTCTTTGTATAAATATTTGTATTAAAATAAAGTACCTATATACGTATTGTTTATCCGTTTTCTGGCTTCCATAGTACTCTACGCATAGTTTGGGGCTAGACAGCGCTGTGTGATTAATGGCCAAACACAGTTGTTATTGTTTACTAATCTTGCAGTGTTGCTCTTCATTGTAGAATTAAAATTTAATCCAGAAGCTTTTAAGATCTGAAGATTTAAGCAATGCTTCCTAATAATTTCCGCCAATGCGATACGCCGAAATGGCTTATCATCAGGTTAGCTGCGTAACAGTTTTTATCATCTAACTAAAGTCCCACAAAAACAAATCTGTCACCTGAAAGTTCAAGGTGGCAGCGAGCGGAAAACAGTATAGTTAATTAAACAGACGGACTATCTGTGCGTGCTCACGCGCCGATCCCGTCTCTGGAAGCTGCCACAAAACAGAGATTAGAGTTCGTTCACACAGGATTTTATTCCTCTGCATTGGTATCGATGCGTGAACGCATATCGGTGCAGCTCTTACTCATTTGTTGTTTGTAATTGTAAAGGGAGTGCGGATGAGATAAGTGGGTCGATGACATTTGGCTCCGGCGGCCGATTACTACGATTATGCACTTTGTCTGTTGAACTTTACTACGAGCTTCGATAGCTTTGATACCTACTCGTTCTGATGTGGCGGGCTGAGATCCTCACGCGCCGGACAAAATAATAAAGATCGATGATTTTACAAGTTTTTCTCATTTTCATTTTGAATTACATTTGGAAAAAATCACTTAAAAATCTGTTGTGAGTTTTCTTTCAGATACAATGAAGATATTTACGCGACTTTTTTTTTTTTTTGTATAAATAAGATTTTGTATTTAGCATGCTGTTAAACGAATTATATAACTCCTTGGAAAAATAGTGAAAACTTTTAGAATATTGAATATTAGCCCGTGCCAATCCATTGAGATAATAGAAAGACTGTTAAAATCCCTCGTTGTTTTGTTTAAAATCATTATCAACTAGACGTTAAAAAATTGCAAATTGCATTCATAATTGAATAATCAGTTAGGATAAACGTTTCAATGTTTATAAATAGCTGCACTGGTGCGTTGTACTGGTGCATTGAGAGATTATAATGTTTTTACTAAATACAGTTTTAGTTACAACATAATTGTAACAGTGGGGATACAAATATGCAACTATTTATCGGTTCTTCGAATAGTTAATAATGTGAAAATAATTTTGATACGTATCATCCGCTTATTTTGTGCTTTTGGTGTAGTCATTTTCATTCAGAATTGCTTTCTATGGTATTAAAACTCTGCTCTTAAATCCGAATTAAGCAATGGCATACATCTACTCAATATTTTAACTAGTACGAGTGTTATAGTGTTAATATAGGTTAAAATTACATATCTTACAACTTTTAATGGGGGAGTCAAGACAATTGAATAAATCATAGGCTGTAAGAATACCTACCTACACAATAATAAATTAATAATATCTCCGGACATTATTCACACGTGCCATCTAGCCCCAAACTAAGCATTAGCTTATGCTATGGGTGCCAGACAACGGATAAACATTATATATATACTTTTTTTGTAAATATATAAATATTATAAACAGGAACACGCATACCGATACAAACAGACATGTTCATGTACACAAATGTATGTACCGTGCGGGGAACGAACCCGCGACCTCTGGTAATAGCCGACTTCTCGATCATTACACCAAATGGCTCGTCAACATTGAACAATGCTACCTAGTCAAGTATCAATGGACTAGAACATTACCTGTGCTGTCACTCAAACCATTTGATATCAATTCAGCATTCGTGCAATATCACAGAGAGCCCCATAGAGTCCCCCGTTTTTGGTCCAGGCTGTTCCGTTGCAGTACTACTGCGGGCGGCGTATTTTCAGCGTCTGAGAACCTGATGGTAAGCGGTCACTACTGCCTATGCCATTGAGGGACACTTTACCAGGAAGTGTCGCTCAATATGCTGCCAGACTGTAGGCTCATCTGATCTTCGAGCCTTAGATTTAAAGTGTACTGGCTCCCACAAAACTATGAGCTCCTCTACACAGCGGAGTGCCTGTCATACTGATTGTTAAGCATGCACGTCTGTCTATGGACGTCAAGGCTTCTTTAGCTTGTTTAAATCTATCTATTTCCTTCAAACAAAATGTCTATTCAAAAACTACCAACCTAGAATCAAATATAACAATGTTGGTGTTTTCCATATAAATTCCCATAGCAGCGATAGTGGCTGGATCTATCGGGACGATAGCAACCGCTATTACCACTATCGCATCCGCCTCGGCCGATAACCGATCGGGCGACAACTAGTAATCTATTGTTCTAACCCGCAAATAGAAGCGTTACGCCAACGCAACACCGCTTTTAGTGGCTGTGGGTGTTTTCAAAAGTGATATTCGTTTTAACGGTCCGCAATGGAATGCTAGGGATTATAGTAAATCGACTGGGAACTTCTGTTCATATTCACACGTTGATAAAATAGTCGTAGAAAACGCAAATTGAAATTTGCGAAGAGGTTATAATATCTTCTTTTGGGAAATTGGTTGGGTATCAGATTGGCATCTTGTGGGCCAAGTGTTTGTCAGTTAGTTGAAGCAGAATAAACTGCAAATGATTGCTTGAAAGTTTTAATTTAAAATTACATCGATGGAGGAGTAAACTAGAGGGCTTAGCTATATTTTCCGCAGGCGCATCTTTTTTACGCTACATCATACAATTTAGATTTTTTAGGAACTCAGGAAAACTAAGGATTGGTCCCACCCCACTACAAATTAACACCTACGTAAATGAAAAATACTGCTGCCAGAATCCTTCTGTAACTCTTGACAAGGGAACCAATCTTACGCACAAAGAAAATGCCATAATGGCGACCACAATTGTTAGACTTCTTTCCACCAGCTGCATTCATCCACTCAACTATCCTTCATTCAAAATCAAACGAGCAAACACGCCCCAATTAGTTATTAGGGCCAATATCTATCCAATTCAGCATGAGACGGTGTGACGTAAGCAGATAGTCCTAACCCCGGGTTAAGGAGTCAATTGTTGACGAGAGTTAGGCAAGCCCGAGATACATTAATCAGACGCAGTGATTCTAAATATAGGCTCTTATGCTGCGCTGATGTCAGCATAGAAGGAATAAGGAGGCGAAAACTAGTGTTGCCAGTTCTGAAAGTTATACATATTTCGCTAAAGCAAAAGTCATAGGAAATATTTAATGGTAACCGGGAAGCATTGAAATTGTTAAGCATGTATCTAAAATTATCTTGAGGAAGATTTTTTGTAATTACATATGTTCTTAGTGCTAGCATAGAGTAAAAAGAGGAAAACTAGATGTGTTTCCAGATCGTTCGTTCTTCGTTATTGCTAAAGTACCAAAAAATATTAAACAAAGTTATTAAAATAAATGTTTTTCGTAAATAAAAAAAATCGTTTACCGTCATTAATAAAACAAAGGCATATTTTTGTAAATATTTGGGACAGCTTTTCGAGGCTATAATAATCTGTAACTTAACTAACAGTCTGAATTATTTTAATAATATGAATAACATACTTTTAAATGTGTGGTCTTTTAGCTTTGTTTTGGTCTAACCAGAATATTTTTAGGCGCCGTAGTTTTTTTTATGAATTTTTTGTGAGCTGAGGCGTAATACATCCTCTAACAAAACACGAAACTTCAAACGCGATTTACTCGAAATCAATTATTTTCCCTTGAGGTCCCTTTTTGGTCAACCACTAACATATTTATTTTTAAAACTAATTGTCGCTAAAATATTTAATATCGCAACGATTTGCTATTTTAGGGGAAAATTGTTAACTTGGCAGCACTGGCGAAAACTAGTTAGTCGTTAAAATGAAGAATTCAAATGGACTACTCGAATAGCAATCAGGCCACGCGAATTAAAGCGAGCGTGTTTATGCGTTGGCTTTATTCATTAAATCTAGTTTGTCAATCGTGGACAAATTAAATGAATGAAGTGAAATGACGTACGCCGCACTCGTAATATTAATTTGTACGCCTCCATCCATCAACGGCCAGTAAGTAAGCCACTACTCCATCCGGTAGCATCAGACCTACTAGTCGACTGGCTCTAGCTGTGTTCTGGCAATATTAACGTGGGAGACAGTTCAGACAGTACACTTGAAATCAAAGGCTTGAAGATCAGATGAGCCTACAGTCTGGCAGCACATTGAGCGACGCTCAATGGAATAGGCCGCAGTGGCCGCTTACCATCAGGTGGGCTGCGTGCTTGTCTGCCTTCTGAAGAAGTATAAAAAATATTGAGTATCGAATCTTTGCAGACAGACATTGGCGATTGTTATTATGTTAAAATCCCTCAAAACGATATCAACTCTCATAAAATAAAACTTATGAATTTTACGACACATTATCTGGTAATGGACTGGCGATGTTTTTATAGTTCCGTAATTAAAACAATTTATAAACTTATTGGATAACTAATTAACATGATTAGCATCACAGATGGTAACAAAGAAAACTTTTGTGGTACAGATACTTACAAAAGTAGCTGATAATTATTTATATGATCTCATAAGAGGTACAGTTAGCAGTTTAATACACAATCAGCCAAAAGTTCTTTGCTTGCAGCAAAGAACATGCATTAGTACTCAAGACAGTTTGTCGGCAGTATTAGTAGTAGTAGTAGCTCTCGTGGATACTATACATTTATGAGTTCATCGATGTACTAATAAACTTCTCGCTTAATAAAGCTGTATGTGCTAGTATTTTTTTTATAATTTCTTAATGTTAGGTACTTACTTTTGCTGCTGAATGTAACGCCGCTAAAAATATTGCCATAATTTTTGGTTCCCCAAATGAGTTTTCGATATACTTATATCTCTACATTTTATAAAAAGATATTATTATGTCACTTGCTTTGCTTGCAGACAGTAACCGCTAACGTTTCATACTTCGCTACTACGTAGAATGCATACCTGCAACAAAAATACAAATTATCAATTTAAAAAGTTAAAATTAAATCATTTAAAATTAGGTTCAGTAAACATTGAACACTTTATTGCATACTAGCTTTCCGCTCGCGGTTTCACCCGCGCGTATTTTCTTTTTTCAAAGTCTCTGCCCCTTCCCCATCCCCCCACATTTCTGGGATCAAAAGTACCCTGTGTCACCTGGGAATAGTGTATCTTTCCAACAGTGAAATAATTATTGAAATCGGGTCAGTAGTTTCGGAGCCTATTCAATACAAACAAACAAACAAATCTTTCCTCTTTATAATATACCTAAGTATAGACAAGTCGATATACATAATTATATAATTATGTCTGATACCCATACACAAATCACAATGCGCTTACGCTAATTTCTTTAGAATTGTGATGTCCACATATACAAATATTTGACAAGTTCTTTTATTTTCTCACTCACTGTACTAAAGAACAAAAAAACCTATGTGAACATCCTTCACGTCCCTCAACAAAAACATGGTTCGTGTCGGCCGATGATAATACACAGGTAAGTAGTGTGTAAGTGAAAATTAGGTGTACGTAAAATGCGCAATTACATCGATATTGCAACGAGATACAGTGGTCAATTACAAACACCTTTTGAGTGGAACATGTTTGCTGAACTGATAGCGGTGTTATGAATAAACAAATTTACAACTGCTAATTGTTAACGAAGTTGTAAGTTAAGGGAACAGTTCGATTCCTGGTCGAGTAAAATGTGTCATTATTTTTACCACCTTCAAATAAAGCTAAGCCGCTCGGGCCTAAAATTCAACGGTCGTCGATTTGATTTCCGCTTTGGGACTGGTTGGTTAACTATCACCTCTGTATTTGCGGAGAATGCATAGAAACACCATAACAGCAGGTCAGTATAACCTGCAGACTCTATGGGAATCGGGATCCACTTAACTCCTCCAGTTTCCCCATCACACCCGACAGAGACGAGCCGGTCTCTGCCTTGTGGCAATCAATCGCCTCTTTCTAGGTACTTAATGCCTATTTTTTTTCTTAATACAATTCATCTCGACTTGTACTTTTAGTCGCAAAATATTTTGGTTATAGGTACTAAAAGTTGTGATAACATACATATCGCTTTTATATTCCGTTAGAAACCTGATATAAAGTTTAAGTCGCCCCTATTTTATTTATTAATTGAGTCTGATTAGCTGATTAGCAGTAAACCAGATAAATCTGACCAAGTCTTGTTTACAACTGAAGACGTGTCAACATTGTTTAAAAAACTGTTTTTATCTTTGTTACGAATACAAATGGCAGTTTATTTACATAAGCTTTTGAAACAAAAATTAAAAAAGAGACTACGTTTCCGTCTAAGTGGACTTTAAATTGGGTCTTTTAAAAAGATAAAAATCTATGTTTACTAAATTACAGATAAATTAATTACTTTTTTTTTCGTAAATGCGCAAAGAAAGTATCATCTTTACATCCTTCACGGTCATATTTTTATTACAAATTCTTACATGTTTAGTGCTTACTTATTGTACTATATGTTGACAAGCGTCTTTACTGATTCTAAAATAATTATGGTGAATTGGTGATGGACTAAATGCGCGTTTTTCGACAAACACATCATTATTATGCTTCTCAAAAATAAATTGGAAACAATTATTTTTTCTTCTCCAAACTTATTTGCTACATAAAAACTATACATAATACTACTAATTTTCGCAACCGCCAACGCATAAAATTTTGCTTCCAAATTGAAAAAAAAAATGTCCAATCTCACGTCGATTTGTTTATAGATTATCACACCCATTAGCTATTCAGCGACGATCAAGATAACAGGATAGCAATGTGGGGTTTAAAAATAATTTTATTGTGCAAAAACTCGTTTCGTCCGAGTTCCCATAAACGATTAAGTATTGGAGTGAAATTTTAATATTTAGTGGCATTCACATTTTATTGTCCACCGGCTGTCTAGCGGGCTGTGTCGCACTCGCCGGATCCACGGATATGCGCGCGCAGGGCCGCACTCACCGACTTATTGTTAAAAAATAGATCTTCATAATCAAAGATATGTGTAAATACAGATATGCGATAAACTATATGCACCAAAGTCTCTCATTGCTTTATGCTTTTTTTGGTGGAGGAGATTTAACTTTTGGTGGTGCACCTATTTTGGATCTATAAAAGCTTTCAATTAGTAGATTTTGTATTGTCATCTTATACTCATGATGGCATTCAACCAATTATTGAAATTAAAGCCATCGTTTTCTCTTGCCATGATGAACATACGAGTAGATCTTTGGGAATTCAAAGTGTTTCACTATATTACTTCTTGTTTTCATTGCGTCTTATGTTACGGTCTGTTAATCTAAAATTATTATATTAATACAAATTTATTGTTTACTTATGTATAACCGAACACGTACACGTGTGTATTAAATCATATTTGGACATAAATATAATATCAAAATTACAAATTTAAATCAATTTTTTCGCGCAGACCGTAGCGTGCTTTAACTGGCTTTTTCTATAAATTAATTTAAATACTCTTATGTCGTCTTTCATACAACGAACAAAAACTAACTTATTGCCTTGATATATAACTTCATTAATGATTGTTAATGCTAAATAGAAATATTATTTTCACCTACTTATTCGTATCTGATTACATGATAGGCGAATGAAGTATTTGATACCATGATTATAATTACGATTAATCTGATTGCACAAAGTCAGTGACAAAAATCGAAAAAGGTATGCTAAGATGGTTTGGTCATATAGAGAGGATGGATGAAAGTAGGTTAACAAAAGAAATATATAAGGGGAGTGTGAATGGAATCGTTGGAAGGGGAAGGCCTAGAAGGACATTCCAGGACCAGATAGGTGACGTCCTGAGGAAAGGTCAGGTCAAGAGTACCCTAAACCGACGGGCATGCATGAAAAGACTTATGAATGTGGAGGAAGCAATAGTTGTGTGCCAGGATCGTAGCAAGTGGAAGGAGTTGGTCTCTGCCTACCCCTACGGGAAAAAGGCGTGACGGTATGTATGTACTAAGTCAGGTGATTTCATATATGTACTAGACCATAAATTATGTATCACATAGGAAACTGGGTATCTAAGATAAAATTCTTTAAAGCAATACATTTTATGCTTAATATAATGCGTTTGATAAATTACATTTCCTTTAGATTTTCTATCCTAACATCATAGATATAATTGTTTCCTCTTCATGCTACAGTTTAAGGAAATTTGGTTTAAGAGACACATCAATACGCTTACTTCTTCAATTCACTTTGATAAGCCAGGGCCGTGTAGGTGATCCAATCAGCATACATTACTGATTTTATTTGCAGTTAAAATAGTAGCTATCTTACTACAGCGACCATTGCTTAGAATCACACTGTTAGTCAACTCATCCGCAGCGATTTTTCTATTGTGCAAATTGGTCAAAGCGGCCCGATCCGTCCCTGGGCACGCACACAAGGCCGTTTCGCGTAGCGGCGAGGGTGCGTGCGCTCACGCACTCCATGTGGGTAGGTTAATGATAGCGGGCTTCCGCCGCGTCACACCTGAGAGCGCGTAACCGACATCGGGTATAGATACACCCCTCACCCTTAATACAAACGCTCTCGCGGATTGGACTTGTATAGAGTTGTTGATTCCTATACATTTTTTGCTTGCGATTTGTCTCATTTGCATTTTTTGATTGAGATTTGACGGAATGTCTTGCCAGCGTGCAGCGTAAGTGGGCGTGAATCCGTGGCAATCATTTAATAGTGTATTTAATAGTGTTTTGTTCAAATATGAATACACGACTCTAGATCTTTTAATCCATTGACAAATTTCCACTTCTGCTCAGTGCCCAGTACCGATACTTATAAAACAAACAAACTATTTTTTCTAGTAAACTTATCAAGTAAGAGTATGTCTTACAACTGTAAATACCAATAATAATGCATTTTCAATTAAAGTTCGACTTTCGAGAGTTACGAAACGTATCGATTAGTTTTCAACGTGTTTTCTTTTGTTTTGTTTTTTTTAATTTGTTGTTTTGGATTCTGAACCCAACACAGTTGTTGTATGTTATTAGCAAATGTATGACATACTGTAAAATCAATGAACACTGCACAGTTATCATACTTTGTTTACTAGCTTAAACGATCAACTACTTAGCCAAAGATAAACATCACAACCATCATAAACTAATCACCGACTAAATCAGAAGCAATAGTAAAGTATGTGGCAGTTAAATATAATACTATCGTTATCTAATCTAATGATGTTTGCGCGCAAAGTGGATTTCTGTAATCTGTTTCAAGGATAAATCATTGAGCACGTCCAACATAACTGCAATTTTAACTAACCTAACTCGTTATGTTTATATAACTCCTCCGAAAGCAACTTTGTCAGCGTGCCTGTCTGTTGAACGCCGAAACAAATGAATCGATTTTATTCAAATTTGGTGAAGAAATACACTAGACTTTGAGAAAGGACAAAGGCCAATTTTTATTCAATTCAAAATTCTCAATCTTCAAGGTGACAAAAATACTAGTGTTTTAGTTTGCCCTTATTTTGATTTTAGATTTAAAGATAATTTGGGAGCTGAAGAGTGACACCAGCTACGTTTTATCTCGAAAAATGTCACATTCCTTTGAGATAACGTCGCAGGCGGAACGCTAGTAGTTTTAACTAAGTCTTAATCAATTTGAAAATACTAATACTTTAAATTCTTAAAGCAAATACAATTCAACAAACAATAACAATTGAATTGATCTTTCTGATTTTATGTAGGCTAGCATTTGTTTTAGACACGTAGTCAAGTGGTGGCGGCTGGCCACAGGTAATTTAGGATGTTGCTATATTTTTTTTATAGGTAATTCGTTCTTATATTATAAATGCGAAAGTAAAGTTTAATTACTTTTTCATGCTTTTAGCACAGAACCTTGGTATGGATTAATATAGTACCTACATATTTGAGACGTACCTAATATTGTTGTCATTAAAAGTTCGGTTATGTAGGTACTTGCTGTATTTTAGAAAATCAAGAAAATATTATATACCCATGTTTTAAATAAATCTACGTAAGGTAAAACCACTCTATACACTTCCCGCAAGAATTACGCGCTGACAAAGGACTCAGAATTAAAAGGAAAAAGTTCAATTAATCCTAATTTGCTCGCTAAGATTAAGCCGGCGATAACCGAACTTTTGTAAGAAACGAACCCTTTACTTCGCTTCCGGCCCTTCGATTGCTAAGCCGCTTTAAAAAAGCCCGCTTGACAAACAAGGGACCTATAATGCGTAACGCCAAGAATAGCGATGGAGTGCATCGGTCTTGGGTTGAGTGTTCTTACGGTTTAGACAATGGTAATATTTGCTGTCAAGGAGACTTGTATTTTTTTTTCGGGAATATTAGTGCATTTAACGCGATGTAACTTTTAAATTCGAACTTATAAACTAAGAAATTGGAACTTATAATTTTTTATGGTAGGTTCTCATATGGTCAATCAGGCTGGCACCGGCTCGTCCGAATCGGGTGTGAAGGGAAAACCGGGGGAGTTTAGTGGGTAGTGGACGCTTCAGTTTCAAGTCCCACATACGGCCGCAGGTCTAGCTAGCCTGCGGTTATGGAGCATAAACGCATTTTCCTGCGAAAAATTTTATTCATAAATACTTGATACAAGTTTACATGAATAAAGAATATTTTGATTTTGATTTTGAAAAAAAAATTGTAGTTTCTCATAAAGATAGCTTTATGAGAACCTACATAGATATAAGTAATATGCAGAATGTATGGTTGGCTAGTCGTACTACTCTATGACGACCGCAAAAACTTTCTTTGCAATCAGTACTTAAATGGTGTACCAAAAAATAGACAACCATTTACCTACGTGCTTCTAAACATGTTGTGGCAAGCTTTCGCGCGATGTCATGCTTAAAAACTGTGATGTGGCCTACATAGGCAATTGGGAAAACTAGCCACCACAGTGTAGTACGACGTAGATTAGTAACATTTACTACTTCGGAAATCAATAATATTGGTATTAATAATTTAAATTATGTGGTCATACATCTATCTTTATAATCTTATAACAATCCATGCTAATCGAAACAATACGCAGTAAGTAAATGAACGAGCAACAAAGAGAATTAAGTCTCACAACTGATGGAAACAGACATTTAATTTATCCGCTTATGGGTTAAGAATGAGAGAAAGTCAAACACTTTCTAGGAACCGAGGGAAAAAGAGATTCCGTTTTGCTGTCAATAGATCAACCTTATGCGGCATTATGTATTCCAGTGACAATGTACGAGCTCCCGTGTGTAAACCTCGCAGTTTTTGCTCGAACTCAACATGCAAAACAACATTGAAAATAATTTCCTTCTTAATTAGTACAACATTTGCATAAACAAGTGCCTCTATCCCATACTAGGACGATCATTATTATAATTGTGGCTTTTTTTCTCGCGAAAAAGTTACTCGGTGTAACGGTTGCGGGGCCGATAGGCATCGCTCGGAGGCCGATACATCGATAGCCGGGGCTATGACGCGTTTCCCAACCACGGTTTTAATCATCGTCAATCTTTACATTTGATTTGCATTTATACAGGTAATGCGAACACATGGTAGGCATGTGTGTTTTGTTATTCTTGCATGTTGTAACTTCAAGTTGAATCCGAAGAAAATATACTTAGTGTTGACAGGAAATTCTTAAAAAAAAATACTTCTCGGGTTTAATTTTTAATAATTACTCACCAAAAATATTAATATTACTTCGTGTTTAGGTGTATTCTACATACATTATATATCTAAAGAAGTTTCATGGTTCTCATCATAAAAAGTGCGTACATACCTAATATACATGCTGTTACAAAACCGTCTTAAATGATGTTTATGAACAACATGAACGTTTTTCCTACGTAGAGTTCAAAGCCTTATAATGGGTATCAGAAGCAAAAACAGTATCACAAATGCATAGGTACTTATATAGATATTTAACACCTTTCGAGCCGCGCCAGAGCAGTAAGGTGCAACATACACACTATTTATCATATGAATTGTCCTGGTATACCCACATTGTGCCAACCAAGACTTATCAGGAATACTGTATGTGAGAATTTTATGAAGATCGTCGGCGGATAGCGCTAGCGAATTAATTACTTAATTCCGATGCGTGTGCGTTTCTGCAACGCGATTTCTAACGCAACGATGTAATTAGGTTTTTTTCGTTTACTAGATAATATTTTTCGATTTGAAAGCTTATCTGTTTGTGCTCATAAATCGTAACGCATTCGCATATCGGGGGTGCCTTGAAGCAAATAAATGGGCGGTATTTTGCACGTTGCTTGCGCGATTTCACGCAGTGATTTTATGTGAGACTTTTAAAATTATTTGAGTTTTAATTTATGCTATTGTTTTCTTTAATTATTAATATCACATTGCATGTTATGTATGGTACAATATCAAAAAGATTATAAATATAATACTTGAAAAAAAATTTAATCACCAAAGATGCACTCTGTTTCAAGAAATTATGAAATCTTTGAAGACCACATTGTTTAGAAGTATGTCGAAAAAATTTATATTTTACTTCAAATAATCATACAAAATATTTTAATACATTATGTAGCAAAAATGAAAGTAGATCACCCACAAAATTATAGAAGGAATAAAAGTTCAGTCACATTACATTTAACGTTAATAAATTTAAATAAAAAAAATTAATGTACATTAACAACACCTTGGCGTCACTTTAATTATAATACAGTAAAATTTTAATAAATTTCCAATAAAAGCTAAATTATTACTAAAACACGAAAGTAATTAATCATGAAAATAAGCATATTTTATTAACATGACTATGTAATGGTGCAGTAGTTTAATGTTAGTATTTATTTATTTATTTGCACTATTAACGTTGATTATATTCTACCATAGCATGCAGTAAGCGTCACATTAAGCTACCCTAATGAGTCTAATTCACACATCAGAATTTTGATCATAAAATATATTCATTCATTCATCACATTTTGAGAAAGACGTTTAATTTGATCTGGTTAAGTAACTTGAAGTGCTCCTTCATTTACAATAAAAAAACAGGTTTTTAAAACTATCAATACACAAAGACACTGGTAAAAATTGCATGTAAAATAACCATTTCAAAATTATCATGTCACATTATCCCGTCAGTGTAAAACTTAATAAAAACGATTCCAAATGCGCACCTGTAGATCGAATTGTGACATTTTTTCAAAACTCTACGCAACAAATTAACCCTTTTGAAATCAACAATTTGTCGGCATCGCGTGTTCAAAAACTTACACATTTGAATCCGCAACTTCCTTTACAAAACAATTATTTAACTTTCCAAAAAAATTGTAATGTGTGAGTGCGTGACAACTCGTTACAGGGTACTTGCGGTCTTTGTTTCAAGTTAATTTCTCGATGATACTATCGGTAACATTAAATTCATTAGTCGAAACTTAGATAAGGAATGAAGGCAATTATTTCGTTTCGGACGATCGTCGACGTTGCAGTATGTTTGGGTTTACACCTTTATTTATTGCACTAGGCTTCTGATATTCACACGATTATAACCTATTGAATAAAACAAACTTTAAAAAACTTTAGGAAGTCCATATTTAAACGTAGAGAGTTCCAAATACTTTAGAGCAATTATGATAACTGTAAACTAATCGCCTAATCATGTTCATATTTGCTGTGAAGTAATTTTTAATACTTGAAAAAGTAACTCGCGTTTATCCGTAAGGACACTGTTGAACTGTGAACTGTGTTTTGTTTATTGTTTAAAACGACGTCTTAAATCAATAACGGGATCACCAATCCGCATTTTCCAAGCTTAGTGATTAAGCTAGTACCCATCATTAGGATGATAACTTGAATACAATATCGTGCAGTGGGAAATTAAATCGACTGACACTTTCTTAAAATTTAATTATATTTAAATGTAGTTAACTGGTTTGTATACTTTACTACGCTACCACCAATTAGAGCGATGTCCGTTTTTGTCTTCTTGTTATCCCAGTTTTTCATATCTTCCGTAAACGTTCACGGAATGCTATAAATTGTAGCAAGCTCATCGATTTCAAGATCGGACACGCTTCAACTGGATAATTAGCCTGAACGATTAAATCAGTAATCATTTTAAAAAACGTACTTAAACTAAACTTAAATTTGTAATTGTCCCCGTTATTTTTCAAAAATATAATTCCAGGTGTTATCCGCGTAAATGACCCAATTATGAAGTCCACACGTACTTAGACGCATTCAGAAGCTCAAAAACTTATAATTTCGCTATTAGTTTTTATTATACTTATTAATTCCAACGTATTTGTTTGCTATGCTGTACATAATATGACGTCCACATAGTCATGCCCCTTCTGCGGTAAAAACTGAAAAATGCATTGCTCAACGTATCTTTAATGCATTAATATGTATTTGCATAGGCATGTGCTAACAATGGATTACTAGTATCGGTATAATTTAAACGTGTGTGTTGCGTTACGCATGTGTGAGGTCCTTTGTTGACGTAAGGTCGGAAGTAGACAGTCAACACCCGTTTACTACGAATCATTTATCATTGTTAGTGTTTAATATTGCAATTTAAATGTACTTTTCGCAAATGTATTCATAAAGTATGTAACACTCAGATTGCAATATTAGTTTTACCAGGAATTGTTTGCGTGGTTTAATTTTGGAGCCTATGTTAAATATAGTAAACTTATTATTAACAGGCATTTAAACTTCTGCTTTTTTATTTTTGGATATCTTGTCCTGTTATTATAGTTATAAAAACTTTCCTTTCATAGTTTCTATAGGGTTTAATGAAATTTTTATCTGTTAATAGCCATTAATAATATCTCATTAAATGACCCTTTACTAGGAACTATGCCGCCATTTTCATTACCTATTTTCAACAATAATATTTCCGTCTCGAAGCCAAAGTCTTGATTGTAGAAGATTTCAGCTACATTGTTAACGTCGATGGTTAAAGAATACTCATTCTCATAAAAAAATTACACCGTCATCAGACAATTGGACCCCGAAAAATTCCTTACCAAACCCAAGCCACCAGCTACTAAACGTCAATACGCTATACAATAAGTTCCTTAACAAGCTGTAATAAATTTAACCCCCCATAGTATACAAACATCCGTTACATCTAAACAACATTAACAAACATGTGGACTCATTTGTCCAAAACATAAAACAAACGTCGATTCCTGCGTACCTTTAAAATTGACCCGTATATCTATAGTCTGCCCCCAGCCCAGCGACGCGTAAGTGTGCGTTTCCGTAATTTCCCAGCGTCATAGTAGAAGAATGCATAGTAAGTTATTTTGATACAAACGTACCGCACGCGGCTTGCATGTGTGTGTCATAAGTATAAAGCGTGAAAGGAGGCGGGTATTTCTGGGCCCAGCAGTTAACTAGATGAAATGTATATCAAAAAATCGGTTATATTTTTCTAAAGGAAATCCCAAAATATAGTAACATGTTTCTATCTAGAAAGCAAGAAAAGTCCAAAAAACTAAATACATGCCCGAACTGAAGTCGATATAAAATAAATCGGTTAAATGTCAGAATATATGTATGAAAGCGAATTGAACTCCTTTAATAATTTTTCTTCAGTGTGCAAATGTTTACCGATTGACATTTGACAGGCAGATGAAAAACACCGTCACTCGTTCGTTTCTTTCGTTCTGAGTGCGCTCGTATTTCCCAATTATTATTACTTTTGCTTACAACATGAAACCGCGGGAGTTTAGTGGGTAGTAGGATGAATGTCTCTAGTTCCGAGCCCCAGACACTGTCGCAGGCGTCCCTAGTCTGCGGCCAAGGCGCGTAAATGCGTCCTCCGCCAAAAAAAAAAAACGGGACGAACGGGAATTTTTATATTTTTCTTCTCTTTCGTCTTACTGAACTCCCACCAGTGGGAATAACCCAGATCTTCTACTCTTTACCTTTAGCCATTCAAAATAATCCGCATATAACATCAATAAACCACAATGTTAAAACATAACCTCACTTTTACTATAATTCGTATAACCCGATTCCTGGAAAGCCAAATTTCACCAAATTTTCACCAAGGCCTTGTTAATATATCCTCTTACAAATAAAACTAGTTTCATTGAGTTAACACCTGGGCCCAGGGTACTATGGAGTCTTACCCTCCTCCTTTAAGTTGTTGTTTTCCCGCAGTTAAATTATTGTACAATAGATTAATGACGCTTTTTTTTTAGTAAAATCAAAAGTTTTACAATTGTGATAGACGAAATTCGAATCAATAGTACTAGCTTTGTCACGGATTGCCCTTCGCGCTTATCAAAAAGATGATAATTCACTTTTTACTAACATTTGATTTCCATTTTTCCTTCAAAATTAAAATAAAAGTTTAAAAAAAGCTTAAATAAAACAAAAAATATTACTTGCATAAATTGACAGTAGTTACTACTAAAGGTGAAGCGTTCTGCTGCTGAACAACAACGACTAAAAAACACGCATAAATATAATCTCGCATAGATACTATGGCGCCTACATGCAAGCCGCGCGCGGTGCGGAGTATGAAGGTAACATACTGTGTCCTCTTTCTACTATGCCTGCGAGGTGCGCAAGAGTCGTCGATCGCAATGATTACTCACGCGTTTCGCATCACTCACCCCCACCCCTGGATAACTTGTTCTCACAACATTTACATACCGCTTGATATTCAACGACGCTTTTTTATGAACTTAAAACGATAATCTACCACTATGGTAATAGACAGATGATTCGCATAATCAATAGTTAATTAATTTTGTATTCGTAACGAATTACAATTTTTCGTCACGCTACAGATGCAAATAATCTATACTTCTTGTGATGTGTAATTCAGGAGAAGTCTTTATAATAACGCAACGATGTATTGGATACAGAGTTAATCTATGATCATAGATTAGAAAATTGGATCTCTTCAGTTTTTATCGACTTAATAGACACTCATCATTAAACAACAATGTGAGATATTTTATGTCAGACGATGCATCATAACAAGTTTTTAATGATTTACATCTATTTAATGATATATTGACACGACTTCGATAACGCAATGTCGAGAGTGAGTCCCAAGTGAAGTTCTAGGAAATGGTACACATCATAAATACATTACAATATATTTGAGCTATTAACACCTCGTATGCAATACTCAATTATTTTGCTTAGGTTTTGTTTTTGCATGTTTATATTTTTCAGCTCTAGCCCAATTGGGTTTCATTTAATATTATTTATAATCTTTTGTTCAATTTGAGTAAAAGTTGCCTTCCAGACCCAAAATAACCAGCACTTAGAGTCTCATAACATTGGCAAAATTTAATGACACGCGTTGCTAACGTCGCACTTGTAATTCTTGTTAAAGCACCGTTAAAGTAGGATCATAGCATGAAGATGTGCAATTTTCTACTAAGCGTAACACCGTGTTTCTTGTTACAATTAGCGAATGAATCAGTTTCATGAAATTATATAACAATGATGCAATTACCTAGGGTTTAAGTAAAATATCAGCTAATTAAATTTTTATTGAAGTGACTTAATGTTGTTTTTCCCATCATGGTTAGCGTTTGTGTTAATACACTTTATAAGGATAAAGGCAATTCGTTTTGACGAACTGTTCGAGACCAAATGTATTACAAAGAAGACTGTATGACATGGATTTAAGCAGATTTTCTAGCGAATTTCCGTTATCGAGCCATAGTCCGCCCTGAGACTCAAACCATAGACTCATGCGTGTGAAGCGGTCCTCTATTCTTGGTAATATTGAAGAGTGCGATAACAAAATAAAAAATAATCTTTTTGGTTTGCATTGCTATTAATCAGTTAAAAATTACCTCATAACTCTTGAACCTTGTCACAATCGATATTTTTCGGTCGAATTATGCTCAAAATTCTCGAGCACTCGTATGATCCTCGACACTAAGTGTAATAAGTGAAACACAATTAAAACTACCCGCTATGACGGGCAGCACACATCGCTGCGTCGCCCCATTGTTTATCCCGCGATTAAAACCAATTCAAACACTAACTCGCACTCGAAAATTAAACTCGAACGGTAAGAACCCTTTGTTTTAGGCACAATACGTGCACCGGGCTGCGACCACTGACGCTGGGAAGTACGTTTTGAACTGCTACCCTATATTTAACTTAATATTTTCCTTCCTCGATGGTCTAGTGGTTTAAGTACCGGGCCGAGATCTCGGAGTCCTGGGCTCAATTCCCAAAAAAATGGTCGAGCTAACTTTGTGTCGGTTTTTTCGGACACAGCTCGGGTTTGTGATCACCAATCCGCATTTGGCAAGCGTGGTGATTAAGCCAGTACATTCTAACGATAATTTTAAGGATGAGGCCTTTGCCCTGCAGTGGGACATCAATAGGCAGATAGGTACTTTACTTTTTAACTTAATTTCCCAAAAGAATTTTATTGTTTTGTCTCAGTAAACTCGCAGAGAAATCAGAAAAATAAATCTTTCAAACACGATTTTTAAAGTTGAATAAAGTGAATAACTTATAAAACTTAGGGCTGGTTTCGTCGCTGACATATAAGGTCGTGATAATTTATCAGACAATATATTTTTTTTAAATGTATAAAAGAGTAGTTCGGAAATTAATACAAACACCGTTATATGGACCTCCTCAATTCTTTTTTTTATACTTAGGGCCGGTATTTCAATATATACTTATCTTGATCTTAATCCGGGATTGATAAAAAGTATGACTTAAGTGTATTTCAATAAAGGATTAAAGTTAAGCGGCACTAAAGTCATACACTTTTACCTGTCAAAAGTAATACTTATCTTAAATGTTATACTTAACTTAAGCAATAAGATAAGGTTACATTGAAATACCGGCCCTTAAACTTATATAAAAAAATTTTTGGAAGTAGGTACAGTTTTTAACACTACTAAATAAAACAATGCCTTATTCTCATTTCACATGTATTGTGTGGTTAAATTATCAACTTAGTTGATATAGTGTCAGTTTTCAGACCTCTGGCATGGCTTTTAACAAATTAGAAACCTTATAACATTCGAATACCAAACTAACCAAACACACACACAAAGACTAGGTCCAAAGAAGACCAAAAAACGTGTTAAAATCAAGTCCACAGCTTCCCCAGTCATTTCGAACAATCGCTAAGCGTGGATTACTAGGGGGCGCTAAGTTGCTCTCAGGCTGCGCGCGCGCACGACAGCTGACGCCGCGGCTTTTTAATGTTTTTTACTAATTACCCCGCCATTGTGCCATTATGCCTGTCGCGTAGATCGTTATCAATGGATTTTCAATAGCGAGCGTTTTGTCGGACGGTTTTTCTGCCAGGGAACTCGGTGTATGAGTGTGAGCTTGTGATGAAAGTGTTACATAAGTTATAAACATGTTTCATATCGTCAGCTACAAGTTTTAAGACAGCTGACAAGTTTGTGCTAGAAGAAATAGCCAGTAAAAGCGACTTGCGAATTTTTGACTGGCCCGATGGCGCATTTGGTAGTGACCTATGCGCTAGGGGTTGTAGGTTCGAATCCCACCCAGGATAAACACTTATGTGATGAACATTTATGTTTGTTCTGTGACTGGATGTTTATTTGTATTTAAGTATCTAGTTATGGTACCTTCGTTGTTTCTGACACCCATAACACAAGTGCTTACGCTACTTACTTTGGGGTCAGATCAGTATGTGATGTTGTCCAATATTTATTTTTATTTATTTAATTTGAAATTGATGATCAAAATTAACATGACACTTATACCCTTGCTAAACGCTTCATTGCTTTAATTATTAATTATAGTTAAAATGAAACGCTCATTATGAAATAATTTATTTCAGATACAACATACACACAAATTATAGCAACAAATGAATAGTGACTGTAATTACGTTTACAATATAAAACATTGTGCTTAAACAAGACAACTAACTTGTAACTCAACTATAGAACTCAATCAAGTTTGTCTTGAACCTTACTACTGTTCAACGTATAATTTTCCGTTACTATTCCCAGTCCCATCCCATATAAGCTCGTATGCAAAACAGGCGAGCATTGATGTAATATTAGCTAATTAAAATCGCCTTCCCTCCTTTAAAAAACAATAGAATCCATCAACTATGGCCTTATAAGAAAAAAATATGTGCTTATGTGTATGCAAATGCGGTGTAGAGTAGTAGCGACTACATAGTTTACACGGACCGATTGATATCGACGCATCCATCAGACCTACGCTTGTAGCACACGCGAGTGCACTAGTGATGCGCCATATTGCTTAGCATGTCCGCGGATATGGATATACGTCATTCGTATCACGGATCATTGGTGTCTAGATCCCCGGATATTTTGTTTGCGCGGTTTATCAGCGCGTATTCTAATTCTTGCAAAAAATAGTTACAATTTGTAATATAAAATTCCTACCCTATTACCCAGCAGGGTTCATGATTTGTGATGTTTATGAAGAAATAGATATTACATGTAAACAATATGATTACAAGAAAGAATTTGAATTAGTAAGAAATCCACTGTTTAACTCCATTCTATCCCATACGTACTTTTAACAGGTTGATATAAATGCAGCCATTAGGTTTTCGTGTATCGCTCACAAGTGTATCTACCTATTTAGTTTAAAATTGTATATATAAAAATGTATATGCGTGTATACGGGAAAGCCCTCAAGTTTATGATGGATTTAATAAGAAGTACATTTTACATAACATCTCACTTTATCAGTAACCCAAATAAAATAAAATAAAATAACAAAAACCTCAGACATTTAAGTAGCATATAAGTATTGCAGTATGAATGTATCAAAAAATATGATTTATATTTCAAAATATTTTTACCTTTAAACATCACTAATGTATAGACTACGGTATAAATAAAAATGACCGGTGGTTGTAGCGAATAAAAATAAAATACGATTTCAATTACCATTTAGTTCTGATTTTGCTGTGATAATATGGCGTCGGTTTTGTCTTTTTGTTTAAAAATTGAATAAGTCGACCAAAATCATTTTTAAAGATCCATATAATGTACTACTTAACGTATACCTACTCTACAACCAGTTCCTTTTGAAACTAGTTGATAAATAACTATATAGTGTAGCAAACTGGTTCATAGCATTCATACCAACCAATTTTACTTTACTCAGAAAACAGATCCCACCAAAGTCGTCAAAGTAAAAATTACTTTTTTTGGCCAATTTCTTTCAAAATCACTCAAGGCACAATAAATCCAACGTTCGGACATATGATGCCCGCAGCATATAATCAAAACAGGCAACATTACGAATACCTACTTTATCGTCAATCAATAATTAATATCTGGAGGCCGGCCTGTGAGACGCTCCCGAATTTCGCCAAGAATGATGAGCCGATCGCGTTCGCGTAATCGAACTGGCAAAAAATAAAAAATGAAGCAAATACGAAATACTCCATTACTGGCTCGGACAGCGACGTCCGTGGGGCGGGCTGGCGATAATACAGGTTAAAAAATCTTACGAAGTGGTACCTACGAAGTGTTATGTTGTCTTAGTGATCGACTACCTATTTCTTATATATTTTAGTGCACAATTCAGGCACGGGTAGTGGGATCGGGCGCAGGAATAAGGGCATTTTGTGCTTTCCGAGGCACATAGGTTTTTTTACACCATCAGCGTCCAGACTCTGGACTGGAACTTCAATTTTAAATCATATGTTTTACTACACAGTAATAAAGCTAAAAAAAGCAAAAAAATAGGATTTCACGAAATACCACTATGAGAACAGATGATTTAGAAAAATAACTTCTTTCACGTTTTTATTTTCATAAGTTCATTGTAAGAAAATGCACTTAAAACCCTTGCACTTATTTTATAAATAGTTTCTAAGAACTCTTCAATATCTGATTTCTATTTTCAAAGAATATAAGCATCTCTTATTGCAAGGAAAACACTTCTAAGTACATTATTCTCTACAAGTATTAGAAATCTCGACTAATAGCTACTATTCACATGCATTTAGCTATAAAACAATAATTTTAATCTCCACAAATAAGAAGATTATGCAAACTGGCAAAAACTTGAAGTAACTATAAATCTCATGATAAGTTGAAATATAAGTATTAATGTTATTTACAACAATAGGTAATCAATTCTGTCTTAGCTAACGATGGGAAGACACAAACGCTTGTATACCTTTGATATAAATTACAATGTTTTTTAACACTCCTGATTAGTCTGAAAGCAGGTAATAATCGCGATTATTGCATAAACATAAATATTGCATTTGAATAGACAATGAGAGAATGGATTAATGATTATAGTAGTCACAATACGATACAATGCAATGAAAAGCATGTCGGTGACACTTTATGAAACTTTAAAGAATGTCATTTTGCAGCAAGGTATGTCTTCAAGAAGCTTCTACACGCTTCGTTTTAAAGCTACGGTGTCTACTTGAAAAATGTTATTTCATATCTACTCGTATATACTTTATATTTTACGTCCATCAGAATTTTCATTTGGGCATGAACAACCGGACATGTCTGATGTACCACTTTAGGTGTTTATGTATGATAATATGTATGTATTTTTTATACTTAGCCCGGAAAATTACCCCACTCCACCTGAAGTTAAGTGAAAGTGAAGTCCAGACGCGAGGACAACTGGTGCAATGGTGGTGGTATTTACAAAAAAAAAATTCCGTTGTCCGTCATGTTGTACTATATATGACGGATAACGGATACTACAACTATGCTCAGTTTGGGGCTAGATGGCGCTGTGTAAATTTGTCCAAGCATATGTATTTATAAAATACCTAATGTAAAAAGTGTATAATGTTTAGAGTGCCTTAAACAAATAAATGTTCAAAACCCCCAAAAAGTCCACCGACTCCACAGTCGTTATCCCTGCGCGAGCGCATTGTGTATGCAGGGCGCGGCCGCCCGCGGCCACGTCAGCTATTCGCCCGTGTCCAGGGGCTAAGCCATTCAAGGCTAAGGCGCGGGGCCAGTTTTTGGCTGTTTCCGAATCATCCGCCGCCACGACCTCATGCCGACGCGATGTCTGCGCAAATACCTAGCTTTTGTTTTTCTGGATCGTTTAATGGTAATGCAATTTGCGGGGTTTGTGACTGCCGGTTTATAGGGCTTGCTGTGACACTGAATATAGCGAACGTGAATCTATACTTCTATAGGTACTAATACATATTATAAAGAGGAAAGATTTGATTGTTTGTTTGTTTGTATTGAATAGGCTCCGAAACTACTGAACCGATTTGAATAATTCTTTCACTGTTGGAAAGCTACACTATCTCCGGGTGACAGAGGGTACTTTTGGTGTGGTGACCCAGAAATGTGGGGGAAAGGGGGGGGGGGAATATTTGAAAAAAGAAATAATGCGCGGGCGGAAGGCTAGTATATTATATAAATAATATTTAATAGTATAAATTAGTTTAGTGGCCTTTCCTTAGGTCGCAGTGACCGTTTACCATCAGGTGGCCTGCGTGCCTATATGTCGACTAATCTAGCATAAAAATGTGCCATTTTCGACATAGCGCCATCTAGACAAACTAAACAAAGCCTGTACTTACAGGTCACATAAAACTCATACTTAAATATATTTTTTTATTTTTTTTTTCTTTGCTAACCAATCTGGTGGTTTCATCGAATTCACCAAAGTAAAAGCTAAGATTGGATCCTGTTTGTATTCTTTTTATCAATAAGTAAACAGATGCGGTCCCCCGTCATTCGTATCTAATCTAGTAATAAAATAAATACCTACATTTTATTTAGGAATTTTAATGGGTAGCAAATCGTATGTCATTACAATCAAGAAGATATCTCGTCACTGAACTAATTAAACTCCACATACACTAATTCAATAAAAAGGCATAAAAAATATATTTTTTATACTCATAAAACTGTGCCATGAACTTAACCATTACTTTGTTATTGCGACAATAACATTTTC
The DNA here is from genome assembly GCA_949319885.1 of Mecyna flavalis. Lineage (NCBI taxonomy): Eukaryota > Metazoa > Arthropoda > Insecta > Lepidoptera > Crambidae > Mecyna > Mecyna flavalis. The sequence continues at coordinate 16,037,733 of OX439426.1, forward strand.
ACCTTTACATGATTGATGTTAAAACAAACTAAGTTTCATCCGTTTCAAAACAGAGGGCGCATATCTAAACCCTTTCAGAATTAAGACGGCTGTAAGGAAATGCATGTGTCAGGTCTGTGGCGCCCTTAATAAGGATAATCCTTTCCATGAGGAGTGCAATTAATAATGGACGGACGGGAGTTGGAACTAGGGAGCTCGTGTAAATGCGCCTTAAGATTTACGCTCTGGAGTGGGTTCTTCGATTAGCAGATTCCGGATAATGAATCGAATGCGATTCGTAACTGTCTAATCGTTCAAATATCGTATTTTGTTTTTTTTTATATTAATCGTGGTGCAGTTTATCGATGTTTGATCTGTCGACGGTGAAATCGATTTTTTTTTTAATCAGGCCTAAGGAATTTTATTGCGATTTTTGATGCAGTTAGAGGATCTTTGTAGTTTGGGAGTTAAAGACACATACTGGCACAGACCTAAAATGACTTTTAAAAAAATGGTGTGGTGTTGACTGTACGTAGTGAGTTAGCTTAGAAGAAGTCTATTCATACGCATTTAAAAGAAAAACTATATCGTTTTGGGTTTTATCGTAAAGAAAATTATCTACAATCCGCGAAGTCTAAGTTGTGAAATACCGTTGGTCCTGCACCTGATCTCGCTTCGGTCGTGTTAGTCTGACCCACTATGCTACAAGAATGAGGGAATAGGAAGTGCACCTATGCTTGTTTGTAAACTATCATGTTGTCCGTACTTGGTTGAACGTAAAATTTACTACACCAACTAGATTACACCAACTCATATATATCCTAAAATACAATAATTCAGGATACCATAAAGGAAACATTATATTATAAAATTTACTTGTGCATTAAAAGTATTGTTGTAACTTTGACAATGACACCTCATTATAATAAATTAAAAACTATCAAGCAATTGCAACTGTCCATAGTAAATGCAAAAAACCAATTTCAATCAAACATTTTTTATTGCACCGCAAATAAACGAACGCACGCGCTATGGCTTAAGTAACTCCAAAGAATTAATATCTTAGATTAGAAACCTTTAACCTCATTCACAGTAAACTATCTGAAGTTAAGCAATACGTATTAGAACTAAACAACGTCCATTGTTGGAGAAACGAGCGTGTCGTTTCAATTACTACACATAAACAGTTTGCTATGCCAACGGGTAATAGGCCTTTCATTTTCAGTGGATTAAGTAACAAATATTTTGATGTGGAGAAATCGAAATTAAAAATACCGTCAAGAACGAGTCGAGGTCACTTAGTAATTATAGAATTCAACATTTTGGTGTTTTACAAATAAGATAAATATCGTAATCTCGTCGGCCGTCACAGATAAAATTAGCTGAGAAGCTTTTTTAGGATTTGGTGTCTAAGGATCTTTAAGGTGAATAAATGTATAGGATTCCTGATTTAATCTCCTAGATTTAATTCAAGAATGCTGAATACGTTAATAAGCACATTAACTAGGTAATTTACAGTTTTTGTAATAGGTACGATTCGTTATTTGTTAAAAATTTAAACCAAAAACTATCATATTTGTATTTTACCTAGATAGTCTGCTCAGTAACGAATGATACTTCGTTTAACTTCTAACGATTTCTTTCTTTTTCTTTTCTTTCTTATTCAAACAAGAACCTGTTCTATGGAATTTACCGTATGCCCGGTCGTCAGACTGCAAATTACTTAGGAAGTCTGTAGATTATCTAATTTTTATAAGAACTCAATATTTTTTTCCACTTTGACTGACTCGGCCAGGTAATCAGCAGAATACCTCGTTAATCTGCACTCTAACCCGTTGTCCTAGGTGGGCGACGCGACGCGACGCGACGCGACGCGACGCAATGCGACGTAATGCGACCAATACTTCACGCGACGTGTATCCTATGTCCGTGCGCGGCAAACGCGGCAGTAGTGTTTTAACCATGGGCAAATATACTGCGTTATTACTAGAAAATTCATATTTTAAATGCTTAGCCCTACAGAAACTTCGTAAACATAGAAAAAAGACAACAAATATTATATATTTAGAGCGAAATAAATCTGTCAAAAGTGTATTTATACTCCTTCACAAAAGTTACCAAGTTTCGGTGGACGTTAATATGCAGTAGCAATTGACTTTTTTTTGTCGCACCACAATATAATGCATTATGTAGTTTTCAATAGATTTTAATAGAACAAATATAAAAATAACGTCACTATTTGTCTACAAAACCTTCATAAAAGCAGAATTGAGTTTTGGTGGACGCCACTATTGAAATGCAAATTGTGTAAATAGAACTAGTATTATTAATATTATTGTGTAATATAATTAGTATAGTGTCGCTATTTGTCTACGGAACCTTAATAAAAACAGAATTGAGTTTTGGTGGGCGCCGCGCTGTAATTGCGCGAACCTGCGCGCGCGCGCAGATTATCAGAAGCAAGTGCGTTCGATAACGCTTGCGCACGAACGCGTGTTATTAAATTTATTCCTTTTTCGCCAGAATCTGCATAATGAGGGGGGCAAAAAACCACGTAATCGCTAGTAGGAGTACAGTCCCTTCCTCGGAGAAAGGCGGGCATGCTTTGTATGTTCAAGTCCGATGAATATTAAATTTAAAGTATTCGGGTACATTGCTATTTTATTTTTGTGTTATTATGCGAACACCAGACGATTACGGGCGATTATTTCTTGTCAAACCGTGGCATCGTTTTAAAACTGTATAACATAACTTAGTTGTTAATGGGTCGACTTAATTTTCCATACTTTTAACCTGGGAGTTTTAATATTTATGAGGTAAATTGTTTTGAAAGTTTCGTGGTGGATTAAAAAATATTTAACAGCCTCACAATAAACTCCATTTCACATTCTAAAAAGGTAAACGTTTTGACCATACTTTCAATCAAAACTTAGAAAATACATTTTCTAAGTAGATTGGGAAATTTACCTTTTCTCTTCCAAGGCAATCAAATGATTGTTAAATAAAAGAATCTAACCCTATATCGTCTACTGATACCTTTTTTATCCGAATAAAAAATGGAAAAAGAAAGAAAAAGTTTTCTATTTATTTATTCATTTTTGTATAAAAGCACTTCCAGTTGAGATAAAATCAAAATACCTAGCATAACTGATGTACGAGATAAACCGTTAATAAGTATTCCGAAGCGACAAAATTACACGTCACGAAATGGACTCGCATAATACTAGCAATTACATGGACGATAGCAAGCTATTTACTATTGCGACGTGAAATGTATTTATATACCTAATGGCACAGGTAATAAGGTGTGTAAGAACCGTGCAAGTATTTTTGATAGTTTTATATTGATTGAAAGCAAGTAAGATGTTTTTTCCAATACATCAAGATAGGGAAATTCATTTTTGGTACATCCAAGTACATTTATTGGGCAAGTGCGCCACCCTGGCTAGAGTATAGTTTGCTAGTTACATATTATTTTATACTGCTGCCCCTGGGTCCATGGCTGCCCCACTCTGGGTTCATGGCTGCCCCACTCTGGGCCCATGGCTGCTCCACCCTGGGTCCATGGCTGCCCCACCCTGAGCCCATGGCTGGCTACGCCCATAAACACTAGCCTTCACTTAAGTGGACTTAGTAAGTCTTTCCGCAGGAATGTGATAAATATGTTTACTGGATAAGATAAAGAGTAGCCTAAGGGGCTATAGAAAGAGCTATGCTCGGCGTATCTCCGCGGGATCGTAGCCGAAATAAGGTGATTCGGCAGAGAACTAAAGTCACCAACATAGCTGGCTGGATTAGCCAGCTAAAGTGGCAGTGGGCTGGCCATATCAGCCGTAAAACCGATAACCGTTGAGGTAAACGGGTTCTAGAGTGGAGACCGCGTCTCGGTAAAGGTAGTGTAGGACGCCCTCAGGCCAGGTGGAGCGATGATCTGCGCAGGATGGCTGGCAGAAGCTGGATGCGAGTGGCCGAGGATCGATCAGCGTGGCGAGCGTTTGGAGAGGCGTATGTCCAGCAGTGGACTATGACAGACTGATGATGATGATTATGATGAAAAAGTTGCCTGTATCACTGTCCAGAGTATCCAGCTTCCAAACTAACCCCATTACAAAAATCACGTAATTAAATCTGTTTCATCGTCGCGACGTGATGACGACGACGTTGATGTCTTTTACAAGGTCTCTTTCTAAGGTATAAATCTGAACTATTGGTATCTCGCTTTTTTAGTAAAATGAGTTTCAATGATGGTATTTTCAAACACAATATCTACAACAAAATGGCAAAAGTTGTGCGTCTTGTGCGGTTAGGGCAATATGACGAAGTGGCGTCTCAAAGTATAGAGATCTCACTATTTGATTTTCACAATTATTCTTAAGAAAACTACAGTTGTGTGCAAAAAAATATAATATTGGTGTGTGTAAAAACATATAAAATATTATATAAGATTTGTGTATCGATATAATGAGACGGCATGCATCTAGATAATTAATATTCAAAATAAAAGCATTATTTTAATTGTATTTCCATCTTTTACACATAAAACATTCACGAGCATTGAATTATAGCTGGTCTACTCACACATAATTTACAACTCGAAGAAAACAAATGAGAAAAAGTTGCGTAAATTTGATTCAGATCACACAATACGAACTGAAAAGCAGGTCGAAACCTACAAAAACCGGGAAAGTGTAAACTAAGTAATGAGTTCGTTTCATTTAAATAATGCGATGACGCTTTCACATGAAATCGCTGATCGTCGTTCGTAAATCTCAGAGCTCATTATTCCGAGCAATCTCTCAAGATATGCCCTCATGAGTTGATGTTCGTGAGAAATTTACGCTGTAACAGGATCGGTGGTTCGGCAAAAACAGTCCGCGCGTGTCGTCCACGGCCGGCCGGCAAGTAGCCAGTAATTTATGGTTAGTTTTTGGCTGCTCCCGCGCAATCGCAATGCAGCCCCGCGGCTTTCGGCGCGCCCCGCGGCCCCCGCACCCCTCCCACACGCCTCACCCGGTCACAGACCCCGCGTCATTCCGTCAATCTCAACTACTTATCCGTCCGACCCGATCCCTTATATTAATCATTTTTTTCACCCAAAAAAGCCAAGTAATAAAGATCCTATCGGGCCCGGGAGCGCTCCGGCCGACGACGCTTTCGAAACTACAGAGTTGACACAAATATCGCAACTGATATTTAAGAGTATATTGACTATAAACTGGTTCATTGTGCCGCCAAAATTAATCTTGCGGGCTTAGCTCAATCACAAAAGCTACGTGCCGCCACGTACGGTGGCTATTACGGGCACCACATTATAATTACCTTTTTAAATAGTTTTTTCAGTCGGTGTCCATATTAAAACGTCAATGTAAATAACTTGTTAGCCGCAATCTCATTTCTGGGCGATTGGATATTACAATAGTGTACGTGATTTGAGAAAGGTAACGGTGTCTCCGCTTTATCCGCGAGATGGAGCCTATTACCGCGGGCACGCGCCGGCCCGCGCCCGCGCAGCTCCTCAACATGCACTTAGATCATTTTATTACGCGAACAAAAAACATATCTAATCAAACGTCCCTGACAGCAGACATAATAGTCTGGGCTGCTCATAGAGTTCTGATGTTATCAAACATTGAAACTGTGTAATGAACTTTCACGGGTAAATAAAAGACTCGAGCCGGATGACGGGGATATTTTAATTTTTTTCTTGAGTAGAAATGATATTCGAGTTGGAATGGAAAAAATTGTCCAAGTCGATTGGCGGGTGGTAATAGGTGTACAAAGAGTCGGTGGCGCGCGGGCCGGTAATTATGTTCGAATACGACATTGTGTCGAGCGCAGGCGCAAATTGAACGGAATATTTCACCTGACGCGTCTACGTGTCTAATTGCACGGATTATAATGTAGTATAAAACTCTCCACGGTTTTTGTGTGTTGGCACGCGCCCACTTTCTATCAGTCTGGAGATGTAATTGTGCTTATACCCTTTTTTATTTCGGTTTCGAAACATCGAGTCATCATTTAAGAATCGGTAACGGTGTTGAGACGCGTTTCGCGGCGTAGTTTGTTTTATAAGTATCGTGATGCTGGCTTAGAGCACACTACAGAGATGATAACAGTAAGCCAAAATACTGTAGGTGTCATTATTGTAAAAATATTTCATTAAGATTTGTATTAGTGAATATAAGCACATAATACTATTTGTTCAGTTAAACGCGTATAAAAATAACTGACCGGAATTTGGTTGCGTGCTTTTAATGATAGAATAATTTGGAGAACCGCTGTTGTGTTAATGCTGTGGCCAACATATGAAGTGAAAGGATCATCTCATAAGCCTGGAGGCCTAAGTCCAGTAGTGAGACAATAAATTCTTTATAGAAATCTACCGGTAGTCACTCCCATTCAAGTCGTATCGTAGAACTTTTCTATGTTAAACGACGTTTTAAACTACAACCCACAAAGACCAACCCTACTGCAATTTATTATATTTTGCTTAGACGCAGGCGTTATGGTAATTACGGAGGCGGTGGTTAGGAATACAATAACCGTGTGAAAACTATATGAGGTAATATGCAGGCAGGTACCTAAATAAGCTACGCAATTAGAAAACATTCTGCAGTTATCGCATAGCCATCTTCTTCCTTGAAAAAATGCTTCGTAGGAAATCTTAACCGTTTGAAAGGTTGTCTTTAATGTATGCAAATATTACCTCGGTTGTTTGTTTAATGATATGTTATTACTTTATCTATTTAACGTCGGTTGACTTGGCAGTTGGAGGAGAATTTGCTTCTACTGTTAAGACAGTCGTATGTAATTTATTTACTACTGAATAATATTTATACAGGGATGTCATTAACAATAATATACCAATAAAAAAAACTTTCATAAAATGAACTAATGAAATAAGATCATTTATCATTATTGTCTTTTAAAGTAAAGAAATATTGTATAATTAACTCCAAACCTGACCCTCTCACCTCTAACTACCTACCCCGAAAAATAAACCACCCTTCACATGTAAGTTAACTAATAATCTCTTTCAAGTTAAATTGGTGTGTTTTAATTATTTCGTCGCGAAAACAAATTCTAAAAAATCAATAAAGTTTACCAGTATGTATTTGTACCTAGTTTTTCCAATTCCACAGCAGATGCTTCCCGATGACACGAACTCACTCGATTAAAGTTTTTTCCGACAAAACAGTCCATAAAAACTACTCATTTCAAATACGTGACCCGTAACTCGATCCAGTTCCGATTATCGATGGCGGTGTTTATAAATAATCGGTATGTGCGCTAATCCATTATCTCGGATTATTGTACTTGACGATAACTCGAATACCCACATATTGCCTGATAGCGAGGCCTGCACTGATTGAATTTTTTTTTTAAATCATCGCCAGTAAGTGAATAGGAACGTGAAGTGAATGAAACAGCAGAACAACACAGATTAACTGATCTTTAAAAAAGAGAAAGAGAATGGAAACGATGAAAGGCTCATATTGTGCGGTATTGAATTCGCCCCGTGGTGCGAAAGCACCAATTCAAAAAGAGCTCTTGGGCGATTCGCACCACGGGTCGAATAACTCGTGGTGCGAAACGCCCAAAGACCTATATTATTTAGATCTTTGGACAGATACGTTAATGTCATGTAGGTACAAGTATATTCGAAGCTTATTTAATACTTTAATATTCAAAGCTTTATAGCTTTGAATATTAAAGTATTAAATAACCTCAATTATAGTATTAATTAACCTTATGGTTTACAATCGTTTGAAATGATTAAGCGTGCGTGGTGCGTTTAGTTCTAATAATTTGAGTACCTAAGCGACGATGACATCGGCTTTGGAAGAACATTAAAATTACTCTTCTTGTCACTTCTGTAAATGAAACAGAAATTCTACCGTCTAGTCTCATGAATAACTCGATTAATTGTCAATGTATTTATTTAAATTAATTATTCATCTAAAGTCAAAATGGGTCATGAAAAATCGGTATTCGCGCACTGGCCGTAATAAAGATTTCACTCGTTTAATCAACTTGTTTTATTGAACAATTTGGTTAAAAGCAAATACACCTAATTTTATTAAAAATCTTGTTGAATAAAATGGTCCAACTAGTAGACAGAACAGTTGGACCACTGCCCCGCACTCAATCACCTTATGTTGGAACTGATCCTCCCTTTAAACTCTATGAAAGAAGTTAATAGGGCTGCATCAACATATAAGTAGGTAACTAGCGGTCGTCTCCGCGGTTTCACCCGCGCGTAATTTCTTTTGTCAATTATCCCCCCTTCCTCCCTCATTTCCGGGATCAAAAGTACCCTATGTTACCCGGGGAAAGTGTAGCTTTCCAACAGTGAAAGAATTTTCCAAATCGGTTCAGTACTTTCGCCTATTCAATACAAACAACCAAACAATAAAATCTTTCCTTATTATAAAATTAGTGTAGTCTAAACTGATAAATTGTAATTAAGATTAGACCACGGATAATCTTATAATTCTCTACATGAAAACGTGAAAAACATCCTCGCTAATGCAACAATTATCTTGATTAAGAAGTTTAATAGATATAATTTTCCTTTTGATTGTGCCGAAAGATTATAAATTAGCTCGAACCTGGCTGATTAGTTATTTAATCCGATTTAAAAATAATGTGTTTGTAGCTAATCCATTATCTTGGATTATTGTGAACGGCGATAAGTCGATTATTACCCACCTATTGCTGATAGCGATGCCAACTATGATTGAATTATGTTTTTAAAATCCGTAGCTTGATTATTTCAGAGTTTGACATTTATGGCTTTAGTGCGAATGTACCATAGAAATAGAAAAAAAAAATTCTTGTTCTGTGGAATGTACGGACGGCAGCAGATTAACATACCGTAATCTGTCAAAAATTCTCAATTGAAAGAGAACTCTATGTGAAGTGAATAAAGCTGAAAATTGGTTGTAGAAATTTGACAGATTGGGGTAGTCTGCTGTGCCTTCGACTGCATTTTTGAATAGAAGGAAACTTAATGTCAATATTTATGGTTAATATTTATAATGACGACTATTTACGGAACCTAATTCCTAACCTGGAACAACTCATCGTTTCCGGGAAGATTGACGGCAAAAGACCGAGGGGCCGAAGTCCAATCAGATGGTCAGACAAAATCCGCTCAAATCTGGATACCAACTTCCACGATACTCTCCACGTGGCCAAAGACCGTCACAGATGGCGAACCTCGTCAGAAACAGGGTACCTAATTCCTCACGTGGGGAATCACGACCCTCAGTAATGAGGAATACGATGCGAGTAGGAGGATTTTTTACGGAGGCAAGCGAGACCTGGCTATGTGTGGGGCTCGGAACTCGAGACTTTTGCCCACTACTCACTGAACTCCCCCACGCTCCAAAGGGAAGCGCCCGTGGCGATTGACCGGCTCAATATAGCGATTACTTAAGTTTACAATAATCAATTTTAAAGATTTTGGATCTTTCAATTATATGATTACATTGACTGGGGACATTATTATATTTTATTGTTATGTAAATATTTTTTGATGGAGTCAACGTCATATTTGAGACTGAATTTGAATCTATTAAATATTATATAATAGTTTTTTTTGTGGCTCATTATAGCGGCCGTAACTAATAATAATACAAAGAGTCCAATCTTTACTTAGTTGATGTGAAGATGAACTATTCAATTTGCAATTTTAAATCCCTTGCCATATTTTATTACATTATTTTGTTGCGTAATACTAAATATGTCATCATTGCATAGTCTCACCATTAAAATACACAAACAAGGAACCTCGTAATTGGTATATCTCGGTTTTAACTAATTCGCATGCGTTAACCACATCGAAACTGGTCGACCAAATGGTTTGCGCACTTAAATTTCAATTATACAAGACGTAAGTGCACCAATTGTTATATTCGAAGATAAGTTTTTTATGAATATTAATAAAATAATTATCGAACTCGCACTCAAACGCACTTAGTCAAATGACCGCACATTAAAAACTCGATAAATTTGCGTACGTTATGGTTGTAGACAATGATTCTTAGAGTTGACGAAATAGATTTTACTCATTGTCTTTAAGATTTAAAAAAAAAATTAACCCTTTTTGACACACATACATAAATTGCAAAAATATTAATATATCAAATATCAAACTGTGCCTGAAAAATCCTATACAAGTTTTGTTTGGCATGGGAATTGCACCCAGGACCGATAAATAATTATACAGGAAACGATAAATAAATAATTATTTCAAAACATCCAAAATACCATATTTTTTTATGAACATAATTACTTTAACCCAATTTCAACCGATTCTATCTTAGTAGTAAAATAAATTAATAAAGTTCTTTTTTTTAGTTAAATCAAAAGTTTTACGATTATGATAGACGAAACTCGAACCAATAGTACTATCTGCGTCACGGACGGTCACCGGCCGGGGCCATTGCCCTTCGCGTTTATCAAAAAAATAATTATTTACTATTTAGGCACATTTGGTTACAATTTTCCCATTACAATTTAAGAAAAAAAAATAAAAAAAAAGTTTAAAAAAAATTAAAAAATATAAAAAAATTACTTGCATAAATCGATAGTACTACTGAAGGTAAAGCGTTCTGCTGCGGGTAAACAACGACTAAAAAAACACGCAGTATAATGATATCTATTACACTAGATGTTCATTGAGAATAATATTTCTTTCTTTTACCATTTATTTCAAGAACCCTTACATTCAATTTAGCAAGTCTTACATTTAAAAAAATCACAGCAGCAAGTTGACAAACCGATTCATGTGTGGTCAATAATTTCATCTTGTACCTAGGCAAATTAATATCTTAATTATATCCAGCCAGTGCTATTATAACTGAGATATTTTAATCTTTTCGCAATGATTCCGGTTTAGCCTTTGTTAGAAGAACGCTTGTCGCTTGCTTGTTTGTTGTCGGCAGACAACCGGCCAGATGGACGGACGATCTGGTGAAAATCGGGGGTAGGGATTAGATGAGGAAGGCACAAGACCGTCAGAATTGGCGCTCCATGGAAGAGACCTACAGTCAGCATTGGGTGGCTACAGGTTAAAGAAGAAGAAGAAGAACGCTTTGAATATATTTAAAAAAAAATAACATAGAAACGCAATAATTGCTCACTGAAGGGAATGTTTATTTAGTTATTGAAACTGAACCTTATTATTAACTTTAAAAATATTTACACTAATTAATACGATTAACGATTACTATTACTACAATTAACCAGATGGTTAAACTGGTTTCAGTTTCCAAGGTGTCTATATTGACCTCACTGACATGGCTGCATCAATATTTATGAGAATAAAGGAAGAGGACACACCAAGGCAACACCAGAGAGATCACTGATGCGTTGCCGGCTATTGGGGGTATGAGGGTTGTGGGCCTCCGGCACTCTCACAAACAGAACGAAACACAATAGTAGCTACTATTATTTCACGGTGGTGTTGTGTGTGTGTCTGCCATCAGTAACCCTTTAACAGGGGAACCAGACCAAACTACTTTATCAGGTGTGCCTCATGCTCGTCTTCCCGCTACACCATAAAAAAAATGAATAATAAAAAAAAAATTCTGGGCCTATAAGCTTTAACACTTGTGTTATAGGTATCAGAAACATATACCACAAATAAATTCTTTAATACAGATAAACACCCAGGCACTGAACAAACACAAATGTCCATCTCATACATCAGTGTTCTGGGTGGGATTCGAACCCATAGACTCTGGCGCATAGAACACAGGTACTACCAAATGCACATTTTGTTTATAAGAAGCATAATTATGTTACTGTCTGTATTAAAATATTTAAAGGATGACAATATTATTATCCCTTGAAGTAATTAATATAATTTATAAACCAATTATTATTGACATGCAAGAAATCTTTGTGATCCTGTCATATTTTTGCACGTCAACGTACAAAATTGTATTCTACTTTGAGCCGGTCTACTATTAATGGTCTCATCTCACAATGACTTAGTGGAAGTAGCGAAAAACCCAACGGAGAAAACCTTTGTTTAAAAATGTGTAGTCTTTTTTTTTATCAACAGAGTTGGCCTGTTATCTGGGAATAGCTTAATTTGCTACTTAAATATAATAATAAATATCTCTGGACAATATCAAAATAATCAACTTTGCAATTGAAAGAACCTGCATATAGATTTATTTTCATTTATGGAAGAAGAAAAAACATTGCTCTTAAAATCTGCTACTCTTAACTTTATTTCATTCGAACTTGAGCAAATAATGACGACCAATTAGTTGTAATGCCAGAGAAGTCGGCTCTCACCAAAAATCACACGTTTCATCGCCGCAAAATACTAAATTTTTTTCAAACAGTCTGGGTGTTTCTGTAAATAATATTAGTTTGTATCTACAAACAAAAAGATATACTGAGCAATATTTATCCATTATTTGGCACCGTAGTAAAAAAAAGGTACAAGCTATGCTTTTGAAACTAATGTAAGTAAACAATGTCCAGGGTTTTATTATTATTAATTGCCACTGTTCATTCACTTCTTCCACTCATAATACATATTTAAATCAACCCTACACCCACTCCTAATTAAATATGTTAAAATAATTTAACTAAATTTATTCACCTAAAACGACTAACAAAAATGTTAGCCGCTTTAATGGTCATTCTAACACATCAGATAAGCGAAATAGTGTTAATTTGTTTGATGTTAGTAATTGTCGATGTAAATTTTTGTGGCCACCCAGTCTCGCAAAATCTACCGCATAATATACAACGTAATTAAGAACTATAATTATACATGTCATTAGGAAACTGCTTAGCAAAACGTTGAGATAAACTTACTGATAGTAGATTAGACAAGAGATAATCGTTTAATTCTTATCCAAAACGTTATCGGTATCATCTTGGCACGTCATATTAAAGAAGTGAACTAAGCCTCTAAATAATATTAATCTTGATTAAAAAATGTTACGGATAAAATGTTTGTTTTGTGTGCCGACTGATTGTGAATTACTTAATATGATTAAAGAGTATTAAAATAAACTGCATAACAAAATTAAATATTTTTGTATCTCGTATTACAAAAACAAAATAAAACAAGTGTTACATAAAATGTGTGATGCCTTGTTCATTTCTTAATTTACAAAACTCCTATAACTGATATTAGATGTCACTTAAACTCGATTACAAATGATATTTAGAATACAACTCGATATTAAACGATATTTTGAAGGTTACCCAAATGACGACCTTGCTGAAAATATTGATTATTAATCAGAACACCTCAATTTTAATTCAAGTCAGCTTCATCAAGATAGTTATGCGGCTCATTGTCTTTAGTGCATTCATTAGGTACCACCTACCCTACAAAATCATAATAATTGCATATTGTGTCACAAGAATTTTTGACACTAATGAAAAATTGTACACAGATTGAATTGTTCATAACATCTTCTGAGACTTACAAAAAAGGTGTTCGTTGCATAAACGAATAACCATATGTTTTTTTTTCAAATCTAATCATAGATTTCACTAGGTATTTACATACACACATTTTTTAATACAATAATGAGAATTTAACTAAGATTTAGGTGCAACCGATGTTAAAAATCAACCTAAGGTTACGTGTTTAAATTAATTTTTATTTAAACTAAAAATAAATTTAAATAAGTTATCAATAAAAAAATTATATAGAAATAATTAGTTTAACGTTAAAATAAATATTATATAAAAAAATAAAACGAAAAAAAATACAACTTATTTTTTTTAATTTCGCTAAAAATAAAGAAATATAAAAGTTACCTGTGACAGATCATTCGGCACCTCCGACTTGACCGTATTGGCAGCTGCCCACGCCTCAGCGAACGTCTCCATCGCACTCTGAAAGTCCATTTTGCTACGAATCACGACGACATCGGCATGCCGAAAATTCACACAACATGTGCACGATGCGAGCGCGTCCGACAAGGAGCCTAAACACGAGCGATCGGGCCGGCCGGCGGCGCGGTACTGCCGCCTCGGCCCCGCCCAGCGAACCGCCCGCGTCGAGAAAAACCGATACCACCCGACCGAGCCTTCCCGTTTCAGCGCTTTTCTTTTTAAAGCCGCTATTTTAACGAGTTTCTTTTTTTTCTCTCAAAGCCCGGCCCACGGTGGTGGTTGGGCGTCGTCCGGATTATTTACACTTGTAATTCACAGATTGCTACCGTGTGACGGTTAATTTGTTGTGCTGGGGGTGGCGGGCGATTAGGTTGTACGACGCGAACGTCTTTCGCGATTACCGATTCGTATCACACGCTCTTGTTCCTTTACGATCTTTTGTTTCTTTTTAAACATAGTCGCCGCATCACTATATTGTCTTATTTTGTGACATTCTAAATTCGAACGTAATATTATTTCTTTTCTACGAATTTGACGTTTCTGAGTTGACTACTTTTTTAAATAAAATTAATATTGCTAATTGGGTCAAGTGAAATGACATCGATAAAATTGCATATTAAGACGCCTATTAGTCAATTCAGCAATCAACCCAAAGCCTTCATTAGAGCGTATTTCTTTCGCAAATTTAAAAAGCCATCAAACTGGCTAATTGCAATATCCCGACAAAATGGCCGTCGTATGGTCCTAGGGAGCATTTTTATTCATTATATAAATCACTGCGGCTTCCCGTCCCTGGATGCAGGAAAAAATTGTCACGGCTTGCTATAATTTTGTACGTGGCGTCGTTTAAGCAATATTACCTCCGGGAGGTTAATTTTTCTTAATTTCTGACGTGAACAAGAAGATCTAGGGTGTGTAACAAATTGCAGCTTGCGGATGGGGCGTTTTGAATGTTAATGGCTGCTAAAATGACGATCTGGCTTTGTTGGAAGTAGGTATACTTGTATACAAGACACCTTGGGGACAACTTTTAAACATAATGTGACAATATGTAAGTACATAAATACTGAATTGATTGACGTTTGCAGAAGCAAATATACTCGTAGTTCCCATGATAAGTAAAATTTTACATAACAAACACAGCACAGGTTCCTCAATAGGCATTATAACAGGTATCATTAAATCACCAAAAAACCAAAATCGAAATTGCCCTGTAATCGCATTCACATTTATGTTATCATAACTATCAAAAAATAATTGCTAAACGTAAAATTTACAGTTAAATTCAAAGGTCGTTATCATAACCAGATTACTGGACGCCGACTTCCTCACAATCAACGCCTAAAGAGCTTACCTGATAATCTCCGAAAACAAACAAAAACTACCTACTTAGTACTTAAGTCAAGGTAGACGCGGCAATTTCCAAAGATCATCCACATAAAAGCGTATAAATAGGACTGTCGGTCTGTACAGAACATTATCTGTAAACTGGGGCAGCGTAGGTAGCGCCTTTGTCCCGGCCGGCGGCAAGGATTACGGTCTTACAGAAGGAGACCTTCATTGTAAGTCGACAATCACGCAATCTGTGATTGGATTAGTGACTTCTTAAAATTTTGATTGTTTTATGGGGCAATAATGTACAATTTTACGCAGTCTAACCGATATGTAAATTAACTTTCTGAATGAATAAATATGTTTTTGCGTTAATAAAACCGGGCTGCATGCATTACGAGTAGTTATAGTCCTTGATCACTTTTATTTAATACTAGCGTATTTTGTCTGTCTGACAGTGCCAAAATAAATCAAAATTGGTTCACGTAAATGAGACAAACAGACAGAGTTACTTTTGAGTTTATAATGTCAGTATTTATAATACTTTTAGGAGAAATTATAATTATCATTATACCTTACTTACAACTAATGAGCAGAATCGTACCAAAAAGAAAACTCTGTGTAGGAGTTTTACGGGTGACACGCTTTTCACAAACGCAAAGTATTTTATTGTCTTGGCGTCTCTTTCTAAAAGCTTCTTTCATAAAAATAGGTTTGACGATTTGATTTTTGGCTTTGTTTTCTGAACAAGAAACATATCTCACCTTAGATTATACATATTATACCTAATTATAATGCACATTTATTCCCATAGTGTTTATTGCGAAGATATCATGCCCCTGGAATATTTTTTTAATAATTTACTCGTATATACCTTTTTATTATATTATTTTTGTTAGGAACATAGCCCACCATATACTGGTCTTCAATGTTCACATACTCGAACATTCAGTATGTGACACTGAACACTAATAGTCTTTTGAGAAACACAACCCGGAAACATCGCTCAATGTGCTGCCACACAATATTCTCCTCCAAATAACCTTTAATTTCAAATGTAACACTGGCTTCTGCCTGAATACTCAATATGTTTTTTTTTTGGCATCCGTATACTGAATGCACTTCCCGTCTGATGTTTAACAGAAAGGTCACTCCATTTCAAGTCATCTTTGAATGGAGTGACTGTACTGTACGTTACTCACTTGTGCCGCTAGTCTTTGTTTGCTCAGTGGATGAGGTGAAACAATAGCTTTCAGCTCGTCGGTATTCTTGCTGCTTTAATTACGTTTCCATAATCATCATTTCAATGAGTACCACAGTACCACCTTTAATTTTAATGTTAAAAATAAAAGTTTTTATGTGTCTCATTATGAGTGTACGTGTGATTCAACTTAATTAAGCAATTGTTTGTGAGTAAGCATGATTGATAAAATCAAACTATTGAGTGAAATACCCATTAGCCAGATATTTGTTTATGATAGATACACATTACATATAGAAACACCCGGACCAATACAACAGACATGTTCATGCTCAAATGTCACTGGTTCGATATCTGCACAAAAGGTACCATTTTGAGCGGAAATCGAACCTGTGACCTGTGGTGTGATAGCCATCCAAATCCATCAGTTGGAATATTTTATTAGCATCATAAATATCTGAATAAAACGTTAGTTTTAAATAAGTAGATCTAAGCTTTTTTTTTTGAGGTCTTCCGAACACAGCCCTAGTTTTTCATTTCTAATGCCAGTTAAGCAAAATGCTCACTTCGTTTAGTTCTAAGACAACTGTAGTCCCTCTAAAAAGTATGTTTTTATTTTTATAATAATTTTTACAACTTGGTACCCTAATAGTTTTCTTTACCTGTAGAAGGTCTGGAAGAGATAAACGCTAGTGATAAGATTGGTAAAATTGTATTGTTACATTGTAACATCAATTTTAAAACAATGCAATTAGGTCTAACTTTACCGTCTATAAAATAAGTTTGAATAGTTAATAAAATTAGATTATTCGCAGACTATTCCCTTTAAGTGATCGAGACAAAAAGAAAAATCAAGTTAAAAAAACAATAACAAAATTACCACGCTGATAGAACGTGGAATTAAATAAATTACCACGCTCACCAAATAGCTGACTGATGGCAATGACTGACCTGATGATGATAAAAATGTGTTGTTGCACAGTTTGTTGACACAGGAATGCACCTCAAGATCCAAAGGTTCTAGCCTGATCGAGATACAAATAATGAGTTGTCAACTTTCTTCTTGTGTAAAAATGATCATGCTTACAGAATCGGTTTAGTATATTTTCACAAATAGAATTACCAAAGCAGGCCAGGCAGGCAAAGGTCTCTATTATTGGATTTAATAGATTTTTTGGAGGAAAGTCATCGTCATAATGTTGCCTTAACCACCACGTTTGCCAAATGCTAGGTTGGTAGTATGAAGATTTAAAAACGTAACTATCGAGTTTTTTCCCGTTTTGCTGCAGTATTCTATAGCCGGTGGTATATTCATGATGTAATAATGATGAATATACTTGATGATTCATAAATGCATCTTTAAAGTGTCTGTAAGGAATGGTTTGAATTTGTGGCAATAACAAATTCTACTTCCTAGCAATATTAATGTGGGGCCAATGCTCTTAAAATCAATTGTTCGAAGGTCAGAGTAGCCCACTCATATGGTAGCATGTTATGTAATTTTTATCAGTTATATTCATGAATGAAATGGGCCATGCCTACTGAACAACATTAAAAGTTCCAACTCAATATCTTTGGACAGAATAAAATACCCTTGGAAAATCTTTACACAGCGCCACCTTAGCCAGCTAAACTGCCTAGTTTAGCTGGCTAAGGTGGCGCTGCTGTGTAAAGAATTTTATATAGGTATTTGTATATTTTATGCCTATTAATTATAAATACAAAAATTGCAACTATTTCACAAGTCATACAAATTAGTCGTAAACAAATATTGTACCTAAGAAAACTAAATTTATAAAACTCAACGCGGCAAAAATTTCCATGAGAAATAACGAGAGTGATTCGTAATCTGACACGTCAATGTAACTTCCAAATTGTGTCATATTAGGTATACACATAAGTTGAAAAGTATACTATTTTCGCCTCAATCGTACTGCTAAACACTGTAAAATTGTTAAGCTAACCACAAGGTACACATAACAACCAAAAACGTAAATAACTGTCGTCAATTCACACCTGAATAAAGTCTTTTATCTTATTAACACGCTCCCAGTTTAGTCAAAAGATACAACTTGTATGTACCAGTATTTTCCATATGACAATCATAGGACATTGCATTTTGAACCTAGTGTTCTAAGGAATACAAGAAAAATTTGACTGTAAAAACACAGTTGATATTCTGAATGGGTCAGACATGTAATGTCTATCGTTAGATAAGGGCTTATTAATCCAACAAACAATGCTTTTAAGCAGCGGCAAACAAGCCAGCGGGTCGCCTGATGGTAAGCAATCACCGCCGCCCATGGACATCTGCAACACCAGAGGGATCGCTGATGGGCAACGCTTCAAGGCCGTTTAAGGGGGAGTGTGGGCCTCCGGCACTCTCACAAACCAGACAAAACACAATAGTAGTCATTATTATTTCAGGCTGGTGTTATGTGAGAGGGTACTAACACCAGCCTGAAATAATAGGTACTGTAAAACAGCATGGCTCTACCACTACTACTATCTACATTTGAAGATGACATCAAACCATTAGGGACAGATATTTACCAATTAGGCCGTTGAAAGTCCTAGATTCAATCATATTTCAGCTTAATTTCCATGAAAAAAGCCTCGCAAACTCTTCCCGAAAGCGATTTAAAGCGCACATGATTAAATCGAAGAGTTTAATGAAACATAGGTATTAAAGTACGGATGGATGGACCCAGGCGAAGCAACGGGAATCGCTATTACATTCTGTTGATATAACAATACCGATACGTGCTTCACAGATGTCACGCACAAAGTAGTCATGTGGCCTCTAAGTTAGGGATAGAGGGACAGTCCTGTAATCTAGTTCTTGCTACATAGATAAATAAGAGTTTTGTTTAAAATCTTGGTCCTGATACTGCGTGGTCCTTCCTAAAAAGGTCAATTTAAAACAAAAAAAAATAATGGCGTTATTATTTCGCAGTAGTATAGAAATTGTTAGAAAAGTTGGTGCAGAAATTAATTAAACTTATTATTGATATAAACACAAATTAATAATGGTGGAACATACCCGTTCTACCATTCCCAACACTAATTACACAATATCAGAACCAGTCCCATTTCCGTCCAACACGTATGGTCACATTAACAATGCACGACAGCCCCCTCTGTTACGTGTATCTCGTCTGTTTCCAAACCTTAATTGGATACTAACGGCTCACCATAGTTGAAATAAATCCTAAGCAACCCTGCGACAAACTGCCAGTGGCACAGACGCTTTGTTCTGCGTTTGTTTGGACTGTGGCGCGGGAGACTGGGGACCTTGAACTTTCGGCTCGTTAGCATCGGATGGTTGTAGGGAAACTCTTGAGGTTTGATCTATATTTAACTAGATTTTGTTATAGTTTTAATGTTTACTGCTTTTTCCTTCAATAGTTTTTTAAAATATTTATCATTTTAATTAGACCTTACCATACAAGAGTGATAAACTCAAAATGTACCTATTCTTATTTCTTACTAAACTTGAAAGATACTATAGAACAAATTATTATCAATAAATCCTAATTAAATGGGTGGTATCCATTACAACAATACAAACAATAACTTTCTGAATGTGTTTTCATTCAACAAGAAAATCATCTGTCAAAAATATTAAAGCAACATTATTATGTATAATTTTTTTAATCCTAGCTTTATTTAATTGCATTATACAAAGTAGTTTATCAATGTTAATTATGTTTACTCATATTAAAAATTATCTTGAATTAATTGTACATCAATTTTGCTGACTTTGCTTAGGTATTAACTCAGTAATCTGTCCACAAAAAAAAACATCAACGTCCAACTATACGTTCCAACGTAAACTAAACTAAGAAAACTAACCCATTTCTATTTCCATCGTCACACCTCCCGCGACCCGCTTCAGCTACATTCTAATCCTATATCCGCCTGCATCCTTCTATACCAATGGCGTCCGCTAGGCGTAGACGAGCCGAAACCTCCTCCTCGCTTAGGTTTATCCGTTATCCGAGATTAGGCGCTCTCTGTCGCTCCGCGGTGGGCGTGGCGAGACCCCGCCCCCCCGGTCGATGCGCCCCGCTCGCATTGTGCCGTTATCTATCCGAGACGGCGCTCTCATCCGGCGTTCGTCAGAGATAACCACCGGTAACTCTAGTGACGTCATAGAGGTTTTACGCGGTGCGTTCTTTATGGTCATCATTGGGAAGATTATGCCTTTTATACATAAGATTGCATAGACAATACTAGCAGTGATAGTAGGATTTGTAGAGAAAATAATATAAGTCGAAATTTTACTAGCATTTATTTTAGGCGTTCGTAAGAGATAACCACCGGTAACTCTGGTGACGTCATAGAGGTTTTACGCGCGGTACGTTCTTTATGGTAATCATTGGATAGATGACGCTCTTAATTTTAGTCTTAAGATTGCACCTAAAATATTATGCACTGTTATAGTAGAAGATGTAGAGAAAATATAGGTTCGGATTTCACTAACAAGAAGTTTGTTATTTTGTTACATTATGTTTTAAGACGGTCTCATCCGGCGTTCGTCAGAGATAGTACTGTTACTGCTCAGAGGTTTTACGTGCGGTCTGTTCTTTATGACAAAGATCGGATAAATTATGATCCTAAAATTGTAGCAATACGAGCTCTAATAGAAAAAGTTTTAGAGGTGTAGTTACAAACTTTATTTTCAGCCCAAGTCAAATATACTTTGTTATAATATAAACACAATAAGAACATTGCAAAGCTAGGAAAAAGCAAAATTTCCACGAAATAAGTAAGCGAAGGAGAGGGCTACAGACAAACGGGTTAAATCCTTTACGTAGAAAGGAAAATAACATTCAAATAATTGCATGCATCGTTTTATTTTATTTTAACCGATTTTAAAAATTGGGGTTATCGGTTCGACTGTATTTTGTTAGGAAAATACTCACAGTCCGGAGTCTGAAAGATGGCAGAGTAAATAGCTCCGGGAAAGCACGTAGGAAGCTGTTGGTCCTACGAATGATCTCTCTTCGGTCCTGTCAGTCTGCTGTCCCACCTTGTTATAAGAGTTAGGAAAAAAAGAGTGCACCTGAGCTTGCACACTTATCTGTGCACTATAACATAATATCATTCGTAATTGGTTAATTGTAAAGATTGGTCGCCATAGCCGAAAAATGACCGCCTCCGTGGAACAGTGGCTAAGCCGCTCGTGCAAAATCACGGAGGACGAGGGTTTGATCCCCACCTTGGGTCTGGTTGGTGGTAGGGCTTTTTCAGAGTCCGGCTGGCTAGCTACCACCCCCACAGGTGAAATCTGCCGCCAGAACAGCTATGGCTGTGTTCCGGCAAAATTAATGTGGGAGCCAGAACACTTGAAATCAGAGGCTCGAAGATCAGATGAACCTACAGTCTAGCAGAACACTGAGCGACGCTTCCAGGTGAAGCGTCCCTCAATGGAATAGGCCGCAGTGGCCGCTTACCGTAGGCTGCGTGCCTGTCTGCCATCTGAACTATTATAATAAAAAAAAATATTTGCCTTAATACATAGACGATCGAAAATTAAATAACAATAAATTACCTCACAAATAACTGAATTAAAACGAGACAATAACAAAGTTGTTCCAAAATCAAGTGACAGTAACAAATATCGCCAGTAACAGTTATAGCAGATAAGTAACAGTTACGTTCGTGCTTAAGATTGCGTGAGACAATGTTGGCGGGCGGTGGGAGGTGTGACGAGGTAGGAGGCAGCCCCCCTCCAGATGAGAATTTTCTAGCACTGCAATTATCTAGTGTGTTCTTCGATTTTGCGCGAGTAAAAATGCTAGGAGGAAGATTAATCTGTTTATTTTTAAGAATATTATGCGGATTTTTCTGTCGTAATTCGTGTTTGTGTTTTCAATTCATTAATCATATTTGTAATAACGATGTTTGTTTTGCTATGGGTAACAAAAAGATAACGACTTAAGCTGTCAGTGGTGTGGTCTGATAGTTACTATCTAATATTTATAGGTTGAATGTTTTAAAAGTAAAGAAGTGTTTGAAAATTATTTATGAGTTATACATTTTGTATAGATATTACGATAAACGGAAAATAAATGATTTTTATAGCATCTCAGAGTCTATGATAACGTAATCCTGAAGGTCTTGAGTCGATTACAGTTTTGGGTCTGGTTGGTGGTAGGGCATTTTCAGAGTCCGACTGGCTAGCTACCACCCCTACAGGTGAAATCTGCCGCTATAATAGCTTTGGCTGTGTTGCGACCATAAAGTAGGAGCCAGTACACTTGAAATCAAAGGTTTAAATATCAGATGAGCCTACAGTCTAGCAGCTCATTGAGCGACGCTTCTTCGTGAAGTGTCCCTCAATGGAATAGGCTGCGGTGGCCACATTCCATAACGTGGGCTGCGTGCCTGTCTGCCAACTGATCTAGACAACGGATAAACATTAGATTTACTATACATAGGAACACCCCTGATACAAACAGAAATGTTCATGCACACAAATGTTTATACTGTGCGGGGATCGAAACCGCGACCTCTGGTGTAGGTAGCCGACTTCTCGACCTTTACACCAAATGGCGCGTCGGATATCGCGAACATATCTGGTGGTGAAAGTAGCCTTAAATATCCGAACGTTTAATACTGCGTAAGACAGTGTGGGAAGGTGGGAGGTGGGAAGCCTCCCGCGGAGGGGGGCTGTCCTGATACGAATTTGTTATCTCCAAGTAATACGTTGGGAGATTAATTCTCTCGGCATGCTAATTTTAATACATTAGTATTAAAATTAGCCGTATATGTGAAGGCTGGCGCTTTTATAATTACGCGTATGGTAAATAAGAGGCGGTTTCTAACTAAGTCGTGATTTGGATTTATTAGTAGTTGAGTCCTTGTGGTTGCTTGACAGATCTTTGGGCATTGACCGCCTATTATTTCTGTGTAGTTTTGTCAAATAATATATTTTTATCTATATTTGCTATAAAAATCGCTTCGATTATTTAGTGTTTTAAGTGTTGGGCTCTGGTCTCGATGTCCTGGGTTCAATTCCCGAGCCAGGCAATTTTTTTGTGACATTTGTCTATTCGACACACAGCGTATTCGGCTATTGACGACCTTGCATTTTGGCAAGTATGGCGAAACGACTTGATTTCAATGTTAAAGACTTATGCTTTATGGCTTACGCCAGCAGTAGGACATTAGGTAGGTTAAGGGGAAGTTTAAAAAAAAGTTCTGCAAGTTGTCAACACCATTCCCTCTTCCAACTGAGCTCTGGCGACCTTACTCACCGACAATAAAATTACTTAAAACAATATAAAATATTTTAAAACAAAATTGCAATACACAAATGACAAAATGCGATCCTTTCCTACAAAAGCTAAACTTTAAATCCCTTAAACGCACCGTAATAGCATATGCATAAACATCAATAACACAGGTCAACAGTGATTTTGGTGCCTCCAAAACAATTACTGAATTTCAGTATATTGTGTACCCAGAATAAAACTGCATACTTATTTTTTTAATCCTACGTGTAGTTTTGGAGATACAACATATGTGTTAATTTAATAAAATAAGCAGTATTTAAAGATTCATTCGCGTATCTGTACAGGAATGAAGCTTCTTTTTCTGTTTTTCTTATTATATACGTATTCATGACACTCCCGTGTGTTACTACAACAATAATCACCTATCATATACTCATCCCAGCAACCTTGGAATATATCTTCAGTCACTTTTTACACCTTAGAGGAAACGTTCTCCTTGTTCTTCTCTATAGGAACCAAGATTATCATAAAAACGTGTCTAAATGACTGTGCAGGTAGTGTTCTTGTATATGCGTGTCACATCCAAGGTTTTTAATGCCATCTGAAAGATCCTGACCTGATTCCACATAGTTTTCTGTCTTCTCTTTACCTAATTATTTTGTAACAACTTGGACGAACGATATCTAAGCCATTGATTCCAAATAATTCATAAGGTCTATAAAATTGTTATCTTTGATTAAAGTCCTTATTTGAGGACCATCGAAGATCCCTTTTTTTTCTTATCTGCACGTAAACCTGGAAACTTTGTGTAATGTATGACTTGTTTATTCAAAACGACTGCTGGCATGACTGAATCAGACGAATCTGACTATTTCATCCCATAGTATTGTCTGAGTGTGGTACGGGTCTTTTAGCAGATGTCAAGTTAGGATATGTAAGTTTTTTTCTATTTATGCCATGAAATTTCATTAAATAGGAATAACAGTCATCCAAGTGGTTTTTCGGTTCTGTCCAAATCATTGGTACACTGTACTTCAAATGTGCTTGTTTGCTACTTGCCTAATGTCTTAAATGTTCAACACACAACTTACAAGCGATTTTTGGTAGCCACGGCCGGTAAAAATCTTTGATTTTGATCTTAAAATTGTCAAAATACGCCTTTTTCACGAAGGCTTTTATGGTTTTTCTGATTTTTTCAATACAAATGTACCACAATTGTAGCAAATTGTATACGGACCAATTAAACAACTCCTCATACACGGTGTCGTATCGATAAAATTGAATTAATACACTAATTGACAAAATGCAAGTACATTAAACATGTGAAAATGGTCAATTTTTTTAACTGAGGGTAGTTCAAAATCTACACGTAGGGTTGACGTTTAAAAACTTGTTTAAGACTCAGTATCACGCCCATTATCAAAAAATATGGTAGGGTTGCCAGCACCAAAAATTTGTTCCTCATTTGTTGACCTGTGTAATCCTTAACGTCAAAGAGCGGATTTCTAACCGAACAATAGACATACGCGACCATCAATGTTATGCAAATTAAATAGTTTTAACTCTTACAGTCCACAAAATAAGTTTCAATTTGGAGTAAACTAAAAATGTGGAAGCATTGCAACCCGCTGCGAATCGAAGATCTAGGCTTAGTAAAAAATTAAACAGATATGAGGATTATAATTAATGAAGTGTCGTTCGATATTGCATTTATCTACCTGGTGCAGTATGACAAGTTAGAAGTTAGCGATTTGTTGTATTTGTGTTGATACGTGTGTATATGTCGACCAATAGCAGTCCTTTATTTTCGTGCGACTTATGAATTACTCAGGTGGTACCTAGTACACGATCTGAATTCATGTCAATTAGGTCCTACTGTTTCTATTTTCTCCTTTTCCTAGATGATGTCCAGCAATCAGCAGGAGCGGGGGAACCCACTACGACTTGAGGTCTCTCAAGTCGGGGTACCCGGGGATGGGCTAGTCAATAGCCACAAGGCTGGCACCGGCTCGTCCCAATCGGGTGTGAAGGGGAAACCGGGGAGTTTAGTGGATAGTGGGACTTGGTCTAGAGCCCCACACACGGCCACAGGCGTCGCTAGCCTGCGGTTATGGCGCGTAAATTCTTTCTCCTCCGCCAAAAAAAAAATGGTGCAAGGGAACTACCGCCGTCAGAAAGGAATGGCTTGGTACTCCCTGCTACTGTCTTTTTAGGGGGCCAGCGTATAAGGCGGTTAGACAACAGTTTTGGTGCCGTAGCTGTTCATGGATTCCAAAGCCACGGCACCATACTACATACAATAGCGAAAGAATATCGCGGAGTTTCTTAAAGGACACCGTGAGTCCCACACCACCACCCTGCTTCCTAGCAGGTGAAAACCCACTTGATGATAAACGGCCACTTCGACCTATTCCATTCAGGGAGACATATCAGGAGCATCGCTCAATGCAGGCTTCTCTGAAATAAGAAGGTATCGGGAATCGTCAAGTGGTACTTAGTAATGGAATATGCGCCTTATGGTAAATAAATACTGGTGAAATATATTATCTTTGACTAGTTTCCGACGATATTATAAAATCGAATTAAAAAAAGATTGAAGGCATTCAAAACCGGCCAAGTGCGAGTCGGACTCGCCCATGAAGGGTTCCGTAGCAGCAAGTATCATCATTTAATATAAAAGTTCTTGTAGTTCTTTGTAAGTTTGATCGACGTTTTTATATTTGAGTTGATTGAATGAGAGGAAAATTGCGGTTTACGATTCATGACGTTTTAAAAAAAAACTAATTACTTGATCTCGTTCAAACCAATTTTCAATGGAAGTTTGCATGGTAATGTACCTACATCATATATATTTTATAGTTTTATCGTTCTCTTATTTTATAAGTTAGAGGGGGGGTGACCAACATTTTACCACTTTGGAAGTGTCTCTCGCGCAAACTATTCCTTTTAGAAAAAAATGATATAAGAAACCTTATTACATATCATTTTTAAAGACCTATCTATAGATACCCCACACGTAAGGGTTTGAAGAAAAATTTTTTTTTGAGTTACAGTTCTAAGTATGGGAAGCCCCAAAAATTTATAAACTAATTACTTGATCTCGTTCAAACCAATTTTCAATGGAAGTTTGCATAATAATGTACATCATATATTTTTTTAGATTTATCGTTCTCTTATTTTAGAAGTTACAGGGGGGGGGACCAACATTTTACCACTTTGGAAGTGTCTCTCGCGCAAACTATTCAGTTTAGAAAAAAATGATATAGGAAACCTTATTATCATTTTAAAAGACCTATCCATAGATACCCCACACGTAAGGATCGGATGAAAATTTTTTTTTTGAGTTTCAGTTCTAAGTATGGAGAGCCCCCAAAATTTATTATTATTTTTCTATTTTTGTATGAAAATCTTAATGCGGTTCACAGAATACATCTACTTACTAATTTTCAACAGTATAGCTCTTATAGTTTCGGTAAAAAGTGGCTGTGACATACGGACGGACAGACAGACAGACAGACAGACAGACAGACAGACAGACAGACATGACGAATCCATAAGGGTTCCGTTTTTTGCCATTTGGCTACGGAACCCTAAAAACGATCTAATCAAGAATCAAGAACAATTTCGTCCTACAAAACGGTTTACCGATAACAACCGAAACAGATTCGAAGACCGACCGACCGCCACAGAATGCGACGAATTTGACAAGTCACCGATTTTTTATCTCCCAACCAGATTATCTGCTTTCTTACCCCACTCGATCAATCTTATCGAGCGACTGTGGCATCTTTCAATATCTAAACTCGATATTTTTTTAATCAATTTTGAATCTTAGTTGCTTAGATTTAGTGTGGTTTTGGTTTGTGATTAGTTAATGGATATCGAACTGTGATGGCCGAAGTCGAAGGATCATCGCTGGATTCCGGGAAATTCGCCCCGCGTGAATACCTGCCTTTACAGGTAAGCGGGTGATGCCTTAGAAGTTATAGACAGGAGATGATGAAATTGATTAGGTGGTACACCTGATTAGTTTTTATTAAGAAGACATAAATAATACAATTTACAAACGGGATATTTTTAAGTAAAGTACATCAAAAAAAATACTGAAATGTACATCAAAATAACTGATTGCACACCAAAGGTTAGGTTAGGTTAGCAATTCAGTATTTTTTTGATGCACAATCAGTATTTTTGATGTGCAGTTAAATACAACCCTCTACACACAATCACGAAATTAGTTTAGAAAATGGCTCATTTTTTGCTAGCTTTGCTAGGGGTCGATATTAAAAGTGCTATATATTATTTTAAAACCTTTTTAAGCGGGTGTTATGAACTCCTACTAAATCGATGTCAATAATTTAACAAATGTTAGATACACAACTTTCAGCTCCTTCCTGCATCATATTCATATTTTTCAGTGAGGTCAAATTCAATATTAGATAAAATCACGTTATTTGATGTAGCAGGTAAGTTAAGAGTTCAATCAGAAATAAAATCTAATTTTTCGACTTATTTTAAGAAAATACTTTATATCTGCAATTAATCTAAAAACTATAAAATTACGCTATATTTGGAGTTTCTCTAAAAACAAAACAACTTTTCTAATACATCCGTCGATAAATTGAGTCAAATAAAAAATAAAATGCTCAATTATCCGATGGTTGGTGCATAAGTATTTTGATAGTGACTCTGCCCCGTGGTTTCGAATGCCACCAAGGATAAACATAATTTATGCATTTACATTTGTGTTGATCCTATGTTTGGTACCTTCGTTTTTTCAACACAAGTTATCAAGCTACTTATTTTGGAGTCAGTGTTGTCCATTATTAAACATTATTAATGCTTTTGTTTAGTTTAATGTCCTAAACTATTTATTTATAACACATGTCAAATCTACGCCATTGCAAACTCTACGTAAATATGACTTGCTGTTTGTCGTCCGGCCGCTGTTATGGTTGACCCGCTCTCCCGCCCTTAAACAAACACGCTAGCATGCGAATATCTCAAATTAATACTTACACTACGCTCCGAAGGAGTCTTCCGAGAAATGGACCTTTGGTTAGATCACATGAACCTGAATATGTTCGAAATGTATTAGATATCGGTAGCTGGCAAATAATGATTTTGATTAAATTATAGGTACTATCTGGTTCAATGCTATTAGGATAATTGCTTCTAGAGTTGCGACCATGGATATAATATTATATTACGTTTATGGTTGTGACACGCCACTGTGATGACCATGGAAATAATATTGTCGTTAGTTATATTACGTTTATGGTGATGACTGACACACACACTGACAAAATAATGCGTTGCTAACGTTACGCACAGGCGCAGTTGACGTCATTTCTTGCTCTATTCTGAAAGGTATTATCCTAATAGCATTTGAACCAGATAGTACCTACTTAAATACTAGGTCACTCCCATGGTTAAGACTGCGAGGGTTCAGTATAATATTAATACGAAGGAAATCCTTTTTGGTAATACGGATAATGAAATTATTCTTAACAATTCGTGTATTAGTCAAAAACACCAATACATCTCTAAACTGACCCGAAGTTGCATTTGGTAGTGACCTTCCTCATTGCTTTCTTATTGCGTGCACACGTCTTTAAACTGAACTGCTTTACAAATTGGAAAGAACATTTTTACACTCTAATGCATTCTCTTAGAAGAAGCCCAAGGCAAGTTATTGATTTATTCATGTAAAAATTACATTCCTCCAGATTGAAATGCTACGAAACCGTCGCTCCCATCTGTCTCGTACGTTCATTCCACAATATCGGTGTTCGGTTCTCAGGGCGCGTATCTGCAAATTATTCCTGCGTCGCATCTGCGACCGCCCGCCTTCAGAAATAATAAAGTTGCGTTTAAACGCAATTCGTATGTGAGATACAACGAATGAGGCGTAATAAAGTGTATTAGGAGAAATGTATTGCAAATAGAATACTCGTAAGTAACGTACGACGCAAAAATACAGGTGTAATTTGAGATACTCGATCGTAAATAGGGTTTGGTTTTATTTATGTATTTCCCGTGGGCTCGAGTGATTGCGCGTTTTGTTTTCATAAAGCGAAGTTTGTTTGAATTGTCAACCAAATTATCATTGGAGGAGCGAATATATAGCTTCGTATTCAATAGCAAAAGACTTCTTATACTAAAACTTGCATAAGCAACATCTAAAAGACAGATTACTGAATCAAAATTAATCTCGGAATAGTATTTGGAATCAAACTTTCTGGACTTAAAAAGAAAGATTTTTTAGCCTAGGCAATAAGCTTCTACATATACATAAATCTGACATGACTTATGAGGAATATAGCGTAGTACCTACTGGGCACTGGCTAAAACAACCAATTTCCAGAACTCAGTATTAGAATGATGGGGTCATTGTTACAACGACATGATGCTCTTTGAAGGCAGAGGAACTATACCCAGCAAACGAAATGTCATATAACAGAACTCGTGCATGCGTCAAGTCCGAGACTTCTTGTGTAACAGAAATTCTCAACCATTACACCAAACGGGTCATCGAGAATCACTATTATTTGAGGAGCGTCGGAACAAAAACCGATATGTCGCATTTATGCCATTATTTTTTTTTATTTTTTTTCCGTTGCAAAATGTTGTATTACATACCCATACATACACATCAGGAAAGAAATCTATTCAAAAACAGACATTTCCAGCTTTAAAAAAATATCACAAAACAGTGGTCTAATCAAAACCCGACACATACATATCTAAGGAGGTTCAGTTTCTAGTTGTCGTATCAAAAACCGATAATTCCTTTAACTTTTTTCTAATTTGTGTAAAATACGGTAACTTGGATATATCTTTTTTTGTTCCGATGCTCCTCATTTTTGAAAATATAATTCGTATATGATAGCTAAATCAACGCTATCAAAACCACATTAGCCATCACAAGTTCATTAACAACCTATCTTTAAATCAGCGCTCCATCGCGACAGCCATAAAACCGTTATTACCGAAACATCGGTTATTATCGAAACATTCGGAATCGAACTAAGTATTTTTAAGCGGTGCTCGCTGAAGCGGAACCGAAACTCAACTCGATTGATCAGAGCCCTCAAAGGAAATAATCTTCGGCGGGGTGCATTAAAATATAAATATGATCGTTAGCAAATCATTAACCGGTACATTTTCCTCTGAACGCGGGCAAATAGACCGCTTTTTAAAGACGTTTGTAAAAACAGATTCGTTTACGTTTTAATTAAGGCGAGTGTGTTTGTACGTTGGGATTGGGATATGGCACGGAATAAAGAGTAAGGAGAGCAAAGATTAGGTACGTAATGGAACACAGGTTCAAGGTTGTAATCTAAATAAGTTTCATCGATCGGGGTAATTTAAGAAATGAGTTTTCTAAGTTAGCTTTAACTTCAGTAAGGCAGCGATTGACATTAAGTGGTGCTTTCTGATCCCTCAGTAGAATAAGCCGCAGTGGCTGCTTACCATCAGGAAACTTGAAAAGAAATGATAATCGACCCTTAACATATATTTACGATACTGTTTATTCCTACAAATATTATGGCAACACAATACGATGTTCGACTGTGTCTGTTCTCTTCCAACAAAACTCCCAATTCGGCGAGTGCGAGCTGTACTCGCAAAAGCCAAAACCCACGAAAATCCCCGTTTTGACTTTACAAAAACAATCTATTCTGAAAATAGCGATCTCCGAGGCCGTCCTTAAATTTATAACCACAACTTTAAGGGCCCTCGCGGACATTTGAATGTTTTAACATTACTTAAGTCCCACTCTTCGTTTTGTTCGAGGGACGGGAATCATCTTAATGCCGGTAATTACGCGGATTCGCCGAATTACTCGGTCATAAGTAAACAAACGGAATGCCCTATTTACAATCGTAAATTTAAAGCACTCTTCAGATGCGCTTGGGCGGTGGTAGCTGGCTTGTATGGTTACATTAACTGTTGGCTTGTGTATGTATAATTGAAAAGGAGAATAATGCACTAATTTTGACACCCAACTCCTCCATTTTCCTTTTACCTCCATAAGGGACGAGCCTGTGCCCCTTTTGTAGCGATTGACTAGCTCAAAATTTGTGATTTTTATACGGTCCTGTCGAATTTAAATAGTTCTAATGTAACTTGTATTGCATATAATATAAAAAGTGATTAATTAATATGCATTAAATTAGTTTTAGGGCATCCTCAATAAAGTCTTTTAAATCTAGGCACTGTGTGTGAAATACCAAGGCTTTAATTCATGTCTAATGCGAGTAAACACAGGCTCATCAAAATGAGTGCTTTGACCCACGCTTAAATAGACTGAAACCACTAGGGCTTAAAAAGTTAAAATATTGACCTAATATAATAAAATTATTCATGTACTTGATTGTACACTTGAAGAGTTTTTGTAAATTAAAGTTTAAGAAATATTTGTGTTTCTTGTATCTGTCGACATAATTGCAATCGAAATAATCAAAGAAGAATTTCATTACGTCTGTAAGTAGAAAGATTAATGTATTGTTGACATTAAAAATTTTAATTAAAGACATCAATCAGAGCTCTTTTCCCTCGATCACAATGGACTCCTAAGCCCTGTTTTCATTTTTGATCAAAAGAAATGACAATATATTCTCTTATAAATACTTCGCGTATAATTTACAGTATTATCAATAGCAGCAGATCTTTTGTTAAGATTGTTGAGGTGATTATTCTTGAAAGTATAGAAGAAGTTTAACGCAATTTAAATCGTCTTATTTAGAAAATAGGCTGCATATTTTTTTAAAGGAGACTATACATATTTTATTTGATTAAACATTTTTAGAACTTATATTTTTTGTAAGCATCATATTCATTCATATCGCGAATGTTGAATGTCTTATCTTAGTTTTTATCATGTTATAATTAAGATAAGGTTTGTGTCCCAGCAGTGGGATGTATAAACGCCTTCTAACTTCAGAATTCACACTGCACAGATCTGTTTCAAAATGTCCGTATAATTTTGTTTTGCTGTTCGATAATTCATACCAGTGTATTAATATTAGACATAGTTTATTTTGTTCTTGCACAAGAACGTAAGGAGGAGGAGTAAGAGCAGAAAAGCAGACCCCAGGCCTCGCAACTACTCGCAAGGGCGCAACCGGGATAACGCTGGGATGATGATGATGATAGTTCATTAAATAAAGCAAATCAATCAAAATTTATCAGACCAACAAAAACTACTAAACATTTTGTTCTGCAAAATCCTAGCTCCAATAAATGTTTTTCTTTCTTTTTTTCTTCCTTCATAACACTGTGCACTGACTACAAAATCCACAATGCATAGATAAAATTCCCAACCCAAACAAAACAATTTCTCGAATATCAGAAAAATAATACCAATTAGGTGGACCGTTTCAGCCGATTTGTTCCAGTCCGCTTTCATATAACGACAAGCGTCGTTTTGTCGCGTTTAATTATAACAAGCAGAGGGAAGAGCAACTTAAACATAAACAGATCAAGTATCTACCATGAGCGGTACAATTCCTTCGTATTTACAGTAGCACAAGTGATATTAGGTCGCGTGCTTAGAGTAGCGGGTGATGGAGCAGCGATTTGAAATGCGCGAGAGGCGTTACTTTTTTTATAAAATTGGCAGGCAAACGCATGCAGGTATTTGTGTGTAGTGTCTGATTGATGTTATAACTACTACTCGTAAGGCAAAGAACTCACGGCGCGGTTTAGCGGTAGCGCCTGCGCGCTCTCCGATCGCTTGGCGGGCTACCCCAATATGAACCGGTGCGGGCGGGAGGTACAGAAATCCGACGCCATTTTGCACTAGTGACATTAGCAGCGTGAAGTACCAAAAGACAACTTATCGTGGACGGTTTGTAACCGCACGTCAACGGCAGCGGCTGCGGAATCGTACAAATCACCGGTCTCGTGAGTTTTGAAATAAAACCGCAGGAAGCTGCCCGCAAGCATCCAATGCGGGCGCGATTAAAAATTCGGCACTCTAACTCACAAAAGATAGGTATCGATCTTCTGTGCTACTCCTCCGGTCTTCTTCTTCAGGGTGATGCTTCCCTGGTCATGCAAGCCGGCCCATTTCGACTGACAGAAAGGATCTGTCTTCAGCATGGCTTCCCCACACTATAAATTTCACATAGAAAGAAAGAGACTCTCCCATTACATATCTATATCTGTTACATACCGCAACAGAAATGGCTTTAGCACCTACTGAAATTCTCAAGTAATGAAAATACGGTGACTTTTTATGTTACTTATGATCTCTTCAGTTCTGTTTTTTTTTTAATATTGAACTGCCCGCTAACCCCCCGTGTATGAATGCACACCCCGTTGGCTCTGTAGCTTGCGAGCTAAATGGCTGCCGCGCTCGACTCGCGGCCGGCTAATGAAATAAGATCCCAGCTCCGAGCTAAGAAATGGCGGAATTAAAACTACATAAATGAGCGGCGCTACCATTCCAAATGGGAAATTTCAGAGAACCCCGCGGATACAATTTGCCGCTAGTGCCTCTGTGATGTTTACGGATCGATTCAGTTGAAATTGGTGTGAGCCGTCTCGTTTTGCAGAATGCAGATTTTTATGCAGTTACACTTTTACCGCAAAATGTGGTTTTAGGTGCGATAGCTACATGTTATAGTGTCACCTTAGATATAAGTTAAAAGGTTCCACTACAGGGCAAAAGCCTCCATCATTAAAATCAAATTATTTTTATAAAAATAAGCACTGGAATCATCACTCTTGCCAAATGGGGAAATCATTCCCCATTCCCCATCATCAGATCACAAACATAGGCTGTGCGAAAAATTCGACACAAATTGTTCCCTACCCAAAAATTTAACCCAGGTGCCCGATCATGGCCCAGTTCCAAGACGGTTACAAATATTGCTGTCTGTCTTTCTGGCTGTTTCTTCCGGTTAATCTCCATAATAACTTACAAGTCTTTAACTGGGCAGATGACAGGCACATCTGTAGTTGAGATAAATTTATTAAAATATATAAAAATAACTTACCATCAAGACTGGTGATGTCGAATTTGGCATGCATGCATAGTACCTGTACAGCTAGTAAAATCTTAATCTGAAATAATGTATGGACTTGACAAATAAACTGACCATAGCATGGCACTAACGTTTGTTTCAATACTGTTCGCCGAACTTAGTGAACCGATTTGTGACCAAAAACTGGACTTCAGTTTAAACCACTACTTGCTAGCAAAATACGACACATTATGTTCGCTTTAAAAGTAAATGATTTCACCTACTTCACTTAGTATATAGGTGATATATAACATTGATTCAACGGACTTAACAGGCTTGCACTAATGTGCCTTTTTCTGACAAAAAGAATCGTCACTCAACTTCAGAGGCTAATAAGCTGGGGCGGGACTGAAAGCTGTCTTTGTTACTTACAGGTAATGATAATATCGTCAAAAAAATATAGACTAAGTGTAAAAAATAAAAATAAATATTTCAACTAAAGTTTTGAAATTTATAGCTACTAACATTTTTAAGTGCATTAAGTAGGTATTTCAATTGACTGAGAACCATGCAGCCCGTCTGATGGTAAGCGGCCTCTGCGACATATTACCTTGTCGGGCTCATCATCACTAGGCATCCCTTAACATGGTGCCACACTTGCTCCTCTGATATTCAAGCCTTTGACTCCCATATAAATATTTTCAGAACACAGCCAAAATTATTACGGTGGCAAATTTCACCTATTTATTGTCATTATAGATATCAAAGATGAAACACGCGTTTGAAGTCATCTTACCTATCGACTAGAAGCAAATACAGAGGCTCGAAGATCAGATGAGTCTACTCTGGCAGCACATTGAGGGACGTTTCCAGGTTAAGCGTCCCTCAATGGAATAGGCATCAGTGACTTACCATCAGGTGGGCTGCGTGCGTGTCTGCCAGCTGACCTTGTAATAAAAAAAATTAAACTTTATCAAAAGTTTTTTAAAATCAATATTAAATAAATAAATATTGGACAACAATTGTAATATGGGTGTCAGAAACAAAGAAGGTACTACAAATATATACTTAAATACAAATAAACATCCAGACACAGAACACAAATGTTCATCACATAAGTGTTTGTCCTGGGTGGGATTCGAACCCACGACCCCTGGCGCATAGGGCAGGGTCACTGCCAAATGCGCCATCGGGCCAGTCAAATAATATCTCTAACAAGGCCGGTCATCGCTCCACACCAGACCTCAGCCTTCGGTTCTTACCGAAACGGCGCTGAATTAACATAATAAATCTGGGCGCCCCATCAATCAAGCGGGCAGATGACTACTCTCAAAGGCTTCCTAAGCCCTCACTTTCATCTGGACAGAGACGTCGCCAGACGTAATTACAGGGGAATGCGTTAATTTACTTTTTGTGCGTAAATGCGAATCTTTTGAATACAATTCGGAGGTTTTTTTTCTGATGAGGTGTGAATTGTTGGGACTTTACATTGACTGTGTTTTGTTATATAATATCTTATTTTATTACACAGTAATAAAAGCAGCTATAGTTACCTCTTTCTTTCTTAAAGGAACAAACTAGAAATTATTAGTCGCTCCCCGTCGTCCTACATTGGAAATAACATTAATTCTATAATAAAACCATCCTATTAAATATATTACGATACTTAAAATGACATTAAAATCATAAAATCATTAACACACAACATTTTTTTTTTTTTGTAAAAACTAACGTTTTCCATTGATAACAATTAACCCTCGCCCACCTACAGCAAATTCAAAGGATAACCATAACTCGCTAACAGATTATTAACACAAACAAGCGACTCACATGTTCAGCAGATACAACCGCCAACTTATCTTACTTAAGCCGAACTTGGTGTTTAGTTAAACCTAAGCAGAGTTGTTCGCATCGCCTAAGTGGCTGTTTGATTGTTTTAGGCGCAGGTACTGAGCCCGCGTGAAATATGTCGCTACTTACTGTTTGAGCCAAGTTACACCGGGCTTAAGTTTTACAACTTAGATGCCGCGTGCTTGTACGGGAGTTGGATGGTGGGAATTTAGTTAGGTGTATTCTGTGCTATTGGGTATAGTAATTAGAGCCAAATAGATGTCGTTTAATAATAACTGCCTGTCATACTAAGGTGACATGTGATTATACGTTTTTACAAAAACTATGAAGTCACGCTGCACTAAAAAGCCTTGGTTATTAATTATCATCAAATAATAATAATTTTTCGTATGACAGGCAATTGAGTAATCAACCCGTAAAAGTAAAAATAAAAAAATACCACCCTTTTTATAATTATAATTAATGCGACAATGAATTATAAGGGATATTTTAAGTGTACATCAAAAAAATACTGAAATGTACATTAAAATAACTGATTGCACACCAAAGGTTAGGTTAGGTTAGCAATTCAGTATTTTTTGATGAACAATCAGTATTTTTTGATGCACAATCTGTATTTTTTTGATGTACCGTTAAATACAACCCGAAATAAAACACTACGTATATTCGAAAAGAAAGACATTTACTTGATAAAAAAAATCATCTACGAGTCTGGTGATCATAAGTTTCCAGACATGGTCCTTCCTAGGCAAAATCCCGATCAATCTTATCGGTGTTCTCTCATACCATCAAAGTGCACCTAACCTACAAACGCCAACGAACTAATCAAACATACGCCTTACTCATGTTTTAAGGAAGTGAAACCCTCTTCGATAGGAGATACCTACATAAAATAGATATTATGTTATGTACCTACGATGTACATGTAAAACTCCTACAAGGAACGCCGTCCTTGCGTAAGGCATCTGCTAAGTATGGCATCCTGCCCCGCTCAAAAACTCGATAAATAACATTATTAGCGGAACAGTGCCGCCTGATTGAATCAACCACATCAGCCCCGCACCCACCTTCAATTACTCTGCTTTTAAATGATTTTAACCCTTGCCCGGTTGAGATAAGTTTATTTTGAGCCGTGGAGTGCCATCATTCATTTAAGTGCTTCTTTTGTGACGACATTCCGCTGCGTCTCTCTCAATTAACCCTCTGGAAGCACAAAAATTAAGTTAAATACTTCGACTTTGCACGCCGTGTTTGCTTATTGGCAATCGCCGTTCGGCGACAGCCGCAGAGGGTTCGCAGTTATGCGTGTTTTCTTGATTAGCCTCGCCTGTGTTTACTATTTCATATTTTTTAAATATTTTTCTCATAAAAGTGTCTTGTCTTAATTGAGATACAGTTCTATGTTTACTGTTTACATTTAAACGTTTCATTTTAACTTCTTTAGAAAACAGATTCTGTATTTACTTTAATTTTTATTTTATATCCTTTATTATAAGTATGTATAAATAAACTTTTTCTGATTATTAATTTTCTTTGTAGTTACCTTTGAAGTTCTCTCTCAAGTAAAATTATTTTAAACTAAGTTTTTTTACAAGCAACTACAACAATTTTTAAAAAATGTTTAACTCAGTCACACTATTCAAAATAGCAAGGTTTTAGTTTTACCTGCCTGATACCAACTCTCAAAGATTTTTTTGTAGTTTTCCACCACCATATGAAAAAAAAACAATTGCTATGTTTCTGATGTCTGTATTTTCTTATACGCACTTCCAACTACAGTTAACTTCTGTACCTCTTCATCTCTGCACAGTAACTTCGTAAATTAAACTCCCTGGGACTAATGTGGAGTAAGTTTTATGCGGCGAGACGCGACCGTTTTATTATTTGGCCGTGTTGCGCGAATCGATATACGATAAAGCGGTTAGACGTTGCAACAAAGTTATCGCTGGAAACACAATGGAACCGAAGATGTCAGGTGCGCGAACAAAGATGCGATCGCCACGCCATCTAGCGGTAAGTTACTGTGGATCACGTCTTCGGAGGCCATTTTTGATTTTTGTGGAGTTACAAAATCGTGGTAACAATTGCGCAGGTAGTAAGTAAAGGGTTAACAAAAATTATTTTTAATTCGCTGTTTAATTTTTGACTGTGCCGGCTAATCTTTATGTATCGCCAACTATGCAGAATATATTACAGTGCATTAGTAAGTGCACGTTGGTAAAGCAGTCTGATACGACCGAAGAGAGTTCAGGCGCCGGACCAAAGACTTCACGTGCTTTCTGAGGCCACGGATTGTTTTCCACGGTGGTGTTATGGATGCAAAGGGTCAGCCGTCATCATAACACCACCACCAGGCAAGGAGAAGCACTTCAGTGCTCAGTGGGTAGCTTCCCCCCTTTCAAATACGTGGCTGATGATGATAATGGCTATTGTGTTTCGTCTGGTTTATGATAGTGCCTGAGGCCCACACCTCTCTTACCCCCATAGGCCGGTAACGCATCAGCGATCCCTCTGGTGTTGCAGATGTCCATGGGCGGCGGATCAGGCGACCCGCTGCGCGCCGGCTCGTTTGCCGCCTCAGACATAAAAAGAAATTGTATCTTCAAGTTCCAAAACATAAGAACCACTATCACGTGGCAACTACCTCTAAAATCAATCCCACTGCCTGAAACATAATTATATACATATAATGTATATCGTAATAACTTATATTTTTATTATAACAACTTCGACGAGAGAAATTGCAGAATTTCTTAATTAAGACGCTTTTAATTATGGGCATTTGTAAGACAAAGCGCTACTTACGACATTAACTTACTTAAACATTTAATTAAGATATTGACTGCTTTTGGCGGCAGGTAGCACGTGATACTCATCTTTTGAAGATCTTGTATGGGAATCCATTTTGTTCGAAATTGGATTTTCTTATGAAAAATAAATATCCTTTGTTACTTACACTAATATTTTAAGTTAGAGTACCAATTAATTTTACTGAAGGACAAGTTTCGGATTTTGGATCTTAGCTTCCAATGAGTTATCATTAAAAAGTGAAAAAGTAACGTATGTAATCAAACTAAATAGCAACTAACATTGCTGATCCCTACTTAAATTATACAGACGAAAAATAAAATTGTTTGTTAATCTATTTGTTACGCTTTTAGGCCAAGACTAGACCTTTTTGAGACGTAAAATAGACTATTTTCATCCTAGGATGATACTCAATTCCCACGAGATAACTCATTAGAAGTTCTCAAGGCCTTAGCCACGGGCGGAAGCCAGTGTTTCTAATAATGTCAATTAACAATACATCTAAGCACAAAAACACATAGATCGTCACAAACACAATATTTCATTCATCTGCGTACTCATACACTTTCTTGCTCGACCCGGGAATTGAACCCGGACCCCAAAATCAATACACCAACTAGACGTACAGTACTGCATATATATATACCTACATTTAACAATTGCTAAGACGAAATACGTTCGTAAATTATGCGATGGCACTCGACTAATCCGCGGAATAAATTAATAGTACATTAAGCATCAATCCTGGAATCGCATTAATAAGTTTATATAGTAGGCGATCGTCAAATTGGGCCCGAGCCCCGCAATTTATTTAAGAATGCTATGTAAATTTGAACACGAGTCTTTGATCGTTCGCATCGAAAGTCCAAACAAAAAACTTCCACAGAAAAAACGGAGCGGAGCTTAAGAAAAATAATGATTTAATCTTACTTTTCGCCGTTGCGCATATAAAAGCGGCCGGGACGACTGAGGGCGAATCGTTTTTAATCTTTGCTTTGTAAAGGTGATTATGAGAGATTATAGGTTTGGAAGTATGGCTGAAATATAGGGGGAGATCGTTCATGGTATTTTTTGGGCCACCAGGTGGGGTTGCGGTCGCGCCCCCCTACTTCTCAACTTTTCCGTTTTCTGGAACTCAAAGGGCTTTATTGCGTTTTGTTTCGCTGTGGAGATGGATCGCGCCACTTAGTGGATGAGCTGCGGTCTCGGTTAGATACTGAGAGGCTGGAACAAAATAAAACAATTTTAACCCTGTTAGATATTTGTTTCATTATTTTCATAAGGATGTTAATTAGACCGCAATTTTGAACATTCTGTTGTTTTTTACTGTCAATAATTGCAAACATTAACATTATACTTATGGTTTTACCCACCATCAAAAGTACTAAAAGTAAAAGTAGTAAAAGTATCCCCGTAGTAGTCACCCGGGGATAGAGTAGCTTTCCAACAGTGAAAAAATTTTCGAAATCGGTTCAGTAGTTTCGGAGCCTATTCAATACAAACAAACAAACAAATCTTTCCTCTTTATAATATTATATTATATATAATTATTATATAGTATAGATAAAGATTTTTTCTGTGATAATGTAACAAACATTTATCCACCCCTAGAACTTGGTCCTCGTCAAATATCCATCATGTCTATAATTTAATTGAAAGAAGAAAAGTTCCATATAATAATAAAAAGTCATCAATAATTATTTCTATTTATTTAGGTACAACAAACAATAGTTCGGAAAAACTCAAGAATAGTTAAACAGAACGATTTGAAAACTTGTCAGTTGTAATACATCCAACGTGAACTCACGTAGGTATAAAAGTATACAAAATACCTAACTAGAGGCACCTGAACGCTCATTCGTCGGATCCGCAAAGCCAGGGGGAGAACGTGCAGTTTTGTCATTTTTCATTACGTGACCAGATCAGCTTTTGTCATCGAAGAGTGCCCACGATCTCGCGTCTCTGCTAGCCTTTACCTACCTTCCCAGAACTGCACTTAAAACACTCCACCCCGTCAAACAAATTCCAACCGTCATTCATAGCGAATAGGGTCGAAATTTAAACAAAGGAAGAAGCTCGTAAGACCTTTCCAAGTCAGATAGATGTTCAAGTACCTAAGCTTCTCTTGGTAGATGAAGAGCGGTGCCTGTATAAGACTTGGACTCTTACTATGAATACGTAAACGTCGGATAAATCCTTTAGTGCAAAGTGTTCGTTTTACACTACGTGACGTTAGACGTACACGCTTATTATAATAAGTTTTAAGCGTCTTAAACTGAGAGATTTGCACGGAGCAGGTTGCTACGGCGTAGCGTCGTAGCTTGCGTAGTTTGATATGCAATGCTACGTAATTTAATGTTTTTAATACTTTTATATAACTAAAATATGAACTGCCTTGAAAACGAGCTGTTAGCACTCACAGTCTGCATTAATTGTAAATATTCGTGGAAATCAACAATTATTATAATATGTTGATGTTACAATTTATTTTAAATTATTTTACTTTACGATTATTTCGATCATTCTTCAATGTCTACACAGATAAAATATCTTTGAAATGATTATTAAAATATTTCAATGCAATTAAAATGCTTACGAACAAGGTACTTATTACAGGGTAGCAGCTGTATTTCGCGGAAATGAATTTCATTGTATAAAACGCTTTTGCACTTTGCCGAAATAAACACATTAATTCGATCCCCACGCAGTACCACATTGAAATAAAAACATTATTTATTTATATTATTTATTTTTTATTGTATAAATTATATTTCATGAAAAAGG
This sequence comes from Mecyna flavalis, assembly GCA_949319885.1. Classification (NCBI taxonomy): domain Eukaryota; kingdom Metazoa; phylum Arthropoda; class Insecta; order Lepidoptera; family Crambidae; genus Mecyna; species Mecyna flavalis. Next base: position 16,079,792 of record OX439426.1, read on the forward strand.
TTTGTGTTCTTAATTTTTTTGTAGCTCATAGGAGTGATAATAATTAAATTCTAATGTGTGGTAGAGCCTTGCTTTAGATTCAGTTCAGTTTCTGTCAGTTATGAAGCATTATCGCCATACTTTCTAATCTTCGAGCCTTAATCAAGTGCAAAAGTATTTTGTTGCAAAGTTTCTTTTAAATCCGTGCAATAGTTTTTGCATGGAGAACAATGACGTTCATTATATTGAACGTCATTGATGGAGAAACATCCATTTTGCCAACTGTCGCAGTTTTAATCTAAGTAAGAACGAATATTTATTATTATTATAAATCAGTATTCGATACGTCCGTTTTTCACCTAACCCCTCCTTAACGGCTGAACCGATTTGTTTGAAATTTTGTGTGTATCACAACAGAACCCACATCGAAATCGATGTGGGTTCCCGGCTAGTTAGAAAACACAAAAGGTTTAGGTGGCTCTGCTGCCAATAATGTCAACAAATTGCGTTTTGAAAAAGTACGCTTGATCAGCTAGTCATGTCATATTGTAGTATGTGTTTCCAAAGGGTTCACTATTCCATTTAGGAAAACGTTTCGTCGAATTACATTACATCGATGACACTAGTCGATCCAAAGGAAGGTGTTTTATCATGTTTTTCGTTACTGAGTTTCCACGCGCATTACTTAATTTGTGGCGAAAGGGAAATGTGAAAATGGTCTCCGAGGATATGAAGTGACGGTGCAAGGAAACCCCTTAAGTTTTCTTACCTAATTTCGAATCAGATTGTATTAAAAGCGCCTTTTTTGTGTTCCGGCGTTTGATATCAATTAGGCTTTAGCGAGATATAATAAGCCTCCAGTGCCTCAAGTAGGTGGATGTAACGTTAACGGTCGACTTAATTATATTGCTTGATCTCACCGGGCGGGGAGGCGGGGGTCGTCTCATCTCAATCGCAAATCGGCCATCTTGCGCCACCCGCCTCTCTCCACCCCTCGTCCATTATACTTTTTAAGCTCCAATCTCGTTCATTTAAACGGTTGGCTTTAGATGGCAATCGCATTTTTCTACTGCAGGTCACGTCTCGACCCGTCTCCGGGCTCGAGGGCTTAAATCAACAAAAGAAAATAATAAGATTCGTTCAAATTAAAAGTGTAATGTCGCGAAAGTGCGGGCGGAGCGCGGTCGTAATCCTACGTTTCTTCATTAGGCGGGGCGCTTAAGGCCTCCGAGCTTAAAAACGTCGCAAGGAATTTTTCTTTATTCATAACGAAGATTAAGAGAAATTCAAATGAACCGAGGCGTCGGGGCTACTTAGCTGTGTCAACAGTGTTTCGAGTATTCGCGGGGATCGCTGTTTTTTCAACCGATTCGTAGCTGTTTTAAATACGCTTGTGTTTTCTATCGCACCTCTGTTTGAAAAGGTTTACATTTCGTTGCTTGGTACAATTGGACTTTAATCTTTGATATAATTGAGATTTGGCTAGTTTAGTTGCTAGTGAACTCTACTCTGATGAGTTCATTTTTATTTTTTCATTTAACCCGGCAAATAACCCCACTCTACCTGATTTTAAGCAGAAGTGGCCGTCCAACTTGTGCAACGTAGTAAAGGATCTTAGTCATAGGAAGGAGGGAATAAAGGGGCTGGTAGACTATTCCACTCTTTGGAGATGCTTTGGAGATGCGACAGACAAAAGAGTCAAAAAATTTCTTTGTACGAGATGCAATATTAGAGGCTGTAAATTGGTCAATCCGGAGAGCAACGAGCGTACTGCTATGAAGGAAGAGAGAAGGAGGGATGCGGTCAAATAGTTTGCACCAAGCACTCGCCATGGTACAGACGGTAAAAGACGCTGAGCGTCGCAATAGCAAAGGCTCGAGAGTATAGTGACCTTTGCATTGCGCAAAGTTTGTATTACAACATTAGAAGTAATTTTTTAATGTCTTAAAAATAAACAAAACGTCTATTATACCTAGTTAAACAATGATATTTTGAAACAAATAGTTAAACTTAAATGATCATTTTTAAGCACTTTTAAAATATAAAACCGGTTTATTAACATTTAAACTTAAAAGAGCATAGACCTCAATAAAGCAGGGAAAATTTAAACCACTCGGATAAGTATGTAACTTTTCGTACGGTTGTATATGGATTCCCCAATCGTCCTACCGCTATCGATCTATCCCAAATACAATTCTAATTCGTTCTCGCCCAAAATGTACAAAGTATTTTAAAACAAAGCCCTATCGGAACAAAGACGCCGATAATAACGAAGAGTAGGTATTGTGCGGAATTGTATTATTTCGTATCGATCGACCGGGTCATTTATTTGTTCATCCGGCCTTAAAGTTTATGCTGGCAACTCTTTCACGGGCGGCCTTAGTGGAAGAGATGGGGTGAGATGCCTTTACTTGTCGTATCGATGTATTAAAATATGAACCCTTGGATAAAGATTATTTTTGGGTTTTATAGCACAAGTATTTAGTAGAATAAACTATTTAATATTATAAATAAAACGCCGTCTAGTCGCAAGCGTGAGCATGTAATTGGGAACTAAACCACGAATCACTTTACTTCTTGTAAAAGCCTACTAATTTATTAAAATACGAAAGTAAGTCTGTTACGCGTTCACGTTTAAATCAAAATTAATTTGATCTAATTCAATACGGACATAAACTAGACTTAATTAGAGCTTATTTCACGGCGGTTAAAAACTGTTTTAAAATAAAGCCAGTCTACTCAATTACGAGTATATTGTTTGCAACAATTAAGATGTCGATCGATACCGATTATCAAACGCAACTTATAAATAGATTCGGACCAGATAATAATTATTTATCAAAGCAGTAAGAACAATTAAGTAAAAACTCGTACTACGTACCCTACCGAATGTAGGTCCTTTGACACCGTTGCTGAATCCACTGGCAGAAACTCAACGTCTGAAAAGAAAAACAACATAGATATTGCCAACCTTATTGCCCAAAATAATCATGTTCAATAATTGCAAGGCTCAAAGGTTCATATTTACGAGTAGAACATTTACTTAATGAAGTCGATATAGCAATAACAAAACACAACACTAAACGACGAGCAGACTGCTCGAGTATTTTTATTCTGAATTTATATCTGCCAACGAATCCCACATTATTGTCCGGGGGCATTTATTTTCTGATGGGCATTAAAACAAACCCCTTTTTCTTCGGAGCTATTCCATTTTAGCTGGGTTTAAGAAATTTGAGGCTACCCAAAGCCCTTCTCAGAAGCAATGGTGCCGCGCTGCGCCTAGCGGGCGGAATAAGTAATTAATTTATTATTATTGTTTTTCTCATTTTAGATAATGCGGCGTGATAATAAATCTTATTGTCTTTTAGATTTCCGTACTCGAGTCTTATTGTAGGCTTAGGTAAGGGGTTAGAGGAGTTTCAGAGAACTCGTATTTTTGGAACGATTTTGATTAAGAGGCTAACATTTTAGGGGTTTTTAGCGGATCGTATATTGCAGAACGACATCTATACTTTCCGCCCGCGGTTTCACTTGCGCGTAATTTCTTTTTTCAAATATCCTCCCCTTCCCCCCACATTTCCGGAATTAAAACTACCCTATGTCACCCGGGGATAGTGTAGCTTTTCAACAGAAAAAGAATTATTCAAATCGTTTCAATAGTTTCGGGGCCTATACAATACAAACAAACAAACAACCAAATCTTTCCTCTTTATAATATTAGGTAAACATACCGTTCTCATAACACCGCAAAATGACCTCAATTATGAAACTATAGGTGCATGCAAACCAAACGGCCGGTTAACCAAATAGGTTAAATTAAAATTTGATGTTTTTCATAGTCCTGACTAGCACCGCTTCAAATTAAATCTGCCATCATAAGTATCTAGCCGAGCTCTGCAAACCTATACTTACACACATCTATTAAGTGGGAATAAGTGCATTCCAAACAATTTTAACTAATTAAATTGTGCCGTGTAATTTTTCGCGAGTGCAGTGCCCAGTGACCAACGACCAATCAAAGCGCCCTCATTTGTTTGTCCACTCGTTCATATCCCGCCGCAATGAAATCGCCCGAAAATCCAGTGGGCATGCTACTGCGGAGACGGACTCGGGAAAATTTTAATGGGTAAAGGTAAAACTTAATTTAAATGAAAAATTGATATCTTTATATCCCTATTGTCAAAAAACACTGTCACGTGCAAGGTTCCCTAACCTTTAGATTATAAAAAAGCTTTTAATAGGTGGATTTTGATTTTTCCCTGAGCTTTTAGGCGTACCAAATGCCCGTAACTTGTAACTAATAACACGAGTTCACTTTCTCTATTTCATCACCACGAAATATAAAGGATAAGGTATATAAGAATTTAGGTCTTCTAAATGACACTGAGTGAAAATAATTACCGATGCATGCCGATGGGACCTGGCAGTTAAAAGAAACCTAAAAACTTAGATTCTTTTCATATAAACTAATTTGAATATATTTTATCATTTTATATCGGCCATTTCGAAAAAACAAATTGTCACAAAATTGCCTGGTCAGATAGGTACAGTTACGCCCGCCCCATTTTACCAGTTTTACCACACGTGTAGTAAAGAATAAAGATCATAAAAGAAATTGATTACATTATTTTGATTGCAGAAGCGAGTTCTACACTAGCTCATCCGAGTATCCAAGGCTTAATTTGATTAGTGACCGCAAACCGGAGTGCGCTCTCGGCCACGCAAACTTTGGCGACGCTGTATTAGCCGACTCGGACAATTTAAATCATCAAATGTTAGCTTAATCAAATGGAATTGCCATGTCTGTGTGTACAAATGCATTTGGTCCTTTATGGTTTAATAAATATGAAATAGTATGAGATTGAATTCCTTACTCCCACAAATAATGCTTACCTGAAGTTTGAATCGGCATCAAAAAGATGAGCTCAAGATGAGCTGTATTTACCCCAGTAATAAAAATATAATATCTATTATTGGCAAAATTATTAAAATAAGTACAGACGTGGACTTGACCTTGGATAGGTACAATAATTTAAAAAATAAATAAATATCTAAAAAAAATCACTTACATTTTAAATCAATATTTTTTTTTTAAAGTAAGTTTTTTTATAATACAAACAAATTCAAATTGTCGGTATAGTAGCGCCATCTCTTGATAGTCAAGTAATTCAAACAGCGCCATCTAGTCATCTTCCTTTACATCAGCTTATTGATTAGGCGCTGCTTTAGCAGCGTCAACTTTACGAACGTTGCGTTAGATTTACTGTAGAATGTATTACTTGTATTAATCGCTAGATGGCAGTAAATGCGTAAAATAGAATTTAAAACATATTTTTTTTTTCGTGCATCATCAACTTACATTGACATTTCCTTTATTTTTTTTTGTTGTTTCTTCTTATGAATGTACATTTAATTTTAATATTATAGTCTATGGTTTGTTAAATCTTTGATGATCTCTGCGACAGGTGTCGCTGTGACATTACTAGAGGCGTAGTCTTACTATAAACGAATGTTAAAACTTCGATTCGTAATTAATCGATTCTTCTATCGATCCACACTGAACAATTGAGGACCACTAATAAAACTAAAGGACATCCTCATCTCATGGTTCGATGGCACATTTAGCATGCTCTGTGTCAACATTTATGTGATAAAGATTTTTGTTTGTCCTGTGCTGTGTCTGGATGTTAATATGTAATTAAGTACCAATTTGTGGTAACTTCGTTATTTTTGATACTCGTAACACATGTCATAATATGTGCTCTTTTCACTAACTTTGGGACCAGCTCAATGTATGTGATATATTTTGGTTGTTTTTCGGAGATTCTTAAATTATTATTTTCGAATTTCGGACTTCAATCATATTCAAATTGTTTTATCCGACTTACTTCTAATTAAATTAATTGGTTTTTGATTATAAAATTGTACGTTTAAAGAGATAAACAAAAAGAAAATGTTCCGATGTTTTAAAATTTTGTAATCGATTATTACGTGTAAGCGAATGATAATAGCAATGAACATCTCTAAGTGGGCGGGAACCTACAATCATGAACGTTATTTATCTTCATACATTTGTCACAATTTGTCAGTCAAAAATTGTAAAATTTAACAGCTGTCAAATCGATGACAGCTGTCGCAGAGATCATCTAAGATTTAACAAACCATAAATGATTTCATTCATTTATCTCTTTATGTGGATTTCTTTTGAAAGAGGTTAATATAGGTATGAACTGACTCAACTGATGCAGTAATGGCATTTTTTAACTTATTTTGCAATAAATTAACGTTCCAGTACACAGTGTGTTATTTAACCTTATTTTCGGACATGCTTATTTTATTGTTAAATATGATGGTTTAAACAATAATAAATCATTATAAAAAAAACCAATGTGATTACTTTCTTAGTTTTGCCATTTAGATTTCTGTGGTTTTGCCAATATGATTTTTTTAAACATTAGTCATAAAAAGTAAATTTTCATATATCTCCCAAAAACTGTTATGAAATTTCCATTAAAATATACCATTTCATTGATAACCATTCATTATATATTTGTTTAAAATTGCAAGTTTCTGACATTCATAGAAAGCGAGAAAAAAATTATTTTCAGATTAGAGGAAATATTTAAATATTTAACTATTTTAGAAGTATTAGCATTTCTTTTTACTTCTAAAATATATGTACTAAATATAGCTACATAATGAAAGTAAAACGAAATTTTAATCTAATAGGACTTGTGAGATATGACATTTCTAAGTCTTTTTCAGGTTTCTATGGAAATAGGGTCAAACTTTTTTAAACTTTTTCTCATCTAAAATAATATTAATGGCAGTATAACTTATGAAAACTCTTGACTATGTACAATCCTCATGATCAGATACATAGTTATAAATAAAACAAAAATTAACAACAAAATAAACAAAAATTAAAAAAAATCATATTTCCGAAGTCCTGCAGTTGTAGCTTAAGATTTTATTTTTGGGAATGTGCATTAAAAGTAGTAACCATCTCGCATTAAAAATAAATGCTAATACAGTAAGATGACTTAGAAAAAAAATGTTTTTTCAAACACATAAAATTTGGTTTTTAGTCAAAATTATAAAAGATTTTTTACATATTTTTTGTTTGAACAGTGCCTTTAAAATAACCCTTTCAATCCACTATAAGTTTGATACAAAATAATGATCATGGGGGGAGAAAAATTGTTTTTCTGGTTTCTATGGATGTTTTCTAAATATCTTAATATTTCAAAAACTATGATACATAGAGCGATGAGAGTTGAACCCTTATGTTTGTTTTAACCCTTTCAACGCCAATGTCTGATATATCAGACAAACCATTTTCGTGCCCACCACGCCAATGTCTGATATATCAGACAAAAAAACATGATCAAGAAACGTTGTATTTTTACTTGCCTGAATGAGTTGAGTATAACCTAATAATTTTTTGAAATTTTTTTTTTAATGGTCGTGGATGGCGTGTGGGGCACCATTTTCGGAAAAAAGCGTGGCGAGGAAAGGGTTAATAATGCCTATCAAAATAATCAATAAACAGAGCATGTCCGAAAATAAGCTCAAATAACACACTGTGCAGTATTATCATCCTTATTTATAAATACATAATTATTATGATGCAGCGCTTAAATAATACGGGTAAGTTATGGACATAACTACTAACAATTAACTTCTTTTGAGAAAATGGATTTAAAATATATATTTATAGACGTCTATTACCTATAAGATATCAAGTATTCTTAGAATACATACCTATTGTTTTTTTACGGGGGAGAAACCAAAAGCTCGTGGGGCGTGTGACTATAGGTGTGGAAATTCGGGATTAAATACGCTTCTTCATCCCACTACGCACTTTACTCCATGCACCGGTGTCCCCTTCACACCTGCAGAGAAAAGGGACGAGCCGTTACCCACCTTATAGCGAAAACAGAGATGACCTTTATTTTTTTTATGTACCCGGTAATTGCATTAGGCACCTTCGCCCTCCCCGGCGCGGTATTGTGGGGTTCCAAACGAGCCTTAGTTTGACGTGCCACCACTACTTAACTGCGAGTAGGCGAAACTGCGTTCTCGTTCAAATTACTCGATTATTCAAATCGAGTAACTTTCCGATATCTTTCCATGCTAGCCCTACATGACACAATAACAGGCTAAAAGTTTGATGAGCAAAAATCTATTTCGTTTTCTATAACAAAAAGAAAGCCTGGAAAGAAAAACAAAACCTCTTAGGTAATCCAAACCAATCTGCTTATATCAAGAATACTTAACCATCGTAAAATAAATAAAATGGCCTAATAATGGCTTGTCTAAACCGATTGTATTTGGATATAACAAGCTCATATAATTCACACGTGGTGTGGTTGTAAATAAGTTATCAAGTTGACCTGAAGATACTACTTAAATGATGAAACAATTTACTATACACCGAACTCTTTCTGACCGAAGAAAGGCCAATGGGTCACTGAATGGAATGGAAGATTAAGAGATCCTATTTTTAGAATTGTGATATTACTCATCATCATTCTCTTTCATGATCATTCGGGGTCACAATGTATGTTGCAACAATTGGATAGGGGTTTTCAATTTATCAATCATCAGTCTACTTCATGATCACGCATCACTTTATTACACCAATGATTTGTTGCAATAAAAAATACTAAGCTTTGATAAAAGAAATAATCATATTTAATAAAAAATGGTTAGATTTTTGAAATGATTGCTTTTGAAATTTTTGAAAATTATTAGTTGTTTATTGAACGTAGGTAGTAGGTACCTACATACCTACCGTAAGATTAAGCGCTCATCGTTTGTTTGATATTAATTGTTCAGTCTAAAACTCATAATGGTAGTAGGTAGCTATAATCACGGTCATTTCGATTTAGGGATCGGCCTCCATCCTTATACGAAAACCGTCGTTAAGTATGATGTTTATCCAACAGTAATATTCCAACATTTCATCAGAAGCGCGAAACAGACATGCAACTAACCAACATTCCCACGTTCGCTAAAAACGTTTCTAAACACACCTATTTAAATCCCTTTTATTTTTAATCTGTAAACACGCACCGAATGCACTAAACGTACCAAAACAAAGTGTATAGCTAAGATCTTTGGTGAAAAGCCAGTGACGTACCTACATAGTTTTGACGCATGTTGTTTCTATTCGAGAATCGTTGTGTCTATGCCTATTAGTTGCCAGATGTCCGGTCTCACAGGACGTTCTACCACATGATCAATAATGGTTCCTAGCCAAATTAAAGCTTCAGCGACTAATTTGAACTACGCATTGCGTATTTATCACGTTAGTGCATGTGCACTCGCTCGCTATCGACACCCTTTCACTCTCATCATCTGATCTGAAAGAACAGCTGCAATGTGACACACTCAGGAGGAAATTAGACGCATGGCCAGACTTAAATCCATTATTTCTACCTACCTTCCAATGCAATTCCAATATGTACCTGCATGTTTGTTAACCCGAGGAACACGTTACATATAGTCACCCTCAGGCCCCAACTCTCGTTATGTTGGACTCTAAGCCTATGGTGGAATTTACCAAACCTGTGGGGTGCTCCTTGTTGCCTTATTTTGGTATCGCAAGTAGCGGATGTCCTTTGGAATAGCCAAGTTAGCCAGTAGGTACATACTACATGATGGGAATGTTAACTCCACCATCATCTTAATTCATGACTGACCTATGTGCACTTATTTATATTACTGTCACTAGCAATTTTGTCATTAATATGTGCCAGGACGACGTGAATTTGTAGTATTCGTTATATACCCATAGAAGCTTGCCATAAAATACATAGGTACCTATAGCTAAACCTAACCACAAAGGCGAATATCGTAAGCCATATTTTAATTGTTTCTCGGAGTTTAACCAACTAGGTCACGGTCACGCTACAGTACTATTTCATGAGTAACTTCAGCATAGTTCATGAATTTATAAAAGCTTCTTTGTTATACCTTACACATTCCTCGTACAGTAATTATACGCATAAGCGTCACCACATAAAAATATAAGTGTTGGCATAATATGCCCCGTGAAAAGACATCGTACAACAATAAATCGAGTCATTTATTGTACCACGCAATTTAACTAATCGTCTAATGATGCACGATTAGTTATCAACGTTAATCTTACTGCACATACTATATTTTAAGCTCTGAAGAGTCGTGATTCAGCGAATTAAAAGCTACACCGGCCCTGTTTATGAGTTGTTGCGTTTCGATTATCTTCATCGTCAGAAAATATACCTAATAAAAGTGAAGCCAACACCAGCCCATGTAGAGACTTACACTACACACTTACTGTTAAAATGTTGTACGGACGGCAGCAGATCAAGCTACCCTAATCCGTCAAAACTTCTCAAATAAAAGAGAAATCTATGTGAAGTGAATAAAGCTAAAAATTGGTTGTAGAAATTTGACAGATTGGGGTGGTCTGATGTGCTGTCGCTGTACTATTAACGACACAGGACCCTGAGACAGGCAGGCTACCTTGATTATCGTCACTGTATTGCGGAACCTCAGGATTTTAAATGGTGTATCAATGAGGATTAAAGTACCACGCATTCATAGACCTAACATTTGGTACAAAAAACTTATCAATAATTTAAAAAAAATTGGATCCTACAAAATTAAACATTCTTATCATTTATAATTAACTTTACAGCCTTTTCATTACGTTCAATTAAAAAAAAGCCACGTTAATTAGTTTTAGTAAAACTTGGACTGCCTAATAGGTATTAATAAATATAATTAAACGATAGCTAGGTACAATGTCATGTGAATCATGTGATCTTAATGCAGGTGTTTAAAAAGAAATAGGTATAAACTTATGTACTTACATAAAGAATGTTTTTGAAATTTTATGGTCTCTTTTTCTTAGAAGTAAAACTGTGCTCGCTTAATGGGTTAAAAATTTTGCTTTTCGGTTAAAATTCAAATCAAGTAGGTATCCATTCAAAAGGTTCATCCATTTCCTTTACACCTATACTATTGACATTAACACTGCCAAAAAGTATTAGGTTCAGGTTTATGCTTGTAAGTAGGCATAGGAAAAAATATATTTTTACTTTCATGTAGGGGATAATATACATAATTATGTTTAATAGATTTATTATATTATAATTAAAACATGTTCTTTCAATATTGCTATAGGTACGTAACTTGTGAAATACACATTAAATTAAGAAAATATGGCTCTTTAGCAGGAATCATGAGGTTTTTAAAAAGAATAATGAATAATTCATAGGAGACCATTATTTGTCCAGTAATAATTTTATGTCTCTATCTTACCTCACTAAGCGATTGTATTATTATTTTTCGTTAAAACAATTTAAAAAATGAGTTCGGAAATAGTTTATCTCACATCACATTTACCGAGAATTTGCTACCTGAACTGCTGTTTGAGTCATTAAGTTAACAGAGCCATTATTTTGGCGAGGAGTCCATGACAAAAACAATTTGTAATTGTTTTTGAGCCTGTTTATACATTCGATCGTAGTTCGGGCAATTGAAAGACGCAAAACAGGAATCAGAGAGCGCCAAAAGACTTAATAATAATGTATAACATAAAGTACCTACCTAGATAAATAACCATGCATCAATGGATAAACGTTCAGTATTCATTCAGTATTCATAAACACTGAAGAATAAGAAAAAAAATATTAACTAAGAATATGGACAAAATACACGAAAGCACCAGGGCAATTAGGATGAGTGGTATTTTTGTTTAACAAACCAATCACTCTATCCATTACCAAAGATAAGTAGGTATCATTACGACACAGGTAAGAAATGACATCATATAGCTACTGCAACTATATATTTCCTGATCGAATAAATAAAGTAATCTATTTTCTTTACTTCTATACTAATATTATAAAGAGAAAAGATTTGATTGTTTGTTTGTATTGAATAGGCTAGGCTCCGACCGCTCCGAAACTACTGAACCGATTTAAATAATTCTTTCACTTTTGGAAAGCTACACTATCCCCGGTCACCCCGGTGAAAATAGGGTACCTACTTTTGATACCGGAAATGTGGGGGGAAGGAGGGGATATTTAAAAAAAAATTAGGTACGCGCGAGTGAAACCGCGGGCAGAAGGCTAGTTATTTATAAACCTATTTAAATAATCAACAAACACAAATCAAAGTTCAAGGAGCAACAGTAGGCAACCATCCAGTGATCATGCGGTTACCCACCTACCAAAATCACGTGAAAAATTAATGCCACCTATGAACTGTACTTATATTCGCAATGACCGCATTCGCGAACCGAACCTATTTGAACTTTTGCTAATTAATATTGATAATAAACTATCAATTAATAAACACGTGATGAATGCTTGTAATTATGAATAAGGTCATGCGTGTTACTGTTAGAGGAAAGATAGGTAGGTATGAGTTTAAGAATTCTGGGGCAAGGAAAATTTTAGATATCGTACCTATGCCATGGAAAACACAAAATTGTTTTGAAATTGAAAAAAAGGATGCATAAATTGTCTTTATAATTTACGTATTATACTCGTATACCTAATAATAACTTTGTTAGATAAAGCAGTTAAAGAAAAAGTAAAAATGAAGTTAAAGTCATTAGCTGCGAATGACATCCAGCCAGCAATCACAGTTTTTTTTTTAAAACCTTATAGTCTTAACAGGACGTAGGTATTATGTCTTGCTTAGACTGTTAGGCTTTAATTTAAGATGAGATGACTCTATGGAGGGCTGTAACCAAGTGGAGGCCACTTACGACAAAGTCTCATCTCATTATGTCTTATAACCAGCATGTGATTCTTGCGTTCAAATTCGACAAATATAAAAGAATTATTAATTTAATCTGACTACGATGACACATGTAATACCTAGCTACACCTATCAGACTGGCCCCAATCAGTCGTGTTCAAGCACTGAAAAATTGAATTGCCTATACCATGTAAGTAGTAGACGCCTCGATGGTCTAGTCATCAAGTGGTTTAAGTCCAGGGCCGAGATCTCGGGGTCCTGGGTTCAATTTTCGGGTCGAGCTAACTTTGTGTCGGTTTTTTCGGACACAGCTCGGGTTTGTAATCACCAATCCGCATTTGGCAAGCGTGATGATTAAGCCAAGCCCAATATTAATACCCATCATTGTAGCGATAACTTGATTTCAAGGATGGAGGCCTTTGCCCTGCAGTGGGACATTAATAGGCTGATACTTTACTTTACTTTACTTTATAGGTAAGGTAACTGAATAATTTTGCTGTAACAAAACAAAACCCACACCAAAATTTCATAATTTTCCTACAGATTAAAAATTTTACAATAGAGGTTATTTTCCGAACAAACGACACACTTGTTTATGCAAATAACATTATTTATAACATTTCTATGACGGGGGACATATTAACAACAAACGTGTAATGCACACAAGAGTAAATAAGATGACGATTGACGACCGATGGGTGTGTCAAGAAAGTACCACTGCTTATCGCCACATTAATATCAGCATTAGTGGTGGCAGCTGATAACCTCCCCCCCAGCGAATAACATGTTTTTCAAATCGCTTGTTGCTGTTAGCAACACCAGATATTAAGATTTACTGTTGCAAATTACGTCAGGGGTCGGTAACGTTAGATTATGTTGTTGTAGCAGGATACTTAAGCCTACTTGATTTAATGTGCTTAAGAATATGAATTTATTTTTATTTATAAAACTATTTAAATAATCAACAAACACGAATCAAAGTTCAAGGAGCAACAGTAGGCAACCATCCAGTGATCATGCGGTTACCCACCTACCAAAATCACGTGAAAAATTAATGCCACCTATGAACTATAGGTACTCAATATTCGCATTGACCGCATTCGCGAACCGAACCTATTTGAACTTTTGCTAAGTAATATTGATAAAATAATTATAACTATCCATTAATTGGCACGTGACGGACGAGTGCTTGTAATTACGAATAAGGTCATGCGTGTTACTGTTAGAGGAAAAGGTAGACAGTAGAGTTTGACAATTCTGGCGCAAGAAAAATTTTAGGTATCGTAGGTATCGTATGTCATGGAAAACACAAAATTGTTGTGAAATAAAAAAAAATATGCTTATTGACTTTATAATTACTGTATTAATATACCTAATAAAAACGTTGTTCGATAAAGAAGTTAAAGAAAAAGTAAAAAAGAATTTAAAGTCATTAGCAGCGAATGACATTTTTCATTTAACGTTCAGACTATGCTCTTGTATCCAGGCAGCAATCACTGCATTTCTTAAAACCTTATAGTCTTAACAGGACGTACCTATATGTCTTGCTTAGACTGTAAGGCTTTAAGATGAGATGACTCTATGGAGGGCTGTAACAAAGTGGTGGCCACATACGACAACGTCTCACTATGTCTAATAACCAGCATGTGATTCTTGCGTTTTTTAACAATCCTTGTAATGACAAATATAATTATAAAAGAATTATTAATTTAATCTGACAACGATGACACAATATGTAGGTAGTAGCTGCACCTTCACCTTATCAGACTGACCCCAATCAGTCGTGTAACGTGTTCAAGCACTGAAAAATTCAATTACCTATACCATGTAACTGAATGGGTTAGTAGTCGATTCGCACGAAAATAATTCGCACTAAAGTGCGAATCGACTACTTTCAAAAATAATATAATTTTTAGTAGTCGATTCGCCCGAACGAATTTTAATCGCGTGCGAGTCGACCCCTTTAAGAATTGATAGTAGGCGATTCGCACTTTTGCAGTATGTGGATAAAAAACAATCAAAGTACAGTCGTGTACAGGAAATCTTTATAATATTATTAACATATTCCTTGTCTATATATCTTACAGCATACAGAATCAATTAAATTTCAAATGTTATATTTTTTCGGACAGGAAACATGTTAAATTATAAACTAATATCATTAAGCGTTAAATTATATTTGTTTTGAACACTTTAATATTAAAATGACACCAAAAATTAGAAACGTGTTAAGGACAGCGGACACAAAATCTCAATTTATGCTTATACTAGGTTTAATTTTATTTTGTTACGTAGGATTTATTGTAAATAAGTGAAATAAATATAAATCCAATTAGTTACGTAAGAACTGTAATAGGTATTAAGCATAGAATGTGTAAGAATCATAGTTTTGTAAGAAGAACTTTTTACGTAGAGATAAGATTCTAATAAATAAGAAAAATTGTTGTAATCAATATGTAAGTTATGTTTTCTAATTAGAATTAACGCGAACTTTAGAACGATGTAAGATACATGTATATTCTAATTGGAAAAATTATAGTAATAAGCAAATAATGTCAACTTGCATAGTGTAAATGCAAGCGAAATTGTGTAAGTTTAACGGGGCTCTCTTTAAGGTATTGCTCCGAGGTAATTAAGCGATATGGGTTGGTCAAAAAATCATTCCTTAGTGTACGACCATCAAGATAGGATTAAGAAGAAGAATAAAGGAACCTTCTTGGAAAAAACCTGTTTCCTTCAGTCCCCAACAAAACAAATATGTATTGCTTGTATGTTTTTTTTTACAACTTATACGAATACTTTGATAATTTTATCATAACATTTTATTTATTCACGTAGGTACAATTTATTTTTTTAATATTCGCGCCAGCGAGTGAGACAATTACTTTTAGTTTGTAAGAGGTACATTGTTTTGATCAGAGCTCTCGCCCCGGACATACTTATTTGACGAGTCATAGAAACCAAAGGATACCGACTTGAGCTTTGGTCAGCTTATTGCCGCCGTGCTTCTAGCTAACAGCTAGGGGGGTGAGGAGCAGGGTATTTCGTTGCACCCCGCACCCTGCAGTGTAATAAGCGTGATAGCGCTATTTATTACACGCTTTACGTAATACGTTTATACATATTCGTTTCTAATTTTTGGTGTCATTTTAATATTAAAGTTATCAAATATAATTTAACGCTTAATGATATTAGTTTATAATTTAACATGTTCCCTGTCCGAAAAAATATAACATTTGAAATTTAATTGATTCTGCATGCTGTAAGGTATATAGACAGCGAATATGTTAATATTATTAAAAAGATTTCCTGTACACGACTGTACTTTGTTTTTTTTAATGCACATAATATTGCAAAAGTGCGAATCGCCTACTATCAATTCTTAAAGGGGTCGACTCGCACGCGATCAAAATTCATTCGGGCGAATCGACTACTAAAAATAATGTAATTTTTGAAAGTTTCGTGCGAATTATTTTCGTGCGAATCGACTACTAACCCAACTGAATAGGTAATTTTGCTGTAACAATACCCACACCAAAATTTAATAAAAAAATTCCTACTGATAAAATACTTGACATACAGAGGTTATTTTCCGAACGAACGTCACACTTGTTCATGCAAATAACATTATTTATAACATTTCTAGATATGATGGGGTCACATATTAACAACAAACGTGTAATGCACGCAAGAGTAAATAAGATGACGATTGACGACCGATGGGTGTGTCAAGAAAGTACCACTGCTTATCGCCACATTAATATCACGTTAGTGGTGGCAACTGATAACCTCCCCCCCAGCGAATAACATGTTTATTGCAAATCGCTCGTTGCTGTAAGCAACAACAGATAGGTATTATGGTTTACTGATGCAAATTACGTCAGGGGTCGGTAACGTTGGATTCTATTGTTGTAGCAGGATACTTAAGCCTACTTAATTTAATGTGGCCCCGTCCCGTAGACAGACTCCACCGTTGATTCATATAACATAAGTTCTTTTTTCCCATTATTTCTTTATATGGCATGTGGCTATTTTAGGACCAATTTCTTTATCATCTGCATATTAAAAAATCGATTTTTATTTATTAATTAATGAAAAAATGTGTTAGGTACCCTATGTTTAATAGTGTAAAACAATGAATAATGCCCAAAATAACTCTCCGCTCAATTTTAATAGAAACAGATAACTGGTAATGAGTAATTACTTATAATTCTTGCAATTAAGACATGTTACTAACGATTAAATAGCTATTTTTACTATTCACATCTAATTAACTAACTTCGTATACGAGTGGGGAAGTAATTAGGTACTAGGCATACCTACTTTTGTATTAATTCTGCATAATGTTGCTGGATCTTAGATCTAATCTCATGTATTACAATATTTATAATTAAATACCACGTGCAAAAGCTGAACATTTGTTAGGTACCAAAACGTAAAAAAAATATGATTATGATACGTACTATTTTATGAGTAATTTTTTACTTTTTTAAATACTATGCAGGCCTTCTATGTCAAGCCAACGGACCGTCTGATGGCAAGAAGTGGTTGAAGTGGCCTATGGACGTAGGACCACACTAGAGATAATAGTTATTGTATTACATATTTAATAGCGTTCATCCATGTGGAATGAATCATTACTTAAACAATTACAATGTTGGTGATCATAATTATCATGACATTTAAGGAATCGATAACATTGTCATTGAAGATTATTTTGAAGTTTTATCGTATTTCATCAACGCCTTTCTAATTATGACGATACCTACCTACCTGATTGAATTGGAAAATATTATAAATCCTTAATTTAACCTGAAAAAATAAAAGAATCATAGGTACATAAGGATTTTTAAATTATTATTCTTTGTATTAGGTACATAAATTAACGCGCAGTGGGTATCAATGATATTAAAAAAGAGGGTGGGTATGATATCGATTATTTATCTTTGTTGAATTGACATGGCCAAAATCGAATAGCGAAAATAAATTAAATCGAGAATAATAGATGCAAACGTCATGATACAATTAATTACATACGTAATTTCACTATAAATATTAATTAAAAGTAGAGCTCATAACATAATAATTTAATTTTAAATTCAAGTTTTTTTCTTATTTTTAATTAATCGATAAGAGTTAAGGCAAACACAATTCCTAATCTGTTATGTAGGTATTAGAGTGAATACTCGAATGACAATAGGTACTAACTTTCATTACTAGATTTACTTATGTAATACCTCATTACCTACTTGATTATAATAATGCGATACGTGTAAGCTAATGAGGTCAGTAAGTATAAATTTGAATATAATGGTATCGACACTAATTGAATCCATTTATTCAAGAAACCTTTGACTTTTTTACCTACTTGGTTGAGTAGAAGAAAGTCCGTAACTTAGGTATAGGTATGCTTCGTACCTACTTAAGCTGATGATAGTGATACCACAGAACATACAATGATACGGAATTTTTATGAACAAATAACTGCCTGCTCCGTCTTGTGTGGAGAAATAATTAAAGATACATTCTTTCTTGATAATAAATAAGTAACATAATTACCTACCTACCTATTACAAAGAAAGATTAATTATGTATCTAATTCGATGCAGTCGTTCTGTACGAGTAATACCTAGCTACCTACCTAATCCGCACACAAAATGTCCATAGATCTCTGTGCAAAATGTATACCTAGAAGTCCTCCATTTCCATCATTTAGATTTAATGGAATTTGAGTCATTTTCCTTACAACTCAGTTTTATAAAAAAAACATTGAACAGTAGGCGCAAACTCCTAGGTTATTAAAGAAATTGCGCAAGAACTAGCGAAATCTGTAATAAAAAAAAATACAAACTGCTATTTTACAGTCTTAATTGAAATATCATCTAAATTTAAGCAATATCAACTATTATTAAGAAAGTTGATTAAAGTAAATTGAAAAACGAAATTAATTTTGAATTATAAACGCTCGATACACTTTTAAGAAAAGCCGCGTAAAAACGAGCCCCGTAGCCAATGACAAAACGACGTGCGTCTGAACTGACCAATCACGTAGCTTTTACGTATGGTGTGACTTTGGTGGGACCTCAGGTGGGACGCTCCTTGTGTTCGTTCACAAACCGTCTAACTTTGTTTTCATGAATGGAACGTACTATAAATTTGTACACACAAGCTTTATTACATGTTGTTGTGACGAGATTACGCGCATGTGATTAAGAAAAGCAAGTCGTTAATAGATAATTTTAAGTCATAATAGTATAATCGAAGTTTATTTCCCCCCGCATCGTATGATCGAGTCATATAAATACAACAGCGCTCCCCACCTCTAGCCAAACGTCAAATCTCTTCGTTGCGTACGGTCGTTCGTTGATGTTCGTTTTCGCGTCGTCAGTTCGCGTCGTTTCGTAAGCCAAGTCGTGGCCGTCAGCATCAGTTCAGTGACAGTAAAAAAATTGGGGCGTTGTGTGTTCAGTGATATTTAAATTGTTAAATAACACGAGAAGATGTCTTTCAATACCGACATATCTACCAAATTGGAAAACAGCAGGTACGGAAATTATTAGTTTACTATTCTATTTCATTTCATCATTCGGCCCTTGTGTGTCCTCTGCAATCTATAAATGCGTGTGTTGCATTCCTGAGTAGGTACCATTTTACGGTGATTTATAGTGTATTTTGCCTATATTTTGGAATAATGAAAGAAATTTCATGGATTTGATAAAGATATGGCGAAACTTCCTTTCACATTAAATGTCAAGTCGTATTGTAAAAGTGCAATCTGGTGCATTTTTGCTGTCCTCGGATTTTATGGCTTGTTTGCTTTCTCAAAATGTTGGGACGCGGTGTGTGTGTTGAGTGCATCCATTGAGGTTATGCAGGTTCTTCTACTGGGCTTGCGCGAACATTATGACTCAGTAATGGTGTGATGATTTCACATTGCAGTGAATTCCTCATGCAAGTGCTATAAGTTTAATGTTTTATTGCCCTTTGTATGCATTCCGCGCCCTAATCAATTTGGTGGCAGACATTACTGCAACATGAGTCATATACTCCACCTTGTTCTATAATTTATTCGACCGTATATATTCTGTGACCGAGGATTCCTACCAGTACCTTCAACATGCAATGTAAAACACCCTGAAATTGGTACATTACAGAATTTTATATTTAGATATACCCACATAAAAATATTGTATAAATTAATTGCTTCTTTTACCTACCTACTCACTTTGACTATTGAAAATATAATGTTTATCTGAAAAGTAAGATATTTAAAAACTTATTATTATTAACACATGAATGAGTTAAATATTCATGTAATACTACAGACAACACAGTCGGTACGTGAAAAGACTAAATAAATTAAACATTATGTGGTTGCTTTAAAACTTGATGGTTTATTATTTGAAATACATAGTTATTGATATATTCTTTAACCACAAAATGCTTGCATACCTGTTTATTCAGATATTAAAAACCTTTAACAAAAATTGGAATCAATTATGTAGTTATTAGGTACCCTAGCAATAAAATTGCAATATATTCTGTATCCAAACTGATTTATCTTAAAATAGATTTTTATTTGTTTATCTCCTTTGAAATACAGAAGGTGGCTAATATTAATGTCATTGACCATTGTAGGGATAAATAGTCTTTTCAGGAACCATTCAAAGTAAATTCTAAATTGTGTAACATTTCTTAATTATGGTCATTACATATTGTAAGTCTATGTGTAGAATGAGTATTCATATTGATTCAGATGTTATTGAGCATTTCAATGTCAAATAGATGTAGTGGGTATATGAACATCTTAACACTCATAGTTATTAGCACTAGATTTCTTTATAAATGACAAAATTTGGAAATTACCTCATAATGAATAATTGTAATTGAGAACTCATATGTCCTTTTAAATCTTATTTTGTGGCAGTAAAGGATGCCTAGCACAGTGACTTCTATTTCTGAATAATAAATGAGATTATTGTGATGTTAGTGTCACAATCATGGTACATTCTCAAATATGGATGTTTGTACACCATATAAAAGAATATTTACAGTTACCGCTAGTACCTATTATGTAATTAAAGTAAATAAGGAAGTTCTCCATCTCATTGTTAGTACTAAGATAGAATGGAATCATTTTCTGTAAACTTTCACTTAAGATCTTAACTGAATAGCTTAGACTAGTATTTATGTGAGAAAGTCTTACTGCAACATCTTATTGTCTGACAACTATTATTACAAAACATTTCTTGTTTGGATATTTATTATGAATTAATTAATGTAATTTGATCTTAGGATATTGCAATTCTACCATAATAATTATTCATCTCCTTTTTGCCTACTTGGTGGTACCTAGTTTTAAACAAAATTTTCTATTCCTATCAGTTTATCAACTAAAGTATATTAATAAACTTTTGATTTTAATTTGTAAACTGTTATCTAATGTCTCTTTCATCGTTGTTACAGGAACAGTCTGCGCAAAATTGCCCGGCACGATGACACAGAATTCTCAAAGCAGAGCATCATGAATGACATGGAAAAGTTTGTCAAAATGGTAAACACCATGGACGAGACAGTGCTGGTGCCCAGCCGTCTGATGAATCTCCCCCAGGAGGGAGACGATGACCCGTTCAGCCTGTTCTCTATGCTGAATGACTTGAAGACTGAGTTGTTGTGGGCGGGTGATGCGGAGGAGCACGTGGAGAGGGGCAGGCGAGTGTCTGAGCTCAGTGATACAGAGAGTGACGCGTCAAGTGCAGCTGGTGACTCTGGAATCGAAGGAGAGGACGAGCGGGAGTCCGCGGCGAGGGCGGCGGCGGCCTGCAGGCGTCACCTCCGCGGTCTCCGCAGGTCGCTCCGGCACCTAACCGCCGCCGCCGCGCACCTCACGAGATCATACCAGGAAGAAGTCGGCGCGCCAGTCTAGAACCTTTGTTCGTCTAACCTGTGATTGAAGCCTGTCCCGCACGCGGTGTAAATATAGGATAAGCAGCCCGCTCTGTACATATAGTTTAATAGGGCTGAACGTGTATGGGAATCTCAGTAAGTTAATGAGGTTATTATTTAATAAAATTAATTTTCATTTATTTTACGTTTTTCTGTTCTTACCTAACACACATTAGATGACTGTTCCATTTTGAAATCTAGTAACGGATATTTTTTCTAAAGGTGTTCCAATGGACTTAATAAATACCCTAACTATCAGTAGGTAAAAGAAAAAACCTAAGCACCAGATAATAATGTCTAACTACTTCTAATTAGGTACATACCTACTAAAATATTAATAATATAACAAAAGGATTGTGTTTTTAACCTGTTACCTACTAAGTTTTAAAATGGAGCAACTTCTGATTGAAACGAGTATTTTAATACAAACAATTCAACATTAGGTAGGGTGTGCCAGCCCGATTTTTATCGTGTGACTAGTGAGATATCTTCGAATGCGATCGATTTGGCGAACTGTCCTAGAACAGTCGCCTACAATATTCAAGTTTCGCATAATATTAATTGAAGGCTGGTAGCTACTTCATTGCGAAAGTACTTGATATAAAAGTGAAAATGGCACATGCAGGAAGGAACAAGGCTAAATTCTATAACCATTTTTATGGTTGTATTAATTTTTTTGAAGAAAAGAATAAATGCATTACCTCACGCATGGATTACTATGAAAACGATCCATTAGTAATATAAAACTGATATATTTATCAAAGGTGAGGGTCGAGTGTAGAAATCGTTAATGTGATCAACGTACGAGGTGGTCATCGTAATAAATTAATAACAAAATGTTCCTTGGTAGGCGAGGTTACGTGGTCACATGACAATGAATTATAGGAGGAAGCTTATGTACTAAAATTTATCCACCAAAACAAGTCCGAGAATTTGCCTTCTAATGTGTACAGTTAACGGTATAGTAAACCTTACACCTGATAAATTCTTTTAGAGCTGTCAGGGTCTAAAACTTAATGAAGCTTGTTAGTTTGGCGTGCCTAGTCTTTTGATATTATCTATACCTAGCTCGTGAAAAGCTAGCTTTTACTTGGTAGGTAGGTGCTAGCACCTACCTACCTACAAATACAAATAGGAAAGTAACGTTCTAACTAAAAGACCAGGTGCCTAATCATTAGACACAAAAATAAAAAAATATCTGTGTGGTTTTGTACTAAAGTTCGAAACATTTTTTTAGAGGCCTTAGCTGGAATAAAGTAGCAAAATCCAAGTTTAATATTAAGGAAACTTCGAACAGTAGTAGGTAGGTAGGTAGGTACTCCACTCCAACGTTGAGAGATTGTTAGTGTAATGGTTGAATGATGCTGCAGCTATGACCTACTCCAACTTAACGTAGATAAGAATCTGAGAAGAATCTCTAAGAATCTACATATTAGTTTATAGTTACCTATAAAGCAAGAACTCTAAAGTGTCTTCATAGTGTAACTAACGGACATAAAATTCGCGATAAGTAGCTATTAAAAATCGAGTACCTATGTCGTTTCGCGTGCAAACAGACACTAAAGTAACAGAGAAGTCTGCTCTGAGTCCTTGAACTGGGTAGCTCTGCTCTACCTATGTACGTACACACTAGAAATCGATTCAGGGCAGACAGGTTAGCAGGTTACTAGGGAATAAAGAGAAGCCATGCGTCTTCGTCGACCGTGTATCGCTAAAACTAGTAATGCCTACTCACGCACGACCACACAACACTTTATGGACATTCATTTCGAGTAATTTTTAACTTGGCACGCCAAAAAGCCGCTATAAATACACAGCAGGGCTTATAAACAAATACCGTGGAAACGAATCAAAGTATAAAAGTTTTGGCAATGTGTGTGGAAGCAAATACACTTAAAATAAACCCTCCAATATCGGAGGAGTCTATAAAAGCTATGCCTTTAAGGCGATTTGATTTCGATGTAAGAAACCACCAACCAAGGTAAATAACGAGGTCAATTCTTCAAACTTCATACAAGTAAAGTCCCTTACTCATTATAAATCATGAATTTTATTTATGGATTACCTCCGGAAATAAATTCCGATCAAATGTAGGTAGGTATGCAATGTGCGCAAGCAAGTCATCAAACTAATGTG
Source organism: Mecyna flavalis (assembly GCA_949319885.1). Lineage (NCBI taxonomy): Eukaryota > Metazoa > Arthropoda > Insecta > Lepidoptera > Crambidae > Mecyna > Mecyna flavalis. The sequence continues at coordinate 16,103,621 of OX439426.1, forward strand.
TCGCACGGTCAATAGGGTTTATAGCATGCGTCGTTTCTTTATAGACAAACTAGGTATTTGGTTGAGCTGTTATCTGTCACTATAAGAGGCCGGTCCGTTCTTGACGTAATATTATCGTCATTATTACGGACGGACGACCGGATGATGGGCTATTCTAACGATAACTTATCAGGTCTGTGAAATTTCGAGTAAGTTTAAGTTTTGTACACATTAAAATCATTAGCCAATATATTAGAAACTTTTCTTTTTAGTGTTGTAACATTTGAAGAAATGACTTCGCCTATCAATGTGTCCATCATCTTCGACTATTTGGTACATGTCTACATTGTATTCTTTCGTCACAAACGTCAGATACCTTCCATTAAGTCTGAGCACGCGTAGAAACAACCATCTAGCCGCATGAATTAGACTGACCTTGTCTGTCACTAGAGTTATTACAGCCTACATCTTCAATAGGTTCAATTTGTTAGAATTTGTTGGAATTGTTTTCCGACCACATTGAAAGAAACTAAGCTCTTTTTATTGAACGGTTTTTAAAGCCGAATGAATACATGAAGGAATAATTCTTGTGCATATTAGTGATATTTGTTAGACTATTTATAGTGGCGTTATCATATTGCGAGATTCTCAAGAACACTTTTATCTCTTGAAGATAAGTCAGCACATACTTGATAATTTTATGAGTCTGGTTATGGCGTGCCCAATCAACGATTGCACTAAATTGATGTCACATTAGTGTAAGCTTATCTCAATGAATAGGTAGGTATGACGGCAACGGAAATGGATTAACGTTTACCATTACGCTTTGTAGAAACAAACAGTAACCTTTAAAAAAATGGTAATTTCTTCATTGTTTGGTTGGTTTGGACAAAGTACATATTAAACATATTATTATGTATACGGGACATCCGACACAGGTGCAAGCAAACAGCGACTGTTATCGATCCAATCGTAAACTGGACCATACCCAAACGGAATTTGTCTCTAAAATGACAAATATTTTAGTAAATACTGTGATTGAAGATGGTCTTTAATAGGAACTATGCTAACAAAGATTTCATAAAGTAGCTAATGTTATTTGGTCAACACATGACCTCTGACATAAAAACGATTTCAGTGGGAGAATTTTAGTGCAAAGAGCGTGATTGTAACTTTTAGGGGTTTTAACTAACGTAACGAGTTATTGCTATGAATTAAATTTATATATCAATTATAATTATTATTTGCACAACTCTGTGTCCAGAAATCTAATGAAAATATCCTAAATTGGGTGTCAAACCAATACAAAAGTCTAAGCAGTCTGCTGTGTACCTAAATGTACTCGTACCTATATTCGCAAAAGCATACTAACCTCGGCTTAAAATGATTTGGTGTTAGGACAGGAAAACTATGTACGAGGTCGACAACGCGAGCATTTTGTTAGTCATTTAATTATTACCTAACTATGTTCAAATAACACACTACATTACAGTATTTACAGTGTTGGTACCTATTCGTCACAAGAGACAGGTGACAAGAGTCCATTTAAATGATGCATGATTTATCGATTTCTATTAATTGCTTTTCGCTCTTATCAAATGGGTATAAAGTTCTAAACAAAAAAGTCAAAGCTAATTTAATATTTTTCGACAACATCTCATAATATAGGTAACGTAAACCCGAAATACTCACGCACATTCTATTCATATTCTGATAGTGATACACTGATACTAGTAATTACATATTATTCAATACTGAATGAGTTACTAGCTAGATAATTTTATAACGATATTAATAAATCGTATTACAGCACTATTTATAAACATTCATGGTCGTTAATAACTACATACAGTATTAAGAAACAATATGGAGGCAGATGATAATTAAATTAAACATTGCGATTCATGACAATGACCCGCGGTAACATTGGCGGTATAGACGTAATCCTCTTAGGTCAGCCATGTGAATGTAGGCAATACCATTACCGAATAGAAGTAACAGCTATGTTCTAATATTATTAGCTGTATCAAGGACAATCATAACAAATTAGGCAAGTTATTTAAACGTGAATTGCAAATGAAAGATGACTTTTCACTCCAAACGGAGATTGTACTAAAATAGCTGCATATAATATAGGCATACTTCAATTCACAGATCTAAATCTTAGTACAAGAACCTCTTCTGCTCCTAAAAGGACCTTCAAAAGTGTACCTTACATAGATGGATTAGTGAAGCTTAAACTTATAAATTTTCCTGATCACGTCGGTTTGCGTCAAAATATTATTCAATAAAGTAAACGGAAATTGGCATTTCAATGTAGGACGCAGATTGAGAAAAATAAGATATTTAAGTATAACATGGAAATTTAGGAAGGAATCTAAATAGTTTCTAAAGCCTCAGAGAGCGAGAAGAATATGAAGACTTCTTATCTTATACCGATTGTAGCCTTCAAAGCCGCATAAAAATTGTGAGAGCCCTTATAAAATTAAAAGCTTCTTTTGCAACACTAACAACATGTGACGGCCGCGGTCACGCGAAAGGTTTGTTATTTGCCAAATGACGCATTATCAAGTCAATAATGTTTGTCCAGTCGACGGGTCGCTCATTCGCACTGTTACTCCTAAGGCCGTTTCTCGCCCGTCAGAGTGTTTACCGACAGGCTAACTCATCAATGATGCAAACGCGATGATGCAAAACCGACGGTTTTGCAGAAATTGACGTTCGCGTCAAACGGCTAAAGGAAAACATAAACACAGCCGCTTCTTGGACTGAAAACACTATCAAGTGACTGATCTTTGAACTTGTGTTAGTACACGAGGCCTGCACGTGTGAATAAGCAACCATTGCAAAATATTTAGCTTAGGACAGATGTACCTAGGTGGCGAGACCGAGGCATGCTGAAGTCGCACACTTCGGTCAGTGATTCCCTGAGTCGTGCAGCAGATATGTCCACATTTTGGTTAACCGGAGGAGACAGCCAGTCCACTACGAAAGCCGCTTCCCTAGCAAGTCCTCCGTCTAACCGGGTGACAGCCCATCGCGGAAAACGGGATGAGCCCCTTTGACGTGCTGGCCCGGCATGGGCGGGAGCAACTTCAAACCACACGTATCTATGATCTGAAAGTGTTTCATTGAGGTCCACCCTCCAGTTGCACACCTGCGCCGCTAAAACGGGAGTGGCGAACATGACGTCTACCACAGATCCCCCATTGTGTCGGACACAAGTGTGCACTGTCCCTCTGTTTAGCAGAGACATTCCCACCGACACCGCCCACTCCTCTAGAGCGGTTCCCTTCGCATCAGTGGCTGGATTGCCCCAGGCCACCGATTTCGCATTAAGGTCGCCGATGACGGCGACCTGGCGTGGAGCGCTTCTTCTCACTATAGCCGCCAGAACTTCGAGAAAGTCCTCGAATTCCGATAAGCGGCGATTGGGGGAGAAGTATACACCCACTAAGATGATCTCCCCCCATGCGGCGGCCACGTATCCGGACCCCCTTTCGACTAAGGAAAGGGGAAGGGAATCTGTGGAAGGCCGCATCGCAAGTGCCACCAAGTCGTCTCGATCCCCCAGCCAGTAGCCAGGGATCAAGTATGGCTCGACGACTACCGCCACATCAACTAACTGTTCGGCCATGACCTGGCATAGCAAGTCCTGGGCAGCCCGGCAGTTGTTGATGTTTGCCTCTAGAATTGTGATATGTCTGAGTGTACTGTTCATCATTCAGACATAACACCCTCTTCCAGGTTTGACGACCCCGCTTGGGGGACCGTCCTAGCTGCGGGACGAATGGGCTCCTGCAGCTTTCCCTTCTTTGATGGGGGGTTGCACTTTGCCCCCCCCATGTAGTGACTCGCTGGCCGGCCTGCTTCCGCGCACACTGCGCAGTGCAGCTTGGCGGAGCACTCAGCCGCCTTGTGCCCGGTTTTACTGCATCGGGTACAAGCCTCGCTCCTGTCATCTTTAGATGGACAGGCCGCACGTGTGTGCCCAACGCCAAAACATCGATAACACCGTAAAGGCCTCTCTTCTTCGAGTTTGACGTTGACGGAACTCCACCCTATCAGGAGTCGGCCACCGTCGATAATGGTTTTAGCAGCCGCAACAGGGCACTGCACCTTCACCGTCCCCATGCCCCGTCGACCGGCGCGAATTGGTCCCGCCTTTATGTTGTCGGGGTTACACTGTCCAACAGCTGCTAGCTTAGCCACTACCTCCTCACTGGTGATAGTATCATCTAATTCTGATATAACCAGTGTGGAGCGTTTGATCGGTCTGGCCACCTTGGCCAACCCTGCAACCGCCTCAACCAGCTTTGTGGCAAACTGCTCCGCATGAGTTGTGCTTTGGACCCCCGGAAATTCAAAAAGTCGGGCCCCGGTCTGAGTTAAACGGCAGCGAGTGGGTAGTTCGCCCTCTCCTAAGTTCATTGACGTGCGAGCCCGCGTCAGCACGGACTCGTACGTCTCTCCATTTTTGGTGGCATCATCTGTGAGAGTGACGACCACTGCAGACGTTTTAGGCACCACTGGAGCCTTTTTGGTGACCGGCTTTTTGCCAATAGCAGTAGCAGAGTTGGCTTTTCCACCTTTTCCTTTTTTGCCTCTGTCCTGGATAGTATGGCCAGAGGCTGCTGAAGAATCCAAAGGTTTTGGATGCCTCTTCTTCCGCTGCACAGTTTTCCAGCCCTCGTTGGCTGGGGTTGTCGATGGCAGGAGAGCATCCGAGGCGGCTACGGCTGCATAAGACTTTTCCTTCGAGGGACCAGGCTCATTTGAGCAGGGGCCTGTGTCCTTGGAGGACTTCGGATTATCTTTGGATAAACGAGTTATCCTAGTGGGGGCGCTTGATTTTGATTTGCCCTTGGTCTTCTGGGTTGCAGGTGCGTCAGGAGTCTTGAAGACTTCTGCTTTTGCTGCGTTCCTCCTGTCCGCCGCGAGCGGTGGACGGGGCACGTTCTTGGGTGGCAGGAGGCGGTCCTCGATTGTTGAGAGCAACGTCCTAGTAAACTTGCGCTCTTCGAGGACTACTCCCTGTACGACCCGTTGAATTGTCGCCTCTATATTATCGGGAAGATCCCTATCCTGCTCTGTCTCCATGAGTATCGGCACGGTGGTGTCAGGTGTTTTTGCCTTTGCAGCGGATTTGCCAGACTTAAGTTGGGCCACCTCTCTCTCTAGCTCCGCCACACGGCCAAGCAGCCGATCGACAATCGCCTGAAGGCGTTCAGTCTCCTCTGAGACACTTCTATTAGCCAGTTCATTGGCGACAGCTATCATCGAAAGGGCTCGTTCTTTAAGCCCCTTCTGAAACGTCCCTTTCAAATTAGAGGACTTCGAGGAGATCATTATAATCTCCTCACCGTCCTCTTTTGCCAGTTGAATTAATTCGTTCGCCGGCGTATCTTTCAGGTTGTACGGGTAACTAGCTCCGAAACCGCGCTTCTCACGTGCCACACGCGTCGCCTGTTCCCGCTTGGCGACCGTTTCCTCCAGATCTAGGCGTTGTTGCTCGCGGTTTTGTGCGCTAAGCTCCCTCTTAGCCTCTGCAAGTCCAACGCTGTGGGACGACGACAAAGGTCGCCCACGTCCTCTTTTAGCGGCAGGTTTAGTGCCGCGTTTCTTCGACGTTGTCTTTGAGGTCTCGGGTGTGTCAGAAACACATCCGAGATCTTCCTGGCCACTGCTGGTGGCGCTGGCCGTGCTGGATCTGCCTCGTTTTCGAGCATCCTTCAAGTACATCGACCGCTGTGAAGCGATCGATATATTGGAAATTGAACTCTCCTTGCCTTTTTTCTGGGCTTTGGTTGGTTCAGATACCAATGTTTCTGCACTTCCGAATTCGGAGGCAGATTCAGACCTTCGCGTAATGGACACACGCAATGGATTTTTCGTCTTACGGGGGTCATTCGCGTCAACACGCGCTTTGTGGGCGCGCGTCTCCACTGCCGAGTCTTCAATTTCAGAGTCGCTTGTGTAACTCAGAGTCCTTTGGATCGCCATGTTGTCGTTTGCTCCGCCCTTCTCAGGCATCACATCGTCTACGGTTGGTGTTGTTTTTGGGTTCGTTGAATTGTCCATATTTGTCCCACGAGCCGCAAGGGAAGTGGAAGTCCACCTTGGCATTGCCCCGCCTACCAAGGTAACCCTAATACAACTGGGGAGCGGGAGGTGCCCCAGGGTTGGTCGCACGTAGGCCGACTTTACTCAGCCGACCACCCGTCGCCGGGCGCCCCGATGTCGCGCACCATAACATCGGGACTTTGAGGATTTTTATTGTGGTTAGCTCCACTTGGGCCAGCCAGTTAAGGCAAGCCCCCTACCCCAGTGGCCGGTGCACGAGACATGACCGCACACCGGACTGGTCACTAGGGCAGTATCGACGTCAGAGACGACCACAGGGATGCCTGCGGCCCACTCTGCGCCCCTGAAGGTTTTTTATAGAGGTTATCTCCTCGTGGCCCTGCAAGCAGAGCCCCCGTTCCTCTCAGTGAGGTTTACGGTTTGTTCCTGGTTTTGGTCCGCGCCGGGATCAACCCGGTACCGTACATATCTGTACGGCGTTCCACGATCCGCCACCTGTGGACGCGCCCGGTAGGAGACCAGAAACTTCCTACTACTTGTGTCTGTCTATTTTTCTACTAAAAAGGATAGGTAGGTAGCCTCTGATATGCTTTACTGATGGAACTGAATAATAAATTAAATTATTTAATTGATGATGTAAGAACAAGACAATCGAGTAGGTACTGCTGACTTGGGACTTCCGTAAAAAATGTGAATAGGTATCATCTACCTATTTGAAAATTATGTATTAATTACTTGAATTAAAAGAAATTTCTCTTTGCATCCCCGAGTATTCAGTAGTTTAGCTCTACTAATACTTCCTTTACTTCCATCTTTGTTAGGAAGGTACATAAAATTCTTACGTAATAACAATATTAACACGATATGACAATTATGGGTAACCAAACACGACATGCTCATTATCCTACGACTAATAATTGGTAACCAAGAACGTACTAGTAATTAAATTAAACAATTCCAATAGCAATAGCATCAATGTTGTAGTAGCGAGGTTGTAATAAAATTGCACAACGCTGGCTGATTAAAAGATGGTGATTAAACTATACGTCGTTATATTGATGACGTCATTTCGATGATGGAGACCAGTGCCCTGCAGTATAGGATGTGCATAGGCTGAAACTTTACTTCTTAGGAATGTTAAGCAAGCATTGCAATTTTTGAATCCGATGTAGATTATAAAGTTTGCCTGTTATAAATTTACAAGTTTTCAAAACTACTGAAGGTTATTGCATCTGCATTTATCAGACAGAAGTATAGGCCTTTCGTTACAAGTTTCGCAATGCAGTCTGCTGATATTGTAGTCAAATATATTTGTGAACTTAAGCTTTGTAGGTATGTTTAATTATATTTCTCATTAAATACCAGCTAAAGGGTCGACAATTAACCAACTGTAGCTGCCGTACAAAGTTCGGATTCATCGATTTTGATGACAATAAAAATGTTGGTAATTAGCATCGTTTCACATTATTTTGTACTTGCATTTGCATTACATCGTTCTCTTACATTGTCACTATTTTTCTTATTTGGTGGAAACATCCATTCGACGGACTTAAGTTGTTGTTGGTGCCGACTCGCACGGTCAACAAATTGGGCTTCATCAAGTTCGGTTCGTGGACTATTGAAGCCTTCCACGCCATTGTCTATTTCACCGTGTGGTGTTTACGAAACGCGCCGCGCCCCCCAATGTCAAGTGTACGAGGATACCAATCGAAGCTGTTGTGAAATGGAACGCAGTGCACGGCGGCGGTGTGTGAGTACGAAATTAGTGGCAATTCGCGGTGCGAGTTCCCGCCGGCCTTCTGGTAGGGATGGCAGATTTGTAAGTGTTTTGCCAATTATAATGTCGACACAGCTATATATATATTACCTCTGAATTCATTTCCTAATCGAAGTTTCTTAGTAGGTAGTGATTGTTGCAAAGCCTAAATATGTATGTACTACACCTGGTATATAGACACGTGACACGTGACACACCTGATGCATAACTTGCTAAACATTAGAAACCCCCGTTGGCCACCACTAGCTTTACATGTTAAAACAGACCCACTAAGAAATGACATAATTTTTTAAGTTCCTCATGATAGGTGTTAAACTTGTGTAAGTATTAAATTTATGTATATTGAAATTCCAAAATATAAATTATGTGTAAAAAGGGATTGACGCTAAGATCTAATGACGTTCGTCATAAAATGTTCCAGAATAGCATTGGTTAAATGGCTCATAATACATTCCTTCTAACTACAATGCCGAGAATGCCAACCAAACCGCAAAACCACGCGATATAAACGTCAGGCATCACGTAAATAGAAGACGTGAATATTTCAGATCAAATAGTAAACGTTTAATGACTGGCCCGATAGATCATTTGGTAGTGACCCCGCCCTATGCGCCAGGAGTCGTGCGTTGGAATCGCACCACACAAAACTCGTGTTTCGTTTCTTTTTCTTTTCAACAGTGACTAAGCCGGGTATAAAACCGATTCCCATGCGCCTTGGGTCTGGTAACCAGACCCTAGGCGCCAGACCAGACTCTGGTTGAAAGTAAGAATTTTTCAGAGTTCGACTGGCTAGCTATCACCCCCACAGGTAAAATCTGGAGCCATAACAACTACGACTGGGTTTGTGGGAATGTGGGAGACAGTACACTTGAAATAAAAGGCTGGGCCTGGCACGCATCGGCGATCCCTCAGGTGTCACAAATGTCCATGGGCGGCGGAGTTTGCTTACCATCAGGCGACCCGCTGGCCCGTTTGCCGTCTCTCTGGCATTAAAAAAAGCCTCAAGGATCAGATCAACCTACGTGTAACCGCACATTAAGCGGCTCTTCTTGTCTAAGTGTCCCTCAATGGCATAAACCGCAGTGTCCACTTACCATCTGGCGTGCCTTTCTGCCAACTGTTCTAGTATAAAAAAGCAAGCCAATAGGTCTCGCGGTGCGTTTGTTTCATCGGAGAGCAGTCAGCCCTGCGCGCGGCCTCGGCTTGCGCAAGCGCTGCGCGTGTTGCATGCGAGCTAGCCCTCCTTCTGCCCAGTTCAACTGCCTTCTTAGCTCAATTGCCGATAACTTACCATTTAACAGTTGTTTTTTAATAATTATAGTTTTTTTAAATAAAATTGTATTGCATGCGTGCCTTACATTCGGGTGGTTGTAATTTATCGAATCATACCTGGAAAGGCTTAGATGTTGTGAATTTACCTGCTACAAATTAAGATAATAGATGAATTGTAAAAGTTTTAAATTAACAAATGTGCTATATGTATAATGTAGCATAATGCGCTATTCAGCACATTACACAAAAATTTATATTCGATAAGGCTTAAATTTCGATACGGAAACAGAACGCCGTATTGGAAACGTAAACTTATTCGATCCAATTTCACAAAACATTTAAACGACCATTACGTCGGCGTCGGCGTTTATTGTATTATTTTATTGCTTTCGAATTTATCCGAATACATTCTTAATTAAGAGTTTCAATTACTAAAGGATCAGTCAATTTAATACTTTATCGTCGATGTTATTGCCTTGAGTATATTGAATACCTAACAATTAGTCGGAAAATGGAAAATGAACTTATTCGGCCTGAAAAATTGAGTCAAGAGTCTAATAACATCATGAAAAATAAACAAAATCCCTATTCATTATCAATAAGTACCTTCGCATTGATTAAGTAGATACCTGATTACTGAAATAAAATATTGATCATGTGAATTATAATGTTGTCAACAGTTTTGTAAAGGCGACATCAGTCACTGAATCGTTCAGCGAGTTTAAACCTCCCCAAAAAGCACCAGCCATTCCGGTTTCGCTCGTATCCATTCGATGTCAGTCACCTTTATCAAATCACCAATGCAACTGCGTTCTTGAATTCGATTTGTATATGCTTCTCGGAAAAATTAATTACATTTCGGTGTGTGGAATGATGATTGGCGAAAACTTTTATAATACTACTTTCATCAGTCCGTTTGGGCTTATCCTATGAACTTTACTATCATTATAGAACGAATCGTTCTTTACGTTCCCATACCTACTACATAAAAAAGAATCACTTATTTTGCTGTCTTCATGTTGTGTTCTATTAGTAAGCACCTTTGATCTTTGAGCCTTTAATTTAGTGCCTACTCGGTTTTGCATTTTAGTCGATACAGAAGCGAGCATTGCATATTGAGCGACCTTGAATTTGCGATTCAGCAGTACAAGTGTCTACGATTGGAATCTGTGTGAGTGGCTGTAGTTAATTAAAATTATCGCCCACCAGTGGTAGAAAAACAAGAAAATACGAAGTCATACAAAAGCATCAATTGTATGACTTCGTATTTTCTTGTTAATGGTCTGGAATCGGGTTCGGCATAGAATCATTTGTTATTGCACTGAATTGTATGTGTAGCAGGGTTTGCAAATGTGGTTCAGCCTAACACACAACTGTGAACCTGAACGACATTGCACCTGATTCGACTTTCGAGATAGAATTACCGCCTAATTTATTTAGGAGAGCTGTTTCATACACTTCAGAGGGAACAACATATTTCTCGCACAGGTTTCTGTAGGAAGCAACGGTTGAAGACGGCTAGAAACAATTTATTTCATAATTCGATCTAGCAAATAAAATATTTTCTATTTACCTAAGTTATTTATTCTTTATCGATTCCAATAAGTAAACTATCATTTCAGCCACTTATAAGTTAGGTATATGTAATAGTACGTGTGTAATTACATTGTTGCTATACAACTAAACATTTTCCATTCTGCGTTTAATAAGTTATTTATAAAAGAAAATAGAAAGATAGAAAGGCTTTGTGTAACTAGGTTAATGTCATATGCATAAAGCTGCGCACTTAGCTGTTCTACAGTGTGTCTAGAAGTCTGCAGAAGTTTTCCGACCTATATCATGAGTAATATTCCATTGTTGTTTCATAAAGAAATAATTGCGGAAGAGAAAAATACCTAATTGGTCATCTGATAAATGCAAAATAATAGAATGGTGAAAATCGTGATCTTCCTATCTACAACCAAGAAACCAGTAAAAAAGTATGACAAATATGGGTAACAGTGAATTCAGTAACCTTCAATAAAACCAATAAAATGTAGTTACCTACCATACCTACATGTATTTATTATTTATAAATGAGATAACTTAGAACTAAATCAAGAAAGATTTATGTCTATGGTATTTATTTAAAATAACCATAAGTAATAGGTATGTTGCACCTTTTTCTCTTCAAACATTTAGATAGGTATTTAGAAAAACTAATACCTACCCTACACACAATTATTTTAACTCATGCACACATCGCCGCTTCTCTCGAAGACTATACAAAGTCGAAAAATTAGTAATACCTACCTAGTCTTCGAGAGAAGCGGCGACATGTCTAAAGTAATGAATAATAAAACCAAGTTCTCCATTGAAATGTTTTGAAAAGCCTGCGAATCTAATTAAAAACAGACATCGTTTACTCATCCGTCTAGCAAAACAAATGAAAGTAGGCTGTCATTGTGGGAACCAGACAACGCTAATTCTATTACAAAAGTATTACGATTATAGAACGAGAGGCATAATATTCGTCGTATTGTCGCATAATCGCCTTCGAGCTGGCTACGTAGGTCTTCTTGGGCAAGTATGGCGCCCAGCGGTGACGTAATTTGACGTCAGGGCGCTTCTAGAACCTTCCGAATGCGAATGCGACGTCAACGGCCGGGAAGTTCGCGCATGCGTGGTGGAGGCTCGCTCGCTCTGCGCAACTCGACCCGGCGTCTTCAATTTAGGGGTTAGAATAACCCGGTTAACCTTCCATTGAACTGAGCTAAAGACCCTGCACCAACGTCCTATGTTGCAAACGTGGTGTGAATGAATGGGTAAGGGTAAGTTAACGTTACCGACCAATCGCTCTAATGAACTTCCTTATTCAAACTGGTAATCAAGGGTTAAGGAATTAATTGGTTTAGAACTACCTACCTAAATATTTTAGACTTGAGGCTTCTACGGAGCTGGTCTGTCCAGTGAAAGTGTATAAAATTGTTGAATATTCGTTGTACTGTAACTTACTAAATAAATACTGCATCAATGGTCGCACTAACACAAAGCAAACTTCATGCATTTACAGTAGTTATTTGTATCTGATTAAATTATCAATCCAGTCTGCATTGATACCAATCCAAAGAAAGCAGAAGTTGCATCATCAAGTGTATTTGTCGCAAGGTGAAATTGATATTGATTTTTTTCCACATCATAAGTGTTTGAACTACTTTGATATCAGACCTATATTGAGTTTAACGTGCACGTGAGTAAATCATACAAAAATATGATAATTGTAAATGTATCCTATTCACTCATTTTATTATAGTAGATCCCCACCGCCGAAGGTTTAGAGGTCCTACTTTCACCAAGTCTTAATTATTGGTATGACTTTTCCATTCCGAGTTCGACTCTCCGGCTACCTACAGGTGGAATCTGCCTGGTATCTGTTAAAAGAAAACTTATTTACGATGTTTTTAAGAAATATGCTTTTCTTCGCAGAAGAACAAAAGGAAAACATGATGGTCATATTTTTTTGGAAAGTTGCAACAAGTGTTTGGCAAAAATATTCAATTTCTTTTCGAATAAAAGTAATAATATGAATACTTAATTATTACAAACTTCCTCCGGTGCTTAGTGAGTTCAAAAAACTGAGTTATTTTTAGCTTTTAAGCACCGTATTGGGGAGATCCCGCTATATTTAAATTTAGCCCAATGTTTATATTCTTAATCCGTCTAAACACTTTCATTGGGGCTATAAGTTTTTATAACTTAGTTTAATTTACAATATTTTAAACACACTTTTTATATTTTACTTTACTTCACATTTCATGCATGCAATCTCCTGCATCACTTTTCATAAGTAATTTTTTATTTAAACAAAACTGTATAACATATGTATCATTTTGTTTCAGTATCAGGTAAGATACTGGTTGCTACTGGATTTCATAAATAATGCACTAATATTATTATATCAACGATAACAACTTGTATCATCATACCCTTTACTTGAACTTAGACGTATGAATCTGCTCATCTGGACTTCTGGAGACCTCGGTGGCATTAAAGAAAATCTTTAAACATTTATTAATTGTCCTATTGTTAAATATATTTTGGCGGTTCACTGTATGTGGATACTTTTTAGAAAATATCATGTTGAGATAAGAAAAACCAAAACATTTAATGCCGTTTTATTAAGTAAGAGAACACTATAATGTGATATGTAAACCAGTTTGCATGCAAGTTATCGTTTTACGACTACTTGACTTTACCATTATTATTGCGACTGATCTTTCTTTGAAAAAACAATGACGGATTTCATCATTCATTACTTCGAGTTTGTTTGTTATTGGTTTGTTTAATATTTTTTCAAATCTCTCTGGTATCAGAATATCTAAATATAATATATTCTTGCATCTGGAACTGACTGAATCCAAAACTTAACGAAACAAAGAGGTAAGGCGAGTTGGAAATTTTGATTAGGCAAATTAAGTGATGGATTAAGTTGGTTAAAAAACATTTTTCACGTAAGCCTACGTCTGGTCTCTGGTTGCATCTGTTTCCATCGAAGAGTAAACGAATAGAGAATAATGTGTTTTTTTTTACATAATAGCTTGTGTCTTACACATTTTACGTTAGCAAAATAAACCTCTTTGTGCTGTTATAAGATAATATAACTAAAGGCACGCAAATTCAAATATTATCTAACCAAATTATTAATAACTTACACTAAACAGAAGCCAAAGGTATGATAGTGTAAATGCATTTATAAAACGAAGGACGAATATCAAGAAAGAATATTTTCATTTCGCGATATTTCTAAAAACTACTCGATAAGAAGTCCAACAATCAAAATATGACGTAAATCAAATTAATGTCAATGCCATTAGTAGATAAATTACTGTAATATACATAAGTAGAACCTCAGAACAAGTGCCTTTAGTTCTTGTTCTGAGAGTAGAACTGTTTACAAATCTCGAAACGATGTTAACGCTAAACATTGGTGAATTTTCGAGAAATTATTATTCATTGGAACGGTACAGACCTGCCTTCACTCATTAATGTGTTGAATGTAACATGGCAATTACCGAAACCACAAGAGCGTACATTTCCTAAACATCGTTAGTAGGTAATGTTTGTCCATTTACAACGGTTCGTCTAGATCAATAAGCGCCACAATGACACTAATTACCATACATATATAGGGACATCATGTGGTATTGATAAGGTTTCAACAAGCGGCTTTAGTATGCTAGATAGTGTAATTGGAAAATCTGAAGAGTTAGAATTTACTCGTGCTTAATCATTATCAACATCACAAGAATTATTTTCATTATCACTACTGTCGTCATTAGTATCATCACCATTTCCATCAACATCATATACCTCATTAATAGACACTGCACTTATTTTTATTTATTTATTCTTTATTGCACTACATAACGGTGCAAAAGGCGGACTTAATGCCACATGGCATTCTCTACCAGCACTTTTACAGGACGCATCGTTCAATGTACTAGTACTATCATGTTCTGCAGAGGAGAACTATCGTCATCTTCACATCACTTACCATGAATGGCTAAACCACTGTGTCGAAGGCATTTAAAAGTCACATTAAAACAAAATTAAATGGATAAAGTGTACTGGTTCGTTCCTTTTTGGGTGTGAACTGGGGGAGTTTAGAGGGTAGTGGAAGGTAGGGGAAGGGTAGTGGTAATTTTATAGCCTATGTCCTCCGTATGTGTAATCCGGGTTATAAACTATACGTGTTCATCTAAATCCGTTCAGCCGTTTAGGCGTGATTGAGTAAAAAACATCCAAACTTTCGCATTAATATTAGTAGGATTTCATTTACTCATTATATTCAGATTTAATCTGTAGTTTTCACAATGATATCTTCATAAAAACAGCAACAGCATTGTCAACATTACTTTTTTATCGAATATTTTTGCGGATGACGTTGCAAGGCATATTATTGCTTTTTGTGTCGACGTTTTTACAAGACGTGGGCAAGTTCTACCACGTCATATATTTTTTACTGTTTGACGCAAACTATCATGATTTAACCAGTTCCAACTGTTGTTGGTACCGTCAGTATTGGCCAGATAAACAAATTTACCTGTTAGCAAACAAGAACATACGAACCAGTTAGGAACCTGATATAGGAAACTTTCCTAATTACAATAATTGTATTATATAATTACAATAATTGTATATTATGTTGCTATGACGCCTTTGCAAACATTTTATGTTTGTTGACGATAGTGTAATTTGTCAAATGCTGTTATTAGACTTATGTAATCTGAATCAGCAAATCGACGCTTATTGGACTGTTGAACTACTAATTTGGAAACATAGTTGGCATGGATGTAATGTTGAACTACTTAGAAGTGCTGATAGAAGATGGACCCGCGCTTTGCAGACGAAGGACGGGGCGAAGGAGGCGGGCTTTCGACCGATTCCTGCCGCCCCTCCAAGATGGAGCCCAGCAGGTCATGGGTGCGGGGGCACCCTAGCCTGCATTGCACGGCTCCACCATCGATGGGCGGGAGTGCCTCAGTACTCCGGGGCACTTCCGCAGTTCCGCAAGAGGAACAGGAGGAGCTCGCAAAGGAGAGCGTTCGCTGGGGGGGCCGCGGAGCAAGGGCTCTGCTGATACCCGTGGCCCCTTCATGTTAAGGCGATGAGGGAGTACCGCGGGGTTTAGTGGGTGAACCCCTGGGCCACTTCCATCTTCGGCCCAGGAACAATGCCCCTCTTTAGGGCATCGGGAGTCCCACACACGGCCTTGCCCCTCCAAAAAAAAAAAAGATGGATTCCAACTGCAGTTATTATCATTCCTAACCAATTATGACAAATATTTAACGTGATGAACATTTGTGATCTTTATCTGAATATAAATTTAATTAGCCATTATATGTAAAATGTACTTATCTTTACGCCGCTGGCCACAAAATAATGTGAACGTTTAGTTAGACAAGACGTGTATGTATACGTTACAATTAGATGCTACTAAAATTAAATAAAAAATTAAAAGCCTCTATGTAGCATCAAATGTTATACAATAAGACAGATAAAAACAAACGAACATTTGAGACAAAGACTGCGACAAGTCGTGTGTATAATAACAATGACATGTCTATTAACATGACCTTGGATACTGTTCCAAATAATTTAAATTAAATTTTAAGACAAAGGAGAATAACTCTGGCAATCATATTACAAAGGATAAGTCTAGTAGGTACATAAACTTAGTGCACCAAAATATTCAAGGCCTGCCTGGCAAAGAATTACAAGTGGGGTTATTCCTTGACTGTATGGATATACATGTCTTGTGTCTAACCGAACATTGGTTAAGAGAACACGAATGTTCATTTTATATTGACAATTTCAATACTGTTAGTTCGTTCATAAGAAGGTCTGCTATTCGAGGGGGATCACTCATATTAGTACATAATAAATTTAAGTCAAAAGCTCGTAACGATATCTCAGCACTTTCTATTGAGCGAACTATAGAAATAGCATGTGCAGAGGTTGAGCAATTTATTGTTATATGTGTATATAGACCACCTTCGTCTGAGTACACATTATTTGAATCAACTATGGAAGATGTCTTAAATAAAACATGTAACTCAAGAAAGAAGGTGGTTGTATGCGGTGATTTTAATATTAATATTTTAGATAAGTCCCAAAACACAGAAAGGTTTCTAAATCTTTTTAAATCATTTAACTTGTTACCGCTTTTCTCAGAACCTACAAGAATAACTGCTACTACAGCCACCTGCTTAGATAATATTTTCTATGAAAATTGCAACATCGCGAATAAGTCAATTATAAATAATTTACAATCTGATCACACTGGGCAATTTGTGGGGTTTGAGCACCATCATGCTTCTAACTCATTACACATTACTTGCAGACCAGTTACTGAAAGGAGAATGAATAGGTTCAAGTGTAAAATTGAAAATAAAATAGGTCTTTTGACTATAAATGACAACGACAGAATTAATGATTTGTATGAAAGTTTATTTGAATTGATTAAAAATGAATATGATTCCACATTCACTGCCAAGACCATTAAAGTAAATAATTTTAAAAGTAAATTTAGTGACTGGGCAACACCTGGTATTTATAAAAGTAGAAATAGGCTTTATGAATTGTATGGTATAAAAGCTTACTCTAATGATCCAAAAATCATAGAGTACGTTAAAGCCTATTCTAAGTTATTTAAAAAAGTCTGTATTATAGCTAAGTCTTTGTTCTTACGTAATAAAATAATTAATTCCAAGAATAAAATAAAAACTACTTGGAATATTATTGGTAAGGAGACTTGCAAAGTGAAAGCGCAAGATCGAGAATTTTGTTTAAAAGTAAATAATGAAATAGTTAAAACTGACAAGGATACAGCAAATGCATTTGAATCATTCTTTTCTAGTGCAGCCATTACGGCAACAAGTCAATTAAAATCAAGCACATGTCTAGCCAAAACTTTGCTAGCATCGAGTGTCGATGAGTGCAAAACATCTTTTAAATTCAAGCACATAACTTCTGATGATATAATTAAAACCTTTAAAGAACTGAACATTAAAAAAACTAAAGATTTATGGGGTATTTCAACTGACCTCCTCAAATCAATTATAGATACAGTCTCACCTCATTTAGCTTTTATTTTTAACCAATGTATTGATGCAGGTCAGTTCCCAAATCTAATGAAAAATAGCAAAATTATCCCTCTTTTTAAAGCAGGTGATAAGAGTGATCCCTCTAACTTCAGACCAATTTCTATCCTACCTGCGATGAGTAAAATATTTGAAAAAATTATTTTTCATCAGCTTCTATTTCATTTTAACGAAAACAAATTACTACATAGTAACCAGTTTGGTTTTACTAAAAACAAATGCACCACGTGTTGCACTTCTTAAACATATATTTGATGCTTGGGAGAACAAACAGGATGCATTAGGTATCTTTTGCGATTTGTCTAAAGCATTTGATTGTGTAGATCATCAGATTTTGTTAGAAAAGTTGAAGCATTATGGTGTTTCGGATAATTCACTTTGCCTTATAAAGTCATATCTTTCTGATCGAATACAAAAAGTAGATATAAATGGTACTACCTCAATTGGCGCGCCTCTCCAAATGGGCGTGCCCCAGGGTTCAATATTGGGCCCATTGCTGTTTTTAATCTATATTAATGACTTGCCTTACTTCACTAAAGACTTATGTGAAATAGTATTATTTGCTGATGACACCTCGTTAATTTTTAAAATTGACCGCGGTAAAGAAGTTTTCGACGACGTAAATAATGCTCTTTCCCAAGTACTCCATTGGTTTTCAACAAACAATCTTTTATTAAACTCAAAGAAAACAAAATGTGTCAAGTTTACACTGCCTAATGTAAGACAGGTCAATACGACGTGCATTACTGTAAATGGTGAACCCATAGATGTAATTGAGTCTACTGTCTTCCTTGGGATCACCATGGATTCTAAGCTGCAATGGGGTGCCCATATCGCTGCTCTGGGAGGAAGATTAAGCTCGGCTGCATATGCAGTCAGAAAAATAAGACATCTTACAGACGTTGAAACGGCGAGGTTGGTTTATTTCAGCTACTTTCACAGTGTAATGTCGTATGGTATTTTGTTATGGGGCACCGCTGCCGATATACAAGCTATTTTTGTGCTTCAGAAACGAGCAATTCGCGCCATATATAAGCTTAAACCACGTGACTCACTGAAGGAACTCTTTAAGGAAATTAATATTCTAACCGTAGCATCACAGTACATATTCGACTGTATCATGTATGTACGCAAAAATTATGATTTTCTAAAAAAAAAATCGGAATGTCATAGTTTTAACACAAGAAATAAACATAAGCTTGCCGTTCCAAGCCTCAGACTCAGTAAAACTTGTAACTCATTTGTAGGATTAAGTATAAAAATGTTTAATATGTTGCCACAAACTTTTATTGACTTGCCTATACATAAATTTAAATTAAAAATTAAAGAATGCCTTATGAAGAAAGGCTATTATAAAATAGAAGATTATTTTAATGATAAAAATTTGTGGACACATTAAGTTGCTTCCTAGCACATGTACTCTGCCTGCGCCTTTGTATCCTCTGCCTGCGCCTTTATATTGTTATTTGTATTGACATGATCCTTTGTATTGACATTATTA
Organism: Mecyna flavalis; assembly: GCA_949319885.1. Taxonomy (NCBI): domain Eukaryota; kingdom Metazoa; phylum Arthropoda; class Insecta; order Lepidoptera; family Crambidae; genus Mecyna; species Mecyna flavalis. The sequence continues at coordinate 16,122,876 of OX439426.1, forward strand.
TTTATTGTGACTTAAATTAATTTTGTGATGTTAAATTTGAATTTTATAATTTTTAATTTGTAATATTTTTTTGAAAAAAGGCAAAACTGTTGAGTTTCTTGCGGCACTTCTTTCCTCAACAGGCCATTGACGTCGAAGTGCTGGTAGGGAAAAAAAAGATTGACGTGTAAAAGTATTTTTTAAAAAATCTATTTGCAGAATAAAATTTATTTCATTTCATTATTTCATTTCATTTCAATGAACCAGTTCAACTCGATGCGTAAAACAAAGATAATTATGAAGAAAAGATCTGCCCAACAGCTTGGACTGGGTGGGAATTTCCACACTTTGACACGTCACCCGTATAATATCTGCTTGATCTCAATGCTAATTTTATATATGGACCTATTGTCGGATAAGGTGCAAATGTTGTGGTTGCAAAATCAGTATTTTAGACCACAACTGGTTATTTTCCGCGTAGTTATTTTTATATCCGCTTTTTACGTGCATTTAACAGAATAATATATTTAATTAATAATACGCAGGATGTCATTATCAGGTGAGTTGCCTACGGTAGCTGATCAATAGCCACTGGCTGGCACCGGCTCGTCCCAATCGGGTGTGAAGGGGAAACCGGGGGAGGTTAGTGGGTAGTGGACGCTTTAGTCTCGAGTCCCACACACGGCCGCAGGTCTAACTAGCCTGCGGTTATGGTGCGTAAACGCATTCTCCTCCGAAAAAAAAGGTGACTTGTCTACGGGGGCTATTATGGTGCCTATACGAATTCTCCTCAACTTCACCATTGGGGTTGAAAGATAGCCAGTCAGATGTTCAAAAACTTCTACCACCAACCTGATCCTAGGCGGAAATTGGACCGACGACGGACACCAAGGGTGTGGGACTCGAGTGATTTAACCACTGGCCCAGGAACGAGGTGTAAATAGTGGATAATATCACATACTTACATTGATGCGACCCTAAATAAAGCTTGGGTTATGGTATTAGAATAGAATCAACTAAGGTAAGGCAAAAAATTATTATGTATTAATATCTTTTGGAAAGCCTAATAGATTTATTTTAAGTCTGAAGTATTCTACGTTCTTTGAATTTGCACTTGACCCTAACACATAAGTTAGAGTTACTTTTGTACAACATCTACAAACGGAAACATTTTTGCAAAAATGTAAATAGACAAAGGTTATTTATTATGTTCAGTGCGAATACATGATAGTTCAAAATTGTCATATCCGCATTGTATACCTACCTAAGATATTATCTTTGTTCTTTACGTAACAATACCATAATGAAATGTGTATACCTACAACATTTCATTATACAGGAAGCCATCTTGTACAAAATGGACATCGGTGTTGTCAAAAACATTCAATATTATGGTCGAAGAAAATTACAATAATGACACGTCATATTGATTGCAGAGCTAAAGAGTTTCCAACGCTAAATGAAATGCCTACATACTATAACATTATAAATACGAAAGCATAGATAATTTCTCTATGTGCGAAAGTAACTGTTTTTTTATTTTACGCTTCCATGCCTAAACCACAGAACCCATTTTGATAAAATTTTGTACAGACATAGACTAGATTTTATGAAAGGATATAGGTAGTCTAGTTTTCATCTCCACATGATGGGATAACCGAAGTCCGTGCGGGAGAAGTCGCAAGTAGGTAAGTATCAAATTACTGCTGCTATTTTTTTCCTAACACAGAAAACTTCTAAAATATCACAACAGGCCCGATAGACAAAGTCGTGTTGAATTTCTCAGAGTGCATCGCTTTCTGGGGCGGCTATTTTTAAATTTCTCACGGAACAGAGCGTGTTAATACGCGAATAAAGAGCAGAGGCATGAAGTGTCTTGCGTTGGAGAGTTGAAGTTGCATAGGAAGTAGCAGGATGATTTAGTAAAACATCTTGAGTGCAAGACGGTTCTTTATTGAATGTCTATTACAAGTCAATATAATTCATAACTTATTGCTAATTATAAAAGTACTGAGTAAGCGGAACGCCAAACGTTACACGCGCGACCTAAATTAAGTGTTTTAGGTAATTGCGCAAACTACGTACTTCATCTCCCCCGAAAAGTAAAAGGGTACCGGCTGACCTCCCCCTTTTTAAAGAAAAAAAAGGTTGTTATTGTAACATTTAGCATCCCTGCTTTTTTTTTTTTTAAATACAATCATTATTAATTTAATAGAACTTAACAAAACTTTTTTTTTTAAATAAGATGTAGGGTATTTATTTATGAAATAACTTAGTGTTATTTTTATGCACTACAATTTCTTTATTATTTTTAATTATCTTAACGTTAGGAGGTAACTCTTGTAACACCTCGTAAGGACCATTATAAATACAATCTAATTTAGATCCAGTCTGATTTTTCACTAAGATTAAATCTCCTGGTTTGTATTGCAAACTATTACATTTCTTATCATATTTTATTTTCCTAATATTTTTACATTGTAATAAATTTTGTTTAGCATCCAGCTGCGCTTTTTGTAAGCGATATTTAAGCCCTAAAGGGTAATCATCTAAATTATACAAAGGATCTACATTTTCTACTAAAAGATTACTTGGTATATTACAAATCTTGCCGAAAACGAGTTCGAATGGAGTATATTTCGTTTCTGAGTGAACGCTTGTGTTAAATGAAAAGCACCAGAATGGAACCCAATCGCTCCAATCTGATTTATTATTTTCACACTGGATTCTGAGATAAGCGCCTAGGTGTTTGTGAGTATTCTCTATTCCACCTAGAGTCTCGTGGTGGTATGGAGTGGAATGTAACTTTTTTATATTTAACAATTTGCACACCTCAGACATGGTAGAAGATGTAAACTCAGTTCCTTTATCACTGATAAACTCTCTTGGTATACCATACCGTAATATAAAATTATTGACAAAGGCTTTAGCGACAGTTTCGCTATCTTTCCTTGGTAATGGGTATGCCTCGACAAATTTACTTAAATCGCACTGGATCGTTAAAATATACTTATTATTATAGTTATCTATATCTAGTGGGCCCATTATATCTAAACTAATTCGTTCAAATGCCGAGTTAGCAGTTGAGGTTATCGTCAATGGTTCTTTAATATTTTTATTCGTATGTTTCTGTATTTGACAACTTTTACATTTTTTAACGTAATCTGTTACGTCTTTTGACATTCCTGGCCAGAAATAGTATTTTTTAATATTGTTTATCATTCTATTCGTTCCTGCGTGCCCGCTTGTGGGTAACAGGTGAAAATCATTCAAAATTACCGTAATTTCCTCTCTATCTTTTACTCTTTGTAAATCTTTAATTATTAAAAATCTAGGACATGCTATCCTACAATGTTTTATGCTATTTATATTATAGTTTAAGATAAAATGTTCGCTAATTGAAGGAACGAAAAAACTCATTATCCGGTGCAGATTGAGTGCATCTCGGTGCCTCAACATGGTCTGGTCGTACCTGTGCGACACTAGCTACGTGCATGTTTGGGCGCGATAGGCCAAATCGACCTCGCGGGGCACTTCTGAAGCCTCTCCCGCGGGTGTTACCACCTCGTGAGGGTATGGTTTTATTAGAGTTGTAGAACGACCTAGGTTGGTGCTGATTATTACTAACGTACCTGTGAGAGTTACTATTACCTCGTCTAGGGCCAAATCTATTACCGTTGTTTATATTACGATAAGGTTTAAAATTCATCACTGGCGCATCTTTAAATGACGTTAAATTTTCATCTATAGCGGTTTGTATCGCTTCCGGAAGTGACTTTAACTGACGTGACGCGATAATAGTGCTTAAACGTGGGTCGGATAATCCGTCTGCGAAACGTTTAATAGCCAGCTTTTCATTTAAAGGTCGGAGGGTGTCATATTTAGCGTCATCCCCATCCGCCTGGGCTATAGTGAGATTGACGAATAACTCCTCTAACTCAGATCCGAATTTCTCTATTGACCTACGGCCTTGACTCGCGCAATGGATTTGTGATTGTAGGGCAACTGCGGACTTTTTCTGGAGTAGGTATGTTCGCATTTCATTAATCATCTCCCTAACTGATGGGTAAACAGATTTCAACCTAAGCTTAGCGCTAGCGGAAAGTCTGGTTTTTAAAACAAAATGTACTAACTGTTTCTGGGCTTCCTCATTGAGCATCGTGCTATAAAGAAGTATGCTATCAATTAGCTGTTGGGTGACACTTTCCTGACCATCCATTCTTGGCAGGAGTGCCAACGCAGTTTTCAAATCAAAACTTTGGGAACCCATTTTATCAAGGCTATCCTCAAATTCTAAATCCTCCGAAATGTTACCTAGACTTACTATTTTCTTATACAAAGCGTGAATTTCGTCTATGCGCTTATTAATTACCTGTAAACTATCGTAGCTTATCTCAGATTTTTCTATCTTTGTTTTAATATGAGACGAAATATACTCCAATTTATGATACAAGTCCTTGGCCTCTCTAAATTTAAGCTGGGCCGAACTAGAACTTTGTCTACGATCAGGGCCGATTTTAATCAGATAATCTTTAATATCTTTAAGGCCTATAAATAAACTATCTAACTCTATCAATGACATACTAATAATTAATTAGGCTACATAACTTTGTAGTTACTTATCTAATTATTTTAAAAGGATATAGGTTCCATAGTTGGTCGGGGTCGGTGCGCGGCGACAGGGGCGAGGGGTGCGGTGACTCGGGGACGCAGTTACTGGTGATGCGGCCAGCTGCTCCTCTTGATAGTCTCTTCTTCGCGAACTCTTCTTGGGCCGGGATATCCCTGGACACCTCTGGAACCGGGCCGGGCTATACCCTGGACACCATCCTTGCTCCCGTACTATTCTTCTTAATGGGTTGTGGTTGTAGGACGTGCAATGTTCTCCATAGAGATAGCGTTGAGTTCTTGTCTCAGAGTATTAACTGCGCTCTTGCGGCTTTTTGAGGATGTAATAGATTGCTGCGGCAACGAGGATAACCACGGCTACAATTATCAGGATATCCGTGGGGACTTGGCTCTGCGATAATTTGGTGGTGGCGGCTGCTTCACCGTTGGCGTTTTGCGCGATGACCACTTGCTCTTTCGACTGTGTTTTTCCCATGTTCTTGACTGGTGATTGTGACTGCGAGATCCTCAGTAACCTGGTTGGCTTGGCAGGGTCGCCATGAAGTGTCTTGCGTTGGAGAGTTGAAGTTGCATAGGAAGTAGCAGGATGATTTAGTAAAACATCTTGAGTGCAAGACGGTTCTTTATTGAATGTCTATTACAAGTCAATATAATTCATAACTTATTGCTAATTATAAAAGTACTGAGTAAGCGGAACGCCAAACGTTACACGCGCGACCTAAATTAAGTGTTTTAGGTAATTGCGCAAACTACGTACTTCAGGCAGTAGTTGATGTTTCATGATATATAAAAAAGGGAACAAATTAAATGACCACCAAAAACACAATCGTTACCCAAACAGCCTCATTCAAAATAAATATAATATGTACAAATAAACGAAACCTGTACCAAAATATTTCGGGCTATTTAAGTCATGCCTGCACTACAAAAACTTTTCGTAACCCAAAAAGGCCACGCGTGCACCAAATTTGTACTCGCATTGTATATTGTGATTGGTTAGTCTATTCTAGTGTGAGAATATAATAAGCTTATTAAGGTCACTGACCCTGTTTTGGTTTATGAGTCCATCTGGCTTTAGTATCCGGGGTCAAAGGTTTACCGTACCTTCTCAAAGATGAGAAAAAATGGTTTTATGAACACCTGCACGATTAATGACCAGAATGAACTATGCTGTATTTTCAAACTGGTTAAATAATAATGATGCCATAATTTATTATAGTTGGTTACAGTTGTGTGTACCTATAAAACATTGATCAAAACAATCTCCTTTAGTATAATATTGCTAAGTCAAACAATCTTCTGTGTTAAGTTGCCTTTCTTAAGAATAGAATATAGCCGACCAGTCCATAAGGGTCGCAAGCAGTTATGACGTATGTATGTCAGCCATCATTTCACTCAACCCTATGCACTTCACCATATTTAGAGAGAATGTTGACCCGCCTCAATCGGTCCAGACATTTTAGTAACCGTGAATTCTAGAAACTCAGACTATTTCATTTGCATCCTTTACCAGGGGCTTAGAAAAGATGACATCGCTTCATAGCTGGCGAAATTCGCTAACTTTAAATTGTATGGATTTGACAGATGCCATAGAAAAGTCACGTGGTGAAAGTATGGGTTTTGACATTCGCTATCGCAAATTGAGCTATAACGAACGTCATAAATGCCGCTTGTCTAGGGGGGCAGAAACCTTCTCGCAATAGGCCCCTCTGATCTTTGAGCTTTAATCATAAGTGTACACACTACACCTACATAAAAATATTTGTATAGCCAATGTAACATTATTGGACACCAGTGGGAATAAAAATATTTAAACAAGACCAACATGACAGAAGCTATAATGATCTAATAATGTAAACATAATAGGTACACCTATAAAGGAACCGCACGGTCGTGTGGGATGCCACGTGTCCTAAATAAACGTGGTATTAGTCAGAATAAAAAGATAGTCACCTACTTACCTATATAGAAAAATACGTCCTGGCAGAATCAGCTTTTCCCGCTATAACCAAATCACTGTTTCACTGAATTTTGATGAATAAAATAATAGAGGCAGCTGCGTAGTGAGTGACGATTTTTGTTTTCACGTTCATTTCATCCAAAGCTTCGCAACTATGTAGACGAAATGTTTTTATTGTAAGCTTTGATCTTTCGCATTGAATTGTCAAACCAATTCACTGTGTAGATAGCTCTAGCAAATGACAAACTACTTACAAACCGTTCCACACAAAAACAATAAAAAAGTCGATATAAAAAAACATTTAATTAAATCTTTGGCCACGGTAACAGGGTAAAACGCGCAATTGATCATTGTAAATTATATTATTCACCGCTTAATTCATACTTTGACGTGATCCCAACGTGGTCACAAACAAACCCGAGGTGTGTAAGCACATTCCGACACAAAATGTTCTTTACCCGGGATTTTTTCGAGATTATAAAATTCAATGAGTTTAATCTTTAGGGTGTAAATATTTATGTTATTCTAACAAGCGACTAGACTGTGGCAACTCCTCATTTTGCATTGCAGTGTCGATGAAATATTCCATATTACAATGTAATCTTGTCGGTCATTGTCCTGCCTCGCTCTACACGTGTATGTTCGTAGTTTTTCTATTAGTTATTTTTCAATCGTGTGAAAACAGTATTATTTTATAGAAAAGTTATACAATGGAGAATGTTACTAGGTATGCCAAATCGCTTGAAATTTTGTCACAGTAATGCCTGTATGTATACAAATACACTAGTTTTTGTTGTAGTCAAAAATACCTAGTAGTTTTGATTCTATAGGCATTCAAAGTTTCGAAAAATATCGAGTCCCGCTAACAGTCACGTGACCGCTTGTGACGTCACAACACAACCCGCCGCGCGGGCCGAGCCCGGCTTAGTACAAGTTGCATAGCTTGCGCTTGGCTTGTGCAGTATTTTGTTGTGTTTTCGTTAATAGACTTAATAGTAAATATTATTCAATTAATAATATGGACGAAAAAGGGCAATCGGATAATATAATCTACCTAAAATAGATGGAATAATGGTTGCGCATTATTTAACAAATAGTGATTTCGTTGCCGCCGAAATGCGAGGAATATCAAATAGTAAAAGTATCTACCTACCATTCAATGTTTATGTTAAAGACAACAAATAAATGTAGGTATTATAGTTTTGTAACTATAGGTAAGTAGGTACGTATGTAGATACATATAGGTACCGCTCTTCTTAGTAAATTTAAATAAATACATATAGGTACATTGATATATTGCAAACTAGCTTCCGCCAGCAGCTTCGCCCCCGTTTCCCTCGGGAACTGTACATTTTCCCAGAATTAAAAGTAGCCTACCTACATGTTATTCCAGACTTCGTCCAGATCCATTCAGTAGTTTTTGCGTGAAAGATAACAAGTAAACACACACACACTCACAAACTTTCGCGTTTATAATATTAGTAGGAACTAGGATAGTACCTAGGAATAAGAGCGGTAAGGTAACGCACTATCCGATCCGAATCCGATGCGAATCCAATCCGTCTCCGTGAAATAACGGTCCGGAGTATTTCTAGTGATTTACGAACTAGATCCGTCATCCGAATGTCTTTGTAATTTTGATTTCACGGAGACGGATCGGATTCGGATCGGACGTAGTGCGTGCGTAAGCGCTCTTAGGATGTAAGTAAATATAGTGTTGTATTTTTTTTACTTACAAAATACGTAAAGCCATTTATTTTTAAAAGAAGCTTATTTCAGATCAGCAAGAGACAGCTATGGCGATGATGCTATTAGTCATGTTCAAATAAAAAGACCTACCTAGGTGATGTATGTAATGTAGAATCACGCCAGAACACCGCATACGTACCACACCTTATCATTGCATTCTAAACTGATAAGGATCAAGAAGTTTTAAATGTAACCTGCGAAGATTGTGCCGCCAGCAGAGGTGGCTGTAAACATACTAGGATTTTTAATGTGGCTACATCGTCGAAGCGAGGAGCCTCAACGTCCTTTGGAACTATAAAAAACAACTTTTCCTGCGAATTGGTAGTTGTATTTTTACATTTAGGCACACCACATGATTTCCTAGTATTTGGATTGGACATTTTTAAAAGTATTTAGGTTTAATTTCGACGGCACGGGCGCCGAACGCTAGCGGACTGAGTGCGCCAGACTGAGCGAGTTGTACAATGACGTCACACCGGCACCGGCAGCCCGCGCGTGCGGTTACAACTTGTTTTACTTCTAAATCGGAAACTAATTGACGTATCGAAGTAATTCTTTCACTAGTATTTTTTATTTTTTACAAAGAATATGGAGTGCTACTAATCAAAATTAGTTAACATTCTTCATTGAGTAAACTGAATAAAAGTAGTTGGATGTTTATAGGATGGTTCCACAAACTTTAACCGGTAGGGTGTACCGGCAGAAAAAACCGAACCTTTAGTTTTCTAACATAAACAGTATAGAGCGTCCCGCTAACCCACCCTGTCACTAACTTCACACAATTGTCTTCAGAAAACCTGTACCAAAAATATTAACCCAAAAGATACATTACGTCCACAACTCAAAAAAAGTGTGGTTTCTTATGTCATAACAAAACTATGTATGAAAAAACTTAAGGCTTTATATAAGATTTTGTTTTTTATAATAATCGGACGTTGCCTTGACCCCAAAAAATTACAAAACCGGTTAAAAAAAAGTGGCTTAATATACATTACACGTCGTATTTATGAATAACGGAATATCGAACGACCTGTAGCGCTTGGTGCCAAGCGAAAATATTTGACCATTATGTTCCACGATGACACTCACATTACAATAATAATGTCCTCCAAGCCGCATTTCGCTTACAATAATTCCATTCATATTACTTTTTTAACGGTTCCGACTACGCGGGATGTGTGAAGAAGTAAATGTGCAAGCACGGGTGCATTCGACAGGTCGACGACCTGACTGAAAAGAGCTTAGGCTCAGGACCAACGGCTTTAAAAGCTACTACACCGCCAACTTTCAGACTTGGGACTGTAATTGAAGGTTTTATGAAAAAAAAAACTCAATTATCAAATTTTTGTTTCGATGGATTGGACCTAAATCATCCGATGCGGTGGCTACTTACCATGTTAAACTTCCCATTTGGTTAACCTCAAACTGCCTACTAAAAAGTTGCGTCGGTCGCTTTTTAATGCTACGTGTTAGCCACTGTGCCCGGTCGTTCTGCCTTTTTTCCTGTACTTAAAGATCTACCACTTCACCGACAAGAGCGATGCTCTTAAATTAGATTAGGTTATAAAGATCTACTTATTGTCAGATCGGCAGGATTATTTATTTTTAAAGCATAGTGAAATTATTGGGTATAAGAAAGAAAGAAAGAAAGAAAAACATTTATTGACCATAAAAAAAAACAAAATCAAAAAATACAAAAATTAAAATACACAAAAAAATACAATTAAATAAAATATAAACCAAAAAAAAAAAAGAAGTTAAACAAAAAGAGAATAAACAGATAAAAACACAATGGAATGTATGGCCAATAGGGTTCATACCTCAATACCTCAATACCTCCGTTAAATTAACGGCACAACAGCGCTGGTTTTCTGGCAGAACCCTAAGAGTGGCGTATATATTAAGCAATATGACACACACAATACATAAAAAGGAACATTACACACAATAAATAAACGTATTATGTATTACATTGATTATAACTGATTATAAATCGAGAAATAAAAAAAGAAAACCAAAAACAAGAAAAAAAGAAAAAAAAAAAAGAATTAAAAATGTAGCTGTCACTCTGACCTGTCAGTCATCTGTCATTGTCATCACCTCCGAAAATAATAGTTTATTACATAGATTTAGGCTGGTTTTAGTCTCACGCTGACCACGGTTGCCAACTTAGGGGTTTTCCCCCCAGATTTAGGGGGTAAATAAGTGAGATGGGATTTTTTTAGGGGTGTTATATTTTTAGGGGTATTTTTAGGGATTTTTATAACTTTAAATATATATTTTTTTAATTCCAAATTCAGCAAAATAAATGTGAGTATAGTCTCCATAGCCTTTGGATAATCCAATCCAACGAATCATGTTCATTTTTATACATATCGCCTTAGCGACATCTAGTGCGATTGTTTGTTATTAAGAGTACAGAGTTGAATAAAAAATAAAACACGAATTCCACCATGTTTTCTATGACAAATATGACAATGACAATGACAATTATATCTTTTCTCTTTATAATATTATTATAGAAGAGTAAAAACAAATTATATTACTGCACATTTTTTATAAATAAATTGTAATTATTTTTATTAAATATTTTTGGGGGGATTTTCAAGCAATTGAGGTGATTTTAGGGGGTTTTGACTTAGGTTTAGGGATAAATATTTTTTAGAGTTGGCAACCCTGACGCTGACGGCACGCGTACCGTCAGCGCTGATGGCCGAGATCTATGAACTTCTAGGAAGCGTTTTCGAATGACGCGTAGCTATCAGCGCTGACCACCGTGCGCGCGACACTAAAACGCTCACTGAAGCCAGAGGCGCTCGCGCGGTCGTCAGCGCTGACAGACTACGCGCTGAGCTGTGAGCGCTGACGGTGCGCGTGAGACTAAAACCAGCCTTAGTATAATTTGTTTATTAACATTTTAAAAATTTACCATGGTTGTACATCCCACAGAAAAAAATCCTGACAGAACAAGTGACAAATACCATGATGGCAATCAAAGAGTATTTTAATCTCACACTTTAAACATTAATTCCATGCACTATACGCACAAACAGCAACATTGTTGTTTGTTCAGTGATGGCGTCACTCAGATGGACGGCTTTTTAATTAAAATTTGTCTGTGTTTCTGTGACAATATTGACCTGACCATATCGTGTTATCGAGTGTGTTATGAATATGAAATATGTACAGTTATGGTTTTGAATTGGGGATGAAATTCAGAATCAATCTCCTGCAAGAAAGCTATGGCCAAAATGGCCATTGTTCTCATCGGTGCCTGGGACTAGAATCGGCTGCACCCGTCCCGCGATGTGATGTACCAGATGGTAAGTGGGCCTGTTTTTGTGTTAGTAACAGATGTCTTTTAATCCTTTTCCTGAAGGTGTATATTGTTACTTTCAGATCACGCAACGGGGGAGGCAGATCGTTCCAGCACCGCGAGGCAGCGAACCTGAAAGATCCACGGAATGCCACGGTTCGGTGTTTCACAGTTATGAAGATTGGGGTGCATTTTCTGTTGGGGTACCTGCTTCTAGTGTGAGCCCAACTGAGCTTTTCTAGTAGGTATTTAGGCTTTCCAGTCCCAATAATGTTGAAAAGCATTGCTGCCAGGTGCAGTTTTCTACGTGCCTCCATTTTTAACATATTTGCTGCATTTAAAAAAGGGGTTACATGTGACCTTGGTGGTATTGAGAAACAAAAACGTGCACAAGCATTCTGCACTCGCTGTATGAGCTTAGCTGTCCTTTCCAGTAAACACGGCCCATACACAGTGTCGCAATAATTGAGTTTGGATAAAATCAATGATTCACAAAGCATTATTCTAATGCGTTCACTTAGGTATGGCCTGAGTTTATATAAAAGCTTCAATCTGTAGAAACAGTTGCGTGAGCATTCTACAATGTGGTTTTCGAATTTCAAGTGGCTGTCCAGTACCAGTCCAAGATTCCTAGCTTTCTTAACACATTCTATCGATTCACCACTCAACTGCACGTTAATATGAACACTGTCCAGTTCCTGAATCTTTTGCCTAGAACCAATCAGCATGAATTTTGATTTTTTGGGATTTAGAACCAGACAGTTTTGTTCGCACCAAACTGCGATCCGATCCAGGTCCTCATTAATTCTGGCCACAGCACCAACATGATCCGAAGGTATGAATGAGTGATATAATTGCAAGTCATCTGCGTATAGATGAAACTCACAGTTTTTAATACAGTCCAGGATGTCAGCACTGTATAAGATGTATAGGATGGGCCCCAGCCTCGATCCCTGAGGCACTCCACGGTTGACCAACCGATGAGCAGAGGTCGCTTTAGTCCCATCCAGTCTAGTCAGCTCAACATACTGCTGTCTGTTTTGTAAATAGCTTTGAAACCACTTGATGGTATGCGGCTCGAATCCATAGTATGCCAGTTTTGCCAGTAGGAGGGAAACATCTATCAAGTCAAAAGCACGAGAGAAATCAAGCAGCAACAATATGCTGACCAAACCACGGTCTTGGGATGCCAAAATGTTGTCCACCACATCTGCCAGGGCAGTGGCAGTCCCGCAGCCTCTACGAAACCCTGATTGCCGCAACGGAAGCAGTTGATTTTCCTCAAGATACTTTGTTACCTGTCGGCACACCACTCCCTCCAGAACTTTAGATAGACATGGAAGTAAACTGATTGGCCGAAGGTCACTAAGGGCAGAGGGATTAGTGGTCTTGGGCAACGGCTTAACCATAGCTATTTTCCAGCTATCAGGATAGATGCCCTCAGATAGAGAGCAGTTAACTATTCTTGTGATAGCACTAAGAGTCTGCGGTAAAGTCAGTTGAATCATCTCTAAAGACATGCCATCATTTCCTTGAGCATTCGACTTAAGACCTTTAATGATTTCCAGAACTGTTTCCTCCGAAGCTGGTTGCAGTGAGAATGCCATAGTGTTGCGGTGCCTGTGGTGTTCGAAGAAAGACAATTGGGAAATCGTAACGCTGTCATGGCCAGGTACATTAAGGAAATGGTTGTTAATACAATCAGGGTCATCAAAATGCGAAGGTAGCTCCGTCATACCCTTTTTACTTGGCAGTATAGTATGCTTTAGATTATGCCACAGTTTTTTGGGGTTGCCTATGTTACTGTTGATGTTTTTAGAGAAGTAATTTCGCTTTTCACTCTCTATAGCTGCCACTACAATATGTTTCATGTTTTTATAGGAATCTTTGGCAGCTACTGTTTTCTTTTGTTTAAAGTATTTATGATACTTGTCCCTTATAGATATCATTGCCTTAATGGTGTCAGTAATCCAGGGATGGGGCGGATGCTTAAATTTGCGAGTATTTTTAGGTGCATGTAGGTCGAAAAATGCTATTATCCAGTCGGTGAATACCTTTACTAGGCTATTGACATTGTGGATTCTGTGAAATTCCTGCCAGTCAACTAATTCCAGATCCCTGTTAAACTGATCCACCAAAATGTCCCTAAAGGGTCTGTAGGTTACCCACTGGGGACAAGGTCTTTCCTTTTTTATTTTAAAATCAGCAGTAATCATCGCATGCGCCCCCAACTCAGGGCTTTGGTATAAGACAAATATATACCCAGACCGATAACTGTCGTCTCGGTGTAACTGCTTAGTTACTGTTTGGCACTGAACTACTTTAGTATATGTTCTGTGACTGAACTGTCTATGGGCAGACGACGTGGCGCTTACTATCAGGTGTACGATCTGCTCGTCTTGTTCGTCTTGTACACATTGCAATAAAAAAAAACTGAAAACATATAAAATACAATAGTTACCTAGTTCAGTGTCAAATGTTAAAGGGCAAGTTTAAAGTCTCATACTCGTATTACATAAGTCTATTGTTTATTATGCTAGACTGTGACGCGCTCCAATCATCGCAATGGTAGCATATTAACTTTATTGAAGTCAATAATGCCTACGTCCTTGGCCCTAGGTCTTCCGTACTGCAAATGCAGCATAAGGAATGCAATTATGCGTATTCACCTTACAAGATGCTAACGACTTATATTGCATTGTTGATTGTTACAAAACGGCAGGCGATTGTAAACTTTATTTGCGACGTGTTAAATGTGCGTTTTTTATAGCAAGGTGCTCTAAGGACAATTAATTTAATGCTACAATGGATTTTGTTGTTTTATTAACTGCAATGGACAACGAAGCATTGTTTAAAGATAGTCCGATCTGATACAATTTACTCGTACCAGTCGTAATGTTCATAAATAAAATTACTGTCATGGTGCACTTCAGTGTTTCTTATAGAAGCAAGATAATATTCAATCATCTGATAGCTTTAGTTTCGTTGTTTTTGATACTATGTTTTAGGTATGGTGTTAAATTGGTGTTTTTTTGAAGTGAAAACTTCTTTAGCGGCGTTGTGCACTTTTTTTGTATGGGGAAAAAATGTTAAACTCGCGTCAGGATTTATGTGTCACGTGACCTGATCGAAAATCCATATAAAATTTGAAGTCCGGACACGTGTTTTCTACAAACTTATCTGTTCCGGTGGCCAAAATTGGAACTACGTGAAATGCAATGCAAAAACGATATTTAATGACAGTTTTAAATAGACAGTAGCGACGCCGCCACCGGAACGATAAGTTTGTCGGTCTATAGACAATAATGGTTTTTTGTTCAATTTGACAGCTCATTTATACAAAGAAAAGTGCTTCTTATGTACATCAGGAGTAGAGTAAATAATTGTATTAATAAGAACTGATGTTGTTTTCTTGAGTTTTATTCCTTTAGCGTAAGGTATATTTTTCTTTGCATAAATGAACTGTCAAGTGTGACCTCTTCTACTATTATAGCCGCAGTGCGGTCGCTTCCTATATGCTTCCTATGTTGTTCCTATGCTACAAAGTGACCACAAAGACCATAATTTGATATCCTGCAAAATTCAAAATTTAATTGCCGTAATAAAACATTTAAAAAGTTTGGAATATCTTTATTCGCCGGAATTATATAACAGTATTTTGTGGAAATTAACACCACTTCTCCGCAGTCTTTGGATCCGCTATGCTGCGGAGCATGCATCAGGTCGTATGAAGTTGGAAATGCTGTCCGATTTCCTGCGACAAGAGGCTCGTTCTCACACACAGCTTGGCTTGTTACCCCAAATTCCCAGTGAACATCCTCGAAAGCGACATGTTGATTACTGTAACACCACTCGTGTTATTAACGATTCGGGAGTCTGCGGATTCTGTAAAGGGAATCATTTCTTGGCCGATTGCTCCAAATTCAAAAGTTTATCCGCAGATTCCAGTATGCAATTAGTTGTAAATTCCAAACTTTGTTTTCGTTGTTTAGAAAATAAATAGTTGTCAATCAAAAAAGTATGACATTGACGGTTGTCAATCATTTTATCATCGTTTATTACATGGCGTTTCAGTGTCACAGCAAGGAGTTTCTGATTAGTCTGAAAAAGTTTCTGATTACATTAATTCTGAGAGATAAACTTTTTAATGTAATATAAATTGTCATGTTTGTGTACGATAGCGCAATAAATAAATATTGTATTTTACCACATAAATGATAGTACTTTTATACCTCTACCAATCAATTAAATCCCTAACCATTCCAATATACATATCAAAAATGCACAACGTTAATATTCAGGTTTTCACTTCTGCCGGCACTCCCGGAGTGCAACCCGTCGTTTTTTTTTTTTTATCAGAAACAACGAAGGTTATTATTTTTTATTTATTGAAAATTAAAGAATTTAAAAACAAGTAGGTATTACTTTTTTTTGTTAGGTGATTCTCAGTGACAATCTTGTATAAAAGTCTCTATTCTAAGAACTGAATCAAAAAACAGGAAACCAATTCTAAACAGAAAACACTAACGCATTGTTAAACAATTAAACAGATAACACCGTAAACATTTGATGGAATGGTGCAAACTGCGAGTTTGGAATTGTTTAATTATTACGAATTAAACACTTGTACTTCTCATTGCTTGACTAATTGTGTTAATTTTATCCAATGAAATTATACATTATTACATCACCATAGATTCTAATCCTAATTTTAGATCTTGGTAATAATGTTCATTGTGTATAAGATCATTTTGATAACGTATACCCTGGGTAACTCTTAAGAGTCTTAAGAACGTGTCATCCGTTAATGTTATTAGAGTTAGAAATCTTCGAGAGAGGAGGATTTTAAAATGGTAATTCTGATAAAATCCTTAACTTTATATCCCAACGAAAAAAAAGAATTTTACAAAAGATCTTTCTGCATAAAAATCCTAGACTGGGCGTATAGATGAAACATTTGAGTCACCATGATAAAGGTATGCGGGCTCGTGTCGCTTCTCATGAATATTCGTGACGGCTAACCAACCACGGGATTATTAAAATACAAAGTGCGTTATTACTACTGCGTGCGACTCCGCTCATGTAACTACATTAATATTACGTCTGATCTATTACTCTGGTTACGCGCCAGACTGGGCTTAGGGCTGCCATTGTTGCGTTTATATTTTGTAAGTAATTTCAGTTGGTAGACTAGCACACAGCCCACGATGGTAAGCAGCCACTGCACTGAAAACTATTTCAAAGAACATAAACAGCCGTTATTTACACTTTTGTTTACAGCATCAGATCAGATACGAAGCATTTTGAGTTCTTTTCTTTTACATTACTAACTCTTTGTTACAAAATCATTCTTTATTTTATAAGCTAAAATATGACTTTTTATTTAATGAGTAAATGAGTACCACTTAGTGTCCGCCTGAAACTAGTTTGTGTTTTAAGCGATATCTTCAAAAAGTGGTCACAAGTGATCATATTTTATCATAGAATGATGATGATGACGATTAAGATTGGGCAACGAGGATTAATATCATATCATTGTTTAAATTACAAAATAAGTATCTGCTTATTATTTTTCATGATTTCGCTGCATGACCTTTTATTTTAATATAATAGGTAAATTCAGTTTAAGAATGACAAACTTAATTTTAAATAGTGAAGTACCTAATTAATTTTTTGTATAATAATACAAACTGTTTGACAAAAACTCATGCATAAATACAATGTTATTAAAAGTTAGGTATAAAAATAACGATTCAGATCAAATTACCAATGCATAAAATTATTTAAGTTACTTGTAATTAGAGTGAAATTGCCTTCTATCTAATGAAAACAACAGAATTATTCAAATAATAATATATTTCATTTAAACAGTAAGATTTAATTATGAACGCTAACATAAAACTACACTTTAGGCAACAAAAGTCTTTGGGTGTACCTATAATTTTTATTTAAATCCAATTGCTAACAAGGTATTGTAAGGGTACTGTTAATTTAGATGAAGCTTTGAGTCCAGTAAAAATACAGCTGCCAAGGTATCTTTTTTTTGTTTATCTATTTATGTGAGTGGGATTTGAGTATGGTTGCTGGGGAAGTAACATAATTCCACTTCTAACCAGTACTTTTTCTGTTATATACAACTAAACGCAAATCGCAATGGTTAAACAGATGCCACTTTGTGTTGTTATAATTATAGGTAGTCTAGATTTTATACAGCTATTATCGAGCATCTAACAAAAAGGCAGCAGATCCTTTTGGCTACAGCACATTTGGCAACGCTAGCTGGTGAAGAGTATCTCAGTGAAATACGCAACTTACCATCAAGTGGGCTGCATGTCTTCCTTTCAATAGATTATTATCATCGAACTTTAACTATTATTTTACCTTTTATTTTCTTTGTGGTCAACCCTACTACCTACGAGCTTATACGTGGAAAGACCGTATTACGCAACCATTGTTCGCGATGTGATGACATTTGTTTACGTTCTTATCTCAAGGGCAATAAGTTGACAATCAAACGCATCGATTAATATCGATATCCAAGGCTATGTTCTAGCTTCTATAAAAATCTGGAAAGCTGGAAAAAACAATGCTATTTTATCATACTAAATTCAATTGAATTATTTTTTCTACTTTTTGTAGTTATTTTCAGGGATGTCAAAATGCTTATTCTTAATCAAAGTTACCGTGAAGTAAATGCTCGGCTACTTTTAGTTTTTTCGAGAATTTGATTTTAATACATCTTATTAGGTCTAAAATTTAATATTTTTGAAGATTATATCATTCTTATCATGTTCTTATCATCATTAATTATCGTCTTTCCCCAAGCGATACTGAGAATACAGTGACACACTGGAACTATGTTATATTATGAAACTAATAAGTCTAATATATTCATGGATCAAAAACTAAGATATAAATACCTTCGGCTAGTTTAGACTAAAAAATACTGGAATAAACAATAATTAAGAATATAATCGTCGTCTTTCGCGATGAACTTGATAAAACTCACATATAAGTTATACACGACATTTTCGTGTTTTACTTATCTAAGTATTACATAAAAGTGTCGAGCATTTAAAGCAAACAGTTTATAATAGTTTGCATAATATTCAGGGGTACGTCTCTGTGTTTTTTAAAATGATATTCACCAGTTCTTCGTCAAAGTTCTTGAACTCAGGAGAAACACAATTTAATAACAAAATATGAAAAACAGATAATTATTACGAAATTGAGTATGGTATTTGTATAAACGTATGGCAATATGTCAAAAATGTACTAATAATTTAACCAATATCTTAGGGATCTGATATAACATAAATAAACGACTAAATTCTCACGGAGATTAGGTTAATATACCTAGGTACTTGGTCGGCTGAAAAGAAACAAGAACTTTGAATTACAATCTGTTTTTTCCTTTCAATATGCGATGGGAGGAGGAAAAATACTAATAAATGATCAGTTAATATGTTTTGTTTTGTTTACTTAAAACGATTATATCATACGCAAAAGCTTTTGTAAGATTACCGGCAGCTCTTTTATTTTTGTGCTGATGTCTGCTCCTAATGTAACACCGTTTCACAATTCAACCGAATTATCATATCAACGTGTATTTATCTTCATTTGACGAAATATTAACATAATTCTGTTTCCTAACGCTACGTTCATCCAGGCGAAAACAGAAAAGTTAGCGATTGCTTACTAAGTTGATATTTTAAGGTGATCCCTAAACTGCGTATTTTAAATAATATTGACTGTATTGTGATATGCATAAGGCTTAAAATGCGTATCGGCAGCAGTAGCTATTTTCCGAGGCCGCTTACTCAATCGTCTCTTGCTCAACGCATCGTGGTCAATTTTAATTATGTAACTGGTTTCGTTCATAAATTCGTACTACGTCTTACACTTGGAGACCACTCACGGTTAAACTGTTGGGTAAATAGCGGATCATAGCATCTGCTAACTACCAGGAAATCTGACTGTGTTTGGCAACCCTGGTTATAATAAGTATGTTTGAATATTATATAGGTATATGAACATGCAGATTTCCGCTACCGGTATCACTGGCTTGAAGAAAATACAACCAGTCTCGAATATTCAGTCTTTGATTTAATCAGTGCCAATCATATTTTAAAATTCATTATTCTATATTCCTGTAAACTTCAAAGTCTGACCATTAAAATAAAAAACCTCGTCAAACTGCGGACTGCGGAAAAATACCTATTGGAACTTATTTCTTCAAGTGGCAACAATCAAATAAAAAAACAATAAGATGTCATTCATTATGTCAACCGTGCCTTGTTATTTGTGAGTATAACCATAGCAACCAAGTGTTGCTATATAACCATAGCTAATGTGGCGCCTCCAGAGCAGGTTATTTATTTTCTTGGTCACGCTATACTTAAGAATCGGCAATATACATATTACAAAGTGACTTTGCCTCACACAGTTACTGTTGTCATCGGAACTCATTTGCCTCTCACAGTTGCCTTAAGAACTCCTTTTGTCACACTTTCTTGACCCACTCCGGTAGATGCCTTTAAAGTACATTAGAGTTTAGTACCTCACAGACTTTCTGTCGCCAGCTTTAGAAATCTCAGTGCACTGCGCTATGCAAAATTGTCGGCGACTTGATGGAACTTTCACAACTATTATTGAACCATTGATTCAATGTCACGATGTTATTATTGTATTAAACTTGGAGAAAGCATTTTATGATGATAAACTTATTACTTACTTGGCCAAAACATGCAGTATCACGCCAAGGTTTTTGTTTCTAAATTATATTGCCTTACTCTTTCAACTTGATTAAAGTATATTTTGAATAAAATATCCCACTGGTAATAGGCCTGAGTCCATTAAGAATAAATGTGATACATATTCATTTAATTATTGTAAATAATCATAAAATAGGAAATACCCCACACACCATGTGTCACCACCACACCACAATGTATCTTGGATGTGGTCCAGAACAAACCAATATAAATATTATAGCGAAGTAATTATCTATCTATGTATGCGGTAGATAAACCCGTAAAGTGGAATAGTTTCACTACTGTGAGTAATCACGTTGAACCCTTGCGGCCTAGTTTCGTCATCGGCAAAAACCCACAGTAATTAGACCCTATAACATAATTACCTAAGAGCCCAGGATTCGGCAACCTTTCTTGAGTTATAAAAATAGTTTATTTTTTTACATTACAATTTGCCCGCTCTGTGGAAAGTGGAAAACTTTAAAAGTAACTTAGACTTTTAAAATGTTTTCCTTCGAAACCAACATAGCTAGTTAATCCGCCATAATATCAACTAACTAAGAGATTAATGACTAGGTAGTAGAGCTTACAGTTATGGCGGAACAAAGTGATGGCTCTAAGTGAAAATGCTTTTGTTAAATATCAATGATGTATGACTACACATTATCATATACATGAGCGGTAAATAATTGTCAGAAGTTCTTTACGAACACGTTATAATAGGTATTTTAAGAAATAAACTACCGTGAATGTCATGTCTTCTCACATTAGCAAGTTGTAGCAGCCTGTAACTCAATCTGCACTTAGCAATAGATCTTACTTATACCTAAGAAAACCAAAATTTGTTGGTTGTCCTAAATAAATAAATGTGTGATAGTAAAAATACTAAATGTAAAAAAATAATAAGTGAATGACTCGATTTCAAAACTATTTATTTGTAACTACTGTCATTATAAAGTCTCTCTTGTTATCATTTTCTAACACAGAGATAAAAAACGTTTTTTATTTTTTATTTTGTATACTTATAATAAGTATATTACTTAAACCAAGATACAAGTAAATGAAACAAGACAACATAGGAAATGTTACTTGGTTACACGATGGTGTTATAAAAAGATTCTTTACACCTATCACAGGTAATAAAGAACCTAGATGTTGGCTATAAAAAGTTTTAAAGAACTTTATATGGTTATGGCTACATAAGATTTTAATCTTTATCTTTATGACAGATCAGATTACTGCCGAAATTATTATTATTAAACAAATAGTTTATTGTATTAATAAAAAGCTTAATTGAAGTACTATAATAGCCTGTTTCAGTGAAGTAGTAGAATCAGAATAGCCTTCGGTCGTTGTACTGCCACCGTCTTTCTCGCTCTAGATAAAGAAAAGGACAAAAACATAAAAGTGCGACTCGTTTTTTGTTTTTAAAAGTTCTTTGGAACAGAAGTCTGTAAAAAATTTATAAACTAAAAAACAGTAATATTTTTTATTGCAAAACCAAAACATTTAATATTTCTGTTAGAATTTGGCATTAGCGAAGAGATGACAAATACTTTATGTACAAAGGTTAGCGACTGTACAAGTTGGTACCTACTAATAAATAAATACAGAAACGGATGTGTCTTGTTTTTATTTTTATCACCGAATCCTGAACATGATATTTTTAGGGTTCCGTAGCCAAATGGCAAAAAACGGAACCCTTATGGATTCGTCATGTCTGTCTGTCTGTCTGTCTGTCCGTCCGTATGTCACAGCCACTTTTTACCGAAACTATAAGAGCTATACTGTTGAAAATTAGTAAATAGATGTATTCTGTGAACCGCATTAAGATTTTCATACAAAAATAGAAATATAATAATAAATTTTGGGGGCTCTCCATACTTAGAACTGAAACTCAAAAAAAAATTTTTCATCCAATCCTTACGTGTGGGGTATCTATGGATAGGTCTTTTAAAATGATAATAAGGTTTCTTATATCATTTTTTTCTAAACTAAATAGTTTGCGCGAGAGACACTTCCAAAGTGGTAAAATGTTGGTCCCCCCCCCTGTAACTTCTAAAATAAGAGAACGATAAATCTAAAAAAAATATATGATGTACATTATTATGCAAACTTCCATTGAAAATTGGTTTGAACGAGATCAAGTAATTAGTTTATAAATTTTTGGGGCTTCCCATACTTAGAACTGAAACCCAAAAAATTTTTTTTCTTCAAACCCTTACGTGTGGGGTATCTATAGATAGGTCTTTAAAAATGATAATAAGGTTTCTTACATCATTTTTTTCTAAACGGAATAGTTTGCGCGAGAGACACTTCCAAAGTGGTAAAATGTTGGTCACCCCCCCTCTAACTTCCAAAATAAGAGAACAATAAAACTAAAAAATATATATGATATACATTACCATGCAAACTTCCATTGAAAATTGGTTTGAACGAGATCAAGTAATTAGTTTTTTTTAAAACGTCATAAATCGTAAACCGCAATTTTCCTCTCATTCAATCAACTCAAATATAAAAACGTCGATCAAACTTACAAAGAACTACAAGAACTTTTATATTATGATGATACTTGCTGCTACGGAACCCTTCATGGGCGAGTCCGACTCGCACTTGGCCGGTTTTTTATCGGTAAATTAAGGTAAACTAGTAATAAAGTTGACACAAGTTTATCAAAAAACCTTCTACTCGTACGATACGACCCGGTATTACATTAATCGTGACATGAACATAAATTAATCAAAAGCATGATTTGGTCTCGCGCACATGGACTCAAATGTGCTTGTATTTATCGGCCACAATTTTTTACATGTTGTGAGAAATCGAATCGTGTGCTGAGACCACTTATTTCCACTTACTATCAGGTGGGCTGCGTGTCTGTCTGCCAACTGACTAAGTATAAAAAATAAAAATAAAATTGATGTAAGTTTATCTACCTCAATTCACCTCGGGTCTTTCTACGAGCGTTTTGTCCCGTCTAAACAGGATACGCTTGTAACATGACATGATCTGGGGTTCGGCGATTCCAGAATATGACATCAGTGCAAATGCCATTCTGATTTCCGTTATCCTTAACATGAGTACTAGAAGGCCAATTGTACTCGTAACAAAGCTAAACAGTCATTCCACTGTTCAGGTCTCCTCATGATTGCCGTCACTGCTGATCTGGTGGCAAATTCGCAAATTTAGGGTCATACCATCGACCTCATACTTGTGAAGCGACTTTTGAAAGCACTCGTCCAAATCACAGTACTGGTATTGCGAAATATTTTCAACATGATATTATTAACGTATTAATTACGGAAAACAAACAGTGAAAAACGTCATAGGAAATTTTACACGCGGTTGTCCTCATTAACTTCGCCTAGGCGTCATGGGATCTGGTATGATCCGATATCGTTTATCACTAGGTTGGCGACTCCTTCGCAGACGGCAATGTGGCGGCGGGCACGTCGGCCAATGCCGTGTAATAGACGAGTATCGCATTGTTTACGTTTTTATCAGCGACCGAAGTTCGTCCGATAGCGGTGCTAGCGCCGCGGCGTGACCAATGCGTGGTCAACTCCTGATGGAAGCATACACATATGTACGTACAGTCGGGCGCAAAAGTAGCTACGCAGATGGCATTTCCATAAAGGCGTTATTGCAAAAGTAAAATTCGAGCCATATATGACTTTGTTACAACTTCTATTCATCACATAGGCACTTTACTTGTTACGGAAGTGTTATTACATAACACCTAGATAGTCATACGACGCCGTAATAATCTATGCTTCGCCGTCGGTCTGGCGATCGCAGTAATTGTGGGCTTACCACCTTCTCCTTGCTTAATAGCTTTGTCACCGTGAAATTGTAAAAACCGTAACATGACAATCTATCAAAAATACAAATGAAGGGTGGTCGGTGTTTTCTACAGGGACGTTATGTGACCAACTGACCACAGAGTTGTGAATCACATAGGTAATAAGCATCAGAATTTTTTTATAAGGTTTGCTTCACAAACATGTTAGGTAATGACATTAATTTAAATGGAAAATATGTACAAGTGTTTAGATCTAGACCAAGTCCAAATTATGTAGGCACATAGGTACATAATCTACTGATGAAAATGGAATAATTTAGGGTTTTCTAAACTAACAAACAAAATCTAAAATAAGTAGATACACCAGTTGATTATAGTGGAAAGTTTAACATTGTCACCTTTGAAGACAGAAGGACTCATTTTTAGCCAGTACTTGATTGTGACGATTGTGTCAAAAATAGAGTGATTTTAAAAGGCTCATACACCTCTTTATGGCTTCCCTTTGCTTAATAGTTCTATAGCAAGCTCTGTTGTTTGAACTCGGGTCGAGGATAAAACATAACGACTCACAAACGACATACAATTATGTGTAAATAACGTGGAAACTGATACAGTACTACTAGAAAAACAGAAATAACAAATCTTCAGGTACTACTATTTATTAACAACAAAAAAATTAAGGAATCTTAAAAATAAACTTTTGTATTACTTAAACGTGTGTATGCGAAATGACACATAATTATTAAAAATCACTTTGCTCAAATTCATAAACCCTGGAACAGAAGGCCACTTCAAAATTAGCAATAATTTATACCAAGTGTATTCAATCGTATAATTGTCTGATGATGTAGTAATATAGTGTTAGCTATTCACTTGCACTTGTGTTTCTAGGAAGTGTAACTTTGTAGAGCGAAAATAAGCAAATCGTATCGTGTACATTGAAGTAACTTCGATTGGATGTAAATATGGGTAGTCAATAAACACGAATTTTTCTTTCGTATGTGTAATAATTGGTAATAAGAGGGAAAAAGCCATAGATTTTTCGAAATAAATACTTTGTAAAAAACTGAGAACCTTTATTGGGATATTTTTCACATACACGCAAGCGGCATGAAAGTGGCCCACCAGGTATCACATTGTTTTTAAGTTAAAGTTGAGCTCTGTATTTGTCTTTAAGGTATACATATTTTTATGTAATATATATATTTTTTTAAGAATATCGCACACCCGGTAAAAAACTGTCATAACATAAAAACAGGCAAATCTGGAAGAGTCATTTTGTTACTTAATAATAATTGACGACATAATCGCACATCCGCTAAAAAACTGTCATAACGTAGAGGCAAGACAGGTCTCACTTTTTTCAGTAAAATAATATTTTTATAATTTCATTTTTTGCAGTAAAATAATATTTTACTGCAAGGGGTGAGATTGGCCTGGTTTTGTGATATGACAGTTTTTTACCGGGTGTGCGATATAGCCTGAACTTTCTTATCCATCCACACGAGAGACGCCGTCTCTAATACCTTGCAATAAATCAGCCGTTTTTGCATTATAAAACCACGCGAAACAAGTTATTGAAAGCAATAAAACTACCATGTCAGCTGTTTGATGGTCAGAGGTACAGCCATCCCTCTCTGCATTGCCAGCTTTGGTTCTTACACAGGTGCAGCAAGGTTCTAAATCGTTCAGCGTTCTGCACAACCGTTAAATCATGCGAGTTTGTCTCGCGATCCATCGAGGTCGCCAACCGAGCGATGGTAATTGGGCATTGCCAGCCTACTCTGCCGACCCAGTATCAGCAGGAAGGACTAATATCCAGTGATGCCACCATGCCAGCAACTTAGCACTTTTAGCACTATTTTTAGCACTATTTTCATAACTCCAGCACAAAACACCAGCATACAGCATCTAGCACCTCACCTGATTATTTTATGGTTATCGCCAAACAAAACTCATTCACGAAGGAAGTAACAAGCCACTTTTTTTCAGAGGTACCATCATAAAGATTTGTTACCCACAAACAGCCGAAATATTTCTATGTTTGGTCATATTTCAATGTTTGGTCTTACAGATGGAATACGTTCGTTCTTCTTGCCTAAACTGTAAATTTTATTGCATTCAATTTCATATCTCAATTTCTTTTTATAGGATTATTATAGTAGTATGAACATTTCCGAAAAAATTATAACTTTAAAATAAAGAATGTATTCATTGCCGTAATTGAGTATGATCCATAGATACCCGTGTAACAATCTGAATCAGTAGTAAGTGTAGCGTGTTATACGTTCACCGCCACTCGGTCATGAAACCAGCTTCGATATTATTGGAGCTAAGAGCGGAATATCAAGCTAATTATTACTATTTATAGTTATTTAAGATAAATAATCAATTGTTATGACTTTATATTTTAAGGTTCTAACTTCCGGTTTCATTTAATACAATTTATTAATGTTACAAATGCATTGCTGCCATTAATTAATGAGGGAAATGATTCCAAGACGTTTTAAGAAAGAATTGTATGTTTAACATATATTTTAATTAAGTTATAAGTACTCCTTAAATACATATTTGTAAACAAGGTTTCATTTCCGGTTCGCGGGTTTTTGTTGGCCGTGAAAAAAACAGGGGGCGCTGTAAGTTGTCAATGGAGTCGACGTCGTTGAAAAGATAAGTGGTTAATTACTACTGGCTAGACTAGAAAATTGTGTACTGATTTCTAGATTCATGTTATCTAAAGTAAATCATTGTGATAATCCAGCTGGAACCAAATCTATTCATTGGACATATTCCTAAATCTATTCTATTCTATGCTAACCTAGAAAAGTGTATGACTAAAGTGTTTAAAATAAAGATTATGTCTGTACAAATGTGACATGGATAACTAATAATTACGATCCATTGTGTGTCCTGGAATAAATGTCTTGTATTGATATATTTTGCTTATTTATTTAGTTTCCTTATCTAAAATTATCAGGTTCTTAAAACAAAATGAACAAGACGTAATAATTTAGTTTCTCGATAATGGTTTAAATAAATGTTTAGATGGAAAGTCGTTACATTATGATGAATACCTACGTAAAACCAGTACTACTTACTAATATGTTCTTGGTCTAATACCATACTTTTAACAATTTCAGAAGTGGGATGCATAAACATGCCCGCAGATTCCAGTTGTATCGTGAAGAAAATGATGGCGGTTCTGGAGACTAATGGATTCCAATGCAGCTCTGAGATTCCAGTGATGGTTTAATCTGGGTTTAATCAACATCCAAAAACGAGGCAAGTTCGTTCCGATTATTATGAAAAGTGTCACTTAAATTAATTCAGGAAGCGTGACTCGGTGCTTTCTGTGCAATAATTTTATGCTGGTCATGTGCTGGCCAAAACTAGGTACTTATTAATATCATAAAAACTTTTGTGAACTTACTAGATACACCTAGTCAATGTTTACTATTATTGAAACATTGCTTAAACATTCAATAGTTAAAGCATACCGATGCAACTAGTGTGCAGGAGCCTATTTTCTTTTTCCTTTTTTTTTTACACAAAAAGAAAACCTGTTATTCCCACAATTGCAAAATTTATAATTATAATGCAGATTAGAAGTTGGTATATATTCCACTTACAAATTATTATAATTTGCTACAGACTTGTAAAATGTTATTATTTTATCGAGTTTATTAGTAGGCTATAATGATACTGGCAGCTCCCTTTCAAATACAAGGTGACCTAAGTACTTCTGAATCCTTTAATTGTAGATATTTTCCAAAATACAAGTATATTGAGCATGATATTTTATTTATCTAAGAAGGTACTTCAGTACTTAGTAATGTTCCTACTTGTGTGGTCTGCTAAACGAATAAAATCTTATCTAAATAGAATAAGAATCATTTATTTACTATTATGTAATCACATAAAAATTGGAACAACATAATATTATACTAATAATTATTAGTATGCCAAATTTTTCATTAAAACAATAAAATGATATCACGATCTAACTAAATAATAGTTACAATGTAATTAATAAAATTAAAAATTAATGAGCGAGAATAACATGTATGATAGACCTTAAATGTTTATAAAATCTTTCAAATGCTTTCAACACTATAAAAACATTTTCCACATAGAATGTTATAATATATAATTTGTATTTAACTTGTCTAATTGGAAATTCTTGCACACATGTTGGTTTCTTTGGCAGAAGTTGTTGAGAATTAACACACTTACAGGTTTATGAACTGTACTACTTACTTTGTCATCATTGTTATTATTTTCCTCATTATTATACATTTATAAGATAATACAATAGTGATTGTAAATTAACCCTTCACATTCTAGCCACCAGCTTTCACATAAAAGTTTCAAAATTGTTTTAATTTAAAAATAGGTATGTTGCATTACCTACACTTAGGAAAATTCTGTGTTTAGTGTTACTGACTTAATTTTTGTATTCTCAAACTTTCCGTTATTCCGTTTGCAAAAGAAATTCAGTTATATTCACAACACAATTGAACTTTGGGATAAAACACACACTTTAACAAAGTGTGAGTAGTACCAATGGATAGGAGGAATGAATAGTGACTGTTATAAAACTCGTATTGGATTAAATATGCAGCTTTAAAAACAATTCAAACATCAAACATTCTACGTTTATTAATAATATGAAGGTTCATTGTTATATATGGATTTAATATAAATATGCATCACGAAGCTTCTCTAATTTATTAGTCATTGGTTTTCGTTGAGGTATCAGAGATATGCAGAGATATTAGTATCATAATCTTAAGTCAATGTTTTACCAAAAGAAAGTTGAAGTTTGGTAATCAAAATTAATTTTAAACTATATTTACATGCATAATTTTTAAACTGAATTATTGTGAAAATAAGTGCTCTATTAACTATTAATATTTTGTCCCATTTGGGCTTAAATAATTGGTGCAAAAGCATTGTTTATTTATACTTATCACTACAATAGCAACACGCCACTTCACAATCATGTTGACATAAGTTGACGTTTGACGTGTCAAGAATTAGTGTGCGTTCAGAAATCACAAGCAATGAGTTCAACAAAATGATACCCACATGGAAAATATTTAAATATAAAAAGGAGCTGTAGTTCTATTAGAAATAATGACATCTCTAACATTATTTGTTATCTCATATTAAAATATGTTATACATTTCATTTGGGATTGACTTTGAACAGTATACCGAACTATGTTTCGGAACGGACTAAGAGTGAAATATTTGATGCCTACCTAGTGGCAAAATTCCTGCAACCGATTTTCAGTTTAATGCCCATCACATAGAGTTGTATTTCAAGTGAGACTTCCGACAGATTTACAAAGGTAATCTGTGCCTAACCGTACAATTAAATATAGCTTTTAAAGTTAAATTGCAATTGAAATAATGAAAATATATAAACCTTGCTAATTTTTATTAATTATATCTGGATTTTCCATAATCATGTAAAATGTGTACATTATGCAGACCGGATATAAAACAACTTCTTTTCTGGACATAACATTTAGTGGTTTCTGAGATGGATATGGTAAAACTGATGTAAAACTGCCACACTCGAGACAAACATATTATATAATATATAGCAATGACGTTCAATATATAGTTATTATAATTCTTTTTTCCTGTCAACCAGTAACTAGTAATGAAAAAAAAATGGGTAGACTTGTTTTCTTGAAACAAGTCTCTTGGCAGTGCCGCTAGTTGTCATATGTATTGACTATCTATCTCTTTCCCACTTGTGTAATAACACCTGTCATTTTAGTTTCCGCGTTTTCATTTTAAATCCGCGGGACTTCCTAGGTGAAATGGACTAAACTTCTAAGTGTAGTGGTCCGAATCAAAATATTTGCTGGGTAATAATAATAAATATTATTAAAGATTTGAAATGTTATTAGAAACAAATATATTTTAATCAATGGAAAATCAATGTTAAGTGACAAAAACAAACTTAGTATTGATAGTGTAACTTGTACACTTTTGATTAAGCATAATTATGGTTGTATTAAGCTTTAACCATTCTTCTTTGCCTTAATGGTTGGGGTAAAGAAGAATGGTTATATCTGGACCGTCTGACCGTACGAAAACGGTTATCTCTGGGCCGCCACTTTCGTGACGAGCAATCTCTGGGCCGCCGCTTTTGTGTCGAGCAATCTCTGGGCCGCCACTTTTGTGACGAGCAATCTCTGGGCCGCCACTTTTGTGACGAGCAATCTCTGGGCCGCCACTTTCGTGACGAGCAATCTCTATGTCGCCACTTTTGTGACGAGCAATCTCTGGGCCGCCACTTTCGTGGCGACCAGTCTATGGGAAAAATCTTTAGGCCGTCTGATCGGACGAATAATAATAAAAAAAAAACTGTTATCATTGGACTGTCTGATCAAACGAATGATATAGACCGACAAACTTATCTATTCCGGTGGCGGCGTCGCTTCTGTCTATTTAAAACTGTCATTAAATATCGTTTTTGGATTGCATTTAACGTAGTTCCAATTTTGGCCACCGGAACAGATAAGTTTGTAGGTTTTCTGGTGGATCATCTGAAGTGTTATCATTGGACAGTCTGACCTTACGAGTTCTCGATCTCTTGAATGGTTGTTCATTGGCTTGTGTAATATTTTCATACCCTTTAAACATGAAATATCTTTATTTGTTGAGTAAGAATAGTAATAATACAACTCAGGGGAAGTTACCAATTAAGTAATGTTTCATCATCAACCTGTCGCAGTCCTCTGCTGGACATAGGCTTCTCCAAATGCTCACAAGTATTCGGAGGATTCGCCCATAATCGTCACGCTGGGTGACCGGTGACGCTGTAGCCCGCCACCAGTATATTGCATTTAGCTACAGTTTAGGGTTTGGATGGTCATGCCGCCTAATACCTAGGTTATACAAGTGATAGGTACTTGTTAGAAGTAAATTAATGACAATTTCTTTGTTTGGGAGCCTTTGAAAATTCAAAATAATATCGAAAGGTCACCAACTAATAATAAAGGGAATTAAATAACCATAGAAGCTTAGTTGTGATCACCAATCCGCATTTGGCAAGCGTGGTGATTAAGCCAGTACCCATCATTGTAACGATAACTTGATTTCAAGGATGGAGGCCTTTGCCCTGCAGTGAGACATTAATAGGCTGATACTTACTTTAGTTAAGAAAAAGTAAACATAATTTGTTTGTGTATTGCTTGTTATCGCAGCCTATGCCTGGATTTAGTAGTTAGCTTAATACTTTAAATATAATAATCAACTGTTCTTAGCGTGCTTTTGATGGCTACCCTATAACAAATAAATAAACACTGTGTCCACTCGGAACAGTTCGAAGATCACCGGACGATGAGAAATCGAATATTATTAGATAAATTTCCCGCATTGGGAAGTCATCTGTGAAAATAGTGGGGAAATTACTTGTGTAATAGTCGAGGCGACACTGATCTGTTTTGGTTATTTTATAGCTTCATTTTATTTGAATTACCCCAATGGAAATCATAAATTCGATAATACTGCTGATGCGCAACCTGTCTTTGTAGTTCAAAATGGGCTTGATAGTACGAAATTATGACTTCGAAAACGTCTTTGGTAAAATTAATGTATTGGCAATACCACCTAAGTATTCCTTTAATTATGTTAAAATACTGGGTCCCAAGTAGGTGGTGCATAGGTACAATCTAACCATCTCCCCTATTTAAATTTTTGATGTCCCTTTAAATTTAATTGGGCTCGCGTAGCATCCCGGTTATAAATAGTGCTTCTCTCTGGCAAGGTTCTGGGGTGGGTCAAAGCAAATAAACTTCATGTTTTAATACCTAGTTTCAAAGATAACTCTTTTGTAAGATTATTTGCATAGTTGTTTCAAGCATAATAACTGATAAAAAGGTGTTTCCCCTTTTAACGAAGTAAAAGTTTCTTTAATGATAAGCCTTATAGAAGCTAGAGTAGTAATATCGCTTGTTTGACTGCGTTTTCTTTTGTAATTGATATAATTATTTGAAAAAGGCTGAATAATGTTGAATTTTTTACGGCATTTTACTTTGAAATGCAGGTCGGAAATACATATTGATCAAAAAAAAGGTCTATAATTTTATCAATGAAAATAATGATACTCGTTAATATTTGTTTTTATTACAGATGTCCCATTGTTATTTTGCGAGGGCGCAAAAAAATGTCAGGATGGACGAGTTATTGGAGCTAAGAGCGGAATATCAAGCTAATTATTACTATTTATAGTTATTTAAGATAAATAATCAATTGTTATGACTTTATATTTTAAGGTTCTAACTTCCGGTTTCATTTAATACAATTTATTAATGTTACAAATGCATTGCTGCCATTAATTAATGAGGGAAATGATTCCAAGACGTTTTAAGAAAGAATTGTATGTTTAACATATATTTTAATTAAGTTATAAGTACTCCTTAAATACATATTTGTAAACAAGGTTTCATTTCCGGTTCGCGGGTTTTTGTTGGCCGTGAAAAAAACAGGGGGCGCTGTAAGTTGTCAATGGAGTCGACGTCGTTGAAAAGATAAGTGGTTAATTACTACTGGCTAGACTAGAAAATTGTGTACTGATTTCTAGATTCATGTTATCTAAAGTAAATCATTGTGATAATCCAGCTGGAACCAAATCTATTCATTGGACATATTCCTAAATCTATTCTATTCTATGCTAACCTAGAAAAGTGTATGACTAAAGTGTTTAAAATAAAGATTATGTCTGTACAAATGTGACATGGATAACTAATAATTACGATCCATTGTGTGTCCTGGAATAAATGTCTTGTATTGATATATTTTGCTTATTTATTTAGTTTCCTTATCTAAAATTATCAGGTTCTTAAAACAAAATGAACAAGACGTAATAATTTAGTTTCTCGATAATGGTTTAAATAAATGTTTAGATGGAAAGTCGTTACATTATGATGAATACCTACGTAAAACCAGTACTACTTACTAATATGTTCTTGGTCTAATACCATACTTTTAACAATATAGTTCTAGAATTCATAGCGTAACAAATTCATAAGTGGCACGGAAGTGGATGATTCTATCCTATTGACCAACCCGCATGATTTGTTACTATCGCATTGTACAGTGAACGATTACTATCGGATTTTCTCCGTACAGCAATAAAAATAAAATTTGACTGGATTCTCCTGCGTGCGAGTCGTGCGATCGAATCGTCCAACGTGAAGCCACCCAGGAAAAAAAAATTATCTGACGAAAATGATTGTTTGTTCTGTATTTAAATGTATATTTGTGGTACACCTTCGTTGATACCCATAGCACAAGCGCCTAAGCTACCTACTGTGGGGTCAGTCAGATCAATGTACAATGTATCTTATGTTGTACAATATTTATTTAAATTTGACGCAGCTCCATCTGGTCCCAAACTCAGCAAGAATTTCGTATTCCAGCCACTTTGTAAATATAAACATTTTCATACACTTACCGACCAATTTTTATTAATGTAGTTTCGTGTCAGTGATATTCCTACGCGAACTTATTGTGAAGTAGTGTAACAGAAGCTCATCGTAAACAGACCATTAATAATATTTCTCCCCTTAACTAAACGACCGTACACGTTCTTCCAACGAGGTCACCCGCGGGTGATGGATAATTAGGCATGACAGCCCACATCAACGACCCACATCATGTAAGGAGAACGGTCGCAAAGTTACATTGAACTACGGACTAGTTCTACTAAATATGCCTCTTTAAATAAAACATCTATTGCCTTGCCTGCCTGAAACGTAGCCGGCTTTGTTATTGCTTCCGTGTTTCATACCGAAGTATGAAAGAGCAAATTCAAAAACGTCCTTCTGCAATTTATACCTTTGTATGAACCATTCGAGGAATGGATTGACGAATGACCTGTAGTTTAAGAGAAAATAGTCGGGAAAAATTCGGTTGGACAATTATTTTGTTCTGGTTGCTATCATCGACCAATACCAGGTCAAGTCAAGACCCATCACTGTAACGCACTGGCTTGCTTTCCATCTGGTTTTTGCTTCTAAACGGGACATTAAGGGACTCATACTGCTACTTGAAAAAGTATGCCGTAAGTTTAAAGCAGTAACAAACCAATAATATTTCTTGAATATGCTTGACAATTGTCAGACTGCATCAAATTAGATAATTCTTTTTTGTTGTTTTTATGATCAGAATGAGTTTTGTATTCATATAAATATCAGGTATATCACTCATATAAAGCCGGCGCGTGCAGCTAATAAATAAAAGAAGCTTTGGACAATTTATCGCCATCTAGTCTGAAACTAAGCAGACTATTATTATTTTATTTTTGTAAATACATTCGTAAAAAACATAAGTAAAATCCCCAGTATAATCACAGCTAGCACATATTGGTAAGGCCAAAATTCGGCTAGGAAGCAATTATCCTCTCATTGATATGGATATCGGAATGTTCTGTCAGACCGGCGCCGGCGCAGGAAGAGAGAATGTTGGCCGTTTTTGTTCGGTTCACGCCTGGCTTGCAAAGGTCGCTTACATAACGATTACCGTTATGTGACGTCAGCTAATCTATTCATTTGTTTTTATAGCAGAGAGGACGGACGTCCGACTCTGTACCAGCCAGTATTTTAAGTCTGGGCAAAAAAGTTCTTCAAAGTGAATACTATTCTCAAGTTTTTACTTATTTTCAAGTTAAATTATTTTATTTATAAACTAGCTTCCGCCTGTGGTTTCTTTTGGTTTTTGTTAATTTTCATGGGAACTGAGAAACACCGAGTTCCAGTTTCAATTTAAGAGGTCCTAGGATCAAGTATACTACTACATAGTTCTATACTACGTATAATCTGTGGGTATACCCTACAGGTGGAAGTGTCCTTCGAAAGAATAGGCCTTTAGATACCTACTTCGATTATTTACTAAGCTGCCGCTCACAGGTGCCAAAGTTTCTTCAGATTAAACACTATCTACCTATACTTTATTATGACCTTTGTCTTATTAACAACTCCGCAGATTTCGCCATTCTAACACTTTCGCGACATACAGAAAAACAACACGCCACTTTATAATTTAGAAGGTGCCAATGACAATCAACGATTTTGAAATCTTCATGCAAATATTTGTCATCAACACGTAATATAACCATACCTACAAAAATCTTTTATAAATAAAATTCTACAATGACTTTTAAAAAATTTAATATTTAGAATTTTTCTATGTGTTATGTGTTGTGTGTGTATTACACATGGAAAAATCTTAACTATTAAGATACATCTTTTTAGGTACGGAAAACATCACAGTAAACATAGTCAGGAAACTCGCATACCAGAAAACAAAATGGCTGTGTACCCATGGTGTAAGTGGGCTGGTTCCCCTTTTAAAGATTTATTTAGACAGCAGTCGTTCCAAATTATATAGATTTGATGAACTCTGAAGCGTACCCCACCTAGATCAGAGGTAGAAAGAGCAAAGAAAAAAAAAAAAAGAACCAATGTCTTAGAAGAAAAAATACTTTTTCACGTTTTAGAAATGTCGAGATTAAACAGGATTCAGAATTCAAATTGTCGCTCTCTTTTGATTAAAAATATTTTTAATCAAAGGTCATTCCTAACAAACTGCTGGCCCGAAAAATTAATCGTTTGAACCAATCTACATACAATCGGTAACAAATCTTGCAATAAACCTCAAATTTGTGTACCAAATTAAGTAATGAATAATAATACGGGATACAATATGTAAATACTTGACAACCTTATGGTCTCGTAATAACAACCAACAACAAAGTCAAGAGAGTTAATAAATGAAAATAAATTAACAGCCCAAAATAAATTATTTCATAATAAGTACTTACACACTTAAGTATTATATCTCGATGTTAATGAATGTTGTATTTTAAAAGACGGATAGAGAAGGATAAATGTTTACTAATATTATGAAGAGGAAAGATTTGATTGTTTGTTTGTTTGTTTGTATTGAATAGGCTCCGAAACTACTGAACCGATTTTAAAAATTCTGCAGAATGTCGTTTTATACTCGTATATATTGAAATTGCGAAGGAAACGTTTATTTCAAGTATGATTTAATTAACATGTAGGTATTATTTATTTCTCTATTTTTACAGTTAAGTTGATGGACACCAACCTAGTACGGTGTAGCAAAGGATGATTTGATATCATAATAAAATAGTAATAAATCGTTAAGGTTTAATTACATAAATAATATCACCTATTTACTTGTTTTACAGCAATGTTTTCTATGTAGGTACCTTTTACTAAAATTTAGTCGATGGCTGAGCAATTTCGCGTAGGTAAATTCTCATTAACTCCAAACACGTTATCCAGACTGCAACCAAATCGATTGAGTCATCGTCTGAGATGTGATCTTAACACGAGGGCATTATTCTTATTTATATAGTCGTAGATAAAAGTCACGTTTAAAGTTCAGGCACATAAATCAAATTTTAACTTACGTTATCGTGTGTATAAAACGCGAGTATTTTTCCTCGTTAATAAAAAAGAAAGACAAAAAAAATAAACAAAGTTAATGTTGAGTGCGTGTCCAGTTCCAACTAGCCAGCTACTTAATATGTCAATTTCAAAGAGGTCACTAGCAGTCGTTTATATTATTATCATCTGATTGCTGTAAATACAACATTATCATAAAGTTAATCCGTATACTGAAAAGCACAATGGGTCTGTTCGTGATATTTGCTTTTGTAGTTGCATAGATACAATAAGTATTGGGAATCACTTCATTATTTATTATGGTTAGCTATTTACTTAAAAAGTGCTGTAGTAGCCGAATGGTTTCATGTGTGAGGTCGACGATTCGAATTTTAACTAGAGTGGGGTAACTAAGAACTACTAAGAAAAAAATCCTTCAAAAAGCCAGTGTATTATTTTCTTAAAGGCCGGAGACGCAACGGTGATGTAGGTGTCCATGTGCAGAGCGGTTATCAGACTTGCTCGCCTCCCTCCTACTTTAAAATTTTTACGATCTATGAAGAATCTGTAGAAGTGAAGAAGTAAACCCAGCACGATGGCGTCGAATATGACGCATTCATTACTCATAAAAACAACGAAACAAGTTACTTCCTTCCAAATATTCATGTTTTTGAGAATGTTTAGATGTCAGTTTAATGATCAAACATAAATTGTATACATACTCTTGCAAATAAATTCACGTAAGTATATGACAGGATGAAAAAAGCTAACCACCGTCATTGACACCGCAGCAAGTTGATTGGGTGACGTACGATTGGAAGCCGTATACGCAAATCAAACTGGAGCCTGTCGGACGTGTTGCCAGCACTCAATAACAACAATATTTTTCCCTAATTAAAAACAAAAACGGGTTATTTTTTTACCAAAACATCAGGACATGGAGTATCATTTATAAATGTCCACGATTACTGTTAAAAACGCAAGTCTTTAACCATACACAAAATAATTACTGAGTAGCAGTTTTTAAGGTTTCGATGGTCCAGTGATTAAGTAGGTACCGGATCGTGATTTCGAGGCTCCAGGCCCGGTTATAATTCTGTTCGGATTTTTCGAATGACGGTTAGAAGAAAACAAGAAAATCATGCCCTACTGACAACTCTTAAAATGAACCCATTCAAATTTTGATGTTACATAAACCCCTTTTTAGGGTTACTATTCCTATGTTGGGAACCTTGTTCGTACTTGCTCGCGTCCTCCTGCAGGGTCATTGACTCGGGCTCGTTTGTAAGCCTGTCTTGAAAAATATCACTTTGCCAGTTCTGCCACGATGCCGGGAAAGATTCGTTGTTGTTTTGGAGGAGCGGTGCTCTTGTATTGCAGAAAAGGGGTGACTGACATAGTACAAAACAAGAAAGGTGTATGGAAAAATAAAATAAAAAATAGATAAGCAGTGGCTACTTATGACCGCATACCTTGGAACAAAAATGGACGCGTACTGTGGATGAAAATTCTTGCCGCGCACACTAGGGGAATAAGTTCCCTGCCTAGGTTTTCCCCTTGATCAATA
Source organism: Mecyna flavalis (assembly GCA_949319885.1). NCBI lineage: Eukaryota > Metazoa > Arthropoda > Insecta > Lepidoptera > Crambidae > Mecyna > Mecyna flavalis. Next base: position 16,161,067 of record OX439426.1, read on the forward strand.
CTACAGTGTAGGGTTCCACAAGAAGGGTGGAAAAAGGTATCATGAAGGGTTCTATCTATCTATCATAGGGCTGGCATCATGTGGGTCGTACGTTAGACTGCCACCTTTAGTAATAAGAAAACAAAAATTATTTGAACTATCGAGTTCGTATACCGGTGCAATGTCCAAAAAACTATTAAAAAGCTTTTCCTGGCCTGGGAACTGAACGTAAAATCCCGTGATAGTATTCAGCCAGGCACTTAAACCATAAGACCACTTTTAATGTCTCTATTTCAAAGTAAGAGATTAATTTGTTTCAAATACACATTGGCGCCAAACTATCTATTACGATTTAAGTTATATTGAAACTAATGATAAATATAAAATACAAGTAACACACATTAACCATTACAGGTACCGGACAATACAAATGAACCATAAGCTAGTCATATTCTTCCATCTACAACCCGGCCAAAAATGTCTATTTAACCGCATATTAATAAGTCATTGATCAAATAATAAGTTGGAAAATAACTACAGCATCCACATTTATAGCTTCCCGAAGTAAGTTTTGTAAAATAATTTTAATGTATAAATAATAATATCATTAAGTGGTATTTACATTAAAGTGTTACCAGTGCTGATATTAAACGTTTTAAAAACGCAGAAGAAAATATTAATAAGTGTGTATAAGCACATTTCCGGTTGTCCGTTCCGTTTATTGTTATAACGTTTGATATAAATTAAATTATGAATAAAAAAAACCGCATACCTACCGCCGCATAAAATATCAGTATTGGTGACAATCTTGAAGACGATTATGGTAAAGCGTCACCTGTGACGTCATTACAATAGTCGCTGAGGTTTGCGGTTGTGGTAAGCACGCGGAAATCCTGGTTTATGGAAAAATAAATGAATCATTTGAAAAAAGGGAAAGTATTACGATGTTTTGGTATGGTGAACTTCCGTAAATAAGTACCTATCTAATAATAACGTCTCTGATGTTCGGCTACTCAGTAACTTTTCTTTTTCTTTTGTTAAATTAAAAGAGAAGGCAGCATCACTTAACTTATCTTTCAGTGGTGTAACTGGCCCTTAATCTAATATTGGTAATTCGATCCTATTTATTCACGACATGGACCATTCAAAAGATGACCAAAGAAGTCGCGCTCCAAATTCGCGTCCCTCATCCGCATAGGGTCACCACTTATAAAAACAAAATATATAAATAATATAATATATTATTATGTATCTCCGTCACAGATCAAGGCTGATGTTGATGAACTTTGTACTAGATTGACCTGACCCCCATTAAGAATAATGTCTACGATGACATCAAGGTTCTACACATGATATAACATGTTATATTACTTATTGACTGCGTAAGGCAGTTCCTACTTCTCATTTAACGTTCCAAAAAAATTTGATTTCTTTGCTAATTTTACATCGATCGACGATAATAAACCTACTGCTACTATCTGTAAGACAATAATCAATTTCTTCAACAAAGTGATTTTTAATCAGAATCTTTGACATTCTCTGACCGATTTCAATATCACATTAGTAACGAAATTTTTTTAGCTTATGATATGAGTAATAAAAACTTAGTGGATTTTGATTTTTTATTTATTTGGGAAAAAAAGGCAGTGGGAGAATTCTTACAAGCTCTTCAGGAAAAGTTTATATGCTGATATATTCGACTTCATTCAATGATACTAAAGGTTCAGTAATTTATAATAAAGAAACGACTCATCATAAAAAGTACATTTGTAATTATGCTATTTTATGTAAAACTGGGTTTGCAACCAGTGTATTCCATTTCAGTATTCCAAACGCATGTATCTAGTAATAACACCGAAATCTATTTTCCTATTATTCAGACGTTAAAAAATAGAAAGCGTTGTTTGCATGGCAACCCTATTGGTCAGCTGCAGTCAATACCTTCTCTATTTATGAAGTGAAAACGAATTGTGACGACTTATTCTACATGGTTCTATTGACAAATCGATATTTTGGTCTGTTGCTTACCCATATAAAGCAAATATAAATATAAATAAATAATGATAAAGAAAGTCAGTCAATGCACTCAGGGCCTGCGGAAAGCACCTGGTTAGATAATATTCATTTACTGTTCGGGGTATGATTTTTTTGAACGCAGCTCGTTTGTGATTAAGCCAGTACCATTTATACAGCTTTACACCCCTTTACACTGCACTGGAATTATGATGGATTTTCTTTTATTGAATGAAAATATCTCACTTCTTATTTTCTTCATTACCTGACAAAATCCCTGTAAAGCGAATATCAGAATATAAAACCACTTAGAATAGTGGTTTAATGTTAATTCAAGTTGTCTTTTTACACGCTTTATATTTTTAATATTAGGGCTGGTTAATCGTCGCAAGCTCCTCCAAGTTTGAAGGGGAAACCGAGCGAATTTAGTGTAGTGAGCCGAATATCTTTAGGTACCTAAGTCCCACACACTTTCCCAGGTCTCGCTAGCCTGCGTTTAATAAGCTTTAACGCAATCTCCGCCGCAAAAAAAAACTGGTTAACATCCCTAAAAAGGCCACATGTTTGTGCACGCCTCGGCGTACAATCTGTCCAGTATAACCGGTAGAGCGGGCCGGTTCCGACAATCGATTCCGATAATGGCTGCTCTTGACAGGACGCTATGACACTTGATAAGTTATCACTCGAGTTCGATGTAATCTGTTACTAAGCTATCGTACTAAACGTGCTCACTATCGGGCTATTCGTGCTCATTCTGATGTATTGCTTTCCTTTATTTGTGTACACAAATGTGTTGAGATATTGTTAGACAACTGTCTACATTCTACAATATGTGCTGGCTCTATGTTGGCATGACGCCTTTGGTTGGCAGTGGCAGTAAAAACACCTCCTTCCTCTGAGAGATTTGTTCGCTGTCTAGGATAGGAATACGTAAGTCTAGTTAATCCTTTGATGCGACAGCCATCTGCTCTCTTCGTAACCCTTAGACCGATTGGATCATGGATACACAGACATACCACTGTGCATGTCACAAACCCCTCTCGATACTATCTTTTTATAGAGTTTCCTAAGACCTAAACTAAAGTTCCATTCTCAGAAAAATATATAATCTTCAAAAGGTCAATATAATTTTGTGATGTTTATACGTGAATGAATGAGTGACTTTATATTTATAGATTTTACCGTACCATATTCTTTACAACGGCAATATCTTGGTCGTTCTATTTTAAATTTAAATTAGACTCAATATGCACAACACGTGCTCCTCCTTTTTTTGATGTATTCGACATTGCCAAAGGAACTTTGCGTGTTATAAAATATCTTGAGATATTTTTTATAGTCTATCACCACTTTCTGATAAGATCCTACTAATTTATCCACCGGTTATCATCGACGCCGTCTTCCTTTTCTGAGAATTGATAAAGGAGACAGTTTTCAAGCTATCTGGTGGATAGATTAAAATAACATGATTTCTAATTTAAAGGGCGTTTTGTTCGGATCTATGACCCACCCGCGAACACTAATGAAACTAGTAGGATTATGTTAGATACCATGAATACTATTTAAAAGACATTTATCAAAAGTATGGCAAGTTTTTTTAAATTTAGATTTGAGAAAATCAATAATTGGTAAAATTGTTTTGCTTATAACTTTCTTCTCCCATACACTAGGATTATAAGAAAAATATTCCGTGAAATGGTAACCCTAAACCTTTAAAACAAACCACATTTCAATACTGTTTGCGAACTTTGAGGTATACAGGGTCAAAAACGCCCGATGGCCTTTACATAAGTTTTTGTAGTACTACATATACTATGCGATAGCTAAGCTTTTCGTTAGTTTTCATTGTATTGAAACGCTTGGCTGAGAATAATACCCTACAAGGGGTTACGCCCAAGGAGATTATAACAATTCGAGCCCTGTGTAAACATTGTATTCAAATTCATTGTAAAATTTACTAAAAGGTGTTAAGATATCATTCACATTAAGGTGAAGGCCGCCCACGTAATGCAACCTGCTATACAAGGATTTACAAAAGTGCTAAAAAAATAAAAGTTCAAACAAATGCGTCGTATTATTTAAGAAAACGTGTTTTACTCAGTCAAAAGGTTGTTATAGTGTGATAGTATAAATGTACATATACATTATTCAAACAACGCCAAGTATGTAGGTAGCAAACTAAGCATATAGCTTGTACATAGAATAACAAGTACTTTGGATGTCAGAAAACGGAGAAATATTACAAACATGTTTTTTTACCGTGGATCGAACCCACGACCTTTAAGTTAATCGCACCTAAACCGTCGCCACCACAACTGAATAGGTTAAGAAAATTGTAAGACATTTTTTTATACGGATCAGTTGGCAGACAGACACGCAGCCCACCTGATGGTAAGCGGCCACTGCGGCCTATTCAACTGAGGGACTCTTCGCCTGGAAGCGTCGCTTAATGTGCTGCCAGACTGTAGGCTAATCTGATCTTCGAGCCTCTGATTTCAAGTGTACTGGCTCCCACATTAATATTGCCGGAACACAGCCAGAGCTGTTATGGCGGCAGATTTCACCTGAGGGTGGTAGCTAGCCAGTTTTTAAAAAAAAAGTCTATTTTATTATCTTTATTTTGAGGCTATTTTAAGCTGAACCCGCTCAGATCCCAACACTTAGTGAGAACAGGTACTTAGCACTACAACAGCAACAACCTATAAGGTGCCATTTTAAGTTATGGTAGCCGAGTGCATACAGTACAGAATAATTCGAATATCAGTGTGCATCTATGTAAGCCGCCCACTGCGGCCCATTCAATTGTGGTATCACATCACATATCGCTTTTCAAGGCCGACTTTAGACTTGCAAACCCCAAAAAAGCACGTTCCTAACTCAAAGTCATAGTATTTATTTTGCAACTCGGTTTACAACTAAATTCATTTGCACGTCAAAACTTTCTTTTCCCACCAGCACTTTACCGTAAATGGTCTGTTGAAGTGCCGTAATAAAATTAACAGATAGCCATTAGTTTTAAAGATATTATTTTCAGTGGCATCTTTGCAATAAAACGTAAGTCTATAAAAAAAGTATAGTGCGGAGAGAGGGGCAAAAACATTTACAGGTACCGGCAAACTTTTTAAATATCTGGTGGGGAGTGCGCAAAACACGAACACGCCTGCGCGCTATTGGTCAGAAGCAAACCTCTGACCAATAGCGCGTGGGCGTTCCTGGGCGTTCGGGAGATTCGCGCGCGCTATTTGTCACGCGCAAGTGCACATGCGCGAACTTTCCCCTTCTTCGTCGACAGATGTTCAACAAGTTTGCCGCTACCTGTTCCTATCCTATATTCGAATACCTACAGATTTGTGAACGATGAGTATTATTTATGTTATACTAAAACGCGTCACTCCTTGTGCTGCCATAATGTAAGCTCCTCTGATCTTTCAACCCTTTACAAATACTCTCATTAACATTGTCAATAATGATCAGGGACAGCAGATTTTTTTCGACCCAATCTTATGCGTCAATGTTTAGTTCATTCGCATACACAGGATTTATTTTAATGATAAAACACCAGACGTATACTAATCACTGTTTTCGCCTTGAATTACATAAGGAATTCACATTTGACGCATGAGTACACAGTCGACACGGGAATGATATAGTAGAAAGAGAACACAGTACGTTATCTACAATACAAACGCACTGCGCGCGGGTTGTATGTGTGCGCCATACTATTTAGGCGTCGTCTCCACATGCACACTCAAACAAAACCTCTTTTTTCGCACTAAAAGATGAGATTGGAGATGGGGAGCGGGATGGGAGGGGGAAGGGAGATGGGAGGGGTAGGTGGGCGGGATGGGGATAGTTATGGGAGGGGGTGGTGGGGGCGATGGGGATAGTAGTACCTTATCAATCCTAGGGAGGTGTGGGGGATGGGAGGGGCGATGGGAGGGGGAATGGAGTTGGTAGGGGGGATAGGAGGGGAAAAGGAGATGAGAGGGGGGAATGGGAAGGGGGATGGGAATGGGAGGGGGATGGGAATGGGTGGGGGATGGGGATAGTTATGGGAAGGGGAGGTGGGGGGGATGGGGATAGTAGTACGATCGAGGTCTCCCGCGCGTGATCACTCTTGGAAAAATATACCGTGCACGCGCATCGTGACTTCTTAGGAGCGGCGCTTGTAAACGTGAAAATACTGCACAGGATTTTAGCCTTTAGGGTGATCACGCGCGGGTGACCTCGATAGTACCTTATCAATCCTATAACATGTATAGTTTATAACCTGGAATAGGGCATTGGCTTTTAAATTTTTACGGGAAACGTCTCATTCCAAATATTCCTACAAAAAGAAGTGAAATCCCACCAAAAACATTCTGTAAAAAACTAGCCAAGTCTCGATGGAGCTGCTTGTTTATCTCTAAAAAGTAATGAAATCTAGACAAAGTCATGCCAAGTCTAAGGTTCCTTACTGCGATTTCTTTATTATTATTATAGTTAATGTTGTGTGACTTGGCCGTTGAAGGGTACACAAGGGTACAAAACCAGGTGCTCCAATACTCCATTGCAACAATCTGTCGCCAGAACCGCTACCCATTGACGATGGAAAATTGCCACTTGGGAAACGTTGATTCAATAACCAGTCAATTGTAGGCTTAATAAAGCTGCGTATTTCAACGTACTGACGTATAAAGAATGTTCAAGTTAAACATTTCCGTTGAGCATTCTGAATACGTTAGTGGGTACAAGTCAATTTACCTGGTTTTGTACCCTTGTGTACCCTTCAACGGCCAAGTCACACAACATTAACTATAATAATTTCCGTTGAGCATTCTGAATACGTTAGTGGGTACAAGTCAATTTACCTGGTTTTGTACCCTTGTGTACCCTTCAACGGCCAAGTCACACAACATTAACTATAATAATAATAAAGAAATCGCAGTAAGGAACCTTAGACTTGGCACGACTTTGTCTAGATTTCATTACTTTTTAGAGATAAACAAGCAGCTCCATCGAGACTTGGCTAGTTTTTTACAGAATGTTTTTGGTGGGATTAGTTATTACTGTTTAATAATTGGTTTATAATGTTTAAAGTTTCTTATCTACTAGAGTATATTTGTTTTCGAATTTTAGTAAGAAAACGAATAAAGCCGTTGGGTTGGGACTGCAGTTACATCGACCTGTTAGAATAATGTTTTATAAGTGATCAGATCAGGGATAAGCTGTGCTAGCGCCATAAATACTTATACCCTTTGACATTTGTATCATCAACATTTTTATGTTAAACGTTGGAATTAAAATTCTATTAACCAGTCCTTCCGATCATTTAAACACAGGAATTACAATTTCGCAATCTTCTTACCGGAATCAATATCGGAAGCGAAGTCCACAAGTATGCAGAGGCCACATGCCACACCTATACACCTGCAGATCGATGTACCATCATTTTGCGATTCACATTCTAACCCAATGTGAACGGCCTTCAGTGTCCAACAGGTTTGACACGGGGCAAAGTCCAAACAGTGCACTTCGAACCTTATGACATAGTTACGCAAATATTCGAACTAGATTTTTGTAAGTCCATTCGGCGTGTCTTTAATACTTATTTGACGCTTTACAACATAAGAAGTCCCAGCATAAGCATTAGGTATGTTCATTGAATCAAGCACAGATCGATGTTTTTGAACCTACACGACGTGCAAATCTTAGAAAAGAGCGCATTCCTTCCTTACAGGCCGGCAGCGCATTTGTAATTACTTCGGTGATGTCGGTGTCTATGGGCAGCGGTAATCACTTACTATCAGGTGCGTCATATGCTCGTCTACCAGATATTTTATTAATTATTCAATTCCTGTTGTCGGAATGAACCGACGGCGGTGGACAAACGTCCTAACATGGAAGAAATTTTGTTTCTTAAACTTTTATATACCAGTAAAGGTACACAACAATGTGACTACAAGAAACAGCTCTCCCTTGTGGTCCCATTAATGGGGCAAAATCCTAGGTAAAGAGCAAATAGGTAATAAAGGTTCTTACTACGAACTTTTATGTTGTGACTAATCTAAGATAGGTTTGTAAACTGCCATACTCTAGACTCACTTTATCTTTATCCTTTAAACATTTCCCCGCCACGACCATTAAATAAAAAATCCAAAAAATTATTAAGTTATACTCAACTCATTCAGGCAAGTAAAAATACAACGTTTCTTGATCCTGTTTTTTTGTCTGATATATCAATCATTGGCGTGGTGGGCACGAAAATGGTTTGTCTCATATATCAGACATTGGTGTTGAAAGGGTTAATTAGAATATTATTGACTCTCCCATTAATATTCCAATCCTAACTGTGGCAGTCATTATGGTGCTTAATTTCACTCATGTGATTTATTGACATAATACAACAGGTCAATGTTCAATCGTGCCATTAACCATTCGAATAAAAGATTTTTTATTATACATTTACACATAAAACTGTAATATATCACATCATCTCGCACCTGTTCCCTTCAAAACTGCGTAAAAAATATAAATATAAAACGAGTTGTCACAGATTCAACATTTAACAACGAACTGTTAGATGAACGAATGTAACATGTATCTTTATAAGCTTTGAATATATTTAAATATTTTCAAATCGTTACAATACTAGTTTTTTTTTGTAAACTTCAATTATTATCTTTTTATTACAAATACTGCATTTCCTGGATATAGGTACTAGGTAGTACAGGTAATGTAAATCATTGAATATAATTTATAAAACTATCAATGTTCTGTAACAATTGCATATTCAGCGATGTTAGTTAAGTGTAAGGACACTACTTTTAAGGCAAAGGAATAGGCCTCAGTAGCCATGCACTTATCAAGTCAGCTGCGTACTGAAACTGACTGTAGTGTTTAATCAAATTGAGACAAAATAATCATAATGCTATCATAAATAAACTCACCGGCAATAAAACTTGGCCACTGGGCTTTTTTCATACAAACATGGTCACTTACATCGTAGTATGGCGCGTTGAGTTCGGTTTATTGTTTTAGGCAATTTTTGAAACTGTGATTCGACAATTGGGCGTTTGGCCTCTCTATTGACGTAGGAATAATCATTGCGCAGTTGCAAATAGTTTTCAATCTATGAGACGCTAAAATGACCATATTTGTATGAAAAAAGCCCAGTGGCCAAGTTTTATTGCCGGTGAGTGTAGTTATTTTAACTTGCTGGTGGGACGAACGGGAAGTGAAAATAAGAATTCCCGTTCGTCCCACTGGTGGGACAAACTTGGTGGGACGAACGGGAATGAACCTTGGACCCATTTCAGAAATCACAATGACACTTTTTAATTAACAATAACTTTTATTTCTACTACGTTGCATAGTTAGAACTAGTCCGTCAAAACATATTTTAATATGTATATCGTATATGATCAAACAAACGTTGAAGTCATCGTGCACTCCAAAAGCTATAGGTTTAAGTTGTTTTTTACCTGTTTACTACACAAGTACACATGAACTCTACATTAAAAAGTGACGTCAATAGCAGTAAAGATACGTCACCTTTCGACATAATAGATGCGTATATTGGTTCATAGAGCTTTGTGTACGTCTTCGTACGTACGTCTTATCTCTATAGGAATTTTTTAAGAGACTGCCTTCTATCTGCGAACTGAAAAAGCTCATCAAATAACTAGCTGACTCGGTGAACTTCGTATTACTTACTATTTAATATAAACTATATTAATTTAAACCCTAATTAATTATGTATTTCCATCGAAATTTTTCCATATTTTCTCATCGTTTATACCTTCCCTGGACTTTTCCGAATATTTCAAGACTAAAATTAGTCAAATCGATTCAGCCGTTCTCAAGTTTTAGCGAAACTAACGAACAACAATTCATTGTAGATTAGAAAGCTATGACAGCGCCACAAATCTGAAGTGTTAAGGTAAACATGATTGGTTTCGATCGATGGCATCAATTAATTTAGTTCTTTGTTCTCATCCATTGATTTTCCTCACCACTACATACTACAAGATTCGTGATATGGGTACAACCTGTCTACAATGAAGCACTTACGGGTTGTAAGCCTTAGTTCCTCAATTTACTTATGAGGCGATGCACAAGATCTACGCAGTGACTTTAAGGTCGAAAAATATTTGTATAATGCGACCTTGTTCTTGTGGTAATGTAACAGATCAACCTCATTGGAACAAAGATTCAATCGTTATAATTTAATTTAATTGTACTTGATTACGATGTGATAATAGACGAGACAAAAAGATAGGGCACGGAGACTAGTTAAGATTGTTGCGATTACCTTTGAGTTGGTCATATTCCTTGTAGATATCCTTGGGAAATTGGTGGTACATTCTAATGCCTTCGAATCATTGGTTTTCACTTCAAACAAATTTATTTTCAAAGAAAGTTGTTGTTGTAATTATAATAGAATACCTTTCAAAGTGTCACATTGACATTTGACATTACCTTTTATAATTTTGGAGCATCGTATGAAGCAAAGACTAACAATCGATGATGCCATAGATAAAATAATAGTGTTACCAAGATCACTTGTAAATAAATTAATTTTATTCATAAAAAAGTCCTGAATAATTTAGTAAATAATGTATTTGATAAAATAAACACTTAAGAGGTATAGGCGGGGAGGATCCATAGACAATTATAGAGTAATTTTGTTATTGGTATCTCTCGACTTAGCACAAAAAAATCTAAAATTAGTGTACATACATGTCATTGGTTATAAATATGAAAATACATTACCTATGATGTCGAATAAACGGAGAACTTAGAATAAAGAATTACTTTCATAATAAGTGTACTACGAAAGACCAGTGCGTTCATCAAAAATCAATACCTAAATATTATGTTAACTTGTCATAGATAGAATATCATTGGGATTAAATTAAATTCCTAGACAAAAGGGAACGGACTTGATGTGGTTTATGTATCTCTATGAAGTTTGCTAGGTAGGTTATTTTCATCACTATACAGAGTTGCCAAATAACAATAAAAATAATAACCGGCTAATTTTCAAGTAACATAAATTTAAGAAACTAATGACCATAATAATAAATATATTACAGGCTAACATACATACAGATAGATAAATATACGAAGACAAAGGGCCTATTTTGTTTACAAACAAGTAAAAAATGGTTTTATTGTTCATCACGGATATTCGCATTTACTAAGAAAATAAAGGAGATTCTTAAACCTTTCATAAATAAATAAATAGTTCTAATGTTTATCATCCGACTGCCTACTAGTGTTGCCGTAAAATTGATTGTACATCGATTATTAACCGTTATGATAATCGAGAGTGTAAAACGACGCTGATGTAATCCTACTTTATCCAATATAATTGATTATAATCGAATTAATCGATAATATTCTATTTAAATAGAAATAAATGTTATTATTATTGTTATTATTATTATTAAGATAAAACGCATCATAGTGACGAGCAAATCGATCGAATTTAGTATTCTTTAATACACTATAGGTAGGTGTAATTACTTATCAATAGAATTGTCTTGTATCCATAAGATTTCAGGATATAGGAAGGAATATGAAAGAACCTTGAAATTGTAGACTCTCCACGATTTTTCATAAATCTCTATCACAGCCTTATAGAACTTGAGTTACTACTACGTCAAATAACAACGTAGGATATAGACGAGTATTTATTGGCCTAACAAGAATAAAAATCAGAGTAGGTAGGAGCGTTCATTACAGTAACCTTCAAAAGCTCTCAAGAAGAAAGTACACAAGTCAAGATCCAAACGCATCCGTGGTACAAAGTGTTGACAAATATCATTGAAATTCCATTGTGGTGCCTCCCCGCAAACCATGGCCCATCTGCTTTCTTGTCCCGCATGCACTGACACGTCATGTGTTCAGGAAGACTTGCTGCGCGCTAACAGTAATGCTGTTCGGGTGGCGGAGTACTGGTCTGGTAAAATTAAGCCATCGACTCGCTAAGAAGAAGAAGATTGAAATTCCGTGCACATCGGAAAAGTAACGGACTGGGGGTTATACCCAAACTAACCTTGAATTTTGATTTTCGTATACTCGTTCTGTAAACAGATCTGCTTTTTATTATGATTCAAAAACTGCCGCTAGTTTTTTACTGGCGTAAAACCGACATTGATATTCTAACTGCATACTTAAGTAATGCGTAATTTTTTAAATTAAATATGTTGTGTATAATAACAATTTGTTATTGTAAAATAATTACCCTGTTGTCTACTAAAAAAATTACCGACTAAAAATGTATTATGCGATTTAGCATCTTATTCGCGGGACACGCGACCTTGTGTGAGGCTCGGAAATAAATGTATTAATCCTACTAACCAATAAACTCCCCCGGTTTCCCCTTCACACCCAAAGAGATCAGTCGGTGTGCCCATTTTGTGGCGATTGACTGACCCGTAATATCCATAACATGCAAAGTACATATTATTACGAGTATAACCGATATATGACGTAACTTAAAACACATCTAGAATTCTCTTGAGTCTTGTCATGCTAATTTACCGGTTTTCGGAAACATATTTATGAGGTGTAATGGTCTCTTGTCGATGTTTCCACCGACCGGAACTGTCCGTAAAACATATTTGCACACGGCTTGTTTAAATACTTATATGGTAATGAGTCAAGCCTCTAACAAACAACCTTGGACAATAGGTATTATGTTATAGTTTAAAAGACTCGAAAGTTCTTTTTGTTTTTAAAAATTAAGAAACAAAGTAATACGATTTTTTTTTAATTTATGCAAAGTAAAAAAGAGTTAAGTTTATACATGACGGGTGTTTGTCAGGTCTTCAGGCGTAATAGATAAGTTACTTTTTAACTTCTTAAAAAATTAAAGCAATCCTATAAATATCCAATAAAGTAGGTTAGCCTCCAGAATGCAAGACATAAGTCCCTAACATTTAAACCAGCTGTTCTAAAATGCAACTTTTGATAAAAATATTTTGTTCGTCCCGATCTTAGAGCATTAAAACCATTAGAACAACGAGGCAATATAATTTGTAAGCAGTAAAAAAAAGTGTTAGGTATTATTGTGTTGTATAACTCCGCTTAGTTACTCATAATCCGATTAGGTAGGACTTAAAGACAGTTTTTATTTAATGGGCAGTCAACTTATACACTTAATGGCGCATCGACCCCTGTTCTGGTCTCTTATTTCCAATTCAAAGAGTCTTATTTCTTTTATACGCCTTCAGCTGTTGTGAGACAAGATTACCGACTAACTACTACACAGACAATGCGTCTCACTCTAATAAGGAATAAAGCAATCCTGTCTCATGTGTACTATGACTGCCAGCACGACGCTTTTGGGACATTGTCCCTTTCAATCTTAGCTAGATTTTTTATACTACTTCAGTTGGCAGACAGACACGCAGCTCACCTGATGGTAAGTGGTCACTGCGGCCTATTCCATTGAGGGGCATTTCACCAAGAAGCATCGCTCAATCTTATTGGTTCAATGTGCTGCCAGACTGTCGGCTCATCTGGTATTCGAGCCTTTGGTTTTAAGTTTACTGGCTCTCATTAATACTATATTAGATGTGCTTCCAGAGGCATAAAAGAAGACATCAACCCCACAACCTCCATGGTTAAGGTTAAGGTTGAATCCTTTTTTTTTCGGAGGGGAATGCGTTTATGCACCATAACCGTAGGCTAGCCAGACCTGCGGCCATGTGTGGGACTTGAGACTAAAGCGTCTATTACCCACTAAACTCCTCCGGGTTCCCCTTCACACCCGATTGGGACGAGCCGGTGCCAGCCTTGTGGCTATTGACCAGAAAATTGAATCCTGAGTCGCCGGTCAATTAAACCAATAAAATACTAGTGTCAATGTCAAACTATAAAAACAGTACAAATAAAGGTCATCTTTATCAACATTTTCGGAACAAATGATAAAATATCAGTAGCGTGTCTGATCTGTGTCAGATTGATGTGATAAATTGATTATGCCAAGCAACAAGTCTAGGGTTCACTTAGGTATAATGATAAGATCAAAGAAATTAAACTGATCGTTAATTCGCTCGTGCGCAATATTACAATATGGCGATAACATAATGGTGATTGCGATAATCGTTTATTCACGATAACGCTGTTTCTGAGTGCATATAAGTTTGAAACGGTGAGAAGCAACTTATATAATAAAACCGTATATCCGGGCCTTAACCAAACATAAGATAAGTGTTTAAAACGTAAAAGAAAATGCAAATATGTACATATTTTTTATAAAAGATAACCTTGTAACTTCTAGCTTTAAAACTCTACTTGAATAAAAGATAAAGTTTTATGAATAACATTTTCTTATATCTAATAATTATAGAAAGGTAAAAGACTTGCTATTAATCATAATAAATATGTCAGAACATTTGGGAGACAGACGCAGCCCACCTGATGATAAGTTAGATGCATTAGTAATGTTACATTACCATGCATGAACTGATATTATAAGAAGAATAGAGCACAAAATAGAGATTGTCAAATTACTACACAAGTGCGTGATGCACTTATTATATTTTGTAAATCACACCAACCGTTAAGCAAACCAACCTAATGAAATTAAACACGCAAGGCACACTTAATACAAACTGCAGTGTTTTGTTTTTAAAAAAATGCAACTCCGAAAAATTCCGTTTGACGTCACAGAAAAGGTACCGTCGGATTCTTACAGTTTATTACTGTACCTCGTTTATTTTTGGATTCGAACTAAATATAGCATTAAAAGGCACACGTATGAATTGCCTCAACTCAACCTTTATAAAGCAAAAGATTGGGGGCCCGTTCACCAGTGTAAGATGGTTCCTGATAATTCATCGATCAGAGGACAAAGATGCTGTCTTCTATTTTTGAAAATTGATAAATAAGACATCATCTCTAACAAATACATATTTAGGAACCTATATATCAGGGGTTAAACTGACCCTGGTACTCGTAATCTTCGCTTGATTCCGTTTACTGACAAGAATACCCATATCTAAAAATTACAGTCTTATGTTAAAACTTCAAGCACTCAACAGAAAATACAAGTCGGCAAAAAAACTATCTCATTTACCTTTGATTTGAAGACACTTCCCTTTGTTTTTAAACTATGGATTGGGATTCTGGGTGTGTCGATATCCCGATTCTCAAGTGATGTGTTATAATGCCCAAGGATTATATTTTAATGGAACTCATACTACAATAGATCATTCTATTCCAACTGTCACAACAGACAGGTCTTATTGTCTTATCCATCCAGCAGCATCTATTACCATCAGCTAAGGTTATCCTCAACGCAGCCTCACCCTCGGCCGCGTGGCGCAACACGCTCGGACGTGCGCGCGCGCGACCTCCCGCAGAGGTCGCCGCCTGACCCGCGACACGCGGTACAACACATGCTAATCACGAGGATATTAATTAACACATTGTCATTCAAACGCAAAACTTTGCTCAATATGTAATGTCATTAACGACGCCTAATTTGTTTGATTTAGTTTATCAACACGATTAAGTAGAGTAAGAGGATTTTGTTCTTTCTAAGGGAGAGTTTTAATTTTTTTATGCTTCTTTAGTGACTGGTTTTACTTTAGTTGATCAGAAAGACCGGAAATGGTAAATGGCTTATGTGACCCTTTCCTCGACAATGTAACTGTATCTTGAACAGTAATGATGCTTGTTTCAAGTTTCGCTGCATATGTCTTACCAACAATCCTACCTACATTAAGAAACGTTGGTAGCTCAATTGTCATACAAAGGTCACTGGGCAACTTAGTATGGAAATATTATTGGTACTGTCAAAGACTTCAACAACACCCCAAGAGGATCAAACCTGTAAATAATTTCATCATCTGTAAATATTATTCACCATGTCTTAATTCATCAAAATATGCATTTCATACACATGTAAATATTCTCATTAAAATTCATCGCTTTTCCGCCGATTCGTATCCATTAGCGAAAGGCAATCCCCTATTAATCTTAAAAAAAAAAAAAAAAAAACAACGCATCTTTAAAAAAAATATATCTAATCTGCCGTACTCTAGGCGGCAATAGCCAGAGAACAAAAAAAAAACTATACCCAAGGCCTACAAAAACAAAATTGGTTTGGATGTTTAGATAAACTTCCCTAGTTTACGAAGATATAAATAAAATGCCCAAAAATTAAAAATAAAATATGAGTAATATCCTCTAGTGATAAGACATTTTCAGACTATTTGCATTGAAGGGGTGTCTTGGTTACACGCTGGAGCAACTGAACTCGTCGTGTTCGTCTGCCCCCTCTAACAATACAAGTCTGTTCGGCACCTAAAGATAGTTGTTTTTTAGATTTCTCCCGCGTTTAAAAAAAAAGAACAACACAAAATGAAATGTAGGCTAGCACTCATTAATTTACATATCATTTGATATCTGTAGGAAATATTTCGAAGACCGGGTCAGATTATGCCCAATGACCTTTGACCGCCTCCGTGGAACAGTGGCTAAGCCGCTCGGGTATAAAGACACGGAGGTTGTGGGTTCGATTCCCACCTTGGGTCTGGTTGGTGGTACGGCTATTTCAGAGTCCGACTGCCTAGCTACCACATGTGAAATCTGCCGCCATAACAGCTCTGATTGTGTTCAGGCAATATTAATGTGGGAGCCAGTTCACTTGAAATCAGAGGCTCGAAGATCAGATGAGCCTAACAGTCTGGCAGCACATTGAGCGACGCTTTCAGGTAAGCGTCCCTCAATGGAATAGGCCGCAGTGGCCTCTTACCATCAGGTGGGCTGCGTGCCTGTCTGCCAACTGAGTATAAAAAAATAAATAAAAAGAAACAAATGAGAAATGAAGTCGCATGGGAAAAGTCTTTTAATGATCTGTTCAACTTCGGCCGTGACTTTCAACTTGTTCGCGCATTTGTTGACATTTGCAAAGGGCACCTTTATGAACGCCTCGTATTTCCGAATGTGAAGTTCCAACACCAATGTCCTGCGAAAAGTCAAATGTATTATTATTACTATTAACGACACGCTAGTAGGTACCTTGTACGCCTTGTAGGTTAAATACCTGGTTCCATGTCTCGAGGTTTTGGGTTCAGTTTCCGGGCTAAACAATAATTGTGTCGTTTGTTTCAGACATAGCGCATACCTATTCGACGAGCCATTTGGTGTAATGGTCGAGAAGTCGGCTATTACACCAGAGGTCGCGGGTTCGATCCCGCACGGTACAAACATATTTTGTGTGCATAAACATGTCTGTTTGTATCGGTTTCATTCATATTAACATCATTTCAATAGTATTTGAGAGTTTTGCTCTTGTTGGTGAAGCTATTTCCATTTCTCCCTAAAAGCCTTTCTTTAAGCTATCTTATATAAATATAAAATTTTATATTTTAAGGGATTTAATCAACGGCGCAAAATGGTGATACAGGAAGTAAAGTTTACAAGTAATTAGCAAATTAGTCCTATTTTGGTGGTAGGTATCTTATCAAAAGTGGAACAAACTTAAATTTAAAGTAGCTGAAAATAACTTATGTTTTAATAGCTCTACTGTCCACAGTATCTTAGCCAATCTAATTATTAAATTTTATCTTTAAATAAAATCATTGACTAAGTAGAAAGCACTACAACATTGGATGAATCACTGTTATTGGTAATGATTACAAATCTAAATACATTTGTAATCTTATCACGCTATCTTACTTCTTACTAATATTTTTTATGAGGTTTGTCGGCATGGATGGATATTTGTTACTCATTCGCGCGAATTCTTCTAAACGGATTCGGATAGGAATAGGGACAGCAGCAAAAAAGCCGCTGGTTAATGCTAGTATATTAATAAATTAAGAAGACACTTGGTCAACATTGAGTTACAAGTACGTAATTGTAGTTGTAGTTCAATGGTCAACATTTAACCATACCCATTGAACTACAATTATGACCATACCAATATTTTTGATGCAAAAGTAACTGAACCAATTTAGCAAAGGTTTGTTTATCTATACTAATATTGATTTGATTGTTTGTTTGTTTGAATTGAATAGGCTCCGAAACTACTGAACCGATTTGGATAATTCTCTCACTGTTAGATAGCTACACTATCCCCGGTGAACATAGGGTACTTTTGATCCCGGAAATGTGGGGGAAAGAGGGGGATATTTGAAAAAAGAAATTACGCGCGGGTGAAACCGGAAGCGGCGGAAGGCTATGCACCATAACCGCAGGCTAACTAAACCTACTGCGGCCGTGTGTGGGCCTCGAGACTAAAGCGTCCACTACCCACTAAACTCCCCCGGTTTCTCCTTCACAACCGATTGGGACGAGCCGGTGCCAGCCTGGTGGCTATTGACCAGCCCATGATTGATAGTAGTGGCCTTGCTTTTTGCGCCGGGGATCGTGATGTCATGTTTGTGATACCTTTTTTTGCGTCAGGAAATGCTGTTACGGACCGGCCCGGCGTCCCTGACAAAACGGACGCCGGACCCCCCCCCTGCTAAAGCCGGGGGTCACTCAGGTCAGGGACGGAGGTTTGTCCCGAGCGGTGTGTCGGAGTCGCACTTCGGCCCTACCGACTAAAACCTGACGATAAACCTCTCAGCGCTGTGAGGGGGAATTCTTTCACCGTTGAATAGCTACACTATCCCCGGTGAACATAGGGTACTTTTGATCCCGGGAATGTGGAGGAAGGGGGTGAAACCGCGGGCGGAAGGCTATATACGAGAAACGCGAAAGTTTGTAAGTATGGATGGATGGGCGTTTGTTACTCTTTCACGTAAAAATTACTGAATTGATTTCAATGAAACATTACAGTAATATAACTTATACATCAGAACAACACATAGGCTACAATTTATAAAGATATTCCCGCGGGATTACATCCTATAGATCACGCGGGAGAAGCCGCGGGCGGAAGGCTAGTAAATTATAAATATGTTTTACGAATGTATGGAGCCCCGGCCTGGATATTGTACATTATAGTTTATAAACTAAATTATTAAATAAAATTATTTTAACCTAGTATTTCGGCTCATTTTGGCTTAAATAATTTGTAAAAAAACATTAATAAACATAACACAGGCAACACGCCCCGGCCCTTCACAAGACTGAGGCCCTATTTTTCCCAGGGCCTCGGATGCGTGTCCCTCCAAATCCGCGGATTTATTGACGGAGTGGAAATAAGTGTGAATGCCCAGATGAAGTATCTAGGCCTTGTCCTCGACCCTTTAAAAAACTGAAAATACATATATAAACCTTACTATTTTTTACATGATCTCTAGATTTTTCCTCAATTTTGAAGGATGTGTACCATGTGCAGGCCGGATTTGAAACATCTCCTTTGATTTTTCACAAAACAAGGGGATTTAAGCGGCTCTTGGCGCCTTAAAATATGGATGACATTGACATTGTCTGGCAAAGTCAAAACAAAATACCATTAACTTTTTTAAATAATTCAAAACATGTTGAAGTGTATGTACTGTGCGCACGAGTATTGTAGTAATATTATAATAATATGTAAGTTGTACTAGAAGTATTGTTCACGTCTGCATACAATGAGCCCGTAATAGGTATGTGATGTCTAAAGAGGATATACTTTAATATTTTTAAAAATATATGTATACCTACATATATCTTTCAAATTATAAGGATATATTGCTGACTATATGTTTCTGTTTTTTACTGATCTCTCTCTCCGATACTGCGGAAAAATAATTTCTTCAAGGGGCAACAATCAAATAAAAAACAATAAGATGTAATTCATTATTGCCTCTCAAAGTGCCATTACCTGTCAAAGTGTGATGTCAATTGTCAACCGTGCCTGGTTTTTTGTGAGTATAACCCTATCAACCAAGTGTTGCTATAACCATAGCTAATGTGGCGCCTCCAGAGCAGGTATTTTATTTTCTTGGTCAGGCTTTAAATGCAAGAGCAACTATGTCTGTTTTTACAAAAAAAAGACACGTCACACAATGTCCCATTACTTCCTCTTCCACAAATAAAGTCTAAAACAGGAAAAGTATTGAATCTTGGCGCTTTTACCTTAGTTAGCATATGATGTGTCTCCCTTCCTTTTGACCACACGCCTTGTAGTGATTCATCGCCTCATTTCTCGGTACCCCAGCGCCTGTGGTGCCTGATAAGAACCACTCGAGAAACTAGTGATCCAGACACCATAAATCTGCCTTTACATTACATTTAATTTCAGAATTTATTTTGTACTATGATCTCATAAACGGATGTTACAAGGTTAATTACTTTTATATATGAATTATTTCTAAGCACCCAGCCGATACATGTAACATTATAAAACAAGGTATAACATACGGTGTATAGTGCGACAAACTTATCTGTTCCGGTGGCGGCGTCACTACTGTCGATTTAGAACTGTCATTAAATATCGTTTTTGCATAGCATTTCACGTAGTTCCAATTTTGGCCACCGGAACCGATAAGTTTGTAGGTCTATACCTATTATAAAGCGCCTCTTAATGTTGCATAAATATTTATCAGGTGATGGCCTATTTTTAAACTGGTTGGAACAACAACACAGCTCAGTCTAAGGCTGATCTAAAAATATTATTAGGTCACCGAACGAATTGTTGTACCGTTCTAAACGAGTGTCCACTTTAGGAGACAGAATTCAAATAGGTATGTATGACCGTAAACAGAATGTGTCACCTGTTACAAATTCGAACACGAAACTGAAATCATGACCTCATAAATGTAATTTCCCACTGCTAGTAGAAAACTTAAGTCATTCAAAATCTCACTAAATAGAAATGATGTTATTTACAGTACAGTTCAGACTTTCATGGTATGGGTATGAGAAACAACATAAAACCCACATTATACACTTACAGGAATATCGCAGATTTTCATCACATAATTTTTGTCTCGAGTGGGATTCGAACCCGTCCCGAGACACGTCTCGGGACGGTTTTGGTTTCTGGCGTATAGGTCAGGGTCACTACTATTTGCGCTATCGAGCCAAATGAATTACATTACTTGTCATTATGTTGGTAAATGGCAAATGGACTAATCTGAAGGCCACGTAGATAAATCATAGATCCACATTAAGAAAACAGTTCAAAGACCCACACAAAACAGCCACCACCAACTGGCAATTTTCTCACTGAACTGAATGTTGTCACTCTTACATTTCACATAATATATGAGCTGTCAAAAGTAACAATATAATACTAGCCCAAGTATTCTTACATTTCATAGTTTTTACTTCATACAAAAGCTGTATAAAAACAATAACTTAAATCATGTCTTCGACCTAAGTATTAAATTGGCACGTTTATTAAAACGGGGCCAAAACATTTATAGGTATTGTTGACCATTCGTCAAGCGTGACCGCTTTCCTTGATGGAATCGGCGCCGCATCGAGTGCAAAGGAAGAGCATCCACAAGCCACATCCCTATTATGTCCAATCCCTGCACAATGAGCTGTTACGAACATTCTGGAGAGCGATCGAATGATGTGTTACATCACCGTGTTACCGCACAGATAACGATTGTGTTACCACAGTACATGCAAGGTGTACTCCAGGGATACTCAACTAGCGTGCTATTAGATGTTTGATTTGCTAATACCAAAAACTAATACCAATGGTATATGTTTATTTTCGTAAAGACTGGCTTTGTTTTATGACACGGAGAATAATAACAAGTAATCACTGTTCACCGGTGGAAAACGATAATGACGAAAAAAATAAGAGTATTAAGTAAAAAAAGATTTTGATAAAATCTGTGATTAAAACAACGACCTGTATTGTAATCACAAACTCAGGAAAAATATTAACCATATCGGCCAATCTGTTCTGAAGTTTATCTACTTTGTTTGTCCCGCAAAAAGGACAAACATTTATGTTTTTCTTGTGACTGGATATTTACCTACTTATTTATTAGTAGATGTGGTATCTTCGTTTTTCATAAACCACCATCTGAAAAACGAAAGAAAGAGACAAGATCAGTTCAACTTAGAACTAAGAATACGATAGAATAGACCACTATTACTAGACATGGAGATTGATCTAACATGATCAAATTCAGCGTTACGAAAATTTGGGAATTTGAAACTATGCGAGACTTAAAATATAGGGAGGATCTACTTTTCTCCATCAATTTACTATATCAATGCGAGTGTGGTCTCGAACGTTCGGGCAAGGAAAGATACATATATAATTATTAGGCTTATTGAGAGCCACTGAAGACCTTTAATAGCAATGATGTTATATGCCAAAAATTATCATTATTTTTCATTTACCATTCGAGACCCGAAAATTATGTCAAAGTATTTAGACCACTCAAAACCACTTAAGAAAAAATTACTCCATATATAATATCTTCTTTTGTGTAGCAAAAGCCCTGTCATAATCGCCTGAATGTTCCAGCGATAAGGACACTTTTTCTGTTGACTTTATTTATGGAATACACAAGTACTTTCTTAGACAAGGCTGTTATTTGTACGTTGCAAATAAACATTTTAATTCCGCTGCAAAATTGAAAGAATGAGCAGTCGATTAATTTAACGTTCGACTTATCATACTTTCGACGAGGCGTCATCGACAAATTGTAATTTGACGAGATGATTTTCTAAATAGAATAGTGAACCCGTCTGCGAGAGCTACGGTAGCTGAGAGAAAAAAATAACAATGTTAGGATAGCTCAAAGAATTCATCATCTTCATCATCATTTTAGTCAAACGATGTCCACAGCTGGACATAGGCCTATCCCAAGGCCTCTCCTCAAAGAATAAATTTTATGCATTCTATTTTTTTCACCTTAAAATGTCTGAAGCGATCATCAAAAGAGTTTCCTTGGAACGTATACGTCGAGATTTTAACTCTACTTCTAAAAAGATGCCATTTATGGGAAGCTAGTATTAGAAAACATATTCATATACATAACTATACACTGACGTGAACAAGTAACGTTAACATAGTCTATCAAAACTTAACGATCATCAAATTTCTAAACCAATTAAATATAATTAAAAACGAATTAATATCGAAAGCAATACCCTTTTAAGTGATCATTGTGATTTAATGTAAGTACAATGACCTTATCAATATACATCGTGATCAATATAAGATTGATCACATGTACACATGTAAAAATGATTTGTTTTATTCTGACCATTTTGACCAAGATCTCATGCTCATGGTATGCAGGTATTAGGTTGGTCAATAGCCAGAAGGAGAAACCGGGGGAGTGTAGAGGATAGTGGAAGCTTTAGTCTCGAGTCACAGAACATATACTCATACTATAATACATATACTGCGGTTATGGTGCATAAACGCATTATGCAAAAAAAATGTATGTAGGTATAACATGGCTGACACAACATTTGAACATCAACCTGAACATTTCTGAAAACTGGTATCTTTTGTCGTGATGTAAAGCAGGTATTGTTATCTCAAAATACCGATTAAATAAAAATACAAAAAATTTACAATTATTAGTTACAGTGACAATACCAGTGACAGGGTTCAGAATATTGTTATCTACCGAAAAGAAACAGCAAGACTCTATTGGTTCTGTTTTAATGTCTATAATATATTTATATGTAATATAAAAACATTTGTATAAAACAAATGTTTGTAATTGATTCGTATTATTCAATCGAACTTTAGCGTGATTAATAATTTTTTAAACAATCCATCTTCAAAAAACAAAATTAAAGTCTGACAGTCTGTTAAATTTTTGGTACCTGTAATAGGTAGGTCCATAAACGCTTAATTTAAAATTGACATTATCAGCAACGATGACACATAAATTAATTAGGTACAGTGCAATAGCTATTGTCTCAATACTCTTAATTCCGATATTCCAAACATCCACATATAAAGCAACTTCATTAATAATGTTTGGTTTTAATCTTAGATTGAAAGTAAGTTGACATAAGTAATCCTAAAATATTAGGCAAAACTTTGTTTTGGTCCAAGATCATAAGCTTAACAATGACTGATTATCTAAAAACGAGTACCCCAGATATGATATTGTTTACTAAATAACTGATTTATACAGTGCTAATCTACGTTTAGTATAGAAGATCTTTTAATGTACGACAATAATTTAGGACAGCACGGCGCTTAAAATCTCCCAACGTCGTTAGCCTAGTATATTCATTTACGTCAATGCTTCTATCAAACCTTTCGGAAGATTCCAAAACACTGGAAAAATTAAAATCAGGTTTTTTATTAGAATAATATATTTTATTCTCATTTAAAAATAACTCCCAACGCAAAATAGTTAAGATTTTATTTATAAATAGACAGACCGGTTATAAATAGTCGTATCTACCTACGTAATAGTTTGCGTAGATCCTGCGTGTGTTGGAACTATAAAAAAAAGTCGACAAGTGTAAGTTGTCATCCGAAAATGGGTTCCGCAACCATAGCAACTGTTTATAAAAGTATATTGCATCATCGTCCAAATGACTTGAGATAACTTGAATTTTATAAATAAGAACACTCGTAGTATTAAATTGTAAGCACACAAAAATTTATTAATATTTGTTGAACCGGAATATTCTGTTCTTTAGCCGTTCAGTTTGTTATGCCTAGCTATGTTTAGATAACGATATGTATATAGAGGTCAGGTTTCGCTATGCAGAATTTGAAGGCAGAAAGCCAAAAAGAAAGAACCGAACAAAAGATCGAAGACGAAGAGAACGAAATATATAAAAAAATAGTATCATTTTTTTTGCGAGAGAAAGATTTGGAGGAAGATCTTGGGGCCATTCGTGACGGAGGATGACACATGGAGAAGAAGGAAGAATAGGGAAATAGAGAGACTAGTTTCCGAGCCCATTATTGGCGAAATAAAGGCGCACAGACTTCGCTGGCTTGGACACGTGGAGAGGATGAGTGAAGATCGAGTCGAGCGGTAAAGCGAGCCTACCTTAGACGACCGAGTGGTAAACGCCCTGTCGGTCGTCCCAGGTATCGCTGGGCTGACGAGGTGATAAAGGATCTGCGCGAACTCCGAGTGGATAAGTGGCGGGAGATGGCGCAAGACAGACTGAAGTTGCGTCTTTTGTTGTCGGAGGCCAAGACTTATTTTGGGGTCACTGCGCCATCTTATTAAGTATCTTTTTTCGGTACAAGAATTTCGTTTTGTTTACCCTCCCAATTGGTGGATTCTAAAAGAATTCAGACTTAAGAGTAATAGCGTTAAACGAAACTAGATAAAATCGGCTATTGTCCAACAATAAGAATTAAGTCAGTAATTTGTCTTTGAGAACTAATAAGGAACTACAGTGTGTATGAGTTAAGTCTGGCAAAATGACTCTCGGTCAGTTGTCAAAGTAGCCGCTTACCGCTGGATTAATTCCGTATAGTCGTATTTTATAATCTATGATTCCTACTAATATTTATAACTTTTTTTTGTAAAAAATGAAGGCAAACGAGAAAACCAATCTTCCGATGGTAAGTTACACCGTCGACGATATGACAAAGACGCATCACTTAAAGAAAAAATTACCTGTCAGAGTTGTCTGTAATGTTTTTACCACATGACTTTTTATTAGAACTAAGGTTCGATCACCTCTAGACCATGACGTAACGCTTAACTGCGATATTAAATTATCGCCTTTGCGATTATTACTTCGGCAATTTCATGTGAAAATACGGTACTCAGTTACATAGATGACGTAGTGGTATTTCGTCCAGAAGTGATAAAACAAAAAAAAATATCATCATTGTTTTTTTTTTATTGCAATGTGTAACAAGACAAGCAGATCGTACACCTGATGGTAAGCGCCACGTCTGCTCTTAGACAGTTCAGTGCCAAACAGTAAGTAAGCAGTTACTGTATGGCACCGCCCTGCGCCTGCCACACCGAGACGACAGTTATTAGGTCTCATATACCCAGTAATTTCACTTTTGTAATTCCTTTACATGTAAAGAAATGACGGTTAACTCCATTTTCACGAAAAATAGGTATCCTGGACTGGGGGAAATTAGTGGTTAATCATTAAGGGGACTCTGATACTTTAAAATAATTTTTACCAATTATAATTACTAGTCTGGTCTTATTTTCGGCATTAAGTTATTATTGAGACCCTTACACCATATTTAATGACACAATTTGTAACTGTATACTTAGAAAACTAAACATACATAATGCAATGAAATTAAAAGAAATAATTTATTCTGCAAATAGATTATAAAAAAATACTTTTGCACGTCAGTCTTTTTTTACAATAGGTATCGTATCCTGTTAAAACATGCAAAAAGTCATCAGTAAGTCATCACACCCAATGTATCTAATAAAAACTAAATTCTTTCAAACACGTGTTTACACATGCTTCACCATATCATCGGCCAATGACGGAATCCATGTATTTATAACCATGACATCACACGAAGGACCATTGATCGATTTAGATTCAATTATACCTCCATTGAAGAGATGAAGTCTGCTAAAGCGATAATCAAATTAGTCTGTGTGTATTGACATTCAACAACCGCCCTTGACTTTACGCATTTTATAAGAATATCACTTTCATAATTCTTGCTACCGTTATTATGGAATTGTACTGACGCAATTTTGTCATATATTGCAACTGTATTAATAAGCTTCTGCAAAAGTGTTTTAGTTGAACGTTAGTGTAGAAACAAGTTAGTGTCTAGGTAATTTAAAGATTTTTTTTTCTGTAGTAAGCTTTCTACAGAAAAAAACGGTTAGGTAACCGCAGGCTAGCGAGACCAGCAGGCGTGTGTAGGACTCTGGACCAAATATAACGATTTCACTACCCACCAAACTCTCCCGGATTTCGACATTACACCCGAGAGTGACTGACGGACTGGCCCTTTTACATTTTACTTTTGAAAGAAAATGAAGGT
Organism: Mecyna flavalis; assembly: GCA_949319885.1. Classification (NCBI taxonomy): domain Eukaryota; kingdom Metazoa; phylum Arthropoda; class Insecta; order Lepidoptera; family Crambidae; genus Mecyna; species Mecyna flavalis. Next base: position 16,187,891 of record OX439426.1, read on the forward strand.
TCCTATGGAGTACGTCTTTATTAAACAAACAATGATCCCAGGAAACGACAACATTTTTTATTTTCTATGAAAAACTCAAGTGTAGTTATATTAAATAAAGAGATGATATTGTTTTCAACATTATAATTGTTGACTAACATGAACATTGAAAAATGTCAGGGACTTCACTATTTATAAACTTTAGTAAACATGTATTCCTCAGTAGATGCGCGAGTTCTTCAAGCTAATGGAACTTAACCAATAACTTAACATATTTGATGACGTTAGTGACCTACGTCAACAGGAAGAAATATAACAAATTTAATTATGCATGCGAAACCTCATTATGTATTTAGGAAACACATTAAAATAAAATCACATAAAATCAATAAAGCCTTTTCATAGGAAATATATAAAAATAAAAGCCACAACTTTGCAAAAATAAAAAGTTTGCAAAGGTGTGGTGTGGCTACTACTTGATAATGTGTTCTAGCTTGTATATTTATGTTTTTATGATTTTATGACAAAGTAACAAGCACCAACCCCAAACATACAAAATATTCCAAAATATTTAAATAGAAACATGGAATAATTTTAAATCTTTTAGAATAAGTTTATATTATAAATTTAAAACAAAAATTGTATTATGCATGTTTTAGTAGATAGTAAAAGTGAAATAGTATATCCAAAGTTATGAATATTTATGAAATAAAAAGGTAAAAGTTTTGTAAAGTAACACAGCATTAAATGGTTAATGTCCTTATATTAATTCAGTAGACCAACCCACCATCACGCAAGGTGCTGTATAATCTGTAGGTATATCCAACAATCTACTTAGATACACCAACACCAGTCCTATAACACGATTAAACGACATACGTAGAGCCAGCGACACATCAACCAATCTGTAATCTGTCAAATCTATTAGCTATTTCAATTGTATTTTTTGACAGAGATGGGTCAGTTGATTTGCTGTGTAGGACTGTAACCTCTATACAGCTAACGCTATACGTAGGATATCCCAGCAATGGTCATACATAATAATAAGGAGCCCCCTGACGCTAAATGATCGACATAAAAAAAATACAATTCACGGTTCAAGGTACACCAAATAGTACGTCGATTGCTGAAAGTGATACTGTGCAAGTACTGTGAAATTAGAATATTGCATGAAGTAACCGACGTTACCAAACCTTTTATACTCTTTTATTTGGTTACACTTCTATAATACCGCGAGTTACTTAATGCACCGTCACTTGATACGATTGCATGCTATTTAAATTTTACTGGTCTGCTCAATTTAACGATTTCTACGGTAACTTGTTTAACAAGCATTCTATTGAATGCTGGCTACCCTTTCTATACGATGTGGCCTCGTGCCAATAAAATTAATGATTTCCAGTATTAGGAAAAATTTACCTGCACTGCGTACCTATGATAAAAATATTGGAGAGTATACGATTTTTTATTGAAGAAGATGCAATGATTAGGAAAATCGGAGCGTGTGTTCATCCATTCCCATCCTATGCCTGTTTGGTGGTAGCAATTCTAGAGTCCACCCGGATACCTACATATCTTCCGCACAGCCTGAAATCTGCCACCATAAAAGCTTTATCTTTGTTTCGGCAATGTAAAATAAATACATTATATTTACTACATAAACAATACAACCATACAGCTTCACCACCACTTATCCAGTCCCCAGTCAGTTTATAGTAGTGGATTAGAGTGCACTTGTAAGTGGAATCTAATCCATTAATGGATTTGAACAGTGGATTAGAGTGGAATACTCCTTAGTCCATAGGTATTTAAAATTTAGCCAGAGTCGTCCAAATCTGATCTGTGACATTATAATTTTCACATCATAGTACCTACTGGTTTTAATTAAATTACCTAATGATGTTAAAGATTACAAAAAGTCTGTATAAGTGCTTCATCAAATTACCATAACCCACTATATATAGAAATGTTTACCGCTAAGGGTTCTCAGTTTCTTTTCGGTTGACCAATTTTGGACGCCTTATGGTGACGCCATGCCTCACTATTTTACAATGAGTATCTATCGGGTTACATAATTTGTAACAGATATCTGACACAGTTCCCAAGATAATGAATAGTGAGACGACAGTGAAACTAGCGCTCCATTAACGTATACCCACTTAATAACAGTGTAATAATGTTATAATTATTATGTATGTATCGTCATTGTCTGCACCACACAGTGATTGTTTGCATTAAAACAAATACCTAGATGATATTATGAGTTGCAAAACTTCTTTTTCGTAATTCGACCTAGATTGGCGGTTTTGTTTATGAAAGTTCACAAAACAACCAAATTAAATAAAGTTAATTCTCTTTTCTCGTTTTGTTTATTATCACAGACATAAAATCAAACGAATAGCGAACTTCCTTCCTTTTTCTAAACTAAAAACGTGACATAGGAATTTGTAAATGTTACCAATTAAATTTGGTGATTATAACTGCAAACCCGCACGTTAGCATCTGATATAAGGACTTGACAAACCTGCCAGCCAACAGAAAACATACAAAACGATTTAAAAATAACAGCAAAAAAAATCTTAATGTCGGAGACAAGGCCGAGGCCCCTGAGTTTTCTGATTTGCATATTGACGCGAATCTTAACAAGCGGCTTTACATCGATTAGGACGACTACCCATTTTACTTGCCGCAGGACATACGTTACGGTCCCTCAAAAGACATGTTTTGATCACTAAAAATCATGTTATGATCACTAAAATACTGACTAATCATATGACTAATTGACACACGCTACAACAAATGATTGCGAATGCAGCAATGCCTTACTACTCTAATGACAGTCACAATTATTAGCGATGTTCTTTCCGTCGCACTAGAATACATGGATTTTAAGTCTCGTTCGTGTGCTCGGGCGCATTTGTCGATTGAGAGGTCTAGTCTACACTGCCGTTGGGACTCAACTCAACTGTAGTAAAAAAACTCAATAATGGAAAAAACTAATATTATAAATCTGTCGAAATCTTGATAAACTAGGGAAAAACCATAATGACATCTGAGACTTGGCAAAACAATAATATTTTGGTTTTGCCAAGTCTTTATTAAAGGCCTTTGTCGCTGACATCCATCCATTCAACCACTTGTTGGCGGCGCGTGTACAAAAAACTCATTGTGATTGTCATCCGTCGTAAATATGTTTTCAAAATTGGTAGTATTTCTCAAAATTTAAGTCAAAGATTGTATTTTTTTTCATTATGAATGACCTACGCAGACCCGTCGTGTTGTCATCTCACAATCAATAGACGAGCAAAGTCCGAACACCGCGATTAGTTTCAAAACATCAACACAGCATACATAACAAGAGGGGTCGCAGGTCTCCCTCATTAGCTTTGAATAGAGCTCGTGGGTTGCCGACCTCTGGTTGCTAATTGTCCCGTTTCCTGCTTTTTTATATGGATTGGTTATGAAAGATTGCATTGTGTTAAGTACTCATCGCCTGCACAAACAACTATTTAGGCTTTTATAGTCACTGAAGTTAGGTTAACAAATAATTAACTATATGCTTATTTTTTAAATGTTCGATGGGATTCTATCGTCTCGCTGCGAGAAGAACATATTTTCTCGATGTAGTTTTGTATCTTGGTATGTTACATAAGCTACCGGACAATTCCTTTACTAGCGCGTGTTAGGATTCTTGCATTAGCGGCATCTATCGTTGAGTATCAAACGAGAAATCAGGTTTCCACCTAGCCTTAATGCTGGCGCATAGGAAAGATAAAAGTCCGGAACATGACTAAGCTCAGAATAAGCTTTAAGCTCCAAATAATCTGAGTCTTTCACAAAGCCGTTTCAATGGTCCGCAATCAAGGTAGACCTGATTGCCTGAGCCGACCAAACTTCTAAGTCATTTGCATGAACGTGCCCTGTTTACACGCTTTGCTAAAAATAACACGCCTTTTGAGTTATCTTGCGGTAATTAAACCACTTTCATCTAGTGTCTAATCTTATACATAAAATGTTACCACGTGAGAGATAAATCTAAGATAGTGGTTCATTCGTTAATTTGACCTTTTAACACTTCAAGAAGTAGAATCATATTCCGACTAATATTCTTTCGCTTACGACCTCGCCCACTTGGACTTTACTGTCTTGTCTTGTCTTGTGGTTAAATGTCTAATGTCTCAGATACGTTGTCCATCTTTGAGAATATGGTGGGAGGGTCACTCATAGAACACATTACTTTACGCATTCTTAGCCTTAGTAACTACCAAGAAGACTAAAATTACGTAAACAACAAAAAGTATATTGTTTATTTTTGGTTAAAGACTGAGAGTGTAATGAAAGATGCTAATCTGTGAGATTACTGCTTATAGCTATAAGTAGTCTTGGCAAACATTCAAGATTTAATCTAAGTTTATCCAAACCAAATGAATATATTTTAGGCACTGATATTTTATTTGTTTCAGACTAAAAGGGACAAAGACGCCATTTAATCACTTTGTTTACATATAACTGGGTCGCCTGGTGAATTATATTACCTCCGGGGAAGTGCCTCGTTCAGCTGATGATCAGTCTCTCAGTAGCTTTCTCTGGGCTATGTGTGGGACTCATCCATAAAAGGCTGAACCTACCTATTACATTCTGCAGCACCTCTAAGCCTTTACTTGAACCGTCCTGGGATCTAACTTACTTTTTTTGGCCATAGTCAAGCCTGTTTCGTCACTGAAACTGTGATTTTTAAATGTTTTCTCCTCTTCTAAGAAAAGCTATTACTGATCCTGTGATCCTATTTCTTAGTATCATCTACTCTCTGTAATACTATGACTTGCATAGTTATCGCATAGTCAAGGCATCTAAAACCAATAGTTGGGCCACGAATCAATTCAGTTCAGGATTTAGTTAACCTCTTCAGGTTATTCACTTCATTGCGGCCACTATTGTACATACACATGAATCAAGGTTGAATGCCCTCAAAGTGTAAACAATTTGGTATAAATACATTCCAAAGGCAATAGCTATATAATATAATGCATTTATTACCTTCGATATAGTTAATTGTATAAAAATATGCAGCCCTGCATTATGTTAAATGCTGAATTTCTATGCAGCTGGTATTTAGCTAATTTTATAATGACTTCCTGTTCGGGTATCATTGTCATTTACCGGTGTTTACATTTATTTAATATTTATAAATAATTAATTATATAAATAAATATAATGGTGCATCGTATGAATCCGTATTTGATGTAAGCCGATTACTTAAAATAATTACAAAGTTACATAAATATGGAAACATTATATTATCTGTTTACGTTTATATTATTATCTTTGACTAGATTTAAACATTACACACAAAGACTTAGTAAAAAAAATACTCTGAAATGATATTGTCTAGACCACGTTGAAAAAAGGCAACATTGCATGGACCAACTCAACTCAGTAATTGCTTTGTGGTTGTCTGTATGTTACGCTTTGACATTTGGTACAGACATAGGCTAGACATTGAAAAAGGACATAGACAAATATTTATCCCAAAAAAAAACCATAATCCTATTTGTCGTCGCATTACTGTATAGTCCACGCGTGCGAAGCCGCGGACGGAACGCTGGACTGGAAGGTACATATAGGAAATACATTTGAGTAATTTGGGTTGCGAAGTTTCTTCAATATTTATAAAAATAAAATATCGTAATAATTCTTATCTCTAGACAATTGCATCTTAGAGAGATAAGCAGATATCGTATCTAAGGTGGAGATGGTTATGTAATACAATATATTACAGCTGGTTTCAAGATGTTCTCAATTATGATAAATATTTCACGGCAATGTTCTTTCACTCTTTTGTGTTTTTACAATTATGCATTTGGCAGTCTTATTCTTCATTCTTCTCTTTAGTGAAATGATTGAGAATTCGACTGTTTCACCAAAGGTCTGTGAGGGGACGGTCACCGCAAGGTACAAACAGGTGTACAAGAACTTGTCTTTTTGTATCTCTCTAATGTTTCTATATTGGCAACAAAAAGATCACTGTCTGTCACTTATATTAAAAACTATGCTAAGTTTGTTTTAATCAGAAAACTGTATGGCTTGAAAATGCAGTATATAAGTGTTGATTGTACGAGTATTGATCAATATTGTACAAAACATGACTGAATCTAATTAATTAATCTTATTATTAAATAAGATAATAATTAATAAATTCATCAAAATATTTACAGTCAGCGTCAAAATGATCTGAGTGTTCAAAACCACCAAAAATATCTGAACATTTGACAAAAATCAACCGTACCTTAAGACGTAAAGGTGCTTTTTCATTTGTTGTTTGAGGACAAATGACCACAAACTATTTACACCTTCACCACATATTTAAAAGTATTGCGCTAAGAGTGATTTTGGTCAAATGTTCAGATATTTCTTAGTGGGTTTGAACGTTCAGATCAGTTGCACAATATCGTTATTATATACAGATATGAGTAAAATTGCAGTATGTAATCGATCTTCATATCTCTATAATCTCGACGTTGGTTGTTATCTGTCGCACGTGCGTGTCTGAGATGAACTTCTTTACAAAATAAGATGGTTTGGATTGATTGTAAAATCTAACAGTCAAGTGAAAGGAAATTTTTCACGGCTACTTTCGTTCGATGTGTATTTTACATTATTGATACAAAAAAAAACTGTCGTTTTTTGGACACATATACATAGATTTAAAGCTAAAAACACATAGCACCTAAAATTTACCATGTTTGGAACAATATATTAGCCATTAATATTTCAATGATATTAGCAAATTATAATTATATGGAGCAATATGATTTATAAATACCGATTATCCACGGAAACGTATTATCTTGAGTTCTTGAGAATTAAATTTAATAAAAAATACCAAAAATGTCGATATTTAATTATTTTTTTAGTCTTATTTTAAATTCTGTTCTTTGATCTTACTATAAGATACGCAATTTATAGCATACTAAAATTAAAATCAAAGTCATCTTAATACACGGACACTTTGCACACAGGTCTTTATTGATACACTTCACTTGCAAATCTTAAGATAACCAGTACATACTAGAGCTGTGTAACTCTTTACTGAAACGACTCAGTGATTCGAATCTTTTAAATGATCTACTGATAGATTCGGATCAGCGCCGCATCAAATGAATCTTTGAATCAATTGGATCTCCGTCTCTTTCGGTACGCGTCGATCAATGCGCTCACTGAGTCGCTGATACGAATGATCGCAAGATCCACTGTTCGGAATACTTCGGAAAGATTCGGGCGGACGGAATCGGATCATTTGAATCAATTGGATCTCGATCTCAGTTCGGTACGCGTCGATTAATGCGCTCACTGAGCCGCTGATATGAATGATCGGAAGAGTCACTGTTTGGAACGATTCGGAAAAAACTCGGATTAGTTTAATGATTGTTTTTTTACATTTTATTGATAGTTGATAAAATTTTACGAATTATGTAACAAATATCAATCGAAGACAATATTTACTGGTATTGTATGTTATATATTAATTATATTATTAATATTATTTCTTTATTTTTTCTCCGTTGTTTTTTGTTTATTAGCACTACCTACTATCCTATTCTGCTTAGCCCTAGGGCTGACTGGTAGAGAATGTCATGTAGCATTGAGTCCGTCTTTTGTACCGTTGTGTTGTAGAATAAATAAATAAATAAAAGCGAGATTGAAAATTATTTTCTTAATAATTAAGCTCTCTGATCTAGTTGAGAATCGATGATCCAAATGATTCAAAAGATGCGTTTCACTGATTCGAATCTTTGAACTGATTCAGATGCAAATGATCCAATCTTAAACAAGATACGTTTTTTCCACGCCTAGTACATACGCTTACATAAACATTGTTACAGCGACTGACCTCTCTCTGAACGTTACAGTCATTTAAGTATATTAAACTATCAGCCGCCTCCGCGGTTTTACCCGCGCGTAATTTCTTTATTCAAATATACCCTTTCCCTTCACATTTCCGGGATAAAAAGTACCTTATGTCACCCGGGGATAGTGTAGCTTTCCATGAATTTTTGAAATCGGTTCAATAGTTCCGATACAAACAAACAAACAAATCTTTCATCTTTAATAATATTAGTAATATAAAGTCCACTTTCATTAACAAAGTAGAGTCGGAAACTCGTTCGTAAACTCCGTCTACTGTCCTTTTAAGTTGTCTATAACTATAGTCTATAGACGGTTTATTGCAACAGCTAAAATATCTATGATACTCAAACTTTATGATCGGGAATAATTTAGAGATTTCTGATCCTAAATGGGAAATAGAAGCCAATATTCATCTTCAATCGTTAGGTTAAGGCTAGCTATTCAAATATTTATATTTGAATAGCTTAACCTTATCCAAGCAAATCTTCTTCTTATTCTTTCTCTGACTAGGTATTTCGTTTCGATCTAGTCAGGGTAGGCTAGGCACTATGAACCAGATTTAACGAGCCCAGTTATTATATTGGAACGGTTGCCATCTGGATCATCATCAAAATCTATATATATAAAAGAAAGTCGTGTTTGTTACAACACTTATAACTAAAGAACGGCTGGACCGATTGCCATGGTTTTTGATTTGTTGGATTTGTTTCCGTCCCGAATAGCAGAATACATTTTAAAAAGAAAGGATTTTGATCAATTCCCACGGGAACGGGAACCACGCGGGTGAAACCGCGGGCGGCCGCTAGTAGCAAATGAATAATTTATTTACCATAATATTTATATAAAATCAATAGCTGCGTTGGTTTGTCCAATCCGTACTTGGCAAGCGTAGTGAATAAGCTTGCTTAAATTAATGGACTGATATTTAACTGTTAAACCACAGTGAAAAATATGAATTTTTGCCTTTTCAACAATGCGTATTTTAATTCCAAAAATAAAATGATTATTGCCTTGACAGTTATTTTTTCATTAACAGTACCTACTTAATATTGGATACCCTATTGATAGCTAGGATATAAATAAAAATGAAAAATGAATAAAAAATAATACTCTTTCTTTTACAACTTTAAACCGAATTAGATTGTTAAATTGAAAATATACTTAATCATAACTGGTACCTACTATCACACGAGACACGCGATATTAAATTCACGGTCACATTGTCGTTACGGTAGCAGGCATTTACTTTCAATAATGTATTAAATTCACTATGCACTATTGAAGCTTTAAATAAGCAAGAAAGCACATTAATTCAACGAAGTCACACTTTGAAAACCACAAGGATATTGACCTATTTTGTATAATAAAATAGACGCTTTTTTATTTCGCCTAAATCGATTACTTTTAGAAGAACAACATTAACTTTGGATCTACACATAACTACTGGTTTATTCATTGTCTTAAACACGTGTTTATAAAAAGGCAAGACTATTCGTCATGCAGTTATGTTATAAAAACGTATGCTAAAAGACAATTACATATTATGTTGCTATTAATTAACACATCAATTGTCAGTTTACGGCAAAACATAGCTACAACACATTGCACATTTCTCAAATACAATCTTGTTACTTCTAGTCCTAAGTATAATTTGATTTGTACAGACGACAGCACATCAGACTACCTTAATCTGTCAAATTTCTACAATCAATTTGAGCATTATTTACTTTACATAGAGTTCTCTTTCAATTGAGAATTTTTGACAGCTTAGGGTAGGTTGATCTGCTGCCGTTCGTACATCACTTATAAACGGTCACGCACACCTATTTAATTGGCAGACTTATTTACAGCGGTCGATTGAATTCTCTATCAGCCTAACACCCCGTCAGTTTCACCAGTGCTCCACATAGTTCACTTTCAACTAACTACGTAGAGTCGGAAGGTAATCACCTCATGCAACCTACTGACCTATTATTGTACGGTCGGTTGACGCCGATTTTGGCACAAGTGCCAGGTAGGCATACTTGTAGTACAGATAGAAATTTAGTACATAGTAAAGACTAAAGATCATAGGGACGTTCCAATCAACTGTTTATTTTGATGTGGCATTTAGCTTATATAGGTCACGCCATTCCTAAGAAGAAGTATATTTATATTGTTATGAAGTACATATTTATTTACTTCTGAAACATAAATAAAATAATTATATCAATAAATATCTTTGAACATTATTCACACGGCGCCGTCTACGTCTGGTCAAGCCCTGAACTAAGCATAGCCAGATGCCAGATAACAAATAAACAAATACTTATATTTAACACATTACCTACATACCGCTTAGATTATTAGATGTAAATACCATAATAATAATAGTTTATACAGAAACATAAAAACTATCTATCGCAAGCTTTATGCTTTGAAAACGTGTTAAATACATAATATACAATAATAAGCAAACGTTATGAGAGGCTATTATTATGCGCTAAAACAAAATTAATAGACATTGATGATATATAAACTTATCCATTTTTAAATTAAATCTTACAATGTTATAAATATTTTTTCATGCATGATACAAAAAATTGTTAAGTAAGTACCTACAATAATAAAATATTTTATTTTTCTACGAAAACAGTAATTAAACTTATGAGCTTTCATATTTTAAGATTACAAATATTGGGGCTTTATGATTTTATTTCAAGACTGCGTCAAAACATAATTCTTTAAGAAATTTTATAAAATATATTTTTAAGATCGTGCACTAATAAAACAAATCACAATGTATAATATTACAATAATAGCTAATAGCTCTGTTTGACCACGTTCGCATGCAGTACCAAACTACTAACCTCATAGATCCAAGCAACGCAATGCAAAAAAAACTGAAAAAGTAACCTAATCTAGGAAATAAACTCGAGATCACGGGTGTGTAAATTACAAAGCTACTATCAGCGAAAAATTAGTAAACATAAACATACAACAAAATTCGGAGCGTCTCTAGTGCGTAACGGCTGTCGCAATCGCTTCACGCCCATCATACATGACCGACACGTGAAGTACGCCGCGTGAAGTCACTCATTGAGGACACCCACTCCCAGAATAGAATGTGGCGTGATTGGGCGTGTTCTGGTGACGTCATCACGAACAGCTTGTCTACAGTAATTTCGATTCCTCGACGTATCGGGGGTGTAACTCAGTGGTAGAGTGTCTGCTTCGCATGCTGAAAGTCCTGGGTTCAAATCCCAGCTCCTCCACAGTACTTTTTGTCAGATTTTATTTTATAATATAGATTAAGACTACAAATGAAATTCTATTGTTATAATAACATTTTGACAAAATATTTATGCGGTATACAGAACGACTGTAGGCAAGACGGCGCACCAAGAGCCTATATTTTTTTTCTCATTTTATAAGGCATGTCATAAATATTTCCACATAATAACTAGTATTATACAATAACCCAATCACAATATTCGTATAAAATGCATGAGTAGTTAATTTTAAACCATTTTCATTCGATCGAAAAAAATGTTATACCGAAGCGCAATAAACCAACAGCTCCAACATTAGTCCATAAAACCATTGATTAAATTTTTAGACCACTAACGCCATCTATACAGAACATTACGTATAAAATACTGTCAGTAAGCAGAATATGCTTATAATAGATGCTTTATAGATCTTTAAATCGTTGGAATTCATGAATGGAACTTTTTTCCAAACTGCTATTTACGGTCTCATTTTCTTTTAATAGCAATTTATTTTGGAGTATATCTTCGTTTGTAAGTATATTTTAGGCTTATAGCTTTTTGATCCTGAATGACCTTCTTATTCATCTGCGGATAGAATAATGTTAATGTTTTATGATTACTTACAATTGGTACGGAGCCATCTATGGTTTCCTCAACGCACTAACACCAGCACTGTATCATCCAATTATTGATCATTATTTTCTTTTCATCGACACACACAATTAATTTCCAGGACAGATTTTTATTTGTCAAATAAGCGTACATGAAGTGGCAGTGGGCTGGCCATATCAGCCGTAGAACCAATAACCGTTGGGGTAAACGGGTTCTAGAGTGGAGAGTTGGAGACCGCGTCTCGGTAAACGTAGTGTAGGACGCCCTCAGGCCAGGTGGAGCGATGATCTGCGCAAGATGGCTGGCAAGAGCTGGATGCGAGTGGCCGAGGATCGATCAGCGTGGCGAGCATATGTAGAGGCCTATGTCCAGCAGTGGACTGTCACAGGCTGATGATGATGAAGCGTACATTATCACCACAGATAAAAAATATGCTGTAGGTTACCATAAAAAAAAGGATTCAAAGAAATGAAACACACCTTCCGTATTTAATATTTTAATGAAAATTCAACTAAACGTATAAATCTTATTTATACTTACATTAAACAATAATTGGATAAATATTTACAATCCTCAGCTGGGACGCTTACAATGCGCGCCCCAAAATTGCACTAACAAAATATTGGGCCCTGGAGCCCTGTCTGGAAGACCGGGGCCCGCGCTACCCCCGGTGCTTAGCGACCTTTGTCAAACGATTTGCTAACCCTTTATGTGGGGAAATGTCCCCAAGGCGATAAAACAACCAATTCAGTCACAAACTAACGACAGAGATAAATGGATTTTTAATTTCTTGGTATGTGAATATGCCAATTATTAAGGGTTAGGGAAGTGAGAAGTTACGTGTTGTTAGGGTTTTAATGCCACTTCCGTTGGCTTGGCAGACAGACAGACACACAGCTGCCCTGATGGTAAGCGACCACTGCGGCCTTTACTTACTATTGATATAAACTCATCAAGTTGAAGAATACTTGTTAGTATATGTATTTTTTGAGTCTATTGAACATTTGTTAGAAAACAAATTTAATGGACCTTTGCCTTTTCATAAAGGTAAACAAACGCAAAATTAATAAATATCGTCCATCTTAATTATTTTAGAAATACTCATTAATATATTCTAACAACGAATATTTGTAATTCACCAAATAACATTTAACCTGAAGTAGCGCGCGTGAGTATTTCTAAAAAATAAGTTGACAATTTTAACTAAAACATGTAAGTGTATAATAAAATAAGACCGCAGCCGCTTTTCATGCAGCGTCATCTAGGCCAAAATTAGACATTTTAGACAAGATACGATTTGAGCATTTTTTGGTAAACCGATAAATGTTATACATAGAAAACAACCAACTGTAGGTATTTGTTGAGTGCGAAAATCAAATCCTCTGGAGCCAGTTTCAGTAAGGACAGATAAGTTTGTGATAAATGTACCTATATCTGTCAAAGAATACTGAAGATTTTTTTTATGAACAAAAGGCACAGTATCTATGTAACCTGACAGATGAATTCTTGAACTTATCTTTAAGTGATGAAACTAGCCTCCAGTGTAGTTGACTTTCCCAAGGTCTTGTCTATGTTTGCACCAAATTTCATCAAAATTGGTTCAGCCAGTATTCAGATTAGCAGACAGAGTTACTTTCACGTTTATAATATTAGCATGTATTTGTAAACAATACAATATATATGGAACATTAAAAAGACCCAAGCACCGGACAGTCGCGCAATATACAATAGTAACGAGTAATACAAGTGTATACGCAGTCTTTAACCGCCTCACCTCTAGCCAGAGACCGCTCTCTATCTACTATGCTACTTGCGACAAACGTAACACCGACCTAATAATAAGTTATTGCACATATAATTAGCGTATTGGTGGAATGCTACACGACTGGTAATGAAAAGTAGGCGTAACAACTTTAATGCCGTAATTAATGAAGATACCCTTGTCTAGGTCTAAATTTGATCTCAAACCCGTTTATCTGCCTGTTCATTGAAATATTAAATATTATTTGAAATAAATTTAAATTCTGATGACGTTAAAGAAAGACACTTCCTAGAACACTATTAATATACAACAAAAACAAACAATATTAAGTACCAAGGGCGCAATCATTGAATGAAACCAAGTCATCGACATGATGTTTAAATAGCGAACTGCTTTTTCAGGTTTTAAGATACATAAGTATAAGATCAAAATTAAAGAAAATATGCCAAAGAGGAAAAATCTTCGAAAATTGCAGGAGAAATGCAATATTTTATTTTTTGTGTCAGTGTTATTCGCAAACAAAACACAGAATAAAGCTGATGATTATTATGTGGTAAGTGTTTCTATAATATGGGATAATATTAAACTTTCAAGGCATTCAAGCTCTGAAAAGCAAGGACAAATAGCCCTTCCAAATTCCTAGTAAGTGTAAGTAAGTTATACATCGATCCAGTTTAAAAACAAAATGTAGGAATAGGAAGTTGATTGTAGGAAGACTTAAGAACTTGTTTAACATTGCCTGTTGTACTTCTTTTAAAAACGTCTTATTCGTTTTTGTCATCTTTTTTTCCATATTAACTAGGTTTGATCGTTAAATGAGTGTATTGTTAATAATTATTTACATTATAATGTAAAAATGTCAACAGTTTTAAAAAAAGTGTAAGAAAACTTAAACATAAACAAAGAAATTATACGGAAAATTCGGAATATTATAATTGATTTGGAGTTCTGCACCTGATCATTTTAACACTGAAAGTCATTCAACTTTCTCGTTCGTTTTAAATTATAACACAAAACCTTATCCCTCATTTTGCTCTATGAATTCAATTGCCTTTGTTTCGTTTCACTTCATTTAATTTGTAACCTTATTTCTTTGTTGTCTTTCTTTAATGTCATCTTTATCTGCCTGAAACTTTTCGATGTCAATACATTTAACATCACTTAAACTTAATTTTTTTCTGGATTGTATGGTTATGGTTTGTTGTCATTTAAATTCTGATGAAGGCTGGTAGACTTACAAATACGAGTAGCATTCCATCATTCACTATCGACAGTGTTACGCCTGATGTCACTAAGGTACCTATTCTACTTGATACACGCTACCCAACGTCTAACCTGTATGCGTGTGGTTACTTCTCTTATCACGGAAACGTGGAATCTAGCCTTTAAATATCTGCTTAAAAGTAAACTTTGGCAGAATAGCCAAGTAGCATTTTAAACATATATGCAGAATTCCAAAGATACAGGACTGTAAAGAAATCTGTGATTAAAGATTTGGAAGCACTTAAATCTGAGATCTCAGTGCTCCCTAATCTTTATTAAGTGTCAACTATAGACCCAATTGAAACGAACCCTGTCAACATAAAACGCCTCAATTATGTTACTAACACGAATCTTTTAACGTAGGTTCAGATAAAAACCGGAAAATGTTAGCAAATAATCCACATTTCCCCAACAAAGAAGCAACCTTTGACTATACTTACTACAATAATGTCAATAATAAAATGACTACAAGTATTAGTGGAAGATGTAAAGTGGCCTCGCCTAAGTAACAACTACACTACACTACGGGACTAGGACCTCTAGGACTGGAGGGACTAAACGGAGTGGAAGATCTACGGCCGTTGCACCCGCTGGGACGCTTGCCTGATACCACCTTGAGCGTTAGGTACTACTGTTAATGTCAAATAAAAAAGTATAAAGTAATTAAACCTACTTAAAATATCTAAATTTAATCATAATTGAACCTACCAGGCTTTATAATAATTATTGAGTTCAATGTGATATTCCACTATGGATTATTTATTAGCTTCAGGCCTTTCAATAGATGTTCTAGGATAGGTCCTGAAGTAATGGATGTTTTTTCTTGATGTCTGACGCTTTTTAAAAGCTAATTTGGAAAGAAGCAGTACGTCCTAACGCATAACCTCTTTAACCAAATCGGCTGCATTTTAGAAGAAGATAAATTATCCTGTAAAAACCCATCAGTCATCAAGAAAAATAAAGTTTACTTTTATTTCAATATATATTCTCACCTCTTAAATAAATACAATAAATTGTGTTTCTATTATTCCATTTTACTTGTTGAAATTGACATCATCACGGTAGAAGTAAAATGTGTGAGAAAACGGCGTCTTAGTATTAAAACGCCCAATTCTGTAATTTAGTAAATGGCAAAACCCCAAGACTTAATTTTTAAACAACAATAACAATATACAATAACAACAGTGTAAGATATGAAAAGACGAGTATTATAAATCTCACGATAAAACAGAATATGATACAATTGTAAATTTGTAAAAATGATCATTATAATATTTAAATACACACTCCATACACTCCCTTTAAAATGTAACCCAGATCCTTAGTTGATTATAGAAAAGTTACGAGATAATATTGAGAAAAACTTTATATTGTCATACTTTACAAACTATAATTCGAATTCTTTTTAGAAAACCGTTGTATAAAATCTTGGCCACAAGATTTTATGATGGCTGTCTTGTCCACCTTCCAAAACATTTGGAAGTCGGCGCAATGTTTTTTGGACTCACAACTATAGAACATATATTTCGTCATTCTACTTTTTAGTCACAAGATTACCTGACACCAAAAGTCTTTAGTGGACTGATTTTATGAACGAATTGCCCTAAATCGCCTTTTAGATTCACCTAACACTTTCCCAATTTCATTTCAAAGCTGCACATTCTTAACTTGCGTTATTATAATAATCAAACTCTGAAAAATGAGATTAACATCAATATCATCCAATATGAGCTTCATATCAATGCTTAGCCCTCATACCGAGTTAGTTATACTAAAAATGATGACTTACAAGTAAGTATTTCATTATAAAACGGCAAGACCGTGTATTTCCCCTATTATGTAATTCAAATTACGGAACAATAACAATAACGGAACGAATCCGTCTCGTACAAAATGCATAAGCGAAGGACATCAGAAGAAATTACTTTCTGACATCGAAAAAGAAGGCATGGCGCCTTGTATAAATATTCGGGCATATTCACCACGTATGCCAAATGTAGCCTACGTAAGAGATCAGGATAAATAAAGGTTTAAAAAAGATCTTAATAAGACATTAAGGTTTCAAATGATAATAGAATTAATTATACTTAGATCTGTTTGGTGTATTTTGATGTTTATAGCATCTTCTAATGATCTCGCCACTAGGCAACTAACAAATTAATTTCATGCTTCTAATAAACCTACTTATAGGCAAGTGTAACGGCCTTTAGCTAATTTACAGAAAGATATTTTTAACATTTGACTTCTGTAATGAGATCATCGCAAGTAGGTATGATTGATAAGACACTTTGAAGTTATACCATGTGTTGTGGGGGGCAATTGTGTGAATCTCTACATAGAGCGACGCCCCCCAGCCTGTACTTGAGAAGACCACAGTTGAGTTTTAGTCAGTACCCGCTAACATAGGGCAACTCTGACATTACCTCAGCTGCCCCCCCTACCTAAAAAGTTATACCATGTCTTAAACCGCGTTAGAATTCAACTGTTAAAAACAACCCTCTGTTCAAAGGATTGAACTACAAATGAAAGGAACGAAACGGGTCTAGCTACGGTTTGGCAGGGACGGGGGAGGGCGCGGCTATAGCGAGTCGAGGCGCGTGCGCTGCGTCGCCAGCAGCGCCGACTGCTGCTGCAGACTCTTGCGCAGACCTTCCAATGTCTGCAGCACCTGCGAACATCCAAAAAGAATTTGTAACTACAATATACTCGTGCACCTTTTTTCGGGGTTGTACGAGTATTTAATCGATCACCAATCTAACCTAACCTAACCCACAAAAATACTAAGTTAGCACCTAAAATACTAAGTTTACACCTAAACTACTAAGTTAGATGCTAACTTAGTATTTTAGGTGCTAGCCTACTATTTTTTTGTGGATCAATTCATGTATTATTTCTCCTTTTTCGGAGAAGAATGCGTTGAAACTGTAGGCTAGCCAGAGCTGCCAGCTGTGTGTGGGAAGAGGGTCGTCTCAAAACTTCTTCAGTTTCTCCTTTACACCCAAAAAGAACGAGGGATGACCGGCCCAAATACATACTTAGCATAATTTCGGTTATGGTGACCAATCTTCTAGGAATATCTGCAAAAATTTTATGTATAAACAATTAAAAACCCGCCAGATACTCTAACAGTATTTAATAGTCACCATAATCAAAATTAAATACATACTTACTGACTAGGCAATCACGGAGCATATTCCTCTAAGCGGAAACGCATGATTGAACACTTTATTTTCCTTTGATATCTTACAAATTACTTTTATCTCTATTTAGGATAAAACATCCTGTGTAAATGTCTTTTTAATGATTATAACCATTTTATTTATACGTCTTCGTTTACCGCAGACGTCGTAATATTTAGATAAATTGACGAAAATGTGGAAACACTAACGAGATTTCGTTTATTCAAATGATTTAGTGAGATTCACATTTGACGCAACAAATTTTAATTAAAGATGAATTCCGGCTATTTTATTTTGCGTCTTTATCATACAAGAAGTGAACTTTTCTGATCTTCTATCTTTCCTAATCATAAGAACATACCACAGAGAGACGTAATAATCATTTGGCCAATTTTTGAAAAAGTAAGTAGGTATTTAGCGTAATTTATATCTGAGTTATCTGACAAATAAATGATCATCTTACCTCATCTCTCGCATAGGCCTTTCTTTTAGGCGGCTCGGAATGCGGCCTGTCTGTGTGCGTGGGGGGGTGCACGGCCCGGGGGGCGACGGGCGGGGGCGGGGGCGCGGCGAGGGGGGAGCGGCGCGCCACCGGCGACAGGCGCCGCGGCTCCGGGGAGTTTGCCCTCATGAAGTTGGTGATGTGAGTGCGCTCGGGACTTCGGCGGGGTGCTTCCACCTTGGGTGATGAAGATGAAGATGAATAAGTATGGTTCTTTGGACAGCTGAAGTAGGGAGGTACTTAATGAGAATGGAGGTTTGCGTGCAGGATTTGACATTAGACAGAGTGTTTTTTTTTAATTACAAATTCACTAATAACACAGAGACGTGAAAGAGTTAACGACTTAGTGCCCACAACCACGCAGGTGGACGTATGTCGATTTTGAACAATGATTTTCACAGTTACGTTTTGTTATAGGTATGTTTTAAAATAGACATTTACTTCATAATTCTACTCGTATAAAATAGAATCTTGATACTAAAATTTGCAATACTTATGTAATTTTTTGGCAAGTGCATAAAGCTTCCTACAACAAAAAGAAGCTACATTGCTCAAAATCCCATTTAATGAAGACCATGTTAAATTCTCGTCATGTGTTTGTTGGAGCTGTAAATGCCACTGAAAGCAGAACCTACCTCCTTAATGAAATACAAGTAAATAGTCTGAGCAATAAAGAAACTATTGAGGATGCAGCACTCTGCAAAGACGTTCTCTGTCCAGACGCTGTCAAGCTTGTCACCTCAAGCGTTTATTTACCTCAGTCGCTCTAAGTTCTCTAACGCGAGGGTTATGCGGCGGTTCCAAAGGCGCTCTGGACACCGTCACCAGCAGCTTCTCGGCCTCCCGGATGAGCTCCCGGTACTTCCTCTCGGCCTCTCGGTCAGCTTCCAAGAGGGGATCTCTTTCACGGACTGGGGGGGCTGAGGGTGCGTGGTTGCGACGACGCGCCCGTGGTGGAGTACAACCTGAAGTGTGTTGGTTTAATTGTGCAGTAAATTGATCGATTGTATATTCTGTTCAGTGTTAGAGCATATACAGCAAAGTGAAGCACAAAACATTCGATGTTTTTTTAAAATAAATAAATAAAATAAATATCTCTGGACATTATTCACACACCGCCATCTAGCCCCAAACTAAGCATTAAGCTTGTGCTATGGGTGCTAGACAACGCATAAACATTACTTATATACTTTTTTTTTTGTAAATACATACATATTATACATAGAATTTTTTTAAAATAATGCATCAAGTTTACGTTTAATGCTCTAAAGCCACTTCAAAATGTTCACTCGGACCATCTCCAAACCTTCAAAACCTCAAAGACTAAGTCAATCTTATCTAAATGTTATCTAAGAGTTCAGGTTTTTTTAGGGCATTTTCTTCACTACTAGCTAAAAGTATCAATGAATGCTGATGAACTTCTACTGAATCTTCTTGTTTGCATAAATGAAGAAGAACATTATTATAGTCTTTGACGAAAAGACGAAGGATCTTGTCCATGTTAACTGAACTTGTTTTTACTTTTTGTTACCTCTGTTCCTGTTCCTCTGTTTCTGTTTCTGTTACTTAGTAGTCTAAATGTTTAATATTCTATACCTGCAGATCGCGGCGGTCTTCTCGGAGGCCGGCGTCTCCTTGCTCTCCTCCTGCCTGGCGACGCGGTCTCATCTGGTTCATCCTCATCTCCCCCATCCAGCCCAGTGTCGCCATCGGAATCTATGTCAGCATCTGACAGTATAGCCGTCTCCCTCCCGCGCTGCCGCAGCCCCCTGCACTCTTCGTCGCTGGATGCTCCGCCGCGGTAGGGGGACCGGTGCGGCTCCGGCGATAGGTGGGGGGAGAGGTGAGGAGACAAATGTGGTGATAGGTGTGGTGATCTGAAAAAAATTAACTCTTAAAATTAAGCGTTTAAGATTTCGCTATCAGATTAGTATCAACTTTTGAAAACTATTTTTTAAATAGATTATAAAATATTGACGTTGTTCAGGTTCAGATTATTTATAATACAAACTATATGTAGTTTGTATTATAAATAATCTGAACCTGAACAACGTCAATATTTTATAATCTATTTAAAAAATAGTTTTCAACCGTTACATACATAAACATTTTTATTTTTAAATTATAAAAAAAATTCAATGTCTAAATACAAGTTCAGGTTTTAAGCAAAAAAAAATTATATTCAGAAATGATTCATTATTATTCTTCTCCCATTCTTCTATTAAACATTAGTACTTACTCAAGGGTATGAAGACCTTCAGCTACTGACCCGTTTATTTATTAATGTAATGTCAATGAACAAACAGACAATAAAACTTAATTTGATATTCATTATTGTCATTTGTGTCTGCATTTGTAGCCTTTGTTGCATTTAATTACATAGTTTTGATGGTAATCAAAATGAAATGATAATAATATAGACTTACTTCCGACCAATATAACTGTTATCCCAAGGGAACCAAGCATTATCTGGTATATGACTCCAATAAATTTCATTAAAATCGACCAAATGACCAGTGTTTGGGCGAGAAATTAAAATGGGTTGGTGCGAAACATTAACATTCCTGGCCTAAAAAAATATCTTACCTCGAGCTGTACTTTACTGGATAGGAGTCCAGCGAGTACGGGGCGTGGTGCAACTGCGGCGCGGTCTGGGGACACTGCAGTGACTGTTGGTGCAGCAGATGCGGGGGTCGTCTTCGCTGGGGGGACGTTGCGCCGAGCCAGGGATTGGTGCGGATGCGGCAGCGCGGCCGGGGGGACGGCGTGGCGCACACCACGGGGGGCTCCGCCACGCACTTCCGGGAGTTGTTGGAGCGACGCTGGAAAATACGAACGAGCAAATTAAATTAATAGGGGCTAGGGCTATGTTGCGATAATATTCGCCAGCGTAAAACAGAGTCTTTTTCGGAAAGTGTTTTCTCTTAGGCTTGTTTCATCTCGGCCCGATTGATTTAATAACAAGAGAATTTTATTGTAAATTTTATGTGTCTTTTATTATTGAAAAAAACAGTAATAATATGATGCTATAAATGTAGGGCAATAGGTATATCAAAATTTTCTTGTTCTGTGGGTATATCTATAAAAGCCTGTACGGTCAACAGCACATCACGGTTAACACTTGCAGTTCGATTATAGCACTTATGCCCCCGGCATAAGAGTGGTACAAGGTCCAAAGTGTTACGTCTGACGTGCTTTTGACTGTACATAATGAAGTGAGTTGTCTGGAAACTATAAAAATACCTAAAAACTAACAACAAAAAACATAAAGAGGAATTAGTAATATATACATTTATGTAGGTAAAATCATGTAAGTTTGCAATATATGATTTTATTTTATATTATATTATAATTTTTATAAATGTTCCACATTTATAGGAACACACAAAATGTCAAGACAAAAAAAGTCACAGACCAAAATGTCTGTTGAAAAACTCTTTTATTTAATAAAAATATTCGTATAATCGTATATTATTTAATTATTTCATAATAAAAATACTATGTAATAGCATTTTTGAATAATCTTATAAAATATTCTATCACAACAATCAACAAGCCCTTCGTAAGTAGAAGGGCCATTACAAAAATTGCGCTCGGACTCCCTAACGGCAGCCGGGCGCGGTAGTTACATAGTAACATGCGGGTGTCAGCATCAGTGCTCTCACTTTACGATCACTGCGCACTATGCTCCCCGAGACAAGGAAGTAATAGTATGTCAGAACATCTCGACCCTAGTGAATCCGGCGACGACAAACGATACCGTAAATTAAAGTTCTTACAGCGCCATCTATTGAAGGCGTTGAGAAACAAGCTGTAACGTAGGTACAACGCGTGTTTCAGATGTAACTTGTGGTGCCATCTGTTGTCGATTGCATAAAATAACTCGAAGTGATAGCTTAATCATCGCCTTATATGCTATCAAGTCATCGATCACTAATAAAAGAACTACTTAGTGATCGAAGTATCAAGTATTCGTTGTTGCGTATCAACACGTTTTTAAACGGGAAAAGTTGTCATTAATTAACGCTAAACGTATTTTATTTATTATGCACAATCTGATTGATTTTAAATCTTTACTTCTAATTCTGTCTAGAATAAATTCGAAGACAGGTTTGATGTAAGTAAATGATTAAATTAAAAGTTACTTAAATAGAGGCTGCGGGTTCAATCCCCGTACATTACAAAAATTTAGTGCTGGCTAACTGGGTCTTTAATAGTAAGTATAATGTTTTAAAATGAGAATAAAAATAATTATATTTATCTTCTTTTCTACTCTTTAAAGTAAGCTTTACATGTTTTTAAGAACCCTCTTTTTATAATAAGTTTCGCAGGTAACGATAACGTGAGGCTTTTTATCAGAAATTCTGTTAACATTTGCGTATTACATAAAAGCATAGACTGTTTGCACCAATTTTACAACATTTTCACAAAACTGTGGAAAGACGTATCGGATGTCTGGTAAAACAAAATATAAATTGTAAATGAGTCTATTTCGTTTTCAGTGCGCGAATTACGTTCTTCAATTGAAATGACAATGCAAAAGACTGGGTCCAAAAAAAAAGTTGTGCAGATTTGGGACATAGCCTACAAAGTAGATCCAATAAACATCTTCAACTTTTATTATGGCGTCGACAAAATTGGTCCTAGGAAAAATATGTTTATTATGTTAATTATTTATGTTCATATAAAACTAATAAATTATTATGGACGATTACTTTTCCCCCTGGGGCCGATTATGGTGTCATCATAATAAAAGTTGATGGTGTGAGTGTGGTATTTCACATAGAAGACATCTCAACTCTGCACAATAACTTAAATTTTTTGGGCCCATTGTTCTTAGCAAGTTTTGCATTGTACTTTAATATTAAATTAATGGTCTCTTATTTATTTTATAATTACGACTTCCCTGATTCATTCCAAGTTTCAAATATTCAGCAAATGTAAAATCCTCTCGTTATAAATAAAATGTTGAAGCGAAACAGGAAAACATTATTAAAAATATTTAGCCCCGTTACAATAAGCTCCGCTCAAAGTGCCGACTCGACGCGACGCCCCCGTTGACATGACAAAAAGGTACCGTGGATGTTAAAGCTTCGTTCATTTTAATGAACAATCATAGCTTTACATTTGGATATTCGTCCTATTGGTAATTGACGTACCTTTCCAATTAACACGACGTCAAAGGTAAGGTTTTGGCTAATTTTCTTTTACTGGAACTATTATAAATAGGACTAGGAAAAAAAAGAAATGTAATTAAAGTTCGAATAAAGTAACTTGTTTGGGCATTCTATTAATTTCCCTACTCGCCGTCGCAGTGGCGCTAATAATATTATTAATACTATTCTTTCGATTCAAATTCACTTTTCGATTTGATTGTCATTTTTTCGTAAATGTCAACTTTTTTTCTTGTTCACATTTTTTTTATTTTTTCGTCTTAAATGGCCAATGCTGTGGGACCCTACAGATTCCAATTCCAACACACTTTGTGGTTTCACACATGTAAAAATGAATTAAAGTATTTATAAAAAGATCTGTGACTAAAAACAAAACAATGAATTTGTCAAAAAAAAAAAAAATTAAATGAAGACTAGTGACACTCTTGTAGGCCCATCTTACCTCGAACAGCATTCAGTTATTAGGTCAATACATGTACTTTTAATAATATTAAGTCCATCCCATGGGTGAATATCACACGTATCCAAAGCGAGGGCTCAATTCGCTTCCGCCACAGAATATATACTTCCGCGTAATATTTTTTTCATAATAACTTTTCTAACAATGGGCGATCTGCAGGCTTTATTTAGCCCAGATAAAGGTCCTCCCCTATTTACACGGTCTAGTTAATTAATAAAGTGAAGGCATGTGAGCGGACCCAATCGCCATTGTTAGCCGACACAAACGGTAACGCAATTATGATAAAACCGAGATTTAATGAAATTCATGGAACGTGATTTGCAATATGGTTTATTGAATTAGACCTCCCAAATTTGTTTTGCGATCGGAATTAATATTCAATATGAATATTTCATACGGAGCAGGATAAACAAATAAATAATACATACAAAACACTTGTGCCAATGATGCTATGATGCTATCCTTTACTATATTAATTTCACACATCGATGGTTAAAATGTCAAAGGGCTTAAAGGACAAATCATGATTTTTCAGGAGAGCAGAAAAACGAAATAAGCAAAAAATTGGGCATAACTTTTTTGATTTTAAAGCTATCGGTTTGTTGTAAAGGACACTTTTATTAATTTTTTCAAGCCGAACCGTATGCAACCATTTTATTTATTCTAGATAGCATAGTTTTCGAGATGGGTGTCCTTTAAGAATTGAAATTCGATTATTTTGTCCTTTAAGCTTAAGTTTCTGTTGAGATAAATCATTAGCTTTGGCTTAAAGGACATGTTAATACAGGTGTTAGAATAGAATTGGTCCTTTAAGATAAAATTTCGATAAAAAAATAATTATCCTATCTAACATGAATTTGCCTGTTAACTGTATTGTGCCTTTTCAATAACCACGTGAGTCCAAATACTAGCTTTTCGATGGAATGAAAAATTTTTTTGCATTGGGAAAACCCTGCAAGAAACATAAGCATTACACTCTTTTGAGCAATAAGGGCACGAAACCTTTTCCTCATCTGGTGACGTCTTCATAATTACAGAGACATCGATGAGTTATTTCTCTCGTATGAGGAAACAGTATGGCGGGGTTTACATAGTACAAAAAGAAGCGCTGTCGGCATACAGAGTCAAAAAACATCAATCTCTCCCTCTCCTTTTTTTTTCGGAGGAGAATGCGTTTATGCACCACAACCTCTGGCTAGCTAGACCTGCGACCGTGTGGGACTCGAGGCTAAAGCGTCCACTACCCACTAAACTCCCCCGGTTTCTCCTTCACACCCGATTGGGACGAACCAGTGCCAGTCTTGTTGCTTTTGACCAGCACACTCTCTCCCTCTCCTGGGTGTCGTAAAAGGCAAGGCAAACGTGGACACTTACGGCACGGCTGGTCCGCAAGTTAAAAGTGGCTCAGTGAGACGTACAAGATCGTATGCGAAATGAGATGATGCGGCATAGAACCAAAGGCAGTGGGCTGGCTATTTCAGCCGTAGAACCGATAACCGTTGGGACAAACGGATTCTAGAGTGGAAAACGCGTCTCGGTAAATGTAGTGTAGGACGCTGTCAGGCCAGGTAAAGTGATGAATTGCGCAGGATGGCAGGAGCAGGATGCGAGCGGCCGAGGATTGATCAGTGTGGCGAGCATTTGGAGGTTATGTCCAGCAGTGGATTGTAATATTCAGATGATGATGATGATGATTGTAAAGATCCATAGATTCATTCATCAATTTATTAACAGAATTATAACTATTGTATTGGTCTTAAATAAATATTGGATAACATCACATACATTGATCTGACTCCAAAGTAAGTAGCGTAAGAACATGTGTTATAGGTGTCAGAAACAACAAAGGTACCACAAATGTATACTTAAATACGAATAAACATCCAGACACAAAACAAACACAAATGATCCCGAACCCACGACTCCTGGCGTAAAGGGCAGGGAAATCAATGTGATTTATTTGACATAAAACCACAGTGTCCTTTAAGCCCAAAACGCCTGAATCAAAATATGCAAGAGTAGGCTTTAAATGCCATAATACATTATCAGTTACCTTTAATCAAATAATACAAAAATGGCCAATTTTTAACCATGATTATCTCGCTAACTATAAGGGATAGGAGAATCTTTGATATACCATTAGAAAGAGCTCAAAAAACTCAATACAAATGTAACGAAAAGTCATTTTCGCCAAAATGTCCTTTAAGCCCTTTGACATTTTTAACCATCGACATTATATTTTCTATGCTTTTACATATCAAGTTATCAACTATAATACATACACTTTAAACGGAGCTCTATAAAAAATATGTAATAAGTGTTTATGAATAGTATCAGCCTATTAATGTTCCACCCCACTGCAGGGCAAAGGCCTCCATCCTTGAAATCAAGTTATCGCTACAATGATGGGTATTGGCTTAATCACCACGCTTGCCAAATGCGGGTTGGTGATCACAAACCCGAGCTGTGTCCGAAAAAACCGACACAAAGTTAGCTCGACCCGGGAATTGAACCCAGGACCCCGATATCTCGGCCCGGTACTTAAACCACTAGACCATCGAGGCGTTATAAATAAGTATTTCTAATTTATTATTTTACTTAAAATCATATCAATTCAAAAATAAATTATAAGTGAGTGTGCCAAATGTCAGATCATACTTAGTTTACATATGTAGTTTAAGCGTATCCCGCTAAATTAGAACAAAGCCCCCTGTAAGGAAAAATCCATCCATACAATCACGCTCCCTCAATCCTCGGTTAATATTTACTGATCAAACATTGTATCGTAAATAGAGGTGTTGCTTACAACCTCTGGCACGAGTATTTTCATATTTCAACAACATTCAACAGTTGCTTCTTTTTACAAATGAAGTATTAAATATCGGTGCTACTCGACGTTTCGCCATCGATCGGCGTTCGTTCCAATTTTGTTCGCAAACTCGAAAAGTTTGAAGCAATTCTGCCGTAGAATGAAGCATTTCATTGTAAATCATATTATACGATTCAGTTATAAAATTACTAACTGTGCCAGAGTTTACATGCGTGCAATTCCCGTGAAACAACCGCGTTTTCCGTGATGAAAATATCCTTTTTTATAAACTTAGTACTGATGGATGCATTTTTAAGAACAACGGAAGACAATGCCTTACAGACGTTTTTAATAATTTTTTGTGTAACTTAGATAGATTCATACAGTAATGGAGCAGTTTTATCGACGTTGCACGTTGTGAACATTGCCTCCAGTTGGAAGCAAACGTTTTTAGGTCCTTAGTACGTCAATGAGCAGAGCTACGAGTATGAGCACGCCAATTAAATTATCTTACCCATAAGTTATGAGAGAAGCTGCTAAGGCCAGAGTAAAAATGGGTCTGTTATGACTGATATTACTTACTGTCTGTCGTACCTTAGTCGGTAAAGGTGTATCGTAGGCGGGCGGCGGCAATATAACGTCTTTTTAATAGCTACTACTGTAGAGCTAGCACCTTAGCGAAGTTGCTTTACTGCTCTAATGCAAGCACGAACAAGTAACGAAAAATAAAAAGTAATTAGATTTTGAGTAATTTTTATGAAAAATCTATAAAGTCCGTTACTCATCGCTGTAGAGCGTTTCTAAAATTTCCATATAACTTACTCAATTCGAAATACTTTTCGATTTGGTCTTTGCTACAAGCCCTTCTGTACCTGTACTCTCGAGCAAAAAGAGGTGCGTCTACAGACGTCTACGGATGCTGGTTGGAGTGTGGTGTATGTGTCACCGCTCCCCGATATTATATACTTAGTAGGCGGCGGCGGTGCGACGAGCGGAGCAGCGAGCGGGGCGACAGTCGCGCCGGGCAAGGTCCCATCAGTAGAGTAGCCCGTGCTGTATAGGCGCTCTCGGGGGAGGACAGGTGCGGCGGCGGCAGTGGGTCAGTAGAGGCTGGTATGTTATCTTACCTTAGCCGGCTCATGGTAAAGGTGCGTCGTGGGCGGCGCGGGCGGCGGTGGCGGGGCGACAAGTGGAGCAGCGAGCGGGGCGACAGTGGCACCGGGCGAGGTCCCATCAGTAGAGTAGCCCGTGCTGTAGGTGCTCTCGGGGGAGGACAGGTGCGGCGGCGGCAGTGGGCCAGTAGAGGCTGGTATGTTATCTTACCTTAGCTGGCTCATGGTAAAGATGCGTCGTGGGCGGCGCGGGCGGCGGCGGTGGGGCGACAAGTGGAGCAGCGAGCGGGGCGACAGTGGCACCGGGCGAGGTCCCATCAGTAGAGTAGCCCGTGCTGTTGGTGCTCTCGGGGGAGGACAGATGCGGCAGCGGCAGTGGGCCAGTAGAGGCTGGTATGTTATCTTACCTTAGCCGGCTCATGGTAAAGGTGCGTCGTGGGCGGAGCGGGCGGCGGCGGCGGTGCGACGAGCGGAGCAGCGAGCGGGGTGACAGTGGCACCGGGCGAGGTCCCATCAGTAGAGTAGCCCGTGCTGTAGGCGCTCTCGGGGGAAGACAGGTGCGGCGGCGGCAGTGGGCCGGTGGTGGCCGGCGCCGCGGTCTGTCGGCACTGCTTCTGCTTGCGCTTCTTCGCCCGGCCCAGCTGCGCCTCCATCCATGACTTGAGCCGCGCCCCCAACATGCCGTTGACGGCACCTGAGCAAAAAAGAATAGTGTTGAAGGAACATAAAACGTAACGTATAAAGAGGTTAGTGTGTCTTCTGCTAAGCTGATTCGCTCGTCTAGGGAAGTAACTCCACCTTACAGAAGAAATTATATCTTTTTATTTAATAACTCGTCATTATAATTAAATTATTTGCCTTAGAGGAATGTCAAAGAACGTTTCGAAGTTTTCTGTGATGTTCATGATCCTCATCTGCTAGCGAGGGTGGTCATTGAGCGATTATTCATTATTTTACCATTTTTATTGTACGTTAAAATAACCTTCACAGACAATGTCAAAATTGTAATCCCATAAATATACCTACATTTATCCAATATGGAAATCTAATTTACCACCACCACCGCATAAGATAAATGTCAGGAATCATTCCCAAAATTGCGAACCAGTCAAAAGGTAACAACGAAACAAGTACTCATGTCCTAGGAAAACACCTCGCGCGTCAAGCAAACAAGGACCGACGCGCCACAATACACGCACGTAAATATTCATAGCACCTCACCCTCGCACAAAAGGCAGCTCGTTATAATGACACATACGTAAACAAAAGATTCGCGAAAACTGCGTTAAACTCGACGCGAGACAATCGCTTCGGCTGTTCCACATTCCGTCCTCGGAACTGGGTGAGTAACAAACGTATCACAAATAACGAAAACACCTATTTGTAATAATACATGTGAAGTTGTATAAAATCAACACGTGATCGATTTTTTTGCCTAGTATGGCCACATTTACGCAGTTTTTCAATCAAGTTTGACAAACGAACAGTCAAGCATCTGCTGGATAAAATTAAGTAGAAAATTAAACTGTTTCCAAATGCCATTTTTCCGTAATATCCAAATGCATCAAAAATATGCCAATTACAGCACACTGAAGAAGAAGGGTGGGTCCGTCAATGTAATAGTTCATGATGATCACTTAATACCCGGGTTATGTGTCTGTCAGCCAACAGCTGCAGTTACAATACAATAAAAAAATCAACAGATCAGTTTGTTTTTATGAATAAACAGAGTTAACTTTGTCTAGACAAAGAGCTCAGAAAATGTAACAGAATATTTAAAGAACCTTTGCTTTTACAGTCTGATAAATTAGACTGCGCACATGTACTAATGTTCTATTAAACTAATTCTGCAAGAGAGGCTAATTGCAGTTCTGGAGTTGGTCATTAGGCGGATTGGATGTACTTTAAAAATAACAATTAGTAATTACGAGATGGCTTTTGGCTTCTAAATATTTTTAGGCTTTAATGTAGAACATAAGACATTTTATTAAAAAGTGAAGAACTTAAAAATAACGATCATAATCGGCATTATTCATCTTATTAAAATATACCTTATTATAATATATCAAAATCTCACTTAATAAAAGTCGATTATTTATTATAAAATAAATAATATTTTGTTTTTGTTTGTTATCCACATCATTTTCATCCAAACCTTTCAATTCCAATACTTATTATTGGTAATATTGGTTTAAGTGACTATTCGTTATCTTCACTATTAAATTGTTAATGAAACTGGAACGTGGGAAAATGTTTTCCCATGTTTCAGCTTCATTTTCCAAGTACAAATGATTTCAATTTCTATAATCGACAGGGAGCCATCGAATCGA
Organism: Mecyna flavalis; assembly: GCA_949319885.1. Lineage (NCBI taxonomy): Eukaryota > Metazoa > Arthropoda > Insecta > Lepidoptera > Crambidae > Mecyna > Mecyna flavalis. The sequence continues at coordinate 16,218,232 of OX439426.1, forward strand.
CTCGAAGTAAACAAAAGTAGTGACATAAAATGTTTTATCGCAGCCGTCTGCTGAAAGCCACAATGCCGCTGTCTACCGACCCTCGCGGTGTCGCCTTTCAAGAAACTCTAGATGCTCGTAAAAAAGGGAACAGTCCCCTAGCTGCCTAGCTTAGGGTGGCCAAAATAGCCGCCGTAGTGAAGACTTGACGGCACATTTGAAAAATCCCATTTGAGATCTATCGCAACGATTGACCAAATATGCAAGTTGTATAAACGTTGTGAAAATCATTGAGTTACAAGTACTATAATATTGTAGTTCAATGGTGAAAATTAATGCGCAAGGACAGAATATGTATTCCATAAACCCACTATACCCATATATCTTTGGTTCGATCCTAAGACGAAAGGGGTACCTAACCCAATTGTTGTCGTTGTGTTTTTGAACTGACTTTATGAGTGCATTTTGTCCTTAGGAAAATGACATACTGTTCTATTTCCAACTTATCCAAAGTCGATATTCACAGAGACACCGACAATTATACAAGACACTTCATAGATATATTTGATTTTCAAGATTAAAGTTAAGTCCATACTTTAAGAACTTCGGCTAGTTTATACAGAGAAATGACAAACAGCATTTCGAAGCGGGCAGTAGAATCGAATTACGACTTGACAATTTATAAGTGCTTTTTTTAGTCTTAATAAAAAACCAAATATTTAGTTTAACTATGTATCCCAATACGCAAGATGCTTTAAAGCAAATTGCTAGTTTCAAGGAGAACCACTATATACGGACAGATCCGTAGAAAAGAAGCAAGTTGGTAACTCTACAAGCTTCATTTCTATCGTGAAGTCTCGCAAACGTATTACGGCTTTCATTAGCGTAATATTGTGCACTTGAACACTGTCAATGCAAATCAGACATTCATTTGAATTGAAACAAGTTTTTAGATTGAAAAAGTTCGAAACAGCGGGAAATGTAGTCGAAGTGACGGTTTGAACGTTTCACAATTGTTGCGGGAATATCGGTTACGTAGGTCTATCAGATTGTAATTCTATTGACGGAATAGCAATTTCAGTTATTGCTCTTTTTAATCAACGGCGTTTATATGTATGCGAATGTACTTTACTACTATTTACTTAACTCCTAAACTTATAAAAATAGCTAACCCATGCTTTAAGTCTACAACTTTTCATTTGTTACAGAAGAACCTTTTAACACGCAAGTTATGCGGGGCTCCTGATGTTACAGAGGAACCTATAGAAATATTATAGAAAAACCTACGTCGACGTTCTGACACAAGAATGTGATAATTATGTAGCCAGCTTACCCTGAGTCTATCTTATGTCTGCACCAAATTTCATCAAAATCGGTTCAGTGTTATATCGTCACAGCGTCACACATCAACATATTGACTGACGAAATCCAGCGAACTTAATGTCATTTAAGTTCGCTGACGAAATCTCAATATATTGACTTACCTACCATAGAGAGTTACGTAACTGTGTCAAGATGAAGAAACCAAATTTATATTCCCCTCACATAATTATCGCCATCCATCAAGTAGTTTCCTGGTTCGCAGTTCTATATGTATTCAGGCATTAATGAAACAGCCGTTATTTGCCGATTGTCCGTGAAACAGGAAAACGGCCTTTATGAAAATACTCCATCATATCTACTCGTAAAACGTGATATTTCGCACGCTCGTATGAGAAGGTCTTAACCAATAATATTACGGTTTAACACAATAAAGACGCGTAAGATATTAGTACATTAATGGAAGAAAGAATTTTTCCTTTGTGTGTTTCGAACCGGCAAAAGGTTCTCATTACGTTTATTTAATTTGAAATAAGGCGTAAGGATCCAGTAATTTTTGGCGGCGCTACTTGGTTACCAATCTTTATGTGCATGGACATGTTTTTTTTTAATTTGTCTGGGTAATTTTATTCATTAAAAAAAACGTTTAAGGAATGTATGTTGGGGCTAGCTTGCAGTCTATTTGGAAAATGTCCCACGTAGTTTACTACTGACTTTTAACGCAAAAACTTTCTTACCGATTTGCCTATAACATCGAGATTTTACCGGCAATAGAACAACGGATTCTTGATTTAGATTGAAGACTTCAAACTTTGAAATCAATCAAGTGACAGTTTGATAACCATCAGATCTATCCGAATGCTCCCTGTCTATTTAAACATCCGAAAGTTCCGAAACTGCCGTGAGTTAAACCCTAAAGTCTATCCTAACTCAGTAAACGTTGTCTGCCGTCCGACCCTCTTTCAATTCCGATGCTTATTAGTGTTAATTGGAATTCGCACCGCACGATCGGTTCTCAAATCGAATAACTGTACTATTGCTCGGGAAGATTGCACTGGACCGGGCCCAATCAACTATCAATCACTGACGCCAAACACCCGTCGGATTAGGTTTAGTTCGCAAATGTACACGTAGTACTCAAGTTTCAACACCCTCGCCCTTCTGTGGGAACACAGAGCTGCAGAAAAGACGGATGAAACCGGCTTATCCCGAGAGGGGCGGAACTTACGAGATTTAGCTAATATTAGCAATCCATTACCGAGGCGGGCTGCAGCTCCCACCGATCTAAAATTCAGGGCGCCTTGACTTATTGATGAAGTGGCCCGATCGCCCACTTAGTCTTAAGGATCTGTGACTGAAATTTAAACTTTGCCGTTGTTCTCGGACGGGAAAAGTTTCAGTATAACATTATCCTCATCTTGTACATAATGAACTTCGTTTGTATACCTCCTTTATATCAATATACATACATAAAATCGTCTGTGAACGATTTATATATTCTTATTACCACCAAAGTATAGCGATACTTATAGGAGTAAAAGATTTTGAGTATTTTTTTACACCCGTAACACGTTCTATGGCCCCATAAATTGAGTCTGTAAACATAAAGCCGCATAACCAATTCCCTGTTTTATCCAGCTCCATTTCATTGCTCAGGGAGTACATTCGTCGGTTTTATAAAACGGCTTCACATTAAAACCGCTACACACACCCTCGTATTCCCTCTGATCCACCGCTTGCGCCATTTCACCCTTTTCACAAAACGGTGTCATTATAAAGAACGGCTTGAAGTTTTGTAAATTGGCTTTTACGAGAGCTATCCGGCTGACCTAGATAATATTTGGGGCGAAAACTCGAGGGTTTAAATTCTGTGTGTCGGAAATCTACCCACTGGAAAACGGTTTGTCTAAATGTAGGACCGTTTTAATTATAAAAAACGATAAGAGTGGTAAAAGAACAAACGCATTATTACGTCATTGTAAGGGACTATGATAATAGGCATGATGGCGCATTTATTTGTCCTACACCGCCAAACACGTGTTATATTATATATAGTTGTAGTTAAATACATTTTTGTGGTACCTTCGTCGAATAAAAAAATATTCTAAAGGCGTTACAGAAACTCATGTGATATTATTATATTATACTAGCGGCACGATATGATGGCCGTTTTAAAACGGCCATCATAGCGTGCCACTTGTATAATAAAGCCCAAAACGGCTCTAAAATTAAAAACAGCACATAAACTACTGCACATAAAAAGTGCGAAAGCGTTATAAAACCATGTATTGTAATATTTGTAATATGTCAAAACGGCCATCATAGCGTGCCGTAGTATATTATGTACAATAGTTCGAAAATGAAATACATAAATAGAACTTTGGAAATAAGCTTCCTGGAGATTTTTATTTTCACAAACACTGAAAACATGGGTTTAACGACCATATGACGCGTGGTGTAAAAAAAACAATCAATACAGTTTTTTAAGTCGCAAAGGGCTTCCCAAAAAAACTTTACGTCTCCATAAAAAAGGCTACAATAAAATCGTTACGTCTCTTGTAAGCCCTTTCTCGGAGTAATGAATCGAAGGCAAAGTAATAAATTGTGGTTTCGGGACAAACGATCCAACTTTACTGGGCGGGCTAGGGTTGCCTGGGGGCCAGTTAGTTCCACAGATTATCAAATGATAACCACTATCTTTTGTTTTGGAAGGCCCTGCTAGGACGCTTAAGTGGATCACCTCGCTTTCGATTCTTTAGGTCGTGGTTCGATTCTCAACCTTGGCTCTAGTTGATGATACGACTTTTTCAGACTTACCATTTCCACTGGTTAGATCTGCTGCTATACAAATAGTCCCCCCACTTTTTTATAGATAAAAAGTTGCTTTTATAACTCTCTAGCTCCCAAACCATAATACCAAAAATCGCGTTGATCCGTTTGCTTTGTTACAATTCTATTTCTGTTATCCAAATGGAATTGCTAATATCCCCAGATAAAAAGCCGACACTTTTACTTAAAACAGGCACCAAATGTTTGGACGAAAACTTTATTATTCTTCTTATTATTAAAGTTTAACTTTTGACGTGACAACGTCTTATAAATTGGTTTGCCGGGTGACACTTCAAGAAACTGCGTTACGCTCCGCTCACGTTATGCGCTCACAATGAGAGCGAGTGAGAGGCACGCGTCCCACCTAAGAGCGAGAGAGACAGACATAAAAAGTCGTTGTCACGTAAAACTTTCGCCCGTATACCGACTTTACAGGCAACCAATTTTTTAATATAAGCTGCTAGTTATTATCAGTATTTGGTTGTCTCCCTAAACCATCGGCGCTGGAGTGACAATAAACAAATGTGCCAGAGGGCGGGCGGTATCAATAAAAGCGCCGACCTAAGTTGGATGTTACCGCGACGTGTAATGTCGCCGAGAATTGTAGTGCCAAACTTACTTTTGCCTTGTATAGTTCGGAAATGTCTTCAAACTTCTCGTATAAGATGTGTGCCGTGTGTAAATAGGACTTTTACACTTTTGTTTATGGAGGACCATCGTGTGAGTTGTGAACTTGTGACACATTTTATTCGTTTATGAATACAGTACCCGTAGTTAGTTCTCCAAAACTTATTTTAAGATGGCGCTTATGTCAAGAGTGTCTAGTCAATGAAGTTAATGTATTATGTATTTATTTATCTTTTTAGGCCCATGAGCATAAAGCCGCAAAGAAACGTTATTATTGAATAAAAATTCACAGATCTCGTGCCTTTCACGACCTTCTGGTACATTGGAAATGTACTTAGATAGGGCAAACTATAATGAAAACATCTCTTTGCGCAAGAGATACACAAGGGTTATAATAGTAACAGGTATGTACCCGCCGCGTCGAGTAACGTTATTTTTTATAAGCGGACTACGCAGTTTTTTTCGCCTTTTGCACACACGCTTTCGTCCGCCAGATGTGGAATCATCAGCTGCATTACCCAAGCCACGCTATTCTTACGTTCGAGAAGACAAACTATGTAAAAAAAGAACATAGTCTTTTACTTGAAGGAACTTTCTACTTCATGTGTCAAACAATTTATCTTGTAACAAATGAAAAAAAAACAGCCTATAGGTAAGTTTTCATTCTCCGTATAAGACAAAAAAATATATTTGCTTCATCAGTACATCACGCAATCGATAATGATATTTGGAATGGAAAATAAAACAAATAAGTTCTCATGGTTTACATCTGCTGCACTGTGAAGCTGCAATTTCCAAAAAAAAAGTGCTTGTACAAAAACAAGTCAAACTAACAATGACACCGCTCTATAGGCTTTCTATAACTTAAGCACTTCGATGACACCACTTTATACGCTTAACTAAAGCTTTTACTCTCAAAGTCGCCTTTTTCGCGGTTATAAGGGTGTTAGAGGACTCTGTAACGCCTCTTTTACAGGTAATCTGAAGTATTTAATTCTCAACGAACACCTTTATACAACTCATGTGATAGTCTTTTTAACGCTACGGTGCTAGTTGGGCCAACCGTTATCAATACTTTACGTGACTCACCAGTCCACGCGCCGGACAACTCCGATAGAAAGGGCGCTACTACCACCTAAACGGTTATAGATAGCGAGGTCCGGTTTTTTGTAAACTGTAGCCCAACTAATTACCCCGATACCTTTTTTTAATTTTGTCTCTATCGTTTTTCGTTTTTGAGAAATTGTTGATTCAAGTTGAGAAGACCGTAAAAAATCACAACATTTTTCATCATTTTTGCACTTTTTCGAAAAAGTTTTTGACTTTTTCAAAAAAAAATTTCACCGTCTTATAGACCTCGTCAAGACGCGTCTTTTGACACCTTGTTTACCTACGTTACCCCAAAATTGACGACACCAGAGCGATGTCGCACTTTTGCTGAAATTGGCCCCCTACCAACGCGATCGAAAAAACATTTCCAATGTTAAAAAACATATTACGAGTGTAGCAATTAATAAAAAAGTTAAAGCAACTCTACACTCCGTTTGTTAAAACGAGAATACGGTATACAATATCACTTGAAACACTATGCATTATGTTCGAATTATTATGATGTAAACGGTTATTTTATAAGTTCGAAGACATGCGTACTTTAGACCTACAAATCTATAGTAATTGTTCTACCCTCTGCAACCATCATTTACCAGCAAATCCGTGCTTAAATTCTTGTTCTTTCAATTAATTCCTTGTCAAAGTTTCACGAACTTATTACGGCATGACTTACAGAAATACTTGATTCCGTAGACGCTATTAATTGCAATATTCCATAGAAATTAAATTGCGACTGTTATTAAAAGTTGGGCCTTTGTTGAAATACGCCTCTTAATAAAATTGACACAGCATTTTCGAATAGTGTGTCGGTCGCCCAATGGAAATAGTTTCTACAAAAGGAAAACTAGTATTCATCCTCACAATATTTTTGTTATTTATAAAATTAGTAAGAAACTAATTACTAAAGGAGCTAGACTTGACTGAATTTGAGTATGACTCTGCCCAATACCCATCTCTGACAACATACTAAGTGCTTTAGCTACTACTTATTTTGGGGTGAGATGAGAACCTTAAATAAGATTGTGTTCGTGTATATTATTGAACTAATACAATTTCTATCGCTTAAAACTTTAAACCTCCAAAAATGTACACCCGCACTACAAACAGTTATTGGAAAATATGAATAACAACAAATATGATAAATCAAATAGCGTGCTCGTAGACCGTACAGCAAGTAGAAATATCAATGTAAATTCAGAAATATACGAGTACCGATCAACATAATATCTCTGCGAAATAGATAGGTTTGCATTTGCAGAACCATTTCCAAGTATCTGTGGCGGTTAGTGCCTTCACGCGAACCCTTCACGTCATTTATCAAGCGGAACACATCAGTAAACCAATCTTAATGGATCGTCTACTAATATATTGGATCGCATTTAAGGGTGGGCAGGTATTCAAATAACGCATCTCATAATTTTATTCGTTTTGGAACCGTTACAATTTATCTTTATGAGTTGGAAATTAGGGGGACGCATTTGGAGAAACAGACGTTAGTATAACTGTGTAGTCAATTACATTATGAGATAAATAAATGTGGAACTGTTTACCAATAAACCTACAGATGTTCCCTTTTTAAGTAGACCCTATATCAAAGTAGACATCAGTGCCCGCACTAAAAAATCTCCGAATTTATTTAGATTTTTTAATTATACAGACTTTCATCAACATTATCGTAGTAGAATTGATATGATGGAAATGTGCCAAACCTACATTAATAATTAATAGTTCCTGCATCTGCCAGGTGTTTTCTTTGGATAGATTTTATATCTATGCAAAACCTGGCAGATGTACCCATCACAAATTAGATAAAATGGTACCAAAAAGCGTGTGGCTTTGGCCCCACGCATGCTTCAAAGGACCGGGTCCCCATGGACCTGAGATCTTCAAATGTACCAACATAATAATAAAATTTATCTATTTACCAAACCTAAAGTTGTACAAACGTTCTTATAGCAAAACACCACTGCCTAAGCGCTGAAAATAAACGTGCATCAAAAAAACTCTGTTGAACCTTTCTGTAAGCAATTATAAAATATTATTTAAGAAGCTTACTACATCTCCACATTTGTCTCAAGTTTACCAACAATCCATGCGAGTAGACAAGCAAGAAGGTGCAAAAGCCACGCGGCAACGTGGCTTAATTAACAAATCAAATATTCATTTATGCGGACCGCTGGGGAAAGAAAAATAACAGCAGACTCTCTGAAGGGTACCTTAATGCCGTTCACCTGTGCAGTCTTTTAAATACTCGTAAACGCTACGCTAAACGTTTTGGCAATTAATTTGCGTAACCTTATTAAAAAAAAATCATCGCATTATTAAAAATATATATACCTACATTTACGATTATTTATATTTTACAACTGTTCAGTTAAAGAAGCAGTCAACTCAAGAAAAAAAATAACAGATTTGCTAATTGTCTACCTACCTACTCGTGAGAGCTCTGCCTCATTAAAACGCCATGGCAACGACGTTGCCGGCTACGTTTGGATACTCAGCAGTATTATTGAAATCGATTTGGCAACGTCGCCAAGATAGAAGCTTTACCATGAGCTACAGGCTACAGCTCCCTGCGTGGCTTTCCGTATACCTTACCTATAATATAGTCTGGGCTGGCGGCCTGGCGACGTTGCCACTATGTTACACTTGGGAAGAAATTGTGGACATTTTTAAAGAAAAAGATGAAATGACAAAGCAAGAAAAAAAACAACTAGGTATGTAAATGTAGGTATATGTATTAACTTTTATTTATGCCTACTTGTCTTATCATGGTAATGGATTTTCAGTTACAAAAGAATCTGCTAGTGTGTCTCGTCGAAGTGTGAGTGTGGTTCTTCCTCTATCGCGATTTCGTCTTGTACTTGGTTCTAATCCTGTCACCGTCAGAGTAGGGTTGCCAACATTTTTATCTCAGAATAAAGGATTTTTGTATTTTTTATAGTTGTAAAAAATGTATTTTATGGGAAAAATAAATAGACTGTTATATTTTTCAAATAACTTTTTCGGCGCGTACTGAAGAGATCACATAATTATTGAACTGCAATAGGCTGATTGATTGATTAATGAATAGTTATACTTTTTTTTCAGCTGATACTTTGCAAAAAAAGTGGAAAAGTATCCGTGGTTGCTTCACACGAGAACTAAACAGGCAAAAAGCTATGAAGTCTGGATCGGGTTGTGGACCACGTAAGAGCGAATATATATTTTATAAACAACTTCTGTTTCTAAAGAATGTTGTTGCATTAAGAGAGCCTGAAGTAGATTGGATAGAGCCTGAAGTGGAGTGGAGAGAGCCAGATTATGATGTGGATGCTACAGATCCTGATCCTTTAAACGACTTGCAACAAGAAGTGAGTTGTCCGAAAAGAATGAAAATAAATCTGAAGACTGAAGAAGATGACCAATTTTTTGTAGCCCTTAACGAATCCATCAAAAGTAGAGTACAGTATGAGATTGAAAATCAAGATGAAGACAGGTTATTTATGTTGTCTTTAGTAAGCACCTTAAAAAATGTCCCTTCTCGGAAAAAAACGGCAACCAAAATTCAAATAATGTCAATTCTTGAAGAAGCAACTCGCGATTGTGTGTGATACGAATTGTGATGTGAAGATACAACGCGTATTAAAATACTAATAAATAATAAGTATTACTCAGCATAATAATATTGGACAGCAATGACAAAATATGAATATTCAGATTATGAATGAATATTCAGAAGAAATATGAATATTCAGGCTTTACTCTTCTATATCGAATTTCTCTTACATAACATCTATTATTGAAATAAATTATTATTGAAATAAACGGTCATCTTTGAAGTACTATTTTTTATTGAAACAATAGTGAGAGGGAAACAAAGTGTCTGATATACAGATACAAAATACGTATCTTCTATTTCAGATATCAGAATCTCAGTCTTTAAAATACATTGTATCTTGTACTTGTACCTTTTTGAATTGAATCACTGTCTCAAGACTCCCAAGTTATTCAATCATTGGGAAAGCATATTAAATTTATTACAGCATTTTGTTTTTTTAATCTGCAACGACAATTTCTTATTCACTCTCTTTCTTATTTTTTGCAACCTTTCCTCATTTCTTAATCACCCTTCCACAGCTCGGAGAATTATCTTTTGAGCAAGCTTAACAAGTTATCGTCAACGTTACCTTACAAGCTACAAGGAAAATGAGAAATATGAGAATTTTCTCCTCCCCTCGTCTCGACATAATTGCGTTAATCTTTACATTAATCATGTAATTAAGATGGAAACGCTCTGTACAAAGTTTGACATCGGACCTACAACGGGGAGATGCCTAGCCTACACCACCTACACGTGAAGCGTAATCATTGAGCCTTAATTCAAATTAATACGCAAGTCAGTAACAATTGCAGGGCGGAAAAATTAACAGAGGGGAACTTAATTTGTATACCGTACGATATTAAATCATGTAAACGGCCACAGAGGGTAACCTTTGACGATCACGAAACAACAGTGCGTGAATATACGAGAATTTCAATTCAGCCCTATAATCATAGTCGCTTTGATTCTCATGGAAATGCGGCGAATGTAAAAAGGGCCGGAAATTAAAAAGTCAGAGTAATACCAAGATCCTCGTCTTGTATAAAAATGATTGACATTTCAAATAGGATTTTAAGATTTCAGGAAGTGACTGAGCGATCTGTCTTATAAATCAATTTGTTGGAAATATTCTAACTTTTTTTTTTTTTAAATATATGGCAAATTGATTGTGTATATTTTGTCAAAAAAACAATTTACTGACATATTGAGACGCGATTGAATCTGCAGGCACAGCACAGTCAGACGCAAAACTATCACGTATTCCAAACTCACAGCCCATAACAATATTTCATGTTTCAAAAGTGTAAAATATTCGCAGACGGAGTATTCGAAGTGATTTTAAAATTGGCCGGCAGAGGGCGCAGACGACAGGCTAATTGCGTGCTTTCAGATCGAGGCTCGGAGCGTCTCCTGGCAAAACGAGGACTCTGCCAGACGATTGTGACGCGACGGACACTCTGAACACACTGTCTCTACAATGATCTGCTGTATACGAGTACAGTAAGAGAATTAACTATAAAAGATAGAACCGAATACCAATTTGGTGTAATGCTTATCTCGGCTACAACAGAAACCCAGAATAGGTTAGTTGGAAAACTCGGAGTTACGAAACTATAAAGCTGATCGAATTTAGACTCAAATATAAGAATACATTGATTAATTTTCTTAAAAGTATAGTAACTGACTTACTAGTAATGGACTGAGAGAAATGAAATTACTTTTTTGGCAAGACTTATTTTTTCTCATTTGGCAAGACTTATTTTTTCTCAGCAAATTAGAAGCCAAAATGGGTCCTTGTTCTATTCTCTAATGGATAAAGAATCTAGCAAGTAATCCTACAGCTGCTTGTTTACATCGAAAACTATATCTATAAAAATTATATAGTTTTATAAGTTAAGTAGTTGGCGACGATAAAAACTCTTCATCTCCGTCTAATTGGAGGCTTTCAGAGCGTTCGCTTACGCTGCGGAATGAAAGCTGGGATCCGCCAGACGACGATTGTTAGTTGTACGTACTACCGTCTCTCTCCAAGAAACTGTATGATGTGATGAGCATTGTTGCATTTCTTGCAATTCTTAAGCAACCTTGAACTTTTCTGAAATTATATTTGGTATGTGTGATACAACAACCGTGACAATACACTGTATTTTTATGATAGATTTAACTCGACATACTCGTATATATACAGGGTGGAATTTGGTAATGCCACCTGATGGGGAAGTACTCTTAATACTGAAGATAGAAAGTTTTACTCAAAGAAAACATTCCTTTATTTTTAAAAAGAAAAAAACCTGCATTCTAAGATTTTTAAAAATTTGCTTGCCCCAACTTTGTAATACCACCTGAAGGGGAAGTACTCTTAATACTGTAGATAGAAAATTTTACTCAAAGAAAACATTCCTTTGTTTTTGAAAAGAAAGATAACTGCATTCAAAGATTTTTAAAAATTCGCTTGCCGCTCCCGGTAATCGAACCGACTAAAATCTGTAAAAGTTGCACCTTGTACTTTTATTGCATCGATCGTTAGGGACAATTATAAGGATAAAATCTCTCCAACAAAGTTCATAAATTAAATGAAAGGAAAACAATGAAAAAAGTGCTTTAACTTGACCCATTGAATCAATAATTTAGGATTTCATTGTATTCCTGTTTTCTTTCTTTTAAAAAATAAAGGAATGTTTTCTTTAAGTAAAATTTTCTATCTACAGTATTAAGAGTACTTCCCTTTCAGGTGGCATTACAAAATTCCACCCTGTATATTTTGTGACACAATTGTGAGTTCCTACATTTGTTTGGACTGTCACCCGGAGAGTGATAATATATAACTATAGACGATCTGCGTTCATCATACAACCACTGGGTCCAACTATTTCAAAATTGTATACGACACATTATTTACACATACTGTAAACTAGGAATGGAATTTCGAAAATTTAACCCTTAGAAGGTACCATACCTATTTGATATGAAATTTCATTGGCATTTGGAATTCAACAAAGTCAGCGAGTACAAAAGCATCCTTAGAATTCTAGTGACTAGCACGCGTGCAGCAAGCATGTCTATGTCTAAAAAAGACACGACAAAACGAATTTTTAATTTGTGAGGCTACCTAGAAACCTAGGTAAATCTTCTTAAATGTCTAACAGCTCTCTAAAAATTATATTTCAACCAGCAACTTCATAAACGGAGTAAAAGTAAAAAGTTCCAACATGAAAACTGTGTATAGACTGTGGTGTGATTGCGTCCTTTCAACGGACGAGGCGAGTCTGAGGCGAGAATTGCAGCAAAACGAAAAACTGTGAAAGGCGAAACTCTGCAGCGATTGTGAAGCGCTCGGCCGCTTGCTGAGCAGTCTGAGACTTTCTTACACGACGGCTAAGTGTAAGCCTTCAACTTTTTCAACTAAGCGATTAAGTATATTTCTTTTTAGCGTAAATAACTAGTTAACTTAAATATTCGGATAACACTTTTAATGCCACCAAGGTTTTCAACTAAACTTTTGACAACGTAATCAAGTCAAGTCAATAATATTTTTTGTTTACTTCTTCCCGTCATGCATGACGGACTGATGACGCGTCATCAGGTCTTGACCCTACCCTTTACACCTGGGTTTTAATGACACCTAAGACAAACATTAAAGCCACAGGCATTTGTTTAATGTCTGTGTGGTCATAATAGGTATTGAAGTTTATGTTTATGGAGATTCTACGGAATACGGATGCGATGCAACGTTTAAATTCTCTATTATTATTTGTTATATGCTTGCTTTTAATAATTTCATAATTCTTGGATATTTTTCAAACAGCCTCATCTAGACTAGGACAGCGGAAAAACTAATATAAATCCCAACATGCATTTTCATACAAACAAACTTTTGCACTGTATCGAACTCCAATCGAACCCGCGATCTCTATAATGTAAAACCAAATTTTCCAATCACTACTACACCAAATAGCTCTTTGTTAAATGATTAAAGTGCAACATATAAGAGGAATGATAAAATACTTTAAACTTCAAGAACTTCCCGTTGGCAAAACAAGAAGATTTGCAACTGAAAGAAACAGAGCCGAGCCACGATAAATACGAGTATAAATAACTGAACAGTCTCACCCTCAGACATAAACTAAAGCGCTTTCAATTTACGTTCAACGCTAGCACCGCTTTCATCTCTAATTATGTGAAGAAAAAGAAAAACTTTTTAAGAAAACTCGTTTTGGCTATGAGCGGCCGTCTCAGTGTGCCTTAAATCTGTCTGGTAAAAACCTTCTTTGATTGATGTAGATTCCTTGAAACTTAAAGAGCGTTAAAACTATATAGCATAAAAACCGCTAGCTCTCCCTCTTTCTTACCCAATGCTTTTTATTCATAACATTTCTAAATACTCCTTATAGTCACAACTGTCTGTCTAACAGTCCCGTCCAAAGTCCTCTTAATCTCTTTCGAAGAATTAGAGGGATCTAAGAAGCAATAATATTAATGATAGTTTTTTAGTTTACAAATACAGTATACTTAATGATACCACACGAGTATATTATAATTTTTTACATTAAATACATGCATGTACTTCTATATTTATGTGTATCTATAGACAGTGCCTTTTCAACACAATACAGGTTTCTGTTCCTACTAGTTTAAACTCAAACATTTTGGTAACAGTATCTTTATTATCTCACCCCAAAGTTTGCAACAAAAGTCGTAAAACTGTATCAAGAATTAGTAGAACACGCGGTTAAAGTTTTCAGAAACATCCTTCCACCTTATTCGTACGTTAAGGGATTTGGGTTGGCGAACTAGCGGGGTTCTTAGTAACAACACGTCAACACAATACATGTCACCTCCGAACTATTTGTAAGGTAAAGTTTGTAACGATGACATTCGAGTGCCGCCTGAGGTTCGTGCTCGGGTACAACATCTTTACATCTTCGGGGCGAGGACGTGATGTGAATAATAATCTGTTGTTCTTTAACGTATTGGTTCTCCTTATTTGTTTAGTACAATAGATTCGGTAAGAGAATAAAAGAGACTGGAACACTAATGAAAAGGCTTATAAAGAGCCTTCATGAGAGGTTAGGAACATTATTTTCATAGCGCCTCCTAGCCCCAAACTAGCATATTATATAGCATGTACAATGGGTGCTAGACGGCGGATAAACATTATTTTAATAAATCATTTATAGGAATACCTAGACCGATACAGACATGTTCATGCACACAAATGTAAGGTAATGTAACTAACCTTACAGAAATTGAAGCCGCAACTTCTGGTGTAATAGCCGACTCCTCAACAATTACACCGATCATCTTTCACAAGCTTTGCAATCATTTTCGTGTCTTTGATATAGGGTAAGTTACTGCCGCAAACCTATTTATCATTTATCATTTGCATACCATCAATAAAACTAAAATATGACTCAAACAATACACATAAAGTTAGTAACCAATTCAAGTGTCATCTTAGTTCGAGCAAGCTACATCTTCACATCTTCGACGATCTTTGTGCCTCAACGAGGACGTGATGTGAATAAATCGAACATTACTTGGCACGGTATTACTAATGTATCGTTAGTATTTGGCAGTCCTTATCTCCTTAATACAATAGACCTGGTGAGGGAATAGAAAGGGCTACTTATACGGGATGGGATACCTGTAAGCGAGAAACAACCGCTATGAACATTCAGCCGGCGTTTATGAGGGTTTAAGAGAACGCTTTCGCACTACCAACCGCAGTCATCATAAAGGAATATAGGTATATGGAATAATAAGTCTGTTGTTTTAGTGTTTTGGGTACATATACGTAATCTCAGGGCCCTGGATTAAATTCCCGGTCGAGAATAATTTGTATCACTTTTAAAATACAGCTCGGTTTAGTGATCATCAATGATACAATTTTAAACATACATATTAATATTTTTATTCTGATATTCCAGGATATTAAACAGAGCTTTTTAAATGAGGACATCTCAAAACTGTTTTGACATGATTAATGAAAAATCTAATACACAACGACGGAAACAGAATAATTGAGGAAAACAAATCTGAAGAAAAAAGAAAAGACGCATCGCTCGACGCGTTTGCGATTTCGCAGAATCATTAATTTTCCTTGTCAGGTGCTTTTCAGTGATTCGATTATCGTCCGCCACGTCCGTGCTCCCATGCTTGCAAAATTGCTCGTTACGAATTAACCGATATCTTTTATTCCTCTTTGTTATTCCCTCGGCGTATTTTGTATTGAACTTTCTAGCTTTTGCTGGCATTTAACAACTACGATATGAACAAAAAGATTAAAATAAAAATTATCCTCTATTCTTCTCAATTTGTTCTCGGTTTAGTTTTGACTTTTGAATACGTTTTATTACTAGGATCGGTTAATTAATTATTTTGGTTTTGCAATAAAACAATACAAGGTTATTTTTACGGATAGGAATTGGATTAAAGATAAAGAGCCCCTCCCCTCTTTCCCTTTCATGGTGAAAACCCGTCACCCCGTCGCCCGCATTTGGAAAGTGTGCGATGTCAGCGCTAACTTAATTAAAAGGAAGCCTTATCTCTATAAAAACGTTAAATGCCACCACCATTTATTTATTTACTCCAATAGTATTTATTTACTTACGAATGAAAACGACCTTACGCCTTATCTCTTCTAATCTATTATCACACTAGCGGCCGCCCGCGGTTTCACCCGCGTGGTTCCCGATCCCGTGGAAATTGATCAAAATCCTTTCTTAGCGGATGCCTACGTCATAACATCTACCAGCATGCCAAATTTCAGCCCGATCCGTCCAGTGGTTTGGGCTGTGTGTTGATAGATATCTATGTCAGTCAGTCAGTCATTCACCTTTGAATTTTATATATATAGATATCACAGATTTACAACTGACACGAAATTTAAAGAAATACAACAACTTAACAAGGGAAAATTTACATAACATTTCGCCAGAGAATAAACATTAGGAGGGAAAACCTGTGAATCACCACTAGGCGAGTACCGGTCGACCCATGCGGGGCTGAAGTGGAAACTGGGAGTGTGGTTGGTGTTTGGTTGTTGGTGGAGACGTATTTTTCTTCGAAAAAAAAAAAGCATTTGAGAGGCACACGGCCTCTTGAATGTAAGCTGCCAGTACAAACTATTCTATTAAAGACGTAAGAGTTTTATCATCATTATCTAGACATCTCATAATTTGTAAGTCGTAGAATAAAACAATAGCGAACAACAACTTAGTTCAAACTAAATCCACAGAGAAACAAAACGAATTGCAACCAAGTATCCCTCGCGTATCGCTTTGCTGCGGAACCTATTCTTTTCTTCCGGTCAGTGGTAATTCTCATCCATATTCTAACCGCATTGCCCATGAGCTCACAATTCCTTATGCTTTTACGGATAAATAGGTTCTTTAAATAGTTTCAGTATAATATACCCACACTTATTAAAATGGATAAATCTGCTTAATTTTAAAAACCGGAGCAAATATAAAAAAATAAATAAACATTAGCTGCATATTATGAGGTGTTATGATATAAAATATTTGAAATGCGAAGAAAATAAAAACACAGTTACTTACGGTTTATAAGGTTTACTTACAAATATGATTTTAACCCGTTTGATCAACCAACAATATGGAAGATATTAAAAATACTTTCAAGATTTCTTTTTTCTTAGTCTATTTGAGATCTATAGAATTGGTAATAAAAATCTGTATGCTTTTTAGTTAACTAATATCAATTATATCTATCTAAATATCAAAAACGAAAAAAAAAAATAGTAAAAGAAAATGTTTTTATTCGGTTTTTTGCTAGTAAAGATTTCTTTTCTTCCGGTCAGTAGCAATTCCCATTCGTCTTACAGTCCGCACTGTACAGGCTTTGTATTAATAACGACCGAAACCCCATATCCTTTACGGGTGTTTGGAGCTTCATACAATTTAGAGTATCATACAAATTTTCTAAAGCTATCTCAATATATTATTTAAATGTAAAATACTTTTTACCGGGTTTCATAGGTATAAAAAGTGTTTTTTAAGCACAAACTAATTTAGCGTTGGATTCATATTATCATATTTTCTTTTTATTAAAAACTGAATTGACAACTATATATGTAATCAAAAAAGAAATCATTGATATCAGATCAATTCATAACCAGCAATTTGATTTTTATAATAGTACTAGCTGTGCCCGCGACTTCGTCCGCGTGGAATAGTGACTTTTCGGGCAGCATATTTTAAATAACAAATACCGTCCTTTGGGTAGCTAAAAAAATTTACTTTACAGTATGCTTCTCTGTAGGTATACGATATGTGACGTATGGCCATCGGGAATGAAAGCATACAGGCTCCTAGGATTGCTAACCCGTGTCAGAGCCACATACAACTGACCGTGCGAGAAACAGCTGATACTTAGATCTACACCCACAACTTTCATCGTCTGACCTTGGGCTTTATTAATTGTCATCGCAAAACATAGGCTGACTGCAAAAAGTGTTAAGATGTGTAAACTAAACGTACAAATATGAAACAAAAGAATTGCTAGAAAAATTAATTAATAACCTGAGCTTATAAACTTGTACTTAAATAAAGAAAATCAAGATATTTATTTACAATTTTTTAAAGAAAATTAAGAAAGACAACCTAACCTACAAACCCTTAAATATAAATAAATGAAATATCCAAACTGTCTGTATTCAAGTAAATCGCAATAATCGAATGCAACTACCTATTCGCCATACTCTCAGCGCGCTTTATATACGGACGCGCAGCTCAGGCGCGAGGCGTGTACCTTTATATTGACATAACTTTTTTATTTATGAACCGATTGACATGAAATAAACACTAAATGTTAAGTGAAGCTTACCACAATATATTAGTGAAAACCGCATCTCAATCGAATAAGCCGTTTCTGATATTAGCGTGCACAAACACACAGACAAACAGACAAACAGACAAACAGACAAACAGACAAACAGACAAACAGACAAACAGACAAAAAAATTTTTAATTACAATTTCGGGTTCGTTATCGATATAATAACAACCCCTGCTACTTTTTTTTTATATATTTCCATTGTACAGACACCACTTTTCTACAAATTTATTATATGTATAGATTAAAGTATTAAAACCAATTACACCACTGTCAGTAAAGTTTATAAAAAAAATCTCTTTCAGAAAACAATGATTCTATATTTTTTATAGAAAGAGGCATCTAAGTTATCTAATACACACTTTATCACTCCTATCGTTGCTTTATCAAAACCTAATAAAACCCCTTAAAATCTGTGGTATATTTTTTTTATTTTGGATTAGGATTTGAGAACCCCATTGCAACCAGAAATTTAACAATCCAGCTTCCCAGATAGCGCTAAATTTCATATCCCACCAAAAACATTCTGTAAAAAACTAGCCAAGTCTCGATGGAGCTGCTTGTTTATCTCTAAAAAGTAATGAAATCTAGACAAAGACGTGCCAAGTCTAAGGTTCCTTACTGCGATTTCTTTATTATTATTATAGTTAATGTTGTGTGACTTGGCCGTTGAAGGGTACACAAGGGTACAAAACCAGGTGCTCCATTACTCCATTGCACCAATCTGTCGCCAGAACCGCTACCCATTGACGATGGAAAATTGCCACTTGGGAAACGTTGATTCAATAACCAGTCAATTGTAGGCTTAATAAAGCTGCGTATTTCAACGTACTGACGTATAAAGAATGTTCAACCTAAACATTTCCGTTGAGCATTCTGAATACGTTAGTGGGTACAAGTCAATTTACCTGGTTTTGTACCCTTGTGTACCCTTCAACGGCCAAGTCACACAACATTAAATATAATAATAATAAAGAAATCGCAGTAAGGAACCTTAGACTTGGCACGTCTTTGTCTAGATTTCATTACTTTTTAGAGATAAACAAGCAGCTCCATCGAGACTTGGCTAGTTTTTTACAGAATGTTTTTGGTGGGATTTCACTTCTTTTTGTAGAAACGTGTATTGATTTATTTTATTACATTTTCTTATTTGACACATTTTTTTTCTTTTTAGCTGTAGTTTTATTATTATTACAAATCTTTCCCCACCCATTCCCATCCCCCCTCCCATACCCCCTCTCATCTCCTTTCCCCCTCTCATCTCCTTTCCCCCTCCTATCCCCCTCCCATCTCCCTTCCCCCTCCCATCGCTCCTCTCATCCCCCTCCCCCTCCCACCCCCTCCGCCTCCCATATACTATCCCCATCCCCCCACCCATTCCCATCCCCCCTTTAATCTCCTTTCCCTCTCCTATCCCCCCTCCCATCTCGCTTCCTCCTCCCATCGCCCCTCTCATCCCACTCCCCCTCCCATCCCCCCACCTCCCCCTCCCATATACTATCCCCCTCCCATCTCCCTTCACCCTCCCATCCCCCTCCCATCTCCCTTCACCCTCGCATCCCCCCTCCCATCTCCCTTCACCCTCCCATCTCCCTTCATCCCCCTTCCCCCATCCCATCACCCCTCCCATCCTTCATCCCATCCCCCTCCCCCTCCCCCTATCATCCCCCTTTCTCCTCCAATCCCCCCACCACCACCAAATGAAGCGGCTCACCAAGTTGAGTATTTTTTGTAAAGGCGGTATACGTCGATCTCTAATAGTTTGGTTGGGCTCTTGTGTTATCTAATCAGGGTCACCAGGTACTCCAGATCTTCGAATATACTAGTTTTTATAGTTTTCCCTTTATGTGGCCATTAAACCCTAACTCTGTACCAAATTTCAGCTCTCTGAGTTTATGGGAAGTACTAGTTCTATTATGATGATCATCAGTGAGTCAGTGAGTGTCTGTCATAAATGCGAAACTTTGCTTTCGCTTAACTTCGGAACTAAATGACTTACAGCCTTGAAATTTTGGATTTTAAGTATGTGATTATAGCTTACTAATTGACGAAAATTTCTGCGTTCTGGTCTTATCCAGAGGTTCTCAAATAGGGGTCTGAAAATGCGGCGAAATGGTTCCAGTAAAGGATGGTACGGCAGTGTTTGCTTCGCGCTCGACTTGGCGGGGGCACTGCCGTGCCCCCAGATAGCGTGTTTATAAAACCTTTTCACAAGATTAATTGAACCCTGCCTGCAACATAGCATCAACTATCTATCTACTGCTATATGAATATCAGGGGATGGATGTTCTATATCCCAAATCCATTTGAGGAACCGATCTCAATTGAAATCTAATTACTGTCATATACCATTATAATAGTCAACCGACGGACGTAGGTTTTGGTTATTAAGTTTGATAACTTATCATTGATGTGCGATCAGCCTTCAGTTATGTAGCGGGTATAATCAATCACACTGGATTTCTCGTCCCAATATTGTTAACATTTTGAAATACACCCAATAAATATAATGTTTGAAGGAATACGGCTCCAGTAGGCTAACTACTCTATAAGATTTTTAGGGCGAACTTCACAACTGACAGAATAAACAGTACATGATATTTTATCTGACACAGAAAAATTACCTCGAATTTGTCTGTCAATGGTGAAACTGGCACAGGAACAGGAGGAGGAGGAGGAGGATATAGGCTACTTTTATACCGAAATAATACTCAGTTTCCATAGAATAACAGAGCATGGGTGAAGCAGCGAGCGGAATCTAATCTAAACTTATAAACCTGATTTAATTTTTTCAATGCTAATTACATGAATTATGCTATGCAGTCCGATTCAGATTAATGGACGGGTTCACGTACATCCATGCGGTTTCTGAATTATATCGTACTGGACATAACTAGAAAAAAGGGTAAGCAAATCATAAAATATAAAATGTACATCGAACCGAGGAAAACTAGACATTTTTATCTAGCTACAGCTGGAACGCCATCCAAATAATTTAATCAAGAGTAATCGTACTATCCCTACACATAAGTACTCCATATTACATGCCCAAGAAAGGTCTTTAACCTAATAAGCCGCTACAAGTAACATCAAAAGGGACGTTCTCCCGAAACTCAACGAAGAGTCAAAGAGAAAATCTCGGGTAACTCAATTTATTATCTCTACGTGATGCCCGAAAACATCCCAACTTCTCACTACACGTGTCCCACTGACTCGGTTAGCATAAACAAGTATCCGCAGAAACCCGCAAATAGAAAACAATGTTATTATGTATTCACGAAACGAGAGGAGAGCCTCCATAAAATCCCTTCGAATGGAACGTACGGAAAAGAATCGGCCCTCATAAATCGCTCTACATCCAATACAAAGCTTATTAATCTGAATTCAGCAACCCTTGAGAAGGGATCTCGGTACTCACAGGGGCAGTGGGCTATCGAACGTACCGCTCATTTGTTACTGTGCGTCGGGAAGGCGAGCGCCGGCAAATATGGATCCACGTGCGGATGCGGGTTGTTTCCTTCGATTGTTGAATTAAAAAGTTGATTTTGAATTGGGAACAATGGGAACGTGGAGATTAGGGATATGTTAGTAGTGTGTGATAGTGTTGTGGTACTCACAGGGGCGCGTGGTTCGTAGTCGTGAGGCAGAGGCGCGTGGCGCCGCGTCGCATGCCGGGCGTGGTGCGGCGACGCGCGGCGGCGGCCGACTGACGCACGCGCGCGCTGCTACGACGCTACGCGCTACGGATGCTACGATGGGCGCTTTTCCGCCGTAGATGCGTGCCCGCCCTCAAACATTCCGATGAGAATGATGTTTTATTGTTTTCATTTTGAAAACAGCTCCTTGCTGGAGAATTAAAAAAAATCAACGCCAAATTAATTTATCGTTATTCATTTTAATATACTTTTTTTAAGTTTATTACAAACATAAATTACTCTCGGAATTACTAAAGCATTTATTATTTCTTAATAATTAGATTATACTTAAGATTGTTATTCTAACGAGAATGATATTGAAATAGAAATAACTTTTCCAAACAAAAAAGTAATATTTCTCTCCCTTATCCCACCCACCATCAATTCAACGTAATGGGCCTGTTGAAAGGAAACATCATGTGAACTCAACAGACTGCTTTCTTTATCATCATAACGTATAAATGTGAAGATGTAAACGATTTGACACTTGCATTTACATTTGATAAAATATATTATAGCTATGACTGTTAATTACGCTATTTTATTTATTTAAAGTGAAAGTCCCTCTATTGTAGATAGATAGGTAGTATACCGGTACGTTAATCAATTTGTGGTAGAGCCGAGTTACGTTCCCGTTTACTCAATTACATAAGTATTGTTATAAAATGTTTCTACACAAATAACGAGCGACCTTTAAAAGGGGCGTTGACACATAGATAATACGTTTATTTATGCTACTTTTGTTAACAGACAGGCACGCAGCCCACCTAATTGTAAGGGTCTGTTGCGGACTATTCCTTTGAAGGACAACAAACCAGAGAGCATAGTTTAATGTTCTCTATACATATTATACTACACTACGAGTAAATACTTATTTTCGACTACCGTTTACTAGGTAAGAATAATGTTCCTTAAAACTCATGTAATACATTGTTCCATTAAAGAGCATGATTATTAAGAACCCGTTAGAACCAAAAAAGACGAATTCAGCTCTTATCTTGTATGGCCGTAAAACTCAATTTACAAATTATCCCTTACTCACCGAAGCGATAGGTTTACCTCATTAATCAAACCCAAATTCGTAATAACTTATTATAAACGCTCAACTCCCAACGTTTAACTCAATAATGTTCCAGTTATTGAGTCTTTCCTCAGTGGAACGATATGCTTTTATTGAGCAAGAAATAATGGCCTGGAATATTTACGTCGTTCGGGAGTTTTCATGCCATCTTTTTAGCCTGTTTAGGGTCTTATCGTTTACATAGGACTTTTCGCACATTAATTAAATGTGGAAGCCAGTATTTTTAAGATGAAAGGCTCGAAGATCAGAGGAGCCAATTGTGTACTGCAACACATTGAGAGCTATCCTAGATAAGTATAGAATAGGTGGTCAAGTCTACGTGTCAACCTGCCAACTGACATAAATATTTAAATTGATAGAGTCCGCCTCCGCCGTTTCTAATTTCTTTTTTCAAATAAACCCCCTTCCCCCACATTTCCGGGATAAAAAGTACCCTACGTCACCCGTGGATAGTGTAGCTTTTTCCAACAGTGAAAGAATTTTTCACTGTTGGAATAGAAAAAGACAATCAAATCTTTCCTCTTTATAATATGGGTCCCCTATATGAGTGCGAAAGTTGATTATAAGTATAGATTTGTATGTATAATACCGGCTACTCCGCACGGTATGAACCGATGTTGGTTTCTTTTTTTAATCTAAAAGGAATATTTCATAAACATTATTTACAGATGGGTTAATTTCGTAAATCATGACCCAATTTCTAATAACCAGGAGTTTCGCGTATCGTGGTTAGCCAGCCACTGTATAATTCTATCTAAGCTTGATTATGTATTCTGCGGTTAAGCTTGGGCTTACACTGCTCCCGTGATAGTAATTAGCATACCGATATCAGAAGCGATAGATCGACTTCGATTATTAATACTAATACCTACATTATCGAGGCATTTATTGAAACTTTCTTGTTTGACTTGATTTATTTCTTAAAAGTATGGTAGACAATTATGATAAAGCCAGTACCTATCACGTTACGATTTTTTTTTTCCTTTGGCCTGCGGAGGGATAGGTATTAATAGGCCGTTATAGACCGATACTTTTCGGTACGCTGCTGCTAAGCTTTTGTCCATCCCTGCAACCCAGATTGACGCACCAACTTTAAACTCATTAAGCCAACTTAGTTAATCACGTGTCCTAAATACCTCTCCCTCATTCTCACTAACCGAGGCTGAACTCTCGCAGCTTAGTTAATCACACATCCCTATTTAGTACCTCGCACGTTGAAGTAATGCAGTGACCATTCACGTTACTAACCAAGGCTCAGCTAGTTTATCACATATCCCTATTAAGTAACTCGCACGTCGAAGTGAGACAGTGTCCATTAACACTGACCAAGGCTGAGCTCTCACAGCGGCTATTATCGTAACACCCCGTTGAATCGCCCGTAAATACTCGACCGGCGACGAGCCTGCGTTATTTATAGACGAAAAAACAATTTGTCAGTCCTTTTTTTAAAGCTAGTATCGGCATTTAGTGTTCATCCACTCCTGGTACCTTTTCACCCTACTCTCCGATGAAAATAAAAAACGCGATTGTTATGCGAATTGATAAACGAATGAATTTTTGATACTACTACATATTTCACACTTTTCATCTGAAGTTTACGTAGACGAAGTTACGTCCATCCTAACCAAATTAACACAGCTTGTCTTTCCTAATTTTTAACTCTATTAGCATATTAATTCAAGGCCCGCATTCTTATTCCTAATTAGGATTTATGTAGGTACGTGATCCGTTGTGTACCTATGTACCACTCATAGTACAGTTTCTACAAGCTATATGCTTAGTTTAGGGCTTGATGCTATATGCTTAGTTTGGGGCTTGATGGCGCTCTGTAAATAACGTTTAAAGATATCCATCATTATTTACTCAGAGATAAATAAGTAAACTGTAAGTTTGTATGAAAAATAAATGTTCTTAAAACATAATGATATTAGGTATACAACAACGTATTTCAACTTAGGTACTGTAATACCCGGTAGAATCTTCCACAAATACTCTCGACAGAGCCAAACGAGCTTGAGTTATTCATGGACGGGTATTAAAGCGAACACCTCTTGACGGCCAGGGGCTATTCAAATGCACCTTAAGGGTCATAAAACGCATGGACGGGTTTTGTAGATGTCGCAATTAAAAACAATTTGTTTACATTAAAAAAAGTACAATGGGATAACGTTCGCACTTATTCCTACGTTTTCGCCTTATTCTTATTTGTGAACGATCGTATTTCGATTAAAAATATTTTGAGCTTACGTATACATACTCATCTTAAACTGTTAGGTATTTGTTTCAATCTTATTCTCATTAGTAAATTACGCATTTAATTATCTATTTCAATTTGAATTAATGAATGACGGGAGCAACATGACACTAAAAATGCTTTATGCTACTGAAAAAATAGAAACTAGAAATTTATAACTTCTTCTGACTCTCTCTCCTACAATAGAATTATTGTACACGCGTTATATGTGAAAAAATGTTTACATTTGAGAATATTAATTCCATGATATACATACGAGTTATGTGAAGATAGTGTATAAAATATATAGACAACTGAATGCTTCAAATAGTACAAAAGCATTTTTCTTTCTTTCTACATATTACAGTTTTGAATAAAGTTATAAACGTTGGGGCTATAGCGAGGCCAATAACCCCTCCCATCCTTCATTCTAGCTCACTGTCGGTAAAATCATGGTAAAATCTTGCGGTTGCCGCTGCCATTGTGGTAATATTGGGGTTAGAATGACCCGGTAAAACGACAAAACTCCTAAACGAGCCGACTACGCTATTCATGTTGCGTTATTAAAAACAAACAGCTCCCAGCGACATTTTGAACGCGGGAAGATATAAATCATACGCGGCTCTTGAAATTTTCATTCACGATTTTTATAAAAGTTTCGGTTTATTGAGGGAACTCCGAAAAGCGACAAGATTACTCGGGGGACTCGCTTGCGGAAAAGACTTTTCTCTTCTTGTTGTTTAACAAATTATTTAAAGCCACAGATTTACTAAGATACTTTTCTAAAATATTCACCGACTTTTAAAGTAAGAAAATGTGACAAAAGTTTGATAAAATTTTGTTTTACTTTCTTCATAATATAATATGTGTTTTCTAGTCCTGTTATATTCTTTTTTAAATGTTTTATTTTTTATTGTATTTATTGTATTCAATAATCTAATCAGAAGAGTTCAGATTATCAGACAAAATACCTAATTACTTAATAAATGTATGTATACAAGTATTTTATATTAGGTCCTTTATTATGCTGTTATTTAGATATACTAATTAGTATTATAGTTATTATTTATATAACTAGGTAAGCTGTTTGCAAAATATTCCTAAAAATTCTGCTGTATGTATCACGGTAAACAATTGCAATTCGATAATAGCACTTATGCCCCCGACATAATAGCGGTACAAAGTCCAAAGTGTATAGTCTGACGTGCTTTTGACTGTACATCATATCTCCTAAAATTTTACTTACATCAATGCTAGAAACAGAGCTAAAGATAAAAGTGGTCCAGTAGAGTCAAACAAAAATTGATAATAAAGAAAGCTTGACATTTTAATTAGACTCGTTAAAAGAATTTAAACAAAAGACGACCTATAATTGTTGTAGTGATGAGTATTTTTTAATTATTTCAGAAAGTCTTGAGCCTGTTTATGAGGTTTGTGGTAGGTATACCTATTATATCACGAGTGACATGTTTTCAGGGTGTCATCTATACTTATTTTTTAACCGAAATGTTAGCAAATATCAATCTGAACTGAATTCCAGCAGTTTCATGTGGATATCAGAAATATTGAGAGGTTGTCACAATAAAAAAATAATATTCGTAAATATTATTTCAAAGAAGTAACTTAAATGTTGGTCCTCGGCGTTTCGTGTCATACCACATCTTAGCTTATTATAAGATAAATAATTAAATCCAAAATCTTTGAAAGCATTTTCAGTAATGTCTTTTTAAAAGACATTGCGCCATCTGGTATGATTTGTTCGATTCGAAATTAAAAAGCTCACTGCAAAAGCATTCAGTCATCATTTTCCGTCTTGTTTCTGGCTGGATGTCTAGATGGCGCTATTTTTGGCCTACGCTCAGTTTTTTTTTTTACACAATGGATTTTTTTTTACACAGTGGAAGGACAGGTAAGTATATTGATATAAAGAACACAGAAAGAGGAAAGATTTAATTGTTTGTTTGTTTGTATTGAATACCTAGTCTCCGAAACTACAGAATCGATAATCCTTTCACAGTTGGAAAGCTACACTATCCCCGGTGAGCATAGGGTTCTTTTAATCTCAGAAATGTGGGAGGCAGGGGGGTATATTTGAAAATAAATAACGCGCAGGTGAAACCGTGTGTCCGTCCACAACACAGGGAATCCTAGTTTGGATCCCAGCGAATTGTTTGTAAAAGCGTCTGTCCACCGGGGGCAGAGCTGGGGGTGGACAGCGGGAATGAACCGTTGCGCGTTGTATGTAACTAACATGCAAGCAACTTTAACATGAAAAGTAAACTGATGTTTCTGAATAAATATTTTTTTTATCTTTATCTGAATAATTTTTCATCATCATCATCATCATTTCAGCCAAACGACGTCCACTGCTGGACATAGGCCTCCCCCAAGGATCTCCAAACCGATCGGTCCTGCGCCACCCGCATCCAGTGGATTCCGGCGATCTTTATGAGATCATCGGTCCACCTTGTGGGAGGCCTACCACGGCTGCGATTCCCGGTACGTGGCCACCACTCTAATAATTTTTTAAATAATTTATATTTATATTCGAATAATTTTTATTCGAATATAAATATAAATTTTGGTTTTAAAATTAACATTCTTCATTATGTAGGTAGATGTTATCTCTGTTCCATTTTTAGACTCGTATTTCTCAGATAAAATGCTGAAATGGGTAACCTACTTACTATTAGTGTGATTTTTTTTTATACCAAGTCAGTTGGCAGACAGACACGCAGCCCACCTGATGGTAAGCGCGTCACTGCGGCCTATGCCATTGAGGGACACTTCATCTTGAAGCTCATCGATCAATGTGCTGCCAGACTGTAGGCTCATCTGATCTTCGAGCATTTTATTTCAAGTGTAGAAAGAAAGTCCTACCACAAACCAGACTCAAGACGGGAATCAAACCCACGACCTCCGGGTTTTATACCCGAGTAGCTTAGCCACTGTTCCACGGAGGCGGTCATAACTGAAATAACACAACTTATTTTGGCAACTTTTATTCTTTTAAATTACTCTAAAATCAATATTTAAAATTGTACAATAATTAAAATAAATCTTATTTAAAAATAACATGATATGAATCATAAAGAATTACAAATAGAATATTTTATTTAAAATTAGACGTAGATATCTACTACATACATATTTCTTTGAACCATAATGAATTAGGATAATTTGTTAAATAGTAATCCATTGACCTTATTAAATGGTTGAAAAACCTAATAAACAAAGTCTTAAAGATTGAAAGAAGGAATAATTGTTAAATTCTGACATCCTCTTAAGATGACCATTATGATAACATTGCTAGCGTCACGTTATCACAATACATCACAACGGCTACAGAATTAACAGTAAGAGACAATGGGACAGGGTGCGAGCCACAGACCAGAGATTAAAATAGACCCCGCAAGTACGTCAATTTGTATGAGAACCGACCGTGCCATATTTTTTGTACCTACTGTGACGTAACGAGCGCGATTTAGTGATGAGAAGTAGGGACACGCCCACTTCGTCTCGATTCTCGATTCGATTATAAAAATCACTACATAATATAAAACACAAAGTCGCTTCCTGTCTGTCTGTCCCTATGTATGCTTAGATCTTTAAAACTACGCTACGGATTTTGATGCGGTTTTTTTAAATGGATAGAGTGATTCAAGAGGAAAGTTTATATGTATAAAACATGCATAATATAGTAGAGAAACACTGATGATTTTAGAGGTTTTTAATTTAAGGTCGTAAATAATCGCATTTTTTTGCGCTTACATTGCAAACGCTGGCTGAACCCTACGAGATAGATCAAAATAATGTACTACACTATTGTACACCTTAAAAAGTTTTACAAAAAAGTCCGCGATGGTATATGTCTATCTCTTAGGGATAACCCACAATAACCATTTTCCTTTACTTATTACGATAAAATAATGGCTTATTTACGAAAAAGTGATTTTAAGCAATACAGTATTAATCCTTATCCAATAAAGTACCATAAATAAATTGTGCATGTAATATAGATCAATATGGCCCTTTACATCATGTAATTTAAATGAATAGTTTCGAAGATATTACAGATTTAAAATGCAGGGACATAGCGATTGCGGCGGTACTGGCCGGGGAGCGGATGGATGAACTTTTGTTATTCTTTCACGTAAAAACTACTAATTGATTTTAATGAAACTTTACAATAATATAGCTTATACATAAGGATAACACATAGGCTACAATTTACAAGATATTCCCGCGGGATAACGTCCTATACACTACTACTGTTCACGTGGGCGAAGCCGCGGGCGGAAGGCTAGTTTATAAATAAATAAATTATTATTTTTAACTAATGTTAATAAATATCCATTTTTAAACTCTTCTTAATTTGTACGCCGGTTGACAGTACCTAATGTAACCTAATTGTCACTTTATGCTTGATTTTATTTTTCACATTGTCAAATAGCCTATTATCATTCCTGCTTCCAAAATCGACTAGGTACCTTTAATCGATTTTAATACATTATGTGTATGTTGCATAGAACTAACATCACTAAACACTGTATTTGACTAAAAACGCCTGTGCCACGAAACTTAAACTATAGTGGTACAATAGATTTGTACCTGTTGCTACCTACGTAATTAATATATAAACCATTGCACTATTTATTCCCGCACGCGCGCACTCACTCATGCTTTAGACGTGGAGAACTCGTCCTTGGGCTGGAACTGGAACGCGTCCTGGGTTGCACCGATGGGAAGAGGGGCCGATACTGTCGGAACAAGGATCTCCGCAGCGTATTCCTCGTTACTTCCGTAGCTATCCAATTCAGGTGGCACCGTTTATATGCACGATATATGCAGTAAATCAATCCGATGATCATCACCAGTACGACGACGGAGAGTAAAATATTGGTGGTGGATAGATGAAACTTAAATTCCTCCAATTGCGAATGATTACTGCCACCCGCCGCATTTTGCACTATGATCGTTTCTTCCTTTGACTGCTGTTTGCCCATTGTTGATATTAACTTTGAACACGTTCAGTTCTTGACACGGACGATAATAGAAAGAAAAAGCATCTTGATTCAATTAAAGCAACTTCATTAGCCGAGGTGCAAAAATTCCATCCCAAATATGGAATACACGCGCAGGTCGAGCGCGCGGGTCGAGCGCGCGGCTCGAGTTACCGGGCAAAGTCCGTGACCGTCGGCAGGGTCGCCATATACGGAGAGAGTAAGGGGAGATAAGTAAAACGTAAGACTGATGATTAAATACTGACTTTATTGAATAGTGCAATGGTTTATATATTAATTACGTAGGTAGCAACAGGTACAAATCTATTGTACCACTATAAAACGATATGCGAAAGTACCGCCTTGTTTGATATTCATTGCTTATAAAGCACGCAATACAATTGGAAGGCCAGTATAAAATACGCAATGTATTACGAAATTGCGATTCACGCGGCTTAAGCATTATTTACATAATTGTTTTCTCAAAATTGATAAATAATTCATTTTAAAATAAATTACGCGTATTCAGATAACAAAATGACTTACCGATGAAAGGAAACATCTTTGTTTTGTGGAGTAATCTTTTTGGTATTGTTTTTGCAGCTTAAAATAGCACAAATCGTCATTTTTTGCTATTTCGTCTGACGTCTAACAAGGGGAACGGTCGCGCGGGACTAAAGCTAAGAATCGGCACATTCAGTACGATGGACTGAAGCTGGGCACGCGAAGTAGCTACACTGGCGGGCTCTAGTCCAATACATCTCTGTGGTGCGAGCCAAGCCGAGCGGTGTTCGAGCGCGCGGACTGTGGGGAGCTGGCGGTCCGGTCTCGATGATTGCGGTCACACACTATACGCTGGTGGCGCCTTGAGACGTCACGTCATTGCGTCACATCAGCAACAGTATCAACAGCATGCCCTAGTTTCTCGGGTGGCCCTCCCTAGGCGCCCCGTGACTTAAGGCCTCTCAAGTCGGAGTACCCGGGGATGGGCTGGTCAATAGCCAGGCTGGCACCGGCTTGTCCCAATCGGGTGTGAAGGGGAAACCAGGGGGGTTTAGTGGGTAGTGGACGCTTTAGTCTCGAGTCCCACTCACGGCCGCGGGTGTAGCTAGCCTGCGGTTATGGTGCATAAACGAATTCTACTCCGAAAAATAATAATATCAACAGCATGTCTAAATGGCTCCGAGGCAGTAGCCAGGCCCGCTGGGCGGCTGCGCGCGCACGCCGCGCCGGCGCATGCGGCAGGCGTGCTCCTCGAGCCGGTTCATGGCCTCGCCCTGCGCGTCCGCGCGCGCGGAGAACGACGCCGGGAGCGCCGGGCTCCACAGCCGCTCTGCGACAGCGCTCGACCGGGGCCAGGTCCTGGTAGGATTACAAGAAACTCAAAGTTATTTGAGAACATTCAACAAAAGACGAACTTTGTTCTGTAGGCTGTTTCTTTACACGCGCTGTCTGCTGCTTTTATCACATTTCAATTCAAAATTGTACTAACAAAAACTACTTCAAAATATACTTTCAATGACAGTAAAAGTTGCATCATGAAAAAAAATATTTATAGCAGTCCGGAATTCGATTTGTAAACTGCACCGTTTGCTAGAACGTGAGAGCCCTCACACCACCCTCTGCTGAATGAGAATGATATACGTAATAACGTATAAAAAATGCTACCAACTCACCTACTGATGACGTTGACATCATCTACCACCTCCCCCCACATGCAAGCCTCGCCCCCCACGATGTTGCTCAGTAGGGTCTTGTTGATGCCCGACACGCTAGACGGGTCTGCTTTCCAGAAGTCGACCCAATCCCCACCAGACTTCAGGTGGTCCAAGTACCACGCCGATGAGAAGATTAGCCTTTTACCAGCTTGCAATATCTATGAACAAAAAGCGACAATCATAAAAATCCATATTCAAAAGAAACACTATAATAAAACACCAATTACAATCTTGTAAATTAAAAAGTTCCTTGTACCCATAGAATAGAGTTCAAATCCAGAATAATGATTTTGTTTTTTTTTATGCCAGATCAGTTGTTGGCCAGCAGGAACGCAGCCCACCTAATGGTCAGAGGCCACTGCGGCCTATTCCATTGAGGAACTTTACCGGGAAGCATTTTATATTTAAATTATTATTTTTAAATTAATAATTTGAGTGGCCAGTTCTAGAAACAATCTTATACTTAAACTAAGTATAAAACTTACTTTAACCACCTCGTCTTCCCAGCCATCCTTCCAAACGTGAACAAGTGTATCGGGCGATAATAACACACCCTCATCAAAAACTTCCTGAAAACAAAAACATTATAGGTAGTTTCTATGAAACAGTATAAAAGACTGAACTAAACATTAAGTATGCATAATAAAATAATTGTATTATATTATTATCTGTGATTGTCCTTAATCCTGGGATTGACACTGGCTCAGTGTTAAAGGAAAACATCATGAGTAAAATTGCACAGTTTCTGTGTAGCCAGGATCCAATGACGGTAATGGAAGTCAGATGGCAGTTGATCCAAAGTAATAAACAGATTTGCCAAATCCTGGATCATGGTGCAAGAATCAGGACAAAGTGCTTGGAGAAAAAAAAAAGAAAAAGTCGCTTTTAAAAAGTCGAAGTCAGATTCTTCTCGGTATAATCAGCTGCCCTATCCGGATATAAAAATCAAATATATCCGGATATCTCTGTTAATACAAGGTGGGCCAAAAGAAATCACCCTATTGGAAGATGCTCTTATTTTTGTAAATGGCCACCAATGTCCATTCTGTTATGACATTTGTGGACTAGACAGATGTAGAATTTATGTAAACAAGCCATGGAGCGATACACTCCCCAAGAACGCGGAATAATCGTGTCTATTTTTTTGCGTAACCAATTCGTCAGTGGTGTTGGCGCAGCGCGAATTTCGTCGCCGATTCCCCGGCCGTCCGACACCGACTGCGCAAACACTGCGCCGTTTGGCCACTAACCTTGAAGAGTATGGGACCACACGAGACATTGCCAGGAGTGGCCGGCCCCGGAGTGCCCGTTCTGCCGAGAATATCGCCGCTGTTGCTGAGGATGTCGAGCTGTCGCCGGAAACGACAACAGTGGACGGTGCAAACTATAGGGCCATGTTAATCGAGTTTTTTCTGCCGCAATTGGACTAATAGGGACTGGTGGACATGTGGTTTTAACAGGACGAAGCAACGGCACACACTGCGCGAGCCACAACCGATATTCTGAAGGCGGCGTTCCCGGGTCGCCTCATCTCTCGTTTTGGCGATTTGCACTGGCCTGCAAGATCGCCCAATTTAACCGTTCCTGTTTTATTTTTGTGGGGTTTTTTGAAGTCCCATGTTTACGTGAACAAGCCCAAGACCCTGGAAGCCCTCAAGGACAACATTTGACACGAGTGCGAGAATCTGTGGCCCGAAGTTCTCGCCGAGGTGATAAGAAATGCCATAAAACGAGCCCGTATGGAAATCAATTGTGACGGCGCCTATTTGACCGATATCATCTTCTCGACGTGACCAATAAAATTCTAAAGGTTCAAATAAACATAATCAAAAAACAGAATCGAAATTTTTCATTTAGAAAAAAAATGAGAGCCAAACAACATCGGATGACTTCTTTTGGCCCACCTTGTATATCTAAATATCAAATTATAATGTTTATCGGATACATACTTGCCAAACAATAGGCTTCGATTTGTCACCTAATAAAGGAATCACGTTCGACATGAAGAGGCCGTGTAGCTGGGATGTTGTCATGTTATGCTCCCTCATGTATTTCTGTAGATCTGGATTTGAACTCCTATGTAAAAATAATAACAAAAGGACGATAAGTAGGTATTTTACCCATTTCAAACTCTCGCCTACTTCTCTGTAAACGAGTATTCTTGATTCTTGAATTGATTTTGAATTAATTTGAGCATTATAAAGGCCCGTTTGACTACTTGTAATTTATAATATTCACTGGAAACCAATTAACGGAGTCCAAAGAAAAAAAAACAAATTCGTTGTTACCTGGTAGAGGTGAAACCGACGCGGTAAAAGTTTTTTCGGACGACACAGTGTAGATTATATTATTAGACTTTGCAGACTTTAAAAATAGCAAAACATGTAAAAAAATAATCGTTTTTTAATAATTGTGCCATAAACAATAGCTACATCCATTTATAAGTACACCCACTCACCAGCAGTCAAGGTCAACTTCATCGCCGCCCACGTGGAAGAACTTGTCCGGGAACCACTCCTGAATCTCCTGTATGAGGTCGCTGAGCAGCTTGTACGTGGTGTTCTTGGTGGGGTCCATCGGGCCCAGGCCGGACACCTGCCCGTGCCTGTTGTAACACTTGGCCAGTATGTGGGGGTACGCCTCACCCCATGATCTGGTATGACCTAT
Organism: Mecyna flavalis; assembly: GCA_949319885.1. Taxonomy (NCBI): domain Eukaryota; kingdom Metazoa; phylum Arthropoda; class Insecta; order Lepidoptera; family Crambidae; genus Mecyna; species Mecyna flavalis. The sequence goes on from OX439426.1 coordinate 16,252,929, forward strand.
AAAAAAAATACCATAGACATTTTTTATTCAATCACAATCTTTGAAAAACTGAAGTGATCGCAGACGAGGTTAAAAGTTGTGTAATTTGAAGTTATAAGTATAATAAAACCTGACGTCTTTTAGTAAATCTGCAACCAGTTGTGATCAATATATTATTATTATTCTTTATATTCATGTACTTAGGCTTCAAAGAATTCGGAATCTATCGAAGAGAACCGGCAAGAAACTCGATAGGTACTTACTCTTTTCAATCGCCAAAACTTATACAATTCGCAACGGAGTAACGGATCGACGTAACTCAGACATTTTATCCCGGAAAAAATTAATATCTGTGTGAGATACCATCGTATAATCCATGCGGGCTAAGCCGCAGGGTAAAAGCAAATTATTCAATAAAAGCAAGTAACTAAAACAGATGCACTTTAGATTTGTTACATCAATCGAGGGCATTAAGATAAGAATTGTTATGACTTTGAGGTCATTATTAATGTCGATACGAGTGTTTACAATTACTTAAATAACCCTTGAGCTATTCAGTTCACTAGCAAAGCAATAACAATGTTATGGTCCATTCAAACATCATTTGTTAAAATAATTTTTCCAGCCTATTATGTTATTTTAGAGTTTTCAAAAAAACTTTATTGAATTTGTTCATACAGCGTTTCAGAAAAAGTTACAATACTTAAGTTCCTCATGGGCGATCGCGCTAATATAGCAGAATAGCTGAGGCTCGGTCGTGGTTTGGCTGAAATTAACTATTTAGCGCGATCGCCCCCCTAAACTTGTGTAATGTAGGCGACTGGTCGGGAGATCGTAAGCAAATTCAAAAAAGTACCGCGTCAACGGCTTTTTTCTCATTCGGACACATTTGAAACAATATTGGTCAACGTAGCTTAGCTATTGCTGCCTATGATGCCTTAGCAAGCATCTCTTTGGTGATCGGCCGTGTGATCATATTCTTTCAACGCTACGCGATCTTCTGCCTTCAACTCTTCCCTGAATCACGCGTGAGTCCAACGGTCAATGGTAAATTATTTAAATAAGACTCTTACCAGGAACATCAAATTCAGGCAGCACTCGGATCCCCCTATCACGTGCATATAACACCACCTTCTCAATGTCAGCCTTTGTGTATATCATAGATGGATGATACGCGCCTTTGCGGCTGAAATAGAAACAACAATCAAATCATCTATTTTTTTCTTAACCGTACCATACATTGGAGTTCCTTCTAAAAGTTATATTGACGAGTGATTAAGGAATATTGTATGGAATGTAGTATCTAGACACGCGGCAGCGTGTCAAGCCAAGTTCAAGCAAAGGAACGGGCTAGCCAGCGCCAAGGTATATTTACACGAACCATTTGGTGTCACTTTTGACCCTTCTATAACTCAAAACCTATTTAACGTAAACACATGAAACTACGCGAGTTTAATAAGATCCATGAGGACACCTAGGAGCCCAAATTTCATGAAGCTAGCTCAAACGGTCATAAAGATATGAAGGTCAAAAAGTCGTAAAAATTAGTACTGACTGACTGACTTATAGTAGCAAAACCTAACCTACTTCCAGATGACCTAGAAGGATGAAATTTGGAATCCAGCTTGGTAATTGTATGTAACCGTAGGAAAAAGTCGAAAAATAGAAAAAAGTTAAAGAATAGGGGGAAAAGGGGGGGTCACCCCCCTATTTTGAATTTTTTTTCTATTTTTAGATTTTTTCCTACGCTTACACACGATTATCGAGCTGGATTCCAAATTTCATACTTCTAGGTCATCTGGAAGTAGGTTAGGTTTTGGTACTATAATGAAATGAAAAGAAATGAAATTGTTTATTTGCTTAAGAGACACGGTAAATATTGTTGGACATAATAATGTATAGATAGGTACATACGTGCTCTGCCGAAATGTCAGCATGCAAAATTTTTAACTTTATACATATAGATATTATAGTTAATTACTTTATGACAGATTAACAGATTCCATTTTAATGTTAGAATAAAAATTATAATTAAATTAGTATTATTATAATTATTATACAATGTCAGGCAAAAACATAGAAAATTAAAATTAATTATTATACAATGTCAGGCAAAAACATAGAAAATTAAAATTACTAAATTATTAAATAAATAAGTAGGTACATTGGAATGTTCAGAATATAAAGATTACTTCGTCTACGTGTTTGTGTCAAAATATTCTTTTAGGCTATAGAAACATTTTTCAATAAGCCATCTTCTTAGCTTACTTAAAAACAAAGGTGTGGGCAACTGTCTGATTTCTATGGGAATTCTGTTATATACACGGATGGGCATTATGGAGCAGTTGTTTCCGTGAAGCGTACTATTATGTGGCGGCACTACCAACTTATAAGGGTCTCTCGGACGCAACCTCTGTGCATGAGTTTGTGTTTTAAAGAAATGTACGTTCTGTCTTATAAAACTTCCTATTTCGAGTATATACATGCAAGTCACTGTGAGTAAATTATATTTCTTGAACATGGGTTTACAACTATCGCGTGGCCCAATACCACTTATAGCACGAATACATTTCTTTTGTACAATGAATGCTTTACATACATCAGTGGAGTTACCCCACAAGATTATTCCGTACCTTAGCACTGACGATACATAACCATGATAAGCTAGAAGGGCAGTCTTTTCATTGGCTGTGTTTCTCAAACGATAAAGAGCGAACACGAAACGACTCAACTTGTTACAAATTCCCCGTACATGAATCTTCCAATTACAATGACGATCCACTGCAATACCCAAAAAAATTGTATCATTAACTTCATTCAAATCATGTCCTTGGCATTGTATTTTTAGATCTAGACTTTTAGATTTATAATTGAAAAATTGTATATATTTGGTTTTTGAAGGGTTAATAGAGAGATTATTTCTTTGTAACCAAATGTAAATGTTTTCTATCGCTTCATTTATGGAGGTTTCATATGGCACTGTTTTATTATTATTTGGTACTACAAGTGAAATGTCGTCTGCAAAAAGTATGGTTTCATAATTAGTGGCTTTGGGTAGATCATTGACATACAACAAAAAAAATAACGGTCCCTAACCTAAAATAAGCCTACTAAAACCTAACCTACTTCCAGATGACCTAGAAGGATGAAATTTGGAATCCAGCTTGGTAATTGTGTGTAACCGTAGGGAAAAATCTGAAAATAGAAAAAAGTTAAAAATAAGGGGGGGAGGGGGGTGGTTTCCCCCCCATTTTTTTACTTTTTTCTATTTTCAGATTTTTTCCTACAGTTATATACCATTACCAAGCTGGATTCCAAATTTCATCTTTCTAGGTCATCTGGAAGTAGGTTAGGTTTTGCTACTATAAATCAGTCAATCAGTACTAAAACCTAACCTACTTCTAGATGAGCTAGAAGGATGAAATTTGGAATCCAGCTCGGTAATTGTGTGTAACCGTAGTAAAAAATCTGAAAATACAAAAAAGTTAAAAATTTCGGGGGGAAACCCCTCTTCCCCCTTTTTTTTTAATTTTTTTCTATTTTTAGATTTTTCCCCACGGTTACACACAATTACCGAGCTGAATTCCAAATTTCATCTTTCTAGGTCATCTGGAAGTAGGTTAGGTTTTGCTGCTATAAGTCAGTCGGTCAATACTGGGGGCCCCATACATTTTTTTTTATTGTAGTGTTGGAATTGAAACTATTCCAATTTGTTATGTATTATTATATTTTCTATATAACAGAAATAAAAAAATAAAGTTAAGTCAAAAAATAAGTGGTGTCCCCATACAAAAAACTTGTAATACGCGCTAAACAACCGGCCAACGCGATGGTGCATGTCGTCGGCGGCGCGTGGCACCACATTAAATCTCAATACTTACTTGCCTAGTTTTCTTTACAAAAAGTAATGATATCCCACCAAAAACATAAATGTAAAAAAGGAATGCCAAGTTCAATACAAAAATTATGTTTGGCTGTGGGCTTCGCCGCAAAAAGAATGGAGATCTTAATGAGTGCCAAGTTCTATGATCTTAAAGTAGGTAAGATTTGACTTGGCCAGTTTTTATCAGAATTAATATATTATATGTTGAATAACTTTATAAAATGACTGATATAATGAAAACTGGCCAAGACAAATCTAACCTACTTTAAGATCATAGAACTTGGCACTCATTAAGATCTCCATTCTTTTTGCGGCGAAGCCCACAGCCAAACATAATTTTTGTATTGAACTTGGCATTCCTTTTTTACATTTATGTTTTTGGTGGGATTTTTTTTTACCAAATGAACTGAAAACTGAGCTGAACTGATGATCAATGAAATTAAAAGTTTGACCTCTTAGAAATATCATCTTGCCGATAATACCTAATACGACCCACAACAAAGGCGTATGGATCATGACGTTAAAACATCCATCGTGATAGTACCTTTAGTAAATGGTGGTATATTTTTATGTTATCATCTGCTGGAGTGTTACACAAATAATTAAAGACAGTGCATCCACAAGAAGAACGGGCATTAGCCTGGCATTATTTTTTTTGCCTTACCAGGCGTTATTAAATATGTATTAAGTAAAGTGGAATCAGCGGGGGTTACCATTGAAGATTAATTCCAGAGTCAATTTCCCTCTAAACTGTGCGAAAGGGGACTCTACCTGCATAAGATTTTTTTCACAAATCCAGAATTTGTGAAATAAACGAAATAGCCGTTCAAACTTATAATATTACCTCAAATCCGGGAACTTTTCGCTCTGATACGGGAAGCTCTGGTCATCCACGATGTGCCAGTGGAAGACGTTCATCTTGTTCATGGCCATCGCGTCCAAGTTCTTCAATATGTTAGACAAGGACAGATAGTGCCGCGACGTGTCTAGCAGGACACCGCGATGGGAAAACCGCGGGTAGTCGATAATGTGGGTCGCGTTAATACGAACTTCCTGAAATAGTGGGAAATAGATATATTACCTGTCATAATAATATTATGTGTAATGACAAAGATGAATTTAGTAACTACTTATCGATGATTTACCTATATATTTATTATATAGGTAAATCAACGATCGTGAAGTGGAGGAGTGGCATTTACCCTCCCGTGCGCCCTTAATTATTATACTATAAGCCTTTAACCAGTATAACAATGGTAAAAAATCATTCATTTTCGAAAGTATGACAATGGAATAAGGATCATTAAATATTTATTTTTTGTATACGAACAGGGTAACATAATGAATAAAACAAGACATCTATAAACATTTATACTTACATTGTTATCATCCGTAAAATAGAACAATTGAGACCAGGTCTCCACACCTCTTAAGATTCCCCATATAGACAAACTGGAGAGAACTGACGTAGACGAAATGACTAGATCATCTGAAAAAATTTAATAATAAATAAATATTAGCAAGCTTTGTTGCAAGAGACATCTTGTGGGCTGGTCAATCACCACAAAGTGGGTACCGGCTCGACCCTTACGGGTGTAAAGGGGGAACCGGGAAAGTTAGTTGGCAGGGTGGACGAACTTATTACCGTAAGTTAAAACTGCAGGAACGACCCATTTTACAAACTTCGGACGGAAACTAAACGCAGGCTTTTTATTTAGAACATCGATTCCGCAAAACTACCATGTGCATTGTGCATCTTAGCTAAAACATCGACTTTGCAAAAGGATGGATATGTCCATCTAACATATTTCACAATTTACTGTTATTACAGGCAAAGAGCCAGTTATTCAATTATTTTGTAATAAAAGTCTCCATTGAATCCAATCAGTCGACAAAACAAATACGAGGTCGACAATCCGTTATCGGGTTATCATAAAGTGTTTCTACTAACTCCAGTAAATGTGTACCTACATCTCAAAATACTCAGACTATACAAATAATCTGCACAATAACACACTTTTATATCAAACTACGAGTAGTAACATATTGACACAATCTCATCAGGTAGGTATCTACTCTATGACGTGGAGGAAAGTGCTTGCACCATAACTGCAGGCTATCTAGACCTGCTTCCGTGTGTGGGACTCGGGATCGGGTTCGGGACCAAATTATGTACCCACTAAACTCCCCTGGTTGCCCCTTCAGATCCGAGAGGGACGAGCTAGTATCCGCCTGGTCGTGATTGACCGGCGCATTATTATTGCCTCTTTTAAACATTTGCCTTGTTAACTGTAAACGGACCAGTTACTAGTATTTCCTTTCTCTATCTTCCATTTATAATAAAACTTGCTTACAGCCACGGCTTCTCCCGCGTGGTAGTTGATAAAATATAGCCTCTGTTGATATAATGAGCCATATTAATGTAAAGATTCGTCTAAATCCATTTAGTACTTTTGATGTGAAAAAGTAACAAACAACTCTCATACATCCTATCTTTCGCATTTAAAGTTCTTCTTGTATTGTCAAAATGACCTAACATTTATTACTTACTATTTTCATAAAACCTCCGAAACAGGTCAAAACATAGTCAAAGCTTATAGTATAGTACCTACACGACTGGGTAATAGTATGTTACTATTTAATCCATCAAGCCCCGGAAAACCAGACACAATAGCAAATCTATAGTTTACCTACGCGACACCCGGCTTTCGGTCGGGTGTTTAAGAGTTAAAGTAATAAAACGGCAAGTGAGGTACACAATAAATTCTAAAATTCCTTTGCAAGTGCAAAAAAATAATCGATTCATGCATGTACTCGTTCCTATTACATTTTTCATTTGCATTGATTAGTATGGCATGCAACAACCATGCTTTTATCTATAGAAAGATACTTACCTACACGTGGAATCGGCTTACTGTAATATGACAAACTTAGCAGGAAAATATCATAATGTACCTATCTTTATCAGCATGTGTTTTAGTAAACATATTTTCTATTATAAAATCGATTTAGAACAACATTGTATGTTTTTGTGTACTTTATACTGCTTGTAACACGGCATCTAACATTCACATTGGTGTAACAATAATACCTAATAATAACAAAGTAAGGCCAAGTCTCACTTTTTTTTTAAATCAATATATTCAATCAATTGCCGATTCGTTAAAGCGAGTTCATAAACTCGCCCCCTGCAGCGTCACAATAGGGCGACAGGTCTCGCAAAATGCAACGGATCCCCGCAAAAGACCCAAGAAACCGCTTATAAAAACCAAACATTTTGAAAAAATGCCTAATACCTACCAATGTAAGGAGTTTGCGCTGTGCCTCAGATGGTAATGTCGTCGCTTTTCAAAGTTAGTCACACTGCTCTTCTACTGCTAGCTTCTAGCTGAAGTAACTATTTAATAAACTGTGGCTGAAGGTTATAAATCTCATTCGTTTCCCGTTTCTGTCCCCACTCGTTATAAATCCTCAGTGAGTATGATTCCCCCTATGAACCTACATTGTAGCTGTTCTCGATAGAGTCCATCAATGGGCCGCAGTAGCCGCGAGATGGGCTAAGTGCCTTACACATCATAGGTAATATGAATTTGGTAGATGTGAACTTAAATTTTTAATATAACATAATTTAATTTTTTAAGTTAGTTAGGTACTACTACTACCGAATACTACGAAGGGGAAACAAAACCTTATAAAATCAAAATGCACTAACAACTTTCATCCATACCCATGTGAGGGTACTCCTCGCAGGGCGCATTCAGCTTGATGATTAGCTTCTCCAGGAGCCCCCGGTGGTTGCTGTCCAGCGCACTGTCCGGGACCGCCCGCCGCCTCACAGCATCTCTTTGGTACCGCGCCAAGTTGGTGGTGTGCCTCACGATGAAGCCGTAGCGCTCTACCGCTCGTGTCAGGATGTCGCATGTTTCGCCTGTTACCTATAGCCAAGTGTAAGCAGCCTATCAATCTTCCACTATAGAGCAAAGACTCAAAGAGTCAATGTAGAATAAAAATCTTATGGCTGCCCGCCCACGTCCGATATTCGGTGACCGACTTTTTGTAGGTGACATGACAATGTACAGTCAAAAGCACGTCAGACGTAACACTTTGGACTTTGTACCACTCTTATGTCGGGGGCATAAGTGCTATTATCGAACTGCAAGTGTTTACCGTGATGTGCCGTTGGCCGTAACTACCGATAGCAATGAAGCAACGCACACGTCGTACAAAAAGTCGGTCAGAAATACCATAGAAATAAAATCGGTCACCGATTAATTATCGGGCCTAATAAAAGTCTGACTGACGTGGGCGGGCAGCCTAAGTAAGTGGTTGACAACCTTAAATACATAGAGTACGAGTAGGTGGGTTCTGTATATTCGTTTTTGCTGTAATATTCATTCCAAGATTTTGAGTAAGAATGGAATTAAATATAGGTAATTGGTAAACTAACGTATTTTTATCGGCCGAGAAAATCCTGAGAGTAGGTACGGCTAAAGTTGACCAAACACAAGTCGAGTAGTCAATCTGTGGAGATCGCGCCCGACTAGGTATTTTAAAATGTTCTAAGCTAAGGTTCTAAAAGTCATTCCATCTCTATAAAGAGGAAGTACCTACTTCCTACTCATGTCGCTGTGCAGTGCATGGACGTAGCCGTAGCACATGTGGGTATATTTAAAAACGCGCAACTCCACAAAATTCCTTGGTTTCAAACCATATAATACTTATTACTTATTCTATGTTTCAAACACAAGTTAAACATCTTGTTTCATTTTTTATTTTTTCATGATAATTTATCTTTTAATTTTAAAGTTGCTGATGTTAATTTTAAAGTTGTTGATGTTAAAGTTTTTTCGTCAATTAAAAAAAAAAGAAACCAGTATCATTTTTTAACTTAGGTAGGAAGCCGGAAAAACTACAATACTCCTTACAAAGGTTCTGTATGTATTGTTTTTATATTTTATCCTATACTTTTTAAATAAAAATAAAGTAAACTACTACATACCTATTTACTTTTGGAAATGTAGGCTAATAAAAACCAGTAGGTATGTAGCAAAATTAAGCTATATGGAAAATAGAAACCTATATTTTGTCATAATAATGAAACACATAATAAATAACAAAAAAATTTAACAACCGTAAAAAAGATTAACATTTCTATGATTTTCAGTGACAGCAAAACAAATCGATATTTTAGACAAAGTCTTTCTCTTCATTTATAGCATGCAGTCTTTTTTGTAACAGACTTTGATTTAAAGTTAAACAAAAAATCTTACGTTTACTGTAAACTTCGACGGGTTGAAGATATAAAAATGGTTTGACTTCTTCTGATAGTGCGGTTTGGGCCAAACTTCTCCTTTCGTAGGAGGATATTGCGGACCAAACTCTCGATTACCGAGACCCGGCCCAAAGGTCAAAAACACACAAAAAACACAGAGTAAAAAGTTATGTAACATTTTGGCGGGAAAATTATTTAGTATTCAAGTTACTTGAAGTTGAACATACTACGATGAAAAAATGTTAAGTACAGACTATCACTACCGAACACTGCCGCGAGACTGCGAATAAATAACGAATGATGAAAAATAATGTTATCTAGCTGAGTTTTCATTTGAATAGTTTGCACCATGTTTGCACGCCAAACGTTTGGTTGCTATTTAGATGACAATTTGTAATCAAATGCCGTGCGTTATCTTTTGCCCTGACAGTGGTCCTAGGAGGTCCTAGGCCCTAAACCATAAAGTAGTATAAAATCTAGGCCCACGAGCTACCACTCGGATATATTATCCATCATCCAATTAGTTTTCTTTCTTTATGTTTAATAAAAAGTGTTCTTATTCATAATTATTTATTTTTTAAATTCACCAAAATTAAATATTTTTACTCACTTTCGTCTAGAAACGGTAGACGTAGTTCATTCATTTAGCAAATCATTCATAAACACAACGTTCAATAACTCACTCATTCATTCACACTCATTCATTCCGTGTCAGCTGTCAGAAAGTTGTAATTTAACTTTTCTGCGAATATTTTTTACTATTTTATTGTTTGTATTGTGATTATTTCGCACACTCTTACTCTTTTTGTAATGTGAATAGTCATTTCATCAGTGTATGCCATCAAAACCGTCTGCGTCCTGAAGTAAGCAAATTGTTTACAGTGGAGTATGAATCAAGACCGTCACTCGTGAATTAATGATTTGAATCACAATGAAAGCGCATTTAAAATAGCTGGGGATAAGCGGAGTGTGAAGAATATCGGGTGTGCACAGTTGTAGTTCGTGAGTGGTGCTGAGATGGCGGACAGCGGTTCATTTGTCGCGAAACCGGTGCGAGGCTGGCTGCATCCTGATGCAGTGCTCGCGAGCGACGGAGTCACGTACGCGGTCCGGGTAAGTTCCTGTTTATCCCTAGTTGGTTGGTTTTATCCTCAAAACATGTTAAATACATCATCCTATTGATTGTATTACTCTTGAATGCAGGAAGTCTAAACATAATAAAGAGATTACATAAAGAAAATTATGACAACTACAGCTACTGCTAAACAAAAAACAGTAAATAAGACACACCAGAAATACCTACATCAAAAACATTCTGAAAGATAAACTAATTAGAGACGGGTCATGGTGTTGTGTAAATCTCATTGTAATTTTTTTCTAGAGTTACATTTTGTAAGTTTAGATGTTGATAGTGTCTTTGTTTGTCAATAAACTGAATTGCTACAAAACAAACTAAACTAACATCTAAGTATATTATATCTACTTAAACATTTGCCGACTGGGGCCAAAATAACTGTTGCCACATTCTTCAAGATTTTGTATTGAATTTTGTGATTGTGTTGTTGTTTACAGTACATTGGTTGCATGGAGGTGTTGACATCTATGAAGAAGTTGGATTTTGAAACAAGATCTCAAGTAGCAAAGTGAGTATAGATCGCAACATAAATAATATAAGACAAAATTCAGTAACTTCATTATATTTCATCTTAAAGTTAGTGGGTTATAATTGAGTTATGTTTTCCATAACTAATAAAATATGGTTACCTATTGCTTTCCAAAAACTGAACAAATAACCCTTTCATGTTGAGAGGCAAAGGGTTATTTTAGATATACCAAAGTTTATATAAATAACAAGCTATTAAATTAGGTACGATAAACTGATTTAGGCTCGTCAATTGTTTGTGTCCATCTTCTGTGGACATCAAACCCTTCATTGCCCGAGTTCCATGGTTATGTGAGGTTGGAGTAAAAATTTAGGGAATGGCGATATTATTACTGGATGTTGGTTACTTAAGCTTAAGATTTGATTGCTCAAAATACATATCTGGTTTTTCATTTCCATTAGAAAACATAAATCATCACAACTCTACAATGTTCAGATAAAATTATTGTGCAATAGTACATATTTGAGTTATCATTCTTATTGCATAAGCCCTCCTGTTCATAGAGTGACTCAAGGGAATAAGACTTAATAAAGTATTTCCTGTTGCAGAGAATGTATTGCCCGAGTGTGTGCTGCAGCTGGTCTAAGATCAGCGGATAAGAAACGTCGTGTGTGCCAAGCGGCGGCTCGGGCCCTCGCCGCCAGGCCACGCATGGCGCACTCTGGCTCCAATGTTGCCCTGACCGTCTCCTCCAGAGCCATAACGCTGGCTGCTTTAGAGGGCGGAGAGACAGTAGCAAGACATGATATGCCACGAGTGTCTTTCGCTTCAGGCGGAGACTCAGACTCATTAGACTTTGTGGCTTATGTGGCCAAGTCTGCGCCACCAACGGAATGGAGGGCGTGTTATGTGCTCGAGTGTGGTGGCCGGTTGGCTCAAGACGTGATTGCGACTATTGGACAAGCGTTTGAGTTACGCTTCAAGGAATTTTTGACGAAACCTTCATCGTAAGTATTGGTTTGAAAACTGCAATACATCTAATCAATTATCAAATATTTTACAATTTAGAATATGCTTGTCCTTCGCTGTGTTTGTAACTCTCAAGCATTCATACCTCATTACTTAAATTGACTGATTCATTCTCTTTGTTAACATCGGAGAGATATGATATCTTTATGAATAGAATATTTAGGTGAAGGCTGAAAGTGAATCATTGTATAATATTATCTAAATAAATTGTAACTCTTGGAAGTTGTATCACCTAGTTGTTTTACTTGTTTAATCAAAATAATATTAATTACTTCTTTGTAGTTATTGCAAAAACAGGAAAATTTTACATATTAATGATTAACTTTTTATTGTAAAGATAATAAAATGGAATGTTGTGACAAATCATAGGGAAAACAAATATGTATGTAATAATGACCTAATACATAGTATCCATTACCAGAATTTCCCAAGTTGTTATTTAGGCCTTTAATTATTTTATGATTGCTCTTACACAACAGGTTGAATATAAACGGGTCGCGATCATGCGGCGGGGAAGGTGCGACGACGGGCGCGGTAGGTACGGACGAGCGCGACTACTACAACGACATGCCGGACAAGATGCCGCCCGAGCCCGCCGCCTCGCACCGCCACCCGCCGCCGCCGCCGCTGGCCTCGCTCGCCTCGCTGCAGCCCATATCCTCGTGAGTACACGTGCTATGCATGTACAGACGAGCGCGACTACTACAAAGACAACGAGTTCGGAAATGTACTAATAATGTTATGTAGATTCATCATTTCAGCCAAACGACGTCCACTGCTGGACATAGGCCTCCCCCAAGGATCTCCAAACCGATCGGTCCTGTGCCACCCGCATCCAGTGGATTCCGGCGATCTTTATGAGATCATCAGTCCACCTTGTGGGAGGCCTACCACGGCTGCGTTTTCCGGTACGTGGCCACCACTCGAGGACCTTTCCGCCCCAACGGAAGTCAGTCCTCCTTGCAATGTGTCCTGCCCACTGCCACTTTAGGCTCGCAATTCTTCGGGCAATGTCAGTGACCCTGGTCCTTCTGCGGATCTCATCATTTCTGATGCAATCACGCAGGGAGACTCCAAGCATAGCCCTCTCCATTGCCCTTTGCGCGATTTTGAGCCTCTTTATGCGGCACATTGTAAGTGGCCACGTTTCCGTTCCGTAAGTCATCACTGGCAACACACACGCATCAAAGACTTTCGTCTTGAGGCACTGCGGTATCTGGGCCGAGAAAACACTGCGTAGTTTTCCGAACGCTGCCCAGCCGAGTTGGATTCGTCGACCGACCTCTTTCTGGAAGTTGGACTTACCAAGTTGGACTTTTTGTCCCAGGTAAATGTACTCGTCTACAACTTCCAGTGTTGAGTTCCCAACTTTTACAGGAGTGGGTACGACATGGGAGTTCGACATGATTTTCGTCTTTTCCATGTTCATTTTAAGACCCACTTGTTGAGACACTCTACTGAGATCGTTGAGCATCGTGCCTAGGTCTTCCAAGGACTCAGCCATGACTACAATATCATCCGCGAAGCGAAGGTGCGTCATGTACTCGCCGTTTATGTTGATGCCAAGTTCTTTCCAGTCCAGAAGCTTAAACACGTCCTCCAGCAGAGTAGTGAACAGTTTCGGCGATATAACATCGCCCTGTCTCACACCCCGCTGGAGCCGAATGGGTTTTGTCTTCTGGTCCTGGAGGCGGACTGACATGGTGGCGTTTTCGTACAGCGACTGCAACACTTGAATGTATCGGTAGTCTATTTGGCACCTTTGGAGTGACCGAATCACGGCCCATGACTCGACAGAATCGAAGGCTTTTTCATAGTCCACAAACGCTAAGCATAATGGCAGATTATATTCTTCGGACTTTTGTATATCCTGCCGCAGCGTGTGCATGTGGTCTATGGTACTAAAACCTTTACGGAATCCGGCTTGTTCGGGAGGCTGGAAGTCATCAAACCTACGTACGAGACGATTCGTTATAACTCTAGAAAACAGCTTGTAAACATGACTCAGTAGCGTGATGGATCTGTAGTTCTTCAGCTGCGTCTTATCGCCCTTTTTGAAGAACAGCTTCACCACGCCCCTGTGCCATGCTGTTGGCGTTTTGCCCTCGAGAATAACGGAGTTGAACAACCTCTGGAGAGCTTTCAAGACCGGTCGGCCTCCTGCCTTTAGAAGCTCCGCTGTAACTCCATCATCCCCCGGCGCCTTGTTGTTCTTAAGCTGTTTCAGAGCTACACTAATCTCGTAAAGGCTGACGTCCGGAATATCTTCCGTGTAGTGTCGGGTCAATTTGGCTCTACGATCTGTGGCCTCGGTGACAGGTGTTCGTGTCGTCGCGTAGAGCTGCGTGACGCGTGACGTGATGACTCTACCGTCCTCTGTCTTCAACTTCGTCAGCAAGCTCTCTCCAACAGACAGATCTCTAGCAAACACTTTAGAGCCTTTGTTTCGCTCAATGGCCTCTTTAATACATTCTGTATTAAATCGGCGTATGTCGCGGGTAAGGCACTTGGAGATCTCTCTGTTGAGCCGCTTATGCCGACAAGCATCTTCAGAAGATAGCAGAGCCATGTCACGTCTTTCGTATGTAGATTTCTCTTCTTTTTTCTCTGAGCGATGTAGTCCCAATCTAGTGAAAGTACGCTGGCACCATGCCCCAGAATTAGGCAAGTCTAGTTATTACAGCGACTGCCATCTGTGTCTCTGTAACCCCTATTCATCTGGTCTCTGGTACCCGTAGAGGAACCAGACCAATGAGATCACTGCAGGGTTCCTCATGAGTTTTTCGATCAGAGATAGTAGTACATACGCTGTGGAGATTAGAATTATCGATCTCAAGCAGTAACGTTTCATAGGGCTACCACAGCTATACAGCATCGTTGTTTTAAGACCGATAAATTATTAGGAATTATTTGGTGTAATATCAAATATCCTCCACCAACCCGCACTAGGCCAGCGTGGTGGAGTATGGCCCACACTATCTCACAATTGAGATAAGGCCTGTGTCCCAGCAGTGGGAACGTATATAGGCTGATGATGAAATAAAATATAAAAAAAATAATATTTGGTGTAACGACCCTTAATGTATTATTTGTTTATCGTAGAAGCGAAGAAGCGGTGCGACACTACGTGAACCAAACACCGCCGCCGCGCACGCCGCCCACTGCGCTGCTGCCCAACCACCACACGGACATCTTCGACATGCGTAAGTCACTTCCTCCAAAATAGATAAAACACTCCAAAATACACGTAATTCAATTTTGACTACCTAAACGTTTGAAATCAACAACAAAAAACGCATTGTGGAAAAGACGCACATGTACATTACAGTAGGTACGCGCGATGTTACAAGGCCGGCCTGAAGGTCTATGATACGTTCGGGTGGGTAAAGGTATACACCCTCAGGCCTCTGTCCTCATTTAGTGCTAAAGAGCTTATAAACTACGTAAGGGTCGAAAGAAAAAATTGAAGACAAGATTAGACAAAGACAATAATGCGTTTGTCGACTTCCATACCCCGTTACGATGTTAAATCTCCAGCTTAAGTGCTTTTATAAATATGAAATTAGTTAGGTACGTAAAGTTTTTCGGTTCGATTATACTTTCAAAACGATTCACGGCAAAGGTACAAAAATAAAGCTTGCTATTAGACTTCCTATTTCCCTTGACACTCCTTAAAAAGGGGTAACAAAAGTCGGCACCCCATTCAAAAGCGTCATTACGAAACTGGAATAATTCTAAACAATAAGTTACGAGTATATAACTTGTAACAATAATAATTAAAACAATTCCAAAAACAGAAACTTGCCTAACCCTGATTTTGTCAACATTTTTCATAATATTATCTTACGTAATTTAAAACAGAGTTTTTTTTTTATTATGTAAGAGCACAAAGTTGGTAAGGTGGCGCTCCGGTAAGGGAGGTAAAAACGCAATGAAACCTTATAAAATTCGGAAATTCCTGTACATTTTTGAAATCTCAATTAGTAACAATGGAATAACGTAACAAATGTTTACAAACAAACCGAAGTGTTGACTTGCTTCATTCGCCCTATATTGTAGCTATTCTCAATTTCATAAGCGCGTTTTGAAGAAACACTAGAAATGTGTCATAATTTTTTACCTTGAGCCTTGTAATACAAATTGTGATAGAATTTGTGAAAGGTTCCTTAAAAATAGATTGACCAATTATGTCAGACGTTGAGAAGCACATCATCATCATCATCATCAGCAGCCTGTGATAGTCCACTGCTGCAATAGGCCTCTCAGCTCCTGCCAGCCATCTTGCGCAGATCATCGCTCCAGCCTCTACCTGGCCTGAGGGCGTCCTACACTACGTTTACCGAGACCCGGTCTCCACTCTAGAACCCGCTTACCCCAATGGTTATCGGTTCTACGGCTGATATGGCCAGCTCACTGCCACTTCAGCTGGCTAATCCGGCGAGCTATGTCGGTGACTTTGGTTCTCTGCCGAATCACATCATTTCGGATGCGATACCGCAGAGAGACGCCGAGCATAGCTCTTTCCATAGCCCGCTGAGCGACTTTAAACTTGTGGACTAGCCGTGTCATGACGGGTAGGACGCACTTATTGAAGACTTTCGTCTTTAGGCATTGTGGAATCGGCGATGAGAAGAATCGACGTAATTTTCTAAACGCTGCCCAACCCAACTGAATTCTTCTATTCACCTTTACTTTATACTTACTTTGGATTCAGATTAATGCACATGCATTGTTGATGATGTTGTCCAATATTTATTTTTTATTTATTGACACGTGTGATTGTCGTGACAGAGCCGTTCACGGCGGCGCCGGTGTCATCGGCTGCGTCGTCGTCATCAGCCTCGGCGTCATCCCCGGCGGAGGCCGAGGCCTTGTCGGCCAAGTCGCAGGCCGCTCTGTTAGCGCGCGAGCCGTGGTTCCATGGACCTATCTCTAGGACTACCGCTGAGAGGGTAAGTGCGGTAAATGTGTTAATAAGTTGATTTCGACTGATTAAGCTTTCCGAAATACCTACATGACATTTAAAAATTAAATAGCTAAAGTACTTAATAATGATATTTTAAACAAGTGGTTCCTTAAGTGGCCAAGGTGGTCACAAAGTAAAATTGGATGGAATCTTATTCTAAGGATGGAATCACTTTTTTGATTGGAAAACTATTTATTTATTTTATTTTACTTTATTTAACACGGTATTACACCAATTACATTGTTGTATGTTACTATGTTTTTGTCATCCACTCACAGCCCAATCAATTAATTAATTAACCTATCTTTATTCACTTTTTTGTTCTAAAACTGTTAATTCGTGGTTGGCACTCAGCCGCAACGCAAACTTTTCCTACTTCGTCGAACGAGCTTCAAGATGTTTGCTGGACTCGGTAACTAGGTACATTTTCTGTCCAGTTGGTGGTAGAAGATGGCGAGTTCCTGGTCCGCGAGAGCACGGGCGCGGCAGGACAGTTCGTGCTGACGGGCGCGCGTCGTGGACAACATAAGCACCTGCTGCTCGTCGACCCCAACGGCGTGGTAAGAAGACTTGTGTAACGCGTCCTCTCCGACTGTTGTTTGTCCCTGGCAGCATGGGCATAAGGGTCAAAAGGATCAAGGCATCTTAAACCCCGCCCTCCCTAAATCGTAAGCTTTTGCGAAAGTAAAATCATTCATGACATTCCCGATATAAGAAGAAAGTTTTAAGGCAAGTATGAAGTTCATTTCCTAAAATATGGTACTCTGGTCTCTGACCTGTAAAATTATACTTATTTATCTTATAGTAATAATTAACAAATATCTTGTTAATTTTTCACACAGCCACAATTGTAAATTCTAGTGTGAAATAACAATCTTATATCAATAAAAATCTTAAACCATGACCTATTGACCCTTACTCACAAAATAACCCACAATATTACGGAATAACCCACCGTTCAACACAATTTAGATATGATTGAATATAAAATATTGTAGCTCCGAATGGTTCCTATGTTCTTTACTCTAAGATTTATAAATACAATAATTCATTTTCACAGGTGCGAACAAAAGACAGCGTATTTGAGAGCGTACCCCACCTGATCAAGTACCACTGCACCAACGAACTACCCATCGTATCCGCCGATTCCGAGCTACTTCTCCGCAAGCCGGTCCTTCGAAACGCTTCCTGACAGGGCCACAAGTCCCCCGGCGAGCGCCGCGTCCGCCGCGACCGCACGCCGCCCGCAAACCCCGCCCCCAAGCACGAAGGAAGGATCAAGAGGCAACTATGAACGGTAATGGCGACGAATCTAGGAGAGTATTTTTTTTTTAAACTTCTGTTACATTTTTTGAAACAAAAAACTACTTTCAGTAAACATAAGTTATCAAAGTGTGATCACTCTGTCGAGTCTCAATATTTACACAGTTTTTTTGTATGTGCGCTATTGCGTAGCATTTTGTCCAAACATGTTTGATAATGCATGTTTGGACGAAATATTCCATGTACATAATTATGTTCTGTGCTGGACTATTTTAATTCACTTTGATATTAACCATTAATGTCATATTGGCATCATTTTGCCAACATGACATTAATGATAACATGATAAAAATACTCTCCAACCTTTTTTAGATAGTAAAACGCTCCGATCCCCAAACATTAAAATGTGTGTTACACAAAAATAATATTATAATAAATCAATGTAACAGGTATAGTGAATGTTAGGTAAATTAAGATTTAATATTTGGCGATTTAAGAGGGCTATTACAAATTTTCACTCTGCGAGAATAGGCATTTGACATGTTTTGACAACTCATTGGTCACGTGACCACAATACTGTGTTGAAATAACGACCAAACCATTATGATACTTTTCCCAAGTTTTGTTGTTTTGTTTCTATGGAATAATCGTTATCGCTATACCCGCACATTTGTGCCATGGATCTAGTAGGTGAAGAAACAGATTATAATATGAAGATGATATCATAAATGAGACAGATAATATTTGTTAAAAATTAAATTTATTTTATTACCTTGTCATTTATCTAGCAAAGGACGTATTTCGTTTTAGATAAAAGTTATAGCTTAGATTAGAATAAAACTTATGACAATTTACATGGTTAGTATAAAACACCATAAAGTAACTAGGTATTTTGGTGTGAAAAAGCATTAAAAAGACAGTGTTTTTATTACAGAGTCAAACGAGGCCAAACATTTGTTTAGATTAGAATACTATATGCCTAAATGGCATCGATTTTCGAGAGTTGACTATTTCTGGGAGCAGACACTCTCGTAGTAAAAGCGTGTCAATTTGGGTAACATCTCGATGTTACAAAAGTTATCGTTCCGTGGAACTCTAACTACATTCATTAATAGTCCGGACCAGTCCAAACTGCAAAAAGGCAGAACTACGTAATCTGTCACCTGAAACAATTATATTTATTAATAAAATATGAAAATAGAATAACAGCTTCAAAATTCTTGGGTTCATTCATACTTACATTCTCAGATTCTGTTTCTATCGTCCTAGCATTTATCTCCTCAAGTTCTGCTATTGGCGGTTCGTCTATATTAATTGAATTTTTTTTGTGTTTTGTGTTTTTCGACCCATGCTGAAAATAACGAAATGAATATTAAGAATAATTTAACAACATAAAAAGCTTTGTAAACTCAAATAATTTTGACAAAACAACCGACCTCAAATTGCACATCTGGCACAAAAAAAAACTTTTGGACTTCTACTACAATAATAATATTAACTGGTAAATGCTTGAATAGTTATTAAAATTACCGAAAGCGGTATTTGTTTTTCCAAATCAGTCATCAAATAATATCTGCCTATATTGCCGAATATGTTCGGATGGCCATCTGCGGTCTTCTTATTTAGTTCTACCACACCAAATGATACTTTCTGAATGCAAATGCTTGATTTGTAGCTAAAAATATTAAAATCTTTGTAGGTATGTGCCCCTATAATGTTTGAGAAGTTCCCTTAGTTCCTCGGGGATCCCGTCATCATAACTGGATTGTAATGACAACGGGACCAATATGGACTTAAATGTTTCTAAATGAAAAAAAAAAAAGAAAACGGTTTATAATTACAGAGTTCTGAGGTAACAACAGACGCGACCAGACGCGACGACGCGACGTGACGATTTGAAGAGTAGCTGTCCAATTATTATTATTTTCAGAGATCAACTCTTTCTTATTATTATTTCAAAAAAGAGCAATCCATTTAATACAATGTGTGAAAATTTCGGAAAACAAATGAATGTCGGGAAAACGTTGTTTATTGATCTGAAGAAAGAAAAAACAGGTGCAAGCGATTTTCGACCTTATCGTCATTTACCAAAATAACGGATTTTAATGAACCAGCAAAGATAGTCAACAAGCGGTTGCGAAAAAGCTACAAAATTTTAAATGTCAATAAGGTTGAAAATCGCTTGCACCTGTTTTTTTTACTTCAAATAAATAGACAAACAAGAAAAACAGATGCAAGCGATTTTCAACCTTATTGACATTTAAAATTTTGTTGCTTTTTCGCAACCGCTTGTTGACTACCTTTGCTGGTTCATTAAAATCCATTATTTTGGTAAATGTCGATAAGGTCGAAAATCGCTTGCACCTGTTTTTCTTACTTCAGATCAATAAACAATGTTTTCCCGACATTCATTTGTTTTCCCGACATGCATTTGTTTTCCGAAATTTTTGAAATAATAATGATAATATAATTGGACAGCTACTCTTCAAATCGTCGCGTCGTCGCGTCTTGTCGCGCAAAAAAATACTCTCAAAAACAAGTCCGCATTCGTACGGTACATAATATAGGCATCTACTGGGGTAGCCCTTCCTACCTATCTAAATAACCAGTAGGGGCAGTCGAAACTTTGCCCCTACTAGGGGCAGACGGAACTAAAAAGTTTCGACTGCCCCTACTGGTGGCAGACTTAGTAGAGGCAGTCCGGAATAATCCCTACTAAGTGATAGTGGGTACTTTATTTTGTCAGTGATCAACTTACGAGTTGTTTATAAATCAACATTTGAGAAAAACTTTATGGAGGCCCTTATTTTGTTTTGAGTAGGAGATTCAATATAAAACAAACACTAAAAATAATTATACTTACGTGATGAAAACTTGGTAGTCGCAGTATACACTGACGCTCGCTCGATCGTACTGGCGCGAAAAAATTCGACATAGGTCCAACGCCGAGAGCGCTCCGCGCAGTACTGAGTTCGGACGGCCAGCGCATCGCATTTTGTAGTAATTTTGCAGTTATATGAATGTTATTATCAAAATAGGATAATAAATGAATGGTTTAAAATTATAAAATCTTCATTCCTCATGATGTAACAATTATTTTGGTATATATTTTGCCTAATTGTGTTGTCGTAGAAAGGAGAAATTCACAGTTAACTTAAAGCGATTTTCGAAGATTTTTGCTTTAGGACTAGATGTTTTTTTATATATAAAACCAAAGATATTTAAAAATCCCAGGCCGCTAAGAACTATACGACTATATAAGAGATAACATTCTATTTTTTTTATTTAATTTGCTCAGAACAGTAGTTCAATCCAGGAGCTTAAAAATGTGCCTTCGCGCATTTTATGAAAATCTTTCTCTGCAATTTTGGGTTCAATTAAAAAGTTAAGCAAAATTTCGAAAAAGCAAGGCCGCTACAAACTATTCCAATAGATACTCTACACTATTTAATAAGTCATTATTGTTAATGTATTTTTGTTTCTGAGATCGATAACGCCAAAGTTGGCCATTTTATGCAAAAATCACAGTCGAGATGTCATATGACTCTTAAGAAGCTGCTCGGCCATCACGATTATGTTATGTGATAGAAAACACACCCCAATATTTAATAAATAATACAATGTTATGCACTATAAAGATATTATATATTATTAGATTAGAAATTAATAGCAATATATATTTTTGTCATTCATGATATAGTTATTATAGTCGTTATTTCAACCTCTTCTATCAAATCAAGCAATATATTGTGTGAAAGCACAAATTACGAGTTCTATAGAATATTCATTAAACTTGTTGACATAATTATTATGTAGTGTTGTAGGGATATGTAGATAGTATGCATTTATTATGTATTCCAATCTTCTATTTTTCGATTATTTACTATTGTATGTTATAAAATTTTAAATTGTTTACCAAAGCAATACGACGGACTTGAATATGTGAATTGTGATTTATGGATTATGATAATTATAATTCTAACTGTTAGTTAATTGACTGTGAGAAGATGCAATAACGTCGCTGTGCAATCATCGCCAAACTATTGAAGCTGACTCAGCTATATCAAATATACTATTTTGCTATGTATTCATATATATATTCCAGTTACTCCAGAGTTGTGTAAGAATATTACGCCCTCTCCAGTAATAAAATACTTTATTTAAAGTTAATCGTACAACATATTGTATTACTTGCACAATGTTTGATTATACATGTAATGCATCAGTTTACAGATAACGTATAGGTGCTATAAAAGCTTACTTAAATATTTTAAAAATGAACTTTAAGTATAGATTATGTATTTAAATTGTACATAAATGATCACAACGCAGTATAATAATTACTGTTTTATTTTAAGACTGCTCTGTTTTAATATTGAATTACTTTCTATGTGATGATAAAATTGTGTCATTTTGTATGCTTTAAAATCTCGTCTATCAATGAATTTCAATAATTTTAATTATTTTTATCTACTCTTAAGGTTAGTATGAATGTGATCAGGATCTGGTAAAGCTATTTTTCCGTCTTATTCTTGTAATAATTATTATACACTATTTCAGAGAAATCTTAACAATGCTTCAATTGTAATGCACTTTGTCTTATTGAACTAGTGTCGAGCTCGGCCTAATAAAGCTCTTGCAAGTTGACTTTACTTGTTTCATTATAATTTTATTATCCTTTTTATTCCCAGTCATATTCTAGTCTACAGTTCTATATTGATACATGACTTACGAGCCCATAATACGAGGAGCCACTTTTTTTCCGGACATTGGCCTTTTTGTACAACTAAGTAAGGGCGATAGTCTCAATCAAATAAAATCTCGATAGTCTGGTTAAGTACTAATCCATGATCTCTGGGTCCTGGGTTCAATTCCCGGGTCGAGCAAAATTTTGTCGGTTTTTTCGACACAGCACGATTTTGTGAGCACAAATCCCCATTTGACACCAAGCAGCTGCGATGCAATCTAGTAAATTTTATAAGAAAATCAATTTATGTAATACACACACAATGAATGATATACTGTTTAAATATTTTATAATAGTTTCATTTTTAACTTTTTCAAACAAAACAATCTAATATTTTTGAGAACAATCTGTGTATGAGTTGCCAACCCTATTTTCATTTATGAATTTAAACATGGCTTCTACTAAATATCGCCGTTCTCTTTCTTTTTAATCGTTCCCCTCTCTTTTGAATGACATAAAGCAATGTCATTCAAAAGCGGTTCTACTTATCGCCGTTTTTTACGTTTTTTACCAATGTGTAACAGTGTTACACAAAATGGTGTGACCTCAACGGAACAAACGTTTCTTTCGCGCTATAGCTAAAGAGCGAGAAGGCAAGAAGGTTCCATTGTAAAAATTTCTTTGTCTTTTCTAGAATCGATAGTAAACAAGCGTATTTCACGTAATACACAGGTTGTAGTTTTTGACTTTAAAGCAAGATTGAAAGTCTTCGTTTTTCTCGAAAACTATCGTATTAACAAATAAATTATATTGTATGAATATCTTTTATTTTTAGTGTGGAATCAATTCCTAAAATTTGCAAGTTAAGAAAAGGTAACCTTATATATTTCGAAATATTTATATTACTACTGCGAGGAACTTCAGGAAGTTTGGAAAGAAAAACAGGAATACGTACTTAATTTTCTTTATTAAAATTTAATATTACAGTATAAACAGTAAGGTCATACAATGGCAGTGATGTTTAATTACGTCTTACAATAAATATCGGCATTCGCTATTACAAAATCCGACCAACTCATCCACATTCCAATCCTCTGTGACGGCGCCTTCGACGGCTAGAAAGCAATACAATAACATTGAAATCCCACTAACGCGTCAATAAAACTTCAATACAAACAACAAACGGTGACGTCGAAAGCGCGTCGTCCTACGTTACTGCCAATCCTGAGCTTACTCAAGCCTAATCCATCTAAATACGCCAATCCGTGAAACGAGTTAAATACCTATTCTAATCATTACATTCAAAGTCAGACGAAAGAACATTCAATTTAGATAACAAAATTACATTTTAATGTCAAATCCCAAATTCGAAATAACAGGCACAGAAAATAATAGTAGAATTAACCGTTTCATACAATTTCCGATAGCAACTTGCCTATACGAGTATAACATTCTTTGGGACATCGCAGCACTATTCGCCAGACCCTGCTAAAACGCAAAGTCACTCTCCGTGCAGTACACTTAAAACCTATTATTCACTATGAGACTGTACTATAAATCAAAACTAACGTAGTCACAATATGATAGAAATAAATAAATATGCCTCTATACAAAAATAACACATTTATATCGCGGTGAACACCCGAGCGCCGAAACCTCGGCGGGCCGACCTCGGTCCGAACCGCTACAGACATCTACGGCAACTGCCCTACCGCTAGCACGTACACAAGTACACAAACCTGGCCTCGCCGGACGGCCCGCGCGCTCGTCACAAATTGACTTCGCATCTCTATACTATCTCTCACAATTACAAAAGTGATCGAGGAGCGTGTAAATCGCTACATGTAAACATCGTCGCATTACAAAATTACATTTTATCACCAAAAATACTCTCGCGGAGCGACGACTGAACGTCGCGCTGTAAAAATAGATCGCACCCGTCCCGTCGGGCGGGACCGACGGCACACGAACACAAAAACGGTCGAGGCGGCTAGCGTCTAATACTGGAGGAGGGGAGGGGAGGGGGACTCGCGGGAAACCCGACCGCCGGTCCGACGGACACGCCGGCCGCTCAGTCCGGCGTCGGCGCGGCGGCCGGCGGCGCGTGCAGCGCGGCGTGTGTGGCGTGTGCGGCGTGTGTGGCGTGTGTGGCGTGTGCGGCGTGCGCAGCGTGCGCGGCGTGGGGCACGTGCGCGGGCGGCGGCGGCGCCGGCCGGTGCAGCGTGAAGGCGTCGTACACCTGCGCCAGCTCGTCCACGTGGTGCTCCTCGAGGCAGAGGAAGCCGGTCAGGTCGGGCGCGGCGCGGCGCGCGCAGGCCAGGCAGTGCACCACGTGCCGCCGCTCGTGCTCGCGCACCAGCAGCGCGTGCCACACCTCGCGCTCGCAGGCGCCGCAGTAGTGCGAGGCCTCGCCGCGCGCGCGCCCGTGGAAGCGCACGGGCACGCCGCGCGCGCGCACCGCCGCCAGCGTGCCCGCCGCCGCGCGCAGCGTCTGCGCCAGGCACGTGCGCATGGCGCGGTGCAGCCGCGGGTCCGACACGCGGATGTTGCGCGCCAGGTTCCACGTCAGGTGCACCATCGGCACGATCGACTTGAAGTTCTGCACCTTGTTCCACTCGTAGCGCTCGAGCGCGAGCGCGTACTGGCGCGCCGTCAGCGGGCCGACGTTCCAGGCGATGTTGTTGCACCAGCCGGTGGCCTGCACCCAGTGCACGCAGCCGGCGTTCACCCAGACGAGGTCGCCGGGGCGCTGCGTGAAGCGGTACACGGGCACGCCGTGCTGCCGCAGCTCGTCCGGGTCCGGCCACCACGAGCCGTGCAGGTACGACAGGCCGTGCCGCTCGCAC
The DNA here is from genome assembly GCA_949319885.1 of Mecyna flavalis. Lineage (NCBI taxonomy): Eukaryota > Metazoa > Arthropoda > Insecta > Lepidoptera > Crambidae > Mecyna > Mecyna flavalis. Next base: position 16,278,458 of record OX439426.1, read on the forward strand.
AGCTCGCGCACGCCGCCCCAGTACGCGTCGGGCACGCCGAACCACTCGCAGTCGCCGGGGCCGATGTTGATGTTGATCGAGCAGAAGTTGTTGTTCTCCTGGTGGCCGGGCGTGCGGCTGCCGGGCACCTTCATGTACAGCTGCACCGTGTTCATGCCGAGGATGACGTGGCCGACGTGCGAGAGCATGTTGGCGGCGGAGGCGACGCGCGCGAAGGCCGGCAGCTTCTGCAGCTCGGTGAGCTGCGGGCGCCACTTGCGCTCGTCGGACAGGTCGACGTTGGTGCCGAAGCGCAGCATGCGCGCGCCGCGGCGGCGCTTGGGGCCGGACTGGCCGTCGCTGTCGGACAGCGCGCCCGCGCCCGCCGCGCCGCGCTCGCGCTCCTCGCGCAGCGACTCCTGGAACGAGCCGGCCTGGTACTGCGCGTACTTGCGCACGGTCGTGTGCGAGCGGTGCGACGCGCACGCCCACACGCGCCGCCGCCCGGTCGGGTCCCAGTTCTCGTCGGCGGACTGCATCAGCTGCGTGCGCACCTCGACCGCGTGGTCGGGCCACGCCTCGACGAGCGTCTTGGTCGAGAAGAGGCCGAGGTCGAGCTTGAGCGCGGCGGTGAGGCCGCGCACGACGGCGATGGGGTGCTTGAGGCAGAAGTCCTGCAGCTGCGGCGAGAAGGCGTCGCGCTTGGACTCGACGTAGACGAAGGGCGCGGGCGGCGCCAGCTGCTCGGGCGTCAGGCGCGGCGGCGGCACGGCGGGCGGCTCGGGCGGGCCGCAGCCGTCGCCCAGCACCGACCACGACGTCGGGGGGCCCGCGTTATCCCTACAAAATATTTCAAACTGAGTTAGAACTTATTTTAACAACTCGATGGTCTAGTGGTTTAACTACCGGGCCGAGATCTCCGGGTCGAGCTAACTCTGTGTCGGTTCTTTCGGACACAGCTCGGGTTTGCAATCACCGACCCGCATTTGGCAAGCGTGGTGATTAAACCAGTACCCATCATTGTAACGATAACTTAATTTCAAGGATGGTGGCCTATGCCCTGAAGTGGGACATTAAATAGGCTGATACTTTACTTTTTTTAAACTTATTTTTTTAGAAAAACCTATTCTTCATGAGAAAGTGGACATTATTCACCCAGCGCCATCTGACCGCAGTTAACTGAACCGGAACTCATTGACTCATTGTGTTCGAAATCGAAGATCGAAGAGAAGCGACTCACTTGCAAGCGTCGAGGATCTGCTTGGAGCTCATGCCGGTGTGGAAGGTGACGGGCTTCAGCGGGTCGGTCTTGAGCGGCTCCAGCTTGACGACCGGCTGGCGGCCGCCCAGCACCACCTCGTTGTTCGACACGTGCGTCACGGTCTCTGCTGAAATATACGCACACATTCAATACTCAACATCTAGTAAAAGTTCAAAGACGATGGCTCGGCGCTAATACTATCTTTGTCATCGCAAAAGCAAAGCAACTTCCTGCGCTGTCAGTACCGAATGGATGATTAAAACATTTCGAATTTCCTCCGTCCCTCAAAAAACACAATTAATTCAGAAGTCCTCTGATAAACCCCTACTTTAAAACCGATTTGTTTTTGGCTAAATTAAGCAAACTTTTTGAAATATTCAAAAGCTCAAGGTGTATGTAACTAAATTAATTTAGCTGCCTAATTTAATGGACTTAACTAAAAAAACAGCATCACATTATAAGAGATGACTTTCTTTTGTGTAATTTCATTGCCGCAACATTGAAACCATACATTCGCAAAGAAAACTTCGTAAGAATCGATCTTTTTAAACGAAGGGACTACTTATGTAACTTACATAAGTATTACACCTCTACGTAACCAGACTCATTAAACCTATTTACAATTCTGAAACGACCTTATGTATTAATTATGAAGCGCTATGCACATTAATTAATCGTCATAATGTTTATGTATTATAAACATTTTGCAAGAAATCCTAATTCCTATTCAGATACAGTACTACTTTGGCGACAGACAAAACGTCTAGTAAGTTATTTGTAAGCGTCTGATTTAACTAACGTTTATTCTTCATCGCCGTGTAATTTGCACTTTCGTTACATATATATACACCGCGTATTCCGGAAAACCCAATTTTGTTAGATTGATTTATGACATCGGCCCAATGACAAATAATCAAATGTGACTCACGCCAAATTAAAAAATAACGCAAAAAGTACTGAATATTATTTTATGTCATATAATCTCATTGAGTCCCGTACGTAAAAAAAGTTCAATACCTCCTAAGTCCTAACCCGAGCCCGAGATCTAGGGTTTTGAATAAAAAATTATTACTATATTAAGATATTATGCCAATATTTATATTCTGTTAGGCCGTGGATTTGAGTGATGATAACCATAGTCATGGGTGAAACCAGTCCTACGTTATAGTTATGGAGATGTTTGGATGGACAAAGTTATTAAACTGTGTTTATTTTTTCCGGTGCTTCCTGCTTACTCGACAATAATCGATATTGATAGGCAGGCATTTGGCAGGCATATAATTTATTTTAATTTATTATAATTAATACTACGTCATACGCACAGAGGCAGTGCACCAAAAAAGGATCGTATTGTATTTGGTCATGGGTAGACCAAAACGTTAATCGCATGTTATTAGTGCGTGCCAAACGTCCAGCCAGACACATTAGGACTATGGCCGCGAATTTTAATCGTTCGTTACGCGTCGGTATTTTCATTGCGGTTTAATGCAAATTAAAACAATATTCAATGCATATCTTGCATTTTATAATTGCAGTCGCATGGCATTTAATTGTAATTAATTTGTTTCTTGTTATCGCTTCGAGCAATGAACCTAGTAAATTTTTAGCGAAGATTTAGGGAATTGGGGATAACTAGAAATACAAATACGTTTATTTGTAAACCTACATTTATTTACGACTACAAGGTGTAAGATTTAGCACGCAAATCCGCTTAACAAGTATCATGTGATAAACAGAATGCTTCATTTTTACGTCTAAACAAATGTTGTCTTAAATTACATTACTAATAAAAAGAAGCGTTTGGGAATTATTGAGTTTAAAAATATTACAGATAAGACTTCGACATAATTATTGTGTGCATCATTATTGTGTGAAAAACAGCATAATTATCTAACAACAGTTTTTTTGCAAAAGTAAAGCAGTAAACCTGATTTACCAATAAATTAAAAACTGGATGATTCTACCTGCAGCATTATGCATATTATTTGCATTAAAAATATTGTGTGTTCTGTTTATATTAAAAATTTTAAAATTAAGTTATACAATAATGTTGATACAAGATGTAAGTTGAGAACTTCTGGAAATAACGCGTAGGATTCTTCATTTATAGTTTCTGAGTTTTCCACTACATTTTTCATGCTTCTGAATTGTATAGAATTTATGAAGGTTATCTTGTGCAGAAAAAAAACAGCTAAGGAAGCCGGACTCCTCGTAAACAAGGCTAAGACAAAATATATGGAAGCCTCGAAGTCTCACAAAGAGGTAGCTGGGATTACCATTGATGACAGCAACACCTTCGAGTCAGTGTGTGAATTTGTTTATCTGGGATCCTTAGTAACTACTACCAACGATATATCCTCAGATGTACGCAGAAGAATAGTAGCAGCAAACAAGTGCTTTTTCGGACTGCTAAGATATTTCCGTTCAAAGATACTTTCAAGAAGCATCAAGATCTTACTCTATAAAACCTTACTAAGACCCATACTGACATACGGCTCGGAGTGTTGGGTCTTAACTAAAGAAAATGAGGAGGCTCTGCTCGTTTTTGAGAGGAAAATTCTGAGGCGTATTTTTGGTGCTGTGTTGGAGAACACGCGATGGCGTATCCGATATAACCACGAGCTATATGAGCTGTACAATGAGCCTAACGTCATTAAGGTCATAAAAATTGGACGCCTGCGCTGGGCAGGACACGTTATCAGAATGGACGAGGCTAGAGTACCTAAGCGGCTGCTGGACGGCAAACCTGACGGTCGTAGAAGCCGAGGCAGGCCCAAGCTCAGGTGGCTGGATGGCGTCGAAAATGACATCAAGGCAATCGGTGTGAGGAACTGGAGGGAGAAGGCCAAAAACAAACTCGATTGGAGAAAGATACTTGACCAGGCTAAGGCCCACGCGCGGCTGTAATGCCTTAGATGATGATGATGATGATGATATCTTGTGCAGGTATGGAGGATATCCGTACCAACCGCGCGTTAAATTGCTTACATTTTGCGATAGTCGCTTAAACAAGCGCCATAGAAATGTTTAATCTACGCGAGAAACTACATTACTAACAAAAGGAAATCTGACATGAACTGAGTCAATAAGAAACATTTGATGTTAATAGAGGATTTGTCTGTGCTTGTAACGTTAACCTTTAACGCCCTGCGCTCTTGACCTAATAAATAACAATTTCTATGATTCAATGAACAAATTATTTATGGATAACGCACGGGCGGGCCGCGGGATTCGCTCTGTACAGCAGTGGCTAAACCACTGGGGTCTAAAACACAGAGGTTGTGGATTCATTTCCTGCTTTGGGTCTGGTTGATGTTGACTTTTTCAGTGTCTAAATGACCACCTCTTAGGTGATATCTGCCGCCGTAATAGCTTAGGCGGTGTGCCGGCAATATTAGTATGGAATCCAGTACGATGAGCGACACTTCTTGGCTAAGTGTTCTTCAATGGAATAAGCAGCAGTACCCGCTGCGTCCCTGTCAGCCAACTTACATGAAAAAAACGCATGAAGGGACGTCAATGCATAACAGACATTAACAATTGATTTACACAACAAAATAGTACAAAACTTACTTGTAACCGGCTCCTTCTTGATATCCGGCTGCGAATCTGAAAATCTCTTCAACAAGTCTTCGGCGAGCGACTCGGCGCTGTCGCCGCTTGTAGCGTTACTGCTACCTTCGCTTTTGGTCACCTGAAACACAGCGTAACGTTATTGTTGGAAGAGTACGAGCAGTGTTACCACCACATTGCCTAAACCTGCCGCCAGGGGGAGGGGGAGAGAGACTACGAACCGAACGCACCCGCGCCGCTTGCGCGAGGCGGTACTGCGATAACAGCTGCTGCATCAGCGCCTGTGGACAAAGATTACTGTTATAACTATATATTAAGATATTAAAATATTCATTTTATTAAAATACTTCAAAATTCAATTGGTATGGGTGGTGAGGACTAGAAGACGGGGACAAGCGCTCGATCCCAAAAAACTTTGCGACTTTTCATTCGACAATACTATTCTTATTTTGTGTCAGGATCGTAGCAAGTGGAAGGATTTGATCTCGGCCTACCCCAGTGGGAAAAAGGCGGGACTGTATGTATGAATGTATTCTTATAAATGAATATTATAAAAGTAAACAAAAACGAAACCTTTCAAGAACATAAGATGATGCAACAAAATTGATTTTAAAATGAGTTTATCAAACTTGTTCACGGATTTCTTCGAGTGACCGTCCCCTTCACAAAAACTAGGGTGCCTATCTCGGTAATAAAAATTGTGACATCGCGAGGGGGAGGGTCACTGGTGTGTGACGATCAATGACATGTGTACGAAATAGGGGAGCGTAAAAACTTACGATACGAGTGACGTAATTACTTGAATGAGCCCCTATTGTACGGCGAAAAACATTCATATTTTTACACGAGCTGTTACATAAAGTTCCGGTCAAATTGATATGAATTTGTGATTGCAGTTGAATTTGACTAGAGGTGGTGAGCGTGACATAAGTCGCACCTTTTATTGTTGGTTTCATGTCTCATCATTTGTTTGATTTTTTACATTTGTTTACATTTTTAATACTTGGCAAGTTATTATCGACTGTTCATAATATTTAGAGAATAGCTGTCAAAATCGAAAGGTATAATATTTAAGTGTGTAATACTAATGTAGGAGCCAGTACACTTGAAATCAAAGGCTTCAAGATTAAATGCTAAACCACGGGTAGGTACTTGTTGGTGCGGTAAGTGGTTGTGTGAGTTCGTCTGTAGCGACTTTTTGGGGGAGGTCTACGTTCGGGCGGCAGTGAATGTCTTTCGACTGATATGATGATGGTAGTATGAGGGAATGACACTTGTTGGTGCTGTGAGAGGTATATGTTATTGGCTCTACAGGTACTGAGTCTTTAGGGGTGGTCTAAGTTCATCAGTGGTCGTCTTTCGTCTGAAATGATGGTGATGATAAGCGAGACGTAGGTACTTGTTGTTGCGGGGACAGGTTGTGCGAGTTCCTCTGCAGGTACTGCAGCGTCTGCAGCTGGTGGTGCGACAGCGGCGGCGGCTCGTCCGGCCGCTTGGCGCCGGGGTACGGCGGCGGCGCCGGCTTGGGCGCGCGCGACGACATCTCCGCCGAGATCGGCAGGTTCCACGCCTCCTCGATTGATGGTAGCTGCCGACGTCTGCAATGTAACGATTGATGTACTCGTACTGTCATAAAACTTGTATTGTATGAAGCTTTAGTTCAATATTTGTTTCATTAAGTCAGATGCTTGCACCATGACTGGCCAAGTCTTGCTTGGCAAGTCCAGTTATGGCATTTGGAGTGACTGCCATCTCTCCTTGGTGACGGTTTTGAAGGGACACTTTTTTTTAGCGGAGGAGAAAGCATTAACACTCCGTAACCGTTGTCTAACGAGACCTGCAGCCATGTGAGGGCCTCGGGGCTTATGACGTTCGTCTAAATACACACTAAACTCCCCCGGTTTTCCATTCTTACCCGAAAGAGACGACCCCGTTGCCTGCCTTATGTGCTCCAAATTAGTCGTGCGAAGCCCCGGCTTGCGGGCAGCAAGTACAAAATAGGAAACATGGTGTAGGTACTAACTTCATTTTAACTTACTTTCCAGTGACAGAAGGCATAGGCGCGTGCGCCAAGTGCGCTCTAAGGAACGCCAGCCTCTGTCTCAGCGCAGCATTGGACGCCGTAGCCGCCGCTCCGCCATTCGTATAACAAGCGAACGCATCTCTTGGCATCTGACAGCTCTCGTACAAACTGCCTAGGTTCGTCCACGCTGCAGAGTGACCCTTATCCAGTTGGACAGCGCAAATGTACGCTTGAAGAGCATCCATCGGCTGATTCTGTTGCTGATACAACACCCTGTAGAAACAATATACCATAAATTGATGATAAGTTTTTAAGATTCAACGAACCATAAATGAATACGTTAATAAATATTCAGACACTGGACGATCTTCGATGGATGGGATTTGAACGCACAATCGTTGTGTGGGCAGGAACGATCATAAACAAATGCAGTCAAGACAGTGCGTTATAAATCAATAAATTAACATGTCTTGTCTGAGGTATGATAATGACTTGTATGTGGAAAAATGATCAGCCTGGTTGAATTAGTGGATAATTAATGTTCAACTTTCGTAAGACAAAATATATCTGTTGATAAAGACTATCTCATAAACTAAAGTAAATAAAATAAAACAATTGTAATAAACTCATCAGTGCAGTTCAGAATGAACTCGCATTTATTAAACCTACATTTTGATGCTGACGTTTCAATCGAAACATTTAATGAGCAGTAATCGTGTTTATATCAAAAAGTTACCGACAGTCCATTCATAATATTTACCGCAAATTGCTTGGACACGAGGACTGAATGGCTTATTAAATTGAATATCTACATGATGAAAATATTATTTTAAAAATTGTTAGTACCTATTTAAGTATGAGGGAAGGTGTGAATGTAGAATTGACGACTGATAGGAGTGTGTGGAAAGAAAAAACATTTTGCGCCAAAAAAATGATGATGATAATGATTTAAGAATGTTTCAACGAAACCTTTTTGTAAAATTCAGATCCTGACCAGAACAGCAGAACCTAGTCCTATTCTCATGTAGTGAACTTTGTATGTGCTTTTGAGAATAAATTATCTTTAAGAACAGCAAAAGCATAAGTTTTAGCCAATTACCAAACTCAGGTCATATTTTAGTAAGGTAAATAAAAACTGAACGCGTTGTTTCTTCGGTCTGGTTTTTTTTTCCTGTATCGGAGATTGAACTCGACTCGAAACCAGTTATTAAGTCATTGGACCAGCGAAGCGTCAATAACTGTGGACGATAAAATTGTTGAAATTTTAATCCACAGCTGTTTTTTTTTATCCGACAACAATGGACTTCGTGTGATAAATTATGCCAAGTTCATTGTTAAGGTAAGCGAAAAGTATTCGAACCACAACGCGACCAAAATAACTTGTACTACTTATTTATCCTTACTTTCTTTGTCTAACACAAATATTATACTTGAACAATAATATAATAAAATAAAGCATTGTTGTTAAGCATACAATCAAATGACATAGTCTAAGATCCCACTGCTCGATTCTGCAGGTATCTGTTTTTTTGATACAACTAATTTTAAATTAATGTTAAGGAAGTATACAATGAAATAGGGAATGGTTGCCTAAAAAATTTTAGCCGCAATTACCTGTAATTAATTTTTGTATAATTCATTCGCTACACTAATTTGCAACTATATGTTTTTTTAATGAATTTTACGACATTTGAAAGATAATAATGTCACAAATTGAAAAAACAATGGTTGCCAGCTCTCAGTCGGCCGCATCATTAGGGTTGCCAGCTGTAAACAGGTATGTCAGTGTTCATATTTTGCAGTCACCTGTTTTTTTTAAAATTTCAATTCTAAATTAAAGCGGTTGGGCGCATTATGTCCAATTCGCAAAATGTCCAACTGTCAAATTCTCAATTGGTCCAGTTCGCAATTGGTCCAGTTCGCAATTGGTCCAGTTCGCAATTGGTCCAGTTCGCAATTGGTCCAAATCGCAATTGGTCCAGTTCGCAACTGGTCCAGTTCGCAATTAGGGGGTGGTCCATATTCTAAGGGTGGTTGATGTTTTGGTAAGACCCAACTTGAGAGTGAAAAGCATTATAATTTATAATCAACACTTTTATTCGAAAAAATATACATCAGTATTAATAATTTGGGATAGCTGTTCTGGTTCAATCATAATATCGGTATTATTTAAGTACAATAAATGAACTAAAAATCACACAAATGTTTTAATTTTGATGTACATATGTAAATTATGTAAATACCTAAGTATTTAACCTTTTTATACAATTTAAATCAACATAAATATGGGTACCTACTTAGTACCTATTTAAAAATAATAATAATATCGCTGTTGAATAAGACCAAAAAAATAATCACATTAAAATATCACGTACTGTAGTAATTAATGTATGTGAGTACATAATTTAACATCATCGCTTAAACAATGTAAGACGAAGAAATACAATTTTTGTGAAAAAGCTTTTAAGACTAAGTTTACCATCTTGCAGATCGATCAAATATTTTTTGTACTTTTTTTCAAATGTGATATCTCTTAATTTTCTCCTATTTATTTGCGTTTTGAACAAAGAATCCTCAAGGCGTTTATCACAATGTTTAGCTTCTTTCAATAGTTCAAAAAGAAAATTATATAAATTTGGATTTTTTTAAAAATTAGACGGCAGAACATAATATAATTATATTAAGTCGTATCAATTATAATAAGTATTTATTAATAAATATACCTATATGTGTGTATTATACTGCTAGTTATAATAAAACATCTTATAACAAACCATTTAAACAACTATTATTTGAATTGGTCAATTTGAGAATTGGACCATTTGCTAATTGGACGATTTGAGAATTGGACCATTTGCTAATTGGACGATTTGAGATTTGGACAAAATGCGAATTGGACGTTGTGAGAGTTGGACATTTTGAGCGCCCTGGACCTTTTGCGAATTGGACATAATGCGCCCAAACGAATTAAAGTTTTATGTATACTAATTCCAAAAATCCATGGTTGCCAGTTGGGAAATGGCCGCAAACAGAGGTTGCCATGATTTCAAATTTCCATGAACGATTCTCGCTCCAGGTAAGTGGACGCGCAAGAGAGAAGATGTACGCATTGTTATGTGCTGCAAACAAGATAATAATGTACTGTCGATGTAGTTCTAGTATTTTTTACTTTTTTTTTATCCTACTTAATTATAAATTCGAAAGTCTGGATGTTTGGATGTTTGTTCGTTACTTAATCACGCCTAAACGGCAGAAATTTACATGAAATTTGGCACACGTATAGTTTATAACCCGGATATTATAGCCTATGTCCTAACATACATAGGCTATAAAATTCCTACGGAAAACGTTTCATTTCCTGGGAATAACAATTTTGAAACTTTTGAACCGATTTTAATAATTCTTTCACTGTTGGAAAGCTATCCCCGGTGAACATAGGGTACTTAATCTCATAAATGTGGGGGGAAGGAACCTATATTTTCTTTCACTTGTAATTTTTACTTGAAAAGTTGTCTACAGAATCTTTAAAGGAAATCGATTTTTTTTTATTTATTCATTTAATGTCAATGGATAGTAGTATTTTTGTTTTTATTTGATTAAAATCTACTTTTTTTAATTATAAATTTTATTAATATTATTATATTGAATTTGTGATAATTACTCCACGCCATTCTATTAACACTATTGCATTTTTACGCCATTTTTTACGCCATAAATAAATACGGTAAATTTCTGGACAACAGAATTTTATTCATCATTAAAACGTCAGTTTAGACTGTTAACGACGCGATAACTGTTTAAAATTTAAAAACATTTTATTCATGACAGCTGTCGTACGTTTAGATAATGTAAGATTCCCAAATAGTTCAATAACTATTTGGGAATCTTACATTATCTAAAAGTATTTTTTGTGCCACGAGAGTGGAAAATTGACTGATTTTAATAGTAAATCTTTTAAAAAGTGTGAACTTATATCAAAGTTTCGTAAAAACGGAAACTTGTAATTGGCCTTGTTTTGTTACAATTAATACTAGTTAGTTTCTAGCTGTAAGATTCCCTAAAAGTGTAAAATAAAATAAAATAATAAAGAAAAAAATTTACAATGACAAACATGGTTATCATCTAACATGTTACAAAAAGTTCACTGTTTCGAAACAAAAAGACAGAAATGAATCCTACATTGGTTATTTGCTTTTAGCTGATACCAAATTTTGTAATGAAAAAAGTTTGATTTTCTTTAAAGATTCTGTAGACAACTTTTCAAGTAAAAAATACAAGTGAAAGAAAATATAGGTTTTTATCTCACGCAAAAAAACTAGTCATCATGCTCTAATATTTATGTTTTAATAAAAAAAGTATAAAAAATACTAGAACTACATCGACACTATATTATTATCTTGTTTGCAGCACATAACAATGCGTACATCTTCTCTCTTGCGCGTCCACTTACCTGGAGCGAGAATCGTTCATGGAAATTTGAAATCATGGCAACCTCTGTTTGCGGCCATTTCCCAACTGGCAACCATGGATTTTTGGAATTAGTATACATAAAACTTTAATTTAGAATTGAAATTTTTAAAAAAACAGGTGACTGCAAAAAATGAACACTGACATACCTGTTTACAGCTGGCAACCCTAATGATGCGGCCGACTGAGAGCTGGCAACCATTGTTTTTTCAATTTGTGACATTATTATCTTTCAAATGTCGTAAAATTCATTAAAAAAACATATAGTTGCAAATTAGTGTAGCGAATGAATTATACAAAAATTAATTACAGGTAATTGCGGCTAATATTTTTTAGGCAACCATTCCCTATTTCATTGTATACTTCCTTAACATTCATTTAAAATTAGTTGTATCAAAAAAACAGATACCTGCAGAATCGAGCAGTGGGATCTCGTACTAACATGTGTGATATGGAATGATTTTGAGTAGATATCGGGATCGATTGTGTGCCCTAAATTATTTCCAAATAAGGAAGTATTAAAATATTATAATGCGAACAACGTAAGTTTAACAAGATGACCCTTTCATGGAAGGGACATTAATTTTCCTGTCCCATTTTGGCTCCATTAAAAATAATAAATACATTTTGAAAATGATGTATCTTACCTACTTTATAGAACATAAACATTACTATCCATATTTAAAACATTTAGGAAACATGAACTCTTTGTTCTTTTAAGTGAATGAGTTGCATAACTTGCACATTGTTTGTTGCACTTTATATGGACAATACAATAATGAATTATGCAATAACGACATGAATATCCTTAACATAAATTATGTGTCCAAGTATTTAAATAAAAAAGGAGGAAATAAATTACATTTCGTTTAACGATGCACATGCATCATTAAGTGCAATTTCAACGAGAACATTTAAGATCACGTTGACTAGATGCATTTTATACAAGACAAACTCTAATTTAGACATTAATTTGCTTCCCAGGAATAACTTTGCGACATTCGCGTACCCAAGCTTTATCCACATCGATCGTCAAACACTTAGTATTCAAGCTCTTATCGTATCAAAAAGTTTCTCACGCCGAGACGAATAGAAACAAACTATAAAAAGTCTCACCCTATCGAGCACCAGGTGTCGGCGTTCCCCTCTGATTTCTCCACTGAGTTCCTGTAGACTATGAACGCGTCGTGCACCTTGCCTTGGGCGGCAAAGCACCGCCCTAGGAGGTAGAGCCCTGCGCCGGAGTCGGGCTCCGCGGCCACCGCGCGCTGCAGGCACCAGATGGCGGCGCGCGCGCGAGCCGCGGGGTCGCCCAACGAGGCACAGCGGTGGTACAGCCAACCTAACATCGAGCAAATTAATTATTTGCTTTGTTTTATCTTAATTGTTATGAACCTGTCCCTGTATTATATAAAATAACCTAGGGGTTAAATGTGATCGATCGGACCTCAACTGTGCTTATTTTGAAAATACAATGTGTTTTCTATTGATCTTTAGCTCATCAATAACTTTAATTATAATTACATGTTTTTGATCCTAGTTACATTAAAACAAGAATAGGTACAAACAATTTTATTTTTTCATACTCCCAAGGAATAATTCAATAAGATACTCGTAAAGCAACTGACTTAATATCACAGAAATCGATTTCTGTGCTTATTATGATAATATGAATCACATCCTTTATAAAGAATGTGCATAACGTAAACGTCATAAGCTACACGTAACAATTGTGAGATAAATACAGGTATAGTAAAGGTCAAAGCTGTAGCCAAAAAGGATCGGAAAGTTCAGTGACTCCGTGACGAATAAAATGTGAAACAAGAATATTATTAAATAAACCAGTTTTGGTCGAGCTGCTACGTAAACCTAAAAAAGTTGACTTGAGCATTGGGATTTGTCTTATCAAATAGACGCTGATAACTTCAATGATAACTTTGTCTCTCTGCTTGAGTCACAATGACCGTGGCGGATCTATTAAATGACTCACGTTGTATTAGTTTATGCATTAAAATATTACTCATCCAATAGGATTGGATTATTTCTCGTAGTCCGAATATAGGTAAGTCCAAATTACGTAATTTCCAAAGACATTCAAATTTTATGCGCCCAGTATGGACTTAGTGGAACCGGTAAAACCACCGAATACTGCCAGTGAATTATTTATCAGGCTACTCAACGCGGCGTGTACATACAATATGAGATGCAGATAACTAGCCGTTACTGGGCTTGGCACTCTCATTTCCGATAGGCTTTATTGCGAAATTTCATTATAAATGCAATGCAACGTCTAGAAAAACCTGTTCAGCCAATCACTTGCCTATGCAATGCAACTGTAATTTTATTTATGACGATTTACATACCTGTAAGTATCGGTGTTTGCAGGGATTGTTTTTAAATAAAAATTAATAAAATTATAGGTACTTTGCGATTTTATTTTTTATGATAAATCAGTACCTGTCTCGAGAATAAATTAGTAAATCAACACATGCCACGCTACAAAAATCTGAACTCTTGAACTCTATAAACGTTATTTCGTCGAAAATATTAATGGGGAAGATCTTTTACATAAAATAAAGCAAGCATCAATATTAAAGGCACGTTTGGATTTTATTCTACGACATAAATCACCAACAAAGAGAATGCTTTACGAGTATAACACCACCTTTAGTAAATAAAAGCTCAAGTAAAAACTTTTGAATGTCATTTTAAATGCAAACGACACTAAAGTTACACAATAAACAATACAAAAAATAATACTTGAGCCTGACTAACACAGTTGAATTTTTTTTTCTGCTATAAGCTTTATCTATTGACGAAATAGGTAACTTGCTTTCAAAAAAATTAGAAACTTATATAATTTAAGAACGAAGTGAAGTATTAACTTACCTAACTGTCTGCAGACATCTGCTTTCAGCGAAGACGACAGCTGCGGCTCCTTGAGTAGTCGTTCATAGGCGTCCCTCGCCAGCTTCCTCAGACCCTTCGCCTCGAGCAGATGCGCCGCGTGGAAGCTGAGCTCGAGGCGCGTGAAGGTGGCGTCCTGGTGTGGTTGCAGGCGCGCGCGGCGGAAGTGCGCCGCCGCCGCCGCCCAGTGCCGCCGCGCTTTGAACATCAGCGCCAGGCGGAGGTGCGCGTCCGCCGCCCGCGAGAACCCGGGCGACACGTATAGCGCCATTTGCAATGCCTTTGTCGCCCTGGAGTAATGCACCATGATAGTATACAGGAAGTTCCCTAACTAAACCCAATTCGATTCGATGCCCTTTATCCAAGCGAAACCTAATCGTCTATTTTCCAGGGCTCTTTTTTTAGTTGGGCCGACCATCTCATCTTTAACTTTTTTTTTATATTATAGTGGGGCAAACGAGCAAGTGAGCAGTACACTCTAATTCGGAAACTTTATCCGAGCGAAATCGAATCGCCTACTTTCCAGGGCTCTTTTTCTTTTAGTTGGGCCGGCCATAAAACATCTCATCCCTAAATTCGAGATACTTTTAAACAGCGAAACCTAATCGTCTCCTATCTAGGGTTCTTTTTCCAGATCTAGTCGCTGCTTTCTGGCCGACCATAAAGCAGCTCATCCCTAACTTCACTCAAATTCGAGATATGTAGGTACTTTTATAAAAGCGAAACCTAATCGTCTCCTATCTAGGGCTCTTTTTCTTTTCCAGTTCTAGTCGTTAATGGCCGACCATAAAGCATCTCCACTAAAATATTAAAAGTTGCTTTGCCTTTAATTGTACATCTTGTAAAAAGAAATGCGTCTCTTTTCGTTGCTACATTTTATTTTTGCTACTGGTTCTAGGAAGCAACTTTTATCGTGTGAACTCATTGTTTCGTAAACGTCCGACACAATAAATGTCAACAATTCGTTTACATTTAAAAAGCCATACACAAAGACATTGTTTGCTATCTAGTAAAGAGTAGAAAACAATGTCAAACGGAAGGTTGCATTTGTGCCGGTACAAGGTCAGTTCGTCTGCATAATTGCATTTCCAGGGTAAATTGCCACCGTAATAAAACTAGAAGTTTACACAACAAAGCGAAACAAAAAAGAGGAACGAATAAAACATGGAATTTTTGTAAGACTCGGATCCCCATTGAATTTTTGAAACACAATGCAGAAACGAAACGTTTTTTTGAAATCGTTCTACCTACCGACCTATCCGTCCGAAAATCTAAACCGGTCCGTCTTTGTGAACCTTTGAGCGTATTGCATTACGTTTCGTGAATTCAATCGCATATAAACGGCTTTAGATTTTATTGTAGATAGGTATGTACAATTGTTATAAAAAGCACGACGGTTCAGGTAGAAAATTTTATACATGAAGAGGGACGATCCATGGAAGTACCCACGATCGGAATTAAAGAAGAATGCGCGGCGCGGACGCGAAGGTGCGTAAGTTACACAAAAGACAGAATCAAGGCGTCCATAATATCCGTAAGGTTATTGAGAAGCGCATCACCGGAGCGTAACGTCACCGATGCGCCCGCGGGGTCAATGACCGTCTGAGGTTCGTTCGTGCAATCGATCGGACGATGCAACACAAGTAACGTCTAGACAGTGATCGTGGTCCGAATCGGACGCCTATACTGCCTTTATTTAGATGACCTCCGCTGACATTTGCAAGCCGAAACAAAGGAGCGAGACAGGTGGCGTTCGATGTTCACCTCGATAGCGGCGACTAAAATTAAAAGACGATTACGCGCACACACGCAGCGTCTGCGGCGAGCCGGAGAGAGCTTTCACCCACAACGTCGCCCGAGGCATTGCTCGACATACATAATATCCTACTCGACATTACTTTTTATTCACATTCATTGTTCCACGGAATGAACTGTGATTGCCATCTGTCACGCGACATTCAAAAGTACGATCTGAAATGTGAACACCGAGCGATACCGTACCCTAATGCGTCTTGCTTCCTCATTCCTAGCATCGCGCAAAGCTCTTGCCTTCCACTGTTTTTTTTTATTTATTTATGATATAAGCAAGTATGCCAAAAACCCATTGCTAAGGCGTGGTAGGACCGATTTTACAAATATATACCCTAAATAAATATATACCCTTATTTTTAGGGTCCATAAATCCTAACCGATTAGAAATATCGCTGCTCAAAGTTTATTCCTCTCCTAATAGTATCAAAAATAACAATTTATTGTAAAATGACAGGAAGGAAAACTGTCGACTAGAGTAAAATATTCAAATGATTACATTTCGTTGCCAAGCGTAGATGTCATTAACTGTTCATGAATCGAAACATCACGTAGAGTACGTTCGCGATAGTCAGCTACGATTAGATTCGCCGTTCACACCCACCCACCCACGCGCTGATATCGCCCCTAGTTTGCTGTTATCAAAATGGAAACATGCATTGTGTACTTACACTATAGACAGAAAAATGTTTCTCCGATACAAGTGACCTTTCATTTATAGTGCACTCACTGCTCAAGTCAATGATCAGAGTCAATTTACATTGTTATACTGTAGGTATAAAAATTGTCCTGATTGACTGACCTATATCAGGCGATCTGCGCACAAGAAAAGTGAAAGTTTGTTTTTATACGTCGTATTTACAAACAACGGAGGATTCAAAATAACTGCGAGGGTGCTTATTCTGTTACGTGGTGTCCCTGGAGCAATTATTTACCTAATTAATGAATTTATTATGTCTTCGTTGTGATGAAAAAAAATATACGAAGGCAAAATCTCTGACCAAGGAAATACTGTAGCTTTACAAGTTTGTGTCCTGATTAGCAAAAAAAGAAACAAAAATTTTCATCTCGAAACAAAAGCAGGAAGTAAAATTTAAAAACAATTGATCAAGTGACATCAAGTTCGGTTTTTCCGGAACTGAAATTGCTTTTGGCCATTGTTTGGTTAACCACGCATAATCATTTCAATCGAATGCGTGGAAAAGCGCAGGCATGGTAATTGTGTAGGCAACAACATAGTACTAATAGAGACTTAATGATTTTGCACTATAAAATATTCTGACAGTAGTTACTATCATAAAATATTCTCAGCTAAGATTCTCAGATTCTTACAACAACAAAATACTAAAACGCAAAATAAAAACCTTGTGAACGTGAGGACAAGACAGTGTAAGTGCTATATGTAATATGTATAAACCTGTCGATATTCGTGTACATAAAGTCATATTGTACTTATTATCTGAAGATATTGCTTTGTAACAACGTTTTGTCGAGGAACTAAGGCAGAAATACAAGCAACGTGATATTAAAACCAAGCAAATCGAAGGCCGCGGGAATAATCTCTTTATTCATCCTCACTGTATGTATGTTGACGATAAAACGATACAGACATGAAAA
This sequence comes from Mecyna flavalis, assembly GCA_949319885.1. Taxonomy (NCBI): domain Eukaryota; kingdom Metazoa; phylum Arthropoda; class Insecta; order Lepidoptera; family Crambidae; genus Mecyna; species Mecyna flavalis. Next base: position 16,296,094 of record OX439426.1, read on the forward strand.
TAAATACATGTTTATGGACACCAAGATCGATTACGTTTCGTTCGCCATCGCCACCCGGCGCGCAACGTGAGCCGAGCACATTATCAGTCCGTTCAGGTAACCAAATTTACGCAGGTCCTATTTATACACTGAACCCCTATTTACACAAACGAAATTCCCTCTGCCCGAGTTTATTTTCATTCGCAGCGTTAAAAGATGATTTCGAGCATCTGTTCAGTTCAATTTATCTCGTCATTTTAAACAATACACAAGCTAAAATAGAGAATTAGTTACAAGAATTACATTCGAAGTTAAATAGAAAAAGTCTAAACTGCTATCAATTTGATTACAGCAGCCATAAATAACATTGCAATAGTTATCAAAGGTTTCAAAGGCTATCAAATGCCCAGAAACTAATTAGACTGGTTTGTTTGTTTTGCTAGTTCGGTTTCGAAATAGTTAAAAATAGTCTGAAATAAAACGTGGAAGAGAGTTGAGTTGGACGACGGATGAGGCAATAAAACTAAAACTGGTACGAAGCGTCACGAAAAAGCTGGGATTAGACGAGGAAGTTGTGTGTGTTGTGTTGTGGAATGTGGGCAGTAATTGAGCTGTTTAGCGAGTGGTGTGCAGTGGCGTCTGCGTCGCGCAGTCGAGGCGCGGCATAAGGCAGCTTGGCCTGACCCAGTTCTGCACTCGCGGCTCAAGGACGGATCGACCGCTATTTATAGAGTTCATTCGTCGGTCGTCATAGCACCGCACTCACTTTACATAACCGAAGCGAGTCGTCGTCGCTAGGTGCGTCGTGCCCGCGGCACGTGATGCGCTGCCGGCACACCTAATGAACGACGCCTTTCCCACGGAGCCGACTAACGCCGCAGCGGCCAAGGGGAATGGATGTTAATAATTAATTTCCATACCCTGCGACGTTCTTGAACAGACTCATCAGTTTTTGTATTTGTGGCACTAAGAATTTTAACTACTCGATGCCTTCTGAGCATGAATCAACCTGCATTTTTACATATTCAAATTGACTAACTAGTCGTGTTGCTCGTGACGGCGTGATGCAATCAAGCGGTGCATTCAACATAAACCTGCAATTCACCTGACCGTATTGCATCACGACCTTGGCTTCATGGCAACAGAATGCAACGCGAACTGCAGTCGCACGCATTACATCGCGAAGCGTTACTAATTCTAGCGATATTTATTGAAGATGTTTCTATGCGGTCATGTGCAGTATCGGCATTTATGAAAGTAATTAAAGACACGCCCCGTGACTTGGCACGACTTCAAAAAATAGACAAATGAATGAAAGAAAACTCATCGTCCACTCTTTAGAAAGGAAGTTTTGTCACTAAGATAAAGTTTAATCTCCGTTACACATAGTGATATTAATTTATTGTGATTAGTTATCGCATAGATAGATATCATGAATATATTAAGGATGCTTGATAAAACCAAACAGTAAAAACATATACCAATTACTCGAATTCTACGGACTAATTTTTGTAACAAAACTATGGTACCTAATCGATGACCAAATTAAATAATAAGGGCACTTGCAATATCATGTGTTTTAATAATAAAACTTCATTAGGTAAGGATCTAATACCACAGGGTATTAAATATTCATGAAGCTTTTTACCTTGTTCATAGTTTACATTTCTTTAACAGTACCTAGGTATGATCGAGTTCCCATGTATTAGAATATTAAAAACATGAGTGAATACAAAAGAAGCACGTGAAGGTAAAACATTACTAATAAAAAACAAAAACTCATGTAATCGTTGCATAACTCATTCACGAAACGAAACAAAAACCTAGTTGAAAATTAGAAGTAGCTCGGCGTTGTACAAAATTGATAATGAACGAGGGCTCGTTTATCGTTCGCGTCATGCTAGTTGACCCACTTTCGGCCTATTCGATACCACTTACAGAGTAACCTACACACGAATGATCTCATAAACGATAATTCTAATATATGCCGAGTATTTTCAGTCCGCCGAGAAACTTGCTCGAATGAAATGCACATAAAATACGCCGCCCGGCTTGTTCTAAAACGTGGAGAATTGTTAAATATCTTAAAGATTTATAGGTCTCCAATAGAAGTAGATTTTTAAGCAAATTACATTAACGTTATAAAATAAAACAAAATGCTTTATGTATAATTTAATGATAAAATAACACTAGTGAGAATTTTCAATGTTCTTCCGGAAGGAAAGGGATATCTATGCGTTTGCAGACAGCAGCAGCTGCAGTATAGACACTTAAATGGATGAAAGAATCCCAACAATCGCTACTTTAAACGGCGATGCATTTATATTTTCCAAATTGATATATTTCCAAATTCAAATGAGATGCAATTTTGTTAATTGCGTAAACAACTCCAAAGTTAAACACGCTACGATGATTACGATCATGCTCGGGGCATGTTAGCCTGCTGGACAACCGTAAAGACTGTAATCAGAGAAGCAATCTTTGTAAATATCCGCCAGTAATTGTCACGACAAATCTAAAGAGGTGCATTAATGAAAGTCTGATCGCATGTTGGAATTGCATAGCGTGGGTTACGCGCACAATCATTATCCTAAGGCACAAGTATGAGAACTGTCTTATTAGCTCAGCTTTTGTTTTCATCAATGCCACGTTACATGACTTATCGCATTTTCTTCAAACCGCTTGAGAAGTAATTAATATCCCCAAGAATGAAATAGTTATTGGATTTTAATTGCTTCTAACGGAGGAAATTAAATTACGTCGAATCGTTCATTAATAGCTAAGTTATTGACATTAATGCAGACATACTCTATGCCATAAGCGTCCGGTTATAATATTATTATATTCTATGATATCGATTCCAGTTCTAAGTAACAATTCGAGGAAGCACTACTCAATAAAGGTCATTCGTTGCACATTGCCATAATAATGCATGAACACACGCGGCCATCCTTGCGGTACTTGAGACCTAGGTCGGTAAACAAGTATACACGCTACCTACTAGTAACAATCCATGTAGGTACTTTTAAGCCTTGTGTTTAATGCTCACCATACATTTGCTGGCAACGACTATACTGTTGAGACTTGAAACATTTGCGTTGAATATTCAATTATCTTTGAAGCTGTAGGGTAACGGGTAAGCAAAGGTTACTTTGTCTAGAGGCCATGTCGCCCTTGGCCCGACAGCTAGGACAAACCTTAAGTCACCAGACTAAGGTGAAAAGGTTGAAGCACTTTACGCTGACGAAAGAAAGGTAGAACGTTATTTTTATTTTGAACTAAGAAGAATACCTAATGCTTCAATAAAACAGGTCTAAATTTCTTTTAATAAAAGAGGATATTTGCGTAATAATTGGATTCTTATAAATACTCTGTACAGTCTTATTTAATATTGTTTTGCTTTAAAACCAAACTACTAAAGCTCGCTATCAAGCCAAAACTGACATTTGCAGAACTCGAATATGCGTCTTAAAATGAAGTATTTATTTATTCATCTTCCTTCAGATTAAAAAAATAAAAATAAATGACATCTTATTAACTAGTCGATAGCTATATGTATTTGGACCAGTATTTTGTACCCGAACAGCATTTTCATCAGCGCGCAGCAAATCTGCGCTTGTGCAAACGCACGTGGGACAACACAACATACTTTAACGACAAATGACATCAACAAAATAATTAAATTGCAGTGCAAATCGTACATTAGAGATAATCCATAAACAAGTACCTACTAAATATACAACTAAACTTGTCTCCAAGGGCGGGTGAATCCGCAGCACATATTAGTTAGTATCTTATAAACAAGACGGGGTGTGCTATGCGGAAGTGAGCGGCGCATGTCAGCTGCGTTTGCGATTCCACTCGCGTCGCACGCACAACATGACGCCAATAAAAACGCGATGCGCCTGCGCACCGCATGCACCGGTCGAGATTATGCACTTCAATTAAGGTGCGGCCACATTGGGGTTGCAATACATTTATATAATATTTGTTTTCTGACCAATATCTACGTGTACTGTGTATAATAAACAAAACTGAACTTATAACTGAAAAATGTTCTGGTGTGTGTTCCTCTGTGGCCAGACCACAATTCAGTACTCAGATGCTATAGTTCAAAATAATACCTACCTAAAATCTACTTTCATCAGATATACGACCTATATCTAGTCAGTTTCAAGGGATGTCATATCTACGACGTCACATCAGGGTCTATCGAGTTTGAGTCCTAATCCAAACGGGTTTTTCTTCTGTCTTCTCAAGTATGCTGGTAGTGCAACACGTGCTCAAGATAAACAATGTCTCGTACAAGTTTGGATAGTCGTGCCTAATGTGCAAAACAATTCGTTTCACCATTATGGCGTAGCGTGCGACATGATATTTAGAGATATTTGTTTTTATTTATAAGCCCATTCTGAAGCCAGGACAGAGCACAACACGCGGTCGTGTGTCCACTGTCAATTTGGTTCGCCAAACAATGCATCGAATGAGTTTCGAAACTCGTGCATTATTGAATTTCGCAGAAACATGTGCAGCACGTGCCGGTCTGCATACTAAAGCTGTGTAAAAAAATATCTTGCAGATAATGGACAGTCTCTTGTGCCCTAGTGTGGACGAGTCTTTGCTGAACAGGTTCGCCTTGGGCACACGGCCCATCTAACTTATTTACACGTTGTATAACATATTACCGACCTGCCGATATTACACGCTTTGTTTATGGCCTGTAATAATGTTATTAATCATTATTGTAGTAGCTGGTAGCGCAGTGGGTAATAACATCCTCGCATGCCAAGGCACACGCACTCTTAGCCTGTTTATTCGCTATTTTGAGGTCTAAACGAATCTATTTTTTCCATGTTAGGCGAAGAACCTGCAAGACTACACCTACATTAAAGAAAAAAATTAACATAATTGACGGGTAGGGAAAAAACATACCTACTGCAAATGCACCTGACAATATGCAATTATTGATTGATAAAGGTTTTCGTAATAAAGGTTGATAAGTCTATTGCTATTGGCCACTTTCGACGCTGTCAGATAGTTCTGAATTATTTATCTGACAGGCACCTTAGATGCTATCTCTTGTTATTTTGATAAAAAAGCAAATAGCATTATGCAATGAATGTAAAACTAGCTATTCACATTACATTCTCAATGTTATAAAAGTTAACTACAAATCGAAGCACGCAAGCTGTATACACTACGGAAGCTCCCCCAACGCATAAAGAACTGAACATTCTGCGCTATTATTACATTACAACCGGCAGAGTGCCCTTGATAACTACCCCATACGATTCCGACTCACAAGTGTCGTAACAAGTCCTATACTTATTTACATGCAGCGAAATTAAAAACTCTGCCCCATCCCTAACATTGAATCTAAAAGGGTTGAACCCTTTGTGAACGTTTTTTTAGGCATGGAAGAGACGACATCATGAATTGTGCCGATTATACGTCACACAATGGAGCGCACTAACATACGTACGCGAAACTTATTCTCACGTATATCGTGCATGTAAAATACGACCACAGCATAAAAGTTTACAGCAAAGTCGTAACACTTATTTAGATCTACGCTGTGAGACGTAGCCTACGTCCGTCCGTCGCATTGTCCACCTATAAGTGGAAGCTAGCAGTTTATCTAGGCTTAGTTCACACAAACTGTAGCACTTACTATTGCGCATCCTGCTGGAGGTTTAATACGCACTATAGAAAAGCTTGTCTCATCATCAGTAACCGTGAACCTCCAGCTAAGTTGTAATTCTTATATTTTTATGCCGCCAATACATATTTTGTAATGTCTCCTGGTTAAAATTTAGATCTAGAATCCAACAGGTCAGGTTTCCATGTTAAGGGTTAGGGGGCGTTCAAGTATTACGTAACGCAATTTGGGGGGGGGGGGGGGGTCTCGCAAAACGTTACGATGCGTTAAAAAAACCAATGTTACGTGACGTGTAACGCATCGTATCATCGTAAAAATAAATTGTCCCAAATTGGCAACCTTTTTCATTTACGTTTTACGGGGAAAACCCCATTGTATTGTCTGGTCGTCATTCACAGAAAAACGTTACGGTGCGTTCCAGGGGGGGGGGGGGGGGGGGGTCAAAAATCTTCAAAAATTGCGTTACGTAATACTTGAACGCTCCCTTATTACGGAGCTCCAGTGTAATAACCGGTCATGCAAAATCCAGGATAAAGGTGCAAGTGTACCCATACTAGATCGGGACAAATCGCTAGGAGGAAGAAGTCAAGCAGCTCCACATTTAATACGATATTTTGTTAGTAAAACCATAAAACACTTGGACATTTTAAAAAGTTTGGCACTATTATTGTGATGGGTGGACATGCCTTACTGTTTCTCTGTTTTATCGCACTTATCGTAGGGCACGATAGGGCGCGGGATGCAGTGTCGGCGTCGGGGGGAGGGGGAGGGGGGCGGGTAATCGCTCAATAGTGACGTAACAGCATCTCGCAAGCTTCGGCTTTCGGCCCTTCCACTGCTCCCTTTTTGCGGTCGCCGGGGCCGCTTTCTAATGCCCATTGTGCGTACAAACTGACATCTCGATTGTAACCACGGATCGACATCCGTGAGAAGTTTCTAGTCCAGTAATTACTTTATTCTACTTAATTTATTATATGCATGTGCGATATAATTTATGTCCTCAATACATAATAATATGATGGTATTTAGCTTATCAAGAGTTACATTGAACGGAAACGAGTCTTAGATAGCCAGAAATGGTAATTCTTCGTATTCGGAATTAAAAAAGTGTTATGAATTAATTATAGGTATTACTTCTAATCAATGTTCTTTGATGTCGAGGCCAAGACCCACTTCGGGTAGTAGAACCATCCCAGTAAGTAATAAATGTTATACCTATTGGAAACCATTAAAATAAAAGACACAATTTACTGATAATAATAGAAAAACATTACAATCAAAACGAGATTACTACCAACGATAAATTAGTACACGGGTGTGCGTTTTGACGCAGGTAAAGTCCATTCGCGAAAATCATTGTTATCAATATTATCACTTAGCACATTTATCGTATGTGACGCACGTGTGTCAATTGGTGATAAATAATTTCAGTTACGTAAATTTACATAATAAGCTTTTTGCTATTTCATATTTACCATGTTATCAGAGCTCCGACACGTCACGGTGTCATATTAGCACGTTAAATTCGATAGGACAACTTTGAATTCTGACAAAAAGAATAAATACCTAAATGAACTCTACATAAATCGTTTAATGAAATCGCGCACAGTGCGTGCAACGTGAGTATAATCTTACGTCATTCTTTTAGATGTTCTGATTAGTAATCTTGAACTTGAATGACTGATAAGCAGGCTGTGCTCGCAATCTTAGGTCTACCATGCAAAGTGCTTTTTGAATCATATAGGTAATTAATATATTTAACTTATTTCTAGGCATGTTACGACATGAACGACAGAGTTAATAGTATACTACCTACATGCCCGTTAATAGAAAATTAGGACACCGATTTTACGAAATCGTAAGAATTCGCATAATAGGTGCCGCAAGGAGTGAATACGGGGCACTCGGCCTTGGAGCGTGACGTCGCGACCGCGCCGCGTCCGCCCCTACCAATGACGTGACGGTTCGTAACGTGACGTTTGTTTTTTTTCGCGGAATTTCTCTGACGCGGCCATCGTTGCCCGCTTCACGCGCTGCCTACGCATAGAAACAAGAATCTGCGCGAAGCAAGCATAATGCAAAACGGTCCGGAATCTAACTGAACTGGTCATTGTAAAATTAAACTGCGATCCCACGATTTTGGCATTACTAATGGTGCGTGAAGCTATTTGCCGAGGTTTTAGTACATTTTCGAAGACTCAGCTAAACTGATTTGATTCGAACTTAAAATATTAATTCATATCTTCTTCGGATACCTGGTTCAAATAATATAAATTATTGTTACGGAAGTTGTCAAACCAAACATTACATGCTTTCCTTAACAAGCCTATTATTTCATATTTCCCTGTTTGTTTTTGTTCCAGGTTACTAAACAAATAAAGAAACAAAGGAATAGTGAAGTTTCGAGTTAGCGAGGCACTACGAAACGGAGCTATTATAAAAGCCTTTGTAGCAGAAATACAGCTGCATTTTCCTTTTCACGCGTAAGTAAACAAAACTTCTAGTTAGTGTAAAAACTAGGGCAGCCTGCTTGACACAGTTTATGCCCTACGTGGGTGGCTAGTCTACAGATGTGGGCGTTAACTTACGTAACACAAACAAAGCTGAAGGGCACCCGATTGCCACAGACCCTTTCGCAACGGATGCCCTACGATTCCATGGAGTGAGAGACCGCGACATTTTGAAACGTTGTTTAATTAGTTTCTCTGAATGGCGGGAGGAAGCAGGGCATCTTTAAGATGACGAGGTCATTGACAGGGTGGAGGCGGGTAGCGCGGATGCAACGAGTGCACCGAGCGAGTTCCGGTGCACTACGCGGCAGGTATAAATAGCGATCCGTTAGTGTCGACGACCGCGCACCGTCACCACTCGCCCTGATCTCAACGCTCAAAGCCGTGACCTAGATATTACAAAAAGAAAATATTGCGTCACGGGGCTGTGGTGCTCTTGGTGAAATCAAAAAGTTAGCCCCCTACCGATAGGGTGTAAGATCAATTCGGCGAGGAGCGTTAAGCCCGAAAAGGGAGGGTGAGGCAGGGCCGGGGAGGGCTCGAGCGGGGGAAGAGCCGAAGCCGAGAGCTAATAATGCATACGCCCTTCGCCGGGAACTCGATACAGGCCGGTGCTGCGCGCACGGGCCCTCTTGGGCTGCAGGCGGCGCGCGGCCGATGCGTGAAAGGGCCGTGCGTACGTGACGCAGCGCGGGTGGCGGGGGGCTGACCCCGCCCGCACATCTTCGTGCCCTGCTTAGATGCACTCTTCGGTAGGGTCGGGGACCGCGTCCTCTACTGCGCAGCGTGCTACGGGCCCGGCCCGTCCGCGTCCTGCCTGTCACAGGCTAATTTACATCGACGAGATTAAATGCAAGTACCGCTAGTCGTGGCTATAACTTCGCATAATAGCGCTAGGTAGGTGAAGCAATGTTGGATTCCGGTTTGTATTATGCTCCGCTATTTTGTTGTTGCTATGTGGCGTTTGTCGGCTGCTAGTCTCGCTTGTTACAATCTCGTGCCTATTGTAACGTAATAGGCCGCACTATACACACATCCTGGGTATGTTATGTAAGTTCAATGATTAAACGTATGAATTATTTATTGTCAGATAACTATTGATGATACGAGGTAATCGAAGAAGTCAGACGTCCACACGGCAACGTTAAAAGCTAAATAGATTAGATTATCATACTGTAGTGTAGGTAGGTTAGTATGTTATAAATACATATAAACACACCTAGGTACAAACTTGTTGAAAGGGCCGATTGAATGCATAGACAATGCTATCTTAGTTTTTTAAAAAGTCATAAAGAGTCAAGCTGCTAGCCTGCCATTTAACACGGCACGCGCCATCCGACGCATTAAACACCTAGGTAACCGGTCGTCATAAAACTTGTCAATTGCAAAACCTACGGCATTATAGGTACCTAAATGTTGCACTTGCGGCTTAGCGACTGAAATGGATATTTAGTGCACTAGATCTTGCTCCGAAGGCGACTCTAAATCTGCACTATTTAAGAGAAATCACTGCAGAAAGAGAGTAGAAGAGCACCGGAAAAGTTTGCCGGTAATGGAGAAATTAACTACCGAATGCAATTATAGCGCGAACGGGCGGACACGTCGGGAAATTTTATCGCTTTCTACGCGGTTTATTTACTATGAAATACGCAAGTAGTAGTAAAATGCTTAGCGATATCGAGCCGTGCACGTTGCTGCTACGCCGCTCAATTACACGTGATGATAACCGAGAAAACCCATTTAATTATTTTTGGCATCGGTCTTTGGTAATTTGATTCTGGTCGATATTACCTACAAATATTTAAAGAAATCCTATTCAGAAAAAAAGTTATTTTTTTGGCAAGATTTATGAAGAACTTCTGACAGACGTGAGCGTAAAATATAATCTACCTTTTTTTAGAAGAAAATTAATAGGTAACTAGAACTTCCTAAAACAGCACACCAAGCAAGCCAAGCTACATTAAGGCATGTCTAGTGTAAAAACTAATACCTAGCAATGGAGTAATTTAATAGATGTACAGGTGCATCCGCGGAAGCATTAACTATTAAGGTGTTTTAGAGTTCGCATTAGCAAACGCGGTGCAGCGGTGTAGTGGTAGGTAGTTAGACGACGTCCTTACGGCTGAGACAAAGGAAGCTAGCCCAGGAGCAGATGCGGGGACAGGTGTGGCGGCAGCCGGCCGACACCTGCGTGGCACGCGCCACAAGCTGCTCTAACAATTACTTACACAATATTATTCATTACAATGCAATCGATATTCAACGACCTGACATTACCTGGCCAATACAGCAGCTGACTGACTTGCTAATGCACGACTCGCACGTAAAAACGCAACAAAAGACTTCAGTTTTTCTATTTATGTGTTCCTAGGAAACTAGTAAATGTACAGTTACTTTAAAAAAAACTTCTCCAAAGGGGAGAGCAGACAATTAACATGCACCTTCCAAGCTTTTTGGAATACACCTTGAATAATAAAGAGTTAGTACGAAATAATAAATTTTTATATTACCGAGAAACGGCGATCTCGTAGCATTCTAATAGATGGAATATATGAATGACAAAATTATGATACTACTACCTACCTATGTATTATATCAAAATTCATAGTGAATTAATTTTGTTTTCCTTCGACGTTGTCAGGTTTGGGAAAAACGACCGTGCAAAATGAGGGGGAATATTATAAATCATATTTTCTGCGACCACCTTTGAATTAAGATTCTGTACAAGCGATGGAAATACAATTTCCGGCTTGGGCAGACAAGAAAGGACTAGGCAAGCATACTAACGAACAAGTTTCGCGAAACAGGCCGAGCGAGTCTAGTTACTGGAGGGCTCCAGAGAGAATACCGTTACTGAAGGTGGTTTGGTGTTGCGTGGATATTGCGCGGACCGGTCCGCCTGATAGCCGCATATCCGCTGATAACGGTGATAAAACCATGACAATTACACACTGAACAAAGAAACGGAACCAAACTTCTTTCACGTGTCTGGAGGTCAAGTTATTACGTCTGAAATATTTTCATTGCAGAATTTATTTAGGCCACACATGTGCTTATGTTGACAGATCGTTTCTACATTTCTAATTACGGAATAAGGCACTGCCATTTAACAGCGCGTGAATGTCCCCATGACGTATCACTGACGCGGTTAAAAGTGCGCGAAATCGTCTAGTACTCGCATCTCGCATTCACTGACTCATTGATTTTCCTGTACTCGCTCATACGTAACATGACAATAATGACTAACCAACTTACTCATCATCACGCGAAATTACGTTATTGGAAAGGTGGAGCCAACCAAGCAACTTACTAGACCAAACAATGTTATTAAATATCTACTACGATAACTGATGCTTGTACCTACGTCGGATTTGTAGTAGGTAACTTTCTATTACAAAGGGCCCTCTGTCGATGATTATTTGAAGGGCTACTTTCTAAATTTAAAGTACAGCGCAATTTACCTTTGCGATTCTTTGTATTTAGGAGATTATTGCATTTATTATGTACATAATTTAAAAAGTGATCGAGAATTTCCGGATAGGAAAAACTCGTTTTAGATTGCACCGCTAGGTTCGTGTGCAAATAGTACGTGTCTTGATACAACAATGAGTCGATGCAATAGGCATTAGCGGTGCATGTAGGTAATGCGCTAGCCACGGCTAGGCGAAGGGAGAGGTAGGCAAGTAGTATGGCATCGCGTGCGGCTGTGGCGACCACACTCCACCGACCTACATTTTATACGGCGACGAGCTCATTATTTACTAGCACACGCACTCCGCCCTCGGCTCACTACCCCCAGTGTCACACAGGCTATAATAACTTCCTTTCGAATTAGCGCGACCCGATCCGATGAATGGGAAGGACTGCGATCGCCGACTACCTGCGAAAATACTGCAAAAAAATCACAAACCATGCATGCATACAAACAAAAACGCAGCCTCTCGACGGGCCCAGGAACGGAGACCGCAGCCGTCGACATAGGTGTCTGCATTTCGGAAACAAAACACAATAGAAAGAGTCGCGTGCGAACGCGACGCAGGGATACGGGCGGCAGGTTGATAGAGAGAGGCAGCACGAGGGCCGACGTAAACAAACCGCGAGCGGGAGCTTCGACCGCACTCACCATTTCGGGTATCCTCAGGCCCGTCGTGGAACAATGTGAATCTGGCCGCAGCGGCCCACGTAGTGGAGAGCGGGGGCGTCTTTGGAGAAACAGCACAAGCACTCGCTACACTGGATGGTTCAGAGCACGCACTCGACACATACGAACACGACACGTCCCGTCCTACACTACGTTCGCGGCTCGCGCCGATGCAGTTTACGTCACCGCATCCCGCTCCCGACTGGCAGAGCGCGGCGCGAGCGAGCGACGACCTCGCGCTGCAGCGTGCACCGCCCCGCGCGCCGCCCGCCGGCCCTGCGGCCCTACCGTGCCGCTCCCCGCCCTCCGCGCTCGTCCTACGTCCGGTGAATCACGAATGTCGACACGACGACCCACGAAACGAACGGCCCGACCAAAATTATTTGAAGTACCTACATCTATACTGATCTATACCTCCAAAACCGAAACGCTCCGTCCGCGTCCGGTGTGTGACGAAATACGGAAAGCTCGTTAATCTAGACACGCGGCAGCGTGTCAAGCCAAGTTCAAGCAAAGGAACGGGCTAGCCAGCGCCAAGGTATATTTACGCTAACCATTTGGTGTCACTTTTGACCCTTCTATAACTTAAAACTTATTTAACGTAAACACATGAAACTACGTGAGTTTAATTAGATCCATAAGGACACCTAGAAGCCCAAATTTCATGAAGCTAGCTCAAACGGTTATAAAGATAATAATATGAAGGTCAAAAAGTCGTAAAAATTAGTACTGACTGACTGACTTATAGTAGCAAACCCTAACCTACTTCCAGATGACCTAGAAGGATGAAATTTAGAATCCAGCTCGGTAATTTTGTGTAACCGTAGGAAAAAGTCTAAAAATAGAAAAAAGTTAAAAAATAGGGGGGAGATGGGGTTCTACCTAAACCTCTACTAAAACCTAACCTACTTCCAGATGACCTAGATAAATGAATTTTGGAATCCAGCTAGGTGATTGTGTGTACCCGTAGGGAAAAATCAAAAATAGAAAAAAGTTAAAAAATGGGGGGGGTAAGTGCTTTGACCCCATGCGTAATTAAGGGTTAAGATCATCGAACTTGGCACTCATTTAGATCTCCATTCTTTTTGCGGCGAAGCCCACAGCCAAACATAATTTTTGTATTGAACTTGGCTCTCCTTTTTTACATTTATGTTTTTGGTGGGATCTTATTTACATAATACACAGGTTTATTTTTAAAATCGTAGCTAGATATGAACAAATATTTTAATAACATTAATATTTTATTAAATCCTTAATTTCTATTTACGTTTTAAATATACCCTACCTATACCTATTTTTTTGTGATGTTATTGACGTATTTAAGGGAACAGTAAGTCAGTCGAGGTAAGTTCGAGGTACATAATTAATAATTATTTAACGGCAATAATCATTCTTCATCAGTTTTCAATGCTAGATAAAAATTGTAATGTGAATATAATCCAAATAAATGAAAAAAAACCTAACAATAATAAGGCTTGATATCACTTTTAGAAGTAAGATCTTTTCGTGAAATGTAATATCTAGCAATAGCAAATTGTAATAGCAACCTACTTTTGTTCCGGTGATAACATGGTAAACAAAATAAAACACCTGAGACATTAATGATTTGCTTCTAGGTACTGTCAATCAAGATTCAAGCCTCAATTCAGGTGCTTGCTAGTTTTAAACAAAGACGAATTTAATCGGTATAAGAGATAGCTGGATATGACGAAAAAGAGCCAAGGAAAAAACCCTCAGCTAACCTTGTAAGTTTTTTAAAAGATCATCTTAAAAAAAAAGAAACTAAATACTCATTTCACTTCCTAGAAAATTTCCGGATGTTTGGACAGACATACTGCAGACAGAATAACCTCATCATCACCATGTCATATGGCGAAAGTCAACCATTGCTGCAACGGCTGCAACCAGTCCTAAGCAGCCGGAGTCAGCCTATTAAGCCTTCGGCCTTCGGGCCCTCAAGGTGATACTATAATTGCGAAAATCGAAATTGTGATTTTGTATAGTTAATATTCTCAGGGTGTAATTACTACTATTAATCACATGGATTACTTATTTAATAATTTATCGGATTTCATCATCATCATCATCATCAGCCTATATACGTTCCCACTGCTGGGACACAGGCCTTATCTCAATTCTGAGATAGTGTGGGCCATACTCCACCACGCTGGCCTAGTGCGGGATTTGTCAACTCTTTTTTTTTTTTTATACTTGTTCAGTTGACAGACAGACATAAGCGCCACTGCGGCCTATTTCACTAAGGGACACTTCGCCTGAAAGCGTCGCTCAATGTGCTGTGCTGCCAGACTGTAGGCTCATCTGATCTTCGAGTCTCTGATTTCAAGTGTACTGGCTCCCACATTATTATTGCCGGACGGAACACAGCCAGAGCTGTTATGGCGGCAGATTTCACCTGTAGCCAGTCGGACTGAAAAATCCCTACCACCAACCAGACCTAAGGCGGGAATTGAAACCACGACCTCCGTGTTTTTTACCCGAACGGCTTAGCCACTGTTCCACGGGGGCGGACTTAAGCGCACCCCGAGTCCCCGACTACGAATAGATAATTAAAAAAATATACTGTTTACAATCCCGTTGCAGTAACAAAAGGGGCATTTTCGCATGTCCAAACCAATCAATTTAGCTGTCAAATTAATTGACCAAGATGATACCCACACGTAAGTCGTTCGAAATGCCCATTCACTAAAAAAAGGACGCAAAAATGTAAATACATAGTTTATAGTATCGTAAATGATCACTGTCGCTCAACGACATTGCAACACCAGTGATGGCACACACTACGCAAAGGAAGTCTAACCCGTTGTCCTAGGTGGGCGACGCGACGCGACGCGACGCGACGCGACGCAATGCGACGTAATGCGACCAATACTTCACGCGACGTGTGTCCTATGTCCGTGCGCGACAAACGCGGCAGTAGTGTTTTAACCATGGGCAAATACACTGCGTTATTACTATAAAATTCATATTTTAAATACTTAGCCCTACAGAAACTTCGTAAACATAGAAGAAAGACAACAAATATTATATATTTAGAGCGAAATAAATCTGTCAAAAGTTTATTCATACTCCTTCCTAAAAATTCCTTTGCAAATGTCAAGCCGTCGCGCGTCGTCGCGTCTTGTCGCGCAAAAAACAAGTCCGCATTACGTCGCGTGTCATCGCGCACTGACTAACGCGACAACGTAGGCCACTATCATACACAACGACCATTTGACATTTACGCGTCGCGTCGCGTCGCGTCGCGTTGCCGCGTTTGTCGTTCACCTAGGACAACGGGTAAGATACACGGTCCCAATCTAATTTCATAATAAAGCACTCCCCCATTTACATTTTTTCCTTTATTCCACGTTAAGTGAGCGTTATGTTTCTCTCCATAATTACTGTATTTAAATAAACTCAAACTGGGACTCGCTCAACCAACATTTATCGTGTGGGATGTTTACCCCTTCGGCTATCACGACGTCCAACTAAATTGTTTCCTTCGTGTATTTACATCCTTCAACACTTTTCCGTTAGACGTTGTTACCAATGCATGCTTCCGTGTAAAATAAATAGGTAATGTGTCTGTCTTAGAATAAAATATTAAACTGATCGATTTACTACTGCCGCCAAGTGACGGACAACATGACAACATCGTGTATCATGAAAGTACAGAATAGAGTTACTGTTCCACTCTGTATTTTCCACTTTCATTATGATCATCAGTCATCATTTCCCTGCCCTTGTCCCACGCTCAGTAAGATAAGTAGTAAGACATTTTTTAAATAACTTCTATCAGCCGTAAATTCTCCTTTTATGTCCATATCATAACTTCACGAAATCTATCAATATCATTTTCGACATTGTAAGGGATAGTAAATAAAAAATGAAACTAGAAATAACTTACCCTAAAGACCGACAAACTTATCTGTTCCGGTGGCCAAAATTGGAACTTACGTGAAATGTAAATTTTTGTTGCCAGTTGTTGCGTTACAAATAAGCCATTAATTTTATTTGGTTTATCCAAAGTGAATTGTTAATATTGAGAAAAAGAATTCAAAAATAAAAAGGTGTTTTAATTATTATTTTACGATTTTATCAACACCAACAATTATTAAAATATTAAATTAACATTTTGATCACATTTTTCACACTAGGACAATAAAATTATTTTTATTTCCACAAGTGCAAAATTGATATTTAATGGCAATACTAAAAAGACAATAGCGACGCCGCGACCGAAACAGAAAGGTTTGTCGGTCTCTCTTATTAAAAAAGATCGTTACTATTCTATTCTACTACTCGTCAAAGTTTCCAACGGAAAATAAACAGACTATGAGACTAAGAATGTATGAAATGTCGGTTGTTCGAGCAGTGTGTCTTACCCGTCATGGTATATGGAGCCGAAACGTGGACGCTCACTAAGCAGCTGATCACCAAACTGCAGGTCACCCAAAGAGCTATGGAGCGTGCTATGTTGGGCATTTCCCTTCGTGACCGAATACGAAATACCGTGATCCGGGGAAAAACAAGGCTAGTCGACATAGCAAAAGTGATAGCGGAAATCAAGTGGAGGTGGGCAGACCACATATGCCGTAGGCTTGATGGCAGATGGGACAAGAAGGTGCAAGAGTGGTGACCACGAACTGGACGTAGAAACGTCGGCAGACAATCGGCCAGATGGACGGACGATCTGGTGAAAATCGGGGGTAGGGATTGGATGAGGAAGGCACAAGACCGTCGGAATTGGCGCTCCATGGAAGAGACCTACACTCAGCATTGGGTGGCTACAGGTTGAAGAAGAAGAGACTAAGAAAATTAAATAACAAAGGAAGATATAGGGACAGTTCGAAAATTTTTTTTTTTCAATATTTGGGCCAATCTGATCATATTATCAGCCACGATTAGAGATTACTTAAATATGGAAGCTGTGGCACTTCCCTAAGACAAAGTCGCCAGTAGCTAAAGGTACAACCCCATACAAACAACAATAAGAATACAGGACGAAGACCTCTTACCTACTTACACTCTTTATATTATAATTAGTTGAATAGGATAGATTTAACACCAATCTTTTTTTGGCATAAAGCAAAAAATAAATAGTAAATAAATAAATTTATTTAACCCTTTCACCGCCGCGGTCGGATTAATCCAGAAAATAATAGAGATTTCATTGGGTCGCTGAGCTACAGAAATAAGTAAGTAAGAGATTTCATAAAGATCGGATACCTTTTTTTGCGAAATATAAAACGCTAACGCTTCAAAGGCACAAGCTAGGGGTCTTGGGGCGTTTCGCACCACAACGCACACCCGGTAAAAAACTGTTATAACATAAAAACAGGCAAATCTGGTAGAGTCATTTTGTTACTTAGGGGCCGTTCAAGTATTACGTAAGCACTATGGAGGGGTGGGGGGGTCTTTGTTTTGCTTATTTTGGATGACATGGGGGGTAGGGGGGTCTAGATGATGATTACGTCATCGGTAGTTATTTACTTTTGTACACCAATTTCAACCCTCACATTGCCTATGCTTGAAAACGAAACCCATTTTCGGGGATTCCCGCAAATAATGCATACGTTTAGGCACTCGCTTTAGAACCGATTATGGGAATTACCGTGCGCTACTCAGTTGTCTAAATTTCCTCTGTCAGTGTATTGTTTCGTTTGGATACTATAGCGAGTAGACGTATTGTAAGTATACCAAAGCAAGATTACATTTTAGTTAGAGCACCATGATGTGAGAAGACGTAGACATTCCAAAATCGGATGAAAGTTAGCAGACTCACTACACTGCAGCAATCTAAGCAATCCAATGTCAGCGAAAACTTAGAATCATGGATTCGGGTTTTATGGACTGAAGACTGTTAATTTTTATTTAATACGTGTACCAATGTTTAAATGTGTCCGGTGCTTTAATACTCTTTCGATCGAAAGAGCTATAGAGCAAAATCGGGGGTCTAAGGTGTTCGTACAATCTATCGGAAGAAGCCACCTGACGAAGCTGACCACAGCAAGTGGAGAAGTTGTTGCCTCGAAGCCGGCAGTCCGTTCGGAGGTAGAGGACTTTTATGGCCGGTTATACGCTTCGCATGCATGTCGACCTGATCCCGAAAATGAGGACTCTAGAGCCACGTTAAATCCCTATTACACTGAAGACCTGCCAAAAGTGAGCATTGGCGAAATCGAGATTGCTCTTGGGCAGCTTAAAAATGGAAAAGCCCCTGGAGAGGACGGCGTTACTACTGAGCTGCTAAAGGCTGGAGGGAACTCCAAAGGCGTGGAGTAGGAGTGTGGTCGTCCTGTTCTTAAAAAAGAGTGACAAAAGCCTGTTGAAGAACTATCGAACCATTTCCTAAGCCACGTCTATAGAAGTGACAGTGGGCTGGCCATATCAGCCGCAGAACCGATAGCCGTTGGGGTAAACGGGTTCTAGAGTGGAGACCGCGCCTCGGTAAACGTAGTGTAGGACGCCCTCAGGCCAGGTGGATGATCTGCGCAAGATGGCTGGCAGGAGCTGGATGCGAGTGGCCGAGGATCGATCAGCGTGGCGAGCATTTGGAGAGGCCTATGTCCAGCAGTGGACTATCACAGGCTGATGATGATGACGATGTGTACTAAAACTTTAAAATAAGTTTGTTATGTTCGTAAGATTATAATATTTTTGTCCCTTACTCTATGTTGAATACTGTATAAGTAAAATCTAATCTCTATCCTAAATCTATTTTCTTAATTATAAAGTTATAATTATAGCATTATAATTATAGTATATAAAAAAAATATAATTGAAAAATGTTTACGTAAGCATAGGGGGAGGGGGTAAGAGCTTTGCTTACTTTTGCTGACAAGGGGGGTGGGGGGGTAAAAATTTGCAATAAATCTGCTTACGTAATATTTGAACGGCCCCTTAATAATAATTGACGACATAATCGCACACCCGCTAAAAACCTTTCATAACGTAGAGGCAAGGTTGGTCTCACTTTTTTCAGTAAAATAATATTTTTATAATCTCACTTTTTGCAGTAAAATAATATTTTACTGCAAGGGGTGAGATTTGCCTGTTTTTGTGTTATGACAGTTTTTTACCGGGTGTGCGAAGTTATTTGACCCGCGGTGCGAATCGCCCAAGAGCTCTCTTTGAATGGGGCCATTCGCACCGCGGTGCGAATCGCCTAATAACTTTTCGAAATAGGTCGATTCGCACCGCAGTGGGGAATAAAACAGCTCTCTTATTTGATGGATGATTTTGATAGAAAATAAATTAATATAGTTTTGTAAAAAAAAATGCTTGACAAATTAATACTCTCCAATAAGGTCATGTTGCCCATTATTTTTTTATTTCTATAAATGAAAATCACGACTATTCGGTGTAGGCCTTTTATTATTATTTTCAAAACGCACGAATCGCGACCTAATTATTTGTTTTAAAAAAATTACGACGCACGAACCGCGCCCTAACCTATATCTCTGTACAAATAAATGGAATCCTTAAAAGTTTTATATGAGTCCAAGCTGGACATAAAAAAAACGACGGGTTGCACTCCGGGAGTGCCGGCAGAAGTGAAAACCTGAATAGTAACGTTGTGCATTTTTGATATGTATTTTGGAATGGTTAGGGAATAATCAGTATAAAAGTACTATCATTTATGTGGTAAAATACAATAAAAAGTTTATCTCTCAGAATTAATGTAATATTTAACGCACCGCGGGTCGAATAACTTGTGGTGCGAAACGCCCCAAGACCTTGGACTAAGGCTAAGGAGATAAGGAGGTCGCAGGTGTCGCTAGCTTGGGCTAGCGACACCTGCGACCTACTTATCTCCTCCAGTTACCCCTTTACACCCGAAACGTGGACGAGCTGGCCCGCCTGACGGCGATTGTTCAGCCCATATCCCGACCGCTACCAGTCTTAGACTCTAATTAATACTTCATGACAACGAACTTATTTTTAGTGGAGAATGCTTATATGCCCTTTAAATAAAATTAGCACTTTAGTTGTGACAATTATTGTGACATGTATGGCCCTAGTTACCAAAGGGGTCACGGAAAATGAATACATTATGGTGGTGGCGTAACTGACCGATCATCTTTCTTAAAAGATATTTGGCGATATTCCTATACTATTAAAACGCATTGCCGTGAACCCAGATGATACAGGGTCCAGAGAGCAGGAAAAATTGGAAACTGATCAATCAAGTTACCTTTTAGATGACAATCAATGTGAAATAAACTAGTAATTCCAACAAACATAATGCAACTTACCATTCAAAGGCATTGTAGTGGTAGTAGCAGAGGCCAAGACCGTACAAGAAGAGGGGATCCTTCCAGTTGTCTTGTTCCAATGCGTAGAATTTTTGGTATGCCGACATAGCTGTAACATATATCATCCAATTAGTACAGGATTATTACGCATTTACGCACTACTGATTCAAGGTGATTAAAAAAGCTCACCATCATCCTTGTAACAAAAATGATTTTGTAAAAAAGGGATTAAATGTAATAAACTGTTGGCAAAATAAGTAAGTAGCTTTAGACCTTGTGTTAATGGTATCAGAATTTAACGAAGGAATTATTACTACCACAGAACAAAGAAAATTTTCTCTCTGAGGTTAGAATGATAACGTCCCTACCTTTGTACCAGAACCGAACGCGCCACTTCTTCACACAGCACACAAGGAAAACGATGCATTCATTGGCTAAAAAACTTCTAACAAAACTTATCCTTCTAATCTTAGTAATAGGGTTAATTTTACGATAATACACAAGCTTGTGTTACCAGCTGTAATAACCATGTATATAATGCATTTCGTCAACTCTTACTTCTACATTTTTCAAATGGGCAAGTAATAACATTTGTGTGCAAACGTTTGAAATACATGTTTCAGTATAAAAATATGCAATACAAACGATGTAAATATGTTAAATCAATTATTTTTAAAGAAATTTTCCGTGCTTGCATCACTGGAATAGTGTAGCACCTTGTCATTTCACAATTCGATATCGATAGTCAGGTTATTATACTTGTTTATAATATAATAGTGTTAAGAAGATAGCAAAATTCAGTTTGTTTGTGTAAACTTAAACACTACTGGACCTATTAAGAAAATTCCATCACAATTAGAACGCTTAATTCTTCCCCTAATGTTCCCACGGCCATGCCCACGGTGAAATCCACATGGAGTCTCTTTTCTTAGATATATTTACATTATATTTTTCTACCTTGTGCTTTCTACAATTAGAAAGCTTTATTCCCGGTTGCATTCATTCGTTTTGCAATTATATCATAGTTTGTTGAAAAACTGAAACATACAAAACTTTACTGATAGGCTATTTAATTGAACTATTTATATCTTACTCGAAAATTTTATCTTATGTTATGATTGAATGTAAGTTGCCACACACCGTACACATTTCACGTACACCAAAAACTTAACAAAAATGTGCCATCGATAAAACTACCGATAACATGCAAGCACTAAAAGTCAAGCCGAAAATTGCACAGAGTTGCCGATTAAGGCTAAGAATTCACGGCGCGGTTTTTTGTGCAATTTCGGCGACGCCGCGGTTGTCGTGCGGTTACAAACCGTCCACGATATGTTGTCTTTTGGTACGTCACGTTGCCAATGTCACTAGTGCAAAATTGCGCCAGATTTCTGTGTCAAGAGATCGCAGAGCGCGCGGTGCGGGTGAAAATAGCATCGTAAAAACTGCTCTTACTTTTTTCATATAAATCAATATTCTTTAGAGGCTGTGACCCCGCAACCGATGCGGGCGTGATTAAAAAACCGCGCCATCTGCGGTAACTTGGCGGGCAACCGCAATTAACCGGCGCGGGCGGGTATAAAAATCGCACCGTGAGTTTTTAGCCTTTGTGTTTAGTGCGAAACACGTGCGAAAATCGTGCAATTGGGCAAAGACTGAGACCAGTTTGACGTAGGATATGATCATTTGATCATATGCGTGGCCGACCGACCCCGCCCACTTTATCATTCTAACCATTTTTCTTTTCTATGATTACTACATTATAACAACAGCATCCACACATGGATTTAATGTTTGTCCTGGGTAGGATTCGAAATCGAACCAACAACCCCCTGGTGTATTCCAATTACCCCTTTTATTTAAAGTGTAACAGCTAGAGATGCAACGGATATCCGGTTGCTATCCGGTATCCGGCCTATCCGGCCATTATTTTACTATCCGGCCGAATACCGGATAGTTACGCACTATCCGGCCGGATACCGAATAGTGATTCTGTTTGGTATTTACCTTTGAAAAATGGTGCTGCTACATGGTGAGGACAAATATATTTGGGCAAATTTTATCAATATTGGGAATTGATTGGCGTTTGCTGCCCATCATGCATAATGGTCACTCTTTCGATCAACTCGGATAAGTAAAAGTCAAGCTCATTGGCTATAGCACTATTTGTCGTATCTTCGGTTTGACTATTATCTTGAGCGACTTCGTGAAAGCAATCACAAAATGTTTCATAAACAACAGTTGCGCTATTGCCTGCCATTCTTTTCATTGGAGGCGAATCACCTTTACTCCTTTTTGAATCCCCTTCGCTACAACTAATTTTAAGGCCCTTCATTTTTGCCTAGAAAACGGTCCGCGCGATCCTACAATAAGTAACAGGTTGAAACCTGCACGAAGCGCCCGCCGCGCCAAACTAAAATGTAGGTATCGTTTGGCCGGCCGAATATTCGGCGGCCGGATACCGGATATTCGGCCGGTGATCAGGCCGAATATCCGGTATCCGGCCAAACAACTATCCGTTGCATCTCTAAACAGCTGTCATATTAATATTGCTGGACCACAACCAGAGCTGTTATGGCAGCACAATTCACTGTTGGGGGTGGGAGCTAGCCCGTTGGACTCTACAGTTGGACTCTAAAAAAGTCCTACCACCAACAACCAACTGGATAATATTATTATAGAAGTAACAACTCCTCCAACCACTTGTATCTTATGTGAAACTGCTTCTGCTTCAAACCAACAAAACTTACAAAACTATTGTGTTTTATTATTTCTATCATTATTCTACTTGCAGACATGTACCAGTTTTTCTATTTCTTAAACAAGTTTACAGGAGGATAAACCAATGAGCGGATTTTTTATAGTTGTAGTTATTCAATTACCTTTGGCATAGTCTTCTAACAAAAGATGAAAGTGTCCAAGCTTGCAGTAGGTCTTGGGATCAATGCAGATGTCCCTGCGTGCACCTGGAGAGCATGCTCGTTCTTCTTCCTGAAAACAGAAAAACAAAAGTTTTAGTCATGACTATACATCGTTATCGCGCGGGCAGTTTGGGGGCGACGCATAGATGACCGAAGGGCTGTCACACGTACATATAACGAGTATTAATGTGAATGAATATTTGCATGTTTTTTTAATCTTTAAATTAAAGCCTTTCATGTTATGTATATTCCTTATGAGGATAAATACCTTATGAGGATAAATAGAATATTATTTTTATTTTGATATTGTATTTAAAATTGGGACAAAGTAGTGTAGAAGCGTTGTTTAAGTTAGCAACACTTTCTCTGAGGGTTGATTCAGTCCAGTAAGTCAGAAATTGACATCATACAGCTATAAATGAGTAATTAGGATAAAAATAACATTTTCATAAAATTGGTTAAGATATCGAAACCGAAAAAAATCGTAAGGTAACATTGTTGTGTCAGTGGTCGATTTAGGATTACAAATAGATTCAATGCATAATATCGATTTAAAAATCGATATCTTTATTGGTCAAATATAATTAAAAAAAAAAGATCCATGCGTGGCAACCCTATTCATCAGTATCCGCGCGTCGCCCCGAAACTGCCCGCGCGATAACGATGTATAGTCATGACACACATATTTTAGAGATAGGTTAGGAGGAATAAAGTGTTAACAAAAATCAATACACAAAAACTTTTTGTGTTGTCAATGTGATCTTACAATTTTTAATTACCTATTTGTATGTAAGTATATTTTGTTCCTAACCTTTACCCCCTTAATCTTTCTACATAATATTAGCTTGAGCTAGAGTCTGCGGAAAAGTGGACCAGATTGTCACACCATCTTTTTTGGATGGACACTTTATTTTTTTGGCCAACCTTTCCATAATATTAATTGACTGGCCCAATCCCACTATAGCTTGTCAGTTTAAGTTTAGAAGCAAGTGGCAGTATTTATTTACATCATGATAAATACCTTGACTTGAACAAGCATGCCCTCCAAGTACTTGACTGCCTTGAGCACAAGAGCCCTGGTGCGCCCATGTTCATTCCCTCGCAGCTTAAGGAATCCAAACTGCCGACTGAAATTAAATAATAAAAAGCAATGAGCTTATTTGAATGACGCAAAATTAAAATGGAAAATGTTATGAAAATATTTATTAACCAACATTAGAATATAATAAAATTACAAAAGAAAGAACATAAAAACTTTGGAACAGTATAATTTTCAGAGGCAACTTATTTTCAATAGTTTAAGTGCAAACAACTTTAATTAAGTGTATTAAGATGTATTTTCTTATGAACAAGCACTTTTATAACCAATTTTGACGATCAAAATAAAACATCTTAATCATAAGTGTTTAAAAATGTTAAAAGTTAGTTTGCAATCATTAACCTAAGATAGGTACTAGATAATATAAACAATAGTAATATTGTTTTGATCTAAAATATATTCAGCTGTTGTTAGATAAAGCCATGAATCAAAAACGTTGGTACAAATGTAGCTAGTATAGTTTTAAGAACTATAAATATCTGTTTAATAAATAAATATTTGTTGTCACCAAACATGTATGCAGTATGACTAAATCTAACGACTAGTATGTTATATCCATAAAAGTGAGTATTAATAATAATAGGTATGCCAGTATGCCAAACTTTATTTGTGTACATCATTAATTGGTTGGTCAATTGATCAAAGTATTGGTAAAGCTTTTCTGCGCTGAAGTAAACTTAAACATGTTTTATTTGGTCCGAATTTTCGTCGTGTTTTGGAGTAATATTATAAAAAAAATGGATCAAATCATTAAAAACTTGTAAATTGTATATTGGTTTACCTGTCAAGCTCCGACAAAACTTGCAGTTCTTGCGAGGTTAGATGCAACTCTTCTTTGTCATCCATCTTCGCAGACACAAGAAGGAATTGGAACTTATAAATAAACACATAAAGTCAACTTATTTTAGTGTATGAATGCCATTTACATTAGAATTTTATGAAAATAAAGCATCCAAAACACAAAAAATAAAATGACAACAGCACATCACATCACTTTTTTGACAAGTAAAGGTTGGTTTGGTTGGTACTTGGTTGTCTTCAGTCTTGTCAAGTGTAAGAAAAATGCGTTTGCGTTCCATTTGATGATCACGGCGACCATTGTGGAGTAGAGAGAGAAAGATTAATGTAAATAAGTGTATCATTCATTTCAGATCATTTCTATTTCATTTGCCTTCAATAGTAAAACAAAGATGTCACAAATTGTTATTACTTGGAGTTTTGTTGGCAAAACATTTATTTAGAGAATCTTTGAATCTGGTTTTTGAGACTGTGTATTTGGCACCTCACTATAACTGTCAAACTAGCTTCGGTTCAAATATTTGATAAATTCAATTCAGTTAAAATTTTGAGCACCTGTGTGCGGTTTCGTTTGAGTACTTCATACAATTTATTTTGATAAATTACTTTAAATATTAAATAAAAAATATTTTGTGTGTACATATACAACAAGATAAATCATCAAGATGAGTTACAGAGATACTGTGAGTTAATGGCGTCCTACTTTACACAATAATATATTTTGCTTTTTGCAGTCATATCAAAATTATAATGTTGTTACAAGAATAGTATCCTATATTAATATTGTGTAAATTTTGTTTATGTAATATAATATCCATAGAAATAGAATGGAACATGAGAGTTCTATTTACGTAGCATATTAGTCATAGACCCAAGGTCACACGTTTAAGTGCCTACCTAAAAGAAAATGCTGTATTTTATTTTGCTTACTCTTGCTTGACACTATATTGTTAATTTTTAAACGTTTGTAATTAATTCTCAAACTGGTTTCCTTGATGAGATAAGTTATGATTCCAGCCAGTACATTTTTTTCAAGGGACCAATATTATGTAGGTATACAATGCGTAAAATAAAAAAACTTTTTATTTAGGTACATACTGCTTGAAATATTAAATATAACTTTATAATTCATATCATTTTGAAATATATTTATTATAATATAAACTAAGCCAGCACTTCCTACCTGTTTAAGTTTATATTAAATTATGTAAATTATATCTTAATTCAAATATTTTGAAAATGGGTATTATGTTATTGACTGATAACATGTAGAAAAATTATTGTTTTTTTTTGTCTTCTATATGAGGCTCGTTTTCACGCGGGTTCGAAAAACATGTTCCGTGAAATAACTTCAAAAATATGCCATTGAATCGCCATGTTTTTGTTTCATTAAGTACTTAAGCTAATTATTTATATGACGCAAGCAGTAATATTACATTATCTGTTAAACATTTCAGACAATATTGCAAAAAAGTCCATATTTTCATTTGTGGTACGTGGTTCCATTTCCGGTTGTTCATCAAAACATATTTTTTTTAAATTAATTCCTTGGGGAAATCTTAGTTTTTTGTTTTCCCCTAACACTTTGATAAACGTATAGTCAGACAGCATCTGTAGTTTTAATAAGCACAATCTAGAAATATAATTTCCCGGGGCTTGAATGTGCGACCCCGGTTTTTTCACTCATTAGTGTAGACCATACATAACTGTCCATTTACAAACATCCTGTTGGTTTTCTGTGGAACCTTCCATGCAACCTAGTACAGCATCAGTCGCACTCGAAGACACCTAGGTGAAGGTACGCGCCACGGGCTTCATTTTGCTAGGATATCAACATTAGTTTTGATTTCAGTGTTTAGACAAAAAATAATTCATTCGTGTTTATTATTACTATATTAAAAGTATTTTAGCAAAAAATTCAATTCATTGCCTGATGGTTAGCCACATAAACACGCATGTTTCGATATACTTTCTGTTGGCGTTTGAAACAATTCCCCAAACAAAACTTTAGAATTTCGGCCAAAATATCATTTGTGTCGCTTCATTCGTGTCGATTTTTTAAGTAACACTAATGAAATACAAATTTACACGAATGAAATTGTTTCTCGTGGGTACTTTAATTTGACATGAAAACGATGCACAACACCTGCGTCTTATGACATACGGAGCAGAAACGTGGACACTTACGGCACGGCTGGTCCACTAGTTTAAAGTCGCTCAGCGGGCTATGGAGAGCGCTAGGCTTGGCGTTTTTCTGAGGGATCGAATCTGAAATGAGGTGGTTCGACAGAGCACCGAAGTCTTAAAGATGGGGTCTCTATCCGGGGCTAGTCGTTCGGTAATGTATTGTTGCTAGTAGAATTATATCATGCAACTGCGAAACACATTCATCAAAGAGGAGACTGTAAAAGATGGAGGGGCAAGCAATATTTCCACGATAATCGAGACTCTGCAAGCTCTTAAACAAAGCATCTTCGCCGATAAGCCTCTTTACACTCTGCTCAATAGAGTCCAAGGTAGCCAGCTTGCGTCGAGAAAACCACCTCAAAGATTGCAGCAATACTCTAAGCACTAACGGACTTAAGTTCTGAAAGGTTTAGGACCCTGAACAATTTGCCGAGCTTTTTAGAAGCATAATTATGTGTTGTTACAGATTCTATAAGGAGGCTCTCGATACTTTCACACCAAGGACCTGAAGCCACCCAGAGGGACAAATATACCACGAAAAGTGGTAGTTAGCTCAAAAGTACTCCTTTTGGTGGAAAATATCTTCTGTGAGATGATGAAAATAATGTCTGTGTTTTGATGGTTAAAGCTGATCTAATTGACATCTACCCAGCCTGAGACAATTTGAAGAGAATGATTTAGTTTGTCCACCATGCTAGCTCAAAAGGTCTCAGTTTCACCACTTCTTGTACATGCACTGGACAAGTACCTCTCGACTACCGTGCTATAGTTGGTATACCCCAAAATTCTGGTAGGAGCCAGCATTTATTTCAAGTACTTAAATCGGAGGTGAACTCAACAACTATTCTGATGCGACGTCCAGTCAGAAAATCTTTGATTTAAACATAAACTGGAGCGGGAATCCCATAGGAAGGAAGTTTGCTAATAAGGGCTCAGTGCCAGACCTTATTTAACGCCTTTGATATGTCCAAGGACAGCAATGGCATTACCGTGGTCTTGCTTCATAAATGCGTTGCGTAAACAAGAAGGTCCCTTGTAGACCTACTTATCCAACACGAATTGAGAATCACTAGGAGATCGTTACCTTAATAAGCAAGCAAGCGGTTATTAATTATGCGCTCCATTATCATACAGAGAATTGAGTTGATGGCTATTTGGTCAGTAATTTGAGGATATTTTCACATTATTGAGAATTAAAGAATGTGTTTTTGTGTTAAAAAATAGTTAAGTATAAATACTACTGCTTAGATCCGGGTCTTCTTATTTTAATTACTCATTCAAAGGTTCCGACCGACCGTCAAGAGCGATGCTCTTAAATTAGATTAGATTTAAATGTTACACATTTTTTATAATTCAATCAAGACATAATTAGAGTAATTTTAACAACATTCGTGTTTAATAGATTTTCATTAGTGTAATCAGCCAACTCATTCGTGTAACACCAATGTTGTTTTTTTCCTACTTTGAGCACTAACCCCTCCGGAATTTATCATTAGGGGTGTATAATTTCACAAAAGAAACCGTTTTAGGCCATCAGTCAGTAAAAACACGACAGTTTTTCAAAAACACGATTTTTCGAACCCGCGTGAAATCGAGCCATGAATACGTAAAATACACTCTCTTCAAGATGACTTTTGAAGCTGCTCTAATCAAATAACCAATTATAACTTATTTACAAAATTGAGTTTTGTCTTAAGTCTATAAGATATTTTTGTACTAAAGTTGCAACACAATATTAGTATTTAAAACAATATATAAATTCTCAGGTTTTGCATTAAATAAGCATTTTTATCATAATGTTTATGGTGATAAACGCAAAATTGCAAAGTTAAAATGCTAAGTGTGCCTTGGGTTCTTAATGAATTTGGCAAAAAATGATACAATGTTGATCACTGAATCTTTATTTGAATACGTAGGTAGGTAATTCTACTTAGGTATTTTACTTGTCTCTGTCCTGAATTTTCTTATTTTTCTGACATTACTCCTTAAGAATATTCAAGAAATTTTACAAATTCTTCAGAAAAAACTACATAGTTTGGCCTTCAGATTTTAAAATATTTTTTAAGTATTATTGTTATTAAAAGGAGCCTTTGTTATTCTGATGTATGAAATACCTATACTCTTGTCGAGTTTCATCTTAATCCATTCCATAGTTTTTGCCTAAAAGAGTAACAAATACCCATCCATCAGTGCTCACAAGCCTTCAAGATATTAGATAACTTTGTACTAAGCATACATTTTTCAGTTCATTAGCATATTATGTCATCATAACTTCTCTAAGTTATGTTTTAAGTTCTAGCGGTTCTAAACAAATGCTTGTCTAGAATACTAAATTTGGATTTTAAAAGTATCTGTTTAAGTTAAATTTTATGGGAACTTGTTGAGAATGCAATCTTTAGGATGTTTTACTGACATTATTCAAATGATGGTTCATTGCTGGTATTATAAAATAGGCCGTTATAGTTATAGGACCTTGTAATATAAATACTTTCATCAGGTCAATGCTACTTTTTGGACACTTGCCAATCAATGCAGTGTTATAAGTATTAAACAAATTGCTGACTTGAACTACTTATAATATGGCCTAATAGGAGTATTATCTAGCCAAACATTAGGGTGATTATTATGTGGTATGTATGTGTAATATAGGAATATTAATAATACAAGAGACTATTATTGATTGCAATAGGTAGAAACCTATTAAATACTTTGCAATCATCACAATAATGTTCTAATAAAGAAGCTCAAACCCTTCAAAATCATTGCAATATGAGAACACCTAATATTACTGAGTATATGTACGTACCACAAAGAGTATGCATCACAAAAATTAAAATACTTTGGAAGCTCTGTTAAAGTCAAATATAATACAATTGACTTCACAATCTTCTAAAAATAGGCAGGGGTGCGGCAGAGTGCCCTTTTACCTTTGTTCCATAAATTATACTTGCTGACTGAAATCACTGACCTAATAAACCATCCCAGTATAACATGATGCTACCTATATCAAAGAGTTTGATAGATCAATCAAGTTTCGTCTATGGCGGCAAATCTTTACGATTAACCAACTGCACAGAATAAGTAAATTATAAAACACAGAGCTTGCGCAAAGACGAAAACTCCTATAGGGAAACAACAGGCAAAATCGAAGAGAGATCATTACCAACTCCTTAATATGCTTTCCGAACCTAGGACACTTAGCGCAGCCATCGCTTTGAAATGGGATTTTCAAGTTACTGCGCCACAGAGTCAGATTGTGGGAGTTAGTAATGAAAGGCTCCAAGATTTACACAAGACAGTACTTATTTACGGCAGCTGAGCTAAATTTCCTGGGAAACTACCTATCCTTCGATAGAATAGGTCGTGGTGTGGCCTTGGACGCTTGGCATAATTTGGACCGCGTATTTATCTACTCGTAATGAAAAGACTAAAAAACTTGAAGATAATAAAACTTTTTATTCGACTTTTTCATCCCGTCCGCGATTAGGTACTCCCAAGCTGGAAGATTTCAAACTTAATGAGATGGAAATCTATATTCTTAATGGACCTTAATTCTTACAGGGTTTATAAATTATTATAATTTTTATATGACTGCAACATATTACCTGATGTAATTCATTGAACTTCTTACTATCATAGGTACTGCTTATTAAAATGCATTGACCCTTTGAATATGCATCAACATGCTGCTATATCTCAGCGATAACGTATACCGAAGCTTCTGCGATGTGAATTTTACAATTTGTAATTAATGTCTGTTATCTGCAGTACTCACTATTTCCGAGATCCCATTCATACTGCGCAGCTAACGAACAACGCGTAGGATCCTACCTAAGGACCCTAATGGTATTTATCATGCTCACGAAGCTATAACATTTGCGTGCGCTGTTCTACCCACGCTAACAATACATCTAATGAAGTTTACATATCATTTTATCCTGTTTGTCGTAGGTATATTTAAAATCTTTTGCTCTGACAGCTTTGTTATTAAAGTCCACTGTTTTTTATTTTGTTAACACTTCACTTCGTTGTAAAAATTGATATGAAAATTTACATTTCATATGAAATACCTAAGATTCTTAAGAATTTACTTACGCGTAGCATTGTTACAACTAGTGATGTGCCGCTGAGAACTTTCTCGTTCCCGGCAATATTGCCAGTGAGAATATTCTCGAGAAACAAGAACGCTCCCGGGAATATTCTCAACGTTCTCAACAAAATTTTAATTTATAATTTGATGTTTTTGTATATTTATAGCTGATATAATTATGTACAGTGTTTCTATGTTTTATTATTGGCTAAGTTTACACAAAGAAAAGACAATGCATTAAATCAGTTCATTTTGCGGCCACTATTTTGGACCCTGGTAACCAAGGTACAACTTTACCTGCTAATGCGAATCCCGAAGGATGCCAGGCAATAATGAATATTGCACAGTGGGATACGAGACAAAAGGACCAAGAATCCTTGAAGATTTAGCAAATTTTATAGGACGAACTGGCATTTATGATAAAACTTTTTTTTATGAATCAGCGTGTTACACGATTCAACCTTGGTATTGGTGGAATTTATTTTTTCCGAACTCAGATTTGGGGAGACCTGCTCTGAAAATTTTATCCATACCATCAACTTCGGCAACTGTGGTAAGGAGTTTTCGACATTTTCTAATATACATAGCCAGAAAAGAAACAAACTAAAGACTGATAGAGCTGGAAAACTATGTTACGTGGCTCATTGGAAGCTTATGAATAAAACTCTTAGTGGCTAATTCCTCAAATAAGACCTAAACACAGATTCATCAGTCATCGTCTTCTACAATTCAATCGTCAGCCACCTCAGCAAACCACGAAAGTGACTCTGAACATGAAGAATCTATGCTTGAATCCCTGGAAACTTTTGATTTTGATGAGTTTCAGGATATTCAAGAAGAACCATTACATCATGAAGATCCTCTTATTATAGACTAAAACAGATCTCAGTGTTTATTTTTTATAATCACATTTCAGAGTGGTCATTATATTTTATGGTCGTTAGTTTTGTTAATTTTAATATTGTTGTTGATTTTTAGATGTTAAGGGCTCTTACAAATTGGACGTTTTGTGGGACGGCTGCGGTACGGTAGCCACGCGTTTGCCGTATACCGCGTACGGACTGTCGTTATTTTTCATACTGTTGCGGGTACGGGGTACGTTAATTCAATTAAATGCCGGTTACGAAAAGACAATTATTTATTTTAAACCACTAAACTGAAATACACAACTTAACACTTTACAATCCACGTAGACGATTCTAAACAAACACTCGTAAACGCTGTTCACTTCAAACGTCGCAGGATAGTTCGCACTGATCGCTTTCCGAAGAATTAATACTTGACGCAGCGTCGCTTACTGTCTATTTATACCCGGCGTGGCCGCTCTATTAATTTCTTGGATCATTCGCGAAACCGCGCGATCGCAAACGATCGAACAGGATATTTCTTCGGATCTTAACAAGCGCGCGCGGATGTAAACAAGCAGACGAGCGCGCGCGAGAATGAACCTTATTGCGTAGAAGAATTAGGTCCGTTTTCGCGTGCATGCTCCGTTGCCGGGTATCGTCGTAACAATACATAGCGGTGCGGTAACAGTACGGTTGACGTATTGCTGTCGAGCGTTCCCGGTACGTCTAATTTGAAAGAGCCCTTAGTTCTAAGTTGATATTTTCCAATCAGTCGGTTAATTTTATCTTTGGATAGTTGTTGATTTATTTTTAGTTATTAACTAGAAGTTAATAAGACTGAATTATCTTTTTAATTTTTTAAAATCAGATTTCAGAGAGTTCACTCAGTCGTTCTTAGTCAATATTGTAGTCCTGAAGTTGATGTTATCTTGTCAAATTACTTAAACAGAGTTGATTGCGAAAATTTGTTTTGTTTCATTATGACCATTCTACTATACAAAATTTATTATATTTCATTTTAGTAAACGAACAATTTAACTGTTTATTATCTAATAACGTATAAAAAGAAAATGCTGTCATAGTCCATTATCAATAAAATAATATTTCAAAAAAAAAATATTATAGGTGCAGTAATGCTGAGAATATTGCCGAGAAAGTTCCCGAGAATATTCTCGAGAATACTGGGAATATAGTATTTTACTGCAAATAGACTGTATTGTATTATACACAATGATCTGTCGACCTTATATGATACTATTTAAATTAAGAAAGGTTGGTTGTTTCCATTTTATAAAAATGATTCTCAACCATTCTCACTTCGGAGAACGTTGCCGGGAGCGTTCCCGGCAATATTCTCAGGTGGGAGAACGTTCTCGAGAACGGCACAACACTAGTTACAACTGATTCATACGTGTGAGCTTTTTCTAACTTCTTAATTGTGTGATTTGCAATTTTAAATCTAACGATATAATTATTTAAGTTAGACATTCTAACAAAAATATATAACTTTCACAGTTTTTCATTATCCAGCATTTTGCAATATACTAATAATAATTACATTCCAAATAAAACATTTACACCGAGTTGCACGTTAGATTTATTGTTATCTTGGACCAACAATTAAATAGCACTTTATCAACTGTTTGCAGTGAAAATAGTAGAATTCTTTAAAATTCCATTCAGTGTTGAGTTACCATTTGTGTTGCTTTACTAATTCTGGTTTTGAAGTTGAATTGTTTAGTTGTTACTGTTGTTAGTTGTGAAATAATGGGTCAAGGGTTATGTGGGTGCGTTGTAATGCGAAAACCTCGCTCGCAGAGTTTCGGGTCGTCGCATTCGTCGGTGCTGAGCTCTTTGTCGTCGTTCCGGTCCCGGCCTTTCGCGGACATCTCATACAGCCCTACGCCTGATATAAATGAAGTATACCCAGGACTGTATGTTGGCGACGCGTAAGTATTTGGAGCACGATAATAATACTTTGTTTTGAAATTCTGATGCAGAAATTTTGTTTTTTTCTTTTTATGTTATTCAAGTAAAAGTTAATGTTTTCGCGTATGTACCTATCCAACAGTGAAAGAATTATCCAAATCGGTTCAGTAGTTTCGGAGCCTATTCAATTCAAACAAACAAACAAACAATCAAATCTTTCCTCTTTATAATATTAGTATCTAGGTATAGGGCGTTTGCTCATCGATCCTGACTATAAAATTAACATATTAGTATAAAAGTATTTTTAACATTATCGTATACTGTAGGGTCGCGGCAAAGGATAAGGCTTTCCTTCGCCGCATGGGGATCAACTACGTGCTGAACACGGCAGAGGGCAAGCGATACACGCAAGTCGACACGGACCATCTGTACTACCGCGATGTCCCCGGCCTTCGGTACAAGGGCTTCCAGCTCATGGATCTTCCCACGACAGATATATCCAAGTATTTCCATATCGCTGCCAACTTTATTGACGAAGCAGTGTCCAGTGGAGGTATGTAAATATGACTGTTAAATATTATAAGTGACATGCAAACACCGACCGTTCCATGGGAGTCAATAATAAAATAATGCAATCGACACGCATCGAATCTTATAATAAACCAATACCATCATCACCTAAAGAATTTAAACGCAACTTGAAAAAGTTATTTTAAGCTATAACTTCTCAAGTTCTCACAATGCTTATAAGTAATAATGTGTAAATTTTATACACCTCGCAGGGATAAATAAAATCCAAACTGTATTGATGGAATTTATGAAACATCTTATTGGTTGTTCTTATTAAGGCAGTGGCGTAGCGTGGAAGCCAGCTGCCCGGGGCGAAAGACAATATTGCCGCCCTCGTACGCGGGTAGCGGGAGAGCTGAGAGCAAAAAATAGAGGTCCTCACGTGGTCCAATTCCTTACTAAAATTCTTGTGTACTTTTGGATTTTCCATGCTTAACATAATATTTAACTTTAAAAATACGAAGTGGTTCAATTTATACAATTGCTGAATTTCTCTTAACCTATGTAAATAACTTGTTTGGACATTTAATTTTGCAATTAATTGAATAATTTAAAAATACTTATTTAACTTATTTGTTTTATTTTATACTAAGTCAGTTGACAGACAGACACGCAGCCCACCTGATGGTAAGCGGCCACTGCGGCCTATTCCATTGAGGGACACTTCACCAGGGAGTGTCACTCAATGTGCTGCCAGACTGTAGACTCATCTGATCTTCGAGCCTTTGATTTCAAGTGTACTGGCTCCCACATACTCTTGTCTAACTTGTCTTTATTAAATTAACATTATAAAATTTTTGCTCTGTTATACTGCTTATTTTTTGTAAATTGTTTGTAACTATTGCATGATTTTAAACATTCTTATACCGAATGGGTGAAACATATCGAACATTTTCTTAAAAACATGGTTCAATAAATAAATGGATTCAGTAATTTTCACTGTAATTTTGCCGCACCCTAAAATGCTACTCCACTGTATTTAGCTAGTGATTATTGGTGTCAGGTCGCGTGTTAGTCCACTGCTTGATGGGAGTGTCGCGGTCGGCCACGTGCGCGCTGGCCTTCCTGATGATCAAGCGCGGCATGTCGCTGACCGAAGCCATGGCGCTGGTCCGCTCTCGCCGCGACATCCACCCCAACGAGGGCTTCCTGCGGCAGCTGCAGCAACTCGACCGCGAGCTGCGCGTGTCGCGCGTCCGCTGACCCCACACCCCGCTGCAGCCGCGCTACAGTCTGTCCTTCGAGATCAAGTACGGACGGAGCCGTGTGCGCAGCCTCGATCGAGCGTACACGAGTCGCTATTAGGCTGGTTTTAGACTCCCGGTGATGAGCACGCTGTCAGCGCGTGTCGGCATACACTGCCGATTTTCTTTTCAATACCGATAGAGTCGCTGTGTCGCTATTTTACAAGAACAGCGATACTTGCTAATACGCGCGCTGACGGCTTACTCAACAGCGGGACTAAAAACAACCATAAATATAGCGACTGGCTGCATTTAACACTGAGGCAGGCTCTAAAAATAATTTCGATGAATTTTACTTATGTATCTTGTGGACAATATTTCATTCAATGTAATGTCCGATAACATATTTAAAATATAAGAACATTTAATATTAAGTAACTCGGATTTAACAATATTATAATGTTAACACAGGTGATGTTACTTGGACTCTGGATAAATGCATAATATTTTTTATGAAATATTTGAAATAGTATTAATGTGACTTATAAACTATACCCACTAACTTTATGAGAATAATGTTTCGAAAGAAGTATAAAGATGTTATTTTTCTGATAAAGAACTTGCAATATTTACGTTAGGTTTGAATGAATACTATATTCTCGTGTGCCATTTTGTTCATTGATGAACAACAACTTGGACTTGTCGGTGTATCCCACTTGTCCCTTCTAGCTTTGTCCCTTTGGGGGACAATTGGGATTTTTTTATAAAACTCTCCCAGTTGTCCCCTCTACCAACGATACGGGGGACAACTGGGATTTTAATTTTGAGTATTAGAGCTAAACTTTAAGAAGAGTTATGTCCATTATATAAGATGTTATAGCTTTTAGCCAGTAATTAAAAATCTTTTAACTATAGTACAATTCTCTAGCCTTATAGTCATGTGATGACTTGTATCATGTCTTTGCAATAATGCCTGTGTCTGTAATGATGCAGAAGTGTTGTTTAGATTAGTTTTAAGTTGTTTTGATTAAGACTGGAAATGATGGCACTTGAACGATAGCTTGTTGATATCTCTGGTAGAGTAGTTAGCATATGTGTGTCATTGCCGCACGTGCGGGCCGCGGTCTCCGCACGCATCGTCTGCCGACCCGCTCCGGCTGCCAACAAACCAGGCATTTGGCTACACATTCGTGTCACTATTCAAAGTATTTAAAACATACAATTAATAACGCCACATCACGTAGCTGGTCGAACAAGTGATCTACTTTTGATATTAATAGTCTTGGAGATGGGACTTTATTTTTTATTCACAATAGCTTATATTTATTTGTAATAAGAGATATTTTTTGAGCCAGTTAATACATATTTCATTGATAAATAGTAATACTGTGATTTTCGAAAGCTAGTCTGCGTGTAAGTGCAATATATAGATGTGATAAGTACCAAAGGAAGCAAACATTGTGATATTGAAGAAAGATTAGATCATCATGTTTTAGAAGTGAAATAATTAAGTAATGTACTTGGTTGTAATGTTTTATGAAATGTTATATTTTTCAAAGATATATTAATGCAACAGTTATCTACATGTTAAGCCAAATAATATTTTATTATCATCATTATGGTAGACTGTGTAAGTAGCTATATAGTAGAAAATAACTTTGGTTGAATATTTGCTAGAAGTTAATGCTATTTTTCTTTTGCTTTGGCAATATCTCATGTCTTGGAGTAAATCTAGGTTAGACATTATATAACTTTATAGTCTTTGGAGATAATAATGTTATAAGTAATATAATTTTGGATGTGTTATTCAAACATCTACTTTGGACACACAATAATTTTATGATTATCAAGATTTTTTTGTTTATAATTTGCAATATCTTGAATACATATGCTGATTTCAGAACATAACAGTTCTGGCACTACATGTATGAACATAAGGCCGATATTCGATCAGAGAACTAAGGAAGCTTTTAATTTATGTAAGTTGACCAAGAATGAAAAACCTACAGCAATGAAAATTTCCTAGTATTTTATAATTATTTCTATGTGAACTATCCTTAATGCTATAAGTAATTAGCAATCAAAACAAATAAAATCTTATAAAAATGGACATTCTGCAATATCTAAGCAATTCATGCATGTATTTCAATGTTTTAAATGGTACCTACTTATTTTAATTTGTGTAATTCTGAGTAAGTAAGCTATTAGTTGAATAACAATGTAAGATCATAATAGTAACGACCATCCAATAAAACATTTTTAAAAATAAGTCTGTTTTATTTTATTAGAATTAACTTACTAGATGCTGCTCTCTTTTTAGATAAAAAATTAATTGTGTTCAGCAAAGTCTCTGAAATCTTTTAAAAAGCAGACTTAATTATATTCCTTGTGTCATGATAGATTATTATTCTGTACCTAAGTACCCTTTTGTGGAAAATTCTTCATTTTATAAAGATTTATCAGAGAGGCGCTCTTGGCACAGTGGCTGAGACAGCAGTTTGTTAGCAATAACGAAAAGCTATCCATGCCACGTCGTGAACAATGGCCCACACTATCTCACACTGAGGCTAGTGCTATTATAAAGCAAACTACTATACAGCAGTCCGCATCACAAAAGAAGAGACTTGTCGGATCACATGGTTTGACCTGCTCAGTAGCGGTTTCTGTCAAATCAGAGGTGTCCCAGGACTCTTCTTACGTGGCACACATTATACCTTAAAGTTACAATGCCCTTTGGGTGGCTGATTATTACTGGTTTAATAAAATATACAGGCATTGACTTTCTAAGCTATTGTTTATTACAAGACATTTGACTTTTTTAAACTATTTTTATCATGATAAAAAACCATAAAGGTTATAAAAACTTTAGTACTATTACAATTAATAATGAAAGAATTATGCGGATTTAATAGACTATATTACATACTACTTTAACAAAATACTAACAATACAGTTTACAAATACGGTCTATTCATCTCATTTTTCTTTGCTCTCTTGTCACGAGCCCTCGGGAACCAGCGGTGAGGTGTTGTCAAAGTCAAGGAGGATAATTCTTTTCTTGCAAATTCAGGTTGCATGTCTCGGAATACTCTTTTCACTTCGGCTAATTCACTCATTTTTAAAATTGATTCATCAACTGTTTGATCTGGAAGTGGTTTTGAATGTTCATACGGGAAATCTTGGTCGCGATGTAATGCAACTATAGTGGATCCATCATCAGTCATAACTATTTTACTAAAATTTCTAACTAGTACACCATGAGGTCTAAAGCATATTGAACGAATTAAATGCGCCATTCTTATAGTAAATTATTTATAAGTAAAGAAAAAGACTCAGATCAGACTTGAATTGAAATCTTGATCTTGAAATACTCAGAATAAGGACTTTAAGTTGAAATACCTTTTTTGACATTGACATTTGACGGCGCAAGCAATCGTTATTTTAACGTTTGTTGTGTTGTGAGACTTGTGAGGCACTTTACACACGGCTTTCACCCCCTCATTTTCTTCGTATGGTAATTTATTTAAAAGTAAAAGAGTGAGTCTGTGATTCTTTTTTTAGCCTGTGCTGTTTATTAATCTGTGCCCATGTGGTTTGTCTATGGCATCATCCAGTGACATTGACATGAAACGATGATGCAAGTGGAAATTTGGAAAACACAGTTTTGTTTTCTTTTCTTGATTTAATTTTGATTTTGTAAGTGTACAACAACAAATATACCAAGAAATATTAACAAAAAGTTTTTTGCAACATAATGGATTTCCCGGCAACTCCCAATGCTTCGGACAGTAATGAATACCCCGGGACAACAGTTTCTCCTACGGATACTCCCCAAGATAATAACAAACGACGCAGGTCAGTGTATTTGTTATGAATTTGGATAAAATAAGTAAGGAGAATATTAATAGGATAATATAATTACAGCTCGTCGAGATCCATAAAACGTCGGCGTTTTGACGATGAATTAGTTGAGTACAGTCTGGGTCTACCTGGCGCTTCCCTCGGAAAAGGGGAAAAGAGAGTTCGCACTCAATCCTACACAAACCAGTTGCCAGAGTTCTCAATCGCAAGTGGTGCGCCCGTGATCGCAGCCGGCCCCGCTCCGGAACGCCGGCGTACCTCGAGCAAGCTGTCGCACGGCGGGAGTGTTGGCCGGAAACCTAGACGCAAAGGGCAGCTTAGCCAGTTGTCCACGAAAGATCTGGGGCGTTGGAAGCCTACTGACGATTTGGCCCTAATACTGGGAGTGCAACAGGTAACTTTTTTAAATAAGTTATTGCTATCCAATTGCATCAAAAACTATTAACCCCAACATAGTTTTCTAGTTGGACTATGGAAATCACAATTATTATTTACGAGGAAAAAATAATTAAATAAAACAACACCAACATTTGTCTTATTATTATACATATTTTGTGGTATACTATTAAAACACTATGACTTAGTACGCTTATGAATGTAAAAAAATGGCGAAGGATCTACCTATTTAATATAGATTATAGTAATATTTATATTTTTATATTTGAATGATGTTTCAGACAAATGACTTGCGCATTGTCCATCGTGGTGTGAAGTTTTCATGCCGCTTCACAGTCGGTGAGCTTCAGTCACGATGGTATGCCTTGCTGTACAATGCTGAGATATCGAGAGTGGCGGTGGCCGCTATGCGCAACCTTCATCCTGACCTGGTGGCCGCTGTGCAGCAGCAGGCTCTCTACTCTACTGCAGAGGAGGAGTTATTAGGAACATTACCTAGTGTAGGTAACCTTAATTGTGCTTAAATATCTATTTCCTATGTTAGCATGATTGAAAATAAAAAAATTCTGTATCATGCTTCATGCTAAACTTATATAATTATCTAGCTCCCTAACTTATTGTTCTAGCAAAATTTTTATTTGCTGGACCAATAAGTTTAATGAATAATATCATTTTATTTTGAAATAGAATAAGGGTAAGGTTTGTTAACATCAAAAGCAGCACATAACCTTATCTTATTTTAGAATTCTCCAAAACAGAGACAGATTACAGTTATTAATATTTTATTTCGGAAAAGCCCTTGAGCATGTGCTAATTCTACCTAATTTGTTTTTCAGACTTCACATCCAGCTCCAGAGAAGTTTCAAGAGTTGCTTGACCAGAATCCACATGTATTCTACCCATCAAGAACAGCTAAAGCTCTAATGACCCACTGGCAGTTGCTGAAACAGTATCAGTTGCTGCCAGATCAGACTGTTCAACCGCTTCCCAAAAGTAAGTAAAGGCAGAAGTACACTTTACATCAAATGACTTTAGTTGAGTTGTTTTCACAATGATGTTTATCATGTATATGACAAAAGTTCTAACTTGGCAAATCTAAAAATAATTGAGACTTTATTTTATTTCAGACCAAGGTGATAAAGTGACGACATTTTCTGATGCTGAAGAAACAATGAATGACAATGAGTTACCTGATTTTAAGGAAGATGGAATTGATATGGAAATGCAGTTGGCTGACAGGTAATATGCATATTTAGTTAATAATTTGAATTGTTAAATGATAGGGTTACATGCCACAGTATGATCCAGATTCTAGACAAAGCCTTACTAATTCAACATTTCAATTATTCACTGATTTATAAGTTATCACTAATTGGAAATATTTCATTGTTCTTATACATTTTAATACAAATCCTATAGTGACCATTCCCTAATGGCCAAGATAAATAGTTGTGTACATGAGCTTTGTTCTGTGTCTGTGTTTATAATATTTGGAATAAGTTTAAGTAAAGGACTTATTTCTTCTTGGAGAAGGTTGAAAAACTTTGTGACATGTACTTTTGGATTTTTAATAAATTGTATGATTTATTTTCGGCTGTAAGGCGTGAAGCCCTTTTGCACCGCAAAGCCGTGTGTGGTGGTACACACAACCCACGCCCTACGCCGCGTTTTATAATGACCAATTTACACCTCGAAGCTTCTTCAGTGTGAGACAAATGTATTTGTTGTTGCCTGGTATATTTAGGCAGTTGTCCCACCACCGGCGAGAGAACGACTAACTATCGGCTATTTTCTCGCTTAAGAAACGTACAAAAGATATACAGTATGACAGGAAATGCGAGGGACATATTTAAACCCCAAATAGTTAATGCTTCCATATAACAAAATAAGTATAAATCAATAAAAACTCAGGTAAATATCTGTCAATAACCTTAGTCGAAATTTTCCTGAAAATCCGCGTAACGTGCGGGCACTCTTCCCTTTACAGTATTTCTTGCAAGTTGCACTCGTTCAAGTACGACTCAAATTGTACTTGCGTACAACGGCCGCTCAGCACACGGGATTTTTAGGTAGTTCATGCACACATAAATTATAGGATAATTATAAAAAAAAATTAAGGATATATTTTTATAGCGAATTGGACTCTAAATCGGATTCTGAACACTCTCCTTAAATATGTCCCTCCGGTTACCTAACACGCTGTATATTCCATGTAAAAAAAGAGATGCAAATATACATAAATAGTTGATAGCTAACTGATCACACTGCCGGCGAGGACTCGCTTAACTAGTTTGTCTCTGAGCGACAAGAGCTATGACAGATAACACTCGCTCAGCGTTACTCGATCAGAACCACTGTGTACTTTGTACACTTATTAGCCGAGCTACACAACTACTACGCACTCGCTCCTCGCGGCTCGCTAACTCGTTTCTACATTCTACCTCGCTACTCATTCATCGTTGCCGGTGGGACAACTGCCTTAATAAAAGTTAATATTCCAGGGTGGAGAAGAAAGACATTAGACTGTTGGAGAACTCCTTGACGCGCTGGCAAGTCCTGGTGCAGTCGGTGGCCGGCGGCGGCATGGAGCTCGACAAGAATACCTTGGCCGTGCTGCGCGGACGTCTTGTACGCTACTTGATGAGGTCTAGGGAGGTGAGCGATTATGTTTTTTTATACTAGTTCAGTAGGCAGACAGGCACTCAGCCCACCTGATGGTAAGCGGCCACTGCGGCCTATTCCATTGAGGGACGCTTCACCTTGAAGCGTCCCTTAATGTGCTGCCCGACTGTAGACTCATCTGATCTTCGAGCCTCTGATTTCAAGTGTACTGGCTCCCACATTAATATTGCCGGAACACAGCCAGAGCTGTTATGGCGGCAGATTTCACCTGTGGCTGTGTGTGGTGTAGCTAGCCAATCGGACTCTGAAAAAGCCCTACCACCAACCAGACCCAAGGCGGGAATCGAACCCACGACGTCCGTGTTTTTATACCCGAGCGGCTTAGCCACTGTTCCACGGAGGCTGTTTATACCTACTAGTTTTGATCAATGGATGTGTTATAGCTTTGCTAGTGCACTCCGTTGGGTGAGTGAGAGAGCAGGAGGCCCGATCGCCCTACTTCCATTTCATGTTCCTTGATAGGCGGGCATCACACTTAAGACCTAGTTGCAGGTGTCTATGGGCGCTAGTGATCACTTACCGTCAGGTGTCACACACTGACACATGCTCGATGCCTCATTCATAAAACAGTAAGACTTCTGCTAACAGTAAGGCTAAGGCTCTTGATTCATCTGATGTTAAGAAGCCACCACATAAGAACACAAGTTAAGAACGCCTCATCAAAAAGCTTCATATAATTTTCTGTAAAAAGATTCACACACGAGAATCAAAGCAGTGGCGTACTGTACGGTTCGAGACTTTCTTCAGTGTATGGTTACCGAGTAGATTAACCTTATCAAGGTTTTTTCGAGAGATTGCTATGAGTTCTTCAAGAAGGATGAAAAGAGGTTTTTACGGCGACGCTCAAGTGATACCTTTGGTGTTACAAGCATATTTATAGGGTAACCACTTACCATCAGGCAGGCTGTAGGCTTGAGCATCACTCTAATAAATATCTCAGGACATTAATAAATAAATGATACATACCTGCGAAGTACCTAACTAAGTGCGGTTTTTTTAACAGATATCCAGAGTTGTGTTAAAATTAATAGTCTTCTCTATTGAACTCAGGACCCCAAGATCACGGCCAGGTACACTAATTTTATGTTCCATGCTCAATATGTATCTTCTTAGAGAATGTTAGATT
The DNA here is from genome assembly GCA_949319885.1 of Mecyna flavalis. Taxonomy (NCBI): domain Eukaryota; kingdom Metazoa; phylum Arthropoda; class Insecta; order Lepidoptera; family Crambidae; genus Mecyna; species Mecyna flavalis. The sequence continues at coordinate 16,340,332 of OX439426.1, forward strand.
TTGATGTATTTCATATAATTTACGTTACGTTACGCCCGGTTCACACATGCTCCGTTTTACTGTTCCGGTTTATCGTGTACGTCTTTTTTCGTCGATGGCGTATGTATTACTGTATACAGAATACTGTGCCATGTGTGAAGTCGCTCATACAACTACATACGCCATCGACGAAAAAAAGACGTACACAATAAACCGGAACAGTAAAACGGAGACATGGTGTGAACCGGGCGTAATAACGTAGTTTTCGAATATTTAATACTTGACCTATTTATTTCACGATAAGGTCACGGTAACTTTTGGCATATACTTGACACAGAGCATATTTTAAAACAATACTAATCTTATATAATAAGTGCACTAATGAATGCGCCCCTACTTTGAGACTCGAAAAGACACCAATTAGTGTTTTTGCGATGTCTATATTAAGGACTAGCGGTCGCCCTCGCGGTATCACTCGCGCGTAATTTCTTTTTTCAAAAATCCCCCCCTTCCCCTATATAAAAAGTATCCTATGACCGTCTCCTGGTTCAAAGCTACCTACCTCTCCACCAATTTTTAGCCAAATCGGTTCATTCGTTCTTGACTTATAAATAGTGTAACTAACACCACTTTCTTTTATACAATACAGAATTCTGATGACATGTGACCAAACATTTATGGCCATCTTTTTCTCTAGTATAAAGATACAATGATCATCTCTCACTCTACTTATCTAGAAGACAGCGGATAAGCGACGCTTCTAGTGTTGCAAAATAGTGATGATCACTTGCCATCAGGTTCAGAATCTGTTGGCTCGTTTCTTCATCTACATCCTTTTTTAAAAACAAAAATTTACTTTGTTTTAAATATTATTGATTTATGTTGAAAACAACCCAACCAGCAAAAAGTGGTTTTTAAACTATCCCAGGAGGATGAATCTTAAGGACTATATGAGAATTATATCCGAATTTAAGTCCGGGAAAAGGCCCACTTTTTAAGTGTACTTTTGATTATAACACATTTAAATTAGACCGCTAAATTGCTTGTTTACGCCTATATAACTCCTGTAATAGAATAACGCAAATGCAGTTACTCCTGCAAATCAATAATATAATCAATATAAGTAAGTTTTAGTCGTAAGTAAGACTAATGCGCTCCTTGCAATGCTGATTTAAGCTCATTTTGGTGAACGAATGAACGAACGAACAGTTTAATGTGTTGCGCTGTGTTGTGCTCTCTCATGATTTTTTTTAACAGCTTGAATAAGGAAATGGTATTTATCTTTATCAGAATTTATTATTGTCAGCCATAGTAGAAAAACAACATCTTATTGTTATTAGTTAGTCTTATTAATATTCGTAGGGGAATGTGAATTTTCTGTGAAATTAGTCATGGTTTTAAACAAAACTTTAGAGCGCCTCTTCACTTGACTTTATTTACATTTGAGTAATTATTTATTTATCAAAAAAATACTACGAAGGGCTTCCATTTTTTCGGTAAGCATTTCCAAGTGTGACATAGTGCCATCATAAGTTTATTTGGATCTATATTGGCAAGTGTCAAAACTGCAGAAGATTCGCCATTTTGTATACCAATTTTAAGATAACGTTGACAATAACACTACTGTGGAATGCCAATATAAATATGTCTAGACTTGTAACGGCTTAAGACAAATCTATATAGAGAACATTTTATCCTACTAAATGCTGTTATAATCTTAGTGATTTATTATTTTTGAAACGCTGATATTAAATCCGCTTAAACCTTAATTTCAAGCTTATGTAAAACAAAAACAAGAAATATAAATGCTATTCAGTTGTTTAATTGGAAGTTACTTATATTAGCCATACAATTTTAGCTTATATCACATTTTAAGTAAAAGTAACTAGTGTGATTGCTCCTCCGTGTATCCTATCCTGGTAGATGCTTTTAGAGGAGGCCTAAGATTTAAATGCTTCTAAGATGTTATCATAAAGGCACATATAAGTCTTCGTTACCGGAGTAATTACACCTGAGAGTAATTACTCTTATTTAATGCCTTTATAGGAGTCCTAGACTTTAATAGCCACGATATTTGATCCTATATGCCGATATAAGACCAAATTATAGAATTAAACATACTCAAGTAAAAATAGCACCATATTATGCAGTTAAAAGCGTAGTAGCAAATACCAAAACCATCATCGGAGCTTTATAAGTCCATATAGCATTAACAATTGACCATTTTGCTAGTTGGGAATAGTCATAGAAAATGTAGAGGGATTAATAAATTAAGAACATCGCGGTCATGTTTCAGTGGAGCGGCCAAACAAAAATAATTAAGATAAAAGGGCCGGTTTCACTGGTGTTAGATTATTTATCTATTGAATAACAATGATGCTGTCTTCTTTTTTAGAAAATTGACAAAAGAGACAGAAAATCATTGTTATCTGACAACGGTAAAACTGTTTCTTAGTGTTATTCTCTGTAGGATGTGGGAGCCAGTACACTTGAAATCAAAGGCTCGTAGATCAGATGAGCCTAAAGTCTGGCAGCACATTGAGCGACGCTTCCTGGTGAAGTGTCACTCAATGGAATAGGCCGCCGTGGCTGCTTACCATCAGGTGGGCTGCGTGTCTGTCTGCCAACTGAAGTGGTATAAAAAAAATAGTAACCACGAACTTAGTTAATAAACTTAAAAAAAAAATTATACCACAGATCAATGCGATCTGTTATACAGCTAATTCAATATTTTTTCCATTGAAATCACACATTTATAGCATTTGAAATGAATAATTACATTGATAAGATGTTGCTTATTAGTATGTAATTGGTTATGGTTTAGTCAGGAATGCTAACACAAGTGTTTTTAACATTATGCGGCGTAGTATATTTTTAACCTTCACTTAGCAAATTCTTTGGTAAGTATATTAGCTGTAGCAGAATTTGTGAATTTTTATAAATAATAGGTATTATAAAAATTAATATGTTTGCATTTCTTTTCCATGCAGTCATTAAATACAGCATAAAAAACATTGCAATACATACCGCCATATTATGCTTTATAATAAATCAGATATAGTATTGACCACTGATCTAGTGTAACTGTTGAGTAGCCGACAAATACACCAGAGATCGCGGATTCGATCCCTGCACGGTACAAAAATATGTGTGCATAACATAATATGTTTACATTTCCAAAAAAGAAAATTACACAGGTCTGCAATGGTTTTCCTCTTTGAAATCTGAGTAACGTTTTCTATAGTTTCTGATGTGCTGATTACGAGAAAAATAATAAAAAAAATCCATCACGTCAGGATATTTTGATATTGAATATTTAAGATTTTGCTTAAAAATGTCTGAGCGCCTACATTTTAAAATTTATAAAACGTCATTAAATTACTTCAGCTTAATTTTTATTGCATTTAATTAGTGTAAGAGGAAATAGAAATTAATGCAAATCAGGAATTTGTTAATTACCATATAATGAGTATAAGTAGTTCGCATTAAACATGTCGAAAAAAGGGTATTTTGGCTTAATTTAGTAATGAGCTCATTCATACACAATGATTAGGTAATATTACCTAATTGTTGTAAATATTATTAGAAAAGGGTGTAATAAAGATAAACCAAAGGGTTTTTGTATAAGTACCCGCACTAATTTAGAAAATTAACAGTTGAACTGAGCATCTTGCAACATAAAGTCATCGCGAGGTTGCTTAAATTCTACGAATACTTTTTGTAATATTTGCGGGAAATTTATGGTGATATAACAACGAAACAGCATTACAGGCTTTGTGAAAAATATTTACAAAAGTTATTTTGGATACGTTTTAAGTAACCAAGACAAATCTTGGACTCTTCATAAAAATTGTACGACTTGTTTATTAGAACTTCGCAAGTAGTCAAAAGGACAGAAAAATAGCTTCAAAATCGTTTCGCCTATGCTATGGAGAGAGCCTAAAGACCATGTTAAAGAAATAGTGGCCAAAATGATTATAAATTTTGGTGTAATGGGTTGTAATATGAGCATTTAATTTTATTTCCTTAATTCGCACATTGATTACTACCCAGAAGATCTAGGAGCCGTTAGCGAAGAACAAGGCTAAAGATTTCACCAATATTTGAAAGAGCTTGAAGTCCGGTATCAAGAAAGATGGAATACTTACTAGCATGATGGCGGACAATTGTTGGTTCTTGTAGCGCGACGATACAAACCGGAAATTTAAGCGAAAATCGCACAACCGAAGCTTCCAGGAAAAAAGGACCAGGTTCCACAAATAAAATTTACTTGTTATTTAGACTAGTAATAAGTATTTATTATAATTTAGTAGTTTTTTATGCTAAAAGTAATGTACTTCTTTAAATATAATTTTTTTTATGTGAGAACTTGTGATTTTTTTCCTATTTTCTATCTGGACCTTTTTTGAAAAATCTGGAGGTGATGGAGAAAAACTGAGTACATATTCGTAATCAGCGCGCCAAAATACCCTAGAATCAGCTATCAAATTCCAGAGAGGAAGTTATGACCCTCATTTTGCAGGCCTGTGTTATTTGTCGCGCGGAGTGAAATCACGACATGCTTTAAGTGGTTTTGTTACATCTTTATAGGAGATCAGATCGTATTTGCCATCAACATGCAAAATCCCTGTGCGACGACTGTCTAGTGGAAAATGTGTTAGTGTTGTTTATACTACTTCGGTTGGTGGAGAGGCATGCAGTATATTCTGTGTGGAATATTCTTAGGACTGGTTGGTATACGGCCTTCCAAGAGTACAACACCTACCGGTAATTCTTTAGTATATTTTAACTTATTGGAATAAACATGTGGCAGCTGTTTTGTGTGTGGAGGTACGTTAATTTGATAAAGTACCACCTACTTTAGATTCAATAAATTAAAACTGAGCCACGATAAATACTTAAGTACCTATGTTGTTTTATTTTTATCCCTGAACGTGTCTTGACACGAGAGCCGACTATTGATCTCTTTAGAATTTTGAAGAGAGACTCATACTCAAAACAGTCTTCATTAAAGTATTAATTTCTAAAATTATCAGTTCCGAAAATGTAGTTCTTTTATCCGGGGAATCGTACCGGTTTTGATAGACTTCCTGCCCATAACGAACAAGTTCGCGGGTCTCTCAAAAGCATTCTCCTTCGATAAAAGCAAAAGTACCCATCAGTGACTCATTTTAGGAGCTAGCGCTTAAAATAAGGTAGGTATGGTTACCACAAGATGAAACAGTGGCGTAGCGTGGGTGTCAGCCGCCCGGGGCGGAAGACAATTCTGCCGCCCTTTTTTTTTTGCTCCTCCAGTTGGCATAGCAGCCCACGGGGCGGAAGACGATTCTGCCGCCCTTTTTTACAATTCTGCCGCCCCTTTTTGCTCCTCCAGGAAATTTTGACGCCCCCTAAAAAGTGCCGCCCGGGGCGGACCGCCCCCTCCCGCCTCCCAATCGCTACTGTGATGAAATCAATGAAATGTTTATACAATTTCTATGATCGTATTAAATTTGAACAAATTAAGTTGAGGTTTATTAACCGATTGATTAATCAAAGTGATCCACTCGTTTGATTCAATTCGTTTTATTTCCACAAGTATTATTCGCATACTCGTAAACAAAATGCTTAATCATTTTATAAGAAATATTTCTTTGTCCAAGTTCGATGATTAATCTGAATTAAAAATAATATAGTTAAAACATGTAAATAACTATATGTCTAATGATTAATTGCGGCGCTAAGTTTGCCAAATGAGGGTTGGTGATTGGTTGGTGATCTCATTGATCACAGACTTGAGCTATTAAGACATTTTATTACCATAGCCATTGGCCAGCGAGACCTGCGTTCATGTATAGGACTCGGGACTAGAGCCGTTTGTCCCACTATCCACTAATTTCCCCGGTTTTCCCTTCACCTCCGAAGAGGGACGTTCCGGGTGCTAGCCTTGTGGCAAAAACACATCACACAAAATTTTCTGTAATAAATAATACAACCTACAAACTTTAGATAATAGTAGGTAATAGATATTGCAATTTAATGAGTTCCCTAATTCGACCCCGGTGGCGAACTGGAATGAAAATGTATTTTTGAGTTCGATGATTTTTGTATACCTACACGTGAGGCCGCATTGAATTGCGATAAGGTTCATATTTAAATGAGGCTGAATACACGTCATTACCCAATTATTCTCGTTTTTCATATGAACGACTGTTAAAAAAATGGGTAATGTTAGTTGTTTTGTCTATAATCAGAAAGGATTTTGACCCTGCGCTTGATCTCTCTTTAGTCATTTTCGGAATCCCATCCCACTACTGTAAAAGGAAAGAAGGTACGAAGATTTGTAACCACTCATAGATATGGCGGTGGCGCGCTCATCTTATGTCAATTAGTAACAGCAGATTTTCGTAGGAGCATTTCTCATCTATAAAATTGTCAGCGTAATTATGAATATCCAAGGTTTCTTTAATGAATACATAAGAATATGGGGCTTAAACACCCAGGAAGCGGCTTAAAATACCATCTTGCCAATGCCAAGTAGTGTTTGAACACAAATCCGAGAAATGTATGTCCAATACGGGTTTTGGACCAAGGTTCCCCATATGTATATCGGCGTTAAGTGCCTACTTTTTTATATTATAGCTACTTCGCCTAAATATACAAGTCAATTATAGTCTATATATAGTTAGAGAATAAGTTATTAGTTAATTTGTTTTTCTAATAGTCTTGTTGGTTAGTGCTATATGTTTACATAATTACACTTTAATTACGTAAAACACTGTAATACGTTAAGTATATTTTGTTATTTGTTAAGTGCATCATCTTGTTCGTTGGTTTATGTTGTCTGCATCGTTGCCATGACCACCAAAGTATGCCGTTTCCGATGAGCATCGATGAGCCATCATATAAACAATAATGTTTGTGTAAGAATGAGGGCCACAAAACAACCGATAGAATCGATCCAAAGATGCCACGAGCCTTGTAAAACATTTGAATAACGATATTTTGCTTTTTGATGATATAAGTAGATTATTAGGTCAGATATTTACTATAAGTAGATATTAGTCGTCAAGCCTAGTCAAAGGCCATTTAGCGGCTTGATAACATCTGACATTAAGGTTGCCTTACGCAATACGCACCCCTCCACCAACCCGCATTAGGCCAGCGTAGTGGAGTATGGCCCACACTATCTCACAATTGAGATAAGGCCTGTGTGACCTGTGTCCCAGCAGTGGGAACGTATATAGGCTGATGATGATGATGATTAGGTCACGCTCTACCGATATTTCGATCGTGATATTTGTCATTGAAGGTTCGATTCCACATCCGTACTAATGTTACGATTTCACATCTATGCAGCTATGGATGTAACATTCACTACATCATCCTCTGTTCGAGCTTCTGTCTAGGCTGAATAAATTGTTTTCGATGGTCTTTCTGTTAGGAAATATTTATAAATAGTACCGTTTCAAGAGAATTAATATTATTTAACCATAATAGTCTCGAATCGAAAGTTACCGATATTCGGTCAATGCACCTACAGGTCCCGAGCCTGGTATTTCTGCGGTCTATTGTCTGTTATCATCAGGGCTGCGGCCTGCGAGCTTCTGCTTATAGAGATAGATAGTATAGTGATAGAGTACGTACTTGTTTGTTGTTATGTCCGGTCTTAGACGGCTAGTAATATATTGCCGTATGGTAAGTCTCTTTTTTATTGCACAACAATTTTCCATTAATGGTCGATGACGATAATATCAACTGTAACAGCTCCCACATGAATATTGTTGGAACTAGAACAACTGATAGCAGTTTCAGACCAACTTTTTAGCGCTCGCATGACTACCAAATGCGCCATGTGTGATGACTGTTTGGTTATTAATTATCTTTTAATCTCAGCTTAAACACGAGTAGGTATATTGATCAGCAATGAAATTGGTAGATGTTTGGTAATCTTGCAAGAAAAGGGACTTTGGTAGAATCCACAGATAAAATATTATTTCACCTGTGGATTAAGGTCTCTGTTGAGATTAAAAGACAATTTCTAACCTAACATAGCCTGTGCTTTTGGTAGTCTTGTAACCGCTGAAACGTTAGCGTTGGTATAGCCCAAATGTAAAATGCGATAGGAAGTTTCTGTCCATTATTTGAGGCCTTGTCAGTCTTAATATCACCATCAGATGAAGTATGAAGTGCAAATCGAACATACGATTTCCTGTGTCACGAGTCGAACGCTTGGTGAGGGTGAATGAGCTAAATGAAAAGAAACAAAACAAAGGATCGCTTTAAAATATTAAAATAATAAAACGTTATTGAAAACAATAATAAATTTATTTTATTTACAATCGAAAGAATACATTTGTAAACTTTTTATTGTATTCGTCGTGTATGGGTACATTCACTCACGCGTACCTACTTACCTTACCCTTTGGATATACAAATAATTTTAAAATGGTAGTTCGCGCGCTGGATCATTAATATCGACTAGATAGTAAGTACTGACTTTGAATGTATTGATGTCAGGGACTGAGGACCAAGGCCACCTACCCCTAATGACACGGTCAGCTGGGTCGCGCGCGACACACGCCAGGAAATATTATAGTATTCATTCACTATCAGCTCTATACATCGATATACGGTATTGATTGCCCTCGTTACGGTCACACGTACAAAAACCTTCAGTTAGCATGTTTTAAAACTGGTCGTATCTAATCGTGAATTCTTGGAATCATTAAATTACTTAATTATCTTATCTCTGGCTTAAATTTTAGTGTAGTCTGGAAAGGTTATTTTAGTACTAAAATGCATGTATTAACTACTACGAGGGTATTTATGTGTGGTGTTTCCATGAAGCAACTTGGAACGCATTTAAGCTGCCTGCGAAGTAGGTTCACACCTAACCTTACCAAAAATACAGCATTTTTTATTGGCTTCCCCTGACCTACGAGTTGGAAAGCGTGTTCAAATTCATCCCAAAACAAATGTTCATAAGATTGACATAATTTTTTTGTGTTTTTTTTAGGTTCCATAATTGTGGTAACTTTGTTGATTCCAAACCCCATATTAAGTGCGTAAGCTACTTTGCGGTCCAATTAACTTATGTGATCTATTTAAATACGCGCCAGTCTTTTTACCTCGACCCCAGAATATATACCCCCGACCCAGTCTTCGTTTTTATGGAAGTTTAGAGGTGTCTATGCCTCTATTAAAACTACCATTTGTCTTGATAAACTTAGTTATAATATGCCTTTGCCTCTGAGATAATGATGCAAGCAGCATGGTCACTTTGACAGCTTAAGGATGGAAATGGCTCGGTGCGCCTGGTCATTTCCATCTTCCCCCACGCCGGTGATCCCTGACTTTGGGCAGCTTTTGCTGGTGACGTTGTGGATTATTCTGGTACTACGACGCGACGTTTCCATTATGGCAAGGTAGAGCACCGCCCCTTCGCTTAGTGGGTATACTGCGTTCTTTTCAGGGCGATGCCGCGATGGTAGTCCACACACCACCCTTTGTCAACGTAGAAGGGGGACAGTGCGCAACGCATTCTCCGAAAAAAGAAATGGAAAGCTTCGTTCTTGGCTATGCAATTCTGTGTCTGTGCTACCTCCTTTGGGTATGAACCCAGAGAAGGTAGCACAGACACTGCTGATGACAGCAAAAGTTTCATTTGAATAAAAGGTTATCCTAAATGAATTCCAAGTATCGAATGAAATCATTACATGTTGCTTCGCGAAGGTAACCTCGTCGCGGCGTTGTTTTGCGATTCGACCGCTGTTAGCCTCCGCGTGTTTACACAACATTCCTCATAACAAGACCATTGTTTTGCATTGCTGTTGCTCAGAATATTCAAAACATGGCGTTTACATTGGAATCGAAGAGACGAGGAACTTCGTCAATGTCCGGTAGATACGAAGAGAAGTTTGAACTCACTAGGTTGTTATACTTTTTTTACTAATACATTATTCGTAAATCTATAACGTGAACAGTGAATAGTAGTAGGTAAAAGACTAGGTAAAGCGTTAAAAGTTGTTTGTGTATACCTCTCTGGTTAGTTGTAATGTTGCCGTGACCTATAAATGACATCAGTGGCATTTTTTATTTCATTCTAGAAAGACGTTAAAAATGGCAATATGCTCGTCCCAGAATACATTAAAGTTGAACTTTGAGATGTTGTCTTGATTCTTTTACAAGTCGAGAATGGTATTTTGTTATAATATTCACGTTTACCATTACACAGAACACCAAAGAAACAAAATCTAAAGCTTGTATCACTGCTGGTGTTTGATAATGAACTGATTCGATTTGATTACGTGTCGCCCACCGTGGCATTTGGTGTCCTAAACCTTTGCTGTAAACTAAATAATGAGAAATGTCTACTTGGAACTGTGCCTATACATAATATAATTTTTCTGTTTGGATTTGGGCCATGTTTGACCCGTAGTGATTTTATTAAGAGACTAATTTGTCGAATGCCTATACGTCGAGTTTCATTGATAAAAAAAAAACCATTCTTTTAATCGAAAATCTTAATTGAGCGTGTTGCAAGATGTTTTAGTATTCCCATAAAAAGTTTATTACACGGTAGACTCTGAATTTACAGATAAGAGATTTCATACGAATGCCAAACAAATCCACTGCAGCTGAATATTTGCACTTCGTTTGTTACGTCATGTGTGTATGAGCTCGGCTAATTATGGATAAATTTTATCAACTCAGCGAATGCGTAGTTTATATTTGTCATTATAATTCTGAAATTATTTTGCAATTAAATATCAAGTAACGCCGGTTTTTATCCATCAAATGAGTTTAAAATGTATTGACGTAGAATTAATGATCGACATTGACTTCCTAGCGTTAGAAACGGTAATGATGCGTGGATATAATCTGAAATAAATTATTGGTGACTATATTATATTGTATAATTCGTATATCAACAGCAGCACTGAGAGCGATGAGCTTATCATAGCACAGTCGACCTTGTAATGGCATGATAATTTGAAATTACATTGTTCTTTCCTGGTCGGTATCACTCGGTCTTACCCAGAAACAAGATAGAAAATGGAAGTCACCAAACATAATGACTTTTTGATTCTTTATCTTAACCTTTTTTACACAATATAAGCTCGCAGATGGTTCAGTGGTCAAAGTAATTTGTAAGCAGCCAGTACGGCTGATTCTATAAAACTAGACATTAGGAAGGAATATTCATTCAGTGTTTTTGTCATATTTATGTAGGTACTTAGTCATCCTATCATCTTCAGTTGTTGATCATCCAACTGGTATAAGGTCCACATCAGCCATAACGTTTTTTAGGTTTAGACTTCGGTGAACTTGAAATATAACCGTTTTGAGCAAACATACTAAGTAACGGAACATCTTGAGGGCATGACGATATGAGCTGTCTTCCGTTATGCGTCGCAGGCGCACTCTAATTAAATTTAAAATGGTTTGCTTTGTGACATGGACGGTAGGCGTGACATTTACACGTCTAAGTGCTAATTTGGTTTAGAATTTACTAACCTTAAAAAAAATCATATTTCATCTCTTCGCAGTTGGGCATATCGCTGAATGTCAAGCGAACTCTACGCCCTATTCGAAGTCTGTACCAGGAAACATTTATCAATGAACTATAATAATGTTTACTAGTTTATTTAAACTTCGGGACACGATATTATTCCTTACATAATAGTACGTGATTAACGCCTGGAATCATGTAATTTACATACCCAAGTAATATCTAGTCGTCATTTAGCAGTCCTCCTTCCTTTTTATACTTTTAAGTTGGCAATGTGTCCAGTTTTATTTTTTTGTGCGTATGGAAATTAGTAAAACTATGCGACGCCACAGCTTCACTCACATGTGGCACTTTTTATACGCATACTTATTACCCGAATTCCAAAAAAAGATATAATTATGTAAATCCATGCAGGTACGGTCAACATCACATCACGGTAAGCACTTGCAGTTCGATAATAGCACTTATGCCCCCGACATATTTAAGAGTCGTGCAAGCTTCGAGCTAATATAGTCTTCTTTACTTACAAAATTACGAATGACGATGAAAGAAGTCACTTTTTTTAACAATTTCTTTTTTTTTTCAAAGTCTTAACACGTAATTTGGATAATCATGCATGATAATATGACTGTGTCGGGGGCGGAGAGTGGTGTGTGGATAAATCTATGTAATTATTGTCAATCGTCTAACATTAACACCCAGTGGCGATCGTCCTATTTTGTTTTGAAATGTATGGAACCCTAATAATTAGAAACCATTAACGCTTTTATTTAGTTTTTAGCTGCCACTATTATCTTGAAATAAAATTAATGCCTTACTTGACATTATACACTTTCATTGCTCTAAAGTCCTCATTATTTCTTTGAAAATTAAAGTGTAAGGTAGTGCTAGTTTTCCATAGTAGACTTTAATAAATGAAATAAAGAGTGGGTTTTGTGTCATTCGTTCAAGGTTGTGTTGAGGAATCAGTGGAAAAGCAAAAATGTATGTATGACACCCTTTTTAATTCGTAAACTGTAATATACTTTTCAATAACTAAAGTTGCAGACAGGCCACCTGATAAGCGGCCGCTACGACCACAAGCCACAGCCAAGTTTTCATACTTTACATCATAGATTTTTTCTGTATAGGTAGTAAGTTTACTTTATTTCTGTCATCTCTCTAGCTCTTTATTGCAGCTTTTATAATTAATGCATCTAAGAAAATTATTGTAGAAATTCCCCGAGATGAGACGTTGGGACCACACTGAATGAAGGTAGACTACACTACATTTCACATTTACGGAACCGGCTAAGTTCAAAAATCACGCTGACTTGGCAGCAGCAAAAATGACGAAACATCATATTAATTACAAATCCGTGAAACAAATAAACAAAAACTCTGCTGTTAAACTTTGTAAAGTAGTGTTTAAGAAGTTTAAATAAACGTTATAATTTGCTCGACACCTTTGATAATCGTACTGACGGCGATGCACATCGTACAGATGAAAAGGCATTGAATTAAAGGGTGAGCTGGGTGTGACATGCCTATTGTTACACACTAATCCGTGCTATATCTAGCTGAATGATGTTACGAGCATTCATCGCTATTCAGGGTTGCTGATAGCAATCAAAACATTAGAAATCTGCACCAAAACTCAATGTTAGTTTCGGACGGCCAACAGATTACGTATTAAGGCAAACTGTAGTAACGTTTTACAGGCGGGATATTAAAAATGTGACGTTTAATGTTTTCTTTTCAATCTTACTAGGATACCTATTAGATTCACGATATTATTATAGGACTACAGGCGTAAGTTGTAGATCATCTTATTCGTATTTCAACCGACTTTTTCTAGTCATAGGTACTTGTCATTGATCGATGTGAGAACTGAACTAATTTAATCAAATCTTCATGGGGGGTATTACTGTAATTCTTTAGTATTGCTTACGCCACTAGGAGGGTTATCCGTTATCGTTAAAAACTTGATTTTATGGATGTAATTTAAAACTATTTATTTATCTAAAAAATACTTCTTACCAAGGATTTGTTGACCATCCTGAATGGATATTTTATGAACACTTGTTGATTAAACTCACAGAAAACCGTTATTTTTATATGGAATCGAGACGTTTTATTAATTAAGGACTAACAAATTGTATCTTCCTAACTGCGAAAGCAAAGATATTTTAAGGCACCATTCAAATATTTTTAAACATTTAAAACGTAGTACAATTATTATTTTTATTGTACCAGCAAAACATATTTTTCTCATTGTCCATTGCACTTCATTATTAGAATTAATAGATGTAATAAACCTATAATAAAAAAGAAGAAATATAATAAATTTAGATTATATTCAATAAAGCTCATCTCATCACAAAACCTATTGAGAGCAATTTTGTAATCTAAAGTTTATTGTTAATAATATTGTACTTACTAATATCGTTGATGATAAATTCTTTAGTAATTTCCGTGCTATAGAACGTTTGCCGATCCGTATGAAACACTAATATTCCTATTGTCGTTTGACCTCGGTGTCCTCACTTAATATTTAATTTATTCATATTATACAAGAGTTGTCCGTATACATAAATCATGTACAGGAATTGTGGAAAACATGGAAGCGTTGAACAGGCGACACCACTCGGTGTTCGAGTAGGTACCTACATAATCAGGGGCTGATAACTCTTATCTCTGGTATTAATGTGTCAACAACTATATCTCGCTTATTATTGTACCACAATAATAAGTATAAATAATAGCTATGTATTTGGTTAATGGTACGGTCAGCAAATAAATCGATTTCGATAAAAGGCGTATTAAACTTATTTTTGGTATGTTATGCTTATGGTATCTGTATATATAGATATGTATTTATTTTTAACAGTAACAAACAAATTCATTGGCCTTTAGACACATTTTAGCTATAAATAAAAAAACTACATGCTTCGTAACAAAACTCTTTCACGGCCCTATTTATGTATGACTTCAGTGTTTGTTGGAACACTTGGAACCCTCGTTGAACAGAAACATTGTAGATATGTGTTTGTCTAGTTGTTTTTACAACAAGGTAAAGTTCCTCTGTCTATTTATATACTTTTACTACTTTTTAAGACAAAATGTATCATGGGTAATTTCGCCATACTTCGTATTTTTTACTGTTACTTACATCCCCTCGTCCGTCCACAAACTATTTTCTCAAGAACAAAATAAACAATGACACTTCTTAATTTACTGGCGTTGATGTTAGATGTGTGCGGACTCCTGTTTGACCTACGTTCTTATAATAATTATAAAATAAAACCCATTTCTGGTGTTTATAACACATTTTAGCACGTCAATAACTAAACCCAAGGTTTAGATTTACAGCGTGTAAAAATAATAATTAAATAATACAAGAATCTTTAAATGATATTGTATTCCATCCAATCGTTAATTTGTTATGCTTAAACGACAGTATATTTTCAATTTACGATAGCATTTTAATTTAAGATTACCTTGTATAATTTTTCATTTAAGTATACAAAAACATACCTAACAACACCTATTAATTTTATTGATTCGTGGATATTTTCGCGTTTGCTAGCTATACTTACAAATACTATGGCAAAATTATATTCTACTTGAGATAGACATAATAATATAGTTTAGTAAATAACATCGTATTTGATCGTATAAATGTTAAAGTAATTTGTAGTCGTTGCTTCAGAACTTTTACTTTGTTCTTTTCACGATAAGTACGACATTTGTGCAAGGTTATAGGACATTTGGTTTGCGCCTGTCGATCATACCGCATTAATTAAAAACGCTAATTAACAGTTGTGTACACGAGTTGACTTGCGACAGTTATTTAGTACAGTAACGTGAGATGATGTGATATTAAGTAGGCCCCAGCTGGTTAGATAACTATCAGACAGCATCCAATATACTGCTCATAGTAAGAAGTGAAGGTTTTTGTTATTGCCATGAGTTCAAGCAGGCACCATAAATATATTGTATTTTTAAATAAATATTCAGAACCAGGCAAATGTTCTTCACACGAATATTAGTCCCACAGGATACACGAATGAACCAATGACCTGGGCACATGGTGCACGGATCCCTTTTTTTTCGGCGGAGAATGCTTTTATGCACCATAAACGCAGGCTAGCTACACCTGCGTGCGGCCGTGTGATGTTTTTTGCATATCTTCTCCGCTAAAAGACGGTCGCGGAGAAGGCTAGCACTTGTTTTTGTTTATTGTGTAGGGCAATACACTCGCTAGAGCCGGTTTAACACAGGACGACGTTATTGCTGGCAATATGTACAACACAAAAGTCTCAAAACAAAGATATTAAATAGGTATCTTAAAGCATCCTTTTGTTTCAGATTGCCGTTGGACGCAGTACACGTGACCATACCATTGATGTTGACTTGAGCTTGGAAGGCCCGGCAGCGAAGGTGTCAAGAAAACAGGCGACGATTCGACTCCGAAATAGCGGAGATTTCTTTATGTCGTCGGAAGGTAAACGGCCGATATTCGTCGACGGCCGGCCGGTACTGCAGGGGAACAAAGTGAAGTTGAATCATAATAGCATTATAGAGGTAACTACCGTCATTTTGTGTCTTTCGATCTATAGACAAAAAAAAAAGTTTGTTAAGTATGTAAATGAAAAAGTTTTTAACTAAATGCACGATTATTAAAGTATATCTACATAAGCGGTAAACTTAAGTAGATATACTTTAATAATCGTGCAATCGTGAAAACTTTTTTTTCTATGAGCAATTGAGCATGCCTGCCTGTTCTTTTCGGCTGTTCTCTGAATGGATGGAGTGTTTTTCACTGACAGATGGCTGATGTTAGAAAGCGTAACTGAGGCTAATATTATTTTGGTAAGGGATATTTTTAAGTGTACATCAAAAAAATACTGAAATGTTGAAATGTACATCAAAATAACTGATTGCACACCAAAGGTTAGGGTTAGGTTAGCAATTCAGTATTTTTTTGATGCACAATCAGTATTTTTTGATGTGCAGTTAAATACAACCCTTTTGGTAAAAAGTTTTAACATTGGCATCCTAATCAATTGATGATCCTAAATGCAATGCGGACGAAGTCGCGGTTCATCTAGTGTTCATCGCTCGCCTTATTTAAATAGATCATATTTTGCAGGTTATTTCTTTAAAAGTGCCATGTTTTAAGATGACACTATGTGCAGTTAACCTATTTTCCTTTACGTTTACTATAATTGTTATGACAAGGACGTTTTCAATAGTACGAGTATGCCGAAAAAATAATATGTAAATTTAATGTAACTTACCGACACATTTTACTAAATAATGCAAATTTATTCTGTTTATTGTAAGCAAAATTACCTGCTGGTATTTCTTACAGTTGATGCGAGTATCTTTATCTTTAACACACGTAAACGACATATTGTAATAAAGTAAAGGTTTGGAAAAATTATTTTTGTCAATATCTGTTTACATATTCTTACTTTTTAGTAAGTAGGTACTTGCAGGTTGTTTTTGAGTGTCTCGGATTGAATCGGTGAACGAATGAATGTGTACAGTCGGGCACACAAGTAGGTGCACATTTTAATGTACAGTCAAAAGCACGTCAGACGTAACACTTTGGACTTTGTACCGCTCTTATGTCGGGGGCATAAGTGCTATTATCGAACTGCAAGTGTTTACCGTGATGTGCTGTTGACCGTACCTTGATTTTATATTTATTTTGATTAAGAATTAGTTATATTAAATGCTCTCCTACTCTTTTGCGGTAGACTAAGTACTTATTCTAGCTCCTGCCAGCAACTTCGCCTGTATTATCTTCATAATGGGTTACTTATTACCAGGGTAAAAGTATTTTTGTGTTGATGTACCTATGTACGTGAACGCCCGTTTCTAGTACTAAAACATTTTAAGTGTTCTTGTGATGTGAACAAAATGCAAATTTTTTATTCTTTATATTGTATGGTATTAATTATGTTATGATATATTAAATGAGGGCGCAGCGTCTGAAGGCGCCACAAAAAGAACTTTAGCAGGTAACTCATCCCACTTGATGGAATGGCCTATTCATCCAATTAAATATTAATCATCCAATAGCAGGCACTCGTTTTCGCGCCAATTATAAGACACGCAATTGGCTGCATATTCGTGCCACAGAACAGATTTACAAGAGCATGAGCGAATTCATTGATTGTGTTGAGAACTATCTGTCACATATTGGATTTAAGTATATTTCGGAAATTGTTGATACGTTTAACGTTTACTTCATAATGATGTTATGAATGTTAATCTTCCAAAGGGGATTTGATTGTTTTAAAATAATGGACATAATAACTCTAGAGCCAATTACTGAACTAATCGATATGTTACTTCAATTTTCTATATTTTTATGGTTGCACTACCGCCGTACCGCGGAGTTGCGATTGAACATCGGATATCGCCTCGCTACAGTATTATGAATAATGATGGCGGGCACAGATAAAAAAAATTTGAGCGATTCAAATAATACATCATAATATTTTAGAGTAATTTTCAGTAGGGTCTTTTAAATTGTTAAATGGTAATGGTTCAAAATACTTTTCGTAGTAAAATCCTGTTACGACGATCGGTAACTGGTATTGTATTTCACGTGTTTCGATAAATTGTGAATTGCGCATTATTTCGCGTGCACGTTTTTTTTAACTGTGCTTTTAAAATTTTGCATTTGTCCTCAGATTGCGGGACTTCGCTTCGTTTTTCTGATCAATCAGGATCTCATCAGCGCTATTCGTCAAGAAGCGGTCAAAGTTACTATTCCTGTTTAACTATTAATTTAAAGAAACTGTATCGTAATTATAACTCATAATAAATATTTTTAAAATAACAGACGCTTTTATTTAGAACACATTTATTTGGTCAATTTTAGAACATTTTTCAAAACTATTACACACGAAAACAATATACTTATTATACCCACTGTCGACTGATAAATAGTTCACAATACACTGTTTACAGTAATATATACCACCCAACATATCAAATATACCTTTGATATACGACTATCACGAAACACCGTCACGTGCGTTACTGGCATAAAGATATGCGTTAACATTAACGACAAAACAATTATCTAAACATTTTATATCTATTTATAACGAAGTCCATAACCCTTAAAATAACGATAGTTTTAACCACAATAACCTATAATCAAAACTCACAAATGGCAACAGGGTGCAGGAAAATAATAAAAACAACAATCCACACATAGGTGCGTAGTAAGCACGCAATGTACAAAAAATTAAACAAGAAACATTCATGGGTAAACAATCTCAGTCATCAGGTTCATTTAAACTGAATGAATATTATATTTTCCTCTAGTTGCTTTCATTAATAGTTAACAAAGTATTATTCTTTTAATTCATACAGATAAATACTTTTCTTTGGGTTTGGTATGGCGCAAGAACAAAATTTAAACAATATTCATTCAGTACAGCTGATTCTCGGTCAAATGAAAAAATGATCTAAGATCAGCCTTAACTGCACACATTTTATTAGATTTTTTTTCAACGTAATGCCCTTCTCTCTTTGTACATTTTACTTTTTGTAATAATAGATTCTAACCGACAACATAATATACATTTATTTAAAACTTATTATCTAATATATTACAATAAAATCTTTAATAAATAAAACAGTCCAACATATCGCTCAACACTCATTTGACATTTTGTCATAAAATAGCTTAGAAACATTATACTTATCTATGAAGGCAACACTTGCAAAGAATATTTTAAAACATTTAGGACTTAAAAGCATATATTTGGTATATTTAATCAACACCCTGTACACAATACAAAAATAGTGTATTACATGTATAAACATTAACCTCGTTTAGGCACAATCAGGCAAAATATGAAATGGCGATAGTGTTATTTGAGATCAATTTTTATTTTATATATATCTGATTATCTAAACAAAGTTGGAAGTTCATGTGTAGATATAATATCAATCATTTTATTAAAGGCACTAAATGTATAATTTATCCACAGATAATCGTATTCTAAACTGTAGTTACTACAGTTAAATGACCGGTCGAAAACAGTTTATGTATAATAACGATAAATAACAATATCAAATATTGCATACAGTGTCCTTTTATGCAACAAAAATCCAAAAATAGTCATTTGGTGATCATGTATATAAATTACTATGATTAACAATTTTCTTTTACAGTGATGATGTTGACACATAAATATTGATAGTGCATAAAACATAATTATATTATCCTCTTTGGGTAGATTTTTTCATCAACTATTTCTTTTTGAGTATTTGCTTTGGTTATTTCACGCTTTAATTTTATTACCCACATTCACATACCTACCTATACTACACTGTAAAACTACATCATAAAACAAAATCTTTTGAAGCATTTTCTTAACTTCAAATTATTTACTATGTTTTATACACTTATTTACCTGACACTCTTTGTACTTCATCCTATGTTAACAGCACATCCATCTTTTGCAGTCAACATGTAAAAGTTTAAATATATTTCAAGTGCTTACATCTTAAATGAGCAATTCACTGACCATCGCCAATAGCATGGTCATTTCTTTGAAAACAATAATTATTTCGCTACCCATTAATAAGAATAGCATTACTGGGCCGAAATTGTAAAAAAATTATTTGTTTCTGAGCACCGTTCATATTATGACCCATAATTTGGAACGATCCTTGTGCACTTTATGGAAATCCAAAAAATATTATCTACAATAAATATTTTTACTGAAAATCAGTTAAGGCAAAAATCACTATTACACACTTGTTTGCATGAAGTGTACATTGAAAAGCATTAAGTGATTAAAAATCACTTCGTACAACTTAAAGGACAGCTTTTGTCCTATGACTTTCCATAATATTTTTTTCACTATCTTTGTTATCCATTTATTTATAAAAAAATAAACAGCAGTTTCAATATTTTTTTAGGAAAATAATGGATTGCCGTAGAACTATCCAGGCCCAGGCCGATGTGAATGAATAATTATTTATAATGTGGTTGTTATAATATAAAACCAGTAGAATTCCACACGGTGTACACAAATATTAGGTTATTGTTCCAGTATACAGGCATTCATAATATTCCTCAACAGACCATCTTACTTGTATTGAAGGCTTAATCGTTTTTCACGAGTGCCTGATGTAGTCGCATAAACCGATAGAATATGCGCATGCGCACTGTAGAATTTTTAAGCTCTGCTGGAGTGGAAACGAAATAAACGACACAGTTTCTGTCTGCCCAGGCAATTCTGGCCTATGCCAAAAAAATAAGTAAGCTCATATCGTTGGTACAGTTAGGGCCATTTAGACTATAATGTCAACCCTATGCAACTTAGTTATTTAATACAATTTACGTTACTAAACTGTATTCACATTTTATAACAAATCAAACATAATACTTCTTACGGTTAACAGAGTGCATACAATGTGCATAACCACAAATAAAATATTTGGACATATTTGTAGGTACTTAATGGCTACTCAAAATGGAATGATATGAAATAAACATTTATAATAAAATTTGAAATATATATAACAATATAAAATCAGATCAAATTGCACTATCAAACACAATGATATCCTAAATTATAATTTTTTCTTTGTTATTTTTATATCACACTTATTACGAAATTTGGCTTTGTTTTATTGTAAGTTAAATAAACTAAATAGTGAACGAACTTGGGTAACTACATAATAAAACTAATAATGATATCGTAGGAATGCATGTACGAGACCAAACAGTAGGGTGGGATTTACAACTAAATTAAGAGCTTTATAATGGCAAAATCAATATCCAGTATACTGCAAACAAACTTCCTAATAACTGTGTTTTAGTCTAATGGTATACTTAAATTGGCCTGTAGACGTATCGTCTAACTTTGGCTGTGATATTACGAATTTTGCACTTGGTATTGATTTGTATTTTTTAAATTTGTCAGAAAATACA
Organism: Mecyna flavalis; assembly: GCA_949319885.1. Classification (NCBI taxonomy): domain Eukaryota; kingdom Metazoa; phylum Arthropoda; class Insecta; order Lepidoptera; family Crambidae; genus Mecyna; species Mecyna flavalis. The sequence continues at coordinate 16,361,763 of OX439426.1, forward strand.
TATGTATTTTTTCTATGACTAAAAATGGCTTTAGTTTTTTTCCTCATAGCCATTTTATCAATAAAAGTATTTTTCTCTATGAATACCCACGGTTGCCATTTTCTACCAGTCAAATCTGGATTAAAAGTTTCTCTAACGGGCGTGCTCGCATAGTGCGACCCGTTCTCACTCTTTTTAATTACTACTTTAGGAACAGATTTTTTTGGTTTCTTAGTTTTTTCTTTATGTTTTTTAAACTGTATTTCATCAATACTTTTAAGAACATCTTCAAATAATGGTTTAGGTTTTTTCTGAATTATATTTTTTGGAACTGAGCTACATTGTCGCTCAATCTTCAACATTTTTAATTGTTTAAATTTCAGAAGACTGTGTTGTGGTAAAGGGAGTTTGACTTTAAGATCACCTACAGAAATGTCTTTAGGAGGCGGAATATATTTTTGAGCAGCTTTGGTTATTAAAGGTCTTGGTTCTGTAGAATTGCTATGATAAGTAGCGTAGTTCACATTTTCTGTAAACCTGCAACTGTTGCTATTACTTCTACTTGAATTAACATCACTTATGTGTGATACTCTCGTTCCTTTATAATTTGTTATTTTGAGTAATATTGCTGAATTTCTTTCTTCTGTTGTAGTGGAAGAAACTTCAGGAGAACTACAAACGCATGGCTTTCTAAAACTTTCACCTCCATTCAATAATATATCATCACTGCTCTGTTTACATGAATTGGCATTATAATCTCTTGTTTTTTCATGCAAATTATTTGTGCAATTAACATTTTCACATTCAAATACATTAGATTCCGTAACAGAAGAAGTCGTTTGGAAGTTATTGCTAGGATAATCACTAGCGTTTTCTGCCTCGTAACACTCTGGTATATCATCGATTACGTTGTTTTTTAATATTGGTTCCAAAATAAAACTTTGTTCTGATTTAGTAAAAATATCATCTGGCTCAGGAGGAAGATTGTGCTGGATTTTATCTATGGGATGTTTTTCAACGCTATCACAATCATCACTTGTATAAGATTCTCTATGAGCCAGTGTTCTGTTAACATTCATTTGTGGTGTGTGGTATAATGTATCTACAAGTTCTGCGTCATCATTGCACATTTTGTCGCCGTATATATATTTCACCTTTTTTGTGTGGTCACTACCGTCATTAAATATGTTTGGTTCATCATAATCCGATTCTTCCGAATCTCGGGGAGACGTTGCGGCACTTATAACTACATCTTCAGCAATATCGTCGCTGACTACTGTCTCAACACACGCTACGTCATCCACCCACGATTCTTCGAAAGATTTTTCATCAGATATTTCTAAGATAAGAGGTTGAACATATTCACCAATATCTTCTTCACTATTTTGAGGACACAATAAAATTTCTTCAGTTGTTTCAACTTCATCTTCATTTCCAGAATCACCATGAAGAGTGCTCAAACATTCTTCGGATATATCATAACAAATCTTTTTATCTCCTTCGATTTCTTCAGTAATAATACAGTTGTTATCAATAACTATACAAAATGACATATTCTCTTCATGGTACAATGAAGATATTGAGTTTCTTCTGTTGTTTTGAATATCAAATACGTTTAAAAAAGCTTTGTTATTTCTCTTTACTTTCTTGTTTAAAGGGACATGTTCACTGTTGTAAATACCTAACGCAGAATCTGAGAGTGATCGTTTCAAACAAGGTTTAGAGAAAGTAGTATCTAAAGTGAATCGATCTACTTCTTCTTGATGTACGTCAGCATGAATTTGTGTTAATGATTTTTCTATTGAATCTTCCTCACAGTCAATATCACATGGACCCTGTAACATCAAATTACATCCAGTTTCTTTGTATGAAGTTTCTGCGGCACTGCGGTCAATTCCAATACCATAAATACCCGAGTCTTCAGCATTAGACTCATCGGTTGCAATATCATTAATTATTTCTTTGCACTCATTATCAAACTTATCACTAGCCATAGCCATACCGATCTTACATTCAACACTGCTATGTGGAGAGTATTGTTCTTTAGACATTTCTGGCATGTCTTCTTTTGGTGATAGGAGATTACCGTGGTTTGCAAGATCATCTAATACATCTTCATTGTTTACTTCCTCCACAATGTTTATAAATTTATCATTGGTATGGGTTGAATCGGCAAAATTTAATGACGCATCTTCATTCATTTCATCAATACTTTCATTATTTTGTGGTTCAGGAAAAAAAACACTTGCGCATTTTCCTTCATTTCTAAAAAACAGTTTTTGTATCCAAGGAGAATATAGTTCTTTTCTTAGTATTATTTGTTTGGTAGAAGTTTTATGCTCCCTTATATTAACAGATGAGTCCACAATGAACCCTGTCATATTACATGGAATTGTTTTGCATGATTTCTCTTCGGTAGTATTACAGTCAGGAACTTCTGGATCACCTAACTCTTCACAAGTTTCTTGCAATTGATTGTTTTTGGGGGAGGCCAATTCAGTTTCAATTTCCGATGTATTATCATGGAGAGATACTGATTCCAAAATATTATCATCATTCTGTTGTTGTGTTAGTAAATTAAATTCACCGCTATGTATATCTTTAGAATCTTCATCAAATCCAGTAGTTTCCACAGGTATAGCTATGTCATATTCTCTCTCCTGCACATCAACCGAGTTTGAATAAACATTTTCGTCACTCGTTAAGAAAGTGGTTGTTTTCTTTTTTCTATTAGCACCTTTTTCTGTGTCTAGTAATGCTTCTTTACTGTCCATGGAAGTGTGGCCACTTTCTCTGTGAAGCATATGGCCATCCATACACATTTCGACATTATTTTCTTTACAGTATTCATCTTCACCCAAAGACATTTTAGTAGTATCTAAAAATTGGGATTTATCATCCAATTCTAAAAATTCACTATTTGTACTTTGTGACTGTGCGGCGATAACATCATTTTTTATATCTAGTGCAGGACTGTCAAAGTCCAGTGATGATCTTGAATTGTTTTTGTTTTGTGAAATATTGTCACAAATATGCATAGATTCTAACTTTTTATTTTGTTCATTGTGTAATTCTTGTTTAATATCAGTATTAATAATATCCAGTGAAGAATGCGTTTCCAGATATGAACTTGTATCATTATCAGATTGAGCTCTAACGTCACAGGTATGTCGGGATTTCAACTTTTCGTTTTTTTCGTTCGATTTAGTGATAAACCGATTATGTTCTGAACAACTCACACTATCGTCCAACGGCAGGGAGATAAATTCATTAGACGCATCTTCATTATTTAATATTTTAGCATCACCACGCATTTGACAAGATCGTGAAGCAGTGTTTTCTTCATTAACTGGTTTAATGTTTGCTATATTCATTTCTTTACACTTTCCATCACTATCTAACAAAGGGCAATTCATATCCACGAATGATTTAAAATTACTATCCGTTTGAACATTATTAACACAATCACCAAAAGTATTTAAAATATTATCCTCTTTACATTTGGATATTTCTCCATTTAATATATTATTTTTTGGACTGGCTTCAATGTCTAACGAAGAGCCTGCAACAACCATGGGAGAGGTCAAGTCCCTTTCAGTTTTATTTGAATTTAAATCCAGAGAAATATCATGCGATTTTAAAATTGAGTTATTTTCACTTTGTGATTGATAGTTTGAGTAATTAATTTCTTCAGTGGGTCTATCAGTATCATTCTTGATTAGTATTTTGTTACTAGAATCATCTAGGGAATTCAAAGGTACAGGTTTACTATAACTTTGATTTATATTTATTTTGGAATCGTCATTTATTTCCGAAATATAATAATTTTTCTCAATATTTTTGCTTTCACTATTATTGCACAGATCAGAAATATCAGTTGAATTTTGCAATCTATTATTATCATCATCTTTATGGATCTCAAAATTTGTTAATATTTTTTGTGGAGAATCAATATGTTTTTTATTTGGATTGAGTGAATTTTCACAATCGTTAACTCTTTCATTCTCAGAAACATGTTGAGGATTTTTGCAACTGTTTTCATCATTATTATTTGAATTCTTTTCTTTTGAAGTTTCACAACATTTATCGTTTTCTGAGCTGTTTTGTTTTGATACTTCAAACTGATGTTTTATGGGATTGGTTATTGAAGAGTTTGTAGAAGTACAATGTTCTACTACCGGATTTTTATAAGAGTTGCTATTTGATTCCACAACATAATTACAATTATTTTCTTCATTCAGTTGTAAATTTTTATTTTGTTTAGAAATATCGTTTTCATCTGACTCAGTTACGACATTATGCGGGACTGTTGTAAGGTTTATTTTTTGTAAGCTAAAATCAATAGCAATCTCGCTTGAAGATAGTTTTCGTATATTTTTATCCTCCGTTTCTTGTAAATTACTGTTTGGACCTGTTGCCTCCTGAAGTGCTTCTACCTTCTGTAAATCACTCGATTGGTTTTCTATATTGTATTCCATGACTTTAACATTATCTGGATTCTTAATTATTACACTATCAGTTCTTAGAGATTGAGAATTTATTTGAAGCAGTTTTTCTTTAGAATGTGCATCTCCTTTTTTAATTTTTCTGTATTTACTAAGTTTGGAAATTTCCTTGTCTGATTCCAAGGAAATAAGAACTTGTGACGTGGTTTCAATATCTTCACCTGTTTCTTCTAAATTAAAGTTAATATTTGGTCTAGAACTTTCAGTAGTGGTTATGACGGATTCCTTATTGGCATTTATAAATTGTTGGTTTACTTCAGGGAAACTCAATTCAATATCATTGTCTAATCTGGGCAAGGAAGCTAAGCATACACCAGAATTGCTTTCCAAATCCTGTAAACTATAATTTGGTTTTCTATTATTTGCAGCATCAGTATTTAAACATTGAGTATTTATCATTTTGCAACTGGGATTTTTATTATTTTCATTCAACATGAGTGAGTGCTCACTTTGTTTTATCACATTACAAATATTATCATTTTCATTTGCATTGCTCAACATTGGAGGTTTAATAACTAAAGGATTTGAAACTTTTTCAATAGTTCTTTCATGCAGTATATTTTGTGCAGGAGTAGCAACTTCGACGTTTAACATCTCTGGACTACATGGTTTTATTTCAAAATTACAACCGACTTCTTTATGGATGACGGATTGACTTATTTTTGCTTCTACATCGAGTGGTGAAAGTGGACGGGGTGGAAGTGCTTGTAACAATGAATGCTTTGAAGACATGTGATAATTTCTTGAGATCGGTTGTGGTGGCTTATGGCTTAAATGAGTCAAATTTGAAGATTCTATAGCTTCTTCAAAATGTTTAAGCAATTCAATATTATTATACCCCTTAATATTTTCAGGAAGTTTTGAAACTTTCTGAATATGCTCATACTTTCCAAGTTCTTCACTAGGTACATTCATCAAGCCTAATACATACAATTGCTCATGATTCTTGGCCACATCATATTGATTAGGTTGTTTGTTAACTTTATTGTATTCTGTTTGGGATATCACTTCTTTTGGATTGCCACCATTTTCTTCATCCCCTTCATTCCACATTTGTAAAAATTGTCTAACATCAATGTTCTTTTTATTTTTATTACTATTGTTTGCATGTATATCTTGTTTAGAAGACAAAGGTGATGTCCTAACTGCTGGGGGATATGCATAGTTGTATCTACGATGAAAATCATTTGGTATCATCCTATTTATTCCAGAATCAACACTTCTCATGCTAGCATTTGAGGACTGGCTGACATATCCACAATCTTCTAATGAACCTCCTTGAGTATGAGATGTATCATTGCTGGTATTAGAATCTGATGGCGAAATTGCTATTGAAGTTGGTGAAAACTGTGATGACAGTTTATTTAGAGTGGGGTTTAGTGTAGGATCAAGATGTCTAAGATGAGATAAGTAGTCAAAATTTTTGGCTGACAGATTTTCCTTCCGATAATATGAATGTGGAATTGATTGTATGTTACCTGCAGGGTAGTTTGGGACTATAACCTGATTTTTCAAGTGTGGTCTCATGTCATAAAAATTTTCAGACATAGGAAAACCTTTGTTTCGAGCTGTATCATAATCTACATACAACTTATTTTCATAAGGTAGTTTGTTTGCAGCAACTGGTTTAATAGGACCTTCCGATGGATAAGGATATATTTTATTTGGTATATTATTTCCTATCATAGGACCATATGTTGGATGTATTACTTGATTCCGGTAAGGGGAATTATATGGTCCTTGTGTAGGTCTTTGATAACCTTCCATAACTGGATCAGTCATCCTGTTATCAACATATTTCATTGATACCTGAGGATGCGCCATGTGTGGCGGCAAAGTCTTTTGCATGTCATATTTATAAGGAGGAAAGGGATGGGGAGGGTGGAATGGGTTTGCATAGTTACTAACATATTCATACCTTGATTGTGGTGGATACCTCTCCTTGATATTTGGGTACGGTTTGTACCTAATGTTACTCTCATGGTAATAAGCATCACTGTATACATGACCAGGGTCTTCATTAATTGTCCGATGAGGTCTTGTCATTGGAACAGGTCTTGGGCCTGCACAGCTAGCATATTCTGGAAACTGGTATAAGTCTGGACCTCCATAAGGCCTGGCAGGCCTCATGTTTACACCTGCAGGGTGCCACATTTGAGGATAGTTCCTTGCATTATTCACATTAGGTGCACACATTTCAGCATTTTTTTGGTCACTACCTATTTGATTCACAGCATAAGGCACATCACAGTATTTGGGCTCAGAAGTCCCATTTATCTTATTGGTTTTTGACATATTCCTGTCAAGTGCATAACTTGCATCATCATTGATCTTGGCATTGTAAGTAGGTTGCACCATAATTCGTGGCATATTTTCCTGGAATGTTTGTCTAGGTGATATATTTCCTATTGGACTTATATAGGTGGGCATTTTGTGGGGATATTCTGGAGGCTGCCGGTATGCGCTGTCCATGGGCGGCCATGGTTCGTAATGGGCCTTCTTCAGGTAGGCATCAGCGGCGGACGGCGGCGGCACTATCCTGTCGGGGCCTATGACCGCGCACGGGCGCGATGTCGCCGTCTCCACTTTGGCCAGCGGGTTTGATGACAAGTTTTCGTAAGTTTTATTGGTGTTACATGGCAGTGTAGCCGTGCTCTGAGTGAACTTACTGCTGCCATCGTTACTGCGTTCACCGAGAGTAGTTTCAGTTCTTAAATCTTTAGCATCCATGGCCTTTTATAGTTGGATGCATATTCCCACAAAATGTTAACATTTTACTTATTTGTTAGTAGGTCTTCCGTAACAATTCAATGTCCACCAAGCATTTCAAGAGTCATTTCATCGGGTGATCTGAAAATAAACAAAATATCAGCCAAGGAATGACAACTGTCAAAACACTGCCACATAAACGATGGTATTCCAAAGTATTTTAATAAATTGAGGAACTGTGAAATGAATAAATCATTTAAGATAAATACCTTTTGTATTTCTTGTTTAGAACAAAATATCAATATTATTTCCTTGGAGACACCGATTTATTACGTTCTTGCTGTCGCCCATGAATGTTTTTTTTACACACACAAAACACACAGATTATGATAAAACACAAATCAAAAAATAACGATGTAATGCCTTGGACAATGCTAAGACAAAATATTAAACGATAGCCGGGAAAATAGTTTTACGTTTTTCGGTGCGTTCCATTTGTTTTCCATTCATTTTACCGTTGATCTTCATTGAAATAATATTGCCTTTACAAACAATATCGTTTTTTTTTTTCAGAAAAATTTTTATTCCGTGCTTTTTTTATATTTTCTACTAGAAAAAATTGAATCCAAATACTTTTTTTGGATAACATAAGTAGAAGCAAATAACGGTCAACAATAGGAATGCATTTATGCTGGCCTTTTCTTGTCCGATGACATTGCATTGACAGTTGTTGATTTTTGTGACATTGGGAAATGGCAATTTGGCAATTGGCAAATGTCAGCGAGCATAAACAGTTACGGCTTTTTCGTGTAACATTATAAAACAGATAAATTATTAAATTATATTGTAATGAAGTATATATCAGTTAGTTTGATTCTTACTTTAATTTTTGCTGGCTATGTAATCAATACTATATGGACGCTAGCCGAAATATTTATTCCACCGAAATGCAGCCGTGGCGAGCGGTGTTTTTCTTCATATCTAGCTTCAAATCCCGTACAACATCTCGTTTTATACACTTCTGTAAAGGAATATCCATATACAGATGGTTCGTTAACTGATGCAGTCACTAAAATCCATACTGCAATGAAATTTGATTATCGGAATCCAACCACCTTGTATGTATAATATTCGAATTTAAATTTAATTTCAGTCTATTCGTGATAATTAATTGTTAAATTCTTCCAGCGATGTAGCCATCAAAATCCCACGAAAGACACGTAATAATGGGACATTATTTATGCATGCTGTGATGTTAGATGATAATCATTTATACAAAGACTTTGATGAGATCTATCGTACAGAGTCAGTTCATACGATGCCGTTGATAATTCATACTGAACCACAGGCTGAAACATTCAACTTGCTACAAAAGAAAGTAAGTAGGTGCAATAAAGGTTTGTTTTATTGTGTAAAGTGTACAGCATTGCTATTTCAATTTAATGTTTTTGATTTAAAAACAATTTGACCTCACAAAATTTATATACAAATATCTATTACAAAAATCTTAATTCTACCTTTTAGACTGAAGAGAAGAAAAAGAAACCACAGCTGCATGTAAAACCCTTTGCACATATAACAACTGTGGCACCATTATCAATTCTGACTGATGAGTTAAATCTTCCAGCTAAAAAGATACCCGGTGAACTGTATCCTTACATAAGGTATGATTATTTTAATACAATGATTCTTCTAATTATAATTAAACTCTCTTTTAAAATCTCACTAGCATGTGTTATATACACATGTATATAAAACATAAAAGCTAAAAAAAAATATCTATACATTTTAGTTTATTTTAACTATGTACATCAATTTAATTATTTTTATAAAAACATCTATAATAATTTAAGTAATTTTTGTAGATAAGATAGATCTAGATTTAAAAAAAAGTAGGAATTATTACAGAGTACAGTCATATGACTGTGAGAAGAAAAACAATTTTATACTGAAGTTATGTTATCTCTTTTCACAGGGTAAAGGGAGGAAAATTTCTACCAATAATTCAGCAAAATGTTTTAAAATTCCGCATGTCAAATTTGTTATTACTAAACAATAGTATGAACGAAGCAAATCTCACAGTTAGTGTTTCTCCAACGTCATATGGTTCCTTCCGGCTGGCATTGCATGTAAGGCTGGCACTTGACCAGCTGCAGTCACTGGGCTTCACCAAACAGGATGTTGATGACGTCAAAGGCATATTTGCAGACACCAATCTCTACTTATTGTCAGCTACCATTTTAATAGCAAGTTGCCATGTGAGTATGAGTTTCCTTAATAAATAATGTAATATGATTTCAGCAGAAAACATAATTTGATATTGTATGTTTTTCTGGTATTTATGTAACTTGTGTTTTTTGTAGCCATAACACTAACTTAAAATTTGAGAGAATGGATCAGATAATCTTATTTAAAATGGATAACACTGTATTTTTATATTTTTTAAACAATTTATTGGTCCTTAGGCGAGTAACATGCAGTACCATGTTATAATGTGAACTGATTTTTTTTTTAAATTAATTTGTACAATAACTGTACATACTGAACTGTTTTATTTAGTTTATTTTATCATCGTCATTTTCCTGCCCTTATCACTTACTAAGTAGAGTAAGCGCACCATATTTCCTTTAAGGAGGTGGTGATTATGCCAGTACCCACCATTGTTGCAATGACTTGGCTTTAATGATGGAGGCCTTTGCCTTGCAGTTGGACATTAATTAGGCTGGTTAAGTACCGGCTTACTTTATAGGGTGAAATATGATTGCAGCTATTGTTCGACTTCCTGGCGTTCAAGAACGACGTGTCGTTTTGGCGGCGCAAGCGGTCGCTGGCCGGGCTCTCGGCGCGAACTGTCTTCTGGCGCGCGTTCTCGCACTTTGTCATATTCTTCTACTTGCTCGATGAGAAGACTTCCTTGTTGGTGCTCGTGCCGGCTGGAGTCAGTCTTCTAATAGAGGTAAATTAAACTTAGGAGGTTAACTAATATATTATTATGGTTGTAGCGATCTTTTCATTTAACGTGAGCATTTAAAAACACACTCTTAAGTAATTGTGATTTGTGTGCCTAAAACAATGTCAAGAAAACATGTATTATCTTTTGTACTTCTGGGAAAATACATTGTAAACACAGAAGTTACACTTACTTTATTGCATTATTGAAAAACCTACATGAAATAAAAACAAGTTAGAACAGATCAACACTTATGGTAGTTCACAGTTAGTGTTGATCATTGAACAAAAAATTTATTTATATTTTTTATATTAAGGAACTCTTGAAGAAAACATTACAATTCGTAGATCTGTGGTGTATCAATGATATTATCTCTATAAGCTAGCGTCTACAGTCCGTTCAGAGTTATTTTACCTCTAGCTGTTATGTTGCCTAACCTGACAGCTGTGTGGCCATAGTTAGCTTCTAAGATTCACCACCGATACAAAATAAAAATATTTTTTATGATAACTCCTCCTAATACGTTAATTCGAGTTATATTCTAAATATAATATTATAAGTAGTCTGAAACTACAGAATATTTTTTTTTTATTACGCACGGGTGAAACCGTGGTCGGAAAGCTAGTTCTAAATAAAAGGCAATCTGTATGTTATATTATTATTTATTTTGAATAGGAATGATCTAAAGGTATAGCCGACAACGCACAATCACTATCCGATGAAGAGTCTTCAGAAATGCTGACCGATTCGGTATCTGATTCATTATTTAATTCTATTATGAATTTGTCTATTTCAACATCCATAATTCCATCTCAAAACGTTCATTTGAGTGGGTTCATTATAGCTTCGAACAATCGATACCTGTCTTTTATATATCACAGCATTCTAAACTCCATCACGTTGGGGTAAAATGTTGCACACTGGTAACCCTATTTATTTACCAGATAAGGCGGCAACTCGTTGACGAACATTTCAGATGGGAATAAAGGGCCTTTGTTGTCTTTTTCCCTTTCACAAAACTCTCGAGCTGATAAAACAATCTTTCTACCACTGCTCTTAATCCTTTTTGGCATGATGAAAGATGAATTTAATCACTTTAAATGAGAAAAACGCGAGGAACTTCGATAAACAAGAAAAACATGAATGCCAACCGAACGGAATGAGACACTGACAGCTGTCAGAGGTAAAATAACAGCTCTGAACGGACTGTATGTGTCTCGACTGTCACAGCGACTTTTGTTGATTGATTGTCAAAGCCACTTTGTTTATAATTCCTCCTCTATTAAAAACGATTAATAATGTAGTAAGTAGTATTTCTTGCCGGTTCTTCTCAACAGATGACTGCATTCCGAATCTGGTGGTAGACTCACTATATTTTTTATTTTATTTCTAACGATTCATAAGTGCCTCTTTGTAGCCTATTTGAATAAAGCATAATTATATTGATTTGGTTTTTTAAAGCTTATCTCCTAAGTGTAAATATTGACAAGCTTCGTATTTTTCAGCTGTGGAAGGTGACCAAAGTCCTCCACCTGCGCGTGGCGTGGACAGGCTGGCGGCCGCGCGTGTACCGCGCCGCAGTGGCCAGCGACGCCGCCGAGCGCAGCACGGCGCAGGCCGACGCGGAGGCCATGCGCTACCTGTCCATGCTGCTCTACCCGCTGTGTGTCGCTGGGGCTGTGTACTCGCTTGTCTATGAGCCGCATAAGAGGTTAGTACCAAAATCCGCTATATGTCGCTACTTAGCCATAGGGTACAACTAAAACGGGATTGGTTTACTTTGACGGAAGACGTCAATCCGCCATCATGAATGTCATGCCATCTAGCGGATTTTTGATTCTGAAAAATCTTTATTTTTTTAAACCACATCAGTTAGCAGACTAACACGCAGGCCCACCTGATCAATCCGCATATTAATATGGCAAGCGTTGTGATTAAGCCACTATCAAACCCCGTCAAAAAAACATACTCACTGGTTCGGGACAGAATTTTTTGAGAAAGAAAGAATTTTTGTCCTGCCTTATGGTTAACCGGTGGAAAATGCTTTATAGAGTTAAGTTCGCCAATTGTACTTTTTTGTGCAATAAACTAAATATGTAATCAATTTTGGATATGTTCCAGTTGGTATTCCTGGGCCCTACACAGCGTAGTGAACGGGGTATACGCGTTCGGGTTCCTCTTCATGCTGCCTCAGTTGTTCGTGAACTACCGGCTGCGGTCCGTTGCGGCGCTGCCCTGGCGAGCGTTCATGTACAAGGCGTTCAACACGTTCATCGACGACATCTTCGCGTTCATCATCACCATGCCCACCGCGCATAGGGTGGCCTGCTTCAGAGATGATCTCGTGTTCCTTGTCTACCTCTATCAGCGCTGGTGAGTTTTTTTTTATTATTCTTTATTTATTTCGGGACTTTTGATTAACTAGGTAATTAGTAGTATTCCTACCCATCGTACCATAACCTACATAACATACATTTTGAGATTTTTGAGCTAGCGCAAGCGGGAGAGCCTCAATAGTTCAAAAATATTGTTGCTAAGTGCACAGCAGCTTGAGATGTAGGGTCAGCCAGTATATTTATTGAATGTACCTAGATCGTAAGTTGGTTGGAATTAAGGGGCATTCTTTTGTTTTAATAACCAATATTTATAATTTTTTAGTCTATTAACGACATGATCAGCCCCCCTAGACAAGCGGCATTTATGACGTTCGTAATAGCTCAATTTGCGATAGCGAATGTCAAATCCAAACGTCATTGGTCAAATCCCATACTTTCAACACGTGACTTTTCTATTGCATCTGTCAAATCCATACAAATTGGACTTAGCGAAATTCGCCAGCTATGAAGCGATGTCATCTTGTCTAAGCCCCCTGGTCTTAACTCTAAGCAAATTTGTACCGACGATAGCTGGTAAATCCACACTACATACATTAGTATAAATACATCCTTACAAATATTATACTGCTTTGGTGTAATGATTGCCAAGTCAACTAACAGACGCCAGCCTGACCAAAACAAACATTTGTGTGCATGAACATGTCTGTTTGTGTCAAATGGGTTAGCAAAAATCGGGTTACTCTAGGTTTTAATTTTTTTAGTATGAAACTAACGTCTAACGAGTATTGTACCATTTTACAATCCTGATTAAATGCGCGAACTTTTGATGGCACATGCCAAGGCACGTTAGTATAGTTTAACAAATAGTCTTAATTCTAGAATACTTGGGGCAGTTGTGTCATTATTGTTGACTGTGGTTCTAGAAATGTTATTTAGCGTTACGGTTCCAAAGTTAAAATGAACAAAAATAATAATAATTTACCACAATAACCGAAAAATGGTTACAGTTTGACCACATTTCTAGGTTTTTCTTAAATGCCCATAATTTCCAAACTGCATAGGATAGATTTTTTTTCTGATTTTTCTCATGATGGTTACAATCAATCCTGTCACCCCGTTTCAGCTTGACGTTGAGTTCTGGGACACCCTGTATATGTGTTTACACAAAACGAAAATTACGCATGTTTGTTAGTTGTGTGGCACTGATAGACAAGCGCGCAGCCCACGTGGTGGTAGCGGTTCTATTGAGGCGCACTTAAGAACTATATCTACTATAGGGTCTTCCTTACTTTATACGTTTGATGTTATATTGTTTTATGTTTGTAGGTTATATCCGGTGGACAAGACGCGTACTGACACTGCATCTAGCATGGATGAGAGCCCCGAAGAACTGGAACCGGTGAAACAAAAGGAGGAATAAGTTGAATAGTTTATTAGTGTTGTTGTTACATGTCTAAGCAGGGTTGAGGCTTGCACACTCTTGATGTATTCATACAGGAAACAGGTGGGTCTTTATTTTTTAATAGATTTTACTTTATCATTTTAACGAAACGATTGTCAATGAAATTTGGTTTGGATTGTTATTTATTAATAAAATTAGTTTGTATTTAATCTGGAACTCTAAGGTTGACCGACCGCTCATCCGTTATTTTGAAGACGTCTAGTACGATTATCAATTAGTTTCAAGTCAGACTCAACAAATCCGTTTGTTTGAATTTATTGACTCTTGAATGCCACGTTTTTATAGCAGGGATATTCATTTAATTAATTTTTTAACGGTTTTCTACATTATTATGTGGTTGACCTTATGGAGTTCTGATGTTGGAAATTACGATATTCATCGACTTTATCTTTTGCATTTGTTTTGCGTTCAAGTTTCAATACAGCGTAAGAGAATGATCGTGTTGTGATCCCACCCCAATTTATGTTGTCTAAATGTCTGGAATTTAGTGAAATGATACAAAAAAGTATGTGTGGAGTTTTGAAAGACTTTTGAAATTGGCCCCATTACAAATAATGAATTAAATTATATTAGGAAATAAATAAAAAAATATATGTTGGTGCAGTGTTCTATAACTGGTAGAGGCTTGTAGAGGTCAGATGACTGCCACTCGTAGAGGCTGCTCTTAGGTGCTAACTCGAACGCGCCATTTTTATTTGATTGATAAGAAATATTTATTTAATTTCAAACACAAAAAACGGTAAACAAATAACAAAAATATGCGTAAAGACGGAAAATTATAAATAAATGGAACTTTTTTTTATATAAAACAGTCTTAACAAGGAATTACGGAGAATGCTGAGAGAGGTTACTGTTTAATTACCACTCTATTATTCCACGGTCTGTTATTTCCTTCTATAAAAAATCATTTATCTGTTACTGTACTGCCTGTTAAAAAAGTCACATAAACAGTAACAATACGATGTTGTTTGTCTGTTTACGTTTATATCAATTAATTGAAAGCAAGCATTAGTGTTTACCGTACTTTAACCGGGCATTTAAAAGCATCAGACCCTTATTTAAATATCTATACAAATATATTTGAGCGCAAGCCAATATATTCCCTATTCCAAATGAATAGGGTACAAATTAATTTGCTGTTAATGTTCACGCTCAAGCAATCATTCCAGTGTAGTCTTGCTCATTATAAATCCTAAGTGGAAAAGATAATGTTATGAAATTAAAATAATACTTCCCTATCTTGTTATCGGATGTTAAAAATTATGTTATAGGAAATATTAAAGTAAGTAGCTAATAAAGATGTATACTATTGTGTTGTCATGTATGTAGAATGACTAGTAAATGTATTGGTTTGTGTATTGTACTGTGTACTTATGAAGTTTTTTTTCCGATTTTTACCAAATTATGCGACTTTTGGACGCAATGTTGCAAGGATGCTTTGAAGAAACGTTTCGTTTATATATCTGAAGTAATTTATATTAAAATAAAAGTAAAAGTTGCCTTAATATAGAGTGAACAGTATGTTATATTAAGGAAACGACGTGTTTTAAGGTTCTGAAAATCAGCGAAGCCTTCAGTATGGTAGCATAATAAGTTGTGTCCACTGTCCCTTAATATAGGACGTCGTGCGTCTATCGTCAACTAAAGTAGCATAAAAAAATAAGTAATGTGTTTGATTTAAAGATAATTTTTTGAAAGCTTCATGATGTTTATTCTTTTTAAATACGTCTCTCGTCTTAAATGACATACTGTATCATTTTGATTATTATGATTTTATTTTTACAATATCCGGGATTTAAATTTAATTTTGTACAGGGTGTAACAATTACAACAATTGTTCAGTGATACATTACTATTTCTATTTTTATAAAATTATGCTGTCAATTTTGGAGACTAAATACAGGTTGTATGGTTAAAGTATAGCACAATATTATTTGTGATTGTCATTTATAAAATTGTGACAATTAGGCGTGATTGTTTTTAATTATTCTAGAATACATTAAAAATTAGCTTAAGGTTGATGTCAAGGAAAAATCTGTCTGGTTAAGTTATTCCGTCCCTCTATTTTATTTTTATTTAACTCTGGTCCGCCACTATTCCTACAAACCGATTGGATTTCTAAGGAATTAGCAGATTCTAAAGGGTAAGCCGTCTTTATCATAATATCTCTGCCTAACCTAACCAGCCAATCTGTATCAAATGAGTACAGTTAATGCTGGCCATACACCAAGCCTATCGTCAAATCGGCTTGAAGCGATCGATGTGTGGGCGAGGATTGGCTTGATAACTCGAGTTGTCAAGCCAATCCACGCCCACACACGGTCAAATTGGTTTGATCCAATCGATCGCTTCAAGCCGATTTGACGATAGGCTTGATGGTGTATGGCCAGCATTAGGCATAAATAAGCTTGCGTTAAACTACTTCCATTACTTAAAATCGTCTCATAGTTTAGATTTGATTGTCAATAGCTCATACTACGACTAATAAAATCTTATGAATAATATAGCTATAACAATATAAAATGTGGTTAGCAAGAAACTATGATGTGCCTCTCATTTAAATAAAAAAAGACTTATACCAGCCAGAGATAACTTTTGTACTTGATATTATTTGTGCAATAACATGTTTGTACATTTATAATATTTACAGTTGTGATACTGAAGCATCGACAATGAGAACTACTTGTGTATATTCAGTGACAATTCTAGATATTCTTTGAATTGTTGTTAGTAATGTATAGTATAAATATAAAAATGGAAAAAACACCACAAAGATGTAATATTTACGTATTTATATTGTACTTATTCAAATTTGATAGTGCAACATTTTTTGTGTGTTGAAATTATAGAAACGATAGTTCCAAGTGAGGGTAAAGAGAATATTGAACAATAAGTTATTGAAATAATTTTAATTTGATAATTTGCAATGTATTCGTATTTTTCGTATGTCCTAAATTGTAATATCTATTCTAGCTAATTTTTTTTACTTCATAACGTGCTAATTCATTATGCATATACTTTGCTTATATTATTTATTTAGATGGTATTTAAAAGTATATTGTTATTAAAAATGATATTTTAAAATATTGTCACAGTAATTGTATTTATGATGACGAAATTAGCGTACTTATTGTATAGTTAAAGGATAAATTATTTATTGTCTCTTTTGGTGAATGGTACCCGAAACTGACTTGCCAATATAATGCATTTATTTCAATTATATATTTTATTTATTACCCTCAAGACTATATAACGAGAAGAGTAAGTCGACAAAAGTGTATTACTTCCATGTTAATAAGCGTCAGTTTTAATTTCGGCACAGGTTTCACAAGTTACTATGGATAGTAAAAACTTAAATTAAAACTGACGCTTAACGACATTTTTCACTAATAGGTTAATCGAAAAAAAACTATAGATCATGAGTGAGAAAAAGATGGCTATAATTAAATAATGTAATCTTCAGTATAGTATGGAATTGCAAAACCTAAAAATTGGTGGTTTTAGAGTTAAAAAAAAGCCTTGATGAAATAACTGTAACAACCCACAAAGCGAAATATACCATTGGTTATGGTACTTCTCTGGACTTGTATTTTATATTGATATCTTGTGAGTGGAGTGAATATACATTTAGTCTGCAACGTAATTCATGGAGTGCCATGATTGACTGGCGCGTGACATTGGACTGAATGACAGTAACCAGATATAGACGTGGATTGGCAGCCGCTGGCATCTGGCAGAGCGGCTAAAGTGCACGGTTCAACGACTCCGAGAAAGTAAAAGAAAGAATTGTAGTCAATATTGAAGATAACAAATACTTGTAGTGACAACTTTTAGAGATATAACATTTATATAAATACAAACGATATCTCGACGACTGATTTGTTTAATAGCCCTAAGTCCACTAAAATCCTCATTTACACCGGAGGTCGCGCGTTCGATCCCTGCACGATATGAACGTTGATGTGCATGAACGAACATGTCTGATATTTCGGTGTGGGTGTTTCTAAATATTTGCATGTATTTACAATAAAAGCACCTAGCACCAAGATTGATGGCGCTGTATTAATGATTTTCAAGGATATTTATTTATATCTTTGTCACCAACGTGAGAAATAGCAGTTTACAGCTGTTATTATGTAACATGAATTGCATCTAATAGCGCAGTAGACCGTTTCCTTTCCACGACCTTGTCATTTGATTGTCTCCACGTGCAAACTTGTTTCTTCCTTTTTTTATCTTGCACTTTGGTTTCTGACTAGGCACTTTTGGAATTCTTTTGCACATTCTACTTTTGACTGGTAGGTTAAAAGATAGGCATATAAGCCTACTTATATCCTCAAAGGCTGGTGACAAATGCAACGTTTGTCGGCGTAAGTGTTGTAAGCGCTTTTTACGTCTACTACTGCACCTAAAGCCTTAATAATGCCATTATAATTGTGTCAATCCCAATTCAATATGAGATGAATACTTATTTGATGTAATCCTCGCCCAACGTCACAAGGTCACTTTAGATACTGTAGTAGGTCTTTTCCTCATTCGCGACCTTCGTTGGGTCATTGTTCTAAACCAATGCCAATGTGCTATTGGCCTCTATTTTATTAGATGAATGGACCGAAAGAGGATTCGGGTTCTCTGACCGATAGTGTTATTTTATTAATAAAGGACGTTAAACGTTAACGTTAGACTTAGGTACATAGTTAGATTTATTTTGTAATTTACTACTATGAATGTTTTGGTTTAACGAGAAGAGGCAAGTTTTTAATCTTTAGAAGTGATTTTTGCAAGTTTTTTTTTCAGAATCGGAACGCCTCCGTCCACTTGGCTCCCATGCTTCGCTCCCATGGGATCCAAAAATAATTTTTTCCGCCTCTTGAATCCCATAGGATATGTCGTAGAATCAAGGGCAGAAGATTTCTTTAAATATTTTCACAGAAGATAAATTACCTTTTCTATATACCTACATATGAACAGTTTGCAATGGGTGCATAAAAGGTCAGTTACGAAACCGAAGTTTGGGTTACCATAAACTGTTTCCGTATGTGTACAGAGTTCAAAAATTCTAATTTTTATAATCGTTATTACTATGTTTACTGAATAGTAACTGCTGTTCCTATAGACTGATAATCATAATTACACATACCAAACTCAAGTCGCTAGGATGTATTATTCTATTGGTATCAGATTAATCCTCACGCTGGACGAAAAGTAGATAGGCTGAGTGATTACGGCGATCACAAAACAATGTCAACATTATAGTTACTAGCGCCGTACCGTAGCGGACGCGCGCGCTTCTTTCCGTATCGCGGCGATTTGTTTATAAATCAACTATTCTATTCGGACGATACGCAAATAAAACCATGGATATTTTCGATGTATTACTTCACACCGGTCTCATGACCGGTGCTCTGGTGACATATTTACTATTTTTTAGGAAATCGCACACGAAAAAAGGAGAATACAATGTGCCGGGTACGTAATAGTTACTTGATTATTGTTATATTATAAGTCATTTGTATCAGTGCTGTGATAAGAATATTGCACACGTGCTTGATAAGAATGCCGGTGTTGCGACCAGGGTCGATTTAATATGTATTAATTACCTAAGAATTATTGATTGTGGTAACTAGGTATTAGTATTTTTATGATACGTAATCGTTTAACACCTGCAATCTGCTGTAAAAACAGTCTCACTGTCCAATTATTTTGTTGACCTTACTTCATTTTGCTAACAACATGATTTACGATGTTCGGATGTTCCTAAAATTAAAAATAAAATATTTTATATTTATGGGTTAAAATCTCATTCCCATAAATATGTATGTTTTAAATTTTTGTTACATATTATGAATTATTTTGACCAAATAAAGTCAGTCATACTTATTATTATTATGTCCAAACTCCAAACGTAAATATTTGGCACTAAATATGCATTATATTATTATGTAATGCGTTGCGGGTACACCATCTTACTAGGAAATGCGAAATGCAAGTGCAACACAGCAGAAAGTAAATAACTACTTAGATTTAAGTGTTGTATGGTGATGGTAAGTTTTAATAACTAGGTTACCGCTCTACAATTCAATATATTCTGATTTAATTACATAATCAGCTTATATTCCATGGTTTTTGTTCAGTTTTGTTCTAAAACATTATCACAAGGCCGTTGCTGCGCGTTATTGATGCTGCTCAATTACTATCTATCGAGGTTGTAGGAGCATAAATACATATGAATAACACGCGCGACATCATATTATTATGATGAATATTTGTGGCTATTAAAATAGAATCATGTTTTTTATAAAGTGCACCTCAGGAAGATATCTGTCAAGAGGTTGCACAAGAACGAATGCGTCTAACTCGGACCCTAACTCTTTCTAGGTCGCTGCGCAATCGTAGTTTGTTTTAATCATTTACATTGATTACGCAAACACTTGTCAAATATCTTTTAAGGTCATTCTCCTGCGCAGCTGTGCAGGTCATTGAACTTATAGTAATTTGAATTTAACTATCAACGTTGGAGCCAGGTTGGAACTACCCGCTGAAGTTGCTCTGGGCGCGGTACTACGCAGTGCGGCGATGGAAGTCACGTTTAGCGAAGGGTACCACACCGGAGCTACCTCGCAAGGACCTTCGCGAAGGATGGGACTCCGTGACCCTCCGTGCCACCTCCCCGGACGGTGCTGCGATATTCCTGGAGATCAGGAAGCAGTGCGGGCGCAAGCCGGTGGCTGAGGTCGTGGTGCATGTCAAGCTGACGGATGGAACCACTTTCGTTTCGCCTCGTAAGTTTTTTATTTATTTATTTATTTATTCAGTAAGGTACACCAACAGCATATTATATACACAACAAACACGTACATATGCCTATTATAGTACACAGCATTCAAGGTAACAATGACAAGTAACAACATACAACATTTGTTCCTTGGTTATTTCTGGAACTCTTTACATTATTGCTTAAGCTAACTATTTAAGTACTTTGGAGTCAGAGCTATGTAGGTACATGATGTTTTCCAATATGTTGCCGATGACTTGGATATCATAATTATGTTGACCACTGTACATTTTGATATATTTTATCAATGTTATATTAGTAATTGCGGTTTGTCCCTATTTCGTTCCATGCATGTTGTTTAATATACTCGTATTATTGCAGAAGTACCAAACACAGCAGTGGGGGCGTGGGAAAGCGTTCCAGATGCGTGGAGTGCCGGTGGCCTTAAGTTCCAAGTGTTGGAGGACCAGACTCGCTTGAGGATTCTGTTCAACGGAATGCTCACTAACGTAAAGGACGGCACTACGCAACATGCAAAGTTGAACATAATGTACGTACATATCGCACACCCGGTAAAAAACTGTCATAACACAAAAACAGGCTAATCTCACCCCTTGCAGTAAAATATTATTTTCCTGCAAAAAGTGAGATTATAATAATATTATTTTACTGAAAAAAGTGAGACCAGTCTTGCCTCTACGTTATGACAGTATTTTAGCGGGTGTGCGATAATGTCGTCAATTATTATTAAGTAACAAAATGACTCTTCCAGGTTTGGCTATTTTTATGTTATGACAGTTTTTTACCGGGTGTGCGATATTGTTTTTTTTTATGTCAGTGGCGGCAAACAAGCCAGCGGGTCGCCTGATGGTAAGCAATCACCGCCGCCCATAGACCTCTGCAACACCAGCGTCGGCTTTTTAAGGGGGGATGTGGGCCTTCGGCACTCTCACAAACCAGACGAAATACCAAAACACAATAGTAGTCACTATTATTTCACGTTGGTGTTATGTGAGGAGGGGGGGGGGGACTTCCCCCGACGATCCGGCCCATTAGATACTGTAAAACAGCATGGCTCTACCAGTAAATATATTATTGGGAGTCGATTTTAAAATATTCTTTTGAAGCATTTTTTCCTGTGTACCATATCAACATATTAACGTTGCCATTGTCTTACAGAAGGTAGAGTGATATTTTAGTATCAAGTGTCTGTAACCAAGAGAGTATGGATGAAATTGTCTATTTTCATATGTGCTTTTACTAATTTTAAAGCAATCTGTCTGTCAAATACAATTATAAAAAAAAGAGTTGGTAGAGATTGAATGCTGGTCTCTAATACGAGCGCAATTATGAAGCATTATTTACTTAATAATATCAGTGGGGATAGTGTCAATAGAATTCGTAAATAGTTCTTGATTATTTCAGTTGGATTGCAGCTTCTGAGGTGACTAAGCACCCTCAGGACTGGAGTGATCAGCTCGCTGCTGAAGCCTTGGCGGTGGAGGTGTGGCGGGACGCTAACTGGGCCGATATGTTGTAAGTTATCACTGCTAATGGAAATAAAAATACATGCAACTCTGGTTGTGTTTGTAGCTCTATAAAAAAGCTGGGTGACTTTGGATTCGTCAGTTTTCAGCCGAAAAACGTTCACTTACATAATAGTAAGAAGATCAGATGAAGACCATTCGCAATTAATAGTAATGGGACTAGACATTTTTTAATGTTAAGTTAATTACTGGATTTGTTAAGTTAATTTATGGACTGGATTTTGCTATTATGCTAAAATGTAAGTTAATCGTCGTTATCATATCAGCATAGTATGCGAAACGATTGAAATCAAGAATTGCACAGTTTTATAATATGTATGTATAAATTTATTTTGAGTTATCATCGTGAGATTCAGTGATTAACAAATCATTCCCTAAATAATTTAACGTGAGTAATGTCATCACTGCAACTCTTGCTATGCCTGAGTATTGTTAGCGATGATGATGTCGGTTATTATCTGTGGCCAAAACTGCATATAAATGTTAATGAATCATCGAGCATTTTCAAGTTCATTATAACTACGCTAGCGTATCGAAAGGCCCTGAAAATAGATCTAAATTTTATCGGTCAATCGATATTATTATCAATTATTTAAAAGTAGGTATTTATCGCACAAACAAAGTACTCGTTTGAGATGTTAAAATTGTGAACTTTATCTGTTATTTTGAGCCCCCATAAGTGTTGCTATTTATTCAATACTTTAATCAATTTGCGTGCTTTTGAGATAGGTTATATTGGTCAATGGTCATACGTATTCTGCTACAGTAGTATCTAATCTAAAGCTTTAATATTCTGGACGCAATCCAGGGTCAGTTGCAACAATGTCCTGAATACCGTATTAATGAGTTTGAATAGAATTATCTCTCTCAATTAACACATGCAGAATGTTTAATTAATGAAGTTAAGCTTCTTCGTGGATTTTCTTAATTACTAGTTTTTGGCCTTAGCTTCGCATTTGTAGTACAGATTTTTAAAGAACATGAGGAGTTTTAAATTACTACAATAAAATTAAATAATAGCTGAATTAGTGTCGGTTTTTTCGGACACAGCTCGGGTTTGTGATCACTAATCCGCATTTGGCAAGCGTGGTGATTAAGCAAGTTCCTTTCATTGTTGCGATGACTTAATTTCATTGATGGGGGCTTTTGCCGTGCAGAAGGGCATTAATAGGCTGATACTCTGTTTATTGTATGAATGTTAGAGAGTCGTAGATTTTAAATTCAAATCTATAATAAATGTACCGCAACCTAAAATTTTTAATAAACCACAAGTTAATTCGGGCAAGAATGTTTTGTTTCATTATGACTTGGTTGTTATATTGTCAGTGTGTGACGAAGGCAGGTGACTGCAGTGCACGAGTCTTTTATTTGATACATTATTTCTCAGTTGTTTCTTTGTCAGGGGCAAGTTGAAGAAAGTTGTATGGCTGCAGTGCAACTATCTTTTATTTGAAACATTATTTCTCAGTTGTTACTTTGTCAGGGGCAAGTTGAAGAAAGTTGTATGGCTGCAGTGCAACTATCTTTTATTTGAAACATTATTTCTCAGTTGTTTCTTTGTCAGGGGCAAGTTGAAGAAAGTTGTATGGCTGCAGTGCAACTATCTTTTATTTGAAACATTATTTCTCAGTTGTTTCTTTGTCAGGGGCAAGTTGAAGAAAGTTGTATGGCTGCAGTGCAACTATCTTTTATTTGAAACATTATTTCTCAGTTGTTACTTTGTCAGGGGCAAGTTGAAGAAAGTTGTATGGCTGCAGTGCAACTATCTTTTATTTGAAACATTATTTCTTGGTTATTTTACTTATTTAACGCCTCGATGGTCTAGTGGTTTAAGTACCGGGCCGAGATCTCGGGATCCTGGGTTCAATTCCCGGGTCGAGCTAACTTTGTGTCGGTTTTTTCGGACACTGTTCGGGTTTGTGATCACCAATCCGCATTTGGCAAGCGTGGTGATTAAGCCAGTACCCATCATTGTAACGATAACTTGATTTCAAGGATGGAGGCCTTTGCCCTGCAGTGGGACATTAATAGGCTGATTACTTTACTTATTTGACTTATTTATTGTCAGAGGTAAGTGGGAGGAAGGCGGGTGGCTGCAGTGGGGCGCGGCGCAGGGCCGGTTCGAGGCGTTCGCGGGCGGCGCGGCGGCCCGCAGCGAGTACGTGCGCGTGCGCGGCGTGCGCGAGAGGCGCTGGGCGCCGCACGGCTGGGAGGGGATGCGGAGATCGCTTACACTGTCCGCTGCGGCTGCCGACGGCATGGCAATACAGATCAGGATCTTGTCTTACAGCAACGTTTTGACGCAGTGAGTATGTTGTATAGCCTGATGACCAGGAATAAAAAAAACCTGCTCTGGAGGCGCCACATAAGCTATGATTATAGCAACACTGGGTTGCTATGGTTACTCTCACAAATAACTCACAATATCCAATAGTAACAAGGCACCGTAGACAATTGATATCATACTTTGACAGAATAACAAGTTGGTGGCAGGGTATGATCAAATTGGTCTTGTGTCTTATTAAGGGTTACGGAGGTCAGATGACAGTCGCTCCAATGTAATAACTATGTAGACTTGCGAAATCATCATAGTGCAAGCGTACCCTGATTATATCGCAACAGAGCGCTTGAAGACAGATGTTAGTGTCAGGCAAGCATTAAAGGATAGTCAGCTGACCATGTTTATTGGAAGAGACTAAAGTTTAGTGACTAAAGTATAAGCAATGTAATCAATTATGTTAACGTCATAAATGCAAAAGTATGTAGGTACTGTCATACTGTGTATACTGTGAGCTCAGACCAAATAAAAAACCAAGACGGAACCTAACGAACAACGCATTGAAGACAGAAAAAGCTGACGTAGCTGTGTACATACACAAAAACTGACGTAGTTTTTACATGTGTGCGTGTCACCAGCCAATCACAGATCGCGAGGGTCACGAGTCATTCAATCATCAATATCACTGAAAATATGCCCAGTTGTGTAGTGAAACGGTGTAAAAACCATTTCGGAAAAAATAAAAAGCTGGATGGAATCACATTTCACACGTAAGTCAAATTGTAAACTAGTATTTTCACAACAAATTAAATGATGTCCATCTGTCAACTGTCAAATAACGTCAAATGTTATCAACGCAAGTGTTGCCATGCAAATTAAAATTATTTCTACCTGTTATTTGGGTAACATGCCACGTAACGTAAAGTTATAACGTTATTTGTGATTATTATTAAAAGTTTATAAAACGAATCGAATTTGGTATGTTAATTCTATTTAAAGGATTAATTGTTATATTTAATGTTAGACGTTAATTTTTAGATTTCCAAATAAAAATCCCAGTTTATTAAACTAATCGAATTAGGTATGTTAATTGTATTTAAAGGATTAATTGTTATATTTAATGTTAGACGTTCATTTTTAGATTTCCAAAGATTTAGATTTCCAATTTATAAAGATATTCCCGCGGGATTACATCCTATTGTTCACGCGGGCGAAGCCGCGGGCGGAAGGCTAGTAGTACCTACTCTAAATATACACGAAACTTAAATACTCGTAAGTTTTATTTTTACTAAGTTTTTCCTATTTTCTTCATACTTCCGCCACTACTTTTATAATATACTTAAACCTTAAGTCAGAATAATTAGTGACCTGAGAACGTGTTTTTATTCCAATTCGATAAATAACGTTATAAATTTTATAACACTTTAATAACGTTATAACAACTTAAATAACTTTGGGGTAATATGAATTCATATGGCATCACCGGCACGCACACATCGAATGCAAAAAAGTGTCTTCAGTGCGATGTTCGGTAGGTTCCGTCTTGGTTTTTTATTTGGTCTGAGACTGTGAGTTTTGAAAACTGGACAAGTTGTAAATAATTGTCTTACTTTAGAGAATTTGAAAATTCGTAAAGTGAGTTATGATCTAAGAGATTTTGAAATGTATGCTCTGTTCCAGTTTTTTTTGTCATTTGCAGATGTGTTTCCGGTACAGTCAGACTGCCCAATACGAAGGTGAAGCCTATGATCGGCACCAATCTAGCTATTACGGACTTTCCCGAAACTCCTGACAAAATTAAAGACGCTTTTACTTTTAATTTAATTAGTAAGTATTAAAAGTTTGTAAATTTTTCTTTTAAATATCATGTGAAAACTATGTTTAAACGATCGCATACGCACAAATAAGCAATGGTCAGAAATACGGGCAGTGATCGTGACGTGATCTGCCCGTATTTCTGACCTATGTGTCTAATACATGCCCTGGGTTTCTTAAACACACCCTAAAGTCTAATAATTCATTTCTCAGGAGAGATGGTTCATAATAGTATCCAGATGAAAAATTTAGCGTTAAAAATGTGTTTATAGTATCTAACTAATCTGGTCTTGTTTCCCTTATAAGGGTACGGGGGTCAGATGGCAATCGCTCCATTGTAATAACCAGGCCTGTCAAATCTAGGATCATAGTCGATGCGGACCCTGACCTCCATACTGGATGATGATGAGTATCTTACTAATCTACAGGCATGTACAGGACTCACTAATTTTGTTTCCAGTTGATGATCGTGAAATGCGAGTGGTGGTCCGATGCAACAACGACGGCGGTCGGCTGCTGAGCGGCGAGCCGGGTCTGCAAGAGACGCTTTACTCCACACTATACGTGGATATCGACGGCGAGCCCGGTGCGGGGCTGCTCGAACTAGGATACGTGCCAAAAGGTATGATGCATACGTGCTCAATGCATTATATTATTATCTAGTGTTCCGTTCGTGGTTTTGGTTTATATGACGATAACCCACATGGATGTGATATTTTTACGGGATATAATAGCCTATGTAATTATCCAACTCTCAAACTATCCTCATTCCAATCGTCTGTCCGGGGGTCTATTGCGACGTGAAAGATGGACAATCAAACTATTTATATTTTCTGTTATTCTGTGGGAATTGAGAATTATCCCGGGATATAAAGTAGCCTCTGTCTTTGCCCAAGGTTTAGTCTAGGTATGTTTGCATCAAATTCATTAAGATCAGTTTAGTGATTTAAGCACTTCGCATTTGTAACATTGTTATGTAGGTATACGAGTAAATATGTATAAAAAGAAACATTGGATATAAACCTAACCTAAAACCTAGTGTGGTGGCAAAAGATAACCAATTCGGTAAATTTTCTTCGCCTATTTTGACTGTAGCATATATTTTATTGGAAATAGAATGTGTTGGAGTTGAGTCTAAAGACGTTTGTTCCACTGCCCGCTACCCAGGTTTTCCCTTCACACCCGGAAGGAACAACCCGTTACCTGCCTAAAGGCGATGGACTGGCTTTTGATTGTAGCATCTCCTAATCGATATTACATTCTTCAGCGATAAGAGATCAGTCCGCAAAGCTATCTCCCCCGCGTCAGCTGCGCTGGCTGGCTGCGAGCGAGGTCGGGTCGGTGGGGTACTGCGCGCCGTTCGAGGCCCGCGCCGCGGCGTGCCCGGCGTACGTCGGCGGGAAGGGCGCCTCGCTCGCCCTGTTGACCTCGCAGCAGAATAGCGAGGTGAGAGCCACAACATGTAGATAAAGACGTAAAATGTCGGTTTCTTGAATTTTTCCCTTTAATAATAACTTCTTTATTTGACAAAAAAAAAAAACATGTGTATTAACTAAAATTAGGTTTTCAAGCATAAAAATGTGCATTGTTTGGTTTGTATTTTATGAATTATTTTCCATTGAAAAATCTTTGCAATTCATATGTGGGAAAAGTAATGAAATAAATAATTTAGTCTCCGCTTTGCCTCAAAAGCCGTATCCGCCATATTGCCAGTTATAAAAAAACATATTTTATCAGGGCTACCGAGTGCCTCCAGGCTTCTGCATCACAATCCGAGCTCTCGAGAAGCATTTGGAAGCTAACCCTGAGCTGATGAAAGCAGTCCGCGAGATCGAGGCTGCTAACGAAGATTACAAAGAGGTGGACTTCAAAGAGAAATGCATCCGGTCAGTGTATTTTTTGATAAAAATAATTTAATAAATTACATGTCAAATCTTGTATTATTATAGAATGTAAACCAAAAGGGTGGAAGTATTTTATTTTTTGAAAAAACATAAAGCTTTGATGTTTCAGGGCACAGAATCTGTTTAACGCTGTAGAAATAAATGAAGAGATACGCAAAGAAATTATAGGGCAGCTGACTGAATTAAGGAAAAAAGCAACAAAAGAAAATTTGGGGCCGGAGCGGATTTTTGCAGTAAGGTCATCGGGTAAGTTATTGGGAAATAAGTTTTGTGTTTCAATTAAAACAAGTCGTGCTTGTGGTAAACGGCTTTTTTGGCGTTTTCTATTAACGAGGAAGCATCGCTCTTTATTCTGTGATATTTTAGGTCCTTTTTTCGATAAACCTTTGATTTCAATTGGAAGACAAGCTTTACCCCGTTCTTTTATAGTTAGGGTACTTGCACCATGATACAGGCTTGGGCAAGGCTGGTTGTTACATTAAAGCGACTGCCATCTGACCTCTGTACCCCTTGACAGCGGACCATATCAATTGGGCTAAGCAAAGGTTTCCTTACGATGTTTTCCGTCACTGCCGAGCTAGCTAGTGTTAATACGCACATACAAAAAATCCATAGGCGGGCCAAGCGAATGAGAATTTCTGCAACGTTCAGACGTTTTCAGATACGTTTGAACCACTGATACCACAACTCGGTGAGATTGAATGTTACGGCCATTTTTGACCAAATATGATGAATCTGTTAATTTTTTTGGTTATGCTAAATGTCCCGATAGTTAAATAAACTTTCTGTAACAGCGGTGGGCGAAGACAGCGAGACTCTGTCGGCGGCAGGTCAGAACGAGACTATCCTGGGCTGCATCAGCGACGCAGACGTGCTGAAGGCCGTGCAAAAGTGCTGGGGGTCCATGTTCGCATTCACTAGCGCCTACTATCGGAGGTAAATGGAACTAAGCAATACCTTCTTTAAGCAATACCTGTATCACAATATGTCATGCAATAAATAAATAAATGAATTTAAAGGTTTGGTTTTCTAAATACTTTGGCCTCTTTATTTCTATTGCTAAAAGTTTGACTTTTCGTTATCTAGATCCTATAGCTCAAATTTGCAGTAGAAGGTGACATGAGCCGACTTTGCTATATTGACGATACTTACATGGCTATCCCCGACCTAACTCATGGCGGGAATTAACCCTACGAGCTCTGTTATTTTACCCTCGATTCAGGACAAAGGCCTAAGGCTGGTTTTAGTCTCACGCGCACCGTCAGCGCTCACAGCTCAGCGCGTAGTTTGTCAGCGCTGACGACCGCGCGAGCGCCTCTGGCTTCAGTGAGCGTTTTAGTGTCGCGCGCACGGCGGTCAGCGCTGATAGCTACGCGTCATTCAAAAACGCTTCCTACAGTTCATAGATCTCGGCCATCAGCGCTGACGGTACGCGTGCCGTCAGCGTGAGACTATAACCAGCTTAAGAAAACTTTTAGACTGTTTTAAAATCCGTTATGTAATGTTGGATATCAAACAATGTTTACATTTATCATCAATTTATTATAATTATTTAAATCAACACATTCTAGCCAGTAAGATGGCTGCTGCAAAAAGACAATATGAAATCTTTGCGTTTACATTTTGTCAGTTGGTCAAAAACTTTCCCGTTGTTTACATTGTCAGCTGCTATTGGTCAAAACTTTGTCGTTGTTTAGGTACATTGTATTGTAACGCAATAATTGTTAACCAGGCAAAACGGGCAAGCCTGCTTGTGCGGCGGCGGCGTGGTGGTGCAAGCACTGGTGAGGCCACAGGCTGCCGGCGTCATGTTCACGCGCCATCCTGACCACGGCGACCCCTCGCGTCTGCTGATAACCGCTAACTACGGGTTGGGAGAGGTTCGTATAACCTATGAATAATAATAATCACCTCCTCTTAGCCGTGTTAGCTACAGCAGCTCATCTATAGAATAAATGAACTAAGCAGGATATTATAGTGCACAAGTGAGTTTTTGAACACAGCTCAGGTTTGTGTTCACTAATCCGCATTTGGCAAGTGTGGTGGCTCATTATTGTGACGATGACTTAATTCCAATATTGGAGGCCTGTTCCTGCAGTGGACATTAGTAGGATGATACATTTATACTTTTATTATTTTAAATTCCCTAAAAAGATACAGAGTGGAAGCCTAGTGATCTGGCAAACATGAATTACGCTAGTAGTGATCGCTCACAAAGGTAGTGTAATTAAAATACCCATTACACTGTACCTACATCTTCTTAAAGCTAACTATTCTGAAGAGGAAATATATTTGTTATACTTTTTAGAGCGTCGTCTCCGGCTCTGTAGAACCAGACACAATAGTGGTCTCGCGAACCATAGACGGGCAGGTGTCCATAGCTAGCAAGGAGCTTGGGTCCAAGGCGAAACGGATCATCGCCGGGAACGGCGAGGGCGTGAGCGAAGAAGACGTGCCAGAAGCTGAGAGACAAGTCGCCTGCATCAGTGATAGTGATGTGCTTCGGTTGGCGAAGATAGGAGTTGCGCAGGAGACGCTGTGGGGCGCTGGGAGGGACATCGAGTGGGCCATAGCCGAGGTAAGGGGTTTTGATGAAGAATCAAATACCAGAGTTTTTGTGTAATTTATTACTCGAATAAATAAACGAAAGGGCCTATATTTTAAAGAAATAACGTTCAATATATGGTGGCACTGTTCTACCACCACTGTGCACTGGAAGGATTAAAGATGATGATTCATTGGCGGAATGATATGGCGTAGATCATAGGACACTCATCAAATAGTTATTTATGTGACTGCTGCATAATAAGGGTCATTAAAATACGAATGTGGTTTTATGAAACGAACGAAGTGAGTTTCATAAAAGAATCACATGAGTATTTTAATGACTAATTATGTACAGTCACATACATAACTTTATCTTCATTCATACGATAAGTCTATTTTATAGTCAGGATTGATGAGCAAACGCCCTAGTTACCAACTTAATCTGTATGTAAAAGTTAGTACTGACATAATGACTGACGTTTGTAGTTTTTAAAATCCATAAACAATCTAGACTCGAGTTGATTTCGATTCTCAAATCGAGTGTTATAATTTCAGCATCGAATTAAATGTATAGGAATGGAACATAAAATTACTAATCGACTAATTCGATAATCGAAAAAACCTATTAATTTTTACTTTTAAAGAAGACGTTCGAAATTTGAACGAAATTAAGTATCGGTTACCGACACTAAAATGTAAACATTTCAATGCAGCCACAGATACTTATATCTAAATGTAGGGCGTTTGCTCATCGCTCCTGAATATAAAATAGACATATTATGGTATGGATGTAGATAAAAATCATAATATTTTCTTCAGGGAGATATATTCCTGGTGCAAGCTCGTCCCATTACGTCGCTGGAGCGCTGGACGGAGGAGGAGCTTCTCCACGAGCTGGACACGCCCATTATGGCCGACGACGAGTTCACCACATTTGCGAACGCTGGGGAGGTCTGTATTCTTTATACATTTAAAATTATTTTAATAAGTAAAAAAAACATAAGTGCTTAAAAGTACATAAATGCAATCTTTCTTTATTTTATTTTTAAATTATATTTTCTGCCTTTTGAATTAAATAGCTTAGTAAAGTAAGAAATAAACCCATGTAATATCCTAAACATTGTAAAACCTTTGGCGATTGAATAAAGCGACTGTCGAGTTTGTTGCCGGATTCTTCTCGCTAGAAATAGCCTGAAAAGCTAGCGGAACAAATATAATATATTACTTGATATAATTTATACGTGCTTTTTGTAGCCTAGACTTTGACTTTTCATCGTAGTTTTTTTGTGGTCGCAGGTGTTCCCTAAGCCCCTCACGCCGCTGTCTTACGACCTGATTGTGCGACCGTTCGTGCGCGGCATGGCTGCCACCATCGGAAGCGACGTCGGGCCCTACGAGGACTCCATCATGCTCTCACACAATAGATGCATGATTGCGCTTTATAATGTAAGTTATCCCATATACACTCCCCTTAGATGATTACTTTCGTTAGTCTACTTTTACTTATCCTCTCCATATCACCAAAATAAAATTACAATTTTAGTAGCTATGTTGTCTTTTAATGGCACTAACGCCTTAAGCACTCTGCAGCGAATGTGAAAAGGAAGCATAACGAAACAAAACACAAACGCCTGTAACTCTGACGCAATAAAGGCGGCTTTCCACTATTGTTAAGTGTTTACATCAATTTTAAACTAAAATATATTGTTTGTTTAACCCTAAACTATAGTCAGTGTACCGGCGCACGCCAGCAAAGATCGACGTGAACATCCGCATGCTGGAGATGGCGCTGCACGGACACAAGGTGGCGGACGACGAGGTGATCCGGCGTGCCGTGCACCGCCGCGCGCCCAAGCGGACCGACCGGCTGGCCGCCATCGCGTACGTCGTCAAGGTATGTCGTCACAGCGATGATCGACGTCATCCGCATGCTGGAGATGGCGCTGCACGGACACAAGGTGGCGGACGACGAGGTGATCCGGCGTGCCGTGCACCGCCGCGCGCCCAAGCGGACCGACCGGCTGGCCGCCATCGCGTACGTCGTCAAGGTATGACGTCACAGCGATGAGCGACGTCACTGACGAGTGACGACATTCAGTGTAGTTACCGCCACACGCCAGCGAAGGTTGATGTGTACGGTCGCGGACATCCGCGCGTGATCACTTTTGGAAAAATATACTGTGCACGCGCATCGTGACTTCTTAGAAGCGGCGCTTGTAGACATGAAAATACTGCACAGAATTTTAGCCTTAAGGGTGATCACGCGCGGGTGTTCTCGATCGTACATCCGCATGTCTGAGAGGGGGCTGCATAGACACAAGTTGGCTGCCAACACATACGTCGACAAACACGTTATGCACGAACTGTGTAGCTTCAGCTGCAAGATGGCAATTGAAGTTTTGTTTCGAAACTGCAGAGATTGAAAGTCTTAAAAAACGACTGACACAAATGTTTAAATTAACTAAAAATAAAAAAAGGAAACTAGTGCCGCATTAAGTTGGCAAGTTGCCTTGTACAAAAATTAAATGAACAAATAAATAAAATTTCATATTTTTATCTGTTTTTATATATTTCAGAGTTTATACAACTCGGATTGGTGCATGAAAGACACGATCAAACGGGTGACGTCGATGAACATAAAGATGGACACGGAGGACCCAGCGGAGATCGTTTCCTCGCTGGAGAGCACCGGCGAGCTGGTGGGCCGCGTGGCGTACAACCACAGCTGCACCAGCGGAGCCAGCACCTCCAGCCAGTTCATCGCCATGACCATCCTGCTGGAGGGAGGCGAGGGTAAGCATGGGAGGAATTCGAAAATACGATACAAAAATTTACCAGGTGGTAGGTTCCTGTAATGGGCCGTCTTGGTGGGTACCTCCGCAGTGCCAGATATTTTCCCGTGAAATAGAAGTGTGTCAAGCACTTCTGTGTTTCGGGGCCTAATAACTGTCGTCTCGGTGTAGCGGGCGCTGGGCAGTGTCAGACAGTAACGGCTTAGTTACTGTTTGGCACTGAACTGTCTAAGGGCAGACGTGGCGCTTGCCATCAGGTGTACGATATGCTCGTCTTGTTACACATTGTAATAAAAAAATACGACGTGTTTAGAAAGGGCGGACACTGAAACATGTTGCTGGCTGATTTTGTTTTATGAAAGAGATAGGCAAATCTTTTTTTTGGAGGAGAATGCGTTCATGCACCATAACCGCAGGCTAGCTAGACCTGCGGCGGTGTGTAGGACTTGAGACTAAAGCGTCCACTGCCCACCAAACTACATACTTCAATAATTGTTGGAGTTTTTTTATGTAAAGGGGAGTCCAAGGTGCATGTGGCAAACTTGATGGTAAGTGATGGAGTTACCGGTCTTTGAAAGTAAGTTTAAAATGCGGAAGGATGGTGAAGGGCAATTAGAAATTGGGCCCCATCTCAATTTCTTTTGGGAAGGAGGTGAAAGGAAGAGGCGGGTGTAAGGTCAGGCTCCCGGCACTATCACTCACCGAAAAAAGCGCAATAGCAATTATTTTGAAGTTTTAATTTTTTGTTAATATTCGTAAAAGTGAAAATGGATTGGAGACGTGAAAAAAAAGAAGAGAGAAAACTTCGCAAACAATCAGAATAGTTGAAACTCTTGTTCCAGATTTCACACCAGAACAGTGCAATGAAGTGTGCACGTTACTGAGCTCTGGAGACGTGCTGTCGGCCGAAGTGCCGCAAGGCTTAGCAAGGCTTTCTCAGCAGATCAACGAGTCGGGGAAGGCAGAGAAGTTCCGCGAGCAAGACCCCACCAAGGCATTGGATTGGTTGAAACAGAACATGCCCGCGGTGTACAATGACGTCAGCGAGTTTCTGGCGCAGCACGGACATAGAGCTATTATGGAGGTAGCGATTCATTTTACTTTAGATTTTTTTATAAATGTATAGATGTGTACGATTTCTCAAAGGATATTCACTTGTTTCTATTATTTAGTACCATAATTTAACTGTGAATACGTGTTTGTATGGTCATGTAACATTGACTGAACGAATTAGAATAATTTATTTTACCTAACTACGGCATGACTACATTATTTTCTGACATTGCGTAGTTTGGTTTGGTATTTTGGGTTTATAGGCCAGTTTTATCTAGAGGATCGTAATAGTAAAATAGATTTTATTTCAAGCCCAAGCAACAGCCAGTAAATAAATGTAAGTACTAGTTCACAGCTTAAACTAATTTGTGATATACATTAATTTGCGACTTTTATGGTGTAAGTGCAAGTAAAAAATTATATAAGGTCACATTTTATTAACGGGCAATATTTCAAGAATTGATTCTACACCTAAAATAAAAGATATTCATTCAATACATTTTCTTTGTTAATACGATAGTTTTCGAGAAAAACGAAGACTTTCATCTTGCTTTAATAGTCAAAAACAACAACCTGTGTATTACGTGAAATACGCTTGTTTACTATCGATGCTAGAAAAGTCAAAGTCAAAGAACTTTACACAATGGAACCACGTTACGGGCCTTCCCGCCTCCCTACTTGCTTTCTCGCTCTTTAGCTATAGCGCTCTTGCTCACACTTAACGGCCGGCTTCCAATTTTGAATGACATTGCTCATTTCATTAAAAAGAGAGGGGTACGATTAAAAAGAAAGAGAACGGCTATAAGTAGAAGCCATGTTTAAATAATTCATGAATGAAAATAGGGTCATGCAAAGTTCATCTCATACACAGGTTGTTCCCAAAAATATTAGATTTTTTTTTGTTTGAAAACGTTAAAAATGCATCTATTAGGAATATTTAAACAATACATCATGCATTGTGTGTGTTTCACATAAATTGATTTTCTTATAAAATATTGCCCGTTAATAAAATGTGACCTTATATAGCGTATGGTGTTTGATATGTTCTTTTATTTCAGTTTGACATGTATACCAAGCCCTGGGCACTGGTGCCCGAGGAGCTGATGAAGATACTGCAAAACATGAAGGTTACCAAAGAAGAAAGCAAGCCGGCCTCCAAAACAGATGCAGAGATCATTGCTGCTCTGACCACACCTAAGAAATCTACCACCAGGTAAAGCATTTGTAAAGTTAGCAGCTGATAAAATAGATGCTGTATTTATAAATTAATCTGATTGATCAATTACACTTACTTCTTTTTACGACACTTAGCCTCGAAGCGTCATTAAGTGTGCACTGTAGGCTGTTCTAATATTTGAGACATTGATGCAAAGTGAACTGGCTCCCATACTTTTATTGCAAAAAAATAGCCAACGCTATTTTGGCCTCAGATTTCACATGTGCGGGTAGACTAGACCCAAGTCAGGAATCCCACCCACGATCTTTTAAGATGCGAGTGGGCAATTATCAAAAAGAAAACATTGTCCCTTTTATCTCACAGACTTATTAAAAGTTTATCTGACAGCGGTGAAACCGGACTTAAATTTATTGTGACGTATTGTCCCTGTCAGGAAAGCGTTATCGTGGGTACTCCCACTATGCCGGCGCACAGTTCGTCGCCGAGAGAGCACAAAGGCGCACTGCATCTTGGCGGTCCACCGGTTGCGTCTAGCGGCCAGACGACTGGCGCGTCTGTTAGTGCGCTCCTGGCACCTGCCGCACGAGGACCTCGTATTCTTCTTCCGCCTCAAAGAACTGGCCGACTACATCCGCACGAGAGACCCGGCGCTGCTGAGGAAGTAAGTTACTCTTACTGTTAAGTGTAGCTGTCGAGCTGTAATTCAACATTTTTGTAATGTAATCCAAAATAATATATAAATCATTCCTGTTACCACGTAAGCGATCACCGTTGCCTATGCATGGTTTTAATAATTGTTTTACCTAACACCAGATGACGAGACGAGAGAGAGACGTCGCTGATCTTATAATTTGCAACAGAATATAATAGGTTCTTCCCGCTGCCATACCATGTCTTTTATTGTAGGCGATTCATTTTTAAATACTTTTTCAATTTCAATTATCATTAGTATTTAAACTGCCTTGGTTTGTGTTTAACATGAAATTGACAAATGCTAAACATTTCTCAGATTTTTTTTAAACCTTACAATCTTTTTTACAGAGCTATTCAACGCCAGCAATACTATCCTAACTGGTGCAAGCTCAAGTTTGCCGAGCTGAACACAGGCTGGGTGCAACCTCTAGAAGTGCGAGGTCCGCAGCTCACAGCCGGAGACGTGTCCATCAAGGCCACCTCGGTGTGCAGCGGCGAAGTCGTGGCTAGGGCGTGTGTCGTCAAGGACCTGTCAGAGGTGTGTATATAATTTGTACTAGCCTTCCGCCCGCGGTTTCACCCGCGCGTAATCTCATTTTTCAAATATCCTCCTTCACATTTCCAGGATCAAAAGTGCCCTATGTTCACCAGGGATAGTGTAGCTTTCTAACAGTGAAAGAATTTTTCAAATCGGTTCAGGAGTTTCAAAATGGTTATTCCCCCGGGAATGAGACGTTTCCGTTAGGAATTTAATAGCCTATGTCCTATCCAGATTTTCGCATTTATAATATTAGTAGGACGTAGGATTTAGTTCTTTCTGTGAGGAGGAGCAGGAGGACGATCCTCTAGCCGCTCCTGTACGGTTTAGGTGGCCGGCCGAGCCAGAGAAGACGTGTGCACGTGCGTAGTCTATATCCTGCGTGGGTCATGCGTATGGAGGTAGCTAACGTACGTACGGCTCAAGGTCACCCATGCATTGTCTGGGGATCATCTGCTTATTTGGTGGTTCCTATTAGGCGCAAACACCAGTTTGAGGCCATCTGACTGGGGCCGAGCCGAATAATTTCCGATAGAAAGGCATTCAATGCGCTTGAGGTTGATTAAAACTTTCCTACACTCAAGTTTTTTGGTCATCTAACCCTGTAACTTAATCAGGCTTTAAAAATAAAATTTGTTTCATAGATCAACCAGCTACAGCAAGGAGACGTTCTGATAACGAACGCGACGGACATCGGTTGGTCGCCGTACTTCCCGCTGCTTACAGGCATTGTAACAGAGCTTGGGGGCCTCATTTCACATGGTGAGTTTCTATTTCTCAGTTCTACTTGGACCCTTGTGTAGTTGCTCCCCTCCGGCGTAGATGGCCGGGTCGGATAAGACGTGCGCTCTTTCTAGCCTGCGGGTGACCTGCGTTTCCAACTGTCCTTCCAATCCGACCAACTAAACGGACCAACTGGTTGTGCGGTTTGGAACCCGATAAAAGGTTTTATTCCAATCCAACCAACTAGTTGATCATTTATTTTATTTTGAGAAATATTATTCCAAACGAACCAACTTTTTTCTTTCTCAAGGATACAACTTCTTAGTTGGTCTGTTTTTATTTGTTAATTCAAATCTGTCCCCATCCACATAAAGCGGATACTGGTATGGTACCAGGGCAACATGACCTTATTGGAGATGTATTTTATTTTGCCATGCATTTTTTCATCAAGGTTTATCACACTGCAGCTTTTAAAATCTTTTTTTCTTCTATACGCTTGGTTCGTCATAATAATCAACTCGTAAAAAAAAGCTTGACAGAGTATTAAGTACATCTCCAATAAGGTCATGTTGCCCTAGTACATTTGTAAATTATAATGAACCAAAATTCTCTTTAACCACCACGGGTGGTCATTGTCTCAATATTTGTTTAGTTTCGATGTCTACCCCCGGGGTACAGTGGGACAACAAAAAAGAAAAATAGTTGATCCGTTTTAAGTTGTATGGATGGGAATAAATTTGAATTAAAAAAAAATCCAATCAGACCAACTGAAAAGTTGTACCGTTGGGAAAGAAAAATAGTTGATCCGTTCCAGTTGGTCGGTTTAGTTGGTCGGATTGGAAGGACAGGTTTCCAACGCACGGGTCGTCTAAGGCCCCTCGCCCACGGCGACTTTTTGTAGCGATGCAGTAGCGATGCTGTCGCGCGTCCGTTGTATCGATACAGTCGCGAAGCGGTCGCCAGTTGTGTGCCCCGTCCACGGGCTCAGATTCAGACGCGATACAAACGCGATACTGTCGCTCGGTTCTCCACTCACGGAGGAACGGAGGGAGGGTGGCGGCCCTCCCTCCGTTCTTCTTCCGACGTCGTCCGAGACGGTCGCGCGTTTGCATCGATACAGTCGCAATGCAGTAGCGCGTTGCAAATGCGACTAACACGCGTTAGTACAAAAAGGGGCAATTCCACTTATCCCACCTAGACATTCCACCTGGGTGGGAAAAGTGGAGATTTTTGTATGAAGTGGAGTGTTTCTTTTTTCAAAACAACTATAAGTGCCCCCGCGCATTAGCCGGCCAGGTCGCGCGGGCAGGTCGCGCGGCCTGGCCGCGGTAGCTGCGATTTCATCTGCGACCACATAGCGACCGCGTGTTGAGTCGCGATGTTTCTGCTGGCCGCGCGGCCAACACGTGGTCGCTGGCCGCTGGTTGCCTAGTGCGCGCACTTGCATATGTCACGGAAGAATTAGTTTGCCGCAGCGACCTGGCCGCGCGACCTGGCCGCCTAATGCGCGGGCGCACTAATACAAAACGAATGTCTTATTTTTTAATTTATTCTATTTCAGGCGCCGTAATAGCTCGTGAGTACGGATTACCCTGTATAGTAGGAGCCACGCATGCCACAGATGTGTTCAAAACTGGAGATCTAGTCAGGCTCAGGGGCACGACGGGGATTATCGAGAAAGTGCTCGTTGCAGAAGAATCCTCGAAAACCGACAAAGACAGTCTGTGATAATAATCGGGTGTCTCCGTGTCTCCGATTATGTGATTCGTTTCAGTATTTTGTTAACGTTATGCTAATTTATAAATGGTGACGGCGCGGGTTTTTATTAATTAAAACAAAGATATTATATTAAAATTGTATTTTAAATATAAATTTAAATAAAAATCACAAAAACAACACAATTACAATCACAAATCAAAGCACCAAAAGATAAAGTCCGAACATCGAACGATGCATTAATTATTATCTTGGTTATTGCCTGTTCAAACCAAGAATCTTATATTAAAATAAAAAAATGCTGGCAAAACGTATTAACCATATAAAATTATCAATAAAAGACTGGTAAATCATAATAACAAATGCCTAAATGCATTGCCTTGGAGATGTACGTATAAAGTCGAATTGGCCTTCTAATAACCTCGATATAAAAGTGAGTTTCAGTATAATATTAAGCCAAAGTGAGTTTCAGTATAATATTAAGCCAAGTTTTGTGATTCCAAAAAGCAATAATGTAATAGAACCAATTAACCGTCATCAATGCCGGCGCCAGGATATGCGAAACTTAGGATCAAAAAATTAATCTATATCGGACTTATAATAATTTATCATTGAAAAAATCAGTCTCCATGAAATTTTTAAAAAGTCTCCATCTACTGAATATATTTTGACAAATATATTCGACTTTAAATTTCAAACACCGCGCGATATCGTCGCTCGTCGCTAGCGTGTCGTAGGGGGGGAAGCGGGCCGATCCCTAAGCACGAGTAGTTCATAGCAGTTGAAAGCAAATGGCCGGTCGAAGATAACCACGTGGCAGCGGTAGGACGGCGGACGGACCGCGCCGAGCAAGTGCGCGCCGCGGTACAGCACCCGGCCGGCGTACACGGAGGGCGCCACGCGCACGGCGCGCAGGCCCGGGCCCGCCGCGCCGGACTCCGTGCCCACTGCCCGTGCGCGCCATGCTACCCACGACACTTCTGCGTTGCACATCACCTGTGACCAAGGTACATTCTGAATTCATCATCATCAGCCTATATACGTTCCCACTGCTGGGACACAGGCCTTATCTCAATAATTGTGAGATAGTGTGAGCCATACTCCACCACGCTGGCCTAGTGCGGGTTGGTGGAGGGGTGCGTACGGCAAGTGACCAACCTTAATGTCAGATGTTATCAAGCCGCCAAATGGCCTCTGACTAGGCTTGACGACTAATATTTACATTAAAGTAAATATCAGCCGGGACCAACAGCTTAACGTGCCTTCCGAAGCACGGAGACGCTCGAAATTAATGTTACTAAATATGGTCAGAATGGTCACCCATCCATTAACCGATCGCGGCGTAGGTAGCTTGACTTTCGATATCGCTAACGAACCACTGTCACAGCTGCGCCACGAGCGCCTCTCATTCTGAATTAACTAGTAAATACTAGTATTATACAATCTGTCCTAGTGAAGATATTATTGAAATCTGCTTTTTTTAAGGTTTTCGACACTGTGGTGATTTATATAAGAAGTTTGGTTTTCAATGTGAGTAAGTAATGGACAGGCACCGATAGATCTTCAAAGGTACTGCGGGTCACGTATCATTATGATATCATACGTATCGTATGATCGACGTATGGCTTCCAGTTTAAGTCTGTACCCAAACACAATGTAGGTAATTACTGTCGCTATTAGGTATTTGCAGACTGCGAGTCGCCTGCATTTTATTTATTTTTAATATTCAACGCCTTCGAGACGAGCACTTACTTGGTACTTGGTGTAATGATGCACGGCTCCGTCGGCGTACACGATGCAGCAATGTTTTGAGGGGTGCAGTGCTGCCGGTAGCACGTTGCATCTACCAAATATTATGTTCATAGTAATTATTGTGCAGAAAATTGTACAATGATTATGGTGTGGTGGGTGGGAGTCACCCTCCCTAAAAATGGGGAGTTCACCCATTAATTATTATTTTAGTCTTATGATGGTGTCAGAGAAGACGGGTGGCCTTTGCATCCATGACACCACCGGCGCGTTCACGCCCTGTGGAAAAGAGAGCTATGGAAATGGCTGGCAGCTTCCTTAGCACGCGGAAAACGCCATTATTCGTAAAATTAGTGTCAGATCAGACCTCGGGTATACACTACACGCACCCGCCCCGCCCGCACCTCTCTCGTTTCCCTTAGTCGTCATACCCCCCACGCTCCACCACCGTGCGTGCGAGGACTCTAAATGAGTATACATAGTAACAAATGTGGTAAATCGTAAACATTTGTTCTAGTGGAAGTTAATAATTGGCTTTACGAGTATTTTTCTGAGAACCCCTATATATCGTAGGTAAAATCTGTTGGTGGTATAAGTGCACTGACTTGTGCGTGGTGCGCGCGACCCAGGTGACCTCTCCGTCGTAGACGCCGGCCGCCACCGCGCCGCTCGGCACGGCACCGCACGCGCTTACCACCCACACCGGCCCTGGCTGCTCCCACGAAGGCAGCCATTCTGCAAGGTAACCATAACCAAACACCATAATCACCAGATTAGCGTTAGATGTTGGGTGCGTTTAGCAGAAAAAAGCGCTAGGAAGCGCTTGTAAACCAAATGGCGGAATATGTTAGCGCTATGAAGTTAGCAAACGTGTCCTGGCCGAAAACTGTTTTCAGTGCTAGTAAGCGCTCACAAGCGCTTTTTTCTGCCAAACGCACCCATTATGTAGGTGTAGTCTGCGTCAACTTGACCCTTAGCCCCCCGCACTGCGGGGCGCGGCTGCGACCCTCTGACACCTACATTTGTGATCTGTGCAGGTTTGCGCACGAAGTTCAGACAAGCCGATTAAGTTGACGCGTATTATAGGCTCGCTGCGCACTAGTTTACTCGCTATATTCGTTACGGTTATTCGCAGCTTTATTATAGGTACCTACTTAAGTCTAACTTGCATATTATCTGACATTGAGGCCGCACATACGCAACAAGCGCACCAACGCCACCACCATCTGATGCTGGAAACTTGTAGCACGTGGCGACCACCTTAGGTTTAAAACTTTGCGAGTCCATCTGCTTGTAATTTTATGACATGAACATTCATAAAACACCGTAAAAAAACCTATTTACGTTAACTCGAGTGGTAAGTAAAAAAATTACATACCCGAAATCAGCGATTTGTACTTATGCTCCCAACAAATCTTCAAATGCACGTTGTACTTGATCCAGTCCTCATGGTATTCTTCAATTTTCTTCTTGAAGTGATTCCAACGTCTGTGTGAAATTAAATTGATGGATGATAATTTTTGCTTTTATAAAATCAATTGATTAAGATGCCTTAGTTAGAAACTTACAATTCGTGCAGAGGAATATCAGATCCCTTAACTTGAACGAGTGAATCAGTTTCTTTGACCTGAACACAATAAACAAATGTCGAAAAATAAATTACTTGAAGTACATAAGATACCTAATTAAAGTTGCACAAAAATCAATAGAAATCAACTCACTACTGCGTTCAGCCAGTGCGTCCTAGGTGGGTCCAGTCTTTCTCAAGATAGGCTTGCCAACAACTCGGCTGTTCCTCAGGATATTGATTCTGCTTTCGATCTGGATACCGTTGAAATGGCAGTAGAGACGTCGGCCCCGATGGTCGGCGTCTCTGCAAACAACTTGGCTGTTCGCAAGGACCCCATTCTTGCACACGATTTGGTTTCTGATGAAACGGCGGCGGAGACGTCGACACCGAAGGTCTCTGCCAAACGACTTGGCTTGCAAAAGGACTCTGTGAAGGCGAGGCCTGCAAAGGCTGCTGTTTCTCGTAAAAAAGGAGGCAGGAGGACTGCGAGTCCCTCTCCCTGTGGCGAGGCTTCGTCCTCTAAAGACGACACGGCTTCAGTTTTGTCCAGCAACAGCAATTCTCTGTTCGCTGGAAGTAAATTCTTCTGCCAGGGAGATTTGGAGGTCATGTCTTTGAGTGATTCGGATGATACGCTTAAAGGCATGTCGGACGCGGATTCATTGGCGAGTGAGCCGGTGGGGAGTGAGAGCTCTAAATATCTGAGGTCGACGCGAAAGCGCACCGCAGATGTGAAGATGCAGGACTCTTCTGACTCTGGCAAGTCGACTGCGAGTAGGGCCTCTACGGCTAAACGCGGTCGCGGTCGTCCACCTACTTCAGGCCACTACGTAGCTTTGGCCGAATTCAGGACGAAGGCCGCAGCAGCCAAGCGTGAGCTTCTACAGGCTGATCTCGAAGCCCAGATTGAGGCGAAGGAGCGACGCACCCGAGAGCTGAGGGCCAAGGCTGGTTACGGCCTCGGCCACATTTTGGATTACTCCGACCAGTCAGTGGCTGATCTACAGGCGACTGCAAAAAGTGATGCGGAAGAGATCATATCTATCGCTCGGAAGTCAAGTAACCTCAAGGGCACTTTACAAAAAGCCCTAAAAGATCACGCGCTGTCTTTCCTAGCCGTAACCTCCGAAATGGGTAAGCGAAGTATCTCTGAGGAGACCTCCGCCTTGCAGGCGACCGTTAAGCGCCTCTCGGAAGAGTTAATCAAGGTCCGAGAGGAACTAACAACACTCCGGGCTAATCATGCCGTTCTGTCGGTTTCTCCGTCTCCGGCTCAGACAGCGGTAAAATCGGCCCCACGCAAAACATCGTCCTCTACCTCGATTGTGCCAGCAGATCTCTTCGCTCAGTTCGAGGTGCGAATGGAGGCCATGTTGGCCAAAAAGGCTGCAGAGGAGCGCCAGTTCACGCGAGCATGCCTTGCTGGCATTGAAGACCGTCTCCTCCCGGAGGTAAGAGTCCGGCCACCTTTAGAAGCGGACAAAAGAAAGTCTGTGGACTCTGCTTCAGAGCTGAATATTTTCAAGCTCCCTCCTCCCCCGCAGATTAAGGGCAAAGGAGCGGGTAAGAAGACAAAAGTTTCCAGAGCCTCCACATCGGGGGCTTCCAACACTGAGCTCCCCTCTACCTCTTCGGCCCAGGCGAAGACTTTAGAACCTCAGGTGCCTATGGATGATGATGTCCTTCTCCCGTCGTCTACTCCGGCTAACGAAGGCTGGAGCAAGGTTGTTAGGAGGAAAACCAGAAAGGCCAGCACAACTAAGACAGTCCCCTTGACATCTGCGTCTACCTCAGGGGCCCAGATAAAGAGGCAGAAAAAGAA
The DNA here is from genome assembly GCA_949319885.1 of Mecyna flavalis. Taxonomy (NCBI): domain Eukaryota; kingdom Metazoa; phylum Arthropoda; class Insecta; order Lepidoptera; family Crambidae; genus Mecyna; species Mecyna flavalis. The sequence continues at coordinate 16,406,403 of OX439426.1, forward strand.
GAAAGCCGCTTCGTCTTCCTCTGCCCCGGTGGCCAAACAACTATCTGCTTCCACTAAGAAGAAGCTCGTCTCACCCAAATCCGCTGCCGTTGTGGTCACCCTGACGACAGAGGCCGTTGAGAAGGGGGAGACATACGAGTCTGTCCTCAAGAAGGCTCGTGAGGCGATCGGAGATGCCACGGCTTTAGGTTTCACCCCTAAAAAGTGTCGCACGACGCAAACGGGAGCTCGACTATTCGAGTTTTCGGGCGCACAGAGCGGAGTTCAAGAGGCAGATACGTTTGCGGCAAGATTGCGGCAAGCGGTGGCGGGCGTAGCAAATGTGACGCGCCCGGTGAAATGTACCTCGCTTCAGGTGGCGGATCTCGATGACTCCGTCACCAAGCAGGAGGTTGCAACCAAGGTGGCTGAAATCGGCGGTTGCGCAGTAGAAGCAATAAAGGTCGGTGCGATCCGCACCGGCCGCGGAGGTGTTGGAACTGTCCATCTCCAGTGCCCTACTTCGGCCGCCAAAGCAGTACTGAGCGCGGGCCGAATACTGGTTGGTTGGAGCTCGGCATCTGTCCGCGCGCTCGAAGACGAGCCGCTCAGATGTTTCCGCTGCCTGGGCACAGGTCACACTCGAGCGCGCTGCCCGTCCTCCGTAGACCGCACGGAGCTTTGCTTCCGATGCGGGGCCGAGGGGCATAAGGCGATCAGCTGCACGGCCAAGCCCAACTGTGCCGTTTGTGCCGCAAGCGGCCAGCCAGCTGGGCACGTAATGCGGGGGAGGAATTGCAATCCTCCCCCTAAGAAGGGAAAGCAACCGGCACCTGTTTGTTCTGCCGCTGCTGTCGTCGCTGGTCCTTCGGCGACGCGTGATGGTGCGATGTCCGAATAATGGATCAGGTCGGCCATCGCACCATACTTCAGGGCAACCTTAATCACTGCCGCTCGGCCCAGGATCTAATGTTCCAGGCCTTAGCCGAGTGGCAGGTCGATTTAGGCATAATGGCGGAGCCTTACAATATTCCAGAGCGCTGGTTGGGAGATACGGATGATCTGGTGGCTGTCTTTACGCGGCCGTCCACTAATTTTCCCGCTCTTACACTGTTGGAAAGGGGAAGGGGTTTTGTTGCCGCATCCTGGGGTCCATTCGCTGTTGTGGGTGTTTATTTCTCCCCCAATCGACCCCCTAGGGAGTTTCAAGATTTCTTGAACACCCTGTCCGCTGTTTTGAGCCGATTGGCACCGCGGCAGGTCGTCATTGCTGGGGATTTCAATGCGAAGTCGGTGGAATGGGGCAACCCCGCTACTGACATCCGTGGCCGAGCCGTAGAAACTTGGGCAGTTACGTGTGGCCTGTCCCTCATCAATACGGGTGCGGACCAGACTTGTGTTCGGCAACAGGGCGGCTCGGTGATCGACCTAACCTTCGCCACTCCTGCCTTGGCCGCCCTTATCAAGGATTGGCGAGTGGACCCGGTGGAGACTCTGTCTGACCATAAATACATCAGATATGATATCTCTAGCCGGGTTCCACAAGACGAGGTTCCAAGACGGCCGGCTCCTTTTCCACGTTGGGCCCTCTCACGGCTCGATCGTGGTCTGGCCAAGGAGGCCGCATTTATTCAGGGGTGGTTCTACCCACCCTGTTCCAATGTGGATCTGGATTCGGCTGCAATCCAACTTAGAGCCTCCCTGACCGAGGTGTGTGATTTCTCCATGCCTCGGTCTCGCCGCCCCGATCCCCGACATGCCGTTTATTGGTGGACAGAGGAGATTGCGCGACTCCGGGCTGCCTGCATTGCAGCCCGAAGGGCGTATACTTATTGTAGACGCCGGCGCAGGAGGAACGACCCGGACGAAGAGGCTCATCTTTATGAGATCTATCGGACAGCAAAGGGGGCGTTGAAGCACGCGATCGGGCAGGCGAAGGACCGTGCGAGGGCCGAAATGCTCGAGAGCCTCGATCAAGACCCGTGGGGGAGACCATACAAGGCGGCGCGCGCAAAGCTGCGCCCCATTGGTCCCCCACTCACAGAGACTCTCGAGCCGGCTTTGTTGGAGCAGGTAGTTCAGGCTTTGTTTCCGACTCGCCATGAGGACTTCGTTCCTCCAGCGATGGTTCCACCGCGTGGTGTCGTCCCTCCTCTGGAGGATGAATTTCCCCCCCTCGTCTCTACTGAAGAGTACGAGGCGGTGCAGCTTCGGCTTCGGGGGAAAAATACTGCCCCAGGGCCCGATGGCGTGCCGGCCAGGATTGTGGCAATTGCGGCCGACGAGATGAAAGGTAATTTCAGGAACCTCTTCGATCGGTGTTTTCGGGAGGGAAGGTTCCCTGAAATCTGGAAGGAGGGGCAATTGTGCCTCCTCCAAAAACCTGGGCGTCCGGCTGATTCCCCGTTGGCGTACCGGCCAATAATTCTGCTCGACGAGGTGGGGAAGATGTTCGAAAAGATGGTGTCATCTCGCCTTGTTGAGCATTTTGATAATGTTGGTGTCAATTTGTCGGACGCCCAATTTGGTTTTCGGTCAGGGAGGTCTACAGTCGATGCCCTGACCCGCCTCCGGGAGTTAATCCTAGAAGCTGAAGAACGGGGTGAGGGAGTAATTGCGATATCATTTGATATTCGCAACGCATTCAATTCCCTCCCCCACGCGACAATTCTTGAAGCTCTACGGTACTTTCAGGTCCCAAGGTACCTCCAGGTTCTGATTGCAGATTATTTGAACAACCGGACGGTTGTATTCGTAAACAGTGAGGGTGAAGTGGTGCGATATTCCGTCGAGTCCGGAGTTCCACAAGGGTCGGTTTTGGGTCCACTCTTGTGGAACATTGCCTATGACTGGCTCCTCCGAGGTGTCCTTCTCCCGGGCATGGATGTCATATGTTACGCAGACGACACCCTCGTTACCGCCCGGGGCAAGACTTTCAGGGATGCGGCCATTTTGGCCTCAGTCGGAGGAGACCTAGTCGTAGAGAGGATCCGAAGGCTCGGACTCGCCGTTGCGCTTGAAAAAACCGAGGCCATATATTTCCATGGACCTCGGCAAAGACGAATACCGCCGGATGCGCACCTCAATCTCGGAGGGGTAAGAACGCCCGTGAAGGCCGAGATGAAATATCTCGGCCTTATCTTAGATACCCGGTGGCAGTTTGGTCCTCACTTTCGCTGGCTGTCATCGAGGCTGTTAAAGGCGGCGGGCAGCCTCAGTTGGCTGATGCCCAATCTAGGTGGTCCAGGTTCCAGGTGCCGGAATCTCTATTCCGGCGTCCTGAAGAGCATGGCCCTGTACGGCGCACCCATTTGGGCAGAGGCCCTCTGCCGAAGGGAGAATGTCCGCCTTCTTCGGGCGCCCCAGCGCGCAATCGCTCAGCGGGTCGCAAGATCCTACCGCACGGTAGGATTTTCTGCCGCCTGTGCGCTGGCGGGCACAGCGCCATGGGAGCTAGAGGCGGGGGTGCTGGCGGCCGTGTATCGGTGGACGGCTGCCAAGAAAGCGGCGCGAGAGCCGTTTTGCCCCACAGAGCGGGAGGCTGTCCGCAAAGAGGCCCATGAGAGTCTTGTCCGGCTCTGGGCCTCAGACCTGGTCCATGCGGAATTTGGCCGACGAACTTTGGACGCGCTCGCCCCGGTACTAGACCGGTGGCTTGAGCGGCCGCATGGCTCCCTCTCCTTTAGGATGGCGCAGGTAATGACCGGGCATGGCAGTTTCGGGTCATTTCTGCATCGCATCCGTCGAGAGGGGGCCCCTTCCTGCCATGAGTGCGGCGCAGCGGAGGACACGGCACATCACACCCTTGCGGTGTGCCAAAAGTGGGCTCCGCAGCGCAACGCACTGGTGGCGAAGGTGGGTCCGGACCTTGCTGTCCCCAGCATAGTTCTGGCTATGTTGGTGAGTAAGGATGCCTGGAAAGCCTTCGCCACTTTTTGCGAGGAGGTCATGGCAGGTAAGGAAGCGGCGGAGCGCGCGCGGGAGCAAGACCCGTCTGCTGGCGCGCTCCGAAGGGCGAGGAGAGGGGGGAGACGGCGAACTGTTGCCCGTCGTCTCCCTCCTCACCCTGGAGGAGGCCAGTCGGTGTATGGTACGGGGGTACCAGCGCCGACATTGCACCAGCCTCCACCACTGCCTGTTAGAGACGGCTCGACGCTCTCGGCTGTCCCTATCGTCCCCCCCAGCCCATCCGGGGGGGGCAGTATCCCGCCCGCCGTGTAGGCGGGTTCCGTCCGGGGAGGACCGCGTAGAAGGTTTCGAGCCGCTTACCGTGGTTCCTCCCCACTATGGACGATGAGGGAGCGTCGCAGGGGTTTTAGTGGGTATGCCTCTGGGTAGCTTCTTCTGTGAAGCATCCCAGACGGAGAGCCCCACATACCCCGTCCGTCCCCCGACGGCGGATATGCAAAAGGGTGTCGGCCCATTGCACCTTGGGCCGGCGGCATTTCCCCTGCGATACCAAAAAAAAAAAAAAAAAAAAAAAAAAAAAAAAAAAAAAAAAAAAAAAAAAAGCGGTAAAACATATCGATAATATCCAACATTTCACTTTGACAGTCCATGTATATTTGCGTTTTCTCAGTGGCACGTGTCGGTGAGACAATCTAGACAAACAACACGGAACTTTATTATAAAGTTTAATCATACATAATTTCTTTATTGTCAAAAAATCCGAGAAATGGCATAATATTATATTACATTACAGTATGTAGTGTTGTAATCTATTAAACTTACTTTTTTATCTCTGTACCGCAGAGCTAGTCGCAATGTGAGCTGACGGCTGAAATAATTATACTGCCGCCATTGCAACGCCTCCGTGGCTATTCTGCGCGATAGTATTGTCCATTTCTCATCATATCCCGCTAAAACGTAGTAACAATTATTGATAAGTAAAACTTCCCCTTATTAAGAAAATTAGGAATTAAAATGTCGACTTTACCTGGTGAGACATTAGGATCGAAATTGTAAGTCAGAGCGCGGTTGATGTAGTCCTGTATCCAGTCGCGCCAAGCCTGCACGTTCCACATCAGGCTGACCATCATCGCATGCCAGTCTGCCATCTGGTCCGTACATACTATGGGGGTGCCTGACATAGTAAACAATAAATATGATCAAGTGAGCTAAGAGAGTGCCTGTAAAACCTTGTTGTAAAACAATATACGCTTATCGATAATTCACAATATTTTTTTGGAAAATATCTCAGACAAACCCGAGTAAATAGTTAAAAAACAACTTACGCGAACTAAAACCCATTCGGTCCCGAGACCTTTTCGATGTGCCCATCGACGTATCCCCGGGTGACAGCTGTCCTTGAGGCGATGTTTCCTGCGTATGTATCTTCGCGTACATCGTGGTCGGCGACTGCCAAAACGGCGCCCCACTGTTTGAATCATGTGACGGATCCGAATTAGTGGTAGGAGGAGTATAATAAATATCAGGAGTAGAAACAGATGATCCTTCTTGTCTTTCAGGCGCTGGTCTCTCTGGTCTTATAGGAGACGATGAAGGCATATTCAATGGATGCGTTTTGAAAAATAGCGACTGGATAGGGGAATATCTTCCCGTCTCTGTGTATCTCTTCAGTTGGGAGGGGGGTTCATTGGGGGTCGCCTCGGTCGCTGGGTCTCGCGATGGACCCCCGCCATAGTGCTGTTGGTTGTAGACGGTGGAGTATAGAAGGTATGATGTAGTGGCAGTGCATCCGCTTGTTGGTTTCTTTGCTGGACAAGGCGGTAGCTTTTCTCCTCGCCTGTAGACAAAAATACTTTCAAATTGGCGAAATGTTGCTCGATTCACCTCAAAAGAAGGTGGGAGAGGGGCGATTATGAGGTAGTAGGATGACAGAGAGTATCAGTAAAGGTCTGTTGTGCGAAGATCAGTTTACTTGCAATTCCTTCCTTATAGGCACGCAGCGCATTTTAGATTCCTCCAATGTTGTAGATGTCTATGTCACTTACCATCAGGTGTGCCGCATGCCCGTCTGTCCGCTATTTCTTCTATTGGGGAGGGGCAGTTGAAGAGCTAGAAGGATAATATCACACTTGTGGCACGAGGGTGACACGTGCCGCGAGCACGTCCAAGCGTCCATAGGCGACCGTAACCGTTACCTTCAGGCGGGCCGGCCGGGGCAGTAGGCTTGAGAAAAAACAAAAACGTTTTTCGCGCGAGGGTCACTCACTATACCTGCAAGTCCTGTTGTTCTTTGATGGACAAGTAGTAAGCGAGATCTCGATGCCGGGCGCAAAGGCCCTGCTCGATCCAGGGCTGATGCGCAGCTGCTGCGCCGGCGCCAGGTCCTTCAGCGCCTGCGCCGACACGTGGCGCGAGCACGTGCAGCACGGCCGCGCCACGCGCCGCAGGATCTCGTCGCACCAAAGCTCGCATTGCACGAACACGTTCTTCATGCATTTGCATACTTGGATTATTTCTAATACAAAATACACGACCGGTAAATTAAAGGTATTAATTATATTTTAAAATAAGCATCATCATCACCATCATCTTAGCATATTCCCGATTGCATCCAGTATGGAGCTCAGGGTCCGCTTCGACTATGATCCTAGATTTAACAAGTCTGGTTATTACAATGAAGCGATTGCCATCTGACCTCCGTAACCCTACAAGGGAAACCAGACCTACTCGGAACATAGTCATATCAACAAATTATAAATTATTTAGCTAACTAAGTAACTCTTTCTCTTGCGTGATGTCTCTTATCTTTTGCTCTGGGTACTCACGAGTCACGACTCACGAGTGAAACATGTCAATGTAATTATTTTTGTACAGTCTTAAGCTCGGAACAAATTTACCGAGGAAATAAATCTATCTATATCTATTGACTTCAATATCTTTGACATGTTAATACCAACTATATAGCTCTGCTCCACTGCCTTGCTTCGTGATAGCGGACACCGGCCAGTCTTAAAACTTTTCACAGGGCTTACTTATAAATCATAGCCTATAAAAAAACACTCGCAAAGTTTAGTAGAGTAGAATACTTACGTGGACGTAAGAGATGGACTGCTAAGTACATCGTCGTGTCACTGATGACATCTGAAAAGTTTGTTTTTGTGTGAATTAATACTGATTACAAATAATAACAAATTATGATGGCATTGCGTAAGAAATTAAAAAAAAACAATTTACTTTACGGTATACGGTTTATAGTAATTTGCTAGAATCCGCAGAATACCAGTGGTCGTGACGTGACGTGACGTCCACTTAAAAACGGCACGGCCAAATACTGAGCGGAGACCATTTTGGTACCAACCTTGTTTTTATTGTTATTTTAAATACAATAAAAACAAGGTTTATTTTGTTATTGCTCCTTTTGCACTGCTCGGGTTTGTGATCACCAATCCGCATTTGGCAAGCGTGGTGATTAAGCCAGCCTACCCATCATTCTAACGATAACTTGATTTCAAGGATGGAGGGAGGCCTTTGCCCTGCAGTGGGACATTAATTGGCTGATACTTTTTTTTTATTGCTCCTTTTGTTTTGTTCGTTCTGTGATTTCTGTTATTTCTTTTGTTTATTTATAAATTTTACTGTGTATGTACTGTTTCGTTTAAGTTTTATTAGTACCAAATAAAGTGTATTCTAAATCTTACTTAGATTACAAATAAAAATTACCATCCATTAGAGCTTTATACTTATCCGGCGTGTTATCGGCCATTATATTATTCAGTTTTATTTGTACTTTCCTGGCTACGACAGGATCAACATTCGACACCCTGAGCTGGTCGGTGTTCTTGCCGCGTAATCTAAAATGTAATTCAGATAAATCAATTGATGTTTTTCTTCTTTTGAACAAAGATTGTGTGTAGAAACTTATTGTTATTGATAGCGTCACGGGATTAGTATTAAATGTTTTAAAAAATATGTCGAAACTTGTCTTGTTTAAGTAAAATGTTGTTTCTACACTTAATAAATGTTCGTTCTAATTAAAAATCTTACATGTCGGCTCCATCGGTATACGACTTGCGGATCGTGCCGTGCCTCAGTAAGACATTGTCCGCAGCTTTGTCCATTTGTTCTATCATTACTTTCAATGCTTCAGTCTTTTCGCCTAAAAAAGTTGAGGAATATTTTATATTCTAATCCTGTCGAGAGTATTATCAATTATACAATTATTTCAAGTTTTAACGACTATTAATTACCTTGTAACATGATGTAGGAGACTAGTAACTTTGTTGATTCCGATATGACAGCTGAAATGAAAGATCGTGTGAGCCTTATTAATTTACAAGTCCTACTTAGTTCCTAAATGATCATCTTATAAAGAGTTCCAATCATGCTAATGCGTATTGCTCTTTGTTGTCCACTGATGTTGAGAGTGGTGGTGAACCGACAGCTTGCAGTAGAAACGGCTGTACCACACAAAATCGTTATTTTGAAGTAGTGCTTCGTCTGGCAAGCGTCATATTGTCTGACAAAGAATATACGTACTGCCCATAACGGCCTGCGTGTAGCCCGCGGGCGTGACGTTCGCCATGATCGCTTTCAGCTTGCTCTCGGTCTGCGACTGCAGCGAGCTGTTCGGCATGTTGATTTGGTCTCTGGCTGAAGTCAGCTGGTGCAAGCTGCAAACAATCGGTCCCGTCAGAATTAGGATTCTTTCCTTAAAAATTTTCTATATTTTGGTTTAAAGGCAAAACTACCACTTTCACAGGTAAAATCTGCCGCCATAACAGCTTTGGCTGTGTTCCGGCAATATCAATATCGGAGCCAGTACACTTGAAATTAAAGGCTCGAATATCAAATGAGCCTACAGTCTGGCAGCACATTTGAGCGATGCTTCCTGATGAAGTGTCCCTCAATGGAATAAGCCGCAGTGACCACTTACCATCAGGCAGGCTGCGTGTCTGTCTGCCAACTGATGTGGTATAAAAAAAAGGTTTTTGCTGCTATACCAAATCTGATTTCGTCGTTGATGGCCCAGTCATATCTAAATATGAAGCATAACATAACCCTTGCAATGGGCTGGATAGTCCGGTTTATTTTAGCTTAAGAAACATAGGTAGTAATCCTAGTCCTGCGTTAAGTGCAAATAATTATATGCGTTTGTATGTTTATTGTCACTAAAACTAATTTCCTATCTTTCGAACTTACTAAGCGGCTGCATCCTTATAAGACTTTGGAATGTTTCCTTCAATCAAAAGCGAATCCCCTGTTGCTTCCATCTCGCCCAATAAGGCCACGTAAGCCTCAATCTGCTCATCTGTAGGTGGGCAACACAAAAGTTCAATCAATCGTGATGTACCTATGCACGCTTAAACAATTAAGTACTTACCTACATAGTCAATATTTGGTAAATACCTGGTTTTGTCACTTTCTCTGATAGAAAGTCCGCAGCGACTTTGATGTGTTCTGCAATACAAAAGTATTGGATTTAAAAATATATAACATTATATTGTTTAAATTTTAAGTAAATTTATTAACAGACTATTAAACACTTGATTTAATTACCTTTCATAGTCGATGTTAGTTTGCGAGCCATGGACCGACATTTTATCATATCGTCCAGTTTCTTTGTTATGGAGTAGGCTACGTTTGCACATGGCTCCTTGACTTCAAGAGAATCTGCTTTCTTCAATCTAAGAAAAAAAATAATTATATTTTTTTCTATATCTAGTGATGTTCTCCCAAGTGTTTTTCTTCCATATAGAATATGGAAATACAGTTCCTAATCTATTTTCGTTGTCGTCTTAGATTTATAAATGCTATATTTATATACGATACGTCATGTTTTTTAAAGAATAACGATCAATTATAAAATTTACCTTTGAGCCGCGAAGAAGAATGTTTCAGCAGCTCCATCTACTTCCACGAGAATCTCATTGCCTCGCTTCTGCATTTCCGATATGAGTGCATCGCGCACAAGCGCTTTGTAATCTAAGGAAAGATAATAAGAAATTCAAAATATTTCAATATTTATTTGAAGAATCAACATTACATTGATAAAGTCTAGTGTCCTTGAGGACACTGTAATACTAAATAAAATAAGTAGAATATTATCACTTACTGTTAGAAACGAATAGTTCAGAGAGTACTCTAGAAGATTCGATGACAACATCTGTAATCAATAAACAGAAGAAACAAATTATATTAGGTATCCATTATTCGTGTTCAGACATTTTCTTTACTAACGTTACGCCATACTGCGAAATAAAATTATTAATTTCTAAGCCAACAACATTTTTACCCAATAGAATGTTAATTTGTTTAGAAACATCTTGGAATTCCAAGCTGTAATGCTGAAGTGTAAAAAATGACGCATTTTCTTTTTAGTGATAAAATAATGCTTAAATACGATAGGCATTATTTTTACTGACAATCGCCCATCTTAATTACAACTTTACAGTGTTACGAATGGTAAACGACGGTAGTGCAATAATTTAAAGTGACCTTGCATGGTGTCCACCATAGTAATTGGCGTGCTCTTGCTGACGAGCGTGCTCAGTTTCCTCTCGAACTTCTTGTGAAGGCGACCGGTATCTGCGGACTCCTTCACCGTCTTGTCGACCTTCATAGGCGGTTTGGTCAACCTGGCAATCAAGTGAACTTTACAAATAGTGAACTCTATAATCTCAGGCTATGAACGCCTATTGTCAGATATTCATTAATTTATAACCGAAACTCGCAAGCAATGTGGCTAGATAGTCCTGTATAAAAAATAATGACCTCGTGATAGGTCGGAGCAACTCCATAAAAATGCATTTAAATAACGAAAGTATTCTTTTGATTACCAACCATCGTTGCCTTTTTCAAAGTGCCTGCAGTGTTTCGTTAAATCCTTCAGTACCTACATATCTGTGATTATTACAAAAAAAGAAAAGTAGTTCGGTTACCATTCTGACGCCTGTACGTGGGACAATTCCGTATGCGGCTGCTTGTAGAAGATTTCGCCGCCCTTCGCTTTGAGCTGACTGTGCAGGATACTTAACGCTGCCTCACGGTCGCGGTCAATCTCTGTTCGTTCAGTTAATATTCAATTGTTCATTTATCAATATATTTGTTCCACACTAATAACTACTAATCAGTCGATTCTTCTTCATTATACCCTAGTACATAATATATTATTTGTGATTATACAGAAAAAAATGCATTAAAACCAAATTTTAATGCATTTTTTTCTGTTTTTACTAGCTGATACTTTCTAGTCTGAATCTTATTTTGTATCTTCTTACCTTCCACGGGAGACTTTCCTGCAACAAATATTTTTTTTTATATTCATACAAAATATACACTATAATTTGTTACTTCAGATGACAGACAGGCAAGTAACCCACCTCATGATTAAAAATAATCATAAAGATCTTAAAACATCCCATTTATTTAAAATTTTAAATGACCCCAAATCTGAAACACTTCGTATAGAATTGCTAAAAGTGAAATACTACTTCTCAATATAGCTCTGCTATCACCACTGTGCACTGTCTCTTCAAATAATAAAATTATAATCTTACGCAAATCGCCGGAATGCTTCACGTCCTCGCTCGCCTCGCGCCTGCGCCGCTCCTCTTCCTCTCGTCTCCTGCGCTCTTCGTCCTCTGCCTCCCGTCGCCTGCGCTCCTCCTCGGCGCGCCTGCGCGCTTCGTCGTCGTCTGCAGCTGCAGTTGTTCCCGATTTAGGCGGAGAAACGGCTGCGCTGTCGGCGCCGGGTGGGCTAACCGCGCGGACTGGGCTAACCTCGCGGACTGGGCTACTAGCGACAGCTTGGCCGCCTGCGACACCTGCGCCGCCTGCGACACCTTTGCCCCCTTTGCTAGAATTTAACACAATCATTCTTAAAATTGAAGTGCGTTTTTTTTGTTTTTAAAGTTTTCGAGTCTCTGAATTGTAATTCACATGACGTCATGATTGTTCCGGCTAAATTGCGGCCAAATTCTTAGAATTTTTTCTCTGGGTTTACATAATTATAATAGTCTATTTTTTACGTTTAAAAAGATTATGATGGAAATGAAATGCTTCGCTTACCCATCTAGTTCTGCAAGCTCCTTTGCGCTTAGCCCACCTGCAAATATTTCATAATTTTGCTAAGATATCTAATCAACATTAATCAAGGTTAACGAATTTAGTAAATCTTAGACGTCCACCAATGGAACTATAGTTCTTTATTTGTTGTGTAGGTAAATCTAAAATAATAAAACCCTCCCAATTAAAGCCTAGACTCCTTGGTGTTATTTCATATAACAACGTTCTGGCAATGTAGTAATTATTTCTCGGCATCTAATTAAGCATCTCAGTACCACTGAACGTTTACTGTACCTACCTAATAATTTTTACAACAATCGCTCCGCTATTTACTGATGTAATCAAAATTACTTACACTCTTTGGTAGCAACACCAGCGATATATTCGGCCGTGATGTCGGACGTCTCTGCAAAATTGAAATCTTAGCTTGGAAAAAGTATCCAACTAACCCCTTTGTCTTGATGCGGTGAAAAAGGGTGACATGTGCCAAACAGAGCGATAAATTAAAATCTTATCTGATGGAGGGACGAGTATGACCAAAGAGGACATACTTAGATGGAGTATGTGAAAGATAATAAAGGAGTGGCTATTGCATATCTGAACGTGTCACCGTGATGAATGAAAGAGAAAAACAGAGTACCTACCAACCCTTTTTTATAGCGACAAGGATTTACCTGCCATATGGTCCTTTTTAGATGTAGCTACCGTTGGCAGCGATTGCAATTTTTCATTAACTTGGTCTAAAATAACGGGAGATACAGGCTTTTGTCCACCAAAATGATCTGCTTTTTCCAACCTAACAAGAAGAACAAGTTTAGTGATAAATATTTGTCTTAATTTTTTATTGCAGATTAAGGTATGAAGATTTTGCTGTTACATTTGCGCAGCTCCGCCGTGGTCTTTTTGAAACTTGCCAATGTTCAAGAATTCTTTGCTGCCTTCTTTTTTCATGTCGTCATGTATAAGTTGCATGGCATCGCCTGAATGAAAATTATATTATGTAAGTAATATAATAATATGTACTTAGTAGACATTGAATACGACCATCGAATTATACTAACCTCTTCCTTTTATTACATCAGTTAAATGGGCAGCGCCTTCATTTGCCGGATCTGTGAAGTAAATTTCCATTGTGATCGTCAGCGTCTATACAATTGTATATTTTTCTTATTTATTATCTGTTCTCTATAATTTTGTGAATACTAAGGAACTCATTTGGATTTCCTTAAAAAAACATATCCGGATTTAAATAATAGATAGTGAATAATTTACCTTTTAAAGCGTCGACCATTTTCTTATCTGGTATTACGGCATTAATTTTCCCGAGCATTTCATTCTTCTTAGTTGCGCTATGAGAAGTAGCGTCCCCTACCGGAGCATTCATTATCCTGAAATTATGAACTTAGGAATAATTAAAAAGAATAGTAGTTAAATAAAAAAGTTCTTATTTATTACCGAATGTGATGAATTTTAAATAATTTTAAATATGTCCGTTATTCTTTCAAAGAACAGCATCTTAAAAAACATTGCTGGAAATTGTCCTTTTTGGATTTTGAAATATTAATGTTTTTAAATCTATTCATACGTCCCTTCCTATTTTATGAGATAACAGAAAGTCAATTTATCACAAAGCGAATGCGTTTTTCCTTAGAGCAACGATAAATAATCTAAGATGATTGATGAATGCCAGACAAAGTTTTTACAGAACGTGATGGCCAAACTTACTCTTCTCCGCCCTCCTTATATGTTATCTTGTATAAACCTTCTTGTCCCAGAAGGGTATCTTCTTTACGCGCCATCAAGTCAGCCAATACGCGACGTTTTTCAGCATCATCTAGTATTGTAAATGACATTATGAAAATATAACACACATTCGTCGACACAAGAACCGGACCTTCTGATTGTGATCCGGTAATGTAGAAATGTAATACATTTGTAATTAAACGAAGTCTACATTGACTACTTGTTTTAAAATAGCAATAAATGAAGACGCTGTGTGCGTTTTTCAATCAATCCAATAATAGTAGGTATGTTGGGTCCCTAGTTTGCTATAATAATTATGGCGATTGGGTAATTCTAAATAAAAGCACTTACTTTCTGGGAACGGTGCTGCTAAGAACTTGGAAGATTCTTCCAGGATACCTATAAAAGTACAAATTAATAATACTTGCATAGGCATATCATCCTTAGGGCTATTAAATATTGTGCAAACTTTTCCGAGATTAGTAGTAGGAAAATTGAGAAAGTGGATAAAGAGTTTGCAATACTAAAGCCAAAACCCTCGTAGTATGTTTTAATATTTTTGAACTTCATTTTATAGAATACAACTGTAAAACTCTTATCAGTATCTACATAATATTGAATAATCATTAGTTCAGACCTGGAAGTTGCTTGGCGTGTTCTGGGGAGGGATTCTTCTCAGTAAGGTTGGTAAGTTTCGCTCTCACCGATTCGTATGCTCCTTTGTCTACTTTGTCATTGGTGAGGCTTGTGGAGTTTTCAATCCTGGGGAATATAGTGTCAATTAGTATTGTTTCAATTCAGTCCATTATAATTATGTCGGAAGAAAAAACTCTTCCTGTTTATTGTATCGCGGGATGATCGCGGGTAATATTGACCAATAGGATTGTGTAAAAACGCATTTAAATGAAAATGTAATGTTTACTCGCTGGCTTGTTTGTGCTGTCGTACTCTGTAAGAGTAGACAGGGAGACTTACGATCGTTGACAATGTGACTTTGATTGTGTCTACAACTAGATGGTATACAGAGCCAAACATTCGTACCTTCGGGCGCCATCTTTGTAAGATTGTTCATATCCTTGCAGTTGACCTAGTGGAGCATCGCCTTCTTTCTTCATCAGATTCACCACGTATTCTAGAGCTTCGCCTATAACAGTTAATGAATTTCTGTATTTTATGGGTCTATAATTTTTTTACGACATTTTTGTTTTTTAAATACTATGTCTAAATAGATGTTTGTGTTTCATACCTTTTTCTGTTCCAACTTTAGCTAAATGCTTAGACGCATCGGCCATTGTCGCTGAAAAACCAAACAAATGTTAATATTTTTCGCAAGGAACCTACCGGTGCAGCTGGTTTAACTTGACTCAGAGACCGCGTTCGACCGCTGGAAGTTTTACTCAATAAATAGGACATAAGTAGTCGATGTGTTCAATTCTTGTCTAATCTTTTAAAGCGATGTACTTAATTTATAGTATAATGGGGTTTGAATGCAATAGTTACGTTTTAATCCGTCAACCACTGTCGGTGGTAACTTGATTGGTACTCCGCGAACCATCTCCGAAGATATTTGATGCTGTAACTCCTCGCATTTAGGGTCGGATTCTAAAGGACCCGAATATTTCAGCCTGAGAATTAATTAAATTTGAATGATGGAGTAATTACTTTATACACTAAGCTTAGTAACCCTTTATGGTGTAAAAGTTATTTAGCGACGTTAGAACCATAGTGATCCAAGCCACATTTTCAACTTTTTGAGAAAATGAGGGAAACGCGTTTGAACTTGTTCCTGAAATTGTCCTATTCCAAAGTGACCGATATGAGTTTCCTTATGAAAATTGCTATAATAAGCACTTGGATCAGTGTGGCATGAAAAATATGTCTTTTTTTGGGATGTTAATAACAAAATATCGATTTTGACAAAAATGTCACTTGGATCACTATGGTTCTAACGTCGTCATTTCATTTGCCTTGATTACAATTTGGCTGTACTTAAGACGAGATCGCATTTTAGTGCCGAGTTTTTAATCATTAAAAGCAATAAATAGCATTACTAACTCTTCAGCTGCATCTCCGTAGCTCTGGCCAAATGCTTTATATTTAAATAAGGGTCGAGAACCCAAGGACTTTTTGACTGCAGCTAGGAAATTTAGGGGATATCGGGCGCCAGCGACACCACCTGTGAAAAACCATCTTTGTATAAAACCTACCAAGAGAAAGACTTTTATAGATTTAAAAAAATGGCAACTTACTTCTCATCGCTACAGCTTGCGATAAATGCCTGGCGACGTCTTGAACCAAACCTATAAACGTAAACTTGACTTAGAAACAGACGAAAAACACTAAAATACTTAACCTATTTAGCTAAAGACGTTTGGATTAACTACTTACATACATGTTTGGATAAATATTTTTATAGGTTACACATGCGTTGCTTACCATGAGAAAAAAAGGAGGGTGGAGGGGAAAGGAAAGGACTATGGTGGATTTGTATGGGGAGGAGGTAGGGGAAGAATGGCGCTATATTACACATACACATTAAGGGCCCTTGTCATACCTAATGAATTATCGGTTGTAAACTAACACTTTAATCACGCGGTCTATGTATCTTTTGTAGTTATCAGCTAATAATATATTTTATAATCATTACTTTTCATTGCGATCTTCAGGTCAGGCGGTGTCGGTTTATCCATGTCGTTTGTTAGCTTTCCTTTCGCTTCGTCTGCTATGTCCTTCACTGGTAAAAAGGGAACCAGTAGAGGAGCGGTTTCAGTTCTAGAAACATTGATAATGTCAGGAGGTGGACAGAGTGACTAAAGTTAGATCTTCATCATTTGACGCAAAACAAGAATACGCAGTAAATAAAAAATAAAAGATACTTACTCCATAGCGCCGGTTGAATAGTCCATTGCATAGTTATTTCTCTTTGTAAGCTCTGTTTTTCCTTTTCCTTTCATTTCCTTCAAGAGCAACTGTAAAGCTCTACCTGGAGTGAAAGACAATTGGGATATTAGTATCATAAACAAAATGCCCATTATTAACAAAAAAATGTATAAAGCTTACCCCTGTCTCGGATAAACGCTGATAAGTAGTTAGCGCATCTAGTTATAACATCTGAAACAATCACAAAACATCAAATAATTCTCGCCTTCTTTCATTGTGGACTGTACCTACTACTACAGTAACGTTCAGGTTACAAAAAAAGAGTTCGTCATTAATATCAATTCTGTTTTGTTTAAATACCTAGTAGCAAAATATTTTTAAGCTTTAATCTTAGGTAAAAAAAAGTGCTGACCCTCCATATCTTGCTTTAGATTTGCGGGAGTCACGGTATCAATTGCTTTGTGAAGTGCCGTCACAAATACCGGCGCAGTTTCAGGGTTTGGAGTACTGGAGCACAGTCCCGGAGCGGATTTCAACCTAGTAACAGACATCAGTAAACCCGTTAAGAAGTCATTTACATATTTATAGTTTTGGGTTGTTTGCTCGTTTCATTTCCTCAAGGGAATATAGGCTCTAGTCAGTAGCAGTTTCAGCCTTTGACTCTCACAACATTTTAGACGTGTTGGTAATGTAACATTTTCCAGAATACTAGCTGATTGATTTAATATAACTAACTCAATGTTGCTTTAAGGTACTTCTGGGCAGTCTGAAGCCACTTAGGATTCGAGCTTACTAAATTGGCGGAAATAAAAAACGTTTATCTGCCTCTGAGTTAATGTTCAAAGGAAAGCAAAATAGGCTTCAACCTATTTAGCGCGAAATAAAAATGGATTGGTCCAAATTAATTTACACAAGAAAGTAGGTACACTACTAACGTGTATGCAGCGGCATATTTGCAATTCAATGGATCAAACTGTGGAGTAAAGGGTGCAGATCCATCTTTTTCCAACTCTTTTATCAGTAAATCGAAAGCGGGCCCTCGTTCAACTGCAGAATAAAGATAATCAATAGTTTTAGTTAACAGAAGAAGAAAGAGGAGATAAATTTTACTTTGTTATAGCACTTACTCTCATCAATGGCTCGTTGGGAGAGATACTTGGAGCAAATATCCAAAGTTTCTGCAAAAGAAAACATAAATAACTACCGGCTCTTATACATACTAAACATTAATGACATTTGAAACAATAAATATTCTATTGTTATGGTAAGTATTTTGTAACAGGTATGTACAGTCAAAAGCACGTCAGACGTAACACTTTGGACTTTGTACCGCTCTTATGTCGGGGGCATAAGCGCTATTATCGAACTGCAACGTGATGTGCTGTTGACCGTACGACTACTTATGAAGATATTGACTACTACTACTATTGAATAAACATTTAAAATTACTTAATAGTCTACCGATGTTTTGCGACTATCCTGTATAAATCAATTATCAATACTTGCCGGTCATATCGGCTTTCAGATCCGGTGGTGTGACAGGATCTACCAACTTCGACAAAGATGAATGGATCTGTTGAGATAAGTTGGGATCGTCGTGATCACTCTCCAGGCCTCTAGACTCTTCTAGTCTGTAAACCATTTTTAAGTTGCAACAGCGTTCGGTAAGTGTCTCGCAAATACCACATTATTTTGAATGGTGACGTATGTATTTTACAGTGAGAGAGAATAAAACTTACCTGTATGTTCCAAAACTTTACATTTTTAACTCGATCTTAAATACGAGTATATACCTCATGTCAATAGTAATTTTAATGGTCAACACTATCGTTTACATTACCACAAAATCCAAAAGCGTTGGTTCACACGCTTGGTGTTTGCCCTTTTTGTTTTTATAAAGTTAAAATGTCAAATATAATATATTACTCTTTCGCCGCACTTCCGTTGGTTCTTGATGCTTTTTCTTTTTTGTAGAGTTGCTCGTTTGATTTAGTTCTCATCGTCTTGACCAGTAATTTGAATGCTGGTCCTTTGTCCTCTACAAGAAAATGTTTTTTTTTTTTAGAACAAAGAATATTCTCACACTTAACTAAAGTTATCCTGAAACATTATTCACTACTACAGACATTAAATATTAATTTTATATGTGGCATAACCATTTTTGATGACTGACCGTCAAGATTATTCATTAGACAAGATCAAATGTATTAAACTTACTATTAAATTCTGCATTTTGTGCTAAGTAGTTTGCGCAGATGTCCACCATTTCTGTAATTTAAATTCAAACTTACATTAACTTGAATATTACCTTTGTGATAGAATTTATATCTTTTTCACTTTAAAATTTACTTGAAAGATGATTTATTATTATCACTCGTTTATCTGGGAAATTCAAAAGGGGTCCGTCGTACGAATATGACTGAAGGGATTCAATTTAGGTAAAAGAACGGGTAAGAGTAGAATTCAATGTTTTAAAATATCGTTTAGGCGCATAATGTTAAAAGCGCAAAATGTTAAGCCCACGCAAAATGGTAAAAGAGCAAAATGTTAAAGGAGCAAAATGGTAAAAGCGCAGAATGGTAAAGGAGCAAAATGTTAAAAGCGCACAATGTTGAAAGAGCAAAATGGTAAAAGCGCAGAATGGTGAAAATTTCAGTTGTATAGCTATATAGCTGCTAGGATGATATTATGTACATTTTTGTGAATTAAGACTTCCTAATATCAGAAATATAATAAAAGGTAAACAGTTTTTGGTAAAACATATTTATTTTCAAAATCAAATAATCGACATTCATGATATCACCAAAACGAAATAATAATACAACAACACATTATCTCATTATATAAATGTTATATTATTAACAATATATTTATAACAATATAGTTATTAGGAAGTCTTATTCACAAAAATGTACATAATAATATCATCCTAGCAGCTATATAGCTATACAACTGAATTTTTACCATTCTGCGCTTTTACCATTTTGCTCTTTCAACATTGTGCGCTTTTAACATTTTGCTCCTTTACCATTTTGCGCTTTTACCATTTTGCTCCTTTAACATTTTGCTCTTTTACCATTTTGCGAGGGCTTAACATTTTGCGCTTTTAACATTATGCGCCTAAACGTAAAATATTACGTATCTAAATTTTCAGCTATTTTGAATCTTTTCCAAATATAAAATTTTCCGAATGTATCGATGTGGAGGTTTATAATTTGTCACCTTTCATACAATCCGCCAGATTATTAGGTGTGTTCGGTTTAGCAGTCGCTGTGAGGTCTTGATTAAGTTTGTTTGATAGTGTCGAGTCAAACTCCGTCGCTTCGAAGTCTGGTGTTTGTTTTAGCCTAGGGTAAAAATAAGCTGTCACTAATAGGACCTATTTTATACAGGTGAGTAGGTTCCTGCAGAGCTGTCATACTCTGACTGTTTCGACGTAACAAAAACTACTTCTGGTCCTGTCCCCCTCCAATACGCAATAACCCACTCGTAAACTTAACGTAAATAAGTGCTACGCCTATAATAAATAAATGAATTAAAAAAAGTCAGGCATAAATTCGCAGGTGTTTAAAGTTTAAGCACCTAATGAGGAAGAATTAATTTAAATAATAAATAAATATTCAAAAAAAAAATGATTTTCCAATGCTTAATTTGTAAAGTGACATAATGCATTGGTGTAAAGGGCTCGAGGGTTCCGACAATTTTAAAACGATTTAATCCTATTATGGAAAGAAAAGACATTTTTCTTACTCGTCTGCTCCTTCTTCGTAAGTTTGCGAGAACTTTCCATGCGTCAATAGCTGTTCCGAGCCTTTATTAGTCATAGAGTCG
Source organism: Mecyna flavalis (assembly GCA_949319885.1). Classification (NCBI taxonomy): domain Eukaryota; kingdom Metazoa; phylum Arthropoda; class Insecta; order Lepidoptera; family Crambidae; genus Mecyna; species Mecyna flavalis. The sequence goes on from OX439426.1 coordinate 16,426,809, forward strand.
GTCAGAATGATAAACGCTTCGAGCATAGGGCCCGTAAACTTCAAATACGCTGGCTGGGCTAAAAGAAAAAGAAAACGGTGCAATTCATGGTCAGGAACCGAATAAAATATAACAAGACACTAGGTATTGTTCTTCAAATTAAAAGCTACTAAAAAATTGTGTCGTGCTCTGGGGCGGGCCCACCTTGACCTAGGTACGTACAATTGGTAAGAAAGAAATGTATAAAATATGTATATAATTGTAGTCTTAATTTAAAAATATGTATATCCATAGTTTTGTTGTAAACATTAATTCAAAGTGGGCCCGCTGGAGAGCAGCTTCACCAGCGGGCCCACCAAATATATTGCGTTACTGAAGGTTTTTAAATTCGTTTATGAGACCATACAAATGTATATTAAATGTATATGAATCTGCTATACTCAATTTTGCATTTAATTTGGTATAAACCGATTTACGACAATTTTAAAATTTCCTTCCGGTATATACAGGGTGGCCCTGAAAATCGTGGATCAAACGAAACATGTAGATAAAGGGTTTTTTTGGTTTGGTAATTGGGTTATTACCGACAAAAACCCCTCTACAGTATGACCTCACATCGACTCTACAAAAATTAAAGCTATTTTTTGTTTTGAAAAAAATAATGCCTTATTTTGTAATCAAATGGCAAAATAATGAGAACAGATTGTTTTCTCTTGCTTTGTTTTGTGTTCAATTATTGTCAAAGAAAGCATCTTTACATAAAAAGTATTCTTACCACTGTGGGGACACAAATTCGTAAGTAATGGCAACTTTTTTTAAAGAAATTAGGTTTTACGAAACATCAATTCCGACTTCAAAACAGTACTGTAAAAAATAATTGTAGGACCGACAAGTGTATCAAAAAAATAAGCCTGTTTTATAACCATTTATATGAGGTATAACACTTGGCTATTTGTATATAACTTATTTTACAAAACTTGTTTATTGGCGCCCAGGTCTAACATTCAATAAATTGAGCGATCAATAAAAAAAATCGTTATGTATTCGCGTTGATTATTTCCACCTTAACAATCCTGAGGTCATACTGTAGAGGGTTTTTTTTCGGTAATAACCCCCTTTATCTCCCTGTTTCGTTTGATCCACGATTTTCAGGGCCACCCTGTATATACCGGAAGGAAATTTTAAAATTGTCGTAAATCGGTTTATACCAAATTAAATGCAAAATTGAGTATAGCAGATTCATATACATTTAATATACATTTGTATGGTCTCATAAACGAATTTAAAAACCTTCAGTAACGCAATATATTTGGTGGGCCCGCTGGTGAAGCTGCTCTCCAGCGGGCCCACTTTGAATTAATGTTTACAACAAAACTATGGATATACATATTTTTAAATTAAGACTACAATGATATACATATTTTATACATTTCTTTCTTACCAATTGTACGTACCTAGGTCAAGGTGGGCCCGCCCCAGAGCACGACACAAAAAATTAGGTATACCAACGAAATAACTGCTGATAAATAGTTAAGAATCACTTACGTCCTCTAAGCAGGCCTCCCTAAAAAAAAAACAATAATAGCTTAGTTTTTATAATAAAATTACACATAACATAAGTGTTCGACAAATCATCTTTCATTCTCCAATCTGATACAAGTCACATTAACTAACAGAACAAAAGATTTGAGCCAAATGTTTGGAAAATGAAATATGATCTGCTAATTTACATAATAAATAATTATTTAAAAGATAATTACCTCGCAATATGTGTTAACTTGTATCAGTTGAAGATAAAAGAAATGAAATGTCCGTTTGGTTTTATAAAATTTTACTTTATTTTTAATTTTACATTTTTAGCGTTAGTTAAATTACTTAAGCATGTATTTTATATGAAGGTATTTATGTTTCATCATTTCTTTCTGCAAGAATAAATGTTGTTTCCATCAAGTTGGGGCATTCGGTTCTGGTCTTTGCTTGACACTTTCAAGGACTGTTTCTAACGTACATTCGTCTCTTTGGTTATAAAATATATTTCTCTTAATCTTGTAGTTTCCACCCTAATAAATAAAATTAGATTAGAAAAAAATAAAAGTAAGTAACCATTGCATTTAAAAACTATTTTCAGATCAAGAGAAGACTGCCTAGATTCTGTAATTTCCGGTTGCACAATGTCCGGTTTAAAGGAGCCTAAATTTTGCTTATACCAGTCAACTTTACCAATACTCAAGGCAATAATCCCGTCCGTAATCTAAGTAAAAAAGAATCGCTGTTCGTTAGTCTCGCTAAAACTCGAAAACGGCTGAACCGATTTGAATAATTTTAGTCTTGAAATATTCGTGGAAGTCCAGGGAACGATGAGAAAAATATGAAAAAATTGCAAGAAATTAATACGAAGTTCACCAGGTAAGCTAGTACTTAAATATTCTTAAATGTGTATAAGTTGTAAGAACAATACTTACACCACCCATCATGTTGAGAAAGTCATCGGCAAAGCCGGTGTCACCGGCTTCATCTGCTCTGATGACGTCTATTTAGATGAAAAAACAATTTTATCAAATTAACCTTTCCTTTTAAAAAATAATTGTTGAGGGGAAGTAGCATTAACATTTAGAAACTATCAACAAAAAAGTATCATTCGATAAATTCTGGCTATTTACATAGATATCAAGGACCAAGCTTAGTAAAAACAGCACCATTAATGACAGCGTGGTTACTAGTAATAACGAACATCATATTATTGGCGATAGCATCGTAAAGTTGTACTCACTCTATTTCTGTGGTAAATTGGTTTTAGACGATCCAGGGGTTGTTCCCGGCGTTACGCCTGGAGTTTGCCCTGGCGTCTCAGCAGGGGTGGCCGAGGCGGGTGTGGCGCCAGGGGGCGACTCGCCGGCAGGAGTGGCAGGAGTGGTGCCCGAGGGAGTCTCGCCTGGAGTCGTTGCCGGAGTCTCCGCTGGCGTCGACGATGGTGTTGCCCCTGAAGACGCTGGCTCAGGCGGCTTGTCAACCTCAGCCAAGCTTCGGTTCACTTCTACATGAAGCAAGCGATACGTACCTCAAGTACAAGTAAGAGTGGTCTGGCGTGCATCCGAGAAAAGAGAGTCTACTTTTTGCTGTTTTTGAATTTGTCGACAATTGTTCAATTCTTTAATTTCTTAAACATCAGTTTTCTCAGATGCACACGATAACAATGCCAATAAATTAAATTTTGGGTAGAAGAACAATTGCCACAATTTCAAATGGACTTACCTCTGATTGACGAATAAAGGAATAGAACAGTGTAGTCCAATTAGAACTGATGACAATTGTCCCTCTGATAGAAAATGCCAACGATGAATAACGTTACATACCTTCGTCTTCGTCGAAGTCCATCATCAGCATGCGGTCATCTGATTCTTCTAAAACTTCATCTATCCATACAGCAACCTAGCCAAGAAAATGCAGACAATTTAGAACAGTTTGTGTTACATCTGCTAGGATGATAAGCTGGATATCTTTAGAGTATTTTTTTGGATCTTACCTTATCAGCCATTTCCAGCATAAATTTCGCCTTTGGGTGTGTACTCCTACGAGAAGGAGGTCGCATTTTCTGGTAGCTACATAGTTCTTCTAATACTATATTCGATAGTCGTAACATCCTGTAAAATACGTCATTGTTCAGGAACGTGTCCAAACTACATACATAGGTATATTATCACGGTTATTCTAGGCAGAGATAAATAGGGTAAAGATGCTGAGGCGCCTCCACCTGCATTGCACGATCCCCTGTTCCGATCTGAGGAAAAAGGTCTGGTGCTTCCAATAATTTCTGTAGTTTCCCCTTAAAGAGTGAATAATTTTCGGAGAAAAACGCGTATAAAGATATGTAGCCGTATGTTGGACTCGGAACTAAACCGGCCCATTACTAACCCTGATTATTCTGCATTACCTGTCTGCTAAAGCGTATCGTCCAGGCCTCGTCAACCGCTGCTGGATGCCCCGGGCAAAGGCCACGGTCGCGTTGCGAGCCCACACGAACCGCTTGTCGGCACATATCGCCAGCACATCCTTCTTTATCTGATTCACTTTCGCGCTGTCAAACAATTGAATTAAATAAATATTGAACAGACACATATTTCTTCTATCAATTTTGATTTGAATCATAGTTTAACGAGTAATAATAAACCTACCTATATATGGATACGGTTGTTCAACTAGAAAACTTAGTCGGAAAACGAATCGGAGTCAAGAGATTCTGCCTGCAGCCAGAGTATTGCTGCATTTCTTATCCTAGACATGAAACAAAATTATCCCCTTATGTAGTAACCTCTTGGCTGTAGTTGCACATGGATTTTTTCCTTAAATTTATAAGTTGCTTACGTAGTAGTCGTTTTCTTCTTTGTCTTCCGTAGGTTTACGAAATATTCATATGCCTGATCCGGCTTGAATGGTTCGTCTGCGTCGAGCATTGATCGTAACCGAGCAATCTGTAATAAACAATCAACGTTAGTTAATCTTCTCGTCAAGTCTTCAATTAGTCACTTTTGCAATATTATCATGCCATATGATAATACCTATTGCTTACTCAATTTGACATTTAACTAATCATTACAATTATCTCATTTTTTTCCGCGTTATCGCGTATCTTACGCTGCACTGCACTTAGGTATCAGTGAAAAATGCTTATGAGAAGAACTTTCGACACGAATTGCTTTGAAATTAATCTAGGATTCCAGGTATTATTGGTTTAAATTTTATCGAATGTATGATTTTCATTTCTTGAACAAAACGTGGTTGATTCCTAACCGTCTCCGCGGGCAAGTGGCACGCGTGGTCACGCCACAGGCCGATGATGCTGCGTCGCGGCGGCTTCGACATGCGCTCGAGTCGGTCTGTGAGCACCGCGCCGTGCCGCCGCAGGCACCGGGCGTGCGCGCGCATGGCACGCCGCGCGAGCTTCACGTCTGTTGCTTTTGGACCCCTGGCGTTTTGACGAACAAGTGTTTATGAAATCTAATTGCAGATGCACATAAGTTTCATTTACTATGTATAATTGCCTATGGTCTGGTTGTTTATGTACCGTCAGGACAAGGCCAAGAATTAAACTCGGGCCCACGCCTACCTGGGTTCAGGTGATCACCGATTTGTCAAGCTTTTCATCATTGCGAGAATGACTGTTGACCGAATTTCTTAGCAGAAATAAGTAACCTGCCCTGCCCAAGCCATGGTTTTAAGTTCTAAAGTTCTACATAGGTATTTCACCATATTTCAGATCACATAATTTACAGAACAGAAGTTTATTTATACTTTGGTAACAAAATATCAACAATCTTTTATGTACTTAGGTTTAGCTGGTTTCGGCGGCGGCCGTACCGCTTGCTTCGGGAACGACTTGTGCTGCAGTCGGATGTCTCTTCCGGCGATGATGGTGTCGGCCACGGACGGCGGGGCCGGCTTCGTCGAGTACGGAGGGTACGGCGGGTAAGACTTCCCGCCGCCGCCGCGGACATGAGCCGTGCTTGCTGAAAGAGACGGAATGCAAACAAATTACATCTACATTATTTACGCACAGGGTTAAATAAAACTGTATGACGCTGCGCCGATGTAGTTTGGTCACTTCCGGCCTTGTGAAACTTAGAAAAGTAGTCAAACTACTCAGGGCTATAAACCTGGAGGAAGGTTAAACTCCCAACTTGGTGCTGGATGGTGGTAGAATCCGACTGGCTAGCTACATTTCCCACAGGTGAACTCTAGCGGTGTGCCGTCAAAGTCAAAGAAGAATCTAGTTAGAAGGTACTGTAACCACAGGTTTGAACTCCTCTCAATTTCGCTCCTACCCATTTGCGACTAAGTATCATCTTGATTTTATAAAATACCTTATTAGTTGGCAAAAGTACCAACCAAAATTTTTTTAGAACTATGAGAGCCTCGTGGTATCGTATGGGTAATGCTGTGCAGACAGGACTCTCGAAGGTTTATTTAGAGCAGAATTAGGTACTAACGTGTATCTATCAAAATGTAGTTAAGTGGTCTGTTCTATTCACAGCTTAGGAATGCATAGAATTGGTCGAAAAAGTCTGGATTTGTGAAAGTACTTAGTTAGTCAAGGTTCTTAGAACTTACCCGTCCCTTCCGAGACTGGCAATTCGCTCGCTGCAACCGTGTCGGTTCCTGAAGGCGTCGCCATTATGAATACTTAGTTACAATTCAATTATAGGAACAGTCCTTGTGCAAAGAAAATTATTCGATCATAACATAATATGTCGGTTGTTTGGTAGTGCTTGCATTTTATAGAATGACAGCAGATTGAAATTTCTTCTTTTTTTAAATGTGTAGAACAAAAGTGGCCAGTATTTTATTTTTCTGTAAGTTTTTATCTATACTGTTGAAAATAAATTAACCCTTTTTGCCCCCACAAATTATGCAATAATATCAAGAAACCCACAGACAAGAAACCTAAAGTTGAGTAACGGTGATGCCACACGGAAGCGTTGCGCTGCGCTGCGTCGACGGAGTGTCGTCGATGCTTTATATTTCATACAAATTGAACGGCATGCCACACGGTCCGTTGTGGCGACGCGCGTCGCCATAACGCGTGCGCAACGGACGCGTAGCCGAGAGACGAAGCGGGGGGAGTGCGGTGCAGCGCTCCGACACCGGACGACGACGCACGCGTCGCAGTATGGTTTATGCAGTCGAGATAGCGGTGCGCCCCAAGTACATCATCATAATGAGAATCACTACAGCGTGGAATTTTAGTCGTTGTTTTCCCGCAGTAAAATGATTCTATCTTAGTAGTAAAATAAATTAATAAAGTTCTTTTTTTAGTTCAATCAAAAGTTTTACGATTATGATAGACGAAACTCGAACCAATAGTACTAGCTGCGTCATGGACGGTCACCGGCCGGGGTCATTGCCCTTCGCGTTTATCAAAAAAATGATTATTTACTATTTACTCACATTTAGTTTATATTTTCCCATTATAATTTAAGAAAAAATTTCAAAAAAAGTTTTAAAAAAAATTCAAAAAAAAAAATTCAAAAAAAAAAATACTAGCATAAATCGATAGTACTACTGAAGGTAAAGCATTCTGCTGCGGGAAAACAACGACTAAAAAAACACGCAGTATATTGACGTGGACTACCTTATCTCATTAGTTGAGGAAAGACCTCTTTTATGGGATAAAAATCACAAACTAAACCTAAAATCAACGCACGACGACGCTTAGACAACGCAGCGCGTTGCGACGACGCATCGGATCGTGTGGCACCCATTCCGTCGAGCGCTTGCGGTGCGTTATATTTTATACAAATTGAACGGCATGCCACACGGTCTGTTGTGGCGACGCGCGTCGCCGTAACGCGTGCGCAACGGACGCGTAGCCGAGAGACGAAGCGGGGGGAGTGGTGCAGCGCTCCGACACCGGAACGACGACGCACGCGTCGCAGTATGGTTTATGCAGTCGAGATAGCGGTGCGCCCCAAGTACATATATCATCATAATGAGAATCACTATATTGACGTGGACTACCTTATCTCATTAGTTGAGGAAAGACCTCTTTTATGGGATAAAAATCACAAACTAAACCTAAAATCAACGCACGACGACGCTTAGACAACGCAGCGCGTTGCGACGACGCATCGGATCGTGTGGCACCCATTCCGTCGAGCGCTTGCGGTGCGTCGACGCAGCGCAGCGCAACGCTTCCGTGTGGCATCACCGTGAGAGATACAATGATACAAGTCAGGTGGTTCCCCGTGAAAGGTGCCTTTACATGGGCGAATCTCTCAGGTTTAATACATTATTATTTCTCTTTCAAAGCTTGCAGGTATGGAGAAAACGCCATCCATACACAAATCTTGGCAGGTTCATTCTTAATTATTTTTTATTCTAATGAGCGTTTTGAAGTTGCCCGTTGCTTTCTAAGATATAATTCAATTCTGTTGAAACTTGGATATAATTAGGAACCTTATTTGGGTAAAATGAAACTGTTCGATTTTCAATGTAACATTTTATTTTATATAAAAGAATAGAATAAGTACTTAATAAATATTTCATATCATTATTTACCTCTAGGATAGACTTCTCTTATTGCGTATAAACTTTAACGATAGACATTATACAAATCTGCGTCACGAAACGCAGTCAATCTGGCAAACAATCGACTCGTTAAACGGTATCGATTAATATTTAAGTAAAAAGTACATACATGGTTTGGAGAAAAAAAATACTCAATACTGTCAAAGGACCATGCAAAAAACCGTCCCCACCCACCAACAGATTTCAAACGTATCTCTGTCAATACCTCTTGCCGTACTGACCTTTTTTTTGTATGACGACATCCGCCGTAAGAATGGGGATTTCACGCAAATCGAATTTGAATATTGTATTTTTTTCATATTTTCAAGTATTTTTTTGACACAGTTAATTGTGAAAATAATGTGCAGGCAATCAAGAGTAACCCCCTGGTCTAAATAAAAGTGTACAATCAAAATGTTATCTTAAAAAATATTGTACAGTCGAGTCTACTTGAAGCTAGGACGCTTACAGCGCAATTCTGAATCTTAGGCGTGCGGCATAAGCACGGTTTTATTGTTTTTGAATACCCCGTCAGTTTTTGGATTAAAAATGATTATTTGTCTTTATATGGAATGTCATAATAATATTGAAACTAGTGCCAAGTCTGTTGGTGGCTGGGGACAGAGCCCATACAATCTCTTGCATTGTCCTTTCTACTAAGTTTTAAATAAACGATAGAAATAAGACAGTAAGTAAGTACATACGAGTAGTCTTTTGAACTCTGAAAATTACTTTACTAAAAATTTAAGGTCACCTGATTTAGTAGAAAAGAAATTGTGTTTTAAATTGTCTAGCGCCGTAAAGTATCGAGTCGCTAAATGATAATTTTTCGTATTCGCTGTTTCGTAGCGATCTAACACTGTGTACTTTTTAGATCGCGGATAACAAATATTCGCTTTTTATTAGGATGATACCAAGTGAAGAAGTTCAGCTAAAAATTATAGTTCGAAATCCAGGGTCATGTTTCATGGGATGGCAGCCAGAGATGGGCCGGTAAATAGTCACACATTCCACACAAGACTTGTCGGTATCGCTAGCCTGCATTCATCGCATGGTTTACAGAGCAAACTCGTGTACTACTCTTCTTCGTCGATGGTTTCCCTAAAACAAGTATACCTGTATAATAAATATTCAAAATATTAGATTAAAACATCCTTTCTTAAGTTCAGACTAATATTACTGATAACTATAGCACACTCACCACTTAGCATATTTTTTATAACAGAGAATTGCCTCATAAGCTTTTACAACATTTCTAGTCAAGCAAATAAGCACATGTAAAGCAAAGACTTTTTATCCATAGTTGGTATTATACTAAATGTACCTCATAAGCATTTTCATCCTCCATATGTTCTAAGATATAGGGATCATTTTGTGGTTCATCTTCTTCAGTCTCAGATTCAGGTGGGCTATCAATGTCAATGTGTTCTATGAATAATCTGTTGGCACATCGAGCATTAATGTCTGCAGAAACTAGTATCTCATACTTCTTGTATGCTACCTCTCTGCCATCGTAAGCAACATAACAAACTCTATGAGACGGTTGAACTTTTCCAGGTATCAAATGCCCATTAACAGAAGCACGGCCAACATATAATTTTTCTCTTCTGTCCTCAGAGTATCCTCCTTCTACTGCATTTACTGGTATCCTATCTTCAAAACTAGACACCCAGGTGCAGTCAAATCCACATAAAACCTGAAATAATACAATTTTATTTTTATTAATAATATATAGGTGAGTGCTATTATCTAGAAAAGCAAAATAAAGTTGTTGTGAGGATGACCTGTCAAATACGTGAAAAGGACCTTCAAGTATCATTATCATGGACGTAGTCGGGAGGAAGTCCGAGTGCGACAAGGACAACCTGATGAAACAAATAAAAAATGAAATTTATAAAAAAGATAATGACAAAAGTAAATTAATCAAATTTATTTTTGTGTAAATACAAAATTGCATTGTTTGTTTATTTTTGTGAATATAAAAGATACCATATTTCTTGTTTTCAGCTATGTCATTAACCACTCAAAGCCGAACCGGCACTCGCGTGCCGCTTAACAATAGATTTTCTATTGTGTCTGGTTTTCCGGGGCCAGAAGGATTAAGGAAACATTGTCTCATCATCATCACACACAAACACAAAACAACAAACCTCAAATTCATTCTTTTCATGCGCTTCACTTCCCCATGCGATATAGCCCAAACCCTGCGAGGGGACAAATTTGCCAGGAGTAATGGATCCTCGATGGGGGGCTCTGATTATATACAGAGTTTCCTTCTCATAGCCCCCTACTAACGCCCCATCAGGCAATTGATTGTCAGCATGTACCCACTGCAGTTCTCCACCAGTAACGGGCTTAATCGTTGGCTTTTCTAAAGTGGGAGGCACTGAAACAAATATTTAATTGTTTTATTTTGATCATACAAACCTCCAGTGAAAGAATTTTTCAAATCGGTTTGCTAGTTTCGGAGCCTGTTTAGGATAAGCAAACAAACAATGGATTTAAAGTTTCACAAAAAAAAAAACACTTTTCTTTCAGTGCAAAGTTTGGTTTTAATTTTAGTTAAAAGAAAATACTGATTTAAAGCCATAAGATGTCACAGAAAAGGTTCTTTTTATATGTGTTATAAAATAAATAAATATCACAACATTGGCATTATGATTTATGATTTATGGCATACTAACATTCAAAACGCCAATGCACTGCATTTCTCTCAAACATAAATGCATTGAAACCAATTCGTCCAGTTGAGAATGTGACATAATACAAATCTGTATTATTGTCAAGAGATAAGATTGGAGTCTGATCATAATCCTGACCGAGTTGTATGCACCCATTACTCCATAAGAGCCAGAATCGCTTATATTCTTGACCATTTAATAAGTTTGGTGTCCGACAACTTTTTCCTCTTCCTTGTTCAGTTTTAATCCAGGAGCGTTGGTCATGCCCAATAACTACCTAGAAGAATAAAATTACATAGGTTTTATTTATAAAACAATAAAGGTAAATTTTTTTTCATATGACAGACACCTCTCCTATGAGTATTTAATTATTTATTGTGAAGCAAGAGATAGGTACTCAGTTAATAGAAATAATATAATGTAATTATGAAACATTAATTTTTACTACATTACTAGTACTACCTACATAAGTATACAAATAGGGGCACACTGGAGCCAAAATTAATGGCACCGAGTGAAAGATAGAAACCAACTAGTACTAAATTATTTGTGGGTAGATTGTTTGTTGTAACAACTGCATCACTTACCCATACATCACATGACCCTCCAGGTCTTTTAGCCAAGCCTATAGCGGCACTAGAATTAGATGACTTCACCTCGAACACGAGTCCACTGGAAGAGATTTTGTAAAACACGTTCCTGTGGCTGGGCCATGTCGTCATTTCTACGAATAAGAAGCTAAGATGACTCATAATTCACAACATGATGAAATAAGATTTAAAAAAGCACATAGATAAAAGAGTACACATGGAAAAATCGCTAATAACGTGCAAGCAATAATAATAAATATGTTGGTAAATAAAAAAATTATATTCACGATTTTTGGCTCCTTACCAATCAAATCACCCATCTTTTACCTGCTTGTTACGTTTAACAATCTTACATTAAAGTTTAAACGTTAAAAGTATAAATTTCTTATCCTTTTCTCAGATCCCGGATTCCCGGATGATTCCCGGTGTGGTGAACTGTGAAGTCAGAACTCAGAGGAGCCGGGAAACCGGGAAACGAAAATGATACGAACGAAACACAAACAAACAAAACATGGAGTATGGACGACAGGGTTGCCAACTCTAAAAAATATTTATCCCTAAACCTAAGTCAAAACCCCCTAAAATCACCTCAATTGCTTGAAAATCCCCCCAAAAATATTTAATAAAAATAATTACAATAAAAAATGCGCAGTAATATAATTTGTTTTTACTCTTATAAACTAATGACGAGGAAAGATATAATTGTCATTGTCATATTTGTCATAGACAACATGGTGGAATTCGTGTTTTATTTTTTATTCAACTCTGTACTCTTAATAACAAACAATCGCACTAGATTTCGCTAAAGCGATATGTATAAAAATGAACATGATTCGCTGGATTGGATTATCCCAAGGCAATTGAGACTACTCACCTTTATTTTGCTGAATTTGGAATAAAAAAAATATATATTTAAAGTTATAAAAATCCCTAAAAATACCCCTAAAAATATCACACCCCTAAAAAAATCCCATCTCACTTATTTACCCCCTAAATCTGGGGGGAAAACCCCTAAGTTGGCAACCGTGATGGACGACACTTCTTGTCAATGTCAGATGTCATCGTTTTTTTTTTATTTTATAGCCAAGGAACTTAAAATATTCTAGACATATACGTCAAACAAACATTAATTATTTGCTTGTGACTTTTCGAAGTTTTCGGTACCGCGCGGTCCGGTCTTTTTCTTTGACCTTATTCAGAAAGGATAAGGATTGAATTATTCGCTGCAAATTGCATTTTGGTTGGACTAGCGCGATGCTAGAGGACACAACCTATTGCGTGCGCCCCAAGCCCCCAACACAATATTGTACGTAAACTATCTATACTTACTTACATCGCCAACGCGCGTTTTGTGTGCACGCGTGTGCAAAGAAGATGCGCGCCTGCGCGGTGCATTCGCTCTTCTGGCGAGCGAGGGTTTATGGTATTCTCCCGGTAACAACACAAGTAGGTATATGTAGCAATATAAAAGAAACCAAACTTTACATTGGTAATATGTAGTAATCGATTTCACTATGAGAGACTCTCTTTCTTAACTTTATCTATCAATGTAAGGCTAAATTTCCTGACGCCCGCGCCTACGTTGGTCAATCAAGGTTACGCGTCCGAAGTCAGCGTAAGAGGAATCAAGCCTAGTGGTTTCCAAGGAGACTTTGTATTCACAGACTAAGTAGATTGTTCTCTTCTTGATCGTTCTCGTAATTATTGACTCCTTGGTCGTTCCTTATTAATTTAGATGTTTGTGGTTGGGTAAATTCTCTCCAGGTTGGGTAAAGAGGTTTGTTTGTGGTGAGAGTCTAAAACTTTCTTTTTTAATAACAAATGATATTTCTTTATTCAAGAAATGGTACCTAATGTGATGAAAATAACAATGGAATAGAGAACCCTAATAGTAGATAGAGTAGATACTATTATAATATTCTGTGCCCTAACTGTAGAGGACAAGAAAATCAAAGTCAAAGTCAAAGTATTTATTTTGCAATTTGATTTACCAAGAAATTTTTTTGCACGTCATAAACTTTTTTTCCTACTTCCTACCAGCACTTCGACGTGAATGAATGGCCTGCTGTTGAGAAGAAGTGCCGCAAGAAACTCAACAGTTACATATGATAGCCTTTTTTAAATCATTTTGTGTTGTACAATAATAACTTAATAATAATATAATGTCAAATTAATAACAATATAATGTCAACTTAATAATAATATATGTAATAAGTACAATAAACACATTTGCTTCTCTGCACATCTACTCTTATGCTTATTTAATAAGCATAAGAGTAGATGTGCAGAGAAGCAAATGTGTTTCATGTCCACAGAGTCTTGTCATTTAAGTAATCATCTACTTTATAGTAACCTTTCCTCATAAGGTAATCTTTAATTACGACTTTAAATTTATTTAAAGGTAATTCTACAAGACGTTGTGGTACTTTGTTAAATAGTTTAATGCTCAGTCCAACAAATGACTTTCCTGTTTTATGAAGCCTGACATTAGGAACGGCAAGTCTGTGCTTATTCCTTGTGTTAAATTTGTGACAGTCGGATTTTTTTAGAAAATTATTGTAATTCTTCCGAACATACATTAAACAATCAAAAATGTATTGTGAAGGAACGGTTAAAATGTTAATTTGTGTAAATAGATCTCTGAGCGAGTCACGAGGTCTAAGGTTGTAGATTGCACGAATAGCTCTTTTCTGTAATATAAATATAGACTCGATGTCAGCAGCAGAGCCCCACAACAGTAGACCATATGACATGACACTATGAAAATAACTAAAATAAACCAATCTTGCCGTTTCAACATCAGTGATATATCTTATTCTTCTTACTGCATAAGCAGCTGAGCTAAGTCTTGCTGCTAATGCAGTAATATGAGGACCCCATTGAAGTTTGGAATCAATATTAATTCCTAAAAACAAAGTATCATTAACTATTTCTAATTGCTCATCATTCATAGTAATGAATGTATCCATCTGTTTAACATTAGGCATCATAAATTTAACACATTTCGTTTTCTTTGCATTTAGTAATAAGTTGTTTGTGTTAAACCATTGTGACACTCGCGACAGAGCCCTGTTCACCTTGTCAAATGTTTTTTCATTTCTATCTGTTTTAAATATCAAAGAAGTATCATCAGCAAACAGAACTATCTCACAGAGGTCCCCGGTGTAGTATGGTAGATCGTTTATATAAATCAAAAATAGCAAAGGGCCCAGTATAGAGCCTTGTGGCACGCCCATTCTCAGTTTAGCACCACACGAATTAATATTGTTGATATTGACTCTTTGTATCCTGTCAGTGAGATAAGATTCAATTAGTTTCATGGCAGCGTTGGAGACACCGTAATGTTTTAATTTATTAAGTAATATTGTATGGTAAAATATTTTTACTTCACGAATCGGGCATCACCATAAATGATTGGGTAAAAATGAAGAAAACTATTTTCATAATAAAATAATTTAATAAAATAACATGTAAATGCTATAAAACTTAAAGACAATTTATACTGTGCGCCTAATTAATATTATGCATTAAAAGCACAGCGTGTTTACATTCTTAGCAATACGTAGTTTCGACAGGCACATAATGTGAACAGCCACTGTCAAAGCAGATCTACATTATTCAGAGAAAGTTCAGGGTTGTTTTGTTTCCTTTACATTCAGATAAAAACGTCATGATAAGGCTTCGGAGGTGGACGGACATTTTAGAACAATTCATCCGTTCCGTTCAACGAATTAATATCGTTGGTTCCGTTTCATAAAACACTGATTTTTGTAATTCCAACGTATTTCGGAAGATCGTGCCAATTGTAGACGTTTGTAGCTGCATTACTTAAGACAGCAGGATCTCGTAGTCTGGGAAGCCGAGCTCCTGGCCGGCGAAGGAGATGTAGCAGACGCCGTGGGACTGCTGCACCTTTCCCGTGGTGAGGCTGCCCTCGTGGCTGACGCGGCCGATGAAGAGGGTCTCTCCGTCTTCGGTCTGTCCGCCGGGGAACGCACCGGGGGGGATGTTGGCTCCGTTCGTGGGCACCCAGCGGTTGGGACCGCCGACTAGCACCTGAAATAAAGCTGTTCCTGTAGAATCGACCATATCTACTTTTGAGGCTGTTCGTATAAATAATCCTATCAATTGGCTGTTTAGATGTCATAATTAGGGCCTTATGAACTAATAAGCCTAGATAAAAACAAGGGGAAAGATCCTTCAGTATCGTATCGAAAATTGAAAATTTTTCGCTAACTGCTATACCTAAGTAAAATACGTGAGAGGCGTGTCATACAATGCATTTTATTTGTTTTTTGCTCTCCAGAAAGCATGTCACATACCTGGTATTCAGGCTTTCCGTGCTCCAAGCCTCCCCAGGGCACGTATGCGCAGCCGTGCGACTGCACCAGCTTGCCCGGGATGATGGCGCCCTCGTGCGACGCTCTGGCCACGTACAGGGGCTCTCCGGAGCAGTCCTGGCCGCCGACCACCGCGCCGGGGGGGATCTGGCCTGCGCTCACGTCCACCCACTGTCCCGCACCGCTAGGGACACCGCTGGGGGCAACCCCCGGGTATGCGGCGAAGAGAGGAGCGGCTACCGGAGCCGATGGTGGTACTGGGAACCAAAACATACAATTAGCCTTGACACTAATTTCGCTTAAAGCTTTCATTTAATTTGATGAGTGATGTGATTATTAAAAAAAGAATAGAATAAACTACATGCTGAGCAGTTAATAGTGACGCATGTAAATATTTCTAAGGCTGGTTTTAGAGTCACGCTGACAAGCATGCGAACAGCGCGCGTATCAGCAAGTATCGCTGTTCTTGTAAGATCGCGACGATTTGAACTGCAAAGAAAACCGGCAGTGTACTTAGAACGCTACGCGATGCCGCTAGCGTTACTCTGAAACCAGCCTTACTGATTGTGCATGCAACACATTCGAATTAAAACGTTTGCTATAATTTAATCATGCTTTGACAATAGTAATAATCTATAAATGTATATTTATATGTATTTCATTTAATTATTATCATAAACAGGAAAGTTTCTTCAAACTAAAGGTTTAATTTATGCTTTAAGTTATTGAAAAAATAAACAAACCAAGCACGTTTAAGAAAGAAAATTTTAAAATGTTCTTTCTTACATCTGTGCAAAAAAAGAAATATGCATATTGATATACCTATTATAATGCTCTTTAAATAAGATACAAAGCGAATGGGAAGGCATATCCATTTATCCAAATTCGTTTAGAGACTGCAGACTTCCAATCACGCATAACTCTATTGGATAAGTTCAAGTATGGATTGGATTTCACCTTCTCATTTAGAAACATTGACATAAAAAGGATAAATTATTTTAAATAACAAAAATAAAAGTACATAATATTCATGTGATGAAAGAATAAAAATGTGCAAAATGTACCCAACGTACCGATGCATGTAAAGTTATTCAAATTCATATCCAAATAGTGGTTGGTCCACTCCGTTCCCGATCCAGTGTTGCAAAAAACGTACACACGGAGTTTAAAATTATGCTATATTATTGATTGGTTAGTACATACGACCTACATGAAATAATTTTAATATTGATTATTTGAAATATACGGTTAAGATAGATACAGTATCCGGTGGCTTCCAAGATTGTGGTAAAACTCAAACATCTCAAGCAATTGACACACAAAGCTTTTCATCCCGAACAGTAATTTAGATTTGGCACTCAACGGGGCTGTCTGCCGGGAGCACCGAAGTGCGAGATGCGCCAGTGGCCGCGCGCGCCGTAGCCCGTGCGCACGCCGAAGTGGGTCACGGGGAAGGGCGAGGGGTCCACCCACTCCATGAGCACGGCGCCCGACGACCCGTTGCGCACGAGCAGCCTGCCGCACCTCCACTCGATCAAAAATTTCCTAAACTCGTTGGGATGCATAATTCCTGGCGTCGGTAACGTTACCTACGGATTTTTCATAATGTTTCACATTCAAGTAAATTTTAACAGCACGACGAAGTACGCACGACATTTACGATACCTTGTCCGGCTTCTGCCTGCAGTGTCTAATGACCGATTGAGTGTTCTCCCAACCGCCAAGAATGATTTCGTACATAGGGTCGACTTCGGCGGGTGCGGTCGTGAGACAAATGTGAGCATTGTGCGGACCGCGATATTCGAATTCCAAAGATCCTGAAGCCGCTGGTCCGAACTTATACTCTAACTTGTCCGGAGTATTGAACTCGGCTCCATCTGCACCGATAACAGACAATAAATTTTGATTCGCGTTGGGTACATTTTGAATTGCTCTAAGTTGTTTGACAGGCATGGCAAAGGTTGAGGAAAAGGCAATAAAGTTAATCATACAACTACTACTTTTGATAGGGATATTTAGCCATGAAAAACGCTAATGCTATCTATGACATTCAATACTATAAAGAAGCAATGTCTGCAGACTTCAACCACTTCCTCAGAATTAGCCCATGTCTGTTTTACCTTCAATCTTCCAAGTTCCGGTAGCGCCCCATCCCGTGCAGACGCCAACGAAAGCCACCGGGAAAGGTTCAGGGTCGGTCCAGGACATGAAAGGGATGACTTCTCCCTCGCGGCCGGCGGAGATCACGCCTCCGTCCCAACGGACCCAGAAACCACGGAATTCACCCCCGTTCAGGATTCCAGGTGTGTCGACCTCAATTTTTTCAGGCTTAGTTCTATTTCTCCTGATTACGCTTTTGCTGTTGCCCCAACCTCCGATGAAGACCTGGAATTTTTTTAAAGTAATCTCGTAAAGAAAAAAGTCATTTATTCAAAAGTCGGCGAATGACAACCTATGTATACCTACTATAAGATAGACAATATGATATTGATAGGTAGTTCTTGTTTTATCAACAAACGAAAATACGAAGAGACAAAATATAAGTAAAATATACCATAATGATTGTTGTGACAATGTGACAAAAGAACAAAATAAAAAATTATTGCAATAAATAAAATGTATACCATTTACCTCATACATTGGGTCCGCCTCCAGAGGTCCCATGGTGAGCGCTAAATGAGCGTCATTCGATGCCCGAACTTTGAACTGCACGGATCCGGAGGAAACCGGGTAGAATTGATATTGCAGATTGTCTTCTGTCTGGACATCTGGAAGAAGAAATCGGTACCTACATTAACACTACTATACTGAAATGGAAATAATTATTGTTATAAGTACAGCAAGCTGCTGACTGTGACCCTAACGTAAAGTTAATAATTTTGCTTTGCTAGTAAGATAGAAAAATCAAATTTTATGTGCAAATTCATAAAAACTAAAATTATAAAAGATGTAATACAAATTGCATTGATTTGAATTTTAAATAGACGAGGAATAGATATTATCTTCAAATATTACGCACTGTCTGGGTAATATTAATAATCGTCTTAAAAAATAAACACTTAGCAAAATCAATTAGAATAAATCGAAAAGCCAATATCAACCAATTAAAGGTAAAAAAAGAGCACCGACATTTAGCAAGCAACAAGTTTTAGGATATTAATTGAACAACATCATTTGCTTGCAGATTGAATCAAGAATTCCTGGCTAAGTAGTTTATTACAGGGACTGAATAATCCGCTATACGGCTGAAGCGGTATCGATACAAACCGTTTATCTTTTAACATTCATATATACTGTTTTCAATTTTGCGTTTGTCTTAAGCAGTATTAAACCGTTTAATCCTACGGCGATTATAAACGAAAGAGACAACAAATTTAGTAGGTGGGGCCCACAGAGTACCTTATATAATAGAGTCATCAGTTAGATCGCCGTTCAGCGCCATCTCGTGAAACCGGAAGAAATTACATTTTTCAATATCTACAACTATAGCTACACCATTGACTAATATATATAGCTACACTATACCTACGTGCCTGTATATAGGTATACATATTTTATGATTTAATTTTTATTGTTATATTTTAAACTAAAATAGGCATAAATAAAACAACACATCTAACTAATATAATGTTTATTTATTTAAAACAAAGAATCTAAGTTCAAAACACAAGGCAAAGGTCGATAGGCAAAGAAATCGGAGTCCGGAAAACGAGGCGATGGGTCAGAGTGTATGGGGCGCCGGAGAGATCGGAGTCCTAAATTCAATGCACTGGTCAGCGAGGGAATAGATAAATCGGCGTCCAGGTGAAAAAGCAGGGTCGTTAAATAGAAAAAACCACAAGAAAAAGCAAAATATCACATTCGTGTCACGTAACGTAAACAAACGGTATTGACATTGACACTATTGACAGATAGCCTTCCATGATTTTGCCGCTATGTCAATATATGTACGTTCCGTTCCCCCCAGATTCTACATATTTAAAAAAATTTACTGAAATTTCTTATGTATTAAAGGAAACAAAAGAATTTAAAGTAACAATTATTAATAAAATATGCGATACAATGTGTTCTGTAAATTCAGTTTATCTATTATTTTTAAGTTTTGAGAATAATAATGAAATAAGAAATTGCGTAAAACGTCTCGCAAATTTGTCGCTAACGCCATCTAGCGATATAGGAAACTACTAAAGAGAGCTAATCCTCCTCCATACAAAACTTCAAAGTATAGAAGTGAAAAGACCCTGGTGGGGCCTGGATTAAAGGCATGAGATGCAGTGTATTTCATCTGCACTTAAAGACGACACGGCCAAATACTGAGCGGAGACCATTTTGGTACCAACAACCTTGTTTTTATTGTAATTTTAAATACGTTACTGATTTTTTGTTTTGATATTGATCCTTTTGTTTTGTTTGTTCTGTGATTTCTTTTTTGTTTTTAGCAACTTTACTGTGTCTGTACTGTTTAGTTAAAGTTTTATTGGTACCAAAGAAAGATTTATTCTATTTATAATTTTGTTTTATGACCCCGTAAAATAACATAGGGCGGAGGCACCAAATATCGGCCATGTCAACTTTTTTTGACCTTTCACTGCTTGTAATTTTTATACCGCGTTTACATTCAGCCCATTGCCGCGGCAACATGGGGAATAAACTGGGAAACGCGAGAATGTAAACAGGTCATTTCCATTGCCTTGACGTTGCCGTTCGCATTGCCCGGCTATCCCCCATTTGGCGGTTTTTCTAGCGGACATCAAAGCGCGGCAATGCGAGCGGCAACGTGTGTTTACATGTTGCTCTCTCGTTCAGTCGTTTAATATCTTTAAATATACTTATTGCTCTATTACGATGAATTGCTATCATCCACCATCTCCTCTGACGACGACGTCTCTTTTGAATTCTATTTTTTTTAAAACATTTAAATAATTAATTAAACTTAAAAGGCAGAGCGCCGACGCCTGCGACAATTTCCACGTTATCCATGGCCCAGAGTCGAATTTAAAATACATATGAAGCGGCAATGTAAACACTCATTTCCGCTGACGTTGCCACATCAATATACGGGGAAATATGTACGGCAAGGCAAGCAGCAACGGAAATGGCTGCATGTAAACGCGGTATTACATTAATTGCTTTGACTTTCTTTCAATTACTGTTTTGTGTAGAGGAATAATGAAACTCCATTATTACATTCGCCAAATAACGAATTCTTTGTTAGATTTCAAAATATAGATGTTTGTTTCCAAACTTGCCGATTTTCCCTAAAATCGGCCTTTAGCACCCAAATATCCACCGCCTATAACCCTAATATCGGCATACCTTTTCAAAGGGAAAAAGTTTGTTCAAAAAGTACGAATGTATTACAATAATTCGACATTCTTAATACAAACAAAGAAAAGAACCCCAAAAAATATATAAAAAATATTACCGACTTTTTTTTATATATTTATTTACTATGCCAGCACTTGACCTTAAAGTTGCCTGATGTTAAACAACTATGCGGTTTACGATGGAGCGCGCTTGCTTAGAAAAAGTCCGTTAATTCTGGCCTTGAAGAGCACAAAGTTATATAATGGTCAGGAAAGATGGACCCAGGTATAGAGTTCCACACCTGCACAGTCCGTATCAAAAAAAAAAGAAGCAAATCATTTAGTTTGTACGCGCGGCATTTTCACTGTATACGGATGAAGTCTCTGACCAAGTCAAGTCGTTCGGTAATGGAACGGAGCTGGTATAACCAAATCGTACAGTCGAGCAGCACATTCACCAACGTGAAGACGAAAAAAAAAAACGGAGAACGTCCTGTATAAGACGGAGAGCCCAGCAATCTTCCAACGATGATCGAGACTTTGCAGTTCTCGACCAAAGCATCATCGCCGATAAGCCTCTTCGCATGCCGCTCAATAGAGTCAAAGGCAGCCAGCTGAGCAGAGCAGAACCACCTCCAAAGATGGTAGCAAAACTATTTGCAGGAACGGACTTGAGCTCTGTAAAGTTTAAGGAGCTGTTACGCAATCAAGTAGCGTATGATTCTGGAAAGGATGCCAATCTCTTTAAAAACAGTTACTGCTACGGACTCTATAGCTCCCGAAGTTAACCCTAGAGTGCTCGTGCTATGAGCATTTTGTCGCCCGCGGCGAAAAAATCGTATTATTTTATACACGATGCATTTGACGAGGTCAAGCGTTCTAGTAGCTGCTACCCCGTTCCTCACCGTCTTGTTTTGGAAATTAGAAGAAATTCAGTTCACGGGTGACCAAATCAGGAACCGATTATTGACGGGGTGTCGCGTTTGGCGGCAAATTGGTCACCGCGCGACTACTCACGTAATTAAAATTCGTGTGTCAGGTTTTCTAGATTAGTGGAAATATGAATAGTTGTAGTCGTATATCATGTTGTTTTAGTCTAAATAGCGTAATAGCATACATTATAAATCAGTTTTGTGACATTTTTTTCTAAAAAAAATATAAGTAAGCGACAGGGACGTACGATGCAGAAAATGCGCCTTGTTAAAATTAAAAAATAATTACATTATATATTCAAAAGCTTTTTTTTCATAAATACTTAGCTCAAAACTTTAATAAATGTCATTTACTGAAAGTTTATGATATATTCTATCATTTAAAAATTAATTTAAATACAATTATCAAAATAAAGCTTGTTAGAGTATGGGCGGCAAAATGCTCCCTGCGCGATCACTCACGTTACACGGAAAGGCGCGACTACTCTAGGGTTAAGGTTGGAAGATAATTTCATACGGCTAAAAGCTGTAGTCGGTCAGATAGAACTCAAAAAATCACTCTTTTTGTGGAAAAAATACAAGCCTGCGTTTTACTGGGGTAACTGGGGTTGAGTCTGAGACAATTTGAAGGGTCTGACTCAATTTGTCCGCCATGTTAGATCCTTCAATTTAAATTCTTCTCAACGCAATGAGTCGATCTAGGAATTTGACCTGAAAATGCCGCCAAACGACGCACGTCCGTACCTCCCGCACTCTTTTGCATAAAAACAATTATTATTTTAGGTAATTTTTTTAAGTTGTGGCGCATTTTCTCTAGACGGCCGATATTAGGAGGGGGCCGATATAAGGAGCCTCCACCCTAAATTGATTTAAACCTTTTTGTAGACAAAGCAATTTTCTACAACTTTTGCCTTAAATTTTTTTTCATATTTCAGTAAGTTTTCGAGATGTTTAGGAAAAAGTAATTTTTTCACCCTTTTCCATTTTTTTTTTCGTATAACCCCGGTAACTCACGACCCTGCATTTTTACTATGTCATATAATACGGGGTCATAAAAAAAAATTTTGGCACTAGTTTCAGCTTTTCAGCTAAAATGGCAAAGTTAGAGCTTCGTTGACTGGACTCAATATTACCACTCAATATTCATGACAACTAAAAACGTAAACAACAAGAATAACACAACATGCGAAGATCAACGCGAGAATCATTGCAAAAGTTATCAGTAAAGATTATTTTAGAGCATTGAAGCCTTATGTAGCCAACACGTTGTGACACGATTCTATCGCATCCAATGACGGTACGCTCATCGGACTGTCCTTTTCTAAGATCAAAAAATGAACGAAAATGAACTTTATTAACAAAACTGTTTCTGTTCGGGTTTATTCAGCCGTATATACTGCTGAATCCCATGTTAAGGTTTTTCAAAGAATCGTAAAAATTAAACAGTTTAATACACCAAAAAGGGTAACCTTTTCGGTCCCTGGTTTATTATTCCGAAGGCGTTCGAGTCGAGTCGCCTTTCCTTGATTCATATAGCTAATAGGTATATAGACACTCAGCTTTCCATTCGGGGCACGGCTCTTAACAGCAAGTCTAAATATAGGCTGATGTGGCGCGTCGGTATGCGGGCAAGGCACCCGGTACCCCCACACCAAATCTAACTAGAAGTGTGACGTGCGTGACCAACTTTACTTGCCAAAACAGGACACATATTTTCAACACTAGGTTCAAAGTTATTTCTAGAATCATTAGCTAGCTCTTACGATTAGTAACTACATTTTTTGGTTAGCTTTAAAATAAATTAAAATCAATAGTGGCATGTACATATGTAAACAACTAAACATAGCTTTTGAGTGTCTTCGTTTGCAATCACTTAGAACACGATTTTTGTGAATTCTACGAAAAACTCCCAAGAAAAAAGCTCGAAAAAAATGGACAGGTTCTACTTTTACTTTTCTTGATTTTAGTAATTTTGAAAGTGTAATTAATTAGTTTTGAATGGTGAAACTTATAGATAGATTATATTATTATGTTTCCAATAATTTTACGAGTAGTACTGGTAAGTCCATTTAGTCCGGAGCCCCTATCTTTGTCTCTATAAACTATAAAGGATTTGTTAAACCTTGGGTCAAAGATTGCCCTAATGAAGAATGTTAACTAATTTTGATTATTAGCACTCCATATTCTTTGTAAAAAATAAAAAATACTAGTGAAAGAATTACTTCGATACGTCAATTAGTTTCCGATTTAGAAGTAAAACAAGTTGTAACCGCACGCGCGGGCTGCTGGTGCCGGTGTGACGTCATTGTACAACTCGCTCAGTCTGGCGCACTCAGTCCGCTAGCGTTCGGCGCCTGTGCCGTCGAAATTAAACCTAAATACTTTTAAAAATGTCCAATCCAAATACTAGGAAATCATGTGGTGTGCCTAAATGTAAAAATACAACTACCAATTCGCAGGAAAAGTTGTTTTTTATAGTTCCAAAGGACGTTGAGGCTTCTCGCTTCGACGATGTAGCCACATTAAAAATCCTAGTATGTTTACAGCCACCTCTGCTGGCGGCACAATCTTCGCAGGTTACATTTAAAACTTCTTGATCCTTATCAGTTTAGAATGCAATGATAAGGTGTGGTACGTATGCGGTGTTCTGGCGTGATTCTACATTACATACATCACCTAGGTAGGTCTTTTTATTTGAACATGACTAATAGCATCATCGCCATAGCTGTCTCTAGCTGACCTGAAATAAGCTTCTTTTAAAAATAAATGGCTTTACGTATTTTGTAAGTAAAAAATAATACAACACTATATTTACTTACATCCTAAGAGCGCTTACGCACGCACTACGTCCGATCCGAATCCGATCCGTCTCCGTGAAATCAAAATCACAAAGACATTCGGATGACGGATCTAGTTCGTAAATCACTAGAAATACTCCGGACCGTTATTTCACGGAGACGGATTGGATTCGCATCGGATTCGGATCGGATAGTGCGTTACCTTACCGCTCTTATTCCTAGGTACTATCCTAGTTCCTACTAATATTATAAACGCGAAAGTTTGTGAGTGTGTGTGTGTTTACTTGTTATCTTTCACGCAAAAACTACTGAATGGATCTGGACGAAGTCTGGAATAACATATAGGTAGGTAGGCTACTTTTAATCCTGGGAAAATGTACAGTTCCCGAGGGAAACGGGGGCGAAGCTGCTGGCGGAAGCTAGTTTGCAATATATCAATGTACCTATATGTATTTATTTAAATTTACTAAGAAGAGCGGTACCTATATGTACATACGTACCTACTTACCTATAGTTACAAAACTATAATACCTACATTTATTTGTTGTCTTTAACATAAACATTGAATGGTAGGTAGATACTTTTACTATTTGATATTCCTCGCATTTCGGCGGCAACGAAATCACTATTTGTTAAATAATGCGCAACCATTATTCCATCTATTTTAGGTAGATTATATTATCCGATTGCCCTTTTTCGTCCATATTATTAATTGAATAATATTTACTATTAAGTCTATTAACGAAAACACAACAAAATACTGCACAAGCCAAGCGCAAGCTATGCAACTTGTACTAAGCTGGGCTCGGCCCGCGCGGCGGGTTGTGATGTGACGTCACAAGCGGTCACGTGACTGTTAGCGGGACTCGATATTTTTCGAAACTTTGAATGCCTATAGAATCAAAACTACTAGGTATTTTTGACTACAACAAAAACTAGTGTATTTGTATACATACAGGCATTACTGTGACAAAATTTCAAGCGATTTGGCATACCTAGTAACATTCTCCATTATGTAGATCGGAACCTACAAATATACGCACGACAAATGGTGATATAATCCTGTGACGTCAGTACTTATAATAACGATTCAGGTAGTTACCTAAAACTTAGTATATTTTGGTAGTGACCCTGTCTTATTCACATGATAATAAAATACGCGGTTGTTCTGTTCCGGGTATGAATATTAATAAGACTATATTGTTGCACTTGGCTAATTCTGATATCCATAAAACAAATGGTAGTTATAGTAGAAGATCCGAACATAAATCGACCTAGGTACACCGGGTTGATAATAGAATGAAACATATTTCATCATGAATTTATAGTTATATTACTTTGAAATAAGATCGCTGTGAACAATCTGCAGATTGTTTTGGAGAGAAAAATATTCATTGTTTATGGTACTTCTTTTCTCCTATTGAAACAACAGAATTCTTGCCCAAATTGGAAAGTTTCCGTTCAAAACGCAATATATGGTCATGGTTAATTCTAACCGTTCGCTCACATTGTTGGTCGTCTAGATTACTAATATCACTAAAGTTGTAGACCTATAATGGCCGTCGTCTCGATATACTCGTATGCAGCTCTACTATTCGATTGTACAGCGCAGTCCGGTGATGTCATCCTTTGAAATCATTGATGCCGTGACCTTTGGCTGGACTTGGATCGATAACAGTCCCTACCTAGACAATTTGTGGCTTAGCTCTAGATGTATTTTGGGAAGGAAAGTCTTCATAGATTATTTATTAATTTAGAGTAGTTAGTACAACGAAGCGTTACTAAACGAGTTAGTTATGGTTACGACGCTAAAATAGTGGTAGGTACCTAGTGTAAGTAAATATTTAACCGTGAAATTCCTTTATTCAAGGCGACTTTAGTATTTTTATTTCACACTTTGGATCGGATAGCAACGTTTACAAACTGAGCGAGGAGTGTACATTATTGTAAAAAAATAAAACTGAGATGAAGTTGTTTACTCAATTTAAAATTACCTAATGCATGAATCAGGCTAAGGTTAATTTTTCATTTCTCGTTGTAAGTGTAAACAAAGTAATAAACACTGTTTACATAAGTAATTGATTAGTTCAATTATACATAATTTCCATTAGAATATTGATTGCTATTGGAGATTTTATTGATATGATTTTAATGTTTACCTTTGGCTTTATTCTATCTGTGCATAGATATTATACTTACTTATCTATTTAATATTAATATATCACGACACGCCCGCGGTTTCACCCGCGTGGTTCCCGTTCCCGTGGGAATTGATCAAAATCCTTTCTTAGCGGATGCCTACGTCATAACATCTACCTGCATGCCAAATTTCAGCCCGATCCGTCCAGTGGTTTGGGCTGTGCGTTGATTATGTATGTTAGTCAGTCAGTCAGTCACCTTTGAGTTTTTTATATAGATAGATTCCCGTACATGTATGTAAATAAACCCATCTTTTTACTATTATGTATGTAATTGATATGTTTTAATAAACCTACTACCGAGTAGGTATACAAATATTGATAACTGCAATATAATACCACTGGTTAGGAGTTAAAAAAACAAAAAAAAGTAATTATCCAATCTGGTTCAGCTATTCTGAAGATACCTATTACGCGCGCACATATTTTATTTAAAAGATCCATTTTTATTAATGAGATTGAAAATTGAAAATTGAGAAGAAACTTGGTCACTCTCGAAAGAAGATAAGAATCATTACGTTTGGCGCAAAGAATCATGTCATAAAATATGAAACAATTACAACATGTATGTAGATAGTATTCCTAGAGACCGATTTGATCAAACTGACTAAATTCGTTGTATTGTTTATTTATATAACAATACTGTTTAAATTATTCTTTTTGTGTTGTTTTTGTGTCACAGAAAAATCATTATATCCGTTAATACTTTATTTAGTAATTTTCTTTGGAACGAGATAGGAGAACAAAAAAGGTACGTCCATAGCAGAGGTACATTTATTGTATTTTCAACAATAAGTGTCAGCGGTGCGAACTCACGACCCTTGCGCATCAAGCGGAACGTTATCACTCCACCAGTGGGGCCATCAAGGTTCCTTAGTTTTGGGCTTTTGGACACAACATAGGTACCTAAGTGTTAAACTTATAGTGTCATAGGTAGCTGGCGATGAATGAGGACTACCTAATCAGGAATCGTAATAACTTAAACCTATACAAAGTAGGTATGTGAGCAATATAATTGATGCACCTGCTGAATAGCAGATTGTAACAGGTCATGCTCAGACGTTCTCAATGTGTGTCATGCATGACTGACCCAATTAAAGCCAATCTTCAAGATTGTGCAGTGACGTAATCTTCAATCTATGCAGAATGAAGAATAAGCCGAAAGCCGGGGAGTTGCAGTAGCGTTTTGATGACAACAACAATCAAATGATCGTACTATGGCGTGCCCTTGAAAACCTACGATCGTGAGAACCACGGTGGGTTAGAATGATGTCACCGTTATTTTATTTAAGAAAACATTGTCATGTTCGTAAATAAAAGTTGACTAATTAGTACTAATCAAACAGGTTAATCTGGTAGGTATCTTATCTTATGCACATTTTGAGAGAAGAGTTTTACAAACTGTTGCCAATGAAGTATAAGATATGATAGTTAAGAAAAAAGTTAAGAGGTATAATAAATAAGAAAAGAGATTTATTGATTTGAAAAGAAACTATGCGCCACCACCACGCCCGGGTTTTGGCCTTGTGCCAAATAAATGCCGGTTATTTTGCGGCGCGACTCGTCTGTCAAATAAGAGTACCTATACAAAAAATAAGGATGCACTTGTTTTAAAATAAAAACTATGCGCAATTAAACGTCTACCCACACTAAAAACAAAAAAAAAAGTCCGCAATGTGAGTGTCAAATGGTGTCAAAATTGTTAATACGAAAACACCGGCTGCAATTGACGCTTGTCGTCACGCTTGTCGCTGTTGTTGGCGTCGCTTGTTTTAAAATATTAAAAAAAGTAATCATACATACCCATTACGTTGGCCATGATTGTTGAATTACTTTTCACTTTTTTAAATAATGTTTAACCACGTACGTCCAAGTCGAATGCCGACATACAACTGGGGCTTGGTAGTGCCGCATCTCGCGGCCTCGACACGTCACATGCCGTAACTCTAGATGATGTCATACTATAGAACTTTGAAAAGCAAATTTTGTTCCAGCTGTATTGGGTCTAATTCTAACGTTGTGCCTAACTGCACTTCCAACCTTTTTAAGACTGGACACGATTTGGTATTCAATAACAACAAACCTGCCTGCTGGATTCTCGCAGCTCATACGGCGTTAGCGAAAACCGAATGAAAACATGGGTGTCTTCAATCGATGGCACCTAGCTACGCCGTGTTTACGTGATTTTATGAGATTTGGAGCACAATTTTTTTCCTGGAAATAGCTTATTAGACGAAGCATAAACTTGAAACGACCTCGGCTTCACCTAGTTCAGGGCCATATTATTGTGTAATCGCTGACTCACATCAGGCTGGACTAACTAGGTGGGCAGTAATCGTTAATATTGAAGAATAAATAATAGTGGAATTGCTAGAAACATCTGTGTAAATGATAGGTTTCATAAATAAAATATTTTGTACAAGTGTTTAAAATACGTGTACACTGCGACGATGGATAATAAATGCGGTAGATTTACCCGCAGACATTACTGGGAGGATGACCACTGAACAGCTCAAATTGTATTTCCTATTATTTCTCAAAATGAAGTTGTATTTTTTCATGTTTTCAATCGTTTTTAATATAAGTTTGGACTCCCCCTGATAGAACGATATGCTTCGGCTTCTTTTGGGTCTGATCGGTGGCTCAGACAATTATGTATTTCATACCTATAGAGATCTATGAGTTAGGTACTTACGGAATTTATTTACGGATAGCATATTGTACCTATTAACATGAATGACGAATCTACAACTTTTAGGGCACAGGGCAATTACCAAATTTTAATACCCCCTGCGACCAAAGATTTAAATCTTTGCCTGCGACGATGACAGATCCGTGTTTTGCGCCCTCTGTTTCCGACGCACTCGTTTCGTACACAACCAATTTTTAATAGGAAAATTGAATTTTCAATCTATCTGTACATAATTTAATTACGTATTCATGTTTAAAATTTTCAGAAGCTGATCACTAAAATGAGTACATTGACCAGTTTATTTTGGACAAACTGATCTCACTTATTTATATTTCAGTTGGCATAGCGAGGCATTCTTCGATGTAATATTATTGGGTCGTCATAATATTTTCAAAGCTAAATTACTACTTATAATTTCATCCTTGAAATAATGGTTCCTAAGTAACTCCAGAAAATAGTGCTTTGAAAGTTTTTCCAGAACCAACTTATCATCTTACTTTATCTCAGAGAAATAGTCATTAAACAATAATTTCTCAAACTAGTATTTAATGATTCTTCTAATAGACGTTCGTTATTTGTTAGCCCATTTAACTGCATTTTGGTGTAAATTGCTTTATAACTATAAACTTAAGATTTTCACTCAGCAACGAGAAAATGTTTAACATTCAATCACTGTTTTGTTATCATTATTACCAATTTGTTATTAAGTTATCGTTTTTTAATGGATGCTGTTAACTTTTATACGTTAAAGGTTTATACGTTTACGTTATCGTCAAATAATTATTCAAATTGATGCATCAACGATCGATATCAAATTAAATAAATAATAAAATTATTTCCTTTGGCAATAACAATTAAAAATGATAAATGTTAAAGCTGCTTTTAAAGAACATTTTCATTTAATTGACTACCGAAATTCAAGCGTGAATTCGTTCGAATTCTCCCTGAAAATCTTTCGGGTGTTCAGGAGAAACCGGAGAGTGCAGGCTCGAGACTAGCCTCTGCGTCTTACTGCCTCCAATAAAACTGCTTATCACTTATGGTATAAAAACAAAAGAAGAAACAGTTTTGACAATGTTCTTCCATTTTAAAAGGGGAAAAGAGACAAGAATAATCAATAAAGTCCATATCGTTTTTGAAGACAGCATATCCTGAAATGTGACGCTGCTATAAATCGAGCTACGAGATTTATTAATTAACATTAACAATAATAACAATTTATAAATATCCCATTGGTAGAAATACCCAGCAAACATTTTAGGTCAAAATAACAATAAAAATACCAATATTAAGTGGCAATTTTTACGGAGACCAAAATGAGGCACCTCGAATCGACGTGGAATCCACGTGCAATCCACCTATTTGAGGAAAAAAGGCACGTGCGGGCTACGTGGATTCCACGTAACTCTAGTTTTTGCAACCGACAGGTCAACGGATAGGTCATATTTTCGACGTAAACTCGACGTTACCACGACGTGCCTTGTAGTTGCAATTACTATTTTGGTAATCATTTACCTCTTTTAAACGTGGATCCAACGTATTTTTTACTATTTAATTACATATTTAGGTGAAGTTTATATCGGTAGCGATGGAGAGTAAAAGAGACAAAAATATATTACCTTTACACAAACAAAATGTCTAACCAAAAAGCTAACCTCTTTAACATTGATATAATAATGGCGGCTTGCTAAGTTTCCAAATTATCGCGCTTGATTACAACGCCATATTACGACCAAATCTTGTGCGATGAAAATTTCTTCGTGCATTTATTGATTTAACGTTGAAATCTACTAATGGGCTTCAAATATAGTGAAGAATTATTATTTTTTAATGTCAAGATGAATATTTTATTTAATAATAGTGGTCATTAACTTGCCTTAGCAGTATTTAGTTAAATAAACCCAACTAATTACCAGAATATAAGCGAGTAGATGTGACGTTTAACGGTATTATCCCAGAAATAACAACAAAAAATATGCGTTATGAATTATCACTTCTTCGGATTACTAAAATAAAATGGCGGTTTTACCAAAACGTTATTTTAACCTAAATATTGACTTATAAGTATCTGGTAATTATTTTAGGTCAATGTGACATAATATTTGCGACTAAATGGTATCAGGTTACCTAATTAAGTCAATAATTCCAACCACTTTTTTTGTTTGTGTCGTGCACCGACATAGAACAACAAGGACAGAAAAGTACCTACCTATTTCCTGAGGCTTTCATTTCAAAATTTTCCTTTTCTGATTCTTCATTATTATTTTTGTGTACATTGTCATCATAAGTTTGATTTTATAAACTGACTTGAAGATGAATTTTCATGAAAAGATGGTGTGGAAGCCGATGGATGAGCATCGGATGCTAATAAAGACCATCGGGCGTTTTTGCCCCGGTACCTCAAAGTTCACGAACAGTATTGAAATGTGGTTTGATTTAAAGGCTTAGGGTAACTATTTTACGGAACGTTTTTCTTTTAATCCTAGTGTATGGAAGAAGAAAGTTATAAGCAAAACAGTTTTACCAATTATTGATTTTCAATAATATAATAAATATTATATTAAACTGTGATACGGTCTCTGGCTCTTGTAGGCGCAATCCTTTCAACATTGCAACACACAGTACTACATATGTTTACATGTTACAGTCAAAACCTCAAACCAGTCAATATCGATATTGACTGAGGATTCGGTTCTGGCACTCGCCGGCCCGCTACGGCGGCACGCTCGCTTCGCTCGCTCTGTTTCTACAGTTTAATTTTTTTTACAGTTTACCGTTTGTAATATCTAAGCGGTGTAGCAGTAACTCACGGTTATTGCATTTCCATGTATATTTTACATATTTTAACTATTGTGATAGAAAATATACCTAATATTATACGTGCATACACTGCATTCAATAACTAAAAATAACAATCGCTAAATGAACAAAAAACCTAATTTTACAAAACATCAATTATCTCTAAACATGCTTTCACTGAGGTAACGCTTTTGTCCTTAGTAGGTTCTTTATTAGTGATCGAAGTTAGTAGGGCAGTATAGTAGGAAGTGGAATATCTGTACAGTTTTTTATCTTTGCCCATTGGACAGTAAGTAAAACTTAAAAGAATAAAAGATAGGTTACATGTAATACGTCGTAGTTTGCCAAAGACTGACTTACTTTTAACTAAACCACGATAAACGTCAAGTCGCCAACATCACTAAGACTTATAAGTTAAATTACTAAGTAAATCTAACGTTAAAGTTATTAGAACATAACCTAACGGTGTTGCAAATACATTACAAGTATCTCTCACTTGATTGTCGTACTTAGGTATTTACTATTGGTGAGATTTACTTCACATTTGGTGTCATATTCAACTTAGAATCGATGACCTTAATGGTCACTGAATAAGAAATAATTACATCGCAAATACCAAGCAATCACTTACAAGTATTTATGACTTATTGGTCAAGCTTTCAACCGTCAATTCTACCATTTTTTTCGACTTACTTTCGACTTTTAAGTTCTCTACCAAATTCAGTGAAAATTACGTTTTAATTACTATATATTTCGACGTAGCAGTTAAAGTGTGTATTAAGTGAAAAAAAATGTTGCGTGGGACGTTATTTTTACTTAAATTGGTAATATATTCTTTAGTCTTGGACCAAAACACTTAAAATGTTTGCTGGGTAGCCTATGCCTTGTACCATTTGTTAACATTATGGTTTGCTCATTATACGTATAATGAATATATAATCATCTTAATGAATATGCATTCGTACATGTATTTCATGCGTCGATAGGTATTCCATGATGACCTTCAAATCTTCAACAGGCGTTTAGCTTGCATATCACGTGCTACATATTACACTTTTTACACTCCTATTTGTCAACAATATACCTACTATGACATTATTTTTTTGGCTGTCACAACCACAGAGATTTAAATCTCTGTGGTCACCATAAACTTAATACATAGATAATATTAATTCCATGCCATAAACTTAATATGTGGTCACAACGCTTTCTAGCCCCAAAAGTAAAGCTTGCATTAAAATAAGTATGAATGAGTGTCAGACAGACGACAGATCATGGAATTAATATTATCTATGTCGACAGATAAACGTTCCTTCTGTTTCCTTTTGTTTTGTCCGATCCTTTTGTTTTGTAAATATATTATTATTTTTTACATAGAAACACCAGTATCAGAGACACCGAGAATTGGAATGGAGATATAAAATTTTGGTGATCGAAAAGACTAATTATTGAGTTTCTTGTCTTTCGATGAATAGCAACATTCAGAATCCGATGGTATAGAGTCACTCTGTAACATTGGTATTGACAATTTGTAATATAGGTATTTTTTTATATTTTTATTTTGAACATCCATTGCAAATTAAGCATTTGTTGTAAGTTCTTCATTTTCCATTTTCGCTTAAGAATACATTTTCCATCATATAATAGCAGGACGGGATGTCCAGAGATATTTATTTATTTATATATGTATGCGTCGGTTTGGAAAGGTTTTTTTGACCGCCTCCGTGAAACAGTGGCTAAGCCTCGCTCGGAGGTCGTGGGTTTGATTTCGATATCCGCCTTGGGTCTGGTTAGTGGTAGGGCTTTTTTTCAGAGTCCGACTGGCTAGCTACCACCCCCATGAAATCTCCCGCCATAACTCTCGCCGTGTTCCGGCAATATCAATGTGTGAGCCAGTACACTTGAAATCAGAGGCTCGAAGATCAGATGAGTTTACAGTCTGGCAGCACATTAAGCCACGTTACCAGGCGAAGTTTCCCTCAGTGGAATAGGCCGCAGTGGCCGCTTACCATCAGGTGGGATTCGTGTCTGTCTGCCAACTGACCTAGTGAAAAAAAAAAAAGAATATATAATCGTTCTATAATAAGCAGGGACACCTTATTATTATGAATGGAAATTAAAATTAAACTCTATCTTTCTGTTATGAATGCGAATGACTAATACATAAAAGGGCAAATATCACCATATCATACACAGATATTATCATACTTATTTTAATGCATGACGCTGCTCTTTCGTCACTACGATGACGAATACTATGATACTCGTATGTTGTAACATGTCTTACTAGCCGACAGAAAGTACAGTGTTAAGCATGCATCACACCGTCACACGTCATACAATTACATGTAATTTAATCATCGTTATTTATACCAATGTTTCAGTCCAATCTGCAATTATGTATGACATCTGGCTTGAAATAAGAGTAGATTTTTGTTTAGTCTAGAGAGTAGTTGCTTAGAGCGTTTATTAAAGCTCTACGTAGAGTCTACGCTACGAGAGATTATGACGTCATTTTGAGACAAATAAAAATAAAGTCTTAATTGACGGTTTTATGTGTATTTGATTTCAATAATGGTAGTCTCCGTTGCATTTTAATGTATCTAATATCGTTAAATCTGGACTATCGCACTACTTCGTTTATTTACCTATTAAATTATATTTGGCTTTTTGGTCCGCTCTTTTTGTAAAAAAGGACTTTCTCTGGCAAAATAATTATGTATATTAACCGGATTATTATACGGTGTCATCAGACTTCGTCTACAAGTTTCGTATAATGTGTAACCATACCTGGTTTAATAATTTTAATGCTCATAGCGCTGAGCATTAGCAATGAAATTCGTTTTGGACCGCACCTAAGACGTTCAACCTATTATAGTGAATGTCTATAGGTATGCATCTGTGGGCGACAAATGACGTCATCCAACGGTGTCGGTCCACATAGCCATATTTATGACCGACCTTTATTATCCATTAATATTATCTTCAGTGCCTTAGTAGAAACAGGTCATTAGGGGAAGAAGGACAATCATACAGTCATAAAAGGTCACCGCATTTTATGCTACTGTATTTGTTACACAAACTGTGTTGTACAAACCTTAATCTTTCAAGCCCCGGATTACCAGACACAATAGAAAATCTATTGTTACGCGGCACCCGAGTGCCGGTTCGGGATTGAGTGGTTAAGCCAAAGCTCTAAGCCACCAACAGACTGCTCACCCGACTGTCTATAGCTATTTGACAAACCTTAGAGCATTAAGCCAAAGCTCTAAGCCACCAACAGACTGCTCACCCGACTGGCTATAGCTATTTGACAAACCTTAGAGCATTAAGCCAAAGCTCTAAGCCACCAACAGACTGCTCACCCGACTGGCTATAGCTATTTGACAAACCTTAGAGCATTAAGCCAAAGCTCTAAGCCACCAACAGACTGCTCACCCGACTGGCTATAGCTATTTGACAAACCTTAGAGCATTAAGCCAAAGCTCTAAGCCACCAACAGACTGCTCACCCGACTGGCTATAGCTATTTGACAAACCTTAGAGCATTAAGCCAAAGCTCTAAGCCACCAACAGACTGCTCACCCGACTGGCTATATATATCTGACAAACCTTGGAGCATTAAGTCAAAGCTCTAAGCCACCAACAGACTGCTCACCCGACTGGCTATAGCTATCTGACAAACCTTAGAGCATTAAGCCAAAGCTCTAAGCCACCAACAGACTTTGCTCACCCGACTGGCTATAGCTATCTGACAAACCTTAGAGCATTAAGCCAAAGCTCTAAGCCACCAACAGACTGCTCACCCGACTGGCTATAGCTATTTGACAAACCTTAGAGCATTAAGCCAAAGCTCTAAGCCACCAACAGACTGCTCACCCGACTGGCTATAGCTATTTGACAAACCTTAGAGCATTAAGCCAAAGCTCTAAGCCACCAACAGACTGCTCACCCGACTGGCTATATATATATCTGACAAACCTTGGAGCATTAAGTCAAAGCTCTAAGCCACCAACAGACTTTGCTCACCCGACTGGCTATAGCTATCTGACAAACCTTAGAGCATTAAGCCAAAGCTCTAAGCCACCAACAGACTTTGCTCACCCGACTGGCTATAGCTATCTGACAAACCTTAGAGCATTAAGCCAAAGCTCTAAGCCACCAACAGACTTTGCTCACCCGACTGGCTATAGCTATCTGACAAACCTTAGAGCATTAAGCCAAAGCTCTAAGCCACCAACAGACTTTGCTCACCCGACTGGCTATAGCTATCTGACAAACCTTAGAGCATTAAGCCAAAGCTCTAAGCCACCAACAGACTTTGCTCACCCGACTGGCTATAGCTATCTGACAAACCTTAGAGCATTAAGCCAAAGCTCTAAGCCACCAACAGACTTTGCTCACCCGACTGGCTATAGCTATCTGACAAACCTTAGAGCATTAAGCCAAAGCTCTAAGCCACCAACAGACTTTGCTCACCCGACTGGCTATAGCTATCTGACAAACCTTAGAGCATTAAGCCAAAGCTCTAAGCCACCAACAGACTTTGCTCACCCGACTGGCTATATATATCTGACAAACCTTAGAGCATTAAGTCAAAGCTCTAAGCCACCAATAGACTTTGCTCAATACATCCGACTGGCTATAGCTATCGCAACATTAGGCGGAATCTGCTGGCATAATAGCTCTACCATATTGATGTGGAAGGCAGTGCAGTGCAGTGATTACTCAATGATCAGATGGGCATTCAGTTAAATGGAAGGATATTGAGTAAAGTTTTCGTTCCTCAATGAAATGTTGGTAGATGCCATTTATCTACCATCATTTGCCCTAAGCACTGTGTTTGTCTATCCATCTAAAATAAAACTTTTTTTGTTCTGCGACGTGTTGGTTCCACAGTTTAACTCTTATGATACCTATGTTAGAATGGGTTATGGGTTTTGCCAGTCGCTTTTGCAAGAGTTTGACATACGACGACAATGCCTGTTGCTTGTACGGCAAGGATCACATTTTGGTTACCTTACCACTAATGCGCTTCAGAGTAGGTATGTCTTGTATGCAGGCAAGCCTGTTAGCATTTTATAATTTATTTTGCTGTGCTCTGATTTCATTATCATTAATGTGTGAACACGTGTGTGAATGTGTGGTAGATATACCTTGTGCACTTAAAATAATATGGCTCAAGGAAGTCGAAGATAAGAAAAAAAATTTTTTACATGCACGCTCAAATAAATTCATCTTGGTTACATGATACAGCTTTGATGTCTTGATGTCGAAATATCCGTTTTTCATCTTACTAATATTATAAAGGCGAAAGTTTGTGAGTATGTTTGTTACTCTTTCACACAAAAACTACTGGATGGATTTTCATGAAACTTTACAATATTATAGCTCATACATCAGAATAACACATAGGCTACATTTTATAAAGATATTCCCGCGGGATAACGTCCTTTAGTTCACGCGGGCGAAGCCGCGGGCGGAAGGCTAGTCATTCATATTCCACAAATAGATCTGACTACGATCTGACACGGAGAGACAAACAGGAAGAATTTACGAGATTTTCTTTCTGACTACGGAATGACAGACCTATTCATATTTATTTATTTTTTGTTAAACTTATCAATATTATCAAGAACTGGCTGTTTTGTTCGGGTTACTCTCCGAAACGCCTTGTCTGATTTTTAAGGGATGAGCTGATTTTTTCTTCAGATGCAACGAAAGATATTAATAAAACCTCTCGTTTTTTGTCTCGATCTAGACAGAGTACCTGTGCTTGCACTATTTATAAGAATTCTGTAGGTCATTGGAGCGACTACCATCTGATCTATGTTTAACCCATCGATCACTAATAGTGATCGAAGCCTAGGTTTTGGATCACGACATGTCCATTCAATTGTGCAGGTTTCCTCAGGGTATACTCATAATGGTGTAACGCACATATAAAAATATATACGCCGAGATTCGAACCATCGACCTCACGCATGTGAAGCAACGCATAATAAAACTACCTGGCTACCAAGTTGCGCCAAGAGTCGTGGGTCCTATAATCCCACCAGAGATTAAAGTGATAAACCTAATAGGTAGGTACTTTGTTTTATTTTTTTTCTGTTTAAATAACAATCTGACTGTAAAAAGTAGTTACAAATGCTGCCCTCTGTTGTAAAAATGAGAACTAAAAAAAGTCGTTAAGAGCCACCTAGTAAAAATTAACTGAACTACAGTAGTGATAAAGCATTTGTGTTTGTGTAAGTACGTTGAAGATTAGTCAGTTAGTTCTAACATGTTTTTCTAGATGGCCCTTACTCATATTTTAAATACCGTTGAATGTAATGTTCATCTAGGAATACTATTTTCATTTAGAACTTTCCTTTTCAAGTGAAACAAGTGACTCGAAATAAATATTTTGCTGTAAGTTATGACTAGTTATGAGTAATACCTAATAGAATGTTTCGGTGGGCTTTACTTTCTTTTTTGAACAGTATTGAAAAATATAATATTTCATCCACAATTTGAAATAGAATATTATGTAGTATTTTTTATAACTCATGCAATATACTCGTATAGTAACATCATTAGTAACGCCAATAAACAAGTACTTATAATTATTGCCTAGTGCGTTATTACTTCACATCGCATAATATGAAATCGATCCAAGTAAGCGGCACCATAATAACATGGTAGTCGTCCCCTTATGGTAATGCACCCAATGTTGTGAAAGTTGGACCGGGGGTCGAACCCGCACCCTCTCCGAGGGCCTAGGCGTAGTGCGCGGGAGTAGGGAAGGATTCGCGAGGCATATCGATCGTGGGTTTGAATGAGTAGTTTTTCGGGTCCTCAATTTATAAAACTAGTCGTCCACCCTTACTGGTAAAGCACGTCGTCGTCGTCGTTTCAAAGCAAGTACGTCGTTGACTTAAAAAGAAATAAAATGGAAATTGACAAAGAATTGAATTAAAGACAAAATATGTAATAATTACCACATTTTCCGGCGGAGTTATAAAATATTTCTTAACTGCTTGCTTACCTTTTTTGTTTCAAGAATTTGAAGAGCTGAAGCCAAATTGATCTTGCACAGGGCTTAGTCACAGAATATTAGTCGTAATATTACAAATTATTAATCATTGTGTTCATTAATAATCCCGAATTTTCTTTTCATGGCGTCATATTAATAATATATACTTACAATATTATTTTCGGCAGGGACGTAAACGTAACGTAACGTACACTAATCACGTAAATAATTTAACTAGGTACCTAGTTCTGGGCAGTAAGTGAACTTATGGAAACAAAAAACTAATACATATCTGTAAACTATTAAATATTAATTAATTAGTTCCGAAATTATGTGTAGTACCTATCCAATCAATGTTTTTTTAACGACTGTTTACACCATAATAACAATTTTGTAAAGTTCGTGAATAGACAGGTTTTGTCTTTATTATTGTGTTAAACAATAGGAAAACGAGGGGATCGACCCCCGCGAGCGATGCGCGGGAGCAGGGGATGGGACGGGTTGGTTCACGCATCGATCTGACAAATTGAGCTCGTTACCCTAGCGGTCACATTGCCAGTAGGTACCTAGTTGAAAACAAAATATGTACATAGTTTTGTTGACGACCCGATAGGAAAATGACAAAAGGTGTGCGGAACTTTCCGGGTTCGATTTGCGTTCAGGTTCATTAACAAATTAATTTAAACCTGGATGTGCTTACTGCTTTTCTATTTATGACCGCAGACATAATTAAGCAGGTATTTAGTACTAGCTTAATTGATTGACAGTAGTAAGCCGCTCGGGTATAAAACCCGGAAGCCTTGGGTTTGTTTGTGGTTGGTAGAACATTACGGCCTTTTCCTGTATTCTCAGGATGCTTGCAAAGGTTTGATTGCGGTAGCAGAGTTAAAAAATCTGCCTACGAAAATGTTCTACAAAACTAAAGGAAATAATGAAATTAACAACGAAAGATTAAATTACTGTAGTTTTATTATACAAACGG
This sequence comes from Mecyna flavalis, assembly GCA_949319885.1. Lineage (NCBI taxonomy): Eukaryota > Metazoa > Arthropoda > Insecta > Lepidoptera > Crambidae > Mecyna > Mecyna flavalis. The sequence goes on from OX439426.1 coordinate 16,467,181, forward strand.
CAATTAAAATATTTTTTTCTAAACTAAATTTTACTGCAAAAGTCAAAGTAGGTATTCTTCTTGAATACGAGATCAAAAGACTACGCATTTTCGTCGCACTAGGTTCATTGAAACTCGCTCACCCAACACTTAACAAGCAAAACCATTTTTTCTCTACGTAAAAAACAATTTTCGAAAATCTGCCATCTGCTTCCCTACGACTAGCGCCAGCTGCCGGCGCACGCGCAGCCCACAATGGCCGCGATCAATGAACCCGCGACCCCCGCCCTTCCAGCACACCCTTCAACCATCAGGTAAGCCGTGTAGGATTTGATAGCCCATACTGTACACTGCTCAATACTCATACAGGGTTACGCAAAAGGTGACATGAAAAGTTTGAAAGAAAGTAGAATAAATATTTTGTTTGCAAATAATAAATATCTGCGACTGCAATGCAGTTTGAATGAAAGGATATAATTCAAATTTATTATAATGTTTCATTTAGTTATAAATGATTATTATGTTTATAAAATCTATAATGATCTATAATGAGTCAAAATTAGGCTAACAAAGCCGCGATGGCACGGTAAGTTTTAGGGTAGGTACTTTATTATTATAACCCGGATTTTCAAAGTGAATCGAGGTAAATCCTTTAAACATTCCTTATGACCTCAAATCTATGACCGAAGATTTTCAGAATTCATGACCACTATAACAAGCAGACTTTTAACACATCTTTCTTCTGACTAGATGTTTAGCACCTAACAATTGGTACATATAATATTTGTGGTCTTATTCAATAAATAAGCTTGTCTTATATAATAATGTTATAGAAAATTATTATTAATAAATAAGAATGTAAACAAAAACGTGATTTCTGAGTCCACAAAAGGTATTTAAAGATCTTTTCGTCTTCAAACTATATTTTCCAAAACAAAATCTAAAACAATTTGAACAACCCTGTACACGCTATAAACATATAAAGTTCCGCTCAAATAGTGGCGAAACAGCTGATTTGTCCCGTAGATCACGCGTTCCACTCGCAGCTGCTCGTTGCTCCTCAATATACGTCCTCATTGACAGGTCGCTATCCCGGGAGAATAGAGATGCCAAGTTTAGAAAAAATCACAAGGTTGAAATTTTTGGGCGAAAAGTTTATAAGAAATGATTTAGTATACGATCTAACAAGTAACGTTGAAATAGTAGAGGAACCAATGGCGGCACACCATCTCAGTCCATTGGTGCTCTTGATCTCGGAGACTGCGATCGATTCCCGGGTCAGGGAAAATCCGTGTTAGATTTTTGAACACAGCAATTAAGCCAATACCTATCGTGTTATCAATAGTCTTTGCTCTTGATATTTTTTTATTGGCGGAACAGCTGATTTGTCCCGTAGATCACGCATCGCACACGCAGCTGCTCTTTACGTCTCAATACACGAATCCATTCCATTGACAGGTCAATATTCTGGGGGAAAAAAATCCCAAAGCTGGCCCTCAGTACATTTTGTGTCATTTCAACAAAGATAGATTAGAAAACAAATAGCCTTACTTTGATAGTTGTTAGTCAAATTTATCTTATCACGACTTCGAGTTATATCAATTTACTAAATGTTAATCGGATTTATTGATTGTTTATGTTATGAAACAAGCATAAATAATGATGAACGCAATGACTTTTTATGTAATTATTGGATATGCGTACTAAGTAGTAGCAATGAAGGATGTCTACTTAATTAATCTAAACAGACTTTTTCATGAGTCGTGTAATCATAGGATGCTGAAAAAGTTCGGTGTTCCCTGTTGCCCAGTTATTATGGCAATGCGGCCGGCCCACGCGCAGGTAAACACAGCCCGCAGGAAGCTGCGTGCGCTGCACTGTGGGAAACGCATTGTTCCACCGCGGAGCATACGACGCTTCCGACGCCAAACTACATACAAACAATACATCGATTGCATCGACATCTTTTTAAAAATGTAAAGTTGTCCTAGCCCATAACACAGGCCTAGGCCTGTGTTATGGGCTGAGCTAGCTCTAGAATGCATTTGCATACATCCTACTAATATTATGAATGCGAAAGTTCTGTTCTGGATACTTATCTGGATAGTGAGTGAGTGCAAGATGTCTAAACCCCTCCGTTCCATCACAATCCCAGTAGTCTTTTCCCTTTCCCCCACCTCTATCGCATCAGAGATCCTAGTCGCAAGTGTTCATGGGCGGTAGTGATCACTTACCATCTTGTTTTACCCTTGCTAGTTTGCCCCTCTTCCAAAAAAAAAGACTTAAGCAGGTCATAGTTTAGCATTAAAATCATGAGACGTCCCATGGGCTAAATAAGTGAAGTGTTCCTTGTGGGTGGATGTGCCGAGGGCTGTTCGAAACCCGCCAAGGGCAAACTTCTTATTGTACCAATTTGTGTGTGATTCTTAACATAAGAGTAATTATTATGGTTTCTGTTTTGTTTTTGATATTTATAACTAGTGTTCCAGCAAAATTATGGGTCAAATCCGTGTATAAGAAGTCTGATTAGTCTATACTTGTACCTAGCCACGCATTCGTACTGCACTTTACAGTTCTGTTAAGATCGAATATATTATACCATAAACAATTTGTTAACTTTCGATAACTCAACTGGTTCCAAAAACCAGGGTTCTAATCCCACACAAGATAAACGTTTTTGTGTTGAGCATTTGTTTACTCCGCATCCGGATGTTAATATTTTTTTATGAAAGTCTGTATTAATATTAAGGTAGCTCATGACAACTCGAGATTTAATTTGTATTACCACACAAACACGTCTTGATGTCGTTAAGAATAAAATATAAAAGTAGGTGCGATGGTGCCTAATATGTCTTCATGAATAAATAAATCCTTGGAAATTATTCACACAGTGCCAAAAGATAAACATTACATAAATAAGTGGAAATGTACTATATACTGCCAAAATACAATATACTGCCAAAATATAATTTTAGCTTAGAATAATAAGAATTTTAGTTTAGTCACTCAGTCTAAAAAAGAACATTAATAGTCATATAGGTAACACACAACAACAATCCCTTTGTCTGGTGTGTTTACGTTAAACACAGACAATTAATGTAGGTTATAGGTAATTTCCAGGGATATTTACTATTTTATTATTATTATTATTCGTCGGTTACTTTATGCAATTAAATCCCTTTTATGGACAAAATATGTGACTACGAGTACCTAAGTTTAGGTGATGAATTACGCATACATAATAAATAAATAAATAAATATTTCTTGGACATTATTCACACAGCGCCATCTAGCCCCAAATTAAGCATTAGCTTGTGCTATGGATGCCAGACAACGGATAAACAATACATATATACTTTTCTTTTGTATATACATACATATTATACATAGAAACACCCAGACCGATACATACAGACATGTTCATGCACACAAATGTTTGTACCGTGCGGGGATCGAACCCGCGACCTCTGGTGTAATAGCCGACTTCTCGACCATTACACCAAATGGCTCGTCGAATATATATCAAGAAATTATTATTGACCGGTTTTTAGGGTTCCGTAGCCAAATGGCAAAAAACGGAACCCTTATGGATTCGTCATGTCTGTCTGTCTGTCTGTCTGTCTGTCTGTCTGTCTGTCCGTCCGTATGTCACAGCCACTTTTTACCGAAACTATAAGAGCTATACTGTTGAAAATTAGTAAGTAGATGTATTCTGTGAACCGCATTAAGATTTTCATACAAAAATAGAAAAATAATAATAAATTTTGGGGGCTCTCCATACTTAGAACTGAAACTCAAAAAAAAATTTTTCATCCAACCATTACGTGTGGGGTATCTATGGATAGGTCTTTAAAAATGATAATAAGGTTTCATAGATCATTTTTTTCTAAACTGAATAGTTTGCGCGAGAGACACTTCCAAAGTGGTAAAATGTTGGTCCCCCCCCCCTGTAACTTCTAAAATATGAGAACGATAAATCTAAAAAAAATATATGATGTACATTATTATGCAAACTTCCATTGAAAATTGGTTTGAACGAGATCAAGTAATTAGTTTATACATTTTTGGGGCTTCCCATACTTAGAACTGAAACTCGAAATTTTTTTTTTCTTCAAACCCTTACGTGTGGGGTATCTATAGATAGGTCTTTAAAAATGATAATAAGGTTTTCTATACCATTTTTTCCTAAACGGAATAGTTTGCGCGAGAGACACTTCCAAAGTGGTAAAATGTTGGTCACCCCCCCTCTAACTTCTAAAATAAGAGAACGATAAAACTAAAAAAAATATATGATGTACATTATTATGCAAACTTCCATTGAAAATTGGTTTGAACGAGATCAAATAATTTGTTTTTTTTTTAAAACGTCATAAATCGTAAACCGCAATTTTCCTCTCATTCAATCAACTCAAATATAAAAACGTCGATCAAACTTACAAAGAACTACAAGAACTTTTATATTATGATGATACTTGCTGCTTCGGAACCCTTCATGGGCGAGTCCGACTCGCACTTGGCCGGTTTTTTTATATATTTTGTTTTCACTTTGATACACCACTTGTTTATTGCCCTTTGCAAAACTAGGAGCGCGTAGGTAGCTAGCTTAGATTAAATTATACTTAATAGATGGCGGTACATTGTGTCTCGTATACCTATGCAATATCTAAAAAAAAACATTAATAAATCTCAGTGCAAAACTCTTTTAGATAATAAATACAAATTCTTCTATTAAATTTTAGTCTTTTTATTATTTATTTATTTTCCCAAGCTTTAAACGGCTAAAAAACTGATTTGTTGCGACTTACACATCTTTTCATTTTCGTAGCATTGAAGCCTTTCGTAGCATTATTTACGTCCCTTTAATTTTGAATCAATATTTCAACACGAGCAAAACCACAGGCACGTCTTATACTAATTTACTTTTAAAAATACATCTACTTATAGTACTTAGACGTAGAAAACTGAGATTTTATATACCGTAAGTTCAATCAGTCAAGCTTCGGAACTTTCGGAAGAGTTCCCCCTCCTTGCGATGTGATTGTGATAAGGACATCAGAATGAGATAAGAATGACAAAGCAATCGAGATGCTCACACAGGTCGTAGCGATTCGAGCTACGGCATATCTGTGTCGTAAAAAGCTTATTTAGGCACTAGGCGTGTGTTCGGAGCTTTCTTAGTACAGTCGGTCGCAAAAGTAGCCTTATTTTCATGGTAATAAGGTCGTATAGAAGCTTAAAATGTGCAGCTTTTGCAGCCGTCTAGTCTAGTCAATAATACTCAATTTCGTAATTAAGCGTCATAATTATTCTTTACAACGATTACAAAAGTTAAGCACCTACCCTTTAATTAAAAAATAAACATTTCTGTAAAAATATTTATAAGCTGACAGTTTACTGATAAGTAATGAATAAATATATCTATAGTGTTATAATCTGTTACTACATTAATATCTATGTTATTAATGCAGGTGTATACTGTGGAATAATAATTTGATAATCTCTTTTTTTCAGCCTATGACTAGTCCCCATTAGAAAATAAATAAAAAAGTTGTTCAGTTGACTTACCTACTGTTTGTTTACTGGTTCACTCAAAACTTTAAAAGTCCGTTATAACGAAAAATTATATTTGATTCATTAAACTTTTTTATTTTAAAATTAGAAATGTTTTTTTTTTGTTTTTTTTTTCAAAATATGGATTTGATAAATGGGTAATCGACGATAATAATGTATGTAGGTGGCATTGCAGGCTTCAGACGAGCAGTCAAGCAGCGAGCACCAAGAGTGATAACGAGGTATATCATTACGGCGAGTGGAGGGTAGCAGGCAGTTAGGGCACGCCACGCATGTGGCCGGGGCCGACGCATCTGGTGACGAGGGGGGCGCGGGGGCTAAAATTAGTACCGGCGAGCCACGTGCGCCACCGAACCAACTCGCTCAGTCCGCGCGCAACCACCACGTCGAACGCTCGCTCCCGCTCCGACCCAGTGTTTACAACTGAACATAACCTACGCACCAGCGCGTCGGACTGACAGACCGCGCAGCGGCAGTGACAGTGTTTACGGTGAACGGTGGCCGGCGCGACGGAGGCTGTGCAAGGAATGTTGATGGCGGGCGCGTTGCCTGCCGAGCCCGAGGGGCTGCTGGCCCTCAGCGCGCTCCCGGGCCAAAAAGACACGACATGGACCAAGTTGTTCGTCGGCGGACTCCCCTACCACACCACGGACAAGAGTCTCAGGGAACACTTCGCGGTCTACGGCGACATCGAAGAGGCGGTCGTCATCACAGACAGACAAACCAGCAAGAGCAGAGGATACGGATTCGTAAGACAACTTTCACTTTCCGAGTTTCTAATCCTGAAAAGCGTTCGGTCGCGTTGACACGTACAATGGCCGTGCGCAGGCGACTCGTGTCGACTCTGAAACAGCAGCGTATCGCGTTAGGCGCGCTATCGCACCTCATGCTACCGACAACATACCTACCTAGCTAGCGGCTAGGTGCGTAGTCTGCTGGCCTGTATCGCGAAATTACATCAAACAAGGAAGTTGGCTCCATGCAGGTGTACAGCGACTGTAAACTAACACCGAATTCATAATAGATTAATTTGATGGGGTTAACAATGACTGTTTATCAAATCTGAATGAGCGCGACATCACGACAAGCATTCAATGCCGTATGTATATTAAATACTAAATACAGAGTAATGATTGTCAAAAGTTATTATTTATTTTTGTAAACAATACCTATTCGGTAGTTCCGGAAAACTAAACTCTGTATCATTGAAATTTTTCATGAAGTTTGTTTTCAGTCTTGAAAAATATATTGCAATTCCCAATATTTAAATTTTTTTTTGCCATAGCGAGCGAGATCCTACTTAATGAAAATTGTAATCTAGATTCAATAGCACTAGTGACTTTTTTTAAAAACTTACATGAAACTCACAGATGCAACAAATGGTCCCGACGCTAAATTGTATAGCGAGTCTCTTAAATATAATAAAGTTTGAGGCTTTTTGTATCGTACGACTGGGGCTCGTGGGAAATGAATCACAACCCCATTTTCAATTCATGCTGGGGTAGGGCACAGTTTGGGGGAGGAAGCGAGTCCCTTGCACCCTCTCTGTGACATCCAAATAGCTGTAATAATCGCAATGCGTCGCAACACTTTGCCCCACGGTGGTTTACACACAGCTCCGCTAATATTTGAAATTATTCAATAAAGAAACTATATTGTCTACTTTCCGTTCACTACGTTACAGATGTCTATTACACAAAAAAACAATTTTTTTTGGAAAAAATACATACTTTATTGTTATTCAGATTGGCTCTGGTATGCTAATTGCAAAAGTAACCTGTGGTCTCGAGTCAGGCAATATTGGAATAACGAGTATTATTAAAGAATTACAAAAAAAAAATCGATTAAAATGGAGAAATTCCATGTAAGTGACAGCCTTAAAAAACAAAGTAGACAAAAAAGCTAAGTTTTTAAACTTGAAAACATAATGGACTGTGATCCTGACTAGTCCGTGGTCAATCGCAAATTGCTGAAACAAAAATAATTTTGATGTCGATGCAGTGAAGACCGGCTTAGAACATACAAAGATGATTCCTAACAGTGTCCTTGTACAATACAGCCGGTTCAGAGACATACACCGGTGGAACGTGATGAAGTACTGTTGTCACACAAAAGGGCGAAATCTGATATAGTGCGGGCTGCTGAACATTCAAGATGGCTTTCTATTGCCAGTTTAGATGCTTGTTCTTTACAATAATTGTCCGCGGAAACCTGTTGTCTCGTAAAATCGTGACGCTGCAACTTAACAACAGACAACTGTTGTTGTTGAGGAAGAAACAGATGTGACCGAGCATTTTGTGTTGCAAATAATTAGCATGTTTATGAGTATTGCTGAACCCTATATTCTAAAACGCTATTTCAAGGAGTAACTTGCTCACAAAACATTTGCCATAGGATAGGTATACTTTTCTAGACATAATGCACAACTTTTTTAAGGGATTAAAGAATACATTTATTAAATCAGTTGATACGCATTAATAAAAAGGAAATGGGTACTTTATGGTATATTTGAAAATATAAATACCTATATAAGCATCACACACTGATCTGACCATAAAGTATCTTAACTTTACGCGTATCTGAAACAATGGCGGTACAACCATAGAGATCTAAAATAAAAAGAGAGATGCCATCCCGTGTGCCGAGTTCGAAACCTATTGTCGCATTAGAAATTTACGCACACAGAGTAAATAGAATAAAAACAATACTTCGCGTTGTGTGCGTGCCATGCACACAAGGAATTAAGCCCGAATACTGGTTCGCACACCAGGTTACAAGTTATGTATGTACAGCACCACTACAGACGCAAAAATATGCGTTCACGATAGGGATTGCTTGTCGATAAAATGGAAAACATTGGTATCGATTCCGGCAGACATGATCTAAACTAAATTTAAGTAAGTCCGGTCATTTTCTTTTTTACATAAATACATTTATACATTTCATTTATACATAAGTAAGTATTGAAGTAAGTATTGAATAGGTAGTTTGTAATAAATTCTTGGAAATCCCATGCAGATGTTGCGATCGGAGTCGGCCGCCAAAGACACAAAAGAGCTTTCTTATCTTTTGTTTACATCCACACAGATGGTCAGCAACCTTTACTTTTTGTTTATAGATATTAGCTTAGGTAGGTAAGCGTGTACGTTATTCTATTTTGTAATAATACCTACTTATCATACCTTTGTATACAAATAACTACCAATGAATAAATAAATAAAAAAAGACATTTATTTGCGTAGTGTTAATTCGTCAATATAAAATTAAATATTATCTAAATTGTCGAGTTCTTATCGACATGGAGACAGTCGAGGCACATCACTAACTCACGACTGCGGGCAGCGGCCGTACCACACGATTGAACGTGTTTTGTTAGCTTCAATGTGTTCATCATACACTGCGGTTTTAAAACTCAACGTTCGAATAATCATTAGTATAGAGCGAGCATTGTAAACTGTTTACATACAATATTGCTAATAATGTTCTGCCACATAGTGTGAAAGTTCTGAAGACAAGTTTTTGAACTTTTAATAAGAAAAACATATTATTTTCAGTACTTATCGATGGAATGTGATTCCATTTGACTTAAAGTTGCTAGTATCACTTAGATTTTTACAAATCACCACGGAACAACACGGCATTGTCAAAAAATATCTGGCCGACGGTCAAACTTCAACTGAATGTGCAACAAGCAATGTTTCTGTTTTTGCGCAAACTTCTGCGACACCTGCCCCGCCCCCTTACCATATCTCCCTTTAGTTTCTGTTATCTGTGGGTACAACAAATACAAAGTACACACATAAACACAAATCGAACCCACTGGGCATTCTGGGCAATCCTCCCGCATACAGCGGCTACGGCACAGATTAACAAATAGTTACTAAGCTACGGTAACTTAGGCATGAACATGCTGCGATATTTTTTCTCCTAAGCCCACTATTGCATTTACTCTTATTGTTTCAATATAATACATAGTGAAATTGGTGACTATTTTTCGAATTTCCATTTAATATAGTTCACTTAGTAGATATCTAGACTTGCTGACAATTCAGACACAGTATCAAAAGTCAACTATTTTTGAAGAATCTCTTGTTTATTTACATAAGTAGCCATATTAGATTTAGGATTTAACTAATAAAATGGATATTAGAAAAATATGAATTTAGAGATCAGAGGTTCCAGAGATTATCCCTACATAATTTGAGGAGTGATTTTTCAAAAGGCCTTATTTCCATTTTTTACTTTGATGTAGATTTCGACGGAATCGTGAAGTCTAGTCAAAATCGCAACTGGAACTGGCATTTGCTTAGTTCAGAACGCCTTATTTCCTATAGTAAAAGGCGCATCAAAAGTAGAATGTCAAACAAACTGGCACATTTCCACCCGTAGGTAGACAGGCAGTGTAAAAATTAACAAAACGCCGTATTTCCTGCTTGTTTTTTAACCGTGTTAAGAAATTTCATACAAAACGGCATATTTCCTATTTAGCTAAAATTGGTCAAAGAAAACAAACTATTTTTTTGGTGAATTTGAAGCGTTCTGTTTGAAAATTTAATGCATGGTAACACTGAGGCTGCACGTCGATCATACACAGAAAAAAAAAGTTGTTTGACATTTAGCTGTCACTGTCATTGGCAATTATTTTCGCGCGCTACAAATGCCAATTTAAATGAACGTGTTTCGGGTTCGGGTTCTATTAAATTAATAAAAACGATATTGCGTGTATTGTCTGTACGTCGTGAAATGGATGAAAACACAGTAGGCGCACTAAATCCCGGTGGGAGAAAAAAGAGGGATAAAAGTAAAGCAAGAAACAAGAAAGAGTAAGTTGTAACCTGAATGTGTAGCTCTAACCACGCTCTAACCATACTGCAATTTCGTTAGATCTCACCAAGATTTGAATATTGGCTTAATTACTGTGACTTTCTTTTCAGATATTTAGACCATGGATAATCTGGGCTGGTATAAAAATATTTTAGATGATGTTCTAAGCACTTTGCAGGAAGATGAGCATGACCTGCATGATCCTACAATGGCATTTGTTGAACCTTAGAATTTAAATTTGTTATGGTCTCATTTTGTGAATAAACAATTTATTTCCTAACAACAATTCTTTAATATTTTAAGTAACACCGCTATCTAGTTGTTTTTTACCTAATAAACCTACTCATTCTGAATTGTACAAAAAGCCTTATTTCCAAATTGGTGTGCAACAAAGGGGCATATTTCCTATTCACTTTATACAAAAGGCCTTATTTCCTGTTGTAGCAAACAAAAGGTCATATTTCCAAAATTTAATTTAAGATAAAAACAATACAAGTGTATAAAACTATTTTTTTTAAATGCCATATGTTCAGAACAACTAATGCACACTTATTTTGACTACTTTCAAAAGTTATAGTACAACCTTTGCATATCTCACAGATATTTGGCTCTACTGAAAATTTGGCTCTGGTGGAAATAAGGCCTTTTGAAAAATCACTCCTCATTTTATAAACTTTACCTCTTCAATATTGGTGTAGATAATGACGTATCTTATCGCACTGTTGACCTAGTAAACTTTTTATTCTGTTGGTGTTTGTTGGTTTAATTTCAGTCCGCTCTGTGTTCCCGGAAAACACCGTGCGTCATATTTCCCAACCTTTCTTCTTCGTTACTCATTTTCTATGACGTCACTTAAGTTTGGCGTATTCCAGTGGGTGTGTGTCCAATTTGGAACATAATATGGTTGAATCAATCGGGAGTTAGATATTCAAATCGAGGCAGCAACATTTTTTTTAAAATAGTAAATAGTGTTAATTTTAATATTTTATTAGAAAAACGGCGTGAAAACGCTGTTCATTATCGCTCGAGCTTGGAATTCAATTAAGAATAAAATTACGTTTTAGAGGGAGAGTATTTATTTATTTCCAAATATTACAAAGAAAGCTAAAAATTTATTGAAAATTCCAGAATCTCGCATAAAGTTCTTATAATGTATAAATAAATCTCTGGACGTTATTCACACAGCGCCATCTAGCCCCAAACTATGCATTAGTTAGCTTGTGATGTGCTGTGCTATTATGGTCAAATAATTCATTTAGATTATTAACGCAAATAAATTGCTAATAAACAATAAGTTTAGTAACAACACAATACCTACTATTCATTTCAGCCAATAAAAGAAATGATGAAAATTTACTTTAAATAAAAATTTAGAAAATCAGAAGAACGGCAAGCCTATAATAGACGTAGGTGGGTCGTTCTTCTTTTTAACCTACAAAAAGGTGTCTTCACCGCTCAGTGAAAAAAAAAAACAAGGAAATTACCATAAGTTTTTTCTTAATTGTATTTTTACAGGCACTGTCAACGATATTAAAATCGTTGGGCACTGCACTAAACATTAATGACTGTGCACTTTTAAATAATAAATGTTTTTAATAATTTCACTGTAAAAATTACGTTACAGAGTCGTAAATCCGCGTGACAGAAGTGTAAATCAAATTGTAGGTTAAAAAGAAGAACGACCCAGGTGTCGTAGGTGACTATGGTATGGTTTTATTTAGTTCCCATTTCAATTCGTAAAGTTAAATAACGTATAATATCATTAAAAACTAGAATTTCCAATCCGATTAGCTGATTAAAGATAGCAAGGTATTTAGTAAATGCAATCAAATATTTTTTGGCAGGTAAGAACGTATTCGTGTATCTTATCAGAAGGGAAAGTCTAATTCTGTTCTTAATGATTGAAATTAATTTTGGTTTATACCTACAAATAGAGTCCAATAATTGAAATATGATTATGTTTCCATTACATATTGGGCCTAATTCACACACCGTCATCTATTTCATCGAACCACAAGTTAAAGAGAGCTAGAAATATGAGCACTGGATAACGGACGAATTTACTTAAAATGTAAAAACATAAATTTGTACAAATATTTTTACAAAGAAATATTAGGAGGCATAAAAAGACAACTGAATACGATAACGTGGTCTCTGCTGCCTTGCAATTAAATATTCATGTTAACATTCAATTTGTCAGGTTCGGTCCCCCACATACTCGTAGTCTCTCGTAGTACAGACATTTCGCTACTTATAAACTAAAGGGCCACAAATCAAAAACGTCCGTAATTCGTTTTTACTAAAAAATATGGCTAAAAGTACCCATAATTTTATAATTAACAAAGACACTTGGTTCTTAAGAAGCCGATTTTGACTAGTGTCTTTGTGAATTATAAATATATGGGGTCTTTTAGCCATATTTTTAGTAAAAACGAATTTCGGACGTTTTTGATTTGTGGCCCTTTAGTTTATAAGTAGCGATTTGTGTAAATGAGTATTAAAGACTACCAGCTTTTATAAGTGTGCAACTAAATGACTATGTGTAAAAATGTCCATTACAATAACATAATATACAAGGAATCATAATTGAAAATCTTAGTTAAAATTACGAAAATGTATTTCATGTCCTCCAGTCTCCTTGTTTGTGTTTTTAGAATGCATAGTTTATTTTTAGTCGTACAGTTACAAAGCCTTTTTTTATTCCTAAACTAAGGTTAATTCAAATTCGCTCAATTCCCACAAGATTCCAAAAACCACTACAATTTGATTGCCCAATTTAATCGAAATGTTATATACTGAAATGTTACTCTTTACTAGAACCACCACTTATAAGAACGTCAGAAGAGGTGTTAAACGCTAAAAAGTGATACTGAGTTAATTGCCGGTTTAATTAACGAGGCGTGGCGAGTGAATTGGGCGCAAGCTGGGCGGTGCGCGGGCACGCCCATTGCCGCTACGAGCTACGCCGTAGATCTTTGCGACACGAGATAACTATAAGATAGAGACGCAGTAGCAAGACAACAAAGTATTGTTTAGATAAGGCTTGTATTAAACTGCACATCAAAAATACTGAAATGCACACCAAAACAATTAAATGCTAACCTAACCTAACCCTTGGTGTGCAATTAGTTATTTTGAGGAAAATATATTTATTTTTTTGATAAACTCACTTTATATCTCTTTCTAATATTACAAAACTTGCTATTTCTTATTCGTCTATTTCTTGCATCAGTTCCAGCGGGTTGATGTCCTATATATTATAGATTATATTCAGATTTGGAACCTGTGTTGTATGAATAAAAAACGAATGATATTAACCTTAAATTGTGCACTATTTGTTCCACCTGCCATGTGTTACAATTCCCATTTCAGATTAGAGAAAAAAGTATCAATCAAAAAATGTGAACGTTTTCGCTTTGATACTAATACGCAGGCTTCTAAGGGACGGAGAACAAAAAAAAAAATTAATAAAACTGGCTATCTGTAAATAATTATTATAATATCATTGGACATTTTTACACGGCGTCATTCAACTCAAACAACAGCCCAAAATTACTCGTAGCAATTACTGTGTACTACGAGCCCTAATCGTACGAATAAAATTAATACTTAATGTACTTTTTACTTAATATGCATGTAGGCTATACCAAATTATGACGCTTATTAGTACGTTAATTTCTCCCCTAATCGTGGTTTAGGTTACTTTGCCACGTTAGTGTTTATGGAATGAGAAAGATATTATGAATCAAGTGATATTTGGCCTAGGTACTCATCTTTAGTTATTCCGTGAGCAACATTGTTTTAGTAAATAAAAGAATTTACTGACTGTAAATTCATCAGTTAATACAAATCTCTTAGAGTAAACAAATGGGTAACTGACTTTCTTTACCATTTAATCAATCAACCTTCAGAGTTCGAATTTTCGAGGAGTTTGAAGCCGTGTTTTCTGACTTTTCGAATTTTTTTTAACCTTTGTTATACTAACTCAACATCTTGATGTGGATGAAAAAAAATACCTTGGTATTGGTCGTCTATCAGCTTACCACACAGAAAAAAAATGAGACCTTTAAAGCAGGACGGAAGAAAGATGTTGTTCAGTCACCTCGTAAATGAAAGACCTACGGATGACAAAAAGTGTGTTATTCAGGTGATCGTATATGTCAACAGAATACTTAAACTGTATTTTGAAGTAATTATGCAAACAGCTTAGGCAATGAACTGGCGGGCAGGAAGTTGCGATACCTCAAAACCAGTAGCGTGTGTTTATCTTTGACAATACAGTTGCATGCATGGATATTGGCTTAAAACCCTGACATCAGAGGTTAAGAGTCGCTAGTGTTTTGACCAAAACAAATGGTAGGCAAGTGTAGTATTTGTTTAATACAACTTTTGTTGGCAGAGCGAGCACGTAGTCATTGTGGTGTATTCCATTGAGGAACATTTCTGCGATATTTATTTATTTTTAATGCTTTACTATAAGACTATAAACATATTATAAATAATTATCGCTCAAAATACTTTGCAAATTCACAGCAAAAATGTTTATTTGGAGAGGAGTTGTCATAATACGGTCTTCGGGACTTCTTACTTTGTGTTTTAAAAGTATCTACTATGTAGTTGATGTAAAATAAGTATCGCAATCGAAAAATGAACGGACTATTACGAGACTTTATATTCAATGCATACATAATTAATTCGAAACACTGACATTTAATTGTCCTTACAATTAACTTGTTTTCTTTCAGAAAGTAAGCCTCTACCTTATTAACGAATTGCTAGTTCAAAACTGTTTGAACTTTAAATAATCCTTATAGGGTAAACTATACTAATGTTGGCCCCCCTCCAGTTGTTGGCACTCTGGGTTTTAAACTTAAATATTAAGCTTTTCGCGGCAAAAATCCATAAACTAAAGATTTAGAATAAAAGTTCAATTATTCATTTACAACAGTAAATAGTAGTTTTTAAATAATTACAACTGACAACACTAGAAAAAATTCTTTTCGGTCATGGTCCCGAGAGAAATCAGTTTGTGCGTGATTCCTTAAGAAAATTTGTGAATGCAGGGTAAGTTTAACGACTTATTACTTTTTATTTTGTAGATAATTTCTGGTCAGTGAATGTTTTTTAGTTAAATAAGATGTTAAATAGTGGGTTTTGCAGCAAATACAATCGTAAATCTTGTTGGAAAAAAACTTTTATGGCGGTGTCAATAATTGTAATTTTGTTTGTATGGAGAACTAGTTCGTTGACACCCCCTGCCAATTATTGAAATACGGTTTTGCAAAATCGCTGTTAATGTTATGATTGTGTTTTAACCAGTCTCGAAAGTTCTATTCATAAAATGCCTACTTGTCTTCTTATCTATTGTGGTTTCAAATTTTAGCAGTGCCAATAATTGTACTTTTTTTACGATTGGCACTGCCAATTATTGTACCTCGAAGGGTGCCAATGATTGTATCAGCTTTTATGAAATTCTAATAGTGATGTGCCACTGTTTTGTAAAATTTATTTATTAAAGCATTATAAGTCCTACTAATAGGTAGATTTTTACACGGCGATTTAAAACGACTGTATATTTACTCAGCTAATAAAAAGTGAGCTACCTATCTACATATATCATGGGAAACCCTTGGTACCTTCGGCGCTCCCGCTAAATTCCCCCTCCCAGTCGCGTTTGGGCCCTTTGGGTACCCTCAGATGAGGGTCTCGCGACGGCCTTAGGTTTCGGAGGGGGAGGCTTTAAGCCTTGGGAGCCTTTAGAGGCTCCCGAGGGTTTCAACGCTCTCCTCTTCGATTCCTTTACGCTGCTGGTGGTGGGCGGTAGATTCGCCACTTTTGGGGGTTCCGTCTCCTGGCCTCCTTTGATTTGGCCTCTCCACGGTTGTTTTTGAGGGCTTCCACAGACTGGTCATCGAGAGAGAAGGTAACAATAGATCCTGTCGCTTCCTCCTTCGTGTGGAGAACCCTCCAAACTTTTGGGTTGAGATCTTCATTCTGCACCCATAGCATAAATTGCTCCGGGGCAGAATGCGGTCCCAACTTTTGGCTTGGGCAGTTCGCTCTCTGGTATATTAGAGAGCTTTGCACCGGGCCATGGTTCCGTTTCTCGGATTAAGCCCTCAAGCCAGTCCTTGGTTCCCTGGTTTGTGCAGTCGCCAATATCCAGCCTGTCTTGTAGGCAAAACCCAAGAGTTTCGGTACCCCCCTGAGGCTAGCATCTACCACCTTGTTGAAGCCTTGATAGCCTCCTGTATCAGCCGCATTTGCTCCTCGGTCATCGGCTTCAAGTGGCTAATACCGACTATATAAGAGCCAGCAATGTCGCTGTACTTGGGGGGTTGAGTTTTTCCACCTACGTCCATTCGGGATGTTTTCCTCGGTTGGACTTGAGTACCACGGCCGCCTACGGAGATACCAAATTGGATATATTTATGATCCGAAAAGGTCTCCGCGTCGGCCACCCGCCACTGGGTGACGCGGCCCGCCAAATGTGAGGTGGCCAGGGTGATGTCGACGACCTCACACAGGTCGGCGTGCTCCCCCTGTTGAGGATCACTAGTCCCAAGCTGAGTGTCCAGGACATTAGGTCCTCGCCGAACGGATTGTTCGAGGGGAAGCCCCACGTGGTGTGCTTGGCGTTCCAATTACCGCCAAGCAAGACGTACGTCTAATTCCTCTATTTTCTCACATTTTTAAATATTTTCTGGACTTTCACGAACATTTCAAAACCAAAATTAGCCAAATCGGTTCAGCCGTTCTCTAGTTTTAACGCCTATAACGAACGGCAAATTATTTGTATAGGTACTCGTAAGTATATAGATTTCACTTTTCCCATCACTATCAGGCGATCCGATTAGTTATTGGCACGGTCACGTGTACAATTATTGGCACTGCCAACAATTGTACATTTTTCTATGCCAATATTTGTACTTTAGGGTGCCAACAATAGTGACTTTCGGTGTTTTTTCATATTTTGCGGAAATTTTCGTATTTCTAACACATTTCTTAACTATCAACCCGTTTAAATCTATTCTCAAATAAATAAAGAATCATACGAAATCAAATTTAAGTCGATATTTAAATTGGCTGATTTTCTACAGGCCTTTAAAGTTGCGAAATTCCTTAAAGTGCCAATAATTGTACCTCTTACCCTATGAAAGTAAACGTCATATCACTACATAGTATAAAACAAAGTCGCTTTCTCTGTCCCTATGTCCCTTTGTATGCTTAAATCTTTGAAACTACGCAACGGATTTTGATGCGGTTTTTTTTATTAGATAGACTGATTCAAGAGGAAGGTTTACATGTATAATACATGCATAATATAGTAGAGAAACACTGATAATTTTAGAGGTTTTTAATTAAAGGTCGTAAATAATCACATTTTTTGCGCTTACATTGCAAACGCTGGCTGAACCCTACGAGATAGATCAAAATAATGTACTACAATATTGTACACCTTAAAAAGTTTTACAAAAAAGTCCGCGATGGTATATGTCTATCTCTTAGGGATAACCCACAATAACCATTTTCCTTTACTTATTACGATAAAATAATGGCTTATTTACGAAAAAGTGGTTTTAAGCAAAACAGTATTAATCCTTATCCAATAAAGTACCATAAATAAATTGTGCATGTAATATAGATCAATATGGCCCTTTACATCATGTAATTTAAATGAATAGTTTCGAAGATATTACAGATTTAAAATGCAGGGACGCGGGATAACGTCCCGCGGCCCTGCATAACGTTCACGCGGGCGAAGCCGCGGGCGGAAGGCTAGTTTCGTATATAAGACAAAGAAAGACCTAAAGTCTGGCAGCACATTGAGCGACGCTTCCTGATGAAGTGTCCCTCAATGGAATAGGCCGCAGTGACCGCTTACCATCAAGTGGGCTGCGTGTCTGTCTGCTAACGGATGTGGTATAAAAAAAAAGATCATCGGAAATAGGTCAAATACTTAACTACTAATATTACCTATGCCATAAATTGTACGTTGCGCTACAAATAATTTACAAATGTTGTAGAACGAATAAAATATGCTATTATAGGGAAACCCAAAGGTCGATATCGATGAATAATATCGCAGATGTAACAGTCTCGTTACAAGCCGTGGTTGGAGCCCAATCGATACCATTACTTACGCGGCTTTGGCCCTTGCCAGTGTTCTCGGAACCGTCGATACTGAACTGGTCAGTTCGGCCGCACCCCCCTACTCTTTCTCGCTACCGCAATTTAATTTTACGGCCCTTTAATTTATGGTTCTCTTTCAATTGTTGCACGTTTCCTCACCTCGTTTGTAAATGACGGAGTTTTTAAATGTTTGTACTTCCGCTGTGTTTTATTGTTTTGGAAGTGTTCAATGAACATATTGTACGCACATTTCACTCTCGGAAGCGTTGTATGGAAAGAAAGTTTATAAAATGGTAGAATAATCACAACAGTTTGTTTATAACTTTTCGTAACTTGCTCTCAACTTAAACGGTAATCAAATTTCGGAAATATTACGAAGATAAAGAATGCTTATTTTTGCTTAAAATATTGTCTGCAAAATATTAATTACTAGCGACCCGCCCCGGCTTCGCAAGGATGCAATGGTGTTTCTCTACAATATTATGCATGTATTATACATAATTATAAACCTTCCTCTTGAATCACTCTTTCTTTTAAGAAACCGCATCAAAATCCGCATACATAGGGACAAACCATGGACAGACAGTGGGAAGCGACTTTGCTTTGTACTATGTAGTGATTATTGACAGTGATCAATTGAGTGCTTTACAAAGTTCATGTCAAAAACTCAAAATTAGTACCTGCAGATAGTGTTTCGATATTGCCTGATTTGCCTGCAGCCATACCTAATAACTTCGATTTCAATGGTTTTCGTTCGACTCGCGATATAGATTGCGTTGACCACGTATCGCACTCACACTAGTCTGATATGTACACAAGAAATAACAGTCAAATTGATTTCGAAACGCCTGTGTCAATAATGTTTCAGATCCATTTTAAAAACTTTGAAATATAGTAATAGAGTATCCTAGTTTAAGGCTACAGTCCGTTCACGATAAGTTGTCCCCTAGCCGTTATATTGGCAGGATTGCCTACGGTTTTTCTTTTTCGCAATATTACCGCACCTTCAACGCAAGCTCCCTTGCACTGGAATTATTTAATACTTTGGAATGATTTATTTTATTAATATCACCAAACAAACAGAGTTTTATGCTTTGTTAATCTGAAAAAACAGATTGACAGTTTTGACAAACAATAGTACCAATATAGCGGCTAAGGGACAAACAAACTACACATGGTCTTAAAACGAATCAGAAAAACATGAAACCTACCTTTCGTTAGCTTATCTTTTAACAGTATCTAAATTTTTCTTGTCCCAATTTCGGTTCGCCTTACCTTTTCAACCTACCTGAAACGTCACTTAATGGGTGGTATTTGAATTTTGAATAGCAGTAGACCTTCAGTATTGGAGGTCATCAGACGTTTTGCTTTAGTTCTGTCGGCTTGTTCATCGCGTTTACATACAATGACCAATTTAAAATGAGCTTCAAGCGCCACTTGTGTTTCATTGCCTTTGCCTTATTATGGTTCCGGAGAGAGGATCGTGGGGGCTCAGGCCATGCCGGTCGAGCGTTGGAAGCGTCGAGGTGGCGACCCATGGATCACGCATGCATTACAATAGGTAATGCTGATTCTACGTCACCCATCGATGTTTTATTTTGTATTTAAATTGATTCAGCACAAGATGACACAATGAAAACGATATGTTTGTTTATACCTGTTGAAAGTCGAAATTTGTTTCAGAAATCAGATAAATGAATAGGTACGAAAATAACGGAGTTTCCGACGATTTTTATTGTAGGTTATGTATTAGTTTATTCACTGTAGAACGAGTGTTTTATCCAGATTGTTTGCTATTACTGTCGGTCTTTTATTAGATTTCGTAGCTGTAAATGTTATTTATTAATTTGCGTGTTCGACTAACTGTTTTTACAAGTTTCGTTTAACCAAATGAGCATAGAAAAACGGATTTTAATTATTTTCTTTGAGAGCTATAATATTTAAATAAAGGTATAACACATCTCATTACAGGTTTTCTCGAGCAACAAGCACATTTGCATATCATAATCCATTAGGTACACGAAGCATAGAATAATTGCAATATAATTACTGTCAAGTTCCAACCTTATTGACTTCTACTTTAATTTTGGTCGGTCGAGAACACAACTTTTTCATGACAATGTGTGTTCGCTTGGCGATAGCGTATGCGAACAAATACCTACACTGTTTCTCGTTTACCTAGTCGGTTCATGCGTCATTATACTCATTATTTAATTGTAGTTTTACTTTCACATGCTTACAAAATACGAAATGCTCAGAAATAAACTTATAGGGGAAGTTACAGGTTTACCAGTACCAGTCCTGACTCCTGCCTTTTAATTTGAATGCTGATGACTTCAGCAATGCCATTAGCCATTTCGCAAAAAAGTCTGTGACCCTTGGGAAACCTTGGGACCAAGGTTTAGGTCCCATGTCTTCATATCGTCCATTTTATATATTTTTTTAGCGGCCGCCCGCGGTTTCACCCGCGTGGTTCCCGTTCCTGTGGGAATTGATCAAAATCCTTTCTTAGCGGATGCCTACGTCATAACATCTACCTGCATGCGAAATTTCAGCCCGATCCGTCCAGTGGTTTGGGCTGTGCGTTGATATCTATCTATGTCAGTCAGTCACCTTTGAGTTTTATATATTAAGATGTATATAGATAATATACTAGACATTACCTTAACAATAATAATAATTGAGCTACTAAATATTCAAGTTATTTTTTTAATTTTTATTTTATTTCAGTAGATATTAATAAGGCGTTGTCTTTCCAGGTTATAATGGGCGATCGAGCGGCGGCAGAGAGGGCGTGTAAGGACCCAAATCCCATCATCGATGGAAGGAAAGCCAACGTAAACCTCGCAATCCTCGGAGCCAAGCCCAGAGGGAACCTAGCACCAGGTCAGTACTATTTCTTTCTGAGAAGAGAGAGGTTTTTGTGCAAAAGACTCGTACTTACCTACAGTCCAAAATTTTATGACATACCATATTGGTATTCTCGATCTTTTTAAAGCAAAACAGCAAAAACAAATCTCATAATATTATAATCTGAAAAATACGTAAAGAATATTTTGTAATCATTAAATAAAGATATTTGAGTCATTCTCAAAAACCAATAGTTTAAAAAACATACAACATAGGTTTATGTAGAAATAGCTGTAGGTACATACATACATACTGTAGTTAAATTATTTTAATGCAAGAGCCAAGTTTAAAACAAAAGAAAGAATGTTAAAAATAAAAAAGTATTTAGCTATATTATCGAATGGAATAATACCAGTGTATTTAATTGGAGTTTGTCTTATTAACGAATTCAATTAGATACTTCGTTTATATCGAAAACAGTTAATACTCTGGCCTAATTACATTAATTCGATTGATTGTGTACACCTTCCTTAAAGATATACAGTGGTGAAAAACATCACATTCAAAATCTCTAGGGTTCAATTTATTCCATTCATTTGCTACTATGCATGCAGTACAAATAAAATGTTTTTAAAAATTTAGGTTGTTGATAAACTAACAATATACTTATTATCTTAATGATGAAGCTTCTTTATAAATATGTACCTATGTACGTACAGTCAACAGCAAAAGTAGATGATAAGTCAGAAGTTCAATATTGATGATCGTGTTCCGCGTCAGAAATTTGTGATGGCAAATTGATTTTAAGGCAAGTGTATAATAAACCAAACATTAACTTTAACTAATCAAATGTGGACTCCAAAATATAATACACGTTCAGTGCATTATGAGGTCGAAACGCCCCATGCGTGACTTCTTGCTGGTGCGGCAGTCAAAATCACGTTCTTTCACTCTGTGCGGGGGACGACTATGATAATATTTCTAGTAGTATGACAGAGACAAATAAACAAAATCAATTCTCTTACGAAATCTAATCCCATGGTGTAGTTGATAAGACATGAGGTTGAATAGGTCTCATACGCATTGAATAAAAAATAATCAATTACAGTGCGGAGTGAGGTCAAATCTGCCTCATAAATTTTAGGACTCATAGCCGCACAGGGTGAGGTGCTGCTAGTTTAGTGTTGTGATAAGTGTCGATTCGGGAGCACAGGGAGGTCAGGGAGCCACAGTTCGGATTTTTAATCCAACTGTTTTTTATAAAGACGTTCCAATCTATTTGCTAAATTTTCACTTAAAATAAATAATTTAACTTTTATTTAGTAAATAGATTTACATAGCATCACAGCTCTTTAGGTGTAAGCTCTTTAGCTTTTCAAAGCGATAGTAAACTTAAAAATAATCATAATAATAATGTCTTAAATGTTACACTTTGTGTGTTCTTTTCTCTAGGATTGAGTTGTTTCAAATGCATATTGATTGCTACAGCATGGTGTGGTTTTAAGCTGGATACATATCTACTTGCAACTTTTTAGTGTTAAGTTTATATTTCCGGTTTATAATTCCAGGTTACTTCCGTTATGAAGTCAATTTTATCTTTTGGCAAATACAAGTTCGTTTCTGCAATCGTCACAGCTGTTATACTCAGAGTAAAAGTACACACACACTCTCTATGTACTCACAGTTTATCACAAATATGCACACATTCATTCCCCTAACATAAAAACACACTGAAATACTTTATCTTAAATGGCGTTCATATCTAACGTGAGTTTTATTTCCGAATTTAATAGTGGCAGATGCGCTGATCATGCACTTCAAAAAGGTGATCATCGAAAACGTTGCGTAGGCTGCTACGACAAATTAAGGGCGACGTTAAATAGTAGGCTGGCTGCAAAAAATACTAAAAAAATTGTCACTTTTTGTGTTCAGGGTGACAAATTCTACTACTTGCCCTGTTTTAATGAAAAACAATTAAACTAACATGTCTTCAATATAAGTATTATCGACACTGCAACTTTCTTTTATTCCCATCACTAGTCGAGACACAAATCGAACTTCATTTCAGTGCGATGTGAGGCAGAACAGATACCATATATTTATTTTTCATTTATTCAACACCGAAATGTCATAACTGCCGGCGAAGCTATATTAAGATTAAACAACTATATAAGTTTGTAATGGTAAAGTTTCAAGCAAATATTGTCTTTTTTGAACTAGAATTAAGGTATTTTTTAAAACATAAATTTGTGAGGTCGATAAGGTCTCATATGCACTGTAAAGAAGTTCAAACTTTTCTCGAAAAGACCTCATTCGCACTGGCTGAAATTCCTTAAAAAAAGGCTACGCAGTGAACGTGTTAACATTTAATGTTGGTAACACCACACAGTTCTGACGCGAACTCATAAACTTAATATTAGATAATATTAATTCCATGCGCGAACTACGATCATTTGTATTGAACTTCTGACTTTGATCATCTACTTTTGCTGTTGACTGTATATTGTGTGAGTATCTTACTTCTGAAAATATAATATAATAAATTGATGACAGTTTGGACAATTATCCGAAGAGCCTAATCAAGTAAATTACAACGTTTCATTATTATTCGACTGTTTTGTTTATCAGATAAGTATTTTGTAAGTACCTACAGTGTCAGCTATTTATAATTGATTGGAGTTCGTTTATTTCTTAAATTAATTAGTGACCTAATTTACGCGATAAAGTATTATGTTCATTGGAACGCTGTACGATTTCCTTTGTGTGAGCATGACGTCATCAGATTCACCCTGTTGGTTTGTGGCGGGACTGTCTGTAAGGGGCTGTCTGTTGATCGGTTATATACCTACATATTTATATTTACCATCAGATTTACGAAGTTAGCCATTCCTAAAGTAGATACGGGCTTTTTTTTTCAATACCATAACCACTCATAATTTTATTATACTATGCCATATCAATATCGATTGAAGTTTGACAAACCACAGCTCTTCTTTGACTGATAAATCTGTCGTTTTCAATTAAATCTCATTATGTATGTTGTGTCTAGCAAAATCTATTTACTGCTGTAAACTTCATTTTTAAGATTTTTATTTGTTACTAGCCTTCCGCCCGCGGTTTCACCCGCGCGTAATCTCTTTTTTCAAATAACCCCCCTTCCCCCCACATTTCCAGGATCAAAAGTACCCTATGTGCACCGGGGATAGTGTAGCTTTCCAACAGTGAAAGAATTATTCAAATCGATTCAGTAGTTTCAAAATTGATATTCCCGCGGGAATGAGACGTTTCCCGTAGGAATTTTATAGCCTATGTCCTATTCCGGGTTATAAACTATACGTGTGCCAAATTTCATCTAAATCCGTTCAGCCGTTTAGGCGTGATTGAGGAACAAACATCCAAACATCTAAACATCTAAACATCTAAACATCCAAACATCCAAACATCTAAACATCCAAACATCCAGACTTTCGCATTTATAATATTAGTAGGATTTGTGACGAGTATATAAATGAAATTATATTAAAAACTACTCATGAAAACACCTACCAATGAAACAATATTTAGTCTGTCTTTATCGCCCTTTTAATGGAGAATATTCATAAGGGCTGCTCAAATTAATCCCATTTTTACTCAGTCAATGGATTCGGGTTTTATGTCAAAGTCATTACACTCTATGGTTAAGCAGTCGAATTTACGCTAATGTCGTCTAACCATAGATTATAGACTAGAAAGCCCAAATAACACGCATGGCGTGTTTATATTACACGGATTACTGTTATTTACTGTGTGAAGGGTTGACTACCTACTTGACGAGCGTTATCGCTCAGCTGTTTGTACAAGGACCGTTTTTTGCTGTGGTCCACTTTTTGTCCTCTTTTCCGAGCAATGTGAAGACGCGGAGCGTCGCCAACGGACAAAAAATATGGACTACGCGTGTGTTACAATCAGTTCCACGGGGGGTCAGCGAACATGTGCGAGACTAACGCTAAAAAGATTTGTTAATTAGTCGTGTGGAGCTTATCAAAATGTGTTACACTGACTCTTAAACTAACTGGTTAGTTCATAGCCTCTAATATAAGTTTTAAAAATCTAACAGGTTCTTGTTTAATAAAGGATTAGAAAACAAACCAGACGTCTAGTATAAAGTTCGTTATACTACTCGTACATCACTTTGATGATGTAATAGTAGATTGTTAACCAAGGGCTGTATGTAGGGAATGCAATACCGGGATACCGGGATCCCGAAATACCTGGATCCCGCACCATTTTTGCGGGACCAGTCCCGCGCCTAAATCGTGCGGGATTTGCGGGACTGCGCAGCGACATACATTTGATTGATTGATGATTGACAGAAATAGATTTTATATAGTTAGGTGTTGTGTTCGGTGGACTGGTCAATAGCGACAGATTGACGGTTCGTTCCAATCGGGTGTGAAGGGGAATCCGGGGGAGTTTAGTGGGAAGTGGGACGAACGGCTTTAGTCCCGAGCCTCAACTCACAGACGGCCGCAGGCGTCGCTAGCTTACGGCTATGGTGAGTAGAAGAAACGTTCTCCTCCGCAAAAAAGATGTTGTGTTCGGTACCTGATGATCAAACAAAGTGGCGAGCATTGGGAGACCTGTGTCCAGCGGTGGACTGTAACAGGCTGATGATAAGGTGCTGTTATAGTGTCCTGTTTGTTCCCAAGTTTTAAAAGTTCCAGAAAAGAGTATCTATGAAATATAATCGTACGGAAACATGATGTAGTATCACGACATAATTGGATTTGTTCCTTTCAGCTGGTACATTGGAAATTTTTAGTTTGTTTAATTGATGATTTGATCACTTAATAAATAGTTTCATTCAATAATATTTTTTAGTATCATTTTAAGTTCTATAGACTCGTTTATGATACAGGATTCCTCTCTTTTCTCAATGACTTTCAAAAAACTTGCAGGATCCCGCAAATACCTGGATCCCGCGGGATTGAACCTCTCAATCCCGCGGGATCCAGCAATTGAAATTTTGGTGCGGGATTGCATTCCCTAGCTGTATGACATCAATTGCATACGAGGTTTTTGGCGCCCGAGCGCAGCGAGGGCGCTAATTAGCCCGAGTATGCAATTGATGCATACACCCGAGGTAAACACTCTGCTTTACATATCGATTGTGAGGTAAGTAAAAAAACTCAACTTTTAAGAAAGAACTCCAAAACACGAAAATAATTTACTTTCGCGCCTAGTTAGTCGACTGCCTTTTTTACTCTTCACGATTTTATGGCACGCAAGCGCGTCAAATCGTGCTGGCCAGTTTGATTTTTAATAACATACAATGTGACTGCGAAACAAATCGTTCGATATTTAAAATAAAATCTTCATAAATTCTAATCTAGTTAATTGTCTTGATTCCGATTCGAGAGAAAAAAAAATTACCTAACTTTTTAAAAATATTCTTCTTGCAGTATGAGTATGTATGACAGTTCTTTTTTCAAATTCAAAAACCTATGCTGTAATGATATCCATACACCCCGGCATTCAGGGAAGTAAGTGACTACTTACAGAGCAAGAGATATGTAAAACATTTTACTAAGCTCGGCAAACGTACGAATTCGATAAAATAAGTAAATATCTTCTGTAACGAAATATATAATGTTATTTTGCCAAATACCTGTGCGATATTTTTTTTCGTATACTAGAAACTTAAATAGCCCCTTCTTCCATCGATGCAATGTGTCTTCTATGGAAAAATGAACTTCTATGGAAAAAGGTGAAATTGAAATATTGGGTTGAAACAAAAGGATATTATATTTTAGAGGGTTACAGTGATAGTTAATTAGGAGATCGTTCCTAGTAAAAGCTTGAAAATGTAGGCCGCTTTTAAACATTATAATTTGGGCTACGTGCCGTTCTACTTGCTGAAGAGTATATAAAAAGAACAGTAATTAATCTAATACTTTTAATTAAGAGTACACTATATTTAGAACATGATGTGTACAGATATATCGACAGATGCTTTCTAAATTTAGTACAGTCAATCTTAAATTGAATTGAATTATTACTGTTTACGTTAAAGTATAAAGTATAACATTTTAGCGTCCAACTGTACAATAAAGCGTACACACAGTACATGTATGGTAGTCTAAAAACTAAATAAGGATTAAAGTCGGTTTAATTAGATTATATTAAGTGGATATCGCCCTCAATTTACGTATCACCAGTAACCTCAAACCAAAAGTTTGCGCTATCGGTTTGATTACTTTTCGATGGAAAGGGATAACATGCTATGATAATGAAATTTCATACCTTTCTATGAGTGGAATAAAATGAAGTGGTTTCCAATAAAGTTGGCAGTATAAACATAATACGCCAATTCTGCGGTCTTTGGCAGAACTATAACATGCTACGATTCTGAAATCATAAAATTTCTGAACGAATTAAAAAAAATATTCACACAATTTGAAGAGTAGAAAATATTACGGTAAAATCCAGAAAATTGTGTCCAGATATAATTATTAATATGGTAAAATCAAAGTCAATTCACTGGTTTTGTCAAAAAAGGGTGTACATAGATACTTTTGCATTGCTTAAATAGTGTGGCAATTTCAAATACGCATTATTTGGAAATAAAAAAAATCACACAAAATAAAATATTACTACATTACTTTTCTGTGTCCTCGCGATTGGATTATTATGGTAAATGACAGTGAACCGTGTATCAATTGTATCTAGATTCTCATCGACATACACATATGTTTAATGATCATTGTAAATTATTCTATGACGCACATGCCTTTAGCTGTTATCATGGAATTAAATATATATGCAAGCTTTTGCCTGAAATTTTACATCGAGTAATAAGTTACGAATTAAATAATTGACATTGCGTTTTGCAATTAACTTATTATCAAAGACAAACATTGATCTGATCCAACTGAAATAACTAGGTTTAGCAATAATTAGTAAACGAAAGTCCTCAAGCTTACCTACTATAATTCGAAATGCATATTGTAATAATAAGTATGTTCTAATTTAAATCATTCTGGTCTTCATAATAAAGTAATAAACTGTACATTATTGTGAACAGAAACGAAATGTCAATAATTTCTGGCTAACGGACAAAAGCTCTTAGTCGTCGGAATGCGATACATTCCTGATATATTATGTGTAAGTACTTATAAAATTAGGCTACCAAGAATTAAAGTCACATCAGCAGCCGTCCTTGTGAATAGCTTTGGCACCATTGCCAATCTATACAATGTACCTGTTCTTATTAGCAGCAAGAAGCCAAGATATTTGTTTTAGTTTATAACCTCCTTAATAATATATTTTAAGGACGCCTTTATTTTAAAATGTAATGTTGTTTGCCATAGTCATATGACTGCCGATCCAGTGCCCATCAGGCGCTGCTATGGTTATTTCTATTTTAATATTTAAAATAATTACCTAAAATTTATTATAAGTCAAAGTCAAAACATTTATTTGCAAAGAATTGGTACAAAATACTCAACGAATAGGTACTAGAATTACCTATCTTAGTAGGGCCATATAATTTAACTGTTAGATTTCGCTAGTGTTTAAAAAAATACAAATATGCCAGTGCACAAAAATATGGTTCGTTCGTTATTGCGCGTGGATACAATTCGTGGTTTCTGGCGTATGGAAAAACGGCTATAAAACTTATAAAATCGATACATACAATAGTTACGTTGTACGTTAAACTGAGATAGGGAATCGTTAAAATCAACACGTTTTGTTTAATACCCCAATAAAACAACATTGGACGTGTGTACAATACTGGTGACGTGTTTCACGGCGTCTTGATTAGAGAACAAGTCGAACATGACAGGGTAGGGCTATCAACCCTCTGGGAATTCCAAGATTATCATTTATAGTGATTAATATTTCATTTATATCTACGTCTTGCATTTATGTTGATGTCTTAGTTGTCATTGAGAAAGCTTTGGTAGACTTTAGATAAGGACAATATTCGCACTTCAGTCGTTTTGCATTTTTGTTATTTTATGAGTTCTTTGGTGGTAAAAGCAAAACTATTTTTGTAATTGTTTCAATCTGAAGTAAGTACTCGTTTATAACCTACATGGTATGAATTCTTAATTTTTAATATTAGTACATATTTCGTTAATTTTTTTACTAAATCCAAGCTCCTCCAATTTTCTTTTTCATATTAGAGGGAATTTTTTGCTTCGTCGTTTTAGACATAAAATATTGCCCTTTTTGATTTGGCTCATAGAACAAGAAGGACCCTACCGAATGCATTATCGGGCGGGCCAGTCAAAATAGTACGTTATGTATTTCGACTGGCTCAGCTGGGTCGGTGGTAGGTACCTATACAAGAAAGAAAACAGTTCATCTTCAATATTTTTTATAAGCAAATATTCCTCATGAATGTTGCTGAATAACTTTGTTTTTCATCCTAGTTAGTTAGTTGGTTGTAGCAGAATAAACGATATAACTAAACTATCTATCTAGTTTTGGCATAGATGTGCCCCAAGATCAATGCGTCAGGTGAGGCCTATCAACCATAAGCGAGGTGTCAACCCTAGCTTAGCGAGGGTGGGGAACAGGCGAGAACAGGCGCGAACAGGCGGGGAGCCCGCCCCGCCGGAAGTGCCTAAACGCTCGGAAACGGAAGTGCTCGGCGGCCGGATCGCTAATTGATTGCGCCCCAGGTTTTACCCTTCGAGGTGACACTGGCTACGTTTGCACTGATTTAATCATGTTTGAAAGGTGTCTTACATTCAACATTGTAAGGTGGACGTGTGAAAATATTTTAAGTTACTGTTTTTAACTTCTCATTAGTTGGCAGTAAAACACGTGTCCTTGCTAAGTTATCAGACACTAATTAGATTTATTGGATTACTAGCTTCCACCAGCGTATTAAATTGTTGCTGTTTCGTTAGGTAGTTTTTGTGAAAGTGTAAAAATCATCCGTGAATCCGTACCACACTCCACACAGTGGAACCAGATTCCGGCAGCCGTGTTTCCAAACTAAAATGACATGCGATCCTTCAAAAAGCGAGTGTATTCACGCAATTATTGTGATGTAGTTGTCTATGGGCGGTGGATCACTTACCATAAGGTGACTCATTTGTTCGTTTGCCTTCCTCTAATATCCGTACATCCTAACATACTTTCACATTGATAATATTTAGTAAGAAAGTACTGTTTAATTTCAATCAAAACCCTAAAATATTATCATCAAAAGAACAAACAAGTACGTTTGCTTGTAACAGTTGTAACCTACAAACAGTTCGTATTTCAAACAGTTCAGTTGTTACACGTTTTGTGTAATTACCCACAATCTGTGCTTCGCAGTTGCAAGTTGGCGCATATTCAAACGATGCACTGAAACGAAATTGCTTTGGCCATCATCACATACCAAGGCCCATTATAGTGACGCGACAGC
The DNA here is from genome assembly GCA_949319885.1 of Mecyna flavalis. Taxonomy (NCBI): domain Eukaryota; kingdom Metazoa; phylum Arthropoda; class Insecta; order Lepidoptera; family Crambidae; genus Mecyna; species Mecyna flavalis. The sequence goes on from OX439426.1 coordinate 16,497,944, forward strand.
CTCACTTCCGTACATCAATTGATACCTACAAACAACGTGATAACAGTTTACGGTGTGTAATTCATGCGATGACGGATTAGATTAGCTACTATGGGGCACCATGAGATGTCAAAGGTTTTAACTAGCTGTAAATACGGGTGTATTTACCGTATGCTTTACAGCTGGCCAAGAATATAAATTAAAAAAGGTTAATTAGGTAACACCACAGATAATATAATACGTAATACATAACATCAACATCAAGACGTAGTATTCAACTTCGGTACCTCGAAATCACTGCGAGCAGCTATTCAACAAACCACTAACAATGTTCAAAATATTAATTACATAGAGGGCAGACCTGGTGGTATAGGATTTCACATGGTTTCCTTTGTTTAGGCGCATGATTTTATGTGATAAATGGATAGATTTCTCGCTACAATTTATATTCCAGAATTTGGCATCACAAATCTTTTCATGTATATAGCAAAATCTCTGAAACCTATACAATTTATTCAAAATGGTTCTTCTCAGGGCTACTAGTATCCGAACAAAAGGTAATTGAGCACCATTAACTCTTTTCAATTGATCACCAACAAAAGATGCGTTTGTTCTGACCCTATAGATATATTATTATAAACAAATCAGGTTTTACTCTTTACTTGGTTGATACCTGGACGCCCAATTCACTTAAACGCAAAAAAATAAAATACGCGGTATTAAGTAAGCTGGTTTCAATTGAACAGCTGATCGCATTCAATCTGTCTGAGAAACTTGCGAAACTGGCATCCTCCGGTACGTTTGTTAGCTTATTGTCCCGTTCGGTCAGTAATACAATGGTTTGTTGTGGGATTTTCGTCTTTATGTGTGTAGTTATAAGGGTGTGTGGATGAGTGCGAGGGCTCCGAGCTCATACAATGGGTGCGGGCGCGCATGACGAGACACCTGGTGACTTGCTGTGGTGTACCGGCCGCGCCATATGCCTCCCCGTAACGCACGACCCCGCCACATGCGCGTGACCACGGGCCGTAGCAACCCTAGCCGTGGCGCGTGTTACTAAGGTCTGATTGCGTTATTCAAATGATGATACAAAATAATACGGGCAAACTAAACAATAATAACGTTACAAAGATCGTTGACCTAATTACTGTTTTGAATCTGATGACTTCGTGCCTGGTAACTAAAGGTATAGTACAAAAGTTTATTGTAAGTTTATGTAGTTACAATTTTTTTTTTTCACTTTTGTTACTAAACAACTGATACGAGTATGACTAGACTTTTAAACATTATACGTATTATGATCTTGAATATCACAATCCAGCAAGTCAGTATTGCGTTATCTGTTCAATCAAAGTATACTGGCGTTTCCGAATAAAGAATCAAAATACACGCGTTTAATCATCGAGGTAGGTAAACAGTCGCTCCGACTCAGCGCCGATATTATTGTTGGATCGCATTAAACTCCCTTGCCCTGTTTAGTCTGCGGATGTCTTGCAAGAGTTTATGGCTGTGGTGCTTTGTTTGTCGGTCCTTTCATAAATACAACCCAAATTCTGAGAGACCAAGATTTAGATGCAAAAAATAAACTGCTTTTCGCTTTGAAATGTTTTGAAATATTGAGATATCTACAGCTGATTCTGCTATAGATTAATAGGATATAAAATTACGTGTCGATATATTTATTATTTTCATCTGAAAACTAAATCCTGTCAGAGTAATTGTACACACATTATTTCGCTGTCTGAAATTACCGTCCATTAGCTTACTTTCTGTAACGTTTAAAAATAAATTGCCGTCCAGAATTTTATTTAATCGGTTAGGGATTTGCTTGAGTACAATAGCAAGTCCGTTATAAACCTAATTCGACTCTAGACCGATGTGACAGGGGGTATAATATCATTCAGCACGTCGAAAAGTCCGTTAAACTAGGCCGGTTTAGGTCGTCCCGTCGACTGAATGCAACGTTCGTTACCGTTACTTCGTTGAGGGGCTGATTTGGCTTTCAAAGATGCGTGCGCGCAGCCGGCTCTAAACCAGCTCTAAACTCAATCCCGTACCTGCATTTTTGTTGTTCCTGTCTTTATACAATCGTATTGTATTGACGTGACAATGCGCTTCTTTTTTACAATTGCAAATGAGCTGCATACAGGGGTGTCGACGCCGCAGGGAAATTTTAATCGATGGAGCGATTACGTATGCCGATATGGTTTACATTGGAAAGGATTGTTTATGAGTTTGCTTTAGAACATTATTCTTTGTGTCATCAGTGTTCAATTTGGCTTAAGTGCTTTATTTCTGACGTCGATCAATATTGTACATATCAATACGAACATGTTAGCAACTGTTACAACTCAACAATGTGTACCTATATTCGTAGTCATATGTATAGTTTGTAAGTATCAACAGATCTACAGGTCAAAACAATCTTCGGCGGAGTTGTAAAACCAAAGGAAGATTTGCACTGCGTCTTTAGAGTTTTCTTATATTTTTATAGAAATCCATTCGCAAGTATGAGTAGTGATGGAGGCGTAACGGCGCATCTGTCTTCAGCGCCCGCGCATCTCGGCGCGTGCCAACGTAAATAAGCATTAATCTGGATAAGTACGAACTGCGTGCATATCTCCTACGGGAGAACTTGGTCGTTCGATGTTTTTTACTTCATTCATATCCTGTTAATGTACTGCCAAGCCAGTGCCTTGGTTGTAAGTAGTCAAGCATCACGGTAAAGTTTCCTTAGAAAACTTGTGAGCTAAATCTTTCAACATCAAAATATCTATAAGGTATGTATGTTTTTCTCTATTGAAGCAGCAGCACGAAACCAAATTTAATTGTATAGATAAAGATATATCTGCTTGTCAACTAACTTTATCCCCGTGTGCTAAGACCATAAATAGACTTAATATTAGCTAAGACGTAGTCTATCGAAATCGATCAGCCTGTTGAAAAGTACCTAATAGGTACGTTAGGTATAGAAAATAATGAACAAATATTTAGGTATGTTAAATAGATTTATCTATAATTGTGGAATTTGAATATAATTCTATTGTAAAAAATAGCGAAAACATTTTTAATTTAAAGAATATTCAAATTGTACCTAGTCTGCAAAATGGAACGAGCCGGTGACTTCTAATTTACCGATTATAAAGTGTTCGCGATAATGTTCTGTTTGATTAGGTGTATTCTCATCGTACTTATTGCTGTATTCTGTTTTTATTACGTTCCGCCGTTTGTTTACGTACGAGCATCTCGCTTTAACTGCTGTGGTACGAAATATTTGTAGGCCAGTTTCTAAATACGTCGTCGCGGTCGCAAGCGATAGCGGTTTCAGTTCTGGCGTCGATTATGAAAACATTGTTAAAGTTTTATTATATGGGAGTGTTGATGAAGGCCGAGGCGGCCACTTGTCCAAACACGGTGCGACGACGTGGTGAATTATTGAGCGGACGGTGCCTTAATCGATTCACACCTGTGACTGGCCAAAACAGGCCTGGGCCTGGCGGACTCATTGGTGGTGCTGGGGGCGGGACTACAGCGATGGCTAGACACCAAATTGTTAAGTGACTACGGAACCAACAATTTAAATAGATCAATTAAATGTATTCTTAGTTGTTTTTAAAAATAACGACTGTGGAGCACGGAATATCCACGTAGCTTACGATGATGGCCATTAAGGTTAAATGTGTGAGTTGGATTTGGTAGCTAATCGATTATACAATGAATAGCCATTAATTGATTGCTTTTTTTTAAATTCCAATTTAAAAAAGCTTTTTTTTTCTTTCAAACCATATTCAAAAAATTTCGCTGTGGGTCTTTTATGACATACGAGTTACGGATACAAATTATTAAAAAAGCTAAGTAGTTATTAAGTTTCGAATTTTCGATACTTGATTAATCGCATTCGCATGCGAAGATTTAACTCTCTGGCTTGTTCGGTTCGAAGCCTTACTCATTGTAAAAGACCTAAAATCCAAGGCTAACGAAGTTATCGATAAACTTCAGTTAAAACCTGGGTGATGCTCTAGATAATTAAGATCCTACCAGCGAATGGTATTTGTTGAATGTAGGTGTAAGTGGTAAGGTAACGTGAAGCGAAGCACGCCAGTCATCATTGATTAACGAAGCGCGCTTGCGGCGCTGTCCCCATATTTGACATTGCAGGCTCGCGTGAGCCGCGCGCCCTTCGCCGGTGCATTACTTATGCATGTGCCGCGTCCTAGCGACCCCCGCGTTTTTATACCGACTCTGGGATTTAGACCCTGAATGCACTGATGAGCGCGTGCCCTTTCCGATCGATAAGAAACTACTGCGCTTTTAATTTGACGCGCTAGTTTGGGGTGGCCAGGCGTATGTGGGGCACAATAGCTTGCTTTTTTCGGCGTTATGTAAAATGCTTTTTGCTGCTAAGGGATACATATGAATACGATTCAAGGCGAAGGTATTTTTTTGAAAATACTCTAGGTACTGTTCCTGTGAATATTCATTATACCTAAAATTGTTAAGAAAGCAAGAACAGCAAAGTAAATATCTTTAATGAAAAACCCTGAGCCCTGAACAATAGGTAGGTACTTAAAATTATTTAAAACTATCTTGTACCCAAAGTGACTTTTTTTATGTGTAAAACATACTCTAATATGTACCATCTCTGCAAAAACGAGATACCTAAAACTCTGTATGTATCTGATAGCATAAAGGTAGAGCAAGAAATAAGTGACTCTGAATTATTGTCATCTTAGCATTAGCTCGTGAATGAAATGATTTTTTTTTGGAAATTAATTTAATTTTCCGGTTCATTGTCGAGATGGCGCGTTAGCCATAGACCTAGCTAACGAAAGTCCCACCACAGGTTTATTGAATCCTTAGGAAATTAAGGATTTAAGCGAAACAGGGGGCTTAGACAAGATGACATCGCTTCATAGCTGGCGAAATTCGCTAACTTTAAATTGTATGGATTTGACAGATGCCATAGAAAAGTCACGTGGGGAAAGTATGGGTTTTGACATTCGCTATCGCAAATTGAGCTATAACGAACGTCATAAATGCCGCTTGTCTAGGGGGGCAGTTCTACAATCGCTTCGGCGATAAAAGTACGTCCAATCGATAGCACTGCGCATTGTGTTTAATTGTATGAAGCGAAGCCATAATGGTGGGTTTGCAGCGTGGACGGACGGCCTCGATCTTATCAAAGTTTGCGATATATCTTTATTCTATTACCAGGTGCGTGAAACCAATTGTAACAGTGCCGCAGTAACGTGAATGATAATAATAACAGTCAAACCGAGGAAAATTTGGACCGATTTCTTAGATTTACATCGCCAGTAGCTGAATTGAATTAACAAGAACCTTAAATTTTTGGCTGTTATGAATGCTAGAGCACCCTAAGAACAACTTAGTTTGGGGCTAGATTGCGTTATGATGTCCAAGGATATTCATTTATTTACGCTTGGAATACCTACCCAGTGTCACAGAATATAATATACTAAAGTACCAGTGTCAAAATTAAAACTTTGCTGTGACTGGAATACTTTGCGCTCATAAGTCTTCTTTATATGAAAACCCCTATTTTAGACCAATTTACTTCGCACATCATCGATAAAAAGCCGCAATATACGACACGTGTTGCCGCACTAGAGTACCTGAATAAATTAATCAACGTTACACTAATGACCTCGAGTTTTTGAACACGCTCCAAGAAAATAATAGCGTCTTCCGTGTCATATAGATATATGGCATCTGTCCTAAAACTGTGTCCCACTTTGCTGACGATAAAATGGGGTTTTCAACGATTGCAATCTTTTAAATAGATAGTGGATTAATATTTTTAAAAAGAACTGATGTTTCACTTGTTCAAATGATTTTCATTTCTGTAACCGCGACTACTTTTTATAGTTTTTTTTATACAATTTAGGTTTTATGTGCTACCAAAAAAAAGTACATTTACTGTAGGTGTCTCGTGCGCTTTCTAACTCAACTTGTACACTATTTACTTAACTTGACGCAAACTTATGTTTGCCACGGGTGGTATCTAAACCCTGACTCATCGTATAGGGTTACCGCATAGACAAGTCGCAACTAGTCCTATTATAGTAGATTACTTTTTAATTAGTAGGGAACTCGATCCTAGAGCGCAAGCCACAGCTCACAGGCGCAGGAACACTCGAGTGTAGTAGTTCCGCTCCCTTTGTCGTGTATCGCTGTAACGCGATCCCCGTCACCGCGCCACTTCCGTGCGAAGCCATGCTCCTCCATAATCCTCCAGCTTCGACTCACGTAATGCTATGAAACGTTACCTGCAAAACCCTGTTAGTACTCTACATGGAACACGAACATTTACATTAGTTCAATTCAAATAAGACTTGAGGAAATCAAGGAGATTTTCTCTAAAATTTCCCAAGCACGTGCCACATTTACGCAAACGGAAACAAAGTGCATTCAGTGAGGACCTTTAAATGTGGACGAAGCAAGCTTTCTTCGTATCTTAATTATTATTTATGTACAACAGCTGGCGTGCAGAGGCTGGCCGAGCGAGGCTGAGTCCGTCCGGCGAACGACGCGGTTATTTATAAAACAGAGTTGCGTCTCGTTTTGTCTTCGGCGCGCTCTTTATTTTGTCTAAATATACGCAGTTTTGGGAACGTCGTCGCGGCCGCCTCTGCCGCGACACCAGTGCTGGCACGCTGCCAGAATCTCATCTTTTCTCGCTCGCTTATCTTTTGTCGGTGCTCACAAAATATGCTCATATCGCACTTAGATATATAGCTAACCAATAGAATGCAAATTTTCTTTGTAATACTTAGTCATAACGAACGTACGATTTATACTGGCACAATTATCGCCATAATTATGCCGAAATAACGTACGTTAGTAATATGTATTATAAAATAGAACATAAAATTCGATCGCAATAACGATGTCTTGCCTGCCTTTTTAATGTAAATGCGAACGGGTTGAGCGCACGTGTTTCCTCCAAAAATAATTGTCCCAGGAACTGTCTGAAAGAGGGGAGTAATTAATCGGTTTGTAAACGGAGGCTGGTTGGCAATAAATCGCACCCGTGGGATTGATGGTTACCGGGCGCCGGCGACACCGGTCAGATCAAAGGGAAGGCCACCGGACACGTCCGCTGTCACGGCCGTGAGACCGCCAACTTGCCCATACGAAACTGGGCCACCACTCGTCTGAATCTATTCTTGAGTCTGTAAACTTACACGACATATTGAAGCAACAATGTAAACGCTGTGTATTGTCAATAAATTACAGAACCATTTCCTTTCCCAGCGTGATTTGGCGTTGCTTTGCGTCAATTCGGGACTCGTAAATTACACAGAAAACTTACGCCTCAATGTTTTGTTTGACGACTTTATGTGTTTTGTGGCAGACTAGGTGGAGATTAGTTGGTAATATAATATATCATTTACAGCAGGAGTGGTGGCATTGAAAATACTTCGTCGGCTGGATATTACGCGAAGCGCTCTGTCCCGCTCGGCGCGCCTGCGTCTAAAATCGTATTTCCGTAGAATCCTTACAAGCGACGTTAAGCACTCACTGTCGGCTTTGCAGTTCGACGACCCTAAATCCAGAACTCGTACGAAATGCCAGCAAAAGTATTCAAAACAATTGCTATATTTGTACAACTCCTACGTCTGTAGGTATTTCTTTTAAATTACTTCAAAATATTATTTGATGGAACTTTACAATCAATTCGGGTTTTGTAAGCAGTAAGGTTTAGTAAATTTCTACTACAATACGAGTAGAATAAATTCTATCAACAATAGAGGCACATTTTATATGTACAATAATTCACATTTTACATTGCCAACTAACTCGGATAAATAATCGGATTGTTATATTTCGCAATCTGAATTTTAACAGGAAAACACGGTTTTTATGTTCCTTGTTCTAGATTGTACAGTTGTTGATTTGTATGTTTGACCTATTGTGTTCGCCGACAATCGATTACGACTAAAATCTATCTGGGTCACATACGTGTAACAAAGGACCATAGCTTTTAGGGCATGCGACAGTGGAAATAAAGAGGAAAACTTTTTAATGGATCAAGATAAGGTTGTGGTGGACAGTCGACCTCGGCCGTCAAATGGTTACATCGATCGCTGCGGCATCACGGTGTCTGCCTACAGCACGCGACGGCTATGATTTTACAGGGGAATTAGTGGTTGGACGTTTTCTGTACTAAAGGGGGAAATGTTTAAGGACGCTAATGGACGGCGTCATTACCTACGTGTAGCATTCGATCTTCTTTGTCTTTATTAAGTGGCTTAAAATGTCTTACTTCTCATGTTTTCTAAATCTAGAGTAAGGGTTCTTGAGACAGCTTGAAGCAGAAATGACTTCTCGCTATTTTACCTAATGGCAGCATACTAACTGAAGTGGATAGATCAATTTCAAAAACATTATAAATATTATTCGTTAAGCCTGCTTGATCCATAATAACACCTGCTTTGTTGTACTACAAACAAACATTGATTATTGTGGTGCGTTCAATAATCTCCGCGCGTAATTAAATAATTGGCAGTGTGCTGTTGGCGTCGCAATCAGCCTCCCCGAAGGTCAACGTGACATTACCGTGCCAGCCGGACCGCGACATCATCCGGGCTCTCCGGATGTGATCCGCAGTAATCACCGGTGAAATTTCACCACACACAATGGATCGCTGTCCGAGTCCAGCAGAGGTCACGCTCTTTTGGCCATTAGACGATAATCAACCATCTATGAGCCAAACATTACCCATTATTGTGATTGCACACTTCCCAAATGCAATATGTTATTCGCGTTACCAATCATCCCGCGTCCAACCACCTGTGACATTTGAATATACCTAATTCTCGCAGCAATAGCACGGCACTCAGGAAATGTTGTCAGATGCCTTCATTGTCAATCAACAAAAGATCTTCGAATAGTGGCCTGAGCAGCCGTGCCAATGAATCAACTGTACCTACGCCATTTATAGCTCGAGTTTGTCGTCTTCTTGTCAGAGCAGAGGTACACAGTACATCCCTGGATGCCGATGCCCGGGCGGCCGAGCGACCGAAATAGACGAACTGAGGCGACTTAACAATGCAATAAAAAGAAATTAACACTTTGACGTTGCTTGCGCTAAGTTGACTCGTGTGTCATTTGGAAGTGGTCCAATCTCCTTGTGATTTACATTTTTCAATCCTCTCTAGTCACTTCCGTTAAGTGAGACCGAAAATAACAGCTAGGAATACGGACGATGAAAAAATTATAGGTATTTTTTCAAAGGGAATGTGGCGTCCTCCTTTACTTGTCACGTCCGTTTAAGCGTCTGTAAATGAGTGTTATAAATAGGTGTTTCTGTTTCAGGTTTCGGGTTAGCGGCGGCGGCGGCGGCCGGCGTGCGCGCGGGGTACCCCACGGTGCTGCAGTCCCCGTACGGGTGAGTACGCGCCGCAGCTGCCCAGAAACATCTATATCAATGTTCAATGGTTCAACACTTCGATATTTGCCAGCACTAGCGGTGCCGCATGCCGCTCTGAATTACATCTCACGAGACAAAAATCAGTCGTTGAGCCAAGGACGGCCCCAAACTTCTAATTGTATATCAAACCGTTTTAGATTCGTAGTGTTTCTGACATTTCATCACTTACCCTTCTTTTTCAAGATGAATAAATAAATGAATTCCCCTTAGGGTCGACATCCTATGGTCGTTCAAGTTTCCACAAACCTCGTCATCCAACTGTGCAAACTCGAAGTTGTAGTGTATATTAAAAGGTTACTTATGCATTTAGGTGAGATAAACGGCTCGGGCACGGTTGTTGAGCTGACTTTTGTCTCGGTAGATGATGCGAGCGGCGTCCCGGACGGCTAGCGACGCGGCAGCCGGCGGACCACACCTAGACTAAATTATCAAACATTTTCACATAGGTATCTATGGCAAGCGTGAGCGTGAGAGTGGATTTTTTTCGTTTTGGGTGTGAATTAGTCGATTGGGTTTTTTAATGTTTACGTTTTACAAAGCTAAGAAGCGTGGGCGGCGCCGGCGACGTCGCGGGCGCCCGCGCCGCCCACAGCCGACACAATACGCATCGTTATCGACACTCAATGTTTTATTTTATGTTTTATGCCGTGTTCGTGTAAGATTTTGTTGATTTGAATTGAGTTTTGTTGGTGGTGGATTTCGTTTAATACACTTACTAAGTACCGTAACGTGCGTGGCCCGCGCTGGTCGGCGGGCGCTGCCGCGGGTCGAGGCGGCGCTGTGTGTGCGTAGATGTCGCGCTGCTTCGACCTGTCCGCCGCCGTGCTGTCTCGTCTCCGCGCGACCTCCCGACCCCCTGACCCCCGACCTCCCGAGCCCCAGACCCCCAGCCGGCCTGCAATATTTGTTAATTACTGGCCGCGGCCGATCGATGCGCCAGGGCCACCACTGCCACGAGGCACGCCCGCCGAACCACCACAGCCGTTCATATATTGTTCAACGGAACTCATGTTCGAATGGAAAAATAATCAAGTGAAAGCTTCACTCGATTAATCGCTCTGTTTTAATGTATAACGATACAAACACTTAGGCACTGTCATTAGTGAGCTTGCCTATAGTAAAATTCTATTTTAGTACTATATCTATAATATTACTCACATTGTGCTTATTAAATGTGTATATAGCATTTTATTTCATGAGTATAGTATTACAACTTAGTGTTTATTGTCTTAATTTTACCCCTTCTCAGACTTCGATTTATTAATAATTTCTGAGTTTTTAGGCGTAAACAATAATCTTTCTTTCCTTTAACAATGATAAAGTAATTATTATGTATGCCTACCCCTAAAAAGTATTTTGTTAGTATCTGATTGTGGTGTTGTACCTATGTAGATGTTAAAGCTCAGCTTGTGTGATGATCTGCCAGTTTAATAATGCTGTTTGAATTTACAATTCTTGTTTTTTATTACTTATTGACACTAAAAGGAAATGATGGATTACATTTTCACGCGACGGACAAAAACACATGGCATTAATCATTCTGACGGCTTGATTATACATGAATTGTGCAAGTCTCCACCACACTATGTTTACATTGGAAAATTAAAAATAAAAGAACTTACACTGCTTAAACACATAAACTGCTTCGCAAAACATGTTCATATGGGGACAGTTTGTGAGCTTGTAAGTAGGTATTCGCGAATAGGAGCAGTAAACCACAGGTGGGCGTGTTGGGCGGGCGGAGCGCTCGGCCGGGCGGGCACCGCGCATGCGCCCTCGCTGGCGAACTTTGAGCCAACCAAACTTGATCGACGGATATCAATCCAGACATCCCTATCGGCTGCCTAACGTTGAAAAGGGACGAGCGAAGTTGCATCCCAAAAGAGGTTCCGTAATAAAGTGGTTGTAGGATGAGTGCACTTGAAAAGTGCTGACGCGGCGCGTCGCTCGCCGTCGCCGCTCTCAAAGTGTACTTGACCGCCTTCGTGTGTACCGCGAATTAAGCAAACTCAACATATTTTCTAGCATTTTCTCTGAATCCAATTACCCCACTTATAAATTCATGAAAAAATTAATATATCTGAAACTTTAACACGTTGGCTGCCATAGAAGAAACAACAAAAATTACATAAAAACGTTTTGGTGAAAAATTACGCGAAATGCTAAGATTTAAAAATGTATTTTAGTTTCAATTAAATAGGTTCAATAGTTTTCAAAATATTTTCAAAAAACGTGACGAGGTCACCGGTGACCTACGTGGCGCTGTGATTGAAAAACATTAAAAACCGTTACGAAGGCGCCGAAATGCCTTAGACTCCGGTCACCCGCCCCCGCGCCCCCGCAGTTGTCCGCAAACGCTGGAGATGCGCGCACATTGCGCGTTTCATTTTCGTTTTGTCTTTTGAGTGATTAAAAAAGGAATAATTTTCTTGTCACTTGTCATGTCAACTTTCACCTAGTTTATTAGTAGTATTTTCGAAAAAAATGTAGGGAGACCAAAACCACGCGGAAGAAGTAATCTACAGCGTCACTCCGGTCACCTCAGTTCAAAAAATATAAAAGAAACACGTCCTCCGGCGTACAAATTCGTTCTGAAAATTGGTCTGCCACGAGGTCACCGGTGACCGTAGTGGCGCCGAGATGTAAGCAAGGGTCCGGTCACCGGTGACCGGAGTGGCAGCCAACGTGTTAACGGTTAGTTTTAAAATGCCATGACTAAATTTCATGCGACTAATCCGTGTTCCCTCCCTCGCGCTGAAACGATTTGGGATTTCGTAAGTGACACGTGGCGGCATCTAAATCTTATTCCTACGACGTTTCCCCAACGATGTAGAGATAAACCCGGATATTTCGGTCGAGGCGGAGTGGACGCTTCTGATCTCAATATTATTTTATAAGTGTTTTTTTAAATCTTGGCAATGACGCACGGCGGCGGTTTCATGGCGACATTTCCAGCGGACATGGACCGTATACTTACATTACTATACTATAACAGTTTATCGATGTCTACTAACATAACAAGACTAGATGCTCGTGGCTGTCAAGGCTGAAAATGGGGCTAGGTAATAGTGTGATGACAGTTTTGAAGAGTATATTAATTTACCGATGACCTTTCACTGAGCTAACTCGGCCGTTGTTCAATGGAAATTATTTCACTTCGCCTGTGAAAGGGCATCATGGGATCATGGCTCGCAGGAGTTTAGGAACAGTTGGTTTTGATTAGTACAGTTTAATTCCGAATTGATTTCTGGGAAAATTTCAGATGATGTCGAAATGGAACATTCTCCGATCATTGGCACATGATTTAACATAGCCAGTGTAGATTAATTTGAATTTGATTATTCAGAATATTAGTCGCATTACACTTTGCGGTGTGCTGTTTACCAACATTGAAAGTTACCGGCAGACTGTCAATTCATGGGAACATAAGCACGTGCCGCCAAGCGTGATGGCATAACCAACCAACTGATTCCTCATCACCTGCCGGCGACGCTTGTCTTCTGTTTCTGATTCTCATTTGTCGGCAGGTTGTCTCCGGGGTACGTGTACGGCGCGCCGGGGTACATGAGCGCCATGGGCGGGGTGGGCGCGGGGGGCGTCGGCGCGAGCACCGGCGGGCTGGTGCAGCTGCCGCAGCTGCAGCACGCGGCAGCGATGGCGGCCGCGAACCATCTCTACGAGTACCAGGCCGCCGCACAGAACGCCGCTGCATACCAGCAACAGTACGCCGCTGCGGGCTTCGATCCGTACGCCACGGCCGCAGGTCTGTAACTCTTTTTTTTATACTAGTTGTAGTTGCAAAAAGGCACGCAGCCCACCTTATGATAAGCGGCCACTAAGACCTATTCCATTGCGGGATGCTTCACCTGGAAGCGTCGCTCAATGTGCTGCCAGACTGTAGGCTCATCTGATCTTCAAGCTTCTGATTTTAAGTGTACCTATGTACTGGCTCCCACATTAATTTTGCCGGAACACAGCCAGAGCTGTTAAGGCGGCAGATTTCACCAGTGGGGGTGGTAGCTAGCCAGTCCCTAACCAGACACAAGCTGGGTCGTTAACCAGTCCCAAGGCGCGAATCGTACCCACGACCTCCGTGTTTTTATACCCGAGCGGCTTAGCCACTGTTCCACGGAGGTGGCCAAACTCTAACTTACCCTTATTTTCTTCTTTATTAGTACATATTTATAACAGGTGTGTAAGTGTAATCGCATCGTGGATTGGTTAAGCTGCTCGGGTAATAAAATACCTTGGATCTGATTGATGGTAGGACTAGGACTTCTTTAGTAGCTGACTCGCTATGTTCCACCCGTACAGAAGAAATCTGCCTCTATATTTGCATCGGCCGAGTTCCAGAAAAATGTGGGAGCCAGTACTTAGGAGTGTATAGGTTTGTTTGGATCTTACTGTACATTGAAACTTCCAACATCTAATGGCAAAAAATCCTTGGCATTTTTATTGTATCACTGTTGCTCCCAATTGATTGCTGCGACCTACTTCCATTCTATTTTTCTTTTATTATGAAATCTTAAAAAGAAAAGTTGTACATACGAGTACATTAATAGATAACTACAAACAAATTATTTTCATATCGGTTTAGTGGTTCTTTGTATCCAATAGCAAAAGGTTTAAAACTAACATTGACTTAAATAAAACATTGCACGGAAAATTCAAAATTATTTAATAACTCTTTATATACCTACGTAATTATATTCATAAATGCTTATCCTTTTCTTATTTAATTAAAAATATATTTGAGTGTAAAGTGCATAGTAACTGTGTTACGGTAGAAAACATGGCAGTCACGCTGATAAAAATGTTTGCACAATTGGTAGTTAGAGAAACGGTGTTATTAAAAATTCCGTTTCTAGTATAAATTCTGTGGACATAAAGTAAGTCAGAACACACGTTTATGGATTTTACTGGCCAACGGTTTTAAATATTTAAACAGATTATTTCGAATTATAAAGAAAGTTTTTGCACTCTGATTGCTACGTCCCAAAGATGATCAAGAGGAAAATAATATTTTATGTAAATAAAATATTATTTTCTGAATGAACAGACATAATATGTATATGAATATAAAAATTCAGTAGGTACCCGTCAAGTTTGGGTCTTTGGGCGTTTCGCACCACAAGTTATTTGACCCGCGGTGCGATTCGCCCAAGAGCTCTTTTTGAATTGGTGCTATCGCATCACGGGGCTACGTTTTAATCGCGTGAAAAGTTTAGAAATATAAACACGTAGAATATTTTGAATATCATTAATAAAAATACGAAGATGCTAAAGTATATGTAATAAGAATATAATAAAGACCGTTTTTAGAAAACTTAAATTGGTAAATACATACCTACCTACATTTAAATCTTTGCCTACATTATAGCCAGTACATTAATTTCAGAACTACGTGTGCTGACCTCAGATAACCTGGGAAGAGGACAAGCAAATAATGACGATTCTACAATCACGATAATGATAATTGATGAGAACAATAGCAATTGTAAATAAATATTTTTGGACATTACTTACCTATATAAACCTAAACTAAAAGAAAACGAAAATTTTATTTTACGCCAGACGACGGACAAACGTATGCACTATTTGTAAACTACAGACCAAAGATTGTGAATAAAACATGGAATTAATAATGGAATAAAATGCTGTGCAGCGATCGATAGTCAACTTTTCGGGTCCGGCCGTTATGCCCCCATTCCGGTTTGCCCCCGGCCGGTGTTCCCCCACGGTTTAACGGCAAACTGGAACAAATTTACTTAAAATTGTGGGGGCATACCGGCCGGGGGCAAACCGGAATGGGGGCATAACGGCCGGACCCAACTTTTCAATATCGTCGCTTATACAACAATACCGCGTAAGTCGAAAAATGGCCATGTGACGTTTTATACGTCATTGGATAGATCTTTTCATCCCGCATCCAATAGCGTTGTAGGAAATTTCGAAATAAGCCTATCACCGCACTTAATTCAATAGAAACGGCACCGCGCAAGTCGCCGAAGGAGTAAAAAACCGCACAAGTCGTCAGTTCGCCATATTAAATCGTGTTGTAGTGAGACCACGCTGCTAAGAAACGTTTTTTCTTTAATTTTGACTGCTTTATCAACAAATCTTCTTCTTCTGATTTAAAAAAAAGGATGCTAACTCAATTAATCGTATCGTATATTCGTGTTGATGACTCCTTTTCCTCTTGGAATGATATTGTTGCCGAGGTGCCTCAGGGTGGCGTCTTACCTCCTCTGCTTTTTTCAACTTTTATTAATAGTATCACTCATGATCTCTCTTCTTCCTTCCATCTCTATGCAGACGACCTACAACTTTACTCTTGTGGCGATCTTGAAGAGCTCCCAGGTGTTATTGAGGGCATTAATACCGACTTGACACGAATCTTAGACTGGAGCAACTCGTTTGGGCTCAAGGTGAACCCCCAAAAAACACAAGTCATAATATTAGGTGGGTCACGTCAAATCACAAGGTTTGACTGGGGTTCTTTACCACCAATTGTGCTTGACTGTGTCCAGATAGCCTTTAGCCGAGTAGTTAAAAACCTTGGGGTATATATGGACAGTACTTTGACGTGGGATATGCAAGTCAAGGAGGTTAGCCGGAGAGTGTTTGCTTCGGCAAGTTCCGTTAATAGACTCCGCAACTTTTTACCTACATATACCCACCAAAATTGTTCTAGTGCAGGCCCTTTTACTGCCTTTGCTCGATTACGCTGACTGTTGATGTATTGACCTTTGTGAAGCGTCTCTTAACAAGCTAGAGTGTATGCAAAACTTTTGTATACGTATTATCATCGGCCTACGTAAATATGATCACGTTTCGGAATACCGAGCTCAGCTTGGCTGGCTTTCAATACGACGTCGCCGCGATTTGCATGCTCTTAGCTTACTGTTCTCCATTCTTTTAAACCCTTTATCTCCTCCCTATCTTAAAGAGCGGTTTCATTTCTTGCAATCCACCAAGGGTCTTGATCTGCGTTCATCCCGGAAGTTACATCTAGTCTTTCCTCCTCACTCCACTCAGTTCTACTCTCAATCCTTCACTGTTTATTCTATTCGCCTGTGGAATTCTCTCCCCCTTTCTAACGTGAATCTCAGACACTTCCAATTTTCAAATCTCGTGTTAAATCCTACTTTCTTTCTCTCCGCTGACTACTGCTTGAGTGTTGTCATTTTTATGGTCTATCTTGGTTGAATGTTTCTATTGTGTGATATCCGTGAATCTGATACTATTCTATTGTATTTATTTTACTATACTATATATTTTTCGTATGTTTATGTATGTTTATTAACATGTTATGTATAATATGTATGTATGTATATGTGTATTTATTAGAGGAGTCTGGAGTCAAATTTATTACTTATAAATATTTCTCTTTATCTGTGTCTTGCACTGCCCTTTATTCTGTTCAAACTAGTTTCTCTTTCCTAAGGTTGAATGGAAGAGATCGCTATTAGCGATAAGGCCGCCTATATTGTACAGCTATTATATGTTATATTTTTGTCCTAAAGTGTTTTGTGCAATAAAGAGTATCTATCTATCTTATAATAATGGGGAAACTTTCAAATTTGACTATCTGACTGAACTTGTTTGGCAGATTTGTTAGTTATGCCAATTATGTTTAAATGTGAAACATGTAAAAGGTTTATAAATAACGTCTATAGACTTTATTTCACTGTTGTCACATTATATTTTTGTTACTTAAAAATAATAAAGATTACTTAATAAAAAATTTAAATACCGCAGAAGTCTTTGTTTTGTCGAACTAAAACCGCACAAGTCGAACATGTAGTTATACAGCCCTAAATATACATCACTTGACCTATAAAAGTAAAAATAAGGCCAATTTAAACCAATTTTTGAATTTACTATACGTGAACGTAGTATTGAATAGAATAAAAACAGTTATTTGTCTCTCCTGAAAACTTGTCAAAATTGACTTGCGCGGTATTGTTGTATAAGCGACGATATTTAAAATGTGACGTTTTCACGTGCGTCATCATTGACGCATGGGGAAGTGACCATGCCCTATGAGCCAATGCAAGGGTTCGAATCCTAAGCAGGACAAACATTCATGAGATGAATATATTATTAAGTACTGGTTCTGTATCTGGATGTTTATGTACATTACTGCTACGTTTGTTGAATTTGATACCCATAACAGTCATTTTTATAATACTAACGTGTTTTTTAAAAATCTGTAAGTACCTATATAAACGTTTCTTTCTTCAACAGCAGCTGCAGCAGCCAGTGGAGCCGGCTACGTGTCTCCGTACTACGCGCTCCCGGGAGGGGGTGTGCAGGCCCCCCTTCTGCCACCGCTGCCGTACCCCCCACCTCTCCAAGAGGCGAGGATGCAGTAGATCTCAGCTTCCGGCTACATTACTAAAGACAACCCTCAAAACTACGCGACGCGCTCACGACGCCTATTTGACTCGGAAAAGAGTGTCCTCGTACATAACTAAGGACACAGAAATATTGAAATAACATGAAATTTGTTATCCTTATTTTCATGTTAAAATAAAATTTTATAATCCGATTTCATCTTGGAGGGATTTGTACTGAAAATCGTCTCTCTACTTCCATGCCAAGTCCGTGTTAACAGCAAATTGTGAGTTAATGTAGCCTAAAAGAAAACGATATTATTTGTGATGAGACGACAAACGGCTGTTACGAAAATGTTTTCAATCAACACAGGAAACGATAAAAATGTGTCATGTAAAGACAGAGGTGGAAGGGTGACATCCGTTACCGCAGGAAGCCAAATAATTTTAGACTAACATAGATGATGTCTAGAACTAGTTGAATCTATCAACCAAAAATATTAAAGAATGACCAAAGCTGTAAGCTTTTACTTAGAAATAAAGCCACGTTGGCGCTCTAATCTAAAACTCAGGTTTAAGATTAAATATTATATGTAACACATTACAAGATACGTACTCAGAAGGTACGTCTAGTTTCTAGAATGTTTATAAAGCTTATAGATGTACATTAAAAAATTCTTGCCTCATAATCAACTTCCCAACATCACACATATTTTCCTATTTTTTATACTTAATAGGTTTAATTAGATATATTTTTAAATGTAGATACAATTTCCTTCATATTCGAATATTTTATTAAATAACTAATACTATCAAATCTAGCACATAAAAGCAAACAGCTGTTAAATGACAATAAAGTGATTAATTTACTACAAAAAGTTGTTGTGGCGCGGTCGTGCGCGTTAATCGAAATTTATATATCTTATTATTAAACTTAGAACAATAGAAAAAAATAATGCAAAGATTAGTCTCTAAAGCTTGACAGATGGTTTGTTTGAAAAAAGAAAAATACGTTTTTTACCCTACGACGTAGTAAAATGATACCGTTTACAACTTTACACGATATTGATTCCGAGACCATTGTTTACTTTAAGCACACATCAAACTTTGAGACTCTTATTCGCAATAAAATATATACAGGTAAACTTGACGTCACATTCGGCAGCTATCGCCAAAGCATATTTAGTTTTTTTACCAATTCTTGACGCCTGCACATCGACAGCTTTTATATGTTACCTATGTACTTTAACGTTACGACGTATGTACTTATAATCTTCCTAATCGCGATTTCCATTTTTAGTAGCTTCTAATTTTATTGTTTTATACTTAAATGGAGTTCATCTGATTTGCTTGAATGTGCATGAAATGGTATGCAATTGCGTTCATGCAATAGCTTCCGTTGTTATAATAAATGTTCCGACTAGAATTAGATCAGATGTGATGATTGTGGTTTTAAATTATGATTGAATAGAATATGACTTGGTTGTTGAAAACAGTATTTCTATGATTTACACTGATACTATCCCAAATCATACACTGATCGAGTCGATTTAGTATGAAAATTTTAAATATATCTGATGAGCTAACATGAAATAGTGTATTTATCCAAGAAATACGAGACTTCTCTCGTCCTAAGTCTAGGTTTCTAGGTCTGTATTAACATGTCCATGTTGCTCAATAGGTCCGAAGTGGACCCGGTTTAGCGTAAGGTCGAAGGAGAGCAATAAAGGGCTAATTAATTATTATAAATTTAATTATAAGTAATGTACTTAATCATATTTCAGTGGGAAATATTTTTTGTACTATAGGCCCTTGTAAAATTACTTATGATTTGTTCTCCAAAGCGGTATAGGGTACTTACTAGGTAGAATAATTCAATTACTAGTCCATGTAATTTTAATGTAATGAAATTTAGACGTTCGCCGATCGTCCTTTTGTGATTTAACTTTTTTTATTGAAAATGTTTCAGTTATATCAATCGTGAGTATTGTTTACAAACAGTATTTGAAGTTGTTTTGTTATATTTTTTTATTTAATAGGACTGTGGAACTACGCGATTTGGGTGTCCACGTTTACCTGCAATATCGAAAATGTATGATTACCAATTTTTGTAAATATTTTTGCTATACCAAATGGAAGGCTATGATAATAGGCTCGACAGTTGTGTGTATGTATTTTAATTTATCCTTCGAGTATCACTAGATCTCTGTTGGCTAAAAGATTTAAAATCTTTTTTAGATATACTGAAATAAGATCTGAAGTTGAATCGAGGCCCTAGTGATTCGAAACTTTAATACTACCGGATTAGATCGGCGACATAGTACAAGTTAGGGGCACTAGAGTATAAGAGAACACTGAAGTTTAGGTCTAAGGCTAATCTTATTGTAATATGCTGTTATTCGTAATTTATTTTGTTGATATTTGTAAATCTACATGTTGATAACTATTTATTATGTGGAAGAGTAATAAAATTGTTGAATATTTACTGGCTGGACCGATTCTCTTATTACTTCTCGGGTTCTCCGAGCTAATCGCGGTCCGGTACGATATATTGAAATATACACATTAATGATACTATAAATGTAAGTAGATTAAATTAGGTACTTATTAAATGGAACATTAAATCATGTTAGCCATAGCTGTGGCCATCTTGCCTTAATATAACATATAGTACTTATTATACTTTATACAAAATTATAAAATATACGACATTATATTATTATCACACATATCATCAACACAGATTATAGTTTTCAGTGCATTTTGGCACTGAACAGTCCATAATAGTGCATTTCATTCGCGATAATTTTAAGCACAATTATTATATTTATGTATTACATACCTACTTATATGAATATGAATTCATAATAAATAAAACACCTAATAATTGTTATAATTAATTTAAAATTATACTTCAATGTATTTAATTTAGGATATTCTAAAATGGAAAATAAATTTATAAGGTAAAATGAATGTGTGTTTTCTTTATTTATCCTTTTATTACACGTTTCTTTTCCTCCGTTATTAATTTTCGATAAAATCAAACGTCTAGCTTTGTGAATTCTACATTACCTTCTTAGGTAATGTAGAATTCATTTTCATTTGACTTGATGATCAATTACCAAGTAAAATTCTATTATTACAAACCAGTGAGAGACATTCTATGAAAAAGTAGGTCGAAAGAATTTATGTCGTCAAATTTTTGGACTCTGTCCAAACATGAGCTGGACCACGGAAACAGATGTAAGCACAGATCATTGCACTATGTTGGACATTCAGCCAAGAGTGAATATTGTTGACTTATTAGTTGTCCTTCTATTATCATTCTGTGCATAAATTTTAAAAGTAGGTAAGTACCTATGTATTTTAAGAACTTGTGAACATGGTGGGTAAATAAGATAGGAGGTGAGTACCTACAATGCTATTCTAAGAAGATGTAAAACACATACATAGGTAGTTAGTCTTACAGTCATAAATATGTCGGTTGGTTGGACAAAAAGATGTAGCAACAAACATAGAACAGATTGATTACATATAAAAAGCAATAAGCATTTCCACGGAATTTAAATGTATCCATTTTTTCTTCTTTATAAAGTTTAAAAGTCGTAAGTTGTTTTATGCATTTTTAAAATCATTATAATATGAATAGATTTAGTTCAAGAATTAAAACTTTCCTATTACTTTTTAAATAGCAACAGCTTACGAGTATAACAAAAGTATGTAGCTAAATTAAAGTAATAACAATTACTTATAAATAGGCTCTGTTCCTTTTCAGACTTCTTTACTGTTTTTTATATCACGTGGAAAACTTAAAATTTAGTAACTAGGTAACTACTTACAACTTTACTATTCTTGTTTATATTTCAAGTAATAAAAGTAATATTTTTTCATGTCCCACATCAAAAATTATAATGCGATTGAAACATTATAGTCCAGTCAAATAAGACTTTGAAGGTTACAAAAATTCCCATAGAGCTAAAAATTGGTATGCATGTTCAGAATACTATTATAAATGAATTGTGAAAAGTCCTAATCAATCCCCCTTGTGCATTTTTTTTTATTGATGGTGAAAGTTTGCAAAAATAGGTTTTTCGCGTTTTTCAGCTAAACGGTGAGTTTCACAGCAACATAGTTCAGACAAAAATTATAGACCATCCGATTCCCTACCAAAAATGTATCCACACTTTTTTCATAAGTGTTGCCATTTCCGTGATATAGCGATTGAAAGAATTGAAAAAAATATTTTGTTCGTAATATGCACGTTAATGTACTTTTATATACATTTTTGAACCATTATACGAGTAAAAATATGAGTTCCTATGTCTTATACAAATTATAAAATTCTTAGAATATAAATGAACGTCAAGAACTCCGCCCCTATTTTCATTTAACAAAGTTTGTGCATTTTACTGTTTAAAAAAATAAATATTTGTAGTCAACCTTTGACTGAAGGTGGAGTTGTAACTGTTGATCGCGGCATGAAAGCATTAATTGATGCAAGTATTGAAAGAGGTGAGGAGTTTTCGGAGTACCTGAAAGACCAGACATCTGTTAAAATTCATGTGCAGTGTCGAAAAAATTATCATTGATGATGCCGTAAAAAGACGACGCCAAGAAGAAGAAGCTGGTTCATCAAAAATAAGTCCTCCTCGTACTAGAGCAAAGAGTAAGTGAAACTACATTTTGCTTCAATCAGTGATGTTTATTTTGCAACAATGAATTAAATGAAGAGTTGGAGAAGAAAAAGCACCGCAGTACCGTCGTAAGATTTTTAAAGTGACTACACTTTCGTTCAAAGACAGTATTCTAACTATAGCTAAAACTCGTTGTGATGATGTAGCCAAAGCTGTTGCTGCTCAAATTGAATTTGAATATGATTTTGTTGCTTAAAAATCTTACGACGGTACTGCAGTACTTTTTTCTTCTTTAACTCTTTATTTAATTCATTGCCGCAAAATAAACATCACTGATTGAAGCAAAATGTAGTTTCACTTACTCTTTGCTCACCTACGAGGAGGACTTATTTTTGATGAACCAGCTTCTTCTTGGCGTCGTCTTTTTACGGCATCAATGATAATTTTTTCGACACTGCACATGAATTTTAACAGATGTCTGGTCTTTCAGGTACTCCGAAAACTCCTTACCTCTTTCAATACTTGCATCAATTAATGCTTTCATGTCGCGATCAACAGTTACAACTCCACCTTCAAGGTTGACTACAAATATTTATTTTTTTAAACAGTAAAATGCACAAACTTTGTTAAATGAAAATAGGGGCGGAGTTCTTGACGATCATTTATATTCTAAGAATTTTATAATTTGTATGTATAAGACATAGGGACTCATATTTTTACTCGTATAATGGTTCAAAAATGTATATAAAAGTACATTAACGTGCATATTACGAACAAAGTATTTTTTTCAATTCTTTCAATCGCTATATCACGGAAATGGCAACACTTATGAAAAAAGTGTGGATACATTTTTGGTAGGGAATCGGATGGTCTATAATTTTTGTCTGAACTATGTTGCTGTGAAACTCACCGTTTAGCTGAAAAACGCGAAAAACCTATTTTTGCAAACTTTCACCATCAATAAAAAAAAATGCACAAGAGGGATTGATGAGGACTTTTCACAATTCATTTATAATAGTATTCTGAACATTCATACCAATTTTTAGCTCTATGGGAATTTTTGTAACCTTACTTCTATTTTATGGACTAATTTGACTGGACTATTAATATTATCTCAATTTTTCAAATAATCGCGCGCACAGTGGTTTGCAAAATGGCGCGGTGGGAGGCTAAAAGCTGATTGGATTAAAAATTTTACGTTCCAATTTACGTAGTATACTATATACGAGCTTTTACTTTGCTTTGCGTCTTAAAAAGTTAATTTATTTAGTAAAAATGGAGGCAAATTAAACTAAAATGTCTTGGGTCTAGTCTGGGATATAAAATAAAAAAAATATTAATATGACGTGATTATGGAATAGATTGACAGTTTTACTTTTTAGCACATTACAAGGTGTTGTCAGTATCGAAACTTTCCCGAAAAATGGAGAAGTTTGTCAAAAAAAGGGTTAAAGATTATTTTGACGACAATGGGCGATTTTTTGACAAGCCATTTAAAAAAAAGGTTTCCAAAAGCTTCACTCTCTTGGAAACTCTTTTTTTTAATGGCATGGCCTTCATTGTTACCTCTGGTTTTGTATCTAGGAGCCATAATCTTTACTCATTTCATTCTTCTTCTTCTTAATGAATGGCTTTCTTTGTGTTTTTTATTAACAATTCCGCCAATTGTAATTTTTTTGGGAATGAAAATGACATCTGACATAAACAAAACGTTCCATTTATGAAATAAAAGTAATGTTGAAGTAAACTTTATAACGTTCCGTTCCTTGTGACTGCATAGGTGGAACGGCGCCATCTATTGAGAACTAACAAAACGGGCTGCAAAAGGCTAAAGCTACGTAATTATGACAGTTAAAATTAGAGATGCGCCGAATCGAATCACACTTTTGCCGAGTAACAAGTACCTAGTTTTACACGGTTTAATTTTTTTCCAACCGAGTACTCGGCCCAGTAACTCGGTTCAATAAAATTCCTGTTTCACGTGATTATTTTCGGAGGCTGGTTACGTCCACGAAGCAAAAAGGAAAAAGACGCGCAGAGAGCCTTGTGTTCATCATAATTTACCTTTGAAATATTGTAATACGTTTTCCTAATTTTTTGTAATTACTATTAATTTATTATCCTAATAAGGTATTTGAGAAATTTTTGACAATCTTAATTATTGACACGTTGTTTTGATTAAATATGCTTAACTTAAACCGAGTATATTCAGCATTTTAATCGTAGTAGTACCTACCGAGTATCAACCGAGTACTCGGCCCATCTCTAGTTAAAATAGATCCTAAAAAACTCGCTTACTATGTTTTATTTGATTTCCAAACGAATATTTATTGAGTATATTTAATTTGACTACGTAAGTAAAACGTTATGCTCCCTGCATTTTAAAAATTACGTTTTCATTAGCAAGATTACGTTTTTTTTTAACGAGCTGATGGGCTTGATAGATTTTCATGCAAAATTTGTTAGTAGTTTACAAAACTCAAGGTAAAAATTAATCATTAAATATTGTTTGTGTCTTATTTTCTTGCATTATGCATCGTACGTTTACGTTCTGTTCATCAGTGAAATGTGGAATACTAACGACACAAATTATTAAGGAGTTAATGGACGGAGCACATCACTTATTATCTACCATCCATTTTATATAATGGATGGACTTCAGCTACTTCTTGGAAATCGGGGTCCACGAAATTCGGAGCTGGCAACACCTGCCTGTCACTATTTTTAGGTTGTATTTATTGTATGAGGTTTTGTTTGGTAATTTTGTGAAGTTGTTTATTTACGAATATACCCACAACTGGCATTAGTAGAAGTTATTCATTGTTACAGTAATAGTGAAATTAGTTTTACTCTCAATATGGCCGGGCAAGGACACCAGTTCCCTGGTAATTTCCAAGGCAACGCCGGTGCTATGCGAACTGGTTTCGGTGGAGCAATGGGTGGGCAAATGCCTGGGATGCCCAACCAGCTTGGAGGTAACACTATGCATAAACTACACTAGCATACAAATATCTACAAAATACAATACACAGATAAAATTGTTAGGCCTGACTACTTACAGCTATATGCCCTAGAAGCAAGCATAGAAATATTATGTACTTAGCTCAATGGAAGCAAGTTGAAATTTGTGATATTTGACGTGGTATGCATTAGCTAAGAAATTATCAAATTACCAGTTTACCAAGAGCTACTTGTAAAAATAGAAAATACTATTATTTATTACTAGATCTAGGTTTTTAATTTGGTGTAGAACTACACTATACACATTGATAACATCTTATATTAATTGGTATTAAACTACACTATTATACACATTAATAACATCATAAATTAAGTTCTCTGGCAAAAATTGTTATTAACAATCAGTCTGCCTGCATTGTATTACATATAACTAATTTTTCAAACATGTCTTGTGCAATGAAGAATGTCTTTCTAAATATCTTTTAACGTATAATATTTTTAAACAATATCATGGTAAGTATTTGGGGTATTCATTGATATTAAAATCTTTCTGTCTCATATCCGCTTATAGCCTCTAAAATAGGCCATTGAGCATAGTTCGACTAAAAATAAAACCTTTGATTGTATAATTTTCAGGAGTAATGGGTGGTCCTATGGCAAACACTGGAGGTATGGTGGGGATGGGCAACCAAATGGTGCCACCATATGGAGCCACCATGCAGAATCAAATGGGGAACATGGGGATGGGTCCTCAGGTAACGGTCATTTTTGTTCTAAATTGAACTATGTTATATTAGACATGTGGGCATAGTTACATAATTTTTATGAATCAAGTGAAAGAAGAATAAAAAGTATCACTTTTCTGTGCAAATCATATAAGATTTTGCCACCTATCAAGCAGAAAAAAGTCCTTGCCTATTAGTTCTTGTAGATAAGTACTTTTTGACGAGCCGTTTAGTGTAATGGTCGAGAAGTCGGCTATTTACACCAGAGGTCGCGGGTTCGATCCCCGCACGGTACAAACATTTGTGTCCATGAACATGTCTGTTTGTATCGGTCTGGGTGTTTCTATGTATAATATGTATGTATTTACAAAAAAAAAAAAAGGATATAAGTAATGTTTATCCGTTGTCTGGCACCCATAGCACAAGCTAATGCTTAGTTTGGGGCCAGATGGCGCTGTGTGGATAGTGTCCAGGAATATTTAAAATTGTCTTTTCTAGTATAGTTTCCTTCCCTACATGGTATTACAGGGCATGGGTGTAGGTGTTGGTGGTGCCCCCGGAGGAAGTCTTGGTCCTCAAGCTGTACAGCAACCAGGTAATGATACCATTTAAAATTGTAAAATTTTACCTACTTATCTCTTGTTTTATATGGCGTGTCTTGTAAGATATATCTGCATTACACTTCAATGTTACACTGATTGTTGTGGTTGTGAAAACTAATATTGAACTCCAAAGCATTATCAATATCAGTACAATATTGATCACAATGATTGATAAAGGATTAGTTCAGCTTTCTTGGGCATAAAATTAATTTATTGTTAAGATTTATTGTAAAGAATGCCGAAACAACCCTATGCCTAAGGTAGAAAGTGATTGTGTATTGGTCCCCTGTTACGTACTGCTGTTACGGAGGTCCAATGTAATATCTGGTCTTGTGAAATCCTGGATCGTGGCGCAAGCTTGAGAAAGAATAGTAAATGATGTGTATGTTTGCCGCAGCGGGCATGGCGGGCGCGGGCGCGGCGGCGGCGGTGGCTCCGCAGGCGCCGGCGGCGGCACCGCCCCCGCAGAGCAAGGAGTTCAACACAGCCTCCTTGTGCAAGTACGACCTGCCTGATTTACGTTGACTACACCCTGCCAAAAAATAAAGGAGAATGCAAAACTTGCCATTGTTATTGGGCCTAAAAAAAAGTTAATGTGTAGAGCTGAGATGTATTCTACGTGAAAGACTACACACACACCATCAACTTTTATTATGATGACACCATAATCGGTCCCAGGGGGAAAAAGTTATCGTCCATAATAATTTATTATTTTTATATGAACATAAATAATTAACATAATAAACATATTTTTTTTCACTAGGACCAATTTTGTCGACGCCATAATAAAAGGTTTTTATTGGATCTACTTCGTAGTCTATGTCCCAAATCTGCGCGACATTTTTTTTTGGGCCCAGTCTTTTGCATTGTCCTTTTATATTTACTGTGGTTTCTGATGCTTACGCGATTAAATTCTATGTTGATACTAAAATACAAATTTCGAAAACACGAAGTATTGATTCCTTTGCATATCGTATCAATATTGTTAATATCACAATATAATAGCAAAATGATTTACTCGTATTATACAACTTGAATTATTTGTTTTTAAAAGTTGCTTAAATTTTGAACTAGCAATGCAATGACACAAATTAAACTACAGAGACAAAATGGTAATAAATGAAAAAGTATCTAAAGGTTTTATTTGTAAGTCACATACAAATATATTTACATAATATTTGTATTGCTTAAAAATATATAAATCACTCTTAATTGTTACATAATATTATTTCATTAATTTTTGATGTGTTTTATTACAGATTTGGCCAGGAAACAGTACAAGATATAGTGAGCAGAACCCAAGATGTTTTTCAAACTTTGAAAGCTATTCAGGTAAAATATATTTATGCCATTTTATGCTACTACTTGATGATCTTTTACAATAAATATTTTAGAAGATTTTTAATTAGCTGTTAAATTATCATAATATTAATTGAAATTGAATGAACTTCATTCTATTTAAAATTCGATTAAATCATTTTGGAATTGTTAAATATATCTGTCTCTTTTCAGCCGCCCAATGGTACACAGCACGGCGAAAATGCTAGCAACGACAAAAAAGCTAAGATGCAAGAACAGTTAAGAACAATCAGACTTCTATTCAAGCGGTTGAGGCTTATTTACGAAAAGTGCAATGAGACTTGCCAGGTGTGTACAATTTGTTTTTATTTTATACCTTTTTGTATAAGTTTTATTGGAGAATTAGCCTCACATCTGATGTACGTCCAACGTGGTACTGTTATATTTTATTTCTACAGTGTCTGACCTTACTGTAATCAAATAATGTTGCTTATTGTTCTTAATGAACATTTCAATGTTTCATAATGTAATTAATATAAATTGCTTTAGCGAGAATATATTTTGCGTTTTATTTTTCTAAATTTGAATTGTCACTAATATGGATGTTGGCACTTTTCTTGTATGTTCATTTGTAGGGAAAAATTTCAGAAAACATTTCCAAGACTTGTAAGCATTTTATCGAACTACTTCAAAAAAACGCTCTATACATACAATTTAATTTTATTATATTTTAAATACTAGGGAATGGAGTATACCCATATGGAAAGCCTGATACCGTTGAAAGACGAAGCTGAAAATAAGACATTAGACGAAAGGCGCAACACAGAGTCTTACAGGCTCGCATTGGAGGAGAACAGAGAACTTACAGAACAGGTGAGAACTTTTCTGTTATTTATTTTACGAAAGATGGATGCAAACT
The DNA here is from genome assembly GCA_949319885.1 of Mecyna flavalis. Taxonomy (NCBI): domain Eukaryota; kingdom Metazoa; phylum Arthropoda; class Insecta; order Lepidoptera; family Crambidae; genus Mecyna; species Mecyna flavalis. The sequence continues at coordinate 16,526,856 of OX439426.1, forward strand.
ACTATCAGGCGTCACACTTAGTACTATCCAGTTCAAATGCTATTAGGATAATACCTTTTGGAATTGAGCGAAAAATTACGTCAACTGCGTGATGACTTACACATACACAGATATTATTTTGCGTTGCTAACGTTACGTACGGTCAACAGCACATCACGGTAAACACTTGCAGTTCGATAATAGCACTTATGCCCCCGACATAAGAGTGGTAAAAAGTCCAAAATGTATAGTCTGACGTGCTTTTGACTGTACAAGCGCAGTTGACGTCATTTTTCGCTCCATGCCAAAAGGTATTATCCTAATACCATCTAAACCGGATAGTACTAAGTGTGACGCCTAATGGTAATTGATCACTACCGCCCATAGTCACCGGCGACAGGTCCACGATGCGTTGTCTGCTTTTGAAAGAATGTGGAAGGAAGGGGAAGTCTAAGGGCTTCGCGGAATTGGAATGCATGGGGAGAGGGGACAATCGGGCTTTCGGCACTTTCACTCACCAAACGGAACGCGCAATAGCATAGCTAGTACAGGTACCGGCAAACTTCTGGAATATCGGGTGGGGATTGCGAGAACACGAATTTCGACACGCCCGCGCGCTATTGGTCAGAAGCATACCCCTTACCAATAGCGAGCGCCGGTGTTCGGGAGATTAGCGCGCGCTATTGGTCACGCGCAAGTGCACATGCGCGAACTTTCCCCGTCGAATGATGTTCAACAAGTTTGCCAGTACCTGTACTCTTGCGTCGGTCTTCTGTGAGAGTATGGTTTCGACTGACAGATGAAAACTGTCTGCAGCATAGCTTTAAAAACTTACCTAATGTTGCCATATTATATTTTGAAAATCTACAAAAGAGCATTTAAGTTATTTTAACAGATTAATTTTAGCAAACGTATCTGTCAGTAGTGTAACTGTTTGACCTGTTGCGACTTGTTACGACGAAGCTATAAGATATTTATTGTTGAACTAACCAGATCTTTTTTGTTTCCCTAGGTGGTGTTGAAAAATAAACAGCTAAAGGAAGTTATAACAAACTTACGGACTATAATTTGGGAAATCAATGTCATGTTGACAATGCGGAGATCATAAGTGTGTGATATAGTAGTTAGAACATAATTTTTACGTTGTAAGTTTCCATGTTAGTTAGTGTAGGTATCTTAGCATTTACATAAAAGAAGCATTCATCAAATGCGATTACGCGGAACTGTGGCATCCTTTTAAGACATAACTATAATATGTAGTAAATACTATCTGTGTTTTTTTATTGATAACAAGCCAGCGTTTGACGAGAATATTGCTGCTGTTAAACAAATATTCGGTCAGCATTGCGCATTTACTTAGTAAAAGAAAGTCTAAATTTTGATTTAAGCTCCAAGTTATAAGTGTCTGAAAAGAAAAGACGATCTTAGCGTTAGATTTCCACTTCTGCGCAGTATTATAACAAATAGTTGACCCTCTTGACGGAATGACGTTAACTCATTCTGTCAAGATGGTTGAATAAATGTCTTATCTATGGTACAGTCCCGCAGTTTTTTCTTCATGGCAAAAAAGGCTGCAAATACTATTGCTTCCGATTGTACTGTATGATTGTTGTAAGTAAATACGCGTATATAAGGTTGTAAATAAACAAGATTTGTTTATAAAAAAATTGGTTTGTATTTGTTTGCCATAACCCTAATATATCGCATTCGCATATTGTTGTTGATTGGAGGGAGAATATATAGGCGCAGGAAAGCTTTGCGTATTTTCAGAGGTTTACACAGGGAAATACTCAGTCTTAGTCCGAAGTCTAGATGTTGGTAGTTTACAACAGCCCGGCCTCGAAATGCATGTAGAGCCGTCGCATTGGTCCTGCGCCTGATCTAATAGAAAAACTTTTGAGTTATTATAAATAAATAATGTATTTTTGTTTCGGGGATTCGAACGTGGATCGGCGCATCCGTTTACTACTAAGAGTGTTGCCGGTAAACCCTCCAATGATTTTTCTGGGTGGGACTTCGAACCTGATTGTTAGCACTTATGATGGTCTTACTACTAAACTCGAGCCATCGAGCCAATCAAAGGCTAGGGGCGACTCTTGAAATACCCAGAACGAGGGTTTTCGGAATGATTACGAGTATTTTTCTGCTATTAATTTAAATGTGATAGCCAATGGGATATTTTTAAGTGTACATCAAAAAAATACTGAAATGTACATCAAAATAACTGATGGCACACCAAAGGTTAGGTAAGGTTGGCAATTCAGTATTTTTTTGATGCACAATCAGTATTTTTTGATGTGCAGTTAAATACAACCCACTATCCAATTTATATTCTTATGAATTAGATTGTAACTTATTCTACGTAAGTCTACGTATAAAGCCATATTTGATCATGACCTTGTCAATACACAACAAAATCTGGTCGGTTGTTGTAAAGAGGATATAAATACCTATTTACTTCATTTCTTTTGAGTTCATATGACTCAAACGAATGTATTGTATAGCTTGTGTAATCTTTATTGGCGTTTAGAACCTTGAGTCTGGGTGAATAGTTCAATCTTGTTATTGCAAGGCTATCGTTAGGTGAGGTTCAAATAAATACGTCATAAAATAAATTATTTACTTAATCACATTACATTTAGTGTCTTCACAGTTTTATAAATAAATAGTAAAAACTCTATGAGTAAAGCGAATGGCAAGGTCTTATTTGTGAGTATTTTAATGAACTATCTCCAATAGGTTTGGTTAGGAACACGACTGATGCAGCTGATTATAAGGCGGGTACTAGTTTCTTACAGAGTCCATTGAAGTTTTTCATCTTCAGGTACTAAGGAACTCCGAACTGCAGGCGGCAATGGACGCCACGTTCAGAATGCCTAACCAGTACTCCACCAATCAGCAGTTGAGTTTCCAATCATAGCTAAACATTATAAGTACATAGTTATTTAATAATAAGTATATCTATCTACGTTCAACGGGTTTAGGGATTTCGGCGCTCGCTTTCTTTTTCTTTTCTAAGACTTTCTTCTCGTACGGGCGGCGGTCGATGATGCTTTCAGAGGGTTCCTCGGGTTTTGGCTCGTCAGGCCGGGGTTCCTCGGGTTGTGGCTGGTCGCCTTGGGGTTGTTCGGGGATTTCGGGGGAGGCGTCGAGATGCTTCCCTGCGCTTCGGCCGGCAGGCAGCGCGTGGAAGGCTTCGGCGAGGTCTGGGTTGATCTCCTCAAGAGGGGTGTCACCAGGTCGGATGTAGACCGGCACGTAGCCTGGCACTGGAGGCAGGAACTGCCATTTTGGTCTGGCTTCTGTAACAATGATAGTTCGGAATTAGTTAAGTATATTACTTTTGCAAAAGACTAGCGTCATGTTTTAGTTTTGTGTTGCTGGCTCGTAAAGGTGCTAAATAAGAATTAATTCCAGCAAATACAAAGATGAATGTTATGTAAAATTAATATTTATGTCACATGAAGATACATTTCTTTGCGGTTTTATGATCCGCACGCTTTGCGTAAAAACGTTCAAATTTGTTCACGTAAGAAATTTAGTTTTGCTCACAGATAATAATATCCAGTTATGGCTAATGTTCGGCCGTATATTCGGTTCGATTGAAATTTTACCGAATGTACGTCCCACCTCTAGCTATTATCGTCGCATTATAACGTTTAGCTCTACAATTTCTCCGGCCCATCACTGAGTGCATCTTGATTGCGAGAACGTCGCATTAACATCATTAAGAATAGCGCCAAGACCACAGTTCATTACCGGTTTATCAGTCACGTCGAACTGGCCACCGCTAGTTGCCTATTGCAATTTTCTCATCTACACGCGACCCCACTGATAGAAGTTTCCGTTGCATTTTGACCTCTATTACTAGCGGCGTAAGGTCATTCGTTCTCTTAGATTGCAAATTCTATTCAATGCGCCATGCGGATGGTGCATGCATTTAGGGCTGAGCGTTTGTAAGAATAGCACAATAGGTATGTCATCTTGTTATCAGAGATGTAAAACGGCGCACGCTGCAGAAATCGATGTTACCTACCTATCTCCATGTTAAAAGGAAAATAAATTATTTCAAGCCAAAGAGCTTCAATGAAGCTGACATAAGGTAGAAAAGCCATAGCATAGATAATTTAAGAAGTGTGCTCCTTGTTTACTACTAACAATATTTTCCCAGATGCTATCCCTGGTCGGTAGTAAATAGTAAAGAGGGAAGCGGTTTTTTGCGGGCAGCAGTACCTACAGTGGAAGTAAAGGCTTTTGCCACAGAATATATACTAATTTTGCTGAATACACATTAATCCTACTCACGGCATATTGGGAACACCGAGTCCCAATTTTCCAAATACATACATCCCGCCGGATACAGGATAAATGCATAAATAATTGCATATTCCGCCGACATAAAGTTTATTTAAGTACCTATGTATTTAGATCAGTCACATTGTATGTATCATGACATGATACATACGATATTAAAATAATTGGACGATAGGTAAAATAAACATATTTAACCTAAATAACGATTTTTAGTAAACATACCTTGTAATCTTCCTGATGGTAACCGGCAACTATGAAATAATATCTCTTTTTTCTAAGTCTCTATTTAGAGCCTATTCATCTGTTAACCCTAAGGGAACGGCGATGCATCGTAAATTTGCTAATGCCTAGATAATGGATAGGCCCGGCTGGCTGTAAACCGTTTTCCTTGTTAGGTCGTTAAACCTATTGAAGATGGCACATAGGCCCTAACTAGTCTTACAAGTCCTATTGACCATGCCCGTATATCCATAGGTATTTGTAGGTTTGAGGGTAAAAGACAAAACTATGATTTACGCCTGTAAACGTTTACTAAGTATCACGTGAATGATTCTTAGGATATAGGATAACTAATTTTACAATCACTTATTAACAAAAATTACTTGTTTAAGGTTTTTAGTGTTAAAAGTTTGAGTTAAGTAGGTAGCTTTTATCTAGACGGAATTTAATTAGGCAAATTGCTTTAAGGTACTTTTTTATGATGGAGTGGGCACTGTATTTGGTGAGAACCTAGCTCAAAGCCATGCGTACCTACCTACCTTTAAGCCCGTCCATGACAAGGCAAAATTCGGCGTTTGTGCGAGATTGAATAAATAAGTAAAAGTTTATTAGAAAACCTAAGGTCACATATTTTAACTTTGGAAAAGGATTTTAATGTAAAGGTCATGTAGTGTCTACGATTTTCGATAGATGATGCGGCAAATAAGTTACTAATTGAACTCCATTTTCATCAAAAATTTTAATTACACCCGTGTCGCTATCGTATGAATGCGTAGTTCCTACTACTTACTTAATAGGAAAATAGCACAAAACGTGAATCTCCATCAAAAATATTTTTGACAGGAGAGGGACTTTTATTAATTCGTTTACTCTTAGTTTATGTTTAGTATTGCAAGTCAATTAGTTTTAGTTTGGAGATTAAAGAAACAAGACGCAACGGAGACATGTAAACATGTAAATTGCTGTTTTTTCGTTTTTACTATTAAGTGCAATGACCAATGCATCGTGTGCTGTTTTAGTTAGTTCATTAGCACATCTTCAAAGATAGTAAAAAGCTTTAACATCATATCTTGCATGCAAGTGTGACTTTGTTTCTTTAATTGCCACTATTAAATTAAACATAAGTAAAATCTACATACGTAGTTTTACCATTTATATCTATATTTATTGAACTAAAATCCTTGTTCAAAAATTATATAAGGTAGACCTACTCCTACTAGTTAAAAAGTGTTTAACGTAGTAATGTATTGCTAAATTAAACTTGAATATATTATTGAATCGAGCTTTTGTTTTAAGCTCATTCAGTATAATACAAGACCAATTTTAATTTTTTATGCCCGGAAGCTTTAAGTTTTTAGATATGAATAAGTACTTATCATATTTATTGATCGCGTATCAAACATTAATGTTGAAATGTCAATGTCAAGAGCTGGAAGCAATACAACTTCAATTATTTTAAGATGCGCAAGATTCGATCGATTGATGTAGATATTCGCGTTTAAATGTAGTCGTTTTGAATGTCGAAAAGAAACGGGTATATATAAACAAAAAATTTAAAAATTTATTTAGGTAACACAGACATTTTGTTGGTAAATAAATACTTTCCTACCACACTAAGCCAGCTGTCTCGACAAAAAGCTGCATAAAATATCATCATTAGTCAGTTTCCGGTCTATGCGAAATGGAGCACGTCTTGCTTTACCATGCTTACATAATTCTTTTAACTACATAGATCACCCAGTAAACGCATGTTTTACCTTCTGACTAAGTGGTGAAATAAATTCCGGATTTTGTGTCAATGCACGCATGAAATCACGCTGTGTACTGAAGATGTGTGCGCGGCTTTCGCCTAACGGGCTTCCACTCGAAGCCTGACTTTTTGCTTGTCAAAATGCTAACTGTACCTGAATCATTTCTCTTGAATAGACAAACGAGCCGGCAAGTTTTAACTCACACCCTCACGGAATAAGTACCACTATTGGTTGGGTGTTCAAAGCTTCATCTTAAGAGGTCGTAAATTTGATCGTCGCCCCAGATTGATGTCCGAATGTCGGTGAAACGGGACTTTATTGATATTAGCGTGTAGTTAGTTGTGATTAGAAAACGTTGCATACTTGCAGTTGAGTAAAGAAAGTTTCTAATCTCTCGGACGCAACTTTGGCCTACCTATTAAGAGTTCGTTTAGGAAGCACGAAGATTTAAAAGTTGCATTCGGAAATGTCTACATTCTGGTATTGTATGGATAATATGGATTTGGTCACTTAAGAACTTTTGTTGTTTAAATTCATCGTTTGGCACTTTCTTATACTACCTACTCGTAGGTATCTGCGGTCGGCGTAATTTTTTTAGTCTTCTGTTCATAAGTTTATTGTGATGGACTCAATCCTTATATAATTTCACTTGTTTTCTTCCCATTCATTTATCTTGTCACCTTTTATTTAAATGCTTTTCGTTGATTTCTGCTCAAGCTATACCAATAATTATAAGTTATATTTACCAAGGTAATAATATTTTGACTTCATATAAGTTAATATTACAAATAATATTTTCAATATGTTGCATTTCTGCGTTGAATTCCGTTAAAGTAATAAACATGCAATATTATATTCTCGCTATCAGCGTGTTTGTGATCCAAAAATAGCAATCCATACGCAGTAATATAAATGCTCTTTTGATCTTCGTAACACAATGATTATGGTACTTCTTATCGGGTTTAGGTGGACGGTCTAAAGTAAAATAATGTTAGGTACGTATTGATTTTTTTATTTTTATTTTTATATTTTATTTTATTAAGAAGGTTTACAGCTGTTATTAACATAAGAATGACAATATATAGTAACTTAGAGCCAATTACAAACCGCCACTCTCCATTTTCTTGGACTCTGTAATTTTAGAGGACCTTTTTCCTGCAAATCATGAAGATTTGTTGATGACCAAGTGGACATAATCCAAGAGTGGGATTTGATGAGAATTAGATTTTTTTAAGTAAATAAATAATTACAAAGAAATATTTGTCAACCTGTATAATAATTGGGAAATTTTCAAAGTTCGCATTTAGAGTGAGATATGATCATAATAATTTATTTATTTCATAAAATCATTATGTATTTTTTAGTCACAACTATCCTAATCTCTGGGGCCTCATAAGTCATAACTGCTACATATAAAACTCTTGCTAATAAATATTTTTACTCGACTCTAAACAAGGAGAAACCTGCTAGTTTTCCCCGATTGACCCGGGATTTGATTCTGGGATTCTCGCTTTAGTGCGACTCGGCCACTGCGCCACGGAAACAGCCAGAAGCTGTATTTTTATAAAGCAACGTTTATGTTATTGTGTTATGTAGGTTAAAAAGGTTAATAATTCGTTCTAAGTTTCGTCTCGCAATTTTTATCTTCATTTTGTTCTCTTATATCTAAATTAGGGTTAGGGGCTACTAATGACGCTCAGTTCAAACCAGATTAACAGGTTATTGTGTGTCTGACCCGGTCTGATGAACCAGAACAAAGCCGTCCCATTTCCCAGATGTAAGGGAACATGCTGTTTCTTGATTGATTGTTGTAGGTAAATGTCAAACTTTATGTGTACGTCATAACTCATAAGGTAATAAGGACCCTAATGTGCCGGGAGTCGTAGAATAGAATATAGGACAAAATGTAATTATTGTGTTTGTTTTGGTGCGAAAGTTTTAAAAAGCTTTCACTCTGAAACACATAAAGCAAGTTCAGTTTTAAGCTTTGGCATTTGAGAAATGCATGATATGCCGTCTCATATTATACTTGTATAAATGAAGTGTCTGTCTGTTATTCTAATTATCAAGCTTTTTGTTTCGTTAGGCATAATTATCCATATGAATATTAGCGAGTTACCACCACCGGGAATCATACGTCTTTACTATCTCATTCAGAAAAAATGCCAGATTCACCATTTACAAAAAAAGTTCGCGATAAAAATTATCCTTCAGATGCCTAGATGCTACTCTTTTTAGTATAAAAATAGTGTAATTTTTAATCTGTCAGATAAAGTGTCACGAACTTATTTTACGTCTGTGGTGCAACTGGCCAATCTCTTTTACGAGACAATGAAAACGAATCAAACGAAAGTTATACAAGACGCGGTATGTTTTTAGTTACTGACTGTTTATACTTCTGGTCCCTCCACAGATGTCGTGGAAATCCGTGAAAACAAGTCTTGCCTAGGCTTTGAAAGTGGGTCAGTAAAGAGGCCAGTTTACTAATTTGGACATGTATTACCAATACAATTTCTTTCATATTTGGTATGAGCATCTCCATGAAGTCTAGAAGAATCCAGATTGAATCTTGCTAGCTACTTCGTAACAACATTTTACTACTATCCTTTTGGAACTTCGCTGATTTGCAATATTGCAAGCTCCTAATAGTCTCTCTTCGGGAAAAATTCCGAGTTTTGAAGGTATTGAAGATTGTTAACACTTGACACCAAATCTAATTTAATATAAGTTTGTAATTAATTCACCCCTAACCAAATGTCTTAAGTTGGCCAATCATCACAGCTATCATCACTGCAGGGGCAGTGAAATATGAATGAGCATAAAGCTTTACATTAATTTTTTCAGAAACCCTAGGTGTCAGCTTTTGCGGAACGTAAATTAAAATTAATTAAATTGATATTCTTAAGTGCTTGAGTATCATTCTCTTTCCCTCATACCTTTACAGTTTGAAAAAGAGGGACGCATCGAAGTCATTGTCCTGTCCAGTGGTGTATAACCTAACTCAGCCAGGCCGGGCCGATCGTGTTTGTTTTTGCATTATTATAAAATTCCATCAAACAAAAACGCTAGCAGAAGCCACTTTATCAACGCGAACGTTGCACATTGCCCGCTCATTACTAAACTCGGAGTCCTTTACGCCAATTTCACAAGTAATGGTTACTTCATAAGCATTTCCTTTGAGCCCCACCTGTTCCGTGGTTAGGGCAATTAACTTTTTGTGGAGGCTTGAGTATCAGAGTACTTAAAGTTTTGTAGCCGGAGTTTTGGTTTGCGTGTACCTTTCTCAGAACCGTGACCGTGGTGATATCATCGTTCCTTTGACTTTTAATTGGTCAGAAATATGAAAACCTTTATTTTTAGTACCGTAAGCAAAAAGCACGGTTTATAAATATTGTTAGCCGTAAAGATGACTAATTTGAATTTGATAAATTGATGCACGGTTACGGAGAGGATTTAAATAACTATTATTTAAACAGATGATATTTTAATCTCCGTTTAGTGAAACCTTTTATTGTAAGTATAAGTTATAACCAACGATATTAAATACCTTAGGTATTAAAATTCGTTGGTTATAACGTTCAATCGTGGAATTATGAACCTATTGGTAATTGGTATATGAAAATACAATAATTTAAATTATCTGTACGCATCGCTCTATTAAGCTTCCTACTGATTCATCCGTGACTCAACTATATAATCTCAGAATTATTACTTGGACTAAATGGAATAACGAACATTCATTACATTATGAAGATGGAATCAAAAACTAACTGAGAATTAAATTAAGAATTATGTAACAATCATCACATACGAAAATCAAAAATATATTTACTTACTGATATAATGTTCTAATCAAAATCCATTCAGAACAGGCAAAAACTAGCTGTTACTCAATACCTACTTTAATTGATATTGTTGTTTCAGTAGTGTTGTTTAGATTTCTATTATTTTTGTTGTAAGTCTAAAAGATTATTTTATTAATTGAATTACAAGAGAAAGTGACAGTGATATTTCAAACAGTGAAGATAAAGAAGAAAGGCGTTTGTTATGGTAGCGTCTCTACCATAATAAACCCCTTTCTCCTTGTCGAGATATGTCAAAATATAATAAACAACAGCAGGGTGCTAGTTACTAGGCTTATCCGTCGGGCAGCACCACCATCCACATGTCCGGGTGATGGAGTACTGGTCTAGAAAAATTTTGCCACCACCATCTGGCAAGGAGGAACACCACTTGAGTTCAGTTCGTAAACTCCGCTTTTTCTAGGGCGTGGGAGTCCTACACACCATCCTTCGTCCCCGACTGATGCGGTTATGGTACGAAACGTAAGCCTCGTGTAAAAATAAAAGGAACAGCTATCAATATGCTTAAATGGTAGTGAATGACTGAATAATTTATTGTAGAGAGGCAGACGTTGATTAAATGGGTTGAATGAAGAATGAAATAAGAGAAATAAAATTACGTCGACCTCAGATAACCTGAGAATGGAGCCGGCAAGTAATGGCGATGTATCAATGATTTATTACTTATATATTTTTTATTTATTTTATAATATCATTTTAGTAACTGCGATATTGTTATAAACAGTGTAGGGACAATAATTGCTAATTAATTAGTAGCTAAGCAGTGTCAAATAGCCAAACTTGAGCTTTGTTCTAGTAACAAGGTCTAACGACTATAATATATTATGCATATGTTACAGCCAAAGTGATCAATCTGGATATTATATATAATGACTAGCCATTATATATAATATCTACTCAATTTGGTCAAAGTGATAAATAACACAGAATTGATCACTTTAACCAGCCATTATATATAATATCTTCATAGACTTGGTCAATGTAATAAATCAATGCCTGACTGGTAATTTTTTAAAGAAATAATATTATTAATTTAAAGGAATGGATAGATTTGTGTTAGGTTAGGTTAGAACTGCGACCCCAAATGCACGAGCCGAGCGAGCGAAGCGAGCGTGCCGCGGCAGCGGCCGGCGAGTGCCAGAACCGAATTCTACCCATGTTACTTCGTCAGGGCAGAGAGATAGTATTTTGTTTATTTACTATTAATCATCAAATGGTCTTTAAGTTACGCTCAAAGATCGAAAACGCTCATTGAGCGGAAAAATAGCTCACAAGGCGTTGTGGTCACAAAAGTTTTTTTCAGGTTTAAAAAAAAATAACCACGAAGGCCAAGGCGGGAGCTCCGCTTCGCTCCGCTCCCGCCTTAGCCTTCTAACCTATATCCATCAGAGTCGATTTTCGCCTCCGAAGTTGTTTTTGTTCAAAAGATAGTCTCCTCTGTGTGTCAGTTACGTTGGATGTTTTACTGTGACCGCAATGCGTTGTAAGCTATTTTTCCGCTCAATGAGCGTTTTTGATCTTTGAGCGTAACATATACATAGTTTGTACAACTATTTATACACTTTATATGTCAGGAACGTACGTATTGATCACTTTGGCTAACTAGGACCAGCTATTATAAATAATAGCTGGATAAAGTGATCAATTTATCACATTGTCTAGTCAATTTGGTTATTATATATAATGACCAGTCATTATATATAATAGCTAATTGATCACTTTGACTGTAACACATATACTTTTGTTACTGATAAAAGACAACTTTCAGATGACGGACAAAAACAGACAATAAAAAAAATTGCAGGATTTTAACCCAGGACCCCTAGCGAGGACTGTCGATTTAAAAATCGATCTACAATGTACTGCACTATTGAGGAAATAAAAAATAAATATAAAGGACGAAATGCTAACTAAAAAGACAGGAACAAAGCGGACGAAACTTCAGACAACACTAGTTCAAAGTTCAGAATGATCAACTATTTTCGTATCCGTATCATCGGCAGAACATATTCCTAATTGATTACATAGGTGGTTATTTCAACGATTGCTATCAGGAGAAACAGGCACGACCGCGGAAAGATCATCTCACGAACCGCCGTGACTTACCGCATATTATATACGTTAATACATACAAATTAGCTGTCAACAGGTTTTTGTTTTTGCATACATTGTTTAATTGGAGCTTTTTGTTTTGAGGAAGCGGTGTACTCCGTTTCGGCTACGGTTTAATGGAATCACCGATCACGATTCGAAAAAAGATTTTTTGTGACTGGCCAGGCACACCATGTGTTATGGGCGTCTAATAATTTTATTAAAAATATTGTTATTACCGAAAATTGAGTCAGTAGGTTTTTAAGTAGTATGTTTTTGTGCCAAGTTAAGAATGACGAAGTCTGTTTTTTCTCAATTCTTTTTCGATGGAAGTTTAAAAAGCTGTACGCAACTTCTCAAATGTGTTTTCTAAAAATAATATCTGCAAAATCAGTTAATTTTTAAAAGCTTACGCTAGCTTGGGCCTCAGATACGATACGAGGTATTATTTATTATAATATAATTATGTATAAAAGGCGTAAAACCGCATGTACATTGAAAATGCTTTTGAACATTAAGCGCAAGCTATAACCATAAACTGTAGTATTAAAGAATATCATTTATACTATCCAAAAAAAACAAAGACTATGTTGTTTTTTCAGATATTGCCACAAACAAGCTTTTTACTTGTTTACAGCAAATATGTATATTAAAGCCATTTTCGACTTTCAGGACTTTGCCGGAAAGAATTACAGTTTTCTCCGCCGCGCTTTTGCAAATTGTTCACCATTTAAAAAAAAAAATCGCCTAAAAATAGTCAAAAAACCAACTCACCAACAACAACACAGTAGACCACACACAAAACAACGATTGACTTGTACATGTTGAGTTGCAATCCGAGCGAGGGTACCGGCGCGGGCGTCTGCGAACTGTCGAGTGATGCGCGGGCAACCACGACCGGATTAAAAATGTTAGACTTGCGCTCACCGCTCCAATACGCCTGCCTTCTCCCACTGGATAACTGCGGCATGTTTAGGGCTTGCACTAACACAGAAATACAGTAATCTATCAGCCTAAAAAACATAAAATGAAGCTTAAAGACTGATTTTAGGTCAGATTCACCACTGACAGTTAAAGTAAGTTCTTTTTTTCTGTCAGAAAACTTAGATGCTGTTTCTTTTGTAAATCAGAAAAAGAATACAGCAGCATTGTTATCTAATTTATGTGTAATAGGGAACTTATCTGACTGTAGTAAAACTGGCCTTATGTGTTGATAAGTGACTGGCTTTCCACTGTCAACGCCATTTAGTTTGTACAAGCTCCAAAAGCCATTCCTCTTCTTCCTGTTGTAGTATTAGTTTCTTACAGGGGATCTTACAGGGGATCAGATCAGTACTAGGATCTGTTTAGATGTCTTTGGTTCAATAGAAGGGTGACCCTACACACAGAAAAGCGCCGATTAGTCTCTAGTAACTTTTTTAAGCACTTCATTAAACAACCTTGTATCTGGAGAGTGACTTACATTCTCTAGTTACCAAATTAACTCAATACCTACGAGTAATCACGTCGTTCCGTAGATGCGTTACGACGTGAAATAAGGACACAAAAACACCTTCTTTTTCCGTTTTCCTATAGAATTAAGCATTATCCCTGTTTTGTTTTCGAGTTTGTAATATGTATGGGTTTATATAGAAATAATTAACTATTCAGTTTACTTGATCACTCATCGTATCATGTTTTTTGTTTTGAAACAGCAGCATTGAACCGCTTATCAATTATTCTGGTTTTAACCATTTAATATGACTCAAATTGAAGTCACATAGTACAATTTCTTACTTGTAAGGTAATAATATACTAAATTGAAACTGAGTAACAAAAGCGATAATGATATTTGTTTTGTAGTTTCCCCATTATATTGAAATGCAACACAGAACGCAATAGGTACTGGTCAGGTAAAATTAATACATATGATAGGTATAGGTATATCATGAAACAATATTTTCTGAATCTTCCTGAATATTATACGTATGTACGAAGATAGATCATTGACTATGTCGATAATCTTTTCAGAGTTCAATAACCTGATATTTACACACCTATATAGTATATTATGTTACCGTTAGAGTGCGGAATCCGTTAATGTGCACAATAACTAGGTAATCTGCGGAATACCGGATACGATCCGTTGAAGTGTAAAATTTAATTAAAAAATAACCACGAAGGCTAACCAAAGCTCCCGCCTTAGACTTCTATCCTATATCCATTCGAGTCGATTTCCGCCTCCGGTCGTTCTTGTTTTTTTTTCTTTCTTGATGAAACAAGAACCTGTTTTATGAAATTTACCGTATGCCTAGTCGTCAGTTTGCAGAATATCTATAAAGTCGACATATCTATTAGTTTTTGTTAGAGCTCAATCAGTTTTCTTCACTTTAACTGATTCAGCCCGGTAATCTGCAGATCACCTAGGTAATCTGCACTCTTACGATTTCCGCACATTAACGGTAACTTATACATTTTTGGTCACCTTTATTAGGGAGAACATTAGAGTAAATAAAAGAAAATGTAGATTGATTAATATTTAAACTGACTTGAGAACGTATTTTACTATTTTCAGAATCGATTTAATTTAAAGTTACACGCTCCAGTTTTGAATATCTATACAAATCTGAAGCGGTTACTTATGAGTGTCTTTCATTATTTATTGTAAATGAATTATTAGCAATTTAAGAAAAATACAAAATGCCTTAAAAATTTACGTCAACTTTGTAAATATTTATTGCATAGTCAGTAAATGTTACGATTCGATGGTCTTGCGGTTTATGTTCTCGAGGTCCTGGTTTCAATTCTCGAGCCAGTAAGCTCGCTTAATGGGCTACCATACTGTAGGCTCCTCTGATCTTCGTTTAATGACCCAGAAAAAGATCATCAACCAGAACCAAGAAAGGAATCGAACCCACGACCTTACTGAATTTAGACACGTGCGGTTTTCCACGGAGGCGGTTCCATATTCAATTCTTCCCGTATACAAGTACAATAGGACAGAAAATACTAAATTTCCAGTCCAAAGAGGTCTATATTATACCGAATTATAATAATGATATTATCTGTCTTTATGTCTACGAGTACATGGCGTACGCACATACAGTAATGAAATATTCTAGATGCAAGCTCTAGTCTTTTGCGTGTTAAATGTTTATCTATCAGACGAACGTATTTGAACTTCAAGTTCATGATGATAAAATCGTGTTTTATTTATGTAGATACATACTTTCCATATGCGTTTAAGTTATGGCTGAGTCATTTAACATTAATATTACCTCTATATTGATTTGAATGAGTCATACAAAGAAGCAGTTAATAACATATTTTAAATATAATATTAAAAAATCTACTTCAAATAAAAAAACCTATTAAAACAAATCAATTTAATGCAATTTAACATGTGTTTGGATTCTCATAACGTGCAGGCGATTGTAAGTACCTATTGATAAATAATTGTAAAAGTTTTGGCGATTGAAAATCGCGAAAATCGGAAATCGAGTGTTAGAGTTGGTGATAATTTTATTTTGAAATTTGTCTAATACATATAATGTTTTATTTTAATGTTGTACATATTTAATATGATTTGATTTTATTATGGAGTTTAGTTGGTTACACAGAATATTGTAAAGAGGTTTAATTTCAAAATGTCAAATTAAGGAATTACCATAGACTTAATATAATCATGGAATTAATATTATTGAATATATGTAATATAACGATATTAATTCCATGGGAATTACTTTAAAAGAAAAAAAGAAAATAAAGAAGAGGAAAATGGCGGGACGGAATTCAATTTTCCAACGGGACGCCGGGCAGAGGGGTCCCCTAGGTTTAAATAAACGATTGTTGAATCGGGTGTGCACCATATGCATTGTTATATCTAGATAATTAATTTTAAAGAACAAGAATAAAATAGTGTTCGAATTGTATGTGAAGTTTTTATTACACGAGTTTCTTGCAGGTTTTCTTTCGATAGATATCAACATTCCGAAGCCGGTGTAAAGTTATTATTTTATAATCTTGATTCGTAAGTGCATCTCTGAAGCCGACGTAGTCGTAAGTTAAAAACATTATGAATTTATTTGCTTTGAATACTTTACTTTTACGATTATTCTCCGCTGTATTCTTATTTAAAATCATGGATATAAATTTTATAGTCACACCGCAGTCTCCAAACATAATATCCGCCTCCGTGGAACAGTGGCTAAGCCGCTCGGGTATAAAAACACGGAGGTCGTGGGTTCGATTCCCGCCTTGGGTCTGGTTGGTGGTAGGGCTTTTTCAGAGTCCGACTGGCTAGCTACCACCCCCACAGGGGAAACCTGCCGCCATAACAGCTCTGGCTGTGTTCCGGCAATATTAATGTGGGAGCCAGTACACTTGAAATCAGAGGCTCGAAGATCAGATGAGTCTACAGTCTGGCAGCACATTGAGGGACGTTTCCAGGTGAAGCGTCCCTCAATGGAATAGGCCGCAGTGGCTGCTTACCATCAGGTGGGCTGCGTGCCTGTCTGCCAACTGACCTAGTATAAAAAAAATTATAAAATATTAAAGTTATTATCCACAAATGCATGCGCGCATATTTACAACAAACAGTTTTCATTAATATTCACAAGCCGGTACTGAAAGTTGCGTGAAAGCCACCATGAATGCTCATAATAGCTTTCTGCTTTTCCCACATAAAATATTACCTTTCGGATGTGGATATGCAGACATTGCCATATATTGCTGAGGCTGACAAGAGAGAACGAATGACCTAAAGTAAGATTAAGCGCCAACTTCGTTTAGTTAGGTCCAATTTACTACTCCGTGTTTTATTTAACTTTCAGATGTAGGCTCACAGTATAAAAAATGTGAAGCAGTATTCCATGTTCACAAGAATACTCACTAAATGACACATAAGACGTATGCGAAGTATAGCTTTGCTATTGAGATAAAGCTAAATACCATACGGTGAGTGAGAGTTCAGGAAGCTTGAACCCACTTTCTCTCCCTCCTCCCTATCTCCATCCGCCGTTATCGTTTCCATTTTCCATCCCTCCATATTTTTCTAAAAGGCGGGCAACGCATCCGAGACCCGAAAGTGACCAAAGGAGGCAGTGATCACTTAATTACCATCTGGTGTCACACACGCTCATTTTCCTGTTTAGTAAAAAAAAATCTTTTTTGAATATAGTAATCTGCGTGCACATAAATCTAGACGAGCCATTTGGTGTAATGGTCGAGAAGTCGGTTATTACACCAGAGGTCGCGGGTTCGATCCCCGCACGGTACAAACATTTGTGTGCATGAACATGTCTGTTTGTATCGGTCTGGGTGTTTCTATGTATAATAAGTATGTATTTACAAAAAAAAATATATATAAGTAATGTTTATCCGTTGTCTGGCACCCATAGCACAAGCTAATGCTTAGTTTGGGGCTAGATGGCGCTGTGTGAATAATGTCCAGAGATATTTAATTTAATTTAATTTAATCGTTTAAATATTGTTTTATTTCAGCACAACGGTTACTGTTTTATGGATTATGGTGCGGCGACTGGCGCCAAGATCTTGATTACTAGTTCCAGAAACAATTTATACGGAAACCAATTATTAGGCAGTCATAAAATACACTTCATATAATGTTATTCCAGGTATTATCCGGTTTACTACATAAGGTGTTGTTTATACGCTTTAATGTTTCATAAAGGAACCAATACAATGTTATCAAGAAATTATCCTGAATAAGTGCGATGATATTGTGTTTTTTTTAATGTTTGGCCATTTCGCATGTGTATTGGCTTCTTGCTTTTGATGTTGTAAACATGTTTTAATTGAGGAATAAAGTTTTTGCCTATTTAATGTCCCATTCCAGACCAAAGGCATCCATTAGCAAAACATAGTATTTTTATTTATGTTATTGCTACTTTGAGTTCTATAGACCTCGGATTGACTTCATTACTTTTGATCAAAAAATTGGCTAAACCACATACTTACCACCTAAAAGCACGCACAAAGAATATGGATTTTTTATTGTAGAAGGGATTAGTATTATTTGAATATTTTGTTAAGAACCTTTCAGTAGCTCAATATTAAGAAATTTCATCCTAATCATATTGTACTTTTTACCACACCTCCCTCTTTCTTGAACACGTATATAATAACCATATTTAAGGTAAGTGAATAGTATTAAACAGTAGTTTAAAGTGTCATAAAGGTTTTTACGAAGCTGTCGGTAAGGGTTGCATCAACAAGGCCGGAGGAAGGCAGGTCATTGACCCGAGCGTTGACCGCCGCGCACCATGTTCGTTCTGCACCGAGGATGCTCGTCTAGGTCTGCTAATAGTGCATTGATACTATTAACATGATCTATGAACATAAAAGTATAAGGATAGATGGATATTTCTGACGATTCGAAGAAGTGACGATCGAGTTGGTATAATGGTTAAAAAGTCAATGGTTACACGAAGAGTTGGTCTGGTGGTGTAATGGTCGAGAAGTCGGCTATTACACCTGAGGTCGCGGGTACGATCCCCGCACGCACGGTACAAACATTTATGTGCATGAATATGTCTGTTTGTATCGGTCTGGGTGTTTTATTTACAAAAAAAAGGTATGTAAGTATTGTTTATCCGTTGTCTGGCACTCATAGCACAAGCTAATGCTTAGTATGGGGCCAGATGGCGCTGTGTGAAAAATGTCCAGAGATATTTATTTATTTATTAATCGTACTCGTCGTCGTAAAGGGCGAGCCGGAACCCGCAGTGTGGCGGGCGATTGACCGTCCCACCTTTATTTTTAGTTTTTACCTATCCCAACATTATGAACAACATAATAGGCATAAATGCTGTACTTACTACGTACGTTATTCTTTTACTCTGCTCAAGTTCTAATAGTTTTAATAGAATGATGATTTTTAGATTTTTACACCCTGAAGATTTTTATGATGTATTTACAATAAGCTTTCGTCCAGAGCTATGTCCAGAGTTTCGACTATCCCGAGCTTGAAAATACATAATATATTAGATACCGCTGCGTGAAAAATGCCCCCAAATATTCAAGGACGTTAAAAAGACATCAACGCGTTTTGTTACAAACTCCAAAAATACCTACTTCCTGATAGGAATATCAAGTCCATTTTTAAGTTTCTGAAGAATTAATGTTTTTTTAATAAAAATAATGCTATATACAGTCGTGGTCAACTAATTAGGGACGCTATATGACTAAAACACAAGATCGTCCCTCAAGTCCGAAAAAAAAATCTCTATGAGGCTTTGAAGCTTATAGTAATTCATAACAAGTAATTTGGCTAGTATTCCAAATATTTAAAGGCCAGGACAGCTAATAGCTAGTTGAGATAAATATTATTTAAATAAATAAATCCTTGCCACTTACACATCATTGACTTTATGGATGGACAACTAATTAGGGACACGTAAAATTTTAACTGTAAATATAAATAAATGGTAATTATTTAAGTGTTTAGGACATAAAAAGTTTTCAATAATCAAAATAGAATACAAAACAAATAATTAAACGTATTTTTAACACCCAGTTTGGTTGTTTGTGTTGGTTATAACCATTTGACATCAACGCAGCATTCGATGCAATCAATTTATTACAGGTTTCCAAAGAAATATTATTCCAAACACCTTGAAACGTTCCGTAAAGCTTATTTTTTTGTGCCAGTACGTTGAGCTGCTCTTTCTTCTCGCTTTATCATACCATAAGTGCTCTATCGGGTTTAGGTCTGGGCTGTTTGCGGGCCAATCTACTACCAACACTGACTGTTGCGCTAGGCACGATTTAACAGAGTGCGCGGTATGTTTTCGATCGTTGTCGTGTTTAAACCGTCCAATAGACTGGTAAGACTTTTTCAGCATACTATAGCATCGTTTCCTTCAATGTTGCTTTGTATTGGAATCGATCAAGTTTACTTTTAATTATTTTTATAGGCACCACTCCATGTCTAGAAAAACAGCCCCAGAATTGAATATTGTCGCCTCCATGTTTCACCTCCTTTTTCGTGTACTTTGGATTAATTTCGGACTTTATAAGTCAGTGCATGTATTGTCTGCCATCGAATGAAATAAGAATTATACTGGTCTCGTCAGGAAACTGCGAATTTCTCCATTGAGCAACGGTCCAATGTCCATACTTTTTTGCAAACGCCAATGGACTGTTTTTATTGGACATGGAGTAGGATCTATAAAAATAATTAAAGGTAAACTTGATTAATTCAAATGCAAAGGAATATTGAAGGAAACGATGCTATATTATGCTAAAGAAGTCTTACCATTCTAATAGACGTTTTAAACACGACAACGACCGAAAACATAGCGCGCACTCTGTGAAACCGTGCCTAGCGCAACAGTCAGTGACGGTACTAGATTGGCTCGCAAGCAGCCCAGACCCAAACCCGATAGAGCATTTATGGTATAAAGCGAAGAAAACATTTGCAGCTCAACATACTGCCATTAAAAGTCAGCTTTACGGGACATTACAAGGTGTTTGGAATAATATTTCTTTAGACACCTGTAAAAATTTGATTTTATCGATGCCGCGCCGATGTCAAATGGTTATAGCTATTAAAGACAACCATACTGATTATAAAAAATACGTTTAATGATATGTTTTGTATTCTATTTTTATGAATGAAGACTTTTTATGTAATAAATACTTAAATAATTACCAGCATAATCATATTTACAGTTAAAGTTTTACGTGTCCCTAATTAGTTGTCCATCCATAATTCAATTGTGTGAAAGTGGCAATGATTTTTTTATTTAAAAAAATTGATTGACTCCTGCTATTTTCTTTCCTGGCCCTAAAATATTTAGAATACAAGTCAAATTACTTGTTATCAATAGGTACAAGCTTCAAAGCCTCGTAGAATGTTTTTTTTTTTCGCACTGAAGGTACGATCTTATGTTTAAGTGATAGAGTGTCCCTAATTAGTTGACCACGACTGTATATTTTTATGAGGAAAATATTTGCATTCTAATTGCAATAAAAGCCAAAATATGTTTGCACAGGTGTTTACATAAGATTTTAAATGTCTAATAATATACGAGTATGAGATCAATTTTAGATAAAAACCACAATTATTAAGAATGTAAGTATCTGTTTTAAAACACTGATTCACGATGCACATTTATGCATTTCCACGGAGCTACATGACGTGACGCATGCAGTCTCGTAGACCATTTGAATAAACACAATGAATCAAAATTGTAAATAATGCTGTAGCTATGGCCAATTTATAAAAGGCGCAACCTCTGTACCTTGCATTTGCTTTAAAGCAAAAGATTACAAAAAGAAACCAAACCAATACTACTAACACCTCCAACTTGGACTATTTCCTTATTTTATTAATGGATCACTGGATCTCGATAATTTTGGTACAAGGGATATAGTTTGGGAGCTGGAGAGCAATATACGACTTTTTTTATCTCGGAAAAAAAAATAACAATTTCATGCGCAATAACGTCGTATAAGTGTATAGTGTATTTCGAATTCAAAAACTAAAAAATATTTGCAATGCACGATTGTACATTATCGACTTCTTGGTGACCTTTGGTATCAATTAAATTGAGTGTAATAAACCGATAAAAGGTACATAGAACCGTCATATTTTAATTTAGCTATATTGTGAATCATAAAGTCTTCTTTATTTGGCTCTGATTCACTGGTACTATGGAAACCAGAAGTTTTTTCTGGCTGCCAAGTGTCGGTCACGATCGCCAATTACTACCTATAATGTGATCCATCATTGTTGAACGTGTCCGAATTCAAGAGTCCATTACCGCAATTATAAGCTATAGGCATTTACACCTTACGGTGTACATTTTGTAAGAATTAAAAGCGTTGATCTATAAAGTAAAAGTATCAGAGAGATTAGTCTATAAAATCAAAAATCAAAATCAAAATATTCTTTATTCATGTAGACCTCAGAGATATGCACATAAGAATCGTCAATTATCAAGGTAACATAGTGACTCTACCACAGGAATAGGAATGTTGTTATCTAACGAGAAGAACCGGCAAGAAACTCGATAGTTACTATTTTTAATCGCCTAAGTTTTACAATACTAATCGATTCAAATGTTTTAAGGATAATACCTTTTGGAATTGAGCGAAAAATGACGTCAACTGCGCTTGTCCGTAATGTTAGAAACCAATAGCAACACATTAAACGTGTGAGTGTAAATCATCACTGCCAAGTAACGTAACTCTAAAAGGTCGTATCCTAATAGCATTTGATAGGAGAGTACCAGATAGTAATTATATCAATACAATCTATATTACTCTAATTATGTCAAGTCAAAGTAATGTCGAAATTCTTCAAAAGGGCGTGAAAAGGGCGTGAAAAGTTTTTTTCATGGCCGGCGACGCACGTGTGATGCCTCTGTTGTTGCAAGCTTCCAAAGACGACGGTAAGTGCTTGCATAAAAAAGAAAGACGAAGTCCCAAATTTAAGAAATCAAATTATTTATGTTCATTTGAATCATGTCGTTCGTTGTAAACACCAAATTGATAACAAATACTAACCAAAACATACTTTTTATACCGGTTAAAAACATCAGAGTACCAACACAATCATTCACACTTAAAATTGTACGTTGCTTATGAATATAGCCGACAATATGTTATGGACTACTCCTTGGCGCTTTATTAAGCTTCGTTTTATTTCTTCTTGTAAAGCAGATCACACCGTAAGTAATATATAAAAAGAGAACTGTTCTTTTCATAAGGTGTGTGTTGTAGTTTGGAAATAAGTGGAGTTTCTGAAGTTTTAATAATTGTACCTGATGGTAAGAGGCTACCGCCGCACAAAGACATCTTCAACACCCATTAATCTATGTGCGTATTTATGTAACTCGCCTATACTAATATTATAAAGAGGGAAGTTTTGATTGTTTGTTTGTATTGAATAGGCTCAGAAACTACTGAACCGATTTTAATAATTCTTTCACTGTTGGATAGCTACTACACTATCCCCGCATGATATAGGGTACTTTTGATACCGGAAATGTGGGGGGAAGGGACATTTAAAAAAAGGAAATTACGCGCGGGTGAATCCGCGGGCGGAAGGCTAGTATAGCTTTGTGTCACTAATTTTAATTATTTAAAATCTTAACATTTTCTTTTGATATGCCAGTAATTTATTTGTTTCTATGTTCAATGTTTATAAGTATTTATTAGCAGTTTTTATCTCTTATATTCATTGTATTGTTATTTATGCCCAGCTTACTAAGAAATACGAATTGTTATCATTATCCTGTTTACCTATTTATCATTTTGCAAGCACATAATAAGTAAAATGTCTCATCACTGTTTCACGAGATTTACCGGTAAGAGCGGCACACGCCAAGAAAAGCATTACCCAGGCTAAAAAAACTTTATAAAAATACTGAAATGGGTTAAATCACTGAGCAACTTACTAAGTAGAGTATATTTTCTATGTAGACCCATGACCTATGTGAATCCAGTAGAAGGGTAAGCTTTGGGCGTTACGCAATTTTACCGTTAAATGTTGATAACCTCGAGATATTTAAAAAAAAACTGATACAAATTTTGACCGATGCGAGAATCGAACCCAGGACTCAAAGATCACAGCCAGGTACTTAAACCACTATACCAACGAACTTTTAAGAGACAGGCATGCATTTTTCTGGGAAGTTATTGTTGGCTTAAAAAATATATAAATACAATGCAATATTTTTTTTCTGACCTGACTGTGAACTCGTGAAGAACTCTTTTATCTGTGAAGCGTCGCCTTTGGAGGTGATCCTCCCAATTACCCATTAAGATATCATGCAGTTAATAGCTATTACTGATCATGGCCTGGGGGATTAGTGGCAACTTGCAACCGTGACTGGAAGTAAAGTGGTGCTGGTTAGAAATATTTAGACCATCGTCTATATAAATAAAAAAACGATTGCTGCATGTCTTCAAGAATATTGCTTGAGAACAGGTAAGGAGATTGGCCTGACGTTTATTTTTTTGTTCTCGTCATTTAGTTGACGTTTTGTACGATACCTTCTGTTGTTGTTTCTGTTATTGTCCGGGGATATTTATTTATTATATTGTTTAGCATCAAAGCCTTAAAATTAATCGATAGTACAAATGTAACACAATCCAACTATAAGTAAATATAGTAAATTGGTTCCTTATTTGCTTTATGTTTGTACCACGAAATTGACACGTACTTTAAATTAATTATGAAGTGTTTTAATAGAATTTTCGTGAATATCAATTTACTGGTGCGTGCAGTTAAACAGCGGTAATTGATTTCGTTCAAACTCATCTTAATATGTTTGATTAATTACCGGAATTGTAAGCTCTGGCAGCTTAGATAAATGGTGATGTATTCGTGATTCTAATGTTTTAATTGACTGTCTTAAAGTTAAATACTATGTGAGTCTCTAAGAGGTCTAAAACTTAAGAGACTTTACTAGTTCTGTGCATTTATTTAAAGGGAAAGACGTTATACTGAAGAGGAAGAATTAGTGGATGTAAACATACATTTTGAATAAATTCTAAAGTTGTGTTTATTATAAAAGGTGAGGATATTATCGTTATGAACCCGCAATGTTATTAGCAACTAGCTTTCCGTCCGCGGTTTTCAAATATGTATCCCGCGGGAATGAGACGTTTCCCGTAGGAACTTTATAGCCTATGTCCTAATCCGGGTTATACGTGTGCTAAATTTCATCTAAATCCGTTCAGCCGTTTAGGCGTGATTGAGTAACAAACATCCAAACATCCAGACTTTCGCATTTATAATATTAGTAGGATTACTTGGTCATTGGGACTTACCCACCCAAAAGGGTAGTAGCGGGGATACCAATTCAACTTCACAATACAATGCTCCTCACGCTTCAGTTGCAGTACTATCACGTAGGTAGGTACCGTCGGCGCGCGAAGCCTTTGTTTGCAAATTTTTTAGTCTAACACAAAGATTTTCACATTTTCACTAAGCAGACGTTGGTGAGCAACCACTGTGGCCATTGAGAGACAGTTATCCCTCAATTGTTCTCGGTATTTACCAAGAAGCATTACTGTTGGACTATCTGATCATCGCCTTTGATTTAAAGTGTACAATGGTTGGCTGTGCCAAAGCCGGTATAAAACACAAGTGGGGATCGTAGTTTTTTGTGATGCACTGTGGAAATGCCGCCTTCCCCAGTTGTTTCTGGAGAAGACGCGTACCTGCCTCGCCACAAGTTGCACGGTAGGTACCCTGATGTACACCTTCCGAACCCCCGTCGGTGTAGTGTTGGGCTCTCCCCCAGGAATGGAACCTGGCGGGCCTACCAATTAAAACAACAGCGGCTCTTCCAACCGCATTTGTGGAGAGAAATCCCGGAATCTACCAAGTCATGTCCCGGAAAAGCTAGCCAGACTCTGATAAAGTTCTGCCTACCACCAGATCCAAGGCGACGTGAGTTTCTAGACTCGAGTTTCTTAACCACAGTTTGCAATAGAATCGCACATAAAATTTAGTGATGTTAGAATCATTTCTAACTGGGCTGCAATGCTCAAAAACTAAAGGCGCCTCTATTATGTAAGCTTTTAAACTGTGGTTTTTGGGATAGCTACTACTTAACCTCCCTTGTCTGCTACTAGATGAGCTCTAAAAACGTCGTGTCAGCTGGCTCTCGGTGGGTAATCAAAAATGTGTAACGGTAGCGCTAGTGGACTCGAATAATTTCTTAACTGCATCTGACGTCCATTTGCGCTTTCGGTTTGATTGCGCTCTTGTTATCACGCCGTTTCAAGGAAAAGTTCTTTTGAGCCTGCCGCGTGATAGTCCAGGGTCGACGACTTATCTTTCTTTATTCTCAGAATGCGCCGTGTTTGTGCCTAGGTACCTACGTACTTTAGTGAGCAGTCTAGACAAACTCCCTGATAACCTGACCTTTGTCGTAATGATTTTGACGTCAACTCTTACGCATCTTACGCAAGTGATTTATTAAATCTAAAGTCCATCTTGAGGAAAGTTAGTATAGATATTAATTATTAAGCATAATAAATAATATTTATTATAAATACTAGATGTTGCAAATATTGTGATAATAACAAACCCAACAAAAACATTTATTCAAACAAATTGGTGCAGTAGCCGTTCTAATCTAACACTACGCGCACATTTTGTCGATCCCTTTTTTATTTATGGACAAATAAATATTATACCTATTGGTTTTCTTTTCAGTCAAACGAAACGCGTTAATCTAACTGTTAAATCCCTATTTTAATAGTCAGAGACAAATACTGGGACTACTTATTATAATAGCTGATTTACCAATATTTTCGTTTAAAAGTCCGCTACTGATTCCAAAGCTCGAAGATCCTACGATTTTTAAAGAGCAATTGTAATACAATCGAATGTAATGTAAGGAAAAGATGTAGGCGTTTCGTTGGTCACAAATGAGACCCGAAAATGAATTAAGATTTATAAGATGTCAATTCTATTAGGGTTTACAATCTGAGAGCTGAGATATTAGAGTTTTAGTAAAAAATAATTATTGTAAGTCAGTCACTTCATATGAAATGTTTAATTTGATATTTTTGTGATGTTAATTATTAATTGATATTATTATTTTTAAATTAATTTTGAATCATTTGACAAAAAAGTGAAGTGAGCGAATAGAGAAAAGTAACTGAAAAGGACGCGGAAGCATTGTCTTGCAACGTCATGTAATACTTCATGATGATAGATTTGATGCAATAATTGAGTAATCGTCTGATAACTAGACGTCGCGCGTTAGGTATGATCCCTGCATAAAACATAAGATGGTGGTGGTGATAAATGTGATGATGGACATACATTTATGTTAAAGCACAATTTTTAGATTGGGTATTTTTCTAATTTGAGTTTATAAAGTACCTCAACACTTCTTACAGTTTAACTTAGTTATATCTAAAGTTAGAGACTTCGTGACATACTATATATGTATAATACCTAAGCCTGCAAATGGAAACTTTCTCACAAAGTGATGTTCTCCGCGGGATTCGTACCCACGACCTCCGGGTATTAGAGCCCTACTCTAACCACTGTACCACTTTAAGCCGTTGATCCTGAATGGTCGTCAAGATTTTCATTCCCATTACCAGACAAGGTATAAAATAGTCAAGGATATAAATATAAAATTGATTGTTGAGTAGGTATTTATCTAGTCGTCGGCGAATGAAGTCATGGTGATGGGATCATATCATGTTAATTCTGCGATAAATACTCTTGTTTGCGCCTGCGTGTTTTCCGGATGCGGTGTTTTTATGCACATTTGTCCACGTCTATGATACTGAGAAAACGTTCTTATTGAGCTTAGTGCATAATTGGTACGATCTTAGGTCATTAGGGGCAATTTTTAGCGTATCTGGACCGATGTAATCATGATTGAAAAGGAGGCGTTTTTTTGCATGATATTCTTTCATGCAAGCATTAATTTTTTTTTATAGGCTATAGATGGTTTTTAATTATCTTTTTAAAGTATAATATTATTATAGTACTAGTCATGAATATATAAAATAATTGGGAACATTACCAAAAAAATATAAACTTAAAAAGTAATAAAACATTAGTTTATTGCTTATAAAGGGCAGGGCCACCGTAAGTAGGTATGTCAGTTCGGTATGTGATGTTTCGTGACGTCTTATTATCTAAGATACATAGCATATTTTCTCGTACGAAAACGTAAAAAAGGATTTAAAAAAACCAACATATTTTTCTGACTGTTTATGTATTATGAAAAAGAAGTTGAATCTCAAATTTATTAATACCGGTTATTATGCGTTTCTTTATTATGGTACAAAAGCTTATTCATTTAATAAGATATTACTTGTAGTCAATATTATCGATGTAACTGTAACATCACATCACAAGTAGGTATCATCTCATCAAGTCTATTTTAATGACAATTTTAATTATAATATTAAATAATAATATATAGGTACATACAGTTAAACTAAAAACATGATAATTTCTATCGGTACAAAAGGCTTGTTATTACAACTCTTACACAAGTACAAACATAATATAACCTAGTATTTAGTAAAGCTATGATGGTGTCTTTCGATTAACGTCCTGTCACCATTGAAAATCACAGTTCACGTGATACCTATATCACACTGGTATTTGATTGTCCCATCACTCTCAGCGTTTGTACCTGAAAAACAAAAATGAGTCTCTATACATATCATCATTTAAATAATAGAATACGCACGCATCATATTGAGGTTCACTAAAAAGTAGAGCGAAAGAAGATACAAGGTGTAACGCAAGAGCTATCTATAATGATTGGTAATTAATTATTTATTGAAAAGAATGACATTGGATAAATGATCAATTTGATTGGCGACTTTTGGAGTCTTGGACTTTTGAAAGAAACACTACTTGCTACGTATAACGTATAAATGCACGAAAGAAACACCTCTTCTAATGAAGATGCCAGTGCCATGCGAGTAAATAACATACTGGTACTGTTACTAGGCAAGTGATTAAACTAGTAACCCATCATTGTAACGATGACTCGACTTCAGTGATTTAAAGTCATCTTCTGACATTTAGAAACACAACCCTGGTTTTGATCACTGAGCCGTTTTAGGTAGTGGTGTTGAAAGGTTTCTTAACTTAATTTCTTAAGTTACTTTTTTAAATGAACCTTCATTTAAAAATAATAAAATAATTCAGGAAGATTGTACAATTTACAAACATTTAAGACGATAAAAACCAACAGTTTTTAAAACGTAGAATGAAACTTGAAATTGAAACAATCATTACGTCACAAAAGAGAACAAAATCGCCAAAAATTATAGGTTTACTGAAAGGGCTTATTACTTCTTTAGAACCGAATATCATTATACCTGTATACTGCATGAGCACATTGACCTCTGTCACGTGGGAATGCTAAGGTCGAATTCATGTTTGTGCATATCAATCTTTTAAGATAAATGGCAATTGAATAAAAACTTCCTACAATTTATGCTACGCAATTGAATCAAGTCCCAAACAGTAATTGCTTAATTATTAAGTACTATGTAGTAGCATTGAAATTATTAATTTTAGTCCCCCATTATGATATAAGTTTAGGATATAAATGACTAGGTTTTGGTGAGTTTCGAACTGCGACCATATCCCTTCGATGGATTTGACTGGTATAAGGTGGCTAGATCATGAAGTGCCGACTTATGGCGACATGGCTAATAATATGATCTTCACTTCATTATACGAACATTTTCAAAAAATAAGATTATGTTTAAAAAAATATACGTACGAACTGGATTGTGCCGAAGCAGTCGCGGTGGCAGTGGCATGAGCCGTAGCCCCCGCATTGCTGCCTCCTCCGTAGTTCCCGCCGCAGCCCCCTCCGCACCCACCGCTGGGGTGTTGGTACACGGGCTGCTGGTAACCACCGCCCTGATGACCGCCGCCGTAACCATTGCCATTGCCGCCTCCGTAACCGCCGCCGCCTCCGTAACCACCACCGCCGCCGTATCCGCCTCCGCCTTAAGTTTATTAAAAAAATATATATATATTTTAACAATTACATTAATTTAATAGGATTGAGAGACTGGTGCCAGTTAAAAGCACCAGTTTCTAACAATCTTAATATAAGTATCTAACGGCTTACTAAACGATAACGAAACTAAACGATGTATTTCTGTAACACCAAAGAGATAAGATAATCGAACTGAAAATCAATACATCGTATTTTTATTACTACTTATGAATTTTACAGAATTTGTCGGTAAATACAAAATTCATGAGTTTACATAAAAAAATCTGATGACTGAGATGATAATGTGATCCTAACCTAATATAAAAAGGGATCGTCAAATGGTGTACGTGTTGTATGCAGACAACCAACACAGGCAGTACATTGACACATTGTTACAAATGTTACATACTCTTTATTGACAAAGGTATACGAAAACGTAGCGTAGAATGAATGTCTTACCTCCGGACCCACCGCCGTAACCACCACCTCCGCCGTAACCGCCTCCGCCGCCGTAACCTCCGCCGTTTCCGTAGCTAGGGCCGCCACCGTAGCCTCCGTTACCGCCGTGCCCGTAACCTCCGTTTCCGTAGTTACCGTGACCGCCGTGGCCGTAACCACCATGCCCGCGACCTAGAATATGAATGTTCTATAAAGCTGTGTGAATGGAAACTTTACTTTTTTAAATACATTTAAGGCAGAGCGTTATATTCTGAAGTCCATGTAGTCCTTCGTCGGAATTCCTTGGGTGGGTTGGTAAGGCATGGGGTAAGCACAAAATAACCCAGAGATTAGACATATTTCAGTGTTTCTTTGGATTCTAACAGCGCCACCAATTCCCAAGCCAAGCAAAGCTTGTATAAACATACTTAATTTGCTATATTCCATAACACAAATCCAAAACCTATTGTTTCTCATTTCTCAAAAAAAAAAAACAACCTTGTTGTAAAGATTATTATTGTCTAATAACTCAATGGCGCATTTGGTAGTGGCCCGTCTAGGGTCATGGGTTCAATTCATACCCAGAATAAATACAAAATTATGATGATTATCTGTATTTTTCTGCGTCTGGATGTTAGTTTATATTTTTAGTATTCACGTTGAATTTTACACGTAAGCACAATTGGTTATATAAACAAATTCTCTTACCGCCTGGCTCTTTGACAATGATAATAGTTTTAGAAGGGCGTTCATATCCGCCCTCATAGCCTCCGTGGTGACCACCCCCTTCCTGGTAACCACCGCCACCACCGTAACCAAAGCTCCCACCAAAGCTAATACCTCCCAGACCTAGTAATTTCTTCTTCAGTAGTGTGCGTTTCTGTCTGTTCAATTGGACAGGATGAGCTTGCTCTTCAAGTTTCTGAAAAAGAAAATCATATTGTAGTATAAACAACAAACCGAAATCTCAAAATTCTTGCGTTCTCGTGACTGATTTGGTCGGCAGTAGGAAATAAATGTAGTTAACTGGCTTGTTACCAGCCCTCCAGATGTAACGACATAAAATATAGATGCTATTTATATTTCGCCAATGTCACTGTATGTAGAGTCACTTGAAATTAAAGGCTGGAAGATCAGAAGAGTTCAGTAATACTTCCTGATAAATTGTCTTAAAGGAATAACAGGCCGTGATGTTCGTATACCTACTAATAAGTGGTGCACGCCAGATGATAAAAACTAAAGCAGTTGAATACCCTACCAGAAAATTTGGCAATTTTTGATCGCCTATCCTGCACCGTGTTGTTCATCATTCGTTGCTCCATAATTGGGAATTATTTGTGTGGTGGTTTCCCACTTGCCTTCCACACCGCAGTACAACGTCCAAAATGTATTTGTCCATTGCTTGCTGGTCAGAAGCCCTTCCAGAACACTTTTCTTCGGCCTTCTGCCAGTACAAGCACGGCTGCTGCCCCGCACTTGGGGAATGCTTATTTAATGGCGGCATTTTCTCGCCATGTCGCAGAGCTGTCATCAAACTTTCTCGGTATTTTCTAAGCGAGCTTGTCCCACCAAGCTCACCACCGCGTTCTCGTGACTCTGCCGCTGATTGGTCGGGGACTGCTTATTTTATTCGCAGCTAACCACCATATCTGGTGGCCGTTCACTATCCGCCAACTGTGACCCCGTTGGTAGCCTACAGCTCAGCCCCAACGTAATTAAAACGTATAGGGAACTTAAGGTGCTGGCAGAGTCCAGAGAAGAGTGGAAGTTGCTCCACCGACAAGAGCGATGCTCTTAAATTAAATTAGAATTAGAATCCTGCACCGATGTGCACAAAGTTATGCAATCATTGCATTTTAAACGCGTTTTTATTTTAAAATAGTGAATTTTAAACATCGTATTTATTTACAATTTAATTACCAATACAACTTAACCGTTTAAGCTCCAAAACAAATAAAACATTGCCTATTACAATGACGAGGAATATGTTTCTGAAAAACATAATTTGTAATAGATATTACGTATTTCACCTGTTTATGTGCAACTGACAAGAGCCTCATAAAATCCTCATAGCTTTTTTATAAAGTACGCGAACATTATCGTCTAAGCCGAGAATCATTTCGTATTTCTAGTAATATTGCACAGCGTGAGAGCACTTCACATAGTTGATTGCCCGGTGCAAGCGGCAAGCTATTTTTGCAAACTCGTTCCACCTGCACCAGCGGAGGTCAAGTTCAAGAATCCCTGCCGGAAAGACTCACTTGTACATAAATAGGCTGCGGATGCGGGTTGCTGTTCAGAGCCTTCGCTTCGTGTTCCCTCCCATGCTGATTCTGAAGCAACACTAGAATCGGAAACTGGCGCGCCCGATCCGTCCCGTGCTGTCGCGAGTCCCGAGGAGGCGCCAAAACAGGGGCGACTAGCACCACTCTTTCGCCCTCTATCCTGTTGTCGCCCACCGTCGCCCACGCAGCGCTAGTCAGCGCCAGAACGCTCACCACCACTCCACTGAGTCCCATTGTGATCACTGGCACAGGACTCACAAAGCAAACCTATTTATACGAGTTTTTCCTGCAGACGCTGCGACGTCATGGAATGCCTATTACGAACGGTTCACGGGACGCCCACTTCGGAGAACGTTGCGTTAATACGATGACGTTGTCGATAGAGATTTATGATCTACTGACATCGGACAATTACAGCCGCATCCGATGCATTGTTTGCCGTTAAAAAACAAAATATGAAATTGTATTTGCATCTGTCGAAGCGAAACGTGATGTTACACGCCTCGCAATTTGCGGAGTCCGTGCACGTAGCTCATCTGGTTATTCCCTTAAACCGGATGCGCGAGTCGGTACGTTTCGGTTTAAAATAATAAGTCTTGAGAGTTAGCTTTATTTTTTTTTTTGCAAAATTACAAAGATAGTTTTATTTGTAAACGGGGGATGTTTGTTTGTGAGCGAGTTTAAACCTGTTGCGGGATGCGTGCCGCAGCATTTCAACGAGTTTTGGTTTGCCTTTTGGGTTCATCTTAGGGTAAATATTGCAAGGCTTTATAAATACAATAGAGTTTAAGTAGATATAACTTTTTTACTTAACGTGTTTTTTTAAATATTATTGGGAAGAGAAGACTGTAGGAAAGAAAAGCGTTAGGTATGTTGGTTAAACGCATCTTGAATTCATGCTTTTGTTACTTTTTGATCTGAATTAATTAAAGTATCAGCCTATTTATGTCATCCTTGAAATCGAGTTATCACTACAGTGATGGGTATTGGCTTAATCACCACGCTTGCCAAATGCGGATTGGTGATCACAAACCCGAGCTGTGTCCGAAAAAACCGACACAAAGTTAGCTCGACCCGGAAATTGAACCCAGGACCCCGAGATCTCGGCCCGGCCACTTAAACCACTAGACCATCGAGGCGTTTATAGCACACTGGTCACGTTTCTGTGCGTTATCTTGTCTGTTTTCTTAGGTTTAGGCCTGTCAAATACACATGTTTAGCCAACTCACAAAAACGGCTGAGAACTCTGTTTCTAGAGTTTTATTGTTACATCAGTAAACATACAACCGATGATGAAGACGAGCTAGTAAATAATACTTAATTAACGGGCAAAAACTATGCTATCAAACTGCTTGATTGATTTGCCACCAACTATAAAAGAGTCTTAAACGCTGACGTTAATAAGATTGAGTGACATGACAAACATGTGTTAAACGATTCTATTTACCCACTTTTAATATTAAAAACATACATAGTTATAATAATTATTCAAAGAAATATATATCTTCAATATTAATCGCGTTTGATGCAATTACCGCATCACCTGTCGTAATTCCAGGCAGTAGAGGATTATAGTTACTCGAAATAATTAAGCTATGAATACCTATTCTATTAAGTAGGTATATATCTCTCACTTGTCTTAACATCTACCAGGACATTATCTCGGGGACCTGGGTTCAATTCCCGAGTCGAGCAAAATTTGTGTCGGATTTTTTGGATAATAACTCAGTTTTGTAATCACCAATCCGTACTTGGTAAGCGTGATGATTAAGCCCGTAGCCATCATCGCAGCGATGACTTGATTTCAATGATGAAGGCCTTTGCCCTGTAGTGAGATACAACATATCTCTCAAATTTTTTTATACCACATCAGCTGGCAGGTAGACACGCAGCCCACCTGATGGTAAGCGGTCACTGCGGCCTTTTCCATTGAGGGACACTTCATCAGGAAGCGTCGCTCAATGTGCTGCCAGACTGTTGTAGGATCATCTGATCTGCGAGCCTTTAATTTCAAGTGTACTGGCTCCCACATTAATATTGCCGGAACACAGCCAAAGCTGTTATGGCGACAGATTTCACCAGCTAGAGTAAATAAATGTTCCTTGTTCACCAGTGTGGGTAGTAGCTAGCCAGTCGGACTCTAAAAAAAAAACGACGGGTTGCACTCCGGGAGTGCCGGCAGAAGTGAAAACCTGAATATTAACGTTGTGCATTTTTGATATGTATTTTGGAATGGTTAGGGATTTAATTGATTGGTAGAGGTATAAAAGTACTATCATTTATATGGTAAAATACAATATTTATTTATTGCGCTATCGTACACAAACATGACAATTTATATTACATTAAAAAGTTTATCTCTCAGAATTAATGAAATCAGAAACTTTTTCAGACTTATCAGAAACTCCTTGCTGTGACACTGAAACGCCATGTAATAAATGATGATAAAATGATTGACAACCGTCAATGTCATACTTTTTTGATTGACAACTATTTATTTTCTAAACAACGAAAACAAAGTTTGGAATTTACAACTAATTGCATACTGGAATCTGCGGATAAACTTTTGAATTTGGAGCAATCGGCCAAGAAATGATTCCCTTTACAGAATCCGCAGACTCCCGAATCGTTAATAACACGAGTGGTGTTACAGTAATCAACATGTCGCTTTCGAGGATGTTCACTGGGAATTTGGGGTAACAAGCCAAAATGTGTGTGAGAACGAGCCTCTTGTCGCAGGAAATCGGACAGCATTTCCAACTTCATACGACCTGATGCATGCTCCGCAGCATAGCGGATCCAAAGACTGCGGAGAAGTGGTGTTAATTTCCATAAAATACTGTTATATAATTCCGGCGAATAAAGATATTCCAAACTTTTTAAATGTTTTATTACGGCAATGAAATTTTGAATTTTGCAGGATATCAAATTAAGGTCTTTGTGGTCACTTTGTAGCATAGGAAGCATATAGGAAGCGACCGCACTGCGGCTATAATAGTAGAAGAGGTCACACTTGACAGTTCATTCATGCAAAGAAAAATATACCTTACGCTAAAGGAATAAAACTCAAGAAAACAACATCAGTTCTTATTAATACAATTATTTACTCTACTCCTGATGTACATATGAAGCACTTTTCTTTGCATTTAATAAATGAGCTGTCAAATTGAACAAAAAACCATTATTGTCTATAGACCGACAAATTATCTGTTCCGGTGGCGGCGTCGCTACTGTCTATTTAAAACTGTCATTAAATATCGTTTTTGCATTGCATTTCACGTAGTTCCAATTTTGGCCACCGGAACAGATAAGTTTGTAGAAAACACGTGTCCGGACTTCAAATTTTATATGGATTTTCGATCAGGTCACGTGACACATAAATCCTGTCGCGAGTTTAACATTTTTTCCCCATACAAAAAAAGTGCACAACGCCGCTAAAGAAGTTTTCACTTCAAAAACCTTACCACCAACTAATTCATTTGTATTCGAAATCAATTGAACCTGTTACTTTACGGTACCTACCATTTAGACGCATAATTATATTTGGGCTAAATCCCATGATTTTATTAAGAGTGGACCAGCTAGTTCTTATCTGTCGGTGGTGAAACTGGCCCTGAAGTGAACATCTCTTAAAGTACTCTTAACTCTTAAAATTATCGATTACGATTAACGAGTATTCGATCTTTTTCGGTACGACTGGTAAGGTAGCTTATCTCTCAGATGTTTGCCACCAAAATGGCTGAAAATGTAGGTATTTCGGAAATATTCAACTGTGTGGATGCTTCGAAGATAGTAGAGAGTTGTAGTATAAATATTAGAGCAGTGTATTGATTGGATTTTTTTTAAATTCAGTATCGCAGCGGCTATATAATAGTGGCCACATACCATTTGGGAGAGCTGTGATGGCTACATCCCACATAAAAGGGGAACTTACCTAGGCACATTTCTTTAACTTATCCCTATACCGTTGTGTAAAAGAGTTCGTAACCTAACCAATTAAATAGTTAGCAACTTTGTATCCTACAATTCTACACTTGTAGGTAATTACCCTGATAACTGTTTTACCCACGTCAAGTATCTCGTGCATTCTGGTGCATTTTTTTTATTATATCAATGCAATTGTGATTTTATGGGCACCTACATATCTGACAGTTAAATAGCTGTGGAAAAAAATAAAAAATATTCATTCATTGTTACGATTCCTCGTATTGGTTCAGGCGATTGTCTTTTATCTAAAGGTTAAGAAGTTTATGTCAAGCGTGGGTACAATTGAACAAAAATGTTAACATTTCTTGATCAGTATGTTAGATTAACTGTTTCACTGTCCTACACGATAACCATAGCAATTGAAATGGCCCCTTTTTATACCTTTGTACAGGACAAATAATATATTAATATTATGAAAGAAAAAAAAACCAATAGACAAGATTAACAAGGATTTTGAAAATAGAACAAAAAATCATGGATTTCTATAATGAGAATTATATAAATATTATGAACTTTCCTATGTCTGGATGTTCATTTTAATTTAAGTTTATAATGGTGATGTATATTTTTGTCAGATTACTATCCCAGGATATCCGAACGAAAACATCTCGTTTTGCGACCTACATTTGTTAACTTATTAAATAAACATTTACCTATTGTGTAATAACATAAATCTTAGAAAAAAAGCATTATTAAATTTTTATATTCAGCAAAACTTATTACTTGAGAATAATAAAATAATTACACGTTTTGACATTGTTTATTTTCTTCACGGCTTTCTTCACATGTCACGCTAATACGCGCGATAAGGATCGACAATTGGGTAGCTTGTTTCTGAAATGAAAAAAATAATGTTTTTAGGTATATATTCTTAGGTGCAAACAGCTGTCCTGGTTGGACATCTATTCTCTAATAAAAATATTACAAATAAAAACGCACCAGGCACTTGTCGATTAACGATGACAGGCTGACCTCTGCTCACAGATGGGGTACCGTAGGCATAGGAACCCCTGGCAGCTGGAAATCCGGCTGTAAATAAATACGTAGTATTATAAGTATTTTTATCATCATTATCATCAGTCCACTGCTGGACAAAGTCCTCCCCCAATGAGCACCATTGCGCCGTGTCTTCGGCGTGACGCATCCAGCTTAAGCTCGCGACCTTCCGCACATAATCACCCCACCCAGCTGGAGGGCGACTGAGTTTGCGGTCTATCGATTTAGTACGCCTGTTAATATATTAGAAAATGGAGTGTCCATAGTTGGCTAGTTTTGCGCTCACTATACGTAGTTTGCAGCGTTACGCGCGTATACTTGAGTTAACGTAGCGTAGGACGCCTCTTCAAAATATATATTATTTTGAAGTGGGATTTCAGATGATTAAATCAAAGTAGAACAGCTGTATTTCCTAAGCAAGTATTATAGACTCCCTCTGAAGTATTTTTAGAGCTTTTGGAGTCACTTTAACAACTTCGTACGACGTAGGGAAATAAATCAAAGTGAGCATTATCATTTAAAAATTAATACAAGTAATCATTTATGGCTTCCAAGAACGTTAGTTTTACAAGCGAATGTCCTTGTTATGATATCCTGTTTTATGTAAAAACTAAAAAATGTTTTAACTAAATACCTTATGTTTAAATATTTTTATCAAGACGTATTTAGTGTTCTATCTAACCCAGGACAAATATTCATCTATTACATAATATTAACTATGTCTTTGTTCTCTCTGTCGTTTTTAACATAATTAATTGTAATGTAACACCTTTGCTGATTTTGACCACGAAACCTACACTGAGTTCTTTTTTTCGACTTTGACTTTAACAAGAGTTACGTAGACACTTACTTTCTTTTTTTTCTTCTTATCCGTTTTAGTTTTCTTCTGCTTGTTACAATCCGCGACTGGCAATTTGTAAAACACTGTTACAGCAAAATTAAGTAACCATTAGTCTTTTTATGATACTGTAGTTTGGTTACTCCATACAAATACATTTATAAAATGGCATGACATGTGTTAATGGGTGGTAATCAGAATCAACAAAGGGACAACAGATTTTCATTACCTTATAGATATCCAAAGAAAAATATTTTCGTTTTTTTCAATGGAAGGATTTTTCTATTCGTGAATAATTCTGTTTTTATAATTATTGTAGGAATATGTAAAAATATGTGAAGTATAATTTGCAGAAAACATTTACCTTGACTTGGAACTACTATCACAGTTTCCTGTTGAACTCCGGCTCTATGATAATCTGAAAGATTTGAAAAAATGGTGAAGATGATGAAGATGGTGAGAAAAAAAATACCAACTTCACTACACTAGGTTTGAACGTGAACAGAATGACAACTTGATTTTATGGAGCACATCAATCAAAGTCCTTATTCTGAGCAATCAACGAGTAATCTGTCAAATTTTGTTCAAGCCATTTTTAGTTTTGTTGTTTTTGTGTTCTATGTCCATATACTTTTTGACCAATGAAGGTAGGTTGATGTGCTGCTTACTGTGCATACAATTATTGTTATTTCAATACCAACCTTGTGTCATTAGCCTGCTCGGTGCTAAATATTCTCGTTCCCTTGCCACCTAAATACAAATTAATATGTATAACAATGCTTTTAAATATTAAGCTTCATAATAAACATCTATTTTTTGAGATTGCATCAACCAAATAGGCATTAATTTTTAAGGTTTTAAAAATCAAATATTAATTATTAAAAATAATTATACCTATTTAAAATGTTACCTGAATGCTGAAAGGCCCGGGTTCATGTTCGCTTTTAATATAAAGACACTCTGCATAAATGGTAATGAACACAAACGCTAAATATATTTTGAGCAGCATTACTAACAGCTTGAGTCTAAGCCAACGAACAGTTCTTATCCTTATGCCTGAAGACACTAGCTTATGTAGTAATAGTTGTGGCATGTCGATTTTATCTCCTGAAAATTATCTTTCATCATTTTAAATTGTCGCTTCTTAAGGTAGTCATATCATATTATGAACAATCAAACCCTGTCAAATACGTTAGGGTAAAATCTGCCCAGAGATTTTTCATACCTTCTAGATCTGAACCATTTCTCTTTAGTGTGGGTAAGTATACACGAAATAATTTGTTGTAGAATTTTCAATTGCAATAAAATTATTTAATAAATATTTAAAAAAGGGAGAGTTTCTTGGTGGTTTCTCTAATTTCGAAACCTGCCATTCTGTAATTTCTGCATCATTCATATTGCATCTTTGAAGCCATTTAAATATTTTTATCAGTCAATGTACTGTATTTTTATTAAAAAGAATACAAATGATTAGGTAACTTACTCACTGTCGCATTACGAGTATAATGTTTGTGTTGCCATAAACCGTGTGCATATGCCTCCATAATTGAAATCAAGTCATACTTAGTTACAACGTTGGGTATTGGCTTAACAAGCTGTGTTAGAAAAATTAAAGAAGCACTAGCATTCGCACTGGTTAAATCAATTAAACATTTTTATGAATTATCTTGCTTGACATGTACCTAAATTATCACGGAAATTGTTTTTACGTCATTCTCATTATAATGCAAAATACATCTCCAATAAGGTTATGCTGCCCTAGTACAATAATACCAGTATCCGTATTATTATACTTACCAGTATACTTATTACTAAAGTAATATAAAAGTATATATATTACATATTTAGTTGGCCTTATTTTAATAAGGAATTTGTTGTAACGTTTTTGTAGCTGACTATACATTAATACGTCAGATTTCATGATCGCGCGAGTTGACGACGAAAAAAGTAGGTAAAATCGAAAGGTGCCAACTCGCGGATGTCCGCGAGTTTCACGTCCGCGAGTTGACGACTAAGTCGTTGTAAGCCTGAGTTGACGACATAATCTAGAAAACTGCCGGGTTCCACCACACGCAAAACAAACGACGCAGCCAGTCTGAGTTTATGGTGCCCTTTGCCAGAAATCTACTCAAAGAACCAATTTTTTTTATGTCAGAGACGGCAAACGAGTCAACGGGTCGCCTGATTGTAAGCAATCACCACCACCAATGGACATCTGCAACACCAGAGGGATTGCCGGCCTATGGGGGGTGAGGGCCTCCGGCAAACCAGACGAAACACAATAGAGTCACTATTTTTTCGCGCTGGTGTTATGAGAGAGGGTGGTACTTCCCCGGACGAGCCGGCCCATTCGTACCTACTACTGTAAAACAGCATGGCTCTACCACTACAACTGTAAAAAATTGTAAGTTTTTTGGTTCATATTCATTTTGGCATTGGTACAATTGGAACTGCTAACTTAGATTTTATTCACCTACTTAAAAGTTTCTTCCGTGGTCACGACTGCTGCAAAGTGGTTACTTAGTAGGTAATTGTATTGTTGAGTTGAAAACTTTTTTTTAAGTGAGATTTATTTCATGATCATAAAATAAATCACACTGTTTTTGTGTAGAATATTTCGTGTTTTAATAATACAATGTATTGTAGGTATGTAATAATAAGTATGTATTCCTATTAAAAATAATAATCATTTCAGTTTCACAAGTTTATTTCAATTTTGATACCGTGGTTTTGTATAAATTCTCATAAATTAACATTTATTTCCTCACGAATCTTAGTTTTGAAAATCTTCTGCGTCTTGTGTTGGAAGGCTTTAAATCTTCTAGTTTCTGAAACAAATAACAATGATTTAACAATGTTTATTGAATAATTAAAATAATGATAATAGGGTTAATATTTATTAGACTAAGTTAATGCTGTATCGTCATCTTTATTTAGTAGTTAGTTAATAGTTAGAGGCTTGATCTTATTAGGGGGCCTGCGTTAAATCTAAGTTTAATTTAGTTATTCCGTTGCAAAGCCACTTATCGGCTGTAAACAAGACCTATTCTATTATAAGCAACAAGTAAGTAATATAAATTGCTATATTGAATCAATGAACAAAAGAATTCCTCCGAACAGATTACCACACCTAGTACTTTGAACTCTTAATCTATGACCTATGCTATAATGAATGATCATTTTACCGCTTATCCAATTAGATTGATGGGATCATGATGATTTAAAAAAAAAAAGCATTTTTGTGTGAATCTTAATTTATTTAATTTATTGGCACCAGATTTCATGATTATATTTAATACTTATTATATTTCACTCAGCACAGATTACTACCTAATTAGGTAGTGACTCTACCTATGCGCCAAGAGTCATGTCATGAACATTTGTGTTTGAATGTTTATTCGTAGATAAGTATCACATATTTGTGGTACCTACCTTTATTATTACTTAACTTCATGATATATGTACATAAGGGTTTATGCTACATACTTTAGTATTAGATAGCGGGCCCGACAATGTTATATCGAAAGAAACCGATTTTAATTCGAAGGTTATTGATCATAGTAACATATTTAGCCCTAGAGCGGATATAATGTATACCTGAGTAGGTATACATTAATGGAGTCATTACTTTGGCTACTTCTAACGTCTACATACCTCACGAGCGTACAATATCTGGCGGCTAACCGCCTACCTGCCTCTCATTTAATAAGCCAAGAAGGAAAATGATTAGAACACTCACTTGCACATAAATGGGAGAAGAATCCCCCACGACCTTCGGGGACTCGTCTACTCTTCCACCATTCTCGTCAGTGGCCAGTAGCATCAATACCGGAAAATCTTTAGCAGTCTCCGCAACCCTCGCTCGTGCAGACTTGTAAGGCGCCAAAACTGGTTTCACCAACACAACATGATCTTCAGGGGTCACTCCTTCACCGGCAGAAATACTCAGAATAACAAAAGCTAACGCAAACTTAAGACCAAAAGCAAGAAACATCGTGCCAGGTGTAAACTGGGTAAGGAAATAAGCGCTATATTTATACGAACGTTTCTCAATAACATCACGATTTGTTAAATGATGGACACCGTTTTAAAATGCCTTTTGTTTCGATCACGATATCCTCAGACTAGTAATTTTAAATTGATTAACAAATCTGATTAATGCTTTTTGTTCACTCCGGGAACGTTGTAAAAAAGTATGAATCAGATTTAAGTTTATACATAGTACAGACACATCTATCATGAACACGCCTTTTTTGTTTAAGAAAGGCAGTGATTGGTTGGACTTTTTTTAGCTAAGTGTTATATTATATGTACTATCCGGAATTACCTCGCCCCGATAAATTGTGATCGATGATTCTAGCGAAACATTATTTTGAGTGTCAAAGCAACTGGTTCTGTAATGAGATTATGTCTAATGGCCAATTTTACCACTGACAGATAAATTCATGATAATTGATAACTTATGGAACAGATCTTCTTTTTTTTGAAAATTGAAAAAAGAGACAACATTTAAGTTATTCCAGACAAATAATACAACCTTGTTGCCTTGCCTTGTTGTCTAGTATTTATTTGTAACTTCATAATCGTAATAACATTCAATTTATTTAATTTGCTATCTTAGTGTTATTTTGTAAAGCTATTAAATAACAATGTTCTAGACAAATATACTATAATTATTAACTAAGCTTTTATGTTGAAGTAAGATCAGGTCACGATCAAGGATACGCAATATTTATTTATATGAGAATCTTCATTTTCCTTCAAAGGTATATTCTGTGAAGTTATAAAACTTAAACCACCTCTATAAAAACATAATGATTTACTATAATAATAATTTGAAAATAGTATTTACTCAATTGATATTGGTACCTACTTACGTTCTTCTCTAGCATACTATTTTTATTATTAACAGTATTTATTATACAGTATGTAAACATATTACGCTTCCTTGGTAAAACTACCTTATTATCTATGCACATATTTTTAAAAACACAACGAATATGGCAGTAAAAATATTGACCTTTTAAAATCGTATCAGATTAAAAAAACACATAAATCTCTTATTATTTATTAATTAACGAAATAAGTACTTTATTCATAACAGCTGAGAGTTGAATTTTAATCCTCTGTTTTTCAAGAGTTATCCAATTCTCACTAAACAGGCTTCTTTCCCGCTGCAGCTAAGAGTTCGGGAATCTGGAACAATAAGACTTTTTTTGTTACATAGCAACGATATTAGGCGACCTATTAGTGGAGGTGGAGGCATGGTGGTATATTCGCCTCAAGGATTAAAAGGGGGCGGGGTTTGTCCACTAACCGTCTTCCTTAAAACTCCCTCTGTGTGTAAGTAAGCAGCGAAAATCTCTTTATTCTAAATGATGATGATCATGATTCTTGACAAATTAATAAAAGTTGTTCTAGGTCGAAATAAAGGAACAATTTATTTTGTACTCTAGTAACGTAGCATACGTACTTTTTATACACAAATGGACTATAAGTAAAACTGTTAATAAAATCTGGTTTAAATTTATTTTGTATTCAAAGCTTTTTATTAATCTGGAATGTTTCAGAGAGATCAGAATAATAACGCAATGCGATTTTTAAAATTGACGTACATACCATGTCAACCGTAGGCATATTGTTATTAAAACTAACTTCACTTTTGTGACTGATACTAAAACATTCGCTTACACCACCGACCTATATATTAATATTGCTCAAGAATTGCTATTATAAAATCAATTAGATTGCCTTAAAGCTTTGTGCCGAAATAGTGTCCACTCACCGATAGATCTAACTTAATAGCATCCTCTTCAATTGGTCCGTCTGGTATAAAGTATATACCGTCAGGAAGCGCAGCTGGATTCGTCTGGTCTACCTTGGTCAGGGCCAAAGACCCGTCCTTTGGCCGCATCCCACGGATCAGGTCAAACAACCCACCTCCATCAGCCCTATATATCACTTGCTCCTTCTCAAAACTCATATGTACAAGGAAAAATAACACCAACAGACTCTTCATTTTGCATACGATCTCCAACAAGGATGCAATTTTACTGTTTTTTAATAAGTCTCCATGTCCTTATATACGACATTCTTGTTTGTCTTTTTTGTTTCAAAATACTAATGAATTCATTCATTAAGTTAATTAGATGTATGATATTTAGGTATAGCGTGTTATTGTTAGTGATTGATTTGATGATTTGCTAATTCAGTTCATTAGGCATAAAGTCTATAATCGTTTGGGATGTGCTTGATACTGAATAATAAAATGTTAGCTGGTCAAGTGTTTACTAAATAAGCATGAGTTATTCGACCCGATAGCAAAGAACTTTTTATACATCATTGCCCGATAGACTGATACCAATAAATATTGTGATTTTTTTAGACATATTGAATGGTGAAAAGGTGCTGTTCTAAATTTAGATTTTGTCATGGTGCATTTTGGTCAATTAAAGAATTAAAATCTTTTTTTTTTTTTCGTGTTGGTTTCAAAAATCCATCAAAAATAACCTGCATGAAACTAAATAGTGTACTTAGAAGAAAAGTACTTTCAATATGACCTATTGTAGTTATGTAAAACCAGACGATGATAATTATCACCGTATCAAATAAATTATTTGGTATTCCTTAAATATTAT
Organism: Mecyna flavalis; assembly: GCA_949319885.1. Taxonomy (NCBI): domain Eukaryota; kingdom Metazoa; phylum Arthropoda; class Insecta; order Lepidoptera; family Crambidae; genus Mecyna; species Mecyna flavalis. The sequence continues at coordinate 16,571,720 of OX439426.1, forward strand.
GATTTAACTTTAATGTGTCTGAGAAAAAGCAACAAGTGTATAATAAATAAATATTAGGCAATATCAAATATGTATTACCGTTGGATCCGACATAACGAGAATTACGTCTTATTAATACGGAGCTTCTAAACAACAAGTGTTATATTCAACTGTTTTTTCCGATTTCTGTCCGATGTGTCATGGAAAGGTTTGGTTCAAGTTTACAAGCAGCCTGGTACTGGAAGTATACATCTCAGTACTTCTATAAACAATAGACCTCTAATTATATCACAATGACCTGGCCAGTCACCGGGGATTCCTACAGCCCATTTCAGTACAAAACTAGAATCATCATGTAACGAACAACGTAGTCATCAATGGCTTCAGTAAGTACAGGTCATTTAATAAACAGATGATTATACATCTTAGAAACGTGGGTTTGTATGGTTACCATTGTTTATAGGGATGTACATAATATGACTTTCATATTGTAGTATGCTACTCATTTATACAAGCATACTTGTATAAATGAGCATATTTCCAAAAGGGGTTGGTCCCAATAGAATGCCAATGCTTTAAAGATCTTTTACTTTTAATTCAAAAGAAATTTCAAAGGGGCGTCGGGCTAGATGGCTAGGGATAAACCGAAAGGGGAAAATCTAGCCCCAAACTAAGAATAGCTAGTATGGGAGCCAGAAAAAAGCATCCAGTTGGCACTAAGTACAAATGGCAACAGATAGAAATCCGACGATTGACGAAACACGTTTTTCCGAGAGATACTAAGTAAATAGACTGTGCTTAGCTTGTATAAGAGTTTTGTAAATACCTGTAATACGGTACTTAGAAACCTGATAGGCTGATACAAACAGGCATGATCAAACCCGCTATCTCTGCTGTAGTTGATGACTTCTCCACCATTATCCGAAATCGGTCGTTAAAACCAACACAATTAATATTCAATTAAGGTTATTTATTTAATTTGGCGATGGGACATTTCGCTAGCACTAAGTTTTGAACCATCGATTGCATGTAACTATCACAGTGTTCTGCCTTTTTATCCCAAGAAATACATATAGATTTTTGGTCAATCATATTACCAATGTGACATTTTCGTCGGTAACTGATAAAACAAGTCTACAATTACCCCGGTTGTCGGAGCATATCTTAATTTGGGTTGTTTTTGTACAGTTTTTATTAGAAGCAAGAAGGAAAATGTTACAATAATTACTTAAAATGATTTGCAATTATAATGCATGTAATTTTTCTTAAAGATAAGATCGCTATGTTTGTAGCATCGTGTTCAGAGTCCATTTACTACTTAACTTTCTCTATGATAACTGAAGTTAAGAAAATTATGAAGAATTTTTCATTTTTATTTTTCATTTTTTTTTTCTCGTTTTTTTTTCTTTTTGGGGTAGTCTCTGGAAAGGCGTGTTGTGTTTTATTGCCAGTGCCATTTGATTGTGACACGGAGGCAGAGAAAAATTAAATTACAGAGCAAAATAATTTTAATTACTCAAAAAAAATATACCGCCCGTGGCAGTCCACTACTAGAAATAGTCCTCTCCCAATGCTTGTCACTTTATTCGTACATAATACGAATTGAAACACACATTAATCCATAATTATCCTTTATAATAATATCTCTCTAGATTGCGCTTTGTGAATAATGTCTTATTCACAAAGCGCAATCTAGCCCCAAACTAAGTATTAGCTTGTGCAATGGGTGCCAGACAACGGATAAACATTACTTATATACTTTTTTTTGTAAATACATACCTACATATTATACATAGAAACACCCAGAAGGATACAAATGAAATGAAACAACACTTTTTTATAGGAAAAATGGGAAGCGGAATGCCACTTCAATTATCAATAATAGAGATTCTACTCTGTCTTTGTTTATCTATCTGATGTAAGATGCGGTAAGGTGATTGGCTTGTTTGTATTTTCCTACTGTTTTTTCCTCAGTCCTTTATCAGTTCTGCGAACTACGTACCACAACACAATCCATCGCCACATTTGTTGTTCGGATGAACCTATTATAATAATCCTTAAAAAATATCTTCGTGTACTAACAAAAACCCACCTAGTTTATATTCCGTACCATTGACAGAACTTCAACTCTATTAATTGAATTATTAAAACCCTTTTTACTTTAACTATAAGGTGCAAAGTTGAACAAAATATACAATCTACTATACTTTACGCCATGGGGCAATTATAATTCAGTATGGACGTATTTCCCGACCACTCAGTTAACAAGTTGTGAACTATTTACTTTGTTGCAAAAAAAAAAACTATTTTTCTAGACAGTAACTGTATTTCTTGATAATGGAAAATCAATACTTCTGTTTAACACGTGCGAGTGTAATTTATGACTGTGCATTGAAAACCGCTTTATTTTTTCTCAGTATCAAATTTCAAAGCTTAATTTGTTATTTATTTAATATATGTACTCGTATATTTGTATAAAGTTTGTACGTGCACAGGCTGCAGGTAGGTATCACCTTATCAGTCACAAACATTGACAAAGGCTACATCTAATACATTTTGTTAACGCTGATAATATGGTATTATTTAAGTCCAATTGCAATTATTATCTTAGGCCATACGAATGCAAATATTTATTACATCTCAATTAATCGTGCAACGAGATGACTTCCAATAATTCTTAGTTATTATAGCGGCAGAATGTTTTTTCCGCGATGTTACAAAGTTAGTGGACTATAGAGATATTCTTACTAACAACTAGACCACTAGATCGAGCAAGCTATTGCACTGGTAGGGAGTAAAATAAAAATTCTGTAAACCTATATAATATAATTTATTCTACTTATCAACATCACTACATCGACTACCCAATTAATTGGCATAAATAAAAAGATTAAAATAGATGATCTGAATTGCAGATCGCGTGGTCCGTAGTTACCGTCCACGATGATAGAAGGCACTTTAATTGCCGTGACGGGTTGCAGGAACTTTAAACCGGTAAATCCTCCTGCAACAAACATATTAATTACATATTATATGATAGGGAGATGGAAGGTAATTAAATGAAGACTCGAGACTGCGGTTGTACAGTCAATACGACATTAACCCAACATTAATCATCCAGAATCAAATTTCGGAATAGATTCCGAAATTTGCTCTATATTCTTTGACTGATTACAGAAACAATTAACGCCTAGATGTTCTAGTGGTTTTAGTACCCTCGACATAATCTTGGGGTCCTAAGTTTAATTCGGCGATCGGGCATATTATTTATAACAATTCGAGGCAGATGCCTTAGAGGTAATCAATGCTCTAAGCATAATTATGACAATCACGATTCGCAATTTGACAGAAAAGAATGGACTTTATTGCCTACTTCTCTAATATTCAAGAACTCGATGTTTGGAATATTAAACAACTTCCTTAGTTTTGGTTCCTTTATGATCTGGTTTCGCGACTTTAGACTCTTTTCCTAAGTCATATGATCTAAGATTATCATTCGAACACAGCCTTATCTTTTATCAATCTCGTCTTTAGTTACAGTTTATAGGGACTGAGAAAATCCCACAACTTAATTTAAATAATAAAGTCTGGAAAATTCACACAAAGTTTTTCTCTTGAAAGTCCAACCGAGTTCTTGTTTTATTATAAAGTTTGGAGTACTTACAGTAGCTTTATCAAACCATTGCATGTCTTTTATCGACGCAATATACCTAAAATATATTATGATTATGTACCACTAATAAGCACACGTCCTTTAAAAGTTAAGCAAATCCTACTTTGTCTATGAAAGATCGAGTTCACGAAGTTCACAAAACTGATAGGCACATAGGCCTTCTTGATAATACATAGTAATTTTAATGTTGTAGTTGATAATGAGTAAATGTTCAGAACAACCTGTTTTGAGTATATATCTCTATTTAATTTTTCTGGGAAAACCCACAATCTGTCAGTCGGTACAGTCACGGGCACAATGTGAGCATACAAACTTAACTAATATATGTGCCTTATTGAATTAGTATAAGGTCAAAACGTATACATGTTATTGTAGGTGACTGTACACATTGCATCATCGTGGAATCATATCCTTTGTTGTTACATCTGGTTTTATTTCCGCAGTGGGTTGTGTCCGACTGTTTTTATATGTGTATGCTAAGTAACATTAGTCAAATAAAAGTTGTTTAGACAAGCGAGAAAAACAATCAGACGTGTCCTACTAAACAGTAAAGATTATCAACTAATAACTGTGTTTTTTTATGAAATGAATTACTTATTGACGTCATTAATGGCGCAAGTGAAGACTTGTGCCTGAAGAAGCCAATGATATAGCCGAGGAATTACCTACAATCGAACAAGCTTCCAATAAAATTGAAATTTAATTTTTAAATTCAATTAATTGATTAATGAAGTTTTTTACTGTATGCAAATATACTATGTTAATATTCTTGCCAATTAAACCCGTTTGTTCGTCCAATGTGTTTACTTTATGCCAAAATTTCAGAACGACCACCAGTTTAGATGATTCTTTTGTCGTTTTTGTATTCATCTTTACATGTGCGAAGCCGGGGTGAACAACTAGTTATACATAAATATACAAGACTAGCTGTGCCCGTGACTAATTAAGATTCATACTAAGATAACCTTAAAAGAATTAATTGAATTTCAAAATTTAATTTCAATTTTATTGGGTGTCAAACCTATTATGACCTTTCGATCTTTGAACACATAAAACCAACGCGCATTAAGGTCACCAAAGTTTGGCGAAGAGAGTCTTAAGCACATATTAGCACAAAGCTAAAACATTTCTTCATCTTACTAATATTATAAAGGCGAAAGTTTGTGAGTATGTTTGTTACTCTTTCACACAAAAACTACTGGATGGATTTTAATGAAACTTTACAATATTATAGCTCATACATCAGAATAACACATAGGCTACATTTTATAAAGATTTTGTGTGAATTGTCTAAAATATGACGATTTTAATAGTTAAAGATCGTAAATAAACACATTTTTTTGCGCTTACATTGCAAACGCTGGCTGAACCCTTCGAGATAGATCAAAATAATGTACTACAATATTGTACACCTTAAAAAGGTTTACAAAAAAAACCGCGATGGTATATGTCTATCTCTTAGGGATAACCCGCAATAACCATTTTTTATCCTTTACTAACGAGAAAATAATGGCTTATTTACGAAAAAGTGATTTTAAGCAATACTTACAGTATTAATCCTTATCTAAATAAGTACCTTAAATAAATTGTGCATGTAATATAGATCAAAATGGCTCATTACAGCATGTAATTTAAATGAATATTTTCGAAGATATTGCAGATTTAAAATGCATGGGCATAGCGGTTGCGGCGGTACCGATCGCGACCGGCCGTGGGGCGGATTGATGAACGTTTGTTACTCTTTCACGTAAAAACTACTGTATTGATTTTAATGAAACTTTACAATAATATAGCTTAGGCTAGAATTTACAAACATTTTGTGTGAATTGTCTAAAATATGACGATTTTAATAGTTACGCGTTGACAAATTAGTGCAGGATACGCGGTGGCGGGCGAACCGGGCGGGGGCGGGGCAAGTTATCCCGTAGAATTCCTACACTCTTTAGAGTTGTCCGGGGTGCCATCACACAAGTTGGAATTAAAGGTAGGTGTACCCGTTTTGTTAATGCGTAACCTGGACGCGCCAATTTTATGTAACGGTACTCGGTTGCGAGTTACCTAACTAGGAAGGCACACTGGAGAAGCTAAGGGAGACAATGTTTTTATACCGCGCATCCCAATTATACCCAACAACTTGCCATTCAATTTTAAACGCTTGCAGTTCCCATTGAAAGTCGCATTTTCAATGACGATAAACAAATCGCAGGGTCAGACCTTGAAGGTAGCAGGCATACATTTGGGCGTTTACCGGTACGTGACCACCACTCGAGGACCTTTCCGCCCGATACATGTTTATGCTGAAGGAAAAAAATTGCTACCTTAAGCCTATGATTAGGGCTCCACAGTGCAAAATCCAATCATTCGCTGAAGAACACGAGAGGGGTAGCAGAGGAGTACGCGAGTTGATGTACGAAACCGTAAAACCTCTTAGGCTACTAAAAGGTAGTCCACGCGGACGAAGTCGCGGGCAGAAGCTAGTTTCAAATAAACTTAGCATATTTCCTCACAGAGATTTACTAACGATTGCATGAAAGTAAAGATCAAGGTTAACACATAATACTGTATCTAGATGCTGTAGAACGAAGTGAATTAGATATGCAAAACTTATCAAACATCTAGACTTATGGAAATAATGAAGTCTTGATAACCTTGCCTAGTATGTGGTCAGTATTGCCCATTTACGTGGTCATTATTAATTAAAATTAGCAGCCCTATCTATGATTATATCTTTAATAGATACCGCTGTTTTATTAACTTCAAGATCAAATTGCCAATTAAAAAAAATGATATAGGGAAACATTACAATACCTATTTATCTGATTGACCCCAAATTGTGGGTATCAGGAATGATAAAGGTACTAAAAATTTTAAGATTTAAAACCATAACCTAATAGAGATAAATACATTTTGCTTCTCTTTTACAACAGTTTTACATTGTCCATCGAAAGCGTGGTAGATATTTTCATCTGTCAAAACCCTCAATGGCAAAGGCCTTTAACATTTAAATCATGTCATCATCACACTGATGGGCACTGACCTAGTCACCGCGCTTGCGGATTATCGTAAACTCGAGCTAAGTTCAAAAAATTCTGAAAATTCAAAAAATCTGACACCAATTTTGCCTAGCCCGGGTATTGAACCCAGGACCCCAAGATCAACTACTAAACCATCAAGGCAGCAAGGTTACAACAAATGTAAATAAATAATAATAATAAATAAATAAATATCTCTGATGGACATTATTCACACAGCGCCATCTAGCCCCAAACTAAGCCTTAGCTTGTGCTATGGGTGCTGGACAACGGATAAACATTACTTATATACTTTTTTTTGTAAATCCATACATATTATACATAGAAACACCCAGACCGATACAAACACACATGTTCATGCACACAAATGTTTGTACCGTGCGGGGATCGAACCCTCGACCTCTGGTGTAATAGCCGACTTCTGGACCATTACCATTACCAAATGGCTCGTCAAATGTCACGCAATACACATACATACACCGTGAAATCTTACCTTAGGTGGTAGTAAATCCCTAGCAGGTTCTTTTGTGCTTTTGCCTGAAGCCTTGAAACTCCTGGAGTACGAAGGTGCTCCCACTGGTGATATCACATTCGATTGCAGCAATGGCGTCTTGGCAACTGGTGGTGGTATCTTAGCCGTATAAGTTGCCGGGGATGGTCTGCTTATCACCTGTGCAGGCTGGTCAGCCAATGGAAACACCCTCCAACTGTAACAGGTACACACCATAACACCTAACACTAACAAAATGTGCTGTTTCATCATAACTAGTGTGAAGACACGAAAGATCGCGGTGGACGTCGAAACTAGAATGTCGAGTTCGAATCTTTTTTATAGACTTATATGAATATTAAACAAACATCAATCCTCATCTAGTTCACCCTGAGTGTTATTTGCAAACGCAATGTCAATAAGCGCTTTGAACGGTATGGGAGGAATAAAATATGATTCATAATATCATAGGCCGGTGTTTTTCAAAGGCATTTTAATATTAATGACTAATCATGAATGAGGATTTTTAATTCACTTATCATTTATTGGCATTGAACAAAACGATTAGTTAACGTAAATAAAAAATATATTTTATGTTTACTTGGCCGTAAGACACGTAGCCCACCCTTTTTTTTCGGAGGAGAATGCGTTTATGCACCATAACCGCAGGCTAGCTAGACCCGCGGCCGTGTGTGGGACTCGAGACTAAAGCGTCCACTACCCACTAAACTCCCCCGGTTTCCCCTTCACACCTGATTGGGACGAGCTGGGGCCAGCTTTACTATTGACCGGCCCAACGTAGCCCACCCTGGTGGTGCAGATTTCTTTGCCACTGCCGCTAAGGCATTAAAGAGGAACTGTGGGGATTATTGGGTATCGAAGCCTCAATCAAAGCTAAGCTTAACCGAGAATCGGCGGTCGATAATAAGCAGCCACAGTGGATTATTTCATTAAGGGACACTTATCAGAAACAGCGAGACACCAGATTAAAATGCAGTTGTGCAAGCTTTATTTACGAGTATATACCTACTTCCCCATTAACAAAAATATAAGTAGGTAGGTCTACTCGTATAAATTATTAAATTATGCAAATGGTGCGGGGGAGTAGTCTAGGATGACTATTCTCATCGTTGACATTATCTCTATATTTAGCCTAACCAATCTAAAACAATCGTTTATTAATATACACCACCTATTCCCTTTTTGAAACTATGAAAGGCCAAATTCAGCTTTCATTTAAAGGATCAAAGATACTTTACACATTTTGCTAAAGAGATTTGCCTTTTTTTAATCTACACATTGTGAAACATAATATAGTTTGTCTTTGGTGGTATTCGAAACTACGGTCCCTTACGCAAAGTGCCGGGTCCCTATCAATTCGGCTATTGAAATAGCCAGTTAGTAAATATTATAAAATATATTATTTAAAAAATTAAATTAAAGAGTTCTATTTATAAACCGATGAAACAATAACAAAGCCCAACCAGAATGTCTCATCGTAAGATGACGGTCGCATGCAAACGGCCAGTTCAAAGTTTGACGTTTTGAATACTCACTGGCGATGATCCAACTTAATGGTCATTTGTAATCTGATGATACGTGTTACGTGTACCGCCGCGCATCCTGGACGGTCATTGTTAGTTGTTAGATGAACGAGCATGACAACAGAATGGGCACAAAGTTCTATCGTGCGCAGAAAATATTCATGGATTTTACACAGCGCACAGTCAGCAGATCAGCCTACTCTAATCTGGGAAATTCCTACAAATTGTAGCTTAACGTCCATCTCATGGAGTTCTATCTCCTTTTTGCCCGATTAGGTTGATGTGCTTTTTACTGTAAACATAAATATTGACGCGAAAAATATAGTGAGAATTTTTTTCGAGTATTAGCATAAAATAAAAGTTCAGACCAGTTTTTAACAATGGTAATTTAAAAGTTCGTAAGTCACTTGACAGTAAGTATATTAATAATTTTATATGTACACATTGTACGGGCAAGCCATCGTACATACATTTTTGCCCATGCTGCGACCTAGTTTTAGCGCGAGCGCAGATGACTTGTTTATTTTACATTTTAACTAAAATTATATTTATACTCAGAACGTCACTAACTGTCATACCAGACACTACTCAAGGAAAGATCTGCCACCATAACTACTTGTAACTTTTAACTTTATTTTAACTTCAATATATAACTTTTACTGCGGCGGTCTTTCTCTACGGCGTTCTCAACCAACATCAACTTCAACTACTATTCCTGTACGGTGCTTCGTGGTCAACTAAGCGGAACCCCGTACAATCATCATCAATCAGATCAGTCATTAATTTAAAAAAGTTTTTTGGAGTATGTTTGAATATGTTTTCGGAAGTTTATGTTGACTTTATTGGTGTTTATAACCTAATAACATTACGAACTAGTTATAAAATAATGGACCATTATCACAAAATGTATGCGAAAGAAGCACATTCATTTGGCAGAGGATATTTTTAACCGCCGCCAACAGACCGGTTCCATCGGTGGCCGACCATGTCAAGAGATTTTTAATTTTTAACATTGGAAATGTTTTTTCGATCGCGTTGGTAGGGGGCCAATTTCAGCGAAAGTGCGACATCGCTCTGGTGTCGTCAATTCTGGGGTTACGTGGGTAAACAAGGTGTCAAAAGACGCGTCTTGACAAGGTCTATAAGATGGTGAATTTTTTTTTTGAAAAATTCAAAAACTTTTTCGAAAAAGTGCAAAAATGTCGAAAAATGTTGTGATTTTTTACGGTTTTCTCAACTTGAATCAACGATTTCTCAAAAACGAAAAAAGATAGAGACAAAATAAAAAAAAGGTATCGGGATAATTAGTTGGGCTACAGTTTACAAAAAACGAGACCTCGCTATCTATAACCGCTTAGGTGGTAGTAGCGCCCTTTCTATCGGAGTTGTCCGGCGCGTGGACTGATAAGTCACGTAAAGTGTTGATAACGGGTGGAAGATTAATATATGTGTATAAGTTTGATTTTTTTAATAGGAATAAGGCAAAATGAAGTTAATATTATTAATAAAATATTCGTTATATTTTTTCAGTTGTGATCAACAATAACGTAACGTTGTGAAAATAACTCAATAGTAGGTCACCAAATGAAGCACATGTGCTAGTAAAATGTGTGTAAGGGACGACGTTTGCCTGGCTACGTCTTGGCGGAGGATAATATTATGATCACCGGTTGCGCTAATATTCATCAGCGCACGAGTAGGTTGCAGAAATTGCACAAGATGGAGAATACGGCTACCGGCTATCTTCCGAGGCGTCAATGTCTCGGGTTGGTCACGCACGCAGAACTCGGATACCTGCGATCGCATCGTTAATGGCAGTATCGGCATAAAACACATCGAGACGACCTTGTATTCAAACATACTATGTTTAAAATTTGTACTTCAGGGAAATTTTCATCGTCATAACAAATTGCTTAGAATTGCTAAACAAAATCTTTAAAATTACATATAAAATTGGGTTTGAATTTGGGCAGCCGAGCGTGGCTTGGGTAATGCTAATAATTCCACATCTGGCGGACGAAAGCGTGTGTGCAAAAGGCGAAAAAAACTTAGCATTGTTAAAGGGCGTCCGCTTATAAAAAATAACGTTACTCGACGGTACCTGCTACTAACCCTTGTGTATCTCTTGCGCAAAGAGTTGTTTTCATTATAGTTTGCCCTATCTATGTGTTTATAATGTCTGTTAATTACTGTGTCTATATTATGGTCAATAAATGTTATTCTATTCTATTCTATTCTATTCTATTCTATTCTATTCTATTCTATTCTATTCTATTCTATTCTATTCTATTCTATTCTATTCTATTCTATTCTATTCTATTCTATTCTATTCTATTCTAGTCTAGTCTACTCTACTCTACTCTACTCTACTCTACTCTACTCTACTCTACTCTACTCTACTCTACTCTACTCTACTCTACTCTACTCTACTCTACTCTAATCTAATCTACTCTACTCTACTCTACTCTACTCTACTCTACTCTACTCTACTCTACTCTACTCTACTCTACTCTACTCTACTCTACTCTACTCTACTCTACTCTATTCTATTCTATTCTATTCTATTCTATTCTATTCTATTCTATTCTATTCTATAAAATTCTATTCTATTCTATTCTATTCTATTCTATTCTATAAAATTCTATTCTATTCTATCTAAGTGCATTTCCAATGTACCAGAAGGTCGTGAAAGGCACGAGATCTGTGAATTTTTTGCTTTGTTTTGTGGTAATTATACTTTACCTTTAAAATTTAACATTTATTCCTAAGAATACTACTCACGTTTAAAGACTTGTTTCACTTTTCAGACTTAGCACTGTATTCTCTTAATTCTACTTAGGTACTTTACTCATGCGTGTACATTTTTAGATTTTTGTTAGTACACTCTTTTAAAAATACTTATTTCTGTGGGATTTAATAAAAAAATGCAATAATATTCAATCAACATTAGTGATCGCTTCTGATATAAAATTGTACGACCGACTTAGGTAAGTGAAAGCCTGAGTCTAGCTACGGCAAGTTTTTTGCTAATCGTAAGAGTTTATTTACATTTCTAAACAGGCGTTAACTTACAGGATTACTATAAAGTATTATGTGGTTATGAAGAATTTATGAAATACCCGTTTTATAATGTGTACCGTCTTAAACAACATGTGTTTGATGCTCTTTAATGCATCATTGTCTAAATACATGTATACTTAAGGAGAAAAAATAGTCATTTTTTTTCTTCAAAAAAATGTAAAATGAACCAAACTTGGTTCTTATTATTTAGATCTGGATTAAGTCTATGACTTATTTAATAGAAGTTGAGTAGGATCGGTTTTTGGATTCAGTAAAGGGTCGCACACATGGGCGCAATGCACAATGTTTGCACCGACGAACACTCATTTTGATAACAAAGTTTTACTACTTGCACGCGCTGGTCAGTCGTGTAACTTGCCATGGTAATTTGGCATGGGTGGCTCAGTGGCTGAATGATGGACGGAAGATTTGACAAATTTCACCGGGACAGGATGGCTGCCACGGGCCGCCAAAATCTACCCGTCCTTATTGAAAAACCCTTTAGAAACATTGATTGATTCCACAGACTCGTATCTTTGTCTGGTTTCGTGCAATTTATTTTTTTTAATTTTTGTTTACTGTTAATCTTGTCGATTTAGTTTCATTTCCCAACTGAAAACTTTAGCGAAGTAATAGTGTCAAATTATAGTTTATTTTTTTTTTTGAGTTATTGGGTTCCATTTATATTATAGCAAATGTTTTATTATGGCAAATATTATAGAGGAGTTTGTTTCAGGCGTTTCGCTGATCCGGCCGGCGAAGTGCCAAAGACAAACATACTTACATCAATGATATGCACTGCTATTTACACATAAATCGTAAGCCATGCCGTATGTTGAGAAGTGTGTGTTGTGCCAAACAATACATTTGAATTAATAATAAAGAAACATAACCAAGTAATTGCTTGTTTAACAATCTAACTTACCTACCAAAAATAATATGTGGATTGGCTAATTCAAAGGTTTTTTTCCCGAAATGTTTTTGGATCACATGATTGTAATCAAGAGTTAAATCGATGTATTATTGTCACAAAATAGCTCGATACCCATTACAGCTGTCATGAAGAGTTTACTAGTGAGTGAGCGGTGCAGTCGATTCCCGATTATACGAACACCGATTTTGAATCGCAGAAATATGATTATATAGTTAATAAATCTAGGATGATACCTGCGACAGGTGTCACAGTGACATTTCTAGAGACGTCGATTTATCTTAAACTAGGGGAGAGCGGGGCTGAAAGTGCCGATTTTGACAAATCCTTATATGATTCGGATAAAACAAGTACTATGTCTGAAAGTAGCGGTTCATCCTAAGCCAAATTTAGTCTATAATTCGAATTTACCTACTGATTTCGCACATTTTTAATAGTTTTTTAGAAGAAATGATTTTTTTATACAGCGGCGGCAAGGCACTACCAACCCCACATTGGGGCAAGTTGTGCCGTAGCTGAGGTCGGTTGTGCCGTTGATAATGCTAGGTGATTTACATGAATGAAAATTAATTTAAAGTTTTAAAGACATCCATTTTATAATAATATATTTATTCGTTATACATTTTACTATAAATCAATAGTTTTCGCCCTCAGAACGGTCTCAACGGTCGTCATCTTGCAAAACTCTTCTCTTAGCAGAGTTCTTAGTCGGCTTTTTTGTTTGTTTAACTTTTCCCTTGCCTTTTCCTTTGCCTTTTCCCTTCCTTTTTCCCTTAACCTTCATTTTAGTTTCACTTTCTTTCTTTTTCTTTTTATTAGCCTGTTCTTCAGCCAAAAAAATTCTTTCTTGGAGTATCCGTAAGAACAGCTGTCATCCTTTTACGTCCTTTATTATGTCCAATTAATCAGGAAGGTGCCTTAGGCAGTGGTCTTATTAGCTATGGTGAGAAAATTGCTGTATTTTTATCTCCTGTGTTGTTATCAGCTGATTGAGGAAGCTGGAAGCTGCAGCAAGGAATAGGCTCCTGAGAGTACTGACTACTAACTCTTGATTACCCAAATGGTTCATTTGTACAGTCAACGCTGCAGTTACTTTGCGCAGAAACATGCTGTAGTATTGATGGACCGGCACAACCAGCCCCCCATGACCGGCACATTTTACCCCGCGTATAAGAGTTTGATATTTTGTCTCACATATAAAAATCACTATGCTCAAAGAATTAAAATTACACTGCATAACAAACTAGGATAAATAACAAATATTTTACTAAAACTCTTATATTAAACGCACGAAAAATGCTACCTTGCGACCAAAAAGTATCGAAACGAAAATATTTACTTACCTGGCGTTGAGGACCCTCACATACACTGCCACTTGGTCCGCGTTGCTGACGCAACTAAAATGGCAGCCGTTTGTGCCCGACTGTTAGGCATTACTCGACACAATACGATCATATATCTATCTCTTTCTGTTTTCGAGATATTCGCGTCGGAACAATTTACCCCCGGCACTTCCAGCCCCGGTCTCCCCTAATAGTTAAAAATCGATACCTAAGTACCTAATCGATTCTTCAATCGATCAACACTGCAAGATGAGTTGAGTACCTTTAAGAAAGTATTCTTATTTTCGCATCTCATTCACATTTAGATTATTCAATCCAAGACGTTTTACTTTTAATCAAATTGATTGTTTTTTTAAACAAAACAGTTTTCTCGAAATCTTACACGTTCACAATCGATAATAATAAGTGTAAGCGAAAGATGACAGCAATTAACATCCCTAAGTTTACGGGGTCGGCCAATCATGAACGGCATTTCTCTACATACATTTGACAGTCTAAAATTGTGAAACATTATTCCTGTTAATTCGATGACAGCTGTCGCAGGCATCATGCTATTTTGTGATTACAATAATAGTTATGTTGTTTTACGGTATAAAATAATTTGTTTATGATGATTGATAAAAATCAATTGTAGAATATTCATTATTATTACATTGTCTCTGCATATTTCGACGCAAAAAAGCGGAAACGTAGTAACCCACACCCAAGCCAAATTTTTTTTATTGCAGATTCGGAATGAGAAAAAAATCCTCTTTCAAACGGTCTAATACTCCTTGCTCTACGACTAATAGAAGTTTTTATACAGCATTGGAAATTAGCCTGCTTTTTCGAAAAAGTAACGGAAAGATTGATGTAAATAGCATAAAAAAGAGTGTTTTTTATCACTTTACATTTACTTCAATTCATATTTTTCAAATGACATGATCTCGGTTTGATTTTGGTAGTTACAGCGCGTGAATATTCTGACCAATGTGGGTTACAGCGTTTTTGCTTATAAGGATTTAGTAACGCACTACGTTCATTACATTTCTTCGAAAATAAAATGGTTATTCGTGGCGGTTTACTACAATCCTCGCATATAATAATATACGAAATCGTCGGATACGCCAATTTAAAACTTCATTAGTTTCCCTGATTTTGGTCGATTACTGCGTCGCTCAGTCACTGCGCGACAGTTGAGGGAGTATGATTTGTGTGTCGTAAACGGATTTGACTGCGTGACTCGACTCGTTTACAATATATTAAAATATTACAATGATAATAAGGTTATGAATGTGTTCGTACTTCGTAATAAATGGCTTTGATTGGTTTATTCAATAATCATAATTTTATTTGACTTGTGACTTCAGTAGAACCAAAACGCACACAAGCTTCAAATTAACAAATTACAAATATCACCCTACACACTAAATTATAACAACACAAAAATCATTTAAAAAGAAAAAAACCAAACCATACAAATAGAAAGAAAAATTAAATAATTAATAAAAATTATACCATGTCAACTAATCAAAAATGTCAAAAATGAATACTATGTCAGAAATAACCAAAACAAAACCATACAAATAAAAAGAAAAATTAAAGTATCAATAAAAAATTATACAATGTCTACATAAAAAAATGTCAAAAAGAAATAATATGTAAGTTAAGTCCATTCAGTGTAGTTGTTTACATAGATATATTTCATTTAAGGCAAAATGTAGACAAATAAATATGTATGGAACATAGTTACAACAAATTTGCTATAAAGGAAAACCTTCGGTTTGTAGTCGCCTATACATTTATCTCGTTCATTTACAGCGTTTTTGCGTAACAGAAAAAAAAGTGCTATTGCTGTAACCCACACAAACATAGATTAAAAGTAACTTCTAAAAGGTTAAATGTATTTGGTTTGATAAAAAATCCATAAATATATATATGTTAAAAAATTTACATGTGTGGCTTTCATAGTTACGGAGATATCATTTTTTTTCTGAAATTTCAAAATGTTTTTGGCTCTGGTGAACACTTTGCATTTTGTGGGTTACTACGTTTCCGCTTTTTTGCGTCGATTTGATTATTTAAAATAGTCACACATCTATTTTAATTATCTACATAATATATTGGTAGTTAAGATACAAGTTACTTAGATTTTAATAAGGAAAAGAATTGATAAATGAGACACAGTATACTCCACATTTTATTAATAAA
This sequence comes from Mecyna flavalis, assembly GCA_949319885.1. NCBI lineage: Eukaryota > Metazoa > Arthropoda > Insecta > Lepidoptera > Crambidae > Mecyna > Mecyna flavalis. Next base: position 16,587,962 of record OX439426.1, read on the forward strand.
TAGACTTATTTACTAACTAATAAATAAATGTCAGTCAAGTATTTGATAAACTCAACAATATACGCTGCATTAACTGTACAACATAACACATAGAAAAGGTCTTGGTTGTCCACACACTAATAAAATATTGAGCAATGACTAATAATGACTAGTTACTTACTCAAATTTACATAATGCCAAAGATTTCTACTTTCTCATATACAGTATACACCTCAATCCCTGCACGGTGATCAGAGATATAGCAAATACGTGTCATTTTATCCTAATAAATTATAAACGTGACAGATTTTGTGAATTCATTGTTAGGGGCATGATTTTTACCCCTTTACATAATAAACAGTAGATTTAGAACATAGAATAACGCATTACTTATTCTATGCATTAGAAAGAAATTTTTAAAATTTATTTTGAATATTTAACCTATAAACAAAATAATTGAGTAATTAAGGAAAAAATCCTTAGAAAATGTTGCCAAATGTACTGCGTGAACCCATAATACCGATAAGGCGCACATTTCAAGTCTCTCGAAAATATTTTGTCATAAATTATATTAATAACTTGTTACATTGACATTGCTTAAAAGAGTTAAAAGACATAAAATATACTTATTACAGGCATTTGGTAATGATTCGAGCTCGCGTTTCAATACCAAGGTAATTAATTCCCTGATAAAGTGGCTTTAAAATGTAAGACATAATACTTTGTAATGCAAGTATTACTTGTATGATGTAACAAGTAATTTACAGGCCAGGTTTTTTCGTTTACCATAAGCATACCTACGGCGTCTTACATTGCACTGGTGAAACTTTCGCTTCCTCATACAAAATTCATGTCATTACGTAAAATGCTGCGTAAATTCAAGGTTTGTGACACTGATCCGTATTTGATTTAGTTTTGGTGATTTTACATACCTTTGAGAACATTAAAATATTACCTACGTTAATATCTCGTACTTACGCTAAAAGGTCGATTGCTAAACACTTATTGAGATTAAGTCAACACGCATGTAATTACAAAATATGCGAGAACGCCTCAGTAGAGGTATTGATGTAGTCAAAAGGTCTTGTTTCACCTAAATAAACGGGGGAAGCTTGATACTTTATTTGTATATTCCAATCTTACTCGACATTACTTATGCGGTGGGTCACACCTCCTTCTTCCCGTTTTAATACTGGCCGGCAACTTGACCTTACTTATAATACAATTTAATTTTTTTTATTAAACATATTTATTTTCAATTTTAAGCGGCACACGACAAATTGTTTTTTTTTTAATTTACTACACTCAATTAGGACTACGTTCGAGTAAAATTTGTAAACAATTAGTAAAAATATTGTAAACTACTAACTAACATTTTAACAAATGCCGACAAGCACTATTTTTAATGGAAGTAACTGTACTTTGATGCTTTGTATATATTTTTTAAATCATAATCCTTAACTTGACCGGTTATAAATAAAAATGTTTCGTTTTAGTTGCTTTTATTTGCAAAACTTTTGTCATATTTAATTATGACTAAATTAACTTGTCACCTTTTTTTTGGAACCGATATGAAATTGCAACAAGTGGACGTAAAAAATTATTGAAAGTTATTCATTTTACAAATGCAACAAATTACGTTAAATGGACTCGTTAGTGAAACAGAATAACATACGATGGCTATAATGTCTTCTTCCTTAAACATTAACCTTGCTCCAAGAGCATTAATTAGATTAGAACATCATAAAAATTGTTGCAGCCAATTTTCAACACTAAAGCATGGAGTAAGAGATTTCACTCGTTTTCACAGAATTTCATTAAATAAGAAATACACAAACTACGTCATGATAAATTACTATGATGCATATCTTTGATTATTATACAGATATTGCTGCTTTTAACAATCTAACACAATATTTCTTTTTGTAAGTTTAAATTAAATTACATACATTGTTGTAGAACTGAGGAAAGGATAACAGATAGAGAAATAAGTAAGTACGTACGAGTGTAACGTTTTTCAATTACTTGAAGACTCAAGGATTCAAAATTTGGTGTTACAGTTAATACAAAATAATGATGAACGTACGTAAATAGTAGGTACTTGTAATGTTAAGTACATTAATAATTTAATAACGTACTTGCAATTTCGCCACCTTTACAAAAAATCCCTCTTTTAGAAAAAGTACCTATACCTCGAGCGCATTTTAACTTACAAGCACCAGATTTTAAACTATAATTTACATTTATGCACAGTTTCGTTTCGTTATGAGTATTTTATTCACAAATCAATGTATTAGCAGCTCTTCTACTGAGGGTTTTTCAGAATAAAAAATCTGCTTTATGGCTTGCGTATCCATATTGTCCAACTAAAATTTAATTGGTTTATTTTTACAGTGGACGTCAAACCGCTATCATTAATGGCAAAATGAATCAATTACGTTTTAGTTGAATCATAAGGCTAAGTAGCGCAATCTAGCGGTTTTTTTTTATTTCGAAACACCCCCATTCTCAACGTATCAATCGTTATCTCGAATATCATCGTAATAGGCACTTGCAAGTGTCTACAACGCATTAAATGCCTTCAAAAAATCTGGTGTGATATCCTAAATATTCTTTTCAGCTTTGGTGCTTTGGAAGGCACGTTAAGCCGTTGGTCCTACGCCTGATCTCTCTTCGGTCGTGTCAGACTGCTGTCCCACCGTGTTATGAGAGTGAGGGAAAAGGGAGTGCACCTGTGCTTGCGCACTCACTTATGCACTATAATATATCCTGCGTAGTTGGCTGATTGTAAAAGATTGGCTGCCGTAGCCGAAAACTCGGCTAGGAGGACATTATTATTATGCTCTTCAGCTATTTAATTAGAAACGAGCAGTGTTACGAATTCATCCCGGTTTCTGTGTCCGCCCTTGCTTGACTTGAAGGCGGCGGCACCTACGCTCTTGCCTCTGCCGGTGAAGGGACCGGGGAACGGGAAGTTAGGGACTCCTCGATGTCTGCCGTTGAAAGCAACGTCGTCGAAACCAAACTGGAAATATTAAAATAATGTGTGTTAAATACGTAAAAAAATATCTCCTAAATCTGTAAGACGACAGGCAGGCAGACAACCTGATGGTAACCAGGAAATGTCACTCAATGTGCTGCCAGATTGTAGGCTCATCTGATTGAAAATCAATCATCAGGCAATCAGCCTTTGTTTTCAAGAAAGTCCGGAATTGCAGGGTTTATTTTTCTGTTTCAAAGGCAAAGAATTCAGAAGAAAAAATTGCATGCGTGCGTGACTAAAGAATGACAAGCCATTTTAAAAATAGGATAATTTAGAAAATAAAAGCAAGAATAACTTCATAAATTAAAGTTTGGAGCCTCGTAGAAAATCAACTATTGCGCAATGACTACTCTTCGAAAAGTGGTAAAATATTTCATTCGTGGATACAATTACTAGTGTCAACAACCCAAGGTAGGTAGTAAGGTCCTATTAAGTCATTATCTCAAACAATAATTATAAGAAATATGACATTAAAGTGATCCAGCTAGACAGGAAGCAGATACTTCAATAATGACTATAATTTTTGTCATCAACTCTTAAAAACTCATCACCAATATTTATTTATTTAAGCTTTATTGCACATAATAATGACTCGCATAGCAGAATAAAAACATTACTTATAAATTAATTGTATTTGTACGAGAACTATTTAATATTTATGGGGACTTAAGGAGAATGAATGATTTTACCATTTAGTATCATTTATTCCGTAAATTAATAAGACTTCAGTATGATTATCTCGTTAAAAATGCGATTAAGTTAAATTACTTTTTAACCGTTAATGAGACTTACCTACAAGTGTATGAATAAGAGCATTTCTCATGATCCTATTAGTTGAGTTCCCCTGTCAAGGTTTCGAAGATCAGATGGCATCAATTTTAATAACTGGACGAGCCAAATCCTAGGTTATACAGAAAATCTTCGTAAAAACAGCTCGGAGAAAGAAAGGGAGGAGACTGGCTGCCTGTCCACTGAAGCGAAGCGAGGCAACGGAGCGGAGAAACGAAAAAAATATTAACCAATAGGATTGCAACTTCCTGTCTGAGCGGAGATTTTGTTTAATCTTATTGGTTAATATTTCACCGTTTCTCCACTCCGCTGCCTTGTTCTGCGTCGGTGGACAGTTGGCTGGTTAGAGTCACGCTGACGCGCGCGCGTAGCCTAATACATTGCCGGTTTTCTTTGCAGTTCAAATCGTCGCTATCTAGACACGCGGCAGCGTGTCAAGCCAAGTTCAAGCAAAAAGCAAAGGAACGGGCTAGCCAGCGCCAAGTGTATATTTACACGAACCATTTGGTGTCACTAATAATTATTACAGGATCAGCGATACTTGCTGATACGCGCGCTGATTGCTTGCTTGTCAGCGTGACTCAAATATATTTAGTAACCTCAAATAAAGTAACAAAATACTCACATCAGACTGCGGGAATCCGTTCAGTGAATTGAACCCGAAAGCAGAGGAAGCGCTTTGGCTCCCACTGCCGAAGCCACCGTTGCCGCCGAAGCCACCGTTGCCACCGAAGCCACCAGCTAGGGCGGAAGATGACGAGGCAGCTCCCGAAACTGAGGAGCCGCTGAACGAGGCCGCTTGGCTGCTGGCCTGGCTGCCGCTGAACCCACTGGAATTGGTTAAGAGTATGGTTATTTCTCCGGCCCTATTAAGTTAGTATTTGTGTTCGTTATTTTACTAACATTACAAATCCAAAAGTTTCCGTGAGATGATTCCGTGCTTCGGAAAGCACGTTAAGCCACTGGTCCCGACTATGTTCCACGTATGTCTGGTTTCCCTTGTAAGGGTTACGGAGGTCAGATGACAATCGCTCCATTGTGATAACCAGGCTTGTCAAATCTAGGATCATAGTCGAAGCGGATCAAGCGGACCCTTAGCTCCATACTGGATGCAATCGGGAATACGCTGGAATGATGATGATGACAAATCCAAAAGTTTGTGTGGAGGGATGGATGTATAAAAGGATGTATCTGGTAGATGAAAGGACTTTTTTGACAGACTAGCTACTTGACATAAAAGACAAAGATAAACGACGATTCCTAATGAAGGTTCCCCTAATGAAGGAAGGAATAAAAAGGGTCATGAAGGCAGCTTAATATTAGATAGGTCGTGTGCCTCTCTGCCAACTGAAGTTGTAATATAAAAACTTAACCATACAAGTACGTAATAGTAAAAAACGGAAAGTAAATAAAAAAAAACTTTATTGTGCATAACACATTGATACATTTTGTACAAATTGTGAGGGCACAATATTGCCTAGGTATTCATTCACGATATGGTGTCTCTCCAAATGATGAGAAAGAAAACCCACTATTTCTAAAAAGTCGACACATCTGTAATGCACATAATAGAATTATCTATAAACATTTTAACTATATATGTTATAAAACGATGATGCCAGACCATTTGTCCAAAAAATGTCTTGCATAGTTCCTTGATACGCTTTAAAACGGATCTATCAAAATAACTACAGATTAGTGACCTTACGCCAATGCAGATCATGAGAGCAAAGCCACGGCTTTAGAAACTCGATTCATAATCATCTCAATATAAAACATTTCATAATTGACACATTGAACCAGGTAACATTATAGTCGGGTTGTATGATTCATCGCGAACAAACGCTTTGGGCTATTACAAAATTATGATTCAAAGGCATTAGGATAAGGAAGTTTTCGTCGATGTCCTGCTATATTGAGACAGCATCTAATAAAAACTATTGCTATGAATGCAGTTTCAAAATAACAAGAAATCACAAATAAAATCTACACATATAAAACTCAAAGGTGACTGACTGACTGACTGACTGACTGACTGACATAGATATCTATCAACGCACAGCCCAAACCACTGGACGGATCGGGCTGAAATTTGGCATGCAGGTAGATGTTATGATGACGTAGGCATCCGCTAAGTAAGTATTTTAATCAATTCCCACGGGAACTGGAACCACGCGGGTGAAACCGCGGGCGGCCGCTAGTGTTATTAATAAAAATGGTTCTATCCACCGCAGAAGCAAACACACAAGTTAGTGATTAAAAAAAAAGGCTTATATGTACAATGCAATCCACTTGTGTGAATATTTGTAGTTATGAAAGGGTTCGTGCCCATGCAAGGGTTAAGGCTATCACTAAGCTACATCATCATCACAGTATCATTATATTCACAAAAAAAATAATTAAAAACTTCTAAAAATTCTTACGTTTGCCATGAGGCACCAAACCTGACCTGAGACATGATGCATGTTTTGTCCTGTGCTAAAATTAATATGAATTGTTTTCGTAATAAAATGCCAACATTTTATGAATGCGGAAATGTTGGAATCATTTGTTCCGAGACGCCAATAATACAGAAGTGTCAGATATTTTATTAATATTAATTATTTATAATGAATGCAAGATCTTTGGTTCAAAACAGTGTTTTCTGAAAGTGTGGGTCACGACGCCCTCGGGGGTCACCACACTCACAATGCTTCTACAAGAGGACTGGGGTGGGTCAAAACTTAAAACTGTCAATAAAAATAAAAAATATTTATTGCAAGGTTATTGTTGACGATGTATTAACATATTGTACGTTTTAATTTGGGAACTTGGGAACGGTAGGGATCGCAAATATATGTATAGGGTTACTGGTAATGTGTTTAATAGAGGAGGTTTCCAGCTAATAATTGACCCATGAGAATGCAGGTCAAAAGTGAATCAATAATGAGATATTATTTTATTGATATTTTTTCGGAAAATTGGGAATTCACAACTTTAAAAATTATTAAAAAAAGAACTACAACATCATTATGTACGTAATTATTTATTATCAAGTTAGAGCTTAGTCTAGTAATTAAACACAGTAGGATAACTGAATGCCTTGTTAATTTTGAAATAAGAGATCTAAAACTAGATTTTTTTACGACGTTTACAATGTTATTTACAATAAAGTGTCATGTTTTTCAAAAAATATTTGTTCAATTTTGACTTGCATTCTCATTGGTTAATTGTTAGCTGGGGACCTCCTCTACATTCCCTTAAAAGGATCGGTACATATTACCAGTAACCCAATGACGTTCAATATAAAACTAGACACCCAATCTCTAAGAAAAATTCCTCAAAAAACGTCCGAGTGGCTTTGACACTGATGACATTAACACATTCGTTCAAATTAACACCTTATCTCGTGGCATTTAGTGTTTAATGTCAATTGTATACAACTAAACGAAAACTCTGCCCAATAGTCGGGTGGGCAGACTTTTGCTTCGGACAATATTTGAGCGTGATTGTGAGTCTAGTTTTTTAATTGAACGTCATTGCAGTAACCCTATATATTTACAAAAATTACGAAGCTTGGGTCAAAAAAGGTTGACAAGCGCTGGTGCAGAAGATTTTTATCTTTTTTTGCTCAAAAATATAATGAGGAATTTCTCACACTATACTAAACGAGTTTATTAGAATTTTAATGTTACTTAATATATGCGGATCTTTGCAAGATTATAATCTAAAGAATTACCGGCTTATTAAATCCCTAATCATATTTTGGCATCATAACTATAGTTTTTTAAAGTTAATGTATAAAGTACACATCAAAAATATCGCATAAATTAACCTAAACACAAAGCAGCATCAGCATTTGTTTTTGAATGAAACCAATATTTTTAACTCTTCATATTCTCACATTCGCCAAATTTTACCACAAGATGATGAAGGAAAACTGGAGATCTTTATACATCCATATAGTCGCTTCAAATTAGACCGATCTAACCCCAATCAGTTCAGTGTTCATAAAGCGCTCACAAAAAGAGTAATTTGATTAGTAAAGTGACTTATTATTTAATGCATTCTAGTGCCTGTAATAGACTTTTTGTTTGAAATATCGTTCAAACAAAAAGTCTAGGCTGTAGATTTGGCGATATTTCCTGAAGAAAGGTATCTGCCTGTTCGTCAACTAAAATTATACAAAAATAATCCAAGGATATTTTTATTAAGGTTCGAATGGTTTTATCACGTTCTTAAAAAACTTTTTTACTATAAAGGCACTTCAAGTAAAAATTCTACTTTTGAACAAACAATCAAGTGAAATAGAGGTTATATTTGAATTTTATAAGCCTCGTTTCTTTATAGGTAGAATTCTAAAATCCAATAGTAGAGAAATAGTTTGTAAGTAACTTAAAAAACAACGGTCTTCTTTATTAACAGTTAACCCATAAGTCTACTTTTAGATCGTAGTAATTAAAATCACTTTACTGGAAGATCGTCAGCAACTCACAAGCCAGTTCTCTGAGCTTAGGAACTTGCAGAAAAATTAAGCACAGTTCTTCGTGGGGACACTTCCGTACAACTCCTGCTCTTTGGTTCCAATCACGCCCGAGAATATGGATATTTTGCAGTTTTTCCATAGTAACTCGCAAATAAGATATAAACAACAAACGCCCAAATCGTGACCGGCAAGAAATCATAATATCATAATAATAAAATAAGTGCATATTAATTATGAAGATGACTTTGTGTTATGTTTATGTTGATCCCCGCATAGGTCATTGTCAAACAAAATTATGTCTCGTCTCTCTTTAGAAGTAAAATTATATTTTCTCGTCAAGTTCTTACTGTCATAGTTCAATGTTTAGTGTTCATGGTGATAAAATAGATATACATATAATATTTTGTGATGAAGGTAAACAATGAATATAGTTGTAGATGGTTTATAGATATAGTTAATGTACAAGGACTTAATATTTATTTGTGTTTTTGATCATAATGTATTTAATTTTTAATTAGAAATCATAGAGTTCCTAAAATCGTGGAGTAGGTTTATTTTTATTTATTTATCTTTAAGCGGCCATACTTTTTGTAAACAGAAGTATTGGTATTTTTCAAATTCATTCCTTGTTTTATAGAAATCTCGTACATTTGACTTTATTATTAGCGGGTTTTCAATGTGTCTCAAACTGTCTGTATTTAAGGATTACTTATGTATTCCTTTAATCTTTTATATTTAAGAAGCCTGAATAGAACTCACCTCCCAAATCCATTGAAGGATGACGATTGACTAGCAGAGTGAGATGCACTAAAGCCTTCGTTGAATCCAAAAGAAAATGACTGTGAAGCCGCCTGACTAGCTCCTCCAAAGCTTCCACTGCTGCTTACACTGGCCGACAGCCCCCCATTCCCCGATGGGCGCACATTGAACCCACCACCGATAAACCTCGGCTTGCCCTGAGGCCGCGATCGACTCTGCACCCTCTCATTAGGAAGCAGGGTACTCGGATCACGTTCCAAATGTTCCAAAATAGGCAGAACTGGTGGAGTAATAATTGGCTCCAATTTCTTTTCCCGCCGCTCATCCGGAAAAACAAATCCTTCCGCCGGCGCCGGCCTTACACTTTCCACAAACGCCGCGACGCAGACGCAAGTCAAGATGAACTTCATGGTTGACTATATCGGTAGTACTAGGTCCGTTTGTCGATGTATCTTGTTTTAATAGGGTCGTACGAGGTCACCGGCGGTGTTGGCATGCGGCTCGTGCCACAGCCTTCAGAAAACCCACTGCGGAGCGCCCGAGCCGGCGTCCTGCCGACCATCTATCCCCTCTTAGCGCTCCTTGTACACTTAACGACGTTATTGTTCTATGTTGATGCGCAGTTGGAAAACTTAGATGTGGGAGGTGATTGGGAAATCCACTGGCCCACTTCCATATAGGGGAGATGTTATGTAGCGGATCACGTGGACATAGTACCTAACTCGGAGGATTGGATAAGTGTTCTCAAAATGATCTTATGTAATGTAAGTGATACAGTTGGTAGCTCGGTTGATTGACATTGAGTTCAATTACAGATATATAATTACGACAACAATGATACTTAGTATTTAAAAAATGATATTATTATAAAACTGAACGCTGTATTGCACCAGGAACGGTTTATTACTAAGTATAAGGTTTCGCTGGATTCCTGCGTATTGCAGATTTGACTCCCGGGCCGCGGGAGAGCAATGTCTGTTAGTGAAACAGGTATTTGATTCGGGTAAAAACGTTACGAAGGTATAACTCGCGGCACGAAAGTTTAGCGCTGACCGTTATGCGCAGAAGTCAAAAATAAGGTATTTTGGACCTTGCGCCATACAACTAACATGCGCAGCCGTAACGGTCAGCGCTAAACTTTCGTGCCGCGAGTTATAAGCGTCAACAGGTCCGCATCGCACGCATCGGACGCATCGGACGAATCGCATCAAATGGATTAATTTTACAGACTGCGTCCACTGATCGGCATTCTATATGACGTCATCGGTACGCATCGTATGGTAGGTATTGCCGATGAGCAGTCCGTACGGTTCGGATCAGTGGATGCTTTTATACAAGGCAAACTAAAATCCGTTGCGTGCGATGCGATGCGTCCGATGCGTGCCACGCGGACCCGTGGAGGCTTACCTAAAAAGTCTCCATACAAAGCATTACAAAAACGTTCTTTGTCTATTCAGGAAAACCGATTCGCTAAATTCTTTCACTGTTGGAAAGCTACACTATTCCCGAGTGACATAGGGTACTTATTGATCCCGGAAATGTCCCGGGGTAAGAGGGGAATAATTGACAAAAGAAATTGCGCGCGGGTGAAACCGCGGAGGCGAGCGCTAGCCGTATAAAATTGTAGAGTTCACGATCGGTAAAAGGATTAAATAAATTATAATATTCGTGACTTGTTATCACTAACCGCATTTTATTTATCGCTTATACGAGTAGGTACAGTATAAAAACAGACACTTGAATTTATCACTGATTGTGACTTCAAGTTATTATAGTTTGATGATTTACCATTTTATGATAGTAATTTAGCAAATAGGTACACATGAATTTACAAAGAAACGAAAGATGAGCCATACCGTGTAAAAATCAAACTGTAAATTGAATCAATTTATAATTCACTTAAATTCATATGTTTAAAGATAAAAGAAGAGGATGCAGAAAATACCTCCGGTGATAAAGTGGCAATATGGACTTGGCACATAATAATAAAAATTAAAGATCCACTTAACGGTAAGTGTCATCCTGTTTTATAACCACGTCGAATCAATAACCAGTTATTATTCACCCAATAATAGAGAGGGGTCAGCGCGGTGAAATTATAGCCACGATAATATTGGTGAAATACCATTAAGGTAATAAGGTTGTCGTCATAAACTTTACTTTATTTGACTCGTTATTAAAACAAATTTATTTATTATTATCATTTTATTTATGCATGTAGGTAAGCGTCAAAAATGCGGATCTATGTGAAGCTGCAATTATCAAAATTATAAAGTGACTCTACCTTACAAAATTACAAGGGTACTCATTTCAATCGCCATACAGTAACTTATTAGTTTGTAACGCCTCGATTGTCTAGCAAAGTAACATTTTGACAGCGATAGCGAAACTCGCTAACTTCAAATTGTATGGATTTGACAGGTGCATTATTAAAGTCACGTGGTCAATCGATATTAAAAGTATGGGTTTTGACATTCGCTATCGCAAATTAATCGATAACGAACGTCATAAATTCCTGACAGTTTAAAGCAAGCCAAAGTATCACCAATTTATAAATCAGGCTCAAAAACTGACCCCGGTAATTACCGACCCATCTCGGTACTTCCGGTGATATCCAAAATTTTTGAAAAAGTGATCTACAATCGTCTTAATGATTATTTAGTTGAGAAAAAATTCTTAATCAACCAACAATATGGATTCCGACAAAAATCTAATACGTTATCAGCAACAATGGACTTAGTTACAAATATTAAAACCAACATTGATGAAAGAAATATATGCCTCGGAATCTTTATAGACTTGAAAAAAGCATTCGACACCGTAAGCCATCCTAAATTATTACAAAAATTAAGTAACTTGGGTATCACTGGATCTGCCTATAATTTGTTGGAATCTTATCTCACAAACAGGAATCAGCAGGTTAGAATGGGTAGTTTCAAAAGCAACACACAGAAATTAACTTGTGGCGTCCCGCAGGGCTCAATATTGGGACCACTATTGTTTCTCATATACGTAAACAATATAAATCAAATTGGACTGACGGGATATTTAACCCTATATGCGGATGACACATGTTTATTCTATTTCGGAAAATCTATACACACAATTATTAATGACGCGCAAGTTGACTTAAACCTGATAAACGAATGGTTCCTACATAATTTATTAACAATAAACACATCGAAAACATCGTTCATGATCCTTACTGCTAAAAATAAAAGAATACCGCCTTTCGCACCGCTTAAAGTGGATAACTACATATTAAGACAATCTAGTAGTGAGAAATATCTAGGAATAATACTGGACGATCAACTTACATGGAGGCCCCACATTGAACACCTAAAATCAAAATTAACATCCCTGTCTGGAGCCATCCGAAAAATAGGACATTTTGTACCAAAGCAGATAAAACATACTATCTATAATACAATGGTAAAACCCCACCTTGAGTATCTCATCGAAGTCTGGGGATCAGCAGCAAAATCAAATATTAAGGAAATACAGAAATCTCAGAACAAAATAATAAAAAGACTGTTTAATTACGACTTCCTTACACCTACAACTTTACTGTACGCAAAAACAAAATTATTCAACGTAACGCAATTATACAAATACAAAATTTGCCTATTAATAAAAAACATCCTAGAGAACACTGTTCAAACAAATATATCTTTCACAAAAAAAATTAATACTCACAACTTACGTAATAAAAATAAACTACTTCTACGCCCTCCAAGAACCGGCAAATATGGAAAACAGAACATTCTTTGTGAAGGCGCAAAACTATACAATGACCTTCCTAACGCCATAAAAGAATGTGCTAGTGTACCAGCTTTCAAACAAAAACTGAAAGAATTTATATACCAAACAGAATGACATATAATTATAATAAAAAATCATGATTTTGCAAGTGAAAACTTAAAAATTAAAACACATTATACTTATACATTTTTTTTTTCCTCTTATCTGTGTGCTTGTGTGTAGGGTCCCAACATATTTACATATTTATTTACATATTAAATTGATACATCTTAATTTTTTACATACACCTAATCCATAAAGTAAATACTTCGGTCTCTTGGACTATATTACGCGCATGCAAAATAGCACCCAATACGAGCTCAGTGCTCCGTTTATTTATCAGTGACCGGCACAGTGTGTAAATTGTTTACGAATACCCCCTGTTTCTGTACTTCGTTTTTAATTTTAATGAATGGTTTAGTATTATGTACATTTTATTTTTTATGTCTCATCTTCAATCATAAACAATTAACGCTACTGCAGCTACACGTCAACACATTCACGCATCCTTAGGTAAGCAGTAAAAACTATGTTATTTTCTAGTGGAATCTTGCTATCGAGTTTTTCTGTACCTAAATTATCACTCTTTTAGTGTTTTCATAATGAAACCCCATCTGCTTAGTTATAAAATATTGTTGTTTTGCTCTTTTTTATTTGTTTTTAAGTAATGCATGCTCCGTCACAAGGCGATTTATTATTGTATACCAATTTTATATTTAAGATTCTCATGTAGTGAACTTTTATGTTCTTTTGAGAATAAAGGATCTTTAAACCGAAACCGATAAATGCCGCTTGTCTAGGGGTTCTGGGTTCAATACTTGGTCTTTGTGTCTTAGTTCTTACTTTTAAGGCTTGTGTTGGATACTAGGTACCAGTGATATAAATCAGCCCTCCCTGAGCAAGCATAGACATTTTTAGGTCCACTTGCTTACAAACAATGTTACATTGATATGCCATGTCGTAGCGCCCAAGGGTATTTTTTTTTGTGTTCTTCAGACGTAACCCTAATGATTTGGTACATCGAAGAATGTGGGTGAGTGTGATCCAGTGGCGGCCACACGTGCTGTGTCACGGCCAATGCGGATCGCACACGTAAACGTACACGCGGCCACAAGTGTACAGTTTTTAGTTCACACATGACGCATCCACTTGATAACTTATTTAATATTTTTTTTGCTGTCGCGGAGGGAGCATTACGTACTGTCATACCTGCCGGGGGACTGTGGTCCCGGTGCCCTAAGAAGGACGTTGCCCCGCCCACAGGAGATAAGGGGGCGGGGTTTATCGACTAAAAACCTGTGCGATACTCCCTCGGTACCGGATGTTATTGTGCCGTAGAGCTCCAAAAATTAATCATAATCATAATCATAATAAACTTTATTGTGAAATTCATGGACAGACTCGAAAAAAACACATGATTTGAAACCATAACGGTTATGTAATCGAATATAACAATAACCGAAAAGAGTTGTAAGTTGTGACCGTCAAAAGTGGAACGATTCCGCAACTTACTAGTATATATACGAATATGTGGGTGTGTAGCCTACATATTATTTAAATATTGATTTATAAATATGAATAGTTATTAAGCAGGTACTTTTATAGGTTTAAAAATTGATACCTTTGTCCCAATTTAATCATCTTTTCGAAACAGCTATTACCAATTTACATGTGGTAAACATAAATCTAGAATAATTTCATTAGAATAGCATTTGTGGCACAATTGTCTCAATGTTTGGTATTCATATTTATGAAGTCGTTAATTTGAACACATCATACATTTCAAAATATTGTTAGAACATTAAGAATACTACAGGATTTTTACTTAACTATTAAAAGACGCGCGAAGCCTGTTGGCTTACAGATAATTATAAGAAGTTGTATAAAATTCCTAAAATAAATATTTTTATTGTGTCATGTTTAAATAATCATCCAAACACATCTTCAAAAGCTATGGGAGGAAGCTATTAGCTATATAATAAGCTATAAACTGTAAGTTCAACGACACTATTGACAGAATCCGCAAAATTATGGTTTGTATCATTTGCGGTTTTAATTTAGAATGCGGATTGTGGATTGTCATAAAACTCTACGGCTTTTACGGTTACATATACCAACTCTAGATTTACATTGTTGTATTATTGTGCATATTCATGGTTGAATACAGACATAATTACTACTTCTCCCTGTATCAGATTTGGTTTTGGTGTCCTTAGTAAAACATGTTAGGTACAAGTACAGGCATGGACCTCGGACCACTATCAAAAAGGAAAAGGTAATTATAATTCCGCTACCCTACGGTAGTAGCGCTAATAATATTCATATACAATGGTGGACATATAATTAAAGACACTGAGGAGATATTAAGTTTTCAGAGTTTACCTACCCTTTATACTTTTATTGTATTACATTTATTATCTTGCAATATTACTTAAATTGTTCTTAGGGTTATCGTAAAATGTTTGAAGTAAAATAAAGATACTTAAGATGTTCTATTAATTTTTTTTGTTGGTAAAGTTTATTGCAAGCAGTACTAACGAATACAAAGACCTGGCCAACTAATTAAAGACAGACTCATTAAGTAACTATAAAAAAATCAACTTAGTAAATTTTGAAACGAACTTGATTTTAATACATTTTGGACGTACTTTAAAAACATAAAAACACGACATTAATATTTTGTCGCATATCCTTTAGCAGCAATAAAAGTCCAACCCCGCCTAGGCATTGATGCCTTCAAATTATTGCAGGTTTGAATCGAAATCTGCACCCATGCCATTTTAAACGTCGAGTAAAGTTGATGAACATTACTTGTATGTTTTTTCCCTTTAATTTTCTTCACATTAGATCACATGTTTTCGATCGGGTTAGTGTCGGGTCAGTACGGTGGCCAATGTAAAACTATTACTTATTGGCTCCTTAGCAATTCTTTGACTTCTGCTGAAGTGTTTATGGGATTGTTATCGTGTTAAAAAGTCTATATCACCGGCAAATGTTCATTGGCGTAAGGAACAAAACTTTTTCTAAAATACTACTTTATTAAATTTATTCCTGCTACCTTGTATTTTTTTTTATTAGGTCCCACATCTTTATCAGGAAAATATCCTCAAATTTTTGTATTACCCCCTCAACGTTCGACTGTTATCTTTGTGTACTTTGGATGCATTTTTTTATTTGGGGGACGCCTAACGTAAACTTTTCCTTTAGATTTAACCATATTAATTAAAGTTCTTCGGAAATAAACACATTTTTTCTGTCTTTCTGTCCCGATGTGAATATTTTTGGGCAAATCGTAATTTTGCTCCTATTTTTTTTATTCCTTCAAACGAAGGATCTTAGAAAAAGTCTTTCAAAAAAGGGTGACTTCCATAATTTCCTTCTAATCGTTCTGCTAGACACTACTTTAGACCCCTCTACACCAAATACTTCATAACGCACGACTTTTGAGCCATTTGATGGGTCTTTTTTAATCAAATGATGCTATTTTTGAGGTGGTTGTTTTTCTCGGTCAAAATTTCCTAGGCATGTGAACCGTATAAAACTTCTTAAAATTCCAGATATCGGCTATAACCATATTTTAGAGCATCGTTAGTGATCATTTAATTGTACTGTCCGACCAACCTTTGATATAATTTTTTTTTTTATTTTCTTCCTTTACTAGGGAGAATCGCAACTTTTTCCCTTTCCCATACTAATTCATTTTTATCACAATAAAGACTTAAAGCAAGTTTAAAACTAAGCTAGTTTTTGCTTGTCAGGATAAAATCTGCATAATAAAAAAAGTTAAAGTGCTCCTTTTATGGTTTTGCTAACTTTAGAACATGAAATACGCACTGTCTTTAATTAGCTGACCAGCGAAAAATGTATCGACAAAGTTTGTGTTACATTTAAAAAAGGAAATAAGACTAAAATATTGCTTCAATAACTTTTTTTCTGTCCGCATTTTAAAAATACGACAACAGTGTACGTATGAAAACCAATAAATATTGAATTAATACATAACTGGGTCTCTAAATACCGTTTATTTTGTTGTACGTAGTCAACATCAAGAGTGTCTTTAATTATATGTCCACCACTGTATATACAATGTTAATTGCTCGATTCGAATTTCTTTTTACTTTTGACAAGTGCATTGTCAAAGAAAGACAAATTTCCAATGATAGATTTGGAGGCGTCCGAAATTCTTTGGGGGAGTAACAGGATTTCAAACTAATTTGATGTACCGACCTATTTGATCAGCAAACATCAAGTAGGTACTCGGCAAAAATCCATGCTGCCAGTGCATTGAAATGCACTCAAACGACATTACGTGGTACATTCGTCATGCAAGTGTTTTGCATAGCCACAGCCATAGCGAGTTGTGACTAATTTCGAAAGGGGACGTTTATTATCATTAAAATTAAATGTCGCTTACTCATATAGTCTAATAAAATATAAATACAAAGCATTTTTAAAACGTGAGTAATTAGCATTATTGGTATATTTTTATTCTTTCACCATATTTTATTATTCATGTAAGTCTCTTAAACAATTTAAAAGAAGTGTGAAGACAATTACAATGGTTACAGTTTTATATTATTTTTTCGTCAGCAACTCTAAAGAGGTCTAGTGGTACCGGGTCACGATCTAGGGGTCCTGGGTTTCATTCCCGGGTGGGAAAAATTCAGCTCAGGTTTGTGACCCGTATTGTGACGATGAACTGACTTCATTATTATCCTATTATCCTACAGTGTGAAATGAAATAGGCTGATATTTCACTTTAACTTTACTATCAGCAGCAAAAGTTTTGTAAATATTTTTAACACTAGAGTAGAACTAATTGTTTCTTTTCTAGAAACTTATTCAATATTTCATCATTTTTATTTGATTTTAACTTAATTAGTAAGTGTTCTTATAAATATCGCTGGCCTCACAATAACGTTAAGGTGACACCTGATTAAACAGTGAGTACATTTTTTGTGCCTTCCAGTGTTTTCTTGAGTTTCATACAACTTCTTTGTTGTAGGGAAGTTTCCGCATAATGTAGTATTAACCAGACTGGTTCACTTTCATAAAAATATGACTAACTTAATTTTAATGTAGAGTTCCTTGCCCATAAGTAGGTATATGTATATTTTCTGCCCGAAATACAAAGCATATATGTACATATGGTTTACTATTGAATGACAAAAAACGTATGAAAAACGATCATTTTACAAACAACGTTTGAAAAACTATTCATTTGACAAACTTTCATTTCGCAAAC
This sequence comes from Mecyna flavalis, assembly GCA_949319885.1. Taxonomy (NCBI): domain Eukaryota; kingdom Metazoa; phylum Arthropoda; class Insecta; order Lepidoptera; family Crambidae; genus Mecyna; species Mecyna flavalis. The sequence goes on from OX439426.1 coordinate 16,606,043, forward strand.
ATATTACTTTAAAAACAATCATTTGACAAAATACAGGTTTCGCAAATGCTTTAAATATTAAATTATTAAATTGTTAAAGTTTTATTTTAAAAATAATCACATGACTAAATAATTCGTATGACAAATTGATGATTTTACAAAAAGTTAGAAGATAAATTATTAGTTTTTAAAAGTAACTGTTTTTTCAAATATATAAATCAAATTTTGAAAATATTAAATTGCAGGGATGCAATTTTCACCTTGGACAGATTATTTATAGGCAAGTAATAATTTTATATTAATACTTTTTCCATAGAAACTTTAGTCTTTAAAAAAAATACACACTGCCTGAATTAAGCGATATAAGTAGAATTCGGCCCTGGCACTCGCCGGCCGCTACCGCGGCACGCTCGCTTCGCTCGCTCGGCTCGTGCTTGTGCTCGCAGTTCTAACCTAACCTAACCGACCATTGTTTCAGTTGACCCTACACATATTATATGATTTCGTGCTTTTTTTTTTTTTTATGGTATAGCGGTAAGTAAAATATTCGATATGTGTAATTAAATATGTTATTTTTATAAAGTAATAATTTACACGTACTTTATCTAGCTAACTACCTTGTATTAACGTAAATATTACCAAGCAATGCATTTTGTCAAATGTTATTAATGCTTTACGTTGTTTTGCCAAGTAACATGTTTAGAAAATAATCAATTTGTAAATTGATGTTTTGGCATAACATTTTTTTTTTTTGTAAACAGATTGTCTAATGCGTAGTTTAATAAACAAAAGTTTGTAAAATAATAAATTTATCAAGTAAAATTTTGTCAAACGTTGTTTGTCAAATGAAAATTTGTCATTCGTTTTTTGTCATATGAACGGACACCATGTACATATACATAAACAGGCACATAAATAAATCTGATTGAAAAGTAATACCTATCTACATAAGTTGCCGTCAAATTTAGAAAAAAGGAAAGAAATCAGTTTATTTACACTATACAAACAAGAATCACACAGAGAGTATAACAACTTATAAATACATAATTAGATGAAATGAAATAATATTTACTGCTTAATCATAAAAAATACTTTTGCACGTCGATCATTGTTTTCCCCACCCATATTAGTATACAAATATAGGGAAGGTATACAAAGTATTTTTTAAATAAAAAAAATTATACTAGGTCAGTTGGCAGACAGTCACGCAGACCACCTGATGGTAAGCGGCCACTGCGGCCTATTCCATTGAGGGATGCTTCACCTGGAAGCCTGAATGATAATTTCTTTGATCTTTTTGCAGATTGGTGGTCAGAAGGCGGACCTCGGCTTACAAATGGATTACTCATGATCGATGCAATGCCTCAATATACTAAAACAATGAATCGTACGTGATCTGTAACTTCTTCGTAAGCATTAATCATGAGTTCGTCGTTCGGTTCGCACTTGACCGATTTTCGAATGACCGTGACCGTGAACACTAAGTTTGAGGGCTCGAGTCGTGCAGTTGCAATGCTTAAATTAACATTATGACAACTTAGACAAACTTATATGTTACAAAGATAACGTAAAAGGATGAGTATTTACAATTTAAACATACTATTTCGAATTACAATATAGGCAACATATTATTCACTTGTAACAGTCATGTAACAGTTTGTCAACTTATAAACATTATTAGTGTCTTATGTACGAACATACGTATGTACCTACTAGGTATGTACATAAGGAGCGGCGTTCCTTGAGAAGTCAATTTTGAAATCGAAAATACATAATAAAGAAATTTTAAAAATCGGTGGTTTCTGATCTATTAGTGTTTTAATATAGCGAGTACCACGTGTAACAGAGTTACCATTTCCAACTGTAACTACATATGTATAAGTATGTATTTATTCTTTAGATACCAGACAGATAACGGTAGTAAATAAAATAGAGTAGTAATAAAATAATCATTAATTTTGTAATGTATTCACTATCTTCCATAATATATTTACTACGTAGTTACTTACAGGTTTGACAAGATTTTTCAAAAACCAGATGACACCTTATAAATGTCTCGATAATAATGAATATTGGTTACGACCGCCTCCGTGGAACAGTGGCTAAGCCGCATTAAATGTATCTTGATAAATTATATTTCTTTTCACGAGGGAGAAAAACGAGCATGTGTTACGTTACACCATGGTAAGTGATTACTGCCCATGGACAACTGCGATTACGGTCTCAGATGCAGATGCAATCGAGGGATGGGTTCAGTGAGATGGGCATGGCGAGAAGATGCATTATCAGAAAGAGGTGAAATTCGTTATGAACGTACGGATTGTTTAAGATTAAGGCATTTATCTTGTGCATGATTCTGTGAGATCCTAATATAAAGGGTTATTTCTTAACAAAACAGGTATCATCCTTAAATATTACTTAAAATTTTATTTGAATATTGATTGACTCAGAAGAGTCAGAGGTAAAGAAGCACATTAAGTGATGCTTCTTGGTGAACTGTCTTTTAATAAGTACTACAGTCTGTTCACCATAAGTTGTCCTTTAGCCGCTATATTGGCAGCATTGCCTACGCTTTGTAAATCTGTCAAAAAACAGATTGAAAGTATTGAAAAACAATAGTACCAATATAGCGGCTAAAGGACTTCTTATCGTGAACGATCTGTAAACAAAATTGAATACTGTAATGTCAATTAAGATCGTTTATTTACACGTTTGTTTTTCGTATACGAAAAACCAAAGATTTTACGTGAGTTCGCAGCCTTAACCATCGTCTGCGCATCTTTTAGTATGACAAGTAGCAATGACATTGGACGTATTGCCTAATGCGACGAACGAGGGAAGCATACATTATGCGCTCGACGTGTTGTATTCGGTTTAGAGTTTGTCATAATGTTTGTTTTGGCATTGAATGTTGCGTGGATCGCAATAAAGCTATCGGTGATAAATTATCAACACAGGACATTGTAAACACAAGTATAAAACTACTTTATAAATCTCGTAGATTAAATTTTGTACACCTGATCATCCTCAAACTAGGAAAGACTTCAAGTTTCGTCACTTTTCGATTTTTATATCTCATTTCGTTCAAATACAAAACCATCGTGTATCGTAGTCCTTTTTAGTATTTGCCTTTGTTTAAAATTCAACTTTACTTTTTCTTTTGCTTCTGATAGTAGATTATAATGATTGCTCGTTTCAGAGAAGAAAGGTGAGCGAGTGCTTACACCTTTAGTTTTCACTTTTTTTTTAATATTTTTAAAACAAATGTAGGTATAAAACAGATTACACATGAGTGTTGATTAATGTCAATACGGAATAAGTAACATGTTGATTTACATGTGCTTCTATTTAGTCTTAATACAGGCAACAGGACTAAACTTACATAAACAAATTTCCCTAATTTCATCTAAATATTCTTAATTTTATTATTTTTGTTTTTGGTTTAAGATTGCAAATTTTTAATACCGAATTTAAGGCTTTTTTCGACCTGTTGTTCGTATTGCACGTTCACCAACCGTTTGTGTTCGCAGTTACCTCAAAGTTGTTTAACACATTGGAGACAAACAAATATTTCACTTGCCACGTAACTGTGACGTCATTCTGTCGAAAGAACCCGGTTACGTAGGATTACTATGTCATTGCAGTCAGGATGCGTTGGCTGTTCGCAAGCTTTGGAATGTGGTAGGAATTAAACACACTAGGTGGTTTTATAACACGACCTGTTTCATCATTTGCTGAGATTCAATACTCTTTTATCGACCAGAGATGGACTTAGTAGCTATTATTTAACGCCTTTAGATAGCCTTACATTTTATTCTGATATGAATTCAGATGCTTTTATTCACATAGGAATTGAGAGTGCAGGAGGCCCGATCACGATTCTTTTACCTACTTTCTCATCCCCATTCCCTAATCCTCATAGTATCTGCTCCCTCTTTCCATATTCTTTCAAAGGCGGGTAACGTATCTTAATCTTAATCGCAGGTGTATTCTATGGATTTGTAGTCATAATTTACCATCAGGTGTCACATTTGCCATTTGCTTCCCTCTTTCATAACAAATAATAAACAAAAAAAACATCATATAGATACATGGTTGACAATTTGGACTGGTAGAGAATGCCTTATGGCATTTAGTCCGTCAATTGTATTTTTTTTGTGCAATAAAGTTAAAACAAGTAAATAAACACATTGATCTTCTTTTGAAATAAAATGTAAATAAACATTTATGGTAATAAATCACATTCGTCGTTTGTCGTTTTATCAGTGATTTATTTTCCTTTTACACTTTTTCACAGTTTCAGTTACTTTTTCATCCAATAAATAACGAATGACTTAAAAACAAACGAAAACAAAGTCACATAAACAAAATACTTCAGCTTATTTTTGCATGTGAAAAACCAAACCAATAGTGTTTATGTTTAGTTGTAAAGCCTCCTTTGTTGTTTACTTATTTTGCAAATGTGATATCTTATCATAGTTACTTTAAAAGTTTAAACCATTTACAATTGCAATGATATTTTCAATAACTTACGTAATTGATTTTGTAACTAGATGTTTATAAAAATATTTAAAAATTAATTTATAAACTTGACAGACAACTTTTTTGACAACATAACAAAGGATCTGAAAAAAGATTTAAAGATACTGAATATAAAAAGATGTTTATTGCCTATTATTTCACATAGAGATAAGGAACGATTAATCTTTAATTTTAAAAAAAGTGTGAAGGCTCGAAAAACAAAATTTATTCTAGACACATCTGATGAGTCATGCTAAACAAAATCGCGTTGTGTGACTAACACAGCATGAAGGCAACTGGGCATTAACAAGTAAACTGTTACAAAAGGAAAGCGATGAACAATTGAACGATCCTGAGGTTTTTACGATGACCTCCGTCGAGTCCGGACCTGAATTACTAATACGATATCCTCAATGGGTTATAAATGTTATTACTATACGAGTATATTTATGTTTTATAGCAGAACTGTTATTTCATTTTGTTTCAAAGACATTGAAATGTTCCTGCGTATCTTCAATAGAGTTTACGTTATGGCAGCGTATTGAGCAACGCTTCCGAGGAACGAGGTGTTTTTATTAATGTAAGTGCAGTTGGCCCTTTGCAGGCGCCAAGTCAATCTGAGGGTAAGCGGCTACTGCAGCGTATTCTATAGCGGGAACCAGAAACCAGAAAACATCGCCCGTAGTGGCTACCAATCTGCCATACTGTAGGCTTCACTGGTCTTTAAGCTTCTTATTTCAAGTGTACAATTACATTAAAAATGACAGTTCTTTATCAGATCCATTTTGAATGTGCGGCATTGCCTTAGTTCTGATTCGGACGTTAGCTTGGCTAGTCATTGGTCATCAGTCCAGTTACATTTGTCGCTCGCTGCGTTTCACTATGCAAATCTTAAAAACCAAACTGTCTCCTGGTGCAGGTCGACGACATCAGCCAGTAACGGTTCAAACGCATTAGCATTGAGATAAAACTGACAAGCCACGCTAATCGACCGACCGAGTAATAAATTATCTTGATAATTGAACCGAAATGAAATATTCTAATGTTTATTAATAAATAACGTAAAAATAGCTTTTACCAGGAATATTTGCAATTAAACTCTATATTATAAAGTAGGTAGGCACTTTGTAATTAAAAAACAGGCCTTTTTCTATTTTATATTGTAATATAGTAACTAATGAAAAAATATTATAAATATTACCGCCGGGCTACTAACAACATTTTCAATTAGCTAAGTAGATTTTCATCTCTTTTTATAATTCATGTGACGTCATAAGTTAAGAAAGGTAATTAATTTATTTTAGTGTTTAGTTTAAAAAAAATCGGCGTTGAATAATCATATTGTTTGATGTAGATTTAAAGGATAGGTACCATAGCGGGACTTTTTGGTAGGTATTTCGCGAGGGTGCCTACCGGTACAGTACCATAGCGGAACTAACCCGATTAATCATTAGATTGTTGTTTTTCACCATACCCGGCCATTACTTTCCCGTGAAGGTCAGAGTTGGTTATGTCATGTGCTTCTGAGATCTCTAAGTCTCTTTTCCAAGTGTAATCGAAGAGGTGGTGAGAAAATATTAGGATAACCTTCAGAATAAACTCGATTTTGTAACAGATTTTGTATTTTTAAAAACACAGAAGTATTCCCTTTTTTTTTCACAAATGTAAGAATTGATGGACGATAATGACATAATATAATATAGATCATGCTACATAAAATGTTGACTGGACCGAAGTGAAAGATAAAATCTCCCATTAGTAATTCTGTTCCGTGATCCGGGATGGCGTAAAATCCAATCGTCACATTTGTTTTCCCGATACAAGTAGTTACAAGTTATATCAATATGTTCCAGCCGACTATGTTCTAAGTAGGTCTGATTTTCCTTGTAAGGGTTACGGAAGTCAGATGGCAAGCAGTCCATTGTAATAACTTTTTTTTTTCGGAGGAGAATGCGTTTATGCACCATAACCGCAGGCTAGCTAGATCTGCGGCCGTGTGTGGGACTCGAGACTAAAGTGTCCACTACCCACTAAACCGGTTTCCCCTTCACACCCGATTGGGACGAGCCGGTGGCACCCTTGTGGCTATTGACGAGCCCATCCTCGGGTACCTCGACTTGAGAGGTCTAAAGTTACGGTGGCGCCTAGGGAGGGCCACCCGAAAAAACTAGGCTCGAGCGACCTGTAAAATGCGGGAGTTGGGGAGCTACCCCAGCCCGCAGGTCAACTCTCAGGCCGGAGGAGGCGAGGAGAGTGAGCTCGCCTTCTCCGGCCCGGCCGTCTGCGCCGGAGGAGAGCAGCGAGGGGGTCCTCCTCGCGCTCCCGCTCAGCTGCCTACTTCTGCGACATCACTTCCTCGCAAAAGGAGAGTCGAAGCCGACCCTGGGTTCCATTCTAGATCCAATCGGGTAAACGCTGAGATGATGATAATGACAAGTTAAGTCAATGGTCAGGTTTAAATTTTACTTAATACATCTAATTAGTTATATATAACAAGAATTAACAAAGTCTAAATAAACAATTATCTTTAAACTATGTCGGTTAATTACATACATAATTATCGGTGTCTCTGTTTTACTTACCTTTACGAATAAAAAGTGATGCAATTTTCTTCATTTCATGATATCTTCAGCTAATAGAAATTACACAATACTTAATTAACCACTCAAAGCCGAACCGGCACTCGCGTGCCGCTTAACAATAGATTTTCTATTGTGTCTGGTTTTCCGGGGCTAGAAGGATTAAACCTACTATAAATTAGATTAATGTATGATGTAATGTTTGAACATAGCTCTTATTATTCAAGGACCTATTATAAAAATATAATTATTGGTCGATTTGATTACTTATGTAAAATTATGTGTCAATGGTCTTCGACTCTATTGTCGTTCGCAGAACAAAATAAAATAAATTGCCAACAGCTTGAATGATTTGGTTTATTTATATTTTGGATTTAAAAGGTACCTACCAGACAGAATGCACCATTTAACGACATAGGTGATTGGGGCTTCTACACAAATGTTACAAATGAAAATTTTTATGCAATTTCAAAAATTAAATATCAAATACGATTTAGTTTGAATCAACTTTCTGAGCTCACACCTTTGAAATAAAAAAATATTTTTATTATACTTCTCATTTTTAAAAGCTCAGTCATTAAAATTATTTCCGTTTTCACTTTTTGGCACAAGGTTAAAAATATTTAAAATGTATATAATAGTAATTTAATCGATTCATCGGTTCAGTGAGCGCAAGTCACGTATTTGTCACGTTGCACCCACCACTTGTGTCAACTCGTGACGCTTGAACCCTACAAACAAACCACAATGTCTGCGTTTGCGCATATCTGAAACTACAATCGTATCATTGCATCAGTATTCAAAAGTAGCTTTTTCACACTAATAATTTAGACTTTTTTCGAATATTCATCTTTAAAAAACCAAATTAAAGTGGAGTTTATTTGGATGCCGCGATAGGCTAGCTGTTCAAGTACCTACTTGGCCATGACCTTGAGGTCCGGAGTTTTTTTTATACCAAGTCAGTTGGATGACAAAAACGCAGCCCACATGATGGTAAGCGGCCACTGCGGCCTATTCCTTTGAGGGACACTTGACTAGGAAGCGTCGCTCAATGTGCTTCCAGACTTATCTGATCTTCAAGCCTTTGATTTCAAGTGTACTGGCTCCCTCCCACATTTATACTGCCGGAACACAGCCAGAGCTGTTATGGCGGCAGATTTTACCTGTGGGGTGGTTGCTAGCCAGTCTGACTCTGAAAAAGCCCTACCACCAACCAGATCCTAGGCGGGAATCGAACCCACTTAGCCACTGTTTCACGGAGGCGGTCAAATTTAATTTAGGGGTCGGGTCAGATTTTTCGAACATATTTCAGGTTTGTAAGCACCAATTAGTATTTGGCAAGCGGCGTGATTATGCCAGTACACATCATTGTTACGCTGACTTGATTTTGATGAAAGAGGCCGTTGACCTGCAGTTGAATTGGAACAATACATTACTTCGCTCTAGGAAAAAATATTTAAGTTTTTCAAAACATAAACAAAAAAACAACAAACTTGCTGCTCTTCGTAACAATATCTAGATGTAAAATGTGTTAATGTAAGTTATGAATAAGCATGAAATATATTTTAACAAATTACCTCGACGAGTTTTTGTACAACCCATACATTTAACTTTCAAATGAAGCCTGATTATGTAAAGAAAACCGGCTGTTATTTGCAAGGGGGAAGAAGACTACATAAAATACTAGAAATATAAAATACGTACCAAAGCATTTTTCAAACATAGAAATAATATGATTAGAAATAATATTATGTACTGTCGTAGTAATAGTAGCTCAATGTTTCCAAATAGGTATTTGCAGAATAAATGATTTTATTTCTTAATACCATATAGCCATATAGCAGCATAGCAGTACCTACTGTGATACTATCAAATCCTTAACGAAATGTATAAAGACTTACACTAAAGACATTCAGGTCCATTTCTACTGCTGACAGATTAGTTCATCGTAATTTATCTGTCAAACATCAATGACGTTGTCTTTCCTTATAACAATTCTGAAACAAACATCAACGCTGTCTCTTATGACAATTCTGAAACAAACATCAATGACGCTGTCTCTTTTGACAATTCTGAAAAAAGGAAAGACACCATCATTCATATTCCACTGAATAAGTGACAGCGGTGAAACTTTCCCTAAATCCTGATATGACAATCGACGCTTTAGGCGAGGCAAGTTAGGCAAGAATAATTGTGCCGTAATTTACCTCAAATAGGAAACAAGCTAGTAGTAATAGGGAACAAGGAGAGCAGAGATCAACGGTTAAGTGGCATTTTGTATGTCTAAATTACATAAGTGACGTAATAATACGGCTATAAAGTCAACCGTTTATGGCCGAAGGTGTTAGATAGACGTAAGCACTGGTACATGTTTTGCAGATTTCATGCTTTTGGATGTGAAAACTATTTCCGGGAGAAGGGTGCCAACAAACAACTATTATAGTGAACAAAACCAACTAGACTTTTGAATAATATTTACTTATTTTGTAAGGAAAAATCATGTTGCGCCTACCATACTTCATAAGCATAGGAAAATAATGAGTTAAAGTAGGTAGATGTGAACTGAGGCAAATTCGCTCCGCATAGGTTCCTAAGCAATAAACAAACACTGGTTAAAGTAGGTCTATATTCCTTTAATGTGTTCCCGATGTAATGTTATCAACCTAAGTAAATGATACAAATAATGTAAACGTAAAGTAAAAATACCATAAAAATACTGACTACGCACGATTCACACGAGCAAGCACGAAGCAGCACTCTGGTCTAGTTAGTATTTGCAATATGCTGAGAATAATGCTTCGCATGAGGAACCGACAAAATGGTAAAGTGTACAAAGAAGGTGCAATACTCTCTTTTTCTTCTTTTTTCTGGTTTGCTTCCTCTTAAACATAATGCTGGCCGGCATTTTATCATAAAAAGTTATTTTTGTAAAGACCTCAGTAAAGACACGCCAAAAGCAAAGACGATCAAAAAATTGCGTACTATTTAATTATTATTGACTTAACCACTCAACGCCGAACCGGCACTCGGGTGCCGCATAACAATAGATTTTCTATTGTGTCTAGTAATCCGGGGCTAGAAGGATTAAAAACGGTTCAATGACTATAGAACGTACTCATACGTATGTACATAAATGGTATTCTTATTCTTACTCGAAATGTTTTCTAGAATTTTTCTCATTCATAAAAGTTCTACTGTTAACTTGCGATCTGTTTGCCTTTGTAATTTTTAACATAACAAAAGATTATTTTCCTGAAAATGGTGATTTTTAACTGGTGTGTCATTGTTTTTAAAAATCCGTACACAGCACAATCGAACATTGTTCAAAGCACGTTTCGTTCCATATTATAAAACTATATTCAAAACGTTGTAAATTTTCAATACTTTTCTTCGAAACGCCAGACACCCATTCGTTTCACTGTTGATACAGATGTTTTGTATGAACAACAAGTATGAATAATGATACTTAAATGAGTAGTTGATGCAAGAGCCCCCAGTGTCGTTTCAACTGTAACAGTTAAAAGAACTAATACTAGAACATTATCAGTCCATAATAGGTAAACTCGCCAAAAATGGCGCTCAGGCTTGCCCTTATTATCTCGATCATCGCTGTTGCAAGTGGTGAGTACAAGTTTAAATTATTTGCTTTCCTGGCTTAAGATCTACAAAAAATAAAAAGCAAAAAATGCAGACACGTTTTCCCAACTATAAAGCCAAACTTTAAACAAAATCATAATGCATTGCTGTTAAATAGTAAAAAATATTAAAATATATTTATACAATGAGTGAAACTCGAGTCATACTTAGCTTTAATTTTCGTAAAATAAATTGTTTAAATAATTTTAAAAGCCACCCGATCAATCAAAACAATGTTTACTTATGCATAAATAATTTGATATCTCAATTGAAAAAAACTCAAAACTTGGAATACAACTTTGTTCCTCTGTCAATTTAAACCTTTTTTGTCAAAATCATTCCATAATTCTCTAATCGAATGCTTTCAGTATTTACTTGCACGAATATTTTGTTAATAATCTTCTACTTTAACAAATTATTGAATTATTTTTTTCTGAACTTATCATAATATAGTTTCTAACTAGAAACCGTAACGAGTTTGGTTGTAAGCTGCAATGAATAGAAACCACATTTGGAACGACTTCCACTTTCTAGATCGATCTGTGTATGGGATCAACACAAAGTCAGTTAAAGCCAGTATTTTTTTGTATTTGCCGATTTATTGAACAGGCGTGTTAACACAGTTGCTTGTGAAGTAGACCAAAATAAATAATAATCGTCAGAGTACAATAAAATAAATACAAAGCTTACGCTTGTTCTTCGCTGTATTTAATTTATATGTAACTAGTTTTCTTAAGTTATAAACTAAAAAATACATATTTTATCCAGTAACTTCAGCATTCCGTGAGAAAATAATTAGTTTACTTCTTTGTGAAGTTTCTTGAAACTTTGGGAAGGTTTTCCGCAAAGCTCCAAAAAGGGGTCTAGGGATTTTTAAAAAGAAGGCTTTGTAGAGACGGGTCTTTATTACAAATACATTGTCTGATTCTTGTATAAAATACATTTTACTTCAAGGGCGGCGCGGCGTTAAAATAAAGTTTTATCATGTCCTGTGATAAGCGGCAACTGTGTTTTGCGAGTATAAGAAAATTTATAGGATTTTCGATCCTAAAACTTAGTAAAAGAAGTCTGTATTTAATCGACGTGACTTTATTGGTAAATAATAACTATGTCCCTTTGTCTAGGCTGTAAAAATATTTATTAATATTTAATGCTTACACGAGTCACGTGGTGAGCGATACAGACAGTAAACCATAAAGTCTGTTCAAAAATATTTACGCAACATCCTACTAATATTATAAATGCGAAAGTCTGGATGTTTGGATGTTTGGATGTTTGGATGTTTAGATGTTTAGATGTTTGGATGTTTGTTACTCAATCACGCCTAAACAGCTGAACGGATTTAGATAAAATTATATTGGCACACGTATAGTTTATAACCCGGAATAGGACATAAGCTATAAAATTCCTTCGGGAATTCTTCCTACGGATTGGAAACGTCTCATTCCCGCGGGAATATCAATTTTGAAACTACTGAACCGATTTGAATAATTCTTTCACTGTTGGAAAGCTACACTATCCCCGGTAAATATAGGGTACTTTTGATCCTGGAAATGTGGGGGGAAGGGGGGATATTTGAAAAAAGAGATGACGCGCGGGTGAAACCGCGGGCGGAAGGCTAGTTGTAAATATTTTTATTAATCTGACAAAGTAATCGGAATGTCGAATATTGTATTCGAGTATGTGTTCGATTCCCGTGTGTGTGCATGTGTTTTTTTGTTTATACATGTTTGTAGCGAGTGATTCAAAATTAGAATCCTGAGCGCTAGCGACGGAATCAAAAGAGCACGAGGTGAAAAATCTTTGCACTCGAGTGCAACACGTAACTTTTCATTCCACCTCAGCGAGGAAATGACTAAATGCAAAAAAAGCAAATTGAAAAAAGAACACCAAGTAGGTTCCGAGTCTGAGTTTCAAACAAATTAAAAAAAAGTTGTACCTATGATATATTCGGCACCATAGAGGTAGCAGTAAATAGGCATGGAAATAAAATAGGTTTAATATTTTTTTTAATTTACAAACTTAGTGCACACGATGTTCTAAATTCAATTTACTTTATCCTCTAGAGAATAAAAACGGCTTTTCCACTCAGATATTGAAGATTAAAAATACTCTTTCCGAGATGGTGGGATGAAAAAGATATTACATACTTAATTGACATTATTGTTGCAGGATTTGTGTGGGTTGATTCAAACGCATGGAATCCGTAAGTAGTTAATTTTTTTTTAGATCGCAGATCATTTGTCAATAATTTTTAACGAACCTAAAATGAATTCTTGGTTATCTTTTTATTTAAATATTTTTAGATTATTTTTGAATAAGGTTTTTTATTTTTTTTTACTTTATGGGTTTTTATGAAATACGTTCGTTTTGATAATTTAATTGCAATAATAAATGTTTTGGTATATTTTTAATAAGTTAATTTCTTTTTCAGATTCGCACCGCTGAAGGTAAAAGTTCGATAATAATTCATTATTCTCAAAAAACAAAAAAAAGAGTTTTTTTTTTCAAATTTTTAACCACTCAAACGTCCGCGCGCGTTTCGCTAGGTTGTCAGGACAGTCCGCGAGTCACGTGATACGCGCAAAATAAAATCGATAGGAGACGTATGCTAAATAAATGCATAATACTCAGTAAATAACTCAAATATCGCAAAATGAAAAATACTAATGAAAGGCTCATTAGTTGACAATTTTTAGGCAATAGTTATGTTTGATTTTAACATTATATTCTATTAATGATCTTACAGTGAACTTTAAGAAATGCTAATTTTGTCCTAGTTTTCAATTTAAATATTTTTTTTATTAGATATTTTTGACGTTTACAATATTAAAACAATTTTGGGTTTTAGGTAATTTAATGGCCTTTCATTTGGAACCAAAATCCCATTATAAATCATCTTAAAAATATTACAAATAAAATAAAAACTAAAGCTACATGATCTGTGAAATCGAAGTTCACGTATGGTAAATTGTCTAATTCAGAATGAAATATGGAATATTTCAAGAAAGTATGGTAATAACCAGGCTATAATATTAATAAGTTTTCATATTAAAACATTTAATTACGATATAATATAAAAACTTTTTTAGATCTTCCAATTATTCACTAATAAAAACACAGAGTCACCGACCTATTTTTAATCAAAATTTTTACTTCAAAACTGACTGGAATCGCACATAATGTTATAAAATATGAAAATATGGAAGATTATAAATATTTTGATATACAAAACAATAGTATTTTATTACTTACGGCATGATTTCTCGAATAAAATAGCTGGAGTCACTCGCGCACTGATCCACAAAAACAACAAGCAACTTGACAATTTATTTTTTTTGTAGCCATGAGCCGAAGTTATGTTCCACTTGAAATAAGGTGTGGTACATATCATAGAGCGTCAAAAATCAGCAACACTACAGACTATAAACATCCACAGCGATAAGAAAAAGAAAAAAACAATCGGCGGGCGCGAATTCTTAAAAATGTAACTGTAGTTACACGGACTGTCCTGAGGTATATGGTCTCTGTAACTGTGGTTACAGTGGACGTATGAGTGGTTAGGATAATATAATAATTTTATCATACAAATATTTATTTTAAACACAAATTATTATTAGTTAAAATAAATATTTAATCAATCTCATTAAAAAAATAACTAAACTCGTTCGTCTTTGTAATGTCACACACACATACACATACTCATATTATTTACAGATGTTAAACAATATGTTCCCTAACGCCCCTAACGCCCCTAGGGCCCCCTCTTTCCCCTTCGGCACGTTCGGTATCAACTGGCCTAAGATACCGACAGAAAGCGACATCATAAATGCGAAGCCTGGACCCAATGGGGTCTACAATGGAGCAATGGTGAGGTCCAGCAGTGGGATAAGGAAAGATAAGGATGGGAACATCGTGAAGACCGGTGGAACTATCATGGTTTCCAATGACAATGGGAAGGTTAACAAATTCGAAAGTAAGTATATACAGAGAGATAATTTAAAAAAAATGCTAAGCTGTCAACCTACTTGAATCTGCCAAATTACCACAGGCCACAACCAATTTTTAGCTTGATATTTCTATGTTTTTTGACAATTTATGGCAGTTTAATGTGCTACTTACTGAACATTCGTCCACTACCCACTAAACTCCCCCGGTTTCCCCTTCACACCCGATTGGGACGAGCTGGTGCCAGCCTTGCTATTGACCAGCCCATCCCCGGGTACCCCGACTTGAGAGGCCTCAAGTCAGGGTGGCGCCTAGGGAGGCCACCCGAGAAACTAGGTGGCCCTCACACGAGGGGGTCCTACTCGCGCTCCCGCTCCGCTGCCTCCTTCTGTGACATTACTTGCTCGCAGAAGGAGGCGGCCGCCTCCCACGCACTCCTGTTGGCGACCATGGCACGAACCATGGTCGCTAACGAGAGGCGTTCTCCGCCTAGCGCCGCGATTAGTTCGCGGCGCTCGTGTCGCCAGACCGAGCACTCAAGGAGAGTGTGCTCAGCCGTGTCGTCGCGGCGTGAGCGTCGCAGTGCAGTGATGACATCGCGGCGACTCCTCCCGACGGAATTCAGTTTAAGTACTGTTTAAAGTCAAAGATGAGTATGTGAGCACATTAGGCAATTAGGCGCTACAAGGTGGGAACTGGCTAATACCTTTCCGGTGTGAAGACGAAAACGGGGTAATTTTGTGGTCTCTGAAGATAAAAGTCCTTAGTCCCATACACGGCCGCAGGTGTCGCTAGCATGCGGTAAGGGACATAAAAGCATTGTCCTTAAAAACACAAATTAAGCAATGTTTTTTGATTAGGCGTGCCACAATGCCTCAGAAGCCACCTACCATCAGTGGGATGGGAACCTGTCTGCCAACTAAAGTAATATTAAAATATATTCATAAAAATCGTCTTTTTTTTCTAGCTGGAACTCCGCCAGACCCTAACACTCCTATTTGGTAAGTACTTAGGATTGTGAGATATAACATTTAAATGTTAATTTAAAAATATAATAATTTTTAAATATACTTATTTCTATTTCAGGTTCCCTCAGATAAGAATATAAAAAGTTTCAGAAGAAAATATTAAATTTAGCTATAATGTTAACAAAAATACAAAAACATAAAACACTATACATAATTACACATATTCATAAATATTAAGTATAAATATTTGATGCAATTGGATATAGGAAAATAAGGTAAATATTCAATGGACATCGCAAAGACGAACTCTTAATATTAGTAGTACTTAAATTTTGACGAGCCATTTGGTGTAATGGTGGAGAAATCTGCTACTACACCAATGGTCGCGGGTTCGATCCCCGCACGGTACAAACATTTGTGTGCATGAAAATGTCTGTTTGTATCGGTCTGGGTGTTTCTATGTATAATAAGTATTGTATTTTAAAAAAAAGTATATGTATTAGTAATGTTTATCCTTTGTCTGGCACCCATTGCACAAGCTGATGCGTTTGGGGCTATATTATTTTATTTATTTATTATATTTTATATTTATTTACATAAAATAATATATAATTTCTTTTGTATAGTTTTGTTAATTTGTTTCAGATAAAGGTAATTAATATAATTACAATAGGTATATTATTTTTCTTTCACTCCATAAAGACGTATTAATGTCATTTTTGGTAGTAGGTATGTAGTTAATAAAATAAACCTTTCTTTTGTGATTATGTTGTGGAATTAATAACCAATCCAAGATTTAAACTTAAAAGCTCTAACCCAATGGGCCATTCAACCAAGTTGCGTTCAAATTATGTAAACATAGGATACGAATTTTCAAAGTTAATTATTCACTATTAAATAAATTAGGTTTACATATTTGTATTCGATTTTGTGCACCAAATATGCATTGAACATCACTTAGTTTGTACACAGGCATTATTTTTAGGACCTCAATAACATAACAGCTAATGCTTAATATAATCAAATAATATTTGTTTCTTTAACAGATACCAGACCCGCCTAGAGCGCCAGAAGCGCCACGTATGCCAGACGCACCTCGTATGCCAGAGGCACCGTGTATGCCAGAGGCACCACGTATGCCAGAGGCACCTCGTATGCCAGAGGCACCTCGTATGCCAGAGGCACCTCGTATGCCAGAGGCACCTCGTATGCCAGAGGCACCACGTATGCCAGAGGCACCTCGTGCGCCAGAGGCACCACAGATGCCAGAGTCACCACAGCCTGTGCATTTTCCCGATATTGACATAAAGAATTACCAACCTGGGGAGAATGAGAACTTCGTCTCAGTCTCCCAGTCTTCGTACAGTCACTCTGCCGAGATAAATGGTGTCAAGTTTGAAGGAGCTGGTTCCGACACTGTTGTCAATAACAATGGGGAAGTGGATCAAGAAGCAATTCATTACGTTAAAGGAGACAAGGTTTAAGAAGAGTAATACCACCCTTTGAAAAAAACGTTGACTAAAGACGACAACTACACTGAATTTTTTGTTAATCTCGAGGGACTTATTTTCCAATTAGCACTACTCGTATTCAAAATGTTAATTTAAAATGCATGTTTTATTGATTTTTAAGTAATAGTTTCAGCAATAAAATTTTGTGTACCACCTAAAATTTTTGCCGACTCATTCCTATGTATTTACCTTTCAATTACGCGCATTAGGTAGTTTACATCGAAAACAAAAAGTAAAAACCTTTCCATATTAATTAAAGAGAAACATACACAAAATCAATAATATTGGGCAAACTAATTATAATAATATTTATTTATCTGTATGTTATGCATTTGAGGCACAGAGAGGATCTGAAATCGTGGTAACTTTCTCACTTCTCTGAAAATATTTATAATGAAGCTTCTAAAACTGTTTTTACATATGAAAAAAAAACGAGTAAAACAATAAAATTTATGCCATTAAGTTAAATTCGGAATAGTTAAGGCGTTTGTGATAAAAAAAAATGCTTCTTCAGGTTAAACTTGAATAAGATCAGTAAGGAAAAAAAAGTTTAAAAATGTCAAGAATCCTTGATTGATGATTCTAAATATTGAAAGAAAAAATCAATGAATTTGTCTTACAATTCACTTCCCACAGTAAAATAGGGACAGTGGCCTCTTACCATCAGGCAAGCTGTAAGCATAAAAATCTGCCTATATACAGTTTGAACTGGACTGCTGTTGGTCAATTAAAGAAAAAAATGTTTTATAAATTTTAATTTTTTTGCCACGTCAGTGCCGAAGGGTAAAAAAGGTACATTTAGTCACTAAAGACGTCTCAAATGTAGGGTCTGAAGTTTCTCCACATCTGTATAACTTACCCATTTAAAACAACATCAAATTTTAATGTGTGTGGCCTAATTGACGAGTCAATTGGTGTAATGGTCGAGAAGTCGGCTATTACCACCAGAGGTCGCGGGTTCGATCCCCGCACGGCACAAACATTCGTGTGCATGAACATGTCTGTTTGTATCGGTCTGGGTGTTTCTATGTATAATATGTATGTATTTACAAAAAAAAGTATATTAGTAATGTTTATACGTTGTCTGGCACCCATAGCACAAGCCATGCTTAGTTTGGGGCTAGATGGCGCTGTGTGAATAATGTCCAGAGATACTTATTTATTTTATATAAAACGCAGTATATTAAGTTTAGACCCAAGAGGCATTCAGAACTAGAACCTCGATCCCAAAAACTACTGTAGTAATACTCAAAATAAATAATAATATCAGCAGCACTCTCTCAAGTTTCGGTCACCAATGCCGCGTCCAAAATTATCATCAATTTAAGAACCTTTAATGGAAAATTATCGAAGCTTCAGCGAGCTCTAAAAAGTAGTATAATTATGTAGGTATGACTAATTGCCTATACCAAAATTCTCCATTGAAAATTGATACTTCTGGGAACCACATTATTTTCTAAAACAACAAAAGTACGCTGGTCACGTTGTATTCAATTTTCCATTAAACATACAATTATCTTTCCAAGTAGTCTCGACACTACAATTTTACTCGTATACATTTATGGATGAGCATAGCACAAAACCTACTGTCTTTTTAAAAAAACAAAAGATCTGCATTAATTATATTGCCACCGTTTTTCACCTATACAAATTTTAATTGCTCACATTTCTTTAGTCAATATTCATGAGGAGTACCTATAAAGAACAAGAGTAAAAGAGACTATCAGATTTTTAAACCAGAATAAAAGGAAAAATAGAAAAAAGTTACCAACCAATTCTTATTATTATGTTTGACGTGACGATTAATTAAACCGTATGTGTCATTCTTACTTTAAATAGACGGGTGCGCCCAGAGGTGCGCTAAACTTTGTTCCTATGAGCTAAATAAAACGCGGATTTTATTGCGACACAAATGGGCTGCCGCTAAGAAGACTATCAAAAAAGCTCTCAGTTCGTCTATATTATTTCATATTATCTGTCAAACTTTATGATTATTTATGTAATAAGTAAAATAAACTCGTTAGAAGTTAGGCAAGCGCTGTAACACTCCCTTTACATGAACAGGCTGCATGTTTATTAACTAAACTTACCTTCGGAAACCATACGCGTAGTAGAGACAGCCATATTAAAAGACAACGTGGGGAAAACAAATAATGAAGAATGGACGACTAACAGCAATCATAGACGTTAAAAATTATTATTTCCATGAGTGCAATATAATTTTGAATTTGGAATGCAGACTTGAAGTGGATTTACACGTGTCGTTATACATCACAAACTGTCAATTCCAAACATTTAGTTGCAAACAGGCTATCAAAACATGTCCCTTTACCTAACTAGTTTATACTAGTAATGCGTGAAAGTTTTCGTTTCCGATAACCCTCTTCAAATTGCAATAAGTAACGTTTTTAATCGTCTTTATTAAATAACGCGTATTTTATTGTAACTAGTAGCATTTTATTTCATTAACATGTGCTTGTAGACTGTGACGTATAGGTTCACTATCGGCTAATTAATGGCATATAAATATTAACGACGTCGAAGATACGCGGACTAATTAATCATCATGTAAATGGACACAAAGAAATAAGCATTTGCGAAAGACAAACGGAATTAGAAGAGCAAGAAAGACAAAAGAAAACATCTGATTAAACTTTAGGGACTGGGGAAGTACGGTGTTTCATGTGTCTGTTGCCGGCCCAACTCGATTTCAAGTTACTACACTAGGGATCCCTTTTTTTCGCATAACTTTTTTTGTCCTAATTTTATTTGTCATAACGGGTTTGGCATAATTTTTTTTGTCATAATAATATTTTGTCATAATTGTCCTTTCGCATACTGTTTTATTAAGCATAAATATCGTTTAGACTAATGTTTTTTGCCCTAATTTTGATTCGCATAATTTTTTTAGACATTGTTTATTTGTCTACAAGTTATTATAGTGTAACAGTAGGTTAAGGTGCGGCGGGGGTGGCCCTTGGGCCACCCCTAAGCCGCCAACATGTTTATTTATATAGGAAAAGTATTTCCAAAAGTTATGGCTTTCGAATATTATGCTTAACAATTATTATGCTAAAAGAAAGTATGTCTAAAATAATTATGCCTATAAAGTTATGCCAAAAGAATATTATGCGTAACTATTATTAGGATAAATAAAAGTATGCCATGTTAAATTAGGACAAAAAAACTTATGCGAAAAAATAGGGAACCTACTACACTACTACTACAGTACTAAGGGGGATATCGACTCGGATGGAAATCTTTTGTGTTTTCACTATAATAAATATTCTATGTTGACTTAAATAAGTTTGGCCTAGGCCAAACTACATATTAATGTACATAGTTTGTCCTGAAATCTGGTTTGGCCGGTAACATTTATCAATAAAATAGGCGCCTTGTTGTGCCCTGAATATTTTTCGGCTTTATGGATAGATCGCAAAAATTACGGTCACACGGCATGATTCCAATTTTATTGTTGATGAAAATTCATGTTGGGTATATCATAAGAGAATTACCTCATAAGCCTAATAGTTATTTTTTATAGGTTTAATTATTAAGGGCCTACTTCACCACTGACAAAAATATCGTTATACATTATAATATCTGTCATAACATAATATAACAAAGATGAGGTTTTGTTATTTGAATATACAGCATCTAAGCGATAAGGACATAAAGATGGATGTTTACCCTTTCACTCATAAAGTAATGAATTGATTTATAAAAAAACTCTGCAGTAATATAGGTTATAGTTATACATAAGAATAGCATGTAGGGAACGATTAATAAGCTAGCTATATATTAGATAATATTTGCATGCGATAATTCAAAAATAATTATTTTATAAATTTTTGTACTGGTTTACCCCACTATCCTCTAAATATTTACTATAGAAGTCTGAGCTATGTGTTGCGGTAATTTAGTATAAGTTCAGCTACACTAGAAGTGAAGATCATCAAATTTCAAAATTTAAGCAGAATTAAAAGTTCGAATTTCCGTAAAACCAAAATGTCAAAAATAGTTATTATTTTAGTGATTGCTGTGGCTGTGTTTGTCAATGGTAGGTTTTTGTGAATATTTCGAAGGACAGTTTGAAATTAATTATTATTTTAGTGAAATCTTGGGACCACAAAGAGACGGGTCAACTATATTTGCGTAAACCAGACTATTATACCCCTTGTGAATACTTATTAACATAATTATTAGTTCGAAGATGGCATAAGGAACCGCGTTCGCAATCCTTGTAAAAAAGGCTCCAAATAATAGTTTTTGGAAAATTATTATTTTTTGATGGTTGTTTGGTTTAGTGATATTTTTTTACGAATGTTGTCATGTGATGTAAACAATTGTTAATTGTCATGTGATATTATATACTTTCGGCTTAGTGAAGTTTTGTAAGGATTCGTGTTATCAACAATTTCAACATTAAACAATATTAAAATTGGGGACAACGTAATTTATAATTAATTAAATGAAATCTTTTATAATTCTTTCCTTACAATTCATATCAACTGATTTCTTTATGTGTAAATCACACACACAGTGCAACTGATCCTTTTAGTTACATACGAAAACAACTTTATACGCCCTTGCTTGGCATCACCAGTTTGGACAGTGAGACGTTATCCCTAAGCATAAAAATTGGAATATGTCTTCAGCTTCTAAACATTACCAATGCCAAAAATTACGTTGATATGTTGCGACGTGAAAGAACGACACACAAAAACATCTTATTTATTTTATCCCATGGGAACTAAAAATTATCCTAAACCGGACACATCTCGGGTTTGTGATCACCAATCTGCTGTTGGCAAGCGTGATAATAAAGCCAGTACTTATCATTATAGTGATAAATATTACATGATAGAGGCATTGGCTCTGGGGACAATAAATGGAAAATGTTTAAGTGTCTATAATACGCGTAATACGCTGAGCGTATTATCATAGAGCTCAGTGATAATACTGATGACAAAAAGTCATACCAGTGAAAGGATTATTATTCAAAATTCACCTGAGTATCTGCAATTCTGCATTATGCTTGCATAAATACCTAACCCCTAATAAACTTTTGCATTGACATTAATTCTATTCAGAATAATCCTGAGGCAGAATAGGCCTTATCTCAATTTTAAGATAGTGTGGTGGAGGAAAGGAGGCAAATAACTAATAATTTATTTCTACTAAGTAATAATATAATTTAATGGAAAAATATGTACGTAAGTTTGTTATCAAAGCGTCACGGATGGGTATCTTATTATAATATATTATCTGCGATAGTTACCTAAATTTTGGTATAATAAGATAATTGCTAAGAATGGGTAGGAATATTTACTCTTACAAGGAAAAATTACTGAACAGATTTAGATATGAAACTTACAAAAATATTTTTTAATTTATCAAAATAACACGTAGGCTATCTTTTTTTTAACTTACCAAGCCTAGCTAGCGGAAGTTAATGTAAAGATAAATTACCTATTATGGTATTTTTATTATACTAAGTCAGTTGACAGACAGACTCGCAGCCCACCTGTTGGTAAGCAGCCACTGCGGCCTACTCCATTGAGGGACACTTCGTCGGGAAGCGTCGCTCAATGTGCTGCCAGACTGTAGACTCATCTGATCTTCGAGCCTTTGATTTGAAGTGTACTGGCTCCCACATTAATACTGCCGGAACACAGCCAGAGCTATTATGGCGGCAGATTTCACCTGTGGCTAGCTAGCCAGTCGGACTCTGAAAAAGCTCTACCACCAACCAGACCCTAGCAGGAATCGAACCCACGACCCCCGGGTTTAATACCCGCGCGGCTTAGCCACTGTTCCACGGAGGCGGTATTGAAGTAGTTTGAGATCCTGGGAAGGAAGGACATAGTCGTTTATTATTATGATGACAAGCGTGATAGGTCTGCGTCATTGCTAAGTTAGATTATCTGTCATATACGGAAATAAGTACCTGATTCTAGAGAAAACAAGACACCTGTATTTTCGTAAATATATCGCAGAACCAAAACACTTCTTTCTCCGAGCACTTTGTACTGAATTCGGTTCTGGTTTTTGTGGTCGCAGTTCAATTCCAACCTAACATCATACAAAGTGTTGGTCAAAACCTATATTGACTGAACGTCTGGTACTCTGGTCTTTAAATCAGTCAATAAGGTTATTGACTGAAGGTGTCGGTCAATATCCTTATTGACTGATTTTATCTATGAAAATCAGTCAATAAGAATATTGACTGACACCCTCAGTCAATAAACTTATTGACTGATTTTACCGGTCAATAAGGATATTGACTGGTTAAGAGTTTTGACTGTAACACATACATTGAAGACGTCGTGTTAACCATCAATTGTAAAATGACTGTGTAGGTTTCCCCAATCTTATGGGCAGAAGTCCAGGACTTTTTTTCTTTTTTTTTCTTATAAAGCCTTTATAAAGGTGGTAAGCTCAAAAGGAAAGGTTAAACGGGTCGAGCCATTTCGATCACAAAATCAAAACAAAATATTATGCATTATTCATGTAGGCTTCAAAGATGCACTTATGAATCGGCAGCCATTAATTTTAATAAAACTCAAAGGTGACTGACTGACTGACATAGATAGATATCAACGCACAGCCCAAACCACTGGACAGAACGGGCTGAAATTTGGCATGCAGGTAGATGTTATGACGTAGGCATCCGCTAAGAAAGGATTTTGATCAATTCCCACCGGAACAGGAACCACGCGGGTGAAACCGCGGGCGCCCGCTAGTAGACTGACTTTACCACCGGATTCGGAATTTTGCTATCTAAGTAGGTATAGCTTTTTATCGAGAAGAAAAAAGATAAAATTATCGACTTTTTAACCAGTATTTTTTTATTTACTTTCAGGTAAATTTCAATCACAAGAAGATTTTCTGAAACACGCCCATGATAATTTGTAAGCATGAATTGTTAATTATTATAATAATATTCAACATCTTCAGCCTTATACGTTCCCACTGCTGGGACACAGGCCTTATCTCAATTGTAAGATAGTGTGGGCCATACTCTACCACGCTGCCATGGCCCAGTGCGGGTTGGTGGAGGGATAATAATAATATTATACCTACCTATTTATGGAAAAACCAAAGAAGTATCTGTTTGGTCTGTGTAAAATAGCGCATATAGCACATAAAGCAAAGAATCTGGCGATATTTGCTTTAGCTTTAGAAGAAAAAAGTTCCGTTAGTTCCTATTTATGCTCTACCTACAAAGCCATTTTTTTTAAACTGTGATAGGACATTAATGAAGAAAAATCGAGAACCGTTCTTGAATAATTAAGTTTTCTTGTAGGGTTGAATTCCACCTAGAACTATACAATATGACAATTGTATGATCGGCGTTGTATGGCTTATGATAAATGGTGCAATATTTTAGCTCTCTCTGGATCGTAGAATCTTTCCGAAATCCGATCCTTTATTTCTAATTGATGCCTGTAAGACACAGTAATTACTTAATAAAGCAAGTAGGTACAGTAAATAATATGCGCGTGAAAAAATCAGACGACAGTTGTTTTACGAGTACCTAAATAAGTTACATTTAAATTAATTACTATTTTTAGTTTTCACTCGCATTTTTAATCTCGCGTAATGCGTAGCCACGCACCCCACCAGATATTATCATTTATTTAAACATTAATTTAACACGCGTATGTATTGATAATAAAACTAATTTCCAGTATTCACGTGGCTTGATTGGTAGGCACATTCGATAAAAATATTTCTGACACCAAAAGTAAAAAACTAATGCTCAGGAAAGATCTATTTTTATCTGACGTGACGCTTTAGACATTTTCTGCCCAAGGATTTTTTCTTTTTCGTACATAATTATTCGTACATAATTATGTGTCTTACGGAAATAATTTCGTAAATAATAATAAAACATCCTCGGTCGGTGCATCATAATTGATGCAACATACAGTTTAAATTAATTATCTTATACTAAAGCGAGCACCGACTCTTCCCTCTCAAGTGTAGGAAATTTTTTATCAAATTTTATGTCGATCATAAGTGTCGGATTTGTAACCCTGTTAAATTCTATATTATAAATAATGTAGAACTGAAAAAAAATGTTCTCTCTAAAATATACTAACGCCTACATCGACTTTAGTAGCAATACAGCCTTGTTGCCACTAACTTCTCGAAGTCAAATTATCTCTACAAAGGGCAACACGCCCCCAGACCTGCGCTTGAGATGGCTACAAACACCTGATCAAGGGCAACTTAAACATAACCTCAGTTGCTCCCCCAAGTGGCTGAGGTATCCTTAAAGGATTTTTTCACTATAAAAAAAGGTCTACAGCGGTTAAACAACATGGATTTATATTTTGTTGAATATGTATTTTTTGTTTCCGTATGGAACCCAAGTTATAAATTTATAAAATTTTGCTCTATTTAGATTTTATTCTTCATTTCAGATACCTGACTTTCCCTGATGCACCTGTGGTAAGTTGAAATATAAAATACAAACTCTAACTAGACTCAATATTAAAGTTCAATGGACAAACATATAACGTTTAACCCCAAAGTAAAAAATATAGCATGAGCACCTGTTAAAAGTATTAGAAACACCACAAATTACTGTAAGTCCAACAATAAAACCTACATGGTATCAGACGTCGCTTTTATCAAATAAAAGGTGGTATTCGAACCCATGACCGTATGTGCCTGTGATTAACCCTAGCAAATGCGCCATCGGGCCAGTCATAATAATATTGGTACTTAAATACTAAAATTTTTGCGTTTTAGTACCATCCTATCATAATTTTAATATTATTCTTTTCAGCCATCGTTTGAATTTTATACATTATAAGCTACGTATTTGTATACAAAAAAAAAATATAAATGCATTGTTTATCCATTATCTGGGACCCATAGTCGAAGCTAAAGCTAATAATCCACACAGCACTATATGTATAGACTCAAACTTTTTGTTATGTTTTAGAATATTAAAAATCGTGTCTAAGTCGTATACTTTGGCTCTAATTTAATTCTCGCAAGTTTAACTGAAGAATATTATTAGAGTATTGCCGTTTGAAAAACATTAATTTTACAGCCACCTCAACCAATCGCAATCGTAACACTTATTTTATTTTACAGCCGCCTAAACCAGTGGCAAGCGCTGCCGAAATAAAAAGCCTCGATGGCGGAGATGGCGCCAAGGTGTCTGGCAATTTTTCAAGCAGCTCTTCTTCCTTCAAGTCGGTGAATGGTGACCCAGTGAAGAACAAGGCTCATGGTGAATCTATCAAAAACAACAACGGCAAAGTTAATGAGTCCTCCTACTAGACAAGGCATGAATTCTCTCAAATATAAACCGTAGCGTTTAACTGTGTAGGTTTCGGTAGCAGATCGAAAGAGGTGACATTTACGTATCAGAGCTGGTATACATGAACTAAATATTAATTAAGATAACTCAGTTAACAAAGAAAACAACAAAACGGTACCGCGGAGGGTGTGGCTTCAAAAAACCCGACGAAGATTTGTTTGTTTGATCTTAGCCGACAGGACATCACGAGTGCAGATTAATCACAGGTGGCATACCATCTCATTGCATGTTTTGCATTTGTGTGAGTTTTGTTGGTGTGAATATTATATTGAAGAGATAGTATGAAAGAGCCCGCTTCCATGTTTTTTTCTTCGTGTACTGAGACAATCCAACTGAATCCCCGCTCCAATACTAAAGGAACCTATTCGGTTAATCGCTACGCCTTCTAGCAACCATTTCGGACTATTTATGACAATGATATGAAAGCTCTAGCCATTGTAAGGCAAACTAAAATGATGGACCAATGAATGCCAATTACTGACTTGATTTATAGTGAGATCAAAAAAAGCCTATTCTGAAAATCTTTTTTTACCTTTCATTAATTTTTAACGGTGCAGAATGGATTTAAGTGGTGTTTGTACATATTAGACTTATAATATGTACATAATAATTTTCATTGTAATGAAAACAATTACCCATGACCACATCTTTACTCAACCAGAAGTAAAGGTTTCACCGCTGTCAGATAATTTATTTTGTCAATTTTAAAAAGATCTATAAATTATGAAGAACCTATCTGGCAGCTATCAAGCCCTAATAGTTAATACCATTCGAGTCTCTAATACTCGTATATCGATTAATCGATGTTGGATACACATTTTGTGATTTTGTTGTATCATTTAGCTGTGAAGATAGCAGCCCAGCTACCCTAATCTGTCTCATTCCTTCAACCAATTTTCATCTTTATTAAATAGAGTTCTATTTCAATTAAGATTTTTGACAGATGGGGGTAGGTTGATGAGCAGCGTATTATTTAGTTTAACTGTTACTACTGTCTGAAATAAATTACCGTTTAAAGAAAAAAAATACACACATCTATTTTGCATATAATTTAATATTTTTTAGATAGAAAAAACTATTTTTTTTTTTGTAACAAAAGCTTACATAGATGAGAATATGTTCACTTGTACGGTGGCATTAAAAACCCAATGGTATAGCCAAAAAGTTTTTGAAAATAAATTAGTTTCTGGAGCCAAGAGCTCAGACTAGCACTAGCAAATCATTTAACAATAGTTGCGATCTTCTAGTTAAAACTACGATCAGAAATCATTAACACGTAAGAATAATGCATTATATTATAATATTAGTTATTATAAAACATAGAGTAGAGGCGGAGGCGTTTTTTTTACTCTATGTTATAAAATCTCTACCGAGAGTTTTTGAACATTGTACATTACGCTAAATTATTACTATTTTTTATAAAAATAACAAATAAATGATATTGTAGTTGTCACGATTCATTTCAATGTCATAAAATCTCGAAGCCTTTAACGTGATATTAGTAGAGCTAAGACATAAATGTGTAACGATTTTTGATGTACGGAAATTTAATAAAAGAACTTGCGATTCAATACGTTATTTTATTCATACTAGACTGATCTACCACCATCACATCAACCCACCTGGCTGTACATTGATGACACTTCTCCAAGAAGCGTCGCTCAATGTGCAGCCAGACTCATCTGATCTTCTTTCTTTTTTGTCAACATCTTTTACTCTGAGGCACTGATATCATTTCATTAAGCAGGCAGGCACGAAACCTTCTTGATGGTAAGCAATCACGGCAGCCTTTATCAATGAGGTTTTTTTTTTAACAAATTAGTTGGCAGACAGACACGCAGCCCACCTGATGGTAAGTGGTCACTGTGGCCTATTCCATTGAGGGATACTTCACCAGGAAGCGTCGCTCAATGTGCTGCCAGACTGTAGGTTCATCTGTCTTCGAGCCTTTGATTTCAAGTACTGGCTCCCACATAAATACTGCCGGAACATACCCAGAGCCATTATGGCGGCAGATTTCACCTGTGGGGTGGTAGCAGCCAGTCGGACTCTGAAAAAGCCCTACCACCAACCAGACCCTAGGCGGGAATCGAACCCACGACCTCCTGGTTTTATACCCGAGCGGTTTATCCACTGTTCCACGGAAGCGGATTTAAACAGGAAGCAACTAAATGTGCTGCCATATAATAACGTGGGCTCCTCTGAATTTTGGTTTCAACTAGACTAGCCAGTGCACTGACAACCATTAAATATTGCCGCAACACGGCAATATTTTGGCCAATTTTTTTCTGTGGGGCTGGTAAAGTGTCTAAAAAGTCCTGCCACCGGCCAAACCCAAGTTTGAAATCAAATCCACAACCTACGGGATTTATGACCCGAATGGTGTAAGTTGTAATCACTGTTGTACGAAAAAATTTACAGTAGTTTTCAAATATACCAAAAACGGCTGGTTATATACTTTTCATGACTGCATGGTATACAAAACATTTTTTGTCCTGTTTTAATAACGATCGAACCCGCCCGCGACCTCTGGTGTAATAGCCGACTCTCGACCATTACACCAAAAGGCTCGTCAATAAATCCTATAATAAATAAATCCTATAATATGATTTTTTATTGAATAAGAGCGACACTATGCTGCCTTAATGACGACTGTATGTGTGTATAGGTACAATTTAATCCTCTACAATTCTAATTCCTCTCGTTTAATTGTAGACCGAATAGAGAATTTATCGTTCTACGCTGAATATTTTTCCGCATCCGTTTTCCTTCAAACTTATATAAGTTTACAGTTTATAAAATACATTGACAAACCATTGCAATCAACTTAATTAATACACACTTCGATTTTCCCTATTGAAAATTTAATCATTTTGCTTACAATTATAATGTTTATTATCACCATCAGGGATAAATACACCACTTATGAGAGATTAAACTGCATAATCTGCGATTCCTAAAGGTCAGTTGGTTCGACAACAATAGTTACTTTTCCTGTTCTTGACGTCGTCAATATACCTATAATATCTTGAAATAAAAAGCGAATGGGGCTAAATTTTGTACATTTGTAACTTTATTAGTGGTAGGGCCTTGCTGTTTCACAGTACGAATGGGCTGGCTAGTCAGGGGAAATACCACCCTCTCACATAACATAACACCAGCGCGAAATAATAGTCACTACTATTGTGTTTCATCTGGATTGTGAGAGTTCCGGAGGCCCACACCCCCCATACCCCCATATAGGCCGGCTTCAGCGTACCCTTTGGTGTTGCAGATGTACATGGCCCATGGGCGGCGGTGATTGCTTACCATCAGGCGACCCGATGGCTCGTTTGCCACCTCTTACATAAAAAGAAACACTAAACTAGGGCGGTTATCCCACTGCACTGCGCTCCGTCGTTAAGTGTGGGCTGGGCAGATAACTTATTTACAGTGTATGTGAATATGAAGTTGAAATATTAAATTCAACCTTAACGACAGTGTAACGTGGTGGTGACGGTGTAACGTTTTACAAAACAATTGCTGGTAATCTTGTTCCTTTTGTAGCACTAGACTTCGATTATCATCAATGAGTATTGCTATTTGCAAAATTCCAGATTCGACAGGCGTATCCGACGTTGAAATATCCACAATGGTTGTCTACATACTATGAACCTTTGACGTCCATAACCAGAAGTGCTTGATGTTTGTTGCTAAAATCACTGAGAGTGAGAACTAATCGATCAACTTTGTCTACGATTTGCGTACATCACGTGCGAGTACATACGACTTCTCATTATAATGAATGAAATTTGAAAGAAACGCGTACTGGCACTAAACCTTTCATGAAATATTGAAATCGTTGATTTCAATGGTTGACTTGTTTTGTTAAGTTTAAATTTATTTACAAGACCAGCCACATTTTTTGCGCAGGACAGGACTAACCAGGTTCACCATGACTTTGTCAAGCAGGATTTAGAAGCGGGGCAGGAGCGAAAGCGGCGAGATGCTTTGCATGGAATCTCATAGACCCGTCCTCGAAAACAGCGGGAGCGGGAGCGAAAGCGGAAGCGCCCGCAGGTACACTGCGGTCACCGCTTGCGCGAAATTCGAGGCCGAGGCCTAAAGGTGTTTCTCGCCATCAACGAAACTCTCCCACTCCAACTTGTAGCGATTAGCCAACTTTAATTTCAGGTTCATTATTGTAAGGCATTCTGGAAATGATTCTATTCGAGCATTGCGCTAGTTACAAAGACGTATTTAAAATAATAGACGTTGACATAACCAAATAAATATTTATGCAAATTGTGTGTTTTACAAACGTCCTGATTCAGTTTTGGATGTATTTTTTTTTGGTTTAAGAATAACAATAACCTAGGTAGTTAAGGCTAGTAGGTACAGGACTTCAATATCACAACGTTCATGATTTAAAAGTACTACGTATTTTTATTTCCTGACAGATATTTCTGAACAAAGTGTCCGAATGAAGAATTCAAACTTTAAATCATACTTGTGGAGGCAGTATTTCCGGTGGCAAAGAAGCATAATTATGTCAGTTTTTTACATCAAGTAAAATAGTGTCTGAGGGACACTAAGATTTTGTGAATATCCCGCTGGTCGGGAAGACCCCGCATTATCTTCGGCCAACCTCAGTCAGCAAAATGAGGACGAGATTAGAAAAGTCTTTATAGCAAAGTGAATTAAAAATTAAAACTTGCACCATTCAATTATTTTAAAGTGCCTAAAGCTCATACATTTATTTCAGTTTTATTGCTTGTTCAAGTGTGAAATGTGCCGGATAATGTATCTTTTCCGAATACTTGCTAGTCCGGTCATACTGGATAATCTCAACAATTAAATCACTGACCAGCATGGTCATATCTATCATAGTGCATTAACGAGCGTGCATGCACATGTACGGTCAACAGCACATCACGGTTAACACTTGCAGTTCGATAATAGCACTTACGCCCCCGACATAAGAGTGGTACAAAGTCCAAAGTGTTACGTCTGACGTGCTTTTGACTGTACCTACACTGCCTATTTCCTTATTCTCTAGTCTAAAGAGGGAGCAGAAGACCACTCGGCTTGAAGTGATTTTTTAAAGAATGGTGGTGTTAACACCTCTGGATCTTAAATTTCGCATTGTATCATGTACAGTCAAAAGCACGTCAGACGTAACACTTTGGACTTTGTACCACTCTTATGTCGGGGGCATAAGTGCTATTATCGAACTGCAAGTGTTAACCGTGATGTGCTGTTGACCGTACATGTGAAGAGGTACAGCTTAATTACCTAATTTCGTGATGATGAGAGGTAAAAAATAGAAAGAAATCACTAATGGCTTTCAAAAAAAAGATATTAAGAAAGAAATACTCAGACGTCATCATCGTTTATTGTTGTAGGGACTATCGGAATGCACTAAATATTACTTTTACAACCAGCCTGTCGACACGAACGTAAGATTGCAAGTCAGCGAAATGTCCACGTGTAAGCATCGGCTTCAAAATTCGTCATGCACAGGCACTGCTGAGGCAGAGGCAGCCAATCAAATGATCGATCCTAATTTGCGCTAGCAAAGTATTTGTCTCTGCTAGCATTTAAACAACACACCAAGACAGTACATTCGGCCGAGGTCCCGAGACGCCTAGCTCAGAAAAAGATCTTCCTGTTTCACTGATGTCATGGCGGCTAGTGACTTTCATACATCAGATTACCTATGAAATGTATGCTATTAAAAATATTTTAATATTATTAGGGCCCTAGTAGAGGCGCGAGGCGAGGCAGACCACCAGCCCGAATGGTCCGATGACGTCGTGAGAAGATAGCCGGGGTCAACTGAATAAATATGGCAGAGGGCCGGAACAGCTGGCGTGACAGAGAGAAGGCCTATACCCAACAGTGGGTCGACACGGGCTGAATAGTTGTTTTATTTCTTTGGGCTTTTTAACAGATCACAAGAACGCTTATAGACTGAGGGATAGTAATAAAATATACTTAAGAGAGATAACCTTACAGTTAATGACCGTCCATACCGCCCCACTGTCAATATGATAGGGAGAGGAAAACAAACCTCTAGCACTAGTGGTACCTATATTTAATTGTAAAATCGTACCATATTATAATAACGATTGAAGAAGTCTATGTTACGTTTGGTACAAATAGGATCAAATATTTTTACGTTGTTAAAACAGGACTTAATTATATGTTTTAATGAAGAATCATAAGTGTTAACCAACAAGATAGCCGCACTGGCTCCCATTAATATTTTATAACATTAAGTTAATGTCATTAACCTATATTCTCGGAACACAACCAAAGCTGTTATGGCGGCAAATTTCACCTGTGGGGGACCTGCCCCACAGGTGAAAGGCAATTCTAGCCAAGCGTAGCCAGTCTAATCCTAGCTAGCTATAAGTCCTTACTTGTAGCTAGCTAGGATTGGATGGGAGGTCAAAATGTACTCATCGATTTTTCAAATCAAAAGCCGTGTCATTACCAGAAATAAACTCAAATAAATATTTTATACTTAATAAAAAGTATGTAACAATTAATTACATCTGCTTACTTTTATTGGCGTGACCGAGCAACATGTTTTGGAAGTAAATTTGATAATATCTTTGTTAAAAAATAAAAAACTTTCAATATTTCACCAGCGTTTTTTATCACGTTTAATAATTTTTTTCTAAGTTTTTTGGAAAAAGTTAAGTTAACTGCGTTTGTCTATAAAGGTGAGTAGAAAGGTTATTTAATATTGCTGACCAGGCGATGTATCATCATTTAATCCGAAAGACATCTATGCTGGACAGAGGAAATAGGTCTCACTTACAGATCTCTATACCAAACGGTCCTGTCATAAATATCATATTAGAAACATAAATGACCTATGGTGAAAAGCAAACAAAAGTGCAGGTCCAAATAGTCTAAGAACAAATTAAATTAGAGGGTTTTGGGTTTGGGTTTTAGGAAAAAAGCCTTCTTTTTATGAAGTTCCAATATTTTTTTAAAGTTATTAATTCTAATTAATTTTTATATATAAATCATACAAAAATATCAGCGCGGTTAGTGCAGGAACAATCTAAAGAACTCTAAAACAAAACATTAACAAAATACGAATATAATTTTATAAAGACGAAAACTATTTAATTTTATTTGCAATCATGTTAACTCAACATTAATTACAAATAAATGCTGATTACAGAAAAAGCGACCTATTTACTTGTCCTCATACAGGAAAATAAGGCTAAATAGGCGATAACATATTATTAAAATGTAGCAGATAATCAACGCGGAAAAACGATGTTGTCATCGCATTGTCATTATACTGTGGGAAGAAAATGGAACAAAATGAGTCTAAAGGGACATTGATAGACACACGCACGCAAAAATGTACGTGAATTGACACAGG
The DNA here is from genome assembly GCA_949319885.1 of Mecyna flavalis. Taxonomy (NCBI): domain Eukaryota; kingdom Metazoa; phylum Arthropoda; class Insecta; order Lepidoptera; family Crambidae; genus Mecyna; species Mecyna flavalis. The sequence continues at coordinate 16,639,915 of OX439426.1, forward strand.
AATACCTACAAGAAAATTGACGCGCGATATAAGGCTTAGAACGGAGCGCCGCAGCACAGTCGTTTAAAGAACCGAGTATAGCGCATCGAATGTTTCGTGCTCTCTGAAAAATCATTCTTGTTCCGAAATCGAATAACATAATGTCTAAACTCGCAGTGCTAGTTGCTTTATTTGCGACCATCATCGTCGCCCAAGGTGAGTAAGAATTTAAAAAAATCACAATTTGAATTTATTTACGTTTTATATTACGACGCCTGTGAGTATGTTAGTTGTGTGTGCGTGACATTTTACTGTTCGACAGAAACGTTTCCTCGTAAAAAACATAGAATTGTTAGGAAAATCGTGTTTTTCTGAGTAAACAACGTCATTGTTCTTTTATATTCTCGAGAATAGATCATTCTGTTGCTACAATACGCCATACGTTGAAAATCGTTTAAATTCAGAATATAATTGTTTACATTATTTCTTCTAATTTTTACAACTGCATATCTTTAAAAGACTTATATAAAATAAAATATAATTGCTAAAGCTTGCATTAAATAAATTCATTGCTGCAAAGAAAATCAATTGTTCTCGCATAATAAGTAAAACTCTATAAATCATATAAAAATAAAGCAATCAATTTCTGCAATAAATACATAAAGTTCAAAGTCAAAAGGTTCAAAATGTGTTGCAGAAATTTGAGAATGTGTACATTTACATACGATATTGCACATTATTAAACCAAGTTACCAGGCTTTTCATCATATGTATTATTTACAATATAATCAAAAGTACTACTACACAATTTATTACGGGATAAGTCACAGGGGCGAAGTCTCGGGCGAAAAGCTAGTCATTCACTTTAAAATTTAAAGTGAACGTCAATCACGTGTATCTGATAGGCACGGTGGCGCATTTTGGTAGTGACCTTAGTGCCTTATAATAAGCGAGGGAACGTGGGTTCGAATCCCACCCAGGACAAACCCTTATGTAATGAACATTTGTGTTTGTCCTGTGTCTGGATGTATTTTTGTATTTAGGTATATATATTCGTACCCTCGTTGTTTCTGATAACATAACACAAGTGTCTAAGCTTCTTACTTTGAGGTCAGATCAATGTAGGTATGTGATGTTGTCCAATATTTATTATTTATTTATGTATAGAAAATACTTATACTTTGCTGCTGCTGAGGTCAATGCCAATTTTGTTAGTAGAAGGATTTCTTTGATTAATGTCAGTCGTGAATAATGCATCTTATGTGACCATCGTTACTAATGTATGAATAATCCACTAAATCAGGTAATAAAAGCATCGTCTTATTTGCATAATATATTAAAATTAATTAAATAAACTGTGTTTATCAATATATTCAAAATCTTGACTACCGTGAAATGTTTAGTGTATTTGACTGGTTTAATAGCGCATATTTGGTAATGACCCCTTATTTTCTTCAGTGGAGCATGCTTTTAATTAGCACACGTAATTCATTGTAATAGACGATGCCAAGAACCAAAAGTATGAACTTGTGTTACACATTTAAAGTAAAAAATTCGCTGGTAATAATTATTCTTTTTTAGCTATTTTGTGATAATCACTCATAATGCATTGCTTAATCACAGATGAAAATAATTAAAACTATGTAAGACGTAATCAAACTAAGCAACGAGAAGTCGACGCAACAATCAATTAACGTGATTAGTTCACACTTCACGGTGGCTTAGAATGAGCTTTGATATAACTGAACGCGGGAAACGCACATCCTCGTCTGTGTCCTCGTTCTGTCAAAATAAACGTTTGTTTACATTTTTTATGTTATCTCAGTTGTCAGGTAGGCACGCAGCCTACCTGACAGTAGGCGGCCACGGTCAATTGACTTTTGCCACCTGGAAGCATAGCTCAATGTGCTGGTGTAGGGCCCTCTGATCTTCGAGCCATTTGTTTTCAAGTGTACCTAATGGCTCCCATATTAATATTGTCAGAACACAGCCAGAGCTGTTACGGTGGCAGATTACACCTGTGGGGGTGGTAGCTAACTAGTCGGACTCTGAAAAAGTCCACCAACTAGAAAACAGCCTATGCTTGAGATGGTCACAGTGGAGTTTAAGTCGTCTCGAGTATCCATAAAGCATTTCTCACTCAATTTCTAGAAATTGTAATTAATAAAAAGTTCATCTATGTACATTTTATCCTGTAGAAAACGTTTTAATACATTTCTAAATCTAAATGATTTATTAGCGTAAAATACGTTCCAATCAGCGTTTGACGAAGTCAACTTATCGATCTTTACACGTGTGGTGCGTGATATCATGAACTTGTATACATTGTACTGTAAATTACTTGCGTGGGTTTTGTTATCTAAGAGCTTTATTGCATGTAAGTACCATGTCAAAGATGACGGGAAGTAATTAGCACAAGCTCTATAACTATAGTAGTTAGTTTAGGTTGCAGCATACACGTGCCCACCTGGTGGAAAGCGGCCACTACGTCCATTTGGATGTGACACATCATTCATACTTCTTCTTCTTATTTAGCCCGTTTTCACCCATTGTTGGGTATAAGCCTCTTCATAGTCTCTCCACTTTGGGCGGTTTTTAGCGTCGCGCATCCACTGCCGTCCCAACACCCTGGCGATGTCGTCGGTCCAGCGCATAGGTTGCCTTCCAACTTTCCTGCGACCCGTCCATGGCTGCCAGTCCGCTACTCTACGCGTCCAGCGGCCATCCTCTCTCCTGCTCATATGGCCTGCCCATCTCTATTTCAACCTGGACACTACGAGTGCGATGTCTGTGACCTTGGGCTTCCTGATGGTAACGTTTGGGATGCGGTCTATGAGTGATATACGCAGCATCGCTCTTTCCATGAGTCTTTGGGCTACTTGGAGCTTATGCACAAGTTTAGCGGTGAGTGTCCAGGTCTCTGCTCCGTCATTTACTATTGAAGTGCTAATATGATAAATGCGAAAACTCTTTTGCACATTCATACCATGGACTGATTTCGATGATATTGCAGACTTATCACTAGATCATCATTAGTCTTGTTTCTGTGGTCCTATTTACCACAAACCGTTCGGGTCCACATTTTCATTCCCAAATGTCACTTGACTCAACTTATCTCCTAGTTCAGTAAAATCATGAGATGCTATGTTGACCCTATAAATCAAATATGTACCTACATTGCTTTGTGGATGAGCCCCCGCTGCACTGATTGTTAAATAAAATCCACCTTATAAATATTTGACGGCAGTTTTAGAAGCATTTTAAGACCGTTTTAAATGTCTGGTGTGTAGTCAAATTTTCATAAATTGGCATTAAGTTTTGCATATTATTTTTTTGTAGCTTTAAAAGTTTATAATACAAGTTCATCGATATTGTTTAGGTCACCATCGAGTTTTTCCTGACGCGGGAATCCAACCCGAGATCACGGCCCGTTAGGTACTTCTATCGCCTCAACGGTCGTGTCTAGTGTCGGTCGAGTCGATAGAAGTTAAAAAAATAAACGCCCCTGAAAATTTACAAGACACCGATGATATCGCAACGCCAACATACTATTTTTTTACAATAATTGCCAGCCGGAAAAAGCGTAAATTGATGGATACACAACAGAGACGCTAATAGATTGAACAACCTTTCAGGATCTATCAATTTGTTTGCATATGTTAAAATTGTCTCTACTTTGGCAAAAAAAATCATTGATTTATACCCTCTAATACAACAAAAAAAAAAAATACAAAGGGTCATTTTATCATCACGGTGCCTTGTCCCCAACCCCATTCCGCTCATAAAATACCTTCCCCTGCAAATACATTCGTATTAAGGATATAAATCGATTTAGTTATCATTACATTATAAAATGTTCGATCAAATAAAACTATTTTTGTTTGTTTAACTTCTATCTCATGGATTTGACAGGCAGTCAACTTTTGTCCCGAAAAAAGTTATCATTTCAGAGGACAGTAAGTTTTAGTAGAATAGCAACGACAACACTGCGTTATTACGCCCCTCTCACCTTTCCTCACTTCGGATCAGCCCGGCTCAAGCTGTTGGTGCGATCGCACGGGTCCCAGCGTCTTGCGGTTTCCCGCCAAAAAAGTAAGTTTATCATTTCAGTGTTATGGGGACAAAAATATTATCATTTCGGTGATTGTTATAACTCGTGCTAGATTCGTTTGATTTGTTTCAAAATTATGTATTCATTTCGCCGTAAGTACTGTTTTGTTTGAGTAGTGTTAATATTTTTAAATAATTTTATTTCGGAGTTTAATGTAGAAATAACCTCTATTTTATCATCTCGGTGTTATCATTTCGGTGGATTCGGTGGACAGTTATACCAATTACAGTCCACTGAAATGATATTTATCACCGAAATGATAAAACCGTAAAGTTTTAGAGTTCCTTGGGTCAAATATAAAGTAATGGTTTTTCAATGTACTTTGTAATTTTACCTAGAGTGATTATTCGGGTGTATTTGTTGTGTAACAATAAAATTATCACATTAAGATATAATATACATCATTATATCTATGTATGTATGTGTTAGTACTAGTGATGTTACGAATATTCGTATTCGCATTGGCATATTATCGCAAATTTTTGCATTATTGCGAATGCGAATCATTCGCAAAATCCTGCGAATGTTTTACGAATTTGATGTAAATGGCAGAAAAGTCGGCTATTACACCAGAGGTCGCGGGTTCGATCCCCGCACGGTACAAACATTTTGTGTACATGAACATGTCTGCTTGTATCGGTCCGGATGTTTCTATTATACAGTATCTATTAACAAAAAAAAAGCATATCCTACTTATATTATAAACGCGAAAGTTTGTAAGATGGATGGATGTTTGAAAGCTAATAATATGTTTAGTTATGGCTAGAGGACGCTGTGTGAATAATGTTCAGAGATATTTCTTATTTATTTCGTAATTGTATTCAATAAGTTAAGAAACCGGGGAAGTTAAGTGGGTAGTGGACGCTTTATTCTCGAGTCCCACACACGGCCGCAGGTCTAGCTAGACCCCGACTAGAGAGGTCTCAAGTCGGGGTAGCACCTAGGGAGGGCCACCCGAGAAACAAGGTGACCTCCAGACTTGGCTCGGGTGACCTGTGCAATGCGGACGTTGGGGAGCTACCCCCGCCCGCAGGTCAACCCTCAGACCAGAGGAGGCGTGCTAAGTGAGCTCGCCTTTTCCGGTCCGGCCGTCTACGCCGGAGGGGAGCAGCGAGGGGGTTCCTCCTCGCGCTCCCGCTCCGCTTCCTCTGCTATAAAACTTCCTCGCAGAAGGAGGCGGCCGCCTCCCACGCACTCCTGTTGGCGACCATGGCACGAACCATGGTCGCCAACGGAAGGCGTCCACTGCCTAGCGCCGCGACGAGTTCGCGGCGCTCGTGTTGCCAGGCCGGGCGCTCGACGAGTGTGTGCTCGGCCGTGTCGGGTGCGTCGGGTGCGTACAGGTAGTGTCCGAAACTTCCGTGTGCGGACAAAACCTGCGACAGGCGGTAGGTGAGGCAGCCGTGCCGGCGTTCCACCCACTCCCTCTACACTGGACCAATGGCCTCAATCGTCCAGTGGCCGGCACTTGGGGCTTGGAGAGCTTCCGCCCATTTGGCCAGAGCCTCTTCCCTGGCCTGGACACGGTGCTACCTTCTGCAAGCTGGGTCGTTCCCCCCCCCCTCCTCCTTGCCGCGACCCGGATTCGATGCACCTGAACTAAATTATACCTAGCATTGTTCTCTTAGTACAATAGGTAGATATTACCACCAAAAACATTTTCAATAAAATGTTGGCAAGAAAAGACCATAATATGACTCGCACTCTCAAAAAGTTTACAGATCTCATGAAGAGCCAAGCTTCTTACTCTACGCGCCCTTATTCTACAAGGCCTTACTTCACAAACTCTACCTTAGGCAAAATAAGTAAAATAACAATTCATTCATATCATAATAAACATTATATTACACTAGCGGGCGCCCGCGGTTTCACCCACGTGGTTCCTGTTCCCGTGGGAATTGATCAAAATCCTTTCTTAGCGGATGCCTACATCATAACATCTACCTGCATGCCAAATTTCAGCCCGATCCGTCCAGTGGTTTGGGCTGTGCGTTGATATCTATCTATGTCAGTCAGTCACCTTTGAGTTTTATATATTAAGATTTATATAATTTTTTGAGGTTATTGTAACCTGAAAGTATGCTAAATGTAATATCTAACTATAATTTAAAATAACTGTGTACTGTCCTGTCTCAGTATTTATCTAAAATTTGTGGAAATCGAACCTAACAAAGTACAGAACCCTGGCTGCTCGGCACGGTTGTTCTTAGCTGTATCATTTCGGTGGATTTATTTCATTTCTATCATTTCAGTGGTTATTTATATCATATCGGTGGACACTTATCATTTCAGTGGACTCTTAAAAATTCATTCTTAAATATTTATATAAGTATTGATGATATTGGATGACCACTCACGCACAATGTTAAAAATAGGCTAAAGTTTTATTTGTCACTAAAAATAAGAAGATAGCATTGAAACAAAAAAAGTCCGCGGAAATGATAAAAAAAATTCTGTTGTTGAAATTCACCCAAATTTTATATTACACAGAAAATTATATCTACCTTTTTCTTCCACAGGTTTTCCACAGTCCATTGGTGACTCGGCTATATTAGATGCTGCATCGCAAAAGAATTGGGATCTTGTTCACAAACTGTAAGTATTTTCTTAGAAAAATTCACTCGAGGCATTTAGGTGCCATGTAGACTGTTAAACACACAAAACAATTTGTGATTTGCCATAGCACTAAAAATATTTAATTATGTTGCTCGTACTGAATCACTTGTCAAGTTGATTTAAACTGCTAAGTGCAATATACCAGGTACATTTTATAACATTTTGCTACGCTTTCTGATAAAGCGTACGTGGTTCAAGTTCCCTCGACGAAAAAGGCCGTAGTGGCCGCTTACCATCAGATAGGCTGCGTGCCTTTCTGACAAGTGCCAACTGGACTAGCACTTAAAAGAATTACTCCCTTGTCTCCCAGAGAAAATTAACTGAAACCCCTTAAACTTTTAGTTTTATTATTTGTATGTTTAAATTGTAAAAAAAGGTTACGTAACAGAGCAATATTTAATAAAAAAATCCTTTTTTACAGACTCAGCGAACAATTCAACGACAAAACTATCTGGCAGGTAAGTTAAAGTGGAATTTTATACTTTTTTTATTAGGCCACCAAAGTCCTTCTTATCGTAAGGGTTTATTTCTTAGTTTTCGTCGGTAGGTAAGCTAAAAGTAAGAAACTTGGGAATGAAGACGTCTATTGTAAGTTGTAAGCCAAAAATTCTGTCGATATCGACTAAAATGGCCCTATCAATTTTGGCGAATATGATAATATTCTAAGGAGAAGTGTGATTTTGATTTGACTTGTCAGTATGAAAGCTAAACAGCAGAAGTATAAAGAAAATTCTAAAATCAATTTTACAAAAAATGGCTGACAAACCTTCAATTCGTGAAGTTATTCACCTTCACTGATAGGACGACGGTCAAAATAGATACCACATAAAAACGCCATGAAAATTACTAGATGGTGCACACTCATTTCCATTTAAATTCAATTTTACTATTTCATAGCTCGAGATATTAAAATTCTAATATATGGAGACTAATAAGCAATAAACTTAAACTTTACTGCTCATCGGTTTATTTTAAACCAACCATTGAGTTGACACAATATGCATTCATAATGACACTTTGTGGGACTCAATGTCTTGCCCTAGAAATGTGGTTTTAATTTATTCAATATATCAACGAGATAATATTCGTAATTATGGAATCATTGCAGTTGGGTTATACAATAAAATTTTAAATTGGTTTATCAGCACTCAACCGTAGTAGTAAGTATTTAACTTAGCTATAGCCTGAACTTTTTGGGTCTATAAACTCGTAGATAGTGTGTTAAACTTCCAAATTAGGTCTGTTTAATGATGGATTACTATTCTAAGATACGACTGGCTAGCTTCTATTCCCACTAAGGGCACTAAAACTAAAAGCCCTGACTATGTTTCTGCGATATTGTCCATCATGTAGTCGCCAGCACATCAGACTACCCCAATCTGTCAAATTTCTACAACTTATTTTCAGCTTTATTTACTTTACATAGAGTTCTCTTTCACTTGAGGTTTTTTGACAGATTAGGGTAGGTTGATCTGCTGCCGTCCGTACATTTAATGCTTGTGTTTAACAGATGAGCCAAAAGTGTGGCCGCATATTGAGCAATACATCTTGGTCAAATATACTTCAATGTAATCGGAAGTGGTCGCTTAGTACGTTGGTCGTATGAAGAGGGCTATTCATGTCTACCAACTTTTAGCAAATTCACCTAATGACATTAAATTGTATTTTCTTTTCCAGCCTGACTTCCCCTCAGGAAGCGTCCGTAGCCTGAAGCCGCCGCCCGGTGGCCACGTGTACGGAACCTCAGAGTATCAGTTCAGCTCGTCATCCAACGTCAACGGCAAGCAGACCGAGGAAAGTGGAGGACACAAGGTCATCAACAACGATGGAAAAGTCGAGGAGTACGACTTCAACCCTTCAAAGCCTACTGTCTAATTCAAACGGTCCAATTTTGTAGAAAATTCCAATTATGTATGCATCTAAGCTTGTATCAAGAAAGAAATATTTTTATCGTCGAGGGATAAATTAATAACGTCTATGGGAATGCTATCCCCTTCAAATTTTATTTTGGTATTTGCCTAAAGATTTATATCTGTGGTCTTAACCAAGCTTTTAAGTATCTTCATTGTGGACTGCATAATTTCAAACCCAATGTGAAGTAACCAACCACTTATTACGTGATTGGCACATCTACAATAACGTTGAAGTCTTGTTGTTGATTCATTCTACTTACAAATACTGGAGTTGGTAGAAGCTTTTTATTTTTAACTGACTTCAAAAAAGGAAGAGGTTATTAATTCTAATTTTTTTTTAAGAAAAAAGGCTAGCATTCCTCGTAGGTGAGAGAATACACCGGATGCATCTTATTTGTATATATTTTTGAAATTGAAAACAAAGGCTTTATAGAAATAACTAATAATAAATAGACAGGTTTTCTCTATTCTATGGGATAATGTATATGGACAGAAATTTATATGTCCTTGTCACAATCGCGTTTTTTCATGTGAAGTAAAGAAAACAACAAATAACAAATGCTGACTGTTAAGCCTCATGTCCTAACTATATTATCTTTACTATATTATCTATTTAACATGGTGTACAACATACATATTAGGCAATTATAACAACTATATGACATGACTTTGTATCTACCTAGTACTAAGGTTTGGTCACATTTCTTGATTAATTCTGTCAACTTTATTATTAGTTATTTCTTTAAAATTTTCTTAATAATATTGATTCGTAAATCGGTTCTTTTATCTTCCCTTGATACTAATTTTGGTCCCCCTGTTCATCTTTATAAAAAGGTCATATTGTTTAAAAAGTTAAATAGTTTATGATGAAAATATAACTTTGTTAAAGAAATATCAAGGAGTGAGAAAATAAGCCTAACTATATGTGTCATAGAAAAGAAATAAATGTACAAAAAGAGATTAGATAATAATAGGAAAAAAATAGTTTAAAATAGACTATTAACTAGTAAAATACTACAAGTCAAAGTTCGCTGTGTCACACAATGTCGGTAATTCTTGAAACAGTAAAGATTATTTAAAACTAGTAGAACTAACATTAGGATTGACTATTGATAACATTGTTTATTATTTATTTGTGACGATGTTTAAAGCTGTATATTAAAGTAATACCTACTTCATGTTTCATCAACACAAAATGTCCTGGAATGTAGTACCTAACTGTGATTTAATATAGAATTTTAATTACTAAACACAGAATATATAAAAAAATATAAGGGTTTTATTTCTATGAGTCGATTACTCTGGTTTTGTGAAATACCTAGCTCTTGTACCTCTTTAATGTACTTACTACTGCAAGGCAAATGCCTTTATTGTTGAAATTAAGTTATATGAGTTCTGGCTTAATCACCCCATTGCCAAATGTAATCTACATTTGACAAGCATGGTGACCGTGATGATCAAGCCGCCTTATGGCAAGCATGGTGAACATAAGCCGATGCCTATCACTGACGATAACAGGCGAGGAGAATATCTATCTATAGGTATAAATAAAAATGAATTGCTGTTCGTTAAAAGTCTCGCTAAAACTCGAGAACGGCTGAACCGATTTGACAAGTCTTGAATTATTCGTGGAAGTCCAGGGAAGGTTTAAAGGTAAATTGCGAGGAAAATACTAAATACATAATTAGGGTTTAAATAAATATGTTTTATACTATGGTAAGTTCAACGGGTCAGCTAGAACTATACTCGTATAATAAATTACTTTAGACACAACATCAATGTAATGTAACTTATTGCTAACTTTAACTGGCAGGAGCTTAGTCTGTATGGAAATCATTGATTTATGATTATCGTGCTAACGACACCGAAGTTCCTAGACAACTGCTTAGAGCTAACTGTGTTTAATAAATTGTTGCCGCAAATAAATACAAGGGACACTGGTTATGTCTTTTTCAAGGGCTGCTTACCATCAGATGGGATGAGTGGCTTGTCTACCAATATATTAAATATTAAGTATTAGTCTTAGAAAAAAATTGGCATTATTATTTGGACACTACTAAACAGTAGCAATTGTTTGCCTTTTCACTAGTAGTTTAACTCTTTTATATGGAAACTGCAACCTGCGGCCGTGTGTAGGTACAGCTCGGAACTAAAGCTTTCGTCCACTTAACTCGCGAGCCGATACCTGGCAATTAAAGACCTACATATTTATTTACCTGGGATCTTATGACGCCATTGCATGAGAACTACATCCGGCCTTAGACAAGTTGAGATTGGCTAAGCTAATAAATAAGTTAATATGGCAGGCACGATTCCTTGTTTTTGTTGTAATCACACACATATATTATATCCTTTCAATTGAACTCTGTAAAACATAGGTATAAATTTATTTAAGTACTTACTACACAATTAGGTGTTCATTGAGTAAAGTTTTGTGCATCAAAATCGATGTGGATGGATAAAAAGGTAAACAAAAAAACAAAGTGGTAAACAAAATACGCAAACGCCTACATCAAAAATAAAGCAATGATGAATCTTCCGGATGTTTGTACTCCATAATTTATAGTACTAATTATATTTTCAAATAATGTATGTAAAATGTAAAAAAAAAATTGTTCAAAATGGTGTCACCGTATTTATATTAACACGTACCTATGTCGTATAGGCCTTGATCTTGATGCACTTTGATCATGCAATCGTAAGATGTTATCAATGTTCTGTTTGCTTGTAGAGTAAAATATGTCTATTTGATTAGAAAATCGTAATACGGTGTTCATAATTACTGCGCCAATTATTATTAATTTTAAAATACTCGTAATTTTTTCCTCAATGGATTTTTGTGACCAAGCTCATGCAACATAATACATACCTAGTCATACTTTTGTTTTGATGAGATGGTACTTCCCCGATCGAACCGACCTATTTTGACTCACAAAGTCAAAATTATTTATATTTTATAAACATGATTTGCAAAAAAAATTTGCAAACCTGTTGATTTGACCTACTTCGACATCACAGACCAGAGGTCCAATACATCTCTGTGTTCGACATGAATGACCCGTTGAGAAGAAACAGACAGGATGATCTGCAGCATGATTTTACCGCTTAAATAAAAAAAAACAATTATTGGACCACAAGGACAAGTAATACCTACCTACTAGTATATTAATGTCAAAACAAATGCATTTTTTAAAATGTGATCATAAAAGGTTACAAGATTGATTGATGGTACTCCTTGCACATTATTTTTATTTGTACATAATCAACTATTCAAAATAAGGCACCTTAGACCTTACCTAATAAGTAACAATGGCTGAAGGCGCGAACAAAGACAATTTATACGAGTATGTTTTTCTCTAGGTACTTGTTTTGCTGTTACAATTCTAAGAAGTAATTGTCCGATTCGGCTGCGGTTTTCCAAAGATTTATTATGGTCGCAGGTGATTTTTTTTTGTCTTATCGAGGAAACTCGGTATGGTAGGTATGTTTTTTCTAAAACTAGAGCTGCACATATAACGTACATTCTGTTTACATTAGCTTATCCTACTAATTTATTATTCTATATTTGACGATAGATGGTTAGACTATATACGTTTGTTACTCTTTCATGCAAATCGTATTTACGACACTTTATGCTAACACTCGTAAGTAGCGCGGGCGGAGCAGGCCAAAGTTAGCCAGTTTATACTTATTTATAATAAAATTATGAATTATATTGTACATATTTCTAACTTCATTCTAACTTCTAACTTCATGGTTTTGTGATTTAAGTATAGAAGTGACCTCAAGGTACGAGTCAAAAGACGACTTAATTTTACAAACAGAGTTGACCATCAATATGGTGATATTTTCCCACTTTTCATATTATTATTTTAATTTGCAACATCACAAAAATATTTACTCGAAAGTTGTTCATCAGGATGCGTGATCAAAATAGCCTGTACCTAAGTATAATGGTCAAACGCAACTATCATATATGTACGAACTCTACCTACTTAAAATGCATATTATGTGGATAGGCTTTATAAACGCATACTGCAGTGAACCCGGATGCGATGAGCGCATGATCTGCAAGCTTATGATTATCTTATCTCTTGGTTTAAACAATATGATTCCAAGGATATTTACCTACGAGGATAGTGCACATTTAAATAAAGTACATATGTAGTAGTTGCTAAATCGCAATGCTTTTAAACCGCTATAAAATTAAAAAGACCATCTTTGTTGACCGAAAGTATTTTTTTCTTGGTTAAAAATTAATCACAAATTGAATTGAAAATTAAGAGGAAGAGCAAAGAGGATCTTTCACTCGAATTATGTTTCATAATTATGTTATGTTTTCCTTCAGAATACAGGTTCGGCAACGATAGAGTGATCACATCTATAACAAGCACCAATAGACAACAGCACCGCTTAGGCTTCGAATTTCGCGGCAGCGGAGCGGGAGCGGCAGCGGCGGCGCACGTAGGCGCACTGCGCTCACCGCTTGATGCGAGCTGTCAAACGATGCTGTCAAGCGGTGATACGCAGTGCGCCTGCGTGCGCTGCCGCTCCGGCTCCCGCCCCGCTGTATTTAAGAACGGGTCTATGGGATTCCATACAAAACAACTCGCCGCCGCCGCTGCCGCCCCCGCCCCGCTGCCCGCGAAATTCGTGGCCGAGGCTTTACAGGCGCGACGTAGCCTTAAGTAGAGCGCCAACCTCGTGAAAACAAGAATTTAAACGTTATCGCTGTTTTATAAATTTCCTTCAAGTAGCTGTTTATTTTGGATATAAATTCAGTACTTTTGACAAACCCTAGGATCACAACTAGACGTTCTCGTATCGATCAGAACTCACAACAAACAATCTGCATTAACAGTGAAGTGATTAACATTAGTAAGTAGATGTGAGGGACCGTTATTAATAAACTGCATTTATGGATTCTGTGCATAACGCATCGATCACTCGGTTGACTAACAGTGCAGTCATTTAAAATAACTTAAAATCAAATTAACCAGTTCAGTTAAAGTCAATATGAAGAGTTTTGTTTTATTCTGTGTCTGTTTGCAAGTGCAGTGGATTTATGGAAAGAAAGGTAATATATTATATATCTAGATACTAACTATATGGATTTAAAATTTTGCTAATTTATAATCCAGGGCTTATGATATCCCGGTATGCCGATATTTTATGGCAATGTAAAAAGGTTTTCTGGAGCTAATTTACATTAATATTTAATTGACGATTCCAGGCGGTATCTACCTAACGCTCTCAAGTCAGTCAGGGTAGTCTGAAACACATTTTTCCAATGGTTATTACATAATTCATTTATTTTCACCAAGGCCAAACATTCATCCATCAACAAACACTACGAGTAGGTACTTACTCTGTGCTTCTTCGTCGATTCTAAAATGAATCGTTTTAATATCGAAGACTTGATTCCCAAGAATGAATAATTTCTGCGCATCGAGTAAACAAAAATACAAACATTATTTGTTTTACAAAGCCACGTCTGATGAAATCGCTCCGAAATCTTTAAATACAAAGTAAACGGAAATAATTAACGAAATAGTCTAAACTGTCACGTCAAGTGCTAATGTTTCATGGAAGCCTTTAATAAATTTTCTTTTGTCTAATCTTAAGCCATCTATACTTAAAAGGAAAAAATATTAACAGTGTAAATTACAACTATTAAAGTGCTCCGGCGCTTTCATTGTTAACAATAAGCGGACGTAATCTCATTGAACGAGCGCGAACATTTATTAGAGTCCGCGGTTTAGTCGACTTCATAATTTTCTACACACTTGCCGGAACTAGTGCGACTTTTCATTAGCAAAAAAGGAGTTATTGCACACTTTATCTACTTACTTGTCATCGGTTCGCGCGTCCGCGTCCTCTTCAACATGAGAAGTTACATTATTGTCGGTGTGTTTTGCTTGCAACTGCAGTGGAGCTATGGTAAGGATTACCAAAGTTTTACAAAGTTTTACTTTGACACTTAAAAACATATACAATTTAAATAAATTTGAGTTCATAGTCTTAATAACTATCATTCATTCATTATTTATTTTCTTATTTTCTATACTTACTCTATACTTTTTGTAAGGACTCTCAGAATTTTCCCACACATAAATTATTGATTTCATTACTATGATAACTACTTAGCAAATGTTTTTTTTATGGCCATTTCCTCCAAGATGACAATTTTTTTAATTCACAAGTCAACAAGACATGTTTGATGGATACCTACCAGTATACATCGACATCTGACGCTCGCCCTTCATAATCACAACAAAAAACGACAACTTTTCCTTGAATATGACCCGCCCTCTAAGTACCACGGTACCACGTCCTAATCTTATCTCAGCAGACTAGCTCCTTCAGCGGCACAAAATGTAAAACGATATAACAAGCGAGATGGTCATTTCAAATTCAACGATAAGACGTAAGGAACATTTAATAAACCGCGGAGACCGCTCCGGCGCATAACGCTACGGTCACTCGGAGACGAATCAGTGCGGTATTCATACTGACTTCATTTATTCTTACGTACTTCATTTAGATTTATTTCGTTCGTATGTGCGCCTGTGAGATGAGGAGTTACGTTTTGATTAGTGTTGTTTGCCTGCAATTGGGGTTTACCTATGGTGAGTTGTAAATATAGTACCTACCTAGTAAGGATATGGGTTCTCCATTGCTTTTTCGCGGAGAAAAAGCTTTAAAGCACCATAACCGCAGGCTAGCGGGACCAGTTGCCCTGGTTTACTATTCACTCCTGAAAGGGAGGAGCCAATATCTGCCTTTTGGCAATCAACTGGACCGGATTAAGGGGGTTTCTAGTTCGGGATCCGCTGGGAATATTTTTACTGATAATTTTAAATAACTAGGAAATTAAATAACCTTATAATGTAGCGGAACCGTATGTGTGAGATTAAGGAAATAAATTATAATTAAGTGAAATTAAGGCAGCAAAATATATCAATACCTACACTTCATTAGAAACCTGGTTTTCATTCGAACGCTAAAATGCAACAAGTAATGAGTTCGTTTGTGGAACTTATTTAATGGACAATCGAAAAAGACAATTATTGATGAATCCACAGCTAAGCTTTTATCATTGCAATTATTAAAAGCTACCTGTCTTAATCACCGCTCTTGTCAAAAGTGATTGGTGATCCCTAACCAGGCTTGTTGCAACCAAGTTGCAACGAGGACTGACGGCCGTTTGGGAGGAAAAGTCCTCGAGTGGTGGCCACGTACCGGGAAACGCAGCCGTGGTAGGCCTCCCACAAGGTGGCCCGATGATCTCATAAAGATCGCCGGAATACACTGGATGCTCGTGGCGCAGGACCGATCGGTTTGGAGATCCTTGGGGGAGGCCTATGTCCAGCAGTGGACGTCGTATGGCTGAATTTATGATGATGATGATCCTTAACCACCAGCTATTTTCGAAATCATGAAATAAGTAGCCTTACAATTCTGGATATCAAAGAATATTTCAAAATACTTACAAAATGTACAATTTTTGTGTCTTTAATTATAAAACAACTGTAAAATATAATTATTATTCTAAGCTCGGACTTGTGAAGAACACGCTGCATTTGTAAGCGAGGTAATTAAACCACTATCCATCATTGTCACGATGACTTGGCTTCAATGATTCTTTGACCTACAATAGTAAGCTAAAACGTTAATCTATAACATTATGGAACAATAAGATTATCTATTTTTCTATACTTAATATTATAAAGAGGAAAGATTTGATCGTTTGTTTGTTTGTACTGAATAGGCTCCGAAAATACTGAACCGATTTGGATAATTCTTTCACTGTTCGAAAGCTACACAATCCCCGGTGAACATAGGGTACTTTTTATCCCGGAAATGTGTGGGGAAGAGGGGATATTTGAAAAAAGAAATTACTTGATAACTTTATAGACTGCGTAAATAGATAGTCAAGATGAATGAAGAAACGTAATAGCAACCTTTTTAAAGAATACCTGGCCGGCAGTGTCACAGAAAACGTTAGGAAAAGACCTTCAGAAAAATTCGAAACGCTACTTAAGTAAAAGAAAAACAAAACTTTTAATTTACTTTTTATTACTGTCAACCTTTTGTGGCACTATTGCCAGTGCTACTTTAAAATAACAAAATAACCACGAAGGTTACATCAAATTAATAATCAAGCAGGTTAATATAAGCTTTTAAAAATTTAATGCTGGCTAAATTATTCAAAAAAAATCAATACGCCATTAAAGAAAAAAAAATATTTAATTTATTTTTTATTGCTGTCAAATTTCGGAAGCATTGTTGCCAGTGACTTTTTAAAGTAAAGAAGGTCAAGGTCGTTTCAAAACTTTTTGATATTCCTTTAAAAAAAAGATTTGTTTTTTATTGCTGTCAAATTAATCGTAACTCTGATGCCAGTTACATTGAAAAAACCAAGCAGGTTATATATGCAAATAATAATAATAATAATAATAATAATAATAATAATGCGTAGGGATGTGACGACCCCATCGCCCACTGGTTTACCAGTGCAGCCAGTCTCCGCAGGGCAGCTTGTGGCGAGCTGTTGGTGAGTAGCGACACCACGGACCCGAGATCCTCTGAGAGTCGGTCAGGCCCTCCGTCTCCGGCTTGCCTTCACTGGCTGTCCGAGTGGACCCCAAGGGGGGCCGCAGGACTCTCACCTCTGGCTTGCCTTAATTGGCCGTCCAGAGTGGGGCGTTAGAGCTATATGCTCGCAGGGTGGAAGTGAAAGATGCATAAGTCGCGAGTTGGTGAGGTGGGAAACCACCTCGCAGAAAGCGGTGTACACCTCTCGACACCCTGAGCCGACCACGCCGATGTTGCGCCCGTGCTGCCCGCGACCCTGGTGGCCGCTTAGAGAGGTGGCTGTTTTTCGGGGGCCCATCCAGTGGGAGGCGAGTCACCGTCTGCCAGTGGTAAAATTTTGAGACATTTTTCGTGGCAGACGTCCGTAGTCTCAAGCAATAGCCCAGTAACCAGTCCATCAAAAAACACCTACATAAACCTGGTTCTTTTACTTTTTATTTCTGCAATAGTTCCTGCATCTGTTGGGTGTTGTCTTTGGATAGATTCTATATCTATGCAGAGATAAAACCCGGCAGATGTACCCATTACTCATTAGATAAAATGGTACCAAAAAGCCTCTGCGTGTTGGCTTTGGCCCCACGCATGCTTCAAAGGACCGGGTCCCCATGGGCCCGAGATCTGAAGATGTACCTACATAATAATAATAATTTATTTCCAAAGCAAAAGTACATAAAATGTAAAAATAAAACAATGCAGTAAAATGACGGTAGAAGTAACAATAAAACATAAATCGTAGGCAAAAGATCACATTAGTAAATGGTTAGAAAACTTTACTTTCCGTGCTAGTTATAAAACTGTGTTACGGCAAAGCAATTTGATTCTCGGTCCATTTTGTAAAGAATACAGATCATTTTTGCACGCACTTGAGTCAGCTCGACCAATACAATAAAGATAAAAACCGGTCGCTTCTTTTGTCACTACTAAAATATTATTAGTATTTTAATAGTCGAAACAAAATAAATATTTGGTCAAAAGGTTCATTTGAAAAATTCTTTTAGTGTACTTTTAATCCCAATCATAACAAAAACAAATATCACTTAGTTTTTTCCAAATTTACATAATGACTATACTCAAATTTAAAATATCTGTCTGCTTTGCATAATTTGGTTTTGTCACCGAGTACCTGTCATCAAATTACTGTTAATCGTTTTAGGAGCATCATGATAAATGTTGTCTTATTGAATAGACAAACTTTAGCTCGCAAACGGACGGAAATTCTCTATAATTATCACATTACGAAGTGTCATTTTGCGCAGATCATTTACCGACTAAACGATTGGCTACATGAAACGTTTGTTGTCACGCAACTTTAATCTTCTAACAGGAAGCCTTTTTTAACTAATTAGAAAGCACGGAAGGTTAAAAAAAAACTTTTATGCATTCCATTTCGATTGATAAATGGACAGAGCTTAATTCAAAGTCAAGTTTGTTCAGATTTTACGCATTATTTTATATTTAAAAGCTAAAAGCCTGTTAGATCTTATGCCAGCGTTTATGGCCGTTTTAAATATATTTCCAAAAAACTTTACGTGGATAACTGTTTTGACTTAATCCTTCTGGCCCCGGGAAACCAGACACAATAGAAAATCTATTGTTAAGCGGCACGCGAGTGCCGGTTCGGCTTTGAGTGGTTAAATCTTATATTATGTTATATAAAAAAGCACGCATATATTCTCATTTAAGCTATGTATTATCAAGCAGGCTTTAGATTCGTTAATGATTCTTTTTATAAAATTGTTTTTCCATTAAATTATACCGGGTACGTAATTGCTGTAACGGATTGTGTCTAACTACGCCGATACCAGTACGATACAAGTTAATTAATTAACGATTAGTGCTGCCGATTAAATAGTCCGCTTTAGTCTAGCGAGTTATACCAAAGCTGAGTGTCCAGACCGTGTTTTGCTCAACACAATCAACTATACAAGGGTATTTTGTGTTTTCCACCGGGCATGGAAAGCAAGCAGATTCAAACGGAAATATGCAGTGATCAATATTTTATTATATTTTATTATGTTTAGATTTTTTGCAAAACACACGCTGGAGATCTGGATTAAGTTTTACTCAAGTGATTATATTTAAACTTGTATATTTTACTAGGTAACAAAAACCATTTCAAATACCTTATCATAATTAATATAGAATCAATGTCAAGTCGAATCATTGCTCTTATAAGACACAAAGTGATAAAACTGATGAAACACAAATTAAATTATATCAAAACTTTGACGGTCAATGCCAAGCGTAGATAACATTTTATCAAAGCTTTTAGCTTTGAAACGCAATAAAATAAGTACTTATACATTTTTTTAATCGATCTGAAGGCAAAGCAAAATCACTCATACACATAAACCCACCAAAACTGAATAACATGTAGTAGATAAATTCTTAATTTTTTTGTTATTCTGATAGGATGAGATTTAAGTCAATTTAATTTTTTTGAACCTAAAAGTATTATTAATGAAATATTACATATGAATCAGCACAATTAATTAAAACCATTACAAAACAATGCCTAGTCATATTCGTTATTAAGATAAGCAAACATCAGATTAATATAAATTCATATAAAGATTAAATACAAGCATAAACCGAGTTTAATAAGTAACTGAACCTGAAACTATTTCCTTTGTTTCATTCCGGTAAATTAAATGTTATGTACCATGAAGCATAACGCTATAATATAAAGTAACAATTCAATCAGTACCTAGGTACTCAAGTAATGTATTAAATGTTTTGAGTCACACTTCAATCACGCTTAAGCAAGTGAAATGTAAAATACTGTACATAATCAATTACTTTATTTGGTTGCACACCATTCATTATTGGGTCCTGGAGTAATGAAACACTGGAATGTTCTTGTTTTGGCTCCAGTCGTTACAAAAATGATGTCTTAATTTTAGTTAAGACTAGCGGCCGCCCGCGGTTTCACCCGCGTTCCCGTTCCCGTGGGACTTGATCAAAATCCTCTTAGCGGATGCCTACGTCATAACATCTACCTGCATGCCAAATTTCAACCCGATCCGTCCAGTGGTTTGGGCTGTGCGTTGATAGATATCTATGTCAGTCAGTCAGTCAGTCACCTTTAAGTTTTATATATATATAGATTAATACATTAGCCCTCATGGGCTATTATTTTAGCCCTCATTGGCTATTGTTTTATTTAAGCCCTCACTTGTTGTTGTAAATATTTTGGTGCCCTCTACAACGTGAAAAAATTGTAAATGGTATTATAGCTGGTCGGAGAAGTAGCCTTGCTAGGATTAATTAGCCTGAATCGCTATGCTTGCCAAATTGGGATTGATAATACCTAATCAGTCTAATCACAAACAAAAAATAGTTTCACCGAATGCATAACTATTTAAAATTTAACTAATTAAATTAAATTCGCGTTTTAATGCTTCAAATACCAGCTTAAAGCGAATTTAATGTATTTAATGTTGTTTAAAATCAAATGAAAACGTGACATCATTTTTAATGTAGAGTATTTTTCCTTATAGAAAATACATTCTTAACCAAAATACTAAATAAGGTTCGACAAAGTGGATATTTACGATTGTTATAACAGTACAATTTTATGTTTTTTGAGTTTTAATTAACCCACAACCCACGCTTAAAAGCCTGTTAACTAGGTAGGTATTTCTCTTTTTGGTAAGTCCAGTGTTGGAAGTAGAGCAAACTTTAATTAATTTACCTACTAAATTGTCAGCGAATTGGTCACACGTTACAAATATAGTTGTTCTAAAAAGACATGAATAAATAAAACAGAAAAATTGGAAAGCTCCAAACATGTTTTCTTTTGAGACGTTAGCATCAAACAGAAATAAAAGAAAAATAATTATGTTATTAATATGTTAACTAACTGTTATTAAAAATATTGATAATACGCGTCTTGGGCACTCTGTTTCAGATATTGGTATAGTTACATAGAAGAAAATTAAAGAAACCCGGCTATTACAAATTTGTTTTGTTTTGCTTTAACGTCTCATAAAACAATTAATATCTTCAAAACTTGAGGAAAAACTTCATATAAAAATGTGATGGAAAACAAAGTTATTAATGATTACGACTTCGTTTTGGATACGCTAACGAGTGCAAATTTACTTTTCACAAAATTGTTAACATTGTTAGTATGTAGTAACGTGTGAACTGTGAAGAGTTAATAATAGAATTGTGTTCGTCATATTGGACTGACAAATATCGACCTACCAAATATAGATTCAAATAGCTCACACTCTACACCAAATCACTCAGACAGAGCTACGACAAAGGCTACAATTCCCAAAAACTTGTAAAAGTAAAACAATTTAGTTAGTCGTAAGTATAAATCACCTGTGTTATTAGTTATTACCCTACAAGTAATATATTAATTTTCTAATTACTAATATTCTCAATAATATTGTTTTTATTTCAATTGAAGTGCATGCGAGTGCATCGACAAAACTTGTACAAAAAAATATACAGCCATTTACTTAGTTTATGATAAATTATATCACTGGCATAATAAATATCAATAAAAACGTCACGGCCATCAGTAGATATTCTAATTAAGCAATCATCGCAAATAAACATTACATTTTGTTTATCATAAAACCATAATAATCATCTCACGACTTAACTCCAACGCGTAACAAAAACAGCAATATTATATTATGTAATTCTAACTTTTTACTGCACTTCTTTGATTAATCACCATTAATGAAGTTTTTATGAATCGCCTACTGTCTTTTGAATAAGACTACAGAAAGATTTAATAGAGATTAAACCCCGACGTCCGGTTTCGTGTAATTGGTCTTAATTTATATTCTCTAAGCGCTTGTTTTAGAGGTCCCGTTAATCCGAGACTATAGCACGAAATAACGAATGCGGTTTTTAAAGTTTAGTTTACAGAAACAAGATGCATGACGAAATTAATTAGAATTGTAGGAATTATTTCTAAAAATATGTAATTAGATATGTTAACAAACGAAGCTCTACTGTCATAATAATTATCAAGATTTTTAACCTTGTTAGTGAACAGCACGTCTGTAGTAGGGATCGTGTTCATTTAGATAATTGAGAATTTGAGATCTGTGATTTGTATCGAATTTGTTAGAACTCTGTAACATATTAAAGTTTTAAACTTTGTTTATTTTTGCTTAACGACAAATAATAAATAATTATATTGAACTCAATGTATATAAGTAATAAGTATGATATCTAATCGATTTTCTATTGTTACTAAAATGGTAGTAGGCGACAAGTTATGAATATTTTATCGTACATGACATATGAAACAATAAACTTCGATAACATATTAGGGTTAGGTACATACAGTAGGTATAATGTACACAAAAATCGATCGACAAGCTTAGCTTTATTGTCCTGTTGGATTGCATTCTCGGCCTACCCGATATTCAAATCTATTGGCAAAACTGTTACTGTCATCTAACCTTGACACTGCTGAGCTGAGCAAATAAAAAAATCCATTCAATTTAATCACACATCATTCACGGAATTTGTATAGTCGTGGAATGGTTACGAAATCAGGTTTTCCAGTAAATGTGCATTTCTCACTGGTCGCTAAAAACAAAGTTTAAAAATGTTCTTCGTTATTTGGAATTTCTATAATTCGAGAAGTTCTGATTGTAGTCTCTCTAATATATATAAATGTAGGTATGTGCAAGCATAAATTTAGAAAGACAGCACCAAATTAAACTGCTTTTTGACAAAAAAATATTATAACAACCCGTGCAAAGTTAAGAGGTGAAGCTAGTGTATAAGTAAATAATGGATAAATCTATATATTTTTTACACCGGTTACCTACATAGCAGTACATACATAGCATATTGGGGGACGTTCGTAAAATTTTAATTGTACATTATCATTTCATGTGACTTTTTATATTTATTAATCTTAGAATAGATTAATAAATATAAAAAGTAGATTCGGAATACATTACATACAATATTATTATATTTGACGAACTTCATTACGAACTTTGAAGGAGTAGACGAGGAAAATTAACACAAAATACTCTGCACTTTATTGCACAAAAAAAAGTAACATAGGCGGATTTCATGCCTTATGTTTTCTTTACAATTCCATTGCATGACAGAATGAAAAGCTTAGAAAAGCTTATAAATATCTGTTAAGACAACTTAACCAGCCTATTAAATAAAATCCTTGGTTTCAAATAAATTCCTTTAATTAGCCCTTAGCTTGGAACTATAGATTTTATAATTTCACTGTTGCGTCGTTCTGCTGTTGATTACCTAATTCTCATGTTTTTAGGGTTCCGTAGCCAAATGGCAAAAAACGGAACCCTTATGGATTCGTCATGTCTGTCTGTCTGTCCGTCCGTATGTCACAGCCACTTTTTACCGAGAGTATAAGAGCTATACTGTTGAAAATTAGTAAGTAGATGTATTCTGTGAACCGCATTAAGATTTTCATACAAAAATAGAAAAATAATAATAAATTTTGGGGGCTCCCCATACTTAGAACTAAAACTCAAAAATTTTTTTTTCATCAAACCCTTACGTGTGAGGTATCTATGGATAGGTCTTTAAAAATGATAATAAGGTTTCTTATATCATTTTTTTCTAAACTGAATAGTTTGCGCGAGAGACACTTCCAAAGTGGTAAAATGTTGGTCCCCCCCCCCCCCCCCCTGTAACTTCTAAAATAAGAGAACGATAAATCTAAAAAAAATATATGATGTACATTATTATGCAAACTTCCATTGAAAATTGGTTTGAACGAGATCAAGTAATTAGTTTATAAATTGGGGCTCCCCATACTTAGAACTGAAATTCAAAAAAAATGTTTTCTTCAAACCCTTACGTGTGGGGTATCTATGGATAGGTCTTTAAGAATGATAGTAAGGTTTCTTATATCATTTTTTTCTAAACGGAATAGTTTGCGCGAGAGACACTTCCAAAGTGATAAAATGTTGGTCCCCCCCCCCTGTAATTTCTAAAATAAGAGAACGATAAAACTAAAAAAAATATATGATGTACATTACCATGCAAAGTTCCATTGAAAATTGGTTTGAACGAGATCAGGTAATTAGTTTTTTTTTTAATACGTCATAAATCGTAAACCGCAATTTTCCTCTCATTCAATCAACTCAAATATAAAAACATCGATCAAACTTACAAAGAACTACAAGAACTTTTATATTATGATGATACTTGCTGCTACGGAACCCTTCATGGGCGAGTCTGACTCGCACTTGGCCGGTTTTTTTATTTATCGTCGTTCTATCAGAATATTCTAGTACCGAATGAAAAAATAATTCGGTCTGGTCCAGTAATTGCGTCATATTATGTGTACCATGAGCTATTGTGAATTAGTCACACGTTACACCTGTGTATGCGAGATGTAATTGTTTTCAGTGTATCAGACGCGGCTGCCACGATCGCACCAGGTTAGATTTGTTTATATTACACAAGATTTTTTTTTAAATTGCATGATAATTGACGCCTCGATGGTCTAGTGGTTTAAGACCGGCTCGGGCCATTGCGGTCCTAGATATGTTTTGTGGTCCCAGTCCGGTATGCCTCTGGCCGATACGCACCCACATGAAAAAAAAACGTTATATGCACTCAGCCGCGATGGTCTCGACTTTAGGCTAAAAATTTTATTTGAAATACTGCTGAAAACTCTTATAGAAAAAAACGGTTGGCTTAAAACGGGTTGGGCATATGGGCATCGTGGCCGGATGCATACCTACCGGAATAACAAAGTTTTCCATGTGGGTAGAGTTGCCCAACGATAGTCCACTATCGATAGTCTATCGATAGTCTATCGATAGTTGACGTCATATCAATAGTATCGATAGTCTATCGATACTATCGATAGCCCAAATCCAGGCAATACTATCGATAGTATCGATACTATCGAGCAACAATACTATCGATAGTATCGATAGTATTGTTGCTCGATTATTTTTTTATTACTACAATTATTTTTATTACTTGTTGCAAAAAATATCCACGGATAATAATAAAATTAAAAGATGTCAAAGTTCGAGGTTCCTAAGCAAAGATTAACACACAAAAACGATTTCATTTATTTTTTTACCATTTTGTATTCATATTGTTTATCCGGTTATGTGGGTTTTTCTATTGTATTGTCTAATTTAGGACGTACCTGCTTATCGTGAGGGATAACGAATTAGCATACCTAGACGTATACATACATGTTCTTCAAATGTAGAAAGCAAACCCAAGACCTCGAGGGCATGGCCATAAAGCAATAATTCAATAATATTAAATTTTGCGTGACATTGTTTTATTTGTTCAGGCACATGCGCTCCCTCACTTGTGTCAACGTATAAACTATCCAACATAATGAAACAGATAGAAACTTCCTAGAAGGTGATGCGAAAAAGTACATAGTTACATTCACAATAGCAAAGAATTAAAATTGGGCCTTCCTCTGACCGACAAACTGGATTGCTATTAAGAAAGACTTAATAAACACATTATAGTGAAACTGATTGACAGTTCATAAAATCACTAAGTAAGCATTCGTTTTATAGTACGAGAGCAGTTACAAAATTTCGATTACGGAAATTAAGTTTTAAATATTTTGATGTTTTTCGATGCGATGATTTTTAACTTTTCTTTTTACAATTTATGTGCATTGATTAGACCTACAGGTGCACAGGACAGGGTCAAATGTGCCATCGAGCCAGCTATATTAAACAAAGAATAATGTTGCTTATCAAATATGAGTACGTTGCTCTCAGAATGCAATTTCTTGCTCCCTCATATACTATGAATCTAAAGTTTTTGCCGCGTAATGCCAGTCTGTCATTTAGCAGTGTATCGTTTATTCATAAGAAGCCGTCCTAATAATTCGAAACACAATAACCTTATGCAATTAGATACCTACCGTTCGGGTTTTTCCATGGAACAATAATGATCTCAGAGCGGCAAAAGATGCGCGGGAGTTTTTAATTTTTTTTTAATAAAGTATAAATTAATTCTAAGATGCATCTAGGTATTTGTGCTTTTGTTTTTAGAACATTTGAACTTAATATTTGATACTGTTTTGTTTTGGTCAAATACTACAGCCATCATCTGGGTCATGGTCCAATTTCGGGTTGGGCAAAATTTGTTTCAGTTGTCCCAAAGCCCAAACATAGCTTGGGTCAAATGGGTGTTGTGATTACTCAGTACCTCGAACGATGACTTGATGTTAATGATGGGAACCATTGTCTTGCAGTGACTACTATATACTTTGTTAACATTGTTAACTATATTATGTTATAAAAAACAATATCATGCATGCAATTTCGAAGCTCCTCAAAAAACCTATGTATCGATAATTGATAGATGTAGATATAGCTAAGCTATTTTTTGTTTCGAAACAAAACATTCACAACATGCTTTGTTTTGATAAATCGTTATGCAGTGCATATACTTAATCGATTCAAATCAAGAACTTACTTTTTGTAACTGCCATTTTAATTTTTTGTGGTGAAATACAGCAACAATATTTTATTTTTTGACTTGTTTTTCACTTTTTCATTTCATTAAGTATTCCCTTTGTGATGTAAGAGCAAGGACGTACAATAAATGAATATAAAACTAATCGCAAATATAATACAAATCCTTTTTGCCGGATGCTCGGCATAAGACTTTATTTACTGGCCTTGAAATAAACCAGCATTTTTGATTATTTCCATTTCCATTCCATGCTTTGCTTGCGTGATGCAGGATTTCGTATGACCTCAAAATCATCGGAATCATTTATCGACGCCTTTTGTCATCAAGTATTAGAACTATTTATGACGATCGGATGTTTGCTTATCAACTAATTAGAGATCGCCACATCGCCATCCAAAAAAATATACCTAACTTGAAAGAAGTGACAAAACTAAAATCATTTATTACATTACTAATTTATCTGAATAAAACTAAATACTAAAGACAACATCTCCTCTTTTCAGGTGAACCCAGCGGCGTAGGCGTGTATGCGTACCAAGATTCAGCTGGCAATAGGTATGGTGGTACATACGATCTAGACGACGCACAGTTCTATGGCAAGGGCAAAAACAGGGCCGGTGGGTTAGATACAAGGTTTGGAGCAGATTTAGGAGCCTGGAACAACTTCATACCTCCGTTCGCGCAAGCGTTCACAGCCTTCGACGATTTCGCCCCACAGTACTTTTTCAACCTCGAGAACCTACTGCAAGAGTAAGGTCTAACATTTTATCAGCTCTGGGCTTCCGGTGGAGGTTACTGACTTCATCTAGTGAATGATGGGTCTTGAGCATGACAATAGGCTTGACTTTACCAACATCGGCATCTGAATTTTCAGCCTTTTTTCTTGTAAGGTTGGCATCGGAATTCATGTTGAGACGTAGTTATGTTTTGGTGGAAACAATATAGTGGCTAAGGCCATTCAAATGTCAGCCTTCATTTTACCACTGGATATTCTTTATAACTTCTAAGGAATATTAATATTATCTTAGGCAGTATTTAATAAATTTTGTTCTGAATCGGACTGTTCTATAAACATTGGAACAATCCGGTATCGAGATGCCTTTAAAAGGGTATTGAAATGAGGTAGGGTATGTTAGAACAATTTGAAATTTTCGCATTGTTATTAATCATAATAATAATTTATAGCATAACCGAAAGAAGAACATATGATTCGTTCGAACAACTCCCGCTGCTACCACCGCTACCACCGCTACCACCGCTGCTCCCATCGCTACCACCGTTGCGGACGTTGCCCTCTCTGTTCCCAACACCTGAACTTATCCGACCAATCCGGAGTATTATTGCACCATTCCCGCCTCTTTTGCCGTTCCCCCGAATTACACCATTCCGATTCTGGCCGCCATTAAAGATGCCAAGGCTTAACCCAATCGAGAGAGACGGAAGGTAACCAGATCCATACCACTGTGTGAACGAGGGATCTCTGCGATTAACCCACTGCGCATTTTTTTCTCTCTATACTCTTCTTCCTGACTAATCCACTTCAGCTTACCTTGCGGTTACTCTGCTTTTTCTGTGTCCTTCAATCCTTTGTGTGTTCCAGGGCTTTCAATCAGAATCTTGAGAATCAGAAGCTAGCGTATAACGCGGCTCGGAAGGCTTTCGATTTGACGTCGAACCACGCCGGTTACAACCACCATTCCCCCGGCAGGTTTGATAATTTTGGCGGCTACATGTCGAGGAACAGTGCGTACGCCGGCGGCGCCACGGGGCCAGGCTTCACGCATCAGATTGCTGCGATAAGCCCGGAGAACCCGGTAAGATTTTGTTTTACATTCCAATGTCATGTGATAAAGAATCGGAGGAATCACGATACCACTGTGCTAGAATTACACATCATCATCATCAGCCTATATACGTCCCACTGATAGGACACTGGCCTTATAACAAGTGTGAGATAGTGTGGGCCATATTCCACCACGCGGGCCCAGTGCGGTTTGGTGGAGAATTCCACATTCAAGGAATAATTTATCTTATACACAAAGCACAGAATTATTAATTAAATAGTTACTAAATTTAAACTTAAACCTTTATATTATTCCTATTATATTCTGGATATTTTCGAAAATAATCACTTGCTTGACTTTATGGAAATGTTATTAAATGATATCATCTTTAAGTACTACTGTTCACGTGTAAGCTACTTAAGCAATTATGTTGGTATTATAATGTGAGTGCGAAATGCACACTACTTACGTCATTCTATTTAAATTAAAAATAATTTGATAAATCAAATAATTTTCTTGTGCAAATGGCATAAAGGTGTACTTTTGAAATATTTTTTGACGTTATTTTGTGGCAAGGAAGAAGGTAATAATAATAATAATTATCAATTGGATACTAAACACATCCTGCTAAAGCATCAAGATCGTTGAACAGAGATAAAAAAGTCACTAAATATGGCTCTTAACAGGTTTTGGTAAACAAGCTTGCACCTTAAACTATCCAATTTCATGAAGACCTTATTAAATTTTAGAGTTTCGGTATGTTATAAAAGATTTTTTGAAGAAATTGGACAATTTCGATCATTTTCTAATGCTATTTTACATCCTTTGTCTATAATATCTAAATTTATTTCCAGTCCATGCAAAACGTGAACGTCATGAGCCGTTTCGCTGACACTGCGAACGCGAGTCCTCGCGACGGCTACTACAGCGTCTCCTCATCGTCATACGCGTCGTCCTCCAACGTTGACGGCAAGCAGCTGGAGTCCAGGGGAGCCGAGACCGTCGTCAACAACAACGGCCAGGTCACCAGATACAAGGTTGAGAACTAACACGGATCCATGCGGAAGGCCAGATTTGGACTCGGGATGCGAGAGTTACACGGTCAATTTTATATCAACGTATTCCGAATGTGTTGTCTACATTTTCTGGTTCTTATTTCTGTACGCTGTGTTCAAAGGCATTGTAATTCCGAATATCAATTTTGATACAGAATTTGGGTTATGTTACAGATATTAATTTTTGTCGTCCGAGCTTTCGTCAAATATATTTATGTACAGTAAGAGATTTTCGATAAATATTATGTATTTTGAGTAATTCATTGACAAGCTACTATTCTAATTGATGTGAAATTGACAGAAATTGATCGTGTATGTAATTATTTTGACAGCATTGTTACAATAGATTTCAACCTGTAAGAATATTTGAAAATACAAATAATTTCATGTTATTGTCCAAATATGGCCGAAGCCCCTAACAATAATCTTGCATTGTTACTGGTAAGATCTCAGAATATTCACAATGTTGTTGTGTACTTAAATAGAAGTAATGAACTAAGGCAATGATGTTTATAGAAACTGATCAGAAAATACAGTGATGTAATACATGACTATTGGTATGTTTTACTTGGAAATAAACATATTATTATAATTCTTTAATACCCACGAACCACTTATCACAATTTTTCTAAACAAATAATGGCACATCCTTTGTAAGAGGATTATAAAATCTATTCAACAAGTTACTATTATTAAGTATCTAGACGCAATGACAACGGAAGTTGCAAGTAACGAAGATAACCTGCGGTACGTACACAAGTGGCTTCTACATTACATCAAAATAATAATATGTTCATAAACAAGAATGCTCGTATTTAGAGAGCGAGTAGTCCAATGCTGCAAGAAAACATGACAAATAATTTCATATTATAATTAATTACTTCCATTTTTTACGAAAACTTCTCAAGACGCGGTCCTGAGTAGATTTAACGATATCCACAAAACATATTCTAATCAATCAGCAAAAAATGCTTTAGAATACATCCTATTATACTCAGAAACGTGAACAGAACTAACTATAAAAGTATCAATTACATGTTTTTTTTCCCAAAACTTCCTGAAGTAATGAAGCTAAACGTTATTATAAAATTCCGTATACATGCTCCCATCTGTTGCAAATGTCAGATTACACCATGCTCCTCAACCGAGCGACACCTCAAGGTTGTCGAGATAGCATCAAAGCCGCGTTTTTCTACACGCCACTTTGTGGTCACGGGTTGAACAAAAACAATACAACAAACCTATTAGTTTAATTTTGCCAATTTACCGTCCAGCTTCATCTTCGTCGTCGTCGTCTCCGGCATCCACGCACTCCTCTGCTGAATGCATCCTTTCCCACTTTGTCCAATACTTAACTCTCTACATTTTTTGCAATAAAATTCTTTCATTGCGTCATCTGTTATCTTCCTGTTTAACTTATTATTATTTATGGGTCTATAATTATTCCTTCTATTGAAACCACTTTGGCCTTGGCCCCAACCATTATTATTGTTGATATTGTGGTAGAAAGTAGAAGGCTTCCATTGATTAGGAGTGAGGGCTACATTGGGGTAAACATCGTACCCATCGTCGCGAATGTTGCGGTTTATGAAGACAGCATCGGGGTATATTTGAGGCTTGTGCCTGGTATCTGGTGTCCTTATCTGTGTGGTCTCCACGGATTTGTAACCTGCCACAACTGGAACCTCGCCGCTATCTTCATTGTGACCACTGCGACCTATATTGTATGTTAATACTCCTGATTCACCTGAAAATATTGTTCTACGAGTATTTCATAAAGAAATATGTTTGGAGCAATAGACACGTGAGAAACGACTTCTAACATATAGATGCTAATTACATAAAACAACTCAAAGTGCTTATTGTAGAATCTAACATTCATACTGGTTTGTTAAATTAAAATTGATGTGTTATTAGATCATGTCTTACAAAAAAATATGCGTCAGAAATTGCAAGCAGAATGTTATATGCTGCAGATTTTATTTAAAGTAATGAGTCAATGTGAGTAGCCATTGGCTCACACTCGGTAATAACATTTGCGATATCTATTCATTTGATCTATTATACAGGAACTTAAGATGCTCACCTTCACCCCGACCATGTATTCCTCTTCGATTGTTATTTTTAAGTCTAGTAGATACAACTATAGTATGTTTGACTTCCACGTCTTCATCCTCTGATTTTGTCTCGTTGGCTACTATGGAAGTAATTTCATCGTTACCAAAATCCATCTTAGACGATATACTTTGACCTGGATTGAGGAGTGCTGAAAATAAAGTCACTGTTATAAGGCTATCGATTTATCAAAGGGCAGGGTTACTGCGGAGGTAATGACAATGAAATTTGACCGTGAGCTTGAAATTAATGAATGAGCGTTGGTGCCATTTGTTACCAGAATAGATATTAAGCGCTTAGTCACTTTGTAAGTATTTTGTGCAAATGTTTGTATGTCATCAGTTTCAATGAGGTGTGATTTATTTGATTCCACATTTCTTGTTATTTGTAACCACTCTTTACCACTAGTTTAACGATGACGAAAAACATCATGCGGAAACCTGTCTGATTGCTGTGTCCATTGTTGAATATTAATGGTTACATAGGTCACTCTAAAGTTGGCGGTAACTGGACATGACAAATTCTGGACTTGAATTGGACGTGGTACAAACGTAATCTTGACTAGATCCAGACAAAACGTTAGGATAAAGACAAGGCAGAGAAATTAATTAGCAGATAGTCATCTCTAATGGTGATTTTAGTGTGAATGGTTATTAGCTTTATGGACGTAATAATACCATTGTTGCAACATTATTTCGATATTACAATGTAGATATGTACAGTCAACAGCACATCAGACTACCCTAATCTGACAAATTTCTACAACCAATTTTCAGCTTTATGCACTTCACATAGAGTTCTCTTTCAATTGAGAATTTTTGACAGATTGGGTTAGGTTGATCTGCTGCCGTCTGTACCATCGAAATAATGTTTTCCACAATACCTACTCTATGTTTCAACGTCTATTTCTTTAATGTGTTAATTAGACGAGTGGGTTTTACAATGATGCTATAATCACTTAACCTGCCCCCAATGACTTGTGGTTTTATGAGCCGTTACATAGGTAACATTAAATACTTAATTGTCAAAACACGTGAGATGTTATTAAAAGAAATGATGAACCAGTATTATGATACAATATCAAGACACTTGTGACTCATGTTTGAGTTAAAATAAGATTGAATTCTATATTTATCGAACAATGTCAAGTATGTTAAAGTAATTGGCCTTAATTTTATTCTGAGGATTTGAAATTGTTCATTGTAATAATACCGTTATTAATAATGCTTTGTCAAACTTGGCAGAAATACACGTAACCTAAATGACGAAAAGCGGCAACTAAAGCCTACTAATAACAAACAGTCTAAAAACATCGCACAATTTATTGTAGACTTCTCTGACCTGCACTTGCAGCGTCGGCACTGGATTAAACAGAAATGATTGGAGTAGATTTCACTAGGTACGAGTGGTAGCTAGCTAGACTCTAAAAAGTTTTACCGTCAGCCAGATCTAAGTTTAATCATCAAACACATGACGTTTGGCCTGGGGCTCAGGGGTGACCCACACACTGTTCTCCGTAGACGGTCAAAGTAAAGTAATTTAGAGAATCTTACCGAAAATCGCTGAGCAGAGAAGAACTGTCCTCAACATGGTGTCCAGAGCAAGATGTCACCAGCAATAAGTTACCCGTTGCATGTCAGTGCCGTTTTATAGAAACAATACAAATTACTTTAAATGATGTCGCAGAGGAAACGAAGCAATTACTCGCTACTCAGATACAGCAATACAAACACCTTAGGCAAAAAACTTAGAGTAAATAGTGGAGTCATTAAGCTTACAAGCATATACTGCCCAGTCTAAAGCCAGTAGGTATGTAGTGATATCGTGTTTTAATCTCTTTAGTGTAGTTTGTGGTTGCATACGTACAAATTCCAAGTATTCGACATAATATTAATCCTTTAATTAAAAATAACTATCTTTTTGGTAGAATGTGTATTACTAGTAATATACCTGTACTAGTATTTCCTATGTTAATGACCTACAGATTTTCATACATTGACGCTTATCAGCGTACAATTTAAAATTGAAAAATGCTTCTTTGTGTATAATATTGATGATGCGTTTAATAAAATTTTCTTCTTCAAATAATAATAATAATAATAATAATCCTTTTATTTGCTAGAAACACAGTAATATTACAGTTCTTACAAATATTTCAGTCCAATGTGTTCAGCCTGCTCGCAGGCATGCAAAATCAATTGTAGAACAAATTCAATTCAAAAAAAAAAAAAAAAAAATTTCAAATGATAATTACTAATTACACACAAACAAACAAACACAAACTGTTCTAGGACAAAATATTTTTTTATACCACAACAGTTGGCAGACGGACTCGCAGCCCACCTGATGGAAGCTCTCACTGCGGCCTATTCCATTGAGGGACACTTCAGGAAGCGTCGCTCAATGTGCAGCCAGACTGCAGGCTCATTTGCAGCCAGCTCAATTGCGAGCCTTTAATTTTAAGTGTACTGGCTCCCACATTAATATTGCCGGAACACAAACAGAACTATTACGGCGGCAGATTTCACCTGTGGGGGTAGTAGCTAGCCAGTCGGATTCTGAAAATGTCCTTCCACCGACCAGACCGATGGCGGTAATCGAACCCACGACTTCCGGGTTTTATACCAGAATGGCTTAGCCACTGTTTCACAAAGGCGGTAAAAAATTATTTAATTACACATTTAAAAAAAAATCACTTTGTAGCGACATCTATTGAGAATATCGTAATTTAAAACGTCAAAGCTGCTGCTGCCATCTATTCAAATACGTGTATAAAAAATTACAGACAATACATCAAAATGTCACCATCTGTACGCTACCACTTAATTCAAAGATTCTATAATAGATGGCGTTAATGGGTCTTTTCAATTCCAAAAGTTCCAAAAAGTTTTTAATTATTATTTTTAACTTTTGTCTTAAAAATTTATTGTTGAATATGAACAAATAATTATCTAAGTTTACCTTCTTATTTACTTCATGAATCCATTATTTTCAGTACAAATAAATAGCAATTATTTATAAATAATAATTTGTCTCGTTAAAAATCTTAAAAGTGTATGATAATATTAATAATGAACCGAAAATGTAAGAAATATTTTAGAATGAAGTAATTTTATAACATGAAATGTACCAAAGGTGTCGAAAAATAAGCAAAGAGATATGCGCCCAACGTGGGGCTCGAACCCACGACCCTGAGATTAAGAGTCTCATGCTCTACCG
Source organism: Mecyna flavalis (assembly GCA_949319885.1). NCBI lineage: Eukaryota > Metazoa > Arthropoda > Insecta > Lepidoptera > Crambidae > Mecyna > Mecyna flavalis. Next base: position 16,674,746 of record OX439426.1, read on the forward strand.
ACTGAGCTAGCCGGGCTTATGGCAATGAAGTTAAAATTATGAGTTAGTATGTAAATCATCTTTAAGCATGTTAATATTCGGTGGATGATTCACTAGTTTACAAGAAAAAAAACGCAGAGATGAGATACATGTGCCTAAATAGAATTTTTTATGCTGGTTACGAATCTGTGACTTAAAAAAATGTAGCACGTCTAGTTTCAAAAATATTTAATAAAATTGAAATTTACAAAAATACTTCACTTCTATAGAAAATTGTCGACAAAAAAATTAAAAGTGACTTATTTTCGCCTTTTTTTTGTAATCAGACTGCTCAGTTTCCCTTATAATTGACCAGCAATAGTCTGCCAACATGTTTTGGTCCCAGTATCCTTGGTATCTGTCTTCAAACATTTTCAGATCCTGGTGAAAACGTTCACCATGTTCATCACTAAATTGCCCTAGGTTTTCAGGGAAGAAATCTAGGTGCGAGTGAAGAAAATGTATTTTTAAAGACATGTTTACTCCCATTTTTTGGTAATTCTGTAATAATTCAGCAACAATACTTTCGTAGTTAACACTTTTCTTATTTCCGAGGAATTTCTGAACCACTGTTTTAAAAGATATCCAGGCAGCATTTTCAATTTGAGTCAAATGTGACGAAAATGTATCGTCCTTTAACAATTTTCGTATTTGAGGGCCTATGAAGATGCCTTCCTTCAATTTTGCTTCAGAAAGAGCAGGAAAAATAGCTTTTAAGTATGTAAAAGCAGGACCATTCTTGTCAAGGGCTTTAATGAAATCATTGGTACTCCAAACTGCAAATATTTATTTTTGCCTGCTTCCCAGTTGGTTAAAATGCTTTGACAGCTCACACAAACTACATGAGGGACCCATGGTTTGTCCAGGTTTCCAATCGAAAAACCAAAATAATGAAAATAAGCTCTTTTCACTGAGTCCGTGATGTTTCTTCTGTCTTTTGACAACACAATCTTGCCACAAATGTAACAAAAATGGTCTGGATTAGTTTTACAAACCCTCGATGACATTTTAGAACACAAAATTATTATTAAGACACTTTTTAACAAATTATTTCACTTTTTACACAATCCAACTTATGCGCGGGTAGTCGTAAAATGTTTTAATGTTTAACTAAAAAGTTTGACGTGATAGAAATTTATGAATACTAAATTTATTTATGTAGGGTAGTAATGTATCAAAAACAATTAATGTAATCTTTGCGTTCGACAAAAAGTTTTTTTTTGTAAACTAGTGAATTATTATTGATTCAATAATGCTGAACCACAGATTACTAAATAGCTAAATAAGTTACCTACGCTGAACGCAAATAACGCCTTGATTACAACTGCTACAGCTAAATAAACAGAAATATAATATAAATAATATAAGAATAATGTGGGGTGGGAGCCAGTATTTAGGCTGTGGCCAGTCATAGAGAAATATTTGGTCTGTGGAGCCAGTACACTCGAAATTAAAGGCTTCTAATCTTTGATTAGAATACGAGCCTACTTTCTGGCAGCACATAAAGCGACGCTTCCTGATGAAATGTCTCTCAATGGAATAGGCCGCAGTGATCGCTTACCATCAGGTGGGCTGCGAATCTGTCTGCCAACAGTGCCAACTGATCTGGTATAGAAAAAAAATACGCTCAGCTGATTAAAGGACCACAAAGTGAGGTTATTTCAAAGATGACATGTCACAAGCGGCGAACGAATGGGTAACAAATAAAACTCGCAATCAGAAAAGGGACGCATCAACAGTCTCACAAGGTAACGGAAGATACGGGTCTGTTGACTCGAGCATATTGCGCCGAGATCAAAGCACGCCGCGCTCCCTGGGCGCGCTTGCATCTCCGAATGCAGGCAAAGCATTCACTGACCTGTGTGATGTTCGTATAGGTACCTATGGATGGTCATATATCACCATCGCTAAAGTTAAGACGACCTTATTGTATATTTTACACCTTTACAATATACCCCTGCGCATCATTACTGAGTTAGATAACGTGACCTACTTATACTCGATAAAAAAAAGTCAAAGGACGACGGAAGGAAGGACATAATAATATAAACATAATTTTAATATTAAAAAATGTTGGTGCGTCGAACATTTTGGTAACAATACAATATATTTTGCGTATCTTTAATATTGCTGTTAAAATTGTCAGAGGCGTTTTATAACACAACGCTTTTTTGACCTTTCTGAACATACCAAAACAGATTGACTACAATCATAAAGATCAAGAATACTTATAATGTTCTTAGAAACATATAAAGGAATTGTAATAATTAATGTCTATGTTATTGGTCAGGGTAAGTACACAATTTACTTTAAAAAGGATTTTTATAATTTTTTTTACTGTCGATCAGAAATGATTCGCTACTCTTGTTGCTACTAAGTGTTGCGTTGCAAATAATAACATACATATACATTATTTTATTTACCCAAATAAACCCACCCGGGGCTTGCACCTATACATCCGAACTAAAGGACCATTACCTAACCTTTAGACCAACTAGACTAAGGCTTTTGTTGTGCAGAGTGAACAGAGAGGTACTAAGCATAAAGCATAACACACGGCGATATGAAAATGGAAAGTGGAGTGGCAAGAAAAAGAAAAGTACCCACCTAGTGGAGTTCTGGCGGGCGCTTTCAAATTACTAAGACGCGCTACTTCCCGGACCGTTTTCCCGGTCATGTACAGTGCGCCCGGGAAAACAGGAGAGGATCACACAGGAGAGTTCTTCGGATAAATTAAAAAAAAAAGCCAAAAAATATCCTTGAAATAATTCTTACAACGCTAATAGGTACTTGCACATGCTCAGAAAACCGGCAACCTCTGGTGTAATAACCGACTTCTCAAATATTGCACCAAATACCTAGATTGTTATTTTGTCTAATATTGAATTTATGAAATCATTTATTGATTTCATAATTCGGATAATTCACTATACAAGCCATCTTCGGATCACACGAACCAAAACGTACTCCATATTTTTAAACAAGTATGTATTATACTCATAGGGCTGAATTTTTTTACTTTATAAATCAGAAACTAATTTTATCTGATGAAAGAAGAACTAAACGACCACTAAATATCCATTTATTAAGCGCAGTAAATTGAAATCTCTAAAAAGCGTTTCAAAATAAACAGAAACTACTCGTCACTTTTCCCGGCAGTCGAGTGTACGGAACAATAGCGATGCAAATGGCCCCGGTTGCAATCAGCGGAGTGCGCTGGCTGGCATGTGTTCGGAACTGGGTGATGACACCTGCACTGATTCATTGCCGTCACTCACACAATTGAAACATTACTTCGTACCTTGCAAAAAAAGACTGTAGAATCAGAGTAGTCTACAGCGTGTAGCACATTGAGCGGTTATTCCTGGTTAAGTATTCCTCAATTATTGCCGAAGCGACCTTAGCAACCACATACAGTCTGGCGGTCAGCGTGACTCTCTAGCAACGGATTTGATATAAAAAATAGGATATAAAAATCAAATTCGGTACACCCAGTTAACTCGAGTCTCGACCCCCTTTCCTCTCCTAATATCACTTGTACTCCCCATATTATTTTCTCAAAAGCAAACGAACATGAGTGACACTAGATGGTAAGTAAACACTTTTCCCAGTAACCTACGACTAGGACACATCTCAGACGCGTTAGTCGCTTTTGGTCTTGTTTTGCAGCAGTGATCCCACATTTTAAAACAACGTGTTTAAATCTTTTTAATTATGTAGTTAAAGTTAACTTGATGAAAACCTCTACGCTATAGCGACAACATTACTCATATTCTGCCTCAAGCTAGGTATCTCATTACAAGTTGTGAACTTCCCGCGGAATACATACGCCGCGAATAAGCACACCGCCTAATAATCACTATTCGCCCCAGCTAACGAGGTTCAGTAAAAAACTGGCGGCAGAACAAAGTGAGAATTTATTGCCAAGTAACTTTATCACACCAATAGCGCTTTGGGATTGGAGCCAAGTTCTTCTTTGAGACAATACTAAATTACAGTGTAGGTAGTATAGGTATTTTGGTGAAAAGTTCTACAAGTGTAAGACTATTCAGAGGTTGTTAAAAACCTTTGGTTAAACGTTAAGGCAATGACAAAGCTCGTTAATTACTTAATTTTTTAAGTATAAGGATTCATAAATAAAACAATACAACTTAAAGATACAATACGATTAAGCTAGGGAGGTAATAAAAACGATGCCATAATTAGGTGAAACATTGCAAGAAGAACGATATGCGATGGACATCAATCTGAAAGGCTGTTGCTGCTGACAGAAATTAGAGTACCTACATACATCAGTAATTTATGTCACATTAATAATTAAGCCATTCATTTAAAAAAAAGTGATACCTTTATGATATTCAATGGGAAGTAGCCATTCTAACAGAACGTCAATACAGGGGAGATGTTTCGATTGTATACAATTTGTGCAGCAAAAATAATTAAAATATTCTTGTTATGCTTTTTTATAAAAAGATGTTCGGGACTCTATAGTTAAAAATATATAAATGGAATCCAGAATATCAGTCTGTGTACCTAAACCTAGGAATAATCTATATCGACCCAGCAGCCACAGCCGGGGTCCGGCCGTCCCGTGACCTCTCTGTAATTGAATAGGTTCCTATTGTGTTTGATTTTAGACCGGCATTGGCATCGATCTGCAACGTTGTGGAGGCTATGATACAATACACAGCAATATCCGAACTTGGCCCACGCACTACCGAGCTTGTTAGCAATAATAACAACGTTACTATCGCGGGCAGTCACGTTCCAGTAAAAAACGGGGCACAATGCAAATTCAATACGCGAGATAAACACGGGATCAGACGCGCCGCCGCGAGACCAGTTATCGTTCCGCGTATCGCCTGTCACAACGTGCGATCAGTTCCTGTTTGAGTTATAGGAAAAAATATTAATAAATATTACCTACTAGTTGACCCGGTGAACTTCGTATCACTTACTTTAGTATTTTCCTCGCAATTTTTTCATATTTTAAACCTTCCCTGGACTTCCACGAATATTTCAAGACTAAAATTAGTCAATTCGGTTCAGACGTTCTCGAGTTTTAGCGAGACTAACGAACAGAAGCATTTATTTTTATTATTTATATAGACTAAGTAGTTTTATGTTTATTGATTGACTTGCATTCCGTCCGCGGCTTTGCCCGCTTGGACTACGCCACAGAACATAAATTAACGTAGGGTAGGAACACCGGTTTGCGACCACTTAAGCGACTTGTTGACTTCAGAGTTGATTTCTATCATGATGCTGTACGTCAAGATTTTCCAAAAAATTAACACTTGATCTTACAATAGTCTAGTTTTATAAAACCTAACGTTTATAAACGTAGCAGTGATACATAATTTTAAAAAATGTATTATTCGTAAAAATAGCAAAAACACCGGTTATCGGCCGTTTGGCCCAGTTATCGACCACCTGTGCACCGGTTATCGACCACCTAATTTACGGTAGAAAAATGAGTCTTATTCAATAGCCATAGGGTATATTTTAGTATGAAAGTGAAACAGTTAATGAAATCAAAAAAGCGGTATATTTTTACTCTCTTTTGCGACCTAAAAATACAATTGAGTAACCAAAAGTTTAATTAAATCAAAAGAAATCACAAATATGACCTTTTCATATTTGTGATTTCTTTTGATTTGGAACACGATCGAAAAGCCCATCCTATAATATAGTGGATCTTGGAACTCCGTTCTGCCGGCATGCTTCTCTGTAGGGCAAAGGCCTCCATCCTTGAAATCAAGTTATCGTTACAATGATGGGTACTGGTTTAATCACCACGCTTGCCAAATGCGGATTGGTGATCACAAACCCGAGCAGTGTCCGAAAAAACCGACAAAAAGTTAGCTCGACCCGGGAATTGAACCCAGTACCTACCCCGCGATCTCGGTTCGGTACTTAAACCACTAGACCATCGAGGCGCGAAAAAACAAAAACAAACAAAGAATGTAACAAACAGAAATAAATGAAATGTTTAGTATTTATCGGGTGCGTTTAATTTCCTAGTTCAAAATAAAGTTTTATTTATTACTAATTACGTTTCTCTCTTCTCTTCTATCTTTTTTATATTATCTTACTAGCCTTCCGCCTGCGGTTTCACACGCACGTAATCCCCTTTTTCAAATATACCCCCGTTCCCCCCACATTTCCGGGATCAATTATAGTAAGGGTACTATAATTGATCCCGGAAATGTGGGGGGAAGGGGAGGGATATTTGCTACACTATCCCCGGTCAACATAGGGATGTCGACCGGGGATAGTGTAGCTTTCCAACAGTGATAGAATTATTCAAATCGGTTCAGTAGTTTCAAAATTGTTATTCCCGCAGGAATAAGACGTTTCCCGTAGGAATTTTATAGCCTATGTCCTATTCCGGGTTATAAACTATACGTGTGCCAAATTTCATCTTAATCCGTTCAGCCGTTTAGGCGTGATTGAGTAACAAACATCCAAACATCTAAACATCCAAACATCCAGACTTTCGCATTTATAATATTAGTAGGAAGTAGGATATACATACATATACATAATACATACATATTATATTATATAGTAGGAAGTAGGATTAGTAGGAAGTAGGATTTTTCTGAACGGCCGGAAACAGGTACAATTTTACCAGTTATCGACCGCCTGTTAAAGACGGCCGTTAACAGGGTTTGTTTTCACCGGTTGTCGGCCGCTAAACTTTTGGTATTTTTAAAGGTCATTATCTTTGAAACTATGAGGTATACTGGCGGTCGGAAACTGGTTGTCAAGTCACAAATTCCTAGCTGTTCACAAATGTAAATGAATCTATGTTGGTGCATTTAAGGTTTCCGCAATGTAGGCAAAGAAAAATGACGTAAATAAACCGGTTTTCCGACCACCCGGTCGGAAACTAGATTTTGATATGAATCGATAACCTATTGCCCGACCACCAAAAATATTACAAATTATGAAATGTTTGGTGAGTTTGGGCACTTGAATATTGAAATTAAACATCTTATCCTACACACAAACCAAATCAAACCCCTATAAAATAAAAGTAACACTCAAAATCTTACATTTGAAAATCGATCCACCGGCAATTATTTTTGCTAAATTTGTCACGTGTCAACACACCAAATTTTGAAATGGCGACTGAGGGCTCAGTTCGCAAATTATAAAGTCACGCTGTTGGATTATGAACCGTGGAGTTTGTCCAGGTCGACTGGCGCGAAATTAGAAATGAGCTGTCTATAGACTATCTATTATTCAAAAAAACGTGTGAAGTGGTCGCAAACTGGTGCTGGCCGGCAAACCGGTGTCACTACCCTACTACGCGACGTTTAAAACGTCGCACACGAATTAACCTTCTACATTTTGTTTCGGGAGATACAGAATATCGCTAAAGAAGCTTTCGAACTATAATTTACAGTATCACATCTAGGTATATTTGTTTACCATTGGGAAGTGAACAATATCCTGGCATAAAAAGAAGCGTACTTTCCTTTCCCTAGTTTTAGTCTATATTTCGTGGAGATTGGTTTAGTTAGGTCTAGTTTGACGTGAGACAGATATACAGACAGACAGACTTTCTTTTTAATAATATTAGTATGGCTTAGTTGTGTTTGTCACTTTTAGCCGTGTAAACCATGTAGGTATTTGTATCTCCTAGATATTGCAGATTTAGTCACCATCAATTGAACTGCAAGCTCGCCTGTTAAATTATCCATTGTATTAAAATTATACATAGGTGTTTCAAGTGACAGACATGACCCTCTTGATGTGAAGCCGTTACCACTTGTTCCACTAAAGAACGTATACTTGAACTGTTAACAAAAAGCATCACTCATTTAGTAGGTATCATAGTCAGACATTAATTTCTAAAACAAGCTCAAGCTATTGTTCAAATCGCTTCCAGCGACACATGAGCTCCCATTAAAACATTTATAATTCTTTGTATGAATAATATAATTCATACATCTGCTATTATGTGCAATAAACAATACCTATTCAGGTGTGGCAGGTTTTAGCAGGTTTTAGCAGCAAATATTGCTGGTTTTGCAAACGCCGTGACAAGCGTAGGTAGAAGCTTTGTCAAAAAAAAAAACTGATTTTGTTGCGCAATGGCCAGTTTCACCACTGACCTGACAGACTAATTACGTGATAATTTATCTGACACTTCTGACAGATGTCAAGAAAATGTGTTATTTTTTGAAAATTGACAAAAGAGACAGCTTTGTTAGCTAAAAAATATAAATTGTAAAGAAAGTACTTACCAGCCTATTTGACTTCACGATTTAAGTACGTATTAACAAATCGACGATAGCAAATTGACTACAGATTTTTTTTTATTGACATATAAAAGCACGGAACAGTAAAAAACTATTTCTATTCAGTGCATGAAAGTCGCCGTTCGTAAAAAAATTAAACTATGTTTTATTCGAATAAATCGAATTTTAAACCAGCTTCGTATCGTTACAGTGAAAATGTAAAAATCAGTGAACTATTTTTCCGTGCAGACCCACAATAATACGAAGAGACAGCGCTTGTGACAGCCCATCGGCGGGAACAAACAAGGACCATTCTGGAACCAATCGCTTTTGTAATAATAGCTTGACTTGTGGAATATAAGTTTTATAGTTGTTTCGGCTACAGCTTCTTACTGCAACAATTGAAACACTACATAAGCTGACATACCTATTTGAACAAAAAAAACGAAACATATTGGGAGAAACAAGAAAATACTGATCAATCAAGAAGGGACCAAAAAAATCAAATTATTAACCTAACCTAGAATGAACTTCATAAATCTAAATTATTAGAAACTGGTGCTTTTCTGAATGCAATTTTCTTGCGCGTCGTATCTGTCGGTACTGCTAGCCATAAATTAAAACATCCCAAAAACCTAAACCAATAATATTATGTCAAAAGAAAAAAAAAATTAAAAGTTTATCCATTCTTTTCGTACAGATGAAAAGTCTACTGACTTGGTAATAGGTTCGCGCAAGACATGACATTTCGTGTTGGCGAAATTGTATGTTACTGATTCAATTCGTTTCGATATCATCTACCGCATAGTCCGCATACGACATATACACTTGCAGTTCGATAATAGCGCTTATGCCCCCGACATAAGAGCGGTACAAAGTCCAAAGTGTTACGTCTGACGTGCTTTTGACTGTACATCAACTGTTTACTGGTTTTGCAGTGTTGCTTCGAATTGATACAGTCAATATTAAAATACAATCTCATGAAAACCAACATTTACGGTATTTTGGCAAGATAAAGTTTTCTCTAGAACAAAGGCCAGTCTTAACACTATTAGATAAGTTCATGATAACTAGGTACAATTTTTATATTTTTAGCGCCTCGATGGGCTAGTGGTTAGTGGTTTAGGTACCGGGCCGAGATGTTGAGGTCCTGGGTTCAATTCCTGGGTCGAGCTAACTTTGTGTCAGTTTTTCGGATACAGCTCGAGTTTGTGATCACCGACCCGCATTTGGCAAGCGTGGTGACCAAGCCAGTACCCGTCATTGTAGTGATGACTTGATTTCAAGGATGGAGGCCTTTGCCCTGCAGTGGGACATAAATTTAAACGCTATAAGGTATAAATACGATATGGTGGTGGAATCATTATTATTTCTTTAGTTTTTTTTTATTATTCGAATAGGTACTAAGCCTTCTTTGAATCTTCTTTTCTTAAGATCGCATAGGGTGGTATATATATGGCACTAAGTTCGCCTACAATATTTCAGCTTTCATATTATGCGCAATAAAGTTTAAATAAATACCATGGGAAGATCCTAGTCCTATAGGATCTTTAATAAACATCTTTCAAATTACACACTGACATAATTTATAATGCCGTGACACAGTCATAACAGAACGGCTGAACAATATTCAATAACATTTTCTAATTTCTTTACCATAAAAAGTCAGTGCACCCATAAGTATGGTGCCACATAAAAAAAACGGTTTAAAGAAGAAAGGGTCAGTTTTTGGTTCCGTATCATTTCTATAAAGCATTAACTACATTATCATTCTGATAAAGAACTAATTGTTTTGTCTTGTTTGATCTTTTTAAGATAATACGGGTTTCATCATAATAATATGGGAAATTAGTTACATACAAAATTGTTCGTAACTTATTTTTAAAATAGAGTTTGTATTAATGTTTTTTTATGAATCTTGTTTAAGGGTGGATCTTCAGAAAAGTGCTCTCCGCGTAATTTCCACGGCATTTTTGAAATCGCTAAATTATGGTGAATTGCACAAATATTCCGAAAGTTTGTGCAAATTTAAACAACATATCAAAATTCGCCACGTACGGTTTCTATACTTTTGCTAAAAAAAAATGGAGAAAATTGGCGGCCCATGGAAATTACAATAAAGGCCATGGAAATTACCCAGCAGACTAAATTTAGCTAAAAACCATGTCAAATATGAAATTAAGCTGTCATATTAGTTAGTTAGGGTAGTATAAAGATCTACATTGTATTAAAACAATATTTAGCAAAAATAGTAGCTTTATTTCAAAACTTACTTATGATACTCAAAGTAGGAACATGAAAGTGATAAAACTGTTATCAATTAACTTTCTTATACATTAAAATTGTTCCCATAACATTATACTTATGGATAAACATAATAGTAAACATAAAAAATACCAAATTGAATTTTTATAAAATAAGTCTTTTCATCAATCAGTTTAAGTCTTCAATTTAATTGTTGAAATTCTTTAAAAGCGTTGCTTAGCTTGAACTATGAGAAAGTCTTTGATTCAATCGAGACCTAGGCAGTGCTGCAGTCTCTAAAAAGGTGCCAAGTGGACTACATGTCGCACACCCGGTAAAAAACTGTCATAACATAAAAACAGGCAAATCTGGTAGAGTCATTTTGTTACTTAATAATAATTGACCACATAATTGCACACCTGCTAAAAAACTGTCATAACGTAGAGGCAAGGCAGGTCTCACTTTTTTCAGTAAAATAATATTTTTATAATCTCACTTTTTGCAGGAAAATAATATTTTACTGCAAGGGGTGAGATTTGCTTGTTTTTGTGTTATGACAGTTTTTTACCGGGTGTGCGATGTATATCTACGTATTGAGGTACTTAACCAAAACGTTGCATATTGGTTCAATTGCAAAACCAGAGTTCAAACAAATCCTATCCAACTAGAGCGAGGTGACAGGGAGACGTAATTTCTAAACTGTTCACTGCTGTGCTGGAGGATATTTTCATGCCTCTGGATTGGCAAGGATTCTGTATTAACACCAATGGCGAGTACCTTACACAGCTACGCTTTGCCGACGATGTAGTTCTCATGGCCGAGACCATGGTGGATCTGAACACAATGCTCGAAGATCAACGTTTCCATAAGAGTTGGTCTTAAAATGAATAGCATTGGAAACGTTACGCTTGAAGTTGTTGACCATTATGTTTACCTGGAAAGGCAGTTCAGTTAGGTAAGTCCAACTTCGAGAAAGAGATCCCTTGACGAATCCAGCTCGGATGAGCAGCGTTCGAGAATCTACGGAACATATTCGCATCCAACATACCTCAGTGCCTCAAGACGAAAGTCTTTGAACAGAGTGTGGTGCCAGTGATAACATATGGAAGCGAAACGTGGTCATTCACTATGGGTCTCATAAGAAGCCTCAAGGTCACACATTGGGCAATGGAGAGAGTTATGCTTGGTGTTTCTTTGTGCGATAGAGTCAAAAATGAGGAGATTCGCAAAAGAATGTAGGTAACCGACATAGCTCGAAGAGTTGTTTAGTTAAAGTGATAGTAGGCGGGACACATATCCCGCAGAACCAATGACCGTTGGGGTGGAAAGGTTTTGCAATGGTGTCTTTCAGTTCGACCGCGCACTGGAAGACTTTCAGTGGGAAGGCCCTTTACTAGCTGGACTGACGGCCTTGCCAAGGCCGCCAGAAACCGCGGGATGTGCGTGGCGCAAGGACCGATCAGTGTGGAGATCCTTGGGGGATGCCTATACCCAGCAGTGGGCGTCGTATGGCTGATGATGATGAACTTAAAAGAAACAAGGTAATTTTCATGGGTCTTACGTAATTTCCATGGTGTTTTATCCATGGAAATTACACCATGGAAATTACAAAAAAACATATATTTTGAAATAACTTTTCATTGAAAAGATATAACCAGCTAGTTTTTTACTGTCCATCTACATTAAGGAGCTAGGTATTTCACCTCAAAACCCATTTACTAAAAGTAGTACAATTACATTGAAAAAATGTGACACGGGAATGCCGGAAAACTGGGAACCAAAATTTTTAAAATTGAAGAACGTACTCCAGCATTCAAAGCGTGGGAACCAGCGACATGGCCACCTCACCTGCTAGCTGCGGGGTAACTGACGATTCGAATACACCTATCAGGGTTCGCCTACGCCTGGCCAGCCCTGAGCAGTGCCCCTCGAAAGGCGCGCCGCGAAAATCTTGCTAAGCGTGTGACATATATACTTATGACCATAAAATCAAAAGTTTCCTTCCAATTCATTTAAAATTTGACCAGTATGTAAACTGATTTATCTATTTTAAATGTGTGTAGAAAACTGGTTAAAAACGTGTGTGGTTTTAAAAATATGTGCGATTGTTCAGAAGTCGGCGCTCGTGTGACACGTAAAAAACGTGCAAAATTCACCGGATTTGAGGTGTTGATGGTGAATTACTCAGATCTTCGTAGTTTTTAATCAAAGAAATCTATATGACCTGATGCTTAATGAAATGAAGAAACGTTGTAATAATAGTTTTTATCGTAATAATTTATATTAATAGGAGATATGAGTCTGTGACACTCTGAAAATGCTTTTCCAAGAAGTAGCCTTAAAATAGCAATCCTTACTTATCTACTTTTTTGTAATCACAATACTCATAGGTATATTAGATACGAGAAATAGCAGGCAATACAAATAATTTAATGTTCAATTTTTGTTATGTGATAGGCATAGCCAATTTCTCAACCATTACACTTGCTACGATACTGAGGTACTGCATTGTCAAATTTAATATTATGGCCATAATTTGTTTCCGTTTTCTCATCACATTACAGACCTCTAAAGACGTGAGGTAAAACGGAATCACTCACGGGCCGGCCGCCGCAGCACTCCGTTTCGATAATCACGATCGTGTTTAGATAAAAAACAATAATAATAACAAAATAAACAAGCCGGTAATCACCTCGTGTCAGCCGAGAGAGCCTTCGACTGACCACACTTTACATTATAGTTTGGGACTATAGGAAAATGGGCTTCTCAAGTTAGAAGCACTACTTTTTAATCTTAAGTTTTTGGTATTTTTTATGCTACTCTTAAGCTAAAAAGGCTTTGGTAGTTTTTATTCTATAACAATATAGGAGTCAAGACATTGCAAGTCTAATGCTAAATGTAACTCAAAAATGGACACTTAACTTTTTTTTATTTATTATTATTATTTATTTATTTAAGAAAATAAATAAATAATAATTAATAATTTGACCACCTCTGTGGAATATTGGTTAACTACTAGGGACCAAAATACACGGAGGTCGTATGTTCGAGCCTTTGTCTGGTTGGTAGTAGGATTTGTTCAAAGTCAGGTAGCTACCACTTCAACTGTTGGAATCTGCTGCTATAATGGCATTAGCAATATTAATTTGGGAGAGGTTTGAAGATCAGAGAAGCCTAAAAGTGATATACCTACTGATTATGAGACCCTCAATGGACTAGGCTGTAGTGGCGCTTGCTATCAGGTAGGTAGTTTGTTTGTAAGCCTACCTGCCATTTGATCAAGTAAGAAAAAAGAAATTATTCTGAAGCCAAAGTCACAAAACTAAGTAGCATTTTAAGATAAGATGTTCAATAAATAAATTTTTTCATTTTCTGTTGCTTAGTATGATAAATGTTATGCATGCGGTATCTTCCTATGATGAGCTATGCAATATGAAGAAAAACTGTATTAGGTTTTGTGATTTAAATGTAGTGTAATAACTGTTGGAAAACCAAATAAATAAATAAAAAAACTTTGCTAAGACAGTCCATATAGATCCCGCACGTGTGGCGGCCGTAGCTAAACGTTCCACTCAAGAGACGAGTTTCGACATCGAACATGACGTGTGAGCGACGTCCGAATAATTTAAATTATTATTTATTAACTGTTAATGCTCGTTGAGCATAAAAACCATTACTTATATTATTTTTAATTGTATAAAATTAACAGTTTCGTTATTATGTTTTTGTAAAGTTATAAAGAACTAACACAATTTAGTTTTGAATTTTATTGGTTCGTTAAAGCGTTATGGATTTTTGATGGTTATTAGAACATTTGCTAAATAAAAATTTGTTAACATGACAAGCTCAGGCGGATTGAAGTCTCAGATGCCGGGTTAGTTCCGCTATGGTACTGTACCGGTATGGCACCCTCGCAAAATACCTACCAAAAAGTCCCGCTATGGTACCCTTCAGTTTTTGGGACTGGTGAGAAGAAAAGTTTTACAGTGTTTTATAAAACTAACTACATAACTCGTTAAATTGGGGAATGGAAGATAAAAAAAAATAACCACGAAGGCAAAGGCGGGAGCAAAGCTCCCGCCTTAGCCTTCTAACCTATATTCATCCGAGTCGATTTCCGCCTTCGATCGTTCTTATTTTCTTTTGTTTCTTAATCAGTCATTTTTATTTGTGACAAAATAGTTAGTCGCTAGTTAATTTGTTTATTGCCCGAAAAATAATAAGCCATACATAAATATATCTTTAATTAAATCATATTAACAGTTGCACGTTTCGTTTCAAGTGTACCTTATATTGTTTGATGTAGATTTTAAGGATAGGTACCATAGCGGGACTTTTTGGTAGGTATTTTGCGAGGGTGCCATACCGGTACAGTACCATAGCGGAACTAACCCCAGATGCCTTCCGTTACTATTTGTTTCTTTTACATTGACTGCATATTATGTTTATGATCTAATAAGTTTATTTAGTTTTTTATTTTTTACACCTGATTTAATTGCAATAAACCAGTAAACTGAAATTTAAAATTACGTACTTTTGCGACCCGTTGCACCGAGTAACGTTTTGCGTACATACCTTCAACAGGAAAAGTTAGAAGATAAACATTGTGAATCTGCAATATCATTATAAACTTGAATAATTAACCTACCCTCGAATGCTTCATTTATTAACATTCCACAATCGAGGGAGCTCGAAGGACCCACCTGCGCCAAATGCACTCCTAGCCACTTTGAAAGCCTGTTACACTTTTATAAATCTTATTTCTTCAGTATTAAAGTTCAAATTATCCAATATTGGTAACTGTATAAGAAAGTTGGTAAAGTCGTAAGTTTGAAGAGGTGGTTTATTGCAATATCGAGTACCCTTATAATGGAAACCGCGCTTGATGCATTTGACATAAAGTTTATTACTTGATACAAAGCAAACTCGCTGTTATACACAGCCTTTACTTTCTTAATTTATGCTACAACTGTTAGTATCAATCAGCCTATGAATATCCCACTGCAGGGCAAAGACCTCCATCATTGAAATCAAGTCATTGTTACAACGACGCGTATTGCTGGCCAAATGCGGATTGATGACCACAAACTGGAGATATAATTGAAGAAACTGACATAAAGTATGCTCGACCTAGGAATTGATCCGCGGACCCTGAGACAACAAAAGTACCTACTTACAAGTTTTGTTTGTCCATATTACGTCGCAATGAAACAATGGATTGACATGGTTTTTTTTGTATAGAGATAGTTTGGGAGATGGAGAATAACATACGCTCTGCCGTGTCAGGCGAATGTCAGTTAACTTAAGATACATGAGTTACGCGTAACAAGTGTTTTTCGTGGTTTTTATGGGTCTTCTATCCCGTGTATAAAATATTATTTAATTATCTCTTACCGTTATCCCAAAAAATGCTCTAGAAGAAATTACGATTGACTACGATATTATGGTTAAATACTGTATCTTAAGTTACAGACAACGCTTGACGAGTCGACAAGACGCGATTATGGCAAACTCAGTTAAGTGTCTACTAAAATACATGACTTAGCCACGATAGATACCTAGTTTACTTATATATTATACTGTTATGGGGTAATTACTAAGACTTATGCAACTACATAATATTTAGACTGATTTAGTAGACCGGTAGGTAATGTTTTTGTTGATAAATGAAAAAGAAATACATTTTAGTTTATTTGAATACCATTTCCAGTTTTGTCATAATATACTTGTTATTTGATTACACCTATGTTCCTAATTAAAATATGACTGATTAAAATTAAAATTCTTATTAAAACCTACTTTTATTCTACCTCTCTAAACAAAATAATGCAGAAATGCATGTATGGCTAAATAATTCTTACTCAAATTGTCACGGCTAAGTCATGTATCTTAAGATACGGCCCTTCGCGTAACAAGATTTGTATGAAATTCCTATCACGCCTATCTCCGTTTTTGGAAAAAAACATAGAAAATAAAGATAAAACAAAAAAGATAATTACATCACAATAATATGTACATCTTTACAATTCTTATGATATGAAATAAGTTTGGAAAAATCTCTTGAAACATAGATATAATGGCAATAAATGCAAATAAAACTTTAGGAGGCGTTTACTCAAAACTAGGTTTTTCGAGATAACGGAGATAGGCCTGACACGGCAGCGCTCCCTAGTTTCTATCCCGCAAAATATGCGGGGTAACTTCATACAGTCCACGTGGGGGAATACACGGGAGGAAGTCTAGTAGTGCATAAAATATAAGCATACTAAGTCAAACACAGGTGCACTCCATACTCCCTTCCACTCCCGCTAGATATCAGGTGCAAGTTGGGACTCTAAGAAGGTTGAATGTGCACTGTGAGACAGTTCCACCCTCCGAATTGTAAGTGACAATTTCCTAAGAGCAACTTAGCACTCTCCGCACCGATCAGTAGTTACTGGCGTCCTGAAAGTAACTCATCTCATATTTACTGTTGCAACAATCATATTTACTGTTGCAACAAAGCAGTCGATTCCGCTTAAAAACTATCATTATTAATTATTATACTGAGAAAAATACAATATAAATTTTGCATAGTCTTTATGATCAACCAGATTTTAATTTCATCAAACTTAGCTCGGGATATTACGGTGCTGATTTTGTAAAGTAACTACATATTAAGATATTCTTTGATGTGGTAATAATATTCTAGTTAGGCTCAAATATCAACAAGATCTTTATTTTCTCTGTTTCAAAGAACGATTTCAGTCTGTGCCCGCCCATCTAAACAGCAATACTGCCACCTTACGGCACGGGCGTGCTCAGGGCCGCAATATTTCCTTATTATGTCGTATTTCCTTTGCCTCCCTAAATTATTATTAAAATTTACGGTAACGGCTAACACCGCCATCAAGTAACGCAGTACCGCGCTCCGCTTGATCTTACAAGATATTCTTTATTCTGTGTACTTTTGGTTTTTATGAACTTTTAACAGTTCTGGTTACTGTTTTGGCTCGTTCGTATTACTTAATTGAGATTCTTTCTTACTAATAAAGCCTTAATTGGCGATGCTTATCTACAGGTTCTAAGGATTTGTTTAGCAGTTTAAATAGGTTTGTTGAACTCTCTGTCTTTTTGAGTAATTCGATGGCTAAATCTGAGAAAAGAAAGAAGGGCGACTTCTTCTCAAGTAAGTGATGACGTTTTTTTTTGACAATAAAACCCAATTAAGTACTAACATTAGCGTTAGATTACATCTACATACCCCGATGAGGCAGTCTAAAATAAAAACCAAACGGATAACGAACAGAAATCGATGGGAAAAAAGGTAGAAAACGTTAATAACTTCTTACGACTCGCAAAGAGCGATATGTAGCGAAACATGTCCAATTCCCGATGTTTGTTTAAGAACCGATGCGTGCGGCCTGCGCCCGCGCACTCGGCCCCCATTACGATAATGTTCACTTGCCTTACCAATTTCCTTCTGAATTATATTCTTGGAGATCCTTAACTCACGAAACGCGTTCAATTTAACAATAAATAAAATATTCTCGGAAACCGGAAAACCGGTAAGTATTGTCGGGCCAACTATTTAAAAAGTCATTAAGAATATTTTCGGAAGTCTTCAGTTAAATTACTGGTTTAGCAAGCTACGATACCTTTCTGTTCCATGTAGATTGATGTTAATAAGTATCGAAGACTTCATTTAGAATATAGTAAAAAGATTTATCTTCCTACCTTATTAAGCACGACTTATCAACACGACATTAAGAGGTTCCTAAACTGAATTTGTGTTTTAAATGTTCAACTCATAAAATCTATAATAATTTTGTTAAAACGTTTCGTACCTCCGCATTCACCGAAATTGCAATAAAAATGCGTCGGTCTTCTGTAAGACTTACAAAGAGTTATTTTAAAAGGAACACTAACAAAAATAGCTTACTCTTGCTTGACATTTTCCCTCAACTTCAAACCACTTATTACAACCCATTGATGCTGGTTGCCACAAACAACATAACGACTCGATAATTTGGTCTGTCCGTAGCTAATTCATACTTTTTACTCGTTTATTTGTATGATAATTGCAAGAATGTCTCGTTATGTTATTTAATTGAATAAATAAGAATGTGGAATTGTATTTAATTACACAGCAATTATTGTATCGTCCATCTTACTTTAACGAAACTCTACGAAACTGATTTTACATTTATGTAAAATTAATTTCGGTAGTTAGGTCAATTAAATTGATTGTTCGATAAGAAATTATCAGATCCATGCTTATTGATAGAATATTTCCATAATTGGTATCAATGAAAAAGGGCTTAGTAAGAAGAAAACACAGTTTCAAGAACTAAATATTTTAGCTGCGTTATTTTTAAAGACATTTTGTTATTGTATTGATAGGCAAATTATCAATTTTTAAAAGAATTTCAAGTGAACGCTGTTTTGAAAAAAAGTCATAATGGCGGGACTAGTGGGTGCTTGCTTATCTACTACAGCCTCCATACAAAAATCTTCATACCTTTGCTAATGAAATGCTGGTAGGGCTAAGGTTGTAGGACTGGCACAAAATTCAAATATGTAGATAAAAAGGCTCCTGTCAACTAGCAACTGTGACATTTTTAAGGAGCAAAAAGCTATGGTATTTCTTTTGTTATCACTTTCCTTACAATACCTAGTCACCATGACTCACCATACACCATAGCTTGCGTGTCGGCCTAACACCCAGTCGCAAAAAGCAGCGACGACCTTCCATGGCGCCCCTAAATGAGTCAGAGATAAAACAAATATTGACAAAAAATATATTTTGACACAAACACAATGCTTTCATTGTGTATTCGAATAATTTTACCCTGCCAATGACAATTGCCTGGGGTCACATTTTTTTATGTCCACGAATAATAACAAAATAAAGAGTGATGTAGGGATTTATAAAGGGAAATATTTAAGTGTATATCCAAAAAAGGCTGAAACGTGCACCAAAATAAACCAAAGGCACACCAAAGGTTAGGTTAAGGTAGCAATTCAATTTTTTGGTGCACGTTTCAGCCTTTTTTTGGTATACGTTCGGCCTTTTTTGGTGTACGCTTAAATACAAGCCATTTATAAACAATGAATATGGCGCTTAAGTGTATGGTTGCTCTGAAGGTAGGCAGTTACCGTCGTCTTTAGCCTGTTGTAATTGTAACACCCGATAATTTGAGGGCAAACTATAACGTTTGCAGCAAGAAAAAAGGTTCTTCCCGCTGCCAACACTATGCCATTCCCAATTGTTTACTCACCGACAGAAGTATAGCACAACAGCTATGAATACCTCTTTAGTGTGGTCGACTGTAAGGTGGAGGTACTTCCCTAGACGAGCAGTTTATCAGTTCCCATGGGATAACAGAAATAGACGTGATTTTGTTTGTGCTTCTTTCATGTCGGAAGGGGGCAACGGATCGACTTTATTCTTGATTTGGTAGGTAATAGTTCTAGCATAGTCCAGTTCTGAAGCTGGAGAGTGACAAAGACTACTTTTTATTCCGGAAAATAATCACATTCTTTTAGAATATTGTCGTATAGTCAACTCTGGCGAAGCTACGGGCCAAAGGCTAGTAAGTCAACAAAGTGAAAAAACTGCAGGCGTCAAAATAACAATTTGTTCTGTCAAAGTACATGCGTTACTCGTGTTTACATAATTTATTAACAAAATGGTGATATGGCAGTCGCACACATTGTATCAAGATTGTTATAGGAATATTCCCTTAATAAAACGCAAGCAAGCAATGAGCCCGATTGCAAGTATTGCAACATAGCAACAGCTCATGGCCTACGTGACCGGCACCGCTGACTCTGCAATGACTGACGCAATTGCGCGTTTACCGGATTATACATTTTTATTATATTCATTCACTTTGATTCTAATATCGATCAGGGCTAGTTCATAAGACTTAAATTGTAATTTCTTTATTTCTAATTAAATTTATTAAAATAATTTTGGTTTTTTTTGGATCCTCCGGCTACGATCTTCATAATTGGCGCAGTCGGTAGGATACTCAAGGCGTCTTGAGGTAGTTTAATTAGGGATTTCTCACATCGAATCTCTTATCGCTACCGTCGCGAGCGATCCGCGAGCCGCGTCTTCGAGTATCCTGCAAAGAAGAACCTGAAATCCTGGCTGGAGGAAAAATCAAGACATCGATTCCAGAGATACCAGAATGCAGTTTATGTGAGTACACTAAAATCATTTCTGTGTTGCTTCCTTTTATTCCTGTAGTTCCTTTATTTCGCCACCATTTTTCGTCCCGGGCAAATAACCCCTAAAGGGCCTGCACGCACTAGGGAAGCTCGTAGGTTAGATATAGATAGTAACAGAGATATAAGTTTAGACTTAGATAATTCATTCATAAGTATTGAGGATTCGGTAAGACCAGAAAGTCCCGAAATTCCTACCATGATTGACGTAGACACAATATATAAGGCTTTAAGGCTGGTGCCCGATTTTGATGGTAATCCACATATATTGCCACGATTTATTCATTTATGTGACCAGATTGTAGAGGAGTTCTTAAATCAAAATGAGGATAACGCATTAGCCAAACTTTGTTTAGTGAATGGAATCTTAAATAAGATCACTGGGCCAGCCGCGCGTATTATAAACTCAAATGGCATAGCCGAGGACTGGGGTAGTATTAAAAATGCGCTCATAAATAATTTTTCTGACCAGCGTGATGAGACCGCTCTTTATAATGACCTGATGTTAGCCACGCAGGGAAATAGTTCGCCACAGGAATTTTATGACCGGTGTGTTAATTTGTTCAGCACTATCATGACCTATGTCACTCTACATGAGACTGTTAATACAACTATTGTAGCGAAACGTAGTCTCTATAGAAAGTTAACAATGCAAGCATTTGTCCGCGGTTTGAAGGAGCCCTTAGGCTCCCGCATCCGTTGCATGCGTCCTGATAGTGTTGAGAAAGCTCTTGAATTTGTGCAAGAGGAATTGAATGTGATATACCTTCAAAATCGTAATGAGGCGGTGGACAAAAAGCCACACGCACCTCAATTGCC
Source organism: Mecyna flavalis (assembly GCA_949319885.1). Classification (NCBI taxonomy): domain Eukaryota; kingdom Metazoa; phylum Arthropoda; class Insecta; order Lepidoptera; family Crambidae; genus Mecyna; species Mecyna flavalis. Next base: position 16,696,294 of record OX439426.1, read on the forward strand.
AAAGAACATGCCCATGGTCCCTATGGCCATGCCCGCGTATCGACCATTCAATTTCCCTGTGCAAACCCAGCCTATGTCTAATCAAAAATTTTCCCAACAGCCTTTCAGACCTAATAACTTTAATAACTTCGCACCTCCTAGGCCTTTCGCAGGGCCAACGCGTACGCAACAAATTTTCCGTGCTCAGCCACCTAATTATAATCAGCATCAGAACAGGTTCCAAGCACCGCCTAGGAACGATAATTTAGGCCCTAAGCCTATGAGTGGAGTTAGCCACTACGTTGTTAAGGATAGACCTCAATTCGGACAGATATCTGGCCATGATTGGCGAAGGCAGGGTAACCCTCCTCCGTCTAATTACTTTAAGACCCGGGAGATGAATATGAACGAATGTGCGAATTACTATGATTATTACTATCCGGAGCCCTATGCTCACTATGAACCAGAAAACTATTATAACGCGGATCCGTCTGAATACTTTAATATAGAACCCGCGTATTTTATTTACGAACAGCAACCGAGCTGTGATTCGTCTAACGAGATTTCGCCAGTCTCTTATGAGGAGCCGGAGCCATCCACTAGCTCTGCCGAACAGCAGGATTTTCCCAATCGTCAGAGGTCAAACAAATCAAAATAGAATTAAACCTACAATGCCAAAGACAACTCCCGTTTATACAGATTGCAGACCCGCCTCTGAGATTACTAATCGATACGGGGGCTAATCAATCTTTCCTAAGCCCCGAGGCTGTGGATAAATATTTCAGTCACATACCTTTAAATTTTGACCCCTTCGAGGTAACCAATGTCCACGCTACCACGCGTAATAATTACTCTATTACGATCCCTTGCTTTACTGAATTTCAGGAGTCGAATGAAATTAAATTATTCATCTACAAGTTTCATGAGTATTTCGATGGTCTTATTGGCCTGGACCTTTTAGAAAATTGGGAGTCTAAAATTGATCTAAAAAATAAACAGTTAATAACTCGTAACTCATCTAATCAAATTCACATGTACAATTCGCGTAACGTCAATTTATATGAGGACGTTATTCCTGCCAATTCGACCAAGCTAGTTAGAGTCCCTATTAATTTACATGACGGCGAAGCCCTTATTGAGCGACAAATAATATCTAATTGCGTTATTAATGACTGCTTAACTACAGTAACGAATAACAGGGGCTATCTCGAAGTTACAAATCCCACATCGCACGATTTAATTTTCTCTATGGACCGAGCCGTGCAAGCCGAGGTCTATAATATACAGTGCACGCGAACCGAATATGCTACGGATCGTATGTGTGCTACGGGCGAGTTACACCAGCCCCATACTACGGACTCTGGCATACGTCACTCTGATGCTACGGAAACACTCAAACGCGCTACGGAACAGTCGAGTGCTACGGATTATGACTTACGTCACTCGAGTACTGCGAAACTTCGTAGCCGCGCTACGGACGTGCTCTCTCGTCTACGGACCGACCATCTGAATCCGGAAGAACGTAGTAATCTAGAAACGTTATGCGCGAAATATGCCGATATTTTTTATATCGATGGGGAGAATTTGACCTTCACTAATAAAATTAAACATCATATCAGGACAACAGATGAAATACCCGTGTTTACAAAAAGTTACCGTTACCCTTACATCCACAGAGATGAGGTTAGGGATCAAATAGGAAAGATGTTAGCTCAAGGCATAATCCGACCCTCTGAGTCGGCCTGGAGCTCCCCAATTTGGATAGTCCCTAAAAAGGCAGATGCCTCAGGGAAAACTAAGTGGAGACTAGTAGTGGATTTTCGTAAATTAAATGAAAAAACGTTCGACGATAAATATCCCATCCCCAATATCAATGACGTCTTAGACAAATTAGGTAATTGCCAATATTTTTCAACTCTCGACCTTGCTAGCGGCTTCTATCAGGTGGAAATGCACCCTGATGACATTCCAAAAACTGCCTTCAATGTCGAGAACGGACATTACGAATTTTTGCGTATGCCAATGGGCTTGAAAAATTCTCCATCAACCTTCCAGCGAGTGATGGACAATGTCCTAAAAGATCTTCAAAATGTGGTGTGCCTAGTCTACTTAGATGACATTATTGTCTTCAGTACCAGTCTCCAGGAGCATATAATCAACCTTGAAAAGGTCTTCAAAAAGTTAAGGGAATCCAACTTCAAAGTCCAGATGGACAAATCAGAATTTCTCAAGTTAGAAACAGCATATTTAGGCCATATCATAACTAAAGACGGAATCAAACCAAATCCCGACAAAATAGTAGCTATTCAGAAATATCCAGTCCCACGCACTCCTAAAGAGATCAAACAATTTTTAGGTCTAGTTGGTTATTATAGAAAATTTATCCCAGACTTTGCCCGCGTTACTAAACCACTCACACAATGCCTTAAAAAGGGAAGAAAAGTAACTTTAAATTCAGAGTACATCAATTCTTTTGAAAAATGCAAACAGCTCTTAATTAACGATCCCATTTTGCAATACCCGGATTTCACACGAGATTTTATACTGACCACAGACGCCTCGAATGTCGCGTTAGGTGCTATTTTATCGCAAGGTACGATAGGGGCAGACAAACCAGTATGTTACGCGTCGCGTACTCTTAATGAGAGTGAGATGAACTACAGTACAATCGAGAAAGAGCTTCTCGCTATCGTTTGGGCGACGAAATACTTCAGGCCCTATCTATTCGGACGAAAGTTCAAAATCGTTACGGATCATAAGCCACTTCAGTGGATTATGAACCTTAAGGAACCAAGCTCGCGTCTGACTAGATGGAAACTAAAGTTATCTGAATACGATTATACTATAGTTTATAAAAAAGGGCAGTCAAACACGAACGCAGACGCCCTCTCACGCATTGAGATCAATAATGAAGAGGCAGAGTCAATGATCGTTAATGCATCTGAACGACCGCCATCTGCGGCAGATTCATCTACAGCATCCGCACATACAAGTAGGGAAAACCCCATCCTTGAAGTACCAATTGTAGATGAACCGTTAAATAAATTTCATAGGCAAATTTATATAACCGTAGTTGGTGATATAAAAAAACGCCCTACAGCATCCAAGCCATTTGACACCCATACACGGACAGCCGTTCAGGTATCTCAATCAGACCTAGAGAATGATATCATCAATCTTATTAAGGAGTACGTTAACCCTAAGGTTAAAACCGCCCTTCTTATAGACCCACCATTAGCAATGTACGATATAGTCCCTATTATCCAGGATAAATTTAAGAATTCGGCAATGAATTTAGTATTGGCAAAGCGCGAGGTTGAAAACGTAAAAGATTATTTAAGGCAACAGGAGATCTTAAAAGCCTATCACGAGGGGAAGACTAACCATCGCGGGATAAACGAGTGCTATCTCGCCCTTTCCCAGCGTTATTATTGGCCCAAGATGAAAGACGAAATTACTAAGTTCATCAATAACTGCATCATTTGCGGTCAAGCCAAATATGATCGCAGACCCATCCGGCCACAGTTTAATGTTGTTCCTCCTGCTATTAAACCGTTGGAAATTGTTCATATTGACTTACTCACTATCCAGACTGAGAAATATCTTACCATAGTAGATGTGTTCTCGAAATACGCTCAGGCGTACCATATTCGCGATGGTACAGCCATCAGCATCCTGCAAGCCCTCTTAAAGTTTTGCACGCATCATGGCTTACCATTAACTATTGTCTCTGATAATGGCACTGAGTTTACCAACCAGTTGTTCACTGAATTTATTACCCTACATAAGATTAATCACCATAAAACCCTTCCCCATTCTCCAAATGATAACGGAATAGTAGAAAGATTCCATTCGACCCTACTAGAACACCTAAGAATTCTTAAATTATCCCATAAAAGCGAAGATGTAATTAACCTTATCCCTTACGCGATTTTGGCATATAACAGCTCCGTCCATAGCTTTACAAAGTGTAGGCCGTATGATATTATTAGAGGTCATTTTGATCCGCGCGATCCAATCGATATAGATTTATCGAAACATTTAATGCAACAATATATACAAAACCATCGGGATCAGATGAAAATGGTCTACGAAAAGATGAACGAATCAAGTCTTGAGTCCCGTGCTAATATTATAGAAAACCGCAACAAAACCCGTGAGACCGAAGTAGAGTACCAACCTAATCAACGTGTTTTTGTAAAGAACCCGCTCGCGAGTCGACAAAAGATAGCTCCCAGATATACTCACGATACAGTGTTAGCAGATCTACCAATACACATTTACACCTCGCGTAAACGTGGACCAGTTGCTAAAAATCGCTTAAAAAGAGTACCAAAAAGTGCCCAATTGTTACAGGGTGCTACTGGTCCTGACTGCTCCTTTGATAGCAACTCAAAGGACGACTCAGGAGCTAACACTTGAGAGCCTCGATGAAGGCCCCGGACTACTACCGTTTCGACTCGGCGTGACAAGGCTCACTACGCACTATCATACATTTCTCCAGTATATAGACCTTAAAGATATTGATAATAAGATTAACCTGTTGCAGGACCAATTGTTAGATTATAAGCACAGATTAAGTAATGAAACATTTATACTCTATGAACTTCAAATTAATTACCTTTCTAGTAAATTATTAAATCTCGCTAATCATTTGAACACATTAAAGCCACGTCGTATGAAGAGAGGTCTCATAGATGGTCTAGGGTCTATCATTAAAAGTGTTACCGGCAATTTAGATAGCTCAGATGCTGTTAAGTACGATAATGCCATTAAAGTACTTCAAATGAATGATGATAAAATAATGCATGAATTCAATAGCCACATCAGCCTCTGCAAAGAATGGATGGTCCAGCATTCCAATGTTCTTATTAAATTAGTTAATAACCAAATTAAAATAAATGAAACATTACAGTTAATATTAGAAAGCGATGCCCAGAGAGAGTACAGCCTCTTAAAATACGCTAAGTTCGCACAGTATCTTGTCATTATGACTGAGAATATTGAGGATGTCCTGGAGGAAATTATTAGAATAGAAAATACACTAGCATTCATACATGCATCTAGCCTACATCATTCCATGCTTAGTATTGATATATTAGATCATATGATACAGAGATTGATTAAGATTTACAGTAGGGAGCGAGTTTTAGAGTTAGAACTAAGACAATATTACGACATTATAAAGCCAGGCTATTACTACTCAGGAGATCAAATTGTTATAATATTTAAAATACCTATATTTACTAAAGATAGCTATGATTTGTATAAGTTAGCAATAGCTCCTAATAAAATAAAGCAGGCCCTTGTCCCTCCTTACCCTTTGATAGCAACCAACAGGAACGGTTATGTGTATATAGAGGCTGAATGCCCGAAGTACAATAACTGGTATCTCTGTGGAGAGAAGATGGAACATCAACTACGCCGAGTACCAGATTGCATCCAGAACCTTATCATGAACCAGTACATAGACAAGACCTGCGAGATCGCTACAGTTACCTTATCAAGGATAGCCATGGAAGAGTTGGATGAGAAACATTACGTCATCGCCTTCCCCAACGCTACCAGGATACATACCGTATGCGGAAAAGAAGATTATAACGTGTTACATGGAACTTACCTGGCAACCATCCCGATGAACTGCTTCCTGTACACCTCGGAATTCACAATCACCAACACCAACGATCAGGTGGAAGGACACCCTTTGAAGATAATGAAACTTACCATAGACGAAAATTTAGAGCAACAAGCTATGTCTCACGTTCATCTTAACTCTATAGACCTGAAAAAGCTACATGATGTCCAACAAAAGATAACATCGCAACCTGCTCTACAACTAGATCAAGTCCCATCGCCGTACCTATACCATACTACAATCCCGTTATACATCGTACTATTCGGTGCACTTGCACTCGTTATGTTCCTGATTATAAGGCGCTACAAGATAACGAAGTGCAGTATTGAAAGAATTCCTGAGAACAAGATTTACGATGAACCCGAGGAACCTGGAAATCATAAACCCCAGTCGTCACTATTTTCTCATCTTAAGCTTCAAAAATAGTGGACGATCTGAGGGGGGAGGTGTTATAGGAATATTCCCTTAATAAAACGCAAGCAAGCAATGAGCCCGATTGCAAGTATTGCAACATAGCAACAGCTCATGGCCTACGTGACCGGCACCGCTGACTCTGCAATGACTGACGCAATTGCGCGTTTACCGGATTATACATTTTTATTATATTCATTCACTTTGATTCTAATATCGATCAGGGCTAGTTCATAAGACTTAAATTGTAATTTCTTTATTTCTAATTAAATTTATTAAAATAATTTTGGTTTTTTTTGGATCCTCCGGCTACGATCTTCATAATTAGATTGTCGCATGATTGCGTATCCGACCATGACTAAACATTTGGCTAAACAAGGTGCATGCTGTGACTATGACTTTCAACATTTTGGGGATAAAATATTTTGGCCAACATGTTATATGGGCACTTGGACGGAAACTGTTTTAGATTACTTAAAAAATTCATATCTATTATACAATAATTTTTTTCAATGTAAGGAAAATTGATTTCATCAATAAGTGTTCTTGTGTTAAAGTTAAATATTAATCACAAAATTGAATATTAATATTTATAAAGTAGAGACCCATATTCTCCACATTTTCAACAGTAATGTTCAATTTTTTTAATAATTAGTAAATATGTCTTCGGTCAACAACTTGCAATCCATATAGGCTTGACTGGCTTTAAAGGCTATTTGCATCAGTAGAGCACTGGAAGCCTACCAGAAAGACGTACATATACTGGTGTAGTGTACATTCAGTAAAGTGACGTTTAACTAGTTTTTATATGACGAGAACAAATAAGTGGTAAACAAAAAATATGTGTTGAACAGCGTCATACATTGATCTGACCAAAAAAATAAATTTTGGAGTTCGTCAGTTTGGTGATAGATAACACAGTCCTTCAAAAAATTGAATAATTAATTAGAGCGACAAAAAAATAACACACGTACACCTTGTTTCATTATTGTACCATCCTTTTATGTTGTGTGACATGCAAGAAATTAGATTGATTTTATTTTTAACATAGGTATTGAGTGCAAATAGAATTTTGTCCTAAAAAGAAATAAAAATTTGGTCTTCTTCGCCCAGCGTGATGGGCACATTTCATACCAAATCCCATATGACCCTTTCCCTGTTCCATTACGAATAAGAGCCACATTTGAATAGAATTCGTAGTTGTACAAATTGACAAAAAACATGGGTGATGTCGCTACACCCCATGACTTGCAGCGTGACGTGGCAATGTCTATGGCAATGCACAAGCAAACGATCGGATCGTAATCAGTGGGGTCCGTATGCGATGGTGACATAATTTAATAAGGATGATTAATTACTTATAACACGTCTTTTTTATGCTAGATCAGTTTGCAGACATCACTCAGCCCATATTCAAAAAGTCCAATGTAGTATGTAAGTACTCAAAAAGTATCGTAAGTACCAGGTGGTAGGTTCCTGTACTGGGCCGTCTAGGAGGGTACCAATACCATCGCAGTGCCAGATATTTTCCTATGAAATAGAAGCACAGAGATCTATGGATCTCTGTGAATAGAAGTGTGTCAAGCATTTCTGTGTTTTGGGTAAAGGGCACTGAAGCTATTGATATTGAAATTACTGGGTATATGAGACCTAATAACTGTCGTCTCGGTGTAGCAGGCGCAGGGCCGTGCCAGTGTGGTGCCAGACAGTAAATGCTTAGTTGCGGTTTTACACTGAACTGTCCAAGAGCAGACGTGGCGCTTACCAGCAGGTGTACGATTTGCTCGTCTTGTTACACATTGCAATAAAAAAAAGAACTCTATTCACATAAAGTTATTTTTTATTAAGCTAAAAATTGGTTGTAGAAATATGACAAATTAGGGTAGACTGATGTCATGTCGACTATACTATCTGGTTCAAATGCTATTAGGATACGACCTTTTAGAGTTGCGTGACGCTACAGTGATGACTTACACATAAACAGAAATCAGATAAATAATGCGTTGCTATTGGTTGCTAACGTTACGACAAGCGCAGTTGACCTCATTTTTCGCTCAATTCCAAAAGTTATTATTCTATATAATATCAATTGAATCGGATAATAGTCTACGCTATAATCTTTGTAGCACATTGCTATTATATGACATTATTCAAAAAGTGACTTTAGTTAGGTAATTACTGACGCGAATAAGGAAAACAGAAAAAGTTACGTAAGAAATAAAACCAAAAGAAACTATAAGCTAACAGCGTAATGCAATACTCGTAATCAGAGGCGGCGGAAGGCGTGGGCGACGTGGGCCACCGCCCACGGCCTCGCGGTCCAAGGGGCCTCGCGCCTCGAAAGCCCGTGAACGCAAATCTAGCATTTAGCAATAAATAATAAAAAAAACCAGCTAGCAAGTATTTGGCAATACTAACCTACCACATTCGTTTTAAAAAAATCTAATCTGGCAACATTTGCTGGCGTTTCGGGTGGTGAATGACGCGGGGAATCCTTGCTTCGCCCGCTTAGCCTTTTTTTTTTCGGAGGAGAATGCGTTTATGCACCATAACCGCAGGCTAGCTAGACCTGACCTGCGGGCGGGGGTAGCTCCCCAACGTCCGCATTGCACAGGTCGCTCGAGCCAAGTCTGAGGGTCACCTTGTTTCTCGGGTGGCCCTCCCTAGGCGCCACCTCGACTTGAGGCCTCTCAAGTCGGGGCACCCGGGGATGGGCTGGTCAATAGCTAACGCTAGCACCGGCTCGTCCCAATCGGGTGTGAAGGGGAACCGGGGGAGTTTAGTGGGTAGTGGACGCTTTAGTCTCGAGTCCCACACACGGCCGCAGGTTTAGCTACCCTGCGGTTATGGTGCATAAAAGCATTCTCCTACGAAAAAAAAAAAAAGACTAGCTAGACCTGCGGCCGTGTGTGGGACTCGAGACTTAAGCGTCCACTACTCATTAAACTCCCCCCGTTTCCCCCCACCCCCGATTGAGACGAGCCGGTGCCAGCCTTGTGGCTATTGACCAGCCCATCCCTGAGTCGCCCGCTTAGCCTAGTCAACGAATAATTTGTGGATGGAAAAGTCGAAAGCTCGAAAATAGATGGGGCAAACAGAATGGGAAATCCCCAGCTTGTTTGGTCAATGAATGCTCACAAGGGGAGTGTGGATAGAAAAGTCGAAAGCAGAAACTTTGACTTAGGAACTTTGTTTGGACTAGTTAGAAGATAAACAAACTAAAAGTCCTTACCCATCCGAGGTGAGCCCGAGGTAAGCAAAAAAGTAGAATTTTTATTCTACACCATAGTAGGACAGACAGAAATAGGTCTCCCTCGTGGTCCTATTAGTAGGACAAAATAGTAGGACCACGAAAAAACGCCCTGTTTTTTGCTTACTTCTCGAAAACGGTGCTTTGTACGAAATTTTGTTGTACTACATAATAAAAGCTAATTAAATTCTCTACAACTTTGTCTTTTGCACTTTGTATCTATCCTATCGCCAATCTTTGCCTAGCTATGAGCTTCTAAAAGTAGTCAATTTTCAAAAGTGTGTTTTTTTTCTCTGGAGGACTCAGACCGCTCGAATGTCACTGCAGATTACATAACTTGAGCCACGAATGAAATTTTAAGCACATGGAGATTAACAGTGGTGACTGTCAGTTCTCCATTACAGAATTGCGGGCTGCAGTATCAGGGCAAGTGCCAAATGACAAAACGATCATTGGAAAAGATGTTGACTTGGTAGTTCTGCTTATAGCAAGGACTCCACCTGACCATGATATTATCTTTGTCAAGCCTAGTAGAGGTAAAGTACCTACCACCTATTATTCAAGTCAGGAATTGCAACAGCTAGGCCTGAAAGACATATTATTTCTACACGCCCTCCGGGATGCGACACCACTTCTGCTGCAGTTCGGAGAAGCAAAGTTGGTTTTTGTAAACTGTACTTGAAAAAACCTGAGATCCGTCAAGCCGCAGAGGTGTTTTCGAACCCCACTTCATCGCATGCTGACATAAGAAAAAATGGAAACTTATGCTTTTTAAGGTTGTATGGAGTGAAACCATCCAGTCAGTATCAAATGTCCAAACCAGACATTTCCTCCCTTCCACCAACTGAGGGAGCAGCGTTGGAGCACTCTTTCCGAACCATCAGGTACAGGCTTGGCTTGGACAAGACCTTTGTCCTGAACTATGGGGATGGAAACGGAATGAAAGCAACCTCTTGGTTCCTGTTCCAACTAAAGAACCAACTGCACCGAAAGAAATATTGAAGCTGATATTTTGCCGGTGCACTACTGATTGTAGTAGTGCTAGATGTGGGTGTAGGAAGGCTTCCATTCTATGCTGTGCTCTACCATTTGCCACAATTGCAACGGAAGCTGCACGAATAGCATTTTCATGTTGGAGGACAACGATGATGGGGATGATGAAGCAGAAGTAGTAGCTTACGTTCCATCATCTGCTAACGATTTGACCGATGACGAGAAAGAAAAGGCAAAAGTTAAGGAACCACAACCAGGCCCGTCATGCCCAAAGAGGAGGCGAGTGGTTAAGTAATCCATTTATTCATGCATAGGAGGAATATTTTTTTAGTTAGTTATGAGTCATATCCAAAAAAAGTGTACGTCAGGAAATAGTCAGGAAAAGGTATTGTCAAGAAATGTTAGGAAATGGTAAATGTAAAGGTGTGTCTTGAATAATAAAAATACTTCATAATTTGTCATCAACTTTTGTATTTATTATTATTATTTATTTTGTCGCTGTTTAACTTTATTTAGATGTTTCTTTCGCTTTTCTCCGTACTTTTCTGGTTGTTCTCTCTTTAAACGTTCTATGTATGTAGTAGCGTTTTTGGCGCTCTGCACCAGTTAACGGCATCTAAAAGTTAAAAAAATAAATATGATATTACAATTTGATTATACATAGTAACTAAATAGGTTATTAAATGTTTTATCTGAAAAAACTAATAAACTTTTTTTTTAACGAAGCCGTACAGCTGTCGTCTCATAGCTAGATTATTTGCATTATGAACTTAGCCTTACCATGATTTACAATTTACTGACGTTAGAAAGTCAAGAAATTGTATCAGGAAATTGAGGTTCCATAACTTACTTTTATAATAACTTGTCAAATTGTTGTATTATTACTTTACAAATGATATTATTTCATAAAATGGTACATTTCTTAAGTAAAGCAATACGAAACATGTTTTTTACTCACTTTTTCCGCAATCCAACAGCGTCAGTAAAGTAGTAACTTTTTTGTCCACACACCAAGCACACGGTCAAAACACTAAAGTAAATGTCTCGAAAACAAATATGGCGGCAGTATATCAATTTGTCTATGGTACACGCCAGTGTTGCCACATTCAATATCATAATGCTACCACGGTTCTGTTATGAAGCAAAAGTTTGAATTTGCGTCATTAAATGGGTGTCAGGAAATGGTTCGATTGGTTAGGACAAATAGTCTTATGCTCTTCTTTATAGTTATTTAAGTAATTTATTAATTAAAAAGCATTGAATTAATGGGTTCAATCATTTTTAATTTGTATAGTTCATTTGGGTCAGCAGAATAATTGCACATTTTTAGTAAAATTAATTTTTAAAAGTTAGAGAATATTGAGGACACTGACCTTTGTCACAAATTTTGTCATTTTTATGAAACAAAATTGTATTTTTCACTGGAATTTATTGAAAAATAGCTCAGTTTTAAAATGAATTGTTTAGTTTAACATGTCTTTATACAATTCAAACCAAATTCAAAATATTTTTTGCAAAAATTATCGAGATAATCTAAAGGACGGTAACCATTGTAAAATATGTACAACATTTTTGAATATGACTCTTATGAATCTTGAAATCTACGGTAGCAGCTGAGAACAAATGTATGCCAGAAAATGTAAGAGTGTAGAACACATTTTTCAAAATCGACCACTTTTAGTTGTAGGCAATGATTGGAGAAAGATACAAAGTGTAAAAGACAAAGTTGTAGAGAATTTAATTAGCTTTTATTATGTAGTACAGTAAAATTTCGTACGAAACACCGTTTTCGAGAAGTAACCAAAAAACCAAACAACGGGACCTTCTTTGTGCCCCACCCCACCTCGGGCTCACCTCGGAGGGGTAAGGACTTTTAGTAAGTTTATCTATTAACTAGTCCAAACGAAGTACCTAAGTCAAAGTTTCTGCTTTCGACTTTTCCATCCACACTCCCCTTGTGAGCATTCATTGACGAAACTAGCTGGGGATTTCCCATTCTGTTTGCTCCATCTATGTTCGCGCTTCTAAGCACATGCAGCCTTGCAATCATGCGACGACGCATGTGCCTAATATTTTAATGTATACTCACCGGCAATGAAACTTGGCAACTGGGCTTTTTTCATACAAACATGGTCACTTTAGCGTCAGCGAAAATTGAGCGGTTTTTGGTAATTTTTGAAACTGTGATTCAAAAATTGGGCGTTTGGCCTCTCCATTGACGTGATAATCATTGCACAGCTGCAAATAGTTTTCTATCTATGAGACGCTAAAATGACCATGTTTGTATGAAAAAAGCCCAGTTGCCAAGATTCATTGCCGGTGAGTGTATTTCCAACAGATTTCGATGTGAGAATAAGTGTTGCGTTTCATTGTATGAGAACTTAGAAATAAAAATAAATCCATCCTCTTGTGTCATCCATCAGGGGGCCTCGCAAAATATATCTTGCCCACATCAAAATTTGGTCTTGCCCCGCCACTGCTCGTAATATCTATAGACCAATTGCTATTTAAGCCCAGAAGATACGATTTAACGCATATATTAGATGTCTATGGCCCCCATAAACTACACATCCCATAAACGTTAGGGTCAATTGTTTATTACGGACGATGATACGGCCATCAGGTGGCTCATAAACAAACTCTAATCACCCGCAGGTTGACGAGGAATTTACCGCGGACCCCTAGTACCTGGCCTACATACGCGTTATACGTAGGGTTGCCATCCGTCCCGCTTTTGAATCCCCCTGTTTTCCTATATAGACATTTCTACTAAATTTTCCAATAGATTCTAAAAGCCTTGTCGTATCAATACGCGACAGGCTACCTCGTTGCAGCTCTAACTAACCTAAACGCATCGCATCAATAGATTTCATTGCGGAAAAACTCACCAAAATCAATAAAATAAAAACTCTCTGCCATCGGGGTAGCCGAGGGTTACGTAGGGCTTTCAGAATGGAAGAACGGACTACCCACTGAACCACCATCAGGCCCCTCAGTGTCGCAAATGAAGCACGGCAGGATTCGCTTTTCAGATTCTGCCAAACTGTGCTCTGGGCTTCTCTATCCTCTAACGAGATTGATGTCTCGCTTTAGAGTGTGCGCGGGCGCTAAATATCACGAGATCACAACCATATCCGATAGTCGTGGCCGGCCTGTCGAAACACAGGCTGGAAATCTAGGAGTTTTTATTTTACTTCACACACTGATTTACAAACAAATATTTGTTTTTCATCTTCCATACAAAACCGTTTTTAACCTCCTACACCGCATTATCATTATTGCAGGCCAATTCGTTTTATGAATTATGCAAGTCTACGTTAGCTAGCTAGACCCGCGGCCGTGTGTGGGACTCAAGACTGAAGCGACCACTACCCAGTAAACTCCCCCGGTTTCTCCTTCACACCCGATTAGGACGAGCCGGTGCTAACCTTATGGCTATTATACTAATTTTGCGGTCCGAAATTCTTTTCACATTTCGGTGTTGTCCTAGCCCTACTGTGATCCGAGGTTATAATAATATCTAGCAGGCAGTGATTTTGCGGAGTTGTTCTTTGGATATCGTATCGGTCTGAGTCCTTTGTATAGTATATTCTCTGACACATTGATCAAAAGACGATTTAAATTTAGAACTTAAAGGAACAAGGAAGCGGTTTTTACTTCCGCACCGTAAAATACACACAAAAAATTAAACCAGTCAATTTTGGTCTTTACATCATTTACAGTAGCGTATAAATCAGAATATCCTTCTATTTATCGAAGGGTCAGAGCACATTGATTAGTTCCTCAAGAGAGCGATCAATCTAAAGCTATGTGTACACTGCGCCCGCGCCGGATGATACGTTTCGGTAAACAAACACTGGATTACGATTATATTCCTATAGACGTGTTATTATCGACTCCATCCATCATAGCGTAATCGTAAAAATGTAAATAAGTTACCATAGACCTACAAAGCATTAGAATGGTTACTTTAAATCCAAGACAATAGTAATCCTTGTTCCTAATATTAATTTATTAGTATAAACGCGACAGTTCGTATGGCAAAATTAGTTCGTAACGAGAAAGGCACTTTGTACTTCACTGATAAACGAGATTATTCCACAGGAATGTCATATTTTTCCGAAATAAAGGAGAAAAGGAGCTTTTGTCACTTTCCCCATACCAAAAATAGATATATTTCTGTTTCTGTTATCCCATGGGAAGTAGATTTTAAATATTAAGTTGTTTGAAAGAACTTCATTCAAAGAACTTAATGTTAGATCGATTTTTGGTATCGGGAAAGTCACAAAAGTTTCTTCTTTATTTCGTACAAATATCACATTTCTGTGGAATAATCTCGTTCAACGCAGGCGAAGTTGCCGATGAAAAGCTAGTTACAAATCTTTCAACATGCGGAAAGATCGATATAAATATTAAACACAGAAGTGGCTCCTATGCAGTGGCGGCAATTTTCAGAAGGGCTTTATTCAAATAAGTAGCAGCTCGTATCGCTACGGACAACCAACTTGATGGATAGCTCTGGTTTTTTAATCATCCTACTACTCGCATCACTTTCCCATAAGCATACCTCTTCCCCAATTAAATATCGACTCTAGCTCCTAAGGAGCAAAGTTCATAATTCTTTAAAAGCACTAGTAACATAGCTCGTTTTATATTGTGGTATGAAAGTGTGTTTAATATGAGTTCCGCTGTCAAATAATACGGCTGGTATCATTTTAGTTCGGACTAACATCGGTTCCCTGTTTTCCGGGCGATAAAATTTTAATGGCGTGTCTTTTAAGTGCGATTATGACGTCATGGCTATGATGACGTAAGATGTATTAAGAAAAGTAATCAAATTTAATTTTAAATGTCAAAACATAAACTAAATTAATTGCCCACTCTCGCAATTGTTTATTTACGAATTAAAATATGACTGGCTGAAACGACCATTTCCATAAAAAGTTAAGATAAAATAAATAAAATGTATGTTCGGAAATGACGTTTTTTAATACATAATCCTTCTAAGGCAATTTAGTTAACAGTTTAAACGGTTTATAGACATTTTACACACTTAATACGAGAACAGGTATACATACTGCCCCCAGTAAAAAAAATTCCGCCATAATAGCTGTGGCTGTATTCCGAAAATATAAATGTGGGAGCCAGGACACTTGAAAGGTGTGGCTGCACATTCAGCGATGCTTTCAGGTTAAGTATCCCTCAGTGGTATAGCTCGCAGTGGCCACCCATCATCAGGAGAGTTACCAAATTAAGTGACTTAAAAGGTTTAGGCGCAGAACGACAGGAACGCAAAATGACAGATTAGCAAATTGCCAGGAACGCATAACGCCAGGTGTCGCAAAATACCAGATTCGCGAATGGACAGATTCGCGTGATGACAGATTCGCGCATTGGCAGATTCGTGTAATGACAGACTATTACATTACACAATATCTACTTATTGTAAGAAAAATACAATATTCTTCGTTATCTGAAACAATAGCTCCAGTCTTTCTTAACAGAAAGCTTAATATTATTTATTACATCATTAATGCAGCTGAGCATCTTCCGTGATAAATTCATTCGGGAAGAGACAAAGCATTACCTACAGCATTGTTGCCACCGCTACTCCTTACCACGTTTATACAGCCATCAACGTTAGCGACAACCCGAGGTCCATTACGCGAGCTATTGTACTTCCACTCAATGCATGATTAATGATTGCACTCCTACAAAACATATTCATACGTGGGAAAGCCTCGATTCGAGTACAATGAGAGTTACAATGGTTCGATTCAGAACGTAACACAGAAGGCACGTTTCGTACTCCATTAGCGAAAGAGGTTTATCGTACTGTTATAACCCTGTATAATAGGGGCTTAAAGCAAGCGTCAGCGTTTTACTTAATCTTTGTACTTTCCATTTTTATTGCTGGCTTGCGTTATTAGTTAACTTTAATTATTCAATACAAAAATCAATCAGTTAGATTCTGGACATCATCGCGGATAGCGGTTAAATCTCGCTCCGAGTAAATCGGGAAGTCAGTTGTGCGTGTTATATTTTATTTGTAATATTCGTATCTACAAGTAAATAGTGTTGGTTGAACAATCGTGTAGTTTTTTTTAAAAAAGACTGACAGCGCCGCCGCCTCCTAACAAATTGGTGTCAGAAGTGTGGGATCTCGTAAGCAGTGTCTGTTGATACTCAGAGACCCGAATCCTGCTCGAGGCCTATTGCTGTCACAGTCTCTGGTCGACGGTAAGACTTGCCCCAAGGACAAGCCCGCATCAGCTACACATCACCACAGTCTCTGGTCGACGGTAAGACTTGCCCCAAGGACAAGCCCGCATCAGCTGCGCATCACCACACATCAAGGTCGACGGTCAGTCTCCGCTATACAGCGTGAGCCCGCACCGCACCACAGCTGGCTAACCCTCATCCCGTTGGTCGACGGTAAGCCTCCGCTCTGAAGCGTGAGCCCGCACCATCTCATCCGCGTCTGGACTAACTCACCATCATCCTCATCTCCATCATCAAATACGGTGATCCGTATTTCTATCACCGCTGCATCCACCGTTCCTGCACCGCCACGCCACGCCACGCGTCGCTACCGCGTGACGTCACGTCCGTCGTGTCATCGTCACCGCTGTCTCGTCACCCGCCCGAGACACGTGTTATACCCCTCGCCGGAAGTGAAGTTTATAGTGCTAATGTGCTAATATTGTGAGTAATTTGTGCAGTGAATTATCTTTTTTTTTTTTTTTTTTTTAAAGTGCTATTTCTCAAAATTTTACGGTTTACCTAATTTTATTTAATACGTTAATTTTGTGACGGTATTCTTCAATTTATCATTTTAATACTATCTAATATTGCATAATGTTTTTATCCGAGGAATTTAAACAGAATCCCTCGGAGAGAATAAATTTACAATATGCTATTGCTGAAGAAAAAGTAATAAATCTTAAGTCGGGTTCATTTCATTTTAAATCACCGAAGCAGTGTTCCGTATGTCATAAGACTGGTCACAGCTCACTTCAATGTTTTCGTAATACGATTAATAAATCTCATAATAATCAATTTCAAAAACCATATCATGTAAATCCTAACACAAATTCTAATAATAACTCTAATTCTTATTCAAATTTTAATTCAAATGATAAAAGGAAAATTTGTAATTACTGTAAAAAATTAGGCCACACAATTGATGTGTGTCGAAAGCGACAATATAACAGTGGTCGCCGCGAAAACGCTAACTCGGCACAACGTGAGCGCGAGCCGCGCGCCACTTCTACTGGCACGGCGCACAGTCATGCGCGAAGCCAACGAGTCGCGGTTCGATTCCCGCGCGAAGCATTTAAACTAAATATGATTTCGGTTCCGTGTCTGCCGAAATCAAGTCTCTCTAACGACACGCAAGCTCATACTAACTTTATAACAATTAAGCCTAAATATTTTCCATCTCGGCAATGCGAGCAACCGAGTCTTATTAATTCTCTTATATCTCAGCGTCAAGGCATGAGTCATACTAAATCTCTTACATCTCGGCAAAGCCAAGAGCAACCGAGTCTTATTATTCAATCTCAGAGTAGCGATCTGAGTCCTAAATCTACTAGATCCTATACAAACTCTCATATTAAATCATCATTTCGGCCAAACGAGCTGAATCTTTCTAAATCATCTCAGTTGAAAGAGCTGAGTCTTACTAATTCATCTCAGGCAGAGAACCTGAGTCATATTAAACTATCTCGGGCAAAGTACCTGAGTCTTTCTAAATCATCTCAGTCGAAAGAGCTGAGTCTTACTAATTCATCTCAGGCAGAGAACCTGAGTCATATTAAACTATCTCGGGCAAGGAACCTGAGTCTTTCTAAATCATCTCAGTCGAAAGAGCTGAGTCTTACTAATTCATCTCAGGCAGAGAACCTGAGTCATATTAAACTATCTCGGGCAAAGTACCTGAGTCTTTCTAAATCATCTCAGTCGAAAGAGCTGAGTCTTACTAATTCATCTCAGGCAGAGAACCTGAGTCATATTAAACTATCTCGGGCAAAGTACCTGAGTCTTTCTAAATCATCTCAGTCGAAAGAGCTGAGTCTTACTAATTCATCTCAGGCAGAGAACCCGAGTCATATTAAACTATCACGGGCAAAGTACCTGAGTCTCTCTAAATCATCTCAATCAAATGAATTGAGTCAATTAAAAAATACTAAATCTTATAATCAACGTTATCCTAAACGTAACACTAAATCTTATTCTAATTCGTATAATAATAAAATTGCTAACTCTACTATATCTCGAGATACAAATTCGAATTATTCATCTCAGTCTCATCTTACTAAATCTTTAGAGCTGAGTCATTCTACTAAATCTAATAATTGTCCCGTCAATGTTATCGATATAAATAAATAAAACAATTTACCTTCTGAAAAATATTTTAAAAATCAATTTCTTAAAAGTTTACCAATTTCTAATACTAATATCGAAGAGTGTAGTCAAAGTCTACACTTAAGTAAAATAAAATCAGTCGTTTGTCCTGTCTCTTTAGACTTTGATTAATCTATGCCCCATTGTGAAATAATATTATCGCAATTGGAGAGCTCCGCTGAATTGCTAAACTCCGAACGCGAACCATTTACTATACGCGAAGTCAATAGTAAAAACAAATTATATTATTTTTTATTTACTAAAATACATCATTATGAAGAAACTAAGTTTAAAGATATCTATAATTTATTGATGAAATTACGAGAAAAAATCTTAACTCATCATCCAGATATTTCTGAACTCGCGTTACCAGATTTTTCTGATCCTTTTTCTAAGATAACTTATACTAAAATATACAACGTTGTTTCTTATATTTTTCATGATACTAATATTAAAATTTATATTTACAAAAATCAGCTTATTTATCCGACTCCCGTCGAAGTCCCCAAAATCTTAAGGGAAAATCATGACTCGCCTATATCAGGTCACCCAGGGTCAAAACGCATGTATAATCGCATTAAAGCTGCCTATTATTGGAAGGGCATGCGCTCTGATATTGAGCATTATGTAAAAAATTGTAAACTTTGTCAAGTCAATAAACCTTTGCGTAAATCTAATAAAGCTCCTATGGAGATCACTTCTACTTCTACTAAACCATTTGAACGCTTAGCTCTCGATATCGATGGTCCATTACCAGAAGCTGGTTCCCAAAAGTTCAAATTTATTTTAACTCTTCAAGATGATCTTACAAAGTTCACGAGTGCTTATCCCATGGTCACAGCCACCAGTGAGGAGATAGCACGAAATCTAGTTCATTTTATGTCTCTATTCGGTTTTCCTAAAACTATCTTAACTGATCTAGGTACATGTTTTACCTCTGATTTATTTAAACAACTAAATGATATTCTTAAGATAAAATCTTTATTTACTACGCCGTACCATCCCCAAACAAATGGAGCCCTTGAGCGGTCCCATGCTACTTTTAAAGAGTATTTAAAATCGTTTGTAAATGAGAACCAGAATGACTGGCACTGTTATCTATTTACTGCTATATTATCTTACAATACTACTCCACATTGCACCACAGAGTACACTCCTCATGAACTTTTATATGGTCATAAGCCTACTATTCCTAACTCCATTTACGATACTTCGAATACTGCTACTTATAATGAATATATTCGTGCATTGCAATACAGAATGAGTTTTAGCCGAGAAAAGGCTATACAAAATATAATAAATAGTAAAGAAAGGTCTAAACAATATTACGATGTTAAATCACGCGATATTACTTATAAATCAGGTGATATGGTTTACCTTAAACATCACCATCGTCTGCGCAAAGCCTTATCTCCGATATGGAAAGGCCCATATAAAATAGTTAAAGTTCATAATAAACATAACGTCATTTTACAAATAGGTCGCAAACACGTTAAATATCATACTAATGAGATAAAACCTGCTAAATCTTCCTAAATTCTTTTTATTATATTACTTTGCTTACTTATCCCTTAAATCTTTACAAAGAATTATCTCAACATAGTAGCCAGATTAATAAAAGATTAGATTTTCCAGTTCAATTAACTCTAAATAACATTCATTCCATCATCGATGTTTCGAAACTTAATTCTTATTAC
Source organism: Mecyna flavalis (assembly GCA_949319885.1). Taxonomy (NCBI): domain Eukaryota; kingdom Metazoa; phylum Arthropoda; class Insecta; order Lepidoptera; family Crambidae; genus Mecyna; species Mecyna flavalis. The sequence goes on from OX439426.1 coordinate 16,716,665, forward strand.
TATAACAATAAGATTGTTTTTATTTTGCAAATTCCACTTATAACAGCTGACAAGTTTGTTGCTTATAAGAATATCCCATTACCTACTCCACATAACGAGTCTAATTTCAAAACATTCGCTCTGATTCAACCTTCAAATGCGTATATCGCACTTAGTGATGATCGAATGCATTATGCCATGTTGGATAATCTTGATAACTGTAAAATTGTAAACATTGATTACTCTATTTGTGTACAACCATCTATTTATTCTTGTATTGTAAACCCTAATTGTGAATCTAAGTTGTTAACGGAAGCTGTGTTATCTCTTCCTACTCAATGTACCTCTAAGTTAATATTTGGTGAAATTGATATTTGGCACAAATTAAAAAATAACAGATGGATTTATGTCCAATCTAGTGTTAATAAAATAACTATTAAGTGTGATGAAGATATCACCGATCATTCTGTTATCGGTACTGGTTTTTTAAAGTTAACTGAAGATTGTACTGGTTATTCTAAGACTATTCAGTTAAATCCTAGTAATACTTATTCATTTATAATGAAATCTCCACTAGATATTCATTTCGATATCACTGCAGATGACTGCTGTAACAAGGAGATATTTAATAAAACGTTACCACATTTATCGCCAATTTCATTGAGTCAAATAAACCTTGACTCTCTTAAATACGCATCTCATAAGATGAACGATTTAGAAAATCAAATAAATAAAATCCAATCTGAGTCTCATATTGTTAAATACGGTACTTACTATTCTACTTTTACTTATATACTTATTTTATGCCTATTTTTATTTTGTTCTTTTAAATCTGTACCAAGTTTTAACTACATCATACTTTATCTTTTTATACAATTTTCGATTTCCTATTTCTATATATTCTGTTCTACTGTGTCTTCATTTCTTTATCTTTTGTAAAACTGACTTCCTAATTTCGTTTCGTTTTCTTATTCTATTTCTTTTAAACTTCGCTTCATCTTATTTTGATAAAGCTCCGTCAAAAGGGGGGGGCTGTTATAACCCTGTATAATAGGGGCTTAAAGCAAGCGTCAGCGTTTTACTTAATCTTTGTACTTTCCATTTTTATTGCTGGCTTGCGTTATTAGTTAACTTTAATTATTCAATACAAAAATCAATCAGTTAGATTCTGGACATCATCGCGGATAGCGGTTAAATCTCGCTCCGGGTAAATCGGGAAGTCAGTTGTGCGTGTTCTATTTTATTTGTTATATTCGTATCTACAAGTAAATAGTGTTGGTTGAACAATCGTGTAGTTTTTTTAAAAGACTGACAGCGCCGCCGCCTCCTAACAGTACGTACGCGTTCCCTTAGTACGGGCAGAATATGGTAATATAAAAAGATTTCATTAGTGCTAAATATTTTGATATATTTTTAGGAATCTTCATATTAATTTTGTCACTTCTGTTGAAATACAGCCGCGCAGGCAACAGTAAGCGTAGTACTTTAGGCTAGTTTGTTCTTCGAGCCGTTCATTACAATAAATGAGAAATGGCTTGTACATTAATTTTGGCCAACGGAACACAGCCATAGTCATTATGGCAGATTTCACCTGAGGCGGTGATTGGTTGCTGCCTTGCTGGCCAGTCGGACTCTGAACTAGACCTACAAACCACTAACCAGACCCAAGGATATTAAAATTTTACTGCTACACTCGTACTGTCTTCGGACGGTTTAGGAATTTAATTATTCTAATTTTAATTTCGAAATAATGTAAATAACTTATTTCATAATTTACCTTGGTCCATAAAAAATAAACTTTTAATTTAATACGTCTCCAGTAAACTCCAGTATTTATAATGGAATTTTGGAGGTGCGTATAATTTTTTTTACTATTTGTCCTCTTGTGAACGAAAATAGGCAATAACCTCAACATCAGAATTGATACTCTCTGTACCCGTACCCGTCATTTGACACGGTGATACCCCATCGATGCTTTCCGCGGGAGGCGAAAAATGCGATGTTTACCCGCGCTCGATTAAGCACAGAGGATGGGGTTTTGAAAAATCGCACTCCGCCCTATAGATACGAGACGCGTGCCACAGTCACACATCACCCTCAAGCCACTATAAACTCAAAGATAACTCGAATAAGAAGCATTTTTGATGGACCAATAAAACTTACGCGCGGCTTGCTCCTCGAAGCGTAGCAAGGATGTTGTTTTATTGGAAACGGATAATTTATTTTGAGTATTTATTTGGTGCGGCATGTCGGATTCAATATCGTGGGAGTTTAGCAGTGATGGGTCGTTATTAGCCGCCACAATTCTTTTCTTTAGTGCTATTCCCCGTGTTATGGAAGGGAAAATGTGATTGGGTTTGCGTTTGATTGAACCGAACCCAAGATTCTGGATGTTTTATCATTTTGTTAGTATTACGTGATATTACTTATCTGTGATTGCTTTTTCTGTTAACGTTTAAAAGTATATCATTCCACTCAAACTTTGTGAAACTGAAGAGGATATCAAAGTTATTCAAAAAAGTTTATTATAGCTGAGTTCAACTGCTATTGAATTTTCAAAAAAATTGCTTGAGGAATTAATTATTTCAAAATAATGTTATTGTTATTTGTTACTACACTTTTAAAAAATATACTAAAAATTAGTTAAGTTTTTGTATTGTTTTCTAATGCTAAGGTTTCATTTTGATAAGGCATGCACCTTTTATGACCCGATTTACAGGAACATTTTTTATACATGCATTGATCTAAAACAAACAAAACTTTTAGTGAAACACAAATTGATTAATGTATATGTGATACAGCCGAAACTAACTAAACTGAACACTCGCTTACTAGCGGCTTGCCCTGGCTTTGCACAGGTGAAAACATGTCATAGTACATACCTTTATTTGATATAACAAATACAACACAAAAACGACTACCTTTATAATTCGGTGCAGCCATACTAAAGTTTTGCGCGTACATGTAAATAGCAAATCATTTTAATTAAAATAATTTGTATAAATTAAACTTAAAATTAAAATAACGAGATGTCCGATGCAAACCTATGTCCCCTGTCAATACCAAACAACTCCTAGACTCCATAATCTGTAATTACAAGTAGTTCCAAAACAATGTTCAACCTTTGTCAACTAATGCCACAAGACCTCGTCTCGATCCGAAATTCCGAATGCAAGTTTTGTTTTCTGGAATCATCGGGATAAACTCCATTAGGAACCTGCGGGACCGACGGGATCCGGAAATTAACTTAGACCCACGTCACGAGACCAGCTGATGCTGGGATATTTTTGTCTCTAATCTAACTTAACTTTGAACATTCATATGACAGTTGGGGAAAGTCCATTGTGGAGGAGCATTTAAAAGATCTGATATCGTTCTTTCTCGGGAATAGCGAAGTATATTAAAAGTTTAACGTCCTTGAATTGAGAGTAGGTACCATCGTTGTTTTCGGTAAACCAAACAAATTATCTCTGCTCCTTTTTGACAAAACTTATATTTCATTCAATCCAAAAGTACCTAAATATATTATTATAATAAAAACTCGTTTCTGCTGTCTACGTTGCCGATTTTTTTGGAGTACGGTTTATATTAAAGTGTGAGCCCAGAACCAACTTATATTAGATGAACATTTAATTTTGTGTTAGTCCGGTGTTAGGATCCTTGGTGGTACCTTCTTTTATTCCAATACCCACAACGCAAAGGCAAACGCTACTTTGGAATCAGCTAAATATGTGATGTTATTTGATATTTAATTTTTTTTTTATCTATGTGACTAGTGTTCCCGAGGCCTATAGGCTTTTAGGCTTTTTTTTAGGGCTAGCCTATGAATTAGGGGCTACAGCGGGATAAAAGCCTAAAAAGTCTTTTAGGCCTTTAGGCTAGGCCTTTTTCATAGCCTTTTTTTTGTCCACCCGATGACTATAGGCTTTTAGCCTTTTTGTAGGCTAGGCGCATATTTAAAAAGCTTGAAAGGCTAAAAACCTATGAAGATTTTTCGTCCTTTAGGCTAGGTCTATTTTATTTATTGTTGAGTATAATAATCGTTAATCATCATTATGACAAGTATGTAACTACTTATTATTTCCAATTTTTGAATATTATTCGATTTCATTTAATTTAAAAATAAATACAATACAAAAATCTTGTTTAATTTAATTCATACTAACCCATCATCTGAATAATGGCTATAGCCTTATAATAGGCCTACTACTCGAAAAAGACTTAAGTCGGAAATAAAGCCTAAAAGGCTATTTAGGCCTATAGGTTTTTCTTAACCTTTAGGCCTTTTTAAAATGAGTAGCCTTTTAAAAGCCTAGTAGTCTATCATGACCATAAAAAAGAACTAATAGGCTTAATTTTAGGCCTAAAAGCTTATAGGCCTCGGGAACACTAATTGTGACTCTATTGTGGTTTTGTCACACTCCGATATTTTATTTATTTATCTAATGCGTATATATAACCTTCCCCAGGTTAAATTCTATTCCAAAACCGATTTCTAACAAAGACGTCCTTCTAGACGTATCCATTTGCATACAATGCGTACATCTTCATAGTTAACATACACAACATTAAATATCCTAGTCATCTTACGCAGGACAACACAAAAACGTTTTTGAAACTCCTATATATAAAGGGTCATTACCATACAGACACCGATTTTTGGTTAAACATTTATTTACTCTTTCACTTTTAGATGACAGGACCACCAAGATTGAATTGAAAACATCTAGGTCGGAAGGTCAGGAAGCTAAGTACATTAACATTGTATTGAGTAGCTTGAAACTCACACTACCGATGAAACTCTCATACAAAGTGAAAAATTGAGAAAGTATTGAAAATTTATTCAACGCGTAAACAAACGAAATAATGATGCTTCCTTCGATACTTTATATAAATACATAGCATTTAAAGATAATTTTTATCTATCTGTATTGTTAAAGAAGCTTTTGCTAGCGGCTTTGTCGTCTTGTTGTGTTATTCTGATAGATAACCTATATTATTGTTACGTTTTATCAAAATGCGTAGATAAGTCTTTGGGTAGAAACGTAACAAACATCCCTACCGCAAGAAAGAGGAAAAACAACCTTTTTCAACTAATTCTACAGTTTGATTATAAGATCTCAACGCAGCACGGGCAAGCACAGATTACTATGGACGTAAAGCCAAGAAATCGCTGGTCGCCTGTAAATCACTGCCGCGCCGCTTCAAAATTTAAACCGCCACGTTTTATAGGCAAAACAATTTTTGTGTTCAAATCCCGGCATATTAACCCTAACGAGCGAAGTTTACGTCTCTATAACCCTCCACAAACTCCCGGTCCCGCCTGGAGTCCCGCTGGTAATGGGATTCGCTTCATAACAAATTAGCAGTGGGCGACTAAAAGTTTGGCAGTCGCTGCGATCATCTTTGACGTCGGAATGCCGATTTTCATTTCGGAACATTGAGCACTTTTGGAATTTGTTCAAATTGAGCTACTTAACAGCAACAGTTCAACCGTACAAAAACTTAATCAAAATATAATACAATGAATTTCAAAAAATGTCCATCAAATTGAGCTACAAATAGTGGACTTGGACATTACGAGTATTTACACAGCGCCCTACACCAAGTGCCAGACGACGCGTTAACATGACTTATATAAAGAAACACCCAGACCAACACGAACAGACATGTTCAAGTATAGTGCAGAGATCGAACCTGCTTCTTCCGGTGTAAATAGTCAATTTCCCAACCAAAGGCTCCATTGATCGCTATCCGGAGTTAATCATTTGCCAATTTTACAATTTGCCAATTTTTCACCCCGCAGAAGCCCATCATTTATTAACAGTCTGGTCTTTCAAGCATCAGTAAAGCATGATCATAAGACATGAACGTTCTGGTCAATTGATTGCCATTAAAATAATAGTCAATTATAGATAGGGCGAATATCCATCAGTAAGCATCGCAAACTGTACTATCGGCTGTCTATTGACCCAACCTTACACACAAATCACTGTAACGCCCGAGCTCAATTAATCCAAGGAAAATTGATTGTAAGGGAGCGGTATTAAACGCACCATTTCTCACTGTCAGGGATCTTGTAGCTGACGCAATTAGGTCGGCGAATACTAGGTTCTCAGCAGAAAAAAGCGTCATCTCAATCAATCAAACAGGGTTAGCCCGTCGAAGATCCTCCTCGTTAGCCGATCTCAAGTGAATATTTCACGGTTAGTTACGTTCCCGTACGGATTTCAGCTGAGATTCGAAGGCAAGCGGATGATAATCAAAAATATCTTGTTATGATTGTCTTTTTTAATACAATCGAGGAAGCACAGCCACGCTTTCTAAATAAGTATTAGCCTGCTTTATGTCCCACAGCAGGGCAAAGGTCTCCTTTAACATTTAAATTAAGACATCACAATGATGGGTATTGGCTTAATTCTCTTTGGTTTAAAATTGGCTAAAATCTATAAACTAATTTCAGGATTGAATATAAAGACTAGCGGAACTTATGACCCTTACTCAGATTTTGCAATAAACAACATAGCCGAGGTGACCTAATACGAACATAAAGGCAAAAGCATCTATCAACACAACAGACCTAATAAAATTGATGGCTCTTATTACAACTCACTCCAATCGATAAAATTTCACTACCGATCAATTCAATTCGACCTGGCTAGCAGGAACTATCCCCATTATTCCTCATGGCAGAAGTCAAGTGCCCCCGCCAATTGCATCTACTTGAGTCATTTATAGTAAATTTGCCTGCGGCTTCATGGAATAGGGTCCCACAGCGAATCTGTATCGCAATCCCGTGGGACCGTCACGTTTTACGGGATTTGTTTTGTGTCGTAGAACAGTCTGCAGCATGCAGAGAGTTTTTGTCTGACAGGCGAAATGGGCAGCCTCGACCGAGGTAGTACAACGCAACCAAATGATCAGTATAAGCTTTGCTTTTGTGATTCGTTTTGGTGAATAGAAGTGCTTCCTCCCCATTTCCATCTCACAGTCCTCTTACTCCATATTATTTTCTCAAACGACGGACAATACATCTGGGACTAGTTATTGGTGACCATGGGCGGTAGATAATTTACCATCAGGTCACAGGTGTCCCACACGCTCGTTTGCCTCCACCCCATTTTAAGTAAAAGTAGTTGTGATTGTGTTTCTAGATACTACTTAAATTATTCTTTATGACTTTATTTGCGAATTTGCTTAATCGATAAAATTACCTATGCAAAAAGCACTTTTATAAAGTATCAATCCTTTATGCTCTAAGTCCAATGACGTTCAATATTGAACGTCATTGTCTAAGTCATAGAAAATATTAAGAAAAATAAAAGGGTTTTGGGCTGCTGCGAGCTTGCTGCGAGATATATTGCTTTGGACTTAACTAGTGGTAAATTACAAGCCAAGAAATAACCATGACACCATCCAGATAGAAGCGTCGCGGATCAGCTAATCTCGAGTTCGGGCAGCCGCTTACGCAAATGTCATTCACGACCCCTTCACGCCTGCCACCGACCAGACAACATGACCCCCTCCTCCCTCTTAACATCTACCAAAACACAAGGAAGAGGGGAAACTATCAACGGATTCAGGGATCCAGTTCCGGTCGCCTGGCCGGTGATATGTGAGTGGAATGGCTTTGGGACGCGATCCTTCGTGATTGCGTTCTATTCCATTTTCAAATCCAGTGCGATTGGTCCGAGTAAATGTGGGACATTTGTTTTCATTTGCATTTTGTTGTTTATTTTGTTACTTTTTTCTATCTCTTACTCTATAAAATAAGTAAATAGGTACCTATAGCGACGAAGTATGGTTGTATTGTAAGAAGAATATGAATTAGGGGATATTTATGGTTAAAGAAGGTGTTTTTATGGATATAAGAAAAACAGAATGTATGTAAGGACGAATACGATTTGAACGAATTATACAATATTTATATTTTGCAGTTATAATAAGACATAATATGGCTAGCAACTAGAAAGTAGAACACTTAAAAATTCGTTTATTGCTTGTGCTACTACCATTCTTACTACCAGTAGTAATACCGGTAAAGTGTTTACCCGTTTTAAATATTCTAGGAAACCTTCTAGAAACTGAGGACAAAATTATTTAACATAGCGACGAGGAATCGATACGATATCCATTTATAACGAACCAACCCAAGAAAATAGTTCGCACAAGTTTCAAATTACAAATTCCAGGGGGCCATTAGAGCCGAATTAATCAAAGGGAAGATAGCCCTCGCCAAATCTAAGACACACCCTTCCTACCCTTAAATTGTATTGTCAAACCAACACATGGTCGTTAGCAAAATAGCTATTCTGACATTCGAATATAGTGTCGCCCTTCTTGATAAAACATCCTCAATTTGTGTCACAGTATAACTACATCTCATACTTCCTCCAAGAAAATTTACCAGTAAATAAGAGTACCGCTTAGGAAGTCAGCTACTCTGTGACGTTTGTTGTACTCTCTCGCAAAATAGTTTAGGGTGAGTGCGCCTAAAATGGGTCGCTACTATCACGTAATTAAGTACCCGATCCTGATGTTCACCGGACCATGAGGGGACACCGGACCTGAATAGTTAAGGAATTAAACTAAGCAATATTACCGTTGAGGGAAATTCAACTTTACGGCTACGTCAATTGGTTTTAAAATGAAAACGACAATGGGGAAGGCAGTGTGGAGTGCGGTGGGCAATTGGGGTAATGCGCGTTACGTATAAATTACTAGTTTTCTTTGGAGGCTGCAAATTAAGTACGGATGAAGGCTGTTAGTAGTTAGTGTCCGGTTTTATAGCGACGGACCCCTAGTTTAGGGTTACGGTAATGGCTTTTAGCAAGTTCTCAAAGCAATCTTGAGTGAAGTGAGAAATTATTTAATTTGTAGTTTAATTTAATTAACGAAGAGTCGGGTTCTAACTTACTTGAAGAGCTTCTATTAGTACTTAAAAGCTTTAACAGGCCATATTTCCAGCTATGGTTTTATAACTGCTTTCTTCTGAAAGAAAATGCTTTTCATCGACTTCCAACGAAGTATTTTGTTGTATATTGTCAATTTTTTTAATAACTTACTAAAAAACTTAATGAAATGAAATAGCTTATCCTGTAAAATGATTTTTTGCATTTGCATGTTTATTTATTTTTCCTACAATGGTTTGTCAGTGCTACTACAGACAAATTTAGCCTGTTTTTATAAATTTTGGAATAAAAAATATCTTGCTTTAGTAGTTGTGTAGATAAATAGAACTAGTTTAAAATCTTCAAAAAAAATATAAGAGATGTAAATAAATAGTAATAGACACCGCTGTACAACTCGTAACCTAAATTTTCATATTTTTGACATTCTAAAATAAAACTCTAAAGACTTTTAGAAACTACTTAGGTACGTTTTAAGTGGATCCACGATCGTAGAGTTATTGGCAGACTTGAGCTATAAAAAGATCTGGGTTCTGTGATAAATGGGGTAATAGATTCTTGTCAGCGACCATTTAGACTTGAATTGTTACCCTACTTACCCCAATTACACTATTTTTATTGAAATGGGAAACGTTTTATTTTAGTGTGCTTTTTTGAAGTATAATTTATTGGTTCTTAAATACATTTTATGGATTATTCTTTTTTTATATACTGTTCACTTTGATATTAAGAAATTTTACAACTTACGGATACCGGGATCAGACGCGACTACCCCACAAATAATGGTAAACTTTGTTTTGACATTATCAAAAATATGACTTTGTAGCCGTGGTCCATATGGCCTGGTTCCCCTGTTAAGGGTTGCGGAGGTCAAAAGGCATTCGCTTCAACTTGCCAAAACCTGGAGCGTGGTGCAACGTAGGTACCCTGACTTTTAAAGTAAAAAGTACATCAGACTAATAATTTAATTGTTTTTTTTTTTAACAGATTAAGGTAGGTTGATCTGCTGCCGTCCGTACATTACCAGCGTTGCCAGACGTCCCGTTTTTGGCAGGACGTCCCGATTTTTTAATCAAAATTAAATGTCCCGCGCGGGACAGGCCCAGTCCCGCTTTTCGGGGAGAACTCGAGTCTCGACCGTACGTGCCGAGCTGACAAAGAAAGGCGCGTAATGTAGATAAGAGTGTGGGAGAGAGAGGCTATTTGAGATGGCTACTTTTGCTATCTATTGTCACGTAAACGTAATTTTAAGTCAAATAAAAATATTTGAAAACCTTTGATTACTTACATACGTTTTTTTTAACTATGTCCCGCTTTTGACGGAAGAATACCGCTATTTTCACTCAAAAAATACTAAAGTCCCGACTTGGCAAAAATAAAAACTGGTAACGCTGGTACATACGCTTAACTTTTATTGCAACTTTTATTATTAAAAAACTGAAAATAAGTTATCAGCATTTTAACGATGTCCCAGTTGCGACCGTCCGGGGCTCGAGCCCCGGATCGATCCGATAAAACACTGAAGGGAAACCAAGGCGGGAATCGAATCCATGACTTTCGGGTTTTATACCCAAACAGCGTAGCCACTGTTCTTTGGGTGCGGTCAAAACCCTGCTAAACTTCTACTTTTAATAGCCAACACAGGCGAATTCGAAGGTGAGTATAACTAACACGGCGTTACAGCTCCTCCGAAGCCATAGGGTATGCGAAAAGCATTTTTTCTCCTCGCAATAATAATGTCTTGCTGCTTACGTTTTAACTTGTAACTAATGTATAAATCATGAGCACTGTACAGATTACACGTACACGTATGTTGAACACGTATCTGCAGACAATAATTTCAACTGAATCGCTTACGATCGATAAGGAATCCTAATGGAGGTAGGTATCAAATATTTAGGACGCGTGATCGCAAAGCAAGGTGGAGTTAACGATTCAACACACAATATAAAAGGTGGGGTGTTATCGATTTAATTTTAAAGTTTTTGTTCTCACGATCATTATCTTGAGACCGTGACGTGTATTTTGTTATGCACTAGTTCAATAAGAAAGTAACAATCAACATGTTTCTTACTTACTTAAAAATATATTAGTAACAATTTTTCCTTGCGCTCTAAAACTATTATGGTAAAAAAATACAGAAAACACATATCTAAAACTTTCAATTCATTTCAAAAACAAGGCCTGTAGGCTTTGTCTTAATAAAATAAAATAAAACAAGATTTAATGTAAAAGAAACCCGTCAAGTTCTTATAGTGGAAACTTTTGAATCCCAGACAAGATCCCGCTCAAAATGTCAAATTCAGAACATCTCTGGAAAAGTTCAATCCACCTTTAACTTGTCATGACTTCGAAAGCCGCAAGGCAGGTTGGTAAATACGCAAAGAAGTTTCTTCTTTACAAGCGGCTGTCTGATTCCAGCTTCGGTCTGTCGCAGTGTTGCCAGAGAGAGACAGGTATTACAAATACACATCAGACAGCTACCAAAGTCACATTTAAGTTGTAAAAAACTATACTACTGAAACTGTTAAAGACTAAGTTAAATCTAGTGTGCTAACTAAATCCTTTTTTTCTTCATATATTTTTTTTGGTGGAGTTTATCGTAAAACTAACGTAAAATTCACATTTTAACTCTTGTAACATGAATGGACCTGTAGATGAATTGAGGGATTTGGGCAATGCTGGTCTGTTGTTATTTACTCACCAGAATACCTCGGCAGGGTTGTGCTAATAATAGAGAATCGCCTGCCTGGGCTTTTGTAGCATTGTCACAGGAACATAGCATCTGTTTCTGTAACTGAATCGGAGTGTTTCATTGTCATTTTTTCACGTCGTTACGCAGCAACTGATCGACTTATGGATGGAAAGCACATAGGCTACTTTTTATATCAAACATAAAATCACATGCCAACGGGTATCATTGAATATTCCACTCCACACCTACATAGCTGTGACCGAATCGTCGTAGAAAAAATTTCAATAATCTATTTCACTTTAAACCTGACATAACTTCGACGGCTCCCCAGCAAGGCAGGATGAAAATACATAAAGTTTTTAGCTCGATTTTAACCCGCTTCAGACAAGCGGCTGTCTGATCCCTGCTTCGCCGTTGTTATTCAGCGCTCGGCAACAGGTCAACATCGCTTTTGCTGCGCTACATCACAGTAAAAGTATCTAAATATTTTACCGTGTAGCTATGTGTCCAGGAAAATTGCATTTTCTGAAAAATCTTCGGCTAACCTGGCGAAATGCTTGCATTATTCACGTTTTATAACTAAAACTACTCCGATCCGAGAAATTAGAATTCTTTATAGAAGAACATTCCCTTTTTCGTGGAATTCTAGAAACCTCCTACTGGCTTGCGGCTGTATGTATATCTTTCATGGTGGAAGATATACAGTCGCTACTCGCTAGCTAGCCTGACTTTGAAAATATCTTACCACCAGACCCAAAGCGATTTATAGACCAGATTGGACCACCATTTTGCATAAAACGGTCAGAATTCCAAAATAAAATTACTACAGAAGGATATTAAATTTATCGACCGCCGATTAGGTTTAATGGTTGAGACTTAAATCAATGGTTGAGAAGTCAGCTGCTAGACCAGAAATCGCGGATCGATCAACGCATGAACAATGAACATAGTCTGTTTGTAGCGGTCTGAGTGTTTCTACATATGTATAATTTATGTTTGACTTACAAAAAAGAGAGTAAATGAGTAATGTTTATTCGTAGTGTGGACAAGCTATGCTTAGTTTGGGGCTAGACGACGCTGCGTAAATGATGTCCAAGGATATTAAGTAGTTTTAGTTACTTAGATATGCGAGTAAATCTGCAGCCAGTAGCTAGTGCTATATTTATCAATGTATAGCTATTTGTTTATCTTAATATTCACTATACAATGGGTCATAATACTCATAACATAATGAATTAGTGAACTTTTTCGCAAACTGGCCTTGTCCAATCAATAACTGGTAGGTTTCCCTATGTTTCTTAAACGTTACAAGGCATCATCCTATATTATCACGGATTTTTATTAATAGCCCGCACTTGACTTTCTTAACCCGGTGACTACCTCCCTTGCCTAATGAAACTATCAGTCAGACTCAGTAGCCATCATTGTGAAAATGAGTTTATTTCAACAATGACGATGCACTTTAAACCAGTCGAAAAAAAGAAGTAGAATAAAAAGAGTCTATACAAAACATTTTAAACACTCAGACACTGCCTAGCAAGCACTCTATAAATGGACCGCTGCCCAGAAAGCTAGCCAACATTGTACAATTTCATGGTGTTTCTATAAAGATAAATAAAATTGGAGTGTTTGTAACGTGAAAATAAAAAGTTTTTACTAAACCTAAGCATATGCAGTACTTTCGCAAAATTTCCAATAAAAACGTTTGTCCCTAAGTCTGTTTGTATTCTTTTTACCGAACCAACGAAACGGCACGTACCGACCATTTTGACTAGACTGTAATTTTTGAAACTTAAGTAAATACCTACTTAACTATAAGACACTAGCGGTTGTCCTCGCGGTTTTTCCAGCGCGTATTTTCCTTTTGCAACTAATAAAGAGAGCAATGCCGCGAGCACAGCTAGTCAACGAACAAAATTGCCACTTCACAGCTCCTTGCCAAGACAGTGCAATGTGCATAGTAAGCGCATGGTGACACCATTTTAGGAGTTATGAAACGCGTAAACCTTGCGAATAACTCGTAACAAGATCATTGAATTCTATGAACTGCTATCTTGCTACATTTTGTCCACTAATTGCAATTTATTGTCTAATTACACTTTGTTCAATGCAGGAATGGTTATGAATCCCTATTATACTTTATTACTTCTGACACATTTTTAATAAAAAATAATGTGCATTCTGGACCAACACTTGCACTGTTTCTTTGCATTCCTAAAAAAATACCTTTTACATATTTGATTCACCTCTAATGTTGTCAGGAATTCATAAATATCGCGGTATGCATTGGTGTCATGAATATTGTAATAAAATAAGTCTTACTTAGGGAAGTCGTACTTCAGATCTAGATCAAAAAATAAGAATCAAGATATTGAGGGGCTATTTCAAAATCCGATTGGCTAGCACAGCTTTGGTTGGGCAATTTTAAGGTGCCAGTAGACTTCAAATTAAGGGCTTGATAATCAGAGGAGCATAGAGAGTGGCAAAAAATTGAGCGATGATTCCTAGCCAAGTATCCCTCAATGAAATATGCTAATTAAAATGGCCGCTTACCATCAGGTAGGCTGCGTGCTTGTCTTGTCTGCCAACAAAAGTAAATTAGAAAAGAAAAAGATCATACAAACTGAAAGATTTAGGTTCGACCTGATTGGCCGACTGTTGTTCGCATCCAGTCGTGGATGTTGCTCTAAATCAGAAAAAAGTGTACTTAGATCAAAAGTAACTAGAACGTCCATAGCATGTCTTTAAAAGTACGTGGCTGTCCATCGTAACCTTTAGTTCAGTCAGACATCAGTTACGTTTCCGAAGTCCGCCCTTCAATATCGAATGTTAACTGGTACAATGGCTTATTTGACTAACAAACAGCTCGGACGCGATTATCCCGAGGGCGAAGCCTGCATTATGTATGAGACGTTTCCGCCTCAGTCTCCCAACGTCTGCTCATCTTTGCGTATCATCGTCTTGTTAATCTCTTCCCTTCAAAATTTCTCTCACTCCCGTCGTAATAGAGTTGATTCTCCATTGGCTCAAGTTGGGGTTTGTTAATTAGATTGTTTCGATTTTCGTCCAACTACAGGTACTGTCACGGTTTTCTGAGTAATCTGTCATCGTGGATTTTAATGGTTGTGCATCGTTATTTCGTTGCTTCTTCGTCAGAAGATTTTCGAACTACTGCACAAGGTTGGTTAGGCCACTATTTTGGTGTCAAATCCAAGGGTAGACTTTTTTTCTCAGGATTCTTAAGAATTCAACCCTTACCTCATTATTCATTCATATTTTCGCATGCTACGTATATGGAATATGTCAAAGAAGTGTTCTTTCGAATAAAAACAAGAATCAAAGTACACATAAAAACACACTTAAACAAAAAAATACAGCCCAATTGATAAACCTTCTCCTTTTTTTAAAGTCGCCACCACGCCAGACCAATTCAAATACTTATCAAAATTGTGTCCACTCAATCGATAATCATATAAATTGTTCTGTGAGAGCCGTTTCCAATCCACTCGATATTAGGGCGCAATTAGGCCGTTAAAGTATTAACGATTGTGACAGACGGACTGACGGCCTGTTATTACTGATGGGAGTGGAACAGCGATGTGGAGAGGGTGGCACTGTGGTGATAAAGCTTAATGTCATATCATCAAAATTGTTATCAATTTTATTATGCAATTAAAATCAGTTCGTTTTCATTATAGAGAGTAACGTCGCAATGAAAGTGGCTAAGTATTGGTTGGTTACGTGTGCGTTAATTTATCTTTAAGTACAATTACTAAAGAAAAACAAATTATTAAACCAACAATCTTATAGACTACTACGCCCGCCCAGAGGCATCTTAATAGGTATTATAATATATAACTTTTCAGCTCATAATTACAAAAATAAAAGCTCAACTGAAAAAAAAAACATGGATTTGTCGAATATGGTTTCATGGTTTGATAGAGATACATACGGTGGTAAATATTCTCATTAATAAGATATCTCTCTGACGACCAGAGCAAGAATAAATTGATACTTTTTTCGCTGGATTTGTTAGGAAACAGTCACGCAGCCCACCGGTTGGAAAGAGGCCACTACCGCCTATTCCATGGTTTTCTTACAGCTCCACGACTCTCCGTAGGTTAAATAAAGCAAAAACCCAACAAACATTTTATTGGTCGCCACAACGTGCCGATTGTAACTGTTGGTTCTGTACGATGTCGCAAATACGTCCCTATGACGTTGACACGACCGAGAATAGGCCCATTTTATGCGAATCAGTGTCGTAATAGAGTCACTTAGCAGTCGTGGGAGTCGCATAGATGTCGTGTAGTGGTCGTATAGATGTCGTGAACAGTCGTGATACCGACTTTTTGTCGAGTTATGATGTTTATTACCGCTACTTTACCGCATTTTATCAAGTAACCAGTGTTCACATGACTTTTACGTAAATTAATATGTCATTGCATTAAAATGGGTTGGTACCTACATTTGAAAAGGTGATTGTTGTAACCTTCTATTGTTAGTTTTAAGGCATGATCCAAACGAATCTTCTTGATGAAGAGAACTTTCATCAAGAAGATTATGCACTCGTGATTTTATAATGAATAAAACCAACCACTGTAATTTTTGTTTTTTATTTACACCTTTTACTTCAGAGTATGAATAAGTAGTACAAAATGAATATTTGAACCATAAATAAATATACAAAAATGACGACTTAGTTGGCATATCAGATCTGAACTATCAAGACATAATTTATCAAACATTTCATCTTCTTCTTCTTACTCTACTGTTTTAGAATCTCTAGATCTACTTTCTGCTCTTCTAGCAACTTCATACTGTTAAGACTCACTCTGCTCCGAACTCAATTTTCTTGAGTTTAAAATTAAATTTTGTGCGGAACCAACTCCAGCTTGATTAAGGTTGACTTGTCGTATATTCAGAAAGAGGAATGCCTGTCAGTGGACATTAATAGAACATCCAGTCGTTAAAAAGTTGTATAAAAGTGTTCAAATTGACTAAAAAGTCTTAAAAGAGGGATATTTATTACTCTTACACGATTGTCACGTAAAGGTAGGTCTCGCGACTGTATTACGATGAATGTCGATGTAAAAGTTGCATAGACGTTACTAACGCGACAGCACTGGTTATACCACTGAAAGTTGTGTAACAGTCACATAAAGCAGTCGTAAAGAAGTTTACACGATGTTTTTATACGACTACAAGTAGTATAAAGATAAATGACACTAAGTCGTATTTCATGCGAAAATTACTTCAATACGATGTTTATACCATTTTCAGTCGCGTAATTTTTACTTATACGACTAAAATGTTTGTTGGGAAGAGCTGGCCGTGACGCAGCGGCTTGCTTGTTTGTTTACGTCACTGTGTCGCGCCGCTCATGTGCATACAATGCGCGCACGCAGGGCTCCGTACTGCGCCCACGCGGGACGGACTTGGAGGTCGGGGAGAAGTCGAGGATAGAAACTTTAATGATACATAAGAGCGTATCTCCAATAGGCTCTACGGCTATCTCTCCAGCTATTAAGTATTTGTAAAAGAAAACTCAAGAGCGTAGTATATATAGCTATTGACCAAGTTAATTATTAAATCGGTTTCAGGAATATACGTCCGAAAACGTACTTAACAAAGAAACCCAAAAAATTTTTTTACAAGATTAAGTGATAAGTAAGTACCAAGTATAAAAAGTGCAATTCATTCTTTGTATAAAACTACTACATGACGATACCAATTTAAGCATTGTATATAAATATAAAATATGTAAATAAATATTATTTTATTATGTATTTAACGAGTTTTTGTTCAATTCATCAACTAAGAGATACTTATTACGATTGTTTTACTCGTATGAATTATGAAGTACAAAAGGAGACGTGTGTGTCGTTTACGACACGGTAGGGTTAAGTGGGTGAAAACTGGGGGCTTTAAAAGTAATATCTTTAAGCGATAGAACGGATTAACTTACTACATGAACTATAAAGCCACAAAATAATTCATATATTTCGATAAATATTCTAAATTCCTGAGTACCTCCCCCGCCTACTCGTCATATTTATTGTCAATGGCCACCATAGATTCCAGGTTACGGGCTGCGCGTCCCAACTGGATAGTGTAAAATAGGATGTTGAATAAAATGGAATAAGATATTCCATTTTGTGCGTTTCCTTTCATTTGCATTGTCTTTGCTTGTTGCTCAATTTACTTGAGTCCACCCACGCTTTGCTTTTATTTCACAGATGTAAAAAAGAATCTAAATGTTCTTTATTCATATTCCATACATCATTAAATTTTGCAGATTTATGCAGACTTCAATATCAATCCTCTATTATAAAATTAGTGACAAACCATTTGGTGTAATGGTTGAGAAGTCGGCTACCTATTACACGAAGAGGTCGCGGGTTCGTCGACCAAAGGATAAGTGCATCGAAGTAAGTGTACATCAAAAAAATAAATAAATCAAAATAACTGATTGCACACCAAATGTTAGGTTAGGTTAGCAATTCAATATTTTTTGATGCGCAATCAGGTAGCCACTAACCGAGTTATCAGCCTGCAACTTTCGCCAATTAAAAATGTAAGAAAAATACGCTAAACCGAAGAGGGAGCCAATTTAAAAAGCTAATAACTCCTCAAGTAACTCAACAAATTCGTTAGCAGATGATAACATAACCGCTCATCGATCAATCCGCAGTTCTCGCCTTACAGATTCCGTGGCGCGATAACCGGCTACAAATTTATGACGAGCTCGGTTTTCTATACATGAGATATGACCTTTATTTATGCTTATCTCTGGATCTAACCGCACGTGGTCCCTTGCATGATGAACGACTGTAAGCTGCGGCTATAGTGCAGGCGATACACTTTGCTTGATCGCTTTTGAGTTGGGTGCAATTAAAAAGCAATAGACCCTTTTGGGGTGGAAACGCTGGGGCCCTGGGGTCCAAGCGCTTACATGCTGCATCGTGAGATATCTAAACGTTTGCTGGAGTCATCTCACTATCCCAAAGCTGGCCTGTACCTTGGGCAACATCTAGGCCTGGCCTTCCAAAGAGGATACGTTGCACATGCTGCATCGTGAGATATCTAAGCGTTTGCTGGTCATCTCACTATTCCAAAGCTGGCCTGTACCTAGGTCAACATCTAGGCCTGGCCTTCCAAAGAGGATACGTTGCACATGCTGCATCGTGAGATATCTAAGCGTTTGCTGGTCATCTCACTATTCCAAAGCTGGCCTGTACCTAGGTCAACATCTAGGCCTGGCCTTCCAGGGGGGAAGAGTTGCAAGTGTCTTAGATAATTTTCCCATGGACGGAGATCTCGGCCAAATTTTTTATTTATAGGTAAGTATGTTTAGTTCCTTTTTTTTACTTTATTATTGTGGTCGTTAAACCAATTCAAACAGTGGGTTAAGAAATCTAATTTGAATTGTAAATATATTGTTCTTCATTCCAATACATATTTTTCTCTACATATTCTCTAGAAAATATTAAGAGATCAACAAAAACCGCTTCATCTTGTCATTATAGCCGCAGCGCAATCATGTAAATCGATACTGAAAAATTGTTTTGTCAATGCGGGTTCATCAACTCTCCTGTATTACAAATGGCTTATTCAGTGCAATGAACTTTTTAGAATCGAATTTCCCCACTTTTTATTTATTACAGACATTGATATTTTGTAAATAATTTAGTTAAGGGGAGTTATATTTCGTTCATTGATACTTTTGGTATTTCCCTCTAGCTATTTTTGTCTATGTATATCATATCTTTTTGCAGGTTTTTTTGTGATTTAGTTTTCCCTTTATAGTTCCGTTTTTTCTATCTCTGTCTATGTTTGAATTTATAGTAGATTGATTATTTCGAAGGATCTGAATACGAATCTATTTAGTACTCTCTTCGTCTAATAGCATTTAAAAAAGTATTGTTTCCACATCTTTCCACTCAATGAGAAAGAATATAGATAATCTATCCCTTGTTTACAGTACAGTAAAATAATGCAAAATGTTGTACACATAATTGTATCAACGATTTTATTTCACCACAACTTTTCCAATTTCCAACACACAAAACCACCATTCGCCATTTTCATGTGAAAATTCATCTCATTATACCAGATATCGGCCATTAACAATCAATTCGACGTT
This sequence comes from Mecyna flavalis, assembly GCA_949319885.1. Taxonomy (NCBI): domain Eukaryota; kingdom Metazoa; phylum Arthropoda; class Insecta; order Lepidoptera; family Crambidae; genus Mecyna; species Mecyna flavalis. Next base: position 16,736,394 of record OX439426.1, read on the forward strand.
TAAATTTAACCGCCCAATACCGGTAATAATTTGTGCACTGGACAAAGAGCCCGTCATAGCTGGCTACATTTGCACATCGGGACAATAAAACCAGCCTAATTTATGATGGCGTAAAGCACGGTTCATCCGTTTGGCTAGGCTTATAATAACCGCCAGTGTTGAGCTGAATTGGCTTTTTAACCGACTACGAAAAAGGGGGTGTTTTTTTTTTCCTTTTCTGTTACCTATAACTTTACTAGGTTAACCGATTTAAATGATTATATTGGTAAACTAGTCATTGTAATGGGTTCTCATCTATACTAATACATATTATAAAGAGGAAAGATTTGATTGTTTGTTTGTATTGAATAGGCTCCGAAAATACTGAACCGATTTAAATAATTCTTACACTGTTCGAAAGCTACACTATCCCCGGTGAACATAGGGTACTTTCTATCCCGGAAATGTGTGGGGAAGAGGGGATATTTAAAAAAGGAAATTACTTTATAACTATATAAACTGCGTAAATAGATAGTCAAGACGAATGAAGAAACGTAATAGCAACGACCTTTTAAAAGAATACCGGCAGTGTCACAGAAAACGCTAGGAAAATTCGAAACGCTATGTATGTAAAAGAAAAACAAAACTTTTAATTTACTTTTTATTACTGTCAAACTTTTGTGGCACAATTGCCAGTGCTACTTCAAAATAACAAAAAATAACCACGAAGGCTACATGAAATTAATAACCAAGCAGGTTAATATATGTTTTTTAAAAATTTAATGCTGGCTAAATTATTCAGAAGCTTCAAGAACTTGGCATCAAGCAACGTCTATCATCTATCGTACAATCTCGGATCCTCACTTTCTTCGGGCACGTGTCACGTCGCGACGAGCCATCGATTGAGCGCCTGGTGGTACAAGGGCGAGTTGAGGGTGTACGGCCTAGAGGCAGGTCACCTGCGAGATGGACGGACCAGATGAAATCCGCACTCGGTGAACCTGTCCATAAATGTTCCAGAAAGGCAGCGATACGAGACGAGTGGCGGAGGATTGTGAAGCAAGTCACTTATCCTGGAAATACGACCACGACCATTCTGCCAAGAGTGTAACGCAGGAGAAGAAGAGAAATTATTCAGAAAATATCATGGAATTATTATTATTACGTTTATGGAAAATATCTAAACGCCATTAAAGGATTAAATATCTAATTTACTTTTTATTGCTGTCAAATTTCAGAAGCACTGTTGCCAGTGCCTCTTTAAAATAAAGAAGGTCAACGTCTTTTCAAAACTTTTTGATATTCCTTCAAAAAAAAAAAAATTTGCTTTTTATTGCTGTCAAATTAATCGTACATAACTGTGATGTCAGTTACATTGAAAAAAACAAGCAGGTTATTATGCAAATTTTTCATTTGATGCTGGCTAGATTCTTCAGAAAAAAAAATCTAAACGCCTTTAAAAGAAAAAGAAACATTTATTTTCTTTTTATTACTGTCAAAATGGAAATTATGCTGCTAGCATTTTTAATGATCCAAAAAAGGTTGCATGTTATTTGAAAAGAATGATAATGAGATACAAAAAAAATTATAATCGACTACTAAAATATTAAATTAGTATTTTAATAGTCGAAACAGAATAAATATTTGGTCATCGAAACTACTGAACCGATTTGAAAAATTATTTCATTGTTGGTATGCTAAACTATTCTCGGGCGACATAGAGTACTTTTTATCCCGGGAATGTGGGGGGAAGGGAAGGGACATTTGAAAAAAGAAATTACGCGTGATGAAACCGCGAAGGCGGCCGCGAGTCTTAATTAAAACGAAAACGGACAAGTAATTTTTGAGTTATCTGATTACCTCATACAATGTAAAAATTAACCTGATTTAAATAATTATTATGTATTATGAATGGCTCACTTACATCCTAAGATAGTTGATTTGTTTTTCATTGAAGATAATTTCGATATTAACCTACTTGCTAATAATCTTGCTTTGATAAAATTATAGTATTTAATAATAGTTGAAAAAATATTGTTATTATGTTTTTGACGGCAAATTATTGTTCTAAACTCAGGTAAAATTACGCTTTTAACATTCACAGTATGTTTGATATAAAAAAACATTCAATTGTTAAAATCCAAACACGTTCGAATATTATACTAATCCCATCTCTACGCCACAAATCGTCCGCCATTTTGATATATGGCCGGGCCCGTTTAAATAGTAATTCGTTTAACGAGTGCGCAATTAAAATGTTCAGGCGCGGGTTGTAAATTGCCTCCTGAAGTGTCTCCGGCGGGATATGCGACGCGGGCGCATAATGTCCGTAATTAGAAACGTATGCGCCCCTGTTCTGGACGTCGACATTCCTGACAAGAGCTGCGTACGAACACTGATGGACAAGCGTTTTTGGTTATACATCTTTATGGTGAACATTAATTTATAATGAGTAAATGAAGAAATGAGTTATTTATAAAACTGTGTTAACCAGCTAGTTTCATCAAGATTTAGCCAAAACTTATTGATTTTTATCATGTAATTATAATTAATTAATTTAATAATTTACACCTTTTTATATTTACATTCTTTTTTTTCTTTGAATTCCCCTTTTATCGAGTGCATGGGTCTCATAAAATCTAAGGAGGTGACCAGATCTATCAGTTTCAAATAAATAAAATATGATTGATCAAACAGAAATACACAAAAAGATAAAAATAGTTTGGTCCAAATCATAACATTGTTTATTTGCGTAGGCTTCAGAAAGATACACATAAGTATCCTAAATTATCTGTGCTACAGAATGACTCTACCATAGGGTTCGAAATGTAAACTCCGGCACTCTCACAAACCAGACAAAATACAATAGTAGTCACTATTATTTCGCGCTGGTGTTATGACGAGCAGGCCCATTCGTACTTTTACAGTATGGCTCTACCACTACAAAATTCAATCATATTCGCAATTCCTCACCAATAGGCACGTAAGTTCCTCTCGCTGTAAATAAGGATGTCACATTTGTCGCGCGGCGCGCCGCCGCTAACGAGATATCTCTGCGCACACGCGGGTTGCACGCCACTGACACTCTACAGAGTGTTCTAATAAACCAGACGGGCGGGCGAGTTTAGGTTGAGGACTCTAATAGAAGTTTATAATTTTTGGTCAATCGACACAGAGCGGGCACCGGCTCTTCCTCTCCGGGTGAAAGGGGAACCGGGGGAGTTTAGTGGGTAGTGGGACGCTTGGGTCCCGAGTCCCACACACGGCCGCAGGTCTCGCTAGCCTGCGGTTAAGGTGCATAAACGCATTCTCCTCCGGAAGAAAAAAAAAAAAAAAAGGGCCTGACGTGCTCAGACGTTTTATATGATGTTCATTCAAGAAACATAATATGTCAAGATTTATCTCCCTATAAGGCAGTAGGCAGTTCTTTCATGTATATTCGACTTTAAAATATAGTTAACCGCTCCTCGTATTGAAAGATACATCAGTCAAAAATAAAAGCTTTAATTGTAAAATTACATTTATTAATGCGATTTTTAATTAAGGCATCATCATCCTGTATTCCGTATTTAAAATTCAATTCGAGTTCTTTATGCGCCGGCGCTGCGATGCAAATAGTTGATTTACTCGCCCCCTACGCAGGCTCGCACTCGCGCGCACTCGTTACCCGCAGTGTTGCCATTTACCAACTGTACTTTTTTTTTACCGAATGTAGAGTTTTTTTGACAGGTACCCATAGAACCATTTATAAATCGGTTCACGAAGATGACCACAAAATATTCGACTGCACAGTCATGAAAAAAAGACAAAAGGCTAATAATAGATATTAAGGTAATTAATTAAGTAACATTTAATTTTTAGTAAAATAATACAATGTCCGCTTTGATCTTGCTTGACACATTCCGCCTGCGCCTCACCCCGCACATCTTTAAAGGGACCTTAAAATGCCTTCTGCGCAGTGGCCATCTTTCATGAACCGTACTGTAGGTAGAGTTGGTATAAATTCGAATTGATCAAACTTTTATGGGAACTGCAACTAACAAACTTTTAACTTGATAAAAGAAATACATTAAGGTCGCACTAAAAACTGTTTGTTTGTTTTTTTGTCATGAATTTTATTATCTTTTACAATTCATGGCCAATGCATGCCATTTAAGTTCTATAGGTAATTATCGGAAGTACTAAGCTGTTTATCATATTATCGGTCTTCCTAGCTAGTTCCATTAAGAAAATAATCAGGATTATAGAAATGAGCACATTTCCCAGCTATTTTTTTTATGTCAGAAACGGCAAACGAGCCAGAGGGCCGCCTGATGGTAAGCAATCACCGCCCCCCCATGGACATCTGCAACACCAGAGGGATCGCTGATGCGTTGCCGGCCTATGGGGGTATGGGGGGTGTGGGCCTCCGGCACTCTCACAAACCAGATGAAACACAATAGTGGTCACTATTATCTCACGCTGGTGTTATGTGAGAGGGTGGTACTTCCCCGGACGAGCCGGCCTATTTGTACTGTAAAACAGCATGGCTCTACCACTACAATTGAGATTGTAGTGCCATATGTTTAGATCTCTATGGCCATATGGCAACACTGACCGCGTCATGCGCGCGCACCGCAAGCTGCGTGTCGCGCAAGACGGATGCGTCTGCGATTCGCGAGAGGAGCCGAAATGAGTAATTGAGACCGGTAATAAATGGCGACAAGTGTTCCGAACTGTGCTTGAAATGTTTATTCAAATGTCGTTGCGATTGAACTTCGTTTAAGGCCTTCTTTTGTGGTTCCGAAGATTTTATTGCTCGGGACGACCAGGATGATATATGGTTAGCGTGTGTGGATTTCACAATGAATAAAAATTACACTGTCTTGTTTTTGATTTTAACATATTTGTTCATATCGCCTCGATATAATAGTAGTTTAAGTTCAGACCGAAATCTTGGGCTTCTTTCACGGCTCGGGTAAATTTTTTGTCGGTTTTTAAACACAGCTTGGGTTTGTGATAAGCAATCCTTATTTGGACAAACTTTGCCACTGGTCTGCCACTGGGCAATATGTGCCACAAAATAGTCATCGTTCGTCAATGGAACCCATCCCATCTGTTATCAAGCTATCAAAAACTAAAAGCATTATTTAATATCCATAAATATAAAACTACCTACACTTAATGTGTGACCAGCCCACGTGCGGCAAATATAAAACTAACACAATTAATTTTACCGCGTGGTTCGCGTGGCACCTTATCAATACAAAAACAACATTAAAACTTTACGTCAACACTTAATTAAATACTTTGTGAACAAAATACTCGTGTAAGAAACTTATTTGGTGCGACAGAAGAATAACTTTATGTCTCCGTGATAGAGATAGATTGATAGTAATGTCCGTGTCGTTATTCAGATGTTTGAAATAAAAACAGTCGAGCAGGGTTATGCTTTCAAAGTAATTAGCTTTATTTGTAAAGTTTTGGACTTGAATTGGGAGTAAAATAAGTCTTAATTTTATATTTAAATATAAGAAGTATAAGGTGCTGGTTCATCGTTTGTGTGTGACATCTTTTAATCCTCCTAATATTGTAAATACGAAAGTAACTCTGTCTGTGTGTTATGCTTATTACATATTATAAACAGATTTTATTCTTTTACACACATACACTAGAGCTAGACCTAGGAAATGGACAAGAACATTCATTATACATACTATCTGAGAACGCTTTGGCAATAATGCATAAAAACAATGGAACGTGTGTTTCAGATTGTTACCCACCCTGATATTCCCTTCTGGGTAAAGTGTTCTCATTTTCCAATAAATTGAAATCCACGGTAAAACTAAAACCGGTAACAGGTTGGAACGATGCTAGTTAGTTTTAAAACACATCATCCCAAAAGCAACACTAAAGTCGCAAATGTGCGAAACGGCAGGTACGCGATAAACTTGATGACAAATGTATTCAACGACTGACCCTAATAAAAGCACCTTCAGCAGAAATGTAAATGCTTTCGGCTGGACAGGGACACTTTACAAATCGCGCCCTCTCAAGTGTCAATAATGCTCAGAGGGTAGAGTTGAGTTGTCAATCGATAGTCAACTATCGCTAAACTATCGATAGTATGTCGATTGTTGACGTCAATTCAATAATATTCATAGCCTATCAATAGTTAGATACCTACTATCGGTAGTATCGTGGAGACCGCGTCTCGGTAAACGTAGTGTCGCCCTCAGGCCAGGTAGAGCGATGATCTGCGCAAGATGGCTGGCAGGAGCTGGATGCGAGTGGCCGAGTATCTATCAGCGTGGCGAGCTTTTGGAGAACCCTATGTCCAGCAGTCCACTGTTACGGGCTGATGATGATGAAAGTATTGATACTATTAAAGACCCGCTTTCTATTTTGAGGCAATATTGTTTTACAAAATATCAATAATATTGATACTATTGCATTCAATCAATAGTATTGGTGAATTTTGCTATGGTATAGTATAGTATCAATAGTACTAAAGATATTCTCATGTTTGGGTTTTGGGCGCTAGGCCCATCTGACTGATCTTATGATATTGTTACTAGTTTTTAAGGCCAACTATCGATAGCGAAACTATCGATAGTTGGGCTACTCTATCTGAGGGTCGATAGCAGGGCAAATATAAAACCTCGTTATTTGACCCCCACTAGTAACGTAGTAGAAATTAGGGATGCGTTGGCACGAATAACTACCTATTCGGTAGTGAGTGATATGTAGAAACGTTTTCTTTGGCGAATCGCAAATAAACGTTGAGAAATTTATTCAAGAGGCTAAGTTTATTCAATGTGTGATCAATAAATTGTAAAAGTCGGATATATTCGCCGATATTTTTAAAAAATATTCACATAGCTTCAAAGTTTCCAAACTAAGCTTGGCGAACGGTGCAAATATCACTTTTATTGGGTTCAGTCATTTCTCTTTAACACATACTTACAACTGTTCAGAGAGAAAACTTTCTATAAAAGTTAAACTACATAACAAAACTTTCATAGAAATCAAGATACCTACCGTAACGTAACCGATAATACGACTCTGAACCATTGATAGTGTATTTAAAAATACACTATCAATGCTCTGAACTCTATAACTCTGAATACGTACATACTCTGAAGCTCTGAAGTTAAAAGGCGTTATTGGGTCTAAAACTAAGAGTACCCTCGAGTTTGTACTAAAATTATAAATGGTAAAGATATGAATATTTGTAGTTTCGGAGCCTATGCACGGCTCCGAAACTACTGAACCGATTTGAATAGTTCTTTTACTGTTGGAAAGCATTACCTACTATCCCCGGGTGACATAGGGTACTTTTAATCCCGGAAAAATGAGGGAAGGGGAGGTAGTTGAAAAAAGAAATTACGCGCGGGTACGGTGAAAACTAAAACCGGTATAAATAAAAAAGGGTTGAAACGAAAAAATAATAGGCGCGTGATTGTTTTTAATTTGCCTCAACTTTTCATAGAATAGAAAACTTATACAACTCAAGGTAAAAGTTCATCTGAATCAAATCGAAGCTAAAAATAGCAAGACAAAATCGCCCCCACGCTCATACACCAAGGGCGAGGCCAAACACAGGGGCGGACTGCCCCTGACCCGGTGACTCAGTACGTACAGCAAGCCACTGATCAACCTTTACAAATATCTCAAATCCCTGCAACCAATTTTCAGCTTAGTGCCCATCGCATAGAGTTCTATTTCAAGTAAGGCTTTTTGACAGATTTGCAAAGGTTGATCCGTGGGACATCGTACGTCTCAATCAGGACGCCTCAACGCGTACCGTTCGGCAGGCGATAATAATGACTTATTTGTACAGGGACATTGTAATGAGGCTGTTTGGATTCTAGGGGCAGTGTAATAAGGATTGGTGACTGGGGTCAGGATAATATTTAATTTGGAATATTTTAATGCTTCGGTGGCTAGTAGGACTTAATGACGAGTGCGCGTTGCGCCCTGAGTTCCGTGATGCAAGTCGAGTATTTCTGGGTATTTCTGATGAAAGTAGTTGTTTAATGCCTAGTAGTCTTGGGTGAATTTCCCGGATCGGGCAAAATGTGTAGGATTTTTCAAAGACAACTAGGGAGATTGTGATCACCATTCCGCATTTGGTAAGCTTGATGATTAAGCCAGTACTCATAATTGTGACGATGACCTAATTACGGAGGAACTTGTCCCAAAGTAATAGGTTTTTAATTTTGTTTGTTCTTTTTGGGTTATATTATAATTACCTATGTTTTATTTATGTACCAAATTTAATCATTATAATTATACATGTATATTATGTATGTTGTACGTATCTATTATTATTATTTATTTATTATCCACGCCACTCATACGGGTTCTGCCAGAATATCAGCGCTGTTGTATCGTTTTCGGAATGACACAGCCGCATAGCTGAGGCAAGAACCCTGTTGGCCGTAATGTTTGTCATGTTCTCTTCATCTGTACCAATGTATTGTCTAGCCTATGCTTTTTTTATTGCTTGTTTGGCCAATAAATGTTTTTCTTTCTTTCTAAAGTAGGTATGACGTAAAATACATATAAGAACACTTTTTCCAGTTCTATTTTTCAAACATGATCAGTAAGGATGGCTGGCTGGAATAAAATTAAAAAGTACCTAATTCAATGCGAAATATTAGAAACGCTACATACTGCAGCGATCACAGAACAAGAAAAGCGATTAGCGAAAAACCACAGGGAAAAACAGTATTATATACAAATACTCAATGAGCGTTACAATTTTTTTTTCTTTTTTAATTTCGACAACCCCATTTCTAGAACCAAACATTGATCACCAATGTTGAATAGATGGCGATCTTTCGATCTCCTATTCCCCTGGCCGCAATATCTCTTATCGTGGCAACAATGGGAGCAATAACGTCCTGCCCCAATAATGAGGGTCGCATTAGCATTAGTAGCACGTGATGTCGCATGCGTGATTGGATTCCGACTCGGCCAATAAATACAACGTGCCACTTGATTGTTCCCCAAACTGAGGTTTGTTGTTGCTTCGAGATGAATGTAATACCGCGTTTACATTCAGCCCATTGCCGCGGCAACATGGGGAATAAACTGGGAAACGCGAGAATGTAAACAGGTCATTTCCATTGCCTTGACGTTGCCGTTCGCATTGCCCGGCTATCCCCCATTTGGCGGTTTTTCTAGCGGACATCAAAGCGCGGCAATGCGAGCGGCAACGTGTGTTTACATGTTGCTCTCTCGTTCAGTCGTTTAATATCTTTAAAAATACTTACATTGTTCTATTAATTACGATGAATTGCTATCATCCACCATGTCCTCTGACGACGACGTCCCTTTTGAATTCTATTTTTTTTAAACATTTAAATAATTAATTAAACTTAAAAGGCGCCGACGCTGCGACAATTTCCACGTTATCCATGGCCCAGAGTCGAATTTAAAATACATATGAAGCGGCAATGTAAACACTCATTTCCGCTGACGTTGACACATCAATATATGTACGGCAAGGTAGCAGCAACGGAAATGGCTGAATGTAAACGCGGTATAAGATGTAATGTGATCAATAGAATATGTTTAAACTAGTATCAGCCCGCGGCTTCAGTCGCGTGGTATGTTCGGTATGTATCGTACGTCATACATGTTAACAGGTGCTACATTGGGGTCTGGTCGGCTGGGATCTATCATATTTTGAAAATGATAAAAAAAATCTACAACCCTAACATAAAAACCTGTAATGATTTAGTAAAAGAATCAAAGGGAAATTGTATGTATTGCTGACTAGCTGACCTGGTGAACTTCGTATCACTTACATATCAAATGTTTGACATGTAAGATCAGTATGTATGGGAAAATAAAATTGTCGTGTTTAGTATTTTCCTCGCAATTTTTCCATATTTTTCCCTGGACTACCACGAATATATTTTAAGGACTAAAATTAGTCAAATCGGTTCAGCCGGTCTTAAGTTTTAGCGAGACTAACGAACAGCAATTCATTTTTATTTATTTAAAGATTTTTGGCGATTGAAAATAGTAACTATTGAATTTCTTGCTGGTTCTTCTTGATAGATAGCTCATCAATCCGGTGATAGAGTCACTCTATAACAACATTATTGTCTGATGATTCTTAAGAATCTTATGTGCATGCACATTTGGACCCTACATGAATAAAGAATATTCTGATCATGATTTTGATATAGCATTAAAAAAACACATAAGTAAGCAGCTTCCTAAGAAAATCAGTATCATTAAAAAGTTTTCGTTTCTCCGTAAATAAATCATGTTATTAACCATAATCGGATACAAAATTAGCAATTCAAACGTATGCTTTGCTCATACTTTGCACATCGGCAAGTTTCGCTTCCGAGTAAATTGCTAAAATAAAAGTTGGCGACGAAAACAAAACGGATCAAGGCGAAATATTACGATCACGTTTATGAATGTCAGAGCGAAATAATCTAAGTCGGGCAAAGTAATCCAACTCGGGGAAGTCCCGCCTCATTTTCCATGACGGCCGTAGCCATTTTTATGGACTTTTATAAGTGAATCGTGCGAATTGTTTTCTTTATTTCTGTCAGTGCGGTGTTTATGACGTCGATTTGTTGCTAAAGCGCAAATAGAAGGGCATTTTTTCGTATTCCTTTGTTTTTATTTTCATCAATTGAGATTTATGGTCTTGTGTAATACCTACGTCCCTAGTCGTAAATAGAAATGAACTGATGAACAAGACACAGTTCCTACTACTGGATTTAAGAATAAGAGCAACTGCATGGCATGAATCGATTTCCTTTGTAAATTCAAAAACCTTCGTTGTGTAATATTCATAAATTAAAAATTATGCATGATAACTAAGTTGAATGTGGTAGCGGTAATACCTCAGTCGAAAAACTGTATCACGTAACCAAAATAAAAAAAAAATCACAATAGGCGAAAACGAGAAAGAAAAATTTTAAACAAAGCATCTCGCACTCTTGCTAAAACATGACATGTTTAAAAAAAGCTCTTAAAGTTTATTAACGTTATTCCTGTGCGAAATGGATCCTTCTGCCGTAACTAGGTCGTTATCTAGTGTCATTGCCGTAATCTCAATGCTACCTTTAGCATCGCGTCAGGTAGACGGCAGTAATTTCCTGCTGCTCGAGGGAAATCAATTCACAAGACTGCCTACTGCAAACACAATTAACAGTTCATATTGAGTCTCGTGCATGCAATTACTATGTAAACAAAAATAAGAAATTGCTGACTGAAGAACAAAGCACAATTCAAGCTATTGGGTTAGGAATTTGAAAATTTGCAGAGTGTTTTTTTTAAGTTTGCTTTCTAGCAAACGCTTACAGTCTAAACTGTGAAGGGAAAGAGTAATCTAGAGGCTAAAAAAGTAAAAATGTATTCGGAAAATATCTATCGTGAGCGAGGACTGCGTCGAAAACCTACTTTGATAATAAAACAAATATCTCTTGCGGACCTTTATTATTCCGTTCGACAAATTACGACAGACAAAATCGTTGTGAAAGCAATCAACCTGCCGGAATAAAGTGATATCGAGCTCCGAGATGGAAGTATTGAAGCACATTGCATTTTGTTTTTTACACTCCCGCCCGGTTTCAAAGGACGGCGCATTTCCATTAGACAAGGCAACTGCTTTGTTGCGGAAGGCAATTTTTCCACGATTCCCATTTCAATGGCCATCGGATAGAATGCTGTCTCGCTGGCTGCCACAATTCAATAACGGCACTTAGGGATCGAATGCAGCTGCGGCCACCGCGGTGCAAGCTTCGAGCGATAACGTGACGTGACAGTTATTTGCTCATGTCATCGATAAGTCTCTGAATTACTAAGTGGACGGACAAATGTGACATGACTTGTACAATGATTGCGTTCATACAAGTACGCTAATGCAAACGGTAGCAGATGAGCATATGTGTGAAATGGCTTATCGTTGTTACACATGGGAAGATTGTTACTGTCAATTATGAATTGAAATCTTGCTGAAAATATGGCAGAAGTGTTGACATTGTAACTAAAGAAAGGTGTTTGCTGCAAGCAAAACATTTGAGACTCTGAAGGTATTTCGGGCGACCAGACCTTCGAAATCCAGCCGAGAGCCTTAAACGTTTTGTAGCAGCTCAACTTCAAAAACACTTAAGTAAATTAATTTTCTTCCAAAATGGAAGAGCTTGACAGAAATAGTTAAAAGATTAGTCAGAGAAATCATTATAATGCAATACTGCTGTAGTTTATTTCTATTTTAAGCATTATATTTCCATTTTCATTCTTGGTTTAGCAAGAAGCTCTTCGCTTATGCCGTTCCTTTATCCAGGCCTAAGCCACCGCCGGCTCAATAATTTCCTTTGTGGCAGAACCTATCGCTTCAGAACTTCATTGATTAAAACCGAGTGTAAATGCTGCGGTCCATCGCTTCGGTGCTTTGTTCTCCAAGAAACTTTTTCTTCGCTGGCTCCGCAATCGGGACGGAACAATGTTCTGGTTGGAAGTTAGCTGGAATGTCGATTAGTGTTAGTTTTTCAACTACAGAGCATTTTGATGGCATTCGAAGAGAATTTTGGTTACTTACAAGCGTCTTTAGCAAGTGTGCGAGAAGAAAGACGCGGACGTTTTTCAATATTGTTTATAATATGTATGTTTCCAGAAAGAACATCCACTATTTACCAGATAAACTTCAGATGGCTGGCAGGCCACAGAGCCGATCTGATGACAAATCAGCCTAAAAACTTATTATTATCATTTTAGGACACTACTTTGAGAAGTTTTACTCAATATTGTAAGTATGTACATTGAGATAGAAAGCACTTTTATTTCAAATGAACCAACATTGCTATTTCCTGAACAATCCTAGAGTTTAAAAGGATGAGTTCACCCGTACTTATATGGCAACGAAAGTTAGACACAGTATAAACCCAAGTACCTAACAAGATCCTGACAAAACTAATGATTCATGGAAGACCTTATTAATCTTAACGACCTTAATAGAAATTGAGGAAGCCAGAAAATAATGACGTTTAATAGGACGATGCAAACTGCTTGCAATGCAACCGTTCACTATGGAAATCACAAGACTATTTCAGTAGTTGACGGATGCTTTACCGTTGTAAGACATGATGGAAAGCTAAAAAGCTATTGTATGTAAATACAACATTTCTTACCTCTGTCCCCTTTTCCCATTAACAGACGTATTGACGAAACAAACAAGATGTAAGCTGACATTGTACTGGCTACAATTATAAGTAATTACAATCATTCATGTAATTGTTTGACTGGAAATTCAATGGAAGCCTTGTCCATATTGGTGACATCATATTTTTTAATCAAAATGCTATGAATAGTCATGTTATGAATTATTGATGTGGTATCATAATTACTATGGCTTTATTGCATTGCACAACTTATACATATATGTATGATACAGATGTTGGTTTTATGTTTCTGGTTTATAATGCTCTCGAGACATATTTTGATTCCATTGTATAAATAGTAAACTATTATATTAGCGTAGATCATAAATACTACTTACTGCATGATATTTTATTTACTTTTCACGGTCAATGAAATTGGGCACCAATTTTCAACGTAAGAATTACTTGGATACAAGTTTTATTGCATTGCACAACTTATACATATATGTATGATACAGATGTTGGTTTTATGTTTCTGGTTTATAATGCTCTCGAGACATATTTTGATTCCATTGTATAAATAGTAAACTATTATATTAGCGTAGATCATAAATACTACTTACTGCATGATATTTTATTTACTTTTCACGGTCAATGAAATTGGGCACCAATTTTCAACGTAAGAATTACTTAGATACAAGTTTTATTCTTAAAAATAAATAGTGTTAAACCTCTGGCTGACGACGTAAACGCAACGTTTTCACACCTGCTACTTCAGCAGTACAATTCTTTTTTTTATGGAGAGGAATGAAATTAGGCTGGTGCCTAGTTATGGTTAACTCGCCGGGGGTAGGCCAGCCGTGTGTGGGACTCGTGCAATTCCATGCCCCAGTCTTTATAAAGACTGGTGCATGAAGGATACCCACAAAACCCCCCCGCGCTCCTGCATCGCCGTCGGCAGTGTCCCTGGGCTGGGCATGAGCTCACTACCAGGAACAACCAGTACTTTAAAGACCAAGTACTGTATTAGTAAGAAGAAAATTACTCCATAACCGACTACTTCTTTTCGCCTTGCAAACAACAGACCCTCGAAACACTAAAACCACAGTTGCTAAAACTCAACGTTCACAATACATCACCGTTTTCCCCAGATGTGTATACGTCGCAACTCGCAACACATTGCGTTCACAATCGGATAATAAACTAACTCGTAACTGCTACAGGGTCATTTGTCATCCCGCACAATGGCGTCACCTTCCACTCCTTCAAGGGGTTTAAACTTTTCGCTTTAGATAAGATAGTTCGCTGAATGCTTATTACGTAAAAGAATGAATTGTCATTTCTTGTATTTTTGTATGAGTGTTTTTATGAGATTTAAGACTCTAGAGTTAAGGTTAAAGAAGATGACACTAAACGTGATATTAGTTTTGTAGTACAAGTGGGTTTACTTGATGTTGCGATTGTGTTACAACAATCATGCCCTTTTACTGTATAACATATGTACTGCATGCATTTATGCTAATATACATACATCAAATGCATGACACTGATTAGTTTTCAAATATAACCTTTTTGCTGATGGCGAGGTTTTTGAAGTCGGTGATTAATAAAAACCCCGACAAAAACCAGCAATACTTTCCAGAATACGTCCTGTTCATCGAATTGGAACACAATTTTCTCCATACCACCTCTCATTGAAGATTCGACTAGAGTTAATCCATCTGCAACAGACGGTGCATTTATCATCACACCCAGTCAATACTTAGTTTAAACTTTCAGTGAATAAGACACTACATTACTCACTATTTGCCGACCGCCCCTAACAAAAGTAATGCAATTCCGTATCGTGTTAGGTTTTTTGTAAGGAACCCCCGCGGTTCGACCCTCTGATAACTTCATTGTGAATAGATGGTGTCATGCAGAAGTGCATGGAGAGCTGTAATAGCCTAGTATGAAACGTCACTTCACATATTATTTTTTCTTGCAATGTGTAACAAGACAAGAGCAGATTGTACACCTGATGGTAAGCGCCACGTCTGCCTTTAGACAGTTCAGTGCCAAACAGTGACTAAGCAGTTACTGTCTGGCACCGCCCTGCGCCTGCTACACCGAGTCGACAGTTATTGGTCTCTTATACCCAGTAATTTCACTAGTTTCAGTGCCCTTTCCCCGAAACTCAGAAGTGCTTGACACACATCTCACGGGAAAATATCTGGCACTACGGTGGTACCCGCTTAGACGGTCCAGTACACAGGAACCTACCACCTGGCAAACTTGTACCTATGGATTTTTTTAAGTGCGTATTTACCACTAGCTCGGTGGTGACAGAAAATATCGTAAGAAAACCTGCACAATCGATTGGCTGTGTAGTCATAATCCAATTGGTCTGGTTCCCCTGTTAGGGGTTACGAAGATCAGATGGCAGTCGCACTGGTTTTACCAAATCCTGGTTAATGATCTCCTCGGACAAAGAATGGATGCATGCTATGCACTTTTCGTAGGATGTGACTGTGATTAAGAATGTTTTGTGGAATTTCCTGCTGCTTTTAAAGTGCGAGTCGTGTGCTAAACGTGACCGGGGCAGTAATAGGCTGAAGCGAATGGAAGTGAATGAGATGGCGCAAATATTGAGGATTTTATTCTAAGAGACAGAGGATTGTATATCGGTTTAGATTCAAAATGTTGCTTACGTGTGCAATGTGAAATAATTAAAATTTTTGTTCTTTTAAATCATTGATCGGATTGTGCTGAAAATATGATAAATTGTGATTCTGCGGTTGTTAGAAGGTAATTGTGTTGTGAGCCAACAACTAACACTAAATGTTACAATACAAACAGCCTGTTCCTAATTAATACTTATTCTAAAACCCGTGCATGGAGACCTAGTTAACATCAACGCCAGAAATGGATTCCAAATTATCTTTCTTTTAATGATGTCAAATGACATTTCCATTGTAAAATAAGGTGTCAAAAAAAATGGTATATTTTCAATATATGTATCTTAATTTTGGAAACTGCATAAACCTGTCCGCATTGCACATATGCAGGTCGGATGCAGTTCTCCCCGGGGTCTAATTTTCGTAACCCGGCCCCGGGTTGCAAGGGACTCGATGGCTCTACATAGAGTCATGTAGAGTTATGGGGTACTGTGACAATGAATTTTTTGGTGTGATTTAGTGTTTTGACCACCTACCTCAATGTTTGTGCGTTTCGTAGACCTCCTGCTGGCTTTGGCCACCCACGGTAGAGACGTTAAATTAAAGAATAATATTATTGTGACAGTTTTGACTTCTCTATTATTCACGCTATGAAAACATACAGTTGAATATCTCTATCAGGTAGTTAAACAGAATTAATTTATTGGCAAACACGGACCTGAAAGAAAGACGGACGTAACCTCACACTAAAAAACAGTGAAGCATGCAAGGACCTCCACTTTCGTTTGTTGTACACGACCTACACTCACACAAACACACTAGGTCATCCACTCCGCCGCCATTTAACCCCGCGCGACAGCGACATTGACACTTATTACTGCAATCGTTGTGATGACAATAAAATGCCGTCTTGCGTTGTCAAATCTTGTAAAAACTTCGTGAGAAAACTTAAAAAATCACAAGGAATCACCTATAAAACGTAAGTTATGAGTTTCTCGATATATATTTTTTAATTCATTTAATTACTGTGACGGAAATTCTAGAGGCAAAATGCAACAGTGTTGCCACTTTTTTTACGGGGAAATTTCCCTTAATATGGGGTGATCTGTATTTATTGCGCTCGGGCTTTGTAAAATCAGGTTTCGTCATTTTTATACAACAATTAAGATTAATATTATGATTGTAAAGTGGCTACCACTTGCACTAAGATATGTCTCAAAAAATCAACAATACGTTTCTTAAGTGCTCGACGTTGCGTTTTTATTTTTTAATGTTATAAATTCAAAACAATAAATGAGAATTGGTTCGCGGTGCTAGCTAGTGAACTGTAAACGGAGTCTTTGGTTAGAGTAGTGGGTCGGAATCGGAAACCCAAAAGTCCTCAATATTTCAAATGTTTGTACCTTATAATTTACGTAGTCAATAATAATGTTATTTGTAAATAATACACTTCTCTATAGATGCGTAATTGTGTTTTATTTCTTATCACTGTGGTCATAGAAATTATGTTTAATAGGTCAACATTATGATTCTTAAGCTCCCGGTTTCTACTCTCTGTTTTGTTTGCGAGATTTAAGTAGTAGGGAAATTGAAGATTTATACGGCAACCCTCAAATCACGCACACGCCTTTAACTGGCGGCCATTATTATGCTTCACTCATGATTAGACAAGGTTACGTCCGTCTTTCTTTCAGGTCCGTGTTGGCAAATATGTAAACCAATATTTACTATTATTATCAATCGTCCGATACGAGGAAAATAATCATCACTATAGTTTTATAGTAAAAATGATTGTTAGAATATTTAAATAAATAAAAATGGATCTCCAAAGTGTTCATAATAACTATGTATATTTACGCAAATAAATAAGCAAATTCTGATTCTTTATTCTTATTTGCAAATAAATCAATAGATATCGTTTTTAGTCCTGCTTACAATGACGTTCAATAACGTCATTGCCTGCTTAACATTGTGTGTCGCAAAACGCAATTTTTAAATCTACAAAAAAATCATAAATTATAAATATTGACACATCACTTACCTATATTGACGCTTAAATAGACGTGAAATTTAAAATATGGGTTAGAAACAACGAAAGAACAACGAATATACCTACCTATAATTAAAATAAATCTATACATCCAGACAAAACAAACACAACTGACAATCGTTTATCATGAGTTTTACCAAAATCACCATCGATGTAGTCAATGGTGTGGAAGCCACATAATAAACAAAGAAATAAATAAAAAGAAACAAACTAAAAAAAATAACAGAAAACTCTATGACATATCTCATTTGCCCCCTAAAAGATCGCACCATCCCTTAGCACAAAGTTAGAATTGGACAATACGGACCCCAACATATTTCAAGTGCAGATTAAAACGTCTGCGAAGTGCGAACTGTTTGCCGGTGACAGCTGATCTCTTTTAACGATATACTGCCTTTAAATTTAAGGCCATTTATGACTTCCCTAAGGGCATTTGATCTTTTTAATCCAACTCGCAACGCGTTCGGCAGGCTTGTGCTTTTGTCCAGATGGTTTGAATATGAGTTAATGCTTTGAGATTTCGTGGTATTAACCTATGACAGAAAAGAGTACAATATGCTGTTCTTAAAAATGTCTGTCGCTCGTATAGATTGACTGATGAAGTAGTAAACATAGGTTATTTATTTTTTACGGGCTTTCGTAACTCTGTCAAAAATCATGCTATACTTAGTACAAATCCATTTGAAATCAGCCCATTTGTATCCAGAAGCAAAGATATAACAATCTAGGATGAAAGTTTAATAATATGTAGTAGGGACAAAATTTTAAATAGTTACCTGGCGGCAATACATGAACCATGTTTCGAGTTACGTAAATAAACAATATTTTTAATACGTCTCTATGTATGTAAAGAACAAAATGTTTTTTAATACTCATAACATAATAGAGTTAATAAACAATTTAAGCTAATAAAAGCTTTAGGTGCGTTACGTATGTAGTACGTTAAACAGCAGTAAAGTAGTAGAAATAACAGACTTGAACGTTGACGTACGTATAAAAGCACATTGAGAAAATAGACGAACATTTCTCAGGAAGCATATTGTCCTAGAGAAATGTCCCTCAGTATAAACTAGACCGAAGTGGTCACTTACGCTTATTTGCGCTGCCCCCCTCCCTACCTTAGTTGTCGAAACTTTTACGTTTTAAAGGCAAATAGGCAATGAAGATTTTGCCTCCTTACTGGTCCGCCATTTTGTTTTATGATTTTAAATAGCGTATAATTTAAATTAATTCATTCAAAAATTAAAACCTAACATTGATACAAACATAATTATAATGTAATTTAACGAAAGCCCGTAAAGTGTCTCATTTTAAAGACCCAACCAATATTTTTTCTTTACTTAATTTGCGCTATTTCAATAAAAAATCAAAATGGCGGACCATTAAAATCTTCATAGCCCTTTCCAAGGATATTTTGTTCAACACTTAAATTATTTTCCAATCCACTGTGGTATTTAATTTAGAACAAATTCCTAGCACCTAGCCCATAAACTCCGTCCGAGCATTCTCATAAATCGCATCCAAGCAGCCATTTCCCCTTCCTACGCGGACGCGTTTCCGTTTTGACACGTTGTAATTGTCGTGAGACTGCATCGCCTCAACTGTATGAGTTATCGTCCTTCTGTCCCGCTCGTCTGTATGGCGGATGAGAGAGAGGCAGATACACTCATTCGATCTGACAGCGCGGTTATTGATAGTGTTGCACTGTGGTCAGTTGCTGGGAAATGCAGTGGAGGTGGTAAAAAATGGATACGGTATTGCGTTATTTTCTTAGTAAACATGTATAAAGTAGCAATACAAGAACAACACCATTATTTATAGATTTATGTATTTGATCGTGTAAGAAACAGAAAGCGCTTTTTCCTAAAGCTCTTATTGACTAAATACAAATTACAGATACACAAATCACGTAACTTTACCCCTTCTGATATGAATAAGAAATTAAAGTCGCATGTATCATGAATCGGAGTATGTCTTATTTTTTTGTCAGGCATAATTAGTTAAAATTATGTGTAATCCAAACTCACCAAAAATCGTGTTTTCCTTCTATTTCCATCTTCTTGCTTGATTACCTGCAACAAAACAGAATTATTTATAAACCTTAGTTTAGTATTAAAGAAGCCAATTTCCGAGCAACGTTTACACAAAACCTTACAAAAAAGTTTACAAAACATATTAAATTTTAAGCAAATACCGTATCCAATCTTTATTAATCCTATAAAAGTCAATATTGTATTATCAGATGGGATGATTAACGATAATTTACACATGTATTCACCGAGTGTAGCAAGTGTGGTGAGTCGATGGCTGTCGTCGGTCTGATAGCTAAACAATTGGCCGCGACTAATTGCGCTCTATTGATGCGCGCGCGCCGTCTCTATCGATGCATTCGGTAAAAAATCGCTAAGTTCTTAAGCACGTTTTGTTTATTAATACAGAGTCTATCGCAGTAGGTATTTGGTGAATAATCTATGAGTTTAGACGCACCTTTTGTTTATTAATTTTACCTGAGTGATAAATGGATGAAATAGGACGTAAAATAACGATGGATGCGTGATTTGTCTACGACATAAATTATATTTGTCGAAATGTCTGGGTATTTTTATTTCTTCTCAGAGACTTATAATAAAATTGTATTAAATCTTTGCATACTTTGACTAAACCTATTTTTGTGCAGAATAAATAAATTTTAAAACAATTATTATAAAGGGTTTAGGAACGTACAGAAACAACTTAATTTTTATATTTAAAAAAATTACAATTTATAATGTGATCAGTATAAAGTTTCTATAAACTTGGGTATTTCACTATCGTGCGCTTAAATAAACCAGCGTTAAATAAATGTTATGATGACGTGTCAATAAATGCTTGAAAGCAATTACACGCGTTTTAAACCAATTACTAGGGTGGTTCGCTTAATTAAACGTAAGTGCCATATTTTGAGCTCGTTAAGTGTCGTGATGTGACACGCAATGTGTTCTTTTATTACATTTTTATAGGGCATTGTGGAATTATTTTTAGGTTATAGCTCCTAAATGAAACCTGTGGTTATTAAATAAGGTTCTGGTATACGTAAAATCTGCTGACGCTGTAATAGCAAATACTTAAATTTTTAACCCTGTAAATAAACCAGATGTTTTTTAATAAAACTATAATATTGTAGCCGTATGTTTGTCTAATGTTCTCCCTACTAACACTTACCTGCCGCCATAACAGCTCTGGCTGTGTTCCTGGGAGCAAGTAGACTTGAAATTAATCTAAGGCTGGAAGATCAAAGAAGCCTTTAGTGTGGCAGCATATTAAGCGACGCTGCCTGGTAAAGTGTCCCTCATTGGAATAGGCCACTGAGACCGCTTACCATCAGTTGGGCTGCGTGCCTGTCTGCCAACTGATCTATACTAATATTATAAAGAGGAAAGATTTGTTTGTTTGTTTGTATTAAATAGGCTCCAAAACTACTGAACCGATTTGAAAAATACTTTCATTGTTGGAAACTGGGTACCTACTTTTGATCCCGGAAAAGTGGGAGGAGTGGGATGGCTGAAAAAAGAAATTATAAACGGGTGAAACCGCGAAGGCGACCGCTATCTAGTCACTACTTAATATAAAACAAAGTCGCTTTCTCTGTCCCTATATCCCTTTGTATGCTTAAATCTTTGAAACTACGCAACGGATTTTGATGCAGTTTTTTTTAATAGATAGAATGATTCAAGAGGAAGGTTTAAATGTATAATACATGCATAATATAGTAGAGAAACACTGATAATTTTAGAGGTTTTTAATTTAAGGTCGTAAATAAACACATTTTTTTGCGCTTACCTACATTGCAAACGCTGGCTGAACCCTACGAGATAGATCAAAATAATGTACTACGGTATTGTTCACCTTAAAACGGTTTACAAAAAAGTCCGCGATGGTATATGTCTATCTATTAGGGATAACCCACAATAACCATTTTTATCCTTTACTGATGAGAAAATAAGGGCATATTTACGAAAAAGCGATTTTTTGCAATACAGTGTTAATCCTTATCCAATTAAGTACCTTAAATAAATTGTGCATGTAATATAAATCAATATGGCTCTTTACAGCATGCAATTTAAATGAATACTTTTGAAGATATTACAGATTTAAAATGCAGGGACATAGCGGTTGCGGCGGTACCGACCGGCCGGGGGGCGCATGGATGATGGATGAACGTTTGTTACTCTTTCACGTAAAAAATACTGAATTGATTTTAATGAAACTTTACAATAATATAGCTTATACATCAGAATAACACATAGGCTACAATTTACAAGATATTCCCGCGGGATAACGTCCTATAGTTCACGCGGGCGAAGCCGCGGGCGGAAGGCTAGTATAAAAATAACTTACAAATACAAGATCAGTTACTGATTGTATTTATATGAAAGATAAACGTTTATATTACAGTAATTTTCCGTTCCAATAAAATTCATAATTCACACATTACCCGCGGGAAGCGGTTTCACTTTTATCTTGCCCTCCCGGTAAGGCTTTGGTAAATAGGCCGAAAGCGTAATGATATGGATATTGGGATATTGTAATCATTTTGAACGGCTATTAATCCTATGCCAATATTTGTTGTTGCTTATGTTGTAACTAGAATGTCATGTTACCATATTATAATAGATACGAGTAAATTATAATTTATTGTTATTATTATCAATGACGAATAAAAGATAGGTATTGCAGAACTTGCTAGGTTTTGGTAAGAATAGTAGGGCCTACACTACAATCTAATTTGTCGTCATCATTAAAATATTAAATATTCTATGACATAAATGTATTTTGTCCCATAGCTCCAACTGACCTCAAATTAATCATTCCTATTATCTATTTATGGCAGCAAGACAATGGGTACATATTGATTACATACTTTTTTGTAAGTACATGTACCAGCCTATTTAATGTCCCACTGCAGGGCAAAGGCGTCCATCATTGAAATCAAGTCATCGCTACAATGATGGGTACTGGCTTAATCACCACGGTCGCCAAATGCGGGTTGGTGAACACAAACCCAAGTTGTATTCGAAAAAACCGACACAAATTTAGCTCGAGCCGGGAATTGAACCAAGGACCCCGGGATCCCGGCCCGGTACTTAAACCACTAGACCATCGAGGCATTGTAAATAGTTAAATACATAGTATAAATAAGTAAAAAAAGTATAATAATAGGTAAGTAATGTTTTCCGTTGTCTGGCACACATAATTATGACGAGCAATGCTTAGTTTGGGGTTAGATGACACTGTAAATAATGTCCAGAAATCAATTATTCAATCAGGCAACAAATCTCTTTCGACTTTTAAATGCCGAACATTCCTCCGCATTTCTGTCGCATGTTTTATTATTATTACCCTATCATAAACAAATTTTATCCTTGATCAACAAAATAACCATCAGACATGTCGTTAAATGTTTATGATCGGAATACGTTACCATTGGTATAACTATTCCGCCGTAAATCTTATGGAAGTTATGTCAGACACAATCTTCGATTGTTATATAAAGATAGGGGTATATTGTGGGATTTTACTTTACGTATTTTTACGATTAGAGTAGATCAGAGTTGAAAAATAGGCATGTTGGTGGAGAGAGCCGCCATTTTGGGGCAGATTTCAACGGAGGAAGTTGTCCAAAAAAAAAAACATTTTAGCAATCTCTAAGTTATTTCTTTTATAGGTGACTAACATAGGTATAAGCGTTCTAAAATATTTGAAGTTAGAGATTAATTCCCCATTTTATACTAATTTAACGCTGTTTTATAATATTCGTGCTAATTTTTAGGCCAATGCTAATTTTTTACACCTTTTCTCTCCTTTTTTGGACTAACTTGACTAGCCATAGCTGTCTATGCATGCACATTTATAAGGACTTCGTTAAGTAGAACTTTCTTCTAAATTAGTACCTATTCTTGAGATAAAAGTTATGTCTTTTTGTTATCACCGAAACATTCTTATCAAAGTCCTTAATTTTTTGTTACGACCAAAGTTTAACAATTGCCGCAAAACTATTGACGCCACACGGCGATAGCTCAACTGTGTTCCCGCCTTAAACCTCATAAACCTACTTCGCCACTTCCGATAGTACGAACGGCAGCAGATCAACCTACCCTAATCTGTCAAAAATTCTCAATTGAAAGAGAACTCTATGTGAAGTAAATAAAGCTCAAAACTGGTTGTAGAAATGACAGATTAGGGTAGATCTGCTGTCGACTGTACCTCAGTCGCGCAGTCGCCTCGCTAACCCAATTCGAGGAGCTGAAGCAGTAACGCCGGTAATGCAATCTACAGTAGCTCCTTTTGTTCCAAACGTCGACAAATAAAATGAAATAGCAATCTACTTCAATTTGTACGGAGTAAAACAATAAGATGAACTCAATTCAAGTACAATAAACATACATATATTTATAAACGCCTCGGTGGTCATGTGGTCTCGGGTTACTGGCTTCAAAACCCGGTAACCCGAGACCGCAAGTGTCGAAGTTTTCGGACACAGTTCGAGTTTGTGATCACCAATCCGCATGTCGGTAAGCGTGGTGGTTAGGCCATTAATAGGCTGATACTCTTTTTTTTAAACAACCCAATACTGTAAAAATAAATATACCATAATTACCCAAACTATTTTTCTACTGTTACTTAGCATCATACATTGGAAAAGTTATTTCTTGTAAGTCCTGGTTTAAATTCCCCTTGTTAGCGTTTAAGTATCCTCCATTATAGTCCCCTGGGAAGAACCCAGCGAGAAAGCCGTCGCAAAAGTTAAAACTATACTGATGTAAGTAGAAACTTAGACAATATACATACGGCAGGAGTAAGTTAGGAACTTCTAAATTAACCCATTTCCATGCTTATTCTGACCTACTTAGCCTACTGCAGTGCTACGAAACGACAATCGTTTGAACATTACGTCTATGCAAAAATGCACGTCTTACTAAAAAAAGAAATAATAAATTTGACTAGCGGTCGCCTCCCCGGTTTCTTTTTTCAACTATCCCCCCCTTCCCCAATACTTCCGGGATCAAAAATTGTTTGTATTGAATATATAGGCTCCAAAACTACTAAACCGATTTGAATAATTCTTTCACTGTTGGAAAGCTACACTTTCCCCGAGTGGTGACAATAGTGACATAGAGTACTTTTTATCCCGGAAATGTGGGGGAAGGGAGGGATAGTTGACAAAAGAAATGACGCGCGGGTGACACCGCGGAGGCGACTGCTAGTAATAAATAAGTTAACTCCCGTTTATCCAAACACGAAATTCGTCGGCTTTAATAAAAGAACATCGTCGATTAATTAAATATAATTATGCTACAAGAATAAACATGGCGCCGATACTTCAATGAAAGGATATTTAATACGTGTCTAAAATCATAAAGTAATGTGAGGATCAAACGTAATTACTCTTCTGTGATCTTTATGTGAGGAAACCTCATCTTTAAACTAACCATAATTATTTGACTGAATAAAAATACCAATAACTGGCGTTTCCTGAACCATGAACACAGGGCTGCCCCTATAGTGAATAATAAATTGTAAATATTATGGAAAGTAACTATCTGTCTGTCGGTTACGCTCTAACACCTTAACAATTTTGATAAATACTTTTTGTGCAGATTCCACAAGTCATCAGATCATAAGCGGATACTGCGGCCTATGCCATTAGGAAGTGTCGCTCGCTGTACTACTACAGCTACTCCCTCGTATTCGGCTCCCAAATTAATATTGCTGAAACACAGCCAAAACTGTTTTGGCGACAGATTTGACCTATGGTGGTCAACAGCCACAAGGCGGGTACTGGCTCATCCCATCGGGGTGTGAAGAGGATTCCGAGGAGTTAGTGGGTCGAACGTGTATAGTCCCAAATCCCACACACGGCCGCAGGTCTCGCTAGCTTATACGGTGCATCAACGCATTATCCCGCGAAAAAAGGTTTGACCTATTGCTTGTCTGAGAAAGATCCACCACAAACCAAAATCAGCCAACCCTGAATACCCAAACAACACATAATCGTATCGAGGAAGCTGCAACAAATCCGAGTGGTATCGGAAACAGTAACGGCTCGGCGACGTGTTTACGCCGCCCGGCTGCGCGTGCGACGACGGACAGATTACCCGCCACGAATGCGCCCGCGCAGCTCATTAGGATTTAATAATCAAATGCAATACTAGAATACTCTTGACTATAGTAATAATTATTAACCACTAAAAGAGCATTTTTAGAAGCAAGCCGATCTGGAAGGATCATTGTTTTAGCAGTTTTAGAAGTTAGCGACTATTTGTACTGCCAAGAATACCGGCTTGCTCATCAACATGACTCAAAAACCAGCTTAAAAAAGTGATTTTGTTTTAAAAATTAAATAAATTTACAAATAAGACTGAAAAATATCTTATTTTGATTAATATTTTAAGAACTATGTACATACATACATTCTCAGTTTTTAAAACTTCAGTACAAGTAAACTATTTATTTTATTAATTTAATAAACACTGTGTAAGCAACCGATGTATGTATTTATATAATGTTACTTGAATGGTAAAAATTCTAATTAAAACAAATAACTTTCAAAGCATCTAGGGAGTAGTAGAGAGAGCACTTGCACAAAAAAAAGGTTGCAAAAAATATTACAACTTGAATTTTAAATAAACGCAAGAAACCTTACACAAACAAACAATCTTGATACAAAACATCCTGGCGAAATCTCTACGTCGCATGCGCAAGCGCGTTGACAGATAGATCGAGTGACGACACGCAAGGGGCGGGCGGGCTACGAGGGATGCGCAATTAGCTGCGCTGTTGCTAGTTGCTGTACCTGCTAAATAAATTGAGAGTACTAGATGTTGATTGTATAAATAAATTGTTATAAAAGTATATAAATTGATAGTACCTATATTGAAAGTATTTTATGGTATTGTCTTATTATTTATGCAACTTCGAATCTACTGCAAATGATTCAAATAAATCTTGATCTGAACTAACCTACGAAATAAATAATTGATAGATTAGCCACTGAAGTGAAATGCATTCACCTGACACAGTTTTTTAAAAGTTTAAGGTAAACTTTGTTAGTAGGCTGCTTAGCTGTGTAGTATGTAGAAATCGCGGGTTCAATCACTGCACGGTAAAAAAAAAGTTGTAAACATAAACCTATCGATGTTTCTATGTGTAATATGTATTAACAAAAAATACTTATATGAATAATGTTTATCCGTCATCTCGGACCCATAGAATAAGCAATACTTAGTCTGGGCTGGATGACGCTGTGTAAATGATGTCCAAGAATATATTTATCTATGTATCAATTGAATATAAAGATGTGTCGTTTAGTAAACCCATCTTTCTTAATTAACACTTATACTACACACTGATCCGAAATAGGTACACCAATATAGGTATCAGTCGCAGCTACTATCAAACGGACAATTCGAAAAATCCGAACTGAATTGTTTTGGAAATAAGGTCTCTATTTTAATGGAAGTTAGAAATGCAGATCAGATTTTCTATTGCACTATGAAATACTAAGAAATGGACACATTTCAGCCGTCTAGCACACCCGTCGGAGTAATAAGTTCATTACCTACTAATTTACTACATTAGCCCGCAACTTGCCTGTCTAGTTAATCGTTAGCTCGTGCGGTGCCCAGACCAGTGGGTAATCTAATAAATTATCTATGATAGGGGAAACCGCAACCGCGAATATGAAATAAATATGTTAACATGGTTCGCATGTCCATAGGGCTTCCATAAATTCTGAGAGATCGAGACACATCCTAATTTCTGTTTAATAAAGGGTGGCTGCACATAGGCACAAAACGCCGTCACCATTGAACTACAATTACGAAGTACTTGTAATTCAATGGCCGTCACTGGACTTTACTGTTGATTTTTACTCGTTCATTTTGCATTAGTCGGTGGTCGCCACACGCTGCATACGCGTGTGGTCTGTGTGTCATATCTGTTTCAAGATAACCTGGAAGTCAGTGATTGGCAGTAGAACTTTAACAATATAGCTCTGTTCTTGATTGAGCTGGAAATATCAAAAGCATGTAGAGGCAATAACGCATCGCCAGAATGCATAACCATTATAATAGCAACATGTTTTTTATTGTTTACTTCCTATTTTTTCTGAATGACACTGTTCCGAATAAATATTAGTCCCTGTATCTTTATTTCATGCTACGAATTTCTCCTCAAATTGTCTTTAAAATATCAGATATTGGTTTATTTTCAGATAATATGTCTTCATAATTAAGTTGTCGTGAACTCAACTCAATGTATGTCATGGAGAAACTGATGGTCACTCTACCTATTGGTAGAGGCGGTGCACTGTGCTTGGTTGCGTGTTATATTATTAGGTACATGCCTTACTCTGTCGTCTCTACATCCTACAAAGATTAAAATAATGATTTAATAACCGTACACTGCGCTAATTTTCTACAAACTTGAAAAACTGTGTATTTATTTTATTCTAACAAGTCCACCATCATAAGCCATACTTCATTTTTCCTCTTATTTTGTACTTATACTTTTATTAAACTTGTAGTCATAAATATAAGTTAACTTGATTAATAAAAATTTAAATCCACTTGATTTTCCCAATATGCGTGTACCTTCAATAGAAGTACGTTATAGTAAAGTCGGATAAATAACCTATTCCCTCGGGAAAATAAAAGCCGAACTGTTCGAGCGAGAAGCCATGAAATCATAGCTTGTTGAAAGAGCGAGGTCAATGTGAAATATACGCACAGTATGTCACTACTATTTCTGTCTGTACACGTGGAGCACACATGAGATGTGTTTAGGTTCATATGTATATTAATGGTGACATTTACATATATATCATTGTATTGTATGTTTCTTAAGGAAGAGGAAGGCAAGCGAGTGTCACACCCGATGGTAAATGATCACTGCCACTCATGGATGTACCTGCGACTACGGTGTCAGATGTGTTGCCCGCCTTTGAGACAATAAAAGCGAGGAAAGGGATATAAAAATAGCTATTGAAATTGATTATGGGGAGAAGAGAAGAGAGAGCGGCAGAGGTGTGAACACTACCTTGGTGTTCACACCTCTGCCGCTCTCTCAGCAAACGAAGCACAATAGTAAAGCTTCTACTCATCCTATGGCCTTGTATGAGTAGTACTTCCCTGGTCGAGCCTGAAAATTTCACCTGCTAGACAGAACTACATATTATAAATATATTAATAAGCTTAATGTCTTGAATTATTTGGAAAATGATCTTCTCTCGATCTTGCTTTCTCGTTTACTTCTTTAATCTGAAACATTCTTGTACGTTTTGACTAATATCGCGTATACCGAGCCCGTCAATTTAGGGAATATTGATTGCTAATACATATTCCAATTCCAAACTAATAAAATCCTCGATTTTCCATTGAAAAATATTCAACAAACTTCATAATACACACAACTCGAACATCTGACGCAAAAGGCCGTGGAATTAAAAATAATGCGGCTTCTATTTTCATTTGCAGCAATATTCCGCAGTAAAAATATCGCAGAGCGGGCAGCACGGTTCACACATAAATCACTGGGGTTCCGTGCAATAATTCCAACGTTTTAAGCCACTGGACCCTAATGTCGCTTGGTATAAACGCGATGCATGTGAGGACATTCACTATTTTAGAACATAATATATCGTTGTTTAAATCGTTTTATGGGAATTGCAAAATAAAGGTATAAAGATTAGACCTTGGTTCTTTCAGGTTTTTGTATAATTAATAACTGTTTTAATTTTTTTGTAAATTGACAAGCGAGACACATTTTCTATTTTTATTATCTAAAAGATTTATATTTTCAACAACTTTTTGGACAGCGGGCAAACTCACCCTGTGTAGGTACAACTTTATCGATCATAAACCGCCCACAAATAGAATCTTTCAACCGTAATGATTTGCAAAAATATATATAACAGTGTGTAAGCCAATGAACAGCTGAACAACAGAATCAGAAATTACTCTGTTGTTCATTAAAAAAAATTTTGGTATGCTCATACACATACCGTCATTGCTATTTATTTCTAAACCAAACACATTCCAAGCAAAATTTTAACACGCAACCAAAGCCCCCAACAGCTAGTCATCAATAAATCTCCGAGAAGATAACAAAAACAAAAGCCTGCAAAATATCCGATTATAAAATAAACTCAGTCATTTACTAAAACAAATGTACAATCCCGCGGCTGAATAAGCACTGAATGCCATGTTTGATTTGTGGCCACAAAACAAACGCGTATGCAAATAAAAATGTACCACCCGTTGGGAGTTTGGCACCATACCGAGCTTTCTTGGAGGACCAGACAACACACCTCCGTACGAAAATGAACCAAATAGTAGAAGTGATGAGGTTCAGTTTCATGTGATGAACTCTCCAATTACTCAAGGTTACGAACATGTAACAAGTCCAAACGAATAAGTGAGCAACACTCGATTCTACAGCTGGCTCCCAAATACGGAGGTTTTAATACAAATGTGAGTTGCAAAATGAAGATTTATTTTTGAATTAACTTTTTTAAAGCGATTCAAGTATCGTGGAATCCTATTATTACCAGAGGCTGGGGTAAATGCCTCCATTATTTAAATATAGCCACCGTTAGTATAGGTCCGTACAGTAGCACATAAAACATGTATGGCTATTGAAGCTCGATGACAATCATGAGATCTAATCGTGTTACTTTTTTTTCGACACACACTTCGTATCGTATCCCATAGCGACTGGTAAAACTCTTACATTATAAATAATAAATTATCCTATCATATCAAAAGAGTAAACTCTGGAAAAATCTAGCCAGGGGGAAAAAACTATTTTCGCCACTAACCTAAAATTATGGATAAGATACAATATATTTTCATTAAAACTACCTAGGAAATTTTGATTTAAATAAACAACGGTAAGCGAAAATTGTAGAAACCGAGCTTTGCGATAGGAAGGTCACAAAAGCTATTATACAAATATAAGCTTTGTGATGCCTCTATCTGTGCCTCTATCATTGAAATTGACGAGCCATTTGGTGTAATGGCTGAGAAGTCGGCTATTACACCAGAGGTCGCGGGTTCAATCCCCGCACGGTACAAACATTTGTGTGCATGAACAATATGAACATGTCTGTTTGTATCGATCTGGATGTTCTATGTATAATAATAATTATGTATGTATTTACAAAAAACAGTGTTTAAGTAATGTTTATCCGTTGTCTGGCACCCATAGCACAAGCTAATGCTTATTTTGGGGTCAGATAGCGCTGTGTGAATAATGTCCAGAAATATTTATTTATTTATTGAAATCATCACCGTCATAATGAATACTGGCCCAATCACCACGTTTGCCATGCTGGTGATCAAAACTGGAGCTGCGTGAGGATTGAAACACGAGATCACGACTCGATACTTTAACCTCTAGACCAACGGCGTTATTCAATAATATATAAAACAAATAAAACCCTCAGTCCAACGAATCCGCCTGTATACAGTATTCACAGCTTCGCGTCTCCTCGTATATCAATTCGTCGTAGGAACAGCGATGATAAATTAGCCGAGATACGCTCACCACTCGGGACGCCTCGTGGTTGAGTAACAAATGAGCCGAGATAACGTGCATTGTTCCGTCTGTCAATTTTTATCATATGTAGGTATGATGTATACTGAACTGTGCTGATGGACGTTCTGTGCTATATCTCTCTGTTTTGCTTAAAACAGAAACAATCATATAAACAGTCATATAGCGCCAATCATACCTTGTAGAATGGGTGTCAGGCTTAGAGTCTCTAAAGGGTCAGGAGACAACACTTCTATACTTTTTTTCGTAACATGTTATATCTACTTAAAAATCACCCAGACCATTTTTTATTTTTTACATACAAGAATACCTACGTGATATGTTTTACTCTAGAGTGCATTTTTTGTTCCAGCTAGCGGTTACATTGTAAAGGAGAAGACCGATTTTGGGCCCAACGATACAGACATGAAACATATACTAAAATATTCTATATTTTTTCTTAGATCGCCCTATTTGCGTTTTACCCACAATTTCAATGGCCAACAGCAAAAAAATGGATTTTTATGATTTCATTATATTCAACTTGCTTTATAAACGCGAATTTCATTAGACTTATTTTCGACTATCTTTCTAAATGCTCTGATAACAATAAAAAAAACCGAGTGAGTCAGTTTTAATCGATTTATTCTAAATCGATACTTAAATATATTTTATACGATGTCTTTTTTTGGCATAATACTGAATCTTTTTTTCTTATGAGTTAAAACAGTTAGCTGATAAATATGATTAGACTATTGATTAGATTTGCAAATGAGTTTTACTTCTTAAAACGTTGTTACAAAAAAAGCGAGTCGAAAATCGATTTATTTCAGTTGTGTTTTTAATCGGATCTATACGGCACTAGTTTATTGTTTGTATTGTCAATGTCAGTAATGTCAGTGTCAGCTATATTTAATCAGTTATTTTGGATTTTGATTTTATTTCGTTTTCCGTACTCATGTGTTAGTAAATGTGTTCCTTTGTATTGCTCCTGATTTTCGAAAGACCCCTGCATACTCACGGACTCAGAAACCGATAGCTCTCTAACCGACCCTGCATAAACCTTGGACATCGTTTTCTGCAACCCATGAATACGTTTGAGTGAACATCGGATAACCAGATCTTGCCTATTGACGAGCGTGATTTACGGGTATATACATGGGCTTGTGCTGTGGAATTGTATCGTGGAATAGCAACGGGTCGTTGCAGCACAACACAATACGAAGACGCCTGTTGCAAGAAGAGTGATGGACCCGACACCAAGAAAATACAACATCCCTGCCCAGTTTTTGGTTACTATATTAATATTTTGTACTGATGATTAAGAATAAAATATAATTAAAACGTTATGTTTTTTGTACCCATTTATTTAAGTATAATATTCAGATCCTTTGCATTATTAACATTTGTGTGGTAGGTAGGTATGCATAATAAGTAGGTATGTTGTCAATTCATAGTCATAGTTTAATGTTGGTTGTTCTGCAGACTGCCTAACAAAAGGACTAAGAATGTAATAAATCAAAAGGCATGAAAATCGGTTCATCCGCTTAGGAGCTAGGTCGTTGCCACAGGCAAACATACACGGGCACTATCATCCCTCTTTTTGTGTCGGGAGTTAATAAAAGTTAAAAAAACTAGCACTTTTCTTACTTAAAATGATCATGGGTTACATAAACTCAAATATTTTCAGTAGATTATTTTACCGACTTGGCCATAGAAATTCGCAATGAAAATAGGCCTCGTAGGAAGTCTTTAAAATGAACAAAATATAGGCCAAGTTACAGCCTTGTATCGCCAGGCCCAAGACTGTATGGGAGCCGGTCTTCTCCTTTCATCTTTTCAGTAATCTTTGCGATAGTATGTGAGAAAGGTTGTATTACAACCTTTCTTACAAACTTTTTTATTTATAATATTAGTAGGATTTCACGTTCAAAAGTGCTCTTATGTGCCTGGTGCTCTTGATTTTTGATTATTAATTTTTATTCGATTTTTTATTATTATATTATAGGCACTTAGCAAGTGTTGACCCTAGCTTAGTGCCCACTGCACACCTCCTGTCTACTCTACAAGCAAGAGTTAATTTTATACGGGTTGCAATATTTCCATCAATTCGACAAGTAACCGCCCACAGCTTAACCTTGCTATTTTACAGCCTGCCTATTCAATATCCGACCTCGTTCGTTATTCTGTTAACGAGTTCTCGAGTAATGTATTATTTTACCTTTGATTTTAAAGTCAAGGAGGTGGTAAAAGTAAAAAGGTTGTAAGCATGTTCTGCAATTAGTGTGGTTTATGCAATGAAGCCTTAAGGGTTAGTATGGTAAAGTTGGACGAGTCATATGAAGACCCGCAACTCTTATGGCAGAAGTAGGTACTCTGGGATGAATTTCGGCTTATGGATCGTACATTTTTTGGCAATTTAGCAAACATGTTTACGAAACGTGACAAGTACATACTTATCGATTATACCCAAATGTTCTTCTTAGAACGTGCAAACCGTCCCCGGAGTTTTTTCATAAAGAAAAGTTTTTCCGTGATTCCAGACCGTGGAAAGATCAGACCTACCATCAAAACAGTCGAATTTATGTGAAGATCTTTTACTTCAGAAAGTGAAGACGAGTCAGGCAGTTACAAATGCAGTGACGTTAGTTTCCGAAATTCTTCGACAAGTGTACACAAGATGGCGACCATTACACCAAATTAAAAAATGTGGGATGAATATTAAACACCCAGATAATTGTTTTACTTTTGTAACCGATGAAAAGAATAGCTGTGCGAACAATGAGTAAAAACGCTCGCTCGCAAACATTTAATTTCCCAGTATTAAGCAGAAAACAACCATTAATTCGGCGTGTAAACGTCATCAATTGCCTCGAGTCATTTTAATTGTCATTAAAAATTCTTTTCACGCGGAAATCTGCATCGTTAAGGGCCGCCAGCGTTTATTTTTTACAATTAACTGCGAGGTTATGATTTATTGGGTCCTGTTATGCGTCCGACATTTTTGCGAGGTCCTCTTCTACGGTAAATAACGAAATTAGAGAGTTTACGCGGCGTTCAAACTTATGGACTCGCAGAGTGTATTTTCCTTAATCAACAAAATAACATATTTGAAATATCGTGTTATGGAATACACAAACAGAACATCATTCGATGTTCCAGAACCGAACGAGATGTTGATTGAAGATGACAGAAAATAAAAATAAAAATGTTATATTAAGAGCAATTTCATTATTCACTCGGCTATACACCGTGTCTTTTTTATCGACTTAAATGCGCGTCAATATACATTGGTTAAAACCAAAATCTCGTACAGAAGTCAGTTTTACAATAGGTTGTAAAATAAAACATTTTAAAAACCTAATAAGCGCTCAGAGCAAATTTAAACAGTATTTCTTAGTTCGTGACCATAAACTGGCTTCACATAATTCTCTATACGCTTTATGATATTATCTCATAATAACTTATCGATAACTTAAGAAGACAAGGACTAGTCGTTGTTGTTTTTATGAATAGATATTCAATCGGATAATTATTCGCAAAGACTGGACTGGAATATAGAAATTGTCTGAACAAAATATAAAAAAAAACTTCTATATTTATTTGCGAAGCCTCATAGTACAAACACCAGAAACTCCTTCACGATTTCGTAGTAAATCAGCCACATTTCATTACGTGAGGGCAGCACAGGCATCTGAAGACGCGCCGCCTACGAGTGTGTGTAAAATTGCACTGGCAAATGTTTGTGAAATACAAACGAAAATAGGTACAAGTATTATCACTTTAATTTTTTTTTTATTACTGCCGACAAACTGCTCAGCAGTTTGGCAGACCCCGAAATTGGATTTCTTTTGTAACATTTTTGAGAACAATAAATAAAAAAATAAAAAATAAACTTTTTTTGACACTCATTGTCATATAAAAATGTTACTGTATACATAACAAAATAAACTGCAAACGTCCAGTTATCGTTACAATGTTTGCTTTAAAACAGGAAGGGCTAGTACGAAAAAAATCGAAAATTAAAATAATAGAACTAATAGCATTCTTATACAAATTACTTGGTCCGGATTACTTTTCACTTTTTATTAATTGATTGTCCGTACTAGTCTTATCACCATGCTCACAAACAAAATCTGCGAGCTTATAACTACTGAAATAACTGAATCCTTAACCCCGAAATGTCAACCAAGTCATTTATCAAGCCATTAAACCAACGAGGCATTATGCTACTAGTTCGCATTTTTTCTACCATCGGCCATGGAAATCCAAAACCTAAAGACTAAAATCTTTAATCTTCAAATAAAGCAAAATGTTTTTTTCATATTTGATTAAAATGTGCATTTCCATTAGCATAGCTGGCTCGTGGCAAACTGCTGCAGTGCCGCCGTAAATCCCCCACATGCCGCACAGAAGGCATCCGTCTACAAACTCTTCCTGCTGAATAATGTGGGAAGCTGACCATTTCACGGGAAACTTCTCAACAATTACACCAAATGGCTCGTCAAAATTATTAAATTATTTAAATGACAACCATAAATCTATGAAAACTCCTATCTAATACCAGTCACGGAGATAGAGCAATATCGGGTACAACTACAGAATCCAAATGCCAAAATTACTTCAATTTGCTCATAAATTTTTCATCTTGCTATAACACTCTTTACTCTGGCCCAGAGTCGAAGGAAAGATATCCGCGAGCATGCAAATGGCAGTGAGCTATGCCATGCGTATGCAAAGCGCCGATGGATGGGATCTACCCACAATTTGTGCCTGACACTCTGCCCCCGCTTATGGGAACATATATGGTGGTGTGTTCCACTTGACGCCTTGAGTTAGCCATGTTTATGAAGACTTTAAATACATCATTTTAGATTTGGTAAGATTATAGTGAAACTAGAAAATTTCCAATACTGCCAATGTTTACTAAAATTTTAATAACAATCTTATCGTTTTTATTGTATTTTGTAACAAAGTCTACCCTTTAAAAAGTACCTGTTTAACTTATGCTGTATGTTGTAATAAATTGTGCACAAGTAGGTATAGCGCGACCATTAAAATAAAAACCTCGCCATATTGCGGAAATACATTGGAACTAATTTCTTTAAGTGGCAACAATCAAATAAAAAAAAACAATAAGATGTCATTCAATAGTGCTGTCTGTCAAAGTGTGATGTCAATTGTGAACTGTGCCTTGTTATTAATGGATATTGTGAGTTAATTGTGAGTATAACCATAGCAACCAAGTGTTGCTATAACCATAGCTAATGTGGCGCCTCCAGAGCAGGTTTTTTATTTTCTTGGTCAGGCTGTACTAAAACCCAACATTTTCTTACATACCCACAACATTCCAGTACAAAGTAGAAAAACTCAATAAAAAGGCAAAGGGTCCAGAAGGGAAAATTTGCTGACATATTACTAGCAATATACAAGACGTAGTGCCCCGTCACTCAAACCCGAGGCCTTCATATCTCAAGGCTGGGGCAAACTGAATAACATGTATGGAATTGACTTAATTTCCTTTTAAATTGGGAAATGTGGTGGTATTGCAATTTTCTTATAATGAGAGAACACATGTATATTACTGTCTTACGTCCAACAGTAACAATCGAAAAGAAAAACGATTTCCAATACGTTTGAATAAACTAGCTACTGAACAATATTCGATACTTCGAATTTTACGACAACATGTATAATATTATATGTATGAAAATAATATTATTAAATGTTTATCTAGTAGATATAGATAGCGCTGTCTGAATAATATCCAAAGATGCAATTTAACATTAAAAAAGAAGGAAAATACGATCGATACACACTTCACTACCCAAAAAACCCACACATGCATTTTGTACAATTTATACAATACTATAGAAATATATTTCTATGTATATCGTTTAACAAACATACTACATAGATTTCAAAGCATAACTTTATCCCAAGCAACTTCCAAAATGTAAGATAGCCGACATTTCATTACGGTTGCGACCCACTTTCTCAAATTCAACTTCATTTCCTACTTGTCGGCGAAACTTGTAAAATTCACCAAAATCCACAAAATTGGATGAGTTTTGCGGATGGTGGCGTTATAAAGGTGATTTATAGAGTCCCGGGGTCCCTTCCCGTGTCGCCCAGTAGGGCAGATAAATTCTAAAATTAGGAGAGCCCTGCGTATGAGAGATAGGTTTGAGCATAATTTATTTCAATATCTACTGGAACAGGACGAGGTCACATAGGTATTGCGTTTCCTGAGTGTTACGAAGTAACAGAGACATTTCTTGAGTCGGTCGGAATTCAATTTGAAACTTATAAGTCGAGTTTGAAGCGAAGCGAAGGATTAATTCCGTTTCAGTGGTGCAGAAACACTACTTACTGACTGTTTTAATTAAAATCTTAATATAATGTAGTCATGAATTTCACCACCGCACTTCCCATATCACCAATCCTTGTGGTTTACATTTTCATACGCGATATTTTATTGCCACGCACAGCATAGCTTTATAACGGAACACAATTTGCAGTGCAACACCCTTTCCAAAAGTAAATTTCCACTGCAAAGTAAAGGTCTCCACCATTGAAACCAAGCAATCATTAAAACAATAGCTTCTCATGCGGGTCGGTGATCACAAAAACCCAGCTATATTCGAAATATCCTGAAGAAATCTTGCCTGTTGCTAGATACCCAAGTTTAGCTAGCTATAGCTTTAGAAACTTGCCATAAACATTCGTAATATGAAAAACATACCCACCCGGCTCGAAATTGACCGAATTTATATTGGGAACAAATTAAATGACCACCAAAAAACACAATCGTTACCCAAAAAGCCTCATCCAAAATAAATATAATATGTACAAATAAACGAAACCTGTACCAAAATATTTCGGGCTATTTAAGTCATGCCTGCACTACAAAAACTTTTCGTAACCCAAAAAGGCCACGCGTGCACCAAATTTTAACTAGCAAAGTTTTGTGTCATTCTTACCCAAATATATCATTACGTTTGCCATAAAATGTATTCATATAACCAAGTTTATTAAATTGATTGATAAGATTTGTGTTCGGTTAGGTTAGAACTGCGACCACTAAACGCACGAGCCGAGCGAGCGTAGCGAGCGTGCCGCGGCAGCGGCCGGCGAGTGCCAGAACTGAATTCTACCCATTTTACTTGGTCGGGACAGAGAGAAAAAGATTTTGTTTATTTACTATCAATCGTCAAATGGTATATAGTATCGGTAAATCTTTAGAACTTCATTTATATTTTTTGGGTATACAATGATTTTTGTACGCATTACTTTAATTTATTAGGATAAAAATATGTAACATATTTGGATGAAATTTTTAAATACAATGCGAGTACAAATTTGGTGCACGCGTGGCCTTTTTGGGTAGCTCAGCGATTATTCTGACGATACTTACGTTTTTTAGGTTAGCAGACTTAACGTTTATTGGTGATCATTTCATAATAAAATGGGGATTAAATTCTGGTAAGTACTTAGGATTTTTTGGGCGTTATATTTCATTATATCTGGTGGTTGCTTAAACCTTCCTCCATAGGAGTATGCGCGCTGCTCTCCGGAGTCACCAATTTAGAGTTGCCGATATTCCATCACGCACAAAGAAATTCGGTGACTCGTTTCTTTGTCGCACCTCCAAGAAATGGAATAGTCTACCAGCGCATGTATTCCCTCCTTCCTATGACATAGGGTCCTTCAAACGAGGCGTGAAGAGGCACTTTGTGGGCCGGCAGAGTGAGGGTGACTGATGCTGCGTCCCTTACGTTGCAACAGTTGTCCTCGCGTCTGGACTTCATTTCCACTTAACATCAGGTGGAGTGGGGTCATTTGCCGGGCTAAGTATAAAAAAAAAAAAAAAAAAAAAACCTAAGCCATTTATATTGATCAATGCCTGCATTTGTACTCAATCTGTTCCTTCCACTTCCCCTCAACAAAATAGGATTATGATTTTATCCACAGTTCTTTTTAACATAGTATTTTTACAACGTAACAAATAAAAATAATATCCTTTATCGCTTCCCGGCATCCGTCTTATCGTACCAACGGTAATTTAATTTGAAAAGAGAAAAGTGTTCGTTCCCGGCGAACCCCCGCGGGGGACGATTTACACAACAAAAGGTGAATTCAAATCCGCTAATGCAGACGAGCTTGTCTTATGCGAACAAGATGGGGAAATAACAGTGTCTTGAGGACGCTTATAGTGGACGATTTGTGTCGTAAAATGGCACAGGCGACGCATTTCATGCTCAGCGGGGTGTATACCGCCGCAAAGAAAATTTTGTACGTTTGTCTTTATTTATTTTTATACTGGAAATAATTCTTAAAAGGCGAATGTGAAAGTCGATGTTTCTATATGAATTGCTAAACACAACAGTACAAAAGGTGGACTTAATGACGATTAATTTTTTTTATAAAAACACTAGTAAAAATTTATTACGCAGTTTTCATTTATTTTATAATAAGACAAGTCTCCTGCCTATGGCTTCACCCGCGTGGACCATGTGATATTTATCCGGAATTGAAAATATCATATTTTATCGATCACTCTTCATCTTCTAAACAATCCTCATACCAAAAATCATGTCGTTCCGTTGAACCGTTACGACTGAAAGAAGGACAAACGCTTTAAATGTTAAGCTTGTTTTCCAAGAAAAATATGTAAAATTTCGCAACACTCGTTTATCCTTCACAACAACGAGCAGTCGTATAATCGGACTGTGTGAATTGCACTGCACTGCATTAATTCCTCTTAACAAACACGATAAAATCTTATTTCCTTTGCCATAGAGTTCGAAATAAGTTGTCATTCCAAGTTTCCAACTTGCGTTACGTGCGATGAAGATGTTTTGTGGTAGTTATTAAGGAGGGAAAACCTATTCAGGGAAAAATTAATATAATTTTCACATGAAGTGAATGAAAGGGACGGAGAAAATGTAAATGAACTTTAACGGATATTTCTTAATTAATAACGAATTATATTAAGGTTGAATTTGTTGTAAATTAGGGTTGTATTAATTTATGATACACAATATAATTCAAGTTTAAATTTCGTATAGCAACATAGTTTTAAATTATCTGTAGTAATACATAAATCTTATCTTAATTTTTGGCTGTCTTAGTGGCATCGTTAACAGTTTTGGGGTTGGATAATGGTCCAAATAAATCTCGTTTATTCTTCTTTGCCGGAATCAAGCGAGGAACCATCATTATTATTTTCACGATAATGAACTTTATTATTAAATTTAGTCATTCTGTTAAATAATTTACTCCTTTGTTTACAATACGATATTTTACTCCATTTTCAATTATTTATCTCCAAACCTCTCTTTACGCTGTCTGTCGCTATTTGATACGACTATAGAGAACTATAGTCGTATCAAATAGCGACAGATACCAAAAAAACATGTACCAAGCACTTAGTAAGCAAATATTTTGTAATCTCTACTTTTGAACTATCAGGGTAAGCGAGCTAATGCTTAGCTAACTCTAATGCGAAAAAACTCCATGTACCTACTTACACAATTATTACGAACGAATTATTACAACTTAGCAATCAAAGCAACACCAATTTCTCACAGCATCATATTTTCACTATTTATCAAAAGGTCTATTCACAGAGTGTAACATTACGATAAAATCATTCGTTTAACGCTTATTATTTTTTGTAGTAATTTCACACCGGTAGCATTATGTCGATCCCGTGAAATCGCAGCCATCGTTGGGGATAAGTCGTCCATTGTCGCCCATTGTGGGCCATCGGGGGCCATTGTGCACCATTGAGCGTTGTCGCTTGTCGGCGTAGTTCTAAGACGCCATATGGCGTGAGGCGACACGACAAATCTCGTTGCAGCTACGGATTAACAAATTTAGCTTTGCAGCGATTGAATTTGACAAACGAGGGTCGCTGGTAGGGTTGTCAGGTTTCTATGATTGCAGAGAGATTAAATAATACAAATTACAGCAACACATGGCATGATAAAAATCTTTGTAATGTATTTAGCGTGCGACATAGAATGATTGCGAGGTTGATAATTAACATTAAACAAATCGAACCATCATAATGGTCTTACAGTTTAGCGAGGTACTGTGGCTGAAAATTATGTAACTGGAAAACTTCTACATAACAAAATAAATGGCGGCGAATCCCGTTAATTACAATGAGCAGGAAAGGTCAAAATCTAGTATTTATACCTGGCAGCCCTACGCATTCGACACTAAATCCACTTTGTAGGTAACTAATTGAAACTTGGCCAGCGTCAGTCCGGTGGCCGCTGAAGCGTGCGCTATTGGCCGGCGTCCAGTGCCGAGGAATGCCCAACTTCGCCCGGGATAAGTCATCTCTAATCCCGACAGTTGTCTTAAAATGCACTGTGAATTTTAGATGACAAACAGGATAAGTTACGTGGTCTTAAAATTAATTGGGCTAGTTCGTATTTTGGGAACTGCTTTATTTGTTGGGGTTGGTGGGAATAACTTTTTTACTGCTCACAGGTTAACAGATTTATTAGGTTTTCGGCCTCGAAGCCTTGCCTGATCATATTGTGTATACACCTGTGCTCGTGCACTCATTATAAGTGCTCAAATACAGTCCCTAGGGGCATGTTCGAAAACACTCGGTACAGTCC
Organism: Mecyna flavalis; assembly: GCA_949319885.1. Classification (NCBI taxonomy): domain Eukaryota; kingdom Metazoa; phylum Arthropoda; class Insecta; order Lepidoptera; family Crambidae; genus Mecyna; species Mecyna flavalis. Next base: position 16,778,410 of record OX439426.1, read on the forward strand.
TAAAATAAAAATGTTTTTATTTTATATAAACATTTCCGAATTTACAGAATTACATTAGAATAGTAGAGAAATAGTTTAGATTTTTGAATGAAATATAAATTCCATTTAATCCTATAGTAAAGTACATAACTATTGATAGTCGGCCGTGATGGCAATATCATATCCTTTGGTAATTCAAATGTTGGTCATCTACTCAGCCAGTCAATCAATGTCGTATTGACGCATCTATAATTCGAAACTAGAGTACATGTAGCTGTACAATCAGAACTAGCAAATCTCCCGTCGTGTCCCAATTATATTAACACCAACAGCTCTCTCGAGGGGGGATGGAACAATGTGGAACAATGGCAGCATGGCCTAGCGACATTAATGGCACATTAAAGTTATTACAAATTGCTATTGGATGGGCGCGATCGCAAGCAAACAAAGCACCGTGATTATTTACAGAAAATTTAGTTACAACTAGTGATGGGACACATAAATATGTCGATGAAACGTGGGTACCTACTTTAATTACGCTTCGCAAGATTTTACTTTAAATAGTCGTATAATTTGATATCAAAGTCTTCAGCGGTGATAACAACCCCAGTAATGTAATAATGATGAAATTAATTCATTTTAAAAATGGAGTTCATTAAGTATCCTAGAACAATGTTTTACTAAGCCTGTTAAATAATATACTAAAAAGTAAAAACAAGTTACGCTATTCCTGGATGAGCTATATGACCTAAAGATGGTCCAATGGAACTTAGTCCCCAAGTACAACGGATCTAGCTCGGAAGTTCTTTCGTGTTTAAAGAAACATCGGATCTCCTACTACATGTCTCATGACTATTAATGATATAACAGTAAAATATCGATAGTCAACATCCTTCGTAAGCGGCACATCCCTAGCCTAATCTTTATTGAGTTAGAACCAAATTATGAGTCTCTTGTGAATTCGAGCGAACTCACAATCACAGCATGGCTCCCAGTGAAATTGCATTAGAGATCGCAATTCAATTTGTAACCGTTTTCAAAAGCCGCTAACAAATATTGTTAATGAAAAATACAGTTTCATGTAGTTTTACATTTTCACATTAATACAAAGAATTCAAGAGCTAGGGGTTAAAAAAAAATTACACGGTTAGGTTGGTAACGGTAAGGCTTAGAGGATACCAAAAGAAAAATCAGTTAATGTAGGTATGCGAAATCAGTGTATCTAATTAAATTGGCAGTGTTGTCGATCTGTAAACGTACCTTTTTTGATCCATAAGAGTGGTGCTCAAGACTCCGGCCTGCCTGATGGTAAGCGGTTCCCGAAGCCTGTTGACGCTACTGTAACACCAGCACCTTCACTCACATGCCGCCAACCCTGTTTTGAAGAAAAAACATAACATTAGCGGCAAAAAAGGTAATCCCCGCTCGCGCTTGTAACTTTGCCTTAATTTCAATTATGGATTTTTTATACCACGCCTGTGACAAATAAAGCACACGGCCCATTTGATTGTAAGTGGTCACTGCGGCCTATGAGCGCTTGCAACTCCAAGGATGCCCCTGATGCATCACAAGCGCCTTGCCGACCCTTTAAAAACCTTTTACTCTCTTCTTGAAGAACCCCATATTAACCCTCTGAAAAAACATCCGTGGGTTGGATTCCCTGCAATGGAGCATAAATACAGAAACGTCTGCTGCACAGTAGAAAAGGCGTGGGTAAAACATCGCAAGTGCAGCCGTTACGCGCGACACCTCGCTTATCACGTCACCGCGCGACTCCCGCGCAATGCCTGGCTCCATTGTCATAGATCTCAAATATCAAAGGCTAACAAAAGTTTAAACTGAACAATACTATAGGTCTATAATGTAAATATATAAAAAAAAAGGAGCTGGACTAAACCACGGTATATTATTATGTAGAATAAGTTATGCCTACTGCTTTACGTTTGTATAATTAAGTATAGTTATAAATCTGCCGCAATGAAAGCTCTTGCTGAGTTCTGACAATATTAATATGGGAGCTATAGTACCCTTCATTAAAGTATCGAAGATCAAAGTAGTCTACAGTGTGGTGTGTCAGCATATTGAGCAATGCATGTTCATGTATCCAATGGAATAGACTGCAGTGGAAACTTACCATCAAATGGGCTGCGTGCCTGTCTGCGAGCTGATCTGGCACAAAAAGTATATTCACACACTTCACAACGCCAGAATCGAATATTATATAAACCTCAACGTATGACAGTTAACTTTACATTAATAAAATATATAAAGTCAGCGTAAATCGAACGCCCACCTGAGGCACGGTCATGTTCAGCACTATAACCGTAAAAGTAAATTAATAAAACAGTCCACTTATTAAACTAACTTAATTTAAACGGATTTCAATCGCGACTTAATGCTACATTTCTACAAAATCCGATATTTCGATCGCTTATTGCGATTGTGATCACGGAATGACTAAATGTTATGCGTCAAATAGATAATTAAATTGTTACATCCATCTACCGTCACTTTCACAATACATTTTTAAAGACTATTGTATTGTCAACAAAAAAACTCTATGAAATATAATATATAATTTGACACATAATGAAACCTGACTGGAAGTTTCATTTTATGTACTAGAATTTTACCAGCGGGAATCAAGTGCAGATGATTTCATGAAGAAATCTTTCTTCGGTTAGACGTTCCCTCTTTTACGTAATATGTAAAATCGGGAACGTGGAAATATTTTCATAAATTGCACCCGAAACCGAAGCAGCTCTCAAGTTGTATTATAAATGTAGGTACTAAAGATTGCTCTTTTCAGTTTCCTTTTTGCATTGACACAGATAAGTAAATCATAATGTCGTGTAGCAGTGGACACTATGGTACAGACCTACAAACTTATCTGTTCCGGTGGCAAAAATTGGAACTACGTGAAATGCAATACAAAAACAATATTTAATGACAGTTTTAAATAGACAGTAGCTACGCCGCCACCGGAACAGATAAGTTTGTCGGTCTATACACTTGCGGACACGCAACAATAGGGCTCGTTACACCTCGTTGCAGATTTACGATCGGCAGCATCGCGACGCCACAATGCATCGCCGTACCGGCCGGGGAACAGCTTTCCACATGGTCACTTGGACACACCCTAGTTTGAGAACAGTAAGCCTGTTCTTAATATGCTTTTGTAGTTGATGTTTTCCGAAACAGCGTTACCAATTTTTATAACTAACTGACTTGCAACTCCAATTTATACAGACAAAGCTCCGAGCACATACATTCTATCAAAGTATTTAGGTATCTAAAAGGAAATGAGCTTGTCTGTTTCCGTATAGGCTAAAACTTTCTACACATATACTTGCTTACCATCAAGTAAACTGCATGCCTGTTTGCAAACTGCAACTACATAAAAAAGTTGGTTCGCCATTTGGGCTAAGACCACTTGGTCTTAAGGTAATTCTGGCGTCATTTTGGTGTCAAAATGACGCCAGAATTACTGATTTTTCCTACTTCATTCATGTCTTTCGTCGTATTTTTTAAATGCTAGATTAATGTGCCAACACAGCAGCACGCAGTTCACCTGATGGTAAGGGGCCACTGCTGCCTATTACATTAAGGAAATTCTTAGCCAATAAACCAGTCGGACTGTTAAAGAGTCCTACTACCAGCATGAAGCGATCGATTGGATCAAACCGAATTGACCGTGTGTGGGCGTGGATTGGCATGACAACCAGAGTTGCCATCGCATCATGCCGACTTGACGATAGGCTTGATGGTGTATGGCCAGCATAAGGCGATTTATAACCGAACGGCTAAGCCACTGTTCCGCGGGAACGGTCCGAGTATTTATGCACTGATAATAAAGTAACTGTGTACTTATGGAGATAGCTCACTGTAATTCCTTCCCGGTGTCTTGTAAGTAATGGCGAAGCGCGTGGGTGAATTAAAGCTTCTCGCGACGTGGGCCGCCGTAAATAATACATAACAAATTGTTGCCTCGCATGTTGCGCTGTTTGTTTGTAACGTTACACGTTTCTTTTAAATAAAAACTTAGTTTAAATATTAAATTTTAAAAATATATAACAAAAATAAAATAAAATTTTAATTAAATTTATTAAGATAAAAACTATTTCTACTTAAAACTAACTAAGAATAAAGATATTTACATGACATAATATTTACACACTTAAACATAGTAACTAAATTCTTAACTTAATAAAATATAAATTGCACTATGTAATAATAAAAAAACATTATAAATTTAAAATATTAATCCGCGCAATTTGTAAGTTACTAATGGTTCACTTATTCGTCTCACGGATCCTTAAAAAATCTTTTGTTCGCACAAAACTTGCTTGACCTTGTGGTCTTGTCGAACTCCCTTTCACTTTTTTGATCGGCTCGTCAGACCTCAAAATTCAACTGAAGGGCGCGGACGTATTTCGTTGCCTATCAGCAAATTTATATATTTTTTTTAGTGCACTATTTCGACATTTTTTCGAAAAGCGCTGAAAAAATGAATATTTATAGTTTTGGTGTCGTTTTAATGCGAACTGCCTACGTAATTAGGCAAAACCTTCATTCCCCGATAGGGGAACTAGAACTAGTTTGGAGTTAAGTTTGGTCGGCGCGTCCGCCCAACGGAACCAAACCCGGACCGCCGAGACTATCCGGCACCGCACAGCTGCTCGCCACGTCCCTCCACCTGCGAGCCTCCTTCCACCTTCGGCCGCCCTCGCCAGGGAAGTACGGGACACGGAAGTGAATTATCAGTTGGGCAAAAAGAACCGTATTTTTGAAATAAATATTCTATTTGTGTACGCAGTGTGACTTTCACTCACCACCCGCGACATGTTTAGTATTAATAAAATAATAAATTGCGGATCTCTTACTTTACAGTCCGGGAAGCTCGTTAAAATTAAATTAAATTAGACTATTAAACTTAACGAACGTTGTTCGTCGTGTTTTCAGTTTTATTAAAGTTTTGATGTCTGTTAATTGTAAGTTTTCTGAACAATCCTCCGTCCAGGTATTATTTCTAATATGTATTTGTGGTTGTATAAAAACTTATTCAATTTTGTGGACAATTGTGTTTTTTTTTTTTGTAAATTTATGTTAAATAAATATTTGGCTATTAAGGTTTATGTACGAATCTCGTACCTTTATTTTTGACAGAGTGTAAGATGTTTATTGTTGCAAATGTGCAACAGTGCCAGGGCACTTAACCCCCATCAAGTGATTCGTTTGCTTATTTGCACCTCCTTGGACAATTGTGAAATCTTCACATTTTTTTCTTAGCAGATTGTAGCAGGATATTTTTTTTATATTTATTTATTAATAATCAAAGGCTTACAGATCGGAGGAGCCTTTAGTGTCGCAGCACATTGTGCGTTACTTACTTGCAAAGGGTTACAACTGCGTACAGCCGCAGTTACCACTTATCATCATAGTGCCTGTCTGCCAATTGATGTGGGACAAAAATATAGATTTAGGATTTCTCAAGGGAAAACCTTTCCAGTAAACAAGGTCAAATTGGACATTTACCTCCAGGCCACATCGTTCAGCAGAACTGATGTAATCTGGTAAAGTTTCACCAATCCCCCGCGACACACCCGAATTACTAATTCAGCCTCACATATCGGTGGAAATTTAATGAAATTTCGCTCAAACCGCTCGCCTTCAATTTGAATATAAATGAGCGCGGAACAGAGATATAAAATACACCCAATATAAGCGCTGAGCATGCTTCTACATATTTTCCCTTCCTTTCAATGGAAAAAGGTAACACATTTTGTTCTATTCATACCCGTTCAACTTTCGCACTCATATAGGGGACCCGTATCAACAAACTTTTTCATATTTTTAGGTCTTAATTTAATGTTTCGCATTTATTTATTGACAAGTTTGGATTCGTTAAATTGTGAAATAAAGTAAATTAGCTACATTAAAGACCAATTAAAACACAAATTCTAAGTCTGTGCTTTGGCTGTATATCAATTTGAAAAATCATAATGAACAGTCAAGAAAAAGAAAACTAATATAGAATAATCAGGTAGGGTCTTGCTTGTCAGTGAACCAACTGTACTAAAAAAAATCAAGCCAAAATGGACGATTACCTCCACAATCGACATCAAGAGGTTATATTGTAAACTCAGATGCCTGAATAGAGTAGAAAAACTTTTTTTTCCGGAGGAGAATGCGTTTATGCACCATAACCGCAGGCTAGCTAGACCTGCGGCCGTGTGTGGGACTCGAGACTAAAGCGTCCACTACCCACTAAACTCCCCCGGTTTTCCCTTCACACCCGATTGAGACGAGCCGGTGCCAGACTGTGGCTGTTGACCAGACCAGCTCATAGAGTAGAAAAAAATACGAATCAGTTTCTCAAAGAGATATTGACTGGTACCTACAATCATTTCCATTTTCCAGTAACCGTACATCTGTGGTGCATATGACGTGGTGTTGCTGGCATTAATTAAAATCACGACGCGAGTTCCGATCGGATATCCGATTGCTGTAATACGGAACCGTTCAGCTTGTAATTAGGATTGTAATACTTGTCTGGTCAGTCTGCTCTTTGCGCTCTAAGCGAAAATTAATTGAGCTTTGTTGCCTGTATCATAACTACGTCGTTTACGACGTAGCTCGAAAACACCTCGATGGTCTAATGAACGCCTTGATGGTCTAGTAGTTTAAGTACCGCGCCGAGATCATGGGGTATTGGGTTCAATTCCCGGGTCTAGCTAACTTTGTGTCGGTTTTTTCGGACACAGCTCGGGTTTGTGATCACTAATCCGCATTTGGCAAGCGTAGTGATTAAGCCAGTTTTCCTCACGATGTTTTTCGTCACCACCGAGCAAGTGGAGAAAATACGCACATAGCAAAATGCATAGATGCTAGTCAAGATACGAACCAACAATCTACCATCGCTTCATGCATGTTAAGTGGCGCTTGAAAACATGCAACGGTCATAGAAAGCTTACAGCTTATCAGCACATTATATTATCCGATTCAAATGCTATGATAATAACCTTTTGGAATGGAGCGAAAAATTACGTTAACTGCGCTTGTCCATAAATAATATCTGCGTGTGTGTAGTGTAATGTAAAGTCATCACTGTCGCGAAACGCAACTCCAAAAGGTTTAATAAAAGCATCTGAAGCGGATAGTAGGTACAATGATTCTCTATGCACTTCAGCCTATTGAAGAATGCTCTGTTCTGTAATAGAATAAGCCAAAATGCCTGCTTACCATTTCGGTGGGATACCTACTGAAGTGGAAAAATATACAATAATCCCCCTGACCCTTGAGTTTATAAGTGTATTAATGAAACTTTAGCCGCCTGTACAGGGCGCTGTATACCCTTCATACCAAATGGTCCAGAAGTTTCCACGTGTCGGTTCAACGGCCCTTTTAATGCTAAGTACTGCCTCAATGGCCCTGCAAAGAAATGGGCAGGCAATTAGTTTAATCACCTCGCGCGTCTGTTGCTGCCTAGATAACTCTGGCGGGGCTTATTCTGGGTTCTGGGATGCGAGACGATATTGAAACGATTGTAAAGTTAACTGAAACAATCTCCTATTTGTAATTTTCTTAATTAAAGAAGCCTTTTTTCTTGCATGGTCAAGAATTAAGAATCAAGAATCAAATTCATTTATTCAATTTTGGCTCGTATTATAGCACATATGAATGTCAAATTTTACATGTCATGGTACCGTTCTACTACGCGGAATCTAATCCATTAATGGATTTGAACAATGGATTAGAGTGGAATAGAGCTCGGTTTTGCTAAACAACAAAATTCAGAGTGTTAGGCAATACAAATACTTTACTAAATTTTCCCTTACTTTTGCATTTTTGCAATTTATGGCGTTAAAATATGTTTAATATATTTTACATAAATATTTTTTTTTCTTCTTCTTTCTTTCTTTCTCTATCTCATCAGTCTTGTATGATACGTTCTGAAAGTAGCTTTGTAGATTTGGTATTTCAATCTGTTACATTACAAGAGAAGTGGTTTTGAATGTTGATACCGATTACAAAATATTTATTAGTAAGAAATCGTGAAAAAATTATAATTCCATAGATACAGTTTCAATCATTCTTTTTCAACGAAACGAAATAGTATCGTTATAATTATATCGCAGTAATATCGTGTGTAGTAATAATACCCTACCGGCATTGTTCCGCAGTGAAAGACTGCACTATTTGCCCGGGACTAACTCCGTACAGACACACATACAAACCCACCACACATAACGAACCCACGCGCGTCCTGCTTTGTAGTGGCTTTACCTACTTATGATGTATGCCTAAGCTAGACTGAGAAAAAAGAAAAATGGACAATGTGCCAGTAACATTGTGTGGGACACGCAATTGAAGAAAACGCTCCTTGATCCAAGCCAAATTAAGTTGACCCCGATATGTTCACAAATATACCAAAAGCTGGTCTCAAATTGCATTGGTTTGATAAAATAAGAAACTCGGCAAAGTCATGAAGGTAAAAATGTAACAAATTCCATGAACTAACTAAAGTATACCTTTTGCAGACAATGGTTTAAACCAGAACAAAATAATAATAAATAAGAAAAAATGTAGGTAGTGCCCTTGCGCTTCGCTTTGCTGGGCTCGTCTTGGCGGGGGCACTACCGTACCCCCAGATTGTTTCATTTCATTTCCTACTTCAGGCCAAAGGCCTTACTGTTGAAATCAGGTCATCGTTACAATAATTATGGATACTGGCTTAATCACCACGCTAGCAAAATGCGGATTGGTGATACCAACCCGAACTGTGTTTTAAACCAGCCAAATCAATCCTCAAGAAATGATAAAAAAACCGGTTTTTCTTATAGTATTTAACCAATGTGTATAATTCCTTCCCTACGTTTATAATATTTAATAATTATTATTTGATTTTGTTAATTAACATAAACCGCGGATGAACAAGTCTGAATTAGAAGCGAGCAATTTCACTCACAAACTTCTTCTTCCTTCGAAGTTTGGAAAATTCCAATAAAGATAACACTACGGTTTTGTTCCGTGCTCCGGCTTCCGGCATCATGTTTTACCTCAGCGAACATTTGTGCGAATATTCGTGAAATTCGAACAAATCTATTTAAATAAATATGAAATCCTGTTCGTTAATCTCGCTATAACTCGAGAACGGCTGAACCGATTTGACTAATTTTAGTCTTGAATGAAACATTCGTGAAAGTTCAGGGAAGGTTTAAACGATGAGAAAATATGAAACAATTGCGAGGAAAATATTAAAGTACCAAGTTCACCGGGTCAGCTAGTATAATTAGTAATTGCCTGAGCAAATGTAATATTGCTTAATATGACTGTCCGATCCAACTTCAAAACCTAATTTTAATCAAATTCATAATAAGTAATCTAAGTATGAAACAAACTTTGACAAGCGTGTTTTTAACGTTTTTATAAATTTGGTAAGCGTGACTAAGTAAGCTGAATATGTGATAGTGATGACTTGATTTCATTAGCATCAGAAAAACAACTTACCTATTTAATAACAACTTTGATTTTGCAAATTATTATTTTAATTAATTAAATATTGTTCTACTAAAAATACCATTCCAACGATATAATCTGGTTCGTTGACACTAGTTCCATGATTTAGTTCCATCGTCGCTATTGGAAATTGTACTAATCTGCCCATTGTCCTTTCTTTTGTCATCAGCTTGTCACAGTGTACTGCTGGTCATAGGCCTCCCCAAACGGTCGCCCTTACATTTCCACTAATTGACGGAACCTGCTCAATATAACATGTAAACAGTTAAAAATGTTAAATCCTCAACACACTTGCCATCATACCATTCGGCGTCGGTGTGACCGCAGCCGGTAGCGAATTCGAATCACGTCGCAAAGTATCGAGCGGCCCACAAGCGACGCGTAGATACCGCCGAAGCCTTATCTCTTCCTTCAGCTTCCTCCGACCGAACTTCTAAACACTGATCTGGTCTGCGTGTAGGATTTCAGTTAAATACTTTGTGAAATTGTCTATCACATGATACATTATAGCATTAAAAAAGAAGAAGTATCAGACATTGAAAAAAAAGAAGAGATGTCTTGGAGACGAATTACGAGGAACCTATCTGACAGCAGCAAAACTAGATTGCATAAAAAAATAAACAATGAATAGTAAGTATGTTCAAAATAGATTCTTAGTCAGATTAGAGGATAAAAAAAATAAGTTTAATTTACTTAACAGCGGTAATTGTATCGGTGATATTCCTGGTGTCTCCCCTTTGATCAAATCGGAAATTTAATTTTATTGGTAAAAAAATCTTTGGCAGGCTGGAAACTTGTAAATTAAGATATTGTTGCTTTGCCTGACCTCCTGTATCTATACTTCTGACTGTAAGAGAAATTCTATTTATTAATTAGACCTAGCATCAAAATCCAGATCTTGATAAATTTGCCACCACTTATTTAGGAATAAAAAAAAAAAAATACGAATACTTGTTAATTTCCACGTGGTTACACTACACGTGCTGCCGCTACTTCGCGTTCGAGGAATAATTTTACACTTGAGCTATTTCAGCGCCAGCAAAGTATTAAACTTTGTAACTTTCTAACAGCAAAAACAAGGGTCGAAGTTAAAACCACAGATTACGTTTAATTTTAATCTCGCGGCCTCCGATAAACTAGGCTTAATTTTCGCGTAATATCCCTTCAGCCCTCAAAACTTGGAGGGAATTTTCCGCGACCCCCTAAAGTGTATGTTTTGTTAGCGGGAAACTAATTGAGTGTAACGCGGCGGGCAAACAATTAGGAAATTACAGCGAACGTTGATTAATTACTTTGGTGAATTAAAAAACGCTATGAAAGTTTCGAATTGTGTATCCATTTTCAGAAAGTAATTAGAATTTTTCGGTGCCTTCCACAATGAATTGCTTTTGTGAAATAGCGACTCGTAAATTCTGTCTGCCACCAGAATGAATATCAGAGAATATTTAGTCCTTGCGCACTCTTTTGTGCAATTGAAATCCTACGCAGTCGGGTAATTGTTTAGATTAGCGGCTGTAAATAAATCTTCTCGGATATATCTTTACAACTTCTAACAATGAATAATCCATTCGAACTCGTATGTAATAAGTTTTCTTTACTCCATGTATTTTCTAGTTATCTATTATTTTATTCTTTATCAAACAGCCATCATCAATAATTCGCGTTCAGCACGCGTCTTCTTCTTTAACATTTTTTAATATTATTATGTTGCGCAAACAGATACTCGTAGTAGAAACGTCGATTTCCATGAAATGCTATCAATTCGTATGGGTTTCGCGACTCACGTAAACGAGTCTCGAAATGGAGTGTCGGCTTACAGAAGCCTTTGTACAGCCGGAAAATTACAGGCTCGAACACAGCTGCGATCTGGATATCTGATCGTATTACTACAATTCTTTTGCAAAAACGGTAAAAAAACCTCGCATTGCACGGGTAGCTTCCATCACAGTAATAATTGCTAAAGCCGCTGTCCCGGTTTGCAGTGGTTATATCTCCATATTATATTATCCCACTGAGCTGTGGTAGCTGTATGTTTCAAGCTTCGCTCCACTGGCAATAGTTCAAATCTTTAACTTATTTACAACTAGCTAAGAGGTGACAGATAACATCTTGAGAAAACCTGCAAAGTCGTATAGACTAAAATAGTTCCTCTGTTAAGGGTTACGAAGATAGTGGTAGTCGTTCCAATGTTGTATTAACTGGTCTTGCCAAATCCTGGATGATGTCTTCTGGAATGTCGTATACATCACATTAAAAATTCTAAACTTTAAAGACCATTTTAAGTAAATTACACTCGTGCAAAATGTCCCGGTTTCGCAAGTATTCAAAATCTCGAATGTAAATGAAGTCTTAGCATGTTAGACGTCATTAAAATATCTGGGTTCTATTCCTTGAATATTAAAAAGCATTGACTAAATAAGGTATGGTTAGTAATTGCATCCGCTGTTTGCAGCAAGACGGAAGTTAGCAATTCAATAGTACAAGAGGTATCGGTCAATGTTTGTCAACGTAACCGATATTAAACAAGTTATTTACTATTACCTAAATGATTACGAATTAAAATGTCTATATCCTTTAACTTTAAATAATCATGCTATAGCATTATGGTTTTAACGCAAGAAACTTTAATAAAGCTGTACAACCGTCGCACCAATTGAGGAGTGGCCTTCAGATGACGTAAATAAAACCACTACACGTTTGGTCTGAAGCGAATATATTTCTGAATTGAACAACCCTACTTGCTAGCCTTTATATACGGTCGGCGGATCGAAACGCTAGCGCGTGTTAGAGCCGCCGCCCGTCCGTTATACATTAACTCCATCTATCGCCTCATGGCGAAACTATGTTATACAAAAGCTATAAAAAGAGCTCTTAGAATAACCTCAGCTGAGAGTGTCACAAACTGAGCTGGTGAAAGCTTTTCTGCAATCGCATAAGTATTCTTATTTCATCAATATTCTACGGGGTAAAGTCTCTCGCCATTGAAACCAAGTCATAATGACTTGATTGTTAATTAAGTAGTAATGTGTTGTCTTTCTGCTGAAATGATGATGAAGAAATGTGTCTGCGGCTTTATTAATAATGAAACTTTATTCGACACTTGAGATGTCGGTTTTCTGTTCACTCCAAAGTTTGCCGGTATAATCCCCGCACGGTACATACAAAAACATTTGTGTATACAGGAAGATAAATGTGAAGATTGAAAAATCCGACAATTGAGAATCAGCTAGATGGAAAATGCCAGTCATGGTACTTACTCGCAGAATTATCTAAATTTCGCTTTTTAAAGTCACCAAATTTTTCCGTGACCTCCCGTACTACTTACAAGCGTATTCCTTCGCAAAAGCTCATTAAAACATCACAGCTAATGACAGGAGGTGTCGGGCGACCGGTGATCGATGGCAGAACCAGGCAGCTACCAGGCAGCCAGGCTCGAGCGCAAACACGCAATCAATCATTCACTTTTAATCAATTTACTTGGCCATCTATGAAATTGACAAGAGATTTATTATATCTTCGGGGGGTGGTGATGCGATTGTAATTAATTGTTTACTGGTTTAATCTGGATTTTATTGAAAAGGTTACGAAGGTTAATCTGAATGACGACTTATAGTCAGCTTCAATAGTTGATGATGAAGATATATTTAAGAGTTGTGCTTGAAATTGAGTAATAGTATTGATGATATGATATAATCATGACAAAAGCTAAAGAACTGACCTCAGTAGCATTACTAAAAGTCGTATTGGATTATTTAGACCAAATAAGGCACGTAAAGTCACAAAGTCAATAGTATTAAGATAACAATTCAAAATTTAATTCAAGCTGTACTAGAAGTCTAAATTATTATTGAGTATTCATGTTGCCATGTTCTTAAGCTGATACCAACAGTAAAATATTATATTACTAAAAATTCTACAAAATAATTATACAAGTTGCTATAAATTCAACCTAAGAAACAACTTTCATTCAAATCAGATCAAGGAAAAATGGACAGACAGTTATGTTGATTAATAGTTTTGCGGTCTAAATTGCAGTACAAATTCCCAAACATAACCCGCAAATCACTTTCGAGCGGCTGTTTGACAACCTTTGATCTAAAACACACAGGCAACAGGTTATTTATCTTCTAGAAACTAAAAAAGACACGATTATGACAAGATTAATTCTGCAAATGTCAAGCTTCCAATTATACGTCTAAACACAACAAAGGATTACTTTACAATGTCCATCTGGCTGGCCGCTTCATTGGCGCAATCTGCTGATAAAATAGCTCTATGACAGTTTATAAGCTTTTTATAGTGCATCGCGTAAAGTGCTCTTTACGCGATGCCCTTTGTTGAGATGTCGCGCAGTATAAAAGCTGTGGTGGCCAGTTATTGCCAGATCAGCCTCACGTGTCTTCCAAAATTGGAGTAGTTAACCTTCATAATGGCAATAGCATTTCTCAATGACAGCATTGCCATTCATTCCAGTCACTGAAAGAAGAATTTAGCCGTGTTTCCTATTACCTATTCTAATCTCGGAAAACACGGCTCCTTTCGTTAATTACTTTTCGGAAAGTGGAATGCGAGAAACACTCGCCATTGTCTGAAATCTCCGAACACGGGATCCTCGATACGGAACTTGGCAACGGGGAAGACTTTTTGCTCTCATTACGAGCTGCGACACCGTCTCTGGCGCGATGGCGGACGGGTCTCTCATCGGCTCATTAAGCTAAATACTCCCAAGCTGTTGTTGATATTTGAAAATTTAAAGCTAGTCGCTCAGTTAGTACATTCATAGAATGTTCTGTGACTTTGTGACCGATTTGGTGTAAGGAATCATTTGTGATGCAGCTAATACATGAACATGTTTGTTTAAGTGTTTTCTACGTTTTTTTCTTCTGCTTATCTGTTATCAGTTCTGAATTACATATAGACAGATTTCGGTGTTTTCTATGTAAAACGCGTAAGTTTGTAAAGATAAATAGATGTATGTTTCATCGGCCCAAGCAGTTGCTGATATAAAGGCAAGTCGCTCAGTAACCGTAAGGTTAGTAAAGTGTAAGACTCGTCAAGAAAGAGATTTTAATATAAACATTTCCTTCTAATTTTATAAATGCGCGATTTTGTGAAGAAAGATGGATATTTATTGTTCCTTCAGTCAACGAATTTGAATGATTTGTGGCACACTTGTTTTAAATATAGAACAGGAAAAATATATTATATTAGTGCATGCGGAGAAAGCTGCGCAGTAGTGTTCTTCCTTGCGGTTCACTTTTTCGCATTGAACTAGACGTTTTCCCGTCAAAAAATAGCTTTCCCAGAGTCTCACTCTATTTCTATTCAAAGTTTAGGACACACTTTCTCATTTATAATATATTTAGGGGTTGTCCGCCAACTGAGTTACTTAAAAATATTTGGACCAATCTTCATGCGAATGGCATTCCTTTAATAACACCTGGGAAAATAGGCCGTACCCGTCTGATGATACTCAGTCAATGTGCTCTTTGCTGCAGGCTACCATAATATACGAGTACATTGCTGGAACACAGCCAAAGCTAATATGTCAGCATATTTTACCTGTGGAGGTTGCAACCAATAAGTCGGGGATAGAAAAAAACTTTCTAAGACATTAATGTGAGTTTGTTGGCAATCCTTTCAGGATATAATTTAAATATTATCAACACATATATCCCAAGTTTTAAAAAACAGAAACTTGACATATTTTTTCCTTTTCTAGTGAAGGTAAGCACTAAAATAGTTTAGGGGTTAAAAAGTGGCAGTAAGATTATAATGAAAACTACGAGGTTATGAAATCTTGTGGATAAAAATAGGCAATGTAAGAACTTACTTTTATTTCAATTGTTTATAGTATTGAATTTGGATGGTATATATCTTTAATGCGCTGTTTCTTATTAATCTTGTTCGTCGTGAGGCTGAATAAAAAATAAATAGCAAAAAACATGAAATATGTCCTAGTTTATAACTTTGATGATCTCTTCCACCGTCCTCTGGCTTTACACAACTGCGACGGACTTCTAACAAGTTTGTCCCTTGTTCTTATTGTTTTTGCGATAACTTCCGAGTCCTGATTACAAATTCGCTCCGGGAAAATAATGAAGTTCCAAGACTTGATCAAGCGACGCGAAAATATTTGGATACTTCGCAAATTAATATTTATTGTGTTTCCCGACGCCTTCAAAGTTATTCTAAGCTGATTGTTATACTTGAACAAACAAATTAAAATTTGACTTACGTGTTGGCGTGGGAGAAAATAATAACTTTCTTACTTAAATATAAATAAACATTCAGAAAAAAAAAACATCATCACTTTCACGTTTATGAACACATATCTGGCATATTATTTGGTATTTGACATCATAACACAATTTAAAAAAAATTAACGCCTCACCGAAGTATTATCTGGATTATTCCCGACTGCCCCTATCAAATCTGCCTTCAGTAGGGGCAGTCGAAACTTTTAACGAGGCTAAAAGAAGAAACCTTCAAATCATCATAGAATTAAAAGCATGCGAAATTAAATTCACAATAAAATTCTCAAAGTAGAAAACACTGGTCTACTTTTAAGCGGGAAATTTTAGTTCGCAAAATGCAATTTAGAAACAACGAGTTTCGCGTAATTAAAATTTAAGAGTGGCACAGAAATTAAGGAGGAAAACGTATTTTTTCGCGCAGAGACTAATGAAAAATTCCTGCGTGAGCCGCGACAGGCAATCTTGTCCCGTTCGAGCACTCTTCACAAGTAGTTTTCGTTGGAGGACGTTTCATTTTACACCGAAACGGTGTCATTACTTGTAAATGATAAAATAACGTGTGCTTTTTCTACCTTTTTCTGCCTCGTATTTTTTTTATAGTTTGACCACTATTACATGCAGTGTGTACAAAATGTTCTGTGTTTATACGTGAATGATTCTAGTTTACAAAATTTAACTTTTTGCCTGTTGCTGTGGATTAAATGGTTGAAAACATTAACTTAGGTTTAGTTTATATCAAATTAAGCCTAAAATATTTTTTTCAGGTCCAGTTTTTTTGTTTTTGATTTTTATTATTTCTATGCATATATTAGTCGATAACGTGCGTATTTGACTGTTTGTATCTAAATATTTGGTGTTTCTGAGATAGAAGTAACAAAAATGATTAAGCTTAAACATTCTTAATCATTTTTGTTACTTATACGGACAATTTTTTAAAATTTGTATAGATATTATGTTTCAAAATACCAATTTTAAATATTTTGGAATGTGCTTGGAAAATAACAAATTTTGGGCATCTGATTGCGTTTGTAAATCGTGGATTTAATATTTAGGTTTATAGGAAAGTAGAAGTAAAGGTTCTTTTTTATTTAAAACACCAGACTTTTGGAATGATCCAAAAAATCATCTAGACTGCTGTTACCTTGGTAGCGCTAAGTTCATGCTACGGCTGTGAAGGCTGAAATCACTAAAAATCGAGGTAAATGCCAGAACCCAAGTACGATATGACGTGTTCAGCATCCAATTTAACATTCACCTGAATTTCAGTGCCTAAAAATATAGCTGGACTCTTAGAGCAAGTCAGTAAAGGACTAAAGCACATCTCCCATTGATTCTGATTTTTAAAGTTTGTCAGGTGAGCCAAAATGCTTTTCACAAAATAATTTGAATGATTTTTAAGAACATTTGAATATTTCTAAACAAGCTTCAGAATTATTGGCATCGGTTATAAAGAAAAAAATCGTTTTTTCCAAGAACTAGAATAACGTTTTATCGCGCAAGTAAAAATTATTTCGTTGTTATTTTTCGAACCAATGGGATGCAAATGAGCTTAGAATTTCAATTCCTCTATGGTCACCTGAACAGAATTCTGAAAAATTTAGGAAATATGAGCGAAGAGCAGGGAGAGCATATGCGTCAGGATTTACGTGTCATAAGGAACGTTATCTGGGTTATAAATACGATGTCTGACTATTGCTGGTCTCTGATACGCCTTTTTCCCAAGTCTTCACAATTAAAGAAGACATTTAAAGCCAAATTTTTGTTGAACTTAACAAATAACAAAGTTTAGAAAAAAAAATTTGGCAAATTACACGCTTTTTTCTGTCTGAAACGTATGTAGCTGAAACTCAAAAACTAGACCTGATAAAAAAAAACTACTAATAGTTTTGAATATAGTATAACACAAGTAGTCAACAACAGCTAAAAAAATTCCGGCAACAACTGTACTGTAAACTAGTGATTTGACTATATTAAGTATAAAAATACTTAGAACTCTAAATTCATTACTTAATATGTCAGTCACTAATCCCATCCCAGATTGGTTATGTTCCTGATTCTTGCATGTCCATAACAACTTTTTCAATCTTATGATAATTTCCCTCTACTCACCAGAAACACAAAAAGCTCCGGCAAGGACTCAGTCATGCTTATTATGGCAGCAGATTTTACCTGTTGGGATAATGTGTACCTAATCAGTGCTACCAACGAGTGCTAGAAATGATAAACTACAGATTTTTTAAACACATTAGATGTGAATTTGCTGAGAAAACATTATAAATAATATGAAATCTAATCCTACCATCAACCAAAACATCGTGATTTAACTAGAGTTGAGGTGATTAAAAATATTCCATTTAATCTAAGCGAATCGCATCTTTATTAACGTTTACACCAGCCATTGAATGATATTGTTATTCGATTCTGTTATTCGCAAAGGTAGGCACGTAGCCTATTCATCGGCAATGTCATTTTCCTGTAGACAAACATGGAAAAGTACTTTCTATGCAAATGACTGCGGTGTTATTACCACGGCCCGGGTACGTTTTGTGATAACGAATCACGAATGGGTGAACAATACCCCATGTTATGATGTTAAAGATAATTGATATAAGCACAGGATGTAGAATTAATTACAATCAGCGAAATGTTAAACAAGTTCATTGCAAAAGCAAACTGTAGTCATTTGGAAAGTTCCATTAATGTAAATTATATTTCTGTCAGTTAGAAATATCTACAGAACTCAATTGGCAGCGGGAAGAAGCAATTTTTGCTGCCCTTTAACCTTTAAATGACAGGGTCGTCAGGAAAAGTCAGAAATGTTAATGCAAATGCAAATCCTCATGCATACGAAAGCATATAAACACATGGGGTTCCGTTTGACATAATTATCTTTTCGTATCAAACTGTTTTAAAAAACTATGAGGGTAATGGGCATAGAGTTTAGTTTCTGTTATCTGTGGTAATGGGGAACACCGGTGCCTGCGTATTTACTTTTGGACCATTATTAAATCTTGAATAGTTTGTATACGGCCAATTGTTTTTAGCACATTTTTCAAACAACAAACATTCACAGCTCAAATTTTTGTTTTCGACGGAGGTATTTTTCCATTACTCAATCGTTTATTCCAGACTAATTATCACAATCATGCCAAAAACAAACCGGCACTCTCTCCATCGGAATCGGTTTCACATAAAAACAATCTGGCAGACAGGCTTTCTGCTAAATTAAACTTAGTCTGGGCAGAGATACGTTTAATCCCGGATAGTTTATCTTGCGAGGATCCGCATAATTCCAGCTCTGATCCGCGTGAAGGACCGGGGTCTCCAGAGACTTGTGGGAATACCGATCTATTTGCGCTGTTTGGTGAGAACTTTAAGAGTAATCATCCAATAAAGTTAAAGTATCATCCTCGTTAGGACATTCCAGAGGATAATACTTTATTTTATTGGCTGTCAACAATGTCAACAAATGTCATCGCAAAGATGGGTACTGGCTTCAGTCACTAGTAATCATAAACGCATTTATTGTGATTCTACCCTGGTGAGAACATTCACGATCAAGTGAACTGTATACTCGATAGGAATCTGAAAAAATCAATAGTCATATTTTACAATATTACTATTCTTTGACTCAAAAAATCTCATTGCAATTGCAGAAATAGTGGTGAATCACTACCCTTACTTTATTGAAACAGGGAACTAACAATAGGATTATTTAGAATAAACACTACGTTGATAACAAAATTAGAATTGCAAAAGAGACAAACACGAATGTAACTTAATAGGATTGCTGCAATTACGTTTCGGTCGGGTTAAGAATACCGACACATGATCTCTTCCTTCCGCACGTCAACAGCAACCCCACAGTTAGCCCACACGCATCTCAATCGCTCCCTTCCTCAATTCTCCACACGCGCCTCTATCTTGTTAAATTCCAATTGGACAAAGCCGTTCTTAAACCTACGGTTTTGAGGATTACTCACCCCAGAGCATGCTTTATCTGCGAACAATGGCAGCGATCTGTAATTACTTCCCCGCTACACATAACCAGGACTTCATTATCGGTATTTCCCTATTTTCTGGACAATATATGAGTTTCGAGGGCTCCTGTTATCGAGATCGCAAAACCTACTTCAAGAAGTAATGGTGCGATATTAATAAAAATATTGTTCGCAATAAACGCTTTGGATGACGTTTATAGACGTTTGCGACTGTTTAGATGGTTGTGGGGTGGCAGTAAACTTTGGTGAGTGCGTAAAATTCGATAGATCGTGGATGTCGCCATACTTTCATACTGTGATTTAAAATAGTCTTTCTATAGAAATAATAAATGAGCAGAAAGTTTATTAACAAAAACCTCTAATTTAAATTGGCATTGGCTTTTTTGTTTTGGCAACTGAATTGATACAATGGGGTTGTATACTTGTATATAAATATAAAGTTAACAAGGGTGACAAAAAATTACTTCGAAGACTAGTCCTTCTAATTGCAGCCGGAAATGGCATTTTTATATGGAAGCCTATACTTAGTTATCAATAATAAAATTTTTGTTATCTCACTCATAATTTAAATCGCTTAGCTAATATTTTTAACACCCCACTAGAGATGGGTCGAGGGCAAAAACAAATATGGACAGAATGGGCATAAACTTGGCATATTGGGCATAAATGAGTTTACGCCCAAATAAATGCCCGATTACTGGGCATAAAAACAAATAACTACAAGTTCTGAGAAATTATGCAGGAACTTAACTTTAAATGGAACTTAGTGTCAGTATTTTCGTAAATTAAAATAATTTTAATTAAATAATTAGTCTTGTTATAAAATCACAGTTGAAAGTTCGAATTATTTAGGTACAATTATAAAAAATAATCTTCATCATCATCATCAGCCTATATACGTTCCCACTGCTGGGACACAGGCCTTATCTCAATTGTGAGATAGTGTGAGCCATACTCCACCACGCTGTTGGCCTAGTGCGGGTTGGTGGAGGGGTGCGTAAGCAGGTGACCAACCTTAATGTCAGATATTATCAAGCCGCCAAAGGCCTCTGACTAGGTTTGACGACTAAAATCTACATTATAGTAGATATTAGCCAGGACCAACAGCTTAACGTGCCTTCCGAAGCACGGAGACGCTCGAAATAAATGTCACGAACTGTGGCCAGAATGGTCACCCATCCATTAACCGACCGCGGCGAGGGTAGCTTGACTTTCGTTATCGATAATAAACCAATGTCCAAGCAGCGCCACGAGCGCCTCAAAAAAAAAACTTAACTCTCGTTAATTACATAAATCTAGCGGTAGCGGTTACTCCCCCGGAACAGTCTTGCGCCCGCGTCACGTCGGCGTCATCGGCCGACACGATCGGTGAACCGAAGTATAGTTACAGTTACCACTCAAGTAGTAAAGCATACTCTAAGCTGTTAAATAAAGGAGATCATTCAGGCGCGATGTTCTGTAATGCGAGGACCTCGTGGTGAAGGAGAGATTTCGCTCGTATTACCATGAGCCGCTGTAAAAGCAGCACAAAGAAGTACATCTACCTGACCTTCCCCTGAATCCCTTTATAACCGGATGCTTACCGAGGGGATCCTAGTCAGACGAGGCTGAGTGTCATCAACCTGGTCTTCAAAGGCGAGTGATCAGTGCAGGAGTGCGACAGCTACCGCGGAATTTCGGTCATATCCCACACCATGAACTTTTTGAACGGATAGTTGACTCTTACATACGGCAGGTGTGTTCGTTCTTGGCGAGCCAATATGGCTTCAACCCCGGCTATGGAACCATGGATCCCGTTTTTGCATTAAGGATCGCCATGGAGAGATATAGAACAAGGGATACGCCTGTACATCTCCTATTTCTAGACATGGAGAAGGCCTTTGACTGTGTTATTTGTGCGATAATCTGGTGTGTATTCTTCTTTCCTTAACAGGCCATTGATGTCGAAGTGCTGGTAGGGGAAAAAAGATTGAAGTGCAAAAGTATTTTTCTAAAATCTATTTGCAGAATAAATTATTTCTTTCATTTCATTTCATTTCATTGCGATCCAACGGGGTTCCTGAGGCTTATTTTGACGTAATCCACTATATGTACCGCGATTTCTTTTTGCAGTTCGAACCGCTGTTGGGGGCAAAAAACCCTTTCCCACTACTATCGGAGTCCACTTCCACCCTAAGCCAATTCCTGTTTAGTATAACTTGGTTTAGAGCGATCAAACAACTTCCGTGCCAAGTAACTATTGCTAGTTTTAACAATATGTACAATTACTTTTTGTTGGCCGGCACTTCCAGCAGTCAATAAATGTATGAATATGATGAATCATCGAACAAGTTTAAATAACTTGGTTCAGAGCGATCCTACAACTTCCGTGCTATATTAACTATTACTTCAAATGGCTAGTTCTAACAATATGTACAATTAGTTTTTGTTGGCCGGCACTTTCAGAAATCAGTAAAATGTATGAAAAAAGTGAATCTTAGAACTTGTATAACTTGGTTCAGAGCGATCCTACAACTTTCGTGACATATTAACTATTGCTTTAAATGGCTAGTTCTATCGATACGTACTATTTTTTTTTGTTGGCTGGCACTTTCACAAAAGTCCCAAAAAATGACCTCCTTTCTTATGGTTTATTGCAATATATTAGGTATAGTTAAATGTTTTTATGAATTTACCTTTTCTGCGCACATAATTAAAGCTATCAGAATGATTTTTTAAATAAAATTTGTGTTACAGTTTTTGCCCTGACCAAGGGCATTTATTCGGCGTAAACGGGCATTTATCCGGCGTTTATTCAATACGCCCAATATGCCAGGGCATAAACCCATCTCTACACCCCACCAATATGTAACTTCATTGACCCTGTTTAATATTTTGTTACTATAAAGTATCTAGGTGTCACTATTAGGTTTTTATTAGAGATGGGCCGACTATTCGCCGACTAGTCGGGAAAGCCGACTATTCGGCACCATTCGCCGACTATTCGGCAATGCCGACTATTCGGCAAAATTCACCGACTATTCGGCAAAATTTATACCATATAATATATTATAATATTATTCAGCACCTTCAATATTAACAAAGAATGTTCACACGCGCGATTTTTTCTTCGACGTTTCGTGACTATTATGGTTATGGCAGATGATTGAGAGTCATACTTGTGAATAGGTGCTACCTTTAGGAATTGGTCTGCTGAACCCAATCTGTTCTTGAAATATATACACGAAAACTATAACTATAACTTAGTTAAATAAATAGATAATAACCCTACCTAATGTCGTACTCGGTAGCAATCTCATACAATATACAAAACAGGAAATGGACTGACTGACGGACAATCAACGCCCAGCCTAAACTACAAGACCTAAGAAAATGAAATTTTGTACAGGGATTCTTTATAATGCGTGAGCTTCCACTAAAAAGGGTTTTTTGAAAATTCACCTCCCAAGGGGGTAAAAAGAGGGGTTTAAGAGGGGAAGTTTGTATTCATGAAACTCCGTCATTTTAAAAGTCACAGGCTTAAAATTTGGGAAGTAAATTTTTGGTTGGGTGTTTCAAACAAAAAGGGACTTTTGGAAATTCACCTCCAAGGTTAACGCTTCACCTTTAGTAGTACTATCGATTCATATAAGTAATTGTTCTGGGCCGGTGACTGTCCGCGACGCAGCTAGTACTATTGGTTCGAGTTTCGTCTATCACAATCGTAAAACTTTTGATTTGACTAAAAAAACTTCATTAATCTATTGTACTACTAAGATTGTACTACTAAGACTCATTTTACTGCGGGAAAACAACGCGACTAAAACGTCACGCAGTAATAATCGGCACTGCCGAATAGTCGGCCGACTATTCGGCAATTTGAAAACCGAATAGTCGGCTAGTCGGTTAGTCGGCAAATACTATAGTCGGCCCATCACTAGTTTTTATAGATCCTTACATTTTGAAGCCCATTTAATATAATCGTCGCTAAAATATTTAAACGCTTTGATTTACTTTTTTAACCGACTTCAAAAAAGGAGGAGGTTATATGTTCGACTGTATGTATTTTTTTTTTTTTTTTTTTTTTTATGTATGTCCGTCGATTTCTCCGTCAATTGTGGACCGATTTAAATAATTCTTTTTTTATTTGAAAGTGCATAGTTTCGAGGTGGTCCCATTGTCACCATGTCAGGATCTGATGATGGGATCCCGGAAAAATCAAGGGAAAACCTCAAATTTTATAGGCAGCGCCTACGCGTTACTTGTTTTTTCTGAAGCCATTCAAGTTTTTGCGTCCGATAGACATCATTTTATGTTGATGAGCTGATGATGGAAGGTACAACTCCTTAACGGTTAGGAGTTAGGGGATAATTCTTTCAGTATTGTAGGAATATGTGGACCGTTAGTTGTATTTCATGTACTTTTGCAGCTAAGGTGATGATGGAAAGTACAACTCCTTAACGGTTAGGAGTTAGGGGATAATTCTTTCAGTGTTGTAGGAATATGTGGAACGTTAGTTGTATTTCATGTACTTTTGCAGCTAAGCTGATGATTACCCGGGGATGGGCTGGTCACTAGCCAATAAGGTTAGCACCGGCTCGTCCTAATCGGGTGTGAAGGAGAAACCGGGGGAGTGTAGTGGGTAGCGGACGCTTCGGTCTCGAGTCCCACACACGGCCGCGGGTCTAGCTAGCCTGCGGTTATGGTGCATAAACGCATTCTCCTCCTACCCATGGTGCTGAACACTTAATGAATACCTAATATTATTATTTATTATCAAATAATACAATTCTACTCGTATTTTCGCTATCATTATTATGAAAGAGTTTTACTCACTACCTACGTGTTATTCACACTAAAAATAGAAAAATAAACAAACTTTTTTTTTTTAAAAATTAAACCGACTTCAAAAAAAAAAAGAAACAAAAAAAACTACCTAAAAAACTGAAAAGCAAAAAATAATTTTAATAAGACATTCATCAAATGCGCTTATTGTCTAAGCCTATTAATTAAATTGTATTTTACGTGCTAGGTAGGTACCTACTAATCTGTTTGAAGTCGGTGCCAAGCCAAAGGTAATAAAAATGATAATATATAATAATATTATGTATTATAAAGGGTTACATAATAATCCGCGGACGTAGGTACGTAATCTGGGTACCTACTATTTGGCTTGGCACCGACTTCAAACAGATTAGTAGGTACCTACCTAGCACGTAAAATACAATTTAATTAATAGGCTTAGACAATAAGCGCATTTGATGAATGTCTTATTAAAATTATTTTTTGCTTTTCAGTTTTTTAGGTAGTTTTTTTTGTTTCTTTTTTTTTTTGAAGTCGGTTTATTATCTATATGGAAGTAAAATAATGAGTTACAACAACCAATTAAAATGCTCGCTACGTCAATCATATGTACGTAGTCTCTTCCTGATGCAGTTTTTACCTATTTTCCAACCGCATTCGTACTAGGAAAGCAGGGGCAGAGCATATGCGAGTCTATGGTAGGACAAGAAGTGAATAATGTGCCCTATTTTGGCGAAGGCTTCAAACTGGATCAGTAACTTATGGGCAGCGCTACAAAGTAGCTTAGGTAAAGTAGTGGTCTGTTGGTTGGTAAGATTGGGAATTAGATGTTAAAGCGATTTGAAGTCTTTCGGTTCAGATGAGTTAGTAATTCAATGGAGCCAAAGTTAAAATAAAATAGATATTAACCACTCAACGCCGAACCGGCACTCGCGTGCCGCTTAACAATCATAGAACTACAATTAACAATAGATTTTCTATTGTGTCTGGTGTTCCAGGGCTAGAAGGATTAAATAGTTTAAATCAAATAACCAGGCTTGTCAAATCTGGGATCATCACAGTCGAAGCAGACCCTGAGCTCCATACTGGGGTCCCTGGGGAGTCCCGTGCTACAAGGGTCACTGGTTGTGGCGGGAGGCCAGTCTAAACTCCTGTCGTCTGAATATGTCGTCTTTAAGTCGTCATGTATGGGTTTAATATAAAATGCTAATAAAAATGTCAATCATTCTGTAAAAAAAATGAAAAAATACTGGATGCAATCGGAAATACGCTGAGAATATGATGATGATTAAATAGTTTAAATAAAGAAACATTATAGATTTGCAAAGCAATTCCTCTGCAAACAGTATTCTTCTGTGTCAATGTAAGCTGGCGAATAACTGTCCATTCTGGGAGTTAGCATCCTCACACACCTCCGACCACAGCCGTGTACAGAATATTTATATCGTCAATACTTTTATTTAGTAGGTACATGACATAATGAAAAAAACTATACTTACGATAAATAGATACTAAACAAATCTATGGTGTCGAGGTAAAAAAGAAATAATACACTTGGACTTTTCACTAGGTGCAAATAAAGAAAAGCTCATGTGTTTCATTAAAAAATTTCATGTAATGTTAATTGTTTGACACATCTTTTTTTTCCTGGACACCACAGAAAGATCTTTATCTTGATTGATCTTTTTAACATTTTCTAACCCTTAATCTCGACAAAGACTATATTGAATACAAACAAACAAATAATCAAATCTTTCCTCTTTATAATATTAGTATAGACATTCATACATCGCCATTTAGCCTCAAACTTAGCATTAGCTTGTGCTATGGTTTTTTTTTTAAAACCATATTGTACTTGCGCGCATAACCATAATATAGCCTGTGAAGGTGTTACCTAACTGGGAAGTCGGACACTTGGAATTCTTACCCCTGACCCAAGACAGGAATCGAACCTACGACCTCTAGAGGCAGCTATGCCAGTATTTCTTTGAGTTTTAGTTACTATTTTTATCCTTCAACAAACTAAACTCCGTAAAATTAAGTATGTTGTTTGAGTGGGTCCGGCCGTTATGCCCCCATTCCGGGTTGCCCCCGGCCGGTATGCCCCCACTGTTTAACGGCAAACTGGAACAAATTTACTTAAAATTGTGGGGGCATACCGGCCGGGGGCAAACCGGAATGGGGGCATAACGGCCGGACCCGTTTGAGTACCGAGATTTAATGGACTTAAATCGTGATCGACGTTTCAAAGATGACATCAACATTGTTTTTAACGCGCACTTTACTAACCTTTTTGTAGGAGGTCTTTGTAACTACTATATTCTCTCGCTATTAGTAAAACCACTACCAACCGCTCGTCTAGCGTTGCGGGGTTAGTTCAGAACACGTGCTTCCCAATCGAGCGCCTCGGAACATACGGGAACAGGGCTGGCACTTGAGAAATATTGCACTTTAATCTATATTGTATGCAAGATTAAAAACTACTTTGGAGCAGCTCCAACCTCTCTGGGAAACTGGAAGAAATGTTTTAGGACTTTTTCGTTTGAGCTTTTTGTAATTTTACATAACTTTGTTATTGAAAATGTACTTAGGGTGTTACATTGAATGAAAAACCCGCTGGTAGAATTTCAAATGGAGGATGGATTGTATTGATAATATTAATTTTATAAACATTTTGGCGATTGGAAAGAGTAAGCGAGTTTCTTGAAAGATAGCTATGATAAGGAAACATTCCGAATACGGTTGTAGAGTCATTATTTAACATTTGGTAAATTGACATTCTTTTATTAAGGTGGTTACATTCCCTCTAATATGGTTGAGTGAAATTATGGCTGGCACATACGTCATACTTGTGCTGCAGGTGCCACCTTTGGGCACTGGTCTTCCAGGGCTCACGGATTTTTCTCGATTATAGTCTCATTCTTATACTTTATACTGTATGGAAAAGAGTAACTGTCGAGTTTCTTGCCGGTTCTTCTCGGCAGATGACTGCATTCCGAAGCCGGTGGTAGAGTCACTCTGTAATTGACGATTCATAAATACTTGATACAAGTTTACATGAATAAAGAATATTTTGATTTTGATTTTTGATTTTTTTAAGCATCTTCCAAGCCTATACACAAATAAAGATTTTATATTTTTGTATGCTTCTTATGCCACCGTCTTAAAAATAGAGGAAGAAATTACTGCTATTCCTGGCTCAGAAAAAACATGCCCCAGACCTATATTATATTACCCAGTAGCTTAGTGCAGTCACGATTATGTTAATAGTAGAGATAATTAAGAAATAAAAATCAAATAGAACATTTACATTAATTATCCATATTATGACATTGTTACCTCAGTTTACATTATCTTATCTACGCATAATTAGGATAGGTACAATGAATCGGCTTCCAGAACATTTAGGATTAGCATGTTAATTGTGTCTAATTAATTAACAATTTAAATCAGTGTTAGTAGAGAATAGATGTGTTACAGTGAAGGTAGTTAGTTCGAATCCTACTGAATAAACATTTATGTGATTTACATTTTCTGTTCAGTCTGTGTCTGAATATTATTTGTATTTAATGTATTTTTGGTTCCTTCGTTGATTCTGATACCCACAACAAAAGTGCCCAAGCTACCTATTTTGTTTGGGATCATAATTAAATTTATCAATGCATATTGTGATGTTGTCCGATAATATAAGACTGTAAAAGATAAAAAATAACATTAACCAGAACTACCGTGCCTTTATAAATATTTAAAAAGGCACGTTATTATTAGCACCAACAGCCTACTGAAGACTGTCGCGGCGAGACTGGACGTAGACAGTGCTATAATGCAGCACTGGACTCGCGTCCAGCTCGTCAAAGACAGTAAAATTCGTGTCAACCATTTTGTGTACTAACATAGCTTGTAAGATTATTGTTACTAACACTATAAGGACCCTGGTGTCTTTTTATTTTATTTTATTATAACACATTTTGAAAATCGATCCCTTCAAATAACGCCTGAACCAGCTTATCTAATCTATGAAATAACACCTTCAGAAGCTTTACTTATTTTGTGGTTAGATGACGCTCTATGAAAATCACCCAACGATTTCTATCACAATGATAAATAATTCTCATCATTAATAAATAATTAATACATTAACCAGATACCATTCTTTTAAATTAACAATGACCACGGACGCCGATAAGCCACAGTTGAACAAACGAAAATAACAATCCATTGGTCATTATACACTGAGTTCAAACAAAAAATGTATTGCCCCATTAATCACATCTACCTGATTTATTTAATTAACATGGTTTGGCTATTACGTATGTACTCTGTTTGTTTTGGACATTCCCAATCGAATCTAAATAATAGTAGGTATATAAAATACTTTCTTTTTTTGTGGCACGGCAGGCTAATAAAACTTTCGACCTTACGTGGGACTCGGGAGCAGGAACTAAATGATGTTCGACTACTAAAAAAATTACTGAATCTGCTTGTTCAAAACTTACATACATACATATATTTATGACAATCTTGATCCACCACAAGAAAAAAATATTATAAAAACAAACCTGTCTTGACAGTTACAAAAAATATACTAGTAGCACTACATAGTGTTATATTATTATCTGTGGTTGTATTATTTTAGCTATCAGGATTATTTTATTTATTATCATTTAATCACATCTGACTGACTTAATTACACCCTCAAAATGTTTAAAAATAATCACGCCATTATTAACAATAGATCACACGCACCTCTCCCCTAATCAGCTTCTAGACGTTTCCTTCGCTCCACATTACATTAGAAACTCGTGTACGCATTAAATAAAACACGGAAGGACTTCGCATGCATCTAAACTGCTAATTCACCCTCCCTAGTTAATTAGATTAAAACAAAGCCAGCCCTGCTACATTTACCCATCATTAGACCACCACGCCCAATATTTTTTGCCAGAAAAAACGTAACACGTCCCATCGCACCAATTTATGGGAATACATCAGATAACGCACGCCGAGCAATAAAAACTAGGAACCAGACGCGATCCCCATAAAGAGTGTTTGATAAAAAATAACGGCCCATAATAATGAAGTACGACGGCAATTAAATATCATGGGACAAAAAGTTCGCAGTCGGTAGGATTCGAACCTACGCTCCCAGAGGGAATCTGATTTCTAGTCAGACGCCTTAACCGCTCGGCCACGACTGCCGTGAGAGAAGTGGCGAAATTGTGCAACTTACACCAAGACCAAGTGGTCTTGTATCATCTTGCATCTAAATAATAAATTGCTCTACTTTCAATCTACTTTGTAATTGTCATAATTTGATTATTATTGAATAATATAGATAATAATTTACGTATGTACGAGTAACAACATTTTAATCAATTCTATTGCAATATAATATTTTCTGATAAAAGTGTATTTTAGCGCGATCACAATACGTTCGATTCGTTGTTTTAATGTCTTGGATTCGTTCCAAAACGCAACATCCCTCCAGATTTCTCGCTTGATAAATCTTTTGTTTGCACAATCCGTAATGTACGAATTGTTTCGTAAACATAATAATTTATTCTATCGACAAAAAAAGGCGAGTTCGAACCTAAGGCACAAAAAATAATTTTATATCAATTTTTAGAATTAATCAACATGACAAGAATAGACTTAACTTTGTATGAGAT
This sequence comes from Mecyna flavalis, assembly GCA_949319885.1. NCBI lineage: Eukaryota > Metazoa > Arthropoda > Insecta > Lepidoptera > Crambidae > Mecyna > Mecyna flavalis. Next base: position 16,808,617 of record OX439426.1, read on the forward strand.
ATTATATTATATGTATCGTTTAACAAAGAAGACTTCTTTGTCAGAGAAAATTAACGTAACGAAAAATATAATTATTTTTTAGAGAAGTATAAAAGTGTTACTGACACAATAATACAGTATGTGTAGGCAAATAGAAATATGTAATAGCAAATATGTCAATATTTATTTCATTAATAGCATATAAATATTTGTTTATTTAAATAATTAGTTATTGCTAGATGGCGATCAAACTTTAAACTAAGCAAAACAAGCTTGCTATTGGACCCAGACCAATACAAACAAAAATGTACACAATTAAGTACCTATTTGTGCAGGAAATGAACTCTGGTGTTGTAACCGATTTGTCGAAGTAGGTAGTAGACCAATTTTAGTAATAAATCTTTATTGCGCAAATATACAAGTACAGTTTATCCTAACAATCAATATTATGACTCTTTATGAATATTATGACATCTTTATGAAAGGTCCATTACCTACTAAGGTTGTTGTGTCCAGATTATACAGCGAACGGAGAGGGCACAAGGTGCGAATTAAACATTAGAAGTGAAAAGTTCACACGCTAATTTTATATTTATGATCTTACCACATAGCAAATAATAACTTAAATTGCCGTAAAGTATTTTCTAGAGAGAATCATGACACCGCTGGCATTCAGCGTAAGACAGATAATGCACTTAGCGATGTTTAATTTTTTTATCCGAAATGTCGGGAGTCTGGACCACTTTTGAAGAAGATTACATTGCATACATCAACTCTACATAATTTCTGCATGGTGATCAGGGTCACTGCTATAAAAGTTCACACGAAAGGCTATTCAGATACCGTACTGCTACCGGTCGGACCTTTCATATCTCTAATTTACATAATTTATTTATCATTTACCACACTTCTTAACTGCTCATCAGCCTTAGAAAGTTGCGTTAATACTCCGATCTGCAAATAAATGACTCATTCCTAGAAAGATTAACTATAAATGACGTTTTGTCCAAATATGCTTAAAAATTTCACGGATAATAAGAAGAAGTCGAATCTGTCATATTGTTTTGTTGTGTTTTTTATATAAAAGAGCAAGCACACGAGCAAATTTAACATCTAATAAGAGGTCACTAATATCTATGGACATCGAAAGGACGATGCGTTTCCTGCCTTTGATAAAAGAATGCAGAAATAATAGTGTCTGAATACTCTGAATGGGTTACCGACTATAAATCTCCACTGTGGCCATCTTCATCGCAACCGATGTAGACCAGATCCAGACCGTGTAGCTCTGAGCGGGAATCGCTCAAGTGCTCCCAGCCAGTTGCTCCCCGCATTCGCTTGGAAAGCAAAGCAGCACTCCTTAGTGTCCTTAGGGGGCGTGAGGCCACCTCATACTGACGCCACCACCAGCAGCCCCAGGGTACCCATTTAGGGGGTTTGAATCCTTGGGGGGGGGGGGGGGGGGGAGTAGTTGCTTTCTTACGCTCTCAACCACAGCCATGCATATTAAAAAATTTACAAATACCTATATGTTGTAATTTGGGCTTCATGCAAACCATTGATAACTCTTCACTTAAATGCATTAATCCAATAAATAAGCAATTAATAACGTCTGTAAATTACAGCCCTATCTATTTGCGGCTAATACTTAATTGTCCCATTTAAAAACCCAACAAGTAGACTTTTTCAATTTTCAAATTATATTATCAGAATGTTTCAAGTATCTAGATTATTAGAACATTTAATCATTTTAATCTACACCAAGTTATGAATGTAAAAATCATCCAATATTAAATTAAATCTAATCTCAGATCGGCAATAGGTTCGGAACTTCGGACCTATGTAGCTTCAAAGTTAACTTTAGTGATCATCGGCAATTGAAAGATAAATATTCGCTTCATAATCTTAAACTAAAAATAAAATATTCTCATTTTAGAGGAGAAAGAGTACAAAAATAATTCGAAGTAAGGAATCTTTTCAATCATTTAGTGCAATAAAAAAAAAAAAAAGAAATTTGGACAGACAAACGACCCTGGCTACTATGGGCACTTAGCAAGTAATCACTACGTTTTTCGCAGTACACTGTATTTTTTTACAATTATGTTTTTATTTTTAAGCTTGTACGCGATTCAATAAAACTTGCTATGTTACAGACGGGTAGGACGATGTTTGTAATAACTAATAAATTGATTTGAGAAAAGTTCCATTGCATAATTATGTAATTATCTAATTAACAATGTAACAATTATTTGTACCGTTCATATCTCCTAGTAAATCACTTCAGACACAGCTTCAGACCTGCTAACTAGTCATACAAGTTTTTTTCGCCCGATTGTGACGTTATCACTTCGAACGTACAAAGTTCTTTACTGTATTATAATTTCGTCCCGTCCACACGTGGCGCCGTGGCTTAGTTGGTTAAAGCGCCTGTCTAGTAAACAGGAGATCACGAGTTCGAATCTCGTCGGGGCCTAAGTGGTTATTAATATTTTTTGTAATGTTTTTATAGTAATTTCAAGGAGATTTTTTATTTCTGTGCATTTTACAAGAGGCGCAGTTGGCTTAGTTGGTTAAAGCGCCTGTCTAGTAAACAGAAGATCACGAGTTCGAATCTCGTCGGGGCCTAAGTTGCTATCAACATTTTTAAAACAATTTTAAATGTAATGCGAGGCAGTTTTAAATATTTCATTAATTGTTTAAAAGGCGCCATGGCTTTTGGTTAAAGCGCCTATCTAGTAAACAGGAGATCACGAGTTTGAATCTCGTCGGGGCCTTAGAAGATTTTTTTACGGGTTTATAATTTAATACGTGGGTGATTCTGGCGGAAGCTTTTAACTAAAATAAGACTTCTTACTATGCAGATCATAAAATGCGGGTGAATTACTATATGGCCAATTCAATGACCGGCCCATAACATTTCAAACCGATCTGCTCTCATGGAAAAGTTCTGCTAATATGGAAATTATTTTTGTTATCAAAACAGTTCTGCAATCATTCAAACAGTTTTACCACAGGTTTTACTATCGTGGAAAGATATCTACTATCATGATAACAGTTCATCTATAATAAAACAGTTCTGCTTTCATGGAAACTAGTGTCCGACCGAAGGTTCGGTTTCGGTTTCGGTTTCGGCCGAGTTTCGGCCAAAAATCAAGTTTCGGCGGCAGTTTCGGTTTCGGCCAAAATTGGCCGAAACTTTTGCCGAAACCGAAACTGATTTCGGAAGTTGTCGTGCACGCTCGCCTAACTTCGTTTCTCGCGGCAACGCTTTGGCGGCGGCGCACCTGTTTGGGAATTATTGTCTTGCGTCGTCGTTCGGATAGCTCTGTAGCAACACAACATAGTCAGTGCGTTAAACAGTAACAATTAGTGATTCGATTATTGATAACTGATAAACATTTTTGCTATGAGAACTTGTTTTTTGTATTATCTATAGGTATTAAAAAGAGGAAAGATTTGTTGTTTGTTTGTATTGAATAGAGTCAGAAACTACTGAACTGATTTGAATAATCTTTCACTATTTGAAAGCCACACTATCCCCGGGTGACATAGAATACTTTTTCCCGGAAATGTGAGGGGAAGGCAAGGCAAAATATTTGAAAAAGGAATTACGCGCGGGTGAAACCGCGGGCAAAAGGCTAGTATACTATACATACATATAAATGGGAGAAAATGGACTGACAGAATGAGTTCCTGACTGATAGCCAACGCCCAGCCCAAAACACAAGACCCAGGAACTTGAAATTTCGTACAAGGATTTTTTAAATAGCGTAAGTTCCCACTAAGAAGGGGTTTTTCGAAATTAACCCCAAGGGGGTAAAAAGAGGGTTGGAAAATTGTATAAAACTTTGTCATTTTTAAAAGTTACAGTCTTAAAATTCGTGAAGTATTATTTTTAGTTTGGTGTCAGCTTCAAATAAAAAGGTGTTATTGAAAACTTTCAAAAACGAAAAAAAAAACATCCCCAAGGGAGTAAATTAGGGGTTGAAAAATAAAATTTTCTAAATTTGTACAGGGGTTCTTTATAATGTGTAAGCTCCCACTAAGAAAGGGTTTTTGAATATTTCACTCCTCAAGGGTGTTAAAAAGTGGTTTAATTTTTTTACTTTAAATTTAAAAGCGTGCTTTATAATGTGTAAGTTTCCACTAAGAAGGGGATTTTGGAAGTTACCTAGAGGGTTTCATAGTGGTTTTAAGTGTAGCCTACGCCAGCGAAGCCAGGGGCGGAAGTCTAGTATTAAATAAATGATTACAACAAAATTAATATACTGTGATTCTATTTCATGTCCCAATTAATGCAGAATAATGGGTAAAATGCACCAATTTTCAATATTTTAAGGAATTTTATTCTTGACCACGTGAGTTTCGGTTTCGGTTTCGGTTTCGGCCGAAACTGAAGCCACGGCCGAATATTCGGTTACGGTTTCGGTTTCGGCCGGAAAACCAGTTTCGGTCGGACTCTAATGGAAACAGTTCTACTATCTAGAAACAGTAATGCTGTCACGGAAAAGGCGCTGTTCTTGGAAACTGTTATAATATCATGAAAACAGTTCTTCTATATTGGAAACAGTTCTTCATTAAGGAAATGATTTTGCTACCATGGACACAATTCTGCTGTTAAGGAAACAGTTATGCCATCATTGAAACAATTTTACTATCATGGAAACAGTTCTTTAATCATGGAAACTGTTCTACTCACGGAATTGTTTTTTATTCTGTGGTTCTACTACCATGGAAACCACGGAATAAAAAACAAGGAAACAGTTATACCATCATGGAAAAAAATTCTACTATCATGGAAAAAATTCTACTATCATGGAAAAAGTTCTACTAACACGGTAACAGTTCTGCCATCATTAAAACAGTTTTGCTATCATGGAAATAGTTATGTCATCCTTGACACAGTTCTGCCATCATTGAAACAGTTCTGCCAGTATGGAAATTCTGCTATCAACTGCTAATGCGCAACTGCTGGTTATGGTGTAAATCGTAAATAGAAGGTGATTAATTCTTTTTATTACTACACACCCGTACGTAGCAATGGGCGAACCGTATGTTTAAGTAAAATATGTTTTAGAATCCTTCAGTAATATTATTTAAATTCCTTTGAACTCTTCTAATCGTTTAAAGGTACATATTATACTTTGCTTATTGTGCTGACATGCTCCAGTTTTATTGTCTCAATACCTGCATTACGTGTAACATCTATCCCACCAAAAACATTCTGTAAAAAAACTAGCCAAGTCTCGATGGAGCTGCTTGTTTATCTCTAAAAAGTAATGAAATCTAGACATAGTCGTGCCAAGTCTAAGGTTCCTTACTGCGATTTCTTTATTATTATAGTTAATGTTGTGTGACTTGGCCGTTGAAGGGCCAGACGGCCAAACGGACCTGCAACTCAACTTCGAAGGGCCAAATCAGACACTAGCGTCCAATTACCAATACCAGTATGGGCTATTATCTCGCTTAACAAACATAGGTAGTTACAACAGATATAACATTACATGTAAACAATGGCAGATTGGTGCAATGGAGTAATGGAGCACCTGGTTTTGTACCCTTGTGTACCCTTCAACGGCCAAGTCACACAACATTAACTATAATAATAAAGAAATCGCAGTAAGGAACCTTAGACTTGGCACGACTATGTCTAGATTTCATTACTTTTTAGAGATAAACAAGCAGCTCCATCGAGACTTGGCTAGTTTTTTTACAGAATGTTTTTGGTGGGATTTCACTTCTTTTTGTAGGAACGTGGGCATATTGATTTATTTTGTATCTATTTGGAATGAGACGTTTCCCGTGAGATTTTTTTAGCCTATGTCCTGTTCCACGTTATAAACTATACCTGTGCCAAATTTCATGTGGATTGGATTGATAATGTACTATCCCATCCCCCCACCTCCCCCTCCCATTAATATCCCCATCCCCCTCCCACCCCCCCTCTCATCTCCTTTCCCCCCTCCCATCTCTCTTCCCCCTCTCATCGCCCCTCCCATCCCCCTTCCCCCTCCCATCCCCCCTACTCCCCCTCCCATATACTATCCCCACCCCCCCAGCTACCCCTCCCGTCCCCCCTTCCATCTCCCTTCACCCTCCTCTTCCCCCCTCCCCCTACCCCTACCATCCCCCTTTCCCTCCCATCCCCCCACCACCACTAAATGAAGCGGCTCACTAAGTTGAGTATTTTTTGTAAAGGCGGTATATGTCGATCTCTAATAGTTTGGTTGGGCTCTTGTGTTTTCTAATCAGGGTCACCAGGTACTCCAGATCTTCGAATATACTAGTTTTTATAGTTTTCCCTTTATGTAGCCATTAAACCCTAACTCTGTACCAAATTTCAGCTCTCTGAGTTTATGGGAAGTACTAGTTCTATTTTGATGATCATCAGTGAGTGAGTGAGTGAGTCAGTGAGTGTCTGTCATAAATGCGAAACTTTGCTTTCGCTTATCTTCGGAACTAAATGACTTACAGCCTTGAAATTTTGTATTCTAAGTATGTGATTATAGCTTACTAAATGACGAAAATTTCTGCGTTCTGGTCTTATCCAGAGGTTCTCAAATAGGGGCCTGAAAACGCGGCGAAATGGTTCCAGTAAAGGATGGTACGGCAGTGTTTGCTTCGCGCTCGACTTGGCGGGGGCACTGCCGTGCCCCCAGATCCATCCATGTAATGTTATTTTTATGTTAAGGCATTATCAAAAAAATCTAGTTCGGTTTGAAAAGTTCCTGTCATACAGGTTGGGAATTGAACCCTGGAACTCTGGAATACAACCTATTGCTCAGATTTATTAAATTAAGATTGACTATTCACAAGCGCTTTATGTAGTATTGCCTATAAGAATTAAGATATTTTTTATTTTCATTTTTATTATGTTCGTTATTTATAAACAGATATCATAACACCTACGCTTTTTTGATAAATGACGAACAATAAGCTGATAAAAGTAGAAGTGACTCAGTCAAGAATGTACAGTCGACAGCACACCAGACTACCCTAACTAATCTGTCAAATTTATCTAACCAATTTTCAGCTTTATTTACTTTACATAGAGTTCTCTTTCAATTGAGAATTTTTGACAGATTAGGGGAGGTTGATCTGCTGCCATCCGTACAAAATCATCATTATTATCGGCCAAAAACGTCCACTGCTGGACAAAGGTCTCCACCAGGATTCCTCTAGGATTTCCAAACTGGTCGACCGATGACCTAGTAAAATTACGGGAACCATTGGATGCGGGTCTAGCAGGATGTAGGGATACAAGTAAAAAAATGTAATAAGTTCGAATATCACTCGTATATTCACATTTCTGTATAATTAATATTTACACATGTACAAACATTACAATAGCGCCCCAAGTAACGATGTTGAAAAACCGACTGAAATAGACGACTTTTTATAGTACAGTCAGCGCCAAAATGATCGGACCGTTCAAAACCTACCAAAAATATCTGAACAAAAATCTCTCTTAGCACAATACTTTTAGGTTAGATTTAGGTTGTTTGAGAACAAATTACAACAAACGATATTTATCATTCAAACAACTAATGAAAATGCACCTTTACGTCTTAACGTAAGGTTGATTTTTGTCAAATGTTTAGATATTTTTGGTGGTTTTGAACGCTTAGATCATTTTGACGCTAACTGTACAAGTAATCAACCCAGAGTAATTTTTTTTACAATCAATGTAAAACCATATAACTGATTGATAAATGGTTCAAAATGTATTGGAGAAACTTTACAGTTTGAAGTATGGTGTACTGAGTACATAGTATGTACACTAAAGAGACAGGAAAATATTAACAATAATAGTTAGATCTTGAAACAAACTTGAGTATCAATACAAGCTATAGATTTTACTTCTGATGACTACGAGAGTAACTGTTTACAATACGATAACATAATAATAATTATATTTTAAGTTCTTAAAATTATGGTCTTGTATTCCATTCGTTTCAAATGCAGTGTTTTCAGAAGCATTCTTCTACAGCTTGTATACCAGTAAAACTATGGAACTTTATACAAACAGTAGAAAGTTCGACGGCCCTCACGTATTCGTTTTGTTGCACTAAATAGAAAGTGGAGAAAAATATAAATATAAACATATTATAATAAATTAAATAGCGATTTAGAAAATAATTGAAGGTATACAAATCTGAACGTAATTTATTTTAGAGCTTTGTCTCTACTTGCAATTCGTGCAATAAAACGAAAGCGAAAGACGGCGAAATTGAAAGAAAAACAAGAATCTGAACTAGGCAGAAATCATATTCATTGAATTATTTACGAGAATATATCTGTATCTAAAATAAAATACTTTAAATTAAAAGTGAATTTCTCTCCCAAATGTGAAAATGATAAATCAAAAAATAATCAATGTGTGTTATTTATTACAAACAGGCAATGTTACCACTCTTTGTTATTACCAAAGAAAAACTACAGTAAAAAATTGTCAGTAAAACCTTTTTTTAAATAGTTGTTTACTCTTGATTGGTTTAAATTAGAAGACACAAAGTAACAAAAAACGCCCATATAAGGTAAAATTAAGAAAAAGGTCAAAAATATATAATTTAAAATAAAACCGCTGATCAAAAGCAAATCTTCGTTCATTACCATGTGTATTTCAATATTACAATAACGTCATAATGTTGGTAATAAGATTCGAGAGCAACCTGCTCACATTTGAAATTAATTGAAAAAATAATAAATTAATTTTTTAATCAAATATTTAAATTGGAATCACAAAAAGAAATCAATCATCAAGGTAAATAAACAAAATCATCTAAAAATTGGAACAATAAAATTCGCTTGTGTATTTCGTTTGACCCATCATAGTTCGGGCTATTTGTTCTCGCCTCGCACATGGCAGATGCCACAGATAACAGCACAATAGCCTGTCACAGTGACAGAGAACAGATGATCGATACGAGAATTGTGACACACGCCGAAATGACAACAAATCTACAACACAATAGAAATCGAGTGACACGATATTCTGGGTTCATTGTTTCGTGGTAGAGCACGATCGAGATATTTTTTACTTCAATAAAATATTTATTTAAAAATCACTAGTCTGTTAATCAGCATCAGCTGTAATTAATTTATAATTATAATTTATTTCTCCTATCGAACTTCGGTACGACTTTGTCACTAAGTGGTACTGCTGATCTTCGTATTTCGAACCTTTGTATTCAACATTAAATCTCAAAAAAGTGTTAAAAGGTCTATTACTTTTGTCCATCGCATAAATATGAGACTTGGGCTAAAAGAAATACATATAAGGAAGAGGCAATTTTTGATACATACACAACGAATTTAATATCGTTGTACATACATCTAAATAATGTAAGTAAGTATTACGTGTATTACAATTAGAGCTATAAAGTTATTAAATTGATGCTATTCCAGTCTTAATGAGTACTTTAATAAACCAGTTGAACACTTATAAACATCTAAATCTTTCATAAAATCTGAGGCACATTCAATATACGTATCATACAGTACAATCGTGTAATATAACTAATATTTACACAAATACTCTCTTATAATCTAATATGGCAGTAATGAGGTTTCAAACAATAATTACAGTAATTAATGTCAACGGTTACACGCTTAAAATATTCATCTATAATGAAGTGGCAATAGAAATATTGTTTTAAGTTTCAAATATTGCAAATTATCCGCTTAATCCTTCCTCAAAATATGTAGCAATAAGACGACTTACAATAATCACAGGTTAGTTTCTGCCTTTCCAAGGATAAAAATCGGTCAGGCTGTTATCCATATACAAATATTCTTAGTAATTTCTAATAATGTGAACATAAAAAGAATTTATAACCTTGTTATGTTTCTACTAGAATCACTGGAAAAGTATTTGTAAAAATAAAACAATACCTCCATTGTAAATATGCAGCAAAGATGAATAGAGAAAACATGTGACCGTTGATTATAAATAAACTCTAATAATTTACAATTTAATAAACATTTTATAAAAAATCAGTCTCTTTGAAATTTTCACTTCACCTCTTCACAAGTCACAAACAAAAAATCACTAAAGTCATCGAAGATCTTGTGCTTTTCACATAAGGCCTCTTTTACGTCTCTAGAAGATTTATCTCACTTATATTTTGACTTTCACGTAAAATTTTATTATTATTGTCGTCTTTGGGATGTCTTTTAATAGTCTAGAAGGGAATGGTTTTAGACGAATCTGGTCAGCTGTGTGTGGAAGTCCCTTAAGAAGATTTGAAGCTGTGGCAGTGTCGGCCGATCATCGGGCGACATCGCCCAACAGTACGCCATCACCGCAAACCTAAGAAACAATAATAATCCATGAGACTTGTATAACTTTGCCTAAATTCTCGTTGCCAAAGACAGCATTTATTGTCAGATCCAGGAATAATTTTACTTGATATTACAAAGTTACTGATGTAGAAGAATTAAAAATAGGCGCTGGTAAAATATCAAACATGGCCACATTTCGTTAATTAAACAACATAAAAGAAATTTTCTTGTCTGAATATAATAAAAAAATACCTCAATAACAACGAACTTGAAGAATAAATAATGGCTAAAACAAAGTTAGTTCAGGAAAAGTTTTAAAGAGATTATTTCCAGTCGTATAAAACAAGGAAGATAAAATTAAGAAGACTTACAATTCATCTGGACAATTCGCTGGCTGTTGTAACCGGTAGCCATCCCTCAAATAGGCCGCTACTTCGAAGGGGTCCACCTCGGCGTAGGGCTGGTGCGCCAGAGTCGTCAGCTCCCACAGCAGCACCCCCAACGCCCACACGTCCGCCGCTGGACTGAACTGCCTCTTGGTCAGAGATTCTAGCGCCAGCCACTTGATTGGCCTGTTTTCGTTGTCTCCTAAGCAGTGGTAATCGGCAGGGAAGAGATCTCGTGATAAAGCGTTGTCAGCAATCATCACACGAAGATTTTCATCCACTCTGTTGATAAAATATAATCGTCAGTATACTGAAGAGATTTGGGAATATCTTTTAACGGAATTAGTTATTATTGTTTTCATACTTACATGCAATTTCTAGCAGCAATATCTTTGTGCAAGACATGCTGTGAGTGAAGATACAACAGGCCATCCAATGCATGTAATGCCATCCGGACGACATGTTGGGTCGTCAAAGGCGGTGGAGGAGCGCCTCCCTGAGCTCCTCCTACGGTCACTCCCCGACAAGCCAAAAGGAACTGCTTAAGATTCCTCCATCCAGCACCCCAGGGGTACAACAAGAAAGGAGCCGTTTGGTCCTCGATACTGACGCCCAAAACAGATAGCACTCTTTCGTGATGCAGTCCATAAAGCATGCATCCTTCTTGCAGGAGAAGTGAAACCTAAAACAATGAGCAACAATAAGAGAAATGTCATATAACACACAGAGAAGAACCGACAGTTGTATATATGTTTATATCACTTAATATTTACCTGGACTTGAGAAGCGTGTTCAGCAACAGTCTTAACGAGCACTTCTTGTTCCCTTCCGTCCTCATCGGCATAAGTTCCTCTATAAACTCGGCCGAATGTCCCTTCCATCGCTACTGATCGTAGACGTACACGACATCTTTGGATAGTCAGTTCTGCTATTCTCTGCTGAAGGTCTCTCGCTCTCTCTTCAGCCGCTGCTGCGGGAAGGGATGTGGGTCGTCGGTAGCTGGTATAACTGGCGGCGGACTTGCACGAAGAATCAGGTAAGAATGCGTGCGCATCCTGCTCATCGCTGCGTGCCCTGCGAAGTTTTCTGGCTCGAGCTCTGCAAGCAGCTGCAGCGACGGCTGCTATGAGAAGTGCCCCGCCAGCACAACCAGCTCCCGCGTAGAATATATCAGCAGATGTCTGTGAGTGAGGGACGCTGTCTACTCGGACTGCCGGACGAGGTGCGTCTTTGAGACAGATTTTCCTTCGACGGAAATGTAGAGTTGTTGAAGAGGAACCCGTCGAGACGTTGAGGGATATTGTGATGTCTACTTCCGCAGCGACGGTGTGCGTACACGGCAGCGTCACTTGCCACGTTTGGGGTTCCGTCGGCACGAAGCCCTCGCTTGTAATATTGAATTCCGGCGTGTGCATTGCTTCAGAGTGCGATACCACTTCGACGTGTAAAGTGTATGGTAACTGCAACAAAAGAAAACATCCGTTATTCAAAGGATAATAAGAAAAGTATGCAGTAGCACTGTACATCTGTCGATTATAAAACAAATTGTCCATTAGGGTGCTGAGCTGGGTGGGATGAATGTTTATAATACATGGCACATTCCTAACGGTCGTTCCATCACGATATAACAGTATCAGTTCGCTCAATTGACGAGCGACAGCACGCCAAGTGACCCTAAATGGACCGAATAGCCCTGTTTACGGTATGCCGTGTCAGCGGGATCAAATGTCGAGTCGACAACTACCCGGCGTGAGATCACGACCAACGCTCCTTTTACTTGCACCACAAATACGGCTTGGACTCGAACACTTTCAACAAGCTACATTTGCAGAACATGCAAATGTATACGAGTATATACGTAGACGCTAGGACAGGCAATCATTCAATGTGCTTTATGTTTCCCTTATGCGAATGACACACGCAGCGTCGAGCTTCGCACATGTTAATGTTATGTGCTGCTATCTCTAATTCGTTATAAAGCTAGTTAAATATGTTGATCATGAAACGGTCATTAGAGTAATCACAAGGCGGTGTACCGCGGTCGTTTAAACAAACATTATTCGCCGCGGGCTCTTTGGCCGGCACCTCAGAAGCCGCGTACATTACGAAGGCAGAGCGGCTCGTGAGGCGCGTAGGTGCGACAGCGAAGCCGCTAATTAAATATTATCACTACAGTCGGTGCGTACAGACAATGCGATCGCTCATCGGCGCTAGTTAACCGGTTACCAAATATTTGCTCTAGTCAAAGGCGCCGCCGGGCAAATAAGGGAGACGAGCGGAGGGCCGATCTGATAGCGCCGGCCGCTCGGAGCTGCCGAGATGCTGATAAGGCCGAAGCCGCAAGACAAGATCGCAACCGCAGCATATTTCCAACCTTTTACTTTGCCTAGCGAATCTTAACGAATTTAAATTTCTGTCTGCCCCATGCCGCTAATATACATAAGCGCACATGCTGACTACATTCAAAACGGTCGAAACATCTCGCTCTGCGGAGACTGAGAGCGTTTCTTATGACTTGCAAATAACGTCCTAAATAAGCAGATGTTTATTTGACAAGATCACTGAACTCGTTTGCGTTGGGATGCACGATTTTTGAAATGTGAATGTTGAAGACTTTTGTGCTCCGTCCGAAGCCGAATGTAACAAGCTCGTCTCACTTGCGTCGGCGGCGGATAAAATAAATAAATGCACATAATATTTGGTTAGTGATGCAGGGCACAGGATGTAAAGCAAATAAAAGAGGCCCAGCGTCGTGATTCGCCGCCGGAATATTTGCATAGGAGGCGGTCTAATTTGAATTAGAAGTATACAAATGTGAAGACGAAAATAAATATCCGGCTAATCAATCAAACGTCGGACAGAATTAAACCCGTAGGTACGACGCCGGCTGCCGTCGAGATTATTCCGTGGCTCGATACGTTATCACTATCAGTGTACTTTGTGACCTATCGGATTTAGAAGCTACCGCTGTAACCCGCGGTATTACCATATGAATGAGTTGTTTGCGAAGCTGAGGGTAAACAAGCCAACTTCGGAACGGACTTGGAAAAAATAAAACTTTCCTTCTCTTCCTGCCTTTACAAGTTAATTACGGCGGAAGTTACTGCGGAGAGCGCGGAACGTCTACAAAGTAATCTATAAAATATTCTGTAAAAAATATCTCGGAGGCGCAGAGAAAAACTGGTTAATTGAAGTGAAGACACGCATTATTTTAGACCAGAGCAATCGCTGGCTGTGTAATCCGTGCTCATGGATAAATTAGTATTCACCTCATGCAGAAGATTACCATAATGGTGCGATTGTTTCATAGAATCGATTGTTCAGTTTAAGCAGGGAGCCATGTAATATATTGCTTTAGACTTTTAAATATCTTACCGGACGAATACACATGGCGAAAAGCTTGAGTAACGAACAAAAAGTTGCATATGATCACGTATGATGGTGCTTTAGCATAATTCAAGTATTATAATTATGTTTAATGTAAGTACTGAAACTCAAGCTGACTAATAAATAAGTAAGTAATAGTCCATTAATGTCTGATTGCGAGGCCAAGTTTTTTTACTCCCGCTCCATCGAGTAGCAGCCTTTGCCTAAACGGGTAACTTTATGGTCAGATAATGTGATATAGAGAATATAATACATATAACACTAGCCTTCCGCCCGCAGCTTCGCCCTGCTTATAAGAGGTTTTCCCGCAAGAGTGCATAATTTTCCGGGATAAGAAGTAGCATGAGTTATTTTCGACAAAATCACAATATCGGTCTATTGCTCCGTTGCGAAACCAAAACACTTCTATTTTTGTTAGACTATTAAGTAAACACTTTATTTGTTGATAAAAAGTAATCTATCTTTGCCCAAGGTCTAGTCTATCGGTAATTCGGTATACCTATAAATCGGATCGGTGATTGCGCGGCGTAAAAACGCAACAGACAGACAAAGTTACTTTCCTGATTGAATTGTTAGTACGGCATGGATAACTCATTTCATCAATATCAATAAATCAATTTCGTGAAGTACCTTCGTTATCGATTCTGATTGGGTAATATATTTTTAATAATGAAATACAGTATGTCACCCTAAATGGTGATCATTACATTCATACTTCTCTCTGGATCCTGCAAATATGGGCTAATAGGTTTGATGTTGCAAAAAAAATTATGGAAAAATGTCTCTGCTTCAATTCAAGGATCTGTTAATTATATTATAATTTTCATTTCTACTTAAGTTAAATCTTTCGTAGCTATATTGATTAAGACGTTATTTGTGTGTGTGTGCTGTGCTAACAATTGTTTATATTATCATACTTTCCCTGAAGCAGAAGTACAGCCAAAGCGACTGTGGCAACAAACAAAAGACCTCATGTTATTATGTCTATCCGTCAACACCCATCACGCTTAACCACTAGAAACTTCTAGCTTCTTTTCAGTAAACGGAAGCACATATTCAAAGAATTGTTAAAGAAGAGTATATCTCTTACCGGTCTCCTGGTAAGGCTTTGCCACGTGAAGTGTAACTCGCCAATCGTAGCTGGTACTGGCACCACGAAGTTGAGAGCATAGAAGTTGATCTGACCATCGCGCACGTAGAAAAGCTCTGCCGTTAGACCTGCGGACAAAGAAATTTAGATTTTATTACTTATCAAATAGAAGTCACAAAATTAGAGGCTACCATACTTTGACTGACTCGACTGCATGCGCGCACCGAGATTTGGGTGCGAATCAAACACCCAGGACAAACATTTGTGGTGGTTCTATGTCACATACACACTTAGGTGATTAAAGTACCTATATTTATGTGACATACAATTTTTCATATCCATATTCCATTACATTAAGAGCTTAAGCTAGTATCTATTTTACATATTATGAATAACTAGCCGTCCGCCCGCGGTTTCACCCGCGCGTAATTTCCCCCCTTCCCTCCACATTTCCGGGATAAAAAGTACCCAATGTCACACTTGGATAGTGTAGCTTTCCAACAGTGAAAGAATTATTTAAATCGGTTTAGTATTTTCGGAGCCTATTCAATACAAACAATCCTCCTCATACATTATCGTAAAACCCTTAAATACCCCTATAGTCTATTTCACACTTGTTTAATGTAATCATTTATGGTCGGCACAAATTAAAATACGCGGCAATCTTTGGACAAGTTCTTATTTAATAAAAGTCACTTCCAAAAACTTGTTTACATTAGAATACCTTCGTAAATAGATTCCTGTTTCGCATATTTGTGTGATTATTTTTATATGTTTCTTTTTAGCCTTAAAAATACCTACATACATTAGACATAAACGAGGCTAATAATAGGCTCTAAAATCAGTAATATCACGTGACTCCGATCGCTTTAAGTAATTACACTAATTAATTACCAATCCAATACAGTAAAGTTTTACAAGTCGTAGAATGTTCTAAGTAGCCAGAAAACAACATCATATCTCGTGGTCAATCTTAAAGTCCTTTTAAGTGGAAGGTAGCTTGCCATATGCTCCTCCAAGATACATCTCTAAGTATATTTTTTCACGAGTTCCCATGATACGCGGTATCTCGGACAGGTGGCGGTGGCGGCGCCTTTGTGCGCGTGCTTTGATCTCGCCGCATTGTGCGCGTGCGCAATGCGCATTCAACTTTTTGTCAGGATTCCGCGTGTTATTGATGCGTACTGATTTTCGGTACTACTCACTTCTCAATAGGTATCCTGCGTCTGAAATTCTAAACTTTTTTTCGAGTAATAACAATACAGATATGAATATGAATAAAAAAAAAAGGTTTAGTAATGCTGTTTATATTGGATCGATAAATAAGTTTTTTAACTTATATGTTAGCTGAATTAAAATAATATCTTACACAACTGCTTAGGCAACAGGCGAAAAAATAAAAGGCGGTTCTAAATGTTTTTTAAGTCATTTCAATTGGAAGTACGAGTAGGTAGGTACACGTAAGGCAAAAATTACCTGTTGAGGGATACTTCACACGCAAAAATCCCACAATGTGTTGCTGATATTAATTTTACGCCCTGGGCTCCTGGTAGGTACTGTAGGATCGTCTCACGAAAATTAGAAGACACAACTGAGCTCGTGTCTTGTAAAAAGTTGCACTATTACTGTCGTAGTAATGAGATGTGTTTATTTGTTTACATAATAAATCATTCAGTATATAGATTGATTTTGCACGTGTTTGCAACAAAGGAACCGTTTGTAAATATCGTAAATATGTAGTATCTTCATAATTGTGTCAGTATAATTGACCATGCTCTCATATCATATAAATAAACATACTACTGGAAACATTGTTGTGTTATACATACATGTACACATCAAAGAATAATGTACATTTTTTTAATTATAATTTTCAAAAGTTAAGGTGGTTAGAGTCGCAGTGTTCTTCCATTCTTTGTAACATATACAAACTAAACTTTTTTTTACTAATAGTTACATTCGTTATATGAAATTCCGTTAAAATTAAAACAGAAAAATCCTACTTGTACCTAATTCGTTTCAAAACGATCAGTAAAGCTGTTTTGATAGTAGAAATAGACACCCAAATATTTGTTTGCTTAGATATTATATCAAAATCAGCTTCAATCTATTCTGGTTAAGGTTCGAATTTCAACAATGCTAAACTGAATTGTACAGTAAGAAATTCTCTAGCGATGAGTCAATGTAATAATTAATTTATTCCGCCTATTTATTCACAACTTCCTCTATGTATATCAGCCAATGTTATTAGTCGCTATGAATTCTTATGTTATGGCACTCCTAATACGATCGCCGTAGTCCACACACTGCCCATAAGCTGTTTCTTCGAAATAGTTTTTCCCTTCTCACTAAGGACCAGTGGTGTCAGGTTGCATGATGTATACCATAAAAGACACGAGTTACCTTTTTGGTATCAAATGGCCGCATTAAAGCACCTATCACGGCTATGTTAACAGCTCAGATGTTCGTCTTTACAGCTGACACTAGTCTATAAATCTTTTGTGTTTATAGGTTTCTTCATTTAAGAATATCTATTAACTACCTACATACACTACACCAAAAAGAAACACAACAAACAAATTAATTTAATTTGATTACTATGGTTTACCAGCAAAACTTCTAAGCTTTTAAAGAAGAGATTATTAACTTATTTAAAAAGTGTGATTACATTGGGAGAACAATATTAATTTTTAAGACTGAAATAAGTAAGATATTTGAAATAAGTAACGTACGAATGCAAAATGCATAGAAAATAAAAAAAATATAAAATAGACTTAAAACAAAGAAAACAAAAGACAGAACATCATAAAGTTCTATAGTCATTGAACAACATCACATTCAAGATAAAAATCGCAGCCTCGCGAAACACCTCTTGAAAGTGACAGAAAAGAAATTGTACATCGCATACATTTTGCATTGCAATTAAGATTATGTCAAGATCCACAAGAAAAAGGATAAACACGAATCACTTAACAGTAAATTGTAACGTACACCACACAAAGGGATAATCGTAATTTAGTAAACCCGCGCCGTGGTACAGTCATGAATATTTTTATTTTAGTCCTAATACTCGTGAACAAGTTTGAAAATGACCGGTTCCACATAAATAAGGAAACAGGATTCACGTTACCGACGATCCCAGCGTAACGGCGATGTTATTAACACTATAATCGTTAAATATTAATGCCCTATCTAAACATGTTTGTACATATTCCACGATATACCGCTCATGCAAATGAGACACCGAAACGTTCATACGCACGATTAAATTAATAATTTTAACGCCGTTTACTGCTATTTGTTTATTCGAGAAGCGATAACCGACGATTAACTGCTAACGAGATACAATATACCACGGTGTCAACCGCATTTGCATACGACCCGGCTCCGATGCTCAAATTATAATTCCTGATGTACGACTCAGCCGAACCGATTTATGATACCCTATTACACGGCTACTATCCTTATTGTATTCTTAATTCTCTGAACAATCTCAACAAACAAGACGAAATTACTTCTAACAAGCTAAAGACCGGTTGTATCATATCGATGGTATCTTCACATCAGCACCAGACTTTTTAATAAATTGTTTCCTCGAACCGAGCTCTCCAGTTTAATAGCGGAGAACACGGAAGCTCTCCGGCACGAAATTCATCTACGAATTTTGATTAGGCAATAAAGATGTGACACAAGTTAGCCTGTAGCATTCCCACATAGGTAATAAGTGGCTGCACCGAGCTACCGTGCGGCTCCTTTGATGCGGCCGCGGCAAAAGGAATGAGACCACTTGATACGACAAATAACAAGAGATAACCAGCACCCGCCTCCGACGGCGCCCACCTTTTTTTGCTTACCCAACTAATTTCTTGAGCCCGAAACGGCTCTTCCGACTGTTATCGCAGGCTCCTTCGTAAATGCACTCCGAATAACCGATATGGAATAAATTATTAATAGACCCCTGCCCTTTGTGCGGGAGGAATATCGCGAGAAAAATCGCGTGTACCTCACCATTGACGCATTCTACATTCGCACCTTCGAATAAAGCTTTCATTACGTTCGTACAAAAACCCATTTGTAAGGAATAAAATAGAGCGACGAACAAAGGCCGCTGATATTTCGTATAGAAAGTTCCCCTTCAAGGCGTTGGGTAAGGATTTTAGGGTACAACAGGGGCATTATTGTGGAATTATGCGGACGAGGCGTGCAAGGAAATAAAACAAAATGCAGGTGTCGGTGGAAATAAATGCGTCGAGGTATGCACTTCAGCGCGTCGAGGGCTTGCGTCGCCAGCGGGAAATCTCCTACATTATTACTCCCACGTGCAAACATTTATCCGGGTAGAATAGAATATTAAGCGATGGCGACGAGACAACCGGAAAACCGCTAAATGTTAAGAATTTTACAACTTTACCACATCCCATAACTACGCGTGATAATGGTTATCATAAAATGAGTATACGATGTGTTAAGAATAGTATTGAATGCGTCGTAAAAATGTGTATTTAGGTAGTGCCTGTTGCAATGGCGACAGTTTTATAGGCTCTTTTACCGGAAAACATTGCTCTGGCGACGAAGGGACAGCACATGCCGGCGACTAATACGTCAGTCTGGCGATTAATCGCCTCATTTGGCGTTGAATGGCAGAGGATTCGTTGTTGTGAAGACGACTATAGTGTAGTTTACATTACACAGAATGCTCCGGCTCTGGCCGACGGAATTAGACGGTAGTAAATCTGCGACTCGCCTCGGGCTCGCGAACCAAATTTGTCCTGCTTACCGTAAACAGCTATAAATATTTTACAGAATCTAACAAACCTTACACACTTAGTATGAATTGGTATGCTTTTATTTGTAGAACAAAATATAGATATGTATGCATTGAAATGGCGAAAAGATGGCCATGGTTCGGAAACCTCAAATTATACCTTTACAAGTCCGAGCAATTGAAGCGTTGAAAATTGCGTAATAGCATTTACAAAAAAAAACCAACTCAGGTGTAGTCAGGTGTAAAACTTTGAGGTTTTCGGAATCACCGTTCCGGAAGCGAGGCGGGTAACGCGATCCCTTATTGTTGGGCTGTCTGTCTGTCCGTTGGGCTTTGTCCTTAACAAGATTTGCCCTTCATACTGAAGGTTCAAAGCTGATCCCCACAAAAGCTCCGAGAAATTAAAGCCCAACCTTTCCAAGGTGTGAAATCCTTGGACGTATTGTTTTGAATTTATTTACGGATATATCTTCAGTGTGATGCTATTCGTATTATACGGTGAAACATCAGCCTATTCATTTCTCACTTGAGGGCTAATTTCTCCATCATGAAACTGACCGCTGCAACTAGTATTTTAATTACAACGCTTGCCAACAATATGTACATAACTGATCTCGAACAACGCTGCTGTGTAGGAAAAATATAACTACCTAATTTACACCTAGGGGTTTGAGACGTCCTTGACCTGGCTGACGCTCGACCTATAGTTTCTATATTAGATATTGTTTGTCAATATATCTAGCTGACAAACAATTAGCCCGCTAGGTACGGGTCGTCTAGTTCTGTAGGAGACCGGCGCCATCAGTTAAGAAAACAGACTGTCTGCGAAAGCTAGACTTGTTTCTAATGAGTCTGCCCGCAGGCCGATCCTACGACATTGCGAGCCTTACTTGGCTAAACATGAATGTTAGAAAAGAGCCTGTTAGACGACCTTTTGTCTTAAGATACAAAGAGGAAAAAAATTAACTTAATACACAAATTTTTATTTTTTCATTATAGAAGCTGCTTACTTTTGAATAAGCTATTTGTTTTATTTCTTACTAAACGGTAATAATCATTTAGTAAAAAATAAAATATACACGCGCTTCACCTCATTGAAATCACGTTATTTCGTACATTACAATACCATTAAGTTATGAGCAAGATAAATAAAATAAAATAAAAAAGCAAGCCATCCCTTAAAGAGGCGTGTTTATCATTAAAGAATAAATCACCCACATTTTATGTAGTGTAGTCTGAATTTCCCCAAGCAAAATCAAGGTGTAAATATAAGAAGTAAGTGTTTTGAGGGAGCGGAGGGAGGAAGGCCACCGTCTCAGGATTCTCGGGGAGGATAATGTGCGTAATAATCGCCACCATACTTCACCGAGGCGCTGTTACACATGCCATTTATCCTGGCACCCCTACATCGTATTTAATTACACCGTAATACAATTACACGTGTGCAAACATTACACAAATTCACTGAATTAATTAAAACGCCTTGACCTATTCACTTTACACTCGCAACACCTTTAAACAAAATTTTTATTAGCACAAAATTAACAAGAATTCAGAATAATCTTACGATCTTTTGATTGCGCAAACAAAGTGTGAGGTTACAACGCATGGAGGACGGTCGTTTATATGCATAATCCCAGCGTATTGACTTAATTAGTTAAGCTTGTTTTGCTTTCATTGAAAAATAAGAGATCAAAGGTTTCTTATGACATTTATAGCTGTTTATATTAGAAACTTCATTAAGAGAGCGTCTGCGGCGCGTGGAGCGACGCGATTGTGTCGCAAAGGAGATTTTAAAATGCCAGAGCTTATCGTCGCGTTGATGGATGCTGGTTTTTGCCCGCGTGCCCGACCCAGGGACTAATCCCGACGAATTACTTTGACAGTCGGAACCTTTCCTCGTTTTTTGCCGCAAACCAGATGCGCATCGTATGCTCCTCCTAATTATGTGCAGCGAGATAGAAACCGATCACGACTCAATTAGCTCTCAGCAATTAATCGTCCTGAGATTGACAGAGGAAAACAAATATACAGTGTAAATGTTATTATAATAATGCTATCAGTGGCCGTGTTAATAGTGTTGTAATATAACAAACATGACCCGCTAACGAGGCCCTGCGAGTGCAGCGACGACGGATTTATCCTCTGACACAGGCGAGTCGATGTAAACATTTGCCACCTGTCGCTAAATTACATCGCGAAAGAGTAAATATTATCGTTACAATAATAGCGCACGTTTTACACGCGCGGGCCCTATCACAACAGAGTCGTTCAATTCCCGTGTTTATGCTGCAGTCGGGTTGGTTACTCGCGAAATTGAACTCGGTTGTCTTGAAATTTATGACGTCACGTGCGAAACGCTCGGAGGAAATTAACTTCAGCGGAGTTATGCGCGCCTGGTACCGACACACGTCGACATCGGCTCAACTATTAATAAACACTGAATTCAAGTGCATTTGTCTCGAGTACGACTCAAAGCAATTGCATTAGTGATTTATTACATACTACAACCTATTCAGTTCTGAACGAGAAGCAATCACATAAAAGGTAAATATTTACTCCCAACCTACTTATCTATACTGGTACAACTGAAAGCAACCACAGTTAAATTTCGAATGCTACTATCAAAGTAGATTTGGAATGTTTCTCAATGTTCGAAAATATACAGCTTTCGAGTTATAATAGCGATCGTGGCCGCCCGAGGACTTCAAACAACGCAGACTTAGAACTTCGAACACCGCTATCCCTTCGAGAACAGAGCCAATCTAGTAGTAATTTACAAACTAACCCTTAGGCGGTAAACATCGAAAGCTACTCAACTCAAAGTAGGACAAAAAATAATGGCAGTCCCAAAGCGATGTGACAGACGATAGAGACCACGTTTAATAGAAAAAACACTAAGCACGAACATGGCCGTGACGTGTTTGTAAATGTCCCAGGATTATGCCCAACAAGCCTCGTATGAATTTGTTTCTTGTATCACTCAAATCCAATTACAAAGTCAAACCACGTGCACGTCTACAGAACAGACAGCTAACATTTCTCGAGCTTATCAGACAGATTAGGACAATCCTTTGGAGGTTATCGCACGGTAGCCGACCAAAAAAATAGATTCCTTATCGATCATGTCATTTCGATATGAGATTTATTTTCGTGCACCTTATCGGCGGTCGATAAAGATTATTCGAAATTATCAGTGCTACTGGACTTTCTTGTGTTTCCTTCGAGGAAAGGCCCAGGCAGATGTGTAAACAGTAAAGACACCTTTCCTGAAAACTCATGGTTTGTGTCAGTGCAATTCAAATAGAAACTGTGTGCCGAGTGGAGGTGTCCAATGACAAAACACACGAACACGCTTGTCAAATAGCGCTCACCAAATATTATCCCGCCGCCACACTGTATTATGTGGATTTGTACCAACATAACGTTCGTAGGGCACAGAAGTTGTTTGCTCTGGAACTTAGAAAGGTTATAAGGCTCGATGGGAGGAAAATGTCAGACCAGCATTAAATACTTTTTCGACGTTTTGACACGCGTGTTTGAATAACTTTCTACGAAATAAAGGGGGAACAATGCAACGTGAATGTTTAAAAAATCGTCCGTTGGGCGCAGCTTGAAGAGAGCAGTTTGTAAAGGGTGCTCGAGGAGGGCCCTCAAAAAGAGCGTCGACGGCAGCGCGCTTAACCTGCGCTGTTTACACCTCGCGAACACCTACACGTCATATTTTAACTGTGTTGAGATGGTCGGCGCATTATGCGCTAACGATACTCGCAAGCGCACCCCATCTACAACACGAATAATTTTTTATCCAAGCAAAACGGTTTAGCGAAATAAATGTTGATTTTACGAATAAGAATTCGACGTCGGCTAACTACATATTTAGCTACTATAAAATGTGGCATATATTCTTCGTGTTTAGAATGTTAATGTAAATTGTTTTCAGACATGAAATCGTTATATAACTCAAATAGTTTCGGCAGTTAAAACCGTAAAACCAACATCATGCTGACCACGCATCATTAACTTTCTCCAATGGTCAAGGCATCAGAATATTGTGTTAATAAAAGCACAAGTACAACCAGCCAACAAATGACAAAAACATAAGAAACTAAAGAGATTGGGTTGTCAAATGTCATTCGCACCGTACACATTCCATTCGGGACAGCATTTCACACTTCTGAATACGAATGAATTCCAAATTAAAAACACGGTGTCGTGTTACAGCGGCAGTTTAAATTAAATGCGTAATCGAATGGCCGAGCGCTTAATAAATTTAAAGCAATCTAAATGCCCATGCGCAACCGGGAATTATCGAATTGGCAACCGTTCGGGGCATAATTTACGGGGCCGCCGTCAGTCATGATGGAAATCATAAAATTTTTAACATCGCCCGTAAAGTAAACAATGGGAAAAAAGAGCAAATCATAAACGGCCGGTGCACTGGCGTGCCCTCCGGTGCCCGGCTCGCTTTCGCGTTATTTTTCAACTCTTACAAAATAAAATTGCGAATATCATAAAGTATCAGCCTCGCCACGAGTGCTGGAAAAAACTGAGGAAAAAACTTCACACAATTTAAAACGCTGAGTGCAATCTCGGTAGGAATCAACACACACAATTTGCATGTGACAAGTTTTTATTGGCGATGTAATTACTGCAAACGATTAAGACCGTTTTGTGATAAAATTCGCTTTAATCTGATAAGCGCTGGTTTATTAGATAACACATGTTAAGTTTCCACAATTTGTTATTCAAACCGGACAGGTAAAATATTAATCTTGTATAGGACTGCTGCTACTAACACATTTATTTTGAAAAGGCATTTAGAATTCTAAGAATTGTGAATTCGATTATAGGTACTAAGAAATCGAATAACGAACCAATCTTTTTATGTTTTAATATTAGAATTGGCTGACTTTTTGCGGATGATAAATGGCAATATTTATCATATCATGATGCGATAACATCAAAAATAAATACATAAGTTGCAGCAAATAAGGAAGACATTCGATAAGACTTGCATTTACAGTGATATGGTTAAATCTCATTGTATTTATAAGTACCTTTATAAATTGTTGCATAGCATATCTAAACGTTTTCGTAAATTTATTTTATTTATTAAAACATTCACAAACTTTCGCCTTCCTTAGGAAATCCCTGAATTTAACTATAAAAAAATCATGAGCAATTTGTCTTCTAGAACTAGGATAAGTGAATTGGCATTTTTTTTTGTATTTCGTACTATTTCTTTATTATTTTTCATGTTTTATTTAGGATTATTTTTGTGATTAAGTTCTTCATTTAGAGTGAATCAATTATCTACTATAGGAATTCCCAACTAGACAAAGTATTACACTGTAAATACAAGGCATTAGTTTAAGAGCCGTAGAATGACATAAGCTACTCTTTATCCCGGAAAACATTACATTCTTTTCGCGAAGCCGTGGGTTAAAACATACAGCATTATTCTTCACTGTGTACAAATTTATCGTTGACAAATCGTCAGCATCGATTTGGCAGACGAAACAATTACCAGCAATCAATTCCCTTAGTGATTAGTGGTCCGGATTGGCTGATATAATTGGGCCAGTAATTAAGCCATGTTTCCGTCGGGCTGGTTTCCGGAGGACAATCGCGCGTCTAATCGTTCCCGGTCCAGGCAATCCGACACGCGGTAACAAGCCGTGATGTAAGCTTACTAGACCAGAACATGACGTGCGTTAACAAGAGGCAAACAGGTTGATACTTACTATTAAACTTTTTAACAAACTTTTTAATCTGGGTAACAGGTCGTCGTGACGTGACTTAATTTGATATTCAATTACCCTGGGTAAAGTGAGAATTTATGTAATAGACGGTATAGTTAGCGGCATGTTTTTCGTAGATACAAAAAAAGTATAGTAATTATTGCTTGAAAAACAAAATAACATTAAGGATTTTAATTGTGTTTGACTGTACCACATTGTTTCAAACAAATAATAGAGCGAAACTTGGCACAAAACAAATAAATTGCGCGCACTTCAGTCAGAACTAAAATTTCCTCTAACATTTAAGTTTCAGGTGCAGTTTTTGAAACTTTTTTATTTGAGAGCGAGCACGTGAGTGGTATACAGCGGACGTGCACGCCATATTTACACCTGCCGTAAAACGAAACGTACCTGCGATGTGGGAACGTTTAAATATGCGTGTGATTCCAAACGAATAACAAACAAAAGTTTATTCAATTAATTTCCCAGCCATCGTCGCAGGATAACATCTGTTTTGAATATAAAATACACCAACACGTCCCTTGTTTAGAACCCCAATAAAAATGAGACCCACGACTGACGGTAACAAAAAACGGACAAAAACTGACTACACGTTCAGATCTCGAGTTTTGATCTAACGACCCTCAAGGATCCATTATTATTAATAACCGATGTCTAAATAAAACATACGACGGACATAAAAATATTGAATAAAAAAGGAAGATAACATATTTTCCAATACAAGACATTTATTAACACGGCCGAACGGTGGATCGAGATAAAACAAACATGGCGGGCGCGCGCGCGCATATAAACACGGAGTTTATCGTGGGAGGCTGTCACAACACGCGCCCATTGGCCGCGGCGGCGTGTGCGCCGCTGACGCATCGGTGAAAGCTCGAAGACACCCTGTAATACGACATATGAGATGATCTTATCACATAAAAGCATTCGAAGCCAGCGAAGCCTACGCAACCATAGCTTGTAGTCATTTCAATCCATGAATACTCAAACTCCAATAAATTGAATGTCATTGACGCGCCTCGGAACCGTTTACTTTTGAGAATTATGTAGATTTGTTAAATTTATTGAAGACGCTATCTAATCGAATATTCGATAAGAAGGAATCTTCAGAGATCTACAAGCGTAATGAGCGATTTGAATAAAAATAGTCTCGTTAAAAGCCGAAGATAAAATATAAACAAATTCAATGTTATTCGTATTCGTATTACAGATATCTAAGAACCACTAAATGATCAAAGTCACGTAGAGCAAAGAAATATGCAATTCAACCACAAATAATGGTCAAAACCGCTCTTCGTAACTAACTTCTCAAGATTCGATCCTATTAACCTCTTAAAAAAGCTATTCAAATGTAACAAGGCACTAATATGGTGGAAAGCGGTCGGCGCTCGGCACTCGGCGTTTATCAACAGAGCAAAACAACAAAGCAACGAGTCGTGATCCCCATCACTGATCCATCATCGGGCTGGCGGAGGAGATGGATTGCTTGTATTATCCCTGCGAGCACCTCCGGATAACCGGCCCAGTTTCAATTGCCGACGATCTGTTCGAGTCACCTTCGCTCCCTGCGCCATTTCAATTTTCCAACAAATCAACGTAACAAGCCCACTTATTCTCTAAAATGAGGCTCTTATACAAACATTACGTGTTATCGGCTGGATCTCGAATTCAGGTGATTTACCTAAGGTGATAGTTGAAGCAAGATTGCGAGATATCCTTAACAATGCCTCGTTATCCCCGATTAAAGCCAGAAATTCAACGAATTCTGTTACACCGAATGTAAAAATCCACCATGAGACCAGCGGTTGTAACATAATTAACGTTCTAACTAAGAATTATGAATCAGTTAATTGATATTATGAGCTGGGAAAGTTAAAATACTAGGGGAGTATAACCGTCGCGGGAGATACAAACACAACTTTATAATAACAGCATGCGGTGACTATAAATCAGAATTAAGGACGTTCACCAAAGAGCTACGGGTTTCGGCTCCGATTAAAGTTGAGTCGAAAACAAACAGGATCTTAGCCACGCCCAACGATTCTTTTTTAACCCTGCGGGCGCGTTCAGAGCTTTATTCCACCTGGTTGCTGCCCATTACAATTAGACGGGTCATTTTATACACCACTGCTACCGGTTCTAAGATAAAGGCCGGACAGCACGACACAGAAACTTTTTGTTTTCTTAATGACGTTAAAGTTCCCCTAAGTCACGACCACACGAACTAAGTTGAAAAATAAAAATAGCATTCGCGCCACGCGATTCAAAACTACGATCAGTTAAACGGTAACGTTCGGAAAATAAACGATGCGAGCGAGTTACAAGCAAAATAAAAAAGACAAATGAGCAGCGTCCGAATAAAATATACAGCTGTGGATTTAAACGGGCAGGAAAAATAGAGTACCGGCAATTGAAACAAACAAAGCTACGTGGGTAAACTCGTTAATGAGGCACCATGTAGGAGCCTTCCTAATGAATTATGGTGTGTCCTGAGCTCAGGATAGGAAACCACCGGCTCTAACTTACTGTTAACAAAACCGCACATGCCAGTAATTTAGGTTAACTCTCCACAACACCCAAGGGTGAGTGGTGAGGTGAGTAACGTGGAATTACCATACGGTCAATATTAACGTTCGCAAGTTCCGAACCCGCGAGAAACTTGCAAATAAAAACACAGAGCCGTAAAAGAGTAAAGTAAACATTTCCATTTGGTATATTCTCGTAAAGATTTCCGAGTTGGAATTGAATTTGCATTCGCAAAAAGAAGTGAGCAAGGCTTGCAGCGCCCACACCTCGCTCGCATGCTTGCATTCCTCTTTATTACCTACACGTCTCCTACGGCGCCGGCTGTCTGCCAAACGTTTTTATTTTATTCACAGAAGGTAACAATTCCAAAATTTATTGAAACGTTATGAATAAAGTTGGTATGAAACTGCAGTCGCGACTGTAAATCCGTATTGACTTTTATTGCGCATTATTTGCATGGAATTTCGTGTCGTATTCCGTCGTCCAGGTAAAAACGTGACTGTAGAGCACAATCGAGAATTTCCCCGCATCACGACGGTCATGAGATGTAATCGCAGCTCTAGTGGGACCTCGTACATGGTAATGTGGGCGCAGTCGCGAGATCGACGATACGCTCGCAACAATTAACCTAACAACCCTACGCTTCGTTAAAGTTAACGACCGAGATTCTACGGAGAATTGGAAAACTGTCATGGATGAAATACTTGCGAATTAAACTTATGTTTATAGTAGGATGAGTTTTTATGATTCTTCTTAATACTTGTCTATTTACGAGACACAAGCCTGTAAAATGAAGGCAATATAATAATGTAAAATGTAAGACAGAACTTCAGTATTTTTTTGATAGAACTTCAGACGATCTACAGAAATATGAGTTTATTATTCATACTCAAAATATAGCTCTCTGATTTATTTAGAAAGCAACACAACTAAGAACATTACTCATTCTGAAGAATGTAAAGGCAATAAATTAATATGTAATGTAGCATCCTTTATTATGATGGATAACACGACTGCTACAGAACAGAATGTGGCAGTATACACAAACGTCATAGTTTATTTGCCGCTTAAAAATCCACACCGAGTCGTAACGAGTCAAGTTACGATCGGTTAAATAAACGCAGAGTCCTATTAAGACGATTGGGAGCCCGGACCGTTCGTTAACACGGCCAGAAATAAAGTTCAACCCGATCGCGACGCGTAAATGTAGCGACCGGGAAAATGGGTTACGACGAGAAAGCAATTGATTCTAAGAAATCCTATTTGAGGGGCACCATAAGAAACTACTACCTACTTTATTGTTCCGAAATAAAGCATTCGATTCCTTAAACGGTAAGCCAGCGTAAATATGATCACCTTTAGCGAGTCATGACGACCACTGTAGAACAACCAAACATTCTTCAGTACACACCTTCGAACGGATTCGACTAATATTTGTACTGTTCGACTGCTTCCCAAAAGTGTATTTTCTTATTCAACATCTACCGTTCAACGCTTGCGAGGGTGTCACGATGATGTTTGCTCAAACAAGTCCTCAGTTTGTACTAGGTAGCGGGCGAATGTAAGAGTTTTCGTTTCGAAACCACAGAATGACGATGAAATTAATTTACCGGACAATTAACGAGACAACCAATGGGTGTCGTTAAATTAAATTTATGCGATTTTAACTTGTTAATGAATGATACTTCACACTACGACTGGTAATGGAATAAACAACAGTTAAAATGAATACTCACATCCATATTTATACTTCTAAAAACGATTTTAGAATTTAAAAAGAATACGTTATGTAAATATAACTATTGAATCAAACAAAATTGGGTTGTTCCCCAGGGTAGGTGACGTAACAGTGACAAATTTGTATATTTTATTGATTTGAAGGTGACTGTTTGTTATAGCTGCACGATGGAGGTTTGAGCTATTCACAATAAAACTAGTTGTGGTTCAGAATGTAAATTTGGGTGCATGCGGGTCCTCGCAGCGGCAGCGCGCCGCGGGAGGTCAAGCCGACGCGGGACACCGTGACTCGGCCCGTCCGCTCCATGCTGCGAAACATACGAACACACTTCCAAGTGTATTAGACTAGACCCCATATCAATCTACGTCACTATAAAAGATTCTGACAATGGCTTAAAACTGTCCGTTGGCAAACAGTGAGGCCACACGGGAGACAAAATATATCCGGCTTTGCAAAGATAACATAAGATAAAAATGTGCGAAAAGATAAGAAACTTTTCCATGAACTGTAACTGTAATGGACTGGGTAGGCAAAGAAGTAAATTAAAGGAACTTTTGAAACAAAAAGAAGAAACTATAGTTAGAAACAACAGCCAACATATCATTTAATGCGTGAACAACTCCAAAAACTGGGCTAGTTGAAGCGTGACGACGGTTCTGCACGATTTCATTAAAAAATCAAGCAATTTTATTGCCTATTATATCTTACTGCAGAATCCCATCCAAAGACTTTAATCAAAATTCAAATAAAATATCCAATCCCTTTAAATCAAATTTAATCGAAGCACATTGCATTAGCAGTAAACTTCATGGTAGTACATAAATCCTGGGACACTTCAGTTTGCCATCGACAATAAAACGTAGGCACGCATTCGTCAATCCCACGGCGACGGTGGCCAATAAAATGTTATTATTTAGGAGCTCATAACCGGCAAGATTTACTGTTCATAAAATGAACCAACTTGACCGCATCCCGCCAATAGAATCCTTCATTTCAGAGATAATCCTAGAGTCTCAAGTGGGTGTATTTGATTTGACCAGCTCTGATTTAGACACGCGTGATGGATATGTTCGAGGGCACTCATATCCGGTGCAAGCAAATTTAACTTCGAATAGCCTTGTTTATTCAGGGGTGCACTGAACCATTACAACCGAGTCGTAACGACCGACGTCGACCGCGTTAAATTCTTCAATACTATCATAATGCTCAGATTTAATTACTTTCTTACGAACCCATAAAAATTGAAAGTGGCTGGTTCAATATTTACGACCGCGGGTTAAATTTAACTGCGACCATAATAATGGTAACAATCGCTAATCACACCAAGTACGGCATAACCAGAATATCAAGTTATAGCGCGGCATATAAATATCGGAAAGCTTTTTAAATTGGTCTGCCATTAGGTTTAACGCTTCGAGGGTGTATCAGTATCAACGCTCGTAAACGTTGTACAATAAAAGACCTCGTGGCAAAAAATGAGTATTGTCGCGACCCCATTGATTAATTTGCTTCGCCATTAGAATTCTCTTCACGGGTACCAAAAAATGTCCCGGTGGAGAGCATCGGAGTCGATTTCGGAGCATTATTTATGGTATGCCATTCTCTTCAAAGGACTGTATGATTTACAACCAGCTGCACAAAAGCCACTGCCTTATTATGACGTGCTGGCCCGTGCATTGTGCCAGCATATTTATTCGACCGATTGTGCACGATGTTTGTTTATTTTTGGTCCTTCCCCGTAAATACTGTATTGTCACAAAAGTACAACACAATTTGACTCGAGCCATATTTCACGGTCCTTAATTACAGAAGTGTCGGAAATGGAAATGTTTTGCCAACACAAGCACTCAATGTATTTTAATTTGAATTGGAAGTAGATGCGCGGTTTTAAAAGTAAATGATAAAACTGGTTGGTCGAAGAGGAAAAACAAATAGTAATGAGTATCTATCCGTGAAAGTACTCAACGTTATCGTGTTGTTAATAAGCCAGAGAATGGGGTTTCATAATGATAGTGGTACGGTGTTTAGAACTGATTAGCACCGCGTTGTGGCTAAGCAGGAACGTACACACAGACAGAATGAAAAGTATGTAGGTAAAGTGAACTACGACGCCAGAGGTGTTTGCGTAGGGAGTGCTGCTCGGCCATTGTGTGTGGTCTCTACCTACGTCTTTTAAGTTTACTTCAAATTTTATGTTTATAATAATGTACGTTTATGTCCAAATCAAGAGGTGGAAATGTTTATTTACCTGGCGTAAAGTCTAATTTGGGTATGGAGAGTAAAACATTTTCCCCATTTTGCATATTAGTGTTAGCAACTGTCAACCCTTACTAGAACGACGTGTGAAAAAGCAGCCTTGTGTTACTTCACAGTGGCTCTAAGTGCATTTAACAATTTAGATAATGCTTCAGAAGTGCGAAGCTTTGCGTACGCCTAGTACATTACCGGGCTTTTAGTAACATAGTGTCTCTCGCAGAGAATAATGGATTTGATTCCCGTTATAATGCCGGTCGGATCTCACGCGTAGTTTATTACTCACATTTATTTGCACATTTTCTCTCAACGTTATGATGCGGTCGCGTGTCGGCCCTAGCCGCCTATTCAATTATGCCACACAACAAACAAAATTGTCATAGCATCACCCTTATTGCGACCTCTCTGGTCTTTGAATACACAGAACAAAAATACCAGTCGTGTGCCATCACCACAGGCGTTCTAATATTGTTAAGCTAGAATCAGTGTCACGCGGAGATTCTTCATGAATTATTAAAGTAGTCATTAACCGAACCTTATGTGAAGGTCTGCGGCACCAAAACAAACATTTTACTTTAATAGCCAACAAAAACAATGTTGTCTCGTCATTAGCGCTAAAACGTTAACGAGTGCACGTTGATGCTATTTCGGTTTGGGCGCATTCCTCGCTCGCATATCATCGATCACGGGGGAACTGTCAGGTTTTAAACTGGGCTTAAACTCGGTCCGAAATGACTGACGAGTCAGCGGTGGCAGATGACGGACTGACGGACGCTCGTGACGGCTCGTCGGCGTCAGTCGGCGAGGAGGGTCCTCACTGACCCCGACGTTAACCCGTGATTTACCGCAGGCGGGGTTACGATGTTTCTAGACGCGATACACGGTAACAATTTGTCGTTTTGGATTGAGAAATTAACATTCCATGTATTTTTTAGAGGCTACAAAAATTGTTTTGGAACGAGAACGAGGAAGCGTGGGATGGATGTAGCCACTTTTCGACATAGGGTTGACTAATGTCTTGTGACAGGACAACGTTTTAATGATGTGATTTGGGTCTGATACTTATTTATTTAAAATCTTTACCGGAATGGATGTTTGAATAAACATACTAACCAGACAACGATTCTTTATAAATGACAAGTCCGACTGAGTTCGACTATAATGCTGGATCACAAGTATTATTGTATGGCGATAATAAATACATATAGTTATTCTAGCAAGCAGACGTTGGAATGGAAAGTAATGGGTAACTAGGTATTTTTTTGTTAATGGTTCTATATAAAATCGAAACAAAGAAAACAACACGTACACACTACAAAGATTTCATTTTCCGCCGTCTTAAGTATTTAATGCTCCCCTAGCCACTGGAGACTTTTCCTTCCCTCTTTCTACAATTGTTTTCGGAAAATTAAAGCTATATGGCAACCCTGTATTGCAGCGTTGTTTTTTCAGTCGTTTCACGGGCATTGTTCTGGCTCGGCGGCGTTCCCGGCCGTCCCAGGAGGATTCCCCGCTCCGATATACTCTCAGAAGTGATTATTCCTGTGACACTTTAGTTATTGAAAAGAACATGGCGGTTCCGATGCGGTAGGCTTCGAGACGAGCAATAATAGTATGGGGGTATAGGTACGCTCATGTATAGATATGTACAGACGTTATTTCAAAGATAGAAAGCTCGCAATTGTTTTACGCAGGCAAGATGGAAATCATTTTAAGATTTGAATGACTACACCTGTGACTTTTTCGTTTTATTCTGGTCCAACATTCAGAATCGTTGAAGAGTTCAACAATGTGGATACAAAAGCTCTCGAACGGAAGAGCAATAATCTGATATGCGTAAGCGCCGTTCTATGACAATGAGATAAAATCAGCACAATGAAACGCAATTAGTCTGAATTTCCACAATAAAACGCAACGGTAACGACCCATCCACGCATTTGGAACAAAAGTTGTATATGCGCAATTGCGCACGAACAAGGCGACATGCGCGGGCGCAGGCTGATCGATAGCGGCTTTTTGTCGCGCTGACGTCTCCATCCATCGCCGGCAAATTGCCACGGAACATTGTTACGGAGTAGGGACGTGACTGAGCTTCGACTTCTGAAGTCGGTACGTATGGAAATTCCCTCAAGCTAATTTTTGTCCCGTTGGTAGTCATAGTTCGAGAAAAGTAATGATATATTTCGAACCATGATTAATTTTTTTTCAAATTTATGATGAGTGATGGATGACTTATTTGATATTTATCTTCATTTAATTTAATTAATTGCTTTAGACTACTTTATTTAAAACGGACAATCTTGCAGTTTTAACAAAAAGGATATAATACAAATTGATCTTCATCCAGTAAAACTCAACAAGATTTCAATGTGCAACTTCTTTAGTATCATTACTTGTAAAAATAAGGGAGATTGTCACTTACATCAATTAGAATTCCTCTTGTATCTGTAAACTTATCATTAATTATGCTTCCCTACAGCTTCACATGCATGCCTGCAATTCATTTTCATAGTACACACACCGCGGTATAAATGTTTGCGTAATAAATTATCACGGGCGTTCGCATTATAAATCTTAATTCTACATTTGCAATCGTCGATCTTTTTAGCAAGATAGATAACCCTAAACAACCGTTAAATATATTTAAATAAATGCAAATCCATTTTCAAAAGTTTTCGACCCACGTTATTTCCTAGCTCAGTTCCTACTAGCGGTTGGTACATCACTAATTCCTATTCCCAAGTTAACAAAACCCTTGTCGAGTAGTGTGATTGAGGACGGGTCTTCGAAGCGACCATTATTTTGAATACTCTCCACTATCGATCACAGACGGGTAATTTTGAAACGATGCTCTCTTTCTCATGCTCACGTGATGTATAGCTAACAGTCTACTTTACTACACTAATGCATCAGTATCGTTCATTGTCAGTCAAGAGATCGATGAGGTTAACAAACAAGGAACTGATATCTTGAAAGGTCTATATCTAAAACTAAAACCGTTTCTGCATCTATTGCAAATATTTATTAGACCTTAGCTTTCTATATTATAATTATGTGCTGCTGCTTTGTATGCCATTTTGCAAAGTTTCCAGGGCCACTCGGTGTTTGTTGTCCAAAGAGTTTTGAAAAATTTTAGGTCAAATTGCATTTATATTAGAACAGTTTTTATGTTTTACATTGCTTTTAGATGTTTCTGTTGCCAAATTCCGGTGCCAAGAGCCGTCGGATTTAAGACGTTTTTGGTGTCGGCTAAAACCGCTTCGCTGGCACGCAAGATGCTATTTTATATCATCAATCAATGATGAGTGTCAGAATTTTACAGAATGTTACATAAACTCATGGTCAATTATTCATAATGATTAAAAGAACACAGAATTTCCTGTAAAATTTATAATATCGTCAATAATTTAGACACTGGCAGACAATGAATGTGCAGATTTCATCACAGTTAAAATCTAGACACGCGGCAGCGTGTCAAGCCAAGTTCAAGCAAAAAGGAAAGGAACGGGCTAGCCAGCGCTAAGTGTATATTTACACGAACCATTTGGTGGCACTTTTGACCCTTCTATAACTTAATACCTATTTAACGTAAACACATGAAACAACGTCAGTTTAATAAGGTCCATAAGGACACCTAGAAGCCCAAATTTCATGAAGCTAACTCAAACGGTTATAAAGATATGAAGGTCAAAAAGTCGTAAAAATTAGTATTGACTCACTGACTTATAGTAGCAAAACCTAACGTACTTCCAGATGACCTAGAAGGATGAAATTTGGAATCCAGATCGATAATTGTGTGTAACCGTAGGAAAAAATCTGAAAATAGAAAAAAGTTAAAAATTAGGGGGGGAAACCCCCCCTCCTCCCCCTATTTTTAACTTTTTTCCATTTTCTGATTTTTTCCTACGGTTACACACAATTATCGATCTGGATTCCAAATTTCATCCTTCTAGGTCATCTGGAAGTACGTTAGGTTTTGCTACTGGTTAGGGTAACAAGACCTAACGTACTTCCAGATGACCTAGAAGGATGAAATTTGGAATCCAGCTTGGTAATTGTGTGTAACCGTAGGAAAAAATCTGAAAATAGAAAAAAGTTAAAAATTAGGGGGGGGAAACCCCCCCCCCCCTCCCACTATTTTTTAACTTTTTTCCATTTTCCGATTTTTGTCTACGGTCACACACAATTATCGATCTGGATTCCAAATTTCATCCTTCTAGGTCATCTGGAAGTAGGTTAGGTTTTGCTACTATAAGTCAGTCAGTCCTAAACGCGCGCTAAACAACCGGCCAACGCGACGGTGTGTCTTCGGCGGCGCGCGGCACCACATTAAATCTCAATACCTGTCTAGTTTTCTTTACAAAAAGTAATGATATCCCACCAAAAACATAAATGTGAAAAAGGAGAGCCAAGTTCAATACAAAAATTATGTTTGGCTGTGGGCTTCGCCGCAAAAAGAATGGAGATCTAATTGAGTGCCAAGTTCTATGATCTTAAAGTAGGTAAGATTTGACTTGGCCAGTTTTTATCAGATTTAAAATACATAAAATTATATAATATGTTGAATAACTTTATAAAATGACTGATGTAATAAAAACTGGCCAAGTCAAATCTTACCTACTTTAAGATCATAGAACTTGGCACTCAATTAGATCTCCATTCTTTTTGCGGCGAAGCCCACAGCCAAACATAATTTTTGTATTGAACTTGGCTCTCCTTTTTCACATTTATGTTTTTGGTGGGATCGTATTTACACCCTACATAGATTTATTCCTCCAGAAAAATTACTACAGTCATAAAAAAAAGATTGAGTCGCTTATAATAAATAAGCAAGCAAAACTTTTTATCTGCCACAGCTCCATGGCACATAAAGCAAAGAAAGACTCGTTCCTTTCCATGTGTCCCGAATTCTAACCTCAGTCAAAATAAACAAATATTTGTGGTCTGGATATCTATTTAAGTATGCATTTGTGGAACCTTCATATCTGATACTTTAATCTAAAGAATTAATGAAACAGTTCCAAGAATACCAATGTTCAGATACAACGCTACATGTTAGTTTACAAATTGGCCGTGTCTGACCGGAGCCTGTGACGCTTTCGCGTTATTTATAAAAGATCTATTTATTCAGCTGTGGCCGAGGTGACCTGGATACACGCCCGTGTCACTATCTAATGCAGCTTTCTGTTTGTTTCGTTTGAATTAACTATTGGATTGTGTAAACAAATAGAGATCATTGGTGAAAAATCCTTGAACATTTGGAAGATGTCGATTTCTTTTGGAGTAGCTTTTTACATTTTACTTTCTAAACTTCATCATAATAATGCACCGTAGAATGTATAATTTTTCAATTTTCATTCAGTAACCTAAAATGGGTAACATAAGAAAAAATACACGGACTGAGACAATTTGGATTTTACTTTTTTGACAATTTAGTGTTTGGAAGCCATAACTTCGAAAGTTAAAACATTCAAAATCAAAATACAAGTAAGCACGGTTAAATCTGCGGTGTCGTTGACTGTACAACGATTGACTAGTATCGATCCGCAATCAAATGTCGGATTTACCGTCAGGTAGAGTGAAAAATTCCTAGTTGTTATCGCCCAAGGATCAGCCCGGTTTGATTGCTGTGTAAAAGCAACAATAACTGGTATTATAGTGCCCGTATCTCGTCGACTAAGCCATTATGGACCGAGAGAAAAAAGGGTTACTTTGCCAATCTGTACGTGTCCTTCTTGGTACATTTCTTTTTTGCTTTTATGAGGTTTCTTTGTTGCCACATTTGTCACTTTTATTGGTTTTGGGAATATAAAAACAGAACAATAGGTACCTCGTTGATTAAGACCAGGTATCATTGTGATCATGCTACGAGTAATATGACTGTTTTTAGGGTTGAGCAGTTTTCTTCAGATTAATATGACATTTGCTACAGCCAGGCAGCGGCTTCGGGTCCGGCCGTTATGCCCCCATTCCGGGTTGCCCCCGGCCGGTATGCCCCCACATTTTAAGAAAATTTGTTCCAGTTGCCGTTAAAACGTGGGGGCATACCGGCCGGGCTCGCGGCTTCTTCCGCTTATAAAAAGTGTGTTTTGTCTAGATGTCATACCTATATTATCGGTTTTGTAGTTTTTGCTTAAAAGAGTAACCTACATTCATCCTTTCTCAAGAACTTTCGCATTTATAATGCAACTTAATTACAATGCTCAACACATCTTCAATGTAGTAAAACATTACTTTAAGGGGGGGTGGGAATACCTAAATAATACTTTTCTTTATGGCATGTGTGATTTTAATCAAATAACTGTTATTTTTATCACTATATAAACAGACTTTTCAAAAGCTCTGCATAATTTCGAGCAAAAATTAATTCAACAGCACCATTAACGATCATCTAAATCGCAATGACGATTTACTAATTAAAATTGCATGAGGGACGACAATGGATTTAAGGGCTTCACAGGGCTACAGTTAAACCTCCGCTCTACGTAATTGAAAATAACGAGTTGCATATTCATGTAACGCGCATAATAATCCCCATCGCCTGCAGCCTGCATTCATGCACTAATTCTATTTGTCTTGCAGCTACAACCCCGGGGATTAAGCAGGAGACTTTGCCCAGGATTAGCCTGCAACTGACGTTTTGTTTTCAATATTTGCCGGCAAAATAATCCAAGCAAGCGAACAGAACGAATTTAGACTCCAATTAAGCTCCTTATCAAAACTTGCACGGATTTCCTTTGATTCAAAGTGCACCCGTCGTGACGTCACACCCCACGGATTAAAACTCAGCTAGCAACCGGCCGCCCGTGAAATTAAATTTATTTAGGCCCCACTCCACATCATCAGAGTGTCAACGGTATATTTACATAAAAAATATTTTTGAGAAGAACGCGAGCCCATATTTATATAGCGCCGACGCTAGCTGTTTATTGAAATATTTCATTGTTAATTCTCCTAACGACGCCTGAGGGTGAGAGCCGAGTGGCACTCACTGAATAGGCCATTAATAGTATTTATTAAAATAACAATATCTATTTGGGGCGTTCCTATTATTTAATTCTGGTACTGTGACGGTAAAAAAAATATCTGGAGACGAATGAGACGGATGCAAAGGATAAGCCACGAGACGGGACTATTTACACGTAGACGTACGTGGAACTGATAGTGTTGGCATAGGTCGGGGAGAAAAAATGGGTTCGTCCTTTAGATAACGCACTGAGATAAGGCGACGGAAATGAAGGAAACTTGCTAAGAGTAACAGCAAAATAAAAACAAGATATCTACAGAAAACATTGGGAACAGAGTGACCCACCAGTCACAATAGTTCGCTTCGTTTATGTAAAAACCTCGTCTCTTTTTGCGAGGGTCAAAAAATGTTGACAAAAAAAATTAGAGTTATTGTTTCTTTAAGGAAGAAATAGTACCGAATAAAAAAATGATGTAGGTACATAATTTTTACACCGTTGATGATAAACACCTTTACACAAATAGAGTGCACACCGGATATTTTAAGTTAACCGTGTGAAGAGGTTACGGTGTCTAGACGAAACCCTACACGGTATTCAAGTATTGGGTTTCGTTCGATTTTTTCCACTCGCCCACCGCAGCTCTAGCCATGAAACATAAAACTTGGCCCGAAGATCTTCTTACACGGATGCTGTACTGTTACTTGTACATTCTATTATTTTTTCTAATCAAATGAAATTACAATTCAATCTAATTCCGAACTTACAATAACGTTGATGCGTAGCTATTTTCGCTGCGGTTGCTTATTTAACCTTTTAGATCATTATGGCAAGTAGGTAGGTAATTCTGTTTTCTATTTGATGGCCATTTTTAGTGATGGTTCCGCATATATTTATTTATCTATATTAGTTGTCTGGCATTCTTAGCTTAAAGCTAGATGGCTCTGAGTGCATCAATGTCTCATAATTTTGTTATTTTGTTATCTGCGAAGCGCACAATGGTAAATTCGTCTATAAATTACATCTCGATGACACTTTTAGTGTTTAGAATAGTGGTATAGTTGCATAATATCATCATTTTCTTGTTTTAGATTTCTTT
Organism: Mecyna flavalis; assembly: GCA_949319885.1. Lineage (NCBI taxonomy): Eukaryota > Metazoa > Arthropoda > Insecta > Lepidoptera > Crambidae > Mecyna > Mecyna flavalis. The sequence goes on from OX439426.1 coordinate 16,848,857, forward strand.
CGCTTATCTGCCGTATAATTCATTGTAGACATACTCGTTGCAACTATCGGCGCAGCTGTATCAAGGAAACAGCGCTATGTTGCGCCTACGCTCCTTGTCTCCTGTTCGCGGAACAATGCGCAAGAGCACCTTTCGTTAGCCTTGTTCGGTGGTGCAATTGTTAGCGTTCAGCGATTACTATGTACCTAGATAATAGAATAGTTTCAAATTATATGTTCCCTACTATATTATTGTTATTTGTATCGAAAAAGCACTAATATTAAAAGAAGAAAGTAGACAACTCTATCTGTCTGTTTGTTACGCTTTCACGCTAAATCACTCAACAGATTTTGATGACATTATTGAAATATTTTATTTAAAAAAAAACATTATGTAGGAATGTCTACGAGTTATAAATTTTTGTGTTAATCTGAAGAACCTAGGCAGTTTAGGCACCTATACTTTTTATATTAACACGTGAAGAATTCGATTATGGCGTTATAGGTAGGTATTTTATACTAAATCGCCTCTCGTTAAACCATTAGATCTTATCGATACATAAATTTGATCATACCCTTATGTTAATGACTTCATGTTTTTTTGCGACTTAACCAATATTGTTTTAAGGAATTTCCATGTGTGTTTTTATTTAAAGTACATAGTTACTTGACTACGTTCGATTTTAAACGTTATTTTAATCATACCTTTTTGGAATCATAATTTTAAATTTTAAATATAGTTAGAAAGTTTTTCTTGTTAAAAATAACCACATCCAATATTCTACTTCAAATAATTTGGATATTCCATATTCATAACTGCAAACTTTTACTTGCGTAAACAATTCACCCAAACAAGGGTGACTCTAGCCGGGACCATTTATATAAAAGTTTTTTTGAGAAATTGATAATAATTACCTACATGCTTTTAAAATTGCTATGTCACGTAAATTTTTAATACTCGCGAAAACTAAACAAATAGGTAAAATATAGCAAACATCTCTACTACCGTGTATTTTTTCTGCAAACGCCGATGCTTCGGCACTTACTGGAGCTCTAGGGGCAGGAATTCAGATGAACGATAGGGGCCGACCATAAACCATGCTGTCGTCCGATTCCGCCCCGCTCCGTGCCTCCAGACAGTATCAGGTTACTGTTTATGAAGAAATTAACTAAGTCTCTCGTTCTTCGAAGACATTTAAAAACCACATAATAAAGTTTACAAATATATTGACGAGCCGTTTGGTGTAATGGTCGAGAAGTCGGCTATTACACCAGAGGTCGCGGGTTCGATCCCCGCACGGTACAAACATTTGTGTGCATGAACATGTCTGTTTGTATCGGTCTGAGTGTTTCTATGTTGTATAATATGTATGTATTTACAAAAAAAAAGTATAAGTATAAGTAATTTTTATCCGTTGTCTGGCACCCATAGTACAAGCTATGCTTAGTTTGGGGCTAGATGGCGCTGTGTGAATAATGTCCTGGGATATTTATTTATAATAATAATAAATAATAATAAAAACTTTATTACCAAAAATACAGAATAACAAGCATTAAAAACAGGTTACAATTTACAATTTTCTGACTTTTGTTCTAAGTTGTGCTTGTGAAGGTTTTTAAAAAAATTTCACACTAGGCTATGATAGCCTGTCCTGTGAAAATCTTGAAAACAGGTTTATCTAGTGGATTGTCGCAGCACTGTGAATAGATCAACTGAATAGTTCTGCTTAACTATGCAAGCTAATGAATAATTAAGCAGAACTAGACTCACTTCATATTAATTTGACACTCGCATATTCTTATCATTAATTTAAAAAGAAGAAAAGAAACAAACAAATAAAAAATATTAATGATGTTATAAAAACATCAGCTAAGAGTTTGCAACAGGTCCTCTGAATGCTGGTAGGTCATGTTCAGAAACAAGTCGGAGATCGCTGTTTTTGCCTCACGATAATCAAGGGTATGGTATAGGTGGATATTACACATTTTGTTTACTTTATTATATATGAACGGTATTAAGTACGCTTGAAAACGCTTGGCAAATGTAGTTTTTACAGGAGGTACAGGAAGTTTGAAAACACGACGATCCGCCAGGCACTTGTACTTCGATGATAGAACCTCTTTATGAGCCATCAAGGTAATTTTTGTGAGAAACAATCGCCTAACACTGAGAGTCTGAGCCTCCTTGTATAACAATTCTGTAGAGAAACGGTAGGGTTTGTTAAGCATGGTCTTTAACACTGCGCGTTGAGCTCTTTCTAACGTTATGAGGTGGGAAGTTCCAGCACCTCCCCAAGCCGAGATGCAGTACGTCAGGATAGATTGGCATAAAGTGATATACACGGTCTTTAACAAAATTTAATAGATTTTTTATAAAACTTATAAATGTTATAATATAATGTTACCTAATTTCTAGAGGACAGCCATTTTAAAACACAACCGTATAACTTACTAATATTTGTCGAGTTTATATTTAAATAGAAAAAGGCCGTCAGCCTTGATTACCTGTTATTATTTATGGAAAGACATTTTCTGTAATCTATTATAAAATTAAAATAAAACAACTTTAAACGGATGAAAACTCGCGTATAATCTTCTACATTTTGAAATTTAAACCCGACGTTTCGACTACTTTTCAGTAGCCGTGATCACGGTATGACTCAGGTGTTATGCGTCAAACAGTTATTTAAATTGTTAATTCTACCTTCACTTTTATAATTATTTTAGAAATCAGCAACCGTCGTCTTCACTATCATTCAATACGTTCCTATCCACGCAGTAGGAGCTGATGGTGTCTTGAAGCTGCACAGTATTGTGATGTCCATTGGAACCCATTAGATGTAATACTGGGTCCCAAGTAGGTGGTACATTCCAACCATCTTCCCTATTGAAATTAGGATGTTTTTTAATTTCAATGGCCTCGCGTAGCATCCTGGGTATATAGCGATTTTCTCTGGCAAGGACCTGGGGTTTATCAAAGCGAATGTAATGGTTGGGCTTATCCAGTACATGTTCATGTTTTCATCCGTTTAAAGTTGTTTTATTTTAATGAGTAGTAACCGTGTAAATATTAGAAATCATTATCTATTATAAAAGCTGGATTAGGTATCGGATGATATCTGATGAGAATTTTTTTATATTGTTATTATGTGAGAGTCTTACAAAGACGAATCCATAGTCATTCAGAACAAGAAAAAGATGACTCTGTGGATTCATCCTCGTTAACTGTCGTGTTTATAGTAAAAGTAGCTAGTGCCTAGTTCATTTCCGTTTTAACTTCAATCATACTTATTCACTCGTAATTGTTTAAAATCAGAACGGAGAATGATTATGGTAAGTGTAATATAATCATGTGGGTGGCATTATCTCCCCTCGGACGATTCTGGATAATGTTAATGATTAGATTATGCATAGAATTTTTATGTTGCAGCACCACTTATTCCACACACGAACCAAGTTCATGCAAGTCAAAGTACGTGTTAATGCATTCCGCGTGAAAATTATTCGCAATTATTTACGTTTCCAATATCCAATCGAGTCGAGATAAAATATTTGCTCCGGCGTGTCGGAATACACGTTTTAGGCGTCGAGTTTATTGGGTTTGCTCCATAGCATTTCCATAAATGTCATCTGAAATAAATTACAATATACCTGCCGAGCCGATCGACCAGCGCGATATGATCACACTCATAAGATGAACATTCTACCAGATATCCACGTATAAAGATGTGAGATATGTTAATTTTTATATTTTTAACGTTGACAATAAATTACGTTTCATAATATGGCACGCCTTCTAAACACATGTTTGTTTTACATACACGAGTTTCGATGACTATTGCTTATAAATAGAAAATTTAAAATTTGAATCCATTTGGATAATTTTTACTGTCGTCGTAACTTTCGAAATGTAAAATTGAGGCATTTTTTCATCTTTTTACTAAGTCTTACAATTTCGTTCCCGTTGTTCCTTATTTCGTTCATTATAATTCTAATTTTTAAGCAAGAACAATAGGCAGATGGCTCGCTAGTTGACAAAGATGGATCGGAGTATATGGCTCCAGGTACGCACAATGGGGGACGCATAAAAACGCATTTATTTATTGTAAGCGTCACTTCTAAGCCCATTACCTGCTCTGGCGCACGGGCCCTTTCAAATCTGTCACTTTGGCTTATTCTCAAAAGGCACTGACAGACTATGAGCGCTTGTGAGGTTTTAGTTGTGACGTCCGTCTAATTAAAATCGTTGAAGATTAAGGCTGGTTCAACATTTTACAAAGGACTATTTCGTGTACGCCGCTGTAGCGGTACTTAGCAGTTATTGTCGCGTCCTTAATGCGATTAAAAATAAGATAATTATATTATTCTTAAGATCCTTTCAAAACCTAGTTAAAACCACGGTTCTAAGGCTTCAGTTAGTATAGTTTATAATTGTAGACAAAAGTAATGTTGAATGGACTTGCATCTTTCTTTCGTCGTCTCTGAATATACTCGTACCTAGTTATCGTAAGATTTAGATGAGTAAGTAGGTAGGTATGTTACATAATAAATTAAGCTCTGTGTTGAAGTACCTACCTAAAAGCCTAAATTCTAGCATCCCATAAAATCGCTGTTTGTTAATAGGTATTTTAAAGATCGCTTCTAGAAAATTACATAATAACGTTAGGATAACGTTCATCACATTGGACTACTTAAATCATGCTCTAATATTATACTTTTCTGGTTTTTGGTCGTAAAAGGACATTTAATTTTACAATATGCTATGCAATCTGCTTACTTAGAAATGCATTGCATTGTGTAATAGACAATAAATTTTAATAAAAGCGACCAAGGGTTGCACTTTTAAGAAGGCCTGCTTTGAACAAAAAACGTTTTGAACGTGGACATGGCTGTCGTTGCTACAATACTTATTTTGCCACCTTAAATCGCTATGAAATTGGTTCACGTTTGATAATTAAAATTATTGTTAGTAATTAGTAAATTAATTACTATGCGTCCGATAATATGCGAACACTACGAGTACCTACCTACTAATGCTTGAACTTTAGGGATAGTAGGTAGGTACTAGTACTATTAGTAGTGTTTAGATGAGCTTTTTACCAATTTTTTTTTTATAAAAATGTAGCTGGGAATGATAGGCACTTTGAGTATCTGTGGAGAAGTAGGTAGCCTTTTTTACATCGATCCGATCGAGTTTTTCAGTTAGGTACCTAATTAATAAGGTTAGCACGTAATATAGGCGTACGCGTAATTGAACTTTTCTGGTATTGCGATCATAGAATAGGTAGGACCTAGGCCTAAAAAAACACGTAAGCAACAATGTCGTAGTTGGTTATTGTTGTATGAAATTACAATAATAAATAATGATTTGGTAAGTAGGAATAGGTACTTTTAGCAGTACCTACTTTTGTAACTTATATTTTTGAATAAAAAACATAACCTACAATAGGTAGGAAATTAAAATTGATTACACTTGGCCTTTCCTTAGGCCATTAGAAGAATCCAAGAATAAGCCGGGTGTAGTGTACCTGTATGCAATTCTTGCATATATTGTATGTAGGTATAGGTATTCGTGTTACCTATAGGTACTTTGGTCTTAGGACCGTAGGAGAGGTCTAGTATAGGAGTAGTCCTAGACTCCTAGATGATCTAAAAAAACATTCAATGGGTGATAACTACCTATAAGTTTAAAAATTGTAGACTGCTGGAGGAAAAGGGAATCAACCCCTAGTTCCAGATATTATTTGCCTTACATTTAAATATATGTAGTAGGTACATTTAAGACAATTTAAATAATAATAATAAAAAGATATCGATGGTTAAAATGTCAAAGGGCTTAAAGGACAAATCATGATTTTTCAGGAGAGCAGAAAAACGAAATAAGTAAAAAATTGGGCATAACTTTTTTGATTTTAAAGCTATGGGTTTGTTGTAAAGGACACTTTTATTTATTTTTTCAAGCCGAACCGTATGCAACCATTTTATTTATTCTAGATAGCATAGTTTTCGAGATAGGTGTCCTTTAAGAATTGAAATTCGATTATTTTGTCCTTTAAGCTTAAGTTTCTGTTGAGATAAATCATTAGCTTTGGCTTAAAGGACATGTTAATACAGGTGTTAGAATAGAATTGGTCCTTTAAGATAAAATTTCGATGAAAAAATAATTATCCTATCTAACATGAATTTGCCTGTTAAGCTGTATTGTGCTTTTTCAATATAGTACAAAAAGAAGCGCTGTCGGCATATAGAGTCAAAAAACATAAATCTCTCCCTCTCCTTTTTTTTTCGGAGGAGAATGCGTTTATGCACCAAAACCTCTGGCTAGCTAGACCTGCGACCGTGTGTGGGACTCGAGGCTAAAGCGTCCACTACCCACTAAACTCCCCCGGTTTCTCCTTCACACCCGATTGGGACGAACCAGTGCCAGTCTTGTTGCTATTGACCAGCACACTCTCTCCCTCTCCTGGGTGTCGTAAAAGGCAAGGCAAACGTGACACTTACGGCACGGCTGGTCCGCAAGTTAAAAGTGGCTCAGTGAGACGTACGAGATCGTATACGAAATGAGATGATGCGGCATAGAACCAAAGGCAGTGGGCTGGCTATATCAGCCGTAGAACCGATAACCGTTGGGACAAACGGATTCTAGAGTGGAAAACGCGTCTCGGTAAACGTAGTGTAGGACGCTGTCAGGCCAGGTAAAGTGATGAATTGCGCATGATGGCTGGCAGGAGCAGGATGCGAGTGGCCGAGGATTGATCAGTGTGGCGAGCATTTGGAGGTTATGTCCAGCAGTGGATTGTAATATTCATATGATGATGATGATGATTGTAAAGATCCATAGGTTCATTCATCAATTTATTAACAGAATTATAACTATTGTATTGGTCTTAAATACATATATCTGACCACATCACATACATACATTGATCTGACCCCAAAGTAAGTAGCGTAAGAACATGTGTTATAGGTGTCAGAAACAACAAAGGTACCACAAATGTATACTTAAATACGAATAAACATCCAGACACAAAACAAACACAAATGATCCCGAACCCACGACTCCTGGCGTAAAGGGCAGGGAAATCAATGTGATTTATTTGACATAGAACCACAGTGTCCTTTAAGCCCAAAACGCCTGAATCAAAATATGCAAGAGTAGGCTTTAAATGCCATAATACATTATCAGTGACCTTTAAGCAAATAATACAAAAATGGCCAATTTTTAACCATGAATATCTCGCTAACTATAAGGGATAGGAGAATCTTTGATATACCATTAGAAAGAGCTCAAAAAACTCAATACAAATGTAACAAAAAGTCATTTTTGCCAAAATGTCCTTTAAGCCCTTTGACATTTTAACCATCGATATAGGTGGTATCTATAATAGGTACCTACGGAGACGGACGGCAGCATATCAACCTTTCCTAATCTGTCAAAAAATCTCAATTGAAAGAGAACTCTACGTGAAGTAAATAAAGCTGAAAATTGGTTGTAGAAAGGAGAAATCCGTCTCCTTTGTCAGATTGGGGAAGTCTGATGTGCTGGCTTACGTACTGTACTTAGTATTTCGAAGCGCGTTACGATTTTAAGCATTAAAATGCACATTGGTCAAATCAAACGAATGGGTGTAGGTAAATGAGACAATTTATCTTTTTACGAGTGTTAAGTACAGTCAAAAGCACGTCAGACGTAACATTTTGGACTTTGTACCACTCTTATGTCAGGGGCGTAAGTGCTATTATCGAACTGCAAGTGTTAACCGTGATGTGCTGTTGACCGTACTTAAGTTGTAGGTATGCGCCAATAATGCACATTTTCTTATTGTATCTGTTGGGGTATATCTTCAACAAGTGTAATTAAAGGTAACCCTTGGCTTTTACCAATGTAATTATATTCTGTACCTAGTAAGTATCATCTTAAATTCTGATGTGCCTATAATTTTGCACTCATCAATAGTCAGTTCTTAAGTTGGCTCTAGCTAATCAGCTGTCCAGCGCAATCCATCATTGCGAGGTTGTTACGTATCACGTACATTATCACAAACAAATGATAAGCAAGTGCAACGATTAGATACATACATACTACCTACATAGAGACAAATTTTCGAAAAATAAACTTAACTTACCCAACAATCTCCATACTTCAGCGCTGCTGAGGTAAACATTGAGATGTGCAAAGCAGGCCGGCACCAACAGCATCAACAAAAACCACCTCATCGTCACAACTAAATCCTTTACTTCACCAAATCTCAGACTGGAACCTAGTCCTCAGTCCTTCACAATATTTTGTATCACATTTTCATCCACCGTCCAACAAAATCAACGAAGCTGAGTTCTCCCGATACAAGACAAGATTACACACTCGAATAAAACGTACAAATTCACGAGAAAAACTAATCAAACACACGAATTAACGAGCCGGGAAGTAAAAGTATTTAATTTTATTCATGGAGGAACGTATTAGTTTTGATATCTTCACGAAATCTGTTTATAAACATTGATAATCTTAACGTTACTGCACAAAATAGTACGACAGCACCTCCGCGCGTCGTGGTTTCCGTCAAACTGGTTGGTTGCGGTTGGTTGGTGTTGGATCGAGTATTCGTATTCGAGTCAGTCGAGCGAGCGCTCGCTCGCTTGAATGTGCGTGTGTGTTTACAACGCTTGGTGACAGAACGGTCCGAAAAGCTCGGCAAACGAACCGATAGATGGCGCTATCGTGTATTTTTATTTTCTGTTATAACATTGAATGAATTTGAATGCATTTTATTATTATACTTTTACATTTTACATTTTATATATTTTATGTACTTATTTTATATGATCATTATAAAATAATTTCTATGATATGGTTTGAGTGTCTGTTCTGTTTTAAATCTTTTCCTCTTACCTACTACTAGGTAGGTATTCCTTTTTTATGTATAGGTAGGTATTACTAATTTCGATGCACTCTTCTTCAAATATTTTTTTATAACTTAAATACCTAATCATTTTCATGAGACATTAGCATTACCTACTCGTTTCTTGAATAGTAGTAATCAGAGAAGCCATGACCGATAGCTTTTCTATTTCCATATCAATCGCCGTTTTTACTCGCTTCCTACACTCGTTCCGCGCGCCGCAAGGCCCACATTGTGCGAGATAATTGGATGTTGAAATTAAATAACGAGGCAGAAGAGGCACATCATATCTACGCCGGCCGACTATTTCACGGCTCTCAGCGGTCAACGGAACGGCAAGCAACCGCTCTAATTTGTATAGGACCAACAAAAAATACACGAATTAGGTACCTTCTTGCGGCAATTTACAAAGCTAATTTAAGTTGTCTTGCTATCTGGGTGTCGTTACATTTCGACTAGATACCTATTGTATTAAAATGTGATTTCGACCAATATATTGGAATTATAAAAATATTACTCGTAGTATATCTCGGCATTGGCATTGTGTTTTATAAACAAAAACTGTGCTTTACCTATTGATTTCTTTGATGTACTTACTTTCATTATTTCCCTTCTTAAATACTAAAATATAAATACTCACATTTTTAACTTTAAGCAACAGGTTCAACGGTGTTATTGATGCTGTTGGTACTATAATGTATAATTATATTGGTACTACATACTTATATTGGAATGCGCTACATACGACAGACTGGCGACAATCACAACACTATCGCAAGATTGCAAGTCAGCGAAAAGTGGAATTTAGCAAACTTCGCCTTCAGGCTCGTTCTGGCTTAGGGGTAAACTCGGGCAACAAAAAACTCGGCCTTGCCCGAGATTACCCTTTTCCGAATTTGATGTGGATTGTGGTCTTTTCGGCCAATTGGCCGAGTTTACACCTAACCAAAATTGCAGTGGTAAATTCGGCCAATCCTTCACTTAATCAAAATTTTGAAAAGTCCGTCTCAGTAATATTAGGTCTGTTAAAAAAAGCCAAATGATTTTTTTTTTTAATAATTACTCTTAACGAAAATATTTTATTCGTAAGCAATGTATTTTTTTAAAATAAGGTACAATCATCATGAGATTATTTTTATTAGGGTTGTAACGGAGGCCTTCTTAACGGAGGCGGAGGCGGATGCGAAGGCGATGAGTTTCACCTCCGCGGATGCGGAGGTTAACGGAGGCGGAGGCGAAGGTGAAAGTGGATGTAAATAAAATAGTAATTGAAGGTTAAAATTTTTTATTTTAAATACTTAACACTTAAGTTAACATTTAAAACATAAAATAAAATTTTAAGTTAACTTTTTTGTAATCAAAATTAGTAATCAAAATTAAGGAGAAGTAAATTAAATTTGACAAACAATAGTTTTGCGGCTTTATCACCTTCCAAACGATTTCTAAGGGATTCATAAATTAATCGCCTCCGTCCACTTGGCTCCCATGCTTGGATCCCATAAATAATTGTTCACTTGGCACTGAACTTGGCGGCGCCGATGAGTACGTGCGAACAATGGGAGAAAAAGCTTTATATTTATTGTTATTTCTCCACCACAATAATGGATCATCGTCTAATTTGAGTCTGTTTTCTTTATTATATTAATTAATTAAAATTTTCCATATCATGAGGTTACTATTGCTGTCGTAATTTCTTCACTGTCACTGTGATTTGAAACTCCGTTACAACTCCGCAAAAATTGTGCGGAGGCGGAAGCGGAGGCGAAGGTACGATTTCTTGCGGAACTTCCGCAGTAACGGAGGCGGAGGCGAAGTTCCGTTACAACCCTAATTTTTATACCAAATTGATAAAAACATACCATGCAATTTTTTTAACTTTTCTAGTCCTGGGACATTTTAGTAGATAAAAAAAAGTTTTTTCATCCCACCATCTCGGAAAGAGTTTTTTTAATCTTCAATATCTGAGTGGAAAAGCCGTTTTTATTCTCTAGAGGATAAAGTAAATTGAATTTAGAACATCGTGTGCACTAAGTTTGTGAATTAAAAAAAACATTAAACCTATTTACTGCTACCTCTATGGTGCCGAATATATCATACAACTTTTTTTTAATTTGGTAAACGTTTTTTCATCCCACCATCTCGGAAAGAGTATTTTTAATCTTCAATATCTGAGTGGAAAAGCCGTTTTTATTCTCTAGAGGATAAAGTAAAATTGAATTTAGAACATCGTGTGCACTAAGTTTGTGAATTAAAAAAAACATTAAACCTATTTACTGCTACCTCTATGGTGCCGAATATATCATACAACTTTTTTTTTAATTTGTTAAAAACTCCAATAGATAATATTAATTCCATGAAAAACTCAGACTCGGAACCTTCTTGGTGTTCTTTTTTCAATTTGCTTTTTTTTGCATTTAGTCATTTCCTCGCTGAGGTGGAATGAAAAGTTACGTGTTGCACTCGAGTGCAAAGATTTTTCACCTCGTGCTCTTTTGATTCCCTCGCTAACGCTCAGGATTCTAATTTTGAATCACTCGCTGCGCTCGTGATTCAATTTTAGAATCCTTCGCTTGCTCGGTCATCAAAATTGAACACGCGGTTAAAAAGCAACTTTGCACTCTTGTATAACAAATAACTATTTTTTTTTATATAACGTAGCAAACCCATAAAACACCGTAATTTAGAGTCCGGACCCGTGCTTCACCTAGGCTCTCCACCTGGGTGAAGCACGGGGACTTATAAGGTCCCATGCTCGAACTGATGACGTTATTGTACAGTTAATCAGCAAATTGTTTTCCCCATAAATGATTTAAAAGTTCTAAACAATTATTGTTTAATAATAAACAATTATTTATTTTAATAGGATAGCTTAAGTGGTGCACAGAACGGAGTTTGAGTATTACTTACTTACAAGAAATGTACTAGGGCAACATGACCATAATGGAGATGTATTTTACTTATTTAAATTACGTACATTGCATTAGTAATATGGTTGATAAAATGGTTATATAGTATACAGCGTGGTATTTTAGTCGTTGTTTTCCCGCAGTAAAATGATTCTATCTTAGTAGTAAAATAGATTAATAAAGTTCTTTTTTTAGTCAAATCAAAAGTTTTACGATTATGATAGAGTATAGACGAAACTCGAACCAATAGTACTAGCTGCGTCACGGACGTTTACTGGCCGGGGTCATTGCCCTTCGCGTTTATCAAAAAAATGATTATTTACTATTTACTCACATTTGGTTTTCATTTTCCCATAAACATTTAAAAAAAAAATTTAAAAAAATAGTTTAAAAAAGAATTCAAAAATCGATAGTACTACCTGAAGGCGAAGCGTTTTGCTGCGGGAAAACAACGACTAAAAAAACACGCAGTATATTGTACTAGGGCAACATAATCTTACTGGAGATGTATTTTATTTTGTCATGCATTTTTTCATCAAGGTTACACACTGCAGCTTTTAATCTCTATTTTCTTCATTGCTTGGGTCGTCATAATAATCAACTCGTAAAAAATGCTCGACAAATTAATACATCTCCAATAAGGTCATGTTGCCCTGGTACCATACCAGTATCCGCTTTGTGTGGATGGTGACTGAATTAACAAATAAAATCAGACTAACAGCTAAGAAGTTGTATCCTTGAGAAAGAAAAAAATTGGTCCATTTCAATTGATCGGTTCAGTTGGTCCCTTTGGAACAATATTTCTCATAATAAAATAAATGATCAACTAGTTGGTTAGATTGGAGTAAAACCTTTTATCAGGTTCCAAACCGCACAACCAGTTGGTCGGTTGAGTTGGTCGGATTGGAAGGACAGTTTTTTTAACAGACCTATATACAGAGACGGACTTTTCAAAATTTTGATTAAGTGAAGGATTGGCCGAATTTACCACTGCAATTTTGGTTAGGTGTAAACTCAGCCAATTGGCCAAAAAGACCACATCAAATTCGGAAAAGGGTAATCTCGGGCAAGGCCGAGTTTTTTGTTGCCCGAGTTTACCCCTAAGCCCTCGTTCTCTACTCCGAGCACGTACACCTAGCCCGGTGGAAGACATTCCCTTTCCACTTGCACCATAGCTCCAGGTATACTATGAAATGTAATTATGGATACTCCACCCGCTTGGGGTAGCAGATGAAGTTAGTTATATCGAATTCACGATCACCCCCTAGCAGGGGGTAGGTACTAACTAAAACTCCAATGAAGCCCCAAATCATCGCAGGCTGGGAGGCCGTGTCGCTCTATGTAGAGATTGCGCGTGCGCCTGCTTGTATAGGCCTCCGGTTTCCCCTTCTTCTTCTACAATATTTCACTTTTTAACTGACATGGACAAGATAGACTACACTGATTACTAACAGTTCCGGACCACCCGCGAGCGAACCGCAGAGCACCTCGTTAAGCTAACAGGCGTGTAAATAGACGCCATCACTACATGTGTCAAGGGCAATGCAATCAATACCGCTTGATTCTCGAAGAAAATATTACTAACATGAGCTGGCTATGAACCCAATACATTTTTCTTCCTATACACATAAAAAAAAACCTAAGATCCATAAAAGACGCGAAATTGCCGAAAAGCACGAAGATAATCCTTTATTAAACATATTACCACAGATAATAATTATAATACCTAGATATTACTAAAAGTTTTGAGTGCTGACAACCAGGTTCCTACCTAGGTAGACTAGAATACTAGGTAGGTATAAAGATTTTTTTTATCTTTCAGTGAATGCTATACAAGTTTTGTTCCCGTCTCAAGATGGAGGTTACCTCGGGCGATTGGAGGCGGTATCAGCGATCTCGCGGCCTGTAATTTTGTTGGAAATTGCGCCCAGAAACAAACAAGCTTGTTGTCCAAGCTCCAGCCAAACTTGTTTCGTTATTAGAACATTGTTTTGAAAAAAAAAACAACAGGTACAGTTTTTAATCCTTCTAGCCCCGGATTACTAGACACAATAGAAAATCTATTGTTATGCGGCACCCGAGTGCCGGTTCGGCGTTGAGTGGATTCATGCTAACAAAAGAATTTGCAAACCTTCTTTTGTTTATTTAGAAGTTGTGAAGAGGGTATTTTAAATTTCTTTAGGAAATAAGTCACCGTTTAAAAATATTAAAAATTAGGCAAATTCTTAATTTTACTCATGATTATCTTTTAACTTCACCCACTTTTTAATTTTATGAAGAACTATGTATTTTTACTATGAATTTAAAAAGGAAATTGCTAATGCTCTCTACTTATTATAGTTTGGACCATTGGACACACGTTCGACTTTAGCACAGATAAGACTTCAGTCTGCCTGCCAGCCACCAGCCATGTTGATATTTGCCCATAGAGAATCTCTATGTTTTTGCCCTACCTAGTAATTACTCCTGTAAATTCAATGATATTATTAGTATAATGAAATACGCATTTACTTTATTTCTTACAAAGTTAATAATAACAGCCCTTATAAACCTTTAAAAAAATAATATTTTGGAAATAAATATTTATTATTTAAAAAACTATATTAAATACTGAATAAATAATATATTATTTGAAACCATTACGAGTATAAGTTAAATATTGATAAAATATTTAATGAATTGGGGATGGTTAACAAGCTTACCTACTATCATCAGGACCAAATTAATGTTCCCACTTCAGTCAGTCAGCTGCCGATTCAGTATTTTTTATCACTAGTCCTGACATCTAGCATTAGTGTATTAGTGTATTAGGTAGCATTAGTGTATAGTTTACAAGCACGCACTTCAACGAGCAAGCGAGCGGGACTTTATTAGTTCTAAAATCCGAGTATAGGTGGCGCTCAAAACCATTTAATTTAAATTGTTAGTATTTTACCTATAAAATTAACACAATTTCTATGTTTAATGTTTATTTAAATGTAATTTTATAGAAATTTATTGCATTTCTATCAATTGTGATTTTAGTTTACCAATTTGTAAAATAGTATCTGCGTAATAAAACTTTCCTTCATCTTCATGTATTAATATAAAAATTAACTAGGATGTACAGAGACAGAAATAAAAGTAAGGTTTTGTTTTGTCTATAATTATTATCAGCTGTGATTTTATATTAAATGCTTATTCAAAATGTATGGGCAACATTGTTGGCATAAATAATTTCACCACTTCTTACAAGTCTTCGGTAGTATAGTGGTCAGTATCCCCGCCTGTCACGCGGGAGACCGGGGTTCGATTCCCCGCCGGAGAGATCTCTTTTTGTGATTTTTTATTCTAAATAAATATACATAAATTATTGATTTATGATAGTATAGATCCATAATATTACAAAATAAAAATAACTATAATACTCTGATGCCTAAACCATGTAACTCATTGTGATTTTAACTTTTCATATTCTATTTATAGTCCACACAGGCGAAGCCGCGGAGAGAATTCAAAGCCAGTATGTAGTCTCATCTCATATTATTATAATTAACTAGCCTTCCGCCCGTGCGTAATCTCTTTTTTCAAATATCCCCCTCTTCCCTCCGCATTTCCGGGATAAAAAGTACCCTATGTTCACCGGGCATACTGTAGCTATCCAACAGTGAAAGAATTATCCAAATCGGTTCAGTAGTTTCGGAGCCTATTCAATTCAAAGACGTTCGGTAAGACAGTATGTGTACCTAACCAAGTATGAGAGTAATTGAATTATTAAGTATACCTATAACATTGTAGAAATCCTACCGTATTGCTTCATTGGCATAGTAATCATCAGCTCATGAAGCTAACACAATACATTGTGTTCAGATTGCAGTCTGCACACAAGTATGAAAAACAACTTCAGCTATGGGAGCTAAGCTAAACTACCTTAGCTTAGCTTAGCTCTTGGTCTGCAACCCGCATAAATCGGCTAAATTCTTTATAGTCGGGTCCAAGTCGGGTCGCATGAACTCAATTGAAATAAATCAAAATACCTACTATTTAAGTCTACATACATAACATAAGCGATCTATGGTTATTATCGGTTGGGCTTGGGTATAGTAAAACAAACTTCGATATTCCAAAATATAATTTTAATACAAAAATGACATTTTAAAAACTTCGTTTTCAATAAATACGTTTCATCCTTTGGTAATTAATTTAAAATCAAAATAGTAACTGTTAAAATAAATAAGTGTAAATATAGTAACGTAAAGAGTATAAAATTTCAAACAAAAAGATAGTACATGGACGTGTGGTGACGATATAAAAATTAATTCTAACATAAAGATTACGCAGTACATAAAAGCATATTCGAAAATTAAATAAACATTAAAATTAGACAGGTAAGGCTATAATTATGGCACAGAGGAACTATTAGGGAGCAAGGCGCGCGCTCACTTCTCTTTGGGTTTCTTTTCCTTCTTGCGAGGGGGCGGCACGGGCGCCTCGACGCCGCCCGTCGCGGCCGACTCCTTCTTCACCTTTTTAACGATCTTCTTTTTGGGTGCGGCGTCCTTCTTTTCGTCAGTCGGAGTGGCGGGTTCGCTCTTTTCCGAGACAGAGGACTCGATCTGCGCCGCGGTGGTCTGTTTGGGCTTGGGCGCCTTGACGCCTATCTGTTCGAGCGAGACGGCGCCGACGGGCGGCGTGGGCACCTCGGGCGCTTCGACCGAGAGGCGCTTGTCCGTGGCGGGCAGCGGCGGCGACGGCTGGGCGGCGGGCTCGGCCTCGGTGACGGTGGGCGTGCGCAGCTCGCTGGCGATGATTGACTGCGCCAGCGCGGCCACGTCCTCCAGCTCGCTGTCGGGGGTGGGGAGGGGATCGGCGACGGCGGGCGGGCTCAGCTGCAACTTCCCCACCTTGCGACGCTCCTCCGCTACACAACCAATTCCGTCCTTATTCTCTCGTTCGATTAGATGTGGCGTTAGTATGGCGGTCACATTAGAGAGCAAGCTCGGTTAGGGCCTGGAACAAGTCGAGGGAAAACAAACTACGTGTTAACGAAACGATGCAAGCGGAAAGTTAGACTGTAAGTTCAGCGGAGATCTAAGCCGAATGTACATTACAAGGAGTATTATTGTTGTGGATAAAATGGCTCTGGTTATCTGAGACTCGATACTTATAGCGAAGTGCTTTGTAGTGCCTGACGAGTGTCGCGATGCATCTGAATTCTGAATAATGTTCCTTGCAATGTGTGAAAGAATGTGAAGCAAATAAAACAAAATTTGTGAGATATTGCGATTCGGTTATTTATATAAACCAAGTTGCAATATCCTCGTGAGTAGTGCATCACGTAGTGTTCATGCGCTATCGTTTTTGCTCTGAATTTCTAATAATCCTAAAATATTAAAGACCTTTGAAGATATTTGCGATGACAGAGGAGGATAGCCTCCAACAATACCTTTTTTTTCAAAGACCCTAATTTTGTAGTAATGATTTATTTTGCTTAAAGAGATTCAGGTCAAATTCGACAGCTTCGACATACACATTACGCTGGCCTTTGAGATAGTCATGTTACTCATGGAATGCAGTCAGTTTGAGCGTAATGAGCAATCGATCCAACGTCCTACTTACTGGATCACTTTGGGCACAACCCAACCTCTGTTAGCCCTACAATTAGCAGAGTTTAGATAGATGTGCGACGAGAGAGGTAAATATGCTGAAATGTAAATATATTATGGAGGTTGAGCCAGGTCCAAGAACAATTAGTTATTACCTGATCTATCAAAGCCGCGTCTCTTGCGCTGCCTCCTCGGTAGCTGGGTGAAATAACAACGAATTTTGAAACGTATGCTCAGTACATTAAAATAAAACCAAAACATCGCAAAACGCACAAAAGAAAACATTTTGTCACCGCTCTACGGGAACACCGCGTTAGTTAATAAATACAACGGTATCCGCGTAAAACAGATGCCACTACACTAGTAACTTATTAGTAAGAAGACTAGAGAAAACTGCAAAATGAACTCGGTGAGGTCTGAGAGTGCAAAGCCGTTAGCCGTCGCTGTCCGCTGATCTACTTACATTTAGCTGCGGGCAGCGCAGGCGCTTCTTCTTTGGACGGGGTATTGGCTAACGGCGGGCTATCTGTGGAGGCCGAGAGGGACTGGGCTTCTGAGGATTTCTCGGGCGTGGACACGGGCTGTGCGGCCGATGCCTCCGGGGACTCAGCCGCCGGCGCCTCCACAGCTACAGGAGCCTCTTCCTTCTTTGCTTCTACCACTGGCTCGGGGTCTTTGGGTGCTTCTGCGGGCACGGGAACTTCAGACGCCACTACGGGCGTAACGTCAACCGCCTCGACGGGCGTAGGAACTACGGGCACTTCTGGGGGTACTTCTACGGGCGCTTCTACGGGCGCTTCTAAGGGCACTTCTACGGGCGCTTCTATGGGCGCTTTGGAGGGCACTTCTACGGACGCGGGAGTTTCTCCTTTTTGGACTTCTACTGATTCTAAAATGGGAGCACTCTCTGAAACAGGTGTAGCTTCGGGTGAGGACTTGGGCGTTACTGGTGGAGTAGGCGGTAGAGCAGGTTTCTCAGTCTTAGATTCCACTTTTGCTACTTCTGGGGCAGCCGCCGTCTCCACGGACACGGGGACGTCAGCTGGTTGAGGTGCCTCACCTGGCGCGATAGCCTCGACTGTCGCCGGAATTTCCGAGGGCTCGACTGAGAGAGGGGCCGCGGGTGCAGCTGCGGCTTCGACTGTAGCTGGAATCTCGGCTGGCTCTACCGCTGCAACTGGCGCTGCTTCAGTCGCCACTGCAGCCTCCTCTACTTTCGGAGCGGGTTCGGCCGCTGCCTCTACTGGGACCGGAGCTTCGACAGCGGCGGGCGCCGCCTCAGCTGGAGCAGCTGGGGCTTCGACCGCGACGGGCGCCTGAGCTTCAACTGGAGCAGCATCCGCTACAACCGCCTCCTCAGCTACTTCAACTGGTGCAGGTGCAGGTGCGGGTTGCTCTTTGGGTGGTGATGGCTGCTTAGGAGGTGACACTCTGGGCTGGCTGAGAGTTTGGGAAATCTTTGCCCAAATGTTATCGAAAGAATCAGCTCCCATATAATCGATATTTCCAGCTTCCCATCCCTGGCGGCGTGTCAGTTCATCCAAGGCCTCGCGTTGGAAGCCCGGCGCACCGGGAACCACTCGCGCTAAATTGCCGGCGACACCACTCTGAAACATAAATGGTATACATTATTAAAATTTTTAAATAAAATATATCAACTACGATAAATCGCTTCTAAAAATAGATTTATTCTACTACTATTTATCAGTGGTTCTAAAGTAAACAAAACTTGTCACAATTAAGTCTAAGAGACTTATTATAAAACACTAATTACTTAAGTTAGTCAAAATTTATTTAATCGGCATCCATAATTTATGCCGAAGCATTGTCAAGAGAACAATCCAACGACATAAATCTGATAACTAATTATATCACGTACCGAACGTTTGTACAAAACGTACCTACTTAAATATTAGCGGCGCTATGTATCCTCTTTAGGTAGAATAATAATAATAGGTGTAGGTGGAAGCAAAGTAACGTGCGAATTAGAATTTATTGGGTTCCGTTAGAGCATGCAGTACTAATCTACAAGAGCACTCTCATCTCACGAGCATGGGTTCAAGTATTCGGATAATCTACCTTAACGTAAAATCCAGACGTGGATGGATTTACTACAATATGAAAATGTGACTAATACATACCCTCATTGTTTCAATCAGACAGAAAACTTACTTGTGCTTGATCGTCATCATCTGTTATAGGGGCGTCTTCAGAGCATAAATCAGGGGTACCATACTCCGATTCCGATTCTGGTGGTGGCGACGGTGACGGCGTCGGGGGGATCTCGTGGGAGCAAATTTTGCGACCATTGGAATCAATAGTAGGCCTGTGCCTTAAGTAGAAGCCGTCATACGGATGTCTTGGTCTAATTTCTTCATAATAATCACTTTCACTGTCGGAAATATCTCCGTTCATCATTTCACTTGCCTGCAAGGGCTTTGCTGGATCTTCTTTTTGTTTATGGAGACTCAAAATCGTCTCATGGTCTAAGCGCACGTGATGTACTATTTCCACTCTGGGGGAAATTTTTTTGGAGTCTGTATCTGGGTAGTAATCTTGGTGTTGATTGTAATTGGATTGAAGGTGTGATTGGTCATGATTCGCATGATTGGAATGACTGTGTGAATAGTGATCGGGATCGGGAGTATGTGCGTGACTGCTGCGACGTTCGTGAGAATGACTCTGGTGTGAGTGATCTTGTTTTTGTTCGTAATGATGATGAACATGATGTTCGTGGTGTGGGTGTGTCTGCTCTTGATGATGATGGTCTTGGTGCCAACGGAATTCATGATGTTGTTCATGTGATGGATGATGGTGTGATTGTGCACTTGGATCATGAGGATGAGATTCCAATTGATTTTCTTGATGATAATGATGATAAGTTTGGGTGTCATGATGAGGATTGTCGAAGTGCTCGTGTGTTGACTCCTGATAATTGTGCTGTGTTGAGGATTCTTGTGTTTTATAATCCCACGCATACTTTTTCATATCTTCGTGATCTTCCACTCTTCCTGAGAAATTCTGAGGCGGGGGGATTTCTTCTTGATTTGAAGGAATACTTCCTCGGTAAATATCCCATGGGTCGTGGAAATCACCTAAGTATATTTCGTCTTTGCGGGAATCTTCTTGACTTTGGGCATCTGGGTGGTGCCATGGGAATTCTGATTCTGGGTCCACGGTGGGCACGTAATGTTGACCGACGTCATGTGGGGGCAACGCCGGAGGAGGTTGCACCTCATCCTATCGGTTGAAGTGACAAAACGTCTCAGTGGCAATGCATGCAGACAACACTTGAACCGAGCTTCAAGCACAAACTAACTAAACAGTGCAAAAAGCTTTGTTCAAGCTCATATTAGTTGTTTTAATACACTATGCGTTACCAAAAAAAACATACTCATTTCGAAAATATTATACAAAATCGTCTTTGGGAAATAATAAAACATTTACTTTTATAAATTCACAAAATTGTAATAAATTTTAATGACATTATGAAAAAAGATGTGAATTGTACTAATCAGTATGTTTATTTTGAGAAACGCGGTGAATTTTTCACCAAAATACCAACACCATCTACTCAATCCCAAGACTCAACAAACAAATCGTGCAGAAAGCCACCAACAGCATTATTCAGTTAAGTTAGAGAATGTTAGTATTTTGGAGAAAAGTTTTATTCTCACGGGTATCAAAATGCTTTAAACAAAGGTGCAACATAAATAGCGGGAGTGCACAAGCGTCGGAGTGCAAGCGTTATATAGTTTTAGTCACTCAGGATATCACGCGCTAAACTTTATTTACAGGCAACATGTAACACTTCTATGTTCAAACATCCTACAGAATAATTAAACAAGGGAGGAAAGGTAGTGGAGTAATAGAGAAGTTTATATTGTTTGAATTTCTCACCTCTGAAACACTAGAATCCTGTTGTGTACGCTTGGAAAACATGTTGTAGATGTGATCAGATTAAAGGTTGGAGTGAGAATGGATCGGTTTACTGGACCTTACCAAGTCGTCGGCTACACTTGCGGTGGGAAACCGCAATGTGATCGGTCTGATTTCAACGTGATATTCGAGATGGGAATCAATACCTAACCTGAATGTAACCACTTTAATGTGTGAGATAAGTATATCAGAGAACCTGCTTATATTACTATGGTACTTGCACGCGGAAACCTTAATTCAAGTTCTTTTACGTACGTTACTTTTGCAATTTAGGTACATTATGTATTTTTAATTGTATTTTCAATTTCAAGTTGCCGATTTTAATACGAGTAAAGTTTTATAATTATGTAACTAGCTGTAGCTGTATAGCCATAGTCTATGAAGTGTGGACCACCAACGCCTAATAGAATAATTTAAATTGTCCTATAAATACATAACTTACTAAATCCTCTCCTCAAAAACCAATTAAACATCTATGATTCCTAACTTACCATAGTGACGTCAAGCTGGGAGTGGACCTGTCCTACGAAGAGGTCCCACCATAGCTGCAAGAGTCCTCGAATGTGGTCTGGTGCCTCCACCGTGCGCGACTCCCAGTTGAACTGTTGCAACCAAGGCTTGGCAATGCCGATGAAGTGGATAATCTTCAGGTCCTGCCCGTAACTGCAATACACGGAATAAAAGATTGACGGTATCCAACTCGAAGTGCTACCAAGTGAGACAATCGATCAAATGTCGGCGAACACCTATGGGTTTTTTATGTGAATACTAATAGCTCGATAGTGATGGAAAATATCGTGAGAGAACCTGCACAGGCGAACGGTTGTGTAGCTATAAAGATGATGTTAATAACTGCATTTAATCATGTCAAAACGCTTACAAAAAGAAAGGTGACCGACTCAAAGGACCAAATATTTTCCCTACTTACGAAGTTACGAGTAAAAGCGAAGATTTGATCATTTGGATAAAAATTTAGTGTGAAAATATTATTATGAAGTCTTTCGGCGCTGTTTTGATTCTATAGTTTAAATATAAAATGTGTTTTTTCCCGATGTTTGCAGCAATGAAGAATTAAAAAAATTACATACCTACCACTTTTAATACAATTAAAAAATTACTCACTACTTCAGTGCAGGCAGGTAAGAATAGAAAGCGGCCGATGTGACATTGTAGAGGAATGGCAAGTGTTTGCTGATGTCTCCATGTGCCCAGTCCGAGAAGAAAGAGTTAAGGAGACCTTGGTCGCCACCTATTTGGATAAACAAAAGCTTATTTCAATAAACAATTGAAGATTTCATGTAATCCTGGGAATCAAAGAAGATCTATACCTGTTTCATAAAATAACCAAACAGTTCTACTAGCTAGCCCAGTTTCGGCTACGCATCACAGGATATACAATACGAATACGAGCATATTTCAGTGCACAAGTGAGTGCGCAACAACCTATATTCCACACTCTCGTAGCACGATGAGACAGTGCAGTGGTCTGACTTTTTTTTTATCTATACTAATACTAATATTATAAAGAGGAAAGATTTGATTGTTTGTTTGTTTGTTTGTTTGTATGTTTGTTTGAATGTTTGTTTGAATCGAATAGGCTCCGAAACTACTGAACCGATTTGAATAATTCTTTCACTGTTGGATAGCTACACTATCCCCGGTGAACATAGGGTACTTTTAATCCCGGAAATGTAGGGGGAAAGGGGGGAATATTTGAAAAAAGAAGTTACGCGCGGGTGAAACCGCGGGCGGAAGGCTAGTATCTTTATAAAGAAACCAAAATCGAATAAAATCATTGCATCTCATTCATAAAGGACAACTGCAGTTGCAGTTTGCGGAACATTATGTATATTCTTAGAACAGAGTTAATAATAACGCCAAGCGCAAAGTTCGTTGAACTTTCTAATTACTGTGCACTGTGTAAGTACGATAGGATAGTCACAATGGGACATTGCCTTATGCATTTATATTTATGAGGGAAATAGACAAATAAAGAAATGTCGTTGATGTTCGCAACTGATAAACTCGTTACCGATAAACAGAAAATTTTCTTTCTAGTCTTCTGATGATACGATATATTTTATTTCCGATGAAATAAAAGAGTTTATCAGCCATTTTACTAGATCTTCCGTATCAGCTTATATTATTATCCAATAATGTCTTTACATGTTAGAGGTCTTTCCTAACATTTGTATCAGTTTCGGAATTACAAAGATGTGACCATTTTATACATCTGAGGGACTTTTTAATAATTTCAGTCGGCAAACCAATACTCAAAAAGGCAACGACCTGTTTTGTTGCAAAATTTCACTAGGCAGTATATTTCAAGGTCCTGCATTATTTTAGGATTCTCTGGTCTTCCAAATTTTCATTGCAGGCACAAGGGTTCCCAAATTATACGTATCCATTATGTGTGAAACATTTTCAGAGGAATATAATGCCAGATAAGTGGACACGCCTGGTTAAACTTTTTGACCAAATATTGTACGGCTGACCAAATCCAGGTTGAAGAATATTACTAAGAGAATAAGAGAGCCATCGGCAATTTCAGTGATCATGTAATTCCTACCATCGAAGCTGCCTCGTTCCTGTGCGAACTTGATGAGTTGCTCGAAGGTCTCGTTGGAGGGCTTGAAGACGAACACTCCGGAGTTAAAGCAGTCGGGCCAGCCGACGTCCGGAGCTGCTGATAGCTCTTCACGGTCGAAAAGCTCATCGCAATTTTGGATAACCTGGTGACAAATAATGTTTTACGCTATTTACTCGTATACACGAAATTTCGATAGCAAGTTCAAAAAAGATAACACCGACCTCGAATGATTCGAGAGCAGGATAGGAGAGTGAAAAACCATGATGGATACGCATCCGTGAGATCAAACTAACGTTAGTTTTTCTGTTTTGTATCTCTTGTATCAATAGGCAAATGATGTTTTTTTTCTAAATTGTTTAGTTTAGAATTCACTGCCAGCATACCTAGCGAAGCGGGTTGTATGGCTGATGACGATGATGATTGAATCTGAACAATATTGGGTTCAAATCGATGTACGTGATATTATAGATATTTATTTAATATCTCCTTAAGTGATTAAAGAGGCAGCAGAAGTTATTTTTTTACGTTATCTACTGTCTTACATAATTCCGCCGAAGTTGAAGGCCGAGGTACGCACGGATCGAAACTAATACATAAACATGTAGGAAATAATTCACGAGCTATAGTTTTCGTTCCTTGCTACCTTTGAAACAATTTTGATGTCATAGTTTTGCAAATGTTGCTAACAAGATAACGGGCTCAGAATGAAATAAAGTAATAATTCACTGTCTATTTGTGAAATCCTCTTTAAAGTGCAACTACGTTTAAAAACAAACATAAATTACAAAAATTTTTTAAATAAATTGTATGACATTTTGTAGATTGCTCCTGGGCATATTTTACTGGCCAATTCAACGTCTTTAACCCATTTCTTAAAAAATACTGTAACATGACACTCACGAAATGACAAGCGAATGTCATGTTAGTTCCATTTATATTCACGAGATGGCACCACTGATCCACCCTACAGTTCCAATTCACGCTAGCGTTTCGTTTTCTCGGACCTATAAGGTCTCACCATACATTTCATGTCGTTAAGGAATTAGGCCTTACTACTGAGATAACCATAAAGGAAGTTCAAGCTATTGATGCCTGGTTGGTCACTCAGTACAAAGGAATTAAATTTGTACAGCCTTGCTTCTGCTTTCCCTCAGAGGAACTCGGCTTGGCTAGCTCGTAATAGGCAGTATAAGTTTGTTGCCTTTGTAAATTGTATTGGTGAATAAATACAATATTTATACCAATCTACCCGCCTATCTTTTTTATTGGCGGCAACGTCGTCGTGAAACCTCCATCGTCGGCTCACCACTGCTACAATCTGGCGCCCAACGTGGGGCAAGCGCAAGCACGACCCCAAGTACGTGGTAACAAGATACGGAAGAGAGACGACGTGTCTAAAAACAAAAAAGAAAGAAATGATGTCCGAGCAACAATTCCGAGAGCTTATGTCAGCTCTTAGTAACCGGCGCAGCACATTAGCGTCATGTAAAGCTTCCTACAATGGAATTAAAAACGCGGAAGTTGTTGAAGCATTTTTAGCATAGTTGACATAGCCACCTTCTCACCATCAACATCAGGTAGAGGAAAAATGAAATCAGCCGTTACATTGAAGACACCCAGCGTCGCAGCACCACGTAACAGAGTCATAATTGATGATACATTGCCTTGTGAGATGCAAGCAAAATTACCCACTGAAGCAGCGTCTGTACCATATAAGCTTATACCTATCGACTTACCTGATACCCCACCACAACAGAAGCGATTCAAGACCACAATCTTCGATGGTTACTCCCCTCGTTTGCAGTATATGATGGAAGATGCTATTAGGAATATAAACAATGAGGAGAATAACTTGTCCCCATCTTCGAATGACTTATTTCCTCATGTTGGTATTAATTCTGTAAGTGTAGAAACAATGTTAAACAAATTTGAGGCTTGTAAATTAGATGAATTGATGGAAGAGTATAAAGACATTTTTATTTTTAATAATAAACCTACCACTATCACTGAACATTGTATTAAAACGATAGAACATCCTCCTATATCTATGCCACCGTATAGATTATCACCACCGCGTAAAGAAATACTTAAAGATGAGATAAATGCAATGTTAAGTGATGGAATAATTGAGCCTTGTACTTCACCTTGGGCAGCTCCGGTGGTCATGATTCCGAAACCAAACGGAAAAATCAGAGTTTGCATAGATTATAGGAGGTTAAACCAAATAACTATACCTGACCAATATCCAATGCCAAGAATTGATGACTTATTACATGATGCTAAGCCCTCTCCGTATATGAGTGCTTTAGATTTAAAAGCTGGTTACTGGCAGGTGAAGGTGCATGACGATGACCAAGAGAAGACAGCCTTCATAACTCCGTTCGGAATCTATAAATTCATACGAATGCCCTTTGGGTTACGAAATGCGCCAGCTACATTTCAGAGGCTGATTGATAGATTCCGTGTAAGCCTAGAACACGTTAAAATACTGGCTTATTTAGATGATCTGGTCATCCTCTCATCAAGTTTCGATCAACATTTATCAGATCTTAGAGCAATCTTCTCAAAAATGAGAGAAGTTAATTTAACCGCAAACAGAGAAAAATGTCGCTTTTGCTGCTCTTCTTTAAAGTATTTGGGACATCTAATTACCCCAAAAGGATTACAAATGGATCCAGAGAAAATATCTGCCATTGCGGATCTGCCTGTGCCTAAAAATCTCAAACACTTAGTCACTTTCCTACAAACGTGCTCCTGGTATCGTCGCTTTATTGAGAATTTTGCACATATCGCAGAACCTCTGACTCGCCTTACGAAGAAGAAAGCGCAATGGGTGTGGACAGAAGAACAAAATGCAGCTTATAAAAAGCTAAAAGAGTTATTGACTACAGTCCCAGTACTTAAACAAGCCGACTCCACAAAACCATATATTTTGAAAACAGACGCGAGCAACTATGCTCTCGGAGCAGTTTTGGTGCAGGGGGAGGGAGCAGAGGAGCATCCAGTAGAGTACGCTAGCCGACTCCTATCGCCAGCAGAGCGAAATTATAGTACAACGGAGAAGGAAGCCCTTGCTGTCGTGTGGGCTATAAATAAGTTCGCTGGATATATTGATGGATTACCCACAACCGTTATCACTGATCATCAGGCATTAAGATGGTTAATGTCCCTAAAATCTCCAACAGGCAGATTAGCTCGTTGGGCTCTACAGCTCCAGGCTTATGACATAACAATCAAATACTTACCTGGAAAAGCAAATGTAGTCGCAGATACACTCTCCCGTCCACCTTGCAATGATGAAAACACCGAAGAATGTAGTATATGCAGTATAACAGTTGACATGCCCGTCAGAAGTACGAGTGATGTGAGAAGTGAACAAATGAAAGATACTAAGATTGCTAAAATAATAGAGGCCCTTGAGGATAACAAAAACACTGAGAACGCATATTATTGGAGTAACAAAGGCTATTTTCTCAATAATGGACTTTTATATAGAAACAGTCCTGGTGTGGAGAACGATGATGCACAATTACTGGTGCCGGAACATGAATGGGCCAATGTATTGGAAACTTATCACGATAGTCCATTAGCAGGTCATTATGGAAGTGAAAAAACCTATCAAGCGATTGCAAGACGTTATCATTGGGCTGGTATGAGGAAATACATAGAGGCTTATGTAAAAAATTGTGAGGAATGTCAACGTTACAAAATAAACAACCAGAAACCTGCGGGTTTATTACAAACTACAACCATAAACCAGCGTTTTGAAGTAATAGCTTTCGATTTATTCGGTCCCTTGCCTGAAACACATGACGGAATGACTTGGGTGTTTATAGTTGAGGATGTATCCTCCAGATGGGTAGAACTTTTCCCATTGGCCGCAGCGACTGCTGAAAACTGTGCTGAGACATTGATTAATGAAGTTTTCTTACGATATGGATTCCCCAGGCGAATGATTAGTGATAATGGGAGTCAGTTTGTGAGCGCGTTAATGCAAAAGATTGCGTACTGTTTAAAAATCAAGCATTCCTTCACCCCAGTATACCACCCGGAGACAAACCCTGTCGAAAGGAAGAACCGAGATCTAAAAACGCAATTAGCTATAATTCTGGGAAATAACCACAGACACTGGTCGGAGAAGCTACCGTCTATTCGATTTGCCATGAACACTGCACAATGCAGTTCAACCAATCATACTCCGGCTTATTTAACTTTCGGTAGAGAGCTGAAAACCTTAGATGACACATGGCATAATTTCAGAGAAATAGTGATATCAGAGAACTTCATACCTGAAATCACCCCTAAGTTGCTACAAATGGCTGATACTATGGACAAAGTCCGAGAGGTTCACGAAATAAGGGAAGAGAAAAGGAAAGATTATGTGGATCAAAATAGACGAAGTGATCCTGGATATGGTATTGGAGATTTTGTATTAGTAACATTACATCCAATTAGTAAAGCTGCAAAAGGAATAAGTGCTAAATTTACTCCGAGGCGAGATGGTCCATATGTAGTAACAAGAAAACATGGACCTTCATCCTATGAGATTGCCAACCCTCAACATCCTGATGTAACCCTTGGCGTCTATCACAGTTCTGCTTTGAAACCATATTTTGGCACCGATGTCCAAATCTCACAGCCTATTCAACCCCTAAGAAGAAGGGGAAGACCAAAGAAAACGGTTAACAATGAAAATGTCGAACTACAAAAGACACGCACACGCGGGCGTCCTAGAAAGAATAAAATATAATCCTGAGTCCTGTCTCCTCGTCGGGGCGACTACCGGATCCAGAGGGGGAGATTGTAACATGACACTCACGAAATGACAAGCGAATGTCATGTTAGTTCCATTTATATTCACGAGATGGCACCACTGATCCACCCTACAGTTCCAATTCACGCTAGCGTTTCGTTTTCTCGGACCTATAAGGTCTCACCATACATTTCATGTCGTTAAGGAATTAGGCCTTACTACTGAGATAACCATAAAGGAAGTTCAAGCTATTGATGCCTGGTTGGTCACTCAGTACAAAGGAATTAAATTTGTACAGCCTTGCTTCTGCTTTCCCTCAGAGGAACTCGGCTTGGCTAGCTCGTAATAGGCAGTATAAGTTTGTTGCCTTTGTAAATTGTATTGGTGAATAAATACAATATTTATACCAATCTACCCGCCTATCTTTTTTATTGGCGGCAACGTCGTCGTGAAACCTCCATCGTCGGCTCACCACTGCTACAATACTTCATAAAAATATATAATATTGAGAACGTGGCATTATATTTATCATTGAATTGATGTGTGTAACATTTATGTACCATAATAAAGAGATATCTAATAAGAATGATAACGCTTTCGGGTTCCAAAAAACTAAAATATGTATATCGAAACGTGGTTAGATTCATTTAGCCAGATCTGGTGCTGTATGCTCAAGAGGTTGCTAGTTCGAAACGGTAAAAACATTTATGTCATTATCATGTCTGTAAAAATGTTTATTCTTTGACTGGCACCTATTGTTACAATTTAAGCTATGCTTGTGTAGTGGGTAAACAATTTCCTAGGATATATATTTTTATATCATCGAGAAATTGCGTGGAGGATAGACCTGGCATATTCTTGATTAATTTGTAGAAATCGAACAGTTCAAATTTAATTTATCTACATCCATACCATAATATGTCTATTTTATATTCAGGAGCGATGAGCAAACGCCCTACATTTAGATATAAGTATCTGTGGCTGCATTGAAATGTTTACATTTTAGTGTCGGAACCGACACTTTTATTACTTTCAAATTTCGAACGTCTTCTTTAAAAGTAAAAATTAATAGGTTTTTTCGATTATCGAATTAGTCGATTAGTAATTTTATGTTCCATTCCTATACATTTAATTCGATGCTGAAATTATAACTGTTGCGGGTACGGGGTACGTCAATTCAAATTAAATGCCGGTTACGAAAAGACAATTATTTATTTAAAACCACTAAACTGAGATACACCACTTTAACACAATTACACTTCACACTTTACGTAGACAATTCAAAACAAACACTGGTAAACGCTGTTCACTTCAAACGTCGCAGGATAGTTCGCACTGATCGCTTTCCGAAGAATGAATACTCCTCGCAGCGTCGCTCACTCTCTATTTATACCCGGCGCGGGCCCTCTAGTAATTTCTTCGAACAGACGAGAAGCCTCGCGTGCCCACGCGGTCTAACAGGATTATTCTTTACATGTAAACGCGCGCGCAGGTAAACAAGCAGCCCCGGGCGCGCAGGTAAACGAGCAGGCGGGCGCGCGCGAGAATGAACCTTATTGCGTAGAAGAGTGAGGTCCGTTTTCGCGTGCAAGCTCCGTTGCCGGGCATCGTCGTAACATTACCCCCCTCTTAGTCATGCTCGTCCCGAGCATTATTTGATCCGTAGTAGCGTGCCAACCGATCAATGTGCACAATCTTAGGTTTGCCCCTTGTTCCTTGCTTGATCCGATAGGTGAGGTCATTCATCCTTGTGATGATCTTGTAGGGTCTTTTACACTCATTAGGGGAGAATCTAACTGGTACTAAAGTTTCAGATCTCTGCGGTAATGTTGTATTTTTCAGGCGGTAGACTGCACACGATGATCCTTCCTTCAGGAATACTTCTTGCTCCGGAAAACTTAGTACTCCCTTAGGGACGTCTACTACACATTTGTGGTTTCTCAAAAAGTCCAATCCGATGATGCATTCATCCGTGATATTTGCTATTAGCACCCTGTAGTCGAAAGTCTGGTCTCCAATAGTTATCTTCACCACTGTCTCACCGAGGACGGTTACTGGCTGGCCTGTTGCTGTTCGCAGCTGGATGGATAGCGGTCTGCGTCCCCACATGATAGTTCTCTTCAGGAACTCCGGGCGCACTATGGTTCTTGAAGCACCGGTGTCTATTGTGAAGATACATGTTTTGCTGTTCAGCTGTCCTTCCACTGTAAGGTTATTTCCGTTTTCCATCTGTGATACAGTGATAGTAGGAGCTTGATGTCGACCAACCCGCGCCTGCCCCACCGCCCTGGCTCCATTTAACGACAGCTCTTCAGCGTCCACTTGGGTTGAGGACGCTACTGTCGTTCTGCGCGGCAATCTTCTTTTGGGACAACTAATCCGGATGTGGCCCCTCTCTCCGCAGCCATAGCACATTGGACCCAAGGATGGTTTTCCCCTTACCACCATTTCCCGTAGCTTATGCGTTCTAAGGTCTTGGCGTACAGCTTCTACCTCCAAGGCATGGGCCAAAGCTTCTTGCAAGGTCTGATGATGTCCCAGCCTAACTGCTGCTCTGATCTCCGAGTCCTCGATTCCATCGATGAACGCTTGCAGGATGGTTCCTTCTACCAACGTTGGACATGATGCATAAGCACGACGAACTAATCTCTCGATTTCTGTGGCCCATTGTTGCAGACTTTCACTTGATTTCTGCACGCGGTTGCGGAGCTGTGCTCTGTACACGTGTTCTAGATGTTTCTCGCTGTACCTGCTCTCTAGTGCCTTATGAAGAGCATCCAAGGTCCTACTATCCGGAGGCAGGTTTTCTAACGTCAGCAGGGCATCTCCACGAAGAGCTAGAGTAAGCGCCATCATTGATTCTTCGTCGCTCCAGCCCTTTCCTTTGGCCACCGTCTCGAACTGGTACCAAAATCCTGCCCATGAAGTTGTTCCGTCAAAGTGGGGTACTTCAATCTTAGGAGACCCAATATGTGCTGGAAGTACGGCCCCGCTTTGCGATTCAACCTTCAGAATTTTATTGCGCAGTTGCTGCAACATCACATCGTGTTTCTCTAACGTTGCATCAACCTGGGTCAATCGCTCTTCGTGTTGGGTTTGTATTGTCTTCATCTGAAGTACGTCCTCCTTGATGTGCTTTACCACGTCCGCTAAAGCAGCAATTTGTTTTTCCAAAGCTGCCTGCTTTTTCTCAATAGCCCCCAACAAAGTCTTCGCTAACTCATCCTGACCACGGGCCTGGTCCTCTCGTAGTTGAGCTAGCTGCGCCTCTTGACGGCGAGCTTGTTCTTCTTGTCCACGGGCCTGGTCCTCTCGTAGTTGAGCTAGCTGCGCCTCTTGACGGCGAGCTTGTTCTTCTTGTCCACGGGCCTGGTCCTCTCGTAGTTGAGCTAGCTGCGCCTCTTGACGGCGAGCTTGTTCTTTTATCAAAATTACCAGGGTGTTAAAGTCCACAGCCGGTGGTTGTGCTGCTACTGAACCCGTTGGCGAAGAACTTGCGGCTCCATCTCCTTGCGAAGACGCAGTTTGGCTCCTCGTCACACGTCCCTCGCTGTCTTCTCGTGGCATCTTGAATTCCGCTTCTGACACCAATGTTGCGGGTACCGGGGTACGTCAATTCAAATTAAATGCCGGTTACGAAAAGACAATTATTTATTTAAAACCACTAAACTGAGATACACCACTTTAACACAATTACACTTCACACTTTACGTAGACAATTCAAAACAAACACTGGTAAACGCTGTTCACTTCAAACGTCGCAGGATAGTTCGCACTGATCGCTTTCCGAAGAATGAATACTCCTCGCAGCGTCGCTCACTCTCTATTTATACCCGGCGCGGGCCCTCTAGTAATTTCTTCGAACAGACGAGAAGCCTCGCGTGCCCACGCGGTCTAACAGGATTATTCTTTACATGTAAACGCGCGCGCAGGTAAACAAGCAGCCCCGGGCGCGCAGGTAAACGAGCAGGCGGGCGCGCGCGAGAATGAACCTTATTGCGTAGAAGAGTGAGGTCCGTTTTCGCGTGCAAGCTCCGTTGCCGGGCATCGTCGTAACATAACAATCGATTTGAGAATCGAAATCAACTCGAGTCTAGATTGTTTATGGATTTTAAAAACTACAAACGTCATTTATTCAAATTGACCTACAAATTATGACATGATTTTGTACTAATTTGCTCATCGATCCTGCCTGACTATAAAATAGACATAATATCGTATGAATGAAGATAAAGTTATGTATGTGACTGTACATAATTAGTCATTAAAATACTCATGTGATTCTTTTATGAAACTCACTTCGTTCGTTTCATAAAACCACATTCGTATTTTAATGACCCTCATTATGCAGCAGTCACATAAATAACTATTTCGATTTTATTTCAAAGTTATGGGTGTGTGTGGCTTGACGTCAAGGAAAATCTACTATAAGCTACACAGTACTTTGTTGATATGAACCTTACTATATCTTACAAGATTCATTGATACAGACAGCAAGATAACGATTTATTGATATACTCCAACACAGCTGCGGCGACGCACCCATTCAGACTCCATGAACATCGTAAATTCATTTGATTTATATGGATAAATATCTAATCACAATAGGTCCATTTAGAGGTTTGGTCCACATTTGTAACTGATCTTTCGTAAGTTATTTTTATCACACAACTGGACGGGTCAATTTGCACGAGACGAAAGCGTGACCTCATCCAACTCAATAACAGAAAAGTCTTATTATTTAATATTACAGATTAGATAACTTTACACGCGGTCGTTAGAGTCAAAATTAATCATTGATAACGGAAGTATTTCACGGTAAAA
This sequence comes from Mecyna flavalis, assembly GCA_949319885.1. Classification (NCBI taxonomy): domain Eukaryota; kingdom Metazoa; phylum Arthropoda; class Insecta; order Lepidoptera; family Crambidae; genus Mecyna; species Mecyna flavalis. The sequence continues at coordinate 16,882,332 of OX439426.1, forward strand.
ACATTAGACAATCAGTTATCTACATTTAAACAGCAAAGGTATACGACACTTCCTGAAAGTGAAATGGATTTACAGTAAGGAGAGATCAAAGTACCCTAAACTGTTTAGAATTCTCTAAAAGTGTCGAGAATTAAAATATACTAACATGACATTATCTGAAGATTGGCAGTGGGAATTTGAAGATTAGAGTAGGTTGGTAACCTGTTCCTGTAACAGGATGATCGATCGACCAATAGCAATCGTAAATATCTATCTGTCTACATATTATTACTACTGTACCACATTTAATATTATATTGGCAGGATAATAAGAATGTAATATTTTTATGTCTAAATAAAGATTATTTGCAATTACAGCACCAATAAAACTTCGTGCGTCCACTTTGAAGTCGTAGTCTGTGCGGGAATGTATACTAAATGACTTTTATATTTTTATATCGGTTTGTATAGGAAATTCCGTTGACCTAAGGTCATTTGACATCTGCCGTATTACGTAATATATCCAATACCATATAAACATTGACATACAAGTATAGATTCAAAAGACTGAAGATACTCGTATTTAACAGTTTTGCGCCTATCACGTTGTTGCCCATACATACGTGCGGGATCGAAGAAAATATATAAAATTATGAAGAATCTTTATCTGAGCTTGGATGAAGCTCCAATTGACACAATAACCTGTGATAAAAAAAGACTGTACTCAATGGATCCTATCGAGACGCTATCGCTATTTGTTGTTAGGCCCGAACTATGATATAAATTCAATAAGTTATAAGCAATTATTAATAAGTACCGAGAGGACCAGTTTCGCTTACAACTAGTATTTATTTTAAGCCAAACCAGAGTATACGTATATAAGAATTATTTAGATTAATCAAGTTTTGGGCGTTCATTAATATTAATTATCTAGTTGTAGTAGTGTCTCTTGCATAAATTCCCCTGATTGAAACGAATTGGAACGAACTGCGACATAAATTCATTTTGGAATTAGAATAAGTAGTGTTTGGTTGTAAGTAGTGTTCAGATTTCAATAAGGAAAACAAAATCCAGTTTAGAAAAATTAAATGGATTTTTAGTAGATAAAATAACTAAAAATCCATTTCATTAAATGGATTATTTTGTACCTTGTAGGTCAGAAAGTTGACCCACTTAAGGGTAAGGTCTTTCAACACCATTGAAAGACCGTACAGCCAAAGATCTGCCACAATAGGCTCCTTTGATGAGCGACGCTTCCTGATAAACTGGTCACTGAGAAACAGGCCGCGTACCATCAGGTGGGCTGCGTGCTTGTCTGCCAAATTTAATGATCTAGTATAAAAAATATTATTTGGAGGAATAATATATGCTATAACGATCCTTAGACGTAGCACACCTTTCCCATAACCCAATATTATCGTTCATACGAGGCATGCCTTTTAAGTTTTGTCGTTTGAAGAAAAAAACACCACTAGAACCTTATAGTACTTTTTATTGTTTTTCAAAGTATTCACCACGTAGCTTTATACACTTTTCCATTCGCTCAAACCAGTTATTATAACATTTATTCCACTCTAAAGTGGGGGTGTTCAAAATGGCTGATTTGAAAGCGTCGACTGCTTCTTCACCGGACTGGAACCTTTGACCACGAAGACTTTTCTTAATTTTAGGAAATGTAAAGAAATCGGTAGGGCTTAGGTCAGGACTGTATGGAGGATGGTCAAGAATTTCTACTTTTTCCTGCTTCAAATACTCAATAGTTTGACGAGCGCTGTGTGAGCTTGCGTTGTCGTGGTGCAGGATGATGCGTCGCTTTGAGTTAGATTTACGAAGTTCGGCGATGACTTTTGGTAAACAAACTGTGGTATACCACTCTGCGTTAACCGTTCTACGATCTTCAAGTGCAATAGTCGCAACATGGCCGGTTTTTCCAACGAACGTGGCCACCATCTTCTTTGAAGTGCTTCAAGAACGAAAAACTTTAGTCGGCTTTGGTTCGTCTTGAAAGATCCAGATTGTAGATTGTTGTTTGGAATCTGGATCGTAGGCATAGATCCAAGATTCGTCACCACTGATGATGTCGTAGACGTGATTTGACTCTCCTCGGTTGAACCTTTGCAGAGTTTTCTTACACCATCTGACGCGGGCCGCCTTGTGATCGTCGGAAAGCAGATGCGGTATCACACGGCAAACTAGCTTACTCACACCAAGCACTTCATGTAAGATCTTTTGAATTGTTGTCCCTGAGATGCCTAATAGAGCCTCTATCTCTCGATACGTCACATGACGATCTTCGAGAATTAGTTGTCTCACAGCGATGATGTTATCTTCAGTGAAGGCGGATTTTGGGCGTCCTTCGCGAGATTTGTCACTAACACTAGTATGTCCACGCTGGAATTCTAAATACCAGCGTTCGACAGTCCGCAGGCATGGGCCTTCATCACTAAACACAGATGTTAGCTCTTCAAAACACTGAAGCCGTGTCAGGCCTCGTTTAAAGTTGTAGAAAATTATTGCTCGAACATTTTCCTTAGAAAGATTCATTTTCGTACGTAACCTGACAGATTCCAATCGACGCTGTGACTAAACAATAGCATTAATCCTAATACTTTCAACTGTTTTGAGATTCAAAATTTACACACATTCGAATATAGAACAGTTCCAAATTCAAAATTTCTGGGAAATATGGAAACGACAGAACTTAAAAGGCATGCCTAGTATAAAACTAAACTTGATAAACTGGTTATAAAACATTTATAAGATTGATACAAGATTAGTAATTATACTTTTTTCAGTCTCATAAATTTTAAAAGACTAAAAGCAGATATTTTTAGCCCAAAACCATTTCTACCTAAAACAGGTATTAGAACCAGTATTGCCTGTCTGATATACGCACTCCGACTAACAATAATGAGGTCTGATGAGTAAAAGTTTATTCTTTTGACAAAATAGTTTATCTTAAAAACTACATTAAATTGAAACAAAATAATTAAACGGTGTGTATAGGTATTTAACAATCTCATTACGACCTGTGCAAATTAAACAAAAAGAGATTGAAGAAAAATATCAGTCATAAATGAAGTAGGTATTCTTATCATGCTACAATTGGCGCCATTCGTTATGACTTGCTTAGCTCATGCATGACTAATTTTATCTGTAAAGTAAAAATTCATGATCAAACTGAAATCTTCATCTCAGTAAGACGAGAAAATCTTTTGATTGCGAACAAGTTATCTAAAATCAAAACTATTTCAGATGTAATTGAAGGATCTACGATTGCGGCGTTGCCCCTTGACACGCGTGTGTCGCAGCTGAAAGAAAACTATAGAATGAAAGTGGGATTTTGGAGCAGATCCAAAATTGTCGGGAACAAGTATTTAGGCCACGGTTATGCGTCTCCTCATCTCGTATTACGTTAGCCTCCACATCCGGTAACATTGACTTTCTCATCGCATAAACAATTGACGGTAGAAATAGATTTAATGATAGAACTGTAGACTTTGATCGCGCATTAAAATCGACAAATCGACGGCTGTCAAACGTACGTCTTTAACAATGGTAGATTTATTGTTATTATTGGCATACTTTGTATTGTTTACATATAATTCCTATCAAACTAAATCGATAATAAGATTATAGTTTATAACCAACTACAATGTCATCTGGTTTGATTTGTTTTATTTTGGGCAAGAACACGTGTGGGTAAGGAAATCGGAACATGACTAAACAAGATGTCTTTGTATATTACTGTGCATATGCATTTTATAGCAGAGATTCGTTTCGGTTCCTGAAATAGTTCTTGGAACGCTATTTTATTTACTCGTATGTACATTCAACTAAATTCATTTAAATGATTTTGGATTTTACCCGAGTGTAATTTGAATTTTCCTGGTTTAGTTTTAAGGATAATTAATTATATTTTATCAGAATTTACTCTCGACCCCTGATAGTACTGGTCCTTTATATTTATTTAGAAGTACTCACTATTGTGCTTCATATCATATTTTAAATCTTCACTAAAAGCTAGAAATATAGGCCTACGCTTAAGTTGATAAACAATGTAATTTAGCATTAATAGTTAAGGGTGTCTGCTAGTGATGTTAATGTTATTAACATCTAAATACAGCGAGGACATTTGAATCGCTTAGATATGAAAAGATCAAAAGAAAACGTGATGGTAATGAAAGTCGTAACATCTGTAACCAATCCAAGGCAAACAACTGCAGTGTTATAAAGTGTTAACTGACATAACTCGAGATTGAACTCGTTGTTGCATTGTCGCCTGCACCTCATTAATTGACACGGTGCGACTACAATGCAGGGCGGAACGTCTGAATGGCAGTTAATGGCACAATCATCGCCCGAATGCATACACGTGTGTACACGAAACATATTATTACCTGTGTGGTTGGATAATGTGACTCAATATACTGTATGACGGTGTTATATGTTTCGACAACTGTTTAAGATCATAAATAATACCGCGAAATTACGTTCTTGAATATCTTACTGAATTTCTGCAAAGTTATCAAAATATTTAGGTAAGATATCTTTTAAATCAAATGGCACTAAAACTATTAAAATATGTATTCGGGTGGTCATAAAAGTCTACTCTTTGGATCATCAACGTATGCTGACTTTATGGACATGCATGAGTCTTATGGATCATAAATAAGTAAATATTGACCCGAATACATCCAATATGCTCATGCTTGAGTATGAAAACGGGTGAACAGTTGTCTGATTTGAATTGCTGATTGTTTTATTGTCCTTACCAATGTGTCGGCATCAAGGAAGACGCACTTCTCGTATTGTGTGAGGTTCCAGCAGTGGATCTTTGTAAAGGTGATGCCGAGTTCTGGCCGCTGCAGCAGTGCCAAGTGTGCGGCGTCGCGGGAGTCCAACACGTCTACTGTGACAACCTCGGCGAATACTGCGCGAAGGCGTTCTCTGAGGACATGGTGGCAGTAATATTAGTGGACGGCAATAACTGTCCAGCTATTGTTTGATCTATTTCTGCAGCTGTGTTTACAATTACTGTGTTTGTTGTGTCTTCGACCGTGTACATTTGCAACTGGTGCTTTAGAAAACGTGCTTATCTTTGGAAGTAATCTGTACTTGGATTCAAAGTTAACAAAAAGTTTGTTCTGTGCTTTGGAGAAAGTTTAACTTAACTAAAACTTGGATTTAGTAAAAGAACATAGATTACATTATTGTAGCTCTTATTTGATTCCACTACGACAGTACCTTTAATATTTTACGAATTAACATAATCATCATAGGTACCTCTACTCTCACCTTCTGAGATAAGTATCAATATGTCAATTTTATTGCGAGTAACAAACAATTATTGACAAGTACAAAGCACAACGACGCGCTCCAACAGTGCGCGGTGCCAAGTTCCTTATTCTCATTGATGTCGATATACGAGATGAATTACCTCATGGCCTCAGTGACGGAGGGCGTGATGAGCACCACGGCGGAGTAGGCCGACTCGGCACGACGCAGCGAATGCGCCAGCACCAAGGCTCCAAGGCCGTAGGAGTCGTTCGTGGCCAGAGTCACCCATGCTCGATCTGCCGAGACAAATTGCTGCAATTACCAACCGGCCAATTGATGTTGGAGTCACTTGGCATCGTTGTGGTCAAGTGTAACTATAACACTAACTGGCTAATAATTTCACTCTTTCTACAGTGACAAGTGACATTTAATTACATCAAATTACATGTATCTTTAACTTGAACTATTATGTCCATAATTTTATTTTATCTTGTAAGATAGGTAAAACTATTTTGACTTTTATCGGTAGATAAGTCGACGTTTTTTGTTTGATTCGAAAATAATTCATTCATTACAGCATTTACATCAATTGTTAAGCAAGATTTTAAAAATCACATATATTTTCACAAAATTGTAGTTTGAGACGAAGTATCACGATATTATATTGTAATTGATGTGCACATCAAGTTTTTTTCGCCTTTTGACTCTTTAAACAATTCGCATGATGATGGTTATCAACACAATAGTTTCTTTTTTGATTCAGATACAACTGTCATCACAATACTGGTATAACTGCCAAGTTTTGAAAGTTTAGACGACATAAATAACATTTTTAAATATTTATAATACAGTTGCGACTAAAACATCACCCTGATTTTGACAACGTACTTAACGTATTAATTTAAAGCTGTTCTCTAATTTACTGAGTGTGAATCTAATCACACTTCTGCCACTAGCCTTGGGTGCCAACGACGTAAATATCTAAAATAACTGGAAAATTGGAGGTTGGATTACGCAGACTCGTATTTTAGTTTGATCAATTTATGTAAAAACATCTAAGGAAATGCGCAGTTTCTCCCCGCGGTGTGACGATACATGGAAGATGCATCATCTACGTCGTTCAAAGGTGGGTTTGGCACGTGGGACTGTTTTGACGCAGTATCGCCTCTGCGTATCATTTCTTCTGCTGTCAATAATGACACGTGCAAGAATTTAAAGCATGCTCAAATTAATCGAATTTGATTTGTCATTAAGATTTAACTGTCGATTGTTAAACATTACAAAGGCATCTATTTTATCATTGTCAATATTATAATCAAGATCAACCCAAACCTATTATTAGAAATAGTGAACTACACTGAATATTCAGAGGTGAACATCTGAACAATTCGACAGGCGTAGATTTATAAAATATTGAACTTTTTGATGACATTACATATTTATATTTTGGTAGCCTTATGACTCTCATTGTAACTTGACCCTTTTGGAAATTATAAATGAGCACCATGGCCCATGCCTAATTTTAGGATTGTTTGTAAACAATTCATACCTATTCATAAATGTAATATTTTTTTTCAATACTTTGATATTGCGTGGAATAATTTCATGTTCTAATTTTCAATTTTGCAATTTTAGTAAATGTAAATTCCAATGAATGAATGACGTATGGAAAATAAAAGTGATATATCGTAGTTTTGATCATTGGTTTGAAACAGATGGTATTGTTAAATCAAGATTTAACAATACCATCTGAATATTTCGAATACGTGAATATTTCTCGGCATTCAGTGCGCGTGGGCCCTCATATAGCGCCATGTAATAGACAAGTGCCGCACGTTCTGTTCCGAAATAGCACGACACAAATAAAATTGAAAATAAAACTAGTGGATAGCGTTAGATATTCCGACTGTGTCGTCGTCATTCGTACGTCCACGATTAAATGCTAAATAATGTTTAAACGCATCTGCGAGATTGCGATGACAAGAACAAGCGAGCGAGCCTCCGCAGCAGCTCCGTGAGACATGCCAGAGTTTTTTTTAAGCTGAGAGGAAATACGCTGTCGTGTAATTATTTTACAGCAATTTCATGTTTATCATTTCAGTTTTGATATTTTAAAAACGTTTAACCTCATTATTTGTAGGACTAGGTGTAATGATGCAGTTGATTTTAGGATATAAAAATAACGCTCACAATTTTTACGACTTGTTTTTCTTTTTTCAGCTACACTCATTAAATTTTTCTCGAGTCCCTGAAGCCAGTTTATTTAAACCTAGCATTATCAGAAAAGAAGCTGATTGACTGTCCCATTGATGTAGAATACAAGATCTATGAAAATTATTTTTTTATGCAAGACCATAAAAAAAAATTGGCTAAACACAAAAGGTTGTTTGAAAATATAAATGACGTACATATAAAAATTACTGAACCAGCTACAAGCTTAAAGGACCACAGAAGTTGGTGTTCGACCAAATATATAAACATAATGTTTTTAAACTTTCATTATAATCATGGCGGACTTTGAAAAAGTTTCTGAAAATAGTCTTTTTAGGGCAACTGCGAAGAAAATAAATATTCTCTACGTTAAATAATGGATTATGCAAAATAAGAACATTAAATAACAATACAATACAAACAGGACATCAACACATTCATTCTAATAAATAACAAAACAAATTCATGTAGATTAACTGCAGACAAGATAATTTTGTTCTAGCACAATGTGAATTGGACAAACAGTTGCATCAGTAACTAAAATGTTTCTTGAATGCTTTTTTTATGTTTCACATTTTTGGCTTGTACATAGCATGTAATTTCGAGGCTAATTTTAATGCCCCGGAACTGACACACGTACTATGTTTGTTTATCTTATTTGATGATGGGAAGCTAATATTTTTAATCGATCTTGGCTAATGTATGTTATCAATATCAAGCAGACGCGTCGGTTTAGATATAATAAATACTCGACCGATCATAGTTTTGCAAACTTAACCTCAGTATGAGTAGAGGTCGATCCAAAAGAGTATTTTAATGAAAAGCTATAACTATTGGTTGTAATTATTATTGTTTTGTGTTTGCTCGTTTTGTAGTTTCTTTTTTGTTTTTTATTAATTTAATTTACTGTGTTTGTATTACTTATCTTATTGGAACCAAGTAATGTTTTATTCTATTCTATTGTGACAATTTTGATCTAATTATATTAATTGCACTTTTAAATATTTTTTTCGAAATACCTTCATATTATCACTTTCCGCTATTAACGGAGTTTATGATTTTATGCAAAACTGGTACATATACGAACCAGTTTTTGTCACCTGGAAACACACCTGCTTACATGTTTTCTTGCTTGTGAAGAAAAAAGCACTCGGTAAAACGCATAACGGTGTAATAATGACCCAGCAGAATAAATATTTATTGATGAAAAGCATGGAATTCATCTACCGGAGTGAAATGAAATTCTAGTACCTAAATTAAATATAGCTACTCCCAACGAATTAGAATTAAACTTCAAAGGACCGAATTTCTGGCGCCAAATTTTTATGACTGATGCGAAATGAACGTGCGCTTATGGGTTGAAAAGCCATAAACGACGGCTACTGCGTATCTGGAATCTCAAAGTGAAATATATTATCCAGGCAAAAGGCACCACAACAAGGCACTTGAGAGTCGAGATGCAGGATCAGACGCTGCTAGGGAGCAATGTCCCTGCGGTTTCTATTTAGGTGCAGCCGGTCCGGCGGGATGGAACCACGCGGGCAGTCGACCGTTTAACGGAAAAGGAATGCAATGATGACATGGTAATCTTTTTGTAAAATTACAAAATACTAAATACGAACATACAATGTTCATTTGAGCATGTAATCTCTTCTTCGTGATTTACACTTTCTAAGCTCCCACCTCCTTAATGCACAGGCACGAATGCATTTCAGTATTTAGCAGTTTTTAGAGTAGAAAGGTGAAACTTAACACTTATTGACTAGAAAGTAGGACTGGTTTATGTTTTTCTTGTAATCCAGGTTGCTGAAGGGCTAGTAAATTCAAAAGCGGACACGAAGAACACGGAACGCCGCTGCACGCTAACCTTATTCGAAATCTTGTTTTGATAAAATCTATCTAGGGATACATTCGTTTCTTTACTCATTTACATCTTATAACTGGCTTGGCGAAATGATGGTACGAAACAATTGAACATTGTTTTCATATTTCATTACAGATTTGTTAACGAACACTTATTTCAGTTTTCGGTACATTTACAAATTAACGTAACTGTTTTTATTATACAGTCGATAAGGTTCGCATGACAACAGCATTGGTAGATGGTCGGCGCCGGCTCAGCCGCAACCAGGTCGGATGAACCTTTGCGGCTAGTATTGAATATCAAACCGCAAACTTCTCGCGTAAATAGCCAATCTATATCTTAAATAATAACATTATCTCAGCTGTATCGTATGACATGTTCGATTATAATAAGTTTTTTACGTTTTAGTTATTTTACGTACGAATAAAAAATATGAGTATTTTCGTTGAAGATGTACAACTGCGAATGCTCATTACAGGGTGTTGTGATAACGTTGATAGGCTTCATGTTTATGGGTTTAGAGTAGATAACGATAGCTTGTTTACAATCTCTGAGATAGTACGAGAAAGTACTGTAGAGTAACTATGTTTATGAAATTAATTCACATTTTCAGATATATTGGTCGCGGATCCCGTCACATGCAGATTGCGAGATGACGTAGATAGTAGTGTCAACAATGATAATATCGGAACAGAGTCTGGACAGGAATAAAATTCAAGGTTGCCTTCTGTCCAGCCCGTGCTCGACATAACTCTCATGTTATTGAGCTCATGGCATGGTTGATTGTTGGCGAACCAAACAGTCGAAAATACTAATAATGATATCACTTGCTACAAAACTTTGCGATTTGGCTGGCTATTGGATAGAAAACAATTTATTGCATATATTTTCTTTACCTAAAACTAGCTGGATGCCTTTTTCTCTCATTTTATTCTGTTAATTTATTCAAATGATCGTTCGTTCTAAAAATAAATGTCTTCTAAGTCAAATAATAAAACGTAAATCTACAAACATTATTTTACCCTTTAACCTTTTTAATGGAGTTAGGTGATTCAATTTATTAATTACAATCCAGGTAGGTAGTCAAACATTTTAGTTAGGTACTTAGACTATTAAAATTAAAATGTATATAATAATAAAAAAAAATCAAACTGATAAAATTACCTAGTAAACTAAAACTAGGCAATAATACAGTAATTTAGGGTCCAATTTTTTTTAACAAGGAAGTGTAACAGTAAAGTAACTCACTTGACATTATGAGGCCGGGTGTAGTCTCGTGTGTGACAGTTCCGTCACTAATGTATCACGAACGAACCACGCGCGCTCTCCGCGCGACACTAGCAAGTGCACGCAACGTGCGCGAGCGGACCGGGTTGAGAACCCCCTCGCCGACGACGCCCCTCGCTTGCGCCACAGTCGAAGAATTAACAGTGACAAGACTGGAGATTTGTCAAGTCTATTTCTTTTGGCTTGGGTTCAAGCTCCTGTCTCCCACAAAATATAATTCAGTCACCAGCTCATCAGACTACCCTAATTTGTCAAATTTCTAAAACCAAGGTTTGTGGTAGGGCTGCTTTTACAGAGTCCGACTGGCTAGCTATCATCCCCACAGGTGAAATCTGCCGCCATAATAGCTCTGGCTGTGTTCCGGCAGTATTAATGTGGGAGTACACTTGAAATCAAAGGCTCGAAGATCAGATGAGCTACAGTCTGGCAGCACATTGAGCGACGCTTCCTGGTGAAGTGTCCTGACTTAGTATAAAAAAAAAAACAACTTTCGGCTTTATTAAGAGTCCAGGTTTTATAGAGTTCTTTTTCAATTGAGAGTTTTTGATAGATTAGGGTAGGTTGATCTGCTGCTGTCGTCCGTACATACAAATGTTAAAAACAGCTATTTTGTGGTGGAATATGAACAATTTTTTTTTTTAATATTCACATTCTCATGTACGTACTATTCTTCGACATTATTATATATATAACTAGCGGCCGCCCGCAGTTTCACCCGCGTGGTTCCAGTTCCCGTGGAAATTGATCAAAATCCTTTCTTAGCGGACGCCTACGTCATAACATCTACCTGCATGCCAAATTTCAGCCCGATCCGTCCAGTGGTTTGGGCTGTGCGTTGATATCTATCTATGTCAGTCAGTCAGTCAGTCACCTTTGAGTTTTATAATAGATATAGTAAAGAAAATGATATGAAATGTTACATTGTAGATACATAAATAATACATTAGGTACTTTGCGAAGATATACAAATTCACTTAATCTCATTTTTCCACCTTCACGTCACAAAATTGTTTTTATCCTAATATATAGATAATTTTTACGATGTACTGTGCATATCTCTTAAATCCAATAATTTCTGCTTGAAAATTATTATCTAATCGACACTTCTTATAACATTGCAGACGTAAACACGATTATTAAACAATACTTTTGCACATTCAAATTTGGTTGGAAAGTGGAACGTTACATGGAGTACAAACATGCTTAAAAATAGTTTATTAATGTTACAAAATACAAATCAAGCAACCACCTAGCATTACAAAGCATAGCAATACAAGCAGAAACGCAAAGTTGTGCAAAAAGCAGCAGAAAAACTTAAGGTTCAATCAGGTCAAAAATAGCAAAAAGGTAGCACATAATACTCGCTTTAAACGTTTGTATAAAAATTTAAAAAAATACTATCATAATACTTTACTGTTTGAATTCGTAGATACTGTGCCCTCACTCACACACATACACACAAACGTCACGACGCGAAAGTCGAAAAGTAATACAGAGCATTAGTCCTTGTTTTAATAGCTATAAATCTATTATAGAAAAGCAAACAATAAATAAAATTATATTAATAAAAAACAAATCTTTTAAATACACCTCAACATAAAATAAAAAATAATTGTACTTATATCGAAGTAAAACGTATTTTCTACGTCTGGCAACTCTTCCAAAACAGCTGTTCCGTGCGATCGATAGATGTCGGTGGGTGTCGCTTTATTTTCGATGCCGTATATGAATAACGGTATCCGTAGTAAAATCTGCGTTATCGAATAGTTTCTTCTACAGCCCGCTGCTGTAAGCGGTCTTCTTTGATATTTTGTGCGTAAACCCGGGTCGATGATCGAATTTTACCAAAAAATTATGAATAATTATGCAATATGGAACAATAATGGGACTCATTGGTGTTAAATCTGAACGAATCGAAGCAAAGGATTATAAAAAGCGTAAAATGTATCTTATAAAATAGCGTGTTGTGTTTGTTTTTTGGTGTTTCGGTGGAAACGATGGCCACTTCCCCTACAAGTATAGAAACACAAATAGACAGTTTTCTGGAGCAATTTAAGAGGACTGCTTCGAAGGCTATGGAAGAGCGTGTGGACTGGCCTGACGGTCCATCGCCTGGTGGGGTGGTCAAATCTCGGAGTAGCTGCTTTGCTTTGGACGCAGCAGTGGGTGAGTTTATCTTAAGTATAATCACAAAAACGTACATAAATAATATATATTAGCGATGGAGAACTATGGTTAATAAAACACACTACTAAAAGCAGTTGTGAAATTATCTTGTCTAATTAGATTGAGCTATTTAATTACTTGTGTTTATGAATTCAAAAAGCAAGAATTTAATTAACTTACCTACTTACTTATTTTTTAATTGAAAACAAACCCTACGTGTACGTATTTTAAATACCTACGTAGAGATCGAAAACACCGTCATAACATCACTAAGATAATTTAGAAAATAATTAATTTAATAAATGAATGACGTCCTATTTTTAAGCGTTTTAATTTCATCACAAAAGAAAAGAAAACAATAATTTTGACAGTTGAAGTAGGTACATAACTGAACTGATTACTATTTCCGCTGTTTCCGTTTTTTTTTTTTCACAGATAAGACAAAAATATATTAAAAAATACTGAAAGTTTTAAGGTCAAGGTCTTGGTAGAGTGTGGTTAAGGTGTCTGTCTCGTAATTTTCATTTTAAAAACTATGTTTTAAATCCCACGAAATCAAACATCGAGTAATTTGATACGTAAAGAGGGGAGAAGAGGTGCCCTGCCCGGTAAAATCAGGACATTGTCCTCGGAAGGCTCGGAAGCGCGTGTGATTCGGATGACGTATTGTAGGTAGTAAATAAAAATAATGTATAAATAGGTAGGTAAGTACTTAATTATGAGTCATAGCCAACGATTTTAAAGTTGGTCACATAGCCCATAGGGCGTACTCAGAGGCGGATTAAACGTTGAGACCGCCGTAGGCAAGCATCTCATCGGGCGCCCCTGTATTAAAAATAACTCGTACTTTCATCATCATCATCAGCCTGTAACAGTCCACTGCTGGACATAGGCTTCTCCAAATGCTCGCTACGCTGATCGATTCTCGGCCACTCGCATTCAGCTCCTGCCAGCCATCTTGCGCAGATCATCGCTCCACCTGGCCTGAGGGCGTCCTACACTATGTTTACCGAGACGCGGTCTCCACTCTAGAACTCGTTTACCCCAACGGTGCTAGGAGTATGTGTTCTGTTCCGGTAGAACATGTTTATTGAACACTAGACTTCCGCCCGCGGTTTCACCCGCGCGTTATTTCTTTTTTCAAATATCACCCCTTCCAAATGTGGGGATATTTCCGGGATCAAAAGTACCCTATGTTTACCGGGGATAGTGTAGCTATCCAACAGTGAAAGAATTAATCAAATCGGTTCAGTAGTTTCGGAGCCTATTCAATTCAAACAAACAAACAAACATACAAACAAACAAACAATCAAATCTTTCCTCTTTATAATATTAGTATTGAACATGACCTTGGTTTTGTCCAAGTTCATCCGTAGGCCGATGCGCAAAGAAGAATCAGCCAGGTCATTCAGCAACTGTTCTAGGTCCTGCAGCGTCTCCGCCATTTTGACGATGTAATCTGCAAATCGCTAGTGAGAGATGTATTTTCCATTTAGGTATATTGTTGCCACGTCCTTTCCAGTTTAGCTTCTTAAACAATGTCCTTCATTGCATTTGTGAAGAATTTCGGGGCGATGACGTCCCTTTGTCTCACTCCTCGATGCAATGTGGTATAGGATTTGTCTGCTGATTTTGTACTTAGACGGATATGGTGGCTGCTTTGTATAGACATCTCATCACTTGGATTTTTTTTTAAATACCACATCAGTTGGCACACAGACACGCAGCCCACCTGATGGTAAAAAATTTCACCTGTGGGGATGGTAGCTAGCCAGTCAGACTGTGAAAAAGCCCTACCACCAACCAGACCCAAGGCGGGAATCGAACCCACGACCTCCGGGTTTTTATACCCGAGCGGCTTAGCCACTGTTTCACGGAGGCGGTCGACTTGGCCAGTCTACTTGGCAACGCTGCAGGGACTCCAGAACCAAAACCAAATTTCAACCGAGCCGAAGCCTTCTCATAGTCCACAAATGCTAAGCACAGCTGCTGATTATACCTACTCGTCGGTCTTCTGTATGTCTTCGCGCAAGACGGTTCATGATCACTCTTGAGAATAGCTTATAGACGTGGTTTAGAAGGGAAATTCTTCAACAGGCTTTTTTCACCCTTTTTGAAGAACAGGACGACTAACCCTCTTACTCCTCGCCTTTGGAGTTCTCCCTTCGAACAAGACAGCGTTAAAAAGCTTTTGGAGCTCCCTCAGTACGGGTTCCAGCCTTTAGCAACTCTGTAGTAACGCCGTCCTCTCTAAGGGCTTTTCCATTTTTAAGCTGCCCAAGAGCAATCTCGATTTCGCCAACGCTGACTTCGGGCGGGTCTTCAGTGTAATGGCGAGTTAGTATAGTGATCGATGAACCGACGACAAAAATTCGCGCCTGACCGCTTAGCTCCCGCCCCCGCACCGCACTCTCGTCCCCGCAATTTTAGAAGCAGGAACGTCCGATACTCACTTACAGTCGGCGCGACGAACATTGCGGTCGTATCTTTCCAACTTCAATCAGAGATCATGCGTCGTATCATCGACAAGCTTTGTAGGCGTAAGTTTTAGTCAGTCCCATACTTGAAATCTTTTGTTATAAATTGAAGCGAATTGAGGTTGTGGGCAAAAATAATTATTTTTTATTGTCTTAGTAGGTGGTAGTAAGTTATTACTGGCGCAATTAATTTTATGCTATACATATTGTATATTTTTTCTTAATTTTACAATTCAGCCCAGGCGCCCCTTGGTACCGTCGCGCCCCTAGGCACATGCCTACTTTGCCTTTAGGATAATCCGCCTCTGGGCGTACTCAAAACAACGTTTTGACGGTTATTGACCAAATTTTTCTGATCTACTATAACCTAAGTATTCAATTTACACCACGATTTACTTACACAATGTTTGTTAATCAGCGCCAACTCTTTCGACGCAACGTGGATGTTTAACTGATACCTACCTATATAGGTACCTACTTAGTAAGTTTTCCAGTTGGCTGCAGACCCTCTTTTTTCACCCTTATATTTGAGCCACATTCGTGTTTCCTGCTTATGGCAGTAAAGCTTGTGCCCTATTGTTAAATGTACATAATGGAATGTATTGTTTATTAAATGGAATGGAATACGTATAAGTGCTAAGGTGGTTATAAGGTTTTGTCGTAATATCGATTAAAACTAAATGTAATTGGTACAAGACCTTCATTCTTAACAAAGTAGTTTTATGTTACTAAAATAATGCTTTATAAAATATTTTAGGTACATAGGTACGTGCTTAAATTAAAAAAAAAACCGAGTATTAATAATACACCGAGCGCGAGCATTAAAGTTAAAGAGAATACATACATACACTTTTCTTCTAAATATTTTCGTGGTCATGAAACTATGTACTAGTAAATAAAAAATATTTAAAAATCTCAGTTATTATTTCCTCTAAGAATATCTTGTTCTAAGCTGAGGTCTTTATGTCAGAAGAGTAACTTGCTGGTGTGGTGTGGGTTTCAATTACGCTGAGCGTATTATCATAGAGCTCAGTGGTTTCAATACTATTTTTTACATTCGATTAAACATTTCTTACATTCAATTACAAGGTAGTTTCAAATAATGGCGCCAACTTTGTGTTGGTGAGCGTCGATACGGAAACGCGATCGCAGCGCTGCCTGGCGGCAGCGCACTGTACTAATTACGTGTTCTACGGCGTCCTCCGATTTTATTCACGGAAAGTGTATCGCCATATTGCTTCCGTGAATTCAGTGAAATATTTGTGCATTTCTCTCCAATTATGACTGCATTATCAAAATGAAGTGAAAGGAAACAAACAACACAGCTTAATTAATAGTGGGGACATATTTTTGAGAGTCCCAACCTCCGATATTACGCGAAAAAGGTGAGTTTTATTCTTCCTTTGCTATGACTATATGGCCCAATATTCCACGGGAGTTCGATCCGCTATGCGATAATGAAACTTAAAAAATGCGATTAAGGTTAATAATTGCGCGGTTTTTGTTATGTTTATTTACATGAATTTGAAAAGTTCTCCGCGGTTTTCTTGTAATGTGATTCGGGGTTGTGTGATTTTGTACTGGCCAGGGCGGGTTTGAGATGTCGCCTTTGTACATACACGTATGTAGGTACATGTGATTTGACGTGAACGATCGTTTGTAGCGTGGAACGCGGATGAACATGTCGTATGAGAAGATGGAAGTGGTGAACCCCGCGGAGAAAGAGGCGAGTGAGGTCCTGCACTCGCTGCTCTCCGTGGAGCGCCGTAGCGTGGACAGCAAGGAGGCCATCATCGTGTCGATCCCGACGGACCAGAACGGAGGCGGCGAGTATGGCGAGAGCGCACAGTGGCACACCCCAGTTATGGGGCAGCATTCAGTCTTTGAAATGGGTGCTCCTCAGAGTATGCAACAACATACATACAATGGTCATCAAGAGCAGGTTAGTGATTATGAGACTTGTCCGGGGGTACGGACCTGTAGTTTTATATAAAATTTGTATTGAATTACGCTTAATACTTTAAACAACTTAAAAATACCAAACAAGTCAATCTGTAGAGAGACATTCTGATTTAGATTTCTTTTTAGATTTTTTAATGAACAAGTACGGTCAACAGCACATCAGGGTAAACACTTGCAGTTCGATAATAGCACTTATGCCCTCGACATAAGAGTGGTACAACGTCCAGTGTTACGTCTGACGTGCTTTTGACTGTACATGTGATCTTGTTTATTTGCATTAACAATAGGACTAATTATTATCCTATAATGGCAATTTGAAAAAAATCTTTGCGCAAATAAATTTTTGCTATGGTGACTAAATACATAACAAATGTGACTTTTTGACCCCTCTATATTGGTAAGCTGTTTATAAAATATTATATTTTATGTTCTAGGTCCTCTGGCAAGGTCATACAATCCAAGTGCAAAACGGTGATGGCAATATACAAACCATGTCAACATCATACACTTTGGAGTTTGGACCAAATGTGGACGGAGGGACTGGGGACTTGGAAGTGGACACAAAACCAAAAGTTGAGAAAAAGGGAGGGATAAAAAGAAAGAAAAAGACAGACTCAGATAGTGACGAAGAAGTCTTAGATAACAAATTAGAGGATAACCCTGCTCAGGTAAATATCATGAATTAAGTTTAGCACTTTTGAATGGTTTGATGACATGTAAATTATTGCAATAAAATAGGTACCATCTTAAAATCAAATAATATTTCTTTATATTTTGTAAAGATAGATCCCTGAAAATTCTGTCATGGTTTTCATTTATGAAGTATTAGGGATTTATTTAGAGAGATCAGATTATAACACCATAATCATAGATCATTATCTAGAGAATCCAGATCATTGATAGATACAGAATATAAGAATTTCCGGATTATTTTATTTGGAGGCATTTTGCTTCTAGCTGATATATTCCTTTTTTTAATCGTCATCAGTTTGACTTCCTACGGCTACAGAAAGTACATGTTTTATTAAGGAATTTGTTTTGAACTCCAAAGTCTTTACATTTTGTAAACATAAACAATAATTCCATTTTATATAATTTTCAGGTCAAAGAACGGCTATTAAGAGGTTGTGATTGTAAAGACACTTGTTACCGTGGACTCAATCCCGAGGCAGTCTATCGTCACCGTCTCAACATTGCAGAGTTAACCAAAAGTGAACATGACATGTATTTGATGGGCATCACAATGGCCAGTTTGGCCAATCCAGCTGAAACATCACGCCACAAAGTCAGGAGGAGACTTCGTGCCTGCTATGTGTACCAGGGGAGAAAGGTTTGCTTAGAAGCTTTCTTATATCTTGAAAATGTTACACATTATCAACTCAAACGCATCAGACAACATGTGATGACACATGGAGTCGCACCAAGAATACATGGCAATGTTGGTAAGAAACCATACAACACGTTTACTTTGGACATTTACAAACATGCAACAAACTTTTTAAAAGAATACTTGAAGCAACATGCAAGCTCTCCAAAAGATGTTCAGCCTTCTGCTGAAGGTAAAAAAGCGAGCAAAACTGTTATAATACAAGGTGATTCTAGAAAGCACCTGTTTGAAGCTTACAAAGAGTACGGGGAAATCTTAGAGCCTGGTGTAAAGTTAATGGGCTACTCAACTTTCCGGGCCTTTATGAAGGATCAGTTTCCTCACGTGAAATTCGCTACAAAGAAGCAGGACATGCCAAAAGATTTGGTACCGTTCCGGAGTGGGAAATGTATGAGTTACGACAAGAATAAAGATCCAATTAGGATACAGCAGGAGAAGGAGAAGGCGGAGGCGAAGAAGGCAGCTATAGAGGCTAAGAAGAAAGAGGATCATGAGAGGGAGCAGCAGGTGCAGCAGCAGCAGCAACAACAACAGCAGCAGCAGCAACAACAACAACAGCAGCAACAGCAACAACAACAGCAGCAGCAGCAAGTGCAGCAGGTGCAGGTGCAGCAGCACCAGATGCAGAACGCGCCGCACGTGGTGATCCACCAGCAGCAACCGCAGCAGCCCATGCAGCAGCAGATGCTGGTCCCGCAGGTCAGCCAGCACCAGCAGGTGCTGACCCAGCAGGTGGCGCAGCAGCAGGTCGCGCAGCAGCACTGCGTGCAGCCGCTCGGCGTCTCCGAGGAAAACGGCCAGCCCGTCGAGATGGCCCAGCAGGTCATCCCGCTCGCGGTCGTCCAACAACCCCAGCAAGCGTACCTCGTCACGCCCGTGTCCCACTTCCAAACCAGAGTCCAAGGCGCCTGGTACCGGCATTGACCCCACCCGGCCCCGGCCTCGATCGAGGTTCACGATTCTCAGCGCGACGTGGAGGATGGAAGTATATTTACGTAGCGACGAGATTTGCGTTAGCTCCCTTTGAACCGCTATGAAGGAATCGACCGCCACATGTAACTTTTGGCAATAAGTAAGCGAAGATAGGTAGATAACACCTTTTCAGTATTGGTTTAAAAACTGATTTATAACTATTTCTAAGTATAAAGTTAATCATATTTACACATCTTATATTAGCACTAGCTAGTAGTTTATTTTGTAAACAGAACGTTTTTTGGAATGGAAGTATGTATCTAAATTATAACTGTAATTTCTGTAGCGTCATTGTTTGCTTGGACTGCAAAAAATACAGTGAAAAGTAATGAATGATGGTATGTTTTATGTTGAGTTGTATGACAAATTTTGACTAAAAGACCTGCATTTGCCAAGTTGTTGTTCGATTAATTACTAATTTTCCATTATTTAGGCCCTACAGTGAGATATTAATAGGCTGATACTTTTAAGGCCCTTTAATTTAGTAACTGCAAATAATATCTACTCCACTGCAGTTATTAATTGAATTTTAGTTGTAAGACTTTTGCTATCAAAAATGTAATGTTACCACTTACACATCTAGTGGGCTCCAATGATTTATCTCAAGCCCAACCAGTTTATTTTAGGCACGCTGACTTCTTTTCGCCTGGGTAGCGCGTGCAGGAATACTCACTTCATTTATTCGGTTAGAGGCGTAAGCCGCTTTATCAAACATTGCCTAGTTTGGTTCAGAAATAAGTAGTCTGCCAAAGGGTGGCACACCCGTTTAAACATCCCAACGCACACTGTAAGAAAATCGCAATCTAGCCGGATTTAATTCCTGATAATACGGATCCAATGAATTTGATTGAAATATGTTATAATAAGTGTTCTTATAGCTTTATAAATAATTTTCGTTTATTTCCTAGTTAAGATAAGTGAAAAAATACAGAAAATAGGCATATTACTCGTTTGTAGTGGGCACGGAAAGTAATGACAAAATTATTTTTTGTGGTATGCTCCTTATACCAGCTAAATAGGGGTCAGAGGAGATTATTAGTCTATTTAGGTGATCTGTATTTACATCCTACTCGCGAAGTTTTTCTTGTAAAATTTTCTCTATAATACCGATTGTCTTTAGTTCGTGCCTCTGGGGCTTCCTCCGATAACTGGCCAATTGGTACTATACTGACTTGATTTTATTTTTAGAACTCTCAGAAAGATATACACGAGAATATTGATTCAGAAAAAATTAAAAAACTTCATCAAAACGATCACTTCCTCTTTTAGAAGACCAAATTTTGTTATTTCGATAGCAATGCAGAAAAAAAATTAAAAAAAATTATAGCGCAAAAATGCGCAAAACTTGTAGATTGTATCTATTAGTCAAGACTATCAGCTTTATTATGATGGTAAACACTTTTCTATATTATGGGATATAAGTTGTTTTCGGATCCAATGAATTAAAAACGTAAAAAAAAAACGAAGTTAATTTCGTGTCCTAATGGAAATGGTAGATTTTAACAGATATTACCTATTATTAAACGGGTAAAATGTATTGGTACTGACGTATGCAATACAAACAATATAATAAGCAAAGAAAATAACACTATTGGCTATATAATCACTTCGTAAACGTAATCGTAATTCGCACAAAATAGCAATGCAAAACGCGTTGTGAGTGTGTGACTCGGTTTGGCTGCCGATAAAAACATTTATTATATCTTTATTACACTACTCACAATAGAAAAAAAAATATGGTCATGTTTAGTAGTACCTAAGGAATATACAGACATCAATAATTAATACATAAAACAATGTTCCGATTTTGAATTAAATCCCGCTAGATTGCGATTTTCTGACAGTGTGCAACGACTGGATGCGTTTCTTTTAATTAAAACTCTTTTCTTTGTGACCAACTAATCAAATACCGTTTCCTAAAAATTTATTTATGACATCAAAATCTATCGATCTTACTCTTTATAAGTCATACTACATTATACACAAAACATACCTTGCGGCATGGTCAGGTGTTGATTTTAATTCAATTAATTTTAATCTTATTTATTTTTGAATCATAACAATTGTTCATTTACTAAACTAACAAGCAGTGCCTTCAAAGTATGATGTTGAATTTGGTAGATTCTTGGTGTGTGATTATTTCAATGAGTGAAACAAAATGATGGTGATTTCTTTCCGATAAGAGTTACGGCATAGGTCTTATAATTGTAATAGATGTACCTATACTGTGATATTGCATTGGTTTTTTAAAATGACTTGAAATATTTTAAAACGGTTTTAGAAAGACATTTTGTTTGTTGAGACTTTTGTACTGATTGCAGCCATTGAGTCATACACAATATCATATTTTAAGTAATACATATCAAGTGTTCTTAAAGTTAAAACCACTACCAATTTATTGAAGACTTGGTCGAAAATAGTATTTCGTTGTACTAAACCATCTTGAGATAAATGTAAACAGAAGGAAAGGTTTAAAGGAACTGTTTAAGAGGGCGTTAGAGGTTCAGTGTTTCCTGCATTACGAAGAATGGGAGTACTAACCAGCAAACACGACTAGACCCATAGTTAAGACTGATGTGCCGTGGACACGTTCAATGAATGTTTCTATCTGTATACTTATATCTTATTTCATATGTTTACAGGGTTATTTGATAAAATCGCCAAAATAATGGTGTCTAAAATCAATAATTCATTGACAAACATTTCTTTGGCTGGGTATTAAATTCTTATGTCGCACACTTATCAAACAAAAGTAATATAAGTTCATATTGTGCTAAAATCGCTGGGTGTTGTGATTTGTGTTACTTTTACATTGCACTACTTAAATCACAGATAGTCGATTTCTTAAGTAACCCTGTAATACATACTTACTTAATTTAGTATTTCAATCACATTTTATTTAGTTGGTCTCTAGTATCTTTTTAAATGATAATGGATTTCATATTTTCTGATGTCAAGACGTAATTTCAGTTTCAATTTGTGTTTTAAGTGATATTTCCTAGTTTAATTTCTCAGTATGGCAGTCAACTTAGTTTTTAAGTATATTTAGGTTTTTTCCTATTTCAATATAATGGAATGTTTTGATGACTGTCTAAATTATGAAATATGGGCATATTTGATTCTAAATCAATTTTAATACTCTAACATATTTTTTTTCTGAATGAAATTTCTTATTATTATAAATATTTTTTTGTATATTTAGAATTATTTTGATTACTTATACTTAAATTACTTATTTGTATTTCAAAATGCCCATAATTTTGATCATTATTACAAGTACACTGTAATAAGTATTGTTTAAGATGAGAAATTAAACAAGTCTTCATTAAAACATGAAATAGGTACCTACACCAAAAAGTTGGTGCTGAAATATAAATTCAGCTACTTTAAATTATGTGAGTACACATAACGTAATTTTTATAGTTATAAATCTTTCAGTGGATGTCGTTTTTGACAATGCGAGAAAAATGAAATTATTATTAAATAAGAGTCAATTACGTGATCGTCTATACCACAACCGGATGAGGAGCTCCAAATTACGTAGAAAGCAGGGTCTCCAACACGTGTTTTGCTTTTACAACATTCAACAAACACGTCTAAAAATATCGTCTTATAAGTTTTTTTTGCATCGATAAGTTTTGGCGTACCACGCTCGACGCTCGGTCGTACACACAAAACAAAGCCGGTCTAGGGGCTGGGTATTGTCATATAATGTGTCCTTTTTAAAAATTGCTTGGTGTTGCTTGGCAAAGCAAAATAAGTTCTTTGAAATAAAGTACAATATGGTACATATGGTAATGGCCAAAAAGTAAAAATAAGCAAGATAGTAAGCGCATGAGATTCGGCCTTAAAGACTTTGTTGAAGATTCATATTTAAAATTCATTTATGTAGCAATTAAGGCCTGTATTCACTTTGATTAGTGCGAGTGCGAGTGATTAGTGCAAGTGATTAGTGATTAGTAGAAAATAAGTGTGGACAGCGACTGTTTAGTGCAGGTGATTAGTTGGCTGCGTAGTGAAGTGTTTAGAAGCGTGTTCTATTTTTCTGCGAGTGGACTGCGAGTAGCCACGTCCCGCGCGCCCGCCCATCCCCCTCTCTCGCGGCGTGCCTGCCACTAAACACGTGCACCCTCAACTACTAATCACTCGCACTCGCCAACAATTGGACACTACTTGCACTACGCACCTGCACTAATCACCCTCAGCTACTAATCACTCGCACTCGCACTAATCAAAGTGAATACAGGCCTTTATGTCTCTTTTTTGCCATTTTCACCCAAATTTATGATCTATGTCATTTACTATGTAATTATTGGAATATTCTCATTTCATAACCGATTAGGAAAAAGCGAAAATATTACAGTTCCAGATGGAACTGTATCATGGAACTAGTGTCAACGAACCATATGAACATGGTGAAGAACGTGGACCAAAGGAAAATTAAATCCTTTGTGTTGAATGACATTCTGCCTTGTTCTTTTCTTGTCTGATATACCTGCATACTATAGCCTACGTTGAGTATAAAACCCGATAGGAGTCTGGACGACCACGAAATTGACTTTGTTTTCGTGTTCTTTGACTGTTGATACTGAGTCGAAAAGGCGAAAGGAAAATCTCATTTATTTTGAGTTAAGTTAGAGATAGTGTAATTATTTATGTAACTGATAGAAGTGTGTAATCATAATCATAACTATAGACAGTACAGAAATGTG
The DNA here is from genome assembly GCA_949319885.1 of Mecyna flavalis. NCBI lineage: Eukaryota > Metazoa > Arthropoda > Insecta > Lepidoptera > Crambidae > Mecyna > Mecyna flavalis. The sequence goes on from OX439426.1 coordinate 16,906,628, forward strand.
CCTAGAAATTATGCTTATCCATGTATTTTTATAGTGCAATAATATGCGAGATTCGGAGCAGATTCGGGATACTTGCTGTTACATTCAAAAGATAATAAGTCGATTTTTTTTAATTGAGCCATTAGACTGAAATCTAAGAAAATATTTTATCAGATACATAATATTAGAGAATCGGGAACTGATTTGCTTCGAATCGTAGTGATTTCCCGTTAGCATAATATTCGGCATCTATGTTCCAAAATTATTACCGTAGGAAGACATGATGTGATAGACATTAAACTTTTTTACGCTATAACTGTGTGTTTCAATCTTTCAATCAGAGTGCATCGCCCTAATCCGAGATTTAAGTGACGAGGGTGGGACCTCGAAGGTCCGATCGGGGTCGAGGCTCCCACGCCTTCCTGGCCAGCGCAGTCGCAACCGGAGATTGTCTGCCGGGGGTGTAGAGCGTCGCTCGCGCTGCGGCTCATTAGTTCCCTGCGGCCGGCCACTACACTCGGCAATTTATTAAATTCTCGCCGCCGAACATCGTAAACAAAAGACATTGTTTCGGACGACGCCAGTTTGATGATGGCGACTTGACTTAGCGCTCGCGCCTTCACGCGACACGTCTGACGCGTCTCTGGCGACAATTCAAAATGAAATTTTGGAAGTGCAGCACCAAACGTGAACGTCGGGAAGCTCTTGGTGAGTCTCTAATAAATCCCACTGGTACACGGTAAAGGACAATAGAAAAATATTGCGTAAAAGGAAATTAATTTCAATTGGTTCAAGAAATTAATTGCCGATGTGTTGATTGATATAAATCACTATTGGTAACGCGCAAGTAACTATGTTATTGAATTAACCCACTTTCGGAACCGTTGCAATTTGTCTTGATTGAACCTGTGCGGATGGGACAATTCCTTGTGTTTATATGTGTTGATATGTAGCGGCTATTTAACTCATTGCAATGAACATCTTTGTCGTGTACATCGACAATATTTTAAAAAGTTCATAAAATATTTCCATTCTTGCTTTTGATCAGATGTAGACCTCTGCTACACGACACGCGTCTCGGGGACTAATGGAATAATAATTTGTTTATAGGTATGTACTACGTACATAGAGTACTTTTTTTAGTACGTTGAAAACCCATCTTTCGAAACAATGCATAACCTTGAGACAAGAAAAGCGACAAAAAAAACTTAAAATGATGAAATCATTAACGCTAGGCAAAGATCTTTAGCTCGAATGTTTGTTGGACGAATTGCATCCAGGTTGTTAGCGTACTTTAAACAAGTCAAACGCGGACATCAAACAACTCTGTACCCACCCTGTGAGAGCCTTGCTCCAGGCCATGATCTGCCGTGGTCGACTTGGAAAGCGCTCAATAGACTACGGACTCAGGTTGGCCGCTGCAGAGACAACTTGCAGCGTTGGGGTTACGTGGGGCCTTCTGAGAACGTTTGCGACTGCGGTGCCTCCCCTCAAACAATGGCCCACCTCTTGTGTTGCCCCGCGTGCCCTGATGCTTGCACAAAAGAAGAGTTGTTGCGCGCTGACCAAAACGCTGTTCGGGTCGCTGAATTCTGGGCCAATAAAATTTAGCCATCGACACGCTAAGAAGAAGAAGATCAAACAATGTTTCAGTGTAAAAAAAATGGCGATTCCAGACATTCCAGGCTGCTATTTCTAACATTGTTTCAAAAATTGTTAAACAGTTTCATGCTATATACACATGAGCATTAAAAAATATGTTGAAGAACAGTAGCGCAAGCGCATCATTTTACATCAGTACATTCTACCAGTAATGTTATTGATTTAGTTCGTGAGAATTAATATGTATTGTTGCAGGGACTTAACTGAGCTAGTTTTCGTTCACCTACGCACATTTGCAATGTAAAGACTGTCTTGTTGAATAACTACGTAGGTAACGTTACCTTACGTGTATCGTGTTTCGTAGTCATACTGGTTGCATTTATTGTTAAAACCACTGTAAACAGCTTGAAAAGGAAAGTGTTTGGAAAGTTTCAGTCTTCGGTGGTAACTACTAAAACTTGTAAGACCACAGACCAAGTAGTACTTAGGTATTTTATGACATGCTGCCTATCTAAGAAAGAACCTATTCGCGTATTTATGGTCATAGGTTCCACATGAGTTTGAGCTGCTTGTTTTATTTGAATTAAATTTATTGTAAACTACCTATGTATATTATTCTAAGTGTTCTGTTATCTAACCAATTTTGTTGTATTGCTTTCATGACCCCGAATATGGGGAATTCTATGATGCCATCTTTACCCGAATAAGATTAGTAGGTACGGTACTGCACACCTACTCACAAGTCACACACAACTAAGGTACAAGGCCAATTTTAACGACTAATATTTATGGCATTAGGAGTATATTCTTTGCTAATTATGGAAACTGGTGTTCTAACAAGTCTGTGACTTTGATAGCGTGGACGCCAATCCCAATTAGGAGTTGAACACGCGCTTTTCTTTTTGCACGCTTCCAGTTAAGCTCGTTTATACAATGGTCGACACGAGTCTGAATAACTGCGACTACCTACAAAAAAAATTAAAGGAAAGGTATGTTCCATGAGATTGCTACTATAAAGTACCTAAGTACCTAACAAGAAAATGCTCTTTCGGGATCAATAATTGCATGTGATGTTGTCTAGTATATAATTTATGTATTTATCATACTGGCATCCACGACCGATCCTAGCACTGATGACAACCTTATTGGACTTTAAATGCCCAATTCTCCTATAAAGTCGGACATAATTTCTGTTGCTCCTGATAAGTGTTGCTTTCTTAAAGGATGTGATGAAACCAGGGTCTTTGACCTTGCCATTTTCCTCTATCCAACACGTTACTGAGCATAAAATAACGATCACAAGCACACTCCTGGGTGGCACGCCAGCAAGGCTACCATCTATCCTTACCGAGTGAGCGATGCCTGCTAGGGATGGCGATCTGAGATCGAAGAATCGATTTTTTGAGCCAAGAAGATTTTTTAAATCGATATGTAGTACTGAATCGATTCAGTGAATCGATATTTCACCCTTGAAAATCGACATTCGATTTTTTTTTTAGGTTTTGGTACAAACCAAAAAAGTATTTACAATTAATTTAATGTAAGTACGCGTATTATAAGAGTGCTGCCGGCTGCCGGTTATATTCGAAAACTCGCGAAATGGCTGAATGTTTGGATTCCTGCGCCTTTCTTTAAGTAACGTTTGTAATCTTTGACCTTTGTCTGTATCTCAGAATAAGGAAACCTCAGAATAAGGACTATCCTTATTCTGAGGGAAAAAGGAAACCAATGGAAGTGTAACAAAAACATATATGTTTGTAGTTATGGAATAGATTAGAAGAAGAAATGAGAAACATAATAGCGTCTTTGTCTAACATATGCACAAAAGTAGAGACAACGATATACCTGTCAGTTTTGTTTGTATTGGAAAAAATTTTATGACGTCAGACGTGTGCCGTTCCGCCATTACTTGACGCTAAGTACTTACGTTGTAAATTGTGTTAAAACCATCAATAGTGAAAATACTTATACGCTTTTGCTGAAATACAGTGAGAAAACAATCCTGTATAGTGCCCAACGAATTTAAATACCCTAGAAGCAACATTGCCTATAAAACCGCCTTCAAAAAGTGTCCCGAAAGTACATAGCAACGGTGGGGGTGCGCTAAGGACGAAAATAATATCAACTCTAATTTCAATATTCAAAAGTTGACCTTAATGCACAGGTATACGATCTCACTTTAAATGCAGACGTCCGAGAGTTACGACATTTAGAATGTACGCAGGCAGCAAGCTCGTAAAATTTTTATTGCTTTATTGCTGTAAAGACGAATGTAGGCTGTAAATCAATAGAAATAAGGTCTAGTTCAGTTTGCGCTGTTTGAAAATCATAAAATCGTCGCATTTAGAACAGAGTTAGTAGAGGAGTCGTCGTCGATGTTATTTTTTTATTTATAATGTATTAGAATAAAAAACAAATTTATTTGTTAAATGACTAACTAAATTTTATCTACCGAAGGAACGATTTTTTATTAAATATAAACTCATAATGATTTATTATTAGTATACATCGTTATCGCGCGGGCAGTTTCGGGGCGACGCGTGGATACTGACGAATAGGGTTGCCACGCATGGATCTTTTTTTTAAATTATATTTGACCAATAAAAATATCGATTTTTAAATCGATATTATGCATTGAATCTATTTGTAATCCTAAATCGACCACTGACACAACAATGTTACCTTACGATTTTTTTCGGTTTCGATAACTTAACCAATTTTTTTGAAAATGTTATTTTTATCCTAATTACTCATTTATAGCTGTATGATGTCAATTTCTGACTTACTGGACTGAATCAACCCTCAGAGAACACACACACACTACTTTGTCCCAATTTTGAATACAATATCAAAATAGAAATAATGTTCTATTTATCCTCATAAGATATTTATCCTCTGGAATATACATAACATGAAAGGCTTTAATTTAAAGAATAAAAAAAACATGCAAATATTCTAATACTCGTTATAATACGTGTGACAGCCCTTCGGTCATCTATGCGTCGCCCCCAAACTGCCCGCGCGATAACGATGTATAATTATTAGCGACGAGCCATTTGGTGTAATGGTCGAGAAGTCGGCTATTACACCAGAGGTCGCGGGTTCGATCCCCGCACGGTACAAACATTTGTGTGCATGAACATGTCTGTTTGTATCGGTCTGGGTGTTTCTATGTATAATATGTATGTATTTACAAAAAAAAGTATATAAGTAATGTTTATCCGTTGTCTACTTAGCACAAGCTCATGCTTAGTTTGGGGCTAGATGACGCTGTGTGGATAATGTCCAGAGATATTTATTTATTATTTATTTATTATTACTATAGCTTTTTGCCCACTGTTAGATAAAATGTCTGTCTAAAGGTGGAAACTTGTAATTGGCTTTACTATATTATCTTACTTATTATTATAACGATACCTAATAAAAATGAAATATTTATTATAACGATACCTACTAATAAAAATGAATACTTATAATTTTACAAAAAAAAAATATTCTTTGTTGTCAAATATTGTAAACAATCTTCATATTCTTTTTTAATGAAATTATTCATAAATATATAAGATAAAAACAAAATGGTAATCTACTAGTGTAATTAATCATTAAACACCAAATTCTTTTTTATTCTTACAGTTCTTTGATTGTTATACAGATTTTTTGTAAAAAGATGAGTAAATATTGGTTGTAATATTGGACAAAATAAAAAAAATACCATAGTAAATTTTAGTACTACGCGACTCCATTCCTCTACAAAACCTACTATGTTCCAAATATTACTCTGTGTGAAAGTGTTAGAAGCATTAATACCGCAGCGCGTGGGAAAGGGACAACTATACAGCCAGCCACCCACGTGTCTGATTTCTTCAGATTTTTTTAGAAAATTACAATTTTAGCACGTTTTAGGATAATTTTTACCATTAATGCATTCTATTATCAAAGATGGATTTATTACTTACCGGAAATACGAAACTCCATCCTTTTTTTGAGTGGTTAAAGTGTTGTTCTTGCACTTTTTTACGGAGCACTTCGGCATAGTGACGCTAGGCCGGTTCGCGCGCCACTGGGAGCGCACAAGTGCTTAAACCGTGTTTAAGCACTTGTTTTGCGGGACATTTTTCGAGCGCTGACAGTGTATCTAGGGTATTTAATATCGTTGATAGTGCCTAATAAGTGCAGCATAGTGTATTGTGGTCGAAATCGGCCAAATTTAACTTTTCACCGGTAAGATTATTTTTGCTATTTATCTTTAATAACTTGCCGTTTTAGGCTTGTGGTCCCGTAGCTCGTAATAAAACAACAGTTAAAATCAATAAAGGTATGTAGTATTCAGTCTTGTTTTCTTTAAAAACAAAGCATTTTGTTTTGTTTACATTGTGCTTGTTTATATAATAGTTATGTTTTTTAACCAGTTTTAGCCGCCATGTTTTGACGCGTAGGTATACACGCTTTTTCCGTAGGTAGGGCACTTCCATATGTTTCCTTTTTCTGAGGTCTGTATCTGTGAGTGTGACTGACATTTCTTGTTGCGTCATCATTAGAGGTCGGATATTCGGATGCATAATTATTTACCTAAAGTTAATTTTGCTACAATATTATGGAAGCGCCTTCTTAAAAAATATTTTTTCCTTATTAATCCCGCGATTCCGGGAAATTAGTACATGCGAATCTAGTCGATATCACGGTGGGAATTGACGTCTTTAGCATGTGGCATTTTTTTAACCGACTTCAAGAAGGATTTCTCCGTCATTTGTGAATTCGTATGATAAAAATCTTTTGAAAATTGAAGAAAAAATATGAGGCCATCTTTATTTCTGTTATGAAAAATTTAATTTGTCAAATCCAAAACCCCCAAATTTTTTGATACAAAAGTGCACTCCATATTAGCACCTTAAAATAAGTAAATATAGCTACACCCGATTTGATTAAATAATAAAAAACTAAATTTGACGATCAAATTGATTTTATCGATACAAAAGTGCTTTCCATGTTAAGACAATACCTCAATTTGAGGTAAATATGCATCCGAATATCCGATCTTTATTTATAATACAATATAAATCAACTTGAAAAAAGATCGATTTTTCAGAAATCGATCTTTTTGGCCTCGATTTTTTGTGGATCGATTCATTGGGTCACGATTCGAATCGATTCAAAAAATCGATTTTTTTCGGAAAGAATCGCCATCCCGCCTGCCGTCCGCACTCTACAGATTGGCAATGAAGCGCGCCGCGCTGATTGCTATGCGAGCCGCGGACCATCCGCGGACGCCGGCCTTTGTTTCCACTGCCATTGTCCTATCCATCCTTTCCTGGAAAAAAATTCGTTGGTATATTTTGTGAGACGAACTGATTTTATGGAGGAAATCTAGTATCAATGTATCCTTGATAAGATTCAAAAACTAGATATATCTGCAAAGGGTGTCAATACAGTAACACATTAAATGTTATAATTCAGTAAAATTAAATTTATTTTTCATTCAAAGAATCCTGAAGAGTTTGTAACCTTGGCGGTCATGCTCGCTAAAATGTGCTTGGGGTGGTGGCGTTATGTGTCGAGTGGTTACATTCCCTCTAATATGGTTGAGTGAAATTATGGCTGGCACATACGTCATACTTGTGCTGCAGGTGCCACCTTTGGGCACTGGTCTTCCAGGGCTCACGGATTTTTCTCGATTATAGTCTCATTCTTATACTTTATACTGTATGGCTTGGTATTCTAAAACTAATCAGTAATTGTAACAAACATGGCGATGAAAAAGAGTAACTGTCGAGTTTCTTGCCGGTTCTTCTCGGCAGATGACTGCATTCCGAAGCCGGTGGTAGAGTCACTCTGTAATTGACGATTCATAAATACTTGATACAAGTTTACATGAATAAAGAATATTTTGATTTTGATTTTTGAATAGAAGTAGAAAAAGTTGTCAACTGGTAGGTACAACCATCTCCCTACATTCAATATACTCTATGGGTACAACACATCGTTTTGTTTAATACTGCACAAGTTTAAAATCAATAAAAAATATTTATCTTTCGTGTGGGGGTCTTTTGTGTGCGGACTGCATCAAATTTTTCCTCAGTTATCTGAAAATATGGTTTGGGAAATTTCAAAGATGGTCAGGAAAGGTCAGACAGATTTTTGGACATGTACCTAACTTGTCTTATTTGTTCAATCACAACATTATCACAGAATAGAAACAACAAATGTTCTCGCTGCCTTTGTAATCAAGTTGTCAAGTCTCAAGGAGGATCTCTAGGTATCGCAAACTTTGTCGACCGACTTTCGCGGAGATTCCGATACCTAAGTAGGTACTTGTAGTTGTTTGCTATGTATACCTACTCGTAATACCTGAAGCTGAGGTCAGCGAGATGCCGCAAATAGCTTGTTCTTATTCGTTTACAAAGTGCTGCAAATGTTTAATTAATTTTACACGTATTAAAATATTATTTTGTAATTTTTATAATGTTCAAACAAAGGTAAATTACAGTGCCCACCCAAATCAATTAAATTAGGGCATTTTTTTTATCTAGCATTGCATATCTGCTATTTATCCGTGACGAAAAGTATGTCAGGTAACTCTTCACATCGTAATTTCCTGCTAGAATCTTTCCGGTTGTGTCCCATAAAAAATAGACCATCTGGTTTTGCGACTACAGCTACTCGTAGCTATGCTCATTACCTTTTAACGCTAAACAGATAGAATTGTTTATTCGTTTAGTCGCAATTGGGTATTTTACTTTTTAGTTCTTGAGAATTAGTCCATTTCCGAGATAGCCATTTTGTGAATTTGGCGTTATGCGACCCAACGTCCATAGGTATTTTAATTTGTGTTAAATTCGAAGGAAGGGCAAACAAAGGATTCAGGCATGGGTCGTGGTCCACCTGCTTAGTTCACCTGGGTGGACCACGGGCACTTTTTCTTGCCCGTGGTCCAAGAATCATGAAAAATTCACCCACCTATGATATAGACTTGTAAGAAACCCAATTTAGCTGAAGCGTGTACCTACAGTTGGAACTAAAACGGCTATGAGGTTACTGCTGAATATTAATATTTATAAAAATATATCAGGTTGGTTTGTTTAGGGCGGGCAATCCCGTAAGTGGCTACCTATTTCCTATAGGTATTAAAGTTAAATGTTTTGACCAACGAATTTTGACAGATTTACCTCATAGGCAGCGTAGCATCGTAATCGCAGCCAAAATAGACGTAAGAATTTAACCGAGGCCACACAAAACATTACAAAATTCCAAAACAAACAATCTGGGAAGTTTCTTTCAGCACAAACATTAATTTGATGGGTTAGAGCCGCATTAAGCCCCGAAAGGAAACGTTTTAGTTGCTCCGGGCTTGGAGTTTTAAAAGTTAAATTGGGATTAATGGGATTACCTGTAAACTAAAAGCCGCATATTGCTGCATTACTCGTTCTAAAAGAATCGAGTTTCAAACTAACTTTGTTTTGCCACGAGTATTTCCCCTGCGGAATGAAAAACTATTTTATCCGTAGTTAATTAGATATGAAAAGCATGCAACGTCGACGTAAAATAGTCATAATAAAAATAAAATCTTATCACTTATTTACTTTTAAGCAGGTTACGTAATTAAGTACGTTTTGTAGCTTGTTTAAAAAATATTTAGGTTTGTTCATTTCTGTACCGGCCGCATTCCGATCCATTTGTTTTTCTACTTGTTTGCTTCGCTGGATTCTCGATCCAGTGCGGCAAATAAATGCAGAGGATTTTGCATCGGAGGTAGGTACGTCATTGCATATTTTAATCAAGAATTGTAAATATTCTGAGTAAAAAGTAGACGCTCCGAAAGTCCGCATTTTTGATAATTATTACAGAACACTTTTCTTTAAATTAACAAAAAAGTAACGAATGAGCCTATTGGTATAAGTTAAAAACTGTGTTCATAAAGCATGGATCGTTAAAGTTCAGATAAAAACATTTTTTTTTAAGTTAGTTGCTGAATACTTTGAGGCTAGGCCATCTGAAAGGTTTTTGAACGTTACGATTCGTAGATCATTTTTGTAAGTCCTACACCAGAAAAAAAAACAATAAAAAATGTTGGCCAAAACTTAGAAGTTCGGGTTTCCACAAACTAACCCCTGTAGTCCATTACCCTCTTATTACAAAAAACATCGCTAAAACAGGTTTAAAACTGTACTAGTTAGTACAGGTTTAGGTCCGGACTATTTTTTAAAACTTTCCTTATTACAAAACAAATACCAACATAAGAATAATTTACTGGTACTAACTCGTTCAGTGCGTTTCATTTTACAAGACTTTGTTTTATGACATGTTTTAAAATCTTTAAATATGATAGTAAAAATAATAATTCTTTATTGATAAATATGTTTTAGTAATGTAAGAAAAAGAAACATATATTTTTAATTTTCTGTTCACAAATTTAAGTGATTCTTTTCAAAAATTGTCTTTCTATACGTAGAACGGAGCGGAATTTTAAAAGTGTTATCCTTTTGACGTTTGAAAGTTAGTCCATAGTAAAACTAGGGGCATCGGCGGACTTTCTTGGGTCTAACTTTAGTACTCGAAATGAAGTAAAACTTCGTTTTGTAATAGCGTTTGACTTTAGTCAGGAGTTTAGTCAGGACTAAGCTCGGTTTAATTTTTAAACCACGTTCTGTAATAAGAGGGTTAAAGTTTGATCCATTTCGTAAATAGAATCAAGCAACACCAAACGGCAACCGGTTTGTGACGTGTTAATTGCTATCAAAACAAACCTAATCGCGTTTCGTCACATGGAGATTACATCACATCTCGCATCTCGCTGCAGCATGGATGTAGAGCGACGCGGCGGGAGTCCGCGCGTCCCATTGCGGAAGGACGGCCGACCGAACCAGCCAGTCTGCGTTCCGTTGTCATCGCAGAACACCAGACGGCCCCGACGCGCGCCAATGCACACGCGATCGCACGCGTTTTGATCTCTGAATTAAATCAACGGCACTGGAATTCAAAAAGTATCGTGGCAAATGTGACAGACGAGCTAGTGATATGAGAATACGGTTTGAGGTTCCCAACAAGTTGGAGATAACGTTCGGAAGAGGTGTGTTGAAATATAAAAGTTTTAGTGAATGATTTACGTTCCTACTATACCTCGTAACGGTTATTCCACGTTGCTTGGTATATTTTGGATGGAATTTCTTTGTTCTCTTCCCTTTCATAAGTCAAAGTAGATCGTAATAAATAAAGTTGTTTACCAAGAAAGTGCTCCCATTTGGATTTCGTTCTGGCAAAACAGGCTAGCTTATATTTCTCCCTACATGGCATTACAGCGAGCACGGTTGTAATGAGATTTTATTGAAACATCGGTAAGTATTCATGCTTAGAAAAGGTGTAATGCAATAGGCATGCTGGGATTTGTCGATAATTACATTAACAACGCAGGGAAAAGATTCATTCTAGCGCGTAAATTTATCAAACTACGTAATTAAACGACTGAAATAGAAGCAGGTAAATAATATAATCTTTTTGTTTACCGTAGAATCTAAAAGAAATTAAATGTTTGTTCTTATTTAACGTGTTTGTTTAAACAATTTTTGCACGTGTTAGGTTTGGCACCACCTGCATAAATGTGAGTTACCGCCATTTTCTTCAACGGTATATTGTTTGTTAACTACCTACCTACGCCTTTTCAAATTTTATTTGTATGACTTGGTATTATTGAAATATTTTTTTTTGTGCAGAAAACAAAACCATAATAATATATCTGCTAGAGATGCGCCGAATGTTCGGCCGAATATTCGTATTCGGTACATTCGGCATATTTTTTCATGTTCGTATTCGGCCGAATGTTCGGTTGATTTGCCGAATAATTACCAAATATTAAAATTATTGTTAATATTTAAAAGATTAACATTTAATTATACAGTACGGTTAACAAATTACTAAATAAGTGTGGTTTATAAGAAAAGTTTCGTAAAATTTAAAAAAAATAAAAAAATGCTACTATACCAAATATTTATTGTAAAATAAAAAAGATTATGAAATCAACAATAAAAAAACCTTTTGCAACATAAAAACTAGGAATTGTCATAACTATTTGTAGTTTTAATTAAATGTAAAAATGTCGGTGCGGAGCGCCGTATCGCCATGTACAAACCTGTTTACCGCGTAAAATTGAACCGAATGATTCGGCCGAATCATTCGGTTCGGTACATTTTTAACCGAATATTCGGCCGAACATTCGTATTCGGTTGAATCTACATTCGGTGCATCTCTAATATCTGCTTAGACTCCAGCAGAAACAGATTTCGGTTCTTTATCAATTCTCCCAAAAAAATAAAGGCGCTCTTGATACCTATTTAATAATCAACGATCTATTTGTCCTTTTTGCAATAAAGAATATTAATATTATTATACTATGCTATGCCATTGAAATAGAGAATTGTAAATCTAAATTTTGGCTACTCAACTTTACCGGCCTTGACCCTAATATAGGACTAGAAACAATCGATTTTGTCTGTGTCTTTAAAGTTGTTTCTATTTAAGCCGAAGAGTAACTATTTAATAATCTGTGGCCGAAGGTCCTATTTAGTGGCGAGTTATCCGCCAATTGTTTTGTATTATATTCAAACAACGACAAAACAAATGAGCCTTCTCCGTTGAAATATCTCGGTTTCTTGAAAATCTCGTGGTCTCTTGGGATTGGCGGGCTAGCTAAGATAGATTGTAGAAGTATACCGTTCAGGTAAAATCTGCCACCATTATAGCTTTGGCTGCCTTCCAGCTATATTTATGGAAAAGCCGGTGCACTTTACAGGGATCAGTGCAGGACATTGAGCGATGCTTCCTGGTGAAACATGACTCTCCAAAGTCTCCGATCAGTCCGATCTTAATGAATAGGTCGTAGTGAGTGTGACCGTTCACCATCAAAGAGGGTATCTGCTTACTGCAATTGTTTTTTAAATGTTTCCCAATGTTTTTTGCTTTAGTAAGGTCCACGCATATTTTACCATTATCAAATATTTTATTTACCTATTCACTAAGTTGCTGCTGTACAGTCTGCTGTACAATGCTTCCCCTCGATCCTATTATCTATTATTTTCCCATAAATAAATTCGTTAATGCGTACTTCCGTGTTTTGTAAACTAAATATCTCTGGACATCTCTGGACATTATTCACACCAATTCACACAGCGCCATCTAGCCCCAAACTAAGCATTAGCTTGTGCTATGGGTGCCAGACAACGGATAAACATTACTTATATACTTTTTTTTTTGTAAATACATACTTATTATACATACAAAACACCCAGACCGATACAAACAGACATGTTCATGCACACAAATGTTTGTACCGTGCGGGGAAATAAAAAAGGCAACAGAATTACAGAATATAATAATTAGTTTAATAGAAATTTGAATACTTTGATAGAAGTTCTGGTCTTTAATCACACTTTAAGATCTGCAAATTTTCGATAAGTGCGACCATACTCAATGCCTCCATCCTTTATCTTCTACTTACTATAAATCCCACCGTATTGTACTAAGAGGTATTGTCTAGGCGTTATAATCTTCGCAGATGAGCACTTGACGCACTGAGTGGCCACGGGCGAGCCCAGTATCAGCGGCTATTGTATGCTGTGCTCTGACTTTGAATAGATAGCGAATGAGGTTACGTTACGGTGGCAACATTATCCGTCATAATCGGCCTCGACAGTTTCAAAGCAAGGGAACATATTGTGTACTTACTGGCTTTTGTCATTCATTAACCAAGAAGTAAGTAAACTCAGAAATTGAAAAGACGGCCCTGTAATTATACCACTTGACCGTCGTCGAGGCGTCGTAGTTAAGATGATGTAGAACTGTTACACGTGATCATCATTTCATTCAATAATATCTATTGCGACTGTCATTCGACTCCCATTCTATTGTGTACTAGAGTATTGATGGTACTGGTTTAGTCTGTGGTCGCTGATCGCTACCAAGTGGTCACAAAGCGTGTCCGGTGTCAAATCAAAGTATGTAAGTACATGGTACCTACCATTGTACCAAGTATTTCATAAGATAGCCAGTTGGTTAACCCAGTAGCATTACCAATATTAACAGACATAAATTGTGTTGAATTTACTTTGAAATAAATTTACAGCTGTGAATTTACAGAGACTGCTTTATTTCTTTTGCAATAATTTAGTTAATTGTTCGATTACAAGAGAAAACTGCATTCTTGTCACTTGTGAAGAAAACGGGTTCACTATTCCATTTCGAAAATCATCTCGTCGAATTACTTTGTCAATTAACTTTTTGCAAATTCACCAGCAACTATATTACGTTAAATAAGTTTAATTCCTCTATGAGCCATGAGGTCTCTTGACATAGTTCAAGAACGGTCAGGGTTAAACTCTTAATCATCTTCTACACCTTCTTTAACTTCTTCTGACTACCTCTGCTGATATTTTCCGGGACCGCACGAAGTTTTAGTTTTAACTAAAAGATCATTGCAAAATTATACTTCACTAGCGATTTTATTTATTCTATGAATAGCGACAATAAGTTCCTCAAACTTGAATTGTATATTGGAAGTACCTATTGACCAATAAATTTCACCAACCTTGCCAGGGATGACATCGGTCAGTGACTGATACTATATATTTTACGTACAATACGGGTTTTTGGCATTAGTTTCATTTTCACGTAAGCGTTCCGTGTCCCTACCCCATTGTGTATTGTCCCAGTGTTCTGAATGTAATATATGTTGCAGCCTGACGTGTCGGATGGGCCACAAAGCCGGTATCGGTAGCCTTTTGTAGTAGAACCACGCGTAGGTGCTCGGCTCGTGTTTGAATAGATATAATTACAATATGTGAAAGTAAATACGCCTAACAAACCGTACTGATCAATAGTGCCTCGATAAAGCAATATGTACTACCTATAGTTTCCTAGCAACGTCTACGATTTCGGTGCAAAATATAAAGCTAATATTCCGTAGTGATATCCATATCTCGTTTAGTTGTCAAGGTAATTTGCAATCATCAGTGTGGTAGGTCCAGAAAATACTCCTTCCTTCCCGATAAATGTTACTTATTATCTACCTAAAAGATGCTGTTTGACAGGCTATTATTATTGATTATGTTTAATCTACTAGTAAACTCGATGTTGACGGGATATTGATATTGTGCAGGGCTTATTTGGAAGTTGTACCTAACTATCTATTGAAATAGTCAAATTTTGTTCGAGTTATTTAAAAAATATATATGATTATTATGCCAATGTTTGTTGGCATCAGCATGAGCTAAAGCCTTCTGGTATCAGACGTAGCTTATTGTAGAGGCCACACGCCTACACTGCACGTTGCATTTGAATAGATAACGCCATGCTAAACGAGCTCACGGTAGCCCTATCGATCAGCTATTCAGCACAATTTAATATCCGAGTCAAGTGATGATAAATGTATTGAGGTCGCAGAGATAATACTCTCCCTAAAGGCTTATCTAATTGTACTAGGGGACCTGGTTTCCTGAGTTTTTATCAGGACACCACAGCTTTGTCTCTGGCCTTATGATCTGCCAATTGTTAAGCCGTAACAATTTAATGTTTCTTGTGCATTTGACGAGTGATTCTTTTATAAGATTAGCTGATCATGATTGAGACTTTAGGTTTTTACTTGTTCCGTATAATTCCAATTTTTTTTGATTTCTAAAAAAAATTGCAGACGAGAATACGGAGTAATCAGACTTTGAATTTGTTTAAATGTACCAACTTATTTAAATATAGATTTAGATGCCGATTATTTAGGCATACTGCTGTAATACTTGTTTGACCGTGAGGATTTTTTACTTGGTTGTCTATGTGAGCATTGTGTTTTGCCATCGCATCGTGGACAGCAAATAAAGAACATCCGCGATGAAACCTGTTTGATCTGTTATAATATTAGGCCACACAGCGTCGTTCCGCGCTGGTGATCTGAACCTCTGTATTCTTTAATTTATGAAAATATGTTTCTATAAAATTTTTGAACGTTATTAACAAAAGCTTTGCTGGAGTTAAGATATGTAACTGTGATTGCAATATTATGGACCTGGTCAGGCCCCAGATGTTTAAAACTAACTAATGGAGAGTCCCGAAATTTTTGGATGTAGGTAGATGTTGTTAACTACAACCGAGAACTAGAATGGATGAAGTACCAATTGATTTTAATATGAGTAGCTGCCTTAATAGACACATAAAATACCTTTAAGGTAATATAGGCTTATAATGAAGACGATGATACTAACTGGGATGATGCAGTTATTCTTAGTCGTTATAGCAAAAATCTCGTGCATGCCCCATATTACCAGAAATGTTTGTGTCACACATGCTCACGTCATGATTGATGCCTCGATTCCAAACCTTTTTTTTAAAAGTGGAAATGAAGAAACAGCAAAATATTGACATGGAAATGCTAATGGTGCGTTTGAAAACCCATAAAACTGATGCGATATTGATGATGCTCTTTGCATTGCTTTCTTGTCATTTGTGCAGTTGTAGGTTATTTCTCTGGGATATAATAAACTCTGCTTTCCCCACTCATCACTGTAGCGATAACTTGATTTCAAGGATTGAGGCCTTTGCCCTGCAGTGGGACATTAATAGGCTGATACTTTACTTTACTACAAATTACTAGAACTGTAGACCTACTGTTTTATAAAAAAAAATTAACAGTATTATTATCCATGATGAAAGGGACTTCGGTTTTAAGGACTTTAAACATTAGACGAACACAAGAATGAGGAATGGCTCTAATTAAAGAAGATTTCCATAATGTAGTCACAGGTGTGTAGGTCAGAAAACATTTACTCCTATACAGATTCGTTCGCATTGTCCATCAGAACGTTCATCTGCGTATTGTTTATTTTTGCGTATACCGTTACGTGGGAAAGTGACCGTTATTTTCGCCAAAATTAAACAAAATCCGTAACAATCATGGGCATCTTTCCGCGGGCGGTTTTAGAACAAACAAAAAAGTTAACACCGTTTTTCGGACGTTCAACGATTTACCTACATCATTCTCGATTTATCTGGGTTTATCGTAATTTGTTTTTTCTCTTCCATTCCTTCCGGCCATCATAGGGTCATCTACTACTTAACCAGTCATATAATATTTCATACATACCTAATTTAAAGTTCAGTATTAAGATCCCGTTCAAAATTTTAATGTGTTGTTTACATTTCTTTAAAAGTATGATGAGTACACAGACATTTACAACAAAACTGACGAAGTGAAGTTACCTACTTATTAATAACAGTTTCTGGGAAAAGTAAAAGTTAGTCGGATGATTCTAAAAGATAAAAAAAATAATAGTGGAATCGTTTATTTTACTTTATTTTCTATTTTCTCCATTGACGTAAAGCAGGTAATAGTTTCTCTGCTAAACTATTTCAAACCGAATCAAGAATCATTATATACCGATCAGAATTTTTTAAATTGTTCCCCCGTTTTGTCCGTCACTGGCCTGATACGTAAGATTTTTATGGATTCCGCTATGATGTCGGAACTCGGAACAGTGAACTAAAATAAAACTGAGGAAAACTAAACACTTTCCCCTGATCGATTGCAAACAGGCTATGCAACCATCTGTGACGATAAACAGCTGTTCTCAACCGGATTTTGTAGTCACTTGATAGGCTCGTCGGGATTAGTTTTTCCTACTTACACTTTGCTATGAATTTTAGCATCAAATTGTAATGAAATGCTTCCATTACACAACATTCAATTCTCGTTTGCAAAAGCCCACTTACCTTTTGTATCAATCAGTTTCTACGGTTGAGTCTACTTTTTTAACCAGGTTTGTAGTTTTGTTTTAAATTAAACGTGATGTCCGTTTACCCCTTAATCATGGCTGGCGATTACGGTTGAAATGTTGCAAAGTTTTTTTTTTTAAATATTATAGGGGGGCAAACGAGCAAGTGAGTCACCTGATGATAAGTGATCACCGCCGCCCATAAGCACCCGGGACCCCCTTGGGGTCTCAGGCGCGTTGCCCGCCTTAAAAGACGACAGTTATTAGGTCTCATATACCCAGTAATTTCACTAGCTTCAGTGCCCTTTCCCCGAAACACAGAAATGCTTGACACACTTCTATTTCACGGGAAAATATCTGGCACTGCGGTGGTACCCACCTAGACGGCCCAGTACAGGATGGTAAAGTTGACTTGACTCACCGACACCACATTAGAAAATATTCCGTTAATCCTTTCAATAAAAATTACAAGATAAAAATAAAAATTTACGCTTTACCCCACGGTATTTTTTTTAATAGCAGACCAAAACCAAATACATATACAATCTGGTGAAAACTCCGTTAGATTAGACCGGATGTCACGATAGATCTTGAGACTTGAATAGGCTTAACTTTGGTCCACCGAATACAATCATGTATTCTTTAATTCTTTTATCCAGTACCTATCTTGATAAAACTGGAAAAATATTTGTTGTTTTTCGGGCACAATCTTACCAAAATAGTGTCATTTCTGCTTAGTATTTCTGGTCGGGTCAAATTAAGAACATTTCGTAACTTTATTATTGTGAGACCGTGTTGGTACTTGCAGATGTTACATTATACAATACACTAGATAAAGAGTTACTTCATCTGGTTCTTTTATTATGTTTCTAAGCAAACGTTTACTTCAAATCGCAATACTGACTGAGTGTTAGAAAAAATGCGTATTTCATTGTGCGAAATATTCGCATGCATTGACACATTGTCATTTTATTTTACGTAGCGAGTTCGTGCGACACGATATGCTTACGATCTAGAAAAAATAATGTAAAAACTTTGTCTAGACAATCAAAATTAGATGATGAACAGACATTATAAACGTAAATGTAATTAATCATGTGACTTACTTGACTTAATGTCCTATGGCCCCCAGGTGGGGCAAAGGGCTTCTGCAGTGCTTCGCCATCGCGTTATGTCTTGGGCAGTTCGCTTTGCCTCGGACCACGTCAGCCCGATCGCCTTTAGCTCCGTCCGCTGCTACTGAACGTCTCCAAGTGTGTTTACGACGGCCACGTTTCCTTTTCCCCTGAGGTGTCCATTCCAGGGCTTGCCCAGGAATGTGGTCGGGTGCTCTTCTTAGGGTGTGTGTGTGGATTAATTACGATTACTATCGTAATTAATCATACTCTTCATTATTTAGCATCTTTACATAGAATTCTAATAGTTTCATTTTTGTTTGTGTCTGTATTATCTGGATGCTTTTCGGATATACGTATCTTCGTTTGTAATAATGATTTTGTCGACTTCACTAGTCCTTTTAGAACTATGTAGTTCAATTTTGCAAACCACAGTCTTGACTTTGTTCATTTCCCATTTGCTTTATTTTCTCCCAGTCTTTATGTTGGTCGTCACAAAGGCAAGTTTGCGTAAGTGGACGGCGAACAATGGATGCGCGGGCGCCAACGTCAACGGTCACCGCAAGAACAGACAAGTTAATTGCAAGGTCAAAACGCCAAAATTTACATATTTTCTTGTTTATCTGTTATTTTACGATGTATTTTGATCCTGAGATATTGGTTCGTAGACATCCGAGCCATTATTATTAATGAATGTTAACTTTATTTTCTTATTTATTTTTTGCTGTGTACCATTTTTAGCTGATAAGGTGATGATTTTGGAATAATCTTAATATTGTAGTTTCCTACTTTAGGAATTGTATTGGGCAGATCCCGGGTCCGGTAAGAAAAAACCGGGACAAATAGAATGATGATAACTTTGTGTCTTGTATGAACTTAACTGGATTGTCCTTTGTGAGATAACGGATTCAATATACTCGCTTGTCATCAAAGGTTTCCCAAGGGTGGGATGGCAGATGCCGTCGACCATGTACATATATTGTAATTTACGAAAACTGCTGGAAAAAACAAATACCTATCCACAATCATAATCTTCTAGGTTGTAGAAGTGGTTGAAAAATTTAAACTAAAACTTCATAAGCATTATAATTATGTATGTATGCACTATGCAGGCAACCAAGTGTTACTACGAGTATAACCTTAGCTAACCATAGCTTTTGTTTTCTTGGTCAGGCTATACAGTTTTTGCAATTTGTTTAGAACGAGGGCTGGATTACCAATGTAGCAAGGATATTATAATACGGGTATGCAGAGGAAATCCTGTTAGCTCCAGTTGCCAACATGCTAGGTAGTAGGTACATGACTCTACATGTGTTACGGCATTGACAGTATGACCTATTTGCAGTGTCCCCACTCCAGTCACATTTAATGGCATTACATATTTAATTGGGATCTTATTTACATTTTAATTAAAAATTCGTTCTTAATTCACTCAAAATCCCATAAAAATACTATCAACGACGAACCTTTTAAAGTTGTGAAAATATTCCATTAGCTTTTTGTGACTAAAGCTCGGTCAGCGCTTAAAATATGTATTAAAAATATCGGAAATGTGAGTAAATGTGCACGATTTAGATAATTAATGTTTTTCATTACTAAATGAAATGTTTTCGTTGAAAAGTAGAAACTTGATGAAAACTTAAAATACGAAAAACAAACTTTTTTAAAAAAAAATTAAACCGACTTCAAAAAAAAAAGAAACAAAAAAAAACTACCTAAAAAACTGAAAAGCAAAAAATAATTTTAATAAGACATTCATCAAATGCGCTTATTGTCTAAGCCTATTAATTAAATTGTATTTTACGTGCTAGGTAGGTACCTACTAATCTGTTTGAAGTCGGTGCCAAGCCAAATAGTAGGTACCCAGATTACGTACCTACGTCCGCGGATTAATAAGTAACCCTTTATAATACATAATATTATTATATATCATTTTTTATTACCTTTGGCTTGGCACCGACTTCAAACAGATTAATAGGTACCTACCTAGCACGTAAAATACAATTAAATTAATAGGCTTAGACAATAAGCGCATTTGATGAATGTCTTATTAAAATTATTTTTTGCTTTTCAGTTTTTTAGGTAGTTTTTTTTTGTTTCTTTTTTTTTTGAAGTCGGTTTAATTTTTTTTTAAAAAAGTTTGTTTATTTTTCTATTTTTAGTGTGAATAACACGTAGGTAGTGAGTTAAACTCTTTCATAATAATGATAGCGAAAATACGAGTGGAATTGTATTATTTGATAATAATATTAGGTATTCATTAAGTGTTCAGCACCATGGGTAGGAGGAGAATGCGTTTATGCACCATAACCGCAGGCTAGCTAGACCCGCGCTGCCGTGTCAGGCCTATCTCCGTTATCTCAAAAAACCTAGTTTTGAGTAAATGACTCCTAAAGTTTTTTTGCATTTATTGCCATTATATCTATGTTTTAAAAGATTTTTCCTAACTTATTTCATATCATAAGAATTGTAAAGATGCACATATTATTGTGATGTAATTATTTTTTTTGTTTATTCTTTATTTTCTGTGTTTTTTCCAAAAACGGAGATAGGCGTGATAGGAATTTCATACAAATCTTGTTACGCGACGGGCTCTATCTTAACCACTCAATCCCGAACCGGCACTCGGGTGCCGCGTAACAATAGATTTTCTATTGTGTCTGGTGATCCGGGGCTTGAAAGATTAAGATACATGACTTAGCCGTGACAATTTGAGTGAGAAGTATGTAGAAATATGTAGTTGCTTAAGTCTTAGTAATTACTAATTACCATAAATAATTTATTAATCATAACATAATAATAGCTTTGGTTTAAAAAAATAAAAAAAACATTTTTAAAAGCCTTATTATAACAAAAAAAATTAAGTTTCAATAGCAATATTCTTGTTTATTGTACAATTATGAACATAATAATTTTTTGATGAAAAATCTTTAGAACTACTCTATACAAAAAAGAACAGTACGAGTATAATACATAATGTACATAAAATATATAATAATATAAGTAAACAGGACCACGGCCGCTTGTCTCGCGTGTCTATCGTGGCTAAGTCATGTATTTTAGTAGATACTTAACTGAGTTTGCCATAATCGCGTCTTGTCGACTCGTCAAGCGTTGTCTGTAACTTAAGGTACAGTATTTAACCATAATATCGCAGTCAATCGTAATTTCTTCTAGAGCATTTTCTGAGATAACGGTAAGAGATAATGAAATAATATTTATACACGGGATAGGAGACCCATAAAAACCACGAATGGCACTTGTTACGCGTAACTCATGTATCTTAAGTTAACTGACATTCGCTTGACACGGCAGCGCGGCCGTGTGTGGGACTCGAGACCGAAGCGTCCGCTACCCACTACACTCCCCCGGTTTCTCCTTCACACCCGATTAGGACGAGCCGGTGCTAACCTTATTGGCTAGTGACCAGCCCATCCCCGGGTAATCATCAGCTTAGCTGCAAAAGTACATGAAATACAACTAACGTTCCACATATTCCTACAACACTGAAAGAATTATCCCCTAACTCCTAACCGTTAAGGAGTTGTACTTTCCATCATCACCTTAGCTGCAAAAGTACATGAAATACAACTAACGGTCCACATATTCCTACAATACTGAAAGAATTATCCCCTAACTCCTAACCGTTAAGGAGTTGTACCTTCCATCATCAGCTCATCAACATAAAATGATGTCTATCGGACGCAAAAACTTGAATGGCTTCAGAAAAAACAAGTAACGCGTAGGCGCAGCCTATAAAATTTGAGGTTTTCCCTTGATTTTTCGGGATCCCATCATCAGATCCTGACATGGTGACAATGGGACCACCTCGGAACTATGCACTTTCAAATAAAAAAAGAATTATTTAAATCGGTCCACAGTTGACGGAGAAATCGACGGACATACATAAAAAAAAAAAAAAAAAAAAAAAAAATACATACAGTCGAACATATAACCTCCTCCTTTTTTGAAGTCGGTTAAAAAAGAAATTAAACCGCTAAAAAGATTTACTGTTAAAACTTTTGTTACAACACTTACGTCTTAAACTAAGTAAGCTAAAAGTACTTGTTATTTATAACCAAAAAATAGATAGATACTTCCATAATAAATAGGTAAGCCTACGTACAAATAAACGTGAACACAAAGGACATTGTCGAATGATTTAAAGGCGCTTTTGACTTCAGGTTTCATGAATGTTTATCTTATAATCCAAAACCAAAATCTGTGTTTATTTATTACCTTTTAAATTCTAAAAATCAAAATAACAACAAAAAGGTCCAGATTTTTTTAAAGAATAGGATCTAATAAATTTTGCCACAAGCGCCTTGCCCTCGAAACCTCTGCATTGTTCCGTCTGAGTTTTATTACTTTGAGTTAAGTAGTACTGGGGACATTGACCCCACCAGACAGACGCTTGATGTTAAGCTATGCTTACCTATTTTGTGTTGTTCCAATTTCAGACTTGAATCTGGCACAGGTCACCTCATTTAATATCTAACGAATTAATAACTTAACTTTTACTTTCGAAGTCAAAGAGAAGAAAAAAATTCGAAGAAAAAATCTATCAGCACGTAAACTATTTTTCGCTTTGAGATAGCTCACCCCCAGAGGTTTTAAAATTAGTCGCAAGTGCAATTTCCCCCACGTTATTTAATAAATGCGGCAGATGGAGCTTGCAGCGGTTTGCCGGCTAAATTGTTGCTGTCCCGCCTCAAGTTTTTAGCTTTGCAGACATAAATTATAGGATTCCAGCTAGGGCACAGCAAAAATAAAATTCATTGTAGAGAAATAAGTGATATATTATGTAAAATAAATATGGACAGCGAGAATGCTTTCTGCTAAGCTACACCACTGTAAAACAAAACTTTGGCCTAAGACTGTTTTGTGACAAGTGACAAACCATAGTTTGTATTGGTTTGTTTTCATTTTGTATGCTACGAATTAGGTATATTTTTATACAAAAAAGTACACAAAATACGTCAGTGACGTACCTGTAGAATATTTACACACCCATTTCTTATCACAGTTGTCGAGCAGCCCAAGATCGATCACTTTGAAAAAACTTCTACGTGTGACGACATTGTAACAACAAAAGAAATGGTCTGACGTCAGTTAATAAAAGTAATAAAAAGCGTCAGTACGAAAGTGAAATGTAGTCACAAGACGGATTACTCCTCAAGAGGTCACAACGTGTTATTGCTGTCCCGACCCCCCACCTAAGGACCAAAGCTACACAAAGCACGAGTATAATTAGAACGAGTTATTCGTCATCTCGCCCGAATTAAACTGGTCCGATCGGGCGACTTGGCACCTTTAGAATTTATTAAAATTTCTGTCGTCAACTCGCCTGACCATAAAAATGTGAGGTAACTATGTACAGTCAGCTACAAAAATCCTTTTTAAGAAACGTTTAATAATAAAAATAATTTAAGAAACATTTAAAGATATCAAAATAAACGACATATCGTTAGAAAGCTCACACTTCGGAGATGTTTTTAACAAATCAGAAGTCATCCATCACTTTGTTTATTTTTTAAATGCTACGCGAAGTTGAGTTTCAAAATTTATTTTAATTCTTATTTCATGTTTGAGGGTCCATAACTTTGTTTCTAGCAATGTGCAATTTACACCTTTTTATTTATAGGAACCTACTAACCACTGAGATTCTAATAATGAAAAAAAAAATGGATCTGGACATTAAAAAAAAGTAAGACGGGTTTACAAGGCAAAGACCGGTACAAAAGCGAAAATTTTTTGTAATTTGAAAAAAAATAATAAAAAAAAAATCTTGAGGCCTAGGTGAAATCTTTTGAGCTAGTTAGTTAACAGACCACCCCAACTACCCCCATTATCGTATGTTCAACGTTCTTCCGAACACCCTGTATTAGGCTAGGCACCCTTTTTCGATTTGATTAAGACATAATAAATAACACTATATTAATAAACTTACCTCCAACGTACATGAAAAACACTAAAAACACCCACATTTTGGCAATAAATTACTTAATGCATGTCGCAGTTTTATATGCGCGGGCGCATTAAAAGAAGCTTAAGGGATGACTCTGACTGACGTTCACGTCACTAAGATGCGCGAAGATTGAGATAAAGGGTTAGATAAAAAGAAAGAGATAGCGCTATCCTTTTGTGAGCATAACCTGTTTAGCCCGGTATTGTAGAAGAGCGCTATTCTCTTCGCGTCAGAATTTTCTTTGAAGTGTACAGCCGAAATATTTTATTTTTATAGATATACTTAATAATGTAATCTTTTCCATATATAAAACAACAACTGTAAGTCTGTAGCTTTATTTTAAAATTTAATACTTATTCGAAGTAGTTTCCAAATATAATGTCAAAGTTTTTTACCTGGCTGTACTTTGTATGAGCGTGCGAGTTGACGACAGAAATATTAGGTAAATTTGAAAGGTGCCAAGTCGCCCGATCGGGCCAGTTTTTTTCGGGCGAGATGACGAATAACTCATTAGAACGACACCAAGTCGGAACATTCACCCGGTGGATTAACGCGATTGTTCCAATTGTTTTATTTTTTACTCATTGTCTTGTACCTACAAACGTCAAATTAACAATATTTTATTTTCTCACAGCACGTATTGTTTATGTATCTTTCGTAATTTAAAACACGCATAACAATCGACAGTCAATCAACAAGTGCTAATTGGTTAATTTGAGAAAATACGTCCGGCAGATACACATACCTACCAACATTCGCTTTTTTACACTGACATTGTTGCGATAAATAGGCAATGTTGAATGGAAAATGATAATTGCAGTTAATAAAGTTATTAATACTTTGCAACGGCAATACCATTTGCAAATACATATTGGATTGAATATATAAGTTAATTGGATATATAAGTGCTTGTAATACGTCTGTATTAGAACTAGGTAGACCTATTTTCCAAGCAATAGGTAGTTCAAGAGCTTGAAGATAACAATATTTCGCATTTAGAATGAAATTATAATGGATGGCGTTTATGCAATTATAACATGCTAGTTGCTACGTAGTTGTAAAAAATAGTTCAATAGTCTTCTCTTTAGTTAATCACAGTGATTAATTGCCAGCGTTATTTATGATCTTCGGTCGGTAGATGCGAGTTCCAGTCTGTTTGCGGTTTGCGGCATTCCATTGGCGACCTGCTTCTAGTAGACGCTATTGGAACTAAATGTTTGGGATGCTTCGTCGTGATACGAGTGTTCGTGACCATTGAACGGAGAAAAATGATGTCGCCTTTGTTATCACGGATTTGATTTCTCCTTTTGAATTTAATTGTCACACAAAATAATATTTTGCAGTAGTTCCACAATCGTAGTTGACTAGTTGATATTTACTACCTTTACTTATATCTATACTGGACAAGATGGATAACCAATGTTCAGGCACTGATTTTCCAGCCAACCTAATTTGAATAGCAAAGGAACTAACGCTTCCAACATTTTAAAAAGTTTACGGCTCCTCTAACATTTTAATCAAATGATGTAAATGAGAGAGTGTGCATAAAATATGCATATAAACAGTGCACGTATTAACTCTCTACGTAAATTCCGCTAAGGGAGTTACCACCTAAATTATACTTTTCAATTAGTATTCTTTACTAGTCAGATTTTAACGTGGTCTGATGAGTGTTTAAAATTAATATTCACGTTTTAACGCGAGACAAATAGTACCTATTTCTAAACTGACATCAAACAAGATTCAATATCCAATCATACTATCTTCGAGCACAGGAGATACCAACATCATCTCGTTTGATCAGTCACAGTTATCTATTGATTGTAGAGCCACAGATATCGCTTTTCGCTTTCCAATTACCTCATATTTCAGTCAGTTGCGGTTCGACGCGCGCTTTGTAGTCGCTGCAAGTTAGGCGAGCCTGTTAGAGAATAGTAAATGTCCATTTGTCAAAGTACCGCGTGCGCGGCGACTAGTGCACTGACCAAAGGTCGTATGTCAAAGGGTGTTTATGTCAGAGCGTGACAGCAGTCTCGGAGCGGCTGTCACAGCCGGCGTGTGCTGCCGCGTGCGCAGGACAATGCAGTGTTTCGGATTACGAGGTAATAATCGTATAATCGAAGTATGTATCTAAATATTTCCGCGCGTGCTATACACCTTTTCGTGTAGGTACGTAACGTGCCATATCAATACAACTAACTTACTTGTTAATTCTAATTTGTACGTTGGATAATTAAACGGCTCATTTATTAGCAATGTATTTACGATGTTACGGCCCGCTTGTGTAAATAAAAACACGGTGTCAATTGTGCGTGTGTGTGGTCTTACAAGACGCTCCAGCGAGAGTCAGAGCCGGGGCCGCTTGGTGCGCGCATGCGCGATGTGTCGCTTCAAGTACACTTTGGAAATTGCACAGATGCGCTTGAGTTTACTTTTTGTCAAGAGAATAGGCAAGTGTTTATTATTTTATCGGTGGTTCAATGGCTTTTGTAGTGAAATCCAGTGTTGTGAATTCTTAAAAAGAGTAATTTGAAACGAAACGGTTATTCGGTGAAATGCTTGAGGCTAAATTGCTTTGAGACGTTATCTCGGCAATTTTTCATTGGCAGTCGAGGGAGAGAAACCCAAGGACACAACCAAGGGTGAAAGTAATTTCAGTTTAACAACTTTGGGCAAGGAAGCGAAAGGGAAGTTGGTAGCGGCATTATAACTATTTTGTCACTTGTGCGCTAGTGAAAAGAAAGTTTTGTTTTCGCGTATTTTTATGCCAGATCACGTCCATTTGGTAAATTGTTTGGAAAAGTTGAATTAAGCCTGGCAATTCACGTGGTACCAATTCATGTAAAAAATTATACAATTGCAAAGGCTTGTATTGTGCATTGAGCGACACTCATTGATGTCTGGTTTTTACCTACCTATAGGTATGATCGGTTTGTTTGTAGTTTTGTGGGCGTATCGTCAAAATTTCTATGGAACGTTTAATGAACGTATTTTATTATAGAGTGCAAAAAATATAAAAAATAGGTAGGTACCAACTTTGGATTTTCCTATTTTATAAAGCAAATACATTTTTCTTAAATAATAGTGGTATCTCTGACGCAGCGATTACAATTCATGCATGCCTATATTGTGATTATGGTTTTCCGTATGATTACGTATTATGGGTCATACAAGACCACCACAGTAACACTTATGTAAGTAACTAAGTACCTAGTTAGGTATTTCATTTTTGGATAAGAGACAAATTGTCCTTTGTTTTTACAAACTCTATAAGGCAGCAGTTTAGCAAAAAGAGCAAACAAGTGATTTCAGAGAACGTTGACTTCGTCAAGAATATTTTTTTTGTCGACTCAAGCGTTACAGCTTCGAGAGACGTAGACTTGGATGATAAATTGATCGATGTCATTTGGTGCTCGACAATATTGGCAGAAATCTCACAATGATATTTGCAGGGTAGAACACTAGAATGTGCGTTCGTAGAGTGCACACTGTTGTCAATCACTCTTTTCAAACTCCAGAACTTACAAAACTTATAAAAAAGAATTTTTTGAATTTGGTTTCACTTCAGGCCCCTAAAATAAATAACTTTGTGATAATGATTCAATCACCAAGCCTTCCAAAAGCATTAATGTTTACAAACCGCAGGTACATACATAGGTACTATGTCATAAGTGCATTTAGAACCCGGTAATTGAGCCCTTATGTTTGCGGTTGTTGCCATCGAGCCATATAGTGGGAAAATTAATTCTCCAACGTATGCCCTAAATTTTGCGATAGTGTAGTCGAAAATTTAATTTCGGCTTTACATCTAGCTAGCCAAAAATCGCGATACCTGGCCTCATTATGCAAAGACCTCGCTCCAGACCCTTGGCAAAATATTCTTCGTAGCGCGCGGTAATAAACTTACCATAGACAAAGTAAACATCGGAAAGAGGTGAGGTCGCATCAAGGAATTTATAGCAAAACTGGAAGCGTGTGGTTGAACTACAAACTGAAGACAAAAAAAAAACCTCGATGATTAGTACATAGCCCTATAAATTAATTGAAAAAACTCAATTAAAAGAGCTAATCTAGCAAATCGTCACAAAAGATCTTACATTATTTACGTATTATTTTTAACTCTAGGAATTTTGTTGCATAAAATGTAGAGTTGTTTTTATTGGTATTTGTACTCGTGTACAGACGGACTGCAACTGGTACCAAAAACTAACAAGATCACGAAACATATCTTCAATTTGGTGTTCCATGTGTGGCTTCCAGTTTTACTTTAAGTTCCTTGGGTCACATGAAGGTCGGTCGCTCCAGTTTATTTTATCTGTAGAGGCAGCACAAAGTGCTCTCTGGGCCGATGAGATTAGGCTGCATCCCGCATATCAATGAGAATAGAAGGCTGGAGGACCCTTCCGACAATGAAGCTACTACGTCAACTGCTGACTGGGCTTGTCGATGTGATCTATACTAGACTTGATTTTCCTTAGGACTTTCGGTTTTAAGACTTATTTTATGGTTCTTTAACCTGGTTACTCCTATTTTAGTCTAGTGGATCTATTGTTAAAAGCTCTTTTTGCAAGGGATCGTCGGGTCGGATAACGGGTCGTCTTACAAAAATCATCTATGTGATAAATATTTTGTCTATGTTCTGTACATTGTCATCACACTCGTTTTCTTTACTGTATATTAGCAAAGATGTGAAAATAAAAAAAAAACGTAAACACTTAAGAATTGATTTCTAACTAAACTTGATATGATATGATGAACTGTATATGTGTCACTTTATCCTTGAAAGCGGGGAAAAACAATCATTGTGTATTTGTTATCATTTCTGAGTTTAGTTTAGATAAAAGTTTATTGACGTCTTACTATACTACAAATTATAAAGTTAATCACGAGATATGCGTTTAAGCCTTTAACTATCAGGCTGCCCAAAATTATCCGGATTAAATAAATAAATAGAGTATAATATGCAATCATATAAGAGTCCTAATATTTATTATTATCACACCTCAGACCAAAAAGGTTTTTTATTTGGTCTGAGTATCACACCTTAAGTAAGTATCTTAGAGCAATTATATACTAATTTCACTGTGGTAAGCTTAATGACTTTTATTATAATGGTAGCATATATGTATGGTATGGTATAATCAACAACAGAAGTAGCTGACCATACATTATTGCCAAATTTATTGTTACGGGAATAAGGTCTATCAAAGTTTAATCAAGTTCAACTGACTACTTTCCATTTGGTAAACTTCCCATTTGGTAAACCTCAAACTGTACCTACTAAAAAGTTGCGTTTGGTAAACATTTTATTTACTTCATACATTAATCCCATTTGGTAAACTATCGAAATGGGACCAAACCAAATGTATGAAGTAAATAAAATGTTTACCAAACGCAACTTTTTAGTAGGTACAGTTTGAGGTTTACCAAATGGGGAGTTTACCAAATGGGAAGCAACTACTTTTCGGTGCATTGAATTTGATGCTAAGAATTCGATAATGCACGCATTTCAGCTTCGTGGGGATAAAAAATACTTGATTTCTCACATTCCACAAGCCTCTCGATTCCGGTTCCAATGTTACGTCCACACCGTTACTTACCGCGGAAATAAATCATCTTGAGCTACGTATTTAAACTGAGATCATTACAATATCGTGCTACTGGCTGGTAGAGTTTTTCGAAGTGCTAACGATCGTTTTAGATCGTGAAAGAAGTGGATGAACGGTATTCGTATGTCTTTTCCATTAATTCCATTTCACTAGTCAATGAACACGTAATTCTTTTCTTACGTTTAAAACTATGGTCTAAAAATAATCTTCCAGCACAGAATATATAGGTACTAAAGTACTTCCAGTGTGCTGGATTTTTTACGTTCTTTCTGCTCAATGTGATGTGTCTTACTGCACACATCTTATTGTGAAATTACGTAATAAAGAAGCATACTTTCTGATTTACGAGTCTACAACATAATGTTAATAAAACTTTAATTCTTATTCATACAAAACTGCATTTATACAGTAGTTTCAACGCATAAAGTATTTACTTCTTTTTTTTTTGTGATTTTTTAATGAATTTGGACAGTACCACACAGTTTAAACGAATGTTGTTTATTTTCTTTACGAGTATTCTGTACTTATATGTATTAAGATTTCTGTGGCTTAGGTAGATAAAGCAGCAATACATATTATTTTTACTTATTTATCGAACAAGGATTAATATTATTTGAACGGTAACTATACCTATCAAAGTGGATTCGAAGTCGTAGAATGTTTACTTAAAAGGTGCATTCCAGTCTGTACAGATATTCAAATTAGTCACCGTTCCATTATTTAACCAAGACAACGGTTTATCGTGCAAAGTTTGTCATGGGCAATAAACATACGTGTGAGTTGAAGCAAAACGTTGCTGCATGCCATTAATTATTATGGTAAACTATAATAGGGAACATGCATTATTTTTATTTTTGTGTTCATTTTAAAGAATTCCATGTAGAATAAACCACTGTTAAATTAAAAAATTAATACATTGTAATTTATCGGAAAAAATGCGGTTTTAAATTGATAGTATAGATTTTCGCGCGAAAACGGACCTATGGTTCGGATGACGTCACTCCCGTCCTGTCACTGCCTCACTGGTAGACCGACAAACTTATCTGTTCCGGTGGCGGCGTCGCTACTGTCTATTTAGAACTGTCATTAAATATCGTTTTTGCATTGCATTTCACGTAGTT
This sequence comes from Mecyna flavalis, assembly GCA_949319885.1. Lineage (NCBI taxonomy): Eukaryota > Metazoa > Arthropoda > Insecta > Lepidoptera > Crambidae > Mecyna > Mecyna flavalis. The sequence goes on from OX439426.1 coordinate 16,937,762, forward strand.
CCAATTTTGTCCACCGGAACAGATAAGTTTGTAGGTCTGTACTTCACCGTACTTGTTTGTCGCTGGCTTTCATACTTTTGCATATTTTAACGAGTTTCGAAATATTTTTTTGTAAAAATTTAAAATGGACTATCCATCAACATCAGGTGATCATAACAATACCACTAATATTCCAAAAAAAGCCGTGTTGACTCATGTTTTGTGCCATTGTGTCCTTCTACTTTAACAAAGTTTCCGAACAAATTATTTTTGACTGGACCTTCTGACCCAAAACAGAGAAAAAGTTGTTTCTTACTTCACAATATGAAACTTCACACGATACCTAGCCTTCTTTACGTACGTTATGCTCCGGAGTAACTCGACTTTTTATTGTAGATAAATCTCTATCTCTTTTAATTTGGACATAGCCGATAGCATTATCGCCGTAAGATTCTCTTGTTGAGCTAAAATAACTGCTATGTTTAGAAGCCGCTGAATAAAATACAAAGTTTAACAACTATGATTTATCCTACATACCGTAGTAATTTAGTCCCTTTCATTTCTACACTTGAAAACTCTGCACTTTCGACAAAAAAGTTACAACCATGTCAACACTAACTCTTTGCAAATTCCTGGAGTCTGCTTTGATAAACCCAACTTCCATTTTAATTATAAAAACGCAATTAATATTCCCTTAAAATATTATTCACATAGAAAACCTTAGCATTATCTATGTTGTCATCACGCGAGTGACGTCACTAAACGCTGATTGGTGTTTTAAAATACGTTTCGTTTCAAGTAATTTTCATTCGTAATTATTGTTAAAAAACAACATTATGTAAAATAAAAATGTTGCAGTGGCCTTTCTTTTATATTTTTGTATCATTTTAATCATCAAATTTTCATAAATATTATAATTGCATCTTCCCTATTCATATCTTATGATTAGAACGTCACGTACCAGTCTTAGTTTGTCGTAGTAAATATTAATAGGTAGAGTTGCCATAAAACTAAAGTTTTCGATTGAGTATCATGTGAATATAGTAAGAAGGTCAGCAGATGTTATGTAATTGGTCAATAAAAACACTTAGGCAGTTAGGTATTGATTGGGTAAGGATGTTATGAGGTTGCTCCCAATTTATACAAATAAGTAAGTTTATACAATCTCCAAATATACATCTTCATAAAAAAAATAACGTCAATAATGTTATATTTAAGGTAGCTGGTGCTAAGAAAGACCATTAATATTTTTTACAAACGTATGTTTATTATTTTCACATTAGACGATTGAGTCTGCACGAGTGTCATTTACAATATCAAACTTTCACAATAACTCGTTTCGTAATCCAAAAGATAATCTTAATACTTTTACCGTAGGGTAGGAACACCGGTTTGCGACCACTTAAGCGACTTGTTGACTTCAGAGTTGATTTCTATCATGATGCTGTACGTCAAGATTTTCCAAAAAAATAACATTTGATCTTACAATAGTCTAGTTTTATAAAACCTAACGTTTATAAACGTAGCAGTGATACATAATTTTAAAAAATGTATTATTCGTAAAAATAGCAAAAACACCGGTTATCGGCCGTTTGGCCCAGTTATCGACCACCTGTGCACCGGTTATCGTCCACCTAATTTACGGTAGAAAAATGAGTCTTATTCAATAGCCATAGGGTATATTATAGTATGAAAGTGAAACAGTTAATAAAATCAAAAAAGCGGTATATTTTTACTCTCTTTTGCGACCTAAAAATACAATTGAGTAACCAAAAGGTCATATTTTTGTTGATTTCTTTTAATTTGGAACACGATCGAAAAGCCTATCTTATAATATAGTGGATCTTGGAACTCCGTTCTGCCGGCATGCTTCTCTATAGGGCAAAGGCTTCCATCCTTGAAATCAAGTTATCGTTACAATGATGGGTACTGGCTTAATCACCACGCTTGCCAAATGCGGATTGGTGATCACAAACCCGAGCAGTGACCGAAAAAACCGACACAAAGTTAGCTCGACCCGGGAATTGAACCCATTACCCCGCGATCTCGGCCCGGTACTTAAACCACTAGACCATCGAAGCGCGAAAAAACAAAAACACAAACAAAAAATGTAACAAACAGAAATAAATTAAATGTTTAGTATTTATCGGGTGCGTTTAATTTCCTAGTTCAAATAAAGTTTTATTTATTACTAATAATTACGTTTCTCTCTTCTCTTCTATCTTTTTTATATTATCTTACTAGCCTTCCGCCTGCGGTTTCACACGCGCATAATTCCCTTTTTCAAATATCCCCCCCCCCCTTCTCCCCACATTTCCGGGATCCCTATGTTGACCGGGGATAGTGTAGCTTTCCAACAGTGATAGAATTATTCAAATCGATTCAGTAGTTTCAAAATTGTTATTCCCGCAGGAATAAGACGTTTCCCGTAGGAATTTTAAAGCCTATGTCCTAATCCGGATTATAAACTATACGTGTGTCAAATTTCATATAAATCCGTTCAGCCGTTTAGGTGTGATTGAGTAACAAACATCTAAATATCAAAATTTCCAAACATTCCGACTTTCGCATTTATAATATTATATATACATACATATACATAATACATACATATAATATTATATAGTACGAAGTAGGATTTTTTTGAACGGCCGGAAACAGGTACAATTTTACCAGTTATCGACCGCCTGTTAAAGACGGCCGTTAACAGGGTTTGTTTTCACCGGTTGTCGGCCGCTAACATTTTGGTATTTTTAAAGGTCATTATCTTTGAAACTATGAGGTATACTGGCGGTCGGAAACTGGTTGTCAAGTCACAAATTCCTAGCTATTCACAAATGTAAATGAATCTATGTTGGTACATTTAAGGTTCCCGCAATGTAGGCAAAGAAAAATGACGTAAATAAACCGGTTTTCCGACCACCCGGTCGGAAACTAGATTTTGATATGAATCGATAACCTATTGTCCGACCACCAAAAATATTACAAATTATGAATTGTTTGGTGAGTTTGGGCACTTGAATATTGAAATTAAACATCTTATCCTACACACAAACCAAATCAAACCCCTATAAAATAATAGTAACACTCAAAATCTTACATTTGAAAATCGATCCACCTGCAATTATTTTTGCTAAATTGGTCACGTGTCAACACACCAAATTTTGAAATGGCGACTGAGGGCTCAGTTCGCAAATTATAAAGTCATGCTATTGGATTAAGAATCGTGGAGTTTGTCCAGGTCGACTGGCGCGAAATTAGAAATGAGCTGTCTATAGACTATCTATTATTCAAAAAAACGTGTGAAGTGGTCGCAAACTGGTGCTGGCCGGCAAACCGGTGTCACTACCCTACAACAGGTTTCCGTATAAATCTCTACCGGAGTGTTACAAATTAACGTTTCACACTCAGCCGAGCGTCAATCACGCATCTGACAATGACCTTGCCTCCGCGGCACGTTATGTAACTCGTGGCGATAAGATCTTTGTTATACGCAAGGATTCTTATAAATACTTACATCTATTTCTGTTCTAATTTGATGCAACTTCCCAAAGTCAAGGTCGATTTCGTTAAACTTTGTTTACATTCCCTTCGTCCATTGAGTCAGACGGCACATACAGCAGCGAGGGAGTACCTTTAGCGGAGGTTTTTAGTGTGAAAACCCCGCTCCCATTTCAGGTGCAGCAGAACAGTCGTCCTTTGGGCGTCGGGAGTCTCATGGCATACACCTCCCTGCCCCCGGCAGGTGTGACTGCGTGAAAAAAAAAGTAGTCTCTGCTTGTCAACAAAATTAGGTACTTCGAAGATAGTAAATTGTGTACTTTGGTTTTGTTTAAGTTTCCACTTTCACGCTTCAGATCCTGGATTTATGTTCCGGGTCACACAAACGATGAATAGAAGGAAGCATGAAAGAAAATCATTTATTTTTAAAAAGTATCACACGGATTTTTATCCTGAGGATAAGAAAACCCATGTTGTTCAAAAACGTAAGGTACAAACTTGCGTTTTTATAACCGTTAGCTTTGACTTAATTAATCTTTTTTCTTGCACGAGTTACTCATGTAAATGACCCGCAATGATTATATACTAATTATTAATATTTCCCACTGTACATAATTAATAATTATGAACAGTGGGAAATATTTATGAGCTAGACATAGGTACTCTGGCTGAATTTAATTATATATTTTAGTCTATCTGGATTTTATCTAGTTTTATCGTAATACTTGACATTGATAGATTTTATATCGCTGATGTCGAATGATCAAAGAGATTCGGTTAGCTTTATTTATTTGACAGGTGCATTGAGGACATTTTTAGTGGAATATTATGTGGTAAAGAAGTCAGTTCACACGGGTTCAGTCCAGGAATTGTCGTATGTTTTATCTCACCTCAATTTAGTTAGAACATAGGAACAACGAATAAACGCGAATGTAAAATGACTTAAATTACACTATACCTAAGCACTATACTTATTCACATTTCTTGGTTCGGGTTCATATCAAGTCAGATTATTAATGTGTAATTTTCAAGTAATACGTACTTACATTACGTTCCGATACATGGAACATATTTTTTCCTTAATTCTTTTGTTATTTATTACAGATATGTGTAAACAATAAAATGTTAGTGTCTCCTTATAAAGTAATTTTTTAAAGTAGGTACCTATTATAACAAAAATGTGCATCAAGCCATCAAGTCGATCGAAATAATTTAAGCCCACGCGCATATTATGTCTCACTTATCAACGTGACTGGAAGCAGTCTAAGATTGTATTTTTCCTTTCTAGAAGCAGAATGCGACGGCTGCAGCAGCGAGGGCGACGAGGGCCGCAGCATCGGCGAGCTGCTGCTGCCCCAGTACACGCTGGCCACGGGCGGGCTGGCCAAGGACCACCGGCCGCTTATCACCTTCCCCGACAACAACAACTTCCACCTCGTCTCGCCGCAGGAGTACCGCCGCCTGCTGCTCTATCTCACCTCCGTGCCATCGTGAGTACACAGCCACCTCCAGCCAGTTTGAGACGTTGCTTTATCAGCACACACGCTGGGTCCTAAAAATGAAAACAATACTCTTCTCATAACAAAAAGTTTAATGAGAACTGATTTCCAATTCTCTTCACTGAATACGTTGGCAAGTGACACGGTTTATTTCATAAATGCACATTTTTCAAGTAGGCTCGTCTGACTAAGTAGCACATTCCAAAAATAAGGTTTCCATAAAAACCCTAGCGGTTTTATCTGCCGTCTAGTCATTATGATGTTATTCATAAAACTTATGGTCATACTTACCTGGGATTTTACTTAAATAAATATTTTTATTTAATGGAGATTTATTATCTTTTGCAGGTTATTGGAAGCTGATATGGGCTTCCACATAATCATAGATCGGAGGAAGGACAGATGGAACTCTGTTAAAACAGTATTATTAAGAATCTCCGTAAGTTTATTTTTATACTCTCCTTTTGAATGAAGTTACTTTCGATACATAACACAGTTGGCATGTTAATCTGCATGTCCAATAATAGTATTGGACATGCAGATTCAAGTAATTTACATACTTATATAATGCGGTTATTACTATCACGCAAACATAATATTCCATAGCAAAACTGCGTGAGGGCCGAAGTGTTTCATTTGGTTCACATCAGTCAAATAAAATGTATATCTTCTTACCACAAAAATCTACATTATTTAATAATCAAAATAAAAATAATTTAATAAAAATGCAACTACTAGTAGTGAAGAAGGAAGGGTCACATCTTCCTTCTTCTGCTTGAGCACAATTCCATGGCACTTTAAGACATAAACCGCTCTATCATTGTTTCCAGGAGTTCTTTCCCGGCATAATCCACACGGTTTACGTGCTCCGGCCGGCCAGCTTCCTCCAGAAAGCGCTGTCTGAAGTCAGCAGCAAGCTGTTCAAGGAGGAGTTCAGGTTTCGCGTGCTGGTCTGCTCGTCCATCGACGAACTGTACGAGCACTTCGACCGGTCGCAGCTCACGCCCGACCTTGGGGGCGAGCTGCAGTACTCTCACTCCGAGTGGATTCAGCAGCGAATAGTAAGTAATACATTATAGTACACTTGATAAATCTCATCAAAGCTCTCTCATGAGCTTTTTGTACTGTATCGAAATGGGCGATGACTGATGTTTTATGAAGACGTGTGTCAGAGTATGGGCCGATACGATTAGCGTGTTTTTCTGTCTAACAATAGTATCAAATAAAGAACTGTAGAGTTGTCGAATAGGGAAGATGCATAAATAATAATTATGAAAATTTTATGACTAAAATGTTAAAATAATATAAAAGAAAGGTCACTGCAACATTTTTATTTTACATAATGTTGTTTTTTAACTGTAATTACGAATTAAAAATAACTGAAACGAAACGTATTTTAAAACAGCAATCAACTTATTTGACGTTAGACCGACAAACTTATTTGTTATGATGGCGGCGTCGTTATTGTCAGTATAGAACTGTCAATAAATATCGCTTTTGCATTGCATTTCACGTAGTTCCAATTTTGGCCACCGGAACACATAAGTTTGTCGGTCTATATGGTTGAAAAGTAAATATTATTTTATCGGAATATTAATTGCGTTTTTGTAATAAATATGGAAGTTGGGTTCATCAAAGCAGACTCCAGGAATTTAGCAAGAGTTAGTGTTGACATGGTTCTAACTTTATTTGTCGAAAGTGCAGAGTTTTCAAGGGTAGAAATGAAAGGGACTAAATTACTACGGTATGTATAAATCATAGTTGTTAAACTTTGTATTTTCGCAGCTTGAAACCAGCTTTTTTCTCAGTTTTGGGTCAGAAGGTCCTGTCAAAAACAATTAATTTGGAAACTTTGTTGAAATAGATGTGTGTTGACCGTGTTGACTCGTGTTTTATGCCAATGTCCACATTGGCATAAAACACGGTTTTTTTCGGAATATTAGTGGTATTGTTATGATCACCTGATGTTGATAGATAGTCCATTTTAAATTTTTTACAAAAAAATATTTCAAAACTCGAAAAAATATGCAAAAGTATGAAAGCCAGCGACGAACAAGTACAGTGAAGTACGACCACTCGACTAGTGAGGCAGTGACAAGACTTGAGTGACGTCATTCATGTGATCGGAACCATAGGTCCGTTTTCGCGCGAAAATTAAAACGGTCAATTTAAAACCGCATTTTTTCCGATAAATTACAATGTATTAATTTTTTAATTTAACTGTGGTTTATTCTACATGAAATTCTTTGAAATGAAAACAAAAATAAAAATAGTGCATGTTCCCTATTCCTCTTAAATAATTCAGTTAAATTATTGATATTGGTCATAAAAATGATCTGTTCTATACTGTTGTCGATAGGTGGTCTCTTTTTACACTTTCAAGCCAAAAGGCTCGAAAAAAATAGTTTAGCGTTTGTACGTTAGAGAGTAATTAAAAAATAAAAGAAATTTTCGAACTCCTTATTCTGAAAAAGCTCCCCAATGTTCTTATTTATCTCATAAACATTATTTTATCATTTCATTGTTTAAAGTCTTCGCGCAAATAAAATAATAAATTCATAATATGACATCATCTGACGAAAGGCGACAATACCTGCAGGTATGTAGGACTTCGGTATTGTTAAGCATCGATTGTTACCCATCAGTTGTCGGCCCTATTTATAAATAAATAAATAAATAAATATCTCTGGACATTATTCACACAGCGCCATCTAGCCCCAAACTAAGCATTAGCTTGTGCTATGGGTGCCAGACAACGGATAAACATTACAATACTTTTTTTTTTTTGTAAATACATACATATTATACATAGACACACCCAGACCGATACAAACAGACATGTATTATATTCAATGATGTTTATCCTTGCGCACTGAATTATGTGTGGAAACCTTGGACCTTTCATAACGTGCCGATCGCCGTAATGGAAGTACTGAGAAATATACTAACAACCATAACAGTTAATGATTTACATACTATTGTTTAAGAGCTATTGTCTTTGTTACAGGCTTTAGAGAAGTTCTCGACCCTCATGAAGGAGATATCGAGTAAATTAGATAACTTTATGCACGAGATCGTGGACTGCGATATGGGAAACGACCCCACACAAACCAAAGAATTGTTAGACTCTCAAGAATCTAGGTTAGTAACACTTTACCATTACGTAAATATTCAGTTGTTACCATTTTATGATGGCTGGTGACCTTCTTGTTGGTATGCTTTGCCTTGTAGTGATATTGATACCCTGATACTTTTAGATATTAGTAACAGTAAGAAGACACTTCTTTCTGTACATACTATAATCTGCCTGTTAAGTTATGATATGCATCAGGCATCGAGCCTTATGACCTTAAAAATCGACTATAATTTCACTCTTTGAATCGTCAAATTGAACAGTGTTTGTGCTAAAAGTTGTAAAATAAGTATCTAAGGTATTTTAATTGAGTAATTTTACTAAATGTAATGTTTGTTTTCTTTTTCAGGTATAAAGCTTTAAAAAGTGAACTGGCGTCGGCAACAACGCAGGGCGAAGAGTTGCTGGCGCAAGTGCGAAAACCAAATCTTACTTATAATATTATTAGTCATGTTGCTGCTGTTGAGAGGTAACTATTTATTTTAACATTGTCACTGTAACCCAGAATTAATAGTTCTATGATTTGAGTGTTTGAATTTCTTCATACGCCCTTTTCCTTTTGCGATGCGACCCAAATATTCCGATAAAATAGATTTGATCGTTTTTGTTTTGTTCTGACAGAACAAAACAAAAACGAAGTTTTGATGGGACTTAGGCTAAGTTCAGATGGTCGCGCGTTGACGCGCGTGTACGCGCGACAAGGAGTTCACATGACAAGCGTAAGCTCACGGGCAGTCGGGCGCGATCATTCATCGAGAATGAAAGTGGACGAGGCAATCTGTTTGTGGATTTTGTATCGGAGGCTCAAAAAACGACGAAGACAAAGAAGATACTGGGTACATCCGATTTTAAGAGATAGAACTACTTTAAGCTTTTATTTTACTCTTTATCCAAAACTATTTTCTATTTCATCAATGAATAAATCGACATCGAAATCCTCCTCCATTTTTCGCTGCTCCGTATGTCTGCACGCTAGAAGTCGCGCGAGTCAACTGAACACGTTGATACATGAACAAGGGAACTCAATACGCGCGCAAACGCGCGTACACGCGCGCATCAAGATACCGGCGATGGTGCAGCGACGATCGCGCGTAGCTGCGCGTAGACGCGTGTTTATGTGAACAGTCTGATATATTTACTTAGGAATTCTTTACGCGCGTAAGGATGTACGCGCGTCAACGCGCGACCATCTGAACCTAGCCTTAATTGCATGATATCACGCAGTTTGAACCAATTTATATTGATTGATTTTTGAGTAACAATTTTCTATTTCTTTACAGATTACTAGTACAACTCGATGAGACTGAAAAACAATTCGACACTTTCTGGCAGAAACATTCCACAAAATTAAATCACTGGTTAAAATTTAGGACATTTTTATTAAATTTTAAACAAATGCAGGTTAGTAAACTTAATTTCTTAAATTCTAAACTTAGAATAAGACTACCCTTTTAATCACGATCGATCACACATCGGTCTGAAATGAAAATGTGATGATTGCTGCTTAGTCCTATTTTTGCTTCTAAAATCAAACATCGGCGTTTTTGGTGAACACACATTTTGGTGAGAATCTTCAGTCTCCTTTGTCGGTCTAAAGACAAAACCTTCAGACCCCGCTCTATTGACCACTAAATCTGAAATATCCATCAATTTCTCTTGATTTTTATCTATTATATCTCCGTGAATATCTTTCCTCTTTTGAGCGTCCAATTGAAATGTTAACTTTTGTATTCTCCTAGACTTTTCCTCCAAACGTGCCGCTAGTTCTTCCGCGTGTTTTCTCTTCTTATTGTATTCTGCTTGTAATGTTGTGATTTTACGCTTACATGTCTCTAATTCTGCCTTTAGTTTTTGAAGGTTTATTGTGTTGATTTCTTCCAAGCATTGTAGTTTCTCTCTCGCGTGCTTGGCCATGCTTTCTTGATATAGAGTCTCTTGTTCCACTTGATAAGACCAAAACGACATTGCACGCATTGCAACATCCATAATCGTGTCAGGCTTCATTCCAGCCAATACAATAGATTTGAAAGTTTCTGATGGCTTCAGATCTGCTTGTATAACATCAAACTTATCCCGTAGTTCGCTCCCGCAAGCAGGACAATTCAAACAATTCTCGGCATTCCTTTTAAATTCCTTCTTACCATGTTCAATACAAAATGCATGCGAACACGTCGTCACCCATGCTTGACTTGATAAGTTTCGTCTGCATTTGCGGAAATTGCAAATCATATCCATCGTCATGCTTGATTGAAAGGAATTACATGAATGTTTAAACACCTCCCAATTGATTTGTTTCGTAAACAACTTTTTAGGTTATGTTTGGTTATGTTTCATAAATCCGTCAAATAAATGTCATAATTTTATTTTTTATTTACATAATGGTGATCGAAACATGTAAGGAGTTTTAATAAAAAAAGTTTATCTTTTTTATTTTAATGTTTTGTAATTGTATTGGTGTTAAAGTACATACATAATAGGTATATAATTTTTTTCTTTTGTTCTCAGGCAACTTTAGACGGCCATCTAAAGACTGCGTGCGACATGACCGAAGTAGGGGAGACGGCCAACAGGGTTGAGAGTCTCATAGACGAAGCCACTGACTTCGAGAAATTATGCAATTGTGATTTGGAGACAGCAGCCGCTGTTATTGACGATGGTATGCACTGTTCATCGCTATATCACATAATTATAAGCCTAAAGAAAATTAAAACTGTGTTGACGCGACGGTTAGGTTGAATCCCTGAAGTAGGTTATGGAAAATTTGTGCTGTGGTGAAATACTTATATTTTATATTCAAACGTTCCTTTTTTAATAATGATTTTTAAAAAATATATATATTATAATATTAATACAAAAATGTGTTGAAAAATAATATTATTATTGTATTTGCCCAAAAGTAACTAAAGAAAAAAAAATTGCGCGAAAGTAAATTCATTAAATTAAGATTTTTTAGTGAAAATATCTATGTACCTACTTAATCTTAGGTGCTTCGTTTTTTATAAAAAAAAGTTTCAGGATTATCTGTCGTGTGTACACACCATGGAATTAATATTGTACACACACAAGACAGATATACAGGGTGGAATTTTGTAATGCCACCTGAAGGGGAAGTACTCTTAATACTGAAGATAGAAAGTTTTACTCAAAGAAAACATTCCTTTATTTTTGAAAAGAAAAAAACCTGCATTCAAAGATTTTTAAAAATTTGCTTGCCGCAACTTTGTAATACCACCTGAAGGGGAAGTACTCTTAATACTGTAGATAGAAAATTTTACTCAAAGAAAACATTCCTTTGTTTTTGAAAAGAAAGATAACCGCATTCAAAGATTTTTAAAAATTCGCTTGCAGCTCCCGGTAATCGAACCGACTAAAATCTGTAAAAGTTGCACCTTGTACTTTTATTGCATCGATCGTTAGGGACAATTATAAGGATAAAATCTCTCCAACAAAGTTCATAAATTAAATGAAAGGAAAACAATGAAAAAAGTGCTTTAACTTGACCCATTGAATCAATAATTTAGGATTTCATTGTTTTCCTTTCATTTTATTTATGAAGTTTGTTAGAGAGATTTCATCCTTATTATTGACCCTAACGATCGATGCAATAAAAGTACAGGGTGCAACTTTTACAGATTTTAGTCGGTTTGATTACCGGGTGCAGCAAGCGAATTTTTAAAAATCTTTGAATGCAGTTTTCTTTCTTTTAAAAAATAAAGGAATGTTATCTTTAAGTAAAATTTTCTATCTACAGTATTAAGAGTACTTCCCTTTCAGGTGGCATTACAAAATTCCATCCTGTATACTATTCTGTTTAATTTAGTATTTTTCTTTTACTATTCCGTTTTATTTACCTTGACACTGAAAATTATTCAATTTATATTAGTATGTTTATTGCCTACTTTTTCACGCTGATATGGCGGATAGGTGGATGTGAAGAAAATTTAGGAAAACATTAACTATTCTCTGAAATAGATTTCATAGAATATGTAACTTACAATGCAAATAAAATCACAGATATAGATGTACCTACCTATAAGGTACCTACTAAGATTATGTTAATCATATCAAACCTGTATTTAACCGTGTTTATTTTGCGAACAGGTGAGAAACTAATGGAAGACCCGTTAAGTTCGGTGGACCACATCGAGTCGAAGTGCGAGGAGCTGCGGCGGACGAGCGCGCTGCTCGTCGACAAGATACAGAAGCGGAACTTGCTGCTCACTAAGGCGAGGGAGCTTATGGACAGGATCGATAAGGTAGTACTGACATCAAATACAGATACATAGACCGACAAACTTATCTGTTTCGGTGGGCAAAATTGGAACTACGTGAAGTGTCAGTTTTTGCAATGCAAAAACGATATTTAATGACAGTACTAAAACGACAGTAGCGACGCCGCCACCGGAACAGATAAGTTTGTCGGTCTATAACAGTAGGTACTTTATTCTAATTTTGGGATTCATTAATAACTTAATAAGTTGCAGTTTTCATTTGACAATATTTTGGCTGATTAACTGATCTTTCCTAAATAAATAGCAACACCTGCAGCTGCTGCTGCACATCAAAAATACTGAAATGTACATAAAAAAAATTTAATTGCATACAAAGGTTTGGTTTAGGTTAGCAATTTAATAAAATTTTTTTTACAGTGTGTTTATAGTAGGCTGATACTTCGATAATTTTAGCGTGATTTCTATGTTGTATACCTAAATAAACCAAATATTTTTGTACAAGTTTTGCCTAATTTGGTACTAGATAGGGGTTGTGTGGAGTGCCAAAATATTTTATTTTATTCTAGTGTTTTTTTTTTGTTGTGCGAAAGAGAATAGGCTAGCGGGACTAGCGGCCGTGTTGCGTCATTTGGGTCTTAACATGATCGTCCTACTACCCACTAAACTCCCCTCTACCACCCGAGAGGTGCGAGCGGGTGCCCGCCTTGTGGCGATTGAACGACCCATTACGAGTGCGACTAGATGACGCAGTGTGACAAATACTATCCTTTTTATAACAGTGTTTATTTATTTATCATACCTTGACATTCCTAAACAATATTAAAAATGTTGTTTACTATCATTGTTCGTTCGTCAGGCGAACGAATGGTGCACTACGGGAGTAGAGCTGCTAGCCGGCGAGGGCGGGTTGATAGCGGTGGACAAACTGTTAGAAGACGCCAAGAGCTTCGGTCTGACTGCGCCGGAAGAGTTCCGGGAGATGCTGATGCAGACAGCTACTCAGGAGACGAGGGCGCTTGTCACTCAGGTATGGATGTTTGGGTTTTTGCAGGGTCTGTGTAGGGTACGTCTACGCACTTGGCAAAGGGACATTCGTCTTTCATTAGGAGGAGCACTGTTTCCTTTACTTAGGTACTCTAATGCTCGTTTGACTTTTTAATAGAAAAAAATATTTAGATTTTTTAAATCTGAAAAAAACCTTGTCTGAAAATAACAGCGGCAGCACGTCAACCTTCCCCAATCTGTATTTCCGCCTCTAATTTTCAAGTTATTGTTTATCCCATAGTTCTCTTTCAGTTGAGAGTTATTGACAGATTGGATTAGGTTGATCTGCTGCCGACTGTACAAATTATATCACTCCAGAATTAAAGGTTGTTAGAAAAGTTAGATTTGAAGTCACATCACACTATTCCGAAGGACACAAATTTAAAATGCCTCTCTATATCAGGTGGCCCAACGTGTGGAAGACGTTTGGCTGATGGTGTCGGTGAAGCGAGCGACTCTGCAGCGAGCGGCCGCCAAGCCCGCGAGGCCCGTGCAGTCCGTGCCGCCGCAGAGCGCTGCCGTGCCGCTGGCCAACACACAGGTGAGTGAAGACACAGCTGCTGCCAACGTCAGGGGTATCAAACTGTCATGAGTGGAGTATGCCAAAAGGCAAGTTCTGGCATGATGTGTGGGAGACGTGTGGCTGCAAATAGTGTCCGTGATGCGAGCGGCCGCCAAGCTAGTCCGTGACGTCTCAGTCGAGCAAGTAGCAAGTGTATCATAGCTACTGTTCACGTCAGAGGGGTATTACACTATCTACTTGTTTGCAACACATTCGTCTTATAAGTATTAGGTACTACTGCCATTTTCATTTAAACTTCTACGACACAAGTGATCTTACAAACGTCACACGTTACAACTAACGTTGTTAGTTGTCGCATTCAAAAATATCGAGAAACACAAAGCATTTAGCTTAAATAACTGTTGCATTCTTAACTTTTTATTATTCTTTAAGCGGAACTTTTACCTCAAATCTTTTATCCCATACTCAGGTCATGTCTACGTTTTCTACGGACTTAGTATGACTTTGTAGAGCTTTATAATTTTCTCTCAAAGGATAAGATGTAAGTTGTGATAGCTTCAGCTGTTGAAATTTCTTTTGTCATATCGCACGCAGGGCTGTATTAAAACAATTTATTAAGGAAATAAGATTATTTTTATTTATGAAAGCAACAATTTTATGTTTGTTCTATAGAGACGAGTTGCATATGAATTTTAAGAAGCTATTGTGCATACATATTCCCGATTTAGACATTCAGAAGAGATACATCAATTATATTGATTGCTATATTGGCAGTAGTTAGGTTAAATATAATATGATAAAATAATTATTTTCTATATTTTTTTGTACATGTTTGCATTGGCATATTATAATGAACACTAAAACCATTTGTTTGTATACTTTTGGCATAGGTATTATTTAAGTACAAACAAAAGATATTTCGCACACATTAATTTGAAAAGTAAGATGCGAGTGGATTGCCTTACTAATATTTTATAAGATCCTTATTCCATAATTAACAAAGAAAATCTTAATGCGCGGTAAATTACTCATTCTAGTCTACACCACGATTAAACGATTATGCGATGTAATCTCTCCCTGATAACATCTTTCGTCTGCAGCCTGTAATGTCATGTTGCGACTTGCGACTACTTTCATGGAAGCCTAGGCACAGACGACTACCGGTTTCGTTCACTCAACTACCGGTTCTTAACTACCGGTCTTGATCAAATAGTGATTGACAATGTAACAAGTAATACCAGAGTATTAATTTAGGCTCAATTTATTTGTTATTTTAATCTGCTTAGTTTTCAACTGTTTTAACGAAATGAACAGAAGAGGATACAGTAAATAAAATTTAGTGTTTATGTATCGTGACCCTAATTACTAAAAAATATTTAATCGTTATTTTACCGATTTGACTCAGCAAGGTAACAACACTAGCTGGTGCATTTGCATTCAGGTAGGATAATATGCGCGCGAGCCATGCATCCCAACCATCTCAGCCGTGCGCGTAAGTTTCGAAAACTAGTCAGATAAGTATTTCGTTTTTTTTTGTTGAAAACAGAAACATGGAGAACTGGGTGTGTTCGATAATCCAAAACATTTTCTTTTAAATTTCTTCTTAATAATATCTCTAGCGAGGTATTTAGGCAAAGACCTAATACAAGATTCAAGAAGTGTTTTATGGAAATAATAGACATAATCGTGGCGATATTTTAATCTCATCTATCTTACTTAACAGAACCCATGTGATATTACTTAACTAATCTTACGTATTTAATGAAAATCTTCATTCATATTAGGTACGTTCAGTGTTACGCCACACGACGTGTGAAGGTCGTTTCCTGTATTTCCATCGATCATTAGAATTACATCCTCGTAATATCGGAAGATTATTCAATAATCATCACCAAGTCATTAGGAGTAATGAACCCACTGTCGCAAAAAACGGATCATCGTAGAAAGCGCGCGCGCATCGTGCGTCGCGGCCGCAGAGGTCGCGCACTGCGTGGTGTCAAAGCATTGACACAATACCTACTGGTACAGTAAGGTGACAATGAATATTTGGTTCGAACTCAGAACAATAACTAAAGCACTTATTCTTAGAGTTCGAAGACATTTAGGACTGTTCGATTTGCTTAACTATTCATAAAAAATCGTCACGTGATGAGGACTTGTGTTCGTTCCTATTTTAGGTCCACTTTTAGATCAGATCTAAGACGACATAAGATTTTATAGCTGTTGTTGTAATCTTAATTTGTTTGATGTTAAGATAAGAATAATTCTCTGGTTTACCAAAACACACTTATTCTTTTTACAGAAAAAAGAAGTAGACGAAAAAATTGTATTTGGTAGTCTATACGTTAGTGAAGTGCATCCACTTTAGCTTATAAGAAGAAAAATTACGATGCCATGTAATCTTAGAGCTCGCGATTTTTCGTCAGCAATATATCGCGGCGATTACATATTATAATAGTAAACTGCACATATCGCACCGCTCATGCTGGCGTACGGTACGCTACTGTATAGCTGCAAGCTCTCTAAGCACACGTAAATGCCACGATTTGACCCCGAGAAATCGTTTGTGTGGACGTTCGCTTACTGGTGTGTGAACTAACTGTAGCTTAACTTTCAATGGCGTACGCGCAATGGCGGCGCAACATCAGAGGCGCGTGAGCGTGCTTTCTATCGCTACTAAAGGGATGGCGTGTGCCCTTTACACTCCAGGAGTGACGATGGTGAGAGTGCCTGCTGTATTTTATGAGGACTGTAAAGCAATAACAATCCACATAAAGACATGTCACATGTCTTTAATTCTTGCGCGTTTCTATCGCCCCATTCATTCGACATTGATGGGAAGTATAGTATTCGATTTTATAGTTTAAAATGAAGTACCTAAATCAAAATACCTTGTCGAATTAATCGCCTTTTTTCATTATCGTAGTTAAAAGCAACACACATACCACAAAAAGACAATACTAACATACATAGTATTAAGATAATTAGGCACTCAGGATATCCTAAATGGTTTGAAAATGGTAAAATGCCAAACACTAATCCTTTCATATCCAATTAGGTACTGCACTCGTAGACGCACAGAAATTCCTTTCTATTATTAAATTAACTATAAATTCATGTATACTATACAGCGTGGCATTTTAGTCGTTGTTTTCCCGCAGTAAAATGATTCTATCTTAGTAGTAAAATAGAGTAATAATTTTTTTTTTGTAGTCAAATTAAAAGTTTTACGATTATGATAGACGAAACTCGAACCAATAGTACTAGCTGCGTTACGGACGGTCACCGCGGTGACCGGCCGGGGTCATTGCCCTTCGCGTTTATCAAAAAAATGATAATTAACTATTTACTAACATTTGGTTTTCATTTTCCTATCAAACTTTTAAAAAAAATTTAGAAAATGATTAAAAAAAAATCCAAAAAAAAAAAACAAAAAAAATTATTTGCATAAATCAATAGTACTACTGTAGGTAAAGCGTTCTGCTGCGGGAAAACAACGACTAAAAAAACACGCAGTATAACTATTACAAAGACAATTAAATAATTTCAAAGCTATTGATTAGAAAATAAAGCATAAAATCGCCTGCACTCTGAACGTTAATTCCTTTAAAGAATCTTAATAACCAATCCCAAAATAAATTGGCTTTCGTGAACAGATTGTTACGAAAATATTTGATCCTTAGAATTCTCCGGTATTTAAGCAACTAAGTGGAGCCCCTATTAAATAAAATAAGTATCGCAAAGCATCTATATATATATAAAAAAAACTCAAAGGTGACTGACTGACTGACTGACTGACTGACATAGATAGATATCAACGCACAGCCCAAACCACTGGACGTATCGGGCTGAAATTTGGCATGCAGGTAGATGTTATAACGTAGGCATCCGTTAAGAAAGGATATCTCGATATTCCCACGGGAACGGGAACCACGCGGGTGAAACCGCGGGCGCCCGCTAGTTTTAAATAATAGTCCCGTGTCGTTGTTATAACAGACTTTATAGTCTAGTCAAATAAGACTTTAAAGGTTACAAAAATTCCCAGAGAGCTAAAAATTGGTATGAATGTTCAGAATACTATTATAAATGAATTGTGAAAAGTCCTCATCAATCCTTCTTGTGCATTTTTTTTATTGACGTTGAAAGTTTGCAAAAATTGGTTTTTCGCGTTTTTCAGCTAAACGGTGAGTTTTACAGCATAAATAGTTTAGACAAAATTGTAGACCATCCGATTCCCTACAAAAAATGTATCCACACTTTTATTCATAAGTATTGCCATTTCCGTGATATAGCGATTGAAGAATTGTAAAAAATATTTTATTCGTAATAGGCACGTTGATGTACTTTTATATACATTTTTTAACCCTTATACGAGTGAAAATATGAGTCCCTATGTCTTATACATACAAATTATAAAATTCTAAGAATATAAATGAACGTCAAAAACTCAGCCCCTATTTTCATTTTTTTAACAAAGGTTGTCAAATTTTTACTCGTATCGGTTATAAAAGTACATTAACGTACATATCTATATAAATATAAAAGAAAGTCGTGTTTGTTACAACACATAGAACTCGAGAACGGATGAACGGATTTAGATGAAATTTGGCACACGTATAGTTTATAACCGGGATTAGAACATAGGATACTTTTTATCCCGGAAAAGTGGGGGGAAGAGGGGATAGTTGAAAAAGGAAATTACGCGCGGGTGAAACCGCGAGGACGACCGCTAGTTACAAGTAAAATATTTTTTTCAATTCTTTCAACCGCTATATCACGAAAATGGCAATACCTATAAAAAAGTGTAAATACATTTTTTGTAGAGAATTGGACGACCTACAATTTCGTCCTAATTATTTTTGCTGTAAAACTCACCGTTTAGCTGAAAAACGCGAAAAACCTCATTTTGCAAACTTTCAACATCAATAAAAAAAAATGCACAAGGAGGATTGATGAGGACTTTTCACAATTCATTTACAATAGTCTTCTGAACATTCATACCAATTTTTAGCACTCTGGGAATTTTTGTAACCTTACTTCCATTTTAAGACCTAATTTGACTGGACTATTAGTGACTTTACTAACAATAGGAAGAAAAGAACTCTTTAGACGAGTATTCGATATTTTATACATTATAAGTTGTTGTATGGGAAAATACGAAATGACATAGGTATTTCATTCCATATGGCTGCTTACTACGGGAGTGCTTACTAATGTCCTCTTAGAAAAACAAAATGGAAAGATATTTGTTTTGTTTTATATTGACAAAAGTATTACTACAAAGTCTACAAAACAAGCCTAGACATAGACAATACAATTCATATTTTGCAACTGCGACCTAAAATTTAATAGATAAACATCATCGATCACTAATAAAGAACTTCTTATTAGTGATCGAAGATAAACATTGAAGAATATGCCTTCTATGTCGACGAAGCCTTAGAAATTGTGTACACACGACACACGGTTTGGCTCACCGTGAAAGCCAACACTTTGCAAGCTGTTACGTCTGAAATCCGTAACTTAATATTTGGAACTGATATCAAGTACACGACCTACTTAGTTTATGGTTGCTCTCAATAATTTTTAAGTTTTTCAGTTGATGTCATAATTAGGTATCTAATTTTTTTATAATGTACTAACCATGGAATTAATATTATCATGGTACTAACTGGCTTCGTATGGGTGAAGTGCCATATAAAAACTAGCCTTCCGCCCGCAGTCATTTCTTTTTTCAAATATCCCTTCCCTCCACATTCCGGAATCGAAAGTACCCTTTGTCACACGGGTATAGTGTAGCTTTCACACATTGAAAGAATTATGATATTAATAGGTTTGGTCATTTCGGAGCCTATGCTATACAAACAAACAATCAAATCTTGCCTCTTTATAATATTAGTAGAGATAAGAATTTATTTTATTCAAACAATTGATAATAATAAACACAATCAAAAATATAGTTGTATAATTTATTGCAGTCTGTCTAAAGTTGTATGCGCATATTCGGCGATTTATTTTTATTTTATATAGATAGACAGATGTAGATGTATGATATTGAGGTCTTTTACACAATCATATAATACGAGATTTTTCAGTAAATTACCCATTGATAACTAATCGCGAGATTTAAGTTTAGGCGTCATCAGTGTTTGTATCAAAGATAATATTATGAATGTCAGATTTTTAGTCAGCAACTGTGAATATATTTTTAAAATTATCTCCAATAAACGCAATTATTCCTAAATTACACAATTCATGCATATTCAACTTATATTCCGTGAATGGAAACTCACATTTATGTAGGCCTCATTAATATATTAGGTTTTCTAATTAGTACTTAAGTGAATTATTCATAAAATCATAGAATAAAAGTTAGTATTTGCCTGTTTATAATATAAAAACGCTTTATTTTTATTGTTTGTTAAATTAGCAAGCATGTGTTATAAGTATTCGTGACACAGCTTCCGTGATTGTGCTATGATAACTGTTAATTCTTTGCAAATAAGTAATAACATTTACTAATTAGTAAAATAAACGTTTATAGCCCACATTGGGGAAATGTTGATGTCGGAAATATATGCCTCTACTACAAATTATACGTTATTTATTGTCGGGAATAATATTATTTTGCATAAAAATATATTTCATCCATATTAAAATATGTTTTAAACACAAGCAAGTAACGATTATGATCACAACCAGCAGGACTGCTTTATAATATTAATGATAGATAGAGAAATATTTCATGGAAATGTGAAAACTCCAAGTGTCATCTTATGGTTTTGGATCTGGTTGATGGTAGGATTTCTTCAGTCTTTTGCTCACTACCTATTCTGCTGGTGTAGTTGGCCAGTGGCATTGGCAATGATAGACTTTCAGATCAGATGCCTACACGTTAGCAACACATTAAGTGATCATCACTTAGTGATGTTATTTGGTTTTATGGTCTATTTATGGTTGTATGGTCTATTACTGGTGTGGCTTAACATTTACCTAATGGTAGTCAATGGTGGAAAAAATGTATTGAAAAGGTTAAACCTACACTTTTTTATTTGATATAAAGAACAAAATAAATAATTATAATCGTTTCATCGTGATATACATCACTTAATAATGTTCGTCAATATTCAAGTACAACATAATCGATATCATATTTATTTATGGTGTGGCATCATAGTGAAAGTGTACCATATCATACCATAGTGAACGATATCGCACTCCATAACCACGGGGTGTTGGCGCAATGTCCGTGACAAATGCATGATCAGATTGTATGGCCAACGTGACACGCCATGCGCTATTTGTATTGGTAACCATACTTTAGTATTTCAGACTGATCATATGTTTGTATTTCCTTTCTTTGTCGCGCTAAATAGGTAACGAAAGTTTCCACTCTGCGGGGGTGGTGGTAAGTTCCTACTCTGTGGGAGAGTAGTTAAATTTTTCCACCGTTGAAAAACAAAAAGTGCGTTGGAAAAAGTGAAGAAAGAACTATACCTTTCGTTGAAGAAAAAAGGACCTAATATCCATTAAATGTCCTAATGCAAATGATACAGGTTAAGTTTTGCATGCTATCTCTACAATCTGTTTACATTTTCTGCTTTGGTATCGAAGCAGTCAGTATCAAAAAAATTACCTTTATTGGTTACTAGGTTTGTCCACCGGGTGCGACCGATTGACTAATCGTTTGGTACCGGGAGTTTGATAGTGTTAAGGCCTCCGTGTGACGGAAAGGCATTTAAACTAGTGCGCTCCTGCTGTCTTCGTTTTTATCAGATTGCTGTTCTATAGAACCGTGATCTTGTTTATTATATTTCTGACTGCCTCCGTGGTACAGTGGTTAGAGCTTTGGGCTCTAATACCCGGAAGTCGTGGGTTCGAATCCCGCGGGGAGCATCACTTTGTGTGAATGTTTCCAGTTTGGTTAGGACATTGCAGGCTTGAATCACCTGAATGTCTGAAAATAATGATGATTCCGTGCTTCGGAAGGCACGTTAAGCCGTTGGTCCTGCGCCTGATCTCTCTTCGGTCGTGTCAGACTGCTGTCCCACCGTGCTATGAGAGTGAGGGAATAGGGAGTGCACCTGTGCTTGCGCACTCACTTGTGCACTATAATATATCCTGCGTAGTTGGCTGATCGTAAAAGGTTGGCCGCCGTAGCCGAATCGGCTAGGAGGACATTATTATTATTATTATTCTTGCTTCTATTTAAATAGGCTCGATGTTATAATTACAAAACATCGGTTTATAATAATATTCACGGGCCGGGGCCAAGTGAAAATTATTGAAGTTTATATGTATGTTAAAATTTATTCTAACTGTAAAAATTTTCTAGTTAACCTACAGGTGTTTAAAACGCATGCTTTCTGCAATTTAATAAAAGTGTCGTCACGAAGTCCTAAAAGTCTTAAGGATGGAATTAACTGAGTAGGTATTACACCTGTGGAGGAAAGCACAATTGGTACTATGGTCGCTTTCCGAAGTTGCCACATACGTACTATTTCATCTTTTAACTCGGTGTATTTGGTTAACTTTTCAACTATAGTCTTATTAAGATTGTGGGTGTTTGGTATGGCTATATCAATTAAGTAAGCTATTTTATTGGTTTTGTCTATTAGTGTTATGTCCGGTCTATTGAAATGCACAGTTTTGTCAGTTAAAATAGCTCTATCATAGTACAGTTTATGGGTCCTATTTTCCATGACAACTTCCGGGCTATACTTGTAATAAGGTGTTTTCATATCAGTCAAAAAATTGTGTTTGTGTGCGATGAGTTGGTGTATGATGTTGGCTACTTGATCATGGCGGTGTTTATAATCCGTCTGGGCTATTGTCTTGCATGATCCTGTTATATGCTGTATCGTTTCTGACGCACTGTGACATCGTCGGCAAATATCTGTAACTGGAAGTTTCATAATATGTTTCTGATAGTTGCGGGTATCTATTACTTGGTCTTGGATGGCCAAAAGAAATCCCTCAGTTTCAGGAAACAACTCACCACGCCTCAACCACTCGTTCGACGCTTTGGTGTCGACGTTGGATTGGCATAAGTCGTGGTAATGTCTTCCATGGAGAGATTTCCTGGACCACTGCTCTATTTTTGTCAGTCTGTCAGTTATGTTTTCCTTGCTTTGCTGTGCGTTGTCTTTAAGATTTAAAGGTGTCAGTTTGTGGTCATTTCTAACTATTGCCTGATGGAGATCTGATGTTTCCTGTTTGTCATGAAAATATTTTCTTAGGTTAGTGATTTGTTTGGAGTGTAAGTTAACTATATCTATAAGGCCTCTCCCTCCATCTGTTCTTGATAGTGTCATTCGCTGAACGCAAGACCGTGGATGATGTTTTCGGTGTTTTGTCATGCTCGTGTGGACCATGCGCTGCAGCGATTTGAGCTCGGTTTTTGTCCAACTTATAATTCCAAATGAATATGTTAGCACTGGAATAGCATAGGTGTTTATTGCTTTGATTGTATTTTTGGAATTAAGTTGTGTATTTAAGATGGAGTTCAGGCGGTGTTTAAATTTTCTTGTTAAGGTTATCTTAGTATTCTTATGGTCTATCAACTTTGACTGATTATACCCCAAATATTTATAAACATCTGTTTCTTCTAAAGCTGTGATGGTTTCTCCTGTATCCATTTGGTATTCATGCTGATAGTTTTTTCCTTTTTTTATTGAATTAATTTTGCACTTATCTACTCCAAACTCCATTCCTATATCTTTTGAGAAAGTTTCAGTGAAACTGGTCAACTCTTCTAGCTCGGTTTCAGTTGTAGCATATAGTTTTATGTCGTCCATATATAGAAGATGATTTAAAATTACTTCACTATTATCATATTGTGTGTCTGTTATATTATCTATGGGGTTTTGTTGGGACAGCAAACGGTAACCTTTCTTCATTGTGTTTAATTTATTTGACAGGGGGTTTAGAGCAAGGCAGAACCAAAGAGGACTAAGCGCATCTCCTTGAAAGATACCCCGCTTAATTCTAATGGTATCTGTTTGTACTGTACCTTCTTTACTGTTGAGTCTTAATTGTGTTTTCCATCTCAGAATAATATTTCTTAAAAAGTTGTAAATAGTGGGATGTATTTTATAAATGCTTAAAATGTGAAGTAGCCAGCTATGAGGGACGGAGTCATAAGCTTTCTTATAATCAATATACATTGAAAATAGATCCGTTTTCGTTTTTTGTACTTGTCTGAGTATTACAGCATCTATCGTGAGCTGTTCTTTACAACCTCGACTTGCTTTTCTGCATCCCTTCTGTTGCTCAGCAAGTATTTTATTACTGTCTACATGTGTGTAAATAATATCGGCTAAGCAGGATGTCATTAATTTGTACGTAGTTTGTAAGCATGTGATGGGTCTATATTTTGCTGGGTTTTTAGTGTCTTTGGGGTCCTTTGGAAGCATGTAAGTTATCCCAGTAGTCAAGAAATCTGGAATCTGATCGGGGTTTTTAATGAAATTGTTAATGAAATTGTGCAAAAATGTGTGTAAATATGTAAATTTTTTAATCCAATAATTATGTATATGGTCTGAACCAGGAGATTTCCAATTATGCTGTTTTTCTATAACTTTTACAAACTTTTCTATGGGAATGGCTTCAAATTCCATCTGCTGTATACTATCAACATTTTGTTCTTCTTCGTTGATCCATCTTGCTTCTTTATTATGTTCTTTTGTGTTCTCCCATATGTTAGCCCAAAATTCTCTCAATTGCTCTGATGAGGGGATATTAGTACTATTGTTACTATTTGTTGTGTTTGGATTTGAAATATGTCGATAGAATTGTTTCTCATTATTTGAAAATAGGTTATTTTGCTGTTTACGCAGTGTGCATGCCTTATATCTTTTTAATCTGCTGCTTAATACTGACAGTTTTTGTTTAAGTGTATCTAAGAAATGAATTAATTGAGTATTAGCTTCTTCGTGTATAGTGTGTAGTGTGTATTGTTCAATTATTTTATTTACATGTGCTACTAACTTCTTACTTCTATTACCATTATTATATTGTGTCAATCTACCTATTTTTACTCTTAAACTGTCTATTTTCCTTTCAAGACGTATCTGCCAGTTTGGTTTCTTGTTACCGTTACTCTTTATAAACGCCGCTTCTGAAGGCGGGACTGACAGTTTTGTACCATTCATCTTTGCAGCCGTCCAAGCAGCACAATATAGCACTGTTTGGAATGTGTCAAAACTTGTATCTATACTAACATGTTGTGGTAAAATGACTTTGTTGATGTAATTAACTATCGCTGCTAGTTTCTTTGTACATTTTTGTCTCGGTATGTAGCTTCTCGAAGTAGGGTTTGTGTCCGTATAATACTGAAGGGCCTCAGCAAATGTACTTTCGATTCTCGGGTTCGTTTCTAGATTTGCTTCTAAGATACTTTCTTGTGCTTCACTATTTATCAATTCTTCTATATTAAGAGTACCTAGAAATTCATCGCTAGACCTGTCATCGTTCTGTGGAAGTGAAAGTGATTCAGAATGTATGCAGGTTATGTTTTGTGTGTTTGTGTTTATTGGTGAGTTTGTTAATCTTTCTCCGCTTGTAGGTTCCGTTAATTGTAGTTCGTCTGCTACTTCTTGTCTGATTGCCTTTAATCGTTCACTGCTTATCATTTTGTTTAAAATAATAAGTCTCCTCTGATCTGCTACTCTCTGCTCAGTCACATGAGAAAGGTGGGGAAAAGTGTCAATAAAATGTTGGTGTATCTTCTGTCTGTATGTTGTTAAGTCTGTCTCTAATCGTGTTACTTTATAATATGCTTTGATGATTGCCTCGTTATATGCGTTGTTCCATCGCATGCGCTGTTGTGGTTGTAAATGTGGTGTATTTGTAATGGATATCTGTGTGTTTTGGGGTTGACTTTGTTGTCTTGCATGATTGTTTAATTCTGTTTGTACTTGAATATAAATATCATCTATTACATTTTGAGATAGTAATCGGTTTCTCATTATTGCTCTTCTCTGATCACCTAGCCTTTGCCTAGTAACTTGCATGTCTGGGTACTTTTCAGAAAATTGTGTATATAGGTCATCTAAATAAGTTTTGGTATCTGTCTCTAAGCGGGTGACTCTAAGATAAGTACGTAGAATAAATTTGTTTATTTCTGGAGTCCATCTTCTACGTTTAGTTGATACGTTCGCAGTGGGTACAGTTGTTTGGGCCGTTTTGCCCTCCTGTACAACATCCACGGACGATCCAGCAAAATCATCTGATGCTGTTGACGAGCATTCCGATTGATGGAATGATGATTCGCTCGATAAGACTGATGTTGTGTCTGATGAATCTAAGTTCAAGTTATTTTCTAACTGTGCGTTGTTTTCGGCTGTCGATGATTTCTCGAGGGGAGCCCGCCTGCTCAGCCCCCCGTCGCCGTTGGATCGCATACTGAAACACCCAGCAACGGCTCCAGGTGTGCCCCGGCGAACCCCGGGAAGCGGCCGCAAATCATATCTACGATTAACTGACATCTCCATATGTATGGGTTTGCCATTGCCATATTAGCCATCCGTATAGTAATTTCTTTTCGGATGCCCGCCCCCTACGTAAGCTTCCATGGTCAAGCTTGGACATAAGGTTGGACTTTAGGGGGCTTATTATTATTATTATTATATTTCACAACCGTAATTGGTTTCCATCTTTCCGATAAACCTTTTTTGCTGAAGTACGTCTAAGTTATCATGCATCGGTACTATGAATATTCGTATGCATTAGACACATGTTTTTATTTCCTGGAAAATGCTAGTCAAAGATTTCGCAAACCGACGTAGAAACTCTCGCCGATGGATGTGGATTTCCTTAGTAAAAGGATGATGGATGTTCATTGTTGGGTAGCCATAACTATCACGCTATTATGATGCGATTGTGAGCAGTTTGGGCGTAGTTGACTGGACTTCATTACTCATCGAGTCGTTAGGCTCATCTTCTCGCAATGTGATATTTCAGTGGATACAAAAGTGAATATTGGATCTTGCATGTCATGCTTTAATTTTATTTTAAAACGTTTTCCGAGTTCAGCGGATAATTACGTAATAAAAAAATTATTGGTTATATAAATAATTAAAGGCAAAGTTATTATAATTTAAAACAAGCGGTTTCATAAAAGGAATACATTTTTCGCATTTAATTATGAGTTGGGGCTTTTTTATACACACAAATAGTTTTATGTTTTTCCGGCTTGATTTTTTTTTGAAGAAAAGACATTTTCCAGGAATCTTCACAGGTTTAGGTAGAACAACTCAGCAAATCATTAAAATTTAATTATGAAAATGTTATAAAACGTTATGGCAAATGGGAGGGCAAAGTTGATGTTAGGGAAAAGTCGAAACATCTTTTGTCAGCTGATTGTAGCTTAGTAAAAGTTGTTCTGGCGAATGAATTTATCCTGTGGTAATAGGCCACACAAAATATTTCGTAACTGCTAGCCGGCAATTAAGCTTAAAATAGCAGAAATATCAGAAGTTCTCGCAAGTCTTGATACCGGAATGATGAACATTTATTCACCTATTAGCATAATGCAAGTATTTCAAAATAACTAAAAGATGTCGATGGCGTTGCATTTAGAGGTACGCCTTAAGCGGCTTTAGCTTGCGACATCCATCGTGCGTGCGCGCAATCAGGCTCAATTTAATCAGTACACTCGAAGCATCTGCGTTTGGAAAGTTCGTGACCTCACATTAGCGACGTTTTTGCTCCTGGCGCCGTTCATTTGTTTGTCTGTTTGCTCCATGGAGCTGTGGTCACACTGAGCACGAGATATCTTAGATCACGATGTTCTGTAAATGGTACCTATGCTTTCGAAAAAAGCAGCGTAAGGCGCGCCTTAACATAGAGACCACTCAGAACAAGGCTTAGGGGACATCTCGAACAAACCTCAATTTCTCGCTTATTTTGTGCTATTTCAATAACACAGACACACTAGTGAACTTATTTCTTCTTTGCTTTACATGTGTTGCTGCTGCTTGTGTCTACTATTAATTGACAGGAAAAAAACAAGAAAATAAATGTCCAGTTTCCAGTGTGTTTCATGCTTGATAGCTCAATATGGACACATCAATAAGCATTAATAGATGTCTGAATAAGATTCGGCATCAACTGAATCACAATAGCGGACGAATTACGTACCTATATTTATTTCACAACGTAAAGAAGCAATTTAACAAAAGGCAGACCTTATGGCACACCTTGCAAGAGCAGCTTTAGTTCTGGAAGAAGAATAGTCAAGTCATATTATGATATTGAACTGAGATTCAGTGTTTGGCTACCAGTAATTTGATAGGAAGCCTTGTGAACTTAATTATAACGTAGCGTATGTACAATGAATTACATAATAGCCACACAATTCACCTTGAAATTTTCACGATGCGAGCAGTAAACTAATGAGTAGATACGTAACATCTGCTGCCATAATAGGATTTGCTACGGTAATATTCATAATGTGATGAGCCAATCCATTTAGAAGGCCTGATAAAAGATAAGAGGAATTAACAATATGGGAAATTGATTGAAACTTGTGAAGCGGTCCTAATATTATAAGCTGTAACTCTTTTTCTTGACGAAGCTATTCAGATAATGATTATAAACATTGAGTTACAAGTGTAATTGTAGTTCAATGATTATAAATTAGCAAAACTATTTCCTTTTTTTACTAGTACGTGACACCTCTTTACAGATGTAAAAACTGCATTGAGATATCTACAAAGTACATATTTGACAGTTGTGGACGAAAAAGTCATAGGTAATAATCCTCTCTCATGTTTATTGTCCTGAGGCTTAGATAGCTCTATGCTAACATTTGATATTGTGATTACTATCTCGTTGGCGCATTGGTTAAAAGGTCGCACTGTCACGCGACAGCTTTTCAGTTAGGAAATTATGGTACGAAGTTGCTAAATCAAATAATTTAATCATATTAAATAGGTACCTATTGCATTCATTTTCCTAATCCTTAAACACAACACTAATAAATAGGTACAGCCTATTATAGCGCTCCAACATGATATACAAAAGTTTCTCTTAACGTTCCATTTCTGGCCTCTGAGCATGGTAATTATAGCAGACACCTATCACTAACAATTAACTGATTCCAAAGATCTGAAGCGACCGCCTTCACCGGTACTTTAAATGGCTGCAGAATAACTGTTTAGGACAAGTAATACAATCCTTAGTGGAAATCCTGCTATTAAAATTCACTCTCACCTGTCCCATCGTCATTTAAAATAGGTGCAATTAACATTCTTTAGTAAAAGTAACATGTGCATAAGACGTAACATTTACGTATAAACAAGACTTGACTTCCCGCTCCGTGGAATGCATCAAGTCGAGTTGGTGACAGGACCCGATGAGATATCGGCCCGAGCTTATGTTAACATTGTCAATACAGTTATTCCGTCTTCAAGATCCTTTTATGAAACTCACTTCGTTCGTTTCATAAAACCACATTCGTATTTTAATGACCCTCATTATGCAACAGTCACATAAATAACTATTCTTATTTAGTTGTATTTTATTATGATTCTCAATAGTGTAGTACGCATTAGATACACTTTTGTTTATTTAAACGTAAATTAAATTGAACAAGGTGCACATTTGCGCAATATTTGGCTAATCTATTTTATTGATTCTGCTGCACCTACTATCCCTTCGAATTCAAATGGTCAATGTCATAATAAAATTTCAATATTGCGTGGGAGATGAGACAACGTTGTGCCACTTTAGAGAGCCGTTAAAATAAACTGAATCAGTTTGGTCTTAAAATAAAATGAACACAACTGGGTGCCTTCATTATCTTTATCTGCAAATTATTCATCATTGCCAACCTGTGAATGTCGCAGAAAGTTTAAAATTTCGATCAGATGTAGGAAATGGATCGATATTTCATCATCATCATCATCATCAGCCTATATACGTTCCCACTACTGGGACACAGGCCTTATCTCAATTGTGAGGTCGTGTGGGCCATACTCCGACATTTACATTCTAAAAACTATGGCGATATTGTCATATTGTCTTCAAAAAAAGCGATTTTAATATAATTTACCAGAATTTCGCACTGATAAAGCTCGATTTCTTGCATATGAAAAGGCTTTACCGACATATTATCGAGCCTGTTGTAATTATAAAATCAAGTGTAAGTTTCATCCATCACTCTTTCGTTCGTCTTTTTTCACCGTTTTCGTTTAACCGACGGGTTGTGAGGAATCCTCATGTTCTTTAATGGGACTTTTTATTAAATTTAATGGAACTTTTTATAAAATCGCCACGTAAACAGGTTCGGCTGCTTCGAACGCTCATTTCAAATCGTTCAATTTAGGTATGTTTGCGTCTTATCTTCACAAATTGACCTTTATTTTCATAGCATTAGAGCACTTCACCTTATAAATTTGAGTTCACATAAGGCTTCTTCCTAGCGTAAAAAATACAACGTCCTGGTTCTACAGGACTAGTAATTGGATCTGAATTCCTTCAAAGACCGTCTATAGCTGGTATGTAGTAATAACATGCTATATGAACTATAAGCTTTGTTCGAGTTCTATATCGCTTTAGCGGTCTGAATTAGTACGTAAATGGTAACATTCCATTCTCAAGGTGAACAGATCACAAGGCGTGATATCAGGAATCTTTGAAGATAATAAAAATAACTTTTGCCATGTCTAGCAATAGATATTCATGGATCTGTACGAAATTTTTGTAGTACTTGTAAAGTACTTGCAATAACCGATTGACCAATCGAATCTGCGTACTCATTTTTTCTGGCGATAGGACAAGTCTGATTTTCAATCATTGCTCAAGATGCAGTTAACAAACTTTACTACTGTTCGGTTTAAAGGCTCGTTAAATTCTTGAATGTTTACGGTTAGATGTAATAAAAGTTATTTTGTTGAAATCTTGTGTTTAATAAAACATTGTAATAAACATACAATATTAGCTGTTCGTTTTTTACATGTGATTTTTTCATCCTTTGATACGCTTTTTTACTAAATTGTTTACAAAATGTTACTACTAAATATTCTGAGACTGAACCTCATCATCATAAATAGGTACATGTTCGTTTTTAAGTTTGCTCATAGTCTGATAGAACCTACAGGTACATTACTGGTTGTATATTTCACTTGATTACTATTAATTTCAAATATCAATCCAATTGTATCAGTACACAGCCGTATCATCTACATGATATGTGATTGTCCAGAAGAGCTATTCGACAATGGCAGGCGCATCCTGCCTCCCATGAATACGTTCCACTCCATGTGAAGTTATTCAATGCTTCACCTTGAAATGTCAGGCACTATCCAGACTGATATCACCATCAGTCTTTGAATTCTTATTCCATTTTTTCAACCGTAGCTGAGAACAAAGAGATCAAGATTCGCTTTAGAGTTTTGCTCAAAAGATTTCATCGAATAATGATCAATTTTTTACCTATTCCAACTTTTCAACTTTAAAATTCAGTTTTATACCTATGCCTATGCCACGCCACTAGGTAAATACCAATGTATCTATATTATTAAATACCGTACAATACTCAGAAAGACTCTGGTTACTTTAGTATTATGTTCTGTGCTCTGGTCGACTCATTCGATCGATCATTCTGTCGCAATGATATTGAAATCTTTTGTTGACCAATTCCAGATGGTTCTAAATCTTATTCATTACCTTACATATAATTATGTATATCTACGTAATTTTTAATTCCGTTAATTAATAAGTAGTTATACAAATTATTTTGCAAATAATAATTAATTCGTAATGTTTGTAAATAGCAGTATATGCAATATACTTCTTTGGACAAAATAATATGTTTTGCTTCTGCTTTCTCATTACAGCGATTACTCAAGAAGTGATGAAACATATTCTTAGCCCCGTGTTTATACTACCAATGCTTATCTGTTTATCATGTTAGATTAATATACAAGATGGTAGACTGTTTTCGACCGCACCTGCTTCCTGCCTGCAGTTAGAGCGTGTCGGTATTGTTCCTGTTTTTGCGTCGGTTGCTTTGTTTAGAGGTCCCGTATTGTGCCGATGATTGTGCTCCTCCGATGTGGGAAAGTATCGGTTCACATGATACTCTGGTAAACTGTAAAAGTATTCGGTTTGAAGACTGCACATGTTTTTGCAGTGCACGATTGGCATGACATGGGAGAAGCTTGAATGCGATGCTTGATGGAAACAAAAGGTTTCGTGCTGTAAATGTCTATAATAAACTTACTAATGCAATTTGGAACCTAAGTTACAGAGAGAATGGGATTTTCTCTTTTGTCTTCTGGAAATTATTGAGATTTGACAATCACAAACAAAACCACAAGGTCCAGCAGTTCCAAAATGACTTTTATTTATCTTTAAATTAAATATTTTTTACGTAAAATCTTTAATTACTGAACTGTAATTTTATAAATAATTATACATAATATGGTTGTGAATTGCACAGGTTGATTTACAATAAAAGGGCATTATTATTAGCTTTAACTTTAAAGATTAAAGAAAACGTTAAGCAGGGTCACTCACTGCCCAATCCACATTGAGGAAGTTATTTTAAGAACAAAGGAATTTTATTTCGGCGTAGGAAAGTTTCAAAAGTCTTCAAATTAATAAAATATACATTCTATCAGATCATTTATGGTCTGGTATACCCAAATATGCTTAGTAAAATCACGAAAGACATCGGCGAAATACCCATGTACGATCTCTTTGCCTAAATTGTAATGTTGTTCGCCCACACGTTGCCTTGTAGGATAACTTGATACAAAGTAAAGGTTTGGCTGTGGATTCAGAAGTGATTATTGCGATTAAGATGTTCTGAGTGGCCTTTGACACTTAATAATATTTTATCACATCCAAAAAAAAGATGGTAGAAGAAACACGAGTACGTAGGTGTGTTAAGGAGATAAAACCGCAATTGCATGCAAGCTCAAAAGCTTAACGTAACTAACTACAAAATGCAGTCTTATAACTACACCTGTTTTCGTAGAAAAAGCTAAGTCAGGTCATCAATTAGAAAGTAGCAAAGCTCATCAAAGCTACAGTTATTATATTGGCAATTATGCATTCAAGCGAATGTACGTATATCTATTTGGTACATTGTCATATACTTATATGGACATATGAGAAAATACTCTATGCATATGCATGGCCTTAAAGTAAAATAATAAAGAGAATTGGCAGTAAGTGCAAATAAAATTTGAATTTAACTGAAACAACCATAGTTTAAATTGTTTAATGAAAAAAATATCTAATGTAAACCAGTCACTTGTTTTCCATCCCGCCTTCATATAAATTAATAATTCGTGAGTGACTAAGTCGCAGGAACTAATTAGCGATTATCTTTATTCATGAAAGCTATGTACTGACTTAAATATAGAGTATTTTCCTGCTTTCTTATCCGGGAATAATATAAAATAAGGAATGTAGAAAGGACAACATTATAATTATGTTAATATTGTGGCATCGTTAATAAAATTGTGAATTGTTACTTTGGTATTTAACCGAATTCTATTCCCCCTTATAACATGGTGCAAATTCATCGCCTTTGCCTAATACTGCTAATACACCCACACCCAAACACGAGCTGGATGTTAATATTGACGAAAGAGTATGCTAATTTATGAAGTTCATTCCATAAACTGACCGGGACTAGAACCTTGAATCACTTGTTTGAAATAGAATAAAAATATATTGTATTTGTATAAAAATGTGTTGTTGTCAATGAAAATACGAGTATATTTCTTTACACGAACCATTCAGAACGCGGTGTGCCCATTAATAAATAATCAAGTAAACTACATTATGACAATAAGTAAAATATTTTTTTACAATTAATTTAATTGATTATTATATGTTTCAAATCATCCAATCATTTATATCGTTGCGTCTGATATATCGATAATAAAATAACCCAAAGCGCAGAATCGATTCAATCCGACGAACGGTAATCATTTCTACGCCAGCAACAAGTAATAGCTTGAACGATGACTAGCGTGTTCGCTGGAAGCTTGGCTCGAAGTGATTCTTTCTGCCAATCATCACATGCCATCCGCACAAAGGATTGTGTGGTAACGCTGACCCATAACAATCTCATTATCGCCGCGGTAGCTGTCTGGTCAATATTAAAGAAAGTGCACGGTCAAGGCCTAATTTTATCGTTTGTGAATTAAGTGATGACAGCATTTGAAAAAAAAATTGCACTCATTACCCCAACCAGTGGAAAAAAAAACCAATGGGGAAAAAAGTTGCAATGTCCACTATTGTGGATTAAAGTTCTAACAAACGAGCAGCTTTTTGACGTCGAACGTTGGACGTGGTTGCTGATGGCCATTTAACATCAAGTGGACTATGAGCTTATATTTTAACTGCAGTTGTATAAATAAAACTAAAAAGTTATCCCTAAACATTAAAAGGCATTAACAAATTTGCAACTCCTAGATCACTTAGCTGTAAACATTTAAAAGTAAGCGGAGTCGAGCGAACTCGAGTAACATACATACGGTCCACTTAAGTATTTATTCCAACTCGAATCATCGAAATCTGCGAAATGTACCAGCTCGTTTGCGGAATCCAAATTAGGAAGGTGGTCGGGCATGCTAGTGGATATGGGCAAAACGGTCGGCGCACGCGCAAGACGGCTTGATACGAAACATGGACCCAATTGGCACAAAGAAAGGGCTTGTTCGTTTGTACTATCCCGTTAAGTTATGTAACTAAGTAGACTGGTTGGAGCCATTATTTCTAGAACGTAATTTTTGTTCTGTGTCATTAAATTCGCAGATTTTTGGATTTCTACTTTGATGCTTTGAAAAGTGTTTTCTTTCATATATTAGACCTTTTTGTTTAAATATTTAATTTGCATTAATAATTAATCGTCATCTACTCTAAAAATAATTATAGCTTCGTGGGAAGAAACAAGTTTTAAAGTGTATACGATTGAAATACCTAATTTTAAATAGTACATACCATATAGGTACATAATTATCATGAACAATGTTGCAATTAAAATCTCCCTTAAAAAACAGAGATTAAGTGGAAATATTATTGGCATTACTAATTTTTATAGATATCTATGTACAAAATATTAGTATAGCATCCACCTATTGATACACGTACAAATGCAATAAAACCCAAATAAGTAGTAAATATTTAAAGAAGCATAACTTTTTAAAGATTTTCCGGAATAGTATTAAACTTCCACTTCAAAGGCCGGCAGGAGTTAGAACATCCCAAACCTAGTAGCATTGGCAAGTTATTGATTTTCGTTATATTAGCACATAAAAACTAGTAAAAGACGTTTGTTTTTTTAAATAATAAGTATTTACCTTGAAAATTAAAAATGAAACAGAGAATATAATTAAACAACCAAAAAAAAAAGAAAAAGCGAAACATACTTATTAATACCAGGATTTACGAAATTTAGTGAAAGTTTCACATCTCGTCTATTCCAATACAAAATTACGAGGAAATTCAGATACAATTGAGCGAAGAAAACCAATCACGTACCACAATGACCCCGAAACTGAGCCTAACGTGCGCACGCGCCGCGCTTTGTGGTAAATTTTATTCAATAAGTTTACGCTGGATCACGGAATTGTCCTACTATAGAATTTTCTCTACATTGCTTTTAAGAATTGGGTTGATTGAATTAACAATACTTAGGGCCAGATTGAGCTATATACGACAAATTCCTGATAATTTATCTTCCAGTTATCTTAGATGTTGTGTCTATTGTCGATTTAAAAAAAAGAAGGCAGTATCGTTGTCTGAGATAATTATCAAGAAATCACTGATGGAGGTGAAACTGACCGTCATTCTTATAGAAGGTAGATTAAGGTTAACCCACGCTGCTTCTAGAAATTTCTGCCTAAATAAAGTCATTGACATAAATACATCATCTCTAACATTGTGACGAAACTTATTTATGAAAAGATCAGATTTACAAACACCGATGCTACCTTTGAGATATGTCCTATTTCTTCTAAAGTCATCTGATAGAAGAAATGTCCTATTTCTTCACAATCCTCATAACATGAAGTATTATATTTTTCATGTCGATTTTCAGAAGCATTTCTTTTCATTTTACGTCCAACGTGTGATAACCAACATGATTTCGGATTTTTTAAATCTTCTTTTACTAGAAAGCAGCATCAATCTACACGCATCAGTGGATTGTAAACGGCGAGTGACAAAAACGAACCACGTCCACACATGGCTGACAACATTCTAACCTAAATACTGAATGCATAGCAACATAGCATCGAGCTATATTGGTACCATTGCAACATGTAATCAAGTAAACACTATTCATTAATCACACCACTTATATAAATATTAATTTCGTTATTAATATGACAACTTGTAACATGTACGGTAATAAAAATTTCTCTTGAAGTTTGTTTATTTGTATCTCAGTTTCAAAGGAATTCTCTCTGCTTCAAAGAAGTTTCAGCGCTTGCTTCAGCCCATATAGTAACCCAAGTAGTAGTAATGACTAACGATGAGTTTTCACGTTACAATATACGGGCTAAAGTTCGTCAACACTTATGATTGACCTCACTCACCTATTATACCTTTTGTTATTGTAATCTATCAGCATATTTAGAACAATGAAATGACTTCTGAGAACATTTAATTTTAAAAAGATTTTTATCTGCGTAAAGTCGTGGACAATTTATTTTCGTTACTCTGCTCCTTTACACCAGTATCCTAATTTTGTGATTGCATTTTTCTCATAGATGTTTTGATAACATTGTTAATATCTATGCCAAGTTTGTTCAAAACTTGCTCAACTCTTTTGTTACATTTACATCTCGCTGGTTGTTTATTGCATTCGTTTTATCCGCATCTGCATTGTGGGAAATACCTCTATGAAAATTTTTAATTGCTAATAACATAATAGCATCTTGACTTTGGTAATCTTTAAAACATTACTATTTCAAAACATTTGATTCTTTGATATGATTTTTTATTCCGATAATCTAATTAGTCTGTGTTCGTTATTTTTTAATGAATGCACTTGCATTAAATGTAAGCATTTAGTTTCTAATCTTTGTTACTCCCGACTATGCTTTTCTTTCCCATGATCCAAGAATTGTCCATTGTTTAATCTTTCATCAGATTTTCTTCTAAGTACCTGCTGTGAGTGAAGGGTAAATTATTTTCCGTAAGACTGCGAAGAAAATTGATTATAGCTTTGTATTAAATAACATAGCGAAATTGTCATTTGCATCTTCATCTATCATACAAAGCGGTAAAGAATGCATGTTTGTTTTTGTTACATGTTTATCAACAGTCCGTTTCATGTCTGATTGTATAGGAATTATTTACTATGTGGCGTCCGTCCGTGCGTCGACGCATCATTCAGTCGAGTGATGTGATTGAAGTGAACTCGGTGAAAGAACATTTATCAGTGACTGTCGGATCTTGCTCCACTTGTGAAACATCAGTTTAAGTAAAACAGTTTACAGTTTGATGAATGAACTGCAGCTCGAAGATTAAAATTTCAAAGATATAAAATTGCTACATTTTTGTATACATCTCTTGCGCAACTGTTGTTAATTTTTAGAGGAACTAAACAGATTGTGCTTATCTCGACATCCTTCTTCTTGATTTTTTTAATTTCCTTTTTCAATTTAAAATGTTGGCGTTGTTAGTCTCGTTTTGAGGGTCGTGCTAATAGAGGATTTCCTAGTCGAGGTAAGCGCAGCGCGCCGCAGCGGCGGCGCCGCGCGCGTAACAGTCTACCCGATGAGCCGTAGCGCGGCGGTCCTGCCGCCACGCTTGCGCGATCTCCGTTCATTTATGCCCTCCTGGTACTTCTGTCGACCCGGTGTCGCTTTTTATCAATTAACTTTTTACGTGACATTTACACGTTCTTGTTCCATTGAACGTCCATCAGTGTCATTGTCGTGATTGTTATTGCAGACTCCAGCAATCGAAGTGTCAGTGACTTGAGAATTGTTGTGATGCTTCTATGAGCGTTTTTTTGTGATGTCCTGTTTATGCACGGTTTAAGGATTTGAAACGTTTGTTGGTCAATTGAAAGGTTCGAGCACCAGGAGACGTTCCTGATGAAGCGGTCTACGTGGGTGGACGTGGAAACGGGCGGCCGGCTCGGCTGCAACGGCGAGATCTTTTGGAGCGAATGCGCTGAGTGCGATTGCTCATACTGCAACCCAAACTACGTTTGCGTCTGTAGTGACAAGGTATTAAACAACAAAATTATTCACTCAGCAATTTGCATGCCCGTTAACTAAATAAAACAAATGTGATTACACTCGTTTGTATAAACAAATATTTGGTTTATAAAAAATACAAATAATAACCTACTGATGGATTGTCTGACGATCTGACCGAATTAAAGCTTGTAGGTGCAGTCAAGCTAGTACTTGATTTTCATGAACCTTATTACGTTAACTTAAAGCTTAAAAGCGTTACGATTTGTACATATTAAAATGAGTACTCTTCAGATACTTTTTATAACTGTGTTGATTTAACTGCTGATAACATACCCCGAATGCTCGTCAAATATTTGCTGATGAAAATTCAAGGCTTATCAAATGTGAGGGTACAGAAAAATAATCTCACGATATTTATGTCGGTCGGTTCATTATAGCGGTTTGCCGCTAGTCAGATGAACATTTCACTTGACATATAAACTCATACTCAAACATACTGTTGAAATTGTATTTCGTTGTGGATGTTGCGTCCTACTTTCTTTCATGCAAATCGATAAATAATGCAAAAAAACCGTCTATTGAGGCAAATCGCCTTCGCACTGAATGATGGGACGTTGATGGCGGCTTCAGATACAATATCACTTAAACCGTAGTGTTTTATTGCTCACCGCGTCTGATAGTTTAATGGCTTCATGTCTTGACTCTCGAGAGTTCACAAGAATATTTATGAAATATGGTTGCTTGAAGGTAGTTTCAATCATCAATCGTGTTCTGGCTTTCACCTGTGGCCTTGTTTAAGGGTGAAACAAAATTATTTCAAGTTTCAAGACTGTCGAATTTTGATTACAGTTTCATTCTGAGCTCAGAATTGCTTTGAAATACCTACATATTTTCTCCCAGGAGAAAAAAAACAAGCAAATGTAATAGACACTCTCTAAGTGATTAAAGTATCAGCTTTTTACTATCCTACTGCGTCAGAGGCTAATCGGCTT
Organism: Mecyna flavalis; assembly: GCA_949319885.1. Classification (NCBI taxonomy): domain Eukaryota; kingdom Metazoa; phylum Arthropoda; class Insecta; order Lepidoptera; family Crambidae; genus Mecyna; species Mecyna flavalis. Next base: position 16,976,847 of record OX439426.1, read on the forward strand.
AATCGCCAGGATCACCAAATACGTATTAGCTATCACCGACTCAAGCCATACACGTTTGGTAAACCCTAAGCAGAGTTTAAATTGGCATTTTACAATCTTTTGCGATTGAGGACACTAAAATCGTGATCAGGTTCTGAAACCGCTAGAGAAATTGTACATAAAAATAAATTAAAGAAGAAAAGTCCGCTTGAATATATAAAATAATATTGTTATAGTAATTTTATTTCGTTTAATAAACTTTTCATAAAATGTTCGCAGAATACTAATTTAATATTTTTGGCTAAACGAATCAAAGATTCCTAAATAATATCGAAATATTTATCCAACAAGTTCAACGCATTGCCTTGAAATTTGAGGTTTTATCACTATCTGCCCATATAAGTACGTACACAAGAAGAAGCCGTGGCGATTTTCGCACTAATTCCAATGTCACAAGGTCTACATTTCAACGGATCAGATGCCGCAACTTTTATATTTCTAAAGGAGAATAGTCTTATACGGCCCACGTATATTGAAGTCTTTCCTTCAAAGATTTTCCATCAAAGAGGTGTCTTTTGAGTGAGAACATAAAAGAAACTTTGGCAAAAACTCGTCTAGTCTTACATGTTGACGGGTTCCATACAATGTTCACCGCACAATAAGTGCGGAAAGTGAAACTCCAGTTTTTTCTTCCTGCTCTAGACCTTTGTTTGAAGGCTGTGCGAGAAAAGAGCATTTCTAACAGTTCGCCTGAGAAAAGCTTTTATCATAATGTGTATTGATCCAGGCATTGTACATGTGAAGTTCGTGTTCTACACATGTAACGGTATTAATGGTATTATCAACATCGTTGAGGGAAAGAATCAATAATCTTATTCTTTTATAGAATAAGGTTTTTAAATCATTACGCAAAAAAAGCGATTTGATGGTCTTTCTATGTATATCTTCTTCTTCTTCCCCTTCTACTATGCTGAGTATGTAGTGTACTGTATGTGTACTATGTAGATACTGACCCTGGACCGGTAAATAAATAGCCACATGCCATCGTCCCTCTCGTCTGGACATCACGCCTCTCATTAGATATGACACGCCGAAATTGGTGAACCACTCTCTTTGGTACGGTTCGCGTACGGACCTACATACCAATGAATGCAATTATCCCTTTCACGCCATCATCTAATGCTTTCCGCATTACGAATACGCATTTATGTATGTGAATTAGAAAATAATATAAGGCACAAATTTTGTTCAAAAATCTGATTAAACTGAAGCGTGGCAGCGCATTGAGACATTTCTTCTGGTTAAGTGCCCCTCAACAGAATAGGTCGCAGTAGTCAAGTGGATAACATTCCCTGTCTGCTTAACTGAAGTACAATTAAAATGTTCAAAATTTTGACTCCGAACTCTGAGGTATATTCAGAAGACTCGTCTATACTACCTAGTACTAGTACCCGCGCTTTCAGGAGGCTAGTCAAAACCAAAACATAGCCCCAATATATTGTACATATCAATATCATCTACAAGCGCAAACTCTTCACAAAGAAAGTAGTAAGACCTTGTAATCTTCACACAAACGTGTTTTGAGTTGTGCGTGCACTCACCAACAAACATCAAAAGATCGTCGTTATTATATTGTTGTGTAATATATTTAAATTCCGAGATTGCACCGCAGCATTTTGTTTAATTTGTTACTCAACTGACTCAACCGTATCCATAAGATACATTTTGGTCTACATATTTCGCAACACCATCAAAACCACGATCCGATGCGGAAGCATGCCTTTTGCATTCATTAGCTAAAAACAAAATTATGGTAAACGGTTATTCGTGTGCGGTTTACGTGATAAAGAAGGCTGAAGTTAGATTGTGTAAGAACAATGCCCACGAGCCCTACAAGTTTTGGCCAACTGTAGACAGTAAAATAAATAAAACCTGAATTTTGCAATAAATAACTTTTTAATTAATAAAATTTTTGGTATTTACTAGAAGTCCGCCAGCCCTTTTATTATTTTATTGATTTAAATAGATTGTGCAATGAATATTATCATTTCCGCAGCACAAAATGACGTATATGTACGGTCAACAGCACATCACGGTTAAAACTTGCAGTTCGATAATAGCACTTATGCCCCAGACATAAGAGTGGTACAAAGTTCAAAGTGTTACGTCTGACGTGCTCTTGACTGTACTATTCTTTTCGTTGAGTAACTGATATTGTCAGTCAATAGTCATAATGAAATGTCATTCGCTTTTGATTTCCTCCATAGACCACCGTAGACAGAGAAAACTATTTCCTCGTATTTTGACAACTTTCGAATGACACTTCATGATGAAGATTGACTGTCATAATGTCAATGACAAAAATAATTGCCAGTGTTGCATTTTGATTAAATGAAATATAATACCGATTATCGATATAGATTGCGATATTAATAAATAAAAGGAATTATTTGTATTACAGTTATAGAAAAAGCTTTAAGGTTATTTTTGTAATCAATAAGTAATTACATTAATAAAATGTAACAATGATTATTGCAGAGATGCTTAATAATTATAAAGAGTAAAAAAAAGTTCAATCGAATAACAGGATTGACTCGATTACGAAATCGATTGTAATGTTAGATACTGACAACATTTTGTATTGCGGAAGTGATTTATTAATTACACAATTTATTAAAATCATAAAAATAATTAAAGATCTGGCGGACTTCTAGTAACTATCAAAAATCAAATTAATTTAAAAGTAATTTATTGCAAAATTCAGATTTTATTTATTTTACTGTCCACGGGTTGGCCAAAAATGGGCATTGTTCTTTATAAACTTAAGCTTTAAATAATTTGAAAAAAATGCCATTAAGTTATCACATCACATCACCATGTTATCACTATGGATTACTTTTTTATGAGAAATCTTTCCATTACAATATTCGGTTACATTTTAGGTTCAATTTGTTCAATTATTTTCATATTTCGAACTATGGCAACAATTTGGATAAATAATTTAACAATTACATATAAATAATGATTTTTTAGTCGTTAATTTTTAAAAACTCCTGCAAAACAAGAAATAGAAAGCTTTAAAATCTTCAAGTACTTAACATCATCGCATCACATTGACAATTATTATTATACTTATTAGCCTATTTTTCTAACATGTTTAAAATAGCAATATACTCGTATAATTTGAGAAAACGTATTAAAATTATCTCGAAATTTTTCGAAGTGAACTCTGTTTTTTGTAAAGATTCGTATAAAACTTAGGGTGGGACTCAAAGTTACATAAGGTGTATATTAGGATACATGAAATTTGTAAGTTTCATAAAATAGGACACCAAAGTACTCTGCGCAGGTTTCTGAATATTAGGACCATTATTATGCATAGTCACGATGAGTACTTAGAGCTTGTACGGCGTGTTGTCTCACATCTATTTACCCAACGAGTATGTTGTAAGAAAGCACACTGAGACCACTCCTACTCACCCTTACAAGAGGAGAGGAGAGACTTGATATTAATGTCGATATAAGCTAAATTAAGATTTAGATTAATCATAAATAAAGTCATGATAGATACATTAAGCGTTTATTCTGACACCCATAACAAAAGAGCTTTTAAGCTAGTTTTGGAACAGATAAATAAGTATGTATGTGAGTCATCCTAAATTATTTATTTTTGAATATTTTTGACTATAAAAATGGTAGATGTAGAATTTAAAATCGCAACATCTATAAAATAATAATCATCATAATTTCGTAAAAAAAAACACCTAATTAGAATAGGATAGTTGTCTTCCATTTCAAAATGATTCCGTCTGTTTCCAAGGACTTCGGTTAAAAGTCAAATAGATTCAAATACCAATCCACATTTCTCACCGAAAAATATTATGCGGACGGATAAGTTATAACTTATTAACATCCAGACAAGTCTTGCACCATAAATATAATTATTCTGAATATCAAACGGCGAGATTACAGAATGTATGCATATCAAAATAGCAGTTTGCACTTATTTGGTGACAAGTAATAGGCTTCAGTAGGCGTTTTATTTTTGACGCTAATAAACTACTGTGATGTGAATGTGATGTCAAAACGTTTTATGTCTCTTGTCATGAGGTTACAACCTATTATGTCCTATGTCAAGGAAACAGCTTCCAATTCAATTATCTTATATTTGAATTTGAATTATTATTATACGCTAAGACCAACTTTGTCGGCAAAGTTACGTTTGGCGTATAGGTATCATAATGTGTTACCATTATGGCAGATACTCGTAGTTTTTTGCAAATTTAACCATTTAGGTAAAAATCTAAATACTAATACATATTACATTCAGGGCCAGTTTTACCGCTACCTAATAAGTTTGTGAATTTTCAATTCAATTTCATGACAGATAAATTGAGAAGTTTATCAGTCAGCGTTAAAAATGGTGAAAATCCCTTAAGTTATTTACTCGTATATTTAAAATTATCTATCTAACTACGAAATCCATGAAACGTACAGACATTTCAACCTTTATTTTATTTAATATTTATTTGCTTTTTGATCAACTTAAACAAAAGCAGCAATCCAAGAAAAGTCAATAAGCAATAAAAACAAATGAAAGGTATAAATTGTACCGTAAAATCGAGATAAATCTTATGTCTTATTTGGCTACAAAGCCTAATCTCGTTACAAACTGTCCTACCAATAACAGATAAATTTCCCTAATTGCCCATTGAAATACTTATTTAAGACAGTAAAATACACCGTGCAGAGGCTATGGGAACTAGTATTCTGACAAAAGATATACCAGCGTTATATAAAGGCCAGACTATTCGACTGTAATTAAGTGCTGTAATTTGTACGCCATTCACATGCTTATTCACACTAATAACAATGCATCACCTAATTTTTTCTTAATATAATCATTATTTAAAACGCAGACTTGTATTAGGTACGAGTATATTAAGTGTATCGTGTCTAAGCGTCCATGGTCATGCACATTCGAAAAAGTTATCTTGATATTTATGTCCATAAAAGTAAAAATTATTTACGTACTTTTGTTTCTGAGAGATTGTTGGAGAGCTGGAGCTCTTTTTTTTATGCGAAAAGGGTAACCATTTGGCCACAATCTCACCTGATGGAAAGTGTGATGCGGCCTAAGGTGGTACATGCTTACCCAAATACAGCCTATTCACTCTGGACTTGAAGATTCTCAAGTCGTAGTGGTCAGGAAATACCAAATAAAAATAATATACATTCTTACGGACGACGTAAAGTCCACGCGGTCTAGGTCGCGGGCTAAAAGGTTAAATGATTGTTGACGTGCAAACATTGCGAACACAGGACACGCAAACAATTAAAAAAGCTGTCAAAGAGTTGGTACACTAGGAGCAGCGTGCTGCGATCGATATCGATATGTGAATGAAAACAATGGAAGTACTCAGGGAGAAAGCGGGTTTGCCGATTTTCCTATTCGTAGTTCTTATTAATTTTACCGTTTACTTGTACATACTGTTACCGATCCAAAATATAGACAATAAGTTCACCTATTATGATTGTGCTTACCATTACCAAAATCAGAAACAAGCTTAGAATATCATTTATATTCTCTGTCAGAATCAAGACCACCAATCACGTTCTCATAGAGCCGCCTACTAAATTGCTCACAATAAATTATTACGAGGTGTTACTTTCTAATATTGAATTGGCAATGCTTAATTTCCATCGAATTTTATGTTTTTAAACCTTCGAACAATGTTCTTTATTTGTTACCATTACTTAATCCGTAATTCTCGTGCAAAGTTCATCGTTAAGCCCATAAATGATCTGTTGCCTCTCTTCAATACTTTATGAATCATCATGATATTGAACTTTTATAAAATCGCCTCCTTTATTCATAAGTAACATTTTCACAATTTTTGAAACCACTATACTTAAAAAACCAGCAACTCTTAGTAGAATTTCCATTGCGAAAAAGCTTTTTGTTATCATTACAAGTTTAAAATTAATGAACTAGAGTCGACTTATATTTTTTGAAGCCGTGTCATAAGTAATCACAAAATCTACATACTGAATCTACGAACGACGGTTTGAAAAGTAATGTTTCAACTCGAGCAAAACTGATTAATGAAATTGCGTAGACGCTTCGAGAATTCTCACAGCGAAATGTCATAACCGCCTGGTAGCAGCAAAATTATATGGTCTAGATCCACTGCCACGACACCTGTCAGATACCTGTAGGTAATCGAAGAATTCCTTGCCAAGCTGCACGGGGCCTAATGATCTGTTTAAAGACAAATTGTTGTTTTTAACGGAACATTTCTAGGCGCTGTCACTTCGATAGCTCTAGTTATTAGGTACTGTAAATAAATCTATAAAGTCATAGACGTAAGCAGTCTCAAGAAACATAAAGGCAAAAGGTGCAGCCATTTCATCCTGCTTTACTGATGTTAGTGACACTAAGAAACATCGCTCAAGCAGCTGCTGTTCTGTAGGCCTCTCTTATCTTCGATTTATATTTTGTGACATTCACTTCAATATCGATATGATCATACATCACAACATGACATAATAATAGACATACTAAGCTGTAATGCTGTGTATGCCAGTGATTGATGATTAAGTACTATATTAAATGTATTTTAAAGCTTTAATTGGACGTCTGCTAGTATTAATTCTGCAAGTGCAATTCTTGAGTGTAAAAATATTTAGTTTTAGTTAATTTACAAAGTTTTCGGCAAAGCATATCATGATGACGTCAACAGATTTTTATTATCAAATGCTATTGTGCAATAAAACTTTAAATATACGGCATTTCACCAAAATCGTTCCGCTTGATGCATATATTCTGCAACATAACCATTCCAACATTCCGGAGCATATTAGCCCATACGAACAACCCAATTCAAAAGCAAAGAACGACAGTAGAAAGCTTCTTGCGGTTTCCGCAACTCCATCGGAATGTGTATCAAACAATATGAGAGGAATAAACTCTCCGAGTCTCATGCCGTCGTTACAGATAATGTTGTAAAAACTTGACTCTACAAGTTATGATTTTATAGACGAAACTCGAACTTTAAGGTGGTCAAAAAAAATAATACTCTGAATAGAAATTATAATCACTCGTATTATTTGACGAAAGCAATGTCCTTAAATGGACTCGAATCAAAAGCCCTTTATATGAAGCAAAAAAAAGTGACCGACGCTGATTCGTAAAACGAATTAGTTTAATCTTAATTTTTAGAATGAACTAAAATTAATTTCATTATTTTTTTATTTTTCAGCTTTGGTCAAGCTTTGTACAAATTCTAATTTTTATTCTAATTCGGCCTTTGGCACTACACACTTTTTCCTTTCTCCTCGTCCTTTAATTCAAGGCTGACTATAAAAAAACCAATCCATGACCTAAAGAATTTTCGTTGGTGAATCGCGATTTTGTGGAGATGAAGTTAGGACCATAATACTCGATTTCTTTCCAACACTACAGAACTTTTGTTCCGAGGTGGTGTCGTGCCGGGGGTCGTCAGAACGGTACGCGCGTCGTTTTCCGATTTCTAATGGCCACATTACCATATGTCGAGCGGCCTTTCGCTCGCCTGCCGATTGGATAACGCACGCGACTTTGTTTAGCTTTTTGATGCTTTTACACCAAACTCGATACCACGTCTGGTGGCTTACGTACTGTGAATTGTAATCTCAAATAAATTTTAAGGGCAGTTTTAGAACATTTCTCGTTTTTGTGACAGATAAATTTAGATTTGTCCGAACGTGCGTTTATAATTTTTACATTAAAAGGTTTTAATGTAAATAAATTTATAGAAAACATGAAATATTGAAAGGTGCCTAATGTTTTAAATTATTGCAGCAACAGTTGATAATGTTGATATACTTTTCACCATCATTAATAAACCGCGTTAACTAATTAAAGACAATAGAGTATATAAATTACAATCGTTTAATAGGAAACTTTCAACTCGGATGCTACCTCAAATTGAATAAATATTGTATTAATAATAACATTTATAAGGATAATAGCATTGATTAAGCCAACAAATATTTAGTTTTCCTCGGTACAACGACAAACTTAGACGCGCATAACATAAACGTGTGACCCAATCTAGTTATTTTTTGTTAACAAACTGGATCATATCGTGTTCTGAAGTGTAAAGTGTTGATATCCGGGTGTTGGATAATCTAGAATATTCTTATTTGATATCCTATCTGCGTGGATTATAATTATTCGGAGGAATGCAAATTCCGACCTTCAGTTAGCCGAGTCACGACCTCTTCAAACAATGCGTTGTTTGCGGCCGAGATGCTAAATGTTTGAGGAACAAACTGGCCATTAGCACTCTTGCCTAACGATAACGTGTGCTACCGTGTTGTGTGTACACATTTCGGTGAACAGGTACAGTTCGCAGCACATGTAAAAAGCATCCTGGAGCTTTTATATTTAGCTCCATCGACCGATGAGTATTTCTGTCATAGGTCAAATGTCATTAAAATATCCTAATTGTCAAAAAAAAACATATGAAATATATAGACAGCTTACGCCCTGTTGCAGAAAGCTCCATTAAAGTTAATGCTTCATTAAATCTAATGCTGTCACTTTTCGTTGTCATGAAATAAAAAGTGACAGCAATAGCTTTAATGAAACATTAACTTTAATGGACGTTTCTGCAACTGAGTGTTATTCCTTAAAACCATGAACAGCCTAACGTTTTTTTGGTTTATTCCGGAAATCCCCACCGAAAAATCCCTACCAGTGGGGATTGTTACTTTTTTTTCCGAAAATCCCCACCAATAAAACTAGCTCAGCTTAGTGGGGATTTTCGGAAAAATAAATAACATTCTTCTGATAATCACAAGCTGAAGCATCTATTTTTTAGGAATACATTATATGATGTAGCATCAACTAACATCTCATTAAAATCGATTACACAGTGATTCTTATCAAATTATGTTTTAGTCCAAAGTCTATATTGACTTTCAAAAGATAGTAGAAAGTATCTAGATTCGTTCTTTCTTATCTATGACTATGAGTACTTATCGTAGACCAATCTTAAGGAGGTTGGTATCATTTGTAACCTAGTGAAATGTACTTTTACTCTGTGTCAACATAATCTATGATCTTACTTTACAACCGTTACGACAATTTGCGCAGTACTTGCGAATTCGGCTTTTACCTCGTATGTGATATTTTATTACATTACAAACATTTTTGGCATGAACATACACATTTGTTATGATTTAGTATACATATTTTTGTGATAAGGCGTATTTATATAAAAAAACATACGTAAATAAAATTTGAATATGTTTTGCGTATGCGATTTTTGGTTCTTCTAAGCTTTGATTAGTATTCCAACAACTGGGTTTAATCTGTTTATATTTCATAATAAGACTCCTGATTTATTGGCTACATGCAACAATAACTAAACAAAAAGCAAATAAGTGTCAGACAGGATTATTCACAAACTTTGACGGATGTATATTAAGTACCCTTAACCATAAGCTGTCTTCTTCTTTCTTCACGACGCAAGGTTACTTACAAATACGGGTATTTGAAAACCAAACAAAGCAAGTGAAGTTTGATGTCTCAACCGAAGACGATTATTACAGCATCAATACATGATATGGTACTATCTTTGTCACCCGGTTAGATTTTTAACACTTTTACATTTTGCACATTTTGCACTGACAACTGGGAACATGGATACTTTGACACAGGACGGTCATTAAGTTTTTACGCTTTCCTTTCCCAAACACAGCTATGTTAAATTCCCAAGTAGAAGAAAGCAAAGTACCTAAATATTACTACTAATAGGCAGTCAACTACAAAACTTTTCCAACTTATAAGTGCTAGGGTATCGAATAAAATGAACTTAAATTCGAAAAAGCCAGTGAAAACCATAGTTAAATCAATAACAGTTTTTACCGACCCGTGCAAATCAATGGCGCTAGAACCCATAAGTTCAATGCGTAAGTGCTGAGAGCAACGCGAACACCGACATTACCGGTCGTTGCCACCGAAGAGGTAGAGAGCTCGTGGTTAGATCTGGTCTTGAATGTGCCAACTGGATGTGGTCTGTGGTTACACATTCCATTTTCATTCTTTTATCAAAGGTTTATGAAGAAGTTGTCTTTGTAAACGTAACTGCATGCAAATCTAGGCACATACTATAAAGTTTTTTAAAACGATAATTTTTTATTCGGTAGTTTCGACTTTTACTTCATACAAACTGTTTTACTATTCAAATGTATGTTCAGCCGTATTTTGCATTATTATGTACATGACAAACTCCCAAACATTTAGGATTCATTTCGTACTCATATTATATTATGTTACAAAATTCTAGGGCTTCAATAAGGGTTTCTATCACTTTGATTTCAATAATGGAATCTTTCTTTCGCATCATGGTCAGACGTTACTTAACATATTTTTGCATATCTCTATCTCTGAAGCTACCTCTAAGTCTTAGGCACATTTAAAGTTTCACTATCGGTATATGCCTAAAACATCTCAAAAATTTTTCTTCCTACCCGTTATAAGTCCATTATATTCACCGTTACATGCTTTTTTTATATTTTGTTGTTGTTGTTTTGAATTTTACTTTCTTCTTTTCCGTTTTGATTGCTGGTCTATTTACGTTTGATTGATGTCTTTGTTACTGCTTAATGTGCTAGCACATTTTATAGCTCATACTCGTAACTACTTCGTGCAACTTGTAATTAAAGTTCCCGAGACACGCAACTTTGAGGATTTTAAATATAAAATTCTGTGACAAGTTCTTTACCCATGTTAGTGCTTAATTTGATACTGGAGCAGCGTTTAAAGCAACAATTTCCTGCTATTAACTGAATCACAGATACCATGCGTATGCGCAGATCAGGCTTAATTGCGACTTCGATCTCTCACTTACGGAATGTGCTGGTTTGAGTGAAAGTTTTTTAAATTGAGACGTTCGTTGAGATACATTTTCCTTGATACAAGACCAGTATTTAATACTATTATTATAATTAACTACTGAGCACTTATAACACCATCGGTGATTAATATGATCATCAATTATCTTAATCTGGGAAAAAAGTTTTATAATATACTCTGCTGCTTGTAAGTGACTAAAGAAAAAGTTAACACATCTTTTTTCATTGAATCAGTGACTTGCTATACCTACTGTCGCTTACAACTGCCATTAGCAGTTACATACTCAAATTATAACTTCCCTTGCGACTTTCTATTGAAAATTCGGGGCAAAAAATTCGGTTGAATAGATTGAAATTAAACATTATAACCGAATCTGACACTCGTTTTAAAATTAATAAAAATAAACTCACACCCAAATAAGCAGCAGAGTTTTATAAGTCGATTGCAGAGGCTTTAACTGTAAAGTTGAAGTTAATCTGACATGTCCTTACAGAAGTAGAATTATTCCGATGCTCGGTGAAATCGGAGTTGAACGTCGAATAAATCAGTTAATGGGGTTGTCTTCGTGTATAGGCACTACAATGTTTTATTCGGTTCGTAATGTCGTTGGTTTGCATTGCTTTTAACATTGTGACTTCAAAATTTTAAGAAGGCTCTACTAGGAATGATTGTATTTCTTCTTTAAAAAATTATGTTGCATAGTCTACTTCTTCTTCCAATGATTTTACAAAACATAAACTTTGTCTACGAATTCTAAAAATTAAAATTAAATTCATTGATGAATTATTATATTTCCTTTCTTGTAAAAGTGTCGTCCTCAGATCAGAGCTCTGATCTGAGATGTCGTCTCTCGAACTTAAGCTACTATAGAAGACTAAAACGGCTTACTCAGTTCCTTTCTTGGTAGAAGTCTTATAAGGCCCGAGTTAGCAGTAATGTACCTAAATCATTTGTATTTATATTGTTTTACCTAAAACAATAAAATTCCGCAATCTTAACGATAAAAAGATCAGTTTATGTTTGTTAGGCTCTGGTTAATTAGGTTTTAAAATGTTCAGCCAGGTTTGTTATTGAATTGACTAATTGGACTCTTAATTATTATGAAAAATTAAAATTCTCCAATTATCCTTACAAAAACTAGTCTCTCCATATGTAAACTTGTATTTTTACAGTTCCTTAACTGGCTACTTGCTGTAACACTGAACTTGTAACATAATACTTATGCTGACTTACGTCTAGTTACTTCCTGCAGTTTTGTTGGTAATAAATAAGTCCATTGCATTGTCTAAGATTACAGTCCTTACGTCCAGCTGTGTCATCCTTAATGGCATTGTTGTGGAGAACGGACACTCGACTAATGCTTGTGTCGTGTTCGCTTAACGCATGGAAACTTACACATGTGCATTTTTCGCCGCAAAACTCCAAGAGAAAGTGTCCGTGTGAACTTTTTCGAGTAATGTAACTCCGGAAACTCTAAGCAAAAGCTAACGATGCGGAATTAACAAACAAACAGTCGCTTTAATTGTGCTTATTAGGAACCGGCTGAATCGGATAAGTGAAATATGTAGTAAACTTTTCCTGTCTGTCCAGCGTCATTGCGAACATTCCTGTTTACCCGTTCTCGGGACATACTTGATTTGAAACAATTTCAAAACACCAAACCGGTGTAACGCTTACTGGACTTTGCGGAATGAGATCAAAATATCGTTAAAATTCTGCAGAATAAAACAGACTTATTTTTTGTTGCATATTCATTTATTACACTTTCTTTAGACACTCGCTTGTTTTTTTTAAATATACAATACAATTAGTTGCAAAATATTCGATACAAAAAACATGCTCGTTAAACCGATGTAAGTATTCTTCAACTTTTGCCCCAACGTGGTGGAACAATAATAGGCTTACTAAAAAATCCCTGCCTACACACGCAACATCACATATCCTGTCAACATCAGCTGCCTTACGTAACTCGTCGCCAATCTGATACTGGCGATATGGAATTGCGCAGACACGACATCTGTTTTTTTTCCTTTTTTACGTTTAACAGACGGTAAACTGGCTTTCTTGAATCAGGATATGATCGTAGAGGAAACCGATGAGGCACTCTCTAGAAACAACTCTGAATTGGCAGACAGGAGAAACTTGTTTCGGTTCATACCACACAACTTTTGAATACTAAGCCTGCAGGTCGGGTGTATAATGATTTCACCTTCATACATCTGCTGAGGTCAATGTATGTTTTGTTTATACATATACCTAAATGTGTATTAATGATCAAGATTCTGCAGTGGCTAAAAGAATCCCAAAGTTCTGAAAATTACGGATGTACAGCTATCTAACTACACTTAGCAATCAAATTGGCTTAAAAGATTTTATTTCCTGTTTTTTTCTCTGGTCTATAAACAGTTCAGGCAGACAGTGAAATTATTGTATTCGTTAATTAACTAGATTCTTTAGATGTTTCTAATGCTAGATCGGTCCTTACTAGAATAGGCTATTACACAAAAACTAGCCCTCTAGTAGCAAAAGAGCAAAAGTAAAGTACAAAACTTTATCCACAGGTCCAACATTATGAGGCATTTGTCAACTACCTTAATTGGTTAGCATAGATACCATCATCACTCGACCTCACCAGACCACTTTTGCTTTTATGTTAATTATTGCTTCACAACCATAAGCGTCTCGTACTAAAACACTCCTAGTATTAACCCAATTTTTTAAATATGAAAATCATGTTCTTTATAGCATAATCATTTCTGAAGTTTGATAGACATGAAAATAAGAATGTTACCTGCTGTCTAACCCACAAATATACCATAATTATGCTTTGCACAGTTAATTAAGAGAGTGTAATTAAAATGAACACAGATTCCTGCAAAGTGATACACGTAATATACCAGCAATTACATTCGTTAATTACCAATATCTGAAGACCCCTTCCGCAAACATAAATTAAGTGAAAGTGTACCATAGATGTCACGACATAGTTCGTAGGTCGTTGGTAAATTATTCGTCTTGATCATTTGATCTTCCGCCCAATGGTTCTTCATGACATAATACATTACCGTGTAATCGCTAGTCTTTACTATCTTTTGTTATTTAATACTAACGACCCACCGCGTATTCGCACGGGTGCAATTTAACGTCATATATTTTTTTATGTTGAGACAGCTTCCTTCACAAATTCACGTTACATACGTTTATGTATTATAATTATCATTGTCACTTACTCATCCAGTACAATAAGTATTGTTGATATGCACGTCATCAATAACATTTGAAACCTTTATTACCAATGCTTATGGGCTAGATAGTGCCATATAGCGTATTAATTTAGAGACTTCGCACAAAGATGAAAAAAAGTGTATTTGCCTAAACAATAATGCTTTCAAAATAAAATTAAAAAACCTTATCTTTAAAATACAAATGTTTGTCTCCCTGACAAAGAAAGGAAATTATTGACAGGTTGCACGAACTAACCAGAACAAACATACAACCAACCTACCTTGACTTGAGACTATCAAGGGTACGCCATGTCTTCGGGATATTTTCTATTTTGATCATCGCTGGAAAAAGGTCAATTAGAAAATATTTGACATCGTGCCATGTCAGAAACGGAGAGAAATCCGTTAAACTATTTTAAACTCAAATTCTACTACTATTTAGTAGCTAGATCGAAACATCGAAAAATATTTTCATTATTATTCTTCACAAATGCATATTTTGGAATGTAAAGTGTCAATTAGTGAATGTTGCAATAATTTAAATAAGTTTGTTCTGATGTCCTTCTTTTTTTAGGATTTGCTTAACATACTTGCCTAAACAAGCGCATAGTTCAAGGTTGAAATACTCGTGTATCGTCTTGTAAAATCATCCGTCCCACGCATTCGTTCATTCAAAGCCTACACTCATTCCAATAATATTGTCGGTACATGCGTTTACTGTTAATTGATAAAGTCATTCGTCACAGCAATTTTTCTGTACTTGTGGTTAAGCTGTATCATCAGTCAGTAGTTATATCGCTTCGAACGATGTTTTTAAAGTAATAAAAAACGTTGTAAGACAACTAGCAGGAATTCATTTTTTGTTTGATCTATCATGTTGCTGTGCTAATAAGTCACCCTTCACTTTACATGCAGTGGCGATGATGAGATCTATGTAAATACAATTTAATGGGATTTCTTATAAGTGGACGACAGAGCTCGAGTAAATCCAGTGATTGATTACTCATGCGACCTGGAAAGAAAACTTCTGTAACGGTACACATCAACAAGTTGCATGTTATGATCGTTCTTATTGTCTGTTGTTTCACGACTGTTATTACAGTGACCTATCACGGCATGGTATTTAGATGGTATAGAATTGGATGGTATATTATAAATTCAGAAATTTTAGGGGGTCACGATGGTGTTTACCTTAATTTTGTGCGCTTCTTTTTCTCTTTACTTGCACTGACATACTTGGGATCAAGTTACGGAGTAATGCTATACTGCAAAATTTCCCACCGTATTGCTTTCGTGCATGATTAAGTGAGTGCGGAGGATCAGTGCATCTTATTTGAATATTGATTCGTTGTTTATTCAAATGCGAAGGTCGTTCAAATGTTTCCAAACGTGTTACGGATTCTGTCGTGAGTTTCTACGGCGTCCCACTTCCACGTTTCCGTGAGACCGGTTATTTTGATTGCTCCGTGATCGCAACAGACGTGAATTTCGTCGCAGAACGGTACGAGCGACCCGCCGTCATTCGGGTCAGAGCAATTAGTTATTTTTGTATCCACAACACAACATTCCTTTTTTTGTTTACTAGCGACCACTTCCTTCAGTAAAATATCGGCACTAATGAGTCTGTATTTAAGAATCGTCAAAAGAAGTTGCCTATTTTTTTAAACATGCATCGTTTGTGGCAAATAGAGGCCTCCTTGTAATATTATTTTGCAAAAGTAAACAATCTACAAAGGAAGTATAGCTACCTGATTTAGGCTATGGTAAGGATATAAATAAGACACATTAGCAACTTTTAATGCTCCATTACTTTCGCTGTTCAACTGTACCCATTATGCTGCTGACATATCATTCTTATAAGCCGATGATTTTGTTTACAAAAGGCAAGTTATGTTCAAATTACAATGAGTATTTACCTCACCTTTAGCGTAAATTATCATGCCCACTTCACAATTTTGGCAGTGCAGTGCTAACCTAGACTTGACGTAACCATATTAGCGTTTAAACATTCCTAATGAAGAGTTGTTTTGTTGCATTAGAACTGTTATCGCCGAATATTGCCGGAAGAGTGCACTCCGACCTCGCTATACAGCTGCATTTGTATATGTACGGGACAACGATTACCCTATCTGTTAACCCAATTTGTCTAGAATTACGAAATCTTAACGAGTTGATAGTTAATTAGTTCTTAAATGGATCGCTACAAATCAACGTCTGTATCTGTGGGGAGACTATTTTAATCGTCGTGACATCTTTTGAACAGTTTCGTCGTCACACATGTTACTGAGGTCCTTTTGCTGCACTATGGCCTCATTAGGGACAGTGGAACATTTGACCAGTGCTAGTGATGTAAAACTGTGTTCTAATGTGGAAAGTGAAGTGGTGTTACGAAGGGACTCCACAGAGAGAGTGGAGGATAAACCGAGGGCGAAGAGCTATCTCGTAGGATGGGCTCAGGTGGTGGAGGAACTCTCGTGGAAGTTAAGAACCGTGAGTTTTGGCTTCCTGGAAGCTTATGTGACTAACATACATGTTTATCATAAAGACATACGAGTATCTAACCTTCTATTGCACTTATGTTTGTAATACCTATAATTATGTGGCCTTAATTTAATGCTGCTCCTGAAAAAAGATAAAATTTCACAAATATTTAATTAGCAATGACCTTGTTGGCATAAGGAAAGTGCTACTTGTTTATCAGTTCAAAAATCAATGTCAAGACAAAAAAAAAATCTTACTTTTGCATTTTTTAAATATTTAAGATGTTTAAAGTTTCTTTCAAACTGCTAAATTTTGGCTTAATTATTTGAGAAAAGGTTTTTACATGTATTTGCTGGGGAAGTCTGATCAAATTACAGATACAATCCAGACTCCGTGAGTGCTTTTTCTTTTGGAAAAGCATTTAGACCCAATTTTTTTAGATGTAAGATAATACTTGAACATTTGTGGAAAACCAAATTAACCTAAACGCCAGAAGTGCAAGCATCCGTGAACACGACGTTGCGGTGTCAACATAACAGCTCTTACGAGTGACATCTTGTCGGCTTATAATTAAGAGGTGCTACGGACCAGATGCAAGACAGGCACTTCTGTGTTGAGGACCGAGCAATATCTATATAGCTAGTAGATACTATTTTACTGTTTCAGTTTACTGGGATGTAAACTGAACTTTCCAGGCAATAAAAGAAAATAACAATAAACGAGCCCAGTTTTCTGCTACGGCAGCCAATCTTTACGATCAATAAACTACGCAGGATACGAGTATATTGTAGTGCACAAGCACAGGTGCATTCTCTATTTCCTCATTCTCATTACACGGTAGGACAGCAGTCTAATACGACCGAAGAGAGATCTTATAAAGACAAGTCTAATATGGATATGGATTCGTATGACTGGATTCGTATCTAGGCTTTCATTACGCTTCACATGATTGTGGGAGAAAATAGTTTTCTTCAAACAATGAGTGTGCGCTTTATCTCCATACAATACTGAGTGCCATGAAATTATGTATGAATGCGATTGTAATCATACACGATTATTATAATGTAACACTCCGAAGCAGAGCGTCTTGTAACTATTGGGATCATTACATGTTGATTATACACTCGTTACATGCCTTTTAAAGATCATACGAAGTTCAGACACGTTCACAGTTGACTTAATGAATAAAAAGTTCAATAGAGCCTAATATGCAAGCGCTTTAAAAGATTCTTCCCAGTGAATTGTCACTGATAACCCCACTCTTTTTCTTAGTCAAACAACTGAACTAGATTAATAGACAATTTACAAAATATTCACTTACCCATAAAATTATTTCATTTGCCATTAACTGAGTTTTATCATTTCCTCATTATGGATGTTGACATACATGTATCTAATTATAGGCTTATATCGCTGCAGGCACTGAGTATGTGGATGTGTGATTTATCGATTGACCTTCTTATGAACGATTATATTATGATATAATCTTAAATATGGATATTTTTACCCATGTTTAAAATATATTATCGAAATAGCTTCTAATAAAGACAGAAACAAAAGAAGATAGAAGTTTATTCAGAGACAGTTCTAACAATATACAACAACGAGCAATTTTATCTCATCAATATTGTCCCTGAAAAGGCACGCACTTAGGAGTATGCTGAAGTATCCAGGAGAAACCACGATGCATGCGTGAGAGCACTGTGAAGGTGCGGCACAATAATATTCCTTTTTTTTCTGGTGGACGAGAACGTTTTTAATCACCATAACCATAGGCTAGACCTAGACCTGCGGTCTTGTGTGTGTTCCATTTTTAAAAGTCTAAGGAAGTAGGTAGCTGGTGCCTGCGTCGCGTCGTGGCGATATACGACCCTGGTAATTGATTGACCTAAACAATATGTTTTGGGACGAATGAGGTGAGATTTTTTTTATTTGGGACGGGACTCTGTGGGACGAGCGAGGCACAAATCAAAACAGCTCTGTACACCTACCCTAGCTAGTAGTTCGTGCACAATTTAGCAGTAAGCAATAAGATTTCGTATGAATATTTATCAAAGCTAGGACATTACCAAGCTGCGCCCGCGCCGCCTACGACTCGCGTTAAGAATCGGGGACAGACCGACAGACGTATGGAGATTGCTGTTAGGATTCTGTCACGTCCCAGTTGAGGAGGCGGGTTACTTGTAGGAAGACATTTGGAGAGTATCTTAAAATATCCTAGGTAAAATTCGTGAGCTCAATCTACATACACACAAGTGAAAAGTTTTGATTGAATTATTGATTGATTTCACAAGTTGTAGGTAGACGTTTGTCTTGGGACCTTCATTACCTGATACACGGATAAGAGCAATTAAATGGTGTTGTTTGATGTTCATTAACGTGCAGTATTTCGTATTTGTATTTAAAATACAAATAAGAAACTTACGCTTGACCGAAAATATGAAAACAATTAAAAATTCTTAATTATCTCCGTAAAAGAATGTTCTTTGTTCATAAAAATTATGTAAAATTCTCATTAAAGAAACAATTTGTATTGTTTTGGGAGCTGAAAGAATTTACAATACAATAATGCTGTAACTCCACTGCGTCCTATATTAAATGTCCTATAGTAAACCTATATTAAATGACCTTTGGAGATAAACTACCATGTGCAAATTACCCACAAAAATCATTCTTCTAAACGTAATCAGTTTTAAAGAATTGTGAGCGTTTTACGACCCAATCTCAATACCTAGAAACATTACGTTAGAGTTTTTGACATAATTATACTAGAAGAAACAGTCAAATACCATATATCGAACTATTTTGCACAACCATCAAAAGACAAAAGTAGGTAATGTAGAGAAAGAAAAAATCCTTTAACAGCCGAGACATTTTTTACTGTTATCTAACAGTAAATGTACTTCAACCAAGTTACACTCTATCTTCGTAGAGCCATTCCAAATACCATCAATAACATCATTGTTTCCACATCTATTTCTTTACCACAGTTGCACAGTTGCACACAGCTAACGGCTAGCGGGCGGCACACATAGAGTCGGTTATGCAACTGTACTCCCGTTCTAGGAGTGCAGTTCGCTTTGTTGGCTGCGGGAAGTGTTGTAGGCATAGCGGTGTCGAGCCTGCCGTGCTCTAAATAGATAGAGACGTTACGTCTTTGCAGGTTTGTATGGGTATGATTTTGACACAATTTTCCTATTGCCTTTGATAAGCAAGTTATACTAACTGGACTCAGCTGTCAATACGTATTGCGCTTAGAGCAATGATATTTTATAATATCATTGGCTTGGAGCGTTAGTTTAATGTTCTAAGGTTTGTCACAAACGTCGTCTTTGTTACAAACGGAACGTAGGATTTTTTATTTTTATTTAATAGGGGCGCTACTTAGCGGCTCTATGCCCCTTGACTCAATCGGGAATCGAACTTTCCCTCCTGAACAAGTACCTTTCCCTTTCTCGTCGCACCTACCTTTACCTACCAACATAGCAATTACGCATGTTACTTTAAAAAGTTGACTTTCAGCTTGTCAGTTTATCATACATTACAGCATTTACAACCGACGTTTTCATGTTTTCACTTTTTACGACAAGTCTGACATCACTCAAACAAATGACTAAACTTTCGCCGAATTCGTCCTAATGTTCGCTTTTGTCTCTGTTACTCCCGGAAGAAGTGAGTCAGACGGCAATAAATCAACATTTACACTCTAAAAGGGAGCATAAACAAATAAATACTTCTCGAGAAAGTAGGGATCCGTCCAAAATGGTTTGTTGTTGCTCCAAGTAAGGCTAATCTAATTCCTACAGATTCGAAGCAAAATCTTTAAATTTTGATATTATAATTGACTTTACTTACTGCTATTACTCGTATGTATGTTATTTCTACGGCCCGCTGGGTTGTTCACAACCTTGATTTTAAACACAACCGAAGTTTATTCTTACAGAAAATGCCTGTATTGTTTTATTAAACAATCAGGCATTTTCTGTAAACTAAGAAATAAGTAAGTATAACTTCGTATATCCACTGTATTATGGTAAATAGAGATATCTACTATACGGAATCCCAAAAATAGTTCTATCTAACTAAACCGATTAACTTCCGAAAGGACCGTCTGTCAATTGGCCACTCAAGGTCGAGAACCACTGGATGATAACGGCTGTTTCAAAGAAACACTCCAACTTATCTTAATGGATGGTTCCGTCAGCTTAATAGCCCACTATTCTAAACCTCTGGCAAATTTGTTGTAAACAATTGCTTTGCGAATGCTCTGTCTTGGGTTAACAATAAGATATAAAATCTTTTGTGTTATAAATTGAGCTGCCCGTATTGGTAAACATAATTTGTCAGGGTATGGTAAATCTTGAGGTATGCGCGCAGGGCGTGGTGGTAAACAATTGCCAGGTTGGCTCAATTTATAATGTTATAAAATGTGACAACCAAACCAAAAACCTCGCCGATTAAGCCAGTAACATAACATTGTAAAGGAAATATTATTGTTTAACCACTCAATCCCGAACCGGCACTCGGGTGCCGCGTAACAATAGATTTTCTATTGTGTCTGGTAATCCGGGGCTCGAAAGATTAAATGCAAAATTTTACTATATCGTACTTTTGGCCCTCATGTCGACATGCGTTGAGTTTAGACGAGTTCTAAAAATTTACTGATTCTCTTAACTCACGCTACATTGCCCTCCTCGGATTTAGGACATAACTTATAAAGACGAACCCTTTTCATATTCAAATTCAAAGTATCAATTTGTCCATGTGGCCTTCATCATGAATAGGATGCAGCTTTTCGCAATACATAAAAGGAATCATTCAACAATAACCGCATTCAGGACTGGTTTAGCTAACCGAAACCTGGGAGAGGTTACAATGAATTCTTCGTCAATATAACGTTTTGTACCGTGGATTTTGCTAATCTAAATATCAAGTGGCATATCAGGAAGAAAGAAAGTTCGTGTTGAAAAAACTGGTTAAATTAATCATTTCCTTATACTACTACAATAATAACTGCCCCGTCCGTTAAATCAACTGAGAAATGCAAGATTTTAAATAAATTTTAATAACGCATCCACCAAATCATCTCATCACAGCGAAAAATGAAAAG
This sequence comes from Mecyna flavalis, assembly GCA_949319885.1. Lineage (NCBI taxonomy): Eukaryota > Metazoa > Arthropoda > Insecta > Lepidoptera > Crambidae > Mecyna > Mecyna flavalis. The sequence continues at coordinate 16,998,547 of OX439426.1, forward strand.
CGTTTTACAAATTGCGTACCTACCTGATACATACATAGTTTATTTGGATAAAAATAAACATTTGAATGGAAACGATATCACAATTTTCTTCTATTGTGTCATCAACAGGTACGACCGATCTTGTATTTGGATCTAAGATTTCGCAAATTATAAATAATATATTTGCATTTGAGAAAAATCTTTCGATACTTCAATCGACAGACTTCATAAGCAGTTACAAATCTCCAGCACCGCGAACAAATCGTATACTGTTTATCACTTATTTTAAAAATCTAAATGACACTTCACATCATAAACCATTTCAATACCAATCACGTGTGCATAAGGTCGAGTTCGTTGCAACAGCCTTCCCTGGGCGGGGTGAATCACGGCGCGGGGGCAATTGCCCGCGTAAATGGTCAATCAGTTCAAGTGCGCGACGGGGTCACGGGACCATGCACCATATGCGCCTGCGCCTTGTGAAATGCAACAAGTGCCCTTTATTTCCTTATGTCAAAGTCAGAGTATGATTAATTAACCGCACCTTTGATCTTGTACACACTGAACCTTTAAGATTCGAAGCAAAGGAGGACCGATACACACAGCACAGTTGGTCTTCTTAAAAATTCATTGCTCCCATTGGCCCCGCATCCTAATACTTTGCCCTTCTTTTAATTTAAAATCATATTCAATCCGGGAACTGTACTATGCATTAATTATCGGATTGTGAAAGTGCACACTGATACAGATTGTTCTCTGTTGCAAGAACAATGGTAAACGACAGTCGTTCTGTTGTTTTAACTAACCTAAAGGCAACCTGGATTGCTAATACCATTGACCAGTCTATAAAGCAGGTTTCTCGCAGCGGCACTAGTTGTTAAAACTTAACGATGATATCCACTTTCCACGGTTTATGCTATAGTTGAATATTTAAGTTAATTAGTTATTGCTGCACTCTTTTCTCATATTCAACCAATGTTCATCTATAAGTCCTATGATAATTAAAAATACCCTTTTTAACCTATCATTCTCCGGTATTTTACTCATAGAAGTTCCATCAGACCGGCTTGAAATTGCCGTATGTTCGATATATTTTTATGTTGATCATTTTAAATATTATTTCTATTTTTAAATTTATTTAGATAATGCTAACGATTGTGACCCAGACATTAGATTAAATACAATTTTTGAAGTATAAATGGTCCCATCACATTTGTTTAGAAAGCTGAAAGAATACTCTTTATTTAAAGGACGTTAACTGTGAGAAACGTCCACAGTCCGAGGCGGATGGTATTGTGTTCTTGAATAAACATATTTTAACGAAAACCTTTCATTCCTGCCACGTAGCACGTGCGTCTTCGAGACAAAACAATGCCACAGATGTTTCTAAGGGCGAGGAGAAAAAATGTACAATGCATTCGGCTCGGTACTTACTGATCAATACGGCTGAATGTGAAGTGAGGATTCTTTAAGACTTGGCAAGTGAGATACTCTACTTTGTACTGAATATTGGATAGAATCTCAGATTCTGATCTGAGGATAGAATAGTAGATTCATTGCCTCCAGTTTTTCTTGCAATCTTTATTGGCGATTGTTGCTATTTCAATTTCCTTTTAGATAGGAAGGTACTCTACTTATAAAAAAAATATACTAGCTTCCGCCTTCGGTTTGGGTCCGGCCGTTATGCCCCCATTCCGGGTTGCCCCCGGCCGGTATGCCCCCACGTTTTAACGGCAAACTGGAACAAATTTTCTAAAAATGTGGGGGCATACCGGCCGGGGGCAACCCGGAATGGGGGCATAACGGCCGGACCCTTCGGTTCAGCCCGCCGCGCACGGGCTTGTATATTATTCTGTTACCCCGGGTAAGTAACCTGGTTCCTTTCCAAAGATCTGTTCTATGTCTGTTCCAATATGTTACAAAATTGGTTCAGTGGTTTAGATGTGATAGCGTAACAGACTTCGGCATTTATAATATTAGTAGGTATTATCAGTTGAGCTACTTTTATTAAAACTAGGTACCTCAAAATTCAGTAAATGTTACTCTACCAGACTCTTTTGCTAAAAAATAAACATTCGATTGTAAATACCCAATTATTTATATTTAATTCGTCTTTCAAGCATCTGTAGCGCAATGGGCAGTGTCTTCGTAATAAAAAGAAGACCGCACTGTCATCTCAGCACGTGCTTCAAGTCATGTCTGCAGAAATATGATAACAGATGTTCAAATAAAACCATGCAACAATACTCTGCCTAAGACTGTCTGTGGAAATAAGATGAAAGATTCAAATATCCATCATCTGGCTTAGCAGGTGATGCTCTACTTCGTGGGAAGGTGGAAAAAATAGAGTAAAAAGTGAGCCAAGTTAAACTACGAAATAAATTATGTGTTGTGCATAGAATTAGTATGGTGTTGTGTCTGTGTGGTATAAAATGAAGCTTAACTTGCACGGTAAATTATTATTAATACGCCCTTTGAACTAATTTACTGTAATAACGAGTACATTTAGAGTTTATTTTACAAGTTTTGAGCTTAGAATCTGAAATCAAAATAGAATACTTACTATTTTAGAAGTAGTAACAATAACTTCTTACTTATCGGAAAAATTTATTATAACTAAAATGTTAATGAGATACATACGGGTTATTTTGTATGGAATGCACAACGAGCATAGAAACATGGTTTTTTAATTATTTTACACACTTGACCGATGCGACGTCATTTGGAATAAAAAGTGTAAAATAAAAAATATCCTGTTTTTAAAAACCTGCTGCTTCCATAGAAATCGGCTTAAATTCTAATAGGTAAGTATCCTAATATCCTTAACCCAAGGAAAAGGAAGAACTTGGCGTATACTCCAGAGAGCCCTTAGCACTTTGTACCCACACAGCGACAGACTACCCATCGTAGTTGAGGCCGCACATAACTACAGCCGCCCTTTACGACAACCGCGGTACGCAGGGGACGCTGCTCTACTTTGCGGCCACTTTTTATTACCAGCAGATTTAGGTCGTTTCGATAGCTGCAGAATTAAATTTAATATACACCGCTTATATGGCTTGAGCGACGAAGTGTGTTTGTATGATGTACGGGTTTTACCTACTTTCTATGGCACGAGACTCTGTTGTTCGTTTTTAATTACTTTGTTTATGTGATTGCAGAAACAATGCACACAGCCTTTTTACAGCATACCTTCTGATCGTGTTAAGCTTTTACATTACTTGATTGCGTAGGAAATAAGACTTTTTATTAGTCACACAAAAACATGTCTAAAAATGAAGAATTTTTATTGTGAATATACGTAATAAGTCTGTTTAATTATTCCTTTAAATACTAATACTTTCCCACGAAAGCGCATGAATAACGAACAAATGTGAATATACAAATTGAATTTAGTATTTTTATTTCATTTTTGTCTGGCGTAAAAAAAGGAATTTCAGTAATACTATATTCACAGTAAACTAAATAATACTGAAATTGGGAAAAAAGGATTTCTGTGTGTAAGTGCTTAATTTCCTACATACCTATTCTTTAGTAAATCCATATACATAAACACTGAAATATTGCTTGCTAATTCAGAATAAAAAGTAAAAATTGACCCATTTCCCCTTCAAAGTAGAGCATCCGTCGCCACTTCGCCAGCCTTACCGCACAAAAGTAGAGGCAACCACTTTTTTTACGATCCCAACGTATTCCCGCGCCCCTTGCATCCCGCCAGTTCCTTGTTCTTACTGCGCAGACGCAGCATGTGCGCCCGACACCACAGGCTGTTTTCAAACTGCCGCGATACACGAAATAAAACTACAAGCCCGTTTCGAGTGTCGGAGAGAAGTGAGAACTACAAATCGTTTGTAGTGTCGTTAAGAAAGTGATGTGTGTCATTTGTGATGATCAAGTTTCAGAATTTGGGAAGTATTGGATTTCGGTACGAGATTAATTTAAAGAACTTAATTTTGTGTTTTATTTACAACAGTGAACTTTATAGTGCCACAATTCTCTCCTAATTACATATAACTACAATTTTTGTCATTCAAAAAAACTACAATCTGTTTGAGTAAAAACTACTAGTGTCACACGTGTTTTAAAGTGTCGTGGAATGCGTAAATGACAGTTACTCCGGATATGGATACGATAAATATAATGTTAAAGACAGGATACAACATTATTAAGGACTTTTCAGAGCAACACAAACCTGTAAGTAGTTATTTTCGTAATGAAATGAGTCTGTTACAGTCGAGCCTAAAATTTTTATTTGTTTATGTAACGGTTAACGTAAACTGAAACACGTGTACCGATTACTGACCCTCTTGAAATCGTAAAATATCTTTTTCAACGAAATGTTAAAATATTGTTAATAAACACACCCTGTCCATTTGCCTTTCCCTAAAGCTTAATTTTCTGATTAATACATATTTTTGTAAATGTGTTTTCTCTAAAACCCCTTTCGAAGGCAAATATCCAGTAAAAATAGTCGTATAAAATAAAAGCTTGCTTTTTGTGACCGAGAATGATTGGGGTCAAAAAACATTGATCCTTTTAACATACCTGTAGGATGAGCTATAAAAATCTTCCAGAAAGAAGTATGAGTTTGTCAATTCGTTGAATTCGGCTCCTCAGATTAACTCACAGCCGTTCGACCGATATAGTGATATTTTTTTAATAGGCTTTTATTCTGGTAAATTCAGGTCGCAAAACCTTTTTAGGCGTCTGATTTTTATGTTATCTGTAGGTTTCGTCAATTGACACCAAATTTAACTGACATTGTCACAACAAAATGTTAAAAAACAATGATTTACAAATTATAAAATTATCCACTTTCTCGACCAGATATCAATCGAAATTTAACCGTACACAGTGCCGTTACTATAAGCTTAAGCTTTGTAAGTAGCAGAGTTCATAATAATTATCCCACTGGCCTCCACCTGCCTATACCACATGGTCTACGTGCAAACGATTTTAACGGAAAACATAGCAATAAGCCTATTATATCTAATTATAAGTAACTACAACTTGAAGGTATCATAGCTAGCTATTTTAATATTCTATTATGAGTTCGTGTTTAAATGCAAGATGTTATTTTAAAATCTCTATCTATTATCCTTACGCCGCGCGTATTATAATGGACCTCAGTGATTATCCTGTATTGCATTTGCAGACTGACAATTTCAGAAATGCCTTTTAATTAACCTATTCATACCGATCTTACAAACAGATAATTAAACTCTGTGCATTAATAAGTGAGAGACACTGCAAATTAATAAAAATATTTTATCGCAATATACACAATATTCTCAAAATATTATCATGCAAAGGATCATCACTTACCATTAGGTATCACAAAGGTTCGCTCGCCTCCATATTTCATAAAAATTACTAAGGTCAAATCAGATCATTAAATCCACCAGCACCTATCTATCTATTCAGCCCGTGTCCACCCACGCATATTTTACAAAAAAATCCTAAACTTTTAGTGAATTAGGAAATAGAGTACAATCTCTTACGTAATAGGAAAACCACCAACTCTGTGAGGAAAACATACGAACGAAACGCTATCTTAACTGGTGTAAGGGTTGAGCCCACATGATTTCCCTCCGGGCCGGATATTATCCGCGACATTGCGCAGCGCCCAACTATCAAAAATAACATCGTAGTATTAGGTAAGAGGCAAAATATCTACTAAAAACAGTTTTATCAACGAAATACCTTTATAATATCGGTAACAAACCACATAATTACGTATTTTGATATAACAAGTATCGATACACACATATCCATGTAGGTATTTAAGATTTCCTACGGTCCTGTGTATCAATACTTGATAGCAGTGACATGGTTTGGAGAAGAATTTTAGTAGAAAGTACTCGAACTAAGAGTCGTTTTTATTAAAGTAGAGTAAGAATAACAGGTACTCCCTTAATCAAGTGCACCAATTAGTAGCAGTATCCATAATTTTCATACCAGCGTAGCAAAATGAGTCTCTGCTTCCGAAGATAAATTTGGGGCTCCTCTTTTATCCTCGACATGGAGCTCGCACAGTTCCTTTATCACCTAGTACCCAAACCTTTAACTGCTCGTCGGCCACTTTAACCATTTTGTGGTTAACAAAGAACTTTTTCCTTTTTGTATTAGGTATTTCATTATTCATATATTGAAGTCCATGTTTCTTTTGATCCAGATGGAGACTTCCGGGGGTTCGGAGAGCTCGGGGGGAGAGGACGCCGAGGCGCGGCGGTCGCGGCGCGGCCACGTGCTCGCCGAGCTGCTGCAGACAGAACGAGTCTACGTGCAGGAGCTGGGCTCCATACTCTCCGTGAGTACTCTTCTCTCTTTCACTCTGTCCACGACTGCCACTCCACATTGATGCGACTATCGCGCCGGACCGTTTGCACGTAATTTTTGCTAGGGAATTCCAGTTTTGGTGGAAGTTGAAATCTCCATACTTCAGAAAACGTTAGGTACGTACCTAATTTAGGTACGTACCAAATAAGTAAACTTTAATCAGTACAGGTCATTTAAAATATTATTTCACTAATGATGAATAAGTATTGAATATGATGCGCAAGAGAACAAGGAATGCAATTGCATGCTCCACAGGTGTGAACACACCTAGCGAACTCATTTGTGCACTATAAATCCTGCGTATTTTTTCAATTGTTTAGTACCCGAATAATGAAAGGACAAACAATAATATCAGTACATACTTTCATAGAGGTGGGTTACAGAGCAGCTGCAACATTAAGACAAAGCCTGTTGTTGTAAAAAGCTGCTTATTGGCTTTGACCCTTTTTGGTGATATTTTAGCCGGGCAGGACAATGTCGATGTTGTTAAACAAAATGAAACTTGCATCTCCAAAGATAACTTATAAATAATTTAATTGGATAGTCATATTCTGAAGAAGACCGTCCGTCGTCGTAACGTCGACTTTATTAAGGTTAAGAGCAAACATAAATAAAACATTCACATCTTAGACACAAATAAATGACATATTCTCGTTACTTTCTTCGCCGATAAAAACAGTGCTAAACCATATTATCCACGTAACGGGCGGATGTTTAGAAACGCTAACGTCTACGCATAAATGATATGCTTCACTCCGTGTTTTCTATACGTATTTTACGATCTATCGACCACATGGTCGATGAAAATTGCGCTATTATTTACGATTTAATAGTCGAGTAACCACGAACTGCTCAAGATCGATGGGAATAAACATTAAACAATATCATTTTAATAGTTTTTATCATAATTTCTACATTTGTAGCACTATCAGATTTGGAACTTCCAAATATTTTTGTAAGTTTAATATTATCTATTGAATACTAAAAGTTTCATATCAAACAAATCAACCAATGCTATTAAAGCTGTAATATTTGTTTTGTAAATGCAATAACACCTGAGTCATACCGTGATCACGGCTACTGAAAAGTAGTCGAAACGTCGGGTTTTAAATTTAAAAATTTCATCTCTTTAAAGTTGTTTTATTTTAATGAATGCAATAAAGTTCAGGTAAGGGAAAACAGTAAAAAAAAGGAAACACCATAAATGAGTTATGTCACAGTCGATTAGTTCAGCAAAAGCAAAGCGCGTGCCATACGCGCTCTGAAAATTAAATATGCCGTTGAAACGTAAGTGGCACAAATGCACCGGGTTCCGCCGTCGCCAGTCACGGACGCGGCCAGTTAATGCATGCAGGTGCATCTGGTGCGCGAGCGCGCGCCGCCGATGCAGCGCAGGCGCACGCACCCGCGCCCGCGCTCCGCCGAGCGGAACGATATGCGCCTGCCTACTGCACTCTGCTGCAGTCTCTCGAACGCGTGTTACACTTCGTCACGCTCTGCACCATGAAATATGGAAAATATGACCTCCATAAATCTTCCGCGAACCTCAGCGTAGGCACCTCCTACTCTTGGTACTACAGAAAAAACGACAACCCCACCACGCGAAAGAAGAAGCGCCTCACCAGAACCGCGTCCGACTCCACGCTCTTTAGCGACTATGCAAATCAGCTACCGCTTTTCGAAAAAGATAAGTACCGGAATAAAAAGTGCAAGAAATCTGTGAGTGACGTCGGGAAAAGTTCACGTGTCAAGTGTTCCCCGCACAATTTTAAACCTGTATACATGGAGCCGTTCATTGGAAACTTCTTTTACGGCAAACCATTGCCCGGCTACGAATGTTCTGAAAAAACTGAAGAGAAAATCACGTATCTGCCAGATTCCGATGCGGTCACTGCCTCCGAGGACAACACGGGCGAGTCGATGACGACGGCTCCAACTGTAGTCGATGGACCTGAATTTGTGCGGAATCCTCTTTATGGATGCCTGGAGGCTGATGTGCAAATACCAACACCAGAGTATTCTTCTACATCCGCTGCGTCAAAAGACTCGCAATTAAAATCTTCTAGCTGCACGGAACTAAGACAAACAATGTGCAACAGTAAAGAACCAGATGATGTACTATTGACGATTCTACGAGATTATAAAAGGATAATGAAGGAATGGAATCACACGATCCAGGATCACTACTCTACCGAATCCCACTGCAGTAAACGAGGGTCTACGATGTGCAGGAGAAGCAATACTGACAGTTACGTTCGCAGTTTACATTCCACGCTATCATGTAGGAAGCAGAGCCACTGTATGAAATCTATAAGCACCAATACTTACACATCGCGGAACTGCAAGCGATACCAAATGAACACGCCACATGATAGAAAGAGTCAGTCACTGAGCCGTAATCAGACCTTTAGCAACTGGACGTCGACTCTGCAGAAATTAAAGAATAAAACAAAATTTTGGAAAATTGAGCAGAACTTTACGTTGTCGGAATGTGAGTGCTTGGAAGCAATCTACGAAGACTACGACAGACGTTTGCAAGACTGGTGTGATGCCATCAGCAATTGTTCATCTTTGATTAGTTCGGTGCGGTACTGCTCTGTTGATTTAACGCATTTGTTGTGACTTCTCTAAACTAAACAATAATACCAAGTCAAGGTCTTAACCATCTTACAATTTTGTGTGAATATAATAGTAACATATTAAACAGTATGAAATAGAAGCGTTTCTAATAGTAACATATTAAACAGTATGAAATAAAAGCGTTTCTGCTAATATACACTATTCATTATGATTGTAACGCCTTGTTCGGAATGTGGTTTTTAAGAGGACAAGGATAGCTACGCTTTTCAATGATAAATTATTATTTATACATTTCAGTATGAGCAAAAACGAAAATAAATCCTTAACCGATCTAGATCTATAAAACGTTAACTGTACGTGTACTCCCGGTACGAAAGTATTTCAGTATTGTGCTAAATTAACATTAGTATCAGAGACAACAATATTGTTTAGTTTGTTTTGACGACCGATTTTGTGTCATGATAGAAAAGTCAGCTTCTACACCAGAATTAGCTCTAAATAATACTTAGGTAGTCTTGCTAAATTTTGGGATAGCGCTGTGATTAAAATTAAGTGAGTACTTTTTTTGTCAACAGGGTTACAAAGAAGAAATAGAAAAGCCAGAGAACCAACACCTCCTGCCGTCGACACTGGTTGGACAAGCCGACGTGTTGTTCGGCAACCTACACGAGCTCTTCACATTCCACCAGGATGTGTTCCTCAAAGATCTAGAACGATCGATATCGGCGACAGAACTCGTTGCGCTCTGCTTTGTTGATAAGGTAAGAATCATTTTACAGTTGTCTTTTTAGAAGTATGTTTTTTAATTGTGTGTGTGTGTGAAATGATTGAAGTTTTGTCAAAATAACACAAGTGTTCAAGCAACTTGTGTTGCAGTCTGGATTCATAATATATGCGATGTCGTTAAGTTTTTTTTTCTAACTGTATCTATGTCTTGTTTTGGTGCAATACATACACTCAAAGCAATGATGATGATGATGAAAAAATCAAATAATGTTTGGCAATGTAGTTATACCCTGTATTTATAGTCGTCAAGATGTAATGGGTGTTTAAACTATCAAACCTCTGATCACTTAAGGTTTCTTGCCATTGACAAATATTTCCAATAACACTAACATGCTGTCAAAACGGACCTATTACATCTTAACGACTAGGTACATATTCTCATTAATTATTGAGATTAGCACTATCCCCGAGACTCTTCTAGTTAACAATATTATGTCCTGCTTCACCAGAGGGAGACGTTCTTCCGGCTATACAGCTACTACTGCCAGAACATCCCGCGGTCGGAGCGGCTGCGCGAGACGCTGGTGGACACGCACCTGTTCCTGCAGGCGTGCCAGCTGCGGCTGGGCCACAAGCTGCCGCTCGCCGCGTACCTGCTCAAGCCGGTGCAGAGGATCACCAAGTACCAGTTATTGCTTAAGGTGAGGTTACCGTCTATACAGCTACTACTGCCAGAACATCCCGCGGTCGGAACGGCTGCGCGAGACGCTGGTGGACACGCACCTGTTCCTGCAGGCGTGCCAGCTGCGGCTGGGCCACAAGCTGCCGCTCGCTGCGTACCTGCTCAAGCCGGTGCAGAGGATCACCAAGTACCAGTTGTTGCTCAAGGTGAGGTTACCGTCTATACAGCTACTACTGCCAGACAATCCCGCGCTGGGAGCGGCTGCGCGAGACGCTGGTGGACACGCATCTGTCTTGTAAATGTCTGCGCGTACACATCACTTTTATTCAGCGATGAATTTTTATCTGTTAAAAATAATTTCTGTATGATGAATATTTTTTGAGAATAAAGTGGTAATAAGATTTACGAAGTTTAACATAGTACGCCCCCACTAAATTAGTATAATTTAAATGCTCGTATAATTTACGAGTAGGAAATTGCAAAACAATTTCTATAAAATTGCTTTTTATAACGTGAATTATTATGAAATAAATTAATTAGCTTGATATGAATAATTTATTGACCTAATTGCTTTAGTTGTTTTCCTTTCGAAAGTAAATACAATAGACAGGAAATTCCCCGATTGCTCATAAGTTTGAGGAAATTTTAATTGAATTTAAGGAAATTTCAATTGAATTTTGTAGATTAACCTGTGGTTTTTCTATTTTACGACATGACTGCTACAAAATTTATTCCATAAAGCATAATAATGAATAAAATGCCATGAAACAATAGTATCCAACTACTCCTTATAGACATAATAGACCCGTTAAAAACAAAGTTCATTAGAATTTATAGTCCAGATACGGTTACCAGGTACGATTTTAGATGCATTACAAATACAAAAAATATGAATGATATCATTAATAAATCGTATCTTATAAAAATCGTGCTCTTAAACCTGCTGCAAATGTCAATTGCTTTAGGTATGAATTTACTCCGTCCCGACATTGAATGAAGGTCGTCATGAGACCGGTTTGATCTTGACACCTGTCTTAAATCTGCATATTTCATTGCTTTAAATAAGTTAGTACCTATCCATTAATGTTACTAAGATGTTATTTATTATATAATAAAATAATTCAATATTCAAATATTTTGATTATTGTGATGCTATTAGTTACATAGCATTCCAGCCAATCCTCATTGTCGCTCTTTGTTGTGCTGTAATAATTTAGTACTTCCAAATATTCACCGCAAGCCATTGTCTGTTTTTATTCATTTAGTTTTATTTAGCCACCAGCCGCCATTTACCACTGCTTTGCAACTAAACAAATTAAGTTAATAATTAGCACAGGAGAACTATATCAAAAACGTTACTGGATCGATACAATTAAAAATGGAGCAAGTATCAGACATATAAGACAATATATTTTCGGCAGGATCTGTTACGGTATAGCGAGTGCGGCACAATGACGACAGGGCTACAACAAGCGCTGGACTGCATGCTAGTTGTGCTCAAGTGTGTCAACGACTCCATGCATCAAATCGCCATCACTGGCGTACCTGTGAGTATATCCTTTTTTATATGTCTGTGCAATAGAATAGAATAGAATAGAATTTATTCACACATAATGTTCAACAAAAAGCAGTTATGAATATGTCATAGCGTCAAGTTCGCTATTTAGAGGTCAGCTATATTAACAGTCAAAAGTTTAGGCCACAGTATTGCACCTTGTGATACTCCTCTCTTTTTTTTTCAAATGTTTTAAGGAACTTATATCAACTTCCTATTGCCTTTGCTATTACTAATAGATATTTATTGTTGTGACTTGTGATACAGGTAACTTAGAACAATTGTATCACAAATTTAAGAGCAACAAAGTCCAAAGCTTTACATAATTCAAGCTAAAAACGAATTCCAGGTGGACTTAAACCAGCAAGGCGAGCTGTTGATGCAAGGCTCGTTCCTAGTGGTGTCGGAGAACAAGCGCGACCTGCGCCTGCGGCTGCGGCCCCGGCGCCGGCACATCTTCCTCTACGAGAAGGCTATGCTGTTCTGCAAGCCCGCCACTAAGAACAGTCATAACAAAGCCACATACCACTTCAAGCACGATTTACAGGTACTTTCTATATATATAAAACTCAAAGGTGACTGACTGACTGACTGACTGACATAGATATCTATTAACGCACAGCCCAAACCACTGGACGGATCGGGCTGAAATTTGGCATGCAGGTAGATGTTATGACTTAGGCATCCGCTAAGAAAGGATTTTGATCAATTCCCACGGGAACGGGAACCACGCGAGTGAAACCGCGGGCGGACGCTAGTTCTACTCGTACAATAAAAACATAAACAAGTCTTAATTTTACAAATATCATACAATAATTTTGGTCGAGCAGCAACTCTTGATCAAGTATTTATGAACTACTGTATTTCAGAACCGGTCTGCAAAGCTCGTTTGATAATAAGATTTTAACTTTGCAGGCTCCGTGATTTTTAAATTGTGTTTTTCTAAGCATTTTTCTTCAGCTTTTAGTATGATTTACGAATTCTTTAACTGTTTGTTTATTCAAGTATTAGATCCCTGGTAAACTCCAACGATGTTCTAATAACTGAGTTATTTGAATAATTAATTTTCACAGATGTCACAAATCGGGTTAACGGAGTCTGTGAAAGGCGACCCGCGCAAGTTTGAAGTGTGGCGACAAGGACGGTCAGAGGTCCACACCATCACCGCCCCCACGGTCGAGGTGAAGCGGGCGTGGGTGGACCGCATCAAGCGAGTCCTGCTTGATCAACTGAAGGAACTTAAAGGAGAACGCGTCAGGCAATATGGAGCTCAACATCACAGGTCAGTTTGTTCTACTTCTAATTTTGGCGCCCAACGTGGGAGTGTTATAGTAAAAAAAATTGTTTCCAGAAATGGCTTTGAAGGGACCACTATAATATTATGATCAAAATATTTTAGTTATATTTTTCCATGATATTATCTTCAATTAATATTTTCAGAACTACCTTACTGTTTTATAATAATTAACTTTACAGTCAGATTCTTTAGCTAATTAAACCAGTCTCATGATTGTAAATACACAATTCAAAAGAAAACTTGTTGGTGCCCAACGTGGGGCTACCATTATTGCCCGGGTGGACTCTCTGGAAAGTTTTTCACGTTGGCATTATTTAATATATCATAACTTCCAACAGAACGTTAATTCAAGCGGCGTCATGGGACATGGGCCCGCCGGCTGCGCAGCCGCGGCCGCCGCCGGCCTCGAACCCCACGCGGACGGCCTCCTGCGACATGCACGACGAGCCCTGCTGGTCCACCGACCCTTCCGACGACGAGGAGGAGGAGCCCGACCACGCGCCGGTATGTACTACTCGATAGATATGTGCCGTGTTGATATGGTGATAAGGTTCACAATTGCATTGCAAGATTTAGATTTTTGGATTCGTACACAAGGCTACGCAAATCTTCGATACTCAACAATTTTAGTCTTCAAGCGCGAGTCGCGGGACGATTGTTGGCGACGCGACTCGTGTACGAACCTCAATGGATTTGAATGGTGGTGGGGTCGCTTGAAGACTTAAATCATTGAGTATTGACGAATTGCGTAGCCTTGTGTACGAATTCAGAATGCGGTATTTTCCTTAGCATGTAAACTGTTATAGGTGACATCATTATAATAGGCCGTTACTATCAATATCTACGATGATGATACATGCTTTTGGTTTTTTAAACCAAGATAGAAATTGAAAACCGTTATAAAACCACTGACAGTAGAGCAATTTTGAATTTTATTACCAACGTTATTATTTGCAAAACTTTTCGAATTATGTGTGCTATATGCGTTGTTGTTAAAATAAGGTTTGGCGACTTTTGATAAAAGTGCGACGCAGATAAAAGGGCCTATTGAAAATTAAATTTATATGACATTTTGTACTACAATTGATCAGTAACTAGTTAATCTCTAAAGACTTGGGGCTGAATGGTTAAAAAGGGTGGCGAGGTGGAGGTCGCCAATAGTTGCAAATATTTGCTATATAAGGGTTATATGCCAAAATTCTTATCCTTTACACTGATGTGATAGAATAATGTGAAGGTTAGTTCGGCGTAAATATTTGCATCAGCTTTACGCGCCGACGGATAAGCGAGGGCATCAAAATAGAAAAATTTCCTTGAATAAGTGGAGCTAATTCAATAATACATAGTCACTTTTAACTATATTCTGGCTAAGGCTGCCGCTGGCAGTTACGTAATTTAGCACGGTTACGTAAGTCTTTGTAAATTCAGACTAATTTCCTAGTGTAAGTTTCTTTACAGATTCTTTAGCTATTAGTTTAGTACCTAATGTCAATAATAATAAATTGTACCTTACCTATGTCGTTGAATGTAGACGTCCTCGCCTACTTTGTACTAACAACGAGGTAGTTTGGCGCTTCCATGGGGTAGCTTTACTAAACGCGGGTTTAGAGATTAATGCCAACTAATTTTGGGTTACAGTGTTGAGTGAAGTGAGAACCACTCTTTATGTAAGTGTAAAGTGTATTTTTAAAGGAATGCGGGCTGAATAGTCACGGGTAGCGCATGACGACCGCTGGCAATCCGATTGCACATAACGCTTCCCCGTGTAACATCAACATGTACAGAATAAGGATGCCGGATAATAAAAAAGAGGTGGAAAACGTCCCTTTGACAATCCGAATCAGAGAATTTGCCGTATCGTTTATAATCAAAAGATACTTTGATATTGCAGATTCTTTCGTTCGCATTCTAATTAGTAACGTCCTGCCCTAGTCCAAGATTCACGCCGTCTCCGCCTAATTAATTTAGCAAAACCCACCCGTCATCGCTTCTAATTAGTTTTTTTACAAATTGAATTAGACACTGGCACTGAAACTTGGTTTAGTTATGCACGGTCACGCAGCACCTCACATACAAATACACAATTAACAATCTGAGGTGGCCATATTCAAATATGGCGTCGTGTCGTAACGCCATTTTGTGATGTGAGTTTCAAAATGGCCGCGATCTTTTAAGTTGTATTGTTCTACAGGTGACGGAGGCCGTCGGTCTCAACGGTACCATACACAGAATGGTACAGTTCTTTTCTGTATCGGGCTCCGCTCAAGCCACGTCCACGTTTTACGTGTCACAGTACTGATAAATATACCTTTACAAGCTAACAGCCAGTAGAGGCCTTGTAAATACAATGAAAAAGAGACTGATTAAATATCCAAAGTTTAACCAAAGAGTTCGACATCGAACGTGGATATTTCAGTTATACGCAGAACATTAACTATCGTGTAAGTCATGTTTTGTTTGTTATGTTTCTCATGTCAGTGTGCTTTTTGGTTTTAATTGAGCGCTTGCTTCAATATGTACGATAAATACAGTTTCCAGTGTACGTTATGTTTATTATATTTTTAATTTATCATGATATATTTTAGACCTTACATTCATTTATTTGTTATATTACATTTTATCGTTTATTATGTGCTTGTTGTTGTCGTAATAATATTGACGTCATTTCATTTTATTTATATTTTTTATGCCTATCAAAAGTATTTTATGTGGTCCCAAATATTACTTATATAAAAAAAACATCTGAATGAATGCAATTTAATGGAATCGAATACATATTTAAATTACAACACCCAGAACACAAATGAATTTCATGGTATAACAATTCAGGTGAATTTATAAATAAGAATAGATCTAAAAACGTAGGTACAGTCAACAGCACGTCAGACGTAACACTTTGGACTTTGTACCGCTCTTATGTCGGGGGCATAAGCGCTATTATCGAACTGCAAGTGTACATACACATATTTTAAACGATCAAGATATGAAATTGTCTAAAAACGCCCTATAATTTAACTAACGTCATTTAGAAATACTATAGAGCTTAGGTGCTGACCTATAAGCTGATATGAAAATTGGTGAAACGGCCGCCTATTTTACCCCTATTTACTATACAGTCAAGATTATACCGTTGGTAAATCTTCAACGACCAGCAGCTCGCAGGCGCATCTTGCCTCGGACGCAAGGCCCCTGATATTATTATACCATGTGTTGCATTCAGCACAGCAACGCACGCGCACGGCATCGCTTGCATCACGCCACTGGTTGTGCGGCTCTTGATTGATAGACAATTCGTTGTGTCACAGTGTGATTGTTGCTCTTTTCGGAGCCCCAGTTTCGAATCGAACAGATCTATTAAATAGTCATTTTAAATTTTATCATATTAATATATTTACTATTGAAATAGATTTTTACTGAATCTTTGACTGAAATGTTTTATTGTACATATATTTGTAATATTTTGTTTACTTTAAAATGGCTAATGCAACACGTGTACTCTCACTGAAAAAAACGTTATTTAACTAAAGAATTTTTTCTCCCATTAGTGACTGTGATCTGTTCGATGAGTCTGTGGCTTTTTCGAAATTTGTTTTTAATACACGTTTCCGGCTTCTTTGCAAATGGTTGTTGTTTTGCACGCGTTTTGGACATTCTATGGACGTGTGAATCTAAAAACTGTTAGAAAAGTGACTAGCTACTATCTTTACAAATCTGTTTCACGAATACCTCACTTACTCTGTACCTATGAAATATATAATATTACATAAGTTAATATATTATTTCTCCTACAACACGTATTTGATATACAATACCGATCATCTTATATAAATATCTGCAGCTTTTACATACAGAAAATATAGTTATGATGAAATATTATAAATTATATGTCATACAAAATCGCTTTCAAATAACATGCATGGCATAGCAAACAGTGAAGCGTGCTTACAACTCTGCAAGTAGTCAAATTACACTTTTATGTGCGTAAATTAAAAAATTTGGCTATACATAAAAAAGGTTTGTGGTATCTGTAGGGCCAAAAATTGAGAGCCGTCGAAATCAGTCTTTTATTTACTTCATTGAATGATTTTAAATAATTTTATACTTCCTACTCGCAGGGTTGGCAAAAGCGCGCTTAACTGCCAAACTGATTGGAAACGCAATGAATAACAAAGCTGCTTAGGACATCTTGTGAATATGTACAAAATGAACAGACTAAACGCTTCACTACCTAACGAGCATGTTGAAGTTCAATGCAGTTTGAGCAGCGGTGATGGCGCGCATGATTTGATGTAAGCTAAATGGTTCTAAACAAAGCTAGAAACACATCACACCATTTGACACAACAGCTTAATAACGGTTTTGAAATCAGAGGAGCCTTCAGTATGGCAGTACATTGAGAGATACTGGTAAAGTGTCCCTCAATGGCATATGCCACGGAAACTGCCAATCATCTGGTGGGCTGTGAATCTAAAATAGCATAAAATGTGATTCTAGCTTCACATATCATTACCGATGGCTACTTAACAACATCAATAAACATTACAGATCAAAAGCTACATGTGGCTCTACTTTAGAATAAACTAAACTACATACAATATTACGAGATCATTGTAACAATCATGTAAACAAATGAATGGGCAGTTATCTTTATTTTCTTCAGTTAGTTCAGTCTTTCCCCTTTTAGCTTGGAAGCATTTCATCTGCTACAAATGGTACGACATATTAAAGTATTGGCCTATTTATTTCCCATTGCAAGGCCTCCATGCCTGGGCATATTTCCCGGATCAGGCAAAATTTTCGAACATAGCTCGCTTGTGATCACCAACCCGCACTTAGCAAGCGTTGTAGCGCCAAGTAATGAGATACTTATAGTCTGATACTTACTTTCTAATCATCTACCAATGTTGTTTAAGGCCGGAAGCACATTTGTGGTTCCTCTTGTTTACAGATGTGTCGTTTATCCCATCTTATAAAAAGAGATCTGCCCGTTCATTAGTTTAGTCGGACACTTGGACGCTCGGCGTACACGTTACTGATGAGTCTGTTGGGGGGGCAGGCGGTGGGGTGCGCGCTGGTCGCGCTCTCGGACTACACGGCGGTGGGCGCCAGCGAGGTCTCGCTGCGGGAGGGGCAGCACGCCGAGCTACTGAAGGTCGGCTGCGCGGGATGGTGGTACGTGCGGCTCGCTGGTACGTATCACTATGACTCGGACAGACGTTGGCTGTATGGGCTTAGATCCCTTTGCCTGCCCTCAAATCAAGTAGGTACCAAAAAAATGTCAGACTCGAGATGTGGGGAAAACGCTAGAAACGATAGTTGCCTGTCTAGCGCTAACGACTGAAGATGTGCAGTGGGGAAGAGCTAAGAGTGGAGTGGAGAAGACTAGAAGAGTTTATGTGGAGTCTGACCGTGACCTCGTTACTGTATTTTTTTAAATCTGTTTTATACAGTACAGGCATAATAATAAAGGTCACTGGATACATATACACATAATAAACTGGACAGATTCTCAAAACGTAAACCAGTTAAAATAATTCTTTATTGAAGATTGGTAAGTATCTCCACAGTTGAAAACTTATCTGAGTACTTAGCCGTTAACATTTAAGTTTATTGTTACAGAAGAGACATGTGTCTACTTGTACTTATCATAGGGGGTTGATTGACTTTTTTAACAAATTAATAACGATCTATTCAATCATGACCTATCAAACATCACTGATCATAAAATGTAAAACTTACCACAATTACAAACCTGGCAAATAAGGAATCTGTAAATACACAATTACATGATTTTACTTTTTTCTCTTACAAATAGCATGGCAAGATGTGGGTAAAACATAGCACATTTCGATATTTAAAAAACGGATTGTCTGTTTTTGTATAACTTCCACGGATTTTTCTGGACTTGATACTTGTATAACATAACAAAAATAACATGTCTACGTGTGGCAAATAAAGTAATAATAATTTATAGTACTTTTTACATACTACATTTTGATCTTAGTAAATAATTGATTTTCCTGTCTCTGAAATAACCCCAAATTTTGGTTTCCTCAAGCGAAGTGTAACTTAAAACAAATCATGGGCGCGGTTACATCGACCAGTCCCTTATGGGACCCTTTGGGCTCCGTTTTGCTTACCATTTCCAATAAACTTGGCGACCCAAATTGTCCGCGTTTTTTGGTCTCCGTATGAGATATTACGATCACTTTCTGCTGGATCCAGGAGCTCAGCTGAGTTAATACATACTTATGAAAATGGATTTAATTTAGTTAATAGAAAAAAAATTAACTTTTGTAGGAGATCTAATGCTTCCTTAAAAGTAGAAGATCTTCCTCCGAGCTAGACCGACTGTGCTCGGGGACCAAGGTCCAATGTAGGTACCATCTTTGGTTTGTTGTATAGCTAGCGGGCGGAAATAACTCTGCTAGCACGATGCAGGATCCCATACTAATTCGTGTTCGTAAGTCAGCGACTTCTGTCTTGATGTCTGTTGATCAAATTATAGGTCGCCACACTTTATTACATGAGTTGTTTGTTCCTATAGGCGGGCACGGCGAGGGCTGGGCTCCCGCGGCGTACCTCGACCAGCGCAAGACGTCGCGCTCCTCCTCGCGCTCGCACGACCGCCTGCACGACCACTGAGCCGGCGCGCCGCCCCGCCCACTCTCCACGCACGTGTCTTCAGGTAGCGACTGTACCTCCGTTTGTCAACCCGCAAATCAGTAGGATCTAACGTCAACGCTTGAAAGGAAATTAGACCAAGCGACATTTAGCTAACTTTACAGGAGAGCTGTTTAAAGTTGGGATTTTGTCGCTTAGTCAATTGTTTCTTTCAAGCGTCGACGTTCGACTTATTTCAAATTCAAGTAGGTATTTTTATGTACACTATATCCTAGTTTTGCGGATTCTTATGACAGAATATAGTCACTCGGAAGACATAACAACGTCGCATCGAGCCGGCCTTCGATCTCATTGCATTAATTCGTGAGATAAAACGATGAAGGTCCTCTTGACGCATAATTGTATAACTTTTGAACTCTTCTCCAAATTGTGTAGATATAACACACGTTTTTTTTAATGTTAATTGTTCCTATCTATCTAAAAGTCTTGATAACCATACAAATTAAATAAATACCGAAAAATTTTGAAAATTTTGTTCTTGATAGTACTTCCCTTTCGTTTTTATATTAAACCGTGTGATTGGGGATTAAAATAAAAATGTAGAGTTAAGCGGGATTTTACCCTCTCCGCACTTTAGTAGACGAGTTTACAATTTACTAGAATAGCAAAATTTGATAGAACACGAAAGATAGAGCGCACGACAGTGTTACGAGGCAAGTTGCGAGAGTAGAGGCACGAGGCGACCCTCGCGTCAAACACCCCACACGTTGTTAAAGTCAAACAAAAAAGTTTGTTAATGTATGTAAATGTTGTTCTAAAAAAAGCTTTATTGTAAATTAGTGTTAGCATAGACCGAGTTGTCGTTACGAGTATCCAAAGCTATGTATAGCGTAGGGCGTTGTTGAGTAGCCGTGACTGTTCATATTTTTCTGTACATACATTATTATTTAATTATAGTAATTTATTTTGATGCTAGACGAGCTTTCGGTGTACGTCTCAATTCTCCATGACAGTTACTGTGGGTATTGTTTTATCCAAGTATGTATTAGGGACCTGTATATTTTTACATAGTCTACGGTAAGCCATGTTTGTGTGATCAACCGTTTTCATATCATGTTTTTTCATTAAAGATTTATACTATAGTGACTCAAAAACTAGTGCGAAATCGGGTCGTAAGCCCATAACTGAAGAATGGCAAGCAATTTTTAGTTTAACTAGCTTTTGAGACACTATGCATTTATGCATGAGTGCTGTTACTAAGTAAGAGACAAAGCGTAAATTGTCATCATTTAGCGCAGGTGCATTGTTTTACTGCATATCATAAATACTTATTTAAAATTCATACGTAAATATTTATTTAGATATATATGCCTATGTTGCTATGTTGTACTAGTCGGCATATTTTTCATATTCTAAATCGTGTGATAATCATTTTTATCAAGGCTCTTATCAAAATTCCTCAAGTCGAAGCTTTTAGCTATTCTGCATATTATTCAAATTTAATGTTGTCAAAATAATTTTATTGGACTTGGCGCTATCATAGTTGCATAACGAGAAATTGTACAGTGAATTATTTTATAAATGTTTCTAAGTAATATTCGGTACATTTATATTTTTTATTAAATTTGCCAGCTATAAAAAAGTGCATTGGAAATTCATAATATTGTTTTACGAATGATGTATCTACCTAAATCGTAGGTAATATTACATGATCTAGAGAAAGAAGACGTCGTTAAGTTATTGTAATAAAATTATAGATACTATGATAGCTTCAACTTTTGGGTTTATAGCTGCCAATAGTTGCCTTTGAAATTAAATTATCTTCTCGTACATATACAATAAAAATATATCTATAATAGTTAGAAACAAAATATTTCTATACCATGAATTTGTATTAAAGCCAAACCACTCACAATGAAAGGTGGCAATAAATCAAAATGTGAGTACTGTCCACTTAGAATTTGAGGTACCTAAATACGTATTATAAAACTGTTAATCTAAACATAGAGTAAGGCGTTTTTATTACTCTATGAATCTAAAGAAATTAAACCCAGCTAGACAGGGCCTGATTTACCCATAGGCTAATTAGGCTGCAGCCTAGGGCGCGAGGATCGAGGGGGCGCTGAAATCGTGTCTTCGTATGCACTAATCTAGCATCATTGCATCTACCCTATTTATTTCAACTAGACAAAACATTAAAACTAAATGTGTGCTTGAGAGTCCCTGATTTTAACATTAAATTTTGAAATTCCCATATAAAATAATCTTCAATCTTCACGTAAATGAGGCGAATTCAACAAAAATTGCACCGCACACTACAATAGGCACTCCTCAGCGCAGCAACAGCTCCAGCTCCTTAGCTTGCCGCGCGCAATGAGACCGGCTAATTTAACAGAGAAAGAGACAATATGTACTGAAATACGCCTGAGTGTAAGCGAGTAAAGTATATTCAGCTCAATTTGCGACCGAGCGACGCGGCACACACACATACGACGTCACTTATTTTACCCATATTATTTATTATTAATATACGATTCAAAATTATATGGCTTTTCATAAAATATAATTAGTGCTGTGATAAGTGAATGAACCAAAAAAATCGATTATCGTGGCAACCATCGATTTATCGACGATAAATTATTCGTATTTTTGTACTTTTTATAAATAGTTGATTTTTATTGACAACCTTCACTTTTATTTGGTTCTAATGAAATAATTATTACACAATTATTATCCCTACAACATAAAAGCACGAAAAGGGCTTTTGTATAATCTAATAATAATTACTTAATTACTATAATTTTCAAATAAATTATTAATCAGTTATAAAAATGTTTCACTGTTTCAAATGTTTTCTCTAGAGTAAATATTTAAAAAACTCAAGTCGATTCAATGGCAAAGGAAACTAAGTTGTCTATAGCCCTTAGGCCGCGTGGCCGGACCGGCTTGTCCGATCAATCGGACCACTATGTTTTTTATTTCCTGCTGGTTCGATTGATCGGACCATCAGGATTTTTCTAATCCTTGTAGTCCTACTATCAGACTAACGACATTTTAAAAGTTCATCTTGTCCGATCCGATCGCTCGAACCACGAGACTTTTAAAAATCCTCTTAGTCCGACCACACTTCTTCTATCTTTCCTACTGGTCCGATCGATTTCAAATTGTGAGACCATAGCGAATTTGTGAGTACAAACAACTTCAACAACAATAAAGCAAACAAGAGTTGAGTTTGTGCTTTGTTTTCATTAGGTACGCTGGATGGATCATTCTCACTAGTTCCGGTCAAAAAAGTTCCGCCGGAACTAGTGAACGACAATATGGACCGGTTTCACCACCTCTGTTAAGCAGATAGTATAACTGACAGATTTTTGACATGACATTTTTGTGAAAAACTTGTTACAATATCTGACGGATCGGCTATTTGCCACTTATCAGAAGGTAGTGAAAATGGCCCTACCGTATTTTGGTTCTGAATAATCATTTTTTATGCGTCACAATTTTTTATGTTACGTAAATAAATAACAAGACGTAACTAACAAACTTACACGATTTTCAAATATAAAAAAAATCGCAACTTCATATGGATTTTATGATCTTCCTTTGTTATTAAAAAAACCCAAATAAAAAAGATTTTAAGAATTTTCCAGACGCATTTATAATTGTTATTAGTAGGATTAATTTAATTTAAAAAAAAAAACAAAAGAAATCCTTTAAACCATCACTACTTTCTTTCTTATGTTTTTATAATATTCATTTGTTTTAAAAAAATACATGACTAAAAAAATACTTTTTACTTTCTTTTGTCTTTAAAATATTCATTTTAAATAAAAGAACAAATTTTTACTACTTGCTTTCTTTTGTTTTTACAATCTTCTGTTATTTCACGATCTTAAAATGAATTTTAAAAAAATAACGAAGACAAATATCGTTGCCCGATCAATCGATTTAACAGGAAAAAAACGACCTAATTGTTCGATCAATCGGTCTCTACGGAAATGAATAGTCCCAGTAATTCGATAATCGGACCACGAGAACTTTTAGAGTTCGATCAATCGAACCAACAGGAATTAAAAAACATGGTGGTCCGATCGATCGGACAAGCCGATCGGACCACGCGGCCTAAGGGGTCTATAGAAACTAAGCCAATACAAGTCATGCTGCCAAACACGAGATGGATTTGGTTTACTACTTGGTAGCCTGCAGTCACTTGTCATGGTTTTGGTCTTATAAGTAATGCGTGAGGTTGCAGATCGATTTGAAAACTTTTATAGGTAGTATGAACCATGTTAATCATAATACTACTCTACTCAGTTCCTACTTTTAGACCCGTCCGTAACACACCTGGAGGGGGCGCGTCCTCATAATTAGCCTAGGGCGGTCAGAACTCTTAATCAGGGCCTGCAGCTAGACAGCGCACGCTCCATTATTGGAGGCGGGTGAGCGAATTAAAAAATATTGAACCTTATTACAATCACACACTTCACATTTTGGAAATATTATGTTTCTAAGTATTCTAATGAAAATTTTAAGTACACTAATATATTTATTTTTTATAAACCAATTTAGACGAAATGGCTATCAATTTTAATTAATTGCATTCAATAGCCATTTTTTCTAATCGCGACATCGCTTTTTTACCACAGTACCTGTTATCAACTATGTTAATAATATCAGTATCATTGTATGAAATTATTTTCTTTATCATAATTGCCTTTTGTATAAAGTTATGTTCATTTCTGAGCTGACCACAATTACACAGAATTTGTCCATTTTTTGTGTTTTATTTTTACCTTATTAGTTTAGATTCATCCTTCCTATAAGACTATGGGCCTGTTTCACTTCGAAAGTATGAATATTTGTGTGAAGTATTTATTTGCCAGTTTACTATTTGAATTTTATTTG
Source organism: Mecyna flavalis (assembly GCA_949319885.1). Lineage (NCBI taxonomy): Eukaryota > Metazoa > Arthropoda > Insecta > Lepidoptera > Crambidae > Mecyna > Mecyna flavalis. The sequence goes on from OX439426.1 coordinate 17,023,234, forward strand.
GAAGTATTAAAGCAGACCCTACGTCAATAGAGCATTTATTTTTAAAATGATTTAATAGACCGTTAAACATTTTATTATTAAGTAATTTTATATTTTATCATTATTATCATTCCCATACATAAATACTTACAATGTTTCTGTAAATTTATGGAGTAAGTATATGTGTTTTCTACACCTATTTGTAAGCCCAGGTTGTGCCCTGTTTTAAAATTAAAGACGCCCAAGATGCAGCATCTAAAAAAAGTGCACAAGAGCAACAGAAGGCATCGTGAAAATCATTTTGAAATTAGGATTGATGTAAAGTTTAAACTGAGACAGTTTACATGGACTGTCCTAATTAATTGTCTCGTCTGGCGAAATATTTTTTTTGGTAGTAATTATATTTTATACTTAACTATGTATAATTTTTTCACCTTCTAATCTTTGTCACCTTCATCGCTGGTGTCAGCTAAAATGTGTAACCTTAACCACTCAAACGTCCGCGCGCGTTTCGCTAGGTTGTCAGGACAGTCCGCGAGTCACGTGATACGCGCAAAATAAAATCGATAGGAGACGTATGCTAAATAAATGCTTATTACTAAGTAAATAACTCGAATATCGCAAAATGAAAAATACTAATGAAAGGCTCATTAGTTGACGATTTTTAGGCAATAGTTATGTTTGATTTTAACATTATATTCTATTAATGATCTTACAGTGAACTATAAGAAATGCTAATTTTGTCCTACTTTCAATTTAAATATTTTTTTTACTAGATATTTTTGACGTTTACAATATCAAAACAATTTTGGGTTTTAGGTAATTTAATGGCCTTTCATTTGGAACCAAAATCCCATTATAAATCATCTTAAAAATATTAAAAATTAAAATAAAAACTAAAGCTACATGATCTGTGAAATCGAAGTTCACGTATGGTAAATTGTCTAATCCAGAATGAAATATGGAATATTTCAAGAAAGTATGGTAATAACCAGGCTATAATATTAATAAGTTTTCATATTAAAACATTTAATTACGATATAATATAAGAACTTTTTAGATGTTCCAATTATTCACTAATAAAAACACAGAGTCACCGACCTATTTTTAATCCAAATTTTTACTTAAAAACTGACTGGAATCGCACATAATGTTATAAAATATGAAAATATGTAAGATTATAAATATTTTGATATACAAAACAATAATATTTTATTACTTACGGCATGATTTCTCGAATAAAATAGCTGGAGTCACTCGCGCACTGATCCACAAAAACAACAAGCAACTTGACAATTTATTTTTTTTGTAGCCATGAGCCGAAGTTATGTTCCACTTGAAATAAGGTGTGGTACATATCATAGAGCGTCAAAAACCAGCAACACTACAGACTATAAACATCCACAGCGATAAGAAAAAGAAAAAAACAATCGGCGGGCGCGAATTCTTAAAAATGTAACTGTAGTTACACGGACTGTCCTGAGGTATATGGTCTCTGTAACTGTGGTTACAGTGGACGTATGAGTGGTTAATATAATAAATAATTATAGTTAACTTCTCGATATTCGTAAGGCATTTTTTCCGAGTCCTAGAGGATTGTTTGATCAAAGTTCAAATACATTACGTATATGGCTGTGAAAAACCTAGTGATGAATTTTGAAAGTTTTTATTGATTTTCAAAAATATATACCTATTGTATCCTAACTTTATCTAATAATCTCCTTAAATAACATTTATAGTGTTAGGCGAATAATTGGTTTACCCGATTAACACATCACTATGGTCACCGCGTACGGTGCCCCGCACTAGCCGGAGAGATTGACAGATAGATTTACCGCGCTTGCAATGTTTAATGCCGAAATAATGTAAAAGATTATTAAATTGTAATTATCAAGAGAAAGGTCTTTATATCTAAAAGCTCAGAAGTGCGATAAATTACTCACGTGCGTAAACAATGTTTGTAATGTACGGCATAAACGAAACTGAAAAGTTGCACGGATTGTAATGGCGATGAAAAAGCTTTTAAAGTAATTTTCTGTGAGAATGGACAAGTAAACTATGCTTAAACCAGTTAAGTAAGCTATAACAAGTATTAAGGATTACTTTTAATCAAGATTCGACGTGTATTATTCTAAATTGGAGATTTGGATTCTTGTGCAAAATTGACAAGTTACGACAAGTTTGGTTGGTTGAAAATGTTCACATCTGCATTGAAGAGGCATGATAAATTGTGATAACATTTCGAAATAATGCTGGTTTTATTGATGGAAGTTCAGCGTGATGATAAACTAAGTGAAATCTTTGGTCTTGGTTGATGAGTCCCAAGGTCATAGAAAGACTTGCACTTATATTTCTATACCTTGGTATCCTTTTAAATAAGTTGCAGTTTTTGATACTAACTTTGACAAAATGTATCAGCACCCTAAGATGTGTACTCAAATTAAAATGTTTCTAATGTGGTAATATGAGCATTGTGATCAGAAATTAATTAATTAAGGAAATAAACATTGCCATGTTAAGGCAGATTGTTTTAAGAAGATGGAGTCAAATAAGCATTGTTCATTTTGTTAATCATCAAATAAGTGCAAGAGGCAATCTAAATCAGTGACACATTATTAATGACTTAATGGTACTAAAAAGTGAATGGATCATGATATTATATGAAATAATATTTTAGAGGACAAGACAACCTCAAGAGACGTTAAGTATTATTGAATAAGTAAAATAAGGATTAATAATTGTGTTTTAAATTAAACCGACTTCAAAAAAAAAAACAAAAAAAAAATATGTACCTAAAAACACTGAAAAGCAAAAAATAATTTTAAAAAGACATTCATCAAATGCGCTTATTGTCTAAGCCTATTAACTAAATTAAATTGTATTTTACGTGCTAGGTAGGTACCTACTAATCTGTTTGAAGTCGGTGCCAAGCCAAATAGTAGGTACCCAGACTACGTACCGTCCGCGGATTAATTAGTTACCCTGTAAAATACATTATTATTATGTATCATTTTCTTTGGATTGGCACCGACTTCAAACAGATTAGTAGGTACCTACCTAGCACGTAAAATACAATTTAATTTAGTTAATAGGCTTAGACAATAAGCGCATTTGATGAATGTCTTTTTAAAATTATTTTTTGCTTTTCAGTGTTTTTAGGTACATATTTTTTTTTTGTTTTTTTTTTTGAAGTCGGTTTAATTTTTTTTTTAAAAAGTTTGTTTATTTTTCTATTTTTAGTGTGAATAACACGTAGTGAGTAAAACTCTTTCATAATAATGATAGCGAAAATACGAGTAAAATAGTAGAATTGTATTATTTGACAATATTAGGTATTCTTCATTAAGTGTTCAGCACCATGGGTAGACCAACTAAAGACGCAGCCCGCAAGAGGGACATAAGAATTAAGAAGTCGTACCCTGTAGCTTCCATCATCATAGTTGTACCTTCCATCATCAGCTTAGCTGCAAAAGTACATGAAATAAAACTAACGGTCCTCATATTCCTACAACACTGAAAGAATTATCCCCCAACTCCTAACCATTAAGGAGTTGTACCTTCCATCATCACCTTAGCTGCAAAAGTTCATGAAATACAACTAACGGTCCACATATTCCTACAATACTGAAAGAATTATCCCCTAACTCCTAACCGTTAAGGAGTTGTACCTTCCATCATCAGCTTAGCTGCAAAAGTACATGAAATACAACTAACGGTCCACATATTCCTACAATACTGAAAGAATTATCCCCTAACTCCTAACTGTTAAGGAGTTGTACTTTCCATCATCAGCTCATCAACATAAAATTATGTCTATCGGACGCAAAAACTTGAATGGCTTCAGAAAAAACAAGTAACGCGTAGTGTGCGCCTATAAAATTTGAGGTTTGCCCTTGATTTTCCCGGGATCCCATCATCAGATCCTGACATGGTGACAATGGGACCACCTCGGAACTATGCACTTTCAAATAAAAAAAGAATTATTTAAATCGGTCCACAATTGACGGAGAAATCGACGGACATACATAAAAAAAAAAAAAAAAAAAAAAAAAAAAAAAAAAAATACATACAGTCGAACATATAACCTCCTCCTTTTTTGAAGTCGGTTAACAAAAGAACTAAATATTTTGCAAAGGTAGAATAAATTGAGTGAAACATGGGCTATATTACTAGTCTAGATGATATGACACACACACCACTAAGATGAATTTCTGGCAAAATATAATTACTGTTTTCTGGTAAAGGATGATTGGAAAATGTACATTATGTGCTAAATTTGGACATGTTGAAACAACCTACTACAAAAAGAAAATAAACACAAGTTTTGTTCTTTCTGAAAGTGTAAAGGGTGTGTCATTGAAGAGGAGAATGAATCAGTAGAATTACATAAAGTAATCATGGTGGCCATATGAGGCTTATTATAATACACTGCCGTGAGGGGCCTAAGGTGTACCTGCCGAGAGGGGCTTATTATAATACACTGCCGTGAGGGGCCTAAGGTGTACCTGCCGAGAGGGGCTTATTATAATACACTGCCGTGAGGGGCCTAAGGTGTACCTGCCGTGAGGGGCTTATTATAAATACACTGCCGTGAGGGGCCTAAGGTGTACCTGCCGTGAGGGGCTTATTATAAATACACTGCCGTGAGGGGCCTAAGGTGTATCTGCCGTGAGGGGCTTATTATGTTACACTGCCGTGAGGGGCCTAAGGTGTACCTGCCGTGAGGGGCTTATTATAAATACACTGCCGTGAGGGGCCTAAGGTGTATCTGCCGTGAGGGGCTTATTATGTTACACTGCCGTGAGGGGCCTAAGGTGTACCTGCCGTGAGGGGCTTATTATAAATACACTGCCGTGAGGGGCCTAAGGTGTATCTGCCGTGAGGGGCTTATTATGTTACACTGCCGTGAGGGGCCTAAGGTGTACCTGCCGTGAGGGGCTTATTATAAATACACTGCCGTGAGGGGCCTAAGGTGTATCTGCCGTGAGGGGCTTATTATGTTACACTGCCGTGTGGGGCCTAAGGTGTACCTGCCGTGAGGGGCGCACACTGTATTGCCGTGAGGGGCTTAATTGTGCAAGGCCGTGAGGGGCGCACACTGTATTAATAATAATAATAATAAAATCATTTATTTCAGATCAAGTATTGCCGTGAGGGGCTTAATTGTGCAAGGCCGTGAGGGGCGCATACTGTGTTGCCGTGAGGGGCTTAGCTGTGCAAGGCCGTGAGGGGCGCACACTGCATTGCCTTAAGGCGCTTATGATGCTACAATGCCTTGAGGGGCTCTTGGTATACTGCCGTTTGATGATGGTGTCTTTATGAAGGTGGATTTTGCCACCTGAGGCGGAAGCCTGAAGGAATTTTGCAGGGAGTTGCAGTAAAGCTGTCCGGGAGGAACCTACCACGGAAGAACTTGTAGCAGCATGGACATTTGGAGAATGGAGGATCCTTCGGGGACGAAGGACTTGCAGGATGGCCGACTGTTAGGCGAATAATTGGTTTACCCGATTAACACATCACTATGGTCACCGCGTACGGTGCCCCGCACTAGCCGGAGAGATTGACAGATAGATTTACCGCGCTTGCAATGTTTAATGCCGAAATAATGTAAAAGATTATTAAATTGTAATTATCAAGAGAAAGGTCTTTATATCTAAAAATAGGTACCTAATTAGACACTATTAAGATTAATTCATAAAGGATTTGGATACGTCTATAATGGAATGATACCTACCTATTTCTAAATTCTTCAAACTAAGTATAATTAATTAAGTCATCTGAAACGACAGTCAACAAAATGATATGTTTGAACACTGCTTTTTTCAACTGAGAATAAATAAACAATCTCTGTTGAAAATCTGTGTAACACAGATTGTTCACCATCGTTTCAATAAGTTATTTTTCAGACAGTAGATGTTTTTAAAGAGCATGTAAGTACAGTAAGCAGCAGATCAACCTCCTAATCCCTTTAAAAACCCACTTAAAATAAGATGCAGGTTGATGTGCTTCGGACTGCACACAAAACTTGCCTCTAGGCATAGCTCTAGAGTCTAGGTGATACCAGCTTTAACATCATTGTGCAATTTGTGCAGATACATGGGTTAAAACTTCTGCAATTAATGTGGAACCATAAAATGCGCAGCTTTAAGGTCCAAAATGTGTTGAGGAAATTCGGCATTTGCTATATTCTGTCATGTCATTGACTGTAGAAGAAACAAAACTTTTGCTATTTAGGGACATAAAAAAAAACAATTCTTTTACATAACGTAATAAAGTTAGCCGCAAAATGGTGCTGTACTTTTTCTGATGGCCCAGCGATCTAAAATGTGTATTATTTTCTAATACCCGAGGCTACCAGCTATGTCGATTTTACATGAACAGAGGTTCGATACTAGATCTTCTGTTTACGTAAATCCATGTAGGTATATTATAATTATAACACCGGAATAGGTAATAACAATACTACCACTCCTTTGTGCTGTGCGTAAATTATCCATTATTTTTAAATACCTACATACATGACTGTTATGTACACGTCATGAGTATCTTTAGCGAATTAGTTCATTGTTAGTAAACGTTTGAACTAAGCACACACAATACAATTTTTTATAGTGAAACAAAATATTTGATACATATAAGTAGTGAAAAGCTGTAACATTTTAGTTAGAATTTTGTAAGAATTCGTTTCTTAGCGTGAAACACTTAACCGATAGTATACTACGCGTCAATTTAATTGGCTTGTCTGAACATCGTGCGAGAACCTGCGCAGAACAATTTAGGTGTCAGAGAGGCGCAGCCGTGCCCCGCACCTGCGCAAGCGACGCGACCAGCTATCTTCAGACAAGCAAATTAAGTTGACGCGGACTATCCTTAGGTACTAGATTTACCTACATCCTTACCTGTAATAGTAGTGGAGTAAAAATACAATTTAATATTGGATGATTGAACAAAATTATAGAAAGGGCGGCTGGAATGGGAATTCTATTAGTTCCGATACCCGCCGCAGTGACGCTTCTAAAATTCCCATACTAATGATTTCTAGATTACAATAAATTACTTTTCACTTTTCGATTTTTTACCCTGCAGTTCAAGAGTTCACAGAACTAACCTTTTTACATCATTTACGTTATGAGGCATGAGGTTAAAAGTCGATGTTTATTTTAAACAACAATACCTACTGCGTCTACGTATTCTTACACTTTACTGTAGGATTGTATCAATCCAAATAAAAACAAAATACTGTCTTATCGTTTAATATTTTGTAGCTTTGTAGTATCTAAGAATCATTTGGTGTGAAATGTGTATGATTATGCCTTTACTCGAGCTTAACCAAACAAAAAGTACCTAATAATATTGTGTTATATCACATTATATTCGTCATTCTATCAAAAAATATGTTACTGGAAATAAATATTTCAATCTGAATTTGTATTTTATTCAGCTGGCAACTTGACCTGTTTACATTCAGTTCTGTTAGATTCCTTTCCTTAATGAGAGATGGTCAGAAAAGTTTTAAATGGCAGAATTATAGATGCAGCATAAGTTAAGAGTGCGCCCGCTCCGTGTCCTATACATAAATGAGAATTATAAGCGAGTAAACAACACATGATAAACATCTCGTAGGCGGTGTATCCCACTTGTCCCTTCTGGCGTTTGTCCCCTTGGGGGACAAATGGGATTTTTTTAAAAGAATGTCCCGATTGTCCCCTGTGTCGACTGTGGAGGGGACAGTTGGGACTAATTTTCGGTGTTTTCGTTGTATCCCAGTAGTCTCCTCTGGCGTTTGTCACCTTGGGGACAAATGGGATTTTTTTTAAATGTCCCGATTGTCTCCTGTTTCGCCTGTGTAGGGGACAGTTGGGACTAATTTTACATGATCCCTACCCTATAATGTTGCTAGAAGTGGCAAAAAAAAAAGCATTTGTTTAGATATCCTATAGGTACTTACTGTGGTTCGGATGACGAATAAAAACAACTAGCATATATTTATTATTCAACTAGCATATATTTATTATTCAATGTGTTTCTATTGATATCCCATCCCATAACTCTAGGGTTATGTTCTGTCATCAAAAAGAAGTCAAAATGCCCAAGAAACATGGGTCGAAATATTAGATTTTTTTGGCTGTCCCATACAAATCTGCTTTTTGAAATGAGCATTTTTTTGTTGTATTGTATGTAGTGTATGTATGTTAAATTAAACAATTAGGTAAATAATTGAAATGTTTTATTAAGAAATCTAAAACGTTCAAAAATAAACTCTGATATACGTACTGCCTTAAATAAAAGGTAGGATTTTTTCAAAAATAGAGGAACAAGAAAAGTCAATTAGAGGAAAATCATGAAATCAGGCATAGTTTTAGTTACGTTTTAGATTTCTTAATAAAACATTTCAATTATTTACTTAATTGTTTAATTTAACATACATACACTACATTCAATGCAACAAAAAATACTCATTTCAAAATACAGATTTGTAATTGGGACAGCCAAAAAAAATCTAATATTTCGACCCATGTTCCTTGGGCATTTTGACTTCTTTTTGATGACAGAACATAACCCTAGAGTTATGGGATATCAATAGAAACACGTTGAATAATAAATAATTATGATAGTGGTTTTTATTCGTCATCCGAACAACAGTACCTATAGGATATCTAAACAAATGCTTTATTTTTTGTTTGTTCTAGCAACATTGTAGGGTAGGGATCATGTAAAATTAGTCCCTGTTACTGTCCCCTCCACAGGCGACACAGGAGACAATCGGGACATTAAAAAAAATATCCCATTTGTCCCCCAAAGGGACAAACGCCAGAGGGGACTACTGGGATACACCGCTCATTAATTTGTCATATCCGAGCCAGTGTATAGGATATCTAACAAATGCTATATTATTTGTCACTTCTAGCGAAATTACACGGCAACATCTCAAGGAGGGGGAAACTGGGACATCTAAAAATTAAAATCCCAGTTGTCCCCCGTATCGTTGGTAGAGGGGACAACTGGGAGAGTTTTATAAAAAAATCCCAATTGTCCCCCAAAGGGACAAAGCTAGAAGGGACAAGTGGGATACACCGCTCGTAGGCGCCATAACGCCGTTTCGCCGCTTCAAAACAATGGTAAAAAAAGTGTCTGAAAGCAATGCTTATCTATAAAAATTTAAAACAAATTGTAAATCAATCGTTGCTATGCGGTGACTGGTGTGGAAGCAACGGTTCATGCCAGCACTGCGTTATTTCGCCTCTTCGCATCAGCTTACTGTAGTGTAGAAGTTGGCAGGGCAACTGGCGCCGAGAACTAACTCGATTATGTAAGCAGCTAAATGCCACTCAAGGTTAAATGCAATTATGTATTTATGTTAATCCAATTAAATTCAGTTCTGTCTATAGTTTACCTTGTGCTTAAGTTATAATACAGGTCTTAAAAAACTTTAATGTCATAATGACATTCAGTTAACAGTTTGTTTTTTGTGTACAATGAATGCACCTAAAAACCTTCATTTCAACATATCAGAAAGCAGATAAACCAACATGCTCATATTTACTTCAGTATTTCGATAATTTCTTATCTAAAGAATTATACAATCAAACAAAGTCGCATGATTCCAGTCCTGTATTTGCCCAAGAAAAATAGTCTCTAAAATAGTTTAACTATACTTTTCAATAGTATACCAAAAATAAACAACAGACATAATGAAATCACATGTAAAAACATTTGTACAGAGCACTTTTCCTTAAATAATAAGCAGTGATATGACGTTTACAGAGCAGCTTTTGTCCTGCTGAAAATTCTGCGCTTGAATATGTTATCGATTTTGCTGAAAACATCCTCAGCTGCCTTGGATGCATCTACTCTGTAGTGCAAGCCTTTCCTCATGTAATAGTCCACCAGGGGGACTGTTTGTGCATGGTATGTTGCTAAGCGTTTCTTTAGAGCATCAACATTATCGTCTGACCGCTTGACAAGAGGCTCACCAGTCACATCATCAGTCATTGGTTTCCTAGGTGGGCGAAACTCTTCATGGTAGCTGCGACCACTCGATGGGTGAATCAGTCTTCCAGTAATCCTACGCACCAAGAAACTGTCCTGGATTCCGAACTCGATTACTGCATCAAGTTCAGTTTTTCTCTTGGCCAGCAAATCATCCAACTGTAATGAAAGGAATAGTGTTTGATAAAAAGAACAAGATTAAGATAAAGTAACACTGATATGACAAAGGTAAGAATAACATAACTTTCATTATTATTTATTATTATTTAAAAAACTTAAAACTGAACAACAAAATAAAATTGTACTGATCAACAAGAGGTTTTCGTTATAATATTGATAACATAAATCACCTTCTCAGCTTGAGGCACAGTTCTTGGAAAACCATCCAATAAAAATCCATTCTTGCAGTCAGGCTGGTCCAGATTCTTATCAATCATATCAACAACCATCTCATCGGAGACCAGCTTTCCTTCATCCATGACCTTTTTCAGGCGACGGCCGAGCTCGGAGCCCGACGCCACCTCGGCACGGAGCATGTCGCCAGTGGAAAGGTGACATACGCAGTACTTCTCTTTAAGACGGGGAGCCTAAATACAAAAAAAAATTGTTGATTAATGTTAATTTTTTCAACCAAAATAAAATAAAACATTTGAAAATGCAAGAACAAAAATGGTTAATACTTTTTTACGTTCTTGGCTATATAAATAAATAATTGAGTAGTAATAGGACTAACAATATTTCGATTTTCAGAAGATATGTATTGTCTTAAACAAAATCTAGTCTAGCCCAAGCCTAGAAATAGGATAAAGCCAGCATCAAAGTAATTTAAAACTAGAAACTCAACAAATAAACTTTTCAAACAAATTCCTCACAATAAGTCAGTCTCCAACCAGCGCATCTAAGGAAGCATAATGCCATTGAATTTCTCATCAATTTCAATTTCAAAGTAATTAAAATGCTATAAACTTCTATTACAAATGCTTTGTTGTACATTTTAAAGATGTATTTATTAAATTACTTGGTCAAATAGTTTTGCTTAAATCATCTAAATTTATTTAAATAATAGATAGCTTGATAAGGAATTATGTAAGTAAAAACTATCATTCCTATTTTTACTTAACAAAACACGATAGCAGAGGGTAAAGGTCAAAGAATGATTCATAAAACTATAGTACCTGTGTGCCTTTGCCAGACCCGGGGGGACCCAACAACACCGCCCTGATGCCGATGGGGTCATTATCTGGCTGAAGCTTCACTGCCGTCGCTGCCGGTGCCATATCTTACGAGTTTAACAGTGAAATACAAGTAACCTTAAATTATAACCCAAGCCAACTCAACCGCCAGTAGGGATAACACAGCTTCCACTATTTACAATAGTAAACTAAGCTATGGCAAGTGTATTGAAGTAAAACTATCAGAAAAAGAGATTCCAAAGACCATGTGATATGGTGACGTTCATTATAGCAGTCAAACTCAAACCGACCTGTCATTCAGGTCAGTCAAGTTGACAGTCCAGTATTATAGTCCGAAATGTAATAATAAGATAAACACGATTTTTTAATTAAATTAGAACATATTTTTTTATTTTTATGATTGAAAACGCGACTATGGTTAGGGAACTACTAGGTTATGTATGTAAAACTTGGAAAAATGTCTTCTAAAACCTCTCGCGCCGCGTGGTTCTTTTATTATTTATTTGGTGATGTGTTATTTGGTTTCAATACAATACAATTCGGACATCTTTTTTCTGTGGTTCTTTCTGGGTTCTTTGTTTAAGTCTATCTGTCAATTCATATGACAGTGACAGTTTTACTAACTAACCTAAAATTGCGGCGGTTTTTATTTTGGAATGCAAAAATAAATTTCGTTATTTTATTAAAGAAGCAGCAAAGTGATGTTGCAATAATAGCTGTAAGATCATGGCTTCTTGTAGCGCAAAGTAAGTAACTATTAATACTTATTATTTTAATATGAAAACTGTTTATTTGAAAAATCTGCAAAGCGTTCTTATTTTCCTAGCTACTGGAAACGGCTCTGGCGTTGGACCACGTCCAAGAATCTCTCTTTGGAGGACCTGGAGTCAGTCCTTGACAAGAAGGACGTGACAGAGGCACTGTACCAAGGCCTGGACAGCTATAAACCGAACAAGCCTGCGGCCTACTCCGAACTGCAAGCAAAGCATCCAGACCAAACGAAATTGCTGAGTGTGGTCCAAATATTACAAAATTATATAGTAAGTAAACATTAAAACGTCTTTAACCACTCAATCCCCAAGCGAGTGTAAGTAAGTTGTTGTGTAAGTTAAAATAGTTCCTGGATAATGTGCCATACCTAGCAGCTACTTTATATATAATTTAATTTTATTTATACAAATTTTGAAGAACCAATGTCTGTGTGTCTGAATATTGTCTGTTTCCATAAATTATGAATGATTATTGTGTTTTGAGAATTTTATAGCAAAAGTGCTTAATCTAGTTTTTTATAAATTATTATTATGAGATTTAATGAGAGTAATTGAATATTTGACTATATGTATTATTTCTTCATTTGTTTTCAGGATGTAGACACTTTTCAAATTTGGGATATATTAAAGCATTACCTTTGTGATATTTCATATGGAACACCAGCCAATGCACTCAAAAATGTTGCATTTGTTGACACCAGGAACTCCTTCCTGCTCCCTAACATCTGGAGATTTTACCATTCAGAAAGACTGTTCATGCTTAAATTACTGCAATATATCATAGAATTCCACAATGACACCACACATGTATATCACAAACAGTTTTCTAAGATTTACATTTCTGGCAAGAGTAATCTATTGTCAACAATGATCGGTCAATTTGAAAAAATTGTATCAGCAGCACCTCCTCTGAAGAAAATCCAAAATGATTTTTCAAATGAAAATGTGAGGCAGGAGTGGGCTGAGTACAATCTGAGGGAACAGGTGGCGATCTTGCAAATCATCTTCCTCCTTGTTAATGAAGACCAAGTGACGGAAACACAGTTCCAGGCTCTGTTTAAGACATTTAGGAAACACAACTATGGGAAGAACCAGGGATATCATGAGCTGTTGGAGGAGAGACACAGGGATATGTGCATGAGGGTTATGTATATGGAGGTTGCCCTGTTTATGCTTATTACATATAAAAAACATTTGTAAGTATTTATTTCAACCTATAGAAAATAACTAAGGAACAATTGAATTTTTTGATGGATATTATCCAAAATAAGAGAAATAGTGTTCTTTACAATAATTAATGCCTTTAGCAGCTTAAGTTATAATCCATATTTTTTAAGATTATTAAAAAACTAGCCTTCCGCTCGCGGTTTCACCCGCGCGTAATCTCTTTTTTCAAATATCCCCCTTCCCCTCACATTTCCGGGATCAAAAGTACCCTTTGTTCACCGGGGATAGTGTAGCTTTCCAACGGTGAAAGAATTATTCAAAACGGTTCAGTATTTTCAAAATTGTTATTCCCGCGGGAATGAGACGTTTCCCTTAAGAATTTTATAGCCTATGTCCTAATCCAGGTTATAAACTATACGTGTGCCAAATTTCATCTAAATCCGTTCAGCCGTGTAAGCGTGATTGAGGAACAAACATCCAAACATCCAGACTTTCGCATTTATAATATTAGTAAGATAATAATGGAAGGCCATGAAATTAGATAAAAATATATAACATTTCAGTGAAGCTGAAATCTGTAACCAATAGAACATGAAATTAGTAGATTTATTTAATATGGAGATATTTAATTTATCCCTAATTACAGTGAAAATGCTTCATCTTGGATAGATGCCACAGAGAAGTATGTAGACCCTGAACTTACCAAGCTACAACTGAGTGTTGAGCACAGTGCCATGCTGTTATCATGGATGCTGCTATCTCTACAGGTATGCTAAGATATGATAATATCAAAACTTGTTTTCTGATGCTTTACTAATACCAAACTATATTTTTTAATGTTTTTAATAATCTAAAATTAACTCCTTCAATTTACCTGAATAGACAGAAAACAAGTTTCTTTTTTGTATGCATTTACTCCTTCTCATTCTTTAGAATGATATTATTATTGCTAATTCGTTTTTTGTCAATTTGTAGGGCAAAGATCATGCAAAGTTGTTTGAAAGCAAATATCAGCACTTTGGCGCCACTGCGCTTAGAATGCGCGTGTTCGAGTTCCTTACGCAGATGCTGAACAGCTCTGTCATGACGGTAAGTAATCAAAATATTATTGTAGGTCAATGAAAACTTGTAAACTTACCTAAATTTCGAATAATAAAAATAATAATAAGCCCTTTATTATGTTATGTGTGTATTTTATCTTATGTTAACTTTATGATAAAGCCACCATGAATTTAAAGCAAAGGTTTTTTAGGGTTTTTGGGTTTCCATGATATGGTAAGACAGATAATTTTCTTTACCTAACTTTTTATTTATTGCTTTTTTACGTAGCCGTACGTAGCTTTAGGTAGCCAAGTTACAAGAGCTAAAACAATATTGCTCCATTTTTTTCTTTATACACGCGATCGAAATTATCCATGTATCGTCACTACAAATTACGAAAGAGACAACTAACGTCTTAACTAATACTCTTAAAATATTTTTAGGATAAATCAAAATGCGCAAGTATAGTAAGAGAAACAGTATTCAAGCTGCTAAATACGTTATGCGATAAGTTCGACGGCGATGGCACTATCAGCCACCAACCTGGCATCACGCAGCTCTGTTCCGACCTCCTCCAGTCGCCGCAGATAGCTGAAGAGTTCTGGAAGCTTCTGCAGAAGGATGATCAGTTTGGCGTGGTGTCCTTGTGGAACACAGCTTTGGAATACTTTCCGTATAATTTTACTATGCTGTCGGTGTTGGCGGCTGGATTAGCTCAAGCTGGAAAACCTAGTGTGAGGAATGTAAGTACAAATCTAATTTTTCACTACATGTAAAAATTTAAATACAATAGGGATAAAATTGTATCCCCATAAATGGCATAATTCTGCAAATGTGATGATAATTCATTTGCCTTGATGATATGGTTATACAAAATTGTTTGTTACAATTTCAGCTTATTGGTGAACTAAAAAACCTGCCAGTATATGCCGAGCTATACAATCCGAACAGCGTTCCGCTTATGTCTCTGGAGTCGTCAGAAGACGCTGTGATCGGCCGAGAGTACTTTCCTCTCGGAGGGCCGTCCTACCGCATCGAGGCCGGATCCCGTGCCACCGTGATGGAGAGGAAGGAGGGTACCATGATATACTTCCGCACTCCTTACTCTTACTGGACGGTCTTCAACTGTGAAATTGAGAAGGCATTGGACCGCAAGCAGCATCATAATATAAGTTCGACGTTGCAAAAAGTGTATGAAGGAGCTAAAGTTCTAAAAGGTAAAGTTATTTACTTTTATGATAGAAACAATGATTTATCAAAAATATGCAGTCATGTGTCATAAGTACAAAAATCATAGATTTTTAATCTATGAGCATTATACAATAATATAGTCAATTGTCCGGAGTCAAAATTTGTTTAGGACGAAGCACGTCAAGCGAGAAACGTCACAACAATTTGTCAAAAATGTCGTGTGCGTTTTGTAACTGTACACGGTACGGTATAATTCATATCCAAAAAATAAAGCGTAAGAGAGAAAAAAGGATCGATAGAAGCCTGTATGACTATTGGCAAACTTCTTGGCGTTCAAGTCTACAGAGTAGGGGAAAGTTTGCCTGCGCGCGCTTTTGGTCACAGTATGCTCCTGACCAATAGCAATACCATCTCAAAATTCGTGTTCTGCGCAATCCACACCCGATTTCGAGATGTTTGCCGGGAACCATACATTAATGTTGTCATGATATTATATATCATCGTATTATAGGCATAGTGGAAGCGCTGGTGGAGGACAAGCAGATCCCCGCGAGCCTGGCGGGCGTGAGCGAGGGCGTGTTCGACGTGGTGGTGCGCTTCATGCGCGCCGACGCGGCCGCGCTGCCGCTGCTGGTGGCGTGCCTGCGCGTCTGCACCGCGCTCGTGCCCGCCTTCCCCAAGGAGATACACCTCAGGTGACCTCTACCATAATACCAGCTGTGATTATAATCAAAGGCTCGAAGATCAGTTAAGCCTTTAGGGTGGCAGCACGTTAAGCGACGCTTCGCGTGGTAAAGTGTCTTTCAATGAGATAGGCCGCAGTAGCCGCTTACCATCAGGTGGGTTGCGTCCCTGTTTGCCAACTTATCTAGCATAAAACATATAGTTACAGCCCGTTGTGCGTGGGTGCCGGGTAGGGAGGTACAACTAGGTCGTAATTTAGCCAGAACACGCAGTTTACATGTAAGAACATTAAAATAGTAAACTGAATAATTCAGCCGAATATTCGGTTTAGTAAATGTTAAACCGAACAGTATTCGGTTATTAGGTGAAACCACTGTTCGGCGCATCTCTTTTAACATTGTAATATTTGTCATATAGGTTACTGAACACGGGCCTGCTCCCTCGCGTGATCAACTACAAGCTAACTGCGGCTGAATATGCGGGCGGCGCGTCGTTTGACTCGGCTGCGGTGGGCTCCTACCTGGTCACCATCGAGCAGCCTGCAGGCTCGTACGACTTCCTCGAGGCGTACATTGACTTGCTGTGCGCTTTTCATGAGGTTAGTAAAGAGTTTATACTATACAACTTATTAGATTATTTCTCATGTCGCCTACAGGATCTGATTTTCATTATTTTTAATTTACATGTTACTGCTAACGTTATAAAAATCAAACTTCCTGATGGAAGGAATGCGAGTTAAGACGACTTCCACCCGCCGAATAATGGTACTGCTTAGGAATGTATGATGAGGGAAATAGTAGATAGTTTCGACTTTGCTTGCTTTGCAGTTTTGTCCTTTCCCACCCATTGACGATGCTCTTTAACATAGAAACTTGTATTGCCATAATTATATGCAAACGCATTGAACCTAATTCCACGAATCTTTTCAGAACTCCACCGATGAACGCATCACCTCCGAGATAATTCTCCCCGGCCTCATCCTGACCCTCCGAGAAGTGTTCCCTAACGTGTGCGGCTGGCGGTACGCGCGTCCCGATGGCCGGCGAGCCATGATTAGCCGTTGCGCAAGACTACTGACTCTAGTGTTGCAGCAGAAAGATGTCAATAAGAGCGTCGATTTGGTCAAGAAGACTTGCGTCTACAGTCTTCTGCACACGGAGAACGCTTTGGAATTGCTCAAGATTATCTCTGTGGGTACGTATTCGTTTCAACGTGTGTTTGTGGCATGATCAGCCGTTGCGCAAGACTGCTGACTCTAGTGTTGCAGCAGAAAGATGTTAATAAAAGTGTTGATCTGGTCAAGAAGACTTGTGTATACAGTCTTCTGCATACGGAGAACGCTTTGGAACTGCTCAAGATTATCTCTGTAGGTAAGTATTCGTTTTCGATTATCGATCCTGCAAATATTCATCCTAAATGAGTAGCGAAAAAAAAATTATTTAAAAAAAATGTCAGGTGGAGATAACATGTTTCTACTGTTTTGGAAGGCTTTGTTTAATAGTAGACATCCCACGTTTGTTAACGATAATGATGCGACCAATCCTCATAATGCAGATAAAGTATTTTTATATATCGCACACCCGGTAAAAAGCTGTCATAACACAAAAACAGGCAAATCTCACCCCTTGCAATAAAATATTATTTTACTGCAAAAAGTGAGATTATAAAAATATTATTTTACTGAAAAAAGTGAGACCCGCCTTGCCTCTACGTTATGACAGTTTTTTAGCGGGTGTGCGATTATGTCGTTAATTATTATTAAGTAACAAAATGACTCTACCAGATTTGCCTGTTTTTATGTTATGACAGTTTTTTACCGGGTGTGCGATATTTTAAGCCAATAGATTTTTTTTCGAAATATGTGCAGAGAGAAAGATACGTGTCTTCGATGTATCACTCAAGAAAGAGACATTGGTTTTATATCATGTTGAGTTTAGAATATTTTTGAGGTACATTTACGGGTTACAATGTTCTATGTGATTTATGTGGTGGGTTCCTGTCTGAAGGTATATTTTGTTGGTTGGACTTTTTCTTTCTTTCATACTAGGTACCTTTTTTATAATATAACTGTCTTTCCTTTAAATTGAATAAAGAGAAAACAGTAACATCTACCATACTAGGTATATGAGACCTTATAACTGTCGTCTCGGTGTAGCAGGCGCAGGGCAGTGCCATACAGTCACTGCTTAGTTACTGTTTGGCACTGAACTGTCTAAGTGCAGACGTGGCGCTTACCATCAGGTGTACGTTCTGCTCGTCTTGTTAAACATTGCAATAAAAATAAAACATTTAAATTCACTTGCGCATTTTCTTAGGTAACGAGCACCTGGAGTCGATAATGCTGGACGAGACGAACTGGGTGTCGGGTCCCGGCGCGGAGTACCTGGCCAGCCTGCAGCGCTGCGTCGCCGTCACCATGTTCGCGCTGCGCCTGAAGAGTCTCGTCGTTGAAGGTAACTAATACGATAAACACGGAGCATGGTTAACTCGAAATCTACCCTCTCACATATTCGTGTGTTCTTTGGTGGGTATGCGAAGCTAAAGCAGAGCGGCCTTTATTGCGTGTGCGTTAAAGGTGCTTTCGCAAGCACCGAAGCACTGATAAATCCCTCTGCTTTATTCTGTATTGGAGTAGTTTTGATACTTTTTTGTAACTCTGTATATTTTCTGCTCTATAAATTATATAGATTTGAAAGAAAGGACACAAGTTATGAAAGATTTAGAAACCTTGATAGAATCATAATATTATTACTTGACAATTTATAACGACGCTTCCTGGTGAAGTGTCCCTCAATGAAACGCAGTGGCCGCTTACCATCAGTTGGGCTGCGTGTCTGACTGCCAGCTGAAGTTGTATAAAAAAGTTCTTCTTGTAAATATAGAAATGTTTGACTTATGTATGTTTACGTTTCTTAGCGAACGTGATGACCCCCCTGGAGCAGCTGATATTCGCGCAGAACAAGCAGAAGGACCCACTAAAGGTGGTGCCGCGCGTCACCGGCTACATCAACCACGCGTTCAACAGGAGCCTGCCGGCGCTGGCTTGCCGGCTGCTCAAGAGGTTCGCTGATGTAAGTATCTGTGGATTAAGAATATTATGTATCTAAAAAATATCACTCCAATGAAGGTTTTTTAGAAAAAAAAATCCGCTAGATGCAGCTGCGTAGCCAAAAAGGTCGAAGTAAAACATGATTGTTTTATTTTGACAGAAGACGTCAAACCGCCATCATGAATGTCAAAATGAACCAAGCACGTTTTAGTTGGACCTTATGGCTACGTAACGCCATCTAGCGGATTCTTTATTCCGATACTGAGTTCATTAATCAACGTCTTTGTTCAGTACTCTAAAGTAATGTTGGTATTTTTCTTATTTTAGTTGTACTTATGGAAGTGTGTGAGTATTTAGAAACCTAAAGGCCGGTTTCACCCCTCTCAGATGAGTTCCTGATAATTTTCCTGTATTTGTTAGATTCCATCTTTTTTTTTATATTTAAAGAACAGAAAACTGCATCTTTTATATTGAACAGACAAATTAAGGTGAAACTGGCCTGAAGTGTTTAAAATAATGATTATGCAACCGATTCGAAATAATACGAGTATATTAGTTCAGACTAGACTAGCGTAATAGCTAGCAACTTATTGTTACTTCCATGAAATCATGTCATTGTGTCAGCCTCCACATCAATTTTTAGACAAATAATTTCAATAACTTATATTAAAGTATTATATTCCGACTTCCGATAGTCTTATTTAAAATGTTAAAATTCAAAACTACTAATACCACTTTTCCAGGGATTCCAAATGTCGCTATTTGCGTCATTGGATATGACAGCGTACCAAGTCCGCGTCTTGTTCCTAGACCGATTACGAGACGAACACGAAACACTCGAATTGAAAGTGGCCATATTGGAATTCGTGGCTATGTGTATTAGCAAACAGCCTGGACTTACAGAAGCTTTCTTCATGATGAACCACGAAAAAGCGAAGGCGGAAGAGGACAAAGACAACAAAGATAAAACTGTAGAGAAAAAAGGACAGGACGACAGCTTCGAAGGAATCTTAGGATATATGGCAGACTATCTAGGAACCATTAAATCTGTAAGTATACATTTCTATTATGAGTCCCTCAAGGTGCAATTTTAGGTCCATTTCTGAAAATTACTTTTTTCTTTACAGGACGCCAAATACCTTCATAGTCCTTTACTAGGTTGTATAATGGCCCTATTCCACGCGCTATGGAAAAATAACATGCAAATTCTAGTCAAGAAACTTCGAGAACATCCGAAATTTTGGGAACATATGACCAGCCCACTGTTCAGTGAAATACAATCTGGTTTGCGAAATTATGCTCAAATATTCAACGTTTTAGGCATTGAACTCTTCGTGTCTAGAGAAAAGTTGGAGCCAAACCTTAAAGAAGTGTTAGAACAATTCTTTGATACAGACAAAAAACATTTGGACAAGTGGGTAGATTTTGTATATTCATTCGACGGTAGGAACGACGATGATGAAGTAGTGGACAAAGTTCCGGTATGGCTGGGGTTATTGACTTCTTGGAAAGATTTCACAACAATTTTCTGCAAGTGCCTGCCTATAAGTCTGAACATCGCACACAAGTCCAAAATGGTAGCGCCATGTATGACGGCGCTTTTGAACGAGTTAGAAGATCTCAAAGATGGAAGACTCGTTGTAATTTTAGCAGAACTGTACGTGATAATGCTAGCGAACTGGAAAGATGACTGCTTCGAAAACAGGAAGGCAAACGCAAAACAAATCGATAGTCTTTTAACCAACACCGCAATCGTATACGAATGTCTACATCCCCGAGCGATACGCGCTATACTTTCAATATGTACCGTCGCGATCAGTAGCTTAGATTACGAAATCAAAGCCAATAGTGCGACGGCCCAAAGTATCATACGATCTGTAACGAATATAAACAGTTTGGAGCTCGAGAAATTGCTAGACAACATAAAAGACTTGCCAAAAGAAGTGCCTAAATCTGAAGGCCATAAAGTGAACGAAGAAATCCCTCCAGTAGTATTATCACTAGCGATGTTAGAGCAGTGCTTGGACTTGTATGACGATATGTTCTCTGGGCTGTCACAGTGGTTCCAATCCAGCAAGTTTATCAACAAACTTCTTTGCTGCCTGCAATCATGTTTGCAGAGTCGCAGGCACTACCATACGTCATTAGCTGCTTTGCGTTGCATTACTGCTTATTCTAGAGGTCCATTCTCGAAAGACCTGTTAATGAGCGACGTGGACCAGTTTCTATGGTTGCAACTGCTGCCGCCAAAGTTTGAAAGCAATGGAGGCAGTTTGGCTTGGAAGCCGCAGGAATGGTGGCGAGTCTATGCGTACAGTCTCGACTTTATATCCATGATGGTAAGTTTTTACGTTTAGATAATTTATAAACAATAAAAAAGTAATTTTTATCCTGTGTTAAAACGTCTTTCAAGCCACGTATTTTATTTATTCGGACTGACATGTTTTATAATGACTAGTGATAGATTGATTTTTAATCGTTACGGCAAAGGCCCTTAAAATAAATAAATCTGTCGATCCAGAAATTGCTGCCGGAGTATAAAAGTTGGCATTTTTAACATACGTCGCCGCTCATCTAGAAGATTGTACAAAGTCGAAAAATTTGCGAAATCAAGTTAAATATACAGAAGAACTAAGCAGGTGATTCTTAGTTTTTTTTTTCTTTCGACTTTGTACACTCTTCTAGAGAAGCGGCGACGTGTGCCTCTGGGAGTAAGTAAAGTCGTTGGTCCTTGATATCTTAATTTAACATAACACTATGCTCCAATCTATATGCATAGAATGTTTTTGTTTCTTCTGTATACCTTTTCAAAGGTATTGTTTTACTAACTAACATTTCGAATGGTGAAGGTGATGAAGCACGGCCAGTTCTTCGCGAGCGACGCGATCACGTTCGTGGGCGTGCACCTGGAGCACCTCGTGGAAGCGGTGCTGCTGCCGCGGCAGGCGCCGGGCGCGGACGCGCTGGACGTGTGCGCGGCCGCGCTCAACCTGGTCGTGCAGCTCGTGCAGTTCGAGGCGCGCTGGCGCATGCAGAACATCGGCTCGCTGGTCGGGATCATGGTGCGTGTGTCTCATCACCGGTAGCACACTAGTCCATAGCCTTAAGCTACTGTTACAGATGAGCATGAGCATCTTTTAGAGCTAAAATAGCATGCCTATGAACAGTATACATTTGCTAGCAATAGGTATGCTAGGTTTTAAGTATGCTCCTGTCATACATCTACATGTCATTTTATAGCGTGCTTTCTCGCTCTCTGTCAGTTCAAACGACTCTCTGTCTGTTGCGAACGACTGGTCGATACTAGCATGCTCAATAAGCAAACGCGCTTAACTGTCTTCAACCTTTAGGGCACCGGTCATAGTATAATATCGCTAAATGTTATTCCAGCGGAGCATCAGCGCGTGCTTATACCAATGCGTGACTCTGATGCTGCGCTCGCGGCGACCGTCCGACCCTTCGTTGCTGCCAGCCGAAGACGGTGCCGTGCATGCGCCCAATGTCTTACACAGGTGAGGTTTCTTCTTGTATTATAGCTGGCAACACTGTCCTCTTTATAAAGAACACTACTGCAATTTTCATGGAAAATTTTACGTAACAATTTTTTTGAAAATTACCAACAGAAATATTCTTTTCTTTCTTTATTATACTATCAAGGGTGAGAATAAATTTAAAATTATATTATAAAAAAAAAACTACATACATACCCATTTTTTTAGGTAAAGTCCTATATATGGGAGGCTTTATCCCTAGAATAGTAGTCCAGTAGCTGGAAGATAGCTAGGCGTATTCCTTCTAGGTAAGAGTAATACAGTTTTTAATTTGCAGAACTCTAGAAATCCTGCACATGGCGACGCTCTGCCTTTTGTCGTTCAGCCCGGATCTTCTGTCTTTATTGGCCGATCCTGGACTGGACTTAGAGCGCTGGCAGCCACTAGTGGAGCTTCACTTCGGCGCGCCCAAGATCTCCTACGAGCCCTTCCCGCAGCTCACCTTCGGCACTCTCTTGTCCGCTATCTGTCTGCTCACGAAATCGCTTAATCATGTACGTTTTAGTTTGTGTAAATTTTTGTAAATTTTTTTTGAACTTAGTTAGGCCTTCGATAGATTATCAGTTCGACGGTTGTCAAACCCATAGAAAATATACTGTTTTATCTAAAATTTAACTTTACTGTACCGAAATAATTTTAAGTAACGGTATTCTTTCAGCGGCCTTTCTATAACACAGTAGTCGGTTCTTTATAAACAATGAGGTGTACTCCAAGGTTGTGTTTTATGTCCTTTGTTTTTTATACTTTTTGACCATAACCGTTTGAGCGTTTCTAAAACAGTGATCCCTTTTGGTAATAGAACTTGGAGGTCATGGGTTCGATGTTCTGGATCTGTTTGGTGGTAGAACTTTTACAGAGACCGGTGAAATCTGCCGCCATAACAGATTGGCTTACGTTCCAGTAATATTATTGTGGTAAAAGGCTCAAAGATTTAATTAGATTACAGTGTGAGCGTACATCAACCGACGCTTCCTGGATATATATATAAATAAAAATAAATAAATAAATATAATTGGACATTATTCACACAGCGCCATCTAGCCCCAAACTAAGCATTAGCTTGTGCTATGGGTGCCAGACAACGGATAAACATTACTTATATACTTTTATTTTTGTAAATACATACATATTATACATAGAAACACCCAGACCGATACAAACAGACATGTTCATGGACACAAATGTTTGTACCGTGCGGGGATCGAACCCGAGACCTCTGGTGTAATAGCCGACTTCTCGAACATTACACCAAATGGCTCGTCAAATATTGAACAGGCTTACCACGCGGACGAAGGCAGCGGGTCCCGCTCGCCGCGCGGCCGCCGGCGGGCCTGCTCGTGCGGCAGCCCGGGCGAGTCCAAGCGCGCCAACCGCAGCGAGTCGCTCACCAGCATCTCGTCCGCCGCCAGCGCCATGCCGTGGCTCAACGAGCGGCTGGTCGCCGGCGCGCTCGAGGCCACGGGCACGCTGCTAGCGTCTCAGGTACCGTCGCAACATTATAGTCATTACCATTGATAGTGTATTAAAAAAGGGGTAAATACCGCACTAGCGCTCGAAAAATGCTCCGCTCATTGTCAATTCACACAATTTCAATAAGAACCAAAATCCTTTATTGCAGATAAGAGTTGTGGCGCGGACTCTAGTTATCTCTTTCGTGTAACGTTATGTTCCGTGCGATTTCGCACACACACATGTTTGAATGTGTAGCTCGACGGATCTACTTCTTTTTTAATACACTATCAATGCTTATAACGATTCCTATTTCATACAGGTCAGTTAACTAAAGCTGGCACGTTCGCACTCACACTAGTATAATTTGAAAAAATAATACCCTGTCTTTGTAAACTGTAGCAAAAGCAAAACAATAACCGTCACCCTTGTACTCATAAGCTTGACCGCGCGCGAGAGGGACAGAGAGACTTTTCATGTTAATCATAGTGCGACGTCACGTCACGCGCTTATTCACAGACACGTGTGAATGTGTTGAACGCGCCAGCTTTAGTAAACCGACCTGTAATACTGCTAAATAACTATTATAACATCAATTTTTGTTCAGGCCCTACTGGCAGTGCGCGACGCGAGCGTCCCGAGCCGTCACAAGCAGCTCGTCCGTCGCGAACTCAGCTCGGAACTGACGGTCTTCCATGACTTTGTGCGCAAGCGCATCCTCTGCGCGGCGCACTCGCGACCGCACCTCATACGCAACAAGTTGGGCGCGTGGCCGCTGGCGCCTGACGACGAAGAGATTCGCCGTATAGAGGCCGCGCGGAGGGAGAGGAACCCTCGTGGAGAAGATGATGAGGAAGGAAGGCCGCCCCCGCCGCCGCCTAAACGCACGGCACACGACTCCATGCGCGAGTACATTCTCCGGAAACATTACCTGGATAAATGTGCGCAGACGCCTACGAAGGTACTGAACCCAATAATTGTATGGAAATATTGATGAAAATATTAAAAATGAAAACTATTTCACTACGTAATAGTTAACGTTCAAAAAATTTGAATAATGTTATTTAGATCTTTGTGAAGCTTCACTTAATAAGCTTGAACGACTGCAAAATTTTTGCATACGCATTATATTTGGCCTTCGTAAGTACGATCACGTTTCTGAATACCGAGCTCAGCTTGGCTGGCTTCCGATACGACGTCGCCGTGATCTGCATGTTCTTGGCTTATTGTTTTCCATTCTTTTTAACCCTTTATCTCCTCCCTATCTTAAAGAGCGGTTTCATTTCTTGCAATCCACCAAAGGTCACCTGCGTTCATCCCGGAAGTTACATCTAGTCTTTCCACCTCACTCCACTGAATTCTACTCCCAATCCTTCACTGTTCAATCTATCCGTCTTTGGAATTCTCTCCCCCTTTCTATACGTGAATCTCAGACACTTCCAATTTTTAAATCTCGTGTTAAATCCTACTTTCTTTCTCTCCCTTGACTATTGCTTGAGTGTTGTCATTTTCATGGTCTATCTTGGTTGAATGTTTTCTTTTGTGTGATATCCGTAAATCTGATATTATTCTATTGTGGTTATTTTACTTTATGTATGTGTAATATGTATATGTATGTTTATATACTTGTATATATTTATATATTATGTATAATATGTATGTCTAAGTAATGTGTATTTATTAGAGGAGTCTGGAGTCAAATATATTTTAAATAAATATTTTCTTTCTCTGTCTTGCACTGCCCTTTATTCTGTCAATCAATCTATTTTCATACTTTCCTCTTTCCTAAGGTTGACTGGAAGAGATCGCTGTTTAGCGATAAGTCCGCCTATATTGTACAGCTATTATATGTTACATGTTTGTCCTAAAGTGTTTTGTGCAATAAAGAGTATCTATCTATCTATAACGTCCAACCAGAAACAACCATAGAGTAAAATTTTGTTTCATAAAAATGAAAAGACTAACCGAATACAAATACACACAGTTTTATATACTCGAAGTCACACGAACAATAATTGCACATAAGTAAATTCAGATAAATTTCAATGCCGTAGACGTATAATATAGATAAAAGAGTAACATTAATTCAAATTCCAGGGCCCGCCATCTCCGGTCTCCCATTCCACACCAGCATCGGACAAGAAGAAGGAAACCTCCCGAAGCTCGAAGCGCGTCTCCTGGGCGGAGACCACCCGGGACAGCGACGAAAGCCTCGACAGCTCCCTGCAGGAGATCGAACCCGTCTACTCCAACCTGACTGACGTGCAGATCAACAATGACGAAGATTACTTCCACTTCATGTCTGTCGTGTTCCTATACATCTGTCAAACTGATTTGTAGTAATGTAATGTATTTGTAAGGATAATGTTCGTTTTTTTTTTTACAATCGATTTACTGATAAAAATAAAGTTAACTTGTCATAACTCGTGTTTTTTAATTGTTTCTACATTATTGTAATAACCCTTCATTATTATCATTCAAACGACGCCTACTACTGGGCACGGATGTCTCCCAAAGATCACCACAACGATTGGTCCCTGCGTTTAGGTTAATTCCCTTTCGTCCCACCAAGCTTCGTCCCACCAGCCAGTGGTAATCGTTGATCTACCTTATAATATCATGGAAAAAATCTCGAATTTTGATAAAGCTAAAACTGAAGAAATCTACTGCTATTTGTAAGACGCCGCCACCGGAACAGATAAAAGTCGGTCTTGGTCGGTCTATAACATTATTTTAGGAACATGCCATGTAAAAATAATCTGAAAAATGTTACTACAATACAAAAGTAGTTTGTCTTGCTTGAATAAATACCATAATTATTCCTTCTGAATAACGTCATGAATAATTACTTGGCATAATATTATTATTATATTAAGTAATACTAAATATCATGTTACTACTTAAACATATACATTCAGTAAACTAAGTTTTAAGTTTTTGTAGTTTTTAATGAAAGAAAAGTTAAATATAATACTATGGATAAACATGAATTATATTATTATGTCTTAATTCGAATAAACTATCTGTCTTAGCTTTTTGTATAATTTTACCGTTATAAACCGTTAACGTATTAATATAAATAATCCTTTAATCAGAGCAATTAGAAGAAATTAGGTGTAGAAAGTACAAAAGAAATAGCTATGTTTTATAAATAACTTACATTAATATAATAAATTATCAAATATTTTTTAAATATTACAATAAAACATGACTTTTAGATAAAATAGCCTAGCCCGTGAGCTATATTTAGATAGTAAGTAACTAAAATTAGAAATCCCAAAGAAATCCAGACGTTACAATCAAGTGACAAAAATATTCGTGAAATGTGAAATTTCATTTCACTAAGATGACACAACATAAATAAATATTTTTTGCTGGTAACATTTTTAACATGGCCGCATGTTGAACGAGACGATTTTCTTTACTGTTTGCCAAAGAATTCGATAAATAACGAAATTTGTGAACGGATTTTTGTTAATTGTTTAGGGAAAGACTAATATAGTTCGTGACACAAATTATCGGTAAGATTACAGTCGTGCGACATTGTATTTAATCGTTTGAAAATCTGATTGTTGGTGTTTATTTTGTCGGTTGAGTTGAGCGCGGTATTTATAGTTTTGTTTGTGTTCATGGCTACAGTATCGAAGATGATGCATCACCCGAACATGCATCATCAGCCGATGTCGGGGCACCCGCCGCAACACATGGCTGGCCACCAAGGAATGCCTGGCCACCATCAGATGCCGCCCCATCAGATGCACAGGGAAAACAGGCACGTAACCCTCACTAGGTAGAGTAGCGTTCAGCTTTTTTATTATACTTTTATTTGCTAGTCATAATCGCGCCAATTTTCGTACGACAGCAATTAAGCCTGTATGATAAGAACTATGATTGAAATGGGCCTGGATACTAGGTTATAAATCTAGGAGATATTTACTGTAAATACTTTCATTTTGCTTTTAATCAGTTATGTGAGCTTTCCTCATTTTGAAGTTCTTTTTGGTTATACTTTTCAGTCATAGCAACTAGCAAGTAAAGACATTCTAGGAGTTATACCAGCCTGCACTTAGACATGATTTTAAATCAAATTAATCCATTACATTTGTACTACATATTATTTACATTCATCATCATTCCTTTAGATTTAGTAAAGGGATTGTTGTGTGTTATAGTACCTAATCGATGGATTAGCAAAATAATTTTCAGCACAGTTTTTGTGACCTACTTTCTGTAATCAACTTCTTATTTTAACTGTATGAAGTCTTATCTCACAATTTATAGGATAGTAGCTCAAAAAGGTCTAAGCAATATCTCAAAATATTGCATTATCAATATGCTAACTGGATGTTACCAGTATTTGAACATCTGGTGTAAATGAAATGAGACCATCAAGTATTGACTATTTTGATGGTACAAGTTTTCACTTTAGAGCATATAGTAGATTGTTAACCAAGGGCTGTATGACATCAATTGCATACGAGGTTTTTGGCTAATTATCCCGAGTATGCAATTGATGCTTACACCAGAGGTAAACACTCTGCTTTACATATCGATTGTGAGGTAAGTAAAAAACAAGAAAGCAGGTTTCTATGAACATTTATTAAAGGGAAACATGTGTATTTAATTAAAATTAATATTCGCGCCTAGCTAGTCGACTGCCTTTTTTACTCTTCACGATTTTATAGCACGCAAGCGCGTCAAATCGTGCTGGCCAGTTTGATTTTTTAATAGATTTCAACTAACATACAATGTGACTGCGAAACAAATACACTCACCAGCAATAAAACTTGGCCACTGGGCTTTTTTCATACAAACATGGTAACCTTAACGTCTCATAGATAGAAAACTATTTGCAGCTGTGCAATGATAATTATGTCAATGGAGAGGCCAAACGCCCAATGTCGAATCACAGTTTCAAAAATTGCCAAAAACCACTCAATTTTCTCAAAAAGGAAAAACAATAAACCAAACTCAACGCTCCATACATCGTAGTATGGAGCGTTGAGTTCGGTTTATTGTTTTTTCTTTTTGAGAAAATTCAATTTCAAATTAAAATGACATGACCTTATATACGCTTGGTGTACACCTGCTTGCAGCTTACATACAAAAGTATGTGATTCTGTCGACGTAGCGTCAACGTCGCGCTCGCGTCGCTGCATGCAGGCTTTGACGCTCCGTCTACAGAGTTACATAGTTTTGTATGTAAGCTGCAAGCAGGCGTACACCAAGCGTATAATGACGAATACGCGTCTATGAAGCTACGCCGCCGTGGACAGTAGGCCTAACGTTTTATATGCTATGCAAGCAAAGACGCAAGCAGAAGTCTAGAAATTAATAATTTAGTCAGATTACTACATCTTTTGGCGACAATTATAAACTCTGGTCCAGCTCTAGGGTGTTGTGTTTCTATCCAAGATTCAAACTTCGTGTACTAAGTGAGGTACAGTAGTGCTCTGTGAGCTGCAGAGCAAAGGTTTTTCTGTGGTGTACATTTCGTCCATTGTGACGATTTCGAATACTCGTAAGGTCACCAGTCTTTGAAATAGTTACAATGACCTGATAGTTGTGTTAAAGAAATATCGGCGAAGATTACAGAGTACTTATTAATCTATCCCAATTCAATCGAACCTTCGATCTTAATTGAATGATAGCAGATCGAGTTTGGCCCCATACCCTACACAGACTTAGTAGTCTTAGTAGTCTTAGTAGTCTAGAAAAAAATCAAAAATGCCCGGACTCTGGTTGATCTAGTGATCAACCAGAGTCCGGGCATTTTTGATTTTTTTCTAGATAAAAAAAAAAACTGTTGAATAATATGACCAGCTTTTCTTATTTATTGCCCTACTGTGATTGTGACATAAATCTAGGAGCATGTTAATTATTAAGATCACAGTAGGTTCATATTTCACGTCACTGGGTAATAATAATAGCTGTATGGTAATCTTAGTTCACTCAAACATCAACACTGTTTAATAAAATATGTTATTCGGGACCATTGAGTGGTCACTTATTCATATGCAAATAATGTGTAATTTGTTGATACGTCGAGGGTTCTTTTGCGGCACTTCTTTTGTGTCACGCGAACTGGTCATGAATGAAGCGACAAAGAAACATATGACCGACGTCTCTATTGATCAGTAATGAATGCGAGGCCTCCGGCTCTGTTCAGACCAATATATCACGGCCGTTGGACCGGCCAGTTGAAATAACACTGTCTCGCGAGCAGGATGCTGCATAGCTGGATTTCGCTCAACATCGGGTTTTTACTAGAGAAACGACCGTTTGTCACGTTTGTAGTGTATAGTGGGTGTGTATGAATGTGTGTTGCATGTGAAGGGTGGCCATGGGTCCGTCGCAGCCGGGCGGCGGCATGGGCGGCCACGGGCAAGCCATGGGCGGCATGGGTGCCATGGGCGTCCCGCCCCCGCATCACGGACCTGGCCATAGGCCTCCACATCCCATCAGACCGATGCCGCATCATCCGCCGACGCAACACCACTCTGTGCCACCGGTGAGTATTTGATTTCACTGTTGATACCAATGCATGGAAGGGATTACAAGAATAAACCTATTCATTTGGTTTAAGAAAAGTCGAAGGGTCTATTTTGTGGTACTATCCGATCGAGTCGGTTGGAATTTAAACCCATTTGAAATCCTCCCGATTTTCACGAATCTTGTAATTAGAAATGTGCAAGGTTGAACTGTAAATGCGCAACGTCCGCAGCAACCAATGAAGATGCGGCGGCCGTACGGCATGGGCGCGGGCTACGGGCCGGGCGGCGGCCCCGGCGTCATGCCGCCGCCGTACGCGCAGCCGCCCCGACAGCAGCCGCAGCCGGTGCCACAGCCCCCACACACAGGTATCGATAGACAGGATGTTTGTGCATGACGTTAGGCTGTCTGTCCATCAAAGCGGAGCGAGGCAGCGGAGCGGAGAAACTGAGAAATATTAACCAATAGGATTGCACAAAATCTCTGCTCAGACAGGGAGTTGCAATACTATTGGTTAATATTTCTCCGCTTCGCCGCTCCGCTGCCTGACTCCGCTTCAGTGGACAGGCCGCCTTACAGTACAACTACAGAATCTACATCGATCAATTCGATCGCGCAACGAATTCTAGGCTTTACCTGATTCGGACGATTACGACCCTGTCAAGTATGCTAGGTTCATAAGATTTCATACAAAGAATTATAAAATTCACTTCGTTGAGCTCAGATAAATGTGCGTTCTTTTTAAAAGCCTGACTAAGCAATAATATTGTTTTTTTCTTGTGTAAATATTTTTTCACTGAGTTTGGAACAACAGCTTTCATTTCATCATCATCATCTTGACTGAACGAAGATTATACAGCTAAACGCATAGTAATAAGTGTTAAGTTTTACCAGTGGCGTAGCTAGGTAGCCAAGGGCCCTGGGGCAAATCAAAAAATGGGGCCCCACTGCTATTTAAACTGTTTCCCTCATATTACAAAACATGGTTTAAAAATGTTACGGGCTTATTAGGTACTACACTTACGCCTAATACTATTACAAAACGAAGTTTTACTTCATTTCGAGTACTAAAGTTAGACCCACGTAAGTCCGCCGATGCCCATAAAATAATATTATAGTTTTACAATGGTCTAACTTTCAAACGTCAAAACGATAACATTTTTAATATTTCGCTCCGTTCTACGTATAGAAAGACAAATTTGAAAATAATAATTTAATTTGTGAACAGAAAATTCAAAATATTATGTTACTTTTTCTTACATTACCAAAACACATTTATAAATAAAGAATTATTATTTTTACTATCTTATTTAAAGATTTTAAAACATGTCATGAAACAAAGTCTTGTAAAATGAAACGCACTGAACGAGTTAGTTAGTACCAATAAATTATTCTGAAGTTGGTATGTATTTGTTTTGTAATATGTAAGGTTTTTAAAAATAGTCCGGACTTGGTACTAACTTGTACAGTTCTAAACCTGTTTTAGCGATATTTTTTTGTAATAAGAGGGGTTAGCTTTTATCAAGTAAAAATATTAAATATACTAGGTAATAAGTACTTTAAAAATGCTAAGCTACTTTATCATCAGCTCTTTTTCGTGCACTGCAGAGCAGGTAATAAAAATATTAAACAATAACAACATAAAGGATGAGGGGCATTTTTGTATGGGAGCTGGGCGTAAAACCAACAGAAATAAAATGTGTTGTAATTTACTTCATTGTACTTCTAAATAACCCCTAAATACTTTTTAACCTCAATATAGACCGGGTTTAACTGCAAAAAAAAACCCATAGATTGGTTACATAAAACACACATATTAGTTAAAACTACTATTTATTAATACTTTTTATTCAAATATCAATGGTATTCATCAAGTTTAACATCTAATAAATGTTTTGCGAGTGCAACGAAAGGCGCGGGTCGGGCGCGGTACTGTGTGCGTACTCCCGACCCGACCCGCGCCGTCCTCTATGTGTTTTGCGCTTTAGAGTTACCGACCGATGGATTGGTTTCTTTGGCTTTATAGCTCTGCACAACATCCTGTCGTGTTATCTCCGTTGTATTAGCGATTGTTTTGAATACTATAACAAATAAATATGTTATATTAATAACGAGAAACGTATATTATGTTTGAACATGAAATATCTCTGTTCTCCGGTTGTTTAAGTGATTGCCCTCATAGTTTAAAATTAAGAAATGGTCATTAGCTTTCACATAAAATATATTTTAAAGCTGTTGGTCTTACGCCCATTTTGACCATGACTCTTACAATTAATACATTTTTTCACGATATTTCGCGTTATACAATGATTAGCCGAAATCTATAGATTTGACATGGTTTATTATTATATACGTAACGGACATCAATATGAGTGGTACTAAAATCGAACCACTAATTGACCAGTAGTACTATCCGGTTCAGATGCTATTAGGATAATACCTTTTGGAGCTGCGTTAAGCGACAGTGATGAACTGATGACTGATACAAACACTGACAAAATAATGCGTTGCTACTTGCTAACGTTACGGACAGGCGCAGTTAACGTCATTTGTCGCTCAATTCCAAAAGGTATTATCTTAAAAGCATATAAATCGGATAGTACTAAAAAGTTTATTGACATTAGCTTACTAAACTTACTCCTGATTCAGCATAAATATTTCAATCGTTCTTAAAAAAATCTTGACTCGAATTCACAATAAAACGCACATCGATGAATTATAAAACGCACATATCGCTATCCGTCAAATTGACAACACTGCCAACCCACAGAAAGAATTTAGGGGAATTCCGAAGGCATAACTTTCGAATTTCAACTGAGTTACCATGATTAAACCTGTCATATTTATTTTGAAAATGGGAGAAATTTTCAAAAGTTCTGTTCGATCGAGATTTTCTGGTAAGTGTTCGAGTTCGAGGGCCCCCTGAGCTTGAGGGCCCCGGGGCACTGCCCCGCCTAGCCCCTGGGTAGCTACGCCACTGAGTTTTACATTGCTCAAAGATATTATGTTAACGTTTGGTTTTTGTATAGTATAATTTATTTGTCATGTTTACTCATCATTAGGTCTGCGCAGGCCAACTTCACCCATTATAGCGGCGCAGAAAAAACTAATGTCTGACTTTGGTCAGTTAATTTTTATATAATTTTTGATGTTGGTCATTGTTTGTCGCTTCATTTTATTTTCGCTCAGTAGTGCGCATTTAGTTGTTTATAATTTTGTGACGATGTATGGTAATATGCTTAATTACTGTTTCAGTATCTCATGCTGTTTGGTAAAGCGTATAATGTAATAATCTGTGCTAATTACGTATATCTAAGTGGTTCCGTAAAATATGTATTGTCAAATTAAAGTCTTGTAAACATTGATTTGCATCAAAATTGTCTTCTTTTTGATGACAAATAAGTTATATTTTGTTTTTAAGAAATATTGCTCTGATGGATCAATTTGTATAATTAGGCCATAGCAAAATGAACAAAATAAACAGATTTTTATTAAAATTATTTTTAAAGTCCTAGTTACTTTTTTCTTCTTTTATGATAAATTTTTCCTACTAAAGGGGGTTACATTTTTTCCTACCAAAGCATAAATCAATGTTCATTAAGTACTATATTTGATGTCGTATTTAGCAAATGTTTATGAATTGTATATATTGAATTTGAGTTCTATGCTAATAACTTCTACACGTTATGGTGTTAAATACCAACACCAAAAACAACAATATACTGTATACGCGTATTATGCGTTAGATCTATGATTCCTCTGACTAGGTTTAAAACCATAGTGTGTAGAAGTGAGTTTGTTGCGAGACGCTTATGTGAACCTGTCGTTTGTAGTGGTCTCGGCACAGTCCAACAGCACAGCGAGCACCACTGCATCCAGCGGGGCCGTGGAGACGGCAGCTAATGACACTACAGGTAAGATCGAGATAGAATACAACAGTGGACCAGAGTCAACACCACCATTAGGCCTCTACCTCGAATTTCGCGGAAGCGGTAGCGGATCATGAGCTGTGACAAGCGGTGCGATCCTGTCAAGCGGTGACCGCCTGCCGCCGCGGACCCGCTCCCGCTCCCACCTCCAATAAATTCGAGGCAGAGACTGTTAGGCGTAAGACATCTTTGTGTCTAGTGTCGGATACTACTACTAGTCAATATGAAATCAGCCTTCCCTTAGCAGACATAGACAGTTTTTGTGTCCGCTTACTAAATAATGTTACAATGGTGTGCCATGCAAAAAGTGTCGACGTTTTCGCAGCGCCTTAACAATTTGCTTGAGTGTGCTGTGTATTGCCAGCCATATAATAGATCTAAGCCAGTATTGTGCTATGTTAAATTATTATTATCATGAACTTAACATCAAACTTTAAGCTACTAACATTATAAAGAGGAAAGTATGTGAGGAATGTATGTTTTTTGACTGGCTTGATGCCAAAAATATTGAAAGTAGAAATCACTTCCATCTACATCATTATTTTTACCAAAAACTTGCTGTTATAATGTATTTACTTTGGAACTTAGGAAGTTTTCGGCCCCGTGTAGCCATGGGTATCGGATCGGATTTTTGAAGCTGGCCAACACACTTTTAGTTCCATTTTCTCTGACAATTTGTCCGAAGTGGGAGTGGATCTCCGGATCCTAGCTGCATAATGCGGGTTGCAGATCAAAAGCTAAGCTAAGGTAGTTGAGCTTAGCTTGCATAGCTAACGCAGTTTCTCATACATTGTGTTCA
This sequence comes from Mecyna flavalis, assembly GCA_949319885.1. NCBI lineage: Eukaryota > Metazoa > Arthropoda > Insecta > Lepidoptera > Crambidae > Mecyna > Mecyna flavalis. Next base: position 17,058,518 of record OX439426.1, read on the forward strand.
GATTGCAGTCTGCACACAAGTATGAAAAACAACTTTAGCTATGGGAGCTAAGCTAAAGTAGTTTAGCTCTTGGTCTGCAACCCGCATAAGGCCATATCTCACTAGTACCCCGTCTTGACCAGGCAATGCAGCATCATCGGCAGCACCGGCGGCGTCGGCGACGGGCGGCGACGCGCCGGGCGACGACCGCGCGGCGCCGGGCGACAGCGAGGCGGCTCGCCCGGCCCCCGCCACGGCCAACAGTAAAGAGAAGACTCCTATGTGCCTGGTCAACGAGCTGGCTAGGTACAATAAGGTAATGAATACAGAACCAATCGCATAGACTGGACTACTACAATGGGGCTACTGTGTTTGTGCTCACCAGTTGGCGCCACTGTCGCGTAAGTTCCCGAAAATAACTTATATTCATTGTCCCGTAACAAGTTAACAACAGCCATTTACAACACTTTTTAAACTACAAAAAGACATAAAAACAATGACAAGGGAGACTGAAGATTCGATACATAAGCACCTCCAGTGGCTAAGGCTCTATACTGTGACAGGAACCTAAAGTTTTGGGTTGTGAGGGACTTTTCTTCTTGGTAACACTTATTATTTATATCTGTTATGTTGTCACTGTGAAAGTTTTTACGTAATGTTGGTTTTATTTTTGATGTACAGATTAAGCATCAATACCGCCTCACATCAGAAACAGGACCCGCTCACAAAAAAGTATTCACAGTAACACTCCGATTGGGTGATACTGAGGAATATACTGCCGAGGTAAGTTTCTGTATCAAAAAGTAAATAAATCCTATTTATATTAATTATAAGCATTATAAATTATAAGCATTAGCGTATAGAAGACAAAATATATCTCGCATAATGTGTTTTAAATTAGAAACACAAATAAACTGAAAAAGATAAGCTCTTGGGTGGGGCATAACTCATAATGCGAAATGGTTTCTGCGAGTATAACAAAAAAGACCAAAGATATATGTATCTTTGTCTTTGTTTCTGTGAGTAGTGGTAGACATACGTAGGAGGTAAGACCTTGTGCAGACAAGACGTATTTGCCGCGAATTTTGTCCTTACTCTCTAGATGTTTGTAATCCCATTGCAACGCGATTCGCGATGAATTCGCACGTCTTATCAGATAAGATCAGATTCTGATGTTCATCAGGCCTTGCTTTCGGTAATATTCGAAAGCAAGGCCAACCATACTGTTTTAAACAGTATAATACTGTTTTTCACTAAATTATACTTTTTAGTGTTAAACAAAAATAAAGTATACAAAATACTGTTTTCAGTATCATCAAATATCTAATTTGTATTTAGAGAAATGGTTTATATTGCGGAAGCGGTAGCGGGGCGGGCAACGTCCGCATGCATGCGCACGGTCGGTCACCGCTTGCCGCGGGCAGTCACGAGCGGTGCGCTCCTGTCAAGCGGTGAGCGTCGCCCGCCCCGCTCTTGCTTCCGCGGAATTCGAGGCAGAGGCCTTAAAAGTCTTACGTGTGTGCAGGGTTCGTCCATAAAGCGCGCGCAGCACGCGGCGGCGAGCGCGGCGCTGCAGGCCACCAGCTACCCGCCGCCGCCGCCGCGCGCGCCGCCCGCGCACCACGCGCCGCACGCGCACCACAGGCACTCAGGTCAGTTGCCCTGCGACCCTACTCTTACCTTTCTACCCACCCCCCTCATTACTCCAAATCCATTCACACGCACTATGCAAACAGTGAGTCCTGTTTTCCACCGATGTGGAGCGGAGACGTATTATAATTATTTAAAGCAATAAATTGCTCGCATTACTCTACTTCGTTTCCAAAGCAAACACGAGAGGACATTTCAGAAAGCCCTAATTAATTTCGTATTTTTGTCAACTTTATAGCAACACGTGAACATTCATGTAATGATGATGCTATGCTAATAAAATCCGGTTTGTCCACTTGTCCCTACCAGTGTCTCCACCAGTAGAGACAATTCCACTATTTTGTCCACTTGTCCCTACCAAGTGTTGTCGGTAGAGATATTTCCACTTTTTTTTCGACTTGTCTCTACCGGATTGTAATTAAATGGTTTTTATTCCCGGTCGTTCCCACTGGGTACGACTGGGAAAAAAACGCTTCGTTCGTCCCTCTCGTTCCGCTATAGACCAAGAGTCAAATAATAGGTTCGTTGACATTAATACCATAATACAGTTCCATGATGGAACTCCAATTCTGGAAAACAAATGAATGTCGGGAAAACAAATGAATGTCGGGGAAACAAATAAATGTCGGGGAAACAAATGAATGTCGGGAAAACATTGTTTATTGATCTGAAGTTAAAAAAACAGGTGCAAGCGATTTTCGACCTTATTGACATTTAAAATTTTGTTGCTTTTTCGCAACCGCTTGTCGACTATCTTTGCTAGTTCATTAACATCAGTTATTTTGGTAAATGTCGATAAGGTCGAAACTGTTTTTTTAACTTCAGATCAATTAACCATGTTTTCCCGACATTCATTTGTTTTCCCGACATTCATTTGTTTCCCCGACATTCATTTGTTTCCCTGACATTCATTTGTTTTCCCGACATTCATTTGTTTTCCAGAATTGGAGTTCCATCATGGAACTGTATTATGGTATTAGTGTCAACGAACCTATTATTTGACTCTTGGTCTATAGCGGAACGAGAGGGACGAACGAAGCGTTTTTTTCCCAGTCGTACCCAGTGGGAACGACCGGGAATAAAAACCATTTAATTACAATCCGGTAGAGACAAGTGGAAAAAAAAGTGGAAATATCTCTACCGACAACACTTGGTAGGGACAAGTGGACAAAATAGTGGAATTGTCTCTACTGGTGGAGACACTGGTAGGGACAAGTGGACAAACCGATAAAATCACGTTTTCACCATATTGAACCCTTCAGCCAAAAAGATCAGAAAAGTTTGGTTCCTTACTGGATGAACCGGTCCTTTGCATCATGGTTGAGCAAGCCTGTTTCAATTTGACTGCTGATTTTATTAAAATAATATCTCACAACACATGAGATAGGATCCGTGTTATGAGGCGTTGAAAACCTCTTCTCTGCCGTGGCTCTTACTTGTACGGACGGCAGCAGATTAACCTACCCTATTCTGTCAGAAAATCTTAATTCAAAGAGAACACTATGTGATGTGAATAAAGCTTAAAATTGGTTGCAGAAATTTGACAGATTAGGCTAGTCTGATCTGCTGTTGACTGTACACAAAACTAAAGTACTACGTTACATAAATGTACTCGGACAGTGGTCAGCATGGGTAATGTTGTCAGGTACAGTGATGCCGACGGTGGAGCTGAACGCGCTGGCGATGAAGCTGTGCCAGCCGGCGGTGTACACGTCCGTCCCGCCCGTGGCGGCGGGCGCGCGGGCGCCGCGCGTGCGTCCCCCGCACCCGTACCGGCTGCCGCTGCCGGGCGTGGCCGTGGGAGGCATGGGAGTCGGCGTCGGTCAGTGTTGCCATTCATAAAATAAGTTTTTAATCAATTGATTAAAGCCGGATCAGGAATATAAAAAAACGTCGCCATATTGCGGAAAAATATTGGAACTAATTTCTTCAAGTGACAGCAATCAAATAATAAAAAAATAAGATGTCATTCATTGTTATTCTGTCAGTGTGATATCAATTTTCAACGGTGCCTTGTTACTATTGGATATTGTGAGTTATTTGTGAGAGTAACCATAGCAACCCAGTGTTGCTATAACCATAGCATATGTGGCGCTTCCAGAGCAGGTTTTTTATATTCCTGGTCAGGCTTTACATTAATCATGATTAGAATAATCATGATTAAAAAAGTAATTTTAATCATGATTATTGACGTTAATTACTAATCGTTACTTGATTAACTTTAGATTTTTGATTATAAATAAACTAATACATCCATCAATGTTATTAATTCTATATAAGAGAAATGATGGAAAAAAGACACATTTATTAAAATATTTTTATTAATATTCAAAGAACATTGGTGTTGCTCTTTCAATTAATTAAATAAATAATTAGTTAATTTTATCAAATAATCAAATTCACGATTAAAGATTATGATTAATAATCTTAATCATTTTAAATTTGATTATGATTAATTAATCTTAATCAAAGGATCATGGGCATTTTTGTATGGGAGCTGGGCGTAAAACCAACAGAAATAAAATGTGTTGTAATGTACTTCATTGTACTCCTAAATACCCCCTAAATACTTTTTAACCATAATACAGACCGGGTTTGCCTGCAAAATAAGCCCAAAGATTGGTTAAATAAAACACATATTACATAGTAAAACTACTATTATTAATACTTTTTATTCACATATCAATGGTACTCATTAACTATCATCATCATCATCATCAGCCTATAAACGTTCCCACTGCTGGGACACAGGCCTTATCTCAATTGTGAGATAGTGTGGGCCATACTCCACCACGCTGGCCTAGTGCGGGTTGGTGGAGGGGTGCGTAAGGCAAGTGACCGACCTTAATGTCAGATGTTATCAAGCTGCCAAATGGCCTCTGACTAGGCCTGGCAGACGGGTAGCAGTACATTCTTGTTTGAGCCGTAGTAAACGTAACGAGCAGCAACATAAAAGGCGACCCTAGTCGCCGTCACCTGTCGGCAGCTAGCTGTCGACGTGTCGGCAGCAAGCCGCCAACGCGTCGGCAGCACGTCGGCAGCTAGCCGCCGCCTTCTGACGTCAACTGCAGTTACATTTGTCGACAGCAAAATGCCGCTCGTGTGTAAGAACCCTTACTCTGCCCCCTATCAGTGGGATCTGATTCTGTGTACCTATTTGATAGTAACGGATAAGTTATACGTAAAAGTGTACCTGATTTTGTTTTAAAATATATGTTCCATATTGTGTCTTAAAATACATAATGTTTAAAAGTTTTATTTATTTTATTATTTATAAAATAAAAACCCCTTACACGCGCTTGTTTTTTAGTCGCCGCCTGAGTAAGAGAGACGTTAGAAAGGGATGGAATGTAATAATTCCGTTAAGCGCGACATAATAGTGCGTAGCGCGTATAAGTTTGAATATTACTGAATATCTCTGTTCCCCGGTGGTTTGGGTGATTGCCGTCATAGTATAAAATTAACATATGGTCATTAGCTTTCACATAAAATATATTTCAAAGCTGTTGGTCTTACGCCCATTTTGACCATGACCCTTTTTTGATTATGATTTTCAATCATTAAATTTTAATCGTTAATCAGATTAACTTTGGACCAACACAGGCGTCGGCGGTGCCCTGTTGTACCGCGTGCGGGTGGCAGTGGGCGGGCGCGCGTGGCTGGGCGAGGGCGCCACGCCGCAGGCCGCGCGGCACGACGCGGCGGCGCGTGCCCTTCACGACCTGCGGCCTGGTACCGCGTCTGCCGCGCCCTCGCCCGCCGCCGCGCCTAATGCGCCCGCCACTAACGCACCTGCCGCACATACTGATGCCGAAAATGGTGAGTTCTGTGTTTCCTACTGATATCTGGACATAAGACGACGTTAGAACCATAGTGATCCAAGTGACATTTTTGTCAAAATCGATATTTTGTTATTAACATCCCAAAAAAAGTTATATTTTTCATGCCACACTGATCCAAGTGCTTATTATAGCAATTTTCATATGGAAACTCATATTGGTCACTTTGGAATAGGACAATTTCAGGAACAAGTCCAAACGCGTTTCCCTTGTTTTCTCAAAAAGTTGAAAATGTGACTTGGATCCCTATGGTTCTAACGTCGCTTCTGTCCAGCAGATGTTAAACGGATTTACAACCCGTACGAATTAACTGTGCACCTCGCGCTATGACGTCATTAGGACGGTACTGCTATCGCTACTGAACGCTTGCGGCGAATGCGGGGCACCGCGCGGGGCAGCGGGAGAGGGGTCGCATTCCAGCGGAGTGCACAGTTGATTCTTACGAGTTGTAGATGAAACTACATTAATATAGCGTATAAATATTTTGTGTAATTAGCCAATAGAGATAGTAGATGGGCTGGTAGACCGACGTTATTAAAAATGTGCGGGTTTCTGACACTTTAACAAGATTTAGAAGTTAAAAAGTTGCTGTAATTTCAGGTGAAGCCAATGGGGACCTCCTAAGCTCCGAGGTGAAGTCGCCAGTATCCCTCGTACATGAACTCGCTCTGAAGAGGAATTTGTCAGTCCAGTTCACAGTCAAATCCGAGCGAGGACCTCCACATATGAGGGTAATTTTAATTTAACACATCTTTTTTAACATGCAAATTATGCATCCTAGACAACCGGACTTGTTATGTTGGGCTCCTCGTCAAAAGTTCGCCCCTGCCGACTAAACCTTAGCAGATTCGACCGCTGAACATTTCCTGACTACTATCCGCAGCTCATGCGTACTCGCGAGTACACAACTACACAAGTACCTCACGAGTATTCTACTTTTATATCTAGTGAGATTTTTCCAATTCCTACTCTAATGGCTGATGATGATGATGGCTTAATTAAATGGCGGTGATCGCGAGGTCCTCTTCGTTGTATTTCCGAACCAGGAAAAATGTTTCGTTTTCACACCAGCAAGCGATGACCCGGTGCCCGTCTCATGGCTTTTGATCCGCCCGTAGTGCAAGCATACCCTGTCAAAGCGTGTTGGAGTAGAAAATCTTTTTACATTGGTTTGTTGTGGTACGCCAACGCCTCGATGGTCTAGTGGTTTAAGTACCGGGCCGAGATTTGGGGTACTGGGTTCAATTCCCGGGTCGAGCTTACTTTGTGTCGGTTTTTTGGCAAGTGTTGTTATTAAGCCAATACTCATCATTGTAGCGATAACTTGATTTCAAGGATGAAGCCCTGTAGTGGGACATTAATAGGCTGATACTTTATTTGTTGTTTGTTGTGGTAGGTGTTCGTGACGCTGTGCACTGTGGGCGAGTTGGAGACAGAGGGCGAAGGCAACGGCAAGAAGGTGTCGAAGCGACGCGCGGCGTGCAGCATGCTGGAGGAGATGCGCCGCCGCTGGCCGCCCGCGCTGCTGCGGCCGCGGCCCAACCACGACAAGCGACGCCACCAGCCCGCCAAGAAGAAACCCAGGAACCTTATCAAGGTATGACCCCAGCCTTTTGTCCGTCAACATCATCTCAGCTTTGTTTAAGAAAGACGTCCGTCTGCTGGATTGTCTTACCTAATGATCTTTATACTGATCGATCGGTCTTTTCTACTTGTGATCTTTGCCAGATTTCCGGTCCACCTCATAGAGGGGCTTCACCAAACTAACCTCTCGGTAATACTAGCTGAATCTCGTCATTTGTCCATAGACAAACCCAGTGTAGGTTGCTTTGATTTGTATTCCCAGTGAGGTATCTATGATTTTTTTTCGGAAATTGACAAAAGTGACGGCAACTTAGTTATCAAACAGGTAAATACTAAATTGCAATGATTATGTTTTTTAATGCCTAATAATTAGGCGTTAAAAAACATAATTATTTACCTTTCTGTAATTTATTATACTACCGATAGACTAGAGATATCGGCTTCGTGCTAGGTATCACTTGTGAGTAACACAAGACATTTTGTCGTTTCCAGGAGGGCGGCGTGTCGGGCGCGTGCGCGTCGTCCGGCGGCGGCGGCGCGGACAACCCGATCTCGCGGCTGGCCGTCGCGCGGCATGCCGTCCGCGCGCGCAGCCCGCAGTACCGCGTGCTGGAGGAGAGGGGCGCGGCGCGGCGCCGCGAGTTCCTCGTGCAGTGCGACGCGCCGCCGCACACCGCCACCGGCCTCGGGCCCAACAAGAAGGCCGCGAAGCGACGCGCCGCGCATAGTCAGTACATGTTTGTCTTGTTGCTTTCTCCTAGCATTTCGGCCCAATATAGACAGGATGCCGTAATCTAGGATTTAGCAAATCCATTTTTTTCCTTTTTTGTAAATCAGTGGGCAGACAGACCCGCTACCCACTTGATGGCAGGTGGCCCCTGGGACTTATTCTATTAAAGGTTATCTGATAGATATAGGTAGTAAAACAAATCTAAGTCTCCATAATAATCATAAGCAATTCAAGGATCAATCTTTGGCCAAAATACAAACACTAAAAAAATCAGTACACACTACACATGCACATAAATATCATTGAAAAAAGCCATCCATTTATTACGTAAGATGATTCAGAGAGAAAAAGGTCGACTAAACCTCATCTTTTACCAAGAAAATCTCGACCAATGTAAAATTTCAAACTCGGAAGAAGTTGTCAACAAATTGTAAATGTATTTGAGAGCAAAAACCCACGTTTAAAAGTGGAATATACTCCATTCACAATACTAAACCTAAATAAGTATTAATGATAAGTCTTCTCACAATATTTCAGACGTATTGCTGGCGATGGAGATGAGCGCAAACGCGACAGACGTGGCGGCCGTGGCCGCGGCCAACAGCGCGGCCGCCGAGGCAGAGGCTGGCGACGGCAAGACGCCCGTCAATGACAACAAGCGAAAGGTTTGTTAATACTGGTCAATGGTTTATGGAAAACTGCCTTTTAAAGCAACCCAAAATCGGTTCAGTGTCCTTGCATGTATTTTTGTCGTAAGAATCGAACACGCTGAAAAAATTGAAATTACTCAAGGAATCGACTATGCCGAAAGAATCGACCACTTGGAATCGATTATTTCTATTACTCGTGTAATGAGACGTGAATTTTGATGGATGGATCTTGATTAGGTTAAGAGTGTGACGGACATTTTGTATTATTTAAAATGCTGCGTTTACTATTCGATAGCGCAAAGCGCGTTGCTTTTGCTCGTGCACGATACAGTGTGAATGATACGGACCGAGCTGCGTCTATTTATATACGTCAATCGAATTCGAGTACGAATTCTGGGCTTCTTCTGATTAATTGACGCGGACAAGTATTGCAGGATTTCATACAAAGACTATAAATATTTTTGTTCGATTACTCTTTCTGATTTTAAAGTTAATTTTTAGAGAAAATGAGAGTAAAGTTTTTGAGTCTACACAATGGGTAATGTTATTAGCAGGAAGGCGACGCGGTCCCGGCGGGCGGGGCGAGCGCGGACGTGCGGCAGCCCGTGCCCGGCGTGCTCATGATGGACTACCACCAGCGCTCCGGCCAGCCGCCGCAACCTAACGGTACGTATCTATTATTTAATTAGGCATGCATCTGATATCGATACCGATATATCGGCGATACTTCGTGTTTGCCGATATTTTTATGGCAGATTCAACGATACTTTTATTACTTTTCAAATTTCGCGCTTTAAAATGCAATGTAAACGCGCGTGTTGTCCCATCTATTTCGTTGCAAACGAGGCACGAACTGACTATGCTCGGGGAAACCCCGTGCTTTATTCAGTGTTTTGTTTCGCCGCCTGCTTTGGCCTCGCACTCGCACTTCTATCCTATTCAATAAGCTTATCGGTATCAGTATCGCCGATATTTTAATATCGTATCGGCAAAAAGGCGTATCGATGCATCCCTAATCTATACGGTTGTACATTTGCATGTTCCCTATTTATGCAGCTTTGTGTGCTCAAACGCACACTGGGTTCGTAAAAAGATACATGTTTAGACACTAGTCTAACCCGCTATAGTCTCCTCTGCCGACTGTCCAGATAGAGTGTCGACTGTCATTGCCGTGAAGCGCAGTGGAAAACACAGGCTAAAGAGTCGGTGAGCCTAACCCGCACTGCCGACTTTTTTGGGGGTGATAGGTTCGACCTTCGTACTTTGTTCCCGCATACCCAGGTCTCATATTAATAAAACGCGTTCACCTCACGTAGGGGACACAAATGTTTTTGCTCATTCAACCTCAGGAAGACAGACTGATTGGATAATCATCACAGAGTACACTTATGTAATTTCATTTTTTTATTTTGAACTAACAATATGTTTTAGGCGTGAGTGAAACGAGCGCGACCGGCGGCAATGGTGGTAATACACCGGGCGCGAAGGACCAGCTCATGTATCTAGCGCAGCTACTCGGCTTCACCGTGCAGTTCTCAGATTTCCCTAAGGTAAGTGAACGAAGCTCACCCTACTCGAATGAAAAGTGTAATAAAAGTTAGAGGTATGTACCACAGGGATCTATTTTGAGCCCTATTTTGTTTCATATATTTTATGTCCATGCTATGCTATAAATACGTATCTTGGGAGTACTACAAGGATCTATCTTGGGTCCTATTTTGTTTCTTATTTATGTCCATATTGTCCATGCTTTATGCGTATCTTGGGAGTACTACAAGGATCTATCCTGGGTCCTATTTTGTTTCTTATTTAGGTCCATATTGTCCATGCTTTATGCGTATCTTGGGAGTACTACAAGGATCTATCTTGGGTCCTATTTTGTTTCTTATTTATGTCCATATTGTCCATGCTTTTATGCGTATCTTGGGAGTACTACAAGGATCTATCTTGGGTCCTATTTTATTTCTTGTTTATGCTGTTGAATCGGTATTGTGTTGAAAGATTATGTAATCTATTTTTTCGAATCTGAATATTATTAAACTTTACTCGCTAGTAACGTGAAATATGTATTGTTTGCAGCGTAATCACGGGGAGTACCTGTCGCTGGTGTCGCTGTCGACGGAGCCGCCGGTGATGTGCCACGGCGGCGGCCCGTCCACGCAGCACTCGCACGAGCAGTGCTCGCGGGCCGCTCTGCGCGCGCTCGCACTGATGGGCCTCGACGCGCCCACGCCCGGGTGAGTACTAGTGATGTGAAGGATATACGTATATGTGTCCGCGGGTATCCGAGAAAGAAGAATTGCCGTATCAGTATCATTTTTGACGGAAAATTCAAATTGATTTATTTACCCTATAAATTTTCAATCTTGAGATTAGGAGAATTTCATTCCATTTTTTGTGTTTAATGAACGATTTAGGTGCGTGTTAGAAACATTATAAAAACAATTGTTCTAGAAAAAACTAATGAAAAATACTCTGCCCTCCATGCAATAGTTTACACTTGTGCTTAAGGGACTGTTGCTGAGGGTTTTTATTTACGTGCGCCGGCATTGAGTAAGGTAGTTAAGATCCGTTTCCTCGAATCTTGACAGCAGTTATCCTTATCCAAATCCTTTTTCGCGGATCTTGACACCAAATTATCCTTATCCGGATCCGTATCCGCGAATATACATTGTTTACACGCACGTATGGCGCTTATTACGCACCACGTCCATACAGCATGAGCACGAGGATGATATAACTAACAGTTAGGCTGGTTTTAGCAAGCCCTAGGCCAAGTACCGCTGTTCTTGTGAAATAGCAATTATCTGAACTACAAAGAAAACCGGCAGTGTATGCCAATCATCGCGCATCAGCTCGACTCTTAAACTAGCCTTTAGTAGTCTAAAGTAGGTTATTTCCACCACAGTCGCGACGTGCCGCTGAATGCTCTGTTTTCTATTGCAGCATGCAGAGCATACCGGGGCCGGGCGCGGGGCCGAAGACGACCGTCATTAGCAACGGCATAGCTGAATGACAGACGCGCCGCGTTTAATCTATCTATTACGTCTATGTATTATGTCTAGTTGTTTCTTTCAATTCGAATGCAATATTAATACAAACGTCGTGAATATTTCACAGCGCGAAATGTGCGGTTCGGGACGACTTCGTTGATCTTATACAAAACGTATTTTGTTGTTTCCAGCTATGACATATTCACAAGCACGATTTATTTGATCTCGGGTCTTGCAACAATATTTTAGTTGTTTTATCTATTCGAAACGTTTCCTATTATGTTAGAATTGCATATGTATATTTTATTGTTATGCATACATTATCCATGGGAGCTGTTTTAGTTATCCTCGAAATGAGTATTGTTTTTAATAAAATAATTCCCGCTCACAAACTAGGTGTATCTACATTTTTATATTATTTTTATTAATACCTTATACATTTTATTGGAATAATGGATTATGTTTTATTGAGCGCAAGAAGTTTCAGCTCATCTCAATAATTATAAGTGTAGTTGTCAAATAGATTTTACTTATTGTAGCTGCAACATTATGTAATTGGTTATATTTATGCAGTTTAGCTGATTCACTTAGGTAATTGGATGAGAATTATCAGTAAAATTATGTAGACAAACGAATAATGTATGGAAACTGAGGCTGTGAAGCCAAACCAAAAGTTTGCTTGGGACTCGCGGCCGCCCCGGTGCGCGGACGTACACGATAAGAGATAAATCTTATGTCAAATCTCATTATTATTGTTACGTATTAAAATCGTGTATTAAATTAAGATAATATTATGACTCTACATCATGTAACGGCTTTAAAAGTAATATATGCATGGCATATCCTTAGGCTAATGACATGCGTAGTTTAATATATAAAATTAAATTTTTCGGTTAAATCCGAATTCTAAAGTAGTGTATTGTTACATTTTGTAGCGTTTCTATAGCAATATGCGCTCTAAACTGGAGCAGCTAGGTGGATGTGGATGTTAGAGTATAGGAAGCATCGGTGGTGGGCTGCCGTCCCGACGAACGCTAAAGTTACATCATGCGGCCATGGTGTCTCCTTAGTTTAGATAATAGAAGAAATCGCCGTGGTCCTCGCCACGCATGGGGGCCCTTACCCCACCGTCTCTAAATTATAGGATTTTCTCAGTGGGCCGATTGACTGACAGTACCGTAACTAACATGTTATACACCCGGTGCAAATTAACCGCACCCTAAAATAATTATATAAAAAACTTCGTTCTAGATTAGTAATTTCTTCTTGAGGGTGTGGCCATATATTTGGGTATCGTTGGCAACGCCCTTACGGTACTGGACCGACATGAAAAATGTAACTAGTGCGAAGTTAAGTTTGTCATGTCCATCTGAGGAGCTCCAAGCTGCGCACGCGCCGACACAGCACATGCGAGAGATAAAATCAACTGCGTCGCGCGTCCGACCACTATTCGTATTTATATTTCGTTGGACAGAGAGGAAACAATCTCAATTGTCATAGTTAAACCGTCGATTAACCCTTAAAGGAAAAACCTTAAAGTAATGTCCGCGGGGATCGCGGCGATTATAGTAATAATAATTGTGGCCTCGATTTTTAACCACTAGTGGGTGAGCGTTTACAAATTTTCCCGACCCTAAGCTATGAAATGTGTAATTCTAGAAATAAGCAGTTTGACAGTAGTTGACGATTGACTAGCTATTTCGCTCCTTATCTACTTAGGTTAAGGTTGAAAGCTTGTTAATTATAGGCTCTATGTAATCTACGTCTGATGCATGTACCCTTGAAGTAGTATAGCGTTTGACTAACGTGTAGCATTTTTCTCTAGGTGTTAAAGTATGATAAGTGTGAATACAATTGGTCGGTACCAATGTAGACGTATCGATGTACTAGTGTCGTATGACCCAACCGGGACCTGTGCGCCGATCAGTTGTATGATTTGTACCTTTCCGATTGTACATTTCATTGTAATGGGTCTGATAATTACTTTATCTATCACTTATATTACTTAGAGGTAACGGCAATGTTGTAGACTTTTTCTCATGTAAGCTAAACCTGCTTACTTGTGAACTAATGTCAAGGACGGCGGTATATTAAAATGTATTCTTATTTATTGAAACGATTTTAAATCGAGGCCATCGAAAAATTTCTTCATGTTGAAAGTTGCACAAGTAACTATGCATAAAGAAATTAATTTATGGATTTAAAACGCCACAACGGCAATGAGAAGTGTTTTATTTATTTTGTTCTAAGTAACTAATATTTTATATTGGAGGGAAAAGCAAGTCCCTATGAACTTCGTGCTTTTAGCAATTGTAAGGATACAACAATAAAGTTAAATATTTATCATTTTGTTTTATTTTAATCTTAACACATATTATGGAACCTTCGAGTGGCTATTTAGTAAATGATCATTATTGTTAACACATTGATTGCCTAAAACTAAGTCCATTTTGGGCACTCAGAATGTAAACAATTTTAAAATACGTTATTTAGATGTTAGAATAACAATAGACAAAATTGTTGTAAGTGATAATTTATTTCTTGTAAAAAACACTGCAACAGATACAGTATGTCAAACTTTTCACATTGTGTTGAGATTTAGTGCTTTAGTAATAAAACAGAGGATATCAGTATATTCTTCAATCTGCATAAAAAAAAAAACATAAATTAGTTTACGAGTAGGCACTAAAGTGTCAGTCAAGTCCGAATAGGTTATGGCACTATCACTACATAATTCTATCAGTTTGTTCTAGAACTTGTACCAGTATTACTAGGAGACGTCACTAGCCTGCGGTCATGACGGGTAAATGCGTTCTCCTATTATAATAAATATTCGTTCTCCTATTATAAATGTTTCTCGGATGGTACTCACAATCTTGGCAGTGGGCTTGCCTCCGCCGTGGCCGGCCTTGGTGTCAACGCGCGCCAGCAGCGGCCGCGTCTGGCTGGATCCCCGCACGGCGTGCTGCAGTGTCGCGATGAACTTCAGCGAGTGCAGCGGCACCACGCGGTCATCGTGGTCCGCCGTCATCACCAACGTTGCTGGGTACTGCGCGCGCTCTGACAGACACATTTATTTAATTACGAATTGGAGTATTAATTTATTAATGTGCGACGTTTTCGATGTTAAAATTTTTTTCATAACTATTATAACCTCAAACCAATGATATTATAATAACACTAGCGGCAGCCCGCGGTTTCACCCGCGTGGTTCCCGTTCCCGTGGGAATTGATCAAAATCCTTTCTTAGCGGATGCCAACGTCATAACATCTACCTGCATGCCAAATTTCAGCCCGATCCGTCCAGTGGTTTGGGCTGTGCGTTGATATCTATGTCAGTCAGTCACCTTTGAGTTTTATTTAAATAGATATAATAACATTGCCTCAAACATAATTATTAATTACTAGCCTTTTCAAATATCCCCCCCCCTTTCCCCACATTTCCGGGATCAGAAAAGTACCCTATGTCACCCGACTACCCTAGCATACTGTAGCTTTCCAACAGTGAAAGAATTATTCAAATCGGTTCAGAAGTTTAAAATGTAAGGTGGGCTTCTCATCACCTAGTAGGCTCTTGCCTGCTAGAAAGTCAAAGAGAGATTACTGCAGAGATTTTTTTTTATTCAATAAAATTTTTATTTGATGATTCTATGGTTCGAATATGTACCTAATCAGGAATCAATATGTCTTTTACTTAATTAAACTTTTAATTTTACCTTGACTTGGAGGCTGTACGTTGTGCAAAGGCGAGTACTTGATGAGGTATTCAAACTCCGTCTTGTTTTCGGAGATGCCGTAGTCAGACACCCAACTATGGCCGATTGTAAACATGTGGTACCTCAACAGATCCATCACACTGAAAAATAGTAATAAATGGTCAGCCCAATCCCATGTCCACACGTCAATTTTAAAAACAATAAAACAGAATGCGCCGTCTCACTCAAATGATGTTCATGTTTTAGTTAACTTGCTTGAACCTTTATGATTAAAAACGAAAATTAAAACACAGAAACCCAGCAAAACAGATATTACAAAAAACCCATGCGCAGAGCAGTTATAAAATCGACGGCAAAGATCCCAAAGCTTTTGAAAATAATGTTCGCAAGCGGCCACTACTTACGCCATAATAAATTCATCGAGAGTTGCTTATCGAAGAAGCATTGATACAACTTTTTTATTTTTGGTTTGACTTTGAATTGGTCTTAGAAGGACTCACCCGGTCTGTGCAATAGCGGCGCCATACAGCTCTGGTCTTTGATTGATGCAGGCGGCGACGAGTAGGCCGCCGTTGGACCCGCCCTGGATGGTCAGCAAGTCTGAGCTCGTGTAGTTCTCCGCCACGAGGTACTCTGCTGCTGCCTGGAAGTCGTCGAACACGTTCTGCTTGTTGAGAAGCTTGCCCGCGTTGTACCACCGCTCGCCGTATTCTCTAATGGAAATATAGGAATAGAATAGAATAATACTTTATTTAATACCAATAAAAACATAAAATACAGACACAGTAAATTAATAAAAAACAAAAAAAGAAATACAACATGCAAAACAAAAGGAGCAGTCAGAAAACAAAAATTATTACAAACTGTACAAATAGTAAGTACCTACAGTAGAAAAATAATCACAAATTGTTTGAATAGTAGTAGTTAAGGGTAAGTAGTTTCAAGAAGAAGTTCTATTGTTTTAATTAATATATTGTAATTGTAACCTTTCTAATATAAACTTAATAAGTACATACGAAACTGATTAAAAAAATAAAAAATATATAGGAGGCTGTTTAAATTTGAAGTCACATCATTTTAATTTTCTTTTTTTTTTGGAGCGAAAACTGACAGTTACCCGCAAAAGTTGCGTGGCAATAATTTCATTTCACTTAGGTATTTGAAACGCAAACTCTCAAAAATAAAATTGTTTGTCTGATAAAGTGATCGAATAATTGTATTTATGTATTTTGAAATTCTCTACGAATCGTCTAGGGCAATCATATCATGTTAATCTTTCAAGCCCCGGATCACCAGACACAATAGAAAATCTATTGTTACGCGGCACCCGAGTGCCGGTTCGGGATTGAGTGGTTAAAGAATAATTTTACATTTTGTATAGTGTTTGTAACTTGTACTGGATGTGACGACGAGTTTCATCGTGTTCAAAAGTGCACACGGCGTTGGGAGACAGCACCGCATGGCACAATGGGCGAGACATCACACACAAACCTACATCAGTAAGTGCTGTTTTATTTATTATTTATGCTTTTCGAGTGATTTTTGGGGTCCTATGCGCTTTTCTGCTCCCAGTTGAGATTTTTTCTGAACTAGTGTACAGGATAAGTAGGTAGGTAGGTTCTTTTCGGCTATTACGCCATTGTTAGACGTTTGATTTCCGTACACCTAATTAGTATGAATATTGATAAAATTGGTATGTTTGTTTTTACTTACTTGCGTATGCGTCGCGTAGGTACAGTCAACTTTGTACCGTTTGGACTTTGTACCGCTCTTATGTCGGGGGCATAAGCGCTATTATCGAACTGCAAGTGTATACCGTGATGTGCTGTTGACTGTACAAGATACGTATAGGTTGCGGCTAGATGGCGTCATGTGGAAACTCATTGAGGATATTATTTTTTTAGTTTTGTCTACCGTCGATTTTTACAAACTGGTTAAGATTATTGTTTCCATACGGATTACAAAACTGACTTAAAAACAAAATCACTGCGAGTCTAATGAGCTGTAGACTGTATAAAGACATTTTTACGATTTTATTGATTGTTATTTGTTTCGCTACTTTTTTTTTGGTTGTTTTGACTAAAGTTTAATTAACTATAAATTAAAAGTTCCCGTGCACCAGTTTTTGTGTATCGCGGAGGTTTTAGTGGGCTAATTCCACCCCTCTTTTTCCTGGCGAAGCAGCGCCTTTAGCACTCGGATTTCGCGTTAGCAAAAAGTCTAGCAAAAGATGTTCGAAATATTCTTACCCGCCTCCTCTAAGGTTGGGCAAAGCGACAACGCCGCCCAGCAGCTGGATAAACACGAGCCTCAAGATGTCGAACGTTGGGCGGATGTTGATGTTGAACCCGCCGTAGCCGTACAGCAGCGCCGGGTGCGACCCGTCCCGGACCAGGTCCTGAAACAACATGTTTTTTTTTTATTGCAGTGTGAAACAAGACGAGCAGATCGTACACCTGATGATAATTGTTTTGCCGGAACACAACCAAAGCTATTATGGTAACAGATTTTATCTGTTTAGAGTAAGAGTGCAGGATGTAGGTAGATCTGCTTTAGCCAGACCCAATGCGAAAACAAATAATTGTGTAGGTACCTGTAGTACGCACTTAAATTAGGAGCAGATTGTGCCGAATGGAAAATGGGATATTTATTGTTGACAACTGGCGCCCAACGTGGGGCCGTTTGAACATAAATGGTGCTTGTTTAGTTATAGATCTGTAATAGGCATTTGGATTATGCAAAGGAGTTTCATTCATACCTTCTTGGAAATTATAAACATTGGAATTTGAGTGCCGTCTTTGCTCGAGTAGAATATTTGTTTGGCCTCATATTGCGATGCGTCGAATCCTTTCACTTGAATTTCTCTAAACACCTGAAACATGGAATAATATAGAGGTAGTTAATATGCTTTCATTGGGATCAGTAATCATTTATGAATAACATTTAAGTAATTATTAAACATTTAATTTGTATTCTGGTTTAAGTAATAATTCGATTCACTGGAGGGTAGGCGATGGGTCCACGCGTCTTTTAGTTTTAAATCTTTTTATTTGTGATCTAGTGCAGTTTGGTGTTGAAAAGTGGTGTGATTTTCATTCAGTAAAGTGTAACGAAGTGTCATAAATAAGAAGATTGAAACAAATTGACTGAATGGACGGGTATTGCGTGTAGTGTGTCTCATCGGAAGATGAGACGCTCTTACCGCAATGGCGTCCATTCCCCCGTGACCTTGAGAGTATCTTCCAGTGTTTCCATGAAGCGTTAAAACATCTAACACCAATGTTTTAACGCAAGGAGAAACTCCCATATTCACTCGACATTGGCAGAATCACCGCGCCGCAAACAGGCGCGGGACAGAGGCCATTAAAAAAAAAAAAAAAAAAAAAAAGTAATAATTCATACAAAAAATATTCCTAACTAAATTATATTGTGCGATTTATACTTAAGACGCTATTCCATATTATTCTAGGTACTTAGCTAGCTGTCGTACTATAATTTTGATCATGTGATAAGTTATTTCATTAGATGTGGATATATTTATCTACCGTTGGTTTGAAAGGCGCGGTGTTGTTGAAGTCGATGTAGTATATCATGCCGGGCGACAGGAAAGTCCAGATGTAATAGAAGAACTCGGAGTGAGTCCTCTTACCCTGGATTTCTACGAGTGATCCTATACCTGACTCCAAGGTCTGGAGTAGCTCACCGCTCTTCAAGTCGTGTAGTTGAATTACACTCTGAAAGAAATTCAAATATGTTTTCATGTGAGGAATGCACGTTGTGACAGCACACCAAGAAATCTAAATTCTTTATTTTGACGGTTCTGTGTTGTCATAGTTGAGAAGTCCTTCACAATCATAAGTCCGGGGTTTTTCTATTCTGATCCAGCAAATTCTTAGTCACTCCTTAGTTGAGTCATAATAATATTGTTAGTCTTGTAGTTAGTTTCTATGGCACAAATTAATAGTTCTTACCTTTACATCCCTTATGTAGTGAAGGATTAGATAGTTGTCTGTAACTGCTACAGCAGATTGTAAAACGTCTTTCGGATGTTCCTGAAACAAAAACAACATCGGTAGTTGATAAGTAAAAATTTTACTGATTAACAACAATTAGTAAAGTAGCGAGGCTTCTTGTTTAAGTGTTCGTCAATGGAAAAGCCCGCAATCTGCTTTCCATCAGGTGGGCGGCTAATGCCAACAGTTGGCCTACCTTCAGTTCTTTGCCAACATTTGCAGACACTTTGCCGCTTCTCTCGAAGACAATACAAAGTCGAAAAATTTGCGAAATCAAGTTAAATATACAGAAAAACTAAGCAGGTGATTCTTAGTTTTTCTGTATATTTAAGAGGGTTAACCAAAAATGCGTCGCGTCGAGTTTTCGAATTTCGGGTTTCGCGCATGCGCGCCAGGTCAAGATAAGCAATGTCTTGCTGTAGTCAAAGTAATCACTTTGATCCTTTTGATTTAATTTTAAATATTGTTTATTTTTAACTATTTATATTAGTCAATATTTCAAGTAATATACTAAATAGTGTGTAGTTTTTATATTATATCCTTACTTATCCTTACGTAATCATAACAGGGCATAAGTAAGTGTGTGTTGTAATATAATGGGTAAAATATTTATCAATGTAGTAAACATTGACAATATCTTACTGTTTACATGAAGTACCTAGATTTTTTAAGAGTAGCCAATTAATACTAATAAAGTAATCCTTCCCAAATGTGTGTGTAAATACTTACTTACCTAATGAAAAGTGTTGACTTAAGTAAGTCTTTTAAGTATGACCATGCGATACGTTATTTAGTAATAAAATACCGATTTCAGAATACCATTTTTATAACAATCTGATTTAGACCTATAAACCGTTTAAAGTCAAATGTTAACATCCCATTTGAATAAAGCACATCACATTTTAAGTGTGCCTACTATGTATTACAAAATTGTTCTGTTCCGTTTACAAAATAAAAGTAAATATTTTAATCAAATAACAACTATTACCAATGACATTATGTACACTAATCAAAATGTGTGTTACCTGTTTATATGAATAGAATTACATTTTAATTTCAAATGAAAATGAATAACTTTTATTCAGTTTAGGCTGATACAGCACTTGTGAATGTCAAAGAAGCTATGCCACCGGTTTGCAAACCCTAAGCCGGGAGGGTTTACTATTGTCTGACAAAAAACGTATATGACAAAAGATCATTTTACAAACAACGTTTGAAAAACTTATCATTTGACAAACTTTCATTTCGCAAACATATTAGGCTTTAAAAACAATCATTTGACATAATACAGATTTCGCAAATGTTTTACTTAGTAAATTATTTAACTGTTAAAATTTTATTTTAAAAATAATCACATGACTAAATAATTCGTTTGCCAAATTGGTGATTGTACAAAACGTTAGAAAATAAATGATTAGTTTAACTATTTTCTAACCAATACTTACCTGCGATCAAATTTTGAAAATATTAAATTGCATGGTTGCAATTTTCATCTTGGGCAGATTATTGTATATATGCAGGTAATAATTTTGTATTACGAGTAAAACCTACTAATTTAATAGAAACAAGTCTTTTAAAAGAATACACACTGATTAAATTAAGCAAAATAAGTAGAATTCTCAGGCAGCAAGAGATTTAAAAAAAAAACTTTTTAAATTGCTATGTATGTTTGTTTGTTCGGGGGCTAATTACAATATTCTTTGCAACCGCAAATCAATACTATACTTACCATTCAGCTCTTGCCTTAACTAAGGATTCTTCATTTCTTCGTTTCCTTTTCTTATTTTTAAATACAGTAGAATCCGTTTATTATGACTCCGCCTATATTGACCAACCCACGGAACCAATCGGTTATTATGACGTAATTACACTAAGAAGTTTGGTTTTCATATAAAATCTTTGTTAAAATGTCGGATATAATGACTTCGCTTACAGTGACATGTCGCTTATTATGACCTATTTTTAATAAATTGTCCGGTTTTAATGACCGACATGATTCGTATTGTTCGTTGATTCCCGTCGACGTTTGGCACGCGGCTCATTTTTGTTTTAAATCCAAGTGAGTAGTTGACACTTGAAGGTCATGCATTGTTTTTAGTCATATCCTGTGAAAAAAAATGTCATCTCAACGCTGTAAAACATTTACAACTGAGGGGGGAAAATGGAGAATCATACTCATACAACTGCATCAAGGAATCGTTCAATTGAACCCTTTTGGTTTGAAAACATTTAAATTGAACGATTCGAAAACCGCGACAAGAAATTAACGCATTAATTCTTAAAATATGTAGTTTTAAAATCATGAGAAACAAAAAAAAAAAGCTTTTTTTTTACAAAACGCTTCGTATGACGTCCACTTATTATGACGCGTTTGTCAATTCCCATCGATGTCATTATAAACGGATTCCACGAGATTCACTGGAGGGTAGGCGATGGGTCCACGCGTCTTTTAGTTTTAAATCTTTTTATTTGTGATCTAGTGCAGTTTGGTGTTGAAAAGTGGTGTGATTTTCATTCAGTAAAGTGTAACGAAGTGTCATAAATAAGAAAATTGAAACAAATTGACTGA
The DNA here is from genome assembly GCA_949319885.1 of Mecyna flavalis. Classification (NCBI taxonomy): domain Eukaryota; kingdom Metazoa; phylum Arthropoda; class Insecta; order Lepidoptera; family Crambidae; genus Mecyna; species Mecyna flavalis. The sequence goes on from OX439426.1 coordinate 17,080,241, forward strand.
ATGGACGGGTATTGCGTGTAGTGTGTCTCATCGGTAGATGAGACGCTCTTACCGCAATGGCGTCCATTCCCCCGTGACCTTGAGAGTATCCTCCAGTGTTTCCATGAAGCGTTAAAACATCTTAACACCAATGTTTTAACGCAAGAAGAAACTCCCAATAAAATCACTTGACATTGGCAGAATCACCGCGCCACAAACAGGCGCGGGATAGAGTCCATATATAAAAAAAAAAAAAAAAAAAAAAAAACGGATTCCACTGTAGTTTAGCTTTATTTCCCACTAACGGTTGCCCTCGCGGTTTAACCCGCGCGTAATTTCCTTTTTTAACTCCCCCCCTTTCCCCTCCTATCCCCCTTCCCCCTCCTATCCCCCTTCCCCCTCCTATCCCCCTTCCCCCTCCTATCCCCCTACCCCATCATATCACCCTTCCCCCTCCTATCGCCCCTTCCCCCTACTATCCCCCTTCCCCATCCCATCCACCTTCCCCCTCCTATCCCCCTTTCCCGTCCTAACCTCCCTTCACAATCCTATCCCCCTTCCCCCTCTTATCCCCCTTCCCCCTACTATCACCCTTCCCCATCCCATTCCCCTTCTCCATCCCATTCACCTTCCTCCTCTTATCCCCCTTCCCCGTCCTATCCCCCCTTCCCAATCCTATCCCCCTTCCCCCTCCTATCCCCCTTCCCCCATTAAAGTATCCTATGTCAGTCTCCTGGGTCTAAGCTACCCCTCCACTTATTTTCAGCCAAATCGGTTCATCCGTTCTTGAGTTATAAATAGTGTAACTAACCCCACTTTCTTTTATATAATAAGATATATAATATATTATATAGATATAGATATTACATTTTTTATCCAATTAATGTAGTGTATATAATATTATCATAAATTCATAACCATAGTATTATAAAATATTTACTCAACAAAGTACTAAGAAGTGTCGGTTGCGCTTTAAACTGTACCACGCTACGCAAATCCGCGATGTTTTCGGCACAGCCGTTGCTGGGTACGAGCGACATACGTCCTGCCTCTGAAGAGCCTGGCGGCTGACTAATTTGAAATGTTTTGCGCGGAGTGTTTTATAGCAGTTTAAAAAAATGTCTATAAAATAAATTGTGCATCATTATATAGGTTTTATGTATTCAAACTTAAGATAATATGTTCTTCTTGTAAGTTAGACTAAAAACTTTTTGTAAATTAAAGAAATTAATGGTAAATTTTGCATGTTTACAACAGTGATTTCTTTGTAATTTCGCTGTAAATGGATTTGAATTTCGTATGAAAATAATCTCAAATTTAACTCATACCCCATCTAACTATTTGCGTAATGATATGTAGATTTGCATAATAAAGTAAAATGTCCAATTTTTTTAATGGTATTAAAACAATTGAGCTTCGAAATCGATGTTAAAAGTGAAGTTTATAAAACACTGCTCGGGTAAATTGTCAGTATTCACAAATAATCCATAGAAAGAAACGTGGTATGGGCTACGTTTTTAGACAAAGATACTGTTTATAATAATTTGTGAGTCGCATGTTTCTTAGATCACGTTTTCATAGAAAATATCTCGTTGAAAACTGCCTATTTTGAGTCAAAACGGCAATCGAATCGTTTAACAGTTGATTTCGCAAATTTTTCATCATTGTATAGTCTTCGAGAGAAGCGGCGTCTTATTTACTGCAGTAATGTGAATAAAATATGAAAACGTACCGGCACAAGCGTTTCCCAGTTTTCTTCTGCAGGGTCTTTTAGATCTATCTTAATGATTCTGTAGTTTGGAGCGTCCTTGTTCGTGAGGAATATGCTCACTGATCCTTCTGTTGTTACATACTAAAATGCAAAGGATAAAGTTTTAGCATTAATGTAATGAATTATTTCCTTGTGTATAGTTTATAACGATAAAGGTGGTCATTTTATCATTAGACAGTAACTTTGCGATGAGAATCAGACTTGCGTTTCTTGTTTTAGTGACGTATGACGATAGCCGGATATGAATATTTTCGCTGATTTGCATTCTTGCTATCGTATTGTCAGACTGGTTATACAGTTAAATAATTATAGATATTATCAAAATTTGCATTAAACACACCCAAAACGAGTCCAAAAACTTCAGCGTACACCGCATTATTGCTGGTCTAATTGCGGTTCTTCTTCTTCTTTTGAAGGCGTAAATTTTAGACCTCGCATGTGTCCATGGGCGGTAGTGATCACTTACCATCAGGCGTCACAAGCTATCGTTTACCTCCCTCTTCCATAAATTAAAATATCATACGCTGTATTCGGCCTCGAACTTGTGCACGATCTGCGTGAGCGGCAGAAGCCCGGAGATGTCTTCGAGCTGGCCGAGGTCCGCGAAGAATTCCAGGCTGTCGCGGTAATCCTTCACCACGGAAACCAGGAGGTACCGCCCGCCGTACGTCACCAACCCGGTACTTTACAAAACGTTGGGACAATGATTATTATAAATTAAAAGCAGGTAAGACTTATGACCGCCTCGGTGGAACAGTGGCCAAACCGATCGATTATTTTGTCCGTTCAAGTCCCGCCGTGGGTGTAGTCCTAGTTGGACTTTTTAAGCGTTTGACTGGGTATAATCATCCCCACAGGTAAAATCTGCCGCCAAAACAGCTCTGGCTGTGTTCCGGCAATATTAATGGAGCCAGTAGGTACACTTGAAATCAAAGCACATTGATCGACACTTCCTGGGGAAGTGTCACACATTGCTTTGTGGGAAGTGTACATCAGTGGAACAGGCCGCAGTGGCCGTATCCTTTAGGTGGGCTGCGTGCCTGTCTGCTAACTGATCTAGCATTAAAAAAAAAGTCTAAATAACGTCCCAATTGCAATGCTTGCAAAGTAAATGTAAAAAAATATTTTATATTGAGGTCTTTATAGTTTACGATTGAAATATTTAGAATTTAGTATAGTTTTTTTTCATGTCTTCGTACTCTATAAAAGTAACGGTATGCGGAAGGACTCACATTTTCCAAAGCGGTTCCTCTGGGAACTCTGCGACCACGACGTCTTCCGACTGGGTCGTGTTAAGCCGATGGTAGTATAGTTTCTGGTTGCGGTTCGATACAGTTTCTGACCCGTCTGTCTTGCCTGTTTGCTGCAGGTAAGCCTATAACAAAACATGGTCGTTGTGGAACTGAATGGAAGGCGGCGGTTTAGGGCTTTCAAAATCAAAGTATCAACCGCTCAGTTAGAATATCAGCGTTGCAGACAATTTATTTCCTCTACGCCTATGCAGAGGCGGGACACTTCACAAAACACCAATAGGTACCTACAATTATTAATTTCTTTCTCTCGCGTCCTTTGGTTGTAGGGAAGTGAGTGACTATATTAGGTACCTATATTATTACATTTTTTGTATTGTTCGTCTGTTTGGACAATGTGGTTTTTTTTTAATAACCTACTTACTTATGCTTTAAGTATGATAAACGAAATGTTATTATTGTTATTAAATAAATACTTACAGAATAGAAAAATCCTTTGTTATCGGATGTCCATGATAAATCTGAGAATTTAACTTTTTCCAATGATTCTGGATAAAGTTCATCTGAAATAAATAATAAGATCGATAAATGTGTTTTAGCATGTAAGTGAAAAACTATTCAACTGAAAAAGGTAGCTTATGATTCTTCGACTTTCAAACTAAAATAGAATATATTTACTTAATTCCTTAGTCAGTAGGTACTTTAGACTGGTTTAAAAATTTAAAACATGGCTGATGCTCGCGTGCATTTAGGTACTGCCGATTTTCTTTTCAGTTCAAATAGGTAAGGCTATTTGCCTATCTTGCAAAAACAGCGAATTACGCGCGCCAACGTATTGCTCATCAGCGGGCGTTAAGTAGATACGTTTCTTTTTAAATGTGAAAAGAAGGAAGAATGTGAAAAATTTTAATAGAAAAGACCTTTGTCGACATCTCTGATGTATACGGAAGACCAGTCGGAGCCGCTAGCAGAGAGTCCGTACGCGAACTTGGAGCCGTCGTCCGAGAAGGAGAACGTGGAGAGTGACACCGTTCCGTCCTCCGACAGTGTGTTGGGGTCCAGGAACACTCGCGGCTCCCCGTCCAGGCTGTCTTGCACGTAGAGGACCCTGGGAATAAGGGCCGTGTTAATCAGTGCTAGTCATCAGTTCAGTCATCGACTTCCAAGTGCGGATCCACCGTTGATGCCAGAAATAGGTACTTTTGTCACATTTAAAGTTATTTTTGACAATGTTTACGTTACGAGATGTTATTTTTTAGCAAAAATAAAACTGTTAAGTACTAATCGCAAACAAAATAGTTTTTTGTTGTCGCCGATGTTGGCGCACTGGTATACCTAAAGATAATATTGATATAAAGATATATTGATACACTTGGATATAGTTAAATAAAGATGGCGCACTTGATTAAACTAAGTATCAGTAACAATAAATTAGTACCAAGTCATTGCATTTTGTCTGAGATTTCTTTTATTTCCAACTTATGCTAAGCAAGATAAATAACCCACATGTTTATGAATATAATTAGATAAGTACCTATTAATCATGTAATCTGGTCTGTATTATATTATCTGTGTCTAAGCTATATTGCATAGGTGCTACTACTATTATTATACTCGTATTAAAACCGGTAGGACAACTAAGCACAACGTTATTATTTTTTGTAATTGATAAAAAATCCTTTTAAAATGTGCTAAATCAAAATATTTATATTTTATTGTTTATGCTCCATGTAACGCAGTTTTGCAACTCGGACCGAACCCTATTAGAGATGAAGTAAAAAATGATTTAGTAATGTGATTTATATAAGTAGTATGTTTTTATTTATATAAGAAGTTTGGAGTCAAATTTTGTTTATTAAAATTTTAGTTCTTATTTTTTGCACTGCCCTTTATCTTGTTCTAGTTATTGTTATCATACTTTCCTCTATCCAAAGGTTGACTGGAAGAGATCGCTAGAAGCGATAAGTCCGCCTGTGTTGTGCAGTTCATTTATGTTACTTGTTTTTCTTTGTCAAATTTGTGGTGCAATAAAGAATATCTATCTATCTATAGTCCTTTGGCGCGACATAATATATTTTTTACCCTACCAGCGCGCCTCGACGTTAATGGCACCTTGAGTTAGCCTTTTTTAAATAGGACTGTATCAATTTTACATGGGTTTGATTCTCGCTTTTGATGGAGAATTTCGGAGTCAAATTAGCTTGTTAATTACCAATCCCACATGGAATCTGCCGCCTTTTTGGCTCTAGCTGAGTTCAGGCAATATTATTGTCGGATTTGTCGGAGTCAGTAAAGCTTAGAAAGACGGATGCGAGTATAGCCTCTTCATTCCCTTAGGTCCTTACGCTTGCCCGCAGGTGGCCATAGGCAGTAGTGATAACTTACCACAAGGTGTCACACACGGTCAATTGCCTCCCTCTATCATAAAAAAGATGTTTCGTACTTATGGCTCTGCAAGCCGCTGTTCATGAAGTAGTAGTATCGGTCGCCCTCCCGGAACGGGCAGAAGTACCGCGGGAAGTTCCACAGATCCTTCATCCTCGTGTTCAGCTCTGGCCTCATCGGGCACTCTTCCAAGAATGGCAGCGTGAGGTTATTCTGCGCTTCTATGAACGCTTTTGTCTCCTCCGAATCGGGGTCTTCTAGCCAGCGGTAAGGGTCTTTTATCTGCAACAATTTTGTTGATAAAGTAACCAAGTAACTACGGATAAACGGATTTCTGGGTCATTAACGTAACCTTTGTTGAAGCCATGATCTTACAGAATCGTCAACGAAGTTATTGGTTGGTAAAGAAAAATCCAAATTATTAGTTGGTAAAGTCCTCCATCATTAAAATTAATTCCTCGTCGTTAAGTCGTTGTTCTTCACCTATCGTTACTCAATATCTCACATCGATTTATAAGAATCATTAAAAACACGAGAATGCTATTTAATTGTCTAATTTGGGTTATTAATATTTGTAAGGCGTTCTTCAACGAAACGTCCTTCAATTCAATTACCATAAAAGTTGATTACATGGCCGTTTAATTGTTATTAATACGAAGTAACTGGCCATCAGGTATATTTTTTAAGTCACGCGAGACTCACGTTTTGTTATTTTAATGAGACTCATCAGACTAAAAAATTTTTTTTCGATTATTCGATACATAGGGAAATTAACTTGTAATATTTTTTATCGGTGTTATTTACTGAATTGATAGTCTGGCCGATGAACCCAAAGCCGGATTCACCATTGCGCATAAGCATCTGCCTAGCTAGGGGCTCCGTTACCTGTTAATTAAACAAAAATTTTGTACCCCTTCTCAAAAATAATAAGTATATTGCTTTTCCGACGCACGAATCTTTGCAAACTCGGAAACACTCTGTATTAGTCGAAACAGCTAAATACCTACTACCTATACTGGAAATTGAGAAAAGTGAGACTGATGTGATGAGTAATTATAAACTGATGACAAAATTCCCCTTATCATTACAACACACAATTCGGTCATGCATGGTAAGAAAAAAGGGCCTCGGGAATTGCACGGCTAATTCAGCTCTGGTTGTAATGCCTTGGCTTACTAAAATGAGTTAACACTTAACTGCTTATATAAATCAGAACTCTATCTATCTCTATCTCTACATTTGTATAACCAGGTACTTCAATCGAAAGATAATTCGGAGGTCAATCTTAATTATTCTCATTTTTCTGAGATTCAAGGTTTATAAATATGATTAATTGATGTCGATTGCAAAAAACGCCTCCACGGTCAAGTACCTGGCCAAGATTTTGGGGTACTGGATTCAATCCCAGTTCGAGCTAACTTTGTGTCGGTTTTTTCAAACAGAGCACGAGGTAGTGATCACCAATCCGCATTTGGCAAGCGTGAGGATATTGGCATACAAATCTGTTATAATAATATTATATCTAATTAAAAACTGTTCATCTTCATCACAAAACTCGTAAGTTATTCTCAAAACTCGTAAGTTATTCTCCGGGATAAGTCCAAAAAAATCTACATAATTTATGTATAATCAAAGTAGTGAAGTAATAATGTTGTTTCTACGAAATATTACTCAAATATTTTGTTCTTGAAGGATTCACACAATAATTGTACATAATCTTATTTTAATTCAAAAGGTGTGAAATCAAGATATTAATTATGGGCGTAGTTTTAGTTTTTTGATAGACATTCATTTATTTTTTTGCATAATCTGTGGTGGAGGTGTCCTACCAGCTCTGTATTAAGTACCTGGATGCCATGATAGTCATCGACTATGGTTTCATCTCTCTGGGCTTCCGGATACTCAAAGGTCAAGCTGTTAGAGACGGGCGTGGGCAGCTCTGCGCGTGCGCATAGTAGGAACAGACACACTGACACACACACAACGATCGCGCGCATGGTGACTTGGCGCGAGAGACCGACGCGACTGGCCGCCGCGGAAACCTGTCCATCTTTTATAAGTGGATCTAACGAATACAATAATAACGTGTTTTTTTTTTGCAAAACAAGTCTTTTTTTTAATATACGAGGTCTTTTTTTCAAATTAATCTCTTATAATATGACTAATAATCATATTATAGTTGCAAGTAATATGTATGGGTACAAAGTCAATCATTCAAATATGGACGCTATTGTATTAGCATAAGGCTTTGTTTATATGAACGTGACTGTACGACTGTTTTACCCTAAGATAAGTTTCAACTTTTGACTTTGATTGTAACTTGAACTTGACTTGAAGTCAAGGTATTTATTTTGCATCTAGATTTATAGAAGGTTTGTCTTAATAATTTGAGGTACAACGAGGAAAAATATGTGATTTGTAAAAAGATGCTGCCGATTAAACCAAAAAGTAGGTAAACTCGCGAGTCATGACCTACCCCAATTCGCCATTCATGCAATAAAAGCATGTTTGATTTAAATAATATGTAACTCAAAAGTAGCTTGCTTTACTTTATAAATTAAATTGAAAAAAAAAAAAACTTTAATCAACCAATTAATAGTCTCCTAAATAAATACTTATATACAGTTGATAAATAATTTGTTTTATTTATTTTACACTTGACAAAGCAAATATAAACTTTGTTTTTGTTTGGTGTCGAGTTCCAACAAGTTTGAGGTCTTACTTAGATATCTATCGACCTTGCCTTGAAGTGATCATCAATGCATCATAATCAAAATGCAGATATATTTCTTAACTCGCTTAAGCTATTGAGTAGTATGGTCTTGGTTCAAAAAATCTACAAGCATTTTAAGTGTAAGCAATTTATTTGTTATTGAAATAAGTTCTGGTTACAACATATGTAGTTCGCCGAATAACGTTTATTATTATGATGTGCGGTGGTGTGATCTCGGCAAAGAGTGACTACGGGTCGGTCGTGCGTGACATAATCACGTGATTTTTTCTCCGCGTGAAAGAAGTCTTTCATCAGTAAGAATATCCATCAAATTGAAATTGGAACTTAGTATGTGTTGTATTTTTAGGGGATCATAATTTTCAGTGAAATAACAAAATTCAAAAATAAAAACAAGGTTTTATTAATAAAAAAATAGTAGCAATGCGTAACAATATCACCAGTCTTATCTAAGACCCGAGGTAATCATCAACAGACTGTGGTTGCATATATTTACATAATACTATTTCTGTGTAATTGTAATACTATCTCTGTATAATATGGCAGGCGAGTTTACTTCACGAACTTGAGCTTCAGGGCTTGCGTGATAAAGCAGAGGATGTCTGTGTGCTCCTCGATCTGAAAAGAAAAAAATTCATTTAGTTCAAACACTGAGCCAATGGGGAGAAACACACAAAGTACAAGAGGAAGACTTTGCATTTATATTAAGTGATACTATGAAACCTTAATTACGAATCGTCCGAAACAGAAGAGGACCATAATCATAGACGAATTTGGATGAAGGCTATAAAAGTCTTCATCCAAATTAGTCTATGATTTGCGATTCTGGTTATAAAAAGATTTTTGGATTAACGTATGTAATTCCGTGCGAGCGATGCGCTCGAATCGGTCGGTGCACTCGCTCGATTCCTTCGGCGCAGTCCATTATTTTTTCCGATTTAGTGATGCTAAATTTTTTGTTTGTTTTTTTTTTCAGCGTCTTGCTGTGCGCCGCACGACGTGCTGCGTCGCTGTCAAGTGTAGGTCTAATCATGGTACTCACGATCTTGGCAGTGGGCTTGCCTCCGCCGTGGCCGGCCTTGGTGTCGACGCGCGCCAGCAGCGGCCGCGTCTGGCTGGATCCCCGCACGGCGTGCTGCAGCGCTGCGATGAACTTCAGCGAGTGCAGCGGCACCACGCGATCGTCGTGGTCTGCTGTTAGCACCAGTGTAGCCGGGTACTGCGCGCGCTCTGGGAAAGTTTACGGAATTAGGTAAGAGCTGAGCTAGTTGTATACGCGACTGAACAATGAAGTCGTTAGGCTCGAATTTCACGGAAACGGGGGCGCCCTGGAAGGTCACCGCTTGACTTTGGCTGTCAAGAGCCGTCACGAGCGATGCGCTCCTGTTAAGCGTTGACCGCTCGCACGCAAGCGCACGGGCGGTCACCGCTTGACGCGGACTGTCACGAGCGGTGCGCTCCTGTCAAGCGTGACCGCTCGCACGCAGCCACACGGGCGGTCACCGCTTGACGCGGACTGTCACGAGCGGTGCGCTCCTGTCAAGGGGTGACGGCTCGCACGCAGCCACACGGGCGGTCACCGCTTGAAGCGGGCTGTCACGAGCGGTGCGCTCCTGTCAAGCGTTGACCGCTCGCACGCAGGCGCACATGCGGTCACTTGTCCAGTTCCCGCTTTTGCAAAATTGGAGGCAGATTCCCTTTACAATTTTAGGTCACAAGAAAAACTCTCGAGTTCTAGATGTCTGTGCTCGGGGACCGCGGCCTAATGTTTATGGTCGTTTAATTATGAAAATCGGACCGGACGTTTTAATTCTGTACTAGCGAATGCAATCCGGTCTGACGAATCAGGTAATCCGGAAATCCGGCCGGATTTGCGTCAATCCGGTAAAAGAATCGTGATTAGCAAATACTGCATGAGTGCTTAACACGTGGTTCAATAAGTCCCGAGACTAAGTACTAAAACAAGGTTTTTTTTATAAAATTATTTTTTATTCATCAACGTAGTCTCCTCCAAGAGCGATACAGTCCTTCCAACGCTTTTCTAACTTTTCTATCCCATGCGTGTAGAACGATTTGTCTTTGGCTTCAAAATGAGCCTCCGTTGCTGCGATAACTTCACTATTTGAGTCAAATTTCTTATCCTGGAGCGTTTTTTTGAGATCTGCAAACAGCCAGTAATCGCTGGGGGTCCAGTCTAGCGAATAAGGGGGATGAGGAAGCAATTCAAAGCCCAATTTATTAATTTTGGCCATCGTTCTCACAGACTTGTGACAAGGCGCGTTGTCCTGGTGAAAGACCACTTTGTTTTTGTTCATTTGATGCCATTTAACCGAAATTTCGTACTTCAATCGCTCCAATAATTACATGTAATAGTCACTATTTTTATTTTGCTTCTTTTCAAGGTAGTCGATTAAAAGTATTCCATGCGCATCCCAAAATATAGACGCCATAACCTTATCGGCCGATTTCTGAGGCTTCGGTCGCTTCAGGCGGCTTTCACCAGACGCTCTCCACTCCGCAGACTGCCGATTGGATTCCGGAGTTCAATGGTGTATCCATGTTTCATCCATTGTCACATACCGACGTAAAAAATCCTTTTTATTACGATTCATTAGAGCAAAACATCGCTCTGAATCATTGGCACGTTGTTCCTTTTGATCAGTTGTAAGCAAACGCGGCATCCACTTGCAAAAAAGCTTTTTCATGGTCAAATTTTTATATAAAATAGTGAAAACACTACCAGCTGAAATCTTCACTATCTCGGCTATCTCACGCACTTTTATCTTCCGATCTTCCATTACGATTTTGAGGACTTGGTTAATATTTTGTTTAGTCACTGCTTTATTTGGACGACCTTAGCGTTCCCCATCATTTGTGTCCATGCGACCGCGTTTGAATTCGGCATCCCACCGACAAATGGTTGCTTTAGAGGGAGCTGATCCCGCATAACATTTTATAAGCCACTGCTGTGCTTCAACGGTATTTTTTCCCATTAAAAAACAATGTTTTATCAACATGCGAAACTCGTTTTTTTACATTGTATCGAAACTACAAGCGTAGCGTCATTTAAATGGCTGCAAAATCAATATTTTAATGTTCCATTTTTAAAAATTTTATACATATCTTTTATTTAAGGGCAAGTACTTTTTAAAAATCAAAAGTATTTTTAATATAATGCGCCATTTCCAAGTTAGTCTCGGGACTTATTGAACGATCTAGTACCATCGCTGGGCGGCTGTATGTTGTGCAGCGGCGAGTACTTGATCAGGTTATCGAAGTGCGTCTTGTTGTCGGAGCTGCCGTAGTCGGACACCCACGCGTGTCCTATCGTGAACTTCTGGAACCGCAACATGTCCAGCACTCTGCAAGAGACGGACAAGACATTATTTATAGTCATCAAAGACAGCGGGTTCAACGAGAAAATACTGCGTGACATTTTAGTCATTTTAGTCATAATAGACATTCACAATCTATAACAGTATGTGAGAACTATATTCCATGCAGGTGTCCACAACTAGGTTACTTAATGGCCTTTATATACGAGTAGAAGACAGCGGATTCAACGAGAAAATACTGCGTGTTATTTTACTCATTGTTTTCTCGCAGTAAAATGATTCTGGCAGCATACTCATAGACATTCACAATCTTTAACAGTATGTGAAAACTATATCCCATGCAGACACCTGCAGCAGGTGTCCACAACTAGGTTACTTACTGGCCTGTGGAAGGATATAGAAGGTACCGACCATATTCTATTTTAAACTAGCCTTCCGCCCGCGGTTTCACCCGCGCGTAATCTCTTTTCAAATATCCCCCCTTCCCCCCACATTTCCAGGATCAAAAGTACCCTATGTGCACCGGGGATAGTGTAGCTTTCCAACGGTGAAAGAATTATTCAAATCGGTTCAGTAGTTTCAAAATTGATATTCCCGCGGGAATGAGACGTTTCCTGTAGGAATTTTATAGCCTATGTCCTATTCCGGGTTATAAACTATACGTGTGCCAAATTCCATCTAAATCCGTTCAGCCGTTTAGGCGTGATTGAGGAACAAACATCCAAACATCCAGACTTTCGCATTTATAATATTAGTAGGATATTAGTAGGATTAGTAGGATAACATTAACACTATGTTGTTCGACTCACCCGACCTGCACGATGGCCGCGCCGTAGAGGTCAGGTCTCTGGTTGATGCAGGCAGCGACGAGCAGGCCGCCGTTGGACCCGCCCTGGATGGTGACCAGGTCGGGCCGCGTGTACTTGTGGTCTATCAGGTACTCGGCGGCCGCTTGGAAGTCGTCGAACACGTTCTGCTTGTTGAGCAGTCTGCCCGCGTTGTGCCACCGCTCGCCGTACTCGCTGGAGGTAACGATAACAATTTTATAATAAATTGATCGCCAATTACGAACGATTCTAACAATTAAATTAACTTATTTAGTAATATAACAGCTCTGTGGGCGTGCTTTTAGCCTTAAGACTCTTCCCGGGCTAGAGGATAGTGTATTATTAGATGCATCCGCGTTATGCCTCTCATATAAGCCCCCAATCTTTTGCGTACATTTTACTGGCTGCTAACATCCGTGGGCGTTTGGTGAGTGAGTAGGTAAATCCCTGGGCCATGTTTCCAGAAGCGATTTCTATAGGGCGTTTAGTCACAGATTAGGCTTAATTTCCTCCTACGCTAACCTCCGTCGAGCCATTAAAAATATACCGCAAACGTCCGCTTTACTGTGAATATAACATGATGCTATTTGACGCTCGATCGATGACGAGAGACGTCAGCGTAGGAGGAAACCCAGCCTTACAGTTCTCAGTTATAACCATCCAAACGTTAAAACGAATCTTTTCAATGAACCCATATTGACCTACAGTCATGACATCAGTTTTTAACCTTTCCTATTTCACAGACAGAACTACACGCCAACTCACCCTCCACCGCGTATGTTGGGTATGGCGACGACGCCGTTGAGGTGCTGCATGAAGACCAGCCGCGTAACGCTGAAGCTGGGCTGGATGTTGATGTTGAACCCGCCGTAGCCGTACACCAGCGCCGGGTTCGACCCGTCCATTGGGAGGCTCTGCAGACATACACTACTGGTGAGCGGCATTTCTTTTTTGTATGCTTCGCCCTTGAGGGCAGGCAAAGGTATCAGAGTCCATACAGCCTGTGATATTTTTCTTCTTTTGGTGATCAAGAGACAAGGCAAATTAAAAAAATACTTTGCCTAAAATTTTAAATTAAGTTCGGGTCATAAAACCGGTCGGGCCGTTTTGTTTCCCGCATTGGGTCTGCTCTGGCTGCTGGTAAGACGTTTTCAGAGTGGCAGAGTGCTTCCATGTTTTTTTTAATATCTCGAAGCAGGGAAGCAGCAATTTAACTTGTTTCTAATTGTTGCAAAAATTTGTTAGATTTTATTTAGATGTGATTTAATTGCGGTTATCAGAAAAAGTCTTCTAACCAGCAGATACCCAATCAAATCTACTAGTTTGACTCTGGTAATAGAATTAGTGATGGTCAATATGTTTATTTGTACAACTAACCTTTTTAGATACGATGAACATAGGAACTTTAGTGCCGTCTTTACTAGAGTAGAATATTTGCTTAGCCTCATATTGCGATGCGTCGAATCCTTTCACTTTCACTTCTCGGAATACCTGCAATAAATAAAAAATGCCTTTTAGAAATTAGTTTTGCATGTATTGTAAATTTAATAGTTACAACACTACTTAACTACACTTTTAAAAATCTATATCAATATTAGGAATAAGTGTAGACTACAAAACAAAGTCTTCTAAATAATATTCATACGAAAACCAATTATTATTGATCATGAATGCTAATAACTGCATACTTTTGCAATTAAATTACATATTCAAAATTACATTAATACGAGTAGCACTTATCGGGTAATTACAGAGACACTGTCAACTTGCATTTTTCACAATAGTCTGTAATAAAAAAATAACTATAATCAGGTTTTAAAATGTCGTTAATGCATAAAAAACGTGTCAGACTTTACTAAGAAGATAGGCTACATTCAAGCGCAATTACTAGCCGACACTAGGTGACGAAATCTCACTTCCTATCACTCTTTTTTTTTGGTGGGACACCAATCTGACACAACAATAACTGCCTCCGTGGTACAGTGGTTAGAGCGTTAGGCTCTAAAACCCGGAGGTCGTGGGTTCGAATCCCGCGGGGAGCATCACTTTGTGTGATTTTTTCTATTTTGATTACGTCATTGCAGGCTTGAATCACCGTGTCTGAAAATAATGGTTTAGGTTCAGAATGTTCAATTCCCAAAATGTTAACATGGTGCAAAACGTTCATGTCCCGAAATGTTCATATCCCAAAATGTTCATTTCCCGAAATGTTCATGTCCCAAAATGTTCATATCCCAAAACGTTCATATCCCAAAACGTTCATATCCCAAAACGTTCATATCCCAAAACGTTCAGATCCTAAAATGTTCATATCCTAAAACTAACAATTTTTTCGTATTATCTTTATGAATTTAACAAAATTTGTTAAGTTATAGGTTTATCCATATTTCACATTTCTTTTGAATAAAAAATAAAAACGTTATTGTTAAAATTATTTCATAATCTGTCGCAACTTGCAATAACTAAACGCAGTAAATACAATATAATGAATTACATTTATGGAAATTTCCAGAATATTATAAAAGACAATGGAGTGGAAAATCGACTTGGATGAATGAATATAGGTTAGAAGGCTAAGGCGGGAGTAGTCTTCGTGGTTATTTTTTTTCTTCTGTTTGTTAGTTTTTCTTTTTAAAACACTTAATTTAAGAAAAAATATCACTCACTTAGTAATTCTTTAAGTCAAATTAATTATTTTTGTTAAAATTTCCAGTCACTTTTTCAAATAACTACCTATTTTTTATTTCTCTTTTCATAAAGGGGGAGTTTCTGACTTTGTGAGGGTTGGAAGGGGTATAGGGCGAGACTGTCACCTCGCTCCACATCCCTCCCCCTCACTCCCTCCCCAAATTGTAGTATTAACCTAAAAATTGAAAAAAAAATCATATCTCAGAAACTATCGCAATCCGCGGGGGGAGGTGGGGGGTCCCCCTCCCCCCAACCCCCGTCCCTTAAATCGTGGGTATTTATACTACAGTACCTACTTCCCAGTGCTCTTTCCCCGAAACACAGAAGTGCTTGACACACTTCTATTTCACGGGAAAATATCTGGCACTGCGGTGGTACCGACCTAGACGGCCCAGTACAGTAACCTACCAGCTGGTAAACTAACTTAACAATGGTTGTTAAATTCATATAGATAATACGAAATAATACCTAGTTGTTTTGGGATATGAACATTTTGGGATATGAACGTTTTGGGAAATGAACTTTTTGGGACATGAACGTTTTGGGATATGAACATTTTGGGATATGAACATTTTGGGACATGAACATTTTGGGAAATGAACATTTTGGGATATGAACATTTCGGGACATGAACGTTTTGCACCATGTTAACATTTTTTATTTTTTTATTTTCTTTATTAGGAAAACAAACAGCTTAATTTAATACATTTAAACTTAACATTAAAATAATACATTAGCCTAAATAGTTTTCACTACTAAGTTAACCAAAGATAAATCTGTTGATAAACACGATATCGGCGCTAACAATAAACAATAATGCAGGTACAACAGTTAGGACTTAGGAATAAGACTGCAAATTGATAAAAGTAAGTGTAACTTAAAATTACAACTGCGTACACAGATACTATCTGATCTCGAAGAGTTACTTAATTTTTATTTTTTTAAGAAGACGACGGAAGCACGCCATCTTAACATGAAACACGTCGATGTCACTGTAAGTGGTATTATATTTTTCACTTGCTCTTATAATAAAACTGTTGGCTCTGTAATTGGATTTGCATAAGGGAACTGAAAAAGTGGACTTAAGCCGTGCGTTAGGTCTTGCGCATCTTAATGTCAACCGGTTCAACAAAAATGGAGAATCTACTAAACCATTGATGATTTTATATAAAAATACTTGGTCCCTGTGTTCGCGGCGAGTAAGCAACGACTCAATGTTACTAAAATTGAAATTTTTAAACCTATAAGATAATCGTTTAATAAATTTATTCTGGATCCTTTCAATAATGTCAATATATTTGGAATAAATTGGGTTCCACACAGAAGATGCATACTCCAACTGGGATCTCACGTAAGAATTATACAATAGCATAAAAGTGTTTACGTTTTTAAATTCAGTACTTTGACGAAAGATAAAGCCGAGTAACTTGTATGCTTTTGCAGTGATTTTATTTATATGTGATTCGAAATATAAGCCAGTATCCAGTTGAACTCCAAGATCTCTCACCTCAGTCACCCTCTTTAGTTTCGTGTCGTATAGTTTATAATCAAATTCAATAATTTTCTTTTTCCTTGTGAAGGTTATTGTGTGACATTTATCAACGTTTAAATAAAGTCCATTATGAGTGCAATATTCACACAATCTATCTAGATCACTTTGAAGCTGCTGACAATCGTTTTTAGAACTGACGGATGCAAAAATTTTTGTGTCATCTGCATAAAGTAATAATCCAGAGTTTTGAAAGCAGTTGATGACGTCATTGATAAAGATATTAAACAGCAAAGGACCGAGATGGGAACCCTGGGGGACACCGGATGTCACTGGAGTAAAACTGGAGGTAAAACCTTTTATAGTAACAGCTTGAGTTCTGTTTCTAAGGTACGACGTCAGCCATCGCAGGAGATCACCATGTACACCGACTGCCTCAAGTTTGAGAACAAGTAATGAGTGAGAAATCTTATCAAATGCTTTAGAGTAATCGGTGTACACCGCGTCCACCTGAGACCCCTTTTCCATCGATTCAAGAACATAGTCCAAAAATTCACATAAATTGGTATCAGTCGATCGTTTAGAAACAAAACCGTGTTGGTGAGTTATCAACAGAGGGTTAATTGCGGGGTAAAGAGAATCATAAACAATCTTTTCAAAGATTTTCGGGAGAACAGAGAGTTTGGAAATACCACGGTAGTTTCGAATATTGTGCTTGTCTCCACTTTTGTGGATAGGAACTACATACGAACGTTTCCAAACTATAGGCATGACGCCGAGTGTTAGCGATAATTTAAATAAATGCGCAACGGGAGATGCCAATTGTTTGCTACACTCTCTTAGAAATAAGGGATGTAAGCCATCTGGACCACTTCCCTTAGTAACATTAATTTTCGAGAGGTATTTTTCAACTTTGTCCTTAGAAATTTCAATATTGCTGATTAAGGCAGAGTTAGATGGTACGATATTAGAAACGGATGGTGCATTTGTATCTTTCTCAAATACTGATTGAAAAAAAATATTGAATAAATTGGAAATTGATTGACCGTCGTTTCCTACCTCATTATCTAATTTAAGCATATCAGGGATATTGTTATTATTTTTTTTAGATTTTATGTAGGTCCAAAAATGCTTGGAACATCTGTTTATATTTTTTTCTGACCTAGTAATAAACAAGTCATAACATGCGACCTCCATCTCTTTTACAATACGTCTTAATTCAGAGAAGTTTTCGTAGTCCGATATTCTACCATATACTTTCCATTTTTTATGCAATTTATTTTTTTTCTTCATCATTTTAATTAATTTATTAGAAAACCAAATGGGATAAGAATTATTATTATTTGTTGTTTTTGAAGGTACATGTTTCTCAATTATGTTATTAATTATGGAGTAAAAATTATCCAATGCGCTCTCAATATTTGTGTTACTCAAACATCGCTCCCACTCGACAGCAGCCAACTCCTCGTTAATGAGGTCGTAATTAGCAGCGTGAAAACGGCGTATGGTACGAGGCGCTTGCCTTAAACAAGAATCTTTATGAACGACTAAAGCGTCCACAGCCAACGACGGATGGTGGCTATCCTCGGGTTCGGACAAGGGCTCAGTTCGAGTTACTATACTCTGGAAACTAGAAAAAACCAGATCCAGCGTTCTGCCGTTATGATTATAAACATTATTGTACTGGGACCATCCCGTAAAACACATGAATGCATATAACTGAGAGGTCATTGAATCAAAGGAGGGGTTCGATAAAATAAAATTATTTTTAGAGTTGATATCCTCCTTCCATGACGCATGCCTAATATTAAAGTCGCCAATTATAATAAACTCGTCCTCGGGTCTACCAATCTGGATCTCAGTTATTGACTCAAGAAATAATTGTTGTGAAATGATTTGATCCGTTGTCGATGGGAAATAACAACAATACATATGAAGACGTTTGGGTTGAGGCCCTTTCGACAATAAAATGTCAACATGAGTCACATCGGCATCCGGAAATGCCGGAAGTGAGCCGGGACAGCTGACGTCGATCATTAGATCACGTTTGATCGCGATCAGCGTGCCACCACCCATCGACATGCCGCGCCGCTCATAATCCCTGTCTGTTCGATATACATAGTAACGTGAGTCGAAAAGTTCGGCATCAAAAATACCGGGTAACAGCCACGTCTCACTCAAGAAAATTACGTCATAATTTGAGTTTAATAAGTTACGGTAAAATATCTTAGTTTTAGTTCTTAATCCGCGAACGTTCTGATAAAAACATTTTAAAATTTTATCAAGCTCGGCAAAAAATTTTATATTGTAAATAACAATTCTGTATAGTTCTTAATTCATATTTTTGTTTAAAAAATACATATATTTCTTCATTTTTTAAAATAATTGATAATTTATAGGGTTTAAAAAGGATCATTACTAATTTAAATAGTTCACAGACGTTAAAAAGTTCGTTAATCAATTCCACAAAACAATAAGAACCAATAATACTTAAAGTATTATAAAAAATAGCTGGTTTGAAAGCCATCCGTATCCAGAAATAATAATAGAAAACCGGAGTAAATTCTCGCGCATCAGCACACAGTTCACCAAATACCTTCAAAGTAATTGCAAAACACGGCGCCAGGCAGTCTGTTAAAACTTTAAAAGTAAGAATATTCCAAAGCAAAAAATCATCAAACCTAAAACATTGATTGTTTATATAATGCACACAGTACAAGCCATCTTGCACATGAGATACCGCACCGATCCACAAGCAATAGCGCGCAGTGGATTCTACACGCAGAACTACGATAACCGCTCCATCGCAACCGTGGTAGCGGCAATTGAACAATAGAACCAGTTGCGCATCAGATGCGCATAACCTTTCGCACGAAACAAAGACTATATACAGTAAACAAATTGAACATCGATGCATTTCGCAGAAAAATACACTTAAATTATTATAGTTTTCTACGCTAAATTCACAATAAATTGCACTTATGTAATTTTCTTTAACGATTCCTCAGATGTCACATGAATAACCGGAGACTTTTCGGATTTGCGAACCATAATGGTGCAGTTACGTACCCAGCAAAATGCGTAGTTCTTCTCTTTCGCTTTAAGTTTGGCTTGGTGGAAGAGATTTTTGTTTCGCGAAGAAAGATGATCATTGAAATAAATCCTACTGTCCGTTCCCTGAAAGCCAATATCACCCGACTTGAGGTTTTTCATCTTGCGAAGAGTAGCGAGAAGGTCATCTTTCTTATACCGAGATTGCATCTTCAAAACAATTGGTTTACACTTCATGCTTTCACTGTCGTTCTTCACCGCCACCCTGGTCACAAAGTCTATATCCCTTTCAGGATTTAGTTGAAAGCCGCTGCGGTCCGCCAGAGCCTTAACGATTTTAATTAAGTTCTCGCCTGCCCTCTGAGGAACGCCATTAATTTGGATATTCGATCGTCGAACCCATTGCTCACTCTTGTAGCTTTCGTCAACGATGGACTTGATTTGAGCCTTCAGCTGATCCACGTCATTTTTTAGGGAGTCTACGATTGCAACTCTTGACTCGATATCATCCACTCGGTTTGTCAGGTTGTCTAGGCGAGTATTTAAGGCCGTCTTCAGGTCACTTAAGTCAGATTTCACTAGTTGAAGATCTTGCTGAATGACGGAGATAGTACACAATTGTGCCTGCATTTGTGATATTTTTGAAGAAATATCATTCAAAACAGACATTTGTGGTTGCGCCATTGTGACATCTAATACCCTCGCTGGCTGCCTCGGGGTCGATGTTGACGAAGAAGTGGGAGGTTTCTGCTCTAGCGGTAGGCCCGATGAAAATCTGGTACAGTTTGGTGAAGCAGGCCGGGCCGTGTCCTCCACCTTAGATGCTTCCAGCAAGGATGTAGATGAAGAAGTATCCATATCTCTGCAGGTACTACACATCCAGGTAGCTCTCCCAGTGCCAAGTCGCGAGAAGCGCCGCTCAGTCATACCACTACAAGCCACCGACAAGTGGTATCTCTTCTTACAAGCGCAGCAGTCTGCCCCATCCCCAACAATTTCGTCACAGCCTGCACACTTTGCTTGGAACATGTTTAGTATCTCTGACTTTTTGCTCGCACCGATACGACGTGTGTCGTCAACAAATGTTCGCACGGTACTGACAATTGGTACTAACATTTTGGGAATTGAACATTTTGAACCTAAACGAAAATAATGATGATTCCGTGCTTCGCAAGGCACGTTAAGCCGCTGTTCCCGACTTTGTTCCAAGTAACGAAAAACTCGGATAAGAGGACAATAATTTATTGTTTGACTAACCGTAGGTTTGTAGGGCGTGGAGCTGAGGTCGACGTGGTAGATGACGCCGGGCGTGAGGAACGACATGAAGTGGTAGAAGATCTCCGACTGCTCCTTCTTGCCCGAGAAGCCCACCACGGACCCCACGTCCATCTCGAAGGTCTGGATGTGCTCGCCCGTCTCCATCGCGTGCAATTGCAATTCACTCTGAAATAAAAAGTAATAACTGTACGATATTTTCGTAATTATTCTCTGCTCAAAGACGGGTCCAAACTACATGCGGGAGATGAGACAAGCAAGGTGTGTATTTTTTACAAGATTAGTTGGCAGACAGGCCTGTAGCCACCCTGATGTTAAGTGACCATTGCAGTCTATTCCATTGAGGGGTTCTTGGCCGAAAAGGATTTTTCTGCCAACTGTAGGCTTGTCAGATCTTCAAGCCTTTGCTTTCAAGTGTACTGGCTTTTACGTTAATATTTTAATTTTCTTCATCTTCTGAAATTAGAAAACTCACACCAGTTTACAAAGTTCCATTATAAAAGGGAAGTTTGTTAATATGGTGTGGCATAGATTACTATGGTTTATAAAATAGGACTAATTATAAACACTAAATAACAACTTCTTACCTTTACATCGCAGACGTAATGAATAACCAGTTTATTATTATCAACTGCCGACGCCCAGTCTAATACATCGCTGGGATGTTCCTGAAATCAAAAGTTAAAAAAAAGTTGTGACTGCAGTTTTAAAGTTTCTTAAAGGTTAACAGTCCTTTACGAGCAATATTTGTAAGTAAAGTATTGCATTTTAAAACAGTATTTTTTGCGAACGATTTTACTAAGTATTAGAACAAAATATATGATTGGAAAAGAAACATTGATTTTGGGCCTTGCCTAACAGGAACGATAAGTATTTTTAATCGAGTGTCATACATACAGGTATTAACGTTTCCCAGTTCTCCTCGGCGGGGTTGTCCAGGTCGATCTTGACTAGCCTGTAGTTGGGAGCGTTCTTGTTCGTACGGAATATGCATACTGAACCCTCGTTCGTCACGTACTGAAAAGTTATAATAAGTTTAAAATTATTTGCAAAACCACAATATTCAATTTATAAAATACACGTCAATTTTAATAAAACAGTGCACTTACTGTACGGTAATGAGCATTAACACATTCTCAACTCTTCAGATAAAAAAAAGTGGGTAAGTGTTTATAAGAGAGCGGTCGAAAAAGGTGCCGGCCTAAAAAGAGAGGCGTGGCGATTTTGACGAGTATACCCAGGATTGGACAGAAAAAATTAAGATCGATATCTGTGGAGGGATTTGGGTGATGCCTTTGCTCAATAGAGAGATCATATTATAGGCTAACTACAATTTAATACATGTAATAAAAAAAGGGTATGTACTATCGAGGTCACCCGCGCGTGATCACCCTTAAGGCTAAAATCCTGTGCAGTATTTTCACGTTTACAAGCGCCGCTCCTAAGAAGTCACGATGCGCGACCTCGATCGTACCTCATAGTCCGCCTCGAACTTGTGCACGATCTGCGTGAGCGGGAGGATGCCGGAGATGTCGGGGTGGCGGCTGAGGTCGGCGAAGAACAGCAGGTTGTCGCGGCAGTCCTTCACCGGCGACACGATCAGGTAGCGCCCGCAGTCCGTCACCTCTGCGCCGCTGGCAGACCGATTCATTATTTACTTATTCTAGTTATACTGCGTGTTATTTTAGTCGTTGTTTTCCCGCAGCAGAATGCTTCACCTTCAGTAGTACTATCGATTTATGCATGTAAATTTTTTTTTTAAATTTTTTCAAAGCTTTTTTTGAATTTTTTTTAAAGTTTGATGGGAAAATGGAAACCAAATGTGAGAAAATAGTTAATAATCATTTTTTTGATAAACGCGAAGGGCAATGACCCCGGCCGTTGACCGTCCGTGACGCAGCTAGTACTATTGGTTTGAGTTTCGTCTATCATAAATCGTAAAACTTTTGATTTCACTTAAAAAATAACTTTATTAATATATTTTACTACTAAGATAGAATCATTTTACTGCGGGAAAACAACGACTTAAATTGCACGCTGTATAGGTGGTGTAGTGACTTAGTTACAAGTGTAGCGTATCATTGAATAGGTCCCTGAGGTATTATAAAGGAACGGGAGACACCTCATTTACGACACATGCGACTCCTTCCCACCGCTCTGCTACCGAAGGAAGTGCTGTGCCTGTAGTGAGTCACAGTCAAGTCACGACTTCACAAAATAGTAGTAGTGTACAAAGCAATAACAATGTATGTACATAGCAAAAGGTATACACAGTACACTAAATATGTACAACATTTTGAATATTATCGCGTTCCAGATAGTCTCTAGCACTCTTATTAATTTGCAGTCTATACTAAAGTATGTTAATCCTACGCTACAATTAATACATCAATGTTTGTTCAAAGTACTAAATACGTATCCACTACACTATAGTAGTACGATACTATTAAAACCAGTTTTATCGACATACGCGCGCTTGTCTTGCCCTTGTATGTGAGTGCGGATGTCACTGTTAACGAAAACAAACTTTAAATCAAAATTAATAAAAGTAATTATTCACTTTGAACAAACATCCTAAATGGGACTTTTTATCAGTAAACAATAGCTACATGGATAGTGCAATTATATTTTTGTCACTTTACGTTACTTATGAGTTATGTTATGACCCCCTATCATGTCATTTTCATGTTACACAACTGACACTGTAGTATTTGATGACTTTTTTTGTTCATTACTTGTTGGAGAGATTAGTATTACTTTTGCTATGAAAATACAATTTTTGCAGCTGTCTAATGGGGTTTATTTTATTACCGGTCACTGGCAACACTGGCGACTACTCACATTCTCCAGAGCGGTTCCTCGGGGAACTCGACGACGATGACGTCCTCGGACTGCGGCGTGTTGAGCCGGTGGTAGCACAGCTTCTGGTCGCGGTTCACCTCCGTCTCCGACCCGTCCGTCTTGCCCGTCTGCTCTGGGTACCGCTGCGGGACAGTCATAACCATAAAGAAATGGAACTCTCTGCCGGCTCATGTATTACCCCTTCCTATGACATGGGTTCCTTTAAACGAAGCGTAAAGAAGCACCTTGCGAGCCAGTACTGCGATGCCAACGGATAGAACGCCTCGGTGTTGCGTGCGTTGTCATGGTAATTTGGGTTCCCCTTTTGCTTACCATCATCAGGCTAAGTGGAGCCAATGTACTGAGCTATTATAAAAAAAAAAACAAATAACACTTATGATAATTTTCTGATATTTTCGGGATTAAAAAAATCCCGTAAATGTTATTTTCTTCGATGCATCCACCCAACTTTCTGGTGAAAGGTTAGAATAATTTTGATATTACATTTAATATTTTTTGTTCATTGAATTTTTTTCTATCTTGGGTGTTATGGTTAATTTATCTTGGATAATAAGTGTAGTGTTTTATTAATTGTACTATATTGTATTATATTGAAGTGTAAATTTTTCCGCTTATCGTGGCTGTTTTATTTATCACCAAAATCACTTATGCATGCCTTCTTCGTTTAAACCAAGACGGTGTAAATTTTTCCGCTTATCGTGGCTGTTTTATTTATCACCAAAATCACTTATGCATGCCTTCTTCGTTTAAACCAAGACGTAGTCAGTTTGCGATCATCAATCGCATTTGGAAAGTGTGACGAGCCAATACTCATAATATTTGTAACTATAGATGTAATTAAAAAATTATGTATTTGCCTTCTAGTAGGCGATCCAATCAAATAATACTTCAATGCATTACTATTTTATTCGAATACTTACGGAATAGAACAATCCCTTGTTGTCTTTCGTCCATGACATAGATGCGAATTTAACTTTTTCTAATACTTCTGGGTAGTCTTTACCTGAAATAAAAAAGCTATCATTAAAAACGCTTGCCTTTATTGTCGAATGAAAATCTACACACGTGCAGCTGTTTAGATGAAGACTTTTGGCAACTCGAGCTCAAGCCCGATGGTTGTGGACAGTTGTGGAAACATTTTGACGATGGATTAGATGTAAAAAAATTCTATGCAAAAGTCACGGGCTTGATCTTTATACAGTACAAGCTCTTACAGGTTCGAATACGTCAGGTGTATTTTTTTTGTTTTCAACAATGATGTTTTATGCTATAGATATGTTACGTTCATAGTAATTACGATTTAAATCTGTTCCATTGCACACATTGACAAATATAACTGTTAGGTAAGACAAAAGATACGAAATAGCACGCAAATGAAAGAGATAGGTATAATTTGACGTATGACGCAGACTGTTAAAAACCTCCCAATTGGGTCTTTTTTGAGTCTTCAAAACGCGAGCGCTTATAACATATCTGCTTTTGTTTTTATATAATATCATTGGTTTTCAATGTAAAATACGTAAATAAAATCTTTTAGCCGTATAAAAGATATTTTTATACGTTTTCTGGCACCAAGGCAAACTTTGATTTTAACAAAGAGCCTAATGGCGCTGTGTGCGAATGTCCACAATGTGTAAAAAGCTATTTTATTACTACTACAATTAAAATAACGTGAACAGATTCGTGAAACAAATTAATAACAATTGAGTGTGGAAATTCTAATTATAGGTAAAAACCAAGAATTCAAAATTCATCACGGCAATCGTATAACTAATTTACAGACCAGTTCTTTCACCCACCGCCGCGCGGGTGGATTTAGTTTAACGCTATACCAATTCGCCACTGATTAAAGAACTAACTGTAATGGTGAAAGGTTTTATTAATATTTTTATGAAACCACTGACTGACAATACTGTAGTTAAAAGAAAAAAAATACTATGTTGCATACTATGTATAACATTTTATATTGAGTAAAATACAGTTAACTGTTCGGCTTAAAACGGGTTTTGTATTCTAATCGTTGATTGAAAAATCGTAACTTTTCCTTCTGTAGTGTGAACAGTCTTATTTCACAAGGTAGCATTACTCAATTAGTTTCAAGCTAATCAAATTAGATATAGACTGCGGGACACCAGAGAAGCTACTAAATAATGATACCAAATCTAGATAGACCTAGTGCGATTTAGAAAGAAAGAAAGAATATTTTTTTTTAAGTATGAAGAGGACACCGGGGAAGTTGGGAGGGTATTGGGACGATCATATTTAGTTTTGAGTCCTACACAGAGCCGCAGTGAGACTAGCCTGCGTTAAAGGTACTTAAACACATTATCCTCCGCACAATAATACAGGAGAAGACCGATGTGCCATTCGGTGTTCTCAAAGGTGTCGCCATGATTCCTACGTTATAAATACAACACTAATATTTCACTAAGTAGGCAGTACCTGTGTTAACATCTTTCAAGTGTATGGTTATCCAGTCGGAGCCGCTGGCGGAGAGCCCGTAGGCGAACTTGGAGCCGTCCTCCGTGAAGCGGCTGCCGGAGAGCGCTATCGTGCCGTCCTCGGACAAAGTGTTGGGGTCCAGGAACACGCGCGGCTCCCCGTCCAGGCTGTCTTGCACGTAGAGGACACTACACGAAAAATATATGCTTACTGTAACACAACCTTTTTTCAACCTTGGGAAAAACGTAATGCTTGAATGCTTATAAAAGATTATTATATTATAGACAATATACAAATGTATTTAGTCGTGGGTTCGATTCCCTTCTTGGGTCTGGTTGGTGGTAGGGCTTTTTTAAAGTCCGACTTGCTAGTTACTACATTGTAGCAGCACATTGAGCGACGCTTCCAGGTTTAGACACTTCACCTCAAAAGAATAGGCCGTAGTGGCCGCTTACCATCAGGAAGGCTGCGCATCTGTCTGCCAACTAAACTAGTATTAAAAAAATATTATAGTTCATAGAAAATGTTCTAGTGAATCGAAATTTTCCTCATGAACTATAATACTTTATTACAACTATGAACAATAAATTATTATCAATCTAAACCAATTTGTTGAGATTTATTAAGATTTTTATATCAATACGTATGTTTCATTAATTTTAATGGTACCCTACGTCTAATAAAACAGACATCACAATACGAAATAATAATAAAACTTTGAAATACAACTTCTCATGTTAGTAAACATTACGATTGTTTACGTAAAGTATAATAAGAATCTAGTTCTTAGTCTTTTGGTGAGCATGTAAACCCATATTTATCTGCAAATTCATTTAAACAGATGTTTAAAAAACATGGCTCATATTTACTACTACAATGGCGTCATGCAATGCATTTCATTTTGCAACTTTGCAAGCATTCTTTCACGAGGTGCAAAACGTACAAGCTGAAATTCCAAGTAGGTATGTCATGTAAATTGTCTGTACAGACCTACAAACTTATCTGTTCCGGTGGCCAAAATTGGAACTACGTAAAATGCAATGCAAAAACGATATTTAATGACAGTTCTAAATAGACAGTAGCGACGCCGCCACCGGAACAGATAAGTTTGTCGGTCTATAAATCGTGTCAATATCAGAAAACAATTGTACAACATTGAGCTATTATCAGATGGGATGTACTCAAGTGATGGTAACAAAATAGCTGATTATGTGTAGATAAAGCCTGCACTACGTTCAATCGAATAGAATATTTACGTGACTTACAACTCAATTAGAAGCGTGCCTCTAATACGTGCCTGTTTATATAAATCTATTTACGTGCGTTTGTAACATCTAGACACGCGGCAGCGTGTCAAGCCAAGTTCAAGCAAAGGAACGGGCTAGTCAGCGCCAAGGTATATTTACACGAACCATTTGGTGTCACTTTTGACCCTTCTATAACTTAAAACCTATTTAACCGAAACACATGAAACTACGTGAGTTTAATCAGATCCATAAGGACACCTAGAAGCCCAAATTTCATGAAGCTAGCTCAAACGGTTATAAAGATATGAAGGTCAAAAAGTCGTAAAAATTAGTACTGACTGACTGACTTATAGTAGCAAAACCTAACCTACTTCCAGATGACCTAGAAGGATGAAATTTGGAATCCAGCTTGGTAATTGTGTGTAACCGTAGGAAAAAGTCCAAAAATAGAAAAAAGTTAAAAAATCGGGGGGAGGGGGGGACGTTCCCCCCCTATATTTTAACTTTTTTCTATTTTTAGATTTTTTCCTATGGTTACACACAATTACCAAGCTGGATTCCAAATTTCATCTTTCTAGGTCGTCTGGAAGTAGGTTAGGTTTTATCTGACTTATAGTAGCAAAACCTAACCTACTTCTAGATGACCTAGAAAAATGAAATTTGGAATCCAGCTTGGTAATTGTGTGTAACCGTAGGAAAAAATCTGAAAAAAGAAAAAAGTTAAAAATTAGGGGGGGAGACCCCCCCTCCTCCCCCTATTTTGTTACTTTTTTCTATTTTTCGAATTTTCTCTACGGTTTCACACAATTAGCGAGCTGGATTCCAAATTTCATCCTTCTAGGTCATCTGGAAGTAGGTTAGGTTTTGCTACTATAAATCAGTCAATCAGTACTAAAACCTAACCTACTTCCAGATGACCTAGAAGGATGAAATTTGGAATCCAGCTTGGTAATTGTGTGTAACCGTAGGAAAAAATCTGAAAATAGAAAAAAGTAAAAATTCAGGGGGGGGGGGCAACCCCCCCTCCTCCCCCTATTTTTTAATTTTTTTCTATTTTTAGATTTTTCCCTACGGTTACACACAATTACCGAGCTGGATTCCAAATTTCATCTTTCTAGGTCATCTGGAAGTCGGTTAGGTTTTGCTGCTATAAGTCAGTCGGACAATACTACATTTTTTTTATTGTAGTGTTGGAATTGAAACTACTTATGTATTATTATATTTTCTATATAACAGAAGTAAAAAAATAAAGTTAAGTCAAAAAATAAGTGGTGTCCCCATACAAAAAACTTGTAATACGCGCTAAATAACCGGCCAACGCGATGGTGCGTGTCGTCGGCGGCGCGCGCGTGGGACCACATTAAATCTCAATACTTGCCTAGTTTTCTTTACAAAAAGTAATGATATCCAACCAAAAACATAAATGTAAAAAAGGAAAGCCAAGTTCAATACAAAAATTATGTTTGGCTGTGGGCTTCGCCGCAAAAAGAATGGAGATCTTAATGAGTGCCAAGTTCTATGATCTTAAAGTAGGTAAGATTTGACTTGGCCAGTTTTTATCAGAATTAATATATTATATGTTGAATAACTTTATAAAATGACTGAATAATGAAAACTGGCCAAGTCAAATCTAACCTACTTTAAGATCATAGAACTTGGCACTCATTAAGATCTCCATTCTTTTTGCGGCGAAGCCCACAGCCAAACATAATTTTTGTATTGAACTTGGCTTTCCTTTTTTACATTTATGTTTTTGGTTGGATTGGTTTTATGCAAACTAATACATAATGTTATCTGTATAATAACCTAATAAGGTTGATGTCACGTCGTTGAGATTGATCGCTTATCGTCGAATAAAGGGATGATGACATCCATTCTGTATATCAATTTTGTGTCCACCAGACAGACAATCTCAGAAATCTGAGATAAAATTAAATAAGGAGATTATGCAAAGCTGCAATAGGCAAAAGAAAAAGCCTTTATCTTATCTACCGACAGATGTAAAAAAGCTTAGGATTGCATTATTAGTATACTGCATTTTTTTTTTCTAATTATGGTTTTAAAAATGATGATTATTGTTATGAATTCGAAGCTTGATGGCTTAATTAAACTAATAATACTTGTGCAGGCTGGTGTTTGTGAAGAAAATGTTTTGGTACGAGTTCAAGGCAGCCTCTCGATTAATTGAAAAAATATTACCCGTTTAGAAGTCAGCTGTGTCAAATGCTGTGACTGGCTATAACGAAGCGTGACTGTCAACTTTAGTCAAACAAAAAAACATCAGATTTACTCACTTCTGGTTCTGCAGGCCGGTGTTTTTGAAGAAGAAGTATTTGTCGCCGCGGCGGAAGGGGCAAGAGTACTTGGGGTAGTTCCACAACTCGGTCAGCCTCTCGTTGATGTCAGTCTTGACGGGACACGCGTCCAGGTACGGTCGCGTGATTTTGTTCTCTGCCTCTATGAACTCTTTGGTTTCGTTCGAGTCGGGGTCTTCTAGCCAGCGGTAGGGGTCTTTTATCTGTGGACATTTTTTAAAATGATCAAATGAGGTAGGTACACTAGCACACTTACGAGAAAAAATATGGAACCACAAATGTTTCTTTTTTACAATTTGAGCATAAACTCAATTTATGTAAATAAATAATGGTTGGTATAATTTAGAGCTCTTTGGACGATTTTTTATGACATCAGTAACTGATTCTTTTTAACACGCTTTTATTATCTCACTTGTAACATGTATGTAAGAAAATCTTGGAATCTTAATTTGACCCACTTCCCGGTCTTCGATTAGGATGAAATTTCCACACGCTCTGAGTTCTAAAGGCAATTTAAGACTAGCTAAGACACGTCATTACACATCCAATATGGCAGCCTCCCCAAGATGGCGGTCTGGCAAATCTTGGAATCTTAATTTGACCCACTTCCCGGTCTTCGATTAGGATGAAATTTTGCACACGCTCTGATTTCTGATAAAAATACATGACTAGCTAAGAAACGTCATTACAAATCGAATATGGCGGTTTGAAATCCACCCCCATGTTAAAGGTATCAAATGAAAGGGTTTGCTGTCAGGAAAACGAAAAAAATAGTCACGTGATTTCAATCCAACATGGCGGACAGGCTATTTGAAATGCACCCCCATGACATGGGTATCATATCAAATGAAAGGGTTTGCTGTCAGGAAAACGAAAAAAATAGTCACGTGACTTAAATCTAATATTTTATGAATAGATTGGATTCTTTTGTTTTATTTATGTGGATAGGAGTTTTTTTTAAATGCTTCAATAAACATTCATAGTAAGTATAACAAGTAAATGAGGTCAACGCTTTTGTTCGTTGTTACTATTTGTATGCACAAGCTGCTTTTTTTTCTATACTTTTTTCCCGCATTACAATAGAATCAAATAAACATTATCAAGGTTCCAAAGTAACTGACATTGTATTGTAAAGGTAAACCGTAATAATAATGCGTGACGTATTTATCCCAGCGTTATCCCGGTTGCTCCCTTGCGGGGCCCGGGGTCCATTAAATTATAAAATAAATATGTATGTATTTGATATTGATTTGATGATAGTAAGATCAAAACAACAAAGTTTTACGCAAAAGATTTTATTGATAAGCTATGTAATAATGTTAATATCACAAAACCTTTCACTGATTTTAAACAATAATTATATTAATTTAGGCCCAAAGATAAGTTAATTACACGTACCAATCACAATACATAATTTAGTAAAGTTATCATCGGACATTCTCGCAAATGATTTTAGAATGAAAATACCACAAAACAAGTTCATGGGTTTTATTTAAATTATTGTTCTATCATATGTGCGTATCATGGGGAAACCTGCACAGCCAGATTACAATGGCTGTGTAGCGATGATCCAATGGTAATGGTTTCGTTCCCCTGTTAAGGCTAGGTGGTAGTGAAAAATCTGCACAAACACGTTCTTTGAAATAATTTTTGAAGTAGTTAACAGTAAAATCAAAATCTGCAAAAATTATGAAATATTGTTGAGGCTTTACTCTGTGGAATATAACCGATGGAAACACGATTTGATAAAGTTGACTCGATAGAATAAATTAACAAAGTTACATATTTTTGTGTCATTTTATCTTCTTTCCTATGTTTTATTCTTAAAATAAGTGGTTTTATATTATGAGTCATTTACCAAAATGAAGTTCATAGATAACTTGAGGTATTATAACCGATAGATTTTTTTTATTAAGGTACATCTATCGATTTTTTTTATCGATTATTCAAGTGATTTTCTATGTCTCAGGTGGCTTTTAAAAACCATAAGCGCGGCATCTGCGGGACTAGACAGCCTTAAGGGTTACAGTCAGTATTCAGACGGTAGTTACTCCCATCCCATGTAATAGGTAAATTAGTCTTGCCAAAACCTGGATCATAGAGCAAGCATACTATTTTTTTTTTTATTACTATTATTAATAGCGGCTTCGTGTTTCCACAGTCACTGCGACCAATTCTGATCTATTGTGAACGCCACTTAGATTACAGTTCCTCTCCAAGCCCAACCTCTTCTACGAAGAGGAGGATATTCTTGGGGAGGATATCTTTAGCCTCGTCTGGTTGTAGAATGTGCTTCCCCAGAATAAGGCTACGTTTGTGCATCAATGGCTCGCAGTCCGTGAGTATATGCAGAGGTGTTTCGTCGCTAGTGTGACAGACTCTGCATTTCCTCGACTCGCGTACTCTGACTATTAGTTCGGGACATTTCAGAAAGACATACAGACCATCCTCGGACCAGAAAAAATTCGTATAACGTGGGTTTTACTAGGTTATACTAAATTCAAAGACTGCAATTGATTGAATTTCAGAAAGCACATAAGGCCGTTGTTGGTACTGCGACTTATCTCACAAACATCATGTTCGGAGCTTCTTTTCCCGTTATAGAATATCTTACTAGTCTTATCACGAGCGAGGCACGTTTTGGAATATCTAAAGGACAATACTTTATTTATGTGTGTCAAATTTAACGCAAATTCGTTCCGCTGTTTTTGCGTGAACGAATAATAAATACGCGCAACCATACAAACTTTCACATTTATAATTAATTCTTGTGCTCTGGTCCTAAATCTTTTTGACACAGTCAGTTTTTGTGACAGCACATTACATAGTTACATACCTACTATGATACTTCATGAATAATTACAAAAGCGTTCCGCTAAAACCTCTGTTTAGTGTACAACAAAGAAACCTGCGTTTTTGTTTCTCAATAAGTATAATTACGATCTTAAAATAGTAAATGATTTTCGACTGCATTACCATCAGATACGATAGTCGTCGAAGAAGAGTCTATTCTACTTCCTACTTATATTTCAAAGCCGAAAGTTAGGATGTTTACAACATGTTAAAACTATTGAAGCATTAACCGTGACTTTTGGCACACATTTATTATAGTTCAAAGATGAACAAAAAGGGTATTTTTATCCCTGTACATGTGTACCTGCAAAACTCTGATGTCAGTCAAGTCGCGGGCAGAAGCTAGCAACATCATAAAACAAAAAGCTGGCGATTGCCTGATATCGACTATCTGTGTCAAACATTCTAATGTTCTTTTTTTTGTTGCACGTGTCGCTGCTTTATTTTCGGTTTGTGGCTCATTAGAAAGGGCCACAATCACAAACCAAAATTTTGTCATTAAAAAATTTGGCTGATATCGTCCATACATATTTAATTGTCAGGGAAAATTGGGAAATATAACCTTTCGGCATTTTGTTTGACGCGTGGATGGTAAGTCTTAGTTAAGATTTCTGGTCCTTTCGTTTAAAACCAACGATTTAACCTTACCTTAGTGCCATGGTAGTCATCGACGACCGTCTCGTCCCTCCTCGCCTCCGGGTAGTCAAAGCTCATGTTCTTAGGTGCAGAGGACGTCGATGCGCAGGCGCACTGCAACAACACGCACACTGAGACGCAGGCATAGTCGCGCGCGCGCATAGCGACCTCGCGCACGTATCCGCCGGCCACGACTGGCCGGCGCGATGGTGCCGCTCGTCTTATATTAAAGCAAAGGCAACGAACCGTGTGTACTTAAAAACTACTGGGGAAAGGGCTACTAAACTTGCTGTAGAGATAGAAACTAGTATGCTCGTATTTATATGAAACCTTGCAGTTTATCTATGAAGTAATCTGGGAGGAGTAGGTACTATTGTCCTAGTAGGTATCTTAAAACACTTATTAGGAAATTTGTTTTAGCTTAAGCTTTAGGGTTATGTGACACGACACCCTTCTGTCGAATCAGACATCTCGCAAATATACGAGACTGTAGGATATAGATTAGGGCTAGGTACACAGAGATCTGTGGCTAGGTATGACCTAGTCTTATGATAGATATCGATATAAAATTTTGTAATATTATGTGCCTAATATGGGCCCAGTACCAATTTACAAGAACTATTTGGACACTAGAACACCAATACCATTAAGAAGCCTGCTCGGAAGACTCCTGCAGACGCACTAGTGGCAAAACCGTTTACGCATATAGGCTGTTTACCTTAGAAAATCTAACCTACATTATGAAGGTCATCAAGTTCCTTTATAGAATTTCAGCTGGCAGGGCATATTATTTGCTTTTCGATTGCAGTTTTATCATCATTATTGTTAGTTTAAGGCACGGAACAATACGTTCAGTGAAACGACTCTCTCGACTGGCTAAGCAGCCTACGTTGGAAGTCTGAAACTAATCTAGGCGAGTAAAAGTGACAAAGCCAACGAACCGTATCTATGCAAGAACACTCCTTTGAACACCAGTGGGTGCATGTTGTCGCCAAAGCCATTTACAAATAATTATTGCAAACGTATGCGCTACGCTAATGTTTTCATAGAATTGCGCTTCATGTCAATAGAAATGACAATTTTTAATTTTTTCTTGTGGTAATGAAAGATTGACATTTCCTTAAATAGTAATAAGTTTCAGATAGAAAGAAGGCGGACATTCTCATTTAGGCTAAGAACTCATCACGGCGCGGTTTTTACTGGCGCCCGCAGCGGTTGCGGACCCGCAGCTTCCTGTGGTTTTATTTCAGACCTCACGAGCCCGGTGATTTGTGCGATTCCGCAGCCGCCGCGGTTGACTGATCACGATAAGTTGTCTTTTGGTACGTCACGCTGCTGCATATTATGTCACTAGTACAAAAAGAAAAGGAGTCGGATTTCTGGGTGAGTTCACTAGGATACCTACCCGTATCTATCCCGAATCGTAAGCAACTGTGAATCAGTGTGAACGTTTTACACAAAAATCAACATTCTACAAAGGCTACGGGCACGCATATGCTGCGGGCGCGATTAATAACTGCGCCGTGAGTTCTTAGCCTAATCGGTTAACTTTTAAAGTTAACAAGAATGGACGACTATAATTTTGTCGCCCCGATATTAAATATCGGAAACAATTTTTTTTAAAGGACCTTTCGACTTGCACATAGCGCAAACTTACCATAATCAGTCTACCTAATTATCACAAACAATTTTCATCTTAATGTCTATTGCACCGCACTGACCTGAAAGAAAGACGTGTTGCACAAATTTCTATTTAGGGTAGGTTGAATGTTGATGATTTGCTTAATGTTTAAATTGCCTACTTTACAGCCTATTTCGAACGACATAAATTTAATCCTACTAAAATTCAGAAGTTCACTGCTTGCTATACAGAGTATTACGCAAGTGAAAGTTTTACGATCGAGTAGCTATAACAGATTATATCAAACGCTGCAGAGAAATCAAACAGCTAGTACAATGTCCTAACAAGCTATGTTGATGTCTCGTAAGTGGTACTCATATAAAGGCAACTTATCTAGAATCAGACGATGCACTAGTAAACAGTTATCCTATGATAAGGGCCCAGTGGAAAGTTTTCCCAAGTTAAAACTACCTACAATAACTATATGTAATACAATAGCTATATATATAATAGAGCCAACACAGTTAGAATCCTCTTGAATTAATAATTTCTCTGTTAAAAAAAATTGTTTTAACCACTCAAAGCCAAACCGGCAGCACTCGCGTGCCGCTTAACAATAGATTTTCTATTGTGTCTGGTTATCCGGGGCTAGAAGGATTAAGTAATTTTTAATTTTGCGAGCCAAAGATTATCCTTAAACAATATTAAACGTTTAAATTCATGCCACACAATGCCACATGAAAAAATAACGTGAATCAAAGTCAAAGTCAAAATTGAATGTATCAGATGTAGCATCATATGAATCCACTCAATGCATTGACACATATGTATGTCTTCAAATGGTGCCTTTGGCATCTCAATGATACATTGTTCTTATCACACAATGAGCTGTATAATTAATACCCACCCTGCAGCCCACTTACTATTACAGTCAGGTAATGAATACCTGGTTGTAAGTACCTTTTCTCTTGTCATCGGAGGTCTCATACATGCATTAGTTTTTTTTTTATACAGTAGAGCGACGATTATCCGAACGTCGCTTAAACAAACGACCGCTTATCCGGACTACCCGCGCGTACCTCTCTTACCTCCTGCTTTAATGGCCACGCATTTGTTGCGACTTATTAATTGAACTTGTAAATTGCTTTCAATACTGCACTTTTTTCAGTTAATTTCTTGTTGTCATCTATATTAAATATACTAATACTATAAAGAGGAAAGATTTGATTGTTTGTTAATTTTGATTTTGGTTTTGTTAATTCATTTACCTATACAGTAATATGGATAGCTGAATCAAATACACTATAGGTTAGAGGAACTACCTAAGTTCGATTATCCGAAAATACCAGTTTTCCAATGTCCCCCAATTAGTTAGGTTAATCGACCTCTACTTGTATTTGGTTATTTTTTTAATTGAACTAAGCTAGCACTTGACCACAAAGGAAGGGGGTATAGCGGTAGTAAAAAACAATTAGAAATTTCAAATTATTGACACACTTCACAGCCTCAACAGATATAATATAAAACACTGTACATATTTACATTGGAATAGGTACTACATTAAATTTAAACGTTGCTAGATGCACTTAGTGCCTTACTAAGCTAAGTATTTATTTTAAAATCACCATTTATTTTTTTACCTTCAACAACATTTTATCTATATGTTAGTTAATTCAACAAGCATTTTTTGAACATGTAGTTTTGTTTTAAATGGCATATTTTTAATATTTTCCACGTTTTCCACTTTTATCTCAAAATGCGATTTTGCACTTTTTTATCTAACGGATGGCAGATTTACAATCAACATGGGAATGTCACAAAATCAGATAGATTTTTTATTGTGTAAAACAAGACATGACTCGTGGACTCTTAAGGCTTATAATAAGGTCAATAAAATAAATCTGTGTGAGCATTTGCAGTAAGCCAATTAACTTTTTTTTTTATTACTAAGCTGCTAATATTTATACTTGTAAAAATATTTAAAATTAAAACGGAAAGTAACTATGAACAAACTTTCTAAAACATTTGCATTTTAAAAAGTAACTTGTATAATGAAAAAGTGGGTACTAACCTGTAAGAAGGTTATCAATTGACTGACGGGTTCACTCCGGGCCTCGATACTGCGTCCCAATAAGAAACACTCCAACAAGACAAGTATGCGCAACATATAAATAGGATAATTGGTCCCGGACGATTCAAATAGTGATAAAAGGAGACGGTCCTACACGGTTACATATTGCACTCGAGCACAGTCCACAAATAGTATAAAGTCTTACCAAATATTTTGTAGCGACGTCCAAACTGGTTATACGGTTGAACTGGGTAAACAATCTGCGATGTTTTATGGTATTTGTTTTTATATTTGCTGCAACACGGCAGTGATTAGCAAAAAAGCGACGCACCGCCATGCAAATTGACATTTTGAAACTGTGTTGCCAATTTTTAGATAAAATTTCTTTTTGGTAGGATATTTCTTATTTGAGGCAAATATATAACAAATTGAAAAACTATCGTATTACAGAGATAACAAGACGTGTTCTAAGGCGTACGTACATAATATTTACGGTATCCTTTCGGGAAATTCCTTTTTAAGCAAACTAAAGCAGAGTTAAATAATACTTGGCAAATGGAGCTGACGATAAGACACATTTGTTTGGTAGTAGTGACCTTGCTTGCACTAAGAGGCTATGGGTTCGAATCCAGAAAAAACATTCATATGATCATAATTTTTTATTAAAATTTTCCGAATCTGTAGTTTTATTAAATGAGGAGCATGGTATTCTAAATGCGTTCCTTTTCACATAATTTTCTCGGTATAACAAAATTTCAATAGGAGAAATTGCTTTGCAAAATAATCAATAATAAAAAAGATTGTAGGTATCTGATGCATAAATAAATTATTTTTATCTCAGATAAAATACATCAATGGCCTGGGCTTTATTATATTTCTGTGACTAGGACCTAGGACCACAGCAGTAGGTAATAAGTGGTAATAAGTCAGAGTTTTTATTTAAAAAAAAATTATACTTTGTCAGTAAAGTTGGCGTATGCCAACTGCCCAAGGCACGCAGTCCACCTGATGGTAAGCGGTCACTGCGGCCTATTCCATTGAGGGACACTTCACCAGCGTCGCTCAATGTGCCAGACTATTGACTCATCTGATTCGTCTTCGAGCCTCAGGTTTCAAGAGTACTGGTTCCCACATTAATTGACAAATCCACAAAACGCAGAAGAATGGTTTCTCAAGAAATAAAACAACATTTGGGCATCGGTGTCGTTTATTACGTTGAATGGTCAGAGCGTCCTACGAGCAACGAAACCCGCCGTCCGTTCGTAAGGCACTATTCGAGAAACGGACGCGCCGCGGTAAAACAAGTACAGTTCAATATCATTGTGTAAATACTTAATAGTGATCATTTTCTATTTTCATGTTTTTTCTCTTTTTATGTTACCTATTCCAGCTGGTAGAAGACTGAATGATAAACCACCGCCCGCCACGCCCTAATGGATAGTCACTTCATCAGCAAGCATACCTTTTCCTATTACGGTATAGTTCTTAATTAACTGGCGTAATATTAAATTATTCGGAATTACAGCCGAAGCTCCCAACGGAATTACTTACTCCCAACTGGCTTAGGTGCTACCAAACTTAAGAGATGATTCATCTCTTAAGTTTGGTAGCAGTAAGCCAGTTAGGAGTCAATAATAAACACGATTAACACGACGAGATCGGCAAGGAGGGAATGTGTCGGTGCAGTGTATCGTATTTGATAGATTAGCTAAATAAAAAATATCCTGCTTTAAGGGCCATCATGATCACTATTAGTATTCACACTATGACAATTAACGTAAACATTAAATGATCACTACAAAAATACAATCATATAATAATTTTCAATACTGATTATCGACAAGATTTTACTGCGAGATAAAGAGTTTTCAAAGTCATACATTTTTATTACACACACATTTTACTAAGAAAAATAAATCTGTATTGCAGTGTTGCCAGCTATGATGTACTTTTTTTAAATGGGAGACACATTGCATTGGTGTCTAAAAAAATGTTCAGTTGAGTGAGGCAAAGTTTCATGTAAAGATATTAGGTATATCTTACTATCTATACCGCCCAATGTCGCTCGCAATAAAAATTCATGACTTCACAAGTATTAAGATGGACACATAGACTTCGTAAACAGGCAGATCTAAAAAAAATTGTTTCAAAGCAACAGTCTTCAGAGGCTTAAGTACTCTAAAGATTTCAATAGCCCAAATGGTTACCTACATTCAAGACAACCTTTGGATAATTTGCGTTTTTGAATCGACTGCATGAACAAAGTTTTACGTGTCCATCAATAATAATTATAATACCTCATTTATTCGCATTTTCTCACAATATTCATCTAATAAATTTGAACCCAATACAGATATGTCATTTACTTCATGATATTTACAATGGTGCTTCTATACAATAAAATCAAAATTTGGTTTTTGTAGGAATCTAGTAGACTATCAAGGTAGGTATATTAGCGTTATTCATAAGAGATCAATAAAGTATTGTCATAATACTGATTATCTGCAATATATTCATAAGAATTATAAAAGTCATGTGAAATTTTACAAAGAAAAAGTTTTCAGTGAGGTTAGTTTATCATACAAAATATACGACTCGCACTTGGCCAATTTTTAAATGTATGATCACGTGACCACAACCTTTTACTTATATCACGGATTGTAGGTATTCTTTTAATTGCTATAATGAAACAATACGCTATAAATTACAATCATCATTTAATTTTATTTTATTCGAAAAAAGCTAAAATATTTTTCCCATAAAATTCCACACAACTGATTTTCCTTAGTAAGTTACCAGTATTCTTATAAAGTATTCGTATTTCGAGTAATTTAGTATGAAGTTATCACATTTATTTTACACAGCATTATTTGTTAGTCTGGAAGAGATTGTAAGATTCTATGATTAAGGCCTTACCCAGAGCAAATGACTTTGAGCATTTCACCTTCACTTACCCCCACCTCACCTCACCCCATACTTCGTAACCATCGGTAATAATATGAGCGCCATCTAGTTAACTAGCGCCAAACTATTACTAACATTATAAAGCCACTATTAGCAGACTGAATATTATTTGTCATAGAAAAAAAAGTATCTTGTAGATACACACATCATAAAAGTAGAATCGAAATGTTTTTCAGTACGATAAAATACAACAAGTTTAATTTTAATTTTTTTGTTCTCTGTTTGAAAATACAAATTTGAACATGAAAGATTTTCAATACAAAAGAAGAATTCGATTCAAACGGTTTTTTCGATATTTTCAACGGATATCTAGATTGAAAAAAAACTCTTAGAGGATTATCAGAAGTTTTACGAGTAAAAATTACAGCAGGTATAGTCACATCAGGAGGTGTTCTCCGGGTAGTATTACCAGGGTGTGTTTTCAGGGTATTAACATCATAGGTGTTCTCCAGGAGAAGTATCATCAAAGGGTGTTCACCGGGTTGTTGCTTCAGAGGGGTGTTTTCAGGGTAGTCACATCAGGGGGTGTTCTCCGGGTACTATTACCAGTGGGGTGTTTTCAGGGTATTAACATCATTCAACGTGCAACGTGGTCACGACCCTGAGGATTGGGATACGGAAACTGCGTGCTATTTCTCTCGTAGAATATCTACTCCAGTCAACGAAGCTCTAACTTTGCCATTTTAGCTGAAAAGATGAATCAAAGGACAATGCTAAAAAAAAAAACAGGTTGGAATCAAATGAAAAGTATCTGTAAAATTATTGGTAATAATATGTAATTAAATATTCCATAGGGGGCATCATCGAAATCAATGGCGGTATGTGTGAAATTGCTTTCAGATTTTTAGGGGTCACATAAAGTATCAATTAAAGGAGTAAACAGATACAGTTGCGGTTTAAAAGTGTATAAAATGGCTATATCTAATATAATTATATTATATAATTGTATATAATTATTATTATTTAATATAATAAAGCGTAACAGTTTGTTTGTCTTTGTAAACGCGCTAATCTCAGGAACTACAAGACCGATTCTAAAAATTCTTGCACCAATGAGAAGCTACAACTTTACTGAATAGGTGCTAAAAAATATATTTTTATAAAAAATTATAAAAATATTTTTTTATTATTCAGTAACTATGTAAGTGATACTTTATGTGACCCCTGAAAAATCTGAATAGCAATTTCACACATACCGCCATTGATTTCGATGATGCCGCCTATGGAATATTTAATTACATAATTATTATTACCAATAATTAGAGATACTTTTCATTTGATTCCAGCCTGGGTTGTTTTTCATACTAGATGAGCATTGTCCTTTTCGTTAATGACCCCGTGATAATGATAACATACTAAAAATGCGGGGCGGGGTGGTGTCACCAGGGTCATTCGAAAAAATGGAAGAGGGTGAAAAATTTCTTTTTCCCGATAATCTCAAAAACTAACATAATTAAGAGAAAAAGTTTTAGACAAAAGCTGTAGAGAATTACTTTGTCTACAAAAAAGGTTATAATCATTTTACGCGTATCGCGCCCCGTTTGCTAGGAAATCGCGTACAATGTGCGAAAATTAGCACGAACAATGTTTTTCGCTATTTAAAACGGGGTTTTTTCATATTTTCCAATTGGAATGATTTTTATGCATCCTCCGACACACCCTAAGAGATTTCCTTCTAATTTTTATAGATTTGGGTCAACAAGTGCGTTTATTATTCAGTAACTATGTAACTGATACTTTATGTGACCCCAGAAAAATCTGAATAGCAATTTCACACATACCACCATTGATTTCGATGATGCCCCCTATGGAATATTTAATTACATATTATTACCAATAATTTGATTCCAACCTAGCTTCTTTTTGAGCATTGTCCTTTTAGCGTCAGTTTCAGCTTTACAACTAAAATGGCAAAGTTAGAATTTCGTTGACTGGAGTAGATATTCTACGAGAGAAATAGCACGCAGTTTCCGTATCCCAATCCTCAGGGTCGTGACTGACCACGTTGCACGTTGAATGATGATAATACCCTGAAAACACCCCACTGGTAATAGTACCCGGAGAACACCCCCTGATGTGACTACCCTGAAAACACCCCTCTGATGCAACAACCCGGTGAACACCCTTTGATGATACTTCCCGGAGAACACCCCCTGATGAATACACTAGCGATTGGGAGGGTCCGCAACGTTTCACCAAAGTACACGTATTAAAATTGCTCCGTTTAAATATTATTCTAATAAGTGTAAAAAGTAAACAGTTTTTAGTAAATGTTGTATAAAAATGTGCGGCAAGAAATAGCGCATCCTGTGGTGTAAATTTTAAATCGTTTAGTTGACATTTTGGATGTTTTTTAACAAAATTAAACCAACTGTGACGGTTACGAGTGCAATATTGGATAAAGCATGTAAAAATAATATTGTAAAGTGACTCATGTTCCAACGGACCTCTGCACAGTGGGACACGCTCCATACAATGGCGGTCATTAATAGTTTAAGTCCTATTTCTACCCATTTTTTATATTATATTAGTTCTTTAAGTTTGTAGAAGTAACATAGGAATCTCTAAATGAAAAAAAAAACATGTATTTACTAAATAAATAAAAAAAATTGAAGAAAATTACGTATTATTTACAAAATATTTTTACTACATTAATCATAATTATGAAAAATATGGAAAACACAATAATATTCTTTAATGCAATTTAATTTATAATTTTTTTTCATTTTTTTTTAATTATTAAATATAAATTAGACACAAACTATAATTACAATAAATGTGAAAATAAATGAAATAATAACATTAAATATGTAACAATTCTATTACACCTTGTGACAGAGTATTTTTTTTCTGGGGGAAGTTGCCGAAGACAAGGATCTGAATGTAATAACAGTCGTGGTATTTAATCTTGATTGGTAATTTCACGTGACATTTTTCGAGTGTGATTTCGTCTATAAATTTTGATAAATCTATTTGTGGCAGCAGAAAGTTCCCCGATAGATAACAAGGGAAAACGTATAATATCTGATCCATGTATAAGCACCTTATGGACAGAATCAGGAAGATTATACTATGGATATTTCGCCACCAGGTCGTACGCTGTTTGTAATCCATAGTCTTTAAACTTGCTTTCATTAATTTTGTATCCTGAAGATAACGTTTGTAATATAACGCAACAACGATCTATCATAGCTTTATTTAAACATGTTATTTCAGCAGTTACAACTGAATTCATAAAAAACTTTCTAGCCGTGTTTCCGTCGTTCGACGTCCCGCTTCCACCACTTCGCGGTTTGTCAACTATTAAACCTAATCGTTCCCTAAACTGGGACTGCACATATGGTTTTTTATTTGCTAACAATTGTTTATCACTATCTGACCTTACTTGCCATTTCTTAATGTCTAATCTATATGACAGATGAATAAAATATTCGAAGAAACGTATCCAAGAGGTCAACAAAGTTTGTAAGACGTGACGATAATTTTCAGTGTCATTGCTTGTATTCACAGATAGCCAAATTTTAAGATAATGCATTCTTGAAAACGAGCATATATATAAATTACCTAAAACAAAAAAAAACAGTTAATATTCAGTCAGAAAATCAGAATCTAATTTCGTAGCAAATGCTACGAGAAAATCTATCAACCGTAGCAGCCTTCTCGTCGGTGCAGGGGCAGATAGGGGCAGATAAATTTAACTTCCCTGAGTTTTAGAAGGTCTAAAGATT
This sequence comes from Mecyna flavalis, assembly GCA_949319885.1. NCBI lineage: Eukaryota > Metazoa > Arthropoda > Insecta > Lepidoptera > Crambidae > Mecyna > Mecyna flavalis. The sequence continues at coordinate 17,123,761 of OX439426.1, forward strand.
TTATTTCAGTATACCTCAATAGTGGGAACGCGTGGGAAAATATTTAAAAGTTAACTCTAACTTTAGAAATTTAAAAAACATACTTAAATAAAAGTCACCTCGTAGCACGTGCTTAGTAAATAAAATATTCATTAATATATAACAAAAAATATAAGAATAATTAGTACATACCCTGTTCTTGGATGTGCATTGCAAAAAAAAACACTCACAGTACAAAATGGTCTAGAAATGATAATAGAAGAGGTCACGCGTTTTAGTAACTCACTGATAACAATGTTTACGTATTGCGATGCACTCACTTTGAATGCCCAAAAGATAATGAAAATGCATTTTAATTACTGATCTATTTATAGTTTTAGAAAGTACATTAACTATCCAATGTAATGACAAGTAAAAATATGTAAATCTAGAGGGTAGGTTTTAACGATTTATGACCTATGGGTGTCCCACAGTGCTCTGCGAGCAAACAATACTGATCTTTGGACCCTATTCACGTCTGTTGGTGCGCGCCATACTTCATCGCTTATTTCATCCTGTCTATACAACGCTCGGTGGCCGAGTGCAAATACGCTGACGTAATAATTGAACATTAGTTCAAATCCCAAGTAGTCCAAAAAAACTTTTTGAACTTTTTTTTTGGTTCGAGATTGTTTAGTTATTCTTTTTTTATTATTCACTTTTTTTAACTATCATTCGTTGGTGTATTACATTGGATAATGTAATACACCAACTCAAGACTCATGACTCAGTCTTGGTTTGTATTGAATAGGCTGCGATACTCCTGAACCGATTTGGAAAATTCATTCACTTTTGGAAAGTCACCCGGGTACTATTCCCGGCCCGGGTGACATACGACAGGATTATAGGATAATTATTGACAAAAGAAATTACGCGCGGGTGAAGTGAAACCGAGGAGGCGGCCTAGTGTAGTCAGTGAAATTTACCGTCGTAGGTACCTACTGATCGATTTGTAAAATTCATTCACTTTTGGAAAGTTATCGCGATTTTGGCGAGCCATTTGGTGTAATGGTCGAGAAGTCGGCTATTACACCAGAGGTCGCGGGTTCGATCCCCGCACGGTACAAACATTTGTGTGCATGAACATGTTTGTTTGTATCGGTCTGGGTTTTTCTATTTATAATAATGTATGTATTTACAAAAAAAAAGTATATTAGTAATGTTTATCCGTTGTCTAGCACCCATAGCACAACTAATGCTTAGTGCTGCACAAGCTAATGCTTAGTTTGGGGCTAGATGGTGCTGTGTGAATAATGTCCAGAGATATTTATATTTATATTAAATCGAGCGTGTAGCATTCGCCATTGATAGTTTTACTACACTACTATTATTAAACAAGATAATTAAATCGTCCTTTCGCATTTAATACAAGACACACCTCAGCCTCACAATATAAATCGTCCTTGCGTAAACAAAGCAAGCAAACGTCAGTGCTTGTTTGTGTCGCTAGGTGTCGCTGTCTCACCGATCTGTCACGTGTGTGAGCGAGCGACACGGGTTCCCCGTAGCACAGCTAGCGACCGACTGCCGCCCGCTACCCGTTGTGGGCGCGTGAGAGAAATGGCCGTCCGAAATTATGAATAATAATCCGTAAAAATCAAGAAAAGGATGATTTCCAAATTTTTTGCAGCCTTTTTATAGTTTTTTTGATTGTCTATCGATTGGCGCAAGCCAAATTTAAAAAACACGTTTAAATTAGGAGGAGTGCATGAAATAATATTATTTTAGACGTATTTTCAAAGTCAGTTTTGGTAGTGATAAATAAAGATAAACACAAACTTTAAACGTGGAATTTTAAGATAAAACTACAAAGATTATTTACGTATTTTTTAAACTGTTGTTTAAGCATTAAATAAGGAGTTGAGAGCCGTTAAAAACAAGACTTTTGGTCTGGGTGACGCCTTAAGAAAAAAGGGCTTAGCGTTTATTACACGCACGGCAACAGCAGTCGTATTTAGGGCCGAAAGTTATTTTTTAAAATATTTAATGTACATCAGTACGACAGGCATTTTAAATTATCAATCTAGTATATTTTTTGGAGAAACAATACTCTTAAATGTATCTATTGAGGAAGCTGGCAGTTTTTGTTTATTTTCACATACTGTTAAATTTGTTTAAATATGTACTAGTATTTAGATTCAACATGTCTTAAAAATAATCTAACAGCATAAAGAAACCTGTCATGGAAAATATACCAGAATAACCAACACAGACAAAGAATATAAGCTGAATGCATTGTTAAACTAGATTTAAAAATTCGTCTTTGTGTTGATTCAAGATTACTGGATAACAAATTATTACCCGTTTTTATAATGCAGGATAATCTGGCATGGGTTAATTCTATTTATAGCGAAAATCTGCCCTGCGAAAACCAAGATAAGCTGTGTTGGCTAAAAGCAGTTAATTTAATGCACCAGTTACCTCAAAACATGAATTGTACAGCTTACTTCTTTGTAAGGGGCCTATTTACAAGGAAAGGTAACGCAATAGCAACTTTATTATTGTACGGACGGCAGCAGATCAACCTACCCTAATCTGTCAAAAAATCTCAATTGAAAGAGAACTCTATATGAGGTTAATAAAGTCGAAAGTGGGTTGTAGAAATTTGACAGATTGAGGTAGTCTGATGTGCTGGCGACTGTACAGTATGGTAAGTTAGGTAAAAATTCTATAGTCAATACTGCAAAACCGCTGAAGCCCGACTTACGAGGAGATTCTTCGAGATCTAAGAGTTCTACTTTGATAGATCTCATACAATATTTTAAGAAACGCCTTACGCCCATGAAGTGACCCATACAAAGGTTGTGTTAAAATGAGACTTTCCTCTCAGTTCTTTTTTTTTTTCTTTTTATTATACTAGGTCATTTAGCAGACAGGCACGCAGCCCACCTGATGGTAAGCGGCCATTGCGGCCTATACCATTGAGGGAATTGACTGGAAGCGTCGCTAGACGTAAATCAGCGATCTTGCAGCATACGACTATTATTTAAGTCTTCTATTGCGTATAAGATTTATATGGTCGGTTTGTTCTTAAAGACATTACGGATTAGAAGAAAAATGCAATAGGCAATCTTAGTATAAATGTAACAAATTTAACATTACTTATTCAAGATTATATTAACGCGACATTTAAGTGCAGATTTACAAAGTGATCCAAAATACACAAACCAAGTGATCCAGCCAACAAATGGTGCTATTAATATATTATAAAACATTTTTTGATTCGAATTCACACTGTTCCCGACTGTTATGTTCTCCGAAACATGGCTAAGGTGCTACACACAATGACGGATTCGTTTATTTTACTATGTCAGTTACATACGGCCGAGGTTTTTTATTTTATTGGTCGACCAGTAAACTTAAAAACCTCGCCATATTGCGGAAAAATATTGGAACTAATTTCAAATGACAACAATCAAATAAAAAAACAATGAGATGTCATTCCCTATTGCTGTCTGTCAAAGTGTGATGTTAATTGTCAACCGAGCCTTTTTATTATTGAATATTGTGAGTATAACCATAGCAACCAAGTGTTGCTATAACCATTAACTATAGCTAATGTGGCTCCTCCAGAGCAGATTTTTTATTTTTTTGTCAGGCTATAATTAGCAAAATTGAATAGCAAAAACTGATTTATTTTTAAAGTATAAATTAGTGTTTTCTGTCTGTGTTAGGTAAATATTTAAGACCAGTTTCACCACTGTTAAACAAGTTGCTGATTGTTTATCTGTCAGATAATAAAAAAAAAATAGCATCATTGTTATTTGAAGGGTATCTATATTAATAGAAACTTAGTATTGAAACCGACTTTTAAGGCTAGTTTCATCAGTTACTAATAAGTCCATGAAAATATAATGGAAAATGAATCACCAAATAATGAAAGGATAAGTTCTTATGAAAATGCAAAATTAATTTGATGCAAGAATCGTCAATTTACTTTTACTTACTATAAAATTTCAAAAAGCTATCAATTTTTTTCACCTATTTAAACGAAAAAGTGTGTAACACCCAAAACACGGGCTCTAAAACCCTTACACCATCAATATTACAATATATATAAAAAACTACACCACTAAAGACATGTTATATTCTATACATCTAAATTTGGTCAATTATATTTCATATAAGAATCTTATGATAAAGAAAAAGATTAAAATGCACATCTTTCATACAAAAATAATACTGTTGCTTAGCCAATATCAACAGCAAAATATAGTATATCATACTACTTCTACGTTGAAAGAAAGGTCAAAGGGACAACTTCAAAAAATAATGCTAATTTTCTTGTGACACTTCTTCTCAACATATTATTGAGATCGATGTGATACTAAAAGCTTTACTAAACTTTTTTTAAATATAGATCAGTTGGCAGGATGTAAGCGCCTTGATTCATTAAGGGAAACTCATATTGCCAGCTCCGACATAAACAGTTTGATCACGAGGACTCTATTCAAGAAGTTTAACCAACAGGATTTTTTTTCCTCGTGGTCAAATCAGTTTGACAAAATAGTTTGACCACCTGGAAGAACCGATTAATATTGCTTGAATACAGTCAGAGCTGTTATGGCGACCGGTTTTGCTTGTGTTAGAGACATAGAAAAAGTAGTTTAATAGAAATTAGAAATAAAGTATTCCCTCTGAACATTCTTTTACTATAATAATTTGCTTTCATTTAAATAAGAAAACATAAATACTACAACCATAATAATTAAAGTCAAAGTCTTTATTTCTAAAGGAACATAGCTACGTTTTTCAGTGCAATTTGGCAAGTGACTTTTATAATTATTAATCATAAGTGAATATCTCGATCTTATTCTAGATTTATGTGATAAATTATTTCAAAATGGAATGCGATTTCGATAAAGCTACCCGTAATAAAAACTATGTTAATAGAGGGCACCACTGACGACCGTTACGAGTTGGTTTAAAAAGACGGATGAAACAATTCGAATTTTTAAATTTCATTAAAGGTGAGTATAGACTACAACATTTACTTGTATCAGAACATCGAGCATTCGCCATTTTGTTACAGCTATTTTAAAAACCCAAAGAGCATATTGGTGTAACATTTCGTCCAGCCTTTGCACGAGCGCGGGCGATGCAAACATTTCAAAGAAGAATGAACGCAGGTACAACGAAATGTTACGGGTAAACGCACACTCGCTGTAAGCATTTACCTGTAACACAACGCCGAGTATTCGCACGAACGTTACATTACACCGAAACGCTCGAGGAAATGTTGTAGTCTATACTCACCATTACATCACAAAAAAGAAACATTATTTGGTAAAAAAGGCAATTAAGATTTAGACGGTTAAAACTACACATTCTCTTATGATAAATACTAGAGGCATTCAACTTGTTACCGAAGTTTCAATTATAAATAAGTTTACCCTATAACTTTAAACAAAATAGGAGTTTTTTGCAAGCATGTCACTAGTTTACCGTGATTTTCTATAATTTAAACACATTCATAGAATTAATAGTTACATTTAGATTCGTCTCCTTTACAAGTATTTCAGTCCTTTCCAATAGTAGCCTTAACCTTAAGTAAAACAATGCGTCCTAATTATGCCTGATCCTTACTAAGATTTTTTGTCTTCTTTCTTTTAATTATGACAAGATCTTTTGATACAATGTGTTGGAATTTGTAGGGCACTAACACTAAGTTATTAAAAGGTATCGGAATAAAATACTCCAAAAACATGAACGGAGACACGTGACTAGAATTTACCAGACTTCAATTCAAAGGTTAAAACCAATGTAACTCACTCATCTCGCCAAAGAAAAAAAAGTTAGTAAATTCAATTAAGTCAAAATATTTTGACTTCTTAAACCATTGTTGTACAGATTCTGGCAAACGTCTTGACACTCGTTCTACGGAGTGGGGGAAAGTTCGCGCATGTGCACTCGCGCGCATCTCCCGTCGCCCGCATACCCAAATTCACGTTTTGCGCCTTTCCCACCCGATTTAAAGATGTCTGCCGGGCACTGTACTAAAAGCGCAGTTGTTTAAAGAGACATACGTCTCTCCGTCTCTTTCATCGTAACATGTCGCCAGCTGTCCTGCTGTGATCGTGCGCCGGTCGCTTCTTTAGTATGTCGTATGAAGTAAGAGACGAGGAAGGGGAGAGGTTACGAGAAGCTGTCCTGCTCGCACTCGTCCCAGCTGTCGCACTCGTAGTGGTCGCAGTCGTAGTCGATGTCGCACGCCGCGTGGCCGGTCGCGTCTGAGCTGATGTCGGTGAGCGCCGCGTCGGATACTGGCTTCGATGATATGTCTAGAATCTGTGAAAAATTACAGTCTGTCTATTTCTAGCTCATACCGGATGTGTAGAGTATTCATGAAAGTATCAAATAATACACTATCTCATGTGTCCCAGCAGTGGGAATGTATATAGGCTAATGATGATTAACTCATTTGTGTGTATACAAAATTATTTATAATAGTTTTATCCATCTATCCATTATTTCGGTCATCTTCGCGAACACGAAGTTAGTCGACGGCCATTGAAGTAGTGTGTTTCTACAATTGTGCCAAGGTATGTTCTCGTACGTACGTCGGCGGAGGAGCGCAGGCTGTAGTTGTCGGAGTGCGTGTCGCGGTCGGCGGCCGACAGCGCGGGCGGCGCGCGCCGCGGCGAGTCGCGCGACGCCGCTCTGCCGTCCGACCTAGCTGCCACTAGTATGTACGTACGTCGGCGGAGGAGCGCAGGCTGTAGTTGTCGGAGTGCGCGTCGCGGTCGGCGGCCGACAGCGCGGGCGGCGCGCGCCGCGGCGAGTCGCGCGACGCCGCTCTGCCGTCCGACCTAGCTGCCACTAGTATGTACGTACGTCGGCGGAGGAGCGCAGGCTGTAGTTGTCGGAGTGCGCGTCGCGGTCGGCGGCCGACAGCGCGGGCGGCGCGCGCCGCGGCGAGTCGCGCGACGCCGCTCTGCCGTCCGACCTAGCTGCCACTTCCGATGGGTTCGAACGCTCTGCAACGATGGATAAATATCATGCAAAACTTGCTAAGAACAATGGGCCCAAAAAATTTAAGTAAATGTGCAGAGATGAGATGTATTCTATGTGAAAGACCACACACACACCATCAACTTTTATTATGATGACACCATAATCGGTCCCAGAGGGAAAAAGTTATCGTCCATAATAATTTATTAGTTTTATATGAACATAAATAAAATAAACATAATAAACATATTTTTTTCTTAGGACCAATTTTGTCGACGCCATAATAAAAGTTGAAGGTGTTTATTGAATCTATTTCGTAGGCTATGTCCCAAATCTGCACGACTTTTTTTTGGCCCCAGTCATTTGCATTGTCATTTCAAACAATATTTATTTTGCTTTTTAAAACTTCATTCATAAAATTTAGTGCCAGTTCAATTTTGATTAGGTTTAAAATAAACGGTAATTTTATAATCGTTTAAATTGAATTCATAAAAGTAAGTAGCCAGTACAATTTCAAAACAATGAGTGCTTCAAAAAGGCTCCCTAGATTTCGTTGAGGAGTGTAGTAAACTGACGCGAAGAATAAAAAAAACAATAGAGATAAAAGTATGATTATATAATATTAGCCTTACGCCCGTGGTTTCATCCGCGCGTAATTTCTTTTGTCAATAATAATTATCCCAAGGATAGTGTAGCTTTTCTAACAGTAAAAGAGTTTTAATAGTCAATTTTGAAAGTCAAGTTGATATAAATTAATTACCTTTTGCTAAAGGATCTGCGAGGGACACAGGTGAACCGCTTCTTGGTGAGCCAAGACTACCGCTGTAATACATCTCTGGGTTCGCTTCGTGCCGATCTGGAAAAGTTAAAAAAAAGTTCACAGACGGAGTTTTTAAAACCAAGATATAATGTAAAATCCCAGGCTAGAGGCTAATGCAGTACTACCCGGTCACAATACCAGTGGGCCTGGCGTCCATGACGTCACGTTGGCAGTCTGGTACGGTATGTACGAAGTACTGACGAAATAAGGCAAGCGCGGGGAGGCCAAAGGTTTACCAGGTGGTAGGTTCCTGTACTGGACCGTCTGGGTGGGTACCCAGTGCCAGATATTTTCTCGTGAAATAGAAGTGTGTCAAGCACCTCTGTGTTTCGGGGAAAGGGTATTGAAGCTAGTGAAATTACTGGGTATATGAGACCTAATAACTGTCGTCTCGGTGTGGCGGGCGCAGGGCGGTGCCAGACAGTAAATGCTTAGTTACTGTTTGGCACTGAACTGTCTAAGGGCAAACGTGGCGCTTACCATCAGGTGTACGATCTGCTCGTCTTGTTACACATTGCAATAATTAAAAAAAGGGAAAATGGGAGTAAAGGCACATCCCCGCGAGGTCCGCAGATATTGTAACCGACCAAGCTAAGACGAATGTATGTGCGTAGGTAAGGTATGTAGTTACCGCAGTCGACGATGTCCTGGAAGACGTAGTTGCCGATGGCGACGGGCTGCCGGATCCAGGCGTGCGCCATCAGCTGCGGCACGGTGCATCGGTTGCTTGGGTCTTTGCACAGCATCCAGCGAAGAAGCTGCTCTAGTTCTGGACAAACCACGAAAGCACAGATTAGGAGAGTTGGCTATAGAGTCATTCGATAGTGACGTCAGTAATAGTATCGATAATTTCGAGTTTCGAAATAATGGCTCCGATAGTAACAAATAATAATAATGTCCTCCTAGCCGAGTTTACGGCTACGGCGGCCAATCTTTTACGATCAGCCAACTACGCAGGATATATTATAGTGCACAAGTGAGTGCGCAAGCACAGGTGCACTCCCTATTCCCTCACTCCCATAACACGGTGGGACAGCAGTCTGACACGACCGAAGAGAGATCAGGCGCAGGACCAACGGCTTAACGTGCCTTCCGAAGCACGGAATCATCATTATTTTCAGACATTCAGGTGATTCAAGCCGGCAATATCCTAACCAAACTGGAAACATTCACACAAAGTGATGCTCCCCGCGGGATTCGAACCCACGACCTCCGGGTATTAGAGCCCAGCGCTCTAACCACTGTACCACGAAGGCAGGCAGTAGTAACAAATAACAATACTATCGATAGCTATCTATCGATAGCATTTGTCGCACCATAAAAATTGCATTACTATCGATACTATCAATGCAATTTTTTTGGTGACGACAAAAATTTTCATCGACCCGGGAATTGAACTCAAGACCCCGATCGTGAATGGATTCAATAATATATGGAACAAAATAGTTGGCTGTTTTATTACAAAATGAAAATTTCCAGCATTTATCTTACCGTCTGACACCAACTGAGGTAACGCCAATGGTCCCTGTATCGTGTCCTCAATGTCCGAGAATGGGTTAACAAAGAATGTCAGCACATACAGCGTTATCCCCATTGACCACATCTCTAATTCAGGTCCAGCGTATCTGGGAATAAAAAAAAACCCTAGTAAGGCAAGACTTACAAATAAAAAACAGATTTTATACAGTGAGAAAAGAATAAGTAACTGGCCAAATGGTAGGTACCAGGTGGTAGGTTCCGGTACTGGGCCGTCTAGGTGGGTACCACCGCAGTGTCAGATATTTTCCCGTGAAATAGAAGTGTGTCAAGCATTTCTGTGTTTCGGGGAAAGGGCACTGAAGCTAGTGAAATTACTGGGTATATGAGACCTAATAACTGTCGTCTCTTAAGGCGGGCAACGCGCTTGCGACCCCAAGGGGGTCTCGGGTGCTTATGGGCGGCGGTGATCATTTATCATCAGGTGACCCACTTGCTCGTTTGCCCCCTATAACATAAAAAAAATCATACAAAAAAAGCGACTTCAAACAATTTTGAAGTTGGTTAATAGAAGTCAATGAAATACGCATTTTTAGACATAATTTAGAAACACCGTCGTTCTCGTACTAATGAGGGTGTTTCGGGATAAAATATCTGCTAGATAGCGCTACGAAGCCATAGGATAGGGGCCAACTAAAACGTGATTGGTTAATTTTGACAAAAGACTTCAAACCGCCATTATGAATGTCAAAATGAACCAATGACAGTTTAGTCGAACAATCAATCAATAAATCAAATGGGACCACATCACATGGACCAGCTTACAAAGAAAAAGGTTACACTCCTAAGAAAAAAAAAACATACAGTCGAATTAAGAACTTTTTTTAAATCGATTAAATGGATCAATAAGGTACATACTTATTCCCAGCAAGCACCTCAGGACTGCAATACTCGGTGGTGCCGTAGAAGGTGGAGAACAGCGTGTCCTTGCTCATGAACGTGGCCGAGCCAAAGTCGATCAGCTTCACGTGGAACTTGTTGTCTATTATCACGTTCTCGTCCTTGATGTCGCGGTGGAGGATGTTCAGTGAGTGTAAGTACTCCACTGCTTGCCCGATCTGGGAAGTAAGAATTCGCAATGATAATATTGCAGAATTGTAACTAGTCCATGGCAAAATGTAATGAATTATGGTTTGTCATAATACAGATTTGATTATGTCAAACCATAATGCAACACAATATCTCTGCATAACAATATTAGCAGTGGCGTAACTATATCATCTGGAGCCCGTGGCCAATTCTTTGCTTGGCGCCGGGGCAATAAACATTTGTAAGTGCTTTGGTACAAGACGTTAAAAATGCGTGCTTCTGGGACTCTCTGATCGGGGGTCTGTGGCTTTATGCCTGCCTTGCCACTCGCCATAGTTATTCCACTTTCTATTAGGTACATTGTGTCGAACTGATTTAGAACGTTGATGTCATTCAATTGAGAGGAAATCTGAGGTTGTTCAGATTTGAATGATTCGACGCGGTCAGTTATGTGTCTTCTCTTCTTCTTCTTTGTTGTCTTCATAGTACACCTGAAAGTGGACACAAGTGCACGTCTTCGCAGGGAGAACTGATTTCATATTCACTGGTAGCTAGTATCCGACACCAGACACAAAACTGTCTAGTGTCTACGACTGCGCAGTCCCATAGCATTATCCTACCTGTCGGAATATGTAGCTAAGCAGAGGCTCATCCAGCCGCGGCCGGCGCTCGATGAACTCGAACAAGTCCATGCCCGCGCCATGCTTCTCCATCACCATCTGGAAGTACTTGTCGTTCTCGAACACGTCCACCACGCTCACCTGCAACACGGTAAAACATTATGTGACTACCTTTTGATACTGTGGGACTATATTCGAACATGGCTATCCTAAGGTTGACTGGAAGAGATCGCTATTAGCGATAAGTCCGCCTGTATTGTATATGTTAAATGTGTAAGTGAAAAATTGCAGCACAGGAGACATGGAAGAAGAGAGTTAATATATTATAAGCGAATAGGCACGTATTGTAGCCTAAAGATAGAGAAAATTTGGGCAAAAGATAGATCGAGATAAAAGAAGAGAGCGGAAATGACCAGCTACCCTCTTCTTCTTCTATAGGTAGCATATTTAAATTTTATAAAAGTTATTTATTTATAAAATACTTGTTTTCAAATTTCCAAACAAATAAATATCATTATCATTTATATTTCATGACGGTTATCTTTGCGAACACGAAGTAACTTTATATTAATTCTCGACATAAGTTTACTGCAGCTCGCTCGTACTTACGATATTCGGATGCTTCAAGGTAAGCAGCAGGCTAAGTTCTAACGGGACGCGCCTCCCGTCCGGCCCGTCCACCCAGAACTGCGCTCCCACCTTCTCCTTCAGGATGAACTTGGCAACCGTAAGCAACCGATCAGAACGCCTGTACGCCATCTTGACGCAACCGTACGCGCCTTTGCCTAGAACAAGTAGTTTAGTTTCAATGCTTTATGGAACAACCACAGAAACACTGTTGCCAGTCTGTCTGTAATTCGATACCGACGACCTTCTTACAGAAGACCGACGAGATGTATTTAGCTTTGTTTGGTAAGTGGGAGTGCTGGAGCTTCTAATATCTAGTGTCCACATGAAAGGCAGTGATTGCTTGCCACCAGGTATCACTCCTAGGGGCCTAGACAAAGTAACATTTTGACAGCGATAGCGAAATTCGCTAACTTCAAACATAGAAGTAGGAATAATACAGAAGGAGTGACGCGCGCTAAACCTGGGGCAGTGAAAACTCTACATTTTCGTAGAGTTTCGCTCAGTCGCCGTCAGTCGCGGTTTGTGACATTTCGATCGTGACGTATTGCACGTGTGCGAAAAAAAAATAAACATGCCGTCCTGCGTTGTTCCCACCTGCCGAAACAGTCCTAATCTGACAAAAAAAGAACACGGGATCACGTTTCACACGTAAGTAACCGATAATACAGCACCTTCATTTTATTATTTAATATTTAACCTCTTCTAATTTATCAAGGAAAAAACTTCACTCATTCTTACAGTGTTGCCAGTAAATGAAAAAATAGTACCCCAAATTTTTTACCTTTAATATATTGTAGTAACTGATATTGCTCAAAAAAAAGGAATGTTATGAACTGTGTTGTTAAAATAAAATGGAAAACTATTTAAACGATAAAAGTCTGTAGATGCGAATAGTTGGCGCTGGCTGATTATAAATATTGTATTGACATTACCCTTCGTATTGTATTGATATCATAATTTATTATTTCGACATTACTATTGTGTTGTTAAAATGTTTGTGATATGTACTTTATTATTTGTAAAAAAGGCAAAGTGTTGAGTTTCTTGCTGGTAGGAAAAAAAGATCGACGTGCAAAAGTATTTTTTTTAAATTCTATTTGCTGAATAAGTTATTTCATTTCATTAAACTATTTCATTGACATTATTCTTTTGATTCCTTGTATTGATATCATTATGTATGACATTATTAATTATATCGACATAAAATTATTATTGTGTTGTTAAAATGTTTTTGATTTTTAATTACATATTTGTATTATTCTTTTAAAAAAAGCAAAGTGTGAGTTTCTTGCGGCACTTCTTCTTCACAGGTAATTGACGTCGAAGTGCTGAAAGGGTAAAAAAGATTAACGAGTAAAACTTGCTTAATAAGTTATTTTATTAAAATTTTATTTTTATAATATTAAAAATATATATTTAATTTACTGGACTATTTTTTATTTATTAACAACTACTTATTATCGTAATGCCACAGTATCCATTTACCCCAAAAAGTTTACCCCAAAAAATTGGGAAACGGCTTGCCCGAGTTTTGACCTGGCAATAAAACGCGGGGCCGAAGTGAGGTAGGTGCGGGGGGCACGCAGCGTTTCTGGACACACCTTGGCGTTTGATTTGACAACCGAACGTTCTATCTATATTTTATTTCTTTAATCTATGACTTCAAATTATATGGACTTGACAGGTGCCTTAAAAAAGATATTGTCAATCGATATTGAAAGTACGGGCTTTGAAATTCGCTATCGCAAATTGAGCGATAACGAAAGTTATAAATGCCGCTTGTCTAGGGCCTCTGCTTGTTTATCTATCTTTCATAGAAAATATGACGAGCCATTTGGTGTAATGGTCGAGAAGTCGGCTATTACACCAGAGGTCGCGGGTTCGATCCCCGCACGGTACAAACATTTGTGTGCATGAACATGTCTGTTTGTATCGGTCTGGGTGTTTCTATGTATAATATGTATGTAATATGTATTTACAAAAAAAAAGTATATAAGTAATGTTTATCCGTTGTCTGGCACCCATAGCACAAGCTAATGCTTAGTTTGGGGCTAGATGGCGCTGTGTGAATAATGTCCAGAGATATTTATTTATTTAAAAAGAACTAGGAAAATCCGCTACAAAGAGATAAATCGAAACCACTAAGAAAGATAGGTTGTGAAATGATCTTTCAGAATCGGTACTTAGCTTCCTATTGATAGACATCATCACCCATCTCAGACATTCGTCTTCCAAAGGTCATTGTGGTTTGTCCGAAAATGAATGGCCATATCTGCCGTAGAACCGATAACCGTTGGGGTAAACGGGTTCTAGAGTGGAGACCGCGTCTCGGTAAACGTAGTGTAGGACGCCTTCAGGCCAGGTGGAGCGATGATCTGCGCAAGATGGCTGGCAGGAGCTGGATGCGAGTGGCTGAGGATCGATCAGCGTGGCGAGCATTTGGAGAGGCCTATGTCCAGCAGTGGACTGTCACAGGCTGATGATGATGATGATGATGATAAATGGAATATATCGTTGTATGTCAAGCAAGCTTTGATCCTAACTACCCATGTAAGTATTTCACTCACCAATTTGTTTGAGGGTGACGTAATGTTTACTATACTCTCCGGCGACTTGCTCTTCGCCGCATTGGCTCATAAGAGACATAGACTGGGGTCTACTGCTTGCAGATTTGTTCCCCTGTGGAAATAAATAAAACTATGTAATAAATACATAACATAAAAAGTAGATAACGAAAAAAGAAAAGGAAATTAAAACAATTACATTTGTCTAACTGTAAACAGAATGCAAAAGCCGTAAAGATTGTCAAGGTATCTTATAATAAGATATTTAAATGCCGGCGTAGTCCGAAAACCAGAAGTAACGATTATTACAACCATTTCATAAGAAAACGAAAAAAAAAACAAGTCTCTTATATTCTTATTTGTTTGTAACAAAAAATCTTAGACTTTTCTTTGTCTTTGATTAAAATAAAAATAAACACAAACTTTATAGGTAAAATTCAATCCCATAACACTAAAACGACCCTAGACCACAGTGCAAATTACTGACAAGTGTAAATTTTTAATTTGTACCTATCAACACTGACCCATTTTGTCCGAAGATGACGTAACTGCCTCAGCACAGGTAAGCAAGTCATCGTGCAATCTTGTATTTGATTCATATTCACTTTTACACACGAGGCTCCGATACGGCATGTGCTTTACTATGGGTGAGAATCTTTGCGCGATTTTGTAGTTAAATGTTTACTTGCTTCAAAGGTCGAGTGTATTGATGACGTCGTGTAACGGAATAGTTCTAATAAGTGAGTTGGATTTTTTTTATCGATGATACCAGTGTTTTGTTCTGAGGTTATTTTTTAGCATTAAAAATGGCTAACTATGAGATATTGACCTCTTAACGAGTATAAGATTGTTTAAGAGGTGCTGTTTCTTTATTAATTCTGAAAATAATCTTCAGATAGAATCAACTACAAGATAAGCAGATGCCACTATGTGTGATATTTATTGGGTCGTTTTCTCAATTTTGCTCTCTTTCAAAGACCCTTCAAATAAAGTTGTCGAAACTATTTTTATGAATTCCAGTTCAAATGGTAAACTGACCGCCGCACAGTATTTGGTTGACGGATCAATCAACTTGTCGAGGTGGTTAGGGCTTAGTAGTCGGAAATTGGCTGACCTGTTGGTAACACCGCCAATATCGACCGTCTGTACTGTCGTACCGTACGGTCTGTGCGAAATGAGGGGTGCACACAGTGTGGTAGTCACTGTTTACTCAGCGCGCCTTTGGAAATCCCAACTCTACCTCAATACGTCAGAAGCGTATCAATAAAACTATAATGCAATACTGACCAGTACTAGGGAGTTGTCAGCTGTAGATGCGATACTGGACGCAAGAGTCGTGTGTCGCGGTGCGTCCTCTAACTGCACGCCGAGCCAAACGCAGCGCACTCTGCTTCCGTTAGCTAACTGCATTGTTGATACAGTGTACAGAACGTCTGAGAGGAAGAAAATTTGTCTGATTAGGAAATTGAATTATGTGATTTCTAGACACTTTGCTTGAAGGCACAAGCATAAGAAAGGTTAATCAATTATTGCATCGGCGATAAGTTTCAATTTAACAGGGTAAAAGGGAAGCCATTCGCCAGTGTACGGTACGATTCAATCGTATAATGCTAAGAACTCACGGAGCTGTTTTCGCCCGCGCCCGCAGCGGTGGCAGAACTGCGGTTTTATTTCGCCAAGCGACAGCAGAGCGCACGGGCGCTACCCGCCAAAGCTACTGGTGAAGTTCAGCGGGAACCATAAACAAAATATAAATCAACATTCTACAGAAGCTGCGGGCCCGCAAACGCGGCGGGCGCGTGAAAACCGCTCCGTGAGTTCTCTGCCTAAGAAAGAGTTACTTCGGTAGGTAGCTGTTATAATTATGAGCCCTTCTGTACTCACTCAGCTAGGTGCCGTTGCGATGGCGACAGTTGGCGGTGCAGTCACAGTGGGTCGGCTTCCTCGTGGTCACGTGGCTAGGAGACGCCTAGCTACGCACGGTGTCTGTACTCACTCAGTTCCGTGCCATCCTTGTGCAGCACGACGCCTCTGTAGGTGCCGTCGCGATGGTGGCAGTCGGCCGTGCAGTCACAATTGGTCGCTTTGCCGGCGCGAGCGTGTTGTGGCGTCGATGTGGTCACATGGCTGCGCAAGAGTCGTTTCGCCACGCACGGGGTTTCGGGTTCATCGTCTAATGAGTAAATTGAGTTTAAGAATATTGTAGGATGTATAATTTCATATTGTCTGATCTTTTATGTGATTAAGTAGGGTTAAAGGTGATAAGATTTGTCAAAATTGAATTGGTTTATTTACTTTGAAGCATACAACCAAAAGTTGCCTTTTTAAATTACTGTAACTAGTGTCTATCAGTAATGTTATATGATATTTATCAGTCACTATACTCACTATGTTATACTTACTTGTCTGAGCAATGTAGGATTACACTATTCATATTATTAATTTTATATAAGTGTATAGTACATAAATAAATCTAAGAATGAGTTGTGAGAATAAGTTAGTAACAGACAAGTAAACAAACCTTCATATTTCTTCCTAGGCGCGGATTCAGTCTGGGTCTCCAAATCGTTGTCGTTGCTCAAACTGTCGACGCTTTCATTGCCGTTATGTTTTGGTAAATCTTCTATCTCACATCCAGGGGGAGGCATCTCATTGATTGGCGTCAAGAAATCGGCACTCGTCTCATTCGAATCACAGAAGTCTAACGATAAACTGCTTTTATCGTCCCTCCCTTGTCCAGATAAGTTAGCCTTCAACGACCTATACTTACTTGAATCAAATGACAATCTTAGCGACGGATCGTTCAACCTTACCCTAGGCGTATTTCCCGTAGGAGTAACCTCTTGCGAATGCTGGGACGTATAGTATATCGAATCTGACTTTTCAGACGGTTTATTTGAGATTAGTTTAGGCTGGTTACTCTGTTCGGATCTGAGGATATTCTCTGATCGTGATTTTGAGATACTGCTGTGACAGTAGTTTTCCTCGTCTATGGATATTCCGGACATGCCTGATGTGACGTCTGGGAGTGCGGATATGTCGTTGCGTTGTTCCGTAGTGCTTATACTTGAGACCATGTCCTGGGTAGGGGTTGGCGTGTGGGTCACTAAACTACAGGATTTGTCGAGACAGAGGGCGCTGGAGGACTTCTCTCGAGTGGTTGTTGAAAGCATTGACGGCTGTACGTTGAGAGACATGCAAGCGGATTTCTGGCTGCCGTTGAAAGCGCCGCAAGAGTCGTCGTCCGTGTCAGAAGCTGTAATACAATTTTAATAATGCAGATATCCGTCTTTCGTGATTTCACTAACATCAAGAAGTTAAACTTTCAAAACAATTGCTCATTAAGGGCTTTTTCAAATTAGACGTTTTGTGTCGGAGAGCTGCGATACGGTAGCCGCGCGTTTACCGCACCGCGCACGGACGGTCGTTATTTTTCATACGAAACACGCGGTGCGGCAACAGTACGGTTGACGTCTTGTTATCGAGCGTTCGCGGTACGAGCGCCGTACTGTTGCCGCACCGAGTGCTTTGTATGAAAAATATCTAATTTGTAAGAGCCCTTAGGCTTATTCAAGCCAGTAGCATAGTTCATACCTGATCCATTATTGTCGTTATTGACCGGCGAAAGCGTCATATTCCTATTCCGGTCGGGAACCTTCACCATGTCGCCCTCTCTGCAGAAGTTTTGTATGACGTCATCAATGTGGTGGCCAATCACCTCCGAGTGAGGCTTGCCAAACGTCAGCATTGCGAAGTGGTGGTTGCAGGCTGTTATAATACCGGTCTCATCTACTACCAATAAACCACTCACGTTGTATGTTACCTGTTTAATGTGAAAGAAAATTCGTATAAGTAGGTACAACAAATCAGTTAAGGACCGGAATTTGATTTCGGGGTCTTGCATTCTAATTACAGGGTAGGGTCAGAGTGTCGGATTTTTCGAACATAGCCTGGGTTTGTGATCGCCAATCCGTAAGGCAAGTGTGGTGATTAATTCAATACCCGTCATTGTCACAATCGTCACGTTCGATACAACGAACACATGGCACAGAGGTATTTTTTTTATTTATTGAGTAGCAAGAAAGGAGAATGCAATAAGCAGATAAAAAGTAGACGAAAGATATAGAGAGAGGAAGAAGCATAACAGTCAAGTTCACTTATTTTTTTATTTATGAATATTTGTGTGAAAATAATGTGTATCCCATATGTAGCTTTTATGTTATCCCTACATCATAAAGTCTTATTATTTTATGTCTAGACAACATTTATCAATTGTTTATGATAAAAGTGTTTTTATTTAATTTCTAAATAACTTACCCTAACAGTAACTTCAAGCATAGAGCGATCTTTGTATGCTTTCATAGATGACCATGGCGAGTTCTCAGTGATGTCCGCTTTCGATATCCATAGGCAAAGTGGGAACGTACCTCCGTCTAATGTTCTACCTGCAACAGAATTAGTCAATAAATATGTTTTGAGATTTTCTTATAGTTTTTTCAATGTTGAACGAATGAGATAGTTAATAACCATGACGTTCTTTTTGTTTTAGTGCTTCTTATACATTTTGAATTTAAACTGTAACTTTTTGCTTCAATACGCTCCAAGTCATGAGTGCGTCGGCCGTTGCCAGATATTTGGTCTGCATGAACGAGGCCATCATAGAAGTTACCCCAAAGTAAATTACGATAATGTTACCTGTAGTGTTTCGCTTCGATACGACCCTAGTTATGGTAGAGTCATGCGAGTTGCCCGAACGTAAAAAAATTATGTTACCTGTAGCTTTCTGCTTCGATACGCTCCTAGTCATGGGCGCGTCGGCCGTAGGCAGCAATATGGACGGTATAAGCGAGGCGATCGGGAGTCCCACTAGTTTGTCACACGTGTCCGCTTGAAACAGCAAAGCTGCATCCTCGCTGGGACACGATAGGATCACTCCTGTTTCGGCGTCTATAGTAAACTGGTGGAAAAGATGCCGTTCAAGGTTAAAAATAGTAAGGGTCGGTTAATCGCTGGATGTGAAGGGAAAACCGGTGAAGTTTGGTGGGTAGTGGAACAAACATCTTAAGCCCCAGACATGACCAGATGTATTGCTAACCACAGTTAATTATGGTGCTTTAAAAGCATCATTAAAATTTTATATATTCCAGATAATATTTAAAATAAATTAATTATAATATTACTGCCATGGGAAAACGCAGTGTAAAAGTTTCTAATTAAGTCATTTATAGGAACTTACCACAACATTCTTACAGCTAACTGGTTCCGCAACCACTAAGCAAGGTCCATCATTGTCCAATTGCCGGATCCAGAGGGACACTTGAACTGTCCCTCCGGCCTTTGTAAATAGTTCTACTACCTGAAAAAAACAATTCGATTATATTAAATTTAATTTCTATAATGGACACATTGCGCGAGCAAAAAAAATGGTGAAAAGTTAAAAGTTAGTAGAAAATACAACAAAGCATACAGAAGAGTCTGTACATGATGGGTGTAAAAGAACAGGGGATATGTAAGTCGAAAAAACAACACCAAACAAATAATTATCATAAAACATAGCAGTCTTTTTTCTCCTCATTTGTTTGCTGTGTACTCATATGTGTATTGCTTTAAGTGTTACATTTCATGCTTGTTGACTGTACCTTTCCACTGAGTAAAACAACAGTCCGATCTTCACAAGTGTCTCCATCTTCAGGCTCATGCAGACTAAAAGTCTTACAGCTTCTGTTGTGGAGTAAGTCAGAAAATCGAAGACCACATAGTTCACCAGACGAGTATCCTAGAAGGGAGCATGCCTTGTTGTTTACAATTAGGATCTGAAAAAGAAAATTAAATAAGTTTTTTAATTTTTTACATTGTGTAAGTTATTAATGATTTGATCCTTCCATGAATACTTAAAGCAAATTAAAGAAACCAGTATATTAGCATCCATGATGTAATAGAAGTAGAATTATTCCTCTCTAAATTAATAATACCTTGCAATTCATCAGTACAAAATGCGGACATAAGTCCTGATTATTTTTCTATCAGTCTTAAATGCTTACTTTGGAAGAATTGGGCTCAATAGTGAAGACAGCCTTGCTTGGGTTGATGGTTTGCTGGATTCGGTCAGTCTGTGATTGGGCTGGGGAGCCAGTGACATCCCCAGCCGCCAGGGATGTGTTGAAACGGAGCCCATTTGGTCCATCAACTGCAAATATACATTATGTTTTACAATATATTTTGTTTGTTTATATTTCAAATACTGATTGTAATCAACTGAACTATGTTTTTATCTGTTTAACCACTCAACGCCGAACCGGCACTCGGGTGCCGCATAACAATAGATTTTCTATTGTGTCTAGTAATCCGGGGCTAGAAGGATTAATGTTACGAATTTCTGTTGATATAGCAATGATGTATGTTCTATGGTAATGTACTCACCTCTGACAAAGTCAATGGCAGGTTTAACTTTAGTTGGTGTCTCCAATTCCATCCTGATTGGTCTGACCTTACGGTTCAAGCATGGGAAGCTTTGGTTGCCTTCAAATGAGCAGTTTCTAAGTACATCGCGCAAGCGTGGTTGTGGTTTAACCGTCCTATGAAAAACGTTTTAAGCATCGGTAAAGTCATGTTACGGAGTGCTTATGAAATCTCATACTATTATATGGTTAGATATGTGAGCATATTATGCAAATTTGTGATAAATTGAATACTCTGTAATTTATTTAAATATGCATATGAAAGTGTTTGGTGGTAATGCATAATATGATGCCTGAAATTACTTTGGAAGCAAATATACTATTATTAATATTAAACAGTATTATGTGAGTAAAGTAGATTTTAAAATGTCTATTAATTAAATACTGTATTGATATCATATTTTTAATAAACTTACCTGCATTTGTTATCAATTTCTGAATATTTTTCAGGTGTAAACAAGCAAGGGCTTTCATTGAATTTAGCTTTCTGTAAAGGAAAATAAACAATTCAATCACTCATTTCTTTTGTTTTTTTTTACTTCAATGACAACAAATGTACTTACATATTTAGGTGTCAGATTCAGATGTTCAGGTGAGTAAACATCTACAAATCTTCCTAGCCTCGGTTTTGTCGGTGTCCATCCAGGTGTATTCTCCACTGCACACCTATGAATGCACCAACACAATATGCCATAGTCTGCTACAGTTGCAATAGATAATTGTACAATAATACTGTCCCTACGCACTAAATACCGCGAAATTTCACTGGACGTGTGCTTTATGATTTATTTACATCGTTCGGAATTATTTTTGGAAGGAAAATCAATACATTACAGCGCGCAAGTTCAAATAGATGTTATTGGTGAATGTAGTTCGACATTCTGTTTTACCTGTTACAATCGGCAGCTTCTTTCACATCCGTTCTTTCAGGATTCGTTGTATGAACAAAATCCATGGTAATATTATTTTATATTAGCTTCAGGCTTAAAATCGCCGTTAAACTAGATTTTCAAACAAACAAAAGACCAAAAGTAAACGTTGAACAGCTGACAACAGCTGTCAAAACTTTTATGAATGTTTATTGTTTGGTTCATTTGGTTGGACTTGGAATAAATTATGCTAAAATAGTTATTCATTTTCATTTGCTATTTTTATTTAATATTAAATCAGCTATGTACACATACTTATTATTTTATTTAGAACAAAACAAAAATAAATTAATATTAATGTGTAAAGGTCCACAACACAATATACTCTATGGTCCACAACATAACAGCGCCATCTTTACTTTGACTTATATAGTGAAAACAACTCGGCTTCATTTTGTGATGAAGACAATAACTAGATGGCGCTCATAAAAATATATTAAACATTGTTTTATTTTGGTTATTATTTAACAAAATTTTTTTTTTATAAAATATTAATTTTGTATAAAATTTAAAAAGTATGTTAGTCAAAAATAAAATTTTCATTGGATTTGAAGTGTTCTCTTTGTGAAATAAGCGGTCGTCAATTTTGTCAGAACTTTCGACTGGGAGCGTGGCGTCTCCTGTAATCCGGCTACTCGGAGGTCGGAATCGGAGGATGGTTTGAGGTCGGGAGTCCTGGTGCTGAGTGGCCCATGTTGACTGGACGTCCACACTAAGCCTGGTATTAATATGGATTCCCCGGAGGAGTCTGGGGAATGCAGGTTCACTAAGGAGGGGCGAACCGGGCCAGGGGGGAAACCCAGCAGCCAAAAGTCCCCCGTATCGGGCAGTAGTGGGATAGCGGCCGGGAGTGGGTGCTCAGTAACAGCCTGACCAACACAATCAGACCCGTTTCTTTTGCTTTAAAAATCAGAATACTTACTTTAACTGACATTTACATAAATAGAGTTAAATTGTCTTTATTTTAGGGCTCAAAAGGTTGAAGTTTTATTATTTCTCACTAAAATGAATGGTTCCTGTTAGTAACTGGCTAATACTTCCTTACACCTAGATTAAACGATAAATTATAATAAAAGGGATCTTAATTAAATGTATTAAGATGTGCTTAAAGTTCTAAAGGGAGTTAATGGTTTACGAAAGCATAATTAGTTTGGCGAGAAAAGCAATACAATTTTAGAACATTAATATTAGGCCTCTTATTACAATGATTTCATTAATGGTGTATGGTGTATGGTATGGTGGTTATATTATACGTTAGGTACTCTTTTATGTTATAATTGTTATATATCAGTTGGCAGGCAGGCACGCAGTCCAATTTTTGGTACAAAAACGACATAGTATTTAATTATAAATATAAAATATTTAAAGATTGAGGTCTAACATTATTGCTTGTGCAACCAACACGTACTCGTAAATACCGTTAGGAATCTTAAGTAATTTGAGACGTTTCAAAAATCATAACGTACTTATTTTTTATTATCTTCGGTATGTAACCATAGAATTGCGCTCCGTCCTGCGGTAAGTAAGTAGCATTTTAGTAATGATCTAGATTTTTCCTAGAAGGCAACTACGTACATACGTTCCGGTTGGCGCTGCACTTTCGAAACCCAAGGTCCTTTCGATATACGCCCAGTCTGAACCACAGTACACGTGGGAAATAGAACCGTTGTTTAAATAACTACAAAAGGCCTACCACCAACTCGTAAATGCTCCCTTTGACAAGGTGGTACAGTAGACAAACAATAATTACGATTGATTGTATTCCAGGAACTCTTTTTCGTTTTCATTATTATATTTTTTTGACACAGGAAAGGAAGGCGGTATGCACTTTAATCACATCATGGGAGAAAGGCAGAGCAGTGTGTAGGATTCATGAGGCCCTGATAAGGACGTTGCTCTTGGGCCAAAGATTGAAGTCAAACTCTTTGGTAGTCCTTCATCCACTTACCCGCGGTTTCACGGGTACCCCGGCAAACACCTGCCATAGTGCCCTGGAGTACTGGAGCACTCGTCCATCGATGGTGGAGATGTGCAATGCAAGTAAGGGGTCACAGCACCCATGACTTGCTGGCCTCTACCTTGGGGATGTGTGTCAGAAACCCGTTATGTTAGTAGTACCATTGACTAGTACCATTGGTGGTACAAGTGATACGTCATTGTATCCTTAGTACCATCAATGGTACTAGTGACACGTAGTACCATTGACTAGTACCATTGGTGGTACAAGAAAAGCAGTCGAAAGCATGTCGAAAGCATCCTTCCTCATCATGCCTTTCAACATTTCAGTTTGCAAAAATAACCTACTGGTTCCACTTGGGCTGTGACTTAATTGTTAGCTTAATCAATATTTAATCTCAACTTGAACCTTATCATGGAACAAATAAGACCCACGCACGTTATGTGGTTTATATTTATTGCTACGCTATAAATTGCTACGATTAATTATTGTTTAAGCCAGCTTACCGGAGTCGGCTGACAATGAATTTGATTGTAGGGCAGCGCTCGCTCACGGATATGGCGTTAAGAGAGTTTATCAAGGTGATTTTATGGGTGTTGTTTTCTATAATCGTATCTACATTGTATAATTATCCAAATATTGATAATGAGATGTTGTCACTATTCTTTACATTTCAGTTATCAGTTAGATCGATAGGTATTATCAGATTAGTATAAGATTGATAAACTAATCGCGGATGAGAATAATTTGACGACTAATTTAGTATTATGGAAAAAAGTCAGCGAATACACTAGAAGTCGCGGATTCGATCCTCGTACGGTGCAACATTTTTGGAACACATGGCCTGGGAGTTTCTATATATCTATACATATAATAAATTTGTAGAAAAGTGGTGTCTGTACAATGGAAATATATTAAAAAAAAGTAGCAGGGGTTGTTATTATATCGATACCGAACCCGAAATTGTAATTAAACAAATTTTTGTCTGTTTGTCTGTTTGTCTGTTTGTCTGTTTGTCTGTTTGTCTGTTTGTCTGTTTGTCTGTGTGTTTGTGCACGCTAATATCAGAAACGGCTTATTCGATTGAGATGCGGTTTTCACTAATATATTGTGGTAAGCTTCACTTAACATTTAGTGTTTATTTCATGTCAATCGGTTCATAAATAAAAAAGTTATGTCAATATAAAGGTACACGCCTCGCGCCTGAGCTGCGCGTCCGTATATAAAGCGCGCTGAGAGTATGGCGAATAGGTAGTTGCATTCGATTATTGCGATTTACTTGAATACTGACAGTTTGGATATTTCATTTATTTATATTTAAGGGTTTGTAGGTTAGGTTGTCTTTCTTAATTTTCTTTAAAAATTTGTAAATAAATATTGTAAGCATTTGTTATAGGTTAGGCATTTCTTTCCTTGATTTTTGGTATACTTATCTTAATTTTTTATTTAGGGTTTGTATATATGAATAATTTATAAGTATTTGGTATAGGTTAGGCAATTCTTTTCTTGATTTTCTTTATTTAAGTACAAGTTTATAAGCTTATTATTACATAAAAAAAAAAAAAAAAAATAAGCTCAGGTTATTAATTAATTTTTCTAGCAATTCTTTTGTTTCATAAAATTTGTACGTTTAGTTTACACATCTTAACACTTTTTGCAGTCAGCCTATGTTTTGCGATGACAATTAATAAAGCCCAAGGTCAGATGATGAAAGTTGTGGGTGTAGATCTAAGTATCAGCTGTTTCTCGCACGGTCAGTTGTATGTGGCTCTGACACGGGTTAGCAATCCTAGGACCCTGTATGCTTTCATTCCCGATGGCCATACGTCACATATCGTATACCTACAGAGAAGCATACTGTAAAGTACATTTTTAGCTACCCAAAGGACGGTATTTGTTATTTAAAATATGCTGCCCGAAAAGTCACTATTCCACGCGGACGAAGTCGCGGGCACAGCTAGTATGATAATATAAACAGACATGATCATGCACACAAATGTTTGTAACGTGCGGGAATGGAACCTGCGGCGCGGTGTAATAGCCGACTTCTCAACCATTACACCAAAGGACAATGCAAAAAATTGTATGGGCTCTATCCCCACCCACCAATAAACTTGGCACTAGTTTCAATAATTATTACATTCCATAAAAAGACAAATAAACATTTTTAATCCAAAAAATGACGGGGTATTAACCGTTAAAAAAACCGTGCTTATGCCTCGCCGCACGCCTTAGATGCAGAATTGAAGTGTCTAGCTTGAAGTAGACTCGACTGTACAATATTTTTAAGATTACATTTTGATTGTACACTTTTATTTAGACCAAGGGGGTTACTCTTGATCGCCTGCACATTATTTTCACAATTAACTGTGTCAAAAAATACTTGAAAATATGGAAAAAATACATTTTAAATTCGGTTTGCGTGAAATCACCATTCCTAAGGCGGATGTCGTCATACAAAAAAAAAGATCGGTACGGCGAGGTATTGACAGAGATACGTTTGAAATCTGTTGGTGGGTGGGGACGTTTTTTTTTTGCATGGTCCTTTGTCAAATACTCGTATTAGTCTTATAATCGTATACAAGGGCGTCGCCAGGGGGGGGCAGGGGGGGGCAGCTGCCCCCCCCTAGAGATCCAATGTAGCTAGCCGCAAAGTGATCAAAGTGCGAGCGACTTCCTTACCTATTAATAAATTCCGCATCGCATGACAAAACGAAAATGAATTCACAAGGAATATTGTAGAAAATATTGAAATATTCAAAATAACATTAAGATTTTGAGATCCGTTTTTAAAATCGCCGCCATTTTCATCACGGCTATATCAGATTCAATAAGCAGCCCCAAAGGAAGTGGACGTGGCAGAGCCCCGACACTATGAAGGAAAACGAGATCGACTTCATCTTGGCGGACAGGCGGCAAATATTTAGAGATGTTTCCGTGATCAACAGGTTTAATACCGGCAGCGATCACAGACTTGTCCGAGGTACTCTGAATATCGACTTTTGAACGCGTCCGTTTGATGAAGTCTTGACTCCGGCCACTCTGCTCCAATCCATGATAGGATCGCAAACATTCCAGTCGAACCTGGAGAACCAATTTGCTGCCTTGGAAACCACAATTGACGTTGACCGAAACCTTTAAAATGTGGTTCGAATCCTCAGGGAGGAAGGTAGGAGATTTTACAACATACGGCGCAAAGGCAGGAACTCGAAACTTTCCGCAGGGACTTTAGGGCTAATGAAGGCACCGAGGCAATGCAACGACGTGAAGACGCACCCGCCACTTCGCCCGGAAAAAGAGCTCTTAACCGGGAGGTAAATAAACGTGTGCGTTACGACCTCCGGTGCTGTAATACTCTTTCGTTCGAAAGAGTTATAGAGAAAATCGGGGATCTAAGGTGTTCGTTCAATGTAACGAAAGAAGCGAGGGAGCTCCAAAACTTGATGCTGTCCTGTTTGAAGGGAGAACTCCAAAAGCGTGGAGTAGGAGTGTGGTCGTCCTGTTCTTCAAAAAGAGGGACAAAAGCCTGCTGAAGAACTATCGACCCATTTCCCTTCTAAGCCACGTCTATAAGCTATTCTCAAGAGTGATCACGAACCGTCTTGCGCGAAGATTGGACGAGTTCCAACCACCGGAACAGGCTGGGTTTCGGAGCGGATACGTACGGCACCATAAACCACATCCACACTATGCGGCAGATTATACAATATACATAAGACCGAAGAGTATAATCAGCCCCTGTGTCCAGCATTTGTGGACTATGAGAAGGCCTTCGACTCGGTAGAAATCTGGTCCGTTCTGGAGTCCCTGCAACGTTGGCAAGTAGACTGAAGATATATCCAAGTGATGAGATGTCTATACAAAGCAGTCACCATGTCTGTCCAAGTACAAAAACAGCAGACAAATCCTATACCATTGCATCGAGGAATGAGACAAGTGGACGTCATCTCCCCGAAATTGTTCACAAATGCAATGGAGGATATGTTTAAGATGCTGAACTGGAAAGAACGTGGCATCAACATAAATGGCCAATACATCTCGCACTTGCGATTTGCAGATGACATCGTCATAACGGCGCAGACGCTGCAGAACCTACAACAGATGCTGAATGACCTGGCTGATTCTTGTTTACGCATCGGCCTACGGATGAACTTGGACAAAACCAAGGTCATGTCAATGAACATGTTCGACCGGAACCGATTGCGATTCAGGACGATTCCTTGAAGTTGTTCAAAAATATGTGTACCTTGGGCAGTCGTTGCAGTTGGGTCGAAACAATTTTGAGGACGAGGTGAATAGAAGAATTCAGTTGGAATGGGCAGCGTTTGGGAAACTACGTCGAGTCTTCTCATCGCCGATCCCACAATGCCTAAAGATGAAAGTCTTCAATCAGTGCGTCCTACCCGTCATGTTATACGGAGCCGAAACGTGGACACTTGCGGCACGAATAGTCCACAAGTTTAAAACCGCTCAGCGGGCTATGGAAAGAGCCATGCTCGGCGTTTTTCTGCGGGATCGCATCCGAAATGAGGTAACTCGGCAGAGAACCAAAGTCACCGACATAGCCCGCCGGATCAGTCAGCTGAAGTGGCAGTGGGCTGGCTATATCAGCCGTAGAACCGATAACCGTTGGGGTAAATGGGATCTAGAGTGGAGACCGCGTTTCGGTAAGCGTAGTGTAGGACGCCCTCAGGCCAGGTGGAGCGATGATCTGCGCAAGATGGCTGGCAGGAGCTGGATGTGACTAGCCGAGATCGATCAGCGTGGCGAGCATTTGGAGAGGCAGTAGTGGACTGTTACAGGCTGATGATGATGGATGATGGATAATTATTAATGTGATTTGCTATACTTACCCTAACAGGGTCTTGCAATATTTATAGAATAGTACTAAGTGTTAGGCTAGCTTAAGGCTCTATGTACCTATAAATTTACAAGTGCAATAATTGGTAAATAAATAAATAAATAATATTATGGCCCCATTGCAACCCCCCCCCCCCCTTAGGCCTGTATAACCGAGAGGTTGGTAAGGCCATGGGTGGTGGTGGGATTTGCCCCCCCCTTAGCCATAAGCTGGCGACGCCCTTGATCGTATAATGTATATTCAGGCATCAACCAATAATATTGGAGTGTATCCACAGAAATCTAAATAATAAGACAATATTTAGATTTCTGTGAGTGTATCAGACGCTTGACTCCTAGGCTGCTGGAGCTCTGCGCAAGCGCTATGCGTGGGCGCACGTGTCTTTTATTTTGCTATTCTTTATTTATATACGAATGAGGCGGCTTTTGAAAGTGCATTGTGTCGGATTTGCGAAATTGATATGTCTGTCTGTAGGTCTAGGCGCTATCGCGATCTTACGTAAGTGGTAATGTGTGAATATAAATAAGGATGTTTATACACAAACATAAGTATACAGCAAAGCCTGTCAATCTGCATAAAGTGGGAACTGGCTTGTATCTCTTCGGGTTTGAAGGCAACGGAGGGGTTTAGTGCGTAGCAGAACGAACGCGTTTTATACCGAATCCCTGAGGTCGTAAGCTCGATTCGCGCGTTGCGTCTGGTTAGTGGTTGGAAGAACTGGCAATCTATCACATTCACAAGTGCCAAATCTATTGCCATGATAGCTATGTCTGTCCTAGCAATATATGTACATATATTTAGGTATGTGTGCCAGTTAGTACATTTAAAGTTGAAGGCTTAAAGATCAGTGGTATCTACACAGTGGCAGCACATTGAGCGAACTAAAATGAAAAAGCACGGCACGGCTGGTCTCACTCGTACTCTCAAATATTACTTTTATTACTATTGAACCCATAGATATAAACAAGTTTACGATTGTAGTGCATTGGGCAGTATGTCATTGCCCCATAATGTAGTTCAGTGAATGTAATGCCAGGCAAAGGTTACCACTTCCCTTCGCCAGGTCGCGACACCGACCCGTTCGCTGACGTCGAATGTCCAATGTACTTGTAGATTTTTGCTTAATTTTTACATTATGAGCAATGTCGTGAGTGAACCAAATAAATAATAACGTTGATGGTTTAATGCTGGCGAACAACTTGTTCTTATTCTATTTGACTTGTTAACTCGAAATGCAAAAGATCCTTTGTCTCTATTAAAGGAACAAATATAAATAGCAGACAAATACAGTATTAAATATAATACCTACTTATTCTCAATAATCTGAAATTATGGTACTGCTAAATTTTGTTATGGATACCAGAGTTGATTTTCCCATAAACAAATAAATATTCTAGGGTTCACTAACAACTGTTTTGCACAAACAAAATACGAATAAGTGTAAAATCTCTTAGCTTAGCATTTTATTTAAATGTTGTGTGTAGGAAAAGGTTACTTATCTTCATTCATCGATTACCAATTAGATTAATAAGTTCGATACCATCATTTCTGATTTGTTTCATTACTTTCGATCGAATATCTCGTGCGAATTGAACTCTACTATGTAATAAGCACTACTTGTCAGTCGCTGATGGTATTAGTGTAATGAGTTCGTTGACATTTATGCCTATGATCACTTTTGCACTTGCTCAAAGTTACATTAGCCGATGTTTTGCCTAACTGCGACTACAGACCTTTATAGTACAAAACGACAGTAGGACATCCGACCAAGGCTTCACTTTCTAGCATACTTGTGTCCAATATTTTAGCAGTGACCGCTTACTGCCTTGCCTGTCTACCACCTAAAGTAAAATAAAAAAAAAAGATGTTTCAAGAGAAAACAGATTTATTTAGTGTTTTTGTAATTCGGAGAAAACAGCCAACATAATGTATGTACTTTCACATTATTATACTTCAGGTTGAACTGAAACTCAATTTATTTCAATAATTTTTACTGACATTATGGTGATATTTTATAGAAGTTTGCTAGACTACGAGTATCCCATCACCGATTTCAATTTCAGATAGCTAATTGAATGTTTTATAACTAAAGCAGTTACAGTGGGGTATTGTGTAACTTTAAACTAGTCTTTTATAAAGTACTAAGTGTTCCTATATCCAGTGTTTGTATGTATATACTACAGTTTATTGTATAATGTTTTGATAAGCGGTTACTATTCAAACAATTAATGATTTTAAACTAAACTTCTACTGATAGACTACATGACTCATGTTCGCCTTATGTTTAGCCAACTACGATATATTGTTTTTTATCTAATTATTTATTTATTATTTATTTGATCTTTTTAAAAAGAGAGTCATGTAATTTTCAATTGAATCAAAACATTTGGGCTCGGAACTAAGTCCATTACAACACCAGCTCACCCGCCTTTCCTTGTGGTCATCCGGTACACTCATGCGCACAAAAAGAAGATGTGACCCACTTCCGCCGATAATAACACCTTCTGTAACAGCTTGATCTACGTAATTGTGTTGCTAATTGACCAAATTACTTATAGTTATTAAGTGTAAGAAAGGTAGCATTTATAAGCACGATAGGAATGCAAATGGAAAAGCTTTCTATTCTATACAAATCTGGAAGGCGTAATAATTGCTCAGATATTAATTAATTAGCTATGATTGCGGGTTTCATGACAGGCTGACGAATAGGTTATTTGGGCGATTCCCTTTGATATTTTTTATGCAATTAGAGTTGACAGATACACAGTTCAGAGATCGTAAGCGTAATTCGATTATCTCCGTAGTACATTGTGGCTATGAAGACCGCATTTTAAAGCAACGGCAACGACTATAGTCCTAGGTTCAAATCTTAGGTTCGATAAAAAGTTATGATTGGATTTTACTGCCAGTCTGCAAGTTAGCAATGTAAAAGACAATCCATAGCACAGGTTTGGGCTGGAAGATGCTATGTGAATAATGTCCAAGGATTTTTTTATTATTATTTATAATTGTAACAACACAATGAATTCGGCGCAGCGGAAGTATCTCTCAAAGATTCAAAGATGGCTGACAGTATGCATTCGAGAAAGCTCACTTATCGCAGTTCGATTGATGGGAAACGGTGGAACGTATCGATTAATCATTCGGTTCTGTGTTCAACTCTGTTTTGTTTTGAGCCGAAGTGTTATGTAAGGAAGTGCGTCCCATGCGCGGGCGCAAAAGTGGCGCGTATCGAATTGGTTTAGGTGAGCGTTTGTTTAATTTTGCATGTTGTATTTTATTTTTAAATTGCTTGTTTTGACAGGTTACTTTTGAGCCACATACCATACTGATATAATAAAGATGCGATAACAATGTCTGACTGAAGGAAAAAAAGGTTCTTTTACTGAAATCTTACTGCTGGGATCAGCCAACACATTCACTATTGTGGAGGGAAATATCTGCTACAGCCAAAGTTGTTTAATAATTTGTACTAAATCGTCAATTACCAAGGTCACAGTGTGACTACTACTACTTTCTTATGTAGGTAAGAGTGTGAAGGTTTTTCATTATTTAGAACAAAATTGATTATACGATTATACTAGCTAAATCTTGGAGTTTCTCCTGACCTGAAAGTGGTGCCAGGCGAGCATTAAGCATCCATTACAGACCATAATATCAACATTATCAACTATGTGGACCTACGACCTTTGGTCTAAGAAGCATTTGTAAGCTTTTCATATAAAGTTTGTTATACTAAACAAGAATTGCAAGGAGATAAATAACAAACCTAAGGTTTTAATATCGACAGTGAATGGCGGATGGGTGTGCCAAACCAGATATATCAGTATCTAGCCTATGACAGCAATACTTGTAGGTACAACAAGGACCTTTTTCTCTCAAGGTTGGTAAGAGTATAAAATACTTGTATCAGGATATTGGCCTGCTTTTATTGAAGTACCTTTTAAACTTTTTATTGTAGGGCAAATACGTTGTTGTTTTTATCCGGATACTTTATAAATTGCTTTAATAACACTGGAAGAGTATCATTTCAGTGATGTCCTATTGTCGGGTCGAGAAAAAGTGACGGATTTTTCAGACACAGCTTGGGTTTGTAATCATCAAATCACATTTTGGCAAGCGTGGTGATTAAGCCAGTATCAATGTTATAGTGATAACTTGATTGCAATGATGCTGAAATGAATTGACATAAACAGGCTGATACCTAATGTACCTTCACAAATTACCTGATACTTTTACCATGAATATGACAATATGAAAATGAGGTAAGCTTAGGCTTCCGCCTACTCATGTTGCACAATTGATGCCACCACAATCTCTTGTGTCCGGTTTCTCTCACCTCTCTTCTAGAGCAAATAATACACTTTAAGTTGATGTAGTATGTTTTGTTTACCTAAGTGCCTTGGGGTATCTGCTGTGTTTACTATCATTGAAGTAAGTTCGAAGTTATGAAAAATAATGTTGACATGTTTATTCGGTATATAGGTCTATACTTACATCAAACTTGCAACTCAAAGTTTTCGTCTTTTGGAAAATTCAAAAAGTTATTTAACGTTTTGTTAA
Source organism: Mecyna flavalis (assembly GCA_949319885.1). Lineage (NCBI taxonomy): Eukaryota > Metazoa > Arthropoda > Insecta > Lepidoptera > Crambidae > Mecyna > Mecyna flavalis. Next base: position 17,156,697 of record OX439426.1, read on the forward strand.
ATTCACGAGTAAAACATATTTTTTAATAACTAACAAAGTTAATGCTTTTTATTTTTCCTATAACATTTAGGTATTGATTTTTGGTTAGCGATGGTGAATCCGTCGTTGGTTTGCTAAATATGTGATATTTTTTACTAGAAGTATTAAAATATAACAACTTAAAAGAATAAGATACTTAAAAAGGTTACATGCAAAAATAAAATAAACGATAAAATTAAATCTATCAACATGGAAATTCTCTGAGACTGGTACTTAAAAGAATTAAGTGCACGAAAAATATTTTAAGGCAATAAATTTTTGGCTACACTAAAATGATAATTAAATCGGCTTATATGCTGATTTCTGCCATCCGCGTCCGAACGACATTTCTTTTAGTTCCGCATCTTCAAGGCTTGTCATTTGGCCCAGTACTTTATTTGACTTTAATTTCCTGCAATCCTTATTAATTACGACAACATTAAGTACATGTTTAAGAATATGATGTTCCGCGATCTTGAAATGAACACTTAATTTATTTCATAAAGTTGCAACAGGTTTCAAAACATTTCACCGGTGTCAATACATCCTTATAGAATAATATTAAGGAATGCATGTGTTTTAAACAGTCAATGGTAATTTTGGAACGATTAACATTGTTACTTGTTTGCGCAGTGTTCCGGGTTCATTGCACGGGGCAGACTGAAAATATGTATTTGGAATTTTCTTTTATGAAATCTTTAGTCATTGACTAGAATGTAAACAGTGGCAATTTTAGAACTGAGAAGTCAGAAATCAAATCAATTCCATCCTCACACGGTACAGACATTTGTGTGCAAGATCCATGTACCTAGTTATGTTTGAATCGGTCTGGGCGTCTAGTCTCTATGTATAACTGGAATAAATTAAAAATAATAATTCAGTAAATGTTTTTCCGTTTTTGGACATCCATAGTCTATGCTTAGTTTGGGACTACATGGCGCTATGTGAATAATATCCACAAGTATGTATACATATGTCCTGTCCGGTTAATTGTGCTTGTTAATATTACAGAATATAGGTTTATACACAAAGCAGCGGATACAGCTGGCAATAAATAAGGGATTACAGATTTCATAATCCCCAGACGTGATTGGAAACTTATATCACCATTGTTCTCATTATATCACAAATTATCCGTGTAATTATGTCTGTAATAACTTTTATTGAAGTTTGACGTGGAAAATTGATTGGTTCGACCAGCCGGTGTTGTCGTGAAACTCACAGCTGCATGATTGAGCAGGGTTGGTTGTCGATAGGGCTGGCAATATCTGAAGAGCAAAGAAACCTACTGAAATAAGTGAGCGTCTGTTGCTATAGGTATTTAAGACACTGATGGTGGTGATAAATACATGACGAGTGTACTTATTATGACGAGGCATTTGGAAAATTCGTTGCTGCCAAAAATGCTTTTTGGTATCATAACGCCTTTGAGTACCGGGTATTGATCTTAGGGTTCAATCAGGTCGGATTGGTGATCACCAATCCGTATTTGGCAAGTTAAATGGAACTAATGATAAAAAATATTATCAGTAGTTCAATCGACACTAGTACCATGACACAGTAACAGTTCCATACTGTTACTGTGTCATGGTACTAGTGTCAACGAACCAAATAAGCCAGTATCTATAGATATGTATATGTGACGAAGTCTTGATTTCATTGATAGAGGCCTTTGCGCTGCAGTGCGACGTTAAATAGGCTGATAATTTGTTTTATACAGGCTACCAAGACCTGCAGACGTGTGTGGGACTTGAGACTAGAGATTTTCGTTCCACTACCCACCAAACTCCCCGGTTTCCCTTCACACCTGTAAAAGCACGAGCAGGTGAGCATTGTGGCGATTGACCGCAATATCAGCACAACCAAGTAAGATCTTCAATAAAATAAAATTATATTCGTGCGTTAAAAATTACTTTTAAAATCAGTCACGATCAGTATATTTCTTTGGAATCGGTTTAGAAGCATTATGCAAACGTTTTCGTCAACCTTGTAAAGTACTTAGTCTAGTTTATATTTCACAGAAATGATTTGTTGGTTATCTAAATAAGTGCCTAAATGAGGTAAAGCTTTTTTCTTTTTTTATTTATTTTTATTTTATTTTTTATTTCGGTTTAAGTGTTTGTTACACTGTTTATAATTCCAATTCTAGTTTCAGGGCATTGGATAATAAAATAAATAATTGAATTGTTCTGTGACTATAGATTAGTTTAGCACGAATTTGGTATAAGTAAATTAAATAATTTTCATTTGCTTTTCACACTTTATGATATCAACACATATCATAAAAACATGCATACTGACCGTCCCTATCGTCGAATGAATACATCTGCTAATTTAAAAGTCCATCATGGCACATTTTGTAGTGCCCTATGGCTATGCGCTAGGGATCGTGGGTTTGAATCCTACACAGGGCTAACTTTTATGTATGATAAACAAGTGTTTGTCATGTATCTGGATTTATTATACCTACATATTATTTGTATATTAAAGTATAATGTTGGTTGTACCTACTTTATCCCGGATATCCATCTCGAAGCTAATACTTACTTACTTTGCGGTGAGATAAATGTATGTGATTTTGTCCAATACTTATCCATGCCTTTTTTACAAGTTCTTCAACATCTTCTCAAGTAATTATTAATCACTTTTGACATGTGCCGAAATTCAATTTTCAAGACTGGCTGGTACTCAGAACAATAAGGGTTGGTATTATTGATTTGACAAGTAGGTAATTTGTTAATGTCCCTAACACGGTAAAAATAGTGCACCTGACAAGTTTGCAAAATGACTCCTTTCACTTGTTGTGCAATAGTTTTCGCAGTGCTGCAGTCATGGGTTTTTTTGGGTGCATTCAAGGTTAGAGCCACTACGAGTGTAATAATGACTATTACGTTAACTTACTAGTGTATTTGTATACAAAATAACATCAACAATAATTTACTTTCAGAAATTGGTATAAATCACAGAAGTAAAGTAAGTAATGAATATTATCAAAAGGTGTGAGTTAGGATTACGGTGACAGTGCAGCGGTACAGACAGACTGACTTTCGTAATAACACGAATAAGTAAAGTGAGTAGTTCTCGGGGATGGACTAGTTAATAGCCACCAGGCTCCACCAGCCAGGCTCCACCAACCAGCTCGACCCAATCGTGTGGAATGAGGAAACTGGGAGAGTTTATTTGGTAGGGGGACGCTTTAGTCTCCAGTCTCAAATACGGCCTAAACGCATTCTGCTCCAAAAAAAATGTAACTATATACTTATATTAACGACCAGTTTGGTTAATTTATTTAAAATCGAAAAGCGTTCACAGTCTACGCCGGCCAATGTGTCTGGTATGAACGTTGCCTAATGGCCGTAATTAGTATTAAATTCAACTTCATGACCTTGAACTTAAGACATCAATAAACTTAAACCAGGTGTTAGTATCATTGCCATAACTACCTAATAAAATTAGCCGCAGTTGGACTCGAAATGATTGATGACTGGAGGTTGCACTTTTACGCGCACTGTATCATGATCATTACTGTTGTAATGTAATTTGTAATAAAGTTCAGTGAGGCAAGTTCGAACTCCACTTCGAATAACGTATGTGGAATTTGTTTTATAAGTTTTATAATCATAATTAGTGTAGGTGGATACATTTCACGTAGTAATATAGGTACAGTTTAGGAACATACAGTAGGTATGTATAATTGTAAACAAAGTACTTTGTTATAATAATAAAGATCCTGGAACATTAATCACAATTCACACATCACCATCTAGCCTCAAACTATGCATAAGTCTCTACTATGGGTGCTATACAATGGACTTTTTTTGTAAATACATACATGATACTATGATGTGTATGTAACACATACGCGTCTTTCCATTCTATACAAGGCCAGAACGCAGCCATAGGAAACTGCTCGAGTATATATTGTAATGCTGTTTTTAACTCTGCTATTACAATGCATACACGAATTTTGCGTACTGATCGTGTATAGTTTGTATCGTGGATGCTCGCGTCTTTGTTCCAAACTATACTACAAACTTACTTACACTTGACAAGTGTTCAGTCTAGTTTTTTAGTAAAATATGGAATTGTATTTTAACTTTATTAGGTAGAAATAAATACAAAACAATAACTTTATCATAATTATTTTGATTAAAAAGTGCTTTTCAACGAGCATTATTAATATTATTAAGTTAAATGCTAGGTCGTGTTTTCTTTTTCCATTTTTTGTCGCGGTGGGTGTTGAAGGTCGGCTTGCTAGTATTCTATTTTTTGTAGCAATTTCTTTTTTAGGTTAAAAAAAAAATAACCACGAAGGCCAAGGCGGGAGCTCCGCTTCGCTTCGCTCCCGCCTTAGCCTTCTAACCTATATCCATCCGAGTCGCTTTCCGCCTCCGATGTGTTTTTTTTAACTTAATTTCTCTCAGTACGCCGTATGTAAACAGCGGAATAATACAAATTGCCTGCGCGACATATACACGATTAGTCCGTATGCGCACTGGCGCTGTAGATTATGGAACAAGAAAAACTTGTTCGTTACTACGAAGTATACGCGATTATTTGCGTACTGCTCTTGTATGGATTGGAAGAACTTAGTAAAAAAGTTATTTACAATATATACTCGAGCAGTTTCCTATGGCTGCGTTCTGGCATTGTATAGAATGGAAAGACGCAACACATACTAGTCCAACCTTGGTAAGTTTATTCCTTAATTCTTTCAAAAGTTAAATTCACTATTTACTGCGTTGTATCTTTTGGATTACACATTATTTGAATAAACCTGCAATCGTGAAGATACCATTCACTTACGCTTCGCAAATTTATGCTACATACATACTGTATGGTTTATGGTTACATGAGAATGTAAAGTGGTAGAGGCTCTTTAAGGGTGCCATCAGACGGACTGCACCGCAGCGACTGCGCGCGCGGTCGGCTAGTGACCGCGCGAAGTTGAAGGAACGACTGCATGCAGTTGATATTGACTTCACACGACTGCAGCCGACTGAAGCCGACTGCGTGCAGTTGATATCATGACTGTAAGCAGTTGAATATAGCAACTGCATGCAGTTGAATATATCAACTGCGCGCAGTCGCTGTGGTGCAGTCCGTCTGATGGCACCCTAAGAGTAGATACTTTTAAAGTGTAATAGATAGATATCTATCTGAACTTTCTGAGTTTATATCCAGCTACACCTACTGAAGAAGATAGCATTTCCACTCATGCGCTACACTGTGTCACTGTTAATTAAATTAGTGAAATAATAACCTCCGATCTCAGCGAAAAGGTCAGAGCGCTGCGTGGCCTTGCTCTCCACCCGTGTCAATTAAAGTGACTAATAGCACGTTGAATGCGTACTGGCATTTAGTTCGCTTTACTGTAATTAGTGTAGCTCGATATAACTGCCTCCGTGGTACAACTGCCTCCGTGGTACAGTGGTAAGAGCGTTGGGCTCTAATACCCGGAGGTCGTGGGTTCGAATCCCGCGGGGAGCATCACTTTGTGTGAATGTTTCCAGTTTGGTTAGGACATTGCAGGCTTGAATCACCTGAATGTCTGAAAAGAACGATGATTCCGTGCTTCGGAAGGCACGTTAAGCCGTTGGTCCCGACTATGTTCCAAGTAGGTCTGGTTTCCCTTGTAGGGTTACGGAGGTCAGATGGCAATCGCTCCATTGTAATAACCAGGCTTGTCAAATCTAGGATCATAGTCGAAGCGGACCCTGAGCTCCATACTGGATGCAATCGGGAATACGCTAGGATGAAGAAGAAGAGTGTAGCTCGATATAAGTCTTTAGATAAATTATACTTACTATTTCGGTGATCGTGCGAATCGTGGGCGTATAGTCTTAAGGGACTGTTTGTCTGTTTTCTCATGGGTTTAGTAGGTCAAATCAGTTTTAAATCAAGATTTTAAATGAAGATTTGATATGGGCTGGGTAATGTAGCGTGACAATTGCTTGAATGTTATGAAACTAAAAACATAGAATAGATGTTGGGCAAAATATTTTACACAACTACTGAAAATATTCTCTGCAATCTGCAATACAAACTTATATTGTAGATGCGATAGTTACTCTGTCTGTCTGTTACCCTTTACTTCTAAGCTCATGTTCCTATGGGATACGGTCCACGTTGCAATGATTCGCTCAAATGTTGTAGAAATATTTGCAAATTGTCATTTGCCAATGATATTTACTTATCAAAGGATAGAAATCTGTGTTATCATGTGTTTGTACAAATGCCCGTATTATGTTAACGGTATTTATAGCTGTTACCGGTGTATTATGGAACGCACCGGTAACCGGTCACATAGATTTAATAAGGAGATAGGAAGGAAGATATGTTTAGAGCTGTAACCGCAGGTTAGCGAAACACCCGAAAGGGACGAATCGATGCTCGCGATGTGACGATTTACCGACCCAGGAACAAAGTCTGCAGATTTTGCGTTATAGGTTTCACTTATTTTTGAACATTTTATTGCCAATGCACTAGCTACCACATCTATCTATCTATCTATTCAGCCCGTGTCCACCCACAGTTGGTTATAGGCCTCCTCTCTTTCACGCCAGCTGTTCCGGTCCAGAGCAACGTTCACCCAGTTGGCCCCGGCTATCTTAACTATGTCATCGGACCATCGGGCTGGTGGTCTGCCTCTCGATCGTACACCCCTTGGCTACCACATTAATAAAATATTTTCATGGTAAACTTTCCATGCAGAAGTGGCATCTAGCCATTCAAAGTAAATTACTAAGAGCTATAGATTTATATGTCAATAGTCGCTTGCTTAACAATAAATACCACTTAGTCATTTTGTATGATTGGAACACCTAAGCTATTACGCAGCCAGATTTAAACTTTAGGAGTGGTAGCTATAAAATTCTCGAAAATTCTGACCAATGAGACTAAGCAGGATCAAATGTCCAACGAACCTTTTAGGCCACAAGCGACCTTCTATAAGAAATATGATCTTAATTACTAAGCAAGTCTTTAATAACAATAGAATTGGATCAGCCATTTCTGACGACTTTTGCCTTGCGTCTTGCCCGCCGGTGAAACAATCACTTAATAACTTAAATGATAGGTTATGCTTTGACACAGATCACCTTGGATACATGTGGTTTGATTCGGAAGGAATAATTATAAATGTAACGTACAGGTGAGGTTGACGTTTGTTATATGGGATGGTGCATGACCATTTGAATTACTTTTAATGTTTGATAACACATTTCATTTAAGCCTTATTTTTGTACACCGAGCGGTTCAGTGGATTTAAACACAGAGAAATTATTAATGAAACCACGGCTTTTGACACCTGGTAGTGTCTTAAAGAATTTCTGGGACTAAAGAAATTTGCAGCAGCAATAATTTATATTTCCTAAATTAGGAAGTGAACCCTGGACCTTTAGCGCTTTTAGCATAGAACCACTCCGCCAACACGCACATTCGAATTCACTACATTACATTCAAACGTAATCATTCAAAAAGTTGCAAAATAAAAAAATATATTTACGACGTCCATTGTCTAGCGCGTGGCAGTTAAACGCAATCGTTGGCGAGCATTATAGCCATTGTTGTAATTACATTTATTCACTAATTACTAACGAACAAAGCCTTGTATCGAGAAGCGTGCGCGCGCCATCATCGATTCGGTATCGGAATATCGATAGCCGGTAGGGCCGCCATGCAGGAAAGAAAATGGCGGACTGTTAATGGATTTTACTTTTCCACTAATGTTCATAGCTATATAGAATGTTGATATTAATTTTAATTTATCATAATGTTGGTAATGTTTTAAATATTATATCTATAGAAATAGGTACCAAATCGAATAACTTCAGATCGGCTGTACTAAATTAGGTAACTCTTTTAAGGTGATAACGGTAATTAGGTAACGCAGAAAAAATAAAGGGTTTGGGTCTCACTTAAAACGTGAGCAGCTGATTTTTTATTACTCAAACGAAGTTACAAAATTCAGCAGAAAGGACAAAGAGTATCTACGTTTAAATACAAGTCAGTTACTGGGTGGACGGGGACGCGTTTTGAGACTGCATAGACTGACTGCATTTTAATGGTAACGCCTGTCTTGCTCAATATCCTCCAAAAAAAAAACATATCCACCATTCTCCTAACAATTGGCAACCGCACACACGTATCGTGATAGCAATACGTATAACAATAGATAATAATATGCACAACATTCAACTGCAAATATGTCGGATATAGTCGTGATGTCGTGACGAAAACGACATTGAACACATTGTCTTTGTTACGCGTGCCCCGGATTTGGGCGAATTTAGGTTCAAGAATTATTGCCCGAGCAGTTTTTTATGGGCGTGACCGATTAGGAAGGTTGAAAGTTCTCGATTCCAATTTTAATAATAGTTTCAGCTAGTTCACTTGTTACCTTGTCATTGAGCAATATGGCAGTAAAAAATTAAAAATAATGTAAAGTTATAACACGGTTGTTACGAACAAATCTTGTGTTAGAATGTTAGGGTTATGTAGGAAAATTATAAAAATTGACGTTTAAGAAAATTTAAAATGATGTTTGACATGATTTCCCTTTTCAAGCCGATGGGAGTCCCTTATATCACTTTCCGCGATGCACAGAGAGATGGTATGGTACCTTAGAACTCCCCGGGAAATATCAGTGTTGAAGTGAAGAAGTTAATCTAATACGTATTGCACGTAAGAAGGAAAGTAAAGAATCAAGTAATAAAAGTAAATATAAGAAATAAAATGCTATCACTATAATAGTTTTCCTATAAAAACAACTCCACTCGACTTTACTCCCCAAATAGTTAATCAGTAACAACATTTCCCAAAATAGCCGAAGTCTGCGTAGATGTTCAATTGTTGGACTTTTCCTTTTATTTCCACACAGATGTAGTCGCTAAGCACAGGCATTATCATTTGCCTAAATACAAATTTATTCAAGGCGGACGTGCGGCAACCGCGGTAATAGCGAGCTTAGCCGCGGTACTTTTAGGGTTCCCTTGGGTACCGTGAACCATGGAACTGGGAGACATATAGTAGAAGCACAGATAATATAAATGTCGAAGTTAGCTTTAGAGCCCTGCCTCACTGGACGACGGCTTCCATACTATCTGGCAGGGCTCTCTTTTATGATATTGTAAGCCGGCTTTGGCGAAATTGAGTCTGAGTGAAGTGAGATTGAATCTGATCCAGAACAAACGTATATTATGTGAACATTTGTGGTTGTTTTGTATTTGGATGTTTTTTGTATTTAATTATAATTGTTACACCTTCATAGCTTCGATACCCCCTAAATGCTTAAGCTAGTAATTTGATGTGGTGTTACCGTTATTTATTTATTTATTTTCGACCGCAGAGCGTCCAATGTTTTCAATAATTGTACTCAGTTTCATACTAGATCAACTTACTAACACTTAAACTACGGAACTCTTTATGTTGTATTCCAATACACGCTTAGACAATTCTTTTTTCAACTACTTCATTACAAAACATTCGTAAAACTCGCAGCTGGAGAACGCAATGAATCGCGGAATCGCTCCATTTTACGTAACCATCGGCATTGTTAGGATTATTGTCTTTGGGTGAACACACAGAATGGCAATTACCTACACTGATTACTGGTAAAAATTTATAAAAAATCTATAAAGATTATTCTCATTGAGAAAGTTTGTTAAGCTTGATGGATGTCTGTTATGTTTGTATATAAATAAATAGGTTCGATAAACAAATATGAAACGCCGACGAAGTCGCGGAAAGAAGCTTGTATAGGTATTTTATATGTATAGTAACTCCATTTACATAAACAGAGGCCGAATTCAATAAATATTCCCACTGTGCATCGGCATACATTCCATTCCAACGCAACAATGACAAAAAAGTCAGATACCTACTCGTAAATCATTATTTACATAAATAAAAGTAAACGTAATCATTCAAATAATTTACGTAATGCAAACGTAACAATTTTTTTACATTCATAATAAATAATGCGTTGCGAGCAGCATAATAATGAATGAAACAAAGAAAATGGGTCAGTTTCTATAGGCCATAATTAATTGTGTTTCATACTACTTTTCTTGTAAGTATACGCACTACGTGAAAATGGTCCAAAGTTCACGTAGTCAGAGTTATTCGAATAAGAATTTACAACGTAACAAATTAAAGTTTTTATTGATTTCTTATACATCAAATCAAATCTAACTTAAGCTCTTGTGGGTATCAAAAACAACGAGGGTGGTTAAATAAATAAATATACAGGGTGTGGCGGAAATAATGGATAACCCTTCAACTGCCGGTAGGCTAGATAATGATCTATCATAAACTTAAATACAAATAACATCCAGACACAGAACAAACACAATATAGTACATCACATAATTTTTTTTCCTGGGTGGGCATTCAAACCCCCTCCTGGGTGTATAAAGAAATGTCACTACCTAACACGCCATCGAGTCAGTAATTATAATTGCACGTAAGTTTACTTTACACGTCACATGCAAGAAGCAACTTAATTACCTCAATAGCGGATAAATTAAGTCTTTCACGGTTGATTTCGTCAGCCCAACTCAATCGACTGTTACAAACATTTGATAATACCCTATTCTTCATTATTACCTCACGTTACACGGGAATATGGGAAACCGTCGCGTAATACAAAAACATATATATTGACACAGTAACAATAGAAAATGGCGGCTTATGCTGCCTTTGGCAATTCTTGGGACTAGCGCGGCAGGCCTTTGTTTCCATTTTTAATACGGCGACGAGATGTTGCATAGAAATTGAGGGTATGCAATTAAAATCAAGAGATGTTGAGGAATAGAGTCGACCGGGAGAGTACCACCAACCACCCTGTCACAGAAGACTGAAGTATGAGTGCTGGTATTGCTATTGCGCTTCGTATGGTAAGGACTCTCTATTCTCCTTGCCCCATAGTCCTGCACATCTCCCATAGCCCTCTTCCTCTCTATTATTCGGCGGCAAATGAGTGACCGAACGGTCGTGATCATTAGCCATCAGGTATCAAACTTACTCTTTCATTAATAAATTATCGATTTTTTTATCTAATCTATCTTTTTTAAACTTTTTTCTTATATCGTTCACCAGTTTATATAAATAAAATGAAATACATACAATTTTCGGTAAAACCCTAAGAATGGAAACCTACGAATTGCTAACATTTTGTCTAATTAACCATGAGTCTCATCTCACGCGCTGTATAGACTATTGTTCCGTCCAAATAAATGCATAGACGTCATGTAATTGATAACAATGTGAATAACAAAAAAATAGTCCATTTAAATATCACATTTTATTGTAGAAACAACAATGCTGATGGTTAAGTAAATATCTGACAGTCTTGTTATGTCTTGTTTTATAAATATGTGGTATAGAATAGGGAAGCTGAATAAAGTATATTTTTTTAAAGAAAAAACGCTTTTTTAAGTCAATTATGTATGTCGAATATTATTTTTCTTCAATAATTCTTACTTATTATCATTATGGCATAATTATTAAACTATAAAAGTTTTTTATACTTACATTTTACATGAAATACCTTATACTTGCAAATAATTGTTTTACATCGCTTATAAAAACCTACCTGAACTGTAGGAAAAAATATACTGTCAGAAATAAGGAATTTCGATAATTTTCACAAAACTCTAGGTCAATATCACAAAGGCAAGCATAAAAAATAAGTATTCAAAACCAGAGGTGAAGGTGAAAACAATTGAACCGGGCTCTGGCCTAGAGGTCTTATACCTAGAGGTCAATTATCATACACCCCAGAACCATTACATTACCGACGTAACGAGTGTTAACAAAATTATCCAATGCATTTCACAACCCTCGTTGATCAGAAGGCTGATTTCGACACAGATCGCACCCTGTAAGTCCTATAACATTTAACATTTTTGACACTCGACATCTAATTTTCATAATAAAAATCGACCTTTCTGGTGACAATGTGATAGTTTCGCAAGAGTCACAAGTTCATTGGAGCGCTCGGATAGCGTTCTTGCTTAAGTGTTTATTGTGTTTGTTGATCGATTGATAATGCCGGTACTAAGTATAGGCGTGGAATTCTCAGGTCAAACGAGATTATCTAACTAAACGTTAGATAAGTTGGAGAAAGAATAAGTACTGGTTGTATTGAATGGCTGTTGGTATTATTTGAATAGATGTTATTATACATTAAAGTATTTTATGATTATTATCATTGTTAAATAGTTCTCGCAATTGCAAAGAGTAAGTGTGTTGGGTTGCTTCAGAGGCTGATGTAAAAAAACCTTTAAATGCATTGAGCTAATATTACTACGTACATAATATTTCTATGTTTAAATGGCGATACTCATTGCTGAAAGCTTCCCCTTTAATCTATAATCTGAAGGGGACAGTACTCTGAAAATATTTGTGAGAATTTAATTGGCAGCATTCTTGTATGCTAACTGGAGTGAAATTTAAAATATAAATAAACTCAAACGTACAACTTGAGTGAAGAAAAACTTGCAAGACGGTAATACTGAGTCGTTTAAGAGTTTTCATAGTGCTAGTCGGTAGTTATTATTAATATTTGGATAATTTAATAAGTTTATCTAGTTACATACTCCACGCAAGATAAATTATTTGACTTTGACTTTCGTATACCCCTTTGTTTTATCTATTGTCTACTAAACTTTAAGCCACTAGAATTAAGGTCTGGGATTACGACACGTTTAGTTTTTTAATTTTACTGCAAGCAATAAACAGTGTAGTTTTATTGGTTGTTAAGTCGAATTAGACAGCTTTACGAGTCTAAACTTACAATGATTATAGTTCAGATAAATGTCGGTGCGATAGAACAAAATGAATATTGAGAAGTAAATAATCGCAATTTTGCCAAATTAAGGTTCGCCTACTTAGCACTTAGCACTATAACGATTTAAAATAAACTAATTTAATATTCAACATTTAATTTTCGTCGAGGTTACGATAGACATCATTTGGGTTATTTGTTGTCCTTTAAAGCTCAAAATGTTTGTCAATAATATTATTGTATCTCAGTTTGAGTGCCCCACGGGCGTTAGCAAAAGTTCTTGGTCCACAAAAACCTACTGTTTGAAGCACTCTTTGACGCTAATAAAAAGAAAAGCAAATAAAACATGTGGGTGAGTTTTAATTGTATTTAATATAATAGTGACTGTCTGATTGTAAGGTTTCCACAATGAGGCTCGGTTCATATGTAAGTTTTCAATCCGACACCGATAGAATATTGAATAAACCTATGTTACGCTATTAATCACAAAAAAGGAAGGTTACTTAAAGGTGACCGATAAAGAACGATTATCGTTAGGACTCTCTTAGCCTTGAATAAGTTATGCGTTATTATACAACTATAAAGTAAACGCAGAAATTTGCATTCGCTTGCCCTTTTCTTTGAGAAAATTCTTTAACTTGACACTGCAGCTGGTGGGCAATTTATGAGAATAAGTTAGTATGGCGCAAAGTAATGCTTAATTTTAAGAAATAGAGTTTTTATTATACTAGGGCGGCAGCGCTTAAACCTACGGCCCGGTTTTTGTGGTAAGCGGCTACCGTCGCCTATGGACACCGTCATGTAACATTAGACTACATAATTATCATCACCATCATTCTAAATCATAATAATAGTAAGACTATTTGGGCAAAAACCTGTAGAAACCTGCACAATACCAACTTGACCTCCGCATTTCTTTAGGGCAGATCTAAGGATGCCACCCAATTAAGGAATTAGTCATTAGACATTTTTCCGTGTAGCCAGATATTTTCATCCAAATGTCGACTAATGTACCTATGCGAAGTGTCCAAAAAGAAACTTGTAGGTGGCAAAATGAGAATAAGACAATCATATAAATATTATTTATACTCCATGGCGATTAGCATGCTAGAAATAATATTAAAGAATTAGGCTCTAATTTATATTTAGAGTACCAGTAATAAGTTTTAACGATCTAGTTTTAGACCAGGAGTGGGTGTGTAATATCCGGTGTTATACCGTTATTCAGGTATTACAGAATAGGCTCGACATGTCGTTTTAAGTAGGTACTTCTTGTCAGACCTAAACCGTAAGTATGTGTTAGAAATATAGCCCATTTAAGTGCAGCTGGCTGCGTCTGAGTTTAGAATGTGCGCTAAAATAGCCGTGGGGTCTCTAGGTCCGTTTAAATTTTTTTCTCCAGTTAGTAAAGCGTATTTGTATACTATAGTCGCTCGAATTTGTTAAATGTACATTTTAAATTATACAGGATTAAGCTTTGCCAGCGGTTTCGACGGCGTACGTAGCCTATGTTATGTTGTTGTATTTTCCTTGTTCTTTGTAATCCAGTCAGGGGTTTTGGCGTAACAATCAACAGCCATCTATTCCTCTATCCTGAGCTTGATATACTACCTCTTCGTTTTTTTGTAAGAAATAAGATATAATAAGAAATAAAAGTGAGATAAATTCTTAGGATCCAGCTAAGACTTTCAGTTAATATGCCTTTTTTATATTTTAGGTCATAAATAACATAGTTTGGATGACATTATAATATATGGAAAATGAAAAGTACATTCTGTACATGACATGTTTGGAAAATGATAATATAAAAAGTGGAAAGCTTTTTTTACCTAGAAAACTTCTTTGTTCCGGTTCTCAATTAAAATCCAGATCATCGGACGTCGTAAAATAAAAACTTCCGTGTTTCAACCACTTCACTTCTTCAGCGGTGGTTCGTAGTATCACAAAGTTACCAGCCAGTCCGGCCATTGCAACTGCTAGTGATAATATTTGATCTCATGGGTTGACACTTGACAGAGTCAGTTACAAAGTATACGCAGCTTCAGCCGTGGTTAGCAACTGCGCCGCAGTCGGTGAGCGGCAGCCTTGGCCGGTGGCTGCGAGCGGACACAATGTCACCGCCCAGTCGCGCGCCCGACGCGGCGACAACTGACCGGATATTTTGGCAGTATTTTTCCTTTAAGTTTGTTAAAATTCATGGTAGAATTTTTTACAGTCCAAAAAATCTATCGCTTTAATTGCTCTGGAAATGTTGAAAAAAAAAAGGATTAATCAAAGTGGGCTGGTTAATAGCTACAAGGCAAGAACCAGCTCGTCCCAATCGGGTAGAAAGGGGAAACAACCGGGGCGTTAAATGGGTAGCAGATGAGGCGTTTTATGCGCGATTTGACTCGCGCGTTTGAAATTGGTCAAAAGAAAAACGCGCGAGTGCGCGCGACTGTTGTGGACGGGATGTATGAAGCTCTAGTACCTCGCGACTCGCGCCTAGTGAAAACGCGTCATCTGGACAGGCTCTTAGTCTCGAGGCCCACACACGGCCGCAGGTTTAGGTAGCCAGCGGTTATGGTGCCTAAACGCATTCTTCCCCGAAAAAAAGTACCAGAGGACAGGTGCAGTGTGAAGTTGAATAAAATTAATCCATTAATCTTAATCAATGGCTTAGCAAAGATATTACCAATATTCTATACTTTTTGAACTGATGAAAACATTCAGTTATAAAAAATGTATTCAAATTTTATACGCACATATACTGCGTCTGCATGCAAAAACACGAAATGGTTTGACGCTTCCGTTTGAAATAGAACATAAGTAGTTTTTGTTGGTGTTCAATATTATATTGAAACATATCAACAATTTTGCTCTAAACCATATTCCAAAAAAAACATCTGTTCCAAATACATCTTAGAAAGCAATTAAAGCGTTTGTTGTAATTATTGTATTACTAAACAAGTGCTACTTTACTAAACAAAGAATGTTAAATTAAATCTATCGGAAAGAATAAATATACGAGAATTCAACTTTATAATTGATCTATCAGTTTTTCATATAGCTACTAAAGCAATAACGAAATGAACTTGCAAGCTTTCGACGTGGGAGCTTCAATTTAAACTACTTTAAGTGTGGCTTCTCTTGATAAAAAAATGCAGCACACTTAGCTACTTTAAATAGCCTCAACGATGTAAATAATGGATTCCACCCCTTAATTCTGAAAAACGAACACTTGGGACACACTTGCAATTGTATACTTGCCTTTAAAAGCGACCATTAACAGAAAGATAATCATGATTTTGCATGTAATCAGTCGAGATACAGACCAATTTGAGTACCAAAGATCTAAACAAAAGGTTCTACTTCCACGTAGCGATTGCAGTTATCAGCGCAGGCGCATTTATCAAACGCGTGTTGCTACTCAACGTGGACCTATTCTCAAATGCCAAGGCGGACATTCCACTGCGTATGAAACTGGACTGTTTACTTCCAACATAATTTGAGCTCCATCATTGTGGGCGCGGTTTCGCCATAAAGGGAATTCAACAAAAGCGACACGAATTTGGAAGTTAGACATTATGTTGTTCTAAGGCATAATAGGTACTATAATAGTGACTTCATATGTCACTAATAGGAATAAAAAATATTGTGAGTTGCACGATATTCAATATTTAAGATTTTTTTAGGCAAAGAGCAAGAGTGACAGCTGATAGAAAGTGATCCGTTCCACCCATAGACTACTAAGATTGTGCATCAAAAAATACTGAATTGTTAACCTAACCTAACCTTTGGTGTGCAATCAGTTATTTTGATGTACATTTCAGTATTTTTTCATGTACACTTAAAAATAATATCACAAGGAAAAATATGGGTGGAGGACAGAAGAAGAGGAGGCCTTAGGTGCTCTTAATCTCCAAACGAAGCTTCAAATTTTCTGTGAAATATTTATCCAATCTATAATTGATGGAAATGGTACCAATCATTTGATCTGTAACTCGTCTGTCGGAATCTTCAAATGTGCTTACGGATCACATCTATTGATAGATTACAATCATACAAGATAATTTTAATTCAACAGATTTTATAATTTAACGGTGATATATAAAAATAAGACAGCTCAACATATACTGGTCGAGTGCATAAAATATTATGATATACCTAATACTATTCTAATAACGCATAATAGAGCCCGGGTCCTTTAGTTCCCACAGTCGCAAATGGAATTAATTTGTTTGTAAAGGTCATTTATTCAGTGTAACTTGATCGTTAACTAAGATCTAAATAGCTAAATAAATGCTAAGTGATACTTTGTAACTCTTAAGAAGTAGTTTATTATTGACAACATGATCTTGAGATAATCCTATTTGTAAGTAGATTCGAGAGTAAGTTTAATTAGATTCCGACTACTCAGCACCTGTGCAGGTTTCCTCACGATGTATTCCTTTACCGTCGAGTTAGTGGCACATACGTATGTACCTAGAAAAGCCCTGCAACTAATTAATGGGTTGTATGACTTGTAGGACGCTTGAATCCTGAGTCCCATACACGGCCGAAGGTTTCACTAGTCTGGTGTTAATGTGTTATACACATTTTCTTCCTCAAACAATGATTAGAATAATTTTAACAATTTCAATTCAAATTGATTTGACAGTAGATTCAAACGTAAAAAAGACTGTCCCATCCGCATCTCATCAGTCTTGTCTACATAAGTTAGAGCTGTAACAGTCGTATATTTTGGAGTAAATAAGACGATGAAAAAACCTTGCAAGGCCGCGACGCGTGAACAATGCGATGATATTGCACAATGCAGACAACTGCTATGGACACTTGCTAACAGGAAAATAGACTGCTTTAACGACTAAATAATCAGTCTGTATCTACACACGCAGGCCAAATATGCCTTTACAAAGCATTTGGTGCGTTACAGTAATTATTGTGTAAATAATAGAAGCATGGTTATTGCTTGCACTGGAGCTCGATAGTGACTTTTCAATTTTGAATTGAGAATCGTATTATACTAATCGAGTTCGAATAATGAGGCATTCTTTATTCATTTAATTACTGGCCAGCGTTTTCTTGATCTTATTAACTTTTTCTATTTCTTTTCTTGTTAAGAACTTTCTTCATTTAATTTTAGAAAATCTTCCAATGATACGATAAAAAGGCTCATTTTAACACCGACACAAGAGGAAAAAAATACTACACACTTAATCATTACATAAATATAAAATATCAAGGTTACACGAACATTGCTTAGGTATGTACGTACAAGTATTTATTAAATTACTTTAACATTTCGTAGTTCCGACTCGATAATAGTTGTTACACTGAATAACATTGAGCGTAAAGAATTACGCAACGATTTGCGATTGTGCTTTAATTCGTGACTTCCAATCAGGAAACTGTACACTTTCCAGCAGGAAAAAATCTAGAAAGCATTCAAGCCTTTGTTTCTGAATCATTAAATAAATGGCATTAAGTTTCCGCTTTGATTTTATTCATTACATTTCATACTTTTTAGTTTTATGATAGTTATGTGTAATGTACCTAGATAGTATTTAACATATATAAAATACGTTAGCATAAAATAATACATTCCTATATATATACTCGTATGAGAAACTATAGTCATTTATACAATAAACTGAGCTACCTAAGTTTTGCAGCGTTGTTAACTGTTTGGTGTATGTATTAAAAGAAAATAATAACGAAAAAACTTACATATAAAATGTATTAACAATCAACAAAAAACTAATTCAGTCGACGTTAATTAAAGTTTGATTACATCACGGAAATTGATTTTTGGTAATGTGTTTATGAAATAATTGTGCCAGCCGAGTTTTCAATTTTGCGCAGATGCGATCCATATTAGGTACCTCGTAAAGCGGTGGAAAAGCAGTCGGACACAACCGACGGATCAGGCGCAGGACCAACAGCTTTACGTGGTGTCCAAGACATCGGCTGTTTTACACTGCTCATTTTAAGACTAAATAAAATCCAATCATAAATTGTTGGTCTGTACCAGGATGTGAACCCGGGCCCTAGCGCGGCCGCTGTTTTGAAGTACGACAGTACCACGGAGGCAGTCAAATCCTACTATCCTACTAATAATATAAATGCGAAAGTCTGTATAATTGGATGTTTGTTTGTTCCTCAATCACGCCTAAACGGCTGAACGGATTTAGATGAAATTTGGCACACGTATAGTTTATAACCCGGATTAGGACATAGGCTATAAAATTCCTACGGGAAACGTCTCATTCCCGCGGGAATAGCAATTTTGAAACTACTGTACTTTTGATCCCGGAAATGTGAGGGGAAGGGGAGGATATTTGAAAAAAGAGATTACGCGCGTGTGAAACCGCTGGTGAAAGGCTAGTAAATAATAACATTGTGTTGATTGTGTGTCATCGTTTAGTTCTTATATGGACTTGTTAGCGCAACACCAAAATGTAAATTATTGTTTTTATTATGATAACGTGCACAATTCGGTCATAAATATCAATACAATTAAGCAAAAGAATCCTTCGGCGCATTCGACTTGATTTAATATCGATTCGTCAGAACATCAATCATTGGCGGCGAGTGTTTTGATCAACAATCAAAGATCCCGCTCAATCCATTATGCTAATCGCTTTGCGAAACCTGCGCACGCGCTCAAACATGCCTCGAACAATGTCTCGATACGCTTATAGTCCCTATGGAAATCGCATTGGCAAATCGAAAATATGAATTTTATTGCATTTCGATAGTCGATTGTCGCAATTCGATTAATCTGTGGCTTCGAAATGAGTTCTCGTTCGACCGCAGCGGGTCACGGTAAAACTGTAACACTTGTCAAAGCGATCTGATTGAATATGTGGGGACCCAAAACGTGATTCAAGTTACTTAATGTTATGGACACTAATATCTTTTGTTATCTTCATCTGAATTATATTTATTGCATAAGTATGATACAATGTATTATCTATTAACCCGATTTCCTTTTGTGGTTGTTTCTTGTCTAAAGTAATTTATTAGCGCTGCGGGAATATTTTGGATTATAATTTTGAATGTATAAGGAAGTGTTAAGGCGTGGCTCATGCGAGTGTCTAGTAATATGAATAGTCCAATTATATTATTCTTTTACTAGATCAGTTGGAGTCTGTCTTAAGAAACAATCAAGAGAACTACCGATTGTTGAAGATAAGTTTATTCTAAAACTAGCTTTCCGCCCGCGGTTTCACCCGCGCGTCATTTATTTTTTTAAATATCCCGCGGGAATGAGACGTCTCCTGTAGGAATTTTATAGCCTATTTCCTAATCCGGTTTGTTCGTTTGTATTGAATAGACTCTGAAACTACTGAACCGATTGGAAAAATTCTTTCAATGTTGGAAAGCTACATTATTCCCGGGTGACATAGGGTACTTTTGATCCCGATAATGTCCCCCACATTTTGTCAATTTTGTCAATTATTCCCCTCTTGGGGAATAATTGACAAAATAAATTGCGCGCAGTTGAAACCGTTGAGGCGACCGCTGGTATATAATATTTATGGAACATTTTGATTACAAGCCCAGAAAAACCTTAACCACCCATCAACAGACATGGCTTAAGATATATGACAGTCATGATATACCATTAGCTCTCAAATCCAAGGCCATGACAAATCCTAGTTCAATTTCCTCAGTCCAACCAGTTATCCTCCATAGTGACAAAACACTGTCGCATTTTTTACACTTCCATTACTTCGCGACCTTCATATTTTAATAAGTTTCAATGGCCAGTACCACTGTGCGAGAGAGAAGGATGTAGGAAGCGGACAAGCGTATCTAGATCCATACAGGTGGGAATTAACTGGTCTGGTTTGTATTGTAAATTGATCTAAATAATTTATCGCGTGCGAATTAAAATTATATTACGTCTGCATGTCAATGTTTGCATGAAGATTAGAGTTTCTCGTTTTTTAAACTTTTGAAAGAATTTGCATTGCAGATTCTGCTTACATGCTTTGTAGATCTAGTGGTGTAAGCACAAGTTTTGCAGTGGTAGAGCCATACTGTTTTACAGTACGAATGGCCCGGCTCGTCCAGGGAAGTATCAGCCTCTCACATAACTCAAGCGCGAAATAATAGTGACTACTATTGTGTTTTGTCTGGTTTATGAGAGTGCCGGAGGCCCACACCCCGCATATCTGTGTTGCAGGAGTCTATGGGCGGCGGTAATTGCTTACCATCAGCCGCTGGTTCGTTTGCCGCCTCTGACATAAAAAAAACCTGAGGTTTTAGGGTTTTGGGACCAATTCCCGGATCGAGCAAGATTTCAGTGACCGTCAGTACGGATTCCGACGTGGACGGTCAGCTGGTGACCTCCTTGTCTACCTGACCCACCGATGGGCAGAAGCAATTGAAAGCAAAGGTGAAGCGCTGGCGGTCAGTTTGGACATAGCTAAAGCTTTTGATCGGGTGTGGCATAAGGCATTGTTGTCGAAGCTTCCCTCATATGGTCTGCCACCGAAACTATGCAAATGGGTCGCCAGCTTCCTAGCGGAGCGTAGCATCAAGGTTGTAGTTGACGGCTTCTGCTCTGACTTAAAACCGGTGAATGCTGGTGTCCCGCAAGGCTGTGTGCTATCCCCAACACTGTTTCTCCTGCATATCAATGACCTGTTACAAACCAGTAACATTCATTGCTATGCAGATGACAGTCCGGGTGATACTTCTTACACCGGTCGTGCAAATGTTTCCAACGCACATGTGATAGAAAGTCGGAACGGACTTGTGTCTCAGATGGTGACCTTCCTAAAAGATGTCTCCTCTTGGGGACGTCTTAACCTGGTCCAATTTAACCCGAAAAAGACACAAGTCTGTGCGTTTACCGCAAAAAAAAAACGAATTTGTCGTTTCCCTCGATTTTGAGAGCACTCCTCTTGATAAACAACCGAGCATTGGGATTCTCGGCGTCGATATCTCGAGCGACGTTAAATTTCGCAGTCATCTGGAAGAAAAAGCTAAGCTTGCCTCAAAGAAATTAGGTGTCCTAGGTAAAGCAAGGTGGTATTTTACTCCGACTCATCGCCTCCAACTCTATAAAGCCCAAGTTCGGCCTCACATGGAGTACTGCTGTCATCTCTGGGCCGGAGCACCACAGTACCAACTTCTTCCTTTTGACCGTATCCAACGTCGAGCAACCCGGATTGTCGGTGCCGAGAGTCTTGCTGGTTGCTTAGATCCTCTGGCATTGCGTAGAGACATTGCGTCCCTGTGCATCTTCTACCGCCTATATCATGGGGAGTGTTCCGAGGAATTATTTGGTTTGATTCCTGTTGCTAAATTCCACCACCGTACAACCCGCCACAAAATGCAGTTTCATCCAAACCACTTGGACGAGTGGCGATCAACTACCGTACGTTTCTGCAGACATTTTCTGCCGCGCACGACTGCTCTATGGAACCAGCTTCCCGCAGCGGTGTTTCCAAGCCAATACGACATAAATGCCTTCAAGAAGCGAGCATATTCCACCCTTAAAGGCGGGCAACGCGCCTGTGACCCTAAGGGGGTCCCGGGTGCTTATGGGCGGCGGTGATCACTTACCATCAGGTGACCCACTTGCTCGTTTGCCCCCCTATTACATTAAAAAAAAAAATAATTGTGTTGGATTTTTTGAGCCTTGGGTTTTTAGAACTTTTTTTTTTGCTTGTTTCTGAAAATGTCCAACCACCAAAAAAAAAGGGAATCGACGTTACGAGAAGTGAGTAGTATTTTACAGTGGACTTAAAACACTCCTATTACTAATAAAATTGAGAGGTCTTTTAAGTTAAATAGAATGTTGAATGTTCACGGTTACTTAAAATGTAAATAATTTATGGCGCTTAGTAAAAAAAAAATGTGGACTTTTTGATAGTGTAATAAATTATAACACAAATTAAAGATTGGAAGTATCTCTTAATATTATATGTGTGCATGTAATTACTAAATAATGAGGATGTAGATAATTACTAACAAATTAGCGTCAATTTGGTGTAACCGACGGAATTCAGGTGGCGCCTTGATATTTAACGTTAACTGGTTGATCTGCTTATAATTGATGTTTTTTAAACCACATCAGTTGGCAGACGGACACGCAACCCACCTAATGGTAAGCAGTCACTGCGGCCTATTCCATTGAGGCTTACTTCATCAGGAAGCGTCGCGTGTGCTGCCAGACTGTCGGCTCATCTGATCTTCGAGCGTTTAATTTCAATTGTACCTACTGGCTCCCACATTTATATTGCCGGAACACATCTAAAGCTGTTATGGCTTCCCATATGGTTTGTTTGGGTTAGTAGTCGATTCGCCCGAAATTTATTGACGATATATGAATACACCCTTAGCTTAATATCATCTGATTGCGATACACGCATAAACCCTACACCGTAACTCGATTGCGCGCACGCAGCTAGGCGGTCCTCGAGCGTGGTTGCGCAAGCGCAGCGAATTCCCTGATAGTCGTGTTATTGACAGCATTGTGAGTGCCGCTCGTTAAGGGTTCCCGTGAGCCTGCGAGCAGATACACTGCTGGCCAGAGAAACTCGGCAGACAATATTTTTTTCATTTTTTAGATTTATTTTTGTCTCAAGATCTGGTAAGGCTGTTAAGGGAGATAGTTATAGAATGTTATCATTTCAACAAACCTAAACGACGTTTTCGAATCCCAGTTAATCCTCGGTTTGGATCAAAAAATGGGGTGGAGATGGGACATTATTAATTACAGTCCGGACTCTGGAAGTCGATAGTGTTTTCACCCTTGTGCTTTAAATAAAAACGTAAAGTGGTGCGTTCTGCCTTATTTTTTTTCGTGTCAGATTGCCCTCTAACAAGGATAGCAAGGATAGGATAGCAAGTTATTATAGGTCACTTCAGAAAATACTGTACTACCTGGCTCCTACTCAAATTAGAGTGCTGTTTTGAACCTATTGAAGAATTGTAATAGGTACTTGTATCATATTCATAATTAGCAAAAAAACACTTATGAAATAAGAGTCGTTACAGCAGAGTGGTTTGGTGAAGCACTGAATAAGCTTCAAGTGCCGCCGTCCTAGAAAGCGATACTGTTTCCACTTAAGTATCTGACTTCAATTAGTTAGTACCGGATTATTTATAAGATAAATAAATTAACACGAGAGTATCTCAAATCAACATTAAGAAGAAGTAACATAGTATTGGTATTATGGTAAAAAATTAAATCACTAATACTTGTCTTCAAGTGTAATCTATGACCATTGTACCACACGCGAGAAAAGTGACGCAAAATGTTGTGTGTTTATCCAAAAGCTATCATCAGAGAGGGAGAAAACATACGGAATGGGTTTCCACTTTGTATCGTTGAGTCAATTGGATTTGGAGTTCTAAGTAACACCTATTTACCATTACTATTGTCGACTGCTTATACATCGTTGTTGATAAATGAGATTTTATTACTCTCCCATGTCAGCATGAAGGCTACTGTAAGTAAGGTCTTTTGAGACAGAGTTTGACAAAACGATGGTGGGAATTAACAGCCCAATGTTTATTTTAAAAATCTTTTAAAAGTGTAAACACTCCCACAACCGTTTCTTGCATTTTTATTAAAATAAAAGATATCCACGTATTATGAAAGAAAAGAGCTAAATATCATTCTTGCATAAATGGCATATACCATATTATATAGAGCACGTCAATTAAATCCACCAAGATCGATTTCAGCAACTACACATACTCAGGCTTTGCAACAATTAGTTGAACGCACTAGTTCTTTCCTAAGCAGTTGCCTAGTGCATTCCACAAAAGCATAGCAAATAGACTACGTATTTATATGCAAAACAGGTGGTTTAACGAGAAGTCGTGTGCTTGACACCAATCAACGGTAATCGAGGACTGTTTCAACATTTACCTTGAAGACACGTTGGTAACAATGCAAAGATACTATTTGGGAAATTGGGTGCAGACTTGTGAGACCAGAGATGTGCGCTTACATTGTGTGTGGTAGTTCTATGTTGCATAAATCGAATTTGATGCGGCTGAGACAAGTGAGTCAAAATTAATATTTTTTTATGGCCTTAATTCCGAGTTTATTTAAGTAAGTGTTTGGAGAGACACGTCGAAAATGACAACTATTCCGTACCATTTAGAACAAACAAAAGACGCTGCATTGTAAAAAAATAATGTTAAAGAATGAAAAATTAGCTATTTTAGCTGGCAGATTGAATTATTTTTGTCGGAAGTAGATAGAGCGATAAATGTTAGAATTCAGCCTCAGCTACTAGTAGTAGAAGTCTTACACTGACCTGATTTACGTTCTTCTTATTTGAAACCATGTGGCAAACTTACTGTTCGACGGAGGAAAACACTGGAAAATACGCCATATTTGTCTGGATTCAATCAGTCATAGGTTACTGCAATTCCGCGCAAATCACAATTTGACTAACCCATAGCTCACCAATTACGGCAGCTGAGCGTCAGTTCTCATGTTAATTTCATAGCAATTACGAACAATGAATCACGCCGAATTGCTTTCCTGTGTGAGATTCTGCCCGCAATCCTCAAGGCTCCGTAGAAGGCGAGCGGTTGCTTTGGAACCATGATCTCGTTTCCTTTGTTAGGTTCGCAAATGGAGACGCACCGTAATTATGAGTTTAAGGCTTAGTCCTGGCTAGCGAGAATTTTTGCACTAGAACCGCAAACAACGTATTTTATGAAATAATGGATGTAGACAAATTGATTTGATTGTTGGGCCTTAAGAAAATTATGTGACAACATCACATACATTGATTTGACTCCAAAATGCTATCTTTTAATGTAACATATTATGTTCAAATGTGCAATGTGCTATACAATCCTAAATTAAATATGTACATATACAATTCATCTTTCTCTCGTTGTTATTATCCTCTTGAAAAATGAATACATAATTATCAATTTGCAAAAGGTACTCTACATATAAAAAGTCATATCGTACTAAGCTTAAAAATTAAAACCAGGAACAACACCATAAACGCAGTGATGCATTATCATAAAGGTTTTAAGTAATTAGACACACGTGCGAAATAATTTACTATGTAAATCAAATTGTTCATTCATTTCATTCTCCACACCCTGCGAAATTTTTCAAAATTAACGCATAGGCAGCGATTTGGTCACAAGTAATTTTAATATACGTAAGAACTTCTTGAACCGAGCCTAACTCGTTGAATAATGAGACTATTTCGCGAATAAACTAAATGTTTTTTTGTGCAAATAAGACAGTTTTTATGGCTCGCTTCGCACGAGCCTATCTATTCATTTGTTCTCCTATTTGGTGATAATTTCTTACGTATGTCATTTAACCAACAGCTGGTTACAGTTAGCTGTGAGTATTTAATTGAATTATTCCGATCTGTCACCCTGCTTTGTCCCCTTGGGGTGACAGATCGGACAAAAATGTTCGATCTGTCTCCCTGTTGCGGACGAGGTGAAAGATCGAACTTCATTCACCTCCTCAAAGTTTTATCTGTCCCCCTTCTACCGAAAGGGGGACAGATAAAACTTTTTAATTCCTGTTTGTCCCCCCATGGAATAAAACATAGGTATATTCTTAAGTAAGCAACCTTTTATTAAATAAAAGACCAAAATGGTTTCGGTTTATAGGTAATCGGCTTTATGTATATAAATTATAAATATTTCTTTTATTTCTCTATTAATTATCAGTCTCGTAAATCACGAAAGGTACATAATTATTACACAATAAGTATTATCAGGAATATAATAACAATCACGAATATTTATCTATCGATCAACATAAATTTAAATCAGACTTCTTTATAACCTACCTACCTAACCTTAGACCGAGTGGCGATCAACTACCGTACGTTTCCGCAGACATTTTCTGCCGCGTACGACTGTTCTATGGAACTAGCTTCCCGCAGCGGTGTTTCCAAACCAAAACAAAATGGAAAAACCCCTCAAAAAGTGAGCATATTCCACCCTTAAAAGCGGGCAACGCGCCGACGACTCCAAGGGGGTCTCGGGGTGCTTATGGGCGGCGGTGATCACTTATCATCATCAGGTGACCCATGTGCTCGTTTGCCCCCATATAATATAAAAAACCCTAGTCACTACAAATGACCAAGCTGTGTGGAAGAAGGGAGCCGCTCTTGGGCTAACTATATCAAAACTTTTGAGAAGGCAAGTGGCATTGAGTGCCGTCCTCCCACTGATTCCTACTAATGTTTTAAATGGATGGGCTTATATCGCATCTGAAAGTCCGAATGATGAACAAAGTAAGAAATTTCGTCTGTATATGATCAATTAATGGATCAAACCGCGTGATGCTGACTTCAGAAAAACATGGTGTGTTTTTGATGAACGTCATCGCACTACAAATTTTCTCGAGGGCTGGCACCATGCATTAAATAACGCAGTCGGCAAAAAACAGCCTAACATAAATATGCTGTTGGTTATTCTACAAAAGGATGCAGATTTTAATAGAGTCATATCACAACAGATCCAAAACCAATTGTGTCCAACGTTAAATAGTCGCTCAAACAGTAATATTCTGAAAGACGAATATATAAATAATTGTCAAATGCAATTTGTAGCTGGCGAAATTACTATTGGTCATTTATTGGAGAAATTGCGATAGACTGTTTTTATTTATACTAAATCAGTTGGCAGACAGACACGCAGCCCACCTAATGGTAAGCGGCCACTGCGGCCTATTCCATTGAGGGACACTTTACCAGAAAGCGTCGCTCAATGTGCTGCCAGACTGTAGAGTCATCCGATCGTTGAGCCTTTGATTTCAAGTGTACTGGCTCCCACATTAATACTGCTGGAACACAGCCCGAGCTATTATGGCGGCAGATTTCACCTGTGGGAGGGGTGGTAGCTAGCCAGTAGGACTCAAGCCCTACCACCAACCAGACCCTAGGTGGTAATCGAACCCACGACCTCCGGGTTTTATACCCGAGCGGCTTAGCCACTGTTCCACGGAGGCGGTCAGATATTTTATTTAACAGCAATTTTTTACAATTTACGAAAATGTTTTAAAATTTGTTAGACAATTGATTTCGTTTATTTAAGTTTTGACTTATTTAGGTACAACTTTTAGTTTAATAGTCAACTTTTAATTTGTTAGTTACTACAAATTTGGTTAGTAAGAAGTCAAATTGAAAGACTGATTGTAATATGTACAATATCTGCTGTGATTTATGGCACGGTTTTATGTTGGTTGTTATTATATTCGTGATAAGACTGATTGTGTAATAATTATATGTACCTTTCGTGATTTATGAGACTAATAATTATTAGACAATAAAAAGGAATATTTATCATTTATACAACGTGTTAATTTAAATGCGCAAAACCTGAAAATAGTTTGATCAGAACAACGAGTAGAATCCATTAAACCACTTTTTGATATAGGTCACATTTTTCAAAAAATATTCATTAACAATGTTGCCTTGTCTATTTATTAATAGGTCAAGCCGCCACGTGCGCAAACCATACCTACCTACCGACTCGTCCCTCGACGAAGCGTCGCGCGTCGTCGCAGACGCAAGAAACGATTAAAATTGCCAGTAGAACTAAAACAACTCGTAAAACCTTTTAATTTTTTTAAATGCTATTTTTTACTTCACAATTAGATCAATTGTATTAAAAATCATTTGGGGTGTCTGAGGTTTTGCGCATTTAACATAACACGTTGTATAAATGAAGCCGATTATAAACCGAAACCATTTTGTCTTTTATGTTAATAAAAGGTTGCTTACTTAAGAATATATACCTATCATATTTTATTCAATGGGGGACAAACAGGAATAAAAAAGTTTGATCTGTCCCCCTACTACCGATAGGGGGACAGATAAAACTTTGAGGAGGTGAATGAAGTTCGATCTGTCCCCCTGTTCCCGACGAGGTGACAGATCGAACTTTTTAGTCCGATCTGTCACCCCAAGGGGACAAAGCAGGGTGACAGATCGGAATAATTCATTTAATGAAATGTACTAATAGAGTAATAGTTTTGAATGCGGATATTGTGTAGTACTTGTCCAATGCACGTACAGGCAGCGGTGAAACTGAGACCTTAAGATCAGACATGGTGGACAAATTGAATCAGTCTCTCCAAGTTGTTTCAGACTGGGGAGATGCCAATTTGGTCAGCTTCAACCCCACCAAAACGCAGGCGTGTCTTTTTTCCACCAAAAAGAGCGCATTTGAGTTGGCTCCCTCTTTTCGTGGCGTTTCTGTCCCTCTATCTGACCGACTACAGCTCCTTGGTATGGAATTATCTTCCAACCTAAACTTTGGGAGCTACATAGAGTCTGTAGCAGCATGTGCGTCTAAAAAGCTCGGAATCCTTTCTAGAGTCAGGCGCTACTTCACTGCGGAACAGCTCCTAAACCTCTACAGAGCTCAAGTTCGTTCCTGCATGGAGTATTGCTGCCATCTTTGGGATGGTTCTGCTCGATACCAGCTGGCTGCTTTGTACTCTATTGAGCGGCGTGCGAAGAGTCTTATCGGTGACGATACTTTGGTCGAGAGCTTACAGAGCCTCGATCATCGTAGGAGGATTGCATGCCTCTCCGTATTTTATAGACTCCACTTTGGTGAGTGTGCTGCTCAGCTACACGATTTGGTTCCACCAGCTCCGTTCCATCATCGAACTACTAGACTCAGTCAGGGACTCCATCCGTATACAGTGGGGATACCGCGCGTACGACCTAAGCGATTTGCTTCATCTTTCTTGATACGGACTGCGCGGGAGTGGAATTCTCTGCCGAAATCTGTCTTTCCTACACAATACAACTTGGAGCTCTTCAAGGCCAGAATTAACGGGCTTTTCCTAAGCAAGCGCGCTCCATCGTAGACCGCATAGTTGTTTAACATCAGGCAACTTTGTGGTCAAGTGCTAGCTTATGATATTACAAAAGTATGTTTTTATGTATTCTAAGAAGGCAAATTAATTACTAGATCAATGAAAAAGGGATTGAGTATTATTGAAAATCAAGTCAATACATTTTCAAGTCATGACGATTGAAATAAAGGATTTGATTTTTTCAATTTACATTTTGTACGTTTCTAACCATAAAGTCATTGTGTGTTCGGTTACATAAATGATTACGGGGTACCAACGACATATGAATTTAAAACATGGTAACATAGTAATAATACCAACAATACTTTTTTAAATATACACAGCATAATATCAAAAAGCCTACTGTCGATTGAAGGTTTCAGATGAATCAACAACAAACAGCTACTTAATAGAATGTTCAGTAGCATAAAAATATTTTTCATTATGCATGCTGCCCTGTCTGTCTACTAGCTGAAGTCTACTAGTTAAAAAATAACATGCATGAATCAACCAGTGGAATTTGTTTTAACTCAGATTAACTATACACGCGGACGGAGTTCCGGAAGCCATTCATAGTTTAGTCACAGAATGTGATAGTTTTGACGCAAAGGCCGCCGGCAAGGCTGTCCAAGCATTACCCCGACCGGCGCAGGAGTGCGTGGGTCGAACTGATCTGTCAGCTCAATTACTCGCATATTGTCTGTGGAATTTATCGCCGGATCGCCACTCAGTGATTTAGGCTCGTTTAAGAGTCACGCTGACAAGCATGCGAACAGCGCGCGTATCGGCAAGTATCGCTGTTCTTGTAAGATAGCGACTATTTGAACTGCAAAAAAAGCTGCATTGTATAACGCTACGTGCGTGCCGCCAGTGTTACTCTGAAACCAGGCTTAGGGTTACAATTTATGGAAGCCTTGTTTCTTTTTGCTGCGAGCGTTCTGTCCTGATCTAGTCAGGGTGCACTAAAACCATGTTCTAGGATGTGACAAGTTCAGTTATTACATTCGAACGACTGCTGATCTCCGTAATCCTTAACAGACGAATTAGAAGAATTGGATTATGTCTTCCTTCCTTTACGATATATTCCGTAACCATTGACCTGGCGGTTAGCACATAAAAATCCATAGATCAGGCCTTTAAGCCATCGACCTCACGCCTGTGAAGCAGCACTTCAAACCACTTGGCTAAACATGTCTTTTATATGTGGTGTAAAAAATAACTCAGATCAGTAAAGAGATTCTCTCAAATGAAATACATGATTTTAAAGTGTGTCCAAAATTGGCAGGTGGTTGTTCTGTGGTAACATGGTAGTTTTTGCGTTACCTTCTTAAATTACATTTACTGTTAATGCAAGGTTACAAGAGCTGTTTTCAAAATATTGTGTTTACTAATGACAGCAGGAAGGCGTGATCTGGATTGAGCTGTCAGCTTAATTTCTCACACTTTTGCAGCGGAATATTATGTTTCCGGACGGCTACTGTTCGATAATTTGTGTTACAATTTATAGGAGTTTTGCTCAAAAGAGGTCTAGGTTTGTCATTGTCACACTGAGATGATCAGAGAAATGTTTAGAATTTACATTGTTGATTATGGATTATTTTGCTATTACATTTGTATAATGGTATGAGGATGAACTATTTCCTTTTAAAATGTTTACTTAAGAGTAAATAAGATAGATACTCTTTTTTAGTTAGGTACTTTGTGTTAATGGCTTACTTGCAATAAATTACTCTCTCTGTATTTATTATTATACTATATGCAATCCAAAATGTATGTTAGTTTTGTTTTTTAATTAAATCAACTTATTAGAGTAGCTTAGCAAGCTACGGCACATTATTGTTGAAAGCAAATAGAGGAATGAATTGGACTAATTAACGAGCATTCCGTAAAAAAATTAGGCTAGTAGTTGTTGTTTTTGCTCTTCAAACATTAAAATATCGCACGCACAGTCAGTTCATGGAAAGTGAACTAATTCACGCATTGCAAAATATATTGCTGGATAGGAACTGTCCACACAATACTGTTACAATTTATGGATTGTTATTTATATGATCGTTTTATCATGACTTCTTTATGGCGACAATGTTTGTATGTAGAGATATTTTGTACTGACGTTATCTTATAGCTCTTAGAAGTGACATCAGGTTAAAAGTATCGCCTTTGTTTGTGGACAGTGGGTTAAGGTACAAGAAAATCGAGACAGGAATTCTCCATGGACGGAAATTTTAGCCAAAAAATAACAAAAAAGGATGTCATCTTATGATCCCAAAACTGGCTTGTAGGTACCTAGGACAACATAATAAGCCTAGCCATCCAGCGCAGAAACGTGGCTAGTATACCTAATTCTAGGGACCTACCCATGGACGAAGATCTAAGCCTATATTATTTATAAGTATGAAGATATAGCATTTTTCTTTTTCTTGTATATAAACCTCTTGAAGAAAATATAATGAACCCGCTAAAGCCTCTATCTTAAGGCACACATATCCCGGGCTTGACACGCGGAAGTGCGCTGAAGTCTGGCTCGCGTCCGCCAAAATTCACGGCACCTCGCAAGCACGCGATAACGAGCGTGAAGTATCACGCACGCTGCGATCGCAATCGAATTCCGCACGTCACTTCGCTGATCGTCTTCCGAACTGTGACCTGTGAGACACGGTGTTTGGTCTTTTGAAGGTTATGGAATTTGCGAGAATACCCGATTAAAGTCATAAGTATGGCGTCACTGCCAGATAAATTATCACAAACTTTTATGTCGACATTGAAACTGGCCCCTGTCTCCCGATTCAAATAGCGATTCTTCGCTAATTCGTTTTGCATGGTTGTGATTCGATTTTGGCTAAGAAGTTGTAGTACTTAATATAGGTACATGTTGTTTGCTTCGCTGATACCCGTGATCCCCTCATGTAAAGGCGATGAGGGAGTACCGCGGGGTTTAGTGGGTAAAAACCTGGGCCACTTCCATCTTCGGTCCAGGAACAATGCCCCTCTTTAGGGCATTGGGAGTCCCACACACGGCCCTGTCCCTCCCCCATACGGGGTTAAGGTGCGTAAAGCATTCCCCGCAAAAAAAAAGGTACATTTTGTTTAGATTAGAACCATAGTAGCCCATTATTCTTATTCTATTCCTTAGTAGAATTATGGGGATGTAACATAAATGTCAGGCATGAATTCAGCAGTAAGTGCACTGTGGATGGAATGCGGATCAAAACGTATTACTCATTCCGTAGTATATGATTTGACTATAATACAATAAACGAAACATTTAAAACTCATGGTAATGAAATTAAACAGCTTGACAAGTTTTTTTACAAATGTCACCTCGTGACACCTGACCGACAGTTTAATGTACTTGTATATTCCAAAGATTTTATATATAACAAAACTGTGCATATTTTTGGAGTCGATGTTGGTGCCGGTTACGTTGGTAGATACGTTAGCTAGTTGGTGTCAACCAACTCCAAAACTAGGACTAATTGCTTCTACGTATAGAGTCTACTTTACTCTATTAGACTATCTCGCTCTTCCCATTTTTTTGACGTCGTGTAAAATTTTGCATATATCTTTGGTACATTTGCGAGCTTAGAAAAAAATACTTTCGGTAACCTTTTTCTTGTAAGAAAGTTAAATTTTATAAATTAATGATTTTTTGATTGGACAATAAAGGCGATGAAGTCTTTAGAAAAAATATCTAAAAATAAATATAATTCTATTATCTCCTATGATGGTATCTTACTCAATAGAATAACGTCTTAACTAGGTGACTCTGCAAATTTTGATGAATGCAAAAAGTGAAAGAAGCATTTCTCTTTGAATGTCTTCTTTATGCTTGCTTCGAGCGAAATTTGTAATCCAACTACCAAAGGGTTTTACTACCTACCAATTAAATATCTCGTTTGTTGCCAAATGATTTGTTGTCAATGACGATGAACGATAAAAAAATACTTTACTTTATATGCTAAAATAAGATTTTCTATCCAGTGTAATATAATGTATAATAGATAGATGATTATATTGATTATTTAGAACAGGATTTAACAATATCAGCTGTTTCCGTCTGCGTTTATTGTATAATGACAAAGCTTTACTTTCCACCGGAAGATCACTTCACGTTTCATTGCGCAGGAGATTCCCTAGATCGACACGCAATTCAAAAACAATAGTAACTATTGTAATAAAAGAGTGTTCTATACATTATGTATATTTTTTGAGTTCAAAGAAAAAAATTTAATATGCATTGTTGATCTTTTCGTAGTTTCACTAAGTTTGAGGTAATTAAATAATTATCTTAGTGATTACTAATCTTATGCTCCTGAAAGAGAAACTAAAGTTTGGTTACTACCCTCAGGATAGTCAATAACTTTAAGCCTAAAGGGTAGGTTTTAAACCTATTGTGAATTAAAGGTACAAGCACTTGGCACTCTAAGTAGGTTACTCCCCAGACGTATTCCCTTATTATACATTGTTGAACTAACATTTATGTACACAGACATGCTTGTATTTCTGCAGCGCTAACTAAAGAACACCTGTTTATTATATTTATAAAAAAATTAAGCATGGTTTCTATTATCTATTTCCCAGACTCAAAGTTTTCCTTAGTTGGAACTTATTTATAAGAATGTTTTTGTTTAGCTTTTTTTATTGTATTCTAAGAACATAATGTCCTTTGTTGGAACTAGATGGCGCTGTATGAATAACGATAAAAAAAAGGCGCGTCGCTTTGCGATCTTTTTGTCTATTTATGGATCTAATATTTATTTCACGTTACTGACGTTACATAGGTATATATTATGGATCTAGATTTAGTCTGCGATAGCGCATATATTCAGGACACACCCATAATTGAACTGTCTTATTGTTCCACCTCTTTAAATAAAATACATTACCTATTGGCAACAGCGGTATGTCCAAACATGATTTATTAACATACTGAAGAAATACAGTACTTTACTGTGGTATATTACATGTCCAGATAAATCAGACCCTGGTGGATTACCAGTTTGGTTGGCAGGAAAGGTCTGCAGAACTGGATTGTGGCATAGATGAGAACGCCTGATAACAAATTGCCTAAATTATTACAACAATAGCTCTACTCGTACGTGTTGCACTTGGGCTCCCTTTCGTCAGAAACTAAATTATGTTTCAAATATATTAAGTCACTGTTACAAGACTAACGATGATTAGATGTTGGGTGTATAAGTAATAGAACTCTTAGGCACTCAAACATGAAGGCCTATGTGATTAAAAACTTTATAGCGTTATAACAAAACACATTTTAGTATTGTTTAAAAAAAAACAATTTAATGTTATTTTTTGAAGTCGATTAAAAACCAAGACAAAATATTTATAGTGCAGATGGACACTGACTTTTGGTTCTAATATTATAGTGTATAATCATCAACCTTTAAGATATCCGAGACATTTTTTTGAATGCAGGACCTTAAGATTGCCTCTTTGGTCTATTTATAGAGTAAATAATACTCTATAATTATAACACAAGTTTTGATCTTTTGTTATGAAATGTCTAGTGGGAAAATTATGCGGTAACATATTTTAATAATATGCTATTACGTCGATGGGATTTGGTTACGCACAATAATTGTTATACATAATACATTTACGACAAAATGTTTTATGTTTTCTATAGTACTACTTACTACTTGATACAAATGCAGTCAAATCATTTTATTTGTTCATCTTTCAGGTACCAATGTTAGTTTGATGCTAGATACCTAACGCAGATTATTATGATGATTATCCTAAAATATCATATAGCAACACTGAGCTTTTAATTTAACTGATGACAGTCACAGAATAAAAAAATATTACAGAAGGACCACTCCTACAATCATCTTAAATCTAACTAAACTTTCTTAACTCGATCTGCCTGAATCTGCTTGAGCGTGCCTATACAAAACGTCAACGTGTGCGTGCGGGAAATGACGATTTGTTCTGAGCGGTCTCTCTGCTCGGGTGCAATACGACCTTTCTTATATTGTACTACTGACCCAAAATAATTAACTACATTTTTAAAATAACCTCGGAAAGATCCCACAAAAGTATTAAACAGAAGCTCACAAATATCATTAATTTTAATGATTGTTATGATACAATATCATTTGTAGTTTGACGCAAACTATTTGTTGAATAGAAACTAATTACGGAAAAATATTGTAATCAGCTAATTATTTACTGGATGTAATGAAGTTTTAATATAGATATAATCATTGCAATTACAATAAACAAAATGTTGCATTATAATGTAATTGCTCTGACATAATAAAAAAATTAAAAAACAAACTTGCAGGCATTGTTTGATTGATTGTGGCTTGAAATAACTAGACTGCACTAAATGGAATAAGATTTCGAAAATAATACCTACGTTAAGTTCATTTTTATATTTTTAGGGTAACATGGATAGATTGTATCTATTTACTTGGCGTTTTTCGCTGAAAATTACAAGTTATATCGATACTCATACAGATAACTTGGAATAGGTTGGAACGTAACGGCCAGAAGGTAGTATTTAATATTATTTATGTATATGTTACAGCCAAAGTGATCAATCTGGATATTATATATAATGACTAGCCATTATATATAATATCTACTCAATTTGGTCAAAGTGATAAATAACACAGAATTGATCACTTTAACCAGCCATTATATATAATATCTTCATAGACTTGGTCAATGTAATAAATCAATGCCTGACTGGTAATTTTTTAAAGAAATAATATTATTAATTTAAAGGAATGGATAGATTTGTGTTAGGTTAGGTTAGAACTGCGACCCCAGAACCGAATTCTACCCATGTTACTTCGTCAGGGCAGAGAGATAGTAT
This sequence comes from Mecyna flavalis, assembly GCA_949319885.1. Classification (NCBI taxonomy): domain Eukaryota; kingdom Metazoa; phylum Arthropoda; class Insecta; order Lepidoptera; family Crambidae; genus Mecyna; species Mecyna flavalis. Next base: position 17,193,168 of record OX439426.1, read on the forward strand.
TTTGTTTATTTACTATTAATCATCAAATGGTCTATATGTTACGCTCAAAGATCGAAAACGCTCATTGAGCGGAAAAATAGCTCACAAGGCGTTGTGGTCACAAAAGTTTTTTTCAGGTTTAAAAAAAAATAACCACGAAGGCCAAGGCGGGAGCTCCGCTTCGCTCCGCTCCCGCCTTAGCCTTCTAACCTATATCCATCAGAGTCGATTTTCGCCTCCGAAGTTGTTTTTGTTCAAAAGATAGTCTCCTCTGTGTGTCAGTTACGTTGGATGTTTTACTGTGACCGCAATGCGTTGTAAGCTATTTTTCCGCTCAATGAGCGTTTTTGATCTTTGAGCGTAACATATACATAGTTTGTACAACTATTTACACACTTTATATGTCAGGAACGTACGTATTGATCACTTTGGCTAACTAGGACCAGCTATTATAAATAATAGCTGGATAAAGTGATCAATTTATCACATTGTCTAGTCAATTTGGTTATTATATATAATGACCAGTCATTATATATAATAGCTAATTGATCACTTTGACTGTAACATATATATTTGTTTACTTGGAAAATCCACACAAAATCAAAAATCTCATGTTAAAAAAAATATCAGAAAGTTGTACCTGTGGAAATTTAGGGAGACTAGCTGCAATTACATTGTGCATGCATCACGCATATTATATGTATTGATTTGATTACGAAGTAAATGCGTTATTTATTTTGCATACATTAAAAAACAATAAATTACTTTCTTTTTGTAATAACAATAAAGAAAGAGAACGAACCAACATCTAGGTAGGTACACTTATTTGTCCTCTTTTTAACCGACTTCAAAAAAGGAGGAGGTAATATGTTCGACTGTATGTATTTTTTTTTTTTTTTTTTTTTTTTATGTATGTCCGTCGATTTCTCCGTCAATTGTGGACCGATTTAAATAATTCTTTTTTTATTTGAAAGTGCATAGTTCCGAGGTGGTCCCATTGTCACCATGTCAGGATCTGATGATGGGATCCCGGAAAAATCAAGGGAAAACCTCAAATTTTATAGGCTGCGCCTACGCGTTACTTGTTTTTTTCTGAAGCCATTCAAGTTTTTGCGTCCGATAGACATCATTTTATGTTGATGAGCTGATGATGGAAGGTACAACTCCTTAACGGTTAGGAGTTAGGGGATAATTCTTTCAGTATTGTAGGAATATGTGGACCGTTAGTTGTATTTCATGTACTTTTGCAGCTAAGGTGATGATGGAAAGTACAACTCCTTAACGGTTAGGAGTTAGGGGATAATTCTTTCAGTGTTGTAGGAATATGTGGAACGTTAGTTGTATTTCATGTACTTTTGCAGCTAAGCTGATGGTTACCCGGGGATGGGCTGGTCACTAGCCAATAAGGTTAGCACCGGCTCGTCTTAATCGGGTGTGAAGGAGAAACCGGGGGAGTGTAGTGGGTAGCGGACGCTTCGGTCTCGAGTCCCACACACGGCCGCGGGTCTAGCTAGCCTGCGGTTATGGTGCATAAACGCATTCTCCTCCTACCCATGGTGCTTAACACTTAATGAATACCTAATATTATTATCAAATAATACAATTCTACTCGTATTTTCGCTATCATTATGAAAGAGTTTTACTCACTACCTACGTGTTATTCACACTAAAAATAGAAAAATAAACAAACTTTTTTAAAAAAAAATAAACCGACTTCAAAAAAAAAAGAAACAAAAAAAACTACCTAAAAAACTGAAAAGCAAAAAATAATTTTAATAAGACATTCATCAAATGCGCTTTTTGTCTAAGCCTATTAATTAAATTGTATTTTACGTGCTAGGTAGGTACCTACTAATCTGTTTGAAGTCGGTGCCAAGCCAAAGGTAATAAAAAATGATATATAATAATATTATGTATTATAAAGGGTTACTTATTAATCCGCGGACGTAGGTACGTAATCTGGGTACCTACTATTTGGCTTGGCACCGACTTCAAACAGATTAGTAGGTACCTACCTAGCACGTAAAATACAATTTAATTAATAGGCTTAGACAAAAAGCGCATTTGATGAATGTCTTATTAAAATTATTTTTTGCTTTTCAGTTTTTTAGGTAGTTTTTTTTGTTTCTTTTTTTTTTGAAGTCGGTTTTATTATTTTCTATTATTAAAACAATAAATAAAAAATATGAAAAGAATATTTATTATAATGAATGTTACCTTCCATTTGGCGCTGTTTACCCACAGGACTTACAAATTGCAGATAGTCTAACTCTCCTTTCAAGGAAGGTGATGAGACAGTCAACACAAGCAAATATAAATTGCCACCATAAATCCCTATTGCAACAAGTCCACTAGGACAGGGTTATTAATTAGTGCGGTTGTTTGTTTGACGCAAAGCGGCTACTTTTAGCAATGCACCGCTGCAGTAATGGTGGTTGCGCAAGCGCCGAAACGCGTGAAGTGGGCCGCGGAACACTTTCGATTTCGTCGAGCAGCGCCCGCCGCGGCGGGCGCTAGCGCGACTCTATAGGGTTACCAGTTATTTTTCTGTTTATGTCAATTGAATTACTTTAATTACGGCACGGCTAGTCCACAAGTTTAAAGTCGCTCAGCGGGCTATGGAAAGAGCTATGCTCGGCGTCTCTCTGCGGGATCGCATCCGAAATGATGTGATTTGGCAGAGAACCAAAGTCACCGACATAGCTCGCCGGATTAGCCAGCTGAAGTGGCAGTGGGCTGGCCATATCAGCCGTAGAACCGATAACCGTTGGGGTAAACGGGTTCTAGAGTGGAGACCGCGTCTCGGTAAACGTAGTGTAGGACGCCCTCAGGCCAGGTGGAGCGATGATCTGCGCAAGATGGCTGGCAGGAGCTGGATGCGAGTGGCCGAGGATCGATCAGCGTGGCGAGCATATGTAGAGGCCTATGTCCAGCAGTGGACTGTCACAGGCTGATGATGATGATGATGATGATGAATTAATTTAGGAAAATTTGTGATTTAACCAAAAAAAAAATATGAAAAAAAAACTGACTTCAAACAAAACATGTACAAAAAATTACTTGTCCATTAAATGACAAAAAAAGTTATTTTTTACTTTTTAGTTTGGAATTTGGATACATGCACAAGTTTTCGAAGAAAAAAATTCTTATCAGAATTAGTTTACTCAGTAAAATGTTACGGGGTAACATCATCATCATCACCAGCATATTTCAGCCTCATTGGGGTAACACAAACATAAAAAAATTAACGGTCGAATCAATTACCTATTCCTAAAAAGGAAGAAAGGAGACGGTTCGGTCGAATTTGGGTGGTATATTTTTTATGTAATACTTAAGTACACTGATACTCTTCTCGAGGTATTTACGTAATTCTTTTTTATTCGTTGTTAAATGTTTGGTCTATGCTCGGCGTCTCTCTGCGGGATCGCATCCCAAATGATGTGATTCGGCAGAGAACCAAAGTCACCTACATAGCTCGCCGGATTAGCCAGCTGAAGTGGCAGTGGGCTGGCCATATCAGCCGTAGAACCGATAACCGTTGGGGTAAACGGGTTCTAGAGTGGAGACCGCGTCTCGGTAAACGTACTGTAGAACGCCCTCAGTCCAGGTGGAGCGATGATCTGCGCAAGATGGCTGGCAGGAGCTGGATGCGAGTGGCCGAGGACCGATCAGCGTGGCGAGCATTTGGAGAGGCCTACGTCCAGCAGTGGACTGTCACAGGCTGATGATGATGATGAAATGTTTGGTCCCATACAATTTTATTTAGTTTAACCGTAATATCGTATAACCGTTCAAGCGCAAATATTTTTTAATGAATATTTTCTTTACTTTGAGGACGGTTTTTAAAATATTTTTATTAGTAAATTTCCTTGAAAAATTATAATAAAATAATAAAGTTTAATCCATGTATTTTAAGTAACTTTATTTGTTTCAACGTGGTAGCAGCCCTATTACTGGCTATCGATTGGCCCGCGCCACCCGGCCTGTAACCACGTTTCGCGAAAGGGTGGCGAAAGATCTACATACCCGATTCGATAATGTTCAACGACATTGTTACACATTATCGCAATCTTAAATTAACTATTTAAGCAACATGTACTTACATATTACTGAGATCTAAATAATTAAACATTTTTGATACGATACAAAACCAAGTCGCATTTATTTATTCAAAGTGGTTTTTTTTACATCGCATTTTAGCAACGCAAATCTAATCTTATTTTGATAAAATTTTGTATGGAGACTTAACCTTGGAAAAGGACATAATCGTCTTTCCCATATTTCTGGGGATGGAGATGCGCTCTTTTCAGGGTACCGACAGTCCCACATACTGCCAATGTCACAATGCCAACGCCATCATGCCTGGGCAGAACTCTCTATTCTTTTCTTATGCTTATTCTTCACATAACACTGTATGTACTTTGATCGTAGTTATAAATAAAATTATTTCTTTCTAGTGTGAATTCGTTTCCCAACGGTATTGCATGGTTCCACCTCCTCTACAATGCATATCTTATATCTAAAAGATATCGCAATATGTGGTCTAGGATCATGCAAAGTCTAGGTTTACAACGATGATACCCAGGGACGGGCTGGTCAATAGCCACAAGGCTGGCACCGGTTCGTCCCAATTGGGTGTGAAGGGGAAACCGGGGGAGTTTAGTGGGTAGTGGACGCTTTAGTCTCTAGTCCCACACACGGCCGAGGGTCTAGCTAGCCTACGGTTATGGTGCATAAACGCGTTCCCCTCCGAAAAAAAAGGTTTACGACGATGAATCCATAAAGCTATGTCACATATTATTTCATAACATACTCTACATAAAAAATATTCTCAGCTCTACTCTAGCAGGCTGTCGATCAAATTTGATTAGTTTTGCGTTTCTCAATCGATCCCTACGGCTTTTGTTGACATTTAGGGCGTGCAACATCGATGCGATATGGTGTGTACGCGCAGCAGGCGGATGGAATGGAATCTGTGGCTGTAGACAGATTGGTTATAGCTGCTGCCAGCAACCTGGTCTGTCTAGAACTTATACCGGGATAGGACGTAGATTGAGTAACATTGTTATATAACATGTGTTTTATAACACATCAAAACTATTTGACATTATTTTTCAACAAAACATTTAGTACTGAAAAATGTTATATAACATTGTTTTATAACATGTTATGTTATATTATAATTATGTCTGTACGCACCTTAAGATATTTAACAAAACAAAAAAAAAACGTGATTTTCGTCGCCCATGGATGGCCATTACTTATTTGGTGTAACATACTCCATTTTGTTATAACATTAGATAGAAGTTGAAAAAATACTTTATAGGTACAGTCATACGTACAGAACAACAAAATGATCTAAGCGTTTCTCTTAGAACAATACTTTTAAAAATGCACCTTTATGTCTTGAGGTAAGGTTGATTTTTGTCAAATGTTCATATTTTTGGTGGTTTTGAACGCTAAGATCATTAAAAGTTTAAGTTACCAAGTAATTTAATGAAATTACCATCTTACATACTCGTTTTTAATAATTTATGCATTATTTTGACTTTTTTGTTAACTCGACCGGGGATGGTTTTGTTTTTATGTATGTGTGTTATATATCATAACTTATTGTTATTTATATTTGGTTTGAAGCGAATCGTACGAGTAAATGCTCCATATTACAAATGCGATAGTGAAACCACATAACCGGTAGTATGCGCACGCGTCGATGCGTAGAAAAGACATCAACGCAGTAGAATTTTAATGCGACCATTTCAATGAGGAAAGAAAGATCTTGTATCTTACGTACGTTTAAAGATAAGTACAACAATATTATTAAATTAAAATAATCGTTAATGTAGTTAGTTAGGTGTACTAAGCAATTAACATGTACGCCATTTAGTACCGTATGGTACAAAGGGACCTATGTGTTTTTCTGATGTAAAGTTGTATCCAAATCCGTTTAGTAGTTATTATATAAAAGAGTAACAAACATCATCTGAACCCATCCGCTAAATTCGCATTTTATACATAATATTAGAAGTAAGTCGGTCAATAAAGTGACGTGAGCCTTGTCTTAATTTAAACTTAACTTTTAGCATACGAAAACACCCGTATAGCATTTATTATTATAAAGTACCCCTAAGGGTACAAAAAATATATAAACAAAATTGTGCAAGGATTTTTAAAACTTATCTCGGTGGTCATCGATGTGTCGATAAGTGTTAATGATTAATATTAAAGGACATCACCCATTTTGGGATAAATTTTTTTTTTAGCGGCCATCAATTATAATTACAAAATTGTATAGTACACATAAACCTCATTATTTTTTACTATGGCGTCAAAGTCGAAATGTATTTGGTTTCGGAGATATGATACCAAGTAAGACATAAGGGCGGAAACTGCGTAAAGCGGGCACCCGCGCGGTTTCATACAAAAGTGACCCGTCCCGCGACCGCGCGGGAGACTTTTGTATGTACCGCGCGCGGGTCCCGCTTCACACAGTTTCCGCCCTAAGACCGAAAACAATTTGTTTTCAGGATTTTAGTTGTACAATACGCGGTTCACTCAAGTAAAAACTTGTCTTAACATAGCAGTCACCTCCGCCCCCTCCCCCTTTTTCCCTGTGCTCGTCATATCAATGCCTTCATCATCAGCCTATATACGTTCCCACTGCTGGGACACAGGCCTTATCTCAATTGTGAGATAGTGTGGGCCATACTCCACCACGCTGGCCTAGTGCGGGTTGGTGGAGGGGTGCGTAAGGCAAGTGACCAACCTTAATGTCAGATGTTATCAAGCCGCCAAATGGCCTCTGACTAGGCTTGACGACAAATATTTACATTATAGTAAATATCAGCCGGGACCAACAGCTTAACGTGCCTTCCGAAGCACGGAGACGCTCGAAATTAATGTCACTAAATATGGTCAGAATGGTCACCCATCCATTAACCGACCGCGGCGTAGGTAGCTTGACTTTCGTTATCGCTAACGAACCACTGTCACAACTGCGCCACGAGCGCCTCCATGCCTTACCTAATCTTAATAGGTACCATCTTTGTTTTATAATAATCCGTACTATACTAAGTCAGTTGACAGACACACACGCAGCCCACCTGATGGTTAGCGGCCACTGCGGCCTATTCCATTGAGGGACACTTCACCACGAAGCGTCGCTCAATGTGCTGCCAGACTGTAGACTCATCTGATCTTCGAGCCTTTGATTTCAAGTGTACTTTTTTTTGAGGAGGAGAACGCATTTGCGCACCATAGTCGCAGGCTAGCGATCGTGTGTGGGACTTGAGACTAAGTCCCACTACCCACTAAACTCCCCCGTTTTCCCCTTCACACCAATTGGGTGTGAAGGAACAAGCCGGTGCCAGCCTTGTGGCTATTGACCAGCCCTTGATTTCAAGTGTACTGGCTCCCACATTAATACTGCCGGAACACAGCCAGAGCTGTTATGGCGGCAGATTTCACCTGTGGTAGCTAGCCAGTCGGACTCTGAAAAAGCCCTACCACCAACCAGACCTTAGGTGGGAATCGAACCCACTACCTTCGGGTTTTATACCCGAGCGGCTTAGTCACTTAGCGGCTTTGCGGAGCTGCGAAGGCGGTCAAAATAGTAGTAGTTCAGGTGGAAATTGTATAGTAGCAATCATACCAGATCTTACATAAAATGGTAAGACGATGTAATTTATTTCACTTATAGATCGTTATCTTAGGTATATAGAGTATTGTCGCCATACAAAAAAATTATTCTACACCTGTCCCCATTCCAACAAAACATAATTTATTTCTGGCCGCTAACTTTTTTTTTTATCCCAAATCTCCATACAAAATGAGTGATCTCCTTTGTTTTTTAAAGGTCAATTGCTAACACCTAGTTTAAATTACCTCATTATTTCCACCTCCCTGACGCTGAACTTGTGCATCTAGATTATATTCTAAGGTCGAATCCATTATAGTTGGTGCGCGTGCGCAGTTTCATAGAAAAGACATCAACGCTTAGAGCGAACTTAAACAGTAAAAAATAAATAATGTAAAGAAACATCATCGTCAATATTTGTGTTTGTTATGTGTCTTAATCTTACAAAGTATTCGTTTTTTTTATGCCATAAAGTTTGCAATCAAGCATAGTTTTTTTAATACTAGCTTTCCGGCCTTGGTTTTACCCGCGCATTATTTCTTTTTGCAAATATCCCCCCTTTCCCCCCATCTCCGGGATCAAAGTAACCTATGTTCACCGGGGATAGTGTAGCTTTCCAACAGACAAAGAATTATTCAAATCGGTTCAGTAGTTTCGGAGCCTATTCAATACAAACAAATAAACAAACAAACAATCAAATTTTCCTCTTTATAATATAGAAGAAGATGTCACTGGAAGGCAAGGGCTTCTTAAATTTGTATAAAATCATCGTTACTATATTGGGTACTTGCTTAATCAACACGTTAAAATAGATTGATGATCATATACCCGAACTGTTTAAAAATCCAACATATTTTTAAATTGAATCCTGAACCCCTAGATGTAGCCCAAATATTTAAATCACCAGACTGTTGGCCATCATTGAGACGATCAGAGGGTTTCAATGATTTAGACCCAAAAAATTAAGTTAAAAAAATTGGTAAAAAAATTAAGTACTAAGTACTAACCCAACATTTTGTCTCTGCGCAGAGCAACATGTAAACACTTAACCCAAAAATGTCAACCCAAAAAAGGCACGGACCCTAGAGTCTGTGGAAAAAAATTGTCTTAAAAAAAATTATTCAGACCTTTGCCCTGAAGTGGAATATTAGGCATTTTTCATAATAATAAAATAGAATGGATACATGTTAAAGTTATTGATGCCATTAAAAACGTGTCTTTTTACCCATCGATCTTACGCATACCATGTCCAATATAAATCATCTCTTTCTTATGCCCATTGATCTTTTAAGCGCAACTTTCGTACGGTTTGTGTAACTTGCATTTAAGTTGGCATCGCGTCTTCCATTAATCATATAACTATTTTGTTTTCACCGCGGTCTTCAATCATTAGGTTCAAAGAGGCTGCGCCTGTCGAAATATGAGATATGTTCAATTACATGACGGTTGACAGCGGACTCGCCGAAACAACGCGAGAAGTATTTTAGTTATGTAATGAAAAGGTAACAAGGTAGGTTAAGTTATGAGTTATTAGTATGAGCAATAACCCTGTTTTGTTCCACCTCTGGTTACAATGAGATCTCAAGAGATCTCATTTAACCGCATTTAACCTGTAATTTTTTAGGCTTGCATCGAGTAATTAGAAATCAATTTTTGACAGACAGACAGCCCATCAGAGTCCAATATCCCGTTCTCATTGAGGGTCTTAGTCAGGAAGCAGTCCTCGACGCGTAGGACATACTGTCGGATCGTCTGATCTTTGAGCCTTTGTCACTATTTAACATGAGTCCCTGTGGGTCGACCTAATAGTAGTAAACCAAAATCACTGGGTCTATGAGTAATTTGGTCCATAGTACTTGGGATTTTTCATGAATTTGTGACTATAAAATTGACTTGAATTGCATAATTTGGGGATTTGACTGGAACCACTCTCGGTAATGGGTCAATAAAGACCACGGTAAGCAATATGTTTAAAGTCAGATACCTAAAAGCATAAGTATATTTACTTACGCAGCCTTATAACTGGTTTATTCATTAAATATGCCATCCATCACAAGATCTTTTGACCTCATGACTCGTTTCCTAATAATTCATATTTAAGCTGTACCAAAGGCGCTCACGGTGAACATTAAGTTTACGAATGAAAATTAAATCATCGCCTTACATTTTATTTATTACTAAAGTAGCAACAACATGACCTATTGCTTTCGGCTATTCTCTAAATATTGCATTTATCACGTTCGATATGATCTTATGTGCTAAAGAACCTTATTCATACATGTAAAACATACTATAGTCTATTCATGAATAAATGCAAAAAATCTTTCATCATTGAAATCATGTCATTACTCATATCGTTTAGTATCGCCTGCCAAATGCGGTTGGATGATTGCGTGTTACATACATTAATAATAGTCCTTAGCCGAATTCCGGTAACGGTGGTAAATCAACGATTGGTACGTATAGTTAGTGGTGCTCTGATTAGATAATAAATAATCATAGCATACAATATAAAGTTCAAAAAATGCCTACCAGCTTGTTCCTCGTGGTTGTGAGGGGGGAACAAAGAGAGACACGAAAGAATATTTTGCATGCTGAAGAGAAACTATGTACTTAATCTAAGACCTACTTGTAAACCCATATTTGCAAATAAATGATTTGATTTAAGAGTCATGTATAGAGTAGGACGAACTGTTCCTAAGTCCAACATACGGCCATACGTCTTGCTAGACTGCGGTTATGGTGCATAACCACTTTTTCCTCTACACTAAACGTCTAGGCATTACCTGTGCTAATTACGAAGGCCAAAACACTGATTACTTCAGAAGATGTTGTACTGCGTTGAAGTCTTTTCTATGACCAGCGCGTGCGCAATTTTAGTGCTTTAGTTACGCTAATGTTAATAGGTACAACTGTTTTACAGACTGAAAAGAATTTATGAATAGTTAGTTGTTCTACTTTACTGACCTGATTTATCATTTTGGGATATTTTTTCTGTGTAATTAAATATGGTTTAAATCTCGATCTATGTATTAATGATTTCTCTATGTGTATTTAAATATATTTTACAACTAGAAAAGCGGTGACGGATTACATCGTGTGAAACCTGCACAGTAATATTGCAATGGCTATGTAGTCATTATTCATACAGGTATTGAAAAATTTGCCCCTTTGCAGTTGAGTTCGTCAAGAACAAAGGATGTTTTTTAGTGTTATGATGAATATTCATCTTTTCTCTGTGTTAGGATATACACCTACTTTAGTTTCCTTTCTAAACATTATAGTTATTTTTCCGTACGTGAACAATCCTTATAACCTTTTTGTTAAATTATTCGCTCCAAGGTGAAAATCCTTTCACGTTTAAATCTGGAAATTCTTGAGAGCACTAAAGAAATGATAACTAATGACCAGTTGAGCAAGATAGCATCAGTAAAATGGCGGACAATTATCAAGTCTATTACTCTGTCCTCGTTGTACCATAGTAGAAATAGTACACAGTACGTGTACTCTTCGTTATTTTCATACACCGCCTTTCTACTTTTGACCGCTTCCGTGGAACAGTGGCTAAACCTCTTGTATAAAACCCGGAGGTCATGGGTTCGATTCCCGCCTTGGGTCTGGTTTGTGGTAGGATTGTTTCAGAGTCCGACTGGCTAGCACCACCCCCACAGGTGCAATCTGTCGCCACAGCAGCGCTGGCTGGGTTCCGTGCGTTAGTGCATAGTTAGTGCGACGGCGCATAGATACAGGTATCGCCAAACTTGTTGAACATCGGTCGACAGAGAGGGGGAATGTTCGAGCATGTGCACTTGCGCGTGACCAATAGCGCGCGCGAATCTCCCGAACGCCCGCGCGCGCTATTGGTCAGAGGTATGCTTCTGACCAATAGCGCGCAGGCGTGTCAAAATTCGTGTTTTGCGCAATCCCCATCCGATATTCAAGAAGTTTGCCGGTACAAGGTGCGGTGTATGAAAACAACGTACTGTGTACTTATTCTACTATGTCTGTACCGTCTGATCCGAATCCCTGACATTTCGCTCGCTTCCGTAACCCTAGCGTTCACTTCACAGAACAATGGGCGTTGTACACATTGAAGGTTTGCTTTGATAGTGTGTGGATTAATTAGGAACGGAAGCGGCTTTGTATAGTGAAATGAGATTAAGACTTGTTGTGAGCGTATCTTTTTCGTATTATCTGCTGAAAAAGAAGTGTTACAAGGCAAATCAGTATAGGAAGTAGGTACGTTGTTTTCTTGAGTGAGATGGTGTATTGATTAGATTAATAAGTAGTAATGACAAAAAACTAAATAAGAAGTATAAATATACCAAAAAATATTTATCATTAAAAATATGTACAAAAACCTAATTTACACATTTACTGACAAAATAAAACTGTTTCTTTTGTCAATTTTATTAAAAGATGTCTGACTGATAAATCAAGAACTTATTAGAAGTGATGAAACTGGCACTAATAAAAACATTTATTGTAAGTTGATTGATTTCTTATCCTTGTAGTAGGGAATGCAATCCCGCACCAAAATTTCAATTGCTGGATCCCGCGGGATTGAGAGGTTCAATCCCGCGGGATCCAGGTATTTGCGGGATCCCGCAAGTTTTTTGAAAGTCATTGAGAAAAGAGAGGAATCCTGTATCATAAACGAGTCTATAGAACTTAAAATAAAACTAAAAAATATTATTGAATGAAACTATTTATTAAGTGATCAAATCACTAATCAATCAGAAATAACAATTACAAACAAAGATCAAAAACTATTACAAACAAACAGAAAACAACAAGTTTTGTGAAACTATTACTAATTAGAAATAAAATTACTATTACAATCAAACAAAAAACAATTATTCATTATTTTGAAAGTAGCTGCGCATAAAACATAGCGTGTCAATAGTTTTGTCAGCTAAACGGCTTCTTACTTTGCATGCTAGGTATCCAGCAGCAGAAAATGCCCTTTCCGCTTCCACGCTGGTGGGCACAACTGTTAACAACGCATTGTAGACGAATTGAAGATGTTCACCTTTGATCCCACCAGATTGCAACAAATTCATTTCTTTTCTGATTATACCTTCAAGAGAATGAAGCCCCGAAGAAGATCGACCAGCGGAAATCTTTCGCGAGCCTACTCAGTCCGCGCGCTTCCGCGTGCCGAACAACACGTTCTGTATGTCGCTGCGCAGTCCCGCAAATCCCGCACGATTTAGGCGCGGGACTGGTCCCGCAAAAATGGTGCGGGATCCAGGTATTTCGGGATCCCGGTATCCCGGTATTGCATTCCCTACCTTGTAGATACTGGCTAGATCTGGCGAGTAACTCTAAGATCGAAAAGCTACATTTTAAGACGTTTATAAGTCAAGTAAGGACTTCAAGCTAATTTATATACAAGCTCCTGTAACATACCAATTTACTAGTGTAAAACACTTTTCAAGTCATTATCACGCATCAAACGAACACATATAAAATGTGTAAACTTTGACCTACGAGGTCGTTATAAATCATTCACTTTAAATTTCGCATCACCAGTGGATTCGTTTTAGTGTTTCGCAAATACCCGTTCAATTTACTTGTGTTTTTACTGTTTAGAAGTAGCCACGTCTTTTTTACGATCGTATTTTTATATTAATTAAATATTGTTGAAGTGTGTAAAGTTATTATTAGTGTTTGTGAACGTTCGCAATGCTGTATAATTGGGACCGTTAAATAAGTTAAAACTACACATAGACAATAGAATTGGAGGTATTTCTTTGTATTTAGCACAATTAAACTAGTCTAGCCAAATCTAGAATCCCTTATCTAAAATAGAAAAAAAAAAAGTTTTAAATCTGAGTCTGAAAGATTGCGCATATTGACTTACTGCGAAAAAGCTACTCTTATCTTGCCTTATTACTCCTACTTAATATACTTAAGCCAGAATATTTCTTTCAAGTTATATTTTCTTAAAAAATTTATAAAGACCGTCTTAAAATCTGCATCAGAACAATTGACCTAACTCGCAAACATTCGTCCAAATTGCAATAGTTTTGACCGTGCGCCCCACCACCGCCTCGGTGCGCGCGCGCAGCCCAGCGCTCACTCCCGCGCATGCGCGCCGAGCTATTGCGCGTCTGTGTATAATGGTCGGTGGTGAAGTGCTGTGAAGTGTTTCAACGTGTGTGAGCTTTAACTAAACACGATGAGGTCTTTCGGCGCTGCGGCGCTAGTTTTCGCACTAATTACAGGTATGTTTTTGATGGGCTTTCCGATTTTTTTTAGGTACACAGGTTTTTGGGAGATATTATCGACGAACTTTGGCTATAAAAGTACCTTTATAAAAATAATTATAGTTGCCTAATTACACGATACATTCGAGTGAACCATTTGAAAGTCCTATTTGACCATGATTTGTGTAAAAAACATACACTACTATAGATAAATATGGACATTGTGGGGTATCGGTAAAAAAAATATATTATGTATATCAAAATAAGCTTAAATTAAAATCTTTTAAATAAGCATTAGCGAACTTGAAAGTCGAGAAAAAATATTGAAGTACCCACCTAATTGTAAAATGTAAAAAAGGAAAAGTGGTTTGGTAATTTGAAATACCTATATTTGTAATGTTTTGTGTTCAACAAGATTGTGGTTTTGTTGATGCGAACAAATTCTAAGTTTTAAAAAAAGTTGATGTACCTACCTCAACTTTTTTTCCCTTTTTTGGCATGTCCAATGCCAACATACCTATTGGTATGAAACAAATAGTTTTTCTACTCGAAGTATGTGTTTTGAATCGTAAAAATTAAATCTATCAGAAAATAAAAATATTGATGAGCTAATTAAAAAATAAACAAATGTGAAAACAGACTTTTTATAATTTATGCAGTTTGATAAACAAAACAAACAGCCAGTGAAAAATGCTGAGAAGTTTTATTGTTCAGTCATTCCGAGCTTACGTAATGTTTGCTCGGGTAACATCGATCATTGGAAAACTTTTACTCAGATTGAGAGGAATATAATATGTAGTTTGTCGGGTATTATTTACGAGCACTTTTGCTACTAAAGTTTGTTAAACTAAGTAGGAAGCTGTTATCTCGTTGACCAAGCTTCGGATCGAAAAAAAAAAACATATTTTCAAAAACTCAAAATTTGTAGTTAAGTAAACTACGATGTAAATATCATTTCAGTTCAATGGAGGGTATTTAAGTTTAATTTAATTGCAATGAAACAATTTATTGGAATAGCCATGTTGTTCTGAAATAACAGACTATGAATACCTAGTTTATAAAGTTAGAACCAGTATAACTTTCAATTTCTTTAAGAAAGTGAAACAACCGTGTATGAATCGTTATTCAACTTAAACATGGAAAATGAAAGAGCTATTTTATATCTTTCAAATGATAGTTATCAAAGTAAATTATGCAAAGAAATTAAAATTTTCCTGCTCAATTTAAAATCAAAGTCAAAGTCAAACTATTTATTTTGCAATTTGATTAATCAAGAAATTCTTTTGCACATCATACAATTTTTTTTTCCTACCAGCAACCAAATGACATTATTACTTACTTTTTTTTATAGTTCAATTGCGACTTGTTGAGTTTTATGTCCTAAAAATGAATCGATAAGCACGATTTCGTACAAAGTGATTGACTTAGATTTTATCTGATATTGCTAACTGGTGTACGGTCGATGCACTGGAGAAACCAAAATGTGTGAAAATATTATATGAATGTTTTTCATAGGCCTACTTGTAAGAAAAAAGTCACCAATGGGTATCTTTTGCAAAATTCGAATCTTTAAAATTACAGCTATGACTTAAAATAAAACATGTCAATGTACACACAGAATTAAACTAGGAACTGATTATGACACAAATTACTATCGACGTAACATACCTATCTATTGTTTAAAATGTCTTTGTTTTCTTTGAAATTTTTGAAGTTTTTGTGTAGTTTGGAAAATTATATTTTTCCATTATTTTTGTAATTTGTCCCTTTTTTAGTATTAGTCTTTAGAAACAATCTGTCGTGATAAAATTGCAAAAGCAAAGTAATAGACTTAATCGTTAAGTTTTTTGTTGAGTTCAACTATTAATAGGAACAGCAACTGATGTGATAGCAATTACCAAGCTTCGGAATCAGGGTAGCGTAATTTACGTACTTGCAACGAAATGTTGACATGAGACATGGTTGTAACAGCCTCGTTACAGTTTAATGTGCACTTAACTGGTCACAAAACCACAAACTTACCAAGTAAAATTTCAAATACATTATTTCTTACTTACGTTATAAATGCGAAAGTTTGTCAAGAAAATAGAGAGTAAGTACCCATGGGGAAGCTATTGATTACAAAAAATTATAAAACATTTTATTAATGACTTGGCTGTACTAATTGTCTGTCTCCAATTAAAAGAGAACAGATTTGTATTTACATTTATTATTTAAAACTTTAAGGTCTAAACATTTACCAACTTTTATTGTATATTATGTAGGTGTTACATTACATTTAAACTAAAAAATACATATTTTCAGAACAACCTATGTACTTGTCTTCATGAGTTTATAGAGTAGGATTTTGCTAAAATATATTAAATCACTTTGATTTCAATATATATCACAAATGACAATATTGTGAAAAATCTGATAAGGTAACTAGTTACACTGTACGGCAATGTAGGGCATCAAAGGATTACACTAAAACATTGTGCGAAATAATCCATTAACTTGCTCACGAAACGAAATCTTTTAAAATCAATGTAATGACGCAAGTGTAATTCGAGTGCAATATGGAGCAAGGTCAGGTATCGCAGGTTAATTTCCTGCTATCATCTTATTATCACGTAATGTTAAACGCTCAACGGTTACGGCATTGCGTACAAGTGCGAATGTGAACACTTTCGAATCGCACGCATTACTTTTTTGCTCAGACGATGTGGAAAATAAGAAAAAAATACGCAATTAAATTTCGTAGTCTACGAGCTGAAGAAATGATCTTTCATTTCTTTTGTTATAATATAAATATTTTTACGTTTTAACGAGGTGTTCTGTGCTTCATGAGCGCGGAAATAATTGTTGTTTCTTTATTGAATTTATTTGTATGAAAGACAATATTTGAATTTTTTTAAGAAGCCAGCGAAAGCAGAAGTTAGGTGGTTTGATTGTTATGATTATAAACTAACTTCTAAAAAACATGGGACTATTTCTAGAATGTTAAAATGGCAAATTAAATCTGCTTGTAAAATATTTAAAGTATACTCTGGTATGTAAATTATATTTAAATTTTACAAGCTCTTGCTTGGTTCAAATAATAAGTTTGAGAATGGCGTATTGTCTTGTTAATATTTATCTAAATTATAAAACTCAAAGGTGACTGACTGACATAGATATCTATCAACGCACAGCCCAAACCACTATACGGATCGGGCTGAAATTTGGCATGCAGGTAGATGTTATGATGTAGGCATCCGCTAAGACAGGATTTTGATCAATTCCCACGGGAACGGGAACCACGCGGGTGAAACCGCGGGCGCCCGCTAGTCTCAAATATGTATGTCAAGTTTTAGTCGAACATACAAAATAATCTAAATACTATACAATTTTCTGTCTTTAAATCTCTCGTAAATGAAGTGTTTGCGTCTGGTACTATTTACCTTCGAATGCATGGATCACATTATCGCTCAATCACTTTCGTTGGGAAGACTTGTGCGCATCTTAGCTGAATTTTCATTGAGCCATGGGAAAAATGCATAAAAACCCGTTTATTCTCTTGAGATACTTAACACACATACATTTCTACTTCTAAATGATGTTAAGTCGGCTTTGTTGTGAAGTTTATGATTTATTGTATGCTTATTTGTAAGATAAGGTTAAGTTTCATTTTCTTTTTCGTATTTTATGCTTGACTTGAGTAATTTGAACTTTTGATGGAATAGAAATTACAAATTAATTGTTTCAAACAATAATAAATGTATTGTAAATGTTATCATAATCATTTACAATCCGTAAGTTTCAATATCTGTTATTCGCTTCCTTTGAGTGATTTTGTATCTATTTCTCACACTAGTTTTATACTCATATTAAACTTTAAGAGGAAAAGTGTTGTGAATATTAATAAGTAGTAGGTTTTCACTGCAAAAGATGCAATTTCCTTAAGTGTTTGTGTCGCTTGAATATATAACGAGTTATGAAGTTGTATGCATGTGCAATTTGCATATTTGCTAAGCTACTATCACTAATGAAGTAAATAATGTTTTGTTGTACAAGCGTCAGTTTTATAAAAATCTAATACCAGTGTCTTATTTCACTTCCTGACGTAACCGGTACTAACGTTACTATTTGCAAACGCGGTGATGTTTTTTTTTGGTTTTATAGAAATATACATATTTCATAATAAAACATAAACTAGTGCCAGATTCTCTTATGAATAATAGTTTTTTTATAGGTTGACTTACAATACAATACGAGATAATATTGGTGACGTAATTATTTACATCACAAATGGTTCATTTACATCTCGTAGGTTCCGTATGAAAAAAAACACGTGCTCATTAATAAATGACAGTTTTAAAATGAATGTCATTGACTAAATCTTAATAGGTAGGCTTTATTTGGTCAAGAAAATAACTTTATCGTAATATAGCAATCTCTTGTGACTAGTATAAATAGACTTTTCTTTGAGAGACAATTCATTCGGCACGCTTTGTTTCGATGAAATAACTATGGTAACATGATGATAGCAAGTACAGGAATATTTTTTATAACTAAAAGGTTAGTTCTATATAAAGTTGTGTATACATGTAATTTTATTAAAGACGAAGGTTATTCTCACGCTTTGAAAGAGCCTTGCGCAAAATATAAGTGAATCTAAAATACTTTGTTTTCAGTTCAAACATAAAGACTGTTCTTTTAAATCGTTATGTGTGGTAAACTATTAATCTTTCGAGCCCCGGATCACCAGACACAATAGAAAATCTATTGTTACGCGGCACCCGAGTGCCGGTTCGGGATTGAGTGGTTAAAAGAATTGAATGTATAAAATTGATACAATTTGTTTTCATATAGTTTTTAGTCTCTTTTACAATGCAGAGTTGTTCTAAAATCATCTTTTTATATGAACCACATCGCATCGCATTCTTCTCCAAAAAGAGTCTTTAAAAAGCAACAATATTTCTTTAATATAAACTAGTTATTACCATTAAAAATATATACAAAAAAGAACTAAACATAATTTAAAAATAAAAAATTTGGCCGAGGTCTCCGTCCATGGGAAAAGTACCCAGGGCACTAGCAACGTTTCCGCGCTGGATGGATTAAAAAGCTAAATGAAGCAACAAAAATTTCAATAATTTATAAAGACATAATCTCATATTATCTTAGTTCCTTTTTTGTCGATTTTTGGCACATAGAAACCGACAAACGAATAAATTAGAAGAATGTTTATGCAACAGTTAATTCAAAAATCTAACTATTTGGTACCTAGTCTAGCCATACCTATCCAAGAAGCACCAAACACAAATATCAGTTGATATTCAACTTTTTCATTAACAACAAGCTTGAGCAATGTTAAACTAGAAATGAACGAGTATTTGGAAGTACTTGCGTTGCGCCGGTCGTAATTACCAGTCTTTTTTGCGTAATCTCCGCTTTGTACGCGCACGCGTCGAGTAAATCGCCCGTAACTGTCGGTGAAAATTAATCATGAGGTTTTCCTTCTTCTGTTTTATGTTGAGAATAGACGCTTTTTACTGTGGTTCAGTACGATGTCACTACCTCCAGTTTATGTTATTGAAGGTACTTAATTTGTATGTGTTGTGTTGTTTTTTTTAGTATATTAGATTTTTTCTCAGATATTTTAATTTTTTCATTATTTTGAAATTGGTCCGCAATTTTGCATAATTTTTAACTCGTTTTAAAAAATATCTAAAAGCAAACAAAAAATAATAAAATTATACAAAAGTCACTTACTTAATTTTATAAGCTGTTTTTGGTTTGAATTCTCATTAATATCTTGTGAGAGCTATAAAAATTTTGGCAAAGTTAAAAGGTACTTTTTTTAGCTTTGTAATAGTTGTCTTTAGAAGGAGTAGTTGTTTCAGGAGAGAAAGTAACTCTTCTGAAACTACTATTCGTAGCAAGGTCAGCGAAAGTGCCAGTCTTTAGTTACCAAGTTTAATTAATTTTAAAACTGAATACATGAATTTAAATTATAAACTCGAGACTTCAACGTCTGATGCACTACAGTAAGCGTCCACTGTACTAATGTTATTATTTCCTTACGTCTCGAGCATTGGACTCGACCAAGTATAATGATCTAGAGTGCGTTACCCCGCTATCTGATCAACAGTCTAGTGTAAAAAATTGCTCTGGCTTAATCTTATCTAGGTTTAAAACGGCACCATCGTGGTATGAAAAAACAAATTAAATACAATACAAGCCTTCTAGTATGTATTAATAACATACGTATCAAGATGTCATTAATATATTTGATTGATTGAGAATACTCGATGAAATCCGCAGTTAAGAGGAATGTCGGATACTTAACGATTGAAATGTTATGTGCGCCTTGAACCACTTGCCTGTATGTGATCATCTTGTTTCCTTATTAATCGACGAGACTGTTGCCCAACCCACAATCTCATACATATTATGTCGTATCGATGTAATGTAGATTGAAAATGATTCAATCTTCTCCTTTCTTTGAGCGTTTTTCTCGATGTAGTTAGTCGCGACTTGTTCCAAATTCGAACGATTCAAATATTTGGACTGTTCCTGTAATATTCTGCTTCAGTAACTTCGTATGTTGAACGCTTTTCTTTTGTCTAAAGTTCATTTTCATTGGTATCTGTGTTGATTCTGGTACTAATAATTATGTGTTCTGATGCATACTACTACATTAATAAGTAGTTTATTATTTTGGAGTTTGAATAATGTGCCTACGTCCTACTCCTATCTGGTGCTTACATATAGTGTATTTATAACCTGAACCGAAAAATATACTTGTCTTTGGAATTTTGTTCAAAAAAGGAATGCACTTTTGCCCTGTTTGTCAGATCTGAATCCAGGACCACGATATCTCAATCAGGTAAAACCGTTATACGCTTTCGCAATAATACATTTTAAATATCAACCGTAAAACACGAAATGTCACACAAAAGTGACAACAAAAGGTGTGTTTACCATATACGCCACCGCACGGCGTGGCGCCACCATCGCTTTTTTCGTGAAAAATGCTCCGTTACTATACACACGCGTTTAGCGATTATTCGCGGTGTTGTGCAAGTCAGGGCATATCGCTGCGAATTCGTGAGCTGAGGTCATTTTTAAGCACAATATGTCAACCGTTGTTGACACGATTTAATTGTAACTTATCTCCTAAATCATTGTACCATTTCAGTTGGCAGAGAGTTGGTTTAGCTAACGGTAAGCTAATAGACATTCAAATTATTTTGATAACTTTTTCTTTAAATCGAAATGGTATAAAATCATCTGAGCCCTGAATACCTTCACCCGTGGGTAATTAGGTCTTAACTCTTACATAGGCCTTTTACACTACAGGGTATCAAACTATCTTCATTTAAAATGGTTCTACTGCGTGTTTTTTTAGTCGTTGTTTTCCCGCAGCAGAATGCTTTACCTTCAGTAGTACTATCGATTTATGCTAGTAATTTTTTTTTGAAATTTTTTTTTTGAAAATTTTTTTAAACTTTTTTTGAAAATTTTTCTTAAATTATAATGGGAAAATGGAAACTAAATGTGAGTAAATAGTAAATAAACATTTTTTTTATAAACGCGAAGGGCAATGACCCCGGCCGGTGACCGTCCGTGACGCAGCTAGTACTATTGGTTCGAGTTTCGTCTATCATAATCGTAAAACTTTTGATTTAACTAAAAAAGAACTTTATTAATCTATTTTACTACTAAGATAGAATCATTTTACTGCGGGAAAACAACGACTAAAATTCCACGCTGTATAATTTTGACTTAAACGGAACGGACTACCCACTTTCTTACATCTAGAATAACATCAGCTGGGACTGTTGATAACTTGTAATTGTCCTATTAATGTTTTTGGAAACATTTCTTTACATAATTAAGCGTTCATATATTTCCTTATTATTCATAACTTATTTAAGAAATGTATTACATGTTGCAATTTTAATTTAACTTACCAATACCCTACTTAACAAACCATTGTTTGGTGACATTAAGCAACACTTCAATATTAAAACCGAAAGGAAAATCAATGGGAATTCACTCCATTAGCGTTTCCGAGAAGAGTGTTGTTTTATTACACGTAATGATCACGACTCTCAGCCTTGAAACGAGGCTCCGTTACCCGAAGGTTACCTAAATGTAGTTGTGATTGGACTCTTAATATAAATCTAATCAAAATAACTTTATACTTATGTTGTTGCTTATACGGATATGGGCGTGGCAGCCAAGCAAGTCGTCACGTATCGTATCTATTGCTTCTACTATACATCAGTGAAAACACAGATATTATAAAAACTAAGGTCGGAAAAAAAATCAATAGTAATCATACATAATTATTTATGGTTAAAAATATCGTTGACCTTATCCATATAAAATGTTCAGAGCTAGTTGCCAAACATTTGACGATATTCAGAAACAATAGATGGCCTATCGGAAGATGTTGGATGGCATTTTTATTTATAGAAATGGTCACGATAACCTAAAGTAACTTTGTGGTTGGTCAGTATTTATACAAATGTATAATACTTCGATTCTAGTTTCTGTCTTTTTAAATGCACACTATGCAAATGTTAGTTGCAGAAACAAATGCAATATTATGTCATAATGATGCATTATGATGAGCTAATAATAGTTTAGCATATATTTTCTCTGAGGTCAACAATATTTTTGTGAATTAATTAAATATTTATTTAAAATGAAAGCTAATATGGCGTTCCGATCTGTATCATACTTTCTTTCAATATAATCTATACAGCAGCAACTTTCGTTTTTAAATCAATTCATAAAGTTGTACGTTACGTTGAATCATTTCTTCATTCACTTTTTTGCCCAATTACAGCAATGTACATAGGATTTTCTTTTTTCTAACTCAGTTGTTTTTATTTAAACGTAGACTTTTATTTGTCGCATTATCGTAATATTAAGGTACCAGTTAATATTTTTGTAGTATTTTTTAAGTATATAAATAAATGTATACTAGTCACGAGACTTTATATGTATGTACAAAAAAATCAATGTATTTTGTCATCTGCGATGTAATAGATACACGCCTGGTCGTAATATCTCTTATGTTATGTTACCGTTAATGTATTCTGGGGACCTTAAACGATTCATGTCATAATGTGTCTACACACATTATACAGTCGCCCGCTGTGTGTTAAGAACGCGTTTTGGTGAACAACTAATAAAATTAAGCGACAATTTGATGACAGATGATGTTTTTGAAGTATTTGTCATCTTGTATGAGTCTTTAACAAACTTCGCATTTATTAAAACATCAAACGTAATCTTATGTATTTTTTTGTGATCTTAAGACGTGCTCCAAAAATTCTTGTCTGTGAGACGAAATAGGCTGGTATGAGAAGAAGCTTTGCTATTGCGCTCCAATTGGGAGTATCGGTGGCACGCTAACCCTCTTTCCTCCCTGTTTCTTATCCTTATTACCTCACAGCTTTACCATACCCCCTGATCCATACTCTTTTCTCAAGAGTGTTCAACGTATCAGATACTTTATCGTATTACCATTTTACTAAACCAATTACTTAAGTTTATTTCCATTAGGAGTCGCACTAGCTCATTTGCCTTGCCATTTTATAAAAATAATATAAAATTTGAAAAGCATGACTCATTTTAAATGTGTGTTAGCTAAATATTAACATCTATCGTCAAATTTATCTTGCATACACAATTCTAGTCGACGATAACGACAATCATAAATTTCTCTCCAGTGCATTTAGCGGCGAGCTAGCTTATACATGTTTGCCTAGGACTTATTACACATTAGATATCGACAGTTACTAATCATCTACTGTGTCAAACAGCTGATAAACTCGGCCAAGGCTCAGCCGTTTCACAAACGCCGGTTAGCCATTCTGCGCGCGTCCGTCGCGTCCACACGTTTAGAACAAAAGCTACTGTTTCTACTTCTATGTCGAAATTTACGGTATGTGTTGGGAATTTTTTTACACGAATATCGGTCAAGTGTTATTCGACATTTGCTAGTCTGTCAAATGTAATGTAAATAACGCAATTATCGAAAGGTTATGTTTTTGGTTGTCAATTATATGAGTTGTCATCGCTTGAGGCATGGCTGTATTAGTGAAGTTAAGCGGCTGTTATGTTGTCAATTTCTGGATGGGTAACTGAATTTAAAAAAAATATTTTTTAATCTTTTTATCGTAAGTAATTAATTTAATTTAAAACTTGTTATTAAGTCACAATATCAAGTTTCTCAAAACCAAAAAAGATGATATATTTAAGATATATTTTCAATTGCTAATATTATATTAATTTCTCGGTAATTGAAGCATTTCGCATTGATCTTTAATACAAAAATGTTTGGATGCTCCAGTAAAATGTGATGTATGTTTAGTTCAGATTTAGACGCGGCGCTGTAAATGTTTTTTCTCAAGTTTTAAATCACGTCTTTAACCAGCTTCAATAAGGAGGTTCTCGTTCTCGATTCGGTTAGTATATTTTCTATCAAAGAATATATCACAAATTATTCATTCAAAATCAAAACTAATATATGCCTCAGAACATAAAGTTTAGAGCGACTCAACAAGGCGTGAGCCAGTGAAATGTCGCTTAGCTCGAGAATTCTTAGCGGGTCAAGGCTGTGAATTAGTTTAACAGCTATTATAGATATTAAGTCTGCGATAAATAACGTAGAACACCTGTTTTCTGTCGGACCTGTCAAGTGATATAACACCGTTTACTTTGACCCGTATATAGAGCTGACCAGTAATTATGAGTGTAGCAGTAAAACAGAAATGTCGAGAAAATTATGGAATAATTTGTCTTTTGTTCTCGTACTTAATATTATAAATGCAAAAGTTAGTGAACTACTAAACTGATTTAAATGAAACGTAACAGTAATGTACAAATCAGAATAATTTATGTATTACTTTTAATCAAGCAGTTGTCGCAAACGGAATCTAGTGGCACTAACAGTTTGAGAGATAAATTTATCTGCGAGAAACCTTGACGCTATCTTCTTTCTTCTTTATAAATAAAAAAAAGACAGCATCTTAGATTGCTGACAGAATATTCACCAGGACATTGGTGTCCGTAGCCCTCAGTCCTGCAGTAAGCATTAGGTATGCTTACTACCCGTAGTAGGTACTACGGGTTGTAAATAGACATTATATACATACAAATATACTTTTGTCTTTTATTACACTTACTACTACAATTTGCTTTTGCTTATATCCGAGTGATAATTATTTTATTAACTGAATTTATAAAAAATATGCTTAGTGGCTACTCTAGAAAATCTAAGACCTTTTAACAAATGGGGTGAACATGTACACATTTATACACAAAAGTGGGAATCTCGGCAGGTCAAGGTTGCTTGTAATAACGAGGTATTGTGACGTGTACAGTAGCTGAAAATTTAAAAAATAAAGAACCTTAATTCCATAGTAATAAGGTGTTTTTACAGCTTCAATTTAATGCCTGTATAAATAGGCCGTGAACATTGTTAAACATCTATTTACGCATTATGTCTTCAATCGAGTTATAATGTAGTTGTTAAAAGCATGTGAAAGGTGATGTCCAAAAAAAAAACCCAGAGTCGACAGGAATGAAATATGTACCAATGGATTGGCATTAAAATATAATATAATGTTGCCAAAACGGCAATCCTGAAATCGTTATAGTATAGGAGCTAGGAGCAAAATAAAATAAGTAAGAAATTCGTATAAAACAATAATTAAAATAAGTTTACATCATGTTGTTGCTTAATATAACGTTGTTTTAATGTTGTATCACGTGTGTTATACATGATAGTTATCATTAACACATTTCACAAGCAACAGCAACATAATAACAACAGCATATTAAATCACAACATAAAAAAGACTGTTTTTTGTATATATTTTTTCTTTTGGCCCATGGATACTACAATCGTTATAGTAGGTACTGTGTGTATTATTGGTAATTCTGTGGCTAAAGATTGCAAATAAAATAATGATTGGTATAGTAGAGAAGCTAAAAGCCAAAAAAAAACTAAGTTAAAAATTGTTTAAAAATAATAAAAATACGTTATGTTGTGGGTGTGAATATCGTTGTTATTATAATTATGCATATCATTTAAACTTATCAAAATAAGACTTACATTATAGAAATAAATGATTTAACAACAACTGCTGATACAACCTCATTACATATTATCACCCCATTTAGTTCCAAACGGTATTTTCTTTGTTTATTTGGGCAATAAAGTATTTATGATCATATATGTTGATTTTTTTTTCTATCCAAAGCAACATAAATACCAATTTCACACAATACGTTGTATTGTAGTATCTATGAGCGAACAAAAATAAGTATAAAAGTTAAAGTATTCGTTATGTTGTGATTTAACTTTAACCATGATTTTTTATGATGTTGCTTTTGCTTGTACATTCATGTGTAACACAAGTTGTTGTGGATAAGAATGTCGTTGTTATTATAGGTAATTGTAATATTATTAAAACTTATCACAATAAGACTTATGGCTCTTAGCTCCTATACTATACCAATTATTTTTATATTTGCAATCTTAAGCCACAGAATTACCAATAATACACACAGTACTATAACGATTGTAGTGTGTATGGGCCAAAAACAGAGTCTTTGTTATGTTGTGATTTAATAATATGATGTTGTTATTATGTTGCTGTTGCTTGTGAAATGTGTTGATGATAATTATCATGTACTACAAAAGTGATACAACATTAAAGCAACGACAAACTTATTTTTATTACTGTTTTATACGAATATTTTACATATTTTGTTTTGCTCCTAGCTCCTATACTATAACGATTTCCGGGTTGCCCCCTTGGTAACATTATATTGTATTTGAATGTCAATCCATTGATATACATTTCATTCCTGTCGATTCTGGGTTTTTGTTCCATACATTTTTGGACATCTCCTTTGATATACCTATCGTTAAATTGCCATTAAACCTTTTCTGATGGGTTCATACCTATCAATGTCAAATCACAGGTCAAGTGATTTATTGACATACGAGTAGTTACTCTACGTTCAGGATCAGAAGTCCCCTAGCCGCTATTTATTGGTACTATGGTTTTTTAATACTTTCAATCTGTTTTTTGACAGAGTTACAAAGCGTAGGCAATGCTGCCAATATAGCGACTAAAGGACAACTTATGGTGAACAGAGTGTACGATACCGTTTGCTATTTAAAAAGCTTACATCCAATCTGACAAAATGAAAGTATTAATAAATACGAGTTAATAGATATTATTCACACAGCGCCACTTCTCGAGCACCGTACCTATGATGACATTAAAAATCGTATGGGTACGTTAGTATTATTACGTTTATAATCTATGGTATGGGTACGACACAACTTGTGTGCTTAGACATTATAAAAATGTAAATGCACTTATAAAAGTGCTTTTCGCGGCAGGCGACGCCAAGGTTGATTTTACACTTCCATTTTTTGAATTGATGAATTAACATAAAAATATAACAAGTTATTAGATATAGTTATCGAAATACAAAATACAGAAGATACAGAAATCTAAATTATTTAGATTTCTGTGACAGAAGACTACGGAAAGCGAGTGCTGACAAATGTCGTCTAAAAAGAATAATAAATATCACCGTTTTCCGATGTGCGTGGCAGACATTTTTCACGAGAAATAAACTCTGGAATGCAGTACACGCTTGTTGATTACAGTTTTTCTTATTGTCGTTTTTTTAGGTTATGTTTCGTTCGTTTCGTATGTTTTTGGTAACTGATTTGTTTCTGAAATAAGAAAACATAAAAACTACATTAAATTTTTTTAAGATTTTAGGAAATAAAATCAAGTATCCTTATTTGTATCATGAAATGTTACAGATTTATGTAATATTCCTATATAATACAACAGTGCATTTAACTGAATATAATTTTGCTCGATATATTCATGTTTTTCTATGCGTGTTGTAGTAGAAAGTGTATGACTACATTTAATGCATTTACTAATCTGACAACGAAACGCAAAGGAAAACAAGAAAAACGATAAAAAAAATCAATCACTGCTGTTTATTTACTCAAGTATTTCCTTCATGATACGATCTATTCATACAATATACATGTGTTATTGGTAAACAATAGATACGAAGTGCTTTATTGCAGTATTTCCACCTGTTCACCTTGATAGCAATAAAATTGCCAATTTTTTATTCAAATTAAGCGTTGGGCAAACTTTGACCTGTTATCTAAGCTGTAATTATATTGCGGTGTGATGACCTGCAGATTCACTGCCAAATATCAGTATCGCATTTAATTTAACGATATTAACAGTGAGTAAGTGGGATTATATTAAGATTTTGTGATAGTGAGAGTCTGGGATTAGTTTTCACGGATGGGTAAAGTGTTTAATTTTTTTAATGTGTTGAATTCTACGTGTGTTATTAGATAGTTATGCAAATGAAATAATAATAATAAACATCTTTGGACATAATTCACCCTCAGCCATCTAGCTACAAACTAAGCATTAGCTTGTTTCTTTTGAAGAATCTAATAAGAAAAGAAAAAAACAGAATCACACACTATGGACGTGCCGTGCCAATTTTTTTTTTATTAAAAATGTTACAAAGTCTTGTTACTTACAAAATTAATCATTGTTAGCCGTCAAATAGAACCCAGAAAATATACTCTATGACTATATTAAGGAATTATACATTGCGAGTTATGATGTAAGACCACGTCCGATTTTCGGCGGTCATATTTTTTCATATCGAATAGTATCGTTATTTGTAACATAACTCCCCGATACGACGGACATTACAAACATTACAAGCACCCTTACGCAACTGCGCGAATCACGGAATCGTCGGTATTGTTTCGCCCGCGCTTTCACGGTCATGAATGCGACTTTCGATCGAGCGACGCTGTTGTACCGTAGAAAGCATAACAGTGAAGTTATAAAACTGTAGTCATTCACCATCTTCATATTAGTTTACTGATACTAGTTGGATCACTAAACAGTGGCTAGGCAGTTCGGATTGAAAGATCTAGGAAGTTCAATACCTGTGTATCTTGCCAAAATCGTTAGTTTCGATTACCATTATATCCCTATTATGTTGCTATAATTATAATTGTGTCGACTTATTTAATCTTTGAACCAGGTTATTTTTTGATAAGTCATGGTTTGAATCTGTTCTTCTAAATGCACAATATAGTCACCTTATGTAGACATTCATCATCAGCCTATATACGTTCCCACTGCTGGGACACAGGCCTTATCTATATTGTGAGATAGTGTGGGCCATACTCCACCACGCTGGCCTAGTGCGGGTTGGTGAAGGGGTGCGTAAGGCAAGTGACCAACCTTAATGTCAGATGTTATCAAGCCGCCAAATGGCGTCTGATTAGGCTTGACGACTAATATTTACATTATAGTAAATATCAGCCGGGACCAACAGCTTAACGTGCCTTCCGAAGCACGGAGACGCTCGAAATTAATGTCACTAAATATGGTCAGAATGGTCACCCATCCATTAACCGACCGCGGCGTAGGTAGCTTGACTTTCGTTATCGCTAACGAACCACTGTCACAGCTGCGCCACGAGCGCCTCTGTATGTAGACATTATAGTCCTCTTTTTATCCAGGGAATACGCGTTATGAACTGTCACCCACCGTGGGGCTAAAGGGTTATGCGTGGGACTGCCACACCCTGGAAAGGACGGAGTTTACCCTCTGAACCCCCATATCTTTCTCGCCTGATAATGGTATCATAGTATAATGTGTTTCTTAGCTAACCATATTTAGATTGTGAAGGGTAAAAACTAAATCATTTAATTCGAATGTCAAGTTAATATCCCTTAAGGGTATATTTGTTTATCTATCCTTCGTTATACCTACCTGTAGTTTATATATTTTGTTTCAAGGTCGTAGTATGGTCGTTTTACTGTCATTAGAGCCGCTGTGTCGTGCGCCCGCGCGTATTGTTCGACAGGTGTTTCGTTCCGGGCTCATTAGTTTACTGTGACGTAAGCGAGACTTGCAATTATTTGCTATGACGACATGGTGCATGCTTTCCATTCGATGCCACTGCAACGTAGTGTGAGTTTCTCTTGTGTGGAGACAATGTGGTAACTTCTAATATAATATTCGTCAGAAAACATAATCAATTACTTACTTATTGAAAATAGCCTGCTGTCGGCGTTACGCGAATGGATTGTGCGAAGTTATCCAGGAAATGTTTTATTTTTTGGGGATAAAAAGTATTCCCATACCGTGCTGATCCGTTACGACATGAAACAAGAATAAACGAGCCCTTTTCTGCACTTATCATATAATGGATCAAAATCCACATGTATACCTACCTATGAGTCAATACCTGGTTTTTTTAAACTAAAATTCGTTAAAACTTTAGAAAATATACATTTTAACATATGTATAGTATGAATGCTTAATAAGATCAAATACTCATAATTGAAAACTAACTACTTGTTTGTTCGATTGCCAAATTAATATGAATGTTTTTCCTATATGTAACAAGTGAGCAAGTCAGACCATTAGTTTTGCATAGTCTCGTGAATATATTTGCATTTCATGCAAAATTTTATCCACTTTGCAGGTGCATTATAAACAATGACAAACTCAAACAAAGTTAAATAATCATAAGATATTTAGCGTCTTCGCTCTGAGTATAGCGATAATAAAACGATTTGCAAAAATATCAACAAATATGATTTATCATAAAATGCTTATTCACTAAATAATCAGTATCTAAACTGCATTTAGCCAGCGTGGTTATTAAGCCAACACCCATCATTGAGTGTTGGTTTGTCCCTAAGGGGAAAATCGAGTCGGATGGATATAGGTGGTATAAGTTATTTTCTTTAAATCCTGAAAACCTTTTTGTTTTCACTATTATAACCTAGGCCAAGCTACTTTGTCCTGAAATCGGGTTTGGCCGGTAACATAATATATATTTCAAAGGCCTTTATAGGCCTTTTCCTTGGGGCATTATATAGGCTGACACAGGCAAACAGATCACTTGATAGTAACAGATCGCAGACAACTTGAAGAATTGTGAAAATTGCAACACCAGAGGCTTCACACATTACAGTTAAAAAAAAATGTTTTTCTAAAAGTTTGCTAAGCCGTATCTAATCGGAAATAATACTGAGGGCAATTCATTCCAAAGCTAGGTTTTGCGTGGCAGAAAATGACATACATTACTTACTACCTAATCGGTCCATTTTGTAAGTACATTGTGAGTACTAGATCTTAGTGTTTGATTCGTACTTAGAGTCACGAGCACGATTGTATCACGAGTGTTTTGATGGATAGAGATGTCGACATCTCATTTTTCGTAACAAAACTTGTACAGTCGGCGCCAAAATGATCTGAGCGTTCAAAACCATCAAAATATCTGAAAATTTGACAAAATCAACCTTACCCTAAGACGTAAAGGTGCATTTTCCCTTGTTGTTTGAGAACAAATGACAACTATCGATATTTACACCTAAAAGTATTGTGCTAAGAGTGATTTTTGTCAAACGTTCAGATATTTTTGGTAGGTTTGAACGCTCAGATCATTTTGGCGCTAGTCAGTGTACAGTCATATACCTACAATGGTAAAATATCCAATTTACTAAAATCTAATTAGACACACTTTGCTTCCGATTGCCATATTGTTTTAGAGTTGTGTACCTTAGGAAGAAGTCGGAACCGAAGATCGGGATTCCGCTATATAAACATTTGTGTGCATGAACATGCTGGGTGTTCCTAAGTTGTAACATTTCGTTTGTAACAAAGTGTAATGTATTAAGTTTAATGAATTAATGTATTAACTGTTTTAAATGCTTGCTTAAACACACTATATCATTATTTTATGACTTACTGTGGGCCGATTATTTATATTTCCTGAAAACGGTATTTGCTTGAAGGAGTTACTTATGCGGGAAATCGTGACTTCGCTTTACATAATTTAGGAAGAGGGCTTCAGGTTATAAATTCAACGTTAGATAAAGTTTGCGATATTCACAAATACAAGTACATAGCAACTTTAAATTGTTTGTGTACTTTTGATTAATAAATATATATCAAAGTACCCTTTTAACTATTTCCTTATTTAATTAATTCTAAAACTTACTTATGGTAAAAGAAATTTGTATTATTTTAGAGTATGACTGTTTAAAGTTATTTAACCGTTGAAGCTCGATAATGTATACAAGAAACACAAATGTTCTTCAAATCATGTGTGTGACACTGGCAACCAACGGCGTACTCCATGGAGCGATACAGAAAAATAAAACATTATTTAAAATTTGACGGATTAGGCGAGTGCTAGAAAATAATTGAAGCATTGGTAGGTTGGACGTTGAGTTAGGAAGACATGAGAAAATATAAGTCTTGAAATATATTTTATTTTATTTACCACCAAACTATCGCATATGGTGGAGGCGCGATTCTAGCATAGTTTAGGGAAAGTGATAGGGACAGTACGCGGCGAAATAATATTCGCGATCGTTATAACAGCAGAATAGGATAATTTTGCTTATATGTTGTAGAAAATTTACCAAGAAGATTAAAGATGTCGGCAAAATTCAATGGAATACGAGGGGATGTGGAAGACTTCTTGCAAGAGTTTGAAGTCATAGCTAGCATTAAATCGTGGAAAAAAGGCAGAAATAACCGAAGATAAAAATTTTATAAAGCAGTTCATAAAAAGTGTAAGACCAGAAATAAAACAATTATTTATTTCTAAAGTGTATTCGAGCAAAGGTGAGTTAAAGGCGGCTGTGCAACAAGTAAATGAAATAGAAACGGAATCTCGATCCGAGAGGTACCAGTTGGCGATGCCATCTGAAAACTACGTCCTTCCATCGAGAAAT
Organism: Mecyna flavalis; assembly: GCA_949319885.1. Taxonomy (NCBI): domain Eukaryota; kingdom Metazoa; phylum Arthropoda; class Insecta; order Lepidoptera; family Crambidae; genus Mecyna; species Mecyna flavalis. The sequence goes on from OX439426.1 coordinate 17,225,830, forward strand.
CATGGGCAAGGTGATGAGTCTAGCCCTAGTGCGTCGCTTCGTACAAGGGAAGACACATCTACTGCTGTTGAGACTCATAGATCAACATACACCACACCGTCTACTGGGGTTCCTCAGCAAGGAAGATCATTTTCTTCGCGCTATAATTTTCGAAATGTAAATAGACCGGATTATCATCAGGCGAATAATCAACGATCAGATTATCGTCGGTTGAATAATCAACGACCTGTGGAGCTGAGCGGAGCGTCTCGCGCTGGAGGACGGCAGGATGCTGTTGCATCTTCCACAGACAGAACATTTAAATTATTGCGTTTATTTAAAGGTCCATACGTCCACTATGTATGGTAAGAAGATTGAATAATTTGAATTATTTAGTCAGGAAATATAATAATAATCGGAGTAGATTGCAATTAATTCATGTGAACAGGATGAAAAAGTTCTTTAGTAGGAGCCAATTGTGAATATGAATTTTATCTTTGTTTGTATATTTGTACATAGGTAGTGTTTTGTAAATATTAATATAATAAATGTGTTTCATATGGAGCGCTACTGCTGTGAAGTTGTGGAAAATAGAAGTTTGTTACCGGAGGAGCTGTGCTACCCTCCGAGATACAAGTTCAATATGGAGTGCAACATCGCAGCACGTCTTTGATGAAGAAGGGCCGTTTTTATAAAGGTGTATCACTGCTGTATAAGGTGTTCGAATGTTTAAGCATGGTTGTGATAATTTCTCTGACGACAATCCTTCGTTTCCTATAAGGAGGAGGAGGGGATTTGGTTGGTCTCCAGCTGTTGGATGAAGTTATTACTGGTGGTGTTGGTGATTGTAGAGGAGGTTTGACACAGTGACCCTGTCTCTCCCATAAGGAAGAAGGGGATGGTCGAATAGATCATCAACTGTGTTGAGGGGTTAGGCAGAGGATAGTTGGATAGGCTATCAACTCTGATGGTTAATTTAAATTTTTTTTAGCTTATGCAAGGGTTGTAAAGGGAGGTGTTGATCAATCGGCCCATACTCATGACGTATCCCGTGTTGCGATGTGCCCTTTGATTTATAGAATTAATGGTTGTGTAAAGCTGAGATTAGGGATATCAGATAGGTTTAGTTAGGTAGCGTATATGCCATCGGTAGGCTTTTTGTTAGGTTTTTGCCTAACGAACCCATCGCAGAGGTGAGACTTCGTGTCGATCATTATTTGAAATTTAGGTTTTTGAGTTTTATATTAATCATGGACTTTGGCTGTAGAGTTATGTTTTTTTTGTTTGCGCTTTATTATTGACTTGCCTCTATCATGGGTGGCTTTTTAGTAAAAGGCATGGCATATAAGATATCCTAACACTGTCTTTAAAAAAAAAAATTGTTTTCTGATTCAGGTGCTTCAAATGGAGAAGGTCGTTGGAAGCAGAACCACTGCGGTAGCCAGGGGACGGTCATCAATGAACTTTGATGACTGAAGTTGAACCATAGGCATCTCTCCTGGGCAGTGCCTCGACCCTCAACGGAGCGGCGGGGAGATGTGACACTGGCAACCAACGGCGTACTCCATGGAGCGATACAGAAAAATAAAACATTATTTAAAATTTGACGGATTAGGCGAGTGCTAGAAAATAATTGAAGCATTGGTAGGTTGGACGTTGAGTTAGGAAGACATGAGAAAATATAAGTCTTGAAATATATTTTATTTTATTTACCACCAAACTATCGCAGGTAGGTGTGTGGATTCGAGCCCACGGCCCCTGGTGTACTCCGCACTACGAAATACGCCATCATCATCATCGTAGCGTATTCCCGATTGCATCCAGTACGGAGCTCAGGGTCCAGTGGCGTAGCGTGGGTGTTAGCCGCCCGGGGCGGAAGACGATTCTGCCGCCCTTTTTTACAATTCTGCCGCCCCTTTTTTTCTTTTTTTTGCTCCTCCAGGAAATTCTGCCGCCCCCTAATAAGTGCCGCCCGGGCGGACCACCCCCCATCGCTACGCTACTGTCAGGGTCTACTTCGACTATGATCCTAGATTTGACAAGCCTGGTTATTACAATGGAGCAATAAATTGCCATCTGACCTCCGTAACCCTTACAAGGGAAACCAGACATATGTACTTGAAACTAGAGATGTCACGAATATTCGGCTACTATTCGGTATTCGGCCTATTAGGCCATTTTTTTAAATATTCGGTATTCGGCCGAATAATACATACTATTCGGCCGAATACCGAATACCAAATCATGAAAAGACACGTCATATTACACAAGATTCTATGTATTTATTAACAAATTACAATCTCTTAGTAAGTAAAACTGACCAATGGTAAATTATGATGGATGAAAACAAGTTTTTCAGCATTTGTTAGTAGCAAACGATTACGTAAGTTATACCAGCTTCAGCGTTGCCAGACGTCCCGATTTTGGCGGGACGTCCCGATTTTTAAATCAAAATTAAATGTCCCGCGCGGGACAGGCTCAGTCCCGCTTTTCGGGGAGAACTCGACCGTACGTGCAGAGTGCTGAGAAAGAAAAGAAAGGCGCGTACCGCGTGTAATGAAGATAAGTTTGTAGGAGAGAGAGGCTACTTGACATGGCTACTTTTGCTATCTATTGTCAAGTAAACGTAATTTTAAGTCAAATAAAAAAGATAAATATTTGAAAACCTTTGATTAAATACGTTTTTTTTACTATGTCCCGCTTTTGACGGAAGAATCCCGCTATTTTCACTCAAAAAGTACCATAGTCCCGACTTGGCAAAAATAAAAACTGGTAACGCTGACCAGCTTCGAAAAATAACCTCTCGCTGTACACGCTACCTACTCCCAGGAGAAGAAAGATAAACCTTAGCAAATTTCGAGAGATTTTGGTATTGTTTTTCTTTTACTGACCACCACTTGTAAGGATCAGCCTTCCGATCTAGGCGAATAGTTTTCAAATAACAATCTTACTCACAACGAGCGAGACGTGTTGCGACAGGTTGGTTCTTGTATACGTGCTCGACAAGCATGTATTTTGTGCCGAATATTCGGCGCTTCGGCCGACAGCCTTGCCGAATATTCGGTATTCGGCCAAATCACTATTCGTGGCAACTCTACTTGAAACATGGTCGGGACCAACGGCTTAACGTGCCTTCCGAAGCACTGAATCATCATTCTTTTTAGAAATTCAGGTGATTCAAGTCTGTAATATCCTAACCAAACTAGAAACAATCGCACAAAGTGATGCTCCCCGGTAAATCGTTGGGAACAAACGTGGGATTCGAACCCACGACCTCCGGGTTTTAGAGCCCAACGCTCTAACCATCGCACCACGGAGGTAGTTTACGAAATACGCCATGGAACCAGTCAATATCCCCGCTACATTTCACATAGAAATGTTAACAAGTCAATTTGTATCACATACGTAAATCATACATGCAAAGTCAGGTAGAAATCTGACGAGCGATCGCCAACATTTAGTGTGTATCGGAGAAATGCACACTTTCGCGCGTTGCGTCATACACATCATCTAATTACTCCAAACTACCGGCCGAACCAGAGCTCTTAGGTCGATCTGTTATTAAGAATACAGAGGTCTTTTTCAATTGGAAGACGTCGAAGTTTCCCCTATTTTTATACTGATCTTATGAATTTGTGAAGAGATAGGTAGTTAAAGAGGTTCATGATTAGGTAAATAATATTTACGATGACGTCTCAATTATATATTCCGGTTTTACGAGTACTATAGTATAGTAGTTACTGGTAAAAAAGCACTACAGCCTATAGGCTAAAATTATAATTTTAAATATTTTTTTTGTTGTAGTATTCAAAAACAGCCGTTGTTGCTTATGTCTACTACATAAATAAATACGAAACATTTTTAGCCCTGTTTTAATAACGTAATCTTCATCCTCTTTACAAACGCAACATAGGATTCCTTATTAATCTTTGTATTGATTTAAATGATAATTATGATTTTTATTCAACAAGGGCACTCGTGGCGCAGCTGTGACAGTGGTTCGTTAGCGATAACGAAAGTCAAGCTACCTACGCCGCGGTCGGTTAATGGATGGGTGACCATTCTGACCATATTTAGTGACATTAATTTCGAGCGTCTCCGTGCTTCGGAAGGCACGTTAAGCTGTTGGTCCCGGCTGATATTTACTATAATGTAAATATTAGTCGTCAAGCCTAGTCAGAGGCCATTTGGCGGCTTGATAACATCTGACATTAAGGTTGGTCACTTGCCTTACGCACCCCTCCACCAACCCGCACTAGGCCAGCGTGGTGGAGTATGGCCCACACTATCTCACAATTGAGATAAGGCCTGTGTCCCAGCAGTGGGAACGTATATAGGCTGATGATGATTCAACGAGGGCGCCACTTTGACGCCTCTGATCGCCTTAATAAAGCCGATCCACAGGAAAGGTTATATTAATAGGCACTTACCAATAATTTAAGCCTTTAAGTTTACTGTCACTTATTACGAGTATTACCGACTAATATTTACAATTATAGATAATTAACTCCGTTAATTGATCAGATTAAAGTTGGAAAATGAGGAAAGAACGAATCATATCGATTCGTTCTTTCACTAAGGAAATGATAAATTAATGTAAATGAGTGTAGTTTGCTTATTAACCAATAACAGTAATTTCTAAAGTAAATTCATATAAATTGTTTATATTTCGTACAAATACTTCATTGTATAAATTGTTTTTATAATACTAGCTAATAGGAACGTGACCCACCTGATCATAAGTAGCAAACTATAGGCTCTTTTTTGGCCCAAACAGGATTCGCAACTTAGTTGTAGGAACGCCTTGATTAATGGAGATAGACATAGAAACATTTAATTTTATTTGTTAAAGTTGATTTTTTCTTAACTTTATTAATTATAAATTATAAATCAAAATCTACCTGGATTTAGCCTAGAGATTTTCAACGTCGTTTTACTTAACTAATGTGGATGGAAAAAAGGAACTTTTGCAGGCCTATAAAGATTTTAATAAGGAACAGTATGTACGTGTTTTTCAAAATTAAATGAGTACTTAGTTTGAACGTTGTTAGAAAACTTGGTTTAAAATATTCGTACCTATGCAGCTATGCAAAGATATTACTTACTAGGTACATTATGTAATTCTTGACAACAATACTAAAAAGTTACGTTTTCCTCCGCAAATTGCGTAATTGGTCTTTATGTAAATAAACTTATCACTATTCATTAGCAATGGAAATTAATGAGAATCTTACCTGCATAATAATTAAAAAAGATAGTTAAAACACAGTTTAGAAGATACTTCTTGAGTCATCTAGACGGGTCGACTGAGTATTTGTTAATGACCTTTCTCTTTGGGGTCGTGGGTTCACAATTATACTGCTAAAAGTTCACGAATGAATATTTTTTTTTGTCATCTTTTAAAAATTTAAATTACCTATAAAAAATATTTATTCGTTAGAATGTAAAAGACAGGTTCTAAAAACTACCTGTACCCAAACGAGTACAGCGGCGCTAAATGGGTTAACTGGATTTGCCAAATTCTAGACCATGGTGCAAGCGGGCAATAGAATAGCTTTGTAATCTAATCAATAAATACTTGTTTATTTATGTGTAATTAATACAAGCATCGTTGGATAAGTAAAAATAAATTCAAGATGAACTTGAGAAAAGAACTGTGAAATTATTGGACGTTGCTTTCTGGTGAAGAAATAGATGGCCGTTTTTCTTTAGGTGAAGTGCAGTGTGCGTGCCTCTCTGTCAATAGGACTCTATTTTTAAACTCGACTATATCGAAGTTACTCGATTATTCTGGGCTTGGCACATGGTATGAGCTACGTCATAAAGATACAAAGCAATTTGCGTCACGGATCAATCTATAGCCGAGCAGAATCGAGAGCGCGCAACAGACCGTAATTACACGGTTGCTCTTGATATAGTTCAGAAGCTCACGACTAATTTGTCGACAGAACAATCGGCAGTGTAACTTAAATGAAAACAAAACGGTAGAAGTGCTCGTGATAAGGCAAATGGGTATTACAATTTAATTTAGCACACTTATTTTTGGGCATTTGGACACGATTTAGGCTTTCGAGCCATATTACTAAGACATTTGGAATGAATTAAAATAGGGTCAACCATAAAAAACAAATATGGCCAAGTCTCGCTTTTTGCATTTATGATGATACTCATATCAGTAGTAGTCACTTTTGCTCATCGACTAATGTTATGTAAAAAATATGATTCTTTTTAACCTTATCTGATACATTTTAAAAGCACTTGTACATTTGCCGTGACCTCCTAAACTAAAAGGCGCGTGAGCACCTCCCCGTTGCGCTTCGGTCGCAAACAAATATACTTGTGCAAGTCTACACCTTATGACGATGACTTAAGATCATATTTGTGTATTTTTAAACTGTCTACATGATTTGTGCGTCGGCGCAGGTTTCTCTTGCAAACTGGAAGCGCTGGGTGCTTATCGCATGGCTCTAGTGACAGTTCAAAATCGGAAAGAAAATCAGTAGATAGTAGATCAGAATAATGAATGTTATGATGACAGGTTTTTGATGTTTTGAAAGTGCAGTTAATGATACTCGTAAGTTTGCTAGTTTGCGACTTTAAGCTTTGATTATTTCTAGATCACGATACGGAGAATGGATGATGAAAGATTCTCAATTTATCGAATTCGGTTGTAACTACCAGTTTCTGTGGATTGTTACAAGAGACTGAAATTGACATGGGATAGTTTTGGAGTCGTGATTTCCCTGGAATTAACAATTTCTTTGGGTTAACAAGAAAGATGTTCTTTGACAGTCGGAACACAAAATTGAGTTGACAGCCTTCCCAATTCTAGACAAACGAATTAGATTTATTTTGGTTCGCTGCACGAAACTGCCTCTTTCCTGTAAAACGGGTTGTTTAAAATTGTTCAATCGCAAAAAATATTTTGCTTCAAATGAAATAATTAAAACCAAAGGTTGTATTACGAACGTAGTCAATAAACAAGGTGTTGACATGTCGCTCGTGTGTCCGTTTTCACTCGCCCACTGGGGGCGTTAGCTGCGTTGCGATACTTTTACAACATCGAAAACAAGCAAGATATATAAATTACACGTTTTGTAAGTAAACTCGCCAATATTTCATTAGGAGTACTAATAATTTTACGGGAAATGCCAGTCGCTGTCAATTTGTAGTTAATATTATTATTAGTAAAGTGTCGTGAAAGAAAAGTACGTAAGTAAGTAAATTGTGGATATAAAATGAAAATAAATTAAAAACAAGTCGATATTTAAAATTTATGTATTTTTTTTACATAGCGAATATTTTCTATTAGAAGTAACGGTTAGTAAACTTTCCAAATATAATTTATATAATTTATAATACATCCTTAATTTTTTCTGCCTGACTGAATACTATATTCTAAGTATATATTTGAGGTACCATCTTTGATTTTCATAACCATAACGTAAGTGTTAGAATAATTTTGTTAAATTGTTTTTTATGTGATGTTCGCTAATATTGATTTCAGTACCATATTCAGTACGCATTATTTTAAAATACTTAGTTTGACCAGAATATATGCCTAACTTATTAAAGCGATATGTTCTGCATACGGCATTTCCCTTTTTAACTTGCATTTAAACTTCTAACCGCCTCAAGCCATGTCTAATGAGTTATTTAAATAAACTAGAAATTAAGTAATTCTGCAGTTAAGATCCGGTTTAGAGGCGAACGTTACCGATCTTACAATATTTTGCTTTCTTTTAAGAGATTTAAATCATGGATCAGAATGTGTGTTATGGGGGAAGATTTAAGATTCAAATTCGCTAAAACTTATTTTCGCTTTTATCATTGTGGTTGACTGATTATGACTCGGCAGTTTTTTCGCCTATAGTCAATTTTTAATTTCTCTCGGGAGCAAGTCAGAAGTACGTTTCTTTTTTGTTAGAATCTTTCTTCTTTCCCTGAGCTTTTTGTTTCAATCTAGTCATGCCCGCTTGCACCATGGTCTAGAATTTGGCAAATCCAGTTAATACTTGGGCCGGTCAATCGCCACACAGCAGGTGCGGCTCATCCTTTTCATGATTTGAAGGGAAAACTGGGGGAGTTCAGAGGAATGACCATTTTTGGCCTTCCCGGTTTCCAATTCACACTCAACAAGAGGAACCGGTGTCTGCCTTGTGGCGATTGAATGGTCCATCCCCAGTTTGCAGGTGAAGCCTTTTGCGGAAGCTAGTTACTAATAGAACTGATGGAATATTGTTAGCAAATTAATTCACCATTGATTCATATTTAACAATAAAACAGTTGTATTATATATGTAAAGGTTGTGACTGCTGACACCGTACAAGGTTAAGCAGATCGTCAACATTGCTGCGCTGTTTGTGAATAGGTTTTACATACTAGTCATCACAATTTGTAATTTAATATAAATAGTATCTACTAATAATTTTTATGGACTCAATCTCGTGTTTTATACAACGCGGTGATTCTGCCAACGTCAAGTGTTTATAGAGACATGTCAAAAACGGGAATTGAGCGGTAAGGCGTGTTCTATTCTGTCAGAGATCTTCCGTGTTATCCGCATCTATAAATTGTTTTTAATTGTTGTTTAGATATCTAATCTTGTGAGAGTTATCTTAAGCTTAACTGTCACATTTGGGCAATGTTTATTTGGTATTCCAAAGACCGACCGATTTACTGTAAATGGTTCATTGTTAAGTTTCATCTAGCTTAGTTACCAATACTTGTGTATTGGTAACATAGTGAAAAGGCGAGTTCCAAATTCAACCGAAACAAGTTCACATCCAATTCGCGTCGCTGAGCCAATAAACTAGTGTGTTGGTAAATAAAAGAAGATAGTTGCGAAAATCTAGGTCAGAATACAGGTAAAGTGAGTCATCAATTAGGTGGTTGCGCGTGCCTTTGTTTCAGCGGACAATGGTTGCGAACACCTGTCTATGATGCTTCTCATAAGAAAGTTGACGACCACTGCAATTGAGACGTCTTAGGTTAATACTTACGGTCAGGTGTAATCAATTTGAAGTGGAATTGAAACAGTGACTCTGGTATTCATTTTTTTTGTAGTTTCAATAAATGGGAATAATGTAAAAAATTATAATCCCTAATTAGATATTTAATATTTTAACCAGACATATTTTTATTAAACGAAAAAATTAATTAATATTTTTTATTTCATATTTTTGATTTTTTTGGTTATTTTATTCTTTATCTGAAAAGAGAAAAAAATCCTGTTTGCATTGGCCTCTGCCTAACTTAATCACAAATGTCTTGCATGTCTTCTAACATTGTTGAAATATTTTATGCGAAGCAAGAATTTCGCAGTTTTTATAAAATAGAGTTCCATTTTTGTTTTCAAAAGCACATTTTAACATTATTTAACTTCATAATTTCTGGCGTACCTCATAAAGTTCAAGCAACAAACATTTTACGAAAATGTTAAAAATGTTTACGAACAGTGTAGTCAACAGTTTCCCACTGTAACGTGGCGGTAGGCAAATTGCACTATTGATGTAGCTATGCGAAATTAGCGAGAAATGCGCTTGCCCAACCGTGTGTGAGCTGGCATTTGCTCAACTATGCCTGGATGAGGCCGATACTTTTGTTGTAAGGATTATGAATTAGGTTGATGTTTTGACAAGTTTTATGGGAGCTATTTTTAAAGTAAATATGTGCTATAGATAGATAATCTTTATTGCACAAAACACTTTAGGACAAACATGTAACATATAAAAGCTGTACAATATAGGCGGACTTATCGCTAATAGCGATCTCATCGCTCACTAAATATCGATCGCTAAATATGTGCTGTATGATTTATAATTTCACAATCGCAACAAATGTCTTCATTGTAATGTATGTACTCTAAAAACTTTTTATATTAACTGATAATGTGTTTCTTTTTCAGGTAATATTTCAGTCTTCATGATATTATACACTGTGGTCGGTGATACGACCATCATACCTACTTCGCAAAGAAAGCATAAAGTAAGTTCTTGCGTAAATAATAGCTCGATGTATAAATAGTACGAGTTTACGGTGTTCTTTTGTATTCCGGAAATCAAGTAACTTAAAACACCTAGTCTTAAAAGAGCTACCATGATGACATTCGTAAAAACAGAGACATGAATAGGCTTTTTGAACTCTGACACCATCTGAGTAATAGTAGTATTATATTATCTGTGGTAATACAAATGAAGATGTCTAACATAATTACACAGAAACTAAAACAATAACGCAAGTCCATACTCATTACTATCTCACAGAAAATTGACAGCTTGATTATTGTTATTAAAAGTTTTGTAACATCTTGTGTTGTGCGTGCATTTTCCCAAGCAAAAGGTTAATAGTTTAATTAATCTCTTCTTATCAGCTAATAGTGGCATAAAGATGCTATGAAGGTGTTATTAAGGCTAATCAAACTTGAGAAACACTGTCATCCTCTGCTACTTACAGAAGTATATAAATTACAATCATAGAGACGAGACTGTAATAGTAGACTAGAATTAAAATTGCGTGTAATACAATGGCCTACTTAACTGTGTGCAATAATGAATTCAATGATGGTCTGTTCCCATGAAAATGTGATTAATTTGATTTAAAATACGTCCATTTACCGCGTCACTGGTGATTTGAAATATGATTTAGTTTGGTGGAGAGACTACCAAAATTATACCGTCGATATGCGTAAGTATATTTGTAATCTTTTTGTGTCATTTGTTTCGTTCTTGCTGGGATATATTATGTACTTGACAATTCTAAATTTTTTCAATTATAAATAATAAGACTTTGTTAAGACACTACACCTGTGATTTTGATGAGCTTTCCTAGAGAAGAAAACATTATGACTGTAATAATAATAAATTATGTCATCCTAGTCGAGTTTTTCGGCTACGGCGGCCAATTTTTACGATCAGCCAACTACGCAGGATATAATATTATAGTGCACAAGTGAGTCCGCGTACTATGACTGTAATGCTCAAATAACAAGTAAACGCGATGAAGTCTTTATGAATTTAGTAACTTTTCGGAAATCAAAACGGAGAGGAGCAATAGTAATAGTAAATGTGCATTGGTAATCGATTAATTAATTAAAAAGTATCGTCAAGTGTCAGTTACATAAGTATTGGATTATTTTGCATTACAACTTATTTAATACTCAGCTGACCTTAGTTAATCATATACCACAAGTTATTACAAAATTACACCGTGAAGGTTGATGTCTTCCTTTAATGTGAACAACATCAACGAATTAAAGATTATTCAATATCTAATTTACTGGTCACTTGAAATTAGCTTGTTTTTAATTTTGCAAGGCAACGCAGTGTTCGCATAAAGGTTATATTACGAGGCTCTAAGTGAACTTTAAATTTTATCTACGAAGTACCTATTTTGAAGTTCTTGTCCCATTTTCGTTATTGCCCTTTTTTAAGAAATTAATATAAATAAATAAATAATAAATATCCCTGGACATTATTCACACAGCGCCATCTAGAACCAAACTAAGCATGAGCTTGTGCTATGGGTGCCAGACAACGGATAAACATTACTTATATACTTTTTTTTTGTAAATACATACATATTATACATAGAAACACCCAGACCGATACAAACAGACATGTTCATGCACACAAATGTTTGTACCGTGCGGGGATCGAACCCGCGACCTCTGGTGTAATAGGTGACTTCTCGACCATTACACCAAATGGCTCGTCGTATATAATATTTGCCACCTGTTATTAATGTATATTTGCAATTAAAGAATTTTTATCGCAACTATTGCTTGCTAAGGGCAAGTATACTCGTACCTATTACTATAAATGGACTGAAACAGAAGAGTCTGCGCGTGCGCAACTGCTTGTAAAAGACATCAACGCGCTGTGCAGTTGAACAAAAGGTATTGTTCAGATGAACATTGATCTCTGATCAGCATATTACTTGGCCTACATCAGAACATTGCAATCGTTGCAAGTTACACGGGCGTACACAATTATAGATTTAAGTAAAGTACTTTTATGTGTGTGTAAATAGATTTGTATAAATATTGTTAGATCATTAATAAATCCTCTTTGACTGTTTGGACTCGGACTACATCATTTCACCCACGTATCGTTCCAGTTGGTAACTATATTCCTCTCACTGTGGCCAAGACACCCTTAGCCGTCAGACCCTGATCAGTCTTGTGAGTCTGCTTGACTGGCAGTGAGAAAACCCACTCCTCACCTTATTCCTCACCACATTCCGTCTGTTACCTTAGGTCTCACGGTGCAGACATCCCTCACTTATTTATATATTTATTTATTCACATTTATGCTGTAGGTTAGGGAACTAGGGAATTAGGGACTTAGGGATTTAGGGATACCTAGGGACTTAGTTGGTTAGTTTTTGGCTTATAGTATAATTGTTCATGTGTAGCCGGTGCCTTTACAAGAGACCACACTTTCACGCACTTAAATATTTTAATATCACACTATACATTTACATTAGTCGGCAGCTGCACAGGTATCATTTATCAATTCAAAAATAAAAAACATGTACGGTATATAAATGGAATAGCGCAATACATATATAAATTTGCTGGTTTGACTGGTAGAACTACGAAAGGCTCCAAAAAATACATATAAAGCGGGTACTTTTACGTACAAATGTAGGGAGTTTATATTCAAACGTGTCTGTTCCATACGTATAATATAGTAAAGATTTAAATAACATATACATATTTGCCTAATATGCTAAGCAAGCGGCTTCTGGTTTTTGTTAACTTGCGAATTATTAAAAATAGTTTTAAAGATTTTTCTCATACTGGTTTAGTAATCACATTAACACGTGCCTTACTTGATCTTAAGCTACGCCAATTTTTTTGAGAGGCACTAAATTTATCAGAAATTGTTTAGTGTGTTTCTATACTGCAGGCTTTCTAACTGCCTCCGTGGTACAGTGGTTAGAGCGTTAGGCTCTAATACCCGGAGGTCGTGGGTTCGAATCCCGTGGGGAGCATCACTTTGTGTGACTGTTTCTAGTTTGATTAGGACATTGCAGGCTTGAATCACCTGCATGTCTAAAAAGAATGAGGATTCCGTGGTTCGGAAGGCACGTTAAGCCGTTGGTCCTGCGCCTGATCTCTCTTCGGTCATGTCAGACTGCTGTCCCACCGTGCTATGAGAGTGAGGGAATAGGGAGTGCACCTGTGCTTCATCGCACTCACTTGTGCACTATAATATATCATGCGTAGTTGGCTGATCGTAATAGATCGGCCGCCGTAGCCGGAAACTCGGCTAGGAGGACATTATATTGCAGGCACATCTAACCCTTTTTTATAAATGTTAAGCTGGTTACAAAATCGTGTTCGAAAAATTCAACACAAAACAAATGACTCTAGCCCAGTAAAAAACCCTCAAAATCAAGGCCGTTGTATTTATATAAATGAGTGAGTATCATTTATCAATACGAGTATCTAGCGTAATAGCTAAATTTACAAAATCAAATCAATCGTCGATGAAAAACGACGCTGCAAAATTAATAATCAACATACCTACTACAATGTGAATTGTAGGTTACGTGTTGTGTGCATATTACGAGTTTCTACGTAACATACTTATGTGCGTGCTATGATTAATATTTCCATAAGTACACAAACAACGAAGAGGAATGTCCACAATAATCTCGTAAAAACTATGTCCGTATTTAAACAGCTTTGCGAAATCACGTCATTTGTTATTCGAATGATGTCATAAGCATTATTCGTTTTTACTTCCATCTTTTAAAAATATAGTAGCCTTTGACATTTAGAATCGACGCAGCCTAGCCCCAAACCAAGCATTGCTTGTGCTATTGGGGGCACCCAATAGCACATTGATTGATTTGAAAAGGTATATATAAGACATTTTCTTGCCAGATAACGGATAAAAAATCTTATAATACCTTTTTTGATAAAAATTACCGACAGTTTATATTTTGTAAATAAATGACTATGACGAGTATACATAAAAACACGTGGCACCATACAAAACAGGTATGTTGATGAACACCAATGTTTGTTTATTACATATTATACAATGCCATTGTGCTGCCACACTGTAGGCTCCGCTGATCTTTGACCCTTTCATTGAAAATGAACTGCCAACATTGATATGGCCGGAACACAGCCAAAGGTGTTATGTCGGCAGGTTTCATCTATGGGACTGGAAGCTAGCCAATCGAATTTTGAAGAAATTGAGACTTTTTTTGTTTGTACCATTCGGGGATCGTCTCCGCGAAATTTGGCGAAAGACTAGGTACTTTTCAACCATACAAACTACCTTTGCGATCATAATGCAGCAATCTTACAAAATTTACAACTTAGTCAATTGCTAAAACAGGCAAAATTATGTCATTTCGACAATAAATCAGTTGCCGTTCGAAACACTCTTGCGCACGCGCGCTTGACAAAACTAGAACCTGTTTAGTTTACGAAACGCCCATCCAAGTTCAAAACGATAGTTGACGAACCGCCAAATCGGTCCAATCAAAGAAATGCCATTGAGTTTATTGAAAAGGCGTGTTGAGTGTTTTAATTTGACTACATAAATAATGATAGGCCACTTTGTAGTTGCATACTTGTTGATTTATTTATGTATTGGTCTGGTTCCCTTATAAAGGGGTTCAGAAGCAATCAAATCAAAATTAAGGCCGATTTATCATCAGGGTTTTAATAAAAAAACAATTTGACTCTGCTAATCTACTAGTCTACTAGTACTAGTTTTATGCTGGCTGTTTCTTCAGCGTAAAGCCATAAATTACATCTTTGAAAAGACAAAATAAGTTTAAGTTTATCCGTATTGACGTTAAAACAGAACATACCTACACAAATACTCAGTTTATATTATACTAGTACATGACATACATTATGTTGACGGCCAAACCCGATTTCAGGACAAACTAGTTTGGCCTAGGCCAAAATGATTTAAGCCAACATCATCATAATCATCATCATCCCAGCGTATTCCCGATTGCATCCAGTTTGGAGCTAAGGGTCCGCTTCGACTATGATCCTAGATTTGACAAGCCTGGTTATTACAATGGAGCGATTGCCATCTGACCTCCGTAACCCTTACAAGGGAAACCAGACCTACTTGGAACATATTCGGGACCAACGGCTTAACGTGCCTTCCGAAGCTGCACGGAATCATCATTCTTTTCAGACATTCAGGTGATTTAAGCCTGCAATGTCCTAACCAAACTGGAAACAATCACACAAAGTGATGTTCCCCGCGGGATTCGAACCCACGACCTCCGGGTTTTAGAGCCCAATGCTCTAACCACTGTACCACGGAGGCAGTTTAATTTAAGCCAACATAGAATATATTATTATAGTGAAAACAAAAAAGGTTTTTAGGGTTTAAATATAATAACCACGAAGGGTAAGACGGGATAGGGAGCGCTGCTTCGCTTCGCTCCCGCTTTAGCCTTCTAACCTATGTATATCCATCTGAGTTTATTTCCCCCTTAGTACAAGTTTGTTTGGCCTAGGCCATACTAGTTTATCCTGAAATCGGGTTTGGCCGGTAACAGATATAGGGTCAGTTAGGGTAGAGGAACACCGGTGAAGAGGAACAAAACCATCATAACTCATAAACTACAGAGTTTTGTTGTATGTTCTACTAGTCGATAAAATAATAATAATAGTCGATAATTATCAACTGGTGGAACATATAGATAAACTCTGTAGTTTATGAGTTATGATGGTTTTGTTCCTCTTCCACCGGTGTTCCTCTTACCCTAACTGACCCTACCACAAAATGTGTTATCACTTATCACCACTAAAAGGCAATTCGCACTCGATGATAGCTCGCTTGTGTATTGTGTACATAGCAATGTTTACACGATAGTTGCAGCTGGCCTTAGTGCATTCACTGTAAGTCGCCTCAAGGCATTGGGAGTAATTAAGGTTGCTGCCTTTATTCTTTGACGCCGAGGTTGGCCTTTAGTTACATGAACGAGAGAACCAAGTGAGATTGATGTTTGTTTAATTTCAAATGGTTGTGTGAACTTTATACAAAGTATGTGTTGCCAAGGACGCATGGACCTACTACTCTTGGTAGTAAATTAATTTAAATATTTCATGGAAAAATTTAAATCTGAAATTGATGTAAAGTTATTTATAAGAACTATTTTTATCAGATATCATAAATGTGTGACTGACTACTGAACTATACGATATTTACAGTTTCCAATGATATACATATTTTTACATACGTAAAGCATTATTACATACGTATTACATACGTATTTTTGTGTATATTGATTTTATTATAAAATATTACCTTATATTTTTTTCCTCATCGGCACTTTATTGATTTTATCAGTTTAACAAAACATTTAGCTAACACAATTTTTGTGGAGAAAACGAATTTTATGTTGTTCTATGAAACTTCTACACAAGGGTTTTATTTATCTATCGCTATATGTTTAGCCAAGCCCGCCAAATTTTGGACCAATCTTCTAAAATTCTTAGAAAATCATTACGACGAATCATAAACTAAAGACACTCGGACGAACACTTTCATTTTCCCCTGCATAATATAATTATAACCCTATTTGAATATTACCTGCACATGGTAACCTCACATAACGCCACATAAGTGTACGCATAAAAACGTAAAAAAACGATTCCGCGACTTAATTATACGCGAATCAAGTCGTAACGCGTCTTCACACAGGGAGAATGTTCATTGTCTTCCTTCCGACTCGGTCTTTGTATGTCTGTCTGTCTAAAACAACCTGTGAGACAGTTCTTGTTTCCTGCACCGAGATTGCAGGTAGCGCCAGATTATAGGGTAAAACGAAAGCGTTACGTATAAGGGCACTTTGTTATCTACGTAACGTTCTTTTCCTTGCTTTTTACATAAAAGGTTTATGTAGTTTAGTACGAGTTGGATTAGAAATTGACACTAACATCGACATTAGCAAGTCAATACCTATATAGTTCCTTTTTTGTCAGGAAATAGCAAGTCGGGTGACTACTACACCCTTACTATAGATGGCGCTGCGATCGTGTAGATTGCAAATTAATTGTGTTTACTTATTTTACATCATTTTTCGAACTTTGCTATCGACACTCCTTTTAAAATGTTTACAACAATTAATATTAGTACATTTTTGTAATATTAATATATTTAATAAAAGATACAATTAAACTTTAATCAATCTCTTCTTGTATTGTCAAATAACATCAGTATTCGTATAAATGGATAATATGGACATACCAGCAGTGATGAACAAAAAAAGCAAGCAGTAATGAAAAGAAGTTCAAAAGCGCTGTCTTCTTCGTTGAAATGTGTTTATAAGAAAAGAAAACAAATCATTATATCATAACTTTAAAGTGCAAAAAAAGTACAATATAACAAGTTAATGATCATATAACAAGCCACTTGAGTCTTCCTAATTTATGTTTCCATACTTTTAGTACAGCGATTTGATCTGCTCCACTTTTCACTTGTGAATCGCACCACTGTTCAAACGAGCCTTAAATTACCACGACTCATTTAATACAATACTTTAACTCAATTTTCCGTGGCCCAGTTGTTACGTCAGACTTAGAAATTGTCTCAATGCTCTGTTGAGATGTCGGGTTTGTATACAACAGTTGAATAATTTTATTACCGTTTATATCAACGACGTGCGGCGTGTGGAGTTAATGTACAGCATGTGAAGTGGATTTCGTCACTTGTGAATTTTAACTTTCTTTAATCTAAGCACTACTAATCCGTACTAGTATTACGAATGCAAAAGAATGAACGTTCCGTTTTAATGTTAAAATAGCTGATTGGATTTCAAAGAATTTGGTGTACAGATAAATAAGACATTGGGACTATTCATATCCCGGAAAACTTGATGTTTTCACAGAGTAGCGGTAAAATACTGGCCTGAAAGAGTTTGTTATGCTATTACTAACTTTTTGGCATTACCGTTTAATGAACAGCAAAAAAATTATATCCGACAAATATTGGTGAAGCGCGACGGTATCAAGTTATCATGTTTATTCATAACACATTTTCTAACGTCTATTTGCAACAAAATGGTCTTTATTGTGTATCAACAAGCCTTTAAGTTGCATAAACGGGAAAATATCGGAACAAAATCTAACTGTCAAGAGTAAATCCTTTCACCTTATAAAGCTAACATAATTAGTTCCGACAAAAATATGCCGAGCTAAGTCGGAAATTTGGATGACATTTTTGTGTATAATTATCACTTTCATTATCTATAAAAGTTTGTGGTTACTGCTCTTGTTTGCCGTAGTAGACAAAAAACTTCAATATTCTAGCTAAGTTTCCGCTACTGTGACCAGTTACTAACTAATAAGAAGATAAACTCTGAAATCCTTACAAAACTCATTGGAACCCTAATAAAATATAACTGAACCATGATTTACAGGTCACGGGAGTATAAATAAGTATTAGTAACTAACACGCAATTGAAATCTTTTCATTCGACATGGGATTAATCAAATCCAGGGCAAAATAGTCACTTTGCTAAAGAGGTAATCGTAAGTATATTTAAATAACAACAACTTTTTCATACAAAATTCATTTGAACGCAGGAATGTCAAAACAGATCCTAGATGCGTAGGCGCAGGATTATTGAGTCGGCGTGGGCGGAACAATTCAGGTGCAATTCACCGGTTCCGTTTGGAATAACTTACGAGAAGGATATATTCAATTCAACAACGAATTAGTCAAGATCGTCCTATCAAAATTGGTAAAGGTTAAAAGTCACATATCGAAGTTTTTTTAAAAGAACCGAGGATATCATCATTATCGAATATTTTGTTTTGTTTTTATGGTGTATAGAAAATATTATTATATTTACTTGGACATTTAAATATACGTAACGTCTTCTAGCCCTACTTTTCGAGGGCTAGTAAGCTATATTGTTAATATACAAATAAACATACACAGAAAGACAAAAAGATATCACACTAATATAATATTTTGTCCCGGGTGAGATCCGAACATTCGACTTCTAGCGTATGCGCTAGAGGCAGGGTCAATTTGATGACTAATTACTAACAAAACGTTAACTTTAGCATTTGTATACCAAATAATTTCACCATTCGTATCTTACATCGAATTAAAAGAATTAAGTATGTCACGATTATTTCGTAATGAGGTATTTTGAGCCGTCCCTAAATTAGCAATAGTGTACAAGCTCATAATTATGTTCTTGTCAATTTGAACTGTCCCGATAATATTGCGAAGTGTAATTTTTTATTAGCACCTAGTTACTTCTGTCCTTGTTAATATAGGCTCAATGTCTTTGCACCAGACCGCGGCGCTAAGAGAAAGACAGCAGTAATGTTTTCTTAAATCGATCTTTGCATTGATAAGGATTTCTGGACAAATAGATACTTCCCCATCCAGACCCAAATGTTCTTAGTAGGTACTTTTACGTGGTACTGGAGAAGAGCTGTAGGAAATACACAAATAATACTTGTCCCAAACAAACATAGATGTTGTCTCATACTAAATAAAGATGTTTCTGGGTTTAATGTAAACTTTGATTGGATGAGTTGATTCTAAACTTTTATTAGTAAGACTTTGAGTGTCATAATTTTATAAAATATTGGTGATTCTAATTCTAAACACATGATTAAGCAATTTTGAAGTTTGTTTATCATAGAGCTGTTTTTGATATTAAGAGAAACTATATTTGCTATCTAAATCATTATCTAATGTAATCAGAGAAGAGTGATAAGATCCTAAAACCTAAAAAATGTTTTATAATAAAATCAGTGGTTGTTATAAAAACCTAACAAAATAGGGTCATGAACGCTAATTACTCACATACTCGATATTTGTATTACTACTGATAAATAATTTTCACATTTCGCAAGCAGATGTCAAATTAATGTTAAACGTGAATAATACTTGAATACGATTATATTATCATGATTAATAAAGGTAGGCGCACAGAGGCCGACTCCCACTTTATTTGGAATAATATTAATAAGTCACGCGTATATATGAAAGGGCTTAGTATCAAAAGAGAGTAGTAAAATCTGACGCAGGTAAATATATCATACTTTTGCATAATTTATTGTGTAATGCATTGATTAATTTCTACTTACAAAGATAATGTGAGATTTTTAACGCAACATATTATTAGATTATATAAAATATCTTACAAAATGTTGAACGGTTTTATAAAACATTTATGTAGTTCCTGATTAAAAATGTACCCATGGTAAATGTGTACCTAAAGTTTGCAATTGTATTAAGTGGAGTGGTTTAGGTGCATAATTATCTATTCAAGGATTATCATTCTTACAACATTGGAATTTCCTATAAAAATATATCTTTGGCAACACAAGTACCATCACATTTATATACCAATGGTGCAGTGGGCGTCAAAATAATTGACCAATGCTTCATAAAGTTCAATGTCAAAAAAATAAGGCTGAGCAATCGACTTGTTTGTATCTAAATCGACTCTAATTAAGCTAAATATATTTTAAATTAGTTTTGTCTGTCTGCCCTTATTTGAAGCTCTCGTGCTGAGCTAAACAATTATGCATCATTTGGACTACGATGCATTTTCTCGTGACGTTCAAATCCTAACTTTGGTTGGTTAATTTAGGCAATCAGACCTTTTTAGTTCCACTCAATTTGGCCGCCTTTTTCGTTTGCATTTTAAACGTATTTCTAATTATTCTCTTTACTTCCTGTTTACGCAATTGCGTTCATTTAGAGCGACCTTAGTTTTTATTCGGAGACTTAGTGATGTTTTGATTGATAGTAATTGTACTTGAATACATATTCACGGTAGCGATGATTTAATCAGTCATTTGAAGATGTCATTAACCTTTATAGGAGGAACAAAATCTTTCCAAACCTTTTTTGTCTCATTTGTTTAGCATCCTAAGTAGCAAATTGAATTGGGTTGTCTTCAACATACTTGGTTCAGTTTTTAACACTTAGGGACTCGTGCCTTAATTTGTAATACCACACTCGCTACCGGGTACAACGGGCACTACAATATCACGTGTTTATTTCAAAACTGCTCAATAAAAGTGAGTAAAATATCTCGAATAAAAATGTACAGTCAAAAGCACGTCAGACGTAACACTTTGGACTTTGTACCGCTCTTATGTCGGGGGCATAAGTGCTATTATCGAACTGCAAGTGTTAACCGTGATGTGCTGTTGACCGTACATAATGTCATAAAGACGTTTGTTCTGGGTGAGGTTTGATTCAGCTACTGGCACAGGGTGAGGTCACTGTATTCCTGTTGGTCTTCAAAACAGGTAAAAGGTTGGTCATTGACTTTGGTCAGGAGGAAACCGTGACGTATGATTGTGTATTTTTATAACAAAAGTTAGCGGAACCAAAAGTTTTCATATGTATAAGTTGTTCTAAATCGCATCCTATCCTACTAATATTATAAATGCGAAAGTCTGGATGTTTGGATGTTTGTTTGTTCCTCAATCACGCCTAAACGGCTGAACGGATCTAGATGAAAGGCACACGTATACTTTATAACCCGGATTAGGACATAGGCTATAAAATTCCTACAGGAAACGTCTCATTCCCGCGGGAATAACAATTTTGAAACTACTGAATCGATTTGAATAATTCTTTCACTGTTGGAAAGCTACACTATCCCGGTGAACATAGGGTACTTTTAATCCCGGAAATGTGGGGGAAGGGGGATATTTAAAAAAAGAGATTACGCGCGGGTGAAACCGTGGGCGGAAGGCTAGTTAAAATATATTTTGGAAATAATCGTTTACTTCCAACCTATGGGCTTTGAAAACGATGGTCAAATAAACCGTTATATCTATAAAACATAAACAAAATTATATTATATTTATTCTCTCTTTGCAATGTTAAAATTAAGCAAACATTTAACCATCACAATACTCGTACATACATGGATAATTTTTCTACTTTTTTTTTGTAATAATTTTTACCAAATAGGTACTCCGTTAATTAGATATAGAGGAAACTGTCAGAGACAGTTAAAATCATTTATATAATTTAAGTAAGCTTTAAAAACAAAAAAATTAACTGTGTAACAATATTTCTAAATACACAAAATATTTTCATCTCGAATAAAATACTCCTTCGTCCTTTCTCAATAAAAATTCACTTAACTTATTGCCACACGAATGGACAGGCATAACTTTATCTGATTTTGACTTTTGTATATGTTTTGGGTCTGAGAATACCATAGAGATCTAAAATAACTGTTATCTGTGGAGAATACTTTACGCGATGTATCATCAAGATTTACCTTATCTTAATGCTAATTTAAAACGTTATTGCCATTGAATAATTATCTATGGATGTCAAGGTTGATGAAGCCCTTTAGGCTTAATTTTTGCATAATGTATTATTTTTTGTTGATCTGATGTACATTACGTAACTTGTAGCCATGATCTTGTTATTGAACTAGCGACCCTCCTCGGCTTCGCACGGATGCAATGGTGTTTCTCTACTATATTATGCTTATGAACCTTCCTTTTGAATCACTCTATCTATAAAAAACAAACCGCATCAAAATCCGTTGCGTAGTTTTAAAGATCTAAGCATACATAGGGACAGACAGCGGGAAGCGACTTTGCTTTATACTATGTAGTGATACCACAGATTATTAAATTGTTACTAGTGATATTAATGTTCAATCAATGAATCAGTAAAAAAATACAATAAAAATGTCACAATGGTTTTTCGGATTCTAAAAGAAAAGAAACTTGTGCTTTTAAAATGCAATAAAGCCTAGACTAAAAATATTTGGTCTGCAAAGTAGATCTTTTCAAATTGTTGCAAAACAGGACAACCTGACCACACCTTTAGAGTGGTGCTAGATCAATGACCTTACAAAGTTTGACCAAATCAAAGAAAAGAAAAACAAAATATTTTTTATAATACAAAAGCAAATTTCACACAAAATATAGAGAATAAAGCAGAGCTTTTCTATCTTCGGCATGAATTTGTATAACATGATTTTTTTTCTCTCAACAATGAAGATATTATAATTTATAATTTCACAATATTACTTTTCAACCATTTTGTAATAATAATGTCATATAATATTGTAAAGGTCTATATTGTTGTAGGTGTTAAAGTGAATCCAATTTAAAATAATAAAATTGTCCATAAATATTTTTCAAGGTTTTAATATTCTATTCTACCTACTTAGTTATTTTTTGCATTTAAGTATAACAGATCGGTTATATTAGCAAAGTGGAATTTGGTCTTACATTTTCCTGTACTTTGCTAACCTTAAGGTTTCGATGATAAATCATTTCACAATATTTAAAGGATAACATTTTTGAATGAATTTGAAGTGTGACTGTGTATTTTACTGAGTTTGGTGATAGTTACGCAATCGAGGTTATAAAAAACGTAACAGTTTGGTGTTATACGCTATGAACACAAGCTGAAAAATAAAATACTAATTTTCTGTGTGTTTAGTTTATTAATATACATAAATGTAAAGCTTTTTTTCATCCCACCATCTCGGAAAGAGTATTTTTAATCTTCAATATCTGAGTGGAAAAGCCGTTTTTATTCTCTAGAGGATAAAGTAAATTGAATTTAGAACATCGTGTGCACTAAGTTTGTGAATTAAAAAAAACATTAAACCTATTTACTGCTACCTCTATGGTGCCGAATATATCATACAACTTTTTTTTAATTTGTTAAAAACTCAGACTCGGAACCTTCTTGGTGTTCTTTTTAACTATCTTGTGATTGTAAACGTTTTTTTTTTGCATTTAGTCATTTCCTCGCTGAGGTGGAATGAAAAGTTACGTGTTGCACTCGAGTGCAAAGATTTTTCACCTCGTGCTCTTTTGATTCCCTCGCTAACGCTCAGGATTCTAATTTTGAATCACTCGCTGCGCTCGTGATTCAATTTTAGAATCTTTCGCTTGGTCGGTCATCAAAATTGAACACGCGGTTAAAAAGCAACTTTGCACTCTTGTATAACAAATAACTATTATTTACTCAATTATATTTTAGTAAGTTGTTCATTTTACATACTAAGTATCTTATAATTGTATTCAATTTTTATGAATGTACCTACATACGTCTTCATGGTACAGTCAAAAGCACGTCAGACGTAACACTTTGGACTTTGTACCACTCTTATGTCGGGGGCATAAGTGCTATTATCAAACTGCAAGTGTTAACCGTGATGTGCTGTTGACCGTACATAATAATAAATACCAGGAAAAGGTTTATTTTATACGAGGTTTTAGGGCCCAACTTTTCGTAAAGTTCTTTACGATATTTACCAGCCATAATGGCAAAATCAATTAAAAAAACAATCTTTTAAATATAACTGTTCTTATAAACAGATAATTTTTTTTTAAATATCTTTAAAAAATAATTATAGGTATAATACTAGGTAAAAGCAATTGTAATCAATTGTAATAATAATAATATTACTCAACGACTGCCTTATTTTTCATATTATACAATTATCAGATTAGTATCGCACCTAATGAAGACAACATTTAAGAAAGGTCCTTACCCCCTTAAAAAGTACCTTAGGGTTCGTTGGCTTCCATCTACCTGAGACGACGGTTTAACGGTTTTAGCGTGACCCGAGGTTTGGTTTTATTTTGCAACTTCGATATAAGTTCGACAGGTTCGTAAATGTACCAATTTGGAGAGATATTATCTACAAGTACGTCTTCGAATAACCGTTTATTTAAAAATACCACCAGAGTATTTAATGACGGAAACTATTAAAATTTTTTTACCTTTTCAGATAAGCAGAATTTATTATCTAATGCCTTGCAAAATGTTTCTTCTGCAAAAATAAACAGATACTGCGTTTTTTACAAGGCATAATTTCATCCATCCTATATTTTATTATGCGGCTGATGTCTGTACACGCGTACAAATTTTTCATGCTCATGTTAAGTGTTCATAAAAACAAACATTTATCCCAAAGCTTCTATTACTTTTCTTGCGCGATGCAGGATTCTACACTTATTTGGAATCGCAGGTCAGTGCCTTCTGCTATCATTGTTAACTTTATAACTTTTGTATGCGAGTGGGTACTCGCATACAAAAGTTAACACTGGATGTTTGCCGATCAAGTTAGAGAGGTCGCCACTAACTTAATTGATTTTTATTTCAAAAACAAACAATATCTTTTATTATGTTTCTTGGACAACTTTATTGCGTGTGCAATAACACGCAACGAAGTTATAAATAATAATAAATTACAAAGAATCGTGATACAACTAAAACGCATGTCAGGGTTAGGAAGGAGTTTTTTTTCTATAATTTATATTCCAAGTAGAGTGCGAGAAGGCACAGTTAAAAATACCGACCTTGCTTGCATCCTGCGTTTTCTCTCGTATTTTAATTGCTAATTGCCAACAAAACAAGTAAGCGGAGTTATGATATTAAATGTCTGCCTATTAATACCCGATTAGAGATCAAAATTCTACATAGTCCAAATTAGCTTATCGTTACGAAGCGGGTTAATTTTTTAAATGTCACGTGTCACGCAGGTATCGCACTGTGGTCTGGATCTTGAGGGATACTTAGCCAGAAAGCATCGTTTATTGCTTTTAGGATTGCCAAATATCGCAAATCCAAGATAAATGTTCTAAAAATAAGAAACCTTTGCCCTACGTTAGTTACGTAAGTTTATTGTAAACCTTCATGTGAATTGTAGGAACATTATTTAGGTCTAAACGCAGCTTGTAATGATTGATTATATCATTTAATTTTATACTAAGTACCTATATTGAAATTCTAAGGTATTTACTTTTAATAAGTTTGATTTATAAAAGATGTGCCAGAAATAGGTACATAAGTAAATACATTCATAACAATACGAGTATGTATAGTATACATAGAGAGAGAGAGGATCTCTGTTCTTTAGGTATAAGCACTAATTTATTTTCGATTCAAAAGCAATAAATACATTTGTCAGTAATATAAGATCCTGCAACCATATTTATTTATTTCAAGTTAAACTGTTAATTATGACAATTATGTAAATATTATAATGGTGCTAGTCATGCAAGATACCGCAATAACCAGATGCGTTTCTATCTAGCCATAATTGTAGACTAGATCTAAGTGGTATGCCATAGATAATTGCCGTCATAATCTTTCTGGTATGAGTTATGAAGTCTGATTGATATAAACTCTCCACTAACTAGTCTAGGAAAAAGATTAAAAAAACAATTTTTTTTTTTACCACGAGGATAGCGCTCAAGTTTGCCAGTTACCGTTGCTTATGTACGCTCGTAACACCAGTGGCATCACTAAGTTTAACATAAAAATATATTTCTTCCATAAGGTATAGTAGACTTAGATGAGAAGCTTATTCGAGTGAAGGGACCTAAAAACCACGTAAGGTGTATCAATAATGATACTTGTATTACAAAAATGACCACAGTAGGTGATCATTAAAACATGCTCTTACGAAACACATCACATCATCTTTCCACAGCGGGGTCTTAAGCATAAGACAAAACAGATTGATAATGGGCATTAGAACTACAAAAGTAACAATGAAAGAACAAGGTGCGATAAAGACAATGATTTGCAAAACTGTTTCGATTTCACTCGAATACGCATATCACTTTCATTATTTAATCAATGGCAGGTTTGAGACTAGTGTTATGTCTGTGCAGTCGGCAACAAACCCGGGCCTATAATTAAGGCATATAATTGACATTTGAAATCTTTGGAGTTAGTGGTAGAGCTTTATCAAGGAATGACGGAATGAAGTGGAAAGTTAGATACCACCCCCTTAGGTGAAATCTTTTGCCACGATTAAATAGCAACGATCAAACACAACAAAATATCAAGCAAGGGTTTACCCTTGTTTGGCCAAAAATTGTTTCCCAAAATATCATATCGCAAACTATTTTTCGCAAATTTTCATTTGGCAAAAAAACGTTTGGCAAAACAACGTATTGCAATTTTTTATTTAGCAAATCTCTTCTTTGGCATATTTTTGTTTCGCAAATTATTGTTTGGCAATGTTTCATTTAACCAAATATCATTTGATCAAATGTTTTATTTGGCAAAACTTACTCTTCCCAAAATATTGCAATGCATATGATTTACTAAACAGTGTGAGTGGTGCAACTGGTGCATAAAATACAAACTATATTTAACTAGCTTACGCTCCAACTTTAGGGCGAGCGAAAGGCAGAGTATTAGCTTAGCGCATTAGTAAGACGTAGAATACAATGTAGTTCGCTTATTGCATGGCTCACTCCCGTCCAATGCTTTGGCTAATGGCCTTGAGGGAGAGCGCAGGTCGTGTAGATCCTCAAGGCAAGTCTGAGGGCCAGCCTTCTCGAGGTTGCTGCCTGTTTTTGGTCTGATTCCTTCTGAAACAGACGTAACTAAAAACCCTCAGGCGTCAACCCGTCTTCCATTTTCCCTTCCTATCCGCTTCATCCTATCCCGTCCTTCCCAAGCACCGCCAACCCTAATTCAAGGTGTTTTGCGATCCGTGCCGAAGAATGCGTGGCTGAGAGGGAGCTCAGTCTCTAACGGAGCCTGCCCGAGACCAGGGCGAATCGGTGCAGTACTTAGCCCTTCCCCCGGCAAGCGGGGCTCTGCCGGTGGGTGACCTTTTATTTCCCTAGCTTCTCGTGGGACGTACATGGAAGATATAGAAGAGCTATTAAAAACACCACCAAATTCTCCCTTCGGGGAACAACTTGCTGGGGCGAGCGGAGAGCCTAGTGTCTCCAAATCACCCAGCACAACAATTGTGGAGAGTCTGACGAAACTGTCAGTGGAGGGCAAAACAGCCGAGACACTGACTGATTCGGAAAAGACCCCACAAAACCGCAAGCTGCAAAGGCTTAGCGGAGCGGCCAAGAAAAGGCTGAAACAGCTTCTGGCTACGGAGATGTGTGCCGAAGAGGCCCTGACCCTGTGCCGCAAGCCGTGGAAAGCCATTGAGGTCGACCATCCCAACCTGGGACAGAGGGCGCAAAAGCGCAATCGGTCCGAGGAGGAGTCCCCTCAAGTCCAACCGAGGAAAACATCCCGAATGGACTTAAGTGGACAAACTCGACCCCCCAAATACAGCGACATTGCTGGCACGTGTAGAGTCGGCATTAGCAACTCGGAGCCGATGACCGAGGAGCAAATGAAGCTGATTCACGAGGCTATCGTCGAAGGCATCAACAATGTGGTAGATGCTAGCCTCAGGGGGGTACCGAAATTTTCGGGTTTTGCCTACAAGACAGGCTGGATATTGGCGACCTGCACAAACCAGGGAACCAAGGACTGGCTTGAAGGCTTAATCCGAGAAGCGGAACCATGGCCAGGTGCAAAGCTCTCTGTTATACCAGAGAGCGAACTGCCCAAGCCAAAAGTTGGGACCACATTTCTGCCCCGGAGCGAGGCCAGCACCATGGAGCGGGCCTTACATATGCTGTGGGTGCAGAATGAGGAACTCAACCCGAAAATTTGGAGGGTTCTCTACACGAAGGAGGAAGCGACAGGATCTATCGTGACCTTCGCTCTCGACGACCAGTCTGTAGAAGCCCTCAAAAACAACCGTGGAGAGGCCAAGTTTGGTGTGAGGACAATTGTCTTCAAAATCAAAGGAGGCCAGGAAACGGAACCCCCAAAAGTGGCGAATCTACCGCCCACCACCAGCAGCGTAAAGGAGACGGAGAGAAGAGCGCCGAAACCTTCGGGAGCCTCCGAGGGCTCCCAAGGACTGAGGCCTCTCCCTCCGAAACCTAAGGCCGTCGCAGGACCCTCATCTGAGGGTACCCAAAGGGCCTCAAACGCGTCTGGAAGGGGGAAGCTAGTGGGAGCGCCGAAGGTACCGAGGGCTTCGCATGAAACCCGGCACCACAGGCCTCCACTACAATCCACCAAGGGTGGCGCACCGGCTGGCAGAGGCAGCGGACGCGGAAGAGGAGCAGCGCGAGGCAGAGGAGCAGCGAGTGGTAGCAGAGGACGTCCACGTCCTCCAGCTCCACCGCAGAGGTACCTCTGAAATGGCGATGACCACGGGAGATAGGGCGAGGATCTTGCAGGGCAACCTTCACCATGCGGCAGCAGCGTCTGCGGTGGTGGAGTGTTGCTTTGCCGAAAACAGGGTGGACCTCGCCCTAATACAAGAACCCTGGTTAGCCAAGACCGTGGTGAGGGGACTCTCTTCTGCGGGTAAGATCTTAGTGCATTCAGAAGGGCGAAAACCCAGATCCTGTATTGTATATAAGAACAATATTAATCTTTTACCTGTTCCAGAGTTATGCAACGATGACCTGGTAGCAGGGTTCCTGAAGATCCCAGGGCTAAATGGACCTAAAGTGCTCCTGTGCTCTGCGTATTTACCAGGTGAGAAAATTGACCCCACAGCAGACCTGGAGCGAGTCGTGGAATTTGCCCAGCGAAACAACGCGGACCTGTTAGTGGGATGCGACGCCAACGCCCACCACACAACATGGGGCAGCTCAGACATCAACGGGAGAGGTGAGAAACTTTACGACTTTCTCGTACAAAATAATCTGGTCACGCTTAACTTAGGCTGCAAGCCGACCTTTGTTACACGTGCCAGACAAGAAGTTCTTGATATAACTTTTGCTTCTAAAAACCTCGCCAAGTACATAGCAAACTGGCAGGTCAGTGACGAAAGTTCAATGTCGGATCATAGACACATACGTTTTGATATAGAAGCAAAGCTAACATGTCAGACTTATGTGTATAGAAACCCTAGGGCAACAGACTGGGACAAATACAGGGACCAGCTGAAATTAAACCTAGAGGTACTACCTAAACATATTAGGACTGTGGATGCGCTAGAACTCGCAGTGGAGGGAGTCACCGTAGGAATCTGTAAAGCCTACGAGGACAGCTGCCCTGTGAGGGTGAAAACATCTAACACGAAAATCCCCTGGTGGAACCCTAAGCTGAGAAGGCTTAGGGAAGAAACCAGGAGACTTTTCAATAGAGCCAAGCACTCCCAAGAATGGGAGACATACAAGCAAGCTCTAACTAAATATAACCTAGAGATTAGGAAGGCGAAGAGAGCATCGTGGAGGAAGCTATGTGACGAGGTGGAAAGTCTCCCCCGTACGGCACGACTCCACAAAATGCTCTCAAAAGCCACTACTAATCAAATAGGACTTTTGAAAAGATCAGATGGATCTTTCACAAAAAACGAAACGGAGACACTGGAACTACTAGCCGCCACACACTTTCCAGGCTCGAAGCAGACGGCGGACTCCTCAAGTACAGGCAACTCTAGCCGGCCAAGGATAGAGGACTGGAAAAGAGCCGCCATTATGATTCGACCAGATCAAGTGAGGTGGGCAATAGATTCCTTTAAGCCATACAAGGCCTGTGGGGAGGATGGCATTCTTCCAATACATCTTAAGGAAGGAGCAAACATCCTCATACCACATCTGGTAAAAATCTACAGGACCAGCCTGGCCTGGGGACATATACCAGAACGGTGGACCACAGTTAAAGTTCTATTCTTACCTAAGCCTGGGAAAAAGGATTTCGCTCAGCCGAAATCCTTCAGACCAATAAGTCTTACTTCATTTCTTTTAAAGACAATGGAGAAAGTAATAGATATATATATCAGGAGTATCATCTTACCGATGAACCCGATACATCCTTCCCAACACGCCTACCGCAGTGGAAAATCCACGGAAACAGCCCTGATCAGCCTCACTGACAGGATTGAGAAGGCGTTGGAGGACAAAGAAATCGCACTATGCGCATTTCTGGACATAGAAGGCGCCTTCGACAACACACCAACAAACCTACTGGTTGGAGGCTTATTGCGTAAGAACGTCGAGCCTGTTACCATTAGGTGGGTCGAAGCAATGCTTACCACAAGAAATGTAAAGCTAACCCTTCTACAAACAACAGTTGAAGTCAGAACCACTAGGGGATGTCCACAGGGAGGAGTATTATCCCCCTTATTATGGACCCTAGCTGTAGACCAACTGCTATATAAGATGGAAGACCTAAGCTTTGATACACAAGGCTATGCTGATGACCTCGTGGTCACGGTCAGAGGCTTCTGTCAAACTACGGTCTCCTTAAGGATGCAAAAGGCCTTAAAAACCATCAATGACTGGTGTGGAGACAATGGCCTATCGGTAAACGCCACAAAAACCGTTATAGTTCCCTTTACCAAGCGTAGACAGCTGAACAAGCTGATCAAACCTCGGCTGAATGGGAATGAAATTGAGTTTTCCACGGAGGTCAAGTATCTGGGAGTTACCATAGACCAGAGACTTACGTGGAACACTCATTTAAACAACATAATCCAAAAAGCTAAAATAGCTTTAGGATCATGCGGACGTATGGTAGGAAGCTCATGGGGGTTAAAACCCAAAGCAGTTTTATGGCTGTACACAACCATTGTGAGGCCGATAATAACATACGCCTCGGTGGTGTGGTACAATAAAGCCAGCCAGAAATCCGCATCAGACAGATTAGGCAGTCTGCAAAGGACTGCCTGTGCAATGGCAACGGGGGCCATGTCCACCACTCCTGGAGCGGCTCTGAATGCGCTACTCAACATCATGCCTCTTGACCTACACATCATCAAAGAGGCGGAAGCTAGCGTATACAGACTCAACGCCCAGGGAGGACTCAGACCTATCTCTCAAAAATTGAGGACCTTACTGGACTCAGTTCATGAGACACCAACTCTGAGGATGACCCCCGATGTCATGACACCGGTCCATGTTTTCAACAAAACATTCAAGGTTGAGATACCGGACAGGGAAAACTGGTTAAACAACCAAGTTACCTGTGAACGGGGAAGCCTAAACTGGTTCACCGATGGCTCTAAAATGGGCCCAAAGGTGGGCTGTGGAGTATATGGAGAGCGACCAAGATATGAACACTCACAAAATCTGGGCACATTCGCCTCCATTTTTCAAGCAGAGATCTTCGCCATCATAGAATGTGCGGAAATCAACCTGCAAAGTAACCACGTAAATCGTGGAATATACATTAACTCAGACAGTCAAGCGGCGATACTAGCACTCGCCGCTAACCAGGTAACGTCAAAACTGGTGGCAGACTGTATGACCCGACTAAACTCTCTCGGAAAGAATAATAGGGTAACACTTAGGTGGGTTCCGGGACACGAGGGAATAATAGGCAACGAGAGGGCCGATGAACTCGCAAAAGCAGGTGCGGAGGCAACACAACATGGCCCAGAGCCAATCTGTGGAATCCCCAAAAGCCTAGCCCGTACCACCTTGGAAAACCTATACACAGAAAAGTCAAAGAGGGGATGGTTAAACATGCCAGGACTTAAACACGCAAAATCACTTACAAAAGCCTTTGATCCGAAAACTTCAAAACGGATCTTAGGACTGAGTAAGCGACAGGTACGCATCATGGTTAGAACCATTACAGGACACTGTTGTCTTAATAAGCACATGACTGTAATGGGTCTACGCGAGTCGAGGAAATGCAGATTCTGTCACACGAGCGACGAAACACCTCTGCATATACTCACGGACTGCGAGCCATTGATGCACAAACGTAGCCTTATTCTGGGGAAGCACATTCTACAACCAGACGAGGCTAAAGATATCCTCCCCAAGAATATCCTCCTCTTCGTAGAAGAGGTTGGGCTTGGAGAGGAACTGTAATCTAAGTGGCGTTCACAATAGATCAGAATTGGTCGCAGTGACTGTGGAAACACTAAGCCGCTATTAATAATAAAAAAAAAAATACGCTCCAACTTTGAAAATGTAATGCTGCATGGATGTTTGTTTCACCTTGGACAAATAATTTACAGGTAATAATTTCTTAGTTTATATTAATTTTCATGTTTAATACTTTTTATCAAAATTTCCAAATGATTCGTTAACAATAGATTTGAACAAGCGCTCGGCGGCCGCTGCCGCGGCACGCTCGCTTCGCTCGCTCGCCTTCGCGCGTTGATGGTCAGTGTTCTAACCTAACCTAACCCAGTAACTGATATAATAAACTTTAGGAAAATTCAAGCCCAGGGTTGTGCAAAAAAATACGCATCAGACATGACTTTTAATAAACAAGCAAAGTGTTTGTTAGCACTCAGCTATTTGCCTGAAGATGAAATACCGGTTTATTTTAATAAGCTACTACATAATATTGACGATCCGGATTGACAAAAATTTGACCAAATATTTTTTTGGAATATGAAAATTTGCAAAATGAATCATTTGCTATATTAACATTTGACCAAATAAAACTTGACTAAGTGAAAGTTTGCCAAAAGATAATTTGACCAAATGAAGTATGTGCGAAATATACAGTTGCCAAAGGTCCATTTGCGAAATGAAACATATGCGATAAGTTTTTTGCGAAGTGAAATTTGACGAAAAGTAATTTGGCCAAATGAAGGGATACCTCAAGCAAGCGAAGCCGCGAGCGCAGCTTGCGCTTCGCTTATTGTTATTAGTATTGATGTTGAAGTCACATCAAAACCCGTTTATTACTTTTTGTATGACAGAGCTACAAACATCCAACGACACAAACTTTTTATTTCCTTCTTTTTCTATCCTATAAACATTGTCTGCTTATTTTGTAGTTAAATTCATTTAAGTGGTTTGGGAGACAAACGAGCATGCTTTTAGGTAATCTGCTATTCATTCTACACCAACATCCACAGACATATGCAGTTGTCTTGACATTGATACAGGGATTAGGGGAAAAAGTCATCCGAACATCTAACACTATTGATTTGACACACAAAGTAACATTACTGCGCATTGTCGAGAAAGCGTCTAAGCCTTAACATCCGCTCATGTAATGACTTAAACAAGAGCTTGATTAATTACCTTATTAAACCCATTCTTACCGCGATCCGCCATTGTGCGACAATGGCCGCCATCTTTGAACTGCAGTTGTCAAGCAGAGAAAACAGTTGCGCAAGCGATTATGATCTGCGCATGACGTGTTAAGAGGATTTCGGGTGTATAAAAAGTGGTTGGGACTGTACATGTTCTCAGGTTGTGGACGCACTGAATAGGTTAAATAACAGTGGGAAAACTCTGTTTGCTCTTTTTGTTGATTTTGTGGGTTAGTAGGTTGCTTAGCATAATTAAACAATGCATTGTCAATGTTATAGAGGACTTAGAAAATTAAACATGGAAATAGCTCCAGGCTTACCTAATTAAGTTAATAAATTATGTACCTACATATTTTAGAAGTATATTTAGTCGTCAGTATTCTTAAATTAAGCTGAATACGTTGAGAGTTACTTGAGAGTCTTCTGATGTTTATTGGATGTTAAAACAGTTACTACAACTTAAATTACTTTACTGTGACTCTTTTTACTGGGATATTAAGAGCGGGATATGAAGATAGAAAGTGCAGGGAATCACTTTTATGTAGGTATATCATTGACGTTTTTATTTTGCTTACTTTGAGGCTGCGTCACTTTAGGTTATTGTTATTATTTATATTATTAAATGTAGAAACCAAATTACATTTATGTTCTGCTTAATTTCTTTACGATTGGATTTTAATGCGATTTTCATTTTCATGGTTCTTTCTGTAATTTTTTTTGCGATGATTTCT
The DNA here is from genome assembly GCA_949319885.1 of Mecyna flavalis. Taxonomy (NCBI): domain Eukaryota; kingdom Metazoa; phylum Arthropoda; class Insecta; order Lepidoptera; family Crambidae; genus Mecyna; species Mecyna flavalis. Next base: position 17,260,353 of record OX439426.1, read on the forward strand.
CAGACTGTCAAAACTCTCTCTCTCGTAAGTTAATATTAATTTATTAAAACTATCAAAAAATATTATGAGTGCTGAAACTGGCCCATAGAATTTTAATTTTAATATCACACATATGTATTTATTACTTTAAAAATTAATTTACTAAAAAAAGTAGCCATTGTCCGAAAATAGGTTTCCAAATCATTCATTGCAACTTATTTTCTTATCTACAGTTTAAAAAAAATTGGCAGGTTCAAGTGTTTTAATCGTAAAATATTTATTTAAAGCATGACCCCTGTACGATATTTATTCTTGTGAGTACATACTCATCATTTGAATTCATTATTTGCAAGCCGGAAAATAAACACACAACACTAATACTTAAAACAAATAGTCCAGAGTTGAAATTCCAGTGAAGATGTCATCTTAACAAAAAGTCAATGTCATAAGAATTCTGATAAAGATTTCTGCGAAATGTGGCATTCCGCTGTTGATTTCAAAAGAAATCTTGCAAGTGAGAGTCTGAGTCAATCTATGCTTATAATTAAAAGGGTTCTTCAAATTATCATAAAAGGAGATAATTATGTCAATTGAATCTTTATTGTAAAATGTTCCTCATACTCATGATAGTATGTATGCTATGGTACGGCAAAGTTAAGTACCTTTTAACTTGACTTAAGACTGAAATAAACAAAGCTTGGAAAAATAAAACAACAAAGTGCACCATTTCTGCATTCATTATTTATTTCCCAAGTGAAAGGTTAAGTGGCTAAATCGATACTGTATTTATCGCCTAAGTATACGTACTGTATCTATCAGGCTTCGGAATCTCCGTTGGGGTCACGTTTTCCTTCCAACGGGACGGCTGCTGTAAATTAGTTTAGATAATCGAGTAAAAGTGCTTAGGGTTTACTTTCTAAGTCTAAGGAAGAGTTTTAAAGTTCAAAATTTACTTTCTTATCTTAATTGTGCCTTGCAATACTAGAGTCTGCAAAACGATTTCATAGAAATACTTTTGCATGTAAATTGTCAAGTAAACTTCATTAAGTCTTAAGTCTTTTCTATTTATAACTAGCAGTCGCCCTCGTGGTTTCACCCGCGCGTAATTTCCTTTTTTAACTATCCCCCCTTCAATAGAAGAAAATGTTTATCAATGAGAGTTCATCATCACATCTATTGATTAAGTATAAAAAAAAACTGAACTCCAAAGATTCTGGAAAAGGCAGATCAATCGTACTCTCTAAACAATACAGTACAACCAAAGTAACACTTTGCCTAAGAAACTCACAAATAGTAATCATATAAAATTGACGAAAAATTACAATTAAAAAAAAATTTGTAGACTTGGCAACACATCAAAAACAATAAACTGAATGTTCGCCACATTTGTTTTAAAGAAATAAAATATATAATGTTATTTAAATTACTTAACTCACCCAATAAACATTCTTAATAGTTAAATATTTTTTATTAACAGGTCCGCTTTGATTGATGAAACATTCAATTATAGACCGTGTGGCATTTTAAAATTACGTCAACAGCGGCATGTGCCATGTGGCTCGGGTCACCTCAAACGTATATAAATTACTGGTAGACTATTACCGTATGTGGAGATCGGTGCGTGGTCACGTGCAGGCTGATTTCACTCCGAACAAGTGACGGATTGTATGAATCAAATTGTACTTAAGGACTTTAACGCTAGATGTCACTAATTGACAATTTATAGTTAGTTTTTTTTTGTTGGTATCTTTTCCTCTAACTTCTGTTTGCTGGCATTACTGCTTTTACGGTTCATTCTAAGTAACAACAATAATCGGAGTCAATATAATTTTATGATTATTTTATATATGAACAACCATTAATTCTAAATTATAATATAAATTACTTAAATTTTAAAATAAAAGCTAATAATTGCGTCGGTCTTTATATTTAAATGAATATTTAACCTTTTTGAATTAAAGTAATCTATGGAACGAAACGTAATAAATGTCAGCCGTGTTTCTTTCTTTACTGACAGACGTCAAACATATTGTATTGAATGCGAAAGTGTTTTTATGTTTTCTGCTATTTATTTAATATTTATACGACTTGGATTTACACGACGACTTTAGTGTTTCCCTTGGACTCCGATAACCCTGCCCTTTGTGTTGTGAATGTTGTGATCGACTATTGCTGTTGCATATTGGACTTGATCTGCCTTACGATTCGGATACCGGCGACAATGGTTATTCTTCTCCTATGTTGCGTTTCTAAGTTATTCTTATTAGAAAGTGCTTGTGTACCAAATAAAATTTTAAAAAGCTTACGACAGGACATGGATAAAAACGATAGTGTTAAAAAAATGTGTCATGATTATTTTAATAAAAGAAATAAATGGCTTTCGCATAATATTTTGATGTTTTTTTCAGTTTATACTTGAATGCTCAATGCTAATTTATTTAATTTTTCTATATTAATTTATTCATTCATTGAGCATTCAAGTATTTAATTATAACATAACCTAAAATATAAAAATATAAAACTTATATGAGTACCCGTATGTAGGTATGTATAGGTATACGTTGTTGTGCATCTATCTATAGTTATGTTATTAAAAAAAATAGTTTTGGACTTAATCGCTTGGCGCGCTGCAGTCGCAATCCTTGACTGACAGCTCTATTTCTGGTATATTCAATATACTCTATGGTCACGTGTTTGCAATAATGGATTGGCTAAACAACTTTCGGCATGGATGGTACAGGTACCGGCAAACTTGTTAAACATCGGTCGATGGGGAGGGAGAAGGTCGTGCATGTGCACTTGCGCGTGACCAATAGCGCGCGTGAATCTCCCGAACGCCCGCGCGCGCTATTGGTCAGAGGTATGCTTCTGACCAATAGCGCGCAGGCGTGTCAAAATTCGTGTTCTGCGCATTCCCCACCCGATATTCAAGAAGTTTGGCCGGGGCCTGTAACTATTTGGGCTGGTCAATCGCCACAAGGGGGACACCGGCTCGTCACCGGGGCGAAAAGGCCCGAGTCTAACACACAGCCGCAGGTTATACTACGGGTACAGTGCTCCAAGGCTTTTTCCTCCGCAAAAAATGGATGGTGACTATTTGTTGGACGATTACGCGGGATAAGGTGGGACACTTTTAGGGCTTGATAAGGTTTTTCAAGGAGTGGATGTCGCACACACCAATGAACCAATGAAGTTACGTAACGCATTTCCCGGCTGAAAAAGTCAATGCCGGTACATAATAACTATTGAGTTTTGCTTTTGTCTTGCATTATTTGTCAGCAAAGATACTTTTTTTTCTAATAAATCATTGGTTGTCGTTCAAAGTTCCGATACAATCAATACAGCAATCGTGATGACGAAATTACTAAAATATTTTTATTTTACGCATAATATCGTTTGTTATTAAAATAAGGTAATAAAATGTAGATTTAAATATGCCGTTAATTCCCATAATTTTTTTTTCTTTATATTCAAGGAAAAACCAGTCAGGGGTCCGAGAATTTAAATAATATCCCTACACAATGCAAATTCATAAATAAAAAAATTTTGGGGGACAAAAGGATATTTTTTGAGCAACAAATATATTTTTAAAAAGTATAATAGTTTTGGCCATCCCTATTGGCTAGTCTTCCGCGTCAGCCAGTGTAATGATGTTGCATGTTGTATTATCGTCTAACGGTTATTAATCATTATTCAATAACTTTCGTGCCGCGCGAGTAATCCGCGCTTTGGCTGTGGATCCGTCATAGCATTCTTATCAATTGCTTTTACGATTTGAAACATGTTCAGATGTAATCTGCACCTTGCCATTATTTATTTACTACAATTACTTACATTTTGTTAAAATAGCAGGAAACCAGAGTGACACACTGCTAAGAATTTTCTGACAGAACTTTCGAGATCTGAAACGATTTAGATTTTCTTAGATCTCAAATTCAGTGATTTGACCGGATCAGTTTTGCAAACAAGCCTGTAGATAATTGCAAGTAATTCAGTTTCAGCAAACAGCTTTCCAATTTTAGAAAAAGAAACAATGAGTTAATGATATTGTTTAAGTAATGAAGACCCGGAACAGTTTAGTCTAACAAAAAAAGAAGCTATAATTGAGATTACCTAACCTAATCAGTTACAATACTTAACGCAAAACATCGCTTCTAAGCCAGACGATTAATCAAATATCTATTACATAAAGTATCTCATTTAGATCGATTTGGAGATGCGGTGAGCCTTCTGTCACGGCTTTATTGATGAATTTTATCGACTCTCAATTAGTATCGAAGCCGAACGGAGATATTAATCGATTAAATATATCGATTAAACTTGCAAAATCGATACGAGCGATCTTTAAAGTTGAAAGGTGTCGAAAATATCTGAATGACCGAGGTTATGTAATTTGATTTTTTCGTGGGAGACGATTGTTTTATCGAGTCGATAATTTTTAGGGCTTTTGCCATATGACTTGTTAGTAAAACTATCAATGATATTATTAAAAAAAAAACTGTGCTAGCCGTGGGATATGAAACGTCGCTTATCTTCCGTCAAGTCGATCGTTTGAATCTCTTTGCACACGTTTCTCCCAATACCTCAGCAGTGACAGAAAACATCGTGTCACCGATCATCTAGCTTCTTGTGGTCATCCCTTTTTTTTCGGAGGAGAAGGCGTTTATGCGCTATAACCGCAGGCTAGTTTTTGCGGCCGTGTGTGGGACTCGAGACTGAAGCGTCCACTACCCACTAAAATCCCCCGATTGGGACGAGCCAGTGCCAGCCTTGTGGCTATCGACCACCCCTGGGTGGTCATCCCTAGGCGGAGGATAGTCTGGTTCTTAAGGCGGGCACCGGCTCGTCGCTCTCGGTTGTGAAGGGGAAATCGGGGGAGTTTTATTGGGTAGTAAAACAATCTCATTTAGGCCCGAGTCTCCCACACGGCAGGACTTGCTAGGCTACTTAAACGTATTCTCCTTTGCACAAAAAAGGCTCAAAGCCAAAGGCATTTGGACAACCCTGTCTCCAATAACTATAGTAAATCTAGAGGAACTAATCGTCAAGTCGATAGTTCCGAGTTGGTAATTGATTCGCACCGTTTATTAGGCCATTGATTTGTGTCAGTGGGCCCTATAACTTCACGGTAAAGTACTTCATGGGAAATTTTATAGGATATTTTATAATATAACATTTTAAAACGACAATTGCTAAGTTAAATTTTTTTCTGACCTATATTGTTATTGTACATTTTTTATGTGAAAAACACACTTGTAAGCTTTGCAATTTTTTTATTGTTATTCAGAATTTTTGAATGTAATTCATTGAATGTGATAATATGAATTTCTTAATTAATAATTAATCAACTTATTTTGTTTCAGGTAAATATCCTAGAAAGCCAATATGGATTTTTAAGGTAAAGGAGGATACAGTGTGGCATTGTGACAAAAATATTGCATTATTGTAAAGACTATATTTTTCAATCAAATCTTCTATAATTACTCATGTTACACATCAAAAATGTATAAATTGAGTTTGCGGTATCATTTCAAGTCTTAAAAAGTGAATTTTGCAATTTCGCAGTCTTTTAAAAGTAGGCTATATTAAAAACATATGCCTATGTAATTTATTACAAAATCAGATTTCTTGAAACCAAGAGTAATTTAGCAATCAGACTTAAATCATTTAATGTAAAAGTGATTAATGGAAACCAAGGTTAGGGCGAGTGACAACGACAGTCGTTAAGATCATTTTTTAAGAACAATTACGCAACAATTATACTCGTTACTCGAGATAATTTTCGTTCAGATTTTGTCACGTGGTTGTCACATCGATTTCAGTGCGTTTGACAAATGTTGGACAATCAACATCTTTGACATTGCACTACTTAAGCAGCGAATGTAATTATTTTAAATCAATTAATCATTGGTTTAATTACGTAGTTCATTAAGGCGTGTACAGTACAGTGATTTATTGAGTTGTTATTTAGTAATATTCAGATCATAATTTCTAAGTTAACTATTATTTATAAGATTGCAAATATTTGCTCGTAAAGATTAATAATTTTTGGAAGTGGTTAGCAAGAATTTGAAGAGCCTTAATGCTAGTCATGAATTGTAAAATGTTATAATCTTACGTAGGCAAAATGTATTTGAGTGAACTCTTTTATCTTATTTATGTTCCATTTAATTGTTTCCATTTTATGTATATGTTTGTAGAAATTAATATTTGTATTATTCGATAATTTTGATTAGATAACTGTCCTGATGCAATAAGCTGGAATTCCTACAGAAAAAGTGAACTGAATTAAATAACAAATTGAACAATACTGGATATTTACCGATATTTTTGTGAAACAGACAATTTTATGCACTATTAGTCGTCACCAAATAAATAAAACCAGCAAAACCGCACTCCATAGAATCGGACCGAATTACATTTCCCAATTAAAAGATCTAACGTAAGCTGAAGCCTTAAGTCATTTACGAATCGATTGGTTTCACTTCACTTCGGGTCACGCTTATCGCATCTCGACCTAAACCGGGGTTACGTAACTTGCACTTGCTCCAATTTAAACCAGATTAAAATGTAGACTATCGGTTGGTGACACCTGTCCCGTTTTGCGAAATGTAAGATATTTTTTTCGCAATGTAACTGTTAATTATTGTTACTTGTAAGTGCTGTATGATACCACACTCTGCTTTACATGGTAGAATGCGTTATAGGTACGAATAATACGAATATCTGCATAAGTCTCAGCGGTCAAAGGAAATATTGTGAGGAAATCCTGGCTAATACGAATATTTTAGCAATGCAATCACTATACTTATACTGTATCTGGCATCACATCACATCGACATAGCCTGCTGATGTGCGCAACAACTTTGCTTCAATATTATGTATAACAAAACAGACTTGAGATAAGAGTAACTGTCGAGTTTCTTGCCGGTTCTTCACGGCAGATGACTGCATTCCGAAGCCGGTGGTAGAGTGACTCTGTAATTGACGATTCATAAATACTTGATACAAGTTTACATAAATAAAGAATATTTTGATTTTGATTTTGATTTTTGATTTTGACTTGCCAAATCTTGGACTAGCTTTCGCTCGAATCTCAAACCACATAGAACCCATCTATCCCATAGAAAACAAGCTTTAAGGTGGAATTAAAGATTAGGGCATAATATATTCCTTCCCAAGATCTAGAGCGATTTGCTTCATCTTTCTTGACACGGACCGCGCGGGAGTGGAATTCTCTGCCGGGATCTAAAAAAAAAAGTAATGTCAGTTTCGAATTTCAACAAAATCGTTTTAATAGTTTGGGCAGGAAAGCGTAACAGACTGACAGTGTCTTTCACATATAAAATATTAAGTAGTATATAAAGACAAACGGTTTGAGAAAAAATAACTGGTTTCTTCTTTGTATTGCTGTTGCAAGTGTAATTTAATTGGACAATATAGTTGAAATATTAATTTCGTTGTCTGTTTGTTTGTAGAGTTAACTTGCAATCGAAGCCGGGTGGGCAATCATAATTTATTATTTGATTAGCCTTGAAAGTGCTATTGTGTGTTTTGCAATCTTCTGTTTTTGCGTTAGAGTTGAAACATATTTTTCTACTAACTGGTTGCAATAAAAATCGGTTAATATGTTCTCTAAGCGAGTTTATGTCTTAATCTCATTAACTATGTACATTGTACAATATTGTACATTGATCTGATACCAAATTGTTGAGTATAAAATTATTGTGTTTTGTATAATATCGATAAAGGTGATTATATCGAGTTCTATCTTAGAGAAACAATCTCTAGGATTTCTATCAGTATGGAATAATAATAAAAAACACAGATGACAGTAAACAAGTATCAAAAAATAATCATGAAGTTCCATTGTTTGTTTTTATTTTTAATCTATAATGAAAATGGCCAGTAAAATGTTAATAATTTTCAAAAAACGAACGTCAAAATGCCATTCTTTAATTTTCAAACTGGTGATCGAATTCCATATTCCAATTCAAACCAATCACCACCATTTATATTATTTCACAATAGTAAAAGCTTTATATGGTACCTACCAGAAGTAAAGGTCTGGTACAGTTAACGACAGAATTTGCGAAACACCCTCGGCCCTTCCGGGTTTGTTACAGTTAAATTCAATGCGCCTTTCGCTCTAGTATTGGACATTGCAGGTACAGATAACAGCGAAGGTTCTTGTGTGGTACTTTGTCTACACATTTTATGGACGTAATATGTTTTAGGAGAAACAATTCTTGCTAGTATTGAAGTATCTTACTGTATATCTACGTTAAGTTTTGAATTGATACCTACTAGCTAAGGGATTGAACCCGGGGCCTTTGGTGTAATAACACCAATCCAAACCATAATTCACCAATTTTTTTCTATATTTGGACTATTTGATAGGTCCTGCTCTTGGTGCCAAAGATCGTGGATTCGAATCCTGCTCAAATAAACATTCATTTGTTTGTTGCGTGTTAGCAGTCTAGAACTACAGTTTAAAAATTACGCTGTAATTATATCCAAAATATAATATTACAAAAAAAATATGTGTGCATGCATGTTCCGCAAAATCTTCTAGTCTGCCAATGTTAATAGGTACCAATTTATCTCAACCAAATAAACAATAATGAGTAACTTATTTAACGTTATATTCAAAAAATAGTCATTCTTCATTGTTGAAAAAAACTTGAAAGCCCAAATAGATCTTTAAAATTTAAACACATTTGTTGCAGCACTGCACTGCTAATTTGTCGTCGCCATAACACTTTTGCGACAAACCGCCGTCTTGCCACAGACGTATCCAAGCCCACTTGAGTTATTTGTGTAATGCATTGTAAATCACAATCCCGCGAATTGAGCAAGCGATCCAGCTCCACTTGCGAACAGCGAGATATTATGTGTTAAGCAACTTATCGGATAAGGTGGTTTATGTAACAATAAACTGGAGCACGAAAGGACTTTAGAGTGCTTGTGGGGGAGTAAGTCGCTTTTGTGTAGGTTTTGGTACTTTCAATTTTCTGCGATGTGGATTTTTCAAAAACGAAATTGTCTGTCAATTATAATTATTGACGACCAGTTTAGAGTAATGGTATTTTAGTATATATTCTGTGGTAATGGTTGGTTAAGCCCCAGAAGTAGTTTCTATGTAGTAGATATAATACCTAAGTATTTATTTAAATCTGGTGAAACGTATAAGGGGATAAATGGCATACAAAATACAAATTTTTACATACATTTTACCCGGAACAAACAATATTTTGTGAAAATTGTTTGATATTTTGAAAAAAATCATGCAGTCTTCTACTAGCATTAAAAAGTAAAGTTGAGGGACCAACATTCGTATGCCGCTGACGATTCATCATATGTTAATTTGTATACTAAAATCAATAATGTAGACATTAGCTTTGAATGCATAATATGACGAAATTAAAAATCAGATAGTCATAATTTAAAAATATTGCTGTTTTGAAGTTTTTTTAATCAAGTATTATCTAATTCAATCGAATGTTGTTTCATCACATACGATGACAGCACAAAACAGGTACCGATTATGAATATAGCGATACGATCAATATTACATAGACAATGAACTGAATATATTATTAAAAAATACGAGTTTGGTCTCTACAAAGGCTCTCTTGATTGAAATGCAGCAGATTGCTATCAGAATTGCGTTACGATAAAGATAAAGCAATCCTTTTAAAGGTTGTTACCAGATGAAACATGGGCCAGTCAGTCGCCACAAGGCGGGCACCAGGCACCTCTTCGGGTGTGAAGGAGAAACCGCGGGAGTTTAGTGGATGGTGCGTCACTTTAGTCCCAAGTCCCACTCAGCCGCAGGTATTGCTAGCCTGCGGTTATGGTTTTTAGAGGAATCCGTCACAAAAATAAATTTTCGATGTGCTTCAGTTACATTGCTTCAGTTAAATCAAAGAGTAGAGCTTACATTATGAAAGCAGATTGACAAATCCTTTCTAAAGAATACATAGAGATACGCATGTGTGCTAAAATTTCTTCTAGTTAAAAACACTGTATTCAAATTTCAAAGTACTAACTAAAGACATGATGAAGGAGACCCAGGGAATTCTCGCGCCTTTGATAAAATATCGCACCCGATATTTATCGGGAAAAAATCGATAAATATCGTGTTCGATATTTTATCAAAGGCGCGAGAATTGGCTCCCAGGGCCGGCCGAAGTAGCGGAGCGAAATAAATATCGGAGGCCAAGACTCTTTTTGGGTCGCTGCGCCATTATAGAAATACTAAAGACATGAAGAAATGTCTTAAGAAGAAAACCTACAAGTACACATTATATTAACCTATAATATAGTTCTATTGCTTTTGTTATTCCTCTAAACGCCACGTATAATAGTGTTATATTAAGCAAGCCACTAGATAAAGGTTGTTTATGTAATAACAATGAACTAGAGCAGTATTGCGTACCGTATCGTGCGGAAAGGACTTCAAACGACTCCGTGCGTATAACAACATTTTGGCCAATCGAATGCCTTACAATTGGAGAATGTAGAGATTGCGCCAGTGCAAATATGTGGTTCGATTTGTTTACGTAATTCTATTCTATTTTAGAACTTACTGTACTGTTTGATTTGCTGTCCTTCTCAGAAGCTTTACTCACGTCAAAAAATCTGGAATTGATCCCAGGACCAAGATTATGGGTCGGTATTTTAACCACTAGACTACAGTGGCGAGATCATTGAAATTATATATTACTAGCGGTCGCCTCGGCGGTTTCAACCGTGGTCGTGCTGGATAGCATCACACACCCGGGGATAGTGTAGCTTTCCAACAGTGAAAGAATTATTCAAATCGGTTCAGCAGTTTCGGTGCCTATTCAATACAAACAAACCAACAAACAATCAAATCTTTCCTCTTTATAATATTAGTATAGATTTTTGCTTACATCGTGACCTTTAATTATGATAGTCTTTCTTAAGAATGGCTATCTGGAATGGAATACGGTTGTCTGTATTTGTCATTGTCCTTATACTTTTGCATAAAAATACAGTTTGCGTGCTATCATTTTCGCACCATTTACGATCGGCTCGATTACAATAAACTTTACCGAGCAATTTAAAACCGGGTGATCGTGTTAATTCACCTTTTGTTGGGAAACTTGAAGCCTTTTTGATGGGATCTGAGATATACATATTTGCAGCAACACTGTAATTACTAGAGTGAACTTTAATACGAGTAGCTTGCAACACTTTTCCGGGTTAAGGGGTTATTCGTCCGATGAACTTATATTTTATTATGCATTAAAACCGAGTAAATTATTCTTTATTACTTTCATGACAATCGGTCCTTCGAGCGAGATTTATTTATCCCACTTGGAGATATATCTTATAAAGTGGAACCATCGAGCGAGATTTATTTATATCTTATCTTATAAATTACTGAAAAAAATGTTTTGTATCGTTTCCGTCAAACTTACGATCTTTAGCACTGAGAGGCTGACTTTAAGAGGATTAAGAGGATCAGAGGTTTGCAAAACTTTAATTTCAATTGTGTTAATAATAACAGAAAATAAGAAATATTTGACAACATCGTATACATTTATCTGACTGAGCTCTGCGTTCACAAAAAACATCTTTACTTGCACATTCGGCTGTGTAGTAATGTTTCAATTGGTTCGGGCCCCCCACGATTCCCCCGATAAGGCCGGACAGCAGTTGCACCAATATAATAAATGGACTAATCATATTATCCTGGATTATAGTGCAAGCGAACCCTGATTGTAAGAAAGAGAAGGTTCAATCGGACTCTCACTTATTGATTTATGTTGCACTTTCATAACCCATCCAACGATAACAAGGATGTACTCTTATCCACTCAAACGTCCGCGCGCGTTTCGCAAGGTTGTCAGGACAGTCCGCGAGTCACGTGATACGCGCAAAATAAAATCGATAGGAGACGTATGCTAAATAAATGCTTATTACTCAGTAAATAACTCAATTATCGCAAAATGAAAAATACTAATGAAAGGCTTATTAGTTGACGATTTTTAGGCAATAGTTATGTTTGATTTTAACATTATATTCTATTAATGATCTTACAGTGAACTTTAAGAAATGCTAATTTTGTCCTAGTTTTCAATTTAAATATTTTTTTTATTAGATATTTTTGACGTTTACAATATTAAAACAATTTTGGGTTTTAGGCAATTTAATGGCCTTTCATTTGGAACCAAAATCCCATTATAAATCATCTTAAAATATTACAAATAAAATAAAAACTAAAGCTACATGATCTGTGAAATCGAAGTTCACGTATGGTAAATTGTCTAATCCAGAATGAAATATGGAATATTTCAAGAAAGTATGGTAATAACCAGGCTATAATATTAATAAGTTTTCATATTAAAACATTTAATTACGATATAATATAAGAACTTTTTTAGATCTTCCAATTATTCACTAATAAAAACACAGAGTCACCGACCTATTTTTAATCCAAATTTTTACTTAAAAACTGACTGGAATCGCACATAATGTTATAAAATATGAAAATATGTAAGATTATAAATATTTTGATATACAAAACAATAATATTTTATTACTTACGGCATGATTTCTCGAATAAAATAGCTGGAGTCACTCGCGCACTGATCCACAAAAACAACAAGCAACTTGACAATTTATTTTTTTTGTAGCCATGAGCCGAAGTTATGTTCCACTTGAAATAAGATGTGGTACATATCATAGAGCGTCAAAAACCAGCAACACTACAGACTATAAACATCTACAGCGATAAGAAAAAGAAAAAAACAATCGGCGGGCGCGAATTCTTAAAAATGTAACTGTAGTTACACGGACTGTCCTGAGGTATATGGTCTCTGTAACTGTGGTTACAGTGGACGTATGAGTGGGTATATTGCACCATCTGTCAATATTATCAACAAGACCCTTGTTCGGCATGACAGGTTACAGAGTGACTGCTAATTTATTTCCGCATATTAAATATTCGCGTTTGTCGTGACTGTGATGTCTCGGTATTAAACCTGTCTAAAACTGAGGTGGAATTACTTATACATATGCCATCTATTTCCCTTCCATTACGGCGGTTATTATACCATGTTCCCACGGTGGAATAAGGAAATTGTAGATTCAATAAAGATATTTTAAATAGTATTATAATCTAGTACATTTATACATAGTAGGGTAGCCCAAGCTGTGTTATTGGGTTTTTTGGTTTGAAAAATATTCAGTTACAGTCGGGTCTGGAAGTTGGCAAAATAAATCAACCCTGTGCCTTGGAAAGCACGAATAGCTGTTGGTCCTGCGCTTGATCTCTGTGCGTGCATATCATACTATATAATAATATTTGCGATGTTAGTTTGTCCTTCTTCGTCTCGGAAAATATTTTGAATATGTTACTTGCGCTGTGCCTCTGTCACAAAAGGGCGGTACAAAATATAAAGAATGTGGTATGACGTGTCGTTGACAGTGCCAGGGGGTGGAGACCTGGTGGCCTGTACCACAAGTATTATTTTACTTACCATAGGTCACCAGTCTCCACGAACAAGTATTGTCTTATACAGATTGTTGTCACTAAATTGTTCTCATTGTACATTGCTTGTTTGTGTGAGAGAATAAATAAATATTATTATATTATTTATTATTATTCTTATACTTTCTAATGCAATTATGGATGGATTGACGTTATCTATTTTTGATCTATGAAAGGTAACATGGGCGAAGCCGTGGGCTAGATACAAGTATTTAAATAAGTAAAGAAATAAACAAAACGCAATTTCACTCAAAATCCAGTTTAAGACCAAACTAGGCCTTCCTGTACTACTAAAACTAGACAAGTTTTCAAAATAGTCTATTTTAATTACTTGCGACCTGTCAGCTTGCGCATGTTTATGCTAAAAATTAGCTTTGCATAGAATGTTTAGATATGAATAATTTTCCCTGGTTTATTATTTAAATATACCTCTGTTCGAATATTGTAGACCAAATACATTATAATAAAGATTTGCAGAAGAACTGCTCTTGCCATCAGCGAAAATAATTACAGAAACTGGGCACGTAACCCTTTTTTACTTTGTGTCCATATTATATCACTTCAAAAAATCCTTTACTTCTTTTTGTCCGTTATCTTAATATTTTGTCTTATTTAAGTATCTACTGAAATAAGTGACTGATGATAGTTATTTCATTTATTTAAAATTTTACACTTTATAATGTTCGTAAAAATACGTGTAAGAGATGAAAAAGAAAAGAACAATTCTGTTACTACTTACAAAATCGACTTAATATGCAGTCACTGTGACAAACTGCATCCGTCTGCATTCCAATCACTCGATATCAGGTCTTATTACTCTCAACGAATTCCCATAAGATTAAATATCAATTACTAAATCAGATACGCGTGCGGCGTGACACCCGAGTTTTCGTAACAACTCTTGCGCACGTTTATAACATAATCCTCGGGACCTGCTATCTCGTTCCAAGTCGAGCAGTGTCGAAATACTTCCTGTAACAGGTTGTTTGGATTAATTTCGTTTCATTGTAGGTTTATAGACATGGACTGTTGAAGCTAAGCTAGTGTTCTACATCGATTTTATGCAGATACGATCAGATGGCTGGCCACCTCGAAAGGCAAACATGAGGTAGATTTGGGTAGTCTGTCCCTGTTAAGATTATTAAAGACTAGGTGGAATTTAATTGAAGAGTATAATGGACTTATTACATTTCACTTTTGCTTGTTGCTTATTATACGAGTACATGGTTAGTGAAGACGTTTTTAACGTATTTTGGCTTTTGGAATATATAATTATGTACAACTTTATTATATTGGGTTATTCCCTGAGTACCCCGATCCCCGAGGCCCCGTCCCGGAGAACCCCGATTCATTTTAAATAAGCATAATAAATATTCCTTTTATAAAGGTAAATCGGGGTTTTTCGGGACGGGGGCCTTGGGGATTGGGGTACTCAGGGAATAACCCATTTTCGAGTTCAAATTCTTTAAATGAAAAGGTTTAGATCGAAATTTTACAAAATGTAAAAAAAACTTAGTTAAAGGGATTTATAAATACATTACAATAAAATGTAGTAAACCAAGAAGATGGCAGGCGCCCCAACGTAATAACTGGACTTGCCAAATCTTGGATCGTGGTGCAAAAAGTACTCGTGTGACTTGAGTTCGGGACAAAACTCCCTGAGAAAGAAGATGATATAAGGTCTACAACGAATGCGTACTATGTAAGTGTAGACATAACTGGTAAGCCAGGAAAATCGCCGCAGCAATAAAACGCAGTAATGTACAAAAATGCGATAGCGTACTGTCTCCGATCGCCCGATAGCATGTTTATCTCAATTTTCCGTTTCTCCCAGTTCCGCATCCGCGGTTGCATGCGTTCGTCTTCACTGTTTAATAATGGCGGTAAATCACTGCCATGGGTGGAAGCGAGAGGAATGTTAGTGATAATATGTGCTATAGGCTGGGTGCATGTTTAGTTTCATTGCATTACCTACAATACAATCCAATAAAACCAGATGCGGTTAGGTTAGAAAAAATGTATGCTTTCTGTGTATCTGGTGAGCTATATCGATTAATGAAAGAAAAGTTGCAGGTGAGCAGAACTAATTGTTTTTAAATTTCTTTAAGGTATTTGTGCTTATTGCACAATTACTTTCTATAGGATCGCAAACTCTTTGGTTAGTTGACTTACACCCTGTTGCAGAAAGCTCCATTAAAGTTAATGCTTCATTAAATCTAATGCTGTCACTTTTCGTTGTCATGAAATAAAAAGTGACAGCAATAGCTTTAATGAAACATTAACTTTAATGGACGTTTCTGCAACTGAGTGTTAAAGTGCCATAAAGGCCACTCACAATAATTGTAGATGCATACAGCTAATAGACGATTCCGCATGTGAGTATCATAAAATACTTCTTTTCATCATCATCAGCAAATTGGACGTACACTTTGTCACAACCTCCACAGCTCGCGTGATCATGGCTATCACCGACAATATTTTCATCGGTTCAAGATTTAATACATTTTTTATTAAATATTTATTAAATGAAAAAATAAATATTTTGTATTCTGATGTTTTTCAAAGAAATTGGTCTGTCCCATAATGTCTTACTGACATCACAGTTAGCAACTAGCCTAACATTCACACGTTAGGAAAATTAGCTCCAAGTTTCCATTTTATTCTGAGCAATTTCCTAACCAACATTAACGTTGAAAGTGAGAAATAAGTATATTAATAAGTTAAGTAAGAACTGCATGTCAAAACGCATTTTGCAACGAAAACCACATGAAAATTAAATGTTTTAAACCGAGTGCAGTCACTTAGTTTATTGCTCGTTCTGTTAATGGCGTTACGTTGACTTATAAAGTGCTATATCAGCTGTAAATCATGGGTTAAACTACTTAATTACAGTAATAGTAGTTTATATGATTTCGACCTAGATTTATAGACTATTTGGATTTATTGTTAATCTGAGTTTGTGTAATACTGAATTTAGGAAAGGTTATAAACGACGAAAATTAATGACTATTATAGCTCCTTCAGATATCTGTGACTTCGCCCACGATAAGTCAATAAAAATGCACTAAAAATTAAAAATAATTACGCCTTGTGTTAGTAATCATGTTATTTTTGGAGTTTCAGCTTTCCATTATAAATATATTTATCCAGTAAAATTTATATCGTAATCGTAATAAGCACTGGTCATAAATTTTATTATTTACGTGTTTGTTATAAAAAAAGGAATTGGATTTATTTTATGTAAGTACAAAATAACTCGAAATAAATACTTTATTGAGGAAAATAACTCCAAACAAATACTTTATTGAGGCCTTGTAATGAAACTTTACTTTAGGAAATCAGTATTAGCAATTAAATTTTACATCATTTCTAATATGAAGCTCTTGGTTCCTTGTTTCGATATAAAAACGATCAAAAAGTAGATTCAAAACGGTAACAAGAAATAAAGTTCCTTACATAATTATAGAATCAAGCTAGTATTACGTGCAAATGCACATAAAATTATTACAACATTTTAAGCGCCAGGTATTCGCAAAGTGTTTCTACTTTCGTTAGACTTCATTTCCATAAAATAGTTACTGGGCTACATAATTTCTAATTGAGATCAAAATATTAAATGTGTTTTAGTATTTATGTTTCATAAATGATGGCATTTTCGGAAGAATTTCGAAAGAAAATTTCTTTGGAAAATTTACCTATTCCATCGTGAGACACCTTATTGGGAATTTCTACCACACTTTAGGCTGATCTGATCTTCAAGGCTTTGATTTTTCATATATTGTGTAATTCTCTAACTTCAAATGGTCTGACAAAGAAGAAGAATTAGTAAATCCTTATTGGGGTCAAACCTCTAGACATAGAAAGTAGACGTCGTAGATGCCCTTCCAAGAAGCTACAGAAAACCAATATCCACGCGTCCTGTTAAAATTTCAAGGAGCGTAACTATCTCTCGAGTGAAACTCATTCTTTCTCGCCGAACCGTTCTGGTTTCACTGGCTCCAGTGAAACCGTATCTCGACACCACTCTTCCGTGGCCAGATCTTGGCACGCGGTTGGCTTGCGTGTTCCGGTGTCCGTTACTCTACCGTGTTGGTAAACTATACTCATGTTCAAATAATAATATTTTTTAACAACCGCTGCTGGCATGTTGGAATAATATCCTTCAAATTATGAACAGTGCTGCAGCCATTACGGATCGTTGCGTTGACACTTCTTCCCTGATGTTAGTTCAGATGGCAGAAGGCATTGCGCATCCTACCTATAAGTAGTAAGTGGCTAATGAAATGCTGGTTTTTCCGGTTTAGAGGTTAGATTAAGTGATGACTATGATAACTATTTAGTATATTGAAAAGACAAGGTGGATGGGGGATAATGCAGAAAATCTTTTTTTTTTTATTGCAATGTGTAAGAAGACGAGCAGATCGTACACCTGATGGTAAGCTCCACGTTTGCCTTTAGACAGTTCAGTGCCAAACTGCCAAACAGTCTAAGCAGTTACTGTCCGGCACCTGCTACACCGAGACGACAGTTATTAGGTCTCATATATATAATTTCACTAGCTACAGTGCCCTTTCCCCGAAACACAGAAGTGCTTGACACACTTCTACTTTATTTTTTTTAATATTATTAGTTTTCTTATAGTGTGTCAAATCTACAAATGTGCTTATATCTGAATATTCCTTCGCTTTTCTTATCGTAAATGGCTGCTAAAATCTTTTTAATATCCTTATAAGTACCCCAAAAATGCTTAATGATATGCAAAATGATTTATCAAACAATGTTAGAATTTACGTTATAAACTGGCTTCAAATAATTAATGTTAATACATCATAAACTTACGGAATACAGAATATGAGGCAGCGTGACCCGACGTCAAATAAATAACCTCAACGGAAATGATAAAACGATCACCTAAAATATAGCCGTATCGGCTTTTAATTTAATCTTAGTAAAGACACATGCGCGGGGGCATTGCAAAACTCACGAGTTACCTCCGACCGCTTATCATACCCGTTTGAACCGAGACAATGTTGCTTCGTACCGAATAGTACCGATATGGCGGGGAATACCGGTAGAAGTTTGATTCGAAGGAAAAAATCAGAACCAGAGTTTTTATAAAATAAATATTAAAGAATAACCTGCATTGGACAAAAGTTGTTGAATTATTAAACAATACGCATTACAAGACAATGTTTTTGTTTGTTTGGCACCTATATAAAGTACAAGTTATGTTTAGTTTGGGTCAGGACGGCGCTGTGTGAATAATTTTGTAATAGTCATTCGTTTAAAAGTTGTATCCTAGTAGGTAATATTATTTCATAAACACATAAAACACAATGTGCACTTCATAACAAAAGGACTGCAATACCTACCTTTAACAACTTTTATCTGGGCTGTGTGCCTGGCAACTGACCTAGCATAAATATATAGCCTATATAAATATTAATATATTTATGTATGAAAAAAATAACTACTTAGACAAATTGAATATATTAAATAGTGAAAACCGGTTAGTAAACCGATAAAATTAATTTTCGGCATCTCTGACACACGGAGTCCTTAGCCTCACTAATGCGCATATAAAACTTCGTGTTGTCTGTCTGTCTCAAACCGCTTGGGAAATCACAATTTATTACTTCATATGTAGGTTGCGAGATTCAATTAAGAAAAACGGATAATTATAACGTACTTTACTAGTTTTCTCATAGTTAGAGTTTTCTCTGTGCGGACAAAGGATTAAAATCATTTTGATTTCTCCGTGCTAGTTGCATTCTGTAATTTAATAATTTGTAGATAGTTTTTTTCTTTATTGGCCTGGGAGAAAAAATAAATGTGTAAACTTACTCAGTCCTATTTCAAGATACAAAACGTGTCGTAAAAGTAATTGCCGACTTCTCAACGAACCAAATCGGTCATCAAAAAAATTATAGTCGTATCTATTATAT
Source organism: Mecyna flavalis (assembly GCA_949319885.1). NCBI lineage: Eukaryota > Metazoa > Arthropoda > Insecta > Lepidoptera > Crambidae > Mecyna > Mecyna flavalis. The sequence goes on from OX439426.1 coordinate 17,279,802, forward strand.
AGCTCATTACAAAACTGTGCTCAAAAGTTGTCACAGAATATAGGACTTGAAAAAGTCAAAAGAAAATGTTTTTATTTGCCTTCAATGTCTCACATATTTAACTGACATGCAGCACGAAAAATTACCCATACAAAAATATTTTATTTGCGTCTAAAAATATTTGCTTTTTACATACGAGCTTATTGCTCTCATAATCACAAGTATATTAGTGACGCAAATAATTTCTCGGATACGGAACTAAAAGGTTCTACTGATTAGTACATTACCAACCACTAATAACTAAGGATAAACAAACAATTTTCTTACACGGAAGGACACATGAACTAAATCTTGTTTAGTCGAGATAACACCATACAGGAGACTATTGAGATTTTATTTTAAACCTTATTTCTATTGAGTTACGATCTATTTATATAGTTATAAATGTTCACAGTATCCGTGGTGAGATTTTATTGCGATATATGCGGAAGGCTTTGACACATGTCCGTCTATTCGGAAACGTAACCGGATCTTATTACAATGGTAATAAGATATATTTTTGTTAAAAATATGTTGGTCTCAAATAAGTTTGAGATGGTTTGCGATAGAGTAAATATATTGACGGTGTGAAAATGTTATTTCGTAACAATGTGATGAATGAGTACAGTCCAGTACAGTCGGTTATAGAAGTAGAGTATTATTTATTTTTTTACGATTTAGCCGCTTTAGTCAGATTCTGTTTGAACCATAGTTCTGGAAATTATTAGTTCGGTTTTTATGCGCCTATCTTCAGAACTTCGACCAAAATGGGATATTTTCAATAATCCTATATATATGGGTATATGAGACCTAATAACTGTCGTCTCATAAGGCGGGCAACGCGCCTGCGACCCCAAGGGGGTCTCGGGTGCTTATGGGCGGCGGTGATCACTTATCATAAGGTGACCCACTTGCTCGTTTGCCCCCCTATAATATTAAAAAAATCCTTACATAAATTTTGCCCGACTAGACTAATAAAATTAATTAGTAATTGCACCCAGGACCCCGAAATGGTCCGTTCCTTAAATCATTAGACGATCGAATCTTTCCTAATAATAATTACAGTACCTAATTGTTAAGAAAACATAATACCTACTTAGACGTGCCACAATGGAAGGTTTTACTTGTTGAGGTCATGTGATATTTATTTATCTATTATTATTATTATTTAAAATATCAATTTCCTCAGTCAAGAAAATTGATTTTATAAATATTTACATCACGTTCTTCAATAATGATTCAGAACAACAGTTTTTGTCGTGACTTCCCATAATATATTACTTGTAATACAGAATTCCTATGAGTACATAACGTTATACTGTGAAGTTTCAATATTTGTAAAAATCTTTGGCGTTGCACGCAGTGCCCAGTGAACGTGAGCTGGTCCCGAGTTCCAATGAATTTTCGGGAAAATCGAGATTGCTTAGCTCTGTCATTAGCAAAAGATTTTTACACCTTGACTTTGGCAAAGTTAAATGAAGTTAATGATTTAATTTACGAGTGTGTTTTGAGATGCGATGGAAGTTAGAAAGGAAAACTTGTCATACTAAGAGCTAGTCTTATTTGGTAAAGGCCATTGAGATACATTGTGCTTTTGTTTTACTTTTTGAGTCATATAAATGTTTTATTTATCAGACAGGTTTAGAACATCAAACCTGAGAATTGAATGTAGGCGAGGTAGCTTAGCCATTAGCTCGATATGGTCACACTATGATTGTAGGTAGTCGTATTTTCGACAGATATGAAATTGAATGTGTCTGGGTGTTATAACTGTGTGTTTATCTAATGCCCTGCTGCAGTGTAATAAGATGATATTAAAATCTAGTAATTGTAATAATTATAAATAATTTTAATATTTTTCCAAGTTTTTTTTTTGTGTTTTGAAAAACATTTATAAGCCACTAGCGGGCGCCCGCGGTTTCACCCGCGTGGTTCCCGTTCCCGTGGGAATATCAAGATATCCTTTCTTAGCGGATGCCTACGTCATAACATCTACCTGCATGCCAAATTTCAGCCCGATCCGTCCAGTGGTTTGGGCTGTGCGTTGATATCTATCTATGTCAGTCAGTCAGTCACCTTTGAGTTTTATATATATAGATTCCTTCTCGCCATCGTAGTTTTAGGACATTTAAAGTTCAAACATAATGCATTGAAAAAGAAAATTGTTGTCATGTTTACAATATTTGGTATTGATATAAAATTTCGTGAATATATGAATTCCTTAGTAGAAGACATTTGACAATTGTTCTGACTCTCCTTTGTTTACAAGACGACTACTTTAAAAGTTACATCCTCGAATCGTCAAAGAGATGAGTGGAGGCACCACCTCCACTTGTTGCTGTCAGCAAACAGACGTAACACTGTGTGAACGGCTCCCAAGCACAATACGAGGTCAAGAGGCCGTACCACACGTAATGTATGGTCGAAACCTGCAGCCATCAAGATAGTTCCGCCGGAAGAGGCCGGACGACGTGACCTTGCTACGGCGTCTTTGTTTATAATAAATTTTCGCCCGAACGGTTACTGTTTCTATCACCAATGTGGATGACAGATTGAGACCGCCCGCGAGCTGGCAAGGTCATTTGACGACCGGTTTTAAAAGTAGAGCTTAAAATCGGAACGTACTTGTGTTATGCAAACTTTTTTTGTGGGTTAAATTACAATTCGGCGCTTTGACAAAGCCGTTGGTGCTAATGAAATCCAATGAGTGTCTTATTTTTGGTTTTAGTGTTTACTCGCGGGGCGTTGTCGCAACTTTTCTATAGTCGAAATTAATAATATCTAATTATTGTTGTAATAAGCATTTGGAATGTTTCTACAAGCTTTCAATAAATAAAAATATGATGACATAAATAGTCTGATTTGCAATATCAACTAAGTATATTTTTCTTAAAATACATACTTATAAATATCGATTGGTAGAAAACATCGTCTTATATGCATAATCGTGCGTGTCATCTCTTTTCCAAATACATATCTAGTTAACGAAATAGGAAATAGTCCAGTTTTCAGAAAATGCATAAACATCACCAATGTAAAACTACTTGACATTTTACAGTTTGAATTTAGTTAAATATGGATTAATTTGATCGATACTGATATAGGTTATGTCCATTTAAGAATAATCTCAAAATGTCATATTACTTATACGTTGGATTCAAACTTCCGCCTGACTACAGACTACTGAATAGTAGAACGTTAGGAACGTCATTTAACGTTTTAATAACACAACATTTTCTGGTAAGGTATATTATTAACAATACTTTCATCAAAACTCCTTACCAAATGACGAATTTACACGAATCTGAAACTTTAGGGAACTGAATAATCGCAACGTGACGGCTAAAAATATAATGACTTTGTTTCGTAAATTAACTGAATTTCTTTCATTATGATGATGATGGATGATGTTGTTACTCTTTTACGCCAAAACTACTGAAATAATCGAGATGAAAAGCAGCAAAATAATAGGCTACTTTTTCATTCTAACTGAGTTGTAAAATCTACCGGAGTCTACGAAGAACTAAATAAAATTTCATTAGCACATAGAAACAGGGCTGGTCAATAGCCACAATGCTGGCACCGGCTCGTCCCAATAGGGTGTGAAGGGGAAACCGGGGGAGTTTAGTGGGTAGTGGACGCTTTAGTCTCGAGTCCCACACACGGCCGCAGGTCTGGCTAGCCTGCGGTTATGGCGCATAAAAGCATTCTCATACGAAAAAAAATGAGCACATAGATACAGAGTTGGCACATTACGCTGTAGGCATTAAAGTATGTAGTAATCTGCATTTTTAAGTACTTGCAACAACGAATCTTATTTACCTGATTCCGATAGGTGCAATTAGACCGTGTTGTCATTACCAGTCTGGCGACATGTTCGCGCAGTGTTGGACACTACGCGTAGGAAGTAGGGTTGCAACATTAGTTTATATGTATATATTAGATTTTTGATGTTTAAGATTGTTTAGAACAAAGTTGAGTCGTTGAACTTACTTTTCATTAAGCTTATTTAAATGATTTAGGTCTGTAACTTACGACTTACTATTGCTGTCATTGTGATTGTACTCATTTGCCTAATAGTCCACCACGGTATTGGCATATTTGTCTATTTTATTAAGATTTTTTTACAATTTTATATAGGTCAATTCAAATCTCTTTCTTGTTTAGGCTATAAAATTGCACCTACGAATCATAATAATATCGTAAATTTAATTTAAAAAAAAAATAATGCTCTGTTATACCTTTGCATACAATATTTTATGTCAATTTCAATGTGATAGACATTAACTGTGTGACTGCGAATCACTTACAGAAACACTTTTGGTACCGCGTTGGCCTTGGTTGTAAAACACCTTAAATTTCTATACCTTTGTTACCTTAGTTGTACTCCATTTCATACGTCAAGGTTACTTATATGACCAGGCTGGCAGCCTTTTGATACTTATCATGGCAAGGCGGCTTGTGATATGTATCAAGACATTAACGCAGTTTCGACTGTGTACTTAGTATAACATTACGCATCAAGATGGCTTCGACTGTGTGCTTAATATGACAGTAGCAGAACGTACTCATTTTCTCACCATCGAGGTTCTATTACGTAACAAAGCTGGCAGCCCTGATACGTATCAAGGCGGCTTCACCAGTATTAGTATGAGAGTCGCCGCTACAACGTCACGCCTGTCACAAGGGCGCGCACACTGAATACCGTGTCTGTCCCAGTTAACATTGTGTCAACATCGTGCGTGTTTTATAATGTCAATTTATTTTTTGTTGCAGGTAATTACTGGCTTTTGTTTGGGAAATGTGAGTGCGGCGTGTAAGAGGTTAGTCGGAGAATATCTGTGAAGCTGGGAGTCTGCTGAAGCGAAGCGAATGTTCGTAGAAACATCCTGTGTATTGTCGTCTTTATAAAAAGCTTTCGTGAAGATAAGAATTTTAATGGTGGTTTCGTACCTTTAAAAAGTAAGCCGATGGTAATTATTAAAGTGCTTCTAGTTAATCACAGATGGCGCTGAATTATTGGTATAGAATCCTGCATCGCACAAGTAAATCGTTTCAGTGATAAATTTAATTATATAAAAAACATATGTTGGACAACGTAAGATACATCGATTAGATTTCTAAGTTAGTAGCATAAGCATTTTGTATATGGGCATCAGAAACGACGAAAAGATAAAAATAAACATCATCTTCCTTCTGGGTGGGATTTAATCTCACAACACCTGGTGCATAGGGCTGGGTCCCCAATTACGTTGTCCGATAAGTAGTATTAAAAAAAAACTAGTGTACACCACATAAGTAATATAGTCTCACTTCTATTTCGCTTTGGTCAAACACACGCCAGTCTTTTCAAGAGTCCTCAACTGAATTAATCGTTAAATCTTACACTGTGCCAAGGTTGTCAATGTCTGAAAAGAATGATGATTTCGTGCTTCGGAAGGCACGTTAAGCCGTTGGTCTCGACTATGTTCCAAGTAGCTTGTAAGGGTTACGGAGGTCAGATGGGAAACGCTTTGTAATAACCAATTGTCCAAACACCAGACTCAAGATTGTCCCAGTTGCCCACTATCAAATGAGAAAGAGTGAAAATGGTAAATGACGAGCTATTTGGTGTAATGGTCGAGAGAAGTCGGCTATTACACCAGAGGTCGCGGGTTCGATCCCCGCACGGTACAAACATTTGTGTGCATGAACATGTCTGTTTGTATCGGTCTGGGTGTTTCTATGTATAATATGTATGTATTTACAAAAAAAAAAGTATATAAGTAATGTTTATCCGTTGTCTAGCACCCATAGCACAAGCGTATGCTTAGTTTGGGGCTAGATGGCGCTGTGTGAATAATGTCCAGAGATATTTATTTATTATTTATTTATGGTCCCCGGTCCAGACTGGGACGAGATGTCCCCTTACTCGGCTTGTCAGATCTAGGATCATAGTCAAAGCGGCCCTGAGCTCCATACTGGATGCAATCGGGAATACGCTGCGATGATGAGAACTGTGCCAAGGTTAGATATCATACGGAACACATGTGAATGATTTATCAGGGCTCTGTCCTTGTGACCTTCACCGTGGAAGGTCGCTGTCACCTCGATCCTTTCACTGACATTCTGTTACTGGGTTATTGTTCTGCATTTATATGTAATCTGGAGGAAAATAACCTTCAGCGTATAAATATACTAAAATAACTATACAATCTTAAGGATATTTTAGTCTAAGATTTAAAGATATTTTGTCTGATTGTTTATTTGTATTTTCACTCAATATTCCGCCATAAATGCTATTGACCTTATAACCCTTGCTACAGCCATAACCTTTCAATGTCACCTCAATTTGAATATTATGTTACCTCACATTACTCCAAATTATCATAATTTATTCATAGCCTATCCAAATTAACTTTTTCTATGCACTTGATTGACAGGAAATCTAAACATCTAGATCGAATCTCATGTTTTTAAAAATAAATCAAAGGATAGATTATGAATTAGTCATTATGTATGCACAAGTTCAGTGGGAGATTAATATTTAATATAACAAGGTGACCTCGCTATATGTTTATTTATATTATAAAATAATGAAGTGGTAGTGGTCAGGTTTTAACTAGATTACCATATCGGGATAATTATTCAATCAAGCTTTCAACCCATATGATCATAAAATGAGAGTATATTTATTTATTGCTGGAATATTATATTGACTTTTATATATTTATTTATATAGGAATTATTTCGTTCCACTAGTCCACATATATTACGGGACAACTGGGTAAAAAACATCCTAGTTGTCTCTTCACGGGACTACAGAGTGTGTAAGTATATTTTGCAAGGTAAGCAGACAAACAATGTCAAAATATTTAAAATTAACAAGATCCCTAATGCAAAATTCCCAATCAGGATAGAATAGAACTTAATTTTTTTTTGTAGTTTCATCTGATCCCGATATCGGTTACAACTAATCTTTCGTATTTTGGGGTGCAACCGATACCGGTATCCGATGAAACTATCGATCAGTATCCGTTACAACTAAAAACGGAAGCCGGGATCAGATGCGACGAACCCTCTTGAACTGCTTCTTTATCCAGTTGTACGGACACTTTTTTTGGTATAGTTTCTATGGTAACATCACCCATCCCATTAACATTGTCTTCATTTATGTACCGTTACCAATTTTTAAAGTTATTCTAAGGATTGCTGCTAGCAGACTAGCTTTATTAAAAAGTTAATAGCTCGTCTAGCACATTTCATGCGATAACATAAGACATTATTTCAGCCTGACTAATTGACTAGTGTGTCACTCTGACAAGTGTTACGTTCTCTCATTACGACCAGGTATGTGCTAATTTTATTGGCATTGTTATCTAATCATGAATACGCCTTCCTGTAAGGCTCGAGTCCAGTCGCATGATCGATTTATAATTACTACTGTAATAACTTTGTGATCAATTAATTATGTAGACCACCTATATAATCAATTAATGTAGGTGACAACGTAAATAATTATTTTAATTGTATTGTTACAACAGAACAGGTGCGGCTTTGAGTGGTTATAGGTATTTATTTATTTAAGAATTTTATTATTTGTAAAGTTGCGTTTAAAACCCATCAATGACTAGAGAAGAATTAACCGGCCCGTCATAATCTTACCGCATCATATCAAGAAGAAATATGCGCTCGAAACATGGTACCAGGAAAACTAACAAATTTTATCCACCCACGTAAGTTTGATAACCTTTTCTTTAACAGTCAGTAAGACATATCGACCCTTGAAGCTGGGTTTCCCAAAACCACAGCATCCTGCAATATACTCGTATATTTGCCCTTTTTAAAAACTTAATCTCCATGATAACCTTTTTGTATTTTCTGTGTATAATAATTAAGAGTATAAAGTAAAGTACCAGCCTATTTTTAATGTCCCAATGCAGGGCAATGTCCTTCATCATTGAATTAAAATTAAGTCGTCGTCGCTACAATGACGGGTAATAGCTTAGTCATCGCGCTTGATAAATGCGGATTGGTGATCAAAAACCCTAGTTGTGTCCGAGTAACCGAGACATGCTCAACCCAAAGATTGAACCTAGGACCTCAAGATCACGACTCGGTTCTTAACCCATTAGACCACAGAGACGTTAAGAGTATAATATTTGCAAAAAAACTATGTTTATAAGCTGTCTGTCACTTACTAAAGGTACTTTTCTTAATAATGTTCCAGTATTCCAGGTCATTTTTACTCTTTAAGGCGCAATACGAGACATGTCATTAGGCGGGGTTTCCCGCCACCACAGCATCCTACTCAATATCCTTTTTTTTCATGCATTACTTTAGTTTCCGCGTGGAGACCGGCCCTTAGGCGCGGTTGTTCGAGGTCGCCCACTCCGTTCACTCTGCCCACTGCTCGATGGAAAAGTTCAATTTAATTAGCGCACCAGTGTTTTGTTTTAGTTTTGCGTTTTTAACTTGCCAGTTCGAAATTCTGCGTGATAAAAACGATGTGTCAATCAAGTCGAGAACTGGGTAGCGGCCTAGTTCTTGAATTAATAATGCAATTGAAACTGGCTGGCACAATATTCTTTATTTGTTTTTCTTTCTGTACATTATCTAAATTGGTACGTACGTGTTAACATAAATACGTATGTAGGTGTGAACGTAATTCAAAATGACAATGTGATTATGTGATGCTGGCTACAGCCCGTTCCACATAAGTTGTCCTTTTTCCGCTATATTGGCAGCATTGCCTACGCTTTGTAAATCTGTCAAAAAACAGATTGAATGTATTGAAAAACAATACTACCAATATAGCGGCTAAAGGACTTCTTATGTGGAACAGACTGTATTATCCTTTAAATAGTTACACATGACAATAGTGTCACGTTCAGAACATTTAAACGTATTGCCATCTTCGTAAGGGTAAACATTTATATATTTTTATAAATTAATAATTTCTTATGCTAATAAACAATAATAAAGTAGAAGCTTTTGTTTTAATTTTAAATTGTAGTTTTCGTGTTTGTTTTTTCACAAAAATACATAAACACGCATCTTTTCTTTTTGAATTATTAGATAGACAAACGAACTTCACAAGGAGCTTTCAATTGCAGTCGTCGTAAAATTCAGTAAGCGAAATAATTGTCATCTGGTTGTGAAAGTAAACTGAGCTTCAATGAAAATAATAAAATAAACCTTAAGGACGCAATTGGTCGGAGTAATTAACACTTTTTACTCCGAATGGTAAAAATTACCAGAAGTCGAAAGTACCTAATAGCTATGTTACGAATGCTTCCACAAGTTCCAATGACATGTTTCCAATAATTACTAATTGTTCTTATTACAATAATAACCAGTTTAAGAGCAGCTATTCCCCCGACCCGGAAATCAGCCAGGCTTGTGAACTGCATTCCGATGTACGTCTTTTATTTTATGGCATTTTCTTAATAATGGGTACTTAAATCGAAAAGATGTTGTAAGGTCTTTATATGCAAAGAAATTACAATTGAAATTAAAGGTGCAATAAATGTAAAAGAAAAATTATATGGTATTTCTTCTTCAATTAATTATGCAAATTTTAACAAGAGTCCTTTTTTATACTAGATCAGTCGGCAGACAGACACGCAGCCCACCTGATGGTAAGCGGCCACTGCGGCCTATTCCATTGAGGAACACCCAGGAAGCGTCTTTCAATGTGCTGCCACTCTATAGGCTCATCAGATCTTTAAACCTTTGATTATAAGTGTACTGGCTCCCACATGAATAATGCCGGAACACAGCCAGAGCTGTTATAGCGGCAGATTTCATCTGTGGAGGTAGTAGCTAGCCAGTCGGACTCTAAAAGAGTCCTACCACCATCCAGATCCAAGGTGGGAATGGAACCAACCTTCGAACTGAGCGGCTTAGCTATTGTTCCACGGAGGCGGTCAAAATAATAGTGATCTTCTCATGTTTACTTAACAAATCAGTTCTACAGATTCGCATAAGAGTACAGTAGGCTCTCGCAACATTTGTGCAACAACAATTGCCCTTAATGACCGTTGACGGTAGGGCATTACTCAGAAACGCCGTCTTTCTAATACGCAAATTGCTAGTCAATGTCTGACCTCAGATTGTTAGTTGTCAGTATACTTGGCTATTGTTTTCGGAATAGGTTAGTTCGTAACAGAATAGAATATGGTATATTTTCGTGACCTTGCACTAGAATCTCACTAATACATTTGTATTGTAAATGCGAAAGTCTGGATGTTTGGATGTTTGGATGTTTGTTACTCAATCACGCCTAAACATCTGAACGGATTAAGATGAAATTTGGCACACGTATAGTTTATAACCCGGAAAAGGGCCTAGGCTATAAAATTCCTACGGGAAACAGACATTCCTGCGGGAATAACAATTTTGAAACTACTGAACCGATTTGAATAATTCTTCCACTGTTGGAAAGCTACACTATCCCCGGTGAACATAGGGAATTTTTGATCCCGGAAATGTGGGGGAAGGGGGGGAATTTGTGAAAAGAGATTAAGCGCGGGTGAAACCGCGGGCGGAAGGCTAGTAGTAAATTATTTTGTGTTTTATTCGCGGTCAGTACGTTTTAGAAATGGGCTTTAGAATTTTGATCAGTTTTGGTGGAGGTTAGTTTTTACCGTTCCAGAGAAACCGTCCTATAAGAAAAATGAAATGCGTTTAGTTTTGTTGTATTAGCCCTACTCGGTGGAAAGGACGAAATTAAGTAGTTATTTCGAGATAGTTTACCGAACAATTTTAGCTAAAATATTTTAAATGAAACATAATATGCCGCCGCATTTGGTAGTCTAAAGGTCCTGTCACTATCATCAAACTAATAAACATAAATAATATTGCAATCTCCAGAAAGTGCACAAAGTGCAAACAGTGCCTGAATTCAAAATTATCTTATTATTTTATAAATTATTGCTTCCTCCACGCAATCAAGGATCCTACTACTGCTCTATTATACAATGAGATAAAAACATCCTTAATAAGGCTTGGTTGTTATGGCCCGGAATTCCTAATTCTGACTAGTAGTAATTCCGAGACGGAAGCCTTTGGGGCGGTCTGGCCTGCGGCCTATCTTTATTGCTACGGCTCGAGTTATATCTGGTTATTACGGTCTGGTGATTTTTATGAGGTTAGTTATTCAATTTTGATGCGTGGAACATATAGCAAAATGTGTTATGACATTCTTTGTTTTCTTGTTATTTTTTTCTAACCCCTTAATGGAGTAATGGATAAAATGGATAAAATCAATGGATTTAGCTGCGTAGCTCTTGAGTCATAATTAAAATACACGTTTGTTTTGTGTCTTGATGTTTATTTTTAAAGAGGTACATAAAAGTGTTTAAGCTATGTATTATGTGATGTTGGCCGATCATTATATTTATAGGTCAAACTGGTGATCAGCCAATAAGGGCACTTAACTTTAGATTTACTTAATAAAGTAATGCACTTCGGTGATTTCGTATGAGCAGTTATGTTCATACAAGTAGGTAGCTGACTAATAAATTATTATTTCTGCAAGATTCGCCGTTGACGGATCCGTCGTCGTGGAGGTCATAACTTATCATCACTTAACTACGCGAATTGTAGTAGTTTTATTAGTTGTCATAACATACTATTTACGTCAAAAGCACGTCAGACGTAACACTTTGGACTTGGTACCGCTCTTATGTCGGGGGCATAAGTGCTATTATCGAACTGCAAGTGTTTACCGTGATGTGCTGTTGACCGTACAAGTATTTAAATATAAAAAAAATCAAGCATTTAAAGGTAGCAAAATAATGACTAGCTAGTCAGATAGTTTAGCATCGACAATACTATGTCCATATTATTCAACATCGCTAATCGCTTACCGCATTCGCTCACGTGCAAGCGCGGCCTCTGCGCTCGGGCAGCACTTTCACCTTCGCGACACCCAGCGCCATTGACCTTGCGTTACGTCACTTCGATACTAGTGATAGTGAAATGGATCGCATCTTGACGGTTTGGTATCGCATGCGGTTGATGTTTAGATAATATCGGTTTTGGATTTCGTGACGTCGTGACTTCCCGTCTGGCAATGGACTTGAGTACTTAAAAGTTGGGTTATGTTTTGATAAGAAATCAGGGTTGAGACTGAATGTAACACATTATTATATTATACCTCTCACCCAACGACATTAAATACATTAAAATTCATTTAAATTCGTTGCTCTGACCACTCAAAACACAAGTGTAGGTAGGTACCTTGATTGGTTTCTTTCATTATTTTCGTTGATATTTACTGTGTACTCGTATATGGACAATAAAAAAACTTCTTTCTTTCTTTCTTGATTGAATAGTTCTGCTAAAATCAGCGCTAAAATAATGTAGTAAGCGAAGTGGAACAGCAATGTGTTAAAGACGTGTTTTAAATGGCTAATATTTGGAAAAAGAACTCCAACATCAGTGAGCTTTTCTTCTTCAAGCAGACTATTTGTCCTACACAAAAAATATCTTATGCTTTTAATTAAGTTTAGTAGATACTTATCTGTTGTCTTTAATACGCTAGCCTGAGCAAAATAATAATAATTTTTATGCGTAATATTGTAACATGAGAACAACGTCTTTAAATATAGCATAGTTAAACAAAACTAATATACATGGTTATGTACTAAATATATTTTTATTTTAAGAGAGCGTTTGCTTTACTTATTCATGAATTTGGATTTTTTGTTTTTATAGCTGTATCTTTGCGAAGCAACAAGACATCTTGTGGCATTGACCTCACTGCTAGTTCGTTACATCACAACTCTCGTCTCAAACTCAACTAGTGATAGTAAAACTGATTTTATCTTACTTTTTAGGGGTACGCATAAAGCACTTTAGGTCAAGATATACATACAATGATATATAGCCGTCTTTACTTAGTACTACTGTGGTAGAAAACCTATTTAAGCAGAACCAAAATTGTATCTAATTTTATTTTATTTATCCCTGCGAGGATAATGTGGTAAATAAACCTACCTATGTATGACCTAGTTAGTGAAAGTATATAATAGATTGCTCTTCATATACTAAATGGTAGTCAGATGTAAGCCGTTGTCTTATTTGTATCTCCGAACCTCCCTAGACTACACCACATACCTGCATTACTCTATTACCAAATTAAGGCTCATTTATGCTCATAAATTAATCTTATTCTTGTGTTATGGTATCAGAATAAATGAAATCACCACCAGTAAGTTGTTGAGTGTATGATAGTTTGTATTATACCTATGTAAGTAACAAATAACTACAGTACTTTTGTTGAACTCCTGAAGTTTTAAAAACTAAATGTATTGGGTTAGCGATTGCCTTTTTGTAAAAGGTTTGATTTAAATATGAATCGTTTCGATTCTTTCGATTAACTTTCTTATTAATTTAAAGTTATCTAAGTGGTAGTATCAGTACCTATACTCGTAGAAAGTAACGTTTCTGATTCACATTGTTACCGTTTACAACATTCGTTTGTCGCTACCCTTCTAATATTTTTGTACTCTATGCTCACCGACACAAATCTCAACATAATGTCTTTTACACTTGTTCTCTAGTTATAATTTGCTAGAAAATAAAACTCAATATTGAGTGATGCTGCTATACTTTGAGTTTCCACTAGGGCCAATTCTATGGAACACAACATCAGCAAACTTATGTAATACTCGTATGCTGCCAAAATGTGACTAATCTGATCTTTGAGCCTATCAGTTAAACTGTATACAAACCAAACAAGACCCAATCAACCCTAAAAGGCTAAACGGATAAGTAGGTGCGCACTGATTACCGAAATCATGCACAGAAGTCAGACCGTATTAAGGCCAGTAGTTCTATTCATTATCTGCGTAGGCGCAGCCCTTGTCTTGCGTGTAGGCGATGAGCGTCAACTCTCTTGAGTTAAGTGACGGTGACCCCATCGATGTCATAATATTAGTACTACCAACACTTTAGTTAATGGGGTTAAATTACTGGGTAGAATGGATATTGCAATGGGAATTTTCTGATGAGGGATATCAAATACTTGCTGTCATACTAAAAGTAAATTTTCCTCGGAGCTTCACCAAATCAGAAATCAGAGAAAAGAGTTACATGCGCCATCTTGAATATGTGTCACAATTATTTCAGTTGCGCGATTCAAGATTTCAAACTAATCCGGAATCGTTGTTCTGTATCGTCTGTCATCTATTTTGTTAAATCGTTTATGAATTATTGTTTACTGACCATGTAACCTCTATTACCACCTCCATTATTATTTTTGTTTCGGTGCCGTTCAACATCTATGATGTAAAATGTATTATAAATAAAGCAGGACCTTAATAACAAATTTTGAACAGCAGTACTACAAGTACCAGTTGAAGTTTGATCTGACCAAGAGGCGTTCTAATACTCTATTTGAATTGCTATTAATTCCTGGTAATTGTTAAAATTATTGTTGTTCGTTGTATATAAATATCAAGAATATACTATTATATATCCATTTCACAATTTATCAAAAGTTACATGAGATGTTTTCTTCATTATGCAAACACATGCTGGAATTATTAACGTAACAGCAGGGATCGATCATTATTCACAATCAGGACACCTTTGAAGAGTAATGCGATATGTCCATCTCTGAGAAAGTCGTTGCAAATAACCCTTGCCATGACTCGCTGGAAATGATAATGATTTCTAAAAACCTGACCTCAAGCACCCGCAAGAACATAATAAAATATTTCTTACTTTGATTTTAAAATAATGTCAACCATATACATTTGAGTCAACGTATAATTTTACGTTCAAAGTTATAGACCGACAAACTTATCTGTTCCGGTGGCGGTCGCTACTGTCTATTTAGAACTGTCATTAAATATCGTTTTTGCATTGCATTTCACGTAGTTCCAATTTGGGCCACCGGAACAGATAAGTTTGTCGGTCTATATGTTTTGAAAATGACATTCAAATGTCAAGTCTGTACATTAAGCTAAAACATGACTCTGCATTAGTTTGTAAACCTTGGATATTCAGTGTTGATCTAAAATTCAAGTAACTGTATTGAAAACAAAAGTCAATCGACATAACGTTAAAATGTCATAGATAGACTTCATGCCCACACAAAAATATGACCTCAGTAAAAAGTCATGATTTTGATATATACATAGTTGATTCTTTGACATATTATTTCTATCCATGCCATGAGTAAATTATTAAAATGACTTATTGATGGACAGGATTTAACCTTTTGATGATAATGCATTAATTACTTGCTACTCGTCTGATAAGATATTTCCGCTTACCCTACAGCAAAGCGAAATCTGTTTTCACGCAACAAAGTTAACCCAAGTTATTTAAATTCTTAACTCTTCGCCTGTTATACAATCTGTTCTCGCTAACGACGCATTGTCTTCATCAAAACGGAAATTATTAAGTTCCGCTTCGGACTTAAAACCTCATACTGCCTGTACAATGCCAATTAATACTCTGTCAGTTGGTTCGGAGATGAGTATTGTGTGCAAAGAAGCATCGATCAGGACGGCACGCGTCCGTTCAAAGCTATTCACCCGTCCAAGGTTTAGATGCATGGCCTTAGCTTCCTCTGGTATTCTTCAATCGGACATTACAATGCCTACATCATGGTCTATTGTTAGTGGGTCCGAGACGCGAACAATTGCAGGCTCTATCTCAATGACATCTGATTCTGACGATCCATCTAGCATGTCGCCTGTGTATGCGACCAACTGTGGGGTAGAAACGTTGATTGACTGAAATGTGAATGCTCTATAGATTCACCTTCCTCATTTTGCATGTATTGCTGCTAAATTGTTTTCTCTAAATTCTCGTACCGGTCGTATTACAAAATTTTTATTTTATAATGTGATGCATCACCAGTAATTTACTTAAATGTCACGCTTGTCAGTTCACATTGAGTAACTGGCAAAAGCCTGATTATATTTATTGTCATTCGGTTTTTTTACATTACGATGTTATGTGAATATGATGTCATTTGTTATGCAAAAGTAACTCTTTTATAAGAAAATATAATGTTTTGGTTATGTGAATTTTGTTACAACTTTCATGGTCGTCATAATTCTAAAAGATAAGTTGTTCACGCGTGAATGAATGAGAAAGTTTGAGTTTAAAGAACTACACATTCATTGTGTTTCCAGTATGTGATTGTAGTAGTTGCAACGGATAGCTTTACCGTAAATAAAATTGCAATTTGTCGTAAATAATCCAAGAATCTTGAATTGCGTATCCCTTAATGTGAACTCCTGCCTTGAATGTCGATTTAGTAATGACTTTACCCTGCACGCTAGGGGTCGTGGGCCAATCCCGCCATGCAAGACATTTATGTTTATTGCTGTTTGGATGTTTATGTCTAATAAGGTTTATATTTCTGGCGCCTTCTTTCATTCTGGTATCCATAACAAAAGTTTTCAAGCCACTTAGTCCGAAATCAGTACCTGACTTTTCAGTATCTCTGTTTTCATTATCATTGCATGCTTCCAAAAATAGATCGCATTTTATTTTCTTTTCACTCAACACCTTGACACGAAATGTTACAATGAACTTTATCAACCGTTGCGAATAATTCAGAAACAGTATCTTGGTCTAAATCTTGTATCCAAAGCAATATTGAATAATTCATGAGAATGTTACCTACATTAAGATGTTTGTTTTTATTGTCCATTTAGGGGTGACCGTTAAGAAACGCGGAAAAAAGTTTAAGTTAATCCATTTGTAGTTTTGTCTCGTTTTAAATGTTGCAAGGTCCCGTTTTTAGGTTAAATATTACTGGCTGAAACCTGGTCACGAAAATGTTTGGATAGAATGACTCAGTTTGATGATTGTTTGTTTCAGGTAAATGTTTATTACAATAATACGATCATCATACATTTGTATGTGGTAAGTATTAACTGCAGAGAATCTTCGCTACTTGTATTCGCTTTAAGATTGATAAATTACTAAGGAATGTATTCTAACTCACCCACCCGTAATATTGAAGGCAAGTAACGATGACTGGACGTTATTTCCATTAAAACTCTCTTCATAGATTGGAAAATAAAAGCAAGAGTTCTGATCAGATACATCATAATTAACTGGAGTCAATCGTACAAGAGAACAAACAGAAGTGTATGCAACAATGAGATCTAAATTAAAACGGAGGAGCTACCACCTTGCTACGTCATCGTGACGCCATTGTATAAGGTAATCCAACCACAAGAAAATAATTATGTGCGGTAGGGCCGGTCCGGGAGCCGTGACGAGGAAAGATTTACTTTTGCTGCCTATGAAGTTTTGTGGTTTTAAATTCCACATTGTAACCTTAGTCTACTATGCCTTCGTGGTAAGCGTGGTTGCATATTATAAACAAGTAAGTAAGTAAGTTTGTGGGATTTTATGACAACGTGAGGAAGCCAACTGACGGGAACGGAACATACTCGTACTATCTTATTATTATAAAGAAGCTTGCCTAAAATGGATGATGAAATATTTTTAGGCAAAACTGAATCCCATTCAACAGATAGGAAGTACATTCAAAAGTGTGATAATATAATTTGAATATAAGCGCTTATTAAATGAAATGCTAACGAGGAAGACGAACAGAGCAATTATCAAAATGTTACTTATTTGAATTCTACATAAAGACGGAAACTTCCTATTCTTGTCACTGACTTTTGGAAAACTTATAAATGAGAAACATAAACATGGTAAACGTTGTTACAACTATCGATGAGAGATTGGCTTTAGTTAAGGAATTGGAAATAAATATATTGGACAACATCACATACATGGATCTGACCCCCAAGTTAAGTAGCCTGAGCAGCTTGTGTTATAATTAATAATAATTTCCAGTCAAAAATCAAGTGTTCTTAAGTAGGCAACCCTGCGTGAGGGTCATCTCATCGCGTTATCTCCATCGATTTGGAAGAACGGTCTCGGTGTTTGCGCCTGCGCCGATGCACTCGAGTGAAAGTACCTATTACGGCAATCGAGTTATTAGGTAGCCTGATGTAATGGTCGTTCTTGCACTTATTGTGGCCAGATTGTTGTTTGATAACGATTTAATGATGAGTCAGTTCGGACAGTGTTAATGTTCGGAGGAAATGCCGGCCGTTTTCTTCGCATTAGGGATAATTCGATTGAATATAATATTTAAAAAATAAGCAAATATAAAATTCGTTTTAATTGTATATCTCAATTAGATTTTTGAGATAAAAAGATTAATTTTCATATCCTTTGACATCATTTATAATAATCAAATTAAGATCACTATTTGCTTAAAAGTATTCAAAATATGACATTTCAAATATGAACCTATTAGTTTAGTACAATATTGATATGATTACAAGTCCATTTAAAAATAGACCTTATAAGATTGTCATAAGACCGCACGTGTTAACATTTAATTGCACGTGACTGTACGTAGGTATTTCCTATTTACCGTGTTAACTAAGGTAAAGGCGTCTATTACCGCGGTATTTGGAGGAAATTTGACTTCAGAGTACAATATTGTGGAATAAGAACTGTCCTTGTCTAATAGGAATTTTTTGTAGCGTTCTATAGACTTTTAACTCCATACTTTCGCACTTTTCATGAATTAAGTTTGAAGCGTTATATTTATTTTTATTGTTTTTAGTCAGGGCTGCTGCGTCCTCTATTACCGAGGTATTGAATCTATTACCGCGGTATGGTGGCGCCTATTACCGAGGGTAGAAAAAGTTAAACTTAATATAATACTGAAATACAAAACTGAATATAACTTATTAAGTATAATAGACGAGTCATTTGGTGTAATGGTCGAGAAGTCGACTATTATGCCGCAGGTCGCGGGTTCGATCCCCGCACAGTACAACATTTGTGCGCATGAACATGTCTGTTTGTATCGGTCTGGATGTTTCTATGTATAATATGTATGTATTTACAAAAACAGTATATAAGTAAAGTTTATCCGTTGTCTGGCACCCATAGCACAAGCTAATGCTTAGTTTGGGGCTAGATGGCGCTGTGTAAATAATGTCCAGAGATATTTATTTATTTATTTATATCCCGATGGTTTAGATAGAAGTCACCCTGTATCCTGTAGTACAAATAAACATCCAGACACAGAACAAACAAAAATATATTGTTCATCATATAAGTGTTTGTCTTTGGTGGGATTCGAACCCACGACCCCTAACACATACGTCAGGGTCACTACAAAATGCACCATCGGGCAAACCAAAAAAAAAATGTTTACATAATTAGTTCTTTAGTTACCTAGTAAAAAGTAAGTTTATCTATACAGTAACGGAACTCTAAATAATTAATTTTACTTGGTTATCACTCGGTAATAGATTAATTATGGAAACTCTTATTTCGAGCCCTTGACCCTCGGAATTAGATCCCCATAGAATCTATTACCGATGTATGTCGCGGTAATAGGAGAAGAATAGAATGTTCTAAAATGTAATTCCGACCCATAAAAAACTAATAAATTTGTAAAAACTTGGTGCCAATTCGCAAAAAGAGATTTCAATCTTTAAGGATAACAGTATTTTACATAACTAGATATCCCGTATCACCCATTTTTTGACGAACTAATATTGCAATTTTTTCACGTCATTTTGAACACTCGCTACAGAAGTAGTCTTTCAATACGATAGTTTTTATAAAAATATAAAGGTTTCTACTGGAATTTGTATACATCGGAATTAGATTTTTAGTATCTAGAGAATATGAGGAATGAAAAATATTTCAAAGTTCACTAAGATAATGATTTTAAATATACTTAATTAGCAAATGTCTAGACCCTCAATATTTTCTATTACCGATGGTACCCTCGGTGATAGATGCCACCCTCAATTTTAGGCACCTATTACCGCGGGTTTTTAAAATTCATATTACTATGTATTTAGATATGATTTTACCATGAAAAGTATAAGAAAATACGCTTATTAAACACATAAACAAATAAACAAAACTCGTAGTCAGTTAGACAGTGTATAACATTTAAAATTACGTAACAAAAATATGAGTGCACTAGCATGAATTGCTCCGTTTTTGTATGGAAACCGCCTGCTCCTACGCTCCCGTCGTACAAACTGATTTTTTTTATCCGTTTGCTTGTAGGCATGCTCACTGGCACCCGTTGGTTCGATGCAAAATACTACAAGTTACAACTTGTCTCAAACGGTATTTTGCTAAAGTTGCTGCTATTAATATAAAATGCGAAAATATTGAATACCTCGGTAATAGGCGCCGATTTTGCGTACCGCGGCCATAGGCGCCTTTACCTTAAAAAGGCAAACATCACTACCAGTATGTCCGGAAGAATCACCAATTCGTAATGTTGATCTTAAAAATTAAGCAGACACCTCAATATACCACTTGCCTGTATGTATTAGATACAGATCCATATCAATGAAATAATAATAAAAATAAACTTGAAGTTATCTAAACTTTCTAAAAAAATAACTTTTCTGCGGAAAACAGTCATATAGTCCAAAAGGCGAAAAGCAGGTTTTCTTAATGTGTTGTTTAGAAAATTCAATATTACGATCAATTACACCATATTAATAGACGTATTAGAAGCGTCATTGATTAAATTAGTAATAAAATCCCAGATGGAAGCGGGTAGTAGTATTATGAATTAGTTAACACTAATAACGTTTAACTATGGATATTACTCGTATCTAAACTATTAAATGACTATTAACTACTTTCGCTTTTTATATTCTCGAGTTGTAATGTAAAGCGTGCGTACTCCGTGGATGTGTATTTTCAATCAGTTGATTGTTTATGTACCTATCTATCTATCTCCCTTACTTATATGTATTTTAAACTAGCGGCCGCCTCCCTTCCCTTCCCCCCACATTTCCGGGATAAAAAGTACCCTATGTCGCCCGAGAATAGTTTTGCTTTCCAACAATGATAGAATTTTTCAAATCGGTTCAGTACCTAGAATAACATGCAACCTTCTTTGGATCATTAAAAACGCTAGCAGCATAATTTCCATTTTGACAGTAATAAAAACAAAAATAATTGTTTCTTTTACCTTTAAAGGCGTTTAGATTTTTTTTCTGAAGAATCTAGCCAGCATCAAATGAAAATTTTGCATAATAACCTGCTTGGTTTTTTCAATGTAACTGGCATCAGAGGTACGATTAGTTTGGCAGCTATAAAAAGCAAATCTTTTTTTAAAAGGAATATCAAAAAGTTTTGAAAAGACGTTGACCTTCTTTATTTTAAAGAGGCACTGGCAACAGTGCTGATGAAATTTGACAGCAATAAAAAGTAAATTGAATAATTTTTTTATTTAGTATACATTTTTTCTGAATAATTTAGCCAGCATAAAATTTTTAAAAACTTATTTTAACCTGCTTGGTTACTAATTTTATGTAACCTTCGTTTAGTGCCACAAAAGTTTGACAGTGATAAAAAGTAAATTAAAAGTTTTGTTTTTCTTTTACATAGCGTTTCGAATTTTACACTGCATTCTTCGAAAAGGTCGTTACTATTACGTTTCTTCATTCATCTTTACTATCTATTTACGCAGTCTATACAGTGTGCCCCTGTATATGGTGCACAAACGAAAATGGGTGAAACTACATCATAAAACGACATAAAACATATTTTTTTTCTTTAATTTTTTTTTTAATAAATACTTTGTGTATAGTTATCAAGTACCTAATTACTTTTTTCAAATACCCCTCTTCCCCACACATTTCCGGGATAAAAAGTACCCTATGTTCACCGGGGATAGTGTAACTTTCGAACAGGGAAATAATGATTCAAATCGGTTCAGTATTTTTGGAGCCTATACAATACAAACTATAAGTATAGATGGTAAAGTAACTTTGTCTGTCTATTATAATACTAGCATTCATACCTTAGAAGCGATTTTGATAAAATTTGACTAAAGTTTAGAAATGAAAAATGCAACTTTTTATTTCAAAGTAGCTCAATTTCCATAAGATAAAAGAAATAACAAAAAACATTAGTAGAGATAGCTATCTTAAATTCCACAATCACAGGAGCAAAATCGCGGAAAATAACAAAACGCATAACATTGCATGTTAACCTTCAATCAAAATTCCTTTTACGCATCATTTCAAGTGCAAGGCGAGACCAGTGTCTATCATAAATCAAATCAAAGTATTTGATTAAAATCACTCCTCAGTCCAGATGGTTGAACTTGCAACAGATTGTGAACATCTCGTTTCATTATTCTCTATTGATTCAGATAATACAACCTTCAATGTAGACCTGGCCTTAAGTAGAAAACGAGTCGCAAGTGAAGCTATTGCAATCGAAAGCGTCGTTTTGAAACGACTAAATGTAGCCGTCACTCAATTTCGATTTTGAAACTAACCTGTAATAAACGTACATAATACTTCTATTATTAAAATATGTTTAAGACAAAAAACGTTCTTCGTTTACGAGGTTACAAGTGTGCTAGATTGACGTGAAGATTTTGAGCTATTGACCTACTTCTTGACGCATTGATACTGGATCAATTGTTGCTAAATTCTCTTGTCCGTCGACCTTAACCGTGCGATGCCATTGTTTCGTTTCGAATATCGATATTTTGAGATCATTAATCGATGGTTTATGATCGATTATTGCTTCATCTCTTTTAAAATGCTTATGAGGACGTAAATACGAAGCACGGTTCTGTTGCAATCGACCGCGAAACATTTATCGAAGAGCGACGAACCCGAGATGTTTTATATGATCGATTGCTAGACGTTGACGAATTGACTGGAACTGTATGCGACTAACGATTATTTGATTGGCTTGTGCCTATAAAGTTTAATAAAGGTTAGCGAATGAAACAAGAATGTTATGTTTCGTGTCTAACTTAGGAACAAAAATGAAACAAATATTTGTGTATAACAACGTTTGAAAACTTGCAGTGGATGCAAGTTTTCGATGGCAAATTTAGAAAAGTCGAGATTAAACCTAATAGATCGGTTTAGTTTTGCTCCTTCTAGATCGACGAAGTATTATTTTATAATTTTTTTAAATAAATACTTTTTCATATACTATTTTGTACTTAAACTAATGTAAGTACATTTTTTTTATTACATTACTACAACTAGTCAGTTTGTTACTTCTTATTATAAAAAATTCATTATTGATTTCACTTCATTCAAACAAATTATAAAATTCCAAAACTGATTTAGACACCATAAGTCTTAAACTAAAAATTGATGAAAGACAAACGTTAAAATTCTTTTAATTCTTATAACAATCGATATTTTTAAGATGTCTTAGAAATTAAAAACAGATCAACGTTCTTAAATCTTATTCTATTACATTAAACTACACTTACACTTTCCAAACTTCACTCACTGCGACTAATCTCCGGAAATTGTACTAAGGCGAAGCAAGATCGCTTAAAAAGTAATAAAAATCTTTTGTCTAATGGAGTGTTCAATCTTTGATTGCTATAGCACGCGTGTTAAGTTAATTAGAAGTCAGATGAGTGCGTCAAGATTTGTCAATGGACGCGTTTCCACTAGATAGCATCGTTTGGTTCGGTTCGTATGGCTAAAAAATAGATTAACCCAATATTAGAATATAAAGGGTTTTATTGATATTAATAAATTAATTATGACAATATGAATTACGAGCTTTTTGTTTGCTAACATATAAAATGTGTCTACAGAATTTTAAGGCCAGAGAAATGGAGCAAAGTTGTAATTATCGAAATTCATGTTATAGAAATGATAAATACTATACGCTGATTTGGACCTATGACATACCTACTATCGTAATTTGAATCATGTTTATCAATTAAGTTCCAAACGAATAATTTAAAATTACAGTAATTACAAGTACAGACGGCAGCAGATCAACCTACCCTAATCTGTCGAAAATTCTCAAATGAAAGAGAATTCTATGCAAAGTGAATAAAGCTAGAAATTGGTTGAAGAAATTTGACAGATTAGGGTAGTCTGATGTGCTGTTGACTGTACAATGATGACCAATGATATTGTGTTCATCGTACTTATTTAAATACAAATTTTACCGCATTCGAGTATTACCTAATCGCAAGTGATTGCCAAGACTCTAACTAATATGTGACAATTCTCGTCCTATCTTCTCGTGTCGTGTTGCACTTGTTAATGGAACAACATCCGATCGCAGGGTAACGACCGACTGCGGTCAGCGATGTTGCAGCAAATGCATCTGCAGTGTGTACTGACCCTTAGGCGGTGGCGCAAGAAATGAAGACTACGCGTTAATTGGACTTAGTGTAATCAAGTTTGCTTCTTAGTATAGTCGTAGTTACTACAGATACTAAATGTATCAAATCATATTAAAAATGGTAAAGATATTACAACCCTGCGCCATCGGTTTGGAGATCCTTGGGGGAGGCCTATGTCCAGCAGTGGACGTCTTTCGGCTGAAATGATGATAATGATGATTTCAACCCGAGTACAAACTATAGTGTTGCCTTCTTGAAATGAAACAACCTAATTAATTACCACGTTTGCCAATTTCAGTTGGGTGATCACAAACTGAGATGTATTTGAAAAATCATACACAGTTTTGCCCGGGGAGTTTAGTCCTCCTAGATGTAATTCAAGCGAATCTCCGTAAGATCTTTGGTCTGGTACTTAAACCATTTGCTCATCGAGGCATCACGCATAACGTACTTAATGCTAAAAATGTATAAGCTTGAGCTAAGTTAAAACTAATTGAAACAAACACTGTGCACGCATATTTACATGTGTGCACAGTGTTTGTTTAGATAACAAGTTCTTCTAAGTCATCATATTTTGTTTTAGTAATAACGAGGGAGAAAGCGATATCTATGAATGAAGCTTAAACCGCTCATCTGTCATGTTTTAAGCCTTCAAAGATGAGGCAACCCCTTAGTACCAGAACCATAATGAATAATGGCGTAAGTAAATCATAATGCACAGTTTCTGTTTCCGTGGGAAGCGAGTGGTGAGAAAAATTCACGACATTACTTGGACCAAATAGACTATAAAGGCAGTGTGTCGAAGGGATATCGCTGAAGTTATTAAAAAAGTTTCCTTAAAGACAATAGCGTAGGCAATGGTTATGGTTTCCGTAAATGTATTTCATGGGAAACGCAGTTCAATGCAAGATATAGTCAGTAATTTTTTTATTTATGGCTTTTTCTATACTAGATTAGTTGGCATGCAGCCCACCTTTATTCAAAAGTTCTTTTGCCTAAGCCTTATCCGTAATGGTAATTTTTGCAAAATAATATTGGTAATTTAAAAAAGAAATGTTCTTACAATGTACGGGAAATTGCTTAGGTACACTCATCATCAGCCTATATACGTTCCCACTTTCGGGACATAGTCCTTATCTCAAGTGTAAGATAGTGTGGCCCATACTTCACTACGCGGGTCCAGTGTTGGTGGAGGGGTGCGTAAGGCATATGACCACTTTGCTCGCCTGTTCGGCGAAACATCAAAAGTTCCTATATTCAAATACCACGAAAATATGAAAGTGCAGCAGCCTTGGCCTTAAGCCTTGGATAACTTTTAGCAAATATAGATCAAGGTTCTGTAGTGAGATATCGGATTTCAATGGAGCATACAAATGTTTTGTGATGCCTTCAAGATATAAGATAAATGTATGGTTAAATGAGCCATTCGGAATGTTTACTCGTAAATAACTCGAGTGCACAGAGGTATGCAAACCTAATTGCAGCTAACGGTGCATTCTATTGGAAGATATTTTATTGATGTGTATTTCTTGACTTGCAGTTAAACTTTTTACAAATAGAAATTGTATAGATAAATGTTTTTTAAAAGTTTAGAAGACCAACATAATTTTTTAAAATACACTATTTGCTAGACATAATTATTTCAAGACTTTTTAGGTTTTAAAATTATTTTGTATCTTATTGTAGTTGTTAATAGCTCCCCTACTACTTGCTCACAAACCTAAGCTTCTTAAAACACGAAAAAAAGTTATGACTAAGAAATTGGATAAAGGACGCTAATGTCATAAGAATTGAAACCTGTACCCCGAGTTTTCACTAAGCTATCAACGGTAGACTTAAACAGCGTTGTAACTCAACCAACCCTTTGTTGAAGTCTGTATGTGGCAATCAAGATAATATCTTTCACACGTTTCAACTATACTAGTAAGAGTGCCAATTCGGTCTAGGCCTTAGGGCAAATAAGTTGAAGGCCGTAGCCCCCATCAAAATTACGCAAGCTGTTCGTGCTCTATAAATTAAAAAATAATAAATTATATTTAATAAGGTTTATCATCAAATCGCACGAGTATAATCAAAGTCTTTTTAATTGATGTCGCTTTTCAAATTCTGCCGTAATAAAGAAGTCAAATAACGGACATTGAAATCTTACATGTGTAAATAAAAGCATCGTTATATTATTATGTAAAAAGGAAAGAAAAGCAAGAAAAACATACAAAAACAAATTTTAAAAAGCTATTTTGTTTGAGATTACCTTGTTAAGGTCAGTTCATATACATTGTTAATACATTCTTTATAATTTTTTCTTTTTATTCGAGCGCTTGGTCCCGATATAATTGAATACTATGATTTAGGATTAAGCAAGGCCAGTTATTGGAGCAACTGCTGTCTTACCTCCTTAACCCTTAACAAAAGACCCTGACGAACTAAACCACAGTCTGTATAATCTGTTTTTTTATCACTGCTAACCATATAAGTTTTTGCTCAACACACCAATACGTTATTGAGTAATGATCAATCCACCGGTAAGAAGGAAGTTGCAAAACTATCTCGATAGCACGCAACTCATATTGTTACCTGTCAAATGTAATTATACACATGCTGTCACGAAACGCGACATTCTACCAAGCAATTAGCGCAATGACGGGTTAACGTGAAATGAAAACGGATACCATTAATTGTTGACTATCGAAGGCGTTTTTTTGTTACGCGAATTTTTAGTAAAAAGAACTTTCAAACATAGATGAAGTATGGAAAAACACATGTGGTTATGACAAAATATCTCCGTCTTATACAAACTATAATAAAATTGAATAGGATTGTAATATATTGTTAATGGCTATAATTATAGCAAGAACAGTAAGTAATTATATATAAGAAAAAGTCTACACTCTTCCTATCTAAATTATAATAATTTAATGAGATTTTAAATATAAATAAATAATAAAACAAACGAGAATAACTTCTTAATAAGCAAGGGCACAACGTAGCAATAATGGGGGTGGGAAACTGTTTATATTCGAAAGCAAAAATATGTGCAACAAAATAAGTAAAAAAATAAATAGACTACGCTTAAGTTTAGCAATATTAAATAATAATTATCAATTAATTATGTCTGA
Organism: Mecyna flavalis; assembly: GCA_949319885.1. Classification (NCBI taxonomy): domain Eukaryota; kingdom Metazoa; phylum Arthropoda; class Insecta; order Lepidoptera; family Crambidae; genus Mecyna; species Mecyna flavalis. The sequence goes on from OX439426.1 coordinate 17,307,105, forward strand.
AAAAACGCTACACACGTTACGGTGATCACTCGACCTTGAACAGCGCTACTGCGGCGGTCGGCGGAACTAAACCAATATGGCGGCATTTTCACCTTCGTCGAAATAGCCGGTGGAAATCCGAGGCCGGTCGCTTTCACGCTTGCAAGCGTTTCATTTATGCATAAACACTTTTTAGTTCATTGTTCGAGTGATGAAAGGGCTAGTTGTTATGCAAGCGTTTGTTAATCGTTCCGTTGTTTTGAAGGGCTCAGGTTTTTTTGGAGTAGGAGCCAGTGACTGAGTTTGTCTATGATATTTACAATACTACGTTGCCTTTTTGTTATGTCGTTGAATTTGTGTTATGTCAGATTTAAGTATCTATTTTATTAATATCATAAGAGTGTTGCTACAAAGATTGTTTTATATCGTATTTAACAATTACATAAAAACACGATCAGCCTCCGTACAAATTACTGTAGTAAAAGTAGTAATATAATTGTAGTAAGATCTTTTTATTTGGTGTGTACAGTCGGCAGCAAGTTAACAAACTCTAATCTAATCTGTCAACGAATCTCAATTGAAATATAACTTATGCGATGAAAATTAGGGTTGGGTGATGTGCTACCGACTGTACAAGCTCTTTTTTTGTGTACTGTGACACTGGCAACCAACGGCGTACTCCATGGAGCGATACAGAAAAATAAAACATTGTTTAAAATTTGACGGATTAGGCGAATGCTGGAAAATAATTGGGGGATTGGTAGGTTGGACGTTGAGTTAGGAAGACATGAGAAAAATATAAGTCTTGGAATATAAGGATATTTTATTTTATCTACCACCAACCTATCGCATATGGTGGAGGCGCGATTCTAGCATAGTTTAGGGAAAGTGATAGGGACAGTACGCGGCGAAATAATATTCGCGATCGTTATAACAGCAGAATAGGATAATTTTGCTTATATGTTGTAGAGAATTTACCAAGAAGATTAAAGATGTCGGCAAAATTCAATGGAATACGAGGGGATGTGGAAGACTTCTTGCAAGAGTTTGAAGTCATAGCTAGCATTAAATCGTGGAGTGAGGAGCAAAAGAAATATAGCATTGCGGCATACCTGGAAGGACCCGCTTTATTATTTTATAAATCCAACTTCAGAAATTTTGACTCGTTTCAGCAATTATGTAGTTTATTAAAAGAAGAATTTCCATTTAATGCAAGTTACCACGAACAATTTTATTCCATGAAGCAAAACGTCAAACAAAATGTATTAGAATATTATTACGAATTGGAATTCTTACAGAAAAAGGCAGAAATAACCGAAGATAAAATTTTTATAAAGCAGTTCATAAAAAGTGTAAGACCAGAAATAAAACAATTATTTATTTCTAAGGTGTGTTCGAGCAAAGGTGAAGTAAAGGCGGCTGTGCAACAAGTAAGTGAAATAGAAACGGAATCTCGATCCGAGAGGTACCAGTTGGCGATGCCATCTGAAAACTACGTTCTTCCATCGAGAAATCATGGGCAAGGTGATGAGTCTAGCCCTAGTGCGTCGCTTCGTACAAGGGAAGACACATCTGCTGCTGTTGAGACTCATAGATCGACATACTCCACACCGTCTACTGGGTTTCCTCAGCAAGGAAGATCATTTTCTTCGCGCTATAATTTTCGAAGTGTAAATAGACCGGATTATCATCAGGCGAGTAATCAACGATCAGATTATCGTCGGTTGAATAATCAACGACCTGTGGAGCTGAGCGGAGCGTCTCGCGCTGGAGGACGGCAGGATGCTGTTGCATCTTCCACGGGACAATCGCACCCAAACGAGCAGCATCGTCGCTAGGTAGAGGGGGTGAAGCGGCGATGACCATTCCAACCCCCAAATCTGATGGCAATGCTGGAGGAGTACCGCACCTGAAGATACTCATCAAGGAGACAACGTTGCATGCATTGGTGGATACCGGAGCATCGGTGTCTTGTATTCCTTTGTCAAACGTTAAGCAGTTAGGGTTCAATCATGTTGAGGTTGCTGGTACTAAGTTACGTTCGTTTGGTGGTTCATTTGTGAAGGTGGTAGGATTTTTATCGTTGTCATTTTTATTGAAGGTTCAGAGTTTATGCATAATTTTTTTGTAATTGAGGGCATGGAAGTTTGTCCAATATTGGGACAAGACTTCTTGAGAAATGATGGTGCGATTATTAATTTTGTGAAAAATTGTATCACTTTGAAAGACAACGTCACAGCATTCTTTTCTCCACAGCCAAACGTAGACAAAGACTCGGACACGACTCTGACTTTTGTTTCGAATAAAGAGGACGAAGTACGATTTTTCGAAGAAGTTCGATTGAATAAAAATGAATATATATATTTTATGAATCTTCTGGAAGAAAACAAAAGAAAATTATTTTCAGATTTTAAGGTATCCAAACCGGTTGATGTATGCTTTAACATTAATCCAGGCTTACCAGAGAAACAACGTGAGGATTTAAATAATTTATTGGACATCTTTTTCGTTTTCAACGAAGGAACTTGGCAGGTATTCTGAGTCGCATGTCCTAGTTCAAACTGTGGATGAAGAACCGGTTCATAAACCGCCATATAGGGTTTCATTGAAACAGAGGTGTCTTATTGAAGAACAAGTGAAGGAGATGTTGGAGAATGGGGTCATCCAGGAGTCACGAAGTCCGTACGCGTCACCTGTGGTGTTAGTGAACAAGCCCGATGGATCGGTTAGGTTTTGTGTTGACTATCGTGCGTTGAATAAGAAGGTGAAGGTGGACTCTTATCCGATACCTCGTGTAGACGATTTGTTAGGTTATTTAGAAGGGGCATGTTATTTCGCAGATATCGATATGAATTCCGGGTATTGGCAATTAAGCTTAGGTGAAGGAAAAGAAAAAACGGCTTTTATCACGCATTGTGGGTTGTTTGAGTTCAATGTTCTACCGTTCGGGTTGAAGACAAGTCAGGCTGTATTTCAGAGAGTCATGGATAGAGTTCTTGCAGGACTTAAGTATAGGTGTGCGATTGTCTATGTTGACAATATTTTAGTATTTGCGAAGACATATGAGGAATTTGTGATGGCTTTGGAGTCAGTCCTTAAGAGGTTGCAGGAGGCGAATCTCACACTGAAGCCGTCGAAGTGTAAATTTGGTTATAAAGAGGTTATTGTTTTAGGACACAAGGTTTCAGCGAAAGGAATTGGACCAGACCCAGAGAAAGTCACTGCAATGAGGGTGGTTAGGCCGCCAAATGATTTAAAAGGGTTAAGGTCGGTGTTAGGTTTATTTTCTTATTATAGAAAGTTTATAGATAACTTTTCGCTGTTGGCGTTACCGATGACAAACCTATTAAAGAAAGGAGTGAAATTTCATTGGGGTGAAGAGCAGCAGTTGGCGTTTGAGGCATTGAAAAGTCATATGTGTAATGGTTCAGTGTTAGCATATTTTTCATCGGATGAAGGAGTTGTTACGAGGTTGTTTGTAGATGCGAGTGATAAGGCTGTCGGTGCATGCTTAATGCAAGGAAGGGAGAGTATGAGACCGATAGCATATGCCTCTAGGAAATTGTCGGCAGCAGAAGAGAGGTATGCGATTACGGAGAAGGAATGTTTAGCGCTCATTTGGGCTATTAATTATTTTAAACACTATTTGTGGGGTCAAAAATTCCAGGTAGTGACGGATCATAAAGCGTTGATATGGTTACGCAGTAATAGGGAACATGCAGGAAGGCTTGCTAGGTGGGCGTTAGCAATCCAAGCGTGGGATTTTGATATTGTCTATTGTAAAGGTAAGGAAAATGTGGTAGCGGATTTTTTGAGTAGGAATCCGTTGTGTGAAGGTGAACCGGCTGGGTTACAAAAGTTAGAACAAGAAGATGGTTTGCAGGTGTATGCGTTGGATATTCCTGATATACAACAGCATCAAGCAAGAGACGAGTTTTGTTCTTACATGATAGCTAGAATACAGGGTCGTGATAATTCTAATAATTTTTGTATGATTAATGAAATTTTGTATAAACGGGTAAGGAGACAGGATGGTTCGGATGGGGAGTTGTTAGTTTTGCCAAGGTCACTTTTTGAAAGATGCTTGCAGGAGTTGCATGATGATGTATGGACGGGTGGCCATTTGGGAGTGTATAAAACGTATGCGAGGTTCAAAGATAGGTATTTCATGAAAGGAGCTGAGAAAGAGGTTGAAAGATATGTAAAGTCTTGTCTATTATGTCAAGAACGAAAAAAATGTTTGAAAGTTGCCCCGTTGACGTCTGTCATTGTTGACGAAATTTTTGAAAAAATCGGCGTCGATGTGTTGGGTCCGATTAAACGGTCTAGCAGTGGAAATAAATATATAATTGTGGCAATTGATTATGTGTCGAAGTACGTTGTTGCCAAAGCAGTACCCAAGGTAACTGGTGAAGTTATAGCTAGGTTTTTGAGGGAAGAAATCTATTGCAGATTCGGAGCCGTAAAGGAAATAATCACGGATAGGGGCTCTGTGTTTACGTCCAGAGTAGTAGCTGAGGTAGTGAGGAGGTATGGGAGTTTGTTAAGGCATTCAAGTGTTTTACATCCGCAGGGAAATGCGCTTGTCGAACGTCAGATTCGCACATTGTTGGACATGTTGTCGAAATATGTGAGTGAGGATCAGTCTAATTGGTGTAATCATTTACAGGATTTATTATACGCTTATAATACAAGTAAGCATGCATCAACTGGTATGGCACCGTACGTACTAGTTTTTGGACAAGAACCGAAGATTCGATCAGACATTTTATTGAGTCGGAATGTGAACAACATAGTGTCTGTGGAACAGAAATGTGAGTTTAAGAGACAAATTACCCGTTTGGCTGTTGAAAATATAAGAGATGCGCAGAGGACTCAAAAACGTAATTATGATAAGAAAGCTAAGCAAGTTGGTTTTAATGAGGGTGAGTTATATACTCCTATTAGGCGTGTAGGCAGAACATTTAAATTATTGCGTTTATTTAAAGGTCCATACATAGTGGTAAGAAGATTGAATAATTTGAATTATTTAGTCAGGAAATATAATAATAATCGGAGTAGATTGCAATTAGTTCATGTGAACAGGATGAAAAAGTTCTTTAGTAGGAGCCAATTGTGAATATGAATTTTATCTTTGTTTGTATATTTGTATATATGTAGTGTTTTGTAAATATTAATATAATAAATGTGTTTCATATGGAGCGCTACTGCTGTGAAGTTGTGGAAAATAGAAGTTTGTTACCGGAGGAGCTGTGCTACCCTCCGAGATACAAGTTCAATATGGAGTGCAACATCGCAGCACGTCTTTGATGAAGAAGGGCCGTTTTTATAAAGGTGTATCGCTGATATGTAGAGTGTTCGAATGTTTAAGCATTGTTGTGATAATTTCTCTGACGACAATCCTTCATTTCCTATAAGGAGGAGGAGGGGATTTAGTTGGTCTCCAGCTGTTAGATGAAGTTATTACTGGTGGTGTTTGTGATTGCAGAGGAGGATTGACACAGTGACCCTGTCTCTCCCATAGGGAAGAAGGGGATGGTCGAATAGATCATCAACTGTGTTGATGGGTTAGGCAGAGGATAGTTGGATAGGCTATCAACTCTGATGGTTAATTTAATTTTTTTTAGCATATGCAAGGGTTGTAAAGGGAGGTGTTGATCAATCGGCCCATACTCATGACGTATCCCGTGTTGCGATGTGCCCTTTGATTTATAGAATTAATGGTTGTGTAAAGCTGAGATTAGGGATGTCAGATAGGTTTAGTTAGGTAGCGTATATGCCATCGGTAGGCTTTTTGTTAGGTTTTTGCCTAACGAACCCATCGCAGAGGTGAGACTTCGTGTTGATCATTATTTGAAATTTAAGTTTTTGAATTTTATATTAATCATGGACTTTGGCTGTAGTGTTATGTTTTTTTTTGTTTGCGCTTTATTATTGACTTGCCTCTATCATGGGTGGCTTTTTAGTAAAAGGCATGGCATATAAGATATCCTAACACTGTCTTTAAAAAAAAAATTGTTTTCTGATTCAAGGGCTTCAAGTGGAGAAGGTCGTTGGAAGCAGAACCACTGCGGTAGCCAGGGGACGGTCATCAATGAACTTTGATGACTGAAGTTGAACCATAGGCATCTCTCCTGGGCAGTGCCTCGACCCTCAACGGAGCGGCGGGGAGATGTGACACTGGCAACCAACGGCGTACTCCATGGAGCGATACAGAAAAATAAAACATTGTTTAAAATTTGACGGATTAGGCGAATGCTGGAAAATAATTGGGGGATTGGTAGGTTGGACGTTGAGTTAGGAAGACATGAGAAAAATATAAGTCTTGGAATATAAGGATATTTTATTTTATCTACCACCAACCTATCGCAGTACCTACAACTAGTGCAGTATTTAAAATGTGAAGGTCAACTTGTATCATTAAATAGTGCACTAGACATTAGTTTTAATACCTAGTCTGTAATCATTCTAACAAGCACTATCATTGCAACTAGGTCAAGTGCAGCAGATTTGCATAGACGAGTGCAACAGGTGCATAAGGACTAAAGTCGCCTTCGCCTTTGGGAAATGCATTTCATAAGTGCATATCAACCAGGTGTGCAGTTGCATACGAGCTGTTAACACTTCAATGCGTCGAGCGAGAGTTTCGTAAGGCACCGCAAAACCTGTATTTGGGTAACGTTTTTTACTAGCATCGAAGGCTTGAGATTAAAAAGGTTAATTTTATGTTGTGATTGAATACTGTGCGTATTTAGAACCTTTTTGCTGGAGAAAATGTTCTGTGATATTTATGTACTATCCGGTTCAGATGCTATTAGGACCTACCTTTTGGAATAGAGTGAAAAATGACGTCAACTGCGTTTGTCCGTAGCGTTAGCAACGCAATATAATATCTGTGTATGTGTAAGTCATCACGAAGTTGACATTTTTTTTTTAATAGAAAACTTAACATGTTAGTCGCACCAATGTTAGTTTTCTACGGCGAAGTTACGAGAACGCTTTGTTAAATGTGCTGTAATTAATAGGTTTTTTAATATTTATAGCCTAGGAGTAGGTGTGGGGTAGTAAAAATGTTCCGCCTTTGAAATCAATTACCCTTTTATTGATCATGACGTAATAAATCATTTTTAAATCTTAACTATCAGTTGGATTTAAGAAAAGAGTTAGGTAATTGAAAAAGGAATATATGCGATGGAAAACCTAAAAATTGGCTGTGAGAGTTTGACAATAAGAGTTGGTTTTATGTGTCGTTGACAGTACCTTCGGATGACCGTTACTATACAAACTTCGCACATTATGACTTTTTTGGCAAAATTTATTACGAGTTCTATTGTTATCAATAAGGACAAGGTAAAAATACAATGAAACGTGAATTAAACAAAAGCGAACATGAAATATTTAGAGTTTATTTTACTAAAAAATATTGTCTTGACCTGAAATATCATATTTTCCACCCCAGTTGTTTAAGTTTAACAATTGAATTACAATATACACCATTTTTTATCATTACGGTCATCAAATCGTTGATACGTGTTTGAGGTATCGCAGTGTCTACTGATAGTGAGATCAGTTAAGTGCAGTGGCCTAGATCGTTGGAATACGGTTACGAAAACCGTCAAGGTATGCGCCGGCGCAGGGGCAAATCGTGACGTCGATACTACGCTGATAATCTTAATACCGTGGAAATGAAGAGCTAGATAGGTAAAGATGGGCGGTAAGGCTACTTAGGGGATTTATGCGTTCTGATGTTAGTGGTTTAAGTAAGTCTTGGGTTTAATTCCAGGGTGGGTAGATGTGTGATCACCAATCCGCACCGGCGAGGGTGGTGATTGAACCAGTACATCATCATCATTATTGCAGGCGGCCTTTGTCCTACAGAGGGACATTAATAGGCAGCTATTTTACTTTAGGGGTTAGTAATCCAGAATAATCATGAAAATTAACCAATATGGCTTTTCATAAATATGTACTTGTTTTGCTTATATTACTTATGATAATATATACGATACATACGAGTATATATGAAAAAAAATCTCTATCGTTTCTTGATCAATACAACAACACAATACAATTACATCAATACAACAGAACTTAACATAAGGCGGTTATCACACTGAGCCGCGCTCCGTCGCAGAGCGCGGGGCTGCACAGTAAAAATTCCGCACGCGCGGGCGCGTTTTCAGTGTGTTGTGCCGCGCGTGTTTTCTAAACAAACTGAGGTACTTGCATATAATGATTAAATCTGTCGTCCCGCGTACCGCGGCGGAGCGCGGTGCAGTGTGGTAACCGCCTTATAATGAACAATCCGTCAGGTGCTGCCAATCACAAATAACCTGTTTATTGTTTGACAACACCACAGTAAACTTCTATAGTCAGCCGAAAGACGTCCACAGCTGGACCAAAACAGCTGGACCAAACGATCTCAAAGCCGATCAGTCCGCAAAATGTAATAATCTTGACTGATTATATACTTAGGTCATATCTACAGGTTTCGTAGTACATCGGGTATTGTAACAGGTTATTACGTTGGAAGCTGGGTGCAGACCCGGCGCCGTCGTCACGCTTGCAACCACATGTTTCAACCACATTGCGTCACCGTTCACTCGGGAACAGAGATTGTAGCTCCCGTTTATTGTTATTGTGGTGCAGTAAATAGTGAATTAACAAGCCATACCAAAATTTTCAAACCTTACTAAAAAAATGTTGACTATTTAATTTAAAGCTGTTTGAGTTTAGTAGTTTTATTTATTAAATTTTAATTTATTTATTTATTTACTAAAAAGTTAAATACAATTTTGGAAGATATTATCTGAAAGGCTATTAAAGGTTTGTTTAAGTTAAGACACGATTAAAGCGTAACCGATAGACAAGCAGGCACTTTTGAATTTATAACTAATATGGATTGAAGAACTAGATATTTCGTTGAAGTTATTACAGAGCTAGATTTCAGGAATTTAAGTAATTATCATTCGGGGTGTTAAACCCCGCTTAAATTGTGCGCAATAGCTGGTTTCACACTATAATACTTCAGCGTCAGCATAGCTTAAGCCACTCCTTTGCACAAAATGATTTGATCATAGTCAAATTCCAACGTACATAGATGCAATCCAATCGGCATTATACACCTCTATAAAGCAATTACGATGACCATCTGTTACATTGTAAAATCATGCCCAGATGTGAGGTTACGTAAGGGATTTAGGGAATCCACTGTGATCTAATTGATGTAATGTAACAGTGTAATTACTTTGTACGCGATATAAATCTAAACGAGCCAGTTGATGGTTCACGCGTGATCTCAAGTAGGCTAATTCCCATTACGTAAGCACATTGTGCATCAGATGTATATGATCCTTAAAGAGTGGTTAGTATGATTTATTGGCAGTAAATATTTACGGTTGTGTTGTGATTGTAACAATGAAATGTTCGGTTGCGTAAGAAGTCAAGGTGGATGGTTCGTGCTCTGCAAGTGTTGAAAGGGAATATCGGAAACTAAAGATTATTGAGTGAATGAAGTCTTATGACACCAGTCGCAATAATGAAGTAAATTTTCATATTTATAAATTTTACAAAATCGAACATTCGAATAATCGACGCGTTGATCGAATTTTTGTAATAAGTATGTATAAAGAAAAGTTGTTGGAGCGTTTGAACACAAACTCTTCGACGCATATAACTGCAGTTACTAAATCAATGTTGATGCGTGGTTAGACCTGCTGAACAAGAACGAAAGAGGAACAGAAACTAAAAGTTCCTTTCAGGAAAAAGAAGCTAACGATGGAAGAATAAAAACTCCTTATGTCACGTTCATGTAGATATCAGGACATGTAAGTACTTTCTCGCAAGATTCTAAAACCGGTGATTAACTTTGCAGCGACATTTTTTCACTTTCGCCAGCGGTCAGTGGCGTCGCACCTGTTTCACTCCGATGTACTTAGGCTTATACAATACTCGTGTGTGGTTGAAAACAAAAGTTGTTGAACTTGTCAGTTACCTTGAAGTGATAGTAACTGGAAGATGAGAACTCAAAGCGCCGAAGGTTATAATATCACGTGACGGACATTTGTGGAACGATTTAGCACAATAAAGGGGCTGCTAACCTTGAAGTTTTGATATTTGACACTGCCAAAATGCCTTTATTATATTATATATTCAACGGCATCGGCTTTTACAATACTTACAGAAAAATTACTGCAACTTTAAGACTCCGAAATGCCCTTAATAGAGAATTTATTGACAGGTTTTTTTCTCTTCAATCAATTTCCTTTGGACTGTCTTGAACTTTCATTAAATCTTCAATGGACCTAAGCTGAAATTGGTTGTGAGAATTTGACAGATTTGGGTAGGTTTATATACTACTGACTGCACATATTTTGTGTAAGCTTTGTATTATATCTATGACTTTCTAATATATTAAATATCAAGTTCTATATGCATGACATTGAGCCAGTCGACATTTCGACACGTCGTAAAAATTTACGGATAATGATCGCAACGCATTATCCAATGACACAATCGCTAATTGCGTGAATTGTAACGAAAGGTTCAATTGCATAATACTAGCTTTATATGATACTAAGTATCTCAAGATATCAGGATCAGCTGTTGGACAACATTCAGTATTAGCGAACCACTTTCACTCTATTGTCGATTAATTCCTGAACTCCAACGATTAGGGGCACTGATATCGTCATCGTTATTAAATCCAATAACAAATGAAGCGGAATTATTTACCATCGACACTATCAAACCTTCTTTACCACGCTATTAATAAAGCTCAAATTTAAATGGCAAGTGTTACTGAGTATCACCGGCTAAAAAAATAATTCAATTATGGACAATAAATACCACAATGGTGTATTATGAGATTGTACAAATTGGTGAATGCTTTTCGCAACAAAACGCTTCTTAGATGGCGTGTAATAATATCATTGTAGTTTTAACAAGAAAAGGTGGTACCTACCTCTTATCTTATCATAAAATCTTTAATAATCAGAGAGTACAGGTGGTTTTAAAATACAATGAATGATTATTTTGAGACGGAACAAGATCACTTAACAAGAAGACTTATTCCTTGCATTAAATTTAGAAATATAAATGCAGAGGTCTGTATTTACAGAAAAATAATTAACTTTCTTGATTCTATATCTGTTAGACATTAGATAACTTACATAAAATGTTTAGAAAACATCAAAGGAAAAAACCATTAATAACATTAATATCAACCTGAGATTATTATACTGGCGGATTCATAATATTTATATTATTATCATTTTTAAATAATTTCTTGGATTTTATAAGAAAAATACGGTGTGGTGGCTCCTGGCCATCAAGTTTGTAAAATAATAGTAATTATCGACATAATTGTAAAAAAACTAAATTTCTCTTTAAAAAATCATCCGCTTCATATTGCATAATAAAGACCCAACAAATACAAAATCGATCAGGATTACTTACCATGCTAAACCACTTAATATAATCTGCATCTACTATTAAAGCAATTTGACGCTTCCTGCTCAGTCCTTATAGTTCTTAATCAAACAAGTGTTACAATTGGTTCATAGATGTTGCGTAAGGCAGGATTTGCAGGTTACAAAGCACGTACGGATCGGTCTGTCCTTCCGTTTGGGCAACTGCTTTCTCTATGCGTGAGTGCAATTGTGATGCCTTGTTGTGTTGTAAGGATTGATGTTATGGGTACATGTGAGTCAATATGACTACTACTAGTATTACTCGTCATCGTTTTATTGGTGGAATCAATAAATGACACATTGATCTCATCCTAGTTACTTAACTCAAGTTAAATCATTCTGATATCCCTACTAATGCTATAATGCGAGAGTGAGACTGTACGTTTGTCTGTGTGTCTGTTACTGTTTAATTAAGCCATCAAAAAAGTGAAGAAAAAAATGTGGGTCGCACGTCATGACGTCACTACATATTACATATCACCTATATATCCATGGACACTATTTACACAGCCCCAAACTAAGCAAAGCTTGTACGTACTACGGGAGTCGGACAACGAATTGACATTAGGGACTTCTACACATTTTTATGTAAATACTAGCCTTCCGCCCGCGGTTTCACCAGCGCGTAATTTCTTTTTTCAAATATCCCCCCCCCCTTCCCCCACATTTCCGGGATCAAAGGTATAGTGTAGCTTTGCAACAGTGAAAGAATTATTCAAATCGGTTCAGTAGTTTCAGAGCCTTTTTAATACAAACAAACAAAAAATCAAATCTTTGCTCTTTATAATATTAGTATATCTTGGCATAATAGCCGACTACCATTACACCAAATTGGTCGTCAGATAATGCAGCTCTAACTTCAATTATTGCAAAAACGTAAGACCACAACCAACCCACTCTCAATATTAACAAAACCAATGAACATTATGCATCGCGTCAATCTTATCAATGAAAACTACTAAATTCCAACACATGCCATATTTCCATCTGACAGTCAATCGTGTCCCATTATCCTGGGGCAATCTTGAGTCCAGGAAACAATTTGCTGTTACACTTTCTTATTCGTACCACGCTGCGGTTCCAAGTAGCCTAAATGTTACGTCACCTTATGTAACAAAAGTGCCGTGATAGGGTTACTTATTGATGCTAAAGGGTTAACATTACAATTAACTATAGGCTTTGTTTATAATATTTGAACGTAGAAACAAAATAAAAAAAGAATTACAAAAAGACTGCTCTTACTATTAATTACCTTAGCTGCCTTTATGTTGCCACAGTAATAGATTGTATTTCAGTAACAATAAATCAAATTCTTTCTAAGTTGTTTATTTTAGCTGTTTGCCATGAATCAATCTCATAAATATATAAATCGAATATTTGCAAGTTGAAAATTTTTTTTTTTTTTTTCTGAAATGCTTCTAAAATAACTTCAAAAAGGCCAGGTTGCGCTGTGTGTCTTATATCCTAAGATACCTATTTATTTTAATACTTTAGGTTCCATTATTACCGGGTCAAACAAAATTATCGTTTGTGTATCTTATATTTTTTTATTAATCACGTTTCTATTAATTTTAAGGTAGAAAGCTCATTGAAAATTACCAAACTTGGCTTATTTTCCCGTGCAAAACATAACTTATTCCTGCGGTTGATAAAATCGTTTACAACCAAAGTTATGCGTCCACTCCGTGATCTTATTAGTATGAATTACGCCGCACTACCGTGCTTTTGCGCAAGAATGAAATACGAGCGATACTTAAGACTGTTGACTCCGTCGATCGCCGTTTTGACTCAAAATAGGCAGTTTTCAACGAGATATTTTCTATGAAAACGTGATCTAAGAAACATGCGACTCACAAATTATTATAAACAGTATCTTTGTCTAAAATCGTAGCCCATACCACTTTTCTTTCTATGGAGTATTTGTGAATACTGACAATTTACCCGAGCAGTGTTTTATAAACTTCACTTTTAACATCGATTTCGAAGCTCAATTGTTTTAATACCATTGTAAAAATAGGACATTTTACTTTATTATGCAAGTCTACATATCATTACGCAAATAGTTAGATGGGGTATGAGTTAAATTTGAGATTATTTTCATACGAAATTCAAATCCATTTACAGCGAAATTACAAAGAAATCACTGTTGTAAACATGCAAAATTTACCATTAATTTCTCTAATTTACAAAAAGTTTTTAGTCTAACTTAAAAGAAGAACATATTATCTTAAGTTTGAATACATAAAACCTATATAATGATGCACAATTTATTTTATAGACATTTTTTTAAACTGCTATAAAACACTCCGCGCAAAACATTTCAAATTAGTCAGCCGCCGGGCTCTTCCGAGGCAGGACGTATGTCGCTCGTACTCAGAAACGGCTGTGCCGCAAACATCGCTGATTTGCGTAGCGTGGTACAGTTTAAAGCGCAACCGATACTTCTTAGTACTATGTTGAGTAAATATTTTATAAGACTATGGTTATGAATTTATGTTAATATTATATACACTATGTACATTAATTGGATAAAAAATGTAATATAGATATAGATATTATAAATATAATAAAAGAAAGTTGGGCTAGTTACACTATTTATAACTCAAGAACGGATGAACCGATTTGGCTGAAAATAAGTGGAGGGGTAGCTTAGACCCAGGAGACTGACATAGGATACTTTCATGGGGGAAGGGGAGATAGGAGGAGGAAGGGGGATAGGATTGGGAAGGGGGGATAGGAGGGGGAAGGGGGATAGGAGGGGGAAGGTGGATGGGATGGGGAAGGGGTATATTAGGGGGAAGGGGGATAGGAGGGGGAAGGGGGATATGATGGGGAAGGGGGATATGAGGGGTTAGGGGAATAGGAGGGGGAGGGGCGATAGGAGGGGGAAGGGGGATAGTAGGGGGAAGGGTGATATGATGGGGTAGGGGGGATATGAGGGGGTAGGGGAATAGGAGGGGGAGGGACGATAGGAGGGGGAAGGGTGATATGATGGGGTAGGGGGATATGAGGAGGTAGGGGGATAGGAGGGGGAAGGGGGATATGATGGGATAGGGGATATGAGGGGGTAGGGGGATAGGAGGGGGAAGGAGGGTGGGAGTTAAAAAAGGAAATTACGCGCGGGTGAAACCGCGAGGGCAACCGCTAGTGGGAAATAAAGCTAAACTACAGTGGAATCCGTTTATAATGACATCGATGGGAATTGACAAACGCGTCATAATAAGTGGACGTCATACAAAGCGTTTTTTAAAAATAAGTTTATTTTTTTGTTTCTCATGATTTTAAAACTACATATTTTAAGTATTAATGCGTTAATTTCTTGTCGCGGTTTTCGAATCGTTCAATTTAAATGTTTTAAATCCAAAAGGGTTCAATTGAACGATTCCTTGATGCGGTTGTATGAGTATGATTCTCCATTTTTCCCCCTCAATTGTAAATGTTTTACAGCGTTGAGATGACATTTTTCAAAGGATATCACTAAAAACAATGCATGACCTTCAAGTGTCAACTACTTACTTGGATTTAAAACAAAAACGAGCCGCGTGCCAAACGTCGTCGGGAATCAACGAACAATACGAATCATGTCGGTCATTAAAACCGGACAATTTATTAAAAATAGGTCATAATAAGCGACATGTCACCGTAAGCGAAGTCATTATATCCGACATTTTAACAAAGATTTTACACGAAAAAAAAATTTCTTAGTGTAATTACGTCATAATAACCGATTGGTCCCGAGGGTTGGTCAATATAGGCGGAGTCATAATAAACGGATTCTACTGTATTTAAAAATAAGAAAAGGAAATGAAGAATCCTTAGTTAAGGCAAGAGCTGAATGGTAAGTATAGTGCAAACCGGTGGCATAACTTCTTTGACATTCACAAGTGCTGTATCAGCCTAAACTGAATAAAAGTTATTCATTTTCATTTGAAATTAAAATGTAATTCTATTCATATTAACAGGTAACACACATTTTGATAAGTCTACATAATGTCATTTGTAATAGTTGTTATTTGATTAAAATATTTACTTTTATTTTGTAAACGAAATTTGAACAGAACAATTTTGTAATACATAGTAGGCACACTTAAAATGTGATGTGCTTTATTCAAATGGGATGTTAACATTTGACTTTAAACGGTCTATAGGTCTAAATCAGATTGTTATAAAAATGGTATTCTGAACTCGGTATTTTATTTCTGAATTACGTATCGAATGGTCATACTTAAAAGACTTACACACAATTATGTCAACACTTTTCATTAGGTAAGTAAGTATTTACACACACATTTGGGAAGGATTACTTTATTAGTATTAATTGGCTACTCTTATAAAATCTAGGTACTTCATGTAAACAGTAAGATATTGTCAATGTTTACTACATTGATAAATATTTTACCCATTATATTACAACACACACTTATATGCCCTGTTATGATTATGTAAGGGTAAGTAAGAATATAATATAAAAACTACACACTATTTAGTATATTTGAAATATTGACTAATATAAATAGTTAAAAATAAACAATATTTAAAATTAAATCGAAAGGATCAAAGTTATTACTTTGACTACAGCCAGACATTGCTTATCTTGACCTGGCGCGCATGCGCGAAACCCGAAATTCGAAGACTCGACGCGACGCATTTTTAGTTAACGCTCTTAAAACTCTATCTTTGGTCCACATCTGTCGTTGTATTTTCACACTGAGATACGAAGGCGGAGTTGAGACATTGCGAGTAGTCAATGTATATGACGGTGATTATATTCCGATAGTTACATATAACTCGTATTTAAGTATAATAAAGTCCAGCAGTGGACTTCTTTCAGCTGATTATAACCATTCTCCAGCATGTTTCCGTAAAACATCAATATTTTGTTCTATGGCTTAAAAACATGTTGATTCATGTAGGCATACAATCGAATCACTTTAGAATTGTCATTTTTTCAACCGTTGAAATTACATGGTATATAATAAGCCAAAGGGGGGGATTTTAGTGGTAAATCGGACGAACGCCTTTAGCCGCAGGTCTCACTAGTTTGTGGTTATGATTCAGGCAAAAAGACAAGACTATAAAGTCAGGTATTTTAAATTTAATTCATGTGTTTAATGTTTATTTCATCTATATAATTTCGTATGCCTTCTAAGGATAAGGAAGATATTTGATTCTTGATTTGATTACTCTCTTAATTACCAAGCTCGTCTTACGCGAATAAGTGTTTACAAATTCGATCTATGTTCAAGAATACCACCCTCCATCTAACATCAAAAAGTAACATTTGAATGTTTGCAGGCTTTCGGTATAATTCCGAAGCCGATAGTAGAAACATTCTGTAACATTGATAAACAATTGACGAACTATAAGGGCATATATGAAGCTTAACAGTGTAAAAAACTTTACTAAATTACTTTTGCACAATGACGTTCAACTTTTGCATCTACTAAGTTAGAGATTAAATTTTTGAACAGATAATACAGCCTACAAATGCGGTTAGATCATTATACTCCGCATTAAACCCAGTGTTTGTAGGCAATTTGCTCCGCCTGTCTGTCTGTGATTCATCAGAACCTAACTCCGACACGACAGTAATGTTAGGTTAATGTGAATAGTTGATTTCGTGCAGTTTCATCGACATCGTATATTATGTTTGTTGTCATAACGGAATACGGGTCTGGGGTAATGCATTCTTGTAATAGGCTAGATTTATTGGTCTTGTGAAATCAGTCTGTGTCAAGCTGTGGTGAACGTTTTGTCATTTGAGTATAATCGTGGAAATTGTGTTTCAAATTCTATCATATTTCGCTTTATAGCTCTTTATTATTTATTTCCCTGGTCCTAGTATAATCAGGCTGGTCTATAGCCATGAAACGCACATCGGCTAACTCCTTTTTGATGTGAAGGGGACACCAGGGGAGTTTAGTGGGTATTGGGTATTGGGATATAATTATTTTGATATTTAGTCGAGAACTCTCAACGCTTAACCTTTTGGACGTCAAAGTCGTCTATACTTGACAAGCTCCTAAGGGCCCTAGTGTGCGCCAACGACGACGTCTAAACTTGATAAAAAATCCTGCCTCTATAAATATGAAATAAATATGTTTATAACGATTACTGGTATATTTTACCGTACATTCAACAATGAAGAATAACCCAGCTCTGGCGTACATGACACGACAGTGCGTTCATTGCTTGGAGTTCAAATGTTATGCTGAAACGAATTCTACTTCGCACAGAAAAATGGTTTTGGCATGATTGTTATACTCGTAAAGGCTTATTTTTGATAACTACACTTAGTGGGACCAATTAAAAAACACCAACCTTCTTCAATGCTATTCCTAATCCACAAGCATCTTTCTTATGTTAATTTTACGAGCTCACAATTACATTGCATCATGATTCAGCTTCTTATTAATATTCAAGACAGAGCGATACCGAGCCTTCAACTCGCTAACAATGATGTACAGCTAATCACACAAGACGTAAGTAACCACCGGAATCGAATTTGTAGAGGATCGTAAATCCTTTACGCAAGCTACGTAATAGCTGATCGAGTTAAGGCCGCGCTATCTTGATAGAAATGGCTGAGACCGTGGGGCGGTAGCAGAACATAGGATATAGCGGAAGTGTTAATGCCCGTGTCATCATCGTTAGGCCTATATCTTATCTTATTAAAGAAAGTGGTTTTAGTTACACTATTTATAACTCAAGAACGGATGAACCGATTTGGCTAAAAATTGGTGGAAAAGTTGCTTAGAACCAGGAGATTAACATAGGATACTTTTTATCCCGGAGAGAGGGGGATAGTTGAAAAACGAAATTAAGCGCGGATGAAACCGCGAGGGCGACCGCTCGGTAGGTACAATAATATAAATGATTGTGTTGCAATTTCTGATAAATACCATAATAGGTAAAATTGTTTTACTTATTATGTGGCGATTATTGACCGGCCCAATGCAGCAATGACGCAATGTTCTGAGAGACCTGGCGCTCTGTAATTCAGGCTTCTTGCCTAGTACAGACTCTCTCACAATCCATGTTTTTTTCTGTGCACATCTATTTAAAAAATTTCAATACTGAAAAAGGCATTGATTGTAGAGAAAAAATATTTTTTTAATTTTTTTTTTTTATTAATGTTAGCCGATATTTATTTTTTAGTATAAGAGTTATTTAACTTGATATTATGACGTTGCTTTGCTTTGGGATACGAAACACGTATATGCAAAAACTTCGATATTTTGTCGCTTTTTACTTTTGGACCACATTGAAGAACAGTGGCGCGTGCGCAGAAACATGTTCAAGTTATCTCTTCATCGCGAACCGTAAGAAGCTGTAAAATACTCGCAGAAGCTAGTTGCAAGCTTGAACAGTAAATACTATTAGGACAATAGGGGCAATGTGAATTGTGTACACGGTAGTAGAAATTATCGAATACTAGGAAGTATGAACAAACATTTTTTATATTTGTGAACATTTTTTTGCAAATTTTTTAAGTATTGGCATGTGTATTTTAAGAATAATGCGATTTGCTGTTAGTATGTCTCGATTTTTTAATATTATAAGTAGGTAGCTTATACTGACTATTATGTTTTATTATAGTTGAATAGCCTGACCAAGAAAATAAAAAAACCTGTTTTGGAGGCGCCACATTAGCTATGGTTTTAGCAACACTAATTGGTTGTTATGGTCCGCGATGCAATTCAGTTGTTCATCAATGAGCAAAGTTATTAAATTCAAGAGGTTAATATTTTATACATAAACCTTAAACTACCTCGTTCTCTCGTAATAGTTAACTCTGAGGCATTCAACAATTAAAATAGTTAAGAGGAGTTATGCACCTGGAAGCTTCAGAACAATAGCCCGGCGTATTAGATAACAGATTTTAAATATTACACAATTTAACATTTAAATGTAAATTCGACTCGGATGTATTACTTTAATACGCGGCGATACGGTTTCTGAACACATCTGAACATAGATCTAAACTACGACGTATACAATAAAACGTGTTAAATGATACAAGTTAATTTTAATGCGCATGTTGGTATGATGGTATAATTTATTGTTCTAGTA
Organism: Mecyna flavalis; assembly: GCA_949319885.1. Taxonomy (NCBI): domain Eukaryota; kingdom Metazoa; phylum Arthropoda; class Insecta; order Lepidoptera; family Crambidae; genus Mecyna; species Mecyna flavalis. The sequence goes on from OX439426.1 coordinate 17,326,628, forward strand.
CTCTTCGTACGTAAATCCCGTGAATAATATTATTACAATAACAATATCTTTTTTTTTTCTGGAGGTTGAATTCTGTTATTCACTTAATTACACCGATGACCACTTTCGTGGGGAGACTCTCATCTCCTTAAAGTTTACCTCGAGATGTAGGATGATTTTTTTAAACTATTACAAACGCGATCAATAGTTATTTATAATGATTAACCCCGCATTATACATATACGGTATTTAATTCAAGCTTCAAAGCAACTTTTTCTGTACTTTTTAGTACGGAAAACTAAACGCAATATCTGAGTTATAAATAAAATTGTATAGCGGCAGTTTTTACTCGACATTTTCTGCAAACAAAAACAGGAACGAAGCTAACGAACTCAAATAAACTATAATGATAAACCTGTTATTTGGAAAACTTGCAATTACCGTTGCGTTCAAAAGAAAATTAAGCAATTCATAATCAATTAATTGAACGAATACGCATTAAATGCACTTGAGAGATTACGCTGTTTCCATGTTGATTTACAACTGATGCGTTAATAGTGCGTCAGACTGCGTCAATGTTGCGTCACTTTCAAATGAAGTGGAAAACGGCGTAATATTATGAAATAATGCAGTGGAATCCGGAACAAGGAACGGCCTTGCTAAACGTTTCGTGCGGGTGAGGTGGCCTCATACACTGTCTACAATGCGACAAATACAATGTGGAAATAACGCATTTGTGAACTTTTTCATTGTCATTGATACGATTGGGCCCATTAGATATTTCTATAATGCTATGCAATCCAAAACAAACATTCATAACTTAATAGCACGGGGGTAAAAAAGAGGAACCATACCTTTTGGTACGGGCCATCAGTGTCTGGATGGTATGCGGATGGCAACGCAGTCCGGCGCGTGTTGTTCGGGAGTGGAAAGGAGAGGACGGGATGTGTTGGAATAACTCTACAGAGCATTCCCCATTATAGAGTCGGTAGAGAACACTAAGACTGGCAACGTCTCTACGTCCTGTGAATATTTGTCTGCAAACATGTAGTGCAGACGTAAACACGAACCCTCGAGCCTAATAGATCGACCAGCTCTCTCTAAGATATGGGAAGCGTTAGAGCAAGTATCATAAATATTGAATGAGGATTTGAATTGATTTTGCAGTGCAGAGAAATAAATGATGGTCTGTTTTCGAAAGCTGTTGAAAACCACTTTTCCTCACTAAATCATTAATATCTTTGATTTAGAGAAATTTTGTACGAAGGCTGAACACGAGTCGCTGACAGTAAAATATTTTAGCGTATGCCTTGCAATAGGACAGTACATAATCATAATAAATGTATCTCTCTACTTATGTAAATAAAAAATAAACCTGAAAAGAATCAAATAAAATATATGTGCCGGCAAAACTTTAGAATAAATTACACTAAATAAGATAAATATTTTGTTCTGTACAAAAATAAACATTTTGATAATCTTCACCTGTGCGAAGTCGAAGACAGTAGCTAGTCATAATTAATTCAATTACAGATGTATTTTACTACAAGTATGTTTGAGTGTAATACTCTGAATATAAATTTCGTTTCTTAATCTTTTCTATGGAGTAAATGAGAGATAGCGCAAAACCAGCGTTCAACTTTTAGACACCCATCCGAGTCTATTCGTGCAGAAAGTTGCTTAACATCTAACCACCCTTATCTGCAATTAAGCTTAGTTGTGCAAGTAGCAACGTCCGCTTGTTGTGCAACGCAGGGCACCGATTAGTACAGAAACCCTGAAGTAGTTACATTGACTTAATTTAATGCTGTTGGTAAGGCAAATGGGTTGCGTCACTGAATTACGGTTTTTGAGTCGTGGGCGTCAAATGGTGCATAGGAGCTAAGACGCTAATACTAGGTTACATCTTTTTATTTATTAATTTGTTATCACAAGTATGGCGCTTGCAGGATTGATAAATAATAGACGTTCATAAATCTACAATAACGCAATGCTAGCGCCATCGCGCCATGTTGAAAATATTATATTTGCCATGATCCAAATTGAAGGAATATTACTATCTACTAGGTATTTAAAATCGTTTATAAATTATTGAATTAATGATTTACTTCAGAATCCTTGTCGTTGAATGTTTAAACAATAATAAATCGCAACCTTATAATAAATAAAAAACATCAACGAACAGAGTCAGGGAGCTAAAAGACTGGATGTGGCATTCTTAGACCGCAAATTATGAGTGAACATCTAATTACTTTTTTGTGTATGTTAAGAGTAATTTATAGTAGATTTTTATTTTCATTTGCGATTTGCCGTAAATAAACAAGTTGTGTAAATCATGACCAAATTCGTTCTGCATTGTTTTGCGGAGAATTTGCCGTCGCCGTATGTCGTGATCGAGCCATTTTGCACTAAGCTAGTATAATTTTAAATTATACTTAACTGTTTCCTTTTAAGGCTAGTGTGCGACCTGAATACTTTGTGTTTTGTGTAATGTTCTGCATATTTTATGACACGGTGTATGTTTTAATACTGTGTTGCCGAGAGCAGAAACCATTTGTTGTATTGTACACTCTATATATTCTAAAGTCTTGATGGTTTAGTGGCTTAAGTACCGAGGCGGATAAAGCTAGTATAGACCGACAAACATATCTGTTCAGGTGGCGGCGTCGCTACTGTCGTTTTATTACTGTCATTAAATATCGTTTTTGTATTGCAAAAACTGTAGTTGCAATTTCGGCCACCGGAACAGATAAGTTGGTGACGATGACTGATTTATATGATGAAGGCCTTTGCCCTGCAGTTGAACAAGAAATAGACAGACAGTTACCCTAAAAAGTTGTATTAATTGTTTATGTGTTTTGTTACAGGTAAGGGATATAACATCTAGTTATTACAGCCATCAATGCATACAAATAAAGTAAGTGAATAGAGACGTAAACTATAATAATAATGGATATAAAGTTTTCAAGAAGTTTAAAAAAATAATAAAATTCATTGTTATGCCAATACAGCCATTTTACAGGGAGATGTTTTATACAAGAAAGAGACAATCTGTCTATCAATCAATCTTATAAGATAATGAACGTAATTTTTGGACTAAATATTAAATTGAGTTACAAATAGAAATTGACCATGAAATAAAACAATTTCAAGAGATCTTAATCATGCTTAAAATCAATTTCCGATTCTGGTTCTGTTCCCACGAATAGAAATGACAAAAGGTTTACACTCATTCAAATCACCGTCTCAATTAGCAGAGAAAAATTGCTCAATCAATTTTAGCACTTATTGCTTTTGTAAAAAGCTTTAATATCTTGAATGCTGTTGCAAAATAAATTGGTTTGTTAATTAATCTAAGCTGACACTTGTGACATGATCTTAACCGCAGGCAACTCGGATAGCCTTGGATTTATTAGATTTCAATTAAGATTTTACCGCAAGTTTCAATCATCGGAAAATTTGGTATGATTAAATTATGATTTTGTAATTTTCTTGTTCAGTTTTTATTATAAACTAACTAGTTTTGACGGGCATAATATGCAATAATTAATTCAAAAGTAGTTGCTAAGCGTATTGAGGTTTTTTTTTTATGCTAGAGTAAAAGTAAAATTGTTTTCGGGTATTGTTCATTTCTAATTTCAGATATACATATTTTTAGAGTATATAGTTATATGAACACTCTTTTAAAACTGCTAGAGTGTGGTAGCAAAAGTAAATTTTGGCAAGGATTTGATTGGGTGGGACCTCACCACTCTGGTATGTTTAAGAAGTTTTCAATTGTCAACCATTACATCAAATCGTTAAAATGTATAATAATAATTCTGGCATATTATAAGATATGAAAATTTTACAAGCATTTTGCAGTTTTTTCATTGATTCTATACGAGCATTTATTATTTTTTATAACTTTTGTGGCTTTGAGCTAGTTACAGATGACAATCACTTTGCCTGGAGCTAAGTTTAATAGACATCAAGGTTAACAGAACTTTATTGAACACTTAAGGAATGAAGGCTGAATGCGGTTACGCCTTTGTTTCGCTGAGCTTAGAAATCTATAGTACTAAATTAAGGCTCTGATTTCTAAGAAACCACGTTTTGCGTGATGACCTTATATTTTATTTAGTTTTACTAATCTGTCCTTAACTGTCAGTTAAAATACTTTATGTAAAAATAAAAATATTTGGAAAACGTTTACATATTGAATTAAGTTCTTTTTATTAAAGTTAAATAAATAACAGCATTTTTCAGGGATCAAAATATATTTAAACTAGAAAAATGTTAAATTGTTCACGTACAACTTGTAGTCACGGTTATTTGGTGCCAAAATGACATTTAGAATGGTCATCAATAGGCTCAAAAAATAATTACTATGACGTAAACGTTTCATACAAAATTATAAGTATACCTTAAATTTTTATAATGTGTACTACAGATTTATTATTTCTGCATACTACTACGTCATTATTATTCTAAGTGCATATAATACATATACGAGTCTGGTGTTTCGGCGAAAACCACAGATCGTTATTTTTAATGAACGAAGGTGGCTTAAACTTTGTTGAACAGTGAGTACTCGTACAAATTTAGCAAACGAAATTGGCCAGCAATACAGTCCTAGTTGCCATAAAAAGCAATGTGCCATGCCATATACGTCTTTCAAAAAACATTTCTAACTTCGACGTGAATATTTATTTGGTACAACAACATACCGTGAGAATGACTGCTTGGGTCGCTTTTTAGACCAAAGAAATATATTTTTTATCTTTTGGTTTTGTTTGGGTTTGGTAAGAATCTTAAGAATCTTAAATTAAAAAAGTGTAGTAAAGTGAATTTATTTTTTATAATTTGTAAGAACTGATTATTGTACGAGAGAAAATGAAAAAATATTTAAACTTTCTGTCAAACCATAATCAACTAATAACTTGACCTTAATGATTACAAAAGTCATAACATTACCCTAACCATATTAATTATAGAAATAGATTAATTTCATTTCGATAGATGGTTTGATTGAAATGTTGTTCGATCCTATTAAGGCATCATTATGACTCTATTTACACAAATACTCCTTCCAAACATAGTTGCAATGAATACCTCGATACTGATAGCAGCAGCAAACTTATTAAGGGCATCGTTAAAATTGTATTTTGATTACTTTACGCCGCGGTTTTGATTACAAAATCGTTCCCTTAGGCATTACCATTTACAATCTTTAGCAAAAAGTACTATCATAACTGATCATTGACATGTTTAACTGTTTTGTAATACTTAGGCTAGTGTCATTGATTGAACATAGGTTAGAAGGTTGAATGATGATAATGTTAATCATACAACGTACCTATATGTGTAGCAGTTGTTGAGTATTTACGTATTTATTTAATGGGTAATAAAAATCACTTAAAAATATCGATTTCTTTTCCTTAGTTCTTCTTAAGATCTCTTGCACATAGGGGATCCTTTGAAGCATGCAAAGACGACAATATTAGACTTTTTGGTCTCATTGATTCTTTCTAATAAATAATGAAGTATATATTTTCATTCTATTTTCCATCATGATTTTACTCCCCTAAAATAAATTTTATTTTTTATTAATTAGGCACACAACAAACCGCACAAATAATTTATTTATCTGTCGGTTAACTAAGGTGCTGTTTCTTATTCGATATTTAGAACTTGACTCTTAAATAATCACAAACTTCAGTTCACTTGGCCTTAAACCAGAAAATGAATGTAAATGAGCCAGTACACTTAAAATCAGAGGCTCGAAGATCAGATGAGTCTACAGTCTGGCAGCACATTGAGGGACGCTTCCAGGGTAAATGTCCCTCAATAGAATAGGCCGCAGTAACTGCTTACCATCAGGTGGGCTGCGAGCCTGTCTGCCAACTGACTAGTATAAAAAAATAAAAAAATAACAAATTATAGAAGTGTATTGAAAAACAAGTCTCAATCCGATTACGATTCAATTCTGTAGCTGTATTGAAAATATTGCATGTGAAAATATGAAATATTGCTATTCAAATATGATCCGCATGTAATAGAAAATAAGGTGCACGATTATTTAATGTTTGATGTGTAATCATAGAATAATTGGGTGTGGAAAAACTGGTGTGCAATCTTGAAATGATAGGCATAGGCGGTTTGCTAAGCGTAATGCGAAACAAAATGAATTATGCAAGTATGTACTGGTTTTGAAATAATTAGTTTTGACTTTTTAATTTAAAGTTAATATTATGTTTATTCAATGAGAGAATTGTATTGTATGTATATTCCTCTTCCTATTCTTGTTATAATTTGATGAATACCTACATTAGCTTTTACTGTCATAATTATGTTACCAATTAACTTCTCATGGCTGAAAATTGACATGATTTGTCTATTTTCTTAATGGATTTATCGGATTTTTCGTGAATAGATTTGGAATTCAGTCTGTATAATTACTCTCAATATTCAACTATTGGCCGCCTCCGCGGTTTAACCCGCGCGCAATTTCTCTTTTATCCCCCCTTCCCCCCACATTTCCGGGAATAAAGGTACCCATGTGTACCCTACTCGGGAAGAATTTAGCTTTCCAACAGTGAAAGAATTTTTCAAATCAGTTCAGTAGTTTCGGAGCCTATTTAATACAAACAAACAATCAAATCATTTCTCTATTTAATATTAGTATTTTATAGATACTCGTACTCATTCTCTTGGTCGCTGTAAATTCCAAATTATTGAACGAACATTTTGATTAGTGAGTTTCTAACATTCATGAAAATGATTAAACTATGTAGTTTCTCGTCGAATTATTTTCGAGGAGCCTCTTTTTTACTAATCATAGCGATTACCGGTAGCTATTTTCCCACAACATTTACGACAATTAACGAAAACCAGCCATGTCCGGTGATCATTTTAATTATACTTACCGATAAGGCAGAATGACCCCCAATGAGTGAACGATTTTTAATTGATCGTTGTAATCGATACAATTTATAAATCATGCGGTTTAATACGCGGTAAGTTTTCTTGTTTACGGAATTTATTACATTTGTCGTTTTAGTTACGTTCTCTTAATGTTAATTTAAGGCGAATAAATAAGACATAAATTGATTATAATTTCAAAATTTGTAAAAGTAATCATTTGAAATACCAAAATGTAACAAGTGAATACTAGAATGGGAATAAAAGTTTTCCTCCCATTCATAATCCCATTAATAAGAATATAGATAAGAATACCAAAATTGTGACGGATATCGTACAGACTCCTAATATAATTGTGAGGGATTTCATAGTGGTATTAAAAAACTCATAATTAATAATTCTATGTATAATATGTATGTGTTTACAAAAAAACTATATAAGTAATGTTTATGCGTTGTCTGGCACCCATAGCACAGGCTAATGCTTAGTTTGGGGCTACATGGCGCTGTGTAAATAATGTCCAGAGATATTTATTTTATTTATATTTATAGATTAATAAGGGCCAGTTTCCACTGACAACTACTTAATTTTTATCTATAAAAGTAGGTAGCCTTTAGTCCTACTTTTCGTTTGTACAGGTATAATAGGAAATTGTGAAATAGTTTCTTGACTATACCATTTCATATTTAAGCAATACTGCACAGAAACTAGTTTTGAATTAGGAATGTCCTGCGCATGCGCGACCACTTTGACAACAGTTATGCTCATAGGGCAAATACAAAGTGGAGTTGCCGTATTGTGTTTTCTTTAGAGAATCATGTGAAACCAGAAAAAGGGGTGGCGCTTGGCGTTAAGCTTAGTCATTGCCAGTTATTGAAAATTATAATGAATATTATTATATGTGAAAATGTCAAAAAATAATTACATATGTCATCTTTGTAGATCTTACAATAGTATTCTCTATTTAATAAAAATTCATCCGTTGGGACTACATAGAGCAACTCTACTTAGTTTTTACTAGTGGTTATGCTGGACATCTGGCGCGGTAGGTGCGCAAGAGTTTCTCAACGCAATTTATGCACCTTACTTTATGGTTGAATCGGAGACATTTCACTTCGTTATTTAGATAAGTGTTGTTTATTGTGTAGTTAGTCATTTTTGCTGTTGTTAATGAGATTGTTTTATAAATAATTGGATAAATTCCATACTATAAATAATTTTGCAGATTCAAATGCCACTGAGGATTTTGAATTATATTTTTTTTATAATTTGAAAAACTATATTACGAATAATTTACAGTAAAGGCTTTAAAACATTATACACCTAAACAAATAAACCAATTTTGATGAAATTAGGGACGGATATAGATTAGACCATCGGACGGGAAATAGGCTAGCTTTTGTCTCGTGGAAATGGGATAGCAGAAATAAAATGCGTTTTGTTTGTTCTTCTTTCACGTGCTGAAATTTTATGATCACGTCGTAAATTCTACGCAAGCGAAGTTGCGGGCAGACGGCTAGTTTATACTGCCAGTTTTTCCAGTGCCAATGCAAATCATTGTTCAAAATATTTGGTAGATGATTGACGCCGGCATTTCACGGCTGGTGTTTAGGTAATGGATCAAAGGCTGTTCGTTCATCTGTGAAGGGTCGTCGAGGTTAATATTATCAGATATGACATCATTGAAATTGAATAAGCTTAATTTACCGATAGAAATTTGTTACGGGATTTTGCCAATTTGATATTATAAACACGGAAGATGGATATTATTATAAAAAATATATAATATTTTTTTATAAAAATAATAAAAACATGATAAGCAGCTTTTCATAACATTCTTAATTATTGATAACTATTAACTCTTGGTTTAAAATATCGGGTAAATCTATTATGGTCAGATCGTTAGAAAAATCTATTAAAGCCCGGCCGAGGAATTTAACAAGGACTAACGAAGCTTCTTTATCTACATGTCAATGTTCGTGATATTTTAATAAATCTATCCGAAATGTAAATTCTTAGACAATATTCACCAATGCCAAAGCCAATTTGCTTAATGGTCCGAACAATTCCCATTAAACCTACAAGCGTAGGATCTTGACACTTATACGACCTTTGCATTGAAACAATCTGAACAAAAAGCGTTAACTCGGTAAGCCTGGATGGTACAAACGTGACCCATCCGTCGATCACTCGGTCAATATGCCAAAGGTCAATGATTCTTGACACACGTCATCTGACAATTCTGACATTACTTCAGTGTATGCACGAGCCTATTAATTTTTAATGTCAGTCGCATCACAGTTGACATTAAACGTAGAAAGTGCAGCCAAATTTTGTTTGTGTAATATTATTTGCGTATTAATATTTATATGTCTGACGTTCCTTCGTCCTGGCTGTCTTCAGAATTATGTAGTGTGATTACATTATATAATTCCAATATTATGCAGTTACGTTGTGTTATATTTTAACAGAACCTATGTTGGTATGTGCATAAAAATATTGTTTATCTACATCCATACCATAATATGTCTATTTTATATTCAGGAGCGATGAGCAAACGCCCTACATTTAGATATAAGTATCTGTGGCTGCATTGAAATGTTTACATTTTAGTGTCGGTAACCGATATTTAATTTCGTTCAAATTTCGAACGTCTTCTTTATAAGTAAAAATTAATAGGTTTTTTCGATTATCGAATTAGTCGATTAGTAATTTTACGTTCCATTCCTATACATTTAATTCGATGCTGAAATTATAACAATCGATTTGAGAATCGAAATCAACTTGAGTCTAGATTGTTTATGGATTTAAAAAACTACAAACGTCAGTCATTATGTCAGTACTAACTTTTACATACAGATTAAGTTGGTAACTAGGGCGTTTGCTCATCAATCCTGACTATAAAATAGACATATTATCGTATGAATGAAGATAAAGTTATGTATGTGACTGTACATAATTAGTCATTAAAATACTCATGTGATTCTTTTATGAAACTCACTTCGTTCGTTTCATAAAACCACATTCGTATTTTAATGACCCTCATTATGCAGCAGTCACATAAATAACTATTTAATGTGTTCTCGAATCAATAAATTCCAAACGAACGATTAGTACAAAACATTAAATAATAAAAGACACAAAACACAAAAAAAATCATTGACCTATAAAAATTTAAAACCAATAACGAGCCATTTGGTGTAATGGTCGAGAAGTCGGCTATTACACCAAAGGTCGCGGGTTCGATCCCCGCACGGTACAAACATTTGTGTGCATGAACATGTCTGTTTGTATCGGTCTGGGTGTTTCTATGTATAATATGGTATGTATTTACAAAAAAAAAACTATTTAAGTAATGTTTATCCGTTGTCTGGCACCCATAGCACAAGCTAATGCTTAGTTTGGGGCTAGATGGCGCTGTGTGAATAATGTCCAGAGATATTTATTTATTATTATTAATAAAATTAGATAAACCTCTGAGTTTAAATAAATACCTACTCGTTGTTTCTCACTTATTCTGCTTTATCTATGCTGGCCACAAATAACATTATATTTAGAATAACGAAAAAGTTAAAATTAATTTAAAATATATATTTAAATAAAAGCCAATGAAAAAAAACTTTCTAATAACTACTGAATGTTACTGGCCAGTATGCAGGACTTATTAGAAAAAAATCCTTCGTATTATGCAAATTTTTGCGCCAATTTAGATGACAATTTTGCCATACCATAAATTACTGTCTTCAACAGTTTACTAGTTGTCAAAACAAGATTGTAATCAATTTCAAGTGACCTTACGAAGATAAATTTATCACTTTGTAATTATCGTAGACGTCTCTAGAATAACTACAGTTATTTGCAAGATACGGACTTCATACGGTTAGAAGGAGACAAAATGAAGCGGTTACGTCAAATATCGAGATGTTAAAAGGAGTTTTAATGCGAGTTGGTAATCAATATGTAATTTTGTAAAGATCATTATAATTATGTTATGCAATTTATTTAGTAGGTTGAATCCTGATTGCGCTCCATTTAATGTTTATGAGAATCTAAGGGACCTCATAGAATTCAGTTTGACGTTATGATTAATATTTAGTTGGAACTTGGAAGTAATATTAATGGTAGTCGAATTGCTGCGTATAAAATTTCGTACCTATCTAAGACGTATTGCGTTTATCAATAAATATATCTACCTATTTTCTTAATTAACGTTACTTACTTCACTTACAACCAATAATATTGTAATCGTGGAATAACTAATATGTATGTGGAGCTCATATTATTCGTATAATAAATTTATCGTTAGCGATTTCACGTGTTTAAACATTGAAAATTTAGGGAGAATGTTACGTTCTCTGTGGATTTTAAGAAAATCTTAAGTGGCCTGGTCGTTTAAAGCCGAATCAAATGTATATAATTAAAAAACGTTGAATGGAAAAAAGATGGCAATAATATAAACTTATACTCAATAAAAACTAATAATCATGTTTAAAACTATTTGAGTATATTTTATTTTAACGTTCTTTAAATGTTTTGGAGTTTTTATTATTTTTCTTAAAGCTAAATTTTTTCAGCAACTTTATTTCTAGATTCCTAAGTATTCATTAATCATATGATTTGTTTATTTGGTTTACCTAGCCATTTATATAAGACAAGTTATATTAAAAAAAAAAAACTAACAAAGACTGTTCTATTTATCTGCCTCCGACTCTAACTTATCAATTAATTTCCGTCTCGCGCTTTACATAACTCGAAAGCGATACATTTCTTCGTATGCAATCAGTGCAGGTCACGTTTTTGGTTCGTGATGTTGCTGGCCAGTGGTCTAATTACGTGGCCAACATGTGAGGAAATAAGGGTAACGCTTTGGTCGCTGCCGGAACATATTACGTCAATGCTATCTTCTAAAAGGCGTTGAGGAAGTGGCTATATAGAAAGCATTTCTACTTTTAGGAACTACCTTCACTTAGCATTTTAAAGAATGCACGGGTTTTCTTTTATAATGTTATAAAGTCAGATAAACTCATAAAGGCACGTGCATGAATTTGTTTATCTCGGAATCAGATCACCAGGGATACCTAAAAGCTTGCCAACATTAAATGTAAAACAAAAAGTATTGTGGCAATAAGTTTAATGTAGACAATTGTTTGTTTCAGGTATTGCATATACAACGTTGACTAGAGATGCAGAGGTTTGGTTTACCATAAGGTGTATTCTTAGCATTTTTCATAAATTTCCGAGTGATTTTTAGTGCATAATCTATATTACTCTTAATATACGCTTTATTTCTTAACTAAGTTTAGTTTACTTAAAAAAATTGAAATACAAGAAATTTTAAGTAAATAATGATTTATTTGCATTCTTAATGATCAGCATCGTCAGTCCTATCGTCATCAAAAGGTTGAATTAACAAATAGAAGACAACTAATCAAACATGGCAATAATAGCGATCTCATAAAAAAAAGTTGAAATGACTTATGGAGTTCAATAGAGTCTTACAAAGGTTATTATTAAGAAGGTTGTGCCTTTCAAACTATTTCACGACGCCAGTAACGGTAGTAAAAGCAAGATCACTAAATCACGACCGGATTTGTTGAACAAATAGACAATAAGACTTAGCTATAGTAAAATAAACATTCAATACATTTGGCTTAAGCAGGCATTGTCCGCTCTCTTTAAATACTTTATAGGTTTAAGACACGAACTTTAGCGATTATTTATGGCGAGTTTGATACTTTTTATACTATACTCGGCCCTATTTTAAATCCATGAGGATTATATGTATTGTATTGGACTATTTTAATACGATTTCAAAGTTAATACTTTAATGTTGTAATCAAGATAAATCGATGAAAATAGCGACCATAAAATTATAACTCCATTTTTAAAGCTCCTTTTTCAAGTGAGAAACTAAATCAAAATCATTTGTACAGATAATATTTTAAAAGCATTCAATTTGATCTTTATTTACTTATCTAAAATATCTAGAGCAATCCGAGATACGCTTAATTAGCCTTTAACAGATAAAGATTTTATATCGTGTGAGAAAAAACTATTTAAGACTAAATTATCTTAGGCCATAATGGGCAATACCAGTCGACATTTGACGTGAGCTAAGTATGTTCGAAAAAAACTAGATCAAACATCTAACTCAGGAAATGAACCATAATGCCTAAATTTATTAGGTGTTAGCATGATGTTTCCGTTATTAAACACACTAATAACACAAATGTGTTCATTAAAAATAATATACTAACTATGAGAGTTTGCAACTTGCATTCAACAAATCAAGATCTTCATAATTTTTTATCATGTTGCCCATTCTGTTTTGCATTTGCGCATAATAATTATTTCGTTATTATCATTTTCATGTAAGTCATTTTACTCTTTAATAAGTAAATCCGATTTGTTAAGTACATATTTTCATCCTTTTTGTTTTCTGACGGAATATTTAAATGGATATTCCGTCAGAAAACATCGTCCAATGTGTTTCTACACCTATGTACTGTAGAATTCACTGATCTCTGAGACTTTAATCAGAAGTAGCTTTTTAATTTTCGGAACACCTTTAAAGTTGATTATATTTTAAAAAAGATGATGACAGAACTTTGCAAGACCCAAAAAGAATCGCATATGTAGTAATATTAGATTCTTGACTAAATTATATTATATATCAACGAAATGAGTAGAAAACTCTTATAAATTAGACCAAAACTTAATCCCGATTCCTGACAATCGTCGGCGTTGCGATAGTCACGAACCACAGCTATTTGCAAGTGTCACTGTCTGTCGGGAACCGAGCAACGGACTCAGGTTGCTGCACCCACTTGCATCGGAAATGCATTGCAGAATGCATTGAAAGGGTGCTTTTGAAACACGCGGAACAGGTCAGTTTGTTTTAACTATGAATAATGGTATCAGGGAACTGGATTTAATTATATGGACGCTCTAGTTACGTTCTAAAATCTAGGAAGGAATTATAGCGACGTATGAAAGTTTACCGCAGATCTTGGTTTCATTGCTAGTTATGTTAAGTGGGGTAGATGTAACTAGAACCTTAACTAAATATGTACTTTGAAAATCATTTTTATGTTAATGAAGACAGTTAATTGATAAACATAACATATCTGTCAGTTTATCAAAACAATATATGCATTGAACGTAGTTTATGTAATGTAAGTTTAGAAATAAAAAGCTGCGTTTATCAGAAAAAATACTTTTGCAATTCCATCTAGAATACCCATCATAATCAATTATACTAAACGCAATAACGTTATAATTTATGTAACAGCGTTATTAAATAGGCAAAATTAATTTTCACGCAATTTTAAACGGAAAATCCGTTATTTTCTAACCTTAAACTAGTAATTACACCTAACAACACGCAACCAGGTGCGTTATAAACGCATATATTATAACAAGCAACATTATAAGCGAAACCTTCTTGAAGGCTGCATCAATGAAAATGTTACATCACCCTTTTTCCCATGTTCAAGATGCCAAATGTTGGTCAATAGTAATTGATCCTCAGTTGCAAGACTCATCAAATGTTATTATAACACAATTATTGGCAAATGTTAATTGTTTAAGAGTCGACCACCTTAGTAAAAATAGTTCGGTCAGCAATCCTGGAGGTCGTGGGTACGATTCCTGCGTGTGTTTTGCCAACTTAGGACTACATCAGAATCTTATAGAATTGCTACTATTCTTATAGTTTATGTAAAAGATTTAAAAATAAAAAGCTAATTTGGATACACATGCACTTGAAAATAAGTAAAATAATTTAATTTTGGTTTGATAAGTCCGAAAACCTTACAATTAAATTATGTTAGTTTGCAAGTAGAAGGCCCGTTCGAGAGAACGATAAGTAACGGTCTGGATTGACCAATTAAAATGTTTCCAAAGCATTATTTAAAAGAAGACAAAAGCTATTCACGCACTAAAGCTAAGAATAAGAAACGATGACAATCTCAGATGGAAGCTTATTTGTGAACCAACAAGAAGGATACCATAATAGTAATATGTTTTGTTGACCCACGTGAGACAATCTAAAGAAGGCATAAGCCTAGCTCGTTAGCAATCTACATACTCAAATGCATTCAGGCACTAAAATCTTATTGCTTATAGCAATCATAAATTCGACTGCAAAAAGATAACAAGACAATAATACTCGAGTACTTTTGTGGCATTATTTTAGCATAAACAAGAAATAGGGCCTTGTATAACTGCAACAATGTTAACCTTTGATATTCGAAGCTAAAACGAAGAGTCGAGCTTATGTGTGAGCGTAATATGATAGCATTGAATTTTTAAAAATAATTTATTATACCTTTATTCAGCCTATGAAATCACAGGCTGAATAAAGGTGATTTCATTTCAATGCAGTATTTTCAGCGTCAAAAGGACTTAGTCGTCAACTCGCGGACGCGAAACTCGCGGACATCCGCGAGTTGGCACCTTTCGATTTTACCTACTTTTTTCGTCGTCAACTCGCGCGATCATGAAATCTGACGTATTAATGTATAGTCAGCTACAAAAACGTTACAACAAATTCCTTATTAAAATAAGGCCAACTAAATATTATGTAATATATACTTTTTCTTAATGTAGGTATATAATGTGTAATATTACTTTAGTAATAAGGTTGATAATACGGATACTGGTATTATTGTACTAGGGCAACATAATCTTATTGGAGATGTATTTATTTGTCATGCATTTTTTTTTAACAAGGTTATAAATACTGCAGCTTTAAATCTTTTTTTTTCTTCTATACGCTTGGTTCGTCTTAGTAATCAACTCGTAAAAATCCTTAAAAAATTAATACATCTCCAATAAGGTCATGTTGCCCTAGTACATTGTAAATTATCCTTTGGTTTTAACCTGTTTTTATTTGACTGTACTTTATATAGACCCGCGAGTTGACGACAAAAAAAGTAGGTAAAATCGAAAGGTGCCAACTCGCGGACGTCCGCGAGTTTCGCGTCCGCGAGTTGACGACTAAGTCGTCAAAAGTAGCAAAATAAAATAGGATTCATTAAAATTATGAATGTAACTTTCCTTTTCTAACGTCGTAAAAATATGTATTTTGATATATTTATGTTGTCTCAATTCCACCAAATTTGCATTGTAATGCCTTATTTAGTACATAAATATTATATTTCCTTATTTCAGTTGCCTGTATAATGCAACAATGCCGGTTATTTATGTATTTATGAAATTATACATCTAATACGTTTGTCTGAAGTTGCTCTATTAAGAGGTATTTATCGTATATAAGATTTATAATTAATTTAATAGCACGCCGGTTTAAACATAAAATGTTATTTGCAAACGCGGAAAATGGAGCAACTACAATTAAAACTCCTTAATAGATATTTTTTTCGCGAGAAGCACTCATAAATATGTCAGACTAAAGGGTAGCAACTAAAACGAATTACTTTACTGATAAAAACTTGTTATAATAAAACACGAATACATACCGATTTCAAGGCTTGAAAGATTTAAGAACGGAAGTTAAGTTTTATTTTATAACTTCTAGTACTGTTTAAAACTGTCATCAATATCTGAAATGCCAAGGTGATCGACATACAAGTGATCTACATATTAATATCATTACGATACTCATTATATCTAAGGTAGGGATCGTTTTGTCGTTAACTTTGATGTATGTAACCAGTTAGTCAGTTAGCTATCAGTAGTAGTTTTAGTTACATCTTTAATTAAGGTTGAAATAATGTCTGCCAGAATTTCTTAGACTTGTAATTTAGCTGCCCTGAGTCAATTTGTTTTAAATCAGTGTCATTTATTTTATTTTAAATCTAAAATATTACGCTACCAAGTCAATTGAAAGTGCATTATTTCTAAGAATTTATTGAACAGGTTTTTTTTTAAAATAAAATGTACACGTAATTGATGTAACTTTAGTTTAATGTTTATTTAAAACTTAAGATGCACCTGATTAAAATAAAAAAAACTTGTTGAAAATTATGTGCTTTGAATTTTATGAACATTCCATTACAATTACATTTTTTATTAGAACAAGCAATATTGTGAAAGTTAAATTGTGCAAAGACTGATAATGTGTTGAGATCATACTTTCAAATAAATTAGTATTTACAAAATGTGTTTCAAAATAATTTTGAAACGATAACACGTCTAAAAATGACTACAGAAGAAGCTTCTCGCTTCAGTAACGACGGCCTTGGAAAACAATGCCTTTTACAGCATTATCCAAATCTTGCGTGCATATTTTATTTATTTATTTATTTATTTATTCATACATCTTGTGGCTCACAGTATAACCAAAACGCACACAAGATTAAAATTAACAAATTACAAATATACACACTAATAACAACCCAAAAATAATTTAAAGAGAACAAAACCAAACGATACAAATATAAAGAAAAATTAAATAATTAATAAAAAAAAAATTATACCATGTCAACAATTCAAAAATGTTAAAAATGAAAACTATGTCAGTAATAACAAAAAAACACAAACATACAAATAAAAAAAATTTAAGAATTAATAAAAATTATACAATGTCTACATACAAAAATGTCAAAAAGGAATATTAAGTAAGTTTTACGTATAAAGTCAATTAATTAAATCAGATGTCAACATTTTATCAATAACGACGTGGAGTGACGTCATCAAACTCATGATGCTGTCCGCAAAAATATCCATTTCGTCATGCTGAGTGAGTATGTCCCCGATCAAGTGTAAAGCGCGGTTTGTTGGCGCAAATGCCGCTCGTTCCGTTCGTGTCACTGGTCTCTTCAAAAGTCGCGGCCTACGGCGTGGAGCCACCGTCCTCTCCTCACTCTGCGTCAGTCTCCACGGCACCAGTAAGCTAACCCTCTCTAACACTGACTGGCTATCTAGCTTATGGTGCATTATGGACAGATAGTGCCTTATCATTGACATTACTCTTCTAACCTTAAGGCTTTCTAATTCAACCATACCCAAAACGAATGAAGACGGATACAGATATGGGTAATACCCATGACGCTTTTTGTAAAGCCATCTTGCAAATTTTCTCTGTATTCGTTCTAACTGGAGATTATACTTTTTTTGGTAAGGATCCCATACTACCGCAGCATACTCTAATTTACTTCGAACGTACGTGTTGTACAAAGCTGTAGCTACCCTAACATCGTCGAAATCAGCAGCAGTCCTAATTACAAATCCCAGCGTCCTATTAGCCGAATTACAAATAGATTTAATATGATTGTGAAAGTCTAATTTAGTATCTAATATTATACCTAAGTCTCGTATGCTATTCACTCTAACCAAAGGCGCGTCATGTAACCTATAATCATTAGTAATAGGGTTCCGTTTTAATGAGAACGTGATAACCTTACATTTAGTGTCATTAAAAGGTAGATGATTATCTGTGCTCCATTTCGCAACTGTGTTAATATCATGTTGAAGCGCCCTAGCTTCAACCTCATTACTGATCCCTAAACTCAGTTTTAAGTCATCTGCAAATAAGAGGCATTTAGCTGAATTCAACTTTACTGGTAAGTCATTTATGAAAATGAGAAAGAGTATTGGACCTAACGTACTACCCTGACTAACTCCAGATCTAGTAAAATACTGGTACGATTCGAAACCACCAACTCTAACAAATTGACGGCGGTCACCTAAATAACTAGCAAAAAATTCCAGGATTTTTGGGGTGAAGCCTATCTTTGCTAACTTCTGTAACAACATGTCGTTATCGACTAAGTCAAAAGCCTTTCGAAAATCGAAATAAGCTGAATCTACCTGCCTACCCGCGTCCATTTCAGCACATATATAGTCCACGTGTTCTATGAGATTTGTAGCAGTAGAACGGCTCTGTCTAAACCCGTGTTGATTATCATGCAAGATGAAGTCAATTTGTTTGCCAATAGTCAGATTCAACACCAATTCAAACAGTTTCGCTGGAACCGAAAGAACGGCCACTGGTCTAAAAGCAGACACATCATTTCCAGTTTCTCCCTTTGGAACCGGCGTTACCCTAGACAGTTTCCAATGCTCCGGATATTTGGCTTGTTGTAGCGACAAATTAAATATGTATATAAGAGGCGACGCCAAGGCTGACGCACAATCTTTGACCAGAAAGCCAGGAATATTGTCAGGGCCACTAGCAGATCGCGCCTTAAGACGTTTTACGGCAGTCTTATAGTCATCGAAGTCCACCTGGTTCACAGAAATGGACATCGCATCTACGCGTGCATCCGCCGCTTTTTCGGCCTCTTCGGAGTTCAATACAGGCTTGTCTTTATGAAACACTGAACTAAAGTATTCCGCGAAGGCATCAGCAGCTGGTTGACCGGTCACCTCTTTACCCATATACCTATATGATTCCACCTTCCTTCTGTCCTTTTTTTTGTCTCTAATATATTCCCAAAACTTAAGCGGATTGTCAATTATATTTAACTGGGTCGATTTGAGATGCTGCTTATATGCGTTGTCAATTAGATTTTTAACCTTCCATCTGTAATAGCTAAATAATTCCTTGTTAAACAGCTTTCCCTCTAGTTTATACCTTTTCAAATGATAATATTTATTTTTTATATTTTCTATAATCTCTGGCGTGTACCATTTTGGATAAACGTATTTCTTGTAACCAGAAGCTTGTTTTTTGTTCGGTACAAATAAACCAATTGTATCATTTAGTCTTTCATAAGAAAGGTCAACTGCTGAATTCACATCTGTAATGGCCATTAAATCAGACCAATCTAAATCCGCTAATGCTGCATATAAACCCTGAAAGTCTGCTTTCCGCCAATTCCAATCAGGTCTTTTCTCCGAGCTGGACCAATCCTTACCTTGTGAGATCATGGGCTGGGGCAACGACTCACCGTATGGCAGCTTGATGGTTACGTCTAGGGAGGGGTGGTAACCATCTTCAGGAACTAGCGGATCCAGACCCTGTGATACCATTATCTGGTCGAGTTCATAATCACTCAGCACAAGATCTAACATACTACCACGGTCATTTAATACAATGTTAAACTGCCGTAAGTCACAAAAATTACAAAAATTATCAAACTCCATTTTTACCTTATTACTACAAGAATTTAAATTGAAATCACCTAATATTAATAAATTGAGATTAGAATACTCATTAGTCGCATTTTCTAGACATGTCAAAACTCCTAAATACTGTTCATCATTATAACTAGGCGGCAAATACACAACACAACACAGAAATTTTATATTTTTACAGGTAACAACTGCAAAGAGTATTTCTTTATCTGGTGTCACGCCACTGATATCACTGATTACACGAACCACGCACGAATCACGCACAGCCAACAATACTCCTCCCCATCCAGAATCTCCAGAGCGATCTTTACGAATCACTTCATATCCAGAGGGGAAAAGCTCGCCATCTGTCACAGAGCTGGTCAAAAACGTTTCCGTCAATGCGATTATGTCGTAATTAGCCTGTGTTACATTCTTAAGAAATAGGCTCGTTTTAGAACGCAAGCCCCGCACATTCTGGTAACACATATATATGTACTTATGTCGTTGTTGTAGCCTGTTGTGGCTTTTCGCTGGTCCGAAAGTTCTGGCGCCAAGGTTTGACGCATATGTCCTCCGCCCATTGTCTTGGCAACATCACGTTATCAGCCTGCTTCGCCGGAACGCCCAACTTAAAAGATGCATATCGTCCTCGAGATTTCAGTACTTCTACAGTGCAAACGTCATCCCCGCATATAGCTTTAAGGTGAGCCTTCACCTCCTCGACAGTGGTTCCCTCTCGCACGTAATACAAGTGAAGATACCTCCATCTTTCCGCTGCGCTCAGCGAAGTGACGCCAGGCGCCGCCGTTCCACGAAGCACTCCAGTCAAAGTTGCTCGTCTTTTCCTAGATTTTACTTCTTCCCATTTTCCTTCCTGACTTTCTTCAACGGCTTTGTTTACGATGGTAGCAGGTGGTTGATCGACTACCGTTATTTTAGTTTGTGATGGAGCCAAACTAGGACTAATGGTGCTCCTTACCATATTCTTTTTGGTGGCCCACTTCGTGTTATTCTGTTGGTTAGTCAGAGGGACGGGGGGAACGAGGGTGACGGATGTAGGTGTTGGGGGCTCAAGTCTAGTATCGTTCGGGGTGGTGTTAACAGTAGTGCTAGTAGAGGATGTGCTGGGTATCGTATCTATTTTCTTTTCTAGCTCCGACATTTTATTCATGATTCCTGTCATCATATCCTTAAGTACTAATTTAAAGCTTGTAAATTGTTCGTTAATTAGATTTCCAATTTTTATCGTTAATCTCTGTTCAAATTTATTTTGCATTTCCTGGATTTCGCCTACAATTGAATGATTTAAACCATTCTTTATTAAAAAAAAGTGAAAAGCCTACTATTATTAGAACAGCAAGGCCGAATATCGTAACTGTTACGTTCAAAATCTCGAATTACAGCCAATATTGCGCTGTTTCGGTATGATAAAATAATAAAAGCCTGAATTTTTATTACTTGTTTTGTCAAACGAAGGTCAGCAGTGACAGATACAGTAACAGACTATAAAAGTCAACATTAAACGGATTTAATACGAGTATAAATTCGTAACACAGTTGCTACACAATATGGTTAATTCTTCCTTTCAAAAGTTGTAATTTAGTTGTGCCACTAAAATACTTATTTGCAAAGAAATGATTGCGTTTTTCATTTTCATTAAACCTGCTGAGAAGGTGCTGCAAATACAACAGTTAGCCTTAAAAGTAACGTGTTGTTAGGCAAACAACCGTTTCTACAAATTATAATGTCCATTAAACCAAGTACTTATTACAATTTTATTGATAATTAGATTTTAATGTCTTCAATTCATCACAGAGTTTCATCACTATTTGTGAACCTTCGTTATTTAATTTAATCCTGACATCCTTGATAGAGTAGTTTAAAACATATTATTATTTAAAAAGTGTGCTAAATCATAATTAGATGAAGATCAGCAACACATTTTAGTTAAATAGCCATAACAAATCAAATCAAAATATGCTTTTGCCATGTCGGCTGCAGAGATAAGGTAATGTTTTTAAGCAACATAGTCGTACGCAGGCTAGCAAGACCTGAGACCGTGTGTAGGACTTGGGACTCAACCAATAAAATTGTAATTCCGGCGACTAAAGTAACTTAAACGTTTCAGTCACCAATAGTTTTACAGCATTAAGTATTATATTTTTCATTTACCATGTATTACTGTTGTCGGAGGCAAAGGTAGAATTAAAAAAATATTAAAGACATTAAAATCTAAATGTCCTAGGGCGTGTCCAAGTAACAAAGATGTTGACCCGAGGCACATTGCTACACTCCTAATGTTCCGAACTATTAGTGTTGCAACAATAAAAAATTACTACAAAATAATTACACTTGTACCTTCGTATAAATTTTTCCAAGTTACACAATGCTCTTGTCAGTTTCAATTAAGGGAAAACATTAACAGGAAGCAGGTACAGTTGACTTTAAACGAATCTGGCTTTATGGTTACACAAATGTTTCTTAAATTTTTCAACAACGCGTGAAGTATATTATAATTGGTGTGAATTTAGTGAATCCGCGTGCGTATCAAATATATTTATTTATATGGACGGTTCTGTGGGCGGTTTGCGTATTTTTAACGAAGTATTAAATTTTAATTGCTTGGAGGCGAACTCAAATTTAAAAACCCGTTGAGGAACACAAATTATTGCTAAGGTATTTTTTAAAATAATTAAAATCATGCTTTTGTATGATATAACAGTTTCTTATTTAATCTGACGAACCACTTTCCAAAATCAATTGATGGTTTTAACATAACACCCGGTAGATTTGATGATTGTTGAAATATTTTTGTCGAATCTCTTTTATTATTGATCAAAGCATTGAAATGTTTCGAAAGTTATTTTTAGTAACCATCATTGATATTTCATTGGTATTGTTGTTAATCATCCGTAGGCGTAACTGTGGCGTGCTAAGCGTTTAAGAAATAGATGTATTACTATCGTAAATCATACTAATAGTCATTCAATAACTTAGAGGTTTAACATTATAATCTATGACCCAAAAAAATGCATAAAGCGAACAATGAAGAACTTCGAAGTTTAATTGGATTGCGTGCGACTAGACTTATGTGCATTTGAAAAGCTCACCCACGCGACTGTTATTGTTATTAATGAATCTGTTGGGAGTGAGTGGTCCAAGGCCGAATTGGACGTGTCATTATCTATATTGTGCAGGGTAACCGCCAATGGGCAGTTTGGCGAAGTGATATAGGCTATAGATAGGAATTATATTTGAAAGGCCAAGCCACGAAAGGGCACGCCCGCGTTGCGCACGATTCCTGCTTATGGCTTATGTGCTAACGGATAGAATAAACTTTTATCTATTGTTTGAGAGCAGTAATTACTCGCCACAAAAGAATGAACGGTCATTCAATTAATCGTGAAAGGTGATAGGTCAAAATACTAATCAAACGTCATTTAACGGTCATAAAATTTGATTACCTGTTAATATCGTCAAGCATTTGATGCGATCATTTCATAGATCAAGACAAAATTAAGTAACGATTAGTCATAAAATATACTCATAATTATATTATGTCTCATTTAGACGAGTTAGTTGTGGCATAAGCCAATCAACAAAAATAGTTTATACAAGCTGTAACTTAAACTGTATAACTTGTAAAAGGAACATAAAATAATCAAATTCTATAAATGTATTACTAAACTTCCTGATTCATAGAAACTGTTTGTCCAGTTTGGCCTCTGATCTTTCATATTTATTGTACATTCATTGACATTGTGAGATTAAAGATACTATAAATCAGTCCGTACGCTAGGGCCGCCTACTCAATATAATTTTACTTCACCCACTGCACGACGGTCCTTTGGTCCTGCTCCCACGTAAATATCCTTCTGACATAGTCTTACTGTCTTGTATATTCCGATAAACATCTCTGAAATCACATTACACCCTCATATCATTTAACAGGCAAGCAGTTCCAAATTAACATTTATAACTTTGATGTTCTGTTCTTACTTTAACCGTGCATAATAAGCATTTGAGAAAACGCAAATAATGCAATGCGTCTTGGGAGCTGCCTTGTATTCGAGGTCTATTCAATTGTTTTGAAGTATTAATTACATTAACAGACTGCACATTATGTTTTGTATTTAACGAACCTGTTCAAAATTTTTAAGTTAAACTAAGTCGCTAAACAAAATTGCTGTGAAAATAATTTTGTATCATCAGAGTACAATTTCCTTTTTGTAGTCTATATTGGATGCATCGACTTTGTATGTTATCTCTCTATCCAATTAAGCTAGATAATAAAATCTTGCTTTTTTATTTATCTTTGCCTTTTTGCATTTAATTCCCAGAAAACGTAATCCTGGTGGGAGTAAACGCACTTAAAATCCTTGTAGAATGCAAATAAGTGTTGCAATTGCTAGCATTCAACCGCCCACCGATATCCTGCTGTTATCGCCTAATAGCACCTAAGGTTCCTTTTTGATTTTACATACATGGAAATCCATTTGGAATTAGCTTTATACGAAAAGGAAGAAAAACATTCAAGAATGTTTGGGGTCAACGTTTCCTTCGAACTGACTTAAGCGTTCGACAAAGTGTATCATATTCTAAATTTATTCAATACGCCTTGCGTATTTCAACACGTCATATCGCAATATGCAGATAGTAAATCGTTTATGTTTGAGCATTTCCCACACAGCGGCCATTATTATGGATCTCGTGTTTGTAAGTTTGTCCGCAAGGAATAATTGCGGGCGTATACCCTTGCCTTGTGCAACACCCGCAACCACGATCAAGGAATCGGCAGATTGATTAATGAGGTACCTGGTATGTACTGGGCCAGTCATTATGGTAACTGGGTCGATTTCGTTGTTCGATAATTCTACGTTTTGTTACCTTTTTACTGCTTAATCGGTTGATTGGAGCGTATGTTGTATCCGGCGGATTTCGACGCTAGATTCAACACGTAATTAAGATTTTTTCATCGGCAATCGTATTTCCAGTGAATTCCTGTACTGATTGAACAGTTAGCTTATTTTTGGTGCTACATTCTTCAGTTGCAATCTTAAATATATTACCAGTTAAAAGTGCTAAATTGTATAATTAATTTACAAGCATATTTTCTCACATTAATTAGTCTAGCAAACGCACTGTATTCAGTTGCAAAATCACCTAAATGTCGGATAACTATTGTAAAAAGATAATAAATCTGTCAACATTGAATATTTATATCAATTTGCTAATATTTCTCAACTAATTCTAAATTACGGTCGCGTGTGTGTTTTGAAGCCCGGGGCTCGTTGTAGGCGCGTGCGCCGGTCACGCGGCCCGAATCTTGACGGCCGTGTGTCGACACTAAACCATCACACGCCATTATCACTCCAAACAATAAGTACTTAGAGTTTCTTTTCCGTAAGCATTATCAACTTCATACGTATTGACAATCGGTGCGACTCCTTCAGCACGGATTAACTATTTGTGGGAAACGTCTAGTCTTTTGTTTGGGTATTACTGTTACTATTGTTCAATAGTATGTTAACATTAATGCCATTGTTTTGATGGAGTTTCAAATACAAGGCTGTGTTGCAACACGGTATATGCTTGAAGGTGCTCATTCATTATACTTATTAACTATGATGTGTAAATTATATACCTTACTGCTTTGAGGTAGTAAGTATGTGATAAATATGTTGATATTGTTGAAGCCAAGTTAAATAGCTTTTTGCTTAAAATATTATCTACTCATCATAGTGTCACACACAACAAACACAAAGACAAATTATTCTAAAGAATGTAATTATTTTCTTTGTTGTCTAGGACTTTACTTTTTGCTGTTTTACTGAAGGAATGGGCTGGCTCATCCGGGGAAATACCACCCCCTCACATAACACCAGCGTGAAATAATAGTGACTTCTATTGTGTTTCATCTTGTATGTAAGAGTGCCGGAGGCCCACACTCCCCTTAAAAGGCCGGCAACGCATCAGCGATCCCTCTGGTGTTGCAGATGTCCGTGAGCGGCGGTGATTGCTTACCATCAGGCAACCCGCTGGCTTGTTTGCCGCCTCTGACATAAAGTAAAAAATTATATGTTTCCAGTTACAAAAAAGAATGAGTCTAATTATTATATAAAATCCCTACATTATTAAAAATACCAATATTATAAGTATTTTGTAACTACAATTTCATACGCCTTAAGCTATATTACATAAAAATAAAATCTTTACATTCTTCGAAACATTCGTAATCTAAAAGTAATATCTCTGTATCATAAAATCATTTACCAAGTTAATAAAACCGATGTAACCCGTATTAAATCATAGCACTTGATATACATCATATTGTATTACGTTTAAGAGTATCAGACCTCCGGCAACAAAAAGCTATTAAACACGAGAAAGTATTTTATAAGACGGTAATGCCTGAGATTTATACGAACTCACACGTCAGACGATTGTTTTATATACGTATGTTGAGTAACACTCCGTGTTTTCTGTATTCTGGAAATATGTGTGGGTTTTTGTTCACTTGAAACTTTATCGCAAAATATAACCGGACGTAATACCTTGTTACATTGTCTGGTATGTACATACTGTAGACAGGAAAAGCAAATAAATAACAACAAGGAAACCATTACTTATTGATTCGTTTAAAATATATATAACATTTCTATTAGTTAGTGTGTTATAAAAACAGATGTAATAGTATGAAGCAGAGTTATCAGAAAAGCTTTGTTTACAAATCTTCAACTATACTACATTAGCAATGTTTACTTTTTTTAAATCATCTTCGAATCAGAGTCAGAAAGCAAAGTTTTGAGCTTAACTCAAATAGACGAAATCCAAAATAAAACTATTTAAAAAAGAAGCCAACTTTTTTTTATATACTAAGTCAGTTGGCAGACAGGCACGCAGCCCACCTGATGGTAAGCGGCCACTGCGGCCTATTTCATTGAGGGACGCTTCACCTAGAACCGTCCTTCAATGTACTGCCAGACTGTAGACTCATCTGATCTTCGAGTCTCTGATTTCAAGTGTACTGGCTCCCAAAACATTTCGTTTCTGCCTTTGAAATTTGTAATTTAGGGCTGCAACGTTTATCACATTGCCTTAAGGGATAATTAACTTACCAAATTTACCATCGTTCGAGAATGTTAATTTCAATCACTTAGCGCTCATAAACCTACAGAAAAGGTTACTTGGTCATTGTGGGTGGTCGTTACTCATCTACTTAACATTTATCCGATCTGGACTGTTAATTGTAAATTGCGTCTCAAAAAAGGATCGCACTTGCCTCAAAGTTTGATAGAAAAATAGTTTGTACCTACTTGTGAATACATAACCGTCACTCAAAAGTATAAGGGCTGATAAGTTAAGCATTAATGTGTTTTATTCGGAGAAGCATCCGCTAAGAAACAATTATTTACTTCTGTCAAATTGAATAGAATACACAGAAATTAGAAACAATTGTCATATTTCTTTACGGAGGTGAGATGGCAGAAAAATAATTACTCATGTGTAAGCGTAACCTAACTAAATAAATATGTGGATTGAAAGAAACAAAAAAAGAAGATCTTTTATATTAATTGTGCTTACAAAATCATTTAACGTTTTTATTAACCTCCAACAATCACTAAAAATTTTACAGGCTAAGAATTGAGTGAAAATAAATGCAGACATAACTTGAATAGTAAGAGTACCTAACTAATTTGTTAATGAGAATTCACGTTCACATGTTAAGTCGAAACACGACGAAGAGTTTTAGAGACTGAACTCAGTTAAGATGTGACTGCTGTCCCGGATCCCACAGCAACTCGTGATCACAATGCAAACGTGACAAAATCATTCCGCCGAAATGAGATAAAGCTGAATACCCTCGCGATTTCTATTCTCACAGCGATCTTGAGATCCCTGTGAATTTTTTTATTACATACTCTTATTAACTATATTGTCTATGCAAAGATGTGTCTTGTAATGTTATTGTGGTGTTCTAAGTTTTCTTATCGCGCCAAAGATTGATGTACCTTGATGATGTGCTGTTTGTTCCAAAGATAAAATATTTTTATGACACAATCTTAATTTTTAAATGTTGGTTAATCAAAATTTTTCCAAATCATTTATTACATTTTACCTACGTATTGGTTTTATACTTTAATATCATGTGGAATAAAGAACACAATTTCGATTAAGCAAGTTTTTTCAACACACATAACCTATCCTTAGTGATAGTATTAATTATAGTTTTATGATTAATGGATCAAAACAGACTGATGCAAGTTGCGTATATCATCATTATTAGATAAAATCATGATCCTATTTAATTAATAGAAAGAAATTACTAATTGTTTATTGTTCGAAATATTTGTTCGTTATTTTTATTTTTTGTTTGTCAATTTTACGATTGAAGAGTAAAATTCTTTTGCAATAATATCATGACTAAGACGAACATTTTCAAGTCAAGGGTGCAAAGTGTTGCAATAAAATTTATCTGCATACCATAGATCACTATAATGCCTGTTCGTTTCTGCCAATGATTTAGATTGCATAGCTGGCTTATAAATATTTCAGCTTTGGTATGCACCATATCTAAAGTACCAAAGATAAACGCTGTATCTGAATGGAGAAATACTGCAGACAATGTAATATTGTCTTTTAAAGTATCATTGCTATGTCGATGTTGTAAATGTTGAGTTCCAGAGACATTACGATCATAATAAGCGTTATTACTTTTGTATTTCTCATTGTTGTATATTAAAAATGTTAATCAGTTTTGAAATGAATATAGATCGTTGAATCTGGTACAAAAAAATCATACTACTATGTATGAAACATCCTAACGTGATGCTCTAATCGTATTTGTAAATAAAGCACAAACTTATTAATTATCAATGATTTCTAATTTGAAGTTCTTATATTAGTGATGAAATCTCGTGCTTTAGAAGAAATATCAATATTAACAATCCATCGTGCAAATACATCTTTATGAAAGTTTTTTAACGAGACTTTCATTGTAAATCATTTCACGATTAGTACTTCTGCTTCAAAACTATATAAGCAAGATAGTAAAATATTGCAAAACAGTTTAATTGAAATTTTTTCTTTCAATTTTTAGATAGATATCCTGCAAAATGGTATTGGATTTTGAACTAACAACGTAAAGCATCAAATGCTTTTGAGTTTTTCAAATCCAGTTATTTTGTACCTAATTCCATTAGTATTGTTAGAAACTCTCTGACGCCATAGCTCATGAGCAGAAGAAAGAACGATTAGCTTAACCTCGATGACATGACTATTTCTCGTTCCAGAATGTTTCGGCGCCCACTCAGATCGCTCCCGGCAGCGCTCCGGTCCCATCAGAAGCGTGCCGGTAGCAGCCGACATCAAGAGGGATACCGACTTCGATTGCCCTGAGGAATTTGGCTATTACCCACACCCCACCGACTGCACCCTATACTATGTCTGCGTTTTCGGCGGCGCGCTTCTCGAATCATGCACTGGTGGCCTTATGTACAGGTAAGAGATTTTTGTATCTGTAAAAGGAAATTTTTGAGAACAACTATTCTGTGCAAGAGTAAAAGAAGTATAACGGAAATCCTAGTTAAAAGATTATTTATTTTTAAAATTACAGCCACGAGCTCCAAACATGCGACTGGCCAAGGAATGTAGGCTGCGACGGCAGCGCCGGCGTCAGCGCAGTCGCCGGCGAAGAGCTGGAGAGGATAAACGAGAGAGAAGAGGAGAGAGAGCGGCGACCACCGCCGCCACCTCCGCCCAGGAGGACTCCTCCGCCACCGCCGCCGCGTGCGCAGCCACAGCCAAACCCAGTCGTCACGTCTAGAGGCCAGCCTAAATTCAACCGCGAGGAATACGAAAAGGTAACTAGTACTTAAAAAAACTATATGTGAAATAAGGGCAGGATTCTTATCCGGAATATAGGAAGATAATCCTATCCTCTTGAATAGGATTGTCTTTGATACTTATATATCTATATAAGTTTTGTTGGCCTAATGGTTTAAATAAAAGTAACCTCGGGGTCCTGAGTAAAATTTCCTAGTTGGGCAAAATATGGCTCAAAACATGGCTTGGGTGCTATATTACGGTACGGCACGGTAGCTTAGCAAAATATATTATTCTCCACATGGGGTGTATATGTACATGAATAGGTAGAGTGTATATGGTGGTTAACTAGACGTAATTAGATATCCCGTTCTTTTTTATGGTTATTTTTATTCAAATTATTTTATATTTTTCCAGCAACAACAACTTTACGCTGAAGTAGACGACTTACCACCAGTCGAAGAAATTGAAAATGATAGACAACAGCGCGTATACCGAGGTCAACCTTCCACAATTGGTCAAGTTCAAAAAGACAGGGATGGCTACACACAGGTCAACTCTGGTAGAAACCTAAACTCTAACATCATTCCTGCATCGATCCCTCAGAACAATGTCAAGATTGGATCTTTCTCATTTGGTACACAAGTCGATGATAGAAGAACAGCCACTGCTACTCAAGCTCCACAAACATACAGGTAAATAGATTTAAATTATGTATTACAGATAAAAAGACTATTATAAATAATGATTAATTGACTTTGTTGTTATTTCAGTGGAGATAAACGTGACAACATGACTGACTCTATACACGACCGACAACTCGACATTCAGACTAATGAAATTTTTCTGGACGTAATTGAAAAACCTATTGTACGTAAAAAAAGGGACTTAGTAGGTAAAGATTTAGGTATTGAAAGTTCAAATGCTACGGTAGTGGATGATATATCGAAAAGAAGTGATGCAGTTAAAGAAGACCAAGAGATGGAATACTTTGAATATGATGAAGCTATTCCAACGTTTGGTGATGAACGAGGAGCAGAAGACAGCGAAAGGGGGAAGCGGCAAGTTAGATATTTTTTGAAAAACGGGTACAAAATACCTGGAAAAAATTGGGGAATCCCAAAAGTGAAATTAGTAGATCTACGTCAGCTTAGATACCCTCAAAATACAAGATTTCAGCAGAATTATAATGGAGGCCTAGGCAGTAACGTTAAGTCAAAACCTTATGCTTCAGACATAAATGATGGTCCATCAGCACATTCATATCAAATTTACCAAATAGATAATTCGCAGTCACAGGGGCCTTTTAAGCCTAGTTTACGTGATCCAAATCAAAATTCTAACACGGGTCATAATACGGCAAATATAGCTACTCAAATAATTACAAAGAGTCCACCAATATCTGCCTTGAAGAATAATGAAAATCCGTTTGCGTCTCTAGCTGGAGGTTTTTTTAATAATGCGCCAAAACAAAATATAAACCAGAATAAAAACCCTTTCACATCTCAGTTTACTGCATTTGATGAAAGACCAAATCATCCAGTAGTTTTTCCAGATTCTTCACAACTTCCAAGCACGGTCATTACCGGGAAACCAGTTCTTGGGCCAACTACAGTAAAAACCCGTAACAAATATAGAGAAAATTCACAAATTAATGAGCAAAGGCCAGTAGCAAATCGACCATCCACAAACTTAAAACTTAATCAACAGCAAGCTTCAAATGAAAATCAGAATAATGATTACGAAGATGAAAATGAGTCAAGTGAAGAAGAAGAATCCGGTGAAAACAACTCCTCCGAAAAAGAAGAAAATGATGATTTCAAACACGATTTCCCAGAACCACCTTACGAATTTACACATCCAAGTAATCGATTCAAAGATATTGAAAACCCTTTTGCTAATCCCAATTTTGACTTTGATGCTTTTTTATCTAAGCTAAGTGGGGGACAGTATGCTGTAATTAGCACAGAAAGGCCAAGACCAAAAACACAAAATGCGGGATTGAAAACTCTTAGTCCACCAATAGAACTGACTACATCTTCGAATTCTGGCCACAGAAGTTCAACAATTAACTACCAAGGAATGAGTACACCAAAACCATTTAGTGGGCCTGACGATTTTGAAAACACAGGTAGACCTCATGAGCTTTATCAACCTTCTTCCACTAGACAAACATTAACTATTGAACAATGGTCACAGAGACCGACATTCAAACAGCAAAATGTTAGACAGGAGCAACAACCTTCCCTAAATCAACACACTTATAGAATACCACAACAAAATGCTGGTTTACCTTTAGATGCAGTTCGACCTAAGCTTAAGCTGCCCAATTTCAAAGACGAACGTCAGTTACCAATAAACTATAATTTTAATAAACCTTTTGAGGCAACAATTAAGCCAAACTATGATAATTCTAAGGTTAAAGGAGACAACCAACAATTATATTCTGTTACTCAAAAACCGTATGTTGTAGTGACTGGAACAGGAGCTCCATTAATATTATCGACTCCTAAACAGCAATATTCGGTAAATCCAGAGAAGATACTCGCACTACATCAACAACTAGGTGTAACAGGAAAACCATATTTAGTCTCGTCAGGAAAACCACACAATGCATTTATTGCATTCAAGTCAACGCCCAAACCATTGACAACAATTGCCAACGAACAACTTTCTGCTTTGCAAAACTATTGGAACAAACCTTCATCGGAATCTTATTATTCTATCATATCAAGCCCGAGACCCAGTGCCGTTTCCGAAATTCCAAAACTGGAAAGCTTATTTTCAAATACGTTTAACAGACCTTCGGTAAACCCCATCAAGAGTCAAAATATTTTTATTTCTAAAGATCCTGTAACTTCAACTAAAGCACCTGCAAAACGTAGGCCTATACCAAAACCATCCCCAGAAATGAATGATTACTATTACGATGAAGATGGAGAAGATGAACAATATTATTATGAACCCCCTGTTAAATCAAAGTATATGCCTAGTTCAGAAGTAAAGCCTCAGAGACCTCCCATGGCACAAAACTATAAAGAATACGATGATGACAGTGAAGAAGAAAATGGAAGGCATCCAGTGAATATTACACCCTCACCTATTCAATCGTCTAGAAGACCGGTAAAATTTTCACACAAACCTGAAGTTGTCACTAAAAACTATAACGATGTGTCCGTTGTCACCAAAAGTCCTGTAAAGAGTTATAATAAAAACGTAAATGGAAAAATACCAGTACCTGTACTAGTGAACTATGCCACTCCTACGCCCACAGTTTTAATACGCCCTGAAATCTCTAATTATGAAATAATGCATCATACAAATCGGAATAGAACCGTACACATTAGAAAACCATCGAATGCAGAAAGCGGTCCTTATACTAATAAGCCTCCTAAATACTTGAATCAAACGACATTAAGACCATATACAGTTAGGCATAGGTTAGCTAAGCCGACTACTGTTACTAATACGATAACTATGAACGATGACAACAAGCAGACTCGAGGAAGAGTAAGACATCAGAACATTGTTGTTCAAACGAAAAATACTACTCCTCGAGACAGCCACAATCAAGAGACTCGTTACACAAAGACTAAACATGACGATAAGACGAACAGGTAATTTTGATGAACGAGAGCAAAAGAGAAAATATACTAACGTACTGACTGTTACTATTTATAAACTACTAACATCTATATAAAACTTCTAAATGATCTTTTACTACAGAATTTAATTTCTTCACATCTTATCTTTTGCACCTTACTACATAGAAATGATGAATTAATACTGACTTTGTGGACTATTGGATGGACTGTAGACTTGACTAATTTTGTAAAAACGCTTTGTACATAGCAACTGACAACTTACCATCTTATTGAGGTAATACGTTTTAATAATATAAATAGCGAGAAATGTTTATGTAATTAATGTTTTTAGTTTGGAACCTACGGAAAGCGTTGCACCGATCTCTTACTCAGCGAGTCCTCGTCCTAAAATGCTCTACAATGGAACTCAAACCTATAATCCTGATCAGTACGATCCCTTCTATGCTGTTTACGACGAAGATGGTGAATTATATAAAGATACAGGTGAGAACTAATCCAATAACATAATGTACATACATAAATATAAAATCATAATCATAAATCAGTAATAATTCTAAAACAAGTCTACTGCCAAAAACTTGGACGTACTTTTATTTTTAACTTTATTTTTAAGACCTCTTTGGATGTCTTATTTTTTTTTTTACAGTATAACTATTCTGTTCTAAATAATTCTCTTTAACTTCGATCAAAATAATTTTATATCTATTAAACCACAATACTTTCCACATTATTTTACACAGTTTAACATTCATTATTCTCCTTGACCTTTTCCCATTAATTAAGGGAATTTATATCTTATATCCTTACTTTCTTTAACACTCAGTATTGAACAGTTTTTAGCATGAGCTCTTTCCATGATGTATAAACTATTATTCGGGTTATTTGGAAGGTCAAACTTTTTTCTTAATATTCTGCAAATACCTTCAGTCTATATTCAGTAACAATAATAATTAATCTTAAATCAGATACTACTGAGTTACCTTGGGTGTTTATGAAGTTAATATTTAAATAGGGACGTAACAAAATCTCTTAAAAATTAATAATAACTACCAAATTTCAAGAAAAGGAGGTGGTATCTACGCATATTACACCACTAGCACCTAACTTCTCCAACGTTTGCCCAAACATTGGCGATGGTGAGCACGTAACGCACTAACTGGCGGTTGGTACCGGTGTTGGCAGACTATGTGCAGCAATATAACACGGCTTCGCTCCGACCAGCAGTCCAGCAGACTTATCGTGGGACTCCTCCGCCGGCGCGTCGTCCTGTTGATGTCTACACTCCTCGGCCTGTGGTATCGGCTGAAGATTACGATGATGCGCTCATTCAAGGACAGGTATATGTTATGCCTCTATATTCTTAAACTAACTTCCACCTATAGTTTCACCCTTTTTTTGTTTCATTAAATCTTTTTAAATTTTATCTGTTATGATATTTTGTAAATTTTGCAAAAGAGTTTTCCTTTTGTTTTGAGTTTTCTGAGGCACAATATTTTTTACTACGGACTTTAAAGCAGTAATAATAAAAGGTAAATTATATAAACCTAAGTATGATTTACGTTAAATAGGGTAACTAATGAATTTGTGTCTATGAATTTCAGATAAACAATCAAAATCAGTACCAATCATCCATACGCCATTCTACAAGGTGAGTTTATTTATTTACTAATTTAGTATTAAAAACTAATTATGTTAATGTTTTAGCTATAAGTTTTGTTACGTTTCTTAACATGCTGTTAACTTGCGTACAATCCAGGGGCGATGGTAATGAATTGGGCTATGATCATATTCCGAGCAGCGTGAAGACGACTATATACGAAGCAACTTCTATAAGCACCACTCCTTCTACGACTAGCACAAGCACAACCACACAACGTACAACTACCGCACCCTTCACTGAAGCAATGACCCCGTCTCGATATACCACAAGGTACTACAAAAGATGTCTCCAAACAAAAATACCAAAATCATCCAGGCTTTATATTATAATTACATCAAATTGGACCATTAACAACCATCACAATCATCCACCATATTCATTACAGTATATTTAATAGCAACCTTTGAACTGACTTCTTAACAAATCTTAATAACCTCTAATAATTCTTATACTAATATGACTACTTTTCCGGTTTGAAGGTTGTTAATTTAAAATTGTAAATATAACAAAATTCATAAATCTGAAACTCTTTCTATTACGCTTCAAAAATGATTTATAGTATTTTTATAGGCTTTTGTAGTATCTTTATCCTTTAAGCTCCGACACAAACTACTGTCTTTACTCTTAACTTTCTTTATTTCTGCTTAATTATTAATTTAGATGCGTTTATATAGTAAAGAAAAAGATAATTTAGGTTCGTAATAAAATGCGTCGATATTTAATAGTATGTAGCATTTATTTAGAGAGCTTAAATTAGAAAGTTTTGTTTTGCTTTGTATTCAACAGATCACCTTCAGATGAAAATCCTAAAGAAACCCCCGATTCCGATCCAACTGAAAACCCTGCTGACGGGTCCAATTCGTCAATCCACTCTACTCCCTCGCCAATCATAAATCTCTCTTCCCTTGCTAAACCCTTTGAAAGGACTGACAATTTGAATAGGTTGAGCGAGACTATAGCAACTACTGAACAGACTCCGACTGCCAGACTGTCTTCTCGAGTGACTAACAATAATAAGGTATCTGTGGATGTGGTACAACCTTCTTCTAATATAGATGATAAAAAAGTTGTTTCACTAACCTCTGGTTTTTCTATTAGGCGGAACCCGAATAATACCCATAATCCTTCTTACACGTTGACCGTTTTAACTCGGCCAATTGATGAATACAGTAAATCGCGAAGAAGAATAAAAGTTTCTGAAAATATAAAAAATAGAGAATCTCAGTCAAGTAGGTATTATTACGAAAGTGATAACCATAAAGACCAACAAGAATCAAAATCAGCTGATTTAGACTTAAGCCAGTACGATACTTCTTCAGAAGCAATAACACCCAGAAAGGATTCTAGTCCTGAAATTATAAACGATGATGACGATATACCCATTTACGTACGGCCAACAGTTAGAGTAACGTCTAGGCCGAAGTTACTGGTAACTACTGAACCGACAACATCTACTACGTCGGCAACAAAGTATTACATAAAAACTGTTTATAGACGTCCAGCTCCGTTTTCACCTAGTAATGGTCAACAAAGTATTGACTCTACTGAAAATTCTGTGAATACTGACGCATTAATAGAAACTGCTTTAGAAAATACAAGAAGAAATAGAATGCCTTCTTTGCGATCTAGTGTTTCAACTGATAATGTGGAAAACAACTCTCAAATTAATGATAGGTCGGATGAAATGTGGGAAGAGCCAGTTGTGTCTCCTTATAGTACACTAAATAATTTGCGGAATAATTTTGATAATCAAGATAATTTTGTACCAGATTCTTCTTCCACCACCGTTTCTACTACCCGTTTTACAACTCCCCAACCTAGAAACCTACGAACAGAAAAACCACGTCAAAAGCCATCTTATTACACTTATCGAGTTATAGATGACATTATACCCGACCAAACGACCGAAGTATTTAGTGGAAAAGTCGTCAAAAATGTAATTAAAGCGTTTCTTAATAATCTAGTAAGTACTCCCAAACAGCAACTTTTTAATGAATTTTCCTATACAAGCCCTCGTACTACGCCACAACCAGAAGAAAAGACTGTAAATATTGGTTTTCAAAAGAAAATGTTAAAGTACGTCGATGAAAAACCTTTACGCAACAACGTTAAAAGGTTACAAATTATAACCGAGCCAAGCATCAATGAATTTATACCTTCAAACAACGATGAAATAAGTGCTACTGAACGTGATGTTCAAGATTTTTCATCGACATCAGCACCGGCAACATCTGCACCATCCCCAGTTCCCATTGTTATAACTGAGGTTCCCACAACACCTATGATGCTAGAAAGTTCAACTAATAACGAATTCCGTAATATGCCCAGCAGACGATTCTATGAAACTGATTTTGATAGTTTTGTCCCAAGTAAACCCGAAACACAAAAATCTCGGAAATTCCAAAAACTCTTCGAAGACACGTCGTCAGCTAGACCGGATGATCGTGATTCGATCTCTTTAACGCATTCTGACGAAACGGTTTCCAAATTTTCAACTGAAGGTACCCGAGCTCCGCCTGAGATCGATTGGAATAAACCAACCAACAGACTTGTAAGTGAAATTGCTTCCACCACAAGTACCACTAAAGCGACTGTGACTACTCGAATCGAAACGACCTCTACGACTAAGAGCTTATCCTTCCCCACGCGGGCCTCGCGAGTCAATCCTGCCATAAAGTTGGCTGCGACAAACCCTGGAGGTGGGCGCAGGAGTTACCAAACGTCGACCAAATGCTCATCAGACAACAGTCTGCAAGCGAACCCAAAATGCAACGAAATCAAATACCAGAGGTACAAATAATGCTCGCCGGCCAGTAGTCTAAGCCTGATCGATTTTTCATAATATTAATGGAAGGTGGAGGCTTCGTCTCAAAGTCCTTACTTTCTGCCTCGCGAAGTAACTAGCATGAACATTCATTGAAATGTCGTTTAATAGCACCGTCAGCTAAAATCTGTCGCTTAACATTCTACTTTCATTGGGGGACTTCTAGTCGGTTGAGTTTGATAATTGTTAACTCCTGACGTGACCATTTCCATTTCCTGCACTTGATTGGCTATCTGTTATTTTATATTTTGTAGTTATTAGATGAAATATAAATAAGCTGGTAGAAGTATCTTGTCTAGTAAAAGTTCTGTAAATTTTGGAAAGTTCCTCAATGTAATCTTCTGTCACACAAAAAAATTATGCACCACATGCAATCCATCTTTATTTTATGAGCACTGTATTCACAAGCATGGTGTATCGGAAACTTTTTGTTTCTGATACGCTTTTAGCATGTAAAATGTATATATTTACATTAAATGTATTATCCTTATAAAATATAACACTTATACCAAATACTAAATCAAAAATAATATTTAAGCAGCCTGATATCACTAATATAAACTGTTATCATGTACTAGTATAATGTATTACAAAATAAATTTATTAATAATGTCATCTGATATTCGAGAAGACAAAAGCTTAATTCTAAAAATCACGCGTACTAACAAGGAGACTTGAGTGAACTGTTAACTGGAATGGTTATGTGTTGCAGGCCAAGCAGCACACGTGGTCGCGGCTCTGCGCACTACTCCGTCGCCTCTGACGCGCCCGTCCCCAACAGAGGAACACCACCAACGTTAGACACTGATCAGAATCACTCATCAAGCTTTCATTTATTTTCAACTTCATTTGCATTGTTGCTTTTTGATTCGACTATAAAGTTTAAGCACATTCATATCTCATAAAATCTATCATTTAGTCTTTTCAATTTGTTTTATAATCACAACACAGTTATAATTTTAGTCAACATAGTACCTATTCAGTTTAGCTAATCACTTTTTCAAAATTTGTGCTTTTAATTTGTACACTCATTGCGTTCATCTTTTGTACACAATCATGGCTGAATATCTAATAGTTTAAAACTTTAATAATTCAAATTCTTTTCTATGATTATTTATAATATCTAGTTTCATTTAAACTATTAAATTGTTGGCCAAATTAAAAACAAAGATGGAATACAAAATACATTTGAAATTTCAAAATCTTTTTATGAACAGCCGCAGTCGCCCAACACTGAAGCCTTCTACAGCTATAGTGTCAAAGACCACAGAGTTTGTGGACATCTACGCTCACCCGCCGAGTAGACCCGGCGCTGTGTATCCCCAGCCTACGCCTGACAAGACGGCAGCTAAGTGCAGAAAGGACGTCTGCCTTCTGCCTGACTGCTACTGTGGTGGAAGGGATATTCCTGGTATGCACGATTTCATAGCCTTGAATGATTATGTGATATCAATTACCGCGTTCTATTTTATATTATACTTGTATAATGTTTAATAACGATTCAAGAGAAATAACATTATTTTAAGTTTTGTTTGAACATAACTATAATTAGAATAGCTATAATTAGAATAGCTATTATACTCTCAAGGGAAAATTTGTAGATAATTATTATGATAACATAAAACGCTTGTAAGAATTCTTGACCTAAAAGTATTTGTGACTTAGGAAATTTGCCCGTCAGCGAGGTACCCCAAATGGTACTGATTACCTTCGACGATGCTGTAAATGATTTGAACAAAATCTACTATGAAGAGCTCTTTGAAAAGGGCCGGTCAAACCCCAATGGTTGTCCAATTGCCGCCACTTTTTACGTCTCCCACGAGTGGACTGACTATAGTCAAGTCCAAAACTTGTACGCAGATGGCCACGAATTTGCATCACACACCGTATCGTAAGTTCCTAGAACACTAGTTCTCTGGATTGTACTTTTCAAGATCTTCTTAGACTAGCGACAGCATTACCGCAAATAACATTCTTGGCCATCTATCTGCCATTTACAGGAATTTCCCTAATGTCTCTACCTATTATCACATTACTAATGTGTTCTTTTTTGTTTCACTTCCTTCCTTTATTATCCTACTTACCTCTTTTTTCTCTTTCCTCTTCCTGGCACGACTTGAACCAAATGCACAAATACCAAAATCCCGCGACAACAGGTGACTTACCGGTGGAGACAGTACCGCAAATCGTTCTTCTGACATTCGATGACTCTGTTAATGACTTGAACAAGGGTCTGTACATGGACCTCTTTGAGAAAGGTCGCGTGAACCCTAACGGGTGTCCGATCTCAGCGACCTTTTACGTCTCGCACGAATGGACAGACTACAGTCAAGTCCAGAACCTTTACTCCGCTGGACATGAGATGGCCTCACATACAGTTTCGTAAGTCCTGCAAAAATGTTACGTCACAAAATTTTTAAAGTTGCACCCAATTTGATATTGACTTGACAATTCGACGAATACTTTTTTCTGATCTGTTACTGTTATTCTTTAATGTCGTACTAAAAGAAAATGTTTTCTTATAATCTCTTTTCACTATTCTACAATTTTAACCATTTACCACTTTCTCACTTTTGTTTTATAATGGACTCTTCTCATTTAGCAATTATTAAAACAGTTAATTTGGTATTTCAGTCATAGTTTTGGAGAA
Organism: Mecyna flavalis; assembly: GCA_949319885.1. NCBI lineage: Eukaryota > Metazoa > Arthropoda > Insecta > Lepidoptera > Crambidae > Mecyna > Mecyna flavalis. The sequence continues at coordinate 17,367,100 of OX439426.1, forward strand.
CAATTCTCCCAAAAGAAATGGAACAGAGAAGTAGGTGGGCAAAGAGAAATTCTCGCTGCGTATGGTGGAGTAAAACTGGAAGATGTCAGAGGAATGAGAGCACCTTTCCTTTCTGTTGGAGGAAATAAAATGTTCAAAATGTTGTACGACTCGAACTTCACCTACGATTCTTCTCTCCCCGTGTATGAAAATAGACCACCAAGCTGGCCTTATACACTCGACTACAAACTGTTCCATGATTGTATGATCCCGCCTTGCCCCACTAAATCTTATCCAGGTAAGTTCTATTTCTTTTAAATAGATTGATAATTTGTTTCTTTAAACGTTTGATTCGAAGTGAGATACTTTAAATGTCTTGAATAAGTTCGAAAAAAGACCTCGTATCTATAATACTACAACTAGGAATAAAAACGGTTTCATTTTCTCATTATAGGTGTATGGGAAGTGCCTATGGTGATGTGGCAAGATTTGAACGGTGGCCGTTGCTCTATGGGTGATGCGTGTGCTAACCCACCTGACGCCGAAGGTGTTTACAAGATGATTTTGAAGAACTTCGACAGACATTACACTACTAACAGGTACGGTAACTTTCAGAAAAAAAAATAGTTTTAAATAGTGAATTATTATGAACTTTTCTTTTTTAATTAATTACACAATAGTTATTTATGTGACTGCTGCATAATGACTAATTATGTACAGTCACATACATAACTTTATCTTCATTCATACGATAATATGTCTATTTTATAGTCAGGATTGATGAGCAAACGCCCTAGTTACCATAGAAATATTATGTTTGTTATAATTTCAGCATCGAATTAAATGTATAGGAATAGAACATAAAATTACTAATCGACTAATTCGATAATCAAAAAAACCTATTAATTTTTACTTTTAAAGAAGACGTTCGAAATTTGAACGAAATTAAGTATCGGTTACCGACACTAAAATGTAAACATTTCAATGCAGCCACAGATACTTATATCTAAATGTAGGGCGTTTGCTCATCGCTCCTGAATATAAAATAGACATATTATGGTATGGATGTAGATAATAATTATATTCAATAAAAATTGGTTATTTTATTTTTGTAATAAAGTTAGTGCACTCCGGGTTTAAAAAACTTAAAGGAACTTACACCGATGCTGATGGGATTTTCTCAGAAAGATGATTTTTTGACATTTATGAAATACGTGTCTAAAATTGAAATTCTACTCCCGTTTCCAGGGCACCCTTCGGCCTCTACTACCACGCCGCTTGGTTCACGCAGCCGCATCACAAGGAAGGCTTCATAATGTTCCTGGACTTCATCAACCAGATGCAGGACGTCTGGATCGTGACCAACTGGCAGGCGCTCCAGTGGGTGCGGGACCCCACGCCGATCTCCAGGTTGAATAACTTCCAGCCGTTCCAGTGTAACTACCAGGTTTGTGTGATCGATACTGTTATTGACTATACTTATGTCTGGCACGTGCTTCCCGTTATGTCTTATATTATTGGTGTTCTGAAGAAAGATATATGCATTACGTTGTCACCTTATTTATAATAAAGATACGAGACGACACTTGTGCATCATTTTACTACGGATTCTTATGACAGAAAGAGCAACGTTTTCTTGCCGCGTATTCAGCGAGTTTTAACCACAACAAATAGAGTAGTCTCTATTCTTTAAAATATTACACTGTCCTTATTCTCTTACTCTTAGTATTACTATGTACTTAATTTACTTTTACCTATATTTGGTTTTATGACGTAAACATAAACAATATTATAAAATTCTATCTGGCCTTTTAAGTCTACAGCTATTGCTTTCATTAATTTTCAGGATCGGCCGAAGAAATGCAACAACCCTAAAGTTTGCAATCTCTGGCACAAGTCCGGAGTAAGATACATGAGGACCTGCCAACCATGTCCCGAAGTCTACCCATGGACCGGAAAGACTGGCATCAAATCTTCACGCATTGACAACGACATCGGTGAATAAACTAAACATATCCATAGTAAAAAAGTAATTGTTAAAATAGAAATTGTTCAAACGGTGATCCTTAACAAAACTGATTAGGTAATACATAGAAACTAAAAAGGATCATTTTGAAGCTACACTGATTCTTAGTAGAATTGTTTTGTCACCAACTATAGAGTGCCATTTAGATAACGATGGTCACAAAGCAAGCTTTGACGTTTTGACTTCAATTTAAATTGGTATTTTTAAATCAAATTGTCTCGTGTAAGTTTCGTCACGTGATCGTATTGGAAACTGTGATATTTAAGTGTTTTCAATGGTCTAGTGTGAAGAATGTGTCAAGGTATTTTTTTTTAATTTTATACATGCATGGTTATACTTTAAGAGAATTTGTGCAATGTCTTTTGCGATATTTTTCCTATATTGTGTTCGCTTAGATTTATTTATCTTTAATAAAATACTCTTTATTGTCATTATTTGATTCAGGTATAGTTAAGTTTTGTATTTATCGTCGTGAAGTGATAATATTTCTATAAAAAAATTCAACACTCGCAACATTATATTATTTATGTACGTCTGAAACTGAATCAGGATTACCACTATTGATAATATTAACAAGAGCCATATTCATTTTTAGATTTGTTTTTCTAATCTTGCCAGCTTCGCGGTTGACACTGCCTTTTTTTTATAATTTGTAAATATGTATTAGTTAAATATAGTTTGTAACGAATATAGGTTAAGTTTGCATTGTTCTATTAGAATAATGATACCAATAAAACTCATGTGATGTTTCTAATAACTACATTAATATTATCATTGCTGTGTCAAGCTTAAAATTTGTTTGTAAAGTTGTGTAGACGTCCGTTCACATCGTCATGATGTAGCACATGTCTATATGACTTTTTTGGTATGGATAGATGAATTAAAACACTTCATTTTCAGAGTCACACGTATTAAATTAGTAGAGTTTATGCATATAATTATAATTCTTTCATAAAATAACGCTTACTTACTACAATACATATTCTACTTCCAATATCTTATTTTTTATAAATTGAAACCAAATTTCGTCGCTATGAGGTCTTAAAATGTTCATTTATTGTGTTAAAACTTTGTCGGGTAGCTTTGCATATGCCACTGAGGTCCATTATAATACGGCGTAACATGCGTTTGCGGACTCTTTGTTTAAAGAAGCTAACAAAACTGTATCGTCTTTTTCATCTCAGTGTTTTTATATTTTCTTTCTTTTATCAAAAAAAAATGTGCATAAGCCTTATTTATAAAGTGACTCTTATTAACATTAAATTTCAAATGAGTCTAAATTATATCTATAGTAACTACTCAACTAGATTAAAGCTTTGGTATGCAAAACTAAAGCAATTAGAAGCGCTTGCGACGACTCTATTTAAAACTAGATACCCTTTATTTATAAGTCCTATTATTGTAAATATTAGAATAATATTTAAAATTGGTAGTTTCACTTTTGTAATGTATATCTAGATTGGACACATTTTATAAAATTTAAATTTATTTTTGACGTGACGATTGGTAAGGTTTCCTCAGCTGAGTCTTAGCCAGCTAACTTTTGTATTTTGTGAAATTCTTATTTATGTACAATGGTTGTAAATTTTGAGACCAGTGCTGATCAATAAAACGCTATAAACGAAATATTGTTTTTAATATTTCACCACGTTTTCCCTAACGTTTTACTAAGCTACTATACACATTTTATAATTGAATAGTTAGGTATCATAAATTATATTTACCTAAGTATTATTATTTCCATCACCTAATCGAATTCAAAACCTAATTTTTATATTTTTTTACAAATAATATTAGAGTATAATGTAAAATCAGATAAAGCACGCCTCCTTTGTTCATGTTCAATTAGTATTAATTATTAATTTCAAAGGTATCCTTTGTCTAGTTCAAGGTGGTGATTTGAAGGTAGATATCAAAAAAACATATACAACCTTCGCAGGAATCTTGACTTCCGAGCGAACCGCCCGTGACCACTATTGCTTTGCAGTAGTCATCAAAAATTCAATTTTCAATCATAACACCTGCTCGGCGGCATTTTCTTCGCCAAGGTCAGAAAAACCGTATAAAAAGCAAACTGTGAGTCTTACGAACCATTGGGAATTCGACATCTCAAAGATGACACATATAAAATGTCTCATTGTAAATGTGTTGCTATTTTTTCCAATTGCATCGTGCGAAGAAGTTGTTTACTATCCTTCACAATCTGCTATTAATGCTAATCATAATGTTGTAAAAAGATCAAGTGACGATTCACAGTCTGCTGTTACTGAGACAAATAAAATCGAAGCGACACAGAAATTAAGGCACTTCAATCGTGCTGCAAACGATACCAAAAAGAATGCATCAAAAAGAGCTGTTGATCCTGTGTTTTACGGATACCCAAAAACTAGAGAAGAGCTATGGGTTGAACGTTTTTTAAACAAAAGCTCTGCTTTCGACCAAACCCCATCATTGATAAATCTTCTTCATAATATAACATTAACGCATTTAAACGATTGTATCCCGGTCATACTTTATGACAGCCAAGTAAAATCCAAAGAAAGTTACTTATTTCAAAATCTCCTCAAAGGTTTTCCAGTTTCATACGTACATGGTTACATTGACGATGATAACAAATTAAAAGAACCGGAACTTTTAGTGCCAGTAAAACAATGTCTGCATTACATAATGTTTTCTGGGGAACCCAAAAGCATTGCTAAAGTTTTAGGTAAGCAGTCAGAGAGTAAAGTGGTGGTGGTTGCAAGATCTTCACAATGGGCCGTTCAGGAATTTTTAGCGAGCTCTGCATCTAGAATATTTATAAATTTACTTGTAATTGCGCAGAGTTTTAAAGACGACGATGATGAAACTGTGGTATGTATTAATATATTGGAAAATAATATGAGTGTTAGTTGGCTTTATTCTCATGAACTTTTAATCTTAAAGGAAGCGCCATACATTTTGTATACACACAAATTGTATACTGATGGATTGGGCGCTAGTCAACCTGTGGTACTAACCTCTTGGACACACGGGAAGTATTCCAGAGAAGTAAATCTATTCCCACCTAAGATGACTGAAGGGTATGCAGGCCATAGATTTATAGTAGCTGCATCTCATCAACCACCTTTTGTTTTTCGGAGGTAGCAACACACTACGACTTATTTCCATATTAATAATACATTTCATAAAATTCAATCATGAACATAAAATTGTTCCCTTAGGATAAAAGCAGATTTAGATGGTGGAAATCCAAGAGTTGTTTGGGACGGTATCGAACTCCGACTGTTAGCTTTGCTAGCAGGAAGAAACAATTTTTCCATTGAAATAAAAGAACCTCAAGAACCTCATCTTGGGTATGTATTTGGGTTGAGTTTGGTATGATTTTAGTAAACACGTCATAACCTTAACATAATAGATAGACTAGCTGTCTGCCTCAGCTTATCACGCGTGGATATTTAAGTCTTGTCCTGATAATAACAACCTCAATAAAAAAAATATGTAACCTAATCTGGTGCCGACAAAAAACTTCGGAAATCGCAGAAATGTAACTAGTTTTTTTTGCGAAATCCAAAGATTAGGGTTTTTGAGTGTTGAAATTATTCAATCAGCCATCTAGTTGACGCCTATTATTTCCGATAATAATTAACCGTTTTCTGATAAAAAAAAAAACACTTTTAAAATAACCTACATAAAATATCGTTATCGTAAATAGGTAGTAGTAAAAACAAGAAAAGAGAAAAAGCTCTTCAAACTTATGTATGTGAAAGAAATTGTAAAGATTTTCCCGTCCATGGATAAGGTCTCTACGAGATTTTCCACGTTTCCACGCTGGTTGGCTACGGTTATAAGTTTTCGTTTTAAATTTAATTTTTAGTAAACAGATGCAGTCATTAATTTCATAATTCATTAAGTCCAGGAGATGCAGTCTCTAAAGAAGTGTCACTGGGCAGAGCAGACATAGGAATAGCGGGCATATACGTGTCAAGTGAAAGAACCAAAGGGTTGGACATGTCGTTTTCGCATTCACAAGACTGTGCAGTATTTGTAACCCTTATGTCCACAGCACTTCCACGGTAATATACTTTTGACTACCTTTTACTAACAAATAAGGATAAATTGTAATGATTATAAGGCTACTACAGTCTACACCTGAAGTTCAATTCTTGTTTAGTACGAAAATATTTTTTAAGCATGAATGTTTTTCGGAATGAACTAAATTTGCACTCCCTATTAGATAATAGGGAATGCACTTGCTCACTACGGAGTGAGGGCACTCTCATAAAAGTAGTAAAATACGAATTAAACAGTTGAAACGCATGAAAATTTCAGATACCGAGCGATATTGGGACCTTTCCATTGGCATGTTTGGGTCGCCCTAACGTTTACATATTTGATCGGAATATTTCCTTTAGCATTCTCCGACAAGCATACCCTCCGCCATTTATTGCATAATAGCGGAGAAATCGAAAATATGTTTTGGTATGTGTTTGGTACGTTCACAAACTGTTTCACGTTCCTTGGGAAAAATTCTTGGAGTAAGACTACGAAGGTTACAACTCGGTTACTAATAGGTACGTATGACTACATTAGTACTGTAGCGATAAACTGTGTAGGTGTTGCTTCTTATTAAATTCCTCAACATCACACCTATGACAGTTTTATAGTGTGTCTCCAGTTGGGAAGATCAGCGCTGAGTCCTGCGTGCGGTCGTTGGCCAGAATCTCTCACTTCCGGCTATAGTCATTACAAATTACAAATAGATTAACATAAATCCAGCACATCACGGTGAGATTCCACCAAAGCGGAGATGTGTGCGGTGTGCTGTGTGCTGTGTGCTGTGTTTTTCACGCAATTCTATTGGTTGTTGGTTTTATTCTTTGTTTCATATAAAAAAAACAACCAATAGAATTGCGTGAAAAACACAGCACACCGCACACATCTCCGCTTTGGTGGAATCTCACCCTAATTCAAACTATCTAATTTTATCCGCTGCGAGGCCTTTTAAATTAACGAGGATTCTTAAAAACTAAATTTTTAATACCCTATTTATCCTGGCTCCAGACTGGAGTGGCTACGTGCTTTGCCTACAGTTTGAATAAAAAACAGCTGTAACCTTTTTTGCGGAGGAGAAAGCTGGCGAGCTTTGCGGCCGTGTGGGACTTAGGACTAAATTACAACCTTCACACCCGAAAGAGCCAAAGATGCCTGCCTTGTGGAAATTTAACGTCCCAAAATAACTGTATCTGCAGAAAAATAACTTAAAATATGTTTTTATCTAGAGATTATTAATTCAGTATAATTTTTTTTATTGAGGACATTGAACAATAAAATCAACTTTTTAAAGGATGGTACTGGATTTTCACAATCATCATCACGAGTTGCTACACCGGTTCAATAATTGCGTTTGTGACGCTACCTGTATTCCCTGAAACAGTGGACACTATTCAACAACTATTGGCTGGCTTCTACCGAGTGGGGACTTTGGGTATGCGAATATCAATTACTTTTAATAAAATTTACACTATTATCTACTTAAGCGTTAAAAGTAGGTAACAAATGTTTTCAACACATTCTGCAAACTTGTAAAAGTTTTTTAACCACCAAAGCTTTATATTAGCTAAGCAGAATTTTGTGGCAAAAGTTTTTCTTTTTTTTTTGGCAAAAAAAAAAACAAAAAATATCTGAGTAATTATGTTAATTCATATTTTCGTTGAAAAATAAGATGCTAGTTTTGTTTTTCCTTCCCATTCCCTATAAGAATGAGATAGGTATTTCGCAGACATAGGTATCTTTGGTAGTTTTAAACTATGTATTTATAAATATATAATACGAGTGTGTCTGCTTCCCCATTTTCAAATAACTTTATGTGAAAAAGAAAACTGTTTCTATAATTGATTCATTTGAAATTGTTTTGTCGTTCCTAAAGTCGAATAACATTTTCAGATCGAGGTGGATGGGAACGATGGTTTTTCAACTCTTCTGATCCAAAAACGAATAAGCTTTTTAAGAAATTGGAATTAGTCCCAAATGTAGAATCGGGAATTAGAAACACAACGAAGGCGTTCTTTTGGCCTTATGCCTTTCTGGGATCTAAAGCTGAACTTGAATACATCGTTCAAGCCAATTTCACTGTTACCAAGTAAGCAAATACCTAAATGTTAGTTTTAGCTGATTGTGCACCTAGCCTGGAACTGATTAACGTACCTACTTTTATGTACTGTTTTCATTTTAAGATCTAAACGAGCAATGCTTCATATATCTGATGAATGCTTCGTACCTTTTGGAGTGTCTATGGCTTTCCCGAGCAATTCACTCTTCTCTGCCAAGTTGAGTGGCGACCTGAGACGAATGTACCAGTATGGGCTCATAGAAAAGATAGCCGATGAAGTTCGATGGGAAATGCAACGCAGCAGTACTGGAAAACTACTAGCTGTATGTACTTAAAAGTATTTAATTTAGAATAGGTAAGGACAGAGCTTGGTGATGTTTAAAGTTAGTAAAGAAAAAGCTCTCAGGTCTTTTTTTGTAACTAAGCCAATATTCCCTTTTTATTTAAGATGAGCAAGATTCTGTTTTCCTTAAAATTGATAAATTATTATATTTGCTTCCAATGACTGGTAATTAATCAAATGACAATAATTTTTTCTTTAGCTTTTATCAAATTAAATAAATTAATTCATAAGTGGCAGTTTGGTAACAGTGACGTAAGTAGTAACTGTTAGTACTCGAAATGTTCCTGGTCCACTATGTAGGTTATTGATTTCCTAATTAAATCCTAATAATTCTATAACAAAACTTTGGGGTTTAACAGTTTAAAAAAAAATTTTTGCTTGTAAAAAATAATGAAGGCCTAACACATTCATAGTCTTTTTCTCTTAGGCCGCGTCGGGAAGTTTAAACATAGTTTCAGCAGAAGAAAAAGGTTTAACATTGGAAGACACCCAAGGCATGTTCCTGCTTCTTGGTGCCGGCTTCCTGCTAGCCGCTTCTGCCCTCGTTTCTGAATGGTTTGGCGGCATCACCAGACGGTGTAAGCTAGGAAGAAAGAAACCCCCACCTAGTGCCAACTCCAAGGATCAATTAATATCCTCGCTAGAAATTGATAGCGAATTGAACGACGGGACTGGAAGCCGGTTGAAGTTTGAAACAAGATCGTCAAGTGTTGACTCCAGAGGCACTATAGATGGTGAGGTAATCAATGTTACTCAAGAAAGCATTACAGTTCATGAACATTTGGATGTCGGGGAATGGGACTCGAGGCGGTCAAGCTCGATAGATTTGGATAGAGAAGTACAGGAGATATTTGAGGAGGATTTAAGAAGACGTAAGATAGTTACTGGTAAAAATATTGATGTTTTAGATGAGAAGAGGGAACAGACTGCCTCGCATGGAGCTTTCGGGGATCGTCTTACATGATTTATCAATATTCTAGTTTCGGATTGTTGCAATAAAATTAGATTATCTTAATAATTTTGGATGAAGACTAGATAGAGGATTGTAGTATTGTAAAATAATATTTGAAGTAAATAGGAACTTTTCATCAGTTTTATTTGATTTAAATATATTTTTAATTTTTATCCATTCCTGATTTGGGTTCTACAAATTGTATGTAGGTACCTTTAGTATTGTACCTTTTGTTTTACAAAGATAAATTATTGACAGTTTCTAAATTAAACACAGAAATGACATCCAACTCTTTATTATCCTTCGAACAGTCATCAAAATAATTTATAACAATTTTTCTAACACTGTCGATAAACATTAATATTTCATTCAGCCACTGAGATGTTTCATTCATCGTACATAATATTATACACAGGGCAGAACAGGCTGCCTAGACACAGAAACACAGGCGCCGTAAGACCTAAATTAATGCAATATTTGGCCCGGCCTTACCTTATAAAATAATTATACATTATGACTTAATTTTTCGAGAGACGCCACCAACAACTCTGGCATCTCCCGCATTATCAGTAAAAATATCGATAAAATACAACAGATTTTGCATTATTTGTAAAATCAAACGAAAATATACCTAATACCTACCTAAGCATTTGTTATTTATGTATTGCACAACTGATGTTACAAGAGAAATTAATGTGAAATAGAGTTGAGTATTCAATAAGGATATGTATTTATATTCCTATATTCTATTTGGGTTGTTCATAATAAGCTGTGAATCAATAGCAAAGAGAATGAACGTAGTACACGCAATAATATCTACGGTGATGAAACCAGTATCTGATTTCGAACATTTTACACTTATGACTATATACTTTCCATTAAATGCAATGAATTACTCATCCTAAAGGTAATAAGTTAACTGAATAAGGTGAACTGTTTGCTATTGGTACACAGCGGGATAAATATGGGTAAAAACATACACAAAAGTAGGTACATCTAAAACAAACCAAGCAAACTCTTTTTACAAGAACACACAACACAGTTGTGCGTTGAAAATGAATATTATAATATTTAACATTAATTAATTAAACGTGAACTCATTCCCGATAGTAATACTCACAACCTCGGAAATAATGCTCCCAATACCAGCTTACTGTTGAAATATATTATACAAGGTAATTCAATAGTTATGTGCATGTGACATACGTATAGCACAGTTATCATGCTTAAATATTTGAATAACGTCACATATGTATTTCAATCGAGTACCGTCAACTATTTCTCATACAGGGTGCATACGTAGCCCCATATTTATAAAGGTCAATTTTGTGCAAATCATTACAACAATATTTTAGATTATCATATAAATATTATTATGATGTGTAAGGATACCGGATTGTCAATAAGTGCAAATTCGTGATAGGTATATAGGTAACAACATCATTATTTTTATGCTGTACATGTAAATAAACATACTGAATCATCTCACAAAAATATAGATAACATTTTAAAAATTTCATTTCAAGTAAACTATTGAATTAAACATTTGAATAGAAGCAGTAATATAAATGGTCGCGGAAAATTGCTGCTTTTATCGCCAAACAAACACGATTGAGCAAATTCTAATACAAAGCACACCGCCGTTTCCAGACAAAGGAACTATTAGGAACGAACGACCGAAAACTCATTTCAGATAACGCAACAGTAGAATCTCTAAATACAAGGACCGTAACAGTGTATGTAATTATATCACATTAACAATATATGCTAACATTTAAGGTGTACTTACATGATTTTATAGTTCCCTAAAAATGGGCCAACATTCATTATGCTCCGGTATTAAAATATTAATTCGTTTACAAACTAATCGTGTACTTATTTTACAATGCGAAAATACATTTTCTTATGCGTTCAGACTTTTGAACATCAAAAATGGTTATTCCCTGTACAAATTTAACAAACGTACATTAACATTTTGTTACTGTGATTTGAAGGACATATCTAATGGATTTAACGTCTATGTTGCAAATTTTGTTTATACTTATTATTACATTTATACAGTTACAATCACAAGGTTACTTTTTCAACAGTTTCACTGTTCTCAAAAAGTGGTATAGCGCCAACTATAATTGCTATGACCGTAGATTCACCTACTTGTACGAGTGTGGGTACAAATGTATCAATACATAGAACATTAACTATAGATTTTACATTAACATTCTACGGTCATAACAATTTAACATCTTAAAGACTTAAAATTATTAGGATGTGAAAACATACCAAAGCAAAAATGCTATCGTATCGTACAAATTTGGTACAAAATGGTACATTTAGGCACTGTGAGTAAGGCATCTACAGCGAGACGATATGAGGGGATAGATTAATCAAATGGGTATAGGTGCCGGCAAACTTCTTGACGCTCGGATGATGGGGGGGAAAGTTCGCGCATGTGCACTTGCGTATGTCAAAAGAGCGCGCGAATCTCTCGTCACCCATGCACGCTATTGGTCGGAGCTTAAATTACGCGTTTTGCGCAATACCCACCCGATTTCAAGATATTTGCCGGGCACTATAAAGGAAATGAGACTAATAAGGACTAGCATAATCTAAACTAACATGGCATAAACACAATATCAGGGGTAATATATGATTTTAAAGATACGTTGGACGTTACGTGTGATGTAGGGGTCAAAAGTGACAGACTACTACGTTATGACCACCAGACAATATATTCTAAAAATAGGGCGGACTGTGATATAGTGCTATACCAAAATAGGTACAATTTGTTAATATATTTTTGTAGAAGTGCATTAAAGCTGACTTTATCCATACAGAATAAATATTGTTCATTTGTTACAATAACTACATACGTAACACTACGTGGAAATAAAATGCAAGAATCTTCAGATCACACTAACAAAATAAAATGTACTAACAACAAGCATCAATTTTCTTATATATTATAGCAACTAGGTACACCAGACTTAACAAATACAATTACAAATTTTATGATATTTAAAATTGACTCGACAATTTGGTTTTGCAAATCAAAAGGTAAACTTTCTTAGTTAAATTAAGGGTAAGAGATTTTCAAATATGATTATTATCAACCAGAGGGTGTTTACAATCAGCCACTAGTTATAGGGCATTTGCATAATAACCTCACAATATTTGTCGATAAACATCAACTACGAAGCTAACGATATGCATTGTGTTTTGATTGAGACACCCTCTGAAATAGGTAGTGTTCCATAGAGTTTCAGTGATAACAAGCTTGAGACATAAATGTCCAAATAGCTATTGAAAATAAGGTGTATCCTTCACTATTCTAAGTGAAAAACGTCTTTATAAGGGTATCTAACTTTATTAGAATACATTAACTGTGTTTCTTTACTTACAGACTGCTTAGAGTGCGAGTGTTATCATAAGAAATTTTAAAGCTTCGTGTGGTACTTTTATATACTCATCTCTAGCTAACATTACCTACTTACATACATAACATTCGTTCCTAACGGGACGTGTATACATATTATAATGTAAATATTATATGTTTCTCATGTATAAATATGTCAATAGATAAAGTAGATTTTACAATACATAGATTTATTATCTTCTGTGATGACACTACGCTTACTAAATTTACAAAGATTCAAGTTCGGATGTCACACTATTATTATATTTTTAAAATGGCACAAAAACTTTTTAAAACACTAACACAAAAGTCAACAGTCGTTTTAAGTCTTAAACGCACTTCGCACACTTTCATATAAATTGTTCATTCCGCGCACTACACAAGCTCCGTCTCTTCACCGATACTTCACTGAACCTCGGCTGTGCATTTTGCTTCTAAATCCATAGTCACTAAATTTAAATTGACTAACTTTTAAGCTAAACAGACAATGGCACGGATTGCACATATAATGATTTGTATTTACAAGGGAATTAGAAATCTATCTATAGACATATTTCAAAATTGATCAGAAGGGTTGCATCTAACATAACGTTGTACTTAATTTTAACATTTATTATACTTTAGTGTATTTCACATGTGCAGTTACGATAACATCATTAATTACGTATAATAGAAGGGTAGTGTAAACTTCAACAACATTTAATTTTGTTATAAGATCGCGTTGATCGTTCCTGTGCACAGGGTCTGTTCATGGTTAGAAGATGCCGCACAAAGTTGACGTGGTGTAAAATGAGCACCAGATTGGATGCACCATTCCGTGTCAGACTTTTGGTAGCACTGTGTCGACCGAGCACTGTTAAAGTAGGTCTTGGAGGACGGTGGACCGAAGCTCGATAGGAAAGGGTCGAGCCGCCGAGAGCGAGTTTAGCAGTGCGGGTGGAGGGGCCTCGGGTAAGCACCGAAGGCCTCGTAGCCTAGCTATGTGGCCCATCCCTCGATCCGCTGCCGCTTTGTGTGGGGCTGCTCGTAGTCCAGTGGGACCGCGTTGGTGTGCCTCATGTCTTGCCCGGCCGGCGAGCCCATGTTACTTGACGTTACTGATCCTGGAAATATCACTGGAATTAATATTTTTGTGTTAGGTTACTGGTTACAACGATGTAAATTATGCGACATGGTGGTTTTAACTCGAAATTATTGTGATATTTAATCTTTTTAATAAATATACCTTTGTTTTTATTAAAAAAGTGTACAGTACACGGCATTTTAGTAAAAGTGGCTAAATCAAGTAGGGTGTTATAAAACAATTTTGAGCCCCTATGCTTGGTCGTAATTGATTCAATTTAGTGTGACAAATACCACAGATTGACAAGTGGGGTTTTTAAATCAATGAACGACATCACGAGCAAATTAAGCAGTAAAAACCGTCAAAGGTATTTTTTTTGTGTGTTTATCTACGACTAAAAAGTTTTACCAATCATATTGTTATTGACTTTGTACTGTTGAAAAATTAGGGAAGGTTGATTTTTTGATGTAGGTACAGTGAGCCACGGATCAACCTTTCCAACCAAAAAGTCTCACTTGAAATAGAGCTCTATGCGATGGACATTAAGCCGAAAATTGGTTGCAGGAATTTGACAGATTTGCATTGTATTTGGTTGATCAGAGGCTCAGTGTGCACTGAAGAGCTAAAATATTCACATCAGCAAATTGTGAGTATAAAAATAATAAATAAAGTACGTACCATCAATGACTCCGGACAGATGCGCGGGCTGCGGCGCGGACGCAGGCGGCGGCGCGCGGTGCATGTGATCCGGCGCGCGCGGCGGCGACACCGGTTCCGCTTTGATCTTCACGTTGCTAGGCGAAGCGGCGGGCGGCGGCGTCCCTCCCCCGCCCAGCACTGGCAAGCTGTTACTGTAGGACAAGGAGAGGAGCGTTCAGTTTTGTTGTTCATTTGATACTAAATGGGGGTCATTTCAGTTGACATTACGGTCTTTACCATCAGGTGGGCTGCGTGCCTTTTTTTATATACTAGGTCAGTTGGCAGACAGGCACGCAGCCCACCTGATGGTTAACGGCCACTGCGGTCTATTACTTTGAGGGACGCGTCACCTGGAAGCGTCGCACAATTTTTGTCTCACTTTAGTTGCCACTACGGTCTTGGACATTAGGGATACTTTCTGAAAATATCATAGTAAGTGGCCCTCAATGGAATAGTGGTCATATACAATTAGGCTGCGTGCCTGTTGGTCAAATGATCTGTATTCGTACTAATGAAATCAGGCTCGAACTGTTAGTAAAAGGATAACTATTTGTTGTGAATTACCTACCTCCCTACTACGTGACGATTAAAGTATATTTTGGGACGGCAATTTTACTCATTGTTTTGCCTTACGCTTCCCTCATCTTCGAGGTTTTAAATGCAAATTAACTGACTCCCTATATTGATATTTCCGGAAGACAGCCAGATATGGTGGCTGGTTTTAAATGTGAAGGGGGACTCAAATTCTTCATAGAGATTGAGGAAGGAATTGAACTCACAGCCGCATGCCCTGTCTGTAGAGTATCTGTCCAGCTAGTATTCAGTGTAGTAAATTGTGGCATGGTAATGTGGTGTAAAAGGGACGGCAATATAATCAACGTGTAAGTTAACTTGTAAGCAATTCAAGTCGTGTTTATACCTACTTAAATTTCAATGAACATAATTAAAACGTCTACATTGCTATCATCAGGCATATTTTACTGACAAAAAACCCACGATTGCAAGACATACAGCATTATCAGAAAAAATAAATTCATTAGTCGACAACTGGCAACCGATAAAGTTAATTATGTAGGCGTTGTTTTATCTCGTCGAACACTCATGCGCTGTCAGAATGCGAAAGTGCTGAGATATTAAGTGTAAAATTTTATCTTCTTTTGTTTTTGATGCCACCAAGCAATTTGATGAAACCAAGCATTGAGTCAAGCATCAAGCTTGACTCAATGCTTGGTTTTAGCTTGTAGGTGTCAAGTGGCGCCCTAAAAAAATGTATGTTGCGTTCGTTATAAAGAGGCGTAGCGTAATTTAATCTTCTTCATGTAGGAATTTTGGTCAAAATGAACACAATCCGAAAAATATGCCGAAATCGAAACAAAGTAGCGCCATCTTTGAATAACCATAAACACTTTTACAATTCGCAGGTATTCGATCGTAAGCCGCCAGTGAAAGTGAACCAGTTACTTGAAAGATTTGTCGTAAGGAGAGCAAATTGTGGCAAATTTCGACCAGTTACCTACAGCTCCGATAGCCGTGATCGTCTAGTGGTTAGGACCCTACGTTGTGGCCGTAGTAACCCAGGTTCGAATCCTGGTCACGGCAGTGTTTACACTGTCATGGCGGAGCATTATTTTTTGTGGATTTTTCTGGTATTTAAGAATATAAATCGTGGGGAGCTTGGCAAAATATTGTACAAACTTAACAAAAGGCGCTTTTTGCGATTTGTATAGCAGAATTAAATAAATTTAGTATAAAACATTATATTGTATTTACAGTATTTAACGTACATGTTTTATACTAATCTTACTGTCCTCATCATCATCATCAGCCTACGTTCCCACTGCTAGGACACAGGCCTTATCTCAATTGTGAGATAGTGAATCTTACTGTACTGGATGAATAAAAAAAAACAAAAAATATATATATATTACTATTATTTTCAATTAAATTAAGTGTTAATTACTTATTTTGGTCTAAAGCTCATATTATTGAAATACAACAATTTTAAAAATGAAATATTATTAAAGAAGTTGTTTTGCGTTGTGCCTATATAATTCGTGATTTAAGTACAAATGAGTTTGTTTATATTTTACTTTTTCATGACAACAAACCACATTACAATAGTTTTTAGTTGCAGTTTTTGCGTCTAACGATTTCAATTTGTCTTCAATCGTGCGTAACATTCATCGGTCTTTACGGTCACGTTACAGCCCCGGAAAAATACTATAAAACCAGTTAAAGTTGACCTTCAGTTGCCTATATTATTTCCCTGCCAATTTCAGATAATAATATGTGAAAGAGCGGCAGGGTAGCTCTACAAAACTGGTTAAATTCTCGAATGTCAAGTAAAATATGCTCGATTTTCGCCAAACTCAGTATCTGCTTCGATAGCCGTGATCGTCTAGTGGTTAGGACCCTACGTTGTGGCCGTAGTAACCCAGGTTCGAATCCTGGTCACGGCAGTGTTAATTCACTGTTACGGCGGAGCTCTATTTTTTATATTTTCTTGTAGAATTTTTATTTTAGCTTATACCGCTTTCACTTGAATGATGAATATAAAATTTGCACACATTTGTCTTATTCAAACAAATACTTTTATAATAAATAATTGTAATTTATTCGCGATGTAACGTTATCATGACGTGTCAGTCCGAATTCTTTTGACGCCAGTAATAGATAACTATGTATTTAGAAGTGAAAAGTAATCCGAATCGTATCACTTACTTTAGTATTTTCCTTGCAATTTTTCCATATTTTCTCATCGTTAAAACCTTCCCTGGACTTCCACGAATATTTTTAGGAAAAAATTGTCGAATCAGTTCAGCCGTTCTCGAGTTTTTGAGAGATTAGCGAACAGCAATTTATTTTTATTTATATAGATTCTATGCAACTCGTCGAAATGGCACTTTGAGTGTTTCTATTCGAATTACTTGATTCGAATTATTGATATTGTCCGAGCTAGCCCTACTGACTATTAAAGTGTACCCTTAAGAGGAAATACTAAGGGCGAGAGAATTGAAAAATAGGTATCTGTAAAATCTATTGCTGTCGCGCATCCCCCCGCAGAGCGCGATAGAGACAACAGCAGCTTGGACCGAAAATACCTATTAAAAATACTTAAAATCAACGTTTCGTAGTCCCCTGATTTCTACTCCAAAACTTGACCAATTTAACTACTTTTTTCATAAAAAATTAAAGAAAGGCTTTGGCCGTGTTCCTATGTTTTCCTTTTTTTATTTAATCTAGTAAAATTTGTTTTCTGGATGTTTGAACACAGCGGAAAATCTGGTAATTTTTTTAGGTTTTTGAAGGTTCATAACTCTTTTAATTATTAATTTATGAAAAAAAGGAAAACATAGGGACATGCAAATAGTGGTCATAGATTCTTGGAGAAAAATAAATTTCTCTACTGGCATTATCCAGGGAGGAAACAGGGGAATACGTTTGTATGGGAAAACCGCCCTAGTGTTTCCTCTTAACTAGTAGAACATAGTTATTCTTAGTTTCGGATTGGTGAGTGTTAAAGGTTAATTACTATATTATTATTATAATAAAAGAAGGATATAAAATTGGGCACAGACATGTACCTGTTGTGCTGTAACGTCTGCAGTTGGTGCGCGCCCCATGATAGTCCGATGCCCATGTCCGATGTCATGCTGAAGTCCTGTGGTCCGAAGTTGCCGATTCCTGAGTAGCTTAGCGGTGTCTGGAATTAGAAGGAATGGTAAATGTTACAAGAGATCGAAATCAGTAGTAGTACGATCTTTAGATTCGAGTCTGAACGTCTTTACTCCCGAGTTGGGACGTTTTAATTTCTGTCTTTAGTCTCGAGTTCAAATGTCATTAGTTCTAAGTCTGAACGTCTTTAGCCACAGGGCAGCTGGTCTTTTATGGTGCTAAAATTATGCTCGTCCAAAAAAGGGGCAAGGTTTTAAAGTGCATTTTTAAAATCATCATCTTTTATTGTGTACACCGCTTGCGTATGCGGGGCGGGCAGCAAGATAAACTACTGATTGGGCATACATTTTGCTGTAGTTAAAACGTCAATATTGATTTGAAAAGCGCAACCTATGTTTACAAACTTATGACAGAGCTGAAATAAAATTTATTATGCGTGTCTTTGCATTCTGATTCGAAGTTAGGTTTATTGCTATGCTCATATCTAGACACGCGGCAGCGTGTCAAGCCAAGTTCAAGCAAAGGAACGGGCTAGCCAGCGCCAAGGTATATTTACACGAACCATTTGGTGTCACTTTTGACCCTTCTATAACTTAAAACCTATTTAACCGAAACACATGAAACTACATGAGTTTAATCAGATCCATAAGGACACCTAGAAGCCCAAATTTCATGAAGCTAGCTCAAACGGTTATAAAGATATGAAGGGCATAAGAAGAAGCAAGGGGATAAGAAGAAGAAGAAGAAGGGCAAAAAGTCGTAAAAATTAGTACTAAATAAAAAATATAAAAAAAAATCGTTTAATTCGGACAAAATTGGTATCCATATTGTGTTAGTAATTACAAAAATGACTGTTATTATCTAAGTTAGTAATTTTAATAATTAATTGCTTATCATCTACATGAATCCGTAAATTGAGATTGAAATTTTAAAATTGTAAATTGAAATTTTAAAATTGACTTGAGATAATATTTAATTGAATGTCATTTAAGATTAATTTGGAATTAAATTAAATTGAAATTGAACTGAAATTAAATTGGAATAGAAAATAAACTGAATTGAAATGAAATTAGATTGGAAATAAATAACAAAATGCAATAATAATTAATATTATTTCAAGTCACATTGCCAAAGAGTGACCGTCAGGTGAAAAGATGAGTTCCTGTGATCGTCACTCTTCGCACAAAGCATCTCCAGAGCGGTGATGTAGTTCGGTCTGCTAATGTCTTCAGGATGCTATTGGTACTATTACGAATTCTACAGATCAGGGAGGCTGTTTTTTTACGGAGGACAGCTTCAAAGCCATTCGTTTGGTACTCCGCAAACATCCCCGATGCACTGCAGAAACGCGGCAGGCCCAACATCATCCTGAAGACATTATTGTATAGGATTCGCAGGGTGTCCAGCGATTTTTTGGTGTGTTTGACCCACAAATTTCCCGTGTAAATACCCTGACAATAGGCTTTAAACAGTGTCACTTTCACGTCTTCTGTACAGCGAGAAAACCTGCGAGCCAACATATTACCTCTAACCGCCAGAGCCCTGCGCTCCCTTTCGATATCTTCATCGTCCCTGAGATCATCAGTGATAATATGCCCCAGATATTTAAATTTATTCACACGTTTGATGTTCACGCCATTAAGGGTAATGTTAGTTGTAATATCGGGACATTTACCAGCGACCCCAAAGACCATGAATTCAGTCTTTTTAACATTGTATGTAAGACCATGCAGAGCAGCGTACTTCTCACAAACCTTCAGCATCTCACTCAATCCCCTCATCGTGGGGCTGAGCAGCACCATGTCGTCGGCATAGCTTATGTTGTTTATACTAATACCATCTATCCGACAGCCGACACGCATGCTGCTCAGCTCCTCGATGAGATCATTCACATACACACTAAAGAGCTTCGGCGAAGACAACCCCCCCTGCCTCACCCCGCACTCCAGCATATATGTGTCAGACGCA
The DNA here is from genome assembly GCA_949319885.1 of Mecyna flavalis. Classification (NCBI taxonomy): domain Eukaryota; kingdom Metazoa; phylum Arthropoda; class Insecta; order Lepidoptera; family Crambidae; genus Mecyna; species Mecyna flavalis. Next base: position 17,387,308 of record OX439426.1, read on the forward strand.
GATTGGGCCCACCTAACATAATTTGTTTGGTTAGCATACCAAAACTTGAGCATATTAAGCAGTTCTTCCGGTACACCCCTGCTCTCCAGTTTCCCCCACAGCACATCGTATGACACTAGGTCAAAGGCCTTAGAGAGATCCAGGAAGCAGGCATATACCGGCGTCCTACGATCAGTATAATATTGGACAGTGTGCTTAAGACTTACTATAGTCTACTAGTACTGACTAATAGAATTAATATATTATATGTTGAATAACTTTATAAAATGACTGATATAATGAAAACTGGCCAAGTCAAATCTAACCTACTTTAAGATCATAGAACTTGGCACTCATTAAGATCTCCATTCTTTTTGCGGCGAAGCCCACAGCCAAACATAATTTTTGTATTGAACTTGGCTTTCCTTTTTTACATTTATGTTTTTGGTGGGATCATAATATTGTAGATGTATCATCCAATTACAAAGATTGAATAATATTTGCTGGATATATTATAATCACGTGTGATAAACTTTGCACACTGAACGTCTTTGCTTAGTAGACATTTCTACTATTACATCATCGTATCTAGTCACTGTTTGTTGGCTGCCTTCCAGAAAGTAGGTAAATACATTTTAGGACGACGCGGGAATTAATAAGACGTAATTTTTTTTCGTAATTTACAGCAAAACGTTGTTTTTTGAAATGCTGAAGTTTAAAGTTTAGTTTTGAAGAAAATAACTTAGTCACCGTTAAGAGTGAAATAGGATTTCCTATATTATTATTTTAACATACATAATAGGAAAAAAATAGTAAATAGCGGTAGAGAAATTTTGATACATTTGAATTATTACTTTTTGTTGTGTTTGATACACAACGTTGTTATAAAAGATAATTTTTGAAAAATCATTACATTGATAATACAGCATCCGTGCAAATACATTTTGTTTAAAAACGATAACGAGATAATATCGTCAAATTTCTCTAACCATATTTTGGGGAACAATACCGCGATATCTACACCTGTCGCTGAGCAGATTTGGAAAGTAAGTAAAAGACACTTGCACTTGCAGCTTTGCTGCGCGCTGATGAAAATGTTCTTCGATTGAAATTCATATAGCAATGGACGCGCTAAGAAGAAGAAGAATAATATTTCCAACGAAAATTTTCTGGTCCTCACCTCTCCTGTGTAAGATATCTCGTCCTGCGGTGGCGGCATGGAACTAGGCAGGACGACGCGCAGGTTATTGTGACGCGGCGAGTGGTGCGGCGGCGGCGCGTGCGCGTGCGTCTTGTGCGGGTGCCGGTGGGGGGACGGCGCCGGCCCCGGTGAGGGGGACGGCGTGCATGCCGCCCCCAGCGGCGATCCAGAGCCAGGGTAACCGTTTGACATCTCGAGCATTCCGCCGCTTGGGTATACTGGAATTTGAGATGGATTTTTGTAGTGATAGACAAATGGATAGATGGAGTAATAGACGAATGGACTAATTTCATTTGAAATCTAGGCTGCTTAATAAGAGAAAATTGCTATTAACATACTAACAAAACTATGCTGCAACTGTTGTAAAAGAAATCGACTGCAATTTTTTTTTATCTATTTGAATCAGCTTTTGTAGATCGTTGGTGGTTCGAAATAACTATCAAGTATCTGTTCGATTCTTATATTTTACAATATTCCGAAACCAGTAGTATAGTCACTCTATTTTACGATTTATAAGTGCGTCTCGAAGCCTACCTAAAAAAAAAACCGAATCCACTGAACAAAGTTTTAGTTACTCCAATAACAATTACTGTACATTAGTTCCTACTAGATTTTGCATGGTTAACCTACTGTGAGTCAGACAATATCGATATAACTTCCATGTTGTATTATATGAAACTAGTCGAAAGTTTTCAAATTAAGCCACGAAGTCAAAGTAAGTTTATTATCATTAGTTAAAGTTTTTGCTTCATAGTAAAGAGGCACTTAATTACTTTGGTACGGCAGTTTTGTTCAAGTTTAACAATTTTGATGGTAATGAAACGAATACTTAAACATTATTACTCGTATTTGAATATAAAATATTGGATTGATAAGTTGTAATGTTAGGAAAATATACTAACCTGAATCAGTTTCCGATGAAGATGGCCGTGGGCTAATAGAGGTATGCATTTGTGGACTAGCTTGTAACAGTGACTGGTCATAACTTCCGACTGGCACGCTCACAGGCAGATTATAGTTGCTGCCAGGCACTCCAACGCCGACCCGACTTCCGTTCAACTGGTTCCTTTGCATCATCATTTGGAATTCCTCATCGATCTTCGAGTACTTGGCTTCGGTCCTTGGCGTCAGATTGTATTCCGGTTCAGCTTCAGGGCTGTCAGGTGACATCACTCCGTTCTTATGCTCTTTCTTCGTTAGGGCCTGCAAGTGTCAGCGAAACGAGCTCAGGTGGCTTGACGAGCCAAAATTATGAATAATCGACTGTATTAATTTTGGCATGCATTATCTAGTTAAATATTAAAAGCACCCTCTCTACACACCATTAGTTTATAAGTATTTACTATTTACGCATTTTGCTTTCCACTAAAATCTTGTTAAAAAGTATGTAGTGGAGGGTAAAAATAAAAAGTGCTTTCAATACTACAGTGTATCTAAATATTTTTTGGGAAACTTTTTAGCGTACATTTGTGTGTAGTGTCGAATGCAATGATGCAACTCTGACTTTACCCTTGTATAACATCTCAGAGCAGGTAGGCGCGGTTAATTCAAATAAACACAAAAATATTTACAAAACCCATGCTGTACAAGGAAAAAATAACATAAACACGGGGGTGCCTAGTCATAAACTGTTAGTATAAAAACTGGGTGTCTGGTGTTTTACTTTGTTTCTTCTAACGGGATATAAACATGCTGGTACATACTTTATTAGGTTTGTGTTTATCTATTTCGTGTCTATCATGTGTGATCCCTTCTACGATTTCCTTCCGATCGGCTTGGGATTGCACAAATGTTTGGAATTGATGAGAGGTTTTTATCAGATACAACATCTATTTCGAGATTAACGGGGAAGGGTTTAGTAAATATGTATGCATTAGGTTTGTTTGTGAGTAGGAAGCACTCGGGTTAATGGGATAAGTCAAGTTTGCATGGACATCGCATTACGATCACGGGCACACAGATGACGCCGTACTTCATGTACCTCGATGATGTTGCGGTTGGTCAATGACTCATGGGGCTCGTTGTATTCCGTATATTTCAGAAGAACCTGTAATTACGAAACGATAATGGTCAATATTTACTAAATTTATTATGATTAGAAAGAAAAATACACTATTTTGTGATTGTAGTCGTCTGTCTCGATCATTATCTTAAACTTATTTTTTAATATTTTTATTTTGTTACTTTTGCAAATGAAATCAAACGGTATTATGTATGTAATATTTACCTTATCCATGTCCGTGCTGGCATATTGGTATAGTTTGTTGTTGGAGCTAAAGATAATAAGAGCAATCTCGCAGTCACATAGCACGCTCAGCTCGTAAGCCTTCTTCATTACTCCGAATTTACGTTTGTTAAACGTCACCTGAAATTAAACAGCGCTCGGTGAAAAACAGGGCATGATTTCAAACGTCAAGAATTTAATATAGAACGTTATAAATTAGAAGTAGGCGATATATGAATAAAACAAAATAATTGTTCAATAAAAAAATAGATTTTTGTCTCTTATCATATGAGTTTAAACAATCAGATATCAGGAATCTGAATCCTTATAATTTGTATTTAAATTAATTTTAGTCTACAGCTAAAAGCTGAAACATTGTAAAAAACACATAAAATATTCATACTACCTACTATCTACTACATACTACCTAAACAGAATTTTATGATTGTCTTTTAATCAAAGTAATCGTTGTACGCTTCCGAAATAAATTCTCTACTAAATAAAACTAGACAGTTGTTAACGATGTATTTTGTGATTTGTCACAGTTTTGAATTTAGTTTGAAAAATGACATATTTCCTGGACCTTTTGTTTGTGGTTAGGTATGAGGTTTTCCCTATTGGCAATGTTTTTGAACTTACTCATTTATTGAATTGACACATTTTACTTTTCTCTTTGAAAGAGACAAAATTTGTATTACCAAGATAAAAAAAATTGTTTAAAAAGCAGTCCGACTGGATTAAAAATTGCAATTACCAAAAAAGTTTATCACTCTTATTGTGACTCTTCTTGTGAGTGGGAATGTCTTGTCAAAAGAAGATAGAGTCACACAGATTTTATTTATAATCCACCGCAGGGCAAAGGCCTCCATCGTTGAAATCAATTCATGATTGCAATGATAGATGAGAATAATCATTTTGACCATAAAGTCATTCTAAGTGATCATTAACAAGTAATTTAAAACTACTTGATTTAAAAGGTACAACATGTTTGAATTTTTTCCTTGTTTTGATGACTGCGTGTATAATATCCATGTTTTATCATTAGAAAAAAATGTGATCCGTCAATTGAAACTAATAAGTAATATCTAATAACATTCAAAACCTTAATCGATTTTCGATAAATTATGTTACGCTAATAAATAATTTACAATTATTTTATTATTATGTTAGCTGTTCACTTCCTGCCAGTTTAAGAAAGAAGGCTAAAACCGAACTTATTTTAAATAATTATGCTATTTGTTTGTGCTTGCAAAGCTAACGATTTTTTTAATTTGGCTTTTATTTGAGCAATTGTTCGAAATAACTTTAAACAATAAATATAATTTCATTAATACAAAGTTACTCATGTACGTAACAAAGAGCCAGTAACATTATTGTTACATCATAAACTCATTATACATACAATACCTAACATAAATACGTCAATAGGCACAGTCAAAACCTTAGTTAAACGCAAATTGACCTTGCAACTTTCATTTCAGACGTCTGCCTCCTCTATTGTAGCACCAGTGTACCCTGAGCTCCCGCCATGTCTTTTAGCTTAACAACAGTAGATGAATTACAAAGTTTATGAGGTCATAATAAACTGGGAAAGGGTTGGTATACGCGTAATCGTATAATTAATAAATTACAAGCGGAGCGGTCATTGTCCTCTTGCGATAGTGTTTCGCAGCGGAGTTTGCTGATATGAACGTGATGCATCTGTTAGGTCAGATCGAGTAAGGTCATTTCTCTCGCAACCTTGTGTTTGTTAATTTGTGTTAATGATGACACGGAGCGAACACTTGGGCCTTGTCAATTAGATCGACTGGCTCTGATAGAGAAACAAAAGTTGATCGCAGTTTGTACAAGTAGCTCGAATTAGTCATCAAAAGTATAAAATGTTGGTAATATTTATCAACTGAATGCTGTGCAAATGAGTTTATTCCCAAAAGTGTGATACACTATCTATTACAATTAAGTTACATGCTTCCTTGTTGAATATACAAAACTGTTGTATTTGTATTTGAATACAAATGACGAACAAAGAGGTATAAAATCAGTAACAAGTTATGAATGTTTCTATAAAAAATAATGTAGATTTGTATACAGCAGAAAACCGGTATTAGATCTGATTAACCTGTTTTAAGTCTTGTGGACGGAAAAATCGGAACACATAATTTAAAATGAATAATTGATTTCTTTTTTAATAATAATTAGGAACGTAACACAGAAAGGGAAAAATACCACGTCTGTCATAGTCCGCAAAATAAACACAATCAAATTCCAAGCTACGCGTTTTAAGGCTAGATTAGACTGATAGCTAGCTTAATTATTTAAAAAAAACAGCAAAGGCCTCAATTTTAATATCATCAATTATGGAACTCTCATAAAAACCGCACTTGTACTTAGCTACATAGTAATAAACTTTACACACCTGCCGATTCCGTTCGTCCGTGATCCGGGATATTTGTATTTTCTTCCGACCCATAGTGGCAGCAATCTTGGAGGGGGTATGAGGAGCTGGGGCGAGAACGAAAGTGGCCTACAGGCTGGCTGCTACTTGACGTCAACAGCTGCTACCTGGAGATAAAGAAAAATGAACTTTAAAAAATTGTCACTAACTGTATTTTCCTTAAATGGTCCACCACGGTCTTTTGAGCCGGATTTTTCCGACACACTACCATTTTTATTTTTGGATGTTCAGTAACAAATAAAATAACTGTTCCGACATTCTTTATCTATTATACTAGTAACCTGTAATATTATAGGTCAATAGAGATATTTTGATAATATATTTAATAATTAAACTAATGGCATAAGGAATCCTAAAACAAATACAGAAAAGTAATTTAAACAAGGCGCATCAAAAGAAGAAGAATTTTTAAACCAGCAAGTTTTTTATCTCACTTTTAGCTGGAAAAACTTTTCCGTATAAAGTGTACCTGTCAAGAATTACCTGCCCATAACGTTGCAGACTTAGGTCACGCTGATTTACATAATGACCCCGTTATCAGACTAACTGACCTCATTTTTCCTAGGCTGACTAAGCAAACATCGGTTTCCAGCTAATCGTGTTTTCAGATACTCTTTACCTTTTTTAAAGAAGCTTTTTAAACTCAAAATGGTCGTGTCTTACTCTAGTAACATGGACCTAGTCTCTACCAAATAGATTCTCTATAGCGTCCAACTAATAAATATTCAGCAAATTGCGTGAAGTCTAGTGACGTCATCAAGTACTAATTTTATTTCACGATTGCTTACGAACATCAATGAAAATATAACAGTGTAAAAAGTGCACTCGTTTTTTGCGGAACTTTATGTGGTAAAAAAATACCACTATAATTTATTTATATCGCGATTTAAATGCAAAACTTTAGAGTTGTGACGTCATTAATTATGTCGTTGCTAAGGAAAAAGATTTTTATTACAGATTCAGTGCAGTAAATTCCATCGTTTCAATGTTGCGCATGCTAAGGGCTTGTTTGTGTGAGTTTTGCCACGCAAACAGTGTTGGCGAGTAGGCAACAGTGTAAGAAGGAGACTGGTTTCAACCCTGGTTGAAGTCTATTGTTCAATGGACAAAGTTTATTTTTCCATTTTCGGTATTATTAATTCGTCGCACAAGCAACTAGGGTTTTCCGGTGGAGGGTATAATTTAAAGTATTGTATGCATTGCTTTCCTGTAAACAATTGTGTCAAAGAGTGCTGTAATAATGTTATCAAACTCTTTTTTTCTAAGGTGTAATCTTAAAATATTGAGTTATGATATCTGTTATGACAACAAATTAACACCGTTAATAGAAAAATATTCAAAAAACTAGAATGAACATGAAAATGAATCTTGATAAACACCATATCAATGAAATTTAAATTCTACGTACAATAGGTATACATTATTATTCAGTATCATTTATCAAAGTTCATTTTATTTAAGTCGCTAAGTACTTCATTCAAAAATTCTTATCTACAAAAATTTTAATTCGTCATTTGAATTTGCCAATATTAGGTTATTAATATTTTGTTAGGTAATAATATGTTTTCTTTCAATTTATCAACAACAAATAAATCAACATCCGCACTGTCAATATTGAGAGCATCAAAATTGATATGAAATTAAATTTGCTGTTCGAAATATGTGTAATATCGGATATTCATTTTTATGTGCTTCTTAATGACTGATCAAAGTTAATGTCGCTACAAATTAATGTATTCAAATGATAAGCACATGATCTTGAGTTTAATTTCCGGAAATTGTTGATTGTATAATTTGTTTTTAAGTTTCCTGCGTATTAAAGACCTATAGAAGCGTTAGTTCATAAAAAAATATAATTTATATATCATAATTCCAGAGCGCTTTTTTTAGATTTAACGTTTCGTTTACTTTTTATGACTTGTAAAACTCATAATTATTATGGAATTTCATTAGCCATGTAAATAATTTTGATAGTAAAATAACGGCTACTTAGTAGTGTTGAAACCATTTAAGAGTTAATAAGATAAATACTATACAGAATGATACGACAATGTGCATTAAAAGTTGTGGAAATCACAATAAGACCACCTTTTTTTTTACTCAAATTAATAAATCTTCATAGTTTGCATAATATCAAGATAAAATTAAAATTTAAAAGAATGAACATCCTTAATCTAAAGTTTAGCCTCCTAAGGTTTTCTTTTATTTTTTGCAAATCCAGTCTACTGGTTGTCCTACACTGTGACAGTGGCATGTTTGTGTTGCCTCGTGGTGTGGGTGAGGGTGGGACGGGGTAGCGTCAGGTCAGCGTGTTTGTAGGTGGTTTACGCTTGCGGCCGTATTTCTTCTGCGTCGCCTTTCCATTTCATTCGGGGCCGGTTTTCCTTGTCATCCGGTGCTGGAGTCTTTGCATTGTTTTACATGCACATTACATTGTTGGTGTTGCAATCTAGAGACTATCATGTAATGTTGGGTTTTAATTAGGCGGTTCTCCAGAATAGATTAAGTCGTGCTTGTATCCAGTTTTTTGTAGATAAAGATAGAATTTAATGCAGACGGCGTGTATTTTTTACTAATTGGCGTGTCAATAAAAACAACAATAAATTCTATTTTTCTCTTTGAAATCATATTTACAATACATTTTAAAATGTAAATGAAAGTAAAAACATTATTTTGCTTAATTAAAAAGATATCAAAATAATACTTAAAGCAAAAAAATAATTTTACAATTAATTATGAAAAGCGAAGTACCCGTATCTAACATACTGCATTGTTTTCTACTGTGGCTGTACTAATGGTAGGTGTGGTTGTGTGTAGAGGAGAATCGGGTGTTAGGTCACTCTGTTTTCCGGAAGCTTGGCACTTGGTACTTTGTTTCACACTATTCCTTGAACTGTTTTCAGTTATCTGTCGTTAACTGTTAAAAGCTTTTACTTTTCTTATGTATTCAATGTTACATAATATTGTTGTGTGCTGGTCAAATGGATCGTTTTTCAAATAAATAAATGTAAAGAAAAATGATGAAGAATTTGGAAACGGGTTTTTCAAGATACGAGTACCTACATGAGCTCTGAGCAAGCTCGTAACTTGTTGAATATCATCGCCGTAAGCCTTATTGGAAAAATATAAAAGTATCTATGTCCTTTTTTCATGTTGCGAAGATACACATTGACGTGATTTTTTATATCGGGATAATTTGTTAGCTGCAGATATAGGCTACTTTTTATCTCAAATATTTTGAGATTCCTGCGGGATAACGTCGTATAGTCCACGTGGGCAAAGCTGCGAGCAAAAGCTCAGTATTAAAAGGTCAGTAAAGTATCAGCCTATTAACTGTCCCACAGCAGGGCAAAGGTCTCCATCCTTGAAATCAAGTTATCGTTACAATGATGAGTACTGGCTTAATCACCACGCTTACCAAATGTGGGTTGGTAATCACAAACCCGAGCTGTGTCCGAAAAAACCGACACAAAGCTCGACCCGGGAATTGAACCCAGGACCCCGAGGTCTCTTCCCGGTACTTAAGCCAGTAGGCCATCGAGCGTTAAAAAAAGGTAAGTATTAATTAAAAAAAAAGTATCTAATACATATAGAAAAACTTAAGGTTGCGCTGTAAATTGAATCAGATATACATCTGCGTATTCTTTTTCCGTGTCCCGAGGATGTCTTAAACCCAAGTTACTGTTTCCTGTTTACGCTATGGCATGTGCATAGTATGTGTGGGGTAGCGGGGTGTATGTCGGGTCGGGCAGCGGGTCACTGTGTCTGAGGGTGTCGCGAGCGTTTATAGAGCATTACCATTAGGATGACAATGCATGTGATGGTAGATAGGAAGGCTTCGTTTTCATATTTTAGAAAAAAAAATAGTTACCTGGGTATTTTTATTAACTACTAGCCTTCCGCCCGCGGTTTCACCCGCGCGTATTTTTTTTTAAATATTTACCCTTCCCCCCCACATTTTCGAGATCAAAGGTACCCTATGTTAACCGGGGAAAGTGTAGCTATCCAACAGTGAAAGAATTATTTAAATAGGTACAGTAGTTTCGGAGCCTATTCAATTCAAATAAACATACAAACAAACAATCTAATTTTTCCTCTTTATAATATTAGTACAGACAGGACAAAAAAATAAATAAAAAAAGGTATTTTGTACACTGGTAAACTTAAATTAAAGACTCTAAGAACAGAGCAGTGATTGTAACACCATGAGCGATCCTTTAGGGTCAATATTTTGTCAGATTATGCTCACCACATGACTTGTCAACCAGCTTGAGTGGAATAATTAATTCGGCAATCAATTCCAGTTGTTAAAATAGTTCGGTTTAGTTGTTAAATGATCGATCGAGCCTGTTACTTGTCGTGTAAAACCCAATTTTTTATTTGTGTACCAGATTCTAACGCTAACTTAATTCCAAAGATGAATTTACCCCGTGTTTTATCACTTTAAAAATCTTGAAAGAACCCTTTTTGAATATTCACAGCGGCATAAAGAAAAATGCCTATATACATCAAATAATCGTTCCGACGCTCTGAAAGCTAGGGAAGAATTAATGTACTGAAAATTAATATTCACAAAAGGGTTCGAAGGCGGCTGGGCCGACGTCATTGACTTCCCTTTTTCACACGGCTCATTAAATTTTTTTCTTAAAAGGTTAATGTAAGCGTGTAAGCGTGAAGTGAGGTAAATAAGTGAAAAAAATCTTTCTGCCCGCACGTGTACGCTATTAGTTTTATTTTTTAAAAGACACGCCGTTGTTCTAGTGGGTTATCTTCTGGTTTCCATTCCCGGGTTCGGCAAAAACATTTTTCGTATTTTCTTTCATTTTTATTAAAAACGTAGTTATCATACCGTGGAGCCGTGTCCTCTACTCGGACTTTTTTAGATGCTTGATTGCTACTGATATGAAAAGGCGAATTCTTGCATCGGAGGCCAAGACACATTTTGGGTCGCTGAGCTATCGGAGTAAGTATGTATAATATGTATGCTAGCTTACTACCAATATTAATCTGCCCGTCTACTTAAGATCAGCTGAGTCTACAGTTTGGCACCCATTAAGCGATGCCAGCTAACTGGTAATAACTTCTCAATAGAAAGAGCGTGGTGGTGCTAATTATTTTTACTAAATATTTCCTATTGCAGAAATACTGGTAAAAAAAACTGTTTCATAAATTGTTCCTACATTTTATCTTATACATACATTAACACGTACATTCACTTTGAAAAGTGAAACCCAATTATACAATAAACTGTACCCTCAGGTGTAATATCAGGAACATAATTAAAAATCGGGCTTCAAACTTCGCACGGCTTTTCAAAGGCTAGATTATTTCGAGATCCCGGTGAAACGTTCATTTTGTTTTGACGCGTAGGTGTACGTGGGTGTATCTGGGCGGCCGCCTACGCTTTCCCCGGGACGCGAGCAGTATGGGGTGAAATGCAAGTTCCGGAGGGGAAAAGGATTTAAATTAATGCAGTTATTTGAGCTATAAATGTCTGGGCAGATTGCAGCGAAGGTTTTGGAAATGGAAAAGATAATGAGTTATTACTGGAGGGGCTCGATGTTTTATCTGTGAGTTTTTGTTTCATGCTAGTTTTTGCAGAATTAGTGACTATTAGGAAGGGTTATGCAATATGCATTATAACTATGATCTAATTGGTCTAGTGTATTTGTCAAGGGTTTCAGAATTCAGATGGCAGTCGCTCCAATGTATTAAAAAATAAATTTAAACAAAAAATAGGAACAAAATATCTTAAATTTAAATTTTCTTATTTATTCGTCACGCATGAATGATGCTGTCTCTTTTGTCAACAAAGCCAGTACTTTGAAGTTACAATTGATCTTCAACTATTTTCCACGTGCCATTCCCTTTATTTGGTCATTCTATCTGCATAAATTAGGACGCCCAGTGCATACTACTTGACCGCTACTAGTATCAACAGTAAATTATAAACTTTATTCTTATCAGCCGTAAGATACAATTTCATTGTCCCTGATATTATCAAACTAAACAAATTATTAGCACTGCACCGCTCACTAGATACGACCCGTTACTCTGATTGGAGATAATGAATGAACCGGTATACACATGTACAAATGAGTTCTATGAGCCTCTTTTTTTTACTTTATGGTTCACTTCAATAAAACGAATGCAGATATAAAAGTACTTTAAATATTTATAGTGTAAATGCACGTCCCAATTTGGCCGACTTGCAAGTTTGAACTCTTCATTTAACGTTTGATGTTTACATTAAAATTATAGTCATCTCATCTCTTTCACTCTACTTACATTAGTGAAAATTGTAAATATTTGCGCATTTTAGACTTGTTGACATAAATTACTAGTTGCACTTGTTAAGCAGGCAGGTTAGCGTTTAAAATATAATAAAAATATGCAGGCAATTAGCATATCAAATAGCAAAAATGTTAGTATTATTTTGTCTGTTGTACTGTTTTCCCGTAGTAATAACTGGAACCCAAGAAAATGATTAAACATTGAGTATAAGTTATTTCCTCAAACTAACAAGTAAATTGTGATATTCATAAACATTGTGTAATTTAATACTGCTTTTTCGAGGGCTAGAAAAGTTGCTTAGACAGAATTAAAAAAATTATTTTGAATGAAAACGGGAAAAATTTCTATAGTTACTCATTCAGAATTGAAAATGAATGGCTTTGCCTTAGCATCAATCCTAATAGACACGTCAATAAACGCTTTCCTAAAAAATCTGACTGTATTTGTAGAAACCAAATAACTCTAAATAAATAGAGAAACGTTATAAAATAATAATCCCGCTTTCGTGTCAAAAACAGGCTCTTGGAACTTAACGCTTAAAATACATAGCAAATTTCTGTCTCGCTCGTTTGGTGAGAGCAGGAAAAAGAGGGAATGATGGTCGTCTTTGCAAGGAGGGAATTTTCGCGAGAACGTGTGGGAAGGAATCAAAGTATCTTGCTTGACAAACACCCACGCTGTTTCAATGATTGAAACGAATTTTCGGGAAAGATTAGCAAAGAAATGTTTGATTGAAGGCTGTAGTTTTATAATTTATTTTGTAGTTACGTGGTGGGTGATAAGGACCAAAGACAGAAAGGGTTAAAGTTATCTTTACACAATTTTCAGCTGCCCGTCTGCCAACTTGATATTTATAAAAAAAGCTATTTACTTTAGTAGTGCTACTATAGTAGCAGTTACAGCATATTTGCAATATAGCTTAGAATGGCGGTTTTTAATAAATAAATAAATATCTCTGGACATTATTCACACAGCGCCATCTAGCCCCAAACTAAGCATTAGCTTGTGCTATGGGTGCCAGACAACGGATAAACATTACTTATATACTTTTTTTTTTGTATATACATACATATTATACATAGAAACACCCAGACCGATACAAACAGACATGTTTATGCACACAAATGTTTGTACCGTGCGGGGATCGAACCCGCGACCTTTGGTGTAATAGCCGACTTCTCGACCATTTACACCAAATGGCTCGTTTTTACACACTTAAAACGATTTACCAAATATATTCATTAGTCCCGTTAGAAAACGCTTCCGTAATAATGCAACTTAAGTACATTATTAGTCTGACGTAAGAATTTCGCGTGGACATAAAATAAATAGCTTAAGTCATGTATTTCTTTTTATAAACTCACATGAATGTAGATATGCTTAGTAATAGGTACGTTCGTGACTGTTAGAATTATTTTTACATCGAGCTGACGTATACTTATAAATAATAACAATTACTCGTAATATTGTTAATTGTTTGTTCATACAAAATGAATGACAATTTATTGTAGGATATTCATCCAAAATTTTGGGTATTTATTTCAAAAAATAAATAGCACAATTTTGTAGTTAAAAACCAAAAAATGTAACCATTGGCCTCTCGTCTATTTTCTTATGGAAACTTGATCATAATTGTTGGAAAAAATTTGGTACATGTTAGGACTTATACAAAGCTATCCCCTGAAATGAAATTAAAAGTTCTGTATCCATTGAGTATATTATACAGATTATTATAAACAATAATGTGTGTGTATAATATCTATTCCTTATGATTTTATCAATAATTGCCATATTAGGTTTTCCCTGCTTAACATTTTGTTATTACTATTGCATTCCTAACTTCCTGTGGGGAAATTTGTTGTACCCACATTGTTATATCTTTATGAGAACATTACTCATTACGGGATAAACGGTTGTTTTCAATGTCACACCTTAAAATGATTACAAATAATTTTTTTACTTGTTTTGAAAGCCAATTGTTCTGACTCCCTTGGTGTTAGAGAAGTTCCAATAACCTACATACCTGTCAGATATTTGAAGTCTCTAGACTTTTTTGGTAGGTATTTCTTATCAATTGCTTATTTAAATTAATTATTTTGTTTGCATAAATGTTAAGCATAGTAAGTAATTATCGCATACGTATGACCATGTATTGTTGTAATTCAATGAATATCTCGAACAAAAGTGTCGTAATCACTATTGTTGCCATAATGACGTTTGTAACATGAAATTTTGTATGTAATTTAAATAATAATGTTTATTTTTAGCTAAAGTAGATATGATGTTTAAAATTAGGCTGATATTTTTGAACAACACGTGCATAGTATACCTATCAGAAAGGTTAACACTCTTTGATTAAAGAATAAAGTAATCATTTGCTAAAATAGGAAAGTTCATTTGGCGAATTTAACGGAGACGTATGTTGTTAAGTAGTAATACCTTTTGTAGAAGATAAATAAAAACATTTTGCATTTTTTTTATTTTAGACTATGAGGGTTATTAAACGAAATCTATAAATAAATATCTCTCACCAAGACTGGTTTTACAATAATACGAATTTCTCTATGTAGTATTACTAGTAGTGAGCATTGTTCAATAAATCTATGTGGATGTAAGTTTGGCAAGTATTTGTAATTCATTAGCATGCGACCTTAACCCGTGCCCCCATCTGATCCTGATCGCTTTGATAGAGCGCATGTTACTACAAAACATTCGGTTTCTGTTTATAAAACTTACCTTTTTATCTACTCGTGAAACTAAAAATAGAAATAGCGCTAAAAGATCTTTTATTAAGAATCAATGTGACTCATATCTGGGTTCCAATGTTTTTCTCTTTTTCTAAACTCTCCTATGCATACTGACTGACAAACGAAAATTGAGTTGTCATGTGGTAGCAGAGTTAAAACCACACATGTACTAAAAAGCCTTCAAACGCGTGGGGCCGATGGGTTTTTTTTTATGTCAGAGGCGGCAATCGAGCCAGCGGTTCGCCTGATGGCAAGCAATCACCGCCGCCCATGGACATCTGCAACACCAGAGGAATCGCTAATGGATTGCCGGCCTTTTAAGAGGGGCGGGCCTCCGGCACTCACAAACCAAACGAAACACAATAGTAGTCACTATTATTTCACGCTGGTGTTATGTGAGAGGGTGGTACTTCCCCGGACTAGCCGGCTTATTCGTACTGTAAAACAGAATGGCTCTACCACACTAACCCTACTCTAAGTAGATCGTGACAGAACTCTTGGAGAATGAAGAATGAGATACTTAAAACGAGTAGTTCTAATGTTAGACAATACATGCCTACTACTCGTACATAAACACAAGAAGATCAATTAAAACAGCAATCAATCAACTGATGACGAACAATTATCCGGAACTAGATAATTTCTTCTCAGATTCGTGATTATTATACTTAAAATGAATGACCTGTTATTGTTCAAGAGCGAACGCCGCTATTTTATTTTACATTTCAGGTGCAACGACTGACAAGGACGAAATGTTAATAATATTTTTTTGATACCATTGCACAAATATTTGCGAACAATTATAGTAATAAATGTATGTATTTTAATTGCATTTAACAAATGACAGAGTATCATCATACTTTTTATTTAGTTCAACTACCTGTACTGGATATTGGAGTGGTAGATAGGTACCCCTTTAAAATCTGATCGTCAGAGGTCGTGAGTCCCTGTTGGTGGTTGGTAAGACTTTTATAAAGTCTGACTGACTAGCTATCTCTCGTCTCTGTACGTAAAATATAATTAATTTTAAGGAAGGAGGAGTCAAGGTATTTCTACGTATGTATGTTTTCACAAAAAAGTATACGAGTAATGTTTATCCTTCGTCTAGCATCTTTAGTGATTTGTAGCAAGATACTCGTCAAATTCTGAAGTATTTTCTTTTAGTTTTCATCTATTCGATTATGTTTTTGTTTTTGGAGCGCTATCGGATACGTAATCTGTAATGATTATTTTGCCCTTCAAATTCTGACAAGAAAACAACAACAGAATATCGATGAATTTTCCTTCACCTTACACAACAACAAACAAATCAGATCCAGTACTTTCACTGCAATAATACTCGCTAATTCACTCTCGACTCAAAAACAATTCAGTGAAAATCACCCCTTTCCTCCCGTCCACCGACACCCCCTACCTGACCTTGCACCCCCATCCCCCGTCGGGTGCAGTTTGCACCCACGCGTACACAAACACGAGTTACTAGGGTTGCTACTAAGATGCGCGCATACACGATTCTTTTAGGTTCCATAAAAAAATGTGTGTCTGTCAATGACAGGCAAAGGTTGCCGTCTCAATCAAACTTGTAGGCAAAGTGTGGCAAACATAGTGAAGAAGGTTATCGCTATTGTAATGGATTATCGCTACTTTGACAATTTGATGGCTCTACTTTGCCTTATATTAAGCTAAAAAGAAGCTCACTCTGACATGTAAACGGACATAACACTGAGGTGTTCCGTCCCAACGGATACGGTATGCTGTAGGTAGTGGACGGGTAGTGGACGCTTTAGTGTCGAGTCCCACACACGGCCGCAGCCGGGTCTAGCTAGCCTACTGTTAAGGTGCACGAAAAAAAAGCGACATCCCTAGTAGATGAAGCGTTATATACGTCCTACAAGTATGTACATAGGTGCGCGGACATGTGTAAATCGGATCCAGATTGCGTATAGATTAAATTCAATAGCTTTCATATGCAGTGATTGGAGAGGTAAATCAGTTTCAGATGTCATAGTAACACATATTTTATTTATATAAATTACATTGTTAAGTGGTTAGAATGTAAATGTGCGTATTTCACTTTCTTTCTTCTTAAAAAAGTCCCAGTTTCTACGAGTATAATTTTCTTATTGAATGTGTGAATATCGCACAAAAATAAGTTAGCTTTTTTTATATACTACGTCAGTTGGCAGACAGACACGCAGCTTACTGATGGTAAGCGGCCACTGCGGCCTATTCCATTGAGGGACAATTTACCAGAAAGCGTCGCTTTATGTGCTGCCAGACTGTAGACTCATCTTATCTTCGAGCCTTTGATTTCAAGTGCGTGGCTAGGATTAAGTAATAGGCCTGTTTTTTCAATCAAAAACTTCTTTAATAAAATATTGCATTGTAATCTGATCAAACCTATGATATCTGTGTAAGTTAAATAAACCTATGATAACTGTGTAAGTTTTGCTAAAGTTTACTTAATATACAAAAAATCTCATCTACACGAGATACTATTTATACTAAACGCTAAGTAATAAGTTCCACTTCATTCAAACATCCCTAGAATCTTTTTCAAACCGACCTACCCGTTAAATGTCAATATTAATTGAATGTCGGAGCAAACGGGTATCTAAGAAGACTCTACGACATTTAATAGACCTCCATTTGGTTTGCAAGCGTCCACAAAACAACGTAGGCGGAATGTTCTTTTCCTTTCAGGTAGGGCTGTGTCGTTTTTTCCAGTAAAATATAATTCAATCATAGATTAACGTTACGAGACAAATTGACATGTCAGATGACTTCTCATTTAATTTTAAAACTAGACATGTTAAAAAAGGGAGACAAACGAGCTAGTTTGATATCTTTTTTTATGTCAGAGGCCATGGGCGGCAGAGATTGCTTACCATCAGGCGACCTGCGCTGGCTCGTTTGCTGCCTCTGACATAAAAAAAAAAGAAGAATACAATCGAAGGGGGGTATGTTACTTTGGTTTTCGTTATTGTTTTTGTACTATTAACTTTTTTTTTATACTAGGTCAGTTGGCAGACAGGCACGCAGCCCACCTGATGGTAAGCAGCCACAGCGGCCTATTCCATTGAGGGACGCTTCACCTGGAAACGTCCTTCAATGTGCTGCCAGACTGTAGACTCATCTGATCTTCGAGCCTCTGATTTCAAGTGTACTGGCTCCCACATTAATATTGCCGGAACACAGCCAGAGCTGTTATGGCGGCAGATTTCACCTGTGGGGGTGGTAGCTAGCCAGTCGGACTCTGAAAAAGCCCTACCACCAACCAGACCCAAGGCGGGAATCGAACCCACGACCTCCGTGTTTTTATACCCGAGCGGCTTAGCCACTGTTCCACGGAGGCGGTCGAACTGTTTTTAGGTGTAAATAAAAAGTAACTAAGGCAGGTGGTTGCATAATACCCAGTCCATATCCTCACAATAAGATGCTGAGAACCAGAGCTATTTATAAAAAAAACTAGCGGTCGCTTCCGCGGTTTTACCCGAGCGTCATTACTTTTGTCAGATATCCCCCCTTCCCCCTACATTTCCGATTTAAAAAGTACCCTATGTCACTCGGGGATAGTGTAGCTTCCCAACAGATAAAAGAATTTTGCAACTCGGTTCAGTAGTTTCGAAGCCTATTCAATAGATACAAACAAATCTAACCTCTTTTAAATATTAGTATACAGGGTGTCCAGAAAGAGTATCGGGTATTTGTAAGTTCAATAAAACAAGAATTATTTATAAGCAATAAAAAAGTTTATTATTTATTATTAGCATGTGAATTGGAGAATTATTTGGAAAAGATGATGTTATCCAAATGATGACCGTTACGTTGCTGACACTCTTCTAAACGGGAACGAAGATGCAGCGATTTAATAACTTTAACAACATACTGTTCAGCGACGAAGCCAATTTTCACCTGAATGGTCATGTTAATAAGCAGAATTGTCGGTACTGGGCAATGGAGAATCCGAGACGAAAGCATGAACGACCCCTGCACAGCCCAAAGGTCGTTGTTTGGGCCGCTATGTCTGCTAAAGGGTCCTTATTTTCATGAAGATCAACGAGGCCGAGCAATCTTCGTTCCCGTTTAGAAGAGTGCCAGCAACGTAACGGTCATCATTTGGATAACATCATCTTTTCCAAATAATTCTCCAATTCACATGCTAATAATAAATAATAAACTTTTTTATTGCTTATAAAATAATTCTTGTTTTATTGAACTTACAAATACCCGATACTCTTTCTGGACACCCTGTAGAATATACAGTATGACAGAAAATGCGAGGGACATATTTAAAACCCCAAATAGTTCATGCTTTCATATAACGAAATAAGTATAAACATCAATAAAAACTCTGGTAAATTTCTGTCAATAACCTTAGTCGAAATTTTCCTGAAAATTCGCGTAACGTGCGGGCACTCTTCCTTTCACAGTATTTCGTGCACTCGGTAAGGGGTAGACCTATTGTACTCGCGTACAATTTGAGTTTGGGGCATAACCGGCAGGCAGGCACCCGGATTTTAGGTAGTTCATGCATATTGGGATAAAAATGCAAAAAATTAAGGATATATTTTTATAGTGAATTGGACTTCTAATCGGATTCTGAACACTCTCCAATACACTCACAAATATGTTACTCGGGTTACCTAACACGCTGTAGATAGCAACATACATGCCCTCTAAACCAATGAAGCCTTAATGATAATGTCATCACATAATTCTCTTAAAGGGTAACCCTAAAACCATACTAGGCAGCCACCCACGCTTATTGGAAGCGCTCCAGTGTCGTGGGAAACACGTGGAAATCCCGGATAACTTCATTAGGGGCCTTAATGAACTCTTTTTGTCGGCACTTTCTCATCTCTGAACTTATGGAGGCATATTGGAATTAATTAAGGTGTGATTGCGATGTGTATTGATCGAATGTGGGACGTAAGCTTGTTAGTCAGTTGATTTAGAGATATTTTCGCAGTCACGAGATTGTGATATTTACCAGGTGGTAGGTTCCTGTACTGGACCGTCTAGGTGGGTACCACCGCAGTGCCAGATATTTTCCCGTGAAATAGAAGTGTGTCAAGCACTTCTGTGTTTCGGGGAAAGGGCACTGAAGCTAGTGAAATTACTGGGTAGGTATATGAGACCTAATAACTTTCGCCACGGTGTAGCTGGCACAGGGCAGTGCCAGACAGTAAATTTTAATGCTTAGTTAATG
This sequence comes from Mecyna flavalis, assembly GCA_949319885.1. NCBI lineage: Eukaryota > Metazoa > Arthropoda > Insecta > Lepidoptera > Crambidae > Mecyna > Mecyna flavalis. The sequence goes on from OX439426.1 coordinate 17,407,420, forward strand.
TTTGGTAATGAACTGTCTAATCAGACCACATCATTGCAATAAAATAAAAATATAAATTTTCTTTGAAAAGTTTCAACGTATTGTAAAACATTCCAACACAAAAATTTCCCGACTACAGAAAGTCTGTTTTAATTCTTTGTTTGTTTGTATTGAATAGGCTCCGAAACTACAGAACCGATTTGAAAAACCCTGTTCAAACTGAGCTAAAAGAACTTGATAAAGTATTTATTTATAAGTTACGTCACGTTTGAAGGAATTTTAGTAATTGGCATGTTAGTGATTTAAGGGTTTATTAAAATCCTTAGAACTGAACCTACGTCTATTGAAATCAAATTAATTCCTTGTTACGTTACACTTAGTTTTTAATGAAATAATATTAATAAATAACGCCTGGTATTATACAAACGTCATTCAAAAAACGTCCTTTACATTTTTCAGAATGTTACACGATAAAAGTAAAAACACCTAAAAATGGTCCATAAAAACTAATATTAGAAATGGAATGGAATTATTGGAATTACTGTACTAATAAACACAGCCCTTAATTCTTTATCAGTCGAAACAAGCACGCATCAAATATTGACTTTGTAACGAAGCAGAAGAAAATATATCGTATTTAAACAAAATTGCAAGTTTTGCCGCGTACAAATGAACTACAGTAATTAATTCGAGTGATAGCACTTCGAGTCTCGTATTATTCTGTCGGTCGTGGTATCTGGTTTAATTTATTGATAAACGGCGGCGGCTCGACGGTGCCGCTACTCAAAGAAGAGTTGCCTAACTATCGATAATTTCGCTATCGATAGTTGGCCTGGAAAACTATGAAGTAACAATATCGATAGTAAAGACTAAATGCATAGTATGGATAGTATTGATACCATTGCGTCATAATACTATCGATAGTATTGTTGTTTTTAAATTGAACCTTATAGACATTGGTTGCCGTACCATGCCGTAACGTAATTCAGTTTTTAACTAGAACGGAAGGTAAAAGATAACCTGTTTTGTCAGTACCTTTATTGTTTTCAATAACAGTAAGTTTTATTTAACTGCAGTTGTGTAAAAATTGTACACAGATAATTTTGCACAATTAGTTATTTGAATTTGAATTGTATGTATACATTCTATTAACTCTATTGATAGTTTGTAAAACTATCGATAGGCTAGGTATCGATATTATTTAAATGAAAACAGCTATCGATATACTATCGATGGGCAACTCTAGCTCCAAGTAATAATTACAGAAAGTCTACAGTACCTAAGCAATGATAATATTGTTGACAGTGGCGCAACGGGTCGCGAAAGGAACTTATGAAAAATTCAGCTTGTGTAATACCTACTCGAAATTACCATTAGAATTGTGGACATTTGAAAATACTTTTAATTGCTTTTTATACTGGTATTATAGTATGCTCATACAAGTTTTGGAATATTTTTTATGTACCTAATAATCAATGTTTGATATGAGCACATAAATAATTTAGAGTACGTTTAGGTGGCACGTTGGAAGCGTTTGTTAAAAAATTACAGGCTTATTTTATAATTGAAAATACGATATTATATTATTCGTTTTGAAATATTTAAAAAATTCTGTTATTTAACTTAACTAGATTGTAACTCTACGTTGTGAAACCTTGATTTTTTTATATTTATAATAACCACGTCTCCTTACAAAGCATCGATTCAGATACAATAAATGATTTTAGGGTTACCACAAGGACAAGGGAGAATTACATGACTTGAAACACGTGAATTCAGAAACAAAAAAAAAAAGAACGTGTACTTTAGTTTCTTTTGTAAATACCAACGTTGCTTCATTAGCCTTTCCAATTCTAATAGAGTATGCAAATTACCTTTGCGTATCTCAATTTCCTTTAACTTATTAAGACAATCGTGCTAGACTCATTAACAGTCGTATTGGATTAGTGCATTATCAAGCATTCGGACGCGACGAGTAAATGTTTGCACGTGCGAGAGTGCCAAGTGATAAGTATTGTCGTTTTATTAAAATGTTAACTTAATTAGCGGGTTTTGGTGCGGAAACGTGGTCAATAACCACAAGGCTGGCACCGGCTCGTCCCAATCAGGTTTGAAGAAGAAACCGGGGGAGTTTAGTGATTAGTGAACGCTTCAGTCTCGAGTCCCACAAACGGCCGCAGGTGTAGCTAGCCTGCGGTTATGGCATATATGTATGTTCTGTGATTATGGTGCATAAACGCATTCTCCTCCGAAAAAAAAAAAATGGTGCGAAAACGTGATTTTTGAATACAGCATTTTTCAATATTAGTATCAAATAGGTGGCTTGGTGCTCTGTGTGTTGTTTTCTGTAAGGAGAAGGGGCTAATTTTAGTCTTGAAATATTTGTGGAAGTCCAAGGAAGGTTTGAGCGATGAGAAAATATGGAAAAATTGCGGGGAAAATACTAAAAACGAAAACGGCGTCGATATCTCGAGCGACGTTCAATTTCGCGGTCATCTGGAGGAAAAAGCTAAGCTTGCCTCAAAGAAATTAGGTGTCCTAGGTAAAGCAAGGTGGTATTTTACTCCGACTCATCGTCTCCAACTCTATAAAGCCCAAGTTCGGCCTCACATGGAGTACTGTTGTCATCTCTGGGCCGGAGCACCACAATACCAACTTCTGCCTTTTGACCGTATCCAACGTCGAGCAACCCGGATTGTTGGTGCCGAGAGTCTTGCCGGTTGCTTAGATCCTCTGGCATTGCGTAGAGACATTGCGTCCCTGTGCATCTTCTACCGCCTATATCATGGGGAGTGTTCCGAGGAATTATTTGGTTTGATTCCTGCTGCTAAATTCCACCACCGTACAACCCGCCACAAAATGCAGTTTCATCCAAACCACTTGGACGAGTGGCGTTCAACTACCGTACGTTTCTGCAGACATTTTCTGCCGCGCACGACTGCTCTATGGAACCAGCTTCCCGCAGCGGTATTTCCAAGCCAATACGACATAAATACCTTCAAAAAGCGAGCATATTCCACCCTTAAAGGCGGGCAACGCGCCTGTGACCCTAAGGGGGTCCCGGGTGCTTATGGGCGGCGGTGATCACTTACCATCAGGTGACCCACTTGCTCGTTTGCCCCCCTATTACATAAAAAAAAAATAAAAAAAAAAAATTTATTTTCCCATACAAACTGTTCTTATCTGTCAAACGTTTGAGGTTTATTTAGTTAATGCACCAAATGTATTATTTTTTAAACAGGCAAACCACTCGTTCGAAGCCGGGCCGGGCAGCCAGTAAAATATAAAGACTGCTTATTAAGGAAGCTAGCAAATGAACGTTTATAAAAATTAGAAGTTAGAAGTTAAGAATCCTTTTGCTTTAAATACTATATAAACAGATTACTTCTTAGAGATTACTTCTATTATTATTGTGTACGTAGAGGAACACATGACAACCTTACATTTGGTCCTGAAAAGGAAAACACGGACTAAAATAGCGATATTTACGTTCAACTCCTAGTCCAGAATGAACATGCGTGGGTAGTAAAGTCAATAGCTAACATCTCTTAGAAATCAATGAAGGGTTTATTAATTACAGGGACTTCCACAACGTTGTTAATCTAATTTAATGCTACAACTTCCCCAAAACTTAGCTTTATTAGGCAGTTCGTCACTTAAAGTTGTAACCGCAAACCCAACCGACCATCGAAAGGAAACATTCCGGATCCGTGTAACTTAACCATTAAGAGCAGCAAAATCCTAAATCTCAATTAATAAATAATTACTTCGCAAAACCACCTCTTTTCAAACTGCGTAGCGTGTTTGGTTGCCAAGCAACGCGTCAGTGTCGCAAGATGGCGGGGCTGACGTCAGCTGAGCCGCGAGAGGGGGGGGGGCAAGGTCTCTCGGCCGAGCGACGACCGTGTCACTTCCCAATGAAAAAGAGACCTGAGACCCGAATTAAGGGCTGTCCTTGAGGCATTCGCGCGGAAGATAAAAGTACGAAGCAAAGTCATGGCGTTTCGCACGCGAAAACCGCTACCATTCTCTTAACTCACGACCACGTTAGAGCCCACAATCGCGTGACGTCGTGCATGACATCACCAGCGCACGGTTTGTTTAGTTTTCAAGTGTCATCTGACCCATGTCAAGTTCAGTGAAAACGAGAGTGAATGCTCGCGAAACGGGTAGTGGCAGTGCATATAACCACAAATACTGCGGCTACGGTGTGTTACACCTAAATCAATAATTTCAATGTCAATCGTTTTCAGAGTTCATCATAACAGGCGTAGGTTAATAACAAACACAATGTTTTACGCAAAACAGAACTAGTGTAGGGTGACCGAGTACTGCTCGTTAGCCGTGACTTCGCTGACAATTGTGGATGACGTCACCCAACCAACGCGGCTGCAGGCGCGATGATAGTGGAACAAGTGTATTATACACGAGTGTTTGTGTAACCATGTAACACACGGTTGTGTGTAGGTGGTGGTCGTTCCGCGCCAAGATCTGATCGTAATCGCATGTTTATAATATGTCACCTTAATACCCACTACATTCAAGGAGTAAATCATAACAGTGTAAATGTTATCGCATTATTGTTTTTTCTATCGATGTCTAAGTAAGAGAAAACAATCAAAAACAAGACTTTTTTTGATAAGTAATAAATAAGGCTGGTTGGAAGCGTCACCACATTAAGAGGAACGAAAACATGTGCATGAATACATTAATGATGTTGTGGCTAAAACAAAGATACAAACTTTTAGAGCTGAAAGTAAATAATGATTAACTGTTGAGAAAAAGTAATATAAAGGTAGGTATTGAATATTTAAATGCACAAAAGCTTTTGATAGCTATCAGAAATTTAAAAACGTGACGAATTCTTGTAAAGGATATTGGAAAATGACAATGATCTGCGATATATTTTATCATTTAAGATTTGTATCTGGATTATTTCGCAGTTTTCAATTTCCCTAATTTAATATAGCGCAAAATTTGAATTTAAGTTCAAATAATATAAATCAATTAAAAGGAATGCATCTTTTAACCTACACTTGAGGAATACTAATTAATTCTAGTTAATGTTGTTTCCATCTTATAAACGTAAGGACTAGAAAAGTAATCAAGAGTGTAGCAAAACTGTATACAAATTTTGAACATAAAAATTTCTGGAATCAATGAGTACCTAAGACATGTAATGTGTACAATGAGCATACATAAGTAATGCTCATCATTCAACAAGACGTATCTGTTTGGAGCGTAAAGCAAGCTTCAATTGCTGTTTAAAAAATTTCGCGGTAATCAAAATAACTCTTATGTGCTTACAATAAGAGTTGCTCTTTCTTTGCAGTAGTGACCTGACTTAATGTTACAATGTCTGCGGCAGATAAGGAGATGTCAAGTGAGTCTTTTGTTGGGTGGCGATTACAATGTCGAGATGTGACCCTATGTAGTACTTCATATGTTAATGGGTATAGAAAGATGGCATATACTCTGCTATCGCTATGAACATCTAAAAAAATCTTATCCATATAAAGAGACAATAAGCTATATACACTCTGAACTGTTCATGTTTAATAGATTGTATGCGAATATGTCCTCCATTCCGTTAAAATATTTCGAAAAAGTATAGTTCCTAAAAGTAACAACGATTTCCTTTATTACCTTCACTTATTAATGTTTTGTTCTCTTTGAAAGCAACATTTTTAAATATTCAAAGGGATGTTACCAAATTATAAATTTAAAACGACGCATTTTTCAAGTCCTTTGGGAAGAATGCTTGATTAAATTGACATTACAATTTTATTATTGCTTGTTTTGCAAATAGGTTTTCAATTCAACATTTGTGTAGATATGACATTTCCTAGTTTGTTCATAGCATCTTGACAAACATTATTTAATCATTAATTTTGTTTGAGAATGCTGTAATGAATTAAAAAGAGAAACAGCATAATTATGCATAAGATGCGTTTTGTTTAGAAACAGTATCAGAAAGTAATTTACTATGTGCAAAAGTTATTTCTAACGAAATATATTATTTAATTATACATATATTCATATTCTCATAAAACCTAATTTTGTTGAAAACTAGTTACACATTATATATTTTATTGTAATATTCATGTTTGGGAGTTTATGAAATACTTGTATTAACCTGAGGCCCTAGACAAGCGGCACTTATGACGTTCGTAATCGCTCAATTTGCGATAGCGAATGTCAAACAAAACTCATTCTTTCAATATCGATTGACCACGTGACTTTTCTATCCTGTCAAATCCATACAATTTGAAGTTAGCGAACTTCGCTATCGCTGTAAAAATGTTACTTTTTCTAGGCCCCTGGTGTGTGAAGCAGAACTTACATTATTTTTTGAACGGCATGGATAATATACTATGCAATCTGCGAAGATTATTACATTGTCGTCAAAGACATTTTCTTCAAAAGTTCAAATAGCACGCGCTATCTGTAATCCCTTTTATCTTCGAAACTGGCCCCAATCCTTCACGCATAACATTCGTTTCCAATAGTCCGATGTCGTAACGGGCATTTTGTTTACCGGGCACCAGCGTGACCCGAAACGCGAATCTGTGTCAAGCAGTTTATTCAATCTGACTACTGAGAGTCTTGGCGTGCCATCAAGGAAATCTAAGCCGTGCCACTATGGGAATACAGTGGGAATTGGCTAGTCTAGGTTCATGGGGAAGCCGACTACGCCCTTGTGGGTGTGCGTCCTTGGATCGGTGCTAACGATGCGTCGGAAGAGGAATGCTCGAAGTTGAAACTAGTAGTTTGTGGAGTTAGATTGCGTATCATAATTAGAAGAGTGTAGCTGTTTGCCAAGTTGCCAGGTAATTGGTTTATACGAATCAAGTTTTAAAAGGAGAGAAAATTACTAAATAATATTGTTTAGCTTTAAGCCCATATTATTATGATGTGGTATAAAAAAAGGGCTCAAGATCAGCAATCCATATCAGAATTTTCTTCTTTTTTTAAATAAAGTGCATTGTCAGTGTTCACGTACATAATAAAAAGTTTCTTAATTTTACAATCTGCATTAAACCAGAATAAGGTGATTCATTAAGAAAAGTGATCGATATGAAGTCGATATTAAAGCAACACTTTGAATAAATATGCAGAGTTGAATACTCTGAATGTCTGTCTAGTATTAATTTATTAATTACCCAAAGAAAACCTTAATAAGTTCATTTTAGTGTCTGGACTTCTGATACTTGCAATCAGGGACTGAATAATCCGCTATACGGCTGAAGCGGTATCGATACAAACCGTTTATCTTTTAACATTCAAATATACTGTTTTCAATTTTGCGTTTGTCTTAAGCAGTATTAAACCGTTTAATCCTGCGGCGATTATAAACGAAAGAGACAACAAATTTAGTAGGTGGGGCCTGGATTAAAGGCATGAGATGCAGTGTATTTCATCTGCACTTAAAGACGGCACGGCCAAATACTGAGCGGAGACCATTTTGGTACCAACAACCTTGTTTTTATTGTAATTTTAAAAACTACGTTACTAATTTTTTGTTTTGATATTGATCCTTTTGTTTTGTTTGTTCTGTGATTTTTTTTTGTTTTTAGCAACTTTACTGTGTCTGTACTGTTTAGTTAAAGTTTTATTGGTACCAAAGAAAGATTTATTATATTTATTCTATTTATAATTTTGTTTTATGACCCCGTAAAATAACATAGGGCGGAGGCACCAAATATCGGCCATGTCAACTTTTTTTGACCTTTCACTGCTTGTAATTTTTACATTAATTGCTTTGACTTTCTTTCAATTACTGTTTTGTGTAGAGGAATAATGAAACTCCATTATTACATTCGCCAAATAACGAATTCTTTGTTAGATTTCAAAATATAGATGTTTGTTTCCAAACTTGCCGATTTTCCCTAATATCGGCCTCTAGCACCCAAATATCCGCCGCCTATAACCCTAATATCGGCATACCTTTTCAAAGGGAAAAAGTTTGTTCAAAAAGTACGAATGTATTACAATATTTCGACATTCTTAATACAAACAAAGAAAAGAACCCCAAAAAATATATAAAAAATATTACCGACTTTTTTTTATATATTTATTTACTATGCCAGCACTTGACCTTAAAGTTGCCTGATGTTAAACAACTATGCGGTTTACGATGGAGCGCGCTTGCTTAGAAAAAGCCCGTTAATTCTGGCCTTGAAGAGCACAAAGTTATATAATGGTCAGGAAAGATGGACCCAGGTATAGAGTTCCACACCTGCACAGTCCGTATCAAAAAAAATGAAGCAAATCATTTAGTTTGTACGCGCGGCATTTTCACTGTATACGGATGAAGTCTCTGACCAAGTCAAGTCGTTCGGTAATGGAACGGAGCTGGTATAACCAAATCGTACAGTCGAGCAGCACATTCACCAACGTGAAGACGAAAAAAAAAAAACGGAGAACGTCCTGTAAAAGACGGAGAGCCCAGCAATCTTCCAACTATGATCGAGACTTTGCAGTTCTCGACCAAAGCATCATCGCCGATAAGCCTCTTCGCATGCCGCTCAATAGAGTCAAAGGCAGCCAGCTGAGCAGAGCAGAACCACCTCCAAAGATGGTAGCAAAACTATTTGCAGGAACGGACTTGAGCTCTGTAAAGTTTAAGGAGCTGTTACGCAATCAAGTAGCGTATGATTCTGGAAAGGATGCCAATCTCTTTAAAAACAGTTACTGCTACGGACTCTATAGCTCCCGAAGTTAACCCTAGAGTGCTCGTGCTATGAGCATTTTGTCGCCCGCGGCGAAAAAATCGTATTATTTTATACACGATGCATTTGACGAGGTCAAGCGTTCTAGTAGCTGCTACCCCGTTCCTCACCGCGGCACCGTCTTGTTTTGGAAATTAGAAGAAATTCAGTTCACGGGTGACCAAATCAGGAACCGATTATTGACGGGGTGTCGCGTTTGGCGGCAAATTGGTCACCGCGCGACTACTCACGTAATTAAAATTCGTGTGTCAGGTTTTCTAGATTAGTGGAAATATGAATAGTTGTAGTCGTATATCATGTTGTTTTAGTCTAAATAGCGTAATAGCATACATTATAAATCAGTTTTGTGACATTTTTTTCTAAAAAAAATATAAGTAAGCGACAGGGGCGTACGATGCAGAAAATGCGCCTTGTTAAAATTAAAAAATAATTACATTATATATTCAAAAGCTTTTTTTTTCATAAATACTTAGCTCAAAACTTTAATAAATGTTATTTACTGAAAGTTTATGATATATTCTATCATTTAAAAATTAATTTAAATACAATTATCAAAATAAAGATTGTTAGAGTATGGGCGGCAAAATGCTCCCTGCGCGATCACTCACGTTACACGGAAAGGCGCGACTACTCTAGGGTTAAGGTTGGAAGATAATTTCATACGGCTAAAAGCTGTAGTCGGTCAGATAGAACTCAAAAAATCACTCTTTTTGTGGAAAAAATACAAGCCTGCGTTTTACTGGGGTAACTGGGGTTGAGTCTGAGACAATTTGAAGGGTCTGACTCAATTTGTCCACCATGTTAGATCCTTCAATTTAAATACTTCTCAACGCAATGAGTCGATCTAGGAATTTGACCTGAAAATGCCGCCAAACGACGCACGTCCGTACCTCCCGCACTCTTTTGCATAAAAACAATTATTATTTTAGGTAATTTTTTTAAGTTGTGGCGCATTTTCTCTAGACGGCCGATATTAGGAGGGGGCCGATATAAGGAGCCTCCACCCTAAATTGATTTAAACCTTTTTGTAGACAAAGCAATTATCTACAACTTTTGCCTTAAATTTTTTTTCATATTTCAGTAAGTTTTCGAGATGTTTAGGAAAAAGTAATTTTTTCACCCTTTTCCATTTTTTTTTTCGTATAACCCCGGTGACTCACGACCCTGCATTTTTAGTATGTCATAAAATACGGGGTCATAAAAAAAATTTTGGCACTAGTTTCAGCTTTTCAGCTAAAATGGCAAAGTTAGAGCTTCGTTGACTGGACTCAATATTACCACTCAATATTCATGACAACTAAAAACGTAAACAACAAGAATAACACAACATGCGAAGATCAACGCGAGAATCATTGCAAAAGTTATTTAATGTCTACGCAGTAAAGATTATTTTAGAGCATTGAAGCCTTATGTAGCCAACACGTTGTGACACGATTCTATCGCATCCAATGACGGTACGCTCATCGGACTGTCCTTTTCTAAGATCAAAAAATGAACGAAAATGAACTTTATTAACAAAACTGTTTCTGTTCGGGTTTATTCAGCCGTATATACTGCTGAATCCCATGTTAAGGTTTTTCAAAGAATCGTAAAAATTAAACAGTTTAATACACCAAAAAGGGTAACCTTTTCGGTCCCTGCTTGCAATACGGAAACCATATAATGACCTCAAGAATGTATGATTACCTGTTGTTATTATTGATAATTGGTTCAGAACAAATTATAGTGGACTATAACGCTTAATGATATATAAAAAAAAAACACTTTTTTTTGTACATACTGACTGCACTGTTTCATTCAGTTAATTAAAGTTGTTTGTTGTTGTTGAGAATAATGTACATAAAAGAGTTTAACTCTTAAACACCCGACCGAAAGCCGGGTGTCGCGTAAACAATAGATTTTCTATTGTGTCTGGTTTTCCGGGGCTTGATGGATTAAATAGGATTTTTCTGAACTTTTTTTTCGTCGCTGTAAATCGTATGTGTGTTTGGATTTGTAAAGATAAAGAAACAAGAACTTTCAAATGAACTTAAACTCATTCCTTTTTTGGGTTAAGGCAGAAAACTAAAAAATTTGTAAACAAAACTTTTTTTATGTAGGTACAAGCACAGTTATATTTGAAGTGTGCTTATACATAAAATAACAACCGGAACGATATAAGGAAGCATAATATCTGATGATCGCACTTGTTTTCTTATAAATTGAGATACTTACCTACCGCAACAATGTAAAAAAGTATGCCAAGTTCTGTTATGCTTGCCAAAAACGACATACCTATGTAGTAATTCAACCAATACTTAACAATGTCTTATTATGTATTTGTGTCAAACTGCGTGGAAAAATACGATTTTTTAATGTATATTTCATAAGAGGTGGAAGTTAATCTTCGAAGCAGCTGGATCATAAAGCTAGGCTCTAAAACATTCACGTGTACTACGCAGAAATCAGCTATGGAAGATATCCATAATGAAAAAAATACAGTTTTAAACACTGGCCGATAAGCTCCTAATAAATTATCTGTCAAATAAAAATGATGCTGTCTAATTGGCTAATGAAGCCAATTATCACATTAGCATCTAAGAATCCGATCCTTCGTAATGCAAATATAAACGGGTGGGGTGGTATTTAACCGCACATCAAAAAATACTGCAATGCCCCTAAAAAAATTGAATTGATAACCTAACCTAACCCTGGGTTTGCAATTAAATTTTTTGATGTAAATTTCAGTATATTTTGATGTGCAGTTAACTATTCCCCAATTTAAACTAGTGGTGATGGTACTAGTATGTAGACAATCCACTTGTTAAAGAACTTGGCACACCCACAACCGTGTCAGATGTTATCTCTTTCGATTCGCAGCACCGATCGATCGTCACTGACGTGCAACATCAGCGGCTCACGATGTTCCTAATCTGTTTCCTGGGGCAGATAACACGAAGCGAGGCTTCGCCCGTAAGCGAAGCGTTAAGATTAACGCCGAGTTATTGGGAAATTCGGTTAATGCAGGAGATGTGTCGACGAGATGTTAGAATTTCAGGTGGTGCGATAGTTAATTATTTGGTTGACTTATTTAAAGTGTATTTCACTGAGAAGTGCATGTATTTGAAATGTATTCATAAATGTATATTATGTTTGTATTAAATAAGCACCGAAACTACTGAACCGATTTGAATAATTATTTTACTGTTGGAAAGCTACAATATCTCCGGTGAACATAGGGCTTTATTGATCCCGAAAATGTTTGGGAAAAGGGGGATACTTAAAAAAAAATTCGCGGGGGTGAAACCGCGGCCGGAAGGCTAGTGTTATTATTAATTGAGGGGGTCGGCATCGGCAGCTGAATCAGTATTATTTCGAGTTTATGTGTTGCTGTAAGAATGTATCTGTAAACTTTTGAATATCATTCAGATGATTTTAACGTTGGTTTACTTACTATGGTTATTATACTTATTATCCACCAGTCCGTACCTTCTGGTAAAAGAAATTAACAAGAAAGTGCTCAATGTGCTGCCACACTGTAGGCTATTCAGGGCTTAGGGATAGGCTGGTCGATAGCCACAACACTGGCACCGGCTCGTCCCAATCGATTGTGAAGGGGAACCGAGGGAGTTTAGAGGGTAGTGGACGCTTTAGTCTCGAGTCCCACACACGGCCGCAGGTCTAGCTGGACTGCGGTTTTGGTGCATAAACGCATTCTTCCGAAAAAAAGGCTATTCAAGGCTCCAGCACAGCTTGTTACTACTCCAAACTTGTTATTGTTACTTTGTTCAAATGTTGTACACCTATCTCTGACGTACGAGTATGTTGATGCATAGTTTTTATGAATATTTTGAACGTAATTATCTCAAGTGGTACGTCAGGTGTATATAGAAATAGAATTAAAGTTATTTTAAACATTTCCAATACATTTGTCACCTCTACTCTAATTGATTGCTCTTTTATCATAGTGTTGTTATAGTACTATCAGCGGTTAGTATCAAATACGGTATGATAACTATTTAGATAATTTTACTATCTAGAGTGATTTCGCTGACGACAACATAAACACATGGAATATGGAGTAAGATTTGGTCTTTGTGTTTGTCGGAGACTTAAATAGTGTCAAAAACTAAATTTAAAAAAAATTACTTCATTCGTCAATCGTTACAATGAAAAGTAACTTTTTTTGAATAGTAATTTTCTACAAGTAAATTGAACTCATGATAAATACAAATAAAACCACTATAATCAGTATGTGCATGCCTGTAGTTAAAATTAGAAGCGCAATATTTCAAAAGGGATTCAATACGATTATAACATGCCAGTACGAAAATGCGAAACTAATTCACTTTCTGCATGAAGGTTTTAATTCCATATCATCCTCCATGCTCACATTCGCCGCTAATTACCACTATTCCAATTTCAAAATAAAGAACAAGAAAAGTTGCATAACGAGATGCCTTTTACAAAATAAAAAAACCGGTTAAGACTGCTTTGCACACGCACATCATAGGGTTCTGCAATGTTTGTAATATTTTGCAAGGAAACATGATGTTCGAACGTCTGCGAGTCGCATTCAAATAATTTAAGATTCAGTTTCTCTGTTAAACGGGAAAGCTATTTTTACTTTGTTTAGATGTGACGATTTCGAACACACATAGATCAGGTTTAGGTCACAAAACAGCTGTTTTATAGGTGTGACATTAACTTGTTTTTATTTATTTCTCTGACAAATAAGACTGTCACAAACTCTTTCTTAGGTCCGTTTTATTTTTGAAAAAAAAAACATATTTTTTTATAGGCACCTTTTAACAGATTCCAAAGTGGCTGAAAAGTGCCTACAGAACCCTGAAAAGTAAACCGAACGCACCGCACGCCGTCATGCTGGTAACATTGAGCGCGCGAAAAAAAGCAAATGGCCGCTACCAAGGTCACAAGAAGCTGTCCTAGTCACGGAGGGCATTTACATTTTTTTATCACCACAACAGGGGCTTGCTGGGCGGGTGGATTTAAAAATTATACATCATGACGTGGTCGTATGCTTTGCCACAGTAGGATAAATTATGAGAGACCACAAAATTGCAACTAATCTCTTTTTTTTAAATAAAAGTCAACATTTAAAGAGTTACTGCAGTTACTTTCATTTTTGTCTTAGGATTTATGAAACGTTTACATTTTTACTGCCATCAAAACCTCGGGACTATTTGTTTATAAGAGACGTGTGACTAGAAAATAAATGGCACTGTAGTTTTATATTGATAATAATTTGTATTGTATTGTATTAAAAGAAATAAAAAGAAAAATATTTAAAAATGTCTAAAAAAAGAGTTTTTTTTTTTGAAATAATTTAACGTAACAGACACCAAGCGTAAATAATTTTCTACAATAACGTTACATTTTGACAAAATAAGAGTAATTTAAGTCTTATCGGTATTTCAATATGAAACCATATTGCAAGGATACATATCAAATTTAAATTGAGGCTATACATTCGTTTAACTTATGCAAAATTTTAAATGTTACGTGTAGAACCCATTCCAAAGCCCATGTGGAGAAAAGTGGGTATGTGAATAATTTACAGTGTGGTTTTATTTATCAGCTATGCTTATTTGTGACGTATATGACTGATCGACGAATGACGTATCTGCCTTGAATTATTATCAAATAATTAACAAACCTTATTAAGGGGGAAAGGCAGCTTTTGAAATCGTATTGTATAGAATAAAATGCCTTATTTTTATTAAAAAATCTTTTCTATGATAATTTTACATCAACGTATTAAATTACTCTCTTCTTCTTGATCGCATAAGAATTGTTTGCGAAAATGTGTCCTTCAATAGAAAAAAAATTCGAGGTATTGTTAGTCAGTTAGTTGACTCTACATTATTAGTCAAATCTCATCGGGAATCGCAATACTATTTGAAAGAACGAATAAAATATGTTCTAAATAAAAAAGAATCGTCAAATGTACAAAAATGAAAGTTTAAATTAATTAATATTTTTAAATTTCGTTAATTGTTATTTTATTGCATCATGTTTTTCGTATGAGATCTACTAGAAACCATCTCGATAAGAATTTTAAAAACTTCAGTAATCTCTATATTTTTTATTTTAACAAGAATGACAATGGATAAATGTCATAAACTAGTAGAAATACAATGTGTTCACATTTTCAAATGTTTGTGGAAACAAGATATCGACTTGAAATATTTAATACTTATGGCGTGCCGATAAAATCGAAACGGCGCTATCGAGTATCGGCATTGCAAGTTGCCTTGCAAAACCAGAATCTTCTCATTGTAGACCCGTTTCAGAAGAAAAAAAATCGAAAAAAGAAACAAAAAACATCGTGCAGTACGCGACGATCGCCTGGGAACCGGCGTGAGCCCATCTTCGCCGGCAAGTTTTTGTGCAATCGACGTGGACCGTAAGTCTTAGCTGTTAAGAGCGGTTTTTGAGTACAAACTGTTATGTAGCAAAAAACTTGGCTAAGCCATAAACGGTATGGATGCACCTGTCACTAGATACCCCTAGACCTGGTGTAGGAATTAGGTTTTTAAATCGCTTTGAAGGTGGGTTAGCAGTGCCTTAGATTAGAAGTACTCGTACTTGCCATAGACATTCGATTGACGTGCAAAATATTCATTATAAATCAATTTTGTCTCGAATGTCACCTGAAGATACCAACATACTTAGGTCTCCCTTACCAATCCCCTTTGCTGACAGCTGTTCCATTACGTTACAGTTCATTACATAAAAAATCATTGGTATTTTCCGTTTCATATTAAAAAAAAAACAATAATAGCAAAAAATAACCCAAATGGGAAACTTTAATTGTCCGTTTCAGCTTATTAGCGTGGTCTGCAAATATCAATATTAATAAAAGTATAGGCCAAATATTAAGATAAAAATTCTTATTCCGTTTTATCTCAAACACATTAACGACATTTAGGTATGCCACGAATTTTACCAAGTACCTGCGCGCGCGCTTGCCAAAACATTGGAAGAAAAAATTTAATTGGTTTGTTTACTTCAGATGGAAACCTTCGCTTTGTATGTAATTTAATACTACTTTATTCAGACGTAAACACATTTTAGCAGCAAATGAATAAAAACTTCAATAGGGCATTAGTGTTAAGAGTAATTGTTATTAATTTATTATCTACCAGTGACTAAGATGGAAAGTTCAAGATTCACGAAAACACTATCTGTTTCAAAGGAAAAATACTAATAAAAATACTTCTTTATCGCAGAAATGTAAAATTGTATGGTCAAATAGGTATCTTAAAGCAATATCATAATAACAACCATCAAACAATAATATAATATTACATTCATTTTTGAGAAATCATAATATCTGATAGTAATTTTTTTTCTTTTACATTTTCTATGAAATCTCTCTCTAATTGTTTTAATCTTTAATGTCTGAAACCGTTTTCTCAGAAAGATTTAGATTAATAATAGACAGGCGTCGATGACCTTTTTGAAACTAATAAGCAAAACACAGACCATCCCCGGGACAGCTGCTAATGATGATTTAGGACTTGGGAAATGAATTCAACTGCAGAAAAACTTCCGACCTGCGACCTTGCATCATATCATTAATATCGAACAAAACATAACATACAATAATCTGAGCCCAAATAAAATAGCTAGACTACATGTGTCATGTCTATCAACACATACAGCTTAAGAACATGTAAGCACAAATAAAATATTCGTCAAATAAATTTTGAATGGTGGAATGACTCAGGACCCCTGGCGCAAAAGGTATGGTCACTACCAAATGTACCATCGGGCCAATCAATCCAGATAAACTTTCAAAGCGGCTTTTCCTTCAATCCAGGCATTTTGTTCAGGATCAAGCGTGCTGTAAATTGCAAGCAGAATGCGTTAAAGCCAGTGTTTTTGTATACTACATCAGTGGGCAGACAGTCCCGCAGCCCACCTGATGGTAAGCGGTCACTATTGCCTATTCCACCGATGGACACTTCACCAAAAGGCATGCTGCCAGACTGTATCAGCCTTCTGGTGATCTTCGAGCCTTTGATTTCAAGTGTATCTTGCTCCCGATAGTAAAATAAATAAATAAACTGGACAACATCACATACATTGATCTGACCCCAAAGCAAGTAGCGTAAACACTTGTGTTATGGGTATCAGAAACAACGAAAGTTCCACAAATGTATACTTAACTACAAATAAACATCTAGACACAGAACAAACACAATTGTTCATCACTTAAGTGTTTGTCCTGGGTAGGATACGAACCCACGACCTCTGGCGCCATCGGGCCAGTCAAATTAGAGAGTTAAGAGATTAGTAATTCAAAGAGACTTTCCCTTCAATCCAGGCATTTCGTCCAGGATCAAGCGTTCTGTATATTGCAAGCAGAATGCGTTAAAGCCAGTGTGTCACATAATCGCGGGACCGGTCGAGTCGGTAGCAACGACTCTAAATTGCTAACTGCGTCGATGCGTCCGCGCACGCTGCGCCTGATTGCCGGCCTAGCCTACTGTAGTTAGGGCTGGCAAAAGATAGTTTGAAAGAAAGAAAGAAAAAACATTTATTGGCCAAAATAAGATTAAAAAAAAACAAAGAATAGACAATACATTGATACAGAAGAAGATAATATGACACACAAACAAATATAAAAAGTTTATTAGACTAGGGTTTTTAATTTGGTTTTTATAATTTGTCAAATGCTTAGTGAAGGACGAGGGTACACAGCTGATCTAGCATCATTATCATAGTCCTGTGAAAATAATATCCAATAAAAAAAATATTATGATATGGAGCTTTATTTTTTACAAAATTCTTAACACTTCAAAGCTCTTATAATGCTTGAAAGAAATCAAAGCATAAAATTTAGTTCATAAAAAAGCTAACTAATTGTTTCTCACATTTTCTGAGAAACTATCGAGTAACTTGACGGTTCTTTGGGTTAGTTAGGAATACTATAAAAAAATGGAATATTCAAAAAACTTAAAGCCTACACAAGCAGAGGATATTTAAATTCATCTAATGAATGTTTGGCGTGGAGTTCATTACCAAATACGCTATTGAGCAAGTCAGTTCAGTCGGGTACAGATCGACGACCCACACATTCTATGCTGAGATATTGATGTGGATCACGCAAAGAGTAACGGAATAAGGTATTTTGTACTACTCTAACAAGCACAAATGGCCCATGCCATGGGGCCAGATAATGGTAAGTGAAAATAACATCAATAAAAATAACTGAGTTAAAAATTAATGATAAGTATAGGCTACTTGCGATTTACAGTTATTTTTGGAAGACTAAAAAGAAACAAAATATTAAGGAAGAAAACTTTAATTATTTAAATTTAAATAAGCAAATAATTTGAGAATAATCCTCCCACGCGAGAAATTGCCTACAATATCTTAGCTTGATGATAGGCAATTTATAGCTAAGAAACGTAGAAACATTTGTAAATAATTATTAAAAGACATACGCGTATACTATAAAACCACAATATTAAATGTGATCTTAAAAAATATAATATTGAATCTAAATAATTGAAGTAGGGACTTGAAAATTGATTCACAATAAAATATTTTGTGGTTCATTATCTTTTGAATAGAGTAATTTTACAATAAGTGCTGTCATTTCAAAACTTAGTGTTAAAGCTAAAAATCAAGCTAATATCACAAAAATATTACCTAGATAGCATCAAATAAAACGTAGCAACTCATTAGATCAATTGTACGACTAAAGCCCTAATATTACTGAAGTTTTCTATCAACACCGTTTTCCGTTTAATTATTCAAATTCAAATTGATCGATTTATAATGTACATACGTCCTGTTAACATACAGGGGAAGCAATTGTTTGAGGAACAAATAAAAGTCGTCCTTGGGAGAGGTCAAGGCTTATGCTTCACTTTTGTTGATACCGACCAGTAAAATTAGAGTTGTAACCCACGCATTTGATGTTAAAGCGTTCGTAAATTATTTTTACTTTTACTTTGACTCCCAATGCGTTAATTAAAATACGATTATTACCACGATTGAAATTTAATGAGGGCAGAACTTGTCATATTCCTCGTAAGTAGTTAAAGCGATCAATTACACACGATAAACATAATTAGTATGGGAACTCACTACTTAAAGTTCAATTTTAATTGCTGGATTTAGGAGAGTTCTACTGTGGTTATACATTTCTTTACTTATATATTGTTTTATGGATATACCCTTGTTGATTGTGATTTCAGTAATCAATAAATAATCCAACTCTAACCAGTTTTTTTTTTATTTGGTATACTAAAACGAACATATTTTTATTGTTTCAACTCCCAAAGTATATGGGTGCCGTCATATTTTCTGTCGCGAAAGTAGTAAGTATCTGCATTAACGGAAAAAAACGTACACAGCTGTAAATTTGCTGCAGTAAAAATTTTATCAAAAAGTCTAGACAAAAAAATTTAGACAAATTAAAGTAAGGAATCCGTCATGGTCTGAGGTGTTTTTGTTTATATTTACAAGTTCTTTTACCTTATTTTCATAATTTTGAATTAACTGTCCTTGTAACGCATAATATCGTATAACCACAACCCAATGAGCCAGAGGCCGTGGGCTCGAATACAACCTTAGATAAATTATTATGTATGTTTAAATAATTATTTTATTATTCAAGTATATCGACGCCCCCCCCCCCCCCCCCCCGAATAAACGTGCAAGAGCTATAGCACAAAAAAATTTTTTTTGCTTCTTAGGATGCGGGACGAAGTCCTGCACCTTCTTGAATTTTTTGGTAATTTTTTAACAATAAACACTGAAGATATAGCTTCAAATATGGTTATTCTAGGGAAAAAACATGTAAAAACATTACCCGAATATTGGTATATCAAACCTTGCAGTCAAGTTTTATACACGATTATTATTGTTATGTCGTTTACACGTTTCTTCGTGTGAAAAGCAAAACTAAAAACTATCGCAATCATTCATTACACGTTATGGAGGGGTGCGGGGAGTTTTGCGAATTGACATTGCACATTCAAACAGCCGGTCAGGCGTGCGGTGTACAGTGCACTTACACTTATATATTTCTTACCTATTCACACGAATAAACGTGCAAAGGACTATTACTCGATCAGGAATGTTTCTACTACACTAGAATATAATTTTAAAAGGATTTTTTCCGAATTACATGAAAACTATAAATATTTTCCATATTGTTGTGACTTATACTAATACCTAATTTATTTTTCTTTGATTTCGTCATACATTGTACAGGCATATTTAAATACCACGTTGAAATATTAACATTTTTACGTTTTTAATTTCTCCTGAAAAGTTGATGAATTTCCTTTGCACGTTTATTCGGGGGGGCCGTCGATATATTTATATGATATCCTCGTTGATTCTGATTCTCCTAATATGATTGCTTAAGCTACTTACATTGGAGTCAATGAGATAAATATTTATGATGTTGTCCGTTATTTAATTATCTTGTCCAAGTGACAACCCTATCCGTACAGGTGTCGTGTAGTCAGAAAAATCCGGCTGCGCTACTGGGATACGCATCTCTGCCTAGGTAGATGTGCCGTGTAGTTTAACCAGTGATATTCATTTGCTTGTGTTTCAAATATTTGCACCACTGGAAATGTTAGGCCATTTGAGAACATTGTTTTTTTCTTTTTTTATGTCAACGGCGGCAAACGAGGCGGCATCAGGTCGCCTGATGGTAAGCAATCACCGCCGCCCATGGACATCTGCAACACCAGAGAGATCGCTGATGCGTTGTCGGTCTATGGGAGTATGGGGGTGTGGGCCTCCGGCACTCTCACAAACCAGACGAAACACAATTGCTGTCACTATTATTTCACGCTGGTGTTATGTGAGAGGGTGGTACTTCTAAAACAGCATGGCACTACCACTACTAAAGGTTAGAGGTTGGTTTAATTTCTCTAAGTTTTGGACTGACCTAAGAATTGATTGAAACGTTTATGACTTCACATCAAATTCAATCGCGTTTACTTGTTTAGGCTTTAGTAATGCACTTATAAACCCCAAAATATAAACTATCAAACTGCCCATCTAAGCTTTTTGTCAGATTTTTTTGATTTTATGTTGTGGATTTGGCGACTGATATTTATTTATATGATTATTTATCAATAGAATTAGTGTGAAAAAATCATATTTTAATTCGTCAACACTGTTCAATACAAATTGTAAGTATATTATAATCACCATTCAGAGAGCCACTCATTGGCTCCGATGACGTCATTTCAGTTTTCTTAAATATCATTATAATTGAGGTATCTTTCCTTGTCTGACCCCATACTCCAGTACCATGAAGTCATGAGTTCCCGGAGGTTCATTACCTACAATAATTCACGATATTTAATAGTATCAGTTACTATTAGTTTCCATGTTCGGAAAACCAGAACTTTTAGCCCATACTAGGAATTGAATCTGAGTTCACAAGTACCTACTTAGATGTGAAATTGATGCAACGACGCGTCAATGCCTTTGATTTTATAAAATAACTGATTTAGGTACTAACAAAAATACTTCATAAATATTTTATCTATAAAATGGCTCTACCTAGAGTAAACGTTTACAGTTATCCTTATTATTTTAGAAAAATCTGTTTCTAATTTGTCAAATTTTTACAATAAAATTTCAACTTTATGAATAACAACATACATTCTTTTGAGATATATAGACAGATAAGGGAAGGTTACTGTACAACTATATTCTATGGAATTTCAAATTAATGGTCGCTCACATTTACCACGGAAAAATATATCAGTTACCCAATTAAGTAAAATAGTCGTTATTTATTCCTCAAACCACTGCAGTGAGGTCATCATATTCTGAGTAACCTTCAGAATGACAACAGTTGGTCTCGACAGTGTAATTTAAATCACTAGGTTCCGACAACAATTGGTTTTTTGTTTTTTTAATATGAGAATTATAATCATGTATTCTTAAAAAAATTGGGAACGTGCGCCTAAAACAAATTGAATGGTTTTTTCGAGATTCTTTGTGGCATTTGAAAGAGTTATTTGTGGCACTAACAATCTTCACGTTATTAACAAACTTTTAATGTAACGTCCAAAAAGTTTTTTGTTTTTCAATTCGCATTTTCTCTTCTGCCGCAGCTTATAGCGCGTTTATAAAAAGTAATACAATAAAAAACAAAAATTCCGTCACATTTACCTCATTACACTCCTCACCATTCCCTCAGCAAAACGAATACGTAAGCAAAAGTGATTGCTTCATCTACTCAACGTTGGCGAACGCAAGTTATTCATAAATACATTTTCTTTCTACAATTCATAAATCTCACAATTGGAATCTTATAATTAAGTTTTCATAACCTTTAACCTTTGGCCATGAACAGTTTCAAGTTAAATGTTTAGCCGTCCCTCGTAAAGACGGGCATTGTTCTTACGCAAAACTTGTGACGTCAGCGCACGAAATTTGGCGTATTATGTGTGGCGCCCTCGCATTTTACAAGATTCTTTTAGCCATCCGGCCAGCGTTTGGATCGATGGTTAAGATTGCGATGCTATACGATTCAAGATGTGATTTGTTACAGGCGTAGTGCTAAACTTAGTGGGTTCTTGTGGCATGGTAGCAGAACGGTGCGGGGTAGTGTTGTCACATAGTGAACATTTGTGATGAAGACGATTGAAGTTTCCCGGAATTTGACGTAACAAATAAAAACTTCTCCTGTCCCGCTCCCCTGTTAAATTTTAGACTGCACCTGTAGTTTTAATAGACAAGGCGCTGTGATTGAAATGTAGGTTGTGAGTTTTTATTAAGTATGGTTTGTGATAGAGAACTTTTTCACAGTTTGACTGTTCGTCATGATTAAGAATAAACATTAATTTATTTATTGTTGAAAAGGGAAAGAAAGAAAAAATATATTTTAACAAGGAGAAGGAAGCGGACCCTGAGCTCCATACTGGATGCAATCGGCAATACGCTGGGATGATGATGATGATATGACATATATTGCTATTTTAAAGTAGCAATAATTCTTTAGCGTCAGGTATTACATCTGACATTGGAAAGACATTGCAGCTGACAAGCATACTATGGATAATTTTCACAAATATTGCTACCATTTGGTATACGTTTTAGCGTGACTAATAGTTAAGTTACCAATATGTTTCAAACAGGTATTGAAATAAAAAAAAAAACCTGCCCTAACTATAGCGCCACTTTTTATACTCTACGCAAAAACTTTGTGCCTTCTCGTCTGCTATAAGAAATGTCTAGTCCTAGAACTTCTTAATTCTTATATGATCTTATTACTGTAATCCTATCCACATGTAATAATTGCCATTCGTATTCAAAACAGTCATGTTTTATAATAACCGTAACATTAACTAATTTTATTTTCGCATAGTCACTTTTGCATCTACGATATAGATAGTGAAAGCCAAGCCAAACACTTAAAAATGTTAACTGCTTTTTATTCACTAGTATGTAGTGTGTGGTAGTCATGTAAATAGCGATTCTGGTTTTTTGAATTAGTTAGTCAAGATATATAAGGAGTTGAGGACTGTGGGATATTTAAGTTTGAATTCGGTTTGCTAGTTCATTAATGATTCCTATGCGCCAGCAATGAAATGATAATGATACTTTTATTAATTTTGATACCATAAAGTGAAAGAAAATTGTGCTATTTTGGATTTAAAAAATCTTTTTATTTTATATATTAAAACGAATGTATACAACAGGCTTCGCTTTTGTATGCTAATAATATAAAAAGGAAAGATTTGTTTGTTTGTTTGTATTGAATAGGCTCCGAAACTACTAAACCGATTTGAATAATTCTTTCACTGTTGGAAAACTACACTATCCCCGGGTGATATAGGGTACTTTTGATCCATGAAATTTAGGGGGGATATTTGAAAAAATAAATTACACGTGGGTGGAACCGAGGGCGGAAGGCTAGTAATTGAATAAGCCTGCGGTTGGCCTCAGTAATGGCTACTGTAATTGACAAGGCCAAGGTTCGAACTAGCTACCCTAGCTTCACTGGTACCTTGAAACTCTCCAGGGTATACCAGTAAACGAAGACTGGTCGCTGCTTTTACGGGTATGAACGTACCTGAAACAAAATAAAAGATAAGGTTAGTAACAATTTCCTTTAATATTTACAGTTCTATTTTACTTTCATTTTCGTACAAGTGAAAAGAATGATCATTTTATTTTAGGTAGATAATTACTTTCATCAAGTGATGTAAGTATACAATAATAATTATGCTTTTTACAGTCTTAAAATATAAACATAATATTCAGCCATTAAGTTCCACATGTCGTGTTGGCGATAAAACGAAACAAACGCACAAACTTGCAACTACTCGTTCAATATTAGTAGAGATAATGAGTACGATTTTTGTCACTGATCTCGGTTAAAAAGAACTGTCAGTTTCAGTCACAAAATGGAAGCTAAAGATAACTTTACTCGCAAAAAAAGATAATAATTTGACTTAAGCTCTATTACAACATTGATCTCCCATGTACCATAACAGCCAGCTAATTTATAGCTATTAAGCTGCCACCAAAAAATGGCCAACTTAAAATTACTGAAGCGTTGCAGTAAGATCCGTAAACAACACTTATTATGGTATTTTTTGCATTTTTTTTCGAAAAACTATCATATCTGTATAGTTTTAAGGTTAGTTTTATCCGGACAGATTGTCAGAGCCGTCGAGATCATTGTGCGTTCATACGCCTACATATTATGTCCCAATGTTAACTATAAACATGTCGCCGCTTTTCTCGAAGACTATACAAAGTCGAAAAATTTGCGAAATCAAGTTAAATATACAGAAAAACTAATTTTTGTATAGTCTTCGAGAGAGGCGGCGATATGTGCAAAAATAATATAGATACTTTTTAAAAGCTAGGTAAAAATTGGAATTCCAATTGTATCTTTTTAGCACTCGAATATAACAGTTGTTTTGACAATTAGGAACCAAAGACACAGATTACTAAATAGTTACTAATGTAGGAGTAAAACTGTAAGCGATACCAACTATTTAGTAATCTGTGGCGATACGTAAATAGTGATGTAATCTTTTATGTTAAGGAAGACCTACACCAAATGTAGGAAACGTTTTATAAGATGTGACTTTTCGATTACAAAATTCTAGCATTTTATACAGATCTGTAGGTACCCGTAACCATAGGTCTCCGAGCTAGCGACGCGGTAAACGAGTTAGTCCGGAAGATTGACGTGGGTTTACGCATAAAATTGTTATTTTAGGTGTATCTGATTTACCTAAACACGACCTTTAGCTACGTACAGTAGAATTTTGTCTGATTTGGTGTAAAGGTAGAAAGTTGGCAATTTGATTAGACGTCGCAGGTTGGATCCTTTACTTATATTATCTTGAATTAGTTAGAAATATTAGTTGCTCCAAATGTAAAGGCAGTAAGGGAAGAATGAGATCGTTTTTTTTATTCGCTACTCATACACGTTTACTAGGTCAGTTGGCAGACAGGCACGCAGCCCACCTGATGGTAAGCGGTCACTAAGGCCTTTGCCTTGCCATTGAGGGTCGTTTCACCTTGAAGCGTCCCTCAATGTGCTGTCAGACTGTACTCATCTGATCTTCGAGCCTCTGATTTCAAGTGTACTGGCTCTTAACATACGAAAGGAGATTATGTTCTTACCTAATAATGTCGTGGATAAAAAAAATGTCTTCAACCTTAACGAAATTAGTCGAAACTATTTTCCGATACCGTGCTTATTATGCAAATGTGATAGAAAGGCAGGACTGATTTTCATGGACTAATGTTTAGGCATTTAGGTTCCCGACTATGCGGGCGTTGCAGTAATCTATTGCAGAAAGATAATATCATGGAATATTCTAGATACACTTTTGATGGCTCGTTTGTCTAGTGATGTACTTGGCCGAGGTCTTGAGGTACTGGGTTCATTTTCCGGGTCAAAAAGTAAAGTATTAACCTATTAATGTCCCACTGCAGGGCAAAGGCCTCCTCTTTGAAATGAAATTATCGTTACAATGATGGGTACTGGCTTAATAATAAATAAATAAAAAGCGTTCACGGGTCAAAGTGAAGGTTTTTCTGACACAGATCGGGTTTGTGATCAGTCTTGTTTCCCCAAAATTTCTAAATTATTGTGTTTATAAAAACGCCTATGCGTGAAAGAGTTACTGACATCCATACATCCCACCAATTTTATAAAATTAATATTGTAAAATTGAATTACTCAAGACGTACCTAAACGTGTGACTTCTGTACAATATATACAGTCGTGGTCAACTAATTAGGGACGCTATAAGACTAAAACACAAGATCGTCCCTGAAGTCCGAAAAAGAAATCTCTATGAGGCTTTGAAGCTTATAGTAATTCATAACAAGTAATTTGGTTAGTATACCAAATATTTTAAGGCCAGGAAAGCTAATAGCTAGTTGAGATCAATATTTTTTAAATAAATAAATCCTTGCCGCTTACACATCATTGACTTTATGGATGGACAACTAATTAGGGACACGTAAAATTTTAACTGTAAATATAAATAAATGGCAATTATTGAAGTGTTTAGGACATAATAAGTTTTCAATAATTAAAATAGAATACAAACCAAATCATTAAACGTATTTTTAATACCCAGTATGGTTGTTTTTGTTGGTTATAACCATTTGACATCAACGCAGTATCGATGCAATCAAATTATAACAGGTTTCCAAAAAAATTTTTATTCCAAACACCATGAAATGTCCCGTAAAGCTAATTTTTTGTGACAGTTCGTTTAGCTGCACTTTCTTCTTTGCTTCATACCATAAGTGCACTATCGGGTTTAGGTCTGTGCTGTTTGTGGGCCATTCTACTTCAAACACTGACTGTTGCGCTAGGCACGATTTAACAGATTGCGCGGTAGGTTTTCGGTCGTTGTCGTGTTTAAACCTTCCAATAGACTGGTAAGACTTCTTCAGCATACTATAGCATCGTTTCCTTCAATATTCATTTGTATTGGAATTTATCAAGCTTACTTTAAATTATTTTTATAGGCCCCACTCCATGTCTAGAAAAACAGCCCCAAAATTGAATATTGTCGCCTTCATGTTTCACCTGCTTTTTCGTGTACTTTGGATTAATTTCGGACTTTATAAGTCATTACACGTATTTTCTGTATTGTCAGCCATCGAATGAAATAAGATTTATACTGGTCTCGTCAGAAAACCGCGAATTTCTCCATTGAGCAACAGTCCAATATCCATACTTTCTTGCAATCGCCAACGGGCTGTTTTTTTGGACATGGAGTAGGATCTATAAAATAATTTAAAGTAAACTTGATCAATTCCAATGCAAAGGAATATTGAAGGAAACGATGCTATAGTATGCTGAAGAAGTCTTAACAGTCTTATGGACGGTTTAAACACGACAACGACCGAAAACATACCGCGCACTTTGTGAAATCGTGGCTAGCGCAACAGTCAGTGACGGTACTAGATTGGCCCGCAAGCAACCCAGACCCAAACCCGATAGAGCACTTATGGTATAAAGCGAAGAAAACAGTTGCAGCTCATCATACTGCCAGTAAAAGTCAGCTTTACGGGACATTTCAAGGTGTTTGGAATAATATTTCTTTAGACACCTGAAATAATTTGATTGCATCAATGCCGCGCTGATGTCAAATGGTTATAGCTAATAAAGACAACCATACTGATTATAAAAAATACGTTTAATGATATGTTTTGTATTCTATTTTTATGAATGAAGACTTTTTATGTAATAAATACTTAAATAATGACCAGCTAATTCATATTCACAGTTAAAGTTTTACGTGTCCCTAATTAGTTGTCCATCAATAATTAAATTGTGTGAAAGTGGCAATGATTTTTTTATTTTAAAAAAATTGATTGCCACCTGCTATTATCTTTCCTGGCCTTAAAATATTTAGAATACTAGTCAAATTAATTGTTATCAATAGGTACAAGCTTCAAAGCCTCGTAGAATATTTTTTTTTCGCACTGAAGGTACGATCTTATGTTTAAGTGATTGAGTGTCCCTAATTAGTTGACCACGACTGTACATGTCAAGATAATTATATACTAAGCAAAATATATTATTATATAATTAGAGCAAAGGTTGTTAATTCCAAGCATATTTAATTACACGATAATGATGTAGACAATTTAAGTACATATATTAACGATGATGTTATCACTGAACAAAAAATTCGAGAATTAATATTAGGTAGAATTTTTGTATGAAGGCAAACATTTAGCTGAAATCATAATACATAATTATGTTTTGTTATAGGTGCGTTATGTGGGTGTTAAATAATAATTGTTTAAAAGACAGTTAAATATATTAGTAGTAGGTATACAAGTTTTATAGAAATGAAAGATAATAGTTAGGTACCTACTTATTTTAGTAAATTGAATATTTCAATACAGAGTTTGTTTATAGTCTAGTAGTTTTTGTCCCTTACTAACTATAAGGGAATAAATAACAACCAGCTTTCTAATAGCCGGAGCAAGACAAAATAATAAGCAAAAATTAAACATTTGCACATACTACTTTACTATTAATAACCATTATTTTACTAAGAATTTTTTTAACTCTCCGTTTTTGTCTGCAGAAATAAAAATGCCTTAAAATTACCATTATTAAATGAAATAATTATTATTTATAATTAAAACCTTTTCACACAATATGTATTAGCATCTCGTCAGAATATTTAATTGCCGAGGCTATCTCCATACTGTAAGTGGTACAAACACCTCGTATTTTGATATGGCCATTGGCCATATGATAATGTTATACAGAGAAGCGTAGGTAAATTAAAATAAAAACCTTTCACTCAAAACCGAGGGAATCCGGAGAAAGCTTGTACCGTGACGACACCGCAATTGAAACTAATTGTCTTATTCATAGTTTTATTTTTAGAAAATACACGTTAGGCTATATTTAGAATATGTGGTTTGTTCAACAATGGTAATTTTATTTACCTTTTTATGAGAAGATTTTGCAAGGCTATTTTTATATGATTGAAGAATTGTTCTGTTCGTAAATACACGCAATATTATTATACATATAAACACCCAGACCGAAACAAACGGACATGTTCAATCATGCACACAAATGTTTGAACTGCGCGGGGAACGAACTCGATCCCTTGGTGTAATAGCCGACATCTCAACTAAATACCTATATCGTCAATTTATAGATCTATACTAATATTATAAAGAGGAAAGATTTGATTGATTGTTTGTTTGTTTGTATTGAATAGGCTCCGAAACTACTGAACCGATTTGAATAATTCTTTCACTGTTGGAAAGCTACACTATCCCCGGCGAACATAGGGTACTTTTGATCTCGGAAATGTGGGGGGAAGGGGGGATATTTGAAAAAAGAAATTACGCGCGGGTGATACCGCAGTCAAAAGGCTAGTATCACATACACGCGTTCACATTATACATAATACTTGGTGATGGTCGGAGTTGGCTCAGCTAAGTGTTAGTTTATACAAACAATATTGTTTGTTTAGTAGACACACACATAAGTGTCACTTTTTAGGGTTTTGTCTCTTTCTGCAGACTGAACTGAGAATATATAAAACTAGCCTTCAGCCCGCGGCTTCCGAATGCCCTTCAAACGCCGACCAGTCCGTTACCGGTGCATTAACATAAATCATTCGGTATCACTTTCTCACTTCAGAGCAGTATAGTATGCTCTTTTTAAGTATTTTTGTGGTGCTAGGTTTTTTTACAATATTTCTGTACAACATGAAATTAGTGTAAAATAAAAATCCCAAACCCTTCCTACAACGATATGTTGGAGAAGGAATTCCGTGAAATTCAAGTGAGCTGAGAACGATACACTATTAAAACGATTATTTCCATTCAATCCATATCTCACTTAAGGTCGCTTCGCCAGCTGAGTATACATAACATTTATTAATATTATTTTTCACATAAAACGTGGCTCAATTTAACAAGCCAGATTATGTCTTCCTCTTCAAAAAGGCCGTTTAGATTATTTTTCTTAAATATAAAGTTTGACGAGCCATTTGGTGTAATGGTCGAGAAGTCGGCTATTACACCAGAGGTCGCGGGTTCGATCCCCGCACGGTACAAACATTTGTGTGCATGTACATGTCTGTTTGTATCGGTCTGGGTGTTTCTATGTATAATATGTATGTATTTACAAAAAAAAAAGTATATAAGTAATGTTTATCCGTTGTCTGGCACCCATAGGCTATGGGTGCGCCATCTAGCCACAAACTAAGCATTAGCTTGTGCTATGGGCCATAGCACAAGCTAATGCTTAGTTTGGGGCTAGATGGCGCTGTGTGAATAATGTCCAGAAATATTATTATTATAAACCTGGGTCAAACTACATTAAGTTATTTCACAAAACCGCACACTGACACGCGCATAAACTAAAAACCAAAAAGAAAAACCACCATACAATAAAACCTCATCTTTGTACCGCCGCAACCTTGACACGACTTGATACATGAATACATTAAGAACATAGTTTTTCCGCCTCCACGGGCAACGTACAAATGCAAATGTTCCTACTTAAAAACGATACGGCTACGTCACATGCTATCGGTCTCGGACGACTGTTATCAGTTGCGCGTAGACGATCTGTTTTTAGAAATATTAATTCTGTAATAACTACCGTACTATATTTAGTGCGGCCTAGGCTAAAAATACGGCGTTCGAGCAATGACGCTCGGCTGATAATACTAATGTTACTCATAAGAGTCAACGACTCGTGCGATTTATTGTCCGTCATAGGTTATCACGTGTTTACTAGAAAGGTCGGGCTGAGAAAGTTCACGCTTCCTCCTGCTTCTTTCGCAGTGTCATTATCAGTTGTTGCGGCATGTTCTAGCAATGAACGTGCCTATCATGTCTTGATTCCTTTGGGAACTGTGGCTGAGTTACACGAGATCTGTCAATTATTTTGTATGAATTAAAGCCTTCACAAATAACACATTATCTTTTACCATTAAGCCGGTGCTATGATTTTAGAATTATAAAACTAACACATTTAAGCAACTTCGGAATTACGACTTCTGTAAAGCCTAGCTGTCAGAAAAAAACTGTTTTTAATTAGCCATTACCATACTGGGATTTTTACAATTTCTTCTTAATCTCTAAAATATTAACACTCGTTTACCAGAGCTTTATAAATACCACATTCACAATATTTTTTTTAATTGGTTAGCATCTATCGCAATTATTGTTTACTCAATGGGTAAATGAACTCTACTTATTATAAATTATTTGATGTTGCAGAACTCTATTGACGATGGTTGTCACTACCATAATGAGAACTGCATTCTCTTAAGCCTTCTCTTCTTCTTCTTCATTAAAAAAATATCATATAAATTCTGCCTAGGAAGAAATACAAAGTATTACTTTAATATGTTTATCACTGTCCAATCAGAAACATGGGATATAACGAGTCAGTGTCAAATTCGTACGCATCAAAATCTACCACGAAACAACTGATCAAAGCTACAGAAAACGCAACAGAAAAATGGGTACAAAGAGTTACACATTCATAAATTTGTTTTACGGATCGTCACATTAGCGCGACTAATTCACATTACGTTTCCCCAGAGCCAATAAGAGGCATCGCAAATTATGCTCTGTGTGGTCATTGTTCACAAATCGCCGTTCACATTCTTCCGCAGTTTTACCAAAATAACAAATGGCGTTGAAATCTTCGTGAATGGCTACCATTATTTTAGCCCCATTGTGTAATGATGTTCTCATTTGAGCTTCATCGTGACTGTTATAATTAGTTGTAAGTTGCGAAATTCATGACAATTGGAAGGAAAAATAATATTATAACTGAATTCAGGGTAGAGTTGCAAAATCGTTAATTCAGAAATGTTTTCCGGATATCGGTCTGATGACAGCTATCGTTTTGAGAAGGTTAATATTGTTTGTTTACAAACGCAATTGTTTTTTTAACGTTATTTCAATTTCCCATCAACTTGTCAACGTTATTTAGAAAAGTGACGTGTGACTTGTGAAATTTTGTGTAGTAGTTACTGTTCTTGTATTTGTTGTAAATATATCTAGTTTTGTTTTTATGATGTACACAAAGAGTTGTCATTGCGATATCACGTGTAGATTGCAGTGATAAGATCGCGGACGAACAGACAACGTGTGTAAACAAGTTGTAAATGTAAAAAAGTTTAACATTGTCACTAAGGTTGTTCAAGACACGCATCACATTTCAATTGACTTAATTACATGGGACTTTATAATATACAAACTGTTAACTTTATTAGAAATACATATATCTTATTGATTATATATAACGCAAGTCAAATCCTCAAAATGTGTGTCAAACAAGTTTTGACATTTTGATCTGTCATTAAGGATGGATGACCTTTTGTAAGGCACAGATTTTCTTTAAATTTTTGAGATTCATTTTATACATCTTGACTTTAAGGTTCAATTTTAATTGTACATTTTTGGAAATTTTGGTCATTACAACTTTGTAGCAATTTAACAATTCGTAAAACATAATGGGATAGGTATAACCCTTTTTTGCTTCGTATCTCTGTAGCAAAAGCCCAGCAAAAATTGTAACTAAAATATTCACGCCATACCGTCAACGAATCTCACATAATTCACTCGTATCCATCAACTGTTCCAAACACATCACTAGAGACGCGATTATTATTCGATTTGAATTCAGGACACCGCACATTTGCAAGCTAATCGTCGGTTACGCAACTGCCCACTATTCGGGCGAGACTAGCGTTCGTGTCACAAGGCCGACCCGACATTGACCGTGAAACTATGACTTAACGTTACTGGTAAAAAATGTTACGTTTCCGCAAACTAGTCTACGATACAACCAGTGTGCAGCGCGCACTTAGTAAGCGATTGGGACAGGCTGACGCTTTATTAGGTCTGCTTTCCACCAAGGCGGAGCAGAGCGAAGATGGGTCTGGTTGGTGGAAGGACTTTTTCAGAGTCCGACTGGATAGCTACCACCCCCACAGGTGAAATCTGCCACCATAACAACTCTGGCTGTGTTCCGGTCATATTAATGTGGGAGCCAGTACACTTGAAATTCAAGGCTCGAAGATCAGATAAGCCTACAGTCTGGCAGAACACTGAGCGACGCTTCCTAATAAGTACCCCTCAATGGAATAGGCCGCAGTGACCGCTTACCATCAGGTGGGCTGTGTGCCTGTCTGCCAACTGATGTGGTATAAAAAAATCCTCATCGCGATTACAGTTTTCTATAATTGATTCGTTGATTTCGCCGCTTTGACAGAGAAGGCCTAATTCTAGTGTTTTCAATTCTGGTTCGAGCAGATTTAAAGTAATTGTGTTCGCTATTATATTATAACAAAAAAAAGCAATACATAATACATATAAATAAATATCCCTGGACATTATTCACACAGCGCCGTCCAGTCCCGAACTAAGCATGACGTGGTAGACAACGGATAAACAATACCTACATATCTGATCCGTATCTGAACAAAGGTGATGTATAATGATCTATAGGAAGATCTTACAATAATATGATACAGATTTGAAATGTATAATGTGTAATTCTGTAATTCTGCAAACAAGTAAACCGTATTACTTTACAAAGTAGTACGGTACAAGTAGTAAGTATTAACAAGTATTACTTTTTGCCTTTTAGGGCACAATGAATCAGCAAATCATTCAATTCTCTTATGAACATTGTAGTTAACAAATTTGTAGCATGTGACGTCATAGACACGTGGTCTGTACGAATAGCTACTATTGTAACTGCATTCAAGATAAGAAGACTTAATTGCGTTGTTGCAATTATTATCGTATCATTTTGTTTGGTGTTAATTTGGTTAGAAAGTGACAAAGAAAAATGATTTATTTATTTATTACAAAATACTTCAGATCAGGTCAGGTCAGAAGTAGGTACCCTAAACCGACGGGCATGTATGAATAGACTTATGAATGTGGAGGAAGCGAAAGTTGTGTGCCAGGATCGTAGCAAGTGGAATGAGTTGATCTCTGCCTACCCCAGTGGGAAAAAGGCGTGACAGTATGTATGTATGTAAAAAATACTTATCTCTGTTAACAGCTAATTTTTTCCTTGTAATACATAAAATATAATCAAGTCTTTTGGAGTTATAGACACTATAATTATTTTTATATTTCTTTTAAAAATATAAATTTCTGTGATTTAATCATAGTTGTTATTCTAAGTATGCAATAACTGCACGTTTCCTCAAAAAATGAGATTGCGGTCATATTCTTACCCAAAAGCCATAAAAACACTTGAAGCAAATTTCGTATTGTGATAAGCCTAATTCGTACGTAACAAAAAGATACTAACGAACATAATTCTTAATAGCCTTTTTGTTAACATGTAAAAAAATAAGTAACAATGGAATTTACTCCCAAAGAAACACACAAGTTCTTTACACGTAACATTCTTTTTAATTTAAAAGCATGGAAAGAAGTCATTTGGTCAAACGACCGTGTTGGTGTGAGCTCTCTTGTACTTAAATATTTACAAGACAGACAATTGACATGATGGATTAGATAATGACTGAGGTACTGTGTACGTACGTGAAAAGTAGTAGGACTTTAATTAAAAAACGTGGTGGGGTGTATGATTTATCAATGAGGATTTTTACGTACTTACGTACCTATAGTTCTTCAAACAAGCAGTATACTTTATGAAAGAAATAACAGCAATACATATACTCGTATCTTAAAGCGTCTTGGTTTGAAGCTCTAAAATACACATGGTTATTTTTTAATATATATTCTTGCAAATGTGTATGAACAATTTCAAAGCAAGAATTTCTCATTGCTTAAAATATGTATGTTCTTACAAAAAAATACTTCTTTATTTTTTCTTCTATGAATGAATGTAGACCTCAGTGTTTTAATTAGTACTGCAATCATGCTTGAGGAAGATTTTATCATCGATTCGTGACAAGTTTGCAAATCGATGACATTTCAAATACAACTATCGAACATAATAATGCTCTATCAACAAGTCATTAATCAAGAATGTTAGCTTAATAATATTCAAATTTCTTACTATTATATTCACATTTTAAGCAATTTACTCAATCATTGAGTCCAGAAAATTATGTGGTAGGCTATAAGATCATGAAATTAAGAAAATTAAGAGTCTTGTGTTTTTAAACTCACTTGGCATTGGGATCACGTATAAGAAATTATAAAAAATTATTGTAAGTTTCTTGTATGGCACATTCTGTTATTTTAACTCAATTTCGAAGGTGTTTTACAATTCTGCTTTCCGGTAATGGAGGTGCGGTACTTTTCGAATTCATAAATATAGGTTAATGTAGCCGGAATCTAGAAATCTCTATAATCTATCAGCATTACAAATCCACACCGACTCTTCGTGTCTTTTAATAATAGCGAATTCAAGTGAATATGAAGAAAACGCGCCAAGAATCCCACTACCGTTAAGTGCACAAAAATACATTGTGACTAAAAATAATATTTTAAATTGAGAGTTAAAAATAGACGACCCAGAAGCCCAGTGGTCGAGGCAATTGTCCCAGCGACGATTAAGTAGTTTTAATTAATAAAAACTTCTCATACTTGCGCAGGCGCCGGGATGAGATACGCAAACTATTTTTATCTAGTTTTAAGCTCTTTAAGTTAGTATTTTGCATGTTTTTTTTATGTCAGAGGTGGTGGCAAACTAGCCAGCGGGTTGCCTGATGGTAAGCAATCACCGCCGCCCATGGACATCTGCAAAATCAGAGGGATCGCTGATGCGTAGGGTGGGCCTCAGACACTGTCACAAACAAGACAAACACAAGAATATTACATTTTGATTTTCAGAAATCTTCACTTCGTCTATGAAGAAACTCTTATCTATTAAAGATACTTCAAGCAGCAAGAAGCATCTCTTATTGTACTTTAACATTTTAAGCTTATCTGATTTACGAACCTTTTACTTTAAGTGTTTGGCTCTAAAGTATTTTCGTATAATAATTAGGGCTATAAGTGCTTAAGGTGAATATTAATAGTTATTGTGAACAATAGGAATTACCTATTGGCAGCCAGTTTAAGTCTGAAATAGTCCTGTCGCTAACAGGAATTGCTAAATACAAAGAAGATTTCTTTGATATTTAGATGAATGCGAAAATCAAACGATCATAGAGTCATTAGATCTCGTTGAGCATGTAAATAGGTCACCTGATGGTAAGTGATAATAGCTGACCGTGGGCACCTGCAGTGCCACCAGAGAAGCGTTTTGCTCTGAGAAAATAATGTACTTTACTTGCTTTTTGCAGGATTCCATGTCGTATTAAAATGAAATGAAATAAAATTCAGCTAATAGATTTTAAAAAATACTTTTGCACGTCATCTTTTTCTTCCCTCCCAGCACTTTGAGGTCAGTGGCCTGCTAAGAAAAGAAGTGCCGCAAGAAACTCAACAGTTTGCCTTTTTTTAAAATAATGTTTAGGAACACTGGGGTTGTTGGTTCCATTTGGTCAAGAATCCATATGGTATGGGTGTTTCTACAATCTACCTAACAGACGTTTATCAAACATACAGTTTTCTTGTAAGTGCAACTGTAATGTTCTAACATTTCTCAACATTTTGATGTCACAATCATTGTTCCAACTGGGAGTCTGGGAGTCTGGGAGTCATCAAAATACAATTTAGCGTGGAAGCAATTTCGTTTATTTTTGCTTCAAACCTTATGCGTGGGGCAAATTATTTGAAACTACGACTGCCTTTAGTCAATGACGTAAATTAAATTTCGTAATAGATTTTATATTCGGTTGTATGTACTAGCCATATTGATTAGTTTTTTCCTTCACAATTAGGTCAATTGAATTAAAAATCATTTGGGGTGTTTGAGGTTTCGCGCATTTAACATAGCACATTGTATTTATCTGGTGCGAAGGACACATTTCGATCGAAAATCTTAATCATGTTAATAGGTACTTTAAAGAAGGAAGTTACGTCAAAACATCCTTTGGATTCTCAGCAAGCAAATTAGTCTCCATACCGTGCGACCTTCGAGACTACGGCCAACCAGCCGAAACACATTTAATTATTCATTATTCCACATTAATTTGTATAAACCTTGTTATTCTGTTCTTTCAGCTCGATTCTTGTTTTGAATTTTAAACAGATTGACGTGGAATCAAGTCAGTTTTTGTGATGGGAATCCTTCGTCACAAAGATCTATTAACAAGAGTTTAAATATTATTAGAAAAAAAAATGCTATCGGCTTATTAAGGTCCTACTTCAAGGTAAGGCTTCTTTCATTAATAATAATGTTACAATGACAGATATTTAACTTAAACACTACGTTTGTCGTTGATAACCACTAATTCAGACTACATTTTAAGTAAGTACAAAAAAGCTGTAACAGAATTCGTTTATGCTGTTATTAAAAGAGTTACTGTCGCTTTACGGCCAGTGACAAGCAAAAGCTATGCCGATTCTTGTGAAACTGCCGCTATAGCATCTAAAAGGCACTGTGGGATTTAGTGGGTACACCTGCACTCTGATTAAGGGCTTTCCACAAAACTAATGTTGCCGACAAATATAATTAGAAAATACTTCGTTTCGAAAATCCCCTAATATTCGTCATCTTAATGGTACTCCGTTTAATACGAAATATACCGTATTCTCGCTATAGATAGAGTAACCTCATTTGCTACTGGCAATGGATTTATTCATCACTGCACTGGCAAATACGTGGTTTAGTGTTTATTCATTACTTCCTGCATATTTGAGGAAAACTAGCATGCCTAGTTTGTGTCAATGTTGCAAACATTAACGGTAGAATGATGTTAGTCTGTTTTGATAAACGGTACCAATATATTTGACTAAACCTAAATTAACTCTTAATTGGCTTGGACACGTGGAGAGAATGGGAGAGGATCGAGCTACCAAAAGTGCTTATCTGGGACGACCAACAGGACGCCGTCCTGTGGGTCGTCCAAGATATCGCTGGAGGGACGAAGTCTCCAAGGACCTCACGGCACTAAACGTGCATGATTGGGCGGAATTGGCACAGGACCGAAAGAAATGGCGAGCTTTGACGTCGGAGACCAAGACCCATTTCGGATCGCTAAGCCAGCGATCTATGTTCACCGGGGATAGTATAGTGTAGCTTTCCAACAGTGAAAGAATTATTCAAATCGGTTCAGTATTAAAATTGTTATTCCCGCAGGAATGAGACGTTTCCCGTAGAAATTTTATAGCCTATGTCCTATTCCGGGTTATAAACTATACGTGTTCATCTTAATCCGTTCAGCCGTTTCGGCGTGATTGAGTAACAAACATCCAAACATCCAGACTTTCGCATTTATAATATTAGTAAGATAAGATAAGATACGGTCACTTTACTGGAAATGTACATTGCAAGAATCCGAATAAACTAATACATAAAAATAAAATGTATTATGTATTTTCTATCTTTTTTGTTGCGAAAGCGTTGTTGCTCCGTAGCCGCACAAGCTAACGCTTCAAGCCGTGTAGCCTAAATACGTTTGTCCCACTACCCACTTAAACCCCAGTTTTCCCTTTCCACCTGAAATGGGTATGTGCTGGTGCCTTGCTGCAACGTAGATCTTAGTTGAGTCATCCTGATTTTAAATTTCGCAGTCCAGTTTTATAAATCAACCCGGAATGGTAAAGCGACTATCGATATTATGTGTCATGTTTCCATTAACCTCATTTTAAACTTTCTCGATCTTTCTTCATCTTGAATTCAGACGTGTTTTCAGATTTGTGTTTTGTTATATTTGATACTACTTTTGTCTAATATACTACATAATAATCTTGATTCTATCGTCGTTAAGAGACCTAAGATTATAATAGTAACATAGATTTGTATGTGTCGATAATTTGTGTGATATATGTATAGTGTATTTATACAACGAGCTAAAATCTAGGATATTAATACGAGTACTATTTTCACCACTATCTGATTAATAAATCTATCAGTTATCATTAACAATGTCTTCTTTTTTGAGAACTGACAAAAGAGTCAACATCTAAAATCCCGGTCGCCATCGAAAATATTTCTGTTTGTATAATATCCGGAATTCATCAGACAGTGAAATGAAATTGTCGTGACTTAGCAAGTTTTTGTCTTGTTATTAGAATATTTGTGTTTTCTTTACTACACGTTGAGATAACACTCTTTATGCATGATCCAATGGGCCCTTTATGGAGGTCTAACGGTAGTTGCTTAACATAATAACCAGTCAAAACTTGGATACTGGTCCGTAACTCGATTTTAAAGCAATTTGTCTCGCTTAAACATAACTTTTAAAATTGAATAAAGATCTTTCCTTAAAAAAGAGTATCAAGTAATATAGCAAAGGTTTTTATCATTGATATCATCGTTATAATGATAGGTGCTGGTTTGTTCTCAATGCTTCCCAAATGCGAATTTACAACCATGAGTTGTGCTCCACACAAAAATGTATCCCGCAATCAAAATCTGGTCCTCGTAATCACGTAGGTATCTGACACTTAAACGGCTAGCCCAATGCAACTTTGGGAAGTGAGCTATGCTCGCTTCCGTGAAGGCCGTGGAGTTTAGTCAGTTCCCCCTAACATAGGGCAACTCTGACATAACCTCAGCTGCTCCCCCAAGCGGCTGGGGTATCCATAAAGGATTTCTCCACTATAAAAAAAAAATGTGAAGTAGCATAAAATATATAAAAAAAACGGTTCGATTCAAAACGCAACCACTAATTGTGATGACTACAAGCGACAATCCGCGTCACAGTCAAGGTTGGACCCGAGGAAGTAGAGACAATGCGTGCGTCGTTTTCGCAACGGCAACCCGGCTAAAGGAGGAAGTCTCCCATCACCAGCATATCAACGTTAAACTTGAAAAATTAACCTTATAACGTCCGCGTAAGGTTAAGAATTGTTAATGCGTTTATGTATGCGTTCTCTTAGATTTTGTCGTCTTGCTTGCGCATGAACCGCTCTTGCGAAGGCGTGGCACGTCAAGTGTATTGTGTGCTAATGCGGTACAACTAAATAATTACTTTCAGCTATCTCGGTTATCCAATGCTACTGTTTTTCGAAGTGTAAAGTCAAGGTGTTTGGTAGCTATTACCACAATCTAGTGTCGAAGTTATTTGCCTTTTTACGTGTATTTTGCGAAATAAAGATTTATGTTAGTGTAGTTTCATGGAAATTACTTTTAATTGATTAAACATTAAAGTTGTAACCACCACTTTTAAGTATATACTTACTAAGTCTTTGGATGAATTTCTCAAATTAGGTATATCGTCAGTTAAAATTTTAACGAAATTATTTATTATCAATGGAAGAAACTGTTAAAACATGTGCAATGTGCATAATTGTTAATTTAGTATCACAGTTTTAACTTTTAAATGTAAAATATTTTGTCTAATTGATTCTCATAATATTGATTTCAAATCGAGATGATAAAATCGTTCCAAAATTGTGTTTAATCGAGTAACTTTACACGATATTTTGACTTACCTACGAACTTAAAATAATTATATTTTATTGTATATTTAAAATCTCACGGAAACATTATGTTTAATTACTCAAAAAATATTATGTAATGAGTGTCTTCTTGAATGGTAGAGCGAGTAAAGTGTAGTGCAATAAAATCATTATTATAATTTATTACAGTTATTTAATTGCAACATAGCACTTAATAGTATTATGAACCTGCTACAGGCTTTTATAAGCTAATTAATTATGATCATTCATATTTTTTGTTTCCTTTTTTACGTTTACAAGTTGCTTACAAAATTTTCTTCATTGTATATTCGTTTCAGCTGGTCATCTAATATATTTGTTACGCATTTTTTTTTATTCCGTGGTTAATTCCCGTGTAATAATTAGTAAGCAAAGGATTATTTCTTGATAAGCTTCATAGGATATCAATATTATTAAATGCAACATTCTAATTTCTACTCAGATAAATCAAATTGAAGTGTTTGTAAAATATATAAAGTGCATGAACGTACAAGGGGATCTATGTATAACAAAACGTTCATTCCCGTTCGTCTCACCAAGCTTCGTCCAAAAGCAGTTATTTTTTTCTAGGTAACTCGTGAGTATCTCTGGCAGATCACATCTTGGAACGAAGTTTTTTTTTATTATGGAAATGTTATGTGACATCTGATGGAAAATTACAAGGCGCTTACGTTAAATTAAATTTACATTTAATGTGTAGAATTCGTCACGCTTGCCACCATAACTGGAGGTCTTAAAGGAGTCGGGCGAACATCCATAGAACGTTGGGCCTTGATTTTTTATGAATTACACTTACCGATTTACTATTATTATGTAGAAAATGAAGTAATATTCCAAATACACTACAATTTATAAATCCACTCCCTGGGAAAAAATAGTTATAGGATGATTTTGATTTCTACAAAAATAACCCCAATTGTCGAGTTCACTGGATCCGTTGTAAGAAAAGCTTAGGTCGTTTGTTTTAGCTGAAACCGTCATTTAAACGTAGTGAAAGTCGTCAAATATTAAACCAAGCAATCCAACAATAACGACAAAACAAAATTATTCACATATGTTATTCAAAACAAACAGAAACGAATGATTGACAGACGTTGTATGACATTTGATTTTTTTTTGACTTTTCTGTTGCCATAATTTTTTCAGAAAATTATCGTGCCTCTATTCTAAGCTGTCATTTGTATGGAATCTGCATGGAATCTGATCGGAAAATCAGTATTTAAGTATCTTAACTAGCAACATTATTATTATTCTACCGGACGTACTATGCACTATGCACATAACACACCGGATGCACTACAAAACCAATAGTATTTTCATTTATTAGATTATATTTTTATCCCGGGGTAAAAA
The DNA here is from genome assembly GCA_949319885.1 of Mecyna flavalis. Taxonomy (NCBI): domain Eukaryota; kingdom Metazoa; phylum Arthropoda; class Insecta; order Lepidoptera; family Crambidae; genus Mecyna; species Mecyna flavalis. The sequence continues at coordinate 17,448,963 of OX439426.1, forward strand.
TATTAATTAAAATTGAATTTAAATATTAAAAATCTTGTAACGAATATTAATTATATTTTGAATAGTGGAACGAACGCTTAAGATCGAGCCCATTTCTGCCGATTTCCTAATATTTACTAATAAGTCTGATTTGTTATACTATAGCCTATCATAACTGTGTATTCCAGCATACATATTTTATATTATATATCAAGGCCAAAGTTGAATGTCACTGGTCTAACTAGAAGCCTAGGTTGTTTCGGTACAGCTTTGGCACACTGCACGGAAGAATAACTGGTTCCATTACGTCAATCGTAAACATCCTTGATACACGTGTTTCAATATCATTTACACATTTTCGACGTTACGTTTTTTGTTTGTGTGAGTTAATTTATCTTTTGGCAGAACTAATCCATTGAGGGATAATTTTTTATGTGATGTTGTCCGATATTTGAATTTGTTTTACAGTAAATAAGTAGTCGATATTTGTTACTTGCTTCGCTTAGTTTGAAGTTATATGCCGCATGTAAGAATTGTGAAACATACGCTATGTGAGAAATATTTAGTGTTGTTTTTCGATTGTTTCAAAGAAATGGTTGTGGTGGAAATTTTTGCGGGAATTTTTTTATAACATCTATGTATTTAAATATATTCATTTATAAAAAACAAATCACAAATGACGTTGCACGAGATAGTTAAACCGAAAAGAACATGCAAAATGATATGGAAACAAACCGATACTTTGTTATCAGTAACAGAAGCAAACGCCCGAAACTGAAAGGAGGTGGATATCCGATAATCGATGATAAGCGACTGATAATAAGTGAGAGAGCGGCTTTTGATAACAAATGATAATATTACGTAACGATATTTGCCACATGAGCGACAGTAAATTGATAATACACAACGTGTCCATAGTTTTCTACAAAATAAACAGAGAACAGGGCAGACAGAAGAAGAAGATTATACAGGTTAACGCTTGGTTAGTCTGTCTGGTTTGAGTAATTGGCGGGTTCTCGGAGACCTATTTTTTCGGTAAAGGATTTTTTTTTATATTTGGACTAAGCTAGCACTTGACCACAAAGTTGCCTGATGTTAAACAACTATGCGGTCTACGATGGAGCGCGCTTGCTTAGGAAAAGCCCGTTCATTCTGGCCTTGAAGAGCCCCAAGTTGTATTGCGTAGGAAAGACAGATCCCGGCAGAGAATTCCACTCCCGCGCAGTCCGTATCAAGAAAGATGAAGCAAATCACTTAGTTCTTACGCGCCGCGGTATCTCCACTATATACGGATGGAGTCCCTGACCGAGTCTAGTAGTTCGATGATGGAACGTAGCTGGATATTGCTTTTGAGCGCCCTAACCGCGAGCTAGTGGTCGTGTGAGGGACTGGCGACTAAAGACGTCCCACTACTGGGTTTCCCTACACCCCCGAAGGTGCCGAGCTTGTGCTCACGTTGTGGCGATTGACCAACCCCAGATTTCGGAGATTTAGGTATAATTATCGGTTTGGCCAAAATTTGTTTAGGTCTGTGAATAGCTTTGGTGCTTTGGTTAGAGATTATTCAGCAAGCGTGGTGATTAACCTAGTACTGACTTGATTACAATGATGGACGTCTTTGCTACAGATTTATCATAGCCTTACTTTTCATGTGTACGCAAAAAAAAACAGACTGACTGAATAAAGGAATGCCTGCATGCACAAACTTATCGTTATCCTTGACAAATATCTACTACACATTTTAAATACATTCTTGTTTCTTGCTTTTCGTCTCACGTGCTTATTTATACTGTTTCAGCTGGCAGACAGACACGTGACCGTGTGATAACGTGTGTAAAGAAAAAAGACATACTTTAGAACGAATTTTCGTCTACGCAAATTCCGTTAAAGGCTTTGAGATGGAAGATGGTGATTTTTTACTGGTTTTTTTTTTTTGTGATCTTACTTAAATATTTTACTTCTTACCGTTCACCCTTTTTTTTTAAAGCTTAACTACACAAATTATTTTATTTTTATGGATAAAAGAGATTAATGTATTTAATGATTTAATACGTTCAATCAAATAATAATTATGTTTTCTGATGAAGTTCGAGATCGGTTAGTGTTGAACCGAGCAAAGTTAATTGAATTCAAAAATATTATAAAAAAATATGTAAGAAAAATATTAAAAGCAAATGAGGATATTACTAATTACTAAATCCATATATTTTTAAACGTGTGCCTGTGTAGCACAACGTGGACTGAACAGAACAGTGCCTCTTAGGGTGCGTCCATATGCTGATTTGTTTATCCTATTGATCCTATCATAACTTATAAGCAATTTTGCGATATTGCTAATACTTTTATCACTTCCGCATTGATAAAATTTACTTCGTAGGACTGATATGACATCACGTTTTAAGACGGCATATGAATCGTTATCAAATAATTGTTATTATAATGATACAATTGTCATTACTGAAATGTTAGTACTCTGAAGGGGGTCAGTGTATTTACAATTACTATTTTTAATCCATCTTTAAAACGGCTCGTTCAGTGATTCGTCCCACAAATTAGTATTATGACAATTCAATTTGTTACTCTTCTACATAAATTATAATGTTTGTTGATGGATCACACATGAACCAGCTTTACCAATGTTGTATGTCATTTTTGGCAAATGAAAAGTGACTATCCAGTTTTTTCTGGTTTTTTTTTTTTTGATAGATAACTCTGTTTAATTGTCGACTCAAGTGCTTTTTTGAAGTTTACATTGAATAATAATGTTCATTTTGATTGAGCTTTAAGTGGAAGCTCTAAGATCATATTATGTAAACTGTAGCTAAGTAGAATCTATAAATGAAGACGATTAACAAAACGAGCCCATTATAAAGTTATAGGAGCCAGTTGAGGTTCTACACTTACAGAAATTAGTATCAAAGTAATTTAGCTAAATGCATTGAATGTACTTTAGTAATTTCCCGTAAACACAACCCTTCGTGGGAGAATCAGCAATGGTTCAGTCAAGTTCGGAAACAAGTTTCTTCCACTTTGTTCATTAGGAAATTGTAGTTACCTACTTTATATGTATAAGAGTATGTTACATAAATGTTAAAATATATATGCTAACTAAATCTAATGTTGTTGAGCTCTGGTTTGACTAAGCACTAAGACTAAATTTTTCCCAATTAGTATCGTGTTGAATACAAAGTTTTCTTTTTTTTTTATTGCAATGTGTAACAAAACAAGACGAGCAGATCGTACACTTGATGGTCAGCGCCACGTCTGCCCTCAGACAGTTCAGTGCCAAACAGTAACTAATCATTCTTCTTTTTCCAAGATAAAAAGTAGTTTAGTCGCAAATTACACGTCGTTTATGTGTGATCCTATATTCTACATTTGCGTATTTTTGACTATATTTAACGTTATTAAAATTCGCTTTTGGTTTTCTTTCGTTTTCTTAAATATTCATATTGAACATCACATTCATTTCAACAGCGACATCAAACGAAGATTGAAGGGCATCCAAAGAAAAAGGTCTTTACGCAAACCGTTATTGGGTTGAATAAATTCAAGCAATGCTTGTATCAATCCATACGAACACGGGCATCGCTTAACAGTCCCGAGTCACGGAAACGTGTGGTAATCACGAATGACGCGACCCGACCGGTAAGGATGGGAATACCGAAATATGACCGGTATTTTTCCTGTATTTGCCACGACTGTTATTAACAAATATGTTTTTAATACTTTCTGACCGCTTCTGTGGAACAGTGGCTATGCTGCTCGGGTGTAAAATCCGGATCCAGTCGTGGGCTCGATTCCCGTCTTGGGTCTAGTTGATGGTAGGACTATTTCAGAATTTGACTAGCTACTTCAGTCTGGCAGCACATTGAACGACGTTTCCTGGTGAAGTGTCTCTCTATGGAATAGGCCGCAGTAGCTGCTCACCATCATGTGGGCTGCATGACTAATGTATACCAACTGATCCATCATAAAAAAGCGCTGACATTATTCTAAGCACTGCTTATACTGTGATGACTACACAGACGTTGTTTAGCACAGCTCGTTCTATAACCGAGTGATAAATTCTACTAATACACTTTTTACAAGCCCCAGACTAATAAAATACAAACAGACATACCTACTTGTTCATGCAATACATGTTGTAATAATAGTCATAATAATAATAGTCAATAATATATTCACACACATAATCGTAATGATATAGTTGACATATCCACCATCATACTTAAACAGTCGTCAAATGGCTTATTAATATTCCATATCTCCTTCATTTATTACCATAATTTTAAATAAATTGATTTTTTATAACAATTTTAATAGAAGAATTTGTTCTAACTACCATTAATATTGTTCGTTAAAAGAAGAAATAGTTTTATTTTTCAAATTAACCTTATGTAATATCTAACACCAATTCAAGGTTCGAATGCATAACCATAGCTGCAGTTTCTAAGTGTCACCTGCAAGTGAAGCCAAACACTGCAGTAGAAACGTGTTCATGTATTTAATAGTGCGTGAAATTGTAAAGGCATTAGCACTGGTAATTCTACTACAATTTCTGGAGTGTAGCCAAGAATATGTTTACTTTTTATACGCTATTTATCATTTTGAGTTGGTCATAAGGCGTACCTACCTACTAGATTTTGAGTAGAAAGTAGACACACAAAAAAGCGTTGCTGTGTTAAATTACTATTGATTTCAATGACAAGTTCATGATTTTCTGTATTTGTCACCAATTTTTAGTGATCATATTATGATACCTCATCTTACGGAAAGATAAGCATTATACAAAACAAAATTAAAATCAGCTACAATGCTTTATAACTTTCATAAGAAACTTTCATACCAAATCTTCAACTACAGAAAGTAAGCACTCCACCCTTTTTATCAAAAGCAAAGAATGAGGTAGATAATGTCACCTATTATTGCCATCCTTTTCCAACTCAATGCCGCCTACACAAAATCCCAACCATTCGGTATAACCACAACCTTACCTCTCCCATCCCTATCGGTCATGAATCACTTGACATTGAAACCGCATGAATACAGCTGAACAGTCAAATTTGAGGGTGTTACTAGGGCGCAACCATCGATCCCCTGGAAACGGGGTCGGTCCACCCCCTGACCTTGGGCGAAAGGGACCGAGGAACTCCGAAAACTCCCGAAGCATTTTCATTCATCGAAACCGTCTGATGCCACGGTTTTGTTCGTCGTTTCTTTCTTCGTATCGCTTGGTTTGACAGGTAAGAACAGTTTGTATGGGAAAATATTGTATTGTAATTTTTAGGATTCTCCTCGCAATTTTTCCATAATATTTTCTCAACGTTTAAACCTGCCCTGGACTTCCACGAATATTTCAAGACTAAAATGAGTCAAATCGGTTCTGCCGTTCTCGAGTTTAGCGAGATTAACGAACAGAAATTCATTTTTATTTATAATATAGATAATTAAACAAATGAAATACATTATGCAATACAAAAAAATAGAAAAAGATAAAAATACTTTTAAAGAATATAAAAAAGTTGAGGTTTTCGACTTTCGTCCATGGGGAGGTCCCTAACACTTGCCACGATTCCTCGCTTGAATTTTGATGTGGGAAATGTGATACAAGTTTTAATTACGTTTTGTTACGCTAATTGCGTTTGTCTGTGTGGAATCGTAATTATTTTATTGCGCCGAAAAAGCGTTTCGTAATGCGGAAAAACTTGGAAAATCTTTTGCGTCAGAACGCTTAATGTTTATGCTACTTTTTATTGGTGGAAAATTCCAAAGTGTGTTAAATGATTTAGCAGTGTACAATTATATTTAATTACATAACAATTAATTTTGAGAAAAGTATGTTTAGGAGCAGTTTCTCTGGCGGGTAAGACCGTAATAATTTTTTTGCCAAACAAAAATGTGGCCTCGCTTTTTAAAATTGGCTAAAAACAAAAACATCAAAGTATATTAAAAATAAATTATCAGCATTTTTTTTATCTGTCAGTGGTGAACTGGCGACCCATGTATAAGACTTTATATTTGTGAGTGGTTGACCAAAAAGGGACCTCAAGAAAAAAAAAATGATTTCGAGTACGTAAATCGCGTTTGAAGTTTCGTGTTTTGTTATAGGATGTACTTAATTGAATTGCTGTTCGTTAGTCTCGCTTAAACTCGAGAACGGCTGAACCGATTAGACTTATTTTAGTCTTGAAATATTCGTGGAAGTCCAGGGAAGGTTTAAACGATGAGAAAATAAATGAAAAACTTGCGAGGAAAATACTAAAAACGACAATTTATGTTCCCATACAAACTGTTTTTACCTGTAAACCTGTCGTTTAAATTAATATGGTTTATATTAAGAGGTACCTAAGTGAAAAAAAGTTCACCGGGACCTAATTTATAAAGAAAAAAGATTTGCTTGCTTGTTTGTTTGTTTGTATTGAATAGGCTCCGAAACTACTGAACCGATTTGAAAAATTCTTTCACTGTTGGAGAGCTACACTATCCCTGGGTGACTTTTTTCCCGGAAATATAGGGGAAAGGGGGGATATTTGAAGAAAGAAATTACGCGCAGTTGAAACCGCAAGGCGGCCGATAGTCAAGAACATAAGGGCCTCGAACTAAAACAGTCGTTATGTTTGTCACATGCTTTATGAACATTCGAAACAAATATTAAATCAGACTCAGCGAAAATGCTTTACAAACAGCAGTGGAAATACTACCGTTAATTAATAATAGAAATGCAACATTTCAAAACAAGGTAATGAATACAATGCAGGGTCACGTTATCAATACTTGCTAATATTTACTGACCTTTGAAATTTCCTGCATATCCAGGAGTAATTAGATTGTTTTACTTAACATTGTTAATTAGATAAAAGAAATCGTGCAAATATTTGGTGAATTTAATAAGGGTTCTAAGGGTTTTACTACTGTCATGTCACACAAGCTCGAGATGATTTTTATGGCAGCTTATGCTGTCTCTTTTTTCTATTTTCCAAACAAAAATGAAGGCAGCATCATTTTTCATTTATCTGTCAGATAACTTAAATAATACTAAGTATACTTTTTTCTATTTTAAAAAAGAAAAATTAAACAGCGTCATTGTTATCCCACAGACAGATGAAATAAATCGCGAATTTATTTGACGAGGCATTTGGTGTAATGGTCAAGAAGTCGGCTATTACATCAGAGGTCGCGGGTTCGATCCCCGCACGGTACAAACATTTGTGTGCATGATTTGCATGAACATTATAATTATTATCTGTTTGTATCAGTCTGGGTGTTTTTATACATAATAATGAATGTATTTACAAAAAAGTACATAAGTAATGTGTATCCGTTGTCTGGCACCCATAGCAGAAGCTTATGCTTAGTTTGGGGCTAGATGGCGCTGTGTAAATAATGTCCAGAAATATTTATTTATTTATTAGCCGTCAGTGGCAAAAATGACCATTAATTTATTTAGGAAAACGACCTACAGTGTCATACCTTCGTCAGCGAAATATTATTAAGCAAAAAGTCAATGACACCTTAAACAACTACACTACTGACACCTACTCTGTTTAGTTAGTTCTGACATCAGTCAGCCAGACGTTGTTTGTCTGAAAAAAAACAAAGAAAATTATAGCCAAGTAATCTCATCATCAGCTTCTATCATTTTGGGTAAAAGATACCTATCGAACGGATTATAGTTTATATTCCGTCCTTTTTAATGTCTAAACGGTAAAAGGAGTTTGTAGTTATTTTCTGCCATCTTTTATCCCGGAAATGGTATTCTTCACTGTTTCATCTTCGTTCTTCACGTTAAAATTCCAAATTAGAATTTTTAAAATGTTAAAAATACATAAATCAGACGTTGCCAGTAATCATTTACTAAAGTTAAAGCCCGAAAAACTTAAAAAAAGGAATATAAATGACTTTTGCCGTCTCATATTTCTCGCTCGCATTACCAGATCTACATAATCGCACCGTTACCGCACTAGGTATTTGCTCAAACACTATCTTTGTGGCCCGTATTCATTAGTGAACTTGGATGTTATCGCGTGTCGTGGCTAATGGCGGTATATCAAATATTGACTGTTTTGCTATCGCGTTACGTCATCCAGACCGCCCGTCAAAGGCCGTGCTAAGAAACGCGACAAGCTGTAGGCTTGTGTCCTACTCGTTCATGTCCGATTAAGGGAATAGTTCATTCAACTGAACGAGTACGAACTATTCTCTTCTGATCGTTCAAATCGGTCTTCTAGTACATTTCATTCACCATAGTTAAGCGACAACGGGATCAAATGAACGACCGACCGATTACGGGTGACTGAGCGGTGGGTGAGAGAGAGAGAGTTGAAAGATCAGAGACGCTTGCGTGTGAGCGTGATGGACGATGTACGAGTACGACTGATTTGAATATTAGCCTGTTCAGATAAGATCAGGATAATTTTGTTTGTTTTCTTTAGCGAAAGTGAATTAATTAATGTAAGTGTATGTATCCATTTTAAGCGTTTATTCTACTTTATATAAATGTTAAGTGGATGTGTGTGTGTGATATATTAAAATGACAGTCCTAAGCCTGCAAAGTATGAAGGGAAACAAATATGATCCAAGCCTCCCGGTCCGACTGATGTCATAGTGATCACTGAACTAAATGAACTAATAGTACTAAAAGACCGAACTAGTACATTTGAACGATTGTCCTAGTTCGGAGCGTTCCGTTCAGTGACCGAGTAAGAACAAGCCTAACAAGCTGCCACCGTTTACAATAAAATTACAATAATAATGGTGTAAGAATTCACCTTCTGACGACCGTTTATTGTAATTTATTTATTGATTTATATTTTAGTTGTATTATAGCATCAAAACATTATGCAGCAATCATGTTCAGATTTATGATTGCGATTCGGTAATAACTTATTCTTCAAGACTACTTTATGATAGAGAAAAAGTAAAACAGTTTGGCACGAAACCGAAGAACATTGGGATAAAAAAGCTACCCTGCTTCTTATAGACACTCTGTATTATCTATCGCTTCTCAGTCAAACACTGACCAAAGAAAAGTAGGCGGCTTTAAAAGTAGGCGTGTTTTGAGTAAAAGCAACAAGGTGCTTATTGCTGTAATGAGAATGAGAGGTCATGGCTATGGTGATAATTAGTGCACCATGAATCACACTAATTATCAATAATTTGTTTTATATTTTTATTGTATGATAACATTGTTAACACTGATGGTAGTTATTAATATAGATAAAATGAGATAGATTCTAAGGGAATTGCCTTCTAAGGGTTGCCCATCAATTGTCGACCATCATGGCGCTGCCTTTAGAAGGCAGGTCATCAACTGACGGGTCTGACTTACAAATAATCAATAACTTTTGCGCCAATAGTGAAAGTCTAAGCTAAACAAATTTTATCCTAAGCCCTTTAACAACTTTCCTTCTTACAATGATGGTGATGCCTCAAACATTAAATATCACGGTGTTTTTCTCGTTTTTAATACAAAAATCAGTCATGTGATACGGATATCATGTAAGCCATATCACGAATTAACTCATCTTTTAGTGATCAAATCGCAACCTAACGTTTTCTATCTAAAAATGATAGTAAAAATTCTACTGACGTCATAGATAAACATCAGATAACATGACATACAAACAAAAAAGAAGGACCTAAGTGCCTTTGTTATGCGTAATCAGATTGAATGAATTTGCATGTTTGTTATATTTAGGGTTTTTTATTTATACGTTAGGTATATTGTGCTTAAAATATACCGGAAAAATAAAAATAAATAAGTAAACACTTCAACGTATAGTCGAGTTGGTTGATGAATGATGATCGATTTTGTGGAATGGTTGAGAAGTCGGCTATTACACCGAAGGCCGCGGGTTCGAGCCCCGCACAGTACAAATAATTATGTGCTTGAACTCTGTTTGTATCGGTCTTCCTTTTGCAAGCGTAATATTTTTCAATGTAATAATTAAGTTCCTGTAGTATTCTTAAAATGTTGTGTGAACCGGTAGTCAAAACATCGCATTTTTAAAATTGATTTTATGATTCCCGTTGCATTTAAACGTACACTTTTGTCTAATTGTCTAAAAAAATTAGTTATTAATTTTATTTAGGGAGTAATGTCATCATTACACGCAACCGCAACGGTTACTGGGCCTAAAATAAAATGTCTCCTTTGTATGATTATAAATAATCGGGCTTTCCACCTTCTACAAAGGTTATTATTCTCTTTCTTTTTATATCAATCAGTCCTGGTAAAAGTACACTTTACTGGATTTTTAACAGGACCAAAAATCTAAAATGCTTTGTCAAACATAATGAGCATATCATTTTCTGAACGAGCAGCTGCGCCTTCATTTACACTTTCCAAGGACAAATAGCACATATTGTACAGTTGGCAACTAAATTAGCTGCCATTGAGGCTATCAGAAGACCTTATTGCTAAAATTGTAAGGATTTTTAGTCAATTAAAAGGCTCATTCATTTCTTTTTCAAGCAACAATTTTCTGCTGCTCAATACGTGGCTCTTCAAACAAATTACTGCATTTTCCATTGAAGACTTAAAAAGAAGCCATTGTTCAATTGTCTACGATACTTTAGGATCTGATATTCAAAACTTTTATTATAAGGCTTTTGCATACATACTTTCGGGACACTGCAAATATATTTTCACCTGTTTGAATTTGCACGTTGTGAATATAATCAGGACGTTTGAACGTACAAATGTAAAGAACCTGCTGTTCTACAGTGGTTTAAAGGGATGTCAAAACCAAGATGCTTATGATTACTTTGCACTTCTTTCGCACTTTTTCTTTCTTTCTTTTTCACTTTGCTTTCGCACTTCCTGTCAGGCGCCTTGAATTGGTTTGTCAAAACCAAAGTCCAATTAATTGAGAATGTCCACTCACTTAAAAGCTGATTTTGTGAAATAATTATGTCGGTAATAAGGTCAGAGCGAGGCCGTTTGAAAGTCCTTTTTACAGTTGATTAAATATCGATCGGATTGATTATGGATCTGAAGTCAGCTTGAATGAAATCCTGCAAGTAAAAACAGTACTTTAAGATTTAGATGACTAAAAGCGTAAGTAACCTTTCACCTTCAAGAGCATTAAAGTACATTAAACAGCTAAAGCCGAGGCTGTAAATAGAAACACTTCTCGGTTTCATTAAGTTGTAAAAGCCTCAATAACTCTTCAATTTGGTCACTTGGAACTAAATTGGATCTTCAAACAAATTAAGATAGATTATAAGGAACTCTTGTTTTCGGTTTTCCATTCAAGATTATCCGCCTTGGGTCATCGACATAGGTACAACTGGCTGGGATTCGGTAAAGGTTGAAATCGATCAGTAGATACGTAACTGAAGTTCTATTTTTACCCTCTACATTTACAGATTCGTCGTTTTCATTCAAGGATTCGTCTACTTCACCGCCCATCAATTCTTGAATGGATGTGATGTTCTCGTAGTGTTGACAATTTTGATGGATTGTCAACTTAAGTCCTTGACGAATTTTCCATGTCATCAATGTTTAATTCCAAAACTTTGTTATGAATGTTATCAGTTTAAGTTTTGTTTAAACAATTTTTTGAAAAATGTGACTCAAGACCTTAACTTTTTAATTTTTTGCAACCATAATGAGTTCACGTATATTGTAAAATGCTTATGTTTTCAAAATAACAACAACAATATTTTTAATAAGCAAGACTAACTTTGGAAATAACAGATTGGTTCGACAACGACGATGTTGTGTTTGCAGTTTAAGTTACATTTGTTCTATTATCACCATCCGTCTTAAAACTGTTTATTTTATTTATAATTTTACAGGTGTTGTTTGATAAATATTAATGGCAATTTTTATTATATTATGGAATAACTGCTATATTAATTACTAGCCTTCCGCCCGCGGTTTCACCCGCGCGTAATCTCTTTTTTCAAATATCCTCCCTTCCCCCCATATTTCTGGGATTAAAAGTACCCTATGTTCACCGGAGATAGTGTAGCTTTCCATTCAAATCGGTTCAGAATTTCAAAATTGTTATTCTCGCGGGAATGAGACGTTTCCCGTAGGAATTTTATAGCCTATGTCCTAATCCGGGTTATAAACTATACGTGTGCCAAATTTTATCTAAATCCGTTAATCCGTTTAGGCGTGATTGAGTAACAAACATCCAGACTTTCGCATTTATAATATTAAGTAGGATAAAAACACTGAAAGTCTAGCAGTTAAAGTATAAAATGTGACCAACGTGATCCTAACGGGCATTATTGTTTATATGTTAATTGAACAACTGCAAGCCCACGTGGTCTCTAACTAGGAAACATCTCGCGAAAAAACACTAAAAGTAACAAGTCGAAAAACCGGCAAACGTCGAGGTTATCGAAGCGATTAACCTTCGCGTCGCGAAGCCGCGGGCTTGGCCTGTTTATATTTTGTAGATGTTGGTTCAGTAACAACATTGGTTAAGCAACGGATACCATAATCGGTGGTCGGATGGGCTGCCTTGGTTTACAAAGGCAAATTAAAAAGTTACAAAAAAAATGCGTTAGATGATAACCGTGTAGGTCAGGTGATCGTGTTTTGCGTTTTATATGTAAAAGGTAGTCTATTCAATCAATTCGTCAACTAAAAAATTGCTGTGTAAAAAATAAAATCTGAAAGTGAGTTTTAAATGCCAAATTTATAATACCAGGGGTTTTATCATAGTAGCCATATTATCCATATTTTTCTTTTCTTTTTAACCAAATAGAAAATTCACGGTCATTCTAATCTTCCTAGATGTTGCTTATAAATTACATGTTAGCTTAATTAATCAATGACAAGTGTGTCTTTCCATAATGTAAAGAGCAATGTAATTTAGTCAAGGTAGAATTTGCATCACAATGTCATCTTCACAAAAAGCGTGCTAAACCATGCTCTTAAACGTCTGCAATAAAACCGAGTCTTATTTTACACGATAAAATATCCCAACAAGAGTGTTTTTGAAATTGCATCAAAACAAACTCAAATTTTCGTTCAAAAAAAATTATGTCACCCCTACAATGATACCCTCACTCCAAAAATTCCACGAGAAAAATTGCCCAATTACTGTCAGATAAGAATAGACGCACTTTCGCAGAACACGTCTCTTCGTCCCGAGAAGTGGGGGGGAGGGGGCAGAAGGTTATCAGTCGTGATAAGAGCTCATCCATCACAGTGCGTACTGCGCCGCTGTGGGACCACGCTAGAGGAAGATTTTTAGTTCCAACAGTGATCTATCACGTCAAGGTGTCAATAATCACTTAGGATTTGATGATTTTTCGTTTTACACTTTTAGATTTACATGGACTTCCGAAGATATCGGAATATTATCAGTATTCTTGCAGTTTTTTGACTTCACTCCTTTGTCATTTACAGTGATATGGAATATGTAAGATTTTGGACCTAATAAGGCTCCTTGAGTTAGCCCACTTTTGACTTGACTATTGAATTACCTAATTTAAAAATCGTTTCTGGTATACAAATCTAGACTTCTTTGTATCTCAATCAATTTCCGTATTCATTTACATAATTATGTCATATAGGCTAGAATAATTCAAAAAAGACCTGCCTAAATACAAGTTACTATAGAAGCATTTAATATGGATTAAGCTCGTCTTTGAAGGCCGTTTTAAGAGATACTGTTGCCCCGAGGGAGAGTAAATTTTCAGCGATCAACTTGCGATCAACTTCTCAAGTTATCGTGAGTTAGTGTCTAATTAAAATTTGAGGAGTTTTCCGTAGTTAAAAAGTAAACATAAACAAAGTAATAGATAATTGTTAGTTTTTAATGATGAAACGCAGGGTGCCTCCTTATTTTTTTATGTATTAAGTCAAAGAAAAAAGGCAGGGCAAGAATATGAATTGATACATTATATTCTTATTCTCAGGCAAGAATAAGACATGTCATTTCGATGTTTTAAATATTTAAAATGCAGCTTCAACCATTTAAGAAGCGTCTCATTTTTTATATAATCATTTTGTTAATTAAAAAGTACTTTAGGTAATGTTACTCGTAATCTAGAGACATTTAGAAAATTAAACACATGCAAATGTGTAGTGGAAAATTACATCTAATGTAAATAAAAAACAAACTATACGTTGTATTCTACACAAAGTCAGCGAGATTGTTCAAATTACGTAACAACTCGTGACTCTTATTAAGTCGCCTCGGCGAAGAAATGTCGTAACTTTTGCTGAATTTGACAAAGAAATTTAAACCTTACATTTAATGATATAACGTCGTATGTTGACTCGGCTTAGACTTAATCATTTCCTTACAGTAGTGAATACTAACTCAGTTGTTCTAACACATTGGTGGCTGGTCACATATTATGGGTATAATGCTTGTTCATTGATATACGTGATAAGTGGTCTGATAGCAAGTATAGAAGATAAATTGTCATCTTTAAATACACTGTAGAATTAATTATACACACGCAGTTTATTTATAAAATAAATTATGGTAGCAATTAAAGTGTAATTAATACATTTCTATACTTGGCTACAAAATACATCTAGAAAAAGGTATAATTTAAATCCTTCCTTTTGAATGAAATCCTCGAGTTCTCTATAAAAATTGCTGAAATGTTGACTCACAAAGGTCCTTTCACTAAAACATAAAACTGATAAGATAAAGATTTGCAAAAAAATTACTTCACACATCTAAACAGTAATAAGGGACACACACACAAACACAAAAGTTAAAAGAATACGTTTTATATCAATCATAAAAGCAGAAGTCTGCAATAAAATTAACAATATTGATGAAGAAGACAGTCCGCACGCATAACTCGAGACGCCGTGACTCACACATAAAAAGTATTTAACACATGCACACACACAAGTGCAAGCAAAAACCACGCAGATGGGCTCACACGCATCGACCGCGGGCAAAAAGCGATCGGCTCATCTTGATCTGCGCGCCTGCGCAACGTTACACAAATGTAGACATTTTAACAATAATCTTTTTAAATTAAGCATATTTTTTAAAGTTTTAACATACACTTTAACATACTTTAAAAAGTTACATCTACCTTTTAGGTGTTGTTTTCTAAGTAGTCACTGTAGTTTTTGGAAGACTGTGAATCTTATTAGTATTTAAATGTTTAATATTGAATTACTAGCTGACCCGGTGAACTTCGTATTTTTCCATATTTGTCATCGTTTAATAAACCTCGACTTCCACGAATATTTCAAGATCAAAATTAGTCAAATTGGTTCAGCCGTTCTCGAGTTTCAGCGAGACTAACGAACAGCAATTCATTTATATTTAAATAGATTTATAATTTTGTTACAAATCTCTTTTTTTAATAAAGCATTTAAGTGTGGTCATTTGCCGGGCTAAGTATAAAAAAAAAAGCAACGTTTTTAGATCCCTTAACAATGTGCTATCTTTGAAGACTTTAGAATTGTTTATTTTCTGGTATTTTCTTATAAGAAACAACTTTTTGAAAGAGTTCCTGTATCATAATTCATTTTTCGATATTGAAATTGATACATTTCTACTATGCTGTAAGGTTGAAAAATAACTATTCTGAAGTATTTAAAAATATTAACATCTCTTCTGATAGGCTAGCGATATCAGCAGTGCCAGTTGCGTAAATTTGAGAAAACGCCGCTCACACATTTTCTATCTTCTATTGAAGTGTATTGAAATAAAGCTTTATCAATAAGTATTGTTCTATTAACTTGTTTAATATTATTTAAAGTAGTTTTACTAGTACTGATATCTCATTCAACAAGTGCACCATGTGTTTACATCTATTTCTGTGTAGCAACGAAGTATTAATCAATAAAAGGCATTTTTAATTAGCCTCGGCTTTAGAATTTTTTTTATGTTTATCATTAAACAGTGTTTTTATTCATTCTAATAATTGTTTTTTTTTTCAAATAAGTGTCGTTAATGGTGGAAACTACCGAAAAATTTACAGTTTATCTTAACGATATCATCTTATGTAAATGATTAATGTAATTAACGTTAACGTCTCTACACTCGTGTATATTTGACTTCGAATCTGAACTAAACATGTGGTACCTACTCTTACTTTTTTCAATGTAATTTTTAATAATTTCGCTCTGCAACTCTGTTCGCTTGGAACCCGTGCAATTAATCCTTTACTATCCCCAACGGCACGGCATCGTGGTAACTTGTTTTTAATTACATTTTAAGTACATTTGTACTTATATCATTCTCGAGACGACGTTGTACAGCACCGGTTATCTTTTAATGTGATGTCATTACATAAATACTGTCGATCTGTTTTAGAACATATGACTAGTACTCATACCATTAAGTTGTTACAAATGCAAATTATAGACATGTCTTTAACGCTTATAAAATGAAAGCTGTTCCCAATCGCAAACCGAAATGCAGATTTAAAATTTCGGTGGTTAATAGCTTCATCAATTACTTATAATATTGCAATAATACAAATTTAATTAATAGTTAACTACCTAGTAATAAATAGCTTAATAAATTGTAATACATAAATTAGGTAGTAAAGAAATAGTTTAGTGTGAAGACTTAAATACAAGATACATCCATGGTTAGCATCTTGTTTAATCTACCTAAATTTCATTTAATATGTTCTTTTTTTACTTTTAAAACCGATTCTTTATTGTCTACTTCATAAATAAGTATGAAAATTACTCTTTTAGACCATCCACCATCAACATAATTTTCGAGTGAAGTTTATTTTGTTCACTCTCCGTGAATTTTCGTGAATATTTTTTCACATGACATGTTGAACTAAATTAAACATTTAGCACTGCCTATAACTTTATTCCCTTTGATATGAATTTTTGTTATCATAACTCTATTTTTTCTTTCTTTCTTTCTTTCTATTATATTTTAACAAGAATGTTTGTGTCTTAGCCTGTTTTCAAAAACAGGAAGACAATGAAATACCAATTTTTATATTTCATTTTAATTTTGAGAGACTCATATTGTTCTTTTGCAAAGGTAAACCTGTTTATTGAATTTATACAAAACGAAGGTCGATAGAGTGAGGTACAGAACAACTTCCGACCGTAGTATTGAAAGACAAAATTTTAAATTTTGTCGTTAACTTGTAAAATTTTACATTATTAAATTTGCCATGTTCAATTTTTTTTTGTTGCGCATACTTTTTAAATGTATTTGAAGAATATTAATGAAGATTATACAGGTACCTACAAGTAATTTCATGATAGTAGTAAAACCTGTTACGTGTAAATTATAAGCGAACAATTAGCGATGTACTCCTAACGATATAAGTCTTAAATTAAGGTAGGTAGGTCTCGTATAAGATTTGGTTGCAACATTTTTCGAATTTATAAACATGATCAAAATATTGGTGAATCCTTAAATGCTAGTTAAGAAATATTCATGTAACCAGTATAACACCTACCTATGTTTAATCATGTTTCGCGAACATAAAGATGAAGCAAGGTGGAATGGAGCGAATTACCATAAAACTGTAGTGCATTTTCCAATCACAGACAGAGTTGTAGGGCAGGTCATGGCTGAATGCGTAAGCATAAACGGATGTTCAAACGATAACATTATCATTAGTAAAGAGACTGTTGTAATGGCGAGAGCTGTTTATGTGGAATTTTATTAAGAATTAATCATTTTTATCTCATGTTTGTTAACTCTGCCAAAATACGTAAAAGGTCTCAATAACATTAGTGGCTATCTCGCGATTATCTCGCGGATTCCATTAGCATAGGTTCATGAAATTCAAAAATCAATAAAACTAACAAAAGAAATACTTGTTTTTTGGTTTTAGATAATTTGCGAAACTAAAGTTCAGTGTCATGTTTGTCTGCAATATAGTATGGTCTGGCTACTAGTTCGAGTACCAGGCTAACAGCGGATCGAGCCGGTGTCACGTTACGCGGTGGCTGTTGACACCACCGCCTGATTAATATTTATGATACGACTGAGCATCTCGCATGGCCGGTTCGCTCAGTCGCTGCGAATTATTTTCATCCCACTCACACGCACTAACAACCCGCACATCAGAAAGAGCAAGAAACACGAATACATATGGCGACCGCTCTTTCAACATTCAACTGTGCGTAAGTGCGAATGAGAATCCCAAATCTTATTAATTTTTGTAATTTTGTTTTTGCCTCTACTCTCGTTTTTGTCGATTTCTGCGACCTTGGCTTAGGAGGCGATCGTCGTCTTGCTTTTATTTATTCGAACGTTAATTCAAAACATTGTGTTGTCGGTAAACACGATAGGCTACGATCAGCGGTCGGTCCACTCGCAACTTTGGTTCTTGAACTCGTCGTAATAAATTGCATATTGGTGTCAGCCCCACTGACCGCTCCGATTGCAAGAAACAACCAAGTATGTGGAACGAGGCGTGGGACAACGTATCGAACCTGACCGTATTGAGGTATCTCAACCGGACAGACTTGAAACGTCTGACGGAAAAAATCCAAAGGCTGCAATGGAAAATGGTGTTATAGAAATTGCCTTGCAGGAATTCAACACACTACCTCTGTTGTAGACCAATGGATTACTCTGTGACTGTTATAATGTGGGCTGTTATTTCCTCATATTCATGTCGCCACAATATTCCCCAGGAACATTCCTGTTTATGTTCATTTGAATTACTCATTGAATCGTTTCATTAGTCACTTACACAGTCTCACCCGTTCTTAATTGAAACGCATCCAAAACTGCTAGGCTGATCTCTTTTATTAAACGAATCCCGCTTCTGAAGCTGTTGTGTTGTAAGATTCGAATTTGAATAACTCATCAAATATTGATAAGTTTTAAATCGTTTCGAAGCGCAATAAATTCTTGGCTTGTAGTTGAATGAGTGTCTCACATTAACTGTATTATCATTGTATTTGCGACACCATTATCGTTGTTTGTCTGGACATTTTCCGTGAGCTCGCGCGCTCCAGCGCCGGCCGGCGTTCGCGAGACTTCGCCTCAAGGTCACGTTATCGCGCTATCGGCAGCCCTGAACCAAGCCAAGGTTATCCACAAAATATCCATTCGTCGAAAGGCCAGTCGTGCAGGCCCGCTGAACATCGACATCGCCACCTCGCCGTCACTACGTCCGTAATCTTACAGGAACTCGACAATCTCGTCGCGCGCCGTCCCGAGTCTTTATTGTTAATTTGCGATTGCGACTTTAGCGCGGGCCGGACGCGTACTCTCGCTTTTAACAAGCAATACGTCTCAAATCAAATTAGCGGCATGTTTACATTTTATAAATAGAGCGCGTTCACGTGGCGCTGTCACGAGATAAGCGTCCGTCGACTCGATAGGATCACTCACCGTGCGCTGTTAACATCCTCCGCGGCAGGGTACCGGGTTCTCCGTCACACTGACACTCGAGCGGGAACTATAGCACTCACAAACGGCGCACTGAGTTCGACGGCACACGCGAGGACTGCACACAGCGACACCCACAACTAGAATGCGGGCGATATGGTCGCGGGGCGCGGGGGGAGGCCGGCAGCGACACACAGCTCATACGAAGGCGCGGCGACGAGGACTGCGGCCGGCCGCGAGCGCGCTCCCCCCCATTGGCTGGATGCAGCGTGACGTCACGCGCGCCTGCCAATCGACTCGCGGCGCGTAGTGCTCCCCGGCCGCCGGTAGGGGCGCTGGCGTCGAGGAAGTCGCCCGCCCTACAGAGCTTTCTTCAGCTTGGGCGTATGCTTGCCGGGCGGTGATGCCGGGGCGAATCAAGGAACTGTAAACGGATAATGAGTTCATTCGCGGCGTTACTCTTATTAATTAACGGCGCGCTTGTTTGTAAATCAAAGTCACGACATGTCTGTACTGAAAATGTTTTCCGGAAATTTTACACTCCGCGTCATAATGTGTTGGCGATTTGCCAAAAAAGGTTAACACACATCGTAATAAGGACGGAGTCACAGTTCTAAGAGCGTCTCAGTCATAAAATACTATTGTAAATATGTTAATTATTTATTGAAAGGCACGGTCTCTGTTTGATTGAAACATACGAGTAATATAGGTTTAGAAATTTATTAAACGGATTATCTACTCTCATCTCAAAACTGCGTTAATTTCCTACATTGATTTCAAGGGTAATTAAAATAACAAACTTTTTTTAATTATTTTTTCTGTACCTACCATAATTCCAAGTGGCATAAAACAAATATTGTTTACAAACAAGACATTTAACTTCCAATCAAGTAGTAAGCAGAAAACAATGGTATAATTTAAAAAGGAAATAGCAATTAACACTTCAATGCAAATGACACTTTCCCATACATTGCATCGTTATTTTTAACGCTTCTCGATGATAAACCGAAGGCGTACACTATTATACTAATTTCTCGAGGAGGTAACCATAGAGTGGCTTGCTGCCACTATCTAATTTCAGTTAATCACTAGGTGAGAAATTGCACACATTGTTTCCGACGGTGTTATGAAAGTTTATTGATTTTGTAAATTCTTACCGATAAATTGTAGTTACAGTAAGTTAAATCATTTGTTAAAGTCAAACAAATAGGTGCTTTAAAAATTAAAAATTCTATGATAGAGTAAATTTTTGTATAATAAATGAGTTAAATAAAAAAACCAATGATTTTTGTTAGTGCCACTAAATTTTAAGTACCTATAATTGTGAATATATAATCTAAGCGTAAGATGGCTGGCAGGAGCTGGATGCGAGTGGCCGAGGACCGATCGTTGGGCGAGCATTTGGAGAGGCCTTTGTCCAGCAGTGGACTATTACAGGCTGATGATGATGATGAATCGTGAATATAAATACTTTACCACATTGGTAAAAGTGCATGAAGATAATAGCTAGAATGAACTGTTTGATTGTTTATGATTAAATTTAAAAGCATATTGAAGAAATAAAAAAATATAATTTTAACATTAAGTATATTTTTTATACGAGATTAACGTATGTGTTTTTTTATAATATTAGAAGATAATAGAAATGGATTAATTTGTTTGTTAAAAATGTTTCTTGACTAGACTTCAATTACTTCGAAGGCGTTAACTATATTATAACTAATCTATAAATAATTCCTTTAAATGTTAGGCAACTCAAGGAATTCATAATTATGTTATTTTAATACATAATGAATGAATTTCTCTGTACATCATTTTATCCCATAGCGATGTCTAACCCCAAACTAAGCATAGCTTGTATTATGGGTGTTAATAACGCATAAACATTACTTTTTTTGTAAATATAAATAAAAATCCTCATGGAAACACCCTCAAACAAACAAGTTCATGTTCACAAATTTTGTATCGTCTATCTAAGCCGCGTACGTGTAGGTAATAGCCGACTTCTCCGCATTTTACAAATCAAATCAAATCAAAATATGCTTTATTCATGTAAACTTGTTAGACAGTTACTCTTTTTAATCACCAAATGTTTATACAACATTGATAATCCATTTATACTTAGCCATACAGTTTTCGTGTGAATACAGAAATAAAGAAATAACAATAATAAAAACACATCCAAAGCCGGCAGGTTTTACTTGTGAAAGTGGTAACTGGCCAGTCGTGTGGCAAATTTTTTGTTAAATTTTTCAAACACAACTCGGGTTTGTAATCATCACCAATCCACATTTAGTAGGCGGCGGATTAAGCCAGCACCATTAATTTTAAAGATGATTTGACTACAGTGATGGAGCATTTGGCCTGCTGTAGGGCAATAAATAAGCTGATACTGTAGAAAAAGGCAATAAGCTAGGATCTCTTTTCTTCTGTCTTTTTCTCTTCATGTAAGTAGGTAGTTCAATCTTACAATGAATTACAAGTTAATCAATCGATGATTGTAGGGGGATCCTCGTGAGGCGTTTTCATGCACCGAACTGCTTGCCGAAGGGGCTTGACGCGAAGCCGAAGTTGCTGTTGTGTGTGGCGACGTCCTCCTGAACACATAAAATACATATAAATAGATAGTTCTATATTATGATATTTTTTTTTAATTATCATCGATTCAGTACCTTCTCTCGGGAGATTTATCTGTCGTCCTTTTTAATATTGCAAAGCAAAAGAGCCTTTGCAATCAACAAGTAGAATTTCTATCCTCTGATCACTTTTTATATCGTTTATATCTTTGATACAATTTCCTTTCATTTCTTCCTGCAAAGCAGGCCAAAAGCAACCTGATCTTTTACTCATTAAGTTCATTTTCGTGCGGCTCACATTTTCGGTAAATTTCATGGACATTGCAGTGATTTTCTTTGGTATATTGGACTGTAAAAGCAGCGTTTATGGCTGATTTTTGTTTGCATCGTGTGGGGTTGTTATTGAAAATCATCGTGGGTGTTTAATGGTCGAAGATTGAGGCTTGGAGACAGCTGTCGTTCCCCCAGGCGCGTTGGTTTGTTTACAACTCACTTCTAATGACGGGGACCTTCGTGTTGAGAATCAAACGTCCGACGTTTGTATGAACGTCTTAGTATATTGGCTTGGTTTGTGTATAAAGTTAACTAATGATTTGAATTATTAAATCCTTGAAATAGAAAAAGCCCAGTCATGTTGGCCCAAAATTTAGGGTTACAATTATTGTTACAAAATAACAATTTGCATGGAACTAAAAGTTGTTACGAAATATTTGGAATAATGATAAATGAAATATGATATTGATGAGTCCCCTTTAATCCTGAAAAAAATTCAGTTATATATTTGGTCACTTTTCATTTATATAGTTTGGAACTTGACAATAATCCAACAAAGTAAAAGACGAAAGAAAAAAAAACACAACAGATGAATAATGAGTATGACCAACATAAAGTATAAGTACATTATGTAATATCATTCATAATGGTTAATGCCTGGGTAATACTGATTCATTTCAAATGATTTAGTCATCATCATCTCAGCGTATTTTCGATTGCATCCAGGATGGAGCTCAGAGTCCGCTTCGAGTATGATCCTAGATTTGACAAGCCTGGTTATTGCAAAGTCCTAACCAAACTGGAAAAAATCACACAAAGTGATGTTCCCCACGGGATTCGAACCGATGACTTCCGGGTTTTTAGAGCCCAACGCTCTAACCATTGTACCACGGAGGCAGTTATTTCAAAATTAAATGATTTAGTACCTAATATTAACGATTGTTCAATCATAAATATCCATTCATTTAAAAGTTGGCAACTGTATTGTATTTACTAAGTTCAATATCTTCGTAAACCACTTGAGTTTGTATTAAATTATGTTTTGTGAATCTAAATATTTCACTTGGTAAGAGAAACTGAAACTTTCCCTTCAATAAAAACTTGTTGTTTCCGATCAAACTGTTTTCAGTCAAAACCAATTGTGTGAAGAACTAGAAATTCCAGTGAGAACAGAATCAATTTTTAACAAGTTATTTATGTTTTAGTTTAATTTTTATTTAATTTATTTATTTATTGACAGGCAGGCAGTTAAAACACTGACGATAGCCTGTATCTTATTAGCTCCATCTAATGGGCTAACTCCTTCCAGTTAAATATTTGTCCAATCTGTTTTTGAATATATTGGTGTTCTGTGCGGAAACCACCTCTGCTGGCAACCTGTTCCAAGCTTCAACCACTCTGTTACCTACTGAAAAAGTATTTAATCTTCAAACTCACAAACAAAACCACCTTGCAAATAATACAGAAAGCACTTGCAGTTAAAACGCTTGAAGATCAAATGACCCTTCAGTGCAGGTCATCAAAATAAAAATATGGTTTATTCATAAAGGCTTTAAAGATTCACTTATGAAACGTAAGACATCTGTCTTGCCATTTGACGAGCCATTTGGTGTAATGGTCGAGAAGTCGGTTATAACACCAGAGGTCACCGGTTCGATCTCCGCACGGTACAAACATTTGTGTGCATGAACATGTCTGTTTGTATCGGTCTGGGTGTTTCTATGTACAATATGTATTTATTTACATAAGAAAATAAGTAATATAAGTACCTAATGTTTATCCGTTGTACCATACCATACCCATAGCACAAGCTAATGTTCTTACAGAGTGACTCCTCCTCGATAGTTACTCTTTTAAAATGCCAATATGGTTAAGATCGAGCTACCGCGGCATAAAGGTCATGTCCCACACCATGAAGCTCTTTGAGCGCATAATTGACTCTCGCATACGGCAGGAGTGCACGATCTCGGAGGGTCAATATGGCTTCCGCCCCGGCCTTGGAACAATGGATCCCGTCTTTGCGCTAAGGATCGTCATGGAGAGATACAGATCGAAGAATACGCCTCTACATCTCCTGTTCCTGGACATGGAGAAGGCATTCGACTGTGTCCCTCGTGCGATCATTTGGTGGGCATTGCGGTTTAAGGGGGTCCCTGAGGCTTATGTCGAAGTCATCCGTGACATGTACCGCGACTCAGTTTCTGTGGTTCGAACCGCTGTTGGCGACACCGAACCATTCCCCATCACCGTTGGAGTCCACCAGGGGTCCGTCCTAAGCCCATTTCTGTTTAGCGTGATATTAGACGTTGTGTCGGACAGCATCAGAGACCACCATGAGCGTCCTCCATGGCTGCTCATGTATGCTGACGATATCGCGCTTGCAGACGCGGATAGGGGACGCTTGGCGAGACGTGTGAATGAGTGGAGAGGTTCGCTTGAGAACGGCGGTTTGAAACTCAATGTGGCGAAGACCGAGCTCCTGGCCTGCAACACAACGGATCCTACACCCATCCGCATAGGGATGTCTTCCCCTACGAGCGGACGGACCAGTTTAAATACCTGGGATCTGTTCTCCACGCATCCGGCGACATCGACTGTGACGTCAGGTCACGCATAGCTGCAGCGTGGGCAAAATGGCGGGAGGTGTCTAGCGTCATTTGCGACCCAAGAATGCCGGTTAAGCTGAAGGGACAGGTCTATAAAACCATCATTAGGCCTGTCCTTTTATATGGTTGTGAAACGTGGCCGGTACTTGAGCGACACAAGCAGGAACGGCGAGTCACGGAGATGAATATGCTGCGCTGGATGTGCGGAGTTTCGCGGAAAGACCGCATTAGAAACTCCCGCATCCGCGGCAGCCTTCATGTCCGTGATATAGCAGACAAACTGCAAGAGGGTCGCCTACGGTGGTACGGGCACGTTTTACGGAAACCGGCTAACTACGTGGGAAACAAATGCCTAGCTATGCCGCCTCCGCCTGGCCCCGGCAGGAGAGGAAGACCAAAGAAGTGCTGGCTTGGCGTCTTGGCGGATGACATGCGTGCCAATGGGCTCACCACAAGGGATGCACAAGACCGTCCGAAGTGGAGGAGGAAGAGTAGGAAAGCGGACCCCGGGCCCCGCAAGGGCGCAACCGGGATAACGCTGGGATGATGATGATGATTTAACACTAGAAGCACATTTAGTGCTTCTAGTGTTAAATAGTAATTCTAGTTCTCATCTGGCTTGTCTACTACTCTGGATGTGTTCGGGTTGAAAGCTTTCGTAATTGTTCTTGCATGTTTGAAGCATGAATGAAGAAACCTCGCGGTAGAATCTTCGCAATTACTTTTTTAATTGTATCGCATTACATAGATCGGGTTCACAAAGCATATTATGTAATCAATTGTTTGATGTCGAGCCAGAATGTTACGTTGCGATCGATAAAACGCCAGCCAACAATTAGGGAGATTGTAAACAGATAAACTCAACGTCTCAAAATATAGGACAGTCCTATAACATATATCTACTCCAGTCAACAGTTGCTTTTTATATTATTTCCTTAGGACGGTCGGTACGCATGCAGACTAGTATAATCCATACATATACTAAACGTGAAAGTTGGTGAAGATGACCGTTCATCTTTATATATACATATCCGTATATATTCTGTTACTCTTGCAAAAACTACTGAACTGATTAAGATGAAAATTTACAGCAATTTATAGTTTATACATGAGAATAACACAAAGACTACAATTATTTGTAGCGGGGGTGGAAGGAAGCAGGTCTACAATAAAAATTTGGAAATAGAATTACGCTTATTTGGTACTAAATTATAGGTATTACAACACAAGTTACATGCGAACAATCAAAACTAAATATTTATTTTTTATTTCAATTTGTTTACAATAAATAATAATATAAATAAATAATAATAAAAATCTTTATTTCCAAAAACAGTACAAAATACTTTTTAAGGTGGCGACTTCTGCACTAAGCAAACAATTGCTTGTATCGCAGTAGTAATCTAGGTATTTTGTAACCAGATTTTTTTAATAGGCAATATTCTCATTTTTTGACGCGGTTGTGTGACCCGCCTCGATAATTTAGCTTTGAAAATGGTATGAAACAATAAAAAAAAATTGTCCATTTTATTTATTATCATCGGATTTATTAAAAAGAAAATTAACAACTATCTATTACAACAATAGTGAAAACAAAGAATAATACGGTCAATACTAAATAAATTAAAATAGCAAACCAATGCGAAATTTTACTTTTTTATAAAATTATATAAGGAGGTACTTTCAAACATTAGGAGTTTGCTTGCGTTAAAAATGTAAAGGTAATACCTATTATGATTCAGTGAACCCGACTTGTTAAATGCTTTACGGTATACATATTTCAAGACCAGAGTCTAGAAAGAAAGAATTGGATAAGAATAATCCTTAACCGATACCTACTTTAGTTGTGTTTTTCTCACTACAATGTGTAAATAAGATCAACTTTACCTCTCAATACATAAAAAAAATGTTGAGAGCTTGAAATGTAGAGTTTAGCAAGAATATAACATTTATTGCAATGCCAAAAAATCAAGGGAATCTTTTCATTTTTTTCTAAGTTAAGAAATTCTTTTAGCCGGCTTACTTAAGGCTGCTTAAATGGGGCGTCGGTCGTACCATCATTCCTGGGGCACGAAATAAATAATAGTACTAACGTACCTGTGGGGTCCACGTTACTTACCCCACGCTGGGGAGCACGGTGGCACCGCAGTATGCCGCCATTACAGGGCGGCATATTTTCCCTGCCGGAATGGAGGCAACCGCCTCTGAAAAGACCAAAAACGAATCAGAGTACAGAAGAATAAAGTCTGCGGTGTATTTTTATGTCTTACGCTTATGACCAACGAATGGAACGCATTGCCCACATCTGTGCATTTGAAAAAGGTATTTTTAGTATGTAAGTCTCTGTCACATGAAAACCTCCTATCTATGTGCCCGAGAGGCCCATGGACAAAAATATATAAAAAATATGGTTGTGACCCTCGTGCTGGGGGAGTTAAAAAAAAGAAATAAAAGATGAGATGCAGTTGAACAAATAAGTTTTATTACTCCCACACACACTGAGGGTAGACTCAAAATACAATTTAAATTCTAGAAAAATCTAGCTCATTCGACAGGGGTCGTAAAAATAGGTTCTAACTTTGGGGTGTTGCAAAGATAATTTTGGGGCTAAAAGATAACCACTAATAAGGGAATACCACCATGAATATTATTAATTATGTGTTGTAAAAAAACTATTGAAATGTTGCACCGACCTGCTACTCCTGGCTATTACCAGATCATTCCTTGTTTATAAATGCATACAGCTTTTCTGGTCCGACGTCTGTCCCACGGGCGCCGTCGGAACCGGCCTTACGCAATTAAATATTTTGAATATAATAAATTTTGAATAAAATCTAGTTTGAATCAATAAAATCCCACCGCTGAAAAGAAACAATTCCAGGGTTAGCGGCGGAAACAAAACCAGGAGAATACGTGGACACCATGAAACATGTAAAGGAGGGGGTCTTACCAGCTTTGTCACAGGATTCCATTTGGAACTCCTCGCGACGAAGATATGCGGCTTCCCGCCACCCAAGAAATACCATCACGGCAACCTGAAAGATGTCGGTTCATAAGAGGAACGCCATTTTCAACCAAACAGAAATCGCTGAATAAATAAAATCCTTCGGTTGACTTACCAGGAGGATATGGACAAACACAGAACCACTGGATCTGCCATTTAGGCAAGCAAATATAAAGATTATATGAAATTCAATTCATAACGCCCTTCTCGGGCCCATCTTCGAAAAAAGTGAAAGTAACCGGTAGACAGTGTGACCAACTCAAATTCCGACAGCTACCAGCCGATCCTAATTCTACTAAACAAAACGTTTACTAAAAGTCAGAATCAATTTAGAAAATAAAAGAACTAGTTTACTTTTGAAGAATATTGACTTCTAAAACAATTAAAAATATAATTAAACTAATAAACATTTGAAAAATATAAATATGAATTTTATTCGACTCTCAACCATGCGTCAAATACTCAGCAAATTGTACACTAACAACAAACTTGTTATTGCACTTGCCACACTGAACATGAGATTTGCATTTTTGATCGAACGGGCGCTGTGATTGGTTGAATTGCCAATATTGCCATACATGGAAAAAAAAATATGAATAGGAGAATTTGTACAACGTTACAATACCTCCCCTCCTGAAAAAAAGATCGCTGCCCTCAGCGTCTTACTAAGAAATGAAAATCGTAAGTAAAAAACAAAACAAATTTGAACAACCGCTAAAATAAAACTAAAAACCGTTAACCTTAATCCACAAAACATCACCAAAACTGACACAAAACCATACAAACCGCACATTCACAAAACTGGACAACACCAAAACGAATGCACAAACAGAAAAAAAAATGATATATGGACCGTACTTGAACGCAACTCTTGTAGAGGTGACGTTCTAAAACAATTCCATTAAAAATACTCAATACTGAGAATATAAAAAAATATTAAAATGCAAAACTATGCATACAAAGATGACAGCAAACGTCAATCTCATAAAAAATCAAAATCCTAGGTCATCTGTACCTTGGAATAATTAAATCTCCACAAGATTTGGAGGAAAAATAAAATAAACAAAACTGACTCACAGCAATCCTATGAGCAGATAGCATAAGGCAAAACATCATTTGAACCTTGACGAGGAATATAAAAACATGTCTAACAAAAGATCCAAAATTGCATCAATACCAAGCACGTATCGTAACTAAGTATGATTGCACAAAAAAAACTAAGCTAGGCCAAACCTATGCAAATGGCATAAAAAAATGGTTTGGGGCTCGTTAAAAAAAACGTTTGTCCTCTTTTGAGAAACAAACAAAAAGGATCTAGACAATAATAAAAAGATAGTTAAATCTTCACAAGTTTTGGAGGAATAATAAAAACTGACTTATAGCAAACCTATGAGCAAATGAGCATAAGGCCAATATTAATTCGTGCCTTGACGAGGGAGAGAAAAAAATGTGTCTTACAAAAGATCCAAAATTGCATCAATACCGCTCGTATCTTCGCTAAGTATGATAGCATAAAAAAAAAAACAAAGCTAGGCCAAACCTATGCAAAATGGCATAAAAAAATGGTTTGGGGCTCGTTCAAAAAAACGTTTGTCCTCCTTTGAGAAACAAACAAAAAGGGATCAAGACAACAAAAAAAAAACCGGAACAGTCGACCATCTAGCTTGCAAGCGATTCCCTAACTCTGTCATACTTCACGCATTCATACTGCTAAACCTTACATACCTCACCATCCGAACTTATAGTGATACAGTAAAAATAGCCTGTATGCACCCTTTCACTCATACTAGTTCGTGTGCCGAATATATATCAGATTCGATACACTACCGAGGAATGCCATGATCCTATCGACTGACCGTCAAAACTCTCTCCAGGTCATAACTAATGGCGATAAAACCCTTTGACCCTACACTTCAACTTTAGGTGCCAACTTTGCCATTCTAAATGTAAGAGACCGAAAGAGATGCAACGCAATTATTTTTAGATTAATTATATTTTGAAATAAAATGCCGATGAAAACTCGCAATATTGGTTTATTAGACAAGAGGCCAAAGCAATGACAGAAGTAACAGAAAAAACTATTAACAAAAAAAGGTTATAAAAAGGTCTCACATGTGAGTTCGGAACATTTCTCCCCTTTTTTTCTTTAAAATTTCAAGATTACCTTAGACTGAACGTGAAGTTACACAGCAAACTATTACAATAGAATATGTAAACAAAAAACAAAATTATTAATTTTTCGGGAAAAATTACCCCATTCTCCCCAAACAAAGCAGAAAACAAAATAAATAAATTAAGAGATGTATACATTAATAAGAGACAAAATATTAATTACTAATGTACCTAATTATGTGCAAACTATTGGCACAATCTTTTTTAAAGGCCTTCTTAACTGACCAGCGGAGGTAAGCATGTCAACTACACGAACTATGCCATCGTCGCCGAAACAAATGAAAGGACATCTTCTCCATACAGGTTCCTCAGTTCAGGGTTGAGGCCAATGAAAGCAGTTCCATAGTCACTTTATCGCCGAATACCTCGGCGAGCAGTAAATCTTCTAAGACTCATTAGCGCTGACCCGTGGACAGATTGTGACCAACTTCAAGGTGCACTGCCCGTGAAACTAGGCATGTGTACTACAAGGCGATATAATGCTTCTCGCGCCTGCGGCCATTTGAAACATTCACAGGTCCGAAATAGTCTAACCCGAAAGGTCGATTCTCCATGTGAAAGTCTCCTAGAGGTAGATTTTCTATCGTGGGTTCAAGCGGTCTGGCCTTTTTAAACGACAAATCGGGTGTAGATGACGGACCAGACCCGTGCTTGTCAAATGCAATACCCAATAAATCTGTCGAATTTTATTTACAACCATCTCGGTATTTCCATGAGCACAGCCTTTTGATGAAATTTCATGACTAACAGCCGAGTAGTCAGTAGACGAGTGTCTTCCATCCAATTTAATAACTTGAATACTGCAGATATCCGGCCAGCACGTCGTAACAGGCGGTTCTCCAATCTCTCTCCACTCCCTCCTCTAATAATTGCGAGATGGCAAAGTTTGTTTCTTACATACAATAATATAATCATAAGACGTGTACCTCTCCGCTTATTTTATATTAGAAGCAGCTATTAAATTTGGATTTATCAAAACAGAGCCAGAACGAGAGATTATTAAAAAAAACCTTGATCTATATTTATAATTTGAGTACAAAGTTTGACTTATCTACGCGTAAGGGAACATAAGATACGTTACAATAACATAATAAACATAACATTTTGCATTTATCGAAAACAAAATAACAATAGATTGATGTAATTTATAGCAGAAGCTCGAACCTGACAAAGTCATTTACTAATACTTTGAGAATTAGCCAAAACCAGACTTAGCGACATCTATTGACCTTATATTCTTAGAACTCTTTATTTCTTTATTTGTAATCCCTAAGGAGTTCAATCCTATAATAATCTTGATTAAATGACTCCAAATTGAAGCTATCAACTACTGCGCATTTATTTATAAACTCTACTGGGCGCGACCAACTGTCTGCGAATCCAAATGCCACCCAACCAAGAGCTGTAAAACATGCCACAGGTTGGAGACTAGAACCTTTTAGTATCTTTGAATAACTTAAAAGATGCGAATTGTCCATCCCAATAATAAGCATGGGACGCGCTTCTTCATAACTAATAAAATTTATAATCTTCTTAAAATGAGAAAGATGTTTTATTTTTACTTTTGGAATACTCTGTGACGCTAACCCTAAGTTATCTATTGACCTAGCGTTACTGATAGAAAACTTATCCGATGAATATTTGCCTTTGATTTTAAAGTTGACATATTGAGAATCGGTTTCTCTAGATAAACCGCCAACACAATTCAGAGTCAGCTTACCTGATTGACCTTCTAAACCAATTTGTTTTGATACAGAAGAATCAATAAGGGTTGCTGTTGACCCGTCATCCAACAAAGCAAATGTCTCTACATCACCAGCAGGGCCCGAAACCACAACTGGTATGACCTTAAGAAGAGCTCGACTTGACGTTAACACGGATTGTTGATTAACGAAAGAATGAGCAGCTGTTTCTTTCACCTCGTCGTTAGGCGATCGTGACTTTTCAGAGATCGGAACACCTGACACGCTTACTTCATCAGATGTCACCCTTTTCTGATCAACATATGCGGAAAATGAACGAAATTCGGGATTGTGCAATAACTTGTGGTGTCTGAAGAGGCAACCGTTTATTCCACAAGCCTCCTTAGAGCCGCATTTTAGTGAACTATGCGGACCTTTTTTAAGGCATCTTTGACATATACTTTTTTCTTTAATAAATTTCCATCTGTCAGAAGGTGTCAAAGATGAAAATTTCTGACATTTATTTATGTCATGAGAATTCCTACAATATAAACAAAAGGGAATTTTATCCGAAAATGATTTATTATTTTTAGGGCCGAAACGATAATTTTCAGATGAAACGGGGCGAGATACGTTGGATGATTTTTCGTATGTGATCGGATAGGGTTGTTCACTTGAAGTTGATGGACCCGATGAGTCCACCAGCAAACCAAACTGAGCGTGTAAATCTACCTCCACCTCAAGAAACTCCGCCAGTAATTCCAGCTTCGAGGCTGAATAGGTGCTAGCAGCGGCAAAGTCCATCCACCTTGTGCGTAACAGTGCAGGCATTTTCTGGAGCACAGCTTGTAGAAGCTCCGGGGATGTTAGGTACTCCGATCGATCCAACAAACGTACTACCTCTACACAATTACGTACATGGCAAGCAAATGAGGCCATGTCATTACCTTCTTGAGACAGTTTAGGCAAAGCACGAAGTTTGTTTACTTCTTGACTTACAATTATATCCGGGCGACCGTATCGCCTATCCAATACCTTTATAATAACCTCAGGGTCCGAGGCTGATACAAGTAAGACTTTAACTGCCTCACGAGCCTCTCCCTGTAAGGCATTGCTAAGCCTAATTAGGTTTTCATTGGAAGAGAGCTTATTTTTAGTAAGTAAATAAGCTCGCTTTAGAGCTAACCAATCTAACGAAGACTCGCCACAAAAAATAGGTAAACCACTTACCTTGGAATCACAATTATTGTGTCCAAAATTATTTAAAGCGCTCACCAATTGATTCACACAAGTATTATGATTATTTTTGTCATCAATGGCATGTTTGTCACCTGAAAACAATAATTGATTATTAGTATTTTTAAGAGAAACTAAAGACGGCGGCTGGTGTGGGTTGTGTCGTCTGACTAAATCATCGTCAACACCAGGCTCGCTGGGCAGGCCGGAGCGACCGCTCCCACATGCCGAGTGCCGGCTGTGAGCGTCCGCTTGGGATAACTCAATTGTTGCCAACTCCGCCTCCAGCTGCAACTGCAGAACCGCCTTCTCTTTATCAAGGCGTTGCTGTAACAGATTCTCCTTTTCGATGAATATGGCTTTTTCCGCCTCTTGCATCTTTTTTGCGTACTCCGCCCTCGCCGCCAATGTCCGCGCTTTTATTGTAGCGGACGAGCATTTTGATGTTCTCGTCGCTCTTGACGCGACTGAACGACTCGAAGAGGCTTCGCCCTCTTCTTGTAAGAGTGTAATTAATTTTTTTGCTCCGCGAGTTTCCACCGGCATCACGTAAAAACGGATCGAAGGACCAAAATGTAAGAGACCGAAAGAGATGCAACGCAATTATTTTTAGATTAATTATATTTTGAAATAAAATGCCGATGAAAACTCGCAATATTGGTTTATTAGACAAGAGGCCAAAGCAATGACAGAAGTAACAGAAAAAACTAATGTTAAATCTTCACAAGTTTTGGAGGAATAATAAAAACTGACTTATAGCAAACCTATGAGCAAATGAGCATAAGGCCAATATTAATTCGTGCCTTGACGAGGGAGAGAAAAAAATGTGTCTTACAAAAGATCCAAAATTGCATCAATACCGCTCGTATCTTCGCTAAGTATGATAGCATAAAAAAAAAAACAAAGCTAGGCCAAACCTATGCAAAATGGCATAAAAAAATGGTTTGGGGCTCGTTCAAAAAAACGTTTGTCCTCCTTTGAGAAACAAACAAAAAGGGATCAAGACAACAAAAAAAAAACCGGAACAGTCGACCATCTAGCTTGCAAGCGATTCCCTAACTCTGTCATACTTCACGCATTCATACTGCTAAACCTTACATACCTCACCATCCGAACTTATAGTGATACAGTAAAAATAGCCTGTATGCACCCTTTCACTCATACTAGTTCGTGTGCCGAATATATATCAGATTCGATACACTACCGAGGAATGCCATGATCCTATCGACTGACCGTCAAAACTCTCTCCAGGTCATAACTAATGGCGATAAAACCCTTTGACCCTACACTTCAACTTTAGGTGCCAACTTTGCCATTCTAAATGTAAGAGACCGAAAGAGATGCAACGCAATTATTTTTAGATTAATTATATTTTGAAATAAAATGCCGATGAAAACTCGCAATATTGGTTTATTAGACAAGAGGCCAAAGCAATGACAGAAGTAACAGAAAAAACTATTAACAAAAAAAGGTTATAAAAAGGTCTCACATGTGAGTTCGGAACATTTCTCCCCTTTTTTTCTTTAAAATTTCAAGATTACCTTAGACTGAACGTGAAGTTACACAGCAAACTATTACAATAGAATATGTAAACAAAAAACAAAATTATTAATTTTTCGGGAAAAATTACCCCATTCTCCCCAAACAAAGCAGAAAACAAAATAAATAAATTAAGAGATGTATACATTAATAAGAGACAAAATATTAATTACTAATGTACCTAA
This sequence comes from Mecyna flavalis, assembly GCA_949319885.1. Lineage (NCBI taxonomy): Eukaryota > Metazoa > Arthropoda > Insecta > Lepidoptera > Crambidae > Mecyna > Mecyna flavalis. The sequence goes on from OX439426.1 coordinate 17,483,495, forward strand.
TTATGTGCAAACTATTGGCACAATCTTTTTTAAAGGCCTTCTTAACTGACCAGCGGAGGTAAGCATGTCAACTACACGAACTATGCCATCGTCGCCGAAACAAATGAAAGGACATCTTCTCCATACAGGTTCCTCAGTTCAGGGTTGAGGCCAATGAAAGCAGTTCCATAGTCACTTTATCGCCGAATACCTCGGCGAGCAGTAAATCTTCTAAGACTCATTAGCGCTGACCCGTGGACAGATTGTGACCAACTTCAAGGTGCACTGCCCGTGAAACTAGGCATGTGTACTACAAGGCGATATAATGCTTCTCGCGCCTGCGGCCATTTGAAACATTCACAGGTCCGAAATAGTCTAACCCGAAAGGTCGATTCTCCATGTGAAAGTCTCCTAGAGGTAGATTTTCTATCGTGGGTTCAAGCGGTCTGGCCTTTTTAAACGACAAATCGGGTGTAGATGACGGACCAGACCCGTGCTTGTCAAATGCAATACCCAATAAATCTGTCGAATTTTATTTACAACCATCTCGGTATTTCCATGAGCACAGCCTTTTGATGAAATTTCATGACTAACAGCCGAGTAGTCAGTAGACGAGTGTCTTCCATCCAATTTAATAACTTGAATACTGCAGATATCCGGCCAGCACGTCGTAACAGGCGGTTCTCCAATCTCTCTCCACTCCCTCCTCTAATAATTGCGAGATGGCAAAGTTTGTTTCTTACATACAATAATATAATCATAAGACGTGTACCTCTCCGCTTATTTTATATTAGAAGCAGCTATTAAATTTGGATTTATCAAAACAGAGCCAGAACGAGAGATTATTAAAAAAAACCTTGATCTATATTTATAATTTGAGTACAAAGTTTGACTTATCTACGCGTAAGGGAACATAAGATACGTTACAATAACATAATAAACATAACATTTTGCATTTATCGAAAACAAAATAACAATAGATTGATGTAATTTATAGCAGAAGCTCGAACCTGACAAAGTCATTTACTAATACTTTGAGAATTAGCCAAAACCAGACTTAGCGACATCTATTGACCTTATATTCTTAGAACTCTTTATTTCTTTATTTGTAATCCCTAAGGAGTTCAATCCTATAATAATCTTGATTAAATGACTCCAAATTGAAGCTATCAACTACTGCGCATTTATTTATAAACTCTACTGGGCGCGACCAACTGTCTGCGAATCCAAATGCCACCCAACCAAGAGCTGTAAAACATGCCACAGGTTGGAGACTAGAACCTTTTAGTATCTTTGAATAACTTAAAAGATGCGAATTGTCCATCCCAATAATAAGCATGGGACGCGCTTCTTCATAACTAATAAAATTTATAATCTTCTTAAAATGAGAAAGATGTTTTATTTTTACTTTTGGAATACTCTGTGACGCTAACCCTAAGTTATCTATTGACCTAGCGTTACTGATAGAAAACTTATCCGATGAATATTTGCCTTTGATTTTAAAGTTGACATATTGAGAATCGGTTTCTCTAGATAAACCGCCAACACAATTCAGAGTCAGCTTACCTGATTGACCTTCTAAACCAATTTGTTTTGATACAGAAGAATCAATAAGGGTTGCTGTTGACCCGTCATCCAACAAAGCAAATGTCTCTACATCACCAGCAGGGCCCGAAACCACAACTGGTATGACCTTAAGAAGAGCTCGACTTGACGTTAACACGGATTGTTGATTAACGAAAGAATGAGCAGCTGTTTCTTTCACCTCGTCGTTAGGCGATCGTGACTTTTCAGAGATCGGAACACCTGACACGCTTACTTCATCAGATGTCACCCTTTTCTGATCAACATATGCGGAAAATGAACGAAATTCGGGATTGTGCAATAACTTGTGGTGTCTGAAGAGGCAACCGTTTATTCCACAAGCCTCCTTAGAGCCGCATTTTAGTGAACTATGCGGACCTTTTTTAAGGCATCTTTGACATATACTTTTTTCTTTAATAAATTTCCATCTGTCAGAAGGTGTCAAAGATGAAAATTTCTGACATTTATTTATGTCATGAGAATTCCTACAATATAAACAAAAGGGAATTTTATCCGAAAATGATTTATTATTTTTAGGGCCGAAACGATAATTTTCAGATGAAACGGGGCGAGATACGTTGGATGATTTTTCGTATGTGATCGGATAGGGTTGTTCACTTGAAGTTGATGGACCCGATGAGTCCACCAGCAAACCAAACTGAGCGTGTAAATCTACCTCCACCTCAAGAAACTCCGCCAGTAATTCCAGCTTCGAGGCTGAATAGGTGCTAGCAGCGGCAAAGTCCATCCACCTTGTGCGTAACAGTGCAGGCATTTTCTGGAGCACAGCTTGTAGAAGCTCCGGGGATGTTAGGTACTCCGATCGATCCAACAAACGTACTACCTCTACACAATTACGTACATGGCAAGCAAATGAGGCCATGTCATTACCTTCTTGAGACAGTTTAGGCAAAGCACGAAGTTTGTTTACTTCTTGACTTACAATTATATCCGGGCGACCGTATCGCCTATCCAATACCTTTATAATAACCTCAGGGTCCGAGGCTGATACAAGTAAGACTTTAACTGCCTCACGAGCCTCTCCCTGTAAGGCATTGCTAAGCCTAATTAGGTTTTCATTGGAAGAGAGCTTATTTTTAGTAAGTAAATAAGCTCGCTTTAGAGCTAACCAATCTAACGAAGACTCGCCACAAAAAATAGGTAAACCACTTACCTTGGAATCACAATTATTGTGTCCAAAATTATTTAAAGCGCTCACCAATTGATTCACACAAGTATTATGATTATTTTTGTCATCAATGGCATGTTTGTCACCTGAAAACAATAATTGATTATTAGTATTTTTAAGAGAAACTAAAGACGGCGGCTGGTGTGGGTTGTGTCGTCTGACTAAATCATCGTCAACACCAGGCTCGCTGGGCAGGCCGGAGCGACCGCTCCCACATGCCGAGTGCCGGCTGTGAGCGTCCGCTTGGGATAACTCAATTGTTGCCAACTCCGCCTCCAGCTGCAACTGCAGAACCGCCTTCTCTTTATCAAGGCGTTGCTGTAACAGATTCTCCTTTTCGATGAATATGGCTTTTTCCGCCTCTTGCATCTTTTTTGCGTACTCCGCCCTCGCCGCCAATGTCCGCGCTTTTATTGTAGCGGACGAGCATTTTGATGTTCTCGTCGCTCTTGACGCGACTGAACGACTCGAAGAGGCTTCGCCCTCTTCTTGTAAGAGTGTAATTAATTTTTTTGCTCCGCGAGTTTCCACCGGCATCACGTAAAAACGGATCGAAGGACCAAAATGTAAGAGACCGAAAGAGATGCAACGCAATTATTTTTAGATTAATTATATTTTGAAATAAAATGCCGATGAAAACTCGCAATATTGGTTTATTAGACAAGAGGCCAAAGCAATGACAGAAGTAACAGAAAAAACTATTAACAAAAAAAGGTTATAAAAAGGTCTCACATGTGAGTTCGGAACACTAAATTTATCCGCATCAATAAAGAAAAATATTAAGTTACTTGGTGGTATTAACCTAAAAAAAAATTGTTATCAAATGTAGGTAGTTATGTAAAAAAAAAAATATCAAGACAAAACCCCAATTACAAAATGTGCACACTGTGTGCCTTATTAAATGGTAATTATACAGAATACCAAAACTATTTGGCAAAAATTACAACAATTATAACTTACTATGTAAATATTAAATTACAATACTTTCACACAAGGTAAACAAGGTTACAACAATATTATAGTGGGAAAACACAAAATATAATATTTTCTTACTAAAGAAAAATGAAACAACAACACTTATGTTTTTTATTTCTTATTGACAACACACAAAAAAAACGTTGTAGGAAGGTCCTCTTATACAACCAAACAAAACAAAATCAATAAACTAACAAAATCTTAAAAATATTTAAAAAAAATTATCAAATTCTTTACCTTTACTGTATAAATTATTAAAAAATAGTAAGGTACTGTAAATGAATTTGACAACTAACCTTAAAAAATAACAATTGAGTTTTGATTTCTCAATGAATGCAAAATATTTCCTGAACAAAAAATAATTTTCCAAACCCTCAAATGAAGAAAATGTTTAGAAAACAATATAAAAATAAAATCTAACTAATATATAGTTACAAAAATAACATGTGAAACTCAAAATATACTTAAGAAGAACTTCCTACACGGTAACAAAAAAAATAAATTCAATAATGTTAAGTCGGTGGTACCCCAAAATTACACACAAAAAAAAAATCCTTTACATAAAACATAAAACAAAAAAACACACAATTCCTCTCCTTCTCTCTCCCTCTACTTCCTATGCCTTCTGTAAATTCCAACCAAACCAAAAAAAAATGCCAACAGCCAGGACAGATGTTACACTCACAATATTCCCTGCGGTCCGGGCGAAAAATAATAGAGAGGAATGTTGTAACATAAAATATTAAATAAAAAAAACAACCTTGTGCAACACACCAAAATTAATTAAACAAAATCAAAAGTTGGGCGCCATTTTGTCACATGAAAACCTCCTATCTATGTGCCCGAGAGGCCCATGGACAAAAATATATAAAAAATATGGTTGTGACCCTCGTGCTGGGGGAGTTAAAAAAAAGAAATAAAAGATGAGATGCAGTTGAACAAATAAGTTTTATTACTCCCACACACACTGAGGGTAGACTCAAAATACAATTTAAATTCTAGAAAAATCTAGCTCATTCGACAGGGGTCGTAAAAATAGGTTCTAACTTTGGGGTGTTGCAAAGATAATTTTGGGGCTAAAAGATAACCACTAATAAGGGAATACCACCATGAATATTATTAATTATGTGTTGTAAAAAAACTATTGAAATGTTGCACCGACCTGCTACTCCTGGCTATTACCAGATCATTCCTTGTTTATAAATGCATACAGCTTTTCTGGTCCGACGTCTGTCCCACGGGCGCCGTCGGAACCGGCCTTACGCAATTAAATATTTTGAATATAATAAATTTTGAATAAAATCTAGTTTGAATCAATAAAATCCCACCGCTGAAAAGAAACAATTCCAGGGTTAGCGGCGGAAACAAAACCAGGAGAATACGTGGACACCATGAAACATGTAAAGGAGGGGGTCTTACCAGCTTTGTCACAGGATTCCATTTGGAACTCCTCGCGACGAAGATATGCGGCTTCCCGCCACCCAAGAAATACCATCACGGCAACCTGAAAGATGTCGGTTCATAAGAGGAACGCCATTTTCAACCAAACAGAAATCGCTGAATAAATAAAATCCTTCGGTTGACTTACCAGGAGGATATGGACAAACACAGAACCACTGGATCTGCCATTTAGGCAAGCAAATATAAAGATTATATGAAATTCAATTCATAACGCCCTTCTCGGGCCCATCTTCGAAAAAAGTGAAAGTAACCGGTAGACAGTGTGACCAACTCAAATTCCGACAGCTACCAGCCGATCCTAATTCTACTAAACAAAACGTTTACTAAAAGTCAGAATCAATTTAGAAAATAAAAGAACTAGTTTACTTTTGAAGAATATTGACTTCTAAAACAATTAAAAATATAATTAAACTAATAAACATTTGAAAAATATAAATATGAATTTATTTCGACTCTCAACCATGCGTCAAATACTCAGCAAATTGTACACTAACAACAAACTTGTTATTGCACTTGCCACACTGAACATGAGATTTGCATTTTTGATCGAACGGGCGCTGTGATTGGTTGAATTGCCAATATTGCCATACATGGAAAAAAAAAATATGAATAGGAGAATTTGTACAACGTTACATCTCGTCCCATATAATTATAACGACCTTCAAATTAAGAATACAAATGACATAGGAAAGATAATAACTCTTCAATCGAAGCAAAATCGAAGTATATAACAGTACTTTTTTTCGGAGGAGAATGCGTTAATACACCATAGCCGCAGGCTTGCTACACCTGCGGCCGTGTGTGGAACTCGAGACTAAAAAGCGTCCACTACCCACTAAACTCCCCCGGATTCTTCTTCACACCCGATTGGGACGAGCCGTTGCCAACCTTGCTATTGACCAGCCCATCCCCGGGTACAGTATATAACAGTACTACCTACTCGTAAATCTTATTTAATCTTCCACATAATGGATGAGTCTTATTTATTGGCTGAAACTGCGCGAAAACAAGTAACCAGATGGTTACTAGCCTTCTGCCGCGGTTTCTTTCACTTGTATTACTTCGCTATCCCTTGAGAATGCGAAGTTTTTCCGGGAAAATACCTAGCATGTGACAACAGCTACTATCTCCATACCAAAAATCACGTCGCCCCGTTACGAGTAAAGGAAAGACAATAAAAAAAACTGAACTGACATTCCACGAGAACTGAGGATTACTCCAGGATAAAAAGTGGAGCTTCATAAATTACCTACAATAGATTTGTTTTTGACATGCAGATGAAAATCGAAATAAAAAAACTGGGAAATTTTCAATACATTTGGATATAATTATCAATAAATAAAGAAAATAGATCGACTGTAGACTTATGTAAATCAAACTCATTATCATCATCAGCCTATATACGTCACACTGCTGGGACATAGGCCTTATCTCAATGTGAGATAGTGTGGGCCACACTTCACCACCTCATCATGAACCTCTCATCATTATTTCGATAATGACCTAACTATGTTCAACGCCAAGCCAGACTACAAGATGTTAACCATGTGACGAAAGAAGAAGATTTCATAGAGTGCTATAAGATCAGGAGCATGAAGACAATGTAGTGCTGCTCCTGACGAAAGCTAGTCAATAAACAAATGTGCATAAACCCGCCTCGATCAATCTCAATACTTCACACCTAGCAACAGTTCTTGGTCGGCGCGTGCGCGTAAAGCCGGACTCACACGGGTCCACGAGTCCACATGCATTTAAATTAGTTTATAGTTTAAACATTAAATTTAATTTTTCAAACAAAGGTAAGAGTAAATCTGTCTGATTGCGGAAATTGATATTAAATGAAAGGGTATTATCACAGATAATATAATACTAGTAGTATTATAAATCGATAACATAAATGAAGTTGGTAATAATAATTAGTTTGTCTGTTGGACCATTTCAGGACAACGAGGGTCGCAAATCCGACGAAGAGTGGAGGTGCTTCCCCGGATTTTTTTAAAAGTATATTGCCAAACCGAAACTAGAGTACCACAAATACTTTGAATGGGTGAACTAAATATTGTACGTCCTATATACCTAATGTTTTGGGAAGTTTATTTTTTACTGCATCATAAGTGCTGTGATTAGGAAGTTGCATTTTTATGTAATGGGTGCGCAAAGAGCCCTGAGTTCAATACTCGTTGTAGGTAGAGTGACGATTTGCGCAAGATGGCTGGCAGGAGCTGGATGCAAGTAGCCGAGGATCAAGCAAAGTGGCGATAATTCCGAGTGGCCTATGTTTTCAGATTTATTATTTTAGACAGTAGACATGTTATAAAGATATTTCACAAGCAGGAATGTAAAAAACTCTATTCAAAAACAACTGAGAGAAGTGTCATCATCACAACACACTCGGTGTCCAGGTTACGACCAGAGACACACCAGAGAGGTCGCATATCAACACCCACCCTTAACCTGGGCACCTTCACAAGACTCCAAGTTCCTCTGTGAATCTTATATGTTTAACGCGACCAAGCGGTTTTGTAAAAATATCAGCTAACATGCTTTCAGTTGGCAAGTATGAAAGTGTAACATAATTATTATCAACTATATCTCTGACATAATGGTATCTTACACTAATGTGTTTAGTACGCCTATGATTTACGGGATTCTCAGCGATTTTGATAGCTGATTGATTATCGCAGTATAAAATTACGTTACAATCAACATCCAATTCTCTGAGCAGTGCCCTAAGGAATACCGCTTCTCTACAGGTTTCACTAAGACTAATGTACACACTCGGTGTCCAGGTTACGACCAGAGACACACCAGAGAGGTCGCATATCAACACTATGTCCATCAGTGGACAGGCTGTTGACGATGATACTTTTTGGTGTCTGTCAGTCTGGTTCCTTGGTAGAGTCACTATGTTACCTTGATATCTAATTGACGATTCATAAGTGCATCTCTGAGGCCTACATAAATAAAGAATAATATTTTGATTTTGAAGGTGTGTTGCTGGCCTAACCAATCCAGCGCCGACCAAATAAATGAGCGCGCGCGGCGTCCACGGCGGGTCTATTTCGGGCGCTCCCCTCGGCGCATGCGCGGGATTTACACCGGGTTTAATGTACTGAAATCGATGCACTGGAAATTAGTGCGACTTTTAAGGTGCTACACGTTATGCATCGGTAGAGCAAAGAGGAGACAGCTTATACATTTTTCTTTTTCTAATTCATTTTCAATATCTTAAACTAAATTTAAGACGTAAAAAGTTGGCGATACTTTTAATATGATGATTATTTTACTTTTCTATATTGTTTCTGTTGGCAGGCAGACACGTGGTGATTTTGGACATTGGTAGAAAGCGGTCATCACTTCCTAATCCATTGCGGGAAACTTCACTAGGAAGAGTCGCTCAATGAGCTGGCAAACGTGGGATTCCCTGAACTAGCCAATCACCACTAGGCGGTCACCGGCTCGTCCTTTTTGAGTGTGAAGAGGAAAACGGGGGAGTCTTGTGGGTAGTGGGATGATCGTGTTTAGCCCGAGTCCCATACACAGTTGCTTGTCTCGCTAGCCTGCGGTAGAAAGATTATTAAAAGTGTTCTCTTTAAAAAAAAAAACTCCCCTGAACTTTAGATTGTACTCTGTTGGTGCATTTATGTGATTAATGGAGACGATCAATTTAATAAGGTAAGATTTGCATTGAAACTTCAAGCCTTTCATTTTAACCCCAGACTATCATAAAATATTATTTGACAGAAAACCCAATCACAAATTTTCGGACTAGCCCAGGGTTTTAACAAAGTTCATCTATAATAAATTGTCTACTATACTAATATTATAAACAGGAAAGATTTGTTTGTTTGTTTGTTTGTATTGAATAGGCTCCGAAACTACCGAACCGATTTACAATTTTTTTTCACTGTTAGAAAGAAGGTTAGAAAGCTACACTATTCCTGAGGGTCCCAGACATAGACTGTGCATAGGGTACTTTTTATCGGGTAAATGACGCGCGGGTAAAACCGCGGAGGCGACTGCGTGACCGCTAATGTTTTATATATCTTCTAATGAGTGTTCTAAGTACATAACTCTAAGAAAGTATATTTGCTAAAGGTTATTGCGTTTAACATGTAGCCGTGGGTTGTGGCGTGTGCACACGTAGTTATAGAGAACAAGCGTATGAACAATTTCCGCTACTACATAGCACGTTCCAGTGTGTACCAGGGTTTGCACTGAATCACCATAAGAAGGGTGTGCTCGTATAACCTTGTATGGTGTTTTTAATATTTTAATAATTAGCGTAATGGTCTAGATTTTTTTGATTAGGCAACTAGGTTTGACAATCTGACATCCTGGTTAAAGCGTAACTCGACAACGGTACAGTTTATTCCCTTTAGAAAAACTTGATCAACGTGCATTGCACACTAATGTAATCTATAAACCTGATCTTGCTTGGAGTAGCGATTTGAAAGTTTGATTACTCACTTATATTGGTTCAATTAAGTTCATCCGACTTGAAGACCTTCTAGAAACGAGCGTACTCTCTCTTAAAAGCCCTGCAACGTATCAGCGATCCCTCTGGTGTTGCAGATGTCCATGGGTGGCGGTGATTGCTTACCTACCATCAGGCGAACCGCTGGTTCGTTTGCCGCCTCTGGCATAAAAAAATCTGATGGGAAATAGTTCATTCTACAGCTTATTTAGGGTCACATTTTACTAGAAAACAACGCTAGAATTATTGCTTAAATTGAAGCAATGGTTGTGCTTTTAATCAATGAAGTTTTATTTTGTAATAATATATTTTTTTTTATTATTACAAAATAAATCATCTCATCTTATGCTGTGACTTTGCAATCTAGAAATATTTATCAGTTACAATAACTTAATAGCCAGTTCTTCATTTTCACAAGGCGATAGTTAACATAATTTTCTTTCCTGCCAACCCTATTACTTTAGGTAAAACAATCGTGGTATCGGCAAAGCTGTAAACCAACGGATACGTGACCAGAGCGCCCTCTAGCGTACATAATAAAAACTAGTGGCAGCAACTAATTAGAACTACATCACGCCGAGAGACGGGAAAGTTATTGGAAGTTTCAGTTTCTTTCGTATCATCATTCATTGGGGATATAATGTAAAGGACATTAATCCCATATTACCCAGTTATCGGAAAGGTATTTATTATTACCTTTTTGCCGAGAGAGAATGCGTTTAAGCACCATAACCGCACTCTAGCGAGTCCTATTTGGGATGCAGGACTAAAAGCGTTTGTTCCACAACCCCTTTAACTTCCCCGGTTCACCCCGAGAGGGACAAGCCGGTGCCCACCATACAAAAATTCCTGACTGAAAATATCTAAATACTCTTACTTTGTGTACTATTTAAGTGCCTAAATAAGATGACTAAGTTAGGATCTCAATCTTAAGTATATATTCTGTGTCTTAATACTATTTTAAAATCGACATTATTTAAGGTCCATGTAGCCGGATAGTGGCGATTAATTCTCATTAAACTTCAAAGAATCCTACGTTCTTACAAAGAGGATAGGGTAGACAAGAAATTAAGTTAGATAAAACGGTATGCAGCGTTATGCGTATATTATATTTTAGTTGACAAAATTTGCAAAAGCAAAGTACGAGTATTAATTTTAGCGTAAAGGGAGAATCAAACTTCCATCCATACGAACTGACTTGCATTTACAATACCTAAATATTTAGATACGAGAAAAAGGTAAAATTATGTAGGATATTCAATCTTCAAATCTATTAATATTATGAGGTATAAATTAAACGATAGTCATTAAAACTTTAAAAATGTCAAGGCCTATAGTAATACTTCTTCATACGACAAGACCACCGTTATCATCAAAAAATCAAATGGCACAGTGGGGTCCGCATGCCCTACATTTAAGTTTTTTGTATCATATTCCTTGATGCACATTGTACAATATGCTACGCATAATGTTTAACCTTTCGGCTGTCCCATTGGTGTCTCCCACAAGGTAGTGCTTTACTCCACCTACCCTATAACTCGATTCATCACATGATGAAAACTGGTTTTTATTCTTTAGTGGTAACGGTATATTTTCGCTTGGGTTGAGTGTGTCTCTTAGGATGTTATTGTGAACAGTTTTTTGCTTTCGCCCCACGTGGTGTGCCACATGTGGGACCATCGCATCTTCGGCGCGGGAGACGGCAGATAAGAAATTAGATGAAATGTTCGTTTTACAAAATATTTCTTGAAGAGATGTTTTGGTTACTTTAAAAGTTGTGAAATGATTCTTTGACAATATTTTGTAACTGTAATTATAATAAAATAATCTAATTATATAAAAGTGGTGTTTAGTGTTTTACACTTTTTATAACTCAAACCGATTTGGCTGAAAATTGGTGGAGAGGTGGCTTAGAACCAGGAGACAGACGGACATAGCATACTTTGATGGGGGAAGGGGGGATAGGATGGAGAAAGGAGAGGATAGTTGAAAAAGGAAATCACGCGCGTGTGAAACCGCGAGGGCGACCGCTAGTAACAAATAAATTAAAATAAAGTCATTTTGGAATCGTGTTTTGCTTATTATTCAGAAAATTTTATAAATTGCAAAATTGATTTACGTTCATGATCGTGACCGTTTTCGTAGCGTAGAACAGTGACTAAGCCAACTAGCTACCACCCCCATAGGTGAAATCTGTCGCCATAAACGCTCTGGCTGTGTTCCGGTATTATTAGTGTGGGATCCAGTACACTTGAAATCAGAGACCCGAAGATCAGAGAAGCTTAGAGTGTGAGTGGCTACGAGTCCATCGAGAGAATAGGCCGCAGTGGCCACTTTCATCATCAGGTCTACGTGACAGCCTGCCAACTGATCCAGCATTAAAAAATATCCAGCGATCATGAAAAATTTAACTTCAAAAGAAAAACTTGAGTTTTTTTGTTTCAGAGGATAATTCGTTGGCCGTGTGTGCGACTCGGGACTATTTCACCCCACTACCTACTAAACTCCACCGGTTTCCCCTTTTCACCAGATTGGGACGAGCTGGTACCAGCCTTGTGCGTATTGACCCGCCCATTCCCGGGTACCCCGACTTGAGAGGCCTTGAACAGACATGTTCATGCACACAAATTTTTGTACCGTGCGGGGATCGAAACCGCGACCTCTGGTGTAATAGCCGACTTCTCAACCATCACACATCACACCAAATGGCTCGTCGATTGTAAGTGTGTGATAGTTATATAATCATCTTATCGACCGATATCGTACCGAAAACAAACATAAAAATATGGATCTCTCACTCCAATAGGTACAAACAATTTAGCAACACGAAAGCGATATCACGATACACGTCATATCAAACAAAATCCAAATAATATCAACATAAGGTCTAATGAATCAAAAATTCTCATGAAGACAAAGCGGCGCGGTCGCGGGCATATGCAGAGCACATTTTGAAATACCCCACCCGCTAAGGGAACCACTGAAAAACAGCAAAAACTCACATTCTTATACCAAGCCCATAAGGTGCATAATTAAATGTACCAAAGCAACGGTACCTTAAGACAGAATGTTCTGAAGGGACATATTTTTTCTGCGAATTCAAGATAATGGGGTCATCGACCCGGATTCAAGATGACGTTGGTAAAGGTAAGGGCTTTTCTCTATTCTGTAAGATAAAAACTACTAAGTTATTATACGATTCAAATGCTATTAGAATAATACCTTTTGGAATCGACTGACAAATGACGTCAACTGCGCCTGAGTGTAACGTTAGCAACGCATTACTTTGTCTGTGTGTGTCAGTTTTCACTGTCGCTTAACGCAACTCCAAAAGGTATTATCCTAATACTCCGCTCCGACTTTGCACGGGTTACATACACCTATTGAGAAAATTGAGAATTTTTGAAAAAGTATATTTTGTCTGATATTGTTAAATTATTTATTTTGCTGTCCGATATTATTTGTCTTTATTTATTGTTTATCAGTTGGCACGCCGCCCACTTGATTGTAAGCAGATACTGTGGCTTATTCCATTGAGAGATACTTATCTTTTATATTAGTCACACATTAAACTTACGTTTCATAACAACGGGATCCTCCATAAATGAAAAAATCTATTGGCATAAATCTATCGATAATTACACACAAAGGGGCATAAAATTTAACCTTGGTCTTCAGGTCAAGGTAACATCAATGCAGAATCGCAGTCACTCTTAAAACTATTCGTATAACCCGCAAACCAATATTATCTAATCATAAAGTGACACTATCTTCATCCCAAAAACGAATTTCTTAAAACAACGATAAATGTAATCGAGATTAGTTTGACTTATTGTTGATCGGCCAGTCCTAGGCTTCGCATTATGCGGTACCTTTTGGGAATAATTTATTTCTTAGTGGTTGCATGTAGTTTCAGTTACGAAGCGCCAGTGAGTCAGGCAAAAGTGGAGATAGCTCAAGGCACTGTGGTGGGGGCTGTGGCAGATGGATACTATGAGTTTTATGGGATACCATACGCCGATACTACGGCGGGAAGTCATAGATTCAAGGTAACGTCTTTTATAATACTAGCGGTAGCCTCCACGGTTTCACCCGCGCGTAATTTCTTTTACCGTAGGACTTTTATAGCCTATGTCTTTAAATTTCATCTAAATCCATTTAGCCGTTCAGGCGTGATTAAGTAAAAAACATCCAAACATCCAGACTTCCGCATTTATAATATGTATTAGTAGGATATCTACTAGCGGTCGCCTCCGCGGCTTCTTCCCCCTAAATTTCCGGGATAAAAAGCACATTAAGTCACTCGAGGCTAGTGTAGCTTTCCAACAGTTAAATAATTTTCCAAATCGGTTCAGTAGTTTTGGAGCCTATTCAATACAAACAAACAATCAAATCTTTCCGCTTTATTATTAGTTTTTAGACTAGCGGTCGCTTCCGTTCCGCGGTTTCATCCGCGCTTAATTTATTTTTCTAAATTATCCCTCCCCTTTCCCCCCAAATTTCTGGAAACAAAAGTACCCTATGTAACCCGGGGATACTGTAGCTTTACAAAAGTGAAAGAATTTTCTAAATTGGTTCAGTAGTTTCGGAGCCAGGGATATTTATATTTATAATTCTTTCCTGTTTATAATATTAGTATGGACAAGTACTTTGCATACGCCATGCCATAAAGAAATTATGGCACTAGCTGACAGACAGGAACTCAGACCTCCTGCTGGTAAACGGCTACTCCGGCCTATCAATAAACTACCAACCAGACCCAAACTGGAAATCTAACCCATGACCCGAGCGGCTTAACTCCATGGAGGCGGTCCAGTAAAGTTAGTGAGATTGAGACAACGAATTTTCAAGATGCATCGTTGATAAATCGGATAAATAAGCTGATTTTTGTAAATATAAATTTTACTATTAGTATCATGAAAAATATAAGAAATACGAAGAACGTTGTATATTTTAGTATCAGTTATCGTAGAAAAAGGATCAGAAAAATCTGGTAACGCGAGTTCAGAGGTATCTGGATGATGAGTTAAGATTTTATCTCGTAATTTCATCAATAAATTGTAGATATCTTTAAACTTAGTTTCTTCTTATTGATGTATTTTAGTAAATAAAAAATAAAATAATTTGTTTTTTCTATTTACTTCGTGTATAGTAAATTGTTCACGTTCGGAGTTTAGCAATACAGCGCCGACCTCATAACAAATTATTTTATAAAAAAAAAACTATTGATGGCAATTAAAACTTAATGCTTATTAATACAATAAAGTTTATCGTATTTATAAATAAACACTGTATAAACTGTTCATTTCAGCTGTAGGTTAATTGTTTTCCTTTCTTTATCAACACTTCGAAAGTGTTTAAGGGTCCATGAAAAATAATCTAAAAAAGTAAACCAGTTTACAACATAGTTTTATCTACTATTAAATGAATGTGTTTTCTAACATTTTGATAATTTTCAGGCGCCCCTTCCTCCGCCGTCATTCAACAATATTTTCATCGCCAACAGAAAAGATGTGAAATGCGTCCGACCTCTTGGAAATGGTTTTGAGGGTGTTGAAAACTGTTTGGTTGCCAATATTATCACTCCAACTCTTGATAAAAATAGCAGGCTGTCTGTAATGGTTTGGATTCAAGAAACAGACTTTGACAACAGTGACGAACATGAAATGGCCTTTAGGAAATTCGTCGAAAATGATGTTATTGTTGTAACACTTAACTTCCGAGAATCTATTTTCGGTTTTCTTTGCCTTGGGACAGAAACAGCACCAGGCAACGCCGGGCTTAAAGATATTATCGCCGGACTGAGATGGATAAAAGAAAATATTCATAGTTTTGGAGGAAACCCAGACGACATAACACTAATCGGTGATGGCAGAAAGGCTGCGTTGGTAGATTTAGTCACCTTATCTCCAATGGCAGATGGCCTTATCCACAAAGCAATTTCTCAAAAAACATTGACATCTTGGTCTATCACAAAAGGCAATTTTATTTCTGCCGTTCAAGTAGCAAAGGCCTTTGGTCATACCGATTTCAAATCAAATGAAGAGCTTTCTGAAATGCTTACTAAGGTCAGTGTATCTGCTTTGATGGCAGTCATAAATGAGCTCGAACACGAAAATAAACCATTATTATTTTCACCTTGTGTAGAAACAGTACTATTCGAAACTGAGGCTTTTTTGATGGATAACCCTCTGAACATTATATCTGAAGGAAATTATTTGAAGATTCCGTATATAACTGGAAATGTGAATAACGTTGGTTCAAATGATTTTGACAAATCAATGTGGTTAAGGGAAATAAAACAATTTCAAAATTCTGATTTCACAGATTTAACGCAAAGTGAAAATAATATAAAAACATTCAACTTGGAAAGTAGCCCTAGTTTTATGACAGATCTACAGCATGTGAATTATTATGGGGATAATATAGATTCAATTGCAACAATACAAGAAGCCCGCTTACGAGCAGCATCATCGTCATCGCCAGTTTATTTATATAAATTTTCATTGCAAGACTTATTTGACTTTGATGGTATTACTCATAATAAAGAATTAACGCATTTGTTCTATGACACTCCTGAAACGCTGCAAGTTGATGATGAAACTATCGTTAATATCATCATAGAAAGATGGACTAATTTTGCTAAAACAGGGTGAGTACTTAGTTTTTATCTTATATAATATTAATTTGTATAGCTACTCTAGGTTTAATGATCCTTTCGTATGGCACAAAAAAAATAAGGTATAGTTTTAACAACCACGACTTGATCCGACTAATTTTGCTAAAACAGGGGACGTAGTTTCATTCAAATATATTCATTATTTGTATAGCTATGTTTAATTGATGATACTTTTTATTGAACACAAATAATAATGTATATTTTAAATAAAACTAGTTTTAACAAACCACGATTTGATCCGTTTAAGCCTGTTTCATTTTTGGGCTATACAAATAATTATGTAATCATAATTTTCAGGAATCCAACGAGCAAAACTTCCCAAGTTGAATGGAAACCATATACAAATGCTGAGCCTCACTATCTTCAAATACTAAACGGTGCTGAGTTTGATGAAGATGTAAGTAATGAGTTCACAGTAAATCTTCTAGATCTTCTAAGTTTAAGTACAAACGTTAATTGGAACATTTACGGAACATCTTCTTCAAAAAGAATGACCAGTCGACAAAACGAACCTATTGAAGAAGATAACGCAACAGAAAATCCAGTGTCAACTCCACAGCCAGAAGTGACCGATTCCGCGCCTGAACTAGAAAATCCAGCAACTTCTCCAGAACCGGAGGAGTCTAATCCTACACCTGAACCAGAAAATCCAGTAACGACTCCAGAGCCAGAGGAGACTAATCCCACGCCTGGACCAGACAATCCAGTGACGACTCTAGAGCCAGAAGAGACCGATCCCGCGCCTGAACCAGAAATTCCAGTAACTACTCCAGAGCCAGAGGAGACCGATCCCACGCCTGAACCAGAAATTTCTGTTACTACTTCAGAGCCAGAGGAGACCAATCCCACGCCTGAACCAGAAATTCCAGTTACTACTTCAGAGCCAAATGAGGCTAATCCCACGACTGAACCAGACAATGCAGTGACGACTCCAGAGCCAGCGGAGACTGAACCCACGCCAGAACCAGAAATTACAGTTACAACTCCAGAGCCAGATGAGACTATTACGACGCCTGAACCAGGCAATTCGGTGACGACTCCAGGGCCAGATGAGACCAACCACACGCCTGGGCAAGAAAATCCAGCAACGACTCCAGGGCCAGAGGAGACCAGTCCCACACCTGGGCCAGAAAATCCATTAACTACTCCTGTGCCAGAGGAGACCGATCCCACGCTTGGACCAGAAAATCCAGTAACTACTCCGGAGCCAGAGGAGACCAATCCTACGCCTGAACCAGAAATTCCAGTTACTACTCCAGAGCCAGATGAGACCAATCCCACGCCTGGGCAAGAAAATCCAGCAACGTCTCCTGAGCCAGAGGAAACAAACCCCACGCTTGGACCAGACAATCCAGTAACTACTCCAGAGCCAGAGGAGACCGGTCCTACGGCTGAACCAGAAATTCCAGTTACTACTCCAGAGCCAGAGGAGACCAACCCCACGACTGAACCAGAAATTCCAGTTACTACTCCAGAGCCAGATGAGACTATTACCACGCCTGAACCAGGCAATTCGGTGACGACTCCAGGACCAGAGGAGACCAATCCCACGCCTGGACCAGATATTCCTGTTACTACTCCAGAGCCAGAGGAGACCAATCCCACGCCTGAACAAGAAATTCCAGTTACTACTCCAGAGCCAGAGGAGACCAACCCCACGCCTGAACCAGAAATTCCAGTTACTACTTCAGAGCCAGATGAGACTAATCCTACGCCTGAACCAGACAATCCAGTAACGACTCCAGAGCCAGAGGAGTCCAATTCCACGCCTGAACCAGACAATACAGTAACTACTCCAGAGCCAGAGGAGACCGATTCCACGCCTGAACCAGAAATTCCAGTTACTACTCCAGAGCCAGAGGAGACCAATCCCACGCCTGAACCAGAAATTCCAGTTACTACTCCAGAGCCAGTTGAGACCAATTCTACGCCAGAACCAGACAATCCAGTAACTACTCCAGAGCCAGAGGTAACTAATCCCACGCCTGAACCAGAAAATTCAGTGACGACTCCAGGGCCAGGGGAGACCAATCCTACGCCTGAACCTGACAATCCAGTAACTACTCCAGGGCCAGATGAGACCGATCCCACGCCTGAACCAGAAATTCCAGTTACTACTTCAGAGCCAAATGAGACTAATCCTACGCCTGAACCAGACAATCCAGTAACGACTCCAGAGCCAGAGGAGTCCAATTCCACGTCTGAACCAGACAATCCAGCAACTACTCCAGAGCCAGAGGAGACCGATTCCACGCCTGAACCAGAAATTCCAGTTACTACTCCAGAGCCAGAGGAGACCAATCCCACGCCGGTACCAGAAATTCCAGTTACTACTCCAGAGACAGATGAGACTAATTCTACGCCTGAACCAGAAAACCCGGTAACGACTCCTCTAATTAATAATAAATATACTATGGTTGTAGCTAAAACGTCATTTAGATGTGTAAAAATACTGAAAAAATAGCGAAGTCTTTAATTAAGCGCTTGCTGATATGCTTATAAGGAGACTTCGGCAACTTGTTTATTTAAGTAAGGTAATTTGTATAATTAAACAAATTGAGATTTTTTTATACTTTACAGCCAGATGAGACAAGTCCCACGCCTGAACCAGAAAGTCCAGGAACGACTCCAGAGCCAGAAGAGGCTAATACTACTCCTGAACCAGAAATTCCCGTAACCACCCCAGAGCCAGTGGAAATCGATCCCACTCCAGAACCAGAAAATCCAATTACTACTCCAGAGCCAGAGGAAATTGATCCCACGCCTGAACCAGAAAATCCAAATACTACTCCAGAGCCAGAAGAGATCGATCCCACGCCTGAACCAGAAAATCCCATGACTACTCCAGAGCCAGAGGAAACCGATCCCACGCCTGAATTCGAAAATCCTGTAACTACTCCAGAGCCAGAGGAGACCGATCCCACGCCTGAACCAGAAAATCCTGTAACTACTCCAGAGCCAGAGGAGACCGATCCCACGCCTGAACCAGAAAATCCAATAACTACTCCAGAGCCAGAAGAGATCGATCCCACGCCTGAACCAGAAAATCCCATGACTACTCCAGAGCCAGAGGAAATCGATCCCACGCCTGAACCCGAAAATCCTGTAACTACTCCAGAGCCAGAGGAGACCGATCCCACGCCTGAACCAGAAAATCCTGTAACTACTCCAGAGCCAGAGGAGACCGATCCCACGCCTGAACCAGAAAATCCAATAACTACTCCAGAGCCAGAGGAAATCGATCCCACGCCTGAACCAGAAATTCCAGTTACAACTCCAGAACCAGAGGAGACCAATCCCACGCCTGAACCAGAAAATCCAATAACCACTCCAGAGCCAGAAGAGCCAAGTACAACACCTGACCCAGAAGAATCAACGACTCATCCAGGAGAAATAATACCCAGGCCTGAACCTGAAGAAACAACAACTATAGACCCAGAAGACTATAGTACAACACCCTACCCAGAGGATTTAACGACTCCTGTCCCAGAAGATTTAACGACTCCAGTCCCAGAAGATTTTACGACACCAGTCCCAGAAGAAACAACACCTTTACCAGACAGTGGCCCAGCTTCTACTACTATTGGATACACGTTTCTGATCATGACACTATTTACGTTGCTACAAAAACTCCATGTAGCTCAAATTTTATCATAGTATTTAGGAATTATTTTTGTTTCTATTTTCTATATTGTAGTTTAAAATCAGTGACATCGGTTTTATTTTTATTATTAATACTTGTTAGTTAAAACTAAAACAATTTGAGTCAAATTATTTAGGTTCAAGTTCCTAATGATTTTTAAAATAAAGAAATTATTTTAGTTAACTTGTATAGATTTCTCGTTGAAATCTGTAATCAAGTTTTAATTTGGGATTATTAGAAACAAAGTATCTTACTTTTTTTATTGATGATCATACAAATATTTATTAGAAATTTTCTTTCATCGAGATGATCAATAACTTGTATTAGTTTCTATTGAAATTGATTTCAAGTTCGAACGGATCAGCTTATACATATATTTTTTGTTGGTATGTGTTTCGTAGCATTAAGATTTTTAGTGATTAATTTAAATTTTAAATGTATATTTGCACTTTCTGCAATTAGGTTTATCTTTAAGTATCTTATCAATAAAAATATTTAATTATTTATTTGAATAATTTATCATAAAAAAACGATCTATAACTTTGGTGAATATAGTCTATATCAAAGGGGAAATACCCTTAATAGAAATCAGAAAAGGCTCATAATCTTATAAGTTTGTCGTTTGGTTACTGTTATAGTTCACTTTTTTAAACATCTTAAAAGTTAAGAAACAATTAAATTTCAAATGTCAACGGTTACCGTGCGTTTCATTATTACCTGAAGTTTTAAAGCATTGAAGCTTGATTTATTCAATAGTAATTATTTCAATTTATTGATTTATTATGGTATACAAAACAGGATAACATCAGTACATTTCCCTTCGATGAGCCCGGGCTCATTAAATCTAATCTAATCTAAACCCGGGTACTTAAACTTTTAAAAATTGTTCTACACCACGGGGCGTTTCTTGTTGATCTTTTAACACTATCACAATTTCAGATCGTATTTTAGATGGTTTTTTTTTTATTTAATAAAATCTATAATCTAATGATAATACAATTACACCGCCGTTGGGGCGAAAATGTACTTAAGTAAATAGTCGATGTTCCCTGATACTCACCACAAAATAATTCCCGCAACAATTTAATATTCAGATAAATGCACGTGATTTCAGATTAGCATGGCAAATCAGATAATTTTACGACCAATATCTGCAGATGAACATCTACCTGCAGATAGATTGATGCAATCTCTATCAGTTACTTTGTTTTTCTCCTACCTTTTTCCTGCTGCCAAATCTTCAATTGTGTTTATTTGTTGTTACTTCCACACATTTGCAATTCTTGTCCGTTAGATTTTACGAAAGTGGAGATGCTGACACAAAATGCAATTAATGCTGTTATGGTTATGCTAAAAACCACCCAACGAAAACCGTTTTGACGTTTAGTTATTTCGTTGAAGTATTTTTTTGATTGGAGTAAACTGTTTAATTTTGGATGGAATGGTACATTCAAAAATGAGTGAATAAGAGATTACTACAGTTATCATGGCATGAAATCTGCCGCCATAATGACTTTGGCTGAGTTCCGGCTATTTGATTTTTAATTCAATAAGGATTAAGGATGCCATTCAACTGTATGGGCCCTTTAATGTTCATCACCTACATTTGTTTAAATTTATTTTTTAAGTCTTCTCTCAGATATGAAGCTCCACAATCGGCTGATACGGGCTGAATAGATAGGTTCTAATAATATAATATAATATTAGGGTACTTTGATGTTGCTTTTTGCTGCGATTAACAACGCATGTTGGACAAGCTTTGATAATGACTGTATTCAGCAATCAACTGATTTCAATAGTGGATGTCTTTGCCATAGTGAAACAGTCCATTAAGGCCGATATTTATTTTTTGTTAGACTCTTTAGTACCCCAATTATTTTTATAAACGGTAAAGGCTAAATGTTTTTTAATATTTCTATGTATAGGGTAAATGTATGTTTATAATTACATCGATTTTAGATTACAATTTTAAAGATTTACAATTACAATACAAGTCCTGTAATTTTAAAGAAGGACAGTAGTTATACTACTAAACTATATACTGAGATAGATATTATGTAAACAAACTGTAATCAAAATGTGTTTTTGAATAATTAAAAGCATTATTTTATGTATTTAACAATGATTACAAAAATTAAACTTTACAAAACACTTCTTAGCAACCGCTACAATGTTGTAAACAAAAGCACGTGCAATAAATTAATTTTAGAACTATATGGTCCGTTTTATGTTTCCCCCTTAGGAATGTTTATCAGAGAGGGCGACGGTTGCCGTAAAGCCGTTAGTGCAAGCCATAAAAAGTGCAAGAGTGCAGATTTGCAGGCTGCTCTTAATGTTTCGTAGCCGCCTGCAGCTGGCCGAGTGCTTAATCACAAGTCGCAGTTGAATTTATGATTATATTTGCATTATAAACTGTATTGTGTTGTATATAACGATTAGGGATCTCGAATTTTCATTACAAATATAAAAAAATACTTTTACAAATATAAAAATACCAGCCTTCCGCCTGCGGCGTTGTCTTGAACTGATATATTTTCGAGATTTAGGCTGTGTCCCTAGGCAAACCGTTAGCGGCCGACTGAGTGAGTCGCAAATTTGCGGCGGACTGAAATTTGAGTTAGCTGCAAACTTAGATCAATTTTCGCCAACTGGAACCGGTTTTGCTGGGAGTCGGCCGCTCACTGAGAGAGTCGGCGCGCGTAAACGCTGCAAAATGCGTACAGTGAGCGCAAAACTAGCAAACAGGGGACACTCCATTTCTAATGTATGGAAAGGGGTACTAAATCGATAGGTATTTAGTTTATTAGGATTTATTAATTCGACACCTGTTTTATGTACATTGTACACATGTCATTACAAATAAAGTATCTTTATCTTGATCTTATCTTTAGGCCACCAACTCAGTCTGCCGCTAACAGTTTGCCTACTGGGGACACAGCCTAAGAGTAAATTATGTCACTTAGCAGCTCCCAAACTATCTTCCTAATTTTATTTGAATACTAATATGCTCCACTGCGACGACAAAAGAGGCAAAAAACACAGTTCTATGTACTTCTGGTATTCCATTGGCGCTGATTTATTATCTCGTGTTAAAAAGTAGCCTATACTTTTTCAGAGCCTTGTCCATGTTTGTATATCAAATGTCACCATTAATGATTAAGTGGAATAGACTTAAAGCATACCAGTATCTCTGTCTGTCTGTTACGTTTCATGTTCATGCCTAAACGTGTTTGGTACAGACATAACAGACAGAACTTGGGAAAAGACCAATTTTTTATTAGTTGTAGTCACTATTATTTCACGCTGGTGTTATTGTGTAAAACAGTATGGCTCTACTTCTAAAATATAAAACTTAGTCCCCATGAAATGTACTAACGACACTATAATTTAGCAATTGAGTGATACAAAAATAGCCAGTCAGTTCAATCGAATCAAAGTTTACTTTCATTACAGCGGTCCGGAAGATCCCAAGAAAATGGATCAACTCCAATTTCCGTCTATCACAAAAATTTCCCCTGTGAAGTGTTGTTTCATGAAATACGCCTACCTACTCAAGGTTTTTTTTCAATTTTTTTGATTGACAACACGTGACCGTGGGTGGACGGTTTATCGTGTGTGTGCGGTGTGGACCTCCGGCACACTATGGTAAACAACATCTTACAAATCAAATCGACATTTTTAGGATACATTTTATAGATTTTATAGAATTTTTCGGGTTTCCAAAGGAATGCTTAGGTGTCACCAAAATGAAAGTAAATGTAACTGACATTCACATTTATTATGTAACTGAATACAAAGCTGCATTACTATGTAAATAAAAATAAAAATATTATTTTCGGGTTAAGCCGTGCGCGGAAGCTAGTTTTGTATATCACACAATTTTATTTTTTCTAATTCTATAGGTCAATATACATTAATTTAATCCTTCGTAATTCTAAACCATTCAAACTTGATCATCACAAAAGAGCAGATTCTTAATCGGCATGTTTTTGCAAGGAAATATATTAAAATTATATAATGCACAAATAAATGCACACATAAAAAAAAAAACTTCATTGAATTCTCGTTTCATGGCTAAAGGTTTAAGATAACGATAAGATTTTGATATGTTAGATTATCATAATATGTACTATCAATATTTTCATGAGATCTTGAAGGTAATAATCTAGCGCTAAACTTTGCTATTTCTGAAGACGATTCAGTTAAATTTAACTTCTACACATCAATAACATATCAATGTATGTCAATGCCACTGATTAAACGTCAAGCCATCAAAATAATGAACATAGAAAATTATATATAAAAAACATGTAATAACTAACTATTATATACTCTCTATATCGAACAAAAAATTAATATTGTTAATTCATACAATGTGATGTATGGAGAATTGTAATCCACTTAGATTGTGATGCATTTTCAATAAATTACAAAACACACGTGGTAGCCACCTCGATTTTTAAAGTTCTTCGTACGTACGATCGTAAAATTAATATGGACATTCCCTATAAAGTTTCTGATTATAGTTTAAGTTGATTCGAATACAACATTTGAAACAAATTTTAGGCGTGATTTTGTATACCTAATTAAGTTAGCACTAGTAGTGCAGACTTAAATAAGTGCAGCACCAAGACATCCACCTCAAGCAAAATTATAACTTATTTTGCCAGATGTGGCCATTGAATAACGATTCGTTTTATATTCTAAAAATTTAAAATCATTTCACGTCAACGTGATACTATCACATAATGCTTATCGTTAATTTTAAATCAAGATAAAAAATTACGTCACATTGTGAGTAAATAGCCTCTAACTCAGGCATGTTACAATTTAATGGTGGAAGTATTTTTTTAAATCGAGTTACTTAATTTATTACAGCATTTAAAAACACTGTATAATTTAATCTAAACCCGTGCAATAGTTTGTCATGAAAAAGTAACAAACGTCCATTCGCATTCACAAACTTTCGCATCAATACTATCAGTAAGATTAATGTTCATCATAATCATTGCAGTTAACCAATATGATTTTGTTCGTTTGTTAAAGAGTATTAAAGCTCAAGCATGTCCATACTAGGATAACGTAGCAGTGCAGCGTGCGCGGGCGCCCGTGCCGCAGCCGCTTGCGGGCCATGTGGCCCCACATCCTGCGCTCCCCCCTCCTCCACGCCCCTCGTTCAGGTTACAGCCGTGCTCTTCAGGGGACGGGAGCAAGGGAGATCACCTACGTAGCTATGACGACTAATAAGTGTTTCTTTAGTAGTAAACATCTTTACAAACTCAATAATATTTTAAACAATATATATTGAACAAAATTGAAACTTAAAAATCAAGCTTATTCAATTCGATTACGTCATGTTAACGTCAATCAGAATGTATCATTAAAAATAATTTTATTAATTATATAATAAATTATTATTATGCTAGGAAGAGCTATCCTAGCTCTCCAACGTCCGCATTGCACAGGTCGCCCGAGCAAAGGCTGAGGGTCACCTAGTTTCTCGTATGGCCCTCCCTAGGCGCCACTCTGACTTGAGGCCTCTTAAGTCGGGGTACCCGGGGATGAGCTGGTCAATAGCCACCTGGCTGGCACCGGCTCGTCCCAATCGGGTGTGAAGGAGAACCGGGGAAGTTTAGTGGGTAGTGGACGCTTTAGTCTCGAGTCCCACACACGGCCGCAGGTCTAGCTAGTCTGCGCGCGGTTATGGTGCATAAACGCATTCTCCTCCGAAAAAAAAGGAAAGGCTGTGGTAGCCGAGTGGTTTCTTACGTCGCTTTACATGCGTGAGGTCGACGGTTCGAATTTCGACGATACGGGTTTATTATGAGTTATGTAAATTGAGCGACGCTTCCTGGTGAAGTATCCCCCAATGGAATAGGCCGCAGTGACCGCGCTTACCATCAGATGGGCTTCGTGCCGGTCTGCCAACTGATCTAGTATAAAAAAAATATGAATTAAATGTTTGATAACCAGTAACCTACAGGAAAAAATATATGACCGTATCTAACAAGATAAGGTAAAAAACAATTCTTCAATTACCGAAATTCATTTGCTAAAAGAAACAAAAAAAGAAACAAAAACTGAATAGTCATTGATTGATGGGCGATCAACTTTTTGTTTACCTAATTCTTCTTTACGATCTGCTAATGAGCCTGAAGTGTTATTTTACGAGTAGGAACAGAATTTTCGGTTAACGACGGTTATAAAACTATATTGTTTTGACTACTAAGTGCATTTATTGGGGCGAAAGTTATAAATCATATGTGAAATGAGCTATTTATGAAAATATTTTGACAGAAGATTGACGTGATCATGTGCAGCGTGTACTTACTAGATATACATATGTTTATATACTGTGTTATAACAATGGTAGGCGGCAAACGAACCAGCGGGTCGCCTGATGGTAAGCAATCATCGCCGCCCGTGGACATCTGCAACACCAGAGGGATCGCTGATGCGTTGCTCCGCCACTCTCACAAACCAGACGAAACACAATAGCAGTCACTATTATTTCACGCTAGTAGTACTTCCCCGGACGAGCCGGCCCATTCGTGCTGTAAAACAGCATGGCTCTACCACTCCAAAAATGTACGGTATGACAGCTTCTCAAGAGGAGTTAAAAGATAAATAATTTGCCTTAAATTAATACGAGTATAGCTATTGCAGGGAAACCATATCTCACTGGTTATCTCATTTGATTATAATTTTCTTCTGTTCTAGTCGCCAGGGATTGGTTGTGATATATATGGTAATTCGTTGACATTGAAACTTCCCTGAAACTCGTTATTCACCTTCAACTGAGTTACAGTAAACTAAATGAAAACTAGGCTTTATCCCAGATCTGAATTAATAGATAGTGACATTTATTTAACACAGTTAATAAACTGGTTTCAAGTAGGTATTTGAAAATTTTGGCTTCATTGTCTATTTTCAATGATTAACCAACTACTAAATAAAAGTTTTATTGTAAGGACTGTAAAGGGTTTTTTAACAGAACAAAAATCTATGCAGTCCATGAAACTAATAATTTTTAAAGTTCCGATTCCACAATGTGACCCGCATTTAGTAACCAAAGAAATTTAGTTAGTTATCGCATTAAAAAAATCACTCGATTTGAAATCTGCATAAAATCTTTGCCGAGGAAAATCAATATATGTAATATATTTTTATATACTACCTTTTGCTTATCATCAAAAAGTATACCATCTATAATTACGGAAGATTTTACAAATGTTCACAGACGTGGGTGTCAATTAAGTTAAGAAATAACACGACCATTCATAAATCGCTTTTAAGCAGCTTAATTAGTATTCGTGACTACACTTATTAACAAGCATATGGGCGTAATTCCTATATAAATGAAATTTGAATTGAAAAAAATGCGAATAAACAAACGTCTATTCACACCAAATGTGTTATTCGACTAATCCAAGCTATTGATTCATTATGTAACACATAATTATATTAAATAATATTCATGGTAAAAATTGAAGTCAAAGGGTAGAAGATCAGATGAGCATACAGTGTGGAAGCACATTGAGCGACGCTTTCTGGTGAAGTGTTCCTCAAAGGTGGGTTTGTCTGCCAGATGATCTGATGAATGATCGATGATTTTCGTGTTATAATGCAATGGGAATACCAGATCGTATTCCAGAGCTATAGTCTAAGAAATTAATAAAATGGCGGCTTCCACCCGTCCCTTTAAGAAATTGAAACTGAGACACAGTTAAGTTCCATCCCAATACTAACAAGTCATCCAGATATCCTGATAGCATATCAAGCCACGAGTTTAGAAGCAATTACTCAGCCGCGGTACTAACGATCAAATGTTCATTTCCTTGAAAGCAAACCCGACTGATGTCTACCGGTTTATAATTCAGAAGCCGATAGTTCTCTCGATACTATTTTTCCCCGCCTGTCGCGGCTTGAGTAGGTAAGTTGATTTTCCTGGAACCACTGTGAGCATTGGATTTTAATGTTGAAGTCGTTTTGAAGGGTGTGCGCCGTCGGTATCGATGGTTTTAGAGATGTTTTTCTGTTATCAGCTAAATGTGTTGTTTTCTTTATTTTTAAAATACTATGTTACTTGATTCTGTTGGCTTGTCTGATTTTTTTTGCAGAGTGAGGTATATAAATATCGTGACACCTGATAGGGACTAATCCATACCGTCTTTAGAGACCTGCTATTGCAGGCTCAGGCGCTTCAAACACCTGCAAAGAAAGAATATAGAGGGATCGGGAAGGTGAAATAAACGGCATAAACCGTTTTTTTTTAAGGAGAATGCGTTTATGCACCATAACCGCAGGCTAGCTACACCTGCGGCCGTGTGTGGGATTCGAGACTAAAGCGCCCACTACCCACTAAACTCCCCCGATTCCCCTTCTCACCTGATTGGGACGAGCCGGTGCCTGCCTTGTGGCTATTGACCAGCAAACAGCATAAACCGTAAACTTTGATAAGTATTTTGATAATAATTTTATAAAACAAATTATCATCATTACGTCGTTCGCAATACAAAAATAGAGGAAAATTTATAAAAATAAACATTCTAAAATTAGAATGCAATTTATTTACTCCTGCGCAAACAAATGATTGATTGCTAGTTGTCGCGCGTCAGAGTAATGGAACGTCAATGTGACGATAATCAAAATCAAAATGCGATTTCTATCAAAGAAAACTTTATCATTCTAAGGAACTCGTGCGTTGATCTGATCTTTTTATTATTGATGTATAAATATACAATGCAATACAAATACAAATATTTTATTGAAATAATGATTTTGTTAACGTTTGCGGCAAACGCAGCCGTGGTAGGCCTCCCACAAGGTGGACCGAATGATCTCATAAAGATCGCCGGAACCCACTGGATGCGGATGGCGCAGGACCGATCGGTTTGGAGATCCTTGGGGGAGGCCTATGTCCAGTGGACGTCGTTTGGCTGAAATGACGATGATGAATTATTTTGTTACATCTTGCATGCAAGATGTTTCAATAAATAAATATATATATCACTTGCTTTGGTCCGACCGTTTTTATTGTGGGGAATGCATTAGGCATATCTTCGGCCTCAGCCTAAAAGTGTGTTGAACTCCATCCCCTACATACAGGGCAGGTACACCATTTAATCCCACAGTGCTCTACAGATCCCTTAGTGACGTTCACAGGATCGGGCATAACTTTTGCTGGAAAACTGTCAATAAATCCTATGTTTCGTAGTTAAATATTCTCTTTACAATTATGTTCTTGCATTTTATTCTTTGCATTATTTCTTGTCGGTTCTTCGTGATAGATAACAACACTCCGAATCCGGTGGTTAAATCACATTAATCACTCTATAACATTGATATTGACGAATCGTAAGTGCATCTTTGCTATCATAAATAAATAATGTTTTTATCAGGTGGGTAGACCTCTAATAATAGTAAATAGTACAAAACTCTACACACTAAGGGTTAAAAACTCACGGCGCGGTTTTTAATCGCGCCCACAGCGGTTGCCTCCCCGCAGCCTCTGTAGAATGTTGATTTATATGAAAATCGTAAGTACAGTTTTCACGACGCGATTTTCATCCACAGCGCGCGCGGTTTGTTTGAGATTCCCGCCCGCATCGCTCCGGGCAGGAAGTACAGAAATCCGACGCCATTTTGCACTAGTGACATAATTATGGCAGCGTGACGTACCAAAAGACAACTTTTCGTGGATAGGTTTAGGTTTAGGTATTCTGGGGATTTTCCGCACTTGGCCTCTAAAATGGGCCATTGTACGTGGAAATACGTTACCAACACCGTCACTCAAACCATCTGAGCTCGGTCCAGAGCTCCAGCACTGCTGTGATGTTCCGGATGCCGCTGTATGGGAAGCAGGCGCGCTCGATGATGGTCCACACTCTTGCACTGCAGTAGTAACGTGGGCCGGTGTTTCTTCAGCGTCCATGCAGCCTCTGCATAGCGGGCTGTCCGTCATGCCGAAGTTGAACAGGTGCTTATTTAGCATATAGTGGTCTGTTATAAACCCTAAACTTTTAGTGGATGGTTTGTAACCGCACGACAACCGCGGTGGCTGCGGAATCGCACAAATCACCGGTCTCGTGAGTTTTGAAATAAAACCGCAGTAAGCTGCGGGCCAACAACCACTACGGGCGCGACCAAAAACCGCGCCGTGAGTTCTTACCTTACTAGTACCCACGTAGTTTATATAGACAGTAATGTATTGTATTAATAGCCTTCCCCAAAACGTATTAGGATGAAGACGTCTACATTATTTTAGTACTTACTCGGTCAAGGATACGAGTTATCCTCACGGAACTATTATTAAGCTGATCGATACTTTATAAATAAATACTTGATCGTGATTACGCTGTCTCACTGTTACAATATTCTGATTGCGGTATACATTACTGCTAAGTGGTGCAATTTAGAGCGAGGGAAGTTACAAGTGTTTAATATTATTCTGTTTTAAGTTTCATACTGCGAAATATGGAAGGATTTTTTAATGAAGGCCGTTTTTGCTGTCGTTTGAAAAGACGGTTCATGTTCTTTACTGTAGTTTTTTTTTTATGTCAGAGGCGGCTAACGCGCCAACGGGTCGGGATTTATAAAATTACTATACCTACTATCCCAAACGGTTAAAAATAAACTAACAAACGATAATTCTAGTAACACGTGTAAGAAGCTACTACATACATATTTCGTAAGATTGCCGAATACAAAAATATAACACTCTCTCTTTCTTTGCCGCAGCCAGGTAAAAAGAGCGGAAATCTCAATTTCCGGGAACGGAAAATACCCTTTATAAATGTAGACGTTTGATATTAAAAGTATTCTATTATATGTATTTATATAAGAGTTATAATACAAAATAGCGTAATACACACAGTATAATCAACAACCTATCCGAATCTCTTTAAAACACTGAGTTGAAAATACCCGTACATGTTATCCGATGTGCATTAAGCTGAAAGTTGGCTGTGAAAATTTGACATAATATTATTAGGGCGTTTGTTTACACATTACGCCGAAGCGGCAGCGTTTTTCGCTGCCCCGGTACCTATGTAGGCTCGCTGCCGCTGCAGTGTCGGTCGTATGCAAGGCTCCATATAAATCCAAGGGTCAAATTATGCAGCGCGGCGGTACCGCTGCCGCTGCAGCGTAATGTGTAAACGCTCTTAGGGTAACTTGATGTATCACTGCACTATGCAATACTTATTGTCTAATTATTTCCTTTATCTACACTACTTTCTGTAACGAAAATATTTCATCATCATCATCATATTTTCAGCCAAACGAAAATATTTAATTTATAATAAATCGCGGCATCTACTTCTACTAAACATCTCTTTTATTATGTGTAGTGCCCGATTACAGAAGGCTATCATTCAATAAGGCGTTATGACGGTAAGTAGCGGACCTTTTCGGGCATCCCACGCTCAAAACGGTCTCCATTCAACTTCTCAGCTTCAGTAACCACCTATTAAATCATTCATTCGCTCAAACAAGAAACTGTTTATGTAAACGTCGTTGGTATACAGTATTAAAAGCCGTAAAAATATGAACTGGAAAGTTTAAAAGGCCGGCATCACAAATGGTGATGATGATGCAGGCGTCTGCCTTTATCTAACATAAAAAATGAGAATTATATTAATATTTTTTTACACAAGCCCACCTGTGCTTTTTTATAAAAAAAAATTTTATGAAAAACTGCCTACGTCGTTTATAATTTAACTAGTTAAGTTATCACATAACGATTTTCACAACATACCTGCGACATAAACATTGTGAGCCTCTCCAAACAAAGCTTAGGCAGTATCCACGGTCCAGCGTTAATCAAATCTATGCATGTGACCGTGTCGGGGTCTCGCCTCCGCGCCACGTGTTCGAATCCCGGACGGCCACGTGAATCGCCCACTTGACTAACGAATCCGTCTAGCCACAGTGTAGTGCCTTCCAGTACCTTTGTGCTGAGCTAACAAGTTTACCTGTGAATTAATTGTAAACTGTATGTTATTCTGTTGTATGTGTATAACGGGTTCCTAATTCCATTTCGAAAATCATCTATTATAAAATTTTGCCTGTCCCATGAATTAAACTCGTTTACAGTAAAGTTTCATTTTAATTCGTATAGTAGTTTTTGCGTCTATGAGTAACAGACAACCATTTTTAAGTCCTCGCCAATTTTCGCATCTATATTTTTAAGATAGTGTACGAGTGCAATCACAACCTGCATTTTGCGGGATGATCAAAGAAACGTCCCCACTTAACATACTATGAGGCACAATCAATCCAAATGTCTTGACAGGAACAAATCATAAATTAATGTTATGAAGCACTTATCGCACTTATGCCTTTTGATCCAGATTATCTCCAGATGCAGATGCTTCGATCAACAATTGCAGATGTGATAGATTCAACAATTTTGAGCTGTTTAAAGAACGGATGACCTATACGTACCGAGGTTGCAAATTGCGTTTTAAAACACAATATGCAACCTCTTAGTAACATCTAACATAATATATAAATTACACACACGCATGTGAAATCAGAGGCTCGTTGAGCTCTAAGACCAAACACAACGATTTTTGATGATAGTGTGAGTTGTTAAACAAGTTATGTATGTCATACTGTAACATTTGTAATATCTACGAGTATAATAATAATATACTCGTAATCGAGTATAACCTTATCAAATATTGAAAATTCAGCCAGGCATGAATTAAAGGGAAACGCCGAAAATAGGCCCAGAGTGCACAACATATTCAATTTCATGAATGAAATCTAAATATTCGTACTTGATTTTTCGCGTTTTTCTTTTTTCAGTAGAAGTCGGGAAAAACATTTGTATATTAATTAATATTTCAACGAGTATATCCTTTACATTTCACTACTGACGTTGTTTATACCGGTCCGAAACTTACGTTTTTATATTGCGTTAATCGATATAGCGGAAAATATTTTATAAATTGTTAAATAATATTATTAAAGACCAATTAATAAATGTATTTTATTATTAATGATAAATTAGTATAAAACTACTTTTTATAATTATTATTATTTCACACTATAAAATGTTTACCGCTATATCGAAAAACGTAATTAATTTCGGACCAACCAACAAGAAGAACAAAAATAAATGATCAATGTCAGTGGCCGATGCACAAACCGTGCAGTGCCAAGAAAAAAGAAAAAAAAAGTATTGGTCCGAAATTAATTTACGTTTTTCGTTAAAGCGGTAAATATTTTATAGTGTTATTTAATAATTATTAATATTATAAAAGGTAGTTTTAAAACAATTTATCATTATTCATAAATAATACATTTATTCATTGGTCTTTAATAATATTATTTAACACTTTATAAAATATTTACCGCTATATCGAAAAACGTTATTAAAAATAAACTGTTTCGGACCAATTTCTTATTTATTAACAAACATCAGAAGTGACATGTAAACATCATGTAAAGGAAAATATTGTTGAAATACTTAATTATTTATAAATGTTTTTCCCGACTTATACTGAAAAAAGAAGAAGGCGACAAATCAAGTACGAATATTTAGATTTCATTCATGTGATTGAATATGTTGTGCACTCTGGGCCTAAGTTACTATGGCTGTCTGGCATTACCCTTTAGATGTCGAAATATACAAAATTATGTTTATATATTAACAGACAGAGAATTTACAGCCTTGACTGATGGGTTGATATCCACGTGTAGAAGTTATTATAAAAACCTACACAAATATGTTTATTTATTTATAGGACATGGAGTTAGCTATTCTTCTTTGGGTAGAAAATATTTTTTGTACAATATTAGAAATTGTTTATCACCTACTGGTAATAAATAATTTCAGGGCCAGTATCTCTGTTTATTAACTTAGATGTTTTCGCTTAATAAAAAAAAAATCTGACATTTCGCGATTACGAAAGTTTTACGATTTAATGAAAGAGTTTAAAATTACACCAGTTTTCTACTAGAATAACGATCCGTTAAAAACGCAAGAGAACACAATTGGACCGGAAAAATAAAACTTAAATTGGAAAAACATGTTCAGCTGCCAAAACGATCAATTCTCAATTAACCTAATTCTTCCACAGTCAAATGTAACTAAAATCAAGTGCATTGTTCATTCCGCAGTCGAAACGAAAATATCTTGTCCCAGATTCCCGGTAAGGTCTGGTCTAAATCAGTCCAGCTATGGCCGTCGTTCAATTTTCATTAATAAACTACTGCGGTGAGCGCTTTCCTGTGTTCATCCCCAAAATAACATTTCACCTGGTGCACTCTGTTACAGAATAGCGTCACATTAGATTAAAAGTTATAGGGAGCATTTTGATACTTTGACTGCATTTTTGAATGTTGATTTTGGTTTAGTTTGGCTACAGAATATATTGGTTTGGCTGCGATTTTGGCACTCCAATGTTTGTGCTTTGAAGTGGAATAAAGTTGAATGAGTTTTGACTTTTTCATTGGACACCATTATGTTTTAATTTTATTATCGCCATCAGTGGGTATACAGGGTGGAATTTTGTAATGCTAATGAAGCGGAAGTTCTCTTAACACTATAGATAGAAATTTTACTCAAAGAAAACATTCCTTTATTTTTGAAAAGAAAAAAAAACTGCATTCAAAGATTTTTAAAACTTCGCTTGCGCCTTGCCGCACCCGGTAGTCGAACCGACTAAAATCTGTAAAAGTTGCACCCTGTACTTTTATTGCACCGATCGGGGTCAATTATAAGGATGAACTCTCTAACAAATTTCATAAATTAAATGAAAGGAAAACAACGAAATCTTAAATTAACTTGACCCATTTAATTAAGTAACGGTACGTGGTTGAATTGCGGAGGGTCCTAGATTTTATTCAATACTAGCCTTCCGCCCGCGGTTTCACCCGCGCGTAATTTCTTTTTTCAAATCCCACCCTATGTTCACCGGGGATAGTGTAGCTTTCCAACAGTGAAATAATTATTCAAATCGGTTCAGTAGTTTCGGAGCCTATTCAATACAAACAAACAAACAATCAAATCTTTCGTCTTTGTAATATTAGTCCTAATACTACTGAGACGCTATTTTGACGATAAAAAGATAAAAAAAACAATAGAAGATCTGAAATAATAAAGATTATAAAATTACAAAATATAAAACTGATCGGAGGTCTTTGAAACATTATCTCTTTGAATGGACTAATGCCGTGGTAACCTTTGATGTTACAAATATCGAAAGTTTGTTTGTATTTTTTACATAATATCAAAGCAATCGCAATCTGTTCCAGTGAAGCAGTATGGTGGATATGAGGTACTGCTAACTTAAACGGGCTACCTACATACGTGCTTGACGCATACAATTTTTATTTATTTGTTGGTTTGGTAATATAATAGTAAATAATATCTACAAAATGGCTCCTTTACATATAAAAAAATATATATTATCATATCATAAGGTATCTCCTGGTCTAGTAACCTCTAAATGCCAATAACGGTCGTTTTTAGCTTCAGTTACCATTTATCCTATATTTAACAATCCAGTAGACACTCGTAATTTAAAAATTACACCCTAATTTTTACACTTAACAATTTTAGAATAAACAAAAACCGTACAAAATAAAAACGCATAAAAAGATTACCGCGACACATTAAACAAACCACGAAGGCCCAAACCAGACAAATCAATTCACCAGAATAAAAAAACGACCCAAACAAACCCAACAATTAAACAGGCCATTACCGAAACACGTCCACACATTAATCCCAAACGTCCAGTTGGCTACCCTGCCCATAATTGAGTCGTCCAGTTGGCTACCCTGTCCATAATTGAGTCGTCACCATCCTAACCTCCATCCAAAATAAAAGGCCAATAGGTCTAAGGGTCATTCCTCGCTAAGTGCCTGTGACGTTTAGTATGTGCATAATTGGCCGCGGAAGTGACGTGACTCCCCCCTCCTACCCCCTCTGGCCCGGCGGGCGTTGACGTGTCAAGTCGGAAGCTGAATAATATATGGACAGTGGAAGCGGATGGCTCTGCCACTTAGCGGTGCTTCAATAATTCATGGTACAGCTAGGGATCAATCGCTTGCTTTGCTCCGTACGGCTCTTCGGGTTTCGCTTAGAAAATGTTTGTCGTCTTAAAGCCTGTTGTGTTCGTCTTTTGTTCGTCTTCAATGGTGTAGATTGCTAAGAAAATAGTCTTACACGAGTATTTTATTGTGGTTTTATTCGATTGGAAACTTTTTCAATGTTCACATAGAGATATTTTCTACACCACAACGTTGCGACGCAGATGATTGCTTAAAATTAAGACAATAAATGCAGAGGCGCATATTATACGCCTACAGTTAACCACCGTAAAAGAATGTTCTTGTTATGAAAGAAGTTTGTTTCAGTTCCCACTAAACTCCCCCGACTTTCACTTCACACCCGAGGGAGACAATCCGGGCCCGCTTTGTGGCACTTCAAAAACATTGAAAGGAATCTTGACTTTAGCAAATGTTGGTATCGGATATTAACTTACGGTACTTTAGTATTTAACTGTGCTTACGGCAACACTATTTTCCTTAAACTCAATTTTATTATTAACCGACTTCAAAAAAGGAGGAGGTTCTATGTTCGACTGGTATTTTTTTTTTATCAACAAATGTTATTATCGGGCAAATATGAATTTTCGGCAACACTATTTCCTAACCTCGAATAATTTTGACTCCTCAAAACTGAAATAAGATTTATTATGTATTTTAATATAATAGGTAACACTCATAGTTGCAAAGACAACAAACCATGTTAAATTTCATGTCGCCAAAATCTAGACTAGAAGCTTACTCCTGTATGCCGTCTACGGATATAATTATTAAATGTAGAATATAAATCTTACTAATTTAATTTATTTTAGAGCGATACCAGCGATAGGTACTTGAAATCAGTGTGCCCATTACCTATGGAAGACGAGGACTAAATCCTCTTTATTCAAAACTTTAAGTTATTAAAACTTCGTAGAACCGTCACTACACCACTCGGGTGAAAACCCGGAGTTCGTGGGTTCGACTATCACTTAATGTTCGATTCAATGATAGGACTTTTTCAGAGACCCACTGGCAAGCTAGGTAAAATCTAGCCACAATAGCTTTGGGTGTGTTAAATTAATTTTAATATGACAGCTAGTATACTTTAAATAAAAGGCTCAAAAGATCATATTATTACGAGCTACAGTGGCAGAACATTAAGTGATTCTTACTGATTGAGTGTCACTTAATTATACTACAAAAATCGAAACACGTTTAGGCGCGCGGCCGGCCGGCGCACAGTGAGATGAGATTGTTTTTTGTAGGGTGTACTTTATTTGAGATATTATAAATATTATTTGGTCGAAATGTAACAAGGTACAAAAAGTCGAAATCGATTCTATTACTGATTCTGAGCAAACAGTTTTCAGGTTTCGTATAAACAAATAAACCGACTTCAAAAAAAAAGAAACAAAAAAACTACCTAAAAAACTGAAAAGCAAAAAATAATTTTAATAAGACATTCATCAAATGCGCTTATTGTCTAAGCCTATTAATTAAATTGTATTTTAAGTGCTAGGTAGGTACCTACTAATCTGTTTGAAGTCGGTGCCAAGCCAAATAGTAGGTACCCAGATTACGTACCTACGTCCGCGGATTAATAAGTAACCCTTTATAATACATTATTATATATCATTTTTGATTACCTTTGGCTTGGCACCGACTTCAAACAGATTAGTAGGTACCTACCTAGCACTTAAAATACAATTTAATTAATAGGCTTAGACAATAAGCGCATTTGATGAATGTCTTATTAAAATTATTTTTTGCTTTTCAGTTTTTTAGGTAGTTTTTTTGTTTCTTTTTTTTTGAAGTCGGTTTATTTTTTTAAAAAAAAGTTTGTTTATTTTTCTATTTTTAGTGTGAATAACACGTAGGTAGTGAGTAAAACTCTTTCATAATAATGATAGCGAAAATACGAGTAGAATTGTATTATTTGATAATAATATTAGGTATTCATTAAGTGTTCAGCACCATGGGTAGGAGGAGAATGCGTTTATGCACCATAACCGCAGGCTAGCTAGACCCGCGGCCGTGTGTGGGACTCGAGACCGAAGCGTCCGCTACCCACTACACTCCCCCGGTTTCTCCTTCACACCCGATTAGGACGAGCCGGTGCTAACCTTATTGGCTAGTGACCAGCCCATCCCCGGGTAATCATCAGCTTAGCTGCAAAAGTACATGCAATACAACTAACGTTCCACATATTCCTACAACACTGAAAGAATTATCCCCTAACTCCTAACCGTTAAGGAGTTGTACTTTCCATCATCACCTTAGCTGCAAAAGTACATAAAATACAACTAACGGTCCACATATTCCTACAATACTGAAAGAATTATCCCCTAACTCCTAACCGTTAAGGAGTTGTACCTTCCATCATCAGCTCATCAACATAAAATGATGTCTATCGGACGCAAAAACTTGAATGGCTTCAGAAAAAACAAGTAACGCGTAGGCGCAGCCTATAAAATTTGAGGTTTTCCCTTGATTTTTCCGGGATCCCATCATCAGATCCTGACATGGTGACAATGGGACCACCTCTGAACTATGCACTTTCAAATAAAAAAAGAATTATTTAAATCGGTCCACAATTGACGGAGAAATCGACGGACATACATAAAAAAAAAAAAAAAAAAAAAAAAAAAAAAATACATACAGTCGAACATATAACCTCCTCCTTTTTTGAAGTCGGTTAAAAATAACGTTGTATAGGACGCAGTGGCTATTAAGAGTGCCTGTTTGTTAATATAACAAATATATTATACTAAGGTATCCCACGATTTTACTAGAAAATAACACTCAATGATGAAATACACGAAATAAAATATTTAGGAGGGCCCTGATAAAGATTGAGCGATGCTATTTTGCGAAGTGTCTCTGAATTTACCGTATCGCACTGTAAAAGTAATTTCTTACTTGCGCAATATAATTTATTCATACTTAGATCTAAGGAAAATACTATCTGTGCGTTGTCACAAAAAGTGATCTTTGACGTCAAAAGATATCGGATTCTTTTGATCTCACAAAAATTTAATTGAATTTTACAAGGGGTGCCCCCTGCTCCCCCGAGCTAGGAAAAATTTGGTGGCATTGACGATGAAGATTTTCTATGTATAGCAAGTTACGAGTCAAATTTTTTTAAGAGTTATAAACTGTGATGAAATTTACCTATATAAATATTTGACTTCAGAATAATATTGAAATAAATGCAGTGCCTGCCTCCTGACGGACTAGAAAAAAACATAGGTTTTGCAACAAATAGAATCATCTGCATTATATTGTTTAAAATTTTTGATCACACTATAAATAATAGTTGTATTATTTTGTGCTGAAAAAAAAATCAAGTCAAGTCAAGTAATTAATGCCGAAAACGTTCTTGAATACACATTAGATTTCGAAAAAATCTTCTATTTTTTTAAATAAAGTTTTCAATGTTAAAAAGGCGTAGAAAAATGATTACCAAACGCTCATATTTCAAAACTATCAATATCGGAAACAAAAAGTCCATTACCCACGACCGTATAACAGAGTATTAAAACACAATAACTCAATGCGCATGCGTGACGGATGGAGACGCGCGCGCGCAGGTGTCGCCGCCCTGCCGGATGCGGCTGAAACTCGGAGGATGGGAGACAGGAGAGGAGGGAGGGAGAGGAAAGAGGGTGAGCACTCCGTGACCGTGTCGCGTTTCAAAAGTGGGGATTGCGACAGATTACAGGATTCGTTCTGAATTTGTCGAAAGATTTTACGTCTATGGTCACGTTCCGTGATTGCTAGGAACGGTAACATTTTATCTTTGAAAGCAGTTGAGTTTAAGTAGTTTGTTTATATTAGAAAGGTTTTGCCTCTCATCTGAATATTAAGAAAACAATTTGAGATTTTAGTACAGTTTTGTCCACACTAAAAAACTGGCAAGCAGAAACTATCTCGGGAAATCATTGGATTTAGGCAAAAGTCCATGTGAATGAAGTTCGATGATTGCTGATGCACACGTCATCTTTTTGATTTGGTTTATGTTTATCGTCTCATATGTATGAATTGTATATTGTAGTGGAGAGTCAGTTCATTAAGAATAATTGTATAAGAAACTGCCTGACAATCAACACCCAGACCAAATATCTAGAAACTTAAAATTTACGAATGCTAATTTAAAATTTTCTATTAAATTAGCAAGATTTGTTTTAGGAAATTTAATACAATTAATTAGAATCAGATCAAAAATACAATCTGGGGTAAAATAATAAAATTATTTATTTTCCTAAAGGATTTTTTAAGGAAAGTCGGTAACCATGTTTGTCACGTTAACCAATGCTAAATATAAAATTAATTAGATATGAAATACTTGTTTTGATTTAAAATGCATTCTTTTAATTAGATTATAATATCAAATGCAGGTAATTCCATAATATTAAAGGAAAACCACTGAAAAAAATCTGCAATTTTGCTAATGATTACTGATAGCACTGCTATCGCAACTTTTGGCTTGATAGTAATTTGGTAGTGACTGTAAACTGTAAATGCCTCCGTGGTAAAGTAGTTAGAGCGTTGGGCTCTAACATCCGGAGGTCGTTGGTTCGAATCCCGCGGGGAGTATCACTGTGTGTGAATGTTTCCAGTTTGGTTAAAACATTGTTAGGCTTGTAACACCTGAATGTCTGAAAAGAATGATGATTCCGTGCTTCGGAAGGCACGTTACGCCGTTGCTCCTGCGCCTGCTCTCTTTTCGGTCGTGTCAGACTGCTGTCCCGCAGTCCCACCGTGTTACGAGAGTGAGGGAATAGGGAGTGCACCTGTGCTTCTGCACTCACTTGTGCTCTATAACTCCTGCGTAATTGGCTGATCGTAATGGGTTATTCCACAAATCCCCATCGGATATCCCCATCAATGGGGATTTCTGAACTTTAAGTTCACTAATCTCCATTGATGTCTCATGATTTGTGGAAGAAAGATGTTGATGAAGTTCAGAAATCCCCATTACCTTAGAAATATTAGCCGCCGTAGCCGAAATGTTGGCTAAGAGGATTGCTAAGAGAACATTATTAGTGACTGTAAATTATGCCTTATTCGAGTGGTGTTCGAGGTTTTTATTTCACATTATTTTTAACTATAGAACAAGCTAATATCTTAAAAATGTACTTATATTCTAACTG
Organism: Mecyna flavalis; assembly: GCA_949319885.1. Lineage (NCBI taxonomy): Eukaryota > Metazoa > Arthropoda > Insecta > Lepidoptera > Crambidae > Mecyna > Mecyna flavalis. Next base: position 17,524,682 of record OX439426.1, read on the forward strand.
CACTGCACTTAAAAGGATCACATTTTTAAAAAAGTATTTACGTCTACAAATTCAACAATAAAGCTCTTTCCGAGGTAAATTAATATGCACTAGTGCAAATGTATCGCCTACCACTTAAAGGAAATTATAAGTACTACAAAATGCATGACGAGCGACAGTCTGTCGTCTTTACTGCGACAACAAATTATATCCTAGCACTTTCAAGTATACTCATGATTATTTGTAGGGAGTTGCGTAAAAGTACTGTGTACGCAATTATTTGTTTCTTATTTTATCTATTCGTAATATAAGTATTATATAAAAATATAGAAAGGATTTCTCACTTATCTCTCTGAAGTATTTATAGTTTTTGTGTTCATAATTATTATATTTCAAATAGTAATATGCTGACACAGTGTGGGCTCTTCTGATCTTTGCGCGTTTAATTTCAAGTTTAGTGCCTACCGGAAAACTGCCAAAGCGGTTATGGCGGCAGATTTAATTTATGTTGAACTTCAAAACACTTTTTAAAAAATGCGTGATATAGGTACTTTTTGCCTTCTAGATCTTTAAGTTTACTGGCTCCTTCATAGATTTTAAACAACACAGCTAAAGTTATAATGATAGATTTTGCGATGCTTCTTGGTAAAGATTCTCTTGGAAATAACTGGGCCGCCCACTACTGGGCGCTCCTTCAACTGTGATATCTTCCAGATGAATTGACACAAAACTAAATTGGTAAATATTATTGATAAAGTCACCCATCGTCAAACAACTGATAAATAAACAACCTATTATTCTTCAGCAGTAAGTAATTAAACCGTTGGCGGTAAATTATCAGTGCTACAATATGCATGAAGCAAGGTTTCTCGCCGCCATTATCGGCGCGTGCGGCGAATTAATTACATCCTTGCGGACTCGTAATATTACTGATTACACGTTACCGCGAATCGTCAACAACTGAAAGGTTGTATAAACAGTTTAGTTCTAATGTTGTTGTTGGAAATTATTTGATTGTTAATATCTATGAGTTTGGTGTAGAAGTGACGTTTTTTTAAAACTTATGCTGATTTTTTCTTCAGACTTTCAAGTACTAATCTTGCTATTATAATATATGAGTATGATTACCTACACGTGATTGAATGCTTTAACAACTGAAAGGTTGCTTAAACAGTTTTGACTGACCCTAGTTTTGTTGAAATTATTTAATTAAATATCTACAAACTTTGTTAAGTAATTAAATTATAAGTCTAAAATAATATGCCTATGAAGAATTTATTTTTTCATAGTATATTTAACATAACTAAAGGTTATTTAATATTCTCATCGCTTGTAATCAAATCAAAAGAATCAAATTATATTTATTAAATAGTATTTAAATTACCTTACATTGGGTCGTCGGAAGTTAAACTAGACTCGGGTAAAAGCTGCCATGATCGAGTAGCATTGTCTCCTACTGTTTTCTGACAATAATAATGGAACTCTTCTAAAAACATACCACAACAGTGTAGAACGTTTAACATCATTGTAGTCCCGGAAATTAAAATGTGCTTTTTGTTACGGAAACTAGCAAATAAGTGTTTCTTACGTCCCGAAATGTTTACTCTATTAAAAATAAAAATTTATAATGCAATTCTTGGTTTCATTTTACTATGTTGTTAATAACCAGTCTAATCAAAACATGTCAACAACATGTCCTTGCCAGACGAGTTAACACGTCTTGAATAAATTAATCAACTCATTTACTAAACTGCGGTGTTTTAATTAACCACTACGTCAAATAATAATTATGTTTTTGCAGTCAATTTAAATACAGTAATCCTATTTTATTAATTATGCCCGCCACGGGTAACACTGGTATAATTCATATCCTAACAAATTACCAACCCACAAAAAAAAATTGTACTACAAAATCAAGACAAAGAAAAAAATTAAAAAAGGAGGTAAAGTTTGTTTGTTTGTATTGAATAGGCTCCGAAACTACAGAACCGATTTGATCATTTTTTTACTGTTGGAAAGCTACACTATCATTGGGTGACATTGGGTACTTTTGATCCCGGGAATAATGGGAGAAGGGGGGTATAGTTAAAAAACAGAAATTGGGCGCGGGTGAAACCGCGTAGGCGGCCGCTAGTTAACCACTCAAAGCCGAACCGGCACTCGCGTGCCTTGTCTTGTGTTTTGTGTCTGGTGTTCCGGGGCTAGATGGATTAATACTATAAACTTTTCAACGTACAACCAAATGATATACACATTGTCGCACAAAAAACCACCCCTGCTACATACTCCCTCAATATTATGAAATGGTTCCTTCCTCCTTGCGCAGGCGCCGAGGGGATATGGCGTTATAATGCACTCAACGTGAAAATTGATTTCACGTGTGTTCAAATCACGATTTGTCATTCAGGGGAAGAATCGAAATTGATTTTTGAGAAAACACGAGGTAATGCTAGCGATTTATCAATGTGATTGACACGTGGTGAAAGCGTGTATGATTTAGCCGCCGTGTTTTTTTGTTGTTTCAATATATGTGAAGGTTTATTTGATGTTTTAAATGTAGTCAACACTTTATAGTTCATATAAATGTTAATTAGTAGTAAAAGAATTAAAAAAGTACAAGATAACATCATATTGCATTGATGGACATTTCAAGTATTTCAACAGCACTTTAATAATTTAAATTATTCCTTCTGCTACATTACATGCCTGAATTCAAAAGTTTGTTCATTGCAACAATAGCTGTCAAAGTTTTATCTCATGGGAAGTAATATAATAAACAATGCCAATTCAACGGTTTCAAACCTATTTGCTGATAAACGTAAATAAAAAAAAAACAAGATTCGAAAAGAATTTGAATATGCGAACCGCGATGTTGCCACCCCGGTGCGTTCAAAATCAGGGGCGGTGTGCGGTGCGACATGTAAGCGAAGGCGATTTCAGCGGAAGCTAAGTCGGTACAGGGGTCATCGACCGCGTTTTTTCTCCCGCCAGCCGGTACGCTTCCTGTCACAATTTGTCTGTTTTTTTTTGTGACACCGTTACAGGGATGCCGTTTTTGTAATGACGGTGCACCGTTACGTTAAATGATTTGAAATATGTGAAATAAAATACTATCAGTTGTTGAATATTTTAAGCGGTATTTTCATAATTGGAATGAATATTCACAAGGATCCTTTCATTTCTTACAACATAGGTACCTATTTAATTTTCAAATTGGTTAAACTGCGTATAATTATTATATTTTAGTAATAGGTACTAAGTTTATCAGGCAACAGCAACCATTTTATCCGATACCAAACCAAGCAAGAGTAGACATACTCGTATTGATAATTAAACATCCAAACTAAGACACTCATTCACATAAATGTTTGTTCTAGGTAGGTTAATCACTTTGCTCGCTTTGTCCCTAACCTATTATTATTAAATAGATTATCGTTACATATTGCCAAACACACCAAGTATTGTAATAGTAAAACGTACCAAAAAAAAACGAACTTTCTGACCCAATTCTATAAAAATGTTTAGACGGACATACTCTATAATAATAAGGTACCTTTACATTTTAACAAAAAATGTGTAAAAGTGGAAGATGTATTTTGTAAATAAATGTAACTATTTATAGTTAAAATTATAGCATTGGTAAAATGATGACCATGACTCCTAAGTCCATTGACAATTATTTTTCAGTCATCATCATTACCATCAATTACTTTTCTCAAACAACACTTGAATACAAAAGTCATTTCCCATCTGATGCTTAGTTCGTGACTAATTTTCTTCCAGACATCTTGTTTTGAGGTGATTACTTGGTCGTTGATCCTTCAGGTCCATTAGTCCTCGAAATCAAACAATTGTCTTTTTTCCTTTATTTTAAGAGTGTGAATCTTAATTTGTGCAGTCAATTATGTCCAAATTAAGTCTCACACATTTTGAAGTTTTTAATTATCTTATTGTTGAAAATAATTATACAAAGCAGATGTCGTGTAAGTTAGAGTCAGATAAGTTCCCAATAATTTAACTCAATGATGCTATTTCTTGTGCCAATTAAAAAAGAAGAGCTTTTCACGTGCCTCTCGAAGCAAGAAGGACATTAATATTTTAATTGTGGTCCTCGTTTCGAAACAGTGCAAAAATATGCTTCTATTTGACACAGTCCAATTCGCAATCTACCCAGTCAAAATGCAAAAACAAAAAAGAATGAATCCACAAATCAACCTACCTTCTAAATTTAAACAGCGCACCGCGGATTCGCTACCCTGGTTTGGCTCATCCGACCTACCGCAACTGAAACATCTCAGTTCCGAACATCATTACCCATTCGGCTGCTGCACTTGCTAATTCAAATTGACACTTCGGGCCAGACAGAAATACCCGGCCGTCTGCCCGCGAGGGGGGACCCCTCCAACCCTACTTCGAGAATCCAGAATGCACTCTGTTGTCATAATGCTTTTTGACAGGGCACTCCTATTCATGAGAAGTGTGCATTTTTAATGTCATCTGTATTTTGCATTTAACAGAGCAAAGTTTGGAAAATGTTGAGTTTAAATTGATAAGTGATGTCGGCAAAATTGTTTTGATGGTGGAATATTACGAGCTGAATTTTCATATAACTGTGTTATTGTATATTTATTCGAATGTCATTATAGAAAGGGGAATCTGAATAAAGATTTTGTCTAAAAGGTTTCGTGTTTCTCTTGTTTTGATTACGGAATACTTTTTGTTTTATATTTGGGGAATGTATGTATTTTTGTACGACTTGGCGGGGGCACTGCCGTGCCCTCAGATCGATAACAAATTCAGTCTTCAATTTAAATTAATAAGGGCCATTTCTTTGTAATTTCTTTGTATTAAATATCAATGGTACTGTTTCTTTTGTCAATTTAAAAAAATACAGTCAGCTTCAATAATATCTCATGTAGATCTAAAATAAAAAAACGTAATTACATGATAGTTTATTTAAATTATATTTTTTTATAACCATGGACAGTAATTTTCCAGCGAAATTTTTCCAAATTTTACAAAGTAATAACATAAAAATAATAGAAGTATAGAGAAATACTTCTAAAAAGCAAAGATTTAATCTTTGCTAAAAAGTACATTCCCTTTTATCACAAATATATATATTCCTTTAAACATGCTGCCGTGGGGATCAAGCAAATTAATCTGTATTGTCTGTGTTTTTTTGCATGTCGTTTGTAGACTGAACAGATAAAAGGAAAAAAAAAATTGTCTAGCTCCCATAACAAGTTTTGCTTAGTTTGGGTATACGTATATTTAAAAACTGTAAGGCATTCAAAGGGTAGGTATACACAAAATGTTCGATTCCTCGAAATCGCACATTCATGTGGGTCTGTAATGCAAAGTCAATCACTGGATGTAGGTAGTTACATGCCAGATCCCAATCGTGAAAAATGAGTCGGAGATGCATTGTCCGTCTTTGAGGTAACAATATGTAGGGAGGGAGAAGATGGTTCGGCACTCTCACTCTCCAAAAGGAGCGCAATAGTAAATCTGTTACTGATACGTCGACCTTCTGCGAGGGGATGGTACTGTCCTGGTCGAGGCACTATCTGTAGCATAACTCCACCACATAAACATACCCTTGTTGTGATAGAGCGCTTGTAAAATAGCTGGAGTAAAAGGACCAGCAAACTTGGTAATTTAATACAGGCAGCGCGAGACTATGCGAAAACTACCGCATCCCTATATCTTATAATAGACATCATAAAAATAGTACACACACAAAAAAATATCAAAAAACTAATATTAAAAGCGTATGAAGACTATTTCTCACAACAAAACATGCTACATGTCATAATAATCCGAGAAGGATAAAAAAATTAAGTACTTCTAAATGTTTCCAGGATCCCTTACGTAGCTCGTCTACGCCACGTCGACGCAAGAGCTACGAAAGCACGCAGCGCGATGACCGGTAATCCTCACAATCAATTTATAAATAATCGTTTACCAATGCGGCCGAAACCACGCAAACCACCGGGCGTAGTACGATATTTCAGGAAGGTATTCCCCCGTCCGTCAGACGCAACTTCAGCACAACCTATTTATAAGCGGCTATGTATAAATTCACTAAAAGTTAACACCGCAACACACGTAACGAATATAAACTCGGAAAAGCCTCTATTAATAATCGACCGACTGACTTTGCTACCAAAAATAATAGTCTAATTGTGAAAAGTTTATGCGCGATGGTTCGTGGACCGGCTATCTTGGGGCGGCTAAACTTAGTGGTGCGTGCCAGCAGATGGTAAAATTAGTGCTGAGTTCCACGAGACGGCGTCTGCTGTAGTCTTCGTGACGACACGATGTGTCCATTCACGCAGCCAGCGCCAGGCCACGTAACTGCCAAACTTATGACATTCCATTTTAGAAGACGGCCATGTTGCCAGGTGACACAACGCCATTGCATCTTGTTGTTGAGAGCTCGGTGTGATCTCTTCACGTGGTGGAAGATACTCTTATTGTGCAGCTCGTCGCAAACAAAAGACAGGGCTCCCTCTGCTCAGGAGGGATTTTCAGTTCTTTAAGTATCTATACAGTAAAACCTAGGTAGTTATTTAAAAACTTATCAAGGGTACCTACGTAGTATTCCGTAGAATAAAGATACGGCTGGGCCCAAAATTCCGAAGAAATTTAAACACAGGCCGGACCGAGAATTTAAATCTAGTAAGAAAAACTTGCATTTAACTTCCGAAGTCTGTACTAGTAAGTAAAAAAACAATCTGGAGTTGTTAGTTGAAAAGCAAACGGTTGTTTTTAAGTCTGATTTCTTTTTGGTAATGGCAAATTGTCAGCGGCCTACGACCAGCGGGCATTTTGTTAAATTTAAGTTTTATGAAACAATCTAAAGTCAGTATCACAAAAACAAAATTAAATAAACAGGACAAGGTCAACAGAATAGCTATAGATGTATCCAAGAAGGTCGTGATAATCTTATCTAATCATCTTGTTTATCTGGGCGCTCAAAGCAATATCGAGAAGAAATCCCCTCAGATTTGGTCGCGGGTCTATAGTTAATGGGCGGGGATTCCCGTATGCTGGGACCGGACACAATTTCAGTGAAAAACACAGTCCAATCAAAAACTGAACTCTGATGTTTTATATTTTGTTCGCTTTTCCACACTAACAAACAATTTTTGTGTACTAGGTATATGTACCTATTTATATTATACTACATTAAATATAAAATTAACCTGGTTCTACATTGCGTTTGTTACAAAGTGGAGTCATTACACCTAAAATGATTTACTTTAAGTATAGTGATTAGTAACAAAAAGGGCCTTTTGGTTACTAAAACATTTTACGTCCTGTTTTAATAATATAAAATCATTATTTTGTCCTCTTTGTAACATTTCATTATGATGATAAGTAATAAAAACACAAAATGTATTTCTTTGTACGATAATTTACTAACTTAACTTGTGTCATGTGATCTGTGGAATAATCTCTTGGGTCATAAGATCTCAGTTTAGTTTGACCATAAATTATCATCAAGGCTGCAAAATCAAGGGAAATTACCGTTTTCTTGTTTTCAACTGTATGTTACGCAATGCGTGTTTGTGCCATTCATGATTTAATCAATCAATCTAGATTGATACAGGTGATAGAAATAATTCGATGAAACACGAATTGCGCAAGCGACCAATTTTGCTTTATGAGTATTTTTAAAGTTTTTTTTTTTAGTCTGCATTACAAATGTCTTACCAAAAAAGTGATCTTAAAATAGTATAATGACCAAAACAATGAATGGATGAATTGCGTGAAGATATGATATAAACATAAAAGTAGAAGGACAATAATGACTTTCACTAGTGTTGAGGACGAAAAAAACATGTTGCGCCGACCCTACTTAGTGTAGGATAAGGGTAGAGGAATGACAATTAAATAAGCAAATAAATAAATAAATATCTCGGGACATTATTCACACACACAGCGCCATCTAGCCCCAAACTAAGCATTAGCTTGTGCTATGGGTGCCAAAAAACGGATAAACATTACTTATATACTTTTTTTGTAAATACATACATATTATACATAGAAACACCCAGACCGATACAAACAGACATGTTCATGCACACAAATGATTGTACCGTACGGGGATCGAACCCGCGACCTCTGGTGTAATAGCCGACTTCTCGACCATTACACCAAATGGCTCGTCAAACAAGTACCGTTGACTATCATGCCACAATCCCGTTTCCAATATATAGCAGGATGACCATGACCACACCTAATCTGTATTAGTGCAGTCAGCCTTACCCTTAAAAACTGATGCGAGCCATAATTCATGGACCTTAAATTTCCAGGGCCTATTAAGGTCGGCTTTGACCCAATGAAATGTGGTCGAGCGGCAAATCAAAGGGAGGTCATTGGGCCCTGTGGAAAGAGTACGAGAGGGTAAATAAACACCTGAATTATTAGATTAGATGCTTTGTTAGTTTATGTTTGAACAGTTCTCGGAATTTATTGTGTAAAAATAAAAATTACAAGGTTACGGTCACGCTTTTTGACATGTTTGCATTGATCTTGGGGCTTCTATGTATTAAAGAACTTCTTTAAACGCTTTCTTTCAACGGATAACATTACTTCTATATAAGAAGTAATGTTTATCCGTTGCATGGTAAGGGCTAATTAGTTTGGGGCTAGGTGGCTCTGTGACAATGGTCAAAAACCAGCAAATAAATGTAATTAAAGCTGTAAGACAGAATCCTAATAATTCATTTGTAAGATTTAAAAGTTAGCGTCTTGTACTTATATTAGGACGAATAAATTTTTCATGAACTTATAAACAAAGTTGATTATGAAAGCGGTCCTTAGATTGCTTTTGTTTTAGAAAAACTAAATCACGCTAAAATAAAACCATTCATTAAGACTAGCGCTACAATAATGCCACGCTAACTATGCAGTGGCATCGTCATTTGTTATTACTCCAAAGTACAGTTTGCAACAGATTAACCAACCCAAATCTGTCAATGAAAACCCAATTAAAATAGGAATCTATGCGTTAGTCACTAAGCTGAAAATTGTTTGTGCGAATTTGGCAGATTAGGTTAGGTTGCCATGCTGCTTACTGTACGTGAACTAGAAACGGCTGCCAAAATATTAATGCAAACGGAGTTATGTAATGTTGTTGTTTACACCACGACATGTGAGCCAACATGCGTGTCTAGTTTGAAACTTTGACGTAGGAGCAGTCTGATTATGGAAGCTGTATCCTTGGAGCAGTGGTTCGGTCACAGCAGTGACCAGGTGGTAGGTTCCTGTACTGGACCGCCTAGATGGGTACCACCGCAGTGCCAGATATTTTCCCGCAAAATTGAAGTGTATCATGCACTTCTGTGTTTCGGGGAAAGGGCACTGAAGCTAGTGAAATTACTGGGTATATGAGACCTAATAACTGTCGTCTCGGTGTAGCGGACGCAGGGCGGTGCCAGACAGTAAATGCTTAGTTACTGTTTGCCACTAAACTGTCTAAGGGCAGATGTGGCGCTTACCATCAGGTGTACGATCTGTTCGTCTTGTTACACATTACAATAAAAAAAAGTTTGACCCAAAGGTTGGGTGTTCGAGTTATATGCCTGTTGGTGTCGGCTGCGTCGGTACGTTGGCTAGCATGACGACGACGCAACATACAACTTGTACATCAAATCACAAACAAATAACGTAATTTTTTTCTGATTACTGCATTTTTTGATTAAAATCAGTCTTTTTTGCCAAATGTTAGTGATGTGAATATAAGGGTAAGGGTTACGGAGGTCAGATGGCAATCGCTCCATTGTAATAACCAGGCTTGTCAAATCTAGGATCATAGTCGAAACGGACCCTGAGCTCCAAACTGGATGCAACCGGGAATAGGTACGCTGTGATGTGAATATGGGTAACTTTTTAAATACACTGCTTATATAAGATATTATTTATTCATCAAAGTAGTTGAATCAGAATATACAATTAAGAAGCAAGAATTAGTTTCGGATTCATCTACTAATCTAATATTAAGCATGGATTAAGACAAATAAAATCTAAGTACAACAGTTGAATAGGCTCTACTACTTAATAAAATGTATTTGAAAAGGTAAGAAACAGACAATTTCGCAGTTAGAATATCAGTGGAACCATTAGTGTTTTAATTGAATCTCGGCAATCGCTTCCCTCCGTCTGATGGCAAGCGCTGAGGAGCCTGCGTTGCCATGGCAACAGACAAGAAACCTTAATTGCCTGTCAGCTGTGCCCGCATGAACCTTTTGGACGGTTCTTTGATTCTTTACTCCTACGTGTCTGACAGAACAATCAATTTTCTTTTTCGATTCACTGCCCAGGTGCGGATTTGGTAATGCAAACTGTGACCTTATGTTCTGGGGGTTGTTTTTCATAACGCCGATCTGACCGCCTTCGTGGAACAGTGGTATAAAAGGTATAAAACCTGGGTCGTAGGTTCGATTCCCGCCTTGGGTCTGGTTGGTGGTAGGGCTTTTTCAGAGTCCGACAGGCTAGCTACCACAGGTGAAATCTGCCGCCATAACAGCTCGGGCTGTGTTCCGGCAATATCAATGTGGGAGCAGTATACTTGAAATCTAAGGCTCGAAGATCAGATAAGACTACAGTGTGGCAGCACATTGAGCGATGCTTTCTGGTAAAGTGCCACGTCAGTAGTAACTTTTCGAAATTTTCATTAATAAGAAGTACAAAAGGTACGAAGCCATAAAAAAAAGGAAGCTATAAGTACCATTAGTTTAATTATTTCTCTCGACATTGAAAAACATTTTCAATAAGAAAATTGCCATTAATAAAACGGCATTATTTCAAAGAATTTCTTTAACGACTTGGCTTGTACTCACAAGGCCCCATTGGAAATCAGTGTCACGGCCTCCTCTATAGGCCAGGGCCCATTAAATAAATTAGATCTTTAAAGTTCTTCAGTTTCCTGGGTGATTTCATATGTTTGGAAATGTAAAAAGGAAGTGAGCTACGTTCTATTTACTTTTGAAAGCGGGAGGCATTCTAGCAAGTATGACACCTGATGAGAAGTGCTCATTGCCGCGCAAAATAAAACGATTGTTCTTATTTGTTTCGGGATCTCAATCGATATCGGCTCGATTTTTTTTTATGTTATAGCGGGCAGACGAGCGTGCGACATACCATCACATGGTATTGCATTCTGGTGGTAAGTTATTATATACGCCAATGGATATTTGCAACACCAAAGGCATTATCACACGTTGGTGTGATGGTGTGATGACGCCTCTGGTGCTGCAAAAATTATCCATTGGCGTATTGCTGGCCCTGATGGAAGGAATAAGCACGTTTCTTAAGGGTTTCTAGACTTTCTAGATCGTATCTTAGCAAAAATAACTTCTCAGAGTACTCCCTATAATAAAGCGCTCGTGAGTGGAACTTCCTCTACCTCACAGAAGACCACAGTGGAGTAGCACATCATGCCTGTTTTGCTAGGTTTCTGTCGGTGAGTAAGGCCTCCAGAGATTAGAGGGGGCACGGTGTTGGTAGCGGACAGAAGTTTTTTTGATTCCAGCGCTAGTTCTTCCCTTGAAATAACAGGGTCGGCGATGAGCAAATGAGGCCTTTGGTGTTACAAGCGTCCATAGGCGAATTACAGTTTACCATCAAGCGGACAGTAGGCTTGATCGCCACACTCGTGTTATAAAAACTTAAACAACGTGTTATGTTAAATGCGCAAAACCTCAGACACCCTACATGATTTTTAATTCAATTGACCTAATTGTAAAGGAAAACAACGTTTAAAAAAATCAAAGGTTTTCTAAGCTGTTTTAGTTTTATTGGCAATTCCGATCGTTTCTTGCGTCTTCGACGACGCGTTGTCGAGGGATGTGTTAGTTGGTATGGTTTGCGCACGTGATGGCTTGACCTATTAATAAACAGACAGGGAAACATTTTTATTAATTTTTTTAAATAAATGTGACCTATATTAAAAAGTGTTTTAATAGATTCTACTCGTTATTCTGATCAAACTAATTTCAGGTTTTGCGCATAGTTAAATGCGCAAAACACGTTTGTATACCTACGACATTCATATTACTATTATTATTCTCTTTTCCTTTCGTTTTCTCATGAGAAAACAAAGGATTCCAATGATTTTACAAGGACAATAGCAACTTAGTGTAATTAGGTTAAAAGGTTCTTACCTTAATTGAAAATATGTTCAAACATTTTTCCTTGCAAAGCGATCTTAGGCAAAGAATTGTTTTCTCATTTAATTGAATAATGGAAAACTGATTTGCTTCCATTATACAGCATGAGAGTTTACAAATAACGAGGTATTAGGTGTAATGGTCAAGAAGTCGGCTATTACACCAGAGGTCGCGGATTCGATCCCCGCACGGTACTAACATTTGTGTGCATGAACATGTCTGTTTGTATCGGTCTGGGTGTTTCTATGTATAATATGTATGTATTTACAAAAAAAGCTAAAAAGTATGTTTATCCGGTGTCTGGCACCCATAGCACAAGCTAATGCTTAGTTTGGGTCTAGATGGCGCTGTGTGACTAATGTCCAGAGATTATTATAATTATTTATTTAAATTTATGTTACAGTAAACGAAAATATTTTACGGCTTTTCATCCATTCCTATCATTCTATGCGTTTCTCGTATTTTATCTATACAGTCATGGATTAGTAGTACTTGTACTATTATGTATTCTGTGGTCGTACTTTTAAAAAGTATAGTCTCCGCACGATACAATCTTTTGTGTGGATGGACGTTTCTGTTTGTATCTGGAGGTTTTTAAGTATAAAACGACGTATTTACATAAATAATGTATGTACTGTTTCTTCATTGTCTGGCACACATAGTACTTTGGAATGGTTTGGGGCTAGATGACGCTGTATAAAATAATATGGCCTTCCGCCCGCGGTTTCACCCGCGCGTAATTTCTTTTTTCAAATATCCCCCCCTTCCCGCAGATATTAGTGTAGATGTCCTAGGATATAATTTATCATCGTCCTACTCGCCAGAAATGCAAATTTTACTCATATCATCAAGGTGATTGGTGTTCTAGTGCCACAGGCATTGTTTTAGTTTTTAAGAGAACATTATGTTAAAAATTCAACTCTTGCACAAAGATTTAAATCTTTGCTCTTGCATTAAATATTGAATCTTGATCCACAGTCTTTAGGTATATTTTATACAGTTTCTTCCAGCCTGATGAACTCCATCCATGAATGTTCAGACTTAACATTTGGCAACGCGTTTTCATCGAGCTTCAGAGACGTTGTTATTTATTCGTTATTCGCTCAGACTTGCCTTGTAATACGTGTTTTTCCATCGACTGACGAAAACATAAACAATATTTACGATATAAGACATAACCAACATGCAAATGCTGTTACATTTGACCTTGGTGCCCCGGAGCATTTGGGATCACGCCAAGAGATGACAATGACGCTACTATGTACTACGCACTATTAAATGACATCTCTGAATTCTTTCTTCGGTGCTGACAAGAGATTTATAAAATCGTTAATAGTACGTGACAAGGAATTAGGAAAAGACTGTAATGTTCGCATTTTCGTACAACTTCTGTCGTCGCCATGGACAAAATTAATGTTTCTGGGACGAATTCAGGTTTAAGTGACTGATACCAACGATTATTCAACTTCGCAGGATATATTTTGTCAATTTTTGTCTTTATCGTCCAAAAATTTTCCTTGAAAAACACAGCGATTTAATTCAAATCAAATCGAATCATAATATTATTTTCTCATGTAGATTTCAGAGACAAAATCCCTTATGAATCATGACACCTGAAAAAGTTTACACGAAAAAGGCCAACAACCAGACCTACTCAAGTTACTTTACCAATTTTCCACTGAGACGACAAAAATAGAGATGTTCATAATAATTATTAAAATATTTGTAAAAAATATTCCATCAATACTTATAGCGATGCACTATTCGATGTGTATTCTGTGTTAGTATTAACTTAAAATTATTAAGGTCTCGTCAAAGAACAAACGCTACGCTCCTCGAATAAATCAGTTCTTGCTACTCCCTCTCACCGGTCCGGTTTTGTTTCCAACTCTTTTTGTCTAACGTCTATTAGACTTTGGAATGCTCTCCCCAAAAGCATCAGACAGGCACCGAGTCAGATGTCTTTTAAGTTCCTTCTCCGAAAACATTATCTCCAGACTTCCCTAGCATCGTCATCCACCTGTCCCAATTAACCTGCGTCATCTTTATTTTTTGTTTTAATATATATTATTATTATTTTATTTTTTATCGTATTTATTTATGTTATTATGCTATATTAATTTGTTGAGGATTTAGTTATTTTTATTATGATATATTTATACAGTTCTCTGCATTATTTTCACTTTTTAGACCGTTAGCACTACCCACAATGTTTTTTTCTGCTTGGCCCAAAGGTTGACTGGTAGAGAATGCCCTTTGGCATTAGGTCCGCCTTATGTACTCTTGATTGTGCATTAAAGTTTAAATAAATAAACACAAGTGCTCACATTATAGCAAAAGCGCTTACATAATGGGAATCAAAATCTTTAATAAGCTACCAGGTTTTATTAAATGTCTGGATGGCCCACAATTTAAAAAAACATTGAAGAACTGGCTTGTCAAAAAATGTTTTTATAACTTAGAGGAATATTTTTAACCGACTTCAAAAAAGGAGGAGGTTCTATGTTCGACTGTATGTATTTTTTTTTTTTTTTTTTTTTTTTTTATGTATGTCCGTCGATTTCTCCGTCAATTGTGGACCGATTTAAATAATTCTTTTTTTATTTGAAAGTGCATAGTTCCGAGGTGGTCCCATTGTCACCATGTCAGGATCTGATGATGGGATCCCGGGAAAATCAAGGGCAAACCTCAAATTTTATAGGCGCACACTACGCGTTACTTGTTTTTTCTGAAGCCATTTAAGTTTTTGCGTCCTATAGACATCACTTTATGTTGATGAGCTGATGATGGAAGGTACAACTCCTTAACGGTTAGGAGTTAGGGGATAATTCTTTCAGTATTGTAAGAATATGTGGACCGTTATTTGTATTTCATGTACTTTTGCAGCTAAGCTGATGATGGAAGGTACAACTCCTTAACGGTTAGGAGTTAGGGGATAATTATTTCAGTGCTGTAGAAATATGTGGACCGTTAGTTGTATTTCATGTACTTTTGCAGCTAAGCTGATGATGGAAGGTACAACTCCTTAACGGTTAGGAGTTAGGGGATAATTATTTCAGTGTTGTAGGAATATGTGGACCGTTAGTTGTATTTCATGTACTTTTGGAGCTAAGCTGATGATGGAAGGTACAACTATGATGATGGAAGCTAAAGGGTACGACTTCTTAATTCTTATGTCCCTCTTGCGGGCTGCATCTTTAGTTGGTCTACTGAATGGTGCTGAACACTTAATGAATACCTAATATTGTCAAATAATACAATTCTACTATTTTACTCGTATTTTCGTTATCAATATTATGAGAGAGTTTTACTCACTCCTACGTATTATTCACACTAAAAATAGAAAAATAAACAAACTTTTTTTAAAAAAAATTAAACCGACTTCAAAAAAAAAAACAAAAAAAAAACTACCTAAAAACACTGAAAAGCAAAAAATAATTTTAATAAGACATTCATTAAATGCGCTTATTGTCTAAGCCTATTAATAACATTAAATTGTATTTACGTGCTAGGTAGGTACCTACTAATCTGTTTGAAGTCGGTGCCAAGCCAAAAGTAATGAAAAATGATACATACATACCTAATAATTTATGTATTATACAGGGTTACAAATAATCCGCGGACGTAGGTACGTAGTCTGGGTACCTACTATTTGGCTTGGCACCGACTTCAAACAGATTAGTAGGTACCTACCTAGCACGTAAATACAATTTAATGTTATTAATAGGCTTAGACAATAAGCGCATTTGATGAATGTCTTATTAAAATTATTTTTTGCTTTTCAGTGTTTTTAGGTAGTTTTTTTTTTGTTTTTTTTTTAACGATAGCACCTTATTAAATAATATTTTAAAATTGTAATCCAATACATAATAATTGTATAATTTGTTTTCCATTAATATTTTTAAAATTAAATATATTTTATTGAATTTTATGTTACCCAAAAATAATATTGTACGCCCGAAATGGGCAAACTGTTGATTCCAATAATGTAACTTGTCAAGAACCTTTGTAACATAGTTAAACAATAAATCTTTATCTTATCTTATCTTATTACATATGCAATGAAGATCAATGCACTATTTGAAATAGCTTCGCATACATTGTCTCTACGCAGACTGAATTCCGGCCGATGTCGCCCGCCACTCAGGCATCTTATAGCATACTGCTGCTCTGAACATCTTCCATTATGCACGTCAGAACTGGGGTGCCGGGTTTAAGTCCCGGGCGAGTTGCACCGGTGACAGCGCAATTTTCATTGCTTTCGCCGTTTCCAATAGTGTTGTAGAAATAGGTATTAAGTTTTCTAAGGGTTTTACTTTTTGCGGACCTATTTTGTCATATACAGTGAAATTTATTCGTCGTTTCGTCGTTTGGCCTCCGAAACCCATAACAGAGGAACCAGATCAATTGGACCATAGCTACACAACCATTTGAATGTTCTTATATAATAAGTATAAAAGAACACGGGCGAAATTCCATAGAAAGTTGGGCCTAGATTTTTTATGGATTACACTTACATATTTACTCTTATAATGTAGATAATAAAGTAATATTTCAAATACACTACAATTTATAGATCCCCTCCATGGGAAAATATAGTTATAGGATGATTTTGATTTCTACAAAATAACCTCATATTGTCGAGTTCACTGGGTCCGTTGTGAGAAAAGCTTAGCTCGTTTGTTTTAGCTGAAACCGTTCTTTAAACGTTGCGAAAGACGTCAAATATAAACCAAGCATTCGAACAATAACACCAAAGAAATAGGATTCACTTAAGTTATTCAAAACAAACAGAAAAAAATATAATATCATTGAACAGAAACGAATGATTGACAGACATTGTTTGACATTTGATTTTTTTTACATATCTGTTGCCAATTTGCCATAATGTTTTCAGAAAAATAATCGTACCTCTATTCTAGCTGTCATTTGTATGTCTGATCAGAAAATCAGTATTTAAGTATCTTAACTAGCAACATTATTATTATTCTACAATATTATACCGGACATTTTATGCACTATGCACACAACACACCGGATGCACTACAAAAACAATAGTATTTTCATTTATTAGATTATTTTTTATCCCTTGGTAAAAAAATATAATAAATTAAATATATTTTGAATTGTGTAACGAACACCTAAAATCAAGCCCAATTTCGCCGGTCTTCTTTACGCCATATTAATATATCTCATTGCACGAACAAACTGTACACAGTTAATAAATATAAATAAATACGAGTATAACTGTGGACATTATTCACACAGCGCCATCTAACCCCAATCTAAGCATTAGCTTGTGATAAGGGTGCCAGACAACAGATAAAACTTATATACTTTTTTTTTGTAAATACATACATATTATACGTAGAAACACCCAAACCGATACAAACAGACATGTTCATGCACACAAATGTTTGTACCGTGCTGGGATCGAACCCGCGACCTCTGGTGTAATAGCCGACATCTCGACCATTACACCAAATGGCTCGTCGTAATAAAAAGACGCTTTCCTCAAACGTCTGCAAACAGAAGACATCAATCCTAATTCTCCCAGTGAAAGAAAATAGCACAAATCCATCAAAAGTCTTACTAATTGGCAACACTCACAAACTAATAAAAGTAGCTTGCAACTCCGGTAGAACTTTCCGTGGCGTTCACAAACTTTGTTGATACAGTGCAACACAACAGAGTTCTGTCTGGACAGGGTAAGGAGTGATTGTAGATTAGTTATTCATAGGCAGGATATTCAGAACAAAGCATAATGTTACGTACTTTCGGATTTTATATGTGCGTACACTTGAAATCTAAGGCTCGAA
This sequence comes from Mecyna flavalis, assembly GCA_949319885.1. Lineage (NCBI taxonomy): Eukaryota > Metazoa > Arthropoda > Insecta > Lepidoptera > Crambidae > Mecyna > Mecyna flavalis. The sequence continues at coordinate 17,542,662 of OX439426.1, forward strand.
GATCAGATGAGCCTACAGTCTTGCAGCACATTGATTGACGCTTACTGGTGAAGTGTTCTTCAATGGAATAGGCCGCAGTGGCCGTTTACCATCAGGTGGGCTGCGTGTCTATCTGCCAACTGACGTCGTATAAAAAAATATGTAGCTGGATGTTTATTTTTATTTAAATGAAATATCTTCTCTTGCACCAAATATTTTTGATCGACCTTGGATAATATTAAGTGCTTGAGAGCGCGCAAGCACATTGTGCACTTCTTATTCTGTCAAGCTCATAGTACAGAGGACATCTTACATGACCGCAGACAAGTCAGACTCTGAACTGTTAAAATACAGCTTTGGCAAATATACTTGTACGTCAACAAGTAGAAGAAAATAAAAAGTCTGCGAAATTAAACAAATTAAAAGCTTAAAAAAAAATCTAAATAAAAATCCATGTCTGAGTGAACTGTAGCCAAGTGCTTTCAAAAACGTCTCTTCACGTGGGTTTTTATAGGCGTCATCATAATCATTACTATCATCGGCCTGTCTCAGTCCACTGCTGGACATAGGCCTCTCCCATTGTTCGCCACTTAGTTTATGGGCGTATTTACCACCAATTTTTCGGGGTGATAGAAAACACCGTGAGAAAATAAACACAGTCGCATTACTGTGTAGCTATGATCCAGTTGGTCTGGTTCCTCTGTCAAGGATTATATGTAGAAGTTGGATGGCAGTTACTCCACTGAAATAGCTGGAATTCTTAAATCCTAATCATGTTTCAAGCGTAAGGGTACTAGATGAAAAAGTTTTAGATCTTTATTTCATTCATTGACATTATAGTGATAATGTCCTCCTAGCCGAGTTTTCGGCTACGGCGGCCAATCTTTTTGATCAGCCAAATACGCAGGATATATTATATTGCACAAGTGAGTGCGCAAGCACAGGTGCACTCCCTATTCCTTTACTCTCATAACACGGTGAGACAGCAGTTTGACAGGACCGAAGAGAGATCAGGCGCAGGACCAACGGCTTAACGTGCCTTCCGAAGCACGGAACCATCATTATTTTCAGACATTCAAGTGATTCATTACACTATCGAAGTAAACACAAGCTTGCCCACAATGGTAAAGTTGTAGCTGTTTGTCGGGACAGGCGTAAGAAGCGCTGGTAACATTTATCAGTTATTCATAGGCCGCGAGTGCAGGCGGCGCGGCGCGACTGTAGGCACAGTGAGCCACGGATCAACCTTTACGAAACTGTCAATAAGTCTCAATCGAAAAAGAACTTTATGCGATGGACATTTAGTCGAAAATTGGTTAGTTTACATAGTTATGTTCACTTCAAACCGATATTATCTGAGGGAAACATTGAAATCACTTCTTTAGGTGGAACTCTGAAAGTATCAACACGCTTTGCTATATCTAAATAAATAGTATTGCCATAAGATGTTTATTTACCAGTACATAATAGGCAGATTCTCATACAAAAAGAAACACGTCTTCTTAACTTTTAGGACAATTTTGTTTAATCTGATTTATAGATAATCATACAATGTATGTTACATACTATCAAGTTGGATAGCTCAAAATAATATTACTGATTTAATTCCTGACCAAACTTTTACTGATTTAATTCCTGACCAAACTTTAAAACTTTAACTAAAACCATAAGTTTTATGGGGTGACAACACATCACAGCCCCGCTTTGTCGGACAATCACAACACAGAAACTATAATAAAACCCAATTTAATGGTTCAAAAAAGCGTTTTATGGTTGTTTATATAGCAACACGTAATACTGTGGGCCTAATCTCTCGTCATAGTTAACGGACCATTAAAACCGCCGGGAAATATGCCCAGGCGCAGCGTGACGCGCCGGTGACGCGAGGAGGAAGCGAGACAGCGTTATTGCGGATGAGACATAGATACTTCTACTTTTCGTGCCAATAGTGTTCGGGAAACTCGGAGTGAATCGGAATGCGTTCAATGATTTTTGTAAAACCAGGATTATATTTAAATCAATTATTTAGCACCATGACTTAAATCAATAAAATGAATTGATTATTCAAATTAATTTAATGTTATTTTTATGGCATCGTTTTACGAAACATTACGATACACCATTTAATACCATAATATAATCCTTACTATTAAAAGCTCCTGCTATAATATATTTGTTTCTTATCCTATTTTAATCTTTAGATATTTTTGTGGTTTCGTGATTTCTCGATTAAAACCTAAAAACATATCAAATTATTTTGTGTCATTTAACGATCTCACATCAAGTACATATTATACTCGTAATGTAACATGCCTAAATGTGAAGTAAAATAAGAATAAAACATATTAATCTTACATAATAAAATAAAAACACGTAAACACCCCCATCTCCATAGCTCGCTCTCGATCACGGCGCACACACACACACGCGGCGGCCATCTTGAATGCGCGTGGGCAGCTTGGGCCGGCACGTGCGGTCTATTTTGGGCGGCGCCCGCCCCGCTTCGCCTTACAGACCGTAGACGCAGGGTATGGCATGGGTTTTACATTGTGAAATATAGTCGTTGGTTTTGCTTATGTAATCTTTAGCGCAGTACAGCTATTTGGTATTATACGCCAGATGTATGGTAGATTTTCTGGGTTTAAATGGTTTGAAACAGTTTTTAACTTGAGATTTTAGGGATTGGTTATGATTTTTAAGATACATATTTTTTTCTATAATACAAAGAGATTTCTGGTCTTTAAATTAGTAAAATATTTTTTATACATATGTTTAGAATACATTATAACTCTTTTTATAGTAAATATTTGTCCAATTTTATGTGTTTCTTATTTCTTTAAATACTACATTTTGAGTTTATTTTGCAGATAACTTTTTAGGTGCACAACAAGTATTAAAAAAATTAAAACCATTTAAGACTTCTTCGTATAATTTTTTTTTCAAAGAACTGACAAAAAAAATATCCTACATCCTTCTGTTAGTCAATATTAAGCACGTATCTTGACTCATATACCATGTGGTCCGTCTTGTCTATCACTCAAACACTTAAATATTACTCATCGATTTTTTCAACTGTCTGCGACTACAAATAAACTGTCTCCTTTTGTTACCAGCCGCTGAAAGTGATGAGTCATTTCATCACCATCCTGGATCACCGGATACCTCGTATCTCACATATGGTCAGACATACTTTATATTTTAAGTCATAAATCCAATGAATCATCGGGAAAGATTAATCATGACTTGGGTAAAAGAATGAATGAAATAATTATTATTGTAACCGTATAACGTACTTTATACGTTCAAAATTAGTACTCGTATTTACATACAAAATAGTAATGTAGCCCTTAACTGGGTTTTTCTGATTACAGTGCACAGTGTCATCACATTATCTCCGGTCTTAGCAAAAAAAAATAACAGTACAACAAAATGCAAACAGAGAGTAACAGAGATGAACAGGTAGCAATCATCAATGCACGCTATTGGCTCGTTAAAAGATGTGAAAAATGTGTAATTAAAACTAATACAAAAAACAATGACATACTTATTTTTGGTTTTGAGGCGAAATAAAAGTGTAACCGAAAATGAGTTTTAAAAATGGCTACACTATGTTGTGTGATCAACATTTTTAATTGTATAAATACGAAAATGATTTTCTTCGATTTTTTTTCTGTGTGTGGCAAACGTGTGTGTGTTATTGAAATCCGTCCAACGCATTGTTTTTTGTATTGACAATAGAAGATAAACTCCAGCCAGGAAAGATCATGAATCCCTGACAATCTTCGTACGAGGGTTTTACGTCAGCAAATGTACTGCTTGTGAGTTTAGTGTTGACGCCGACACGCACATTATTATTTAATTCATATGTTTGAACTGAAATTGCTAGTGAAATCAAGTGCTTACCTCTTGAAAATCAAGGTTCACTGCACCTCAGGTACATCAACATCACGAAAGTACCAGGCGTGCATACTCAGTCGGAGCTCACACACACAGATTCGCGCCGCTAGTGTAAGAAAAAACAGTGAACCAATTGAAATTAGTGTTAAAAACCCAATTTCAGATTTTTATACTGATTGTTTGATGTTGAGAATCGAATTGGTTAGAAAGATTTAATTTAAACATGTTCTCAAACTTTCAAAATTGTCACACACGAAAAAATAATATTTTGATTTTGAAACTTGTATTATTGATACTAAACAATACATACTAAATAATATCTTTCTTAAAAACAATTATTATTCTCATACAAAGGCAATATGCAGACTCATATTTAAGAAGGTTCTTGCTACATTTTCTTCCATTACACCAAAATAGTTGTCAAGCTATGTATATTACGATGTGAAGAAAAATAATAAGTTACCATCATAAGCCCGTCGTACCTATCTGCTAAAATAATATTATAATAAAATATGCATATACATATATTATGTATCTATAATATGTATGTATTTACAAAAAAAAAGTATATAAGTAATGTTTATCTGTTGTCTAGCACCCATAGCACAAGCTAATGCTTAGTTTGGGGTTAGATGGCGCTGTGTGAATAATGTCCAGAGATATTTATTTATATATTTATATTTTTATACATGCAAGAAATTAGTAAAGTAAACCCACAGGAAACACTTACCTCACTGTCGTCATTTCCGTAGCATGGCAGCGTTGCGCGCATGCGCGGGCACGCGTCGCTGCGCGGGCGCGCCCAAAATAGCCGCCTCCCGTCGAGCGGCGCGCTGCCTGGAGATTTCCAAGAGATTCTTCATCATTGTTTTGTTTTTAAGCAACGTTATACTTTTCCGTTAAGCTAGTGGAAATTTAAGCGTAGAAATATAAGGTTACGTTAGGAAATAGGTTAGTGTTTCCGTCCGTAATAATTGTTTTGTTTTTAAATAATGTTTTACTTTTTAGTATGTAATGCTGATGGAAAATTATGCGTACATGTACAATGCGTACGTAAACATACGACTACAAAATAAAATTTTGCATGAAGTATATAGATGAATAAGAAGAAGAGAAAGAGATGATTTTTAATAATAATTGAGCTTTTTATGAAAACTTTAAAGAGTGAATAGCTCTCTACCATGCATTTATGAAATTTAATGACAGAACTATTTTTCGTAGAGAAGGTCAGGCGCCCATTTTCGAATAATAAATATGTGTCTGGTATAGTGTTGCCCGTGGCAGGAAAACTTTTCATAAACGATACCGTATTGATGCCGTATTGTCTGAGGACGATTCAATTTAGCTTTTAACTAAGAAATAAACGATGACTGACTTTTATTTTATTTCGTAGCAAATATTAGCAACAATCGCTAATGTCATATTAACTTATAAACACGATCTGGGTCATTACAATAAACATCAGCTAATTCAGCAATCAGAAACTAATTAAGGTTAAATTTGAAATGTCTGTTTGTATTGGTTATTTTTAGCCTGTTGGATCTTAATGGTAAAGGAGTCCATCCATATCCATGGATAATTATCAGCCTTGCCGGTAAAAATAAACAATTGTGCGCCTATTTAATAATTAATAGTTCCGAATCTGCTGCCGACTTTTGTCGTTGTGATCAGAACAACCACGTGATTATTAACTTTATCTAATACTAGCGGGCGCCCGCGGTTTCACCCGCGTGGTTCCCGTTCCCGTGGGAATTGATCAATCAATCAATTCAATTTTTCTCGCCGTAAAAACCATCCTTGAACTCCAACGAACATTTAAAAAAAAATTTGGCCGAATTGGTCCAGGCGTTGTTGAGTTATGCGCTTACCAACACATTTTGCGATTCATTTTTATATTATAGATTAATATTATAAAGAGGAAAGATTTGATTGTTTGTTTGTTTGTATTGAAAAGACTCTTTGAACCGATTTGATTAATTCTTTCACTGTTGGAAAGCTACACTATCACCGGGTGACACAAGGTACTTTTTAAGGGATATTTGAAAAAAGAAATTACGCTCGGGTGAAACCGCGGGCGGAAAGCTAGTAAACACTAGTAAATAATAAATTCACAGATAAAATAATAAGATGTCCCCGGTCCCTCTAATCTCCGTTCACGGGTTAATTAAAGACTCATTAGGTGCATGCCCTCACTTGAAGTGATACTTTACGAGAACGGTGCGCACGCACAGCTGTCGTCTGTCACGCAGCTGCTTCTCCTAAACAACGGGAGTAAAAAGGATGATTTAGAGGTGAGGGAAGTGAGATAGATTTGTATATGGTTTGCATTGGGAAGATGATATTATGGCAATAGAAAAACGGTTTTACTTCATCGTGCATTGCATCCTGTATACTTACTAATAAGTTTTAGCACACTTTGTTTGGAGTCAATAGAAGCACAATTTGGGAAGTCGTCAAAGCCTTTGATAGGGGTAACTGACTAGTACTAGTGAAACTAAACATCTACTCTGGCAGTTGTCCGAAAGCAATTATAATGTTTCATCATCACCAATCTAGAGACAAATACTTGTAAATACATTTAACGAGTGATAGAAACTAACCTCTAGTCGGCACGTGAAACGGTTTTTAAAACTCTTTGGCTTTCAGAATTTCCATTAACAGGGAAGACAGAAGTGATGTCAGATCTGCATTGAATATAATATAAGCTGAAATACATTAATGACTGTGTCAAATCAACATTCCTTTTCTTTCAGAAACCTATTTGCTGACCGAACCGTCTAACAAAACGTTGGAATGAATAAATTTACGAAACTCATCAATCCCTTATGTGCCTAAAATTTTTCAACTCAGCCTATTGTACGAGTAAATTGTGCAACTCTATAAAGGCGCATAATATAAACAACACCGCACGCCGAAACGCAAACAATCCACCAAAACACCGGTGCCGTGCATCCAGATCTTACCAGAAATCGGAAACCGACTATTTCATCTTGCCAGAGTAATTCTACTCTTAACTAAATCCACTTAAGTTCGAATTTTCTTTGAAATAGAAGGTTGACTTGTGTCGTTTTGTCATAAAGAAGGTTGAAACGACACGTGCGTCTGCGCAGAGTAAGCCGAGAACCTTTGGCAGCTGCGTCTTGATTGTGACGCTTGTGTGAGTCAGTGGAGGTGAGATCTGCGGAGGTGATGCTGTAATTTTTATTGAAAAAAAAAAGTTATTTCATATTCACAAGATTATTACCCAATAAAGAAAATAAAATTGAATTATCAGCTTAATACGACATTTTCCTGATCGGAATGTGTTCACAAAGAGTGATCACGATTGTAAACTTCACGATTTTAAAAAAAATGTATCTTAAAACCACCATTTAAAAAATAGGAAAATATTTTTTACTACCGGCTTCAGAATGCTGACTATAGGTATAGCACAAACCCTCAAGAACAGATTTTAACACCAGAGGAGCTTAAGGGTTGACAACACAGTAGGTATTCCTGAAAGGAATAAGACGCAGTGACCGCTTACTACTGACTGACCGCCTCCGTAGAACAGTGGCTAAGCCGCTCGGGTATAAAAACCCGGAAGTCGTGTGTTCGATTCCTGCCTTGGGTCTGGTTAGTGGTAGGGCTTTTACACAGTCCGACTGGCTAGCTACCACCCCCACAGGTGAAATCTGCCGCAATAACATCTCTGACTGTATTCCGGCAGTATTTATGTGGGAGCCAGTTCACTTGAAATCAAAGGCTCGAAGACCAGACGAGTCTACAGTCTGGCAGCACATTAAGCGACGCTTTCTAGTGAAGTGTCACTCAATGGGAATAGGCCGCAGTGGCCGCTTACCATCAGGTGAGCTTCGTGTCTGTCTGCCACCACACGAGCTGGTACTCCTGCCAAGCAAAAACGTAAAGAAAAAGCTGGCTAGTTTTTTTAGTAGGGAAAATAAAATCAAATGCGTTTGATTTCTCATCTTAGTTTTTTTTCTACCTATTCAATTCCTAAGTCTAGACGGTAGGTACTTACTTCATATTATTTCTTTTAAAGGAGTTGAACGGTTGAACACACAGTCGACTGCGTGGGTAACAACTGAATTAATTCAGTCAAGCAACGGTCCGGGTGGGTGAAGATAAGTTTGTTACGCTCCTTGTTACTGCAGAGGTTGTAAAGTTAAACTGGCAGCCTTTTAATATAAAAAGAAGATATTTATTTATACTTTCTTTTCCGAAGTAGTTTAAAAATCTTTTCACGCCTTCTTGAAGTACCTACCCCGTATAGTTTTTATATAAATACTAAGAAAAAAAGTATCAGTATCAGCCTATTAATGTCCCACTGCAGGGCAAAGGCCTCCATCCTCGAAATCAAGTTATTGTTACAATGATGGGTACTGGCTTAATCACCACGCTTGCCAAATGCGGATTGGTGATCGCAAACCCGAGCAGTGTCCGAAAAAAACCGACACAAAGTAAGCTCGACCCGGGAATTGAGCTCAGGACCCAGAGATCTCGGCCCGGTAATTAAACCACGAGACCATCGAGGCGTTAAGAGAAAAAAAACAAACATAATAATTTTAGATAGTAGTGTTTAGGACTCCCAAGATAAAAGGTTCCCTATTTAGGGGTCCTCTAGCAACAATGTGATTAAACTGTGGTTGTAGTTACTATGCGACAAAATACCGATGTAATATGAGTATGACATTAGGTATGTACATATGTGTAAAAAAATAATATTGTTATTAAAATCCGACTAGAAAACCTCTCGGTGGAAGCTCGTTACGCAGCCTAAGTATTACAAAAAGTTTCTGAAAAGCCCATTACGCGGCCATTTTGGTTCTATTCGTGATGTGGGTGAATTTCCGATACGAGATGACGAAAGAATATAGTCGTGGGTATTTGTATACAACAGTTCAAACATACAGTGGATTAAGCTTAGGCAATTTTACCATATCCCTCAAAAAACACCTGAACAATAATCATTAATCAAATAATCAACCATCTGTTTTGTGCTGTTCATATTAAGTAGGACAAGATCTGTTTTACTTTTTAGGTTAACGGAACACACATCTCGTTTATACCAGGTAAATAGGCATATTTACATTATGCTTTTATTCTAATTAAATTGTATTGATGGTAACCAGACGTAGAGTATTTAGTCTTAATTAAACGTACTTAACATTAAAAGTATAAAAAAATTGCAAATTGAATGTCGCACTGCAGGACAAAGGTCTCTGACTCTGAAGTTGAAATCAGCCAACGTCACAATGGTGGGTAGGCACTCGTTTAATCACCACCCTTGCCAGATACGGATTGGTGATAACAAGTAGAGCAGTGTTCAAAATAGCAAATTTTTCCCGATCCGGGAATTGAACCCAGGACCTCAAGATCATGACCCGGTTCATAACCACTAGGCTACTAACACGTCAATAAATCAGTCACAACAAAATAGGACGTTGTAAACAAGTGTTCTTGCTCATGGAGTTACCTAATCTTGTCAGACTTTTCAAGGCGACAATGTTTTGCGGCAGTAAGAACTTGACTCTAGAAGCATCGAGAAAGTACAGCCTGCGTCACGAAAGAATAGACCTGACGGAATTGACTGATCACGTGGTTCGACCTGCGCAGTAGCGACTTCTTTTAGGTAAAGACAAGAAATCGTCTACTGCGCAAGTCAAATCAGTGGTGTCCCAGGTATCTTCTTTCGTGGCGCACATTGTACATTGTACAAATGTACATACAACGCAAACAAAACTCATGCAACATTCTTGGGCTAGATCCACCACTGTCAGATAAGGTCCTCAATATTTTGTCTTCTCTCTTTTTGGTATATCTATACTAATTTATAAAGAGGTAAGATTTGATTGTTTGTTTGTTTGTTTGTATTGAATAGGCTCCAAAACTACTGAACCGATTTAAATAATTTTTTCACTACTGGAAAGCTACACTGTCCTCGGTGAAAATAGGGTACTTTTAATCCCAGAAATGTTGGGGGAAGGGGGTGGGGGGATATTTAATGAAAGGAATTACGCGCGGGTAAAACCACGGGCGGAAGGCTAGTATTATTATAAATTTTGCGTGAAATATTAGTGACTATAATATTGTGTTTCGTCTGGTCCCTTTGGTGCTGTAGAGTCCATGGGCAGCGGTGATTGCTTCTTACCATCAGGCGACCCGCGGGCTCGTTTGCCGCCTCTACATTTTTTTTATCAGATACTGACTGTTACCTGACAGTGGTGAAACTGAAACTTATTTTTGGCAGCGATAATTTATAAAGCAGCTTTCTGTGCAGTAAGTACTCGTATCTATATAGTCGTGAATGTTTGATTATTCATGATATAAAAAAATTCTTCGTCGTTTAAAAAATCTGATGACCTAATTGAATTATCAATTTATATGAAAGATGGAGAAGCGAGACCAAAGATCAAATACATATTTTATAGATATTGATAAGTTCCTGAGTAGGAAATCAGCATTTCACGACGCGGTCTCGAAGACTAAACCACTCAACTGTTTAAGTGCACGAGTGACTGCAGACGGGGGCAGTAAATCTGTTATGATATCTGCAACCTTTGCCTGAAGCAGGCTAAGTCGTAAACTCGACCAATATCTAGGAATGCGTTTCAACTACGCCCTTAGTTCGTTGATCGCGTAAGCTGAGGGGGATATTTTGGGTGCGCATCGAAAATTACGCGGACGAAAATTTCATAGCGAGTTTTTTGTACTGTGACATTGATATTTTCTAATAGAGTATTCCTACTATTCCTACTAATATTATAAATGCGAAAGTTTGTATGTTTGGATTTTTGGATGTTTGGATGTTTAGATGTTTGGATGTTTGGATGTTTGGATGTTTGTTCCTCAATCACGCCTAAACGGCTAAATGGATTTACATGAAATTTGGCACACGTATAGTTTATAACCCGGACATTTCCCGTAGGAATTTTATAGCCTATGTCCTAGGCTATAAAATTCCTACGGGAAATGTCTCATTCCCGCGGGAATATCAATTTTGAGACTACTGAACCGATTTGAATAAATTCTTTCACTGTTGGAAAGCTACACTATCCCCGGTGAACATAGGGTACTTTTAATCCTGGAAATGTAGGAGGAAGGGGGGATATTTGAAAAAAGAGATTACGCGCGGGTGAAACCGCGGGCGGAAGGCTAGTAGAGTATAAAGTTTTATTAGCAAATATAAATAAATATCTCTGGACATTATTCACACAGCGCCATCTAGCCCCAAACTAAACATAGGCTTGTGCTATGGGTGCCAGACAACGGATAAACATTACTTATATACTTTTTTTGTAAAAACCTACATTCATATAATAAATTGAAACACCCAGACCGATACAAACAGACATGTTCATGCACTGTGCGGGGATCGAACCCGCGACCTCTTGTGTAATAGCCGACTTCTCGACCATTACACCAAATGGCTCGTCGTCGTCGTTGTGTGCATGGACATTATAATTCACGACAACGGAAAATTAAATAATTAACCGACAAACTTGGTTTGACCTAGGCGGGAACCGACTCTCGAGCGTTTAGCGCGTAGCGCTGACTCCTACTACAACATCGGACATCTAACCCTCGGGGTTAAATACCCATAAACAGACAGCCTGGGCAGGATCCCATTCAAGACCTAGGGCATAGGGCAGGCTACCCATCATCTAACTTCTTACAGGAATAATATCAGAAAAATTATTGTTAAAAAAAAAACAATAATAATAATAACATCAGTCAAAAACTATCGCCGAACCATCTGAAATCTCACGCACTCCCGAATAAGCCCCGTGGGGGTGATTTGGTTTCTCTGGCAGATCGCCAAGCGGCGTCTCTGGCGGCTCGCCAAGCAAGCGTACAGTGGAAAAAAAACGGCCGTCGCGCGTCTTCGATATGCGTCAGAGCCACGCACCGAACGTTTTCAAAAGTTACGGTTACACTCTTACACTCCGTGACCGCACCTGGGATTGTTTGAAGCTGGTATGATGTACTTAGAAGATGCAGCTTGTAAAGGAATTGTTTAAATATTCTCCAGTTTTAAATATTCTCAGTCGTTATTCTCATTAAATAAGAACATGAGATTTAACAGCTAGAGATAGAGCCTTAGATAGAACCACAGCTTTAGAACTTGTGTTAGAACCAATGATTTATTGTAGTGCTGTCTGAGTAGTTATTCTTATTAATATATTTTACACATTTTGACTTGAACACGCCAAAAGGATCCACATTTTTTTAATTTAAAAGTTTGGAATAAATTAGAGCTCTAACAAAAGCAATTGTCCTTTTTCTAATAACTTTTTCCATCGATCCCTTTAGTTACGAGTTCCCCAAATAGCTGCAGTCCCGCTAGTCGGCGGTAAATGCATTCTTCTCCACAAAAAAAAGACAACATCAGTACATGAAATGGTGCTGAGTAATATTTTCTCTAGATTAGAAATGTCCTGGAAACTAAATTATCAGATACATACTGGTCAAACGAAGGTTTATTAAATGAATAATTTTAAGGACCATTTTAATTTAAATAGGCCGCAGTGACCGCTTACTATTTGGTGGGATGCGTGATGGTCTGCCAACTGATGATTTATAAAAAAAATTCGTAACGTGCATCTATACCGTGAAACGGACCGAAGCTAACAACAAACAAATTTCACGCGTTTCGTAAATTCTTGCGGCAGATAATGAAGCTACAACCGCCAATGAAAACCGCCTGACACACATACACGTTCGGTCATAAAGAGGCCGATAACTGACAACGCGGGAGCTGTCCTGGCTCCAGGCCAACGCAACAGGCTGTCGTTTGAACGTCACATGGTTAGGGGTAACTAGTAGTTTGGCGAACGATTTCGTGTTATGGTGTAGAAGTACACAAGAGTGGGATGAACGTATGTACAAACATTTGTGTTCATGGACATTGGGCATGTCTCTTTGTATTTGCCTGGGTGTTTTTAATCAAGTACCTCAGTATGTTTGGCCGTGGCTAGTACACAAAATGCAAGCTTTGCTAAATATGGGGTTACGTGGCGCTGCGATTTGTCCCAGAATATAGGATAGGATATAGGAGAGAAAGCACGAAAAATTTAAATAAGTAAGATATCCTTAAAAATGATTGATTTTTAAAGATATTATTGTTTTCTCAAATAATTTAGTTTTGCTTTTCTTTTGGTGTTCCCCATAATATTCTACAACGATCTATACTTTAGGTACATAACTGATGCCTGAGATAAACACATGACAGGCATCAGTGGACTTTGTATGTATTTCACCATATTTTCATTAACAATCATACCTACAGGTCGGCCATCGGCAGACATACCTAGCTCTATTACTGACTTATTTTTTCATCCTAAAATAGGTAACCATATCGATGTGACGGATCCACCTGAGAAATCAATCCCAACAATAACATCGTATCGTCTCAATGAAAATATGAAAAAATATTATGAGTTGAATTATAAGGAACGCATCACGTAAGTACTGGAGGCCTGGCGCTGCGCCAACTCTGAAAGCTGTGGTGAAAATTTATCTGCTTGCATGTACTGTGAAAACGCGTACGGTCGAGAGCGAAATTGTTAAAACGAGAATGAAAGTATTTCAACCGACTTAAAAAAAGGAGGATGTCATCAATTCGACTGGTTTTTGTTTTTTGGTAACTTTAAAAAAAAGTCAAACAAATGAATAATTGTTTGCAATCTGTATTATTGTGTTAATTACGGCGTAGATTTTTCCATGATATCTCCATCACTGTTGAGCCAGTACATATTTATCACTTGTTTTTTTGTGTTATTTCAGCTGGCAAACAGGCACGTAGCTCCCCAGCACACCTGACGGTAAGCGGCCATTGTAATCAGTAAGCGCTGCTCAATGTGCGGCCTTACTGTAAGTCCTTTGATCTTTGAGCCTTTAATTTCAGGTGTATTGGCTCCCGCCATGTTAATCCATAATATTCGTGCCGACATTCGGAACACTCTCCGCATGTTAAGGCGTGTTTGAAATTACTTTGCTTTAGTTACTTAAAGCATTTCATAGTATCGTTGTGTATTTCAATGATGACGAATTAATCGGTTGCTAGGGCAATGAATCACTTCTGAAACAGTTGTAGGGCTCAATTATTCTGACTCATTTCTGTATGACGAACGTAGGCGGTCGCGTTATGAGAAATAATATTCTTTCAATGTACGACGCCTCTGCGAAATATACGCTTATTTAATTTTAAGGAGACTTTAGCGAAATGTGTCACGTGTGAAAAGGGGAAGTATATCGCATTATTGCTATTTGTGATGAAAAACAGAAAGTTCAAGGTCTTATTATGGCGACAGGGGCGTTTTTGTTTTATATCAAGACGTGGGAAGCTTTGAGGGATTTCTTTGTTTCAATTCATTGAAATTACAAGAAGCACGGTAGGTAGTTATGTAACAGAGAGGCCTAGGTACTTAACTTGCATTTACTAACTAAGTCCGACATCGCCGAAAACAAAAATATATTCAAAAAGTAAAAGATTCCAGTATACCGTGTTTTGTTTGCTTTTACTTTTCCTCATATACTATATTTTAAGCAACTTACTAAATAAAATATGTAATAAGCGACGACTCTTGCACGTGTGGGCACAGTTATAACTTTATCCAAACCTTTTTTTTTTTTTTTTTTTTTTTTTCGGAGGAGAATGCGTTTATGCACCATAACCGCAGGCTAGCTAAACCTGCGGCCGTGTGTGGGACTCGAGACTACAGCGTCCACTACCCACTAAACTCCCCCGGTTCCCCTTCACACCCGATTGGGACGAGCCGGTGCCAGCGATAGCTATTGACCAGCCCATCCCCGGGTACCCCAACTTGAGAGGCCTCAAGTCGGGGTGGCGCCTAGGGAGGGCCACCCGAGAAACAAGGTGACCCTCAGACTTGGCTCGGGCGACCTGTGCAATGCGGACGTTGGGGGGCTACACCCGCCCGCAGGTCAACCCTCAGGCCGGAGGAGGAACTTTATCCAAACCTAGCCATTTCTCCATACTACATTTGTTTTTGCCCATTTATCACTATTGGGAGCAAGCGGACTTTCATTTTAAACTCGGAATCCTGAACAGAGTGAGACGATTTTTCACTCCGGTGCAGCTTTGTCTCTTATACAAGGCACAGTTTCGCCCGTGTGTGGAATATTGCTCTCATCTCTGGGATGGTTCCGCAAAGTACTTATTGGAGGCTCTCGACAGGTTGCAGCGACGTGCTATCCGTATTGTCGGTGATCAAGAGGTGACTAAGACCCTAGAACCTCTTCAGTTACGTAGACACGTTGCCAGTCTTAGTGTTCTCTACCGTCTCTATAATGGGGAATGCTCTGAAGAGTTATTCCAACTCATCCCGTCCTCCCCTTTCCACTCCCGAACAACACGCGCCGGACTGCGTTGCCATCCTCATACCATCCAGACACTGGTGGCCCGTACCAAGAGGTATAGTTCCTCTTTTTTGCCCCGTGCCATTAGGGCATGAAATGCCCTTCCGGCTCACGTGTTTCCTTCCTCCTATAATCCTGGGGTTTTCAGGCGGGGCGTGAAGCGGCATCTATGCAGGCCTTCAGGGTGAGGGTGACTGGCTCAATGGGTACTACGATCTATTGAGCCAATCAACCTTATATTTGGACCTCACTTCCGTTTACCATCAGGTGGAGTGAGGTCATCCTGACTGCTTCTTTATAAAAAAAAAACGTGTGTGTGTCAACTCACAACGCAGCATTTTCTTCACGAATGTACCGTGTTAAGAGACGATGACCTCGAATGGTCGTCTAGCCAAATGTCGGCATGCCGATCTTGCGTTTCGTCCCAGCTCAAAGCTAATAGATAAACAGACTATATAATATATAACTACGTAACATAACGTATACAATATAGCAATATAAAGCTTGATACAAAGGAACAAATTGTCATTTGTGCCTACTTGAAAGCTCGCATCTTAAAGTAATATGCTAATACATATACCACTTGGAGTAAGTGAAGAAGTCGTCAGAATTTCATTGTTCTATTAGATAAAGGAGGGGTAAAAGAGAGAAAGAAAGAGCTTTAAAAGGACGGTATTATATGAGAAGGTGGTACAACCCCGATTAAGTCATATAGGCTAGACGATCGATGTTTTAAGTTCCGTGATCTCGGGGACTTGGGATAAAATACATATTGGGTTAGGCTAAACTCGTGTCGAATTGTTCGAACACAGCTTGGGTTTATGATCACCAATCCGCATTTGGCAAGCGAGTACCCATCGTTGCGGCTATGACTTGATTTTAATAATGGCATTGGCCCTTCAGTGGGGCATTAAATGAGCTGATTCTTTTCTAGATACCTATACACTTACCACGTGTCATTGAAATGTACGGTTGGCATGGTAATCTTTGCTATTGAGATTTATTTAAAAATAATAATCAAGCCAGTCTCATAAACATAAACGACAATAATCTGACACACCTATGACTGTTCGGCAGTATTTATGTTTCCTCTGCCAAGCGCGGTTTGGTGGGCGGCGGTGTTATTGTGGCCATTAATTTTGTTTTTAATGGACATTCTCGCACCTTGTGGAATTACTGTCATAAAGTATGCTCTGTGTACTTTTAGAATTTAGCTAAGGTGTGTGTTTTTATTTGATAAGTAAACTGCACACACAGTTTCCAATGTTTTCGTACATGTAACGCCCTCTATTGGTGCATTGTGTAAACTATATATTTACTCACCTTTATTTTAAAATATTATGCAGTTGGTAATGTACTTGGACGAATCTTTTTACAACGAAATCTGACTAAAATCCACCAAAAAATCATGAAAACACAAACAAAGCATGCCTTACAAGCAGAATTGAATATTTTTTATTTTTATCATATTTATAACTACGTAGATTCATCGTTTTACCA
Organism: Mecyna flavalis; assembly: GCA_949319885.1. Lineage (NCBI taxonomy): Eukaryota > Metazoa > Arthropoda > Insecta > Lepidoptera > Crambidae > Mecyna > Mecyna flavalis. Next base: position 17,559,420 of record OX439426.1, read on the forward strand.
CTGTTTCGTGTGTATTGGTTTGAATGGTTACAAATAAATTATCCATCGTGGTCGCTAACACCCAGAGTACAAACTTAGCTTATTGTGGGTCTAGAAATCAGAGCATTTCAGGATATATCATATGACGTCTTCCGCCTTTTTGCCGATAAGATAATCTCTGTGTTATGCTTTGGTATATGAAAATGAAAGATAAAAAATATTTATTTATCAACAAACTTTCAAAAATTCAGTGACTCTTACACTAGGCAGGCCTGTTTCGTGAGGATCAATTTAATAAAAAATAATTAAAAACTGTCTCCCCAACACACCAAAGCATCGTCTACCTACACCCGGATGGCAAACCGTCCCCGACAAGTAAGCAACTAGCAAATTAATGTGGATTCAGTCGCACTACATAATTTAAAAACGTCCGTAACATGGAGTCGGTGTCGCCCCAAGGTGACGGTGATTCGGTCTCTATTTATAGGCAGAGTCTTGGTGTTTTGACGGGACCATTTGAAAAATTGCCATGAAATCTTTTGAAAAATCAGGTTATCATTGTTATATCATACAATATATTATTTGTCTGCCAATGGACCACTCTATTTGTGTTCTGTAAAAATAAATGCCGTGTTTACGCTCTCTCACAAGGTGGACCAATAAAATCATTAAGATAGCGGAAATTTTACAGGCCTATGTTCAGCAGTAGACGTCTTTTGGCTGAAATGATGATGAAGATAATAAATCAATAGATATAAAAGTATTATCCCTTGTGATAATGGAATCGTGTGGATCTTTGCCACTGCCAACAGAGTTGAATGAATGTTACCGGTTATACTATAGGTTACTCTTACAAAACACCAAATATAATACTCCAACGATAAGACGCCTATTTTATATTATAAATATAAACCAAAAGTCAAATTTCTTTTTACCTGAATTGATTAACGGATGCAAAACAACAGTGCACTCATTAATATCACAATAATTATACTCTTTATTACTAATTTACGACCAAAATCATTTATGAAATAAAACAGCTTAGCTTTTTCTCATAGGGACATTTATGTGTCCCTTCTGTATACAAGTAAAATTGACGTCAAAGAGCCTAATTTTTTATATGTTTTGATAATGTACAGAAAAACTTACATCGATACGCAGTTTCGTTTTTGGCCAGCACTTTTGGACCAAAAATGAAAACCTGATACTTTAATAAAAACTAGAGCAATCTGTCATTTCTTAGTTTCTGTAATCCGATTGTCCATACACACGTAGGTATGCGGTTCAGGCATAACCTTTAGAGTCGTCAGTCGTTGGCCACACTCTCAGTGACTAATCCGCTGGCACCGCTCCAGACTCTCGACCTATAAACCGTGTCTTCCTACTAGAAGCTGGACTCACAACTAAATAGGTTATGGTACAATTCTACTTCATATGGGTTTTGGTTCAGCTATCGTCGGATCGACAGAGCTTGGTGGTCTAAAGTGATTGTAACGTTTGGATCTTTAAATCTCTTCGACTCTTTTAGATTGCAGTCAGAAACATTAAGAGCGACAGTTAGCTAAGGGAATAAGGAGCTCACTTATATGACAGATTGCTTACTGGGTTGGGAGTTGGGACTCAGGAATGGATCTATTTGGCGAGAAATATAAAAAACAATAAATATTGGATAACATCACATTATAACTATTGATTTGTTCCTAAAGCATATGCACTTGTGTTATAGGTATCCAAATCAACGTATTCTTTTTTCTTAAAAAAACCACAGCTTTTGAATTGAAACTATTTATGAAGGAAATAAAATGACCTAAATGTGATGGGAAATGTTTGGTTGGCTTGTTCAAGGTATATTTGTTTTCCTTTTTTTAACAATTTCTTTGAGTAGGTACCGAGCATTCAAAGTCAATCCATGACGACTTTTTTATTCACGCATATTATTTCAGTTCACAATTAAAACATTTAAGGACTTATTATGACGAAAAAGGTCAAAATATATAAACGCTACCCTTATCTACGAGTATATTATCTACCATAATTATATTTTTTTCGATAATAACCGAAGTCCTTTAATATAAAAGCTGTCTTTCTAATCTTCTGAAGACGAACAACAAAATGTACAGATTGAAAAATGCGAACAGTCGGACGGATGTTTCAGAGGCGTCTCATTGTTTTCCCGAAACTGTCAAGCGTCGCGATCGTGCGTCCTTCTCGCACACCAGTGGGCGGGGCGTCGCGTGCGCAGCCGACAGGCGCCCCACACGTACACTCGGCGATATAAATCAGTATTACATTCTGACGATCGACTTTTGTCTTCGCTAGCAACGTACTTACTTCATGAATTGAACGTTAAAAACGCTATCTTCAGTGCTCATGTGGCATAATAATTATGATTTTCTCGTAAAGAGAAGAATCTAGATCTCCCGGTACCACGGTATCAATATTGGAGCCATTTACATAAAAAGTAAAGCCTCTATGATCAAAAAATCTAGAAATTGATTACCATCTCGAGGACTATCTGCCAGCTGAAACAACAAAAAATATAGATAATATATCAGTAATTTGTGTGCAATGACACGCACAGCGTAGGTTTAAGCTGTAGGTGTCACTCATGGTCTCTTTCCCATCTTCCCAACATGCGACCGCACCTACTTGATTTGATTTCGTTGGTGATTATTTTGTGTTGTGTTAAAGAGTGTATTAATAATTCAATATACCAAAAGTTACTTAAATTCTTGTTACTATTTCTCATCTCCAAATTACAAGCTTTTATTTAGCTACTTTCACTTCAAAAAACAGACTTCAAAACTAGTATTATTGTAACTTCAATTAAATAATTACAAATGCCCTGAGGCCCTATACCAGCGGCACTTATGACGTTCGTTATCGCTTCAATATCGATTGATCTCGTGACTTTTCCAAGGCACCTGTCTAATCCATACAATTTGAAGTTAGCGAATTTTGCTATCGCTTTCAAAATGTTACTTTGTCTAGGCCCGTTTACATTATAATGAAAAATTAAACGAGATAAGAAATACAAAGCGTTAATGTAAGGTAATGTTTCTTGTCTTTCTTTGTCCCTTTGTTACTGAGTTACCAGCTTCTTTTGTGTGTATATGTGTCCTTTGTTGCAAATGAATTGTTTATCTATCTAAATAGTCTTTGTATAAAAACTGAATGATTTCTGCTCGTAAGTGTATAGTAAATGCGCCAGCGCACCCATATACGGGAGCGCTCCCCGCCGCCCGCCTTCCACGCTGTTTGGCTCACGTTTCGACATAGAGTAGAGCCGTACTACGAACAGAGGGGACAAATTGAAGCGAGTTTTACTGCCTAAGTGTTTGAGTTTTTAGTAAGATTGAGGCACGCATATTTTGTGATTATCATATAGAAAACGGGCAGTGAACCAATTGTCTACTTTGTACTCGCTTGCTATTCTGTAGTTAGAGAGCATTTTAATGACCATATCCGTAGTAATAACCGCGGTATTCATAGGACTTACACCTAACAAGCATGATAAAGAAAATAACATAACATAACTGCAATAATCCAAAATATGTAGGTTTGAAGATCCCCAGTGAAAAAAACTAAAAAATATAATTTGGTATCAAAGAATGTGTACTACTCGTTTTTAATTTCTAATTCTCGTGTCTTTTTTAAATCTCGGGTGGAGCTAAATCTGTGTTAGTTTTTTTTAATACAGCTTATAATTATTACCAATACCAAACTTGGGTAGTAAGCCAGTAGCCATCATTTCAACGATAACTTTATTTTTTAAACGGGGATTTTGCCTTATAGTGGAACATAATTAGTCGGGTTCATTTTATGGGATATTAAGGTGTTGATACTTATATGCCTACTGGAGCCTCTGTACGTGGCTTACTCGCTGCGTGCGCACGCGCGTGTTTGTTTACACGGCGGCCGCGATGCATTTGTTTTTTCTCAACGCGTTGTAGTGACTTGCCTTGGGTGATCTACTTATGTCAGTGATTGTACGTACATGTTACTCTGCAACCTCATTTTTCAAAGTCAAAGTCTAAAACGAAACAAGTTTTTCAGATTAATTTGTGTAAAGTAAGATAGATTGAGCGGTTGAGACATTTTTATGTCTGCAAGCTCATGTCTGGATTAGCCATTTTCGGCATTGTGTTATCTTTCATGAGAACACTTCTGCGCTTTTACGCAATCTATAAGGCAAACTAAAGTCCTACATTTTAATTATATCTAAAACTTATTAAGTTTTAGAATTAATTTAACTTTTCATTTGTTGATTAATTAAAATTTTGATTTGTTTACTGCAACCGATTTAGATTTTCCATTGATTGATAGACACTTTAATGCCTTTGTACCAAATTACATGTACAATTAGTTTTTATGTTAGGAAAATACTACAAATACAAAAAGACCGCCTAATTGTTACAAAACAGAACCAATTTATTATGAAATACAACACGAACATATACAGCTACTTTACAATTTTCGTAATGAATTAATCGTACGCGGGATTACTGCCAAATTGCGTTCCCATTAACTACTAACAATAAGAATCCGTGCGTCCGAAACGTAAACTTGACTTACGTTGTTTATGCGCGGGTGGTAATCGCCACAGCTTCCGGCCGACACCGATCCATGTGGCAGTGTTTCACGTAAACTCTTCTATAATGATTTTACATTAGTATAGAAACATTTCTACAATTCGAAACAAAATGTATATTGGGTCAGACATAGTAAAACATCACTATTTAAGTACTATTAACGCTGGTCAGTGGGACCTGCGGCCGTTTGTAGGATTTGGGGCCAAATATGATGGTCAACAACAGGATTTTTCGCCCAAACGTTACATCGCACTAATAATGCATTGATGAAATAAAACGTCGTACAACTGAATTATCGACACAGTGTGTTCGATATAATAAAAATTAGTAACTTTCGCAGAAAAATAGGGAACCCCACTAAAGTCAACCGATTCTCCTTTACATTTGAAGGGTCCACTGCAATAATGATGAATGTTCCTTGTTTATTGTTTTGAGATATTTGGGTTTTAAGTTTTTAAACAGTGAAAATAGAAAGCCTCACGTACAAACATCAGTGACGTTAAGCGTTCTAACCGAGTAGCCAAATCATAAAAACTAAATTATCTCGGAACTATAAGCGATATTGCTCAATTTGTAACAACAAAAGCGTTTTTTCTTGTGTTTGTGTTGTGATCTCGGGGTCTTGGGTTCAATTTCCGGGTCGAGCAAAATATGTGTCGATTTTTTGGACACAGCTCAGAGGCCCTAAACAAGCGGTACTTATGACGTTCGCTATCGCTCAATTTGAGATAGCGAATGTCAAAACCCATACTTTCACCACGTGACTTTTCTATGGCATCTGTCAAATCCATACAATTTAAAGTTGAAAGTTGTCAAAATGTTACTTTGCCTAGGCCCCCAGGTTTGTGATTAACAATCTGCATTTGTCAAGCGTGATAATTAAGCCAGTAGCGATGACTTGGTTTCAATGATGGAGGCCTTTGCACTGTAGTGGGACATTGAATAGGCTGAACCGTTTTTTTAACTTTACTTTAAGTGTTTTTTGGCACTCATATTACAATCTATGATCAGTTCGTGACAAGATGGCGCTATGAGAATAATTTTCATGGATATAATTATACTTTTTATAACAAAATCACATCATATTTATCAGAATTATTCTGACAGCCCTAACAAGTAATAAGATCGTGCGCCGGCGCCGTAATCCGATAGCGCGCATTCCATATACGGATCTAATGCGCCTCCGACCAATGGCGACGCGCGATTTTCCCGCCCAGAACTTAGTTGCGCAATGCCATCATAATTGAACTAGCTACATTGGAAGTTTATGTAGCACTTATGTGCTAGATAGTATAGCGTGTGGTAAACATACGCGGAGTTATGTATTTAGTATAGTAAACTAGACTGGCTTGACGGTACATTTGACAGAGGTTATGCCTATGCGCCTGGGATCGTGGGTTCGAATCCCATCTAGGTCAAATGATCATGTGACGAATATTTGTGTTTGTCTTGAACCTACCTTTGTTAATTCTGATACCTTTAACACAATTGCTTTTTTAGGGTAAGATCAATGTTCTCGTAAGTATGTAAATCCTATATTTGGCTCTAAAATGGCTACTGTTTTTCAATTTTTGAGTCTATGGTTTAAGACTTTTTCTTTGCATTCAAACACTATAGTATGTTATCTACTTTATACACATCCCGGAAATGTGGGGTAGGGGAGAGCGGGGCTGAAAGTGCCGATTTTGACAAATCCTTATATGATTCGGATAAAACAAGTACTAGGTTTGAAAGTATTGGTTCATCCTTAGCCAAATTTAGTCTTTAATTCGAATTTACCAACTAATTTCGCACATTTTTAATAGTTTTTTAGAAGAAGTGATTTTTTTATACAGCGGCGGCAAGGCACTACCAACCCCACATTGGGGCAAGTTGTGCCGTAGCTGAGGTCGGTTGTGCCGTTGATAATGCTAGGTGATTTACATGAATGAAAATTAATTTAAAGTTTTAAAGACATCAATTTTATAATAATATACTAGCTCGGGGCGCCCGCTTCGCGGTCGCGCCCAGAGCTAGGTCGCTCCGCGACGCCGGCCGCTGTCGGGCTTCGCCCTCCGCGGCGCTCGGCCTTCGGCCTCGCTGACGCAGCTCGACCTGCGGCCTCGCAAAATTTACACAGCTGGGTTGGACTGTCCGTGAGCGTGTCCTTGTCCTTTTTTAACGCGCGATGCATAAGCGGAGTCCTAGTGCTTTGTACAAGGCCGCTGTCGGGCTTCGCCCTCCGCGGCGCTCGGCCTTCGGCCTCGCTAACGCAGCTCGGCCTGCGGCCTCGCAAAGTTATATAATTGATGTTAATTTTCCGTAGCAGTGTCCAAATTCCTTTTTAAACGCCCAAAGAGATATTTACTACATCCTAGTGCTTCGTGCAAGGCCGCTGTCGGGCTTCGCCCTCCGCGGCGCTCGGCCTTCGGCCTCGCTAACGCAGCTCGGCCTGCGGCCTCGCAAAGTTACATAATTGATGTTTATTTACCGTAGCAGTGTCCTTATTCCTTTTTAAACGCCCAAAGAGACATAAACTACGTCCTAGAGCTCCGTTCAAGGCCGCTCCGGATTTAGCCCTACGTGGCGATTGATGGTTGATAGTAAATATACAAAATACTTTCTCTCTGTCTTGACCAAGTAAAATGGGTAGAATTCGGTTCTGGCACTCGCCGGCCGCTGCCGCGGCACGCTCGCTTCGCTCGCTCGGCTCGTGCGTTTGTGGTCGCAGTTCTAACAAAACCTAAACTCACACAGAGTGATGCTCCCCGTGGGATTCGAACCCACGACCTCTGGGTTTTAGAGCCAAACAATGTGTTTGAATTAATCACATTAGACCATTTTTGGTACGTATTCGTAATAACGTTCTTTCAAACACTTGAATATTTTCATACAAACTCGCTGTTCCATATAAAGCTCCAAGTCCAGTACAAAATGTATGGGGAAATCCCTTTGGTAGAATAAAATTTATTTTTAATTTTTTTCCAATCCGCATGGATTTTTACCAAAATTTGGGCTGAAATGAAAACAAATGACGACATTTGACAGCTCCTCATACTTGTTTTTGTCCCGAAATCGATATTTCGATTTTTTACATTTTCCCCTAAAACTTTGAAATTACCCCGAAAATGGGGTAAATTTATACATCATCTGTTAGAAAATAACCGCCGCAACAACAAAGGTCATGCAACATTTTCTTCTAAAATGCCTCCTTTCATCTTAAAAAACGATTTAAAAATTCTCGCAAACAAAAGATTTTCTAAAATGGCCGCTTGCTCGTCCGCCATATTGTTTGGATTTTTTCTCACATTTTTTCCTTAATGCTATTTAATTTTCACAAATAATAGATTTTACAGAGCTACTCTCCGACCCATATCGGCCTCTCCAGAGACTCTCAAAGGGACCCCTTCCGAAAAAGTTTGAGCCTCCATAACTCCCAGTGTTGCCAGTTGCCGTTGATTAAAATAGTCAAATGTCATTTTGGGGTACACAATCTATCACGCATAGGGAATATTTTTTGCGAAAAGTCTTTATTTCTATTTTCGAACTTTTTGGGGCATAAGACAAAAACTACCAAAAACATCCAAAATATTTTTTCATGTAGCAATACCTCACAACAAAACTCATAACCGCCTAGTACATTTGAACTTTTCTTTTGGTTCACCAACTGCCCGAAAAATCAATGTGAAAGTTTTGAAAACAAGAAAATTTCACAATTTTTGTGACAGCTCGTCCGCCATCTTGGATTTTGCCAATCCCGTATTTTTCCCATATACTACACTATATACCGCATCGAACTGCATTTTTACTTTTTTTCTCTATCCCACCCAGTCGGCTAAACAACTCGAGATAGAAGGCCATGTCGAAAATTTTCATTTCGCCCTCACGCCCAGTGTTGCCAGGTGATTGTCAAATCTCTACCATGATGTCATTAGGGACCCCGGAAGACATGATTTCTCATACTCAGATTTACTCCAAATGCCGTATTTCGAGTAGACCCTTTTTTGGACCATGTGGCAAAAACTACCAAAATCTCCCAAATCTTTTTTCCACGTAGCAACACTCGACACAGAGCCCCACCTTGCCACTATACAAAGCAACTCTGTAAAGTGTTGCCAAATCAGTCAAAACGGGCTTTGAAATTTTCGAAAAAAAGTACTTTTTGCAATTTGCTCTCCTGAGCGGCGGCCATCTTGAATTTTTGACAGCGCGTATTTTTCCCATAAACTACACCATAGACAGCGTCAAAGCTCATTATTACTTTTCTTCTACCATGTATAATACGGCCCCGACAACTCGTGAAAAGTGACGACACCCCAAAAATTTGTAAAATTCGCCACTCCCAGTGTTGCCAGCTCTCGTCAACCAAACTACCAGAAAGTCATAAAGGGCCCGCAGAACTATAGATTCGTGGCCCCGATTTTCCCCTAAATGCCCGATTTCGAATCGACCCTTTTTGGGCCCCTGGAGCGGAAACTACCAAAAACTACCAAAATATTTTTACGCCTGGCAACACTCGCCGCTAAGACACGCTCCCGCACCATACAACGTTTTCACATAAAGTGTTGCCAAGTAGACGAAAAATCGATTTTAGATTTTTGCAAAAAAAAACTTTTTACAAATTTGGCCGCCAGCGCGTCCGCCATCTTGTTTATTTTTTGCCAATTTTTTTACTAAAACTACATCGTATACCGCATCGATGACCATTAAAATTTTTAATCTGCGACGCATAGTGTTGCCAGAGGATTTTTTCAAAGCCGGCGAGGGCGAAAAATCGATTTTCTTCCGCCGTTGCCAGTGTTGCCAGGCGATTTCCAAAAAAGTACCAGATAGCCACTCGGCACCGGGGTTGCCACCAAACTGCATACTCGGATTTTCGCCAGCTGTCAAAAAGTCATTTTCTACTAAATGTACCAAAAGTCCGAAAACTACTATGAACGTGGTAGATTTTTTTCCCACGTGGCAACACTCTGATAAATTACCCTCCAAAGGCTTGGGGACTCGTTCCCCTCCAGTGTTGCCATCAGTCAGAAATTTCGATTTGAAAAATTGCAAAAAAATTCTCAGCCAGTTTTTTTCCGCCAGCGCCGCCGCCATCTTGGATTTTTTTAAATCTGTGGCCGAATCCTAAAAATTGACTATATTTCCAACACATCCCAAAAAAAAGTATGAAATTATCTATGCTCACCACAGAGTTGGAGCCCCCCCAAAAAGGGTCGATTTTTCAATTTTCGAGGCAAGATGGCGGCGCCGCCATTTTGTTTTTCTGACATTTTACTTTTTAAAGTCGAATCGTTTGCCACAGACTATACCCCTACCGAATCTCGTGCTCGTCCGATTGATAGTGACAGAGATAGAATGACCAACATGGCCGCCATCTTGGATTTTCGGAAAAAAAAATAAAAATTTCCAGATTGATTGGCGAAACTTCCACGACCGTAGTACATCACTTTTGGGAAAAATAATGGCAACACCGCGAAAAAAGGCCTTGATGAATCAGTCAGTCAGTGGTAATTTAGCTTTATATAATATAGACTAGCTCGGGGCGCCCGCTTCGCGGTCGCGCCCAGAGCTAGGTCGCTCCGCGACGCCGGCCGCTGTCGGGCTTCGCCCTCCGCGGCGCTCGGCCTTCGGCCTCGCTGACGTAGCTCGGCCTGCGGCCTCGCAAAATTTACACGGCTGGGTTGGACTGTCCGTGAGCGTGTCCTTCTCCTTTTTTAACGCCCGAGAGGGGCATTGGTGGACTCCTAGTGCTTTGTACAAGGCCGCTGTCGGGCTTCGCCCTCCGCGGCGCTCGGCCTTCGGCCTCGCTGACGCAGCTCGGCCTGCGGCCTCGCCAAATTTTCATGGCTGGATTGGACTGGTCGCGGCAATGTCCTTAATCTTTTTTAACGCCCGTGCGGGACATTAGCGGAGACCTAGTGCTTTGTACAAGGCCGCTGTCGGGCTTCGCCCTCCGCGGCGCTCGGCCTCTGGCCTCGCTGACGCAGCTCGGCCTTCGGCCTCGCAAAGTTACATAATCGTTGTTAAGTTTTCGTAGCAGGGTCCTTAATCTTTTAAAACACCGAGGGGGCATCGTCTGTGTCCTAGTGTGTTACTTTTTGGTAGCAGTGTCCTTATTCCTTTTAAACAATTACATTAAAAAAATACTTTCTCTCTGTCTTGACCAAGTAAAATGTGTAGAATTCGGTAGAATTCGTTTGTGGTCGCAGTTCTAACATAACCTAAACTCACACAGAGTGATGCTCCCCGTGGGATTCGAACCCACGACCTCTGGGTTTTAGAGCCAAACAATGTGTTTGAGTTAATCACTTATAAGACCATTTTGGTATTTGTAATAACGTTCTTTCAAACACTTGAAAATTTTCATACAAACTCACTGCCCTAATATAAAGCTCCAAGTCCAGTACAAAATGTATGGGGAAATCCCTTTGGTAGAACAAAAACTATTTTTAATTATTTTCCAATCCGCACGGATTTTTACTAAAATTTGGGCTGAAATGAAAACAATAGACGATATTTGATAGGTCCTCATACTTGTTTTTGTCCCAAAATTGATATTTCGATTTTTTACATTTTCCCCTAAATCTCCAAAATTACCCCGAAAATGGGGCAAATTTATACACCATCTGTTAGGAAATGTCCGTCGCAACAACAAAGGTCATGCAACATTTTCTTCTAAAATACCTCCTTTCATCTTAAAACTCGATTTAAAAATTCTCGCAAACAAAAGATTTTCCAAAATGGCCGCTTGCTCATCCGCCATATTGTTTGGATTTTTTTCCATATTTTTTCCCAAATGCTATTTAGTTTTCACAAATAACAGCGTTTGCAGCGTTACTCTACGACAAATATCAGCTACTCCAGAGACTCTCAAAGGGACCCATTCCGAAAAAGTTTGAGCTTCCATAACTCCCAGTGTTGCCAGTTGCCGTTGATCAAAATAGTCAAATGTCATTTTAGAGTACCCAATCTACTACGCCTAGGGAATATTTTTTGCGAAAAAGCGTTATTTCTATTTTCGACATTTTTGGGGCATAAGTCAAAAACTACCAAAAACTTCCAAAATATTTTTTCATCTGGCAATACCTCACGTCAAAACTCATAACCGCCTAGTACATTTGAACTTTTCTTTTGGTCCACCAACTGCCCGAAAAATCAATGTGTAAGTTTTGAAAACCAGAAAATTTTAAAATTTTTGTGACAGCTCGTCCGCCATCTTGAATTTCTCTGATCCCGTATTTTTCCCATATACTACACTATATACCGCATCGAACTGCATTTTTACTTTTTTTCTCTGTCCCACCCAGTCGGCTAAACAACTCGAGATAGAAGGCCATGTCGAAAATTTTCGTTTCGCCCTCACGCCCAGTGTTGCCATGTGATTGTCAAATCTCTAACATGATGTCATTCTGGACCCCGGAAGACATGATTTCTCATACTCAGATTTTCTCCAAATGCCGTATTTCGAGTCGACCCTTTTTTGGGCCCTGTGGCAAAAACTACCAAAATCTCCCAAATCTTTTTTCCACGTAGCAACACTCGACAAAGAGTCCCACTTTGCCGCTATACAAAGCAACTCTGTAAAGTGTTGCCAAATCAGTCAAAACGGGCTTTGAAATTTTCGAAAAAAAGTACTTTTTGCAATATTCTCTCCTGCGCGGCGGCCATCTTGAATTTTTGACAGCGCGTATTTTTCCCATAGACTACACCATAGACAGCGTTGAACCTCATTTTTACTTTTTTTCTACCGTCTATAACATGGCCCCGACAACTCGTGAAAGTTGACGACACCCCAAAAATTTCTAAAATTCGCCACTCCCAGTGTTGCCAGCTCTCGTCGACGAAACTACCAGAAAGTCATTAGGGGCCCGCCGAACTATAGATTCGTAGCCCCGATTTTCCTCTTAATGCCCGATTTCGAATCGACCCTTTTTGGGCCCCTGGAGCGGAAACTACCAAAAACTACCAAAATATTTTTACGCCTGGCAACACTCGACGCTAAGACACATACCCGCGCCATACAACGTTTTCGCATAGAGTGTTGCCAAGTGGACAAAAAATCGATTTTATTTTTTTGCAAAAAAAAACTTTTTACAAATTTGGCCGCCAGCGCGTCCGCCATCTTGTTTATTTTTTGCCAATTTTTTTACTAAAACTACATCGTATACCGCATCGACGGCCATTAAAATTTTTAATCTGTGACGCATAGTGTTGCCAGAGGATTTTTTCAAAGCCGGCGAGGGCGAAAAATTAATTTTCTTCCGCCGTTGCCAGTGTTGCCAGGCGATTTCCAAAAAAGTACCAGATGGCCACTCGGCACCGGGGTTGCCACCAATCTGCATACTCGGATTTTCGCCAGCTGTCAAAAAGTCAATTTCTACTAAATGTACCAAAAGTCCGAAAACTACTATGAACGTGGTAGATTTTTTTCCCACGTGGCAACACTCTGATAAATTACACTCCAAAGGCACGGGGACTCGTTCCCCTCTAGTGTTGCCATCTACCAGAAAATTCATTTTGAAAAGTTGCAAAAATTTTGTCAGTCAGTTTTTTGCCGCCAGCGCCGCCGCCATCTTGGATTTTTTTAATCTGTGGCCATACTCTATAAATTGACTATATTTCCAAGTCAACGGAAAAAAAACTACGAAATTATCTATACCCAGACCAGAGATACGACCGCACCGAAAAGGGTCGATTTTTCAATTTTCGAGGCAAGATGGCGGCGCCGCCATTTTGTTTTTCTGACATTTTACTTTTTAAAGTCGAATCGTTTGCCACAGACTAAAAGTCCAAAAAGTTTGAAAGCTCTAGGACCAATAGTGACAGAGATGCAAACACCAACATGGCCGCCATCTTGGATTTTCGGAAAAAAATATTAAAATTTCCAGATTGATTGGCGAAACGTCCACGAACGTAGAACATCACTTTTTGAAAAAATGCTGGCAACACTGCGAAAAAAGGCCTTGATGAATCAGTCAGTGAGTGGTAATTTAGCTTTATATAATATAGACTAGCTCGGGGCGCCCGCTTCGCGGTCGCGCCCAGAGCTAGGTCGCTGCGCGACAGCGGCCGCTGTCGGGCTTCGCCCTCCGCGGCGCTCGGCCTTCGGCCTCGCAAAACTTACATAACTGGGTTGGACTGTCCGTGAGCGTGTACTTGTCCTTTTTTGACGCGCGAGGGGGGCATAAGCGGAGTCCTATTGCTTTGTACAAGGCCGCTGTCGGGCTTCGCCCTCCGCGGCGCTCGGCCTTCGGCCTCGCTAACGCAGCTCGGCCTGCGGCCTCGCCAAATTTTCATGACTGGGTTGGACTGGTCGCGGCATTGTCCATAAGCTTTTTTAACGCCTGTGCGGGGCATCAGCGGAGTCCTAGTGCTTTGTACAAGGCCGCTGTCGGGCTTCGCCCTCCGCGGTGCTCGGCCTTCGGCCTCGCTAACGCAGCTCGGCCTGCGGCCTCGCAAAGTTACATAATTGATGTTAATTTCCCGTAGCAGTGTCCAAATTCCTTTTTAAACGCCCAAAGAGATATTTACTACGTCCTAGTGCTTCGTACAAGGCCGCTGTCGGGCTTCGCCCTCCGCGGCGCTCGGCCTGCGGCCTCGCAAAGTTACATAATTGATGTTTATTTACCGTAGCAGTGTCCTTATTCCTTTTTAAACGCCCAAAGAGACATAAACTACGTCATAGAGCTCCGTTCAAGGCCGCTCCGGACTAAGCCCTACGCGGCGATTGATGATTGATAGTAAGTATACAAAATACCTTCTCTCTGTCTTGACCAAGTAAAATGGGTAGAATTCGGTTCTGGCACTCGCCGGCCGCTGCCGCGGCACGCTCGCTTCGCTCGCTCGGCTCGTGCGTTTGTGGTCGCAGTTCTAACATAACCTAAACTCACACAGAGTGATGCTCCCCGTGCTATTCGAACCCACGACCTCTGGGTTTTAGAGCCAAACAATGTGTTTGAATTAACCACATAAGACCATTTCTGATACGTTTACGTAATAACGTTTTTTCAAACACTTGAAATTTTTCATATAAACTGGCTAAACTGGCTCTTTCATATAAAGCTCAAGTCCAGTACAAAATGTATGGGGAAATCCCTTTGGTAGAACAAAATTGATTTTTAATTTTTTTCCAAACCACGTTCAATTTCGGAAATATTATTGACGAAATGAAAACAAAAGACGATATTTGACTGGTCCTCATACTTGTTTTTGTCCTAAAATTGATATTTCGATTTTTTACATTTTCCCCTAAAACTCTGAAATTACCCCGAAAATGGGGTAAATTTATACATCATCTGTTAGAAAATATCAGCCGCAACAACAAAGGTCATGCAACATTTTCTTCTAAAATGCCTCCTTTTATCTTAAAAATCGATTTAAAAATTCTCGCAAGCAAAAGATTTTCCAAAATGGCCGCTTGCTCGTCCGCCATATTGTTTGGAATTTTTCTCACATTTTTTCCTTAATGCTATTTAATTTTCACAAATAATAGATTTTACAGAGCTACTCTAAGACCCATATCGGCCTCTCCAGAGACTCTCAAAGGGACCCCTTCCGAAAAAGTTTGAGCCTCCACAACTCCCTGTGTTGCCAGTTGCCGTTAATCAAATTAGTCAAATGTCATTCTGGGATACACAATCTATCACGCCTGGGGAATATTTTTCGCGAAAAGTCTTTATTTCTATTTTCGACCTTTTTGGGGCATAAGTCAAAAACTACCAAAAACTTCCAAAATATTTTTGCATCTGGCAATACCTCCCGCCAAAACTCATAACCGCCTAGTACATTTGAACTTTTCTTTTGGTTCACCAACTGCCCCAAAAATCAATGTGAAAGTTTTGAAAACCAGAAAATTTCACAATTTTTGTGACAGCTCGTCCGCCATCTTGAATTTTGCCGATCCCGTATTTTTCCCATATACTACACTATATACCGCATCGAACTGCATTTTTACTTTTTTTCTCTGTCCCACCCAGTCGGCTAAACAACTCGAGATAGAAGGCCATGTCGAAAATTTTCATTTCGCCCTCACACCCAGTGTTGCCAGGTGATTGTCAAATCTCTACCATGATGTCATTAGGGACCCCGGAAGACATGATTTCTCATACTCAGATTTTCTCCAAATGCCGTATTTCGAGTCGACCCTTTTTTGGGCCCTGTGGCAAAAACTACCAAAATCTCCCAAATCTTTTTTCCACGTAGCAACACTCGACACAGAGCCCCATCTTGCCACTATACAAAGCAACTCTGTAAAGTGTTGCCAAATCAGTCAAAACGGGCTTTGAAATTTTCGAAAAAAAGTACTTTTTGCAATTTGCTCTCCTGCGCGGCGGCCATCTTGAATTTTTGACAGCGCGTATTTTTCCCATAAACTACACCATGGACAGCGTCAAAGCTCATTTTTACTTTTCTTCTACCATGTATAATACGGCCCCGACAACTCGTGAAAGTTGACGACACCCCAAAAATTTCTAAAATTCGCCACTCCCAGTGTTGCCAGCTCTCGTCAACGAAACTACCAAAAAGTCATTAGGGGCCCGCCGAACTATAGATTCGTAGCCCCGATTTTCCCCTAAATGCCCGATTTCGAATCGACCCTTTTTGGGCCCCTGGAGCGGAAACTACCAAAAACTACCAAAATATTTTTACGCCTGGCAATACTCGACGCTAAGACACACACCCGCGCCTTACAACGTTTTCGCATAGAGTGTTGCCAAGTGGACGAAAAATCGATTTTAATTTTTTGCAAAAAAAAACTTTTTACAAATTTGGTCGCCAGATCGTCCGCCATCTTGTTTTTTTTTTGCCAATTTTTTCACTAAAACTACATCATATACCACATCGCCGGCCATTAAAATTTTTAATCTGCGACGCATAGTGTTGCCAGAGGATTTTTTCAAAGCCGGCGAGGGCGAAAAATCGATTTTCTTCCGCCGTTGCCAGTGTTGCCAGGCGATTTCCAAAAAAGTACCAGATAACCACTCGGCACCGGGGTTGCCACCAAACTGCATACTCGGATTTTCGCCAGCTGTCAAAAAGTCATTTTCTACTAAATGTACCAAAAGTCCGAAAACTACTATGAACGTGGTAGATTTTTTTCCCACGTGGCAACACTCTGATAAATTACCCTCCAGAAGCACCGGGACTCGTACCCCTCTAGTGTTGCCATCTGTCAGAAATTTCGATTTGAAAAATTGCAAAAATTTTCTTCGTCGGTTTTTTCCCGCCAGCGCCGCCGCCATCTTGGATTTTTTTAATCTGTGGCCGAATCCTATAAATTGACTATATTTCCAACACATCCCAAAAAAAAGTATGAAATTATCTATGCTCACCACAGAGTTGGAGCCCCCCCAAAAAGGGTCGATTTTTCAATTTTCAACCCAAGATGGCGGCGCCGCAATTTTGTTTTTCTGACATTTTACTTTTTAAAGTCGAATCGTTGGCCACAGACTACACCCCTACTGAATCTCGTGCTCGTCCGATTGATAGTGACAGAGATTGAATGACCAACATGGCCGCCATCTTGGATTTTTTTTTCGCACCTACCATAGACAAATTTCGATTGACGAGTTGTCCAAGTCCGCCATAGATCACGAGACGAAAAAGGGTCAGCAACACGCCGAAAAATGGCCCTGATCAGTGAGTGAGTCAGTGGTAATTTAGCTTTATATAATATAGATTTATTCGTTATACATTTTACTATAAATCAACAGTTTTCGCCATCAGAACGGTCTCAACGGTCGTCATATGCAAAACTCTTCTCTTAGCGGAGTTCTTAGTCGGCTTTTTTGTTTGTTTAACTTTTCCCTTGCCTTTTCCTTTGCCTTTTCCCTTCCTTTTTCCCTTAACCTTCATTTTAGTTTCACTTTCTTTCTTTTTCTTTTTATTAGCCTGTTCTTCAGCCAAAAAATTTCTTCCCTGGAGTGTCCGTAAGAACAGCTGTCATCCTTTTACGTCCTTTATTATGTCCAATTAATCAGGAAGGTGCCTTAGGCAGTGGTCTTATTAGCTCTGGTGAGAAAATTGCTGTATTTTTATCTCCTGTGTTGTTATCAGCTGATTGAGGAAGCTGGATGCTGCAGCAAGGAATAGGCTCCTGAGAGTACTGACAGTTGTTCTTGATTACCCAAATGGTTCATTTGTACAGTCAACGCTGCAGTTGCTTTGCGCAGAAACATGCTGTAGTATTGATGGACCGGCACAACCAGCCCCCCATGACCGGCACATTTTACCCCGCTTATTAGAGTGTGATATTTTGTCTCACATATAAAAATCACTATGCTCAAAGCATTAAAATTGCACTGCATAACAAACTAGGATAAATAACAAATATTTTACTAAAACTCTCATATTAAATTCACGAAAAATGCTACCTTGCGACCAAAAAGTATCGAAACGAAAATATTTACTTACGTGGCGTTATGGACCCTCACATACACTGCCACTTGGTCCGCGTTGCCGACGCAACTAAAATGGCAGCCGTTTGTGCCCGACTGTTAGGCATTACGCGACACAATACGATCGTATATCTATCTCTTTCTGTTTTCGAGATATTCGCGTCGGAACAATTTACCCCCGGCACTTCCAGCCCCGGTCTCCCCTAAATCAAAGCAATCAAATCAACTTATTAAAATTCTTAGAACTATTCTGGGAAATGGGGGATAATTGACAAAAGAAATTACACGTGGGTGAAATGATAAAATAAAATGTATTCTGTCTGTCACACTACTAATTACCAGCAAGAAAAGCATTCACAACCAGTTAGTTGTCTACAAAGATTGTGTAGTCTTTCATTGCAAATTGCAACTAAAGTATCTAAAATTTTGACGTTTTTGAGTGATGTTATTGTAAAAAATACGCATTATGTAATAAGAAGGTAAAAACACTTTAAATTATAATTATTTTTAAAAGTAATAAACATTTTCTAATTAATTTAGAAGTTAACAAACTGTGCTTAGCTGTCAGTCATTAACAATGTCCATGAAGAGTAGGCGTAGGCGTTAGTTCAATACAGCTCTTTATTCCACAAAAATGGTCGTTATTAATGTAGGTAATGTATTAATTTTCAACTCAACATCAAAGACTTCCTTCATTAAAATGAAGTAATATTCGTTCCGTAATTTGTCAAAAGCTGGTTTATAATTTTCTATGACGAAATTTTTCAACCGGAAATTCCGAAGTATATTTACCCGGACCGAAAACCGAATAATAATCCTCAAAGCTAATGTTAAATGTAAAGAATCAGCCTATTTAATGTAACGACTGCCAGGCAAAAGCCTCCAACTGTTAATTTAGAACATAAAAAAAATGATTTTTTTACCAAAAATTTTTGACCACATACTAAATCCCGTACCGTTTTTCTTTAAAAAGTAAAAAAAAAAAAACAAATAATAAATTCTTGGTGATCACAATTACGAGCAGCGTAAGTATAATCAGAAAAAAATTGCTTCACCCGGTGAGTTACCGGGTGGTACCGGGTGGTGGTGGTGGTTAGTTGTAACTGTAAACCATAGAATGTGTAAGGTCACGTCTGGGAACTTAGACCACTACACCGACAAAGTGTATTTTTTTATGTCAGAGGCGGCAAACGAGCCAGCGGTGTGCAGTCGCTTGGTGGACATCTGCAACAACACCAAAGGGATCGCTGATGCGTTGCCGGACTTGTCGGCCTTTTAAGGAGTCCTCCGGCACTCTCACAAAAGTCACAAACCAGACGAAACACAATAGTATTTCACGCTGGTGTAGGGTGGTACTTCCCCGGACGAGCCGGCCCATTCGTACTGTAAAACAGCATTGCTCTACCACTACTACACAAATAGTAGAGAGCACAAACATTTTGCCAAAAGCTTTTAAACTGACGCATTATCAAACCAATCCTTGTTTGTACTCATAATTTGGTACACAAAGGCATTGTTTATCTTTGAAGGTAAGCAAATTACCGTACTACCTGTATTTACTTCACATCATCGTAAATAATGAGATTGTAATAAAAGCAAGCCTTCCAATTTGATGTACGAGCAAAGAGAATTATACGACGAAATCGGATACAATAAATGTTTTTAACTACACTAATATGCTTCCTAATGAGACTGAGCGACTGAAAATGGAAAACCCATGAAAATATTTATAACTTAGTAGTACACTTGAAATCAGAGGCTCGAAGATCGGATGAGTCTACAGGCTGGCAGCACATTGAGCGATGTTTCCAGGTGAAGCGTCCCTCAATGGAACAGGCCGTTAGTTGCCGCTTACAAGATGATTTAAGTAGCGTCAGCATTATTTATGGATATACATACTAAATAGGTATAGAAAAAATTTACTAATTGAGTTAAGTTGGGGAAAATATTACATAAATACTTTACCAGGAAACAAGAAGGACTATGCCACTTGATATACCAATCCTGTACAAGGATACTTGTATATTAGGAAAATTATAACTTTAGCCTCTCTTCTTATCAGAAATCAATAAAATCTTCATTTTAATTAATCAACCCAGAAGCCTTTTGTAACAGATCGTAGCTAAATATTAAGGCTTGACACTGGTTGAAACGAGTTAATATCAGTTCAAGCCGCTTAGTGCGTAGTGGGTGCACCCCCTACTTCTCACCCCCTTTTACCCTCACACCCCGCGGGAACCTTGTCCGGGATAGAACACCACTTGTTGATCGGAACTTGGAAGATTGCCGTAAAACCGGGAGCGGTATACACCTTTGTTTGTTTTGGGGGAAACGGAAAAAATACTGGAAATTTAATAGAAGATTATTGGGTGGAATAATATTGTTTTCTTTATTGTTGTTTCTCGAAAAAAATCTGATGGACCGTTTCAAGCGCAATCACAACAAAGCGTGGGTTGAATATGCTTTTACAGGGGATTTTCGCTTGTTAATATTGAACTTGAGCATTCTACAATTCGTTTCTATTTGCTTGCTTGTACGCAATGCTTAAGACGTAAATCCTGACCAAGAAAATAAAAAAACCTTATTTTTGTCAAATGTTCAGATATTTTTGGTAGGTTTGAAAGCTCAGATCATTTTGGCGCTGACTGTACAAGCGAGTGCGCAAGCATCGCGGCTCTTCCTTTTCCCTCACTTTTCTTACACAGCAGTTACTTTACTGCCGATTTCTAAAAGCAGTTAGGTACTAACTGTCTACTCGATTAAATAATGAAATATGCTACGTTTGGATAATTACGATCAATCAAGGTGGGTAATTACGGCTGGTGTATAATAGCTTGAGGACAAAGCTTTTGATGTTTAGTAGGTATTTACTTGCACAGTATATTGTGAAGGGATGAATAAAAGTAATATGGCAGTGGGTTTGTCATCTTTGTTTATACCACATCAGTTGGCAGGTAGGAACGTAGCCCACCTGGTGGTAAGCGGTCACTGCGGCCTATTCCATTGAGGGACACTTTACCAGGAAGCGTCGCTCAATGTGCTGTCAGAATGTAGGCTCATCTGATCTTCGAGCCTTAGATTTCAAGTGTACTGGCTCCCACATTAATATTGCCGGAACACAGCCTAAGGCTAAGCTGTTATGGCGGCAGATTTCACCGCTGAGGGTGGTAGCTAGCTTGTCGAATTCTAAAAAGGCCTACCAATTAAACTTTTAATCCTTCTAGCCCCGGATTACTAGACACAATAGAAATCTATTGTTATGCGGCACCCGAGTGCCGGTTCGGCGTTGAGTGGTTAAAGTCGGTTGCTTTTACCCGGTCAATAAAAGTGGTTGGTTAACCATTTGGTTTCATATCATAAGGATTTTTTCGGAAATTATGCTCTGCCCCTGAATCTAAAGCTTCCCCTAGAAAGCAGATTAAACCGAAATTAAGTATCCAGATTTTTCTCTTTTGAAAATTTCAGTTCCTCTGGGCTTCCTGTCTTGATTTGCAAACAGGCTATTTGGGCAAGTGAACAGAGAAATTTAACGATCAGTAGTGACGAGTGGGAATTGTGTTCACGAAAAAAAGATTGTGGTGTACGTGGTCGTATATCGGCACTGAAAGTATATCTTCTGCATTTTTTTTTCTAGCAAGATAATCCAACAACCAGAACTTATATTAAAATAATACAAAAGACAAGCGAGTACAGATGCAAAAAGTCGTGCGTTTAATACTTAGTTCTGCCCCCCTAGACAAGCGGCATTTATGACGTTCGTTAGAGCTCAATTTGCGATAGCGAATGTCAAATCCCATACTTTCAACACGTGACTTTTCTATGGCATCTGTCAAATCCATACAAATTTAACTTAGCGATATTCGCCAGCTATGAAGCGATGTCATCTTGTCTAAGCCCCTGATCTCTATAGCAGCGACGTTAGTTTTTAAAAGAAAACAAAATTCACACTTAATTTAGTATTAAATATCGGAAAAGCAGTATGAAAACGATGAATCTAAGCTATATCTCGGGGTAGTGGAATGCGCGGCGTGGATCGGCTGCAATCGATACTGGTCAACACGACCTTGCCTTGAATATTTCACGTGCCTCCGCACGTGGCAGGGACTTTGGGTCTGACATCCCATTGTTATGCGGTCATTTTATCATATTTTATCGTAGGATTTGTTGAGAATGCAAGAGCGAGAAGTCACGCTTGTACCCATACAGAAAGTTTAGTTGGTAGTTGGACGCTTTAATGTCGAGTCAGGGAAAAAGTATCTGCTATCGGTCAATACATGTATAGGCTACTCTTGTCACGCCTCGATGGTCTAGTGGTTCAAGTACTGGGCCGAGATCTCGGGGTCCTGGGTTCGATTTCCGGTTCAAGCTAACTTTGTGTCGGCTTTTTCGGACACTGCTCGGGTTTGTGATCACTAATCCGCATTTGGCAAGCGTGGTGATTATGCCAGTACCAATCATTGTAACGATAACTTCGATTTCAAGGTTGGAGACCTTTGCTCTGCTATGGGACATTAATAGGCGGATTTTTTTTACACTCGTAAAGTCGCAGACGTTCCAAACAAAATACAGGCGTAAAACCTATTCAACCGCCCAATAATCCTACATAATTCTTTCTTTGACTACGTACTGCCGCTTCCCCAATGAGCAATGATCACCAGAAATTCGAAACCACTTCAAATATAATTAAGAACGCAAGAATAAGCCCCCGTAATTGACCGGCTCTCAATAGCCTCTATAAACAGTAGCAGAAGCATTTCAAATGATAGTACTAACATAATACTTCATTTGATAGAATCAAGTTTCAGTCCTCGAATACAGCGAATATACACACTAATATTTTTCTGGATTGGACTTCTTTCACATTGCAATGGTGCAACGAAATCAGCGTGATATTTTTAGTTGCGTGCGTGAAATAATAGCGACTTGCAGGCTCGTTTGCCGCCTCTGACATAAAAAATAATAATATTTCACTTGTGCAATGCACACTTTCTTTATTAGATAGTGCACTTTAATAGAAAGTGCAAGTAAAAGCATTATCTACCAGTCGGTAGATAGGTAATGCTTAACTCCGGTCCGGACAATGAATAACAGAAAAAAACAATCGCGGGTCCGACCAGGAATCCTGGCGTGATCGTCACTTTACAAAGAAAACCAATTCACTGCACTATATTCTATTTTCACTGAATAAGGCTTTTTTTATGTCATAAAGTTGGCAATCAAGCATACGGCCCACCTGATGGTAAGCGGTCACCGTAGTCTATGAACGTCTGCATCACCAGGGGTATCACATGCGCATTGCCGACCTAATAAAAACCTTTTCACGTCCTTCTTGAAGGACCCCATACTGTAGTCTATCTGGATACTGTATATAAATTATCTGTGCTGTAAGATAAAATTCAGTAAAAATTATTGTGACATCGCTGATAGTAGAGCCCCACCCTTACTCCTCTTAGAGTCGCCCACACACCATCAAGAGCTTTCTCTTCTAAACAGCCTAATGATACGCGATATGAAACCAGTTGAGACCTTTAACGTCATACAAATAACCTTTTTCATGGACAAAAAGCGTTTATAATGAAGGCAATGAAATGTTACATTGTATCATAATAGATTTAAAAAAAGTTTTCGCTATTTATACTGAAATGATATTTTAATTTTTTTATACCACTGCAGTTGGCAGACAGACACACGGCCTACCTGATGGTAAGCGGTCACTGCGACCTATTCCATTGGAGGACACTCCGCTAAGAAGCGTCGCTCAATGTGCTTCCAGACTATAGGCTCATCTGATCTTCGAGCATTTGATTTCAAGTGTAAATAATAGTTATACGACCATAACAATGACAATGGATTATTCAAATAGAAAACCGCTCGCGCCTACATAATATTAGTATGACTTATTGTAGTTTCCAGGCAGAATAGAAAGACTTGTAAGCCGAATTGCTTTTATGAATAAAATTATTGTAGTAAATAATAAATAGAATAACAAATCTGCTTACTAAGTAGTATAACCTGCCTGCCTAATCAAATTGTTCTATCGGAAATTCTAAATATTCCAGACAAGGGCGTGGGTGAAGAATTAAAGCTGTAGGTACTTTTACAACTTTTGTATTACGTATTTCATCTCAGGCTATAAGGGGTGTTTGTTTTGTAGCGCCAATTGATTATTATTGTGTGAAAATCTAGATGATTAATGATGATGATTAGTTTACAAATACACGATGATAATACTAAGTGATGTTTCCTTAAATTGTTGACTACAGTCGCCGATCTTAACGGAATTTATAATTTCAATTTTTATTTTGTAACTAGAAAATCTTGCAAAAATCCATATTATACACCCACAAATTAAAACGTTACTAAGTTATCTGTAAGAGTTTTATTTACTTTAATCCCATAAAACATTTTTAGTCAGATTCGGTTATTGAACGCAAGATCTGTCTTATTCCATATTTAGGAAGAATATTCTATATAGCATATAAGAGTAGTTATCACCCACAGACTAAATATTATCACCCTATCTAGTCTACCTACCCATTGTATACAATTAGTTTTTTTTAGTTTTAGATATCTCTACATCTCTACACATATTATTCACACGGCGCCATCTAGCCCCAAACTGCCCAAACCAAGCATTAGCTTGTGCTATGAGTGCCAGACAACGGATAAACATTACTAATATACAATTTTTTTTTGTAAATACATACTTATTATACATAGAAACACCCTGACTGATACACATGTCATGTTCATGCACACGAATGTTTGTATCGTGCGGGAATCGAACCCGCGACCTCTGGCCGACTTCTCGACCATTACACCAATAATGGCTTGTCAAAGTTTTTATGCTTTTTTCACTTCTTTAGGAAGCGTTGTCACCACACTGGTGGCTCATCTGAATTATATTTAAAGTATCCCATTTTGAATACACTCTGTACCTACCAGAGCATGAAGGTACATTATCAAAAAGCCATAAAATGTTCCGAAAACGCTTCTCGTGGAACAAACGGGCCGCATGCGCGGGCGCACCTGACCTCTTAACTGCACTCGAGAGCAATCGACTTGCCCTTATCAAGGCTTCCTGCCCTATGAGAACTGAGAGTCAAGTATTTCTTAAAACCACTCGGGGAGTTACGACCTTCTTAGTTAGTACCGTTTACTAGAATATGAGTAAGATCTTTGTCCTGGGTGGGACTTAAATTCACCTGATGAAAAACGTGCGAAAAAATACTTGTGGTACAAACCGTGAATGATTCTGGCTTAGATTCCTTTGATTAAGCCCAAAATTAAAATACTTATAATTGCATACAAACACAATGCTATTTCAGCAGCGCAGAAAATAAGTTGTAACATTTTGTCATAACATTTTTTCCCTGATTCTTGGCTTTAAGTTTAAGTTTAGTATGACAAGAAACAAAGCGAGATTAAGCACATGCTCAACGGCTTAACGTGCTTTTCTAGGCACGGGGGTATTTTACAACCCCAACTTTTACACTTCGGTGTACAACGAGTATTTCATCCGGTCCGGCCCGGGAACTAAATGCACGACCCCTGATGCAGTCGTCGCTTGTGATTAGGTACTAGCCACTGCACCACGACGACAATCAAAATTTCACATTATCTTTATCACAAAAACGGCTAATAGTCATTTGGAGAAACACCAACGCTTTTCTGTAAAGATAAGCTTCTCTCATTGAGAGCGTGCCTTGGCATGACATTAACGGATAAAGCCTTTTATGAGATACCCATTATCTGTAACGACTTCCAAGGCCGATTTTCTTTAAGAAGCTGGAAACATAGGACGCTGAAATCTGAGATTTATGCGCTTATATGTAGCTAAACTAAAAAGTAAAGTGATATCAGTCTATTTACTGTCCTAATGCAGGGCAAAGGCCTCCCCATCTTTATATTCAAGTTATCGTTACAATGTCAGGTACTGGCTAAATCACCACGCTTGCTGTAACCAGTTTTTTTTCATAGGATTTTATAACCGTCAGATAAATCGACACTTCTGCCAACACCAGATACTAAAATAAATAAAAACAAAAGCAATAAATTCAGAATCAAAGAATGATATTCAAAAAGCATAACTTTAAAAGGGATAATAGCAAGTCAGATTTACGATCCGTTACAGCCCGTTCACACTAGTCGTGAGTCGCATAAGACTAAAAGTCGAATGCTCTGGTCACCATACACTTTATATGGAGCTGTTCACATTGGATGAGACGCGATTTTTAGTCTAAGTGTATGGTGACCAGAGCATTCGACTTTTAGTCTTATGCGACTTACGACTAGTGTGAACGGGCTGTTACTCGTAAATACCAGCACAAAACCTTTTTCACACCACTGCTCGTATTGACCGCGCAGTATAAATAGCGTTGGCGTTGGAGGCCGCATGGGTCAGCGCGCTGCAGCCGGCGCTCGCGCGTGAGATGCGCTACGCTGCAGCCAGTGAGGCAGGACACGACCTGGTCAAGCTTATTGGCGCGTTTGTAGTTTACCTTAGGCTTATCATTGTTCGGAAAATACTCAATTAGAATTCGGAACATGTAGCTAATGTTATGTCTTAGCGCTTGTTCACGTTGAACGCGAAGGCGCGGTGGCGGGCGCGGTGCTCGCTCGCTATATAGCCAGCGCGCGCGTTTGTACGTGAACACTCTGATACTACGCCATTATTATGTTTGATATTACGCGCCCGCGCCCGCGCGTTAAACGTGAACAAGCGCTTAGGCTGGTTTCAGAGTAACGCTGGCGGCACGCGCGTAACGTTATTGCCGGTTTTCGGTCTTTGCAATTCAAATAGTCGCTATCTTACAAGAACAGCGATACTTGCTGATACGCGCGCTGTTCGCATGCTTGTCAGCGTGACTCTGAAACCGGCTTAAGTCAGATATCTTTTCGCTCGTGTCAGATTGATGTCCCATCGACCTATGAAATCAAGCTCGTTGACGCGCGATTTTAGTTTATGTACATTCGAGTAAGCTTCGCTCGCGGCTTGCGATTGACTTATTCGCATATCATTGACAGCTGTCGTTGCGCAGGGCTTAGTCGTCACACTTTAAAATAAAATAACCGTGGCCAGCACCTCGTGCTAGGATTCCATTACGGCAGTCGGCGCTCACGAATGTAATAAGTTAGAAGTGAACAGATAGCTACTGAGGCAGAACGTTTTCAAAATTTTCAATCACTGGCTCGGCGGTGACGGAGAACATCATGAAGAAACCTGCACAGTCAAATGGCTGTGTAGCCACGATCAAAGAAATCTAGTTTCTCTGTTAAGAGTTACGAAGATCAAATAACAATAGCTTCAATGTCATAACTGTTTTTTTTTTTTGCAATGTTTAACAAGAGGAGCAGATCGTACACCTGATGGTAAGCGCCACGTCTGCCCTTAGACAGTTCAGTGCCAATCAGTAACTAAGCAGTTACTGTCTGGCACCGCCCTGCGCGCGATACACCGAGACGACAGATATTAGGTCTCATATACCCAGTAATTTCACTTGTTGACAGCAAGAGAGGACCGAAGAAAGATAAGGCGCACAAAAAGATATCCGTACATAACCTGATGAGATCAGGACAAAGCGATCAGAAAATAAATACCTTTTTTTTCTCGGAGGAGAATGCGTTTATGCACCATAACCGCAGGCTAGCTAGACCCACGGCCGTGTGTGAAACTCGAGACTAAAGCGTCCATTACCCACTAAACTCCCCCGGTTTCTCCTTCACACCCGATTAGGACGAGCCGGTGCTAGCCTTAAGGCTATTGACCAGCCCATTCCCGGGTACCCCGACTTGAGAGGCCTCAAGTCAGGGTGGCGCCTAGGGAGGGCCACCCGAAAAACTAGGTGACCCTCAGACTTGGCTCGAGCGACCTGTGCAATGCGGGCGTTGGGGGGCTACCCCCGCCCGCAGGTCAAAGGAAATGAATACCTTCTTTTACACTTCACAAAAACAAATGCCCACGTCAGCAGTTCAGTGGGCAGCATCACTCACGTGTTCCGCCACGGTTCGAGACCTGCGCCTGACAGCATACGTGTGTTCCCAAGTATTTTATCCACGCGTGCTGTTTATTTCTATTCGCGAACACGTTTTATTGTAGCGCATACTTAGCTGTGTTTTTAAATGGCTGCGTCATAAGATAAAAGTTGTACCTACAGACTACGTCCTCATCATCAGTAGCTCATCATCATCAATTACAGTCGATCTACCTTTATTTATAACAGCATAAAGGTAGATTCTTTTGACCGCCTTTACTCCGATCCCCGCCCGCAGCCGCGGCGGGTAGCGCCCGCGCGCTCTGCGATCGCTTGGCGGGCGACCGCGGGCGGGAGGTACAGAAATCCGACGCAATTGTGCACTGGCAAGAGTGACGTACCAAAAGACAACTTATCATAGACGGTTTGTAATCGCACGTCAACCGGGGCGGCTGCGGAATCGCACAAATCACCGGTCTCGTGAGTTTTGAAATAAAACCACAAGAAGCTACGGGCCCGCAACCGCTGCGAGAGCGATTAAAAACCGCGCCATGAGTTCTGAGCCTAACACACAAAAGTAGACTAAAGACCAGTTTCATTGCTCGGTTTTAATGCCGTCTTCTTCTTTTATTTATTTATTTATTTACGACCTTATCTGGCAGTGGTAAAACTGTCCTTAAATATTCAAGCTTTATCCTTTTTTTGTTAGCATTGTTGTATCGTCTGTATGTCCTTAGGTAATTTCCACTCATCAGCCAATAATAGATGGTGGCGTCCGTTTGAAATGGAAACAATTAAGCATTAACGGGTAATGGACCTCTGACAGATCCATTATGTGCGCTGTCGGGTTGCGTTATCTACACAGGTGTCCAGTTAAATCACTGTGTCGGAAGGCAAATGGTACATTATACACAGACGGGATTTAAGTTAAAACCTACCCCTATGTAAATGAACTGCACATTATGACATAATGGCCAATCAGACAATCGAGTGGCCGGAGTGGGGTAAAAATGTGTACACAGACAGTTATCGTGAATTTTCCAATTGAAGTACCTACTGCTTCGCAAACACACTCGGTTATTTTTTAGTAACTCAAGCGCAGAAACACCGGCTACTAAAGTAATTGTAGAGTTTTCGATGTTACATTCTGTTTTGACTAACAAGACGTCTCAATGAAATAAAATAAACAAAGTTATAAATAAATATTCTTAGATCACATTCAACCGAAGTTCCCTGCCTTTTCTTAATCCGGGAAAAACGTTTTGTACCGTTATCCTTCATCGGGAGCAGAAGTGGTGTGTGGGACTCCCCCATCCAAGAAAGGGCGGAGTTTACCCTCTAAACCCCGGATTGTTCCTTCTAGCTTGATGGTGGTGTCATAGTAGACGCGTGACCAAGTTAACGAAAACCCCATACAGAAATTATTAAATAACTCGTTCACTCCAGTGCTAAATAATTTGCTTTAAATCGAATCATCGCTTATTACAACGGCCACAAATTACAAAGCAACTGTGCCACCTTTGAGGAAAATTGAACCTCAAAGGCTGAGATTACGCTAAGCGCCGACAATTGAGAGAGCAATATTTTATGTGGAGTCACATTACACGCTGAATACGAACGTAAACATTAGGTGGAATAGGAAACTTTAGGAGTATTTCTCTGTCCCTCATGATCTTTCCGTCTTTTACTTTGATGGTCTGCTTATCAATAGAGTATGTGAACCAACCCGTGGAATATGTAAAAAGATTTCAAGGAGACCTGTGCCAATGGAAAAAACCGTAACCTCCCACTCCAAAGTAAAAATTGTTTAAAATATATCAATTTATTTTGTGAGTAATTTGGACAATCGTCACTCAACTTTCAGATTTTCTACTAGCCGAGCAAACTGGTTAGTTATATACACGCACTGCTTGCTTGAAGTGGTTGCTTTCGACAGTGCAGTTGTATGATGTGGCAATATGTCCCAAGGCATCGTCACCATAGAAATAGAATTAGAATAGAAATAGAAAAAAAATATTTGCATAATCTCAGGTGTACAAGGTATTAACCGGTACATAAATGTCATCACTGAAACTTGCTTAAAGATGAAGCGTGCAAATATTTAGATTACATATTATTGCGGTAGCGAGGGAGTATAGCGGAAGGCTTTAGTGCGTAAACCCCGCCCCCTTTTCCCAGGGGCGGAGCACCGTCCTCCTTGACAAGCTGACAGTGCACAATGAATTTCCTTCCGCGCCAACATAAAAAAGTTGTATAATAAATTTATAATAGGTACATATTATTTTTCTTGATTTATGTGCAAAGAATAATTAATTACTAATTCTATGCTATGTGCGGAAAATCTGTTAAACTTTAGAAGTTAGGCTTTTGACGCTATTCTGTCTCTCTGGACATTATTCACACAGCGCCATCTAGAACCGAACTAAGCATTAGCTTGTGCTATGAGTGCCAGACAACGGATAAACATTACTTGTATACATTTTTAATACATACATGTTAAACATAGAAACACCCAGACCGATACAAACAGACATGTTCATTGTTCATGCACACAAATGTTTGTACCGTGCGGGGATCGAACCCGTGACCTCTGGTATAATAGCCGACTTCTCGACCATAACACCTAATGGCTCGTCAACTGAGTCATAATAACTATTGAGTCATAATACTCGTATAAAATAATAAATTCACATTATAATTTACATTTGAATTCAAATCCCATGACTGGAAATTATAGCGCGACCCCTGTCAATCAAAAACAAAAGTTATTGCATATTTTATACTATTTATAAGATCTTATTACCAAGATGATGAGGAAAATGTACTAGGAAAATTGTAATGTGCTACCGAATCTATACTTATATTATAAAGAAGAAAGATTTGATTGTTTGTTTGTTTGTTTGTTTGTATTGAATAGGCCCCGAAACTACTGAACCGATTTGAATAATTTGGAAAGCTAAACCAGCCCCGGTGAACATAGGGTACTTTTGATCCCGGAAATGTGGAGGGAAGGGGGGGCGGGGAATTTTAAAAAACGAATTACGCACGGGTGAAACCGCGGGCGAAAGGCTAGTAAAGTAATAAACTCGTAGTTTGAATATTAACAAAGTTTTCTTGCCGAGTTTTAGCTACAGTATTATTATCCTTTCAATAAATTGTTTTATCGTTATTACTCGTGTCGGATGATAGTGGTAGGTACAATGAGAATTCTATTCCCTTTGACAGAAAGCACCTTCAGCCCAGGGTACCCGGTGCTGTATGTGTGCAGGGTATGAGCTGGTGAATTACCACAAGAGAGATGGGAAACCGGGGGAGTTAAATGGGTAGTGGGACGAAACAGTTCTAAGTCCCACACATGGCCGCAGGTCTCGCTAGCCTACGGTTATGAAACTTCAACTCATTATCGTGCAAAAAATAAATAACCTTAAAGGCGGGCAACGCGCCTGTGACTCTAAGGGGGTCTCGGGTGCTTATGGGCGGCGGTGATCACTTATCATCAGGTGACCCACTTGCTCGTTTGTCCCCCTATTACATAAAAAAAACATCCCAACAGGGGGGTAGAAGTTTAGACTTTTAGTTACTTTACTACTTTACAATGCCGTCATACCAAAGACTCGAAGCGGGGACCGAGTCCACTACATATGGGAGAACCACTGTTTCAAAAAGACGGTAAACAAAATGATATCTGAGTATAAGTAGGTATAAGTGTTGCTTCTGGCTAGACCCGAACACTCGGCATTATATTAAACATGGCTGTTATCAAATGCGTCATTGCGCTTAAAGGAAACATCATTTATTAAAAAAAAAACATCATTTCATGTTCCAGCGTATCCACAACGCACAACGTCCCGGCTAGAAGTAATGTATTCTCACCGGCTGGTAATTGATTGAGTACCTGCGAGGCGTGGGCGGCGTGGGCCCGTTGCCATGGCGACGCCCACGCGGGGGGGCAACATTGACCCGGCAGGCCTTGACCCGCAGCTGATCGGCGCGTGCCAGGTCTCGCATCCCGGTTTTACGGGCGTCTATCGGTTTTTTAACGGTTAAGTTTTTGAATTTGGAATGGTTCAAATTTTTAAAAGGCTTCCAAAAGAGGAGGCTCGACTGTTTTTTTCTTACATGTGTTACGTGCGTTGTTTGTTTTTTTTTTGTTACTTCATAGCTTTTACAAACACGCACAGAAGTGCTTGACAACACTTCTATTTTACGGAAAAATATCTGGCTATACGGTAGTACCCACCTAAAAGGCCCAGTACAAGGAACCTACCACCTAGGTTAAAAGTAGTATTTTTGTATATTCTTCTTTTACGTCGTGACGGGGCATCGATTCCATGCGATTTGATTTAGGAATAATTTGGGGACTTGAGTGGCATAGACTTTACCACTCTTTTTACATAGAAAAATATCACTCTCTTGCAAAATTGTCATGACTAGATAATAATAATTTAAAGCATACAAATACAAAGGATCCACATAACGTTTGAACAACAAGTTTCAAATCCAAACATCCAACTAAAATGTTTATTTCTTTGTTTGCGGACCTCTCTATTGACCTTTCCGAGAGCCCGAATCCCTAACTAAAATAGTTCCTGGAACATTGACGCGTTTTAATAAAATTGTGCTTATGATAAAAACAAAAAAGAAATATGAAATGGAACACGGAGGTTTTCGAGAAAATTAAAGAAAGGAATTTTGAGAACGTTTTAAAAAAATATGTCATATTATTGCTTTTTACAAACTTAAGTTTTTTTTTTAACACCTGGTAATAAATTTATTTTTTTTGGAAATATTTTATTTTGATGCAATTTTAAATAAATACATTATTTTAAAGGGTATCTAAACATAAGATTCCCTAGTAAATAATGAAGACTGAAGTATACTTGAAATTAATGACGGAACTGCAATAGTTATTTACTGCTGCATAATGACTAATTATGTACAGTCACATACATAACTTTATCTTCATTCATACGATAATATGTCTATTTTATAGTCAGGATTGATGAGCAAACGCCCTAGTTACCAACATAATCTGTATGTAAAAGTTAGTTTAGTACTGTCATAATTAATGACTGACGTTTGTAGTTTTTAAAATCCATAAACAATCTAGACTCGAGTTGATTTCGATTCTCAAATCGATTGTTATAATTTCAGCATCGAATTAAATGTATAGGAATGGAACATAAAATTACTAATCGACTAATTCGATAATCGAAAAAACCTATTAATTTTTACTTTTAAAGAAGACGTTCGAAATTTGAACGTAATTTCGTATCAGTTACCGACACTAAAATGTAAACATTTCAATGCAGCCACAGATACTTATATCTAAATGTAGGGCGTTTGCTCATCGCTCCTGAATATAAAATAGACATATTATGGTATGGATGTAGATAAAAAATATATTTTACGAGTATTTAGGTGCTTAAGTACTGAGAAAAAAAAGTATGTAAGTAATACAGTTCTGTATAGTATATTAATGCCAGCCAGTTCTATGGGAACCAAACAGCAGACAAATACTAACAATTTTTCGCCCTTAGTAAATGCAAATACATTTGCTCTTTCTGCACTTACCACCATCAAGGTTGCCCAATCATGCTTGTCATTTTATGAATCAACTCATTCTGTGAGCATTATTATTATTGTATAGAAGAGAACCGATTTATATCTCCATCCTTCTCCCACTACCCCCCAATTTTAAGGGTGGTACCACAGTGGTACACACGGCCGCTGTGACGTCACCGAATCATGTGAATTGACACGCGTTTTTTACCACAGTACGTGGTAGCACCAGTAATGCTATTGGCTAATGGAAAGCATGCATTATTTACTAACAAAGTTATTATTATGTAACATGGTAGAGAGAGTACACAGTAAGATATTTTCAGGCTAGTTTCAGAGTAACGCTGGCGGCACGCGCGTAGCGTTATACACTGCCGGTTTTCTTTGCAGTTCAAATCGTCGCTATCTTACAAGAACAGCGATACTTGCTTATACGCGCGCTGTTCGCATGCTTGTCAGCGTGACTCTAAAACCAGCCTCATAAAAACGCACCGCCCGCGTTTTGTACTCGTATGCCATAGCATCTATTTATGCATCGCCACACGCATACTCAAACAAAATCTCCGACCCGTGTCTCAGTTTGCACTGAAACACGGGTCGAAATTTTATTAAACCCATAAAAACATAAAATATTTCTTCTACGTTATTTTATAACTATTTTAAATGATTGCCAGAAGCATTTCGTTTCACACGATTCTCAATAGAAAAAAGACATCTACTCTATTTCTTATTTGTTCTCTGAACAGTACCTACCTCCACCATAAAATTCGGAAGGTTATCTTTACCGGTCCAAGATAATTTTGAGTAAGTAGGTAATAAAGTCTTTAAGGTCCAAGGTAGCAACAATTTTAGCGACACCTTATAAAGGTTAGAGTTATGCCGATGCTATACTTAGGTGGTATTTGTAAAATCAGGACGTGTCAACGGTTAATTAGCGACTTGGAAAAATTTATCGGCACATTAAACAAGTGCTCTTCTTACCTTTAAAACAAATTGGGTAATCTGATGTCAGGGTTTTCCGACCCGCATATTATTTAAGACTATATCCTTTAATCTATATATATAAAACTCAAAGATGACTCTGACTGACTGAATGACTGACTGACTGACTGACAAAGATAGATATCAACGCACAGCCCAAACCACTGAACGGATTGGGCTGAAATTTGCCATGCAGGTAGATGTTATGACGTAGGCATCCGCTAAGAAAGGATATCTCGATATTCCCACGGGAACGGAAACCACGCGGGTGAAACCGCGGGCGCCCGCTAGTTCAGTATATGACTTTACTTCAGTAGCAGTTTGGTTTTAGAGTCCCGCTGACGAGCAAGCGGGGCGCGTATCAGCAAGTATCGCTGCTCTTGTAAGATAGCGATGATTTGACCTGCAAAGAAAACTGGCAGTGTATTTCGCTCCGCACGCGCGTCCAATTGACTCTAAAATCAGCCTTAAAGCAACTGCTGGGCCAGATGTCCTGGATTCAATCGAAAGGTGCTGCCTATTTCTGCTATATTAGGATATAGGAACTGCTATATAGGAACGGATAAGTTTGTCGGTCTATACGTAACTATATTAAGTCTATGGGCTATGTTCCCGTTTTATTGTTTGTTTTTGTTTTTCTCGTGGGTTTTTCTGTATTTCTTCTTTTTTTTTTTGTGTTTTTTAGGCTCATGTTTACTTTAATTTTCTTTTGGTTTTAGTTTTTGTAGTATGTATGTTATGTTTTGTAGTTTGAATTTTGTTTTGTTATTGTATTAGTTTATTAATTTAAATTTTATAAAAAGTCACTCTGGCTCCGCCAGAATACCAGCGCTGTCGCGACATTGTAACCAATGACGTGGCAGCTCAAGCTGAGGCGGATCCAATTGGCCATCTGCCATTATTTTTATAAATGTATTGGTTACATACCTACCTGTATTAGTACCTGTATTTTTTATTATTATTGTGTAATGTTTTAATTGTAGCCATTTATGTAACAGCCGATATTATGATGGCTAATAAATGTTTTTCTTTCTTTCTTTCTTTCTTTCTTTCTTTCTTAGTTAAGAGTGTTACAAATCTATCTTACTGTAGTTCCTTCGTCTATGCCTCCATGATCCGCAGCGTGTTATTTTCGTATTGATCAATGCTCAAAACAATGACGAGCCAGATCACGCGTGCACCTGAAAAGGTCAAAGTGCTTAGTGGATTCCGTGTTATCTCCCTTTCAATAAGATAAATGGGTCATTCTTCTTTTTTACCTACAAAAGTCTCATACAAAAATCTTGTGACGGAGGTGTATTTGTCTCCTCTGTCACGCTATTTTTGTGATAATGAGTAAGATATAATCATGCATTTAGAAGTTCTTATAATTGCTTAAATAGCAAATACTGTAACGAAAATGAAAAATATTGAAAAATTTAATATGTTATTTTATTACACTGTTTTTAAAATATTTAAGTAGGAGACAAAATTTATGTAGGTAAAAAAGAAGAACGACCCAAATGTGTGTCTTATTGTGTTTAGGTAAGCCCAAGTGAGACTGGGATTACGTTTGCGTAAGGGAAAGGAAAAAGTGTGAAAGGAAAATAAAGGGGGCTAGTACATTGGAAATGGAAGGCTCGAAGATCAGAGGAACCTACAGTGTTATTAAATGGATGGCCACAGTGGCCGCTTACCATGAGGTAAGATGCGTGGCTGTCTACCACTAAAGCTGGTTTTAGTGTTATGCGGACCGTCAGTACGGGTCAGTCCGCGCAGAGCCATCTGTATTAAGCTTCTAGGAGCGTTTTAGAGTAATGCGGATAGCTCCGCAGCAGCAGCTGCCCGCCGGTACGGAACGCTCGGCGCGAATTGACCCGTACTGACAGTCCGCATAATACTAAAACCAGCTTTATTGATACTTATAAAAGACATAATACCCACTGCATTGTCTTAACCAAATAATAAAATATTTTATTTCGTTTATCGATTTCATTTGTGTAGCGCAAACAGTGAAGATCCCGCATATTCAAGGAAGGCACTACAATAGACCTGTGTCTAAGAATCAATCAGACGGATTGGAAAGAAGTTTGGCCGCGAGGCAGTACGTTTTTGAAAATGGAAAAACGTTTTTCTTGGATTTAATTAAAATGTTGAAATAAATAATTAATCTTTTTTTTTCTAATTTTATCAACGAACCCATAATGGGCCGATTAGAAAAAAATCATTTCATCAATTATTATTGTTCCTAGCTGTACACGTATTAAAACACATTACCCTATAAAATAGAACCAATAGCAAATTAATCTTCAATTCATTGAAGTTATTATGTAAACAGAATGAGTTCTAAGTAAGCACATCACGGGACATCTTTTACGCTTGAATATCTACGTTGACTACGGTTCGTAGCTCCGTAGTCCGTAGCTCGTAGCGGTCTAAGAGCTCTCGTAGATACAGCCTACATTAGATGATTCTTGAGAAATTTTATTAAATTCTAGGAAACCTTTGATAAATTCCTACTTAATAACCATCGACGAGATATTTTCACTAGCAGGTAGGTAATTTATTTAGTAAATATCAATTTAACAGACTAGAGAGTTTTGAGATTTTTCACTTTATTGAGTACTAGCGGTCACCCTCGCGCTTTTTCAACTATCATACATATCCCTTCCCCCATATTTCCGGGATAAAAAGTATCCTAATTTCAGCCAAATAGGTTCATCCCTTCATAAGTTATAATAAGTGTATCTAACAACACTTTCTTTGATTTATATAGTTAAAGAAGATTATTTCCAATGTCTTTACTTGATATATCAGGACTGTTTTATACATTGCTTTTACTCGTTCGTCGTTTGTCGTTTGTAATCTCCCATTTTTTATTTGGCAATCGTGATGATCGAACAATTATAATGATGGTTAATGTGAATATTTTAATAATTGTTGTTGTTGACGAAAAGGTGGAATAATAAAATTAAAACCCATTTTTATTGTGGGATTCCGTTTTTAAATATTAACAGTTTACTTTGGATTTACCAAATAAAATAAATGGCTTATTTGTAACAGCAACAACTGGCAACACTATCCTGTGGCAGTTTTTAAAATTGACATGTCAGTAGTTCCAATTTTGTCCACCGGAACAGATAAGTTTGTCGCTCTGTAAGACCCTAGTAACATGTGGCCGTAGGCGGTAAAGATTACATACCATCACGTGTCAGACAAGCCCGCTTACCCTCCCTCTTTCATTATAAAAAATATTAATAAATGTATGGTTAGTGCTAGATGTACTTAGGTATCGATTCCCTGTCTAGTCCCGCAGATGCCGCGCGTATGGTTTTTAAAAGCCACCTGAGACATAGAAAATCACTTAAATAATCGATAAAAAAATCGATAGATGTAATTTAAGAAATCTATCGGTTATAATCCCTCAAGTTATCTATGAACTTCGTTTTGGTAAATGACTCTTAATATCAAACCACTTATTTTAAGAATAAAACATAGGAAAGAAGATAAAATGACACGAAATATGTAACTTTGTGAATTTTTCTATCGAGTCAACTTTATCAAATGGTGTTTCCATCGGTTATATTACATAGAGTAAAGCTTCAACAATATTTCATAATTTTCGCAGATTTAAATTTCACTGTTAACTACTTCAAAAATTATTTCAAAGAACGTGTTTTTGCAGATTTTTGCACCTAGCCTTAACAAGCAAACTTCAGCCAATACATCGATTTT
This sequence comes from Mecyna flavalis, assembly GCA_949319885.1. Taxonomy (NCBI): domain Eukaryota; kingdom Metazoa; phylum Arthropoda; class Insecta; order Lepidoptera; family Crambidae; genus Mecyna; species Mecyna flavalis. Next base: position 17,597,601 of record OX439426.1, read on the forward strand.
ACAAGAAATGTCGGATTCCCATTTTCCAAACAGAATCCCCATTAACTTTTTCTAAAAAAATAATTGTCTAAATCAAATCAAATCATTTTCTCCTGAACAACTTGGGCCTTATCTGTAGCTAATCTGAAGATTTGAAGAGCTTACAACTTTCTTATATTTTTAAAAGAGACGTTTTTATCTCAATAAATGTCTAAGTGAGTTTCACTTTCAGCTTCCAACGGGGAAAATAAGAAAGTCAATTTATTAAATGTTCAATTGCCTTCGTAAAGGTTTTGGGCTTTCTTTAGGTATTTTTATATTGAGAGGAGATGTGGTAGCCAAGTCGTTTCAGAAGATGTCCGGTTCAAAAGAACCCCTTCAAGGTACAAAAAAATAAGAAAATATTATGTTATATTATCTTTGGTCTTGCTAAGAAAAATTTCTTTAGTGATGACTCGAGTTTTAGTGCTGCGCCTGATCTCTACGTTTTCGAATCAGATTCTTGTCACATGGACTTCACACCTATGAAAGTAAGAGAATATGAAGTTCATATGCGCTTACGCAATCACTTATGCACTATGATATCCAGCGAAGTGAAATATGGTTTGACGCAAATGATGGTTTGCTAAACGTTTCTTCCCCACTGCTCAACTAGATTGCTCAACTGGTTGAGCAGTTGAGCATTAGGACATAGTTTGTATTACCGAATATTTTATGCTCTATAGCTCAACTATTTATTGCTCAACTCAGTTGATCTGTGGGACATATTTGTTGTTTAATTAAACATATGACCTACCGCTCAACTCTTGTTATTACTTTTGTTAAAACCGCTTGTTTTCCTGTGTACCCTTAACTGTTCCCTTGATGATACAGTGGAAAATAAATTTTTAACCGCTGTACCCTTGCCTGTAAAACCCAACCAAATCAAATTGAACACGTGACCAAGAGAACTGGTTTTTCTATTTGGACAAATATAAAAACAATTGAACATCGGTAAAAACAAATGAATGTCAGAAAAACAAACGAATGTGGGAGAAACAAATGAATGTCGGGGAAACAAATGAATGTCGGGGAAACAAATGAACGTCGTTGGGAAAACAAGTGAAGGTAGGAAAGCATTGTCTATTGATCGGTAGTTAAAAAAACAGGTACAAGCGATTTTCGTCCTTATTGACATTTAAAATTTTGTTGCTTTTCCCTAACGCTTACATTACTAACATAGCTGTTTCATTAAAATCCGTTATCTTGGTACATGACGATAATGTCGAAAATGGCTTGCACCTATTTTTTTACTTCCGATCAATAGACAATGCTTTCTTACCTTCACTTGTTTCCCCGATGTTCATTTGTTTCCCCGACATTCATTTGTTTTCCCGACATTCATTTGTTTTCCCGACATTCATTTGTTTCCCCGACATTCATTTGTTTTTCAGAATTTGAGTTCCATCATGGAACTGTATCATGGTACTAGTGTCAAAGAACCTACATATTATTTGACTCTCGGTTTAAAGCGGAACGAGTGGGAAATAAAAAGTTCCAATCGTCACCACTGGGGTCGAACGAAACGTTTTTTTTCCACTCGTACCCAGAGGGGGGGGGGACAGAGTGGGGACGACCGGGAATAAACCCACGTACTTAGTTGAGCAATTTTAGTTGAGCAGTGGGTATGACCCTCTGCTCAACTGTCGTAGTTGAGCAATGACCAGTTGAGCAGTGGGTAATACCCACTGCTCAACTTTATGGAGTTGAGCAATCTAGTTGAGCAGTGGGGAAGAAACGTTGCTAAAACCTGTTCCATTTTTGAACACGCTTAAAGCAAGTTTTTTTAATGTAAAAAAGGGACGCAAATGAGCAAAAGGAACACATGTTGGTAAGAGATTGCTTCAAGTCTCAGATGCCGAAAAGGCTTCGCCTTTGACAAAATTATAGATATAAATAGATGGTGTTTCTGCAGTTGCCATACAACGAACGAATATTTCGGCATATAATACATATGTCCTTTTTTAGCACGTTGTGACCACTGGTTTTGTAATATCCGATTTCAGCTTAGGTTGCGCAACGTTTGGAGACACGCCTTTGCAAATTCCAGGCCAATTCAGCACGCGGCAGAAAGTGTGGCAAATTGCGTTATAAAAGTGGTTCCCGTGGAGGAAAAACGCGAGTTTAGCTGTGACGAAAGAAATGTGCTATATTTATTCGATTTGTATGTATGTGTTAGGGGAAATGACGTTGCTTCATTAATAATCGTACCTACTTATGTTATGCAGGAGACAGTTTATGAGAAACACAGACTTTTTTTTAAATAAATAAAACTAGGTTTAGTTTCATGCAAATCGTGCTAAAAGGATTTTGACTAAGTGGATGAAATTCAACACAGTCATACTTACTGCTTCTATTTTGTTCAAAAGGGCAAAAACAAGGGATGATAATGTACCTACTATGGTACACACGATATTGGACTGGCCGGAGGAATTATATGCTGTGTATATTTTATGTACATATGTTCATAAAACTTTTTCTTATTTTGAATATTAGTCGCATGTTAAATCATTTATCGTTTACTTAGTCCTGCACCACACCGGCTAGATTCCAGCGCTTTATACGAAAGTAATCATTATTATTTTTCATCACAATTCCAAGATACCTTAACGAGCCCTCTAAACATTGATTTTTGCAAGATTGTAACCACTTACGTAGTAGATTTCCTCATCAGGCGTGTTCAAAGCGTCCAAGTTAAAGAAAACTGATAAAGTCAAAGTTTCCGAGTCTGCAATGGCTATTTTTACCTCCATCCGCGAAATAGTCTTTCGTCTGAGTGTTACTTAATTGCTGGAAGTTGTTTTGCAAACTTGTTTTTTTCCTTGTGAGTTTTTTTAACTTCTATTTCGTCAAGGGTCACGGGGCAGCGCACCTGTGTTGTGGACATTAACATTAACTTTGTGTTGTTACGTGTTTTATGGGCGTGGTTCTGTTGAAAACCTACATTCATTCATAACACGTCAAAAGTTAAAACTAAAATTCAACATTTTTTTTTTAAATCTATACTAATAATGTTATAAACAGGAAAAATTTGTTTGTTTGTATGAATGCTCCGAAACAATTGAACCGATGTGAATTTTTTTTATACTGTTGGAAAGCTACATTATCCCCGAGTGACATAGGGGATAGTGTAGCTTTCCAACAGTAAATTTTTTTTTCAATAGTTTTATCCCGGGAATGTGGGGGGGAAGGGGGAATATTAAAAAAATGGAATTACGCGCGGGTTAAACCGCGGTGGCACCCGCTAGTGGATGATAAAGGTAAAAATAAATATAAGTGGGCGGGGGCGGCATTTTTTAGTATTCGCCCTGCCTAAAAAAATTGAAGATCCGGGGCTGGTTTCTCCTACACACCCAAAAGGGACATGTGCCCGTCTTATAGCGATTGGCAGGGTACTATAATATTCTTCCTGGAAGGCGGTCATCTCTTTCTGTGAGGACGTGATGGCACAGAAAGAGGAGGCGGAGCGGGAGCGAGAGAAAAGCCCTCACGCTCCCTTGCTCCGAAGAAGTCGGAGGGGGAGGAAAAGACGGGTTTATGAGCAATCGTCTCTTCTCCCTAGCAATGGCCTGCAGGACGGAGGTGTGGGGACACCTCCTCCTGCATTGCACAGGCCACGGCTCCCGCGGGTGGAAACGACCAGGCGCTCTCGGCCGTTGTTGTCCAGTCTCCTCCCTCCGCCGGGGGGAGGCAAGAGGGGCCCGCTCTGTAAGAGGCGGGCAGGTCGCCCTGCGGTGTCTCTGGTTGTCAGGGTCTGTCCCAGCCCAGAGACGCCGCCGACGGCGATGCAGGAGCGCGGGGGGGTTTAGTGGGTATCCTTCGTGCACCAGTCTTTATAAAGACTGGGGCATGGAATTGCACGAGTCCCACACACGGCTCGCCTTCCCCAGGCGAGTTATGGTGCCTAATAGCATTCCCCTCCACAAAAAAAAGGGTACTATAATATTCTGCGAAATTCCTTGATCCTAAAGATACATAGGTCCCTGTAGCCGAAATCTCAACTAGACCAGTCTTGAACATGAAGGTTATCAAATTGAAACACGTACCGAATTGATTTTGAATATGGGTTCAGGATACTGATTTAATTATCGATATTACTATTTGCTTAGGATTCCGAATTCCGACACTTAGATAAGCGATTCTGTATAGGTAGGTAAATTTAATCACTTTCGCCTGTATTTTACTCGAGTGATTTAATTTATATATTGGGTAATAAATAGATAATAATTAAAATACATAGGACAACATCACAATGTCATCTTACTTCAATGCAAAGTGAGTAACGTTAGACTTTCTGTAATGGGTATCAAAGGGGGTATATTCCATAATACTGATAATAAAATGTACGTATTACTTATACTAAAATAGTTTTGTGGGGGCGCGTCAGACCTCCGCAATCCAATACAGGAGAATCAGCATAATTAGATAAAGGTTCGTGAAGTTAAAAATGCAGCCAAATAGGGGCTTCGTAATATTAATTTACTTATTTATATGTTTAATCTGGTGTGATCCGTTACATCAAATCGTAATCATCACACATCAGATTTTCGTTGTTGCGTTTACCTCTTTCTTGGCAACCATATTTCGTAATAAAATTATCAATGTTAACATCTCAAAACAGCGCGTAACAGAATACCTAATTATTAACCCTATTATCGCATTAAATAGGAATTGTTTCTTATCATAGGCCTTTCCACCCACTCTATTCCAAAAATAGGTCGAACTCAGGTATTTTAGTCTTACGATTAGGTAAGAACATGGTTTACATAATAAAGATTAAAAATAGTAAGATAAGGTAAATATAGGATAGTGGCCAGTAGACACGGTCGCAGAAGTCCATAAATAGGAGTTACGAGACAAACGTAAGCCTATTTCTTGTGTTATGTCTATGTAACTAGGGCTTGCTACGAAGAGCTGTCTAGAGAAACAATTATTTTGCGGCTTTAGTCAATGTGCTTATTTTGCATTCGATTTCACACTTCCTTATTGTTTTTCACTTGATGTTGTGCGGTAGATATTTTTAAAGGATCGGATTTATTGCAACAAGCAGGACTCTATTTCCTATCGGTTGTGAAGAGGGGAAAACGGGGGACTTTTGACTCGAAATTAGTTTACTAAACATCAATTAATAAATAATACTAAATAACCGACGTCAAACAGAATATGCACTCATATTAAGTATTGGCCGTTATACGGCCAATTCTCATGTATGGGTGTGAGACTTGGACACTAACGCTCAAAGAGGAAAGTAAGTTGCTGGTTGCCGAAAGGAAGATACTCAGAAAAATTTTTGGACCTAAGAGGACAGAGGATGGAAACTGGAGAATCCTGAAAAATGTTGAGCTAGAAGAACTGATGGCTGAGCCCAACATAATCGGAGAGACCAAAGCACACAGACTCCGATGGCTCGGTCATATTGAGAGAATGGCTTCAGATCGAAGTGTCAAGAAAGCATATCTCGGAAAACCTGCTGGTCGACGGCCGGTCGGTCGCCCTCGCTACCGGTGGAGTGACGCTGTAGATGCAGACCTCCAAGAGCTTGAATCGGGAGATTGGCGCGAAACCGCAGGGGACCGAGATAGATGGCGGTATCTTGTATCGGAGGCCAAGACACACTTTGGGTCGCTGAGCCACAGGAGTAAGTAGTAAGTAAGTAAGTATTAAGTAAAAAAGTAATATCACATTCTTGTATGTAAAATACATATTACATATGTACATTTAGTCACGCCTTTTTCCCGCAGAGGTAAACAGAGACTAAATCCTTCAATTTGCTACAATCCTGGCTCACAACTTTTGTTTCGTCCTCATATATAGATCGGTTGAGCGTACTTTTGACCTGACGTGACCTTTTCTCCAGAGCTTAATTGGGGACCAATTGGTTGGCAGCTAAAAAAGCCTTTGTTTGCTGCCAACATTGTCCTTGGTTTGGGCTGATGCAAAGCCCAGGGACGCTGCCGACGGCGATGCAAAAGCGCGGGAGGGCCTAATGATATATTTCCTGTGAGTCCTACACACCGCTCGTCTACCCTAATGCGTAAATAGTCGAACTATGTTAGCTCAAGTATTACCCCCTTCCTGTAACATGGGTTCCTTCAAACGAAGCGTGAAGAAGCACCTTGCGGGCCAGTAACTGCGGTGCCAACGGATAGAACACATTGGTGTTGCGTCCATTGGCATGTTACTTTGGGCTTCCGTCTTGCTTACCATCAGGCTAAGTGGAGCCAATGTAAAGAGCTACTATAAAGACAAGCATTCCCTTATCTTCTTCCTCCTGCCCTGTTCCCAATTTATTTGGTTGGGGTCAACGAGGTATCCACTCCTTTCCACTCATATCATCTCAAAAGCATTCTCTTTTATTAAAATAAAAATAGCAAAGGTTGATGGGCGCCCTGGTGGTATAAAAAAAATGTTTTAGCCCGTCGCGACAGACATCGCGTGCAGTAGGTCGCGCGGAGGCGCGCGTGCGCTGTTATTGGCTTTTCTCGGATTATGTGTGAAAGTGTTGTATTAGACGCGCTTTACTACTTATTGACGCAACACAATTACGCGACGTGTGCGTAACCTATGACCGGACTAGCACTCGTAACATGTCTCTGGTAAATGAGCTAGGTACGATGATTAAATGTTTAACTCTTCTTACTCTCTGAGCGGTCACTTTTTCGTTTGCATCATGATCCAGGAATCCATTGGATTCGGAGTGTTGCTATCTATCAAGAATAGGCGGCAGAAAACACGATAGAGTTCATCGTCTATTATCAATCGCCAAAAATGTATTTCGGTATTTTTGAAAAGGTATACTTTAAGAATATATTAGATTCCATTACTTAAAGATTGTCAGCTATCATTGTCTGTTGGCCATATATGTGGTCAAATGTGGCGCGTCATACCATCGCAGTCGCGTCGATATAAAATTAGAGTAATTAAATCCTGGATAGTGGTAAAAGCGTACCCAGTCTAGATTGGAATAAAACGCTCAAAGAACGATGACAATTCGCGAGCTCCTACCTACCATTATATTTTATTTATTTATTTAAACTTTAATGCACAATCAAGAGTACATAAGGCGGAACTAATGCCTAATGGCATTCTCTGCCAGTTAACTTTTGGGCCAAGCAAAAAAAAATAGTGCGTAGTGCTAACGGTAACATTAAATTTACGTAAGTACGTGTATATTTGCAAAGCCTTTTGTCCTAACCTTGAAAAAGCGAAAAGCTCTCAAAAAGTGATTTAAGTCGTTTTTCGATTCACTTCGTGGGATCGCAGACGCATCTGTAGTCATGGCAATGTCGCGATGTCGGCTTCTTCTTTACTTGGAGACTAAGTAGTATTATATTATCTGTGCTTAGATATCGTGCAGTTATGTTATGTATGCCAGTACTGCTACCAATGTTGTAAAGAGATATACTACAATAAAAGATCAGGCGCAGGACCAATGGCTTTACATGCTTTCCGAGGCACCACATTGGTCCTTTTTTGGCGACCGACTAGCCACTGCTCACAGAGGTAGAGAAAGAGACAGATTACTATCACTTACTAAGACTTTCTTTTTTTTTTACTACTACCATCTTATATCAACATTCAGAACTAAAGGGCTTCCCAGTCTTTCTCACCGATTGAACAGAACAAATCCCGCATCTCGAACGGTACTCAATCATAACTAGAGTCCGACCGAAGGTTCGGTTTCGGTTTCGGTTTCGGCCAAGTTTCGGCCAAAATTCAAGTTTCGGCGGCAGTTTCGGTTTCGGCCAAAAATGGCCGAAACTTTTGCCGAAACCGAAACTGATATTTCGGAAGTTGTCGTGCACGCTCGCCTGACTTCGTTTTTCGCGGCAAAGCTTTGGCGGACACTCGCTTTAGCAATACAACATGTTCAGTGCGTTAAATAGTAACAATTAGTGATTCGATTATTGCTAACTGATAAACATTTTGCTATGACAACTTAATTTGAAAAAAAATATTAAAACATTTTTAATATACAAAAGAGGGAATGGACTGACTGACTGACAGTCAACGCCCAGCCTAAACTACCAGACCCAGGAACTTGAAATTTTTTACAAGGATTCTTTATAATGCGTAAGTTCCTAAGTAAGAAGGGATTTTTGGCAATTCACTTTCAAGGGGGTAAAAAGAGTGTTGGAAGTTTGTATGAATCTTCAACATTTTAAAAGTTACAGTCTTGAAATTTGAGAAGTATATTTTTAGTTTGGTGTCAGTTTCAAATAAAAAGGTTTTTTAATATTATATGAGGGGCAAACGAGCAAGTGGGTCACCTGATGGTAAATGATCACCGCCGCCCGTAGGCACTCGAGACCTCCGTGGGGTCGCAGGCGCGTTGCCCGCCTTTAAGGGTGGAATATGCTCGCATCTTCATTTCGCATTGTTAGAAACACTGCCGCGGAAAGCTTTCATAGAATAGTCGTACACGGCAGAAAATGTCTGCGGGAACGTACGGTAGTTGATCGCCACTCGTCCAGGTGGTTTGGATGAAACTGCATTTTGTGGCGGGTAGTACAGTTGTGTAATTTAGCAGCAGGAATCAAATCAAATAATTCCTCGAAACACTTCCTATGATATAGGCGGTAAAAGACGCACAGGGACGCAATGTCTCTACGCAATGCCAGAGAATCTAAGAAACCGGCAAGACTTTTGGCACCGACAATCCGGGTTGCTCGACGTTGGATACGATCAAAAGAAAGAAGTTGGTACTGTGGTGCTCCGGCTTAGCGATGGCAGCAGTACTCCATGTGAGGCCGAACTTGGGCTTTATATAGTTGGAGGCGATGAGTCGGAGTAAAATACCACATTGCTTTACCTAGAACACCTAGTTCAGATAACCGCGAAATTGAACTTTGCTCTAGATTTCGATGCTGAGAATCCCAATGTTCGGTTGTATATAACAAGACAAGTGCTCTCAATGTCGAGGGAAACGACAAATTCGGTTTTTTTTGTGGTAAACGCACAGACTTGTGTCTTTTTCGGGTTAAATTGAACCAGGTTAAGACGTCCCCAAGAGGAGACCAGAAAGTCACCATCTGAGACACAAGTCCGTTCCGGAAGTTTTGGAAGTTACCTGGGGGTTTTCATATTGGTTTATAGAATGTATTCTACGCGAGCGAAGCCACGGGCGGAAGTCTAGTATTAAATTAATGATTACAACAAAATTAATAACTGTGATTCCATTTCATATCCCAATTAATGCAGGATAATGGGTAAAATGCACCAAATTTCAGTATTTTAAGGAATTTTGTACTTGACCACGTGAGTTTCGGTTTCGGTTTCGGTTTCGGCCGAAACTGAAGCCACAGCCGAACATTCGGTTTTGGTTTCGGTTTCGGCCGGAAAACCGGTTTCGGTCGGACTCTAATCATAACACTGACGAGTAGACTTGAGTCAGAGTTTGAGTTCATTTTCCTGTTACCAATAATTGAGCGCACGTGTACCGAGTAATTTTACAGGGAGATCCTTGATTTTCATGGTCATACTCCTTCCGTTGTTCACTGCGCCATAGTAAAAGTTAAGAGTACGCTTACGTACGTACGCTTTTATACTAATAAAAATACTTAAAGAATATATTAGATTCCATTAGTTAAATATAGTCAGCTATCATTGAATTATTTTTAAATAATAAATAATTACTTTTGTATGTTATTTAATGTACAAGTACGGTTATTTTTGGAGTCGGCCAGTCAACGTGTTAATGTAGATAACCCACACCGTATACAATTTTTTTAGTTTTAATATTTGTTTTACGTCTTAATTCTTTTACGTCCTAATTTTAAATGATGTGAATATGGGACTTTGACTTTGCATTTGGGACGCTTAGTTAACAAAACAAATCAGTTGGTTTTATCCATTTGCGGGGGCTAGTAGACAACACACACTTCTTGTTTAAGATAGTAAGCCTTGCGACAGCGAGGTTATTTGAAGCTTTCTCTGTTCCGTTTCTTTACTCATATGGTCCTCCGTAACTATAGCCTTTCAACAATGAAATAACACATTGCACTCGTCTTACTCCTATTTTCCAAATGTACTATGGCTATACAAAACAAGGGGGCGCATTAAGTGGGGGGAAGCGGGTGTCGCGATGTCCCCCACTGCGCTGCCCCGTGCGTGGGTCTACAGGCTACAGGTTGTGGAAGCCGCCATTATCAACGTTGAATGGGATTTACTCGTAATCCTGTGGGCGTTTCAATCAAAGCAGATGTTGATTTGGAAAATAAACTAATCGGGGCTGTGGAACTCGTTTTCTTTGCAAAATTTTGTTCTACATTTTACGTAAGAGATCCTGTTGATAGGATTGAATTTGTATTCAACTGTGAACATTGAAGTAAAAAATATAATTTATTCCATTTTTGCTAGTGCTGATTTGATAGGGTATTTTAGGCAAGTCTATTCACGTCAAACGTTATGGCAAAGGTGTACAGTATACGCCGGCATAGGTGGGGTCCTACATAGCCCTGTGGATAACACTCTTATTAAGAGCGGCAGGTTATAATTGCATTTCCCCCCTAGTCAACAAAATCAATTTCATCTATCGCCATACAACTACAAGTAATTAAATAGATAAGAGATTCATATCGGCGTTAACTTTTATTTTACCTAGTACTTCAGAGATAAAAGCCTGCTCCACAATATTTGGTTCGGTCCACAGGCTTTATTGATGCATAGCACTATAATTGCGTACGTCTGAACCTCAGTAGAGCTTTTTATTTCGTTTGCGGCGCGTTTGAACATGTTCATTTTGATATTACTCTTTGTTGCTTGTTAAATAATTATAATTCGACGGATTACTTTTTTTTTCCGATACCTATCAAAATATTATTGCGTGGAAATAAGGTAGCTTATGTTTGGATATCTGACGAGGATATTTGAAGCGTTTTTTTAAGATTTTTTTTGTTTGAGTTACGTTTGTTATCTAGATAGTAAAAAGCTAAGCTTCTTCGTTAATTCCTAATATGTTAAGTCTTAAGATAAGTTGTTTTTCAGGTCACATGTCAGCTTTCTCAGTGAGCAGACCATTTTATTGCTGGTAGGTAAGAAAATAAGTATGAAGTATACAAACTTTAATTTCATTTTGAATATTTTCCTGTTTGATCTTATAAAGAGGAAGTTGAATAATTCAATTTCCACAGAATTCTATGAAAAAGTGAATTACTCGTAGGTATAAGGGGATGTTTTGATTTCAGTATTGATTTTTAGTATGTAGGTATAAGATTGACTTTCTCCGTGGCGCAGTTAGAAGTAATTCGCGGTCTCTCTTTCTATAAGGTAGGTTTCACGCTTTCGGACGCCTTAAATACTAAATTAATTATAATGAAGTTTGGTATAGAGGAAAGAAAAAAGGCTGACTTTTATATTGGGACAATGGATCGCCGTGATTTGTCATGGGGATCCTTTGAGACATAGGCCCGGAAAAATATAAAATTCTCGCAATATATAATAAAAAGTAAAATAGCTAGGACAAAACGGACAAGCTTATTTTTTTATTACTCAAACCGAAATATTTTTTGCTCTCTAATGCTTTTATCCATACTAGCATAAAGAACCTCCGAGTCTTTTACTTCTAGACCAACAAAAAATGTTAACTCGGCACTTCCTTGTCTTAGACAGAACTAAATTGCCAGTGCAAATAAAGTATAAAATGCCTTTAATTCCAGCTAATCTTTGCACCGTGAGAGCGATCTCATGTCCGGCGCTATATGGGACGGCTGAATAATGAAACCGCATTTTGATTGGACACGCCTCGAAGTTGAGTGAGTCCTACTTATTTTAAAAAAGCTGGAGAGATATTTAGAGGTTCTGTATGAGTTATCTATGCAAAAATGATAACTGATATAATTTGCCTATCTTTTTCTAGCATGAAGCATGCGATACTCACCGACTCCCACGCAGTTTACTGAAAAGAAAGAACTTTTTTTATGAAAATATATAAGTAACTACCGCCGCCTTTAAAGACATCTGCAACACCGGAGGAGTCACAAATGCGCTGCCGGCCTTTAAGGAAAAAATGCGCTCATCTACCACAGCTACTTTTCTCAATAGCAGAATCCTTTACGAGTATGGCGAAAGAGGTGACCCACTAAACTTCCTCAACTCAAAGTCAAAGTATTTATTTTGCAATTTGATTCACCATGAAATTATTTTGCACGTCAAAACTTTTTTATACCAGCACTTCGACGTGAATGGCCTGTTGAGAAGAAGTGCCGCAACAAACTCAACAGATAAGATAGCCTTTTTTAGGGTTCCGTAGCCAAATGGCAAAAAACGGAACCCTTATGGATTCGTCATGTCTGTCTGTCTGTCCGTCCGTATGTCACAGCCACTTTTTACCGAAACTATAAGAGCTATACTGTTGAAAATTAGTAAGTAGATGTATTCTGTGAACGGCATTAAGATTTTCATACAAAAATAGAAAAATAATAATAAATTTTGGGGGCTCTCCATACTTCGAACTGAAACTCAAAAATTTTTTTTTCATCAAACCCTTATCGTCTTTAAAAATGATAATAAGGTTTCTTATATCATTTTTTTCTAAACTAAATAGTTTGCGCGAGAGACACTTCCAAAGTGGTAAAATGTTGGTCCCCCCCCCCCTGTAAGGCTGTAACTTCTAAAATAAGAGAACGATAAATCTAAAAAAAATATATGATGTACATTGTTATGCAAACTTCCATTGAAAATTGTTTTGAACGAGATCAAGTAATTAGTTTTTTTTTAAAACGTCATAAATCGTAAACCGCAATTTTCCTCTCATTCAGTCAACTCAAATATAAAAACGTCGATCAAACTTACAAAGAACTACAAGAACTTTTATATTATGATGATACTTGCTGCTACGGAAACCTTCATGGGCGAGTCCGACTCGCACTTGGCCGATTTTTTAAAATAATTATGAGTTTTACAATGTCATCTTAGTAATTATATAACAAGTAAGTACAATAAATAAGCATATGAGTAAGTTATATCGACCAAGCTTCTCGCTCCCTTGCTCCGAAGAAGTCGGAGAGGGAGGAGAAGACGAGTCTACGACCAATCGACTTTCCTCCCTAGCAATGGCCTGCAGGACGGAGGTGTGGGGACACCTCCTCCTGCATTGCACAGGCCACCGCTCCCGACGGGCGGCGACGACCAGGCGCTCTCGGCCGTTGCTGTCCAGCCTTCTCCCTCCGCCGGGGGGAGGCAAGCGGGGCCCGCTTTGTAAGAGTTGGGCAGGTCGCCCTGCAGTGTCTCTGGTAGTAAGCTGATGCAAGGCCCAGGGACGCCGCCGATGGCGATGCAGGAGCGCGGGGGGGTTTAGTGGGTATTCTCGTGAGTCCCACACACGGCTCGGCTTCCCCAGGCGAGTTATGGTGCGTAAATGCATTCCCCTCCACAAAAAAAAAAACGGTAGCTACATTTAGAACGATGTTAGAAAATAAATGTATACCTAGTGTAATAAAAGCAAACAGTTGTTAAACTATAACTGTCTTAATGAAGTTTCAACCCACAGCTAAGTTATTTGAAAAATCACTTTTAATCTATAAAGTTCGATTTGGTTGGCATGATCTTGTCACGAGACGAGATCTCGTCACAGATCATGACAACCAAATAGCACCAATGTCCAATTATTTACTTTATAAACTAACTAGCGGCCGCCCGCGGTTTCCCACGCGTGGTTCCAGTTCCCGTGGGAATTGATCAAAATCCTTTCTTAGCGGATGCCTACGTCATAACATCTACCTGCATGCCAAATTTCAGCCCGATCCGTCCAGTAGTTTGGGCTGTGCGTTGATAGCTATCTATGTCAGTCAGTCAACTTTGAGTTTTATATAATTACTAGCCTTCCGCCCGCGGCTTCGCCCGCGTGGACATTATCCCGCGGCAATCAATTCAGTAGTTTTTACGTGAAAGAGTAACAAACGTCCATCCATCCATACTTACAAACTTTCGCGTTTATAATATTGTAGCCTTCCGCCCGCGGTTACACCCGCGCGTAATTTCTTTTTCAAAGGACATCATCCATTTTGGGATAAATTTTTTTTTTAGCGGCCATCAATTTTAATTACAAAAGTGTATAGTACACATAAACCTCATTATTTTTTACTATGGCGTCAAAGTCGAAATCTATTTGGTTTCGGAGATATGATACCAAGTAAGACATAAGGGCTGAAACTGCGTAAAGCGGGCACCCGCGCGGTTTCATTTCATACAAAAGTGACCCGTGCCGCGACCGCGCGGGAGACTTTTATATGAACCGCGCGCGGGTCCCGCTTCACACAGTTTCCGCCCTTAGACCGAAAACAATTTGTTTTCAGGGCTACTTCCCATTTGGTAAACTTCCCATTTGATAAACCTCAATCAGTGCCTACTCAAAAGTTGCGTTTGGTAAACATTTATTTACTACATACGTTTTTCATACATTTAGTCCCATTTGGTAAACAATCGAAATAGGACTATATGTATGAAGTAAATAAAATGTTTACCAAACGCAACTTTTGAGTAGGCACAGATTGAGGTTTAACAAATGGGAAGTTTACAAAATGGGAAGTAGCCGTTTTCAGGATTTTAGTTGTACAATACGCGGTTCACTCAAGTAAAAACTTGTCTTAATATAGCAGTCACCTCCGCCCTCCGCCCCCTCCCCCCGCCCCCTTTTTCCCTGTGCTCGTCATGTCAATGCCTTAATCTTAATAGGTATCATTTTTGTTTTATAATAATCAGTACTATACTAAGTCAGTTGACAGACACACACGCAGCCCACCTGATGGTTAGCGGCCACTGCGACCTATTCTATTGAGGGACACTTCACCACGAAGCGTCGCTCAATGTGCTGCCAGACTGTAGACTCATCTGATCTTCGAGCCTTTGATTTCAAGTGTACTTTTTTTTTGAGGAGGAGAACGCATTTGCGCACCATACTGAACCGTCCTGAACAGGGTGCGGCGATTCTTCACGCCTGATCAGTTGTGTCTATTATATAAGACACAGGTGCGATCCTGCGTGGAGTATTGCTCTCACCTTTGGGACGGCTCCGCAAAGTACCTTCTCGATGCCTTGGACAGATTGCAGCGCCGCGCTGTGCGCATTATCGGCAATGCAGAGGTCACTAACACTCTCGAGCCTTTGCAATTGCGTAGAGATATTGCGTCACTTAGCGTCTTTTACCGTCTATACCATGGCGAGTGCTCTGAAGAACTCTTTGACCTCATCCCTCCTTCTCCCTTCCTTCATAGGAGTACGCGCGCTGCTCTCCGGAGTCACCAATTTAGAGTTGCCGATATTCCATCACGCACAAAGAAATTCGGTGACTCGATTCTTTGCCGCACCTCCAAGAAATGGAATAGTCTACCAGCGCATGTATTCCCTCCTTCCTATGACATAGGGTCCTTCAAACGAGGCGTGAAGAGGCACTTTGTGGGCCGGCAGAGTGGGGGTGACTGATGCTGCGTCCCTTACGTTGCACCAGTTGTCCTCGCGTCTGGACTTCACTTCCACTTAACATCAGGTGGAGTGTGGTCATTTGCCGGGCTAAGTATAAAAAAAAAAAAAAAATAGCCGCAGGCTAGCGATCGTGTGTGGGACTCGAGACTAAGTCCCACTACCCACTAAACTCCCCCGTTTTCCCCTTCACACCCAATTGGTGTGAAGGGGACAAGCCGGTGCCAGTCTTGTGGCTATTGACGAGCCCTTGATTTCAAGTGTACTGGCTCCCACATTAATACTGCCGGAACACAGCCAGAGCTATTATGGCGGCAGATTTCGCCTGTGGTAGCTAGCCAGTCGGACTCTGAAAAAGCCCTACCACCAACCAGACCTTAGGTGGGAATCGAACCCACTACCTCCGGGTTTTATACCCGAGCGGCTTAGCCACTTAGCGGCTTTGCGGAGGCGATCAAAATAGTAGTAGTTCAGGTGAAAATTGTATAGTAATAAATAATCATACCAGATCTTACATAAAATGGTAAGACGATGTTATTTATTTCACTTATAGATCGTTATCTAAGGTATATAGAGTATTGTCGCCATACAAAAAAATTATTCTACACCTGTCCCCATTCCAACAAAACATAATTTATTTCTGGCCGCTAACTTTTTTTTTATCCCAAATCTCCATACAAAGTGGATGATGTCCTTTCCCCCCACATTTCCGGGATCAAAAGTACCCTATGTTGACCGGGGATAGTGTACCTAGCTATCCAACAGTGAAAGAATTCCCCCTCACTGCGCTAAGAGGCTCGGGACGAACCTCCGTCCCTGAGTGACCCCCGGCTTTAGCAGGGGGGTCCGGCGTCCGATTTGTCAGGGACGCCGGGCCGGTGCGTAACAGCATTTCCTGATGCAAAAAAAAAGGTATCACAAACATGACATCACGATCCCCGGCGCAAAAAGCAAGGCCACTACTATCAATCATAGGCTGGTCAATAGCCACCAGGCTGGCACCGGCTCGTCCCAATCGGTTGTGAAGGAGAAACCGGGGGAGTTTAGTGGGTAGTGGACGCTTTAGTCTCGAGACCCACACACGGCCGCAGCAGGTTAAGCTAGCCTGCGGTTATGGTATAGCCTTCCGCCCGCGGTTTCACCCGCGCGTAATTTATTTTTTCAAATATTCCCCTCTTCCCCTCACATTTCCGGGATCAAAAGTACCCTATGTTCACCGGGGATAGTGTAGCTATCCAACAGTGAAAGAATTGTCCAAATCAGTTCAGTAGTTTCGGAGCCTATTCAATTCAAACAAACAAACAAACTATCAAATCTTTCCTCTTTATTATATTAGTATAGATATAGATTTAGATAAGCGAGTAAACGAGTTACCTGTTGGTAAATAATGTCCGTTTTCGACACTAGAAAACACAACAACACTTCGGAAGGAAAGTTCTTTTCACATTTAAGTCATGAAACACAAACTTAATTAAGTACTTTGTAATAAAAGTAGCTAAACAAATGCCGTATTACACGACATCCTTTAATTAATCTTAAATGTTTGAGCTTATGTGACCTCGAGATTACTACACACTGACGAAAAGTTAACTAATTTTCAATTTCACCCAGCAATAATTGTCCAAAGGTTAAGGACACTTTTGACAAAAGTTTTATTTTACTTCTGTACGTTTGTTTGTCCTGTTATCACATTAAGCACTTAGAATGTTTTGGTCTTGTTTCTGTATTCTTTACGCAGAAGGTACCCGCATGCGGTCTCTTATCATTTGCTGTTGTTTAATCTTAAAACGAAGGTAGGATCACTTATTACTTCAACCTATATTAACAAAAACTCTGACTTTGACGAGTACTGTCCTTGTCTATTTATATTTTTTAGAGAGAGAAAGAGAAAATTAAATTCTTTGGTATTGCGTATTATTAACGTTCATAGTACAATGCAATACTGGTTTCACAATTCAGACACTATTTGACGACGTTAGAACCATAGTGATCCAAGTGACATTTTTGTCAATATCGATATTTTGTTATAAACATCCCGAAAAAAGACATATTTTTCATGCCACACTGATCCAAGTGCTTATTATAGCAATTTTCATAAGGAAACTCATATCGTTCACTTTGGAATAGAACAATTTCAGGAACAAGTTCATACGCGTTTCCCTCATTTTCTCAAAAAGTTGAAAATGTGACTTGGATCACTATGGTTCTAAAGTCGCTATTTAAGTACCTAAACACCGTGTTACTGTGTTTTGTAATAACACGGTACTTGCAACTTTTTTTGCTTAATTGAAATTTAAATCTATGCCACGGGCAGTAAACTCATACTGACTGACTTAGTAAGAAAGAAAGAAAGAAACATTTATTTACTACTTGCTGTAAGTACTATTAAAGTTGAGTCATTTTAATAGGTAACATTTGACAATTCATCAAATTCAACAACGTAACCTTGTAACGGCGGGCATGAAATAATACATTTTTCTTTTTTGGTATAACTGCACAATTGCTTAGACGTCAAATGTTACCTATTATAATGACTCCACTGTAATCTAGGAAAACGTTAGTACTCTAAAAAGTAGCACTTTTTATTAGCGATGGGTTGCCAGAATAAAATAATGGTGAATAAAAAACCAGTAGATAAAATATAACATTTATCATTTTATTTCTTTACATCTGATTAGGTAGTTCCATCTAATAGTAACATTTGGTTATTTTTAGTTTTACATTCATACATTGGAATGTTAGAGTCAGACTTAATAGAGATTTGATAATATTACTACAAAAGAACTACTTAAAGTATAGTAGAAGTAATTAGGTACAAATTAACCATTTGTAGAAATTGAGAAATCAACGTACCTACTTATATGAGCCATGAATTTTAATTCAAACAAATGCAAATCATTCACATTAATTTTGCGGTGAAGTTCATAGCGTTATTATTATTTACATTAAAATGCTGGTAACACTGTCTTTGACACTTTATAACAACACAGTACTTTTTTGCGAATATGTGTTCTTCTCAATTTATATAAGTTTTCTGAAATTTTATTATCTTCATTTTGTGTTAGCAAAAACTTAAATAATTTAAGCTTTCTAAAATAATAAATGTATCAATCACATGACATGAAATCAGGAAACACATTTAATACAATATGTTTGTGCAGTCAACGGCATCTTAATACCACTATCAAAGTTCCTCAATGCGTTTTTAACTTTTTGGCTTTGATATAAAGTTTAGTATCGACTGAAGAATTGAGTTGAAATACAGCTTTGTTTTATTATGTAGTTATCCCTGTAAGCATTATATTTATGGTTCAACCATGATTTATTAATTCTAATAGGTTTTTGATATCATGATCTTTATCATAGTAAGATAATAATATAACTAACAAGAAAGAAATGCATAATTTCTGCGCTCCTATAAAATAGAGAATGTATAACACACATTTTTGTTTTAAATTTCAAGCTACATAATATATCGATATGAATCACGTCACCTTAACGCTATAGAGCGATAAATAAACGAAATTCTAAAATGTCTTTAAATAAACAGTTAAATCATTTCAATATACATATATTAATAGTTTTTAGTGTTATACACCTGTTTTTTAAAACTAATATTACGGCTATATTCGCCTTTTTAACAAAAAAAAAAAGTCATTCCGCCATTTTGACGAGATTTTACCAGATATATAGCTACTTTAGTACGGCGTAATGTAGAAAAAATACTTTATGCCTCCCTCAATGTGCTCATCTGATCTTCGAGCCTTTAATTTCAAGTGTACTGGCTTCCACATTTAACTCGTGGGCTTTCATAAGTGTTCCATAAATATATGCAGGCGAAACTGCTTGCAAAGTCGCAAATATAGCAGTAACATTAGTCGTCACATTAATTACTGTAAATAGAGCGAATTGGCATATAAATAATATTTCATCTTTAGAAGATCACACCGATAGGCTTAATATAGGGTTACTGGTAAGTGTACCGATCCTTTTAAGGGAACGTAGAGTTGTGTTGTATTTTTAATAATTTACTAAAGTTGTGAATCCCGAATTTTCCGAAAAAAATATGAAGAAAATAATTATATCTCATGGGTCAATTACTAGCTGGGAACCTCCTCTACACATTCCTTTAAAAGAATCGGTACACATTACCAGTAACCCTGTACATAACATACTTACACTTAAAGTCAGAATCAAGATCTTATCTAGGAAAATTTCAAATCGTAAGACAAAGTACATTAATGTTCCTTAAACCTTTTGTCGACCACCACGTTTCCACGTTACAAGCGAATAAGGTTACATTTACTGTGGCAACCACTACCAGATCTTCATTTGGCCTGTGTACACTTTAATTTACAGTTGCAACTGCATAAAAGTTTCGCAGTTACTTGACATTTAATTACATTGAACCTACTTAATATTTTTATATCAGTTTTACAAGTCACATTTTTTTTAGATTATTTTTAATATGATACTGGGATTATAGCAAACGAGGAGATATCTAGAAAATGTAATACAAGGCGAAAGACTAGATTTTTCGTTGCAATATAACTGTTACAGACTGAACAAAAGAAACTAAGTATCTATATGTAGGTCATAAATAAATAAAAGTTAAAAGATGTCAGGAATAAGAGATTCAAAATGACGTTAAGCTTAAGAAGTTTGAATGTCGTTGTTACATGAGATAAGAAAACAAGTTTTAAGAATCTATTCCGTAACCTATAACAACTAACAATTCAATTTACTAAACATTCATCATTATATTATTAATAAACTTTGTGCAGCAAAGAGAGAACAAAATGAATAATAAAAAATAAAAAAAAGATCATTAAGATGTATTAAAACCAAACTTTATAAATAATTATGTATTTATACTAGTGTATAATTTGCTGTTTATAAATTATAAATTACTTTTTCTCTATAAATAAATACAAGTGCTAATACTGTTCTAATATAGAAACTCAAATACTACCTTATAAATAATAAGTTTTTCGAACAAATTATGCAATAATGTATAATATTAAAAGTCAATAAAATATAACATCATATACAGCGTGGAATTTTAGTCGTTGTTTTCCCGCAGTAAAATGATTCTATCTTAGTAGTAAAATAGATAAATAAAGTTAATTTTTAGTCAAATCAAAGTTTTACGATTAGGATAGACGAAACTACCAATAGTACTAGCTGCGTCGCGGACGGCCACCGGTTGGGGCCATTGCCCTTCGCATTTATCAAAAAAAATGATTATTTACTATTTACTCACAGTTAATTTACATTTTCCCACCAAAATTAAAAAAAAAATTAAAAAAAAATTAAAAAAAAAAACTTGCATAAATCGATAGTACTACTGAAGGTGAAGCGTTCTGCTGCGGGAAAGCAACGACTAAAAAAACACGCAGTATAGTTTGAATCAATTCACTCTTATTATTTTTAAAAGACATTTATCTTGCTTTGTCAAAACAATAACCTATCATTTTAGTCGTATATACTTTGAAATTACCTCGTAATATAATATAAGGTATATTACACACATTTATGAACAATAACTAAGCAATATTTTATATAGGCACCATTGATTTATATATTATAGTTATAGAATACGATAACAAACAATCCCACCATTTTAACTTTTGGTTTTACGTCAAGACTATATAGTTGTTGCAACATATTCAAATAGGCAATGAGTAAGACGTGTTGAACATAATATACTAATCAAAATAGGATTTTTGTCCTGAACTATTTATATCAGGCTTATTTAGCAGGCTTGCACTATGATCCAGATAATAGTCCAGTCCCCCTAGAAAAGCGGCATTTATGACGTTCGTTATGCTCAATTTGCGAATGTCAAATCCCATACTTTCAACACGTGACTTTTCTATGGCATCTGTCAAATCCATACAAATTGGACTTAGCGAAATTCCCCAGCTATGAAGCGATGTCATTTTGTCTAAGCCCCCTGTAATCAAGGGCGTCGCCAGCTTATGATTAAGGGGGGTGCAATGGGGCAATATTATTTAGGAGAAAAAATATGAACGCCGAGTGCATGAAGCGTTACCGCTTTGCGGCTAGCTACATTTGATCTCTAGGGGGGGGGGGGGGGCAACTGCCCCCCCCCCCCCTGCCCCCTACTTGGCGACGCCCTTGCCTGTAATAACATTGGAGCGACTTCCATCTACCCTCCGAAAGCCTTAACATGGGAACTAGCCCAATTAGATGTTGGCTGGACTAGCACTAAATAGTACAGGTTTTCTCACGTTTTCATCACCGCCGATCTTTTTTTTTCCGAAGTAGAATGCTTTTATGCCATAACCGCAGGTTAGCTAGACCGTGCGGCCGTGTGTGGGACTCGAGACTAAAGCGTCCACTACCCACTGAATTCCCCCCATTTCCCCTTCACGCCCGATTGGGACGAGCCGGTGCCAGCCTTGTGGCTATTGGCCAGCCCATCACCAACGATCTAATGTTAAGTACTGATAATATAAAAACTAATACTAAAAATTTATTAAATCGAAGCATCTAATATACAAATCAATGGATACTTAATTTTACATTCTATGTAATAAATATTACAGCTTTGCTTTTAGCTAATGTACACATATAATAATATATATTAACTATATTTTTATGATTTTAATATACTAATGATGCAGAATACATTCAGGGTTCCGAATACTTGCCAGGTCGTCATGTACGAAACATCTCTTAAATAATAAAACCTAATTAGTACATTAATATAAATCTTATACTAAAACTTAACAACTATTTATGCATAAGTTCTATTTTAATAGATATATATTTTGTAAAAATATGTCATTATTACATAAAAATATGTCTTTTTCAAAAGAAAATTGATATTCGGATAGATTGATATAACGCTTTTCTAAAGTGCTAAATGTTGAATTTAATTAAAAAATGGAATGTTTAAATACTTTGTTAAAAAAAACACGGGTATGTAACTAATTTTGTAGTCCAAAAGAAATAGATTTGGAACAAAGTTTATGAGTCAAATATTATTTTAAAATTTGTCTTTAAAAAATACAATATTATAAACATTTATACTTATAACTCAATATTTCAAATACCTAAATAAATTATAATAGATTCATTACATATTTAAGTAATGAAAAATATACATAAGTAAAAAAAAAGTAATTTAAATTCGAAGATATCAGATCTAAAATGTATTTTTTGGTTTTCAATTCGAATGTTAATGTATTCACAAAATAATTACTTCTTTAGAGTAATGTTGAAAAGATGTATCGTTCCAACCATAGTTATATACTTTTCACATGATTCCGATAATTTTGTCCTATTGTTTTATACATTTTTAATATAAATAAAAATAAAAAAAACTTTGTCGAAAAGAAGTTAATCAGTAAAATGAGAAGAAGCAACAACTATTTAACATTACATCTTTTTAACATTATATTAAAAACAATTATAATAGTTATGACTAGAGTTTGAAATACATAGATACATGACATAGTAGATAAATAACGTCATGAATTATTATGTCTTTTTATTACACTTGTCAATAATTAAGAATGCAAAAAATGAGATTTCGTAAAAAAAGGAAACATGATAAAATTGAAAATCTGGGTGATTGTAATTCTTCAAAAAAAAATTGCGTAGTGTTAAATGTCTTTTATAAGATTCAAGATTATGGAAAAATAAATCACATGTATCAGCTGATAGTTTTTTAGCTGGTAGAAAAAGTACTATTTTACAGTTTCCGTAAGTTTTTTTTTTACATTTTTATCTCAGATAAATACACATTTAATATTTTGTATAATTACTTACATGTTATTTTGTATCGACGAATCTTGAAAGATTTTAGCAATCTTAAAATAGAGGGTCCACGAAGCATTTTATCACGAGAGAAGTTGAAACTTATGCTAGCAAGTGTAAATATTTGTTTCCATAAAGCAGAAAATACATTTTGCGTAAATATAGTATAAATCGGTCTTATACCAATAAAACTACCGATATGTTACAGTAATCGTAATGGAATGTAAAATTCGATAGTTTGAAAAGGTAACAATATAAACACATCAACTACCTTTTCGATTTGGCAAAACGAAAGAATAATTAATATCATTTTATGTTTAAAAAATAGTAGTTGTAGTAATTTTCTTTTTTATATTATCTGGGGGACACACACGAATCAATAATTCGCTCACGCTCATATAATTACAATAGTGTAACACTTTTGACTGAGACGCTGGCTGTTTAGTTTCTGTTACTTTGACGACTTCATTCTTCCTCTTTAACATAATGATGTATCAGTCCATAAAAATATATACCAATTTTTCGTCTTTCTTGCAAGACTATTCATGAGCAAAGCCATAAAAACTAAAAAAATTATTAAACATAAAATAAATTTGAAATATTAATGACGTTCCAAAAAAAAAAAGTATGCAGCCAGCTACCATTCTACCGAAATTTATCAGCCAATCAACGAATATGGAATCAAATAGTTACACATACATTACCGCTTTACAGGGTGCTAGCTTCCAGATCCGGGATGCGGTTGAAGTTCTCCCGAGCCCTGTTCCAATAGTAGTAGGGAGGGCCGGAAGTGAAGCAGTACTTCTGTTCGAGCGGAGAGTCGTTCTCTACCCAGTACATTAGGTAGAAGTTGCACATTTCGTCTTTGTTTGTCGCCCTGGAATGAGAGATTGGAAACATTAATATTTAATCAAGCATTATGTTAAAGTTAAATATAATGAAATAAGTCGATATGTCGTAATCAATGTACACTGGGCCATACATCAAGCTTTACAAATCTGCCAAAAAGTCTCAATCGATAGGAAATTAAGAGATTTGTAAATATTGATGTATGGCCAACTGCAATACCAATTAGGAGTTTATACAGTAATCTTGTGGTTCCATAGGTACTAAAATCTGTCACCATATCAGCTCTTGAAAATAGGACGAGCCTACAGTTAGCAGCACATTGAGCGACGCCTTTTGGTGAAGTGTACCTCAAAGGAATAAGCTGCAGTGGTTGCTAACGATCAGGTGAGCTGCGTTCCAGTTTGCTACCTGATCTGGAATTAAAATAAAAACCGCAAGCGACTATTTAGAAAAAACTAAAAGTTCTAATTTGTACTGAATCCAGGCAAGCGTAATATACGTAAGTAAGTGATAGTGAGCAGATACCTGGAGACATAGTTATAGTAAGAAAATTAGTCAACGCTGTAAACGGCTGTAACACGAGACTCCAAGCTTACTTATCCCGAGAGATCGCCCCCGAGCAAGCTGGTTTTGTCAAAGGGCGGGGTACAAGAGAGCAGCTACTCATAATGCGACAAATTGTAGAAAAGGCCAGAGAGTTCAACATTACCCTCTATATATGCTTTGTTGACTTCAGTAAAGCTTTCGATACCGTTCAATGGTGGAGGTTATGGCTGGTCCTGACCGAAATGGGTGTACCACAACACCTCGTACACATCATTAGACGTCTGTACGAAGATGGCACAGCCTCTGTCCGTATTGATGGTATTGACTCTGAACGTTTCAAAACACGGGCTGGTGTGAGACAGGGCTGTATATTGTCTCCACTACTATTTAATATCTACACAGAATACATCATGCGGATAGTTCTCGAAGATTGGGACAAGGGAATATCCGTGGGAGGTCGGAAAATATCAAATCTGAGATACGCCGATGATACTACCCTCCTAGCGACAACCAGAGACGAAATCGAAAATCTTCTTCAGCGACTAGAGACCACAGCGTTGGATTTTGGACTTGCAATTAATCGCGATAAGACCAAAATGATGATTGTAGAACGTTCCGACAACAACCAACCGAACATTCATAACATAGCAGGATGCCAAGTAGTCGAGAGCTATGTTTATTTAGGCTCCACTATCACCAACGCTGGAGGCTGCGAGGATGAAATTAGAAGACGTTGCGCCATGACTAGATCCTCGGTGGAAAAGCTCACAAAGATTTGGAAAGACCGCAGAATAACCAGAAACACAAAGGTTCGACTGATGCGTTGCCTGGTCTTTCCTATCTTCCTTTATGGAGCTGAGACATGGACGCTGAGAATGCAAGACCGTCGCAAGGTTGACGCCCTGGAAATGTGGTGTTGGAGACGCATGCTCAGAATCCCGTGGACCGCGCACCGAACCAACGTCTCCATCCTCAAAGAACTCAACATCAAAGAGAGACTATCGTCGACTGTACAATTACGAATCCTCAAGTTCTTTGGGCACGTCACCCGAAACGAGGACTCAATGGAGCGTTTGGTGGTGCAAGGGAAAGTTGAGGGCAAGAGACCACGTGGACGCTCTCCAACCCGATGGACAGACATTATTAAATCGGTAACGCACTCCAGCATCAGCGATTGCTCTCATCAAGCTAAAAATAGAATTGCTTGGCGTCGGATTGCGCGAACAGCGGTTACACGGAAATCGACTGAAACATGACCACGACCACTCTGCCAAGAGTGTACGACTGAGAAGAGTAAACGGCCACAGTGGAGTTTTAGTCAGTATTGCTATTTCACTAAACAGCTCACTGAGCTCCATACTGGATGCAATCGGGAATACGCTGAGGTGATGATGATGATCGAGCACTCACCCAATCCTAACAACGTAGTTGTTGGTGTTGTTCATAGTGCAGCGAGCGGCCAGCACGTCGCCCTTCCGCACCGGCGCCTTGCTGGCCACCGGGTAGAACATCTGCGGCAGCTGCGGGCTCTTCTTGCCGATCAGCCGCCACGTGTCGCCTGCTTCGTCTTGACGCACCGCGTACCCTGATACTACTGTGCCTGGAAGAATATTAAACGCAGTGTCAACTGACTTATTTTCTTTTGTGGGATACTAAACCTTTTCTTTATATCTAATAAGAATCGTTTGTACTTTTGTCCCGTCAATATTGTGACACTTGTAACATTGAACAGTAGCAGCGCGTAGCGTGAGATTGTAAGAGACTTGTGCGAGCAGGATAAAACGTGTGCAAAAAAATCGTTCTCTTATGGACATATTTTAGGACACTTTGTAAGCTTAAAAAATAACACATTTTTTATAGACATTTCGAGCGTGCTATCTTGTGTACAAGCAGGCCAATAACTTCCCAATAAATTCACTGCAGAGCAGCCGTGATTTTCATTTCTCTCTAAACCTATCTCTATTCCGCTGTCGAGGAGACAGCAGAATCATGTAATCAAGTGAGGATCATTGTCTCAAACTCTGAATCGATTTTGAATGTAACGGTAAATAACAATTGAAATAAAAAATTTAGTAATAAATTGCTAATTTTATTTAATGAGGATTACCAATGTATAATTATGGTTTTTAACTTACCGAGAGCATGTGTGTGAGTGCGGAATGCGAACGGGTGAATCACCTTGTCTTCTTCAATGGTGCAAGCTGTCTCCATGTGTTCCACTTTGTTGGGCGCCACCATTCCGCCCGTGCCGAGGAGAATCACACCGGCTTGACGGGGCATGCTGAAAAATATTTGAAAAATAGCATTCGTATTTATATTAACAAATAAAAATTTACATCTTTTCAAGTAGTTTCATTAAAATATAAGTATTTCTCCCTATATGCCATGTTCTATTGGTCTAGTTGCCCTTTTAAGTGGATCTTGGATCATGGTGCCAGCGAACCCTGAATAAATCGAGGCAAAATGCTCGGAGAAAGAGTCATACATCAGAAAATCATGCAGAAGCATTTACATTAGTTACAACAGGTATCACAAACAATAAATATTTATAATGTAATTTCCATATTGCGGTTGAATAAAATGAATAACACAATGACGAAGACTTGAATAATACGATATAAATAAATATCCTTGGACATTATTCACATAGCGCCATCTAGGCCAAGCTAAACAAAGCTTGTATACCTGTCCAATAAGAGTTCCAAACACGTAAATAAAGTATCAGCCTATTTGATATTTGACGAGCCATTTGGTCGAGAAGTCGGCTATTACACCAAAGGTCGCGGGTTCGATCACCGCACGGTACAAACATTTGTGTGCATGAACATGTCTGTTTGTATCGGTCTGGGTATTGTGTTTCTATGTATAATATGTATGTATTTACAAAAAAAAGTATAAAAGTAATGTTTATCCTAAATGGCGCTGTGTGAATAATGTCCACGGATATATTTAATTTATTTATTTATTTTTAATGTTCCAATGGAGAGAAAAGGCTTCCACTATTGCAATCAAGTTATCGCTACAATAATTGATTCTGAAGAAGACCGCATAGTTGTTTAACATCAGGCAAGACATTGTGGTCAAGTGCTAGCTTAGTCCAAAAAAAAAGAGGCTAAATCACCACGCTTTCTAAATGAGGACTGATGATCACAAACCCAAACTGAGTTCGAAAAATTAGACTAGGAAATTATGATTCTTTAGCGGCCGCCCGCGGTTTCACCCGCGTTGTTCCCGTTCCTGTGGGAATTGATCAAAATCCTTTCTTAGCGTAGGCATCCCTACGTCATAACATCTACCTGCATGCCAAATTTCAGCCCGATCCGTCCAGTGGTTTGGGCTGTGCGTTGATAGATATCTATGTCAATCAGTCAGTCAGTCAGTCACCTTTGAGTTTTATATTTATGATTCATTACAAAATAATGTATAATACTCACGGTTGCTTAGTGTATTTGATGAAAACGCCAGAGTTGTCGGTTTTGTCCTCTGAAATAATTAATAAAACAATTTATAGCTTATCTAGAAAATTGGCTGTTTTATGTGCATTTAAGTAAATTCATGCATCATAAATAGCTTTATCGGTAATTTGAGATGCGTATGTAAATTAAAATTAACCGGATAGAATTTAACAATCTGTAACACAATATATCAGAATAAAATTCATGTGAAGTTTTTCGGTATAATAAAAGCCAACAACAGTAACTAAAAAACGGATGGAACGGAACGGAAAGAGTAATTGAGAAATCATTCATGAATCACACAATAAATGTTATCCATTTATGTAGACTTCCGCTAAAGGGAGTAAACATCACGAATATATAAAAAATTCCGCTATTATATTGTATACGTTTACAATACTCGGACATTCAGCATAAAAAAACAAAATAACATAATATGATAATATTTACACATTCCGTCTTCTCTACATCATGGGTCAATACAGCGTATTATTTACATTTCAAACATTCTGTTAGTAAATAACTAATTGCTTATACAAATAAACATTTTCATCGTGCATGGCATGATGTTCGAGACACAAAAGACGGTGTGTAATTTAACCATTTCTTTAAGCTAGATCACTTGGCATTCAAGCCGCCTGCTGGTAAGCGGCCACTGCGGCCTAATCTATTGAGGGGCATCTCACCAGGAAGCGTCACTAAATGTGCTTTCTAATGTAAAAGTAAAAAAAATAATACTCACGAGGGAAACGGTGCATGTAATGTATCTGCAAGACGAGGTACTTGATGCTCGAGTCTCTGCCAATAAGGAAACCTACGTCCTTAGGTAGCTGCAGACTTGGCGCATCTCGGGCCCACGCGTACACGATCTGAAGAAAAATATTATAATTTAAAATAGTTATTTATGTGACTGTTGCATAATGAGGGTCATTAAAATACGAATGTGGTTTTATGAAACGAACGAAGTGAGTTTCATAAAAGGATCACATGAGTATTTTAATGCCTAATTATGTACAGTCACATACATAACTTTATCGTCATTCATACGATAAATGTCTATTTTAAAGTCAGGATCGATGTGAAACCGCGTGGAATATAATCCGTAGTACCAGGAGAGCATAGAAGAACAAGAAGCTAGGCTAGCTCGCGTCTTTCAAACTCTTTGATTTAATGAATAGTTACGCTGCGGTTATGCTCTCCTGGTACCTTTGAAAATACATCAAGATGTTTTGCTTACATATGTTAGCTTCAAATCCATTAATTTTTACTTTTTAACCGACTTCAAAAAAGGAGGAGGTTCTATGTTCGACTGTATGTATTTTTTTTTTTTTTTTTTTTTTTATGTATGTCCGTCGATTTCTCCGTCAATTGTGGACCGATTTAAATAATTCTTTTTTTATTTGAAAGTGCATAGTTCCGAAGTGGTCCCATTGTCACCATGTCAGGATCTGATGATGGGATCCCGGGAAAATCAAGGGCAAACCTCAAATTTTATAGGCGCACACTACGCGTTACTTGTTTTTTCTGAAGCCATTTAAGTTTTTGCGTCCTAAAGACATCACTTTATGTTGATGAGCTGATGATGGAAGGTACAACTCCTTAACGGTTAGGAGTTAGGGGATAATTCTTTCAGTATTGTAAGAATATGTGGACCGTTATTTGTATTTCATGTACTTTTGCAGCTAAGCTGATGATGGAAGGTACAACTCCTTAACGGTTAGGAGTTAGGGGATAATTATTTCAGTGTTGTAGGAATATGTGGACCGTTAGTTGTATTTCATGTACTTTTGCAGCTAAGCTGATGATGGAAGGTACAACTATGATGATGGAAGCTAAAGGGTACGACTTCTTAATTCTTATGTCCCTCTTGCGGGCTGCATCTTTAGTTGGTCTACTGAATGGTGCTGAACACTTAATGAATACCTAATATTGTCAAATAATACAATTCTACTATTTTACTCGTATTTTCGTTATCAATATTATGAGAGAGTTTTACTCACTCCTACGTATTATTTACACTAAAAATAGAAAAATAAACAAACTTTTTAAAAAAAAAATTAAACCGACTTCAAAAAAAAAAAACAAAAAAAAAAACTACCTTAAAACACTGAAAAGCAAAAAATAATTTTAATAAGACATTCATCAAATGCGCTTATTGTCTAAGCCTATTAATAACATTAAATTGTATTTACGTGCTAATTAGGTACCTACTAATCTGTTTGAAGTCGGTGCCAAGCCAAAGGTAATGAAAAATGATACATACCTAATAATTTATGTATTATACAGGGTTACAAATAATCCGCGGACGTAGGTACGTAGTCTGGGTACCTACTATTTGGCTTGGCACCGACTTCAAACAGATTAGTAGGTACCTAATTAGCACGTAAATACAATTTAATGTTATTAATAGGCTTAGACAATAAGCGCATTTGATGAATGTCTTATTAAAATTATTTTTTGCTTTTCAGTGTTTTAAGGTAGTTTTTTTTTTTTTGAAGTCGGTTTAATTAAGAAGACGTTCGAAATTTGAACGTAATTAAAGTATCGGTTACCGATACTAAAATGTAAACATTACGATGCAGCCACAGATACTTATATCTAAATGTAGGGCGTTTGCTCATCGCTCCTGACTATAAAATAGACATATTATGGTATGATGGATGTAGATAAAATACATTAAGTACGAATGCGTGCGTGGCTAAATCATGCTAAGTACAGACGTGCCTCTTTCGCAAGATACGAGTAGGTATAGGACTTCTGTTGGGCAGGCAGGCACGCAACCCACCTGATGGTATCACTGATCATTTAACAAACACAGACCCAAAGTGGTTATATGGCCTTTATTGTCTTTTAAGTAAGTATTAGATTATTAATATCCCATTGCAAGGCAATGGCCTTTATAATTGAAATAAAGTCATCCCTACAATGATAAGTACTTACTAGCTTAAGCACCACCCATGCCAAATGCGGAGTGATGATCACAAACCCGAGCTGCCTTATAAAAAACTGACACAAATTTTGCTTGATCTGGGAAACCAATCCCGAGATCACGGCCAGGTAATAAGCCCAAAGAAGCGTCCCTACCTTACATGGTCAAAGCACTATAGATTTTTCTTACACTAGCTCAGTTGGCAAATAGACACGCACGCAGCCCACCTGTTGGTTTAAGCGGCCACATGCGGCCTATTCCACTGAGGGACACTTCGCCTGGTAGCGTCGCTTAATGTGCTGCCAGACTGTAGGCTCATCTGATCTTCGAGCCTCTGATTTCAAGTACCTATAGGTACTGGCTCCCACAAGTCCCACATCAATATTGCCGGAAAACAGCCAGAACTGATACGGCGGCCAGATTGTTTGCCAAATCATAGACCAACGAGGCGTTTTCAAGCTTGCAAAAACTATATTACGCAAGCAATCGATTAAATTCGATCGGGGACACACGCGTATTTTGTAATACGTCTGTAGCGCCAATCGATAGATAAGCAACAAAGCCTTCCACGTTCAAGGTTCAATATACATAGTTAGTTATTCCATTTGCTAACCTGTAAACTTACTAAAGAAACTGCAGGCTTATAACTATCGATGATTATCTTTGCAGTAAAAACTATAGAACGAAGGAGGAAATGCAATGATGCATAGGATAGTCTGAGCCGAGAATAAAACTGACGCAAGATAAAAAGATAATAGTATGAGATCCCACTGCATGATTCTGCAGGTATCTGTTTTTTCGATGCAACTTATTTTAAATGAATGATATGGATGTATGCAATGGATTAGGGATTGCCTATAAAAAATTGGCAGAAAGTAAAAAAAAAAATTGTATTATTAATTCGCTAATTTATTACTTGTAACTATATGTTTTTTAATGAATTTTTCGACATTGGAAAGGTAATGATGTCACAAATTGAAAAAAATATGGTTGCCAGCTCTCAGTCAGCCGCAACGTAGGGTTGCCAGCTGTTAACAGTTTTATCAGTTTACACTCACCTGTTTTATTTTTTTTCAATTTGTGAGATTATTATCTTTCAAATGTCGTAAAATTGATTAAAAAACATATGGTTGCCTTTTATACTAGCGAATTAATAATACCAAAAAAAATTTTTTTTTACTTGCGGCTAATTTTTTATACTCAATCTATCCTTAATCCATTACATACTTCCTTAACATTCATTTAAATTTAGTTGTATCAAAAAAACAGATACCTGCAGAATTGAGCAGTGGGATCTTAGACCATAACTATCATTTTACTGATTGGTCAAAATAATGTCGTCTTTAGTACATAATCACATTGCATAAGCCACTATACTAAACTCTTTCTCGCAGCCAGAACATAATACATTTTATACTTTTTCGCGTTTTATTACTCCGACTGCCACGAGTCTTTGCGTTTAGTATACCTAATTGGTTACAAAAATATATGCACATAGAGAACTATTATATCTATAAATGAAACCTTTGTAATGCAATATCATTGGGTTCCCTGCAATTGTAATACAGTATTTCTAATATACCTACCGGCAAACTTCTAGACCATCGGTCGACGGAGTGGGGAAATTTTGCGACTCCCGCGCGCCCTATTGGTCAGAGTACGCTTCTGACCAATAACTGTTCTGCCAATCCCCACCCGATTTCAAGAAGTTTGCCGGGTCTTGTAGCTGTCTTTATATTTACCTGGGAACCAGAGCGACAGGGGCTAGCCGTGTTGTATTGGTCGTCGATGTCATTGCTCTGCATCTCACCACAACTCCTACAAAATTAGCGATACAAGTATAGAATCAGACCACTACAGGGCTCTCCACCATTAATATTTAGTCTTCATCACAATGATGGGTAGTTACTGGCTTAATCACCACTCTTGATCACAATACTGAGCTGTGTTCGAAACTTACGACAAAATTTATTTCACTACCCGGGAATCGAACACAGGATACCGAGATAATGGTCCAGACTCCAGTACGTAACTCTCCAGAAGTTCAGACTATGGAGGCGTTTAAATCAGTTGGTAAACGTTAGTGGGCGTAAACACGCCTGGATGTTTAAACTTCAAAGTTAGAAACATAATTATTAACTATAAATCAACGAAATCAACAATGACGTTCAATATAAAACTAGACACCCAATCTCTAAGAAAAAATCCTCAAAAAACGTCCGAGTGGCTTTGACACTGATGACATTAACACATTCGTTCAAATTAACACCTTATCTCGTGGCATTTAGTGTTTAATGTCAATTGTATACAACTAAACGAAAACTCTGCCCAATACTCGGGTGGGCAGACTTTTGCTTCGGACAATATTTGAGCGTGATTGTGAGTCTAGTTTTTTAATTGTATGTCATTGGAAATCAATCATAAATATTCGACTTACCTAAATAAAATCAAATTATCGTAAAGGTCACAGAAACTCGTAAAATCAAGGCAGAGTTGCATTTTCAACGCCATAATTATCCTAATTCCTACTTAATATTATAAATGCGAAAGTTTGGATGTTTGTTACTCAATCACGCCTAAACGGCTGAACGGATTGAGATGAAATTTGGCACACGTATAGTTTATAACCCGGATTAGGACATAGGCTATAAAATTCCTACGGGAAACGTCTCATTTCCGCGGGATAATTGAAAAAAGAAATTACACGCGAGTGAAACCGCGGGCAGAAAGCCAGTATATTCTCAACCACTAGGTGCCTCAAA
Organism: Mecyna flavalis; assembly: GCA_949319885.1. Classification (NCBI taxonomy): domain Eukaryota; kingdom Metazoa; phylum Arthropoda; class Insecta; order Lepidoptera; family Crambidae; genus Mecyna; species Mecyna flavalis. The sequence goes on from OX439426.1 coordinate 17,631,365, forward strand.
GTAATTCATAAGTTACTTATCTCGCGATCCTCGCATAATATATGTACCTCGAGAGAGTTCTTTTGTACTACAAATCTCGACCATAAAGTTCTATTACAGTGTGAACTACACTATTTTATCTATTTATAGTAAAGAAAGAAACCTACTCTGATTCTCTAGGTAGTAGGTAGTCCTATTAAATTACACTATCCTGCCTATCGCAAGGCAATTGTGTCAGGGACAATGCTTCTACAGACAAACCGATTCGCTCTTTTATGTACATTTTATATAAGACGGCTTTATTGATTTTAGCTTCCCCGGAGAATACAATGTTGGCGCTTTTGTATAAGGAAAATACCTACCTACATCTTTCGAGTTAAATATAACTTTCACAAGACTTAATTATTCTCGGATGGCCCAATTTAAATTCTCGATTGCAGTTTAATGCTTTTTGTTTCTGATATCCCTTTTTTTTCGGAGGAGAATGCATTTGTGCACCATAATCGCAGGCTAGCTAGACCCACGGCCGTGTGTGGGACTCAAGACTTAAGCGTCTACTACCCACTAAACTCCCCCGGTTTCCCCTTCACACCCGATTGGGACAGACCGGTGCCAGCCTTGTGGCTATTTACCAGCCCATCCCGTGTTTCTGATATCCGTTGGTAACTGAGCATTATCCTGGGATAAACAGCAGTCAATGTCCTCTTCCAATGTCTAGTCTATGTTTGTACCAAATTTCATCAAAATCGTTTCAATGATTTAGGCATGAACGGACAGGCGATACGAATATTAGTCTATTTTCGTATCAAAGACATATTTGGTAGACTTTTCCTGGCAATTTCTTCAAGACTGACAAGTATTTTTTTATGAAAGCGCGTTAACACATTGTAGGTACTCGTATCAATGTCAAAACAAGTCTTTCGGAACTCGAACATTATCGGTGCGTAAATTTAGCCACATATGATAATGACGCCTTTTGAAAATAACGTGAAACCGCTATTGAACACCAACATACAATTATTATTTAAACTCACCAAACTGGATCATCAGTGCCTGGCTCCGTACATCCGTATAACAACATGTGGTGAGCAGTGTGCATCGTAGCATTAGGTTCGAAACCCACTGGAAAAGTAAAAACAATTTTAAAATTGTATCAAACGCTGTCTTGCCTCTTGAAGATCAGACGCAGCCACGTACAGTACCGCAGCACATTAAGTAATGCATTTGTTCAAGTTCCCAAAATGAAGAAGGCCTTGGTGGCAGCTAACCAGTGGGTTTTAGGCAAGCTATTCAAGAGGCTGTCTCCCATGTTTCTTATTTTTATGGTAAAGACTGAAAATAATGAGGTTGAATATCTCTATAGTATCGTTGGCAACTGTGGTGCGAGACATGGTTGCTAATGGGAAAACGTGGGAGGCAACCGCCAGCGGAGAAAGCGCGGGAGGAGGATCTTCTTGCAGCGGCAAGCTCCACCCCACAGAGATCCATTGGACTAGAGACCGCAAGTACGTCAATTTGTATGAGAACCGACCGTGCCATATTTTTTGTACCTACTGTGACGTAACGAGCGCGATTTAGTGATGAGAAGTAGGGACACGCCCACTTCGTCTCGATTCTCGATTCGATTATAAAAATCACTACATAGTATAAAACACAAGTCGCTTCCTGTCTGTCTGTCCCTATGTATGCTTAGATCTTTAAAACTACGCTACGGATTTTGATGCGGTTTTTTTTAATGGATAAAGTGATTCAAGAGGAATGTTTATATGTATAAAACATGCATAATATAGTAGAGAAACACTGATAATTTTAGAGGTTTCTTATGTGAGGTCGTAAATTAACACATTTTTTGCGCTTACATTGCAAACGCTGGCTAAACCCTACGAGATAGATCAAAATAATGTACTACATTATTGAAACCATGACAATGAGATTTTTTAAGAAATTCATGTAGTTCTTTCTGTAATACAATCTAAGATGTATTGAGATGGTACACTGATAATACACCATTTTACTAAAAATAATGCATCATAGGTATTATGTATGTAATCTAACATTACAAATTAATACTTAATAGTGAAAAATATAATATGCTTTCCAAAAATATACCACATTTATTACCAATTGACTCACATATTCATTGTCATAGTTGACTACAATAACATCCATTTCTTTTAATGTACATTGTGCTTGAAATCTTGTTGATATTTTAACAGTTTAGTTTGTAATTTTCCTTTTTTTTTATTTTATTTTGCTTCATGAGTCAACTCTGTGAAAAGGCTAGTGTTGTTTTCACATTGTGAAGCTTGCTTTCACAATTTAACTGTTCCACAGTTACAAATTTCATGGTCGTACCTACTTTGGAGAGTCTTGGTTTTTTCCAAAAACATCCTCTTAAGTGCAAGAAGGTTCTTCTGTGCAACGGTGGGTCCAAAGGGGAAATGCACTGCATGTTTACAACTACCAGCTGTAGATGCACAGTCCAAGAACTTACAGCTGATACCTAAGTTCACCTTTATTCTGGTCTATTTATATCTGACTCGCGACGCAGTTGCACATAATTATCCAATGACATCATACATCCATCCCCAGACAAACCTGCAAAAGTAAACAAATTATTGATTAAGTTCACGAAACTGCGCGTAAAGTTCTTGCTTGCTGTGGAAGTTCATAATTATTTCACTTTCTCATGATGTATAAGTTACCACTAAAGTGATTATTATACTTACTTTCACATTTTTTATCGGAATTATTTTCGAAAAATAAGCCGACCATGATTTCGTCTACTTGGGGCAGGTTTCTGCTGTTTGCTTTTACGAAATCGTTTTCCATAGTAAAAGTACTTCACCGAATTTGTGTAATTTTGCAAATAAATCACAATAACAATGGATAAATAGGAAAATGCTATTAAAACGATACGAGAGCATAAAATCACAACTAGGCGCAAGGAGGTAAACGAGGATGTGAGGCACGTGACGTGATTTTAATTTACTAATTTATAAATAAATAAATTATTATTTTTAACTAATGTTAATAAATATCCATTTTTAAACTCGTCTTAATTTATACGCCGGTTGACAGTACCTAATGTAACCTAATTGTCACTTTATGCTTGATTTTATTTTTCACATTGTCAAATAGCCTATTATCATTCCTGCTTCCAAAATCGACTAGGTACCTTTAATCGATTTTAATACATTATGTGTATGATGCATAGAACGAACATCACTAAACGCTGTATTTGGCTAAAAACGCCTGTGCCACGAAACTTAAACGATATGCGAAAGTACCGCCTTGTTTGATATTCATTGCTTATAAAGCACGCAATACAATTGGAAGGCCAGTATAAAATACGCAATGTATTACGAAATTGCGATTCACGCGTCTTAAGCATTATTTACATAATTGTTTTCTCAAAATTGATAAATAATTCATTTTAAAATAAATTACGCGTATTCAGATAACAAAATGACTTACCGATGAAAGGAAACATCTTTGTTTTGTGGAGTAATCTTTTTGGTATTGTTTTTGCAGCTTAAAATAGCACAAATCGTCATTTTTTGCTATTTCGTCTGACGTCTAACAAGGGGAACGGTCGCGCGGGACTAAAGCTAAGAATCGGCACATTCAGTACGATGGACTGAAGCTGGGCACGCGAAGTAGCTACACTGGCGGGCTCTAGTCCAATAGATCTCTGTGCTCCACCCATTGGCTGTTTAGTGAGGAGTGTAGACGTGCAACATTTTTTAGACTGGTTTCAGAGTCACGCTGACAAGCATGCGAACAGCGAGCGTATCAGCAAGTACCTATCGCTATTCTTGTAAGATAGCGACGATTTGAACTGCAAAGAAAACCGGCAGTGTATAACGCTACGCCGGCTACGCGCGTTCCGCCACGTTACTCTGAAACCAGCCTTACAGAGAAGAATTCGTTGAGGCACAATAACCGCGGGCTAGCTAGACCTGGGGTCGTTTTTAGGACTCGGGATCCTGGTTTCCCCTTCTGAATACCGAGACCTGATGCAGTAGGCGGGGTTTGCGCCTAAGGAGAAGCCTATTTTGATCGGACATAGCTTAGACTTTAGACTACCCTCGTACGTAGGTAGGGCACTCGCAGGCTAGAGAAGACCCACATAAGTCTTCGGCGCCAAGCCTTGCTACATACATATATCACAAAACACATGTAAAATAGTCACAAAACAATTCATCTCTGTCTGATGAGATCATCCATCTGAAAACAGTTTTATAAACGGTAACATAATTTACATATCTTCATGAATAAGCCAAGCCAATTCTTACCTATGTAATAATTGTTTCGTGGAGATATCCGTATCGGCGTACAGAGGTATAACTCATCCTGTAAACAAAATATGTGACATTAGTAATAAGAAGTTGGGAAGTGAAACATACTTAATGTTCTTCCATTTTGTTACAGTAATGCAACATTATTTACAAATGAGATGTTGATACCACTTTGTTCTTAATTTCTTAAAACCAAATTAAAGCAAGGTGTTTGAACTCATATTTCTCCAAAAAGTTTTTTTTATTTCTTTATATTTCTAACCAGCCTGCCCACTCCGGCTTTGCACTTTAGTGAAAATTATCATTTTAATATAAAATGCAACATTATAAAAATATCTATTTTTTGTCATCTTCCTACTATAACATTATGTTAATAAAACTTTATAAATCATCATCAAAATCATCTTTTATGTGAAACATAAAATTCATCATCATCAGCCTATATACATTCCCACTGCTGGGGCATAGGCCTTATCATAAGTGTGAGATAGTGTGGGCCATAGATACTTCACCACCCGTGGGAGTAACTATTTAGTAATCTGTGAAGCGGGCCCATTGCAGGTTAATTGAGAAATGTAAAATTATATAAAGGAAAAATATATAAATTAGGGCAATATTAGTCTTTATAGTAACCATAATTATGATGATTAGTATAATATCCAAGATTTTTTTTTTTTTTTATTTATTTATTTTAGGAAGACCAAGATTTACATAACTTGTGTATGTTAACAAAAATGGTAGTTACAGAAATCACTAATAGGTCCTCACATATTACATATTGACAAAAGCAAAAGGTCAAAACTACACAAGCCTCTTAGTTAAAAAAAAAATGTTTGTGGTCACGGTTGTCAAAATTCACCAGGGAGTATAATTATATAATTATGGCGATAAATTATCACTGATAATGAATCCAACAAAACCTCAGAAATTTTGTTATTAATCTTTATTATACTGTAAAACTTCTCACAAGCCAAAATTAAATGGCTCATGGCAACTATTTGGTCATAATCTTGAATTAGACGTATTATTTTCCTTGATTGAATTTGAAATTTTGTTTTTATTATAAACTTGTTTTCTTATAAATGTTTTTCATTACCGATACAATATGGCTGTAGGTCACCATCAAACGAAGTTTCTGACCGACCATGGACCATGGAAGATTTTTGAGGTGCTAAAACTCCGGAAATTACCCAGAACTCACTAAACTGATCCTCACTGGATTTGAGAAGGATTCAACAGCTTTATTTTCATTAGCATTACCCCAACCAAGTGTCTTATTTTAGGTAAGATCATGTAGATAACGTTGGATCAAAATATAATATTTCAATATCCTTCAGTAGTGAAATTACTGTGTATGAGACCTAATAACTATTTGTCTCGGAGTAGCAGGTGCAAGGTGGTGCCAGACAGTAACTGCTTAGTTACTGTTTGGCACTGAACTGTCTAAGAGCAGACGTGGCGCTTACCATCAGGTGTACGATCTGCTTGTCTTGTTACACATTGCAATAAAAAAGAAATCTTTTATTCAAATGAACAATAGTGTCCTCACAAGGCTTCATCTAAAAAAGAAATAATAGCTTTCTATTAATAAACTCCATTGACATTGATCACACCCACACAGTAAGGTGCTTACTTATAACACACCTACACCAGCTCATATCAAGTGAATCGGTCCTGTGATAAAAATCCAATAATTTTTATGAAAACACTTCAAATACTAATTATGTTTATCAGATTGTCGCTTGAGTGGCTTAATCATATTATGAAGTTGGGAAAGAGTAGATCTAGACAACTTAAATTTTGTTTTATTGCTTAACCACTCAACGCCGAACCGGCACTCGGGTGCCGCTTAACAATAGATTTTCTATTGTGTCTGGTGTTCCGGGGCTAGAAGGATTAAATAAATATTCTCTAACAAGAAAACTTCTTGAGGCCTTCTTACAAGGGTTTGCGGATTCTTTGGTACAGAAAAAGTAAATCTGAGGTGGATAGCTATTTTTTAATGCCGTATTATGCTACATGATAAGACAAGTAACAGATATAAAACAATATTCAAATTACTCTTTTACTCTTAAACAAACAAAATCTGGAAACAGTTAATTAATATAACAGACTAAGTAATTACAATTAAAAAATAATTTACAGATAATTAAAATGATGTATGCATCGTTAACTTTTGCATACAAAACATAAGTAATGAGAGACAAAAAAAGACAAAAATAATGTAACTTGAACTTGGAATACTTCTAAGGAATACTTACTCTGTGTGGCCAAACATTTGGCATGAGAAAATCATACGTATCCACTTCAAGAGAGCACACGTAGCTACAATAAACCGTCACGAGGAAGGGAAGAATCAAATTATTCATGTTTTTAGTAAATAAATTAACTCGTTAACTCAAGAAATTGACATGAACTGCTGAAATCTCCCGCGGTTATTCCCGCCACAACGATCGCACAAGTTGAAAAGTACAGCACTGATAAGTTAATATTATAATTTGCAGTAAATATTACAGAAAGCGCGACACTCGCTTATCAGCATCAATTTGTGTTTGAAGAGACGGGAGACGAATGTTTGTGTACCTTTTTACCACATCACATCATTTTCGATGGATCGATCGATACAAGAAACTAACGTCATACCGGGGTTGCCAGCGTTTTAAACTTCCTTGGATTAAAGGATTTAGAAGGCATGTAATGTTTCTCTGAACTATTGACTAATAATAATAATAATAATAAAGTGCGTAGGGATGTGACGACCCCATCGCCCACTGGTTTACCAGTGCAGTTAGTCTCCGCAGGGCAGCTTGTGGCAAGCTGTTGGTGTGTGGCGACACCACGGACCCGAGACCTCCCGGGGGAACTTACCATCTTATCCCCCCACCTCTGGCTTGCCTTAGTTGGCTGTCCAGAGTGGAGCGCAAGAGCTATATGCTCGAAAGGGTGGAAGTGCTCAACCTGCGTAATAACGGGGAACGGCTGACCGGATTACCGCGATCCAGAAACCGGTGCACACCTCTCCGCAACCCTTAGCCGACCACGCCGGTGTTGCGCCCGTGCTGCCCGCGACCCTAGTGGCCGCGCTGAGTGGTGGCTGTTTTCGGGGGCCCATCTAGTGGGAGGCGAGTCACCGTCTGCCAGGATAATCAAGATGAGACATTTGATATGGCAGGCGTCCCGCTGTCTCATCAATAGCCCAGCAACCAGTCCAGCAATCACTTTACCATAGACCCGAATTAGTTTCCCTTCACTCTGCAATAGTCCCTGCACTTAGCTGGCGCTGTCTTTGGCTGTATCTTTTCATAGTATAGGCAGAGATAGTGCCAGCTAGGTGTATGTATCCCACAATATAATATCGTATCTCAAAGGGGCCTCTTCGTGTTGGATCTGTATCCCCACGTACGCCTTCCAAAAGGACCGGCCTCCGGGCCGTGATATCCCGAAGGAGAGATACAATAATAATAACAATAATGTACCGAATTAGCTCTGGTATTTCGAGAGACATAAAACTTATAAAAAAACATAATAATAATAATAAAAACTGTTTATTAGGTCAAATCAACATACATCTACAAAATACTTTATTAATATTGGCAAAGTTTATGTATGTAGGTACATACCTAATCATTAAAAAAAAAGTTACATAATAAGTTTCAAACACAAAATATTTTAGTAAACGTAACGTGACTTCGAAAAATATCTTTTACTTAAATCTAAATAATATGAGCTTTCAGCTTTTTATTTTTATTTCTCAACTGACCATATTGTGCAGAAATGTTATAATTATTTTTAAAGAATAATAATTAAACTCATCAATAACTTGCTGACGTTAGATGCAATAATGGGTAATTTTGTTTTTGAGTAAATATCCCCAATGTCTCCTACGTTCAGAAACCGACATAATTATTTAACTGTCAAAAAGAAATGACCTTGTGTCAACAAGACCGTCAAGCAAGCACAGTAAGTCACGTAGTTAGTGGTTTGTTGAGTTTCAACTAGATGGCTCTGCTCGTATATGTTTGTTGGTTTTTATTCATTTACTTTCAATAAACTAGATGGTGCTTAAGACAAAAAATATAATTATTCATTTTGAAAAGTAAGGTAAATTATTTTTTTGTTTCTGATTACACAATTTAGTCTGGTACAATTTTGGAGTCACTACAGCTCCTGGAGATACGACCACGACCTCCCTGCCAAAAAGTGAAACACAAGAGAAGAAGGACAATTTTGGATTTTAATTTCAACATATTAAAGTACCTAATATCGAAGCTCTAACTTTGCCATTTTAGATGAAAAGCTGAAACTGGTGCTAAAATTTTTGTTAAAGACTCCGTAATAAAATACTAAAAATGCAGGGTCGTGAGTCACCGGGGTCATACGAAAAAAAAAATGGAAAAGGGTGTAAAAATTACTTTTTCCTGAAAATCTCGAAAACTAACAAAAATATGAGAAAAAGTTTCAGACAAAAGATGTAGAGAATTATTTTGCCTACAGAAAAGGTTATTATCAATTTACGCGTATCGCGCACCGTTTGCTAGGAAATCGAGTACATAGTGCACTTATTGATGTTGAACCAAATCAATAAAAATTAGACGGAAAATTTGGGGTTATCGAAGAAGAATGACACCCGTTTCAGCTTTTCATCTAAAATGGCAAAGTTAGAGCTTCGTTGGCTGGACTACTAAGTAGGTAGGTTACGTACCTACATTACTTAGAGGTTGTTATAAGTTATTTTATGTAGGTAAAATGGAAATTCCATGTTGAGATAACTTTGTTCGACACCTAAAAACTGTCAACACCGTTCCCCTCTTTCAAGTAGCTTTAGTTTAGAAATATAAAGTGACGTCATATTGAACGTCATTGGTGACGTCATATATTTATTTACGTACGAGTCCCTTAAAAGGAGTTTTTAGTTCAGCAGACACGCACAAAGCCCACTTGATGGTTAGCGGCCACTGCGGCCTATTCTATTGAGGGAAACTTTTTTTCGTTGCTCTGTGGAAATGCCGCCTGCTCCGGTTGCTCCTGAAAAGACGCGTACCGGCCTCGCCACGATTTGCACGGTACCCTGAAGCACACCTTCCGATGGGGTTACGGAAAGGAAGTGTTGGGCTGTCCCCCAGAATTAGAACCTGGCGGGCCTACCAACTAAAACTACAGTGGCTCTCCTACCCGCATTTTGAAGAGGAATCCCGGAATCTACAAAGTTATGTCCCGGAAAAATTAACTCAATCACACTGCAGGCTCTTTTGATCTAAGCATTACATTTAATTTTAATGGTACCTCCTTTAAAAACACTTGACTTCAATACCTATTATGTAGTAAATAAGTCGGTTTTTTTGCTCAAATCAGAGAAATGAGGAACCATAAGCCCCATTTGAGAGATTTCTTGAAAGAGTAAATAATAATTCCGTGTTTCTGTTTCATAACACACAATGTAGGTATCTTCAGAACTATCAGGCACATTTGTTATCCTAATCGATCGTACATTCTTATACATACAAACCGATGAGGACAAATATGAGTTGTTTTGTTAGTAAGCACACGACACATGTTATTGAACAAGTTGTTCAAATATGAACCTTATCTCTTTAACTTAAGGGTATTGGCCGGTCTTTGTTGACTTCTTAATTGAAGGGTCGGAAAGTCCAGAGTAGGGTTCACTGGCAAAGGCGTTCATGGAAACGACGTTTAATTGACGTTTTACATAACATAGATTACGTACAATATTATAGGTACTACCTACCTATTATGTAGCTATTATAAGAAGTATGTAGTAAAGATCTACTTTAACTTTTATCGATTGAATTTTTACTATTGAAATTTTCAAATCAGTTCAGTAGTTTCGATGACCAAATATTTTTTCTGTTTCGACTACATATTAAAATACTAATATTTTAGTACATACATAGTCGATTATAATTTTTTTGTAAGTATCATTCTTTTCAAATACCATGCAACCTTTTTTGGATCAATAAAAACGCTAGCAGCATAATAAATTTCCATTTTGACATTAATAAAAAGAAAATAATTGTTTCTTTTTCCTTTATAGGCGTTTAGATTTTTTTTTCTAAAGAATCTAGCCAGCATCAAATGAAAAATTTGCATAATAACCTACTTGGTTTTTTCAATGTAGGGGAGGGAGGGGGAATAGCGCTCACTGGGTAATGGCGCTCACCTCTATAACTCTGTCAAAATGGAACGTAACAACAAACCACGCCGCGTGAAGCGCGAGGGGATGGGACCTCTAACAGACAGCGATGCAAACGGGCAATCAGCTCGCGTCATGTGACCGTGAAGTGCGTTTCTTCGTTTGCGGCCGCGCTGATCTAATTTTTGGTTACGTGTTTTTTGCCGGTAAGTCCAATACCTTAATGTTTATTTGATTATTAATTTTACTTTTCTGATAGTAAAACTATTATATTTTGTGATAATGCAATAAATACTCAACAACTGTGTATGACTTTTTTTAAATCTCAAATTAATTACAAAAAGACCGCCTGGGGTTATACCGCTCATCTGAGCGCCATCCTCTTGCTTGGTGACTTATTTTCTTATTGTTGTAGATATGCCAAAAAATCTTCAAAGGATCTCCGCTAAAGCGGCTTGGAGTGAAGAATTTGGAAAAAATAACGAGTTGGTGGTATTGCTGCACCATCTTATTGTTAAATTGAAAAAGGATAATCTTACATACAAATGGCGATAATTGATACTTATTTGTGATTGTAGACTTTACTTTTATCGGATAAGGTTGATCTCAATAATATTTCTATGATTAAAATGTATCTTATTTGTAAAAACATGTTTGAGCGGCATTACCCAACGTCAGGGGCAATGCCGCTCAAACGTGTTTTTTTTAAATGTTTTCCTACTACTAGTAGATCAAAGATATATGCTTTTGTTGTTGAAATGTTGATTACTCTATAATTAAAGACTTTGTTACTTTTTTTTAATTTTGATTTATAATAAATAATTAAAAAAATATACCATGTTTTCCTTAAGTGAACGCCATTCCCCCGCCTTACCCTAACTGGCATCAGAGTTATTATATAATTTGAGAGCAATAAAAAGCAAATTAAATATATTTTTTTCTTTAATGGCGTAAACTATAGATTTTTTCTGAATCATTTAGCCAGCATTAAATTTTTAAAAACATATTAACCTGCTTGGTTATTAATTTGATGTAACCTCTCTGGTTATTTTGTTATTTAAAGTAGCACTGGCAATAGTGCCACAAAAGTTTTACAATAATAAAAAGTAAATTAAAAGTTTTGTTTTTCTTTTAAGCGTTTCGAATTCTTCTGACAGTTTTTTCCTAGCGTTTTCTGTGACACTGCCGGCTAGGTATTCTTTGAAAAGGTCGTTGCTATTACGTTTCTTCATTTATCTTGACTATCTATTTACGCAGTCTATATAGTTATCAAGTAATTTCTTTTTTCAAATATCTTCCTCACACGTTTCCGGGATAAAAAGTACCCTATGTTCACCGGGGATAGTGTAGCTTTCGAACAGTGAAAGAATTATTCAAATCGGTTTAGTATTTTCGGAGCCTATTCAATACAAAAAAATAAACAAACAAACAATCAAATCTTTCCTATTCATAATATTAGTATAGATAATGCCCTTTAACTCCTTAAAATTGTTTTTAATTTTATTGCTTAGAGAATATAGAGATTCAAAGGCTATATTAGTCAATCCTGCATCGGCGCTTTTCTTTTTCTACAAAAACAAAGCAAAGGTATTCGCTCAACGCTGCCCCACTCACAGGCAAGGTCGCACGTGAACGTATTACGATCGTGATGTACGGCTCGATACATGGCCGTGCGTGATTTGTGTGCGAACGGCCTAATGCCACAGACTTTATATGGGCAGAAACAGAAGGATCAGATGATTTAAAGCGTGCACTTGGAAGCAAGGTAAGCTCTACTGAGCAATAAATGATTTGCGGAATAAGGGATCAAGTGGCTAATCTCAACGATAAAAGAGTGAACCCACATGGAGTATTTCCTTATTTCCTGACCTCCTCGTAGACTACCGGCGCCCTGAGTGTACCAATTAAACCCTCCAGGATACTCCCTCGCTGCCTAAAGAGGGGCTGTGGAAAACAATGATAGAAAGCCTCGATGACTTTCGTAGTCTAGGTAGACATCCATATAACGGGGTCCACATTGTAAGAGGTGGGCAGGTCGCCCTGAAGTGTCCCTGGTAGTAGGCATATGCAAGGCCCAGGGACGCTGCCGACGGCGATGGCGACCATTCGTACCATTTATTTCCGAAAATCATCTGTTAAAAAAGTCAGCTTGCCTATAAAATCATTATAAAGTGCTACGGTTTGACCATTCTGTATAATGTTATTCTTTGGACCATAAAGGGTATTCTTACTGCAGCCGGACGTAAAATAATGTCATTCCATATTTCTTTTTTCTCATAGCTGAAGGTAAAATTGATTTTGGCACGGGCTTCCTCTGAGTAATCATTAATTTAGTTTGTTTTGCTTAGACGAAGGAAAACTGGAAGTAAAGTAACTTAGTTTTGTTTTTCTTCTTACGCAATGAGTCAAAATAATCCTATTTAAATTCTAGTTATCTATAAAATTATTATTGCTAAGCCGTTAATAATTGCTTAAACATGAAAAGAACTCTGGCGCCGAAAATGTAAGTAATTATGTAATAGTCACTGAGATCGAATAGATTAATTTTTACACCGTCTGTTATTATTGAAAATTAAACTTAACATTAGAAATCTGTTTACAATTATTTTCATACTTATTTATAGAAGTACCTACTTTCAGAATAGCATGGTATTCCAAGCAAGATTGCATGTCTTTAAACAATAACAATAAAAATCTATCTAACAATGTACTCCCAATAAAAACAATGTTTTATACCCTAACGATAATGTAATCACTTCTTTTCCGAAGTTATCAATGTAAACCCGAATACTGAAACCAAACAACCTATTTATTGGCAGTTGAATTGAATGGAACATAAAATTTCCGCTGTTTCCCTAAGGCTATAAAAGTCACCCCAAAATAGGGTATAAGTCAAGAAAAAAATACTATTTTTGGCAAGGGAAAATAAAAAGTATCAATCTATTTAATGTTCCTCTGTAGGGCAAAGGCCATTCAGGGATGGGCTGGTCAATAGCCACAACGCTGGCACCGGCTCGTCTCAATAGGGTGTGAAGGGGAACCGGGGGAGTTTAGTGGGTAGTGGACGCTTTAGTCTCGAGTCCCACATACGGCCGCAGGTCTAGCTAGGAGTTATTCCTGTTTCGTCCCATTAAGTTTCGTCCCACATAAAAAAATCCTGTTTCGTCCCGAACAATATTCCTGTTTCGTCCCGAAACATAGCTAGCCTGCGGTTATGGTGCATAAACGCATTCTCCTCCGAAAAAAAAGAGCAAAGGGCATTATTGTAATCAAGTCATCGTCACAGTCTGGCTTAATCGCCACGCATAATACGACACAATTTTTTTATCATCGGCCTGTCGCAAAACTCGCAAACCATTGCTGGACAAAGGCCTCTCTGCTACGCACGCGCCACACTCGCCACTACGGGTTTACCTCCAGCATTTAACAACTCTGTAGATTCCTTTTTATAGATCTAGTCTACGTCTGTACCAAATTTCATCGAAATCGGTTCAGTGGTTTATGCAAGAAAGCGTGACTGAAAGACAGGGTCACTTTTGCATTTATAATAATAGTTTGGATTGAACTTGGCTTTCACATTTATGTTTTTTTTTATATTTGGACTAAGCCAGCACTTGACCACAAAGTTGCCTGACGTTAAACAACTATGCGGTCTACGATGGAGCGCGCTTGCTAAGGAAAAGCCCGTTAATTCTGGCCTTGAAGAACCCCAAGTTGTATTGTGTGAAAGACAGATCCCGGCATTCGGCATGTTTTCGATGGAAAATCTTTTCACTTGGACCAACCGCCATCTTCCCTTGAACAAGTCACGCGAAAAAAATCAAAATACCAACCGTTACATATCTACGAGTTGCAATCGGTGCATTCGGACCCCTGCGTGCCTCGATAAGCGGCCAATTCCTTTTTTATCAATAAAGGGAGACGACAAAGAATCCGAAGGGGACATGGATATGTGGAAACGCATGTTACTAAAGGTATCTATTTGTACGCAATTTTAACGTGAGGGTTCGTTGTATGTTTGGAATTTACGTGACTGTCCCAGAAAGATAATGTGTTTCAAGTGAAGGTAAATATTATAGACCATGTCCGTTAATAACTTATGTCAGCTTTGGGTGCGTTTTGTAAGGCCACAAATAATTGTTTTCCAAGGGGCACGCATGATGATCTACAACTCCTTAGTAAAATCGCATGGCGGATATTTTAGCGAAGTTGCAAAGGACTCAGGACTGTAGATATTATAAATAAACATTTATATTACCTAGAATTATTTTAGAAGAGAGAATACAGGTTTTTAAAAATTAGAGTTGGGTTAGAAAACTATGATTGCTTTGAACTTTTTGCATTTGTTTAACGTATTTTTTCAGCCGGCTTTGACATAAGTAGTGGTCGCTGTTTATACGTAAATAAAAAAACCATGAATGACATTGAAAAAAGGAAGTATTGTGATACAGCGCACCTAACTTTTATAAGGTTGTTTTCACTTATTGAATTCTGTCACGCAAGGTCACTTTAGGCGACGGACTAAAAAAAAAATACCCACCGTTCTTTTTTTTTCAAGTGACGATGACGTTAAGAGTTCAACATTAAAAAACTTACATAAACTAGTCAACATTTCTTTCTGCCCAACTTTTTAAAAACCTACATAATGGCCTGACAAATTCATACACTAGGTTAGCTTGATGATTTGCTGAACACCTAACATGATTGTGCATTTCAAAGTTTTCAGAAGAATTTGCATTTTTGGTTTATTTTCCACATAGTCAGACTATCTGAATTCTGGAGTGGCAGATTGTGGTAGCATTTTTTGCAAAAAGAAAATGATACCATCAAAATAATTATTGGTCTACTTTGCAAGAAAGTTCTTTGATTTTAATAACTAAATTAATCGCTAGTTTCTTCTCTTTCTCTCTACCCATTGACAAAAAAAAACCCTTCAGTTAAGGCATATTATAATGCAAACCGGACAATTTATGCCCCGTTCGCGTGGCTCGCGTGTCAGGGGGCAATTTTTGCCGCGAAAACATATGTCACCGAGGCTTAACTGGCAAACAGGGGTCAGTGGGTTAACTACTTTATTGTGGAGGACATTTGACAAATTTGTCGGCCGTAACTAGGCTGCGAGATAAAAAAAAGTGAAAACTTTTTCTGAGTGTTTTTTAATGAAGTTATCACGCACATAGGCGTTTTAGGGTTATTACTTTCGTGAGTTTTAATGCTTATGATTATCTTATTGTGATTTATAGGCGGAAACGTGAATGTTTGATTTAATGGGCAGAGCTTACGATGATGTATGAAAAATTATAAAAATAAAATTTGTAAATTCTTATTTTTACTGTTTTAACGTGGTTCATTCGATGAGTTTTTCAGTTCAGAGTCTGGAAGTTGGCGGTGTACAATACCCCCATGCTTCGAAAAGCCTTTGGGTCCTTAGGCCTGACTATTCTTTGTACATATTTTTTTGTGCATGGGTATTTCGCAATAAAAACGGCAATAATATTCAATGTAAGATAAATCTGACGTAATAACAAACCCAGTCTAAAATAAAAATACTCTAAGTAAAAATTATATCGTGCTTTTAAAACTGTTATTATGTATGCCGTTCACGGAAATAGCTTCAAAATGTAAGTAAGCCAACAAGATCTATTTAAAAACCCTCACTTCCGTAAACACAATACGATTCTCTCAACGGTGAACGGTGAATCATTAATTTCTCCCGTGAGCCGTGGAAATGATTTTCCCGTCCAAATATTTGGGATCTCCGTCATGGTCGGCTAGAATTAAATTTGCCGTAAAAAATAAACAACTCAATACTTCGCAAAGGCAGTTTGCATAGAGCCGGTCCCTTCCGCTCCGATAGATTTTCCATATTGTGTTCATACGGTAGGGATGTTTCGTCCCACTTAGAGTCCCCGCACACGGGCCACACGCCACAGCCACAAAACGCCGCTACCAGCATAATTTCTGTAGTTTTCATACATTTTATATGGACTCCATAAACTAGTTTTGCCTAGGCCAAACTAGTTTGTCCTGAAATCGGGTTTGGCCGGTAGCATTATTATGTAAAAGAAAGTGGATGTTATTTTGTCGTTTCACCGAACCAATTTTGGGATTTGTTCAAATCACTAGATTTGTTTAGGGAAATGATAAAATCGTGTTGTTATTTTAATCCTCCGTGATTTGATCAAATCCCTTAGGGAATTGACTAAATCCCTGTTTTTATCATATCCCTGCGACATATGCATCAATAAACTGTTCCTGCAACGGGAAATTCTTTTGCACATAAATGTTTATAAGCACCTTGTTCCCTGCCCTCTTCCTGGCAGGAGAGATAACCGGGTAACGATGTTAAAACATACTACTTACGTGACGTAGTAGTTTAGACGTAAGTTACGTCTATAAGTATGACAAGGATACACATTATTTTAATTATTGTATTTTGATATAAAAATGTTCTTTGTCATACCTTTACTATTTGCTGGCCTAACGCAAACATTTCGTTGGATGGACTGTACTCGAACTCTAAATGCATATCTACCTTTGTCCCATATGTCCCATTCCACTTCCCACCACTTACCACATCCCTATTAAAGCGTAGTCCGTTCCTAATTTGGGATTTGTTTGCTTTACCGCCCGATTGGCTTGTTTTGATAGAAGTTTCTGTATTGTCGAGATGTTTATTGTCGGATGAACCGTTACTACCGACCCGCACTTAATGTTTTATGATATACATAAATACGAGTATGATATACCGACTGAACCTATGGGATTTCATTGCTAATTATGGACTTGTGGATCACTGATCTGTTTGGATAAAGTTATTCGTTTAACAAGTTTGGAATTAGTTGTTTGTTGAGTTAGTTACTGTGGGAAAATGTATAAAACATTGGATAATATGCCACAATGGGACACAACAAAAATCCTCTGAAACAAAATAATCTTCTCTCATTGAGGCCAGGGCCACTTGGCCATAAGTAGATAGTCTTGTTCTTGTTTTATTTTATTATTATTTTGTCAATGTTTTTTGTTTTTTCTTTTATAACTTATTATTGTGTTTGTGTACCAATATTTTTATTAACCATTTTTTGGGGGAGAATGATTTTACGTACCAAACCCCAGGCTGGCGAGGCCCGCAGCCCTGCGGGGGATTCAGCACTACTCGTCCACCCTACTCTACCCACTAAATTGCCTCGGTTTTCCTTCACAACCGAAGCACAGATATACAATGCCCAAAGAGAGAAAGAGCCGTCTCTTTCTCTCTTCGGGCCGGCTCTCTTGTCACGAGGCGGGCACACGGTGCCCGGCCCGCCCCGTAGGCAAATTAACTATTAGACTTCTTTTATCCTAGAAAAAAGTGTTTTGACATTTATTTTATAGTTGCAATACTACTTGTTGCTATTGCAACTTTAATAAATGTGTGCTGATAATTTTTACGATAATATATAATTATAGTACCTACCATACGTTACTTTCTATTTTTGTAGAGGTTGGAATATAGAGCACCTCGTGTATAAGTTTCCGTGGTGTAGCGGTTATCACATCTGCCTAACACGCAGAAGGTCCCCGGTTCGATCCCGGGCGGAAACATTTTATATTGTTAGCTAAAAGTTTATATCTTTTTAAATATTACGTAGCTTGTAACTTTTTACTTGTTAGCCTGTAATAAAATTATGGTAAAACTATACTATTTACTAGAAAAAAGGGCAATGTCTTATTCAGGATAAATGGACATAGGCCCGTCAATCACCACTAGGCGCGCACCGTTTCTTCTCTCTCGGGTGTTTTTTTTATACTACTTCAGTTGGCAGAGAAACTCGCAGCCCACCTGATGGTAAGCGGTCACTGCGACCTATTCATTTGAGGGACACTTAAACAAGAAGCGTCGCTCAATGTGCTTCCAGAATGTAGACTCATCTGATCTTCGAGCCTCTGATTTCAAGTACTGGCTTCCATATGAATATTGCCGGAACACAACTAGAGCTGTTATGGCGGCAGATTTTACATGTGGGGGTCTGAAAAAGCCCTACCACCAACCAGACCCAACGGAGGCCGTCAAAACGGCGGTTTACTTACTTATCTTGGTGCAATAAATATTATACGCAATATTGTTTTTATAGATTAAGACAGACAAAATTAACAGCGTGTTATATGTAATAAAAATAAACCTTGTTTTAAAGACAAAAATTATCGAGTAAGTATTTAAAAAAAACGTAATGTAAATATTTTGATGGCACAGATGAAACCTAGGAGGAAAAACCAGGGTCAAATCGTATCTGTCAGTGCTGTGGTAATAGGTACCTAGTACCCAACCAGCAAAAAGTGGTTTTTAAGCTATCCCAGGAGGATGAATCTTTAGGACTATATGAGAATTATATCCGAATATAAGTCCGGGAAAAGGCCCACTTTTTAAGTGTACTTTTGATTATAACACATTTATATTAGACCGCTAAAATGCTTGTTTACGCCTATATAACTCCTGTAATAGAATTACGAAAATGCAGTTACTCCTGCAAATCAATAATATAATCAATATAAGTAAGTTATAGTCGTAAGTAAGACTAATGCGCTCCTTGCAATGCTGATTTAAGCTCATTTTGGTGAACGAATGAACGAACGAACAGTATAATGTGTTGCGCTGTGTTGGCCTCTGTCATAATTTTTTTAACAGCTTGAATAAGGAAGTGGTATTTATCTTTATCAGAATTTATTATTGTCAGCCATAGTAGAAAAACAACATCTTATTGTTGTTAGTTAGTCTTATTAATATTCGTAGGGGAATGTGAATTTTCTGTGAAATTAGTCATAGTTTTAAACAAAATTTTAGAGCGCCTCTTCACTTGCCTTTATTTACATTTGAGTAATTATTTATTTATCAAAAAAAATGCTACGAAGGGCTGCCATTTTTTCGGTAAGCATTTCCAAGTGTGACATAGTGCCATCATAAGTTTATTTGATTCTATATTGGCAAGTGTCAAAACTGCAGAAGATTCGCCATTTTGTATACCAATTTTAAGATAACGTTGACAATAACACTACTGTGGAATGCCAATATAAATATGTCTAGACTTGTAACGGCTTAAGACAAATCTATATAGAGAACATTTTATCCTACTAAATGCTGTTATAATCTTAGTGATTTATTATTTTTGAAACGCTGATATTAAATCCGCATAAACCTTAATTTCAAGCTTATGTAAAACAAAAACAAGAAATATAAATGCTATTCAGTTGTTTAACTGGAAGTTACTTATATTAGCCATACAATTTTAGCTTATATCACATTATAAGTAAAAGTAACTAGTGTGATTGCTCCTCAGTGTATACTATCCTGGTAGATGCTTCTAGAGGAGGCCTAAGATTTAAATGCCTCTAAGATGTTATCTTATAGGCACATATAAGTCTTCGTTACCGGAGTAATTACACCTGAGAGTAATTACTCTTATTTAATGCCTTTATAGGAGTCCTAGACTATAATAGCCACGATATTTGATCCTATATGCCGATATAAGACCAAATTATAGAATTAAACATACTCAAGTGAAAATAGCACCATTTTATGCAGTTAAAAGCGTAGTAGCAAATACCAAAACCATTATCGGAGCTCTATAAGTCCATATAGCATTACCAATTGACCATTTTGCTAGTTGGGTACTTTTATGAGAGCGAATTTAAATAAGAAAACTTTAAATTCAGATCGAACTGAAGTAGCATACAATTAAGTACTGAATTTATTGGGCTTAGGCAAACAAAAAGATTTACATAATTATATTGTATCACAAATATTAGTTCAGCTAGCACATCAAATTATAATGATGATGTGATTATCTTCTTTTTTCGACAATTAACACAAGGGACAGCATCTCAGTTATCTGACAGATTTTATTAAAAAAATATTTGATAGTCGGTCAGGTTCTTGATGTATGATCGACTCTTACATAATAATTATGTCAACTGTGTGGCTCATGGCTAATAAAACCAGATCAAAGTTCTTGGTCAGGCTATAGGTATTAGGTATATCGCTATTCAATGTCACCTTTCCATTATTTCTGCAGAGGTGGTAATAAGACGATTGTAAGCAAGTTTCCGTGGTGTAGCGGTTATCACATCTGCCTAACACGCAGAAGGCCCCCGGTTCGATCCCGGGCGGAAACATATCTTTTTCATTAAATTTGCAATATATAAGCTATATTTTTTAAATAGTTAATGGTTACTCATAAGGTAATTAAATTGTAGCCGATGTCTATCAGCTTTATTACTGTAAAGTTGAATCTTAATCTATTTCGTAGTATTTTCTTGAAAGAGAAACATCTATCTATCATCGACTAATTTGCGTTATGTATCTATAATTACATATTATTATGATATATTGCATAGTCTTGAATTACATTTACAACTTACCAATTGCAAAATAAATATATGCTGTTCAACATTTTTACTCAAATTTAAGTTTTCGTTCGTGACGTGTGAAAAAAATATCCTGACACAGTTCCCGCGAAATAACATCACAGGAGAGAAAATTCCAAAAAAAGAGACAAAACAACATCGTGTCAAGGATTTATAGAGGACTATAAAGTTAATGGGCGAAACAGAGAAAAACTTTTGGCGGCCTCTCTTCATCCGAAACTGCGTTAGTGTAAATTACTTTAACGTACTTACGAGACCATTGTCTCTTTATTTGCAGGAGATTTAGTGAAAAAGCTAATTTAGTTGAGATGTACTGAGTAAAAACAAGTAAAACATCCGACAGATCCTCCTCTTACAATAAATTGGGAGCCGGTTAAAAGTTGCCCATTTACACATTTTCAGTTCCAGTGTATCTCTTCGTGCGTAGACTATACGGCGGTATTCCGCGAGATTATGATATTTTTCCGGAATACAAAGTAAACGTTAAAGCTGCAATTCTTTCCAAAAATAAATTCCTTAAGGTTATCGTCAGAAATTGATATGAATTACATTTACAGGATTTATAACGTAACTTTTGTATATCGCTCTATTTTGACTTGTTGTATCACTTACTAACATCATTATCCTTTATTTTCAAGCCACTCTATTATATTAGCTGTGATGTATTGATAGATGTCTTCTTTCGAGGTTTTTAGAAAATATATACCTATCCTATTAAAATCTCTTCGTTCCCCCTTCGACTAACGATGTTGCCAATGTTTTGGCAAAAAAAAACCCGGCTTAATTTGAAATACGACAAAAATTCGCAAAATTGTTGCTCAAACAAAATATAAATACCCTTTGAAATCTGATCGAGTACACCGTACTAAGCGGGACCTCTCATAATTGGTTTAGCCGCGCGGCAAACGAAAACGAAAGTAATTCTGTTATACACGGGCTTTTAGCCGGCTGGGACCAGCGTAATTATATTAAACCGCTAGAGATCATCCGAGCGGGGGTCACACTGATTTGCTAATATTTAGATGATAAAAATTATAGAGAAGTCAACATATTTCACAAGTTTCTATGCACTTCAACTTGATAGGCCATTTAACTATAATTGTAGTTGCCACGGTCATTGTTTTTCAGATAAAGAAATATATTGCTCAACTTAAGGATTTTTTTTACATATATATTATTATATATTTTTTTTATATTTGTACTAAGCTAGCACTACCACAATGTTGCCTGATGTTAAACAACTATGCGGTCTACGATGGAGCTCGCTTGCTTAGGAAAAACCCGTTAATTCTGGCCTTGAAGAGCCCCCAAGTTATATTGTGTAGGAAAGACTGATCTCGGCAGAGAGTTATACTACCGCGCAGTCCGTATCAAAAAAGATAGATGTAATTTAGTACCTATTAAAAAAATATGCCGGCATACTGTATGTTTTTCGAACATTTACACTTCCCAAGGTCAGTGTCTCACTATGACGGAGTTTCTTTTGGATTAATAAATAACAAAAAAAAATCAGCTTCTATTTCTGATTAGCCATGGAAACTGACTATCATCAGTGATCCCTCTGGTGTTGCAGATGTCCATGTGCGGCAGTGATAGCTTACCATCAGGTGACCCGCTGGCTCGTTTGCCGACTCTGGCACAAAAATAAATATCCCGACATAAAAAGCAATGTACTGTCCTAAGATCTAGCCTATATAGCTGTTCCGGTCCAGTAGTTTAAGCGTGGAAGCGCAACAGAACTAGGTATTACATGCTAATTTAGATAAAATTTTAAATCGGATTGCCGGTTAAAATAACCTTTATAAAATATTTTCATGTGAACCCTCCACAACATACGCGCCGTCTGGAAGTTTGATTTTTGCTAGGGAAGGCTTAAATTTTAAGGGAGCGTCAATTTCGGGACGTCCAATTGAATTTGCGTTGATACCTTCCTCTTATAAAAGGGGAGCTCGTGTTATTTTAGTAGTGGGTATGTCGCAATAGGGAAGAAATTTATCGAACATTGCAGAAAAGAACACTACGTTTGATTATTTTTATAATGTTTATACGTACTGTTTGTATTTCTTTTCCTGAAAAAATATTTATGGTCTACAGTTACCATTTATTTGGTAACATACAAACAAAAATACAAAAATTCAATCTGATTTCACCGAGAAGTTATAAAAATGCACATGCTTCATAAATATCGAGGCAATATAAACTAGAGAGTAAATGTCCAATTTTGTTTCGATTTGACCTTCTAAAGACAAGACGACTTGCTATGAATGTAAAAAGTACAATAAAACAACCATATAATCTGTGAAAACTATACTTTTACATTTTAGTTTAAGCTGGCACCGGCTCGTCCCAATCGGGTGTTGAGGAGAAACCGGGTACTCTGTGCGGGTAGGTTTACTGGGTAGTGGACGCTTTAGTCTCGAGTCCCACACACGACCGCAGGTCTAGCCTTTAGCTAGCCTGCGGTTACGTGCAAAAACCGGCCAAGTGCGAGTCGGACTCGCCCATGAAGGGTTCCGTAGCAGCAAGTATCTTCATAATATAAAAGTTTGATCGACGTTTTTATATTTGAGTTGATTGAATGAGACTAGAGGAAAATTGCGGTTTACGATTCATGACGTTTTAAAAAAAAACTAATTACTTGATCTCGTTCAAACCAATTTTTAATGGAAGTTTGCATTGTAATGTACATCATATATATTTTTTAGTTTTATCGTTCTCTTATTTTAGAAGTTAGAGGGGGGGTGACCAACATTTTACCACTTTGGAAGTGTCTCTCGCGCAAACTATTCCGTTTAGAAAAAAATGATATAAGAAACCTTATTATCATTTTTAAAGACCTATCTATAGATACCCCACACGTAAGGGTTTGAAGAAAAAATTTTTTTTGAGTTTCAGTTCTAAGTATGGGAAGCCCCAAAAATTTATAAACTAATTACTTGATCTCGTTCAAACCAATTTTCAATGGAAGTTTGCATAATAATGTACATTATATATTTTTTTTAGATTTATTGTTCACTTATTTTAGAAGTTACAGGGGGGGGGGGGGACCAACATTTTACCACTTTGGAAGTGTCTCTCGCGCAAACTATTCAGTTTAGAAAAAAATGATATAAGAAACCTTATTATCATTTTAAAAGACCTATCCATAGATACCCCACACGTAAGGATTGGATGGAAAAAAATTTTTTGAGTTTCAGTTCTAAGTATGGAGAGCCCCCAAAATTTATTATTATTTTTCTATTTTTGTATGAAAATCTTAATGCGGTTCACAGAATACATCTACTTACTAATTTTCAACAGTATAGCTCTTATAGTTTCGGTAAAAAGTGGCTGTGACATACGGACGGACAGACAGACAGACAGACAGACAGACATGACGAATCCATAATAAGGGTTCCGTTTTTTGCCATTTGGCTACGGAACCCTAAAAAGCATTCTCATCTAAAAAAAAAGGTGTAGCTAGCCTGCGGTTTTGGTGCATAAACGCATTCTCCTCCTAAATAAAAGGATATTTCCTTGAGAATTTCATAATATCAGATGGGTAAAAATGTTAATATGAATATTACCTAACTGTTCTTCATTTGAAGTCTTAACAACAATTTCTCCCGTACTCAACATTTAAGGCTCCACAGTATGTGTAATTATGACGTGTGCCACGAGTCTCGGTATAATTCGCGGTACGGTTAAGAGGGTTAATCAAAAATGCGTCGCGTCGAGTTTTCAAATTTCGGGTTTCGCGCATGCGCGCCAGGTCAAGATAAGCAATGTCTTGCTGTAGTCAAAGTAATCACTTTGATACTTTGAATTTAATTTTAAATATTGTTTATTTTTAACTATTTATATATGTCAATATTTCAAATAATATACTAAATAGTAAATAGTGTGTAGTTTTTATATTATATCCTTACTTATCCTTACATAGTCATAACAGGGCATAAGTAAGTGTGTGTTGTAATATAATGGGTAAAATATTTATTAATGTAGTAAACATTGACAATATCTTACTGTTTACATGAAGTACCTAGATTTTTTAAGAGTAGCCAATTAATACTAATAAAGTAATCCTTCCCAAATGTGTGTGTAAATACTTACTTACCTAATGAAAAGTGTTGACATACATATATAAGTCTTTTAAGTATGACCATTCGATACGTAATTTAAAAATAAAATACCGATTTCAGAATACCATTTTTATAACGAAATACGAAAGCACTAGGTAGTAATAATGTAGGATCAGGTAGGGCGTAGGGCGTAGGCAGGCCCAGGCACGCAGGGACGTCCAGGCAGCAAGAGAATTAAAAAAACCTTTTTAACCACTCAATCCCGAACCGGCACTCGGGTGCCGCGTAACAATAGATTTTCTATTGTGTCTGGTAATCCGGGGCTCGAAAGATTAAATTGCTATGTATATTTGTTTGTTCGGGGGCTAATTACAATATTCTTTGCAACCGCAAATCAATACTATAATTACCATTCAGCTCTTGCCTTAACTAAGGATTCTTCATTTCTTCGTTTCCTTTTCTTATTTTTAAATACAGTAGAATCCGTTTATTATGACTCCGCCTATATTGACCAACCCACGGGACCAATCGGTTATTATGACGTAATTACACTAAGAAGTTTGGTTTTCATATAAAATCTTTGTTAAAATGTCGGATATAATGACTTCGCTTACAGTGACATGTCGCTTATTATGACCTTTTTTTAATAAATTGTTCGGTTTTAATGACCGATATGATTCGTATTGTTCGTTGATTCCCGACGACGTTTGGCACGCGGCTCGTTTTTGTTTTAAATCCAAGTAGTAGTTGACACTTGAAGGTCATGCATTGTTTTTAGTGATATCCTGTGAAAAAAATGTCATCTCAACGCTGTAAAACATTTACAATTGAGGGGGGAAAACCGGCCAAGTGAGAGTCGGACTCGCCCATGAAGAGTTCCGTAGCAGCAAGTATCGTCATAATATAAAAGTTCTTGTAGTTCTTTGTAAGTTTGATCGACGTTTTTATATTTGAGTTGATTGAATGAGAGGAAAATTGCGGTTTACGATTTATGACGTTTTAAAAAAAAACTAATTAGGTACTTGATCTCGTTCAAACCAATTTTCAATGGAAGTTTGCATAGTAATGTACATCATATATTTTTTTTAGTTTTATCGTTCTCTTATTTTAGAAGTTAGAGGGGGGGGGGGACCAATATTTTACCACTCTGGAAGTGTCTCTCGCGCAAACTATTCCGTTTAGAAAAAAATGATATAAGAAACCTTATTATCATTTTTAAAGACCTATCTATAGATAGCCCACACGTAAAGGTTTGAAGAAAAAAAAAAATGGTTGCCTGTAAAGTCGGTATACGGGCGAAAGTTTTACGTGACAACGACTTTGAGTGGTGCTAACCATGCCCGAGTGGAAGGGACGCGTGTCTCTCACTCGCTCTCATTGTGAGCGCATAACGTGAGCGGAGCGTAACGCAGTTTCTTGAAGTGTCACCCGGCAAACCAATTTTTAAGACGTTGTCACGTCAAAAAAAATGTTGAGTTTCAGTTCTAAGTATGGGAAGCCCCAAAAATTTATAAACTAATTACTTATTCTCGTTCAAACCAATTTTCAATGGAAGTTTGCATAATAAGTAATGTACATCATATATTTTTTTTAGATTTATCGTTCTCTTATTTTAGAAGTTACAGGGGGGGGGACCAACATTTTACCACTTTGGAAGTGTCTCTCGCGCAAACTATTCAGTTTAGAAAAAAATTATATAAGAAACCTTATTATCATTTTTAAAGACCTATCCATAGATACCCCACACTTAAGGGTTGGATAAAAAAAAAATTGAGTTTCAGTTCTAGGTATGGAGAGCCCCCAAAATTTATTATTATTTTTCTATTATTGTATGAAAATCTTAATGCGGTTCACAGAATACATCTACTTACTAATTTTCAACAGTATAGCTCTTATAGTTTCGGTAATAAGTGGCTGTGACATACGGACGGACAGACAGACAGACAGACAGACATGACGAATCCATAAGGGTTCCGTTTTTTGCCATTTGGCTACGGAACCCTAAAAATGGAGAATCATACTCATACAACCGCATCAAGGAATCGTTCCATTGAACCCTTTTGGTTTTAAAACATTTAAATTGAACGATTCGAAAACCGCGACAAGAAATTAACGCATTAATTCTTAAAATAGGTATGTAGTTTTAAAATCATGAGAAACAAAAAAATATTTTTTTTTTTACAAAACGCTTTGGGTGACGTCCACTTATTATGACGCGTTTGTCAATTCCCATCGATGTCATTATAAACGGATTCCACTGTAGTTTAGCTTTATTTCCCACTAGCGGTTGCCCTCGCGGTTTCACCCGCGCGTAATTTCCTTTTTTAACTCCCCCCCCCTTCCCCCTCCTATCCCCCTTCCCCTCCTATCCCCTCCCCCTCCTATCCCCCTACCCCCTCATATCCCCCTACCCCATCATATCACCCTTCCCCCTCCTATCGTCCCTCTCCCTCCTATTCCCCTACCCCCTCATATCCCTATTCCCCATCATATCCCCCTTCCCCCTCCTATCCCCCTTTCCCCTACTATCCCCCTACACCCTCATTTCCCCCTAACCCATCATATCCTCCTCCCCCTCCTATCCCCCTACCCTCTCATATCCCCCCTACCCCATCATATCCCCCTTCCCCCTACTATCCCCCTTCCCCCTCCTATCGCCCCTCCCCCTCCTATTCCCCTAACCCCTCATAACCCCCTTCCCCATCATATCCCCCTTCCCCCTCCTATCCCCCTTCCCCCTAATATCCCCCTTTCCCATCCCATCCACCTTCCCCCTCCTATCCCCCTTCCCCGTCCTATCCCCCTTCCCAATCCTATCCCCCTTCCTCCTCCTATCCCCCCTTCCCCCATGAAAGTATCCTATGTCACTCTCCTGGGTCTAAGCTACCCCTCCACTTATTTTCAGCCAAATCGGTTCATCCGTTCTTGAGTCATAAATAGTGTAACTAGCCCAACTTTCTTTTATATAATAAGATTATATAATATATTATATAGATATAGATATTACATTTTTTATCCAATTAATGTAGTGTATATAATATTAACATAAATTCATAACCATAGTCTTATAAAATATTTACTCAACATAGTACTAAGAAGTGTCGGTTGCGCTTTAAACTGTACCACGCTACGCAAATCAGCGATGTTTGCGGCACAGCCGTTTCTGGGTACGAGCGACATACGTCCTGCCTCTGAAGAGCCCGGCGGCTGACTAATTTGAAATGTTTTGCGCGGAGTGTTTTATAGCAGTTTAAAAAAATGTCTATAAAATAAATTGTGCATCATTATATAGGTTTTATGTATTCAAACTCAAGATAATATGTTCTTCTTTTAAGTTAGACTAAAAACTTTTTGTAAATTAAAGAAATTAATGGTAAATTTTGCATGTTTACAACAGTGATTTCTTTGTAATTTCGCTGTAAATGGATTTGAATTTCGTATGAAAATAATCTCAAATTTAACTCATACCCCATCTAACTATTTGCGTAATGATATGTAGACTTGCATAATAAAGTAAAATGTCCTATTTTTACAATGGTATTAAAACAATTGAGCTTCGAAATCGATGTTAAAAGTGAAGTTTATAAAACACTGCTCGGGTAAATTGTCAGTATTCACAAATACTCCATAGAAAGAAAAGTGGTATGGGCTACGATTTTAGACAAAGATACTGTTTATAATAATTTGTGAGTCGCATGTTTCTTAGATCACGTTTTCATAGAAAATATCTCGTTGAAAACTGCCTATTTTGAGTCAAAACGGCGATCGACGGAGTCAACAGTCTTAACGCTCGCGCGCTCCACTTAATTGAATGTACGGGTGTGGGCGCTGCTGTCTGCACGGGTTTGCACATTCAGTCGTCTAAATACTGAATTCGGTGCAACTTAGTTTTTCGACAGAAATGTTGTGACAAAGGCACGCTTTTTACTTAAGTACTTTTAATAATGTTTCTTCAGTTATCAGAACGGTCACCAAGCCTTGTCACATTAAAGGATACGAGTATGTATGCAAGTATTATCATGGTGACGATATGCAAGGTTTCTGTATTTAGTTTTATTTCAAGTGTTGAATGTCTCACGAAAACTACCAGAATTAAACCATTCGGAATTATTATCATGGCATTTGATTTCACCAGTAACAAGCCAAACCTAGAATACGTTAGTACTATTATATATTTTGTGCCTAGAATCTTAATAAGTCCTAGCACCAACCATAAAAATTCTAGTCTAGTTTTACATAACCTTTTGTCAATTACTTTAAAAAAATGTTTCAGTAGGTAAAATTATTATCAATAATATAATATAATTATGCGCGGAGGTTATTAGAAATACGGTTGTGGAGGTTATTAGAAATGAGTCATTTACATATAACATAAATGGTTGTGAGCACCATAATATTCGTAGCGTGGTGATTCATAAGTAACCCGAACCTGAGCGATTGCTTTCGATCAATCAAGGTATATCCGTGTTCTTCCAACTTGTTCCGTACCTTAATCAAATACGATACTAGAAAACAGCATGATTACAAGCCCAGCACAATCAGAAACAAATCAAAGGTTACACAATTCCGAAACTCATCAAAACCCCTTTGATACCGGATGGAAAAAATGTAAAGCGCGTTCTACACTGTCACCTCCAATCCACTTTCAATTAACGTGTCCAGAGGAGCGTTAACGCCCCGCCTGAGGTTAGGTGGAGTGCACACGCGCGAATATAGGCTGAAAATATTGCACATTTGATTTTTCGGAGGGTCCTAAATTATTGATGGTCAAAATCGTCTTGCCGTGACCAGGGGTGACTTTGAAATGGGATTTTTTTTCCAATTTACAAAGGCAAACGGTTTGTTACACCTTTTAAATTTAGGAGATAATGATCTTGCAAATTTGGTATGAGATAAGTCTCGGAAGAAGCTTTTGTGATAATAAATAGTGCGATTGGGATCCAATTGGTCTGGTTTCCCCTTTGAGATCCGGAAGAAGTCCCGCGGCAGTCTTTCCAATAAAATAGCTAGACTTTGCATTACTGACTCATGGCACAGTAGAAGTCTGACGGCAGACTCTCAAATAAAATAACTGGACTTGGCAAATATTGATTCATGGCGCAAGCCTATTCCTGTTAATGCCCCTATCTAAGGAATAATAATTTTATTTGACTTGACAAAAGTTTCGTGTGCCTCAAGCTTAAACTACGCATCCACATTCACACATCGCAATTCTAACGTCTTCTTTGGTTGGCACGTGAGGCGTCAAACTCGCCTATTGAGCCCTTGACTTTACAATCGCGTCAGCCCTACGCCGCTCAAAGGGCTGTCTGCTAATTACCGGCTTCTGCCAACGTCATTATCAACTACAATGGCAGCTGCCAGATTTTATGCCTTCTAAGAGCAAACACGGTTATCAAACGTACGTTTTGATCTAGGACGCTTATTAAGGTTGTGTAATACAATATTTGCTACGAGATTTCTGTTTCAGTGGGTATATTGTTCAAACTCTCTTCAGACAGGTCTTGAGAACTTATTACTCATTAAAATTAATAAAATGTTTCAAGAATATCTTTATTTACTAGGTAGGTAGTACTAATATAGTTATTAACAAAGACCATAATATACACATAGAAGCAATGATATGCATAGAAGCATATTTTGAACTATACGATTTTCCCGAAAGAATGTTGTTTTTTCTGAAATACAATAGTATACAATACAATAGAGTCACTATGATTTCTCGCTGGTGTGATGTGAGAGGATGGTACTTCTCCAGACTATTCGGCCCATTCATGCTGTAAAACAGCATGGCTCTACCACTACTAAATTCCAAGATAATCAATACATTTCCAATTTCATTGGTTAAAAGCTTAACAGACAGATACACGAATAGTTACAGTCGAATTTACAATAACAAAATGAAATATTATGACTAAGAATTCTTTCTTCTTTATTCAGTCTGTACATATAGGTTTGCTGAGCAAATAAACTGCAAATTCACTTCATCCCGCCAACCCTGCATTGAAAGAGCACTCAAAGGGCTAGATGCTAATTACGTGACGGGGCTACTGACTACCAACATCATTATTAAGGATGGCCCTTAATACAATTGTATAGTTGCTATGCGAATGCGTTTTAAATCATCTATCAATGTCATAAGGTTCATTTTACAATGACTACGCTGAAAGTGCACGGGTTGATTTTAGACCGGGGAGCTTGGTGTGATATTTCGACTTGTGTATATCAGAGTAAAATTTCTGGTAGGTCGTATAGCTCGATTGATCGTAAGCAGGTTTCATCCATTGCGAGATACCTCTACACCATAAATGAAGCATTCAACATCAAAATAGCTTTAAAGATGCAGTTTGGCTTCGTCAATTCCAATGTTACCAGCGGATTCGGAATGATGCTATTTATCAAGAGGAATCGGCAAAAAAATCGATAGTTACTTTTTGCAATCGAGTAGTAACTATCTTGAACTATCTAGTTTCTTCGGGATTTTGGCGATAGTTTCTTTGTACTCTTTTAATTGCTATTTGTTTACATTTAATAATTTTTCAATTATACTTCCTTTAGAAGCTACCGAGTTTTTACTCGTCTTGAAAAAACATGTAGGTTAGGTAATAGGTATGCTGAAAACTGACAGCCTACTTTTTATCCCAAAAATCAAATTCCTTTGGGATATCGTCGTATAGTCCACGCCCGTGACGCTGCAGACTTTATAAATTAGAGTTTAATTAAATCTTTAAAAATAACTCACATTGTTATCCTCATATTACTTCGTGTTTATCCAAACAGCTGTATGTAGCTAATTACATATGTCTTCCACAAGTGATGTGATGTGGATGAAGATTTATGTTTGAAGTAAGGTAATCGATGAAATGATTTGTATAATTGGAATCATTTGGCCCATATCTTGTCCTAGATATTATTTATTCAGCTGTAAACTAAGTTTAGGTTTGGGTCGACTTCTTCCATTACGCTACAGACGTTGAAGATCAGTATGAAATAAAAAAGTTAAAATATTTACTCAGCACCTATTGCATCAATATTCAATCCAGACATTCCGTACAACACCTACAGGTCAGCCTCAATACAGGGTGTATCCTTCGCTTATACAGGGTGTATCCTCCGCTAACAAGCCTCTATCGCACCCTCGTCAATCGCGCCTGTCTCTGACGGCGGAGATCAGAACTGACCAAACAGAACATTGCTACATATTGTATTTCATTTTCATTACGAAAACATTTATAACAAGAGCGATGATTACTTTTATTACGTAAAATTAAGGATGTCTTGTTATTTTGGACGGGATTTTGTAAGTTATTTGTTTTGTTCCCTCGAGCGTAAAGCTCAAGGTTTTCTAATTACTCTTGTAGGTTTGAAAGCTAATATTTCTCTTTGAATGTTCTTGAGGGAATTGTCACGTGGGTGATAAATATTGATGTAGTAATTAATTTTGTGTTCTCATTATTTTTAATTAGATTTAAAGCAAAAGGATATTATTTTATATTATTTTGTATATAAAATAATGTTAATGGTTATTACAAGTTGAGGCTTCTATTTGGTTACATTATTGACGTCATTACGTAGGAGTAAAGCTAAGTTGGAACTAGTGTTTGCATGTACATCTTATGAATCAAATGTTATTTAACTATTTTGTAATAATTTCAGAGATAGTTACAGTGTGGCAGTTCATTAAACAGATTCGTGGTAAAGCCTTCAATGAAAATATAAGGCCGTCGTAGTAACTTAATATCACGTGGGCTACGTGACTGCCGGCTAACATCCATAACTAAATAAACCTTATAAACATTCTCCTCTAAAGAAAATATACGAACAAAACCCGATAAACCCAATACCATCAATACTACTTCCCTAAACATCCCCTTCAATCACAAGCCAAATCTCCATCATAACCATTCGTATCGCCGCAAACTCGCAACAGAGAAAAAAATCGAACTAGAACCGAACCGTTTCCGCGGAACAAACTGTTTATTATCTCTAATCCTAGCGAACAATACAATTTATATCCGCACTGCACAGTCCGCGGGCTTTGTGTTTCACGCAAAAAGGGAGCAGGCTTATATCGCTCGGTGTTACGCGCCGTCATTCAATATCCACTGATATCTCATTTTGCCGCGCGAATAGAAGCGAACAGAATGGATAGCGATTCGGAGACCCGAGCTGGTTGGTACAAGTAAGAAGATAGTGGCTTTTTGACACAGAAATTTGCAGCGATGACTCTGGCTGTATGGCATTGGCTCTGGTTGTATTCATATAGGAGCCAGTATACCTAAAATCAAAGGCTCGAAAATCGTGGAAGCCTTACACCCTGTTGCAGAAAGCTCCATTAAAGTTAATGCTTCATTAAATCTAATGCTGTCACTTTTCGTTGTCATGAAATAAAAAGTGACAGCAATAGCTTTAATGAAACATTAACTTTAATGGACGTTTCTGCAACTGAGTGTTAGCCTGGTATATAGCCATATTGAGCGGTCCTTCCTGGCCCAGCGTCTTTTAATGTACATCGCCACAGTAGCCGCTTACCTTCAGGCGGGTCGTAGACCTGGCACTGCTTACACAGCTTGCTTTAGTGCATGTTATATCAAAGATTTGTAACTTAAACTAATTATTATGTGAAGAACAACAGAAAACCTTTTGGCAGCAGACCACGCAAATAGTTGCATAGCTTTTTTCACCTTTACTGAAAACACTAATGCGGCAGCTTTTGTTTCTTTGGCCATTTGTTTTGTATATTTGACCGATGAAGCATTTTCCAAAACTCATAAAGTTCCTACAACAAGTTCGTGACCAATCTCAAATCTGATTTTGTAAAACAATTCCACGGTATTGGAGAATTATTAAATCTCTTCATCTCTTGGCTTGGGGCCAACTTCTCCGTCCCAGAGACAGCGGTCTCTCGGCTGTGAACATTGAATTTTGTGTCGCGACACATTTTTGTGTAAAATATCATTTTGAGGACACGTATTACGCTGCTAAGGCGCGGTATTATGACGTTACTTCTGCCAAATAACCTTTGAAGGCACTGTTTTGGGGAATGAGATGCGTAAGGCGTTTGAGATTTAGCGCTGTATTTTGTAAGAACAATGACACAGTACCTGTCTGAAACTATAATTATAAAATTAATAGTATAACAAGCCTAAACTGTTGCAATTTAAAAGCCGAGTATTTCGGTTAACCGGACTAATTAATGGAACTACCGTACTTAAGGTTGCGGTCGTGTGGAATTTGAGGAAGTACAAAAAAAACAGATTGCGCCTTTCATTATCTTTTACTAGCATAAGACCACAGAACCACCATGAGGTATTTATATTATTTATAAACAATTCTAATTTCATTACATAACTTTCGAATAAAGTTTTATGATATGGTGGCAAAGCATTGTTTTTATTATATTCGTATTGTATGTACAAATGAAACAACAGAAAAAAATGATAAATTGAAGTGGAATAAAAAAACAACTTTTAGTAACGCGATAAAGAGAGTTAACAATTGCGAACGTTCTAAATTATTCAGCACCCTCCAGAATATAATGTTAAGCCTCCACATTTTAAAAATCACTCTTGTAAACATAACAAAATCTGTCTACACCAACAAATGCTTACTGAATTGTGCCAAATTCGCTCGGGAAGCATAAATAAAAGCTACTTGTAACATTTCAAACTAAAAACCGTTATTTGGAAAGAACAGGAAGTTGGACCGGAAGTAACAGTCTGCTGTAGGGGGCGCTGCAAGCGGCGCGCCGAGATATTCAGCACTTCCGGTGTGAGAGAGAGACGGGGAAAGGAAATGAATACGTCTGCCGATTGAAAGGTCCTATTGAACAATCTTTGGAATAGTGGAAGTTTTTAGTTTCTCCATTTTTCTTTGTTGGCTCTGAAGTCTGCATGTTCAACGTAAAAATTAAATTGTAGGTACTAATAAATATTCGACATCATCACATTTATTGATTCGAACGCTTAGTAGTCGACGTAGTGATGCGTAGGGTAGAGTCTCACACATCTAAAATTAATACAATAATTGTTAGAATTTTAGATTTTTTAAATCAATTAGAACTTTAGATTATTAACATTAGAATAAATACATCCATACAATGGAAGAAGAAGGCAACCGCCATTGTCCGATGTTCTCAATCACCAATCGGAGTAACAATAAATGCCGGTGTTCTAATACAAAACGCTCGACATGGTGCTTTTAAATAGGCATCTATTCCTATAGCTTTATAATCAGAGGAAAATGATTTTAATCACCTTAACCACAGACTAGTGAGACTTGCGGCTATGTAAGGGTTTTGTATACCACATTAGTTGGCAGACAGACACGCAGCCTACCTGATGGTAAGTGGTTACTGCGGTCTATTCCATTGAGGGACACTTCATCAGGAAGCGACGCTCAATGTGCTGCCAGACTGTAGGCTCATCTGATCTTCGAGCCATTAATTTCAAGTATACTGGCTCCCACATTAATATTGCCGGAACACAGCCAGACCTATCGGTTATGGATTCGAGACTGAAAGACGTTCGTTTCACTATCCACTAAATTCTTCTGATTACTTCTTTCCACCCGAGAAGGGAACGAGCTGGTGCCCACCTTACCGTGATTGACTAGCCCATTCCTTGATCTATTGCTATAGAGTATAGCTATTTAAAATTTAGCTACGTTCAATTTTGCTGCTTTCTAACAACACAATATCTTACTGACAAATGACCCCGACCCAAGCATAAAGAATTCCTATTAATTTCTCATTACCTACGTTTTGAAGGACACTTGACAGTCCATTGTAAATAAAATTTGTCAACCTCAAGTACTACAATGTACACAGTATTACACGCCATTATGGATAAAAGCTTCCCGCGGAGTGCTCGGGTCCCGGTAATCACGTTACAATATGATCGAGTTACGTTCCCGAATCGCGGTTGATTCGGGAAAAAGGGCGACCAGAAGTAGCCTGGACGTAATTGATGAGAAACAAGCGATTTTAAATGTTGGGCTATCTTGCAATTTAAATACTTTACTTTCAACCTATGTTGGCAATGTTATATTAAAAAAAATCATTTTTTACTATTGGCAACATCGCTCTTCCTCATCTCGCAAATGTGCCTTATAATGTTACGTGTGCTCCGCAACCAAATTAGTCTGTATCAGTACAATTATAATTGTATTATTATTCAAGAAACCAAAACAACACCGTTTCCACATAATGTCTTCCTGTATGAAAAGTTTAACCTACAATAAATGGTAGACATTTTTGAGAAGGGGAATGCTATTAGGCACCATAACTCGCCTGGGGAAGGCAAACCGTGTGTGGGACTCGTGCAATGCACGATTGGATGCCCACTAAAAAGTCTAAAAACCACCCCGCGCTCCTGCATCGTCGCCAACGGCGTCTGGGCTGGAACAGACCCTGAAAGCCAGAGACGTTCGTTTGTCTCCTTGCGTTTTCATCTGAAACAAAAAATAAAAAAGACTGTAAAATAATAGTTCCGCTTTCTTCTTTGCCATAGACCAGTTTTCAAAGAACAAACGTAGTCGGTCTTTATTTCTCTTAAAAATCAAATTTTCCTGGGTTATGTCAATCGAAAGTCACTTTCTAAACCGTTTTTTTATTTTTCGTTATCTTTGAGTCGAAAAATTTAGTTAATTTAGAGGCTCCAAGTCGAGCTAGTCGACACTATAGTCACATCATAGACGATGGGTGTTTGTAGCGTTTAAAATAGGAATTCTAGGTATATTATATGTATCAGCTAGTTTGATGTCCCAAAGCAGGACGAAACTGCCATTATTGAAATCAATTTATCGACAAAAAAAAAAACACTTGCCAAATGTGGATTTGTGGTCATAGACCCAATGACTAGATATCAATTATAAGGTCTTTTCCCTACAGTGCAAAATTTAATTGATCGTCTTCAACCACTAGATCATATTACGCTGCAAACTAAAACTTAAGTGTTCTAACATTCATCATTTAATACCAAATCATTCTCTATAGATACTATCATACTTTTGATAGGTACTATCATAGAAATCATTCTCCATAGCGTTTCTTTAATACCCAACCTCATTTCACACACTCAACCACCTCATTCTTCCCGCAAGTTCCGGACATATTTTAAACCGAACGCTCGGTTGTCACTCCCAGGCTAACGAGGGTGGACGTATCCAGAGGCCAACGCCTCTCAAATCCTCTTAAATTTCTCAAACCTGCCCCAGAGAAGGGTATGGTAGAGAAATTTTGAAATAATCACATTATTGAAACGGGATTATTGTGACGTAGTGCGGCACGCATTGTGATTTGAGTATTGAGTGAATTTTAGGAGATTAGAGATTAAATTGGGGTGTAGTTTGAATACCTTGGTATATGTATGACGAATTTCGTTGTATTGAAAATGTGTACGGATTTTAGTATCGTTCCTATTGTTAAGCGATAAAATGCGTCCTCTATATAAAATGGTGGTGTAAAAGTTCCATTCGAGTATAAATATGTGCTATTGAAATCACCACAGAACAAGAAAATTTTCTCTGAGAAATCACTAAGTAGAGTAGTTTTAATTTATTTTGCCATAATAAACATTGTTTTATAAGTGAAGAATCCTTGAAGTGGGATCATGCTAAATTTCGTTTACCAGCTGTAATTAGTTTTTTTTTTTAATCCACGTTATTTAGACAGGGCTGTCTTCCTCAAACTAATCAATCTAATCATACTCGTAGCTTGTTTACTGGCTAGCAGACAACGGATAAACTTTACTTTTGATATTATCATTGAAACATCTAGACAGATGCAAACAGGCATGTTCAGACACAAACGTTTTACCGCACTAACCTCTAGTGTATTAGCCGACTTCTCAACAATTACAGCATTTTAGCCCTCATTTCCAAATGTAGATGGTTCCTATCAAAACTCATTTTTCTTCAAATAATTCCAAATACATGCGATATGTTCCTTGTTGATCGATGCACAGAGCTCTCACGCGAGCGTTTGAACGAATGGCCGGATTCCAGACCAGGATCGCGGATATTTCCTACACCGGATCTTGTTACACTCGCCTTACCACGGATACTGGAGAGCATCTGAATAGCATCGATATTGCGGGGAAATAAGAGATTCGGTAAGTATGTTAAAAGTATTTTAAATATTTATAATTTATTTGGAATTTGCGTTGCGCCCTATTTATCTATACTATCTATTATAATATATTCTGTGTCTATACGTCTTATGTTATAAAGAGGAAAGATTTGATTGTTTGTTTGCATTGAATAGGCTCCGAAACTACTGAACCGATTTGAACAATTATTTCACTGATGGAAAGCTACACTATCCCCGGGTGACATAGGGTACTTTTGATCCCGGAAATGTTGGGGAAAGGGGGATATTTGAAAAAACATTACGCGCGGATGGAAGGCTAGTTTTTAAATATCTTAGAGGTTCTACGAGTAGTATATCGACATTAAGCCAACGATATGGTTTTCAATTCTAAGAAGTTTCATAAAGATGTATCTCTCCATTAAATGTGTTTAGGCCTGCTAACCATAAGATAATGCATAAGCAAATAAATGTATAATTGTCTACTATATTAAATCTTTTCCGATTTGAAATCGTATTCAATTTTCTTTTCACGTCAATCTAACAAGTAATCAAGAATCCATGACAAATTATTCACCGTGAAACTATCACAATTCTTAAACATTTACGTCCCAAGGCTTGCAATCTATAACCCATCAATAACAGTAGGTAATAGAGGAAGTTTCGATGCATCGACATACCGCGGGTTGTCGCGGACCGATTTATCTCCCGCTTGAAGGGTTAATTAATCACAACATTAATTATTCGATTAAATAAACTGCGACAATCAAGTGATTTTCATTTAATTTTGTCATTCCTATTATGTTATGAACATAACGAAGCATTGACATTTCGAGTCTTTGGTTAACTCATCGCGCTTAAAACTTATCCCGCGGGATAAGTTGTCCACAATTCCACATTAATATATTTATTATTTTTCTTTGGTCAACTCATCCCGCTTATAAGAAGAGATAAAATCTACATCATCAGATGAAAAGAGTCCAAACGTAGTAATATAGCATAGTTTTAATATTGTACATATTAGGTACCCTTTGAGAGTGAATATTATATGTATCCAGTTTGATTGGTAAATGTTATCGTTATTTAGATTTGAACGACATGGGAATAAATAGTAAAATGATGATGATGAGTGTAAAAGGGCACAAAAATTTTGTTTTTTTTTGATAAGGAGAGAGAGACCTGCTTTATTTTGTAGGTCTCGAATCGAAATAAAACTCCATCTTTTTCCTCATCACACCCAAAAGAGTTGAGGCGGTGTCAGCCTTGGGGCGAGAGAATAACCTAATGCCGACATTAGATACATACCCTGAGGTCACCAGATTACCCGTGACCCAAGGTGATCCCGAGACAAGTCGTGGGCGGCTTGTGCTATGCATTCGTGGGTGGGCTTCCCCAGAGATATATTATGTACTATCCTATTCAAATGCCATAAGGATAGTACCTTTTGGAATTGAGCAAAAAATGACGTCAACTGTGCTTGTCCGTAACGTTAGCAACCAATGGCAATGCATTATACTTCGGGTCTCAACCGAAGACGATTTAATATTACTTGCAGCAGCACATGAGTTGGTGCTATCTTTGTCACACGTTTAGATTTATAACACCTAAAAAGATCTTCTGTCTCACTCACTCCCCCCAACAACCTGGCAACCCGCGGCGCCTACGCGCCAGACCTCATTACGTGTTTTTGTGTTATCCTAGTTACACGTGCGTTTTCCTTTCTAAAAATTTAAAAAAGGAAAACGCTAACGGTCGGAATCTTCAGATAGTAAGTGATAGTTTTCAACTCAAAGGCCAAAAATTGTGAAAGTGTTACTTTTCCTACGGAAAATCCAAAAGTATTAACCAGTGAATATGATTTCAATACAGGAATCAACATGACCAATGGAAGTTTTCAGGTACCCTACTTTTATTTATTTTTTGCAATTATATTTTGTAACAATTTACTCCCAGCAGTGGGAACGTGTATGGGCTGATGATGATGATGATGACATTTTGTAACTTTATTATGTGAGTACATACTGACCACCATAATGTAGTTCATGTATATTCATATTTCGAATCAAATTAAACTGTTTTGCAAAAATACAGTTATAATAAATAATGTCCTCCTAGCCGATTCGGCTATGGCGGCCAATCTTTTACGATCAGCCAACTACGTAGGATATATTATAGTGCACAAGTGAGTGCGCAAGCACGGGTGCACTCCCTATTCCCTCACTCTCATAGCACGGTGGGACAGCAGTCTGACACGACCGAAGAGAGATCAGGCGCAGGACCAACGGCTTAACGTGCCTTCCGAAGCACGGAATCATCATTCTTTTCAGACATTCAGGTGATTCGAGCCTGCAATGTCCTAACCAAACTGGAAACATTCACACAAAGTGATGCTCCCCGCGGGATTCGAACCCACGACCTCCGGGTATTAGAGCCCAACGCTCTAACCACTGTACCACG
The DNA here is from genome assembly GCA_949319885.1 of Mecyna flavalis. Lineage (NCBI taxonomy): Eukaryota > Metazoa > Arthropoda > Insecta > Lepidoptera > Crambidae > Mecyna > Mecyna flavalis. The sequence continues at coordinate 17,671,802 of OX439426.1, forward strand.
GAGGCAGTTAGAAAAATACAGTAAACAAAGGTCTTGTCAAGATTATAATGCGTGTATTCAACCTGCATGCAGGTGTGCAAATCTACTTACATAAACTGGAAACAAAAAAATATTATTATACATACATATTACATAGGTAAATTATCGTTAATTATTACATGTCAAACTGTTATTGCTATGAGTAATATATTCAGTAACATTTATAAATGAGGTCTGGGCGAGATCAGCCCGTGATGTAAATAATAATCTATAGCCTACACGGCTTAATAAGTAACCATTACGCTATAAAAGCGCTACAAGTTACAGTACTAAAAGTGTTGAGGGATTTTGATACCACAAATGTGTGAGGACCTACTTTATTCTTATAACGGTAGGGTACTCTTGGACTCAAGTGTTAAAGTTCCCTTTAAAACTACCTACTTAATCCACGCAAAGCGTGATGACAATAATGCACCATGAGGTTTTTTGACTCCACGCAAGACGTGTAGAGGATATTTCTCCACTGTAAAAGTGTCGAGGTTAACCCCACGCTAGTCGTGAAGTGGTTTTTAACTCCACGCATGTCGTGTAGAGGATATTTCTCCACTGTAAAGGTGTCGAGGTTAACCCCACGCCAGTCGTGAAGTGGTTTTTTTAACTCCACGCAAGTCGTGTAGAGGATATATTTTCTCCACTGTAAAAGTGTCGAGGTTAACTCCACGCTAGTCGTGTAGAGGACATTGCTCCACTCTAGAAGTGTCGAGCTATAATGGAGGCCCAGAGTGGACACCACAGGCAGACCACCGCCTGTGGTGGACGACTTACGACGACACGCAGGCTGGGACTGGATGAATCGGGCACAGGATCGTCGCAAGTGGAAAAGATGATAAGAGGCCTCTATCCAGATATGGATCATTAAGAGATCATGAGGAGGGCGAGCAGTTTTTTCTACCTTCAAGCACAGCGTGTTGTGGTATTGATCCAAAAAATGGTTTACTTCACGTAAATCTAGTACTTATATCATATAAATATAATTGAAGGTTAAGTAAAGTTTATATGATGATATCTGCCACTACTCCTTGATAAAACAGAACCGGTCGCAGGCACGTTTAACCGCACCGGCCTAGCTTGTCTGATTTTATCGGATATCCAAGAAAAACTTATTTTATTTGGATCCGGAATTATTACAATAACTCAGAAAGATCCAGGATATAAAAATAATAATAATAACGCACGCTTCAAAGGATCGGGTCTCCATGGGCTTGCTTGACTAAATGCCTGGAACTGAAATCATTACTAGTGTAAAAACTGAGACATACAAACATAATATTATTATGTCTAGTAATAAGAAAGTTTCTGGACAAAGATAATCGCTTTCATATGGACACAATAATCGGCAAAATTATGCATAATAATTATGATTGATATTCAATTATAAGAAAATAAAGATATTATTATTATTATTAAGATAAATATGTAGATACAGTTATAAACAACAAACAGATCTTGTGTTCGCACATCTTCAGATCTGTTATTTCCGAGACTCGTCGAAATCTATCGTTTTCGAAATTTATATCGGAAAGAAAAGTTCTGATTATCATCAGAACGAAAAGATACGATAGGGCCCCGTTTGGAACGCAAACTCGAGGCGCTTTAAACTCCAGGGGGGTGCCGCCGCGCGGAGCATCAGCGGTTGAGCCACCAAGGGTGCAGCTAGTGACTAGTGACGCCGAGAGGCCACCACTCCGCCTGCGCGACATCACAAATGTCTGTCATATGTGCGCACTGACTTATCTGACGATTGTGCAGTTTTATGATTAGATGCATGCATATAAAGAAGAATCTTCAGAAGTATCTTAAGTTCAAGATTATTACTGTTACGCAGAAACTTACGTCACAATAAAGGACAAATTTCATTATGAACAATAATTATTACATTTATTAAAGTGGCACATTTCACAATTCTTTACAAAATGGAAGCTTATGGCACAGTCCTTGCTGATTATTAATTTTATGATAATATATTTTCATAATTTACTAAAAATTTAATATGTTACTCGTATCTCTATTGCTCAATCGCTGCTCTGATACGAATTATATTTATTATAAATTGTCCATTCTAAATTACAAAAACCTTCTTTGTAATTTAGTGTGTAGTTTGGAACATCTACTGAACTCAGGACTACTGGAAGTTAATTTATTATTTATAAAAACTTTATTGATCTGAAAATCCGGGTACAAAGGCGGACTTGACAGTAGAAGCATTCTCTACTAGTCAACGTTTGGGGAAAACGAAATGCTTTAATGCGGCAAAAATTTGTGTCTTAATGTGTGTAATCATCACTATAATGAATTTAACAAATGATCCTTTTTCTAAGACAGTTATGTGAACCACATATTATGGTTATGTCTTACTACAATATAACTATTATTAATATATTTTTAGAAATATAATAAGACATTAAACATGGATTTATTTTTCTATATTTACTACAAAAATGGAATAATCGATAACATATGCTTGTAAAGAAAAATGAAAATAAGAACTAATAATATGTCACTACTTGAACTAGAACTAAACAGTGTTGTGAAAATAAATAATACCGCATAAAAAATAACTACGGTTTACAAATTCTGTTTATTTGTAATAAACACAAGAAATATGTTAAATATACCGAACACTGTTGTCAAATATTGCGAATAATTGTGACAGGTATATGGATTATGTTGTTTTTTGATGATTACCTATAGGCAAATTTACACTAAGGTATTTTGCTGAATGTATTGGCTTTTTGTCCTCTGCATTTCCAGTTGTTATTCGTTAATTACATGATATAACGTTAAGTTTTTTAATAAGAAAAATTCGTAGTCATTTCAACATTTTTCGAAAATGAAAATTATGAAATTGGCAAGTAATCATCCAAACAAAAAAAACAAAAAAAAAAAAAAAAAGCAGACAGATATCCCCAAACTGGGCATGGCTTGTGCTATGGTTGCCAAACTTGACAAATAGCGGATGAACGTTCCTTACATAATTTGTTATTTTTGTATTATTATTTTTAAAATGTATACCTACTTTATTATACATATAAAACATTCAGGCCGATAAAGGGATATGTTCATGCACACGACACGAGTGGTCGTACCGTGCGGATTTCGATCCCGCGATCTCTGATGCAGTGGTCGACTCCTCAAACATTACAATGAATCTATGTATATATCTATGTACGCATTTTAGATCAGATCAAGCTATATACATATTAGATAGATAAGTTACTGGTGAATGCAAATCACAAAAGTTGTCTCAATTTGTATCACAATAATATTTTGATAATTGTATCACAATATAATTGTGATTGTATTGCATTGTATTGTATGTATTGACATACACTAAAATATACAATAAAATTTAACGTATCATCATTCCTTGTCTGAGGATTGTATAAATCGCTTTGCTATTAAAGGTTTAAATAGACTGGCTTTCACCAAATCACCATACAAAGTTTTATTTTGTATTAAGCTATTTCGCTAATATTATCCGTAAGATAAAATAATATATATCTATAAAAGATTACATACTCCTTGTACTTGCTTAGTTATTGCCTTTGATCAAAGAATACAGACCATTATCTTAATGAGACATTTAATAATTACAATAGATTATTTGATTTGATGGAGATCTCGTAACCTTTTTTTTTTTTTTTTTTTTCTCGGAGGAGAATGCGTTTATGCACCATAACCGCAGGCTAGCTAGACCCGCGGCCGTGTGTGGGACTCGAGACTGAAGCGTCCACTACCCACTAAACTCCCCCGGTTTCTCCTTCACACCCGATTAGGACGAGCCGGTGCTAGCCTCATGGCTATTGACCAGCCCATCCCCGGGTACCCCAACTTGAGAGGCCTCAAGTCAGGGTGGCGCCTAGGGAGGGCCGCGGCAATAATAATATATTCATAACAATTGCTGAATATTAAAAACTACGTATACAGAACTTGTGGTTCATAGAAGGACACATTTTAATTGGAGTCATTTATTTTATAAACATGATATTGCCATCAATTGAAATATACATAACGCGTATTCGTATCTCACAGTCCTCTGTCAGCTTCTGCATCCACCTTTTACCGGTGTTGGTTGGAGCGATCCCTCGATTGTCTTCTTCGTCTTTATAATAAAAATGTCCTAGTACCGTCCTGTACATAAATAATGGTGATTTCGCTAAAGCTATATTCGGTATATGATTAATTTAAAAGACATATTATTTGACTACGCCTTATTAATTTACAAAATTAACTTATCTTTTATTTTTAATATTACAATGATGCTCTAAACATCTGCAAGTAATATTAAATCGTCTTCGGTTGAGACCCGAAGTATAATTAAGAATCAAACGAACTTACCTAGTGTAGTTTGATTCCAATTATGCGAGGGTCTCAACCGAAGACGATTATATCGTCCCATCCCGCCCAACCCGACAAACAATTAATAAAAATAAAAGCTAATCCATTTACGGAAACACAAAAAATTTACTTTGAAATAATGAGGTCTGGCGCGTAGGCGCCGCGGGTTGCCAGGTTGTTGGGGGGAGTGAGTGAGACAGAAGATCTTTTTAGGTGTTATAAATCTAAACGTGTGACAAAGATAGCACCAACTCATGTGCTGCTGCAAGTAATATTAAATCGTCTTCGGTTGAGACCCTCGCATAATTGGAATCAAACTACACTAGGTAAGTTCGTTTGATTCTTAATTATTTATCTTTGTGTGTGTGTAAGTCATCACTGTCGCGTAACGCAACTCCAAAAGGTCGTATCCTCCAGATAGTATGTACAGATTATTCAACCTGTAGAGCTAAATGTACTATTTGGTTCAAATGCTATTAGGATGATACCTTTTGGAGCTGCGTTACGCGACAGTGATGTCATGACACATACACTGACAAAATAATGTGTTGTTAAGGCAGGCGCAGTTGACATCATTTGTCGCTCAATTCCAAAAGGTTTTATCCTAATAGAATTTAAATCTAATAGTATTATAAATAATCAAAAGCAACTACATTATTGATAGCATTAAGAACGTAAATAAACACAGCGTAAAACACTGTACAGAGTTGATGATATTGCCTTATTATTAATTCAATAAGCTCACAATAAATTGGATTGTTTCAATTGACAACAGGCACCGTGGGTTGATACGTTTACGCTTCAGAGTTCCGTACCAAAGCATTAATTATAATACAATTTTAATTATTTTGTTACTGTAATAGTCACAGAATTTGTATTGATCATATTTGCAGCTACCATCTGTCTCTAACCTGGTTTAAGGTGGCTTGATTTAATCTTAATAATACGTATTACATTTAAAGAAGAAACATTGATTGTTTGTTTGTATTGAATAGGCTCCAAAACTACTAAAATTATTTGAAAAATTCTTTCACTGTTGGAAAGCTACTCTATCCCCGGGTGACATAGGGTACTTTTAATCTAGGAAATGTGGGGGGATAGGGGGATGATTGAAAAAACAAATTACGCGCGGGTGAAACCGCTGGGGCGTCCGCTAGTTACTCATGATTTGAAATACTTAGCCTTACTACTATTCCCCAGATACAACTTAGCAGGTTGCAAGGCTGTGACTTTAAAAAACTTATTTAATAATTTTGTTCATAAAATGCTCCCATATATCTTTCATGTCAGCAAGCTACAATTTTGCCATGCCATGTTTATTGTGCATTATACTTCGTAGTATCGTTTGGGAGCGGCAGCAAGAGTTATGGTTGCCACTGGTGATTCATTGCACATCTAGTGACTGCTCCAACTACCCAGTAATTATACAAAGTCCGTTGCAATACCGCAAACACTAGAATAATGCGGTTTCACATTATGGAGCTTTAAATCGGAATTGAGAAAGAACCAGTTTTTGAATGCTGTCATTGATTCTCGAGCGTTTCATGTCATTCATTCTCGTCTTATCGATCCCGTTTGGTGTTAATTAGATTACAAAATAATCGTAGACTTGCCAAATTATTCATTGCTACATTGAATCTACTCATATACTGTTCAGTTTTTATACTGTCTCCATGAAATAGGGACTAGACATTAAGCATTTGGATTCAGATTTGGAGTCCAACTGTTTTCAATTCACAGATTTAATGTTGCAATTAGCTTTCGACTATAACCTTAGTTCTTGTGAAGGGACATTTAGGACAACTACACATTTTTATTTTGCGTAGGAGAATGCGTTTAAGCATTGACCGCCGGCTATCGAGACATGCAGCCGTGTATGGAACTTGGGACGTGAATAAACTTCGTCTAAGTATCCACTACACTCCCACGATTTCCCTTTCTGAAGAGAGACAAACCACTGCCCGGCCGCGTTTGATTGACCGGCTTTGAGACAAGTGCAGCTTAAAGTTCAGCTACAAGAAGTACTTAGTTGGTAAAAGTAGCAACGCACCTTCCCACTTCCATCAGCACGTCATCAAGGCTTGTTTATCGTCTTGTTGACAATCAAATGAGAACAAATAGAGGCGTGGAGCGGCTGGAGCCCGCGCCGTGTGTTACGAAGTTTAATTAGCCAGTCTGCTGCAGAAACACCGTGGTCTAGTTAAGGGGACTACGTTTCATCTCCAAAGTCAAATTTAAACGAAAACTATCTACATTAGTGATGACGCAGACCACTTAGTTCATGGTTATACAGCTGACATTATTTTACTATGTAAGGCGCAAAGAGACTATTGCCGTTTTCACTCTCATCACGCACGTCATCAATTTAGTTAGGTATCGACTTATCGACTATCTAAATATTTAAAAGAAATATTAGTATTAAATTGGCAACATATGGCTCTGTTTCGCTCCCAGGATAGAGTTGAGGGTGCATAAAGCATAACGTGCGAAATTTTTTTAATGCTGATCTTCTCCACTGGTAGAGACAAGTGGACAAACCGCATTTTACACACATTGTCACCTGTCTCCAAACTAAGCTAAACTACTCGTACTGTCGATGCAAAACACCCAATCTAACGTAAATAGACACCAAAATGTTAATAGACGTCGATGAAATCTAAAAGAAATAGTAATTCCTTTCGTCAAACAGCCTTTTGGCGTAATTATTGCTTGATACGGTACTGTATACGTAGCAAACAACTTCGCCTTAATATAGAGGGTGTCGAACGGTGTGGTGACGGCGACGAACTTTCATTATTTGCGTGCCGCTCTCAGTCTGCAGAGTTTCAATATATTTGCACAAAACGAGATTATGTCATCTACCGGTAAACATAATACGCATAGATATTTAATGGAAGCTTCGGAAGGTACGTTAAGCCGTTGACTGCAACTATGTTCCAAGTAGGTCTGGTTCACGTTGTAAGTGTTACGAAGGTCAATGTCAATCGCGCTCCATTGTAATTACCAGGCTTGTCAAATCTAGGATCATAATGGATCTATACTGGATGAACCTTCTAACGCCCGGTTCACACAATTGGTCCGTTTTACTGTTCCGTTTTATCGTATACGTTTTTTTTTTCATCGATGGCGTATGTAGTTGTATGAGCGACTTCACATATGGCACAGTATTGTGTATACAGTAATACTACGCCATCGACGAAAAAAGACGAACACGATAAACCGGAACAGTAAAACTGATCATGTGTGAACCGAGCGTTAGGTGCTACCCCTGTAGTCAGACTCTAAAATACTTTTTTTTCAGTTGGCTGTAAATTTAAATCCTTGGAATATACTACGTGATAAATGTTTAATTACTCTTTGTAGTTGTTCCATGCTAAATAGCAAAGAAAGTAGTATGGAAAAATACGGTAATAATGGAAAAGGCATAAAACGCGATAGTGAGGACGTTTCTATTTTAGTCCATGTTCTATTTATTTTGTGAGCTCATAACCTTTATGGCTTGCAACAAAACCTTAACAAAGAACTATGAATAGGGTTACCAAACTTGGCCAATTTTTTTTCGTAATTTAATTTTCTGGACTAAACAGGAGAATAAGGATAATCAATTATTTTAGTTTTTATTGACAGCTTTTTTCATTTTTGTTTTGAAATAAATAAAAAAATCCACTGAATACCTTTTAAAAATACTATCTGCCCGTATTTATATTTATTGTCTTTTGATACCTACTAGAAGTAGTAACCTCATTGGATTAATATAACGTGAATTCTGACTTTTTAGTAAATGTTGTGATAAAAAATAACGACGTCGCGGTTTATCTTAAAACGCTAAAATATAATTTTATAACTATATTCTATTGTTCACAAAGTTGTTAACGAAGTCTGAATTACCTACTACGATGTTGAAATTTCATATCTTACGTAACAATTCTATGCTCTGGGTCAGTTATTTACAAAATATATAATGGTTACCCTACTTATGAAGCATTTTATGGTGTCCTAAAATACGACCAGAAATAAAATATAGTAACTGCCACTTAATTTAATTTGCTGACGTGCAATTTTTATTGTCGCTTCAGCAAAGCAATAAAAGTGTTTTTCTAATCACAAAATTTATATCACACACAAAACAGGGACTTTGTGCTACTTTAATTTTAGTATCAATAATTGGAAAAGAGTGTTTTTAAAAATATTATACGTATTTAGTGTATGGTTTAATTGCTCTCTGCCAGTACACAAAACTGGATGTTATAATTATGTTGAATAGTCTTAATAATAAAATTGGCCTACCTATCCACCTATTTATTTAACCTCAATTGATTTGCAGCTATTTAACATTCAAAATGTAGCAAATTAGCGGTTAAATTCGCAGCATAATCAATCACATGCAGAGTTTAAATTTACTCAATGACGTACTAAATGCTTCGTTATTTTAAGGTAGTAAAGCTCAAATTTTCATAGAAATAAAACTAATATTCGTATTCTAGTGGCATAACAATATTAAAAGTGTAATGTATGAATATTTAGCAAAAATTATTTGCGGTAAAACTAACAACTTAATTGTAATTCGCACCGATAGTTAGATATTAACTTAATTTATGAAATAATTACTTTCAATGTAATACGATTATGTAATTTAAAATTGCGTTTTCTTATTAATGAGAGGTCGATTTAAGCAAATGAAGGAAGTAAGAAAATCTATTACATTTTTGTTTAAAAAAGCCCGTCCCAACACTCGCTGGGTTCGCTAAGTTACAACTCGTATGTTCTCTGATAAAAAAAACACTAGGAGTTTTTTTCATCATCAACAAACTTTCCAACACAGATTTGTCATAAAAAAAAGTACCCGGAAAGCAGCAAACAGGAGTGATAAGGGCCCTTCAACGCCTGATGTTGATCGGGCGAAGATCGCGAGGGCTGTAAGTGGTCTTCACAAAGTAAAACCGTGGATATTAAATTTTCAAATCGGTTTAGCGGCTTGATAAAACACGCGAGAGGTTTATTGTTGTTTTGCTGTAAACAAGATGTTTTATTTGATGGTTTGCGCGTAAGTTTAGTCTAATTTATAAGGGTTGATATTTTTTTTTCCGTATAACTTTGAGAAACTAATTTTTCGTTTTCCTGAATTATATCGTATTATAAATTGACGTCTGTACACAGAAGATATCACAAATAATACTTTAAAACAAAAAAACATCTAGACACGAAACAAATATAATAAACATTCATCACATAAACCCAAGACTTTTGGCGCATAGGGCAGCGCCAATGCAACATTGCATCGGTTTGAAATCGGCTAATGCAAAATTGCCAGTCAAGAAATGAATATGAAGTAGGATTGTACTTGAAACAATAGTAATGATATTCATATGTTTTTATACATTGTATTTTTTTTTTGAGATTTATACGTGTTTGAAATGGAACGAAAGATGGGATGAAAAAAAGGTAAGTTAAGGTAAGTGTAACCTGTTAGCAGCGTATTAAAGTTTTATAAAGGAAAATGAAAGATTTTTGTCTTACTGGTTCGTCGTAATATAAAATTAAAAACCATAAAATTTCTTGTTCTTTAGAAATTTAGTAACTCTGATTGAATCTAATCCTGAAACGAATTCAATCTTTACGTACAAATTGGAAAGACTCAAGAAAAATCATGTCGCCGGTATCAATATCTTTGTTCAAGCAAAAAATAGGTATTCGATATCACTTAGCATCACTGAGCCAATGTAGTAAGACCTACTGAAATATCCTTTTGTTACCCAGTTACTTGACCTAGAGAGGTCTGGTGGAAATGGCTAGTCATCACCCAGAAAGATTTTGCTGGAAAAATATGAAGATGAAACGACGGCTGGCGCGCTGAGTAAGAAATACAGAAGGGAAAGATCTTAAAGACAAAACTAGCACAAATATATTTTTAATATTCGAAAACTTAAAATTGAGGCCTATCATGACTAATACTCGACCCCTAAGTCTAATTTTGGCCTAGAAAAATTGGTGTGTGGTGTAGGCCTAAAAATACATACAAAATTAGGTTTTGTATTAAGCAAAACTTACTTTCATTAAGTTTGCCAGGATCTCACCTAAATAGTAGTGTTTTTACTACTTTTCTGTCACGTTTTTAGTAATCGACATGTCTAATTGTTATATTAGCACATATATAGTGGGTTTTAAGGGTTTTGTGTAATGACGTTCAATTAAAATGATTGAACGTCATTGGTTTTGTGCTATACATGTAAATCATCGTTTTGGAAATACGACTTCAAAAACTTGATAAAGTAGTTTCGTCTTACATACGTGGCCAAATGTGTATCTTTTCACTGTTTTTATTTATAACTATTTAAGTTTATTTACAGGCTAATTAGCAATATAATAAAATATAAATGTATGTTTTGGTCGAGAGCTGTCTGTGTTATTAATCTATGGCCGAGTTTCGTGTTTCGTTTTTGTCGACCCAAAAGGGATTGTAGGCGCGACGGCCGGCGAAAGAGTGCAATGTTTTTGTCCAGATGATGGATGTAACGTAGGATGGCGGCGACGGCTTATTCAAAAGCACTTCTGTTTTGAAAAATACTAATAAATTGTTGCTTTAATTTGTAACGTGGATTTCTTGTTACAAAAATTAGAAATGATAAAAAGGTGTATGCCACCTCTAGCCGCTCGACGGTGATGGGTGTGCCGTCGAACCACTGAAGGGACTATGGTGACAAATCAAAGAAAGTTTTCTTATCATGCAATTTATTTTCCTTGAACTAACACAAGTTATTTTCTTATTTATATTGAGGTAGGAAACCCGTACCTCACTTATTCAAACACGGACTCTTAATACACACAGGGCGTGTTATCGATTCGTCAGACATCAAATGCTCAAATGATTCTACTCAATACTCTAGGTACTAAAATTACAACCTTGACATCCCGGCAGGAAGGATCCTAACCAGACGAGTGGAGACTCGGTCTACGGCTAAAAGAACATGGATGTTACCTCGAGGTGGCTTCGGTTACCGACCCATGAAGCTACGCTGTCCTTAGTGTTTAAGCAACCACGCTCCTCATTCCGGGATGGGTTCAGCTACTTCAGTCTGCCCAGATCCTCCAGCAGGATACATCCAAGTCGCCAGCGACCGGAGACGTAGATGAATGATAAACGTGGAACGTTTATAAAAATATAAATTATTTCATTTCAGAATGAAATAACAATTACAAGATTACAATCGATGAAACGATGATTATTTAAACGATGATTAATTACGATGAATGATTAGACCCTGAAACAAAAGACTTTTATTAGTTACTTGATCGTACACGACCACGAGGCGTTTCGGAATTCCTCTCAGGATATTCCCACTGGTTTTTTTCGGCTTACCTAGGAAATCCATGATCAGCTCCTTGCTGGATCATTGCCGGATTCCACCCACCAAACCCAGGGGTACAATCAGCGTGCTGGAAAGACAATACCATGGTAAGCACGTTTCGACATAAAACCAAAACTCGAAATTCTCGGAAATGAACTTACCAGGGTACTTTACGGATGATCATCACTTGATCACTCCATGAATTAGGCCGCACATGGCCAAGTTTCCTGAGAAACCTTCTTCTCCTACCTAGGAGTCTACCACCACGCGTCTCGAGAGGAAGTGGAAATCATCCCAATCTCAAAATCATAGCCATCAGGCAAAGACAAAAACGCACCTCTATGCCCATCAATGGAACGTGACTCGTCGATTTCAATGTTGGAATTACCAAAACAAATATCTACTAAATAAATATGTATGGTTAATCACCATAATATTTATAAGAAATAAATTTAGATTTTTAATTTAATAATATTATTTTTGTAAAACCGGCAGATTCAGTGCCTCCTCCACTAACTTTATAAACGCAATATCGATGTGTGGTATCTGTCGGCGAGCTAATAACTCGCTCCTGATCAGCTAGATGGCGTTACCCGTCCACACCGTTTCCAAGCAGTACAAATTATAAATTTGCTTTGTTACAATTCCCCCCCTTCCCACGAAAAACACCGCCCCGGTGTTTAAACTATCGGTACTACAATACTATTTCTGTTGAAGAAGGAAACTACTTAAACAAGTAACTTATATAAAAAACAAACTTGTCCACCATTAAGACGAAGTTCAAAAATAAAACCTTAAAAGAAAACTAAAACAATTTAATTGTTTACTAAAAATCCAATATCATCTTTCCAATAAAAACCAACTGTCAGGAAATCCAAACCAACTTAACTTCCGACATTCCAGACTTAAAAAACCCACTCTTACATGCATCATCATTCAAATCGCGAAATTGGACCTTTCATAATCACCTTGCATACCACTGTAGTATCAAGCTTATAGCTTCAAACCACTCCATTCATACAAACCCATTTGAGATTCCTCCTGTGAACCAGTGGAACTCGTACTAACCCCTTGAGATTCCTTCTGTATATCAGTGGAACTCTTATAATATATTTCCTTTCCCATGACAATTGTTCAGAGGGGAAGTCTTTTCTCATGACGTCGTTCAGCGGAGAAATCCTTTCCCATGACGATCGTTCAGCGGAGAAATGTTTTCTCATGACGTCGTTCAGCGGGGAAAACGTGCTATACAGTTATATGGCTTATTTAGCGAGTTACTATCCGCTCGATGTACAGCACAAACCGGCGAATGCCTAAATAAGAGAGAATTTCTCACTATAAACTTTTGCTTAGCTAGAGCAAAAAGGAACTTATCACAATTATGTGAACTAAAGTTTTATAACTAACAAGGTAGCTACCTATTTCTAAAATCTTATTACCTGTACAGGATTTTCTAACAATAATGTTAGTAAACTTAAACTATAGGCTAAACCTAATTGTAACCTAAGATACTTAAGACCTAAGTCTACTACAACGCTAAACGCTAGCGCATAATTGTGTGTCTCGTCATCGTAGGAGAGGTGATCCGTCTTCCTACGCGTCATAAACGGACTACGACACAACAATAAAAGAAAATCCTCCATAAAAGGTAGGAAAATGACATGCCTTGTCTTTGTTGGTGGTGTGTTTAACACCAACCAACACGTATTTCAACGGACTACGGCAATCAGGAACCCAAAAAAACCTATGAAGGTTATGCCAATAACAAAAGACTAAATCTTTATGTCTTTGATATGCCAAGAGCCTAGCTCTTTGCCATCATACCCTATGAGTTCGTATACCACGGACCAACGGAGAAAGAACCTTCTTGACAATGCATTTCATATATTTGGGGGCTAATTTGGAGGCTTTAAACTTATTAGCATCGCTCAAAACGTAGGTCTTTCGCCAAACCTCTTGACCTTCCCTTAAGGTGACCTGTCTTCTTCGCAAGTTGTAGTGTTTTGAGTTTGCTTCATGAGCCTGCACAATATTTTTGCGAACTTTCTCAAAAACTTCTTTTAGCACCCCAAATTCTCCTGCGTATTCTTCTCGTGGCATCGCTATCTCATACTCGACGTCGTCAGCGTCTTTATAAAACGAGCCGTTTATTATGGGTTCCCTTCCGTGTACCAAAAAGAAAGGACTGAATCCTGTTGTTTCATTCACTGCACTGTTTATTGCAAACTGGATCTTGAACAAATTCAGATCCCAGGTTCGGTGATCGTCCTTAACATAAGAGGACACTGCTGTCATTACCGTTTTGTTATACCTCTCGACCATATTAATTTGTGGTGTATACCTTGGGCCATAATGCACTCGAGGAATATTATACCTTCTCAAAACGCCACTACCATCAAAAGCTATGTTCCATTTGGCAATGTTTTTAATACCCGAACTGGCTAATACGCTGTCCGTAGTGACCTCCGTATTGTCCTGTTCCCCTTTTAGGACTGGTTTGCTAAAAAACTTCTCTATCTTGGTACCTATACTGGTGAGATGTGCTAGGAGCTTCTCCTGGGTCACCCTATCTCCGGAATCTTCACAAACTAAACGTTTCAGTCTATGATACACATGACAGTACAGTGCCCTAATGCGAGATAAACAATAGTTGTCGCGAGATTTTTCAAAGTTGTCAATCTTCGAGACCAGTTCTTCTATTTTATTTTTAATTATTTTAATCTCTGGTCCTGGATCAACATCCTCACTAACATACTCAGCCGGACCAAAACTTGACAAAGATTTCAACTGTTTTCTAAGTTTTTGCACTGTAGTCTCTGGTGTCTCTGAACGTGTGGTCACCTCATAAATCAACTCATCCCGGAGCAAGGAGTGATAATAAACTGTGTCAATATCCATTTTTGCACTTAATTATTTATGCAATAAATATTTGAAAAAAAAAACTATTAGTATTTTGATTTAAGCATTTGACCTCCGATCACAAAATTGTATTTTCAATTTATAAACTAACAGTTTATAATTACTTAATTAAAACTTTTGTTAGGCAATATTGTTTTATCACTTATAATATTATTTAATATCTTTGTATTATTTTTATTACACACAACACTATTTATGACCTTTTGTAAACATACAATTCAAAATATCAATGATTGTAACATAGGAAACCAATAATATTATTATGTATGCTCCATATGTACCATGGCACTGTATTAAATATGCAAATGTACTGCAACAACAACAATACTTGTTGATATTCACTTTCTTAAAACAAGGTAATATTATTCCTATTTATAAATGCTTACTGCCTGTTTGTATGAACAAGCTTATGAATAACCTAACTAAAGGTATAACCTTAAACCTTAGTACACAACAAAAGATACTTAATATAAAACAGTGTTTTCCAAAATAAATATTTGGTAACCTGTTACCAAATAAACAAAACAAGTGCTATAAATTAATAAGTAGGCATTTCCAGACAAACTCCTCCAGAGATTTGATCTGTTTTTTATAAAAACATAACCTAACTTACAGGAAACTTAAATAAGTTTATTTAATTTTTACACATAATTGTAACCACTGCACGCTGTTACTGTAGTATAAATATAAATATGTAATAAAATATAATTGTACCCCTACAAATAAAATATTTAATTTAAAATTGATTTTAAAATCATTTGAGCAAGATCCGTCACAATTTCAGTTCTTAATTACTGAAATTTCCTTATGGGCGCCATTTGTAACGTGGATTTCTTGTTACAAAAATTAGAAATGATAAAAAGGTGTATGCCACCTCTAGCCGCTCGACGGTGATGGGTGTGCCGTCGAACCACTAAAGGGACTATGGTGACAAATCAAAGAAAGTTTTCTTATCATGCAATTTATTTTCCTTGAACTAACACAAGTTATTTTCTTATTTATATTGAGGTAGGAAACCCGTACCTCACTTATTCAAACACGGACTCTTAATACACACAGGGCGTGTTATCGATTCGTCAGACATCAAATGCTCAAATGATTCTACTCAATACTCTAGGTACTAAAATTACAACCTTGACATCCCGGCAGGAAGGATCCTAACCAGACGAGTGGAGACTCGGTCTACGGCTAAAAGAACATGGATGTTACCTCGAGGTGGCTTCGGTTACCGACCCATGAAGCTACGCTGTCCTTAGTGTTTAAGCAACCACGCTCCTCATTCCGGGATGGGTTCAGCTACTTCAGTCTGCCCAGATCCTCCAGCAGGATACATCCAAGTCGCCAGCGACCGGAGACGTAGATGAATGATAAACGTGGAACGTTTATAAAAATATAAATTATTTCATTTCAGAATGAAATAACAATTACAAGATTACAATCGATGAAACGATGATTATTTAAACGATGATTAATTACGATGAATGATTAGACCCTGAAACAAAAGACTTTTATTAGTTACTTGATCGTACACGACCACGAGGCGTTTCGGAATTCCTCTCAGGATATTCCCACTGGTTTTTTTCGGCTTACCTAGGAAATCCATGATCAGCTCCTTGCTGGATCATTGCCGGATTCCACCCACCAAACCCAGGGGTACAATCAGCGTGCTGGAAAGACAATACCATGGTAAGCACGTTTCGACATAAAACCAAAACTCGAAATTCTCGGAAATGAACTTACCAGGGTACTTTACGGATGATCATCACTTGATCACTCCATGAATTAGGCCGCACATGGCCAAGTTTCCTGAGAAACCTTCTTCTCCTACCTAGGAGTCTACCACCACGCGTCTCGAGAGGAAGTGGAAATCATCCCAATCTCAAAATCATAGCCATCAGGCAAAGACAAAAACGCACCTCTATGCCCATCAATGGAACGTGACTCGTCGATTTCAATGTTGGAATTACCAAAACAAATATCTACTAAATAAATATGTATGGTTAATCACCATAATATTTATAAGAAATAAATTTAGATTTTTAATTTAATAATATTATTTTTGTAAAACCGGCAGATTCAGTGCCTCCTCCACTAACTTTATAAACGCAATATCGATGTGTGGTATCTGTCGGCGAGCTAATAACTCGCTCCTGATCAGCTAGATGGCGTTACCCGTCCACACCGTTTCCAAGCAGTACAAATTATAAATTTGCTTTGTTACAAATTTTCTTGCTTAAGGAAAAATGTGAAAGTATTCAAAAGTTTTGTGTGTTGTCGCTTTTACCTACCATGTTGCTGGCAACTTTTTGTCGCTGTAAAAAGACAAAATATCACTACGCATAAGTTTCGTATGCTATAATTACGTACTTACTACGTCATGGAACATTAAGTGAGGGGAACAAAATTTAAGAAAGACTTTTAATTGATATAACCACGAAAGTTTATAATTATAATGTGATTAATGTTTCGAATTAGGTTAGTTTATTTTAAAATACTGTTGCCATTCTTCAATTTTCTTTGTTATAAGTAGGTTTTTCTTTTAAGAAAACACTTTTTTCCACTCTTTCATTGTACAAAGGCGCCAATTGTGTGTCGTGTGGAAGTGCAAATCTTTGAGATACATTCCTACTCTATGTCAGTCCTGTGTGGGTTCGAGTCCCACCTAGTGTTGGTTGTAATAACAATCATCAATTTATTTATTTCCCAAAAAGCCTTGTCTGGATAGTTAAATTGTCTTTAAGAATATTTTTATTTGTGGTACCTCCAGTGATTTCATAAGTGCTTAAGCGGGATCAGATCAATGCATTGTTGTTAAATAATTTTACTATTTTGGAACGAGGCAGCCCAAACCACATACGGCAGCTAGTATTATTTGAGACTATGCCACAATATCTAGACGTTCATTATCCTGTCTAGTCTAATATTAACGGGAATGCCTGGATAGTTTGAAAACACGTTAAAACATCGCGTACAGCTCAGGAGACAACTAATAAACTAACTTAATTAAATAACGCACTGAAACTTGGTCATTGAGAATGTTTTCCATCGATGTTAGAAGCGGTCAAGCTTTGGATATGCCACACTTAGGGCTGAATCGATAAATTCCGTAACCAGACACGGAAAAAAGCCAAACAAAACCCAGGCTTTTATGAATCCAGGCTACCATTTTCCTTCGTTAGTGTGTAGTATATTTATAACGTTTACGTAGAATTAATAAATAAAATACTTATTTAACGTCTCTATTGAAGCCAAGAATAAATAAATAAATTTTAATAATCCTCAAGTCCATAATTTACGTATTTCCTTAAACTCAACATCATAATTTGATTTTTTTGATCCATAACAAAAATAGAAATTAAATTTTTGCCCACAAGTTAATTTTTTTCTGGTAAAATAACTAAACCCAATTATTTTTGTCAATTTTTGTACTGAACTCATTTTTTCTGTAACCTCCATTGTCATACTTTTCATACATCAGTGGCGCTAGTTGTTCTCCTAGTGTGGGAATATCGTCACCTGAAGTTGGGAAGTTCCGCATAGCTTTAATATTATGTGCTAACTTCGCCGGGTAATTGAATTTTATGAATAAATTTATAGTCTGTTCTTAAGTGCTTGTGACAGAAAATTCTGAACAAGATAGGTATTTGCCATAAAATTTACGTTATAATATTGTATTTCATGCTTTCTAGGGATAATAGTTGAGATTCAATTAAAGTCGTTCCAAACATGTTTACAATATAAAGCTGTCAATAAAAACAGTTAAAAAGATAGAGTTTTTTTACACACATACAATCCTTGTGTTTGACCAAAGTATCCATTTATAGTATACCATAAAATTCTCTGTCCAATGCAGGTCCAGTGTTATATTATAATGCTTTCCAAAGTAAAAAAGCTCCTCTAAAATTCATCCTTATTTTTCAGAAAAATACGAAAAATCAGTAACATACAAAAACCGTAAAATATTCCATGCTATACTTGTACTACTTATTTACTACACAAAATTACTTGCTCACAAAAAATACCTCCCACATTTACAAGCAATAAAAATGTAAGTGAAGAATAAGCATGTTTATGTTCACAATCGTAACGGTCAAATAAGGCCCTATTCGGCCGGGCCTTTGTCAAGGAAATTGCATTCTGTTCGGCCCCTCAAGCCTCGCACACCGAGGAACTGAATTTGTACAATCGTTGATACCACTGAGACTAAGGACTTACAGTACTTTAAGATAAAGCAATCGAAAACAAACCATTTTAAAAAGTAATTTATATTAAAAAAAAAATGAGAGGTCAGTTATAGCGCTAAGACATAGGATCGTGATAATATTTTTTTATTTTTTGAACCAAATCGACCGGCGTCTAATTAAACAAGCCCTTAGGACTATTTAGGATACTAGCACCTATGGGCATATGGACCTAGACCTGCGACCGGCCGTGTGTGGAACTCGAGACTAAAGCGTCCACTACCTACTAAACCCCCCGGTTTCCCCTTCACACCCGATTGGGACGAGCCAGCCTTGTGGCTATTGACCAGCCCAGGTCTAGCTAGCCTGCGGTTAAAATGCATAAACGCAAGTTCTTCAAAAAAAAAAAGATACTAGGTCTAGCACCTAAACCTGGGTAGACTTAGATACTAGTATCATCATTTTATAAGTATTACCCAATTTCACGACTGTCAGATAAGTTCCTTTAAAACGAAGTCATAGACTAAAGAGCTGGAGTTCATAGTTTTCGTACTATTATTTTTTTCTTAAACCTTTCTCCATCTACATACATTTTGACCCCTAAATAAAATCGAAGGGCCGATTTTCTCCCTCCCGCAGGCACTTGATTTTTGTTAAGAAATAAGTTTTCTTTTGCCTTACATAAATATCTATGTTGCTAGGAGTATTTTTTGTACCAATTTAATATTGTTACCCAATGTAAATATGCTATAAATGTAAATATTTTTTCTTTTTTACTCCATTAATGTTGCGTTCAAGCCAACGCGTCTACGGACTGTTTAATGGTAAGCAGTTACCGACAAATATGGATGATTGTTACACCAGAGACATCACTCGCGCGTCGCAAATTTCCTGCTGCCAACACTATGCCCTTCACATGCCTTCACTATCTTACTCATAGGAACATAGCACAACAGTTTAAGAAGTGCTAACTTTCTGCGGTTGGTGATCTGTGGGGTTGGAGGTTATACCCCAAATGAGTTGTTCATTTGATTGGAAGATCCACTATGCTATACCTTTCTTAGATGCTAACTTGAGTATAAAATGACATTGCAAATTACACAACAATTTTTGATACAATTGGTGGTCAAACCTTCAAAAGCATTATAAAAATATGGTTTTTGAATCTGATAAATAATATCACTATTTCAGCAAATTTTGTGTCAAAAGCACAGAGTGTAAAATAAAGAACTTGTGTCAAAACACAAACCCAGTTTTATCCGAATATGACGTGAAATATCAGCCAACTGTTCCAATATAACATATTATTCAAAACCCTCTCTTTGTCACGTGTTCGGTGGTATCAATTCTATTTCGATTTGAGACGTTGCTGTCAAACTAAATCCCTAAATAAAACGTTTGATCGCTACTTCGGAGCTCAGTACGGAGAAAATTTCATTCACAAATCCTTGGCATATTTCCTTTTGCATACTTCCAATTCGGTGTGGATTAGGTTTGTGTTCGGAAGAGTGATTGAGTGTTGGTATTGGACCACTGAAAATATCAGTCTATTAAGTTCCCCTGCAGGGCAAAGACCTCCATTTGGGACAAAGTAATTGCTATCAATGTTACCTATGAGGTTTAACTAACTTTATGTAAAAAAAATCACCACCGTCTGACGAGTTCCGGATATTTTATCTACTAGAAATCTTAGATGCGGTTTCTTTTACATTACCAAAAAAGAGAACAGCCTAAAAAATGTTAGTACCTACCTTGTCAGTAGCCTGTAGTGAAACTAAGCTTACTAAAGATATTCAACTTGCCCTTCCTATCAAAGTGAGCAAACATTACTCATCGCTTCAACGCTTCCGACAGTCAAATTAATTATTCATTAAAAGTATAACGTTACGGCATAGATTATTAAATAGTTACGAACTTAAGTTACGGTGCTAGAGCGAGTTACTTGAGTGTTAAAGTTCAAACCTTCAACGCTTTTGAGTCTTAGACGCTGCAAAGATACAGTCACTTAACATAGATTTTTCTTTGTGACTTAACGCATAGAAATATTTACATCAATATTGTATAAATATAGAAAGACAGACACCAATCTATAATACATATATAAAGCTTCTATATACATAAAACTCAAAGGTGACTGACTGACAAAATCAAAATCAAAATCAAATCAAAATATTCTTTATTCATGTAAACTTGTATTAAGTATTTATGAATCGTCAATTACAGAGTGACTCTACCACCGGTATCGGAATGCAGTCATCTGCCGAGAAGAACCGGCAAGAAACTCGACAGTTACTCTTTTTCATCGCCATGTTTGTTTACAATTTGTTTGTTACAATTACTGATAAGTTTTAGAATACCAAGCCATACAGTATAAATGTATAAGAATGAGACTATAATCGAGAAAAATCCGTGAGCCCTGGAAGACCAGTGCCTTTGGGCACTGGTCTTCCAGGGCAGGGTGGCACCTGGCAGGGTGGCACCTGCAGCACAAGTATGACGTATGTGCCAGCCATAATTTCACTCAACCATATTAGAGGGAATGTAACCACCCGACACATAACGCCACCACCCCAAGCACATTTTAGCGAGCATGACCGCCAAGGTTACAAACTCTTCAGGATTCTTTGAATGAAAAATAAATTTAATTTTACTGAATTATAACATTTAATGTGTTACTGTATAGCAAAGTTAACATTGTATTATAAATTTAAAATTCAAAAATTTAACATTAACATCACAAAATTAATTTTTGTCACAGTAAATAATAATGTCAATACAATAGATCATGTCAATACAAATAACAATACAAAGGCGCAGCCAGAGGAGCGGCAACAATAGTACGCAAATCTACAGACTTTTATCATTTAAATAGTCTTCCACTTTATAATAACTCTTCTTGATGAGTTGGCATTTGATGTGTGACTTAAACTTGTGTATTGGTAAGTCAACAACATCTTGTGGTAATTTGTTAAATAACGCAACACTAAATCCAACAAACGAATTACCAATCTTATGAAGTCTTGTTTTAGGAACGGCTAGCCTATGTTTATTTCTAGTATTGAAACCATGACAATGCGATTTTTTAGGAAAGTCATGTAGGTTTTTCCGTACATACATAATACAATCTAAGATGTATTGACATGGTACGGTTAATACACCAATTTCACTAAACACATTTCTTAGGGAATCACGCACTTTAAGGCCGTATATAGCACGTATTGCCCTTTTCTGAAGTACAAAAATAGATTGTACGTCAGCAGCAGATCCCCATAGAAGTAACCCAAATGACATGACGCTATGAAAATAGCTGAAATACACTAGTCTCGCCGTTTCCACGTCTGTTAAACGTCTTATTTTTCTAACAGCATATGCGGCTGACTGAGCTGAGTCTCCCCGCGAGAGCAGTGATATTCGGACCCCATTGCAGTTTCGAGTCTAGAGTTATGCCCAAAAAAACTGTTGAATTGACCATATCGATAGGTTCACCATTCACAGTGATATTGGGAACAACCTGCCTCACATTTGGCATGGTAAATTTTACACATTTGGTTTTTTTGGTATTCAACAACAAGTTGTTAATAGTAAACCAGTGTAAAATTTGTGAGACAGAATTACTCACGTCGACAAATGATTGTTCATATCTGTCAACTTTGAAAATCAACGAGGTGTCGTCTGCGAATAGCACAATCTCACATAAGTCTTTTGTAAAGTATGGGAGATCATTTATATAGATCAGGAATAGCAGTGGCCCCAAAATTGATCCTTGGGGTACTCCCATAATAAGGGGAGCGCCGGAGGAGTCTACTCCATTTATATTTACTCTCTGAATCCTGTTCGTTAGATATGATTCTATCAGGCTCAGTGAGTTGGCTGAAAGACCATAATGCCGCAGTTTCATCAGCAATGTACGGTGATCAACACAATCAAAGGCTTTCGATAGATCACAGAATATGCCAATAGCATCTTGCTTATTCTCCCATGCATCAAATATATGCTTGATGAGCGCAACTCCAGCGTCTGTAGTAGATTTGCCTTTAGTAAACCCATACTGTTTTCTATGCAATAACTTATTTAAATTGAAATGCAAGAGTAATTGATTAAATATAATTTTTTCAAATATTTTACTTAGTGTAGGCAAAATAGAAATTGGTCTAAAATTAGATG
The DNA here is from genome assembly GCA_949319885.1 of Mecyna flavalis. Lineage (NCBI taxonomy): Eukaryota > Metazoa > Arthropoda > Insecta > Lepidoptera > Crambidae > Mecyna > Mecyna flavalis. The sequence continues at coordinate 17,694,789 of OX439426.1, forward strand.
GGTCACTTTTTTCTCCCGATTTGAACAATGGTATGATTTTACTATGTTTCATCAAATCTGGAAATTGACCATCATCTACACATGTGTTAAATATGTTTGCTAAATGAGGTGCTATATTATGAATAATATTTTTGATTATTGTCACTGAAATTCCCCACAAATCCTCTGTGTTTTTCATGCTAAGCTCTTTAAAAGTTTTAATTATTGTGTCTGAATTTATTCGTGTAAAATTAAATAAAGAGGCGCACTCATCAACATGGTATTTGAGGAGAGACTCTGCAAGATGTGGGCTTGAGTTTAGTTTGGATGTTGTTTTCACAGGGACTTTAGCAAAGAACGACTCAAAAGCGTTTGCTATGTCCGCATCCGACTCAATGCTATTGCCTTCAATGTTTAAAGAGAACTTGTTATTTTGAATTTTATTTTTGCAAGTCTCTTTGTTAATAATTTTCCAAGTAGCCTTGCTTTTATTTGTGGCTTTCATTATCTTATTTTTAATGTAATTTGATTTGGCTTCAGCGCATACTCTTTTAAATAATTTTGAGTACTTTCTAACGTACTCAACCATAGAGGGGTCATTTGAATTGACTTTTATATCGTACAATTCAAATAACCTCTTTCTGCTTTTGTATATTCCTGGGGTGGCCCATTCACTAAACTTAGTCTTTGAGCCATTAATATTTATATATGACTATATATATATATTTATATAAGAATATATGACATAGATAGATATCAACGCACAGCCCAAACCACTGGACGGATCGGGCTGAAATTTGGCATGCAGGTAGATGTTATGACGTAGGCATCCGCTAAGAAAGGATTTTGATCTATTCCCACGGGAACGGGAACCACGCGGGTGAAACCGCGGGCGGCCGCTAGTATTTAAATAATTCTTTACCCTTTCCAGGATGTACACTCCCAATACTGCCATATACAGGGTGGAATTTTGTAATGCCACCTGAAGGGGAAGTACTCTTAATACTGAAGATAGAAAGTTTTACTCAAAGAAAACATTCCTTTATTTTTGAAAAGAAAAAATCCTGCATTCAAAAATTTTTAAAAATTTGCTTGCCGCAACTTTGTAATGCCACCTGAAGGGGAAGTACTCTTAATACTGTAGATAGAAAATTTTACTCAAAGAAAACATTCCTTTGTTTTTGAAAAGAAAGATAACTGCATTCAAAGATTTTTAAAAATTCGCTTGCCGCTCCCGGTAATCGAACCGACTAAAATCTGTAAAAGTTGCACCTTGTACTTTTATTGCATCGATCGTTAGGGACAATTATAAGGATAAAATCTCTCCAACAAAGTTCATAAATTAAATGAAAGGAAAACAATGAAAAAAGTGCTTTAACTTGACCCATTGAATCAATAATTTAGGATTTTATTGTTTTCCTTTCATTTAATTTATGAAGTTTGTTAGAGAGATTTCATCCTTATTATTGACCCTAACGATCGATGCAATAAAAGTACAGGGTGCAACTTTTACAGATTTTAGTCGGTTCGATTACCGGGTGCAGCAAGCGAATTTTTAAAAATCTTTGAATGCAGTTTTCTTTCTTTAAAAAAATGAAGGAATGTTTTCTTTATGTAAAATTTTCTATCTACAGTATTAAGAGTACTTCCCTTTCAGGTGGCATTACAAAATTCCACCCTGTATATGTGTATAAGAGTAGTTATATAAATGTCTGCGTATTTCAAATTCATCCAACACCTCAGTGAATGAAGGCAATCACGGGTTATTGACCTGCCTGATCAATATTTCGGCTTTTCATACCAATTGACGGCTCGTGTAGACGGGACACGGTGTTTCGTCAGTCTAATAATAAGTAGAATGATTCAGTAGATAATACGCTTGATATTAAAGATCGAGGTCGCCAATTCAGTTACTTTACTTGAATTCTGTTATTTCAAAATAACATAATGTCTCTGACTGTTTGTTCTACCAAATGATGAGCATTTTCTACTGGGATAGTAAAATTAGAAATCCTTCATCTGTTTTGGAAAGGACTGAAACTCTACGAAAATAAACTCGCGAGCATCAGCTGGTATTTAATAAAAGTAGCTTTTACTTACCTAAATAAATGTTTTATGTTTGATTTCTCATCTTCTTCAACTAAGAGCCAAAATAACTTTAACTTTTTCTTATATATATACCTATTTATTACTAATTTAACCTTACTTTATCCACTTCTCTCTTTTTCTGATTTATAGAGACAATGACATTTAGGACAAACTTAAAACTTGTTTCATATTTTTTTTTAAACTTAATTTATAACGTAATGAGACAGTTTCATTCAACAGGATTACCACTAATTATATTAATGACTCAGCACTGCATGGCATCACTGACCTAAATTTACATAATTCATAAGCATTTTACTAAAATATGGGGTGACTTGCTTTAAAAAATTAACATCCGTTTGATTACAAAGTAGTTAGCCGTACTTTCACCTATATTCTAATATCAAGGGAATATGTAATTAAGCTGATTTGGATTAATTTACGTATTAACCGTGATATTAAAATTCTTGACCCATGGTATGAACCATGAATAAAGGAAATCCTAGGAAATGTCCAACACAGAGCCATATCGCACACCCGGTAAAAAACTGTCATAACACAAAAACAGGCAAATCTCACCCCTTGCAGTAAAATATTATTTTACTGCAAAAAGTGAGATTATAAAAATATTATTTTACTGAAAAAAGTGAGACCTGGCTTGCCTCTACGTTATGACAGCTTTTTAGCGGGTGTGCGATTATGTCGTCAATTATTATTAAGTAACAAAATGACTCTACCAGATTTGCCTGTTTTTATGTTATGACAGTTTTTTACCGGGTGTGCGATATATGCACGAACAAAAATCAAAATGTATTCTTTATTAATTTAGGTTATAAAAATGCACTTATTAACATCAATTTATCTATGTAACAGTGTAATTCTACTTCTTGTGATTCGGCTCTGGAATGATATTATATATCGAGAAGAACCAGCAAAAAACTGGTAAGTTTCGATAGCAAAATTGCTTGCAATATTTTATCAATACAAAGGAGACCGGGCGAAAGTGGACCGTAAACCAATAGCGATACTGTTGAGAGTAGATTGGGTTCGGGCCAACCAGTCCTCAAAGACCTGTTCATAGTTTGTACACTTTTATACTTTTGGTTTTGTAAAAAAGTACATAATATTTTACCTAGAAACATTCACACCGATACAAACAGACTTTCCAGGCCTTTGACATGCACTGGGATATTAATAGGCTGAGACTTTACTATTGTGAAAGCCTACATAATGAAACAGACGTCCAGCATTTTACCGACAACCCTTATGTCAACAAACATTCAAATGACAACTATCGACCGTAAATGTCTAGGAACTGTAATTTGGTTAGCAATTAACTTAACAACTGATGTAATAAGTATTCAACCATTACGTACAGACTCAGTCCTTAGTTCACGGCTGTGTTTAGTTTGAATATTTTATCGTGACATGTCAGGTTTCCTGGATTCTTGCTTAAGCGGTTTATTTTTAGTCCAAATTGCTAGAGCGCTTGAAGGAATATCGTTGTACCATTTTGAAGCATGTTTTACGCAATCGAGAAGTAGAGAATTGTTTTTCAAAATATATTTCAGAACAACGTAAAGGTCCAAAAAGAGAAAATTAAAAGTACTTTTGTGTATAAATGTTAGATAGCTATCTGACACACGTAAAAACAGCTTTTTAGATTTCCGAAGATTTATGAGAATCTCAATTTAAATTAGATTCTTGGCAACATCACATATAAGTCTCTTCGAAACTACAGTAAGTACGAGTACCTACCCAAGATAAAGCTAATATAGTCGCGAGTCTCAGTACGTTTATTTTCGTTGGATCCCACTGGACTCAGCACGACAAAAACAAAGACGTATCGCAGAGGAGCTATGACAATATTTTCCTCAAAACTCAATCCCGCCGATAACGAACTAGCGTAGGTACACATCATCTAGGAGAGTGCGTCAGCAAACATTGCTTTTAACACATACTTTTCTTCGACATCAAACAAGTCTAGACATGACCGGAATCGGAAGACCTCTGTCCTTCTACAAATACCCCCCTCAACTGTACGAATTGATCCGTTTAAAAGGGAGGAGGGAAGCTCAATTTGGCCTGGTCTTTGAACAGGATAAGGGTGCATCCAGATTAACAGGGAGATCGACAAAGAAATGCAATTAAATGTAAAATAGGGGCTGTTTCACACGAATGTTGACACGGCGTGACGAATGGGGGTCGAATAGGTGCCAGTCAAATTCTTTTTACAGTTTTTCCGTTTATTTGTTCTGCCATCTTGATTCTAAGTGGGGGGTCGTGATTTACATTTTAATAAATCGTCGCATGAATTCTTATTTGTTCAATCTCCATTTGCACCATTTTACACTAGAGACATTTTATTGATTATTTAGAGTATTTAATTTGATTTCTTACAACTGTCGTATTAAATAAATGGCTGTTATAGTAAAAAAAGTATATTCCAAAAATAAACATTAAAAAGTTTAAAGCTTACGTTTAAAATCAACCTTTTTTATGGAGGTTGGACAAAAAAACACATAAGTAATTTTGTATTTGGAGATTGAACATTACTACAATGGAGATTGAACATTTTGCAATCGAAAATACTCAGTACTTATGTGTCTTAAGAGCATATACAGGATGTTGGGAATTAACGTTTTGGGTATAGCAAATAGTATAGGTAGTACGGTAAAATAAAGATAGGCACAAGTGAAGTTTTATTTAGAGTTGAGACGTATCTTAGAATAGTTAATTGTTTTTGATATTTATAGTTTATAGTCTCCGTTATGTTTTCTTGTTTGTATAATTTGTCTGTTTAATGTCTTCATAGTTTTAAGACATTTTTTGGTATTTAATTTTATAAATTATAAATAAAGAGATAACTCGGCTCTCCTTCAACGGTATGCCAGCCAGTCTGTTGCCGTCTCGCACCATCATAGTCCGCGCTCCGTCGCATATTTAGAGGGAGCGAGACATAGGATATTACACACTCACGTATAGAAATCGTATTAGGTACAAAATACAGTCCTTTTTTCCTGACGGTAAAAAAAGTCACCAGTATAAAGCTTATTATTATGTTAATTAATTTACCCATAAAATAAAACAATTAGCAAACATGCGAGTATTATTAAAGCATAGAGTAGTAATATTTTATATATCAAACATTCCGTATTAATGGAACCCAGTCACACCACAAAATATGTTTAATTTAATATTTTACAACCTTACAGTTTCAACACAATGATTTATCTTATAAGGATACGCGGCTTTTTCATTTAGATGTAGAATTTAATCTGAAATCATAACAATGAGATTTTAAACATCCTGTGCAACAAGTTGGCGATACGCAGTGACGACCTACGATGTAATGAAACAAAAAAATACAACTTACCGATCTCTTTCTATAGTTGTAATTATGTTGTTCGCTTTATGATGTGTTACGGACATTTTTTACACCTTTTCCGATGCTTTAAACACTTCTAATAAATAATATAACTTAAATTAACACAAATGCGTGCTAAAAACTCGCTTGGACGCAAAAGAATTTATTATGGCGGCGTATTACATCATCAAAATACGCTGCCGTGATTGGTTACTCGTGAGGAGATTGAACCCTTAAGCACGAATTTATTGTTCGGATACACGTTTGGTGAATCTCCACGGATTTTGAACAAATAAGCATGAAGTTTATATTTACTAGTGTTGGTTTTAAAAAAACTAAAATTGTTACTGTATACGTATTTAAGGTCCAAAAAGCAAGTATCCTATACCAATCGATCAGGAAATTCAACCTTATTGTAACTGCATTTAAAAGTGAAATTCGTTAAAATGGTCGGTTGAACAAATAAGCATTCATGCGACGAAATAGCTGTAGGTACAAGTATCTACCGCTGCAACCAAAATAATGTAAAAAACGTAAGAATAAAGGTATATGGCATTAACCGTAATTTTATTTGGTGTTAATTTTCCCTGTAGTGTTTTTTGCAATGTCTTTTCAGTTGGCTGACAGGCCCATGGTAAGTCCTTTTTTAAATTGAAGGAAATGCATTACAGGTAGGTACTTTCATCCGGGTGGTGCTGGCTGACATCCGACAGTGTTGTGTGAGACTCTCCTACCCAAAGGGTTGGTATACTCACTAAACCACATTGTGCCCAGCAGTAATAGTGTCACGGGATCGACCTTAACCTTGCATCTACGTCATAGGTTTTACTCGCACCATAGTCTTTAGAGGGCGGGCAAATAGTTTGAAAGTTCTGGAAGTGGCCACTCACTATCATGGTAGTTAAAAAAATAAATAAATAAATAATCCCTGAACATTATCCACACAGCGCCATCTAGCCCCAAACTAAGCATGAGCTTGTACTATGGGTGCTAGACAACGGATAAACATTACTTTTAAACATTTTTTTTTTGTAAATACATACATATAATACATAGTTATATAGTAGTAATGGTAGTATAGTTGTGTGTTTAGTCTGCCAACTTACCCAAGAAATAACCCAAATAGTGATCAACGAACACTTGAACAAAACGTTTCTCATCATAAAATCACAAGAGACGTAGATCATAGGGAATTACACTACCTTACAGAAGATCACAGTGGAATAGCATTTCATAAAGTTTGTTTGTTTGTTGTGGTGTGTTTAAAGAATCTTTGATTCCAACGTTATGTTTTCTCTTCAAATTACAGGGTCGGCAACATGCGAATGATGCCTCCGGGGTTATAGGTACAGGCGATGATAACTGCTTACCATCAGGCGGGCTGTAGGACCGATTACCATCCCCGCGGTATGAAATAATTATAATTAGTTAAGAAATCCAGTTTCAAGTAGCGGTAGCCATTATCTATTCCAAAAAGCCTTCGCAGTAAGACGATGACTTCACTTAACTGAATAAAAACAGTTGGTAAAACCCGTACAAATCTCGTTTCTTCGTCAAATACCCCATTTAGTGAAACAAGGTCTTTGCGACCGCATCGCGTAGCAAGCGATTACCTATTCATAAAACGGAAAGTTAGAGCTCCCGGGATCCAGTTAGCGGCTCGACTGAGCCAAGGAGATTTATGCATTTTAAATTACTGCTGAAACGTTATCGGCCTCTTATAGCTTACGACACGATCTGCTCTTTACATTCAACGTCTTCAAGATCGTTTTAAATCGTAGTCTTTAGATTGAAAACCATTCTAAGTCCCATCTTTGGTGTCATCGCAGATTATAAGGTAATCCTCAGGTTTATAATTTTTAAAGTAGGAAGTAGCAGCCTTTCAAATATCCTACTGCAGGGCAAAAAAATGCCTCCATCATTATTATAAAGTCATCGGCACAATAAATGGGTACTCAACGCTTGCCAAACACGGATGTACCTACTTGATTTGTGTTCTGGGAATAGGACCCAGGATCCTGAGAACATGACCCAATACTTTTACACTACCACTATAGACTGTAGCAGTGTTGTAAATTAACAAAAAAATCATTTGATGAGTTTCCAGTATAGCAGCACATTGGAACTTGCCCCCTTTAATGGGCACCACTTTACATTAAGTGGGTTACGCATCTAAATAAGCATTCTAATTAAGTAAGATATTGGGGATCGAGGATTCAGGCGACTGGGACCAAATAAAACTGGGACCGCGGTCCCAGTTACCTGATAACATTTTTGAATCGGTCGACTGGGACCATATACCTAATTTCCTTTAATGTACAGTTAACAGAAAAATCAAGTTATAACTCAGGATTTTATTTTATTTAGTATTACGGTCAAGTATTTTTGAAGTGAAAACTTCTTTAGCGGCGTTGTACACTTTTTTATGGGGAAAAAATGTTAAACTCGCGACAGATAAGTAAGATTGATTCGCCATGCTCGTCGAAGTTATAGGCGCCCAGAAACACCAAAGAAGTCACGGAATATCTAATGGCGGAGTAGAATTTCATGGAAATAAAAGCGAGTGATGCAAAACTTCTATTTGAAGTACCAGGCGCCCATAAGTACCGAAGAGTAAACCACACGGAATATTTCATCCTAAAATGGCAGCGTGGTATATAAAATTCATGTAAAATAAAAGCGAAGTGATGCAAAACTTCTATTTGAAGTACCAGGCGCCCATAAACACTAAAGAGTAGATCGAAAATTCGTAAGACGGATGGAGAGTAGACAGCCGGTGCGGCGTTGTGTCAGTATGGATTTGTCATAAAAGTGACATTCGGATGCTACTTAGCATTGTTATGACTAGTTATGAGGAGATGATTGTCATTGCAAATAAATGTACATCACGATATGTGCATCTTCTGACTTTATTATAAATATATAATAGGAGTAATGAGTACTTACTTTATGGTGAATAAAGTTAAGAGACAATAAGACTGATTTTTATATTATTGTTTTGAGGAGATTTCTGTTGAATGTTTACTTAGAATTACTAGTTAAGTAGGCATATGAGCCAACGTGATTTTTAAAACATAATTAAGACTGTTATACTGTTTAAGTAGGTAATACAAAAACTAACTTACCTTTGCAAAAACTAACTTTGTTTTATTTGTGACACCTTTTCTGCTAACTGTACTAAATCTTGTATTTCAACAATGGATTTGTGGTTAAAATTACGGGTGGTCCCACTCGCCTGACAAAATAAACAAATAAAAACTAATCAGGCAACTGGGACCGCGGTCCCAGTTATATAGTGGTCCCAGTCGCCTGAATCCTCTGGGGATCAGCCCTAGGTTATTTATTTCGTTCTATAGATCGATCGTCAGCACTAAATATTTTCGTCTTCTACGGTCAAAGGTCCAAGCTTAATAGGATGACGAGTAAACGGGACTCGTTCGAAAGCTTATCACTGGCCCAAGAACGTTCATATTAAAGTACCCAATTAGTTACTTACCTGCGGCCATCTGATCTCCAAATTAGATTTACAAATACATCCCGATTTTTAAACTAAAAGGTACCCAGAGGAATATCTGAAACCGTTTTCTTAATGGAGTTTCTAATTCTAATGGATGTTCGAGTACTTAATGTTATCTGTGGATTAATGGTTTCGTAGGATTTGAAAATGTCTGATAATAAATCTAGTTGGGTTCAGACAGTATTTATGTCAGAGTTAGTATATTTAAAATTATAGGCTAGCATTTGACGTCCTGTGGTCTGAAAATCCAAACTAACATTAAGTATAATGTGATAGTAACTCTGTCTTTTTTCTGCAACGAAGCTACAGATCAATAGATTTCAGGTATTGGGATAGCTGAGGAGTTAGAAAGAAGCGATTTAGGCTATTTTTATCTCGAAAAAATAACCCATTCCTGCGAGATAACGTCGTATAGTTCACGCGAAGTCGCGAGTTGAAGGCTAGTATAAAACATAATTGGCAGACAGTGTTATAATGATCCCCAAAAATCTTTTTCATAGGAGGTAGGTAACCTTTTATTACGCCTCGCGTTTTTAAATGTTGAATTACCAATGACAAAAGAATATTGTTTTCACTCGCCCCGTGAAGACTGTAAAATTTAAAATTAAAGGTGTATTTTTACAGTGGAAGTGATTTCGCTTGTGCAAAGAGGGCGCTAAGGGCCGTACACCCCTTGTCTGCAGGGATGATGTCGAGCGAAAGTAAGCATGGCTTGTGAAAGAATTGTGTGGATAACACCAATGTTTGAATTTTATAATAGGACTATGGGACTACTAAAATAGGTATTTTATGTGATCTGTAATGCACAAATTTAGAATTAGGTGTAGAACTAAAGACTGCTGGGTTTTCTTCATAGTAATGAACCTTGAGGAGAGATTTTGCCTCGCTTTGTTGAGGAGAGATTTTGCCTCGCTTTGGTTCTTCTACTGTCTGTGCGGTGCGTGGTCTGAGGAGATTCGATAATATTTGATGCTTATGGCCTTTTCCTACCAGCGCTCTCTAGGACCTAATCGCGTGTACTATTTAAGAGAAACTTTCTTCCGCGTATGCTTAGAATATTGTGGAATGAACCATGAATATCCCGCCGAGGTTTTTTCTAGATTCTACAGCATAGGGTTCTTACAGTGTCAGCGACATGAAAGTTAAATACCTCTGGTGTTACATGTGTCCCTATGCGACGCTTATCATATGGCGGGACGTAGGCTTGAAAACAAATTTCACCAACGCGTTAACTTGTGCATTTCTCTACTGTGTCTGCGTAGTCTTATCCTTGCTATGACATCTCTTGTGTCTTTGTAATGCGGCTAGAATGACAGTTTGATTCACTTAGCTCGCGTTACACAGTATAAACGCGCCATCAAGGGGGCGGGTGACGTTTTGTACAAGGGGGAATTTTTTCACCGCCTGCTGAGGTGCCGAGGTGTGCATTTGAATTGTGGTCTTTTAATGAATTGGCACATTTGTCGTATGAATTTAATTTGTTTTTAAAGGACGTGTTGTTTTTCAGCAGGATGATATTCCAATTAACGACTGATTCGGTGTTATGGTTGAAAAATCGGCTTTTAAGTATATTTATATTGTAAAACTAGCTGTGCCCGCGACTTCGTCCGCGTGGAATAGTGACTTTTCGGGCAGCATATTTTAAATAACAAATACCGTCCTTTGGGTAGCTAAAAAAATTTACTTTACAGTACCTATGCTTCTCTGTAGGTATACGATATGTGACGTATGGCCATCGGGAATGAAAGCATACAGGCTCCTAGGATTGCTAACCCGTGTCAGAGCCACATACAACTGACCGTACGAGAAACAGCTGATACTTAGATCTACACCCACAACTTTCATCGTCTGACCTTGGGCTTTATTAATTGTCATCGCAAAACATAGGCTGACTGCAAAAAGTGTTAAGATGTGTAAACTAAACGTACAAATATGAAACAAAAGAATTGCTAGAAAAATTAATTAATAACCTGAGCTTATAAACTTGTACTTAAATAAAGAAAATCAAGATATTTATTTACAATTTTTTAATGAAAATTAAGAAAGACCACCTAACCTACAAACCCTTAAATATAAATAAATGAAATATCCAAACTGTCAGTATTCAAGTAAATCGCAATAATCGAATGCAACTACCTATTCGCCATACTCTCAGCGCGCTTTATATACGGACGCGCAGCTCAGGCGCGAGGCGTGTACCTTTATATTGACATAACTTTTTTATTTATGAACCGATTGACATGAAATAAACACTAAATGTTAAGTGAAGCTTACCACAATATATTAGTGAAAACCGCATCTCAATCGAATAAGCCGTTTCTGATATTAGCGTGCACAAACACACAGACAAACAGACAAACAGACAAACAGACAAACAGACAAACAGACAAAAAAATTTTTAATTACAATTTCGGGTTCGTTATCGATATAATAACAACCCCTGCTACTTTTTTTTTATATATTTCCATTGTACAGACACCACTTTTCTACAAATTTATTATATGTATAGATATGAGAACCTGAGTTCTGGTATTTTATATAATAAAAGTTAGAAACTTTTAGCAGTTCCCTTTATCGTCCTTTTTTTTGAGCTGGAAGTCGTAGATGTGATTCCATCAGCATGATTCGTATAGGTCTTTTTCTGATTCCGACTTGCCTGTAATGTGTAATCCCGCAAACATTGTAAAAACCAATAGCTACAGTCAAGTTTCATGCCAGATTTTTCTCGCTAAATCATAATTTTGAAGCCGGCGGAAAAATCACTACTACACACAGAATATAAGTGATATTTGTTTATGAAATTCTAACTGTTACTTATATAACTACAATAAAACAGGTACAAAACAGAGTTTCAGCATCAGAATGTAGTCCAGTAAATAAACCTCGTCAATACGTGCTTCCCGGCGTGATTGATGACGCGGCGAAGACGGATGCAGCGTCGCCGTGACCTCTCCGCTCCGCTCCTCTGTCACACCGCCCATTACGTTATTGACCAATCTAATAAATAACCAAACTACATACAGTTTCAATTTATCTTCTTCGAATTATGTTTAAAAGATCAAGGTGGGTTATTCACGAACTTAATTCAAGATACTGAACCAAGTGTTAGGTATTATTTATTGAACCGTCTTTCTTTATCTGGACAGGAAAAAGTAAACATGTCCATTTATGATATTTAAATTAAATCACTTTAACGTTTTCACCAACTGGATACACCCAGTATTTTGGCTAAAATAAATTTTCTTGCAGAAAGTGCTACATTGGATATTTGTAATTGTATCTTTCTTAAATACCTTTGTACGAGTTTATAATTATAAAAATATAATTGACACCTACATAAGTGTAAATAAAAATGTTGTAAAAGATAATAGCGATCACTTTGACCAAAAACGTGACCAAAAGCTTTGGAAACTTGAGGAATGTATTGATCGTAAGACCACAGGAATTCCTGGATTCCTATGCAAATCGAATAGGACGATTATTCACACAACCCAGTATTTAACTACGCCTCCTCGAATTCTAATAAACGCCTGGGCCTTGTACTAGAAAACAAACTAATAGAAACAGAAGCTGTCCGCACTCAAAGGATGTCTCTCAGACCTTATGCAAAATATCTTATTTGTGTCTCGTTGGGTTGATCGTCGACATAGAAATTGAAGTCATGACTGGAAGTGCGCCATAATAAAGATTGCGAAATTCTGGAAAACTATAGTTTCTATGCTCAGGCCACAAACTCTAAAGTCCGTTAGCCAACAGACGAGCTGCAAATCAGGTATTCCGTTTAATCTCTTAGTCTTGGGCAACATCAATCTGAAAACGGACACAGGACAGTTAAAGGACCAACGGTCTATTGTACTTTCGAACCGTGAAACCTGAAAACAAATTTCACCAACGCGGTAACTTGTGCCGTTCTCTACTGTGTCTGCGTAGTCTTATCCTTGCTATTACATCTCTTGTGTCTTTGTAATGCGGCTAGAATGACAGTTTGATTCACTTAGCTCGCGTTACACAGTATAAACGCGCCATCAAGGGGGCGGGTGACGTTTTGTACAAGGGGGAATTTTTTCACCGCCTGCTGAGGTGCCGAGGTGTGCATTTGAATTGTGGTCTTTTAATGAATTGGCACATTTGTCGTATGAATTTAATTTCTTTTTAATGGACGTGTTGTTTTTCAGCAGGATGATATTCCAATTGACGACCGATTCGGTGTTATGGTTGAAAAATCGGCTTTTAAGTATATTTATTTTATAAAATATGAGAGCCTGAGTTTTAGTATTTTATATAATAAGAATTAGAAACTTTTAGCAGTTCCCTTTATCGTTTTTTTTTTCCTTTAGTTAGAGGACTTTTTCTGATTCCGACTTTATATGTAATCCCGCAAACATTGTAAAACATTTTGGCGATTTCAAATAGCTACAGTCAAGTTTCTTGCCGGATTCTTCTCGATAAATCATAATTTTGAAGCCGGCGGAAGAATCACTTATAACTTGACGATGTCTATCTAAGTGATATTTGTAAAGAAATTCTGTTACTTATATACCTACAATAAAACAGTTACAAAACAGAGTTTCAGCATCAGAATGTAGTCCAGTAAATAAACCTCGTCAATACGTGCTTCCCGGCGTGATTGATGACGCGGCGAAGACGGATGCAGCGTCGCCGCGACCTCTCCGCTCCGCTCCTCTGTCACACCGCCCATTACTTTATTGACCAATCTAATAAATAACCAAACTACATACAGTTTCAATTTATCTTCTTCGAATTATGTTTAAAAGATCAAGGCTTTTCTTTATTTGGATAGGAAAAAGTATTCATGTCCATTTAAGATATTTAAATTAAATCACTTTAACGTTTTCACCAATTGGACACACCCAGTACTTTGCTAAAAAAATTCTTTCTTGGAAAACTTAGCAGAATGTACAACATTGAATATTTGTAATTGTATCTTTCTAAAATAACTGCACGAGTTATAATAATAACAATATAATTAATACACTAAGTGTCAATAAAATCTTTAGTAAAAGATAATAGCGATCACTTTGACCTAAAACGTGACCAAAATCTTTGGAAACTTGAGAAATGTATTGATCGCAGGACCACAGGCATTCCTGGATTCCTATGCAAATCGAATAGGACGATTATTCACACAACCCAGTATTTAACTACGCCTCCTCGAATTCTAATAAACGCCTGGGCCTTGTACTAGAAAACAAACTAATAGAAACAGAAGCTGTCCGCACTCAAAGGATGTCTCTCAGACCTTATGCAAAATATCTTATTTGTGTCTCGTTGGGTTGATCGTCGACATAGAAATTGAAGTCATGACTGGAAGTGCGCCATAATAAAGATTGCGAAATTCTGGAAAACTATAGTTTCTATGCTCAGGCCACAAACTCTAAAGTCCGTTAGACAACAGACGAGCTGCAAATCAGGTATTCCGTTTAATCTCTTAGTCTTGGGCAACATCAATCTGAAAACGGACACAGGACAGTTAAAGGACCAACGGTCTATTGTACTTTCGAACCGTTGGTTTTCAACTTTTCACCCATCATAATTTGTACCCACCTTTTTCTTGCTGTCTCCGTTATAATATTTTCTTTTTAAACTAGAATATAATAGAATAAAATAATTATTTATTTGGCACCAATAAAACATAAAATACGGGCACAGTAAATTAATAAAAACAAAAAAGAAATCACAAAACAAGCAATTCAAAAGGAGCAATCACAATACAAAAATTATCAAAAACTGTACAAAAATTATAATAAAAAAAAGGGTTGGTACAAAAATGGTCTCCGCTCAGTATTTGGCAGTGACGTACAGATTAGTGAACGTCACGACCACTGGTATTCTGCGGATGCCTAATGCCAAAATTAGGTTCGGCGATACGCGAGTGATGCTTCTCGTTAACAAGCGTCAAGGCAGACCGCTGGCTTCAGCGACCCTTTCGCTGTATTACATATTTTTCTTTTGTGCATGGAGACTGTAGTTAAAGATTCTCCAGACCTGGCTTTCTAGTATTGCTGCAATATAAACAAGCCACTTCCACTATCGGCGTAGCTGCTTGTCCAATATTGGCACCAGCGCGAGTGGAGCGCGTCGGCCGCCGCACGCGGTTTTGCAATTTCGGCCGAACAGTCCGCGCTGTCCGCAGGCGACGACATCTCGCCTATTACGTGTTGCGTTTGATGCCATTCGATTTATTTATTCCTATCTCAGTCCTTCTATTCCGTATAATTCCTCACAAGATTAGGCTCCACACAGTGTGGCAGCACTTTAAGCGATGCTTGCGGGATTAGTATCATGACTACTTCATTGCCACAGTGGTAAACTAGAAAAATGTGGTACGGTGTGGGAACAATTTTTTCTGGTTAAGTTTACTGCAGCAACTGCTTGACATCACATGGTCTGCATTCCAACTGCTAGCTGAAGTGGCATAAAACATATAAAACAGTTATGAAGATGTTGAGGTCCAACCTAATTTTAACCGTGGAGAATTTTTCAACCAGCACCCAAAGATGGCTAGAGGAAAGTAGGTAGTAATCTTATTAGTAAACAACCGAGCGCAATGAGCGCACGTGAGTTTACATTGCACGTAGTTATATAGGGAAAGCTTCTTGTCGGTGGTTATATGCCAAAAAATTACTATTTTAGCTTCATAGCAAGCGATTCCTATTGGCATCGCGATACCAAGTGGTTGCGTCAGCCGGTGTCCGCCGCGTGGCTGGCTGAGGCCCGTCAGCCGTGAAATCCTTTGGCTTAAATCGGTTAAGCGCTTAAGCGCCGCCTCATCACCCGAACGGATTTTATTTGTTGCGCTTTTTGTTTGTGCATGCCGAAATTAAATCTCGTATTCAACTCGTGTGTTAGAATAATAAATTTTCATGTGAGCGTGTGTATTCGGGTGTGAAATGGAGCCTTTTATCGTTGTCCGTAATGAGATCCGTTTAGGCGAATAATTAAACAGCGCCTTGTTCGCGGAAACCTTTTTTCAGGAAATGTGGTAAACGAATATTTGTATTTTTTTTTTAATTTGAAATAGTGGGAGTTACTTTATAAAGAACCTCCTTTTTTGTGGTGGAAAATGCATTTTATGGCCGTAACCTCAAGCCGTCGGCCGTGTGCATGATTTTAAGCTGCGACACTACGCGGAATATCGATCGCTCCGTGTCGCGGAAAATATTATATTTATATGAATTTACATGCATTGGCGTTCCGCCAAGTGTGCCGGACGATCCGCTGCCCACCTAGGTGATTGAATGGCCCTATTTCTAGAAGGAAAACAACCCGTTATAAGTGACTTTGCTTAAATAATGGTATTAAAATTGTAGTGTATTACATTATACAGGAGCGATTGAATGAAATTCACGTAACATGACATTGAAAACCAAAGATGTTTTTCCAAGCTAGAGCTAGAAAAGACTTTTGTGCTCGGTGACGGCGGTTAACCACCGTGTGTTTTTCGAAATGGAGTAGTGATTATGACATGTATTGGAGAGATTGCCTTGCTAGCGTTTTGTAAAGTAATTCATTGGCTTTCTCCACGAACATTGCTGAAAAAGTCACTGATGATTGTTACATTTTGGCTGTCTTGCAAAGGAAGATCGTCCGTCGTATAGTTTCCAAAAGCCGCAACATATTGGGTGGAATAAAATGACAACAGCAAGATAACCGCAAGTTTAGCAATATTCCACGACTCGTATATAACAGATATCACGGTGAATGCTGCGGTGCGGAGTGCCCGCAAATGTCCGGGGAAGGACTGACCGCAATTGCGTTTTGCGTTGTGTTCAGGTGCGGCAATAGATGTGACAATACAATTTCTACGGTAACAATATATAACAATTACCTAACTTTGCGATTGTTGTATGTTTATTTCATTTATTTCATGACGAGCCATTTGGTGTACCTAATGGTCGAGAAGTCGGCTATTATACCAGAGGTCGCGAGTTCGATTCACGCACGGTACAAACATTAGTGTGCATAAACATGTTTGTTTGTATCAGTCTAGGTGTTGTCAGGCACACAAATGTTCGTACTGCGCAAGGATAGAACCCGCGACCTCTGGTGTAATACACCAAATAGTTGGCCCGAAATCAGATATTGTATAAAGGGAATACAACGAATTCGAACGAGCCTAAATATTTTTATTTTTGGAACCAGACAAAAAAATAAAAAATTTTAATTTGTGAGTATTTAACCTCAATTATCAGAACCGCTTTGCTTAACTCAATTAATTATACTATTAATCATACGAGTATGTATACGAGTACGCTTGCAACTAGCAACTTAATTTATACCCATGTTTCCACCATATGAGATAGGTATTACCTGGTGCAACCGCAACCGCATTGCATCGGACAGGCGAGATGCACCAGACACAAATTAATTTCAAATTGTCGCTGTAATACGTGTAGAATACTTGATAGTCCTGGCCTGGGCTATTTAGTAATCTGTGGCCTGGGTCACTAAATGTATAGGAGAATATATCTATGCCTTTTAATATAAAATGCACGAGAAGCATTTATTGTAACTGGGGACAATGAGTATTAAGTGAAGAAAAATATTACACGGAAAAAGTACCTCCACCATTTTACTGAATTGTTTTAAAATTATAACACAGTTAAATCAAAATGCCCTGTCTATCAAATGTGTTTTATATACCAAGCGAATCTGAGATCCTTATCGTTGGGTAATGATGTTCCCTTTGTTTGATAAACAATTTTTAGAACCCGTTTTTTGTTGTTTTTTATGCTACATTGGTTATCAAACAGGCACGCATTTCATCTGAAGGCAAGCGGCTACTGCGGCCAATTGGTCTTTTCCCAGTCATCACCACTGGCTTTGTCACTACTGGAGATGAATGGGAAAAATAATCCCGATTGTTGCCAGTGGTGACGACCCATCAGTATGTGTTATACGTACGTCCCAGTTGTAGCCACTGGTTTATCACCACTGGTGACAAATGAGAAAAATTTCATTGAGGAAACACTTCCCCAAGAATGAGAATATCTTCGAACCTTTGATTTCAAGTTTAATTATACCTAGTTTTGGTTCCATGTTTAATTAAACCGAACCTTTGTCCTCAATTACCTCAAATTAGACGCAAGATGAATCGCTAACTCCACGCGCGCATTAAATAAGCCTCTACACACGAGCTCAAACTCGGCGCTGCAACTTCTTCCGCCTCGAGTGATTACGGGAGTTAAGAGACGAGACTTCCGCCAAGTGCAGTATTACAGGTACTTAGTGTAGCGTAAGTTGATCGCGTACTAAGTGCACCAAGTGCTAACATGGGTTAAGAATATTGTAAAAGTTAAGACTACAATACTTTATAAATAATTTAGTTTTATCAAGTCTGTGTTATAAGTACTAATTAATATTACTTAAAGGTAATAGTTACTAATAGGTAGGTATTACAAAACACTTTCTATCATATGAATATGTTATGTGAATAGTCGGGTAAGACTTAAGTAAATCATACTTGTAGATGTTTATTGGGGCATAAGTTGATTGGGTTGTTACAACATACATTAAAATACCATGTTTTATTTGTTCATAATCATAGTCGGTTCTCTCAGGTGATCAAACTATTTTGTCAAACTGATTTTACCACGAGTAAAATAATTCTCGTTGGTTAAACTTCATGGATAGAGTCCTCATGATCAAACTATTTTGTTCACAAGGATTAACAAAATAAGTAGAAAAGACTCCGAATATGGAAAACTCTGTATGTGTTAGGAATTTTCCTTTAAACTGGCGGTTTAAATTATTAGTTACAATGATAGATCATTAACAATATCTATTTAATCATCAAGCTTACAAAAATCAAATCATGTTCAAAAATACTACACAAATTTTGCTTAAAACACTTTTTCACATACAAAAATTTACCACATTTTAAAACAAACCACAATTTACAATTAATAATATTAACATACAACTCATACAAGTAATTTATTTCCAGCTACAATTCCCCAGCCGGGTTAGAAACAAAAGCTCGGGACGAAACGTCCCATCACAATTTCCTCGTGAATATTCGCCGATTGCGAGTTATTTGAATAGAGTTAACCCTCTTCCGGCCCGTGATGGAGCGATGATTGATTTCTGTTTGCATTGGGGCGGCTTGCAATTTAATATCTTATTGTTAATCGCGTGGGGCGGCAAAGATATCGATGGTTGCGATATTAACTCACTGTCACGTGCAGTGACGTCAGTTTTGATGAAGTGTCCGCAAATATTTGTATGCAGTCTTGGTAAATATTAGGCAGATTAAATATCGGACAATTAAATTGGGCGTGAGCTCATTTTGTGCATTGAATGTTTTTTTTTCTAGTTCATTATTATTTTAAATCAATAAATAGTAAATAAATACTGGACAACTAACATCACTTACATTACAACCCAACATTAGAAAGTAATAAGTAGCTTGATTTTTTATGTTATAGGATCAACGAAATTCCCAACAATAACATACATGTTTTATCCTGTAATTTATTAACTCAGTTCAGAGTGAAATCTTAACTCTTTCACTGTTCTAGCAGCATTTTAAGAATATCGATAATTCGTGATTGTTTTGGTATATCTTCATTATTATATTGCGTACGTTTGTATACGACCACTGTAAAATGATTTATTGGCTTTTATATCAGACAAAACTAAAAAAAATCAACATCGATATCGACAATATCCATGCGACACACGAACATCCCTATTCTCTGTTGACTACGTTACGGTTCCTCAGTTAATTATTATAAGCGTTTCTCGTTATTGTAGTGTTTGGTGATTAAAATTGGTCCGTCTATTCAAACTGGAGATATTGAAACAGGTTTGCTGTAAATTTGAGTTTCGACGTAAGCAATTTCGAGTTTGAGCGTTCGGACTTTCGGAGTGGCGACGGATTTGGTTCCAAGTTTTATTGGAGCGCGCTGATCCGTATAATGTTGTCTTGGTTTATGTATTATTTAACAGGCTGGTTACTTATTTGGTTGATTTATCGCACTCAATTTGGTACGATTAAATAGGTAGTTATGCTTTAAATAATAATATCAGGCTTACCTACATCACACACAAAATCATCATGTTACAACAAAAAGCACTTTAGCAATTTTGATTAATTTGTAAAAACTTGTTATTTAATATACTACACACCGTGCTAATATCTCAAAAGCCCCAAGTATCATCTGGCTAACGAACTAAAATCCCTCAGAAACGCTTTTAAAATTATTAATACCCATAATTACGCTTCTAATCGCACACTGATCCAATTTTAACCTCATCAATCCTGATTCCGAGTAAATCCGGGACATGATCCGTTATAACTTTTGAACTGCAAACTTTTCCATTTGCGGAGTGGCGTGGGGACGTCACGTGACATTGAATCTGCAACCGCAGTGGGACGCGTGATTGGCGTGACACATGGTCAGCTAGTTTAGAGAATATTGGACGATATAGTTTTGAAGTACGGTATTAATTTTAATAGAAGTCTTATTATACAAAATATAATTATTTTTCAAGGGGTGTTCTTATTTTTAAAATTCTCAATGATAAACCATTGCAAACACCAACGTGGAGCAAACAAAGAACTCGAAGGTCATATTTCCGGACTTTAGTAAATGTTTTTATATTTTAGTTAATAGCTGACGTATGAGGAGCAGTTTCACTAGATATTGCGCTAATACTTACATACTTATACATAATTATGTAGTTTTATTGATAGATTTGGTGTAAAGTTGTCTTAGTAAAATAACTGTATTACGCCTAACCAAAGAAAAAATTCTAATCACATTAGTGTAATTGCGATGCAAGGCGTACCTAGTTTGTCCATTAGGGCATTATCGATGGGTTTCAAATTGCACCGGGCCCCTGGGACTCAACCCTATGTTCGGTGAAGGGGTGACAGAAGTTATGACGGAGGACTGATCTAATACGGTATACGTAATATTTTTGGGGAAAAAACAAATGAAACTAAACATTTTGATTCGTAAAAATTTTTAGGTAACAAAACAAAATTCACTTATCTGTCATCGAATTATTTTTAAATTACAGATGAACAAACAAGTCCAGCCTTTCTTATCTAAAAATGGGATTAAAACGGATGTCCCAAATTCCAAATTGCGGAAAATATTTAAAAAAATGCGTTAGAAGAAGGTTATCTTTTTTAATTTGACATCGCAAACACAACAGGCCACTTAAAAGCAAACCGAAACTTCTTAAAAAAACATTCGATTTTAAAGAGCGAAACTCGTTCCTACAATTTGTCGGGTCAGCCTCTTGTTAGCACAAGGCGCAAAGGACCGGCAGACTTGGTAAAACTTCTCACCAACTTGGCAGGGTCTCGAGCTGGGGTCAAAAAGTTGTCGGATTGGCTATCTACAACTTGTAATTTTCTCACACTGACCGAATATTAAGTTCTAAGCGACTACTGTCCACTAAATTACGTACAGAAAGTTGTAATGCCGCAGGGTGTTTTAAGGGAATGTGGCCTACACTGCATGTTAAAGCTTACTGTTTACTGAAGCGTTATTGTTTTCAAGCGCTTCTTAACGCATGAAGTATAGTTTTAAACACTTAATGAATCGGAAGATAAGTAACACATTAGTTATTTCTGATTTGCGTAGTTATTATGTCAATGTTGACCCATTCCCTATATCAACTAGGTATTAAAAATGTCTGATTCCTGTAACTTCGTCATTTGTCACAATGTAGTCTTATTTAGCCTAAATACTAATAGATTTACAGACTGATATTAAAAGGGCTGTGGTTTTGTTTGATAAATTAAATATCGTCCTCATCAGCTTATATAAGTACCTAACTGACCTTTCCAAAAGTTCAAAGAGAGTACCTTTTATTTTACTTTATCTAGCCCCCAATTTACAAACAAAACCTAATGTCGCTTTAATAAAAAAATGCACAATGAAAAAAAAACGTAGTAAAAAAGTTTATACATTTTCCCCATGAATTTTATGTGATAGTAGACAGTGGGGTTTGCTTGGCCTCATAAAACTCTTTGTTGAAAGATCCGTAAGAGGAAGCGGTTGTGTTATGCGGTCATAAAATTGTTTATTGAATCCCTTTCTTACAGTTAATTAAATTGCGTCATGGTATATTATATTGGCAATACAACGGTTATAGCCAATTTTATACTGGTGGCAATCCATAACATAAATTCTTCATGTACACGCCTTATACTCGTACTTGAGTTGTTTTAATGTCCTATGGTTCGAATCTCATTTTGAATGCTTTTTTAAATATTATTTTCTTGGTTTTGCTTTAAAAATAAAAAAAAGTATTTATAGGGTCGGTAACCACTTTCCATCAGGTGGACAATGGGCTTGAGTGCCACTTTAAAATTAAATTAAATCAAAATTGTTTATTGGTCAGTATACTTTCACGGTATAAAATGTCATCTACATTATTGAAAATCATCTTCTTCTATCTATCTTAGCTTCCAGCGATGAATCACATAACTACCACTGCACAGCTTATTCACAGCAAATATAGAGTTAAGTCTCAATACTATAAACATAGACTTACAAGTATTGCTAGTTCAGTTGCCCAGCGAACTTTCTCCAAAGGTTTTGTTTGCAGCAACAAAAAGTTTTAAAAGCGACATCCGCAGCCTCTTGGCCCACATTCGGATGCGAGTGGTTGGCGCCGGTTCAAATACGGCTTCGAACCTACATTTTTGAGATTCAACTTGAAGCCTGCAATCATGCATGCACCGAGCCAGCGAGTTAATTGGAGACTTAGATTGAGTGAAGTAGTTTGCATGACTCTGATTTTATGTTTTGATTTGTATATAATTGAGTTTATAATTGTATGTAAGTTGCCAGTTGGCCGAGCATAAAAAATATACAACCAATAGGCGTTAATAACTTTTGAGTGGAGACAACTTATCACTGTAACCTATCTCTGTTTCCAGATAGATGATCTTCAAAAGAACGCAGAGAGATATTGAATGCGCTATATACTCGTATGTATATCCGGTAATAGATTAACTGATAATAAGAATAATGTGAGTCTGGAAAGAATTAATCAAAATGTTTGCAGCAAATATATGGAAAGGACTTGCTATAATACGAGCAAACGTTGTACGAGTAAATAAAACTGTACGTATCGTATCATACTGTATCGTATTCATCGTATTTCCCAAACAGTCTGATACACATGAATGCAAAACAAAAAACTCATTCTATTTACAGAAAATACGAATTGTCATTCAACTGCGAAAACTAAGCATATTCACAGCCAAGCCAATATATCTTAACGCGATCTTCAGAATAAATAACACGCTCACCGCAAAACAGCTTACGGAATACTTCCAAAAGTATTTTTCTCAAACGTCAACTTTCCATATTCCCGAGCAAAGAAACACATTCGTTACAAAGACGCATAATACGAGGTCTGTGGCAAAAACGTTTCCCGCCCTATATTGTCGGTAAACATGTCCCGATCAAACAACGTATCCGATGGAATATTTGCTCGAACCTTAGACATTCGTTTCTGTATACCTGATGCAAGTCATAAGCGATGGGGTTGAAAATAAGGTTGTCTGTTTTATTGTGGGCTTCCATCATCAAAATTTGATCGTGATAATAAAAAGATAAGAGTCGCCATAGTGACCAAATTCAATTCGTGTTTGAAAATTTAACCTCCAAGAACGAAATTATCTTTGAATATTTCGAATTTTGATAGTTTATGGTTTGTATATTGCCCTCACTTGTGCACTATAATAGATCATGTGTAGTTGGCTGATCAAACAAAGATTGGCCGCCATAGCCGAAAAACTCAGCTAGGAGGACATTGATTAATTAAAATATTATAGAAAATGGAAGAGCAGAATATTTTCTGTTTCCACAAACCATCTTGTAGTAATTCTTTCTTGAGGCAGCATATTTCGAGTCTAACACAAGAACATGAATTATTATGTCGTTAATATTTTCAGATATTATCAAGGTTATTCATTCATTTAAGCCATTTTGTAATACATTTAAAAGGCATATGAAACTCGCCCAAACTTAAAACTTGTACCCCATCCAAGCTGCGTTGAAAGGAGAACGGCGACAGAATAGTTTCACTTTTCTGCATCGATGGACTGAACGCCATGAATATATACGGGAAACTTAAAAAGTGGAAATCGCTCCACCAGACGATACTTTGAATTTTTAAATTTGTATCTTCATCGGGGGAAAGTTGTATTTTTTGTTCAAACTTTGTATCTTAGCTTGAGTCCTCTCGTCCATGAAAAGTGCGATGAAGCTTGGCAGAAATGCAGTTTATTTCACTTGAGTTTTTAAATTCAATAAAATAGCGAATCGTCTTGGAACTAAAAGGTTGTCGATAGCTTTTTTTAAAAGTAAATTCAATTCTAAGATTGTTTCTCTTTTGAAAAATATCTAAGCGTGTACGCTCGGTATAACATTTGCAATATTTGTGTGCATGAACGTGTCTGTACATGGGATTTCATTTTTTTTTAAATGCACTATTTGATTTAAACATACTGCTTTAGGGTTTCGTGCCGTTATTTAGTGTTCTTGGTAACTAAGATTGTAATAATAATTATAAGTGCCTTTTATGCCACTATGAAAAATATTACTTTGTTTTACACATTTATTTTAATTTTAACCTATAAACATTGTACTCTACGCTGCAGGCATAATTAAGTATTTTTTATAACAATGGTTGAAACCTTCGACCCTAGACAATAAGGTCGCTAGTCGGACTTACATTAAACCAGGTTTAGAGACAACCAAAAATATCTTTTTTAATATTTTTGACATAATTTCCAAACGTTTCCTCTTCAGATCAGACTTTTATATTCACGTCAGCAAGGTGTCAACAATTTTCCAGTCAATCAGTTCTTCTAACGTATGTACATTAAGCCAAGCAAAATACATTTGAATACATCAAAGGTGCCAGTATCTTTCCTCACGGGCCAATTCTCGCACTTTCCAATTAGAGGACAAAGGGGGACATCCGTACCACTTTGCACATAACAAAAGGGTAGTTGCTCTCTATTCCGGCCACTTAGTCCCCTTTCTCTTTGTGACGCGTTTTAAAATTCCAACTAGGGGTAGGAGGTTACACCGTTGCGTAATTGTTGAGAAGTGCTTGCCCATAAAATAATATACGTTCATTATATCATACAAAACTCACATTCCTATTTAAAAAATTCTGTTAAAGAAATTATAATAATGGGTTTCAAACTTTTTTATTATAATATTGTTGATTAGTGGCAATGACGAAAACATGAAGGTAAGGACTAAAAATAGACCGTAACATTCTGAACTATTACACCAAAATGCTGTTAACTTACATCCATAAAAAAATTAAAACTAAAAAAAAGGTTGCAAGCCAAAGAGTTGTCAGATACATTTTTATCACATGCACAATAATTCCCTGAAAATTTTACGTATCGATAACAGATTACTTCACCGAATAGTACGTATTAGTATCGATACTGAAAATAATTTATTAGAGAATATTTTTGTTAAAATAAATGTTTAAATCCGTGTTGGTGTGACAAACAGCCAAGCTCGTGAACCAATGAAAGTGCAGCGGTGCGTTCCGACTCCGGCAATTATTTTAGTTTTGACTCGCTCGAGTGGAAAACTTCAGGATTGAGAAAGTTTGTTACGTGTAATATTGGAGTCACCTCCGCCTTCGAATAAAGTGTCTCAAGAAATTATCGCGGAACTTGAAATCTTCTTTTAACGGGTTTCTATGAGATCTTGAAAAACTTGGAATAACTGAGTTCAGTTCATTTGCCGTCTTTCTACGGCAAAGAATAATATTAGAATAAGTTTTATAGACTAAAACGTTTTTTTATAAAAAAAATATTCTTTTTGTCCATATAACAGTAGAAACAGACCGACTGAATATAATTTTCAATACCTCCTCTGGATTTCATCTATACGGATTTGCATTGATTTTGCTTATATTTTCTTCTTATACGTATTAAATGAATACCAACCATATATTATTATACTTATACCACATCAGTTGGCAGACAGACACGCAGCCCACCTGACGGTAAGCGGTCACTGCGGCCTGTTCCATTGAGGGACACTTCATCAGGAAGCCTCGCTATTGAGCTCATTTCTAACGTATTGTGAATTAATTAATTTTTCTTTTTTAGCGTGATCACAGAAATTCCCCTAGCTTACCACAACCCGTGTCAAGCCTAAGCGCAATTTCTACACTATTAAGCTATTTCCGTGTTGAAGTACACGAGTCGAGCTGTAACGTGGAGGTAAAAACAGCCGATAACAATACAACCGCTGCCTGGTTATGTTTGGACAACATGCCACGAGGCCACTCGCATGACCGTCAGTCGTTTGATTCGATGTCCGGTTGTGTTGCAAGTTAGGAACTAGGAGCGTTGTGGAGCAACAGGAACACTCCTACCCACTTGCATGAATTCTGTGACTCTACTACTTAAGACTACTCTCTCTCTTTACAGAATAAAAAGTGTAGGAAAAACGAAATTGATAAAGCCGGTCGGTCAATCGCCACAAGGCGCGTAGCGGCTCTTCGCTATTCAGGTTTGAATGAGAAACCGGATCAAAGATTAACTGGTAAAATTGGCATTAGGTATTAAGTCCGCTTTTTGTACTCTTGATTGTGCAGTTAAGTTTAAATAAATAAACCGGGAGAGCTCAGTAAGTAGTGAGACGCTTTAGTCTCTCTACCCTGCTGATAAAATGCTTAACGCAATTTGTTGGTAGAAGTGTTTGAGGGTCTTACGTCTAAATTGTCAATTCACTCATTACTTAGTCATTTCTAAATGTTTTTTTAAACAAAGTAATAATCTTGTCGCTCGCGCCACGAAAGCTCAAAGGCCTGCAGGTTTCTAGGTTTACGAGTTTATAACGACGCGCTAAACAGCGGAACGTGACAGCTTTCGTGAGTAATCGCCGGTCGCGGTCATTCTATACAATACCTAGTAATGAGGGGGGCATTGTGACATAAGACCTACCTTATAGTTCATACTCATGTGACAGCTTGTGCATTTAACGCCGACAGTGCATTTGTGATTTTTTCGGTGTTGCAGATGTCTATAAGCGGCGGTAGTCACTTATCATCAGGTGTGCCGCATGTTCGTCAGCCAGTTATTAAAAAACATTTGCGGAGATTTTAACGCTAGAAAGATAATCATATTCTGTAGTACGGAAAAGATAATCATGCGTAAAATTGACGCATGTTTTTTAGTTAGCCCTAATTTGAGGTATATTAATTTATTTCAATAAATTTTAGATTAATAAATATTTACAGGTATATTAGAATTAATTAATGCTGCAGTTAATTAATTAATAATCATTTATTTATATAAAAAAAACAAAAACTTTAAACTTCTGCTTTAAATTTAAAAAAAGTTAACACTTATCGTTTCAAATGAAAACTCATATTTTTTACTACAATAATTAGCTTTTTTTAGTACAAAATCAACAATTAGAATATCTTATATATATTAGGAACATATAGTTATATAAAAAATAGTTAGAAACAACTTTGGCACACATCAATGTTATGCTCTCATTATGCTCTACAATCCTACAAGAGGCTAATGTGGAGACAAGTTGTTTAGTACCGCTTTGCCCGGTTAGGATTACATTTCCACTTAGCTTTGTCGCCTGGTCTTCTTGTAACGGGTGTCCGGTGGAAAATTTATGTTTTCAAACGCACTTTAAAAAAAAATACGCATCGGAGCGTGGGACGGGGTACGTCACTGGAGTCTTCGAGAGTGCGGATTTGTCTATCACAATGCTGCAGTGGTCAAGTGAGCATCGAGCGTTGGCTATAGAAGCGATTTTTAAGAACGGTGATTCTTTTATCGCCGCTCGTCGACAATTTTGTAATCAGTACAACATCAGACGATTGAGTGATGCGCCAGGCGTAAATTTGATACGTTCGTGGCTAAAAAGGTTTCGTGCCTCATATTCAGCCAGAAATTACCCTCCTCCAGAACCAAGCAGAGCAATACGAACTCCCGAAAACATCCGAGCCGTTGAACGAAGTTTGCAAAAATATCCACGCATTTCGCTTAGGAAAAGAGAAAATGGTTTTGTAACATCCAAAAACAATAGTTAACGAAATTATCAAACAAGATTTAAAGTTTCATCCTTAAACATTGCAATTAGTGCAATAAATAAAAGGGAATCGTTTTATTTTACGTAAATCGTTCTGCGAAACCATGTTAAAGAGTTTTGTTACTGTTAACTCCATCTTTTGAAGCGATGAGTCCCCATGTCCATTTAAACGGTCATGTAAATAAACAGAATTGCCGTTGTTGGGCTCCACGAGGGCAAAACTCGAAGCTAAAACACCAGCGGCCCTTGCATTTTCCAAGGGTAACAGTTTGGTGCGCTCTTTTGACAAACGGAATTATTGGCCCGTATTTTTTTGAAAAACGGTGCATCATTTCTGTTTTTGTGTAAGACAAAATGGAAGGCATTTACACGATGTTATTTAAAAAAATTAAAATCCGCATTAGTCTTCTTTATATTGGATAAAGAAATATAACATTAACTTAAATAGTTTTTGTTTTATTTAATTTTAAAAACATAAATTTCCCACCGGACACCCTGTACTTCATCTAAAAAAGCTTGTTCTGTGTCGCTTTGCACGATATTTTCAATTTCGTGGTCCTCTACTTCACAGTTGGCATCTTCACAGGAAACCTCGTCGTTGCTTTGTATAAGAGTCTCCAGGATACGATCTTAGTCCAATTTTCTACTCCCCATTGTTTTCTATATTTGCTTTAATACCTTTTAAATTAATTGATACGATATACAGTAATAATAAGCTATAAAAAAAAAACTACCATACAAGTCAAACTCATAAAAGTCACGTAAAAGATAATTATGCGTAATTTTGACTCACATGGTCGTCATATTTCAAAATCGGTTACACTTACCTTATTGACACGTACGCCACACGGCAGCTCTCGGCGATAAATGAAATGTCCTAAAAGCACAGCTATGAATTCGCGCTATTTAGAAAGAAAGAGCTGTATTTCAAAACCGACTATCAGACTATCTTTCTAGGGTTAAGAGACCTGGATTAGAGTGGATCTTCCACTCTATCGAGGTATAAGCAGTAGCTTTACTTTGCTTCGTTTGGTGACTGAAAATGTTGAAGGACCGCCCTTGCACTCCCTTCTCCCTCCTAGTATATTAGCAATAGTCTTCCCCCTTCTTATATATTCTTTTAAAGGCCTGCAACGGATTTTTAGTCGCGGGTGGCCGTGGGTGATAGTCATACTTGCACGTTTACATAAAAAAAGTTAGTCTCTCAGCTCACCGATTATTAAATATCGATTCGAATATTCAAAGAGTGTACAGTTTCAATGCACCGCCTTCGGCATTGTTTTGCTTCATAACGGCGCAGTTTGATGACAAAGTTGATGCAACCTGCAAGTTTATGGAGTTCCTGATCCGGCTTGAGACTGTGCCAAAGGAATTTGAGCCTTGTGTCTTGTTTTACTGAAGGAGCTATTAAGAACGGAGTTCACTGTAGTTATTGATTTGTACGACAGGCTATTGTCAATTTTAATTATTGCTTCCTCTGTAGAAAACTTTGACTATCCTAGTTCAGCCTCGGAGATTATGATTATATACGATTTTTTATACGTTTTAGTAGATAAATTCCACCCGCAGGCTCTCTTGCAACTATAGTATTTTAACATCTCTATGTATTGTTAGACTCATTATCATGATTTACTCGAGATTAATACATTTCTCTCCTTATTTCGATCTAAACACACTCTTTCAAAAGTCAGACATTGGACTTCGAAAGCGCGGTAATTCCATTTGTTAACATCCTCCCGGCTAGTGCGGGGCACGCGACATAGTGCGATGTCTCCCACTGGTCAGATTGATAGTCAGACTACTCTGGCCACATAGTGTTGTGTATCGATTGAACGATTTATTCTTCTAACAGTATGACCGCGGAATTGAACCCAAAGCCCTGAGATCATGGCCAGATATTTAAACAGTATACTGGTTATAACCACTTCACCGAAATGTTACACTTAGCTAGTTCAGTTCATCAGTGTCACATAAGTTCCTGATAATTTGTCGATCAAATATCTGATTTAGTTAATTCTTTAGAAGAAGACAGCAAGATTTATATCTGACCCTATCTGACAGCGATGAAACTGGCCCAAAATCAGATGAAGTCACAACAGTTACCCAGTTAGCAAAGTTGTGCAATTTACACCAAATTATGCAGTCCAAGTGAAGTTGCAGCGTTCAATTTCTCGTTTATAAAACTCATCGGGCATTCCGTTTAGCCGGAGCCGCGGAATGCAATCAGAATTAGGACCGCCGGCTCTGACGCTCGACGCTCTTACACAACTTACAACGTACAACTGCGGTATCGTATAGTATTTTATTATTTCCTACTAGTGCAAATTAGTGCAAGTCAGTACATAGTTTAATTTAAAGTAATGAGTCAGCCATCATTTTCAAACTGATATGTACGAGCACATATATTATCGCGCTCGTGGCGCAGCTGTGACAGTGGTTCGTTAGCGATAACGAAAGTCAAGCTACCTACGCCGCGGTCGGTTAATGGATGGGTGACCCTACTGACCATATTTAGTGACATTAATTTCGAGCGTCTCCGTGCTTCGGAAGGCACGTTAAGCTGTTGGTCCCGGCTGATATTTACTATAATGTAAATATTAGTCGTCAAGCCTAGTCAGAGGCCATTTGGCGGCTTGATAACATCTGACATTAAGGTTGGTCACTTGCCTTACGCACCCCTCCACCAACCCGCACTAGGCCAGCGTGGTGGAGTATGGCCCACACTATCTCACAATTGAGATAAGGCCTGTGTCCCAGCAGTGGGAACGTATATAGGCTGATGATGATGATGACATATATTATGACATTCCTTTCTACTGGAAGTCTGTTTAAGCGGGTACATGAGTTTACATGACACAAGCGTCCCCTATGAGAATACTCTGTAAATTCCATAATGAAGACTAAAGTAACTTTACTGTTATTTTCTTACACTGTGTTGCACCCACAACCGATTTAAAGATCCGGTACGCTAATGAGGAGATCTGAATTTTGACATAATTCTACTTCGTCAATTCCTTTAAGCACAAGCTATATTTACCGGAGATTTAGCAAATATAGGATTTAAATGAGAAAAAAAAAATTAACCAGATAAGTTTTGTTTCTATTTACTATCAAGTTGTTGTTCGATAAATACATACCAATGCAACGACATTACTTTATATTTTCTACAAAATAGTTTTACTTTACTGATTTACAAGTAAATATTTTTTCTCTTACTAGCCCTTTGACGTCAAGAATACGTCCCGAAAAATTTTATGCTAAAAGTACGTTAACCGAACCTGGAACGCTTAGTAACAGCCGACTTCTCGCCTACAGCTCCCAAATCGTCTGTCGCTTCGCATCAAAAACAAACGAACCGCGAAAAGGGATCAGCAACAATTAATTCAAAACGGTACACCCATTATCAATTCCTTGGATCCATCTCACGATCTGTTTGCTCTGACCCGGATACCCGGAGCACCGGGTAAGATATCCGGACGGTAGATTTAAGGCTTCAACGTCCAATGTTTACAGCGGGCTTCACCCGAAATATGAGATAATGTGTTTGGATTGCAATTTCAGTATCCGGCGGCTATACTCAAGTCGCCATTTTGGATTTTCCTGCTTAGTACGGAAATTTTGTTAGAACGGTTTCGTATATTTACATAACGCTTAATTGGGTACTAGCCTTGCGCCTGCGGCTTCGTCCGCGTATAGCCCACGACGTGATCTCGTAGGATTTTTTTCCGAGATAAATAAGCCCATAATATGTTACTTTCCGTCGCCCAAACCGTCCGCTCACTAAAAATCACTAGTGGCAAATGAGCTAGTAGTCACCTTATGACACTTGAAGCAAAAATAATTATTTCTGATGTTTACGCGGTTACTACTCATTAAATAAAACAACTTAAAACGGATAAAAACTCGCGATATATTTTGACATTTGAATTTAAACCCGACGTTTCGACCACTTTTCAGCAGTCGTGATCACGGAATGTTAGATCATACATTTATTTAGTTAATGCATTTATTTAATAACATTCAGACATTTATTTATTTAATAACAAAACAATGTTAGATCATTCATGTAGACAATGCTCGGAGGTAAAAGATATCAAAATAAATGAGTATCAAGACCCACACCAATTTTCTCTTGTTTTTCGAAGGCGTGCAAAATTGTCAGCCTCAGGCAAGAATATCCTCTGTGGGTTCAATATTTAATGGGTCAGATAAGAAATTAATTTAATATTAAATATCAACCTAGTCCAGAGGTTTCAGATCGAAGGTTGATTACTTCTGCAAGGGTCAACGCCTACTCTGTGTAGGTTGTAACTAATAGTACTAGTACATATTATATTTATCTCTGTAATAGTAAATAAAATTTATTATCGAATACTGCGGAAATAAGCCGTCCTGTTACTATATCTTTTGTTACGCCTACTTCTAATTGCACTGCTATTAATGATTAAAGGTTTAAGTAGGTATATCATTAAAGGATGGTTAAATTACAATAAGAGATGACTCTGATTTTCAAAGTAGTCTAGTCAGAGCTCCCTTTAGAACTCCTAACTTCTCCTATTATACTTTCTGATCTTTGCCATTAACTTTTACTCAATAGTTTTTACCTTAAGCTTACGCTTATCTATCTGTATTGATTTTTTTATTCTATATTAGTTGGCACGCAGCCCACCCAATAATGTTGAGCGTCCACTGAGGCCTATTCTTGCTTATGTGCTGCCTAATGTAGGCTCATCTTCGAGTCTTTGATTTGACTCCCACATGAACATTGCCAGAACTCAATGAGAGCTGTTATGGCGGCAGATCTTACCGTCTGTCAGGGTTTTGCAAGATGATAATTATTTGTATTTTCAAGATCAGATATTTCACAATGTGCAAACAACATCAGATCGAATTCATCCACTCGTTTCTGAGAAAGTTTGCTTTGCTTACAAGCAAGTAAAGGGGAATATTTGCGCAGTCTACACAAACATTTAGCGATCTCTTACGTTATTGGAGGGCTTGTTTTATGATAATGTACGGAGATCCGACGGATGTTGGCCTTACATCTGATATGCGGTATGCGGCTTAATCAATTACCATGAGGAGGGAATTATTATGTATAACAACGGAAGTGTTAAAAGTATTTCAAAATCAGCCACGGAGGGAGTAAAAGGGTTAACTATATTTCCAATATGCACAACTTCAGAAAGACTGCACCAAATTCGTTTTAATTCTAGTTTTTAGGGTTCCGTAGCCAAATGGCAAAAAACGGAACCCTTGTGGATTCGTCATGTCTGTCTGTCTGTCTCTCTGTCTGTGTATGTCACAGCCACTTTTTACCGAAACTATAAGAGCTATACTGTTGAAAATTAGTAAGTAGATGTATTCTGTAAACCGCATTAAGATTTTCATACAAAAATAGAAAAATAATAATAAATTTTGGGGGCTCTCCATACTTAGAACTGAAACTCAAAAATTTTTTTTTCATCCAACCCTTACGTGTGGGGTTTCTATGGATAGGTCTTTAAAAATGATAATAAGGTTTCTTATATAATTTTTTTCTAAACTGAATAGTTTGCGCGAGAGACACTTCCAAAGTGGTAAAATGTTGGTCCCCCCCCCTGTAACTTCTGAAATAAGAGAACGATAAATCTAAAAAAAATATATGATGTACATTATTATGCAAACTTCCATTGAAAATTGGTTTGAACGAGATCAAGTAATTAGTTTTTTTTTTAGACGTCATAAATCGTAAACCGCAATTTTCCTCTTAAATATATATCAACTTAAATATAAAAACGTCGATCAAACTTACAAAGAACTACAAAAACTTTTATATTATGATGATACTTGCTGCTACGGAACCCTTCATGGGCGAGTCCGACTCGCACTTGGCCGGTTTTTTTATTGTACTTTGCGGTAAGTCGAGGCGTGCAGCTAGGTAGTAAAATTAATAAAAATCTGGGTACTAAAACTAATACTATACAAATAGGAAGATTCTACGATCACATTATTTATTTTAATTACAAAGTAACTTTCAATAGTTTCATGATAAATGTAGGCTAAATACTATTACCTGAAAATACTAAATGTTAATTTATATCTAAAATTACACTATCTACGAACATTATTTTAACGAATGGAAAATATTTTCCAAAAACCTAACGGTTAACGCTTTGTTAACCATAAAACGGTAACATCGCAGAAATGCGTCACACGAACAAATTTTAAGCGAAAAATAAATCCGACGTCGGTCGTGGAGTCAAGTTGAATATTTAAAACTGTTGCCCCTATTACCATAGATACATATTCCAGAGACTGGTGTTCGATGGACATAGACAAGCACGCTATACGCTAAAAGGTAAGGTTTCGTACTAAATTATTTGACAAGTTCGATCGCCCTCTGCGGCGCGCTACAAAATAGCACAGATTTGTGTTTTTTTTATCACAAAATTTTTATTGGTTCGAAATATTTTGAAATAAGTTAAGTTTGCTATTTTTTCTTACCTCTCCAAAACAAAACAAAGTAGATAAATTATTTAACGGCTTCTTTTTATGTAAAATTGAGAATGCATGAATTAAGATAACTTTTGATGTCAACGTTTTTCTATAGTGTTAACTGAACTCTAAAATATAAAACAAAATCTCAATATTGTTCTGGAAGCTTTTCCTGGAGCAAATTGCTCAGCCCGCGTTTCCTAGTTCAAATGGAGATTTTTAGTCGCAGTGAAAATAGAGACATATAAATCGTTTTGAATAAATCTAATGTCTGTAACTAGTTAAACATATTTTTTTATATTTTACTGTGTCTCTCATTATAAAGAAAGAAATCTTAAATGCTAGGTAAAGTGTAAGTGGGCCCCTTTTATCACATATTAAGAAAATATGTGATTTGAAGTATGAACTTAATCAGGTCGAATACAATGTTCGCTTCAGTTTATTTTTAGAAAAAGTGCCAATTCGTCGTAGGCGGTAGGTAAATTGATACAGAAACAGATTAATTATGAGTTATTTACTTTCTCGTTTATTAGAAGATTCAACGTTATTTTAAAGCATTGAATTCAATATTAAAAGAAATAGCGAAATCATATTCTGAAGCAAGAAAGCACAGATCAGTGAATCTAATAACGGCCCTTCTAACTAACCGAGCGCGAAACTTCGAGTCGTCACGACTTCATTATAATGTATATTCGAGCGCCTTTAAAAATATTATAAATAAACGTTAAATCGACCTACACGGTGCGTGAGTTCGCTGAGTTTCCACCAGAGTGCATCGCGGAATAATTTTTATACTTTTCATACTACTTTTTGTTGAAAAACAGACACGCAGCCCACCTGATTGAAGGTAGCCACTGCGACCTGTTTAATTGAGGGATACATAAATAGAAGACACCTCTTAACCTCCTGAGACCAGGATATTTTTTTGTCGGTTTTATGTAAAAATAACTGTCTACATTGGCTTAAAATTAATAATGATGACCTTAGAAAATAAAATAAAAAATCTATATACGAAAACTTGGATTTTCTCAATGTCATATATGTATGACACTAGGTCTCAGTTGCGACCCTAGAAAGTGTTATTACACTTATGACATAGAAGTTTGCTGTATGTAAATAACTCTTTTAATAATAA
The DNA here is from genome assembly GCA_949319885.1 of Mecyna flavalis. Lineage (NCBI taxonomy): Eukaryota > Metazoa > Arthropoda > Insecta > Lepidoptera > Crambidae > Mecyna > Mecyna flavalis. Next base: position 17,730,443 of record OX439426.1, read on the forward strand.
AAAACCTTTAATATTTATTTATTCATTTATTTATATTAAAAAACATAACAAAAATTGAATACTTTTCATAATTAAGTCTCAATGTTGCGTAAATCACAGTCAGCAAATTGATTATTTTTTTTAACATTAGATTTTCTTAATATATTGTTTGAAAAAGTCTTCGTCTGTCCATGAATTGGTGTTTATTGGCAAATACCTTGGCTGAACAACTGGTTTTTCTAATGGCATGAAAACACCGCTCCAAGTATTGTCGACAGGTAACGAGGATCTTTGAATTTCAACACGTCTACCTCTGGTTCTTACGCAACCGCTTGATTGACCTCCACGTACTCTTGCTCCACCTCTGGTTCTAGGTCGACCTCGAACAGTAGTTGACTAGGACAAAGATATTTCAGAAGCCAGGCGATTTTCTGACTGTATCTGAAGAACTTTGAGAGCCTGAATCAGAGTCGCTGCTGTCATGGTCGAATGGTGAAGGTACATTGACTATTACGTCGTCCTCGTCAGACAAATCTAATTTAGAATCGTCCAATATCCGTGTCTTGCAAAAAACAAAAGTCTATATATATATAAAACTATGCTAAAAAAAGAAAACACTCTTTATGTCTTACAGGTATTACACTAAAACGCATACATTCGGGCTTGGAACTAAGAACGCGTGTAATACCAGTATTACATAAAGATATTTTGCCCGATGTCTCATTTTTTATTATCTCTCGGAATATAATTTGTGTGTATTTTAGACAAATGATACAAATAACAAATTTTTAACACAAAATATTTACAGAGGCTCTAGTATTTTAATTAATATCTTGTAATTACTTACCACGTGTAACCGGCACTGACGCCATTGTTCATTTCAAATGAATAAGAAAAAAAAAAGTATGTTTCTTTGACAACCAATCAACGTTCGATACGGTGGACAAATAAGTAAGCTGTACGACTGAGAAAAAAGTTCCGACAAATTCGAACAGATGGAGGTGTAAGAATTTGTTTTTTCATATGTAATAAATATATTACGTTATGTCCCAGGAGGTTAATGTGCTGTGTTAGATCCTCTGATATTTCAGTTTATAATTTAAACGATTGTAGTGGAACTTTTTTTTCTTTTTGGGGATGGTGGCTGGGTTGCCATTACTTAATGGATTATTTGCTTTTTCATTATTATTAAATAATTTATCTAATATATATAACTCAAAGGTGACTGACTGACTGACTGACTGACATAGATATCTATCAACGCACAGCCCAAACCACTGGACGAATCGGGCTAAAATTTGGCATGCAGATAGATGTTATGACGTGGCATCCGCTAATTAAGGATTTTGATCAATTCCCACGGGAACCACGCGGGTAAAACCGCGGGCGGCCACTAGTTTCAAGAATAAACACAATTCATTTATTAAAAAATATTACACACAGAAGATTATATCCAGTAACCCCAAGACGGACGATGAGGTAGCCTTGTGGATATTAGGAGCCCATTTTGTTAATTACTTGTGTTTTGTTCAAAGTGAATAATAAACAAAATTTCAAAAGGTTTTTTGACTGCCTCTATGGCATTTGGCAGAGCAAATAAAGAATATTGTTAGCTAGAGTTATCTTACTCTTCGTTTAGATGATAGTAAATAACTCCGTACATCACTTCATAACCACACATTCATTTTTGAACCATAGACCTACATCTTTCCTGGAAATGGTTGTTTGAAACCACTCCGCTACCGTGGCTTCAAGCTAACTACAAACAACTTTCATTCATAAAATATTTCAAAGTGCACTAAAGTTCCATATTTTCTAACTTCTCTCTAGTTTCAATCTCAGGTGTAGCTTTTAGTTATACCTACTCGTAATAAAATACGTTTGTTTAAATGAACTTAAGTGTACAAACAGCTAGAAGATCACACAAGCTTTGTAAGCATGACAGTACTTGTACAAATCCCAACGTGACAAAGTAAGTAATAGGTGTTCAGTGAATAGTTCCTATGCTTTTGCCTATCAAACACAGAGCTACGTGGGGCAGCGGAAGGTGGCCCCACATTCTCACCATCAGAAGAAGCGCTATATTTATTTAATCAGTTGTTTGTAATAGCTAAAATTTAGAAAAATTCTTGTCGAGCTCACCAAAAACCATGACGTGACTTTTTTAAATTTTGACATCAACGTCATTATACATACAATGCCGTGTAGTAATAATATTATGGTATCCCGTAATACATGTTGGAGGCACACATTTCCCAAGCCCTCCCAGGTGGCGAAGTAATTACTAAATCATGCTACATAAATGTACTTACACTTTTAACGTAGTTTTTCATATGCTTTTTGTATAAAATTTGCTAAAATATCGAATAATAACGTAAAACATCATTTTAATGACATGAAAATATGAAACATTCACTCTCTCGGTGGACTAAAGCCACACATTTCCCAAACTCATTCCCCAGGTGGCGCAGTAATTACTAAATCAGCTGCTTAGTGCAGCTCCTCGCATCGGCGTCGTCCATCAGTGCGATCGCTTATACATTCAGCGGCTAATCTACCGCGGCGCTCGCTCCGCTGCCGCGTGCTTGATGGATCACGTGCACTCGGTGGTAGGAGTGAAATACTGCTAGCACCTTTTGCTATGCTATATACGTATACTTTTCACGTTATTTTATAGTATATATAAAGGCATGAAGGTAGATGTTGTGACATAGGCATCCGCTAAGAAAGGATTTTGATCAATTCAACGGGAACCACGCGGGTGAAACCGCGGGCGGCCGCTAGTGTAAAATAAAAAACAATATTATGAATCTTAAAACTGTTAAGGTACCAATCCTTGTCTTAGCTTCAAGAATTCGTATCATAAAAAAGCCTATCCCAATTCATTTAATACCTGCCAACACTTTCTCAATATCAGCCCTTTCAAAGTGTTTAAAATAACATCCCGATAACAAAGTTACGGTATCGAAAAGTTCTTTAAGGCAGAGTCAAAATGTGTTTAAATTTTAAAAGGCTTCCCTTGAGAGTTCGTGTTTTAAAGGGAATTAATTGAATTTGTCTCAGGGGTGGGCCGTTTCCGTTTTGCATTAGGCCCGTAGTTGTAATGAAATTACACTCTCTTTCATAGATGGAGCGAGTTTCACGATGCAGTACAATATTAATGATGTTAGACTAAGCTCAGTGGAGGAAATGGAGTTATCTGGTCTGCTCCGTCGTTTGCGCTTGTGAGTCTTTGCCTTTGTTTTTTAGTCTATACTTCATTTATTAGAACGTAGGAAAAAAAAGAGACTGAAAGTAGTCCGTACACTTAATTTTCGTAAGTACAATTGAACATCTCTACTGCCACAATTTCAGTTTGAATCTTTAAATCTGGCTCTTAACTGACTCTACCACGCCCACAGATGAAATCTGCCGCCATAACAGCTCTGGCTGTGTTCCGGTAATACTAATGTTGGGGCCAGTACACTTGAAATCAGAAACTCGAAGATCAATGAGTCTACAGTCTGGCAGTACATTGACGGACGCTTTTAGGTGAAGCGTTCCTCAATGGAATAGGCCGCAGTCACCATCTTACTTACCATCTTACCTTACCATCAGGTGGGCTGCGTCTGGCAACTGACCTAGTACGAGTATAAAAAAAACTATGAGGCAACATTGTCTACTAACTATAGTGTCTAAAGTCCATTAAACCCTTAATGCAATCAAGTAGATCCGTTGTTCTGGAGAAGTAAGTACGCACTCTACCCAATCATAGAAAGTGATGTAATTCTATCCTGATCTAATTACATCATATCCGCAACGATGAAAACTAAACACCTGCAATGGCTTCTTAGACTTCACAACTTTGACAAAATTCCATAATATTTTTGTTGCCCTAAAATTTAATCTAGTGCTTATTTAAATATTTATGTGCATTTGTTTTAAAACTGTGAATGAATAATAAAATATTTCATATTATTCTGCAGTGGAAGATGAGTTTAAAAAAATTAAATCATCAGAATAAGTGGAAATAAGTATCGTAGGTACCTACCTAACTGTACCTAAATGGAACAGAAAAGTGATCAAAACAAATAAGTTGAGAGGATGTGGTACAGGGAGAATGAATTCATTAATTTTTGTGACGAGCATCATTAAAAATTATTAATAAAAAGTAGATATTCTTCAAAATATAATATTTCCATCATCGTCCATTATATTCAATCTATCAATTAGCCTTTAAACTTAGAAAATTTAAGCCATTGACTCATTATACAATTAACAGAAATACTCCGACCAAAAATAAACAGATAAAAAGCGAAAATAACGTGTGAAATACACACTATAATAGTGTTGGGCTAAGTGCGCATGTCTGAAAGTAACTTGTTGGCTTATGGAATCCCGAAGCGGCAGTGCGGAGCCACACCGCGGATACGACGCGTCCCGTACAAGCTGCCGCGGACGACACGCGGTTTTCGCGCTCGTTTTTCGAATCACGAACGTCTTTTGTTACTCTTGTTACCTACCTAATTTATGTTGCCTTTTTAATTTATGTTACCATTCTAATTTAATCATGGATACGACGTAGTTGCGGTCGGAATAGAAGATTGAGTGCTGGAAAATGTACTTAAAAGTGAAGTTGAAATGACTGGAAAGTGAGTGAAATGGCTGCTAAGAGACTGATTATCGCCTGGGCCGTGTGGCTGGCCATGCCACTGGCTACGGGACATCTCAACGTGCTGATTAGTAAAGCTGAAGTAATGAAGTTATTGGGTAAGACATTGAGATAGTTATCATGCATGTTTGTTATCAAAAAACTACTATCATCGCCGTAATTTTGTTGTTGTGTTGTTTTATTGTTGTCAATAAAACATGCATAAACAGATAATGTACAAAACAGAGGCTTAGGTCAATATTTGGTTGAACGAAAGTTATTAGAATGACATTATTTATAAAACTTAAAATTAATAATAAAGACTATTAAATGTCAGGTTGACGGTATAATTATTTCCTATTATTTTGTAGGTTTGTAATTATAAATGTTTGTATGTATATTATAGACTTGTTATTTTATAATGTAAAAAATTTGTTTTAAATAGACAAAGGGATGGAAATTCTTCAAGTGTAAATAATTTTATAGCATAACGAAATATGCGGCTCCCTTAGTTTAATTCACTAGATGATTTAATCATACATAATACACTTGAATGAACAACCTTGCCCTGAATAGAGACCGTTCTTCCCAGACAGTCACCGAAGGTCTCAAATTAGGCCCATAATTTATCGATAGTGTCAAATGCTTAATCTTAATTTGAATCGTGAAACTTTTTATAAGGTTCTTGTTAACTATACGATACCAGGCGCGTACTGCTGCCGCGGTCATGGTTGACGTATCAGGGTCCGGGATTTGATTAACGATTCGGCTAATTTGGGATACACTGCATTTGGCATACGTGATAAATAAGCTTAGTATTGTAGCAATGACTCGGTTTAAAAAAAGTTTTGGCTGAGAGGAAATTTAATTTTTTATTTATTTTATACGAATATGTATACTCGTATCCTTGCTCCATAAACATTCAGTTCGAAGTAAAGAATTCTGCATAGTTTTACGAGTGTGGGTTGTATAATAAAGAAAACTTCGGTCATATCTTGAGGATTCAGTCTTGCCGATAGTTTGAAAATTCTTCTCAAAGAAAATTGTATCGCCTCAGGCGCGAATAAAGTTGGAAGGGTTGTGTTGGGATCGACATGATTTTATTATGTATTTTCCAATATTATGTAAGACTAGCCTTCCGCCCGCGGTTTCACCCGCGCGTAATTTCTTTTTCAAATATTCCTTCCTGCTTCCCCTCACATTTCCTGGATCAAAAGTACCCTACGTTTATCGGGGATAATGTAGCTTTCCAACAGTGAAAGAATTATTCAAATCGGTCCAGTACCTACTTTTGGAGCCTATTCAATACAAACAAACAAACGATCAAATCTTTCCTATTTATAATATTAGTATAGAAATACCCTTATTGTATTATTTACACGCTTTCTGTTAAACAGTGGTTAAGGCTTGGGTCTTAAAATCTAGAGGTCATTATCCGACTTGCTACGAATTTTATGGACATATGAAATCTGCCGCTATAATAAGCTCTAGATATGTTCCGGCAACATAAATGTTTAAAGTAGAAGTAACTTAAAATCAAAGCGAAGCTACGCTAACTATGTAGTATCTCAAAAAACAAAGAACTAAATTCATAGCTAAATAATAATACCTACAGTATGCATTTTTAGACCCCCTCCGTGGAACAGTGGCTAAGCCGCTCGGGTATAAAAACCCGGAGGTCGTGGGTTCGATTCTCGCCTTGGGTCTGGTTGGTGGTAGGACTTTTTCACAGTCCGACTGGCTAGCTACAACCCTCACAGGAAAAATCTGCCGCCATAACAGCTCTTACTGTGTTCCGGCAATATTAATGAGGAAGCCGGTACACTAGAAATAAAAAAAGGCTCGAAGATCAAATGAGCTTACAATCTGGCAGCACATTGAGAGACGCTTCCTGATAAAGTGTCCCTTTATGGAATAGGCCGCAGTGACCGCTTACTATCAGGCTGCGTGTCGGTCTACCCACTGACATGGTATACAAAAAAAAATGCCAATTTTACTAAAAGTTTGATCTCGTTTTTTCAACGATGTAACTTATTTAACGAATCTATTTATTTAGACCCTCATTTTCTAAAGCTTTATTGTTGAGATCTATTTGAAAGTTGATTTATGGCGATACGACTTAAGACATCTATAAGGCCTTCTAGGTAAAAATCCTTTTACCTTTGTTCAAAAGTACCATACACCATTTTCTTTATCAATCAAGTATTTTTATCGGCTTCTAATGTGCACATTAACTGGCTTATCATTAGATTAAGTAGGATTAAATACTTTTTAATCATTCTTAATAGGCAATTAAAAATATTTTTTATCTTAATCGGCCATTAGGAAAAGGTCCAAGATTCGATTAACCTTCTTCCGTTACCGAACTCTTAATAATTACATAATTAAGATATACTAGAATAATACAAAGACTTACGCCTCCGCACCCGTCATCCCCCATAGAGATCAAAAAATGTAATTATCTGCCCCTGATCTACCCTCAACCATTTATATTTGTTCTACAAATTCGACGTATTTCGTATACGCAATTGGACGCGGCTCCGTTGTTTTGGACGGCACGATTTGTTCTATAGAGTGCACCATATTAATGTACGATAATGTTAAAAATAAAAATAAAAAAATCATTAGTTAGAAGATTTTTTTATTTATATTTCGGTTGTGGAGTTAAAATAATATTTTAAAACATATTTATTTTATTTGCTACTTATAATAAACCATGTCCTTTTTATTTATACTAGCAGCAAAAGACGCATGCTTCTAATAAAATCATTCATAACTGCCACCAAAATACAAATACAAAGATATCTTGTTAAAGTTCACGAAGCAAAATTCTGAACTTGATGCAAAATATCGTTATCTCGATATGTTTACCAAAAAAACGGCACTGAAAAATTTTCATAAAAAAAATATTTGCATCGATTTTCTCGTCACTCGTGTGCACGATGGAAATGCACCCAAATACAACTACTACTAGTTTATTACTTTAGGGAGACCGAGCCGTCAGCTCCCGAATTGGAATCTTATTAGAGATAAAAGAAACTTGACATCGTGCAATGCATATGGAATAGTGGATTGAGTCGTAAACCAACCTGTCACTGGTCTGTGGGGATAAAAATAATGGTAAATGCTGCGGAAGGTTGTAGAGAAATTGCAATGCCAATTTTCATATGGGATGAGTTGATCAATATCTAAAGATACGGAGATATGAGGTTGCTTTTACGTCTCGCTGATGCAGTATGCGTCGGCATACACAGCGGGTTTTCTTTTCAGTTCATATAGTATCTATCTTACAAAAACAGCGATACAATGCGTACACACGCTGATTAACCGTGAGACTAAAACCAGCCTAAGTCTATTAAAAACCGTTGACAATGGAGAGCAAAGGAGGTTTCCATTGTGATGTAGAGTTATGGCAGATTAGAATAGTTAGACAACTTATATGCAGTTTCAGTTTGGTCAGTTTCCACAAAAATAGGACAGCATTATTGTGTAAACTATCTGATGAACTATCAAAATTCTAGGAGTATTATAATAATCATTATAATTAAATGAAATAATGTTCTGGCAGTGGTGAAATAAGCCCTGATGTTAATCAATATCAGCTTCGTATGCTAAATGTAGGATCATCATATTAGTGCCTTTGATCTGAATCTAATATGGCTGTTTTTGGCATCAGAATGCAGAGGTACCGATAATGTAATTTACTTAAAACTGTATAAAGAATAAAGACAAATGTTTTTGTTCTGGCAGTTTAGTGTTGGATTCAAACCATCTACAAAAAAAAAATGCAAACAAAATTTGGGTTCAACGTCAATCCGCACTTTAGCAAGCATGGCAATGTCAAAGCCTTTGCCCTGCGTGGGATGTTAATAAGTTCTTCACAAACAGTGATGCATAACATAACCTAGGTAGGTACATACGGCATTCTAATACGCCAGTATCTCCGTTATAAACTTCAAACAATAGTTATAAGACAAACTTTGAAAGTCAGAATTCAATACAGAACTTCCTTAATTAACAATTTCACCATACGCTTTACGGAATAAGATACATAGCGTTTCCTAAATTTGTAAAAACAAGTTAAAAGAGACGTTCCGCTAATTGACTTACTTGTTATTAATACTGTTTATCAACAGGACACACGAAATTTGCCCTTTAGAACTTCTTAAATTCGTGCAAATTGTTATTTATGAGTTAAAGTTCATTATTTCATTCTGGGGCAGCCAACAAAAACAGTTAGTAATAAAATTTTATTTATTAAACATTTTTGCTGAAATTACTTTGCAAAAAATTTGCTTAAAAATGCGAAAAAAAAAGTCAATGGGACGAATCCAGAACGAAAAATATTTTTTTTTTTAATTCAGTGGTACATTATCCTACTAATATTATAAATGCGAAAGTCTGGATGTTTGTTCCTCAATCACGCCTAAACAGCTGAACGGATGGCACACGTATAGTTTAAAACCCGGATTAGGACATAGGCTATGAAATTCCTACGGGAAACGTCTCACTCCTTCGGGATATTTGAAAAAAGAAACTGCGGGCGGAAAGCTAGTGTATTATGCGAATATTTGTGAGAAATAACGTGTAAATCGATAAAGATGATTTTTCACATAGGAGTAACTGTTTAATTTTAATTCGTTCAGTACTTTATGTAGCCTATTTAGCTTAGACATACATCAGAATAACACGAGCTATAATTCTTCCTTTTATCCTCTTGAACCATTTGATTTTATCTAATCAAGACATACATAAATAACAAAGTAAGTAATATCTTACAAGTCCAGTTATTACACTGTTGCAACAATTTCCAAGCTTTTAACCGTTGATTTTCAACTGACAAATTGACTGACAATATTATGTTACTACATTTTGCTATTGCTATATGAATAAGTCATCCAAATTGACGTTTACTTTAATAAAAACAAATCCGTACTAGGTCAACAAACTCGATTCATCATTCGATTAAACGTCCACACACATCTTCTTAATGACAAATGACAGTTGTATGTGTCAAAAATAATAGAGAAAGTGACATCTGTCGTTCGGGGCGAATTAATGACAGTTCAAACATCAATTTGGACGGGGCGTTATCGCGGCGCGCCAGCGTGGGGGCAACTACTTACGGGTCGGTTTATACGCGACGATAGACTGACGACCAGTTGCATAAATTATTATATTGTATTCATAAGACAAGTTAATAACGTTAGTAGACAAGTAAGTAAAGTTATTGGTTGGAAACCGACCAATAATAATCCCACACAAAAATGAAATTAAATATCATATTTTACTTCGTAAAAATTTTTTTTTCTTTAATGTGCATTAAATCTGATACACATTAGATCTTGACCATGAAATAAAATTGTATTTTGTGACATGAAACAAAGCACAGTATCATTAATATAAAATAAAATGCGTTTTGTCAGTTTAAATAGCAATTTCTTAAGCTTTACTGTGTAACTTTTCGACTGAGTCGATTTTATTTTTCCAAACTGTTGAATTCTGAAATCTGATACGGCTTGAGACCTGTGAGTTTGAAACAAAGACGAAAGTTGAGGCAAACTTTTGGTTAATCGAGGTCACGAGAATCAAAGTTCTTCATGTTTTAGTAAATATCATTTTATAACTTAAAAGGAACAGAAATTTTAGCAAATTGCCGTATATTTGGACTTACTACATTTTTTGATCTGCTTTTAACTAAATCCTGTCGGAGATTTCTGCATTAACTTTTTGTTATATCGGTGGGTGTAAACCGCCCTTCAAACAGGCGACCTAACACCCCGCCTGCATATGGCGGGTGTGATAATTAAGTTCTTTTATGGACTCGCTCGACGCTGTTTGATTTAGTCTATTTATGAACCGAAGCATTTCCGTGCATATTTTTGTATTATGGGTTTATAATGGAGCAACTGGCTACAAATATATTCGAGAATAAAAATATTATCATAAAAATGATCATCATTATTTCGACACGAACACATCAAAACGTTCGTGTTATTAAAAGTTTAGTAACAAATCGTGGTTTCAACCCGTTTGATTTAAGGAGTACTAAATACTGAGTGGCGTCAAAGTCAGAATCAATTATTTTTTTACATCACTAAATATTTTTAAATATTTAAATATTTCTGGACATTATTCACACAGCGCCATCTAGCCCCAAACTAAGCATTAGCTTGTGCTATGGGTGCCAGACAACGGATAAACATTACTTATATACTTTTTTTTTTGTAAATACATACATATTATACATAGAAACACCCAGACCGATACAAACAGACATGTTCATGCACACAAATGTTGTTGTTGTTAAATCCGATTGTTGTTATTAGTAGTAAATTATGGGACAAGTCAGCGGTCATATTGACAATATTTTCTGTTCCTTGAAATAAGAAGAAACCAGAAGAAAACCAAATCAATAGCATTCCAATAGTTTTTCGATAACCCTTTTACTACGTCACAAAGAAACAAAAATTTCTTTTGATAACGTCTAGGCTTGAGTGAAATGGCCCTCCGAAGGTCGGATTTTGTCCTCGCCAAGAGGATTTTGACAGGAAAATTACATTTACTCGTAGTATTCGCACAGCAAGAAAACTAAATCACCCGTTCTTTGATCCGTAGGTAATTTAGTAAATAACTTAGAACATCGTATCTTAGTGTCGTTATTCTAATCCAATTAAGCCTTAGCGTATGCACAGAATATTTATTAGTATGGCGTAAGCTTAAACATACCTATTATAAATAATCACAGAACCGATTTAGATAAATATTAGTACAAACATAAAACCGAAGCTTAAGAAAGGACATAATCTTCTTATTATCCCGAGATAATGGTCAGTTTCCACAGGATATAAAATATGGAAATTACGCTTTCACGCTTATGCGTGTATATCGGTTCCATGGATTAGTCCATGGAACCGATATAGATAAAAATTTATACAAAAATAGACTAGGGCTAAAGGACATGGATACTATGTATATAGACACACGAGATAATGGGTAGTTTACATGGGATAACAGATATAAAAGTTTTTTAGTTTGTACTTATTTCACGTCGCAACGCAGCAACAGATCGCAACGCAGCACCGGTATTTGGACCGTTTTGGAGCTGAAGAGTGACACACACTACGCTTTATCCCAGAACAATATCAGATTCCTTCGGGATAACATCGTTCAGTCTACGTGGTGAAGCCGTCCCTAGAACGCTAGTATATAAGTTATACTTAAATATAATATCTCCATACACTGTTTGAATAATAACGTTCAAATAAATGGGCTAACTTTATGCATCATAAATCTTGTCTCGAAGCGATGAGATTTGCAAACTAATGAAAGAAGGCCAGGTTGTCTGAAAAAGTTTTTCTCCGGATTCAAGTCAATGTCAAGAATGAATATTTAGTTTGAAAAGGAATGACTCGTGTCGTCCATATTTTAAGAGACATAAAATTCTACCCTTGCCATGCTTGTACATATTTGAAACGTGTGTGTTTGTATTTAAACATAAGCATCTTTTTCAAACTACACAAGATGTCACTAATAGAAGGGTTCGTTCTCAATATATTCTCAAGCTACACAATCCTCCTACGAAATTGTCCATAGCCTCAAGAAATTCTTTTAATATGTGTATAAAAATTTTTAACAAATTACCAGATTCTTTTAAGGACCGCAAATTTAAAGTCAATTATTTTAAAAAAATATTAAAAGAGTTTCTTTTGGAAAATTGTTTTTATAGTTTAAAAGAGTATTTTGAATCCTAGATGTTTTGATTTAATTGTTTATAAAATGTGAATACACCTGTAAAGGTAAAATTTGGTGAAACATTAATGTGTGTGTATACATATAGCAATACTTTCTGCTGAAATTGTACCCAAATTTATGTTCACAATAAAGATTGTTTCATTGTTTCATTGTTTCATTGAATAATTGTACTTTTATAATAGGGCTTTTCCTTAATGATTGTATTATATCAATAGTTGTTCACACGGAAATTAATGTTTTATCTTATTTTTGTACAATTAATGTCGAAGAAGTATTCGAGGCAATAAAAAAGGTATCAGAGTTACATTATTTGGGGGCTTTCATTACTAAGTTTTAAAGTACTTATTTGTGTCGTTTATAATAAAAATAACATAAAATACTTAAACAACTAATTTTTTAATATTCATTTTACAAAGGCTACTAGGTACAAGTAAAAATCTAGTGTAATCTCTCGGGTGAATCACTTCGTTCAATAAATGTCGAACATCACTTACAGGTAAATTCGTTTGACATACGATTTTTATATACACTTACCCCACGCCATTTATGAAACATAGATAAGACATTATATTGGAAAGAATACCACTTGTTGATACAATAAGAATAACCCTGAATGAATTATTTTTACGGACATTCGCCCCACCCTATTATTGGGTAGCCGCGGGAGGTAATGTCCTACGCCCTCGAACTTATTAGGAAATTGTTACAGTCTATTTGAACGTTGGTCGGTGCAGTTTCTAATAACTTCGTTTTTGTGGAGGAGAATGCTTTTGAGCGTCATTGCAGGACAGCACTACGAGACCTGCCGCCGTGTTTGGGACTCTGAACTAAAGACGTCCCACTACTTACTCCGAACTACACTTATTTGTGTTTATTGACTGGCATGGCCTAGGTACAGATTCTTTTAACTTAAAAAATAAATAACGATAAGACAACGTCAGTTGTACATTGTTCTGAAACACCAAAGAAATATAAGCATTTACGTTGTGGGTATCAAAAAGGACGATTTTCTCCTGGTTGGGATTCAAACCTACGATTCCTGGCGGGTAAGACAGGGTCACTGATTGATAAATGCATCATATCGGGTCTTTCAAATAATAAAAATAGCCCTTTTGAAATTAAAAGGTAACACATCTTTTATCGCAAACACGTAGTTTTTTTCCTTTAAGACGTAGTTTTGTAAATATCGTCTATTATTCTGTGACCCCTCATATTGACTCAGTAACGCGTGACTCTGTCGCGGCCCTATTAGCAAGTAGTTCACGCACCCCAGTCGTCTCGGTAGGAGGTAACACGTGTCTTTATTTCTTACTAGCTTTCCGCCAAGGCTATGTATGAGGCAAAGATTTTTTTTAAATCTTGAACTAGTAAAATAAACACAAAAACACTGACCTAAGTTTCTTTAAGCTATTTCGGTTGTTACTTGCTTAACTAAAACTCCACGGGACATACGTTTAAGAGCACTGTACATTGAGCATTCAACGTCAAATTACCACAACTAATTTTTAGCTTTATGTCCAATATCTATATTAGTTTAGACATTTGGACATAATGGTAGGTTGATATGCTCCTTAATGAGTACATCGGTTCATTATTGTGACCCTCATATTGACTTAGTAACGCGTGACTCTGTCTCAGCCCTACTTCGCGAAACCCTAGTCAATACATAGTATAAAGAGTACACAGTACGTTATCTTCTTACACCGCCCCACCCGCGTCGCCGCACGCAAAATAGATTTTTGAGTGTGCGTGCGGTGATCATAGATATTTTTTTTTATGTCAGAGGCGGCAAACGAGCCAGCGGGTCACCTGATGGTAAGTAATCACCGCCGCCCATGGACATCTGGAACATCAGAGGAGTCGCTAATGCGTTGGCGGCCTATGGGGGTATGGGGAATGTGGGCCTCTGGCACTCTCACAAACCAGACGAAACACAATAGTAGTCTTTTTCACGCTGGTGTTATGTGAGAGGGTGGTACTTCCCCGAAAGAGCCGGCCCGGGTGTGCGGGTTGTGTGCGTTTTACTGTACGAATACAGTAAAACGCACACAACCCGCACACGGTGCGTTTGTATTAATAAAACCGTACTTTTTACTCTTTTTACTATGCCCTAGTCCGTCTCGACGGGAGGCACGCGTTTATTCCTCATTAGAAGACATATTTGTCGCCTGTTTACGGCTGCCACTGGGAGTGGTAAATAGCAAGTTGTATTTTGTATAATTTGATTGATACTGCTTTTTTAGTTTGGTGCGTTTGTCATATTATTTTATACTTGTCCATTACATAGGTAGGCACGTGATTTTTTTATTGGTTGATTTGAAAACACAAATCGAGGACCAGTTGAGCTTTGATGATTATCTAATTAATGTGTTTGTTATCGTACATATTTTTTAGTGTTTGTTTTAGTGATTGATACTTTGCCTTCTTTTTTTCGCTTAGTCTCTTAAAAACTACATACGAACTACGTAGATGTTTGACGAAAATAGACCAATCATAAAAATTACAAACTAAAAACATTTTTAATGTATCTCAAGAATTGTCTTATCTAAAAAAATATTTACGTGTAGGTACATGTTTTCAATAGAAGGGAATCCTAAAAATAATAATAATCGTTCAAAAGTGTCCAAAATGCGGCTTAAGTATTAACTAAACATTCATCATAATTTTTATACTTCTTAGTTCTTACCTTCTAAACTAATGACACTCAAAAAATAAATCATAATTTATTTTCGCCGGCACTAAATCTATACTAGAGCTGCATCTATAAATCTCCCTCGCACCGTATATCAATCACCCCTTCTACTTAACACACCGTCCGAGTAACTAATACTGCATCATTTGCTTGTATCCTGTTACTTTTTAATTGGTATTCGTCCTGCGATTTTTCACGTGATATTCACGATACATCACGACTTATGATGAAGTGGGTGTGTACTAGATACAAATTGTTTTGGCAGGAGTTGGTAGATTAATGTGTCACTTGATCGTATGCTGGTCGTAAATTAACGAAATTCGAGAGTTGATGTATGGTGTTTGGTTAGGTTAAGATGGAGGAAGATAGCTCGCTGAACTTTAGTGTGCCTTTAGGTATAATATTATGCAAATAGGGAAGCTACCAGTTAATAATATATACAATTAATTTGATAGATTGTTATTGATTAAACCCGTTTTTTGAGCACCAATATTTTTCATCATAATCATGTTTATTATTTAAATTAATTATTGAATTTCATATTTCATGATAGTGAGTAGAAAATATTTATTATTTCAAATATAAGTGGACTCTACAAGTAGTTTTTGTCCTTAGCTGTTTGTCGTCGTCATATCTTTTTGCCAAGCTATTTTATTAGCTTGCATGAAATAGAGTTTCTTTTGCTCGGATATCCCGGCAAAGGCTAAGACAAAGTCTAACAAGTGAACGACAAAGTTAGACCTCTTGTCGTATAAAGAGTTAAATTTACTTGAAGTAAGTATTCTTAGAGAAAATGGAATTTTCTTTCTGGCACAAAAAACTATTTGACTGGCTCTCAAAGACTCTATAGGTATAGATATCACTATGTATAGTAATAGAACAAGGGAAAATAAGTTTTTAAAGATGTCATTTTTTCTTAAAGCTTTAGTATGGTGTCATCAAGGATAAGCACATCAGACTACCCTAATCTGTCAAATTTCTGCAACCAATTTTCAGCTTTATTCACATCAAATAGAGTTTTCTTTCAATTGAGAATTTTTGAATTAGAGTAGGTTGATCTGCTGCCGTTCCGTACCTACGCCACTAAATTACGACTTGTTAAAAACAAGTTATGGACAGACTATTAATAGCGACGTATTAGTTTTTTTATGGCATAAACGCATTCTCCTCCGAGAAAAAAAAAAGGGTTACACTTGCACCATGATCCAGGTTATCAGGTAAGGTTGATCCAGGAGGACAGGAAGGACAGGACAAGACTAGTTATTCATCTGAAGCGACTTCATACATGAATATTTGTTTTAGTGAGAGATCGGATACATAATCTCGCGTGTATTGAACGGCTCGTCAACTAAATCTTTCTTCAAAATGTTAACAACAATACGTATAAAGAATAACTCTTATTTTGAATAACCCAACAAAAATCTAAGTTTGATAATCACGATTCCACAAATTCACAGTTACCACAATGGACCAATACAGAGGAAAACACAAGACGATCCAATAAACACAAATCGTTACCAACACTATAAACAGCCATTGTTGAAATAGCAATCAAGCTTAGGTCTGATAATACCTCCCAAAGGGCGCTCACCAGTCACCGAGCGATCAGATATCCCATCCCAGAGGGCTACTCCCGAATGAACTTTATACAAAACGAATAATTCAACCGCGATAATTTTTGTCCACGATTCCACTTCACAGCCCAGTGGGGATAGTTTGATTGGATGTTGCAGATTGCGGCTTATCTTTTAATTTTATTTTGCTTTAATTATCGTTTAAATGGAATATTCTGGTTTTGTGGATGTCGATGAACTTTTCACATATTAGTGCAGTGTGTGCTGAATAATAATATTGTATAACTAACGCCTCTAAGGCATAGTGGCTTAAAGACTAGGCTAAGGTCTCGTAGTCTCGGGTTCAATTTAGTCATCAACCCACATTTGGAAACATTGTGATTAATTTACCGAATGTATGTACGAATAATGGAGGATATTGCCTTCATACTCGTATAATAACGGATCCTTTGTTATTATATAACAACTAGCGGGCGCCCGCGGTTTCACCCGCGTGGTTCCCGTTCCCGTGGGAATATCGAGATATCCTTTCTTAGCGGATGCCTACGTCATAACATCTACCTGCATGCCAAATTTCAGCCCGATCCGTCCAGTGGTTTGGGCTGTGCGTTGATAGATATCTATATCAGTCAGTCAGTCAGTCAGTCAGTCAGTCAGTCAGTCACCTTTGAGTTTTATATATATAGAAGAGAAGACTTTGACTGACCCGACGGCGCATTTGGTAGTGGCCCTGCCCTATGCGCCAGAGGTCGTGGGTTCGAATCCCACCTAGGACAAACACTTATGTGGTGAACATTATTTTGTGCTTGTTCTGTGTCTGGATGTTTATTGTTTATCTGTATTTAAGTATTTATTTGTGGTACCTTCGTTGTTTCTGATACCCATAACAAAAGTGCTTACGCTAATTACTTTGGGGTCAGGTCATCACATGCATGTGATTTTGTACAATTTATTAATTATTTATTATAATTTATTTATCATGCCTTTGTTTACTTTTAATTCCAGACATTTTTAACGATCGTTCTAGATTCTTCTTATACCACAACGTGAAATGTGACCTATTTTCTATTTATATTCCAAAATTGATATTTATTCCTGGATATGAAATCGTATCCCTTATTGAATTCCTATTATATATTTAGTTGTCTTTGAATAGAAATACAGCAACCATAGAAATCAAGTTACCGTTAAAATTGTGGTTACCTTACTAATTACTAAGTAAGGCTCGCCCGAACAGAGAGACCACTTAGAACAAACCGCCATTTAATTTTCTTGCACTAGCATTTCATGCCATTTCATATAAGCTCTTTGGAACTTTCAAGCAAAGTTGAGTCACGACTGTCAACACATTTTATTGTAAAGAATCCAAGACAAACTATACACAATCGAGTCAGGTAGGTTTGGGTAATTATTTTCTATGATAGTGAATGCGGTTCTACTGGAAGAGTTTTTTGTTTTGTGACGAAGCTCACCAAATTAAAGATGTAGATTTTAAATAACAAAAAAAAAACACTCCCTTCGCTTACTTCGCTTTTCTGTTAAACCGTTTAGTTGGAGCTAAGTACGTTAACAGCACAGAACAAGAAAATGTTTACAGTATGTTTTTATATTCTTTATAAACTTAGTGGGTGAACCCCTTATGTAACTTTTTAAACACATTAACAGATTTGACATGTATCTTCGTAAAATAGACACAAAGTAGAAACTTAAAAGTTTAAAACCTCTGGAGAATAAATGATTGCATTAAAACATTATACCACTCAACTTTATGTCCGGATACATCCATTTTTCTCTTGAAACAATAAGGTTTGTTAAATACCCATTTTAGAATATAAAACACTCAATTAACGGACAAACGAACCATTGTGCGGATGCAAATATTTTTTGAGTTATCATTTTTGGCCGCAATTTGCGTTTTCCGGCCCAGTGGGGGCAATTTGATTGGACAGGGTGGGTTATCACTGCGTTTCGGTCTGTGCCTACAATTTATGGTTTGTTAGGCTTTTACATGCCCGCCGTATTATCTGATAAATGGAGGTTCGATATGATTTGTTACATATTCGAACAGTTATAATATATCTTACTTAAGTATCAACATAAAATATCCCATAATTGAAGTCTATTCGTCGTCACAACAGGGCTGCCAGATGTACGATTTAAATCGTACTCCTACGATTTTTTGGCATTTCTACTCATGTACGATCGCTAGACCACGATCGTACGGAAAGTGTACGATTTTCCTGCACCTGGCAACATTTCATAATGAAACGAAAGTGTTCCTCCGGCAGCTTTGTGTTCGGGGAATCCCATATCAACGTTACTTATGCCTAGATCTTTTACTTGAAAGAAGATCTTTTTACAATGCTAAAAAGTCTGTATTTGTGTGCATTGTTACGAAATTTATTATTTTTCTCTTGTAACGAGTTGTGTTGGACTTGTCAAAAACCTGTTTTTCTCGTTGATCTCTAGCTGTACGTAGTGATTAAATCCTCTTTTGATCTTCATACAGTTTTGCGTGCTATTTTTACGAATGGATAGTGAAAGTGAAGAAGAGCGACCTGCGCCAGGTACTCCAAAAAAGAAATTAGCTAAAAGAGGAGAGCTTTCTGCATCAGAGAGGGAATAAAACACAGATCACAGAAATATCGTCCCGATTGGGAAAAATTGGATTTGTCTAAGGACTGGCTAGGGCCTGGTATTAATTATTTTTTTAATTCTGAACGAATTATTGTCTTAATTAATAAAAACTTTGAACTTCTAAGTTGTACGATCTTTTCATTTCAAAATTTCCCTGGAATACGATTCTTTTGTAGTTGACGTACGATCATGCCTTTATTTCATCTGGCAGCCCTGCGTCACAATGTTGGTATTGGATTAATCACCACACTTGAAGAGTGCATGGGTATTGTTACGGACGAACTCGACCTGAGGTCAAAAAATTAATCGGACACATACTCGTAATTATTATGCTAGATCCGGGAAGTTTTGTTGTAAATATTTGCATACATATTCATATACATACATGCCATGATTTTACCGAACTGGGATAAAACCGGTGACTATTAGGTATACCAAAGCGGTCGTCAAAAAGGGCCACATTTAATTAGGTGACAATATGAAATTGGATAAAGATTTGGTTTAAACCATAGTAGGTACTTAATTGTATAAAGGTTTAGTTAAAACAAAACCGTTTTCACTTTAAATAGTGTACACTGTCTGTCACATTTATCGTAAACCACGAAGGGTAGGCGTGGGAAACATCCGTTGCGGGACGTACGGATCCGTTTGTCAACCCTTCCGCGCGACGGTGTCCCGCAACGACACGTAGTTTAACTAAACTGTATTACAACTGTAAATACAACCGTAATGTTAAAGGAAATTGCAATGCGTAATTGTCTACTGAATAAGTAGAGGGAATTTTATGAAACACGATTTGAGGGACTGGTGTTTTAGTTAGAGTAGCCAACAATGATTGAAACGGTAGAGATTCTGAAACTGTTTCTGAAATTGACACTGTGGTTTAGAAATATGTGGTGGATATTATCCATCCATTGGATCGCATTATGTATAATTTCGGATAATATTTTCACAGCATCTAGGCGTGTATTTCTTATGAGTCAGAGATAATCAACTGACTTCATAATAATGTTTGTTCACAGTATCCACTTTCGGGCAAATTAAGGGGATCCCAACCTCGGCCGGACACTTAGTTCGTAAAGTAAACGAACCGAGCAGTGTTTACTTTACGTGCGCCCCAAGTGTATCTCGCGTGAAAATATATCCTTTAGGGATGTTACGTGCCGCGTGGATCCGAAAGGTCGGATCGGTGATGTGATTACGAAGTTTGATTTTTCGCGTGTGTTGCAGAATTTGTGGGTCAGTAGGTAGTTGATTTAGGTTAGAAATATCTTGTTTGAAATATAAATTAGGTAGTTGAAAGGAAGACGGAGATGGATAGTTATACCTAAGGCGCTACAGTTTTTTAAGATTCACCTTAATAAAACAATACATATATTTATCAATCAAAAATTATTACATTGTTCAATTTTTTAATTTGGTTTTTATTATGCTAGTAAAGAGCTCCATAAGACATTGCAGTCCTCCTAAATGGACAATCAGAACCATACCTAAACAAAATGCACATTTTTAAAAAGGCGTTCATGCAAGGTCCAAGCCAATCACTTATCTATTCATAAATTAATAATAAAATATATTATGCTTTTTATGCTATATTCATTAGCCTTGATTATTTACAGGTTATTTCCTTTGACACCAGATTTTTTTTAAATTTTTTAAATATTTTAACTATTTTAGGTGTCGAATCCGTAACGCTTAAACAACATCTCTAACTCATCGTCAAAAAGACGTGTTCAAACATGAACCTCATTACATTGACTTAACACAAGAATGTTTACTGGCTCTGTTCCTCGCATTCCTTTACTGAGAGCCGGGCGTGATTGAATTATTGCTTGGTTAAAAACAAAATAGATTATTTATGAAGCAATTATATAGGTTCGTTTACTTAATAAAATATCATGTAAACTACAGTTAAAAGTCTCTTGACTGGTTGTATGTATGTAATGAATTACATAAGTAATATGAAATTTATTTACCTACATAAAAAGTGTGTATTAACCTATATTGGTCATACAAGCTTTGATTATAATAGAACGTCCATGCCAGAAATATTTAAGGACACGATATAAAAAAGCAAGCTGATGTTGTTATTAAGACCCAAAAGATCAATATAATTATAAGCCCATAAACCAGCGAGACGTCATGTTAAGGTTAATTTCAACAAAAGAGTAGCGAAGATCATGCTAAATATCACAACTTTTGACCCAAAATCTGCAATACATTCCAAAATATATACACCCTCCATACTTAATACTTACGTGAGCCTTCTTAATATTATTAGTGCGTACAAATGTAATAACCAGGGGTTATTCGAGCGGTAACCCAGTTCATTTCCTGACAAAGGTCGCGACAATGACGTTACTAAACGCATATGGCAACAAGTAGTGCGGGGTAATGTCTTCCGGATATATTTTTTCATTTCTCTTGGTCTAATAATGTCACGAATAGTTTTGCTTCGGATATGGTAACATTATTATGGAAGTATAATACATATTTTGTGATTTATTTGTTAAACAAACAAATCACAAAATATGTATTATCGGGAGATTAAAGTCGTTTGGTTTTAGACTATTTTTAATATTATGAAGATGTTGAGATGGTCATTGCCATCTTTATTGACAGTAAATATCTACTACAGTCTTGTAAATTCGTGAGGATGGATGAATGGATGTTTGATACTCTTTAATGAAAAAACTATTGATCGAATTTACATGAAACTTAACAGTAATATGTATCTTATACATCAGAATATCACAATACTTTTGATCAACATTAGGCGTCTTCAAAGTGTAAGCAGAAACTATTTCGGTCAATATTGAAGATGTTTGACGCAAACATCTCATATTTATCATCCTAGTGAAGGCGATGTTTTCTTTCCTTCGGGAATGGGGAGCATCCTCCCTGGAAATGTGGAAGCCAGGACGCATTTATAACTCCATTAATTTCTTTTTGAAGCAAAATATGTTGTACTTGCTGGATAACTTCATTAACATGTCAAAGCGTACGGGTTGTCTTCGAATTCTACATAGATGAAACCATATGGTTGTATCTTGTTTAAATGTATGAATGAAAACTTCATTTGCTATAAATATAAAATACTAGGTTCCCCTTTTCTCTTTAAAATGTATGATTCAGGTACCATGCAATTTTATTGGCTTAACATGAGACCTACATAAAACTATTAACATCTTTAATACCATGTTGAATGCAATTACAAAATTAAATACATTTCGTTCTTTCTATGGACTTTAAGTTACTTACATAGATTTCCCAAATGTTTGTGACAGAATAACAGATTTCTGAGACTTTTTTTTAAAAATCATGCTTTGATGGTGTGACAAACTCATGTTGTAATATCCCAATAAGTAAAGTAGACAAGTTAGTTCCTATCTACTAATTAATGTAGTTTTAAAATAAAATATATACAAGAAAACTTGGTGTATTTTCTTGTACATTCCTTACCCATGCTACCAAAAACCCAGGCGATGAGCACAAGTACATAATAGCAGGGGCGGCAACGGTCCTACCGTGGGAAGGCGGGAGTGCGCCCGACAACCGACCATTAGTCAAATCTTCGACTCGCAAAAACCGTCGACGACACAATGTTATTCCATTAATGTTCAACTGTTATTTGACTGTTTTACTAGTAACGGTTCAGTGGTTCGCTGTTTGTTCAGTTTTTCGAGTGTTTTGTGAGTAAATTTTGCTATCAACATTCAACACTGCTTATTTTAGCCTAACTTCTGAATTGTAAGGAATCGTGCTTATGGCATAATTATTAAAGCTACTTTTGATTAGTGTATTAAAAATCAGTTATTCATTTTTGTTTGGACCTTAAAGAGCTCGCACACTTACAATGTGCTGCGTAAGTTCCAATGTCTCTCAAAGGGAAATGGAGAAGGCTATGTCCATGCATGTCCAAGGAGATTAAGAGAGAGAAGAAGAAATGAGACCATTACAGCCCGACACAAACAGACATGTTCCATCCATGAACCCAGGGTGCAAACCCCAGCTACTGTGTGAGACCGGGAAACCGGGGATCGGTCAATCGCCGCCAGTTCGGGACGAACTTCTTTGGGTGTGGAAGGGAAATCGGGGGAGTTAGTCGTTCAAAGATTGCTTCGGTCCCGAGTCACACACACGGCCACAGAAGAAGGCGGTCAAGGTGTCTACCGTGTGTATTTTTTTTGTAAGTTTGTCTCTTGGGTTTGGTTCTTGCACGATCTTTGAAATATTAAGGAACAATTCTGTCATGTTACATTCAAAACTCCATTAGCGTCTAATTCGTTTTAAACGCGATGACTCATTCCATTACTTCGGCGAACTCTTTAAATATTACCGCAGGTTTAAAACTGTTAACACTTTTGACAGGCTTCCTACAGAAATTAAAATACGTGCACGTAAGCCGTGTCATTTGAGACGGAGATTATCGGCGAAAAGTTGTTACTTTACATAATTTTAATATTCGCGACTTAATATTAGAACTTAAGACTTAAGCCTGTTTTTTTTTTCTTTTTTTTTGCTATTTAAAGAACGTAAAAACGACACGTTTTTAATGTTATTTAATGAACAAGTTAGTAATGTTATTTTTGAAGTCGGTGTCGATCAGACACCAAAAAAAAAAAAAAATTTATAAAATTCTCCATTTTTGAAATTTGTTAAAAATAAATGACAATGGCAATTGCTCCATTGTAATAACCAGGCTTGGAAATCTAGGATGATAGTCGATGCGGACCCTGAGCTCCATACTGGATGCAATCGGGAATACGCTGAGATGATGATGATGATGGTTAAAAATAAATGACTATTGAACAATTAAGCAACAATGATAGTGAGATATTATGTCATCTATGTATACCATACTAGTAGATTATAATAAACTCTTTCTCAACACTCAACTAAGAAGTGTTCTGAAAAAATTAAAAACCAAAAACAAAAACCTAGCGCTCTCAATGCTAAGTACAGTCGTCCGCGGAAAATTCAATTCAACCCGCGTGCCATTAAAGCGTAACCCTAACGCGATAATGATGTAAAAAAATTACAAAAAAAAGGTGATAATTAAAAACGTAAATTTTAACGAGGAGGATTGTACGCTGATGAGATGACAGCGGGCGGGGCTATCTCATTTCATGAAAGTCAACGCTGGAAAATGTTTTATGTGTAATATGAAATCCGAGGAAGGTCCAACGTTGAACCGTTACAACGTCGAATTAAAATTTTGCTTATTTTTTTAAGGAAATATTTTTTGTGTCTTTTTAAATGTTTTGTGATTGTTTCAGACTTTGTTTAAATTTGGATAAATTAAATCTGACTACTTCAAAGCATCAAGCACATTTTCTTTCCGATATTTTATGTATGTACAGTAAGCAGCGCATAAAAAATATATTACAATTATCTAACTGTACTGGATATTCAATAAATCATGGTTTTTTTTGTTTACCTTATTTGATTTTCGCGGACCTTCTATGTATTTCCTGTTTTGGAAAACGAACCTATTGTGACAAAATAGGAGTCCATTCAAACAACTAACGAAGCATTGAAAAATACGTCCCTAATCCCTAACTATACGTACTTTGACCTATATTTTTATTTGCCTATTGAATTAGGAAGGCAATATTATAATTACAACTTTAGAGTTGCCGAATAAAACTTGTTGAACAACAATAATAATTCAAAATGAACTTGATGTTTATGGATATTACTGTTGGGAGTTCAGCGCGCGCACTCAACGCTTTGTGCGAGTCACTTTCAATTACGATCAAAAGCGAGAAATTGCTCGGGAAAATTGGATTTACATGGGACGATTTTAGTCGTTCGACAAAAGGATTGGGTCAAATTTTCGCGCAAAGGCGCAATAAAGTTTCTAACGGTTAATAACTGTTCCTTGTTTTTAATTGAACTAGTGCGTTTCTCTAGCGTTTCAGTCACGTTTCAAAGTCGGTATTCATAATACTACCAAACATTATATTGACTTCAAAATAGAGTAAAAATCAAAAAAAAAGTGATACACAGCTTCCCTTCCCCCAGGTTGAGTGTCCCTCAATAGGCTGCAGTGGCCGCTTACCATCAGGTGAACTGCGTCCCTGTCTGCTAATTAAAGTAACATAAACGTAGTACTTAATTTAAATTAATACTAACTTTAAATTATGCACATGATATTAAAAATAAGTAAAAAAACAATAGAAGTAATAGAACTTTTCAGATAGCACGACCTAAATTACAGCAGATACAATAATTACAATCGGACTATGACGACCGACTTGGATAATTTAAATTATAAAAATTTAAAATTCCTTTAAGGGTTATCTTGCTCTCGAACTCTAGATACAGTTTATGTAAATGCCATTTTCTTTGCATACGCGAATCGTGAATTTCTCATCCTCGCGGCGAGCAAACTCAAATTTATGGACGCGATAACAGAACTCCGTAAAGGCGGCATAAATTTCAGGCCGACTGTACTTTCTCCTTCACTATTGCAAAATTCGAACCATTACGATATAATATAAGTATACAGTTTTTTATCGTTTTGAGGTGTTGTGTACTTTTATTTTTATGTGACCCCTAAAGACAGGGCCTTACCCTTTCCTCCGTTATTTGATAACCTTGCCACGGCGCCGGCTGTATTTGGGTACTTGACTATTTTCCCGGAAAGTTTTCTGTACGATATTAATAAGATGTTTTTTTATATTGATAATTCAAATCAGAGTTAATGTTGTACTTTTTAAAATTATACTTCTTACGTAATGTATCATTTAGTGTACGTTCCCAATGCCGAATATTCGGTTTTTCAAACATTCAAACATTTATAATTTCAACTAAAATCTATAATATAAAAATGAATCGCAAAATGTGTTGGTAAGCGCATAACTCAACAACGCCTGGACCAATTTGGCCAATTTTTTTTTAAATGTTCCTTGGAGTTCAAGGATGGTTTTTACGGCGAGAAAAATTGAATTGATTGATTGATCAATTCCCACGGGAACGGGAACCACGCGGGTGAAATCGCGGGCGCCCGCTAGTATTTAATATAAATATATTTAATTGAAGACGGTTGCGGCAAGACTGGACTTGGACAGTGCCATTATGTGGCACTGGACTTATTGTTTGTTTGTTTGTATGTATTGAATAGGCACTTAAACTACCGAACCGATTTTAATAATTCTTTCACTGTTGGAAAGCTACACTATCCCCGGGTGTCCCGGGGTACTTTTGATCCCGGAAATGTGGGGGTAAGAGGGGGGGGATATTTGAAAAAAATACGCGCGGATGAAACCGCGGGCGGAAGGCTATTTTAATATTTATTTTTGATGAACACAAAGTCTCTGTTGAAATGTCTGTCTGCAAAAGTAACTGGTGGTTATCTGATAGCCACTTTTGCATTTATAATATTGGTATGGATTCACGATGAGGTATTCATAAGGTCATGAACAATTGTGTCCGCGGAGAGCCGTTAAGGGTCGTATCTACCACAAAATGCCCTCAGCGTATCGTGCGCTTTGCATTTTATCCTCATTACGCTGATGACGTCACAGCCGCTCCCTATCTTGAGGGCTATTCTGTGTTTATCGCGCCTCTAACTTCTGTTTGGCGAGGGAGAAAAAAGTGTCAGGGTCAAAGTCTCAAATAAAAAAATGCAGTACCTATTCCCCCGGTCCGCCTGAAAGTTGGCGATTACCGTAGCGTTTTTTTAAATAGGCATATGGCAAATAATTTATTGTGACACCTGGTAAATGTGACTGCGACTAGGTCTAAAGTGCGTTGCCTAGCTTAAAAAAAATTGGAAGGTGGCGGTAATGGTATTTCTTGAAAGTTAAATAAATATAATCCCTAAACATTATTAACACAGGGTCATCTAGCCCCAAACTAAGCATAGCTTGTATTATGGGTGCTAGACAACGGATAAACATTACATTCCTAGTATACTTTTGTTGTAAATACATACATTTATACATAGAAACACCCAGACCGATACAAACAAACATGTTCATGCACACAAATGTTTGTACCACGCGGGGATCGAATCCGCGACCCTTAGTGTAATAGCCTACTTCTCAACCATTACAGGGCGTGAAAAGGTTTTTATTTGGTCGGCAATGCGCACGTGATACCCCTGGTGTTGCAGGCGTTCATAGGCTACGGTGACCGCTTACCATCAGGTGGGCCGTATGCTTGATTGCCAACTTTATGGCATAAAAAAAAACACCAAACGGCTGTTTATTTAACTGAATATCTACTGCTCAGGATCGTCCACAGCTGACGCCTAGGCCTATCACCCCGTAACTCAGTGTTTATCGCGTTAAACTTAAACAAAAAAGGAACCGAACTAACGGTATTCGAGTCGCGTGTAACCAAACAGTGAGACAATAAATAAGCCTTTATCGCCATTTTAATAAATGTGCGAGGAACTTTCTTAGAATAAACAAACCTGGTCGCAATAAAAGCTTTATCTGGAGAAATTCCGAGGCTCGACAAAAAGACAGGAAGGTTTATGATGGCCCTTTATGAATACGCATGGAACTGCTTACATATTCATGGGTGCGCACGCACTTAGTCCTCGTTAGTGTTATTTGAAAAGTTTGGTGCCGAGATGAATTAGGATTTCTTTTTGTTGCCGTTGAGAATTAGAAATGTTGCGACCGTCTTTTGTTAGTTAACTTGTGTAATTTCCATTTTCTTTTAGCCAGATGCGTCGTTGATGCTTTGACTATAGTGAAATAGCTAGTTATAATTTCAGACGTAATAAAGATAGAAGTAATTTAAAAACTTTTTAAGCTAAACTAAATTTCGAATTAAAAATGATGTGTTTAATTAACATACATTGTTTAACAACTAAAGAATTTAAAATGGTCTGAAGGTTTCTTTGCGGTGTTTACTATCTAGAACTTTTTGTATCAAAGTTTAGCGTGTCTTCCAAACCACGAAAATATTAAATTATGACCATATAAAAAATATCTAAGCTTTTAGCAAATAATCTATGACTGCACTGTCATTGACCTACTTTTACTCTCTCGACTAGTATAATCGTATCAGTAGCACAAAATATCGCAAAACGTCTAGTCTTTAGTAAGCGGCAAAAATTTAAAATCCTCTTTCCATTACATTTTGACTGTCCGTTCGAATTTCAACGCAATCGCATTAGCTTCAATGCTTCCATTAACACGTCGAAAAAGCAAAATTAAAGCCCTGAGGGCTCATTCTGGCCGCAGTTTCGGGTAGAATGGAACATTAAGTGGAACTGGAGGCGGTTCGCCGCGTCCTGCTTTTATGGGACATTATGTGCCACCTGATAGAGGTAACTGGGTCGCATTGGTGGGTTCGACGCTTCCCGTAAGTTAAGTCTAATGTCAGTGTTTCTAGATGACTTCAAGAAAAAGTTTCAAAATCTTTTGTATAAGTAAGTTTGACAATTTACATAAATTAAAAACGTAATATTTAAAAGTAAAGTGAAAGAAAGAAGCTGTACATACTTAAAAATAAAACAATTTGTATCAGTTCATGGGAAAGGTCACTAGGACATTTTGCCATGTATACGCGCAGAATGGTTTGGCTTATTTCAGGTCAGTCAAATCATGTTCCGAAACGTTAACAGATAAGTTCAAGTTAGCTTACATAAAAAGGTCTTTAGTCACTGCAAAGGATGAAAACCGTCCGTCTTAACACAATCACCAAAACAAAAAAAAAAACATAAATTATCCTAATTAGTTAAGCATACCATATTCCAATGGGTCGTAAAAAACTTCGCTGCCGTAAAATTTACGTACCCACATAAACTTCAATAAATCCATTAACACATTAAAAAGCACAACAAAGTCTCTTTAGTCCCATTCGGGCAGTTTCAGCCTGAGTGGATCATTAATTGGACTGCAGTTGGTTTGCCACAACCTGTGTTTATGGCCCATTATGGGCTACCTGATAGCGGAATGGTGTCGGCTTAGTTGTTGCAACTTGCAAGTCTAGTGTTGGATTAGCTAGATTTACAGACTCTTTTGCCTTATTACAATGCTAGCCGTTATTATGCGGCCGCTAGTAGATAAATAAATATCTCTGGACATTATTCACACAGCGCCATCTATCCCCAAAATAACCATTAGCTTGTGCTATGGGTGCCAGACAACGAATAAACATTACTTATATACTTTTTATTGTAAATACATACATATTATGCATAGAAACACACAGACCGATACAAACAGACATGTTCATGCACACAAAATGTTTGTACCGTGCGGGGATCGAACCCGCGACCTCTGGTGTAATAGCCGACTTCTCCAAATGGCTCGTCAAAGGGGATTGCCAGACAGCCATAGTAACTTAGGCCCAGAGTGCACAACATATTCAATCACATGAATGAAATCTAAATATTCGTACTTGAATTGTCGCCTTCTTCTTTTTTCAGTATAAGTTGGGAAAAACATTTATAAATAATTAAGTATTTCAACGATTTTTTCCTTTACATGATGTTTACATGTCACTTCTGATGTTTGATAATCTGAGTTTGATAATAAATAAGAAATTGTTCCGAAACAGTTTATTTTTAATTACGTTTTTCGATATAGCGGTAAATATTTTATAAAGTGTTAAATAATATTATTAAAGACCAATGAATAAATGTATATTTATGAATAATGATAAATTGTTTTAAAACTACCTTTTATAATATTAATAATTATTAAATAACACTATTAAATATTTACCGCTTTAACGAAAAACGTAAATTAATTTCGGACCAATACTTTTTTTTTCTTTTTTCTTGGCACTGCACGGTTTGTGCATCGGCCACTGACATTGATCATTTATTTTTATTCTTCTTGTTGGTTGGTCCGAAATTAATTACGTTTTTCGATATAGCGGTAAACATTTTATAGTGTGAAATAATAATAATTATAAAAAGTATGTAGTTTTATACTAATTTATCATTAATAAATAAATATACATTTATTAATTTGTCTTTAATAATATTATTTAACAATTTATAAAATATTTTCCGCTCTATCGATTAACGCAATATAAAAACGTAAGTTTCGGACCGGTATAAACAACGTCTGTAGTGAAATGTAAAGGATATACTCGTTGAAATATTAAATAATTTATAAATGTTTTTCCCGACTTTTACTGAAAAAAGAAAAACGCGAAAAATCAAGTACGAATATTTAGATATCGATGGGAGAAAACGTAATTGCTGTAAGTAGCAAAAATGGCGTAAGTAGACTAAATACACAGTTAGAATCAGAAAAAAATACTGCGTCGAATGGTCCGGGTCTCGTGTCTCTACGATGACAAAAAATTCACTCTGAGGGACTGTTTTTGAAAAATTTCTATGCAAATTTTGTCGTAAGTATAATGTTTTTGATACTTATTTACTTACAGCAAAATGCAGACAGGTGATTGGAATTCATTATTACTTACACGGTTCGTATATGTGCATATTCACTTGCTTACAACAATCTTATGGGAGTTAAAATTAAACTTAGACTACTTACGCCATTCTCTAGGGCGGATATTGAACGCCAGTTTACTTACACGACATTCTTTAAGGTTTGTAAATTTACAGGCCGGCAAAGTAAATCATTCTTATTCCTGTCCCTTAAAAATATTATTTTAGTTACTTTTCATATTTGTATTGGACTAAGCTAGCACTTGACCACAAAGTTGCCTGATGTTAAACAACAATGCGGTCTGCGAGTTGCTTCTGACCAAGTCTAGTAGTTCGATGATGGAACGGAACTTTCACCAAAGTGGAGTCTGTAAAATACGGAGAGTTAAGCAATCTTCCTACGATGATCGAGGCTCTGCAAGCTCTCGACCAAAGTATCGTCACCGGTAAGCCTCTTCGTACGCCGCTCAATAGTGTCTAAAGCAGCCAGCTGATTTCGAGCAGAACCATCCCTAAGATGGCAGCAATACTCCATGCAGGAACGAACTTGAGCTCTGTCTCTACAGTTTAGGAGCAGTTCCGCAGTGAAGTAGTGCCTGACTCTGGTAAGGATTCTGACTTTTTTAGAGGCAGATGCTGGTACAAACTCTATGTAGCTCCCAAAGTTTAGGTTGGAAGATAATTTCATCTGTAGTCGGTCAGATAGAGGGACAGATACGCCACAAAAAGAGGGAGTCATTTAAATGCGATCTTTTTGGTGCAAAATAGACACGCCTGCGTTTTGGTGGGGTTGGAGCTATCAAAATTGGCATCTCCCCGGTCTGGAACAATTTGGAGAGACTGTTTTAACTTGTCCACCATGTCTGATCTTAAGGTCTCAGTTTTAATGCTACCTGTACAATCATTGGACAAGACGTATCTCTCGACTACCGCGCTATCGTCAGCATACCCCATAATTCCGAGAGTAGCCAACAGAAAATTAATGTGCGGCAGAAATGGTATAGCACCGCGACCTTTTTCGGGAACAGGCTGCACGTTAGAAAGTTTCCAGGATTTCAGAAATGAACCCTTCCTCAGAGAGAGAGAGGCGGTACAGGCGTGTCAAAATTTGAGACAGTTTGTGTGCACAACTCCGCAACACTGTCGCTGAAATCCCATCAGGACCACTCGCCTTGTTCACATCAAGACTGCGCAGAACCTTAAGCACCTCTCGTTGACGAATCTTCTTGGCAAACACAAAAGTTGATTTACAACGAGGAAGATTCGGTGGCACATGGTTAGCAGCAGCCAAATGCGAATTGCTGGGGCAAATAGATTAGCCTTTTCAGCGTAGCAAATGCGGAAGTGATGTCCTGCAGAAATTCGCCTCAACCGATTTGCCTAGTGACCAAAATAACTTACTACCTGAAGGGTACGAAGCTAACTTGGCCCCAATCCGGCCAAAATGGTTGAAGCGAGCACGTCGTAATACCCTCTTGCAGGACTTGGCAGCTTTGTTGAATTTTCTCTTCAAAGTATGCACCCCCAGTTAGCAGGAGGTCCAGAGAGTTAGCTGTGTGGCTATCAACATCAGGAACCCTAGTAGCACGTTCCACTAACTGGATTAGGCCAAGTGACAGAGCCAAAACTCGCGCCTCTCTTCCAGCAAGGTCAGTCTTCTGGAACGGGAACAACCACCCTTTATGCTGGGCATTAAAATCCCCCAGAAGGACGAGCTGTGCTGACTGACGGGTATCAATGTTGGGCAATTTCAGCTGCGTTGTTGAGGTATTTGAAAATCTGGTTGTCTCCTCATCTGTCTAGTGTGGGAACGAAACAGACAGGAATAAATAATGATTATTGTGACCTGTATCCACCAGCAACATTTTAGCACCAATTTAAAACAAAAAATAACCTGGTTGCACCATGAAATGTCAGTCTATGGCAGAAACTAAAATGATTCTCTTAAGTTGCAGTATCGTTTCAGTTGCGTTTCAGCGTGTGTTCAGGGCCTTAGCTATACTTAGTTAATTAAGTTTAATATGATAATTACACTTGATCTACTATTCTTTGGTACAAACATTAACATTAATCCTTCCTCGCCCCGGAACACCAGACACAATAGAAAATCTATTGTTAAGCGGCACGCGAGTGCCGGTTCGGCGTTGAGTGGTTAATGCAAAAAAATCAACAAAATCATTGTAATACGAGTAACAGCATTTTTTTCAAAAAAATCAACAAAATCATTGTAATAACAGCATTTTTATTTCATCACCCTCAGAAATTTCTTAACTTAATCTATTATGTTGGTATCAATATTATTCTTAAGTTAGTCACACCTCTCTTTTATGTTACCTATTTAATAAAATAATTTAAATACATCATTTTATACTTCCGGAAATTTATACAAGAAGAACTGCTCAATACAAAACCTGAAACTACTTACAGCATTGTTGAGGTCAGTAAATTAAAAGTCAATTGCTGTAAGTAGAGCAAAACCCTATTTCCCGTAACTTTAGGACTAAAACAATAATTGCTATAAATGCGCACTATATTAACAAAAGCTTGTACAAAAAATTATCTTTTTATTACGCATGATTTAAAAGTTATGATTTTTTTTCCAATTTTTTATCAGTTTTTTGGCTCTGGTGTAAAGTTGTGTTTTTGCTACTTACAGCAATTACGTTTTCTCCCGTCGATATCATTCATGAAATTGAATATGTTGTGCACTCTGGGCCTATTTTCGGCGTTTCCCTTTAGCAGTACATTGAGCGACTCTTCTAGGCTTCAAGGCTCTCAACGGAATAGCTGTAGTAGCCACTTACCATCAGGTGTGAGCCTGTCTGCCAACTTATCTGGCATACAAAACGTACCTATAAAAATAAAAATAAAAATAAATATCTCTGGACATTATTCACACAGCGCCATCTAGCCCCAAACTAAGCATACGCTTGTGCTATGGGTGCTAGACAACGGATAAACATTACTTATATACTTTTTTTTTTTTTGTAAATACATACATATTATACATAGAAACACCCAGACCGATACAAACAGACATGTTCATGCACACAAATGTTTGTACCGTGCGGGGATCGAACCCGCGACCTCTGGTGTAATAGCCGACTTCTCGACCATTACACCAAATGGCTCGTATAAAAATTAATTTAATTAAATGTCAAATTGGCACAGTTTATTTGTGTCATCAATTATATTATTTTATTTTATAACTGTAACTTTCTTTCAATTCAATAATCTTGCTATTGATATAAACAATATTTATTGGTATAGACACGTCTTTTGAATATGATCCGACGAAGCAAACGCCTTTGTACAAGCAAAATTGTCTCTCCTCATATTTAGCAACACGCGTTCATTATGAACAATACCGTGTTAGAGAGAATTTCGCACGTCCCATCCTTTGAGATGCTCGCTTATAATTATTAAAACACTAATGACAGAATGCGGCCCTGCGGCTATGCCTTTGTATTAATGACTCAAAGGCGCTAATGCGGCCCTGGTAACGTTGTAATCAGGACGCATTTGACGTGGAATGCGGGGAAAGGTGGGAAAATTAGCAAATTTGTTAAGTTTGAAAATAGATGGCGCTGTAAGTTGTTGAGGAGTTATTAATATTCCTTTCCTTTTTCTCCTTTTCCTGCAAGAAGTTGATAAATAAATCAAAAAGAAATAAAATGAATTATTATTATTAGTTGTGTGTCTTTATCATTGACCGAACAAACATACAGACAGATATTTTTTGACAATAAATATTAACTTGTTTTAATTTTATGTACAAATTAACAATTAATTATTTTATTGTTTACTCAGGCAATTATCTGATCGAAAGATTTTGATTGTAGAAATAGAAAATATACTTTATAAACTATCTTTGATGAGGTAAAGTATGTAGTATATGCCAAAGTCACAAAATTGTTACTTTTACAAAAATATATTTTCCCAGCCGATAGCTAATGGTCAATTTACACATCCATTTGCACGCAATAGCGAATACCTACACTATTTCGGACCCAGATAGCGATTATCCCGCCCGTCTAGCCTAGAGGCACTTGCGTGCGGTCCAACTACCTAGGGGTACTGATTCATCAATTGCGCAAAGTGCCACTTCATATTCAGTCCGACTCCCTGTCGCTTAGACTCTAAATATACGCTGATTGAATGATCTTGATACTTTTTGCTCCACCCAACGTATTGATGAGGCGTTTCATGTACGGTCGGAATTGAAAAATAAAACGACGTGCGGACGTGTCGCGCGTTTTGATTGCGTGTTATTGATGGCGTTCAAAATATGTGTGGAGTTTTTCAGGTGCGTAAGTGGTTTCGTGACGTTTTTATTCAAATAGATAAACGAGGTGCGACGCGAAATGCTATTCCGTTATTTTAAGGGAAAACCTTGCGTTAAAATTGTTTAAGATGACTCCGATAGGAAATAATAGCTTGTAACTTCGTATATTTTTTTATAATGTGCTTGTATTATATCGTTAAAATTTGTAAAACATTCGTAACCAGTAGAATGGTTGACCTTAGAGAATTAGTAAACTTTAATTAAAATCGAGGAAGAATTTTCTAAATTCGGCAAGTTCCGTCCACTCCATATATGGTATTAATAAATAATTTATATATTGCTACAAAATAATGTGATATAACTGCACTTACCAATTTCTATTATCAAAACTTTTCGAGCGTTCTACAAAAAACTCTTCTTTTTGCTAAGCAAATAGAGTTAGTTGGATAATTTGACGCATTTCCCCCCGGGAGATGTACCCATGCATTGAGGGGCGCATCCGGAGTGCACTGTGCAATCGCACGTAATGGCGCGGGAATTAGAATAATAAGATTTTTTCACTTAGACGCCTTTGAAATTTTGATGAGCCTAATGCGTTTTTTCGAATGCAATTTTTTTTCGTTCCTTCATTTGTGTACTCGTATTGTATTAAGTTTAAAGATGTTACTGAATTGGTCTGTACGTGCTATTGCTCTTTACGTTTATACGTTGCTCTGACAAAACCTAGCATCTGCATCCAACAGATTGCACAGGACCGGGATGGTAGGCGCTCTTTGGGGGAGGCCTACGTTCAGCAGTGGACGGCAATTGGCTGATTGATTTTTGATTGACAATATTTAACAGTTTGAATTTATAAGTGATGCAATTACATATGTTCATGTTCGTATATTATTAAAAACTTTTTTACAACCGCCTCAGTAAAACACCTCTGTGGAGATACTTTTTGTTGCCGACACGGCACTTATTTTAACATTGTAACTAAGTCGACACAAAAGCTGTCTGCGTCTGCGCAGGGAAGACTGATTAAATATTCACTGATAGTCGATACAAGTATAGTAAATTCAATGTCTTGTTGCAGGTCTCGACGCGGAGCTGTACTATGTGAGAGAAGGAGTGGTAAACACTTACGCCACCGGCTTCATAGTGCCAGTACCAGCGCATATAGCGGACTTGGAGTTCATGTGGCAAGCGTTGGGCAGGCGACCGGTATGTGTATTTATAATATACTGTACGTAATGTGTGGGCCATACACCAAGCTATACAAATCTGTCAAATTCCTACGAACAATTTTCAGCTTTATATCTATCGCTAATAGTTCTATTTCGATTGAGACTTTTGACATATTTGTATAGTTTTATGTGTTGTACCACTTTTAATCATCACTTTTAAATAGGTATTCAAATCAGCCTGGTGATATCAGCTGTTGCTTTAATAGCCCTGACTGTGTTTCGGACATTGGTCTATGAAGTAAGATAAGTTACATCCACAGTGATTGTATTGAAATCTGTTCCATCCCTTAACCATAGTAGAAAGAGGGCACGGCACGTTTTCTTACACATACAATTTGCTAGATATCTCAGAAGGCGCAATCATTCGTATACTGGGGCCAACACGAATATTAGTGGAGGCGTAATTCATGAAATTACAGGCTTAAAGATCAGAAGCTACTAATTGTGTATAGTGTGTAGGGCTCGGACTAGAGACGTTAGTCCCATTACCCACTTTACTCCCCCGGTTTCCCTTTTCCACCCGATTGGGACGGGCCGTTGCCAGCCTGGTGGCTATTGACCAGCCCAGTGAGTCAGACCCTAGTAAAGTTTTACCGCCAGCCAGATCTCGTCAAGAATCGGATACACCTCTGGCGGTAAATTAAGAAAAACCTTATTCTTAATCTAAATCCAACTTCAAAATAAATGTTTACTAAATAATCCTTAATTTCATGCGCAATTCTAACTTGTTCCGTTAATTTTCACTGTGTATAATTGTCGTTTGTCGCTCGCTCGCTTTCCAATTTGGTCCGAATAGGATTTAATTTTAGAAACAAAAGCCGAGATTAAGTCTTCGTTTTTCAGCGCCTAACGAATATTTATTGCTTCTCTTGTTTAACTTGTGTTTTGACACGAGGTTAAATGAACTGTCTATGTTTCCCAACAAATACTTGCCTTAGGAGCTGATCTCCTTTTAGTAAAAGTTGTCTGGTTAGACTATGATGATGTATACTCGTATTATCCGATGTCACCTCCACCGCTTCCGATACCACCTCCGCCAAATGGGATTAGCCAGGTGTTCCTAGCTGTTCCCAATGTCCCCTAACCGGAAAGCATATGAGGCCTGTTGGTTTACATTGCCGGGACACAACCAGAGCTGTTATGGCGGCAAACTTCACGCGGGGGTGGTCAGTCAGCCAGTCGAACTCTAAAAAAGTCAATCAAACTCAACGCGGGAATCGAACCCTCAACCTTAGGTTTTATACACATAAAACATAAAATAATCTACAATAAATAATATTATTGTATGACAGTGTAGTCCAGTCATTTTAGAACTCCCAATCTGCGGAATAATTCCTAGTAAGCTGAATTTTTGTATATGTCGCAGGGATATGATAAAAACAGGGATTTGGTCAATTCCCTAAGGGATTTAATCAAATCACGGAGGATGTTAGAATAACAACACGATTTTATCATTTCCCTAAACAAATCTAGTGACTTGAACAAATCCCAAAATAACTCGTTCTCACTAAGGGGAAATCGACTCGGATGGATATAGGTTAAGAGTTAATTTTACAGAAAAACTGCAGAAGACATTTTTTGTAGATAATTTTATGAGAAACTATTTTTATAATGACCTCTTTTGACCTCCGAGCAAAAGGTCGCGAAATATTTGCAAAAAAAAAAAACTGATTTTCGTGACCTTTTGACCTTTGTAACTTTTTTAGCCGGCACGATATCGATGTCGATTTTTCACATCTTCATAATAACACTGTAATGAAGTTGTATACAAAAATTCAGCTCACTATGAATTATTCCGCAGATAAAACCTAAAATGACTGAACTAGTGTGTGTTATGATATGATTGTTATTCTATAAATAACGTGTCGTATGTCAGTGTGTTATTGTTTGTTATTCAGCTTCCGTACGTGATGGGGATCGACTATGACAGCCGCGGCGCCATGCTGCCTCCGCAGGTCAATATCTCCGAGAGAGGGCTGGTACCGACCTCGCTGCAGACGTTTAGGTAAATAGATTATATATAATATTAATAAATTGGAAAAAATTCAATTTGTCCAGGTATCATCGGGTCAAATGGAATTTTTCTTATACAGGGTGTTAGGTAACCCGAGGGACATATTTAAGGAGAGGGTTCAGAATCCGATTTAGAGTCCAATTCGCTATAAAAAATATATCCTTAATTTTTTTCATAATTATCCTAATAATTTATGTATGCATGAACTACCTAAAAATCCCGTGTGCTGAGCGGCCGTTTACGCCCGAAACTCAAATTGTACGCGATTACAATTTGAGTCGTACTTGAACGAGTGCACGAAATAGGTACTGTGAAGGAAAGAGTGCCCGCACGTTACGCGGATTTTCATGTTTTGACTAAGGTTATTGACAGATATTTACCAGAGTTTTTATTGATTTATACTTATTTTGTTATATAAAGGCATGAACTATTTGGGGTTTAAATATGTCCCTCGCATTTCCTGTCATACTGTATATTATTATTATTTTTTGTTAACTAATTTTGACATGCAAAGTTTGATGTAACTGCTTTAACGATGTTGATGAGGCGGGCTATAGTCTGCGCGCAAGTGATTGTGAGCGCCTGAGTTTTTTTTATAGTAGCTCAGTACATTGGCTCTACTTAGAGGTGCTTAAATGACCATGACTTCACGTTTTGTTTGAAGGAACTCATATTATAGGAAGGGAAAATACATTAGCCAGCAAAGAGTTCTTTATGGTTCCACAAAGGAAAGAATCAATAAACTTTTTGAACTTTTTCTTTTTTCCATCAGTTTCATAGAAAAATTTTACTCACAAGGATCAGTTTTGACATGCTTTTGGCAAAAATAGATATGTAAATAACTGCTTTTACCATATTGTATTTCTGGCGGGCTATATTTGCCACATCCATATGTAGTATTTGCAGTGGTAGCACCTGGCACCTGGCATAGCCAGTGAGCATTGTTTCAAGCATGTTTATAAACTTTAAATAGAAGACAGAAGGATTCGTCGTAATTTATCCATCAGGTATGGTGAAGATCTGATATCCATGAAGTTGTCTTTCTTGCCAATAACAATAAATTGAAGATAGCATCATTATTATCGAACAGAAAAAATACTGAATTTATTGGGTGCTTGTTTTAAATAACTTATATAACTTTTGAGAAATATCCAATGACGTTCAATATAAAACTAGACACCCAATCTCTAAGAAAAATTCCTCAAAAAACGTCCGAGTGGCTTTGACACTGATGACATTAACACATTCGTTCAAATTAACACCTTATCTCGTGGCATTTAGTGTTTAATGTCAATTGTATACAACTAAACGAAAACTCTGCCCAATAGTCGGGTGGGCAGACTTTTGCTTCGGACAATATTTGAGCGTGATTGTGAGTCTAGTTTTTTAATTGAACGTCATTGGAAATATCTAATAAAATACCGGGAAGGTGAAGGAAGGATTTTGATGGGGTATAAATATATTTGTGAGTTTCCATAGCACAAGCTAAATTTAGAGCAAAATAGCGCCGAAAATATCCAAAAAGTTTAATAATAGTCACGAGTGTAGCAGCTCACGCTCCGTCACGTCTACGGTGCTACGAGCTACGACGACTACGAAACAAGCTTTCGCTTCAGACCGCCTGCTACGAATGGGAATACGCTAAGTGTTCCTACCGTAGAGCCAGGCTGAGACGAATATAAATGGTTTTCTACGCGAATGTCACGAAGTAGTACAAGTTTATAGTATAAACACAAATATTTACGGTATAAAATGGAACAGTGAGTTAAAGTAAAAAGTATCGGAAATGGTCATTAAAATCAAGTCATCGTTACAACAATAAGTGCTGGATTTATCACCACGATTGCCAAATGCCAATTATTGATCACACACCCTGTGTTCTAGGAAACCATGTAATTATTTTTCAAACAGAATACCGATATAACACCCAAAATACGGTTATAATAACCAATAGACCAACGAGATCAATCAAACACATTCTTTTTGTTCTAATAACCCTAAATTATGTAAATGCCGTTTCCTTTGGTTTGGGTGTTTTTATATTACCGTGTCCAACATCAATGTTTTTATATTATTTATAACAGTTATACATACTCGTAGTGATTATCTCTGCAGTCGGTGATACAGTCCCTCTATATAATTGAAGATAACAGTGTCCAACATGGTATATAAACATTTTGACAAGCCATTTGGTGTAATGGTCGAGAAGTCGGCTATTACACCAGAGGTCGCGGGTTCGATCCCCGGACGGTACAAACATTTGTGTGCACATATAAAATATATTTACATATTTAAAAAAACAAAACAAATTATATATGTAAGTAACTAGCGGGCGCCCGCGGTTTCACCTGCGTGGATCCCGTTCCCGTGGGAATTGATCAAAATCCTTTCTTAGCGGATGCCTACCTCATAACATGTACCTGCATTCCCAGCCCGATCCGTCCAGTGGTTTGGGCTGTGCGTTGATAGATATCTACATATGTCAGTCAGTCTTTACCTTTGAGTTTTATATATTTAGATGTTTATCCGTATTGTCTAGCACCCATAGCACAAGCTAATGCTTAGTTTGGGGCTAGATAGCGTTGTGTAAATAATGTCCAGAGATATTTATTTAGTTTTTTGGTCCAGGGTCCGCCTCCCTTGCACGGGTACCCGCAGCGCCGAGATCCTCGTCACGATGCAGCTGAACATCTCCTCTCCAGACCGCGTGCACAAAGACGTCAGGTTACAGTTCAAGAGAAACAAGATCTGTTGGAAAGGTAAGAATAACTGATTTAGAATTGTAGCTGAGCGGAAGAGCGAGTAGACTGTATAGTTGTTTATAGGTTCAGAGAGGAACTTTACAAGAAGATGGGGTGCAGGGCTCCACGGGCGTAGCGGTCAAGCGTAGTCGAGTGAGTGTCTGTCTTCATCGATGGGACGACTGGCGGCGGTCAATCCCGAATGGTGACGAATGGAGGCGGCTGAGCCCGATGATGGTGGCGAACGGTGGGGGCCGCGCCCGAAGGTGGTGTCGCCACGATGAGCTGATGGCGCCGCGTGACGTCATTACGTCATGGCGGCAACAAGAATAAAATCCT
Source organism: Mecyna flavalis (assembly GCA_949319885.1). Taxonomy (NCBI): domain Eukaryota; kingdom Metazoa; phylum Arthropoda; class Insecta; order Lepidoptera; family Crambidae; genus Mecyna; species Mecyna flavalis. The sequence goes on from OX439426.1 coordinate 17,771,692, forward strand.
TTTTTTTTATTGCAATGTGTAACAAGACGAGCAGATGATAAGCGCCACGTCTGCCCTTAGATAGTTCAGTGGCAAACAGAAACAGCCCGTTCACACTAGTCGTAAGTCGCATATGACTAAAAGTCGAAAGTTTGATGTACCTGTTCACACTGCGTCGCGAGTCGTATAGGTCGTAGTTTCGCGCCGGGCGAAGGAAGCGGGGCGGGGAGAGAGGTAACAACGCGCTCGAGTCGATTAGATGCACGACTAGTGTGAACAGCAACAAACAGGCACCTATGCGAGCACGATTCGACGCGATTTTTAGTCTTACAACGGGCGCTGGCCCGTCGGATGGTTTTTTGAGTCGTATTAGACTAAAAATCGCGTCTCATCCAATGTGAACAGCTCCTAACTAAGCATTTACTGTATAACACCGCCCTGCGCCCGCTACACCGAGACGACAGTTATCAGGTCTCATATACCCTGTATTTTCACTACATTTAATACTATTGACTGACTCGATGTCGCATTTGGTAGTGAACCTGTCGTGCGCCCAAATCTCATCCAGGAATAATATTAAATTTTGTTTTTATCCTGTGTCTGGATGTTTTTTAAATCTTCATTAGAAAATGCTTCAAAAAGCGAGCTAAATGCTACTTTCTTTAGTATTAGGTCAATGTATAAGATGTTGTCCTATAATTATATTGTTTTATAACTGGCTCATTTGGAATGAGAGACAGGAGCGGACTACGGGCACTACGGCACGGCTTAACGACACAACAATTAGGGTCCATTTTCTAGGTCTTAAAAATTAATGGTTTGCCTCACTTTCAAATAACTAAGTTAAACTTTAGCAAAAGCAAGTTCCCTACACATTTATTTACTTACTTATAAATTACCACCAGGAATATTTTACCCAAATAGATTTTTGTATGTAAAAATACTATGGAAATCAACCACTAACATTAACTCTAGCATTTTGTATTCAACGAAGCCGATTTGATTGAACCCATGATACCTACCTATTCATATGTGATTTTGATTGATTAAAAATCCAACTCATGATTCATATTCCTGACAGACAGTATTGTGTGGCCTTAATGATGTGGTGAATCAACGCGACATTCAAATAGGTTAAGTTTATTCAAAAAGTCGTTTCGTTGGGCTTAGTTAAATATTGTATTTTTGCAATGGCCGGAATTCACGATTAGTCATTACTTACTTACTCCGCTAGCTCAGCGATCTGAAGTGGATCTTGGCCTCCAACACGACTCACGAGATTACGCCACTGCTCCCTGTCTTGAGCAACCTCTTGCAAATTGACGTTTACAGTCATAAGTAAAAATAATTTCCTTTCTTGCAGAATTTATATGTTTATGTATTTAATAATCCATTCGATAGTACATAGTCGTCAGAAATAAATAGTTATTTATGTGGCTGTTGCATAATGAGGGTCATTAAAATAAGAATGTGGTTTTATGAAACGAACGAAGTGAGTTTCATAAAAGGATCACATGAGTATTTTAATGCCTAATTATGTACAGTCACATACATAACTTTATCTTCATTCATACGATAATATGTCTATTTTATAGTCAGGATCGATGAGCAAAGTTAGTACTTAGTACAAAATCATGTCATAATTTGAAGGTCAATTTGAATAAAATACATTTTAAGAAGACGTTCGAAATTTAAACGTAATTAAGGTATCGGTTACCGATACTAAAATGTAAACATTTTAGTATCGGTTACCGATGTTAAAATGTAAACATTAAGATGCAGCCACAGATACTCATATCTAAATATAGGGCGTTTGCTCATCGATCCTAACTATAAAACGTTCGAAATTTGAACGTAATTAAGTTATTGGTTACCGATACTAAAATGTAAACATTAAGATGCAGCCACAGATATCTAAATGTAGGGCGTTTGCTCATCGATCCTAACTATAACATAGACATATTAGGGTATGGATGTAGATAAAGTACATTTTTACTTCAATCCATTTTGAACTTTAATCTTAAATATGAAAAATAAATTTTGTGTTAAATATATTCAAATAAAGCAATATACTCGAAGATTATTCACATTCAGGCTGATTTATCGTCACTAAATCATTCCAACTTATCCATTCAAAACAGACAACTTTATCTCAACTAAACTCAATAAGCCCTAAATCTACCTCCTCACGGGCAATTGTCCTAGAGTGTTCAAAATTTACTGTTATTATTATTGCCCCGACAGAGAAAGTGTGGTAACTCCGGTTTTATTGCTTTATTGAGCATAGTAAAAATAGTACACAGTAAGTTGTCTTCATACAAATGCACCGCGCGCGGCATGAATATTTCTTATTTATTTGGGGAGACTAACAGTTTCACAATAACTTTTAGAAATTATCAGTATTAATAACATAAGTAGATGATTGAACCAACAAAGTCATCCACGGATTCAAATGATAAATATAGGAAGAGAGTGGTCATTTCCATACTAGTTGTTATGCTATTGAAAACATCATTTAGAAAAAATATATATTATGTTTGCGCCATTAGTATCTATGCATACCCGCACGCACACTTAAACAAATTGTCTTTGTTTTAAGTAAGAAGCGGGTCGAGTTTTTGTTTGAGTGTTCGTGCGGCGACGCATAACATATGATACTATGGCGTACACCATTTTTAGTTCTGTGGCCGAACATACAACACGCGCACGCGCAGTGCGTTTGTATAAACATAACGTACTGTGTCCTCATTTTACTATGCTGAGGTTTTATTGCTTTACTAGTGTACCCATCGCTCGTTCTGAAATGATTTGTCGTAGGGGACCCGTAGTTTGGCAACTTGAATCATTTTTCAATCGCAATGGCTATTTGAATACATTATATCGCTTTAAGAATACATAGTTGAGCGCTTTTTAAGTTTGTTGAGGATATTTTTCTTATTTCCATGGCTTAACTAAACTAACTTTAGAAGATAAGATATTGCGAAGGGAGTGAAAGAGAATAATAATTAAGAACTAAAAGAGGGAATAAGTGACAAGATAAGGTGTGTAAGGTGAGACTTTCTAATAAAGTTAAGTATGAATTCGTCAATGATACTTAAATGTTTTGATTACTATTATCCGCTAGAAAGCCCGCGCGGCGCGGTCGTAAAACACTTCAAGCCCCATCAATTTTTTGCTTGCGCAGCGGGACGCCGCCGGGCGGCCGGTACTTGAGACGATCGTTCATTGTGACTCAGTTTGTTATTGTAAGGCCGTCAAGTGTTGTTTTTTACGCTTACTACGAATGAAGCTATACAATTGAGTCTTTTGTTTATCTAAATGGGACTCGGGTGTTGAAATACGATGCGATAAATATGGAGGTGTCGGGTTACGGCACGTTTCGGCAAGCCACTTGTATTTAAAATTATGATCCTTGTTTATTAAAGCAGTCACCTGAGGTTTTAAACTTTAAATTACGTTCATTAGATATTAGACAATAAGGTAATAAATGTAAATATACACTTGTCTATACAAAAATATTTATTTATAGCACTTTTTCTGCATATCCGGGTATAACCGGGTGTCCGGTTACCGTCCGGGCATAATTTTGGAGTGTCTTAGATAAAAAAATACCACTTCGAGGTCTTAATTAAAAGTTATACAATATAACTAGTCTAATAATGTTACAAAGTAAACAAATATATTGGCAATAGCATCAACCAATAACTAGAAATATGAAAATTAGTGCAAACAGAAAAAATAAAAATAAAAACCCGTTCCTATCTCAGTTCCTATCTCCAAAAAAGTCAAATGTTGTGTTTTATGGTGATGTATACATGTAATTTGTTCACTTACCTCGTTATCTAGCGAAATTACTCACAAAACCAACACAAAACACTCACAAAACCACCACAAAACACTAATCACCGAAAATAACCGTCACTTGCCCGCGCGTAAAAACAACTGACTGCCCGGCCAACTTTGACATTTTTTTTTTATTATTTCTTCTACCGACCATAGGTTGTGTTTGGTATCACTGCCTTGGGAATTTAATGGAGAAAGAGATAAAAGTATACGAATACGCTCGAGCGTAAGCGAGCTAAGTATATTTAGCTCAGTTTCCCGCCAAGCGCGACGCATCATCGCATGTCAACCGACAGTTGACACGGGCAATTTAGGATACGTCAATTTTTTATGTCATGTCTAGTGAGCTTTGACATGGGCCTTTCAAGCGGTTATTTAAAAAAATTATAATATGTATTTGAAAATGCAGACTTACTTGTGACCAAGTGAACATGGAACTTATATCTGATTTGATCTTTATGTATCAAAATTTTCCCCTTTATAATTTTTTACTACACAACAAAATAAAGTTAAGCTTGTGGTTGTTTATCCAGCAATGATAAAGTAAAGTAAACATTTCGATCCCTACATTCATCCGCCGTTGTAAAACAAAGGGCGAAGTTTTACCATAAAACCTTCAACATGAAACAAAGCTTCAAATCCGAGTATGGCAGTTGACTCACTCCACAAATCACATCCCCAATTCTTTATTAGCATGTAGACGATGTAGACGCAACAGGGTGTTTCAGATGAAGATGCGTAAGGGTGCCGTGTTAGGGCTGTCGATAGGGCGAATTTTAATGGGCATGAATCATTCCTTTTAAGGGGAGAGATATATAATATATCTCTCCCCTTTACTTTATTGATTGTGAGGAGATAGACAGTCAGTTGAGTGTGAGATGTTTGAAATGATACCTACAATGAAATAAATAACAGAGATCACCCAATATTTATTGGAAGTAAGATGCATAGAATTTTTTTAAATTTTTTTGGCTATTTCAAAATGATCAAGCACATGTCAATCACTCACTGTTTTAAATAGTCACAGCATAATTTTTTATTTTAGACTCGAATTACTTGATCAAATTATCAAGCTTGCTAAGACATTGGATTGGTGATACAAACCTAGCTGTGTCGGGAAAACCCAGTACTCCAAGACGTCGTGACCCGGTATTCAAACCACTTGACAGTTAAAATCTAAATTAAAAAAAATACAAAACGTTTAAAATTTTGCCAGTTGAGAGCCGCGACAGCCCTACATCCGCCCCTCATCTTAATGTGTTTACAAGGAAGTATCGATTGTTCTATTGTACTTTTATTTGACTTGGAAATATCCCGCTTCCCTCTGCGTTAAGTGCGTTGTTATTATGCGTCTCTTTGTAGCCGATGCTTTTTTAAGGCTTTGTTGGATGACAAATGACTCGAGTTTCTTTGATGAAGCCGCAGGGTTTTATTTTTAAGTATTTTTAAGGCTTCCGTATTGGAATTGTGAATGTGTCTTTATTTGTAACTTCGGGTAAAGTAGGTATGGTAAAACTTAGAAGTCGAATCGATAAAATTAAGAATTCGAATATTTGTTAGTTTAGGGGCTAGTAAAACCACTGAAAGATGAGCTCATATTAATTAAATCATCATCATCATCATCATCAGCCTATATACGTTCCCACTGCTGGGACACAGGCCTTATCTCAATTGTGAGATAGTGTGGGCCATACTCCACCACGCTGGCCTAGTGCGGGTTGGTGGAGGGGTGCGTAAGGCAAGTTACCAACCTTAATGTCAGATGTTATTAAGCCGCCAAATGGCCTCTGACTAGGCTTGACGACTAATATCTACATATAGTAAATATCAGCCGGGACCAACAGCTTAACGTGCCTTCCGAAGCACGGAGACAATGCACTGCAATGCGGAGACGGAGCATGGATTAATTAAATAAAACAACTTAAAACAGATAAAAACTAGCAATATATTTGAAACTTAAAAGTATAACCCTGTTTAAGTACTTAGTCTTATTCATAGTTCTTCTTCCAGGTCTATCAGCAGTAGTAACACACAACGAGACAGCTCGTCTAGCCGGCGACGTATCCCACGGGTCGAGCGGAGTCCTGTTCGTGGCCGGAGGTTGCGCGGCAGCTGCGCTTGCGCTGCTCGCCGCCGCGGCCGCCGCCGGCACTCTGTACAAGAGAGGCAGCAAAGCGAGACATCATGATTCGATACAGTAAGTATTCTACATTCTAGCCATCTGATGCAGACATATATTGCTTCCACGGTGGGTGAGAGAAACTTTCGGTAACTGGTAAATGGCGTACGTGTGACGATGAAAGTCAATACGTCAACCTAGTTGAGAAATCTTCCTCCATACTCCATCGACTGTGATTCGCGACCAAAGATAATTTTATATTTGGTTGGTGATAATTTTACTTGCGCGATGCAGCAGTCAGTAAGTAAGTTTGTGAAACTGTTGGTGACGAGCGGGTTTTTGATGTTTGCTGATCAAGTCAAATGTAAACTCAGTCCCATGCTTAGTTGGAGACGTATCCCACGGGTCAAACAGAGTCCAATTTCATATATTTCTAGACGTACTTATTCAACATTGACACGATAAGTATACTAATGTTTAAATAATGAAGACACAAGCGACTTGTTAAGTATTTTAATCTCCATAAGAAACCAATCGAGCTGCTATTGTTTAACTTAAAATAATTAGATTCGTGACGAAATGAATAAGGAAACAGGCTAATTAATTACAGATTTAATTAGAAGTGCTGTTTACTTGTAACTGTGTTGAGAGAAAATTACAATATCTGCAGAAAAAAGTAAACGAAAACCTTTTAAGAGCTCTGTTTGTTACTGTTTACAATAGAAAAATAAATAGTAGGTAAATACCTTTTCAATTTAATTTTTATTGGAAGAGCAAAATATTTTAGTTGAAGTAATAAACTCTAACATCAGATAAACCTTACAGTATGGCAGGTTTATTTAGCTCTTCCGGATAAAAAGGCCGTTGGTTTTAATCCCACCAAAAAAAACATTTTAATTGATGAACATATAATATGACATGTGTTTGTTCTGTGTGTGTGGTGTTCCTTTGTATATAACTATATTAGTGGTACCACAGTACCTTTTATGATTTAAATTTGAAGTGATATCAATGTGTGTGTTGTCTGATATAAGTTTATTTCTGTCATGCCTGGTTCTTAATTATCAGTGACAATACAGATTCTTTTTCATTATTCTGGAGTAGTTCCAAAAATATAAAGTTCATATCTAAGCAACATCATATCTATCGAAACCATTTACGTCTGACGACAAAATAAGTAAATACCTTTCGCAATAACAGTTAACTCAACTTGGTAAGTGACTTTGAGTTTCCTCGCTAAGTTTAAAAGTGAAACAATATTTCACGGAACTTGTAGACAATTTCTGTTCCGCGTTGTTGTTTTTGCTAGTGGGACATTGGCGCGTCTTTCTCTCTTATATTCTTTTATTGCGCTTGTAGTTTTAGATTCAAATTACAACTTTTTACATTATGTCATCTACCCTCTTACGAGGACGTACAGTCAGTGTCAAAATGGTCTGAGCGTTCAAAACCACCAAAAATGACAACAAACGATATTTACACCAAAAAGTTTTTTTTAATAATGAATAAGTGAGTATTTGACCGCAATCTCACCTGATGGAAAGCGACGATGCGGTCGAGGGTGAAGCATACTCACCTTTTAATAGCCTATTTACTCTGGCCTTAAAAACGCCAAGGTCATGTTTTTCCAGAAAAACAGAAGCCGGTAAGGAATTTTTTTTTGGCGGTTCGCATAAGGAAAGAGAAAGTATTGTGCTAAGAGTGATTTTTGTCAATTTTCAGATATTTTTGGTAGGTTTGAACGCTCAGATCATTTTGGCGCTGAGTGTATGAGTAGCTTTGCTATTGCGATCCGTTTGGTAAGCGAAAGTGCTGCTATCCGAGACAAACATTCTTATTTAAGAACATTTGTGTTTTTTTTTGTCTAAATAATTGATCTGATGAATGTATTTTAGTATAATATATTTGTGTGTGAATTGCGTACCTAATGTATTTAATTTTCATAATAGGTTTTTCCAGTTCCATATTACATAGGTACATAATGTATGTGATGTTTCCCGACGTTTACATATTCCGTGTGGAAAAAGCGTAAAAAAGAAATTAACATCTAGATTTTTCGCACAATAATAGGTACGCGTACGTATATTGCCAAAAGGTTGAGGATCCTTTATGAAAATTTTTACAATAGCTCAATTTCCACACAATATGAGGCGCTTACATTGACCCGCGCTAAATGGATGGGATTAAGTCACAAGAAATTTATATGTAAACAGCTACCCGCCCCGTCCACGGACGGTTGACTAATGAAAAAATAGGATTTCTTTTTTAATTTTCTTTTCTTCGAACCTTGTCTTGATAATAACAAACGCGTTTTACGTATAGACCGACAAACTTATCTGTTCCGGTGGCGGCATCGCTACTGTCGATTTAGAACTGTCATTATACATCGTTTTTGCATTGCATTTCACGTAGTTCCAATTTTGGCAACCGGAACAGATAAGTTTGTAGGTCTATACCTAATTTGGTGTAGCCTTTTTGAAGTTCTGCGCACATATAGATTTCAGCGGTTCATCTTCATATTAGAAAATGACAGATTTTGAAAGGTCTGAAATAAAAACATTTTTTTGGTTTCAAAAGTTACTATAGTTAAAATTGTAAACTTAAATTTTTGCCTATCCTTACATAGGCAACAATTTTTCGACCACCGTTTGGGTTTGTGATCACCAATCTGCATATAGCAAATGTGAAGATTAATCTAGCACCTACCACCGTAAGGCCTTTCGCGGATCTTCCACGGAACGCCGACGCATTCCGTGTAATTTCATATAAATGTTGTCCGCGACGGAGCGACCGATCTTCCGTGAAGTGTGCCCGCTATTTGTAATTAGACTTCTTTTATTCCTGATTTAATTTCATGAAGGTCTAATTCTAGAACCAGTTTCTTCGCTATTTATCCTTCAGATATCAATACCCATGTATTTTGAAAATACAAAATGAGAAGGAATATCTACCAGGTAAATTATCAGGAACTTCACTGTGAAGAAACTGCCCTTTTTTCTTGTATCATAATATCTCTTATTACTTGTACCACAAGTGTATGCGTTAGGGGCGCAAACCCTTTCCCGTCGCGGTTGATGGATGATCCAAATCTAAAGGTTATATCGATAGACAAGGAAAACGTTTTTATTTTTAGCTGTAATAGGGAACAGCCTGTGTTCTGTTTGTTCGGAATCATTGAATTAGGTCCTGTCTTGCAACATTTTTACGGTATTTGTCACAGAGTTAAAATCGACTTAACCACTCAAAGCCGAACCGGCACTCGCGTGCCGCTTAACAATAGATTTTCTATTGTGTCTGGTTTTCCGGGGCTAGAAGGATTAAAGATCAAGCTTTAAGTTGACTTTTACCGATAGACAAATAAGTAAATATCTAAATTCATATTAAAAAAATATTCAAATGCATGCCAAATACATTTGAATTTTTTACGTGTATTCAACGTAGAAATTTTCGTGTTTTACAAGTCTGTCAAAAAGTCTTACTTGAAATAGGATACTCTATACGATGGAAATTAAGCTGAAAATTGGTTACAGGATTTTAACAGATTGGTCATTTGATCAGTGGCTTTAATTTCACTTGTACAAGTGAAATTAAAGGCAGGATGATAATAGCAGCCAGTACAGTTTGGCAGCAAATTAAGTGACGCTTAAAGAAAAAGTCCGAAGTAGTCGCTTACCATCAAGTGAGTGCATCTTTGCCAACTGATCTAGCACAAACAATATATTTTCTTTAAACTTAGAGGGTTAATGTGGTTTCATCCTTTAAATAATATCGATTTGATTCTAACCACAGCATATCTCCACAGTACTTCATACACGACAGCGGCGTACGGGAGCCATCAAAACGTCTTACTACGCCTGGACACATTAGGAAGGCCTCCGAGTTCAACTGGATCATACGCTACCATCGCCAGTCTTCACAAATTTCCTTTTGGTATGACTCATCAACTAAATTAAAAATAATAAAGAACATAGACGATAACAATAACGAGATAGAAAGTGACTTAATACTTTTAAACGATTTTCTTGTCGTTTAGTCTGAAATTATATTTCATGGCATAGATAATACAAAATATAATACAAGTACCGGTAAACTTGTTGAACATCGCTCAACGGAGTGGGGGAAAGTTCACGCATGTGTACTTGCGCGTGACCAATTAGCGCGCGTGAATCTCCCGAAAAGGAGGGTTAATACATGCGCTGGTAGACTATTCCATTTCTTAGAGGTGTGACAAAGACAAAAGTCTTCTGACCAATAGCGCACAGGCGTTTTAAAATTCGTTTTTACGCAATCCCACCCGATAATCAAGAAGTTTGCCGGAGCCTGTACCATACCGTATTCCCCTTTCTATACTATTAAAGTCATAAATCTACAAACAAGATTAATAAACAGAAACAAATCTCAGCCAATCACGTTCCTAATTAAGTTATTAAATTACGTAACGTTTCTGCCAGGGAGTCGGAGATCCCCGTCGCCTTACGCAACGACGCACATTGGGGAGCATATCTACGCCAAGCCAGAGTCTAGAGTGTCGTACTACGCTGCTTCGAATCTTACTCACGTTTCACAGGTGAGTACTACAGTTATATCTTTATTAGTGCATCGATACGTTGATTTTCTTTCAGTTTCACCACTTACCATCAGGATTGAAAACCTACTTACAGCAAGCTTGGAGATAAACACATTAATTTATAGACGACATGAAATTAGGCCTGATATTGATAAAATAATTATTACCTATAGTTAAAAGGTGTGCTTCTAAATATAATATGAAAACGAACTTTTACTAAAAACTTTAAGATTTTGTTGCCTTAAAAAATATTAAATTAGGTAGTTAAGTTGAGTGTTCTGTAAGGTTCTTTCTTTGCATCAATTTTGTTCAATGTTTATAGCTTTTTCCTTGTATGTATAGTACCTAATTCTGATATGCTTTCTAATATTCAGCTATGTGAAGAATTTAGTTGAGATATGTTTAAAAGAGTAAGAACTAGCTAACAAAACTAGCTGAAGTTTAAATGACAAAGACCGAAAATTACATTGTAAAACAATAATATACATAAGCAACTGCTTGCGAAGTTGTCCCTAATTTAAATTGAAGAAAAGCGGCAAGTAGACAACATTAAATGCCCGGTTACTGATCCTAAAGACTCTTCAAGTTCTATAAACGTTCCATAAATGTTTATCTTATCTCACAGTCCCAAAGGTCCCAGCAAGTTAGCGCAATTATGTAGCAATTACTCTTCACAGAGCTAAAACAGCAAAAGCCGGGAGGAAAAATGACGGCAATTGGCCCACAAGAAACAAGTCTAGCTCACAGCCAGGAGCATTATCCGCGATTTATTGCCCACTAATTACTTTATAGGAGCTATTGCGGCGGCTCCCGAATTCTAAGCTCTTTGGAGTTTATCTCACTTTAAGACCTAGTTGTAACATCTTCAGCGAGGAATGTTATACATACATTTAAAGCCTAGATTGTAAATAAGATAATGTCTTTTTCCCCACGATTTGTGATAATCATGATCAAGTCTATCCCGATAATGATTTAGACATAAATAACGCCTATGAGATGTTTTTAACAAGTAAATAAAATTGAATTGAACACCTCGATGGTCTAGTGGTTTAAGTACCTGGTGGAAATCTCTGGGTCCTGGGTTTGATTCCCGGGTCGAGCTAAATTGGTGTCGGTTTTTTCGGACAAAGTGCGGGCTTGTGATCATCAATCCACTTTTGGCAAGCGTAGTTTATTAAGCCATTACCTTAATTTCAAGGTTGGAGGCCTTTGCCCTGCTGTGTCGCATTAATAGGCTGATACTTTTTACATATTATTGACAAATACACACAATGAGTGCGCCAGTGCAACAACTCTTCCTGTTTACACTTCATAAACATCCGTTTTAAGATTTTGTAATTACTAATGACATAATAATCATGTTTATCGTTTAATATCATTAGCTCATGGCCTTGGCTGAGGGCATTGGCACAATTAACTGATGTATATTCTATGTGGTATAGTGCACTAATGTAGTTTGGAATCCAGTAATAAATTACTTCTCTGTTAGAGTGGATTTATAGGTAGATTTGTATTGTCGTGGTCGAAGTTTAAAGATTGGGCGTTTTGTAGATTGACATTTTAAAATGATTTAGTTACAATCCAATATGTTTACGGTACCTATTACTGAAAACTTCTTTTCGATTTCTGTTCAGGCCAAGTACCAGCAAAAATCGTTTGTGGCACTTCTGTTCATTTCATTAAAAAAACTTATCAAGGATCATCATCATCGTCATCTCAGCGTATTCCCGATTGCATCCAATATGGAGCTTAGGGTCCGCTTCGACTATGAGCCTAGATTTGACAAGCCTGGTTATTACAATGGAGCGATTGCCTGAAAACTTATCAAGGATATAAGGCATAATAAAGTAAATTGAAATATTATTTTCAGAAAAATAATATCTCAATTTTTTATAACCAACATGTTTAAAAGAATATATAGTGTAGGCAACAATAATGCTTTAATTATTTTTGTCACTTCAATTTAGTAATATTTCTGTAGCTTGGGCGGAATAGCTAAATATAGCTACTGCTGCGATAAATTAGCCAGTATTACGTGGTTTCCGCTGATCTTTAGTTTGGTCGAACACTGCCACAAAGTTACGCTAAACAATGAGGGTTTACCGACGTTTAATGATAAGCTTTATATACAGGGTGGAAAGTTTCAATGGGGCAGCCAAGGGATGTACCTTAATCGTTGCATCTACAAGAAATTGGTCTTAGGAGACTATCCATAATTTTTAAAAAAAATTACATTCCCATTCACAGATTTTTAAAAAAAAGTACGGTTAGCAAGAAAATTACCATTTTTCACAAAAAAACTTTTTGATGCTAATCGGTCCAATTTTGTACGCTGATCAAAATCTTGTATGGGACCAACTGAAGTTTAGTACTAGAAAAGTCACAAATCAAAAAAAACTTTTCCCATACATCAGTCAATTAATTTTGTTTCAATTGGAACTTACGTAACCTCGATAGTTTTCTGAAAAAAGATTTAGTTACCTACCTAGTTCCAATTCAAATAAGATTTAAATTTCGAACTTTGTTTTCTTTTTATACAGTCATTGCAGGTACTTCTTTTGCTGCTTATATCAAAATCTGATTGCGTGTGGTGTGCTTTTGCGAGAAGATGCTTTTAGTTATTCTTTTTTTGCAAAAATGAGCTTGATTTCTTTCTGTGGGGCTATTTAAAAAATGAAATTTATGAAAAGAAATATGACAGTGTCGAAGAATTAAAAAACTCGCTCTGTACAATTTTATATGGAATTTATCCAAATAATTATTGGCCGCCACGCGGTCAGTATAAAAACGAATACATTTATGCATTAATCAAAATGGAGAACATTTTGAGCATCTTATATCATAAAGTAAAATTACTTAATAAAAAAGTTATTATTTTTTAAATAATTTTATTGTTTGATTGCATAAGCATCTCTAACAATAAGTTACCTCTTCTTATGGCCTCACAAAAAATCTAAGTACTATAAAATGTATGGGAAAAGTTTTTTTTGATTTGTGACTTTTCTAGTACTGAAACCTCAGTTGGTCCCATAGTAAGATTTTGATCAGCGTACAAAATTGGACCGATTAGCATCAAAAAGTTTTTTTGTGAAAAATGGTAATTTTCTTGCTAACCGTACTTTTTTTTAAAAATCTGTGAATGGGAATGTAATTTTTTTGAAAAAATATGGATAGTCTCCTAAGACCAATTTCTTGTAGCTGCAACGATTTAGGTACCTCCCTTGGCTGCCCCATTGAAACTTTCCACCCTGTATAGTGCTTGTCTGTGACTATCTTGGTTCTATGATAGAGACGCCTAAGGTATTATTATATTATAAATTTATAATGCATCTATCTATATCTTCGACCGCTTCAATGATGTTAACTAAGACCTATACTGATGATTTGACAAACAGACTTATTCATGCACGTGAATGAGCCAGTGGGGATCAAACCTGCAATATTTGGTGTAATAGCCACTATTCAACTCGAATCGGTCAGCAAACAATTGGTTCTAAAGAGTAAGATTAAAACTAATAAGCATGCTTTACCCAAGCAAATACTAAAAGTACTCAGCATAGGTACAAAATAAAAATATCTAAAATTATTAAACCTTGCTTCACAGCTTCGAGGGTAACTTCAATTCGTTTATCCCTTGTACTTTTTCCTTCCAGGGAATGAATTGTGCACAAAATGAGTCCTTTACCTCATTAAGGATCCAATTTGAAACGAGTTACCCTATCCTCCCCTAAAGGTGATACAAACGAAACACAATTAGCGATCTTCTTGCTTCGAGACGTTGAATAATTCTAGTGGGGTGGCGTGAAATGAAATGAATTTTCGTTATAAGAGTAAAAATGTAAGAAAATATGCTTTTCCGTGCTGTGCCAGTTGGCAGACAGACATCTGATGGTTACTTACTACACCTACTTAACCAAGTTCCTTGCTTTTACTAAGGTAACCAAGTACAATTCAAGTTTCAAAATGTATTAATAATGAAGTTGTCGCTACATTACTTACAGCAATTCTGTTGGATAATATAGATACTGTTTCTTTTTTTCAATCCTAAATAAAGAAGAGACAAAATAATGGTAGTCTGACAGCAGGCCAATTATATGGTAAACTTATACCATGAGTGAAACCGATCGATCGAGCATCTAATATATGTAAATCGATATTTATGAATAGTCTGAATACCGATAGCACTATTGATTACAGTCGATATCTCGATAGTCATCCATCTATAGTGTCGACGCCATCCTTCAATCAGCCAACCTAGTATAGTTTACTGGAAACTCATGATGGTATCTATGTATACAAATATTATGACATGTAAATAACAATAACTTTTATCGATAATCCTAAAGTATCCTTACTTGTTTGGGAGCCAGTACACTTGAAATCAAAGGCTCGAAGATCAGATGAGCCTGTAGGATCATCTGATCCTCGTCGAGGAATGTCTGGCAGCACATTAAGCGACCCTTCCTGGTGAAGTGTCCCTCAATGGAACAGGCCGCAGTGACCGCTTACCATTAGGTGGGCTGCGTGCCTGTCTGCCAACTGAACTAGTATACAGGGTGTTAGGTAACCCGAGGGACATATTTAAGGAGAGTGTTCAGAATCCGATTTAGAGTCCAATTTGCTATAAAAAATATATCCTTAATTTTTTTCATAATTATCCTAATAATTTATGTATGCATGAAATACCTAAAAATCCCGTGTGCTGAGCGGCCGTTTACGCCCCAAACTCAAATTGTACGCGATTACAATTTGAGTCGTACTTGAACGAGTGCACGAAATAGGTACTGTAAAGGAAAAAGTGCCCGCACGTTACGCGGATTTTCAGGTTTCGACTAAGGTTATTGACAGATATTTACCAGAGTTTTTATTGATTTATACTTATTTTGTCATATGGAAGCATGAACTATTTGGGGTTTAAATATGTCCCTCGCATTTTCTGTCATACTGTATAAAAAAAACTTTCGAGGTCAACTATAAATTGTTCGGCATCACAAGCGTAGTTTTCAAATAAACAAAAAAGTGTAAAATATAAAACTTTATTGTGTGCATTGTGAACAGCGTTTTGAACATTGCGGACAGTTGGTGCCCCAGGCGGAATTGCCGGAATCGACTTGCCGATAAAAATAGCTCAGTTTCATTATTCCTGTAATTATCGAGCTCGGCGGGGAACAGTTTTTAATTTTCAGCCCCCCTTTGTAGATAAATTTAGCGGGAGGTATTCTACGAAGGAAATTATGAATTAGCGAGCCTTCTACGAGGGCGCTAACGAAGCCTATATATAAAAGTGTATATGCTACGTAGTTCATTTGAGAATAATTTTACTTTTTACTTTCTATTAGGAACCTTAAAAGAGTTATGTAAATTACGATTTTGTAAAATAATTAATTATCAACAGGCAGCATATTCTTAGGATGTTATTTTTAGATAATTATATTCAAATTAAATATAACATCTGAACATTTAAATAATAAAAGTAATGTTTATCCCACAGCCTCGCTTAGTTTGGGACTAGACGGCGCTGTTTTTATATTTATATAAATACGTTTATTAACCGCGTATCTTCTAAGTTGCCTGTTATGTCTTGGCCATAATATGGTTTAATATTTTAACTACACGTCAAATGCTGTAGTGCATTACGTATGCTGAAATCTTAATACAATTACAATACTTACGTCGTATCGGACTTAATCAGTGGGCTGCCATACTAGGCTGCTGCTAACAAGTTTACTAGCCTATATTTAACATTATATCCTTCTAATACGGATGATGAGCCTTTCTGTATGTATGGAATGAAATATAATAACATCAAAGGAGCGGAGTTTTCAGCAATGCTTTTGATTAATATAAGCACAGAAACGAAAAACGTAATCTTTGTCAAGCGATCAACCAATTGAAAACGACAATTGAATTGAAAACGAATTAAAGTTTCGGTAAAAAAAATACCAAGCTGAATTTTAGTCTAGAATATTCCACCCAATACTTAACCGAGATGTACCTGTTAAAACAGACGCCTGTAAAACTCAGTTTATGATAATTTTATTATCTGCAAGCATTAGCGTTGAACCATTTCCTGGTATACTACTCGTCGCTGCGTTTCGGTGCAGTTACCTGACAACAACTGCTTCAGGTTGTTCGCAGAATTGTTAAAAAATTAGTTATGTTTGACTGGACTGATGGCGCATTTTTTTTATAGGTAGGTAAGGTAGACTGGGTACGATTGTGACAGTTTAAGTTTGATCAGCAATAATTTTGTTAATTTACCATTTAGCTGGGAGAAAAGTAACTTAAATGGAAATTTGCACATTTGTCTACGTAGGAATACTGGAATACTGTCCCCAAATACGATGTATCAGTCATAGAATCAAATCAGAAAAAAAAGGGAGTGTGTCACAACCGGCCACACCCCAAGGACGGTTGTGACAGCGGTTGGGGTCAGTAGTGACAGGCATAAACATGCACCAAAATGGTTTTTAATGACTTTTATTGTTAAAAAAATGTATCGCAACACAACTTAATATTCTTTTAAACAAAGTTAACAAGAAATAAACCTAACTATGCGATCACATTTTAGATAATTAATAAGGCACAGTCATGGCTAATGTTATCAGTCAAAATGTTGACTAATCAGTCAAATTAATATTACAGTTACTGTATGACAAAATACTCATTAACTTAAATGTCTTCTAGAGTCAGTCAAAACGTTAACTAAGCTTAAATTACTGAAGGTAACTGAAAAAAGTATAATAGAAGAAGAAAGTATATAATAGAAGTCCCGCGTTTCACTTCTATAAAGTCATGTTCATAATTGCTAATATCAGAGAGCCCTTTTTCAGTCTTTCGCAAGCGTTTTCTGTGCATCTAAAAGCAAAAGAAACAAAAAGAAAATGTCACAACTGTACCCACAAAATTTGTCACAACCGTACCCAACGCACACTTTTGAAAACAAAAAATCGCCATGACTGAGCTGAATTATTTACGCAAAAAGTAATTACTGGTAATTAACTACTAATGCTCAATTTATACCAAAAAAAATAGCGAGGTAATCTATCTGTATACAAGTAACAGTTATTATAAAAAGAAATCGAACAAAAAAACTTACTTTTGTCTGTTTAAAAGTAATGTGGGCTCTTGCTTACGTTAATATCGGGCGCCGGTTGACGCAATACTGGGGCACGTGTTCAGACTAGCATGCTGCCTCTTTTTCTCCTTGTACCCTTCCCCGCATTCTGTATAGTTTCGCTTTTATGACGACTGTCACTACCGTACCCTGGCACAACTGTACCCAGTCTACCCTACTAAGTCAGTTGGCAGACAGACATGCAGCCCACCTGATGGTAAGCAGCCAATGAAGCCTATTCCATTGAGGGACACTTCACCAGAAAGCGATACTCAATGTGCTGCCAGACTGTCGGCTCATCTGATCTTCGAGCCTCTGATTTCAAGTGTACTTGCTCCTACATTAATATTGCCGAAACACAGTAAGAGCTGTTATGGCGGCAGATTTAACCCGCCAGTCGGACTCTGAAAAAGCCCTACCAACAACCAGACCTGTAGTGTATGTGAATATGATACTTAAAAGAACGATCGTCTCATGCCCACACGCCGCTTACCTGGGTAGCGGCGAGTGGGGGCCTCTCCCTATAAAAGGGCATACAGCCCGCCCGCCGGGGCACTTCATTGGTGGACACGGAGCGGGACGGACGTGCGAGTGACGTCAGAGCAGTGAGCCGATATCATGTAATAAGCAAACAGTACATTTTGGCGACGAGTCCGTGAGTACCCAGTGTTTATGTTATTACTGAAAAATATTAAAACAGAAATACCCGTTAAAAAAAAAAAAAAAAAAAAAAAAAAAAAAAAAAGTCATAGCGAATGCTCATTAAATAAAAACAACTTTAAACGGATGAAAACTCGCGTATATGAGTAGTAACCGTGTAAATATCAGAAATCACTACATAGCAAATGCTAGTATTTTATTTGTTATAAGGTCATAAAATATTAAAGTAAATATGATTATTTAATTACTCTCAAGAATTGATAGAAAAATATATGATTAATGTTTCTGATCTTAAAATATTTTTGTAATGGCGGCTATTTCCGGTACGGAGTAAATATATTCTTCAATGTTTGAGTAATCTGAAACTATAATAGATGTTCGATAAAAAATTAATAAATATACAGAATATAATCTATTATAATGCAATTTATATAATAATATTTTTTTTTGTAAAATAATTTATTAACTAAAACGTACCTGAAGTACATTTTGCTTTGTATACTTTCCCGCCCGATAAGCGGTATTTAAACCAAGGGAATAAGTTGCGAATTCACTCTCGATTTGTGTGTGGCGTGTAATTACTCTCCGTTTACAATATATCGGTATCAAAGTTGCATAAATAATTAATTATCACATAGAATTGGAAGCGCAAGTTGTATAAAACATAAACGTAGTTATTTCTATGTTGCATAATTATGACGTATAAAAGTAATGAAAAACTGGAACACAATTTCAATTTTGTAGTTTGTGAGTAATCGATTAAGATTGGCTTCACGTATGTAAAAATAATTGGGTGTACAATTATAAAGAAGTACTAAATAACGAAGAAAGTTACAGTTACTGTTCAACTCCAGTCTCAATGCGCCGGTTTGAAAGACGGAATATTACAAAGTTATGTAAGCATAAACTGCGGGAGAGATCAAAGTCATGTAAACAAAAAGTTGCTGAAGCTTCCCCTGTCAACTTTCACTTCGTTTTGATCTAAACTGAACCTAACTCTTATCCCGAATAGGCCACCGACCTGCTAATTACTATGATATGGAACAAACTGTCGGTTGTCCATTGACTAAAATACATAATGTGAACTAGAACAGTAAATAGTTCGAATTCCGTGTTTATTGCGGGTAAAGAAAAAATTATACCACTGAATTTATTAAAATTAAAATGTAAATATTGCTTTGTAATTTAACAGTAAAATTACTATTACTACAAGTAAACCAGTATATTAATTTCTGGGGCGCGGCCCGGATTCGTTCAACTTTTAATAATACGGAATTGAAAAAAAAAAAAAAAAAAAAAAAAAAAACATCAGTCATAGCATGGATGATGCCCGTGTTATGGCTAGATGTTGTCGGGTGACGCCCGTTGAAGTGTCATAACACGGATGATGCCCGTGTTGTGGTTTGATGTTGTCGGGTGACGCCCGTTGAAGTGTCATAACACGGATGATGCCCGTGTTGTGGTTTGATGTTGTCGGGTGACGCCCGTTGAAGTGTCATAACACGGATGATGCCCGTGTTGTGATTTGATGTTGCCGGGTGACGCCCGTTGAAGTGTCATAACACGAATGACGCCCGTTAAAGCGGCATAACGCGGGTAATACCCGGTTATGACTGCAAGTTCCGGGTGACGCCCGTTGAAGTGTCATAACACGAATGACGACCGTTAAAGCGGCATAACGCGGGTAATACCCGGTTATGACTGCAAGTTCCGGGTGACGCCCGTTGAATTGTCATAACACGAATGACGACCGTTAAAGCGGCATAACGCGGGTAATACCCGGTTATGACTGCAAGTTCCGGGTGACGCCCGTTGAAGTGTCATAACACGAATGACGACCGTTAAAGCGGCATAACGCGGGTAATACCCGGTTATGACTGCAAGTTCCGGGTGACGCCCGTTGAATTGTCATAACACGAATGACGCCCGTTAAAGCGGCATAACGCGGGTAATACCCGGTTATGACTGCATGTTCGCGGGTGACGCCCGTTAAAGCGGCATAACGCGGGTAATACCCGGTTATGACTGCAAGTTCCGGGTGACGCCCGTTGATTAACCATTGATATTTTATTTACAGGTGCCCGTTTTGTGGTTAGATGTTTTGCGATAGCGAAATTCAAGCTGTATCGCCGCGGAAAGTGAAGGGATGGGTGGCCATCCTGACCGCATTTAGTGACATTTGTTTGAGTGTCTCCGTGTTTCGGAGGACACGTTGGGCTGTTGATCCCAGCTAATATTTGATATATGTATGTACATAGATGTTGATCGTCGGGCTTGAGCGGAGGTCGTCGTTTGGCGTTTGGTCATTTGCGAAAGTGAATGTTGTTAAATACCTGTCAAGTTCAAGACTTTTGTGATAGTGGTTTAGTTTTGATAGACACAGATGTTTCCCCCGATGTAAGACCTCAACTTGATGCTATTACAGATAAATTTAACACCACTTTGCTTCCGGTATCCCTAATCACCGTGGCTAGACTAAACCTATGCAGATTGAATTAAGGGATCCAAATAAAACCGTTTGTCGACTGAAGAACGGAGTGTGGTACGCGAACGTATTGATGCCGCAGGCCGGTGTAGTTCGCCTCAGTTTATCGCCGTTGCGAGCCCCATTCTCCTTGTAAAGGAAAATAATGGAAGTGATAGACTCTGTGTCGATTATCGAAAACTCAACGATAACACAGTTCCCGATAGGTTTCCGCTGTCCTTAATTTCCGATCAGATAGCTCGTTTGCATGGTGGGCTACTTCACTACTGTGTTAGTGCTGGCCACGACCGCTGAAGAAGCTCTTGAGGGTCTTTCAACTGTTCTTTCGATTCCTACTGAGAGGAAGTGTTCCTTCTTAAAACGGGAGGCAGAATACTTAGGATACGTTATCAGTAGTGGAGAGATAAGACCAAGATGATGTTCTTTTTCACGTTTTTCTGGACAAATACTTACGACAAATTATGTTCGATTATTGACATTTTCATTTTACTATCATTGATAGTTAACTTTTGTGTTACTTCTAGCTCTAGTATAATTGATTTTAATAAGATAGGCACGGGTGTTCCCATAGAGTCCAAGCCTAAACTTGTGAACCTACTAAAGGAGTTTCAGGAATATTCGTCTCTGGAACACCTTATGGTCATGCTTACGTGAACCCGTTAGAGATTCGACTAGTAGATACAAATAAGACCGTGTATCGTATGCCGTATAAGTGGAGTCCACAAGTACATGAAGTCGTTAGGAAAAATCACCCTTTTTTTATTTGGTGCCCCTAAGCGTATCATTGCCGATCAGGGCCGGTGTTTTGCGAGTACTGTTTTCAAGGAGTTTTGTAAGTCTTATGGTATCACCTTGCATTTCATTGCTAGTGGTAACTCTTGTGCGAAAGGTCAGGTCAAACGGGTCATGAGCACTCTGAAAAAAAAAAAAAAAAAAAAAAAACGCCGACCGCTGTCGAGTCCAGCAAAGAGCGTCATGGCAAGATGCTCTCCCTGATGTTCAGCTTGCGTGGAGTTAGTTGTACCATCAACAGGGTCACTAAGTCAAGTCCCCTTGAACTGGTAATAGGAAAAGTTGCTAGGCCTTTGGAACTTCTTAACGATGAGCCTATCGTAGACACCGATGCTGTTCGCGAACAAGCTGTTACTAGCATGGATAAAAACTCTAGCTATGACAAGTCTCATATTGACAGCACAAAGGCGAAAGTTCAACGTTTTGCTGTAGGTGATTTTGTTCTTCTGCAGTATTTATCCACTGCCTGAGCCAGCGTGGCTGAGATCCAGTCCCAGAGAGAGAGAGACCATGGTTAACAGTGTTGGTAAACGGAGTACTTTACACTTAACTCTGAATTTTCGAGGGGTGTCTGTACCGGTTAGTGACCCCCTGAAGCTGCTGAGCGTAAAGGGCTTAATGCCTAATGTCAAAATTATTTGTCCCTTTCTTCAACCTGGTTTCATAACTTCTAGCTGCATATGTTGGTGTGTAGTCGTAGCTCCGGTACAAACGAAGAGTGTGCGGCGCACATCCACTATGCAATCGATCTGTTTGCAGATAGTTTAGGACATCTCTTTTATCAATTTTGGAAAATATTAAATGACAATTATTGACTATTATATACTTTTGTCATATTTATTTGTATGACATGAAAATTGATTGAAATGATTTAGATTGACATTGTGCCTAAGTATTATATTTTATTCTATTTTAATTTCAATTGTAATGTAATTTATACTTTTGACATATTTATTTGTATAACATGAAATTAATTGAAATGATTTTGATTGACGTTGTACTTATTATATTTATTTTAATTTCAATTGTAATATACGTTCTAATTTGATTTAATTTAATTTGTTAATTTAATTCAATTTAATTTAATTTGTAATGTCATTTATCTTTAAGCATTTTGGAATTAATTCTGTTAGCTTTAAGATGTTTGATAAATAAATAAATAAATAAGTCCAACAATACAACCTATTACTGGTTATGTGGTATCGCTGGTCAAGTGAAGTTTTTAAAATAATCGCTGATTAAGAGACTACAAGATCGTGCGGAACGTCACGGCCGCCACCAACACCATCGTGCAGTGGGCCTCCGTAGAGGAGTTGCGGCTTCGTACCACGGACAACGAAGTCCGTAAGCTGAATGCGGCTCCAGAGGGAGTATCAGAAGTTTTGCCGCGAAGTCGAGGCCTTTAAGGCCATCCGATCAGAGGTTCCGTCCGGGCACATGCCCATGGATGTCGGCGTGTCTGAGGCGCCCACGGAGCAGTCCAGCATTGTGTCCCAGATCGGGGCCATGCTCGACGTCCGGTTCGAGGTGCTGGAGAAGGACGAGAGACTGCTCCTGCCAGTCCGGCCAGCGAGCTGTCGCCCACCTCTGCAGCGCGGCAGGCGGGGGATGACCTCGGAGGACACCTATGCCCCGTTCCTGACGAGGCCAAAGAGAAAGGCCGCTGCCCGAGCTGCGGTAGCGCAGCAGTCCGTCGCTGCATGGCAGGGAGGTTGTGGTTTATTCAGATTGAACACCAACGCGAGGACGCGTGACGCTGTCAGAATGGCCGTGTCGGAGAACGTCCACCTTGATGATTACAAGACCGTTAAAATTTCAATCCTATAATCGATTTGATTTCTTATTTTAGTTCCAACTCGATTGTAAAGATGGCGTGATAATCGTTACTTTTAGTTCTTTTTAACTGACAGTAACCGGAAGCCAGTGTAATTCCCTTTTAACTTCATGGTGGCAGCACTAGTACTAACTAGTAGTCACTAACCTAAAGTTTAAATTCTTTTTAATGGTAGTATTGGCTTGCCGGACGTCGTTAAAATTAATTAAAATAAGAAAGAGGACGTCCGTTCATTTTTGATTTTAATTTGAGGGGCAACACTATTGCATATCTAAACGGAAGTCAGTTTAGTTTCTTTTTTTGAGAATATAACCCATTTTGCGGACATTCTATTTCCAATCACCGACGAGGGAATACATCCAGCGATATCACGCTCATCTCCATTTTGAAACGGAATTAGAACGAGAGATCTCCTGTTTAAACCACAAACTCATGCAATTAATTCAAATTCATTAAAATAAGGAAGAGATGTAGTGTATGTGAATATGATACTTAAAAGAACGATCGTCTCATGCCCACACGCCGCTTACCTGGGTAGCGGCGAGTGGGGGCCTCTCCCTATAAAAGGGCATACAGCCCGCCCGCCGGGGCACTTCATTGGTGGACACGGAGCGGGACGGACGTGCGAGTGACGTCAGAGCAGTGAGCCGATATCATGTAATAAGCAAACAGTACAAGACCCAAGGCGAGAATCGAACCCACGACCTCCGTGTTTTTATACTCGAGCGGCTTTGCAACTGTTCCAAGGCGGCGGTTTTTCAAAAAATGTTTGACAGGTTTTGCAACGTTAATCGTCTGTAATAAACACAAAGGCTTGTATGCATATAAGGTAAACTAAACCTTGACGACCGATTCGGTGTAATGGTGGAAAAGTTGGCGGATACGCAAGGGAATACGGTGCTTACAGTACAAACATTTGTGTGCTTGAACATGTTTGTTTGTTTGCGTCTGAATGTTGCCTGCGTAAGCTTTGTCGTTAAAGTCGATATTTTGACAGATTGAGAGCTCTACCAGTCATGCTGTAGGTTGTCGCTTGGCAAAATTTTTATCTCAACATCAAGGCTAATAAAACACAACTATGTAGTTTGTTTGTTTGGTTTGGGTGTTTGTTACTTATTATTTTAGTGTCAATGGGCAGTAGTAGTCACTTATTATCAGATGTCAGTAGCCCGTTTTCCTACACCAAAATATGTAAAAAGTAAATGTGAATCCCTTGCCGATTATATAGCTGTGTCTGTCTAGAATTTAGATGGTGCTGTTTTAAAAATCTTTACTTGTATTATAAATGCAAAAGTTATTTCTGTCTTCCTGGACTATATACTCGTACCTTGAGAGTTAGGCCTCGGTCTCGAATTTCGCGGACAGCGGGGCGGCAGCGGCAGCGGCTAGATGTTTTGTATGGAAATTCCATAATGGAATCCCATAGACCTGTTCTCGAATACAGCGGAGCGGGAGCGGGTGCGGCAGCGCACGCAGGCGCACTGTGGATCACAGCTTGACAGTATCGTATCTCTTGACAGTCCGCGGCAAGCGGTCACCGCAGTGCACCGCCGCTGCTGCCGCCGCCCCGCTGCCGCGAAATTCAAGGCCGAAGTCTCAGAGACAACGTGCATCTCATGATAATGCTCAATTCCCATGTAAACAGATAAATGTAAAAGTCGGCATTATTAATAATGATTATAATAATTATCTTTTGCCAATTCCTAGTAATGGACACTGCAGTAATCACTTCACTCCATTACATACGCGTTCTTAACCCAATTAGCGATAATACCAGTTGCCGCGGTCCAGCGGAATTGCCTGCGAACTGCGGGTTTTAGCGCAGGAATTCGCAGGAATTGGAGCTCCTATGAGTTTGCAGAAATGGACTTGTGCAAATACAAATGCGAACGAGGACTCGTTGAATATTGGGAATAAAACTATTAAGCTTAGACTTTTCCTTACATGGTTTCATTTTTGAATTGTTCATAATTTTGTACTATGTGGTATAATGTCGTATACGTATACGTCTTCACTAAATGCAATGCAATTTTTATTTTAAGCGACTTACCAACAACATCTATGTATAACATGATGAAACGCAGCTTATAGTTTGGTTGACTTTGGCAATTTAATCACTAATATAGTATGCATATTTGGCACATGTTTATTAGTACTGTAACCAATTGTATTGCGCCCTTGTGTGCGATACTTTACGACAAGGCGTTTGTTATATTACCTCCCACCAAACTTTTATAATTTTCCCCTTCACGCCAAAAAGGGATGAGCCGATACCCGCCTTGTGGCAATTGATCGGCCCACAAAACGAAATATTCCAGACTACACAGTCATAAAGCTCATTTTCTATTCAGCATCTTTTGTTTCAGCAAACCGCAACCAAAGACCGTATAACGGACCCTGCAGAACAGCTCCGACTTCTCTCGACAGCTCGATCCAACATTCGATTAGAGATTTTGGCTCATGAAGGAACGTTTGGTAGGGTGTATAAAGGCGTTTTCAAGAAGGGAGACACTTACGAAGAGGTCATTGTGAAGACTGTATCAGGTGAGAATTTTTGTAACTTTCTTTCTAAATAAAATTGTAATTGTTTCGTTGGATTCACTTCTCGATGATGCATTTGACCACCGAGTCGTTAATCTAGAACAGTACATGTGTAATCACTACTTGCATTTGAGAAGCGAAATAGTCCATTGAGCATACAATATATATTTTTGAGGATAATGCTTTTCAGTACCACACCCGTAGGCTAACGACACTTACGACCGTATGTGGTACTCAGAACAAAAGACGTTCGTCTCCACTACCCACTAAACTGCCCTGTCTTTTCATTCACACTCAGAAGGAATGAGCCGGTGGTGCCCGCCTTTTGGCGATTGGCTTACCTATTGAGGAGATGTTACCTGCGTTAATACTGGTAAAACTTTTTTATACAGAGGCAGCATCAGCAATGCAGGCAGCGTTACTAGTAGCAGAGGGTCTTAGGCTATATGGCCTGGCTCACGCAAACGTGCTGTCCCCTATGGCAGCGTGTGCCGAAGAGGCCCGGAGGCCGTTACTAGTCTATTGTTGTGCTTCTCACTCTTCTAATCTCAAGAGGTAACCGTACTTTTTGTACACATAGTATGTATTCTACATATTATTATATAGTCACTTTCAAATTATTTTAACATCCCGTCTATAATTGCCAATTAATATCGAGGAGATTAAAGCTTTATTCTAGCAATATAATTAAAATTGTAACAATGTTAAGGCTACTTTCTCCACTGTGAGATAAGTTCCTGATAATGTATTTTGACACCTATTAATAATGCTGTTAGATTTTATTCATTAAAAGTGGACAATCTTTCATAACTTTGCTTACGCGGTGTAGGGTTCCAAACAAATTGAGAATAGCGGTTCAGCGCCATCTGTCATCGGTCTATAGAACTGTTTATGACCTGCAAGTAAAATAACTCTTTCCTAGCAAAACCAGATGTCACCACCGGTACTTTATTTTCTGTTTCAATTGTCCCATTCAATAGGTTCCTCACATCATGTCGATTGGGACACCAAGCCGCCCCTGCGACCAGAGAACTGGTTGACTTAGGAGCCCAGGCAGCTTGTGGTCTTTCCTATCTGCACGTTCAACGCTTGATACACGCCGACGTCGCAGCCAGAAACTGTGTGTAAGTTCCGTGTGTTTAGTATTGGAAGAATTTAATGTTGGAAGAAGCTCCTTCAACTTCTACCTTTATCTACGCTTCAGCTTGTAACCAAACTCTATTTGACTAGCGGCGGTATTTTTTATTACTCAGACGTTCATTGTGTAACTTTTATTCTCTTCCAGCAATACTAAACTTGTGTTAGTTTGCTGCCTATTCAAGTGGACAAGGTGTCACTTTTTCTGATCTCATAAAAAAGATGGTTGAAGAAATACCTTTGTGCTAAGATCTAAATGTGAGGTTTTCAATTCTTGTAACTAACTTTAATACAAGTTTTTTTATGGATTTTCCTAGAAAAAAATTTGATGGGTAGGCTCACTATATAGGATTTTGATATAACATAGTGTTCGTTTAGCATCGATCTGCTTATTATTGTTCAAATATTATGTATGTAGGTATCGAACTAATAACGTGACCATCTACTAGTTAAAATAATTACATACAGGGTTGACGAGAAATTGAGACTGAAAGTGACGGACAACGGTCTGTCCCGAGATCTATTCCCGGACGACTACCACTGCCTGGGTGACAACGAGAACAGGCCGGTCAAGTGGATGGCGCCAGAAGCACTCCTACAGAACCAGTACACCACTGCTACTGACGTGGTAAGATTGTGTGGTTAACTATTATTTAGGGCGGGAACTGTATGAAGCGGGACCCGCGCGCGGTTTGTTATACATTGCCGGCTTAGTATAGGGCGTGCGCGACGCAATGTTTTAAATGGATTGGATGACAGCAATGGATTACTAACCGCGTGCGGGTCCCGCTCCACACAGTTTCCGCCCTTATGCAAGGATCAAGTATAATTGTATAGCCTGACCAAGAAAATAAAAACCCTGCTCTGGAGGCGCCACTTAGCTATGGTTATAGCAACACTTGGTTGCTTTGGTTATGCTTATTGTTAACTCACAAATAACTCACAATATTCAAGTAACAAGGCACGGTTGACAATTGACATCACACTTTGACAGACAGCAATAAGGAATGGCATTTTTTTTTATTTGTTTTTTGCCATTTGAAGAAATTAGTTAGAATAATTTTTCGCAATATGGCAATTTTTATTTTAATGGTCGGGCTATTTATGTGTTGGCTGCACATTCATTTATGAATCTTGAGTTGTAGAGATTTCAGTTTCGTAATGTTGTTTTTATTGACACGAAACTGGCATAAAATGCAAGATTTCTTTTTTGTTAAAATTGTTACAACATTATTAACATACAATGTAGTGTTGTCTTTCTTTCTTTCTTTCTAGTGTTATGATTACAGTGGTAGGTATGAATTAAAATGTAAAGATATCTCAAGTACATTTGAGGACCCTTTGGCGTTTAATAACAAAAGTATAGCTACCTATAAATAAAGGCATAAAATTATTTCCACATCCACGATATTATTTACATGTGAGCCTGCAAAGTACCTACCCTATACCTGTATCCTAAACCTTTTTTGTACCCTTATTTAGCTTTAATCTATGATATAGCGTATTTATTAGATGTAACAATTTTTTTATTTGTTCCCAACAGTGGTCATTAGGTATAACTTTATGGGAGCTGGCGACGCTTGGAGCTGCTCCTCTAGCTGAACTGGACGCCGCGGACGTGGGAGCTTTTCTAAGTGGGGGGTACAGGCCTTCGCAGCCCCACAACTGTCCTGATGAACTGTAAGTGAACATATTTAACCTAAAATTAAAAAAAAATTATGGGCAGAATGTGTTAGGCTTGTTCAATGCCTCTTGTGCTGGCCTACCTCCAGTGTCACTGTGATGTGTCATTTCTGGGACATCCTGTATACAAATTGAGGCAATTGCATAAAATTTTATAATCTGCAGCTCTGCCGAAATAATAATAATCGCCTATTACTCGTACTATACCACAACCACGTAGGACCTTCTTTTAATTAAATAGATAAAATTGTTTTATTATTTTGTAATCTCTGATCTCTTTTCCAATAGGTACGGCCTAATGTCTTGGTGCTGGACATCATCCCCGTCTGCCAGGCCAACAGCTCCTCAACTCTTAGCAGCTCTCCACGATTTCAGACAAGCTCTTAGTACGTACATTTAGTCATACCTTTCACATGGAACTTACAAAATAAATCTTGTCAAATTATAACGTTATGCTCGATTTAGACCTATGCGTATCTATAGGCACTCGATTTAATAAAATTATAACTTCTTACTTGAACTCTTTTAATAAAAATTATGTTTATCATAATTATTATAAACTTGTCGGCTTTGCACAGGAGGTGTACGAAATGTACAAACCCTGTCCTAATAATAAACAATTATTAAATATGGTGCCATCGTTATTAAGATTTTCCGGCTCGTCGGGGGAAGTACCACCCTCTCACATAACACCAGCATGAAATAATAGTGACTACTATTGTGTTTCGTCTGGTTTGTGAGAGTGCTGAAGGCCCACACCCCTATACCCCCATAGGCCGGCAACGCATCAGCGATCCCTCTGGTGTTGCAGATGTAAATGGGCGGCGGTGATTGCTTACCATCAGGCGACCCGCTGGCTCGTTTGCCACCTATGACATAAAAAAATACACTTTGGCGAGTGATTCATATTTTTATAGCTATCCATCTGATAGCCAAAGCCTACGAGGGAAAATTTTATTGACACAAGGTATATTCTGATGCCCAAAATATTTAAAATTAGCAACGTCCCAAATGCAAACACCCTAAAGGGATCAAATAGAACTTAAATATAATTATTCATTTTTGTAGTTTCGTCTAATCCCGGTATCGGTTGCAACTAAACTTTGGGGTGCAACCGATACCGGTATCCGATGAAACTATCGATCAGTATCCGTTGCAATTAAGGACGGATACCGGGATCAGACGCGACTACCCCAAAATAAGTGCTTAAGCTACTTGCTTTGGAGTCATCAGTTGTTAAAAATTCAAGTTGTTAAGATGTCTTAAATACTGGCAAAGTAAGCAGCACTTTAACTTACCTACCTTGATCTATCTAAAAGCCTTAATTGAAATAGAAATCTACATGAACACAAAGCTGAAATTTGCTAGTGGAAATTATTACATTATTCCTTAATGATAAACATAATTTTTCAATTACTGTTTTCTTCAATAGACAGTATTTCCTCCACTTTTAATATGATTGTATTGTATTATCCGAAACTATGAATACTAAAATCAATAAACTTTAAACTTGCATTTATCTTTATTGGCACTATTTTCTTTACGAAATAAGTAACGATACCAAAGTGCCTACCAAAAAACGCAAATTATGTTGGTATACATAATTTAGAATATTTTCATTTTCAAGTTAATTTATTCCAACGATACACGCGTATAATTTAATACAATGAGATATTGATTATTTTATAACCGATAATTAGCACTGAATCTGTATTTTGTAATAAAAGGTGATATTTATAATAAAGATAAGATTGTCTTACTTATTAATTGAGTTAGGAAGGAAGCTAGATGAACTTTGATATTTACTGTATGATACAAGAATTCTTAGAATTCTCGTTGTAAAATACTGAAGTGAAATTAAATTCGTATTCAAAGTTATCATAACTCGACTAGGGTTAATAATTGCAAAGGAGAAACAATATAGTCAATTTTAATATACGTTTTAGGTTGAAATAGGGATGTACTTATAACGGTTTATTCCCGCCTGCCCCCAACCCAAAACTCTGAAAATCTTTCAATAAATAAATATAAATAAATAAATAAATATTTCTGGACATTATTCACACAGCGCCATCTAGCCCCAAACTAAGCATCAGCTTGTGCTATGGGTGCTAGACAACGGATAAACATTACTTATATACTTTTTTTTTTGTAAATAAATACATATTATACATAGAAACACCCAGACCGATACAAACAGACATGTTCATGCACACAAATGTTTGTACCGTGCGGGGATCGAACCCGCGACCTCCGGTGTAATAGCCGACTTCTCGACCATTACACCAAATGGCTCGTCAATAGAAAAACTATAGGTGAAACTAAATACTTGAATAACAAGTTGTTTGAAAGAAAAACTTTTTAAATTTTTAAATCGCAAAGTTATTTCTTATCCCTGTTTAAACACAAAATTGAAGTGTTGTAAATGTAATGATTTCGGGTCAGGTTTAAATTTCAAAATTAAACCGACTTCAAAAAAAAAAAACCTAAAAACACTGAAAAGCAAAAAATAATTTTAATAAGACATTCATCAAATGCGCTTATTGTCTAAGCCTATTAATAACATTAAATTGTATTTACGTGCTAGGTAGGTACCTACTAATCTGTTTGAAGTCGGTGCCAAGCCAAATAGTAGGTACCCAGACTACGTACCTACGTCCGCGGATTATTTGTAACCCTGTATAATACATAAATTATTAGGTATGTATCATTTTTCATTACCTTTGGCTTGGCACCGACTTCAAACAGATTAGTAGGTACCTACCTAGCACGTAAATACAATTTAATGTTATTAATAGGCTTAGACAATAAGCGCATTTGATGAATGTCTTATTAAAATTATTTTTTGCTTTTCAGTGTTTTTAGGTTTTTTTTTTTGTTTTTTTTTTGAAGTCGGTTTAATTTTTTTTTAAAAAAGTTTGTTTATTTTTCTATTTTTAGTGTGAATAATACGTAGGAGTGAGTAAAACTCTCTCATAATATTGATAACAAAAATACGAGTAAAATAGTAGAATTGTATTATTTGACAATATTAGGTATTCATTAAGTGTTCAGCACTATTCAGTAGACCAACTAAAGATGCAGCCCGCAAGAGGGACATAAGAATTAAGAAGTCGTACCCTTTAGCTTCCATCATCATAGTTGTACCTTCCATCATCAGCTTAGCTGCAAAAGTACATGAAATACAACTAACGGTCCACATATTCCTACAACACTGAAATAATTATCCCCTAACTCCTAACCGTTAAGGAGTTGTACCTTCCATCATCAGCTTAGCTGCAAAAGTACATGAAATACAAATAACGGTCCACATATTCTTACAATACTGAAAGAATTATCCCCTAACTCCTAACCGTTAAGGAGTTGTACCTTCCATCATCAGCTAATCAACATAAAGTGATGTCTATAGGACGCAAAAACTTAAATGGCTTCAGAAAAAACAAGTAACGCGTAGTGTGCGCCTATAAAATTTGAGGTTTGCCCTTGATTTTCCCGGGATCCCATCATCAGATCCTGACATGGTGACAATGGGACCACCTCGGAACTATGCACTTTCAAATAAAAAAAGAATTATTTAAATCGGTCCACAATTGACGGAGAAATCGACGGACATACATAAAAAAAAAAAAAAAAAAAAAAAAAAATACATACAGTCGAACATAGAACCTCCTCCTTTTTTGAAGTCGGTTAAAAATGCAGAATATACGCGAGTTTTAATCCGTTTAAAGTTGTTTTATTATTTTAATGTTGTAAATGTATTTAAACGAACATTATAATAGAAGGAGCCCACGTCACTATTTCGCAAATAGCGACTCATAAAAAAAAAACCTTTGCCATCATTCGCCCTAGAACTTAAACCAACTGTTTAAATACAGAAAATAAATTTCGTAATAATAAATAATCTTATTTGTAAATATTTAATAGGGAAATGACCGTAGAACCCAACTAATCTAAGTTGTACATACGAAGTCGATGCGAAAGGAATTTAATTTGAATGATAAAGCGATACAGCTTTGATAATTTAATTATATTATCGATGTTATAGATAATGTTATTTGTAATCTAGGTTAGAGTTCCTGAGGACATTCTAAGTCCGTCCAGGCCCACAAAAGGATCAACACCAAAGCAGTAGTTAGTCGCGGTACTGTCGATGAAATGGCTTTGACGAACCATCGTGAGTATAACTTTAGAGAGAGACAGCGAAAGTAATTTTAAAGTAGGCGACGCAAGAGTGATGCCTCTATACGTGCCGGCAAAATTCTTAACAATCGGTCGACGGAGTGGGGGAAAGTTCGCGCATGTGTACTTGCGCATGATCACTAGCGCGAGCGAATCTCCCGATGCTCGCGATCGCTATTAGTCAGAGGTATGCTTCTGACCAATAGCGCGCAGGCATCTCAAAATTCGTGTTTTGCGCAATCCCCATCCGATTTCAAGATGTTTGCCGGGACCTCTACCAGCGTCCATAGGCGACGGTAACCGGTTACCACCAAGCATTTGAACGCCACCCTCGTTGCTACGAGGCACCTTCGTTAAAAAGAGCAAAATTGTATACGGAAATAAAAATGAAATTATTTGTTTTAAAAACTTCGTAGTTACTATTGTTATAAAATATAAGTATCGAATCGCAGCGTTTAACTTTGGGTAAAACACTATAACATAATATTTGTCAATGAATCTTTGCGAAGGTTGACAAATTCTGTCAAAAGGACTCCTTTCAACTTTCTACAGATCCAAGACGGAAATAGATTCGAGTTGTGTACCCTTTAATATAATAATGCATTTAAACTATCTTCATATAGGTACATGTTCACAATCGCGACAAATCTATAAAATAACATTGTATATTTTAACATCCATACGCGTAGGTACGGACGGCAGCAGATTTGTCAAAAATAAGTATCAGCAGCAGATCTGTCAAAAATAAAAAGTAATCTGTCAGAAAATCTCAATTGAAAGAGAACTCTATGTGACGTGAATAAAGCTGAAAATTGGTTTTAGAAATTTGACAGATTAGGGTAGTCTGTACGCAATGCAACTTGAGCTGTTACCAAATACATTTTTCTACATTGAAAAAGATTTTATAGTTATGTGATGTTTCCTTGAAGCCAAGTTTCGAACGACGACCGCGAAAAAGAAATATTTGTCTATTATACCACAATTATAAATAGAGAAACATAATTATATTATGAAATGCATATTGGAGTATAACATAAGTATTAATATTTATTTATTTATTACCAAAATGTGTCATAACAATATATTCATGTTTAGTCGTTTGTGTTTCGTTTTACATAGTTTTAAAACAGCAGGTACTTACCAATATAAATACTCAATCTTGTAAAATATGATGAAAGATGAGGACTTTTAACTTAGCAAAACCTGAACACACCTTCACCAATCAGTTCAGCAAACTGACGATAGATGGTGCTGTATAGAAGTTTCGAAATATTATGGAATTTTGAATCGCGCAATCAAAGTATGAATGATTGCGATCCTTGAGCAGTCGATCTGGCTCAAAGGAAAATCTTTCACTTATTGTGGAATAAGATTTCTTAAAATTAATTGTTTTACATAGATACAATCATTTGAATAGGTATGGTTAGGTAGTGAATTTCATGTCAACCTCTACATTTGCAGCGGATTGTACCAATAATGACTCAGTGCAATAATCATTATATTTTTTATTAAATAACATACTGATTACTGATGAACTAATTATTGAACTAATGCCATGACAGGATATACGCAAGATATCACTCAGAAATATTTAGTGATTTTCACACTTACAGAATAATGTTATTGTAAGTTATATTTATTTTTCCTATTTTCAGTGACTGATCGTATAATAGAAAGTTATTAAATCAAAAGTAATGTAACTTATTATTACAATGATGGACGAGTAAAAAATATATTTTATTCGCCCATGATTACAATGTAATTTGTATAGGTAGATGGAGATGGAGAGTCGCTAGATTAAAATATTAGCAGAATATGTGACATTTGTGAAGTAAAAAGTAGCTAGGTATGGTATATTATAACCCTTTTTTGGTTTCTCTTCACAACAAAACTTTTAACCAGAGACAAAACCAAATGTCCTTCATGTTTTATACTCAACTAATATTTTGACAGTCATTTTAATTAAATATGAAGCCAAAATTAATGCAGCTAATTAAACGCAATTCATTTTAAATTTGAAATACACCATGTATATGCTATTTGTAAAATGTATTTATGAAGCGTTATGGATTATACAGGGTGTTTTACTCTTAGGCATGATATGCATCTTATAGAGTTGATTTATAATAAATAAGTTTCGCTTCAATATTAGCATGTAATTTAATTAATGGACATTATCCATTTTGGTCCAAATGTGAAGGTAGTCGCCTACAAACAAGTGTTTATTTTCCTATTACATTAAAACTGTTTGTCTGATGTACCAATTAATAATTATTGGAATCATAAATAGGTGATAAAAAAAATAAAAAAAAATTTACCCTTTACATTAAATTGTTGCCTTATAAAATGTTCAGACGGATATACTATGTAAGAACGTTGGTTTGTTGGTTTGTTGTTGTATGTTGGTTTTTGTAGTCAACACTTACACATTTGGGCCAAAAACGCGGAAAATGTCCTTAGAACGAGATTTATATAATGTAGTATCGAATCGTGCTGAATCGGTTTCATAATTATGTTTGACGCTAATCGAATGACCAATATGACACTTGAAATATAAGTAATGAAAAATATATAAATCTTATAAATGTTTAAGGCGGTGTATAAACTTCATAAAGCACTATTATTTATAAAACACCCTATATTAAATAACCATTAAATTGGATATTTGTGTTTGACGCTAAAATGACCAAACGATATTGTTTAAATGAAAGTGATAAGAGTAAAAATATTATTTCTATGTATTAAAGTGACTATGTAATATTTAATATATTCTTTAAAGTTGTCGTAATTTCTGAAAGCGTCACGATGGAACTGTGGAGTAAATGTCCAAGACGGTGACAGCTGTTTACAAGTTTAGAATAATATTATTCTCGTTATCTGTATTTTGCGCAAAATATGCATTTTTATTTGATTTTCATTGTTTATCATAATAGTGTTGTTTTTAAACTCCCTTAGGCCTTTGACTTGGCTATTTTATGGAGAATGCCATATTACGAATACCTTAGCCACGGAATAGTTAACGTGTCTTCTTACTGAAGTATATTATGAAAATCGATGTAGGATTTTCGATCACCAATCCAAGTACTGAAAACAATATAACTTAACATACATAGTTAAAGCATATAATTGTATTAGTCTAATTTAATAATTTGTTAATATTTTTTCACAGGTTTTATACACACTGGTTGGTTAGTTACAGGTTAATTTTTATTTGTGTTTATATAGCCATCTTCTCGTGGTAGTTACTAAATCTAAGGTATTTTGTTAAAGTTTTATTTTCTACCGTGTATACTAAATGTTACTTTAAGTAAATGAAAATAAGTGTGAATTTGTAAAAATCGTCGTGTAAGACTTTGAGTGCCAGATGAATGTGATTGTATGTTAAATGTTTAACGGTGTTTAAATAAATAAATGTTAATGTAAGTTTACTGGTTAACATAGTCATAAGTGAGTGTACGTAACAAGTATGTACTCGATATAGCTTCATGATTATAAGGAACGAAATAAAACGTTATTTTACAATAATTCGTGTTTAATTTATTTCATTATTTCACTAAAAATACTTACAACACCCCGTCTTAAGTCAGATTTCACATAAAAAAATCGTCCTGTTTCTGTCAGGCAAAGAAGTATTTATAGTCCTATATATAATAAAAAAAAGACACGTCAATCGGTGTTTATTGAATTCCGAACTTATTCCGAAAAAAATAATGTCACGGTACTTTTTTTTGTTTTATGATTAAAATAGTCCTAAAGATCATATTATAAGATCTTCAATTAGTCCAGTACTGTTCCGAAATTCAAGTTAATCATACGATTAACAAAATCAGTCGTGTTTCCAGAGTACTTTCTTTAGGTCGCAAGAAAACGTTACGAAATAATAAATTACTGAAAATTATTCGTAAACATTCTACCCTGTTAACTTTAAATCTTCAACCAAATACCAGATTTTACAAGCACAATAAACATGTTCACAGGGGGTCCTATCGAATAGAAACAAAAACATAGTTCGTATATAGGTCGGGTGAAACAGCGGCCGTCACGTAACGGATACAAGTGAAAACTTTCAGTGCGACGGTCACGGGCAATAAATCAGCCTGTTAATGGTCGGCCACTCCTTTAAGGCTTTTTATTTATCATTTTGTTCACGGCCAACTTGGAGTTTGTTAAAAAGTTAGTTGGCATGTGTGTTGTAGTATTTTTTCTTTTCGTTTTACTGATAGAAAAGATCTGATTTTGGATTTGTTGTGACTTGCTTTTTGATTGCTGCTGATTTGTTCACTACAGAAATTCTTGTTGTGCTATGCACTAATAAAAAAGTACACGACTAAACAAAAAAGTACAAAACTGACAATGTGTCGACATAATATTCATACAGTATTTTTATCGTTTTGTAACAGCATGTGAACAAAAAATATAGTCACGTTTTTAAATTAAATTTTACACAAAATATAAATAAATAGCACAATTTTCAACATGCAAACTTGTGCTGTAGAAAAAGTGGTACAGGACCCGGGAAACTTGTTGGCTATCAGGTCGGGATTATGCAGAATACGAATTTTGCTATGCCTGCGCGCTATTGGTCAGAAGCATACCTCTGACCAATTTGCACATGTGCGAATTTCCACCACTCCGTCGACCGAACGGAATCACTAATACTGAAACTGCTTCAAAAATTGTTCAGTCATACATGTATTATTATGTAAGCTCACACGCTGAAGTACTCTCACTTTGTCAACAATTAATTAATTGAGGTAAGTTTGTGACATATTTTCTTAAAATATAGACACAAAATGCGTAAAGAAAAACAGTTATTTAAGACAGACAGTTATTCCATACAATTGCACCAATGACTTGATTGCCAAATTATAACACATCTATTATCTATAGTATGACAGGAAATGCGAGGGAAATATTTAAACCCCAAATAGTTCATGCCTTCGTAAAACAAAATACCTAAGTATAAATCAATAAAAACTCTGCTAAATATCTGTCAATAACCTTAGTCGAAACATGAAAATCCGCGTAACGTGCGGGCACTCTTTCCTTCACAGTACCTATTTCGTGCACTCGTTCAAGTATGACTCAAATTGTAATCGCGTACAATTTGAGTTTCGGGCGTAAACGGTCGCTCAGCACACGGCATTTTTAGGTAGTTCATGCATACATAAATTATTAGGATAATTATGAAAAAAATTAATGATATTTTTTTTATAGCGAATTGGACTCTAAAGCGGATTCTGAACACTCTCCTTAAATATGTCCCTCGGGTTACCTAACACCCTGTATATTATAAAAGAAAGTCGTGTTTGTTACAACACTTATAACTCGAGAACGGCTGGACCGATTGCCATGGTTTTAGATTTGTTGGATTTGTTTCCGTCCCGAATAGCAGAATACATCTTAAAAAAGAAAGGATTTTGATTCCCACGGGAACGGGAACCACGCGGGTGAAAACGCGGGCGGCCGCTAGTTGTTATTAAAATTTGACTTTGTAAAAGTTCATTAAGATTGCTCATAGGAAGTTTTACCACGACCAACAGGTGTCATATAGCGTAATGAATATGGTGGGAAAGTTTTAGAGCGACCGTTGAACAATAAATCAGCTACGTTAATGGTCAGCCACTCGTATATAGATTTTATTTGTTGCTTTGTTCACAGCTCATTCAAAATATTGCACCCTTACAGCTGCTAAGTGACCTTATTGATTAATTAAACGTATAGAGTATTAAAAGAAGATTGAAAAATCGTATGTTGCGTTTTTTACCAAAAAGAAAAGCTAAGGTCTGAGGTCAGAAAAAAAAAGAGTCAATCAAATACATTGTGCACTATTTCCATAATACATATAAGCTGTTTGGGGTTATATGGAGCTGTGTAAAATAATATTTTATGTTTTTTTTATTACCTACTTGCCCACACTTCGCACGGCATTGTCGCAGAAAAAGCAAAATAATATAATTTATTATAGTTAGGCAAGGCAACATTCTTATATATACGCTGATAAACACACAGACGATGATTGAATTAAATTCTCTAATTTTACTGTCGTTTATTATTCCGTTAAGATAGCGGACGATGGATTAAAAAGGTGTGGTTCCTAATGAGTTCGGTTAATGAAGGTCGTATGCATGTTGACGACATAATAGGCTGTTATCACGACCTGTTAATAGCTACTTAGGGTTCGAGGACCTTAATGAAAATTGGGGAAATTGGGTCAGTATTATGAGTTACGACGAACAGTTCACAAAATGTTTACTAGTTAACAATTATATTTTAGAATGATAGCTACTCCCAGTTTTACGAGAAAAACTATAATTAATTAACTTACTTAATTTATCTCTTGCCCAAATATTGATTGGTATCATATTTTTCCCAGTTTTCCAGACACAGCATGACTTCATTTAATGCTAGCATATGAATTTTCATGGATATTTATCCAGAACCAAAAGGTTTAACGTGCTTTCCGAAGCTTGTTTATTTACGCAAAAGTTCAGTTTAGTATACGACGAGCAGCGCTAAATAAAATCCCATTTACCTTCCAATACTTTGAAAGCAATCAAGAGATAAAGTATAATACGAACTGCTCGTAAAAGATTCCTAAGACAAAACACCTCATTAACCTCTTTGAAGTGCAGCAAACCGCAAGCGCGCTTGGTGAAAATTTTAAAATTTCGATATCTTCCGTCCCTCTCCACAATAGTACTTGTACATAGAAAGTATTGCAACCCTGTATATAGTATAAACAGCCGGCGGGAGTCGGGGCGACAAAGTGGCAATATTCTATCTCGACGGGGCTTCTCAAACAAGGGGACATGAGAGGGACGGACTTATAAAAATACACGAAAGTGCGAAAAGGATGGCCGCAAGTTATTAATTGGAGAGAATTGACGGAAGTGCAAGCGGAGTCGTGTTTTTGACAAATTTCGCTTTGATACGGCGATTACTTTCACCTCAACGCTTGGAGGGTCAGCTCTTAATAATGTCTTCGGTGAGTAAAAAGAACAAAAAAATTCATGATAAATTGTGTAACGTCGGGCTATTACGGTGGGAGGATACTTAGATGTCACTACACCTTCTTCAGATATATTTTTTCTATCCATCATTTGTCGAGCACTTTAAAACGATCTAATTGGGGCACGCTAGAACACAAGACTCTTCAGATATTTGAGTCCAAACCAAGACAGTGGGATTATTTTTAGAAAAGCATAATTTTTTACTCCTCTATACTATACACCATAATTATGTTGTGGTAACAACCGAAGAATATAAACGGCATTACTATTCGCTAAAGAAGCCGTAAAGGCGGACACACACAGTGATTACGCCGACACAACTGCTCATAAAGCGGTCTTTATGACCGCACCAGCAGTGGCGTTTACGGCAACCGCAGGTCTGCCCCCGGCTTAATACCGGTGACGATTTGAGGTGTTGGGATAGCGTTTATTAACCATTTAAGTCAAAGGGCTCTCAAATTATCAACGATTAATTGGAACTATTGTCTACAAGCACTATAATTTAATCAGTAATGAGATTGGATATAAGAAACGCAAAATAAATGTAAATTCTTTTTTATTTGTTAATTTCTGTTCGTTAAAACGAACAGCGCTCCAAAGCAAATAAAAATCGCTTTACATCAAAATTTACAATTTCCCCACCCATAAAAACGGATTACCACAGCAACACGCCTACTGATGCGAAAATACCGGTAAAACTAAATAAAACACAACCCGTCACCCCGGCCAGTCCAATTTGGATTGAAATTAATTGAATTGCGATAGACAAAGGTATTTTTCGTTTGTGACATCGCTCGACCGAGCGGTAATCTGATTATTTCATTGCGAGTGAGTACTTCGATTAATGAAGTGCCGGTCCGATGGAAGATTTGTCGTGCCATACGAGGATTTAAAATGTGCATCAAATTTCGAACGTTATATGTTAAGAGGATTAAAAGGGGTTATTAAGTTCGGTTTATGGATTTGATAGGTTAACGAGTAGGCACTGGAAAACCTTTGTGGAAAAGATGATAATCTATAGTAAGTAACCCTATAAAGATATTGGCTCAAAGTCAGTTCCTGATCCTGATGAATAACCTTGTATTTCTGTGTTGGAGGATTCTGCCCTGTAGTGGAACATTAAATAGACTGAAAAATAACAGACTAGAAAATAGGCTTGAAGATAATTTTACTTATTATACTGTATAATAATGTTTACACATTGCGGCTCGTCCGGGGAAGTACCACCCTCTCTCACAGCGTGAAATAATAGTGACTACTATGTTTTTCGTCTGGTTTGTGAGAGTGCAGGAGGCCCACACCCCTCTCTTAAAAGGCCGGCAATGCATCAGCGATCCCTCTGGTGTTGCAGATGTCCATGGGCATCAGGCGACCAGCTGGCTCGTTTGCCCACTCTGGCATAAAAAAAAGATTGGAGTTTCTTCTAATGGAATATTAAGTATCCATTAAAGGACTGCTCACCATTTAGGAAAGTTGCATACCTATTTGTCACACGGTGTATAAAAAATATATTATAATACGAGCACAACTAAGTTCATCTAGATATCTAGAGCTCCATCGTAAATTAAAACCATTACCGTTCTTAAGACCGAAACTTTTATCAGACTATGCAGCGTTAAAATGCGAAAAGTTGTTAAGTGAATGAAATTACGGTCACAGATCCTTAAAATATAGGAAGACATAATCACAGTTTCTTTGTAAAAACTTATATGAGGATGCAGTCACGACCGCAAGACCCGATTATTGCACCTATACATCAGGCACACACACTTCTACAAGTCAAAGATTTATTTCCGTTCATTACTGACCGTATGAGTCTTTTGCGCCATTAAATAGGGCTTAACCAGTAAGTTCCCTGAGTTGGTTGTAAAAAAAGAAGAAAGTCGTCAGTTTATTTAATGTTCTATTTAACGCAAAGGTGTCCGTTAATGAAATAAGTACTGGTTGGTTATTCCCCACGGATAAGGTAACCACACATCCCACCTGATGGTAAGCGGCCACTGAGCTTAATCCATTAAGATAAACTTCACCAGGAATCGTTGCCAATGTGCCATCACACTGCAGACTCATCTGATCTTCGAGGTTTTCAGTTGTCTTCGAAAAACCCGACGCTTTGGCCGGACCCTTGATTTGAGTCCCCAAGTTTTTCTTTTACACCCAAATGATACTGTGTCTACTCTACTACCTATAATTAAGAATTTGTTTACATAAATAATGTAAACAAAAGTTCTTCGTTCAGTCTGATGATTGAACCCACGCAATTATTAGGCTTCGTTTAAAATATGCATCGACAGAAGTTACTGCACTATCCCATATACTGTGGACATACGCAATCTCTACACTTATCTCTGGAACAATCTCAACATTCCTTCTCACACCTTTGTTGTAACACGTGTCCTAAATGTTGCACATTAAGCTCGTGAAAACGCCGTAAACGCCTGCTCCTATACAATCCAATTTGGCACTCTTATCTTCACGAAATAGGACTCAAAGTTAAAAAAAAAATTATGGCGCGGTCCATTGCTCTAGTTTTTCCGCTTATGCCATGTCATATAAATCTTAGAGGAAAGGTTGCAGCCTAAAAAGTAGTACGTTGACGGAAAATATTTATGGTCCCAACTTAATTATAGAAGGATTCTTGAAATCCTTTAAGATGGTGTCCTATTATGTGTAATATAAAACATAATAACTGTTACATTTTTTAAAGGTAAAAATATGTTACGAATCATCATCATCATCACAGCGTATTCCCGATTGCATCCAGTATGGAGTTCAGGGTCCGCTTCGACTATGATCCTAGATTTGACAAGCTACGAACATACTTATTATTAGAAGTCGTTAGTCAGATATTTAACAGGAGCTTCTAGGATATTTTTGCCACGGTCTAAATCTTTTGCTTGGCTTGAAGTTCACATGATATAGCAAACTTTAGGGCTATTTACCAACCGGACACTGTATTGTAGCTATGCAGAACACTGCGTCATTTGGCAACTGAATTTGAATATAAAAAATTATACCTAAATTCGTCTTCTCTACGGGCCCTTAAAAATCTTGAAATTCTTCTTTTGCCTCTACCGGATACCTCCCAAAGGTCATTGCCCCGGACATAGTAAAATTTATGAGTGTACCTCGGTCACAACCCATCAATCCCGTTTAGCATCTAATAGACCATGTAACGCTCACGATGCACGTGCGATATTACACCCTATGCAGTCTGGGTAAGGTGCAAACGTTGCGGGGGTGGAAATGCATTTGTCACCTTGGGGCTGTTATTAACGTTCAAGACGAGTGACAAGAAGATGTAGTGTGGAAAGCACTTCCTCGGCAATTTGAACAAATTGATGCATTTTCTTGTGTAATAAGTTCAGCGTGTGGGTTTGCTTGTGACCTTATAATGTAAAATCCTGGTACTCACCGATTTGACACATTTAGCACTATTCGCACACATAACTACATTTCGAACTTTTAATAAAAAAGGAAATATTTTAATTCAGACATATTATAAACAGAACTATAGCGGTGCGATAGCAATCTCTGTTTTTGATTTTCATTTATTTTTTGTATTGATATTTTATAAACTGCAATTTGCATAAAAATGTAGATTGTCGCTAAATTATTTTAGCTAGCCCTATTACAGATGAAAAGACAATGTAATCGTTTCCTGGTATCAATAGTATATACAATCTATGCTGTTGTGACAGGATAGTGCTGTTTCATTAGGGTTCTTAATTATTAATTCATTTTCACATTACAAGCCTCTGACAACTAAAATCGAGATTAATAATTACATTTGATTAGAAACTGGCCCTTAGTTTTAATCAAAAATTCACAAGGAAATTTAATAATTAAAATAAACATCATAGCCTTCGTCAAGTTTATTAATTGTAACAAAGTTGACAACAGCCCGACTCGTTTCAAAGTAACAATTAAAGCTTCGGCTCTGTTTGTATACTTTGTTTTGGATCAAGTTGCAAAGAAATACACAGAGTGCAAAACTCTCTTTGAGAGTTCCGACGAATCACTGTTTCGATGCGAACTGTGTTTTCATTCTGTCTGGTTGTGATTATAAATGTTTTAGTTCAAGTTTGAAATAAATACGATT
Organism: Mecyna flavalis; assembly: GCA_949319885.1. NCBI lineage: Eukaryota > Metazoa > Arthropoda > Insecta > Lepidoptera > Crambidae > Mecyna > Mecyna flavalis. The sequence goes on from OX439426.1 coordinate 17,815,743, forward strand.
GTTATCCGGATATTTTGTCGAGCCAAAGGTCGAGAATTCGGCTGTTACACGAGGGGTCGCGGGTTCGATTCCCGCACGGTACAGACATTTTGTGTGCATGAACGTGTCTGATTGTATCGGTTTGGTGGGTGTTTCTATGTATAATAGTTATGTATGTATAATAATTATGTATGTATTTACAAAAAGTATATAAGTAATGTTTATCTGTTGTCTGGCACCCAGCGAATGCTTAGTGTGGGGCTAGATGGCGCTGTGTAATTAATGTCCAGAGATATTTATTTATTATTTAGATCCTATTGATCTAGTCCACCACATTGATCTGATCCCAAACTAAGTAGCAAACACTTGTTTAATATGTATTAGTAACAACTGAAGTACTAAAAATTAAATATACAAAAATAAAAGAAAATGTTTATCAGATGAATGGTTATTTTTTATACTAGGTATTTGGCAGACAGGCTCGCAGCCCACCTGAATATGGGAAGCGGTCACTGAGGCCTATTCCATTGAGGGACGTTTTGCCTGGAAACGTCCCTTTATGTGCTGCCAGACTGTATGCATGTGCTGTGTTCGGAGGGATTCCAACCCACGAAACCTGGCACACAAGTTAGGGCAGTCTTACTACCAAATACGGCACCAAGGCAAATCACATACATTGAATTGAGTCTTGATAAAACTCTTTAATAAAATATAATTGAAACAAAAATTAATTTTCCTGAAATTTCCTTTAACAATACCAGCGATTGCGCTAAACCTCACCTTATTCCATTATTAAAGCAACATTTTATTCATTGCCTTTCTGATTTGTGCGAGCCAAACAAAAAACGCTCGTACAAAAGTTGAGGGCACTTTAAAAGCGCGGAAAACTGGAAATGTGATCAAAAAATTGCGAACGTATTATTTTGGCATGAAAGCTCTCCGGATATGAAAGAGAGCAAAGCTTTAGCGCAGCTTCCGGACTTCGCTAGTGCCTCTCAAAGGCCACACGTGGAGCTTTTAGTTTCTTTGTGTTTTTGAATTTGAAACTGTTTTCTGTTATTTCCCGGATTTTTTAGACGATTTTTTTTCCGTTCGACTGGTGGTGGGTATCGTGTAGAGCCGATTCGATGCCACAGAAAATTTTAGAACGTTTGGTGTAGTGGAAAAATCATAGCTACAGTTTTGAATAAACATAGACATTTTTAAAGCCAAAACATAGAGTGACCCTCCTTACAGTTTTATTATGGACGTGTAGATTACTAATCGAATCTGTTTCGGCTTAGTGTTTCCACAATTCTGAATTCATCAGTAATACTACTATCTGCAAACATAATTGTAAGCACACCTTTGTGTACTATACTATATTTAAATAAATAAATATGTTATCCATCTCAAAGTCAAACGCCAACTTTATTTATTTAGTATAGGCTAGAAATTAATAATATGAATCTACCGCCTGCTTTGGAATGCTGTTTCCCTGTTTCAATCGGGAAGAATCCGGAAAGTAACACAACAGTTCCTTTTTTCAATCGCCAATATTTATTTAAATATCATCGTTTTCCAAAAAATATCACCACATTTTAACTCTTAGGAAAGAGAATGAATATTCTGTTAGGTCGATATAAAGGATACCGTGATTGCACAGCCTAAAGCGGCGAACAGAACAAGCCGCGATATATGACGTGAGTTGGCCAACGAACGACCAACGTCACACGTAAACAGGGTTTTTTCCGGTCTATAAAGTTAATGTGCAGGCTTTAGTTCGCAGTAACTGAGCCCCGGCGAATTTATGTTTCGATCCCGCCTAGAGGTGGTTTTCGAATAACACTAATTTTTAGGTAGTCATTGTTCAAATAGAAAAGATCAATTGATTTTGTGAATCCATCAGTCAATTCTAAAATATGTGAGCCAGTTTTAACATTGACAGTTAAGTTTGTAATATATAATTTATCTATCAAATAAGTGTCTTTTTTTAATTAAGAAAAGATGCAGCTTATATTTTGTCTGACAGATAAATATTTACCAACTTATCTGACATTATTGCAACTAGCCCTCGATGGCGTCAAAATTACCTGCGAGTTGTGACAGGAGCATAAAAAAACACCTCTACAGGAACCTGAAGGAACCAAAAAAAATAAAAATACTAATATTAAGCTACGCATTTAGGAAACAAAAGCTTATACCACGTAAAAAGGTAAACTAATTATTATGTAATTAGATAGAAATACGAGTGTATGTAAATTATTACATAAGGTACTCCTATGAAAAGTTACACAAAAAAGCGGGTCCGGCCGTTATGCCCCCATTCCGGTTTGCCCCCGGCCGGTATGCCCCCACAATTTTAAGTAAATTTGTTCCAGTTTGCCGTTAAACCGTGGGGGCACAGCGGCCGGGGGCAAACCGGAATGGGGGCATAACGGCCGGACCCAAAAAAGCGGGTCCGGCCGTTAGCCCCCATTCCGGTTTGCCCCCGCTACTCAACGGGTAATATCATTACCGTTAACAATACTCACATAACATTCAATATAAAAGCCAGTAGCTTATCATAGTGGCTCGGGTCTAAACACAATGGTTTAATGGTGGTGATGTTCTAATTCGAAATTGTTGTTTAATGAGTGTCCCTTGTGAAAATCAGATTTAACTTCAAATTGGTTGTTTGTAATTGAGTTATATTGTCTCGAATTTTTACTGGTGTCTAAAATAGTGCAGACTGACTGATGTTGACAAAACCAGTGATTTTCTTGAAACTAAATCTTTTAATAAAAATTAAAAAGTATAAAATGTATATCGTGATGACGTGTTTGTTTGTCATCATGCAGTTATTATTGAATGTTATCAGCGGATTGTACCACTGAAGCCTATATAAGAGTTTAGACGCGAAGTGGAACCCTTATGTAATAAAAAAATCATGTCACAGTACTCGTGTATCTTATCTATGTATAAGAAAGTGGTGTTTAGTGTTACACTATTTATAACTCGAGAACGGATGAACCGATTTAGCTGAAAATTGGTGGAGAGGTAGCTTAGAACTGGAGACGGACATGGGATAATTTTTATCTCGAAAATATGGGAGAAGGGGGAATAGTTGAAAAAGGAAATTACGCGCGGGCGAAACCGCGAGGGCGACCGCTAGTAATTTATAGTTCAAAGAATTCCACGTTGCGTTGGACACACAGAATAAAGTATTTTTTAATACGAACCCGGTTACTGTTCAGTGTTATAAGTGTTTTGTGTCGCAGTGTAATCAGTGAATTACAATTTCATAAGTGGCATTTGAGGGTGTCCGAAGAATCACAAGCTCATCCAAGCAGACTACGCTACGCGCAATTAGTCGGCTTGAAACCACAATCAACGACAGTAAGTAGTTTTTTTTATTATAAAGCTAATGCTACATACAAAAATAAAGATTTTTAAAGGTTATAATTTTTTTTGGGCCTTTTCTAAAAGTGCGATCCTACAACTCCCGTGTCATATCAGCTATTGCTTTAAATGGATAGTTCTAACAATGTGTACAATTATTTTTTGTTTACTTTAAGAAATCAATAAAATGTATGAAATCTTCGAACATTTATAATTTGGTTTAGAGCAACTTTCGTGCCATATTAACGATCTTACTTCAAATGGCTAGTTCTATGTTTTATATATCATTATCATTATTCATTATTTTTTCTTGGCCGACACTTTGAGAAAACGTCCAAAAATGTATGGAGCCTGAATGATCTCCTTTACATCCGAAGCAGTATAATAAAACATCAGAGTGATTTTGTGAATTGAAAATCTTACTCTCAGATAATGCTCAATCAAAATAGCATCAAAATGATGTACATTTTGTCGTCTATCAAATTACCAATAAATAATGTGATCGCTGGTTGAAACCAGAGACTATTGAGATTCCGTGCCGTGCCGTTTGAAGACGTAGCAACGTTTGATCTCCAATTGGAGGGTGTTCATAAGACAAGGGAGTGCGGCCCTTAAATCTGCGGTAAGTCCTTTTATATTTTTCTTATGTTGATTTTTCTGTTTATGTCAATAATCTTATAAAGAGGAAAGGTTCGATTGTTTGTTTGTTTGTATTGAATAGGCTCTGAAACTACTGAACTACTGAAAAATTCTATAACTGTTGGGAAGCTAAAGTGGAGTCATTTTAATAGGTAACATTTGACGTCTGTCAGTTTCTTAGCCTTCAGTCTGTAAAATTACTCTTATTAGTCATTATCACAATAAATATGTAATCGTAATTGAAAAGTTAAGCAATTGTGCAGTTCAAACAAAAAGAAAACTCTACAAGGTTACGTTGTTCAATTTTGATGAATGGTCAAATGTTACCTATTAATATGACTCAACCTTAGATCCTCTAGTGGATCGCAGGTGAAATCACGGAGGCGTTATTTGATATATTTAATTTGGAAACATGCTATTCTTTTAAAAAGACTTAGGTTTAGATTTATAAACACTTATTTTTATAATGACAAAATTTTTGTGTGTTCGTCGCTTACACGAAATATAATCAAATCATGTCTTCTTGTTTATTTGTCAACAGTTAAGACATAGCTAATACAAAAAGGTTATGCGTTTACCTCAATTTGATAGAAAACACGCCTAGTATATAGTTTCTATTATGCGGCCGCGTGATCCTGAGGTTAGGGCGCCTGTCCACCGACGCGGATCGAGGTAGCAGAGCAGAGAAATATTCTAAGCGGAGATGTTTTGCAATCTTGTTGCGCAGTTGCGCTGCCTCGCTCGGCGCCGGTGGACAGGCACCTTTCTTCGCCTAACTTCATGGCCCAACCCATCTCGTTATTGTCATCTCGCTCCGGCACCTAGCAACGGTACCTCGGCAAACTTTGCCGACATCAAATGACCTCCGACGCGCGTAAAACGAGCATTTGTTAATTGCGATCATATCTAACATCCGACGACAGTTATTGTATCCACGAAGATAGAGATAGAGAGAGGTCATAAAGTAATTTTATTTGATGGTTATGCTTTCTGTCCTCTGAGATTGAGATAACTGGGAGTTGCTTTTTCATAATAGTACATTTTTAACTTTCAAAAAACACAAGGATACCAACACAAGGAAAAACACAACCCACGTAAACGTTGAAAGTCAACGCATTTATAAAATATACAACTTGATTGCACAATCAGTACCGGGGTCGTCTTCTAAAGTTTCTGGGTTTGGTTAAGTAAAATGATCACCAATCTGCAATTGGTAATAAGCGCGGTGATTAAGCCAGTACCTATCATTTTACCGCTGTCTTGATTTTAATGATGTAAGCGGTTTCCCAACAGTGGGACATCAAATGGGCTAGTAATTGACTCCACCACCACAAAAAAACTTTTAAAAAATTAATCAAAATCACACTTTCAAAAAAGACTTGCAAGTGTATTTTTAATAAAAAATAATATTAAAGTAAAAGATGTCAGTGGTGAAAGAAAAAAGTCAGTTACTATGAAAACAAGGTTATATACACAACAACATCCCAAACTAATTTATATTACTTATTTATTTACTTCAAAATAGCTTTCGCACTGGGTCAAAACAATGGAATAATCACGATAATTGCCAGTGGTTTTAGCTCTCAAACGAAATGATGCTCTAAACCAAACGTTTATGGTGCAATTTCGTTTGTAGACGAGATAATTGTGTTGTTTACGAGAACTTGGTTAAAGTTTAATTGAATCGGGGTGTATAGCCGAGCTGGGAAGCGAACCGGGCCTCGATGGTGAGTTAACGACTTCGCCATGGGGACAGTTATTTACACGTCTGAGATTTCATTATCACTTTCTTCTTCGCTAAGGGATGTTATACAATGTCATAGATATAAAAAAGTTATTTCTAAAAAAAGCTCTTTAATAAATACGCGCTTCTATTATAACCTTAATAATTCGTAATCGAAACTATAAATCTGATGGTAAGCGGTCACCTATTCCATTGAGGGACACTTCACCAGGAAGCGTCGCTCAATTTGCTGCCAGGCTCATCTGATCTTCGAGCCTTAGATTTCAAGTGTACTAGTTGCCGGAACACAGCCCAAGCTGTTATGGCGGCAGCTTCCGCCTGTGGGGGTGGAAGCTAGCCAATCGAACTCGGAAAAAGTCCTACCACCAACCAGACCCAAGGCGGGAATCGAACCCAAGACCTCCGGGTTTTATACCCAAGCGACTTAGCCCCTGTTCCACGAAGGCGGTCAAAAATCTACCTACTCGTATTTAATATACCACTGCAAGGCAAAGTAAAGGAAAATCAAGTCATCGTTACAATTATGGGTGTTTATCACCACACTTGCCAAATGCAAATTGAAATTTTTGCTCAACCTGGAAATTGAAACCAGGAACCCAAAATCACAGCCCAGTACTCAAGCTACTAGACTGGAAATCACATCAACCCGTTGCTACATTAAGACGAGAAACACGGAGAAACAAAACACGCGTTTACAATAATTTTACTAAGTACGGGTAGCTAACCTGGTGAAATTCGTATCATTTACCTCTTAATATAAACCATATTAATTTAAACCCTAATTATGAATTAAGTATTTTTTCACAATTCATACATATTTTCTCAACGTTTAAACCTTCCCTGGACCTCCACGAATATTTCGAGACTAAAATTAGTCAAATCGCCGTTCTAGAGTTTTAGCGAGAGTAATGAACAGTAATTCATCTTTATATAGATATGGTTTTCATACATATTCAGAACGAAACATCGTCTCTAAAATACCGGAATATACATATAGGAAAACTAAACAATACGCACACAGCTAGTCACATTTTAATATGATATATTTGATAGTTCAACTGGAGTGGCTAAGTGGCTATCTAAACCTGCACTTTGAGAGCTGTTGTGGACCCGCAGTAATGATATTTACTCAGTCTCCCGACTCGGACGTTAAAACTACACATCTTTAATATAAATACAAAGTGGTTTTCAACCTTATCTGGTCTAAAATAAAGTTGGATTTCCCCATTTTGTATTGGACAGACCAAGTCACATAGCACTCAGCGGGCACTTTTAAAGATTTCTCAGAAAGTACATCCACGATTTACTTGTTTGAAATTCATTCTGACGGCTAGATTGTACCTTTAGAAATGAAATAAATCAACGACCTCTCAAAAATGTTAGTAAATATTGTGGGACTGACAAAAGTTTTATTTATTTGGAACTAGCTGTGTCAGTAGCTTCGCTTGCGTGAAGTTTGGAATTACAAATAAAGGGGTCTGATGGCAGTCGCTCGAATATAACTAGAAGAACTAGACTTAATTCTGGGTCATAGTGCAAGGGTACCTTAACGACATAGATCGGGATAAAAATGTTCGCAGGAATATTCAAAGTTGTAAGTATCATAATTATATACGGATCTAGATTTTATGTACTGTAAACTTCTATAGAAGACTTGAAAGACTTTAAAGAACTCCTGATGGTAGGGCCAGTCCAAGGGTTAGGAAATATAAGCCCTTCATTTAAAACCTCAATGAACGCGATTATTTTATAATTTCGTTAATATGCACTGTATCTATTCCATAAACAATCCTCACTATTCTGACGTGTTCGGTCAAGCCACCCTAAATTCACGTTATTTATTTAAGCAGCACCAGAACTATCAAATGGCTATTATGTTGTCGAAAGCCACCTCTAACGACTTCCGCTGACATGAAATGACACTTTAAATTACTAGTTATGCTTCTGGCTGGTTTGAACTAGTCGGAACGTTTAGTTGTGATGTTTGTTGGTAAATTTTTCGAGGCTTTTTTGTTTCACTTCTGACCTATATTTCTAGACGGGGTTGTGGGGATTGTTTCCTATGAGCGTAAATTGGAATCCCAGAGATCTAAAATTTTGAAACTCCACAGTTTTGCTATTATTTATGAAAAAAAAAGGGTAAACGTGTATATGTGACACCTAAGGCTATAGAGGATGCGGATAGAAGAAATGCTTACTCAATTTACTTAAAAAGACCCTCTTTTTTTGATACTTACATGTAGATTCTGGATGTTGATGGCACCTTCTTTCTTTCTACACCAAATCAAAAATTTTTTTGCCTAGTAAAAAGCTTAATAAACCAGCTTAATAGGTAAACATTTTGGGTTAAGGTTTGTTTTCTTTTTTTGAGCGTTCTATTACAATAAAGTAAATATTATCTAGATATACGTAAAACGTTATATACTTGAAGAATCCAAAATATTATCAAAACCAAAGTACTCTCGATTCAAACAGTTTTCCAGATATCTTACCTTTACCATTTAAAAACAATACGTCTGTTTTTTAAATGCAAAAACGGATTTTCTCAACTTCATTGAAAAAATACTTGGTAAACTTTATGCAAATAGATCCCATCTAGAAGAGTTTGTGCTTAACTGCATACTTTCTGTAAATTTACACTAGGACTTCATTCTCTCGTATAATCCGCGTTCTTAATAGAGTTTTTAAAGTTTCATCTCTATTCTTATCAAAGGTGTTTGGTAAATTAAATTAAATATCTCTGTTTCTTGACGTATGTAATGATTTCAAACATCAATGCAACAGCATGCTTCCGTCCATCCAATAAAAAGTGTTCGAGTCTTTCTGTTCTGAAAATACTCCGTCACATTTGAAGCTTAAAGTTGAAGTAGAGTATCACTAAATTAGTTCAATAAATAAAATATAATTACATTGTACCTACGCTTATACTGAAAATAAAGTCCTAGCTATAAAGCGTTAAATAAATATAACAGTAAATAAAAACAGAAAGCTTTTAAAAATTAACCTGACAGCCGGGACATTAGCTCAAATCAATCTTCGGTCCGGTAAAAAATGTTACACAATCATTCCCTAAATCATCCCGGGCACGCCATTAGAGGTCACTGAACCGTGACGTTCCGGACTCATCGCGGAATTTCCAGCGCCGACATTGTAATTAGTGATAATCAAGGAGAAAAATTTGCAAGCCCCTCGTAACTTAGAGGTGGGAGTCGGCAATTGTGAACGTTTTGAGGTCGGCTCCAGATTGGCGGGGTGTTTGGACGCCTCGAATTCATGTCTTTTGTTTTATCTTCTCCTTTGTTGTATAGATGTCGATACAAGCTTTGCTTATTTTGGTGTTAAAATTGTGGGTGGCGCTATCTGATTTTTTTTATACTAGGCCAGTTGGCAGACAGACACGCAGCCCACCTGATGGTAAGTGGCCACTGCAGCCTATTCCATTGAGGGACGCTTCATCTGGAAACAGAAGTGTCGTTCAATGTGCTGCCAGACTGTAGACTCATATTCTGATCTTTACAGATTTTACCTGTGGAGATGGTAGCTAGCCAGTCGGGCTCTGAAAAAGCCCTACCACCAACCAACCAAAACCAAACCAAATTCGCACATTAGAAATGAAGACATAACCGCCTCCAAATTACTTCCGTCTTCAAGCAATCGATAAAACGCTGAATTTGATTAATGTTCCAAATGCGTCATCAACAAATCGTTCCAATGAGATGCAGATCGCGCCCCGATCGAGAATCAAGTCGCTCTCAATGATGGATAAAGCGGGCTGAGCCGCTTAACTGCGGATTACACCGAGGCGGCGGAGCTCATTTATTATGTAAATACGAGACAAATTAAATCCTATGGGAATCTCGTTTGACAAACGGCCGGCCCTAAAATGTGTTCACGTTTGTTAGTTGTATGGGTAAAAAATGTTTATTCTGACCTGTTTTTCCCTTATATTTTGATAAGGTCCACTGTTTATTTCTGTTTAATTTGTTGGGCAATTATATGGATCATGTTTTGTGTTACAAAACAGTTGCGCTCGCAGCAAAAAATTTTTTTAAAGCTCCGGCTGTTGAAGGTACAATGCAGTAAACACAGAGCATACCCTTGTTACTTTCAAATGATTTTTATTTATTATGACAATTTCTTTGACGTTTGCTTTGAAATTAAATAACCAATTACATTTTTACTCTCATTATTGTAACGTTTTCACAAATCATCAATACTTCAGTAATTAAGCCACAACTTCCTCAAACTTTATCGACGTGACAAACGGGTCGCTCTTTCCCGTCACGTCATCTCGCACCGTTGTTATTAATTTTGTTGGGACTGTAACTTTATCACACTTATTTACTCCAATATAGCAAGTTCATTAAAGTTATTATAAAATTACTAACATATTTTATAAGCACTTAACGAATACTTTACAGAGGTGATAATATAATTAAGTATCAGAATAGTTAAATAATGACTTACATACATCAACTTAATGCAACAATTCAAAATTGATGCTCTACAACCAATGACGTTCAATTAAAAAACTAGACTCCCAATCACGCTCAAATATTGTCCGAAGCAAAAGTCTGCCCACCCGACTATCGGGCAGAGTTTTCGTTTAGTTGTACACAATTGACATTAAACACTAACTGCCACGAGATAAAGTGTTAATTTGAACGAATGTGTTAATGTCATCTGTGTCAACGCCGCTCGGACGTTTTTTGAGGAATTTGGTTGAGGGAGATTGGGTGTCTAGTTGTATATTGAACGTCATTGTCTACAACCCATAAATAATAGAAATGTGTTTTCAATCTAAGTCTTGTAATTTGAAATGTTGTTAATTTGTGGAACGACATACGTCAAGTATTATTATTGACATCGGAAAACAATAGGCGATCAATTCTGCAATCATTGAGCCCGAACTTCCTCAAACTCTATCAGAGTGACTGACAAACGGGTCGCTTTGTCCCGTCACGTCATCTCGCGTCGTTGTAATTAATTTAGTTGAGGCCGCGACTCCATCAGGCTTAATCGCCCCGTCACACAACTCCACAAGTCCATTAAACTAAAGTTTAAAGTTTGCTGTTGACATGGAGACGTGATCGGGACTTGAGAGAAGCGTGTACGGTTCAATTATAACAGTTTAGTGTTGTTGCGATTAGTTTGTAACCGCTGTTCGTTTTAAATTTTCAGTTGTTTAACTAGATTGTCAGTTTACATTATTAGTAAAGTTACGGGGAAGTTTATTTTAGTATTGTGTGTGGTAGAGTCGTACTATAGACAGTTCCTGTCTGTCAATCGAAATAGGCTGGCTTGACCGGGAAGCGCCACTATCTCACAGAAGATGATAACTAAGGCTACGTCCCCAGTAGGCAAACTGTTAGCGGCAGACTGAGTTTGCGGCTTATCGATTTAGTACGCCTTTCCATATATTAGAAATGGAGTGTCCACAGTTTGCTAGTTTTGCGCTCACTGTACGCAGTTTGCAGAGTTACGCGCAAACTCCATTTCTAAGGAAAGGCGTACTAAATCAATAAGCCGCAAACTCAGTCTGCCGCTAACAGTTTCCCTACTGACGGAGGGACGCAGCCTTACAATCAGATCTGATGTCATGCCTCTTCGTCTCGTTTTCCATTGTTTACCTTTATTCAAATACAACTATGGCTACCACGTTGGCAGCTTCTGCAGGCTGAAATTCTACCAGACTACATTTTTCTGCAGGTTTCTTTGATTTCGAACTTAAAATTTCAAATACACGTTTTCAGCAATATATTTTGCGAAATCCTTTTCCTTGTAGTTTAGGTGCTGGCTAATGAAAGTCCGCATCCAACCAAAAGCAAAAATTTTCACAAAACATCTGGGACTAAATAAATATAAAATACTGAAAACAAAACACACCAAGCGAATTGAGAGCCACCACCTTTTTGAAGTCGGCTGAAACATTTAAGTACGGGCACAGAATATATGTATAATAGTGTACGGGTTTAAGTAATAAGAAAAATTGAAATAATTACATATTTCAATCTTTGTGCAAGACACTAGCTTGGAAAACAAGAAACTTGTCCATTTTTTTTTCGAATGACCCCGGTGACTCCTAGCCATGCATTTAAAACCCGCTCTATAAAACGCATTTTAGTATGTCACTACGGGGTCATTAACGAAATTTTTGGTGCGAGTTTAAGAGCCATCTCAATATGCAAAGAAATCAAACTCATTCAGCTAAAAGCGTCAAAAATTGCGTTAATTTTTTCTTCGATCTTTCTCCGAGAAATAAAAGTGGCACCACCGAACCAGTCGATTCACGGATAGTTTTATTCATTTCAGTAGATTTCACGGGCGAAGGAATCGCAAATTGCGCCGCTCGCTCCCGGCGCGGCCCGTAATCGATTGTGCTGCCATCTGTTGGCAAAATAATGACTCCGTCTGGTATGCTTCTCCGTTATTCGAATGCAGTATATGCAAATTGCGTCTTAAGAGATAAAACTCTCCAAAAAATAAATTTAGTTTTTCTTTAATAATTTTTATGCCAAAGTTGGTTTTTGGCTTTTCTTATTAGAAAAAATAAGGATGTTTTGATGAGACATCATTTTGAATCATTAGAAAATAGCACAGATAATCCTAACGTTAAGCCTAATATGAGAGCCAGTTTCTACGATTTAAGAGTGACTCAAATATTTTTATAATATACTATTATGTACATAGGTATTACTAACCAACCTTATAACTAACTCAAATGTTTGTCACAGAAATGTCTGTCCAGGGTGGGATTAGAAACCCACGTAATGAATCCCTGGCGCATAGGGCACGGTCCTGAGTTTAGTAACTTTTTCGTTTATAGGTAGTAGCTTCCGCTAATGGTTTTGCCCACCTAAAAGTTGTAGTTTATGGGTTATTTTGATATTACTTCAAAGTATCATCTACATTCATTCAGCAGTTTTCAGGAAATAATAACAAACCTTCATCTGTCCATTCTTAAAAACTTTCGCAGGATTTTGGTATTTATAATGCTGTTTTGGTTAACGCAATAAGGATAATTGCTTCATAAAGACGTTTTTTTCTCATAATGTGTTATTATTTATTTTATTTCATCTACAACTCTTACTGCTCGTGAAAGGTCCCCACCATACTTAAGCTTACAACATTAAGTTTTACCGTGCAAGTTAATTATTTTTAAAAATAATGCTGCATCTGAACATTTCGCGTTGTCTACATTTTCCACACAGAAGACCAAAACTCGGCCATAATGAAACTATTTATCTTTGGAACGCACCGATCGGGACCTCTTCCGATACAGTTTAATGAAAGACCCGTATTGACACCTCTTGAGCGAAACGATCACAAGGGTGTTGTTATTTGGGATAATTCGAGCTATATGTTATCTAGCTGTGTAGTTAAGACGGTTCTTTAATTATATACCGTTTTTTCTTCTACTGCTTCATCTCTAATGGTTAAGGTACTATGATTCATGATTTGGCAAGAGTCCGATAATTATTACATTGAGAGCGACTATTTATTTCGTGTCAACCACCTCTATGGAACACTGCTCGGTATAAAACGGCAGTTTTCACTTGTGGGGGTCTTAACAAACAGCCTTAAGGGAAACGGGAATCGAACCAGTCTTCTCAACCATGAATATCTTAAGTTTTTAGAACCAACTATTGCTCTTCACTCTACATATACTTTAACAACTGAGTATGTAAACAAACTTCTTTAGCTAAAAATAGAGCAACACTGCAAACCAACTTAAAAGGAAAAAAACTTACCCAATTACGTCGATTGGAAAAACACGGGAAAAGTAACCCGGGAACCGGGATAAACACTTTAAGGGCCGTATCCGTGGCATTAAATTGTCATTAAGCAAAGCCCGGTTGGGCGAGCACGAGGAATTACTTAATTAGGTCCCAGTGAGGTCGCGACCGCGCGAATTGAGATATATAGTGTTTACTTAGAACATTCTTTAAGACGATTCGTAATAGGTCCCGTGTTTACGAAGAATTTCAACAAATTTTAAAATTGAATTTATTTTTTCAATATTTTTTTCACATAACTTATTCTCTACCTAGACAATTTTCACACGAAACCATGTTGACCCAAACTGAAATACTCAGTAGGTAATATTATCGCACGCACATCTGTCGCACAGGTAGCTCTATTTAGTCTCGAACTAAGCAAGGCTTATTGAGTTTCACAACTGACAGATAAGTTCGTGTTAATTTATCTGTCACTTAAGTAAGTAAAATACTAATACATTATCACCAACCCATGTATCTGTTATTTTTTAATACTAGTGCAGTTGGCAGACAGGAACCCAGCCCACCTGATGGTAAGCGGTCACTGCGACCTATTCCGTTGAGGGATATTTCACCAGGAAACGTCGCTCAATGTGATGCCAGACTGTAGGGTCATCTGATCTTTGAGCCTTTGATTTCAAGTGTATTGGCTCCCACATTAATACTGCCGGAACACAGCCAGAGCTGTTATGGCGGCAGATTTCACCTGTCCTACACACCTGTGTTAGTGATGAAACTGGAAAGATTAGGCGCAGGAATTTTTTATTTTTTATTTATTTATTCTATTCGTTGTGACATCAGAAACCATAACACCTATTTGGTTCAAAATGCTCTTCAACAAAATACATCTTTACGACATGCAAAACAAGGAAGTGTGAGGTCTAAAACATGGATAACCGGCTTGCAAGACAAAGACGGCAAAGTCTATAGGGGTCAGGATAAAATAATGGAAATTGCTACCAATTTCTATCAGTCACTTTACTCAGATAATACTCCAAACAACTCTGATCCTATAGCTTACACGTATTCTGACTTCGAAGTACCACCAATTACACAAAATGAAGTCAATATAGCGATCAGAAGTCTGAAATATAGTAAAAGTCCTGGAGAAGATGGAGTCACGTCTGAAATGCTGAAAATAGGGAAACCGAGTTTGAGACCTCACCTTGCCAAGTTATTTAACACCATCATGAGCACCGGAAAGCTACCGCGAAAGTTTTGTCACTCGGATATAATTCTACTTCACAAAAAAGGAAATACTTCGGATATAGATAATTATCGGCCAATTAGTCTTATTTCACATATTTACAAAATATTTATAAAAATTATACAAAGTAGGATAGCCCATACACTAGATATAAATCAACCTGTAGAACAGGCTGGATTCAGACCACACTACTCAACTACAGACCATCTGCATGCTGTTAATCAAATCATAGAAAAGTTTCAAGAATACAACAAACCACTTTATTTGGCCTTTGTTGATTTTACAAAAGCATTTGACAGCTTATATCATCCTTCCATATTCGACGCACTTCTTAATCAAAACATTCACCCAATCTATATTAACCTCCTTCGTCTTATTTACCAACACAGCACAGCCAGCATAAAAATACATTCCTCGGGTCCGTCTTTTAAAATCCTCAAGGGAGTCAAGCAGGGAGATCCCCTTTCTCCTATACTGTTTACCAGCACGCTTGAAGAGGTTTTTAGAGGCTTGGCAGTTCAATGGACAGCAAAAGGCATTGATATAGGAGATAAAAAACTGACGAATCTCCGTTTCGCCGATGACATCGTGCTGTTTGCTAATACGTCCACGGAGCTAGAGACAATGCTTGAAGACCTAAGCACTGCAAGTCTTGGCGTAGGACTGAGGATGAATAGGTCAAAGACTAAGGTCATGACTAATAGCCTGGAACGTAGTATAGCTATAGATGGGCAGAGAATAGAATACGTCAATGAGTACATTTACTTGGGCCAGGTAGTTTCCTTCGAAAACAGGCAACATAGAGAAATAGATCGCCGCGTCGATAATGCCTGGAAGAGCTTCTGGTCCATGAAAGCGTACATGAAGGGAGACCTTCCTCTGTCACTAAAACGCAAACTCATTGACGTATGCATTCTGCCCATTCTATCCTACGGGGCTCAGACATGGTCTTTGACCGAAAGTCAAAAGTCCAAGCTCGGGATTTGCCAAAGAGCGATGGAGCGGAGTATTCTACGCATAAAACGAAGCGATAGAATAAGAAATACCACCATACGCTCAAAAACTGGCATCGTGGACGTAGGCGAAAAAGCCGCAAAGCTCAAGTGGGATTGGGCTGGACACGTTTGCCGGATGCACCCGGAAAGATGGGCTAAGAAAATAACCGAATGGCAGCCAGTGGATGGGCGACGATTGCGAGGCAGGCCCAGAAAACGGTGGCGGGATGATTTAGACCGCCACTGTAGGGATTGGCAAAGTGTAGCCATGCAGAGAAAGAATTGGAGGAAGTTGGGGGAGGCCTTTGCTCAGCAGTGGGATATATAACGGGCTAACAAAAAAAAAAAAAAAAAAAAATTATTTATTCATAAACAATTTTTTAAATTGTATTTGAAATGTGCAAGGCTTAGAACTAAGTTTACCAATAAAAAAAAATAACAATAACAACTTTACATGCTTTCCAAAGCAGGGGTGTTTTTCATCGCATCCTTTCATACAACTGTGACTGAGCATTTTCGAACAGAAAAACTCAATCACAAGTTTTTGGTCAAAGACCCCTGCTGCCTGCTACAGCCATATTTTCAATGTAAAACACTGCACCAATGGGGCGAAGATATCAAAAATCCATCCCGAATATTTAATAAGGCGTCTTAACCACTCAAACGTCCGCGCGCGTTTCGCTAGGTTGTCAGGACAGTCCGCGAGTCACGTGATACGCGCAAAATAAAATCGATAGGAGACGTATGCTAAATAAATGCTTATTACGCAGTAAATAACTCAAATATCGCAAAATGAAAAATACTAATGAAAGGCTCATTAGTTAACGATTTATAGGCAATAGTTATGTTTGATTTTAACATTATATTCTATTAATGATCTTACAGTGAACTTTAAGAAATGCTAATTTTGTCCTAGTTTTCAATTTAAATATTTTTTTTATTAGATATTTTTGACGTTTACATTATTAAAACAATTTTGGGTTATAGGTAATTTAATGGCCTTTCATTTGGAACCAAAATCCCATTATAAATCATCTTAAAAATATTACAAATAAAATAAAAACTAATGCTACATGATCTGTGAAATCGAAGTTCACGTATGGTAAATTGTCTAATCCAGAATGAAATATGGAATATTTCAAGAAAGTATGGTAATAACCAGGCTATAATATTAATAAGTTTTCATATTAAAACATTTAATTACGATATAATATAAGAACTTTTTTAGATCTTCAAATTATTCACTAATAAAAACACAGAGTCACCGACCTATTTTAAATCCAAATTTTTACTTAAAAACTGGCTGGAATCGCACATAATGTTATAAAATATGAAAATATGTAAGATTATAAATATTTTGATATACAAAACAATAATATTTTATTACTTACGGCATGATTTCTCGAATAAAATAGCTGGAGTCACTCGCGCACTGATCCACAAAAACAACAAGCAACTTGACAATTTATTTTTTTTGTAGCCATGAGCCGAATTTATGTTCCACTTGAAATAAGGTGTGGTACATATCATAGAGCGTCAAAAACCAGCAACACTACAGACTATAAACATCCACAGCGATAAGAAAAAGAAAAAAACAATCGGCGGGCGCGAATTCTTAAAAATGTAACTGTAGTTACACGGACTGTCCTGAGGTATATGGTCTCTGTAACTGTGGTTACAGTGGACGTATGAGTGGTTAATACAATGTTTATTTGCTCGTACCCAGTTAATGATTCCTCAGAACTTCAGCTTTAATTACACAGGTCTGCAATGGTTTTCCTCTTTGAAATCTGAGTAACGTTTTCTATAGTTTCTGATGTGCTGATTACGAGAAAAATAATAAAAAAAATCTATCACGTCAGGATATTTTGATATTGAATATTTAAGATTTTGCTTAAAAATGTCTGAGCGCCTACATTTTAAAATTTATAAAACGTCATTAAATTACTTCAGCTTAATTTTTATTGCATTTAATTAGTGTAAGGGGACATAGAAATTAATGCAAATCAGTAATTTGTTAATTACCACATAATAAGTATAAGTAATTCGCAATAAACATGTCGAAAATGGGGTATTTTGGCTTAATTTAGTAATGAGCTCATTCATACACAATGATTAGGTAATATTACCTAATTGTTGTAAATATTATTAGAAAAGGGTGTAATTAAAATAAACCAAAGGGATTTTGTATAAGTACCCGCACTGATTTAGAATATTAACAGTTGAACTGAGCATCTTGCAACATAAAGTCATCGCGAAGTTGCTTAAATTCTACATAAAGTTTTTGTAATATTTGCAGGAAATTTATGGTGATAAAACAATGAAACAGCATTACAGGCTTTGTGAAAAATATTTACAAAAGTTATTTTGGATACGTTTTAATTAACCAAGACAAAACTTGGACTCTTCATAAAAATTGTACGACTTGTTTATTAGAACTTCGCAAGTAGTCAAAAGGACAGAAAAATAGCTTCAAAATCGTTTCGCCTATGCTATGGAGAGAACCTAAAGACCATGTTAAAGAAATAGTGGCCAAAATGATTATAAATTTTGGTGTAATGGGTTGTAATATGAGCATTAAACTTCATTTCCTTAATTCGCACATTGATTACTACCCACAAGATCTAGGAGCCGTTAGTGAAGAACAAGGCTAAAGATTTCACCAATATTTGAAAGAGCTTGAAGTCCGGTATCAAGAAAAATGGAATACTAGCATGATGGCGGACTATTGTTGGTTCTTGAAGCGCGACGATCCAAACCGGAAATTTAAGCGAAAATCGCACAACCGAAGCTTCCAGGAAAAAAGGACCAGGTTCCACAAATAAAATTTACTGGTAATTTAGACTAGTAATAAGTTTTTATTATATTTTAGTAGTTTTTTATGCTAAAAGTAATGTACTTCTTTAAATATATATTTTTTTATGTGAGAACTTGTGATTTTTTTCCTATTTTCAATCTGGACCTTTTTTGAAAAATCTGGAGGTGATGGAGAAAAACTGAGTACATATTCGTAATCAGCGCGCCAAAATACCCTAGAATCAGCTATCAAATTCCAGAGAGGAAGTTATGACCCTCATTTTGCAGGCCTGTGTTATTCATAACCGTCATCTTGAAGCAACAATTTAAAAGCATTTCCATTTATTTTAATATAATAATAATTCCGAAACAAGTCTAAAGAGGGAAGTTAGCATTCCAGTTTTGTATATTCATTAACCAGTTTGTAAGTAAATAGTGGTTCCTCAGGATTTATTAGCATGCGGAAATGTTGACTTAGCTTCGTTACTTGGAATTCAGTGCAGAATGAAATACAATATCGCTTGTTTGCGGTTGGGAACTTTTGCACGGATTGTGTAATTGACTGTTTTTTTTTATTTTTGGCTGTGTAGTTGGATTGTGAGGATTGTATTTATTATGATATCCTGGTTTACTTCCTTACTTAGCTTGTTGTGATTATTAGGGGTAGAAATATATGGTCAATAGGCACAAGGTTGGCACCGGTTCGTCCTAATTTTGGTGTAAAGGGGAAACCGGGGGAGTTTAGTGGGTAGTGGACGCTTTAGTCTCGGGTCTCACACACGTCCGCAAGTACTAGCCTGCGGCTATGAAGCATAAACGCATTCTCCTCCGAAAAAATAAGAGGTAGAAATATACCTTTAAATACCTCACCTTATAAGGTTATGAAGATAAAACTATTTCAACCTGTAATCGGTAGAGCAACTGAAATAATTTATTTGTTTTCGTTTTAATTATAAATATCTTAAATATGTGGTAGCCCCTATTCTGCCACTGCCAAAAGCTTAAAGGATTGAATAACAAATGCAGACTTTTCTATAGAGAATCATGTCAAGTCAGTGAGAGGGGTTGCGAAGGGCGTTAAAGAATGTTGTCACTGCCAAATGTTCCAAATGAGGATCTTTTGAGGAATCACACCTCTACCCATCACGCCATGTATATAGTTTATGGACCAAGTTATAATAAAGAAATGTTGTTATCGCAATCAATAACAAGACTCGTCAACAACTGGAGAAAACAACACTAAACTACTCCATCAAAAAACTGCCAAACTAACTGTTCCACATAAAAATATTCATCAAAGACACGCATGCGAAAGTGCGCACAGGACAAGTAACTTACCCCAACGTGTATTTGATGCGGGCAACTTCGCCAATATGATACAAGGAACACATGGCGTTCTTTCTTCTACTTCCCGAATGCTAATGCAGGGACTGGGATAAGCCTTCCCGCGGGCCGCAACTTTGTTGCCCGTCCAACTGTTGTTGGTGAGAAGATTTCGGACGTGATTTCTTTTTTTATGCGTTTTGGTAATGTATTTTGGAACAAGCGTCAGATTATCTTACGGTTTTGAAGTGATAATGCGTTTAGGTGATAAAAATACTAGGATATCCTTTTAATACAAAATAATATTTCATGAAAAATGTTCGTAATTAATTTGCATGTAACACTTTTTTTTTCTTCAAAATAGGTATAGTAAGCCGAAACAATCTTCATTTAAGCAGAAATTTCATCAGTTCATTAATTTCGTTAAATTATCTCATGACCAGTCCCGTTCCGATATTAAATTATCGAATTGATATCCAAAAATGTGACAGAAAATACTGTTGGTTTATTGAATAAATTAACATTTTAAATGTTTTTAATATCGGTTACTCGACACTCGGATGCCGAAATTTCATTAAGCTTTGAGTAAATGGAATGAAAGCGAATTTCACACTCGGAAAAATTTCAAAAGATTCACAGAGTACTCAATATTGCGTTAAAAAGAGACCGCGTAATGAAATTGTACCTATTTACTGGGCAACGTGCTTGAACGATGAGCTTTTTGTCGATTCGGGACCGTTCTAAATTAGGAGGTATCTCTTTTATTTGATCCATCCTCAGATCATTTGGGTATGGTAAGAGGGGAGCAAATATGTTTGTAATTTTATTGAATGACTAGCTTTCCGCCCGCGGTTTTACCCGCGCGTAATTTATTTTTTTCAAATATCCCCCCTTCCCCCCCACATTTCCGGGATCAAAATTATCCTATAGCACTCGGGGATAGTGTAGCTTGCCAAAAGTGAAAGAATTTTTCAAATAGGTTCATAAGTTTCGGAGCCTATTCAATACTTACAAACAAACAATCAAATCTTTTCTCTTTATAATACATAATATTATATATTTATAGTATTAAGTATATAGATTGTTTGGCAACATTAATAACGTAAATTATGTAAAACTGGGTACTATAACAGACTGTGGTCGCGACTGTAAGCCACAACATGTTTCTGTGGCATGCATCGTGTGTGTATATTATATTATGGTCAAGACGCATAACTACTCAATTACCGTGATATACTAAACTTCATACACACATATAGACAAGTATAGTAGATTATCCTGTAAGCATTAAGATGAATAGTTTCCTAATTTATAGATAAAAGAGATTGTTATAGGAGTAAATTACAAAGGTAGGCTGTATGAAATACGTTTTAATAATGTTAAATAAATATATATTAATATATTTAAATAAATAACTTCCTGGACACCATTCGCACAGCGCTGTCCAGTAGCTTGTACTATATTATAGGTAAGAAGAGTAAAGTATCAGCCTAATAATGACCCATAGCAGGGCAAAGGGCATAATATGGGTAATATCACATATATGTTTAATTCCCGTGTAGGGCAAAATTTGTGATTTTTTTTACACAGCTTAAGGTTGCCAATGACAGATCGACAGATCACCTTCGCCAAGTGTGGTGATAAGGCCAGTACGGTGTCAACTCGTATCGGTATTTTTTTTTCCAATATCGCCAAAAAAAGGCCTTATATTTTTAAACTTTTTTTTTTAATTACTCATACAGCAATGGCTTATAACCATATCAAGCCTTCCACAGAGAATTTCGGTCACCGTAATTTCCTAATTGAAGTGATGCAGCAATGACGGCGCTGTAATATCGCGCTAATGAATTAAAGCCCCTTAATAATAGTGTAAGCTGTTCCTCACAAAAACGTTA
This sequence comes from Mecyna flavalis, assembly GCA_949319885.1. Taxonomy (NCBI): domain Eukaryota; kingdom Metazoa; phylum Arthropoda; class Insecta; order Lepidoptera; family Crambidae; genus Mecyna; species Mecyna flavalis. The sequence continues at coordinate 17,837,459 of OX439426.1, forward strand.
AAGCATTTTAATTTGTGCCACTAACGAAGATGTTCCAAGCGCTAGGCATTGAGGGAAGACAACGCGACGCGACGCAATTTCCGGTTTTTAGTTTCAAAGAGCTTCGCGGCGGGGCGCCCTGCATCCGGTACCTAGCGCGGGCCGTACTATTCGTTCTCGATCGAGTTTGGTTCGAGAATAGTTGGGCGAGTTGTATAGTATCAATATGAAGATTTGAAAATGTGTGATATCAGTTTTCGAGAAAAAATAATTACAAATGACCAATGAGAAGAAAATAATAATGATTAAAGTTTTGTCTATTAGTTACAGATAGTCAAATTTGTTTTATATTACCTATTATGTTAAAAATATATTGTCATTTCTTTTTTTATTACATATAAAATCTACACATCGTAGAAGTTAAACATTTATCATGAACAATAAAATTAAATGAATAGTATTAAAAAATCAATTAATTTTTTTTAAATTTTTTTCAATAAAATTTGTAGATCAGATCACAGTTTGCTGATTTAAAGTAAAATTCAAATATAATTAAATGAAATTTATTATTAATTTACACATAAAACTGAAACTTTGAGTTTGAGCATATTAATATCTTACAATCAAGTTTAGTGTGTATTATTATTATTATTATTATTAAGAGCATATAACGTCCCACTGCAGGGCAAAGGCCTCCCTACCCTACTTCCACTGTTTGCGGTCTTGTGCGTGTGTAAGTTTAGTTTGTAAGTGACAGAAAAACATCTTTTTATTTCGTTAGTTAACATTTTTAGTTTGGGTTATATGATGTCACATTTTAGTTTAATACAGTTTGGATGATTCAAAATTGCCTACAACAGTAACTTCGAGATGTTTTCGGATTTATTTATTTATTTATTTATTTATTTATTTATTTATTTATTAAGGACAACTTACAAAACATACACCAAGAAAAAAATTGTCTTACAAATAATTATGTTCTTGCTATAGTGCTGTTTTAATTACAAGTTGCCACGGCATGCATAGGATAATAGTAGAAAGTAAACTAAAATAAATGTAATACCAATTCATGGAACATAAGACACAATCTATAGAACAGTACGTTGCGATAACAAGACAGGCGTCAGAGCGACATGCGAGTACCAACACTAGACTTCGAGCCACATGTGTAACACGTAAAGCTCAAAATCAACTGACATTTATTATATTAATAATATAACGGCTTGTACTGGCATGATGACGCGTCCGCGTCCTTGACAATACAAAATAAATGCTCATGAGAAACAACTGCCCAAAAAACTATTTGGATTTGATTTATCACCCAGTATTTATTGCGTTAATAAAGACCATTAGTAGCGGCTAAGGAAGCACTTTGACAAACACGGATGAGCTTGGAATTGGTTCCGCTGTTTAGCCGCCGGATCGCTCCTCCCGCCTTATTTGCGGGACATAATTGGATGTACGCAATTTTAATTAAGATCACATGCTAGCTGTGATTTTTTTAGTTTTATTTTGTTGCAACAGTTTTTACTTAAATAAGTTTACCGCATTTTTTTAGTCGTTGTTTTCCCACAGCAGAACGTTTCACCTTTTAGTAGTAATATCTATTTACGCGGGTATTTTTTTTTTATAGTTTGAAGGAAAAATGGAAATTAAAATGTTAGTAAATAGAGAATTATCACCTAATAGGCGCGAAGGGCAATGATCCCGTCCACTGACCGTCCGCGACGCGGCTAGTACTATTGGTTCGGGTTTCGTCTATCACAATCGTAAAACTTTTGGTTTGATTAAAAAAAACATCATTTATCTATTGTACAACAATGATAGAATCATTTTTGAGCAACAATGTTGAACAACATTATTTTAATTTGACTTGATTTCAAGGGTGGGAACCTAATGTCCTGCAATCGGATATTAATAGGTTGATAGTTTACTTTTATAATGAATATAAATAATAGCCAAAATAAGGATAATTTTAAACGTGAACTATCTGAATTGAGAATTTAGTGACTTCCAATCTAGTTTTTGTAGAATATGTCCAGCTACAAGGAAAATGGTCTAAAATTTATTTGGAAATTACGTAGATAAGATAAAACCTCCAGACATTTTACACAATGCATTTGTCTGATGAACTAATTTCGCTCCCCATTTGCTCGCTCAGCGGGAAAATGTGGACGCTATCAAAAGGTATCATCTAATTTAAAGTTCAATGAAGTTTACCGTGTTATTTTGAGCAAAAAATTTGGAAGGTCCAAAAAGTTTTTTCCAAAGGCATTTAATATTTTTCAGGTTTCAATTTTAAGTTAAGTACCTAAAGATCCCACAATGCAAGTCTTTGAAATGTTTAAAAAATTGGTATCGTTAACTTTTACTAAATTACTTGTACTGATTTAGGTTAAATTAATAAAGCAGGTAACGTTATAACCGTTACTCGTGATAACATAAATGATATTATTAAAATACTAAAAATCAGGTATCACCACAACATTTCTGCGATAAAGAAGAAAAAATTTAGTCTATAACCTTTCATCTCTGGCAGAGGTAGCTAGCTAGTTGTTTCCTAAAATTTCTAACTAAAAGAAATCGAACTCTTCGACGCCGACGAAGGGACCACCTCGATTCTACGAAAGATAAAAATAAAATATAATTTGAAGTAAAAAAAGTTACAAAAAATATTAAAATACATTTTTATGTACGATAAGCAACCAGAAAACAACTTTGCCGCATCAAATTGGATACAATGAAACTCGATCGGAAGCCGTATTGCACTCAATAAAAATCAGAGGCGGCCTTCCAAGCCAGTACTAGGAGGAAATATGAAAAAAATGCGATATCTCTTTGTTTTCCATTTCAATCTGGAAGGAAATCGATTGCCCCAGGCCGTTGTCAAGATTACAAACAGGGGCGTTAGTATCGAGACACCCCTGTTTTTAATAAATGAAAGATTGCCCTAAAGCAACATAGTACTGATTGCACAGCATGGCTCAAAGGAATTTTAAGCGTTCAATATCTGATTTGGTTTCGGTCAAATAATAAAGTAGGTATTTGGTACCATGCAAACCGTTTGAAAAATAATTATAATGGCGCCGTATAACCTTAAACCAAGCATATATGTATACTAATAGGTATATTATATTATATATATAGGTTAAATACTATAGGCGCCAAACAACGGATAAGCATTACAGTTTACCATAATACTTTTATTTTTGTAAAATATACACAAACATTATATTGCGATTGCATAATTTAACGAAGATCAGAAGAGGCTACGACGTGGCAGCACGTTTTTTATGGAATAACGGACAGATGAGCATGCGGCACACCTGATGGAAAGTGACTACCGCCACCCATAGACATCTGCAAATCGGGTGGAATCACAAATGCGCTGCCAGCCTTTCAAACTTTACATTAGGCTATGCTTCCCGATAAGAATCCCTCAATGAAAAAGGCCGCAGTTCCTGCTTATTATCAAACTAGCGGCCGCCCGCGGTTTCACCCCGTGGTTCCTGTTCCCGTGGGAATTGATCAAACTTCCTACGTCATAACATCTATCTGCATGCCAAATTTCAGCCCGATCCGTCCAGTGGTTTGGGCTGTGCGTTGATAGATATCTATGTCAGTAAGTCAGTCAGTCAGTCAGTCACCTTTGAGTTTTATATTATCAAATGGGCTGTGTGCTTTTCTGCCAACTGATCTAGCTTAAAAATATAAGTATGTGTAATGTATATGTTCAACATAGTTAACCTTTAAGTACTGACGTGGTCTAGTCATATCATAAATGGTGACGTGACGTCTCTCAGACGGCTTAAGAAATAATCGACGAGAATTATTTCTATTAACTAATATGCACATTATTTATATGTATTTTAATCCGTTTATTGTTATTCTATAAAAATAAGTGCAAAAACAAAAACATTTTCATATGAAATCAGTATTTATTTGGTACAAATTATATAATCTATTTTTCGCTTAGCTAAAAAAATATATTTTAATATATATATAATATATTATATAATATATTTCTAATGAGGCGATTTTACATTTTTCTTTTATCAGGTACTATTATAAATACGGGCATGCAACTTTACGTTACTTGCAATTTACAGTAAAATTTTACGATCATAAAATATTAAAGGTTATTTTGTCCGCGAAATGTTTAGTAAACACGCATGTAACTTTTTTTAAATATTACATGCCAACGGAATTTTATCTCCTTTACATTATAATAAAAATTCTACCATCGCAGAATTTTATCTTCAAAAACGTTGTTCTGTTTGGTAATCTAGCTTGCGCTTTTTAGATCTATTATATATTTTGTACAAGAAGTGCGATGTAAATATTCTTTACATACAATACCAGTGTAATTTTCTCCTTCTATGTATTTAATTAAAATATGCTTCCGAATGTTTACCTTCAAAAAGACTGCACCGAATTATATAGGTAAATATTTTTTTGTGTCTGTTATTATTTAGACAAAGTTCGTAAACAGCAATTGAAGCCGCTGGCAGTTTATTTAAACAGAATCGTTTCTTTCACATCTTCGACCCGCCCCGCTAACAAACTCGTGGAAACCTTTTAAAACCGCAGTCGCGCAGCCCCGGACACGCTTCGCTCAGAATAAACTAATATTCAAATTATTCACAAAGCAAACAGCGAACACGCCGCTGAATTAACATCGCCAAGCGGAACTTGCTTACATATAAAATACTTCCCAAGAAAAGGAACGAATGAGAAATGTTGCATGTAATGTTGATAGAATTAACGTGCTTGAGTTATTGATACATTAATGTAGGCCTTCTTACTGATTTATATTATTTAAGTAAGTATGTGTGCGTATGTTGTGTGACATAAACAATTTTCGATGCTTTGCCCGCGTTGAGTAGTGTGTAGTAGTGATAATGTAGAGAACCAACTACGCAGGATGTAATAATATTATGTAGTATACATGTTATAATATGTAGTGCGCGAGCTCAGACGCATCCTTTACTCCCTCTTACAACACGGTGGGACAGCAGTCGGGCTCGACTCAAAAGAGGTCAGGCGCAGGGCTTGTGTTGTGAAGGCATGTTTTCCGAGACACGTGGGTGAACATAGCCAGATTCCAAACTGTGACTTTTAAAATGTCGTTACTCCGATAGTAGAACTACATGGATTTAAAAAGTCCTGATGGTCCGATCAATCGAACCGACAGGAAATAAAAAAATAGTGGTCCGATCGATCGGACAAGCCGGTCGGACCACGTGGCCTAGGGGCAGTAATTTCTGAAAAAAAAAAAAACATATTACTAATTTTTGACCGCTTCCGTGGAACAGTGGCTAAGCCGCTCAGGTATAAAAACACGGAGGTCGTGGGTTCGATTCCCACCGCGTCCCTCAATGGAATAGACCGCAGTCAAGTGGCCGCTTACCATCAGGTGGGCTGCGTGCTTGTCTGCCAACTGACCTAACTGTAGTATAAAAAAAAGTGATGTGACGTCAACGAGGTCGATTTAAAGCGCAACATACTAGCCAAATGCATCACGGAAGCAGTAATTTCTCATTAAGTCTTCAATAACGGTGTTACTAAGCCCAGTCTATCGTCGCAGTGCATAACTTAAATTTCCTCGACCCTTCCCAGTTTGTTTGCAGCCTCGTCGGGCAGATTTCATTTTTCCAGCGATTGTTATTAAAATTCTCCTAGCTCGAGTTTTTTCGTTAAAAGGATTGGACGTGGTTTTGGGTAAGCATTCGCGGAACCATTCTGCGGAGTAATTGGAACAAGAATATTTATGAGGCTTCAAGCTTTGGGTTTAAACTCCTCATGTGTGGGGTACCGGCGACCCACGCGATGTTATAAAAATATTTTTTGAAGGATCAGACCTACTCAAAGAGCAAAGCCTGTTTACGACTTGTTGTACATAAAGTGTTATTGCTTTACATTTGAAAGGAAGAAAAATGTATCTTTGATAACCAACCAACAGAATATGAAAACAGTCTACAGATAGAAACCAATATACTGAATTTGATACGAGTCACGGATAAACATTACTGATGTATTTTTTATTTTAATACATTATATTATTATACCTAGACCAATACAATTAGAAATTCATGTACACAAATGTTTGTACCGCGCGGCTGGCTGTACTTTGTATGAGCGTGCGAGTTGACGACAGAAAGGGGTTTGAAGATTTTTGTATGGAGGCTGGCTTACCAGGGACAGTTTTATTCGGGCGAGATGATGAATAACCCTCTTTGATAAATAGCTGACCATTACACCAATTTGGTTGTCAAGAGAAAATGCTAGTAGTAGCCATAAATCGGTATTTATGGCTACTACTAGCATTTTTTCTTATCGTAAAGCAATCTGATATTCCTAGAAAACATATTCACTAGGTTTTCCCCTACATTTCCCTAGAACCCACATTTAGCGACTCCATCCATGCCAATTCAAGTAATCCCTACCTCGTAGGGGCGATCGCAAGATATGCCTGAAAATCTCCCAACGGCCTTACAAATCCTACGGTGCAGACGACTATGGGATTATAGGGAAGTCGTCTCGAATTGGCTGGCCGAATGTTGTAGCTTCGTATGAACATTCTTTTATGGTCGAGATTTTTGCAATATGTTGAAAATTTAAAGGCGATTTGCTTCAACAATTAGGATGCATTTTATGAATCGTGCAGTTTATTCTTTCCCGAGTATCTTGATTATGTTTCCAGAGTATTCATAAAGTACCTACCATTCATGGAAAACGCATCCATCAAAAAACTCAAGTAGTAGAATTAACATTTTAAAAATGTATTCTATTTTGAGGATATATTATTTAAAATTCATAGATATATAGAATTCTTACTTATATATAAAAAAGTACATAATATAAATAAACTTTGAAATTAATGAAAATAATTCTAACAAAGTACATCTTTTAGAAGTAAAGAGATAACCGACAGAAGAAGAACATAATATTTTCGTTTTAGTCTGTTATTCTGTAGATTCAGAACAAAGACTGACTATGACGTCCCTTGTTGATAAAACGAAAAGCTCTAGCGTCTTTTTGTTTGTTTTCTGTAACTAAACACGAAGACATCTAGACTACTACGACTAGATATAAAATGGTTTCTGTCTTTGTTGATTTTCCAAATGAAATTTGAAATTAAACTAAAAAGGATTTTTTAAAGATGACTTCAAGATGATGTCAATGATTGTGGCTAGTATCCTGCAGAAGATAACAAATGCTTGTACTAATCTTCAACTGACTTTTTTTTTAAAGATAAAGTGAAACATCATAGAACAAATCATCTGTTATGAACAAAATGCCAAGAAACACAAACTCTAAACGAGTGAAAGAGAACGACATACGTCCACTATTAAATTTTCCCGTAAAATTCCTTGACATCGTAAACACAATTTTAAATCCATCACGTTCTAACTTCCACCAAAGGAAACTTTGTTCTTCTTTCTTCTAGGCTAGAGATGAAATTCGCTTGGTATTGCGGAGTCAGGAGTTTCAAAGGCTTAATAATTTTGAAGGCGTGCGTAGTTGGCTGTCGCGGGGATTTTGAGATTTGTCCCTGATTTTTTTATTGCTGTTGCGGAATTATTATCGCCGTGGGCTTGGCCGGAGTGGACAAATAGTTTTTTTCGTACGCTCTGCGGAGGTCAATTTATTCTCATGACTTATGGTATACCCTGCAAAGGATGTTTTGTGGAAGCTTAGAGTGCAATTGTTTTCTATTTCGTATTTAGTTTTGAAAGTGACGGATAGGATGGAAAAAATTTAACTTTTAAACCGATGTAATGTCCCTTGTACATAATTATGTAGGTTCTCACGTTGTTAGTCACTTTTTCCGGAACAAACCTCCCGTGTTCTTTATAGGGACTCAAATTTTGTTAACTAAACGTAATAGTTTCAATTCAGGACTGATCACCTAATCCTTCAAAGTAACTAGACTGCCGTGAATTAGGTTGCCGCTCTTATTTAGTTCGCAGCGCGTTACGCCAGGACAGCGCACATAATCCCGTCAATGGTTGTCGCACCATGCCAGGATTACGGGACGCGACACGAAGACCCCTGGCCCGAGTCATAAGCGGGACGACATATAGTAATGATAACATAACTTTTAATTCGTGCAACGTAAGTACTAAGAAGAATTACTGACCCCATAAGTGCCATCCATACTCGTATTTACATAGACACAATAAACAAATTATAAAATAATATTACCAAAACAAAAACAAGTGACAGACAGCTCCTATTTATCAATCGAAATATCTGGCTCAAATGGGGAAGTACGAACCTCTCTAGTCACAGAAGAATTTTATTAATTTATGTATTTATTGCGCTTCGTTTAGAGAGTGAAAGTGCCGGAGACCTAAAACTTCTCTTTCCCTTCCTATTCCATATCCCATCCCATTTGACCTCGCTATTGAAAACCGGCAACGCCTCTTGTGTTACGGATGTCCTTGGGAGACGGCCTATTTGTCCAATTTTTTACAAAGTCCAAAAAGTTTCCAGTCTTTGTCAATCTTCGATCGCTTCCGCTCATAACTTGCACCTCCTGATTACAATGTCCAAAGCGTGTTTGATTGATTTATTACTCTGTTTGCTATTCAACAGTGCGAGCGATGGACAATGAACAATGTTTCATCAATTGGATCACTGGTAATTAGGCGTTAGTGCACGTAAAATAATTTTCTACTGAAATCAATTATTCGTTAAAGAAGAACGGCGAAATTGGGCCTGATTTTAGGTGTTCGTTACACAATTCAAAATATATTTAATATTTGTCACAAATTTTTAAATAGTTAAATACTATTTTATTATATTTTTTTACCAAGGGATAAAAAAATAATCTAATAAATGAAAATACTATTGTTTTTGTAGTGCATCCGGTGTGTTGTGTGCAAAGTGCATAATATGTCCGATAGAATATCGTAGAATAATAATAGTGTTGCTAGTTAACATACTTAAATACTGATTTTCTGATCAGATCCCATACAAATGACAGCTAGAATAGAGGCACGATAATTTTTCTGAAAACATTATGGCAACAGAAAAGTAAAAAAAATCAAATGTCAAACAGCGTCTGTCAATCATTCGTTTCTGTTTGTTTTGAACATGGTTTTGAATAACTTATGATGAGAATCCTATTTCTTTGGTGTTTCGAATGCTTGGTTTATATTTGACGTCTTTCGCTACGTTTAAAGAACGGTTTCAGCTAAAACGACCTAAGCTTTTCTCACAACGGACCCAGTGAACTCGACAATATGGGGTTATTTGTGGAAATCAAAATCATCCTATAACTATGTTTTCCCATGGAGGGGGATCTATAAATTGTAGTGTATTTGAAATAATACTTTATTCTCTACATCATAAGAGTAAATATGTAAGTGTAATCCTAAAAAAATCTAGGCCCAACTTTCTATGGAATTTCGCCCGTCTCCTTTGGTAAATAGATATTATGACAGTGATTTAATAGGGTATTTTAGCCTCATTAAAAAAGTAATTTAAATTAATCCTTTAGTGATAAAATAACATGAAAAAATAGAAATATATTTTTTATATACCTAATAATTAATAAAAACGAGTTTGCATTTATCAATTTCAAAATTAGCGCGAAAACGCCTCGAATCCTAGGCCGCCATGCTGTGACGTCACTCGCAGTGTAAATATGACGCTTCACTAAGGGAATAAAGGTATTTTCGCAAATACATAAAGAATTATAGTCCATATCATTGGTGTCTTGTGTCTAAAATCTAAATGTAAGAATACAAGTGTTAAAACGCTGGGAAAGTTATGGATACAAGTGTCATCAGATTTAAAATGAGAAATTCGTGATTGAAAGTAGCATGAAGAGATCCGAAGTCATTGTCCAAAAAGACTAAATACTATTTCTATGAAGATCATTATGATGTAAGTGTGCAATATAATAGACCTTTTTTTATACATGCAAAATTATAAGTCATAACATTGCAAAAGTAATATTTTATAGGTTATATTTTAAAGTGTTTGAAATTTATGTTGTAGCTGGAAACGACATGGAGAATTATATTATATAAAACAAAAGTTGGTAATATATCAATACTTACATAGACGTTTAAGTGGGGGGTGGGAGTACATAAAAGAGGCATAGACCGACAAACTTATCTGTTCCGGTGGCGGCGTCGCTACTGTCTATTTAGAACTGTCATTAAATATCGTTTTTGCATTGTATTTCACGTAGTTCCAATTTTGGCCACCGGAACAGATAAGTTTGTAGGTCTGTATTATGCGACGTCCAAATATGGCGCCGCGCTCGCACATTTCGTAGTTTTTTAAACATAGTAAACGAGACACTAATTTTATCAAGTCAAACTCTGCGAATTTATCTGTAAATATTTAGTGGCTAAAATTGAGTGAAAATTCAAATGTTAATTGGCAGGAGCTTAGACATAAAATACGAAAATCGTTAAAAAAAGGGGTAACTTTGGGATTTTTTTCTATCGAGTGAAGTTTATAAAAACATGTAATTGAATGCGAATTTAACTAGATCAGATCCTTAACTGATACATATATTTTTTTTAGAATTGAAAACACTGATTTGTATGTCTCAGGTGGCTTTTAAAAACCATACGCGCGGCATCTGCGGAACTACACAGCCTTAAACATTTCTCAATTCCGCAGAACAGAAATCGGGATTACAATCGAAAAATTTCGCGACCATCCATGAATCGTGGAAGATTAGTGCTTTCTGTTTTTACAAAACCGTCTTTCATGATGAAATTATATTTTAGTGCCGGAATATCGAGAAACGTGATAATAATAACTAAGAAACTTCGAAATATCAATAGTAAATGCAGTAAACACAGTACTAACAAAAACTAAGGTTATTTGTTTACAAGTCCAGTGACGTCACATCGATAGCCAACATGGCGTACAGCGTTTTCGTCAAATGAAGGACAGATTAAAAAACATTAATTTTAAAATTGAAATATTAAATTTATTTTTCACTTTTATGAATGGAATTTGTTCTTCTTTGTTTACTTTTTCATGAATCTATCATAAAAACATAATTTGAGTTTTTTTTATTCATGGTGTGTAATACCCTATTCGCACGCGAATGCAGTAGGAAAATGATAAAAGTACATTTTTGTTCAATAAAATATTTTCGACAAGAATTTTATTAAAAGTTCTTAGTTTTTTCATAAAATATATTTTTTTTTGTCAATCAGATAATCATCAGACAGAAAAAAAGTCGGTCCCTTTGTACCTAGAAAATATACACTCTCCGTAAAAGACCGCAGTATGAGTGGAAGCATTCTTTTTGCACTTCGTTTGGTGAGTGAGAGGTCTAGAATAGAACAGAAGAGTTTACAACACATTAAATTATGTAACATAATATGTATAATCTTACGTACATTTTACCACAAGACCCAATTTAGCTCTTATAATTATTATTTTTTTATGCCAAAGGCGGCAAACGAGCCAGTGGGTCACCTGATGGTAAGCAATCATTGCCGCCCATGGACATCTGCAACACCAGAGGGATCGCTGATGCGTTGCCGGCCTTTAAGATATTTTTAATACTAAGTCAGTTGGCAGACAGACACGCAGCCCACCTGAAGGTAAGCGGCCACTGCGGCATAATACTGCCGGAACTCAGCCAGAGCTATTATGGCGGCAGATTTCACCTGTGGGGGTGGTAGCTAGCCAGTCGAGCGACTCTGAAAAAGCTCTTCCACCAATCAGACCCTAGGTGGGAATCAAACCCACGACTTCCGGGTTTTATACCCGAGCGTGGATTATTTCTTAGAATAAATAATCCACCATTTATCGGAATTTCGACGAGTATGGGCGGACTTGGATAACTAACACATGATATAGTTCCTCATGAACTTACTCCGAGATTGCTAAAGTTAAACAACATCTAATCGTACTCCCCAGTACTCCGCAGAAAACAATTGCTCCCACAATCCTTTCCGGAGAATCTCGACAAACCGAATGCAGTTTTCATATTTGTTATTTTAATTAGCTTCGCGTGCAACACAAATTGTCTTAATTCCGGCAAATAGGGGCAAACCGCAATTATTTCGACGTCATAATAATCCCTCTGCACATAATTGCAGTTATCTGCGTAAGAGTTAATTTGGAAAGTGTCCAACTGTTGGTTTTATTCACGAATAAAAGTGATATACTCGCAGTTTGCTGGGGGCTATTCTAATCTCGTTTTGGTAGTCTGCTGTTTAGGTTATATGAAAGCCTTTTTTTTGCTGAAAGAGGGAAGTAAACGAGCATAATATATGATCATTGATGACCAAGTGATTACTACCGCCAATTGTCCATTGTGCAAAGTAGCGCCGTTTAGCCCCATACAAGCTTTGATTATTTTGTAATTAGACGGCGCGGTGTGAATAATTCTGGACTTAATTTTTCTTTATATAATATAGATTAGCAGAACATGTTCATCTTTTTGAATAGTAAGTAAGTCAAAGCTAAAGTGAAAAGTTAAAGTATTTAAAGTTAGTATTGGTATTTATTGCAACTTGATTTCCAATGAAATTCTTATACACCTCAAACTTTTATGTCCTACTAGAACTTCGACGTAAATAGCGTGTCGAGAAGAAGTGCTGTAAAAAACCTAACTGATAAACTGTGTAATAAGGAAGTAAATGAATTGAATTTAACTATAAATTTAATTTCAACGATAGAGACCCTTTCACTATTAACCCTTGGCATGCCTGGTGGTAAAAAGTTACGAGTTATGCCCGGTGGGTCTCTCAGACCCGGATTTACAATTCGTTTTTTTTTTAACTTTTTCTATATATTTTAGTTTATTTGGCATCCTAATGCCTTCTAAGGGGATTAAAAATATAAAATAATGCTAAAGACATGTCATTTGAATAATATTTATTGAAATAATTGTAATTCAACTACAGTCATTTTATTTTAACAAAAAGTAGTCACTTATTTTTTGAAAGGATATTATTATTATCAAACTTAAAAAAATCTCAAATCAAGTTTTATTTCTCATAAGGCACTACCATATTCTTATACAAAATAATAAAATTTTCAGTCTCCTTCACCTGGATCAACATTTTCTTGGGATTTGAAAGATTTCAGGAAATAAATGAGTGTAGCTTTTGCATACATAAAAATATCTTACATTAAACTGTGTATTGCGGTCTTTATTGACTTGACAAACATGACACCTTCGTTTTATTCCAGGAAAAATATAATATCATCCTCCTAGTTGCAGCAGTTTCGATCCCACGTTGAATCTAGAAAATCTTCAATAAATTATCAACATATCGTCAATATATAACATTTTGCTCAAAATTATCAATTAGTATAGGAAACTAAATAAAATTTACTTACGTGATTAAGTTTTACGTAAAAATATACATTGAAAAATAACTTTTATCACACAAATATCAATAATCCCACAAAAAATAATATAAAATACTTACGTAAAAAAGTCACGCCGCATGCCTGGTTGGGTCTGAGAGACCCGCGCGCACTTTACACTCCTTTTTCTACCTTGAAAAGTTGCTGCAGACTGAGGAAAATGGTGGAGAATGTACAGAAGTTCATAATAACCAGCTACTGAGAGCGGTAGCGCACGAAATTCAAATTTAAGTGCACGACAATGATTTTCATGTCACCCCGGGTCTGACAGACCCATCCAGGCATGCCGAGGGTTAATTATAGTGGGAAAATAATAGGGTGATACTTTACATTCACGACATATTCTTCCCGCTAGCCTATTGGTAGGTAAGAAAGGATCATTTTGTCCAATCTGCCATATTGTAAGCTCCTCCGATTTTCAAACCTTTTATTTCAAATATTCTGAGTCGCACATTATACATTGCTGGAAAACGGCCAAAGCTATTATGGCGGCAAATACATGCGGTAGCTGTAGAATTGGACTCAAAAAAGCTTATTATCTGCACTTGATATTGGTGCATCAGGTGACCTACTTGCTCGTTTGCCCCCCCCCCCTCCTATAATATAAAAAAAAAACTTATACCCAGTTCGAGCCTTCGACATGCTCAATCACTTTATTGAGAAATACAACGTATTTAATTAATATTTTATAAAATTTACAAAAATGTATTCTACTTTATTACAATATTAAAAAAACCTTCTCATTTTATATCGTATTAAAACACGTATTAAAACACAACGTATTATTCGTTTTCGTTACATGCATCAAAAGTAAAAATATTTTGTTTATACAGGGTGTTCGGAAGAACGTTGAACATACGATAATGGGGGGTAGTTGGGGTGGTCTGTTAACTAACTAGCTCAAAAGATTTCACCTAGGTCTCAAGATTTTTTTTTAATTATTTTTTTTATAAATTTCTATAATTTTTCGGTTTTGTACCTTTAAACCCGTCTAACTTTTTTTTTAATGACCAGATCCAAATATTTTTTTCATTATTGGAATCTTAGTGATTGGTAGGTCCCTTTAAATAAACAGTTGTAAATTGCACATTGCTAGAAACAAAGTTATGGGCCCTCAAACATAAAATAAGAGTTGAAACAAATTTTGAATCTCAACTTCGCGTAGCATTTAAAAAATAAATAAAAGGGATGGATGACTTCTTATTTGTTAAAAACATCTCCAAAGTGTGAGCTTTTTAACGATATGTCGTTTGTTTTGATATCTTTTTTGTAACCAAAATTATTCGATGTTTTCTACCCAGGCGGACCATTTCGACGAAAATCTACATACGTGAAAACTTAAATGTTTTGCGAAATTTATCAATGCAAAGGTCAAAATAACAAATTAGTAGGATAGTGACATAAAGAGTGTAGATTTTTTCTCACCCTTGCACACATAAAGGCTATCTTTTCTCTGTTTCACTCTGTGTGGAATGCGCGGCGAGTGACGCTTCCCAAGAAGGTTACTAATGTTTCACTTTAGTACACTTATATCGTATCTTTCCTCTCTTTCGCTTTCGGAACAGGTGACTCAGTGTAAGTGGCAGAACCAGAGAGGACAGAATTCTTAGTCGAGACTTAACTGCCTTTGTGCCTACTCTTGTTACAGTTATCTTCGTTTTGTATTATTGTTATCAGTTGTTTTGTTAAGTTTTGTTATTTCTGTTACGTTTGTTAATCGGTAAAATGACTTTACTTACCAATGAGGAATATGCGGACATTTTAATGGCATATGGAAGAGCTAACTCCAATGCGCGTGAAGCGCGTAGAATTTATCAAGAACGAAGATAACTGTAACAAAAGTAGGCACAAAGGGCACGTATGATCGCAGAGACAGTTAAGTCTCGACTAAGAGTTCTGACACTTACACTGAGTCGCCTGTTCCGAAAGCGAAAGAGAGGGAAGATACGATGTAAGTGTACTAGAGTGAAACATTATTATTATTACCTTCTTGGACAGTTAAGTCTCGACTAAGAGTTCTGACACTTACACTGAGTCGCCTGTTCCGAAAGCGAAAGAGAGGGAAGATACGATGTAAGTGTACTAAAGTGAAATATTAGTATTATTACCTTCTTGGGAAGCGTCACTCGCCGCGCATTCCACACAGAGTGAAAGAGAGAAAAGTTAGCCTTTATGTGTGCAAGAGTGAAAAAGAAATCTACATTCTTTATGTCACTATCCCACTAATTTGTTATTTTGACCTTTGCATTGACAAATTTCGCAAAACATTTAAGTTTTCACATAAGTAGATTTTCATCGAAATGGCCCGCCTGGGTAGAAAACATCGAATAATTTTGGTTACAAAAAAGATATCAAAACAAACGACATATCGTTAGAAAGCTCACACTTTGCAGATGTTTTTAACAAATCAGAAGTCATCCATCCCTTTTATTTATTTTTTAAATGCTACGCGAAGTTGAGATTCAAAATTTGTTTCAACTCTTATTTTATGTTTGAGAGCCCATAACTTTGTTTCTAGCAATGTGCAATTTACAACTGTTTATTTAAAGGGACCTACCAATCACTAAGATTCCAATAATGAAAAAAATATTTAGATCTGGTCATTAAAACAAAAGTTAGACGGGTTTAAAGGTACAAAACCGAAAAATTATAGAAATTTATAAAAAAAAATTAAAAAAAATCTTGAGACCTAGGTGAAATCTTTTGAGCTAGTTAGTTAACAGACCACCCCAACTACCCCCCATTATCGTATGTTCAACGTTCTTCCGAACACCCTGTATATCAACACTCAACCGAATTTTCTCAATTTCTTCTCCAATGGAGGTTTCTGATATTTACGTGGTAAAGAACTCATTAAATAAAACAAACTAAAACGGATTAAATCTTTACTTCACGTGTTTGTTTTAGTTAGATCAAGTCCTGTAATTTATTTTTGTGATAAACTGAAAATGACTTTCTTAATTATGTACATAATTATATAACGAAACTTTTATAAAATTTGTAATCGCAAAGCACCCGTGCCTAACCGTCATTAGTTTACAAAGTATTTCTTACACGGCCCGTTTTCACCGGCGTCACGAGACACCAGCCTAAGCCCTTTTGACAAGGGTGTATTATTTATATGCTCCGTAACTTAGGACACTTAATAAATTAATCCCCGTGAGCGCACGATGAAAATTATTGTTAGGGGTTATGAGGGTCCTAAAACATGATAACATGATCCCGACGCAAGGACGTTCTAGGACGTCTTTACATTTAATTATAATAGTAAACTATTCAGGTTCTGTTATAATATCTAGAAAGGATGACCCGAATATTTTTTATTTTGTCTGTCTCGATTTATTAGAGTATGCTTGCAATATGATCAAGGACTTAGGTATTCCGTTCAGACATTGAAGGGACTGCCATATGATGGCTAGATCTTGGTGTTTCTTATAAAATATACAACCTGTTAGGTAACCCAAGGGACATAATTTAAGGAGAGTGTTCAGAATCCGATTTAGAGTCCAATTCAGTATGCAAGGGCAGTATATTATATAATTAACAAAAAAATATATACGAGACTTATTAATTAATGATGATCCGATCACCGATCTGGCACCCCACAGTTCAAGTTGTGCTTTTCGACGGAACATGGCTCTGTGTGATTATTATCTAATGGGAGTTATTTCTGATCATATTTATTGTTTGTACAGGAAAGCATAAATCAATTTAACTAACTCAAAATCGAATGACAAATTCATTAAATGTAGTAACAGACGAGTACACGTCTTTAATTAACGTATCCAGGTAAATACATTTAATAGGCGTAGAGTTGGAACTGGTATATAATTAAGATTAATGAAATAACCCACAAGTTGCGTCGCTATGGTAGCGGGATACTACTTCAGAGTAATTTGTGGTTCGACTACCAGCGATTTCAAGCCTTGTATGTACATATTAAAATCATGTTTTTATTTCATTCTAACCATTTGTAAGTAAGCTTTAATGCTTAGAGTTTTGCTTTAAATAAAGGAAGGCTTGAAATTATGAAAAAAAGAACTTATTAATACGCTATTCTTAACGAATTACTATCTTGACTGTACTATTTTCAGGTTTCGAACTCACAGCTATCCATTGAGTTACAAGTACAGTAATTATTGTAGTGCAATGCAGCTATCAGAATTTGTAATAGTTTTTGGAACATTCAATAAGATGATACTTATACACTTACTTTAGTAGATATAAAGGTTACTTTGCTTATATTATTAGCATTGTTATGAGAATTTTATTTAAATAAGTAAATAATGCATTTTATATGCAGGTTGCTTTTCGACTCTCGATTAATTTATATATGATTCATATGCACTAGCCAACACCCAAGATAAAAATTCATGTGCTACTTATTGTAAAATCTGATCAATTTACGTCACGTTGTAACAGTAGGATAGTCAAAATAAATCACAACATCGCTAGCAGAGAGACCATACCTCACTTTCGTCAAGCTCGTTCCTACCAATTCGTGTAATTTGTCATTAATTTGCTCTGAATTTAATTATTGTCGAGCTGTTAGTGTGTATTTGTTTGTGTTTATAATTTGACTAGGAACATCATTACGTAACATTCGATCGAGTAATAATTTTGATTCCGATGCTATCGTTTGGTTTGTAATACCAATACCAATCGACTGTTATATGTGAATAACGATTTGAAATGCAATTTAGTAATTACGTATTGTAAATGTAATTCGTAATGGTATGTTGTTGTGTACGTCTGTGGGATTATATTTTGTCAAAGAATCGATGTTGAATTTTAGAACAATTTTTTTGGTCGTACTGAACTAGAGAGATTTACTGCTTGAACACAGAGTGCGTGACTATAATTTTATCGTCATAAGTGATTTGAATAGTCCTATTAAGATTACTAAGATTCATAAATACTTTATACAAGTTTACATGAATAAAGAATTTTTTGATTTTTGATTTTAGCCTTCCGCCCGCGGTTTCACCCGCGCGTAAATTCTTTTTTCAAATATCCCCTCCCTTCCCCCCATATTTCCAGTATCAAAAGTACCCTATGTCACCCGGGGATAGTGTAGCTTTCCAACAGTGGAAGAAATTATTCAAATCGATTCAGTAGTTTCAGAGCCTATTCAATACCAACAAACAAACAAACAAATCTTTCCTCTATAATAATAGTATATAAAGAATGAATTCGCTTATACTAATATTATAGAGGAAAGATTTTGTCGCGTATGCACCGCAAGAGCGCTGTCCCTGCCACGGCCCTGGTTTCCTCCTATAAAATCTTAATTTAAAGTAAATTTAACAGAAAAAAAAAACAAAAAAAAACAGCTATATTAATTAATTTCTATTATTACTTCTGTAAAAATTAATTAACCTACAAGTTCTTATTGTTATTGCGAACCTTTTATCTTTTCCTCAACGCTTAGATATTTTATTATAAACATTCTCTTATTACCCAGTTTTTCGATTTTCGAGAATCAAACAAGACTTAATTTTCCCAGTACTTACCAGTTTCTCAGAACTCACGGTTGTCAAGGGTCTCAAGTTTAATTGAGTTTCGGATTATAGTTGCTAACTGCTATTGGGAACTAGCGAAATAAATTATGAAATTTTCCTGTTTCCTCTCACTTCGTTTTTGCAAGTTTAACTAACTGTTTAGATTTTATTTTGTAATAAGACTGGAATTAAGAATTTCGCATTGCTTTTTAAAAACATGAAATAGTTAGGAAAGGTACACAAAATATGACAGTACGCGGTCAACAAGAAGCCTTGCGGTTATTTGGTAGGAATATTACGTGACGAGCCACCATACACCAGAGATCGCGGGTTCGATCCCCGCACGGTACAAACATTTGTGTGCATGAGTGAGCATGTCTGTTTGTATAGGTCTGGGTGTTTCTATGTATAAGGAAAGTAAGTTTAAATGTAAATTAAGTATATAAGTAATGTTTATCCGTTGTTTGGCATCCATAGCACAAGCTAATGCTTAGTTTGGGGCTGGATGGTGCTGTGTGAATAATGCTCAGAGATTTATTTATTTATTTAAACCGACATTAATCTTTCAGAGACAATAATTTATACTTAAGTATCCATCTACCATACGTAAAGCTTATAAAAATGAAGGTATTTAAATAGAACAGTCTTCACCATGTCCCTCATCTCAGCAATCCAATCCCTCACTAATGACAGAACACGCTAGTTGTTAATTAATGGATCCTAGAGCCCATCCCTAGCTATAACACCAATTAATTGAATACATTTGCATTCAATTCCATTTACATTTCAATTGGATTCAATTAGTTCGTGTCGTGATACCGCAGCGGTTTCGATGCGCCACCAATGTGACTCTAGTTGGTCAATCTGTTACAGAGATTACAAGATGCAATCATGTTAGGAGTTTCGACTGGTTAATTATATTAAGGGCCAGTTCCATTGTATCAGCTCGTCCCTATTTCGTGTGAAAATAGAAAACTGGGACAGTTTAGTGGTCCCACTGGTGTAGTTGGTTTCGATGCGCTACCAATGTGACTCTAGTTGGTCAATCTGTTACAGAGATTACAAGATGCAATCATGTTAGGAGTTTCGACTGGTTAATTATATTAAGGGCCAGTTTTAACGTATCAGCTCGTCCCTTTTTCGTGTGGAAATAGAAAACTGGGACAGTTTAGTGGTCCCACTGGTGTAGTTGGTTTCGATGCGCTACCAAATGTGACTCTAGTTAGTCAATCTGTTACAGAGATTACAAGATGCAGTCATGTTAGGAGTTTCGACTGGTTAATTATATTAAGGACCAGTTTCAACGCATCAGCTCGTCCCTTTGTGTGTGAAAATAGAAAACTGGGACAGTTAAGAGGTCGCACATATGGTGTGGTTGGTTTTAGTCCCGAGCCCCACATACGGCCGCGATGCTAGCTTGCGATTAGGAAACGTAAAAACTTCTCAAGTTTAGTCGCTACCGGAGGGAAGTTTAGTTTTTTATAAGATGATTTATCGCGCCTCATACATGCTTTTTATTCTAGAAATATACTACACTAGCGGCCGCCCGCGGTTTCACCCGCGTGGTTCCCGTTCCCGTGGGAATATCGAGATATCCTTTCTTAGCGGATGCCTACGTCATAACATCTACCTGCATGCCAAATTACAGCCCGATCCGTCCATTGGTTTGGGCTGTGCGTTGATAGATATCTATGTCAGTCAGTCAGTCAGTCAGTTACCTTTGAGTTTTATATATATAGATATACTACATTCCTACGGGATAACGTCGTGGAATCCACACAGGAAAAACAACTATTAACAAAATACAGAATCTATGTCATCCATAGTTACACTCAATCGATCGTAGACTAAAAACCTTGCGGCTCGGTTCTACAAAAACTGAAAGTCATTGGAATGTAAATTAGGCAAAACGTAAGCCGCGGTAAAGTCACGTCTAACTTTTATTAGTTCTCGGCTTGACCGAGTGTGGACGTACTTTTGTAAAATTAAACATGTTCTTAAAGACTTAGAAGTTAGCGGTTGGAGATAATGTTTTTTTAAAGTCACTTCAGTTAGCAGCCAACTTAGTGGTAAGAGAAAGAAAGAAAAACATTTAAGAAAAAGGTAAGTATGAGCTGCGGCCTATTCTGAAAAGCATGTAGGGCGTAAGCTCTTCCAATATTCAAGCATTTGATTACATATTGTGTGTTGGCTATTGCCGAAGCACAGCCATAGTTTAGCGGCAGATTTCAGTTGTGCAGGTGGTAGCTAGTAGACTCAAGGCAGCATTCGCACCCACGCCCGCCTGATCGTACAACCCTAGCGGCTTAGCCACTGTTACACGGAGGTGGTAATGCCAGTACAAAAATAATTATAAAAATCGGTACACCCAGTAAAAGTTTTGAGGTGATAAATACAGTTTATTTGAGTGAGTTCATTTGGTTTGAAATTCATTTCAAAATGTCCAAAGGATTTCGTTTTATATTTGTTCACAATAACAATTTGAAAATGAATAGTAGGTACGTTCAAAATACAACGAAAAACTTGACACTAATTCACAAACGAAATTCGCCAGAATGCAACTGAATAAATCATGCATTCGTATGCAATGAAAAGTTTTACAAATAGGAAAATATTTTGTGAAGTGAAAATTTGCTTTGTGAAAATGTTAAAAACCTTATTACGTAAAAGAAAGTTCAACTAAGAGTGTCACTGTTACATTTTTTTAAGAATGTAAAAGTGAAGCAACTTTCTGAATGGTGAGTCTAATGATGTGTGACCTTCTAAGCCGTTTCTAAATGTCGCACTGCTTTTATTCCGTAAAGAATTTTTAGAGTGGGACTAGTTTGTTACCTACTCGTAGTTATAAAATTACATTTATCTAGTGATGTAAGTTATTTTTTTTTTATTTACAATTAAATGTACCTTTTTTTCCGAAATGACGTTGGGACCGCACCAAAGCCGTACGTGGATTTTACAGACCACTTCTACTACTTACGCTAGTACTATAATATATTCTGTGCCTCAACCTATTATTTGCATTGTGTTTAGAACCAAAAATAAAATAATATGTTTATGAAACGTTTCCTGCGAAAATAGGAAGCCTAATTATTTTCCACCACATACACATTTAAAAGAAGCTACGATCACTGAAATTCCATAGGTAAAAAGAGGAACATAATACGAACCTTTTTCAATAGACGACCCCCGTCATACGAAAGAGTGGGGGTTCGATCCCGTGCGGTTATTAGCACCAATTCCGAGGGGTGAATAATGCGAGCTTAATTTGCTTACGGCATTGTGGAAATATGTACATATATTATGGAAATTACGCGTGAAACTGTGTGCTACATCATAGCGAAGTTGATGCAAAGGTTTTTTTTTGGAAGCAGACGTACATACGTAAATGAGTTTATTGTTTCAGATGTTGAGTAACTCGTATCTTGGACCGCCTCCGTGGAACAGTGGCTTAGCCGCTCGGGTATAAAACCCGGAGGTTGTGGGTTCGATTGCCACCTAGGGTCTGGTTGGTGGTAGGGCTTTTTCAGAGTCCGACTGGCTAGCTACCATCCCCACAGGTGAAATCTGCCACCATAATAGTTCTGGCTGTGTTCCGACAGTATTAATGTGGGAGCCGTACACTTCAAATCAAAGGCTCGAAGATCATATCAGCAGAACATTGAGCGACGCTTCCTGGTGAAGTGTCCCTCAGTGTAATAGGCCGCAGTAGCCGCTTACCATCAGGTGGGCTGCGTGTCTGTCTGCCAACTGACTTAGTATAAAAAAAATCTGTGTATCTCATATATCGCAGTTGGAACGCCGTGGTTTAGTGGTTTAAGTACCGGGCCGTGTTCTCGGGGACCTGGATTCGATTCCCTGATTGGGCAGTGTCGGGTTTTGTTTAGTCGATAATTTCCCTTTTGTTTGGCTGTAACGTATTTTTGAGGTTCTTCTGAAACATAATATTTAACTTATTTCATAGCATTGTACAATCCGTGTCATATTTTATATAGCATTCCTTGATACCTAAGGTTATGTATTTTTATATGTTGCTTTACACTTGTGACGTGTTACAACAAATATTATTGTGAGACATTAATTAAGCAAGGAACAGTATTAACATAGACACAAGCGCTTCGGCCAAATGACCGCAGTTCACGACCGCCCGTGCGTTTGGCACGCGCGCCGCTGGCAGCGCGCTGTGCGATACGGAGACGAGCCGATTTGGCATCTTGCGCTCCCACACACGCTGCTGAGCTGTTGTTTAGGATTTTGCAATATAATGCAATGCATGCAAACAGTATTTGCTAGATTACTTTTTGATTTTTAGCAGAGTTGTTTAGTGTCTAGCAGACTTTAAAAACAAAAGCAAGAGATAGATACTTTCATTGAGCTCCGTAAGCAAAATACTAATTTATTATTTCTTACATTTAATTCGGACACTTTTGTCAATCTCTTTGTATGTATGTAAGAAAAAAGTATTGGTGTATTCCCTGGCATATTTTTTTCACCAGTTCATACCAGTTCTTACATACATAAAATATTATTAATTTTTAATGAGCTCCAATCGTCTCAAAATTCATAAATACAAACACCTAAAATATTGTGTGGAAAATTCTATCTTAATACACAAACTATAACATGTCATATTACAGTATGTTGTAAGCAGCTTAAAGCAACAGCATCAACATAGACACAAGCGCTTCGGCCAAATGACCGCAGTTCACGTCCGCCCGTGCGTTGGGTTTGGCACGCGCCGCTGGCAGCGCGCGGTACGATACTGAGACGAGCCGATTTGGCATCTTGCGCTCCCACATACGCTGCTGAGCTGTTGTTTAGGATTTTGCAAGCTAATAGTATTAAACTTGCCTACGGTGTTTTGGGTTTGTTGTAAGACAAAGTGAGACTGTATCACCATACACAAGTGTTCTTTATCTGTCTGTCTGGTTCTTTTTAAAATCTTATCTTCGATAACGCGTCTGCTTCGAAACGATATTGATTAAAACTTGCTTACAAATAGTTTTATAATTTGTAAGATGCTTTGTTCTAAGTGATATATTTACTAATATCTTATGTCTCCTTTTTCCGAGTGCTTTATGCTGATTGAACTAGTCAGTTATATTTTGTCTATGATAATTGCAAAATCGACTGATTACTAGGGACTTACAGGTTACTAATTTTACAACAATGTTAGTAAGAGAATGCTTATAATTATTAATCATAACAAAAAACCGTATGATATTATTTCGCACACCCGGTAAAAAACTGTCATAACACAAAAACAGGCAAATCTCACCCCTTGCAATAAAATATTATTTTACTGCAAAAAGTGAGATTATAAAAATATTATTTTACTGAAAAATGTGAGACCCGCCTTGCCTCTACGTTATGACAGTTTTTTAGCGGGTGTGCGATTATGTCGTTAATTATTATTAAGTAACAAAATGACTCTACCAGATTTGCCTGTTTTTATGTTATGACAGTTTTTTACCGGGTGTGCGATTTGTACTAAAACACAGATAATTTATTTGCTTAACAAAATAATACAATATAACAATAATAAACGATAGCCCTTTTCTCTGTGTACAATCTAGATCCATTTCACATAACTTAATCCAGCCTTAAGTTGTATTATTTGAATAAACACGACGACTTCAACGTACAAGGGTCCGCACGAAATCGAATTAGGTATGATCTGAAATAAATCCTTTTACAAACAAACGACGCTGTTAGCGAATTGTAGAATCTATTGTCATCGAAAGGGTGATGCTGAATTGGTGTGAGTACAAAATACATTATTTAAATATTAGATCAAGTAATGTTGGGCATTGTAGCCCTGTGAGTAGGCCGAGGGAATACTAACTCCATGCTTTTCTGCGTTGGGACGTCTGCCATAATTCCGCTTGTAATACAAGCGAAATTCTTTTTCTTCTTCCACATAATTATGTCCATCCATTGCTGGCCATTCACACGCACTTCTTCATCCTGTTCGTAAAAAGCCATTCCTATACGAGGACTTAATAACTCCACTGGTTGTCAATTCTACCTATGACCTGTCACTTTTTCAATCATGATATGGGCCACATCAAGAAGATTAATTGTTCTCCTGTATTCTGGATTCCGCCACTCAAAGAAATCACGAGCATAGCCCACACAGCATTTCTTACATTGACCTGAGTGTCCAACTGTCAGACATTAAGGTTGTTTTATTTTCACACACGGAAATTCTAATTTATCTGCCTAAGATTCCTGAGTTAAGAAATCTTGTTAATTTATTTTTCGCATCTCAAAGATGTGAAACCGGCAGCGCACTGACACGAATATGGCTTCTTCCGCGACCCATATAGGATTTTTAATCATTTTGTCAAAGGCTAAATTAAACACCTGCCTCGTTTACACAAGTTATATTAGGCAAAGCGTAACAAATTACACCGAAGATTAAGGTGCGACGTTGCTTTGATGTTGGATCGTGTCAAACGGGAAAAACTCGATGCCATCAAAAACGTGACGGTTTTGCGACGTGAATTTTAACGGATTACCTCACGTACGCTCGGGCTCACGCAGGGCGGTACTATTTGTCCATCTCACTTCTTGAAGAAGTTTTAGCTTTTAAAATTTTCCTCGGACAATGTTTGTAAAGCGCCATGTAACTCTAAGCTAAGCAATTATACTGAATCAAAACTTTGAAATAGTATTTTTTTTTTATATAAAAGTAGGCTAACATAATTTGTATAATGATTAGGTAATAACCAGGTCAATTCAAGAATTCAATCAAGGATGCACCTTTGAATCATCAATCTTAATGAGTAACTCTACCACAGGCTTAGGCTTATCAAGAAGACAGGCTCTCTATTGACGTCTGACCAAACCTATTGTTAAAAATACAGAATCAAAATTCACCGATCTACATTTGGTAGGTATGATGGCAAAAGTGAAATCTTTGTGAGGTCATATAGTAAGATCGTCATTTGTGTACGCAAAACATGCAATCCGTCATGTTATTGTGCAGGGGAAAGGGTATTTACATAAAATATGTCTAAACGTAAGACTTTGTTCGCATCGCGTCGCTTTGTGAACCTCGACTGCTCGTTTGAGAGCTGAGACAAAACAGCTAAATGATTAATTATTATAAGGCCATTTAAGTACTGTGGTTCTTACAACCTTTAATAATTTGATATTTTTGTACAATGTATTGGTTATTAACATGATAAACATGAGTACCACATTTAGTACAAATGTCAACGTTATTAGTAAAAAAAAAAAAGTGTTTTTGCTATACCTATTGTAACGACCTGAAAAGTCGCCGAAGGGCCACTTTAACAATTAAAATCTTTAACATATTATCTAGTTCTCTTCTTGATGTTCCCGAGCTGTCAAACAATAGGGCTCAATCGAAAACTTACAAGCAGCTACATAATTTGTTAAGAAGCAAAACTAAAGAGGAAAGCTAGAAAAAAAAATTTGAATCACCAACATAAAGCCAAGATGATTCAACAAAACTTTCTTAAAAACAAATTGAAATTCAAACATTCCCAATAAGATCACGAGTATGTTTGTTCGGTATTTATATGTATGACGTGGAGTAATCCAATCTGAGTGGATTGGAACCCATTCCGTAGCACAGCTACGAGGCTGCGAGCTAGTGTTATCGTAGAAGTGCTACGAACACGCTACGATCGTTACGAAGTCAAACTGCCTGCTAAGCGCATCGACCACTCCAGATAAAACCGAATTAAAACGTTTCTATTCACGTGGTGAGATGTATATTTATTTGTAGTATACTCAGTCTGTCTCAATGAAATAAGTGTCTTAACTACTTATTTGAGAGAAAAGTCGTATGTATAAAACATCTAATAGATCGCCTTCATATTACTTCAAAAGAGAATGGTTTTTAAAATGGAAATTCTAATAAAATCACAATATGCTTGTTCGAATTTTTATACGTATAACGTGAGAGTATTTTCATTTGAGTGGGGTCCACTGCTACGATGCTACGAGTTATTGTTATCGTAGCATTGCTATGAACTCACTACGACTGCTATGACTATCAATTTTGTTTTACATTTTTTTAGCAAGAGGTTAACTAAAGTGGTTATTATTTTCATTTAACTTGATTATTTTTTAGCGAGAAGTTACCTAGAGTTTTTACGATTTCAACTGTCTGATAATTCTTTTTACAATAGTTTTAATAGAAATGCAATGTTTTTCAATTGACCGATAAGGATAATATTGTTATTAACAATGATAGGACCACGAGGAACTAGATTTCCTGGTGGTTCTACTGGTAGAAGCAGATAAACAATAATAGGACTACGAGGAACTAGATTTCCTGGTGGTCCTACTAGTAGGACAAATTAGTAGGACCACGAGGGAACAGCGATAATTCGCTGTTTCCTTATTAGCAGGATTGATTGTGTGAAACTTCGTCATGCCTATCAAGCACATCCAGTCAGAAATACGAACCGGCAATCAAGCAGAGTAATTATTTTCGCGAAGTGGTGCAATTAGTTTCAGTCCCTGAACCCTAGTTTGAATCGCTGTTCGCTGATTTTACAACCTTTAATATTTTTCACATCATTGACTGGTTTGATGGTGCATTTGTGACTTTGCTGCATGCGCCAAACCAACTTTATGTTTTGAACATTTATGTTTATTCTGTCTAGGTGTTTATTTTTTTGTTAAATGTATTTTTGTGATAACTTCGTTAATTTCCAGATACAAGTCTTTTAGATATCAACTTTGAGATCATATTAACAATCCATAAATATTACTTCAAAAAGAAATAGCCGAAATGCAAAGACTCGATATTATCTTTGCCGAAACATTTGTGTACATATGTACATGTGCGTACGCACTCTTATAACTTTACAACGGCTGCACAAAATCAGAAAGTTCTTTTCTGTTGCTTTTGTTTTGTTAGGTTTATAAACGATAATTTTCACCTGGGTGCAGCTACAGAGAAAATAGGAGCCCAATTTACACAATACAACTAAATACATCCCAATATATCTATGTACCTATTAGTTGCAGATAAGCTCACATACATATGTTTTGTCTATCCAACGGATTCCAGCGTACATATATATGCATTTACAGGTAATTCCGATGATATTAAACCTGTGTATGTTCGGTGCTAAACTCCGATACATGGAGTGTTCTATAAATCCGCACAGATAGAGAAATGCGGGGCCATTCGGAATGCACTGCAGTGCATCTGTTCGGCACATAACGTGGGTAATTGTCATTTATTACTGTAAGGAATGTGCTCACCTGCATCACAGTACAAAAGTGAACACATACCTAAGATATATTTTTTGTCTGTTTTTTAATCTCTAACATTGATATTATTACCAAAATGACAAAGTAAGATTGTGACTTCAAAATTCGGTGAGCTAGATATTTTAATAAAATGTGAAATATTATATCTATTTATTTTCGCACATGCAAGTAACCGAGAAGTGACAAGTGACGTTACATGGTTAAAACCGTTTGTATTAGTGTTTTTGGGAAAGTTCGAAAATGGGCCCCAATGGCAGTCATCGCTTTAAACTGCGACCTAGCATCAAAGACTTCAATATCTGGGTCGAGTCATATATAAAAATGACGCCACTAGTCCATACAAAGTTAGGCTGCCCACCCACGTCAGACTTTTTGTAGGACCGATAAACGGGCCGATTTTATTCCTTTTCTTTCGATAAGATTTCTAACCTACTTTTTGTAGGACGTGTGCGTTGCTCCATTGCTGTCAGTACGTTTAATTTTTCTCCTACAAAAAATCGGTCACCGATTTTATTGGACGTGGGCGAGCAGCCTTACTCAAACCCCTTTGTGTGTTGGTGTTTTTTGGCATGGCTCAGGTTTGTGATCAGCAATCCGCAAAAGCGAATTATTTAGATCGATCGATTTCCATGATAGATGCTTTTCCCTGCAGTAAGATATTCACAGGCTAATATAAAAAATCTACCAATAAATATAATAAAAGAAGATGGCTTACTGTTATGTATTTTGTTATAACGTCACTACGTAGCTTTATTTATGTTTTATGAGCTTAGCGTGTCACTTTATAGTATTGTAACAGCTTTTTAGATATTTATATTGTACAAAGGTTTACTACTTTTTAATGTGACCTGTCCGTAACTCTGCAGTTAGTAGTGCTCTTAAATATTTAACTAGTGTTTCTAAAATTCGTATGAAACAATTATTATATCGTAAAACTTTTTATAAAATTATTCTGATGTCATATTAACTTACGAATTAAAATAACGAAAACGCGTAACTAGCCTGGATGGCTCATTATTCAATTATTTTTTGTTCTAAAGCTATAGACTAGTGACGAGTATAAATAAGTAAATAAGAAGTAACGTCACGATTCTTTTAATATATTGTGAAATCATTCGATAAAATTAAGGCAAAATATCAATATCCCTATTATAATAATTTTATATACTGTTAAAACTGCAGCTGCTGAACTGAAACTCTAGAACTCAATAGAAACTTTACAACTAAAATAATTTAGCCTTGCAAAGAGCAGACCTTGTTAAAGTTTAGACGCAGAATCTAATTTAAAGAGTGTAGTTTTAGAGCCATTTTTATTTTTTATCACGAGTGAGTACGGAATTTAGATTTAAATTCCGGGTTGATCAAAATGTGTCTCGAAATTTTCCATATTTTAACCCGAGTAATCACCAGTCCACATTTAGCAAGTATGTTTATTAAAAAATCACCTTTTTAATCATTTGAAATTAAAAAAAATCCGTCTAAAAAATCCGTAAAATTATCTTTTATGTTGCAAGCAGCATAAAAGATAATTATATTAATTGCTTAAATTGTGTAACACAGTATGATAGCTTTTTAAAGTAGTAACAATAGTTACACAGTAATAGTTATGCAAAACAATACACAGCTTAAATTCAGGTAAGAACATATTACTAGTATCACAAAACAGTAACTGTGTAACAGTAACATAAACTGTTTATGAAACAAAAAATCGGGTATCAAAATCTTGAATCAAATATTTGGGCCATAAATAGACCAATCCATAATACATCCAGCATCAAAATTACTAAATACATCCAGCATCAAAATTACTAAATGAAATTATTTTTAGCCTATTTTCATACGCCTTATAAATATAATGGCTTCAATCAAACATATCGCGATACCCTCGGATTCGTGCTCAAATCATTGCCATGGTGACGCCTGTACCGTCTTCGTCAGTTCATTAACTTTTTCTCGTGTGCTGTTTGTGTGTTAAGGTATAAGTGATGAGCGATATCCACACCTATTATTATAAATGCGAAATCAACTCTGTCTATCTGTAAGGGCGGCAGAAGCTCCCGCTCAGCTGCTCGAATTTCGCAAATTCGAGTACACTACACTACAGAACTGTCTTTGGTGAATCAGTCTGATAGGAAAAAATCATCACAGTCTATTTTTAAGTATAAGTTTTTTTTAAGAAACGTTACATACAAATCAAACATGAACATACAAACTCAGTGTCGCAGTATGGTTGTAGTATGTGACAAGAAGTACCATGTGCGACTATAAGTTTCCAGTAGCCATGTTTCCAAACCAATTCAACATGAGATCCCTAAAAAGTAAGTGTAGGAGAAACGCTGGCTAGACATCTACGAGATATCTGAAAGACAGACGTTTCGTCATGTGATATTGTTATGTACAGGGAAAATATCGACAGACCTTAAAGACCGGCTAAGATGACTGCTTACCGTCTTCATCGTTTGCCTCTATCCTACATTAAAAAAAAAGTACCTTAGTTTCATCGAACCCGCTTACTCTTTCACTTTAGACCAACCGTCATCCCGTAAAAAATCCCAGCAATAAATCTTTATTGCCGTGTTGTTTGCGCCGCATTATTTGTGCCGTTGCGCAATTCTCGTTTTTCTTTGACGACTTCATATTTTCTCGGCTCGTATAGAGTAATTGCCGTCATGTTGCTGTTTGCTACATTATGCTTTCGGTAAATAACACACATTTATTGTCGCTCAAATAATGAGTGAGAATGTCGTGTCAGGGTTTATGAGGGAATGAAGGAGGTGTGAATGAGGTTAAATTTATTTTTAAATATTTGCGATTATAAAAACAGATTTTTAATTTAAAAAAATCAGCTGTCACCGCGATTTAAAACAGTGGAAGCAAAACATGTGATGATAATGACAGAGAGTATAAAAAAATATTTACCTGATTTAGTGCATCGCATTAAAAAATTCGTACTTGAGGCATAAAATTGGTAGAAAAATAATATGTCGCTATAAAACGAGCACTGGTTGATCTCTCTCCTGATATGAAGGGATTCCGGAGGATAGTTTCGAATCCAACACGGCCGCAGGTCACAAGCCTATCTATAGTGCTTTAACTAACTCTCCTCAGCAAAGAACAAGTTGGTGTCCTAGTTTTGACTGGGATTTTACAAAGCCATTCTACTTTTCCGAGACGAGCCATTAAGTGTTTGGGTATGTTAGCGGCCCTCTCATATATCGCGTTCGAAACGACCGCAACCGAGTTTTACTAGGGTAATACTCGTAGGTATTTTTTCCAAGTATTGAGTTCTCGCGCTAGGACTTGTAGGTATAACAACAACAGTAACATTACCGATTTCACCTTCATATTGTTTGTATATAACTAGTTGTCAGTATCGTAACAAATATGTATTAGTTCGTTATATTTGGGTTGTTATTTTATTATTATTTTTAATTTTGATGTACATTTCAGTATTTTTTGATGTACAGTCAAAAGCACGTCAGACGTGGACTTGGTACCGCTCTTATGTCGGGGGCATTAGTGCTATTATCGAACTGCAAGTGTTTACCGTGATGTGCTGTTGACCGTACCTACACTTAAAAATATCCCTTAATATTTTTTTATCAAAGTGGGAGGGAAACGTGCTTGTTTGACACTAGAAAATACTACTACTACAACTTTTATATTCAGAATGACCTTTAACTTAGCAATAAATAGAGCTGTTTAAATTTTTTATATCCCTTCCGGTATATTTTAGACATTGAACAAAATTATAAACCGCTGAAAGTACATTTAAACAATATAAAAGACAGATAAAAATATACCGGGGGCGAACATATTAATTTAGGGGCGAAAAGGAAAATTAGAATAACGTACAAGCATATCCTATCTAAATAAATTTAAGGGTATAATAACCTAGCAAAATTCTTGTAAACACACGATACAATTCATCTATAAATATTTATAAATCGTTACGGTCGTATTAGAACAGCTCGCATAGCCCTTGCGAAAGTTGTGAAAAACTCCCAAATGAATTCGAAATAATTTCATAACGAAAAGCCTGTTGCAGTCCACTGCTGGACATAGGCCTTACCCAATGCTCGATCCTCAGATACCCGCATGCTACTCCTGCCAACCACCCTGCACAAACCGTCACTCCACCTGGCCTGAAAATCTAAATTATTTCCAAGTTCCATGCAAATTTCTTGTACCCAAAATGAGTTTGCGTCTTCCACCATTACTTCAATCTACATAGTGTGCACGTGGATTCTAAAACAAATATGTTTCTCGCTGATAGAACTTACCTGCGACGCAGACGCGACCCCACACCCTTGGGAGAGAATGCAGCCGTATAACAGGAACGTTCTACTTTTTACTTGGTGATTGAACCTTTCATGAATTCTTAGTTCATTTACGGAAGAAATGTGGAATAACAATTACTTTAGTATACATATTTAAATTCAGCTCGTTTATTTGTATTATTAAAATGTCTAATTAGATATGATTTATTTATTTTCCACTCTTACTAGTATTTTTACAGGTTAACTTATAACCTAATGCAATAACTTTTGAAACTACTAGAACTATGAAGGTAAATAGCTAATAAATAAACAGAGCTGTCATTGTGAATGCATTCAGTAAACACGAAAACAAATAAATTTTTTACGATATTACTACACTGTTCATTTTAAACAATACCAGGAAAAAACACAAAATATCGTTTTTGCGCATTTAATGCTAATACAATAGTTTTATTCTAAATGGAATCAACAAAAAAATGTTCTTTTACTTTCTGTCGTAGTAAAATAAGCGATTATTCTCTTTTTGTTAGGGTGTATTATCCCTGTCCCATGTCCTAAAATTACGATTAGCGCAAAAGGAATACAGAGAAACCTGTATCCTGGTTGTAGACAATTTTACATAATAATTACGCGAAAAAGAGACAATGAAAAGTAAGTGAAAACTCAAAAATAACCCCTTAGGTGATGACATCATGGTGGCCATTTTCCTTAATGTGATTGAGAAAAACAAAATGGCCGCCATTTTCATTATTTTTTGATTTTTGATTTTTTTTAAAAAATATTTTAAATCCTTCCTGTATGCAAATACCAGTCATTTGGTATCAATAAAGTCCTTATTAAATGGTCTACAAGTTAAAATTACATAATTTAAATTATATTCTACTGTGTTCGAACTGTATGCGAGAAAAAATACAAGTGGAATGAAATTGGGTAATTAAAACTAAAAAATCATATAAAAAAAAATAAACAAGTGACTTATTGATCGAGGCTTACTTATTGTTTATAAAAACCCTTTACTTAACTAGGCGATAAAGCTTTTGCCGAGATGTATAAAACCGACTTAACTTTTTTATTGTTATAACGCTATTGCCACTAACTTATTTTTCCTTTAGAACATAGTCTCACATCAAGAGTAACAAAGTGGAACCCACCTTTTCTGCAGCTCAGCAATCTACTAGATTAAACTGTGATTAAATGCGTTTTTAGATGCAAAATCGCGGCTTCACTCGCAAACACTCAGCGTCTTTTGTTTTCCATAATATCTCACTATTCCCACTTTACAAAAAAGGACGTTTTAGCTGAAGACAGAGGAGAAACTGTTGCTGACTCTTGTAATATTACTAAAAATCTTATGGTGATCTTTACAATAAAATTATTTTCACGAGGGGCAAATATTACTAATATCATAAAGAGGAAAGATTTGTTTGTTTGTTTGTATGGATTAGGCTCCGAAACTACTGAACCGATTTGAAAAGTTCATTGACTGTTGGAAAGCTACACTATCCCCGGGTGACATAGAGTACTTTTTGTTCCGAAAATGAGAAGGAAGAGGGGGATTTTTGAAAAAGAAATTACGCGCGGGTGAAACCGCGTAGGTGGCCGCTATTAATACATAATCCTAATGTTAAAAAATATAAAACGCAGGCATAAAAAGATGTAAGACACACGATTTAATATTAATTAATGAATAGCTGCAATAATATGAATACTGCATTAATAATATACATATAAATATCTGCGATCAAAACTAAACTTTTTGACTCAATTTTACTTCTTACGAATGTCTTTAAAAATTTCGAAATATAATCGAGAGAGAGAGGAGAGTAACTACTTTCAACGCTGAAAAATATAATATCTTGTATTTTAGAGTCCACACGGCCGAAGCTATTGCACCAGAGGTCGCGGGGTCAATCCCCGCACGGTACAAACATTCGTGTGCATGAACATATCTGGTATCGGTCTGGGTGTTTATATGTATAATATGTATGTATTTACAAAAAAAAAGTATATAAGTAATGTTTATCTGTTACTAGCCTTCCGCCCGCGGTTTCACCCGCGCGTAATTTCTTTTTTCAATTATCCCCCCTTCCCCCCCACATTTCCGGGATCAAAAGTACCCTATGTTCACCGGGGATAGTGTAGCTTTCCAACAGTGAAAGAATTATTCAAATCGGTTCAGTAGTTTCGGAGCCTATTCAATACAAACAAACAAACAAACAAACATACAAACAAACAATCAAATCTTTCCTCTTTATAATATTATTATAGTATAGAAGTATAGATCTAGCACCCATAGTACAAGCTAATGCTTAGTTTGGGGCTAGATGGCGCTGTGTGAATAATGTCCACAGACATTTATTTTTTAATAACTCAATCTTAGAAGATGTTTTCCAATTTAATTTCAAAATAATCGTGATGCCTCAACACAATATTATTGTACGCAAGACTATAACTCAGCGAAGTTTCTCACACAAAGCAAATAAACTCATTGGAGGTGTGAGTTGAACTCGCGATAATATTCCATTATTACCACTTTAACGTTCCAGTTTAATGGCTGTTGTTTCCTGTGTCACAAAAGTACCCATATTCATTCCACGAGGGACATTACTTTGTTAAATTATTACTAATTTTACCTACTCTGTTTGTTTTATAAAGATACTGGCTTTCCGCCCGCAGTGTCACCCGCGCGTAATTTCTTTTTTCAAATATCCCGCGGGAATGAGACGTTCCCGTGGGAGTTTTATAGCCTATGGCCTATCCGAGTTATAAACTATACGTGTGCCAAATTTCATCTAAATCCGTTTAGCCGTTTAGGCGTGACTGAGTAACAAACATCCAAACATCCAGACTTTCGCATTCATAATATTAGTAGGATGTTAAATATACCTACATTATAGGGCAAAGAAAAAGTATCAAAGATTTTATTGAATTCAGATTTTTGACTAAACTAGTTTATCACTAGTATTTTAGGGTGCGTGTTGATATTAAGAACTAAGTTTTGTTTATTAGTTAGAAGATATTTACAAGATTTATTGAGCTTGTTAAAACCGTGTTGTTTTCCGATGAAATGGTCATTATGTTACTTACTTGGTGATAAATAAAAAGATTGTTTGAAGTAACTCGGGAATTTTTTACACATCGTGTAAAATTCCTAGAACCAATTTTCAGCCGTTCATCGCTTGCTTTTTATTTGAAACTATTTGACAGATTATGCTAGTGAGGTTGATGTGCTGCATACTACATTCATAATTTTCCTCCGTCTAACTCGTAAAAAAGTCTAAGTCAAGCTCATGAAAGCTCATAAAAATATTGCAATCGAAATTTTAATATTTTGTGCAACACAATTTCAGACTTTACAAGCAACCGACTACATAGTAAAGCAATATACACACGGGTTTATAGCTAAAGTGTGACCGAGACTTAGTTCCCACGTAATAAACGTTCAGCCGTGTAAAGAATGTGTAACAGGGCTTACATTGTGTTGAAACCTTTTGTGCGACCACAGAAAGCTGCGTAAAAATAAATTGAGGTTTGAATTTGATGCTGCAGTTAACGAACTCGTAATTTTTATTATTTTTTTTTTTTATCGTATCTACTAATATCATAAAGAATTTGTTTGTATTGAATAGGCTCCGAAACTACTGAACCGATTTCAATAATTTTATCACTGTTGGAAAGCTACACAATCCCCCGTAAACATAGAGTACCTACTTTTGATCCCGGAAATGTGGGGGGAAGAGGGGGATATTTACTTAATCTTAACTTTACTGTAGTAACTATACCTACTTTAGGAAATTGTAGGTAGAGGAAAGTAACCAAATATGGGCTACCATTTTGTTTTTGCCTCAAAAATAAAAAACAATAAAAAAACTAACCATTTATTGACGTCAAAATAATTAAACATACATTTTTAAAGAGCTAAGTACCAATTATATGTTCTTAATATTATAATGTATTATTATATTGAGCATTAAACAAAATATCAAAACAGATGCTAAATATGGAACAGGTACCCAAATATGGGCTACTAATAGAAACTTATACGAAAATTACAATTATAAATATTTATCTTATACGAGACAAATAACTTTAGTAGATGGAAGAAATCACATAATTTACTTACAAAAATCCCTAATTTATTTACGAAAATCACATAATTATCCAAGTGTCAAACTCTGGCCCAGCACAGTCATTATGTGCCCAGAGCTGACACATTAAACAGCTTACCCACAGCTCTCCTGCTGCGTTTTGTTGAAAAAGTTCCTGACAAGACATATACGTTGCATCGGCAGTGTCAGGAGTGGTCAGGAGCCTCTCTCAGGCTAGCCCATATTCAGGATCATAGTAATAGCCCATATTCGAAATTCTTAACTAAAATAAATTTGATCGTGTACTTTACAAATCATATAAAGCAGGCAATAAATCGACCGAAAATCATAAAATTAAACTTACTACTGTGTCCCAAAAGTACCCGGAAATTGTAAATAAAATTCAAAGGGTAATTTTAATCTTTCAAATTAATTTTTTCCTCTTTCAATTAACTTCTATTAGAGGGAATAAACATACGCCAACGCTTCAATCAGTCCTCGATACACGTTTAATACGCTGAAATCGAGATGGCCTTCAGCACCATCGTCGTTTTTTCTTTCACCATAGTCAATGGTCTGTAATACTTTTCCCGAAACGGTAATTTAAGTTTAGAAAATAGAAAATAATCACATGGTGCCATACCAGGCAAGTGGCGTACCTGCGAAGCGATATTAGTTGCATGTTTTGGCAAAAAGCTACGAATAATCATGGCTGTGTGAGCTGGTGCGTTATCGTGGTGCGGAAAACACGTGATTTTAATACAAATGTGGCCACAAGTCAGCCAATATGCGGTGTACTCTAGTTTTTGGTACGCTCATGTCTCTGGCTATGTGTCTTACACTCACACGACCATTCTCATTATAATTAGCTTGATATTATTGACATGATCATCTTTAGTTGAAGTGGATGGCCTTCCAGCCCGCCCGATCACTGTACCTCCCTCTATGAATGATTTATACTGCTCGTATGTCTGAGTTTTGGACATGCACTAATTAAAAACCACCTATTGCAACATTTTAAGGAACTTGCCGCATGAAAATTTATCAAAAACACAAAAATTTAACACAAGATCGCTGCTCAACAAAATCGGCCATAGCAAAAAAACGAAGCGACCACAAAACTTGTTTCTCATAAATGTTAATTACTCACAAAATACTCGACAGAGGTAAGATTATTTTTCACTAGCAGCTAATTACAGTTGTACCAATGTAATGCAAAAAGATTTTTTTAAATATCTCTAACACGGGTCTTTAAAATGATAATT
Organism: Mecyna flavalis; assembly: GCA_949319885.1. Taxonomy (NCBI): domain Eukaryota; kingdom Metazoa; phylum Arthropoda; class Insecta; order Lepidoptera; family Crambidae; genus Mecyna; species Mecyna flavalis. The sequence continues at coordinate 17,875,198 of OX439426.1, forward strand.
TCCGGGTACTTTTGGGACAGAATGTATATTCTGCATTAAACACATAGTTACAGTATTTAGACCTAATTTCCTTTAATTAAACAACATATTCATACATACCTTAGAAAACTTTTCGACAGCAGCAACACAAGTATGGTTGACGCTGGCGTCAGCTCGTACGCGATTGACGAGATTGAGTTAGTCCGATGTTAGAGCGAATGAATGCGATTGACGATCGTCGTTTGTTGCATCTTTCGACTGTAGGTTTTCGAGAATTATAGCTAGCCCATATTAAAGCACTAGCCCACATTTGCTTACTTTCCTCTATATGTAGGTATTCACTCATTTAAAAACTTTTGGTCATGATGCTCTCATGATGAGAGAAGCTCGTACTCGTAGTAAGAAAATCGCTGATGGAATATCATTTTAAGAAGACCAAAATTGTTTTTATCCTTTTTTTTTTAAATTAATAAGTTTATATTCCGGTATGTATTTTTTTCTTAGTTAATTTGTTATGCTGATTAGTTTCTACTAATCTAACATTAATTATATGTACCTTCAATTCAAATAAACATTATTATAAATGTCACAATGTATAACAATACTACTATAACTATTTTGATAAGAGAACAGTTTATCTTCACATTGCATATTCTCATCTAATCAAGAGGCGCGTCATCAGACGGGGAGCGGCCGCTGCAGCCGAAACTCAATAAAATGTAACCCAACTCCAGGAATCCAATAAACTGCCACCTGCAGTGTCTGCGCGGAATGCGAGGAGCGCGCTCATTACACCTCCGGCTTGTTACACGGACTACTTATCTAACTTCATATAAACGTTAAGATTAATACTTTTTTTATCAAAACTTAGCTAGGTATGGAATAATATAAAAAATACATACACACAAAATACTACATAAATAAATAAATTTCTCTGGACATTATTCACACAGCGCCATATTCTAGCCCCAAACTAAGCATTAGCTTGTGCTATGGGAACCAGACAACGGATAAACATTACTTATATACTTTTTTTTTGTAAATACTTACATACGTAGAAACTTACATAGAAACACCCAGACCGATACAAACAGACATGTTCATGCACACAAATGTTTGTAACGTGCGGGGATCGAACCCGCGACCTCTGGTGTAATAGCCGACTTCTCGACCATTACACCAAATGGCTCATCAGTTGGCAGATAAACACGCTGCTCACCTGTTGGTAAGCGGCCACTACGGCCTATTCCATTTAGGGACGCATCACCAGGAGGCGTTGCTTAATATGATGTCAGGCTGTGCACAGCACATTAATGCTACTGAAACACGGCCAAAATTGTTATGGCAGCATATTTCACCTGTGGGACTTTTTTAGAGTCCATCTGGCTACATTCGGACTCTAAAAAGTCCTACCACTAACCAGACCCAAATTGGGAATCGAACCCAAGCTTCACTAAACGCTTGTGACTCAAAAACAAAAAAAGAAACTTTTTTGGTAACAGTTATTTTATACAGCATTCGTATTAGCGTTAGATAAAACCACTCAATAACAACCAGTTTGTCGTCAACCACATATGTAAATTATTCCGAATTACATTCGGGAACCTTTCGCTTTATCCTCAAAGACGTTTCAACTTAAACGTCTCGGCTTCCCAAACCGAATTACCGTCAGATATCCAACAAAGCTATTCTCAAGGCAGTCGTTATTTGGCTAACAAAACGCCGCGCCGATTAGATCGACGTCAGGAGACCTCGTCAGCGATTTGCGATCGACTCTTTCAAGCGGAGGAAAGGTTTTCTTCAAATTCTTCAACAATCTTAGGTACTAATTCAGATTTAAGTCTGTTGGATATCTGGCCATTATTATCTTTGGAATATATTCTAAAGAAAATTAGTAAAGTTTTAAGAAAAAAAAAACGATGAATTGTCATTTAACCGTTCTGCAATCGAGGCTTTCAAGTGGAGGATATGTTTGGTTGGAATCCTTCAAAAATCTTGCTAATTCACATATTTTTAGTCTGGGCCAGTTTATCTTTGGAGTATACTTTGAAGAAAATTAGTAAAGTTTAAAGAAAAAAATATATCTATGAATGTTACTTATTAACATCTCCAATCGGTCATGCCGCATCCAGTGAATTCCCCCAATTTTTATGAGATCGGCGGTCCACCAATCGGCTTGAGGACTCTTGAGGAAGTCCTATGCCTAACAGTGGTCGTCTTTTGGATGAAATGATGATAATGAACCTATCTCACTTCAGATACCGTAGCCCAGACCCGGAACAGACTTTAACGTGACGTATACTTAATTTTATGTTTGTTACGAGTCTGTATGCTTGCTATTAGGGGCCACGTGTTTGACAGATGAGTTCGTGATAAATCTGTTAACTTAGATGCTGTCTTTAAACATTTAGAAATTAATAACCATTAGACAGGAAATTAAGCTTGTTAATATCATTATAGTAAAGTCATTTTAATAGGTAACATATGACAGTTATGCAAAGAAAAATATACCTTACGCTAAAGGAATAAAACTCTAGAAAACAACATCAGTTATTTTTAATACAATTATTGATTTAGAAAATTAGACTCTACTCCTGATATACATAAGTAGCACTTTGCTTTGCATAAATGAACTGTCAAATGTTACCTATTAAAATGACTCCACAATAGGTCACATTAGGTTGTTTTTGCTTGGTTCAATCTTAGCGTTTATCTGCAGTCAGATAAATAGTCCGTGTAACGAGCCGGAGGTGTAATGAGCGCGCTCCTCGCATTCCGCGCAGACACTGCAGGTGGCAGGTTATTGGATTCTTGGAGTTGGGTTACATTTTATTGAGTTTCGGCTGCAGCGGCCCGCTGCTCCCCGCCTGATGACGCGCCTCTTGATTAGATAAGAATGCAATGTGAAGAGAAACTGTCTATTATGGAATACGGTAATTCAACAAAAAATCATCGTTTACATCAGGGATGTTTGTTTGATTAAATAATACTCTTTGAAACAAAAGAGGTGTTTGCTAGCACAAAACTTCCAAAGATATGAAAAATTGCATTTATTAAACTTTGTCAAAATACACAAACCTTTTTGTTTCAACTTGTAACGCCACGTATTCAAAAATGAATATGTTTTCATAACAAAGTTGCAATCAATTTAGTTGATTTTAATTAAAATACCCCTACAACAACAACGCCTCGATGGTCTAGTGGTTTAAGTACCGAGCCGAGATCTCGGGGTCCTGGGTTCAATTCCCGGGTCGAGCTAACTTTGTGTCGGTTTTTTCGGACACTGCTCGGGTTTGTGATCACCAATCCGCATTTGGCAAGCGTGGTGATTAAGCCAGTACCCATCATTGTAATGATAACTTGATTTCAAGGATGGAGGCCTTTGCCCTGCAGTGGGACATTAATAGGCTGATTACTTTACTTTTACTTTACAACAACTAGTATGAAATAATCATCAAATATTTATGTTATTTAATACTAACCATGAATATTGTATAACGTAAATGATATAATTAAACTATAATAACAAAATAAATTATAACTACATAAACATCGTTACAATAAAAATATGACCTCCATTATTATGATTGTAAACAGCAACAACTGTTTTCCATTGTTTTAGTAGAAGTGTTGTTGTAGAAGTTTACTTCAAAAGAAGCACTAAATATTTAGACAACGTAAACGTCTTTAAACGTTTTTTCTCACCTGATGGAAAGCGACGATGCGGTCGAGGGTGGAGCATACTAAAATATAAAAATGCATATCTAATCCGTCTATTTGTTCAAATCACAGGATATTCCCATAATCTCACTATAGCGCCTTACAAATATGACCATAAGCCATAATTCTGGCAATTCGTCTGGCAGCCGAATTTTTCCTTTATTCTGGCAAGATTATACGTTACGAAGCGAGTTACGCTGTAAGAAAGTGATTTTTGCGGCCTACATCCCTACTTAATTTGAATGTATTAGGGTCCATTGTGGGATTTCAGGAGCAACAGGTTGTTTTATGGGAACAACAAATTATGTGGGAGTATTCGCTTTGTTAAAATTAAGCTGTTTTTCATATGTATGAACGGCAATTTATGCTTTTAAAATAAGGGTCGAACCGGTTACCAATTAATACAACAACTGTAGGTACTAGAAAATCGGTTTTCATGTATGTTAATTGGAATTAAGTCTGGGATGGACTAAATTTGTTTAAAAAAAATTTTACTTGATCAGTTTTAACGAAAGAGGCAGACAAGGTCGTCCATGTGTAACACCTGATGGCAAATGATCACTGCTGCCTATGACCACCTCTGGCTCTCAGATACTTTGCCCTTGGACAAAATAATACGCAGGGAGGGGGAAGACGAATTACTTCAAAAAGAGAAGGGAAGGTGAGGAGTTCGAACCTCCGGCATAAAACAAAATAATGAAGGGCATTAGCAAATAATACTCATAATATGAAGGTTTTCTGTGGGAGGGTGAGTCTGCCCCCGGTTTACTCACTACAGAAATTGTCAGTAGCATGACTTTACCCCACATAATAATCCTTAATTATTATTTTAAACGTACAATTGATAACATATTTCTTTTATCAATAAAACGTTTGCCTGGTTAGTATGGTAGCGATGTAGCGCTACAGTTGCATTAATTTTGTTTAAACAAACGAAAATTAATAAAAAAAAAAGATGCTTGCAAAATCTAGTACCAAAAATAAATAACGTACCTTCGTACTAAAAGACAAAAAGAGAAAATTACTTTACAGAGCCGTTAAGACTTTTAATTTTACGCAAGGGTGTAATGAAATAAAAAATGGAATGCTGCCTAAATTACTTCTAATCCTACTGTCTCCGTAAAATGAATGCAAATAATTACTTATAAAATTAAATTAACGATATTGTAATTTTACATTTAATATTTCATATAATGATTAATTTGAGTTGCTGATACCAAGGGCACTGTCACGATCTCACACATTGAATTACCATATCTGTTACTGTTTATCCGGGATAAAAATATTCAGCTCGTTGCAAACAGAATCACTTTTTTTGTAACCCATAGATAGAAAGTTTTGTATATACAGCATGGTTTATATCAAATCTTAGACTGATTGGTTTCAATGCAAACTCGTAAGTTTGTCTAGTTGGTATTCATTTCTTTTAATTTTTAATCTACCTAACGCATAAGTTATTAAAGTTATTCTGCTTAAAGAAAGTACTTTGCTAAATGCACAAAGCATCCAGACAGAAATATGTACGAGGTGGAGCTCATCTTTTCGGGGACTATTAAATTATTTTACTCACCGTCACTCTAGATTCACTAGAGCGTACAAAGTTGTTTAAGGTATAAACTTACAGCAGAAATATTCTTGTAGCTTTAAAAACAGATATTTTAATAGTGAGGTGAACTTTACACGAAAGAAAAAGATACCAAGTTACAATTTTAATTATTGGTTGTGTCAAATTGTATACCTATAGAATGATACTTCCAAAATGTAAATTGGTGACTCTCAACAATAGCTAGCAATAACTTTGATATTTAACATAAATGTAAATCTGCTTAGTTGTTGATTTTTGATTGATATTAGGCAATACAAAACGAATCTTATGATGATCTCCCTGATGATTTATGATACACATATACTTAAATTTTAGTCATACAGTATTTACTTGAATTATTTGCCTCAACAAGTTGATCATTAAAAAAACGCTACCGCTTGTAACTTGCTCGCTCGCCTCAACTCAGACGTCTGTGCAATTTATGACGTCTAACTCGGGGACAGACTTGTCCTTTTGTGGTGCGTGCACTACACTACCTACTCGTGTTTTCACGTCATATCCCTGCAACGAGATACGCTGCGACAAGATACTCTATATGAATATCATAACTTAAATCTAAAATATAGCACATTTGCTGGATTAGAAGAAAAACAAACTATTCATTCTGCCGGAAATTATTTGTGTTTGCACAATCGATGTGTCATCAGAAAAGCTTCATTTTATGAGTGAGTACGATAGGTTTTGTTTCTCAATACTAATTTTGGTCTATAAATCTTGCCACTTACTTTGGATTTCTTCAATAAATGCTATGTGATAAAGTTTTACACTAGATCAAAGGCATTAAATTAATGTTTTTCTTCTCCTGTTAACGACTATTCCACGGATCAAATAAAATAATCGAGTATCTATGAATGCACTTCGTTCCTTTCCACACACTTAGCTAATACATAAATATATATAGTTGTCGTCACGAACAAGAAATTCTAGTTTCCTATCCACAACCTCTGTTGGTTCGTACATCTTAATATAGGCACGGAACAATAACATGCTATCCCCGAAGCAACAACCGAAGTTATATACAGGGGCAAGTTACTTCGCACCGTGTCCAGTATCTGTATGCAAATTGTGAGTGCATTGTGCGTCCCGTCGCGCCGGGGTGCGAGCGGCAAACAATTGCATAGATTGGGGAAGTTAAATCGTGTCTGCCTGCGCGACGGAAAATGAACACGTATGACGTCAGAGTGGTTTATTTGTGCTTTGATTCGGTTTGACACGTAAACGGATTGTGCGAGAGTAGAAATAGGCATAATAAAAACATAGAAGTCACTTTTAAGGCACTGCGCAGTCGTAGACACTTTGTTGATGACACAATATCACCGTCGCATTGTATGTAATAAGACACAAAATGTATCTGTGTATGCAGGGAGGGCTGATTGAATTTAACACAAGAAACAAAAAACTACGTCTGCGTAGCGTCTATAATAGTACTAACGTAGTCTAAAGGTTCCATAGAGATCTAAATAATTTCTGTTTCTTTAGTTTCTGTTATCTATAAAAGGTTCTTACAAATAGCATTATGCTTACTGATTTCCATCTGAGCCCAAGCTAAAATTAGGATCATAATATTATTTTGTCCAAAGCGGAAAAAAATACTAAATAATTAATTCACCTTTTAACCTAGGCTATTATGATCGACCTAGACTGTAACTAACTGCGCCTGTTTAACGGAATCCACGGACTATGAAGTGTACCTTTAGAATTCTGTTTTAATTTTTATTCCGTAAACACCCTTAGATTCCCTGAACAGTTGCCTAAGTAAGTCCATTGTGCGTACCGCATCAATGTTGAACAAACAGATTCAGAAGTTGAATCGAGTCTGGCGTTCAGCGGCGGAGTTTCATTGAACGTGACTGTTTAGGACTTGCAGGTATCAGCCGGTGTTTTGATTCATCGATCTCCCCAACTATTTGATTGCGTTTTCAGATAGACTTTGTACTAACTTAGTGCCTCTTGAATAGACTGTCTTTTCCTAAATCTGAACTACTAGCTACTCTTGGTTTAGTGCAACTGGCTAGCTGACGAGTACCATAGGAGTAGTTTGACGTCAAAATAGCTTTAAATGTGTTTTAAAACTATTAAAAAAACCTTAAGTGTGTACATTAGACATACTTAAAAGGCTTGACAGACTACTTACACTATGATAGCCCTCATAGCAATGCAATGCGTCATATTGGTGAGCGACGCAAAAGCAGACAGATTGCTGAAATGTAATATTGTAACGTAATGTTTTCCGCCTCCGTGGAGCAACAGTTCAGCACTTGGGTCAATTTGATTCTTACTTTGATTGGACGTTGGTTAGCTGAGACCAGCCCCACAGATAATAACTTCAGTGAGTTTGACAATACTGATGTAAAAGCCAGTATACCAATATATTTGCCCACTGACGGCTCAAGACCACAATGTTGCAAGCACATTGAGCGATGCTTCCTGGTGAAGACGCATTTCCGAAGCGTTTAAACCTATGAAGTATCGGAGGTTAATTATTCCACCTCGACGTAAACTTGGCGGCAGAGTGCAGAGCTCTTAGCGTCCCAACAAACTAATAAGCAAACAAAATTTCGAATGCACCTCATCACCATAATGCCTAGCTTTAGGGTTGACAAAAGAATCAACATTTTATTTTAGAAACTGTCTAGAAAAATTATTAAAAGAAGGGGTTGGGGCCTGAGGTTCACTTCACATCATTCAAATTGCTGGTTTGAGGTTTCACATCATTCAAATTGCTGTTCCATTGTCTATTGAATAAAAAGTAACCTTTCTTCAAACCTGGATTTTAGACCGGATTAAGAGTGAAACTGAAAATTAGTAATTGAGTTTTTCCAAGTGAAAAATTCTTACGTCACCGGACTTATGCTAATGGACGAATACCGTGCGTTTTTTGTTACATAAAGGGTCACTTCCTATTCTTCGGCAACCCTAGGTCGCTCTGTTAACGGCAAACCGCGCGACTTGACGCCAATCACGGCGCGACACCCAATACGGCTGGCGGATTAATTGAATACATTTGCATCCCATCCCGTTGACATCCCCATTTGTTGCGTATTAAGCGCGGGAGCTACCGAGGGAGTGATTGCGCGATCTGCAATTATCATAGGTACCACGTCTGATTTACGCATGAGCGTAGCCTGAAAAGCCTGCCATGGTTTAGGGAGGCCAGGGTGGCGGCACAGTCTAAAATAATATTTACCTAACTAGCCAATTATACCCGGTCTTACCCCGGTAAATTTTTTCATACAAAATGGTAACACCCTATAGCACTCAGATATTAATTAGTATTGTAGTTAGTACCTAGATAATTAAGTTTTTTAAGGTTTGGTTAGGTACCTTACAGGTCAGAGCTCAACCGTGACTACGCCCATGGATTTGTTAGAGAGAGGTAAACGTTCAAGTGAGACACTTTATGGCAAGTTTTGTAGTGATAGAGCCATGCTGTTTTACAGTACGAATGGGCCGGCTCGTCCGGGGAAGTACCGTCCTCTCACATAACACCAGCGTGAAATAATAGTGTTTCGTCTGGTTTGAGAGAGTGCTGGAGGCCCACACCCCCCATACCCCTAGCTGGTTGCTGGTCTATACCAGCAACGCATCAGCGATCCCTCTGGTGTTGCGAATGTTCATGGGCGGCGGTGGTTGCTTGCTATCGGGCGATCCGTTGGCTCGTTTGCAGCCTCTGACATAAAAAAAAGTGATCACTGTTGCTCAAGATGACTTAATTTCAATAAAATGGAGGACTTTGACAAACAGGAGGAGGATAGTGACAGATAAATTGTTTATTTGCATACATAAGCTAATACTTTACATTTCTGTTAATGTACAGATCAAATGCAATTCAGATCATGCATTTTTTTAAGCATACTAAAAATGTACACTAAATATTGTTTTTTATCATTGCATGCAACATTTATGACGACATGTTTACTCTGAATATTTAAATTGAAATAGTCGCGCGAGCGGTTGCGTTGAAATTTTAAATTCCCGGAGCGCTGCTCAGGAAACTTACTTTTGGACCGCCCGGATTTCGTTATACACCATAAACTGACTTTTAAACGTTCTGGAAATTGCATTTTGCAATATAAAGCGATGCTGCGGACACGTACTTTAATATACATAGTTGTGTTAATCGGTTTTAGACTTATTTTTGTGGGGAGTATGAAGCCAGCTTTAATTTGCAAAGGTTTTTGATCTATGTTCTATGTATTTATATTCCTGGAAATAATTATTTATGTTTGTTACTATTAAATGTATTTTATTAACTAACTTTGCATAATTATAATTATTCAATCGTTTTTTTATGCATCCGACATTTAATTAAGTGCTAAATATATATATAAATAAATAAAAAATCATATGCTATTATTATTTCAATAGTCTCATCATAAATATCGTCTCATGATTACCAGATATCAAATCCAATTTGTAGCTTTCACCTTGTCAAAAACATTAAACTTTAAAAAAGGCTGACTTTTACAGAACTCGATTTGAATAATTGATTACCACAGCATCTATTTCATAAATAAACTTTAAGCGAAAATCATAATTTCTCAAGCCTCATTTAGCCTTAGATAAGGTTTGACAAGGGACGTTTTCGAACTACGAGTATGTGATGCCCCGCGGCACAAACTGAGTGAAGGATAACACGAACTGTACGTATCTGATGAGACGAGGACGAGAGGATAATAATGCAGATAAAACTAGTTGTGATTATAGGAATCCTCTTGCATATCTTAGGTTATTTCAGTTAGTACCTGCAAGAATGCAGCACATCTGATGGTAAGCGGTCAAAGCGGAGTTTTATTGAGTGATATAAAACATCGCTAAAGGTCTTTGTAGTAATCGCTTACCACCGCGGGGCGCTTCATAAAGAAACCACTTCAAAAAGAGTTCTCATGGAAATCAAATTCACTTTTGTAAAGCTTCAAAAATGCTTAGCAGAAAACTACAGGAAAAGTTAGTTTATATTAAAAACGATGTACCGTAATGAATTTTTAACGCACACTTTAAAGAACTCACGTGGACTGTTTGTATTCAGGACCCAAAAAAGGTATTTACTTCTTCTAATCTTAACAATTTGGGTAACAAGATTAATCCGGATACTTACCAAGTAGAATACTAATAACATTCTTCAGAATGACTGGAAAAAACGCCCGATACATAATGTGATAATTTTACATTTTAATTTGCTAGCATTAAACATTTTTCTTTTAACAGCAAAACATGCATTGTCTGAATTTTCTTTACCTTAATAAGCGGTTCCCGACGATGTTACCGCATGAAATAGTTTTCAATTTAAGCGAAAAAGCGATCGAGCAGTACCAGTATTGGCAGGCACAATACAGTAATCGTTTGCTCGTATTTTGAGTGAAATCGAATGAATATTCCATGTCGAGATGACAATTCATTGCTTTTAAAAAGATTGGATAGCAATTTATTGCTTTCAGAAAAGATGTCATAGCAATTAGTATGGTGATATGATAAAGTATTTCATTAACGTAAAGACATGAACGAACAGCTTGTACTGTATTAAAAAGCTATAAAAGCTTGATGTTTCCTGAACTATGTCATTTATGTCGTTAGTCATTACAAAGTTATGTGAGAATACTCTAAGTAATCTTTTTACTTAAATTCTTTAGTTTGTGACTCACAAAAAACATAGTTAATAGCTTATTTCTGTCTATCTTACATAATATAAAAAAAAGGAAAAAAATTTAAAACTTTTTTTTAGAAAAAAAGTTTTAAAATTATTCTGTTTTCCATAAGAAACCTTTGGTGAAACACGTAATACGTCGTATGCCGAGCAAACGATTTTCACAATATGTTCGATTTTTATTACTCCCCTCGTAGCCTTTAACTCAAAATAGTTTGAACTTTTAATTATCCTTCAATTTTGCTCCAACACATTATTAAAATGTCGACAATTTGCGTTGGCCCTTTGTTGGATAGCAAGTTTTAAGCTAATAACTTTGCTAATTGATGTAGCGTATTAAAAATCTATTATAACCAATGTTTAATGTGATTAAGACGAGCCATTTGGTGTAATGGTCGAGAAGTCTGCTATTACACCAGAGGTCGCGGGTTCGATCCCCGCACTGTACAAACATTTGTGTGCATGGACATGTCTGTTTGAATCGGTCTGGGTGTTTCTATGTATGTATGTATTTCCAAAAAAAAATTATATAAGTAATGTTTATTCGTTGCCTAGCACCCATAGCACAAGCTAATGCTTAGTTTGGGGCTAGATGACGCTGTGCGAATAATGTCCAGAGATATTTATTAATTTATTTTAATTTATTTATCATAAGAAATGGGGGAGAAAGTGGAAGTGGGTTCGGGCTTCCAGCGCGCTTTGTTTGGTTAATTTTAAATCCTCCTTCCCCTCCTTCTTTTCCCTCACGATTCCACCATAGCCCATCCCTGCATAGTATTTTTTTCAAAGACTGGAAACGTATTGAACTTAACCCAGGTCGCAAAGTCCAGTCGCCGGTAATGATAACTTAACGTAATCGAGAATGCTGAATCAAATTTCGCAATACCAAAAACCAAATTGATGGCAAGTCAAACCTAGACCGACGAAACTTTTATTATTTTCCAAAATAAATATGGAATGCCTTTCAACTCTACAATCATTCCGTGCATCTCCCTGCACTTATTGAAGTCAAGTTCCAGGCAAATATTTTTCAACCTCCTGACATTAAAATTTAATTTGTTTGGAAGTAGTTACGAAGTCGATCGTCTGTTCGTTCACATTTCGCTCGTCGGAAGTCATAAAATAGTTTGAACATGGCTCCCCTGACTGATATCGGAGACAAACAGGTTTTAGATGAGTTTTTAAGTTACTAAAACGTGTTCAAACTGCCATTTTTAGTAATAAATGAAATCACATATTTGTGTGCCTTTTTCTCAAGTTTTGATGAGTTAGCCATAAGATGCATAATAATAATAAAAGTTAGAAGTTGCTTACCAAAGGAGATCCAGGTAACTCAACTTAAAATAGAGATTTCATTATTGTGACATCTGTTGGAAAAAAGAAACATACATATTTATCAGATATTTTTATACCATTAAAAATGCGAGACATTTGAAATTCAAAAACATGGTGAAATAAGCCATAATGACTGTTATTATGACTGTTCGATTTTGCAAAATATGTTAAACCAGTTAAACATAGCCTTACAACATAGCTAACATAATCAATCATAAATGTTCAATTTTTAGACGTCTATTCCCAGTCATCACGGCTGGCTTTGTCACCACTGGGGATGAATGGGAAAAATAATCCCGATTGTTGCCAGTGGTGACGATAACACATACTTTCCCAGTTCTAGCCACTGGTTTATCCCCTCTGGTGACAAATGAGGAAAATACATCCCAATTATCGCCATACCTTCAGCATTTATTTTTTGAATAGAAAATAAAGCCACGCTTGAGAATTAAACCCAGAACCTCCAGATAACTTCCCGGTATTTAAACCACTAGGTCATCGAAGCATTATGGATAAGAAAGAAGACTATTAAAAGAAGAAAATAAAAAAAAACTTAGTACAGCTGTTGTTACTACGCCAATAAATTACTTTAGAGTCTGCAATAATAACCACGAAGAATCGACTGAAAACTTATAAAATGTTTGAAAGCAACCTATTTTTCTACTGCATTGAAACATTCGCTATTGTGGCTCGTTCTAAGATTGCCCATTGCTGCAATGGCATTGCACTTTGAGGAAACAAGTTGGTTACAATGTGAGGTGTTACAAACTGTTATATTTTCGCCTTTGCAATAATAATTTTGTATTCTATAGTCAGAAATGTATTTGTTTAAAGAACCTGATAGATACGAAAGTAATGCAAATCCTATTTATTATCTTATTATTACCACTTTTTATAATAAATTATAGATTGAAGTTAGTGAGAAGATTTTGTGTTTTTTAATGCAAGGACCGGCTTAAAATTAAATATTGTTTAGCTTGTATTTCACAGAACAAAAAAATGGTTTCTTGTTTTGTGTTGTATTTATAGATATTTAATTGCGAAAACACCTATTTTTTGTGATAAGTCATTCGGAAAGTCAACAAAAGATTTCATTTACATTTTTAGGCATTAAGCGACAAATTATTTAACAAGTATGTTTTTCTTAGGCTCTTTAAATATTATAAGATATAAAATAGTATGTCATGTGTGCAGTAGTTAAGCGTAATAGCGAAATGTAATAGGTCCCCAGTGCACTATTTGAAAGTTCTAAGAAAATGAACATGCAGCTTAAGTATACAACACAACGACCTATTAGGTCTATAAACTGTTACATTATAATACAGCATGCCATATTTTCTTTAGACATTTGTTCATATTGTTTTATTACCTGGTCAACTACATGTGTAACGTTAATATTTATTGTGGATGTAGAAGCATGGCCTGTAAATATTAGGGAGGAATAAAAAACATTACTGACTCTTTTTATAAATACATAATATTTCGCACTTATAAAACACCCAATGCAGAGATACAAATTATTGTACTCAAATATTTGTACCGTAGCGTCAAATCCTTTTTTTGAATACCCTTGTTTTTTATTGCACAGAGCTTTAAACGTGATAGCATATTTATTTTATCATACTTCATGCACTTAATAATATAGAAAAACAATTTCCAAATATTCGCACGCGAGATAAAATTGGGTGTCGTCGCACATTTGGCTATAATCAAGCTTCAGTTTCATATAAAAATATCTGTAAATTACTTTCCCGACATTTGAAAATAAAATCTTCCATTGCGCAAATAAAATCGTGCTCGCTGACACGACGGTACAAAACCCACTTTAAAATTCACAAACACGCGACGTACTCGTCCCGACTGCGGTTGTATGCAACAAAAATATTTGTAAATAAACTAGAGGTGACAATTTATCGCCGGCGCTAACGAAGGCATCGCAGTGTAAACTCGTTACGAGCGGAGCAAATATGGCCGCTCCAGTCCAAGCTGCTCGCCCTATCTGTTACTGTGTGGCGATACGTGACGGTTGTGTTAGCTACTTACTAATATGTGATTTACACTTGTAAATGTATTTAGTCGTAACTTAATGACGTAAATTGAATAAGAAGTAAAGGACTTGGCTAAATACAGTTAGGGCCTCTGCCTCAGCAATGTATAAATACTTTACCTAGTTATATGCAATACTGGGAGGCTAAATGTTACTCTATTGCGTGAAAAAAGTTTCAGGAACTTTTCATTTTGTAATAATATTGATAAATATATTTATTAAAATTCCTACGCCATTAGCTAAGCAAAACATCTACAATAGATTTTTGCTGAGAACTTTTGACAGGCGTTTGTGCACGGAGTACAAATAAGAGATAATTGGGGCCTGTGGGGCCAAATGACAGCTAAACAGCTTCATAGATTTTCCTCACATGAGCGCGCCAGTCTTGCCGACGAGCCGGACTAAACACAATCGGCATAGTAAGAGTTAAAAACCCTTTGTAAGACATTTGGCTATTATATACAGGTAGAGATGGATTGTTACGTAAATAGTGCTGCAGTAGAATCGCTAATTAAAAATAAGAGCTGATTTTTCAATCATCAGTTATGTTTTAAAGAACAATACGACTAAAAATAAGATTTCATAATCGAATTTCTTCAGAAAAGAGCATAGATTAATGGCATTTTGTATTTCGTCGTTATTATGCTGCTGTAGGTATGTACCTCTTAAAAATTAAATATTAAAACTCGGATATGTATCCGAGTGATAATATTTGATTTTTAAGAAATGAGCCCAAAGACGACTGAATAAATAAATACTTGTTTGTTGATGTTTTTATATTTGATCATTTAACGTTAGTTGATATTAATTAATTTGAATAGATTAAACAATGTTGCATTTCGAAGATATCGACTCTTTTTCCCGGCCAGTTCAAACGAAATCGAGTATAATCGACATAACATGACATCTGTACGCGCGCCGAACAGTCAAAGGTCACCGGATGTTACATGAATAACTTTTAAATAATTATTTATTTTGCTAAAGTTCTAGAAAAAAAATAAACATGTGATTAATTATTAATTATTATTTTAATGTTACGAACTAGTAAGATATATTTATACATGATATAGGCAGACGTTTAGCCATCACCTTTACGCTAACGGCCGTTATATTCTTCCTATTTTGTACTGTTAGTATAATTATATTAAAATACATTTCTCTTGATTTTACAATATTCGGCATTATACATTGCAAGCGCGGTTAAATCTATCCGTCAATCTCCCCGACTAGTGCGAGGCACCGTACGCAGTGACCATAGTGATGTCTTAATCGAGTGAACCAATTATTCGTCTAACAGTACTATTATTGTATTCTGTGCCCTTATGTACTAAATCTTTTAAAAAAGAAACCTTTATAAAAAGAAAATCTTACACAAAATGATAATATTTCCCCGCAAACTTACTTTTTATTAAGAATGCGCCGTAGTAGACGCTTACTTTCAGCGTTATGTAAAGAACAATGGCAAAGTCCCATACTACGTTTGTCCTGGATAAAAATTGGGGCGTCTATGATTTAAAAAATGCTTATACACTAGCAATTGCATTACATAAACATTTCCAAAAAGAATTTTAACAAACGGTGGTTGCAAAAAAAAAGTTATAAGTATTTTTGTACTTTGAGGTTATGTTGGTAATGAAACAAATCCTTGTTTATTTTCTTCTTTTAGTAATTAATAAAATTATTTTTTATTAAAATAGTCATCTTAGAAGCAGTCAGAGGAAAAATAAACAGTCTCCTAAAATATTTATGAGAATACTGGACCTTTTAAATATCGTCTGTGGCTAAAGTACAAACCGTGCAAAGCCAAAACCTATAAAAAAAAATAGACTGTCAAACAAATTGCTTTGCAGTTTCCTGCTGTCAAAATAACTTTGGTAGCAGTGTTGCAATTGGCAGATAGTTAAATATTACACGAGACAGCTTTAAAAGTTACATTTCAACCAATAAAGAAACATTACGCTATTTTATGTACGAAGGGAACTTCCACTGTGCTATTTTAAATGATATATAATTTCTAAGTTATACATTGCATTGAAATAAATTATTTTTATTCCTTTTTCTTATTATTGAAAAAAATATAAATGTGTTATTTTTTCTAAAGCGGCAACACAAACGCGTAAGATATTAATATTGTAATCAACTGAGAGGTTTTTAATATTCATGATTTAATATCAGCCTTTAAATAAAAATGTGTTATGATGTAAAAATCTGGCTAATTCAAATAATAGTTTTTGTATAAATCAAGTTTTAAGACACCTTAAAAACATGCAGGTATGAAACTGCCGTTGTCCTTTAGACAAAAATCAGCTTTATACACCTTATTATAAAAAATACACTTGAAAAACCTCATTTCCAATAGGTAAACGATGGCTTATAAAGGTTAAGCATCTACATTTACGATTTTGCCTGTGCTTGTACCGGTAATATAATGTTCTCGAAGCGTGCACGCGATCTTGTTAACTTGTACGGTTATAACCTTGAAGAAAAAGCCTTTGCTACTTCTTGAGAGTTTTTTAAGACGACAAGTTGGGTTACAGCTTACAGTGACAATATAGCTGTCGGTCTTTGCAGTAACAATATAGGTTAAACAAAACTACCTCCGTGGAACAGTAGCTGAACCGATCAGTTATGAATCCCGGAGGTCGTGAGCTCGATTTCTGCCTTGGGATCCCGCCTCTGGAAAAGTTAGGATCTTTAAACTCTGACATATTAAAATAAAACAACTTTAAACGGATGAAAACTCGCGTATATTCTACATTCTGACATATTGTAAAATCTGCCGCCATAATGGCTCTGAATATTGTGCTTCTTCAAAACTCCGCTTCATGGTTCCGTCCACTAGTTCTATAAGTTTTAGTGAAATTACTGGGTTTATATTGAGACCTGTCTGTCGTCTCGGTGTAGCGGGCGCAGAGCAGTGCCAGACAGTAACTGCTTGGTTACTTTTTGGCACTGAGCAGACGTGGCGCTTACCATGGGCCGGTCAATAGCAAAGCTGGCACCGGCTCGTCCCAATCGGGTGAGAAGGGGAAACCGGGGGAGTTTAGTGGGTAGTGGACGCTTTTTTAGTCTCGAGTCCCACACACGGCCGTGGGTCTAGCTAGCCTGCGGTTATGGTGCATAAACGCATTCTCCTCCGAAAAAAAAAAAAAGACGTGGCGCTTACCATTATGTGAACGATCTGCTCGTCTTGTTACACAATGCAATAAAAAAAAAATCTATGGTTATGTCCCTGAATGGAATGGACCGCAGTGACCACTTACAATATAATAGTATCAAAATACTCAAAATGGTATTTTTGCTGCTGGGAGATAGTTTACAAATACAGTTCACATTCTGGAAGTTGCTATTGTTAACACTTCCGAGCCGAAAACCTGTGAAGTTGGTCATGCATCTTTACAGGTTTTCGGCTCGGGATCGATTACTTCCAACACGCTGTGAAAACAAAATGTGCGTATGTTTAGGCGATCATTTGTGCATTGTAACATTTCTAGAATATTCACCTACTGGAAAATTTGCTGCTGTACCGGAAATTACGCTAGGACCTTTGTTATTACTTTTCAGACCGTAATCAATTCACCAAATTATCCTTTCTCAAACTCCAATAGGTCGTTTTCACCACACAGAACAAGCCTTATCTCCGTCCGACACCCAATCACTTCATTATTGAAACAGAGTCCAGTTCCACACCAATCAATTCGAGCATTCGACCAAACTCTTAGTACACGACCCAGCCACTTTAATTGGCCTCTGCGTTTAAAGGATAACACTCCGCATGGATCTCAAATTTGGGTATTTGGGGGCGAGGTGGTAGGTCTTTGTGAGTGGTTGGCGGTCAATCACATTGTAATTGGCTGCAGAAGCAAGATACCCGTGAAATGATGGCTACCCTCTGACAAGGGTCTTGTATGCTCCAGGGCTTTCGATTACGCTTAACACTCTCTTTCTTGGCTGTGTGAGGGAAAATTATTGGCTGCTTTTAATGCTGTACTTTGGGGATTAAAGACGGCGCCGTCATAATGTGCACTAAAGTTATGGTGAATTGATTTTGTATTTTGACGAAGCATAGGAAAGTCATGAGTTGCCACAGAGCAAGTAAGAAACGTATTTGCCGTATTTTTATTCTATAGAGAATCATTTGCGAGAGCGAGTGGACAGTGTAACGCAAAACTTACGACGGAAAAATGTCCATGTTAGTTTTTTTTTCAATGTACGTAAGTGTGTAATAAAATAAACGAATCCTTGTGTCATTCATAGGCTTAACTCTTACAATTCTAAAAAAGTACATCTATATCATTGTTATAAAAATATATCTTAGCTAATGTATGTAACGGTATTGCACTTTTTTTTTATTTGCAGAGAGACAAAATGTTATTCTGTTCATATCCAACCGTGGGCCGTCTGTATTCAAATAACGGATTTGTTATGTATACGTACGCATACTGAATTTGAGTTACATTTATTTTTATTATGAGCCTATAACGTCCCACTGCAGGGCAAAGGCCTACCTACCCTTTTTCCGTTGTTTGCGGTGAGGTATATAAACAAAATATAAGTCATAGAACTATACTCCTTTATTATTAGTAAATCTAAATTAATCTATACCTACAATCGTAGGTACAGTTGAATACATTTAAATCCTAAACCCCTATGTATGTGAACTCCAGTTAATATTGAATAGTACGGACAACTTCACGCCTATTATCAACACCCTGTGAACACAGATGCACGCCGCGTCGCCTCTCACCCTGTATATCTACAAACGTCAGAAGACCCCTGTTATAATTGCCTTGCAGTCTTTATAACAAGGAAGTAAGGTTGATAATAGATTGGCACGTTGATTCTGTATAGTAAAGTTATATTTGTTCGGATCTAGTTTGAATATGGTTATGTAGGCCTCAGTCTGTTACCACAGGGTAGGTGCGATAGCCATATAAACAGAATGAAGTATCAGTCTGTATGTTTGTTTATCTTCAAACAAAACAGTTCCATGTAAATTATATCGCGTCGATAGACAAAAACGCTCACAGGCGTTCTATACTAAAAAGTAGTAGGACCAAAACGCTTGACGACGTCGGCAGGAATCCGAAACTTTGCGAAGAAATAAAATCAAGTACAATTTAATAAACTATAGCCTTCCGCCCGCGGTTTCACCCGCACGTTATTTCGTTTTTTAAATATCCATGCCCCCTTCCCCCCACATTTCCTTACCCTATGTCACCCGGGGATAGTGTAGCTTGCCAACAGTAAAGGAATTTTCCAAATCGGTTCAGTAGTTTAGTAGCCCATTCAATACAAACAAACAAACAAATAATTCATCTTTATAATATGTATTACTCGTAGTATAGATAGATAGATAGATATACTCTTTATTGCACAAAATTTTAAAACAAAAATATGTTACAAACTTGGATGATAAATAGATTATTCTAGCAATGCACTACTTTGCGCGGTTTCAATTAAGCATTAATGAATCAATCAGGATAATCTCTTTAATCTATTGAGATTCTGATGAACGTTTACAAACACTCTCTATTTATTTATTCATTCCTTAAGTTTTGTCTACGACCCCCTGGGGGTAAATACTAAAGTCACTACTATTAACAGAAGTGTAATATAATAGGGTCGTTTCTAAGGTTCGTACTGATAGGCACCAGTGTTTTTTAAAATTGCCCCTAAATTCCATAGAAATGAGTCATGTCTATGTTGTTAAGCCTGACAGAATACTTAAGCCTTCTTTTTTTATACCGCATCAGTTGGCAGACAGACACGCAGCTCACCTGATGGTAAGCGGCCACTGTGGCCTATTCCATTGAGGGACACTTCACCAGGAAGCGTCGCTCAATGTCAGACTGTAGGCTCATCTGATCTTCGAGTGTTTGATTTCAAGTGTACTGGCTCCAACTTTATTACTGACGGAACACAGCCAGAACTTTTATGGCGGCAGATTTCACCTGTGGGGGGGGGGGGTAGCTAGCCAGTGAAAAAGCCCTACCACCAACCAGACCCAAGGCGGGAATCGAACCCACGACATTCCGGGTTTTTATACCCGAGCGGCTAAGCCACTGTTCCACGGAGGCGGTCTAAATGTCTTCTTGCCATTTAATAACGTTTAATTTTCAATGGCACTGAGAGCTGTCAAAACGAACCTATAAAATTGCGGTGATTATAAATGTCACGAGCTAGTCAAATCATAAAGCTATATAAACCATATTTTACATCTTATTTCGAGTGTATGCTTCCTTAAAAATGTCAGAATTACCATAATATTTTATACCTTTTCTAGATATAAATCAAACCCACATTTAAGGTTTTTATCATTTATAACCTCTTTATGATTTCTGCGAGGCCCTTTGTTGGACAAGTTAATAAAAAGGCAAGATAAAGTCACAAAAAATTTTGCCGTATAAATTATGCGCTGAAGAAATTTTTATAAGTAGCTCACGTACTGGTTTTATTGTTCTTACGATTGAACAAGAAATAATTGCTCTTTTTAAGTACTGCAAAACGCCATGTTGGTCATCATTAAAAGTTTGGATACAAGAATTTTAAGCTAAGTTTACTAGTAGCATTTAATCGATCATGTGTTCAAATCCTGCCTTGGGTCCGGTTGGTGGTAGGACTTATTCAAAGTCTTCACTTTTCGACCTTTGATATTTAAGTTTCTTTATTAGTATTATTCTTTAATATAGATATTTTATATTTTACTATACATTTTTGACTGACTTTGTCTTGAGTTAAATTCCTGGGTCGAGCAAAATTTGTGTTGGTTTTTTCAAACTTAGCTTAGGTTCATGATCACCAAATTCGCATTTGGCAAGCTTTATGATTAAGCCAACATGTATCATTAAGCAATGACTTAATTTTTATTATTGCCTTTGCCTTCTAGTGGGACATCAAAAGACCGTTTCTTTTGGTGTATTGATATTTTTTTACGTCAAATATCATAAGGCCACAGAATCTCACTTCTCTGAACCGAATGATTTAATCGCGCCCATTGTGTACTTCAGACTATAGCCAGCAAATGAAGTTATTCCCCCTTGCTGTCTGTTTAGGAAACAATTAGATATCATATTAGTCTGTAATGTAGGAGTTAGGGGAACACATTCCCTTGCGTTCGGTAGCGACCGCATGAGTAACGCTCCCTGTGTTGCACAACTATAGTTATCTAAACTTATATGGAGGGTGTTCTAGCAGAACAGAGTGAGTGCCATATTTATTCTGTTATCCAGTTCCTTCCTATGAAGCCGGAAAAAATTAACAAATGGCTTAAAAGATTACCATTTTATAACATTTCTTCTGTTCTGTAAATCGATATATTTATAGGATTCACTACTCCATTTCGAAATCGTCTCACAGAATTACAATTCATCGATGACACCTCGTCGAAAGTATAATACCTAAGTCGAACGTTAAATTAATCGACTGCTCAACATTTGATGAATTAAGACGATACTTTTTGTTGCTTTTCGTTTTCGAATCAAAAAAATGTGACTTCAGTTGGACTCTGAAAAATTCCTCTCATCAACCAAACCCAAAATGATATTAAACCCAAAACTTGGTAAGTGATTTTTTGTTCTTCAGTTTCTCAATTACTAAGCCAAATGAAATATGATATACTTCTTTTAGCCTTGCCATGTTCTAGTAGTCAATATCTATGCACATATCGGCACCTGTGCTTGCATCTCACTCCACCTTGGCAAGATTTTTCAGCGCACTTAATTTAAAACAGCGTTGTTTGCGCGCCCGGGGAGGCGCTTCTCAATAACGTTGTTCAAACAAGCGGTAATGGAAAACATCTTCCTGTCTTCACGACGGCATTGTCGGTTCGTCATGAATTCAATCTTTGCATATTGGTTCTTTGAGAGTACTATGTTACTAAAATTTTGCAAGTTATTTGCAACAGCAGATTCATAATAAAAAAAGATTTTTTGGTTTTTCAGTCAATGATATTCCAAACAATAGATCTATTTGTGTTACGTCTAAAAATACGATAAACGCACCCACAATGTGGTTAAAATTAAAATCAGTTTATTTGCATTCATAATATTATCCTGATACTATCTGTATTGGATTCGTGATTCTATGGTCACAGAGCCTTTAGTCAGTAGACCATTTAACGAACGACTATGGTAATCAAATGGTTTCAGTCAAAACGAAATTATAATCTTACGATTATACATATAATGCGTTAAATTGTGAACTGTATTGTCAGATAACCATTTATCGATTTAAATTAAATGTAACGTTTGTTCTGCAACTTCACAGTGACATTATAGCATAAATATCGTGGGTTACAAATATTCTAGTCAGCTGCATTGCACATGTGAAACGCAACGCACTAAACTGGATTCAGACAGAACGGCTGCCATGTTATTTGGCTAATTTCTGGCTAATGGTTCATTAAGCACGTTATTTACGAGTACTTGCACCGCACCGGCGGACGCCTAATTTATCGACACAACTCGTAGTCTATTTAGAAATGAAGGGTCGTTGAAATACTGTTAATGTGTCGGTCCATTGTACTCTATAATGACAACGTGTGAGTTCTAAGTTATTGATATAGAAACTAGTCTGCGTGGAAATTTCTCACAGATTCTTTATCGGAATATAGTTTGGCTTGTGCTATTATCTTCAGGGTGCAAAAGCATTTTTGGTGGTACAGGTTTAAGACCGGGAATGCTTTTAAAATATTGATATGGTCATCAAGGCCACAACATTTTCATCAATTTGCATTCATAGTTTATGTAAGTCAAATGTATTTCTATGGAATATGGGTAGTTTCATAATGGTGTTTACCCTCATATTTTGCTTGATCTGTGATGCCGTCTTTTTTTAATTCTTACAACAAGAACTTTAGTTTTGACAAAAAATGCCGCGGTTTACAAATGATTACCTAAGCAATGGCATCATTAGTCATGCAAGCCACCAGTGGTAAGTCAAAGTTCAATTTTCACTTTACCTTCTTTGTTATACTACTACTTTTGTCAATAATTTTTTGTATGTCTAATTTGTAAAATTAATTTTTGTTTTTGGTGTCGAATAGTATTGAATCTGGTGAAAAAGGAACGTCATATATTATTATACTCCAAATGTCATTGTCAAGCACGATCGTTCACGGTAAGAAGTCCATTAGCCGCTATATTGGTACTATTGTTTTTCAATACTTTCAATCTGTTTTTTGACAGATTTACAAAGCGTAGGCAATGCTGCCAATATAGCGGCTAAAGGACAACTTATGGTGAACAGACTGTATTCTCGATCGTTCGATCGGGCAAGCTGCTCGAGCGGCAGTATCGGTACTCGATAGCTCTTCATTAGAGAGCGGACATAGGTATTTGCTGGTTCAATTGCTTTACATAGCTAACATTGTATAGGTTTGTATAGATGCAGATATATCTTGACCACCTCCGTAGAATAATGGCTAAGCAGCTCGGGTATAGCGTCGCTCAGTGTAGCAGCAGATTGAACGACGCTTCCTGGTAAAGTGTTCCTCAATGGAATACTCGTAAGCCTCAATGGCTACCAGTTGGGCTGAGTGCCAGTCTGCCGACTCATCTAGAATTATAAAAGCTCTTTCACCATAACAAACCCCACGGTAGTGTAATTGTAATAACAGTGACAACCGCAGTAGTTGAAATTCAGTAAGGAACTATTATTATTAAATTTATGTAAGTAAATTCTAACTTATTTTACTGTGCGTGCGTAATCGTTCAAATAACTATTGCTCAAAGTTAACGAATTACGTTATACGAGCATTCGAAACTAAATTAAGTGAGGCAAATGCGTGGCAGTTAATTAGAGATCTCATAACATGTATTCCCGTCTGTAATTACGAAGGTTCACCCAATTCGCAGATCGCAAATTTTAACTTTATTTGTTCATCAATAGGTTTCAAATTGGTTTAGTTGGAAAGTGTATTATGGAAACTTGTAATATGCAATTTTATTCGTGTAGAGTCGTGTTCGAACGTCTGTTAGCGATGCTGTAGAGTAATGATTTCTAATTTTAAATCTTAGGTCGTTTTCTCACTTCGCGAAACCAACACAACATCAACACAACATACCTAACGTTGTGCCAACTCCAACCGCCATACTAAGATGGTGTGTTGTCCTCGTATGTGAGAAATCGGCGCATACATTAGTATGGCCGTTGGAGTAGTCACAACATTATGTTGTGTTGATGTTGTGTTGGTTTCGCGTAGTGAGAAAACGGCCTTAATCAGTATTAATTTAAGAGTAAGCCGAGGCACAGAATAACGTATAATAGTACTGACGAAGCAGAGTGGTAAGAAACGTAACTTCAAATGCGTACGCAGTGACTGCTTACCATCTGCCATACCAAAAAATCAAGTTAAAAAATCAATTTCACATCGTTAGGTATTTGAATGACAGCCTTGTTCTTAGTACGACTTCCATAATTCCCTTTGAAAGCCAATTCTTTTGAATCTAAATTGCACTCATAGATTATAGACGAAGCGAGCCTTTATGGTTTATAATGATCCAGCGAAGTAGCCTCTAGCAATTATTCGATGAGGCTTTGTCCGAAGACTAGTAGAATATTTACTATTGTTTGTCAGAACTTCAGTTTAGGAAAAGAGAATAGGTAACAAAAATAAAGACTTTAAACATACGACGTCGAGAAAAGAAAACATTGTGAGCTGACATGGATTAACGTGAATGCTGTTGAAAATTGTCTGACAATATTAATTATTAACATGTTTTAATGTGGTTTTTTTTAATGACAAGTGCCAAAAATATCAGGTAGGTAAGCTTAGGTCTTGATTCTGTGTCATCAATAGCACTAGGAACAAGAAAAATTTAAATCAGTGGACAAAACAGAAATAGATAAAAATACTCGTATTTAGTAGGTTCTCAGTCTTCGTTACCAGTTGGTCTGATTTCTGTCTTGGGTCTTTTTTTTGTAGTAGGACATTTTTCGAGTATGAAAGACTACCGCGGGTGTAATCTAACATCATATAGCTTGTAGCTCTGTTCAGTCTGTAAACTACCTACCTGGAAAAAAAAACTCTTTATAAGATTTTGAAACCAAATTAAGTTGGTTAACTTAAATTTTTAACGTGTCGTTTTACACAATTTTACAGACAAAAGTAAACGTTTGTTCCGCAATAAGAATAAAGGTTTCATAACAAAGAGACGGGAATGAGACACAAAGAAGCTGTTATTGCCTCTTGAGCTTCTTTTGAGGATTTAAACTGGATACTCCGCTTATAAATGTAAAACTTTGAGTACAGTCAAAAGCACGTCAGACTTTGGACTTTGTACCGCTCTTATGTCGGGGGCATAAGCGCTATTATCGAACTGCAAGTGTATACCGTGATGAGCTGTTGACCGTTCTACGATAGCTAGTGTTTTACTGCACGTAGCATGCAATCGTATAATGTATGAAAGTATCAACTTTTTTTGGAGGGGAATGCATAAATTTACGCTTCATAACCACTCCGTGCAACTCCAGTCACAGAATATAAAATCTATAGTAATATTTTAAACAGGAAAGATTTGATTGTTTATTGGTTGGTTTTTTGTATTGAATAAGCTCGAAAACTACTGAACCGATTTGAATAATTCTTTCATTGTTGGAAAGCTACACTATCCCTGGGTGACATAAATGGTACTTTTGATCTCAGAATTGTGGGGGGAATTCGCTGGGGGGGAAGGGATATATTTGAAAAAAGAAATTATGCGCGGGTGAAATCGCGGACGGAAGGCTAGTATTGCTTAAAGAACTAAAATAATATTCATGATAATAAAAGTTTCAGGTACTATGACCAAACAATTAATATTACCAACAAACACAATTGTCCCTCGGTGCAACGCTCCTCCCAATTTGCAGTAACAAGAACATTAAATATTTCTAATTTGCATACACAAAAGCAAAACCAATATGGGAAGCCGGTAAAATTACGTCAGGATGAGTGTGGAGGATATGACCTGTACAGTCAACAGCAAAAGTAGATGATCAAAGTCAGAAGTTCAATACTAGTGAACGTAGCTCGCGCCAGAACTGTCTGGTGTCAAGATGATTTTAAAGTAAGTGATTTTATATTATTCCAAACAATAACTATGTCTAATCATTGTTGACTCCAAACATTGTAACGTAATTCACATTAGAACTAGTCAAAAAATGATTTATAATGATTCATTAACTTTAATGTTTGGTAATATGTAGTATGTACAATCACTTACTTTAAAATCATCTTGACACCACACAGTTCTGACGCTAACTACGTTCATTAGTACTGAACACCTGACTTTGATCATCTTTTGCTGTTGGCTGTACATATGCTTAGGTAAATCCAGCTTTATACTGGTCTAATTTCGTAGAGCACAAAGACTCGCATTGTGCGAGGTGCGAAGAGATTCGCTTGGCAAATTGGAGGGCCGAAGGACCAAGATAATCGGCTTACTGGCGTTCGTAGTGAACTGACGAATTTCGCTGTGCTTCTACTGGCCTGCTTGCATTTTGGTTGGCTAACCGTTGTTTGCTTCGATGGTCGATGGTTTAAGTACCGGGCTTTGATCTCGGGGTACTGGGTTCAATTCCCGGGTCGAGCAAAATTTGTGTTGAATTTTTCTCACACAACGCGGGTGTATACCAAACCGCAGTTGGCAAATGGGTTATTGTATAATTGAACAGGCTGCTACAAAACCTATTAGCACTTACTAGTAGTAGATAGAATTTCGTATGACTGATTTTGAGGAATTATTGTCTTTTAAATGTCAAATTTTAAATTTTAGAATTTAGAAGTTTGGAAAATCACAAACAATAATTTATATTAACTGGCCTGATGGCGCAGATTTGATATAAAAGGTACTCAAATTGTTCCTGGTACTCCTTAAACTTAAGCTACATACTTTCTTTGGTTTCAGATAAAATGTACATTGATGTTGTCCTATCTATATTTATTTATTAATTTTGCAGCGCAGCCAAAAAAGAAGAATCGCCACAAGTATATTATGCATATTCTCGGATATTACGTAGATGAATTATGAATAAATGACAAATATGAAACAAAACCAATCGAATTAGGTACTTTAATCTTTCAAGCCCCGGATCACCAGACACAATAGAAAATCTATTGTTACGCGGCACCCGAGTGCCGGTTCGGGATTGAGTGGTTAAATCAACATTAAATCAATGCAGGGCTTTAGCACCGCAATATCGAAACTAAGTCATCAGTGCAAAAACGGTTAAACATGCATAACGCATGTTGGTAAGCAGAAATCCGAGATTATGTAAACTTATAAAATTGACGATCTACACAAAGCTGCAACCAGTATCTAATACTAAACTACTACTACTGCTACTACTAGCTGTAGCATGGAATGAAGGGTAATTTTAAGTATTAGGGTAAAAGCCGGATAGTTGCCTCGGAGGGATACATGCCTCAGTTTCAAATGCTCTATGTTAGACGTATTGACAGTGTTTCTTTTTGATCATAATTAAAAGCGTCCCCCGCGTAGGCCTCAGTGCCACATAAGCCGTTAAAGTAGACGCACGTGTTTTAAAAATCTTCCGCGGCGATACTTTGACAAGCGTCAGAATTATATTGGCTTGTAATCTCTTATAAATATTTTTATAACTGATTGCGATTTTAGTTAAAAAAATATTTCTGTGAATGCATTAGAGTTTAAATTGCACTGTTTATTACATTTTATTGTTAAATATTTTTTATTTATTTCGTAAATAAAAAGGGCAAGTATCCGTATCAAAACGGATAGTTGCCCGGACATCTTTTGCGGATTGTTGCCCTAGGGAAACAAATGTTGTTATTGTTGTTGTATAGGGCTTGGTGTTTATATTTGGTTTTGATATAGTTTATCTTAAATAAAATAAATACTCAACAGCAAAATGCCTCGCAAATAGGTATAAACAAATGCCTGGTGTGGTGCTGCGCCACATCAACTGGACAGAAGATAGAAGATATATTTAATTAATACTTAATAAAAGATTGTATTTAATAAAACTTACTTAATAGATGCTAATGCTAAAGTTAATTATTACTTTGTAGATTGTTCTATCTATAAATAAATGATAATATTTCATAATTATTTTGGATACCTAATTACCATTTTGGAGTCTATTTCAGTTGTAATTTTATAATTTTAATAATTAAACATTGATTATTACTTAGTAAAAGACTGTATTTAATAATAAAAACTGATTACATAAATTAATGTAAGTTAATTTCTATTTCAAAAAAGACAGACAGGCATCTATCCTCACATTAGGCAAGTATCCCCCGAACGATTTTTAACGTTAGGCTAGTATCCGCCATAGTAGGCAACTATCCCCTTTTTTAGAGGTCACATAAAACAAGATTTACTCAAAACTTATAATATTTATATTTGAAAAGATAGGCTATTAAGAAGATTAATAAACTTTGAATAATACATGTATTGGTACAGATTTTGAATAAAAGAGCTTTTTTAAAAAGTGTGGCAACTATCCGGCTTTTACCCTACTGGAAGCCCACTTGGCCATTTTTACATAATAATATTTATTGTATTATGGTTTATGTAAAATAACACATTATTTCTTTGCTGATATCTAAAAACGATTCTTTAAGTAGCTCCAATTGTTTCTGTAAATTTATTAATACAATTATTTTTCTAACTTTTTTTTTGTCTTCCACATAATTATTTGGCAATTTCAGACCCATTATGTTCCGATAATTAAATAAAATAAAATAAAGATATCCGTAAAACAGCTAAAATGTTCTTAAAGATCCATATGCTTTCTTTATCCTCTCTACTTATATGCTACAAATGAATTTTCATCATAACAAAGGCTAACGCAATACGTTCTTAGAAAACAATAATGTTCTCCGCAATTCCACATAATCCTAGGAGGGCCGGTCGACGTATTGACATCTCCTAATAGATATAATCCTCTACAGGAATTGGGGTTGCTCAGTGAGGTATTGGAACCATTATTTTGTGAAAACAATTTCGAGTTTAAAAGTGATAAAATTGTTGTGGAAAATCAAAGGATATAATATTATGAAGGTATTGAAATGTGAAATTATGTTACGAGTTATGTTGTGTAATAATTTGTGCAATGAAGAAAATCTATCAACATGTTGGGTATTAAAGAAGAATTACATTGTCCACATACACATTTGTAGAAAATATTATAGAATATGATAAAAAATATGCCAATCATAATAATAAGGTACGTGTATGGGTGTGTGTGTGTATGTGGGCAATAAGGTCCCTGCCACAGCATCTACGGCACCGCAACCGTGTGTGGGACTCGAGACTAAAGCGTCCACTACCCACTAAACTCCCCCAGTTTCCCCTTCACACCCGATTGGGTCGAGCCGGTGCCAGCCTTGTGGCTATTGACTAGCCCATCCCAAAGAATTAAAATTCTTACTTTATACTTTAAAAAAATCAAAATGCCTATTATTGCAGAAGACAAAATATACCCCAGAAGTCCAGGATCAAAATTTTCCTCATGATTAGAAAATGTATTACATTATTTTAATATACAAACAAAAACCAACAATCTTCCATATCGCTTCAGGAAAGAGTAAACAAAACTTCCAATTTAAGTGTTCCGAGAATTTTTTAAGCATTCAATACCCGTCCGATATATTAAAACATCGTTGTGTTCCCCTCTCTATTAGACGAAGGATTTTATTTAGTGGCGGGTTCCCCTAAATCGTTTAAGGTAACTCGGGATTTCTTTCCGCATTAAAGGTGCATTTAGGGTACTAATTGAAAGGGGGGTGTATTGATTGGCTGATTTTTCAGAGATGTTGTGCAGCGAAGCATACTTTATTGACGGAGTACGGAAATGTTTGCTTGCAGGAAATTCAAATTAATTTTGGTGAGATTTATCGTTTGCTTTGTTGTTCTGTGTAGGTAGGTATTGTTTATCTTGATGTTTTATAGCTATAAGGATTTATTCCATGATTATTATTTTTTATTTAGATCAATTGACGCACTGGCACGCAGCCCACTAGATGGTTAGCAGCTACGACGCATTCTATTCAGGAAATAGAATCTTGATTTAGTTAGGATTAACCAATTGACACCAATTTTACGTTTAAGTTGATTTGTGTAATCACCAACAACAAATATCATACAATTATTACTACTTTTACCCGTTTCAATTTGACCACGTAATATCTCCTAACACGGCTTAACTTAATTAAAAAATTGTCTGACATGTTTTCAATTAGCTATTACCAACGCTTTAAACAAGCGTTGTCGTTCATAAAAAGCGTCAATTTGCATAATGAATCCGTGCTGAGTAGGTCGGCATGAGCGTAAGAGGATTACGCGCTCGACCAAATTGAACGCGCCCCTACACCTGGCATTGTGCGCTGCGGTGTCCGCGCTCAGCACGGATGCCTTGAGTAATAATTATTGAAGCTATTCCTCTGTTTAGGATTGCCAGCTCATACTCGTAATTAGACTTCAATAGAATTTGGCACGAGTATGTAGCTATAAGTAATAAATCTTTTATTGCAGATAATTCAATCCATACATTAATGTTAATAACAAAGGATACTTATTCTAGTGTTAGTAAATACACAACATTAATAATATAAAAGTACGGCCTTTTATGTGACTCCCGTGCTACAAGCAACAGCTGTATTGGAATGCCGGGGCATGAAGCTGCAGACAGCGGCGTATAAGCGGGAGGTCCCATCGGTCAGGGGTTTCGTCGTTTGACCCCGGTCCCTGAATACACCGCGGTGTCATAATCCTTATCTCAACCGCATAAAGACTATGACAGCGCGGTGTATTCAGGGACCGGGGTCAAACGACGAAACCCCCAACTGTCAGCCAACACGTTCAGGATGCCGTTCGCGCTGCCGTAATGCTGCACATGATGATACCTTGACTTGTAATGGTGATAATTATGTCCCTATTGTGGATGATCTCATGTTTATTGTTTGGGAGAATTCCTGACTAGTAAATAACTATTGTGTGCGCCATGTGACTAAAACCAGCTGGATGGGGAGACTTGAGTGATTCTGCGCAGAATATGAGAAAGAGTTTTTGTCGGTTAACCTGTCACTAAACGGTGGAGTTCTAAAAGATCTGATGGAAGTTGCTCGACTTACTTTACCATAAAACGCACAGAAAATTAAGATTATAATTCTGAATCAAGTATATTTGAGTAAAAAAACAAACATCAAAATAAGTTAGAACGTCCTAATAAAAAAACTTAATTTCACTAAAACTCGTCACATTCAATTTGCACGACCGAAAAAATCATCAACTCAGCGTTTCTCGAGCAAATTTTTCCTTGTAACAGATCTCCTTGCCTCGCAAATAGACCGTCCCTTTTAATATTTCTCCAGCTTGGGGCCATTTATCTCTCGTTTTATTTACTAGTACTTTTAATGAGCTCTTTTTGTCACCTTGTTATATTTTTTGCGCGTCCCCTGAATAATTAAGCGAAGTTTCCTTAGTAGTTCATACCTTGTTGAATTTACGATGGACATTTAAATAACTTTTTTTTTTAAATAACCTTGCGTCGTCGTACCGCTTTCAGTGTGTTCCTTATGGATTAGGATTCCTTAATCTTTGTAATAAAATATATACGATATGATTTTTTAGTTAATGAGGCGCCAAATTGACGACACTTATCGCCTTAACAGACAAATAATGCTTTGAATATTCATCAAAAAATAGCAAAATTCATACATACCAAAGTTATTTTACGTAGTTCACAGTATTAAAACAAAAACAAACGACCACCTTCATTATCGCGTTGGAACTATCGCAAGTTGTTAAATCACGAACCTATTCTGAGGCTCCAGCGATTCGTTAAGCAGTCCAACGTTCAGTTCTAGGTGAAGTATTTTTTTTTTATCTTTTGCATGTTTGATAGAGACTACAGAAGGTTTTTTATATAGGTATTTTCTAGGCTTTACTATTTTTCAACGCATTATATTAGGTAGATCACGGAACAGAAAAAACTGTTCCGTGAGGT
Source organism: Mecyna flavalis (assembly GCA_949319885.1). Taxonomy (NCBI): domain Eukaryota; kingdom Metazoa; phylum Arthropoda; class Insecta; order Lepidoptera; family Crambidae; genus Mecyna; species Mecyna flavalis. The sequence goes on from OX439426.1 coordinate 17,907,505, forward strand.
AGATTACTATTTTAATTACAAAGAAACAGGTGCTATTGATTACCTTCCAATATCTTATCTCATCTTTTTTTTTGAGTTATACAAATTAATATTTGCAAACCAAAAGATGTATCTTTGTTTAATGAAGACTGAATTCAACAAACAAAAAGATATGTTTCCGCCCGGGATCGAACCGGGGGCCTTCTGCGTGTTAGGCAGATGTGATAACCGCTACACCACGGAAACTTGAAAACTTCATTCGAAATTGAATATCACATAATGATAACATGTTTAATAGTAGTAGGAAACAAGCTTTGCAGTTGACATTTTTATAGAATAGTCGTACCAACGTACCAAAGAAGATTTGCAAGTCGTATCGGTTCGTAAATGCCGCTAAAACAATGAATTCCATGTTTTGGTTGTCAGAAAGTCTTAAACAGGGCTTCAGGATTTTGCCTCTAATTGAAAATAAAATAATGGGAGTGGTAACGGGAGAGATTAATTTAAAATTAAAGAATGAGATAAACGGTCTTATTTGTAACTATTCTATCTATCTATCTTATATATATAATATAAAACTCAAAGGTGACTGACTGACTGACTGACATAGATATCTATCAACGCACAGCCCAAACCACTGGACGGATCGGGCTGAAATTTGGCATGCAGGTAGATGTTATGACGTAGGCATCCGCTAAAAAAAGGATTTTGATCAATTCCCACGGGAACGGGAACCACGCGGGTGAAACAGCGGGCGGCCGCTAGTAAATGAATAATTTTATATATTTTTTTTATACAATTAAATACATTTATACTTATTCGAGTTTGAGTTTTCAAAGCATTTCATTTTTACAAGTTTCTGGCGCCGGGATTTTTCTTCCCTCGTCCACGTAACCATGGCGACGGTGAGACAAAGGTCCTTTATTGCTACTTCACTCGATTACCTTTGAAATAAAATCCCGAATTTATTACTTACACATGTATCTTATAAGGATTTAGCTTTGAACTCGAGCCGAATTCTTATTAGAAGATAACTTATACAGTGGTTTTTTTTTTTTTTAAATTTGAAATTAGGGTAGATTTTACTGTAGGTTTTATTTAGGTACCGTTTTTTTTTCTTTTCTTTATACTATGTTAGTTGGCAGACAGGCACACAGCCCACCTGATGGTTAATATAGTGACTACGGCCTATTCCATTGAGGGATGCTACACCTGGAAGCGTCCCTCAATGTGCTGCCAGACTGTAGACTCACCTGATCTTCGAGCCCCTGATATTAAGTGTAATGGCTCCCACATTAATATTTCCGGAACACAGCCAGAGCTTCTATGGCGGCAGATTTCACCTGTGAGGGTGGTAGCTAGACAGCCGGACTATGAAAAGGCCCTGCCCTAACAGCAGCAACCCAATTAATACCTATTTTTAATATTAAATTATAACAATAACCGCATTACAGAATCTCATTAACGCAATTACCCAATCACGGATTATAATCGCGGCAATTAACAAGAGAAACAAAATGGCGGAAATCACAGAAATCGTATTTAATTACGTAAACAATATAAATTGCCGTTATTGCTAAGTGGGGGTTATTAATTTAATTTATTTGTGCAGCTTGGGACGTTTGTCAAAATGTAAATAACCCTTTTATTATAAAGTTCGGTACAAATGATGATTACAAACAGAATGATGACAATGTAGAATGTATGATATTGTGCATCAATGCTTTGTTATTCAAGTTGTCGTTTCAGTATCAGATTCCTCGATTGAGCAAACTAGTTAGTCACAAACCTTTTATCTTGTCCTGAACTAGTCAGGATTTTGAGACCTGCGGCCGTGTGTGGGACTCGAGACTAAAGCATCCACTACCCACTAAACTTCCCCGGTTTCCCCTTCCCACCCGATTGGGACGAGCCGGTGCCAGCTTTGTGACCACAGTATTACAATAAACAATAACCTTGTGGCTATTGACCAGCCCATCACCGGGAACACCGACTTGAGAGGCTCAAGTCAGGGTAGCGCCTAGGGAGGGCCGCCACCTGAGAGCGACCTGTGCAATGCGGGCGTTGGGGAGTTACCGCCGCCAGCAGGTCTACTCTCAGGCCGGAGGAGGCGTGCTAAATGAGCTCGCTTTCTCCGGCCCGAAGGTTCCTTCATGATATTTTACGTAACCGTAGAGCAATTAGTAAATACGCGAATAGAAAAATTCATATTCTCTAACCTAGTATTAGGAGGTTACACGTGTTTCTGTGTTTCTTCGGATTCCAACGCCAGATAAGATAAGACCAAAGTAATATAATCTCCTATTATACTAAATAGAGTATGTATAGTTATTTTGTTACGTATATTTTTTGAGTGAAATAACTTTATTATTTTCTTTTAACGATTTTTTACCAACTGTTTTTTAAAATGGTATATTCAATTCCAGATTAACATAAGTTACTATAAGTTCCTGGACAAGTTCGTATAATATTTATAAATTGTGCTTCGTCCACATTCAATAGAAGTTTGTTTTCCTTCCATTTCATTAGGCAGCGAAGAGAGGAATGCAAAAACAAACTTGGAGCAGTGATTAATGAAGCCTAATGCTTGCGGGGCTGATATCCGACGGAATACTTTTTGACTTTTTTTGCCGTTTATAGAATATACCATATTGTATATTAAGACTGTACTACCAACATCTATAGCGTTGTACAAGTATTTACTTATAGCAAAATTGAGTGGTAACAGCAATGCACCTCAGCCGGAATGACTATTCATGCCTGGGTCTTACGACTATACTCCTTAAAACGTAACATAATTAGAATGACAGCTGTCAAAGTGTTGATGCTCTCTCGCTCGCTCTCAATTTGCCTCTATCTAAGTATGTGTCTCATCTCTACAAAAAAAAGAAATCTTAGACATGAGCCACATAGATAGAGGTAAACATGGAAATAATATTGTCTTTACGTTTATGGAGGTAAATTGAGAGCGAGCGAGAGGGCATCAATACTTTGACAGCTGTCATTCTAATCATGTTACGTTTTAAGGAGTATAAGTCTGTAATTTATATAAAGGATATTTGAAAAAAGAAATAATGCGCGGGTGAAACCGCGGACGGAAGGCTATTCTTAAATAAATTGACCAACAGATCGACTATGTACATATGCAAACTGCATGATGTGACAGTACGAGTAGATCTTACACGTAGGTAACTATTTAGTTATCTGTGCTCGTAGTCTAAGCGATGTCGTGCAAGGGATTATCTACATGGCGTTTGCATGCTTTGACGCCGGCGCCGCAGACATTATACCACAGCTTAAGGTATCACCTGGAACTGTACCGTGCATCGACCATTCAACCGTGAAATAGATAGGCGATGAAAGCCGTCTTAGTAAAAGCAATAGAGATGCTTGCATATCGGAGTAATGAATATGCAAGCTTTGACTAAAAAAGATTTTGTTAAAATTTATAAGGATTTCTAATACCCTCTTCTGTGTCTGTAGTAGAAAGAAATTGCTCTAATAGTAAAAAAAAATACTATTTTCCAAGCGAATGTCGATTTCTCCAGAATAAAATAAACGGATTGCGATGCTAAATGCGGATTGGTGATCAAAAACTCGACACAATTTCTTCTCACCCAGGAATTGAACCCTGGACTTCGAGAATATGGCCCGCTTAAACCAGACCATGGAGATGACGAGGCATGGGTAACTCAATATCTAAAGGCGCTGTGTACAATAACGCCTTAATTGCGCCAACTCAATTGCGCTAATGGCACAATGAAATAGGACGCACAAAGTAAGTAGCATAGCGCACACTACTATCTGTATTCATAGTGCATTCATAGTGCGCTAACTGAGTTGGCTCTTTAAATGAATGAGTTAAGAAACGCTTCTCCAAAGCTTACCTCAACCATCATGTAGTCATAAAGCCTCAGTCTTTTGGACTAGAAAACATTCACTTCTTAAGGGTGACAGAGACAGCAAAATCACCCCTAAATTAGGTGCCAAACAGGTCCGCTTGCGTCGTAATCACGGGCGAAGTGTGCCCTACAAACAAGTCAATCTTAAACCGGGTTTGCATAGATTAGCGCAACACTCGCTTTCAGAACACATTTGGATATGGCGCAAGGAGAAGGCGGAAGCGTTTTTTTTCTAATATCTTTATAATAAAGTGGTTTGGCTTAACAACGTTTTCTAAAACGATGTTAAGTCAAGTATCAATAAATTCTTTACCATAAATTCTTTACATTTTTCATTTGGTAAAGAATTTATTGATTTATTATCTATTTTAAATGTTTCAATATAATCCGAATTAAGAACCTCCTGCTTTTTGTAGTCCGTTAATGACATGATAATAATTGCAAAAGAAGTAATTGTATGAAGACCCATATGTACAAAACATCATAGAATGTAAACATAGTACGTAATAGGTGTTTAAAGAAAGTAAGTAATACTTTTTTTTATTTCAATTAAGGAAAAATGGTACGAACTACGAAGCGCCGCCTATTGGTTTTAGCCAAACGCACGATTCAAAGGGCCGAGTTTAATTAGCTCTATAACTTCCAATTTACGGACATAATAAAAAAATAAAACCCCACTATTATAATTGCCGTTTTAAAGTAACGATGTTATTTTTTTTAAATTGGTTGTTCTAGTGGCCATCTGATTATCACACTAGTTTTTTTTAAGACAACAATACAAAGTAACTCCTGTAAAGAAAAATAGTAAAAGTTTACCCATTTGTCACTACGAGTATCTGTCTACCATTAAACCGCTCCCGCTCCATTCTATGCCTTAATTCCAGGCATACATGGTACTCCTTAGTCGCTATGCGACGAGCGGCAATCTGCATAATACGCAGACAAACCGCTATAAAAATGGTAATGCAACTCGCAGGCTTTGCTTGTTGCGAATAGGTCGCACGAACAACGTTTTATGATGATCCGGTAGAGATTATCAAATTTTGGTTAACAGTTTATGAGCGATTTGTAGTAAAATTGGGCAATAAAAGCCAAAGGATGATTATAGATATATTATGATAAACAAAAGCACCAACAAATAAATTAAGACGCTAAATTGATAATTATCTATTTATAGTTAATTCATACAAATAAAAACTAACTTCTTTTCACGTTTATCTAAATACCTATTTAGGTGCTCATTAAGATTGAACGGTATAAACAAAATTAATATTGAAATATCTATAACCGTTAAGAAAAAGAGGTCACATCAGTACCACTGCACTTAAAAAATATCTTAAAATGAACGTAAATATTTGAAAAATGTTTATTTCGGATGAATCCTGGTTAACCAATGATATTTTTTAATTATAATAATATCATTGTGGTTAACTGCTTGTCTGTCTGAACTAACATAAAAAAAGATTCACAGTAATTGATGAATCACTATGGCTAAGCAGAAAATGATAACTTACTATTTTTCTTAACGGGAACGCGCCTGCGACCCCGCCCACAGCGCTGGGGGTCTCGGGGTGCTTATGGGCAGCGGTAATCACTTACCATCAGGTGACCAACTTGCTCGTTTGCCCCCCTTATTTTTTATATTATAAAAAAAAAAAACTATCTATTTTTTACTTTTATAAGTTTCTTTATTGCTTATTGTTTCTTTATCATTTCAATACCCTCATAACCAGTAACATCTTTAGCCTAGGCATTACACTGACATGTACTGGTATTTGATACACGTGACAGGGGTGGGCAATTTCCCATTATTTATCGCCACAAGGGAATTTATGGTCACAACCTACGCCTTTATTAGAGTATTTGGACGGTCCACGGATGAGTATATCATTTTGACAAAGTTGCGGCAACGTTATTCATTAAGATTTACGGTTGTAGTGTTTTGTTTTGCGGAAGCCTTGCAAGTTAGACGGGACTGACATAACCCTGGCTACTTCTAAAAGTGTTAGCGTAAAAAGTGTACGTGGGTATTTGTTATTACTTCTTTTAAAAATCCTGGTGCTTATGGAGGAGAGAGAATAATTGGATTTTTTATTTTATAATACATAAAAAGAAAATGTTTATGTGGGACTCGAGACTAATTGGTCCCACTACCCACTAAACTCCCCCGGTTTACCCTTATCACCCGATTGGGATGAGCAGTTCAAGCCCACTACTAACCAGCCAAAATGCGTGACATCCATCCCTAACCTTTTTTTTAAAACGAAGCACAACCTACTAAAACATCACTGTGGAAACATAAAACCAGTTATTAAGTTCTAAAACCCATCCTCCGCAGTCGACAAGGATATTTGCTCTCAGCTCTTCCAGCCATTTAAAAGAATAATAAACAATAAAAGCGGTATTCAGCGACTAGTGTCGCTGGAGGGCGCTGAGGAAGCAATAATCGTAAAGTGCCTGCGTATATCCGGTTTGCTCGGCCCGCCCGCCCCACTGTTTGCTACGCTCACTTCGACATAGTATAATGTTGAAATATAACCATTTTGGTTGGGATGTTTGAACTTCTAATTTCTTCTACAAAACTTATTATAGATAAGAATAAGTGCATGTTGCATATCATTAAAAGATAAAAATACGAATAGACATATTATACTTTCTCCCTATAGTAAATTAGTAAAAAAAACATCAACTTGTGCAAATATCATACGATTGAATCCACATCTCTATTTGTTCTCCCTGCGAAAATTAATGCAAAATAATTTATTGGTAAGTCCACTCCACGATATCGTCAAGATTTAAATATTTTTCATATTTTTAGTAATTCAGTATTTAAAATATAATGGATTATTTTATTTATCATGTTTATAATTGAATAATTTAAAAATGCGATAACTTCAGCAAGAAAAATAACTGAAAGCATTAATTTGATCTCTGATACAAGGTTGACTAAATTGTTAATTTTACGATTAAAGCCAAAACTTTAAAACAAATATAAACGATTACAATATTTACAACAATACTAGCTTTCTTTATAATTGTTAGTTAGCTGCTTTTAATAAAAAGGTAAAAGTAAGACCCAAGTAACCTACTCTCTAGCAATTTGCTTTTTGCAGTATTGTAGTTTTATGCAATGCTTTGTCGGGATTTGAAATGCGTCCAAGTGTTATTTTCAGCAATAAATTGTGGAGATTTTAGTTTTCACTGCCGGCTTTTTTCTTTTAAAAAACATGTTTTCATAATGTTTCCGTAATGAGGCGAATAACAAAAGTGTGGAACAATTTAGTTGTTTCAGTATATTACGAGTCTTGATATCAAGGTAATTAGGGAAGGTTCATCTACTGCCGACTGTGAAAGAAATATTAGATCGTCTAATACCTAACCTTATTTTGCTACTTCAACAATATACATCTCGAAACAAACTTCTACATAAAATTAGGTTATTTTGTTATTACGTCCTATAATGCATATTTTGATAACGTTTACATATGCTCGGATTAAAAACTGATATAGATACATTTACAGTTAATTGAATTGTATTGAAGGATTATTATCAACCAAAACATGTGTGATATATTTTCATGATCGATCATCACATCCTGATAATGCAACAGCAATCAGAATTACTAGGACACGTTTTCAAAATAAAAGTTTGTTGGTGTAAGGTTACTTAAGGTCAGATAGAATAGAATAACTTTTTATTTGGTAACAATAATACTGGCAGTCGCTCCATTATAAAAACAGGACTTGCCAAATCCTGGATCATGGTGCAAGCGCACCTGACTAAGTCGGGACAAAAAGGTCCTTTATTCCATCTAGTCCTACTAGTAGTTACGATCTTCGAACTGTTTGGACAGTTTTTTTTTTTAAATTGTTTTACTGTAGGATCGAACTATTTGCAAACGTGAACTTTATTCCAAATAGAACGCTCGGAGAATTATAAACTTATGTTACACACATAGGTACTTATCTGTTTTTCTGTCCGCCGTTAAGATTTTATTTTTACTATATTTGGTCAGAACAGAATACCCAGAAATGCTTTAAATGTTCTTCCTCCTTTTTACTTTTTTATACTACATCAGTTGGCAGATAGATACGCACCCCACTGATGGTAAGCAGTCACTGCGGCCTATTCCATTGAGAGACACTTAACCAGGAAGCGTCGCTCAATGTTGTGCCAGACTATAGGCTCATCTGATCTTCGAGCCTTTGATTTTAAGTGTAAACTATCTGTAATGTTTATTTTACTATCCAAGATCGTTTAAAGTAAACAAAATTACAATCATCTTAACCCGTGAAGTGGACGATAGGGACCGACTGTGCGATCTTTCTACTAAGCAGTTAAAAAAACCTATTTTATTTACACTAATGGTAGACTAACGGTACCTAAGATAAAAACATATAGGCTAAATTGCAAACATTTTAATCGATAAACAACACCATTTTTTTACTATCCTTTAAGTGTTTTGTACAGTTAGAAAGGCCAGCTGTTAGTAGTGCGAAGTCCAAAGATACCGCTTCTGTAACATTATAAAAAACAAATGAGAACATGATAATATTATCGTTTTCTAGCGCATCGACGTTTAAATTATCAAAACAAGTTACTCAATGAAAAAAGGATTGTAAAAGGGCCATCATACGTACCCTGACTTAGACGCAATTCCGTTGCCCATGTTAAGAGAAGATCCTGAGCACTGATTTCTATTTGCCTCGGTAATGCTAGCACACTGGCGACCGACCAATCTGTTGAAGCGGATCGAGGATGCCATGAACTCGAAGCCTCGTCCGTGAGCGCACATGTTTGTAGAGCAACCGGGCTGGCCGATACCACCGTTGGGATAGAAGTCAGCGTGGCCGCTGCGAAACATGATGCCGAGACCGTTGCCATTGGTGTGGATCGCTTCGACGTAGCGCCCAGCGTTTTCAGTTAAACGGTTGTCGTTGATTGACCACAGCGGACCAGCAGGGTCCATGCCTAAAAATTAAACAAACCGTCAATATTGTTAACCCTTGGACAGAATAAAGATGTAAGGTTAAAAAAATTGCTTTAAGCCTCGTCGCATCAATTCGCGACTGGCCCCAATGCAACTTTTACCTCATTAATTTGTCCGTCTCCAATAATCACCAACAGAGCACAATCTGGGCAAAACTCACCAGAAACAATAAAAAAAATTGTCTTTAAAACTTGTCTGTCTCAATTGCTACATACTGGCTTGGTTGCTATGGTAAAAACTACTCTAAGAGCCAAAAAAAACTACAAACCAGTAATTCTAGAGGGCCTTCTGCCAGCCTGACGACCAGCGACGCCAACGACATGAGCGCCCAAACTGTGTCCTACAAGATGGAGCTGGTTCCAGTTGCCACCAACGTTGCTGAAGAGCCACACTAGGAAGTTCCCAAGGTGTTGGCCTACACTTGGCACACCGTTGACTGCGGTCGAGTAGGAAAAGGAGTTAGCCAGAGAACGCCAGTCAACTACGATGACGTTGCAGTCCTGGACAGCAAGGAAAGCATCCCTGATCTGGGTGTTGACGGGGGAATCTCCGTTGTTGTTAAGGCCATGGACGATAACTATGGTTGGGCGACCTCCATTGTAGTTAGAGTTTCTAACTGAGTTGACGTTACCATTGGTTAAGACTTGACGGTTAGTCGGGTTACGCCTAAAAATAAACATAAAAAAGTACTGTTAGCTGTTAGCGTTAATTTTTAACCGACTTCAAAAAAGGAGGAGGTTATATGTTCGACTGTATGTATTTTTTTTTTTTTTTTTTTTTTTATGTATGTCCGTCGATTTCTCCGTCAATTGTGGACCGATTTAAATAATTCTTTTTTTATTTGAAAGTGCATAGTTCCGAGGTGGTCCCATTGTCACCATGTCAGGATCTGATGATGGGATCCCGGAAAAATCAAGGGAAAACCTCAAATTTTATAGGCGCACACTACGCGTTACTTGTTTTTTCTGAAGCCATTCAAGTTTTTGCGTCCGATAGACATCATTTTATGTTGATGAGCTGATGATGGAAGGTACAACTCCTTAACGGTTAGGAGTTAGGGGATAATTCTTTCAGTATTGTAGGAATATGTGGACCGTTAGTTGTATTTCATGTACTTTTGCAGCTAAGGTGATGATGGAAAGTACAACTCCTTAACGGTTAGGAGTTAGGGGATAATTCTTTCAGTGTTGTAGGAATATGTGGAACGTTAGTTGTATTTCATGTACTTTGCAGCTAAGCTGATGATTACCCGGGGATGGGCTGGTCACTAGCCAATAAGGTTAGCACCGGCTCGTCCTAATCGGGTGTGAAGGAGAAACCGGGGGAGTGTAGTGGGTAGCGGACGCTTCGGTCTCGAGTCCCACACATGGCCGCGGGTCTAGCTAGCCTGCGGTTATGGTGCATAAACGCATTCTCCTCCTACCCATGGTGCTGAACACTTAATGAATACCTAATATTATCAAATAATACAATTCTACTATTTTACTCGTATTTTCGCTATTATTATTATGAAAGAGTTTTACTCACTACCAACGTGTTATTCACACTAAAAATAGAAAAATAAACAAACTTTTTAAAAAAAAAATTAAACCGACTTCAAAAAAAAAAGAAACAAAAAAAACTACCTAAAAAACTGAAAAGCAAAAAATAATTTTAATAAGACATTCATCAAATGCGCTTATTGTCTAAGCCTATTAATTAAATTGTATTTTACGTGCTAGGTAGGTACCTACTAATCTGTTTGAAGTCGGTGCCAAGCCAAAGGTAATAAAAAATGATATATCCTAATAATATTATGTATTATAAAGGGTTACTTATTAATCCGCGGACGTAGGTACGTAATCTGGGTACCTACTATTTGGCTTGGCACCGACTTCAAACAGATTAGTAGGTACCTACCTAGCACGTAAAATACAATTTAATTAATAGGCTTAGACAATAAGCGCATTTGATGAATGTCTTATTAAAATTATGTTTTGCTTTTCAGTTTTTTAGGTAGTTTTTTTTGTTTCTTTTTTTTTTGAAGTCGGTTTAATTTTTTTTTTATTGCAGACATGTTCGTCAGGATAAAAAGTAAAAAAATAAAGATAGAATGTAGTTAAGTAATAAGAAACATTACACTATCGTCCAAGAATAGGATGTCAGTGAAAAGCAAAAAAATAATGAAATATTTAACTTATGACAAAGTTACCTCCGTCCAAGATTTTCCAAATGCATAGTAAGATTTCTTTAGCTGTGTTAACGTTATATAAAGTAACAATTTCTTATTACTCACGCTCATAAAATAACTAACCTCGTAAACAGCCAATACTGATTGTTGGCTCCATTCCTGGTGCTCAGGAATTCCTCATCAGCAGGCTCCTGGAGGTCTACTAGCACAGGAGTTCCATCATCGTTGGGCCACCAGATATAGCGACTTTCACCTTCTACGTACTGGCTGTCATACCCAGGGATCTGGGGAATAGCGCTGCCGGCACTAACTGTAATAATAAGAATACAATAAATTCACTTAATTGGAAGTTCAACTACATGGACATAATTCTATTGCAGATGGGGATGTAAAGATGTTTAGTACTTTAGTGTAGATGTTCTTGTCGTAGGTGCTTCTTCAACAATATTAATATACCTCATATACTCAGAATGTCCAGCCAGCTGCATTCAAAGAGATCGGTATGCTGCAGAGAAATTTTATAGCCGTAGCTAACTTCTTTGCTCAGACTTTAGTATCATTATTACTATTCTCCTTATGCTTTGACAAGAATATGAAAACGATAACACAATACTTGTCTGTCAAAGTTATAAAAGAATCCAATACTCACGCGCCACACATACGCCAACCAGTATTAAGAACTTCATCGTAGAAGAACGATGTTTAAACACATAGAAAAGAGAAAAATTTCTTGTTCTGTGTTTAAAGACATAGGTAGCAACCAGTATTTATTCACTTGTTTTATCGTAATCGATGAATTACGATAGCGGAATAGAAGCTATCTCTTCGTCACATCAATGCATTATTGCCTTCAGTTACATTATCTTTGATTAACAAAAATTGATTTCACCTCATTATAAAGAACAATGCCCACGAGCCATACAACTTTTGGCCAACTGCGGACAGTAAAATAAATAAAAACTGAATTTTGCAATAAATAACTTTTTAATTAATAAAATTTTTGGTATTTACTAGAAGTCCACCAGCTCTTTTATTATTTTTATGATTTAAATAAATTGTGCAATTAATATTATCATTTCCGCAGCACAAAATGACGTATTGTACGGTCAACAGCACATCACGGTTAAAACTTGCAGTTCGATAATAGCACTTATGCCCCTGACATAAGAGTGGTACAAAGTTCAAAGTGTTACGTCTGATGAGCTCTTGACTGTACTATTCTTTTCGTTGAGTGACTGATATTGTCAGTCAATCGTCTTCATTCGCTTTTGATTTCCTCCATAGACCACCGTAGACAGAGAAAACTATTTCCTCGTATTTGGACAACTTTCGAATGACACTTCATGATGAAGATTGACTGTCATAATGTCAATGACAAAAATAATTGCCAGTGTTGCATTTTGAATAAATGAAATAATACCGATTATCGATAAAGATCGCGATATTATAATTAAAAGGAATTATTTTTATTACAGTTTTAGAAAAAGCTTTAAGTTTATTTTTGTAATTAATAAGTAATTACATTAACAAAATGTAACAATAATTATTGCAGAGTTGCTTTATAATTATAAAGAGTAAAAAAAAATTCAATCGAATACAGGATTGACTCGATTACGAAATCGATTGTAATGTTAGATACTGACAACATTTTGTAAGGCGGAAGTGATTTATTTATTACACAATTTATTTAAATCATATAAATAATTAAAGATCTGGCAGACTTCTAGTAACTATCAAAAATCAAATTAATTTAAAAGTAATTTATTGCAAAATTCAGATTTTATTTATTTTACTGTCCACGGGTTGGCCAAAAATGGGCATTGTTCTTTAACTTTAATTTTCTTCTTCTTCTTCTTTAGCCTGTTTTCACGCGTTGGGTATAATAGGCCTCTTCATGGTCTTAGTAACTTTAATTTAAGCACGCGCTAATTTATTTTTATTCTTTAGTTTTGATTATATTTAATGTACAATATCTAGCAAATTAGTCACTTTAATAGTTTGCAGGAGAAAGTCGTCTATTGTGATTTTCAAATTTGTAGCTTTAGTTAATCATCTTTTTTTTCCAAATGCTTAAATTTTCTTTCTTGTAAAATCATAATTATTCTTTTTATCATTTTTGAGAACAAGACGTTCTTGGGTAACAAATCTTGAAAAATCGAATTGCACTAGATAAAAGGTTTGAAGTATTTTATTTTTATTTTCAAACTTAGGTAAAATAATTAGTTTAGATTTATAATTGCAATGCGTCAAAATATCATATCCATTATAAACTATAAATAGTATGTAAGCAACCAAAAGAATCTGAGGCACTAACTTCCAGTATCAGGTATAGAGTTTCAGTCATATTTTTCTTTAAAGTTATACAGCGTGGAATTTTAGTCGTTGTTTTCCCGCAGTAAAATGATTCTATCTTAGTAGTAAAATAAACTAATAAAGTTCTTTTTTTAGTCAAATCAAAAGTTTCACGATTATGATAGACGAAACTCGAACCAATAGTACTACTTAGCTGCGTCACGGACGGTCACTGGCCGGGGTCATTGCCCTTCGCGTTTATCAAAAAAATGATGATTTACTATTTACTTACATTTGGTTTCCATTTTCTCATCAAACGTTTGAAAAAAATCAAAAAAAGTTTTAAAAAAATTTAAAAAAAAAAAACAAAAAAAAATTCTTGCATAAATCGATAGTGCTACTGAAGGTGAAGCATTCTGCTGCGGGAAAACAACGACAAAAAAAACACGCAGTATAAAACAAAATCACTATTTTACATAATTCTATAGTGAATATTTTGTGCCAGGTGCATATTTTGTAGGTTATTTTATTTAAAAGCAAAGATATATTTTTAATCCGATTACAGAATTAATAATGTAGTCTATAGATAAGAAAATTTTTATTGGCAGTTGACAATTGATAGCATAGCGATGTGGCAGAGGTGACATAAATGACGTAGCAGAACTCTTTATCTTTAAACGTAGTAAATAGTAAAGAAGACCAACATGACTGAATTTCCGCGGCATTTAACGTTACTGGAACCAATTCAATTGTAAGCATCAATTGAAATAATACTGAAAACAAAATCCCTGATTCTTTTTAAAATAGTTAGCAGGGAGGCACGCGTCCTGCCTGATGGTTAGCAGCTCCTACGACCTATTCTATTTCTGTGAAATAAATAAATAAATATGTTTGTATTTGTATATTTTATTGTTCGGAAAAATAATTATAACTTTATATATTTTTTATACAATTATCAACATGTAAAATGTACATTAGTGTAAGATTTGTTGGTTGTCCTAATTAAATAAATAAAAAATGTAATGAAGGATTATAGCGACAGATGTCAGGCTGTTTACGAGTAAATGATTAATTAATTAAAGACGTTACGTGTCTGCCACCGATAACAAAAAATAAAGACAAAAAGTACTCGCTCTATGTTACTATTTCTATAACTATTTTGTATGCGTTGTGTAAAAATAAGGCACGCTGCATCCAAGCGGCAAAGCGTAGCTGGTGGGGAGCAATTGAGTGAATTTCTATACAGGGTGTCTCAAAAATGATACGTCACAGTGACACTGGAGGTAGGCCAGAAAGAGGTGTCGAACAAGCCTAACATGACCTCAGTAAAAAGTTACTCGGTTTTCAAGATATTGCCAATTTAAACTTTTTCTAAATTTTCACGTTTTTTACTACTACCTTTAATTTAAACTAACAATATTTTGAGGTTTCACTATTTAATCACGATCCATAAACAAAACCACCTCAAATATTGTACATCTTTGTCTTTGACCAGGATAATGGGAATAGGGATAAAACACAAGATATAAGTTTAATTGTCGTTTAATGTCCAAATAGTTATTATTTGCTTCATGTTTAGAGATAACATTAGAAAGGCCAGCTGTTTGTAGTGCGGAGACCGAAGATGCCGTTTCTGTAACATTATAGAAAATGAGATCGCTTTTTATACGAGTAGATACATATTATGTATATGAAGAATAAAACTATGAATCGGGGACCTAGACAAAGTAACATTTTGATAGCGATAGCGAAATTCACCAACTTCAAATTGTATGGATTAGACAGGAGCCTTAAAAAATTAGGTGGACAATCGATATTGAAAGTACGGGTTTTGACATTCGCTATCGCAAATTGAGCGATAACGAACGTCATATTAAGTGCAGCTTGTCTAGGGCCACAGGTTATTTATTAATTATAATTAATTTTAAAAGCCTCAGTCAAAACTTAAGTTTGTTCTTCCCCTTGCGGTACATTAATGGCTTAAAAATCAACTGGATCAGAATAATATCGACCACTGGCCGAATTAGGTACCATGCCCACTCTTCAAATGGGCTATGCTATTTTATCCCCATTCAGCAAAAGACAAGTGCAGCTTAATGTCTCACAATTTAGAAAACTAGCTTATTCTGTTACTTATTACGTAGTTTTGTGTTTAATATTACTAACATTATATTTTATTTATTTACGTTTTAAATATCTAAAAGTCACTTTTTATAAGAACTGATAAATAACTCCAAAGCATTATAGAAATTCCTCCTCCTTTAATATTACACTATATAGCTTTTGCCCGCAGCTTCGCCCGCGTAGACTACAGATTGTTATTCCCGCGGAAAAGAGACGTTTCCCTTAGGAATTTTATAGCCTATGTCCTAATCCGGATTATAAACCATACGTGTGCCAAATTTAATGTAACTAACACCACTTTCTTTTATATATACAGATTTAAACTCACCCTGACTTGTTCGCGATTCCGTTGCCCATGTTAAGACTAGATCCCGTGCATTGATTGTTATTAGCTTGACTGATGTTGTTGCACGAACGTCCGACTAGCCTGTTGAAGCGGATAGTGGAAGCCATGAGTTGGTAAACGCGACCGTGGGAACACTGGTTGTTGGAGCAGCCAGGCTGGTTATTGCCTCCGTTGGGGTAGAAGTCGGCGTGGCCACTGCGGGTCATGATGCCAAGACCGTTGCCGTTGGTGTGGATGGCTTCGACGTAGCGTCCGGCGTTGTTGGTCAGACGGTTGCCGTTGTTCCTCCATAGCGGGCCGGCGGGGTCCAAACCTAGAAATAAATAAAATATTCTGATAATGTTGGTAATCTTTGAATAGAGTAAGATGAAAGGGTTAAAAGTTCCATAAAATGTATATCACAATTAAACACAATCGTACTGATTGGTTGCGTGTGAGGTTAAGATCTACTCTATGAGTCAGAAGAAATGAATTAAAACTCTTTGATTAACATTTTTTATGGATTTAAGTCCATAACCATTTAACAAAATTACTTGTTCTACTATTGTTGTAATGGTTCCGTTATTTATTGTAAGTTTTCGAGAGAACTGCCTTTATTGAATCAAAAATATTTAATTAATAATGTCTTAAATAGTGATTGAAAAATACAAACCTGTAATCCTAGATGGCCTCCTACCAGCCTGACGACCAGCGACACCTACGGCGTGAGCGCCCAAACTGTATCCCAAAAGATGGAGCTGGTTCCAGTTGCCACCAGCGTTGTTGAAGAGCCACACGAGGAAGTTGCCAATGTGCTGACCCACGCTAGGTACACCGGCTACCGAGGTGGCATAATTGATGTTACCGGCCAGAGCACGCCAGTCAACGACGATGACGTTGCAGTTTTGGACGGCGAGGAAAGCGTCCCTGATCTGGTTGTTTACCCCAGAGCCTCCGTTGTTGTTCCAGCCGTGGACGATAACTACGGTCGGGCGACCGCCGTTGTAGTTCGAGTTTCTGACTGAGTTGATGTTACCGTTGGTTAAGACTTGACGGTTGGTCGGGTTCTGTCTGAAGAAATAAACATAAAAACGGTATACATATATTTTGTAAGTAATAGGAGTAAGGGATTCTGCAAGCTTGTCAGTTTGAAAGAACCTGAATATTAATTATAGATACACCTAAGTTTGGCATAAGCTTTCTTAACTCTTAAACACCCGACCGAGAGCCGGGTGTCGCGTAAACAATAGATTTTCTATTGTGTCTGGTTTTCCGGGGCTCGATGGATTAAACGATTGAGAAATAGTGCAATATCTGATTTAGTCCAAAGATATGCTTGTTTGAGTATTTTCAAATGCATCTTAATAGTGACACAATTTGTTTTGATATCGCATTGTTTACAACCTATTAAGTTCCTGCTTGAAGGCGTTCAATACTGGAAGAGATATTTAATAAAAACCATTTGTTGTATCAAACTCCACCAAATGAGTGATCGTGTATAATAATACTAAATGAGTTATATCACTTTACACTTGGTGTGAAGCTTTGGTGAAAAGTGATATTGTTCATTGTCATGTAGTTTTTATGTCAATAATAAATTAAATCCCGTCCAGAGCTGTAAAACAAATAGGTAGTATTTTTAGTCGGCTAAAGCACTGTATTTAGAAAAGCCGTAAAAGTTGTAGTTTTTGGTATTTATATCATTTTACACGAGAAAAACGGTCATGATATTTTGTTTATTATGATATAAGTTGACTTATATCGCAATTAGAATTGGTGTAACATGATACAAGAAACAGTTTAAAGACAAAAGACATATAAAAAAAGGTAATAAAAAGTTTTATTTTTTCAAAAACCTATATTTAACAAAACATCACATATCACCACCGGTAATAAAATATTATTTTCTTTCTCCGAGTGTTTTGTCCTGTCATCTAGTCAGTGTAAACTTGCAAGTCCAGTTATTACGTTGAAGCAACTGCCAACTAACCTCAGTAACACTTAACAGGGGAACCACACTAATTCGGCTGCCTCATGATGTTTCCGTCACCACCGGGCTCGTGGTAAATACGAACTTAGAAAAGTCCATAGCCCAAGGCAGATTCAGACCATCGACCTCATACATTTGATATGACGTTTCATACTATTCTGTTACCAAAACTCAAAATAACATTTGACTTCCTTAATAAAATAAATATTTTTTTAAATTTTAATGTAAGGCAAACGAGTTAGTAGATCACCTAATGGTAGGTAAGTGACCACTACGCCCATGGACCTGTACAAAGCTCTTTTGTCGGTCTATTAAAAAATAAACTTGTTTTTTGATAGATCTCACGTCGTTTTGGTTTGAAAATACGGGTGCAATACCGCCACTCATTCAGATGATGCGGATGAAATTTGTCGTATAAGAAATTTCAATTTGTGTCGAGTTGTATGATGCAGAAACTTAGCAGCAGGTAACAGTCTAAACAATTCTTTGGAATACTCCTCATGCTAAAGCCTTTAAAGAATGTACAAATGATTCCTACGTATAACCAGGGGATCTTAGCAACATGCAAGCCCCCAATGCTGATAATCCGAGCCGTTCACCACTGAACGCGGTCAAAAAGACGGCATTAATAGTATGTATGACCCAAAAAAAAAGGCAGTAATACTCCATGAGAAGCTGAACTTGGGCTTTATATAGTTGGAGGCGATGAGTCAGAGAGAAGTATCTCATTGCTCTGCCAAGAACACCAAGGTTTTTATAAACTAACCTGATTGCCCAGGCGGCCGCAAAATTGAACGTCAGACGAAACATCGACACAGAGAATGCCAAATTGGACATGCTCGATTTGATACCAAGGGTAGTGTTCTCATACTGAAGGTTAACGACCAATTCCGTTTTCTTTTTGAGGAGGACGCGCATACTTACATCTTGCTGGGGCTAAGCTAGACCAAGATAAGAAGACCTTGCCTAGAAACCTGGTTCGATGTATGGAGCTGGGCTCCGATACTCAAAAACTAAAGACTGGGAAACATTTGATTTTGCACGGCCAGTACATATATAAAGTATTACCCGTACTGTCACCCGCAAAACAAAGAATGTTACTAATAAGTCACAGTGACTCACAGATATAGAGCAAACAAAAATATCGTCACACGAATGTTTCTTCCAGGTGGGAATCGAATCCTCGACTGTTGGCGCATTGGACAGACAATACAATATAAAATTACAAATTTAACATAAAAAGCATATCAAAAAACAAATAATAAAGACATTACAAACAAATATTTACTACGTAATTAATAAAAATAAATAAATATCTCTGAGCATTATTCACACAGCGCCATCTAGCCCCAAACTAAGCATTAGCTTGTGCTATCTATGGGTGCCAGACAACGGTTAGACATTACTTATATAGGTACTTTTTTTGTTAATACATACTATCATATTATACATAGAAACACCCAGACCGATACAAACAGACATGTTCATGCACACAAATGTTTGTACCGTGCGGGGATCGAACTCGCGACCCCTGGTATAATAGCCGACTTTTCGACCATTACACCAAATGGCTTGTCATTATAAAAACAACTTACATGGATAAAATTGCGGATTATTAACTATATTTTTATTGAAACCGACGTTTCAATTTCTTTTACAGAATTGCAATCGTGCTCATGGGCTGTCTAAGCTGAAGTCGTTTTATTTAATGAAAAGTAATCGCGTAAATACACGAAATTTCTGATTACATAATTATTGAATGTACATACATAGTGGATTGACCACGTATTTACATTTCGTGTATTTTGATGTAACTGCAGCAATTATTTGGTGTAAATTGATATTAGTCCTTATTATTATAAATACAAAGAAAATAAATAAGTTTGTGTAAAATGATACATCTAATATTATGAACGTTGTGCACCATGTTGGAGTGTTGTGACAGCGCGCGCGGGCACCTCAGCCTGTAGCATGTGCGGCACTGATTCCGCGCGGGCGCCCGGTGCTTGAAATAACGTCCCCGGCACCCCGCGCAGCCCCCCCACGTATAGTAGAAGTATCAATTTGCACATATTTTGTATTAAAATCCTTCTAAACATCTCGTGATTATTGATATTATTCGACTTAAAGCACTTTACACAGAAAATATTACTTTTATATGTTAGTGACCAATGATATAACATTAGTTGTACACATGCAAAGTGTAAATGTGCTTTGTGTCAACTGATACAAGTCAACATGTATCAGATGACACCCTATTAAAACGAAATAAATTTAAGTGAATAGTGATATGACTTGAGATACATCATTATACACGATTATTTATTTCATAACTTGATTATTGTGAACGATACAAGTCTAAATGTATTTATTTACACAAAAATAAAATCAAAACTTCGCCATTTCGCCTTAGATGTACCATACTATCTCGAAAACTAATAAACGTATCAATACGTTAATAAGATAGAAAAATAGAGGATTTTTTTCTGATAAAGATGCAACAATAATATCAAATTCGATATAAGTCGACTTATACCCCTTTTCACAGGACACACAGATTTATAGATACACCTAAGTTTGGCATAAGCTTTCTTAACTCTTAAACACCCGACCGAGAGCCGGGTGTCGCGTAAACAATAGATTTTCTATTGTGTCTGGTTTTCCGGGGCTCGATGGATTAAACGATTGAGAAATAGTGCAATATCTGATTTAGTCCAAAGATATGCTTGTTTGAGTATTTTCAAATGCATCTTAAGATTTTTGGAATCTTTACTTTAAATATTTATTTATAGTGTAACAAATCCTTTTAACTCTTACAAACGCAATAACGAACCTAGTGAACAGCCAATACTCGTTGTTGGCTCCATTCCTGGTGCTAAGGAATTCTTCATCAACAGGCTCCTCGAGGTCTACTAGCACGGGAGAATCGTCATCATCGGGCATCCAGATGTAGCGGCTTTCGCCTTCCACGTACGGGCTGTCATACCCAGGGAGCTGGGGAATAGCGCTGCCGGCGCTAACTGTAACATTAAGATAACATTATTTCTGTAGATGAAGGTTTACAGATTATCAAGAAACACCATGCACCAAGTAGACCAAGCACCATTGTGTTCCATGGAGTGCTACCCCTACTGCTGTATATAATAAATTAAGCCATCAGCGCGTTTGTGTGCGCTTCTGACTTTATTGAGTATCACAGCAGCTTCTTCTGAGACAAGAACCCTCTTCGGCTCTGTCTATCTGATTAGTTCTTCGTCATGTCATCTTCTGTAAGAGTATCACTGTAAGCTTCTTTCTGAAATGGTTCATCTTCAGCCATTATGTTTTTATTTCTTTTCTTTTTCTTCCTTATTCTGACTAACTTAGAGAAAAAAAAAGTTAATAAAACTATACTCACGCGCCACGCAAACGGCAACCAGTACGAAGATCTTCATCGTTGAAAAACGATTTGAAGACAAGATTATTTCATCAGTATTTATACACTTGCATTATCGGAAGATTTTGATTAATAAGATAGCGAAATAGCATAGACCCCTGTGTATCAATGTTTAAGCTTCCTTAGTGACATTATCTTTGATTAACATTTAAGATTTTACCTTACCTCATTTAATATATTTTATTTAAGCACATTTCGCCATACTTTTCCCAAAGGAATAAAAATTGGAGCCGTTGAATTACTTTAAACCATTTTTTTTTATACCATATCAGTTGGCAGACCGACGCGCAGCCCACCTGATGGTAAGATATATTCTGTAAAGTTGAAACCAAAACAATTGTATAGATTTTTGCTGATTTTTGCAAACATCTTTTCATCCTCACAAACTTTCGCCACTTAGTTCTAACTTATTTTACCTAGTTACCTAAAAAATAGAAGATGAAGTAACTTTACTTTTTGAGTACTTTCGCTCAGTGAAAGATGTTATTGTACTTAAATTTTAAGCTCAGTACAGTTTTCGATGTCAATTATATTATTGTACACATAACATAATTAAGTCATTATCTATATATATTTCAAAAAATAATTGGTAGAGAGTCAATCCTTTCGTTTTTCTATTAGATAAAACAAAACTTTCCTTAAATAATCCTTAAGAATGTACATGTAGGATGCCCATGTTTTCAGTAATCAAACATAAAAACATTCGATAATTATGTGGATGTGATGTGAATGTGAATATTTGGTGCCAGGCGTGTGATTAAAAATAAATCCGATTTAATTAATCTGATTATAAGAATAATTACTTAAATCTATTTAAGGATAATTATTATCACTACTAGACCACTAGCAGAGTTAAAAAATGCAATGCAGTCGCGCTCAGTAGCACGTAGATAGCTGCGTAGTGGTGGACGTCGTGGTATGAAATGACGTCAGCTACTCCTTCTTTCGATGGCCAAAAGTTGTATGGCTCGTGGGCATTGTTCTTTATCGGAATTAAGACGTCTTATATAATAATGATCGTGTTGTTGGTAGAAAAACATCGTTTAACCTTGTTTGTTAAGACAATTATCATCTAAAGAGCTTCGATTCGAATCGGATGGAGGCGCTCGTGGCGCAGCTGTGACAGTGGTTCGTTAGCGATAAGGAAAGTCAAGCTACCCACGCCACGGTCGGTTAATGAATGGGTAACCATTCTTCGAAAGGTACTTTAAGGTTGGTCCCGGCTGATATTTACTATAATGTAAATGCCTAGTCAGAGGCCATTTGGCGGCTTAATAACATCTGACATTAAGGTTGGTCACTTGCCTTACGCACCCCTCCACCAACCCGCAATAGGCCATCTTGGTGGAGTATGGCCCACACTATCTCAGAATTAAGATAAGGCCTGTGTCCCAGCAGGGGAACTTATATAGGCTGATGGTGATAGAGCTTCGATTAACCAAGCGGGAAGAGGGAATATCGGCATGAATATCTCTGACCAGATTTATCTTTGACACAAGTACCTACCTTAAGTTAGTTAGCCTAACCCTAATTATGTAGTCTTCTAGATGTTTAAATGCGCTGCGCCGCTCTTTTACACTTAAATATTTCGGTAATTTTGCGCTGGTGTACACCCATTTCAACGGTTGTGTGCATTATTTTGCTCATTTTATAAAACTTAACAAAAAATACATATTATTTTGATTTGTGGTATTTCAATAGTGGAATTAGTGATAGTGCTATGTTAACCAGCAGAACTTTAATCACTTATAAAGGAGAATGCAAAACTTACCATTGTTCTTGGGCCCAAAAAAAATTATGTTATTGTGCAGAGATGAGATATTCTACGTGAAAGAGCACACACACACCATCAACTTTTATTATGATGACACCATAATCCGTCCCAGGGGAAAAAGTTATCGTCCATAATAATTTATTATTTTTATATGAACATAATTAACATAATCAACAATTTTTTTTTTCACTAGGACCAATTGCGTCGACGCCATCATAAAAGTTAAAGGTTTTTATTGGATCTACTTCGTAGTCTTTGTCCCAAATCTGCACATTTTTATTGGGTCCAGTCTTTTGTATTGTCCTTTACCGATAAATTCAACGATACTTCTTACACGAGAATTAAGTTTACGTTTCAGGTCTGTGCTCTCGACATGTGGATTTTTTAAACCGATGTTTTCCATAAGACAATCTTAAAGACTTTTATATTATGTTATAACATAGGTACACCTTTGCCATACCATTACCTTATTAAAATTATCATTTTAGCGGGACTAAATACAATAATTATAGCACAAGAGGAGGTTGTAATTTGTGTCGCAAACTACCCATATTTTAATTTTTATGCTGTATCTTCTTCATCCTAGCTTATTCCCGATTGCATCCAGTATGGAGCTCAGGGTCAGCTTCGACTATGATCCTAGATTTGACAAGCCTGGTTATTACAATGGAGCGATTGCCATCTGACCTCCGTAACCCTACAAGGGAAACCAGACCTACTTGGAACATAGTCGGGACCAACGGCTTAACGTGCCTTCCGAAGCACGGAATCATCATTCTTTTCAGACATTTAGGTGATTCAAGCCTGCAATGTCCTAACCAAACTGGAAACATTCACACAAAGGGATGCTCCCCGCGGGATTCGAACCCACGACCTCCGGGTATTAGAGCCCGACGCTCTTACCACTGTACCACGGAGGCAGCAATTTTTATGCTGTATATCATTCTTAATTCGTAATTTTCTCTATTCTTTGGAAGAAAATAAATAGATTTTCTTTGTGAATAGATTTAAGTTAGTACTTAAAAAAATTTCAAACATTTTGTTTTTCAATAATTTATAAACAACATTATAATGTACTTATTATAAGTATTAAGTGCAATATGTTTATGTAAATTGGTTCTGCATGTACTTAGATAAAATTCAGCAACGATAAATCAAATTAGATTAACGGATTAATTAATTGCTAAAGTCTTCTCAAAGTTTAATTATTATTGACTGGTAATCACTGGCATTATGCCAGTATAAGTGATAATTTATTGGACACTAAAATTATTAAGACCTAAAATTTGTATCGTTCAACAGTCTGAATTTTAGATCCTAATAATGTTATTAAGTTTTGCTACAGTCTTTGCAGTCAAAAAAGGCTTTTCAAGTCATGAAGACGTAATTATCATCATTGCCTGTCTCACCAATCTGCATTTAAAAGCGCTTTAATTAAGCCAGTACCTTTGATTGTTGTGATGGAATAAAATTTCTGACCGATGAACTATCAGGAACTTATCCGACAGTGATGAAATGAGAAGGACATATTTTTTTGGGAAATTGATAAAATAATAAAAAAATAGTGTCAAATTAGTTGCTTATAATTATATTTATTTAACATATCACGATTAGAAAGGCCAGCTACTTCCAGTGCTGAGTGCGATTATGCCACTTCTGAAACAAAATAAAACACATTTATCAGAAGATTGTTTTAAGAAATCTGAAGGCCTCCAATATTCTCGTCAAGTTATCAGACCAGACTCAGCTAAGTGTTTTATGGGTAGACTGATAACAATTGCACTATCGATAATGTAGTCGCGACTTGCGAACAATACGAATATACACAACACAATCACATAATGTCAACTTAATGCATAAGCCAAATTCTTGTTTTTTTTACATTTAGATCCATTTCCATGAAAATTAATATTTTTAACATTATTTTTTACAAGTTTTTACAATCAATAATAATTAATTGAAGAAAATTAGTATTGTTGTCTAAATACGTTTGTCTCTCCCATTCTGTGTAAGAACTTTCTTTAGCATCATTCGTTGAATTATTTTTCTTTAATTACTCAATTTCCATATCGTTATCATTTTATAATGCCACTTTCATATAATATCAAATGCTATAACTGGCCTCAGCTCTACCTCAGCAAATAGTTCAACGTACCCTGACTTGGAAGCAATACCGTTGCCCATGTTAAGAGTAGATCCTGAGCACTGGTTGCTGTTGGCTTGGTTCATGTTGCTGCACTGACGACCGACGAATCTGTTGTAGCGGATGCTGGCAGCCATTAACTGGTAGACGCGGCCATGAGAACAGGAGCTATTTGAGCATCCAGGTTGGTTCCTGCCTCCATTGGGGTAGAAGTCGGCGTGGCCACTGCGGCTCATGATGCCGAGGCCGTTGCCGTCAGTGTGGATGGCTTCGACGTAGCGAGCAGCGTTGTTGGACAGGCGGTTGCCGTTGTTTCCCCATAGAAGGCCAGCGGGGTCCAAACCTAAAAGATCAAATAAAGTGGTAATGCCGCTAAGAATGACGCGTAATATGTTTTGATTGAGAATAAAAATGCTTGACCAAATAAAATTTATAGATTTGTATCTAAATGTGCGAATATTTTCTAGCATTGTATTATATCAGATAAGCTTATCAGAATCTACGAAGGAATCACATAAATTTTAATACTAAAAAATAACCAGACAAACAGAAACAATAAGAATAATTTCACGATGTTGTTGAATTCGAGCCTAAGACTCTTGGAGCAAAGGTTGTTAACAAATGCGCCATTGAGTAATTCAAATGTGGTCACTGGTCCAGTAGATGTTAATTGTTGGTACATTGTTATGATTTCATTTGGCTGAATATAATATAGTAGTGAGATACACACCGGTAACTCTGGAAGGCCTTCTGCCAGCCTGACGACCTGCGACTCCAACGACGTGAGCGCCCAAACTGTATCCCACAAGATCTGGTTCCAGTTTCCGCCAGCGTTGTTAAAGAGCCAAACGAGGAAGTTGCCGAGGTGTTGGCCTACACTTGGCACACCGTTGACGGCAGTAACGTAGTTGGAGTTAGCCAGGGCACGCCAGTCGATGACGATGACGTTGCAGTCTTGAGCAGAAGGCATCTCTAACATCACTCATCGTTAGTATTGACACCAGAATCTCCGTGGTTATTCCAGCCGTGGACGATGACTTTGGTCGGACGGCCGCTGTTGTAGTTCGAATTTCTGACAGAGTTGATGTTTCCGTTGGTTAGGACCTGACGGTTGTTGCGGTTATTTCTAAAAAGGACAATAAAAGGGAATTTAAAAAAGATAATTATTTTGGTGCACCACACAAATAAAAAAATACTCGTCAAAAATCTTGGTTCAAAATTCTCTTGCCCATATTATAACTAGTATGATTTTAAATACATTTATATCTCAAGTTCAGAATGAGATAGGTTTTGAATTTTTTTGAAAACATGCGTGAAAGTTTTTTCGTGTTCATATTTTTTTTTTTGGTGGTCAATAAATGGTTACTCTTTCTAAATATTATTAAAACAACGAAAAAGACAACAAATATAACTACTAACCTAGTAAATAGCCAGTACTGGTTGTTGGCACCATTCCTTGAGTTCAAGAGCTGATCGTCAGCAGGCTCCTGGAGGTCTACTAGATGAGGGACATCACCACCATCTGGCATCCAGATGTAGCGGCTTTCGCCTTCCACGTAATGGCTGTTATCCCCTGGGATGAGGGGAATAGCGCTGCCAGCGCTTACTGAAATAATAATTTCATTCATATTTCATAAAAAAACTACTATTACTCATTTCAATTTTTTTCAACCGTAACAAGTTTTAGATCTGTACCGAGATTTAGATGAAACAAACCAAGCAGCACAAGCTTTACTGATTTTTAGGGAAGATGGCGCTATGAAAAGTCCAGGGTTATGTATTATATTATGTATTTAATTAATACTTACGCGCGACGCAAGCGGCAACCACTACGAGGAACTTCATGTCGTAGGATATATTTCTGGACACTTCGCCATCAATCAGTATTTATTCACTTTATTATCAAATCTATACGATAGATAAGTGATCGATAGTGCTTTAACATTGACCCCTCATTGTTAAGATGTGTATATTTTACACAAACTAATCGCTGATTAACCGGGTCCTAATCCTAATATACACTGCAGTAGATTTAGTAGAACTGTGTGTTTGTCTATAGAAGTTGAAATGTATATTTTCAGCTTTCCTTTCTATTAACAGTTCGTCTATATATACTCGTAGTGTTTATTGGGAAAGATTTTAACTCATGTTAGATTTTTAGTAATGACGCTAAATCTATTTGACACGGAACAAAGTATTGAACCTTTTCATTGTCATGTTTTAATAAAGAAATGATTGATGTTGTTGCATGGTAATTCCATGGAATTAATAATGGTAATTCTAAAAGCAAAACCATTAGGATAATGTGTGGCCAGTGCAAAAAAGGGGGTTTATTATTTTAGATTAAAAATAGCAACGCATCGTGACAGCGATTAAATCGGATTATGGGATTAATTACGGAAGTACATTCCGTTGCTAATAGTTGGTTATAGTGAATCACTAGCAGACTTTGGAAATGCATGTAAGTAGGTAGTTTGAACATTCTTCTTTCTTCTGCTCTGTTCCCAATTTATTTGGGGTCGGCGCATTATGTTCTTCTCTTCCATTCATCCCTGTCACTCGTCAACGAGGTATCCATTCCTTTTCACTCATATTATCATCTTTGAACATTAATTGACCAGCTGCGGCTATGTGTGGGGTGCTGGACTAAAGACGGTTGAAAAAAATTTAGAGCCAATGTTACTGTTTGTATTGACATTTTTTAAATTCCACATCTATGGATTTTATAATGTCACATACTCAGTCTTCTCCTCGTCTTGTATCCCTGGAGTTACGACAATGACTCCAATGTAACACTTTTAGTCACTTTTTTTGTCTGATTAGTCCAGAAATACTGATGAAGAAGTTTTTAAATACTCATACCGAGTATTTAAAAAGTTTTACGAAGTTTAGTTTAGACTAAGAAGTGTGTTGTCACTTGCTATCCAATTGTAAAAACTTGCCAAATCTTGCAGCATGATTGATGTACCATTGGACTTAAAGTCAAAGTGCTCAGGAAAGGATAAACATTAGGTATGGTAACATATTTGAAATAAAAGATGATTAAATTTTAATAACTATTATTAAATTTATATTTATTATCACGATTAGAATGGCCAACTACTTCCAGTAGTAAGAGCATACATGCCGCTTCTGAAACAAAATAAAAAATATATTGAAATTATGTATAATTTAGAATATGAGACCAGTACATTACTTAAAAAAAATTATGGCACAAAATTAGAAACAAATGACTTTATTTGTAAGAGAAGGTATTACAGGACTGCTATATTTTGGGACAAAAGAAGTTTGCTTCGCTCTATTCATACGAGCTACCCTCAAACATCAAACAAGAAAACAGCACATAAACCAATTTCAGCTTAATAACTATAAAATCATCCATTTGGAACATTTAGACAGATTAGGGTAGGCTGGTTAGCTGCTCACAGTTCGAGGATTTGGATTAGGTTCGTATGATAGTTTCCATGAACAAGGTACCTAGTATACCTTGTTCATGGAAACTATCCAAAATTTACTTTGGTTTATGAACAAGGGTGATTTGAGTCCACTGTAAATACTGTAATATGTTAACCCTGACTATGACACAGCCATCAGCACATTATACATGATATACCGCATACCTACACTTCTTTACTCCAGTACCCTTATAACAAATAATGGCACTAGCATGTACCAGGTCAACTGCCAAAGTTGACTTCAAGTTAACCTCGAGCTGGCATGAGAATCTACCTCATCAATAGTTTATACAAACTACGTACCCTGACTTGGCAGCGATTGCGTTGCCCATGTTAAGAGTAGATCCTGTGCAAGAATTGCTATTAGCCTGGACCAGGCTACTGCACTGACGACCGACGAATCTGTTGTAGCGGATGCTGGCAGCCATGAACTGGTAGGCGCGGCCATGATTGCAAGAGCTGGAAGAACAGCCAGGCTGGCTTCTGCCCCCGTTGGGGTAGAAGTCAGCGTCGCCGCTGCGAATCATGATGCCGAGGACGACGCCATCTGTGTGAATGGCTTCGACGTAGCGACCAGCGTTGCTAGAAAGGCGGTTGCCGTTGGTCGTCCATAGAGGACCAGCGGGGTCCATACCTGTAAATCATAATTTACAATGATATAGTGAATTATGTTATAAGGGAAGTGAAGTAGATACTTTATTGGCATTATTGACAATGATAACATAGCAGTCAGTCACCTTTTACGCATATTAACAAAACCTTCTAAACGATTCATTAGACCTATTGTGAACGACACAAACGAAATTTTAAATCGATTTAATAGTCCTTTAAATGTTATATCTCTACCACTATCACACCATTCCTAGTTCTAAATTTTTGTTCTCAACAATAACTGTTTCGCCGCGGCATGCATATTTTAAATCGCTTTGGTCTTTAAATTGCTTTAGAAATATCATTAGAGTATTTACAACATACTAACCAGTAATTCTGGAAGGCCTTCCACCAGCCTGACGACCAGCGATACCGACGGCGTGAGCGCCCAAACTGTATCCCACAAGATGGAGCTGGTTCCAGTTGCCACCAGCATTGTTGATGAGCCACACGAGGAAGTCCCCGAGATGCTGGCCCACGCTAGGCACTCCGTTAACCGCGGTGGCGTAGTTGATGTTATTGGCCAGACCACGCCAGTCAACGACGATGACGTTGCAGTCCAGGGCAGCAAGGAAAGCGTCCCTCACAACATTGTTGACGCCAGAGTTTCCATTGTTGTTCCAGCCGTGGACGATGACCTTGGTCGGTCGGCCGCCGTTGTAGTTAGAATTTCTGACTGAGTTGATGTTTCCGTTGGTCAAAATTTGATGGTTGGTCGGGTTTTGTCTAAAATCATACAAAAAGATAAACTAATTATTATTATACTAGGCAACGTAATACGCAATGTAATTCATCCAATTACGTTTGATGCCGTATCATCATTAGCCTATTAAAGTCCACTGCTGAACATAGGCTTCCTCAAAAATTGGTAGAAATTGGTAATTTATATTACATACATAAAAATAAATATAATATTTTTGGAGGTCCGAAAACAAAATATCGGTTGCTAATATGTGTTTGTGTATGTTATGCTATGCCATAACCATCCCATAACCATGCTATGCCAGACACGCCTTAATAGCAATAGGTAGGTAGGTATGTAAAATAGTGAGCATTTTTCTTTTTATTCGCTATCACTAATGTTTCTTTATTATTTTTAAATGGAAAGCGTTATTTTAAGAGGAAAGGCAGGAGCCATTTTTCCATACAAACGCTGTCCCCTGTTTTCTCCCTGGATAATGCCATTAGTGAAATATTTTTTTTTTCCAAAACTCTATGACCACTATTTGCATGTCCCTATGTTTTCCTTTTTTTCATAAATTAATAATTACGAGAGATATGAACCTTCAAAAATGTAAAAAAATGGCCAGATTTTCCGCTGTGTTTAAACATCCAGAAAACAAATTTAACTAGATTTAATTAAAAAAAGGAAAACATAGGAACACGGTCAAAGCCTTTCTTTAATTTTTGATGAAAAAAATAGTTAAATCGGTCAAGTTTTGGAGGAGAAATCAGGGGACTACGAAACGTTGATTTTCCGTACTTTTAATAGGTATTTTCGGTCCAAGCTGCAGTTGTCTCTATCGCGCTCTGCGGGGGAGGCTTGAGGTTGGGGAGACGCGGACTAATACGTATACTCTCTATGACGTGACGTAGTCGATAGTTATATCGATATCCTAGTGTTGTTCATCGATATCGATATTTCCAGTTAGAATATTTTGCGTGAAGTGCATTTAGCAAATTGTTGTGATGTTTTATTGTTGGAAGGTATTATGTAACTGATAAACTTTTTCTTGACAATTTTTTATGAATTATATACTTAAACGCCTCGACTAGGCCGTCGGATTTAGACAAAAAAAGAAGCTAAATTCGCAAAGCGTGATGTAGTTCTGCATTTTAAGTATATTGTATCTGTAAGAGTAATGTGATTTCAAATTTGCAACTTCGAAAAACCTGTGGAAACTGAGAAAATCGAGAAAATCTTCGAAATTTTAGGACTTTTTTTACTATTTGCTCTCCAGGGCCAAAACTATGTTTTTTTGTGAACGACACACTACACTAATAAACTGTATTAAAGTACCTACAACTGGAGGCAGCTCTATTTGACTTCATAGAAGCCAAGCTATGGCACTTTGAAGATGACCAATATTTCTCGAAAACAGAAAAATTACTTTCTCCTGAAAATCTCGAAAACTAACAAAAATATAAGAAAAAGTTTCAGCCAAAAAATGTAGAGAATTACTTTTTCTACAGAAAAGGTTATTATCAATTTGCGCGTATCGCGCACCGTTTCCTAGGAAATCGCGTACAAAATGCGAAAATTCGCACAATGTTTTTCGTTTCAATAGAATTTTTACAAATTTTTCAATTAAAAATTATTTTTATGCATTCTTCGATATCCCCAGACATTTCCGTCTTATTTTTATTGATTTGGTTCAACATCAATAAGTACACTATATACTCGATTTCCTAGCAAACGGTGCGCGATAAGCGTAAATTGATAATGACCTTTTCTGTAGAAAAAGTAATTTTCTACATCTTTTGTCTGAAACATTTTCTCATATTTTTGTTAGTTTCCGAGATTTTTAGGAAAAAGTAATTTTTACACCCTTTTCCATTTTTTTTTCCAATGACCCCGGTGACTCACGACCCTGCATTTTTAGTATGTTATTACGGAGTCTTTAACAAAAATTTTGGCACCAGTTTCAGCTTTTCATCTAAAATGGCTAAGTGAGAGCTTCGTTGACTGGACTAATATAACTTTTAAAAATATATACAAAAAAGAACTAAACATTTATAACTTTAGGTACTCGTGGAAAGTCCCTATTAACAAATGCGAATAAATTCACAAAAAGCGATAGGGGTACTCGTCGGATCCGATCCACGGACCTATCAGTGACGACGCAGTACGTAGCCACTGTACCAGCAAGACTTAATACTATCTGTCGAAATTAGTGAACTGTTTTTTCCTTTGCATTGTCCGTGAACATAATTTTTATCGTTTATAAATAGGTAAGCAGAAATCTTTTCTTTTGTTCTATTCCTTCTTAGCTGTGTGCAGGCGGGCGCGGGGCGTGGCCGTGGGGGCGGCGTGGCACGCAAACATTGACAGTCTCACTCACACATTGATAGCTCGGTTGTTCGGGCACTGCGCGACAGCAATAGATTTTACAAAAACCCAATTTTCAATTTTCTCACCCTTAGTATGTCCTCTTAACAATGTAAGAGAACTAGGTATCATTAATTAATGATAACTGATACTAACCTAGTAAAAAGCCAGTATTGGTTGTTAGCACCATTCCTGGAGCTCAGAAACTGATGGTCGACAGGGGCATGTAAATCCACCAACTGAGGAACATCATCATCATTTGGCATCCAGATGTACCGGCTCACACCTTCCACATAATGGCTGTTATCCCCTGGGATGAGGGGAATAGCGCTGCCGGCGCTTACTGTGAAAGAAAAAATAGTTATTACATTAAAACTTACTATTGTCTATTGTACCCTAAGGTTGTACCCATGCAGCTTACAGTATACTTATTCCTAGTCAAAAAATTCAAAATGTGCTAACACAGCCAGTGTGCCAACTTCTTAGTGAAATTACTGGGTATATGAAACCTAATAACTGTCGTCTCGGTGTAGCGGGCGCAGGGCAGTGCCAGACAATAACTGCTTAGCTACTGTTTGGCACTGAACTGTCTAAAGGCAGATGTGGCGCTTACCATCAGGTGAACGATCTGCTCGTTTTGTTACACAATTGCAATAAAAAAATATCTTAGCCAATCCAGTGAATTTAAATACGTTGCAGTAAGCAGACAAGCGTGTAGTCCACTTAATGATCAGCAGTCGCTATGGTCTTTTTTGTTAAAATATTGGCTACAAAGAACTTTCTATGCAGAAGTATTGATTGTGTCAGCAAATGCTTATATTATTTTGGAATAAAAATAAAATTCCATTTGCTGTAGATAAAACAGTGGAACAATTAAGTCAAATACTCACGCGCCACACAAACGGCAACCACTATGAGGAATTTCATTGCGTGATAACGTATGGACACAATAACGGCATGTTGTATTTATTCGTAGTCATTATCTAAGTTCTGATTCTGATTGCCTAGTCCGCTCTAATCAATTTCCTAACTAGCTTTATAGAATATTATTATTTGAAAGTATGTCTGTTCATAAGGGGACAGTTGAAATCTGCGACTTGGTAAATAGCTCCTGTTATTTGTAGTTACGTTTGTAGAGTCTTTAGAAAACAGATAAAAGAGTAAAGTATTATATTCATTGCATTTTATTTTTGAGACAGATAAATAGAAATTAATAATCCGTGTGTAACAACGTAACACTGTAAGCTCCTTTGTAATTTGAGCCTTTGAAGTTTAAGAAGATGAGGCAAATAAAAAGATGTTTCTCGTTAGCATCTTCGAGCATTAATGTTGCTAAAAGCGCTGCAGGTGTCCATTAGCCTTTCTCTTATATGAAAAAAAAAAACTTTGTCATGTCATCCGGCCGCAGGTTATGCTACAATTAAGTTATAGTGCTTAAAAACATTATTTTCTGAAGAAAAAAATCATCTGCAATTACCTGTAATATGAATGGTACTCTTAACTGGCATTTTGATAATCCAAGTGAGAGACAGTTCAGTTTAAAATTAACTCTTTAGGATTAGAGATTCCTACTACCTAGTGTCCTTGAGTTGGCTTTACCACCCACAAATTGTGAACATTTTAGCTTATGAGCTTATTATTTAATTATAATTAAGAGGTGCAAGAAAACACGGACTGTATAACTAGTCAATATTAAGTTGCCCTAAAATATTAGGTTTTACCATTGATTTTCTATTTAGTATCTATGACGATAACACACTTATTATTATAATTGATTGGTTTGATGAAACAACGCGATATGGGCAGCTGGGGTTTAAATAGCTAAGCCTAATTATGATAAAGATGAAATCAAATCGGATTACGAGATTAGCTAAAAAAAGTAATTTTATATTTTCATTCACTACCACCAGTTTTGTCGTGTTTGTTTTTTATGATAAGTTATCAATTTGCTAATTTTTAATAACATGGAATTTCCCTGTTGTTCTGTTTATAAATACAGATTTTTTCGTCCTAGTTATTGCAATGATTGATGTACCAATTCCTTGGTAGTAGTTGTCGTAACTTGATAATATATCGTACAATGGAGATAATCAGGTAAAATCTGCCGCCATAACAGCTGGCTGTGTTTCGGCAATATTAAAGTTGAAACCAGTACACTTGAAATCAGAGGTTCGAAGATCAGATGAGTTCTACAGTCTGGCAGCACATTGAGCGACGCTTCCAGATCGTGTCTGTCTGCCAACTGACCTAGTATAAAAAAACTCGTCTCTTTCGGGCATAAAGAGGAAGCCGAGGGAGTTCCACGGGTAGTGAAGACGCCTCTAGTCCTGAGTCCCACACGGCAGGTTTTGCTAGCCTGCAATTATGGTGCCTAGTAACATCCTCCTCCGAGAAAAGAAATACAAACCACAGGTATGTTTTTACATACTATAATACATTTTTAGTCTCATCTGTTAATAAAAGTTACAGGAACAGTAATTTTAACTAGTTTAGCTTTTATACAATATTTTTACTAGCCTTCCGCCCGCGGTTTCAACCGTGCGTAATTTCTTTTTTCAAATATCCCCCCTTCTCCCACGTTTCCGGGATTAAATCTTCATCGGGGATATTGTAGCTTTCTTACAGTAAAAAGAATTATATAAATCGGTTCAGTAGTTTAGGAGCCTATTCAATACAAACAATCAAATCTTTCCTCTTTATAATATTAGTATAGATGTTAATATCAGTTGGCAGACAGGGACACTAGGCAGCCTACATTACGAAACCCAAACGGCCCCTGTTCCATGGAGACAGACAAAATAATAAAATAAATCAAAATCAGAGTATTTAATTTCTTTTTTTCGATTACACCACCCAGACACTAGCCAACACAATTACTCCAGCGCATCAATAATCGAATCACCGGTTCAATCCACCAATCCCGGTCATAACACCGATGGTGATCCCGGTTTGATTGTGACAGAATAATTGGATGCAGACGTGACGAGCAAAATATGCAACGGATTGTAAATTAACTACACGTTCGTATGCCTTAATACTTACCAATTATTCTGAGATAATTGCACGTATCGATATGGAAATCCCAGAAAGTAATCGCTGTTAAAAGTATTATTATCGATTAATGCATAAGATAGATTGTGTAAAGTCTTGTCACATCTGAATCATCACATCTGTATTTGTGATTTTTCTTTTTTTATACTTGTGCATTTGAACGCCTCGTTGGGTTAGTGGTTTAAGTAACGGGCTGAGATCTCGGGGTCCTGGGTTCAATTTCCGGGTCGAGCTAACTTTGTGTTGGTTT
The DNA here is from genome assembly GCA_949319885.1 of Mecyna flavalis. Classification (NCBI taxonomy): domain Eukaryota; kingdom Metazoa; phylum Arthropoda; class Insecta; order Lepidoptera; family Crambidae; genus Mecyna; species Mecyna flavalis. The sequence continues at coordinate 17,943,087 of OX439426.1, forward strand.
TATCGGACACAGCTCGGGTTTGTTTTTTATACTAAGTCAGTTAGCAGACAGACACGCAGCTCACCTGATGGTAAGCGGCCACTGCGGCCTATTCCACTGAGGGACACTTCGCCTGGAAGCGTCGCTTAATGTGCTGCCAGACTGTAGGCTCATCTGATCTTCGAGCCTATTCCGAATAAACTCACTTATTCCTATCTTCGAGTAGCTACCGCGTAAAACTACCATTGACAGTAGAAACTCACACATGTGTGAGATTCTGAGTATGTCAGTTGACGTCTAAGGCCGTCAAAATATTCTTGCCTCGCCTTCAATCTATTTTCGTCCAACGGAGCTTCCTTCAGCAGCTACATATTTACATCGCATTAAACTACGGTATAAGTTTTATTATATCGTTCAAAATACTATTTCCTGAAAGCGGTAGCCGGCGGAGTAGTGGGTAAGTGCATTACCGGCCCCAGGCAGCTTTAATCAGATTCCCGTTCGCACCGGAGAAGCCGGTACCGAACGAATGGAGAAGCGGTGTACTAGTAAACTAGTTACCAACTTGAAAACGCTGTAAGTATAGAAGTGTTTAGTCCTTTATGTGTAACTGGCTTTAGAGGTTTGTTGATGTTAGATAATAGTCATCAACGCGAACTTTGTCAGCAAACATCAAGTACACACAATCACACACCAACAGTCTTTCAATTCAGATAGACCCCGAACGATGATTGCTTTCTTTTGGGGAGAATTTTGTTTTTAACCCTTAATTTGGCAACGACATATAAGTTGGAAGTACATGAGTTTGATGAATGTAAGGCATCAAGGGTATGCTAAGAACTTTAAAAAAAATATGAAAAAAAATCCGGCATTTCCCAGAGTTGGGAAAATTCGTGTCCGTCACAGCGGACACTGCCAAAGACGTCACTAAGACGTCAGACTGTCAATAATTCAGTTTTGCAAAAACCCCTACAGCAATTGCTCATTAGTTCGATAGTAAGTATGCGGGTTTGAAACGGCCGTTTCGGACCCACCATACTGGCCATACCCCAGGTGGTTTTTATAACATTAAAACAATGAATGTTGAAAAAACAAATGAATGTCAGGAAAACAAATGAATGCCGGGGATACAAATGAATATCGGGGAAACAAATTAATGTCTGGGAAACAAATGAATGCCGGGAAAACGAATGAAGCTATTCAGAAACGGTATCAGATTTCTCACTTGCGTTTGAGGAAGCGAGTTTTTAGGGACTAAAGCCAATATTCTTGACGCACGCACATGCTGCAGCCAAGTGAAAAACAAAAAAAAACATAAGAAAACCCGTAACCGGAAAACAAACCAAATTTGACGATGTCCGCCACAGCGGACAAAGTTGTTTTTATGAGTAATTAGCAATGTGCGCTGTACCGGACAAAGAGGTCAAGCGAGTAAAAAAACACCAAAACACGTATAAAATGTTATGAATTTTAGCTAAACATTATCATACACGTATATTCTAAAACAAATTGCAAAAACAATAAGCTTTCAGCAGCAAAACCCTAAAAAAAATATTAATTTACTATGTCGAAAACAGATGGCCGCCTTTTTTTTTTTTTTTTTTTTTTTTTTTTTTTTTTTTTTTTTATATGGACTCTATCCCGCGCCTGTTTGTGGCGCGGTGATTCTGCCAATGTCAAGTGATTTTATTGGGAGTTTCTTCTTGCGTTAAAACATTGGTGTTAAGATGTTTTAACGCTTCATGGAAACACTGGAGGATACTCTCAAGGTCACGGGGGAATGGACGCCATTGCGGTAAGAGCGTCTCATCTACCGATGAGACACACTACACGCAATACCCGTCCATTCAGTCAATTTGTTTCAATTTTCTTATTTATGACACTTCGTTACACTTTACTGAATGAAAATCACACCACTTTTCAACACCAAACTGCACTAGATCACAAATAAAAAGATTTAAAACTAAAAGACGCGTGGACCCATCGCCTACCCTCCAGTCAGATGGCCGCCTTTTCGCCGACATTTTGTTCGCGACTGACAGATACAGAGTTGCCAATGTCAAAATTCACTTTCTATTCACTTTTTGATAGGTTATGAAAAAATAATATTAAGGAATAAAATATAAAGAACGTTTACAACACCCCCATTTTTTTTTTAAAGTTGGTGTCCGCCCCACCGGACAATATCAAATTAACGGTTAAGCACCATAACTGCTAGTTAGCGAGGCGTGATTTCGGGTGGACTCAGGACTAAAGATTGTCCAATTACCCCTTCACATCTGAAAAGAGACAAACATATGAAATCCTGAATCACGCAAGCACAGTTTTTATGACTTGCTCGTGCCAATATTATAGGAAACACACCAAAGAAAGATTTGACAATCAGCCCAAGACAGCAGTCGATTCAGCACGGAGTAAGATCATCGAATTTAGACATATAGCCCCTCCATAAAATGTATGAAGCTTAGTATTAAAATGTCTACAAAACCAATACTATTTTTATTATTATTCAAGATATATGGCAGCCATAAACTTTGCATAGTAATCTTTTCGCAAACTAAATACAGCAACTCCGATACTCTATACAGAAGCTACAAATCAAGTCCAATAGACTACAAGACCAATATATCTACACATACGTCAGATAACGAATCTTTGAATACAGAGAATCTTTATGGCATCCTCTGGCATCCCTATAAGCCACTTTTTCAACTGAATAGCCTTGTAAGTACAAAAGGAGAACTAATGCGCTACTAACTATCAATAGGGATAGAATTTATCGTCGTACCATCCCCTCTTTACGAAGAAAATATTGGTCTTACGAAGTACCCAGACGTGGTTTGTGAATGCCGTCTTTTGTGGGTTGGGCTTGGAAGCGTTATAAGTGAAGAGAGGAAGCGATTTGAAGAAAAAGATAAACGTCCTTACCCTTTAACTAGACTAGCGGCTACCACCCACGTACAAGTTGTAGCTTAGTGGTAAGCTGATATAAAACCTAGATGACTGTAAACTTTCATACGTTCGATAGTTTTTGTGTAAAAAGTGGTACTTTATTTAAAGACACTCAATAAGGAAGCGTCTTTTAATATACTGCCACAATGTAGGTTTTTCTGATCTTCGAGCCTTAGATTTTAGTTGACTGGCTGAACTAGCTCCCACTATGCTGATCTGTAGGGTTGCTATTGGTAGCAAGCCAGTCGGACTCAGGAAAAATCCTACCAACACACAGACCCAAAGTGAGAATCATTACCTCCAGTTTTTTTAAATTTTAGTCACTGTTATACTCATAGGCAGTAAATTATAAGTAACTGAGGTTTCCCACTTGTACAGGCCCCACTTTAACGTACCTTATTTTGAGCTCGATCGCCGCCTATAACTTGGATCAGTATTCCTCGGAAACTTCGTAAAGCATTGTAAACACGACTTCTTTTGCTATTAGTACAAAGGAGTGAATGATGGTGAAAAAAACAAGTCATCCCCAATGTCAATTGGTCTGTTTTTTGCCGAACTTTGTCGCGATGTGACGTCAGAGCGAGGGAGTTCGCTATTTTATGACCTACGTAGGGATATAAAAAGATTGATGTAGGTTGTAAATTTTTATTTCGTCTATAAAAGATATTTAAAGTGTGATATTGTTTACTAGGCTCTCGTTACTTTAGTATACCTATATTCTGTGCTCTCGTAGGATTCTATGAATAATAGAATTTGTTGCATAAGAACACGAGTATTATTTATTATTAGCTTCGACCGGGTGGATTGTACGATGATAACACACGGAAAAGTGTCATTTTTAAAATGTGGGATCAAAAGTACATTCACTCGACTATCTATAAACTATCTCTATGCAAAAAATCGTATCGATCCGTTGCTCAGTTGCCACGTGAAAGAGGAACTACAAAATACTCATATTTTTGGGAACTTAGCATTATACCGGGATAAAAAGAAGACTATTTCCTTTTATAAATTCAAGTCTTCTTTATTTAAATGTCACTAGAATCAGTTCAGTACCTAGTTAAGGCGTAAAGGTGTGATAGACAGGCAAAAATAGTGGGTCCGGCCGTTATGCCCCCATTCCGGGTTGCCCCCGGCCGGTATGCCCCCACGGTTTAACGGCAAACTGGAACAAATTTACTTAAAATTGTGGGGGCAAACCGGCCGGGGGCAAACCGGAATGGGGGCATAACGGCCGGACCCAAAATAGTTACTTCGCAATATAAGTTTGGATTTTTATTTAGGTACCCGTAAAATATTAGTAGGTATGGATTTTATAAACCTACCCGTTTTTGGATTTGATATGAGTTATATACAGGGTTATTGGTAATGTGTCTTGATCCTTTTAAGGGCATGTAGAGGAGGTCCACAGCTAGCAATTGACCCATAAAAATGCAGGTCAAAAGTGAACCTACAATGAGATATTTTATTTTTATTTTTTTCGGAAAATTAAGGATTCACAACTTAAAAAATTTATTTAAAAAAAACTACAACATATTTTAATGTAATTGTTTATGATTAAGTTAGAGCTTAGTCTAGTACATAATAAAACACACTAGGATAACTGAAAGTTTTGTTAATTTTGAAATAAGAGATCTAAAACTAGAAATTTTTTACGACGCTTATAATTTTGTTTACAATAAAGTATCATTTTCTTCAAAAAATCACCTAAGTACTTGGACGGCAGAAAATTTCAAAAACATCTACATATCAATGGCTATCCAACAAGATACAATGTGCACTTAAAAAATTGATAACAACTGTAAAAACAACTAACGAGCATAAAAGGGTAATAAATCTCTATACACATTTTTTCGCTTTAACGGTGTATTTTTCAACCAGATGACAATCAATAGACAAACGACACTTGGTTAAGCCATGAATGGATGAAAGAGACCGGTCAAGAGATGACTCATCATAAATAAAAACTCCCGGGAATTAGTTTCATATCTGCTTTTGTTATGTTAAAACGTTTTATTCCAATGATGTCTTAAGGACTTGAAATGTTGCAATGCACTTAAAGAAGGTTTCTTCCCGCCTGACCCCACCAATTCTGCCTTTTTAGTTTTGCCTGCCCCCCCCCCCCACACTAGGGGCAGACGAAACTAAAAAGACGGAACCGAAATCAGTAGTTGGTTTAAACTAAAAAGTTTCAACTGCCCCCACTGAAGGCAGAATTCGTGGGGTCTGGCGGGAATGAACCTTCTTTAAGTGCATTGCAATATTTGAAGTGAGTAAGACATCATTGGAGTCCATAAGACATCATTGGAGTAAAACGTTTTGACATAACAAAAGCAGATATGAAACTAATTCCCGGGATTTTTTATTTATGCGTCATCTCTTGACCGGTCTCTTTCATCCATTCATGGTTTAACCAAGTGTCGTTTGTCTATGGATTGTCATCTGGTTGAAAAATACACCGATATAGCGAAAAAATGTGTATAGAGATTAATTACCCTTTTATGCTCGTTAGTTGATTTTACAGTTGTTATCAATTTTTTTAAGTGCACATTGTATCTTGTTGGATAGCCATTGATATGCAGATGTTTTTGAAATGTTGTGCCGTCAAAGTACTTAGGTGATTTTTTGAAGAAAATGATACTTTATTGTAAACAAAATTATAAGCGTCGTAAAAAAATTCTAGTTTTAGATCTCTTAATTCAAAATTAACAAAACTTTCAGTTATCCTAGTGTGTTTTATTATGTACTAGACTAAGCTCTAACTTAATCATAAACAATTACATTAAAATATGTTGTGGTTTTTTTTTTAATAAATTTTTAGCTGGGGACCTCCTCTACATGCCCTTAAAAGGATCAAGACACATTACCAATAACCCTGTATAACTCATATCAGGTTATACATTTATTAGAAACTAGCGGGCGCCCGCGGTTTCACCCGCGTGGTTCCCGTTCCCGTGGGAATTGATCAATCAATCAATTCAATTTTTCTCGCCGTAAAAACCCTTCCTTGAGCTCCAACGAAGATTTAAAAAAAATTTTGGCCGAATTGGTCCAGGCGTTGTTGAGTTATGCGCTTACCAACACATTTTGCGATTCATTTTTAGGGTTCCGTAGCCAAATGGCAAAAAACGGAACCCTTATGGATTCGTCATGTCTGTCTGTCTGTCTGTCTGTCCGTCCGTATGTCACAGCAACTTTTTACCGAAACTATAAGAGCTATACTGTTGAAAATTAGTAAGTAGATGTATTCTGTGAACCGCATTAAGATTTTCATACAAAAATAGAAAAATAATAATAAATTTTGGGGGCTCTCCATACTTAGAACTGAAACTCAAAAATTTTTTTTTCATCCAACCCTTACGTGTGGGGTATCTATGGATAGGTCTTTAAAAATGATAATAAGGTTTCTTATATCATTTTTTTCTAAACTGAATAGTTTGCGCGAGAGACACTTCCAAAGTGGTAAAATGTTGGTCCCCCCCCCTGTAACTTCTAAAATAAGAGAACGATAAATCTAAAAAAAATATATGATGTACATTATTATGCAAACTTTCATTGAAAATTGGTTTGAACGAGATCAAGTAATTAGTTTATAAATTTTTGGGGCTTCCCATACTTAGAACTGAAACTCAAAAAAAAATTTTTCTTCAAACCCTTACGTGTGGGGTATCTATAGATAGGTCTTTAAAAATGATAATAAGGTTTCTTATATCATTTTTTTCTAAACGGAATAGTTTGCGCGAAAAACACTTCCAAAGTGGTAAAATGTTGGTCACCCCCCCTCTAACTTCTAAAATAAGAGAACGATAAAACTAAAAAAAAAATATGATGTACATTACCATGCAAACTTCCATTGAAAATTGGTTTGAACGAGATCAAGTAATTAGTTTTTTTTTAAAACGTCATAAATCGTAAACCGCAATTTTCCTCTCATTCAATCAACTCAAATATAAAAACGTCGATCAAACTTACAAAGAACTACAAGAACTTTTATATTATGATGATACTTGCTGCTACGGAACCCTTCATGGGCGAGTCCGACTCGCACTTGGCCGGTTTTTTATATTATAGATGCGCAGTTTTTTTTATTGACGCGCTAATTTCTCCTTTACAATCACGATTCAAATGACCCTGGTGAGATTTAATACACTGATAGACACATTTTATAATCAATCTCGTGAAGATAAAAACTGTCTAAATATAATATGTAAGCGCATTACACGAGAAAGATCCGATTTGGCCCATTTATTTGGCATCTGAATCGGATAGTAATGGTCGTGGTTAAAGCACCAGTGTACTTAAACCACCAGACTATCGTGGTGTTAAATAACTAACAATAAACTTAAACAATAAAAATAAAAAACAGTCACGCAACTCGATAATATTCATGATCATGTTTTCATAAGATTCAAACTATACCTAGGTCTTAAACAAACACAGGTTGATTAATATGAGCCCGTGATTACCCATCACAGGCGGGGGCAGACACAATTACCCTGTGTCCACAAGCGTCGCGTGCCCGTGAATCAATCATTCCTTCACCCCAGGTGTATATGTATATGCTTAGGGTGCGTACACAACGTGCTACTGGACGACAATGACCTAAATAATTATTGTAAGAGAAGGTAAGTTAGCTTTAGAATGGAAAAGGAAAATTCATACTAATGGTGCGTCTATGCTTACGAAGCGAACACGAGCGGCGCACGAGCGGAGCACGAGCCGATCCAAAATTCGTGTACTGTGGACGGACTTGGAGCCTCGAACGAGCGCGCTTCGAGCATTCGTTTCGTGCTCGACTGTGCTCCGCCCGTAGACAGAGAAAACTATAGACAAATTGCATACAAATTGATAGTATCTATCGCATTCACACAAGAAAAAGAGGGCGATACGGATAGACCACGTAAAAGAAAGAGATAGAACTACACAATTTTTTGTCTCGCACCGCGTGCCGGTTTTTCGATATTTAGGCTGAAACTATGTTCGAGGAGAGATCGTCGTAGGCTCGTGGCAGGCTCGTAAGTGCGTCCACACTTGTCACGCGAGTAGAACGGTTCGACTCGTGCTCCGCTCGTGCGCCGCTCGTGCTCGCTTCGTAAGCATAGACGCACCATAAGGTTTTTGAAAGCAAGAACTGTTGCTGTATCCGTCTTATTTTGGTAGAACTTTTTGAGAGAACAGTGTAAAGCAACATACTTACAGTTTTTTTTTATACTTGACTATCTATTTTGTGATGTAGTTGCTTCTATGAGTGTACCCAAATTAATGTGCAATGAACATATTATACATCTAAAAGAATATTTAAGTATGAAAACAAGTTGTTTTTTCACTTTGCTAGTTTGGGGCTGCGACGAAAATGTCAGTGTCTACATAAAAAAAAACATACCACCTAAATTGCTGTCTCATTTTACATAACATGTTGGAAGCTTGCCTACTCCTTTACTCTTATAAAATATCACCTCTAAAACTAAAAGAGGTCCAAGTCAAAAAATATTGCAACATTCACCACCCGATTCCAAGGGCCAGATTCCACTGGCACACGCGATGCGACGAGGGCCCTCGAGCGAGATCAAAGCGATGTTAACTTCTAATTGCCGCCCTCGCGCCGCCCTGCCGATGTACGAAGGGTAATTTTGTAGTGCCTGTTACGGTAAGTTGCATAATGAGACTGTGATACGATTTGACTGTCTCGATAGCGTTTGGTACTGTTATATAGATGTGGGTTCGAAAACGTCCCATTGTTAGGACGCGTTCGAACCAAAAACTTATGACAGTGTTTTTTAAATGTTATTTCAATTTGCAGAAAGACAAATTTGGTATGCATTAAAGGAGTGTGTGTAATTGTTGTATCTGTTGTTTTCAATACCCATATGACAAATTAAACTCAATAATAATATCGGTAACCTCAAATAGTTTTGTAATGCTTTTTTATAAACAAAGTAACAGAAGGAGAGAACAAAGAACAAGGGAACAGAGTAGCTTCAGTAATTTATGGCATAGAATTAAATAAACTAAAAAATTGTAAAATTTTCGTGTTCTATAAATATGAAAAAGTGTTTGTTTAGTTCTCAAAATGTTGACGTAATAAGCAAAAGTCTTAATTCTCGTTATTTAGAATGGAGAAAACCCCTGCTTCCTCGGTACCTTCGCAACCTATAGCACAAAAGAACCATTCAATAAACAATTTACCACATCCAAAACATAACAGTAAATCACCACAAAGTACGAAGGCATATCCCACGTACTTCGGCAATCACTTTCCGAAACCCGACCGCGACCGCGCGGTGTGTTGCGGTGGCGCCTCCGACGGCGAAACAATTCAATTTTCAATGTATTTTTACTTTTAAAAGCAAGCACCTACCTATTCCCCTTAGCTTTATGTCTGGGGTTTTTTAACCTACTAATGATAAAATGGTCTATAAAGTTTTATTTACCAGGTTTTGTGTTGAAGTAGTGAATTTAAAGTTGGGTTGTTGGAACACTCGTTAAACGGAATACCGTTGTTTTACCTGTAAAAGCAACATATTATTCGACAGAAACACCACGTGTAACCGTGCGATTATATAAAACAACTAGCCTTCCACTCGCGGCTTCGCCCGCGTGAACTATAGGACGTTATCACGTTCACATAATATCCCGCACTATCCCTCCCGCTGGCTTCACAAGATTCTGTCTAGAAAACAGAAAACGATAACATAACTCCGTATTTACTCTGCTACTACCCCTTCATATTATCCTATATCCCAGGTCCTACTTCAGCAATCACTTTCCGAACCCCGACCGCGACCGCGCAGTGTTAGCGTTGCGGTCGCGCCTCTCACAGCGAAACAATTCAATTTTCACAACGTTTTAACTTTAAAAGCAACGGAACCGTTCTCGAACGCACTTATTCGGCTTTGCGTTGGGGCTTTTTACCCAAAAAAGTGCTGTGAAAATACTGTTTACCTATTTTTTTATTCCATAAAGCAGGTGTGGAGGGAGTGAAATTAAATTTGGATCTTTGCAACACTTATTAGCTACCTATATCATAATTTTTTTTTTAGCGAAAAGACCTCCACTGCTAGTCATAGGCCTCTCCCAAGGATCTTCAAACAGATCGGTCCTGTGCTACGCGCATCCAGTGGATTTCGGCGATCATCTTGTGTGAGGTCAATAAGCATCCCGATTTTGTTAATAAGGTAAATGAAATTATAACTGAAAATTCCTCAAACGAAATCGTCTGTTTAAATCAGAGCCACAGATTAAGTACTGGGAAGTAAACCTTCTCAAAGTAGTTGGACATTGACATTGAATAGTGACCAAAATCACAGAAATTATTCTAACCAAAAATAAAAAGATACATGCAAAAAAATGCAATGCATGCATAAAATAAGAAATCGTTTTTTGGCTCTCCTGTAAAGTGCCGTTTTGGCGCTTACGCCTTTTAAACCCGCTGGCACAAAATATTAAATAGTTATTACCTTTGTATCGATATATTAATTTACATAAATGTAAACATCCAGACAGTATCAGCATATTTATTTCATTTTATATCTGCGTCAAGCGTTGTAATTAAGCCAATACCCATCATTGTAGCGATAACTTGATTTCAAGGATGAAGGCCTTTGCCCTGTAGTGGGACATCAATAGGCTGATAGTTTTTTTTTTTTATATTTGCGATCCAGACACAAACATAATTCATTGGAATGGCCATCATGCCAGTGATAAAACTACATTCCAATTATTCCAAACCAACTCTAAAGTTTTCATTTTGTAATCGGACCTCCACATTTTTTTCTTATTAGGTATATACAAAAAACCACTTTGTCGATAAAAGGCAACACTTAAACCGTTTATAAAAGGCGAGAGACTCATTAATAAATAAAGTCTGGAGGTGACGACCCTTTGATCTTGGTATTCCCATATTTTTTCCCTAATATTTTGCCAAGATTAGGGCGGGTAACGAAAACGAAATACCCCCGATGTTTGATGTTACTAAATATGGTTTTAGGAATAAAACCGTAAATACTTGAGTAGATTTTTGATCGAGTTATTCAAATTTTGGGTTGGTATTTCAAATACGAAATGTTATTTGATAATATTATTTATTTGTGTAGGAGCATTTGTTTTAACCCCATAAAACGGCGTAAGTTGGAGTATCTCGGCCACAATACTTCGTAACAGTAAATACGGATTGCTTCAACTCATCATCCAAGGCAAGATTCAGGGACGCCGTACACCAGGCAGCCACAAAACATCTTGGCTCAAAAATTTAAGGCAGTGGTTCGTTAAGAGCACGAGATCTCTGTTCAGAACAGCAGTGGATAAAGTAAGGATTTGCCACCATGATCACCAACCTCCGGTAGAAGACGGCACCTAAAGAAGAAGAAGGCGTATGATATTTTTTCCCTAAAAATTACATCTCTTTTTAGATTTCAAACAAATGTCGAAAATCACTTAGAACCGTTGCTCAGTTGCGACGTGAAAGAAGGTCATAGAAAATTATGAATGCTATTTTTGGGACCTTATAGGAAATAAACGGAACGCTTGGCGTGACAAAGAGGAGGCCTATACTTAACAGGTGGTGGATGATAAGATAGATAGGAACTGAGCATTACTTAAGTCTGTACCATATTTCATCGAAATCGATTCAGTGGCTTAGGCGAGACAGTGTAACAGACAGACTTTCGTATTTTTTCATATTACATGACGACTTTTCACTACGTATTTAAAATAAAATTTTACTACATTTCTTATTCCATTGCTTTTTTTACCCATTTTAAAAAAACTACAATTACGTGGCTAGCTAGGGAATTAATTACGAAGATATATGTATATCCAATTTGTAATCAATACTTAATTACAGTGCAACTGTTACTGACGTTTGTATTCTATTCAATCGCCAATTCGACGTATAGTCCCAATCAATATTAATCAAAAATGAAATCCCTAAAATCCCGTTTTCATTTAACATTAAAACGAGTCAAACAATACAAAGTCGATTAAAAATATGAGCAAACAGAACGAACTAGCGTGATTATCATCAGTTTCATTTGATATAACAATTTACACAGTAACAAATTTGAAACGCTGCAAAATTCGGAATCTAATCAAAAATAAACGAGGAAAAAAGGTAAAACGTGTTTTTTCAAAAAAAATTCTGGCCAAGTGCTAGTCGGACTCGCACACCGAGGGTTCCGTAAAAACCTAGAAAATATGTGATGTAACTAAAAATAAACAATTTTTTTGATGTGCTATAAGAAACGTTGCTTCGTACCAAACAAGATTCTGAGTTCATGGGAAGAACCTGTAAGTTTTGAGTCCGTTGTGAGTTTCGATAATTTGCGGAGATTTATGACATAAACGGCTGTAGCTTCTGATTAGAAATTTGATTTTTTCACAGCTTCAAGGGACAGTAGATTATTTGATATTTTGAGCTTGATACCCCGACGCTTTCCTGAGAAAAAGGGTCTTGACTGACGGACGATTGGACCGACAGACAACAGAGTGTTTTCCTTTCAAGATATGGAACCCTAAAAATGAACGGGAAATTTGTTCAGTCGCAAACACACGTTCGCACATCGCGCGAATGTGCGTTCGCTTTAACCGGGTTGCTTTTGTGAACAAATAATTTGCATCTGGCGCGTTCGTCGCTCTATGTTGGTTTATGTTGCGCTGTGTTGGTAGCGACACAGTGAAGTGATGGGTACATTAAGGCTTTCTGAAAATATTTTTTTGTAAATGCATAGGCTGATGTTAAGTGATCATGCGACCTATGCAGACGCAGAGGCTAGATCATGATAGATCATAGGTGCGGTGGCACCCTAAGCGCTGGTTCACGTTGAACGCGCGGGCGCAGTAGCGAGCGCGGGCGTGGTGCTCGCTACAAAGCCCGCGCGCGCGTTTTGACGTGAACATTTCCATACTACGCCTTATGTTTGATATTTCGCGACCGCGCCCGTCACCGCGCCCCGCGCGTTCAACGGGAATATACACCCGTACATGGTTACTCGAACTGGACGATATCAAGGAACTATTTTCCAAAACTGATTATTCGTTCCACTTGACACAAGTGCTTACCGGTCACGGCTATCACCGACAATACCTGCATCGGTTTAAAATAGCCGCAACCGATAAGTGCAATTGCGACCAGTCCAAGATCCAAACCATGGACCATTTACTGCGTGAATGCCCACGCTACTCACGTAGTCGTCTCGCACATACACAGCTGTGCTCACATATTAATTTAGAACCATTCACTTTGAAGGAACTCCTGCGTAACGACAAGACACTGACATCATTCATTTCTCTGTGAAAAATTATTGTTGATACTCTTAAAGAGTACAATAATACTTAACTTAATCTCGACTGTTCTCACTCACTCCGTCCTCATCTACTTATTCTACAAAAAAAAAATTAGTCATTTTGTTTCGTACCTACATTTACAAATAAATAATTTACTCCTTTGTTTACAATACGATATTTTACTCCATTTTCAATTATTTATCTCCAAACCTCTCTTTACGTTCTCTCAAATAGTCGTATCAAATAGCGACAGAAACCAAAAAAAAAAAAAAAAAACGGGAACAAGCGCTTACATGTATTGCTCGGCTCCAACGTCGACGAGTGGGAGTGCGCTAATCCCTAACTTTTGACCGTCTCCGTAGAACAGTGGCTAAAGCCCACAGGTCGTGGGTTCGATTCCCGCCATTGGTCTAGTTGATGGTAGGACTTTCAGAGTCCGACTGGGTAGCTACCACCCTCACTGGTAAAATCTGCCACCATTACAGCTCTGGCTGTGTTCCGGCAATACTTATATGGGAGCCAGTAGGCACTTGAAATTATAGGCTCAAAGGTCAGATTAGCCTACATTATAGTAGCATATTGAGCGCCACTTCATGGGAAGTGTCCCTCAACAAAATAGGCCGCAGTGGCCGCTTACCATCAGGTAGACTGTGTGTACAAAAAAAATTGTGTAAATCTTGTTGCGTGTTTAGAAAGTTCGATGGAGTTTGTTTACTGTTTCTTCTTTTATTGCAGAAGAGTTAGGTATATGCAGCTGAAGGTGACTTCATTCGAATACTGTTTGCTATTGTGTATTTGTGGGAAGTTGCAACGTGTACAAGCCTTGCTCTTGTTGTATTCGAAATAGGTACAATATCCGTTGCGAGTAGAGTAAGAAGTTTTACTTACTTAAAAGGTTTATGTAGTCTAAAATTGAAATCAAAATATTAATTAGGAATTAGGGAAATGCAGACAAAAAAATATGATTTACTACTGGCATAGATCCCGTTATAGGTAGTATATTTTGAGAAATCTGCTAGTATGCAAGAGGTTGCAGATTCGTTCGGTTAAGTTTTTTACGGGATTTCTCCTGAACAGGCCATTAGCGTCGAAGTACTAATAGGATAAAAAAAGTATTTTTTATGAAGTCCACTTTCAATCAAAAAACTCCAAATAAATATGATTTCATTAACAAATATCCAGTCAATCAGTGCAAACAGCAGTAACGCTTGCTTGAACAAAAATTTGTTTTAGGGATAAAAAAAAATCTTTCAAAAATTAATACCATCGACAAATACCTACGCAATAGCGTCTCTTTGATAAACGAATTTTGATTTCACTGGTGATTTAACACTCGTCAGTTCTGCCCGTTGAAAAACTCTCGCGACATCAAAAGAAAACGGTCTTAAACGTTTTCACGGATTCCTTGACAAATTTAATGTTACCTTAAGTCGCCTGAGATGAGAAAAAAAATGTTTATTTAAGATGCCAAAGTAATTTGTTTTCTTTGCGTTCAAAGAAAAATTCTGGTAAAGGAATCGCGTTTAGGCGTCGGTCGGGAATATTAGCCAGTGTTGTGTTGAATAATTATGTCGATATTTTAAAATGTAATAAGTTATAACACAACGCCATCTAGCCACAAAGTAAGCATTGCTTGTAATGTGGGTGCTAAACAAAAGATAAGCATTAGATTTATATTTTTTCTAAATACCTTCTAATGCAAATAATAGAAACACTCAGATCATACAAACAGCAAATTATGTACACAAGCCACAAAATAAATAAATGTTTGTACCTACTATCTACCTCTGTCAATCATTATCAAAAATATCTATATTCATATTTTTCACAGAAGCACCTACGAATAGTCATAAACTAAAATATTTAAATAACTCTCACAGATATTTGGGCTGTAATTTTGTTTTGCTGTCCCAGCTGTGTAGCTTAAAGATCATTATAAAGCCGATGGTTTTGCGCCATAGAGTAATAATTACTCTATGTTTTGCGCTTTTGACTCAGACGCTGTTTGAATCAAGACCCCAAATGCAATCCTCATGTTAACATTATTAACTATCGTATGCCTACCACTGAGCTAACAAATTAGTCAGCAACACTTCAACAAAATAGTGACGACATATTATTAGTTTACTAATATTTTATCGATAAATGATTAGTATTCTGCCCAGCACAGCCCTACTCTATATTACCGTCCTTTTGAGTCGTTCGGGGAAAGCACTTGGCTTTTTTCTATTGACTGTCGAGTTTTTAGTGGATCTGGTTTTGAAGGGTATTCATAATTTAGGCAAGTTCGTAATTTGGGGATTTTAATTAATTTCATAATTTTATGACGGTCTTAGTAACTTGGTTCCGAATTAGGTGATTGATGGATGCACTTTTAGGAACATCGGCTCTTAAAGCTTCAGGTTTGATTCTCAGGTTCTGTGTGATGCTGTCTGTGAGTGAGGATAAATAAATAAATATCTCTGGACATTACTCACGCAGCGCCGTCTAGCCCCAAACTAAACATTAGCTTGTGCTATGGGTGCCAGACAAAGGATGAACATTAACTGAACTTTATTATGAATACATCCATATTGTACATAGAAACACCCAGACCGATACAAACAGACATGTTCACACATATTTAAATGTTTGTACTGTATAGCCGACTTTTCGACCATTAGACCAAATGGCTCGTCAATAATAATAGCGTTTCTATTTATTTTTTTAATCTGTCTTAAACCAAAAAAATTTGCTGCCGTATTCGCTTTTATGTTGATTTAGAAGTTATATTTTTATCGATATCTCAATTATTGATATTTAATTTACAATCGTCAATACTTTCGATTGCATTCCTTTTTACAATAGTATTGACACTTTTTGAAATATCTAAATAGAATCTTTACTATCTCCATTAACAATAGTTAGTATCGATAGTATTTTGAGTAACTGTCGAGTTTCTTGCCGGTTCTTGAGTTTCTTGCCGGTTCTTCTCGGCAGATGACTGCATTTCGAAGCCGGTGGTAGAGTCACTCTGTAATTGACGATTCATAAATACTTGATACAAGTTTACATGAATAAAGAATATTTTGATTTTTGATTTTGATTTGATTATTTTCTATCATAGGTTATCTTTCAGATAAAATATCTATAGCAATACTATCGATAATTTTGCGACTTAATACGCAATTCTGTTTTAATTATAGAAAAGATATTAAAATAAACGGATGTGAAACATAAGCCCTGCTCATACTTGTAGTAGACGACAACGACGTTCTATAGAAAGAGATTATCGCATCAGAGCTGCGCGCGCGGCTAAAGAAATTTTAATGTAATAAGCTTTCTTTGTGGCCGTATTGCAAAGGCTTTTAGTTTATTATCCCAGGTTATGAAACTACGCCACGCTACGGCTTAAACTGGCTGGAGAGTGGCACAATTTATGAGAAAAGGCGTTTTGATGTACCTACTTACTTGTTCCAAAAACTATAGGATGCAATTATACTGGATAGAAGTCTGGAACCAACTCGTCACAATCGGAAAGTGATGATTTAAATGAAAAATAAAGAAATTGGTTTTACAAACGTAGTTTTATTTTGAGAGAATTTATAACAAAAGACAATTTGTGCCATAGACAATTAAATAGAATAAAAAGGTTGCTAGGGTTCAATTTTCTAATATCAACACTCTCACCAAATTTGAACCCTTTAACTTAAATACATACACATTTTAGAACATAAATAACAGTCTGAACACAAAAATCTAGACTTAAAACACAATTAAGTTAGCAAACTCTGAGCAAAATTAATACTAAGTTTTATACAATAATAGGATATTATTTTAATTTCTCAATACCAATTTTACTCCTAAGATACTGAAACTTATCTCTAGGCAGAGCTTTAGTAAATATATCAGCATATTGTTCCTTGGTACAAACATAATTGAGATCTATTTGTTTCTCATTATACTTTTCCTTAATAAAATTATACTTGACATCAATGTGCTTACAACGTTTGTGATAGTCCACATTCTTAATTAAACAGATTGCGCTTTGATTGTCAATATTTAAGCAAATAGAATTCTGATTAAATTCACCAATATCTAGTAACATTCTCTTTAACCACAAAGCTTCTTTTGTCGCAGAGCAGGCAGCCATAAACTCTGCTTCTGTGGTTGATAAAGCGACACTTTGCTGTCGTTGTGTTGCCCATGTTATGGCGGCTCCATTCTTAATAAACACATACCCAGTCAATGACTTTCTAGTGGCAGTGTCTTTAGCAAAATCTGCATCACTATAAGCTTCAACTTCATTTTGCTGAGATGATGTATAACACAGGCCATAGTCTTTGGTTCCTTTTAAATATTTCATTATTTTCTTGACTAAGTTCCAGTGAGTGTGATCAAAGCAATTTAGATATCTACTCACCAGACTGACTCCATACATGATATCAGGTCTGCTTACCACAGCCAGATGCATAAGTGACCCAACTGCCTCTCGGTATGGAATATTCTTGTCCACAGATTCAGTGCTCTTCTCCAGTGTGGTGTGTGGGTCTACTGGAATAGTATTGCAGTTAGCATCATACATGTTATATTTATGCAATAGTCTCTCAATATATTTTGACTGATGAATAAAGATACATTCTTCAGATTTTTCAATTTGTAATCCTACAAAGTTCTTTGGATCACACTGTTTTATTTCGTAGTTTTGCTTTAATTCATGCATTACTATATTCAATGAATCCTTTGACTTAGAAAGTAAAAGTCCATCGTCAACATACAGTAATAAATAAACCTTGTTGTTGTTTACATTTCCAACATACAAACACCTGTCTGCATGACTATTGTTGAAACCAAATTTTTTTAGTGACGTGTCAAACTTTTGGTTCCAACGCCGTGGTGCTTGTTTAAGGCCATAAAGAGAACGATTGAGTTTACATACCATATTTGAGTTAGTATCCAAACCTTCAGGCGGTGACATATATATGTCTTCTTTGACATCACCATAAAGGAATGCAGTTTTGACATCAAACTGGGTAATATTCAAATTATGTTGCGCTGCTTCTGAAAGTAAAACTCGAACTGTGTCATATCTCACTGTAGGTGAGTATATCTCCTTATAATCAATGCCTTGTTTCTGGCTACATCCTTTAGCACATAATCTTGCCTTATAACGCGGACCAGATGACTCATCTTTGATTCTGAAAACCCATTTACAGCCTATCACTCTCACTCCTTCAGGTTTTTCAATCAATTGCCAAGTTTCATTCTTTTCATGTGCCTCTAGTTCTTCCTTAATTGATTGCTTCCATTTTTCAGCTTCAACATTTTCAATAGATATTGCCTCAACATATGTTTGTGGGACATTTTCTTGTCCTGCGATTTCTTCAGCACACATATAGGTATTTCCTTGCATTTTACACAATCTTGCTTTAGACCTTGTAGTGACATTTGACACTGACTCCGATTGATTTATATTTATTTCTGGTTCATATAAAGATCCTTCATCTGAATAAAATCATCACTGGATTCCTCTTTAGTATCTTCAATACTTTCAGATAAATTCTGTAAAGTTGTGTCACTATCAGAAATACTTTCAGTTACAGAAGTATCTTCACATGTATTTGGGACTGACTCTGATAATGGTACTGCAGCATAATTTCTTTTTACTGAGCTTTCCAAGAAAATCACATCTCTGCTTATAATTGCTTTTCTAGTTTTGGGATCTAAAAGCCTGTATCCTTTGGTTTGTTCACTGTATCCAATGAATATCATTTTATTTGCCTTTGAGTCCCACTTCTTAGCTTTTTCTTTGGGAACATGTACCATTGCTTCGCAGCCAAAGATTTTCATATGTGTGATATCTGGCTTTTTGCCACTCCACATCTCTTCCGGTGTTAAAAAGGCTAAAGCTCTTGTAGGGCATCTGTTCGTGATGTAAGCTGCAGTTGACACAGCTTCTGCCCAATAATGCTTCTGTAGTTTTGCATTTAAGAGCATACATCTGGCTCTTTCTAACAATGTGCGGTTCATTCTCTCCGCTAAGCCATTTTGCTGTGGCGTGTACGGAGTGGAGGTTTGATGTACAATTCCAGATTTCTTGAGAAAAGCTTGAAATTCATTGCTTAAATATTCAGTTCCATTATCTGTGCGGAGAGTTTTTATTTTCAAATCAAGTTGATTTTCAACTAATGCTTTAAATTCTTGAAATTTTTGGAATACTTCTGATTTTTGTTTTATTAGGAATACATATACTTTCCTGGTAAAATCGTCGATAAAAGTAAGAAAGTAGCGAGCTCCACCAAGAGAAGGTGTCTCCATTGGACCACAGACATCGGAGTGAATAAGTTCTAGCTTTGCTTGTGCTCTGGTACCTTCTGAAGGGAATGGTAATCTTGTTTGCCTCCCTTCTAAACACGAGATACATATCACTTTGTCTGTATTTTCTAGTTTGACTCCTGCACTTTCTGACAGTTTATTCAAATCTTCAAAGTTTAAATGTGCCATTCTCTGATGCCATAAATAAGAATCATTCTCTGTTGAGGCAGATATGTATGCTGGAACATTAGGTGTAAGCAGCCTGTACATATTTTATCATTTTAGCAGCGGCAACTTGCTTGTTTGTTTTATTCAAGATTTTACAGCCTTGTTTGTCAAATTGTACTTGACAGCCACTATTTATTATTTGACTGACAGAGAGAAGGTTCGTAGCCAATTCAGGAACATAGAGAACATTCTGTACCTTGATAGTTTCCAACTGGCCTTGTGTGTTGACAACATTAAGATTTACCTTTCCACAGGCCTTCACAACTAGCTTCTTGTCATTAGCTACTCTTATTGTAGAAATTGGAGGTGTAGTTTCATCATAAATCAAGTTACGGTCCATTGTCATATGCATTGACGCTCCAGAATCAATGTACCAATTATTGTCGTTGTTTATTGTTGCAGAAAACACAGCGACAAAACCAGAATCCGTGTTCTCATTAGACTTCTGTTCCTTTTTCTTATTTCGGCAATATTTGCTTACATGCCCATATTTATTGCACACAAAGCACCTTGGACCTTTACCAGTTTTATTCTTATCTTGAGCTTGTTTGACAAACTGATTCCCCTTGCTTTTGACATACAATGCACTGGACTCAGAGTTTCTAACATCTTGCAGAAGCTTAGTCTTCACAGAATCAGCTGTTATTGTCACACCGGAGCTTTCAAGTGCCATGATCATAGGTTGATACATATCTGGTAAACCGGCAAGTAATAAAGTCCCGAGCCATTCATCATTGACTTCAAAATTAATGTTTCTCAACTTGTGAGCAGTGGTCATGATCTTGTTAACATAATCTTCAATGTTCAGACAATTTTCAAGCGTTGTATTGATCAGATCTCTCAACAAACCAACTCGGCGTGTCAAACCTTTGTCATCGAAAGCTTTGGCTAAATTATTCCAAACTTCTTTAGCTGTTCTGGCCTCTTGTATATGTACATAGTTGATGGGATGTACTAATAAGATAATTTTTGACTTCGCTTTTATATCAAGTTTGGGATCAATTGTTTCATTGTCTTTCGCGGTGACACAACTCCATAATTCCTCATGTTCTAAATAGGTTTTCTCTTCCAGTCAGCTTTTCAATCAGAGCCATCGTATTATTTGACGACATTTTTGCAGATGAAGAAAATCGAAAACGCGTGGCGAGTTTTGAGGTAATACTGAAATACTGAACTACGTAGTTTTGTACTGATTTCATCAATTTCACACTTTTCACTTTTACTGTTTTACTTTAAGCAAAATCAGGTGGCCTGGGCCCATAACCTGATGATTTAAATGAAAAATAAAGAAATTGGTTTTACAAACGTAGTTTTATTTTGAGAGAATTTATAACAAAAGACAATTTGTGCCATAGACAATTAAATAGAATAAAAAGGTTGCTAGGGTTCAATTTTCTAATATCAACAGAAAGTGCTTTAGTCTCGAGGCCCACACACGGCCGCAAGTCTGCAGCTAGCCTGCGATTACGAAGCCTATACACTCTGTTCCACATAAGTTGTCCTTTAGCCGCTATATTGGCAGCATTGCCTACGCTTTGTAAATCTGTCAAAAAACAGATTGAAAGTATTGAAAAACAGTAGTACCAATATAGCGGCTAGAGGACTTCTTATGTGGAACAGAGTGTAGTGGAGTCATTTTATTGTGTCACATTTGACAGTTCATTTCTGCAAAGCAAAGTGCTACTTATGTAGACATCAGAGTAGAGTCTAATTTTCTAAATAAATAATAATTGTATTAAAAAAACTGATGTTTCTTGAGTTTTATTCCTTTAGCGCAAGGTATATTTTTCTTTGCATAAATAAACTGTCAAATGTGACTGATTCAAATGGCTCCACTCTAAACGCATTCTTCTCCAAAAAAAAAATAGAATGTGCGTGCAACAGGACCGATAGGTTTGGACTGCAGTCTACGTAGGTACATCTGCAGTGGACGTCTTTCTGCCGAAATTTTAATGACGAAGTGATGCCATGTACGTCTAAAAGAAACGATTCCGTGTCAAAATATTTTTTTATGCGGAATACTTTGTTTAAAGTAATCCTATATTGGGCATGGATCTCTGGCAGTTTGATGGCCTGTTTACTGTTTGTGTACCTTTTAAAACAGAAAATAATTTAAGTTTTTCTTAATTTTGCGGGTAAGCTTGTCTTGTTTGTCGCTTGTAACTTATGCATTGCGGCATACAATAAAATCTGCGGATTATTTTTATTCTGAAACTGCACGGTGAGTTACACTGTGTGGAACTGATTTTATGAACAAAACCGCTTATTGCTGAGTCCTGCAGTTTACCCTTCTTGGTTATTGTTAGAGGTAATTAAGTTTCACACATGCTTCTAATTTTATTTCAAACCGTAGCTTTGGAGGTCCGTTTCGGATTCGTATACAATGTGTCACGTTAAATGCGCAAAACCCGAAAATAGTTTAATCAGAATAACGAGCAGAATCGATTAAACCACTACTAATAAAGGGTAATTTTTTTTTCAAAAAATCTTTTTTAAAAATGTTGCCCTGTCTATTTAAGTCAAGCCGTCACGTGCGCGAACTAACCTACCGACTCCTTCCGCGACAAAGCGTCGACGCAGATGCAAGAAATTATCGGAATTGCCAAGTAAAACTAAAATAGCACATAAAACCTTTTAATTTTTTTAAAGTATTTTGTGTTTCAGAATTAGTTCAATTGAATTAATAATCATTTGGGGTGTCAGAGGTTTTTGAGATTTTCATCATCATCATCTCAGCGTATTCCCGATTGCATCCGGTATGGGGCTCAGGGTCCGCTTCGACTATGATCCTAGATTTGACAAGCCTGGTTATTACAATGGAGCGATTGCCATCTTACCTCCGTAACCCTTACAAGGGAAACCAGACCTACTTGGAACATAGTAGGGTCCAACTGCTTAACTTGCCTTCCGAAGCACGGAATCATCATTCATTTCAGACATTCTGGTGATTCAAGCCTGCAATGACCTAACCAAACAAAGTGATGCTCCCCGCGGGATTCGAATCCACGACCTCCGGGTTTTTAGAGCCCAACGCTCTAACCACGGAGCATTAGGGCAAAGGCACTTTTTTTGAAATTGAACCAATAATAATATCTTTACCTAATTAATTAGTGGTCATTTGTGATTTAAAGGAATTACAATTTTAATCCTTTGCAATTACTGTTTAATCAATTGAAGGAATGATTAATTGAAAATTAAACTGATTATTATATTTTATCGTCAAGCTAATACGCTTGCTTGTGGTGTGAGTTATATTTAGGTATTTCAGATACAGATAATACGTCGCTAATGGGCTTGTGGAGCTATAACAGAAAAATAAGAAAGTAAAGTAGGTACCTATTCATGAAATTAGATGGGATTTTTAGAAGCGCCAGTGCGCCACTGTGCTAAGTTTCGAAACCATAGATCATCATGAGCCTATACGGGTGGCCCTGAAAATCGTGGATCAAATGAAACAGGGAGATAAAGGGGGTTATTACCGACATAAACCCCTCAACAGTATGACCTCACATCGACTCTACAAAAAATTAAAGCTATTTTTTGTTTTGAAAAAAATAATGCCTTATTTTGTAATCAAATGGCAAAATAATGAAAACAGATTGTTTTTTCTTTCTTTTTTTTGTGTTCAATTATTGTCAAAGAAAGCATCTTTACATAAAAAGTATCTTTACCACTGTGGGGACACAAATTCGTGAGTAATGGCAACTTTCTTAAAAGAAATTAAGTTTTACGAAAAATCAATTCCAAGTTCAAAACAGTACTGTGAAAAAAAAATGTATGACCGACAAGTGACCCTGCATCAAAAAAATTAGCCTGTTTTATCACCATTTAAATGAGGTATAACACTTGGCTATTTTGTAGTTAACTTATTTTACAAAACTTGTTTATTGGCGCCAAGTCTAACTTTCAATAAATTGAGCGATCAATAAAAATCGTTATTCGCGTTGATTATTTTCACTCTTATCAATCCTAGAGCTTTAACATTGGAATAAATACCCGGTATCTTTTGTCCTTTTCACACTCGGGTCGGGTACGTACCCAAATCGGGTCGTACATACGATCCATTGTTTTTTGGCTCAGGTACTTAGGTACCGCTTGCGCGTACGTTTGGCCCACCGCTCCCGCCGCGGCGGCGAATCAGTGACTCGCTACCGCTTGTTATTACGCACGTGTTCTGCCGGTTTGCTCTTCAACGTCTCCTGAACGGACTCGGATTTCTTGTCTAACTGTGATCTAAGCTTGCCATACGGACTGTGAGTCTTGCCAAACTGTGACCTAAGCTTGCCATGCGGACTCTGTGTGATTTCTTGCTAAACTGTGACCTAAGCCTTCCAATCGGACACTGATTCTTGAAGCCTTCCCTCGTCAGCGAGAGTATGCTGACATGCATTACATCTACGGCTTTTGTAATGGCCACTGTAAGAAGAGTGGAGTACAGTCAGCTGTACTCCACTCTTCTTACAGTGGCCATCTGGCGTAGCGTAGGTCACAGTTAGGCAAGAATTAGTGTCCGATTGGAAAGCTTAGGTCAAAGTTTGGCAAGAAATCACACAGAGTCCGCATGGCAAGCTTAGGTCACAGTTTGGCAAGACTCACAGTCCGTATGGCAAGCTTAGATCACAGTTAGACAAGAAATCCGAGTCCGTTCAGGAGACGTTGAAGAGCAAACCGGCAGAACACGTGCGTAATAACAAGCGGTAGCGAGTCACTGATTCGCTGCCGCGCCGGGAGCGGTGGGCCAAACGTACGCGCAAGCGGTACCTAAGTACCTGAGCCAAAAAACAATGGATCGTATGTACGACCCGAGTCGGGTACGTACCCGACCCGAGTGTGAAAAGGACAAAAGATACCGGGTATTTATTCCAATGTTAAAGCTCTAGGATTGATAAGAGTGAAAATAATCAACGCGAATAACGATTTTTATTGATCGCTCAATTTATTGAAAGTTAGACTTGGTGCCAATAAACAAGTTTTGTAAAATAAGTTAACTACAAAATAGCCAAGTGTTATACCTCATTTAAATGGTGATAAAACAGGCTAATTTTTTTGATGCAGGGTTACTTGTCGGTCATACATTTTTTTTTCACAGTACTGTTTTGAAGTTGGAATTGATTTTTCGTAAAACTTAATTTCTTTTAAGAAAGTTGCCATTACTCACGAATTTGTGTCCCCACAGTGGTAAAGATACTTTTTATGTAAAGATGCTTTCTTTGACAATAATTGAACACAAAAAAAAGAAAGAAAAAACAATCTGTTTTCATTATTTTGCCATTTGATTACAAAATAAGGCATTATTTTTTTCAAAACAAAAAATAGCTTTAATTTTTTGTAGAGTCGATGTGAGGTCATACTGTTGAGGGGTTTATGTCGGTAATAACCCCCTTTATCTCCCTGTTTCGTTTGATCCACGATTTTCAGGGCCACCCTGTATATACCGCCCCACCCACTACCACCTATTCCCACTGCTGGGTAGTGCGGGCCCACGCTGGCCTAGGGCAGGTAGTTGGAGGGGTGGTAAGGCAAGTGACCAACCTTAATGTCAGATGTTATCAAGCCGCCAAATGGCCTCTGACTTGGCTTGACGACTAATATTCTACATTATAGTAAATATCAGCCAGGACCGCGACCGCGTCGTTGGAGACCGCGTCTCGGTAAACGTAGTGTAGGACGCCATCAGGCCAGGTGGACCGATGATCTGCGCAAGATGGCTGGCAGGAGCTGGATGCGAGTGGCCGAGGATCGATCAGCGTGGCGAGCATTTGGAGAGGCCTATGTCCAGCAGTAGACTGCCACAGGCTGAGATTATGATGATGATCAGCCAGGACCAACAGCATAAACCATAGATAATAAAATGATAATAAAAAGATTATAGCCAAAACTAACAGAATTTCTATTCAAATAAGTTACTCGAAACAAAATACTTTTTAATTTTCGATAGTTATTCGTTCTAACTGTTATTGGAGACTCAAAAAGTGCAATTTGCACAATATCGTTTTTATACTCGACGATATTTTATACCTTCTACTCATCAGTGAAACTGAGTGAAACAATAACTATGTCAATGTGTTAGTGCAGTTTTAAGTTTGAAAATTATTTATTGCTTAAAATAATATTATTGCATGAACTACCTACATTTTTACGTATAAAATTAACGTTACTTTAATATGTTTTATTAACAAATAAGAAATTGCATAAATAATAATACTTAATTGCTCTTGATTCCCGACCAAATTAATTTTTCGACTAATAATAACTCCATTCCTGTTTTTTTGTGTTTACCGCCCTCTATTGTCATTTTCCTAAACCACTGCCAACTGCTATGCTAGTGCATAGCAGTATAAACTTAAATTCTAGGTATTCTGATAGGTGTCACGATATTCCAATACGTGCCTATAAAAACTTAAAAACTAAGTATTTAATAAAAACTTAAATGAAAGCGCCTTAATATTTATAGTACCAACATGCGTTATAATTATTAAATTGATTTAAATTATTAATAAAAATTTGACTTCGTAAAAATGCAAGCCGCGTCATCTATCGGCAACATAGAAAACTAATACAAACTGGAATTTAATGTCAAACTACTACAAGAGATGGCGCTGGAGCCTTGTCAGTCATTGTTACAATATCAAAATAGATGGCGCTAATAGGTTGTTAATAAAGCGCCTTTCCAAATTAAAAAAAATATTATTTTGATTTCAATATTATTAAAACTGTTTTCATACCACATTTTTAATTCTAAACAATGTTAAAATCTTTATATTTAAACGTTTATTAAAAGGAGATGTGATAATATCAGATAATATTATTAGAAACTTGCAGTTTTGCATTATGCATCTGCGGTAGGTTGGCCGGCACGTTATGTATGTAAATTCACCGATCCATAAAATGGATATACCTAATTGAAATACAAGTTCATTTTCTATTACTACCTGATTTTATTACTCTTGTATTAGAATATAAATGCGAAGGTATCATTTACGTAGGCTACTGCTATCGCATATCAAATAGGGAAATAATAGATCGAAATCGTATTTAAATGACATAGGATGGACTTTATTTCTCTAAAGAGATGCTAAGCCGAGTCGTTTTGTACTTAGTGCTTAAGTACGACGCTTATAATGATATAACATTGGTTTCATATTTATTTGAAATCTTGCTTTCAAAGGTTTTCCTTTCAACATTTTCACCCTACATCTTAGAGGAAAGTACCTAAATGAATGAATATTGAAAATAAACAGATTCATTTTTATGGTTTTTTTTTTTATCTCATTTGCATCTGCCCTGCAAAGTAAATAAACACACCTTAATCATACATAATGCTTACGTTTGGCAAAAAAAAAACTCAATGTAATAAACCCGAAAATTGAATCTCACAACACCTCTTCACCTTTCCCCATATAGGTACTTTTTTTTAGGGCAGGCAACGCCTTACATAGGCGTGTCTACGCCTCATTAGCGGCAGTGATCATTTACCATTATGTGTCACAATTATTTGTTTTTGCCTCCTTTAATAAAAAAAAATAGGACAAGATAACATTAAACCATTATACAACTTTATCCCGATGAGTTAATAACTCTTGTTGAATTACGGACAAAAGCAAGTCTAAGGCCCTTCTCCCATTACGATACGCCCGCGCGACTGCGATGGAGACTCGCACACTACGATACTGGTATTCTACTTATAAATGTATGTGAGATACTTCGCGGCGACTAGTCTCCGAGACTAGAGTCGCGCGGGCGTATCGTAATGGGAGAAGGGCCTTAATGATTCCCTTAGAGTCCTTAGACGTTAGTTTTGCAAACAAATTGCATAATTTGTCAACGTTCCCAGATGAGACAACGGTTAATTTATCGCCTACAAATTCGGTTCAAGTATATTTAGCATTTTGAATTGAATGGACATTTCGCAACTCGACGATCCCAGACAATTTGAATATTACAACTAATATACCGACTAACACAGCCGTTGCATTAGCTAAGTATTTAGTGACGTGATTATTAACTTTTCAAGGAACATTGTATATTTAATGAGTCCTCACAAAGTTGTTGGTAAATCTTTATTTTCCCAGTGGTTAATGCCGATCTACCACAAGGCTGGCACCGGCTCGTCCCAATCGGGTGGGAAGGGGAACCAGGGGAATTTAGTGGGTGGTGGACGCTTTAGTCCTCGAGTTCCACACACGGCCGCAGGTTTAGCTAGCCTGCGGTTATGGTGCATAAAAGCATACTCCTCAAAAAAAGGCTATAAATCCCGATCTAATTAAGTTGGCTAGTTCCCGTTATTACTGAACAATCTATACTAATATTATAAATGAGAATGTCACTCTGTATGTCACGCCTAATCTAATCAACAGATTTTGATTGAATTTGGTACAGAATAAATTAATTCCGCTGTAGTTAGAGCACTTGTTTTATGGGTATCAGAGACAGCGACGTTACCACAAAATATATATTATGCTTAAGTAGGTACAATAAACATTCACAATAGAGGACAAACACGAAATGTGTATCACATACATGTTTATCCTGGGTGGACCCACGTAGACGTCCAGGGGTCGTGGGCCACGATCCCTGGACGTCATAGTTTCTGTTATGGCTGTAAACTCAATGTGACACAACGCTACAAAGTGAACAGTACACACGTTTCGCATTAGCGTGTTTAAGCCAGTAATATTCACACGGTAAGCAGTCCAAATAAGAAATTGTTCGCATCCTCGTCCGACCTTAACGTGACTCCGTTCGCGTATGACATTGCCGAAAAAAACCAAGTAAAAACGTACAGACAAGCATTCTTTGTGTACGTCTAGCCGTCGACCTTCGCAATGATGAACAGCTTTTTAACCAATAAAAAAACTGGTCAAGCGCGAATTTGAGAGCGAGGGTTCCGTTCATATTTGTAGATTTATGATGTAGGTAGCTTTAGCTCACGGCTTTTTTCATCTATACAAATATTATAAAGAGGAAAGATTTGTTTGTTTTGAATAGGCTCCGAAACTACTGAACTGATTTGGAAAATTCTTTCACTGTTGGAAAAGTACACTATCCCCGGGTGATATAGGGTCCTGCGGCGTTCTTGGTAGTCATATCAATCCCAGGGACGCTGCCGACGGCGATGTAGGAGCGCGGGGGGGTTTAGTGGGTATTCTCCGTGCACCAGTCTTTCTTAAGAATGGGGCATGGAGCTGCACTGAGTCCCACACACGGCTCGCC
Source organism: Mecyna flavalis (assembly GCA_949319885.1). NCBI lineage: Eukaryota > Metazoa > Arthropoda > Insecta > Lepidoptera > Crambidae > Mecyna > Mecyna flavalis. The sequence goes on from OX439426.1 coordinate 17,972,034, forward strand.
TACCCCAGGCGGGTTATGGTGCGTAAAAGCATTCCCCTCCACAAAAAAAAAAAAAAAAAAGGGTGAATAGGGTAATTTCGATCCCGTAAATGTGTGGGGAAGGGGGGGATAATTATTGACAAAAGAAATTACGCGCGGGTGATACCTCGGACACAGAATTTATAATAGTACTCCTAGTAGGCGACCGCTATAGGTACTACGAGTTTGATAAGACAACAGGATAAAGCAAACAATGTTTTTTGGCCCCCCGCCCAAAACAATTTGTCATTACGTGTCTCAATAAGACTGCGCTTATTGAGACACGTAATGACAAATTGTACTTATCCGATACCATCTGAAACCTTTATTTCGGATTCGGTTACGGATAACTTTTTATATCGGATATCCGATAGTTTCGGTTACGGAGCTCCCTAATATCCCTGGTACCTGTGACAAAGAAACTTTAATATCAAAGTTACCATTTTTTTGTATTAGTTGGGAACCCTAAAATCCGCGTCCGGTGAATTTGCCTGAGTTTTTGCCGTCGTTTCTAGGAAACCTAACCCTTAGGTAATGCATTCCAAATCTAGATATATGAATGCCATAATTTTGGACAGATAAGATTCAAGGCCCGGATTGCGTTGCGTATTCGCCATTTCGAAATTCTTTTGAATTAATTAATTAGTCTTTCTAAGAAGATGTGAAATTCCGATCTTGATTTATGCCTATGTGATTTTAAACATTTATGAGTTGTTATGCTGTGTATTGGGTTTTTCGAAGGTTGCTTAAACATCCATATTTGTTTAAAATTAAAAACTAATATTTATCACTTTGCGTTATTGCCTCGTTGGTGTAGTGGTAAGGATGCCTGCCATGATATTTGGGTCCTGGATTCAATCACCAGTTCGGGCAAAATTCGTGTCCCATTTTTTCAAACACTTCTCGAATGGTCCATCATTACATAAGTATTACATAATTAAAATATTGTTTTGAACTTTTCTGTAAATGGAAACATTTAAAGACGAAAATAAAATGTAATAAGACAACTTACAAGTTGGCGTGTCTTAAAAATGACAATGCAAAAGACTGGGTCCAAAAAAAATGTTGTGCAGATTTGGGACATAGCCTACGAAGTAGATCCAATAAACACCTTCAACTTTTATTATGGAGTCGACAAAATTAGTCCTAGCGAAAAAAATATGTTTATTACGTTAATTATTTATGTTCATATAAAAATAATTAATTATTGTTAACTTTTCCCCCCGGGACCGATTATGGTGTCATCATAATAAAAAATGATGGTGTGTGTGTGGTCTTTCACATAGAATACATCTCATCTCTGCACATTCACTTAAATTTTTTGGGCCCATTATTCTTAGCAAGTTTTGCATTGTCCTTTGCGAAACTAATTCAAAATGATTTTTTTGGTTTACTGTTTTTCATTATTAAAGAGATAACTTACATTTTTAAGAACTAGATAATCTATTTAATAGGGAAATATGAATATCATCACAGTTCAGATTTGAATAGGCTGAGATATTTCAGTTTCGAAATGAAACCGGTTTGAATATTATAATAACTCACTGCACTAAAAGCAACATTCATTTATTTAGTAGAGATAGGTATTATAATAATGAATAAGTAAGTATAAACAGATAGTTAATTTGTTTAGGATTAGTTGTTTATAGTATCATTATATGTATAGTTCGCTGTATTATTTTTACTTTTTTTCTCTCTTTTGCTCGTTAGCGCTACCCACAATTTTTTTCTGCTTGGCCCAAAGGTTGACGGGCAGAGAATGTCAGGGCATTAGGTCCGCCTTATGTACTCTTGATGTTGCATTAAAGTTTAAATAAACAAATAAATAGGTAGTTGTAATACAATCGAATTTACTAAGTGCTCGGTAAGTATTTTTTTATAAAGTGACATTTTTTCTCAAATCTATTTACACATTTTACTCTGAGGTATTTGTATGAAGACTAAAAGTACAATAATGTTGCCGTTTCAATATCAGTGATTTCAGCTGGTCTAATTCTTGCTGTTAATGCAGTAACTATAGTCCAAAGTTCTGCACTCGTAGTGGTATAGAGCCTTGCTATTTTACAGTACGAATGGGCCGGCTCGTCCGGGGCAGTACCTCCCTCTACTCTAACATAACACCAATGTGAAATAATAGTAAATAGTATTGTGTTTCGTCTGGTTTGTGAGAGTGCCGGAGGCCCACACGCCCCAAACCCCCACAGACCGGCATTAGCGATCCCTCTGGTGTTGCAGATGTCCATGGGCGGCGGTGATTGCTTGCCATCAGGCGAACCGCTGGCTCTTTTGCCGCCTCTGACATAAAAAAGAGTCCAGTAAATCCAGTATAACCAAAATATTACCATCAAACTTGGTAAAATTATTCATAAACTTTATCCACCTCCTCGTTTCACAATTCGACATTGAAGACTTGCAGAGAAGTATGCTTTTTACCCAGATTATTATCTCCAAGTCTGACCTCTAACCGGCTCAATAACTTTATATTTCATACCGCATTCAGTAGCATTATCTTTTTCTCACGGTACATAAGTAATCATGTCATTATGTCCTATATATTATTAAGCAGTAATTGTTTTGTAAATATTATATGCGGTACTAAGCTCAATTTGTTGAGAAGCCCTTGGACTTGTTTTAAATAAATGTTAACACCATTGCCGTTAGAAATATTTAAGTTGAGGAAATGACCGTTTACAATTGCTGTTATTATATAATGTTATATAGGTAATATTTGTTGAAAGTACAATAACACTAGTTCTGAAGCATCAAATCAATGTGTGTTGTGGGGCCCATATTCAGTATTTATACTAATATTATAAAGAGGAAAGATTTGATTGTTTGTTTGTATTGAACAGGCTCCGAAACTAATGAACCGATTCGGAAAATTCTTTCACTGTTGAAAAGCTAAACTATCCCCGGGTGACATACGGTACTTTTGATCCCGGAAATGTGGGGGAAAGAGGGCGATAATTGACAAAAGAAATTAAGCGCGGGTGAAATCGCGGACGGAAGGCTTTTCAATATATTCTCATGGCAAAACCCCAGACCAATGTAAATAAACATTATAGCCAAAAAGGTTTTTATGTTCTGTACGATGATCGAACCCACGTCTTATGGTGTAGGAGCCGAATTCACAACCATTACACCAAATTGCTTATTTAATTTTATGGAATGCGATAAAGCATTTCTCAGTGAGAAAAAAAAACTCATTATGCTAATGCAAATTCAAAGTTTGAAACCGCAATCAGAAACGACTCATAAAAAACTGACATGCGCTATTTGAATTATGTAGATCACATGCATATTTCTTTGACAGATACCGCAATTTGCATAAATATTAATGAATTTAGAAACATAAAAAGACGATACGTACTGATATTATAATTATCTACCTACAGAAGAACCAACGAGGAAATGTTCCCACCTACTTTTTATTAACTATGCGCGTGCGCAAGGCTAACCAGTGAGACTTAGTTTTACGTGGAAACCAAAATCTCTAGACCCTTTCGATCGTACACAGACATAACAAATGAAAGATCTGCTTTAATTGGGCAACTTCCTATCCAGTTTAAGAAGACGTATCATGACCTATATTTTGTTGCGGCTTTCGGATCTAGTTTCGCTGGTCGTTCATATTGCAGCTCATTACTTGTGTTAAATATGCAATAATCGTGATTTACTACGTGTACGAGATAGCATCTGTCCGTCTGTCTGTCGACACCCTTCACACGGAATCTGGTTTGTGCCAGTTTTGACTGGTTCGTCAGTTTTCTATGTTTTAAAGTGATTTGGTTGGTACTTTTATATTTAGACGAACAATTAAAATGTCGTTAAGTAATGTAATTTTTACTGTTTTATCAACTGCGTCTCTACAAAATAGAAAGATAAATATTTAAAAACCAAATCAACAATTTCATTTGTTCACCAACCTTTTCAGTAAAACTCAAGACTATAAGACGGAAAAACTTGCCATAATATAAAAAATATATTGAATTCTTTATTATTCAGCATAAAATTAGAAACATGTAGCAACATTCAATTTCCCAACACTTCTAAACAATACTCAGAGCTTCTAGATGCGACCACAAAATAAATATTTCCAATATAATTTATGTTACGCGTAGCGAATACCGCACACAAACATTTTCCATGAACTAAATTACTTTGTACTGCGACCACACATAGCCTTGTGCGCGGATTTTACTTCACTTGGTAATGTCAGCCGCGGAAATAAAGGCTCGTCTTACAAATTCTTTATCTATCTTATGAAAACAGTACAATCTCCAAATTGCACTGCTTGTAATGTCCAAGAAGATGTATACCATAAATTATTGGAATGTGTCCGGAATGAAAATCTATATAACTTTAATTCTATTGTTGATTGTAACATTCTGTGGAATCCAGTCTAATGCTGCAAAATAATTTAAAACATTAGTTAAGTTTGGTCTTCGTGCGCGGAGCACCACATAGTTTAAGAATACCATGTATGTATATGTTGTTTTTCTATATAGAGCGACGTAGTCTATTAAGACCAAGCTCTTTAAATAAAGAGGAAAAAAAAATTCTATATTCGATGGTTAAAATGTCAAAGGGCTTAAAGGACAAATCATGATTTTTCAGGAGAGCAGAAAAACTAAATAAGTAAAAAATTGGGCATATAACTTTTTTGATTTTAAAGCTATCGGTTTGTTGTAAAGGACACTTTTATTTATTTTTTCAAGCCGAACCGTATGCAACCATTTTATTTATTCTAGATAGCATAGTTTTCGAGATAGGTGTCCTTTAAGAATTGAAATTCGATTATTTTGTCCTTTAAGCTTAAGTTTCTGTTGAGATAAATCATTAGCTTTGGCTTAAAGGACATGTTAATACAGGTGTTAGAATAGAATTGGCCCTTTAAGATAAAATTTCGATAAAAAAAATAATTATCCTATCTAACATGAATTTGCCTGTTAAGCTGTATTGTGCTTTTTCAATATAGTACAAAAAGAAGCGCTGTCGGCATACAGAGTCAAAAACATCAATCTCTCCCTCTCCTTTTTTTTTCGGAGGAGAATGCGTTTATGCATCACAACGTCTGGCTAGCTAGACCTGCGGCCGTGTGTGGGACTCGAGGCTAAAGCGTCCACTACCCGCTAAACGCCCCCGGTTTCTCCTTCACACCCGATTGGGACGAACCATTTCCAGTCTTGTTGCTATTGACCAGCACACTCTCCCCCTCTCCTGGGTGTCGTAAAAGGCAAGGCAAACGTGGACACTTACGGCACGGCTGGTCCGCAAGTTAAAAGTGGCTCAGTGAGACGTACGAGATCGTATACGAAATGAGATGATGCGGCATAGAACCAAAGGCAGTGGGCTGGCTATATCAGCCGTAGAACCGATAACCGTTGGGACAAACGGATTCTAGAGTGGAAAACGCGTCTCGGTAAACGTAGTGTAGGACGCTGTCAGGCCAGGTAAAGTGATGAATTGCGCAGGATGGCAGGCAGATGTTGGCAGGAGCAGGATGCGAGCGGCCGAGGATTGATCAGTGTGGCGAGCATTTGGAGGTTATGTCCAGCAGTGGATTGTAATATTCAGATTATGATGATGATGATGATTGTAAAGATCCATAGATTCATTCATCAATTTATTAACAGAATTATAACTATTGTATTGGTCTTAAATAAATATTGGATAACATCACATACATACATTGATCTGACCCCAAAGTAAGTAGCGTAAGAACATGTGTTATAGGTGTCAGAAACAACAAAGGTACCACAAATGTATACTTAAATACGAATAAACATCCAGACACAAAACAAACACAAATGATCCCGAACCCACGACTCCTGGCGTAAAGGGCAGGGAAATCAATGTGATTTATTTGACATAAAACCACAGTGTCCTTTAAGCCCAAAACGCCTGAATCAAAATATGCAAGAGTAGGCTTTAAATGCCATAATACATTATCAGTGACCTTTAAGCAAATAATACAAAAATGGCCAATTTTTAACCATGAATATCTCGCTTACTATAAGGGATAGGAGAATCTTTGATATACCATTAGAAAGAGCTCAAAAAACTCAATACAAATGTAACAAAAAGTCATTTTCGCCAAAATGTCCTTTAAGCCCTTTGACATTTTAACCATCGATTATAGCTTTGAGCTAAGGCTGGTTTCTGTCTGTCAATAATAATGTGAACCTACGAAGTATGATGTGTGTTCGACCGACTAAGTAATGGAACATTGAGATTCATTTGCTGACTGATAGTGCTGGAGGAGGCATTAGACCCTTCTGCCCCACTTCTCTTGCTGTCTCCTGCTTCTCCCTTTCCTGTTTTATTCATAAAAGTAAGCAACGCATCCGATATCTTAGTTGCAGTTGTCACTATCTCGTTTGCCTTCCTTTTACATAAAAATACTTACGTACAAATTTCGTCTTATTAAACTAAACTTTTCAAGGTGTTGTCTTCCTTTTACATAAAAATACTTTCGCACCGTCTTAATAAACTAAACTTTTCAAGGTCTTGTCGGTCTCTTGTTGGTCAGCATCGGAATAATTTTGATCCAAAAGCATCAAGAAATCTACACTTCAAAGGCGCGACTTCATAACTCAGTATGTAATTAAAATGTGTCTTTTTGATCATTGAATTAGTCTCATAACATGTACTTAGTATTAGGTACAAGGGTCTGACAACGACCCACCTGACTGTACCTAATCGTATTAATTGTATGCCTCCCAGTGCCTACGCTGGGCAATTTGCGTCAAAGGAACAATGCGCGTGATTGACAGGGAACATTAGCTGAATATGTATGATGATCCTTGTTATGAGCAGCCGATTAATTGAGAAGCTCTGTCGTCCGCCGACTTGTCATTTTCACACCTAGCCGCTTTTAGGGCTGGGTGATCATAGCAAAAGGGTTTTCCTTAATATATTTTAAGGTGCCTGTCCACCGGCGCGGAGCGGGGCAGCAGAGCAGAGAAAAGAAGAAGATTACACAAAATCTCCGCTCACCTTTTTCTTAGTTTCTCCTCGCCGCTGCCACGCTCTGCGCCGGTGGACAGGCACCCTTAGACTGGCATAATAAATAGTAGTCACCCTGCCCCGCGAGTCAATCAGGAGAAACATTTATGTGATTTATGTGTTTGTTCGGTCTCTGGATGATCATTTGTATTTAAGTATTTATTGGTAGTACTTTCGCTATTTCTAATACCCATAACACTAGCGATTAAGCAACTTACTCTGGGGTCCAAACAATTTAGACCTCTACCATGCTATAATGATATTGGTCAATACAAATCAAGACAAAGTTACAAAAGTCAGATGTCCTGAATATAAGGGAGACAGAAGATGCTGAGTCCAACATAATGTAGGTATAACATTATGTTGGACTCAGCACCTCCTTTATGCACTAAAACTTGGTGGCGATCATGTCTAACAAGAACATTTAGTGCGCCGGGTGCCCACATCTTTTAACGTACGATAAAAGCATTGCCACCAGTAATTATTATAAAATTTAAACTTAAAAACTTTGGCGTTGAAATATTTCAATCCTTTGTAAAAATATTGAATGTAAAAATGATCCATTTGTCGCTAATTTCATGCAGAGCTCTAAGTACAGACAACCCTAAAGTCGTTTAATGAATGTAGGTGGCAAGGATAATATCGGAGACTAATGGCTTCGTGTTAATGCTTGCATTGTTGGATTTATGGGTTAATCAGTCACGACGCGGCCCTTCGGCTTCTTCACACTAGGTCAAGTGTAAACTAACGCTATACAGATCAGTAATCCTTATAAACTAGCGAACATTAATAACATCTCATCACTTTTTGTATGAACCAGTTGCATAAATAATTCGCAGGAATTGTACAAAGTTTCAGTTGGCAGACATGCGCTCAGTTTATCTGCCCATATGAAAGCTCATTCCAGCAAAGATCCTTTCCTTAAAAATCGTTTTTTAATTGATGACCTGCTAGCCTTGGACTCACACTAACACTAAAGCTCGTGGAAAAAGAAGAAACTAATAAAATCTTATCCGGCTCGAAGGACCAACACCTTTAAATTTTGTTACTATTGTTGTATATACCAGAGAACACAATAATATAACAAATCGCCAATAGACGCTAATATCTAGGTACAAACAGTACTCAGAAAGACACGCAGACAACATAACGTGAGCCGAAGTGCTAAACAACGTTGTGTTCGATGTGAAAATCGCTTCGACTCAAGGTCCTCACGTTAACTAACCTCCGAGAGGCATTTCTGATTAGACCCGCCAATCAGCCGGACAGCTCACACTACGGCACATACAGACAATCAAAAATGTCGTGGATTTTGATTAGATAAGTGGGTGCTCACATCATAAATATGAAAGTAACCATAGCTAATTATTTTTCAAGGAAACTGCATAACACCTTTCTATGTGACTGACAACTTCATTATTATGATGTCAAAGTTTCACACCCCTCGTGGTAAAGTAGTACATTTAATTGCACCGCACAGTAGGTATGTAGATTTGAAGATCAAATAAATAGTACTCTATAGACATTTCAGATAGCTTTTAATCCATGTATGTACATTTCACAAATTATGTAGTTTCCACTTCTGTTATGGTTGTCAAAATCAACGAAGGTACATCCTGAACAACAATTTTTCGTCACACGATTTTCGTACACATTTGGGTATGATTTGAACCAAAACCCCTGATGTATAAAACAGGTTCCTACCAAAATATCTAAGATGTAAGATGGGAAACTGGTATGGTAATACTTAGGTGTCAGTAGTCATCTTTTCCATTGAAATTGACAAGCACTTCAATGGAAAAATGTCTCAACTCATAATGGACATAATTATTTTTTATTATATCATTAGCAGGAGAAATAAAGTACAGACAAGGAAACAACAAACATCAGTTAATTTAATTAGAATGTTGAAAGACTAAGTATATAATTCTGACCGCCTCCGTGGAACAGTGGCTAAGCCGCTCGGGTATAAAAACACGGAGGTCGTAGGTTCGATTCCGCTTTGGATCTGGTTGGTGGTAGGGCTTTTTCAGAGTCCGACTGGCTATTAGCTACCACTGGCACAGGCAATATCAATGTGAAATCAGAGGCTCGAAGATCAGAAGAGCCAACAGTCTGGCAGCGCGACGCTTCCAGGCGAGAAGTGTCCCTCAGTGGAATAGGCCGCAGTGGCCGCTTACCATCAGGTGGGCTGCGTGTCTGTCTGCTAACTGACCTAGTATAAAAAAAAATTATATGCAGAAAAAGAAGCCCTTGTTCTCATATTATGTATTTGCATGACTTTATTTAACTGAAAAACTGAAACTTTTTCCAGTTTGACTATTGAGCTCATGTGTGGCTCGTGTGTGGCAAATATATTTTCAAGATCATCAAGAGCAGCCTTGGAATCATGTTTAGTTAATTTTTATTGTTATTAATTGAAGGTACAACTTTGCCTTCAAAGGTACGCGTGTACTATTACAGCTTCCGTGCCTGACAGTCACGAAAACGCGCCAAAATCGTAATAACCCTTTGATTGCCGTATCAATTATCAAATTACGAATGTACTAAAGCAAAAACATGACCACAGCGTATAATCGACCATCTTGTACTATTACACACGTAATACCGGTACAATTAATGTTATTACGGCGACCTTGCAACTCGATTTCTATCATAGGAACAACAAAGAACTGCATTAATGATATGCAAATGGGAACAATAAGATTGTCGAGCTTCCGCACCATTGAAAGTGTGAAGACTAGAAAAGTGGATGCGATTAGGCAATTATGACGAACAATGGCGGATGTCTTGGGTAATTGGTAGAGGATTTACATAGGCAAACATTTTATTCGATGAGTACTGCATCCTTGAAGAAACTTTAATGATATACTCGTAACATTATAAATTTTCCCAGTCAGATAAAAGTGCTGGGTCACAACGATCCCAATTGGTAGGTATGATTGTATCTGCTAGCTGTTCTGTAATAAATGTACTTTTAAGTCTTGGGCAATAGGAAAAGAATAAGAATTTGAAGCCTGGAAGACCAGGTGTGTTACAACTACAACATGAACGAAGATCTATCATAAAGTTTATTAGGAAAAAAGGTAAATAAATCAAATCCGAACTTTGGGAAAATTAGTAAATTATTGTATTTGAATTTTGATCAGTTTTCAGGTCCATTGGAGCAGACATCGCCACAATCTCTGACAAAGAGGCAAGACTGAAGGTTTATACGCAAACTTTTGCCTCACCCCAAGTAAATACCCACAGCGCTCCATCGTTATGGGCAAAGCAACCGTCTGAAACCATTTCGCTACCACACATAAGTCTATTATAAACGATAATTAAAAAACACAGGCATGTTTTAAATTAATTGAAGCGTGGGTGAGAGCTGTCAACGATGCGCCTAGGAATTCACTATTTTAACCAACTATCAATAGCGTGAACTGAACTGGTTGACCGTGACATAAGCTAATTTTGACGCAGATGCTGTATATAATCATCTATGTTAACGTAGAAAGGAAATTATCATAGATAAATTCCTTAGGTTTCAGGGCCATGGGTATTTACTATTTGGAGTAAGATAAAAAGCATAATTTATATTCTTTATCCATAATATGAGTGCCTTCTAAGTTTCTTCCTCTGGCCGAAAATTTAACTGGTGTAGTGAAAGGCAGGTACCAATATGTCCCTTTAGATTGTGAAGGGGATTCTGAGGGAGTTCAGTGGGTATATAGTTAGACGAACGCCTTTAGTTCTAAGTTAGCCCCACAGTCGTGCAGGTCTCGCAAACAAGGTTATGTTGCTTAAATGCATTTTGTAATTGTCTAATGATGTTTTTTTTTACTTAATTTTCGTTGACTGTTTGTTACGTGCTTCTAGAAACTGCCAACTCCGATGGTTCAGTAACGTGAAGTAAAATTGACCAGGACATAATTATCTTGCCACATAAATCCTATGTGCCAGAAAGTTATATGAGTAATGAGCATATTATGAGCATGTTTTAATTAATACAATATCTAAGTTAAATTGTTTGTATTCCCATTTCAGTTCAAGTTATGAATTCTGTGTTAATTCATACCTATATAAATATTAACAACAACACGAGTGCCTACTACACATCTGCATAATGAACCGAAAAATAAATTACAAACAAACCGACAAATTAACTTCAATCCATGAGGTCACATGCCCCATTCATCATTCCTTAATACCTACTGACCAATCTCGCTAGAACTCTGAAGAATGGAATTAATTTTACATTTGCACGGAAATTAGTTCTGCGTCGGTGACGATGGAAGTTCAAACAACAGCGGTCAATTAGCTAAACGTTTCTCTTACAAGCAGTGTGTTAAATATCGTTTTATTAATTGTTTGTTAATCTCTTCCTAATGAAATAAAAACGGTAAAGTATCTGGTTTCTATTTCACCAGGACTTGAAATACAAGGATGGTTAGTAATTTTATTCAAACCGATTGTTGTATCTTACCTTATATATTTCTTACCATGCTTAAAACTATGTTATTTCAGTTAGGTTGTTTCTCCTAGCTCATACGGAATTACATTTAAGTGAACTTATAGCATCCCTATTGATGTCCCACTACAGGGCTAAGGTCTCCTTTATTGAAATCAAGTTATCGTCACAATAATAGGTATTGGCTTAATACCATGAAAGCCAAATTAGGATTGGTAAACAATTATTCGTATCCAATAGCAAACGGCTATCCCCAATTTGGTCTCAATATAAATAGAACGCATATTATATATAAAAAAAAAAACTTTCTGCCGTACTCTGGGCGGCAATAGCCAGAGAAGAAAAAAAAATTAGGATTGGTAACCATAACCTAACCTGCGTTCAAAAAATTCGAAATCTAATATTCCGGGGAATAATTGAACCCCCGAGATCAGCCCGGCGTGTAAACCTTTAGACCATTTGAGGCATTAAGTATAATTTTCCAAATCATAAACTACTGTAAGGTAGGTCGTACTACAAGACTTACTTTTGCATCAATATTATTTGTAAAAACTCCCCAAATGCACACGAGGTTAGCGGCCAAGTGAAGTAGTGCACGAAACGATTCAGAAAAGGAATCGAATCATTAAACTAGGCCTTGGCTAGTTGAGATAATTCCTTAATCTACTTTTGGCTCTTCCGGATTTTGGTCTAATCACCGGATTTGCGGTCTTTAATTGGTTTGGAGCGATTGGTGGGTTGGCCCAAAAATGGCGTGATTTTCCTCGGAGCAAAATATGCTATAATAATTTAGGAAGATAAATTACTTCAAGTAAGAAAAAATAAATGTTTTGTTAGCGAACAAATAATAATAAATATTATCAAAGCATCAGATAATAGTCTAATTTTTAAGAAGATTTATAAACCTTGACGCAAAGGTCAATGCCTAACTTAATAGGTAACAGTGTTATGCAGTGAGAGGGACTTTAGATATTATTTCATTAATAATGCATTATTTATTGGAACAACATCAATATCTTAATTTTTTAATTATAGCTAAAAACAATTAGAAAGTAAGCTACCCTTGACATCTATAACAACTTTTTTGTGACTTGTTATCAACTCGTAGTCAAAACTTCTTTCTGAAGCTAAATACAGATGATATGATAATAATTACAGAGCGATGAATAATTACAATTAACCACCAGACATACCTTTTGTAGCTGCGACTCAGTAGCTTCAAAACTCATGGACCTCTTCGATACTGCTTCTCTTGGAAGGGACGTTCTGATATCTATGCAGATTTTCTTCAGAATAGAGCTTTTTTGAGTCGTGTCCGGCTAAATTATATTAGCGTGTCCGGCCTGTCCGGCTTTTGTTAGGCTTTTTGTTTAGCGATGAACCATGATAACTTGCGCCTGTAGAACCATAGAAAAAACGTACGACCAGTGGCAACCAGCTAAAAAAGAAAAAGGGTCGCTATTGTCGCTAAACGGGCGGCCCACCCCTGTCCGGCTTTTAGAGTAAAATGTCCGGCCTTTTTAAGAGCAGAATCCGGCTTTTTTGTTTTAGGAGCTGGCAAGCCTAGGCCCTCAGTATCCGCTTACCATCAGGTGTGCTACATGCCTGTCTGCCAGCTGATCTAGCAAAAAGAAAGCCGTGCATCCGTTATTCATCAGAGCCAAACGTAAGATAACATCTATGCAACAACAAAACCATATAAAACATCAAAAGAGCAATTTCATCCAATACCAAGAACAATGCAGCAGGACCAGATACTCACCAGATCATAAATAACGAATGAGCTATGCGGCCAACATTGTCTTATGAGAGCTATCCCGTGCGCGCGAGCAAGCAAAAAGGCGCCAATCGTAGTTCACGATCGAGCCATCCTTCCCACGATAGGACACACCTGTGTCCTGCGCCCGGCCGTGAATGTGTAATGCTTGTATTGTCAATTAATGTGCATCGTATTAAAAACATATTATTACTAACTTTACTGGGTATATGAGACCTAATAACTGTCGTCTCCTAAGGCGGGCAACGCGCCTGCGAGCCCAAGGGGGTCTCGGGTGCTTATGGGCGGCGGTGGTCACTTATCATCAGGTGACCGACTTGCTCGTTTGCCCCCCTAAAATAAAAAAAAGATCCTGGATTTGGCAAGTCCAGTTTGTACATAGTAGCGACAGCCATAGAGTTTGTCCTCCCTACAGGGGACCGAGACCAAGTGAATTATGGCTTCACTGCAACCGTTCGACTAGGATATGCAGGTTTTCGTCACAGCCGAGTTACTTTAATGATTATTCTTCATCTTTTTGTTGTTGGAAGAGCAAATATTATTCTCCTTGCGAGTTTATGATGCTTGCAAGGTCAAACATTTTAACGCTAAAGCCTTAACATAACGCTGGAATATCTTGAAGAAATTAAAGCTACATTAACTTTTGAACTCACAACTTATAAGTTATTGACGTTAAAAATTTTAGTTTCATTACGTTCTTTGAGTTTCGTTCTCATAGATGATGAGCCGCGACCAGTATAATCTTAACGTCGCAACTCATTGCGTCGAATGGGCATTAATAGCGAATGGCCGGCCGATAGCGCAGACGCAGGCCTACTGCAATTATAAGAACAGTACGGCTAAGCCGGACCGCCGCATAACGGTACCGCCGCTCAGGGACGAGCAGCGGAAACTAAAATGGGACTTGGTGCAAGTCATAAGGGTGCAGGGAACAGAAAAATTGAAAAGGACATTTTCTTCTTCATGCTGTGTAAATAAGGATATCGCAGTTTTTATTTATCTTGACGGTAAAATAAGTTTATGAGTACATAGCTTGCTGAGGTAATCATCACTGGACCTCAATACCTTTTATAACTTACTAATAATACTAATATCATATGGATGTAAAAATCTGAAATAAAGTATTTTTATTTTTATTTTATTTATTTATTTATTATAAGCTTTGATTGTGTCACAGTTGAAAAACTATATAGGTATATGTTCCTATCTTCTAAAACATGTGACGCTCCATCACCATGTTTAAAGAAGAATGAACACAAACTAAATAGGTACCTTCAGGTACACCATTTTAGGGTTGGGGAGGAAATGCTGGATCAAAAAAAAATTGAATGTAGAGCAGCGAGCATTTTCATTCTTAAACTTATTCAATACACACGTTTCGTGTCCAGAAAAGTATGTTTAGCTCATAAACGTAATATATATTAATTCCATGGTTTAGCTTCGCTTAGTTGTGGCACATATGTCAAAGTTACAAGGATATTACTATCCAACACCTGTCTAAAGAGAAACTTCTCCTGACTTACACCATTTTTATGAAGCTGGAATAAAAAACTAGATTTTGTCACGCAAGCAATCATTAAAGCCTTTTGAGCGGATGTGCCCAGCTACTTGCTTTTAATTGGGTTGGTTCCATTTCTCCTTTTTCTTTTCCAAGGATAATTTTAGCAATAAGCCTTCGTGTTTTTTGAACCATCTAAAATTGCCGGAGATCGTAATTGCTGATAACAAGTTTTTGTGATACAATCTGCTTCTGCTTATTTTATTTTACGGTCTTAAATTCTTGCCGTTTACGAAGAAGAAATGGAGCTAGTGTTACATCTGTTGGTCAGTTGACTACTAAGTATCAAGTGGAAGGAATTTATTATTACAACTTTGGTTGGCGGTATAGCATGCTAATAACTTTAACCATTAGTGAATTTCATGAAGGGATAATTTTCCAGAGGGAAAGTAACGCTTAATAAATTGCAGGATCGCCTATTATAGTTTGGAGACATTTATTGAATTTTTTGAGTTTTGCATTTTCAAAGTAAACCACCTCTTTAAAATTTGCTTCTTTGACAGCTCTGGCAATATTTTCTGGCAATAAGTTAAAGCCCACCGGAAAATCGGCAAATGTGAAAACGAATGGATTTTTATGTTTTACTATCAACTTTGTTACAGCATATTGCTCAGCTAATTCAGATGTTTTACATTAGCCAGCGATTCCAGAATCGCATCGCATCGACATGAGACTTAAAGTCCTATTATGACTTATAATAATTTAAGACATCTTTCAATAAAAGAAATTCAAGCTTATAATAAAAAGTTTCAAAGTTTTACTCCAGAGTCTCAAGGTGTACAAGCCAGTTATTTATGTGATGTTTTTCTAGTTTTTTTTTTATAAATCGTTAGCATTTATTACGACCTAGCCTACGATTTTTTCGTCTGCCTTTAACCCGGCGTGAGTGTGGCGGGGTGTGACATACCCCAGTGTTCGTTTGTAACGATATATAATTTTATTGTTTTATGCGACGATTTCGAGGCTTCGTGTAGCTGGAAGTGAGGAAGTGCTGGGGAGGATAGTGGCGTGATTTTAGTATTGTGTCAGCTGGCGTTGGAGTTAGACGAGCACAAACGTACGTGGGGAACATCTACTGACTGACATAGCCATATAATATAGCTGACTTCCAGCGTTTTTAAAGTGTTCCTATATTATAACTTGATTTAGGACCTCTTTCATTTAGGACCTCATATATTTCAAGATTTCAGAGGCATTTTCGTTTAAATATAATTTTTTAAATTTGATGCGCCCGTGCTGTGATTATGTATCCAAAAATTAGTGCTTTAATAATTGTTAATGAAAATTATGAAAATATGTTGATATATACTTTTTTAATTTAAAACCATCTTGAGGGGTACCTAAATAAATAAAGAATACAAAAATTTAAGATCATTTTAAAAATAACAATAATATACAGGCAGTTTTATTTTAGGGCATGTCATACCCCGCCACATACTTGATGTAACATTTTTTCACCACACTCCCGCCGGGTTAAGGCAAATGTGTTTGTTGAATTAATTAACTTACGTAGTACTAATACTTTGCAGATGTAATTGGCCTACTAAGCCCCATTTGTCAAAATTAAGTGGATTCTCAAATAGTTTTTATTGAACATATTATTTTTAAACGCATTAATAATATTTGCTTAATCCTGCAACGATCAAACTAAATAAATAAATATCTTGGGACATTATTCACACAGCGCCATCTAGCCCCAAACTAAGCATTAGCTTGTGCTATGGGTGCCAGACAACGGATAAACATTACTTATATACTTTTTTTTTTGTAAATACAATACATATCATACATAGAAACACCCAGACCGATACAAACAGACATGTTCATGCACACAAATGTTTGTACCGTGCGGGGATCGAACCCGCGACCTTTGTTGTAATAGCCGACTTCTCGACCATTACACCAAATGGCACAAACAAGAAAATATTTAAGGTCTAACTCTAAATTCATCAAGAGATGGCGCTCAATGTCATTTAAATCACGGTGGCGTAGAATTTAACAAGACGCGTAAGATCATCATATTATTATACCTACCTGTGTTAATTTTCTAAACAGTAACCAAAAATCCTCCTTGTTATATTATTACTAGATAATTTTAACACAGCTCGAGTTTCTGATTACCAATCCATATTTGGCAAGCGTAGGTGCCCATTATGTCGACATAAACTTGATTTTTATTTCCCTAGTCTAATACGAACCATCGGTCAAAGTTCCGAAGTATTGTATATTATCATTATCACTGAAAATCTAGATCAATTATCCTGACATAAAGATATCAGACAATATCACATACGTTGATCAAAGCTCAAAGTGCAAAGCAATTAAGCCTATTTATATGTTCTATTATACATAATGTAAGTTAATACATTTTTGTTGACGAGAATATCCTTCTTAAAGGCAACGACAGCATTGACGTTTTCATCCTCTATTTGTATTCAATTTAATAAACCGATCAGCATTAAAATACCTCATATTACTCGCAACAAAATTAATGAACAATTTTCTCCAAAGGAATTCTTTTTGCTTACCACTTAGCGCCTTTCATTAATCCGGCTGACATACGAGCGGGATCCAATATGCGTATTTATCAGTATTTTTAAATAGTATCTTACCACTAGGCGCATCCGTTCGGACCGTTATGTCCTGGGATGTACGAATAAATTGATATGTAAGTGCCGATGGTCATAAACAGGGATGCACTTATTACTCTCACTCATAAGAGTTCCTAAACGTATACCCGGACTCCTATACTACCTAAAATGATACTCAGTCCTAACTGGTTTTGGTCTTGCTTAAATTAGGCGGTCTTGTACTGCGGCGAACTGCAAGACCAAGACCGAATTTGAGCAACACTGTTAGGTAGTTTCCTGTCCTATGCACCAGAGGTCGAAGTACTTTTCCCTTTTATGTCATGATTTAAACCTTTGTTGGTCTTATATCTG
Organism: Mecyna flavalis; assembly: GCA_949319885.1. Taxonomy (NCBI): domain Eukaryota; kingdom Metazoa; phylum Arthropoda; class Insecta; order Lepidoptera; family Crambidae; genus Mecyna; species Mecyna flavalis. The sequence goes on from OX439426.1 coordinate 17,989,793, forward strand.
GATGTCTATATTCATTAATTAAGTATGCCTATTTGTGGTGCTTTCGTTGGTTCTGATATCCTGAACACAAGGAATTACGCTACTTACTTTGGGGACAGATCAATATTATAATGTAATATTTTTAATAGTAAACTATTGACTCTATTTTGTAATTACGTATTTAGTTTATGCATCTTGAGTATAATTGCCTGATTTTATTTAAAGTTTGCTCAACACATATGGTGCCCTAATCACGTACGGTATTTAACCCTCGACTAACGAGGCGTGTAAGACCACATTGTTTTATTGTTTAGGAAATGACTTGAGGTAGGCGTTTAACCGCAACGGTCGTAAAGATAAAGACTTGGGCGAAGATACATGTATGTATGTATGAATGTTATACACAAATGTGAAAAGGTAACGCTCCTTAAAGAACAGCCTTACCGATGCCTACTAGTTTCTTATTTATTTCAGCTTGAAGAAACACATAAAAAAGGTTTGCCAGCTTAGGTAGAACCATGCAGCTGACATTTACTGTTTGGAAATAAAATGAGTGAGTAAATAGCTTTACTATTGTGCTTTTGTTTGAACTATATTTTAAAGTCGAAAAATAATGCCACTCCAAGATCCCACCCAGAATACTTCGGTCACAATTCAGTATTATAAATTTTTGAGCAGACTAAATGCTATGATAACGTTAAAGCACTACTATTCACCGAGCTATTGACTGCTCATTCATAAAATGCCACATCCATTCGCAAGTTCGTTCTTTGCCATCCCTTATCTGCCTCGCAAACCAGATTACCAAGATCTTTCTTATCCCTCCCTTAATTACGCCGGCCCTTCACCTGGTTGCCTATTGCTTTTATTTCGCTCCTCGTGGGAAAAACACAAGACACCTGGTTTGTGATGAGCCTACTTACACCTCTCATCGTTGAAATTGATATTTCGTCTTGTAGAACTATCGTAAATACGACCATTAGGTGTTATTATTCATAACCAAAATATTTTTTTTGAAATTTTCTATGTACCTTTCACAATTTCTGTTTTGAAAGTTATAGAAAATATATAATAGACAGCTGAATAGCATAATATATTTCATTAAAATTCGTTCCGTACTTTTGCCAAAGAATAATTGGATCATTTAATCGACATCAAATAAATACATACTGCTAAAAAAACAAATGTTGATACATTTGTTTATAATAAATAATAATTAAGTTGATAAAATGTCTCCGAGAAAAAATGGCTACATTTAATTAAAATTTACTATCATTCTTTCAAACATATTTTACTCATTAGGGTTAGTAACATGTTATAGTTACTACTGAAATATGAAAACGCATTACAGTTTCTTTATGATGAACCGTAAGCTTAAAATTTATCAATTGAATGGCTGTGTAGATAGCTACATACAAACTACTTCATAAACAAAGAAAATTATAACTAACCCGGCTTCTGAGTTAATGCAAACAAGTTTTAAAAAATATATATTATTTTCTGTATTAGGGACATTTAATCACTCCGTTTATAGTAAACTCGTATTTTTCAACGTATCTTGCACCTACAGCGAATAAATTATTAAAATATCTTTTCTATTTGCACACATTTTTCTACGATGCGTTTTACTGCCAATTATCTATTTTCTTTTAACACATCTGTTAAGCAATAGTTTCGTTTTCTGGAAGGTTGTAGTTTCAATGTCTTGTGTCTACTGTCTGGGTGTTTCTATGTATAATATGTATGTATTTACAAAAAAAAAGTATATAAGTAATGTTTATCCGTTGTCTGGCATCCATAGCACAAGCTAACGCTTAGTTTGGGGCTAGATGGCGCTGTGTGAATAATGTCCAGAGATATGTATTATTATAATATTACTTGGTACCTTTTTGTTGTCAGAAAAGGATCCTTTAAACACCGTACGAACAGCTATCGAAACCTGCGCCTGTATGTGGATCTAGGGCCTGAAGTACGGATGGCAGCAGATCAACCTACACTAATCTGTCAAAAAATCTCAATTGAAAGAGAACTATATGTGAAGTGATTTAAGCTGAAAATTGGTTGTAGAAATTTGGGTTGGGGTAGTCTGATGTGCTGGCGACTGTATTTTAGTACTATTATATATTCTGCGACTGATGATGACTTTCGTCCCGCTATCCACTTACCACAGATTATTAAATAGTTACTCAAACGGTTTTCTCTTCACACCAGAAAGAAACAAGCCCATGGGACGAGGTTTATCTAGGCGATACCCAGAAATGGATAGAAGGTATTTCCCTGCAGTAGTGCATCAATAGGTGGTCATTCCTAAAATGGCTTAATAAACCACTAGCCATTCCGTTAGCGTATCATAATTTTTCTTCAAGTATCATACATATATTTTAAAACATAGTTAAGATAGCGCACATTTTATATATAAATTTTCCAACTAATATATTCTGACGTCGCAAAAAATTGTTAATTAGAGCCCATAAATGCACATCTCGAAACAACAGTTGCACAAAGTAAATTACGACTAGTTTCTAAGTCAGGTGGCCATTAACCGCGGTGATAGCTGGACAAGGTGGCGTACGCGCAGATCCCGTTTGCTCATGTATGAGCGTCGTTTGCTCATGTATGAGCGTTTGTCCGGTTGTTAGCGGCCGGAACTGCAGATGGCGCGCATATCCGGTGTCATCGAGGCTCGATTGACAGCCGTCATTGATAGGTTGCGGTGCGGGCTTTGTAAAAAGCGGAGCAAGTGAAATTTAAATATATTTACAGAACGATGAAACGGGTGTTGAGGAAGTTTGGATTTGGCCAGCCATTAGGGACTGGCTCGTCGTGTGTTCAGGACTTGAAATGATTTCTGGACTCTTCCATAATTTCGGGGCTCTTTAAAGAAATCTTTATAAGGATCCAAAAACAATATTTCGGCTGTGTAAAATTATTTGATAGATGGATGAAATACAGAATATAACAAATGTATAAAAATTTTATTCAACAACCTTGTTATTTGTGATTTAAATTAAAAAAATGCTAAAATTTAACACTTCTAAATCAACCAATTGGACTCATATTATATGCTTTGATTAAGCGTTTTTATCCTTAACTTGAACATGGGTATGAACTCATATTAATAAATGAGTTATAATTATTAATAAATTACACTTTGTCTGTACATTGAACAATCAAATTAAATATATATAAACTATCCTCAATCGCTCCCGCTTATTCCCATTACTCTGTTCAATGGCCCATCTCGATTAACTAGAGTCATGCGCAAGCGCACAGGCAAATAGACGAAAAAGGCGCTTAAAGCTAATAACACATAGGTGTCTCCAGCCGCCTACCAGTATGGCGACTGGGAACACCTGTCACACGCACTCATAACATCCGGTGTAGTCCAGGAGCTAATATCCTTGTGTTCCCTTTGGTGTTAAAAATGTCCATGGGCGACGGTGATGACTTACTGTCTGGTGATCCGTTTGCTCGTTTGCCTCGTTTTATTACAAAAAAGAGCTAATGATTTATTATTTTTACCACCTTTAAAAAAAAAAATTCGGTCTCCTTGGTCAAGACAAAAGTTTTTAATGTGTGTTCGTTGCCTGTTCTATGCGCCGCATAAGAAAGCTCAGGTTCACTCAAAAGGCAATGAAGAGGGCTTTGCTTGAAGTCTTCTTGCGTGATCGCATCGTATTGAGATTCGTAGGAGAACCAAGTACACCGATATTGCCCGAGGAATTGAGATACTTAAGCGGCAATGGGTCGAGCACATTGTAAGGCGGACTGACGAGTGGTGTACACGGGAAGACCAGCCGTGGTGGGTCTCCCTCAAGGTGGACTGATGATCTCAAAATCCACTGAATGGAGTTTTAATGGACTGGCGATCCTTGGAGAAGTCTATGTTCAGCAAAGGACGTCGTTCGGCGAAGATTACAAGATTTCTCGCCGAAGGAGCCGGTGTCTGCCATAAGGCGATTAAACTTAAAAAACTATGCAGTTTAAAACGCTCAGCAATTTCTCCAGTATAGTAATACGAAACCGTAAAGATCAGTTTGAAATCTGAATACTATCTCTCTGACTAGTTTTCTTCGGCGGGCTGTATGGAAGCTGCTGGGCGATAGCAAACAAATTAATCTGAATATCGTTTCGGAATTAACTTAATTGTGAAATACGAGATGGTACTTTTTAATTAGTTTCGTATTTATTTTACGCGGTTATTTTAACGTGTCCCAGGCACGAAATACATGGGTTTTCTAGGGAATAATTAATAGTAATAATTATTTCTGATAAAATTGGATACTTCGTGACTAGAATACATTTAAAAAAAAACTTTATATTTATATGTAAGCCTACGTTATATTTCTTTTTTGCAGAATAGAAACCCTTTTCATAAAAAAAGAGTTAAATAAATATTTTTAGTAGGGACCTTACCTTGCCTGCTGCAATGCGTGGTGCAGAACCACGTGCGTGCCTTATCCGAAACGTTTATTCGGATAATGATATCAGTCAGGTGGCTGTGAATAGGGTTGCAAATGCGGCAATAAATCTGTAGTAGAAAATATACCTTTACTGGTATCAAACTAAACCAAAAGTAGCCCATGCGTCTCACAGTCATACAAGTCATGTCTGAGGATCACCTAACTTCTCGGGCAGTCCTCCTTAGGTGCAAAGGAGACCGAAACGATTACATACAATCTTGGGCCTGTATGTAATAACATGTAAATGGTGTGAATAAATAGATTGAAACTCATTGGTCCTTTACTGAAAATTCTGTTAGTTTATACAATCTGAAAGCTGAGATAATCGAGGTTTAGGTGGTAAAAGTGAGGTGGTTAAAAAAGTGGTAAAAATACCTGTCCAGAGTGAAAGCAAGCGTCGTTCAAGTTAGGCAGGATCAGAAAACACAAAAACAAAGCAATGGTTGTTAAAAATTAATAGAAATCGGAAATAAACACTTAAAACGCAACGAAAAACACAAAATCACAGACCAAGTAGTACTGTCACTGTCAAATTACTCTTTGATTTCAAGTCAACGTCATGCGTCAGTCCAGTCACAGATTAATCATAAACTATAATCGATTTTAATCGATAACCATTTTTATCTTATTTTTTATGTTTTTTTTAATGCAAATATGTCTATTTATGTACAACACAATGCATTTTATTTCTTTTTTGAGTTATTTATCTAGTATATTGTTTTCTTTTTTAATTGTGTTAACTAATAATTCTACATAATCGATTAATCGACAATCTAATATGTATTTTTATTTTTTTTAATATATCTTCGCTTCCAGATTGAGAATCATGCTGATTTTTGATATTTTAGCATAAATAAATATGACCATTTTTTTAGACCATACCTCAAGTTATTACATTTTGGCCCACGATTTTCCATCTCCTTTTGGCCAACTGCATCAGACTGGGATAACCATAGATAAATAAGCCACCCTCTTTAGGCGTAAAGGGTAAACTGGGGGAGTTTAGTAGGCTTGTCATGAGTCCCAACTGTCCCACACACAGCTACGGGTCTCTCTAGCCTGTGAAAAGGAAATAAAAACATAAAAGCGTTCGTCCCACTGCTTACTAAAATACTCCGGTTTCCCCTTCTCACCTTAAGAGGGATGAGCCTTTGCGCCTTATAACTATTGACCAGCCCATCCACAAGCGTTCATGTGATCAGCAATTTAAGGGTTGAATTTGGCTGAGAATAATGTATTATAGATACATGTTTCTCAGCCAAATTCAACCCTAAAATACGCTCGTACATGACAAATCTTGTCAATGGTATACATTAGCGTGTATTAGAAAGGTAGGGTTGGCCTGACATTTGGTACATGAGTTCCATTTCGATATTAGTTAGGTGTCACGCCTAAATTCGAATGTAAACCATTTTGACTAAGGCTGATTCGTATTTAATGTTGTAAACATGCAGTCGAAATGTTGATGTAGGTCATTCGCAATTTTGAATTATTGTTAGTAGAAGTACTTATTTCTATATATACTTACTCCGATGTTTATTACTTATATAATAAAAATAATTTTAACTATTCACCGACCAATTACCCACAACTTGAAAGTTTGTAAAGATTAAAAAAAATAGTTTAAAAAACTAAAAAACCCGCTTTTAGCACGCACTAGAAATTACAAAATAATTCGGACATTTAGTTTGATGACTGCGTGGAGCGTTTATCTAATCTTTACTCTTTTTGGACCAAACGTTTCAAGCTTTCTTTCATAAGATTTGGCAAAGGGAAAACTCTTAAGTCATTAAACCCAAGGCCCCGAAATCATTCCCTGGTACTTAAATTACTAAACTATCAAAGCGTAGAATGAAAGTGACGTCCTAAATCCAAAAATAAAGAAAGTCGATACTTCATTATTATTTTAAAGGTGTTATCTTTAGAGTCAATGACCTTATCCTTCGAATCAAAACGAACAGTATAGCACTTTCTGCAATCACAAAAACAGAATCTGCGAACAAGTTCTGGGCCAACGAAACAGTTTGACATTTAGCCCATCTTTTTTCTTTTACTCCGGAGAAATGATCGTGGGCTATTTCCTCCGGTCTCGAGAAATGCGGCCTTGGCAGGACATCGAACCTGCACTCAGTGCCGCCACAACGAAGTTAAGAACAGTGAAAATGTTTAGGGTGATTGTTTTCTTGGTAGTGGCGACAGAGTGGCCACAATAAATTGAACTTTATTCCATTGTAATACGAAAAGCAAGGTTTTTCCGGTGATATACTGGTTATTGGATTAAAGTATCAATCGGTGCCAGCCAACCTTCTTTTTTGGGGAGGGGAATGCATTTACTCCGTAACTCGGCTAGGGTAGACCACCGTGTGTAAGACTCACAAGAATACCCACTAAACCCCCCCGCGCTGCTGCATCGCCGTCGGCAGCGTCCCTGGGCCTTGCACACGCTACTACCAGGGACGCTGCAGGGCGACGAAGTAATACATTATCACAATCTATTAGCTCCGAAGGAAAATTCGGCCTTCTTAGGTCAGTTCTTATATCAGTAGAAAGTTATGCTGTGTCATTCACTATTCAAATGTCATTTTACAGACTTTAGGTCGATGGTTGAAACCTCAACGTACACTTTTTCTGTTTTTACCACTAAAGTTGAGTCATTTTAATAGGTAACATTTGACAATTCATTTAAAATTCAACAAAGTAACCTTGTAACGGCGGGCTTGTCAAATTGCACTAGTTCCCCTAAAAACTGACAGAAGGCATGAGGCAGTCGCTCTATTGTAATAACTGGACTTGCCAAATCATGAGTCCAGGTGTAAGCGACTCTGTTGATCTGCTCTGACTGATCTTAAGAAAATCCTATAGTCTTTCAACGACTAACTGTCGATTCGGACAAAGACTTTCAATATAGGATTTTTTTACTGTTTTTTTTTTTAATTTTTACTTGCATTGTTTACAATGCCAGTAAAAATTGCGCGCAGTCACCAGAAGACTCAGGTTCGAGAATGAAAAAGAAAGTGAGTCAATCCGATGTTACTATACTGTTTGCATTTTTACTGCAACACAACATGGTTCACTTTTTCAACGCGAATGTTGAGAATTATCTCGGCAAAGAACGGGATGGTCAAATTAAATGCAACTGCATAAAATGTTAACCTGATGTTTGCGGTTTTTGTATTGGTGCTGTGAAAATAATGGTAATTGTCGACGATGTATACCACAATCCCAATTAATAAAACTATCAAAATTATTATAATTATTAAAAAATTATCGATTTATTTTATCTTATAGTTGAACTATAGAAAACAAAATTGTCGAGCCATTTGGTGTAATGGTTGAGAAGTTCGTTATTACACCAAGAGGTCGCGGGTTCAACCCGCACGGTACAAACATTAGTACCATATTTTATATTACAAATCACTGCATGGGATCGTTTTAAAAAAAAAAAAAAACAAAGCTTCAAGACAGAACATAGATACGAGGTACAAAACCTAACAATATTAATTATATTTTACTACCTATTAGACTCATAATTATATTATTATTTCATTTATAAGAGTTCAAAAAAGTGATTTATTGGTAATAATGAATATTTTAATTACAAAAATTTAATTGAAGTAATAACATTACTATGGTACAAAACGAAAAAAGCTATCGATAAATATAATAAAAGCCATAAAATAAGTCAATTATAACTTTGCACTACTTGTCTTCAAGGACCATAAAGGACATTATTAAAACTTCGCAACTGGCAGTTACCTGTTGCACATCCATCTTAAAACACTTTACTCATAGGGAAGGAAAGAGCAGCCGATAATAAATTTAAAAACTTTTATTGACAATGCGTAAAATAGTGTTGTTGTTGAATTGTTTTAACCTTCAAACGGTAGCAAGTTCATTTCTGATCATAAAAATTATATTTATTAATATTTAATTTAAGTGAATTGCGTTTAAAAACAGATTGGTTTATTTTTATCTACGTGTTGATAATATCTTAAAGCATGGCCTTTTTTATCGACTACTCCTACTTTTATACTGTATTTCTACATGAAATATCGTAAAAATTCACAAGTTGAAGTGAAACACGATACTAAATAATAAATACCTTGGCAGAAAATTTACATAACGCTTTCAGATTTTTTTTTAACGTAAATATTTTTCAATGTTTGTAAAATATTTTTCTAAACACAGACAGATCCGAGACAGAGATATTAAAATAGGATAACCGCAGGAATATCATATTATTTTTTCATACTAATAAGAGCAGTGTCACAGAGGCCACAATCAATCTCTTTGAAAGTTTATGCTTGAACAAAAAAATATTTAAATCCTGAACATTATCCATGCTAACAAAGTAAGGGTACTTTAGACCATACATGACCTCTGAAAGGTTAAAAGCACAGGTGCGCAATATCATGCGCGCGTGCGTCTAACGCGTGTTAGAACTAAAAATAAGATAGCAGATGCTCGACTTAGCAAAGGTCAATACTTAATTTGCATTAAGTTAACATGTTTAATTACGTTATATTTATTTTGTACTTAAACTATCACCCTGATAGGCGCTTGCGCCGATGAATTATAGGTGGGTGATAGAATTTTATTAAAGAATCATTTTACTTAACGCCTCATTGTCTAGTGGCTGCATCGAACGGAACTGATTTCAATATTTTTTTTACATCATTATTGCCACCTTTTGGTGAACTGCCACAGCGGTTACCAGTGAGAAATATTTAAACAGGAATCTTCACTCAATGTGCTGCCATGTTGTAGGCTTTTCTGATCTAAGAAAGAGCATATTTTGATTCTATGTGCGTGTAAAAATATATTTGACGTACACTGCAACCTTTGCAAATCTGTGAAATTCCTGCAACCAATTTTCAGCGTAATGCCCATCGCATAGAGTTCTATTTCAAGTGAGACTTTTTGACAGACTTGTACAGGTTGATCCGTGGCTCACTGTACAATAAAATGTGCTGAATTACTTTTTTATTTTATTTCATTAGTATCGCCGCATTTATTATTGAAATCATTATTTCAAACTACCGATATTCAGTAACATAGTCCAAATTGATATTTGCAATCCATATAAGTGCATTTGCATCTAATTAATCATGTTCTGGTGTTCCGACAAAGAATGTTAGTATGAATCTAGCTAATATTATATTAGTGGCAGTTTGCTGTCAAATCAGATTAAGATGAAATAATTGTCAAACTAGTAATTTGCCTTTGATACAGTTGATTAAGATCCAATGATAAAAAGTATAAAAGTTGGCAATTTCAAGCGATTGGTGTCGCCAAGTGGCGCCCTCATTGAATAAAAAATCACATTATAGGCATACCACATTTGGTGAACATAGTATATTCACCATTTTTTATAGTGTAGAAATCCTTTATGGATACCCCAGCAGCTTGGGGGAGCAGCTTAGGTTACGTCAATTTTGCCCTTTATTAGGGCTTACTGACTAAAACTCCACAGGCTGGTGGGCCGGTCGCTCTATGCAGAGATTCACACAATTGCCCCCTACCAGCTGCGCTCAGCCGCTTTAGTGCAGCGCTCCTCAGGGTAAGCCATGGCCTCCCCCATTTTCTCATGACGTTCGGCAATGTGAGGCCACCCTACACTGCCAACATACTCTGAGATGCTTGAAAAGTACGAAGGTTCCTCACCCTTCGCACCAACCTACCTAGGTTCCCCGTTTGGGGATTCTTTCCCCACGCCGGGGAGTACGGTGGAAGTACTCTAAGGCCCCCATCCACATAGTATGTTCATAAAACGAGGTATGACGAACAAAAACCCCAGCTATGACTATGTTCGAAAAATCCAGTACTATTCGATCAGGGAATTGAACTTCTAAACCAATAGAGTTCGGTATTTGATTAAACATCTTGGGTAGTAGACTAGTGCTCTATACGATGTTAAACACACAATTATTATTCTTAAATTGCTCTTAAATCATATGCGATATTTAATAATCAGCCAGTAATATCAAATTCGCAGATAATATTAGGCATTTTCTATGCAATCTGGTATAAGCAAATATGTTTTTAAATGTCACTTGCAAGATTACTTTGGAAGGGTGATGACCTAGAAGTACAAGAAGGTACTTAATGAGAACTAGCGTTAGGTCTCAACCTACTATTATTTATGTTGAACAGGACATTTTTTGTGTATAACGTGGTCATGTGTGTTATGTCCAATATACTCCAAACTTATTAATCCACCGATTTTATGGTAGTAGTAAAGAGTAGGTATATCAAAAATCGAGAGGGTGAATTTTAAGATATAGGTATCTAATTTTTAAGAAAATTAGATGTCTCCAACGTGTTGACAACAACATCAGCATTTCCTCCGAAAAAGAAATGAATTTTCAGTTTTTTGAATTCGACGATAAATTGCGTTTAACAGTCGAGGACGGAATCCCAAGATCACAACACGACTCTAGTTCCGACTTCCAGAGGGGAAAAAATGACTCCTTCTTTAAAATAGGTATACGGTCAGCAGAACCTCTTAAGTCTCAATTGTACGAGTAATTTAAGTATATTTTTGAAGACAATTGGCCACGGGTAGCAGTGCAAATGGGGCATGGGAGCCAAACAAGTATATATATTATTATTCTCGTATATTTTTTTATCTACATCCATACCATAATATGTCTATTTTATAGTCAGGAGCGATGAGCAAACGCCCTACATTTAGATATAAGTATCTGTGGCTGCATCGTAATGTTTACATTTTAGTATCGGTAACCGATACTTAAATTACGTTCAAATTTCGAACGTCTTCTTAAAAAGTAAAAATTAATGGATTTGAAGCTAACATATGTAAGCAAAACATCTTGATGTATTTTCAAAGGTACCAGGAGAGCATAACCGCAGCGTAACTATTCATTAAATCAAAGAGTTTGAAAGACGCGTGCTAGCCTAGCTTCTTGTTCTTCTCTGCTCTCCTGGTACTACGGATTATATTCCACGCGGTTTCACATCGATCCTGACTTTAAAATAGACATTTATCGTATGAATGAAGATAAAGTTATGTATGTGACTGTACATAATTAGGCATTAAAATACTCATGTGATCCTTTTATGAAAAAACCACATTCGTATTTTAATGACCCTCATTATGCAACAGTCACATAAATAACTATTTAGGTCTACCAGATCTGATAATAAGGAGCCACCATACCCAAATCCATTCATTATGGAACAATATCGCATAGGTCTCTCTGATCATCGAGCCTTTAATTCCAAGGTCCTACATTATTATTGCCGGAACACACTCCGACCGAGTTATTTTATGGCAATTTCACATTGTTTTACCATAATAAGAATGGTCACGTTACATGCATGCATATTATGCATACATTTAATACGTAATAAAAACTAGATAAAAATAGATTTTAGTTCTAGTTATGGCGAGTAACATGTGTCGTAGCTGTTTTAGGAAGAAATGTATATAATTATACTATGCGTTGAAAACAATACTATTTGTATACTAGTTTTTTGTATTATGGTAACAGGTATTCCTATTTTATAGGCCCTGTCATCTAAACTAGCCTGATACCTACTAACATTCATCAGGCAATATGAATTTTCCTTAACTCATTTCGTTTTTTAGTAATATAAATGGATAAAGTCGTAAGACACTATACATAATTATGTGTTTTGCAAAGTATTTTTAACCTTTTAATAAATCAGTTAAATGTTTGGGTGTACGAGTAGGTATGTCTGTACGTACAGGTCCGAAAATATTTTATAATTTTGCTATACACTAGTCTTTTGCCCGCGGCTTCACCCGCGTGTATATTATCTTGCAGGAATGTAATAATTTTACAGTTTAAAAACATAGCAAAAATCACGGCGACACGTTGATTTGAAAGAAAGACAAACAAAACCACTTCTATTTTTGATATCCAATGGAAACTGATAATAATTATCACGGGATAAATAAGAGTTTGTCCTTTTTCAAAGTCTAATCTATTTCTGTACCAAAGGACCATGCAAAACAGCGTCCCCACCCACCAACAGATTTCAAACGTATTTCTGTCAATACCTCTTGCCGTACTTATCTTTTTTTGTATGACGACATCCGCCGTAGGAATGGGGATTTCACGCAAATCGAATTTGAATGTTGTATTTTCCAAGTATTTTTTTGACACAATTAATTGTGTAAATAATGTGCAGGCGATCAAGAGTAACCCCCCTGGTCTAAATAAAAGTGTTAAATCAAAATGTAATCTCAAAAAATATTGTACAGTCGAGTCTACTTGAAGCTAGAAGCGCAATTCTGAATCTTAGGCGTGCGGCATAAGCACGGTTTTATTTCTTTTAAATACCCCGTCAATTTTTTTATTAAAAATGGTTATAATTGTCTTTTTAAGAAATGTCATAATAATATTGAAACTAGTGCCAAGTCTGTTGGTGGGTGGGGACAGAAGAGCCCATACAATTTCTTGCGTTGTCCTTTGACAATTTGCGAATTTAAGAATTTGACAATTTGCGAATTTGACCGTTTGCGACCGCTTGAAAATATGCGAGTTTGACAATGTGCGAGTTTGACAATGTGCGCCTAAACGATTTGATTGGCTATCAGCATAAATTACAAAACTGTTTCCTTATCACTCTTGTAGCTTTTCTAGTTTGTCTAATACTTCGACATTTTTCTACTGACAACGGATTGATAGATTTATTGGTTTAATTTATTGTGACAGGCATTACTCGGCCATTGCAATATTTCATAGCTGATACTAATCGCGTATTAAACGCAAAAATATAATGAATAAAATCACAATCAGCGTAATCAGATAAGTTTTTATTTAATTTTACGGCGACAGGGCTTTTAAGTTTCCTCAATGCCCGCATTGAAATATTGTTATGAAGTTAATTAAAATCGTTAAAGAGAAGAATGTTATTTTTATGTACCTACTTATACATACGAGTATTTTCATCGATAAACTGTGATTTTTATCACTTTAGAATGTATGCTTATTGTGGTAAATTTAAGGTGCATTTATATTTATTTATGTATATATATTTTTAATAAAAAAATATATCTCCGGACTTAATGACGTCAACGTCGCATTATTTTGTCAGTATGTGTGTCAGTCATCACTGTCGCGTAACGCAACTCCAAAACGTATATTATCCTAATAGCATTTGAACCAGACAGTACAATAATTTTTGGGAGCTGGCGAATAAATCCTAAAAAAAATATCGCATTCTTACGGGATAACGTACAGTCCACGCGAGCGAAGCCGCAGACGGAAGGCTATGGTACATAAAAATTCATGTTTATCTAACAATGTATAACAACCAGCACCCGAAGGAAAGAATGCGGTCGTTCCAAAGCATGTAATAAATTAAGTAGATTCGCTTGTTTCTATGCCAAATGTCTTGCTGACACAATGTCAGAAGACAATCGCATAGCTCGCCTGCGTTTGCGCAGAACAATAGGACCAAGCCTATCGCTGTGTACATAGTTTTAATTTGTAGGGTTGGCAGAAACCGTTTTTTTTTTAAATCAAGTGTGATACATGATGGTAACAGATCTCTACCGTTAATGCACACTTGCGACTAGTTTCTCAGATCATAAATACTTTATACAAGTTTACATGAATAAAGAAAACGTTTTAAAATTAAAAAAAGATGTATTGCCTGCTGCCAAGAAAATATAAGAGGGAAGGTGAAAGGCTATGAGAACATGGGAAGAAGGGAAGGGAAAGAAACCCTTGTTTAAAAGGGTGGCACCTACTTCCCATGTCAAGTCGGCCTATTTCGACTGACGCACTAGAACTGTCGGCATCATAGCTCTACCACACTAATAAAAAGTTCGAAGAAATTGGAGAAATAAGAATAAAATACCAAGTCATTCCATTTAATGCCAAGCAAAAATAAAAAAGCTTCTTGTTTAATTACTAGCTACAGCCTCGATGGGAGTTGATCCCACGACCCCTCATCGACAACCCTGCAAATCCTAATCTGGGTATAATGTCACCGGCCCATTATATTCAAACAAACGCAGGGCAGTGTCAATCACGACGCGTTGTGACCGAACACCAGATCCAATCAAAGTTTAACACACAACATAATTACGTACAGAAGGTCCAATTTGAATGCGTAAAGACACACATTTCTGACACAAATTCACTTCGTATGTACAAAATATTTGACGAATCAGGAGCAAAATCTGCTGATAGATGTTGCTTTACAATGGTGTTCAGCGAAATAACCATTGATTTATAAAACGAGGTCTTCCAGTCGAATGAGCCGCTCTAGGGATGTAAGAAGAGCACAGTAAAGGACGATGACAGAGTTTCTATGAAATCTGGTCCCACCTCCAATAGCTATATGTGTTACATCGCTGGATAGGTATTTTTGAGCTGAATAAAAGTTACTATGGCGCCAAGTTCCAAATCTTAGTCCGTTCAGAGTTATTCTTTATTAAACATTGTAGTTTTAGCAGCAACCAATTAATAATATTTACTTGCTTTTCTGTACTATATGCATGTTATGTAAATACCAACATACAGATCATTGAATTAAAAACCTTTTTATCGGTCTCACTCGCACAGTCCCAAAACCTGAAGGGTACCATAGCGGGACTTTTTGGTAGGTATTTCGCGAGGATGCCATACCGGTACAGTACCATAGCGGAACTAACCCGCACTCATTAGGTAGGTATTAACAGGACAATGAAACTGGTTAGCGGTACGGACGACGGCGTTAAATAAATGTTTATTAATAAAATATTTTAACATTGTTTTATTTTATAAAAAAGCACTTCTTTGTTAACGATAACATCTGTTTAAGATTATCATTTTGTAAAAAAAAACGTTTAATATTTTTTTTGGATCCTGTAAAACTACTATGTTTAAAAAAAGAATAACTCTGAACGGACTAAGATTTGGAACTTGGCGCCATAGTAACTTTTATTCAGCTCAAAAATACCTATCCAGTGATATAACACACATAGCTATTGGAGGTGGGACCAGAATTGGCATCCTCCTTTGTGCTATGTTTTTGTCGTTGCGTGTGAGTTTCACCTTCCTGGTATAAAGAAAAACACCATGGGCTTTTAATTACTTCACATCACATAATTCACATATCACTACTCTGAGTTTATTTGTTCAGGTATAAATACCAAAATCGATGAAGATTTTATGGTAAAATGGTATATATATCTTTTACGAAGCGTACTTTTTTATTGATATTTTTTTAACTCTAATAATAAATTTCACTTTTGCGGGTATGACCAATCTCATCTATCAAACTGTCAGTAATGTTATCGTTTAGTGCAGATAACTTCTTACTTAGAAATAATACCAATTTTAACTTATATTCAATAAGTTGTATTGATTATTTTTGCTCCATCTGTACTTTATAGTTTACTTAATCATTGAAGTTTCCACAATAAGGTTATTTTATTGCCGCTTATCGAAACAATGTTCACGCCACGTTTAAAATATGTGGAAATAATTCCTTAACTAGGCATCAGATAATCGAAGCCTGGCTTCGGAATGAATCAGTCTTGAAATCTATCTTTCTGTTAATTTATGCATGACTTGAACTATCAGGCTTCGGTGAGATAACTTTAGTTTATTAGTACATCATTGATGAAGTATAAAAGTTAAAGAAGAACGGCAAAATTGGGCCTGATTTTAGGTGTTCGTTACACAATTCAAAATATATTTAATATTCGTTACAATTTTTTTAATACTTATTTACAATTTTATTATATTTTTTTACCAAGGGATAAAAAATTTATCTAATAAATGAAAATACTATTGTTTTTGTAGTGCATCCGGTGTGTTGTGTCCATAGTGCATAATATGTCCGGTAGAATATCGTAGAATAATAATAATGTTGCTAGTTAAGATACTTAAATACTGGTTGTCCCATTAGATCCCATATGTACAAATGACAGCTTAGAATAGAGGCACGGTTTTTTTTCTGAAAACATTATGGCAACAGAAAAGTAAAAAAAAATCAAATGTCAAACAACGTTTGTCAATCATTAGTTTCTGTTTGTTTTGATTTTCATAAGTTCATAAGTGAATCCTATTTCTTTGGTGTTATTGTTCGAATGCTTGGTTTATATTATTGACATCTTTCGCTACGTTTAAAGGACGGTTTCAGCAAAAACAAACGACCTAAGCTTTTCTCACAACGGACCCAGTGAACTCGACAATTGGGGTTATTTTGTGGAAATCAAAATCATCCTATAACTTTATTTTCCCATGGAGGGGGATCTATAAATTGTAGTGTATTTGAAATAATACTTTATTCTCTACATCATAAGAGTAAATACGTAAGTGTAATCCTAAAAAAATCTAGGCCCAACTTTCTATGGAATTTCGCCCGACTCCTTTACTTATATCAGACAACATCACATACTCGTAATATACATATGAACATACAAGTAGGTATATACCTTAACTTGAGGTGGATTGTCAATCTACTTTTTTAACATGAAATGTATCTAAACCTATGATTGTACTTCATCGCCATTATTTTACATGCGTTTGGCCCTTATATTTTGAGTATGTACAAAGGTACAACATTTTTACGTCATCTTAGTAGAGACAGATCCCATTAGAAAAAAATGTCAAAAGTTTTGCATTAATTGACGGAATGATATCCCTAGTTGTGAGGATTTTCAGACCATGACCAATTTACAAACCTCTATGATTCACACACAGATAAGGCGTCAGCAAAAAACACGAAATCACAAAACACCTTAATCATTGTTAACCCTTACTAAGGCAGTGGTCAAATAGTCATACTATACACTGCCTACTGCCTTAGTAAGGGTTAACAATAATTAAACCTTATGTAGTTGTGATACCGATTTAGTTTTGGTCACCGATCAGGGTATAACTCTGCTAATCGTTTCTTATCATTAGACGCAGCTGCTAGGAAAAGAATTAGGGCAGCGATAGTGACGAGGAAGGAAATATCAAACACAATTTTTATGGGTTTACCGCACTCATTTGTCCAATTTCAGACATACGAGTAAATATTAATATTAACCTCATTGTATTTTTCGATCGAGTCATGAATTGACATATCTCAATATGAATTAATTAAATTATGTAACTTAAAATAAAGTGCATTTTACAATTTACACATTATTTAAATGGTTCTTTTTCAGTCGAGTCGTAGGTCCTTTTTAGGTTCACTGTTGAAATTGATCTTCCATAATACTTAATAATAGTGCCAAAGCTATTACCAGTGTTTACCATTGTCAATAAAATCAAATGCTCTAAGATCAGCAAAATCATCAGTGTGGCGGTCAATTAAAATAGCATAATGACAAATAGAAAAGTTCATCAGTCAATTAGATCAAGAGTGAACAGCCGATTTAGTAACAGAACTCGTATCCATAACATTTCTAATGATCTAAAACGGACCACAGACAACTAGAGATGTTCATTCACTGCGTCTATATGACCCCATTCCGTGGCATTGCGGTTGGCGTTACGACACGCGGTCGTCAAATTAGGCCACATGTACAGTGCGCAAGCATACTAACCTACCCTAATCTGTCAAATTTACACAACCAATTTACAGCTTAATGTCTATCGCAGAGATTTCTGTTTCGATTGGGGCGTTTAGACAGATTTGGGTTGTATGATGTGCTGCTTACTGTACACAATACGTATGGTCATCTGTTTCTTTATGACGTCAGTGCAGTTTGGGCGGCTTTGTTTAAAGCAATTTTTATGGTAACTTCAGTTGGCAGATAGGTACCTACCTATAACACAGTACAGAGTTCACCTGATGGAAAGCGTCCACTGCTGCCTATGAAATTTAAAGAAACTTCGTGAAATATTGCTCAATGAACTTCATTCATGCCTAGTGTGGGATTCGACCCCACTACCCCTTTCGCTTACGGCAGGGTTATGAGCCAAACGCGCCATTGAGCTAGTTCGTAACTTTACGATAAAAATTGTCTTCTTTACGAAACTTCTTCTTTTTCAAAATAAGAAGGACTTTCTCAAATAAAATGTATTTTTTTAAACGTCAATCGTTTAAGTTATTGATTTTTTTTAATTTCAGGCAGATCCAGCGTCCACTTAAAAGAAAAAAAAACTGTATCGCAATGTGACATTCAAAAAATAAATAAATATTTCACACTCTTCAGTACAATTTTAGTTATTTTTGAAGTCGTTGTCAGTAAGCAACACCGTCATAAATATTATCACTCAATTTAGGCCCCTAAGCCATCTTTCATAAATATTCTAACAATATAGATAAAAAATCCGCGTAAATTATCACAATTTACACTGAGTACTGTAACAGTGGTTCTTTCATTCGCTTACACATGAGCCATTACATTATGTACTATCAACAGTCATATGTATTAGTGTGAGTGATTTCTCAAGACTATGTTCATATGTGCACGTGTGTGTGAGAATAGAGGGCCATTATACTACAGGATATGAGTGAATATGCCTTCCCCTTGGTAAATAGAGCATTAGATAGTAGATAGTATGCGTTTGTATAGTTTCACTCAAGTATTTTTTTTTATGTCAGTTGCGGCAAACGAGCCAGCGGGTCGCCTCATGGTAAGCAATCACCGCAGCCCATGGACATCTGCAACACCATAGGGATCGCTGATGCGTTGCCGGCCTATGGGAGTATGGGGATTGTGGGCCTCAGGCACTCTCACAAACCAGACGAAACACAAAGCCGGCCCATTCATACTGTAAAACAGCATGGCTCTACCACTACAAAATAAGAAAGAAAATAAAACAGGAAACGTATCACCTTATTGTAGGATTACCGTTGTCCCTGTCACAAACATTTGCAACAAGATAGTAAACGTCTGTAGGTTAGAAAAAAACAAACACATCGGCGATAACAAGGTCGTCTGATAACTGATAGCTTTTCGGCAAAAAATTGTGTTTTGTGGTTGGCAGGATCAATTTACTCTTTGGGTCACATTGGTTATTCATACTGGTCTTACAACTACAGATAATCAAAAATGTAGTATTTGTTACAGCTTTTTAAAGAAGCGGTATTAACGATATTTTGGCATTATCATTACCCCTTTTATGGCACAGTGACTTGCTGTTGTAGGTCGCCCTTTAAGGCCTCGGCCTCGAATTCCGCGGCAGCGGGGCGGGAGCGGCAGAGACTAGATGTTTTGTATTGAATCCCATAGACCCGTTCTCGAATACTGCGGAGCGGGAGCGGGAGCGGCACCGCACGCACCATCATTGTAACGATAACTTGATTTCAAGGATGGAGGCCTTTGCCCTGCAGTGGGAGAGTAAATAGGCTGATACTAATCGATTATTTGGGGCCCGTTTTGTATCATCGATTGTATCGATGCACTAGGAATTGTTCGGCAACACTAATAGTGTATAAATGTACATATAGGTAGTGCAGAATATTCTTTGTCCATTCGTCCGCGATGTCGACGCCCTCTATCTCCTAACACAAATGTCAGAAGCGGTCAATCCTACCTTATATAAATGCAGATTTAATTAAAACTTGACAGTTGTTGTATTTTTGAAAATAATTTAATTTAACATCTGACTTCTGCTTACGTTTTGTTTCTTTTATGAATGTTATTTGTGAAATGTGCATTTGAATATTATTAATAATGGCAGTTTACTGAGGATCGAGCAAAGTGGAGACTTGGAGAGCAGTAAGAGATGCTTATGTCCAGCAGTGGACGCGATCGCTAGATTATGTCATGTTCCAATTTAGTAATAAATCTTTAGACATTATTCACACAGCGCCATCTAGCCCCAAACTAAGCATTAGCTTGTGCTATTAGTTATGGCTAATGTTGGAGAGTTTGTTGTCCATTCTGAGCGCTAGAGAAAAGAAATAATTTTATTTTATAAAAAAAAGGTGGCGAACGAGCAAACAGCAAGAAGCATTGCATATAATTATGTAAGTTGCCGGCTCAGTTTTCCTTACCAAAGTCCCAAAGATGTAGACTAAACTACCAAATTTCATTAAATTCGGTTTAGTGGTTTGGCCATGTAAACATAACAGACAGACAGGAGGTAATTTTGCATGTATAGTATTAGTATGGATAGTATAACAAGTATGTAAACTAACTAGGTATGTTGTTTGGGCACTCGACCTTACCACGCCCTATCTCCAATTAACTTGGGTCTTTGCCCCGCAGACCGACTGACTTTCAAACGTTCGGGGCAATGTGAAATATTTCACAATTTATTTTACTTTTTATAACGACAATACGAATTATTTACTCGTTTTTTGTCATCGCAACTTATGGTTATACAATTGTTTTTTGTTACACTGTGAGTCATGTCAAAGTTTTTAAAGGTGAACCAAATGTTCATGTTATAACTATATGTATTTTATACTACCTTGATTTTATTTCTGTTAATGTATCTGTCTGTTATAAGTATTTAGTGTTATGCATAAGTTGAACCGCAACCCCAAACACTTGTTCCCTTTTTCTCCTCTCTATCCTCCTTTAAGCACCGGGTCCGGCTAGTGAGACCTACAGCCGTATGTGGGACTAGGGGCTAAAGGCTATTATTCCACTACCCACTAAACTCCATCAGTTTCTCCTTCACAACCAAAAGGGAGAAGCCGGTGCCCGCCTTATGACGATTGACCGATCCAACGGTGTATTATTCCCTACTCTTACTACTGCGCTAACTTAGCGACCCGAAGTGGATCTTGGCCTCCGACATCATAGAACGCCACTCAGGTCTGTAGAGTGTTCCTTTGTCCAGTCAGGCACTTGGAGCTTCATAAGGTCTTTCTCCAGTTCGTCCATCCAGCGATATCTGGGGTGACCCACAATATTTTATACTATTTCCCTACTCTCACTTTTGTTAAATAATATATTTAGATAAGAAACCGCTATTATTTTAATGAGTATTTTATATTATTATAAATATTCCGAACTATGTAAAGCTTTGTTTACAATGTCTAAACTCAAATTATCAGGTACTTAATTCATAAGTTATTGCAGGCTTATCAATGATAATTATTACAATACGAATGTTATCTAACTGAATCTGGATTCTAATTAAATCGATAGATTGTATAATAGATTCGGTTAAGAATGGAATAACGACAATAGCAACTGAATAAACTAGACATAAATTTTGTACCTGTTTAACGTTATGGGACCTTCGAAATGATATTTAACCTGATTCCAATAACTGGTTCATACAATGCTGCAGTATTTTAGAAGGAGAAGGAAAATTATGATTGCCTTGTTTCCGCTAGTTTATTTATAACTAGCAATGTTTTTGATTAGACTAATCGTCCCTGACTTATGTATTTTCTTTTATACCACGTCAGTTGGCATATATACACGCAGCCCAACTGATAGTAAGCTGTCACTGCGGCCTACTCCATTGCGGGACACTTCATCAGGAATAAGCATCGCTCATAGTGCTGCCAGACTGTAGGCTCATCTGATCTTACAGCCTTCTTTTCTAACCCCATCGTTCAATCTTTATTTTAATATGTAAACTATCTTATTCGTTTATTTAATGAAAAACTACTCGTGTAATTAAATTATTTGCTTAAAATTTGAAATATAACAATATTATTTAACACAAAATTTATCATTGTAAATAAATCAATAATTTCATTATGATATTATGTATCTTTAAGTTTAATTATTCAGTATTGGACATAATTATGCAGTCGGTCTGTTTGATTTCCAAACATATGCAATTAAAGTAATCTGCATAACAAAACCGAGCTCAGTCTTTAGTCATTATGTCCGAGATATTTAACTTCAACACATAACCTTACGTAACGTTGTGTACTTTAGTTGCAAGCTAGTGTTGCTAGGTTTGGCACTAGATCAACATTGGAAATGGTTTTGATATTCATCCTGAATACAGGAACAACTGTTGGCGTGCCCCTGCCAAAACGAGCCAAGCAAAGCGAAGCGAAGCGAAGCGCAAGGGCACTACCTACCTTTTCTTGACGCGCTTCGTCATTTTCTTGAATTCTTATAACTTGGGTTTGGATTATGCCAGATCAACAAAATTTTCTGGTTATGTTTACTCGTACCATGAGGCGGTGTGAAGCCATAACGGTACGCGCGAATTTAAAAATAACTAATTGGGGGCATTGGATTTAATATAACTTTTTTAAGTGGCCAAATTAACCATGTATTTAAGGTCCTCTAGAAATAGAGACTTTTTATTTTTGAGTCGAATCACGAAGGTACTACAATAAGTACAAGATTACCAAAATGATAATTCAGACACAAAAAAATGTGTCGTATCGACTTTTGAGTAGTCAAACGAGAATATTGTTGTTTTTAATTATAATTATTAAGGCAACCCTAGGTCTGAAATAGCGAATCATTCCACTAGGCCTAATAAAGTAGGACTAATAACGGGTATTTGCATTGTAATGGGGACGGAGGAGGGAATTAAGCTAAGTATTGCGGAATGGTAAGGGTCCGGCTATACCTAGCAGGGTAAGTAAAGTTGGCTAATATATGTGGCAAAGAAACTAATACTTTAACTATTCCGTTAATGCTGAGTAAAATTTAAATGTTTTTTTTTATTAGTCTGTTCTATAAGATGGCAGATAGCCACATCAACTACCGTAATGGACTTACTTTTTAAATATCTAACCTACCACCATCTGTTTGAAAGTCAAATTCTACGTTTAGCCCTCTCAAATGACGCATTTACTTAAAAAATATATAAAATCAAAATTCAAATTAGACGAAGGTCCAATAAGAATTAAATTGAATTCTTTTAAAAACCCAATTAGAATTGAATTCCTATAAATTGCAAGCTTTACGTAAATGAAAGAACAAGAGTTCAGTTGACACAAATCTTGCGTGACTATACATTTATATGTACAGATTTACTATAATAAATCAAAGAAATCAGAAATCCTACCGGCTTAGAACTAAAACCATTGAGGCGTTAATAAAAAACAAAATACTCCAATGGAAAAAGGATCGAAAGCTCTTTATAGATCGCCCCTATAAGCAACATAGTTGCCTTTAATTTCGTTTGCCAACTCACACGCATTGAAGAAAACTATCGATTTCCATTCTAGATTACGGAATCTTATTATCATTGCCGCTTAGTTCTCAGAATCCTTCCGAAGGTTACCCAGATGGCATGAGGCTCGTAAATTAGCAATGTAGGTATGTTACAGACAATGTCGTACATACTAACACGTGATACGAGACTCTTATATAAAATTATATACACTCAACATCGACTTTTAACGAAAAAAAAAAATACGTAACATAGTATTCCCTTTAATTAACAATATCTGTCTACAACGGTACAATTAGGAAGTTAGTTTAAAGCGAACAAAATACAAATATTGAAATAATAGAGATTTTTTACAATAATATGTTTAAAATGCTTTGTTAGGTTTTTTTTTAAATTATTCAAACATCACGTTGCTCAAACATAAAACGGGAAGAAAGGTTCCGAACGCAATCATGACCTCATACGTATAAAATGTCACTATCGAAGGATCGAGCTTTGTCCGTCTACCTGGCTCCATTATGCTCTAGAGAAAGTGACAGAAAGGACGAACAAAAAATTATGATTTCTCCTGCACTACATAGTCTGGCGCAGAAGTGACATGGTGTTTTAAGTGAGATTTGATCAAAGTTCTGCGTCGATTTTAGGAGAGAAATGTTTGTGTAGGATAGAATTCAAAACAAGAGATATCACAAACAAATTTTCGAAAGCAGTTTTTGATTAAAAGGAAAAACTTATTTTTACGTTTGATTAATCGGTACCATATTTCGAGAGTTTTTCCATTATCTCACTTTATCGGTGCCAGAAAACTGATAAAAAGTACTTTTATATATTTTTTTCAAATACATGACATAGATACACTGAAACCGATACAAACAGACATTTTCATCTTTTATAATAAATTTTCCTTCTTTTTCTCTGCATGTTCTGCTATTACAGACCTACTCGTAAGTAGGCACATCAAGAAGACAGGATCTGTTATTCTCTGTACTATTCTTTGCATCTTTCTAAACTTTTTTCGAAAACGACCCCTCGAAAATTCCGATTTAGATCGGGCGATAGTTTTTGTGTGCACGTATTGTGTTCAATGTAATAATGGTGGGTGGAAAAAAATATCGCGTTGTTTTTCAAATCGTAGGTTACGCGTGTCTGCTTATAGACATTGTACGTGTTCATTGTGATATTCAAAAGGTCTGCCTAAACTTTTTTGGATAATTTCCTACACGATTTTGTAAGTGGATTTAATAAAATATTGTACAATCGTTAAAATATTACGCCTGTTCGATACACGCGGAGCCGTGGGATCAATTTCCTTTCTAAACCTTCACATTTGTGTTTGTTCTGATTAATTGTCTGCCATCATTAATTCTAATACACATACATAACAATTAGTTAGTAATAAGAATTAAATGAGCTGGTTGCTTAGAAATCTGTGATGTGCTCGTATGTATTTAGCGTTTTGAGTTCAAATCGACAATCCTTTTCACTTTTCTCTTTCTCTAGAAAGGCAAAACCTCATCACTCGTTTGCCTAATTTAAGAAAAGAAATACCAGAGCGAAGAAAAGTAAGATACGTCACGTGTTCCAATTAGTAAACAACCAACTCATTCTATTCCAACTGATTGAAAAGTCTCATTGGCAAGTGAAAATCGCTCATTTATAACGTTCATCAAAACAAAAGGCGTCCACAAAGCGATTTTCACTCGGATCATTTGAAGCATAACAGGCTGAGCAGTGAAAAACTGTCGCTCATCAGTCATTGCCGTTGAAAGCGGGCTGTGTCACCAAACTCTTTCACCGATTAATTCAATCTAGGGATGGACGTTGTGGCTTATGCTGTGCCGTCTATATTATGTACTATATTATGCGAGATCTTTTAGGTGAGACAAAATTTGCGGCGTCTCTGGTTGTCAGGGTCTGTCCTAGCTCAGAGACGCTGCCGACGGCGATGCTGGAGCGCGGAGGGGTCTACTGGGTATTCTCCGTGTACCAGTCTTTAATGAGACTAGGGCATGGATTGCACGAGTCCCACACACGGCTCGCCTACCCCAGACGAGTTATTGTGCCTAAAAGCATTCCCCTCCACAAAAAAAAGGTGAGACATTAATATTCTTGGTTTTAAATGTCGTTCATTATTGACGCAACGGGTCTAACCCCAAATATGCATAGCTTGTAATGGGGACTAACTGTCGTTTCGGACACATTTTATTCGGACACAGTGTCCGAATTGACACTTTTTTATTTTAATATTTTTTTACTGTCGATTCGGACACCGCGAAATAAATAGCTGTTTTGTACAGTCAGATAAAAAACCTTCCTACGATTTCTTTTCATTATAAAAATAAAGTCTCAACGAAGCCTTCTACACGAAGCTATCGGTAATGTTTCTAAAGATGACTGGGTCAAATGTGTGAGGCATGCAGAGGAATTCAGGATCAGGATCTAGCAAAGGCAATTTTAAAAGATAAGAGAATACAGTCTCTGGTAATAAATTTACACGAAGATGACAGCGCTCCTGACCCGTGGTACAACTGCGATGTCCAACTGGTTGTACCACGGGGAAGTAAAGTTACCCATGGTTCAACTGGTTGTTCTATGATTGTTGTGCGTCCCCATGATCCATCTCCCTGATATACATGATATGTATTACAGGGAGTTGGACCAAGGAAAAAACAACTCACCCTTGATTCAGAATTCTCAGCAAAGTGGATTTTTTTGAACTAATGCGTGTCTGAAAATCTATTAAGGAATGGCGGACAAATGCAAACTTCTTTCATCAAACATAACCTTTCTGGATAACGTAAACTTTTTAAATAACTCCACTAAGGTCATGTTGCCCTGGTACCCTTTGCGGAGAATTCTGAATCAAGGATTAAAGGGGGACAACCACAACAATCATAGAACAAACAGTTTAACCATGGGTTACTTTACTTTCCCGTAGTACAACCAGTTGAACATCGCAGTTGGACCACGGGTCGGGAGCGCATTTTATAACTCCACTAAGGTCATGTTGTCCTGGTACCCTTTGCTGAGTATTCTGAATCAAGGATTAAAGGGGGACAACCACAACAATCATAGAACAACCAGTTGAACCATGGGTCACTTTACTTCAGCAGTTGGACCACGGGTCGGGAGCGATTCCCAGTAGTAGGTACAACTAGTTGGACCAAGGAAAGAACAACTCACTCGAGTTGAACTATTGGTAAACATTTTTCCCCATAGAACAACCAGTTGAACCATGGGTAACTTTACTTCCCCGTGGTACAACCAGTTGGACATCGCAGTTGTACCACGGGTCAGGAGCGCTGTCATCTTCGTGTAAATTTATTACCAGAGACTGTATTCTCTTATCTTTTCAAATTGCCTTTGCTAGATCCTGATCCTGTAATTCCTCTGCATGCCTCACACATTTGACCCAGTCATCTTTAGAAACATTACCGATAGCTTCGTGTAGAAGGCTTCGTTGAGACTTTATTTTTATAATGAAAATAAATCGTAGGAAGATTTTTTATCTGACTGTACAAAACAGCTATTTATATCGCGGTGTCCGAATCGACAGTAAAAAAATATTAAAATTAAAAAGTGTCAATTCGGACACTGTGTCCGAATAAAATGTGTCCGAAACGACAGTTAGTCGTAATGGGTACTAGACAACACGGTCAAAAACTACTTTTTGTGTACAGACATGTTCAGTTCATACATACAAAATAATGGTTGTACCGTGCTGGGATCTGTCCGACTGCTTTATCCCAGATTGTCTTCATAGCAAATTGACATGAAAGTTGTATTTTATCAACGTTTTTGAACCGAACTCCGAGTCAGAGCACAAAGCCTTACTGGCTTGAAGTAAAAGCCTCAAACAACTGAAGAAACAGCATGGCAGATAAAAAGTAACTCTTATTGATGAAAATTCCCGCAATAGATAACGTAAGCCATTATGGCTAAGTGCTAAAATTCAATAAAATAAAAAAATATGTCCAATACATCCTTTCTGATCTAATTAAGATTAAAGAGATTGCATGACAATTTATAAAATGGCAACCCTAATCGAAGTCAACGAATCGCACACGCCGCGAGTAAACACTGAAAGAAAGTAATGTTACGATAGAATATCATTGTTGGGAAAAAAACTCACGTCATTGTTTTCTATTACTGTCTCTTTCATACATACGAGGTAGGGCATCTCCGTCTCGCTCTGAAGAAAGTGCGCGGGCGCATCCAGCTGAACGAATCTACGTCACGTATAGTATAAGCAAAAAATACAGATACTTACTACATATTACTACTTAAAAATTAATATTGTTTGCGATGAATTTTATACTGTTTTATAATTTTTATGTGAAATCATTTGCAGCTAAATAATTTTGATTTATTCTGTTTTCTTTCTTCTTTCTTTCTTTATTTAATTATGGAGGCCTTTGCTCTATAGTGTGCAAAGGCTGATAGTTTTTCTTTCCAAAAACTTTGTCATACATAATGTACTTATATTGGAAATTGTTTATTTGATATTTATAAGGTTTTGTTCCAACTTAAAAATGTAATTAAAAATTGCTTTATCTGACTTATTTCGTATACTTCATTCGATAGTGAGAGTGAAAGATGACGTCGAGAGTGAATTCATTTGTGTGCGAATGAAAGCGAAAACCAAAAGTGGGAGAGTGTGAGCAAGACAGGTAGAACACACGTGAGATTTAGTGTGGGAATCATAGATTTAGTATATTTTTTGTGGGAATGCACTCAGGTATACGTATGAGATTTTAAAATCGACTGTTTTGTGAATATAAATAATGTTAGTTATGTCAACGAAGTGAGAATTAGATATTGTTTTTAAATGTTTTTAATTATAACATATTATTATTGTTGTTTATTAAGATATTCGTGATTTTACAATACCTATTTTGTGTCAAAAAGGCAGACTGTTGAGTTTCTGGCTTTATACCTACTTTAGTTTTAAATTCGGAACAGATTACGACACAAATTACAATGGACTTAACATACGTTAAAAAAGCATCAGCCTATTAATGTCACACGATAGGGCAAAAGCCTCTATTATTAAAATTAAGTCATCGCTACAAATTATAGGAACTGGCTGAATTATCAATTTTCAGATCACAAAACCGACACAAATTTCTCGATCCGGGAATTGAACCCAGGACCCCGAGATCAAGG
This sequence comes from Mecyna flavalis, assembly GCA_949319885.1. NCBI lineage: Eukaryota > Metazoa > Arthropoda > Insecta > Lepidoptera > Crambidae > Mecyna > Mecyna flavalis. The sequence continues at coordinate 18,018,381 of OX439426.1, forward strand.
CGAGGTCAACCAACCACCAACGAGGCATCGAGCCGTCCATCGGGAATCAAAAAAATCGTGGAAGAAAGTAAAAGCGACCTGCGCCGGAGCAACTTTTTGTACTAGGCCCTACCTTTGTTCGTGAACAATGGAGGACAATCGTTTGCGCAACACGTGTTCCTGGCAGGTCGGTACGGATTTCGAGGGATCGGTTTTTTCATTGAATCTATACGAATAGATTCGCGAAATATTCCACATATGGTCACATGAATGCATTGCCTGGAGATCGATGATAAAAATTATATCTGACGAAATATATATCTTGCTGCTATTTTTAACCCCCGATGTAGAAAGGGGGGTGATGTATGACTTGTCGGTGTGTCTGTCTGTGGCTCCGTAGCTCCTGAACGAATGAACTGCTTTAAGTGCGTTTTTTAAAATCGAAAGCCTTGTTCATTGCTGTGGTTCTTAACTATGTTTTTATGAAAATCGAATAAGAAGTTTATGTAAGAACTCCATCAATTTGCCAAGACGAGGATAACTAAGAAGGTTGCAGGTAGGTGTTGGTTGTAGCAGTATATGTGTTAATTAATTAATGAAAAATATAGAAGTTAATAACTGTGGGCACAGTTTACGACAAGTCATCGACCACGACCACTCTGTCAAAAGTGACCGACTAAGAAGAGGAAAAAGAGGATCAACTTATATCTAGTATTAGTAGTTTTCCATCATCATCAGTAGTTTTCCATTGACAAACTACTTATGATGGCAACTCTATGTGAAGCAAAATAAGTCGTCAGTTTTTTCATCCAAACTCAAAGTGCAAATGGATCTATTTGGGGCCGTCTCTTGAAGAAATATCTCGAATTTCAAAGGTGTTGTTTATATAACAGTGTGTTGACAAGAACGGACAGAATCAGCAAACATAGTAGGATGTGTTGGTGTGAAGGTGATATTTTGCCAGGGTCGTGTCTATAAAGGGTTTGTTTGTAGCTGACTGAGAGTTAATTATTTCTGTTGTTTGATAAGCAAGGAGATACTCAGCAATTAACCTTTTTTTTTTATATATTTTTTTTTTTTTTTTAAATGTTAATTGCTGAGTATCTCCTTCTTGCTTATCAAACAACAGAAATATAACATTTTTTATACTACATCAGTTGGCAGACAGACATGCAGCCCACCTGATGGTAAGCGGTCACTGCGGCCTATTCCATTGAAGGACACTTCATTAGGAATCGCTCAATATGCTGCCAGACTGTAGGCTCATCTGATCTTCGAGCCTGATTTCAAGCTGTTATGTTACAGAGCTGTAATGGCGGCAGGTTTCACCTGTGGAAGTGTTAGCTAGCCAGTCGGACTCTGATAAAGCCCTACCACCAACCAGACTCCAGGCGGGAATCGAACGCACGGCCTCCGGGCTTTTATATCCGAGCAGCTTAGCCACTGTTCCACGGAGGTGGTCAAAATCCTAATCCTAGCAATGTTTCAGTTACAACGGCCGATTTTAACGATGAACAAATACGCAGGATATATTTTGGTGCACAAGTGAGTGCGCAAGCACAGGTGCAAGCATTCTCTCAATTAAAGCACGGTGGAAATACAGTCTGACATGATTCCGGGTAAGTAACCAATTACAAACACGAGGTGTTCGAAAAATTCGATATAACTTTTCCCCTAACAATTGGAATCCTTATCCTAAGATCATGGCCCGGTACTCAAACCAAGAGAATTGATGAAAATTTATATTTTTCTTTATTACCCGTGTAAGTAAATCAATTTTTCACTATTAAATTTCTACAACATAGACTCTATTAAATGAAGCGTGAATAAGTATTTATTAGCTGACAAGTTTTACGACGGTGCCAAAGGGTAACCGCCTTGGTGTTAGTCGGTGTTGCGTCCGTTTGCATGTCAGTGTAGGCTGTTCAGTAGCTTACCGTTAGGTTAAGTAGAGCCACTATGGAGCTACTATAAAAAACGTAGCCTAGTAGTATCACTACTACATGTTATCACTGCGCCCATTTTGACTCCAAAAGTCATTAATTGGTGTCTTCTTTCAAATAAATATCTCAGAAGTCAGAACACTATTCACACTGCGCCGTGTAATGCCTAAGCATAGCTTCTACTCTACTAATGAGTGCCTTAAACTGATAAAAATTAATAATTTACTTTTTTTGTATATAATAATTATTATTTCATCAAATCGGTCACCAAATTCGTCGCCATATTGTAATGCTTTCATTCTTTGTTCAAGATTTAACATTTGGTTATTTCTTTTTCTTGCGTTTATATTGCTCTTCTAGTAACAGAAGTGTTTTGTTTGTACTTTTCCCACGTCTCAAAAAGGCTACTGTTATTTTGGCGATAACCACTTGCGAGTGGTGAACGTTTGGAGAGGCCTAAGTCCAGCAGTGGACTGCAGGCTGATGATGGGATTACGTCGTATAGTTCACGGGCAAAGCCGCGGGCGGAAGACTAGTTAAATAAATCACGTTCTACATTTTCACATTTAACTTGGTTGTGACACTGGAAATGTCAGAAAATTTAGAAACCTCGTGTTGTTTATTATTATTCTGTAAATGTCGAAATCTTGGTCGTGAGAACAGTGATTTTGGTCAAGTAGGCCAACTATGGAAGTCAAATAAGAACATGCAAGGAATATCAACAAGTTGTTTAAAATAAGAAATATTCTATGTTTGGACTTATGTATGTGTAAAGCTTTAGTTAATTTTCCTTTTCTATTGTACGTAGGTACTTAGGTACCGGTCCATAATCACGGGGTCCTTGATACGATTTATTCCGGTCTGATCCCCCTTATTACGATCCACCAGGGGGATCACCATTATTTTAAATTATTTTTTATTCCGGTCTGATCCCTCTTGTTGCGACGCATAAGGCTCAACTCCTATGTCGGACTGAAAGTTACCGGTTTTTTTAACACAGCTAGGGTTTGGGATCACCAATCCGCACTTGGTAGCCCAAAACATTCTGTTCCACTAAAAAAGGTGGGTTAGTGATTTAGATTTAGATTAGCTTTTTTGTTAAAACTTTGGTGATTGCTTTACAACTTGTGCGGATATCCGTTTGTCAATACAAACTATTATAGAAAGCGTTTATAGGAACGAAGACAGTAATATTTTAAAACAAACGGTTAATCCTTCAAAGGAATCAACAGTTGGACAAATTAATGATAATAATCTAGAGATTGAACATTTAGAATGTACAGTGAAAGTAATATTCATTGTCGGTATCGGTTACAAAGTGAATAGATTATAATGTTATGTCACATCGCATGAAAGGTCAGACAGGATGATTAATAGATATTTCAATAATGAATAAACATAGACTTTCGTCATACTGTTGGTATTTTAAATCAAATTGTAACTAATTACACGTTTTCTTGTTGTGTGTCAATCAATGTTACATTTTAATGAAATTAAAAAGTAAAATATCCTTCTTGCAATTTGTAAATCAAGCATCAAAGGTCTTTATTGTTGAAATAAAGTCAATAACAACATTTATAACTTTTATTAATCACCACGGTTGCCAGTATAGGTTGGTTTAAAAAACAAATAAAGCCGAGTGATTATTGCTGATCAATTATATTGAGTAAATTTAATTCAGAACCTTTTTCACAAATGATTTTCCATATATTTTTAAAATGTAATAAGTTACTTAAAAATAAGAATGTCCTTAATATATTTATAATAGATAACTTTACAATCCTAGCAATTTATAGTAAACGTGTTAATAATAAAAAACTTCTATATAAAAACAAGAGAAGTCGCCAAACAAAGTGACCAACACACGAAACTAAACAACCGGTAAGAATACCAAACAGTCCCGCCGAACTCAATAACATACCGACAGTTATCAGTAACCAGCTACCAGAGTTTTTCCGAAACGTCAAACCTTACTGTTACTGCCGTTTCAATATCAAACTTGTAGTTACGATGACGTGAGCTATCCACGGATAATTTCGATATCTCTGGATATACGTATCCCTCCGAAGCGTTCTGTTTTCGCATCTTAACAAATGGCTGCGCGATTAATATTATGATATTAATTTTTATATAATATATGGGGATTTTACTATAAGTAGTCATTTATTTTTTTTAAACATCTTTTTATAGTATTTTTCATAAAAAAGTAGATTTAATAAATAAATTCGGTGAAATACTTACGAGCTCAAGGCAATAAAACGCACATGACATTTGACATTTAATTGACGCTCTCGTATTACTATTACTTTGAGCTATTTCATACATTTCGTTGGAACTTTGAAATTGGTTTAAAACTTACACATAATTATCGAAAATAAATTGAATTGAATAGAAGATGGCTGAACAAGTGAGTATTACTTATAACATAGTTATTTTCTAGTCAATTTCATTGAATGTTTATGTTTTGTTTTGTTCTAACCAAATGTATCTTTTGTTGTAGTTTTCAGATTAGGGCGAAGGCGCTGAACAAGGATAGTATTGTGCTTCTGCTCAATCTGATTTCCAGCCACAAGGTGATTACCTCTAAAGTCACAAATGCGACTAATAACAAACTTAAAGAGGAGGCCTGGATATCAAGTCATGGAATGCCCTTCCAGCTCATGTGTTTCCTACCTCTTACAATCCTGGTCTTTTTAAGCGGGGCGTGAAGCGGCATCTCAGCAGGCCTTCAGGGTACAAGTGAATTACTATTCAAGTTTTTAAATTGTAAATCAAATAAAGAAACTACTTTTATGAGCCTGGTTTTTTTCATAATTCCTTATGACTTTCTTAATAAAGAAACACAATTTGTAATTTATAAATGAAACAGTGTTTATTAAATTCACATTAATTTTTCTATGAATTTGTACTTGCATGAATAATATTAAAACAATACAATATCATTAAACATTATAAATTTAAAAAGACATTACATCAAGTTTTTTTATTATTATTTTTTTATTAAATAGTGGTTTGTGAGTATTTTTGCCAATAAATCTCGTTTCATATTCAACAACAAAAGTTTCTCTCCCTCATGTTGTCATCATTATCTGCACAATGCCTGCTGTGTCCAGCTTCCATGATTGATAAACGCCATTGGCTGCAAATTGTTCATATTATATGTAAAGAGAACAAATATCTAAAAAAGAAGTTCTTGATTAGTAACCATAATATTATATTAAGTATGTAATATCTTAAAATGTGATAATAAAAGAATACAGTACATACCAATTAAAGTAATTGTTTATCAAATGTTGTCTAGCACTATGATGTTGGTGAGCTACTCCGTCAATCGGGACATTATCAGATTTGCTACAGTTCCCGGATCGAGCAGTGGTGTTAATATAGGTATGATGTACAGGGATATGCACTGTCACCAATAAGCCACCTATTCCCAAAGATTCCATCTTCACATTGCACTGGAAGTAATATAAGCAAATAAATTAATATTCTCTGTAAAAGAGTAAGTTCTAAGTATAAATTGAATTTTTCATTCAGTAACATCTGGCAGGTAATGTCACGTCTGGAATGAAAGATGAATATAATAATATTGTAAATCATGTTTATTTATAATATGGTAGGTAACATAGCCATTAATATGTTTAAAAATTGTTACAATTTTATCAAATCATAGCATTAAGGCTAATTTCACTTTGTTAAGGTAAACCACAGACTCATTCTGTGAGGTACACCGTTTGACATGCCACTATGTTAATTTTATGCAAATTAAGAGTTATTGTTGCAGTATTAGATTACAGTTAATAACGATTGTTGGAAGATAGTGTAACAATGTTGTGTATGTATAGTATTTATACAAATTCGCCTTGTAAAGTTCTAAGACTGAACACCTTTTATTATATAAAATTTAATTGTTCACTTATGATTATGATACTTAACTTTATCTTTTTAGTCTATATTTTGGTGGCTAAACTGGCTAATATTCAAAGTTAAATTGTCAAAGACAACTTCTACATGTTTAGTACTCAAAATTATGTAATACTGTGAATGACTGTTTTGGCCTAAGTTATTTAAGTGATTATTTTAATCTAAACGTTTTTACATTATGTTGAAGGCTGTTGTTGTTCCAAATAAATAAAATAAAAAATTAATAAAATAAAGAAATAGTACATAATATATAATATAATATTATAAAATAATTGTAATAATTACTTTTAAAAACGGAGTTGTTAGATATTGTAGCATCATGAGCAGACCCTAGCCACCGAGCAACTACATTCATGAACATTAATCTGCATCACAAATTCCTTGGACTTTCATTGAGAAATACCTTTTCTATTCCTGTACTCTTCTACATTTGAATCTAAAACAGAATTATTTCTTGTTTCTTATAAGATGTAAAATAGTAAGCATAACATTAAAGGGTTTTACTTACCAGGGTATATGTGTACAATCAACTGCACTGCACCAAGAACCTTGGGAAATCCTGCAATGGCGTGAAAGGTGGGCTGAGGCTGAGTGTTTTCTAACACTTTAAAATCTTTGACTTTAACATGTACAGTGCAGTACAGTACAGTGCAGCTATTGCACGAGATACCTACATCGGCTACAATTCTGCTAGCTGTAGTTTTCGACACTCCAATAAAATCGGCAACATACAATACAAGCATTGTTTTTCTGCCCAATGTTTATTCTACAGGTCTTGAATTTGTTGTGGAATCAAATATACCGGCTTCATACATCTCATTTTAACTTTTATCACTAAACAAGGCCATTAATCTTTATAAAATAATGTGTTGTTTATTTTTACTAACGGATTATCGCCAATTTATCGCCCGAATTCGAGAGATAGATTTTTTTTGACAGAGATAGTTTTATTTAACTGACAGTTGTCGGTTTGTACGTTATTGAAACGCTTTATGTCATTTTTCTATGGCTCTGCATATCTACGGTAAGCAGTTTGCCCTCCCAACGGTAGATTAAAGTCAGAGATATAAATTCCGATCTATCTTTCGTTATTGAAACGCAAAACTGACGTAACAGCTACTGGTCGGTAGCCAATTTAACAGATTGTTACAGATAGATAGGTTATTGAGATCGGCGGTAAAAGTACGAAACGAGCAAAGGATCCAGATGACGTGCGATGATTCACACGCTGTTCATAATCTTTATAATCAAAGTTGGAGCTCTGACCCAAATCCATGCAACCGTCGAGTACTTTCATTGTGAACGCTACACTCACACATACCGACCACACACAACCAAATACCGGCACACATACAACCAACGTATTCTAACACAGACGTGTCGCTGAAGTAGGGCCACAAATACACGCAAACATAAAACTAAAATACGGACTCGAATTTCGAATCTCGATTATTTTTCATAAATATTTAATTTTTCGTTCAACCAGCCAGTTTGAGATTGCGTCCTTCAAACGCTCACACATACGAGTATACGGGTGAATGTTAATTTTCAAATAGAAACGCATACTGTTCTACGGCTGTATGTTACACAGCTCAGTATTGTACTACGGCATTAGAGCGAGAAGAGATGCGTATAATGTATCATTTAAGAACTAGGACATTATTCCCGTCTGGTTTTAATTAAGGACGGGAATGTAGAAATGATTGATTGACCTAGTAACTGCACAAAGAAACTACTAACAGATGGTTTAAAGATGAACAGATAACTAGATCAGTTTGTTTTTGATGTAATTTCTGATGGATTCACAGTTTAGATGCAAACTCATTTTTTTTTTACCTTATATGTATTGGTTACTTATTAAACAGAATTGCTGCTCCTAACAAACGAGTAACATACATCCATAACTACTATGGAAGAAACATTGGTATGATTAAAAGGGTGTTACGTCAGTTGACCCCGGTCCCTGACTGAACACACGGTGGTGTCATTTGCACAAGGCCTCTTTTTCAATTGTCCCATTGATACCATGGTGTCAATCGTTGAACAACTCTTTTCGACTTCGTCACTTGCGGTGTCATTTGATTAAACCAGTGATATTTTATGTAAGAACTAGCGGCCGCCTCCGCGGTATTACCAGCAGTATTTTTTTTCTAATATCCCCCCTTTACCTCACATTTTTGGAATAAAAAGATCCCTATATTACCCGGGGATAGTGTAGCTTTCCAAAAGTGAAAGAATTTTTCAAATAGGTTCATTAGTTATTCAAAAGAAACAAACAAACAAATCTTTCCCCTTTATAATATTACCTAGTATAGATATAAGTTTGATTGGACACTTTTCGCCCCAGACTTTGCACGCGTCGACTATAAAACGTCATCACCACTGAACCGATTTTCCCACAGAATAGGAGAAAGATAAGATAATTGTGATTTTTGTAATGGGGATTATTAGCTTTAAGAGCTTGAGAGAGTAGAGGTTGCTTGTTATCCCGGGCAAATGTCACATACCTGCGGGCTACCGTCGCGGGTGATCCCATGGACGAAAGGTTAGTAAGTATTTTACTAAGCAGTTAATTCTGTTAATCGCATCGCGTTCACTTTATTGAATGTTTTAATAAAGGAAATCGTTATACGAATAATTTTAATTGGAATGTTTGGATTTACAATGCACTTATTAGATATTACAAACCATCCATGATATCCGTACCTAGTATGTTTTTCGCGTGTCAATTGAAATTTCCTCTTATTAGCTTATCCATATAGATTCTTATTGCGTGAGCAAGTCTTATTATTTCGTAAATAAAGAAAAACACGGCGTCTCACTTTCCATATTTGAGGGGAAAATCCGCTGTATTATTTTAGATAATGTATATTTAAATCTTAATGCTGACGTAAAAGTACACACTTCACATACTCTTTTTCATGTAGGTATTATTTGTTGGCAGACAGCAACGCAGACCATTTGATAGTGGTATGTGGCCACCTTCAGAACGACCAACCGTGATAACAGTGTGTAATGGTTAAGAAGTCAGCTACAACAGAGATTGCAGGTTTGATACTCGCATGATACAAAATATATTTATGTGCAAGAACATTGAACATGTCAGTATTTACCGATCTTGGTGTTTAAATGTACAAATAATAGGTATGTATTTGTATATACAAAAAATTACCTATGTAATGTATGTGTCTATGTATGTATGTTTATTCGTTATATGGCACCCGCGTACAAGCTATGCTTAGTTTGGGGCTAGACTTGAGTAAATACATAGTACCCATGATTTTTTTTCTTTACCTATTTTGATGAAAGTCGCTTGACTTTGCTTGAGAAAAATCACTCTACAAAAAGTCCTTTAACTAACGAGACTATGTAAAGTTCTATTTTACTAATTAGGCCTTAAATTAAAAATTGTTTCTCTGCGGGCATATTGAGGTCAAAACGTCGTATTTGCTATGATCAACAGCTAAATGACGCCATCACATGACATTGAGAAATAGCTATCAAATATTGACATTGTAAATAGCTCGAGAAGCAAATATGAAAATAGGGAAAAGGATTCCATGGTACCCACCATAAGTAAGACGTAAATATTAAAGTTTAATGTACGACCTCACTGAATTAATATCTTTTTTTTATTATTTGCATTATTAACACATTTAAAACGCAATATAAGGATTCTATTACACCAAATTTTCCTGTGACAATCAATAAAGAATTTGATTTGATTTGATTATTTTATTGAAATCTATTCACTAGTTAGTATCGATGCTAAATTCCATACTGTGGGCTCCTCTCAATACTTTACAACTTCAATTTCACTTGCATAATACCTACGCGAATAGGGTCACTTTTGCATGCTTTTATAAGCCAGAGTATAATTATAATAACTAACTACCCGAATATAATGTCTCAATTTTTTTACTGTGAATATATTTCGTGAGTAAAATAACACCATTGTACTTAGTAACAAGATAATTGGAGCTTCTTCCAAGTTGTAACATGGTTCCAAATATATAATTCAGAAATATCAAATTTCGGGTAAAATTATAACAAGAAATATAGAATGATGAAAAAACATAAATCACACGGTCAAAACAACACGAATAGTTAATGTTAGATTGTATTATGCTCAAGAACGTAACAGTGAAAGTGAACACCGTCGAATTGCAGTAAAATTGTAAAGCACATAGCATCAGGAACACAATGACAAGAACCATCAAAAAACGATTAGGCAAACAGGAAAATAAGCATAAGACGGCTCGTAATATTGTCGTAAAGGTTTGTGTAATCCCATTTAGCAATGTTTTGCTAACTACCTACCGTTCTAGTTGTTACATTTAGAATCTTTCTAACCAATTTGACGATTAGACATGCCCGTCTTGAGTTTAATCGATTTATTGTTCGATTACGTTTGTTGTTTCATCACAATTTCATTACTTGTCAGAGGTACAATAGGTTTTGGATAATCAATCTGTTTTAACGTATACTTAGGATTTCATGTAAGTTAATAATATTAAAATGCCTTGAATCTGGGCACTAGGTCAAGATAAGGTGGTACGATAGGTGGGATGAATCTCTAATGCCGAAACCAATCTTTCAAAACACGACAAACATTAAAATAAGGCATATTGAACGTCCAAAACTATTACATATTTGAAACAATAAAAGTTTTTGCTTTTTACAAAAAAAAAATAGTTTTATACAGCTATTTATAAAGCTAAGCTAAGATATATCAGCATGTTTTTTTGGGTATCAAAGACTTCTTCAGAAAAGTCCTCTATATTTTTCACAATCGTGTTATGTCGATTCAATAAAAACATGTCGCTCATTAAATGCAAAAGGGACGCAATCCCAAATTTTATTTTTTTACAGGAGAGCCAAAACAAAATTTGAAAAACGAATTTATGTATTTTTTCAATATTTTTTAAAGATTATATATTAGTGTTATACATCATTGGATGCGTCTCTTTTTAATAGTTTTTTTACAATTACATACTTTTTTGTGATTTTAATCTTTGTGGAAAAAATAACACAAATGTCTCTTTTGCATAAAACTTTTATTCCAAAATTAAGTGTCTTTTCTCAAAAAAATGCACACTTTCTACATAAATCAAGTTTTTTTAAATGGTAATCCTAAAAAACAAAACAACATTAGGCTTCTCAGAGCAAGAGGTTCAGACTTTGAGACAAGCATAATTATTATTGATTAGGTACTTTTAAATGAAAAAAAAAACAGCAATTCATTTTTATTTATATAGATGACTATATTGTCAGTATACATAATAACACAATAATACTACACTTAACTTTCTATTGACCTCAAAGATGCCTGATCACCTGATGTTAAACAACTAGGCGGTCTAAGATGGAGCGCGCTTGCTTAGGAAAAGCCCGTTAATTCTGGCCTTGAAGAGCCCCAAGTTGTATTGTGTATCTCCACTGTATACGGATGGAATCCCTGACTGAGTCTAGTAGTTCGATGATGGAACGGAGCTGGTGGAACCAAATCGTGCAGCTGAGCAGCACACTCACCAAAGTTGAGTCTGTAAAATACGGAGAGGCAAGCAATCCTCCTACGATGATCGAGGCTCTGCAAGCTCTCGACCAAAGTATCGTCACCGACAAGCCTCTTCGCACGCCGCTCAATAGAGTCCAAAGCAGCCAGCTAGTATCGAGCAAAACCATCCCAAAGATGGCAGCAATATTCCATGCAACTTGAACATGCGGAACAGCTCCTAAACCTCTACAGAGCGTAGAGGTTTAGGAGCTGTTCCGCAGTGAAGTAGCACCTGACTCTGGAAAGGATTCCGAGCTTTTTAGAGGCAGATGCTGCTACAGACTTATGTAGCTCCCAAAGTTAAGGTTGGAAGATAATTCCATACCAAGGAGCTGTAGTCGGTCAGATAAAGGGACAGATACGCTACGAAAAGAGGGAGCCAACTCAAATGCGCTCTTTTTGGTGGAAAACAGACACGCCTGCGTTTTGGTGGGGTTAAAGCTGACCAAATTGGCATCTCCCCAGTCTGAGACAACTTGGAGAGACTGATTCAACATTGATATCACAAGTATAAGAATTATTCTTGCTCTGATAGTCATTCTGTAAATAAGCAAAGCATTGTATGATAATAAATATTGTTTGTTTTATAAATATTAAGCAACAACTTAAGATTTTAATAAAATTTACTAAGTTTTAATGTAATAAAAAGTAAAAATCAATACAAATTGATATGTAAATTAAAAATATTAGTTTTGACTAAAACAGATACATATTCAAAAGTATTACTAATTCATAAAATTATTATAAGAGACATACATACGCGTGCATAATTCTGTACAAAATAGACGTATTCCAAAAGTAACGCTTTTGCATACAAGAAATCGGACATTTCCATGCTTTATTCTATTCGAAACAGAAGTAAACTTAAATGCGACTTCTTTGCTTTATTTTTGCAACGTATTCCAAAAATAACACTTATGCATAAAACAATAGGAAGGGATTTTCATGCATTATTTCATTCAAAATGGAAGTAAATCAAAATGCAGCTTTTTTGCTTCAGATTCACAACGATAAATTTTATGACTTTTTATGCAAAGTGGCCTTTATTCCAAAAGTATCACTTATGCTTAAAACAATACTAGGCATATCGGTGCGTTATTTTATTCAAAACAGAAGTAAACCAAAAAGCGGCTACTTTGCTCTAGTAATACAACGATCACTTACGTGATTTTTTGTGCAAAGTAGTAGCAATCCAAAATGTGGCCCTTTTGTCTATAAAAACTCGCTCCGGTCGGGTTGCAACTCACAATATGGCGCTTTTGCACTGAAATTACTGGTCAAACCGCGTTAATGCAAAAGAGGCGCCCTCACTGTTTTTCAATTATAACAGCTAAAATTGCAGGAGTCTTCATTACACTATAAAATATCGAGTGCTTAGATCACATTTTTGTAATAAAACTGGTTTGCTGATTTGTTGTTTTGCGGCCCTTTTGCATTTAAGGAGCGATGTATTTTACTTTTAAACCAATTATACTACTAGATAGATATTGCGGGTGTATTACACTTTTAACTTTATTTTCTCCAGTTTAAAAATTATGAGTAGCTCTACCTTATTAGGTCATCAGTGTAAACGACATTAAAGTAAGTAGGTAAAAAATAAGTGCAATCAGTCACAAAGATTAAGCTGCTCCACTAAAGATGGCAGCGGAAGCCAATACCAAATAATTGATTACTTCCACTGATCATTCAAATCAGTGTCATGCGAGGTGCCATAATCTCTTCACGAGGTTGCGCAAGTCTGACGTAACCGAAACGAGCTCGGCGAAAGTTGCTACGGCAATTTCACTCTCCTCCCTGTCTTTCTCTTCAATATCCATCCCTTTCACACTCACTGATTTTACATCAATATCTTTCACTTGCACATCAACAAATGCTCCATCTCTGTCTGTTGCATTACTTTCATAGATAAGTCTGTCTTCGTCGATAGCATCTTCACGGTTGTGTGGACCATTTTTTCGGTTCGCACGCGCGGGAGGCGTTGCTACTACGTAATCAATTGTTTTCGCGTTTGTTTTTAGACTCCGGCGCAGCCTCGAGGGAAAAAGGTTTTAGTTACTAAAGTGTTGCGCTAAAAATATCCGTTGCAGCCGTAATCGATTCAATTACGCGTTCACCGCGATGATGTTTGCGCTGTACTAATTTACTATTTTTAGAGCATGCAATATAATTTCATAATAAATGTTATTATCAAATTATCGGATAATTTTTTCCTAACCAGTTTTGTAATGTATGTTGTTAGAGCATTTTAAAAATAGAAATTCGCTTTTATTACCAGGCTTAACTTAACAAGTACAGAAGCAAATGAAGATACTCGTAATTTGCAAAGATAACTAATGAAGCTGCGAGTTTGATAAATAGGGGATTCTAAAACTTGGATATTAACAATTTGGGCTAGGGTCCAATATTAAAATCAAGTAAAATATAAGTTAATACATATAATTATGGTTGCTGTCGTTTAACCTAAGATATAGAACTCAGATTTTAAATTTATTCTCCACTGATCTCAGAATCGTTTAAAATAAACAGTGGTTAAGTGTGTGTTAAGGTGCATCTGATGCATGCCTCGGTGCTTAGTGTTTCCGAGCATTCACGATCCGGCAAGGTCGCGTATGGCACACGTTTAAATATCATGTAGAATTAAGTAACCTCAGATAAAGTTATATTACTTGGGCTTTTTGGATGGCTGCGTGTCTTTATCGGAGATGCACGCATTCAAAAAGCTAGTGAACACATTTCTTTTATGGTAAGATTTTTTACAGAATTTTGGTATATTTGGTCTGTGCCAATGAGTATAACTCTGGCCTTAATATATTTATTAAAACGCATAAATTATTATGCTATGAGATGAACGTATTAAGTAGTAGTCATGCAATATCTAAGTGCAATAATTTATAATTATGTTGAGTTCTTTTTTGTAATATTTTAATGGTTATAACTAGTTTAGAATATAGAAATATTTTTATAGATATCCAATAAATCTTTGTATTAAATTTATAAAATAAATGTTTATTTACAAAGAAGATCATCACGATCCTCAGTCATGAGGAAAGCATTCTGATTCTTGAGAAACGTGATTCTCTTGATCTTTGACCACATGATCTTCTAATAACTATTTTATTTCTGCATTAATTACCTTTTTGTAAGGCCACACGAACTATAAAGGATATGGTCCATTAACGTGACCAAGAGCTTACGAGAAACATGATTAATTAGAGTCATGGTGTTATAGATACTGTGTAACTTCTAATCTTACGGATAATACTAATATTATATTTAGTCTATGCCTACCATTGTTATTATTTACATGATGTGTTATTATGTTTAATTCCTGCGAAATGTCATAATAATCCGCTTAATAAATTACATATTACATTGTGGGATCCCTCATCCAAAAAAATCGCACAAATTATGATCTATGTAGGTACATTTTAAGAAGAAAGTGCGGTCCCAACAAGCTTAAGATTAGAGGAATAAGTATTGCACCTGTGCAAACGTATTCATTTTATTTAACTGGGGATATTCAGCAGAAATTATGCCTTTATCTCACATATTCAGGCAGGATCGAAAAGCCTTTCACACCAACACAAGTGGAAAATAGTGCAAAATACATTATTAACCATAATAAGGAGGAAGTTATTATGTAACAAAAACTAAAACGAATGAACTTGCGGATTATTTATTCCTCGTTCTACCTAAAGTTCTTTCCTTCATTAAAATGCAAGTAAGGTAAGTTCTTTATAGACAGATCAACGTATAGATCAATGTCTGGACATCTGAATATCTGGTATTGTTTTGACCGACTACCTCAAAAGCAGTAGCAACAACACCAAAATGAAATTTGAAATGTTCAAATTAGTTTTCGGACAGTCATGTTGGTTTCACCTTCGTTATTTATAGCAACTTATTTATGGATCAGATCAATACTCGTATATAAATAAGGCCTTTTTGATTTATGCGAGATCTTTATAGTAAAAAAGTACGTCCATGGTGACCTAAGTAACAAGCGTTTTGGTCCACGCATCCCACCCGACTACACCTCAGGCCGCTCTGGGCACGTTTCTGGTGATCGGTGTTTCTCAAGGTCGGTGGAAAGTGAGCGAACATTCCGCACTACGACGCTTTCGTCCAGCAAGGTCTTACCGCTTTACTGCCAATATTTACCTTTTTAGTACCTTTTCGGTTATGCTTCCCTGTGTTGCTGAGAAATGATAGAAGAAGGTTGGACAAGAAGTTATGGGAACGCGCTAAATTTTGACAAGAGCAAGTCACCTTATCTTTTTAGTACCTTTTATGGTTCTCTGTGTTGCTGAGAAAAAAATTAAGCCTTAAATATTGACACTCGCTCGTTTTGTGTTAGTTTTGTCTTGTATTTTCCAGGCTTTTGGCTGCAACTTGACGATAAAAAAAGCATACAACCATAAATAATTATGCACTCACGCAAGCCAGTATTATGTACCATAATTTGTTTCTGGTAAACTATCGAATGATTGTCGTTTAGAAAACATTGCATGTAAAATTAGACGTTCATACGTCTAACTAAAGCACCACAAAGTTACTTTTTGTTGCAAAAAAAAAAACGATTAAGCCTTTAATCTTTGTTAAATAGGTACAATTCCGACCAAGCAGCTTTTCCCACAATAGTTTAAACACAACACATAAAGTTACCTTGGAAAATAATTGTATTGTAGCTATTTGGGCCAGAGACAGCGAGTGTTTAATATGGAGGCTTTCGGCGACTGGGACCACATAAAACTGGGACCGCCGCGGTCCCAGTTGCCGGATTGATTTAATTTGTCTGTCAGATATTGACAACGTTTTCTACATATATTGGGCTCTCAATAGCGCAGTGGCTTGTGATCAATAGTGACAAGGGCACCGACTCTTCTTTCTTCAAATGTGAAAGGGAAGCCGGGGAAGTTTAGTGGGCAGTGGGATGCTCGGGTTCGTAGCGTCTGGTCCTGGTATCCGATGAAACTATCGATCAGTATCCGTTGCAACTAAAAACGGATACCGGAATCAGACGCTTTTAACCCGGATGCTTTTTAGTCCCCAGTCCCATACAGGTCGCAGATCTTGCTAGTCTGCGATTAAATTTTAAAATATGCCAACTAATGAAGCATACAAATTCTACATTCTTGTATGAATAAATATATTTTGGCTTTAGGTTTTAGCTCGTAAAAACTCGACCGAACACTTTTTCCCACAACAGTTTAGACATGCGCAACACTTAAAGTCACCTTGAGGAGACATGCAGTGACTCAAGCGCAGGTCGCTTCGACCTTTCCTTTTTATTTTAACAAATTCAACGGAAGTTCCTAATCAGAATTCTTGGGTATCCTTTTAGTAATTTCGTTTGGGTCGCCTTTTTTCTGCCATAAATCCAGTGTATGTTTTGGCCAGAATATGACGAGACGACATTAAGGTAATTATGAAAATTTGATACCGATTTTGAACCTGTTTTAGTGGGTTAAGCTACAGAAAAGAGCTAATATTACCTATGTTTTTTATTTGGTGTATAATGACTTTTTAATTTTGTGTTTAGGTCACCACACTAAAGCAGTCAAAACATGACATATAAAATACTTAGAACACTGAGTTCGCCTTTGCGGGACAGTTGTTATACCGCTCGGATCTAAAAACCGAAGGTAGTGTGTTTAATTCCCGTCTTGGGTCTAGAACCAACTGGCTACCTAACACACCCAAAGAAAATCTACCTATTATTTTTTTTTATTTCTTTGCCCTACAATGGGACATCAATAGGCTTTACTTTTTTTACCTTATTATTAAACGTTGAAACCTTCGATCACTAATGTTGAAACCCATCAATTCCACATCCCATATCCCATATCTGGGAAGTCACAATTCTACGAATCTCTATAGAATAGCGGTGAGTGTTTCGCTCAACTTTTTCCTCGAAAGTGAATGACGAAATTACAGATGAATTCATTCCTTATTGGAATGAATATCTGATTCAATGTTGCGAAAATAGAGCATTACGTACAACCTCTCATTTATAGTGTCAATATATTACGTATTTTTTATTTAATTTCGTGATGAAAAAATCGCAGAGTTCGCAGGCTTTTTGCTGCATATGGTAAATATTTTTATGCATAAACAAGTTTGTTTGCCATGATACATATTATATACTAGTGTGTTGGTTCTTCTGATCTAACGAGCCAGCGGGTCGCCTGATGGTAAGCAATCACCGCCGCCCATGGACATCTGCAACACCATAGGGATCGCTGATGCGTTGCCGATCTTACCTATAAGTACACTAAGCTCTAGAAGGCTTGACAAAATCCTTCACCATTACAAAATACCCATCTTTATTGCACCCATAAACAATTATACAACTTTATTATATTACTACAATCAATGCTCCGTGCCTAATAACAGTTTATAAACAATATGAGCTGCAATTTATTCCCCATGTCAGTTCATTAGATAGTTGATTGGTGCATTGAAGGTCGTTGCGTGAACTTTGACTCGCTCATGTGGGTCGGCGATGTGTAGGTAGCCTCCCTTCGATTACCAGTAATATTTGAAGTTTTATTAAATACCCAAATCAGATATAGATGTTTTAAAAGTATTAAATAGTTGAAACATCCTTATTTCTAAGAATAATTACTTTGGTTTTAAGGCCCTTTTATTTAATCGAAGTAACTATATCTAACTAAACAAAACAATGCTCTAAAAATTGTTTTTTGTGTACCTATAAATAATGTTATATTTGGAGTCGGTTACATCGGTACGTTAGCTATGCTAAAACCGACAAAAAATAACATTATTTTATTTCTTGGTTTTCAGTGAATATAGGTTTTAAATGTGTTGTTCATGTAAGTAACACATACCTTACATCGACAAGTATTTAATGAAAACATCAAAAATGTTAAAGAAGATACAATATATTTAATAGAAATTAACTCAAAAACCACTTGTCCGATCTCTTCAAATTGGATCCTCTTTTTAATAACTTCAGCTGAATAAGTCATCAGTCGTTAGTTATCTGTATAAATCTGCACGAGTAAATTAATTTTTTTGTTTAGAAAGCCTTCTTCTATAACAATCTCATTAATTTAAAAAAAGTCCTTCATCATCACCTTCCAACGGAAATAAACTATTTATTTATTTATTTATTTATTTTATTTGGGATAATTAACAGCATACACAATACACCTTATTATCTAATCTTACAAAATCATACATTAATAAAATTGCTTATTGCGATGCCCACACCATTATCCTCCTATTAACAATTTGTGTTACTCATTACTAACTTATATTATAATATGAAATCGATATTAACTATGACTTTTGTCAAAATAACCTAACAAGCCCGCCACGACAGCCACCGGTGATACAGGAAACCAGACCCTATTCTACGGTAAGAAGGCTCAAAATTGATCAGGCACAGCAGCATAGATTATGTATATTGCCATGGAATTAAAGGGCGACTCTCAAACACACCGGGTGCAGCCACAGCGAACCTGCCAGACTAATCCGACTGTAAATACAATAGAACATAAAAAAAGGATTTGTTTTTTTTAAACAATAAGCTCTTTAAGAAATTTTACGTTTGAACAAGAGTTGGATACTTTCTAGTGTATAATCGAAGCAAAAATGTTGGTAAAATTAATTAATTAGTATTTTTTAAAATGTCAATGGCTTGTTTTTTGAAGTTGGACTGTGAGTCTGCAAATATATCCAGGTTTGGGAAAAGTGTGTTGAAAATATCAGGTAGCCATAGCCATAAACTCTAATATACATAGATAAACAGATAGCCTTTATTACCTTTTACACCATACCTAGCAATTTAAAACTAGGTTTTACACATAAAATGTATAATTTAGGCGCTTTAATCTATATAAGCGATCTCTTCTAGACAACCTTCAGATAGAGGATAATAATATAGAAAAAAGAGGAGGAGGGGATGTAGTATTTAAGTATGCAAGTAATGAGTTTATTTTGTAATACAGTAGGCATTAGATAATAACTGACATTTTGGCAGTTGATGTACACTACAATTTTATTCATTTAACGAAAAGTAAGTAAATAAACTAAAGTTTTAACGTATAATGTCCTGCTGCAGGGCAAAGGCCTCCATCATTGAAATCATAGTGATAACGATGAGTTCTGGCTTAATCACCACACTTGCCAAAAGAAAATTGGTGTTTACAAACCCGATCAAAAAATCTGAAAAAAAAATCTCATCGAATCGTCCCAGGAATTTAATGCAATATTCCTATCGCGAAAAAAGATCATCACATGTACGATTAAAGGTCTCTGGCCGTGACCCCATCACAAACAAAAATTAGTTAATAACATATTTGTTAATTTTCAAAAATAAAATACAATGTCGTAGAAACCTACACGTGAAACTAAACACAATAAATCATAAAATCGTGACCGAGTCAACATAATTCACGTTTGGTCAACCAGAAAATTTCACACAAACGTTAAAATTTATCTCAACAATGTGACAATGTTTCATAACAACGCGCAACTATTGTGGCGCTAGTGCTGATCTTACCGGCACTCCTACCGGTACTACGTTACATAGTCGGTGACATACAATTCTTTATCCTATCACTACTAGTATTAAAATGATTGTACAGGTTTGCTACCGATAATCGATTTGGGGACATTGATGACCGATTTGGGGACATTTAAACTCCATCATTTTAAATGTGAATAGCTTATTTTGATTTCATTTAATATTGCTCGTGGGGCGGAACGCCCCACGACCCTGCCAAACATAGCCAGAGCCAGAGTTATGGTGGCAGATTTCATTTGCGGCGGTGATACCTAGTAAGACTCTGAGAAAGTCTTGCCACTTGCCAACCAGACCCAATGCGGGGATCGCACCCACGACCTCCAAGTTTTATACTTCTTAGCGACTGATCCGCAAAATCGGTCAACGTATTATATTAATTGAACTCATGTTTTTTTAAATATTCAGTACCTACATAACCGATTAAATATTTCTAACTTTTAAATATTGGAGATGAATTTTAGAGACAATCCTACGCCTTTTAAATGGGATATTACTTATCAGATAGGAATAGACAATCCGAATGACTATTTAAATTACCAACCGGTTCTTACAGCTACCGATTCTCCAAACCACTGCACCGGTCCCACATTTCCCCCACGCTACTCTCGTGCCTTACGACACCATAGGACTAAGGTCTCAGCGACCATGGTTTTGCGAAATTACGGCCACCAAGAGGTCAGTTAGACTTCGATGCGCGGAATATGCAATTTCCTTTGTATTATTTTATCTATGCAAATGAGTCTGTGTCTAAACTGCGGTCCCTTCATTAGAGCCTCTAACGTTAAATGTCAGGAGGTTTTTACATTCATGAATACAACTTTTGGTGTGGAATTGTTTATTTATAGATTTCAATGGGTTGGGTAATGGATTCTTAGGCTGTAAACACAATGAGTTATGTCTGTCCGTACTGTAGCAAGGGATTATTGTGGAGGGTTTTATGGAGAAACCACGCCTCATTTTTCTTTTAAGGGCGGAGCAGCACTTACATCAAGGCGCTGCCTGGGAGTCCCACTCAGCAAGTGACAGCATACAACGGTTTTCAACGTGTAAAACTTTTTAGGATTAAGTATGTAAGCAACTAATTTATTTGCCTTTTCTTTTTTTTTATAATTAATTATTGCATACCTGTTATGGTAGCTGTTGATAATAACTATTGTACTTTACCATCTTGTAACACAGTTTTCTATACTAATATAAAGAAGAAAGATTTGTTTGTATTGTTTAGGCTCCGACACTATTGAATCGATTTAAAAATTTCTTTTACTGTTATAAAGATACACTATCTCCGGGTGACATAGGGTACTTTTTATCCCGGAAATGTGGGGGGAAGGGGGGGATATTTGAAAAAAGAAATAAGGCGCGGGTGAAACCGCGAAAGCGGCTGCTACTAAGGCCGCTAGTAAAAATGATTCTGAATCTGATTGAACAAAAGCTCTGTGACTCTACTTTCTTTAGACTTTCATACCGATGATCTAGGGGTTTTGACAGGACTGGGCTGCCCACAATAAATCGTTCCAGCTCATCTCTTTCGTACCTATGTGGACGGAAAAATAGGAGAGTTTAGGGGGATAGCCCTACGCAGGCGCAAGTCTTGCTTACCTACAGAAATGGTAATAAACGCATTCTCTTTATTTTGTAAAAAAGGAAGAAAAAAGTCCTCTATCAAAATTACTTACCTAATTATTTTTATTATTGCTTCAGTTTACAGACAGACTCATCATTGTAAGCGGTCTATGCGCTCTATTTTATTGAGGAAAAGCAATTTTATTGTTAAAAGGATAAAACGTTTTGTTATACCAGTTACAACTACGCAGTTTACAGGCACGTCAAATGTCATGTAACTGGTTTAAGTTAAGCTTTCGGAATTGATCACTTATTGGAATAAGTGATAAATGCCCCTTAGCCACGTTTTAAACTTCAATGACTTAACTCGTAGTTAAAACTTCTTTCCTCATTTCATATGGATCATACTTGTTCGTCATTTGAAGCGTGCTGTTTTTTTGCATAACGGGATGAGGTATTATTTGAAATAGCGATCGCCTCCGCAGTATCACCCGCGCGTAATTTCTTTTTTCGACTATCCCCCCCTTCCCCGCACATTTCCGGGATTAGAAGTACCCTATGTCACCCGGAGATAGTGTAGCTTTCCAACAGTGAAATAACTTTTTAAATCGGTACAGTAGTTTCGGAGCCTATTCAATACAAACAAACAAACAAACAATCAAATCTTTGCCTCTTTATAATATTAGTATAGATAATATTTTGACTTACGACAAGATTAAGTACACAGAAGACACTCACTTAGTTTAATCTCTGTATTCTAATTAAAAGCAAAAGTACTTGTGCCAGTCGTCTCTCAAGTAGGTACTTTTATTTTTTCCCGGTCATCGACACTGAGTAATTAAAACAATAGCTAATAGACGTTTTTTCCTCATTTCACGGGGTAATGGGAATCAATTAAAAAGCCATTTTCGTACCCAAAATAAACCGATTAGCCGTGTTTTACTTTCAACATGGCCGTTCTGTTAATAGATAGTTTGTAAATTGAGAACAATGCTGGAAAGAAAAGTAAATAATGGGTTTATACAACGAATGAGGTATATAAATTGACTTGACACCAGAGGTTTCGGGCTAGATCCCTGGCACAAACATAATGTGGGTGCCAAAAAAAAATAATTCAGTAATCCTTGTACGTCGTCTAGCACCCATAGGCGATGAATCAACCAGGTTCAAATAAATGTTTAAAAAGTTTGATCTTAAAACCGTTAAGGTTTTGCCATGAGAGAGTTACATTGAACCTTACAAACTTATGCGTTATTATAATACTAATTTATTTAAAAACATTCTAAAATAACAATCAGGAAATTCACTCACATAAAATATTTACATGTAAAAAATACACATTGTTGAAATAGCTCTTATATTTACATATTTAATTAAAAGTAATAGCGGATCTCAGGCCACGTAATAAAATTTACAACCATGTAATTAAAGATCAAAACTGATGTCATCACATGCATATGAGGTCCGCATGAGGCCTATTTCGGAAGCGATCGAAACATTCGTTTTCGAACGACCCTGAGTACAAGGAACTAGGAAGCCTTAGGCGCTCAAAATTCACGGCGATGACTTGAGCGGGCAATTTTCGGCGAGCGACGTGATTGCACCTTCCTTATGAAGGCAGTGACGTACCGAGTGCTTTGGGGATCCTTTGTGAATTGATAATATCATTATTTCATACTGGGTGTCTACTGGATGTCCCAAATAGAGCGTTGCAATCTTTGAAGAAGATAGAGTACCTAAACAAAAAATATGACTACTAAAAGTATCATAGTGATTTCAGAGAAAGCATTTTATAGTCATACTCTCAGGTTACAAATTATGGGAGCCTTAATTTATTTATTGTAAAAGTTTCACTATTGTTACTCAAACCTATTATAGAGACAGAGTTTACCTAACATTAAAACCCAAATTGGTTAGGTTAGGTAACTGAACAACAGGCAAATTTGCTGTTTTAAGAAAACGGTCTTCAGAAACTTGAAAACACTAGCAACTCTTCAGCTCTGAGATTTAATTTGGACTAATACACGAATACACGTTAAGACACTTCAAATTGAGTTTTTATTTAATGGTTACATTATTTTATACGGAACCTCGTCGGGTAAATACAAAACACTTGGTTTGTTTTTTATCTATAGTATAGGATTACGACTATCGCACTTTGCAAATCGGCTAATGGTAATTGAAATTGAATTTTATCTATCCACATCATAAGTTATTCGAGTGTTTAGAATGTAGATTGGTTTATAAAATGTTTAAGCTTGTCGTGACTGACATAGGCGAGTCAACAATAAAAAATAAAACACTAGAAATATTTACAAGTTCATATCTATTTACCATAAAAGCATATTATAATATTCTGTGATAAAAGGTACTCCCAATAGATTGCAATGTTTCTTCATGTTATTTTGCTGTTATAATTCTTTATTTTTTCAATTAAAATAAGACATTTAATTTTGTTCTATTAATAAAGATGAGTTTCTGTAACAAGCATAACAAAGGTCGTAACAAATCCGATTTCCTCAAAAATGTTACGATGAAAACTATAACTTTACTAACATCCCTTAGAATTTAACAGTAGGTTATGAGTAAATCCAGATTTACAAGCTTTCAGAACACAACATTTAAATGTACTGCATCCATAATACCTTTCGAAAATAAGAACAACACACTTTAGTTCTTTATTTATTCTTTATCGCACAACACAACGGCACTAAAGGCGCACTAGGACGCTTATTAGGACTCATGCCACATAGCATTCTCTCCCAGTCAACCTTAGGGCTAAGCAAAAAGAAATAGTAGGTAGTGAAACAAACTTTCATTCATATTAAAAATGTTTAACTTATTAATAGAGACACACCCAGTGTGTCCCGGAAGAAAACCCTCCCCGCCACAGACGACGCCCGGCGCACGTGTCACCGCGCCTGCGCTTGGGCACGCTGAATGACAAATTTTGATGGACCTTGAGCGGTTATATTTTCCTCGTGCGTGATTTAAATACGCTACCAATTCGGTCGTTGAGATTCTGGAGAATCGAATGTTCAATTTATACGGTGTATATATGGAATATGTTATTAGATAGGTACTGAAGAAATGATAATCGGTAAAACAATAGTTTTAAGTGTGTTTTCCAGGGCTAAGGCGTTTTTAGAAAGAATTACGTTCAACAACTGATGTCTGACATTATTTTAATTTAATATAAATTACTTCTAAGGATTTTTTAACACTTTCAAACATTGATAGTGTATTTAAAAAAGAAGTAGATACGGCACTAGCGCTCAAAAAATGCTCCGCTCATATTGTGTTAATTGACACAAATCATTTTAGACGCATAATGTCAACGGTTGGTGAAGCACATAGATTTAGTATATCTCGACGGATCAAATTCTAATCGCCGTGCGTCAAAGGATGGCATATCTACCTCTTTTTTAAATACACTATCAATGCTTTCAAACATATGATTATATTAGAAAAAAATCAACTTGTCCTGGTATCAGGCGGAACTTTCAAACTTGAACCGAAAACACAGATGACGAAATCATGCCTTAGTTATGTTAGAAGTGCAAAGTCTATGCAGCACTAACATTCATTGTAGCTGGTAGTTCGAACCAAACGAATTATTACCATTAAATATTATTGCCAAGAAAATGCAAAGAAAATGTCTAACATTAATTGACACATCTCACCAACTGACAGCATTGCCGCGGGCACTGTCACAAGAATGCGGAGAAGGAAATTGCCCACAAAATAACTCAATACAAAGCAATTTACTCAGTTTCTAATCTGCATGATAGAAAGAAAGTATGAATATTTTATGAGGTATGCACTGCTCGAGGGTGTACCCTTACCTAATAACATTTAGCGCAATTAAGACGTCAGTATTCATACATTGGTATGTAAATGCTAGTAATAAAGAACTTGTATAGTAAAAGCCATTTGTAATGTTTATGATGCTAGATTTCTAATATTTTATAATGCTTGATCAATTGGCAGGCCAGCAGCCGTAGTAAGTGGCCGCTGCATTCTATTGAGGGACACTTAGGCAGATAGCGTTACTTTGAGTAACGCTTTCTGTCTAACGCTTTCTGCAGCTGTGCCGCACACACTGAAGCCTTCCATGATCTTCTACCAATAGGCAGTTAATTTCTGATATCTACATGATAAGTACTCATTGAATAAACATCTTTAAACGGATAAAATTTACGGTTTAACACTACACTGTTTCAAAAAAACGCCGTTTTAAATGCTTTACTGCCATCGTGATCACGGAATCTTTCGAGCCTTTGATTTCGAGTGTACTAGCTCCAATTATTATTGCCGAAACCATGTGTGGTAACCTCACACTGTCGGTTCACTCAGGACAGCTTGAACAGTGCCTCGGTCCCCTGTCCTTTGCACCGAAATCGATTAAGTCTGTTTGGGACGTGTCGGTATGCTGAAGCATCAAACCACAGGGCCGTTGGACATTCACTTATAAATTGTATTATCAAATATACATTGCAACTACTAGGACACGCGTTAAGAAATAGCGCATCCTTGCCGAAGACGAATAGACCATT
The DNA here is from genome assembly GCA_949319885.1 of Mecyna flavalis. Taxonomy (NCBI): domain Eukaryota; kingdom Metazoa; phylum Arthropoda; class Insecta; order Lepidoptera; family Crambidae; genus Mecyna; species Mecyna flavalis. The sequence goes on from OX439426.1 coordinate 18,044,457, forward strand.
GTGCGTTACTAAACAAGTAATTAAGCCGGTATAAGCTAAAAACCATTAATCATTTCGAAACCCACGTGCGCTCAACAAAGCGTTATCCTGCCAACGTTTAACTAGGGAGACTATGAAACAAAACTATACAGAGACTATTCAGTACTCTTCACTAAAAAAATAATAATGTGGGAGCCAGTGCACTTGAAATCAGAAGCTCGAAGATCAGATGAGCCTAAAGTCTGGCAGCACATTGAGCGAGGCTTCCAGATGAAGTGTCCCTTAATGGAATATAGCTGTAGTGGCCGCATACCATCAGGTGGGCTGCGTGGTAGATGTTATGACGTAGGCATCCGCTAAGAAAGGGTATCTCGATATTCCCACGGGAACGGGAACTACGCGGGTCAAATCGCGGAAGCCCGCTAGTCGGGTGAAATCGCGGGCGCCCGCTAGTCCTCTTATAAAAATCGAAGTGAAACCGAAAATTCATTTAAAATTAAAGGCTCAAAAGTGTTTATGACCAGTGTACATAAAAATTGTAGGTAAGCACGAAAATGTACTTTTTTATGTCATAAAGTTGGCAATCAAGCATACAGCCCACCCGATGGTAAGCGGTTACCGTAGCCTATGAACGCCTGCAACACCAGGGGTATCACGTGCGCATCGCCGACCTGATGAAAACCTTTTCACGCCCTTCTTGAAGGACCCCACACTGTAATCTCGTGGGAGCTTAAACGAAAAGCTGGAAGATTAATGGGGCAGTGCATTGAGCGATGCCTAAGTATCCCTCAATAGAAGAGGCCGTAGTGACGGCTTAACAAGGCGTCCTTGTAATTGAAAGACTATGGATGTTTATACTACGCGTCAAATGGATACTTGCATGTCCTACTAGTGAGAGGAACGGGGGTTCATCCGTCACTATTTCGTCAAGCCGCCAGCAAAATAGATGAATATCGGAGGAAATGCTTACAAAAGGGTTATAGGTGAACATTTACCACGTTGTCATAAGTTGAGTGATTTATACTAGACATCAAATGTCTACAAGATAGTTAGTTTATTTAAACTAAAATTGTAGTTGCGTTTCATAGTCTCGCTAACTTAATTAATATTTGTACTGCATAATATTTGAAAGTATGCAAAGAGATTGCATTTTATTTTATTTCTGGACATTTTTCTTTTATGCCTAATGTTTCTTTGCTGTTTTTAGCCAACCACATCGTCGGTCTCCGTCCCAAACCCACTATACCATCGACGCGTTAGAAAATTACAGCTTTACTAAATTCGTGGTCACACAGCAAAGGACAGGTCCTCCGCTAAGCGCTCGCGCATTGTTTTTGTATCGCAATCATTAATTACTGCGCGCTCAGGCGGCACAGATGTTCGCGCACTGTGTAATTGTCCACCCACCGCACTGCAGCCGGCCCTGGCTAGATCATGCGTGAGGGAAAAATGTATGGAGGTTATCACGAAGCAGGTTAGATCTCACACGGTCGCAGGGCTTGCTAAATAGCAATTACCTATACAGACTAACAAGACCTTCGGCCGTGTGCTGTGGAACGCGGATCTATTTCCTTCTACTAAACTCCCATTCACACCTGAAGAGGTAGACGGTGCCTATCTTGCGGCTATTGACCAATAGGCTGGTCAAAATGTGATACTTGTTTTCTGAAAAAGGTGGTGACCTATAGCTTGATCAACAAACTTCAAGTATCCACCTCGCCATAAACAGTTCTCAAAGCTGAGAAACATTAAGAGTATACTACAATGGCATTTAACACATTTAAGGAACTTTAACTAAAAAACTTTACTTCCAGATATCTTATTATATGACATCTCTTTTGTCAGTTTTCAAAAAAGAAGGCAAAATATCTTTATTAGAATGAAATACATACTAAAATTATCTCCGTTCTGTATTTACACGATCAAACGGCGCGCAACACTAGCTGACGAGCGCTAACAAACAATTAAAACAGTGTAACGTAGAATTTTCTTAATTAAAACATCAATGAGCGCTAACACGTCGACACAACAACAATCATTAATTATCGCGGTAGGTCTGATGTGCGCGATTGTCCGATGTCCTCCCACAGTACTAAAGCCGGCCCTGGCATATCGTAGTCTATCTACGTCTAATAATCATTTGAAGCAACATTTTTTAATAATTATTTCATTTTCTAAAGCTAACAAAGCACTCTTCAACTTTGAAGATGTTGTACTGACGTGTTCAAGGGAAACTTCTATTGTTTTAACCTAAACTATACACGAAGAAGGAGGTTATCAATTCTTTAGCGCTATATCTCATAATATTTTCGAAGCGGTCTCTGATCGCTACACTTTTTTAAGATTAATTAGTTGGGTACGATATAATAAGCCAAAGTAAAGCTTTGTTTACTTAAAAGTATTCGAGAAAAGAATTCTCATCGCGGTTCAGAAGCATGAACCGCAAATGGAAAGCGCCATCTATTGCCGCTTGCCGCGTACACAAATTAAACTATTTGCTCGAAAACATTTTATAACTATTTTTATTATGTAACTAGAGATGGAAATACACACATAACCGTCATATTCAAGTAGAATGAAGTATTTTTTTTATTTCTTTTATTTTTTTTATTTATCCTTACGGAAAACCAATCATATGTATACAATCTCTCAATTTTCAGTGATGTGTTAGATATATTCTACTTCTGTAGATTATCGCTACTGCTTATAAATTAAGCCGAACGACTTTGAAAGTACTAGATTTGTTCCTGTATCTCGTTAGCCACTATTGAACATCGACAAGCCCTACCTACGCGTGAACTATGCTTGCCTACGTCAAATAATCCATCACTAACTAACACACAGTATCCAGTATCTCATACAATACTCACAATTTATAAATTCATATTTCAACCCTCATATTTTAATATATGGGAAACGTCAAAGAAATGGTTAGAAGTTGTAACTGAAAAAAGCTTCAGGATCTTATTAGGCACAGTTTATGGCACTAATTTACTATTTTAACTGGTATCTCTCTTATGGGATATTGTGGCACATAGGCCGATCCTTCGGAAAGGCATACACTGGAAAACAGATCCAACACGAAGAGGCATCTTTGAGGTACGATATACTGTAAAAGGTTCACCTCACGGATACTGGTTATACCATGGGAAAATACAGACAAAAATTGAACCAGCTTAATGCACGCACTATTTCAGGTTAGATATATTAGAAGGGAAACTATAATTGCTCTTCACTGTACATAACCACAAAATTAAACTGTGTATAAATATACAGAAAATATATGTTTCTTTGGTGTGTGTTGTTTTATCAAGTTATTAAATTCATGTCTTTACATTATTTGGAGAGGAATTTACATGCATAAGTCTGTCTAATCAGTTGAAAGGCGTGACAATAATAACCAAATAACCGTGGGAAACCTAAGTATAAAACTCTGTATGTCAATTATAGAAAAAAAGTATCTAAAAATACAGCATCTATTCTTGCTTTCCCATTCCACAATAATCGCCAAATACACCGTCATACCTACTTGCTTTATGGCGATACTACTTACAAATACAAACAATCCTTATTAGCAAAGTCAAAATAAACACCGGCGTTGCAGCGCTGCAAATCAAAGTGAAATCTGCATATAATCGACTTCTATCAATCATGGTAAGCTATTGTTGCCATTAAGTGCTATTAGCGAAACTGAGCTACCGTCGCTATAAAGTTGTCCTACGCAGATATATTGTGAGATAAAACATGATAATGAGCATATTTGATACTTCACTTCAGTTTATTTGGTTAGTGCTTTTCTGGAAAATGAAGAGATTAAAACATCAAAATCTACTGGGAGACTCACAAATTGAATCAAAGATGGTTTGTGAATTCGATTCTGAAATGACTTTAACGAACGCAAATGCAATGCACAATGCGCATCATGTATCCAGGTGGACTAATGAGCTAAGTGGAATTCGGAAAAATCTATCTATCTATCTATATAAATAAAAATTAATTGTTATTCGTTAGTCTCGCTAAAAAAACTCGAGAACGGCTGAAACGATACGACTAGTTAATTTTAGTCTTGAAATATTCGTAGAAGTCCAGGGAAGGTTTAAACGATGAGAAAATATGGAAAAATTGCAAGGAAAATACTAAAAACGACACTTTTATTTTCATATACAAGCTGTTCTTACATGTCAAACATTTGATGTATTATAAAGAGGTAAGTTATATGAAGTTCAACGGGTCAGCTAGTACCAACTAAACATTTATTTCTTTAACCAGGTCAAAATGCCACATTGTATCTCATACAAAACACTTAGCTTATATACCATATAGATATAATTGAGATAAGAGACCATAACCAAGTCGCGATGTTAATCGAAACATAAAGTAGAGAGATAAATTGTTATGCCTTCTTATTAAAATCACTTTGGAATTTAATAACCAAACTGGAGCAAAACTGACATAAAATAAAATCACATGACATCACTTGAAAGGATTATCTAGCAAAGGGTGTAATTTATAATACTGCGACCCTGAGGTATGACATCGTCATTTCTAAGATGCGCTTGGGGTAACAGTAAACCAATAAATATTAATAGGGACAAATACAGTTCTCTTCTTAAGTAATTACAATTTTAATATGATGAAACATCGAGAGCGCAGTAATTCCATCTGTCAAAACCGTCCTGGCTAGCGTGAGATACACACGTTACGCGGTGACCAATATCGCTGGAAATTATTCACACAGCGCCATCTAGCCCCAAACTAAGCATTAGCTTGTGCTTTGGGTGCTAGACAACGGATAAACATTACTTATGTACTTTTTTTTTGTAAATACATACATATTATACATGGAAACTCCCAGACCGATACAAACAGACATGTTTACGCACACAAATATTTGTACCGTGCGAGGATCGAAACCACGACCTCTGGTATAGCCGACTTCTCGACCATTACACCAAATGGCTCGTCAAATACGACTACCAATATTTTATTACCTATGTTCATCTATCTGGACATAAAGAAGCAGCACTTGTTTAATGGATCGGTCAATCACCACAAGGGAGCCACTAACTCATCCCTTTAGAGTTTGAAGGAGAAACCGGGGAAGTTTAGTGGATAGTAGATCAAACGTCCCGGTGGTCTATGGTTGCAGTGCTTAAATAAATCTCCACCTGAAAAAAAGCAATTGTTATTATGTGGGTAGCGTAATTTATGTAGCGTAAAAGAATTTTACTTTTTAGTGCATTTTTTATTTCAAGCGGTTTTTTTTTTGGTTTTTTTTGTTTCCGTTTTAACTGGTTGGCACGTCTAATTAAAGTTTTGAATTACAATAATTAACCCTCAGTTTAAGTTGGTTTAAGTTTACCACAAATAACAAAACAACTAAATACAAAATAATGGAGTGTCTATTTGGAACTTAAACATATATTTAAGTTGTCTCTAATATTACCTTGCCGCGACTCCAAGGTCTTTGCATCCATCATCAGTTCCATTCACAATTGCAGCTCACGCATTTTCCGCGCGTGAGTTTTTCAATATGGCCTATATTATGATGTATTTACAACAACCAACATTAACTGACCCCTAGATATAAGGTCTTTATGCTGGATCACGTGTCTAATATTTTTGGTTGCTCTATGTAAATTTTTACAACAAATAGAACTCGAGAAAAATAATAAGATACGTATTTAGCATATAAACAATCAATATCAAAGCGCAAGCTCGGTATGCAAATGATGTTAAAGCCTATTAAAGTAATGTAATCATTACATTACGGGCCAAGTCACGAGCGGTAACATTGTGTGTCATAAAAATTCTTTATGATTAACAATTATTAGTCCATTTGTAGTTAAGGCGAAGTGTAAATGTTGCAGGTGAATAAGCTTTGCTCTTCCTGATGTCCTAAAATGACACGCATACTAACGTTGAAATCCAACCACGTTTCCCGTACAAACTTTTAGAATAATTTTCACTTACATTATAATGAATATGTATTAAAATCTCTCAAACATTTTCAAACAATGTCGTAACATTATAGGCCAATTAATGAATATCTCACTCTAATCGGCAGTACCTACCCTGATTTTTCATTATAACATAATAAACAAATTAAGATAACGCTTTACGCTTTATTTTATGCACCTCCGGGCTTACTGGGTAAACCCCCCCTTTTTAGGGCTACAGACGCACACAACATTCTCTGCCCCTGATGGTGCGTCAAAAAGGTCGATAAAAGTATTGATGTATACTTTTTGTAAACAAATATTACCCAATTTCTGTGACTTTGCGTACACATAAATTGAATAAATTCCCGCTGTACGGTATCAAATCGCACTCACACACCATACCCATACCGATGGCAGCAAATCGCCGGAGACAAAGCAAGGGCCTTGGTGCCATTAATTAGATTCAGAACGTCGGCAGCGCTCGCGCCGGTGATACCAAAGAATTTGTCGCTCCGATATGGCCAGCGCGAGATGCCTTGCCCTTAACTGGAGTAAAAGATTTTCATACAAATATAGGGTTTCATTTTTAGCGTAATCGAGTAATGCCGTAGTTGGATTGTAAATACAGTGGGGGGTATGGCATCTTGGAGTAAAAAATAAATAAGTAAAATTAAACAGGAAAAGGTTTACATACCACCGAGTCATTATGGCGGCCTACGTGGTTCGGCTGCCTAGTTTCAAACACGGATATCGTGAATTTGAATTCCTGCGTTGATCTAATTAGAAAGTTAGGCCATTTTGATTTTACTGTCTAACTGGCTTGTCAACATCCCTATAACAGGTCTTAATGGCCTCCGTGGAATAGAAGTTAAGCCACTTGGGTCTAAAAAGTTCGTTAGTTGGACCAACTGTCTAGCTATCATCCCCACAGGTAAAATGTACTACCATAATAGCGCTGGCCGTGGTCCGGCATTATTAATGTGGTAGCCAGTACACTTGAAATTGCGAGCTTGCCTGCCGGTCCTTAAGAATACGTTCCTAAAAATCAGAAATAAATTAACAAAACCTATAAAACAAAAGCACGAAACACTCTATTGATATCCGTATAGGGTAGATATTTTCACAAAGAAGTATTACTTACGCATGCACGCCATGCGCTCGCGCCTAATTTTAGACGAATAGTTAACGCAAGGTCTTCCTTTGTGCGGCGCATACTGCTGACATTTATAATCTAAACATTTGCAAGGGAACAGCAATTAAAACGCTCACTCGGAATGAAGATGTGGTTTATACTGAGGATGCGATATCTTACTAATATTATTAATGTTTGTTGTTTAAAGCAAAAAAGGTTTGTTACATCTAAACTATCTGAAGTATTTTATATCTTTTATCGGATACCCCAAGCTCCCCAACTCGATTACTGGTTATGTATTTTACTAACACTAGAAAGAAAGAAAGAAAAACCAATTATTGGCCTTTAAATATTATGACAATTACAAAAAATTGCACAAAAAACAAAAAATTGCACAATTAACAAACAATAATAATTAAAAAAAAAAACACAAATAAAATAACACATAAGAACAGGCCAACAGGGTTCTTGCCTCAGCATATGCTGCTGTGACATTGAAAAACGGCACAGCAGCGCTGGTATTCTGGTAGAACCCTGATGAGTGGCGCAAGTAAATAAATAAATACTATAGAAAGGTACATACTACATTATAATACAATACATACATATATATTGAGAAAAATTAGGATATTATACATAACTAGGCCATACCTATCACAAAATAATTGTCCAGGCCTACATAACTCTATTTAAGTAAATGCGCCTCAGAGGAGAGGATACTAACAGTTAAATAGATTGCATTGTATAAAAACTTTCAATCAATACTCTTGATTGTATAAAAAAGAAATCGATTATCGATTATTTGGATCTTTGCATGAATTAATAAATTGGTCCTTCATCGATTGTTTGGTCAACACTACCATCAATTGAATCGGGTCCCGTACGTAGTTTCGAATGACGCGTTGTAGCGAATGGTCGTTGTGGCGAAAAACTTAGCGCGGTACGCTGGAGCGAAAAATCATTGAAGCGAATTCCACCAGGGCGAATGACACTGCAGCGACAAACATTGTGGCGAAAATGTTTGAAATTACATATATGTTACTTCAAAACTATAAAGGTGAAATAAAGACAATAATATAACAGATCACTAATAAGAACTCTGAAGGAGGGCGCAGTATTAAAACCACAAGTAACTTTCACTTTCTTGTATTCTCAAAACAACACACGACTTATTATAATAGTACAATTTTATAACTGTGACTCCAAATAACACGACACTTTAGCTTAGACCAAGCCATTCGTTCCAATGCTCGATCAAGACTGACGCTCCGTGTTACAAAACCTCCTAAAGAAATCTACCCTCCATTACAAACCAATACTGACTTCTCATTGGCTATCGCTTGACCAATCAATGAGAAGTCAGTATAACAACTATTAAAATAATTCGCTTTTAAATAATAATCATTTGACATACTTAATAATTAGTTCATAACATATTCAAATATTATTTTTATAATAAATATTAATGATTTATTAATTAATAACTAGTTTGTAACAATAATATCTTGTTATTTAATAGCAATTAAATTTTGTTAAAAACTGACAATCTAAGACATAGTGATCAAAATTTAACTTTTGTTTTTTGTTTATTAAACTGTAACTTATACTTTCTGTATTTGATTTCAACTTTACAGTTTTAAAGTAACATTATGTAATTTCAAACAGTTTCGCCATAATGTTTTTCGCTGCAGAGTCATTCGCCCTGGTGGAATTCGCTTCAATGACTTTTCGCACCAGCGTACCGCCCTAAAAGTTTTTCGCCACAACGACCATTCGCTACAACGTCATTCGAAACTACGTACGGGACCCATTGAATCAGGGTGTCGTATTTGCAATTTTGCACCCAACTACAAGAACTCTCAAAGCTATTAAACCTGCTTTACCGTCTCCCAACTTAGGTGATTCTCTAAGAGGACCTACGAGTGCCTCACCAGTAAATAGCCTTACAAATAATTCCGCATATAGATAGATAGTTACTCTGTCAAAGATAGAAATAAAGAAAATTAAAATAATCCCTTTAAAGGCATAAACGGGCATGTACATATTACTGCAAGTCGCCATTATTTTAATCTTTAATTGGTATTTAATTACAACCACGATCTTATTTAGATAAAAGAATCTTTATTTAACTAGACGAGGCCATTTATGCAAATACTTTGATTACATTTACTTACAGTTTACGCGGAAACATTAACCATAATGTGTGTAGGTAAACTACCAATTTTGGACTAGAGATGGTGCTGTCTTTTGTAGGCATGTGTGTTTGTTAATTTGATGACCATTTAATTGTAATGGTTAAAGATGGCTGTCACGCCTAAGGTGGTGGGTTCAACCCTCGCACAGCATTATACGTCGATATTTATCAAGTAAAAGTACAAAAAACGGTATTTAAGTTTGATCTCTGGCACTCATAGTACAAGCTTTGCTTTGTTTGGAGATGTTGCTGAGAAAAGAAATGTCATTTGATTTATTTGTTTTCTTCATTAATTAAGTAGTTACCATTAATCTACACATTAACCCTAACGTCCGATGCTCTTTGTTTTGGGTAAATATTAAACAGAAACATTAAAAGACTATCGTTGACAATATGAATGAACGCTTGTCCTAAATGTATTTCGCACTTTTATATATTTTAAATGGCAACCTGCTATAGTCACCGCTGCAGTCAAAACATTGTAGTTCACACATCGCTCACCCCAAGTCCCTAAGTAACACTTAATATCAAAACTTCAAATTATTCCTAATACCTAATATATGCCTCACAAAAAGTGACATCTGCACGTTGATACAGAGTCGAAAATTGCATCGCATTTTTTGCACTGCATAGACATGACCTTGGGTCCGTAGTACGGCTGCATATTAATATTGAATCAGGTATGCAACCATCGTCCAGGAGACATAGGTAGCAAGGTGGAAGAAAGGGCATGGAATGTCGGGTACCAAGGCCAGTGTTGATGTTTGAATAGAAAAAGAGCGATAGACAGATATACGATACAAGCTTATCTAAATGGCAATCAATCAATGTTTGGTATGCTGGTTGATCTAGATTTAATGATAGAGGCAATTTATTTTTTAACAATTTCAAATAAATATCAGATTAAAATAAGACGTTGGAAAATCTTGCGCCTTGTAGATTGACAACTATAAGCCCAAATCTAAAAGTAAATAGCAAAAAGATTACCAATTTTTCAATGAGGAGGTATTGTGATCTCACACGCAACGAACGCATTTGCTTTTTTATAAGAATCTAAGACAATCAGAGTCAGAAGTTAATAAATCTATGATAATTAATTTTCTAATTAATTATTTCTGGTAAGATAACATACTTTGTATATTAATAAAGTTAAAATTTTAATTTTAAATAAAGTATAAGGCAGACATTCTATCAAGATCTATGAACGTGTTCCAGTAAAAAAAACTATCAAATTGAAAATGGCGGCTATAGAATTGCCGCCATTATTCACAGTATCAAAATGCATCCTTCTTTTCTCAGACAATTTGTTAATCACACTTCAGCATACAGGATGATTAAATATAATTTAATAAAATTTATGACCACCTTTAATGAACCTATTAGTTTCATAAAGTTGCGCATAAAGAATACAGCTGTCAATTAAAATGGCGGGAACTGCTGGCAGCCATGTTTGTTCGCAATTAATCGTCATAGACAATTAGTAACTTCTCACCTTGCCATAGAGTAATAGTTGCTTTCTCATTCCAAACAATTACTGGCACATTATAATTATTAATTGCAATGTAAATGCGCTGAGCTACGACATAGAAACATGTTGAGTTGAGACTAAGGCCGTGATGTCTCAAATGTCAAGGGTTTTTTCTATGGTCATTAGACGTGATTGCAGGCTCACTCCTCAATCTCGGCAAATTGACCGAATCTAGTAATAGTGCGGGCTATTATTTTCTTAGAGCGGTAGGTTGAAATGTCATTAACTCATTTCAGGTTCCCATAGATGTTCATTGTTTTGCTCGTCTAATAATACAGTAGCTATATGAAACTTTGACTAGGTACCCAAAACCTAGTCTTGTCATTTACGTACGAATCTTAAGCCGCCTATTTAGGCTTATTATATGAAGCAGAGCTCAAAAGGCAGTGTTGGTTGACAGAAGTTTGCTTTATCCTTCTCTCTCTTATACATATACATTTACGAAAGATGTATAAAAATACTACGGGACTATTACTACAACACTTAGGTCAATTGTGAACTTTAGACCTAGAACATATTAGGTCGATTGTGAACTAATATAATGTGAAATGAGAATGAGAGTATGACTGGAAAACCGGGGAAGTTTTACAAACGTTAAGACAAAAGACATTAGCCCAGGGTTGCATACCAGTTCGCTGTTCAGCCAGTTTTATTATGGTGTATAAACGAGAATGAACCGCAAAAAAAGGCTACGAAAAATCATAAAGTATTTTAATAATAAGTTTGGCCCCGCGAACGTCCTCAATAGCGTGTCCATTGGAGAGGCCAAGTCCTATGGACAACGATTCTATTTCTCTGCAATGCCTTGATGATAGTAATGATGAAATATTAACCGCCAGAATAACAAATGACGCGCAGTAAACATGACAAGCAGAATTATGAAGTAAATTTTAAATTCCACGCTCAAATCACCTGTTTCACATCTCACATTATTTAGCAGCTTTTTTTCTAAACTTTGATTACTCGTAGAACAGCTGTCACAAAGCCAACGCCTTCCAAAATCTCACATTCTTTTAAATTATCGCAAAAAGTAAGTCTATCGCAGTCTGTTTACATGGGATAACAAAACTTCTATGTATGTTTGTTTTTGTTTCTTCTTCTTTCACGACGCAAAGGAGTAACGAATCGTCATGATTTTTTATACGTGGATAGTTTGAAAGCTGGTGATTGACTTATGAGACTTTATTAATTCCGAATAATATAACGGGTAAGTAACATAAATGTATGTTACTTTTTACCCTGATAAAATATCACATGCTTGCGGGATAACGCCTTGTAGTCCACGCAGATGACACACCAGACCAAAGGCCAGTAACTGATTATTATACCTTGAAAAATTCATCAAAGCAATGTTATTTTATTGTAATATCTTTATATAAGTACTAGCTGACCCGTTGAATTTCGTATCACTTACTTTAGTATTTTTCTCGCAATTTTTCCATATTTCCTCATCGTCTAAACCTTTCCTGGACTTCCACTAATATTTTGAGACTAAAATTAGTCAAATCGCTTCATCAGTTTTTGAGCTTTAGCGAGACTAACGAACAGCAATTCATTTTTATTTATACAGCGTGAATAGTCGTTGTTTTCCCGCAGTAAAATGATTCTATCTTCGTAGTAAAATAAATTAATAAAGTTCTTTTTGTAGTGAAATCTAAAGTTTTACGATTATGATAGACGAAACTCGAACCAAACACGCAGTATAGATAGATAATAATAAAAACATACTTTGGGATTAGATCAATTTATAGTATTTATTTATTAAAATATGTATATTTAAATTAAATCACTTCTAGTTTCAGCGCAAATTTCCTGTAACACTTCCACTCTAATCACGTACTTATAATGTTATTATTAACAATGCCGTATAAATCTGTCTGTGTCGTAGTTATTCGAAGATAATGGCCAGACCCGTTCTAATTAGCGTTATTATAATGTAATATTAGCAATAAAGCGTGTTCAAAGTGACAACTTTGATAGGTATATTTGAATTAATATCGAATATTCTAACTTTGAAAATAGCATCTTAATAAAATGTTTGTGGTAAAGGGTTTATAGTTTATAGACCTTGTGAGTAAACTTTTTCTATGTTATAGACGCAGTGTTGTTAAAATATTTGCGAAAAATAAAAGGCCGTGTAAATAGATAAATAGTTTCAATTGGGAAAATGCTTTTGTTTATATGTAAAAAAATCTTTCTGTTTTCAGCACAATATCCTATGGTTTAAGAGAACATGGTTAGGAAAAAAATAACGGTACCTTCTTCCCAGCCTCTTAATCTTTTTATTCTAAATACCATCTACATAATCTTTTAGTAAGTGTGGAAGGATAAAACATGTTGCGACAACCCTACTTAGCGTGGAACAAGGGCACGAAAATGATCATGTATATAATATTTTTATATACATACTCGTATAGAGCACATTTTTAAATGGGTAATTTAACTCTGCCACCCAAAAGTAAGGAACAAAATTACCTATTTATATATTTATACCATTAGTATTGAATATTCAATTTATTGTAAAAGTCGTTGTAGTGTGAATGGTATGTATGTACCATTTACCACATGACAGTCATCTGTTTTTTTTTATTTCATAAGGAATGCAAACAAAAGAAGGTTTTACCGTATAGAAAAAATCCACATTGTCACAACTTATATCGCAAGAACATATTTACTTTATTATTTACTGCAACAAAGTAAAAAAAATCTCTTCCTGGCAGTCGCATACTGTTCGAATATTTGTATAAAAAAGTCAGCTATTTGCCATTTACGCTGTCAATCGTTTCACTTTTGCAATAAAAAGTATTGTACAATCAGATAAATGTTTTATTTATCGTACATCTCAATGGTTTGTACATATTCATATCTTTATGTGTAGGTGTCGGATTGCCATTTTATTATAACTTGATCATTTTTATTCACATAATAATTTATTTTTGAATTTCATTCTTTATAGACCGACTAGCTTCCGCAAGCAGTGTAGTGAAATCATCAAAATAGCCTGCGGGTTTTTATGATTTATAAGCTTTATTATTGTAAAACTTCTTCTAAATCTGTTCAGTAGTTTTTGCGAAAAGAGTTTCTAGCATCCATAATATTAGTATACCTTGCGCCAGCGGCATTGCTTGCGTGATAAGTATCAACATGCGAGCAATGCCGCTGGCCTATGTGTTATTCTAATGTGCGAAATTACTTTAGAATTTCATCCAAATCCGTTTGGACGGAAGAACATTGGTGGTAGCCTAAATGTAGTTTCCTGGGTAGCATCGCAAAAGATTGGTAGTGTTGATTTGGTTTCTTTCGAAGGACGGGGGAGGATCGGCACCATTTCACTTCCTTCCGAAGCACGGAAGAAAAGTGTCAGATCAAACCTGGGTGTAGACCTCACAGAGAGTTAACAACGAGTTAAGCTTCTGCAAATATTAATAAGTTCTACTTTTTAAAATCTAAGTAACACATCGCGTAAAGTTCACACGCACTCCCGCAGTGTACCAGCAGAATGCTATTGATTGTGGCATTCCGTCGCTCATTGTACAATTACGGGGCATTACATCGGTCTGTGAGCCGAGGCCGCGGTGTGAGTCTGCCTCCATTAGACAGACTTGAGGTGAGGATATTTAGCGGCAACAGTGCAGCTGTTGCTAGTGAAGAAGCTGCGATGTGGCCTGGAAGATACGTAGAAATAGTTTGAAAAAACAAAAACCAATTTATTTTGTATTTAGGTAGCAGTTCATTAAAAAGGGATGGCTGAATCACTATACTCTATGTATATGGGCCAGGAGTAGACATGCAAGTAACAAAACTCTATAAATTATTTTCTTGCACTTAATTTTGTTGGATATCTGTCACTACCCGTCTTCAATATACACTGTAATTTGGATTTTATCTGTAACAACAAAAATCGCACTTACTCAAATGTCACCATTTCAAGATATCAACGTGCGAATCTACATATGTATATAAACCAAACGAGAGACTTTCGACACCGCTTGTGTTGTTCATTTCTTCATTGCTAACTTTCTCACTGTGTCTTTTTCGAATACATCATACCTGATCAAAGCACAATGGGGAAGTGTATGCGAGTACAAATCACGCGCAATGCGTGTAATTTTTTTTAATTTAAATCACTAGATAGAATTATTGACAGTTATTAAGGTTAAGACTACTAAAATGTTTTATACAAGAGTGTCAATTTTAATAACAATATAATTTTTGTTTTGTTATTTCTATACATATAAGTCGGTTTCTTTCTTTGGTTACACAGTCAAATGACCCAGAGGTCCTGGACTTAACTACCTTCTTGGGTCTGGTTGTAAGTAGGACTTTTTCAGAAACCATCTAAATGGCTACGACCTCAAATACTGCTTTGGTTGTATTCCGACTAGTGATGTGCCGCTGAGAAATTTCTCGTTCCCGGCAATATTGCCAGTGAGAATATTCTCGAGAAGCTAGAACGCTCCCGAGAATATTCTCAACGTTCTCAATAAAATTTTAATTTATAATTTGACGTTTTTGTATATTTATAGCTGATATAATTATGTACAGTGTTTCCATGTTTTATTATTGGCTAAGTTTACACAATGAAAAGACAATGCATTAAATCAGTTCATTTTGCGGCCACTATTTTGGACCCTGGTAACCAAGGTACAACTTTACCTGCTAATGCGAATCTCGAAGGATGCCAGGCAATAATGAATATTGCACAGTGTGGATACGAGACAAAAGGACCAAGAATCCTTGAAGATTGCGCAAATTATAAAGGACAAACTGGCATTTATGATAAAACTTTTCTTTATGAATCAGCGTGTTACACGATTCAACCTTGGTCTTGCCGGAATTTATTTTTTCCAAACTCAGATTTGGGGAGACCTGCTCTGAAAATTTTATCCATACCATCAACTTCGGCAACTGTGGAAAGGAGTTTTCAACAGTTTCTAATATACATAGCCAGAAAAGAAACAAACTAAAGACTGATAGAGCTGGAAAACTATGTAACGTGGCTCATAATTGGAAGCTTATGAATAAAACTCCTAATGGCTAATTCCTCAAATAAGACCCAAACACAGATTCATCAATCATCGTCTTTTACAATTCAATCGTCAGCCACCTCAGCAAACCACGAAAGTGACTCTGAATATGAACAATCTATGCTTGAATCCCTGGAAACTTTTGATTTTGATGAGTTTCAGGATATTCAAGAAGAACCATTACATCATGAAGATCCTCTTATTATAGACTAAAACAGATCTCAGTGTTTATTTTTTATAATCACATTTCAGAGTGGTCATTATATTTTATGGTCGTTAAATATTGTTAATTTTAATATTGTTGTTGATTTTTAGATGTTAAGGGCTCTTTCAAATTGGACGTTTTGTGTCGGACGGCTGCGGTACGGTAGCCACGCGATTGCCGTACCGCGTACGGACGGTCGTTATTTTTCATACTGTTGCGGGTACGGGGTACGTTAATTCAATTAAATGCCGGTTACGAAAAGACAATTATTTATTTTAAACCACTAAGCTGAAATACACAACTTTAATACAACTTAACACTTTACAATCCACGTAGACAATTCTAAACAAACACTCGTAAACGCTGTTCACTTCAAACGTCGCAGGATAGTTCGCACTGATCGCTTTCCGAAGAATTAATACTTGAGGCAGCGTCGCTCACTCTCTATTTATACCCGGCGCGGCCGCTCTATTAATTTCTTGGATCATTCGCGAAACCGCGCGACGTGCGATCGCACAGGATAATTCTTCGGATCTAAACAAGCGCGCGCGGATGTAAACAAGCAGCCGAGCGCGCGCGAGGTCCGTTTTCGCGTGCATGCTCCGTTGCCGGGTATCGTCGTAACAATACATAGCACGCTGTGCGGTAACAGTATGGTTGACGTATTGCTGTCGAGCGTTCCCGGTACGTCTAATTTGAAAGAGCCCTTAGTTCTAAGTGATATTTTCCAATCAGTCGGTTAATTTTATCTTTGGATAGTTGTTGATTTATTTTTAGTTATTAACCAGTAGTTAATAAAACTGAATTATCTTTTTAATTTTTTAAAATCTGATTTCAGAGCGTTCACTCAGTCGTTCTTAGTCAATATTGCAGTCCTGAAGTTGATGTTATCTTGTCAAATACATAAACAGAGTTGATTGCGAAAATTTGTTTTATTATGACCATTCTACTATACAAAATTTATTTTATTTCATGTCAGTAAACGAACAATTTAACTGTTTATTATCTAATTACGTATAAAAAGAAAATGCTGTCATAGTCCATTATCAAAAAAATAATATTTCACAAAAAAATATTATAGGTGCAGTAATGCTGAGAATATTGCCGAGAAAGTTCCCGAGAATATTCTCGAGAACACTGGGAATATAGTATTTTACTGCAAATAGACTGTATTGTATTATACACAATGATCTGTCGACCTTATTAGTTACTATTTAAATAAAGAAAGGTTGGTTGTTTCCATTTTTAAAAAATGATTCTCAACCATTCTCACTTCGGAGAACGTTGCCGGGAGCGTTCCCGGCAATATTCTCAGGTGGGAGAACGTTCTCGAGAACGGCACAACACTAATTCCGACAATATTGATGTGCCACTTTAAATTAGACTCGAATACAAGATGAGCCTTCCTAAAATTACATTAAAACAAGTCATTTCAAGCAGTGAGTGAATGTGTGTGTGTGTGTGTGTGTGTGTGTGAGTGAAACAGCGGGCACTACAAATGAAGGTTTTCTTTAATGCTAAATCACTTGGCAGACGGGCACTCAGCCCACCTGATGGTAAGCGGCCATTGGGTCTTGTTCTATTGAAGGACACTTCACCGAAAAGGGACTTTCAACGTGTTATACTGTAGACTCAACTGACCTTCGAGCCTTTGATTTCAAGTTTCTTAAAAGGCCGGCAACGCATCAGCGATTCCTCTGGTGTTGCAGATGTCCATGGGCGGCGGTGATTGCTAACCATCAGGCGACCCGCAAGCTCGTTTGCCGCCTCTGGCATAAAAAAAAATATTTTATTTGTTTTTAGGTCATAAATATAGAACCTAACCTCTTTTCCCTCACCCCCCCCCCCCCCAATCATCTAACACGACGTGGAATGAAGAGGAAGGTCGGCTGATTTACAACCTTTTGTGTAATCTTTATTTGCCTATGCGCTCGCATCTAATATTGCGTATTTTATTGCATGAATGCAAACTTCAAGTGCATACCTACGCTCGGTTGGAAATACTTATTCATGTTATGTATTGCTATTGTCAATAACGATAATTGTTCAATTGCTGGTTTAATGGGCAGGTTCTTGTCGTTAAGAAAGGCTTGAGGTTATTTTTCCAGAATACAGTCATATTCAATTTTATATTTTAAAGGTTTACTTTTGGACTTTCCATAACTTTTTATATACATCGATTTTTGACCTTCTCCGTGGAAGAGCTAAGCCATTCGTATTAAAACCCAGAGGTCATCTGGTTGGTTATAAAACTTTTTCAAAGCCCGACCGGATAAAATATCATGGTGAAATTTGTAAAAGCTCTGGCTATGTTTTGGCAAAGTGAATGTGGGAGCACTTAAAATAAAAGCCCGCCCGATTGTAAGAAGTTACCGTCACCTGTGGATGCTTTTAACACAAGCATCAATGGTGGTGTCAGAGGTCCAAAAGGAATGTGATCTGATCCCATATTAAATTAATACTACCTACTTCAATAGATAGTAGAGACTACCTCGAAAAATAAACACAATAAAATTTACAAATATTTATTCAAGCAGGCAATTGAGTTTAAACGGTCAATTTTAATATGCAAATACGCTCACACGTACATAATGCATTAGAATAACGTCAGATATTATGACATGATTCTTCACTTTATGTCAGAATGTAAAGAAAAATACTTGAATAAACCAATCAATATTAACTTGACTGTTTGCATTTAGCAATTTGCGATCTTTTGTCATGTAAAAGTCAAGGCTCCTAGGTGCTTTATAGGTATAAATGGGTGATGAATTGATTGTAAAACAAACTTAAAAATAACAATGTCGAAGGACCCGGTTTTATTTTCGGATCGACAGACAGCTTGTGATTCGGACAACCAAATTGGTCGTCAATGTATAGTTTTTATTTGATTGTAATAAAAAAATAAAAGAAGTATGCAATTGTTCTACCTCCGTGGAACAGAGGCCGACTTTAAAGCCCTGAAGTTTGAGTCCAACCTTCGATCTGGTTACTAGCAAGACGTTTTATGTGTCCGACTGCCTAGTTACTACTGTTGAAATTTGGTGCCATAGTAACTTTGGCTGCGTTCCGGTAATATTAATGTGGGAGCCGTACAGTACTAAAACACATTGGGTGATGCTCCCTGAGAGTGTCCACTTACCATGAGGTTATATGTGTGCCAGTATGCTAAAAGAAAATTATAATTTCTTGAGACCTCTCAAGAAAAGGTAAGAGAAGATAATACTCGGTAATTTCGTAAAACAAACAATGGAAGAGCAAGAAGATTGAAATTGATAGACCTGCTATTAAAACCCGCACAATATAAATGACTGCATCAAAGAACAAAGAAAATGAATATAGAGGACATACCAACAGAACAGGGAGAGACGAATCCTTGAATTGAGGCCGTGGGAAAATACTAGATAACGAGGCCACCTACCAATATTCCGGGTTAAATGGACCGTTTTGTACGTGTCACATATGCACTGACTTTGAAATTACATGACATAATTTAATTTGAAAGGAATTTGGCAACTTTTAAATTTAAGAGATTAAGGGTCCGGTTTAACAGTAAAGAAAAAGATACTGTACAGATAAAGATAGTTTATTTGAAATAAAATTGCAATGTGAACATAAAACAAAATGTCGAATCAGTATCTGTTGATTCCTGACAAAACACCTAAGAAGAGATCTCTTTTTGTCAATTTCAAAAAAGAAGATAGGTAAGTTCATCGTTACTAATTTGTCAAATAAAAATGATGTTTTTTTTTTTTGGAAATAGAGAAAAAAGCATACCTCATTGATACATAAATCATTAGTCTGACAAACTAAACTTATGCACCAAATAAATTATAGGTCCACGTTACAAAGGGTCAAAACAATACAAAACATAACATTTAAGCAAAAAAGACAATGCATGTGCGACCTTGGCGGGTAAGTCAAATACTTCTGATGTGCCGCGTGGGCGACCGCAAAAACTATCCTATGACATTGCCACGCCTTATCCGCACATGGTTCTACGAGCAGTATAACACGTCTGGGTCTTGGAACTTTGTTGCTGTAATTTGTGTGCGAATGTCGGCTGGACAATTGTACCAACCCACACTCTTGGTGTGATGAGGGTACACAGATAGCGGTGTTGATTTCGAATTTTTATTTTGGTTGATTTGATTAATTATTTTGTTACGATTGGTAATTTTTCGAATTTTACTATCACGTTTTATCTTTACTTCTATAAATACATTTAATTATGACTTTTATTATGTACAAACAAGTAATTTACTTTATTTATTTAGTTAATGTGTGGTTAATGGCCTAGTATGTCCCACGATTTTCCCTTCATGCCCAAAGAGAGACGAAACTGATTTCTTAACATAAATGAAAAAAAAATTACAAGTAACTACTACACCTTATTTAAAAGTTTAATTTAATTAGGATATCCTTTCATTAAAATATCGACAGGTTAAGGCAATAATTACATTTATATAAATGTAGATGAATGACGGACATACTGAATCCTATCCCATATCCCATTTATATTAAATTAGTTTAATTCTACAAAAGTTAACTTACTTTGCATGCAATTCTTTTTTATGGTAGCAATTTGCTGTTTAACATTAATAAAAAAAAGAATAAAGAAAATGCTTCATAAATCATTATCGTCAAAACGACAAGATGAAGACCACTATTATTCTCAAAATTACATTAAAAATACAAAGCTCACGTAAAAAGTACATTTGCATACCGCTTTCAGTGAAGACGAGGGCCTTGCGTAGGCGAGGAAATTTCGGCAGGTAGACTTATGCTAATTCCGTACAGGATCTTTTGTGTTGATACCATCACTGTTTAGGTCTGCTGCACTCAAATCTTCGAACTCATTCGTTGTAAAACATCCAACTTCATTTGCATTTTATTATCCGTAATAAGTCCCAGTAATATAAATTGCTCTCCGCATTTCAATTTTCGATCAACTAAAATGAAGGAAATCATTGCGGGTCTCTCAAGGTTGTTATCTGGGACCATAACTATTATTAATGTGCCATTAGAAACGAATTTATACCGATTCGTATTAGTGTCAATACTTCTATATTTTTAATGTATGTATAAATGTTACCGCCGTAAATATACTCAACGGGAACATTCATTTGTTTTTTCTTCGTTACATTTTAATTGAATTTGCTTAATGACTTTAATTCAATATGTAATAGTTACTTTATGATGATTTAAATCTCGCGTCTAGCAAAACTTCCTCTAATTTAAAAGTGCAAGTGTTTTTACCTGCATACGTGCAAGGTTATTTTTTGCTGCAGTCTCCAAGACTCAAGGAAATAGCAATTAGTGTCTATCTTCTTTATAATATTTCATCTGAGTGCCAGTTAATGATACAAAGCTGAAACTTTGTTTTTTGTTTTAAATAAAAAGGCAATTTTGTACAAAAGAAATCCTTGGCAAGTCGAAATTAGGTATCTGTAGTTGTATTGTCTGCATTTATGTTATTATGTTGAATTGTTTTAAGGAAAATAGGTAATGAGTTGATAATTTTGTCGGTTAGTTTTGATTAAACTTGCCGGTCATTGTCAGAATTCCCACTCGTACGACCTTTGTTATCTCCTCTTAACCATCTTTTACTGGTTGCATTAAGTTTATTGCTAAGCTTAAAGTTTCAATTAGTTGAGAGATCAGACGCAGAATCAATGCCTACAAGTGTTACAACACTAACAACTTCCAGACTATTACCGACCATTATAGAGTATTCCTTAACAGAACAGCCTTTTACAGTTAGAAGCTTTGGCGCCTAAAAGTGCCTCTTGATATGCTGGGCCATCAACAGTTAGATACCTCTTACATAAATGATCAGCAACGTATAAAAACTTAGAAGAAAAACTACTTTAAAAGTTTAATCCGATGTTCCAAACAAAACACTGGATTCTAGTCACGTTCTACCAACGTGAATGTATGACCATTGTTTTCCATACAGAAAGCTGTTGTTTCCACACGTAACGATTACATTGCTTCTCTTCTATTTAGATTATTATCGAAGCCTCATACTTGTGATGTGTTGGATACTACCAGCGTTTTAGTGTCGACGTCTTGGTTTGTTTTTGCGGGCCCCTTCGAGGAGTCGTCTGGTTTTTTGTGAATGAAAACGATCTCTTATAGTTCTTTGTACGTATCAAACAATCCTGCGCCTGTCTGGCGATTAGGTGATTCATTCATGACGAGGCAGGTATTACGGACGTACCTACAGTACTGTAGTTAGAGAGATGGTGCAAAATTACTTAGCAATACGCTGTATGCAATTAGATTGTGTTACGTCAAGTGTAATTTCTACAGAAATAATTTACTTGTGTTTCTTACTAGTTGTGACCGCAGCTTTGCTTGTAATGTAACATGTGTTTAATTCATTTCGTTAATTAAATAATTAATTTGCTAAAACGGATCGATTGAATACGAGTAGTACAAAATTATTGAAAGTTAATAAAAATGACGTTAAAAGAAATGAATTATTAAATTGTCATGAACTTATTTACTAGCGAATATAGTATTTATTATAAATAATACTAATTTGAGCTCTACAATTAATGACTCTGATAATTTTTTTCAATCATAACGCTTTACTATTTATTTTATTTGACGAGCCGTTTAGTGTAATGTTTGAGAAGTCGGCAATTACACCAAAGGACGCGGGTTCGATATCTGCACGGTACAAACATAAGTGTGCATGAACATGACTGTTTGTATCGGTCTGGATGTTTCTATGTATAATAAGTATGTATTTACAAAAAAAGTATTTATGTAATGTTTATCGGCTGTTGTCTGGCACCCATAGCACAAGCTAATGCTTAGCTTGGAGCTAGATGGCATTGTGTGCATAATGTCCAGAGATAATATTATTATGTTCCATGTACAAGTATGCATGGATATAGATGAAGATGGGGAATTCCTTTAATAATCGTCGCTGTGACTTACGTAAACTATAATTTCACAATAAGACCCATAATTCCTAGAGTTGAATATAATAACTATAGTGACGTCATTTATTTTCTATATAAATTATTTATGTACTGGCTGTTTCCTTCTGTGGAGCTTTTTCTTCGTACATTTCGTGATTGCTACTTTTATAAATACTGTTACGTCATAAATGTTTGCTGATAGTAAAATTAAAATGTATATAAACCATAGGTACATAAATCAATAGGAACTATTATACTCTGTTCTGATGTATCTATGTATGTAAATGAAATTCACTTACTAATAAAAAACACTGATAAATGCATTAGTAAAAAAAAACACAACGAATTTAAAAATAACAAATAATTTTAGTTACAATCCCAGGTGTAAATAAAAGCTAAGTTAATGTTTTTTTTATTCGCAATTTCCCCACCAAATAAAAGCCAGAGGCTTACACATTGCAAATTTTCCGTTACCCTAACTTCACCTAACGTAAACATATAAAAAATTATCACATTTCAAGTAGCTAAGCCTTTTTTACAGTGAATACATTTGGAGATCAAGATAAAAGGTAAACATTGCATGACTAATTAAATTAAGTTTTTTCATAACATTAATTATTTTATGCCTTTATGTGTTATGTGAATAATAAATATTATATGGTGTTAATAAGAACATTATATAATATAATAATGGGAGCTTTAGGTATATATACTAATATTATAATGAGGAAAGATTTAATTGTTTGTTTGTATTGAATAGGCTTCGAAACTACTGAACCGATTTGAATAATTCTTTCATTGTTGCAAAGCTACACTATCCCCGGTGAACATAGGGTACCTACTTTTGATCCCGGAAATGTTAGGGGAACGGAGGGATATTTGAAAAAAGAAATTACGCGCGGGTGAAACCGCAAGCGGAAGGCTAGTATACAAATAAATATGTTTCATATTAGATAACATCACATACATAGATTTGATCCCTTGAGCAGCAAATTTAAATTTACAAGTGGTTAGTGTTATGGGTATCAGAAATCAACGAAAGTCCCAAATACTTATATACAACTAAACATCGAGGCACACTGATTATTTTCTGATCAGGAGAACCCACAAATAGTCGTCTTAACCCAGAATTTAAACCTCCTAGGGTAGGGCCGTTGTTTAAAGTACGACGATAGCAAAGCTTCTACACACATGGCAATCTTCTGTGAGAGAATGGTTGGTTATCCCGAAGGAAGTGACATTATGCTGAGATAAAAAGTAGCCTTGTCACTTTCCATCCCTCAAACTATAGGATAGTCCTTCACCTTCTCCTCGTCTCCTCATATTCTTTCAAATGCACGCAACTCATCTTAGGCACAGATGCAGGTGTCCATGAGCGGGAGGGATTTATTTATTTATTTAAACTTTAATGCACAATCAAGAGTACATAAGGCGGACCTAATGCCTAATGGCATTCTCTGCCAGTCAACCTTTGGGCCAAGCAGAAATAAAATAGTGGAAAAATAAATAGTAGATATCATTTACTATCAGGTGTTACACTTTCCCGTTTGCCTTCCACTTTCAAAAAAAAGATATTTTTTTTTTTTCATAGGTACCAAAAATCACATCAATCCGTTACTCCGTTGCGACATGGAGAAACCCTTCGATCTGGGTTTATAACAGAATAGTGCTGTATAAAGTGTGCGTTGCAATTAAACACACTGCTACATATATAATTAGCACCTTCTATACAATCATGGGGTATGCTGTCGACCTGTATTGACTAACTCACGGTCATTTTAATTACATTATGACTTACTTGTGATATTGCAAACATTGATAAAAGTGCGTAGGAAACAACAATATTGCTCTAAATATACCCGTATATTCGTATCTATTAGCGAACGGCTATCCCTAAATAGTCTCAATAAACGTAGAACGCATCTAAAAAAAAAATAATAAAGAAAAATCCAATCCTGCCGTACTCTATAGCCAGAGCTCAAAAAATATACTAGCACCCATTGAGTTAAGATATCCTGGGCAATGGAATGGCCAGTGTACTGTATCATGCAAGGTTATGGAGATTCCTGTAATACTACCACTAAGGCAGACGCCCAACAGACGTTGGGCACTGGGGGATTTAGTGGGTATACCTACCCTTTGGGTAGGGGAGTCCCACATGACCCTCGGTTGGGTAGTGTTGTCGCTTCTCGCCGGCACCACCCTGCCGGGGCAATGCGTAAAGCATTTCCCAAAATAAATAAAAAGTACAGGATTGGTGGAAAGATTTTCACAGCCCAACAGTCAACAACTAATTTTATATAACAACAAAATATTATTGATAGTTGACGATCGTAATAGGCTTGTAGAATCTTCTCATCAGCCACAAACATTTTGAAACTATACCCGTAACTTATTTAGAACCGCATAGTTTAATTCAAGACCATAGCTGCGCAATTTGGCACTCTAATCACCATTACCCTACATAGCCTCAAACCAGTCTGTGGTGGAAGACACACAGATCATTTTGTTATTTTACAAGTACCTACTTATCTAGTTGAAATATGACTTGTTTGTTAGCGTTAGGCATACTCTGGACAGTTATATTGTTGCTTATCACAGGAACGTGAAGAAATTCTTTACCTAACATGAAATCGACTACATCAAAGTTGTCGCTGGTCAACTTTTTTTTAAAATTCCTGTGATTTGTTTCCAGACAATCTTTTAATATTGTTCATGTATGTATTTTAAAAGATGTAGTTTGTGGTATTTGAGATTTAATGAAATTAATTTGAAACGTTTAGAGAACTGTGCAAAAATATTATACTAAAGAAAATATTACAGATAATCTTATTCAACTCGTTCGTAATTGAGTTGTCAAACTCAAAACCAGTAATTACAGAATGTTTAAAACAACTGTTAGTTAAAACATAATTTAAGCGTGGCAACATTGTGGCTGATAACCTCACAGGTGAGTGGTTAATTGTACTGCCATCGTGTACAGTCAGCGTCAAAATGATCAGCCCCCCTAGACAAGCGGCATTTACGACGTTCGTTATCGTTTAATTTGCGATAGCAAATGTCAAAACCCGTATAGACCGACAAACTTACCTGTTCCGGTGGCGGCGTCGCTTCTGTCTATTTAGAACTGTCATTAAATATCGTTTTGCATTGCATTTCACGTAGTTCTAATTTTGGCCACCATTTTGGAACAGATAAGTTTGTCGGTCTCTACTTTCAATATCGATTGACCACGTGACTTTTCTAAGGCACCTGTCAAATCCATACAATTTGAAGTTAGCTAATTTCGCTATCACTGTCAAAATGTTAATTTGTCTAGTCCCCCTGAGCGTTCAAAACCACCAAAAATATCTGAACATTTGACAAAAATCAACCTTACCTTAAGACGTAAAGGTGCATTTTCATTTGTTGTTTGAGAACAAAATACAACAAACGATATTTACACCTAAAAGTATTGTGCTAATACTGATTTTTGTCAAATGTTCAGATATTTATGGTAGGGTTGAACGCTCAGATCATTTTGGCGCTGACTGTACTTGACGTAAAATAATTACTGGCTATAGAATATGACGGAGGATACGTTTTACGAGAACGCTAAGAATTGAAGTTGGCAGGCGGTTTATGTTAGGCAATTTATATGGAACTTTATAATAACTCAATTCAATTAATAGGCTCAACTCGTCCCACTGTGAGGCAAAACGTGTTATTAACTTCGATAGGACGAAATTCAAAATAGCTATTGTGTTATGTTGGTTTACCAAAGTGTTAATGTTTTCAAGTTACCTATATTGAAACAATGTAGAAACTGTGTTTTTTAGTTGATCGAGCTTTTGAATGTAGTTGTTAATATCTGTTTCTGCTCACCTAAAATTCAAAATCAAATCAAAATCAAAATAGGTAGGTATGATTTATTCACGTAGGCCTCAAAGAAGTTACACACTTACATTATAATCGTCATACATTAATGTTACAGACTGACTCTACTACCGGATTCGGAATGTAAGTAGTTGTCTGTCGAGAAGAACCGGCAAGAAACTCAAATTGTACTAAGTATGCTCAGGGCTCATTTAATAAGAAATATTTAAACTACTTACAAGAATTAGGTCTATCAAGTCTTCACGTCATATGTTAAGACACAAACAAGTGTTATTATTATCCGCCCACCCATGAAGTTATCTTGGCAACAGAATTGTTGCCAATTTGAAGCTTTAATTATGCTATAACAAAGTAGTGCTGCTAAGCTTTGCAATCATATGATCGATCGATTTATCGACTTAATATCGTGTGTCGTAACATTTTTTTTAAGTGGTAGAGCCATGTTGTTTAATAGTACGAATGGGCCGGCTCGTCCGGGGAAGTACCACCCTCTCTCATAACACCAGCGTGAAATAATAGTGACTACTATTCAAGTCAAGTCAAAGGCTCAAAGACCTATATATTGAGATATGCTCCTAATAAAAGGTCTTAGTCTTTTAATAGTGAGGTTCTTACCAGATTTCAAAAGTTAGGTTCTTTTTTTCTTTTAATTTTCGGGAGATGATGAGGTTTAAGAACTTTATTTCTCAAAAGAATTTACATTCACTTACATGAGATTAATTTTACAAAGTATCTTATATACTATTTAGGGCATTCATAAGTTACAATTATACATTACAACTAAGCATTTACACAATCGTTGAGTATTAAAGTAATTTTTTAAAATAAAATAACTAACTTTTTTATACTAGACTAGACTGGCACGACTACGCATTTGTGAGACGAGGCATCCGGCGACTGGGACCGCAATTAACTCGGACCGCGGTCCCAGTTGCCGGATTGATTAAATTTTATAATTTTTCTTCCGGCGACTGGGACCACGTACATCCCAAGCGGAAAAACTTCTATGTGATGATCATTGGAATTTGTGTCTAGATGTTTTTTTGTCTTTAAGTTCTTATTTATGGTCAGTAGTGATGATATATTATATTTATGGTATCTTCATTCTCTCTGATATCCATAACACAAGTGCTTAAACCACTTACTTTCTTGTCAGATCCATGTGTGTGATCTCCAATATTTATACCTAGAACTGTTTGTACAATTATTATCGATATTTTATAAAACATCCCTAACATGCATCAAACGTTCGATAATGACTAGTTTTGTGTTTGACAACTCAATTAGGCATGCGAGGTTGATTGAGGTAATGTTCTAGTATCACGTTTTGTCTGTCTGGACTTTTAAAGTCACTTTCGTAAATCTTTTCTTTGTTACTATTGTCCGAATAATTGTTGTCTTTTGTTTGCACTGTCTCGTTGAATGTATAATAATTGTGTTTTGATGTCAGTCAGTACATAAGATCATTTTGTCACTTGTCAGTTCATTCACTTTTATTCTTAAACTGGCTAGACATACAAATAACGATCAAAAATTTAAAAATCCAACAGGTGACGAGATAATGAAGGCCTGGATTCTACAATGGGACAATAATAGGCTAGAACAAGAATCAGCTGATTTTATTATTCCACTGCAGCATATAATAATATATATAAAACTCAAAGGTGACTGACTGACTGACATAGATAGCTATCAACGCACAGCCCAAACTACTGGACGGATCGGGCTGAAATTTGGCATGCAGGTAGATGTTATGACGTAAGCATCCACTAAGAAAGGATTTTGATCAATTCCCACGGGAACTGAAACCACGCGGGTGAAACCGCGGGCGGCCGCTAGTAATAATAAATAAATAAATAAATAAATAAATAAATCTATATTTGCTAACAGGATTTGTTCCAAGTTACATAAAATCTTATAATCTAGCACTGTTTAGGGTATGTAGAGGAACCTTAAGTTGTAACAGCGGCCGCTGCACTAGACTCGAGGCCTGTATCGCAGGAACCTTACTGGACATTTCAAGGTACGAGATTAACGGCAGGTTCGGAGGATTGTAAAATTCAATGGGCGTTTCCGTATCCAAGAAAAAGATAAATTGTTTGTGTGTGGTGTGTGAGTGTCTGTGTAAGGTGTAGTTGTATGTGAGTGTGTGTGTGCGTGGAGTGAGTGTGTAACTGTAATAACATTGCAGGCTACAAGTAAGTTCTCAGTGTCCGCATAGTCGAGACTCTTGATCCATGTCCGGATTGATTTCTTTAGCTGGTAGACTGATAGGTTTTTAGCGTCTTTTATACATTTTATTATGTTATTATAGGTGTGGATATGAGAGTAAGGGGGGAGTCGCTTTGCGAAACTCGAACTCGAATAATATAAATTCCCTTCGATAAAATATCTTGCTTCAACTATTTGCCGCGTTTCATCTTGAAATAACGGCTAGGTAGGGCGCAGCGCTGCCATATGTTTGCGTTGGTATTAAATAAATAACTAATTAGCTATCGGACAAGTTACACTCAGTAAATAATATATTGTATTAGACATTAGCTGTTAGGAATAACGTGCAAATTAGGCAATAAAGCTTTAGTACAGCACCGATAGTCTAGTTGACCTTTGTCTTAGGGTCGAAGGTTCACGAAACTGACAAAGTTCATTTTGAATTTATTGGACACCAGCTTTCGCCGACAGACTATTTCTATTTCTGTTTACCCATTGGAACTAAGTATTATCATGGGACATGACAGTAGTATATTTATTCCAAATTTTAAAATCAGTTTATTTAGTCGTGAAAGTGTAATTCAATTTCATGTTCTCCATAATTCTCAATTCATCCTGTCCTACCATCTTCTATGCCACGTTGTTTCCCATAGCGACAAAATTCTTGCATTATAAATATTATCCTATCATATCACAAGAGTAAACTCTGGAATCATCTAGCTAGGGGGAAAAATGTAACTGAGAGACAGTCAGAATTAATTAATTTCGCATATTTTTGGTACTAGTGGTAGAGCCATGCTGTTTTACAGTACGAATGGGCCGGCTCGTCCGAGGAAGTACCACCCTCTCACATAACACCAGCGGAATTTATTGAATTTAGTATTGACTCTTACCTATGCGCTTAGGGTAGGTGTTTGAATTGCCCCAGGACAACCATTTGCGTTAGTTACGTCTAAAAAATTAAAGGGGCATTTCAAAGCTCACTAGAGCCACCAATTAAAAAAAATACTTCCTATTTGCAAACGATTTCGTATATGCAACATTTGGCATAGTTACTAAAGTATCAGATATAATATTAAATAGCAATAAAATATTTGTTAAGAAATGCTTATGCTATTTTTATTATTATTTATTTTTATTTTATTTTTCTCTCATTTCTGAGAAGTTTTCATATTTCACGCGGGTTTTGTTATTGCTGTTTATGGTGTATCCAAACAAATTGCCGGTGTTTTTATAATAGAACTTTAATAAACTATATTTTGATTCTGTGTGTTGTGAAATGTCTCTTATGACCATTTTTTTCGCCTCTTTTTGATAGAGATACTCCACGAATGTGAATAAATAGTATATAATGCTTCAAATAAAATGTAAAGCTATTTCACTGTCATTAAAGTTCAATTTCATATGCTGATTGAATGCGATAAAAAATCCAAGAGTAGATTATACTCAAAAGTACGTGACATTCGCAAGCACACGTACAAACGCGTAACACTTTAATACTATCGCTGCTCTGTGTGTACAAACCAAAAATCGAAACGTGAGTTTGTTTTAAGTGTAAAGTAAACTTTATTTCTACGTAACTAAAGATTCATTTTAAACGAACTGGGTTGATTACATACGCCACTTTACATTGAATTAGAAACGTGTGCAGTACTAAGCGGTAGGACCTTGGCAGGGACGTGAAAAAGTATCATCAGTTGGTGTCTGTTATTCTAATATCTGTCTTGTTTCTCGCGGAGTAAGGCGGTATGTTCTATGCCATGTTTGTGATGTTTGCGACTTTGTGGAGTTGAAACTGGCTGTCGAAGTTAGAACCTTGACTGAAGTGGGACGTAGCTCAGTTACCACATAGGACCTAACTGCAGAACAGAAGGTGTTCAGTGGCGTAATGTTTGAGATGCAAAACAATGCCGTTGCTAAGCAACCGCGGCCGCACCACAATTAGATTATACTTGTACTCGTAGTACGACTTGTTTCAAGTTTGTAAGACACACAACACGATAATCTTTTAGTATGAAAAAATATGATTATATTTATAAATATATGAATCTGAAAATAGGTAAAACAAATGCTGATAGAGCAGCTGATGTAACCCTTTGCTTTTAGATCAGCAGCATCTTCTTTTAAGTTCTATTCAGGTGTCTAACAGCACATGGCTTGTTGCTTTTATTATGCTAAAAAGCGCAAAAGAAAGTCATAGTTTAGATCGAATAACAGGACTGCTCAGCGCACGGATTTGCTTGATTTTCGCAATATTATTACTGTGATTGTATCAAAAGTGCTGCAGACCCTCCAAATCTTTATCCGAATATTTGGCCCAATCTAGTCAGGTACGTTTGCACCAGGATTGACCAGGATCCAGGATTAGGCAAGTGGAGTTATTATTGGAGCGACCGTCATATAACGTCCACAACCATTAACGGACGAGACCAATTGGATCATGGCTGCTTGGCTGCTGTTGTCAGATTTAGTTGCGGTCTTCGAAAAAATAATATTTTTTGATGCGGCATTATAGAGCAGCAGTATAAAACTGGGCCATCCTGGTCAGCTCCCAACACATCCAACATCTCCCACATACCTGAAGATTAAGAGGACGTGTATGTGTGCTCCATAGCGGAACTAAGGTCCTAGTCACGCGACCTTTGCGTTCTCGGTTCGAATCTCGATCACAATGGTTCGTTTTGACTCCGCTCACTTTTGCATGGCGTTTTTTTGGCGCATCGGGCGTCCTCGGACGCATCCGCTTTGGATATGATAGGGTTTACAGATCCTATATTAGTTTTTTTAGTACAACAGAACTGGTCTTTGGTCTTGTGATATAATATGTTCCTAATCCAATTATATTACTAATATTACACATACGTTATCAATATTAAGCGCCTAATTTGAAAAATTAAAGAAAACACTTAGTTCATTTTGCAATGTATTGATTTACGTCGACTCAGGATAAAATATGACCATCTTTTCGCACTCAGCCGGGTTTGTGATCCCCTATTTCACATTGGCAAGTAAGTAAATAAATTAATACCCATTTTTGTCCCGATTACTTGCTTTCAATGATTGAGGCTTTTACCTATGACTTGCAATGGGATATTAAATAGGCTGATACATTTAGATACATAAAAAGATTTTTTAAATTTAAAACACAATATTATAAAGGTTTTCACATGACATGGTACATTTTCTTTAATTCGACAGCCCTAGTACATGTGTCGGTGTTAGTAACTTCTATCTCGGCTTACCTAAATGTGTGAATTGTGATAAATAGCCGGCTCCGTTAATGTTTGGGTTTCGGCGCTAGTAAATGAAGAGGCGAGGTGTAACATTTCCATATTTATTTTAAATTCCATAGGTGAAGCAATTTTCTATTGTAAAATGAAAATATTGGAATTTTCTTTTCATTCCAACAAAAATTCTGGAAAAAACACTTACCTATTTTGCTGTTTCACTGAAAATTAATTCTGGTCGTAGTTTCACGGACACTTTTTACTGTTTCATGGTTGCCTAGGATAAATTATGAAGCTCTTTATAGCTGTCCTTCGTCAACTGACAGGCTAAAACTAATAGCAAACCCCAGTCTTAAAAAAAGTGAAAAAACCAGCGCGTGGTGAATCTTTACATCCCAGGATAAATAGACCAATAATGACTTACTATTCAACGCCGAAAGCACAACACTATAATTGCGCAATAAAACAGCATTGTTACAGAAAGCAAAAGTCCAAGTTTCGCTGCGACAACTTCGCAGAACTCGTAAAGTTGACCAACAACGTCACAACTGACGACTAAAACAAAACTCTTTGTTGGACCAACAATCGGCCTAAAATATTTATCGCGTCAAAAAAGTGACCGATTCATAGATTTAGTATATGACCGATTCGATCCGAAAAAAAATTCGCATTGACATTGAAAACACATGCGGTATGCGTAGGGTTACCAGGCGTTTATTTTTATTACGTTCAGTCCATTTTTGGCCAAAGTTTTACCACCTTGTAACTCTAGCTTTTAATAGTTAAATAGTTTTTGTAAGTACCTATTAGTTTCACTATCGGATGTATTTAGAGATTAATCAAAATTATATAAATCGTCAATTTAGCCGACGATTATTGATATACGACTTTCCTTAAAAAACATAGACTATACTTGCCTATAATTTATAAGAAGTGGGCTGTATATTATTAGTATAAATTTCAACAATACCAATTACCATAGTTTAACAAAACACCTAAGTTATAGAGGAAAAAATAAAAAAAAATTGTTTTACACAATATTAGGGTTTGTTTCGTGCTACTAAAGAAAGTTTAATTATATTTACCGTGTTTCGGTACCTTAAGTAGGTATATTAGGAAACCAAAATAAAATGTCTTTTTAAATTAATAGGAAATTACTTTATTGTGATTATTTTGAGCCGTACTGATTATTTATATTCAATGATAAGATGTGGTCTTTTTAATTAATAAAACTGAGGATAAAGTTGGCGACCCTACGCCGCGGTCCTTTCGGTCGTCGGTTCGTTGTAACCTATTTGCATACGAAAAGAGACTATGATGCGTCGGACTTTGTCGGTCCTTCACTTTCGTCCAAAGACAAAAACAAGGCAATAAACGATTATACTACTAAGAATAAACCTTTTTTACTCTCAGCCTTTTTGCTCCAATAAACTCACAGTAAAATTTGTCCAAACTTTTTTTCTTTACTTTTTTTGCGCCTCGAAGGGACAATGGCGGAATTATGTCGTAATGTTTGGACAATGCAATGTTTGTGTCAATGCTTTGTAGGGTTCGGCGGTAATGTTTAAAACTGGGACATATCACTTTCGATTTTTACTTTTGTTTAGTTTGAGTACCAGTTAACTAGAAATCGAGGTCAATTTTATTCGTGCGTTTTGTTTATTTGTTTATGTTTTGTTGAATCACTTTTTGATCCATTCGGATAGAATTATCCGTGATCAGAATTAAAAAGCAACTTCAACGAATTAATTTTGAGTTTAAGCTTCCAAGTTTGGGGCTAGATGGCGCTGTGTAAACATGTCCAGGGATTTATTTATTTATTACTAGCGGCCGCCCGCGGTTTCACCCGCGTGGTTCCCGTTCCCGTGGGAATTGATCAAAATCCTTTCTTTTTTAAGATGTAATATTCTGCTATTCGGGACGGAAACAAATCCAACAAATCAAAAACCATGGCAATCGGTCCAGCAGTTCTCGAGTTATAAGTGTTGTAACGAACACGATAGATTTATAAATAATTTTAATTTAATTATTTATCTTTACTTGAATTTATTGCTTAAGCAAGTATTTTGTCTTCTTTTGAGGTTTTGTATGACTTAGTCGTCAACTCGCGGACGCGAAAAGCAAATATCACGAATGGATGGACTAGGAAAGTTACCTACCTATAAAATTGTTAGGAACGAAACAACTTAGAGAAAGTAATATTTTCATTATGTAACGCTTTCATTTCGATACTACGTTATTTAATTTTAATTTTTACAAAATAAAGTGAATTTGTGTCCGAACTACCTACTACATCAAACAATTAGTTGATTTTACAAAAAATGTTGGAATAAAAAAGGTTTGGTCTTGCTTTTTATACAGGTAAATAAAATATAAGTTTGTTAAAGAGTCCCACCCAGTCTAATCACCATAAGGAGAGCACTGGCTCGTCCCTTTCGGGTGTAAAGGCGAGGTGGTAGACCCTTAATTTTAATAATTTTTTTTGCTGGTTACGTCTAACCTAAAGCCTAAACTAAGCTAAGGAATTATTTCAGTGTGTGTTTTGTTTGTAATCAAAAAAAAAATTACTTTGTTTTTCTTTAATCAATCACCGATGATTTTTCTTTATTGTAGAAATATACCCATTTCTGCTCTATTTCTTAATACAAATCTAAATCGCGAGCCTTTCTAAAGCATTACGATAAAAAAATATAAACCATCAAAAGATTTTTTCCGGGTCATCTGTTGTTGCTTTCTACTATGCATATGCATTATTTATGTAGTTAGTGGTTAATAGAGAAAGGTAATTGCAACATTTCCTTCGTTTTCTCCTTCCTTGTACCGAGAGACAAGTTACATTGCTAAAGGTTGTGTTTGAATTTTAAGTAGCGCTGTTGTAGGTACTAAGACTCAAGTATTTTTTCATACTTTCCTCTATCCAAAGGTTGACTGGAAGAGATCGCTAGAAGCGATAAGTCCGCCTGTGTTGTGCAGTTCATTTATGTTACTTGTTTTTCTTTGTCTTTGTTGTGCTATAAAGAATATCTATCTATCAATCTATCTAAGACCTGAAAACGGCGCAAGGAGTACCTACCGACGTTCATTCCCCGAAAAATCTATTAACAGATTTTTTTTAATTTGGATGTGTTTTGCTTATCTATATAAATATTATAATAAAGCTTTGAAAAGTGCGTCTGTATACATTAAATAAATTTCCAAAAAAAAATAGGTTAATAATAATTAAATAGGTTATGAAACAGACACAGAACACGAATCTAAAAAAAGCTTCTCTCCGGAACTACTGAACAATTTTTAATAGAAATTTTACACGAGTACCTACTGGAAAGATTTGAATTAATCACATGACATTTGCGCGAGGCAGTGTGGGCGGTGCCCTTTTCGGGGCGCGCGCCGCTCCACTCCTGGAAAAGAGGGAGGGATTTATTTACTAAAACCCTCTACAATACTGTCCCAGGACTCCTAGTGTATCATAATATACGGTAGCGAGGTAGTGAAAATCGTATAGTCGAAGCGGGCGAATCTGCGATCAGAAAGCTGTAGTAACATATTGATGAGAAAGACGTCGCCTTAGAAATTGCATACAGACGACATCAGACGCATTGTCTTAATTTGGAGCATTGTCTAAAACAAAGCAATACACAAAGGAGGGTAATGTTCCTAAAATCGTCTCCATTATGGTATTGTGCGCGGGCGCATTACCTGCCCACGTGTACTGTTCTATTCTCCCTGCATAGGGTTTCCAAAAAGAGTGTTAATGCTTTCTAAAATAAGTTGTTAAACCTAAACCCTAAATCATTTAAATAAATAATAAATAACATCACTCACCATATCGGAGGTTAACGGGGAACATACCTAAAACAAAAATAAAAATGTGAATGCAAAAGCTCTAATTTCCTCGCGGGCGAATGCTAGATAAGAAGAAGCGAAAAGTTTTGAAATATTTTTTGCTATAGGTACCAAACTAATATCAAAAAGCCTAATAATACTCAGTGCTGGTTTCATAGCTATTTATTTTTTTATTTATTTATTTATTTATATTTCAAAACCAACAGCAATTAATACTAGTAAAAATTAACTAAAATTATAACTACTTAGCCATTTACAGGTATTCGCATATGGAAAAGATATCAGATAAGTAAGTGATGATATCTGTCAAATAACAATGATACTAGGTTTTTTTTTGAAAATGGACTATAGAAAGAAATATCAGAGAGAAGACAGATTTTTCACAAATCGTTCTTACAGACGGTAAAACGGCCCTTAGTATCGCATGTACAGTCGACAGCACATCAGACTACGCTAATCTGTCAAATTTCTACAACCAATTTTCAGCTTTATTCACGTCACGATACAGAGTACTCTTTCAATTGAGAATTTTTGACAGATTAGGGTAGGTTGATCTGCTTTCGTCCGTACTACATCTTTTAAAAAAAAATTTTTTGTATAGGTCCTACATAGGTCCTACAGAGATTTCAACTTCATTCATCTGCATAGACTATAGACAAACATTTGTATTAGATGTCAAAGAGAGTATTGTGAATACCAAGGTCATTCACATCCTTCTCTTTGACAACCCTACAAGAACAATACCTCGATATACTAAGGGCCCGCTCCACTTGCATAATTAACGCAATGTTTACTCTTCAACAAACCAAAGTGAAAACAATACAATTTTACAAGACGGCTACTTGTTTCAAACCTTGTCGGCAAGTTTTATTGGTCTTGGATACTGTGAAATTTTACTTTTCTTTTATTGAAAGATGCCGTCGTAGAAAGGGCTACCTGAGTTTTAGAATCATTTTTATTGCGCTATTGTATTTTAAGGGTCCTGATAAGGAAACGGGAGGGTTTATTGAGGTTTCAGAAGCTTTGCTAGCAGCAACTTGTTTTGGAAATCGGTTTAAAATTCTGTGTTTTAAATAATCATCTTTCTCTGAACGTTTTGTCCCGAGTTCCCGACCTAGTCTGGGTACGCCTCACACATGAGCGACTGCCAAATGTCTCCCATAACCCTAAAAAAGTGAACTAAACCAATTGGATCATGGTTACTCCATTCGACTGTGCCAGTGGTAAATTTATATATATAGAAAAATATCTTTGGCTTCATAAGCTCTTGTGTTTCAAATACGCTTAAATAAATACCACACAGCACCGGGCAAAAAAGTTAAAGTTTGTATATTTATTACAGAAATTCATTAAATTTTAATGTGCAATTAAATAAATAAAAAACAACATCAGTGACGCGAAAGCATGCATTCCAATAACTTGTTAATGAACTCGTATGTTATAAATATTAATATCACATAAGCTGTATTGGAATGTAGTTTTAAACTCACACATTATCTCTTACATTACATGTATGAATTCGATAAATTAAATAATTACTCGAAGATTCTTCTGTAATTTGACTAAGCCTTTTAATATGTACAACTTAATATATATATTTATTTTCTGTTTAATATATTTTGGAATGCTTAGTTAATATTTATTAATTCAATTTGGCTTCCTAGTCAATTTGAATATCAGTAAACATTTTAAAGAATTAATGGTAAAATTGATAGCGACCCCTTTTTATCATTTTTTCGCAGAGGAAAATACATTTAGCATCATAGGCAGCTGCTAGCGAGACCTTCGGCCGTGTGTAGGACACGGGACTAAAACGACCCACTGCCTACTAAGCTCCCTTTCACACTAGAAAAGGGACGAGCCGGTACCTCTTCACACTCAAAATGGGACGAGCCGGTTCCCCTTCACGCTTAAAATGGGACGAGCCGGTTCCCGTTCACGCTCAAAATGGGTCGAGCCGGTTCCCCTTCACATTCAAAATGGGACGAGCCAGTGCCTGCCTTATGGCCATTGACCCGCCCAGATAGATACCAAACTAAAATCCCTCTGGCTTATTGCGGAATTACAGCCAAATGAGCTATAGCTAACCAAGACAATGCAGGCAAAACATCAAAAAGACTGCTAACAATAGGTCGAACATTCATTTGCCTAACAAATCAGCGGATTCTGTGACAAATTATGTCATGCAACAAACTCAACACCAGGTTCAGACATGATTCATTTCTTTACTCACGAATCTCACGATTAGTAAAGTAAGCTATACAAAGATTTATGGATTCAGGGCAGAAGGGATTACTTGAGATAAAAGGATGATGTTAGAAAAATGTTTGCACAATATTTAAGACGTGCTTGACAGGAAGTTTAGATTACCAAAAAAAATTGTTTTTTCTCGCGGAAAATTCTTTTGAGGGGAAATATTGGGATGTGTGCACAATACCATACACTTATTGTAAGTCGTTAGACCTAGCTAAGCTAACTCTTAGGTAAATCTCCAGTCGTTTACGTGTGGTAATGTCGTTGAATGTTTCTCATACCCCATAATACAAGAGCTTTTATAAGCAACGTTTCTTTAGGGAGCTTAAAATATGACATAGGAAGAAAATCAGACATTTTTTTTTATAGTAGCTCAGTACATTGGCTCCACTTAGCCTGATGGTAAGCAAAAGGGGAACCCAAATTACCACGACAACGGACGCAACTCCGTGGTGTTCTATCTACATTTTCATTTAGAAAAACAAATCTGTCTCAACTCTCATATTATGGGCGAAACAGCAAGCACAGATAGTTTTATATAATAACAATTAAAACTTTAAAATAAATTTACAGTCAAAAGCACGTCAGACGTAACACTTTGGACCTTGTACCACTCTTATGTCGGGGGCATAAGTGCTATTATAGAACTGCAAGTGTTAACCGTGATGTGCTGTTGATCGTACATTGCGTATTTAAATGCGTTGGTGCAAGATATAGTTAACACTTTAACATTTAATAAACTGTGTATCGTAAATTTCAAGTTAGCGATATCGAAGCTATAAATGAAGTAACAAGAAATTAATATTTTACGTAAATAGGATATTAATTTTTTAAAATATTAGCATGATGCCATACTGTAAGCTCCTTTTATCTGCTATAATATATAACTATAAAGCCTTTCATTTAGAATGTACTACTGCCTTCCACACTATTTATTCCCAGGACACGTCATATACTAAGTATAAGGTAAGTTCACCAGTTTGCGACCATTATATGGTCCAGCTAGTCTCCGCTTAGTCAGGTTCGCATCTATTAGACGTTGTATAAGTATACTTTTGACGACCAAACTTGAAGTTGAGAAGTCGGATATTAAAGCAGAGGTCGCAGGTTTGATTCCTGCATGGTACACATATTTGCATGCATTAACATTGAACATGTCTGTTGGTTGGTACCAGTCTGGATGTTTCCATATTATAATTGTGTATTTACAAAAAAACAGGTAATATAGTGCTTATTCCTTTTTCTGGCACCCATAGAGCCAAAAAATCTGTTTAATCTGTTTGGGTATACTCGTAGTTGAAAAAACTTGTCATGCCCCGACATTTTGACCCAAATATCTTGATGAGGCGTTAGCTTGACCATAATATGTCAACCTAACACTTCGTAAAGTGTTCTAGTTCAACGTTAGCTCATAATCCTCTCTTCCTGCAGGATGACTTGCCGATGCAGTCAGCGGTGCGTCATAGCGGACAGCCTTCCGAACATGAATTGACTGTAGTCCAAGTTAAGTGATGCAGCGATGTTTTTTTATGAAAGAAACGCAAGTGTTTTTTGCCTGTTGGTAAGTCATAACTACCGCCCATTAATACCGACAACTATGCTTAGGTGTGTTGGCCAGATTTGAGGACATAATATAGAGGATAATGGGAAGGGGTTTTACCTTATATTAATCTCATGGATTGGGCGAGTACCGCTTTGCCTTTTGAAGTCATTACAGGGTCGATTTTTTTTTGACATTCTTTTGTACAGTCAACAGCACATCACGGTATACACTTGCAGTTCGATAATAGCGATAATAGAGCGGTACAAAGTCCAAAGTGTTACGTCTGACGTGCTGTTGACTGTACGTATCGTCACCAATCCGCATTTGGCAACCGTGATAATGGCTAGAAAACGTTGTTTGTAAACAGTCACCAATTTTTTTTATCTAATAGATTCAAAATGAAATTTCAAATCTTAAGACGTGAATTTAGCACTTTATCAGTCTAAAATCAGCTTCTAAATTAGACCACACAAATCTACAATCGACTTTCAAAATAGATTATTAACTAGTACTTAGCGTTGTCACGATTCAGCGTGGGAGATATCTGCCCAGTCCACACTCAGATATGCTCTAATTGCTCTAAAGATACAGTCGGCCTTTTGAATCGGTGGTAAATTGATCATTAGAATTTATGAGTGGGGCAAAAGTGAAGAAACTAAATAAATAAATAGCCACCATCACTGGCAGGATTAAAATGGATTGCTGAAATTTTGATAGCTCCCAACTTTTTTTCAAACGCAAGAAAGACTAAACGGTTTAAGGCTTAACAAGCATAGACATCTCATGAATCTTATTTCTTTGCAGTAAAAGGGCAATCCTACTAATATTATAAACGCGAAAGTTTGTAAGAATGGATGGATGTTTGTTACTCTTTCACGTATATACTACTGAATGGCTTATAATTAAACTTTACAATAAATAGCATACGTCGGAATAACACATAGGCTACAATTTATAAAGATCTGCCCGCGGGATAACATATTATATGTAATTGACACGGGCAGAAGCCTAGTTTTGTAGTGGTAGAGCCATTCTGTTTTACAGTACGAATGGGCCGGCTCGTCCGGAGTACCACCCTCACACATAACACCAGCGTGAAATAATAGTGACTACTATTGTGTTTCGTCTGGTTTGTGAGAGTGCCAGAGGCCCACACTCCCCATACCCCCATAGGCCGGCAACGCATTAGCGATCCCTCCGGTGTTGCAGATGTCCATGGGCAGCGGTGATTGCTTACCATTAGGCGACCGGCTGGCTCGTTTGCCGCCCCTGTCATAAAAAAAAAAGTTATCAATAACACTGTCAAAACGTGCCTATTCGATCTAAAACGACTATAGTCGACTTTTTAACCATTAGACCAAATCGGTCGATCATTATTATTGATTACATCAGTAATGAAGCTAATAGTGATGTGGGTGGTGTTTAGCTTCAAGGTTGATCTTGGTTCCTGTACAAAGTAATTAAATAGTTAACTTTCGCCAGAGGCGTGAAAAGGCCTCGATAAGTGTTGTGTTTATGTTAGCGCTAATATTTTACTTACTAGGGATGGCGAAAAGTTACGATTTTGTAAATAAAGTTTGTGCGCTTGTTGTTATACATATTTTGTAATTAATGCTGCAAAACTCAGAAGTTAGTTTGATTAATCTCTCTCGTCTCCAAAATTTACTGTTAAAAAAAGTGTGTAGGTAAGTAATGCGTTTGACCAGCCCATCCCCGGGAAAACTATAATTATGTAGATACCTACTAAATCCGATAATATTTCTTTTTATTTATTTAAAATCAGTCGCTTGTTGTTGATGTAATGAAACAACATCACATTATTAATTATAACAGGTATGCACTTAGATTGTACTTCATGTCTTCCTTCAATTCACGACGGTGGCTTATTAAAGCCGTATCACGACGGTAAAGGTGAAGGTTGTGCACTTCGTTACGTAATATCGCTGTTAATTTTCTTCGTGAGACGCAATGAACATTTTACTAAGTGCTAATCGACATGTTTTTTATCATTTAACTTGCCTTCCGTGTTGGTTTGAGAACGGGATAGATTTATTTATTATTTAAATTAAATCTATGGACATTTAAGCAACTCCGTCTGACCACAAACTAAGCATATACATATTATACATAATATAGCCTCTAGTATGGGTGCCAGACAACAGATATTAATTTTTTTACTTTTTTTTGTAAATAGGCACATACATAAATCATACAAAATAATAAAATATAATGGCATTTGATAAATATGACATACTTTGATCTGATACCAAAGTTAATTAGTTATTAATAAGACAATAAACGGCTTCTCAGACTCAGTAAATGTACTGTCACTCACATACCAGCGTAAACTTTAAAAATACATTTTTTTTATAATTTTTAAAGCATTTTGCTTGCTTAATGGCGATATAAATATTAATATAAAAAAAAAAACCAGGTATCATGCGGGAATCGAACGTAGCGTAAAATAAATCTGATGCGTGAGTGAGACCTGGAGTCCTGAAATACAGGGCCGCCCTACATTAGGCTCCAGTTCACACACTATCTAATTCATTTATATACTATGTATGTACCTCAGTGAATGAATATTGTGTGAAAAATAAATTTATTTTATTATTTATTATTATTATTATACTAGATGTAATTTAACGGGTCCGTTAAGGTCTCGGTAATATAGTTGGTAGTGCACTCGCTCGGACAGCGAGGACGAGGGTTCGATTCGAGTTCCGCCTGATACCTGGACAAATTGGTGTTTTTCTAATATAAATACCACAATAAATTACAAATATTCCAACACAATATTACAGTTTTTATCAACTTTCCTACACACTCGTGTCATTGTCTGAGTCATTGCGAAAACCGCTCTACCGGATGATCGCCACTATTTACTCACTGGTGCTAAGTTCAAACCGACATCATCGGAATGATGACTCTCTTTGAACATTAAATGGAAAATGTGAATCCTGCGGTTTGCTCAACTGATTCTTTGAAACGAGATTTCCGCAATGTACTTACTATTTATGAGCCACTACTATTTGACGAGACTACTATTTGATGACGAGCCATTTGGTGTAATGGTCGAGAAGTCGGCTATTACACCAGAGGTCGTGGGTTCGATCCCCGCACGGTACAAACATTTGTGTGCATGAACATGTCTGTTTGTATCGGTCTGGGTGTTTCTATGTATAATACTTTTTTTTTGTATGTATTTACAAAAAAAAAAGTATATAAGTAATGTTTATCCGTTGTCTAGCACCCATAGCACAAGCTAATGCTTAGTTTGGGGCTAGATGGCGCTGTGTGAATAATGTCCAGGGATATTTATTTTATTTATTTATTTATTTACTATTTTATATTTTAACACACTCCAAAAAAAGGTTCTCAATTCGGATGGCATATTTTTTTTACATCAGTTGACAGACAGGCACGCAGCCCACTTGGTGGTAAGTGGTAACTGCGGCCTATTCCATTGAGAGACACTTCATCAGGAAACGTCGCTCA
Source organism: Mecyna flavalis (assembly GCA_949319885.1). Lineage (NCBI taxonomy): Eukaryota > Metazoa > Arthropoda > Insecta > Lepidoptera > Crambidae > Mecyna > Mecyna flavalis. The sequence goes on from OX439426.1 coordinate 18,087,853, forward strand.
ATGTGCTGCCAGACTATAGGCTTATCTGATCTTCGAGGCCTTTAATTTCAAATGTACTGGTTGGATCCCACATTAATATTGCCGGAACACAGCCAGAGCTGTTATAGCGGCAAATTTTACCTGTGGGGGTGGTAGCTAGCCAGTCAGACTCTGAAAAAGTCCTACCACCAACCAGACCCAAGACGGGAATCGAACCCTCAACCTCCGGGTTACCCGAGCGGCTTAGCAACTAGCTAACAAAGGCGGTCAATAAATTTTACAAAATAAAATTACTTTCATAAACGTTACTTATTTTGAAGTCGCGTTTAGTTCTCTCAGTGATCTTATTTCTCCGAAGCGATCTATGTAAACACCAATTTCTTTTCTGTCGGTACCGCTATACAGTAGATGCATTAGGTGCATACGACCGCAAAGTAGGTGCTCTTCATGTTACTCATGCAACAAACGTAAATCAACAATACTAATGTTCTTTGAGCAATACTTAGAGTACACGTGAGGTCTTTAAGAATCAATAGACTGTATGGCTGTGTCTGTGTACACTCAATTATAACAGCGAGAAACACTTCTGAACTTAAAAAACTCCTAATCAAAAAAATATGATTGTATTGTACTAGCCTTGTGTTGTGATAATAATGTCCTCCTAGCCGAATTTTCGGCTGCGGCCAATCTTTAAGATCAGCCAACTACGCAGGATATATTATTATAGTGCACAAGTGAGTGCGCAAGCACAGGTGCACTCCCTATTCCCTCACTCCCATATAGCATAGCCTTGTGATAGTTGTTCTATTGAAACATGAGACGCATCGGTTGTCCTTTTTTTCTTTTAATAAAAATTACCTAAGAAAATTATTAAAATTTCGTCAAAATCCGTTATGTGAGAGGGTGGTACATCCCCAGACGAGCCGGCCCATTCGTGCTGAAAAACAGCATGGCTCTACCACTACCAACTACTAGATTACTAAGAGTTTCATTTGTAGCTTGTAAAGTGTACCTACATGCCATGTTAGTAATATAAGCCCTTCTACTTCTTCCTATTTGTGATAGTGAGAACTATTTTTAGTCGTTACGATCAAGCCATGTGTATGTAAATTCCCACGTAAGGGAGGTGTGGCGCATAACTTAGGTTTAAGGACGTGTAATCAATCTTTCGTGTGGAGTATGGCCCACACTATCTCACAATTGAGATAAGGCCTGTGTCCCAACAGTGGGAACGTATATAGGCTGATGATGATGATGATGATGATGAATCAATCTTTATACCTATTTTGATCACATCCGCTTTACATAGGCTATCAGTTTAATCTGATAATAACAATATTGTTACAGATTGGATCCCAAAAGCTACCGTTTATCTAGACAACCCCTTTTCCTCCCATCTTCGTCCCGCGTAATGAAAATTACTTTTAAGGTATTGTTTATAGCGGCCGCCTCCGCGGTTTCACCTGCGCGTTATTTCTTTTTAAAATATCCCTCCTTTCCCCCACATTTCCGGGATAAAAAGCACCCTATTTCACCCGAGGATAGTGTAGCTTTTCAACAGTGAAAAATTTTTTTAAATCGGTTCTGTAGTTTCGGAGCCAAATTTAATACAAACAATCAAATCTTTCCTCTTTATAATATTAGTATAGATTAGATGTAAAATTAAAAAACAGCGAATGCGAAGCCTAGAAGAAGATTAAAATATTGATTGACATTGAGTTGTTGAGACCGCAACAAACTCTTCGTATTTGTCCGTCCCGTCAAGTCAAAAATTACCTGATTTAATTAATTTCTCAGTAAAACCACTCGAAAATATATATTACTATGACTCATTAAATCTTTGACAACAACAGTACAACTTTTATATTCACTATAAGGTGAGTAATAAAAACTTGTACATAATGATTGTATACTTATATAGGGGATAGGTATTATGTAAATTCTAGTTATCTAGGCGTAGAATAGTCACGGATTGATCTATACTACTTGATCTTGATATTGAAATTGCATGTGACGCATATTTCTTCGTAGGAATAGCTAAGTATTATTCTAGATATTGACAATATATCATTAAAATGATGATAGGTACAGCTATTATCTATTATTGATACTAAACCTATAGTAATCCTGATTCACGTCTTATTTGTCATAAATAAGTCATAAGAAGGTGTGTTAACAATTTTACATGGTGGAACAGTGTTTAAACCGGGTCATAGATCAGAAGAGCTCACAGTATGGCAACACCTCTTTCCTTTTTAATTTTAAAAGCTACATCTATATATATAAAACTCAAAGGTGACTGACTGACTGACTGACCTAGATAGCTATCAACGCACAGCCCAAACTACTGGACGGATCGGGCTGAAATTTGGCATGCAGGTAGACGTTATGACGTAGGCATCCGCTAAGAAAGGATTTTGATCAATTCCCACGGGAACTGGAACCACGCGGGTGAAACCGCGGGCGGCCGCTAGTAAACTATATTACTTAGGCAGGCACATGTGGTCACGTTTCCTGTATACAAAAGCCAACCTGAAAGTGTTTCGTCAAGTTGAACATAGAGGGGTGTAAAATCGGATCGTCAGAATCTTAGCAACAATTTCCAATTTCCAGAGAGTCATCTTACGGAAGCACACAATATTTATTGATTGTATTGATTGTATGTACCTACACTGAAAAAACTACACGGCTATAAATAAACAAGTTGTTGCTATTTACAGCCGAGTAACTCGCTTCGGAGGGAGCCTGCAAAGTTTGTTGCTAAAATTACACAAGTCAACTTTGTTAACGTTGTTGGTAATATAAACCCAGTAAGTTGGTCAAAAAATAGATATCCAAGGTTGGTTGCTTCTAACCTATTCACTCAGTAAACTTAGCAAACCTATTATCTATAGTGAATCGAGTCACTCTGTTAACATAGCAAATTCAATCGGTCACTGCAACAACTAACTTGGTTAAAGAATAAACACAACTGTCGTCACAGCCAACGTGCTTTGTTGTGTTTAGCAAAGTAATTCAGTAGAATCAACTATTTTGCTTTGTAAAACTAGCTAAGTAGCTTGAATATTTTTAATCATGTATATTGGGTAGGGACAGCCAACCTACTTTGTTATTTCTACTCAATTCAAATTGGTATATATAGCAAAGTTACTTGGTATTATCAATCGTGTTCATTGGGTAACTACAATTAATATACTCGGCTATTTCTAGTCAATTAAAATTGGTATATTTAACCGAGTTACTTGGTATTATCAATCGTGTTCATTGGGTAACTACAATTAATATACTCGGCTATTTCTAGTCAATTAAAATTGGTATATTTAACCGAGTTACTTGGTATTATCAATCGTGTTTATTGGGTAACCGCAGCTAAAATACTTTGTTGCAAGTAAGTACCAATTTAAACGACACATATTAAGCTAGCGTGTTTTTTTATATCCCATAATCTATGGTTGATGAGACTGTAAAGCTGAACGTCTTTTACTATGGGACAAACTCTGAAATCGCGGAAAAAATCTGCTGTTTCATACAAAAATTAATAACAAAAAAATCACAATGTATGAAACAGCTGATTTATTTCGCGATTTCAGAGTTGGTCCCATAGTAAAAGTTGTTCAGTTTCACCTAGAATTATGGGATACAAAAAAAACAACTGACCTGTGACTGTACGTAAGGCTTAATATACAATGTAAGGTCAGCTCATACTGAAAATGTGTAGTTCGATATGTTGTCGTTTATACCATTGTTACTCACTGTGCAGTAGGCAAAAATTTGGCATGTCGGGAAAAAACCAATGAAACGTTCTGCGTCTGTAGTAAAACAACAGATACATATTTTGCCGACAGACCAACCGTAAAGGAACTGAAAGAAAATGATATACATTAATGTTTGTTTTATTCTTTCTTACACGATACATAGTATGTCTGTCGTCACAGATCAAAGGTAACATTTAACATTTCAGGTAACATTACTAGTTAGACTCGTATACTCCTCTTAAATTGTACTTAGTCTTAAAAATATGGCTCAATATTTTTATCTTTGCTGCTTTTCTTGCGCGCCTTTGCCAGTTCAAATATTTTTGGCTTGATTGTGGGGAATTTTTCAGTTATTTCGGTAAATTATTGTCCTTTGTACAGGTTGACAAAATCAGTTTCTAGCTGTGAACAAATAAATGAAACAAAAGTAAGTATACAAATATTTAAACTAAATCAGTAAAAAAATCTAAAAACTGAACTCTCCAGAAGATATCCTTCCTACTTTTATTTTATTAAAAAAAGTTGTTGTGTATGTCTACTTACGTTTAATAACTTCAATATATTCTTCCAAACTCCATGCTGTGAGAAGATTTTTAACCTCTTCATCCATCTTTTAGATATATCTAAAATCCTGTTTTCACTTAACACTCGCGCGGTAAAATATCTGCAAAAAAGTAGGTAATTGTTTATTTTTGTCACTTCACTGTTATAAAATAAACAAGGCAAAATTCATAATAATGTTTAAAAGTGGTTTTTATGTGAAAATTGGAACAACCTTGTAGGTGTAAGGCAGCAGCGCTTCAAAAGACGTTCGTCACTCAACCCGAATTCACAGGCTATGCAGCCAATTCCTTGTTTAGTTTTATCAAGTTACAACTCAATTTTTAATTTCATTTCTTCACATCTTAGCCTACTTCCTTCCAAAAGGGCATCTTGCAGTTTTATCTCGTTTTCCAATTTTTTGGCCTTCAAATGGGCTACCTTGGTCTTCACCTCCCCTAATTCAGTCCATGTTTTGTTTGTTGTAGTGCCAGTGTACGTTCTTTTACGGTACCGCCTCACTTCGGATGTACCTTGTTTATCCTATAATACAATATTGTTCGCATTAAAAAACAAATAAATGTGGAGTACATACATAAAGTCACATCATATCTATACACATAATAAAACAGGAATAATTAAAGTCTGTACATTGAAGATATTTATGAAAATAGGTTCATATCATATAAAGGGATAGTCAGATAAGTACCTGTAACGTCTCTGTCGAGGGGCTTCGCAACATAGCTGGAGTGTATGTATCCCAATTTTTGAGATTGTTATCCTTCCTAGGACGGTCGAATTCTTCCATTTGTAAACTGTCATTAGCCTAAAAATAAAAATTAATATATTTAAGGGGTGGCATATTAATGTAACAATCATTTTTACCTTTTTAATAATAGCTGGACTCTCAATATCTTCTTTGTACTGTAAATCCTGCAAAACAATGCAAATCAATCTATTAAAGTATATTGTAACACTTATCTAATATCAATCAATATAAATCAATATGCACCTTCAATGTGTCTGCACCACATACCACCACCACATTTTGGCTTTCATTATCCTGTAAAAAGAAAAATTTGTTACTATTATGATTTTAATACTGTGTCACTTGTGGGATAGGCAGAGAAAACAGACTGCGAAACATACATAACTCCTATGAATATCATTGTAATTATTGCTATATAACATGTTTAATGTTTATAGTCTTTATTATTATAATTTTAAAGAATCGAATATAACTTAAAGCACATTCTACCCAAAAATTGAGTACTTTCATGTGAACATAATTTTAACCAGTTATGCTAATCACTGTGATATAAATGAAAGGTGATAAATATATTTAAATGACTATTCATGTTTCCTATGGCCAGCAACTTAATCTTTTACAGTTTTCTTTATATTTTCCCATTTCTTTTTTAATACTTTGCTGCACCTAGATTAATAATTAATAATACTCCATTAATATTAGATTAATACTCCATTGCTTAGCAAGAAATAAACATTTTATTAATGTTTGCTTATATTAGAAGTGCAAAATAACATTATAAATACCTGTTAGTTGTGTTCTGGGAATTGAATTCTAATGCAATCTTATCCCATTGCGCTTGTTTTGCCAGGATACCGCATCACTCTTTTTATTTTCAATAATTTTAAAATATGTGATACATATTTTTTGTAAAACCTCCAACATAATTGTGAAGTTAGGACTTCTTTTTTTGGGTGTATCCATAGTATTCTGAAACAGAAAACGAACCTTTACGTTTTGTTTTAAAAATCAAAGCAAAGATCTTTATTAAAATACTTTAATTTACAACGATTCTATATAATCTTTACGCTTGGAAATATTTTTAGGTAAGGTAACTCACACTCACACTATTAAGCTTAAATTATAAAATCCACATATAAAATAAACCGTGAAAATACTTACAAAGTAATTCTTTTTGGTAACCAATCCAAATACAGTAGATTCAGACTACGGCGGGATTGAAATACGCTTAGAATAATATTAATAACATATTCTAAGGAACGCCATTTTTAAATTAAGCTTCACTAAACATTTCCAATGTTAATTGCCGAGCTGTGCTTATTTACGAATAGATAATTAACTTGTATAATGTTCACTAATGCGTTTATTTAATGGCAATATTAGTAAAAAAATATGATAGATTCACAGCTCGCGAACGCAGCACGAGAGTAGGAGCGACACATTGAGTAATCGATTCGTGGCTGACTGGCTGCACTGAGCAAGTAAAAAGACTGGAGTGGCGCGTCTAGCCAACTATGATTGTTTAAAATTAAATAACTTACTTAACAATAAATAGATAAGTATGCTCGTCTATTTTTTACCGAACTACATGTTTATTTTTAACCAAGTATGATTGTCTAAAATCAAATAACTTACTTATCAATAAATAGATAAGTATGCTCGTCTATTTTTTACCGAACTACATGTTTATTTTTAACCAAGTATGATTGTCTAAAATCAAATAACTTACTTATCATGAAATAGCAATGTAATCTGTCTATTTTTACCCGAACTCGGTGTCAATTTCTAGCCAACTATGATTATGTCTAAAATTAAATAACTTACTTATTATGAAATAATAACGTTAGCTTGTCTATTTTTGCTAGTTTTTGTTAGGGGTAAAATTAAACGAGTCGGTTATTTAGAAATAAATAAGTACTTTGTAAATAACAACCAATCATTTTTAGCAATACTTGCTTCTATAATATTAGCAAAGCTCTATTGCCCATTTTAAATATGTCTTGGTTGAATGCAGCCGAGTAATTTTTAACAGAGCTAAATTGGTACTTTGCTAAAGCAAATTTTTTTCAGTGTATGTATTGTATTCAACATAAAGATACTCGTACCAGCGTAGTCGCCAGAGAACAAAAATATTCAAAGCTCGGGTAAAATTTTAGTGAAATAGACGTAAATGAAATAAAATAGCTTTTATTTAAAAAAAACAATATCATTTATTTTTTTTCTATACTAAACTCTTTTTGATAAGCTAACGTCTTCTGTAAATTATAATAAAAAAAATAACTACAATATCTCAAATCGAAAAATAAACGTAATAAACATAATCCATCATGCCTGGTGGCCTCGACAAAGTAACATTTTGGCAGCGATAGCGAAATTCGCTAACTTCAAATTGTATGGATTTGACAAGTGCCTCAGAAAAGTCACGTGGTTAATCGATATTGAAAGTAAGGGTATGACATTCGTTATCGCAAATTGAGCTATAACGAACGTCATAATATAAGCCGCTCGTCTAGGGCCCCATATCTGGGAAATACCACCCTCTTACAACACTGAACACTAAAGTATGTGTAGAATTTTAAACTATACTAAATGGCTCGCTTACGTAATTGGGACATTAATAGGCTGATAATTTTTTAGAAGGAGACAGTAACCCAAACCATATTTGTTAAGGAAAAGTTACGCAAGAAATCCTTTCGAGATGATGCAATTTTTCTTAATGTTTCATAGTAGCGAAACCCTGTTCGTTGGCAACAGTTTTTGGCGGTTATAGGCTAGCTGTTGGTAAACAAAACCACGTCACAACACTTTCGATTTTCCAATATGGGTCGCCGCTGTAATTTCTTTATTTTTCATCGTCACCGAAGGTCAAAATTACTTTTTGATGGCCAAAAGTTATGGCTATATCTTTTTTGACGACCGATTTCTTGTTATGGTCCCTGCACGGTATAAGTAAGTATGAACTGAACATGTCTGTTTTTATCAGTCAAGTCTTTTTCTACTAGTAGTACTATTTTCTACGTATGCATTTAGATATAGTAGGTATTTTTATCACATACATTAGAGAAATACAGGGAAAATGACGTTCGCGGAATGTGACTTTCGGGCAATAGGACGTTCGAAGAAATACTGAGTTGACATTCCGGTAATAGGACGTATAGTGCCTTAAGGCATACATTGATCTGAGCCCCAAGTAGCGTAAGCACTTGTTTTAAGAAAATTCCTAAAATAATGCTTACCAATACTGATAAATCACACAATAACACTATCTCACAATGGAGATAAGGCCTGTGTCCCAGCAGTGGGAACGTATATAGGCTGATGATGAAATGATAAATTATCACGAAATTATCTAAGTAGGTATAAGTGGTGGCACTGGCACTAAGTTTTACAAAGTGTATTATAACTGTAATAGTCTTTCTAATACATAACAGATATAAACAAGCCATAAGTGCTGTAAGCCTACTTAATATTAATATATTTTGTATCACAAGTAATAGAACTAAATACACGGCATAAACAACCGTTAAATTAAACGCATTGCGCTTCTGAAATTTGCAGTAACATTTCGACACCATTATAAATAAATTAAAATGCAGTACATATTTGCGTATCGCCCACGCAGGCTATAATAATGAATTTGTTACCAGTAAACATAGTTAATACGTATAATGTTATCTCCAAACGGTTTTAGCGGTTAACGTGCGTAAGAGTGCTTAATTAATGTACAGTAAATAGCACATTTATCCTACCCTTTTTTAACCCGGGGAAATCGTTTCGTACCGTCATGTCATTATCAGACTGGGGTGGCGGTCATGCGCCGGACCCTTCTACCCTAGAGCGGAGTTTACCCACTAAACCCATGTCATGGGAGACGAGAGACCCTATATAAATCTACCCTTTTTTTCGGAGGAGAATGCGTTAATGCACTATGGTGCACCGCACCGCAGGCTAGCTACACCTGCGGCCATGTGTGGGACTCAAGACTAAGACGACCCACTAAACTCCCTCGGTTTCTCCTTCACACCCGATTGGGACGAGCCGGTACCAGCCCATATAAATCTATCCTAATCTGAAGCGGTCAATAGCCTAAATGCGTGCACGGACTCGTCCTCTTCGGGTGTGAAGGGGAACTGCCCCCCTAGACACGCGGCATTTATGACGTTCGTTATAGCTCAATTTGCGATAGCGAATGTCAAATCCCATACTTTCAACACGTGACTTTTCTATGGCATCTGTAAAATCCATACAATTTAAAGTTAGCGAATTTCGCTAGCGCTGTCAAAATGTAACTTTGTCTAGGCCCCCTGGGGGAGTTTAGCGGTTAGAAGCACTTTAGTCCCAAGTCACGGCAGCAGGTTATAAAAATACCTATACTAATCTGTAAAATTACCACTACCAATGCTTTCAGCTCAATGTTTATCCCATTTATTTTTATTTAAATTGAAACTTAAAAATTAATGTAATGCTGATATGCTGCTTACTGTACTTACATACAATGGTATTTTCGTCGTATTATGTGGCTACAATACCTATTCCTTGATCATGACGCCACCGATCGACGTCTGTAATGACAAAAGTTTTGTGATTTGTCAAATATCTTTAGAATGCCGTATAGATTATTCCATGTGCGTATTTACCGCTAGTTTGACGGTGAGGGAAATAATCGTGACGAAATTTGCACAGTGGTATGTCCGTGGTGTAGCCATGATCCTATGGGTCTAGTTCCCTTGTGTAACTGAATTTGCCTTTGATTAAGGTGTATGCGCTGACAAGATTGCGTCCTGGCTCTCACATTAATTTTCCCAGACTACAGCCAAAGCTATTATGGCAGACTAGCTTTCCGCCAAAGAATTTTATAGCCTATGTCCTATTCCGGGTTATAAACTATACGTGTGCCAAATTTCATCTAAATCCGTTCAGCCGTTTAGGCGTGATTGAGGAACAAACATCCAAACATCTAAACATCCAAACATCCAGACTTTCGCATTTATAATATTAGTAGGATTTCACTACAAGCGCTCTTAGACAGTCGAACATGAAAAAGCCTAGCACCAACCCAACTCAAGGCGGGCTTTGACAGGATTTTCAACCCGAATGGCTAACAATGTTTCCGCTGTTTTCTCGTGGTCCCAGAATTTTGTCTCATTAATGGGATCACAAGGGAAAACTGTTTCTTGTAGTCCCATTGTTGTGTACCTTCACTGAGGTGGTCAAATATATTTAAGTTATAACTTTTCATCAGATCAGATTTTTGTAATACCTACCTATCAAATTTAAATAGGTTTTAAGTGCCACAGAAAAGACCACAGAGAGTAAATCATGTCAAATTGCAACGAAAGCAAAGTATAATTAAATGTCTAAAATTACAATCGACCTTTTCAAATATGACAAAATAATTACATATAATATTATCGTTTGCATCCATTAGTACTGAATTCAACATTATAACGATGGATTTCCAAACCCGTAAGAGGATTAAAAAACGACGGGTTGCACTCCGGGATTGCCGGCAGAAGTGAAAACCTGAATATTAACGTTGTGCATTTTTGATATGTATTTTGGAATGGTTAGGGATTTAATTGATTGGTAGAGGTATAAAAGTACTATCATTTATGTGGTAAAATACAATATTTATTTATTGCGCTATCGTACACAAACATGACAATTTATATTACATTAAAAAGTTTATCTCTCAGAATTAATGAAATCAGAACCTTTTTTAGACTTATCAGAAACTCCTTGCTGTGACACTGAAACGCCATGTAATAAATGATGATAAAATGATTGACAACCGTCAATGTCATACTTTTTTGATTGACAACTATTTATTTTCTAAACAACGAAAACAAAGTTTGGAATTTACAACTAATTGCCACTAATTGCATACTGGAATCTGCGGATAAACTTTTGAATTTGGAGCAATCGGCCAAGAAATGATTCCCTTTACAGAATCCGCAGACTCCCGAATCGTTAATAACACGAGTGGTGTTACAGTAATCAACATGTCGCTTTCGAGGATGTTCACTGGGAATTTGGGGTAACAAGCCAAACTGTGTGTGAGAACGAGCCTCTTGTCGCAGGAAATCGGACAGCATTTCCAACTTCATACGACCTGATGCATGCTCCGCAGCATAGCGGATCCAAAGACTGCGGAGAAGTGGTGTTAATTTCCGCAAAATACTGTTATATAATTCCGGCGAATAAAGATATTCCAAACTTTTTAAATGTTTTATTACGGCAATTAAATTTTGAATTTTGCAGGATATCAAATTAAGGTCTTTGTGGTCACTTTGTAGCATAGGAAGCATATAGGAAGCGACCGCAGAAGAGGTCACACTTGACAGTTCATTCATGCAAAGAAAAATATACCTTACGCTAAAGGAATAAAACTCAAGAAAACAACATCAGTTCTTATTAATACAATTATTTACTCTACTCCTGATGTACATAAGAAGCACTTTTCTTTGCATAAATGAGCTGTCAAATTGAACAAAAAACCATTATTGTCTATAGACCGACAAATTATCTGTTCCGGTGGCGGCGTCGCTACTGTCTATTTAAAACTGTCATTAAATATCGTTTTTGCATTGCATTTCACGTAGTTCCAATTTTGGCCACCGGAACAGATAAGTTTGTAGAAAACACGTGTCCGGACTTCAAATTTTATATGGATTTTCGATCAGGTCACGTGACACATAAATCCTGACGCGAGTTTAACATTTTTTCCCCATACAAAAAAAGTGCACAACGCCGCTAAAGAAGTTTTCACTTCAAAAATACCCAGTTATACCGCTCATCTGCCACGGTCATTATTCTAAAAATATTTATGTACGGGCAACACTAATAAGCCATATCCGAATTAGCATACAGTGGTGCACAACAGTGTTGCCATTATCAAGCTGCATTTTGAAACATCGTAGTTTTATTTCTAAACGTATCTCCTTCACTTATAACAAATAAACATATGTAGCTATACGAATATTAGATGACTGAAAATGGAAATGTGTCCCTTTGTGTTTTTTCTGTATTTTGATGTTTAGTTGTGTTTAAATATTATATTCGTGATAACTTCATTATATCTGATAGCCATTACCAACCCATAATACAATTGTTTAAGCACAACTTCAATGGGTCCGATAAATGTATATAATGCTGTCCGATATTTATTATTTATCCCTTTTTCAGTTTTACGGTTATAATTAGCTATTTTTCCATATTTAATGGCAACACCGGTGCTCATCGCGTGACTGCAATCTGCAACAGGCTGTACACCTGGTTACAACGAGACATGGCAACGAGATAAATTATAACATAACAAGTAATGTATGCACATATAAAGTGATAAATTCTGCTAAAACGCATTAATAGTGCAGTATTGACATGCAGACATGATAGCTGGTACGCAGTTTTATAAACTGGAATCACGATGTTAAACTGATTATAAGTATCTGTGTTTTTAATGTCCCAGCAGAGAAAATGACTCCATCATTGAAGGCATTGTCGCAATGATGGTTGTTGTCTTAATCACCATGCTTGCCAAACGCGGATTGATAACCACAAACCCGAGCAGGTTTTGTAAAATCTGACACAAAGAAAATGTGCAAAATTCACCCACGTCCTAGAGCAAAGAAAAGTATCTCAAAAAATAGACAAAATTAAGTAACTATAAGAAAATGGCATTCTTTACTTATTTGGTTTTATAGTGGCTTCGACATGTGTGCCAAACTCTCTAATCCTTCATCACTTAAGTAATGTTGGCAAGTTTCATTTATTTCTTCACGATTTTAATTGTAATTTCTTACAAAGTTGAGTGACTTTTTACAGCTTCGTTCAAAAAAATCTTTTATACTTTCTAAAGACTAACATTTTATTTTTTAAATTCACAGCATTGGTCCTTGATTCTATAACGTTTAAATGCCGAATCTGTGCCTCAAAAGTAACCAGTAATAACGCCAACACCATTGCCCAACATTGGATAGTTCAAATTCTACAAGCGGACCAGTTTTCCGACACCTCCGTTTATTGCTATCGCCCTAAATGTAAACTGACGAATTTGTAACAATTAACAAGTGCATAAATAATTATAAGCACGTTTGGAACTAGTGGATATGCCCTTTTGTGGATGTACAGACGGCAACAGATCAACCTACTTTAATCTGTGAAAAAATCTCAATTGAAAGAGAACTCTATATGATGTGAATCAAGCTGAAAATTGGTTGTAGACATTTGTCAGATAAGGGTAGTCGATGTGTTGTAGACTGTACGTACCATTTCAGAACATGGTGGTAAAGTCAACAATTGCAACCTAGTTCCTAGGTTTAATAACGATGGGTCGACTGCAATAAGGGACATTATTTTTCGAGTGTAAAGAAAAACCTAGGAAGATTAGTGAATTACTTAGTGGATGAAAATCCGTAGTCCTGAGTTATAGGTCTTGCTAGCCTGCAGTTATAAATACCTCCACAAAAATTGATACACTTGAAAACTGTTTATTTTTATTGCCTTGGTGTGTTCTAAGAAACTACTATGGATTGTGTCCCTGTGAGAGACTTGGCTGCATATCGAGATTTCAGGCTTTCTTGCCAAAAATTAATTCAAAGGGCATATCCATATTTATGATAACTACGAGTATCTCAATGCACAGCCGGATTTGTCAATGCAACAACACCTGCCATTTGGAGCCGCAGCATAGTTAAAGCTATTAATCCAATCTAAAAATCAATAAATAAATATCATAACCGATGTACAAACCTAGAAATTATAAGAATTGACCAAATGAAAACATTACATGAAAAATAAATAAAAATTGTTTATGACAAGCGAATATCCCTGAACTTATTTATGCAGAAAGATTAGCGGTACTACTGTGTGTTATGGACGTATAGATTCGTCCGGTCTCCCTCAACACCACCAGTAGTGGCTTCTCGGAGTTAAGTCCCGGAGTTAAGGTGACCCTTTCTGGGATAATGGGGGCTTTTTTATCGGAGTGATTAACCTATTGTCTCCACTTAAAAAGGGAAATAGAAAAATTTCAGCTCAATCGGTAAAGGAGGTCGAGAAGTGAACAAAATTCCAGACAAAACATTGGAGGGGGTAGCCCCCCAATGCCCGCATTGCACAGGTCGCTCGAGCCAAGTCTGAGGGTCACCTAGTTTCTCGGATGGCCCTCCCTAGGCGCCACCCTGACTTGAGGCCTCTCAAGTCGGGGTACCCGGGGATGGGCTGGTCAGTAGCCATAAGGCAAGCCTGCGGTTATGGTGCATAAACGCATTCTCCTCCGAGAAAAAAAAAAGACAAAACATTGGAGCAAGTGAAATAAAAGCTTGTAAAAAAAAAAAAAACCTAGAATAAACAGAAGAAATGCATGCTAATAGACAGTCAACCTCGAATTCTGATAATTTTGTAGCATCATTGAATGAGTCAACGCGAAATGGAGCAAATTTCCTTCGTTAAACAACTGAGTCACTTCGCACTGCCTAACAACTGGAGATATTCACTCAAGGAATAAAGTTTATTGAATTTGAAAACAAAACTGACCACGATTACAGACAGTACCTATACCACAAAAGATTAGACCAAATGTAATACAAAGACAATACGAGGTTTCGGTTTAATTAGTATGAAATAAATTATTATACAATAAATTACAATTCTGGAATTCCCAGTGTTTACGTAGATGATTATTAAAATACAAGCGGCCTCCGCGGTTCCCATCCTAGCGTTATTTGTTTTCCAAAGATCCCTTCCCCTCTCCCCCACATTTCCGGAATAAAAAGTACTCTATATCACCCGGGGATAGTGTAGCTTTTTCACAGTGAATTTTCCAAATCGGTTCAATAGTTTCGGAGCCTATTCAATACAAACAAACAAACAAAACTTTCCTCTTTATAATATTAGTATAGACTAGCCTACCACCCGCAGTTATCGCTTGCTGTCATTTTACAGATTCTAAACTTCTAATTCTTTTCAGTTTGGTCTGGGTGTTTCTATGTTTAATTTCATATATATCGGTTTTGTAGCTTAGGCGTTAAAGCGCTTCAGACACGCAGACAGACAGAGTTACTTTCGCATTTATAATCTTAATTAGCGGCCGCCCGCGGTTTCACCCGCGTGGTTCCCGTTCCCGTGGGAATTGATCAAAATCCTTTCTTAGCGGATGCCTACGTCATAACATCTACCTGCATGCAAAATTTCAGCCCGATCCGTTCAGTGGTTTGGGCTGTGCGTTGATAGATATCTATGTCAGTCAGTCAGTCAGACACCTTTGAGTTTTATATAATTATATAGATGCAAGTTTCGCAATACATTTAAAAATGAATATACTCAGAGGCGGCGGAAGGCGTGGGCGACGTGGGCCACCGCCCACGGCCTCGCGGTCCAAGGGGCCTCGCGCCTCGAAAGCCCGTGAACGCAAATCTAGCATCTAGCAAAAAATAATAAAAAAAACCGGCTAGCAAGTATCTGGCAATACTAACCAACAACACACAACATTCGTTTAAAAAAAATCTAATCTGGCAACATTTGCTGGCGTTTCGGGTGGTGAATGACGCGGGGAATCCTTGCTTCGCCCGCTTAGCCTAGTCAACGAATAATTTGTGGATGGAAAAGTCGAAAGCGCGAACATAGATGGGGCAAACAGAATGGGAAATCCCCAGCTAGTTTGGTCAATGAATGCTCACAAGGGGAGTGTGGATAGAAAAGTCGAAAGCAGAAACTTTGACTTAGGAACTTTGTTTGGACTAGTTAGGAGATAAACATACTAAAAGTCCTTACCCCTCCGAGGTGAGCCCGAGGGGAGGGGGCACATGTTTTTTGCTTACTTCTCGAAAACCGTGATTTGTACGAAATTTTGTTGTACTACATAATAAAAGCTAATTAAATTCGCTACAACTTTGTCTTTTGCACTTTGTATCTATCCTATCGCCAATCGTTGCCTAGCTATGAGCTTCTAAAAGTAGTCAATTTTCAAAAGTGTGTTTTTTTCTCTGGAGGACTCACACCGCTCGGATGTCACTGCAGATTACATAACTAGAGCCATGAATGAAATTTATAAGCACACGGAGACTAACAGTGACTGTCAGTTCTCCATTACAGAATTGCGGGCTGCAGTATCAGAGCAAGTGCCAAATGACAAAACGATCATTGGAAAAGATGTTGACTTGGTAGTTCTGCTTATAGCAAAGACTCCACCTGACCATGATATTATCTTTGTCAAGCCTAGTAGAGGTAAAGTACCTACCACCTATTATTCAAGTCAAGAATTGCAACAGCTAGGCCTGAAAGACATATTATTTCTACACGCCCTCACGGGATGCGACACCACTTCTGCTGCAGTTCGGAGAAGCAAAGTTGGTTTTTATAAACTGTACTTGAAAAAACCTGAGATCCGTCAAGCCGCAGAGGTGTTTTCGAACCCCACTTCATCGCATACTGACATAAGAAAAAATGGAAACTTATGCTTTTTAAGGTTGCATAGAGCGAAACCATCCAGTCAGTATCAAATGTCCAAACCAGACATTTCCTCCCTTCCACCAACTGAGGGAGCAGCGTTGGAGCACTCTTTCCAAACCATCAGGTACAGGCTTGGCTTGGACAAGACCTTTGTCCTAAACTATGGGGATGGAAACGGAATGAAAGCAATCTCTTGGTTCCTGTTCCAACTAAAGAACCAGCTGCACCGAAAGAAATATTGAAGCTGATATTTTGCCGGTGCACTACTGATTGTATTAGTGCTAGATGTGGGTGTAGGAAGGCTTCCATTCTATGCTGTGCTCTACCATTTGCCACAATTGCAACGGAAGCTTCACGAATAGCATTTTCATGTTAGAGGACAACGATGATGGGGATGATGAAGCAGAAGTAGTAGCTTACGTTCCATCATCTGCTAACGATTTGACCGATGACGAGAAAGAAGAGGCAAAAGTTAAGGAACCACAACCAGGCCCGTCATGCCCAAAGAGGAGGCGAGTGGTTTAAGTAATCCATTTATTCATGCATAGGAGGAAATTTTTTTTTATTTAGTTATGAATCTTGAAATCTACGGTAGCAGCTGAGAACAAATACTTACTTATATGCCAGAAAATGTAAGAGTGTAGAACACATTTTTCAAAATCGACCACTTTTAGAAACTCATAGCTAGGCAATGATTGGAGAAAGATACAAAGTGTAAAAGACAAAGTTGTAGAGAATTTAATTAGCTTTTATTATGTAGTACAGTAAAATTTCGTACGAAACACCGTTTTCGAGAAGTAAGCAAAAAACCAAACAACGGGACCTTCTTTGTGCCCCACCCCACCTCGGGCTCACCTCGGAGGGGTAAGGACTTTTAGTATGTTTATCTATTAACTAATCCAAACGAAGTTCCTAAGTCAGTTTCTGCTTTCGACTTTTCCATCCACACTCCCCTTGTGAGCATTCATTGACGAAACTAGCTGGGGATTTCCCATTCTGTTTGCTCCATCTATGTTCGCGCTTCTAAACACATGCAGTCATGCAATCATGCGACGACCCATGTGCCTAATATTTTAATGTATACTCACCGGCAATGAAACTTGGCAACTGGGCTTTTTTCATACAAACATGGTCACTTTAGCGTCAGCGAAAATTGAGCGGCTTTTGGCAATTTTTGAAACTGTGATTCAAAAATTGGGCGTTTGGCCTCTCCATTGACGTAATAATCATTGCACAGCTGCAAATAGTTTTCTATCTATGAGACGCTAAAATGACCATGTTTGTATAAAAAAAAAGGCCCAGTTGCCAAGTTTCATTGCCGGTGAGTGTATTTCCAACAGATTTCGATGTGAGAATAAGTGTTGCGTTTCATTGTATGAGAACTTAGAAATAAAAATAAATCCATTCTCTTGTGTCTTACATCAGGGGGCCTCGCAAAATATATCTTGCCCACATCAAAATTTGGTCTTGCCCCGCCACTGAATATACTCCTATAATTATTACCCTATATGATATTCAAACCACGCTCTCTGAGTAACTCATTTTAATTTCTTCCAATTCGCAAAGAAAAATAAAATAGTCATACAGACCCGGGTACTCGTAGTATGATAAATGACGACATAATTCAAGTAAGGGTAAGTCAAAACATTACCTCTATCCTGGCTCTACTATAAATTAACTTAATAACTCGTCATGACCAAATGTGGTGGTCAGATGGCTTGGAAATTCACACATTTTTCAAGTTATTTATTTACTGTAGGTATGTATGGTTTTTTTATTCAGATTTAGAAGATTTGTAGACGAAAGGATGGCTCTCAACAATTGTGCTGTCGTTTTGAATAAAAAAGACATCATAGTTATCTGACAGATAATTTATCACTATATTGTCTAAATGGCTCTATGTATTCTAATAAAATAATCATAATTGTAGCCTATATGCGTCCACTGCTGGACTTTTTTTTCCGGAGGAGAACGCATTTACCGCAGGCTAGCGATGCCTGCGGCCGTGTGTGGGGCTCGAGACTAAGTCCCACTACCCACTAAACTTCCCCTTCACATCCGATTGGGACGAGCCGGTGCCAGCCTTGTGGTTATTGACCAGCCCATCCCCGGGACGTCCAGGTCATAGGCGTCTACCGATAAATATATATTATGTCACAGATTAATAAATAAGTTACTACGTAACAGATCCATCACTTCCCTGCAAAACGACCAATACCTACGCTTTATTGAACTCAACTTTCTAGCTGTCAAGCGACGCGAGTAAAAATGAACTTAACGGCTTTGACTCAACGGAGCGTTTCAAGTGCACATCGCGCGATGACGTGCGGCCGGTGGTTTGAGAATACGTTAGGGTTGGTAAAGAGAAAATACGCAGTAAGGTAGGTAAACGTGCCGCGCGACTGCACGGCGGGCGTGTGGCACCCCTCTGCTCACTTGTGCGTTCGAGCACACGGCTAGCAATAGGTGCTTATCGCGCGACCTTGAGCGAGTGACGGAGACTCAGACGGAGGCCTGATTATGTATAAAAAAATTAAGTTCCGATTACCTACAAGTTTTTAGTATGTAATAATAATAGTGGTGGTAATTTTCAAGAAATTTAATATTTAGGTACTTCATATTCTCTTAGTTAACGAATAATCATTCTTTGTATACTTTTCTTGTAAATACATTAATAATCATACATAATCTAGATTCGTTCTAGTCCGTGCTAGCCCTAACTGAGCTCTTCTTAAATAAGACCGACACGCGCAAGTTTAAAAGTCTTTAAGCGAGTTATACCAACAAATTGGCTTTTTTTATTTTGTAACCACTTATCGGGTGTAGGGATTCCGTTATATTAGTAGGATCACGATCCACATTCCGAACATTTTCGCGTTGAAGCTTTTTCGAAGGAATTCCGATCGGAAACGCGGCCCCATGGGTACACTTGATAGCAAAGTTAGGTGAACAACTACTGTCATATTTAAGGTAAGCGTCCACAGACCCGCATCGACGGATCGCATCAAACGGATTAATTTTACAGACTGCGTCCACTGCAGTGATCGGATTGCCGACGCGAGTATCAGCAGTCCACTGATCGGCATTCCGTATAACGTCCGGTTAGATGAGCGGTCCGTACGCTGCGGATCAGTGGATGCTGTTGTATGAGTTTTCTATACTCCACTTTCGACGGTACTGTTGAAAGTTACAATTCTGGTATTTTCAATCAGTTTCAGGCGCGTAGCTTCACATGTTTTTTTTTAATATTTCACGTAATTTTTTGTCAATTACATGACTAGAGACAGTTCATTTCTACGGCCACTACACTCGTGGCGCTATAAGTTTGAGGGCCATTATGACTTACAGACAACATCTGTTTGCACTCTGCAGCATGACAAAAAAATGTTTTTTTTTCTTATAATTTTCTTTTTTATTTATGGCGAATATAATATGAATTTGCACCAATACCCTGCTAGCAGTACTGTAGTCTCACGCGGCGGTGTCGCAACGGCACAGTCAGGTGCGCGCCGACATTACCTCACTGCGCGTACAGCGATGCGATACCCTACCGTCGTATTTACCCACCATTTCCACGCTGGTGTACACTGTACCACACATCAAGCTATACAAATCTGTCAAAGAGTTTCGATCGAAATAGAACTCTATGCAATAGACACTGAACTGAAAATTGGAATTTGACAGATTTATAAAGCTTGTTGTATGGCTCACTGTTCGTTATAATGAGTTCTGGTGCTTTCAATTAGTTTTCATACGCGTAGCTTTACACTCTATTTTATTGTATTACATATTACATGCTATATTTTTTGTCAAATTTTATTTTCCATGGTTAAATATGCATCGTATTTTTTTTAATTATGAACGGAAAATGGTAATCCGAGTTTCGTTTATCATCTTTATCACACGTCAATCGTAAAACTTTTGATTTGACTAAAATTATTTTACTGCGGGAAAACAATGACTAAAAAGACACGCAGAACATATAGGTAAAATATACCGAGAAATTTTTCTTGTTTTGTGAACATACCACAGCAATTTGGAACATTGCAACGCATTTCGGTGCAGTCAATTGCAACATAAACAAAGCTTCCGTCATTTCTGTTACTTTACTCCAGCAATCACGTTCACGAAATGACCAATTGAAAGTCTACAATTCCCTTTGTCAAGTCAATTGAAACGAATCCGATTACTGCAATTTCGAAACTTCTAGACATCAAGCAAATTCCATGGCATATACTTCCAGACCGCCTTCGTGGAACACTGGCTAAGCTGCTCAGGTATAAAAACACGGAGGTCGTGGGTACGATTCCCACCTTGGGTCTGGTTGGTGGTAGGGTTTTTCAGAGCCCGACTGGCTGCTACCACCCCCACAGTGAAATCTGCCGCCATAACAGCTTTAGCTGCGTTCCGGCAAGATTAATGTGGGAGCCAATACACTTGAAATTAGAGGCTCAAAGATCAGATGAGCTTACAGTCTGGCAGCACATTAAGCGACGCTTCCAGATGAAGCGTCCCTCAATGGAAAAGGCCGCGGTGGCATTAGTCCAGTTCTACTAAGATAAGGAACGATTATGTGTTAACTGCAACTACCATCTTCAAATATAAGTTTATAACCCAAACAATTCCACATGTGCAACTGACCTTAATCAGTGACACACTCAGTGTGACTATTCGGGACGTCGGAAAGTTAATGTGATTATTTTAAGCAACTATGATATGTATGTACTACATAAATATACAATACGAGCATCTGTCTAAAACAATCCTTGAAAATTATTCACACCCCAAACGAACGAAGCTTGAACTGTGGATGCCAGAAAACGGATGAAGATAACTTTTTTTTCTGAGAATAAATACACATTAGACATAGAAACACGCAGACCAATAGAAACAGACATGTTCATGCACACAAATTCATAACGAGTAGGGTCCGACCTCGCGAACTCTGGTGAAATAAACCATGAAACCAAATCAGTTGTCCTTCACTTAAGCCACCAAGGAAATTATTAGTATTTGTCTGCCAGCCAAAAACGTATACAAACATAATAAACTCTCTATATCTGACAAGAACTGACACACACATCATTAATAGAAAGTATATTCGAGTATTAATGATTTTCATTTCATTTACCTTAATCACGCCAATCCAAGATAGACAAAAAAAAAGTTAATCTATTTATCGGATCGCCTTTCTAAACGAAAGGCGTAGAAACGTGCGCGGGAGTCGATAACTAAACGTCGCTAATTGTTTCGACAGATGTAATTGTGACGAATTGTAATTAACGTTGGATGATTGACGAATTTGTAATCTCTAGTTTGACGAATCTGGAAGGCAATAGAAGGAAGATGGGAAGAGAAAGACCGAGACGCAATTAGGTGCAGCAGTTGAAAGGAAATGTGAATTCCATGACGGTTAAGGCTCTTAAGGCGCGGGTAAAGTTCAGGGAGAAATTTAAATTGCTCCACCGACAAGAGCGAAACAAAATAAATACATTTTAAAAAATTAGCAATAATCCAGAGACCTTTATCTTGTTCTAATCATTTTGTCATATTTTCCTCTATCCTAAGGTTGACTGAAAGAGATCGCTGTTAGCGATAAGTCCGCCTGTATTGTACAGTTGTATTATATTACATGTTTTCTATGTTGTGTGTAGTGCAATAAAGAATATCTATCTATCTCAAAAAAAAACCATCACGCATTAAGGAATTTATAGGGGGTATAACGGATAATAATAATCTCCCAATAACTGAATCTTACTCCAAATCTAGTGGTTTGATCCACCCTGCGTTAGATTTTTTTTATTTTTTTTTATTGCAATGTGTAACAAGACGAGCATATCGTACACCTGATGGTAAGCGCCACGTCTGCCCTTAGACAGTTCAGTGCCAAACAGTGTTACTGTCTGGCACCGCCCTGCGCCTGTTACAACGAGACGTCAATTATTAGGTCTCATATAATATATAATTTCACTAGCTTCAGTGCCCTTTCCCCTAAACACAGAAGTGCTTTACACACTTCTTTTTCACGGGAAAATATCTGGCACTGCGGTGGTACCCACCTAGACGACCCGGTACAGGAACCTACCACCTGGTATAAATACCTACTTTCTTTAGTAAACTTCCCCCTTATACAGAGGGTCAGTAGAAATTACCAGATACCTATCATCAAATGTTAAGGTACTCTAACCAGCCCTACGGTATTTGCGTGCACGGCCAACAAGCGACCGTTTATGCAATTTAAATTAATTGTATTGACATCTATTTACGAGGGATAATGTGCTGAAATTGCTCAATTTGTCACGCCACGCCTGCGAAATATTCTGCTAATAAGCCATTCAATGTGATAGCTCGCACTTTCCTAATTATCGTCCTTATAATAAGAAGTCATTGCAAGTAATATCAGTTGAATGTACTACTGCACGGTACAGAACTCTTTTATAGCTTATTGATTTCTTTTATAGCAACCAAGTCTATGTCCAATAGCTTTATGTCTGTTTGTATCGGTCTGGGTGTTTCTATGTATAATATGTATGTATTTACAAAAAAAAAGTATATAAGTAATGTTTATCCGTTGTCTGGCACCCATAGCACAAGCTAACGCTTAGTTTGGGGCTAGATGGCGCTGTGTGAATAATGTCTAAAGATATTTATTTATTTATTTATAACCACGCTTGCTAAATGCAAAGTGATGATCACAAACCCGAGCTAATTCGTAAAATCAGAAACACATTTTTCTTGACATAGCACAATTCTATTAATTTTCCCAAAAACTTGTCGAAACTAAAATGCATAAGTGAGTGTGCAAGCATAGGTGCTCTACCTATTCCCACTAAAGTGGGAGTCTTTCATAACTGAATAGAGATCAGGCGCAGGACCAACCAGCTTTACGCGCTTTTCGAAGGCACGGAGATCTTTAAAAATGCTTATTAAGGGGCTTCGTCGTTTGACCCCGGTCCCGAATACACCGCGGTGTCAAACGCACAAGGACTCTTTTTGAATTGGCCGTTTGACACCGCGGTGTCAAGTACGGCTTACTACCTAACTTCAGACTGTGGCTGACTATTTTCTAAACAAAAAAAAAACTCAATCACAAATATTTGGTCCCGTCCCGGAAAAAACGAATATAACAAAACAAATACACGTTAGTCCAAAAATATAATGTAAGTAGGTACATAACAAAATATAATATAATTTGCAAATTTATTTTCTCACATTTTGTCTCTGCGACAAAGTAACAACAAAACTACTTAAATATTTTATAATTACAGTAAGGTCCCCTTTACACTTAAAAATATAGCTTTAGATGCGTGCTATAGCACGTCTATGAAATCCAGCAGTCATGTTCTACTGTGCTATTGAAGTGTTGATTTTAAAAGAAAATGCCCCCTGTTTGCAACTCGACGATCGCATAATGATGTCATGTCATTAAAACTCTTTGATTTTAAGCCCGGTCAAATCATCGACACAATATGTCTCCAGTACTCGTACAATCACCACGCTTGCTAAATGCGAATTGGTGATCATAATCAAAAGCTGTGTTTATTATTTTGCTCTACCCGGGAATTGAAACCAGGTCCCCGAGATCACGGCTAAGTACTTAAACCATTGAATCCGTCAAAGCCTTCGATCATCGAAGCGTTCGCGAATTACATATTCAGTGTTAAAGCTACCAAATTCAATAGACAAAGTTCTTAACTCAACAGTGTTAACCATTGTTTCCGATGATTTTTTCAGCCGACAATAATGATACTAATCTGACTCGTTACATCGACGACCTTAAACCGTGATGCATGACTTCCCTTGTCTCGAAAGGTACGTTCCCACATCACAATGTCACAAAAAACGTTAGCAATTTTGGCAACATATGGCCGACATGCAAGGTTACGGGGCCTCTGTATTGTGATAGACTTTTAGATGTAGAACATACTGATGAAATCATGCGCTGACGTAAGACTCTGACGTGACGCTTTTCTTTATTTGTTTTACAATTGCTGCGTTCGTTTCCAAATAATAATAAAAACAAGTAATTTTTATGATTTATGGTGCAATTTGTCAAACCTAAAAATTGTTTTGATTCGTCAATTATAGAACCGCACGTTTTTGTCTCGGTCTTAGCATTATCATTTTATTTTTTTATGAACGAATGAGGAAAAATGGCAAGAGTGACACCTGATAGTTATTTTCACCGCCCATGCGACTAGGGTCTTATATATAAAATACTGAAGGAGAGAAGTAAGGGAGGTCGAGCTTCGTGAGCCAGGAAAATGTCTTCCTGGCTTAAAAACCAGTGGCAGATACAGCTAACAGCAGCCTAACTGGTAGCCCGTCATTTTTAGATATCACTAGGATGGCACCTAAGCCTAAACCCTAAGACCTGCTTTTTTAAAAGCTGTTACCATCACCTATGAACTCTTGAAACAAGAGATGCATCACTTGCGCGTCTTTGACTCTGTATTTAAGGGAATACATACCGTTACTGGCAGCAAGAGAAAAATATTTTGTCCTGAAAACATTACTAACTCACAGAAACATAGCACAAAAGTTACAATACTACACTTCACTGTGATCTTCTTTTTCTTTTTTATTTATATATTTGGACTAAGCTAGCACTCGACCACAAAGTTGCCTGATGTTAAACAACTAAGCGGTCTACGATGGAGAGCGCTTGCTTAGGAAAAGCCCTTTAATTCTGGCCTTGAAGAGCCCCAAGTTGTTTTGTGTAGGAAAGATAGATCCCGGCAGAGAATTCCACTCCTGCGCAGTCCGTATCAAGAAAGATGAAGCAAATCGCTTCTTCTTCTGTTAGATAGAGGCACTCTTTACTACTTAAGGCTCATTCGAGAGGAAGATCCACTATGGTGTAGGTACTTCCTTTTCTCATCGTCACCTTTTGCACTACATTTTTAAGTTGAATGGATACAATATTATCAATGGGCGTGTAACCAACACCTGGGAGTGCTTCACCGCTGGTCGTCCTGTGAGATCGTTGTTTGTTAGCATTTGTTGTTTAAACATTGTTTACAATGCTCGGCGCGGGTGCAGACCGTTCCCACCGAGCGTGCGATGTAGCGCGCCTTAACAAAATAAATATTCAACAGTTTGTGACTATAAACAATCCGCACTTGTTCCTGTATCGTACTGGCAGCATAATAGTCAAGGACGGTGTGGATTTTTATCGATTTTTTTTTGATGATTTATTTTTCCTACTGTACCAGTACAAATGAATGTGTGCATAAATTCTAGGTGTATGTATGTGTGTCTATATACGAGTACATTAATTAAAATTTTGTATGGTTACTGCGTCTGCTATTGACAACATATCCCGAAAATTTTGTTGATCTGGCATAATCCAAACCCAAGTTATTAGGGTTTAAAAAAACTACGAAGCATTTCGAGAAAAGGTAGGTAGCGCCCTTGCCCTTCGCTTCGTTCGTCTTGGCATATTGTAAACATTTCGGTTTAAATAATTTTTACTAGCCTGATTCAAATAGAAAATGTAAGCCTACATAATATTTGATACAAGAATATTCAAATATTTAATGTTGTTGATTGCACAAAAAAAATACAATTGAAAGAAGGAAAGTAAAATGGAACAAAGCGGGAAAAAATAAATAAAATTATATTTCGGGACAATAGAGTTAGGTAACTGTATTGTTTGATAAATCAGGATTTTATACTTAGTGATAAAAAACAAAGGTCAGAGGGCCAAATGGCCAAGTGCGCTGGCTAAATATACCTAAAATAAACTACGGAGGAGACCCCCCTGTTGTTAACTAGTATTATATTGTAAAGATAGCAAAATAAATCAAAATCAAATTATGTTTTATTCAAATAGGCTTTAAAGAGTACTTATGAATCGTCAGAAATAAAAAAATATTAGTGGCTCTACTACCGGATTCGGAATGCAGTCATCTGTTGAGAAGAACCGGCAAGAAACTCAAAAGTTACTCCTTTCAATCGCCAATAAGGTTACAATATTCAATATACAATCTCCACTTTTATATTATAACTAAGTCATACAGTTTCGTTCGAGTAAATTTGAACACTATCAACCTGTAGAAACTGTGAGTCTCGGCAGACCAGTACCCAAAGATGGCACCTGGCGTTTCCGAATAGTTCGATCCTCCAGTCGGACTATTCGGACAAAAAATGTCCGAAAAGTTCGACGATCGAACTACGAATCGGACTAGTCGGAATAAACGTGCAGCACAAGTATGGTGTATGTGTCAGCCATCGCTTCACTCAACCATCTTGGAGGGAATGTAACGAATCGCCACAGTAATAAAACATAATGCTTAATGTGAAACTCAGTCCAATTATTGTATTTGTATCGAGTTATATCTATAAATGCAAGTTACCTCATGAAGTTATATCACATAGGAAAATCTATATGATCGATTTATATCGGATATCAAATGCCACCGTTGCGATTCGAACCTCACCCATAATGCCTTTGAAACCGCTAAGCTATCGGAGCCCCACACAATTTATTTATAAGATTTCAGTTTATTTATAGAACCTGAATATTTTTATAAAACGTGATCCATGTTTTTCCTTTGTTCCTGAATGAATTTAATTTAATTTGTTTCAATGTTTTATTCAGAATTATATTGAGTGACCGTTTTACAAGTGAAAAGTTTTGGGGTGAGTTATATTGAGAGAGAGCTACTGTTTTATTTATTTCGTTAAAAAGACTATATCAACCTTGGTATATTTTCCTGGCCATGATTTTAATGTTTTCGGTTAGATTTCCGGTCGGATTTTTTGGACATCACTCGTCATCTATTCGCATTTAGCAAGCGTCGTACTAGCTGTTTGTTATGTTGTTTCAAGACTATGAATTAAGTAGGTCTGGTTTCTCTTATAAGCGTTATGAAGGTCAGATGGCAGTCGTTCCATTGTAATACCAGGCTTGTCGAATCTAGGATCATAGTCTAAGCGGACCCTTAACTGGATGCAATCGGGAATACGCTGGGATAATGATAAGCTGTTTGTTATTTTGTTGGCCCTAAAAATATAAAATTCTGTAAAAGGGACTGCCCCAAATTTACCGAAATACAACTTACCAATATAGTTCCATGAACTTAATATATACTTGTGATAGTCCCTATTTCCTGTTTACACAGCCCATGATAATTACACCGTTAATTATAATAAATTCTAACTGCTAACTGCTCTCAAAAATTTCCTGTTATTTTGTTATTTCCTCCATTATTCCATGGTGGTTGATAATTGAGTTTTGAATCTTTATTTTTGAGAGGAAACGACAAACACCGCGGCTGACCGCAGATATTATTTTCAGCTTTAATTGTGTAATTTTCAAATCCTTCCTTACGTTGCAAATTAGATATTATTATGAATACATTTAAAGGAAACCTAATTTGTAACGTAACAAAATATTCGTGTTTTGTTTAACTTCGACTTTGTAATTAAATTGTGACTTGGATTTTTTAATGACGTGGCGTGTGGCGGCTACTGTCAAAGTAAAATAGTATGAAAACTGCAGTAGATATGCCGGTGGCCGACAATTGTCGCCGCAGACGGACACGCAACGTTGTTAAGAATTTTTTATTGTTAAGATTTTTTTATTTTTATATACATTTATTAATTAATTTGTTTGTTTAAACATGAAATACTGATCTCTTAAAATATGTACTATTTATTAAAGTGATTTTTGCTGTCCGTACAATAGTTATCTATGCGGTATAGCAAGCAGAGACATGCGTGGCCTACAGGCTACATACTAAGCTGTCCGCGCTTTTTACAGACCTACTCCCATTATACGCTAAGTCGCGTTGACGTCACCCGAATATTAAGAATCGAATGTAGGTATTAAATACGATGCGCAATTAATTTGTAGATATGTAGATATGCTCCGCTTCGCTCCGCTCCCGCCTTAGCCTTCTAACCTATATCCATCAGAGTCGATTTTCGCCTCCGACGTTGTTTTTGTTTAAATTAATATCTCTCAAAATTATACTCTCCTCTGTGTGTCAGTACGTTGGATGTTTTACTGTGACCACAACGCGTTGTGAGCTATTTTTCCGCTCAATGAGCGTTTTCGATCTTTGAGCGAAGATACACTAGCAATTCCGTCCGCGGCTTCGCCCGCGTGGACTGAATGTGCTAAGTTATACCGCAGGAATATGTTATTTTTCCGGATAAAAATGTTCCTATAATACTCATCAGCTACCAAACAATACCAAAACTTACGTTGATCGATCACTCCATTGCGACGTGGACGAAGGACAAACAAAAACATACCTATTTCCGTTATGACGAAAAGTAAAAAAAGCCTATGCCCTTTCGTAAGGTCTTGTTAATTTTTTTACTAAACATCGAAATATATATTTTTATACTAGGGCAGTTGGCAGACAGGCACGCAGCCCACCTGATGGTAGGCGGCCACTGCGGCCT
Source organism: Mecyna flavalis (assembly GCA_949319885.1). Lineage (NCBI taxonomy): Eukaryota > Metazoa > Arthropoda > Insecta > Lepidoptera > Crambidae > Mecyna > Mecyna flavalis. The sequence goes on from OX439426.1 coordinate 18,116,764, forward strand.
ATTTCATTAAATAACGCTTCACCTGGAAGCGTCGCTCAATGGAATAGGCCGCAGATGTAATTTTTTCTTAAACATAGCACAGCCCAACATAGCACAACCCTAAGCACAGCTAAGTAACTCCTAGCACAGTTTTAAACCTAACACACCTTTATTGTTATCACTTATCTCCTACTACTTACTACGCTATCTCGAGATATGGTTGTGAAAGTACCTTCCGCCACACGGTGATAACACCATTGTATCAGAGATTTTCGCGGCGTGATAACGAAAGTGATAAACAATAATAAAAAATATAACAAGCGTGAGCTGCCTTAAAAAAGAATGTTCCGTTACAAATAAACACACACGCTAAAACATATTAATTTTATACCAGAATAGCCTCCCGCCTGCAGTTACGGTATCACCCGCGCGTAATTTCTATTTTCAAATATCCCCCCCTTCCCCCACATTTCCGGGATCAAAAGTACCCTATGTCACCCGGGGATAGTGTAGCTTTCCAACAGTGAAAGAATTATTCAAATCGGTTAAGTATCTAGTTTTATCGCGGCGGCTGCGTAATCGAACAAATCACCGGTCGCGGTCTCGTGAGTTTTGATATAAAACCGCAGGAAGCTGTGGGCCCGCAACCGCTGCGGGTGCGATTAAAAACCGCGCCGTGAGTTCTTAGCCTTACGCAGATTGACAATCATCTTTGGTCGGCAGCGGAGCTGCGGAGGATAGTTTGTGGGACTCCCACTCCTCCGGTATAACTCCGCTCTATCTAGGAAGATAGAGCGCAGTTTACCTACTAAACCACAGTTAGCATGTACTATTAGTTTTTTCATTTCATTTCATAACATAACATAACTTTGCGATCACAATATTCACAATATCTGTGCTCTCTTAGAAACAAGAATTATTTTTGTCTTCATACCCTGTATGCTGAATAGAAAGAAAATGTATTCGGAAAAATGTGGAATTTTTCTGCTCCGAGAACCATAAAAACTTGTCAACATAAAAATACAATACAAATATAATCTTATACCTACGGTATTTTAAAATAGGAGGGGACGTATGATTAGATAAAGCCGAAATGTTTTTAGGATAAGAGTTCGTACCTAATTTTAAAACTACCTACCTTAACTAAAATTATATTGTATTTAGGCACCTTCACAAGGAAATTTCACAATTCGACTGGCCCGATGGCGCATTTGGTAGTGACCCTGTCCTATGCACCAGGGGTCGTGGGTTCAAATCCCACCCAGAACAAAGACTTAGGTGATGAACATTTGAGTTTGTCCTGTGTCTGGAGGTATATTTGTATTTAAGTATATATTTGATGTACCTTCGTTGTTTCTGATACACATAACACAAGTTCTTAAGCTACTTACTTTGGGGTCAGATCAATGAATTGTGATGTTGTCAAATATTTAGTTCGAGCAGCGTCAGTTGACAAAAAAAATCCAAGTCACAATTTACTCCTCGATGGTCCTGGGTTCAATTCCCGGGTCGATCTAACTTTGTGTCGGTGTTTTTTCGGACACAATAACTCGGGTTTGTGATCACCAATCCGTATATGGCAAGCGTGGTGATTAAGCCAATACCCATCATTGAAGCGATAACTTGATTTCAAGGATGGAGGCCTTTGCCCTGCACTGGAACTTTAATAGGCTGAAACTTTACAATTAACTCATTGAAAAAATATTTTATGTCATATAAGGATTACGTGCCCTTTTGAATATTCAATTTTGGGTTTAAAAAGTCCCGATTCAGTACCACAATACAGGGATTAGCGAGTCCATTTATTACATTGGAGCAACTGCTATCTGAACTCAACAATTAACCGAAGAACCAGATCAAACATCAGTTATTGTAATTTGGCTGTGCAGGTGCCACGAAAATATCTTCCATTGAAGACTATGGTTCTTGTTCGTCATAATTAATCTGTGTGCGTGCTGACCACCTCGTTCAAAATCTCGCCGGGGTAGATGATACTTGATCTGTGGTATCCGCCCCGTTAAAAAACCTCGCTGGGGTGGATGACACTTAATCAATGCTATGTACCCCGTTGACGTAACGGGGCAGTTCTACCGGGGTCTATGAAACAATTTTATCCCAACGGTCCCGTTAACGGGGCAGGGCGCCAGGGTGGTTGGTACCGACTCTAAACCATCGATCTCACGCATGTGAAGTGGCGTTTTAAAGTACTCGGCTACTTCAGTCCATATTTTAACAACGCTACTATAGAATACAACATTTCTTAGTATAATGGACAGTTCTTAAAGAAGGAGGTGCTTGCATTTCTATTGGCTGATTATTTCTTATATGAACCAATCGTAAAAAGTCTCACCGTGCTATTTTCACGCCCATTGTGTGGAATGTAGAAATAATATTACATTCCATAATAATTTTTCTATAATTTGCCTAATTAATTTTTGGTCACATACTAGTTTGTCCCCGCGACTTATTCTGCGGTGGTGCGCGAACGCCTTCAGTATTGAGACATTTACCGCTTTATAAAGTGAGAAAGTGTTAATTAAAGTCATCATGTGTGCGCTACTTTTTATGAAAAATTATGGTTTGGTATTAGTGGACAGTTGCAGTGCAGCTTATGCAGTCGCACGTTCAAGACCAAGTTCGAGCTTGCAAGTCACCTCCGAGCTCATGCCAGAGACTGACAAGGTGTCGCCGTCGACGGACACGTCGTGGAGGACATCATCATCATCATAAAAAATTATGGTAAACGAGCATTTATGTCACCTAATGGTAAGTGATCATAACGCCCATGGACAACTATTATTTAGGGCTAGGTGGCTAAATTGGCGTGAAAAATGTCACAGTCAATATCAAAAACCTACCTCAACCGAAAAAAAAACGCACGGAAAACAATGTAAAAAGCCTTATGAATATTAATGAACAAAGCCTAACATATTCACGTAAAAGGTGGAATATATTAGACTTGATAAATTAATATCTGGATGACGCCTTCTTTTTCACTGTTCAATATGGTGGTAAAAAATGATTTTTCTGACTGCCTCCGTGTAGTGGCTTAGATCGTACTTTTGTACACACTTGAGCATTATTATATCCTACGTAGTTGGTTAATCGAAAAAGATTGGCCGCAAAAAACTTTGTAGACATCAAAAAGTGAAGTTAGATGAGCACCTTAGTATTAAGGGCCACACTCTACAGCCACAAACGCTACCTCGTAAAGCTAAAAGCTTATAACGTGAGGCGGCCACCGGCGCGGCGCCAATCGTGTGATGCGAGTCCAAATAAAATGTATGGAAACCTTTTTTTTTTAGTTCAGATATTTCAAGGTCTAGTCTATGTGTGTGTGAAATTTCACCAAAATCAGTTTAGGCGTGAACGCGTTACACACAGTTACTATCGCATTTATTCATAAAAGGTTTGGGTATTTAAATGTACTTCGTACTAAATCCGTTAAAAACAAAGACATACATGTACATGTATGTCTTTGTTTTTAACGGATTGATCGATACAACCTATTACATTATTTTGTACACGCTCACTTTAGTAAAAGTACGACAAAATTGAAACGCATACTAGACACGAAAAAATAAGTAGGTAAATAAATTACCAGTAGATACCTACGTTACAAAATGACAGAGATCACAGTAACAAATGGTAACCAACCTACATCGCTTAAGAAAAATGGCGCCTGCAAAAATGTGACACCACAAAAACAGTCGTAGAAATAATAAAAAAAAATAGAGAAAAAATTAACTACTTAGATATTTCGACAGTTCAAAATCGAACACCCTATTCAATTGTAATAAGATTGCAATTCGAATGCTTTGGTAAGTTACAATAGGCAGCGTGCGACTCTCTGATATAATCCGGTGGATTATCGTGTAACGTATCGCTTTTCCTGGGTTCCCTGGATTCCCATAGTGCTTGTGTGTACGCCTTAAACTGGTCACATAATAATGGAGAAAAAATGAACGGTGAGATCAGCAAGCGACCTTGGTGCCGCGATGCCGCCCGCCCGCGAGTTTGACTTGAATTGGTCACTGTCAATTTATTTTTGTTTTGAGCCTTATACGGATTAGTGTATGTCGACGCATGATTTAGGAATAAAGCACGGATGATAATTAAGAAAAATAACCTTAGTCTAAATCGCTTTATAATTTGACAGTCAGTTGAGGATTTAACAATTTAATTAGAAAACATGGATATTGCGAACAGGTCTGACAAAAAGTTCATACACAAAAGTAATATACAGAGGTGACACCATATTTGAAATAGTTTTATATCTATGGTTTGTATATAGGACAAGGTTTGTATTAAATTAATAAACTAAATTTCCTTTATGACTATAGTTATTGAAGAAAGTACCTAACCAATTAAATCATCAACACATTTTGCAGTTGAAACTTATATAATAAATAACTACAAAATTAATTAATGATTTTGAAAGTTTTCCTGTCCCCCGCAATTTCGATCGATTTCACACTAATAATTACCTTTAAGTGATCTGTGGTTAGCGAAACCAAATTACTTTTACCGACAATTTCATTCGCTTATCGCCAAACAAAACCGCTGTAAATAATTGATTGAAATAAATAATAAATTACATTTAATCCATGCTTTTTATATAAAATTAAAAAGTTTTCACGCTTAAATCACTAAACCAATTATGATAAAAAATTGAACAGGCATAGACTAGACTTTGAGAAAGGACATAAGCTATTTTTATTTCGAATTCATACTCAGTTTCAATGACAGAATGAACAGAAATAGAAATGTTTTTGTTCATCATTCTTTACTGATTTTGGTATGAAGATAGGATGAAAGTAGGGCATCACTCCCCTACTTTCATCTTATTTTCATATTATTTTATTCCGAAAAACTATTTTTCTGTGGGATAGCGTGAAAATATTTTATATGAGAAGTGGTGTATTTTTGCGTCGATAAAATATGTATAATATTAATACGCCAGTTCTCTACGTCCTTATTACAAACGCACAGAGAATGAAATTCGCGATAGTGAGACGTCTCATTTCCTGCTCTGCGTACCAACGACAACACTCTAATATTCACAGAACAGTCTTATTGTAATACAAATATGGTTGTGTTTGCAATAAACATTTGCCGCTTCTAGCTGGCGTACAAAAACGCTAATTAACCAAGTATCATGCTGGTATTGGGTACTGAATACCTACTGGACTTGTTTTACACACACGACTTTTATTTTTGTTCGAGTTTGGAGGCGTGAGCTTCATATAGGACGCCACTTAGAAGTCATATGTACCTTATTACTTTTTTATATTAGAGGGAGACAAACGAGCAATTGGGTCACCTGATGGTACTAAAACCTATAAAAACTATACTAATAGGACCCGTCTGATTATTTTGAGAACGTCTAGTTAGTAATATGAGGTATTCCTCGAAGCGCAACCATTTTTAAGCGCAACAAATTTATTACGTTATAAATACAATAAATAACAAATATTACCGAGTACCTATTTAAACAAAGAAATTCCATATCATTTTGCAATTGTTTAACATTGTGAATGTTAAAATGAGGAAAAATGTGATTAGTTCATACTTTATTTTTTGCACATTAATCAGCTTGAGCTCAGTGCATTTCATAATAACTTTAATCGAATCTTTCCATGTGTTCGTTTGACCGTGGAAAATTATTTGATTACCATAATCAATTGCCTACTTAGGTAAGCCTAATATAGAATATGCTCGCAAATTATGATTGTCTTAGTTAAGTGCTCGTTGACGTTATGTGGTGATGAGCAAATTAAATAAAGATTAAAGAATCCTATGTTGCGTTTGTTACAAATCCGGGTATGGGCTGGTCAATAGCCACAAAGCTGGCACCGGCTCGTCCCAATCGGGTGTGAAGGGGAAACCTGGGGAGTTTAGTGGGTAGTGGACGCTTTAGTCTCGAGTCCCAACACACGGCCGCAAGTCTAGCTAGCCTGCGGTTATGGTTCATAAACGCATTCTCCTACGAAAAAAAGACAAAAAAGTGTTGCGTTTGTTACAAAGTGGATAAGATATAATACGTTGTTAACAGGACCCAATATATTAATAACCAAAAGTTTCAACGACAATTTTTTTGGTACACTTTTATTTATACAATAGTTACCGCCGCATGTGGTCACTTTTAACACCAAAGTCATCATGCGTTGGCATACATTTTTAGGATTATGTTTAACCAAGATGAAAATAAGCATAGTTGTTTAAAATCAGGCAAGTTTGTGGTCAAGTGCTAGCTTAGTCCAAATATTAAAAAAAAATTACAATTGAAGTTACACAACGTGCCTACAATATTATGTAATAGTGGTAGGTACCCGGAAGTATAGGGACAAGTATCATTGCTGATAAATTCGAAGGGAGACAACCGGTTGAAGTAATGGGCATGACGGTACGGGTCGCCCTATGTACGATATAGCACATCATACGATCAATGTGGCCTTGAAGATTTGACATGCATAATTATGTCACGTTGGAAATGGTTACCATTAGAATGTACTTAGAATTCCGCTGGATTTTTTAAAACATTTTTAAATGCTAAACCAGTTGTTAGAGAAGCACTCGGAGCCGGACTACCTGATGGAAAACGTTGGACCATAAACGACGCTTCCTTTTTTTTGTGGAGGGGAAAATGCTATAAGACACCATAACTCGCCTGGGGAAGGCGAGCCGTGTGTGGGACTCGTGCAACTTCATGCCCCATTCTTTATACAGACTGGTGCACGAAGGATACTCCACTAACTAAACACCCCGCGCTCCTGCATCGCCGTCGGCGGTGTCTCTGGGCTGGGACAGACCCTGACAACCAGAGACACGCTTTCTGGTGAAGTGCTCTCAATGAAAAAGCCGCAGTGGCTGCTTACAATTAGATGGGTTGCGTGCTTGTCTGCCTTTTGACATAACAAAAAAATAAGAAAAAAATCACACTGGATTATTTACATATTTTACAGAATTTAATAACAACAATCTCACCTGCACTATAATCAATCCCTTAATACGTATTCCTATTATTAACACCACCGACCTGGCCCTTGAAACGTCAGCCCTGCAAGTAGTGCCTACTGCATAATTAATACCGCGTTTAGTAGTTATTACATGTTTCTGTAATCAATAATTTCCTAAGGTTCTGCGTTGTAAATGCAAATGGGCGTAAGTATCGCAATCGGTGGGAAAACAGACATTTTCCCCACGTCTACCGGTTCATCAATCAGAGAAACATGCAAATTGCAAGTGTTATAGTCAGAGTCCAAGGTCTTTGCAGTTATTTATCTCTGCGTATAGTCATTGAAATAGTTTATATTATTTTGACACAATACCTTTTTTATGCCTACATACTAGCTGCACGCCCCGGCTTTTCACGGGTGTTTTTAACGTTTTGAACGCCAAGCTACGAACGCACTGTCGATGTCGTGTCCTGTACGCCAGAACGGAGTTATTCCTTATTGTTGAATTTAAGGAAAAATACTAGTTTTAAACATTTTTTTTTTTTAGAGGCTGGGTTTTTTGTCAAGTGTAGACGACTTTAGCGTCCAAAAGGTTAAGTAAATTAAAGGCAAAGACTTCCTTTATTGCAATCATGACAAAACACAGCTTCTAAGTTATCTGACATATAAGTTATCATGAATTAGGTATCTGTCAACGGTGAAACTGGCCCTATGTTTTATTACGTGCAATCTTGTTGGTAAAGCAATTTTATTCTTAATTATACTATTTCTTAATAAACTAGGTATATATTTTATCATACGATCGTAAATAACATTTAATTAATATTGATAATATAGGTACGATCAGGATTTATACTTGAAAAGTTCGAACTGTGTCAATTTTCCATCGAGTGTCCTTCCATATATTTTTTCTTAAACGTTTTAAATTCTAGGGAGCGGCTATGGTTATGTTAGACTCCACTTTCTGTCGAAAGAGCCTCAAGTGCCTTAGCTAGCTGCTCTTAGGGCGCTAAACACTGACGGATTGCAGGCGGTTTCAACGCGGAGGTAGAGATGCTGCGTCACCGCGGCGGATGACTACCAAGATTGCAATCCGCCAGTATATCAGCGCCCTTAGTCACAAGATAGCACGCCTCAGGAAGCTTGGAAAGTTAGAAGGTAATATGCCTTTTCCTTGCATTGCGAGGATACTCTACACTAACGATTTTCTCTAGAATACTTGGGCAGAGCGTGAAACCTTCGATCTCTGCAACAGCCACCCCAGGGACCCCATTTAAGGGGCTTTTACCTCACGGAGGGGAGTTCAGTGGTAATATTCTTACGTCCATGGCTTATACATGTTACCGTTAGAGTGCGGAATCTTTTAATGTGCACATTAACTAGGTAATCTGTGGAATTCCGGATAAGATCCGTTAAAGTGTAACATTTTAATAAAAAAAGCTCATTATTGCACTTTACTTTATTAGTCTGCACAGCAACGAATGGTAAATGGTTAAGTTGGGATATGGGTGTTAAAAAAATTACCACGATTTGAAGTTTTTGTAAGAACTCAATCATTTTTTTTCTATTTTAACTGACTCAGCCCGGTAATTTGCAAAATACCTAGTTAATCTGCACTCTAACGGATTTCCGCACATTATCGGTAACACACATATTATTACTCGTGACTTTAAGATCTCACAACATACTCTAGCAATAGACGGATTCCTATTTAAATAACTTCAAGGTTCGAACAACACAATTTTATAACAAAATTACTCTCAGTTTATTTTTATATTCGTATTACTTGTATTTCCTCTCTATCGAAGGCTTGTCCGTTAATTAACTTTGTAAATAATAGTGCCAAGCTAGAACGCCACGTGACTCCGACTTTATGGCATTTTATAATGGCCTTGTTTATTACTATAGGAAAATGATGTATAGTTGTAATTTTTCCTTCATATTAAACTAATAGAGTTGGCATGACGAGTTGTTTTATGGCTAAATCACGCGTGGCTGGACAAAGGCGGTCAGGGGGCCCAGACAAAGTAACATTTTGACAGCGATAGCGATATTCGCTAACTTTAAATTGTATGGATTTGACAGGTGCCTTAGAAAAGTCATGTGGTCAATCGATATTGAAAGTACGGGTTTTGATATTTTATTTCAACGCAAATTGAGCGATTAACGAACGTCATAAGTGCCGCTTGTCTAGGGCCTCAGATTACACTTTAGAGCTGAAACTGTGTAAAAAGCCGTGGAAAACATTTTCACATGTAACATTAGGGTATCCCGAATTGCCACAAACGATTACTACTAAGCACTACACTCAACAGTGTGTGGAACTCTAGAAGACCTTTCATTCGCTTTCGGTTTGACTACCCACTACTGAGCTCTCTCTCTCTCTCTTTACCATCCACACCCGAAGAGAGATGAACCGGTGCCTGCTTGCGGCTACTGACCGGCCTAACTACCTACGTTGCTCATCTGATCTTATAGAAAACATGTCAATGAAATATCATAAATCCATACAATAAAACATTTTTTTTTTCTTTTTTTTTCGGAGGAAAATGCGTTTTATTTACCACCGGATTCGGAATGTTGTTATTTATCGAGACTGCCTCCGTGGTACAGTGGTTAGAGCGTTGGGCTCTAATACCCGGAGGTCGTGGGTTCGAATCCCGCGGGGAGCCCAGCTGCACTTTGTGTGAATGTTTCCAGTTTGGTTAGGATATTGCAGGCTTGAATCACCTGAATGTCTGAAAAGAATGATGATTCCGTGCTTCGGAAGGCACGTTAAGCCGTTGGTCCTGCGCCTGATCTCTCTTCGGTCGTGTCAGACTGCTGACCCACCGTGTTATGGGAGTGAGGGAATAGGGAGTGCACCTGTGCTTGCGCACTCACTTGTGCACTATAATACGAGTATATCCTGCGTAGTTGGCTGATCTTAAAGATTGGCCGCCGTAGCCGAAAACTCGGCTAGGAGGACATTATCTCTATCGAGAAGTATTGGTTACAATACCGCGACAGCGCTGGTATTCTGGCGAAGCGGAGCAAGATTGACTTTTACTAAAATTAACCTTTTGAACGCCAAGCTGAACGAACGCACTGTCGATGTTGTATCCTGTACGCCAGAGCTGGTTTATACTTTTTTGTCGAATGTAACGAAAAAATACCAGAAATAGGTTTAAACTTATTTATTTCATATTTTAAAGGCAGGGTTTTTGTCAAGTATAGACGACTTTGGCGTCCAAAAGTTAAATTCAAACTACAAACATAATATTTTGGCCTACTTGTGGACCCAGAGAGGTAAAGGTGGGTCTATGCTTACGAGCCGAGCACGAGCCGCGCACGAGCGGAGCACGAGCCGATCCAAAATTCGTGTACTGTGGACCGACTTCGAGCCTCGAACGAGCGCGCTTGGAGCATTCGGCTCGTGTTCGACTGTGCTCCGCGATTGTCGGGTTTTTGACGAACACAAAGAGATTTGCATCGCGCTCGCAGTGCAGGCTCGTTGTGTGTCCACACTTGTCACGCGAGCAGAGCGGCTCGGCTCGTGCTCCGCTCGTGCGCGGCTCGTGCTCGGCTCGTAAGCATAGACCCACCTTAAAGGCGTATAGACCGCCCTCATTGAATAAATCGTAGCATAATTATACAATTAAAATAAAAAAATCCTATATTTTTCATCCCTACCAAGTTAGTGGAAAACTCAAGTCAAAGTGACGAGCCATTTTTTCCGTTTTTGTTTATGGCGCCCATAGCACAAGCTAATGCTTAGTTTGGGGCTAGATGGCGCTGTGTGAATAATGTCCAGATATATTTATTTATTTATATTTAAATCAAGTACACACACGTCTCTTTACATACCGCCTTAATAAGTCTATTCTAATATCAGTTCAATGACATACTTGTCCACATTTTGTCCGAGTGACCGCGTTCCCACTGCGCTAATAAAGTGCAGTATTTATAACACACGACAAACAGACAATATACATCATGCTTTCCGGTTGCGTAACCGTCAAATCTCGAGCCTAGTGATAGCGGGTTTGAATCCCAGCGGGGTTATCAGTAATTTTGTAACTGCTGCCAATCAAGGTTGTGACACAGTTTTCTTCGATATATGTATTTACTATCTTTGAGTGCGTTTGTTTAAGTGTGGTTTAGTAATTCACTGTTAGCGTTTAGCGAAATCATTGAGTTGCTTTTTTAGAGAAAAAAATATTATCAAAATGACTGAAACTGTATCATATAGACAGACTGACAAAGATACCTACTTTCGCATTTACAATTGCAATATTAGTATGATTCGTTTTGTCACTTTCATTCCACAATGAAAAAGTAGTACCAGTATAATTACTCGTATATTATATGTGGTAGTACCTACATTTTAATATTGTTCATGCATTTCTTTTTTTCAGAACTTTTGTTATACACACTATTGAATCGTAAGCGGAAACCATGCCCTTTTCCATTATTTTTACTAGGGAGCACAAATCAATATAGAAAGATAGAAGATAAAAAAAATATTTAGTATTTAATGAAAATCGAACTATCAACTTTCGCACTCATATAGGGGACGTTCCCTATATGAGTGCGAAAGTTGATAGTTCCAATTTCGTTATATCGAACACGCTGTGTCGATAATTCAGTAGTACGAGGTTTTATTACATCGATGATTTGTTAGTGCGATGTAGCAAGAGTATATTTCTCTTGTAAATGAATTGTATTCTTTTAGAGAAATAAATGTCTTAAACCTTAAGAGTAGACGAACATACTCTTCTAGATTGTAGACAAAATGCAACATTGTATATTATAAGGAAAACTTCAGGAGTAGGTATGTGAATGCGTAATTTCTCAAAACAAATAGAGCAAGTTACAGCAAGAGGTAAGTTAAAAGAATGCTTATATAATGTGATGCGATACATTTATTTAAGGTTTAAGTTTTTCTTGCTACTCAAATCTTTGTGATTTCTCGTATCTTTTACTTTGGTCCCTACCAACGAAAGAATCTATTACCCTTAATAGATTGACGTGCAAAAGTATAAATTAAAACCGTCCATAAAATTTACTGAAAATGGGTAACGTTACAAAATTCGATAACTATCTAACAATGTACATATCTTAGTATACAAAAACTGCCTTGAACTGGAACAACTAGGTAACAAGATCAACGATACATATTTAAGTACTAGAACTAAAATTAGAAATAATGTTAAATAGATTATTTAAAGTAAGTTATTTTCGGTTCGGTGATAATAACTGGTTAATGAACTGTGTTACTGAATTATTTTTACTTTATAATTTGGTTATATTTTAAATTTAGGCTCTGTGACCCTGTTATTGGATGAAAATAGTTACTTAATTCATACAATTTTAATATAAATGGGGTTTAACTACCACATATCGACGCAAAAAAGCGGAAACGTAATAACCCACACCCAAGCCAAATTTTTTTTATTGCAGATTCGGAATGAGAAAAAAATCCTCTTTCAAACGGTCTAATACTCCTTGCTCTACGACTAATAGAAGTTTTTATACAGCATTGGAAATTAGCCTGCTTTTTCGAAAAAGTAACGGAAAGATTGATGTAAATAGCATAAAAAAGAGTGTTTTTTATCACTTTACATTTACTTCAATTCATATTTTTCAAATGACATGATCTCGGTTTGATTTTGGTAGTTACAGCGCGTGAATATTCTGACCAATGTGGGTTACAGCGTTTTTGCTTATAAGGATTTAGTAACGCACCACGTTCACTACATTTCTTCGAAAATAAAATGGTTATTCGTGGCGGTTTACTACAATCCTCGCATATAATAATAAACGAAATCGTCGGATACGCCAATTTAAAACTTCATTAGTTTCCCCGATTTTGGTCGATTACCGCGTCGCTCAGTCACTGCGCGACAGTTGAGGGAGTATGATTTGTGTGTCGTAAACGGATTTGACTGCGTGACTCGACTCGTTTACAATATATTAAAATATTTCAATGATAATAAGGTTATGAATGTGTTCGTACTTCGTAATAAATGGCTTTGATTGGTTTATTCAATAATCATAATTTTATTTGACTTGTGACTTACAGTAGAACCAAAACGCACACAAGCTTCAAATTAACAAATTACAAATATCACCCTACACACTAATTATAACAACACAAAAATCATTTAAAAAGAAAAAACCAAACCATACAAATAGAAAGAAAAATTAAATAATTAATAAAAATTATACCATGTCAACTAATCAAAAATGTCAAAAATGAATACTATGTCAGAAATAACAAAAACAAAACCATACAAATAAAAAGAAAAATTAAAGTATCAATAAAAAATTATACAATGTCCACATAAAAAAATGTCAAAAAGAAATAATATGTAAGTTAAGTCCATTCAGTGTAGTTGTTTACATAGATATATTTCATTTAAGTCAAAATGTAGACAAATAAATATGTATGGAACATAGTTACAAAAAATTTGCTATAAAGGAAAACCTTCGGTTTGTAGTCGCCTATACATTTATCTCGTTCATTTACAGCGTTTTTGCGTAACAGAAAAAAAAGTGCTATTGCTGTAACCCACACAAACATAGATTAAAAGTAACTTCTAAAAGGTTAAATGTATTTGGTTTGATAAAAAATCCATAAATATATATATGTTAAAAAATTCACATGTGTGGCTTCCATAGTTACGGAGATATCATTTTTTTTCTGAAATTTCAAAATGTTTTTGGCTCTGGTGAACACTTTGCATTTTGTGGGTTACTACGTTTCCGCTTTTTTGCGTCGATATTTAGATGTGCAACAGAATGTTTATTTCTTTTTATAACACGAGTAACCTGGTTACATGTTAATTATATACAAATATGATAACTATTACTATAAAGTTTATTTGCATATTATTGCAAGTGCGTTTGATAGGAATAAAGTGCCTTTGACTGCTGTGTGCTACAAGGGATTCGCTGGCAGTGTCATAGAAGCAATAGCTAGACCTGTGAACTGCACTGCCACTAAATTGGTATGTCGGGTGGTCAATAGCCACAAGGCTTGCACCGGCTCGTCCCAATCGGGTGTAAAGGGGAAACCGGGGGAGTTTAGTGAGTAGTGTCATAACCGCAGGTCTAGCTAGCCTGCGGTTATTGTGCATAAACGCATTCTCATCCGAAAAAAAAGGCTAGCTAGACCTGTGGCCGTGTGTAGGACTCGAGACTAAAGTCCACTACCCACTAAACTCCTCCGGTTTGTCCTTCACACCCAAATTGGGACGAGCCGGTGCCAGCCTTGTAACACACAATGAATCGCCTGGACATTTTAGAATACTTTTTGTGTCCAATAAAGTAAAAATAACTGATAAAACATGATAACCATTTGCTATTACGTGCAACGTACAACTTAAACGACTTAAGATACTCGTATATGGAATTAGGTTACCTACATTAGAAAGAGAGAGTGAATCTACCGATAAGTGCTTGTATCTAAGGTTATCAATTATTTAACTCGTTGCTCCATTTAACTTCGTTCTGTCCTCGTCTGTTATTAAATTTGGTAAAATTAATCCATAAAAGTAGGTGAATGATGTAATAATGTTTTTATATATGAAAGCAAACAAACGAGCAAGAGGGTCACCTCTTGCCTCCTGCTCTGCCTTCTGATGTTAGATAAGTGATCACTTCCACTCATGGTACCCATGGACAGATTTGCAACTAGGGTTTTCAAATGGGGTGAGGCATGTGGGAGGGGTAGGCACTTCGACACTATCACTAACCAAACAAAGCGGAATATAGCACAGTTACTACCCACATGTGAATCTACTGTGAGAGGGAAAAACTTTAACAGACGAGCTGAACAATTTCGAGAAACATGCAAGGAACTGTATTATCCCGAAAAAAATTACATATTTTTGCAGGATAACGCCGTAGAGAACACGTGAACGACGCCATAGGTGAAAGCTAGTGAATAAATAAATAAATTATTAAACAATAAAACTATTTAATGGTGTTCATGAGGCGCTCGTGGCGCAGCTGTGACAGTGGTTCGTTAGCGATAACGAAAGTCAAGCTACCTACGCCGCGGTCGGTTAATGGATGGGTGATCATTCTGACCATATTTAGTGACATTAATTTCGAGCGTCTCCGTGCTTCGGAAGGCACGTTAAGCTGTTGGTCCCGGCTGATATCTACTATAATGTAAATATTAGTCGTCAAGCCTAGTCAGAGGCCATTTGGCGGCTTGATAACATCTGACATTAAGGTTGGTCACTTGCCTTACGCACCCCTCCACCAACCCGCACTAGGCCAGCGTGGTGGAGTATGGCCCACACTATCTCACAATTGAGATAAGGCCTGTGTCCCAGCAGTGGGAACGTATATAGGCTGATGATGATGATGATGAATGCTGTTCATACAGAAAAAGGATTCGTTGTGGTTTGACCACACTTTTTATTATCGTGAAAAAACCTTATTGTTACTAAGTTAAATTGCTATTCTATTTTATTCTTCAATTTTAACCATTTATCTAGATTTCCAATCATATTAAAAAGTTATTCTTATCATATCATGTATTATAACATTAGCTTAGCATGCTAGTATTATCGTATTCATATGTTCGTTCTCGAAATATAAAAGGTCTGAAAGCCTGTTTCATTCTCTTTATAAATTGCGTGTCAAACATAAATTACATCGATGATAACTCAATTTATGAGAGCATAGTTTGTGTACATAAATAATAACTCACTTAATATTATAATTATCTTCTTAATTAAGTTTAAGCAAGGCTAAACATACAATGTGCCTGCAGCTTTCAATGCCTTCTAAAATACAAATAATAAGCTCAAATCACCTGGACGAATTGTTTTCGTTTAACTTTTTGAACGCCAAGCTACTAACGCACTTGTCGTATCCTATGTGCCAGAGCTAGGTTATTCTCTATTGTCGAATGTAAAAATACCAGTAATCGTTTTAAACATTTATTTCATATTTTCGGAGCCTTGGTTTTTGTCAACTATATAGATGTCGTTGGCTTACAGAGCCCGCGGCTGCTTGTCAAGTATAGACGACTTTGGCGTCCAAAAGGTTAATAACTTTAAAAAAAAGTATCAGCTTATGAATGTTCCACTGCAGGGAAAAGGGTTCATCCACTAAGTTTAAGTCAGTGCTAGATTGATATTTAGCTACTGACCACTATACCTACTTGTGAAAAGCATAATTGATTACAAACACGAGCTGTTTCTGAAAAAATCTACTTAAATTTGCTTCACCGGGAATCAAATCTAGGAACCCAAGCTAAAAAAGCAATACTTAAACCACTGGACTAACGAAACGAACTATTTGCAAATCAAACAAAAACCTAGTAAAACCCTTTCCTTTTTTTAAACTAAGTCAAGGACAATGAATCAAATTCATTTATTCAGACTAAACACATAATAAATAGCACATACTAATGGAAAACAATACATCTAATTTGAGAAAGTATACATTTAAGCATTAAAGAATTTCAAACATTGGTCCAAAACGTTGTATTATGGATAGAAGAATCGACGAAGTTACCCCCAAATATGTACGAAAAGTGACCAAAGTCACGAAAAAAAACATTAACATTTTGACCAAAAATGCAACAAAATGTATTCATAAGTATTCTTTTGCTAATTTTTTTATCTGGATAAGTCATAACATACCATGAAGAGGGCCTATACCCAACCAACCAACAATGGGTGAAAACGGGCTAACGAAGAAGAAGTCTTATCAGGGAAGCCAGACACATTGGATCTTGCATTGCCCATCATCATCATCAGCCTATATACGTTCCCACTGCAGGGACACAGGCCTTATCTCAATTTTGTGATAGTGTGGGACAGTGAGCCATACTCCACAGTACTTGCTCATAATGTTTTTCTAATTACAAATGTAACAAAAGACACGCTAAGGAAGAAGACAAAGAATATACCCGTATTTCCCTCCCAACCTAACTCGACCAATATTTTTTAAGACCAGTTAGGGTAAGAGGAACACTGTGCGAAGAGGAACACTACATCATAACTCATAAACTACAGAGTTTAGCTGTATGTTCTACCAGTCGATAAAATAATAATAATATTCGATATAATTATCGACTGGTAGAACATACAGCTTAACTCTGTAGTGTATGAGTTATGATGTAGTGTTCCTCTTCGACCAGTGTTCTTCTTACCCTAACTGACCCTATATTTATTACTTCTAATAAAATATATAGCCAGCACCTGACTCTCCTTCGTCTGTGCATTGTATGCGCTATCGGCCACGTGCGCTTGCGCCGGTGTGTCATTCAATACGCCGGCCCAGTGTTTCTAGGGTTACGTAATGTAATGCCAACTTTCAATGTCGGCAGACCGCGCTTGGCATGAACTATCATTGACATGAGAGAAAAATATGTGGACAGTGAAGAGTTTTATATGAGTATCTTTGGACATAATTTGCACAAAAGTTGCTGGGAAGCCGCAGACTAAGTAGAACTTGTACTATGGGCGCCAGACAGATCGGTATAAATACACACGAACATACATGGATACTCAGATCGATACAAATAAACACAGGAATTTAAATTTGAACACGGAAGCTTATTAATATCTATGAATGACACATTCTGTACATTTGTATTTCTGAGTGCCATATTTTTTCGTTTTCAGATTATGATAAACGTGATAAATTTTCCAAATTTCTAATGAGTCACAATAGCAAACTTGATTATTCATAACTTTATTTTTAAAAGTATGACAAAGAAGATAAGATTGCAATGGCTTAAAAAATCCAAAGTTTCTTAGAAGTCAAGTGATCTGTGGCTCGCAATCAGTCTTGGTTTCATAGTTTTACTGTAACACTTCAAAAGGAGATCTAACCTGGAACATTTATCTTCCTTAGAACAACATCATCTCACCCCGGGATCATACTCCAATTTATTTAATCTCAATGTGTTTTGTGCGTATACAATACAAGATTCGACATTAATTCGGGATTCAGCGTGATTTAAAAGATAATTTTGGCTATCCAGACATTTGCTGCCAAAATCCGATTTGGTTTCCAGTTATATAAGATCCATGTAAATATTCAAAGTCAGAATAAAACATCCAAGCTGCATCTTATTGATCCTTGATTTCCTGCTTGCGTCAGATCGGCATCTATCTACTAACTGTTGTCATCAAAAGTTTCCTCCACTTCTAGTAATTTCTTTTTTATCTCATATTTCACAATTCCATTCATTGCTTTCCTGTTATTTAATGACTTCAAAGAGAGTAGTTTATTGCCGACTACTTTGTAGGAAAACAAGCAATTATGCTGTGCACAGCGCAATATTGTATTCACGGTAAATATAGCACTCCTAGGCATACTACACCTAGAATATTTCTTTATCAATAATCGTATGTAATTTTCTTGTGTTTGTGTTATTATCTACATTCTGCACGTACTTGACTATAAAAATGAAGGATGCCTAACTAGATCAACTGTCATCTCAAAGTTTTGGGTCTAAGCAAGGTGTTTCCATAAATGTTTTTTTTAATTTACTACTCGTACTTACTCTTTAGTATTCGAAAGTTGCAAAAAATATGAGTATTTCTATCCTGCTTTGCTGCTATACATCTAAGCGTCCAAAAACAATACTTAATTCCCCAAAAAGGCTCGCCTAAACTTCTATTCCCATCGCTTAAAATTTGGAGGCTTCGTGAGGGCCATCTGACCTGGATCTCATATAGTGTATTGGCTTGTACCGATTTAGACAGAAGACTGGATTTCTTACAAGTTTGTTCCCGTGTTCATATTTATAAAAAATTATTCGACATAAAGTTTTCCTTTTGCAAACACAGACACATCCGGAGCTCGTTTAAAAGTTAAAATTTTACATGAATGCGTAAAAAGGAAAGTGTGGCCCGTACTTTCTAAGTGTCGAGTTAAACGGTTGAATGAAATCAACTCGTAAATCTCTTGACTAATACGAACTCTGTCACTCGACAGATGGACAGCAAATTATTTCGTTGTTTTCTCTTTCTGTAGACACTACCGTTCAAAGGTCAACTTCAGAATTTTCAACATTAACATTTTCAGTTTGAATATTTATTTTTTCTGTCGATATTATCCAAATAATGTCTTCAAACATCATGAGCCTGACTTGTTGCGTAAGTGAGTGTTATGTGAAGGCGTGACCTCTTTTTGTAGTGTAAATTCGTGTTTCAATGATGAAAAGAATCGCTGACGATAACGAATCTCGCATTTTCAAAATTTTTCTCAAGCCCATTGGCATAAAATTACGACAATACAAAATACCAAAAAAACATAATTCGAATCAAGGCAAACGTAACAAATTACGTCAACATTACACCAACTGTGGCCCAGAGAAAGTGCTACGAATTAACAAATTCTTAGAACAAAACGTTGAGCCTACAGACCTTCACATTATGAACCGGAATGCAAATGTAATGGATTTGGTAAAATAGTGCCCACTCTACGCCGTGTACTCAAATCATTGAAATATGAATAGAGGTAATTTATTCTGCGAGATTTTGCGCGAAATATATTTGCTAGTCAATGTTACTTTACCCAGCCTATGTTGGAAGCAAGTGGCGGGTTTTTTATAAAAATACACGTCTTAATGGATTTAAATGAAACTTTACAGTTATAGTTACGATACATCAGAATATACTCGGATTACTTATAAACAAAACACACAGGCGAAACCGCATTTTAATATTTATATGTAATATTACTTTTGCATTTACAATATTAGCTTCCGCTAATATCTGAGGATAGATTTTTGTTACACTTAACAGTAATAAACATCCAAAAAACAGTTACTAAAACATCAGAATAAAATGCCACAATATATTAAGACAGGCGAAGCCACGGGCCTTAGCCAGTGAAGACCTAAATTAATAACAATGACATTATCTCGTCATTTACACAATAAAAATACATGACGCTGTCATGATGGCATGAAGTAGACCATATTAGGCTTATAGAAAGTAGTGGATGGCGGTATATGGAAAACATAATATTTTTTTGGATGTCATGATTTGCCAGATAAGCTTGCATCCCACCATTTGTATGAAGCCCACGGATTTTATGCGTTAGGAATAGAATACTTGATAGTTAACTACATATACGCCACCACACGTGACCACGCCTTTCCACTGTGTGTCTGCGCCGAATCCTTGAATTCTTCGGTCACATCGCATGCAATGCAAATCCAGTAAGAACTTGGAAAGGCTGATAGTGACTGGGAAGGTAGACGGCAGAAGACCTAGAGGAGCCGGATGCGATGGTCCGACCAGATCCGCACCACCCTCAACTCCAATCTAGCCGACGCCCTATCGCGGAAGATCGCCATGGAGATGTATAATTAGAGAGAAAATTATCCCACTCAAGCATCAGTAAAGAGACCACGACCCCCAGCACTGGGGAATCGACTCGAGGAGGAGGACTACAATACTGCGCAATGTAGGCTCGACCAGGGACAAGAACATGGGAACTCGTGTCGTTGTGTTAATATGTGACCTACTTACTGCGCCACAGTACACATAAATCTACAAACATTTTAACGTTGCATAAACTATAATAGCTACCTATTTTAAAAATCTATCTACATCTATCTATCTATGCAAGCTGGAGACTGGCGTGCAAGAACACAAGATCGTGAGGACTGGCGAATTCTTGTATCGGAGGCCAAGACACATTTTGGGTCGCTGAGCCATCGGAGTAGTAGTAGTAGTATCTACATCTATTATGAAAATGCACGCAAGGTTCAAAACGTCATTTTTGTTGTTGTTAGGACAAGGTTTGTTTAGGAATCGTGCGGAGTCGGGGCAAGCAACTAGTTTATTATTAAGGAAAGTAATCGGTCTGGTACCGTTTTGTCTTTAATCCATAGAACAGTTCTTTTTATCTCAGAAACATGCGAGGTTCCCGTGGGATTGCGATAAAGATTTTCTGCCACGTGCCTACTACGTGTAATACTATGAGTAATACCTAATATTAATCAATTATAACATACACTAGCCTTCCGCCCGCGGCTTCGCCCGCGTGAACTATAGAACGTTATCCCGCGGAAATCCTCTTGGGGGTAGAATCGATCAAAATCCTTTCTTAGCGGATGCCTGAGTCATATTAACATCTACCTGCATGCCAAATTTCGGCCCGATCCGTCCAGTGGTAATGGGCTGTGCGTTGATAGATCACTATGTCAGTCAGTCAGTCACCTTTGAGTTATATGGGTATATTTAGATAAATTACTTCATATGTAACAATCCAACAATTTCTCGGAATCTTGCAACATAAACAATTATAAATAACTAAACAGCTGATCCAGTCAGTGTGAGAACTAACGCTTTGTTTATAGATACGTCCTGTATGTGTGATAATGGTGTTCTACTTCCCTACTGAACGCAAAAACATCTGGACTTAAATAGGCCAACCACAGAGATCATAGATCTCTGTGAGGCCAACCATATGGGATTCTACGAAAGATAAGCCCTTACTTGTAATCGATAGCTTTGTGATTAATTTAATAATAAGTTTAAATAATTCTCTTGTAACGACTCGATGGGTACCAGGCCGATGTCTCGGAGTCCTGGGTTTAATTCCCGGGTCGAGCTTGCCTTTTGTCGGTTTTTTAGTACAGAGCTCTTGATTTGTAGTTTTCAAAAGTACCTAAAACGGCCGTTTTTGACAATAATTAAGGTTACTACGACAAATACTAATCATTTTGAGCCCTGTTTTAATAACGTAAAAAATCATTATCCTTTTATATGTATTAATATAATATGACATGATTTTTTATTCAATGAGGGCGAAACCAATCGTCTTAAGTTTAAGTTAGTCCTAACAACAAGGAAAAAACCAATAGGTTTATAGAGTGACGTTTTCTATTCAAGGTTATCTCAATGGCCTACGAGCTTAAAAATGAAACGTAGGTGATTGCGTTTGTATAGATAATATACAATACTAGCTGACCCGGTGAACTTCCTATCACTTACTTTAGTATTTTCTTCGCAATTTTTCCAAACCTTCCCTGGACTTTCACGAATCGCGAATCACGAATCACTGGACGAATATTTTAAGACTAAAATTAGTCAAATCGGTTTAGCCGTTCTCGAGTTGAAGCGAGACTAACGAACAGCAATTCATTTTTATTTATATATAGATATAGTTATACAAAGAAATGTATTTAATGTCGGGTTATTTTATTACCTAGGATTGGGGTATTTTCATGAAATGAGGAAGTCATGTTAAAAATAGGTAATCGTCGGTATACCATGCAATTAATTTATCCACCTTTCCTAGTTACAGTACAGTTAGCAATTAAAGTAGCACGTATGAAGGTTTTAGTACGCACGTAAGTAGGTATAACAATTAATCAATTTAAAATTATTTTTATGCCAACCGTACCAAAATTAAAGTAGATTTTTTTAAAATTTATTATAGTACTAATTTTAATATTTTCTTTCTGAAGACTTGCAGAACTAAGAGTAAAAGGTGGTATTTCAGCAATTTTAAGTACTCTGTCACTTCTGGTACGGACAGTACTAAATGCAGCATAGTTCTTTGTTCGAAATGATAGTAGGTACCAGATACGGAAGCTACCTAAATATTTTCTTTCCGAAGGCTGTCTGAAGTGAAAGTGTTAATGAGCTTAAAAAATCCGCCACAATCGCCTAATGAGAAGGTCGGTCTAATTAGCTCTCACTGCAATAGGTGATAGGTAGATCGCTTAGCTATTGGAGTAAAAAGTGAATGTTTTGTTTGTTCATTAGTACATACTTTCATTGTTTCGCACGTGCTTAACAAGGCTCCAAGCTAGTGTTTGTTCAATTGTAACATCGTGTTATATCGTTGTAATATTTTTATACCATCTAAAAAATCCCCCTGCAGTTTTCTCTTGAGAAAACTTCGGCGGGAAGTTCATGCTTCTTTTCTCAGCTGTTAAACAAACACATAGCCCTTGCCACCAAAGCCTTGAGGGAAACTGCAAGGATCACTCCGTTCGCTATTTATGCTGTAAGTTTACCAGGTGGTAGGTTCCTGTACTGGACCTTATAGGTGGGTACCACCGCAGTGCCAGATATTTTCCCGTGAAATAGAAGTGTGTCAAGCACTTCTGTGTTTCGGGGAAAGGGTACTGAAGCTAGTGAAATTAATTACTGGGTATATGAGACCTATTAACTGTCGTCTTGGTGTAGCGGGCGCAGGGCGGTGCCAGACACTAACTGCTTAGTTACTGTTTTGCACTGAACTGTCTAAGGGCAGACGTGGCGCTTACCATCAAGTGTACGATCTGCTCGTCTTGTTACACATTGCAATAAAAAAAAAGTTGCTCTGATCTTTAATTTCAAGTGTAGTCCCTGGCTTCTACATTGTTAATGCCGTTCCTAAAGTTTTTACTAACAAAAACCAAATATCACTGTTATTTATTTTAGTTTTCTTCAGACCTCATTCAACTCACGTTTTCCCCATCTGATTTATTTGACGCCGATTCTTGTTTGGACAGGTGTTTTTACCAATTCTTAAGTACGTGCTCAATCTTTTCCCGCTATCTACGAAGGGCGTCATTGTATGCACGTGGCTTGCTTATGGTAAAGTGTTCCAAGCAAAAATGACATATACACCGATTGGGAATTATTTGCAAATACCATCACAATATCCCTTTAAATTTCCAGATGGAAAATTAAATTCGGCATCAAAAAAACCATTTTTCTACAAAAACTTTGTAAGTAGGTCATTTGAAAAAAAATCTTAAAAAAAATTTCCAAATTAAAATCTATAGACACAGTCATGAACACTAGAGTCCACTTCAAAATTTACCGACGAAAATTTTTCCTGGAAAGGTAATTTATATATGCATACAGACAAAACATGATGTGTTGTACTCGTAGGTGCAGAATTTGAGACCCTCTCGTATTCAAGATTGGCATTTGGCTGTGGTAATCACATACCATTAAGTGGACTGCGATTCCATATACCGCCTATTATGTACATTAAAAGATAATACAGTGGTGGCCTGGTGGGATTATGTGGGACGGCCTAAACTCCTGAAGGTTTTTTTTATTGCAATGTGTAACAAGACGATTAGATCGTACACCTGATGGTAAGCGCCACGTCTGCCCTTAGACAGTTCAGTGCCAAACAGTAACTAAGCAGTTACTGTCTGGCACTGCCCTACGCCCGCTACACCCAAACGACAGTTATAAGGTCTCATATACCCAGTAATTTCCCCGAAACACAGAAGTGCTTGACACACTTCTATTTCACGGGAAAATATCTGGCACTGCGGTAGAACCCATCTAGACGGCCTAGTACAGGAATCTACCACCTGGTAAAAAAGGTTGTAACTCCCAGACGTACGTAGCGTAACGCGGTGGATTCCCGGCGTCACAGACGCGCGGAGGATCCGCGGGAGCCGCGGGAAGCGACCTTGGCGCGCGCATGAATCACAGCGAAAGTGGGAGAAATGCGCCGCGCCCCGCGCGCGCCGCTCACTTTTACTTTCCAGTGTGGCGCAACCGTCGTCGGCGCCGCGGACCGCGCCACTCGCCGCGCGCTCGCGGCCCACACCGCCGCCGTCGCGCCGCCGCCCGCGCACCCGCTCCCGAACACCCGCGTTTGTGACTGTGCCCGGATTACAGTGCTATTAGTGCATCAATGGATTCAGTTTGAGTGAGCGACGAAAGCCGAAACCGGGTCGCCGATAAGCATTGTGCAAGCGCGGAACTCGCGCGCGACCTCGCACTCCCGGAGGAAACGTGTCGTAAGCGGGGAAGTGGCGCAAGCGCCGGGAAGCCGCACGCGCTTCAGCGCCCAAACCCTGGATTGCTCCGACTATCTCGGAGCCGCATCTGACATCGCCCCTTGGTAAGAACAGTGCACCCGTTTTCAGCTCACCCTCATCATCTTCATAGCGCAGTTGATGCGATGTCGACATTGCCCGAGGAAGGGAAAGTGCAAGCATCGTCAAAGGAACTTCTACAAATGAGCGAGAGCACCAGCAAAAACAAACAAAACATTATCAACTTCCCGAATCGAGTCGGACTCGTGTATCGGAAACACAACAAATAAAGAATTCAAATATCCAAGGACAATACAACTTTCAAGTGATTTCGCGCGCAGCCGACAATAAAAACTTCGCGCCGCCTGCGCAACCTCTCGGTCTCACTTTCGACGTCTGCGCGGGTCTCGCTCGGCGAGCGCGCTTTCAACGTGGTTGCAAAACTCGAAGGCATGTCGAATTTTCTTTCGAAAGTTTGATAGGTGATTAGATAGGAAAGACTGTCGAAACTTTTCACAATCGAACCTTGAACGAAAATTTGTTAAAAATTGAAGTTTCATTTCAGTCAGCAAAGTGACTTAGAACTCCGTGACCACAAGTATACGGTCATTGAGTTGCCATTACGAACAGCACGTTTCAAGCAACTGTCATCATTAAGTAGAACTGAAAGGAACATGGCCCAAGGCCAGTTGGATAACGAATTTTCATTTAATATTAATAAATGGCAGCCATGGCCGATCGTGACGGATCCAATAGTGGATGCGGATGCATTGAGTTTTTATTCGATTGCTCCGCTCAAAATCACTTTCACGCCGACCACGATACGTAATTGAGATAACCGAATCCAATCGGAACTGTACACGATATCATATAAATGATATAAAAATAAAAAATAAAAATAAAAAAATAAAAATAAAAATACTTTATTTCAGATTTTTACATCCATATGATTATTAGTATTATTAGTAACAATGTTTCTTATAAATTATGTTAGTTATTGTTAGTAAATACATATATAATTGAAAGGCTTATTTTATTTGGCCAGTGATTGTGGCTATCCAGTGGCTTTGGATAGGACAATCCTGACGAGCAGTAAACGTCTTCAAAACGCTGTTGCCGCTGGCCCTCATGCGCCGCAAAAGGGACGAAGCTTTTTTGCGCATAATCGCATGGAAACCGTCCACCCGTGCGTCCGCGAACATTCCTGAGTGATATAATAGACACTAACACACCAATTTCGTATGTTAGAAATAATTCGATTTAATTGTCAGTTGTCGGGAGTACAATGCATCGAACACAACAATGAGACTCATTCAAGTTTACGACTTGAGTTTTGTTTGTCGAATAATACGGTCTAATGAAGGCATAGGTTCTATCCCGCCTACTCTTACTACAGACCTTGAGGTGGGCGGAAAAGGCCTGACGATAAACAAAGATGATTAAGATGAAAACATAGAAGGTCTGACGCAAATCGTCAGTAAAAACTCTTAATGAGTTAAAATTATTGTTCAAAAGTCAAAAGTTGGAAAGGATTTCATAATTCCGGTTATTTCTCTTTATGCACCGATTGTTATCAAGTCTCGGGGTTACGCAAGACGCATCGAGGTAACAGCTCCGACTTTCATTCGCTGATAATAGTAGGCGTTCCTAGAAATGTCTGGGCTTAGATTAACGATAGCGATCACGATTAGTCTGTAAAAAGTACAGTGTATAAACTGAACTTTCACCTGGAGAAATGTCGCCGCGAAAGTCTGCTCGGTGACTTCATCCTGTCTTTGATGCGGTGCGAGAATCGAAAAGAAACTACCTAAACTATTTTACGGTTGATCAATTTTTTATCTGTGAAACCTTGTCAGTAAAGCTGTTGCCGATGCCTAAATTATTCGAACATTCACAATGGCGTAAGTCTACACTCTCTTTGCATTCTGTTCTTTGATATAAAAGAAATGTTGTATCCCTAAATATTTAAAATACGAAGAAATTGATGATAATCTAAACCTTAAAATCTTTTTTATTAAAATCAGTAAATATTTTACTGTTTACAGTGTATGTGGTTATAAAGAGAAGTCTTATCTATAGACTCATATTATTTTAAAGCTATTAAATTGACACAACTACGTGATAATTTCAGGTGCGAGAAATGACTCATTTAGTAAAAAATTACTTTAGTTTTACGGCCGTAGCTTGAATAATGTTAGAGATAGTTAAAAAATAAGAATAGATATTCTCTTTAATTACTATAAGAATCTAAATGACATTCGCATTAGTTTAGAAGTTAAAAATAGATCTAAACGTGTTGTTCTTATTGATACGCATGCTTAAAGACATTCTGTCTGGGCAATTGGTTACTTACGTCAATTTACACAAACGTTACAAGAAAAAAACATGTTTTAATTTAAAATGCATTTAATCAAGCTAAGTGGAACATGATAATATGTATATTATTGCGTTATTTACATCATAGCATGAATGTTAATAGCGCAAATAATACTTTTACGAATTCTAACTAAAACGTAGCATTCTCAGTACTCTTACTGAGTAACTGTGAAATGATGAATTACTCAAACGCCCCCATATGGAGAAAGTGCACTTTCTCATCGATCAGTGCGTCGATAGTTTCAATTTCGTATTTATCGTCTGTCATTAATCCAAAGAACGTAATTACTAGGTATCAAGCTAAACGCTGAATAGACTATTGTTTTGAAATACATATGGAAAGGTCTGTTACTAATATTATAAATGGATAGTTCTGTACCATGACAGAACGCTATTAATTTATCAATAGATTAATAATACTTCTTTATACTCCGTATCTAGCTTCCTTGTCCGATAGAATGTACAACGATTTAGACGCATTCAATATTGAGGCAAGCCTCGAAATTATTCGCGTTTCTTGTCGTTTACAAATGTATAAATTAGTCGATTCAAAACAAATCCTCTTCTTAATTTAACTATCATTTGGTTAAAATGAATTAGTACTTTAGAATTAACATAATTTAAGTATGTCATGTATTTTCGCTACTATCTATCTTGAGGAAACATATTTGTGCATTCACACAATAGGTATCTCACCATGATACTTGGTCTATTTATTTTCGCCTGCGGTCTAATGTATTAATTATTGAAAAATGTTTATTCAAATTATTTGAACCTATCACTGTATTATCCAAAAAACTCGACAATGACACAATTTTGACCCTCACTTGCTCATACGCAATGTGTTGGTATTGACGTCATTTGAATTTCTTTAACTTAAATTAATTAAAACTTGAATAAAAGTAATTATTTTTCTGATTTCGAAAATATTTTTAGTAATGTTTCGATTTTCTTTATCCATTTGAGGGACGTTTCAGCAAAAATTAACAGACAAATTATAGAAGTAATATGAACAGATTTTTTGTCTGTAATTTTGACGAACAATTATTTTTTTAATAATATTGTTTACGTTTTTAATCTCGTTTCATTGAGACAAACTACACAAAGAACTTTTCCGTCTCTACAACGTAAACATCCTTAATGATACTCGCTTCAATCAAAGGAACATAATTATTTTTGAAATAAATTATTATGATTATGAAACATTTCACTTTGATTTAACACTTGATAGCGATGGCTAAGAGAAGGTACTTACGTAGATGCACTAAAATGTATTCAAAGATATACATTATCTTTGGATTCATTACATATGTCAAGTGATTTAATTAATTTAAAAGAAGTCAGGCACCGTTATACTCGTAATAAAAAAAAAACTATGCAAACGATATGCTAATTTCGGTATTTTAAGACATCTTATCTTAAAATAGTTTCTTTTCTAGAAATCAACTTGAAGGTTAAAATTGTAATAATGCGTAAAAGGTGATAATGGTTAATTTTTTTCATTTATTTAAAATTTTCAATATGCACAACTAATTCGTTTTATCCCTAGAGAAAATGCCAAAAAGTACGCTAAAAAAATGTATCCATATTACGTAGTATAAAATATTTGGACAAAATAAATAACTTTTAAAGAAGATTTATCTGTAATAAATGTTAAAGGCATAATGCTGATTTTGTAAGGTATCAACTTTTAGAAATGCTTACAAAACTTGCACACTGCAGTGTAAGGCCCTTCGTACACAACGCTACGCTAAGACAGTGCGCGCGATTATAGTCGCCTCGTCTACGTGACTGTTAACAATCATAAAAACTGTTGCAACACTTCTAAGGTGAACAGTTTTTCTTCATACCATCCCTTAGTATGTAACATTTTTCTGGATACTCAATACTGCTCAGCGAAACAATCAAACACCTTCAATCATTAGCACTGAAGATTGAATCGGGCTAAGATGTGGGAGCCTCTCACCTTATTACAAAATAAAGTTTCAATAACAAACTCGAAATTAAATTAAGTCTTAACAAACAAGTGGCAATTAAAGTGATTCTCACAGATGTCGGGGTTTACGTAAGGCTTATAATGTCTTCAGAAGAAATTTGCCAAGTTATCCAATCCGAGCATTCATTAGACAATGAGGCTGAGTGAGGAAATGAAAGTGATTTTGTTGTTACGTTATGGCTCAGGAACGGGTTCCGCGACTGCTGTTAACGATTTATTATTCTTTTTTCTTTCTAAAGTGGCCTAGTGTCTTAGTAACCGGTGCTTTATTTATTTTAATTAGTAATCTTGCATTATTTCATTCAGCATTATCTATTTCATCACCAGCCATAATACGACTACTTGTTCTTTATTTATTAGAATTTGTAATCTTGCATTTTTTATTTAGCACTAGCTGACCCGGTGAACTTCGTATCACTTACCTCCTAATATAGTACCATATTAAATTAAATCCTAACGAACATCAAACGTTTGACAGTTAAGAACAGTTATTTGTATGGGAAAATGAAATTGATAGTACTCTCCTCGCAATTTTATGGTTAATACTTTATTATTTCTCATTTGAATTACAATGGGTATTCACTTATTGAGAAACAAATATAATCACTTACAACTAAAATTATAAATCAGCGATCGAGCACAGAATATCACAAACACTGCAAACACAAGACTACAAACACGGTAATATTTAATAAAAAAAATATAAATTTTCTCATTGTTTAAACCTTCCCTGGACTTCCACGAATATTTCAAGACAAAACTTAGTCAAATCGGTTCAGCCGTTCTCGAGTTTTAGCGAGACTAACGAACTGCAATTCATTTTCATTTAGTACATTTGCTTACAAAAGAGCTTATTTCTTCAAACGGCAAGTACGTAGGTAATGCGCAGAATCCATCTGTTTCACTCCTATCATTGAGAAATTCGTTCTAAATAATCTTCTTAATTAAGACTGTTGAATCGACGCCGAGAATGCCTATTAGAGAGCTCTTCATGACCCAGTTGCCGCTATCTTAAACTTGTTCAGCTACCGAAATTGCGCAACGTTTCTCATTTCGCTGGCCACCCACGCTAAATACGTGTCAAATTGCTAATACCATTATCAACTTTCATTGCATCATCCTCTGTAATTACTTCGTTTGTCCAGCAACTGTTATAGCAATAAAAGCTGCTATGCTCATTAACCACTAAAACTAATCTAATGTTGGTTCGCCACGCGAAGAAAATAAACATCTTATATGGAATCATCTAGTGGAGTCAAGTAGGTAACAGCGTAGGCGATGGCGGTACACATTGCAACGTGCCGATTCATATCCAAGGTCTTTCCTAGTGGAAGAGAACGGAGTTTCCTGCGGCCGCCTATCTCTCGCACACCAACACGCGAACGCACACGCGCCCACGTGTCGCGATTCTTTGTGCTGTTTCCTAGCTACCGTTGGGGCATCTTCTTTTTGTGCCGTCTACGGGCGTTTGAAGTTTGAGCCTCCGAGCGCTTCATTATATAGGCGAGGGGCGATGCGCGCGGGCCACAGTTAGTGTGTCACTAGTGCCGGCGCGAGAGGTGGCCTGCAAGGACTGCCGCGCTCGACCTTTTTTTCTGTGCGTGCGATGTTTTCACTTTCGTCATTTTGACCGGGCCAGTTTGATTTGACGACGCTCGCGCACGGACGTGCCTAGGATCGTTGTGATTGCCCTGTGATCGGTGCTACGGATTGATTGTTTGTTTTTTTTTTTGTTGATATTTTGTGAGATGGCTGTGATATAGTGCTAATATGTTCGATAGCAACGTACTCCTGAATTTCTACAATGAGCTTGCTAATAGAAGTGCGCTACAGTTGGCAAGGTGAGTTTGTTTACTTTTGATTTGGGTATGCGATGGCGTGGTGGGTAGTCCGATGAGATGGTCGGCTCAACCTTGTGTCTAATGAACGTAGTGTTCGCTCATCCGCCTGTCGCCTTCGGCCGAGCCTCGACGAAGAGGTTAATAGGTTCACATTAGATGGTGGTTTGCGAAATCGCCTGAGCTGCGCGCGCGGCTTTTCCACGGTCGATTTCGCGCGCATTCGACATACAAAATACGTCGATAACTCTATGAATGGCACTAATAATAGCTGCGTCTGTAGTATTACGCTTTTTACTTATTATATCACAAGATTTATTAACAACATCACTTTTAACTTTATTTTCTTCTGCAACTTTTATAGTTTTCACAAATTTATTGCTTGTAAATACAACTGCTATTTAAGTTTTAATTATGATTTACCAAGTACATTTTTAATTGCAAAATCGTTGAGAAATAGTAAAAGTTATTTCATTAAGTCGCCGTAATGCAATACCTCATACAAATGTCTCGCACATAAAATACTTTTTCCCACGACTCACTTGTATGTCTGAAACTGCACACTGGTTTCCCTCATAATTTATCAGTCGTAAAATTACCCGATTTCATCAAACTAATGAACAACATTCACATAACTTGCTGCAATATATTTTTATTGTATAATGCTACAGATTAAAGATTCTCTGAGAATAAAAAAACTATCAAGTAGCAAAAGCAAAAACAATAGTTTAACTTACCAAATTAAGTCATGTTTAAAAAAAATCTTTCTGTTATAGTTTCCCTGATTAATAAATATTTTAACTTATTCGTAACATTGATTTCAAAATCGAATAGAAATTAATGTAAAGCGATTGGAATTTTATAAATAAATCATCCGATGAACTCAGATGAAATAGAAATAACCGCAGAATTGGGTCACCTCACGAGATTGATATAGGTATCTGTTGACGATAGTTTAAACTGATTAGATGGGTTATACGCAGTAAACCAAAATGACAGTACCATGTAACTACGCGTTAATGATTTCATTACTACCAGTAATAACGTTATACAAACATCAGAAACTTTTAAGATAACAATGATAAATTTAAACAAATCAATGTTAATGGATTTTCTATGTACCTACGAAATTAAATGCACTTACGTAAAAAAAGGTACATCTAATGTAAACAGACAAAGTAAAACAATACTTATAAAAATTCTGTAGCACGCCTCACAAAACACTTTTGTAAATGTAAATCTTAATTATGGAACAAATTAATACCTACTTCCAGTTAAAAACCTGAATTTAAGCAGCGTAAACATTTTAAGGTACCTAAAGAAGAACTTTAATTTCAAAATTTACATTGTACTTATGGTAACAACCCCACATATTGCACGTGATATAATAAAAACAAAAGAGGAAACGAAAGATTACTCATTCAAGCTTTCAAATAAACAGGAACCTTAATCTTCATACTTATATTATGTTATTTACTACCAACAAAAATATTGCAGAAATGTTCGAATCGCAGTAATATCCACGCATATTAAAAACCGCTTGGAGCTAAAATAACCAATCTACGTTTAAATTTCTTGTAACACGTAACAAGTAGGTGTATGACTTTCGATCAATGAGCAAAAACGAAACCTATTTTAGACGTGACAATAATGAATAAATTTTTAACAAATGACATAGCAGAATCCACTTAGTAGAAATGTGGTTTTACGTAACTAAAAACAAAAGTTTTAAATCAATTGGCTTGATTGCAGAACTTAATAGCTTTTCTCATACCATTTGAGTATTTGATAAGAATAATATAGTAAAAGAAGTTACGCAACTAACGATTGATACAGGCGTTGAGATAAAAGGTAATTGTGTCAATGAGGCGGGAGTGTTGGCACGAGGAGAACAATTTAAAGGGCAGCCTAGATGACAGCACCATGTTGTTCTTGCTATACAACGGCTCTTACTGAACTAGGTATATCGCACTAAACAACCACAGTACAAGTTCTGCAGACATGCAATGCATGGAAACAAAAATGGTCAAAAATACTTCCAATATTTGATAAACTGAAATGCTAAGGGTCAGAATTTACTACAATGTTACTGCTACTTGTTAAACAGATGACAACAGTTCAATATACACCAGACACATACTAATAATAACACTTTTACGATGACGACGTTAATAGTAACATTTTGTAGTTAATCGATGATTTTATATTTAACTCTACAAATCCCACATGGCATATACGTTTTCTTTCAACAACGTAATGTGTAATTTTCTTTCAAAAAGTTTTATAATGTACTTGAGACGTCAGCCATCACGAAAGGAAAAAAACATAACTATTTCATTTTCTCGTTTTTACTCATGTTGTTAACTTGACACATCGGACGATGTTTGTGGACAAAATAATTGCCTAGATGACAAATGTGTGACAAACGTACCTATTAAAATTTCCTGCGCAAATATCGCACACAAACATAATGTAATAGCTAAAAAAAGTCGCTGTTGAAGTTTCATTCTGCTAAGTTTCCTAGAACAGAGCTATCATCAACTTGCTAAGAGTTTTTGTGAGATTTTTTACATTCTATATCTAAATTATCATAAAATAGTAATTAACACTTCAACATCCTTATTCACCTACTCACAATTATTATCATATTCCCCATTGTTATTTCTTCTGTAGATACCAAGAATCTTACCTATTTTGGCATGATTATTCTAAACTGATATAATTGTTACAACGCCTATCTTAGAACATAAGGAAATAAATTGCAAGCATTACACGGTGCAAAACTGCATACCAAATGAAGACTAGTACTTCATTTGGTATGCAGTTTTGCACATTTTAATTTTAAATTTTACAGCTATTATTGAAATAGATAAATTATACTGAACAACTTTATTGTACTCGATCAGTTTTCACAAAATGTCCGCCTATCTAACGATTGTAGCAATGTGTTCAAAAGCGTAACAAAACTGAATTTAACAGCGATAATTTTTTAAACACTCGTGCAGTGTGTTTTACATACTGATGTTAAAATATTTCGACTCATTTGATCGTCATAAATAACACGATCACTTTAATAAAAAAGGTATCAAATATTTTAAGGTGCAAATATTTTTACAGATATTTTCACTATGAAATAAGGAGTTCAAACACTTAATTTAATAGTCATATATTTGTAACTGAAGGGATCCTATTCAGTTATGGATTAAACAATTACCAACTTTAATTTATTGCGAATGAGAAATCAGCTACGCAGATAAAACTCAAACACGTCCTGGGTTCCATAAATTGTCATTCCATACAGTCTCCAATGATGATACAGTATGATGTCAGCGGAGTGAAGTACGTATCTCTTGTGTTATTTACACCAATGCACTAACTGGTATTTGATTTATTCAATATTAGCGTAGAGTGCATATTTACGCACGAGAATGTCATAGGATTAGGAGACGTAAATAATGAGAAAAGCCAAATTCCTCCAGAGATGACAGAAAGAGTTAAACGCATGTTAGATAATATAAGAATGAAGCTTTTGGATGTATTATCATAATCTAATTTAATCCAAATATCTTAGCAAAAATGCGGCTAACATTGAAGTCACATCAATGTACTTGAAAATGAACGTTTTAAAAAAAATTGCTTTTACAACATTGACTTTTATTCCACAAGCTTCTGAAAGTTTACCGCATGCTCGTCTGCCCGCTATATCATAAAAAAATATATTCTTCAGTATGAATTCGATTGCTTAACTCCTGAATTTGGTAACATCTATTTGATTAAATTTCTGTGGCCATTTGCTTTTTGTCAGCTACGTCATATCCCCATAATTGCAATGATGACCTTATTTTGATCGTGAAGGTCTTTGCCCTGCAGTTGAACACTAATAGCTATTACTCTAATTCACTAGTATTTATAAGTAATGAGTAGTTATTACACGAACAATTTAAATCAGGTTTGATACACAAAATACAGAACAACTATAAATTACGAGTATATCCGATTAACTTGACTAGATAAGACACTGATGTGAGAATAGCACCTTCTATGATAAATGATAAGATTTAGATTTGGAAGTTTTGATAAAATTAACCAATATTTTAACTTGGCTTCTGCTCATTGTAAATAATCCATCATAAAATCTTTTCTGATAAGATTTAAAGACGTTCAGAAATCTAATTGGAATATTAAATACCTGACAAAAGAAAAGGACGCTTTAAGATAAAGCTTTAATCTAGTTTTCGCTATTACCATAAAATTTTCAAACGTTGCTCGATCAATGCTCGATTGATAATTTTCTGGAACAACACGAGTCTGAGTTTTTAGACATGAGTCTTAAAAATTTTGGTAAACGCATGTTATAGTAGACAAAGATGTATGGACATTATAACACACCCATTTACCTGGATACAAAGAGCTAACATTCATATTAGAGAAAGTAAAGCATTTAAAAAGAAAGTTTTGAGGTAGAAATATGTGTACTTACTGTCCGTATCAGCAGAAGAAACACACTTTTACTGCCTCTCCCTCAAAAAACTTATTGGAAAAAGTAGGTCTCCTGACGAAGTTAAGATTATAGTGCCTATCTATGATGGTTTCAAAATCGGATTTGTTTTTCATACATTGCAGTGAAACCTCGTGTTTATAAAACCGATTACCAACCAATATTTGGTCCGACTTACCAAATATATAATGGATTAAGCAAATACCTTTACACAGTTCAAAATATGATTAATAATATGTATTTAGAAGTGTACTTGAAATAGTTTATTAGTAATTGTTATGGTATAAATAAATTTTTATTTGAACTTTCGTAATCGAAGAATCAAGTTTATTGAAAAATGTGCCCTGCAATTTTTCCAAAAGA
Organism: Mecyna flavalis; assembly: GCA_949319885.1. Lineage (NCBI taxonomy): Eukaryota > Metazoa > Arthropoda > Insecta > Lepidoptera > Crambidae > Mecyna > Mecyna flavalis. Next base: position 18,152,528 of record OX439426.1, read on the forward strand.
TACAAAACGTTGGTAATCCTGGGAACAAAACAATTCAAGGAAGAAACAGTAACCACATATTATTAGACCTTAGTGTTTTGTTCGTAATTAGTATTCCATTGTTGTTCTATTATACTCAGCTCGCAATCATTGTCAATATTTGTTTGCCCTAAGACGAGTAGTGGTTTATTGAACAATCGGATTTGCACTACCAAACCTAATTTAGTAATTGTTATTGTTGTTATCATTACACGCGTCAAAGAACTAGATCTTTAATTGAACTAATTACCAATATCTAATATAACTAGAGCGTATTTGCATTGCTGCAACGGACCTCAAAGTGTATGACTTGTTTGAATTTCATAACATCATAATTTCGCCTCCAATCTTTAATGATCAATTTTGATTTATCAATATTTCTTTGCCTTTTACATAACCTCCGCCCTCTATCATTGCAACATAACTTTTTAATATTATACTTCACTCGAGGGGTTATGTATTTAACTTTTTAGGTACTTTTAACAGACTTCTAGAGTATCGGGCAAAGCCATCTGCAAACAAAGTAACACTGATATTACTCGTATGAGAAACGAAGAGCAAAAAAAAATAAATAATTTCCTTATATATTTTCATATTGCAGATATCATTGCTGGTACTGTATATTTCATAGACAACACACATTTGTAAAAAATAATAATATTAGGATACATATCGTTTTGTTTTAATTACTTTTTCTTTCTTTCTATTTTTGACGAACCATTCGTATTTTTCAGCAATCGCACCAAATCTATTGCCAGTTCGTTGCATATTTATTCCACCATAATCAGTTTGAACACATCAAGTGCTTCAATGCGGACGACTATTAGAATCGATTCGATTATTACATCTGTTTCCTGGAAACATTGTTCAGTTACCATGAATTTATCTTTCCCTATTAATGGATATTGCATTGTTGTAGGAAAATCTCTATCATAATTAACGCTTTCGTCAATAGTAGAACAATAGCAATGAGAATAATGACCAACTATTTTCATTTGTTCGTTACACTTTATTCAAATTTGATTTATGCACACAGTAATAGAAGATATAGATTAAGGTGAAGTAATAGATACACTATCAACGTATTTCATTAAATAAGATTGGCTATAAACCTCACGGTTGCCTAATGAAGGTTGTTAATTTAACTTTGGACCATATTTAGGAAAGGAACATATAAATCATTATTCTATAGTAATTCTTAAAACTGCATTATTTTGTGCGTGGAATTCTTTTGTCTAGATAAATTAATATTATTAAATTTTACATATTTTTATTTTCAATTTGCAACTTAATGGCACCACTTTGTAAGTAGGTGTTTTCTTCGACGAAAAACTAGGAAAACTACAACGTCGCGGAATATTCGGTTTCGCATTATGCAAATGCAAGCGCGCTTCGCACGTAAGTGGCCAACGTTCCCAGAACTAGGTTTACAACTCTGAAATACAAACATTTCTAAATTCCCAAATGCAACAGGCAAGTGCTCAATGCGATGTCGCAATCGGTTGCTCCTCGCAAACTCGTAGGAAATATTTCTCGGAAGAACAAATATAGTTTTCGTCGCGACTCGACCATCCGAATGTTTCTCAACATCAATTATCGCTTAATGAATTTCTTCATAGTTCAGCGTTTGGTTTGACATTGAACTGAATTGGTGTTATCAAAGGGCTCGAAACGTCCGCCGACCGCCGCGGCTGATTGTGAAATACTTATATTTGGATAACGCACTTGTACAGAGAAACGAAACTCCATCTTTCCCTTGGTTTTAATTACTATTTAATTACATTTTAATGCATGTTCACCAAATGAGACAACTGTATGCCAATTAACACACTTAACAGGTTTTAATTCAATTAGACACACTATCAGTAGCTCCTGTGGTTTCTTCAACGAATCGTTGTTTCGAAAAGGTCAGCTACCTAAAAAACTCTAAAGAATTTCAGGGTACTAACATTGGTCCGGTTTCAAGGTTACGTCATCTATTTTAGGAGAAGACGCTTGCGCAGAAAGCGCTACAGGACAAAAGGGTTTATTGTATGCCGCCAATAAAAATTTGAAATGGTTGCTGTCAAAATACTCCGGGCCCTTTCTTGTTCCCGTTCACGGTACAAATTGCCGAAGGACGTTGGAACTGGGTCACTTCGGAAATAGTTTATTGTTATCGGCTAGTCTGCGCGCACGCAATGCTCACACGCACGCGCGGGCCACGTTCGGTTTTCAAACGTTTACTCACACGAACGAGCTCCAATTCAATTAGGGTTCATCCTTTACTCTCCAATTCCTTGTACTAGTTTGCCTTCGCGGTTTTCTACACGCGTTCTCAGATACGTAGGTGCGCCGCGCGCGTCTCATCTAACGCCTTCCGCTTTCCGACTCGAAATATTTATAAAACCTCACTTTCTTGAGGCCGACGGGTTAATAAAATTGAAAAGGCGTCGAATTTGATCTTTTCGTAATATCTTATGTCCTTACTAACGTCAAAGGCCAAATGTTTTGGTCTATTAGTTTTATTACGCAGTTACCCTTGCATCGAACGTTTATTATTTATAGCCTAACGCTTTCGATAGGCCCTTCCTATTGCGTTCATTGCGTCGAATACTTTAATTACAAGGCCTTCACTGACCATTTCGGTGTGCGTACTTATTATAATTTTGTTATGTATTATAACATTAACATATGTTATTTATTATAATCCTAAGTCTTTGTTAGATGCAATCTTCACAACCTTGACCAGACGAATAAATTAATTATTGTCAGTTGTATACACACGCAATAAAAGTTCTCATCGATAAATTCTGATTGTTCACAATTTTATTGGCGATTCGATTGCTGGCAAGTTGTAAAATAACTTAAAGGCCTCAAGGCTTCCAAACAATAACTCACACATGCGAGCGGCACACTAGTCGGGTAGATAACGCAGAGAACTATCAATTTGGTCTAGCACATTCACAAGCGAACAAATCTGCGTATACATCCGGCGGAGTAGGGCGATAGTACAAGCACTACCAGTGTGGCGCACGCACACAGGCGCGCAATTTCCCGCGAGCCCCCACCACACTGTATGCAACGCACGCAATGTGTACCGCGCAGTCCGCGCACCACTACATGCGCGCACACACTTTGCCTAGCCTATCGAACGCTAAAACTAAACGATCGTGAACGAAAGCGCACGTTTCACGCCCGAGGTGTATTTTTAGTGAAATGCCAGTGTATGGGTAGGTCAGTACTATTATGACTGAAAGTCTGATAAGGTGGCTGTCGTAATAAAAGTTATGCAAACCTTTTATATATTTTCTTTAGATACAGCTCATTGTTTCCAACAAATAGTTGACGGAAGTTGGAATCGGAATACGATTTCACGGTTGTATAATAGTTTTTAACAAGCTGGTTTAAACCGCAATCAAAATTTAATAGATCTGGTAAAATTAGAGAAAACTTGCATATAAATCGATTTAGTAACGTTTCCAACGCTAACTAAATAGCTAATTTAAAGAATATTCAAATCTTATTTGTTAACTAGCCTTCCGCCCGCGGTTTCACCAGCGCTGAATTTATTTTTTTAAATATCCTCCTTCTCCCACATTTCCGGGATCAAAAGTAGGTACCTTGTGTCACCCGGGGATAGTGTAGCTTTCCATCAGTGAAAGAATTATTCAAATCGGTATCGGTCGGTCAATAGCTTCGGAGCCTATTCAATGCAAACAAACAATCAAAACTTTCCTCTTTATAATATTAGTACAGATAACAACTGAGAAATATGTGTGTACGTACACTCAACCAATACTGGTTATATCTAATCCAATTGAACAAAATCCGAAGTGGATAATATTTACAAAATGATTATGATTAACGAGATATAATTTTCATGAAACAAATGTACTGCATGATTACCATTTTTTATTCCGATGTGTTTTAACATTGAAAATGTATGAAGATAGAACAAACAATTGACTCAAAAATTAACGCGACTACATGGCTATAGAAAGCTGGACAAGTCCACATTGTTCCAGTACACAATGACTCAACTGCTTATTTTGTAAAGTATGAATCAATTCATATTAGTATGAAGATTTTTAGTTAGAGTGTGAAACATCGTCAGATTTAGACACTACGCAGTTACAATTTTGTTTTTATCCTTATAGGGGCCACTTCCTCGACTGACGTCGTTAATTATCAGTTCAAAAGTCGCCATTTCGATGTAAATAACATGTAACTTGAAATTTGTTTCATTATTTACACAAGTTTTACTTTCGTTATTGTCTGCAACACTGTATTTACATTTTATTGCTTCTCTTTTGACCAATACAGCAGCGCTTTCTATTCCTTTGAAGTTTACAACCTACCTAGAATCCTTTGTTTGTATCTTATCTATGTTTATTGTGACTTTGTCGGCAGCTGTGTCAGTGTTCCTGTGACCTATGCATCAGTTTCAGGTCATTTTGTCCATTTTGTCATTAAAGTATTGTTCGTCAGCGTATACAAAATCCTGTTTGTAGTACAAGATGTAATACAGATTTGCACTTCTGTTTTGTTTTGTTTGTAAAGTTCAATCAAAATTTATATGGATGTAATAAAATTTGCATTTGTGAATGCTAAATCTTTTGTATTCCTATTGTTCTATAGTATCGTTTTTAATTTGTGTTGTTAATAGTATATTATTTGTGTAACAAGTTTTGGATGGTTACGAATTATGTTGCTTATATTTATTTTTATTATTACTAATAATTGTTGTGTTTGTGTAGACTTATTGATCGTTTGTCTTCGTTTATTTTCCTTTAATGTATGACAGTGTTTACGATAATAGTGACCGTTTAAGGCATAATTTCCATTTCCATAATTTGTAAACAATTTGCAAGTTCTATGTACAATTAATATACAAATACTAGATACATATTTTAATAGTAACTTTTATTAAGTAAATTCACTTTATTCTGAAGTTTATCTGCGCTATAATTTAGTTCACTCCCTTTATTACAACCTGTGATTACAACCATTGTTAAATAAATACGCTGTTTTATTTATTCGGATTTCTGGTTTTATAACGCAGTATGTTATGGTTAAACCATTCGGTTTTGAATGTGTTTCTACAATTATCGTTCCATGCAAAAAGCTATAAAGTTAATTTGATTCCAATATACTACAAGTATGTACTTATATACTTATGTACAAGTGAGCTAGAGAATTTTTGTTTGTTAAGATAAATTGTTAAGTTAATTTAAGTGTGTAGAATTGTCTTTGTATATTGTTATGCCCTAACAGGGTTGCATGTCCTGGAACTTTTATAATTATGTCAACATTGTAACCACATGTTATGCAATAAAAACTTTGACTTTGACTTTGACTACTATTAAGCAAATTATTTTGTGAATTAAAGTTTTATATTAGATGATTATTATTTATTATACCAACGCAGATAAAAAATCGTTTGCGGAAGAAACAAAAGACAGTCGTAATCGTAAGGCGCGCAAATCCGCGTCACTTAATATTATCACCAGCGCGCGCGCACGGATTCGGTGATATTTGCCTCCGATAAGGGAATTGGGCCACAGATTGTAGTGCACCCGCGTGCTGCAAGACTCATGTTTGAAGCTTGTAACAGTTGTAACCGCTTGCGAGCGCTGTTAATGCGATTTTTATATCCCATGTCATACAATTCGCATAATTAATAAAACTAGGTACTTTATGTATGAAATAACCTACAATATTAAAAAAAAATCTTGTTTGAACTTAAAATAAATAAGGAATCATATTTGACTCGTATTCTATTCCAATGCTAGTACACAAACCGTTCATTTGTAATTTAACAGTATTAAAAGAAATATTAAACAATAATTACTTATGTACGGACGGCAGCAGATCAACCTACCCTAATCTGTCAAAAATTCTCAATTGAAAGAGAATACTATGGGAAGTTAATAAAGCTGAAAATGTGTTGTAGAAATTTGACAAATTGGGTTGGTCTGATGTGCTGTCGACTGTACATGATGCAGTAAAAAAAAAAGGTTAGGCACCATACACGTTTATCTGAAAAACTACAAAGGCATAACCAAATACAACATTTTTGTAGGATGTTCGATAATGTTTGTTTGTAGAGATCCAGTATTTCTTTAAAATGGCACTAGTCACCGTACACAAGCGCCGTAATCTCCACGGCATCGTTCTCGGCGGAAAACTCTTGCGAAACTGTGGAAACTCTGAAGTACTTGAGTTTAGTTGGCGATAACATGCTTTGTTTGAAGAATGTCTTAAGAGTACAATGGAAACTACACATGGAATTGTAGATTATGATATTGTATCTCCCAATATCCAAAAGAAAGTAGCAAATACAATCTCAAATCTGCAAAAGTCAAGAAAGAGACCTCTTATGTCGTGTCAATAATGTATTTATTTAATTATTTAAACTTTATTGCACAAAAATAGTACAAAATGGCGGACTTAACGCCATAAGGCACTCTCTACCAGTCAACCATTGGGCGTGACTGAAAGGAGCGATTGGTGCGGTAATTTAAAAGGAGATATAATGTAAAATATTTTTAATGGCATATAGTGTAAAATACACGCATGAGTATCATAACATAATATACACATTATTTCTTACGGCCTTTATACAAATACAATGGAGTTGAATACAGAAATATTCAAGGATTTCAGAGAAAATTTTAAACCTGACCTTTTGGATGACTTTTAGACTGTATTGTGCCCATTTCACTACATTTTAAAACTTAAATTCATTTTAATACTAAAAGTAAGTATTAATTTTTTTTTAATTATGCGGTTCAAATCATGGTTATGTTAAATCTAGGGAAGAATTAATACGCCGTAATTTGATCGATGTATAAGTAATTTTGTTTGATTAAATTTAAAACTAGCTTATTTTCACCTCAGTAACCAAGAGAAAACTGAAAGTAAATGACATTTGATTGAATTCGTAAAATCACATAAAATCTTTTTTTATGAATATAAGAAATAAAACGTGATTCATTTGAATATAAAATTGGAATCGGGTTGTAACATCGAACATTTTAAAATCAAACAGTCAGACTTATTTGAATTTACAATTTTGGTCACATGTTTTGTCACATTATCCTTGAACACTGTGAATTTCAGATACAGTACAGCCAGTAAATAAACCAATAAATAAATACCAATAAACTTCATCTTAGTTGAAAAGAGAAAAGTGTTAAATACACAATATTTTTTAGTTTCGGTCATCGCGGTACAGTTGAAGAATAAAATCGTAATATATTTTGTGTGTTTTAAAAAATTGACAACTTTTGCAATCATAAAGCGCAACATATTTCCGGTTATTTTTATAATTAAATTAATATCAAAATCCCAGGACACTATTCACACAGCGCTGTCCAGCCACAAACTAAGTAAAAATAGCACTTACAAATTGCAAAAACGATACTTCAGAAGATAGGTAGCCTGGTTCCATTAATAGGTTAACGGTTAATTGTGTTAGTTGCACCAAATTGGGAACGTGTGAACTTGCGATCGCCTAACCCATTTAGCCGCGGTACTTATCGAGTAGATAATATACGAAACTACGTTGAATGTTTGAATTGCTTCAGAGCTTAAACAATAGTTCAGAGTACATAGCCATTTTAAAGACCTCACATTTATTTTTGCAAAAGGTAACCTTAAATTCAACAGTCAGTACAGCACTATACAAATCACATAGCCAAGATTTAGAACAAGTTTAGGAGAAAATTTAATCATCGAATATATTCTGTGTCATCGAGCGATTCCAAAATACACTCCGAATACAAATGTGTATTAATAATTATATTTTTTGTCATTTCTTTAAATGTAGGTGTAATTGAGCTATTTCCAAACCGGTTAGTGTACTCACGTCATAAGGAAGCGGAATATTTTACAATTCTCAATGCATGTAGATCAATGCTAGTTTTTATGAATTTGGAGAAATCCTGTTTTGAGACTAGATTTATCTTAAGTAACATCGCTGCCTTACCTTGATCAACTTCGCTTTTAACTAAATAAGTATTTATGAGTACCATCTAGTTTCCTTAATTGGTTTTGTTTCCGTTTTGCGTTTGAGGACGTCAATTAATATCATTTATAAATTTAAGTGTTCACCAATTTATGCAACTGTAAAATAGTCCTTTTGAGCAATAATGTGTTTCGGATAGTAACTTACTCGTATTTGCAAAGGTACCTAACTCTTAATTGCAAAGGTTTTATATGTAAGGTAAAATTCTGCCGGTGTCAATCTATTAGGTAAGTACGGACGGCATCATATCAACCTACCCTAATCTGACAAAAAATCTCAATTGAAATAGAACTCTATGTGAAGTGAATAGAGCTGAAAAGAAATATGAGAGAAACAAAGGATAAATAGCAAAGGCTAAAAAAAATTTTTGTTTCCTCCTGGAATCAAAATTTTATGTCTGATCATACTAAGCAATTCTTTTTTAGCTTTATACAGTAATCATGTTCAAAGAAAGTCTATTTACGTTTATTTTTAAACAAAACGTTAATGTGCTAATTAGAATGTAATGAATAAGAGATATACGTTTATGCTTCGATTAGAATAACTGTTACAGTTACTTTGTCTATACCTAATTATGTTACTGAAAACAAAATAAAAACTAATTGGTTTCTTTTTTCCGAGTTTAATGAATTTGTTCTTTATTTTATCTTGGTTGCTTTATTTTAACAAAACTGTACATCTATTATGAATCAAACTTTGAGTTATTGGCATTATTTGGTTATTCAACTAGGTATAACACAAACATTAACTGAGGTCGAAGGTTCGAGAGAAAGCTTTACAGAGTGACTGTGATTTTAACCATCACTGTTTGCGTAACGCGTAATAAAGTATTAAATACATTTGTTTACTAACAAGGCATGTTCAGACAGTAATGTTCAATGTTGCTACCATTCCTAATTTCTTCTTCAACAATATCGTCAATAGTTTAAGTAGTTTCTATTACTGTATCTTTTACTTTTAGAACATCACGATCTTTAGAGTGAGATAATATCTTCTAGTGAAGTAAAACAATGAAGGTGAGATAAGTTACACATTCTAATACTACTTGGAGACGTTTCAAGCGGTGCGTCAAGTATGCGCGGCGTGTGGGAAACATCACCCAAATCGATTAACAGATCGGATTAAGAAGTCTTCCTTCCTATAAGCATTACATGATTTCCGAGCTTTTCGATTAATATTCTAATGGAAAGTTTTCTATGAAAATTTCCATTTACCTTAAATAATTTCAAACACAAATACAGACGTCGGAAGTGATGGCGTTCGTTTGCCATGAGTAATGCTCATCGGAAGACATACATATTTTGGTGAGACGTATATTTAAATATAGCTAAAAATAAACTAAATATTTGACGTTTAATTTTATGGCGCTGTTCGTTTATAGTATAATTGGTCGATTTAATCTAAACTTCAAACATTTTTTTTTACTCGTTCAATCTTACGTTATCGAGATGATTTAACAAATTTAGTACCAAAGCTGTAATCGATGGATCCGAAAGTGATGATATAATAAAAAAAACTAGGCTTAAGGTAGGATTTACAACTTTTATCTATTCCAAATATTTTCTCAATAAATATAATTAATAAAAGATTTAATTATGTTAATGGCAATTTTACTGCTAATATTCGATATGCTAGAGAAAGTTTGTTATTTAAGAAATTTCGAATAAATTATAAACTTAACGTTGCAATTATAGCATCACACGAGGCGTGTTTTAAACACTCACTCGATGTAAAATTGCATTTCTAATTATAAACTAAAGATAAAGTTAAGACCACACATGAAGATATCCAATTAATTGCTAACTGGAAAACATAATAATATTTTTTTTATTTTAATACAATGAATAGAATGAAAAATAAATTAGTGTATAGGTTAAAATGTCTGTACAGTTCGCGTCATTGGGCTGACTTAATTTCTTGTCTTAAGTTCTTGGTCCCGTTTCTGCAAAAATTTCATTAAAATGACACCCCACTCTTCATTACTAAATATTCAATGATTTTTCTTCTCTTTAAATATACCTACTACCTACTTAAGAAGTACTATGAAAATCCTCCGTAGAATTCAAATATCTGGATTTTATCACAGCACCATTTAGTCTAAAACACGTTCAGGCACCGTTGTTTTTTTCTCAATGCATTTACATGCGTACCATAATTCTTATTAATTTCACAAACAATTTCAGAACAAAAGTGTCGCCAAAAAGATTTTGAAAGGTTTGTCAAGGGTTAATGTCAGATCTAATCACATAAAAACTAGCTCAATTTAGCAACGATCTGTTACAAAACCGTAGATGTGCCAACTCTTCAAAAATTACCCTCGCCGTGAACGCGACGTAACCGCGATGGACTCGAAGAAATCAAAACGGAGCCGTTACGTGCCGGTTACGTAAACCCTTTCGCGGACTTTCTCTGTCAGCAAAATTTAGCTGCGCGCTTATGCAACACGAAATGGCAGCGAGTGAATTTCATCATTTCGACGTTGAGAAGATCGTTCGTATATGGCGGTGTGACGAAATGTGAAATGCGCGGATGGTACTACTTTTTGTTTTCTGTGTCACGCTTTTCGGCGGTCTGGCAAAGGCTATAAACTGTTTTGGTACGACGTTCTAATGTTTTGTACTTTTTCATACTTGCAGTTTGCGTGTTGGAAAATGCTTAGTAGAAACCACATGTTTCCGCTACTCTTTACATGTAATTACATCCCAAGTTTACTATCGAGCTAAATGGTTCAAACATCTTTTACCTAAAATCGATCTTCGATGTCGAAAAAGTATTACATTTATGAGTACTGAGGTCTTTTTTTTAGAAGAGCTAAAATCAAGCATGTTTAGTCTTATATATCTTATCTAACCGGAATATACATATAAACATGTTTCCATCCGGAACGTTAATAACTTCTATATAATATTTGATGACTGCTAAACTATATTTGTACGGATCAAACCACGGCATGTGTTAGTGAGGAAATTTTTTACATTAGACATTTTTTATTGAAACACTGCAACAAAGTGTGCGTATAATAGCTTGATCATTAACTCAAGGTAGCGGCTAAGTATGATTTATAATATACATTTATAACACAGCGCGGATACGAACAATTATGCAAAACAATAAACTAGAAACAATAATTTCTTAGGGACAACACCGACTGGTCGTAAATGCAATAAATGGTAATTGGAGCTTTGAAACAGGAAACGCACAATTTGTTGTCTTATTACCAGCGTTCAGGTGTATGAAGAGGGTCACTTCTCGCATCTTTAATTTTACGGTGAGTGACAATACGTCACGGGCTGACGCCGCGGAAATGGTTTCATCTTTCTCTTTAGAGAACCTTTGCGTAACTGACTTTAGTTTGACATTAACTACTGTTTCATGTATTGATGGTCTACCAATTTTAACTCAATATTTGACTTTACCGACAGTCAAGTTTTGTACTCTTCTACATATCTCTAAGAGTCACCTATAGAAAAAATATATTATATAAATATAAATTCTGTCGATTTCAACCATTTTACCAATTGCTCTGAGAAAAGGCTTGGGATTCAAAAAGTTTGTTGCAGTCATATTTTCACAAAATTTGCAAATTTCGTAAATGTTACAATTTAATAATGCAAGAGTGCAAAGCAAACTTACTAAACATGATAAAAGAGCCTCATGAAAACAAAAACCTCTTTTTGAAATAAAATTACACACAATACTCTGTGAGAGTTCCCAGATTTCAAAGTGCGTGAAATAATGAGTTGCTACGGTGACGCAAGCGCAGAGACGGCGTGTTAAGTAATTTAAAAATTATAATATGCCCACAATAAAATGCTCATAGTTCTAAGAAATAAAAAAAAAAATGATACGTCACACACACGTGTAAGAATCTTTTTTTTAATAAATATCATAATTTTGCATAAATTATGCAGCACGATTAGGTATTTATGTTTTATCAATGAGAAGGATACAGCAATGCGAATCAAAAAAGATATGATTATGCATGTGCATAAACCATAACAAATTAATCTATGTATAATAAACTAAACTACTGCTTATACTACTATTGAATCCTTAGTGAAATAGCCTTTTTACCAGCGTGTTTCTTATAATGAACATATTTTGAGAAGAAATCTATCTACACTCCTTATAAAGATTTTGAAGTTTTTATCCAAAACTAGATTTACGTGAAGTAACTTTCTAAAAACTGCTCGAGTGACCTTGAAATAAAACGCTGTTACAAAATCGCGGGCCGCTCGCTGGCGCTACCCCCCTCCCCCCGGCCTATCCAACGTGCCCGCGACTACGCACGCTCCACCACTACATGCGCGCGACTGTGCGCCGCACGCGCACACCCACACGCGCCACATGTGTGCGCCAACGCGTAGAAAGGAGCGGTGAAAAATCCGATCCGGTCCTACAGCCTTTCAATGGTCTAGCTCTAAACATTTTCCTAACCCCCTTGCGTGATACCGACCAACTAACAAGAAAAGTATTATCAACGCCGCCGATCAGCCTTTCATTGTATCATCAAATGAATCACTAATGCATTCTATTGTGAGGTCTACTTTTGCGTCACTTTATAATGGGGAAAACCAACTGATTAGCCTTGCTGGAGAATTCTATCATAACATAGCTCACCTTCACCGATAGATGTTAACGAAACACGTCAAAAAACTTCGTCAGTTTTGAAATCATCGCCTTCCAAATATGTGAAATCCTTGAACATGGGTATGTGGGTCATGATCAGGTTCTAATGTGTCTCGCTGCTGCTATTAGCATAGAGTTCTGTGCTCGCGCGCGGAGTTGCGCAACTTTGTTGACTTTCATTCCGAAGGTCAAGTGCCATCCTATTTCAAAACGGACCTTGGTCGACGCCAGTTTACCTCGGACTCGCTGAGAACAACGAGCAAACGGAAGAGATTGGTGCTAATAGGCATAAATTGAATAAAGATGGCTCGGAATTTATTAGTGACCTTTAAACGCAGCCGCTGTATCCCTGCATATAGTCTTAGAAGGTTTTGTAACGTCGCTAGATATACATACGTTTGGTTCAAAGTACCGACACATCCCAAGGTCAAGTGATTTCGCGCCGTGAGAACGCCTCCATATAGACGACTTAATTCATCGTAATTTGCTGTAATAACACCAAAAGATATTCAAATGACTGCCGACAATCAAATCCGACCTTTTCTTATACACGTTCTTTATAAATATTCATCTAACTGCTGCAGTGATCGCAAAATGTCGAACACGAACTCGATTTGTTTCCGAAGTCGTACTCTTGCGAAAATGTAGAAATATGCTGGAGGCGTTTCGCTAGATCTCATATCGGCTCTCGAAGAAAATGTCACAGGTAGGAAATCTTCATCTGACTAATGATTTCACAATCATACCATTAAAGGATCCGCGACAAAACTCCAGAGCCACAAGAATTATGACATGTACTCTCGGAATTAGTTGAGTAAGTCAGAGTGATGTATGAAGTAAAGTTATTGGTCAGTAAATTTGTTGAGTTATTCGAAGCATGAACGAGGACATTTCTATAAATAAAATCTATCAGAGCACTCTTATGCTGACACAATAAATCTATTGCGGAGTTGGGCCACGCTGTCTTCAGGCATGTACAGAGATGTTTGCTGTAGCAGTTTACAAGTATCTGGCACAAGGGATCGATCGTCAATCAAACGCAAGGTGAGAGTGTAACTGTGGAGCTATTTTAGCATCATCGAAGGTAAAACCCATTCGCGCTTTCGGCCCAAGACTCTCACGCGCAAGGGTACTTACGTCTATAAATAATCCCTGTCAGTCACCAACGAAGGCGAAAACTCATTATTTATTCTAACGATGCTGTAATTGGACTCTTTCATTCAAGCTGTTTTATTACTATTACCTACTAAAATAGATTGTGTTTTATGTTTCAGCACTTGTAAATTTTGATTAAGATCATTAGATCTAGCAATCACAAAGATTACTATGTACAAGGAATTAGTTAAATCATATAATTTTAAGATACAAATTTTAATTTAAACAATAACCTAAGGAAAATAATGCCTTTCAAATGTTTATTTCTTTAATAACAATGCAGCTACTAACTATTACAAAGTTAACGAAACTTACGTAAAAGTATGAACATTATTTAACAAGCAATTTATTCTAAAACATATCTTCAAATAACTGTCCAATTTGCAATTTTTATTACGCGTGATATATTGTAATGATGTGCAAATATTTTTGATTGAGAAACAAACCCGAACTTTTATAAAAACGTAAGCTCCAATAACAAACGCTTCTTATCATAGTGGCAATGATCTCGTGACTCAACGCGACATTGATTAAAATATTTTACTAATTTCGACGTTTCCTTATTTAACAACGCAAAAGAAAATTATCGTTGATAAGCTATCGATTCCGATTCACGAGCGTAAAATTCCAACACATCTGTAGTAAACAAGGCGGGTAATAATAACAGAATTTGAGCCATGAGTGAACAACACAATCCGGAAACTGTGTGAGTTAGTTAGGCAAAGATGGTCCACGGACACAAATGGACGGTCGTGCTCTTATGAATGAGCTGGCATTTGTTGTGGACTGTTACATAACTTTGTATGTGGTGGTTGGAGCCCGTACTGGTACTAAACATTTCGTCCGAAGGCCGCAGCACGCTTTGTGTGCGGCGTATCGCTCGCCACGCGCGCCCCGCAGTTTCCTGTTTGACAACTATCGACTTACATCACTATCGCTTTCTGTCATACTTTGAGCGGCTGTTAGAAACTTGTAAAGGGGTCTGGCTTGTTGCTAAGTACATTCGTACATGCGTTTGTCATTGAAGGCTCGCACTGCCGGCATTATTATTACGACTTCCCAATCTCGTAACTTAAGAGTCTTCCTTATTATTAAATTATTCAAATCGCGAGTTTTTGTTATATCATTATAATATGTAGAATCATCCGGCGTGGTTAATTGTAGCATTATAATTTTTCATAATTGATAAGCGGGAAGCGGTGTCGATTCTGTCGCAAATTTCAACGTGTACAGGCCGAGTAAAATGGAAACGGACAATTTAATCTAGCCAATCATTTGAGTAGTGTAAATAGAGCAGAAAACCATTCATGAGCATGTAATGTGGCTCATGAGATTCTGTGGGCGCGTCTATCGAATGCATCGGCCCGTGCTGAGATCTAGCCTGGATACTCGGACAATATAATTGTTTTCTGCATTCATAGTCAACTGATTTATCACTTTGTGCGCTAGCGCATTAAGCTGCTTGTCTGCATAATGAAGTTTGAGATTTAGATTAATAATTAAAACTATACTTTTGACATATATAAGTACAAATATATCATAATTATATTCTATTTTAGGTTTTTTGTTTTGTACGTTATTCATACCGTTAAATTACATACATGTTTACTTATGCCATGTGGCATCTTTTTAATTATGTTCAACAATTATTATTAGACTTACACGTGCCGTTGTTCAATGAAACCATATTCTAGTTAATGAACTTTTGAATCGAAATAAATATTGACTGTATAAACATTGAATATGTTATTAATATTGTTTTAGCAGATCTAAAATTTCGCACGTGTACGTATGCTTCGAGAAGTCCAAAAGCATGCTTGCAGACAATTTCAATTCAAATAAAAGAAGGACAAGGTTACTTAATTGTGGTATTTACTCATTAAACAAACAGAATTTCTTTTATAGATTGTAATCCACGTGTACGTAATTTTACGGTATAAACATTTGAAGTGGTACAATATTTTCAGGCAAATTCCATTGGAGGTTGAGTAAGCTTAAAACATTTAGTAAAAATAAACACAGTAGCATTGATTAAAATGTTTACCTATTATAACACAAACAAGCACGTAAAAACTAAATATTACAAAATGTACTATTTTTTCACCTATTGATTCTCCAACGAGTACTACCTACTTATTAATTTAACATAGACATTTTCGTAACTTTCAATATATTTTGCAACGGCGGGGAAAGTTAAACTTTTTTCCCAATCCTACGCTCCAGTAGTCCAATAGAGGCGGTGTCTTGTACAATTTCTAGACTTGCAACACCGACATCGCGAAATATTTCGTAAACGGCTTATTCGCAGTTCAATAGTGCCTTACGGTTTCCGGCGACATGCTCAACTTGCTGTCATCTGTATTCATTACTTTTGATTGCAGATTAGAAATTTCCCTAATTAACGTTTTCGATCACATCAGTATAATCATTCTCATCAAGTTTTGGTTTCTTACAAAATGTTTATTTAATATTTTGTTATTTCGCCTATGTAAGAAATAACGATTTATTCCTGTTTCGTCCCAAAGTTATGTCCCACATTCCAAAAAAATCCCAGTTTGTCCCACAATACTGTTGAGTTGCGTTTCGTCCCGAATTGGAAACATTGTGAAATAACGTGTGGTAATAATAGCTTACTTAATCTTAGAAAGAAAATTATTCAGTAAATCATTTTGTCATACATTTATTTTGGCTTCATTCATTCATCTAACATTTTCCTTCGTCTACATCAAAGGATACGAATTAATATACGCAAAGTAAATCGTAATTACAAAGTCAGCACGACATTGATATTATGTCTCAATTCTAAAATTGTCAATGATTGCAACATGCTTTCATTTCTAGCCGACTAATTAGGGCCTGCTTTGAACCGCTTGCCCGATATAGGGTTTAATAATTAAATTGTCAAGTGTAATTATTTATAAATTCTGCACAACCATTCACTGGTACTATTCCTCCTTTTACAGTGGCAATACTGTCATAAAAACCATTAACGGCTAACAATTTAGAATCGGAATGGATCTAGCAAACGATAGTAATGCAGGCTGAGTTCCATTCTAGGCCGGAGCGTGGTTAATTAGTGTGGGCTGTATTATGTAAGTTTGCCGGGTGTATTTCTTTTATGATACAACCTTGAGCCGTACACTTGATTCTTGGACTGATTGAGATATTATTATTATCTTTCCTAGTGTGTAAACAACTTAAACGCCTTCCTGATTTGTCACCAATTTTATTTTTACTAAGTCTGTTCATTATATCTTTATCATCTTTCATTTCAGTGGAACATTTTTTATAAATTCGTTTTTAATTAACAATAAATTATCAATCTCATTTGTTGCGTTAGTTGTTGTTCAATAAACATCAATATTTCTCAAGGAATCACCAACATATGGAAAGACATATTTACGAATTGGAAAATAAAATCTTAATTTTGTAACATTGAAATTGTTGGTTTGTACACTTTCATGGAAATTCGGTTTTGTTTACATTGTTTTTATGACAATTGTCGAACGATACTGGAAAAGTGGTTGCTTAACCGAATTACCTTCGTAAGGCGCCAAATTAAGAGTAGTGAGTAAGAGGCAAAGAGATTGTCTTGCTTACAATAAAAGTTTCCGGAATTTTGTTTACAGAAATGTATCAGTGAAAGTGAGTGTATGTAAAAAACGAAGGTTATGCTGTTTACAACGCATAAGGCCAAATAAACAAAAGTCCACTCTATACACCTTTCCATTCATCTTTCACCGTTTATTTCAATGGTTGGAGTACAAACTACCGTGATCTATTTATAGTATGATCTAGTTTAATAGATTACTAGCGCCATCTATGTGAGAGTTCGGTACTGCTTAGTCAAGCACGTTCCTCTACCGGGCTAGTCTTGTACTAAAAGAAGGGAGAAAGTTGTAATGATATAACGCTGTCTTACTAGATGTCAGTGTTTACATTTAGAATCTTTTGCGTATATTTATATAAATATATTATATGTATTTAAATTATATAAAAATAATAAGTCATAACAATTATAATTATGCAAAACAGATTTGTTTTTGTAATAATAATCTCGAATATAATTTGAAACCAACTACGTGTAACAACTGGGTAGGTAGTCATGATTTGAGAACGATCTGATATTTTTCACAATTAATAAGCATTGAATAGGCACAATCTTGAAAGATCTACAAACACACACTGTTTTAGAAGAATCACCTGCATCTTGTTAGGGTTGCTAATTTTACAAATCATACCTCTCAAACAAGACAATTTGGTTTTTTATTTTATTTTCTACTCTTGTTACCTATTTCGAAGAGCAGCCCAAATGAAAATAAATAAATTGGGTAAAGCGAACAAGTAAAACACTTCGATAAAGATACAGGACAGAATGATGACAGAGATGAGAAAACAAATGAAATAGCTACAGGGACCGGCGCAGCCCTAACGAGGGCGCAATTTGATGCAAAACATGTGAACTGCAGCGTCTCAGGTGGGTTCACACGGACAATAGCGGGCGAGCCGGCGCGCATCGTTGCCTCTGCCCTGAAACGCCGAGGCCTGAAACCTTGGCGAGTCACGTGGACAGTACATCACTGATGGGAAATATATGAAAGCAAAGATATACTCGTAGATGAAACTGTGTGTGGCCCTGTTTTTAAATTGTAGTTCAATGTTTTTAAACCGTAGTTTTAGGTCAAGTCATTGCAAAAGGAGAACACGATATTGGAACAGGCTGTTAATGAATAATTCGCAACTGCTTTTTAGATATTAAAAATGTATAGATGTATAGATATTATAGCAATTATAAATATTTGCCAGGGTTGATCTATCATAATATATATAAAAGGTATAAGTTTAGAAGTATTATAAAAACTATGACGACTTCCAGACAACACAAATTATCTGTACTGCATTTTAATTTAAATGTGCAAGAATAAAGACTAAAATTGTCTAAAATCATCCAAAGACGTGCATTTTGCATATCCTATCGAAGCTATTGTCCACACAACAAACAAATGAGTGATAGCTGTCCAGTAAATCATCGCTGATCATCAATACCTTTCTAAAGTTCGCCGGAATTACTCACTAACCACATTTGATGAATGGCCTCCGTTGTACAACATTGAGCAATACGAATATTATAATAAATCACTTGTCTGAAAGTCTTTGCGCCTATCAAACGCAGTGTCAAAACAGTCAAATTAATATGCATGTAGGCCTACATTGTCGTGATAGGCGCTCACTCACATTTCTAAATTGAACGCCTTATCATAAGTGTTGAATTTGATTTGAATTCCAATAATAGCCTCGAGGATCAGATAACATTAGTTGATTCAGTGGCTCGTCAACAGATTTCACTTATAAAGTTGACATAAATCGCTAACTTTTAGTGACAAAAATTTGCATTCCAAAGTCTGTTTCTGCACCGAAATATTGGACTAAATTTCTAAGCTCATTTCGACACCACCTAGAGCAGAATGTGGCTCTATTATGCGCCTGACTCTAAACAACATTAACTATAATAGTTATACCTATTACATTTTATACACTAACTCTTAGCGGTTCTGGCACCTTGAT
Organism: Mecyna flavalis; assembly: GCA_949319885.1. Lineage (NCBI taxonomy): Eukaryota > Metazoa > Arthropoda > Insecta > Lepidoptera > Crambidae > Mecyna > Mecyna flavalis. The sequence goes on from OX439426.1 coordinate 18,171,906, forward strand.
CCATGTGCCGCATTTTCATGAGCGTTTCGAAACCATATTTAACTCGTAAAATATCAAGCCAATTTTCAGAACATTTACAACGGCGAAACTATTAATATTTATGAAGTTCTTTAAATGAACAAAATACCAGACCGTGCTTCTAAGAGCATGTATTTAAACTTGTTATTCTACAGGCATTCAGGCGTCAACTATAAAGAGAATGTAAAGAGCGGTTTCCTTATATCGTCTTTAAAGGTGAAGTCACATTTAGGGCTCATAGACGAAAACCTTTCTCGGCAAGGCAACCTTCGTCGCCATATTTGAAACGAAGATGACTACCGAAGCTTAGCTAAATAATCTCAAGTAAATTTTAACAAGCAACAGATTTTTTATTGTTTCCCATGTACGGACTGTGAACATTAGTCGGTATGCGACCTTCAATTAGAGTTTTAAATCAGCCCACATTTATAGCCTAAGGAAAATTTGAGCTCACGTTTGCCCGTTGGTTATCTCATAATGTTTTTTGAAAACAACAATAATATTTGTAATATGAATTACTTCATGTTTCCCGCGCTCAAGGAAATGGGCAACTCTTTGTTCTCTCAGTTTTTTCATCCACATGCATTAACATAATAAAAATCTAATCATCTTAATGATAATAAAGTTTTAATAGCGTGTGTTGAACACTTCCTTGACCTAATGGTAGACATTTTAAAGAATTATTACTGAGAGCGGATTTTTCTTTTTGATAAATTAGTTTCGGACGAACGTTCTGTTTATTGAATTGAACCTATCGGCCAATATAGTAAATTTACGAGTATATTTCGTGATTGCAAGAAAACTTGTAAATATACAAAAATATACATGAAACAGTCATTCACATAAAGATAAGATCGACGAAATAAAGCATATTTCCGATGACCTTTGAATGAAACGACAACAGAATAAGCAGTCCAGGCCAAAAACTCAAACAATTGAAACCGAAATCATTACAAAATCGTGACACAGCCGCGATTAAGATCATCCCGTGCGAGAACATTCCACGAGTGTGCCGAATTCACGAACTGGCTTTATATCTCGCGTTGCACTTTTATGTTCCAGTCTCCGCAATTAAATATGACTTTTAAGCGAAACAGTGCAACAATAGAGCAACAGTTGCTAACAACAATGAGCCCTGTTCCACAGATTGTGACCCCACTGTTGCTAAACGCCGACACAATGCAAAAGAAGCGCTTGTTGATCGTCTTTTAAACGATCTTGCACCTCTATCGCAACTCTAATAACGCGTTGCGATGCTTTATCAGGCCAAGGTCCCGGCATTGCGTCAGGCTTTCTAGCACCTGTGGCTGGGACTTCTTAATTCTGGCAGTCGTAAAACAGACGACGTTAATTGAAATTCTTCTCACCTCTCTTTCAATTTTGTTGGGAAACGTTAGTTAAAAGAGCGATTGTTACAGTATGTTTATTGTTGTTTCTGAAGCTAATTAATGCTCCACATCGAGTTGAGCAAAGACCGTAAGTTGAACTGATAGTAGTGATATTGAAACGTAATTTTGTAACAGCTGACTGATTTCAACCTTGTCTTTCCTTTATGCTGTTGATTTTCAGTCTGGCATCGTACCGAACTAGTGAACCGAGAACATTATGACGGGCCTCAAACTTACTATGATTTCACTTATTCACGGCGTTGGATATATCGTGCGTTACACAACGAGTTTAAGCACGAAAATGTAGTTAATTGGAATCCTCAGATTCGAGAGCACCATTCGAAGAAATATGGTGAACATAAATTTTTATTTACTATGTTTTTAGGGTAATAATCATCATTCGCCATGCCAATATATTGCCTTCCTCATAGGACCTTTAAGGAAGCAATCAAGAAGTGAACGCAATTTTAATATGAATTTTACAGTTACGACCATAATCGCTTCTTTACTGATAATTATATTGATGCATTAAACTGTAGGATGAAATGATCTAATGTGCACAACTCGAAATCTTAGAAAGTTGGCGACTATGAAATCCTGGATACTGTTTAGCGTTTCATAACTGACTTTCAACAGTTAAAAGCAATTGTTTCACTTTCTATTAATCAAGAAACAAGTAACTTACACTTTCACTAATAATGATAGATCATCACCGAAAACAGCAATGACAATCGTTACAGATAAATAGACTTGAACTCTGTTTATAATACGCAATTAGGCTCATACCTAATTAGATGTTTGCATGGAGAAAGATTGATAAATTGGTGTGTTAATTACAAACTTTAATAAAAGTCCATAACTTACGAACAAAACCAATGCACGATTGGGTATATGTTAAAAGTGCCCTTGGTCAGGAGTACCTACGCAAATCAGTTCGCTATGAACATTAAGCCTAGTAATTACCATCTCTTTGGGGACTAGATACCATCTCTTGCTTACCATTACTTATTTGACTAAAAAGGTGTTTCTGTAATTTATTGTATGGTAATAAATTTTCTTAGAGGAGGCAAACTCTACTAGTTCCTACACATCACCTTCCGCCCCTTACAATAGTGACAGAGTCAAACGCGTTTCTCGGTTCATAATCTGAATTACTAACATTCATACCTTAACTTATGTACCTAACAATAAGCAACATAAACAAATGGATTACTTTTTAAAAAAAAAACACAATTACAATTTTGAACTGTTAAATTCTGTTTCACTAACCCCTGTACCTAACAATAGGTAAGCAGCCACAAAATAGCGTCCATTTAAAAAAAAGAACGTTTTCCAAATTAAACTCTATTTTACAAATTGCATTTAGTAACCTATGTATCTAACAATAAAAAAAAAACCACCAAAAGCGTTCTTCATTTAAAAAAAAGAACCCATTTTTAAACTGTTAAATTCTGTTTCACAAATTGATCATGTAGTAGGGCGCGTGCATGTATGCCAACTGATTAAAAAAAATTACTTACCTCTGTGTTTTGTTACCAGTGCTGGAATGATGGGCGAGGGCCTGCTGACTCTGACGTACGGCAAGCATCACGCCTGCATCCTGAACGAGGTGGGGGCGGCGTGGCGCGGGGCCCGGTACTCGGACCTCGTGCTGGTCTGCGACGACGCTGTGCCGCTGGCGGCGCACCGGATCGTCATGGCCGCTGCCAGTCCGCTCATCAGGTACTTTAAGAAATGTTTTAATTTGTTTTTATTAAGCCAGCCAGCCAAGTGGTCTAGTCCACAAAGTTGGCAGATATAAAAAAACAACTATCGGGTTTTCAATTGGCAATTAGCTACGGAATGTTAGCTGACACTCGATTGGTTGCTGGTGATGGTGATTCGGTGACACTTTCTGACGAAGAACCTGTCAGTAGAATTGGACGAGGTGAATGCTTTGTATTAGGCGTAACCCGCATTAAAGAATTCTCAGAAAGTGTCGCAGAATCAGCTGAAATGCTGTGTTCTCCTTTAATGTTTAAGCTTTGATTATCTTACTTAACAAAAATGCCGCCATAGCAATAATTATGGCGGCAGATTTCACTTGTTTGGCCAGTCAGATTCTGAAAGAACGTAACCATCAACCAGTCAGTAATAATGGATTAACCCTTGACTATCTTACATTTAATTTACTGGTATATCCTAAATATTATCCAACATCATTTTAGTTTAAAAAGTGGCATTTGTTCTAGCCTATTAAATTCGCCTATTTCATATATTTGAGCACTTGATAACACTTACGACAACGTTGTATTTTTCAGAATAGAGTACAACATGAATTTAAAACGTAACAGTAACAGCAGTTTGAACCATAGATACTCCGCCTAGCTTGAACATAAACACCTGCGCTGAAATTGACTTAATACCTGCCACAACAACCCTAGGTCTATTTTGCCTTCAGTTTTATTTATGTTCAATGACACATATAACTTTTTATAATTATCCATAAACTCCAAATGCTATCAACGAGAACTAAAAACAATATATGTTATTTATTATTAAGTAAAGACAGCTCGATACAGCTCACTACTTTATTGTCAGGACTGAATTAAACATTTATTAAATTCACTTGTACATACCTTAACAAACACTTTTTTATGTGCATGCCCCTGATCACTTCTAGGAGTGTGACATAAAATGTTATAGCTTTAATCGCATCAATGGTTGAATTAAATTCTACACCTAGCTCGAGTTATGTCTGTCGTAAAAGTTTATTACCACTTTGAAGACTCATCACGTTTCATATGTATTTGTATGCCAATGATTAAAAATATCCAATTTAATTATTTTCCAGGAAAATTCTCGATGACACGCCCTCTGTTGAGAACCCTGTAACTATCCACATGTCCGGGATCAGCAGTACGCTGATGAGGCATCTCCTCGTTTTCCTCTACAGTGGACAAGCATACATAGAAGTAAGTAGACAAAAACATAGAAGCTTTAATACAAAAGCCAAAATTACCAATGTGAATCGAATATTAACTAATTTAAACACGGATTGTTATGTTGTAGTGTATGAATATCTTAAAAAGTAATGTGATATTTTTCTGAGAAAATGTCAAATAATTTTCAAATATTTATTAATATTCATAACAGCATTTTCTTTTGTTTCATTGACCTATTTGCTCTTTATAATAGTACTTTAAATTAAATATTATGCAAAACCTTGAAAACCTAATTTAATATTTGAATTCAGTATTAAAATTTCAAATTTTACTTTGAGTTAAACTCATTCTTGAAAATAAATGATAACATAATATAGGAAAAATCGAATTTATCAAAACCCGCCATAACACTTGTTTTATTTTTATTTCCAGTCTGGTGAAATCGATGACATGCAAGAGCTTTTCGAGCTACTTGAAATCAAATCAGATGTTTGGAAATCAACAAAAGAACGACAGCAAGCAGAAGAACGGAACAGATCTTGCGAGCGATTAAAAGCAAAGAACTTAAAAACAGATATCAACAGCAACGAAAGCAGTAAACACGATGCCCCATCAGGATCTTCACATTCGGAAAGCGACCGCGTTACTCCAAGTGCAGGCTACAGCAAAGACAAGGAGCGAGGCGACTCAGAATCACTCAGTATAAAGAAAGAAAGTATGTCCACGAGCAGTAACGATGAAAGAGAAGACGAAGATCAGGATGGTGAAAACAAAGAATGCGGTCGGCTGACGTCAAGAAGAAGAAGCTCATCAAACCCTGTCAACTTGTCAGTACAAAGAAATTCAGAAAACACGGGCAGTGAACACGATGACTCGCAAGACGTAGATGTGGAAACAGTCGCGGCCAAGGTAATTTTTCCATAATCGTTTGATGATTTATAATTAAGATTTATGATTAATATTTTTTTGATTTGTTATATTTCAAATATGATTTATGTATAACTGACCTTGACCTCATTTTTACAGAATATCAACAGAAGACGATCAACATCATCAAGCCAAGAAGACCAACCTCAAGAAACAGTGTACAGGAGACAGCTGCTAAGTGATAGATTAGGACGAGGAATTGAAAGGGCCAAACGAAAATCGCACTACTTAGAGCCTCCAGAGCTAGATTTACGAACCGTCAAATTAGAAGACTACGCGCATCTCAAGCCACCTGACCAGGATCTGATGTCACTTGTACAAACCTCCCCTGAAAATTACGTAGTTACGCCTCATCGAAAACGAAGACCTGGCTTCCATAATTCACCTTCTCAGAACCCTCCATTCGTCTCTTTTGCCCCGAGTTATTTGGACGAAATCGCACAATTACGATACTCACAAGGACCGGCCGGTGCCGCTGCAGTTGCTAGTGCGAGGCTTGCAGCTCTGCACCCGTTGAGTGCATCAGCTCCCCCCTATTTACCAGAAAGGAGTGCCACCCCCCCTACAGCAACACATGAAGACGCCCTCAAGTACCGGCCTCCAAGTGCGGGATCATGGAGTCCATGGTTATGTCCTCCACAAATGGGCGCTGACGAAGCGCCCTCAACAGAACACGATCAAGGCTCCAGTAAACAGGCACCGGTACGAGAATATCGTTGTGAGTATTGTGGAAAGCAATTCGGTATGTCATGGAATCTCAAAACGCACCTTCGAGTTCACACAGGCGAGAAACCATTCGCTTGTCGACTTTGCGTCGCTATGTTCAAACAGAAGGCCCATCTGCTGAAACATTTGTGTTCGGTCCATCGCAATGTGATATCGTCTAGCGAGAACGACGGGCGGACCAACACACCGGGTCGGTTCAACTGCTGTTTCTGTCAACTAACGTTCGAGGCATTACCAGAACTCATTCGACATCTCTCAGGACCTCACAATAGTTTGCTTCTCAGCAAAAACCTGCACGAATGACGCACGCTTCTTTGACGCGTGCTCACGCGTAATTTTGGACTATGAAACTTCATCTCTCGCCAAGAGAGTCCAATTGTGATATGTGTTTAAGAAGGTTATACCGTTAAGTGCTTAGTGTTAAGACATGTGATATCGCAGAGCGATACTCATAGTAAATCATCCGCAGAGGAGCGGGTGCGATGTTGATGACTAATTTAAAAATCACATGTTTGCCGAATGGGTCCAAATTGTTATAATTTGTTTAAAAATTATAATCTGGGACCAATAACTTCCAAGATAGTATTTATTTGAAAGATGTATTTCATTAGGGTAAATATTATTTAAAAAGCCACCGACACATTAATTCCTTAAGCATAGAAAATAGACACCATTGTCAATAAAAAGTTGCGAAAGAAGCCTTAGACCTGAAGTAGAGACGTCATCTAAACTACCTCCTAATTTAAATCAGTATCTTGATGAAACTTCGGTGACGTTTACGGAGGTTTTGGCATTGACTACGTATTCTTATCTGAGAATGCTGAGTCAATAATCTAGTCAGCATTGGAACCAACAATGGTTATCGATACGTAAATAATCTCATTTGTTATAGTTGCAGTAATTATTTAATTGATGGTTTCATAATCTACATAACCATTGAGTATATGTAAAAAAAAATATTTACCTAAGTACTTTACCGATATACGTAACATTTAAAACCTTCAACTTCATCTGCCTATCGACTCCCTCGTTCCAAGATGGTATTATCTGACTCATTATTTCGCAGCTTTTTAAAGACATTTTACAATCTCAATATTAGGTTTTATCAATTTATGTAACTTCTAAAGTAGAAAAAAAAATGTGTTCGTTATATTATTATATTTACAATATGCCTCTAAATCCTTCCATTCGTTCGTGCTGATTTTATTCGCAATGTGGATGAGCACCAAAGATTTGTAAAGCATTGAGGAGATTTGGTGTATGCAATTAAGAGAAATTAAAGGGACCTGAATGATTATGATTTGTTAAACTTAACTTAGGTACCAATTAATTAATCTCATCTCTAGTTACTAACTCGATATTTCTGTAACCACTTCCGTAATTCCACTACGAACTATTCGTACGAATCTTGAATATTGTCTTTCTATTTTTGGATTAATTTACTGATTTAGTATTAATTACAGGCATTACTTTTCAAATGTTTATTTTTTGACATGAGAATACTTTAGCTTTCTTAAAAATTTTATATTCGAAATATTTTTCGATATCACTTATATTGAACACATTATTGTGGCCAGTTATATTAAATCTATTTTTAATGAAGGCTTGATGTTCACTGTCGTCTTCTAAGTAAGATAAGTTACGCAGAACCTTGATATTATGTTTGAGAGCTTCGATTTTTGTGTAGAATTTATTCCAATAAGACAGTCGACTGCTTTTTAATTGGAACAAATTTTGCTTTTCAGTAATACTCATTTTATACAAACGCGCCGCGTTGAGTATGATTCGTTGTAGACAAATGAATCACAACGCAACGGTTCTTATTATCTTGCGATATTAACTGTATGATAATGCAATATATTAATTAAACTTTTTCGATAAAACTAAAGTTACCAACAATTTGTTCAAAACTTAGCGTAAAATATAAATTCGAATGCTTTAATATTATTTCTTTTGAACGTTACCTATCTACCTGATACTTTTTGTTCACATTTTTGTTTGTTTAACGTCGAATATTGACGTATTTTTTTTTTAAATTGGGGGAACAATTTAATTTTAAGAATTGTGATTTCGTGGTAACCTTAGATTATACTATGTGATAATGTCTGTACTATAAGTAGGCACATTGAGAACGCTGTCTTCCATCGCGTTTTCCATATTTTCGACATTTTTATTGTGTAAATAAAATTTAGTGTTAAGGGAATGATGCATGACAAATTTGCCCGTTGAACCAACTTTTACTGCCTACCATTACGAAGAACTGCACTCGAACAAACTATACTTTACTAATGTCTAAATTCAATTTGTAGTACATTGCAATTGTGATATATGCCGGCGTATGCTGGAATGCCTTAAAATCAATGCAAGTAACTAACTCACTAGTGTTTTCAGAAATTTAATTATGCTTTTTCGGATTATTATGGATATATTTTTGATGAAAGATAACTACCAGTTTCTTATTGCACATATCCAGCTGCAAGCTTTTAACAGAAGGGCTTAATTCATTAAAAAAATATCGTAATAATCCAAAAAAATATATAAATGGCGAAAACACGTTGATTCGAAATATTATAATTTAAATCATGACGTTGTTAAGAATTAATGTAAATAATAACTAGTTTTTTAAGATAATATTAATAAAAAAAGCTTAACTTAATCTTGTTGAACTTGAATATTGATTTTTCTCTGTTAATTGTAAATTAAAATTTATTTTGTAAGTTTTCACTTAGTGTACAATTTTTGTAGATACTGTTTAGAACATTAACATTCTGTAAAAATGTGTTCTTACTGTAGTAAATTAAATAACGAAAATATTTTAGTTACCCACATTACTCTTGTTTATTTCTTAACTACCAGCCCGAATAGAATCCAATGCTCAATGTTTTATCATCGTAAAATAATCGAATATTATCATTATTATCTTTTTAGAAGTTACAAAAATATAAGGTACTTGCCTTCCGCCCGCGGTTTCACCCGCGCGTTATTTCTTTTTTTAAATATCTTCCCTTCCCCCCACATTTCCGGGATCAAAAGTACCCTTTGTCACCCGGGGATAGTGTAGCTACACTATCCCCGGGTGACATAGGGAACTTGGAAAGCTTTCCAACAGTAAAAGATTTATTCAAATTGGTTCAGTAGTTGCGGAGCCTATTCAATACAGACAAACAAATAATCAAATCTTCCCTCTTTATAATATTAGTATAAAAGTATAGATAAACGTTATCAAGGATAGTGATGAAAGTGTAATACGTAAGTATGTCAAGCAAATTCAAGAAAGAATATTTGCAAAATGTATTCTTCTGCCTTATGAACAGATAGGTACTTATTATTACCTGTTTAGTATATTTGAGTAGTTAAAATAGTTAAATAGCATTTAAAAAATGTCTTCTAGATTGTTGCGATAAATGAAAAAAATACCAGGCAATATTATCCAATTTGCCTTAATTTTTCGAAAGTTATGGCCATGAAAGTTTCAATACGCAAATGTCTTTACTCTGTACCTATTTTTTTTCGTAGGAGAATGCGTTTATGCACCATAACCGCAGGCTAGCTAGACCTGCGGCCGTGTGTGGGACTCGAGATTAAAGCGTCCACTACCCACTAAACTCCCCCTGTTTCCCCTTCACACCCGATTGGGACGATAATAATACTATGTACTTAAATTATGAAGGTATTTCAAATTTAATTAAATTAGGTATAAATCGAACAAACCCACCTCATAAACATCCTTCCACCTATTCCGTTGAGGAATTCTTCATTCGAGATAGTCTTTCCCGAGGCCTGAGACCCAGGCTTCAGGCACCAAACTTTAAAGTTTTACACCAACTTCTTTTGTTTAGCTTATAATATAACTATAGCTTATAAATGTCTTGAACACGATGACTATTCACCACTGTGCTTGTTTTAAACTTTTATCTGGAAGGTAGTCGCAGTTTCAAATTACGCATTCTTATCCGAGCCAGACTCGACACGCACTATTAAAATAAATAAGCGTTATTTCAAGACATACAGAAAAATTTAAAACTTTATAAGAATTTGAACAACTTTATGCAGTCGTACATTAAAAAACATTTAAGAGCACCGCTTTTTGTCGGTGTAATATTTTTTAAATGAAAATTAAATTCAAGACAAAGATAAATAATATTACATTTAAATACTACATAAGTAGATAAAATTACAATGAAAATGTAATTTTTATTTTATTTTGTGTGTTTTTTTATGCTGGACACTCAGCCCACTTGATTATGTAGTCACAACCAAGGACATCTAAGTAGCTAAGAAGCGTAGCTCAATGTGCTGCCACACAAAACATGTCCAGATTTTTGGCATCTATTTCCAAGCAGAAAATTCCTAATTTGTTTGTTTTTACATTGTCTTGTACATCTAATGAAAGCTTTTAGCTTTAGCGGCTTGCCGCTAAGCTAAGCTTGTAGCGTGCGTGTGGCAGCCACCGTGTTCGACGAGTCCAATGTATAAAAACTGCAGGAAATATACCGGTGGCAGATTGTGGCTTTGACGTGTGGCCCGTTTGCGGTGACCACAGATTTTATAACTATAATTTTATAATTCTGTGGCGGCGATCCTAAATTTATACTAATATTAAACAGCTGATGAATGATTTAATTGTTTGTTTGTATTGAATAGGCTCCGAAACTACTGAACTGATTTGAATAATTCTTTCACTGTTGGAAAGCTACACTAACCCCGAACATAGGGTAATTTTGATTCCGGAAATGTGGGGGAAGGGGGGGATATGTGAAAAAGAAATTACAAACCGCGGGCGGCTAGTATATTTAGGCTAGTATTTTATATTTTCGTGAGATTGCGGGTATTAACCATTTTACATAACAGCGAAGTGATGCAATTATCCGCTTCCACACACCTGTCTATATCGGTAAGCACTACGCAAATATTTACTGTCTCAAGGATTTCACAGTTTACTAAGTGATTACCTTAAAAGGTACTCTAACTGAATCCACAATGCTACACCTTTTACTGAATGCTGTTGTTGATATACTACGTTTCGACCTATGTTGCTGGCTCTAAAAAAACTTATTGTGAAGTCCCGAATGAACCGAGTGTAATAGACCATTGAGCAATGCTTCCTGTTGACACACATGCACACACCTATCGTAGGTAGGCAGATCTACTAACTTACTTTGGGAATAGGGGATGTTTTATAATATAATTAGCTTGCTTATCTTTCTGTTATCCCATATGCGCTAAAGAAAGTGGGTTCGGATCTCACCCAAACAACCAATAAAGAAAGACGTAAGTAAATATCTTTGTTCCTGTTACCTTTTCACTTCGCGGATGTTTTTTTTATTGCAATGTGTAACAAGACGAGCAGATCGTACATTTGATGGTAAGCGCCACGTCTGCCCTTAGACAGTTCAGTGCCAAACAGTAACTAAGCATTTACTGTCTGTACACCGAGACGACAGTTATTAGGTCTCATATAGCCAGTAATTTCACTAGCTTCAGTGCCCTTTCCCCGAAACACAGAAGTGCTTGACACACTTCTAGGTATTTCACGGGAAAATATCTGGCACTGCGGTGGTACCCACCTAGACGGTATAGTTCCTACAGGCACCTACCACCTGGTTATGTAATAATAGCTGTAATTGACCGATCCGAGTGATATCTGATCTATTCTTACTCTTACTTACTTCTTACTTTAAGGCAGCAGATATGTGATGTGGAATCTAGCATCTAGGTAGACCTACAACCGTTTTCCTGACAAATTGCATTACTAGTGATGTCACGCCCGAGCGAAGCCCTACTCGTAACCGCACGCGTGGATTCACGCATTACAGCCACTGTGATCTAACTCCTGCTCAGGTGAGTACTATACCAACGATACATTATTCCATTTTTCATTTATATTCAAAGAGTGGATTTGAATCGGGAAATTCCATATAATAAGCCATTTTCATCAGTAACAATGGACCGTCATAATTTTCAAAATTTTCTTGCTGATCAACTATCAGTCAGGCAATACTTTGAAGATTTTATATTAATTTAGGTTTACTTAGGATTATTTCAAGTCCATACGAGTGTGGGGGTGAGTGGAACTCGTCTAGCAAAGAGTGTACTCACGAAACTGAGACGCATCTCTAACGCGTCGTAGCGATTAATATCAGCTTGAGAATTTTCTCATTTCCAATATCATAAATAGTAATATTGAACAAAGGTCCCTAGCATTGAAATCCTCAAGCTTGCACGTTGGTAAGAAAAAATCCGAAGCATGTCCGCAGCAGCTGAGATTTCCTTAATCAGAGTGCCCAGTCCATTTTTTCTTTATTTTTTCGAAAGAAAATACTTTTATGCACCGTCAACGCAGACAAGCAAAACCTGCATCTGAGTTGACTAGGGACTATAGACGTTGATGGATCAATAGCCACAAGCCTGACACCGGCTCGTCCCAATCGGGTGTGAAGGGGAAACCCGGGGAGCTTAGTGGGTAGTGGACGCCCCACACACGGCCGCATGTCTAGCTAGCCTGCAGTTATGGTGCATAAACGCATTCTCGTCCGGAAAAAAAGGGACTAAAGACTTTCGTCCTACTACCTAAATAAAAACCCCGGTTTTCCCTTCACACCCGCCTTGTAGCTATTGACCGGCCCAGGACCCCTAGCCCATGGCCAAAAACTTAACCAATTGAACAAAAAATCGGCCTTAAAACTATCCCATAATATCTATTATGTATAGCGGTCGCCTCCGCGGTTTCACCCGCGCGTCATTTATTTTGTCAATTATTCCCCCCCTTTCCCCACATATCCGGGATCAAAAGTACCCTATGTCACCCAGAGATAGTGCAACTTTCCAACAGTGAAAATTTTTTTTAAATCGGTTCAGTCGGAGCCTAATCAGTACCAACAAACAAACAAATAATTCCTCTTTAAAATATTAGTATAGATATTTTGTAGATAGAAGTGAATATAAAATGCAACGTCTCGCCACGTAACTGGCATGGTATAACGAGTTCTGCAAATTTTGAAGCTTTTTACAGCACCCTTAAAATCGGGGTTTACTTCATGGCCATATAATATATGTAGAAGTGACCCTGAGGGTCAAGTACCTATTTCTATTTCACCATATTATATGTATTTTCCAGTTAAATCTGGCGTCGTTAAAGGTGTTGTAGATAAAACTAGACGTTTACGGTGTCGAACACCTTATTAAATGGGACTCTTATGTGAACCTCATTGAATAAAGTGGCCATTATATTAAAAAATATATGGACAAGTAAATATAAATATTAATAATAATTACTATGAATAATCTTATTTTACTCTCAATCAGATAAGACTGGAGTGAGTTTAGGCACAGCACCCACGGCTTTTTTTAGACCTTTTACTACTGTTACTCAGTTCGAATAGGCGGAATGAAACCCAAATCCCAGACCCTTCGCGTTATAGTTTATCCTTCTTACAGCATCACGTCACACAGCCATTGAAGTTTTTAGTATTTAATGTTCACAATATATGTAAGTCTATTCCTGTGCGAAGCCGTTTACAAAAAAAAAGTCGATTCCATTGGTTATACTTTGCCATGGCTACCCTACTCAAGGTGGCTATATTATGCAGGTTCCGTTATACGCATATATTAAACTTTAGTGCTTATGCTGTTGAAGACTTGTGGCTGGCAAATATTTTTACGAGTTAGTTGTCTACAATAGACAATGTACTGTAATGTGACATACACACTATCTCGTCTATTCCCCGTTAAGTTTCTGTCTATCAAAGAGAATAGGTACTCCTCGTTTTTTCTTTGCTTTTTCATGTATTAGCTTCCACACACAGCTTTTAAACGAACTGTGTTTGATAGATCTGAATAGAAAAAGCTGAATAGATACATTCTTGTGGTCCTTATTAAATTATCACACCACGTTTATACAAAATGTCTTCTACGCAAAAGAAAATTGGATTCACTTTGTCCACAACTGACGAATATTACAAAGAAAAAAGAATGGTAAGTAGTTACTACAGAACAAGTAAAACCCAGGTAAAACCTAATAAATTAGTAAAAAGTAACTTTGAAAAACTTTATGCGTTATTGAGTCAACCGATTTCTTGTATGTAATGGTTACAAAGTCTAATATAGCGAGAATACATAATTATAATATAATAAATAATAATAAAGTAACGAAGTTACAAAATTAACAAAACAAGTCATATCTCGATCGCAGCTTATAATTAGGATTAAAAGCATTAAATTATAATTAAAACCAGGTTACACGACTGGTTATCATAGTTCTCATTAAAGCTATTTTAATATTTAGACGACTGTCGATGAAAAACTGGACATTTCACAGGTCTGCTAAGCTATGTATGAATAAATAAATAAATAAATGGGTAGACAAGACTGCATCCTTTTTAAGCATGTGGTTCCAAAATGGGACATGTGTCCATCGGGGGCCATAAAGTATTCCAATACTTTATTAGAAGTGTCTAGGATATTATATTGAACCAGCTTTTCGATGCAAGTCCTCACAATCGTTAGTCAAAGTACATAGTCTCATTATTACAACAAGGCATTGATATGGCCAGCTACATTTGTTTGTATTTAATACAGAATGAATCCTAATTCTAAACAAATTGACTTGAGAATTTAGAACATAAATATAAACTCATACCTCATTTATATATTTTTAACGAATCCAGTAATTTTTAATTTGCACCCGAAGAGGGACGGGAAGAGGTGTCCGCCCTGTGGGGATTGGGTACTGGCCCTGGCTCCATCTCTGGAATGTTTATGTCACTAAGGATAACTTAACCAAAAAGCAACGTTCAATGCGCCGGTCACACTAATAGCACTGGACAATATTATAGATTTCAAAAGTTGGGTGATAACTATCCACAGACTCTGAAAAAGTCCTACCACCAAACAAAACCCTAAAGTTGAGAACCTCTGCCAAAGCCTCTCACAAGCGCCCTTAAAAATAGACACACATCCATAATTAGATGTGCGCATACAAAGTAAATTACAAAAACGAGCTAGGCAAGCAATTTAGTCTTACAGCCAGAGTAAAAATAGAAAAGGTATAGAATAAAAATGCGACGCTGTGGAACCGGTAGGCGGGCAGATGGGACCTACATCTTTTTGCTTTGCCATTTACAGAGGCTATGCTGGGAACATTCCACTCTTGCTTTTGCAACCATTAGTGTACTAGGAATACAATAATATTTGCGATAGTATGAATTGTCTGCTCAAAAGTTTGAGCTTCAACATTGGAACGAATGCTTTGTCAAATTAGAGAGTATCTGGTAAAGGTAACCTTTATCTTAGCTGAAAAATCTAAAATTTTATAATTTAAATCAATTAATAGTCGACGCCTCATTTGTCTAGTGGTTTAATTAACCTGGCCATGATCTCAGACACCGACTCCAGTACAGTTTGGGTTTGTGATCACCAATCTGCTTTAGCAAGCGCTTTGATTAAGCCAGTACCAATCATTGTAGCGTTGACATGATTTCAATGATGCGAGGCAAAGGCCTCTACTTTCCCTTGCGGTGGGACATTAATAGGCAGCTGATACTTCATTAATTAAATATATTCGAAAATTTATTCTGAATTGGATAAAAAAATTTTATTGCTGATCAAAAATTTGCACCAAATTATGATTATTCCAAATATCAATTTTCTAAATGACGGATGCATTGTGTTGTGGTATAGGTATTTCCATTTTATATTATTTTCACCAACTTTTACACCAGTAGGTGCACTGCTTTAATTTAATATTATGCTGAAAATTTCATTAATTCTTATGAAAACACCTTAAACTGCTTTAGAATGTATAGAAGAACTACCTACATCTTATGTACATGCACTTTCAGACTAACATACAAAGATAGATTCTAGATTAAAATCTATTCTTGTATGTAAGTCTGAACGGTAAGTCAAATGTATCTTTTGTATCTTACGCAGTTTATCTTTCCCAAGCAAACCGATAAATTCCAACACAGCACAAATATTAGCAACCATCCAGAAAAACTCATCCCGAACAAAGCAAACAAAGAATCGCATTAACGCACACACGTACAGTTTTCCTAACAAGGCCTGCGAAATTCATTGCAACCCCGAGCTGCAGTAAATCAGCCTAGGCCTGCTAGATATAGTCCATTAGACGTACAGGACCGGTTGCGGGACGAGGGTTTATAAGCGGGCGCCGGGACGTTGCAGAGCATTCCTGTGTCGTCAGCGCTTCTCTCCTCATCACCATGTGGCGGTTGTCCGTGCTCTGCCTGCTGGCTACTGCGTCCGCGCAGATCCCATCGCTGGGATGGTGCCCCGACTTTCAGGTGAGTCTTTCTTCGTCGCTTTGTCTAATTCGATTTGTATATTTTCTTCGACAGCATCGATTGTAACATAATCATTGGGTTCGTTGAATTAAATATAATTTGAAATTGAAGTGGAAGTTGCAATTGCTGTGCAGTGCAGCTCACTCTTTTAGGTCTCTATTGTTAGAAATAAAATATTTTACCAATTTTCCATAAAACAGCTTCGTATATCAAAGTATGGTTCTGTAACTAATAGTCTTAAATGTCCTGGCCAGGTTCTATATCTTCTGGGATCAGCGCACTATGCATTTGAGTAGCATCATTATAATCTAGATTTAAATAAAACATAAGAAACTAGTATTATATTAAACGGATATACCTAATTATCGAATATTTCTCCTTCAAAAAATGCATAATTTTTTTATAAAATATGTTATGAACATAAAGAGTTGCTGAAAATAATTCATATATATTATTTATCTTAAAACACACAGAAAACCAAAAATAAAATTATTAGAAATTAATAATATTTGCTAACTCCATTGTTCAGGTAATCGTTATTGTTAAACAGAGCATATTATAATAGTTTTAAACGTTATAGTATTTATAATTGCAATATTTACTTTAATTGCAAGTAATGCTAAATTTCCTTCCTAATTACTGTACATGAACATGACAAACATAATCATTTACACCCATTTGTTACAACCATTACCAGTTTTTTGAGAACGGGGAAAATTGTTGACATTAAGTCACAACTTTCAATCCAGAAGTTGTTCATAGAGCTGTCTGATATTTTATTACATAAGTATTGGTGGGATGATCGGCACCTGTTCGATATCGGTGATGCCGGTATCGTGGCCTTGATCCAGCCTTGACCTCGCGGATCTGTCGTCACGCGGTTGTACAACTTATATAACGTGCGCAGGCGCTGACCACAGACAAGGACCGGTTGGGCGGTCGTTGCCACGGCTTCTGTGCCCGCTATTGATGGACCACTCTCGGTTTCGATACCATTCATAATTATCAACTACATTACCATACAATAAAGAAAGAAGATTTAGATAGTCCATAAGTTGATTTTTTTTCTAAAAATTTTACTTTTTTTTTTTTGCTTGACCGTAAATCATTTGTAGGATCGTGTGTTCTTTGTTCCTAAAAGAACTTCTGAAAAAACCTATACTTTCCACAAAATAAATTTTTGAAATATGTGGTTTTTTATAGCTTGCAAACGATAGCAGAAACGAAATTACCAAAAATAGTTCAAAGTTTGAACTTCAAACGCTTTGGCTAAATGTACATGTAAATGTCTGAAAGCAGATCGCCTCTATGATGATTATTTATAAACATTAGTTTATCTCAAAGTTTTCTCATTTTTTCGTATAGTCCAATTACTAAATGTAATTGTCCTATCGGACAACCCTTAACAAAAGATAGAATCTTTGTTTCCTCTCCATGTTCTTTCTCCCGTGTACAATGGTGTGCTAAGTAAATCCTTATGTTTTAGCCTATGGTAAACTTCAACATGAACCGGTTCCTGGGGACATGGTTCGAAGTGGAGCGGTACTTCACGGTGAGCGAGCTCGGCAGCCGCTGCGTCACCACCAACTACATCAGCACCCCTGAGGGCAGGATCCTCGTCTCCAACGAAATCACCAATTACATGTTAGTATCTACTTCATCACTTTAGAAGTAAATTTAGTTTTAAAGTTATGGAATCAAACAAATTTCCATCACATGTACTATGTGACTAAATAACTCTTTGTAATCTAGTAAATCTAAAAAAAAACGGGAACTTGATATTGTGCACTTTTTTGTTCGGGCCTTGGGTCTTATCTAAAAATATTATTTGCTTTGTTCTAAGACCTTAGGTCAAAACAAAAAAACGTTATGAATATAGCATACTTAGGTAATGAAAATGACGACCATTTTGATACAATGGTTGAGCTTGAGATCGCTCTAAACTCGCACAATAAAAAGATGATGTTAACTTGGATAATATTCATATATTATATAAGTTAAGTATCTGTTCTCTGACTCTCATTGTGGAACCTTTATGACTCTTTGTAATTATTATCTACATTTTAAAATAACATCTCTTCTTTTTAAACAGAACTGGCCTGAAGAGACTGATGGAGGGTCACGTCCAAGTGGTCGGGCGCGAAGGCGAGGGCCGCTTCATGGTGAAGTACTCCTCACTTCCCCTCCCCTACGACTACGAGTATAGCATCCTCGACACAGACTATGATAACTACGCCGTCATGTGGTCTTGCAGCGGGCTTGGACCAGTTCACACACGTAAGTTTACCTTGTGCCTAGAATCATAATATGCAATAAGGTCCTTCTCTTTTGAGTGTTGCTATTGTTTAATTTAGAGCATTATAATTTTACTCTATATTGACCCTAACTTTCTATAAACTTGAGCAGCTTAAATATAAAGGAATCATAAATAATACCACTTTAATACAATACCGAAGAGGCATTATGGACGACGAATCAGAACTAGGTTTTAAATGTGATCCTTACATTGAAATTAGTTTATGTTATTATTCATACCGATTTCCAGGATAGAGTTGCATACTTTTATGATGGTAAGCGAACAGCTATACAAATACCTAACACTTTACAGAGAGTGCCTGGCTCCTCACCCGCGAAAGGCTCCCGTCCCTCGCCACGATGCAGCAGGCGTACGCAGTGCTTGACCGGTTCAAGATCTCCCGCGCCTTCTTCGTGAAGACCAACCAGGCTGACTGCACCGTTCTGCCTGATCCCATCGCCGACCCGCAGTATGACGGCAAGAGTGCTGACACTGTCGAGAAGAGTGCGGCGGTCGTTGTCAATGAAGAGAAGGTCCAACCTACTGAAGAGGTAAATACTTATTTATAAGATCTTACATAACTATATGTTATCACGTCTTTTAGAAACAAACTAGTTTCAATATCAGATAATGATAATTGAAACTGAGAAACACAGACCTAAATACTACATCTTTCCATTTGCTACGGTTCTGACACATCTTTCAACTTTTTCACGGAAGAGCCTTTTCATACACATTCGTCAGAATTAAAATGTGTTTAAAAACTCAAACTTAACTATTCTATTCCAAGATTTAGATGTTATTAAAAAAGCACATTTTTTTTAAAATTATACAGATATTTATTACTTATCTCCATGGAAGAAATAATATGATAATATTTAGGCAACTGAGCTTACTCTAACTTTCAAAACTCATTAAATTTTTGTCATGTCGTCTCACACAAAATTCAATAGGTCGTATCACTATAAACATTATTTCCAGAAACGAGTTGATCCTGAAGTGAAGCCTGAGGTGCCTCAAGAACGATCTGCAGTTGCCGAAGCGAAGGAAGAAATCGCCGAAATAGCCAAGCCAATGGCTGTCCCAGAACTGATCATGTCGGAATCCGAGAAGGAAGCAGAAAAAATCGAAGAACCAATCCCAAAAATAGAAATTCCAGAAATTCCTGCTGAGCCTGAGAAACAAGACAAAGTTAAGCAGCCAGTAATCGAAGTTTAGTTTGGAATGGTAGTCGTAGAATGTTAACAAAAGTGTGACAATTTTAATAATGAACACGATAGGGCTATTTTACCAAATAAGTAACGCACGAGACTAAGCACCGGTGTCTGGGCGTTTGTGAACGCAAACCGGGCATCGAACTAGTTGTATATGCACGATAGTCACTACAATTGTAATAAAAGTCGAAGTCAACTCCGAAATAAATTAATGTGAAATAATAACACCTGTGTTTTTATTACTTTAATAATATATTCATTCATACTAAAAATATTTGTCAGGAAACGAAATAACCAAAACACAATCAATAGCCGCGACAGATTCAAGACACATATTATGAATAATTATTAATACGTAATCTATAAACTAAAATAATTTAATGGAAAAACTTAAGAGAATCGGATGATTTTAAGATTACGATGATTCATGGATTACAATCGATATCAAATAAGATTATTGTAGCTTCTACATATAAGTGTTCTTAGTCATATTCACTCTCGTAGTCAAAAGTTGGTTCAAAAACATTTGGTTGTAGGTACTATCGAGGTCACCCGCGCGTGATCACCCTAAAGTCTAAAATCCTGTGCAGTATTTTCACGTTTACAAGCGCCGCTCCTAAGAAGTCACGATGCGCGTGCACGGTATATTTTTCCAAAAGTGATCACGCGCGGGAGATCTCGATCGTACATAGTAGTGTAGATAGAAATAGAATACTTAGTCTATTTGAATAAAAAACAGGAACGCCCTTTAAAAAATTCAAAGAAGATATCTTTTGGTACATTAAAACAAAATACACGAACAAAATGTAAAACTTTTCATTTGTAAATGATGTGTGCAATCAGGTTTACCCTTGTTTGGCCAAAAATTGTTTCCCAAAATATCATATCGCAAACTATTTTTCGCAAATTTTCATTTGGCAAAAAAACGTTTGGCAAAACAACGTATTGCAATTTTTTATTTAGCAAATCTCTTCTTTGGCATATTTATTTTTCGCAAATTATTGTTTGGCAATGTTTCATTTAACCAAATATCATTTGATCAAATGTTTTATTTGGCAAAACTTACTCTTCCCAAAATATTGCAATGCATATGATTTACTAAACAGTGGAGTGGTGCATAAAATACAAACTATATAACTAGCTTACGCTCCAACTTTGAAAATGTAATGCTGCATGGATGTTTGTTTCACCTTGGACAAATAATTTACAGGTAATAATTTCTTAGTTTATATTAATTTTCGTTAACAATAGATTTGAACATGCGCTCGGCGGCCACTGCCGCGGCACGCTCGCTTCGCTCGCTCGCCTTCGCGCGTTGATGGTCAGTGTTCTAACCTAACCTAACCCAGTAACTGATATAATTATTATACTTTAGGAAAATTCAAGCCCAGGGTTGTGCAAAAAAATACGCATCAGACATGACTTTTAATAAACAAGCAAAGTGTTTGTTAGCACTCAGCTATTTGCCTGAAGATGAAATACCGGTTTATTTTAATAAGCTACTACATAATATTGACGATCCGGATTGGCAAAAATTTGACCAAATATTTTTTTGGAATATGAAAATTTGCAAAATGAATCATTTGCTATATTAACATTTGACCAAATAAAACTTGACTAAGTGAAAGTTTGCCAAAAGATAATTTGACCAAATGAAGTAGGTATGTGCGAAATATACAGTTGCCAAAGGTCCATTTGCGAAATGAAACATATGCGATAAGTTTTTTGCGAAGTGAAATTTGACGAAAAGTAATTTGGCCAAATGAAGGGATACCGTGCAATCAATGTACAAACGGAAAAAAAGCAAAAGGAACGGGTCTGATTGTGTTGGTCAGGCTGTTACTGAGCACCCACTCCCGGCCGCTATCCCACTACTGCCCGATACGGGGACTTTTGGCTGCTGGGTTTCCCCCCTGGCCCGGTTCGCCCCTCCTTAGTGAACCTGCATCCCCCAGACTCCTCCGGGGGATCCATATTAATACCAGGCTTAGTGCGGACGTCCAGTCAACATGGGCCACTCAGCACCAGGACTCCCGACCTCAAACCATCCTCCGTACCCGACCTCCGAGTAGCCGGATTACAGGAGACGCCACGCTCCCAGTCGAAAGTACTGACGAATTAAAGGAACATTTACTTACTAAGGCACACGGTTCAAATCCAGCAATATCTAAAAAAAATATTTTTTATAATTTTTAATTAAATTATAAAGTAGTTTTTTGTTTTTCTTAAAGCTTTTTGATCAAAAAAATACAAAAATTCACATATTTCTCCTTTTGAATGTAAATTTTATATGGAAATTGTAGCGCCCTCTGTCTTTAACAATGCAAACTACTCGAGCAGCAATGGTTGCGCTGTTGGACGTACGCAGTGTAAACGCTTTGTTCGCTACAAATGTGCTTAGAGGACACTAGAGCGCAGTCATGTACTTAACAATCACTCGTCTACCTACCATTCTTCCAACAAATTAGTAAAGCAAATATGGTATTTTCCTAATAAGTAAATAATTTATGATAGATAAATAATAAAATTCACATGTATTAAATATTTTTAAAACAGGGGTTATGATAAAATATTCATTAAACACAATGTTTTATTATTCTAAATGTTAATTCCTCGTTGTTCCCAATGCTTCAAGAAGATGCAGTAACATTATTAGATTTTATTGATTACACACCTTATTTTAAAAATAATTTTGCCGATTATCTACCGCTTTTATATTCTGCAACTGCAATGCCTTCTGCATTTCATTGATTCATTTATCACTGCATAAATTACATAACGTCGTCTATGACAAATAAATTAACACGCGCGAGATTCGGACAAGGTTTTTCATTAGCGTATCGCATCGTTGTATCTTGTATCTCGACCAAGTCTAGTATACTTCGGTCCATGTTCACGGTGAGTCAGTCAGTCAGTGGATGCGGAAGGTCGAGGTAGCATATCGACGTGACTACTTACCGTGACTGATATCTAACATTCAAATTTTGGACTTTATTTTAACGTAATATTTAGTTCATTAAATTCAAAGGTAAGTCCGTTTCCTGATTTATGCTTCGATCAGTTTGTATGCTACTTTTAAAGTCACAGGCGTAGCAATACACCTACATGTGGAATTTTATTGTGAACCATAAATTGTGCTTTGGGATTCGATAGAATTATTAATTGAAAAGTTACTAAGAATAGCACTAGGTTAATGAAGATTGTTAGTTAAAATGGAAAGTAAATCCTTGTTTATTCAAGATTTATCTTGTTATTAAGACTTCGAATTTGCTTTATAACTGAGCATAAAATAATATTATATTCATTCATCACATTTTCTAATGATTTTATGCAGCTAAAACTACCGCTAATTTACCTAAAATTACAGACTACATTATGAATAGTTAAAACTCCCAACACAACATTTTGTAATTTTATAAATTCTTTATCACATTCCAGGATCCCGATAATGTGTAGTTTTTAATTACTCTCTTATTTAATTGTAAGTTACATCAACCGCAGATCTTGGATTTATTAAAAATTAAAAGTTTTACTACATATTTTTAAATTCAGGTGAATAGCCTTCCTCATTCCAATCACTACTAAACTAGAAAAATGACCGAATCCATAAGTCCTTGCAATGAGGTTAAAATTTATATTCACGCTAAAATTGTATTCAGTGGTATAATTCTCTAGTATATTTACACACAAATAAATAACAGCATCATTATGTCACTCGGCTACAGTTACTTTTAGTGAGCCGGTTTCCTCATGGTTAGACAAGGTAAATCAAACATTACTCATAGTATATGCTTAAATAACTTTGCAAGTGCACTTATCTTTAGATTTATTAACAAAGCAAGATTTATTTGTTTGATGGGCACGATGTAGTCAATTTGATACGGTGCTTGATAATAGAAGGGCAGTCGTTAGTATTCAAAAACACTATTCAAAATTGTTATTGGTATAACATAACACGATCTAACAAGCATTGTATATTATGTACATATAACTATAAAATATGCAATAAATTCACTATCAATGTTCTTAAAAAATGGAATCTGGAAATATCAACCAATTTTGCATTTGTTTTCGTCAGTATTGTTAATAAGGTTCAATATTATGATAGCAAACGTTTTTTTAGAAGTGGTTCTACGGTCACAGATTATATAGAACTATAAAAAATAGTGTGCTACGGCCTACGGGCTTGACGAGGTCAACACAAACGATGCTAGAAGTTTTAAAATTTCCGACCTTAAGTTCTGCTATACATATTTTAAACTATCTATTAATGCATTCTAGGATGTTCTTATCAGCATGTCACTTTGTTAATTATTGTAACCAAAACAAAATTAACAAGGTAATCTCCTAAAGGTGAACCCTTTTTATAGCTTCTTATTGTTATATTATATACTTCTTCGTCTTCAGTATTATTCTTTTTCATATTTAAATGAGCATATCGTGTCTTTTATATTTATGAATATCTACTTGTACAAAATATGTACAATTTACTTAGAACATACATCGATGTTGAAGTGGGGGCAATAACATCCCAGACGCCTCCGGTGCAACGGTATAATCCCTGGAGCGTTTGCATAGACATCCATCGGTCTTAGATTATGGTATAAGTATACATAATTATGTTAATAGACCATTTATACTGTATGCACACTGATGCTCTTCTTTCTCTCTGTATATGTATATATGTTACAGTCAGAACTTAAATCGGTCAAAATTACTTTTGCCTGATTTTTGCAGTCAACAGTAGTTTTGACCAATGCTTTGGTCAAAAACAGTTTTGACTGATTTTCGCAGTCAAAAGTGGTTTTGACTAAGGGCATAGCTCAAAACTACTTTTGCCTGATTTTTGCAGGCAAAAGTAGTGAATTCGGTTCTGGCACTCGCCGGCCTTTTATTTGTTGTCTGGCAACCAAAGTAGGTACAAGCTTTGCTTAGTACGGGGCGAGTCGGCCGGCGCTGTGTGAAAAATATTTAAGATTTATCATCTACAGAAATAATATTACTATTATTCATATATTTGACGCTCAAATAAACAAGCAAAGACATTGTTGCACATTTAAGACCAAACACACTAAATTCAGTTGATGGTCAAAATCTCGCTAAGGTCAAGGCACACAAAGTAACAAATGTGATATAATTGATGACGGATGTATGATGTCGTATAATTTTATAATAGGTCTAATTAGCACAGATTTGTATAGAACCAGATTTTTGTTTCCAATTAGTGAAACAATTAGATAGTTTGACTAGAAACTTCTATGAAGACGTCAACGAATATGTCCTAAGGTAAAGCATAACTAAAGCAACGTTAATAATACATTTATAATATTATAAAGTTTTTCCCTTCAGCATAAAACCCGACAAAAACCGGCCAAGTGCGAGTCGGACTCGCCCATGAAGGGTTCCGTAGCAGCAAGTATCATCATAATATAAAAGTTCTTGTAGTTCGTAAGTTTGATCGACGTTTTTATATTTGAGTTTATTGAATGAGAGGAAAATTGCGGTTTACGATTTATGACGTTTAAAAAAAAACTAATTACTTGATCTCGTTCAAACCAATTTTCAATGGAAGTTTGCATGGTGATGTACATCATATATATTTTTTAGTTTTATCGTTCTCTTATTTTAGAAGTTAGAGGGGGGGTGACCAACATTTTACCACTTTGGAAGTGTCTCTCGCGCAAACTATTCCGTTTAGAAAAAAATGATATAAGAAACCTTATTATCATTTTTAAAGACCTAGGTATCTATAGATACCCCACACGTAAGGGTTTGAAGAAATTTTTTTTTTTGAGTTTCAGTTCTAAGTATGGGAAGCCCCAAAAATTTATAAACTAATTACTTGATCTCGTTCAAACCAATTTTCAATGAAAGTTTGCATAATAATGTACATCATATATTTTTTTTAGATTTATCGTTCTCTTATTTTAGAAGTTACAGGGGGGGGGACCAACTTTTTACCACTTTGGAAGTGTCTCTCGCGCAAACTATTCAGTTTAGAAAAAAATGATATAAGAAACCTTATTATCATTTTAAAAGACCTATCCATAGATACCCCACACGTAAGGATTGGATGAAAAAAATTATTTTGAGTTTCAGTTCTAAGTATGGAGAGCCCCCAAAATTTATTATTATTTTTCTATTTTTGTATGAAAATCTTAATGCGGTTCACAGAATACATCTACTTACTAATTTTCAACAGTATAGCTCTTATAGTTCCGGTAAAAAGTGGCTGTGACATACGGACGGACAGACAGACAGACAGACAGACATGACGAATCTATAAGGGTTCCGTTTTTTGCCATTTGGCTACGGAACCCTAAAAATGGGTTATAAAGATTGAGTGTTAATTGTATAATGTCCATGCAATCAAATTTTGTAAATAATATTATTCTGAAATCTCGGACTTTGCACTACAGTCGATATTTCTTTGCGATGAGCCTTGAGTAGGAAGTCATCTTGAACTTGAAGAAAGGGGCGCCGGGCGTATGTATTCTTTCCTTATAGGTCGAACACATAATGCGATGTCTATGGTGTTTAAAATGTTCGTGTGTACAAAGGTAATGGGCGACGGTTATCATCACTTACCAACAAGTTACTCGTATGCTCCATATTTATTTTAAAAAAATGAGCGTTCGATAATACAACAAAACCGCCGCTAACTAAAGGAACCAAATAATGAAACCAAGTGATGACGAGTAAATAGTCATCGAAAATCTTCTAAGATCGTCCAATTTAGAGTATTGACCAACATACATATTTCTTGAAGCAATTACACGGGTAACGCATAATCACGTCTATGTAACTTTTTAGTTATTTCATGTAATTTAGTGTTAACTGTCAAAAATTATGCCAAACTTGATAACATTAAAGCGATTGCATAAAAGTGTACTGTAAACAGAATTTTGAAACATTACCCACGTACTGTGTTTTAACAGAGATAAATATGACAGCTGCTCTGATTGCTAAATACTTTAGAATAGTATCGTTTATAACCATGACGTGTTTTGTTTTTCAGATGTCCCTGATTCGGGATATTGTTATGTTCCTATGCGGAATCCTCATGATAGATGTGGGCTTAGCTCAAGTCTTATCTATCGGTTCTTGCCCGAAAGTAAACGTTACACAAAACTTTCAAGTAAATCAGGTAATCTTATTTGCTTTTTATTTTGAACACATAAAACAGAGTACAAATATTCTTGTCATATTTGAATAAAGACTACAGTTAATTTGGAAATTTTTTCTTTCTTTGCTGAATGAACACCAAAAAATATCTTAATCCGAAGTTAATGAAGTATCAGCTTTCATATGTCCTACTTACATATTATAAATACATTCATACTTGAAACCAAGTTATCGTTATAATGACGGGCATTGGTTTAATAAAAGTGATTATCATTTGCCTAATGAGAATGTAAGATCACAAACCCGTGGTGTCTTTGGAAACGACGACACTTATTTTGCTTGACGATCATGGGCTTGTTCTTGTAGCACTAAACCAACAGGGCTAAGGGAATAGCTTTAATAACAATTATATTTATTAATGTTATAATGGATATTTTCAGTATCTGGGCAAATGGTACGAATATGAAAAGTACTTCGCAATCTTCGAGCTGGGCGGGAAATGTGTGACGGCGGACTACACAGATGACGGGAATGGAGTCGTCGGAGTTACAAACCGGATGATCAACACCTTGTTAGTATTTTTATTAAAATAATATTATCCGTCTATCAGAGTTACAATTGTGGTTACAATAAACGAGCTGTCAAAAGTATATTAGAACTAGCGGTCGCCCTCGCGATTTCACCCGCGCGTAATTTCCTTTTTCAACTATCCCTCCCTTCCCCCATATTTCCGGGATAAAGAGTGTCCTATGTTAATCTCCTGGTTCTAAGCTGCCTCTCCACCAATTTTCAGCCAAATCGGTTCATCCCTGCACACCACTTTCTTTTATTATATAGATTTAGATTCTTATTTGTCAAAAGTAAGAACTGTTGACAGTTTTTACTTCATTCTATAACGTCGTCTATTGTATAATACCCATAAGTAATATTTTGACTCTTCTGTAGATACGAAGTTTAGTAAAAAGGTCCCATTTAAATATTTGGATACGGAACCCTAGAAATCATTTCAAAATTTAGGCTTCTACAAAATACACTTGTTACACACATTCCTATAAAAGGTATAAATTAGTCACGCTCCATACCTATCAATTGTCCTCTAGTTGAAGTATTTTCTGGGAAAGATATATAGCAAATAGATAAGATACCTATTCAAGATTGCACAATGTGAAATGCCAGTATTCGTAAATAAAGGATATTTGTAGGTACAACATATTTCAATGATAATTTATATTAAAACACATTTCTTACAAAACAGGTTCATGACCAGGAATAGGGAACATGCGTTTCAAAGTAGTGAAGACATTTTTTAGAAAATACAGACACTTTTATTTCACTTTATCTTAACTAATTGTAACCATTACAATGTATTGTCGACATATATTATATTATTAGCATAGTGTTTACATATGCATGACTTTTTAATGACTTAAAATAATCATTTAGATTCTATAGTCGAAAAATAAGTTAGGGGTATGAAGATTTTTGTCTGGAGACTGGCTTACCTACTAGTCCCGCCATTTGACCTCAATCATAAGCATGTTCTCAATCCACAGAAAAGGCAATGAGCAGACCTCAATCAAGGGCACGGCCCGTCTCACCAGCCAGACTGAGGGGAAGCTGGAGGTGCAGTTCCCATCTGCGCCGCTCCCAGCCCCCTACTGGATCCTGGACACAGACTACACGTCATACGCTGTCATCTGGAGCTGCACAGATATCAAATTAATAAATTTGAGTAAGTGTTTTAGGATACTTCCCTAGTTTAGAACTGATAAGAAACCTGGAAACGATAGGCAAAGAAAATTTGTGTAACACGCCAGACCAATTCTTCTAAATTAAACTTAAATATTTGGGACTTTAGATTAATAGTATAAAAACATCAAACTACTATCCGATTCATATGCTATTAGGATAATACCTTTGTCCGTAACGTTAGAGCAACCAATATTAGCAACATTACCTATTTATCGGTGCGTTCATCACTGTCGCGTCACGCAACATCAAAAGGTCTTATCCATTTCATTCAATAGCATTTGAACCAGATAGAACGGAAAAGAAAAACGAAAACCTTTAATATTTTTTTTATGTCCTACCTAGCCTGTACTTACAGAACTTCAAATAGGGCTACCACCATATAATACAATTCTTAATTGCATTATGGTTCTTGAAGTTACGATTGAAGGTATACCTATATTGTTGGAAGGCGAAGAACCGGCAGCAAATTCCACTTCTTTATGGTTCGACGAAGACAGGAGTTGCCAAACTTTTTGGTACGCTTGGCTAACTGGAATGTATGTTCGTATAAACGATGTATAGCCTGGCCAAGAAAATAAAAAACCTGCTCTTGAGGCGCCACATTATCTGTAGTTATAGTAACACTTGGTTGCTATGGTTATACTCACAATAACTCACAATCCTACTAATCCTACTTATAATATTATAAATGTGAAAGTCTGGATGTTTGGATGTTTGGATGTTTGTTCCTCAATCACGCCTAAAAGGCTGAACGGATCTAGATGAAATTTGGCACACGTATAGTTTATAACCCGGATTAGGACACAGGTTATAAAATTCCTACGGGAAACGTCTCATTCCCGCGGGAATACCAATTTGAAACTACTGAACCGATTTGAATAATTCTTTCACTGTTGGAAGGCTACACTATCCCCGGTGAACATAGGGTAGTTTTGATCCCGGAAATGTGGGATATTTGAAAAAAGAGATTACGCGCGCGGGTGAAACCGCGGGCGGAAGGCTAGTATCCAATAATAACAAGGCACGGTTGACAATTGACATCACACTTTGACAGATAGCAATAATGAATGACGTCTTATTGAAATGCATGGTGTGTTCTTTTCAGGTTTCTCCTGGATCCTGACGAGAGAGCGAAACCCCCCACAATCTGTGCTGCAAAATGCATATGCGGCAGTCGACAGAAACGGTATCAACAGGAGGCCCTACATGAAAACAGACCAATCCGGCTGTGACAATAATTAATGCACGATAAGGCGCTTACGAAACAACATACTTTAAGTATTTTAGGAATTAAATGTTGCGACCTCTACTCGTATATACCTACGATGTACCAAACATGTATTTAACTTGGAGGAAGATTTTCGTCTTTAAGTTGGACATTATATTCTAAATATTCAACAGATCTCTGTTTTTTTTAGGAAAAACAATGACGGAAGTTCTTAATACCATGGAAACTTTACTTGCTTGAGTTAGAGGGTGTCTTGTGATGATTACCTAAATTTTATAAAAGACGATAAGGCTGTTTAGTCCCGCAGACCGCGCTTATGGTTTTTAAAAGCCACCTGAGACATAAAAAATCGCTTGAATAACATTGAATAATCGATAATAAAATCGATAGATAATACCTCAAGTTATCTATGAACTTCATTTTGGTAAATGACTCATAAATAACAAACCACTTATTTTAAGAATAAAACATAGGAAAGAAGATAAAATGACACAAAAATAAATGTAACTTTGTGAATTTATTCTATCGAGTCAACTTTATCAAATCGTGTTTCCATTGGTTATATTCCACAGAGTAAAGCCTCAACAATATTTCATAATTTTCGCAGATTTTAATTTCACTGTTAATTACTTCAAAAATTATTTCAAAGAAAGATCGTGTTTGTGCAGATTTTTCACTACCACCTAGCCTTAAATATGCGTAACTGAAGTACTAAAGACTAATGTAATTTAATTGACCATTACTTTTTGGGCAATGTCAACAGGAAATAATTGAAAAAATATAAACTGTTTTTGTTTTTTTTAAGCCGCTAGTACTTATAACTATTACCGCGGGATTTATAATGGTATACTAATTATTCTATGACTTTATATAGGTACCTACTTGCTTCTAGGTCCATCTAGCTTCCCTGTTTACTCGTATGTATAATATGTCACTTAAACAATATCAATTAGAAAAACGCATTTAGTGCTTCTGGTCAAGTATCTTAATATAATATTGTATATTGGACAACAATGAACCAATAACAGTTAATTTTCTAAATCATTTAAATTGTTCAACGCAAACAATTTTTTTTTAATAAGTATCACAACATTGTGAGCCCAAAGCTTTGGAAACAGTGGTTCCTAAAGGTTTCCAAAATATCAGATAAAAATATGATGATAGATGATGTCTTCTTATTTTGAAATTAAGACAGCATTTAAGTTATTTAAAAGATAGATTATCATGACCTTATCTTTCAGTGGTGAAACTTACCCTTATTGAAATAAATAGAGTACACGGCCGCAGGTCTAGCTAGCCTGCGGTTAAGGCGCATTAACTCATTCTCCTCCAAAAAAAAATAAGAAAGGGAACGAAGACTATAATGTTTTATCACTTGACAATGAAAAGTGTTTTAATAAGTAAATAAATCATTTTCAATCTGTAGTAAAACTAATTATCACCTGTTCGGACCACCCGCAGAAGGAATGATTTTGAAGTTGGTGTTCGATAATTAACATTTAGGTATAATCAACATTTGCAATTACCTATAAGAGCTAAGTGCCAAATGATGCAAAGACATGAATTGAATTTAAAAATGTTATATTTTCTTAAGTTTATCTTCGTTAATAATAAAATGTAAATAAACTAATTCTTGTTTTGACTTGTTCAGAGACATTATGCCACTATGTATCACCCCACTACTCACTAAACTCCCCCTTCCCCTTTTCACCCGATTAGGACGAGCTAGTGCTGAAAGGACAAAAGTCAAATCAGACACAGGACGAAACAGTCTTAGGGATTATAATAATAACATAAGTAGGTATTTCATAACAAAACTTATTTAATTTTATTAACCAGATGTAAGAAAGATAAAGAACTATATAGCCCACGGCAACACTTTAATATCAGCGACTATCTACAACTTAAATAAATTAAAGCCTTCAGTAATTTACAAAACCACGCAAAACTTTACAATATTCAAAAATATACATTCGCGTTTTTTATTTATTTCGGGTGAGATTGTGGTCAAATGCCTACTTTAAATAAACAAAACAAAGCCTACACTACCTACTCTTTTAAATTATAAAGTAAAATTTTTAGCTTTTTGTACCAATGATATGATAATGACTTATTTTATTAGAAAACATGTTTAAATAATTTCTGCAATCACTAATCACGGAAAATAACAGTATTAGCATATATGAAATCTATAAAATTTGTGCAGTGTTGAACAATAAAGTACTTATCAAAGTGAGGGAAGGCAATTAATTGAAGTCTGAATATCTTTATGCAGTTGATTTGCACTTCTTGAATTTGGTGACGTCAATAATTGCCAGTGGCCTTATTTCGCAAAATAGGCCAGTCATTAAAGCCTCAAACCCGGAAGAAATTAGTAACACGGTAAAATTTTGAGGGGTTTTTAAGGAAGGTGAAATAACTTACCGAGTGATTTTGCAGCGCTCTGGGGTGTACGGAAAGGGTTGAAAAAGGGTGAAAATGGTTTTTTGTTAATAACATTGTCAAAAAAATTAGTAACACGCTGCAAATTTAGAATTAGGTTGTTCTTACCGTTTTGTAACGTGTATTAAATTTGCAGCGTTTTGCATTGTACGGAACATTGTTTATTATTAAAAAACATTAAAATTTGTTAATAACAAGGGTAAAAAATTAGTAACACGCTGCAAATTTGGAATTAGGTTGTTCTTACCAATTCGTAACCTCCATTAATTTTGCAGTGTTTTGCAACATACGGAACATTGTTTATAACTAAAAAACAATGAAATTTGTTAATAACAAGGGTAGAAAAAATTAGTAACTCGCTGTAAATTTGGAATTACCTTGTTTACAGCATTTTATAGTAACTATTAAGTTTGCAGTGTTTTGCAACAAACGGAACATTGTTTAATACTATATAAACAAATATTTCATTTAGTAACAATGGTCAAACAGTCAGTAAAGAGTTGAAATGTGGAAAAATGTTGTGAGCGCTATTCTGAAACATTTTTCATCTTTGCATAATGAATATTTTACATTAACAATAATATGGAACAATAAACAAAGTATGTTAAACATACTTTTTGTGAAGAAAATTGATGAGATCAATGAAATATTATTTTTATTGCTAAATGAAACTTTGTAATATGAAATTATCATTTTGGTTATTGAAAATTAGAGTCCGACCGAAAGTGTTTTTCCGGCCGAAACCGAAACCGAATGTTCGGTCGTGGCTTCAGTTTCGGCCGAAACCGAAACTCACGTGGTCAAGTATAAAATTACTTAGAATACTGAAATTTGGTGCATTTTACCCATTATTCTGTATTAATTAGGACATGAAATAGAAACACAGTATATTCATTTTGTTGTAATCGTTTATTTATTTTGATATAATAATATTAATATTATATTTATTATTTTTTCAAGTTAAGTTTTCAAAGCAAAATGTTTATAAGCTATCAATAATCGAGTCACTAATTGTTATTCTTTAACGCACTGACTAGAATTTCATATTTCGGACATTTGCGAATGCGAATATCCAATTTTTTTTATTTGGCACCATTTGTCCTAGGCTTGGTGACCTTGGCGGCAGTCCCGCACAAACGAACGTTTTCATTTTCATTTCATTACTTTATTTATTTATATAAACTTTAATGCACACTCAAGAGTACATAAGGCCAACCTAATGCCAAATGGTATTCTCTGCCGGTCAACCTTTGGGCCAAGCAGAAAAAAAAATACTTTGTTTTCTGTCCGTCCGTCTGTCTAGGCCCTTTTTCTCAGAAACGCTTAGAGGTATCAAGCTGAATTTTTTAGCGAATACTCGGGTCTTTTGTCCACTGAAGGTGTAAAAAAATCAGTTCTAAGCCAACGTAGTCAAAAGATACAGCCGTTTATGAAGTAAATTTCCGCAAATTTTCAAAACTTGCTAGAGAATCCTAACAAACAGGGTACTCCGTGAACTCAGAATCTTGAAATTTGGTACGAAGTAACGTTCGAAGCATAGATTACGGACAAATTTCTAAAAATGTTTAGTTACATCACATATACTAACAGGTTTGTACGGAACCCTCAAAGTCCAAGTACCAAGAAATTCTTTTACACGTCATAAACTTTTTTTCCTACCAGCACTTAAACGTGAATCGCCTGTTGAGAAGAAGTACCGCAAGAAACTCAACAGTTTTGTTGGCCTTTTTTAAAATTATTTTGCGTTTTACAATGTTAACTTCATCTTTGTCTTAATAATAATATAATGTCAACTAATGTCAACTTAATAATATAATAAGTACAATAAATAAATAAGCATATGAGTAGATCTGCAGAGAAGCAAATGTTTCATATCCACAAAGTCTTGTCATTTAAGTAATCTTCTATTTTAAAGTAACCTTTCCTCATAACTACTCGTAAGGTAATCTTTAATTTTGAATTTAAATTTATTTAAAGCTAATTCTACAAGACTTTGTGGTACTTTGTTAAATAGTTTAATGCTCAGTCCAACAAATGACTTTCCTGTTTTTTGAAGCCGGACATTTGGAACGGCAAGTCTGTGCTTATTCCTTGGGTTAAATTTGTGACAGTCGGATTTTTTTAGAAAATTATTCTAATTCTTCCGAACATACATTAAACAACCTCTGTTGCCGACGCTGGCCGCTATTAAAAGGAGTCAATGTATACTTTATATTTTCTTCTTTATTGATTGACATTGACAGATGAAGAATATAATTTGGAGAAAAAGCCGTGTTTTAATGGAATAATTTGGTCCGCAACAAATTTTGGTGTCAGAAGTTTGTAATAAATTCGAAAACATGCCCACAACCCGAGCTATGGCCCAAGAAACGACAGAGTTTGGTGCTCGCGAGGACGCTGACCGTGAAAACGGTGCGACCGCCGGTGCCCCAGCACCCGCACCGTCCAGCGCCCCTCGCCCCGAGACCCCGGACCCGTCCACCATAGCAGGGGCATCCAAGCGCAGCACGCGTAATATATCTCACAACGCGCAACGTCTCGCCGCTCAACTGCGCCATGCGGCCCGCGTAGCCAAAATAGAAGCCGAGTTGGAGAGAGCTGCCACCGAGCGCGAGAGGGCTGCCGCCGCCGAGCGCGAGAGGGCTGCCACCGAGCGCGAGAGGGCTACCGCCGAGCAGGAGAAACGGCTTTTGGATTTAGAACTCCAGGTGGAGCTTGCCGCAATCGCGAGCGGCTCCTCCCGCTCCAAAACTAAATACGTCCAAAACTGGTCCGAAGTCAGGGCCGCCTCGCAACCTGACGGTGACGGAGGTGCACAACGAGTTCCTGACCACATGGTAGGCGCCGCTGGAGTGCGCGCACCTCGTGCAGTACGACACGATCAAGTACTGCACCGACGCGCAGTGGAAGACGCTCAACCGAGGACAGATACGCCCAGAGGAGACCAGCTACCTGTTAAAAATGCGCCGCTGCGGCTCACCGCCGCGTCGCCGCTGAATGCGCCGCTGCGGCCCGCCGCCGTGTCGCCGCTGTTCCGAGCGGTCTCGCCGGCGCTGGCGCTGCACTGGCCGCCGTGGTCCCCTTGGCCTCATTGGGCGGCCGCCTGGACTTCGTTGTCGCCGCTGCACGTGTTCAACCTGAGCTCGGTGCCGTTCCCGAACGCCGCAAACGGCTCGTTCCCGACGCCTTCGGCACCGTTCCGGCTGCGCGCGCTGCGCCTCGAGCCGTCCCCGCGTGTCGGCGCGCCACTGCCTCGCGCGCGTTACCTGTCGCGCCACGCCCGACTCCCCACCGCCATTGACCCGCCGCCGCCGCCGCACGTGGCCTCGCCGGAGAGTCGCAGCTCTCCTCCAGCGGTTTCGGCAGCAAGAAAGCGTCATCGTCGCAGCAAAACCGCAGCAGCCGCACCGGCAGCCTGGCGGAGTGGCGGCCGCCGCCGTACCGACCGCCACCGCCGGTGCCTCCGCCGCGGCCGGGCTCAAGCGAGACGGTGGACGCGGGCTCGGTGGACGTACACTACGAGTGGGACCGAGCCACGCGCGCGCCCACGCCGTCGACGCCGGAGCGACCGCGTGCCCGCCCGTCGCCTGACGACGTGGAGGCCAGCGTGCGCGCCATGGAGGAGGAGTTCCGCAAGCGGCGGGCGCTGCGCCGGCGCTCGACGAAGCTGCTGTCGGCGCCGCCGCCGTTATCTCCGTTGGTTACCTTCGCGCCGTCGCCACTATCCGCCGAGACCGCCTGCTGACCTGTGCCTGCGCCTACTTGCCGATTTAAAACGGGCAACTTAATATTAATTTAAGTCTACGCCAGCCGGTTCGAAGGTTGGCTGTGGTGGCTCCATCAGCGCCACGCGTCGGCTTCCTAACATGTGCGTTGCACGGGGGGGGGGGGGCATGTTGCCGACGCTGGCCGTTATTAAAAGGAGTCTATGTATGTATACTTTATATTTTCTTCTTTATTGATTGACATTGACAGATGAAGAATATAATTTGGAGAAAAAGCCGTGTTTTAATGGAATAATTTTGTCCGCAACAACCTCGGTGCGGGAGTCCGACTCATACTTGGCCGGTTTTTTTTTCCGAGAGTCGGGTTAATACGAACGCATCCGATTTGTGTTTTAGTAAATATAACAAGTGAATTTTGAGGTAGAAAGCACAATAATTAATGGATTTTGCTTTTAAAATTACCATGCGCGGTCCTTAATTAATTAAGGACCGCGAACGACAATTCCCGAACAGGGCCGCCCGCCAGCGTCCGCCAAATCGTTGCCGCGAGAAACAAAATAAGGCGAGAACTAAAGTTAGACAAAATCCGGAATCGGTTTCGGTTTCGGCAAAAGTTTCGGCCAATTTTGGCCGAAACCGAAACTGCCGCCGAAACTTGATTTTTGGCCGAAACTCGGCCGAAACCGAAACCGAAATTTCGGTCGGACACTATTGAAAATTGATAATTTTCAATAATTTTTACCCTTGTTATTAACAAATATTTTAATTGTTTTTTAGTTATAAACAATGTTCCGTTTGTTGCAAAATGCTGCAAATTTAATAAAAGTTTTGAAACGGTAAAAACAACTTAATTCTGAATTTGCAGCGTGTTACTAATATTTTTCACCCTTGTTATAAAAAAATTTCATTACTTTTTAATAATAAACAATGTTAAATTTGTTGCACAACCCTGAAAATTAAATGTACGGTATAAAACGGTAAAAACAACTTAAATATAAATTTGCAGCGTGTTATTACTTTTTTTACCTTTGTTATTAACAAATTCCATTGTTGTTTAGTTATAAACAATGTTCCGTTTGTTGCAAGACGCTGCAAATTTAATAGACGTTACGAATTGGTAAGAACAACCTAATTCCAAATTTGCAGCGTGTTACTAATTTTTTTACCCTTGTTATTAACAAATTTAAATGTTTTTTAATAATAAACAATGTTCCGTACATTGCAAAACGCTGCAAATTTAATACACGTTACAAAACGGTAAGAACAACCTTATTCTAAATTTGCAGCGTGTTACTAATTTTTTTGACAATGTTATTAACAAAAAACACTTTTCACCCCTTTTCAACCCTTTCCGTACACCCGTCCGAGACAGAGCGCTGCAAAATCACACGGTATGTTATTTTACCTTTCTTAATAATCCCTCAAAATTTTAGCGAGTTACTCCTTACTTCCGGGTTTGAGGCTTTAATGACTGGCCTAAAAACAACATGGCGGAATATCAAGTGTCTTTGCCACAGATAACGTGAAAAGATGTGAATTAATATTTTCAGAGTTTTGCTAATAATCTAAGGTCGATCATCCAATAATATTTTCAACAGCATAATATTAACAAAATATGATGTGATGTGAGTACAATTATGACGTTCAAATTGTTTCATATTTTCATTATTGAAACTATAAGTTACTTATGTCGAACCTAAACAGTAACAGAAAATTTATAAACATTTGAAGCTAACTTTATTCTAGAGTGAATTAAATACACCATCAACTAAAAAAAAATTTGGAATATTCAGCTTTCATTTCTACGTTAAACTGGAAGCTGTGTCAAAGAGATGACCATTCGATCTTAAAGTTGGTGTGTATATTTATATTATAAAAGACGAGACACGAGACTTAAAACAACAATTGAAATCCCTCTTTGGACTATATGCTTATACTTGAAAAATTTATGTTTTTTTTTTGGAAAGCAGTATCAAAACTATCAACATCACTTTAGCTAGCAAATGCATCATAAAAAGAGTATAAAAACGTAATCGTGTGTATAATTACTGGTTAAAATTACGTCGTTTCTTTTATGTCTTAAAAATAAAATTAACTAGAAGAAATTAGCGTGCATTTTACTAACAAAGCACTAGAAACAAGTTTAGTACATAATACATTTGTACAGAATCAACACTATTTTTACAAAGAAAATGGAGCAAACATTACAAAAGGCGAGAACGTCGAGGTAGCCTAGTGTCGAAAGAGACCAGAAACCGAGAACAGAGATAGTCACAAGAAACTAGCGAGATACTGGATAGTTATTTTTTATAATGGCAAAATTGAAACAAATGGAAATAATATTAACAACATTATTTATTCTCTTATAGTGTCAACAGTTTTCTATGTCAATATAATATACTTCACTAATACATATTATTGGATTCAAACAGACCGTTCCCAAACGGCGGCACACGCATACGTATGATCTAAATAATATGCATTATCAGTATTATCACTTCATTTGACTAAATCAATGTGAATGGGTATGTAACTCTGGTCTCAGTATTTCGTCTCTATTGTGGTTCCTCCCATTTTTAAACACGTAAAATACATCTTTTTTCTTCTGTACTACTACAAAGAAATCCCTAAATATTTTTTTTATACCACTTCACCCACCTGATGGTAAGCGGCCACTGCGGCCTATTCCATTGAGGGAAATTTCACCAACGTCGTTTAATGTGCTGCCAGACTGTAGGCTCATCTGATCTTCGAGCCTTCGATTTCAAGTGTACTGGCTCCCACAATAATGTTATTAAATTAAATAAAAAGCTACAATATTCATGAGAGGTGGATTTAAGCAGTCGTATACCCCAACCTGGACACAATTGTCCAGGTTTGAAGTCCCTACGTGGGTGTGCTGTCGTCGGAATGCCAACTTTTCCGGTTCTCGTTGATTGCCTCTGCGTAGGTTGGCGGTGGGGGAATGTTGTCGCTCTTGGTCTTCCCTGGGAGTTTGGTGGGGACGGCCTGCCGGTCTTCCTCCGGTTCTTCGGGGATAGAGTCTCTCCGACGGGTGTCGTACTCGGAGAGAGCTGGTTGGGAGATGTTGTTCCGTTGTGTTAGACCGACTAGTGCTAACTTTGGCGCGCTGTGGGCTTGCTGGAATAAGAAAAGGAGTGGATCAATAGCCGTAAGGCCATAAAATTTGCATTTTATACTACTAATTAATATAATGAATTCGATTAGAGCTCTAATATTTTTTCGCTTTTACATTCTTTATACCAGAAATAATATTATAACATAATCGGTTCCGTAGGCATAGGTTCTGCAGTCTACGGTACCTACCGATTTCAAAAACTGCACATAATTTTACTTTTTTTATAAACAAATAAATTTGTTTTATGTAGTCGACAATTTTATTTGCTGCAGTAAAAAAGGCTTTGTCAAGATTGCCCCAATCATAAAGTGCAAACAAGTAAAACACTCAAAAAAAGCTTTGCACGACCCGGAAATCGAACCTTGAGAACACACCCAAGTGCCCAAGCTTACAGACGAGGCATACTACGAGTATTTTTAAATATGTATTTATATACGTATTGACTAGATGTTTTTGCACGTACATGTAGCAAAACTTTAATTAAATATATTTGTGCTACACTTCGAACATGATACAATAATCCCCGTCATAAATCAGCACAAACGTCATAATCTTTCAGATACAGTGCGTAAATAAACGGCAAAAGAAATTACAAGCTGGTTTTATATTATTTGCAACATGAGCTGTTTAAATATTCACTATAAATAGTTCTTAAGACTAGGATTCGATAAAAGGAATTTGAACTAATGTTATGCGCCTGGGCAAGGGCATGGGATATCATCAATGAAGAAAAGTAAAAATCTGTCTGTAATCATTGTCTGGCATACAAAGGAGGTACAAGCTATACTCCTACTTAATTGGGGGCCAGACGGCCCTTTGTGGAAAATGTCCCATGACATATATTGGATTGATGTCAAATGCATTGTAATTTGTCTTTGCTACATAGAAACTGGGTTAATCTATGTTCGAAAAATAAATTGTTTCTGAGCCAGGAATGAAACCCAGTAGGTAGCCCTATGTACTTACTTTACTTGGGTATACAAACAACAATCAAACTCGAGTACCTATGTATGTAAATTATATTAGTTCCGCTACTCGCCGCAGTGTGGCGCCACTAAAATTACATTAGAATTACTTTTTCTCTGCCAGCCCTATTTATTAGATAGTAGCGTTTATAAATATAAAATATCGTATTCATCAAAAGTTTTACGGTAAATCGTTTCTTCTACACTACATATCTGCCTGTGAAAATCACGTCGATATTTTTTTTAGCCTTTTTGAAGATTACCCGAAACTACGACCCGAAACAAACAGAGAGACAGACAAACACACATTTTAATACACAATCTTTTTTATGTACCTACTTTGCGTAACTTACCTTCTGCTTTCGAATTTTTATAGTAAAACGTCCATTAGGTACACCACACTTATCTCGCACTTCCATACGATTAATATTAAAGATGAATGCCTTTGCTCTGCAGTGGGCCTTAACGTCCCATAGGGTGGCGCTTACTTACTAAATGTGTAGATGACAGACCTCTGGCGCATAGGGCAGGGTCACTATTTAAAGCGCCATTGGGCCATAAAGAAAGTTCTGGCATCAAAAGTTAACCAGAACGAATATTCACCTTATAGTGGTTTGTATGTCTGTTAGAAAAGGATAGCACTGGATTCGATATGTGCCCCTTCGCGTTTTGGTGGTTGATCTCCAAAGCTGAGCGAAGCAGGTGTATCTTCGAAGCCGACCCTTCGTAGTTGCTGCCGCGGCGTTGAGCGTTGCTTCCACTTCTACTTCTTGGCTCGTTTATGTCGCCTTGGGAGAACTGGAATAGAGTGGTTAAAATCATGGTGACATAAAATTAACGAGAGATTTACGTTGTCTTTTATTGCGGTAGAAGACCACCTGACAAAAAGAGCACTCGAATTTATATTCTTCAGTCAGTCAGTCAGTATAGTCAGTTGCTTCCGCACGCATACGGCTGAGGTGGATACATAGAGGATAAATAACAGTAATAATTTCCTTCTACCGGAGTTTTCGGCTACAGCAGACAATCTTTACTTTACAATTACCCAAATAACTAATGCAGTGCACATGTCGATGACGTGCAAGCACAGGTGCAGTCTCATAACACGGTGGACAGCCATCTGACACGACTACAAAGAGATCAGGCGCAGGACCAAAGACTTTACGTGTTTTCCGAATCACCGAGGTGTCCTTCACCCCTAACTTCCAGATTCGTGATTGTGATTGAGTATTTTCTAACTAAATGTAAGTATCTAGAAAAAAATTAAGCTATTGAACTAGTCTACGTAAAAGATTTTAAGTAAGTAAGTAAAAGAAGGTCTGGCTGTGTTCCGGCAATATTAATGTGAGAGCTAGTACACTTAAATTAACGGCTCGAATATCAGATGAGTCTACAGTCTGGCAGCACATTGAAGGACGTTTTTAGTTGAAGCGTCCCTCAATGGAATAGGCCGCAGTAGCCGCTTATGGCTTACCATCAGGTGGGCTGCGTGCCCGTCTGCCACTGACCTAGTATAAAAAAATAATCATCGTCTTACCCGGGACCGTGAGCCCCTCGGTAAAGAGTGCAGGGATCCCAGCGGGTTGAACCGGGTGATCATGTGCAGTCGCTCCAATGATATCATGGTCTCAGCATCCTTGCGTAGCGGTTCACCATTCAACTTGTCTCCTTCGCCGCTTTCTAAGGGAAAATAATTAAAATTTTGACAAGCCAACTTCTTTTAAAATTTTAATTAATATATTTTTTTCCAACGGCAATACTCGTGATTCTCAGACACTGGCCTTGACTCCATTTAACGAGACAACGGAAGTCACAGGAAGAGTTCTCAACGATTAGCATATCTAATAAAATATTTATTTATTTAAAGAAATTAGCTCTAACTGATGATTTGAATTTGAAAGTACTTACCTGTATCCTGTTCACACGTGTCCTCCATCGCATCGTTCATGTTGATCTTCCTCAGCCAGAAGTAGTGGAGGAGTCCGTAGAGCACTCCGCCGAGGAAAGCGATGAGGCCCATGTATCGGAACGCCTCCCGAGTTCCCAAAGAGGCTATGAGGAGGCCGCCTCCGAAGCTGCCGCTGCCTCTTCCTAAAGAGGTGTGCACAGTATTAATGTGTTGCTGAAATCGTGTATTAAGGGTTGGCCATCTGCCGAGTAAACGTCGTGCGGTCGTTCACGCACTCTCTTTTTCGCTCTAAGTGATAGAAAATATTAGATAGGGAAGAAGATTTGGTGCAGCCAGGTGAGGTTCAACTCTTCTGGTAAAGTACAGGGGTGGTGGGCCCGTCAATCGCACAGTGTATTATGAACCCCATTTTTGTTGCATGTGCTTTTTTTTCCAGAAATTGAAAGTTTTTGTCATTTTAAGCACACTAGTAAAACTCCGGCATTGATATGCCGAATAGTTTTTGAGAAAAAAAAATTCAAAGTTAGCGTATATCCGGGTCCGGAAAACCACAAAATTAAATATTGCGACAAAATTAAAATATATTTCTAAATTTTGATT
The DNA here is from genome assembly GCA_949319885.1 of Mecyna flavalis. NCBI lineage: Eukaryota > Metazoa > Arthropoda > Insecta > Lepidoptera > Crambidae > Mecyna > Mecyna flavalis. The sequence continues at coordinate 18,214,588 of OX439426.1, forward strand.
GCGTCTATCAAACAGACATAAAATACCAGATATATCTGCAAAATTGGGTCCTTCTACCTGCAATGCATAATGAAATATAAAATATTTTGTAATTTTTCTTTATAATTTTTTTACTCCTCCATAACGCTGTATTAGCAGATGATTCGTAGATAAATCGAAACCTTGGAAAGACCACTACCCATGGTATTTATTTCGTATGCTTATTCAGCGTTATGTAAAAATAATCAGTAATTTTAGTTTTTTTCCAGGGTTGTCACCTTCCTATATCCGGATATTAATATTTTTTTCAAAGCAAGAATCAAATTAATTTATTGAGTTTAGCCTTATACAAGCACATATGAACGTCAAATTATACATGTTATAAAATAAAATAAATTAAATATGTCAAGCAAGAATGTCACTAATGTCACTATTTAATAATAATCATGAATATGATTCGTGGAGATTCACTGGAGGGTAGGCGATGGGTCCACGCGTCCTTTAGTTTTAAATCTTTTTATTTGTGATCTAGTGCAGTTTGGTGTTGAAAAGTGGTGTGATTTTCATTCAGTAAAGTGTAACGAAGTGTCATAAATAAGAAAATTGAAACAAATTGACTGAATGGACGGGTATTGCGTGTAGTGTGTCTCATCGGTAGATGAGACGCTCTTACCGCAATGGCGTCCGTTCCCCCGTGACCTTGAGAGTATCCTCCAGTGTTTCCATGAAGCGTTAAAACATCATAACACCAGTGTTTTAACGCAAATAGAAACTCCCTCCTTTACTTGACATTGGCAGAATCACCGCGCCGCAAACAGGCGCGGGATAGTCCATTAAAAAAAAAATGATTCGTGGACTCCTTCCCATGTCACACATAGCATTTCATCGAAATAGCGACAAACAGTACATTAAAATCTATTCGAGTCAATATTAATGGATTTGGATTAAACTGTCACTATTTGCTATGTGAAACAATACATAAACCAATTAAAATATAATCATCGCTAGCGCTCTTTTTGGTTTAGAGAAATAAATATACAAATACGCGTACATACAGACTACATACAAAGATATATACATACATGTGTAAAAACATTATTAATAACCTCCTTTAAATGAAGTCGGTTAAAAATCAAGATTGAAAAGAAGTAGGAATGAGAAATTAATATCCCGAACGACAATTTTAAAATAAAATGATACTTATAAAAATATATTATGTCATGATCCGGATTCTAATCTCTAGTGACAACCCTAGTACCAAAATATCCGGATAAAAATTGAAATGCCCATTACTTGTACATAACGCTGAATTAGCATACGAAATAAATACCATGGGTAGTGGTCTTTCCAAGGTTTCGATTTATCTACGAATCATCTGCTAATACAGCGTTATGGAGGAGTAAAAAAATTATAAAGAAAAATTACAAAATATTTTATATTTCATTATGCATTGCAGGTAGAAGGACCCAATTTTGCAGATATATCTGGTATTTTATGTCTGTTTGATAGACGCAATCAAAATTTTGAAATATATTTTAATTTTGTCGCAATATTTAATTTTGTGGTTTTCCGTACCCGGATATACGCTAACTTTGAATTTTTTTTTCTCAAAAACTATTCGTCATATCAATGCCGGAGTTTTACTAGTGTGCTTAAAATGACAAAAACTTTCAATTTCTGGAAAAAAAAGCACATGCAACAAAAATGGGGTTCATAATACACTGTGAATCGTTACAACGCAGGCATTGATGTGTCCACTTTTCAAGTGGAAAGGGAAACCGGTAGATAGAGTTTAGTGGGTGGTGGGAAAAAGTTGTCCCTAGTCCCTATTACGGTATGTCTCGCTAGTCTACGGTTATGGCGCAGACTCCTACACCGCAAAAAAATGGTGAAATTCTAAATATGTATATTTTCTGTCCAAATCGAGACTTCTGGGTACTGCCAATATCCTGTTAAAACTATTGTACAAACACTAGACTATTAAGATGGTCATAATATTAATAAAAAAATATTTCCACAACAAATTGTGCTTTATCTCTCTGCAAAAACGTTGAAAAATTATATCTTTTCATCTCAGTAAAGAGGAAGCGTCCCAACCAACGCAATTCTTCCGCTAGCGGCGTATTTCACACGTTTATTACCCCTAGATTTAATTATTTACCACAATTGTGACGTAAATGTTATCGCAACGTATCAGATTACACTTAACGCCGAATAATCGCAATGTAAATAAATTATCACATTGTTTCGTATAGATTTCGAATGTTTGCGGATGGGGATTGTCGCGTAAGCCCTTTATCATTTGTAGCAAAATACATTGTTTAATATTATATTTACTCATATTGAAATATTTTAATGTCTTTTATAATTATGTTATATTTTTCTTTTGCTTCTTAAAAATATTAATTTATTTGAGTGATACAAACATTGATTTTACCTCGACATAGCCAGAAGGTAAAATAAAGAAAAAATATAGTCCAAAACTGTTGACCTACCAGGCAATCAACTGGCAATCGTTAAAAAACACATTTCGGATGCATGAATGAGCGGCTTGGAAAACTCTAATATCCAAGCGGTTAGTCACATGAAGACTAGTTCTACTTACCAAGACTGAAGTGAGCCATCCCCAAAACCCCTATTAAGGTAGCCAGTAAGCTCTTAGGAGCCAGCATGGCGCAGTATGTGGCTGCAGCCACCCACATTAGGTGCACTGATAGCGATTCCATAGCTTCAAATGGGAAACACCACCACGAGTTTCTGAAAGAGGAAATCAGTTCATGTAATCTGGCTTGGACAGTATCAAAATAAAACTACGTCAAATAAATTCTGTAATACGTATAAATGAAAAGTAATTGGAATCGAATAATTTGTATGGAAATCCTATTAGTTCTGCTCCTGCTACGATAGACGCGTTGGTGATAGTAAAATTCCCATTTATTCATTTCTCGATTCGAATTAAATTGTACTTTCTTGTCCGTACTGTTCAGTTAAAACCATTGTTGTTATTACACATTATTATACGAAACGTCAAGCAGTAACATGCTTGTACTACAAAATAAACATTAGCATGGTAAACTTCTGAGCGTGCTCACGCGTAAAATTATGGAATCACAGCCGTTTCTTTTAGAATCAATTTGCGTAAATAAAATGATACGGATAGCGCTCGAAAGCCATTTGGTTAATATTTATAATCATACTAATCTCCATGAAGAACGTGTTAATAAAAGCAAAGATAAGTAATTATGTCCGTAAGTATACATATTTCTCAGCAGAACAATACTCCCGAGGTTGCCCTACTCGGGTCCTCCCACTCGAACTGTGCTCATAAACTTGACAATGTTGTATCCTCGTAAATACATTAATTCCGCAAATGGACTTTTAATGCTAAAGGACAAAATAAATTCGCTAAAGGACGGGACAGACGGAGAGAATGCCGGATTTATTTGTTTATCTAGTTTACTCTGTTAGTTTTATAAATATGTACTTAATGTAGGTACTGATGTATGTTATTTTTTATACAACTTTAGCTATGACTTTTTACACAAGATTGAGACAGACAGATTCAGATTCAGAGAGGTGCAGTTTAGCATTGAACTGTATACAATTATACTAAATGGGCCTTAGAACATTGGCCAAAGACTTGCACGTGACCACATAGTCACGTGGTCACATGCAATGAAATGATAGAATTTAGTTTTTTTTTTATTCTTGCTTTCCAATTTCAATCAATATTTAAAAAAAAAAAACAAGGAATCGATCTAAACTTACTCAATAAACGAGTACCCGACGAGCCTGGCGGCGTGGGAGAAGAACGCGACGATGATGACGTTGACGTGCCCGATGCGCGCGGTGATAGCGTCCGCGCCGTACAGGAACGGGATGCTGCTCAGCGTGCCCACGGTCACGGTTATTCCTGGACCGAGGTGCAGTAATCACAAGGACTGATCGGATGATTCGCCCGTGGGAAGATACAGATTGCTAACTGATTGTACTAGCTTTAGTTGGACTACTTGAGGAAGATTGTTTTGATAATGTAGCTATTCATTGATGATTGGTTTAATGGCGTTGAGTGTTTTTGATTTTTGTGCTAAATGAATTCGAATCACAGCAGAGACCAACATGAAAGCAACTAATATTTGTTTAGATCTTTAAAAAAGTCTTCCACCCCAAGAAGCCAAAACAAGTTACTTATTTAAAAATTACATTAGTCGGATGATCGGTCGCTTCCATTTTTATGACGAGCCGATGCGTAAGATCCGTGACGACATTTCCGTTTAACTTTATAAAATCGTGGAAACTTTTACGATTCTACGAGTTAAGTATTCAGGCTACTTGCGATGAGATCAGATGAACACAATAATCGGCATTTGATGTAATTAGGAAAATAGGTAAAGTAATTATTAGTAAAAGTATGATTTTGAATTTAAAAATCCTTACCTAACAAGAAATTAGGTGCACCCAATTCCTTCAAATATATGAATAGATAAGATTCAATGAATCCCCAAAAATTGCCTAAAGCAAACAGGAAAAATATAAAAACAATGATGTGCGGCATCTTGATAATGTTGATCAAATCGCGTAGCAAGTTATCAGCTGGCAATTTCGCCCCAAGTGGCATCACCGCTACTGTTATTGCTGATATCAGAAGCAATACATCGTAGGTGTAGAATGCGGCCGAGTAGTCAGTATAACCTGCAATCAAGTAGCCGATGTAAACATTCATTTATTATTGACAAAAAGATAACGATTACGAGATGCCTCACCGCTTCGTACTTACCGACTTGTTTACTCCTCATATCTATAAGCATGCCCGTGATAGGCGAGAATATAGCCATACCGATACTAGAGAATAATCTTTCCCTTCCGAAATCACCTCCGTATTTCTGAATCATCGTCAGTGCAATCGGATCCATGATTGTCACCCCGGCGGACAACATTATAGTCCCCATGAACCGCAGAAAAAAGTAAATGTAGAACGTCTTATCATCGCTCTCCTTATAATCCGGCGGACATATCTCGGGTCCGCCTCTCCTGTAATATTCCGATGATAATAATTTACTTTTAGATATCTACAGTTTGAGTAAACTAGATAAAACACGTTAGTTGATAAATAACATTAGTAATCATACAATCAAATATCAGGACAACTGCATTTTCCATTTGCGTGCATTGATAATGTTACCTGAAGTCACACTTCTGAACCATGCAGTCGGCTGCCAGTTTCTCGAGACGTTGTTGTGCTAGTTTTGTCATGTTGTGTAACATGACTATACCTCCACATCTCAAATCTTCTTTATCTAGTGCTGTTAAATTAACACCTTGAGCTATTAGAATTTTCTCGCCAAATCTTGATCTAAAATCTGTTACTGGGTCGCTTTCGTCCTACAAAGAAATAGTTAAATGCATTTAAATTATTTTTTAAAACAATGTATTTATTTTGTAAGTATATAAAGATACTGAACTTACTCTTTCCATTTCAATACCAAGTTGCTCCTTTGGTTCACCTAAATCATCATGCACTGTTATAAGAAAAAATGCAGCATCATTAAAATCTTCTTCCTCATCTTCGGTCATATTAAGGAAACTGAAACAAATTAATTTTAGACTTGTTTACTCTGAAAACTATCTACACTTAAAAGATGATATAGACTGTAGTGTTAGATTGCAAACAGCAATAAACGTTATCAAGATTTAACGCCAGTAATGAATTAAGCTTTTTTTTTGTTTTATTCGTACATAATGAGTAAGAAATGAACAAACGTGCAAGAAATAGTTAAGTTATTACGATTACGATGACAATCCATTGTTATTTATTTAAACATTACAATTGAACCTTCTTTATAGGGAAATAGAGCATCAAATAGACAGTCTGCCTGATGAAAAGCAGGTACCATCGCATAGGAAATATCCCATTTCATTATCGTTATACGATTGGAGCTACTAGTATAGTGAACTTGACATTGAATGAGCACGAATTACTTCTGTTGAATTTTATGGCTGATGTGAAAGTCCAAGTCATCTTTATCATCATCTTCGGCAGGCTCCGTAGCTGGGGCCTCAGTAGGCATTGACAACTCGCAGTGGTCCACGCAGCGATCGAGAACAAAGTCTACTTCATCCTCATCCGGACACTCTCTACTAGGGCAGGGGCTCCACCAAATCTAAAATATTATCCAAAATTTTGTAAACATTTTTAATCTCCATCGCCAGATTAAAAAGAAAAACACAATACACAAAACTCAGGCAACTCAAGGTCTGTAGTCAATATGCATATACTCCGCTTAATTCCTTTAACTAATTCAAACAAACGGACTTACGTTATGACACTGGCTAATTCGCCCTGAGGCCGGATGACGGCGATTTGCTCAAATTCTTAGAGGAGTCTGGGTTAGCTCGTGACTAAACAACGAGGGACAATTCGTCAGGGGCCTGTTTCGAAACGAATCTATAAATATTCAGTACCTCAACGCTGTTCGTGATCGGGTGCCGCATGACGTATGCCGACGGCATCACTCCTGGCGTCTCCTGGTGCGGTATAAGCAGCAGCGAGTGATGAAACGCAGCATTCAAAATAAGAGCCGTTATCACTACTGGCTTGTACTCGCCAAAACGATCCACGAGAAACCCTAGAACAATTCTCCATTTAACATCGTTCCAACTTCTCTAAATTCTCTTTTAAATTTCAAACTTACCTGTTATAGGTGGACTTAGGAACGTGGTGAAGGGTAATGCTAAATATACAAAAGAAATCTCAGGCACAGTCAGTCCTATACTTTGCATGTGTATCGTCAGGTACGGTAAGAGCGACGCGGTAGCTCCATACATCACAAAAAGAGTCACTTTCAACATGATTAGGTTCGGATTGATGCGCATCCACACCATCATCCTGGCGATATACCCGAGCTCCTCTTCGTTGTCTCCCTCCATGGTGTTGTCGTCCTCGCTGTTCTTCTTAGATGAGTCCTGTGTCTTCGCCATACTGCGGTCGTGCACTTACGTTTTCATGTTATACAAGTTAGGTGTAACTCCGTGGGCTATATCTTATCGACTGGCGGTCGGATCGGCAGGAAAGCCTGCGTGCGCTGACAACTGTTTATTTAGGCTCGAGTCCTAGATCGCTTATTTGTGAACGGATTCGTGGCTGAGCCCGGAGCCGACGGGAGACCACGGTTCCCGAGCTCCCGACCGACTGCGCCGCGAGCAGATTGTGGCGGACGAGAGGACACCAATTTACAAATAATAGCAAATTACCTTCGTTTAAGAAGTGTCACGGCGATTGGTGGGGATGTTGGCTAAATCGACTGGCGATCTGGAGACCTTGTGGGTAATAACCGGGGTCGGGGCGCTGGTGGATATGCGACTTAGTTCCCGATGGAGGCACGGGTGGCGAAATAGCGTCAAACATTTTGCTGCAACTGCGAATTGTGAGTTTTAATTTTATTGTTTGCTGAGATTTCTTCGTAACCTCGCCCATGCAATTGTTTGAGTTCCTTTAACTGTTCCTGGTTTGCGATTGTTGGAATAAAATAAAACGTAGGTAGCTAGTATGATACGCAAATAGTACCTAACGACGTACTTATTGTACTCGTAGAACAAAAAATAGGTATATATATTTTTTTCTTATTAACCAATAGTTTCAATACATGCTGGCATCCTTAATCCGTTAGCGAATGGCGCACATACAAAAGTTTGATAAAATATTATAAATCTTAATTAAATCAAATATTACTGATAAGTAACGAAATTTAATTCTAAAGACTATCTATTCACATTAAATTCAAATTTAAAATTAAATGAAACTATGGGCGCTTTTAAGCTTCAGGTAAGAAAAGATCAGGAAATTATTTAGAAATATCAGGACATTAATCTAAAACTATACTTGCACAACCTTAGGTATATCTTATTTCCATCAAACCACAACTTGATTTACAGCCGCTAAGAGGAATTTCACATTTCCACCGAAGGAAAAATATTTTATCTATTAATAAAATATATTATTTAACTAACAAAACCCATTCGCAAAACTCATACTTACATTATTTATGTGCATAAAAATCCTTATTACAACATAGCCTTTTTCAGAAAAATTAGCTACATTTACGGTTTTAAAAACCGGTTTATTTACTTTAGTAAGTGGAAGGCGAAAAGGACAAAATGTAGTAGCTATAATTATATTTTTAGGGATCGAGCTGCCCCCTGTGATAAAATTATATCTTATATGCTAAAATACGCACCCCACTACAAAAATGTAAGTATTGGCAAAAAAGTATATACCTAAGTAATGTTTATCCTTCATCTGGCACCCACAGAGATGGAATTTCTGTGCTGGCACCCATAAAAAGCTACGATAAGTTTGGGGCAATGCGGCGTTGTGTGGGTAATTTTCAACGAATCTGCATTTAGATATTTGCAAAAATTTAAAGTGACTGCCATGTCGATAAGTGGCTCTGGATTCCATCGGCACGGACAAAATCGAAAAGTTACAAATAATATAGTAAAATAAAATCTTTAGGTCTAGGCTAGAAAACATAGAAAATTAAAGAAGTCTACGAATCGAGTTGAGTAGCGCCATCAAGACTGCGGTGGTGAAAAGCGTTACTAATATGTCCTTGCAAATGGTTTTGTTGACATGTCTCTTCTTTTAATAGGTTGACCCTACTATTTTAGTATGTATTCGATGGTTGATTTTTGTAGTAACTAATTATGACAGTTTGTGTTTAATAAATCAAAATTGAAAATATCCAAACACAGGACAAACTAAATGTACTTCACACTTTTTTTAAGTTGACATGTAGGGTTAGTTAGCACTAGGCAGTACAAAGAAAATCGAGTTATTCGAATCGAGATAAAAAATAATTACATTACGAATGTGCTACAACAAGTAGCGCCACTGCGGCAAGTAGCGTAACTAATAGAAGTCCGATCCGTCTGATACAATCTGAAAAATTATCTTTTTGGTTATTTTTTCGTGAAGAGTAACAAAAATACATTATCACAAACTTTGTTTATACGGTGTTTCGTTTTAGTAAGACTTACCAGACGGCAATAAACAAGAACTCCAAAAAAATAAAAATATTTCTGCTTTATAAAAATATGCTGAAACACGCCATCTAGAAGCGCTGTATAGAACTAATCTCTTGGAAGGAATCTTCAAGTTCTTTGAGTATTTTTTAAACATCCGTCTATAATACTAATAAATAAATATCTCTGGACATTATTCACATGTTGTATTAATGTTTATTAACTGTTCCTCATTTTTCTTTTAACTCTTAAACACCCGACCGAAAGCCGGGTGTCGCGTAAACAATAGATTTTCTATTGTGTCTGGTTTTCCGGGGCTAGATGGATTAAAATAGTTTTCCTGTTTAGTTTTACAGTAAAAGACCCATCTAACGTGTAGTAGAGTAAACTTTTTATAACGTTGTTAGATTTAAAAAAGCATAGGTAATAAAATGTAAAAATACACTTGTGACGTACCTTCCTAACATGAACACATTTTTATTTAGTATTTTTTTCACGTCTCTTGCGTAATAATATTTCACCTACAGCTACCAAATGAATGAAAAAGTGAGTGACTATTTTACTGTATCAAAAACAGTTTTAACATATGGTTTTAAAGGGTTTTAACCGTTTATTGTGTCATATTTCGTTCCTGCAAGCAGTAGGTACTGTTTTTTCCATAATTCAATTGTTATAAAACATTTTATTAACTTAAAAAGACATCAATGACATTAAAATTAACTAAATACCTATGTAATATAACACATCGTAATCTCCAGAATTCGTTATTATTACATCTCCTTGATTTACATAAAGATGTGACGTCACAATGACGTCGTTGAAAGGCACGTTACACACTGGACCAATACATCAGCTAAGTCCTTTCCGTTAATAAAGAATATGAAAAAATAAAGCTTAATTAGTAAGAATAGTCTAGAAAATTATTGAGTTTAAGTTTACTAGCTATTACAAGGTAGAAGAACTCATGTATGAATAATTTACATAGTGAAAAATCACTGTGACTTTATTTTTGAATTTTTGATACATTATTATTTACATCTAAACAAAAAAAATCTCTATTTATTATCTATCTTAGTAACCTAAGGTTTCTAATTGTATAAGTTCTTCTACTTATTTCTATTTGTATAACAAGCCAGATTAAACGTAACTAAGCTATGTTGTGTTTGTTTGTGTAACATTAAAATTGGTGTAACTAATAAAAATCATCACCACTAAAAATCATAACTATTGTTTTTTTTTATTTACAATTATTTAAAGAATCATTATTATACTCATTGAAATAGAAAATTATAAAACTTTAATATTGAATTTGCGACGTCAGCGCCACCAAAAGTACATTTACAGACATTGCCATCTAGCGACTATAAATGAAAACTAGGTTTATACACACAGCTCTAGAATGTCTATTCTACTGCAAATTGTCAACCATAATGCATTGCGCATAAATGGCCGCCATGTTGCTGCCGTCTGAAAGATGTTCGCAACTGTGTGTGTTTACTAATGAATTTTAAGACTTTAAATAGTAAAATTACTGTGTTTGTGAAATTGTGAGTGTACAATGGTTTTATATTTAATATATTGCTGTGTTTGAAAAGTATATCAGATGTCTCTGAAGCCAATAAACAGTGAAATTTTCTTTAGATAGTCACTCGATTCGGACGGCATAATGGCTGACAATCTGATTCAAAAGTCACATAAAACTAGTGAGAAAAACAAGTATAACAACGTTGTTCATCGTACGACGAGCGAATCTCTTCGCCTGAACGAGTCGGAGAAGGGAGTGACTCACCCGACGAGTCTTCAAGCCGCCCATAACCCAAGGAAAATATCTTCGTTTCAGATCACCAGTGTGACGGTTGGTTCTCGAGTGAGCACTGATGCTGGGGAGGATTCGGCCGACGATCTAGATGAATCTCACACCGACGACATCTCTCGAGTGACTGATATCGAGAATGAGACACCGAGTTACTCTGAAGACACCTTCTCGAAAGACGATGTGTTTTACAACGCGTCGAGTGCATCACTAGGTTGTGCCCCTGTTATCCCGACCAGCTCGCAGTACGGGCTCGCGATCGTCGGCCAGGACAACAACACCAACCAAATAGGGGGAGCAGTGCCAAATAGTAATAATTCTGAAGTAAGTGACATGCATGTCAGTGTCACCAACGCCGGAACAGGCAGCATTATCAATCTCATAGGAAATGCAAAACCCCAGGAAGGTATGAAAGAAATACAAGAACATGTTAGGAATGAACGGTTTAAGGTTGTTAAAATAGAGAGCACTGAACCTTTTCGCAGGGGCCGGTGGATGTGTATGGACTACTTAGATCATACAACCACTCAACAGAATGCACCAATAACGTTAAACAATAACCTGGATATTACGGATACTAATCTGCAAGCCCCTGATAGCGGAGTTGTGATAAATGATAGTCAGCATGATGATATGTCCAATGATCTGACAAATAAAGGGCCTAAGGACATGCAGGGGAATGCTCCTCCAGTTCAACAGTTGGAGCAGACTATACAGAAACAATTCCCTATGGCTTCCCCTGGGCAGTCATTGACGCAGCCTGTTAATGTAGTCCAACAGCAAATGCCTGTAGCGCAGGCGGTATCAGTACAGTCACCTCCACTAGAAATGCCTCAGCAGATGCCAAATCAGAATATGCCGCAAGCCCAGCAGGTGGGCCAGCAACATCCCCAGAGTATGACTCACATCACAATGCAGAATGCACCTCAGGCTCATCCTCAAGCTCCCCAGCAGCAGCAAGTCCAACAAATCCCACAGAGCTTCCCACAACACCAACTGCAACAAGTGATCGCTCAATCTCAGGGCATGGCTATGCAGCAGATACCAATGCATCAACAAATGCCACAACAGATGCAGCAAATACCTAATCAACAAATGCAGCAAATTAACCAGCATATTCCTCAGACGCAGATGACCAACTTACAAATGCAACAACAAATTCCTCAAATGCAAGCTATGCAGAATCAAGGGCAAATGTCTCAAGTGGCTAGTCAACAACCCCAGATGCAACAAATGCAATTACAGCAGATGCAAGGCCAACCAAATCCCCAGCAGATGCACATGCAACAAGCTCAGATTCCTAACATGGGACAAGGTCACCATTTGCAGGGACAACAATCTATGGGAGCACAACAAGCTCAGTTGCAACAAATTCAGGCATTGCAGAATCAACAAATGCCAAACCACATTCAACAGATACAGATGCCTACTCAATTGGCTGGAGCTAATCAACAAATATCACAGATGCAGCCACAGATGCACCAAATGCCGACACAACCCCAGCAGTCTGTTGTGCCTGGAATGCATCCCCAAATGCCACAGCAAGGCATGCCTGCGGTGCAACCTCAATATAACCAGGCTGTCAGTCAGCAGTCTAATGCTCAGAATATGATTAGTGCTAGTATTCCATCATCACAACAACCAATGGTTCAAACGCAACACAATGTTCCCCAATTCCATACACAGCAATCGCAGATGAGTCAGCAAGGACAAACATTGCCCCAGGAGGTGCTCACAAGCATTGTTACGTCTCAGCAGGGTGCGACCCTGCCAACTAATCTCCAGCCAATGGCGTCTCAACCACAAGGATCAACATTGCCAGCGAATCTCCAAAGTCTCAGCCAACAGCAAGCCCCCGTACACACAATGGCTCCACAACAAGCGAATGTGCCACAAGGAAATATTCAGATGATGACCACAGCCCCCCAGAATATGCAGATGACTCTAGACGGGAATCAGCCCAGTATGCAGATACCCGCCTCAGATCCTATATTCATGCAGCCAGCAAACGTCGGTCAGCAGATGCCTGTTGGGCAGCATATGGCACAGCAGAATATGTTACCGCAGCAAGTGAGCGGGCAGGGGCAGATGGCTAGCGTGCAGTACGTGCCCAACCAGTCAGTACCGCAAGTTTCGATGGCGCATCAGAACATTCCTATGTCGATGCAGCAGAGCATGCCAGTCGGTATGGGTGGCCCGGTGCACGCCAATGTGGTGCAATCGCAGACCAGTATGGGCCTGGGGTACGGAGGCGTCGTGCCTGTCATGTCGCAGAGCAGCGTGGCGCCTGTGGAGGCGACCGTCTCTGGGACTAATTCGCCAGTAGTGTCTTTGCCTGTTAACTCCACCGCGTATGTGGCTAACACGGCTCAACCTGGACATGACAATCAGGGCTTCGGTAGCCCAGTGAGTGCGGTGGTGTCCCACGCGATTAGTAGCGCCGTGATGAGCAATGTGAATGTGAGTGCGTGTGATAGTGGTGCTGCTGAAGTGCCTGCTGACAGCTTGCAGGCTGGGGATACTGGAGATGGAAAGGAGGAGCAGCAAGCCGCACCGCCTCCGGAGGATGAAAGGTTAGTGTCTTTAAATTATAATTGATAAACACCATATTATGTATGTCTGAATGACTATTTAATACCTACTATGAAACTCGGTCACCCATCTAAGAGAAAAATATTAGGTGTGTACTGTTTAAAGCAGAAGAAACAGAAGTATTTGGTACGAGTAGATGAAACATTATATCATATAAACATGTGAACTTAAAATTAATTGTAGATGTAAATAGAGTGTATGAATGAAAGAATCATATTAAACCAAACTTTGGATAACATTACCAGGCTCCAAGGTGCAAATTGTAGTAGGGATGACAGCAGTTTTATTATTTTAATGATGTTTAATGAGGCATATTGTACTGATAACCTATTTGATTAAAATTAAAGAAGGTCATTATAACATAAGATTGAATTAATGCTAGGCAAGTAGGCATTAATATGACTACATAATATTTACGCTACATTTTGAATCATTCAAGAATAGTCAATTATCCCTGGGTTAAGTATAGTTTTGGACAATGTTTGCTTGTCTGATAAAATTACGAATTGGGTTTGATTTAAAATTTATTTAATTTATATAATTTACAAGTCAAATCTTTGCATGTTATAATTGACATACAATTTACCTTGATGAGGACATAATAACTACCTAGTTACAAAATTTTAAAGAAATTAGGTACCTACCTACTTAGTACATTGAGAAATGTATTAACATTTTTTGATGCGGCTGATTAACATGTTACTTAACATCAACGTCATATTAGTTGAAGTCAAATTTTAACTATTGAAGTAGGTAATTTCAGTGTTTTCTCTTCCATAAACATTGTTTACAATTCGTTACCATATTTGTTCGTGATTTAGGTATGTTAAATACAGGGTTTTCAAGATACATGCTTTCTTCTTTAGCAATGTGCCAACATATTCTTGGAATATAATATTAGGTATATTGAGTATATTTTTTTCAAATAACATTGTAGTCCGCTGTGAATTTGAGTTTTTCACCCTTGTTTTTTTGTCACACTGCTGCCTCATTCTCCATCTTGACGAGAACGGCGTCAGTTCACTATTTGTTTTTGTTTTGTTATGAGGAAAATAAAAATTACCTAATATGTAAATGACATGCAAAAGACTGGGCCCAAAAAATAAAAAATGTTGTGCAGATTTGGGACATAGCCTACGAAATAGATCCAATAAACACCTTCAACTTTTATTATGGTGTCGACAAAATTGGTCCTAGTGAAAAAGAATATGTTTATTATGATAAATTATTTATGTTCATATAAAAATAATAAATTATTATGGACAATATTTTCCCCTGGGACCGATTATGGTGTCATCATAAAAAAAGTTGATGATGTGTGTGTGGTCTTTCACATAGAATACATCTCATCTCTGCACATTAACTTAAATTTTTGGGCCCATTGTTCTTAGCAAGTTTTGCATTGTCCTTTAAGTTAACAACATTACACATTGAGCTATTGTATATTTTATTGTAATTTTGTCTTAACTGTTGGGATGAATAGTGCTATAGTTAGAGGTGTTATACAATCTTTTTCATTTAATGGGCATTTATCATATCAATTTTCTGATTGTTTAAGTTGGTGGGCATGAATCATGATCTTTCGGGGTCCTGGGTTCTATTCCCGGGTAGGCAAAACTGTGTTATAAAAACACAGTTCGGCGTTCTGATCACCAATATGGTGATGAAACAAGTATCCGATGGATACTGGTTGCCGATTACTTGATTTCAAAGATGGACGCCTTGAACCCGTATTGAAACATTAATAGGTTAATTCTTTACTTACTTAAGGACATTTACAAAACCACTGAGACATTCTGCTGAACGTGGAACTAAAAATTGTGTCCTTCGTGTAAATTTCGTCGATTGTCGGTCGGCCGTCGTCCGTACTGAAAATGGAAATTTCTATCGTTTTCTCAGTCGAAATGCCCTTGAACCATGACCCTAATATTGGAGAGCCTGTTTAACATTGGATCTATAATCTTTAGACTCGTAGAAAAGAAAAACCGATACACTTCTTTCATGGTCTGACGTCTGAAACTATTAAACGTTTGTTTGTTAAGGATTTGATAAAACTCAATATTGGAGATGGTTTAGTTTAGAATCAGGAGCTCGTCGGACTTTGAAGAAGCTAACATGACACGCTTGACAAGTTGACACGTACGACACATAGCTTCTTGTATAATACCTATGAGGTTGCTTCACATTTCTGGGATACAACTCTTATCAAAGACCTATGAGGTTGCTTCACATTTCTGGGATACAACTCTTATCAAAGATCTCCCGCCCTCTTTTTTAGCTAATTCGATGTGCCTACTCGCAACACCGTCCCATCTCAGAAATCCAGCTGCAAGCAACCAATCCCGTATCTATTTGCGAAAATAACTCATCCGTAGACAATGGCGGTTGTTTTCGTTGCGTTCGGACCGCGGGCGCATCGGTGAGCGGAATCCGACGTCCCTTTGATGCTGTTTATTTGCGCTTGCGCTTCGTCCTGCGACATAAATAGGTGGTTGACACGTACGGTGCATGGTGCGCGCCGGTATGCCGACGGTGACTCACGCACAACGCACCCGAACTACGGCCCAATGGATTTAATTGCAGTGCGGAATCTCCGCTTTCGCCTACATGTCAATCTATCAGCAAAAGTTTTTATATAACTTTTTTGAAATATTGGCAGTCAAAATGTATTAGGGAATATTTATAGTAATGTTGATGTATTGTGAATGTTTTTCAAAACTGCAAAATATTTGCAATCTCGGACTCTTTAATCATAATGCATAATTACAGAGTTCAAAATGTGTGAAGGATGTGAAAATGTTATTTATCGTTCTTCTATGTTACAAAACTTAATGTGATTCTGTGGTGGTGTGGGACAAAACATTATTAACACAAAATGTGTTTCAGTTTTTGGTGTTTGTTAAAAAAATAAAAGGGATTACTTAGACTAGCTGCTCGTGATCCAGTTCTAACTGATTTAAAATTCAGGTAATTTATGAGTAATATTGACTGCTGCATATTTGATTGACAAGTTGACAAGCTCAAGCCCGACCCTCTCACGAAAATTTAGGCAACATTAATGATCTATTGCAGCCCGAAAGCCTTCATTGTACCTACGGCAAGTTACTCGTCATTGTAACGATGACGAGTTTCGTCACCATGTTTGCTTTTAATACTTTTCTAATAAAATGTCTTTCTAATGCGTGTTGGGGATCGTATTTGATGTTTAAAAAATTCAAACACATCTCTGAACTGCATCCACCAATTCAACCAGGTATTGCGCTAGATGATATCTGTACTGTTAGACTGTTTTTACTGTGTCTATTGTCCGATTAAAAAAGCGACAAACGCGCGTGCTTTCTTTTTCGTCTGATCGCTTGTTCCTCGCTCACCTTTTTTTTCGAACCTGACATCGATGCTATATTCGTCTCGCCTGTTGCGACGCGTTTTCTCTGTATCTTTTATTGCCGGTGCGAGTGATACAAGTATCTGCATACACAGAGAGATAGACTAGGTTCACCGAGGCAGGAACAGTTTAGGCTTTTCACATGTCAAGAAATCTGAAATACCTACCTTCCTACCTATGTTAATATTATTTTATGTTTTCACTGTGTGTGTTCTATTACAGGTTATTAAAACATTTGTTGATGATGCTAATGAAATTGTTTAAATCGATACTTACAAGCAATGCTCGGCTTCGAAATGTTTATTGTAAGAAGTCATTATAGGTACCTAAGTACTTTATTTATCGTAATAAAGTACCTAGGAAGAAGAAGAAATTTTGATAATATCACATTAACCACTTGGGCCCAATTGGTACTTTCGCCTACTCTTAAATCTACAACTTGGGTAGGTATATTATGCATCAGAATTCAGAATCAAAGAAGGCACTTTGACAACAAGCCGTTGCATGTTATTTTCCTTGTTAAAAATGCAACCCATCGTTACATTGCTAAAACAGCCCATAGAAAGGTGTCGCGTATATTCTTTGCCAGGTCACGATAAGCCTTGTTTGCTCTCGTTTACTTAATTGGTTTCGAAACTGAATCACCCACATTAACGAACCACATTCCATTTAAGCCCTGAATGGAACCACGTATTTATATTAAACACTTCCTCGTGTATGCAAGACACGAAACCGCAAGTGCAAAGAAGTCGAAACCGGCGGCGCCGGCGCACCGCGTCACTGGCGTCGTTGGTAATCGAGTAGAGAATCGAAGGCCGAGAAACCTGAACCTCCTACTCGCTTCTCATCGACTCAGACATCACTGTTCCACTGTGAGCACACAATAAATACACGGAACTAACCGCATCCAAACAATGCATTTAAATCTAAATGCCTCAGTACTTTAATTTTAACAGTAGAATCATCAAACTGACACTTCGTGTAAAGTTCCTCGACATTTTTCAATGGCCCATTGTCTAAATGTGATGTCTTTGAAATCTTGAACTTCATGGAATCCTATTGCATAAAACGGTCTGTACTCTGTCTGTATACGTGCATGATTTACGCTTCTTGCATTTTATACTTTCAGTGGAAAAATACCCTCCATTTTTATTAGGTACTGTACAATATGATTTGCTTTAACTTATTGACAACTTGTAGAACTAACTGGCTGTGTTCTCAATTTGAGTTTTAAAGTAGGTAGGTAGGTATTTCAAACTTAATGAGTTTTAATTTTCTTATTTTCTATTATAGTATTTCTGCCAAGAAAGTACTGTGAAAAAGACAAAGAAATCATAGACGGTTTTAATGGTATGTTTATCCGCCTGTACATGCATTTGTATTTAGTAAAAAAAAGCTTTCTTCTGACAAAACAGATATAAAGTTTCTATTTTACATCTCTGTAGGTAGGTATTTGAATAGGTTTGACCTGATGTGTCTTTCTAAAAGGATACCTAATTACGGTTGACAATTGTGCAGATTTATCTGCACGCACACATTCTACTAGTTGCATTCTATTGACGTGTTTATATTGGTGAAAGTAGATGCACAAAATGCCGCCTTTGCTTTGCTCGCAGTCTTGAGAATTGTTGAGTACAATACAAAAACTAGAAATTTCAAACACGCGAAACTGGGCAAATAAATATTCGAAAATACTAAAGTAGCAAAAAATGTTTTCATTAATACATTATGTAGGTATTACTTATGTATTAAAAAGCCAGTGCTGACTGGCAGTTCAAACTGAAACTAAAGCAATTTATAAATACAAAACTTAGCTGATTTCTTTTAGCATAAAAGAGTTACCTATTTCAGTAAAATAATAGAAATAGAAAATCATTTATCAATTCAGTGGTAATTAATTTTGCAAAATAATAGAAATAGAAAATTATATATTAATTCAGTGGTGAGAAACTTTATTACTTATTCTGACTAAATTATATACGCACCGTGTAATATAAAAGCTTTATTACCTATACAACATACCTATAAAGTCTTTGTGTGCGTAAATGCGTTAGAAGTAAATATCGTGTCAATTATTCCGATATTCTTATGTAGGTACCTACGTCTTCTAAAGTGTTTAATAGGAGACAAGCACAGTAGAAAACACGAACAACTTACTACAAAATAAAAAAAATAAAAGGGGATTGCGTAAGTTTTGTAAGCGCTTACATAATTTATCTACCTACATCTTAGTAGTTGAATTAAAGTTGACGGTGCATTGACATTATGTGCGTCAAATTGCCTGTAATCGACAACATTTATATTGACTGCACCGTGCACTGATTTTCATGTAACGTCCATAGTCTTGACGTCACAAGTTCCAATAAACCAGACAATTTACAGATAAGGTGTTTAATTAATTTCAGTGTAGGTCTTTCATTAAGGCAATTGTATTCATTGACCCATACTCGTACAAATAATGAAAATCGTAGTAGTTCGTACGTCTGCTTCCCATTTTCATTAATTAGTGGTTGTCAATTAATTTTATTATCAGTGACGTATGTATTCTTGTCGAGTTGCGATAAAACGGTATGTCGTATTTGTTTCCAAACGGATTGTAGGTTGGCGGTGCGTGACGGCGCTTACAAGGACGCCTAGAACTCAAAAAACTGTCCGCGTGCTTCATGTCTGACGTATACTTTTTTATCTCTTGCCAATTGTAAAAAATACCACTTGATCCGTGAACGCGAAGATCTATTCAAACATTTATCGATCACACAATAATACGTTATATCAAAGTTACGGCGCAATTATCAACTCGGTTGGAAACGTAGTTTTGGAGGACGACCGCAGAAGATTACAGCAATAAAATGTATGTTTTGGTAAATTGATTTGTCTTTATGTTGTTAATTTAAATACGAATAGGATAGTGAGAATAGTTTTGCTTTTGTAGGTATAACTCCAATTTTAATGATAATGTTGAATTGTTAATTAATATGTCCTAAGTTAATTTGCATCACCTCATAGTTTAAGTAATAAGAATGTATGCATTGTGCATGTGTAAAGTAAGATATCTGTTAATGAGTAGATTTTATAATCAAATCTTAAATATGTTCGGTTGTTGACTGATAAAACCTCCACGATAAGTATTATCAGCGCATAGTTAAAGAAATACATAGAAAGGACGATTAGCGAAAAAATCTTTAATTTTTGGAATACTTGAAATTTATTTTCATACGATCGGATTGTTTCAGGAAATTTTCTTTCAAACAGCTTCTAAGTTTTGCTTCACATTCATAATAGGAGGTCCACAGTTTGAATTTTTTCATGCACCTATGGATTTTAACAAGCTCAGCGGTTTCGGAAATCATTATGAGGAAACCTGCTCAAGTGCACAGTCGTCGTAGTCTATTAAGACCGAGCTCTTTAAATAAAAAGAAAAAAAATGTGCACTGTGGAATGGTTGTGGTCAGGACTCAGGAATCATAATCCAGTTCAACCCTGTCAAGGGTTACGTAGGTCTGGTGGTAGTCAGTCCTGTGTAATAACTGGATTATCCAAATCCTGCGTACCCTGACTAGATCGAGACAAGACACTCGGAGCTAAAAGATTATATACCTGTTTTCAAGTATGTACTCGAAAAACCCTTATCGGTAGGAAATTGGTGTCTGAAACTCAATGATTAAAAAAAAAATAAGGATTTTTGCCTCCATGGTGCAGTAAAAGGTCATCTAGGGGTTTGTAAGATCTTAGTTTCGACTCGCGGGACTCGAGCAAATATTTTTTTTTCCGATAATTTATTCAACATAGGCTTGGCTTTATTATCCCTGCAGGTGAATTAAACATACATGTGGGATCATTAATGGTAACATTGCTATTGGTGTACGGTCAACAGCACATCACGGTATACACTTGCAGTTCGATAATAGCACTAATGCCCTCGACATAACAGCGGTACAAAGTCCAAAGTGTTACGTCTGACGTGCTTTTGACTGTACGTAGATGCCTTTATCCTGCAGGAAATTATTACTAACTAGCAACCAGCACGGCAGCGTCCCTACTTTGGGAATATCAAGTGGATTAAAGTGATTTTATTAAGCCAGCGGTGTATTTTGTAGATGTTTCGTGCGATTAATTAAAGCATTAAACTAAGAGGTCGAACGGTAAAGGATCTCGCGTACATTCCTTAAATATTTAACGCAGGTTAATTAACCAGTCGTGTGACCTTCGTTTACTCGGTAGTCTGAACGTATAAACAGTATTATTTTAATTAAAATATACTTAATCGAACAAAGAAATTTTCAGTTTCCGACTAAATTACAATGGCTTGCCTCGGGTTCTGTATTTCTAATAATAGGTACTATGTTTTAAGTAAAACTTACAGAATTTAGAAAAATAGGCATAATCAACTTAGACGTGTCCAAGTAGGTATAGTTCAAACATAATAATATGTTCTGTGATAGTAAAATTAGTAGGACCACGTGGAACGTATTCATTAATTAATTTCCATTACATAATTAATATTTGTACGTCATATTTCTTGTTGATCTAGGTATATCATTTGTTTTCGATTAATGCCAAACTGAGACAAACTCCGGTCCGGCTTCAATAATCAAACTTATCGATATCATGTTAAAACTCAATAAATCTTTGCTGACCAAAATGTATTGACAGGGAAAACATCTATCGTGGCACAATACTTGTAAAACGTGAGACAACTGACATTGTGAACGTTCGCGATGAAGATACCTACTACAGAGGAAAAATATTTTGCACAAGGGGCCTATTTATAACCCGCTTGTATTAAAAATAGCCAATCGTATGAGAGTACGGTCATCTCATTAATGTTTTCTTCAATTTTGACCTCTATGCGTAACGCGATAAGGGTTATAGTAGATGTCGTTATCGAGTAGTTTCTGCATTGCTGCCGGGCAGGAGTAAGGGTTCAATAATGTGATAATAGTGTGTGGAATATTATGAGTGAACCTATAGAAGTTACGCGGCGCATATTGACCTCTCAATGCAACATTTCTAATAATACCACTTTATCGCCCTTTGTTTTGAACTACCGATACATACGCAATTGACAGAAATTACCCCATAAAATAAATTTGCAATTAGTTATGCACCAGCCTTCGAAAATATTGCAGATAGGTAACGTTTCAAGATAGAAATTACCTATATGGGAAAATGCAATAAATATTTTAAATTTTTAATACTGTTGCTCTTGTTTTGTTAATTTGTGTTATGCGTAATCTAAAAAGTATATAATCATCAGTCATCAATATCTAATCTACTTGATTCTAGATACAGACTGCATTTTCGATTCTTCGGAGAAAAAATTTAATCGACCGTTCAGATAACACCTTTTTTCCCCTCTGTTTCTATCTGCATATTCATTAAATTTATCCAACTTCACCATAGTGTACCAAGTTTTCAGAAGTTCCGTGGTCAAATCTAAATGAAACTGTGTAATTTATGGACAAGCCAGCTAGGTAATTTTACTATGTCGTACGTATCGTATTTTGCTGTGAATTGAAGTGGGAAGCGTAGGAGTTAAGATAAGGTTCGCACGCCGCTTGCAATGCAGTCCAGTTTGCTATCGATACAGAAATATATTGCGTTTGATAAAAGCTTCTCGGTTTGTTGACCCACATCGATGCAAGTTTCACTGCATAAATCGATCTTTTAGCGCGCTATGCTCAGACGCTCTCCCGTTTAAAATTTCAGTATTGGAATGCAGAGTAAAACGGATTTAGCGTCATTTCTCTTGTAATATATTTAAGTCTAGACACGAACGCAAGACGATAATCGGGATCAAACGAAGCTACCAATCTGAAGTTAGCTTTAAATTGAATAATTCCCGTAATCTAAATCAATTTTAGATTTACTTCCATTCATTCTAAATGTCCTTGAATTTAATTTTATGACGGTGAATGTTCATATAGGTAATCAGAAATGTATGCTTTATAAGATGAGTCACAGAACTCACCAGATGATGATGTTACTGTTTATAGTTGCATGCATCGCTACTGTTGATTAACTACGTAAAAGCCTTAGAAATTACGTTCAATACGTGTGATGACTGATGACGCATGGTGCAGCCACGTCCGCTTCATCGCCCAATCGCAATTCAACCGTCGCCAGAACGAATCGGCGGCCGCCGGCGCTTGCCGGAAATGTCCTTAGAATGGCACAATGCCAGTCATAACGAATGCATCTTCTTCATTATTTAACAAAGCGACAATTAGAGTAAAATATAACATTGGCATTTACCGAGAATTCAAATTATTTAGATCTGTTGTAATTCAAATTTCAAACGCGGTGGCGCGGTCGCGTACTCTCTACTTTTCGCATTTACAACTAATAGACGTGGGAACGTTCCTACTTACTAAAGCACGGCAATCGCAGACGCATTTGCAATTCAAACGGTACGCCTTATTGGTTATTTGTACATGGTGCTCAATGAAAACACCATACCATAAATTGCCGATAAGACGGTTAAATTGTGTGGTTGTTTGTTCGTATGCGGTCGTTGTTAATTTATGGTGTGTGCGAAGGTGTTCGTGTAGCGTTCGTTCCGCGACAGTACCTGTGACCCAGTGGCTCGAGGCTGCATTTGCTTTCCCGACGATGCGCCAAGTTCATTGGCACCGACCACTCACCCCGCCTCTCCGCGCGCCGGTCAAGCCTAAAAACTGACACGATATTATTCTCTGTAAATAGAAAGTAGTTAGTTTCGCCATTGATGTCTATTTTTCGATTCTGACTACCTAGTCAGTTCGAGGAAAAATATATTATCGCAAAACGAAATCGGCAGACTGTAAATTAACTGAAAAAAGAGCCTGTGTCTATTGCCTGTGTCACTGATTACATGCTTTCTAATAGTATAAAATAAAGTTCAGCAGTTAACTGATTTACCCAACATGAGAAAGTGTTCTGTGAGGCCTAGATTCACAAGCTCTTTAGGCGTTATCGATTCCTACCTTTACTGCGCATGTACCTAGTATCGCTCTTCCTAAAAGTTTTGGGGCTAGAATCTACTGCTATTTATTTCGCAATGCTTCCTATATAGAAAGAAAGAGTTACAGACCAAATCACTAACATCAAAAACTTTTATTAAAGTTACCTCGCGTCCCTAACTTTACAGGTAATGCAGATAGGTTCAATGCAGATTATCCTATTGTAAACTAAATGATTTTGTAGGTACTCTTAATAGTAATTTTATCAATGAGAAATCGATTTCGTCGATCCATAGAGATGCATTTATACGGCGCACCTTATTATCTGGGTAGTTAAACATGATCCATCCGATCCTATTTGCAATCAATAGAGATTAACATAAACTGCGCTGTCGTTGGATGCACTACCGATGTTGTCCTGGCCTCGAGAATTAATGCAGTTTTAATCACATTTTGTAATACACCACGTATTTTTAGCTAATTGACATAAAGCTTGCTTCGATACTTGCTTATAGTAGTCTGATAACTGACCTTCCTTTGTTTTCGATAATTCTTAACAAGCCCTAACTTGGCCTTAAACGGTTCACAGCTTCGTAGGGCCTTTGTTTATAAATAGCCGAAGTTTTACCATCGATTACTGTAAGGTTCATACCATAAACGAGCAAGCCAAGGTCACGGTAGCGCACCAGTTGGTACCAAGCGAATTTCTTTGCTCTTTATACTGTTATTGTCTCCTTCCAAGAAATCGATGAAATAAAAAGACACGCCGAGACTATCCAAGCTTTACAATAGTATACGTAGTGTCTTTATTGAACTTCATTTGTAACCGTTTTCTGTAAAATTTACTTTAATGATTATTAATTTTGTATTAAAATAATTTCTAATAAATCAATCAAGTTAAACAATCAAAATAATATGTATTATCGGATAAACCACTCATACGTGTAATGAAAGTTGTTATGAACTTACTTGTCTTCCTAGATTTACACAAAACAGTATTGAAGAAACGTTCCTCGTGGATTAGAGATTTTAATTACGATAAGAACTTTTTCATGTTTCTGTCTAATGAGCGTATACTCCGATAATTTAATTTGCCTAGCTCTTAAGGTGGAATTAATAGGTTTTTATCACGTTAGCGAGATATCAGCGATCGAACGATAGGTAGTGACGTCTAGACAGGCTCCTGGAATTTTCTCCGTCGCCAAGGAATTCGATTTACGCCCATATTCTAAAACGGCTCGTGACGACTGGCGCTGATGCGCAAGTAATAAAGCTTGTAAAGATCGTAAAATGTTCACCTGTTGATCCATCGGCTAGTTTTTGTTGGCCGTCGTCACAAGTCACAACATTTTCATTTTTCAAAAATAGTCACTGCAACGTAATTAAGAACAAGGCGATGCGATGTCTGGTTTATTTTTATGATGCAGAAGTGCGTTTTTCGACGTAGGTATTTCTATTTAGTGTACTTGACCTATATTTTGATGGCACTTGTCTCAAGTTTACTTTTTGCAATGTTGAAGAGTTGTCATTATTTGATTTGTTAAATCTACAGCGCAATTTGTAAGTCGTCTGTTTGCATCATTGCATCGTGAGCTAAAATGGTATTATTACATTTTGTAAGCTTGTCTCGAGTATGAAGCACCAAGACGTTAAAATTGTCCAAATTAAACAGAATACAAATAAACATGAAACCCAATTTCATTTATGAAATGTTTGGATATAAAATGTGCAAGAAATTAAATTAATAATAAATTTATGACATTATAAAAAATTTGCATTTTCTTCTAGGTTTGTATGTACTTTGACACTAGGTATACATACTTTTAAAGTAAAATTATTTCTCAGTTTTATAAAAAGATAAGGTGTTGTTAACATTTGTTTAATAGATAAAGTCATTATTAACACGTTCTCTGCCGACGCGGTCAGTGCTGACTGACAGCGAATTTTCCCTTCAGGCCTGGCAAAAATCACAGTCCTGTTTAAAATTAGTCAAAATATTTTTTTGCTTATAATGCTTTTATCTAATGATCAAATGTATGTTGGTTTTAACAAAAGTCATTTTGAGATAATATTTAAGGTAATTAATGAATGTCAGTCAGGACTGACCGACGCGGCCTACGGAGAGGTAAAATCGACTTTCCGTTACAGGGGGCCGCGCGGGCGCGGTGTCGGGTCAACCCCGCCCCGGCCCCTTGCGCTCTCGAGTTAACACGCGCTCACGCAGTTGACGCCAGTTTCTTCAAATAAGACTACGCGCTTTTACAAGTAATAGTGTTTGTTTCGAGTTTTATTTATTGTAATCATGGACGATTTCAATGACTTTGTGATTACTCAAGACATGTTGACGCAGATCGAAAACATAAAAATCGATCTTCTCGATAAAACTTTCATCATCATCATCATCATCAGCCTGTAACAGTCTACTGCTGGACATAGGCCTCTCTAAATGCTCGCTACGCTTATCGATCCTCGGCTACTCGCATCCAATTCCTGCCAGCCATCTTGCGCAGATCATCGCTCCACCTGGCCTGAGGGCGTCCTACGTTTACCGAGACGCGGTCTCCACTCTAGAATCCGTTTACCACAACGGTTATCGGTTCTACGGCTGATATGGCCAGCCCAATGCGACTTCAGCTGGCTAATCCGGCGAGCTATGTCGGTGACTTTGGTTCTCTGCCGAATCACATCATTTCGGATGCGATTCCGCAGAGAAACGCCGAGCATAGCTCTTTCTATAGCCCGCTGAGCGACTTTAAACTTGTGGACTAGCCGTGCCGTAAGTGTCCACGTTTCGGCTCCATATGTCATGACGGGTAGGACGCACTGATTGAAGACTTTCGTCTTTAGGCATTGTGGAATCGGCGATAAAAAGACTCGACGTAGTTTTCCAAACGCTGCTCAACCGAACTGAATTCTTCTATTCACCTCGTCCTTAAAGTTGTTTCGACTCAACTGCAACGACTGCCCAATACACATATTTTTGAACAACTTCAAGGACAGCGGTCATTCAGCATCTATTGTAGGTCCTGCAGCGTCAGCGTCAGCGCCATTATGACGATGTTATCTGCAAATTGCAAGTGAGAGATTTATTCGCCATTTTTGTCGATGCCACGTTCTTTCCAGTTCAGCATCTTAAAGATATCCTCCATTGCATTTGTGAACAATTTTGGGGAGATGGCGTCCCCTTGTCTCACTCCTCGATGCAATGGTATAGGATTTGTCTGCTGATTTTATACTTTGACGGACATGGTGGCTGCTTTGTACAGACATCCCATCACTTGGATATATCGCCAGTCTACCTGGCAAACGTTGTGTTGCAGGGACTCCCGAACGGACCAGATTTCAACCGAGTCGAAGGCCTTTTCATAGTCTACAAATGCTAGACATAAAAGGCTTATTATACTCTTCGGTCTTCTGTATAATCTGCCGCATAGTGTGGATGTGGTCTATGGTGCCGTATCCGCTCCGAAACCCCGCCTGTTCCGGTGGTTGAAACTCGTCGAGTCTTCGCGCAAGACGGTTCGTGATCACTTTTGAGAATAGATTATAGACGTAGCTTAGAAGGGAAATGGGTCGATACATCTTCAAAAGGCTTTTGTCACCCTTTTTGAAGAACAGAACGACCACACTCCTACTCCACGCCTTTGGAGTTCTCCCTTCAAACAGGGCAGCGTTAAAAAGCATTTGGAGCTCTGTTTACCGCCGTCCTCTCCAGGGGCTTTTCCATTTTTAAGCTGCCCAAGAACAATCTCGATTTCGCCAACGCTGACTTCTGGCAGGTCTTCTAGTAAATCCATACCGATTGTAGAGTTTAGAAAAGCTACACTAAAGAGTTTTTTGGATAAACCTTCAACATCCAGAGGACCTTCACGACGGACCGCAAGAAGGAAGCACGTACTTCAGAAAAAAGAAGAACCTTCGCAGAAGGTGCGTCGGTATTGTGTAGAGTGCTACAAGAAAAATGTGACTACATTTGGGCGTGCACAGGCGAGAAATGAGACTAAAAATTACCCACTTTCTGTGACACTTGCCCCGATGAACCTTTTTTATGTGTCGAGTGCTTTGCACACGTTCATACATAACTTTTTTTTTATAATGTTCCTTTTGTATGGGTAGTTGGTATTGTTGCCACCTACCAAAATGGTAAATAAAATAATTATGTTAAGTTTTCCTATTAATTGGGCTTAATTTTTAACAATTTCGATTGATTTTTATGTTTGTTCTTCAATACATTTTTGTCTTGGGTAATTGTTTAATTTTTTCGAAGTCCTAATTGTTTTTTTCAAAAACCAACTTTTTTTTGAGTAACTAGAGGGCCATGCGGATCAACGAATGTGGGATTTACTTTGGTAGCACTGCCCGACGGCCTTTAACAACGAAAGGAAATCCCTAGTAAAACGCGGTCAGGACTGACTGACGCGGCCCGAACGGAATGTCTATTTTGTCGGTCAGTACTGACTGACGCGGCCTGAACGTGAAAATGCATTTTTTCCCTTGGCAGGGAACGTGTTAATGATAGCAGAATAATCTGTTTGAATGAAAAATTAACTCGAAAGAAATTACGATTTGATTTTATAAAACACTATTAACTCGCAGTTTATTAAGATTTGGTAATATTACGTAAATATTAGAAGACATTACAATTAAATTTTACCGCAACAAATCCCATTTATCCTAATCGTGAGTGAGCGAGTTACACCTACGATTACTGAGATAGGTCCTACTAAGTTTGTAAGTATGGATGGATGTTTGTTCATCTTTCACGTAAAAACTACTGAATTGATTTTAAACTTTACAATAATATAGCTTTTACATAAGAATAACTCATAGGCTACAATTAATAAATATACCTACCCGCGCCGCGGGATAACGTCCTTATAGTCCAAGCGGGCGAAGCCGCGTGCAGAAGGCTAGTATAAATAAATATAAAATAATTTTCTGTCTCGTCCATCGATGAATAGCGTGACTAAGTTCTCGCTTCAACAACCTTTAAATACCTACTTGGCGTTTTTCATTTGGTGCTTTTTCATGATCAATTTCTGTAAAAGGTAAAGTTGCAAATGAAACTGCAATTTAAACCTTAATGTTTATTTTTTTGTGCAATCGTGTCGTTGCGTTGCCGTTCGCAGCGCAGCAGTCCGGCGCACTTTATGTTCAGATAAAATCTTCAGCAGGTTTTAAAAAATGTATTCGAATTAAAAATAAACACTAAGCGCCTAATAATTTTGGCTAGGTTGTAAAACCAAACCAGATATATAACTTTTTTGAAATGACAAACAAAGTAAATTAATCATAGCTAAGTGTTAGTAGTGTAAAGTAAAACATTTGAAATACCTAGATGTCCTTTAAAATTAGTTATAATAATTAATAAGTACTAGGCAGTTGACACACTACTTACCTGATTCCACATTCAAATCCATAAGCGAAATGATTATTATGAATTTAATGGGAATTTTATGTTATTATGTTCGTTATCGCATTCGAGGATGAAAATCCGTCGAAAAATTGTAAAGTTGGATAGATAAGAGACATAATTATAATGGAGAGCTATTAAATAAGCAAAAGTTTAAGAAATGAATGAAATTATAACATCTGAATGAAAAAGCAGGTGGTCAAACACGGCATCATCATTGACGTTGCCATTTATTGTTTAACAAATGAATACGCAATTGTTATGGATATAATGACTTGGCTTTCATTTTATTAAACGCTTAGTACCTATTTTAAAAGGAAAATAATGTACATCTTTTGTTTCGTTTACACTGGTACTAAGGGTTCATGCAATTTACCTGTTAATCGCAATATTTTAGACTATGGTGTAAAACGTAACTGTAAAATTGTACGCAAATAATACAGTACATATATACTTACTTACATGTACATATGCAAGTTTGTTTCAGTCGTAAACATCATGCGTTCACGCCCCATGAATGATTTATTTTTACTGGCGATTGTTGTAAATGTGTCATTCATTTCTTATGAACTATTTATTTTCGAGTTGAGGCCAAATTTGCAAAAATGCAGATGCCAATTCTCAGATTTACGAAATATCCCAGTTTTTAGGTACCTAATATAATTATCACACTCTTATAAGAAGACTTAATAACATAATATACAATTTATAAAAAAATATAACTACATTAATATAATTGGCAAGTAGTAGAGCTCGTTAATTTCTTATCTTTTGATTGTAAGTAAGTACCTTAAAAGCTTTGCAATTGCAATCCACTTCACTCGCGCCACTTACGCTCAAATTTACCACTTTCTTTAATTTTTCTTTGCAAATCTCTAGATCGGTTACTAGGTCAGTAGTATTGCATTTGGCTGCACCGCTAAAAGTGGTATCGTTGATATTTATGGCAATAACGCTTCTTGGAATATTTACTCTCACCGGATTTCTTTTGTCTGGCGATAGTGCAGAATGATCCGTAATTTCCTGTCCGAATTCTCTAATTCACAGTCGCTGACTGACGGGTCATTTATCTTGCACGCAGATTTTTTGCAACCACACATTTTCTACTTCTTACAATTAATACACAATTGGCACAACTAGCAAACATACTAATAATTAAAAATACACCCATCGAATAATTTATCTTCGTCGAATCATCCTGTCCGTTGTAAAAAAAAATGAAAGTGATTTATTTAGTCAAAAAGTCCAAGTCAAGATAAGTGAATATTTTATAATATAGTTATGCAATACGAGTGTTATATCAGCTGTTTTAGTTATCTCGATTACATTGTGCGATTACAGGGCGGAGCTCGGGAATTTTGTTGGTCAACGACCTCTCGGCCAAATCTACGGACTTTCTAATGAGATTAAAGTTTGTTAGACTGCACGAGTGCAAGATGACGCGCAGTTGGAATGCAACCGCGGCGCCGAGCGGATAATTGCAACGGTCACCGCTAATTATTATATCCGATGCGAAATAACTGAAATGCTTTGTAGCAAAACACGTTTTACCCGGTATTTTTCTTAGTAAAGAGTTAAATACTAACATTGTAATAGATATTTGTCTTAAGGCTCAACTACAAAATTATGTTATCAAGATCTTTAAGAGCAATAGAAAAACATTTAAGGCCTCGTTGACCGTTAATGTCACAGATTCATTGAATCGTTCTGAACGTGTGCAATTATGTTCATGCGGAGCTAGAGATCGCAAGGGCAGACGGGCTTTCACCGTCTTGTCTCGTGAAACGCGTAACGCGAATTGAAAATTGCATCTGTTGCTTTTAAGTTAAGGTGGTATTTCGATTGTCCGCAGATCGCTTCCTAACTTTCTGCCGCTGTCGTGCTGAGGAGTTATTGATTTGGCTCTCAATATAACATGCCTTTGTACATTACGCTTTATGCTCTAGTGTCAGGGTCTATTTAGGCTCGCCCAATCAGGTGTGTAGCGTGCAATCGTGAGGAACTATGTGCCGACGTCGCAGTATAAAGAGGATTAGCCCAATTCCGCAGACTGTTTTCACGGTGCCGACTGACTGGTAATCCTTTTAGCGTATATGAAAGTGGACTCTGCGGTCGAGGCCTCCCAGTCAATCGGTCTCTGTTTTATAAATAAAAATAAACAGCTGTTTAAGAGATATTGTCCCAATAAGTGCAGGGCCTGACATCGTGATAAAATATTGCTTCTCGTGTATCTCATTTACCGACGCTTGCTGTATAATTTTCAATCGAAGCGATTTATTGCTTATCTGGGAAAACGATGAAGATAATCATGCAGCTTCAAAAAGAAATTACGTAGCGGTAAATTGTGGAGACCTGGTAACCTCACTTTAGCCACAGAATATATACTAAAGTACTTTAGCCCAAACTGTAAACTATTTACAAGGATATGTGTACATATTGTAGATTACATAAACTTGATTTTTCAAAGCAACATAACTTCAGCAACAACTTAGAAAGTATTCCAATAATCATAATGTAAAAGACTTAAAAATGTCTCGCGTTTCTCTCCGTTCCTGTCTCTCCGTCAATTATGCTGTATGCCGTTAACACTTAACAGGAAGGAGACAAATGCATTATAAAACCAATTGACAATTTACTTTTTTATAACTTTAATAAATTTGAATTTAAAAGAAGTGAAAATATAATGTAAATTAATTTGGAAGCGGAAGTTAATATAGTAAATAGTTTTGTATGTTCTAAACCGAGCGCTTCCGGCGCCACCAATGCCGCCTATCTGTTAAATATTCGACGTATTCGATTTTATCGCGACGCTTAAAATAGCCTTTATCTCGTCCGCGGTGAGGTCAGTGGGCGCTGCGTCGGCGCACGCCTCATCATTAACAGCTATGATTAAAACCCTACCACTATATTGATATTTTGCGTATCATAATTGCTCGCCATCTTGTTAATTTCTTTCATTGATCGTAAATAACAATCGTCTTCTGGATAATAATCTTTTATGAGGGGTTGGTATTATACGTGCTTAAATAATAATTGTGCCATTTTTGGAACAAGATGTTCCGTGCATTTTCTAAACATCTACGCCAATTTTCCAAGTAGTACGGAAAATTGCTAAAATTCCCCCATATTATAGAGAAACTTTTGCAAAGCGTATTACCATGAAATCATTTGATAACTATTCTATTATTATTTCTTCGCCGATTTTATTAAATACTTTTATTATTGACTTTTTCTAAAGTACTTAATATTGAATAATATTGAGCAATGAAATATTGTTTGACTGACCGCTACACTCTCTTGCGAATGCTACCAACCAATATTTCAAGATCAAAAGGCTTTTTTTTTTAAGTACATCTATCACATGCAATTTTAGTCATGAAGTCATAATAACTTATTTTTTTCGTTTTAATCGAAGAATGAAGTCTGTTTTCGACTCAATATTACCAAGTTGCAGAAAAAACTTACATGTCGTATCATACACGTACGATGTTTGCGATATTGAATGCGCGTCTTGGTGGATGCCGGGGGGGAAATGCAATAAATAACGTCGACTCTCCGCACATGCCCTAACATGATCTAGTGTTGGGCGGATCCCAATGCTTATTAAACATGCGACACGGCTTGCTGATACTTCCCATTTATTGTTTTTATTTCATGGTACCTATTTTAAATAACAATACTCATGTCATCCACCATACAGGTATATATTTTTATTTTTTCTTGACATATTATTTAATTTTATTTTATTTTTGTGACATGTAAAATTTGACGTTCATATGTGCTATGTATTAGCCAAAATTGAATAAATGAATTTGATTCTTGATTCTTTGATTCTATGCAATGACGTTCAATATAAAACTAGACACCCAATCTCTAAGAAAAATTCCTCAAAAAACGTCCGAGTGGCTTTGACACTGATGACATTAACACATTCGTTCAAATTAACACCTTATCTCGTGGCATTTAGTGTTTAATGTCAATTGTATACAACTAAACGAAAACTCTGCCCAATAGTCGGGTGGGCAGACTTTTGCTTCGGACAATATTTGAGCGTGATTGTAAGTCTAGTTTTTTAATTGAACGTCATTGATTCTATGTCATAACTTTGTGTGTATGGAGGATAAGGTTTGGAACTGAAATGTCAATCTCATTCATCCATGCTCCCTCACAATCTTTGGCATTTATAATATTAGAAAATATTAGTAAAGATCAATGACGTTCAATATATAACTAGACACCCAATCTCTAAGAAAAATTCCTCAAAAAACGTCCGAGCGGCGTTGACACAGATGACATTAACACATTCGTTCAAATTAACACCTTATCTCGTGGCAGTTAGTGTTTAATGCCAATTGTATACAACTAAACGAAAACTCTGCCCAATAGTCGGGTGGGCAGACTTTTGCTTCGGACAATATTTGAGCGTGATTGGGAGTCTAGTTTTTTAATTAAACGTCATTGGTAAAGATCAACGAATTTAAATACCATCGTTGGTAAAGATACATATTTCTTGTGTACAGCTATATTAATACTTTGTTTTATTTTAACCACTTTGTGTTTGCTTGGCAGTCAATAAGTACTTAATATACTTTTTTCTTGCATAATCTGTAGATAGTGCGGGCTGATCACAGATAACAGAATTAGATCCCTATGCTTAGTATTCCTGCTTAGTAACAATATTTTCAATGCATGCACAAAAAGTTGTGTTTTTCATATCAGATTAACTTTCATTATTCCTTCAGATGACGTACCTACCTATCTAATTTTGCGGTGTAACCGTCTGTTATGTGTTATTAATATTTTATCCAATTTTCTGATTTCCTATTCAAAATTATTATTCTCTCTCTCCCTATCTATCGGGGTGTGTTTTTCAAATTAACTCCTTTCGCGCAGTTCTGGACGCATTGTTTTCTGTTTCATACCATAACTGATAACACTTATTGTTAAGCTGTATTATAAAAAGTTTAGGTTCCTATATTTACTCACACCTTATCGACGTTCGTTGGCTCAAATGGTCCGAAATTCTACTTCTTGATTAGACTATGAATCAGATTTAACATTACATGAACTACATTTTGATTGCAACGATTATATGACTGCAGCGATTTTCTAAATAAAGACCACGTACAGTCACATCCACATTTGGCACTGAAGATTATGATTTATGAGCACCGAGAAATATATTATGTACTGCCAAACTAAGTTACAGCCGTTGAACGATTTGTTATACTTTCATTTTTATTGCCTCTAATTATTTTTAAGTCTGAAACTTTCTCTTTTCAAAACTGATTTAGCGTCCGATAGTAAAATATTTTTAACTCAATCGATGCGTTACATAAGGTCATATTATTTTATGGGTGTAATCGCGATCAATAAATCGATCAGTATTACCTGTGTTTCTTCTAGCGAATTGACTCATGCAAACGTCTAAAGCTATTAAGATCGATAAAATGATCGCATAATAACGACATTACTTATTTGAAACTATGACAGTATGTAGTTTATATTTTCGTTCATTCCTAATTCCGATTATTCCTAAATTGCTATTTTTAAATTTCAAATAAACTGACATACGAGCACTACTTGATGGTTAGTTATGTGCAATATTACATTTCGTAGAAACATTTAAAAAAGCTTTTGGCCAGTACCAAGGAGTTGGAACATTAAATTATATGATTTCTGACCCGTTACATGGTTCGGTTAAACCCTTCAGGTGCAATCCTCATAAGTCTTGATAAATCAAAAGCCGAAACAGTAAATTTAGTGATGTATACATACATCTTAAAGAAAGGATAATCCAAAAGACTGGGCCCAAAAAAAAACAATTGTTGTGCAGATTTGGGACATAGACTACGAAGTAGATCATAAACACTTTCAACTTTTACTATGGCGTCGACAAAATTGGTCCTAGTGAAAAAAATATGTTTATTATGTTAATTATTTATGTTCATATAAAAATAATAAATTATTATGGAAGATAACTTTTTCCCCCGGATTATGGTGTCATCATAATAAAAGTTGATGGTGTGTGTGTGGTCTTTGATCTAGAATACATCTCATCTCTGCACATTAACTTAAATTTTTTGGGCCCAAGAACAATGGCAAGTTTTGCATTCTCCTTTCGTAATTAAGTTGTGGCAACTTACTCAGTGTCTGTGTGCTAGCTGTTGATTGTATTTCAAAATTGACGCCAATGTACGGCCGGTCGATAACTTAGTTGGGTATAGTAAAAGCACTTAAGTGTAGAAAAATCGAGGATTCAGGCGACTGGGACCACTACATAGCTGGGACCGCGGTCCCAGTCGCCTGATTAGTTTTTTTTTCATTTATTTCGTCAGGCGAGTGGGACCACCCGTAATTTTAACCACAAATCCATTGTTGAAATACAAGATTTATTACAGTTAGCAGAAAAGGTGTCATAAATAAAACAAAGCTATGGTCCCAGACGACCGATTCAAAAATGTTATCAGGTAACTGGGACCGCGGTCCCAGTTTCATATGGTCCCAGTCGCCTGAATCCTCGAAAAATCTACTCACAACTGCACAATTATAGGAAACAATGTTATCGTAAGCCGTTATTTGTGACGCATTTTGCGATGAGTGTCCCTAATTTAAAAGTGACGCACTGGTAGGTATATGACGTCGTAACGTAATGTTTGCCACAGATTTTTCAGTTAAATACTTGTTTTCCCTTAATCTTTCTTCTATGTTAACTTCGGATTACAGACTTACCTACCGTCGTCGGTGGTCGCTATTATACATATTCTAAATGACAGTTTTTCATTATAATAATGGTAGTAAATCTATGTCGAAAGGTTTTCCGGTACACTTTTTGTATGAAACGTAGTTATTAGTATTATGCATACATAACCTTGTCGTTTCTGATGGTTTAACGAGCATATACCAGACTTGGTCCACTGCGCAGTTCGGAAGATAATGTAATCGTATGTTTATGCTAATATTGAATTTAAGACACGCCGCAATGAGTGATTAACTACTGGCCCTTTTGTGTCGAAACATCGTAAAATAACTGCAACACGTGTATGTTGGTTTATCGTCACTCCGCGTACAATGTGTTTATATCGCATTTCTTGTTTTCAAGTGTCACCGTATTGTGATTTTTTTTTA
Organism: Mecyna flavalis; assembly: GCA_949319885.1. Classification (NCBI taxonomy): domain Eukaryota; kingdom Metazoa; phylum Arthropoda; class Insecta; order Lepidoptera; family Crambidae; genus Mecyna; species Mecyna flavalis. The sequence goes on from OX439426.1 coordinate 18,250,860, forward strand.
TACTACGCTATTGGACAAACGGTTTGTTTTTCTCCACGTGGGTTTACTTTGCGAAATTTTAGTGTGTAAAGCTTTCATTTATCATTATTATAAAAAATATTTAATTATTGTTTTCTGTTGTAAATTGCTACTATTTTACGTCACAACTTGCATTATTTTCTTTTAACTGGTTAATTTCAGATATACATTCATAACTAGGAATCTCGATAATCTTACTCAGCAAAATATTTCAGAGTTTTTGACATCCAGATCTAGGTATCTCTAGTATGAAAATTTATTCCAATATGCGTCAGCCGTGCCGCGTAAAAGTTTCAAAGAAAGCGTTCCTTAGGCGACGGCAAAGAAATATTACCATCAACCTGCCTCAGCTCTAAATATTGGATGACCTTCGCGAGGTTGCCCTTGTCTATTTGCATTCGTACAGTAATAAAGCAGTATCTTAATGAATTAAACCGATTAAAAAGCAGCGTTGGCAATATGCCAGTCCGCATCCGCATAAACATTGCGATTATAAAGAAAATGTCATTACGTAAGACGGCACAGAATAATGGTTGTAATGTATTCAAATCGAGAGAGAAAAGTGACCCATCACTGTCCAATATTGGTAGCAATGATTCAATGTAATTCAATATGGCTCTGTTGTAAAAATATGCAACGAATTTCTTGCATGCAATTCTATAAAAACGATCATTTAAAGTCAATGACGTTCAATTGAACGTCATTGTTTAAAGTTAATGAAATGATTCGTTCATGCAAAACTTAAAAAGATCAGGTGTTTTTAGAGATGTTTCGTGATGATGAGAATGTTTCAATTACTTGATTGGGCATGAATTTCCCAACAGGATAAAAGATTTAATAAGTATGGCGCGAAGGAAAATATTTTTTTCGGTCAAGGTCCTAAAAGGCAAAGGTGTAATTGTAATTTGTTCCATTAAATTCTCCTCTATACTATAATTTAGCTTTATTAACATTAAAGTTTAGGTTGTGGCAGTATTAGTATTCAGGAAATTTGAAAACATCCAATATAACTAATATTGGAGCTCGGCATTCTTCATTGTCAAAGGTTCACAAAAAGCTTGTGCGTTATAACTCTTCTTGTTGGATTAGTCGTCATACATTTTATATACAGATCCAGCTACTGGTGCGTCGAACCTCCCAGCTTAGTTAACAAAGAAAGTTCTGGAACAGAACAGTCAGCTTCCATTTCTGGAAAATGATACAATTCATGCTACGCCTACGGGAATAATCTTGTAAATCACATCTCGAGCGACTTGGAACGCCTGACTTAGTCACTAACTGCATGTTTTATTCACTTTATTTGCTAGTCGCTAGCTATATCTATTACAGTCCAAATAACTTTGATAGAACCTCAGTCAGTTTCTAAGACTTAACTCACCTTTTAGACTTTTAACTCTGCGTTCTTGCTTGTTAACTTCTTCATCAAGATCGATAATCGATTTATTCCACTGAGGAATGCTTCTACATGAAGTATCTCTTAATGTGCTAACGCTCCGATGGTTTCTTCTAATCTTCAAATATTTTAAGTATACTGGTATGTATTTTAAATTACGTGTTAACATTTTATTAATGATAATGTGTCATCAACTTGTATTTTTTAATATATTGGCATAATTTATTTTCCCAAAGGGTAAAAAACTATTTACACACTCATTGACTACTCTTTTTTAAGAAAGCTGTCGTGTTTATAAATAGATAGTGACTTGGAAGCGCGGGCTTAGTGCTCGTGTACTTAGCTGCCTTTAGTTTAAACGTTTTTTATCAATCTCTCATTAGAAGATCGAACTTGTTACACTGTTCACGAAAAGTGAACGTGTTGAATCTTAAATGCGCATCGTCATTCAAGAATTCGCGACTCGAATGCTCAACAAGTTTTAACATGCAAACCGTTGAAATGTTGCTTGCTGGTGGAGGTTGGTTGGTTCACATGTGGTTAAGTCGTGTCGTCGTAATAATTATTGTGTATATATTTATATTAGTGTCGGAGACAGGTGGCGTCCTGTCCTGTACGTTGACTCCGCGGCCTTGGCGCCCCACGATTCAATGGCTCGCTATGCTCGTGTTATGGTGTCGGCATTAACTTTTTTACTGTCAAGGTCAACAACTTCATAGGCGTCTAGCTTGAAACGAGTGGCAATTATTCAGCGTACAATTTTTTCTTCGCATTACATTTTGTACATACCAAGCTTTTAAACGACTTCGAATGAAGTCTTAATAAAATGTGTGACGCTGTTTAAATGAAACATTTGGAAAACCCCTTTTATGCGTTATTTGTCGTGACTGCTAGTGTTCTGTAATAATATTGCTAAATACGGAGTGTTCTTCGCGCCACGCAGGCTTACCTGACGGTGGAAAATTTTCATATTTTGGCACGTAAAGTTTAGAACAGGATTTACACAATGTACGGAACGTATTTTCTACCTAGTAATGAGAAGTAATGCAGCCATGGAATGGTCTAGAAGATAATTTAATGATAATATTTTATTATAATTTAAATTAATGTTATTCTGTAATTTAATTGAACTCTGGAATTTAATTTAAAATTTGTAATTTGACATTTTGATTTAACTTCATATAATCAGACGATTAACTCAATAATGTAATTAGTACTAACTTACTAAGGCCAGAGCGAGACACTCCAACACGAGTATAATTTTACATATTACTTTCTGGAGCTGTCTCACCCCATACCAACTTACTGAGAAAAAAAAAATTTGTTTTAATATTTCAACCAAACGGGGTGTGAATTTTTTATGCTCGCCCTATTTGGTCGGTAACATTCTGACCTCATTGATGTCTGCGAGTCGTCTGCAGCCACTTCCCGGAACGGCTGGCCGCAACGCTTTCCTGCTGTTTGCGCCCCCATTATCACCATGAATGAACCCCGCATACTTCGTTTGAAACAAATGGATTGTCAACGTAAATGGACTAACAGAAATGAAACGCGTCCTAATTGACTTTTCGTCTGGTGACGTCACTGACGACGCTTGGTCTAATGTTTCTGACACACTACTGATCTAGTAATGGTACATTACAAATAGATTTCACTCTTTCTATGTCGTCGAACTTTGGACTGATTGAACGAGGAGTGGGTGTGTCAAAAAAATGAATAAGAAGCGACACTGACTTTCTGTTAAACGTACTCTATACATACATACACTTGCCGGAGTTTTTGTCGCTCTTAAATTTTTAAGCGGTCACTTTTTTGGGTTTTGTTCTATATTTCGTAGGATTTAGCAGTTCAGTGTTGATTGAGATGCGAGATCGACGAGAAAGTACTGAGCTTATTATTTATAGTAAATAAGATTAATCTGTGTTCAAGTGGCAATATTCAAAGTGGGTCTTTGGAGACTAATGAAAATTAATTTTAGATCAATATTACTTTTGAATTTGTTTGATAAAATAGCTTGATTCATTTAGTAATCGATAAATGTTCGCTTTTTTGTTGAATTAAACAAATCTATAGAACATAAAATTTCAAAAGTTACAAAAACAAAAATAAAAATTTTATAGCTCATATTTTTCAAAACATACGAAAAAAGAAATGTTTTTTGAGAGTTGATACCGATACTTTTCGAAGATCAATCGCGTGGAATACTAGTCAGCGAAAAGGATAACAACTTAGACATTCTGTCTCTGAAATCAATGCTAGACGTAGTGTCGTCGCAGTGCAGATGCGTACCAACTGCTTCAGTCGCGGGAAGAACTTTCACTTTCTTGACCTATTTCCTTTGATTCGTCATTTAAAATAACTTTGCAGCCGCTAAAAAATAACTTTCAAGATAAAATTCAAGGACGTGCTCTGTTTTAAAAACATAACACTCCAGTAACATTTCTATCCTGACTTAAATTTCTATCCATGATAGGTATGTCAAATTCCCAATCGTCAGCTTAATGTCCAGCGCTAATAATAAAATTATAATTCCTATTTCAGTTGAAAACTATTAGTCACATAAGGGTAGGTTTATGTGTTACTTAAAGGTATGTATAACCACGTCATTCATCGTCATTTAAAAACAAATTAAGCTCAACCCGTAACGCTTTTATGAGTCATAAACAGTATGTCCTAAGTCTAACGTTTGCCGGGGTCGTTGTTCACCATCAGGGTCAATGGAAACAAATAGAGCTAATATTTAAAACAAATAACACATTTTTATATTATTAATTGTCACAAAAAATAATTATAGCAAGTTTTTACAAACTTTCAATATTTATTCGCCGTCTTGACACTTTTTCGTACAGTTTCTTTGAAAGTCGGCTGACTAAAAAAGTTACTCTGATTGTAACATCGGCATTAAAATAACGTTTATCATTTTGTTATCATAGAAATGTTTGTCTGGAAATATCGAATAATAAATATTTATTATGTTAAAGAAAATTTATAAGAAAACTTTTGCTTTTGTATAATGTAGTTAGGTACGTAGGTTCTACTTTATTCAGCATACCAAACCACGCTAGAAAAAATGTAGCTTCTCAGAATAGGTATGGGTGGTACTCGTAATCTTAATGTGCTGTTTGTGAACTATAATTTGAAGCCTTTTTTGGAAATGGTCCAAGATTTACTTAAGCTTTTTTTTTTATCATGGGGCAACCCTGTAATGGCGTATGTAATTTCATGTACAAAAAGCGATTTATTGTGTTTATTTACATGTAGTATGTGCGGGAATCGGGCATTCTTCTCTAATGGAGGTAGTGATGATGGCGCATTTGATAGTGACTTAGCCCTACGTTTCTAGAGTAATTCGGCCGGGTTTCTACGTAGAACAAACATTCATATGGCGAAAATTTCTTTTTTTCAGGATACATATCAGTGGCACATGTTATTAGTCGTGACATTTCATTCTTTCTTATGTAAATGCACGCATTTTCAGGCAACCCGTATGTGTATACATGAAGCAAAGGCAACACATATTCCCTTCTACACACATGTTCAATCTTATTTTATTCTAAAAAGTCTCTTAGAGCTCTCTCTGAAAGAAACGCACCAAGGACAAAAAAACATATTATTCGCAAACTTCGGTGTTATCAGGACTTCTTTCTAAAACACACACCCGCACATATCCCTTTCAAAACACTTTTAGAATGGCACAAAGTGGTGTGTTAATACAGAATCGCGGATCGGCCAGCCCGCCAGCCCGCGGCGATGGGCTGTTGTCTTCAATTAACCCAGATCTGGTGAGGCCATTGTGTGAAGTCTGCTCGGTGTCTGCTTTCTTCCATCGGCCCGTAATGAGCGTAAGTAATGACAGTCGCGCCGTGTAGGCTTTGTGCAGTCTGGCGAAACTTAGTAGAGAAAAAAGATTGTATGAAATTTGTGGAAATTTTAATGGCGGCAGAACCCGTCAAAGTAGAGAAGTAGTGCACATTCAAATGGTCGCTATGACATCTCTGACTCTTTCGATTTAGCCGTATAATATGTCACAGCGGCCATGTTTGCAAGATGGCAATCTGTCATCAAATTGTCAATGTCATGTATAAATTCGTGGTTTGATCCACTGGTATAAATTACCTGTTTTTAAATTGAAATTAGAGTTATTTAGCAGTAATTTGCGTAGATTTCAAGTGTAATAATCTGTAAACCTGTGCAGTGATAAATATGCCAATTGTAAGGTGCGAGATATGTAGACTGAGAACAAGTCAGGTTGAAGACGAAAAACGAACATTTATGGCTAAATTTCCACTGGATGAAGACCGGTTAGTACATTTAACGAATTTAACTATACTCATAATCAATATATCGTAAAAATTATTGAATTTAAAGACATATTTCCAAATAAATATGTGGGATAATGTTTTACGTAAACAGTAGTGCAGTGCAATTTTTTATCGACTATCGATAGCACAAAAGTAGTATGGTTTTTTGTGTCAGTGCTATTTATATTAAGAAATGTTTATTTACCCTACATCCTTTTTAAGCAAGTCTTTAAACCTGATCCATTTCTAATTTTATTAAGTTCAGTGACTGAGCTGTGACAAATAGGAAAAGAAGGTTTTTGCATTAATGGTATTAATGTGCTTTAATCATTTTACTTTGTAGGTGCAAGCAATGGGTAAAAATTACAGGTAAAAAGGACTTGGCCTATGTGCCTATAGAAAAATTGCACCAATAATTTAAATATATTTGTAGAAAGCATTTTCGACCCCAGGATTTTAAAAAGAAAAAGACACAATATAGAAAAAATATTTGTGAATAAGACTTATCCCATTCTACATATTTTGTTGCAGAACCTCCAGTCAATAGAGATAACCGAGGAAACTACTGCGAATTTATCGAAGAAAGCACAACAACAAGCTATTGCGAAATAAATAACGGCGTTAGTAGAATATGTAAGTGTTTTTATACAAATATTTTTATTTGTAACGAGCTAGAGGTATGAAACTATTTGAAAGATACTTGATTTAGTTCGAAGAATTTAGCAGTTAATACTATAAATCACAAAAATAAAATCTAGATACTTGATTTGCCTTATGTGTCATGTATATTTCCTTTTACAGAACTTTCAGCGTCAACCTAAATGTATTAACGACTCGGGGAATGTGTTCTTCGACCCTCTCCTGGATACTTGAGTTGTGATGTGACTACCTACGACAAACCGTCGGGATATTATAGTAAGCGTTCTCTGCCTACAAATAAGATATCATGTCAACCGTTAAAATATTTGTGAATAAGACAATAACCCATTTCACATTTGTTGCAGAACCTCCAGAGTCAACACACCCGGGGTTCAGATCAGCGGTGGCGGAAAATGCGGCAGGAGTCTGTTTAGCATTAAATATTATATCTTAGTTACTATGTTGTAATTTAAAAAATAAAATATGAATATTTATTTTTTAAAATATGTAAATTTTTTAGTATATCGTATAATTATGTATATCGAAATAAAAATACATGTATTTTTATGTAAACTACTATAATACTTAAATATTTTAGTTTTGACGATTCGTAAGTGCTTCTGTGAATATGAATAAAGATATTTTTGATTTTGATTTTTCATTCATTTATTTATTTGAGAAAATAATAAGTAATTTTATCGATCCCATTTTATCGATAACACGTCACTATTTTTTTTTTGTTCATGTTGGCAACATTGGTTTGTAAAATTTTTCTTTATGTAGTCTGTGGTTTCAGTTAGGTTCGTTAGGTTGGCACTGATCCATTCCCTAAATTTCATACATCGGCATTGTTTCTTTTTTTTACTATGGAGTCCCGTCTCTTCTTTTTTTTGCTCAGTGGCTTTGTGAACGTGATATTTGAGAACGGGTCACGTGTGCTCGTGTATTGAAGAATAGTTCGTTTGTTGAATCGACCTGTTATGATTTAAATTTAGCACTAGGCATTTATTTATTACAGTTACAAGTCATGATATCTACCGGGGTCCTGGGTTCGGTTCTCGCTCGGGTCTGGCAAAAGTGTAGGTTTTTTCGAACTCAGCTCGGTTTTGTGGTCTTCAGTCCGCATTCAGTAAGCGTGGTGATAAAGCCAGTACCTCATTATTTCGTTCAGTTGATTATAATAATGCGTCTGCAATGGGCTTTTATAATGTTAAGAGTAGTACTTATCCTACTAATATTATAAATGCGAAAGTCTGGATGTTTGTTACTCAATCACGCCTAAGCGGCTGAATGAATTTAGATGAAATTCGGCACACGCTATAAAATTCCTATGGAAAACGTGTCATTCCCGCGGGATATTTGAAAAAATAAATTACGCGCGGGTAATACCGCGGGCCGAAAGCTAGTAATGAATATTCAGTATTATATATTCGACTACGTTATGATAGATTGAATCAGTAAAAACTCTGAGTCAGCATCGAAAGGAGTCATCATTGTGATGTATAGCTAATAAATAAATGTAGTGGGCACGCTTGCTGGCGGGGCGTGCGGTGGTGAGGGCGCGGGAAGCGGGAGCTTGCCGCGCACTCTCGATCCGGCCGCCGTGCGAGTAGGAGCGTCTACAGTGGGATACTTAAACTTTGTGTTTTACTACCATACCATAAACAGTACAAGTGGCGACCCTGCCAGCGACTAAAATATAACCGAGGTATGTACTTAATGAGTATTGTTCTGGTAAACGAAATACAAAGTGTTACTAGAGGTAAATCAGTGACTGAGACCTGTTTTATTTCGATTTTTTTGTAACCATGAAATAGTTACAGTAATAACTAATAATGTATTAGTAGGGCAGGTTGCAAACACTGATTGGTACCTAAACTGTAATAAATAACCGTAATAAAGTATAATTACTTTAAAGTTATCTCAGTCTGTTGTCAAAAATACGTTTATAAAAATGAAATTATCGGTTGGAATGCTGCTTCTATTGTACGCGCGGACAGGGATCGCGCGCAGGTGTTCACTAATTATGCCTATCGTTGCTACTAAGAATAAAAATGTTATCGTAGGTTAACATAATAGATATTTTATCACGTAGTGATGATAATTTTATTCGAATATTTATATGTGAATGCGTGTGTACCTATGTGTATATTGTTATTAAACTTACACATGTATGGATACATTATGTAAAGATTCACCTACATTTAATATTTCTTTATTTTTTGCGAGTGTTAATCCATCAAGCCCCGGAAAACCAGACACAATAGAAAATCTATTGTTTACGCGACACCCGGCTTTCGGTCGGGGGTGTTTAAGAGTTAAGTAAAATTAAAGATCCTATCCAAACTAAGATTATATTTAAATTTCATTTAATTAACGTTAATGTTTAATATGAGTTTTGGCAACAACTGAGACTAACACCAAAGAGGTAGTTCTATGAAAATTAGAACGGTACCTATAAAAGCAAACAAAGGTAGTTCGATGAAAATCGGTACGGTACCTACAATGTCCAAAGAGGTAGTTCTATGAAAATTAGAACGGTACCTAGCTATAAAAGCAAACAAAGGTAGTTCGATGAAAATCGGTACGGTACCTACAATGTCCAAAGAGGTAGTTCTATGAAAATTAGAACGGTACCTAGCTATAAAAGCAAACAAAGGTAGTTCGATGAAAATCGGTACGGTACCTACAATGTCCAAAGAGGTAGTTCTATGAAAATTAGAACGGTACCTAGCTATAAAAGCAAACAAAGGTAGTTCGATGAAAATCGGGACGGTACCTACAATGTCCAAAGAGGTAGTTCTAAGAAAATTAGAACGGTACCTAGCTATAAAAGCAAACAAAGGTAGTTCGATTAAAATCGGTACGGTACCTACAATGTCCAAAGAGGTAGTTCTATGAAAATTAGAACGGTACCTAGCTATAAAAGCAAACAAAGGTAGTTCGATAAAAATCGGGACGGTACCTACAATGTCCAAAGAGGTAGTTCTAAGAAAATTAGAACGGTACCTAGCTATAAAAGCAAACAAAGGTAGTTCGATGAAAATCGGTACGGTACCTACACTGTCCAAAGAGGTAGTTCTATGAAAATTAGAACGGTACCTAGCTATAAAAGCAAACAAAGGTAGTTCGATGAAAATCGGTACGGTACCTACAATGTCCAAAGAGGTAGTTCTATAAAAATTAGAACGGTACCTATAAAAGCAAAAAAATGTAGTTCTATAGCGGTACCTACAATAATAATAACAATAATACTAATCAATAAATATTAAATCAATCCATAATCACAATTAATAATAGTCAGATAAAATTCAAATAATAATAACTCATGTCAAAAAAAAAATTTGCTCAAATTTAATTAAAATGAAATCTAAATAAATTGAATTAGAAATTAAATAAAATGTAAATTAAAATTTAATTAAAATTTAATTGAAATGAAAATTGAATTAAAATTAACATAGTCACACCTATAATGTCATTAATAGGCGAGTATAAATCCTCTGCTACTATTTTCAACAATGTCCAAATAGGTAGTTCTATGAAAATTAGAACGGTACCTATAAAAGCAAACAATCTGCTTGGTTACAAGTAGTCCCAAAGTCATGTCACAAATACCACCGTTAGAGTCTTTAGGCTGTGAGGGTGAGCCATCTTTCATTGGCATTCGATGGAAAAAATGGAAGCGAGGCCTAGTGCTATACCTCTTTTGAGGAATTATGCAATTCATCAGGAAATATTTCTAATTTCTCGTCGCGAGGAAATGAAACGTTTATGGCAAGGTCAGAACTAATTAACTGAAGTCATAATTATTGGCGATTTGAATAAACATCAGTTATCTTTGAATCCTAATTTTAAGTCAGACTACAAATGTTTAGACGCGTTTGAAGACCTATATTATTCTGTTAAACGCGTTAGAAATAATATAATGAATGAGTCGCAAATACAGTCTGTTTCGTCTCAAAATAATACAAGTAATGCTAGTGTGTGTACCATTAAGTTACCACCAATGGAGCTACCAAGTTTTGACGGAAAGACAGAGAACTGGCCTAAGTTATATGAGTCATTAAAATTCAGTATTCACAATAACAAATAGCTGACTGATTCGCAGCATGTGCAATATCTCGTAGATAAACTTACGCATATTGCATTGAAGGTCACGGCCGACATTGTACCTACCGGGGTAGCTTTTCAAATCATTTGGAATAGTTTCGTTATCAAATATCAAAACAAACAAACTTAGATACACAAACTGTGCAATCATTCGAATTGTCCGTCCGAGATAAAGAAATACCTCCTTATGCTGATTTAGTTTATTTATTCAAGATCAGGTTAAAATAATACAACGTTTAAATAATAATAATAATAAATGATACTTTCGAACATCGAACAGTAGTGCTAGGACGAGTAAGATGTCCACTACTTCTATCGATCGTATAAAGCAAGTAATGATCATGCAATTAGTGCGTGTACTTAGCGCGCTCGTTTTGAATTTATGAAAACTAGGCGCGGGTAAGAAACAATTAAAATCGTCAATATTTATCAGAACTTACGTTTGAATAAAGCAAAGTAGTAACTTTAACAATTTAATTAGTTACAAATAATATCAACGAAGGTAAAAATACCTATAATAACAAATAGGTATGTAGATGGAATGCAACCATAACCTTGACACGGCAATGTTACCGTGACATTGATTTCGCACTAATGAGATGCTTTACATAAAAAGACACTAATTCATACCTTATTTATTGGTGCTTAATAAATACACGTAACGAAATACAGTGTATTTATGCAATTAACTAACGTTGGAGTTTGGACCGTTTTATTCCTAAATTAAGTGTATACGCTGTTAGTGTGTTGTCATAATTATGTAAATAATAAAACCTAAAACGTGTTGGTTACGGGTTCGATTCCCGTTTAAAGATGAATATAATTATGGTCAACAATGAATAATATACCTATCTACCTACATATACCTAAAACAAATTCTTACTTGATAGCCTTATGTAAAGGTTGGTGCTAAGGAGCACAAAGGCCACAAAAGTTGGTGCCAAGGAGCACAAAGGCCACAAAAGTTGTTGCCAAGGAGCACAACGGCCACAAAAGTTGGTGCCAAGGAGCACAAAACACATTTAGTGTGTAAATATGAACGTGCCAAGGAGCACAAAGGCCACAAAAGTTAATTTTCCAATGTGAATTGAGATGCCAAGGAGCATGAGTAGATAATATGAATCTTGCCATGGTCAGGTATAATTTGAGATTGTTTAAAATACTTATTGCATTATATTTGGATCTCATTAATAATATGAGTAAGGAAAAATACTAAATTTTGATATTGATATTTTAATATAGGTAAATATTAAACGAATTTATAAAAATAAATATACTTGTGATACGTATTAATAGTTAATTAAATTGGATCTCAAGCGATCGTGGAATATTTGTCGTATTACGATTGTAATGGTTTCTCTAAATATTGCTAGCATTACAACAATATTATTGTGGGGATAATACCTTATAACAATACTTACTTACTCATTTCTATATTAATTGGAAAATATTTTTGTATAGATAGATAGATATTCTTTATTGCGCCACAAATTTGACAAAGAAAAACAAGTAACATAAATGAACTGCACAACACAGGCGGACTTATCGCTTCTAGCGATCTCTTCCAGTCAATGTATGTATATTTAAGCTGAATACATGCTGAAGTGAAAACGCAGATTCAAATTAATCTGTTTCATTACACCGATGCAGGACTCGGTTATGTGTTGACATAGGTGCTGTTTATGTGTTTGTTTACCTGAAGCAGTTACAAATTAACTGATCACTAAATCGATTTAAATGAAGCATGGTTAGGCCATTATGTGTATGCACAGAGCAGATTAAAATCTGGATCATTAAATTGAAAGCAGATTGTTTTTATCAATCTGGGTCATTAAATTGACAAGCAGATAAAAATCTGGTCATTAAATTGAAAGCAGATTGTTTTTATCAATCTGGGTCATTAAATTGACAAGCATACAAAAATCTGATCATTAAATTGAATGCAGATTGTTTTTATTAATATGGGTCATTAAATTGACAAGCAGATAAAAATCTGATCATTAAATTGATGCTATTGGCAGATAATACCTATTTATCTGAATCATTCAATTGATTATACTGGGTTGTCCCAATACCTATTTATCTGAATCATTCAATTGATTATACTGGGTTGTCCCAAAGTTTGCGGATAAAAGTAATCCCATCATTAAATTGATGTTAAAAGCAGATAATACTTATTTATTTGAATCATTTAATTTATTTTTCAAGTTTGCGGATAAAATAATCCGATCATTAAATTAATGTTAATGGCAAATAATACTTATTTATCTAAATCATTCAATTGATTATTCTGAATTGTATTAAGTTCGCGGATATAATAATCCGATCATTAAATTGATGTTAATAGCAGATAATACTTATTTATCTGAATCATTCAATTGATTATTCAAGTTTGCGGATAAAAATAATCCGATCATTAAATTGATGTTAATAGCAGATAATTACTTATTTATCTGAATCATTCAATTGACTATTCTGAATTGTATTAAGTTCGTGGATATAATAATCCGATCATTAAATGGATGTTAATAGCAGATAATACTTATTTATTTGAATCATTCAATTGATTATTCAAGTTTGCGGATAAAAAAATAATCCGATCATTAAATTGATGTTAATAGCAGATAATACTTATATATCTGAATTATTCAATTGATGATTCTAAATTGTTTTAAAGTTCGCGGATATGATAATCCGATCATTAAAATGATGTTAATAGTAGATAATACTTATTTATCTGAATCATTCAATTGATTATTCAAGTTTGTGGATAAAAATAATCCGATAATTAAATTGATTTTAACTGCAGATAGTACTTATTCATCTGAATCATTCAATTGATTATTTTGAATTGTCCTAAAGTTAGCGGATATAATAATCCGACCATTAAATTGGAAGTATTTCGGTTTCAAGATCTCCATTAAATTGGAAATAAATGCGATCTTAGACGTCCATTAAATTGGAAGTATTTCGGTTCTAAGATCTCCATTGAATTGGAAATAAATGTATTATAGATACCATAGATAAAACAACATTTTGTACGGCGGAAGTGATGTATTCATTACACAATTTATTTAAATCATAAAAATAAACTTTAAGATCAAATGTATGTCCTACGAGGATACAGAGAATTTATTAGCCGTTTGAAGTAATTAGATAAATTATTATTGTATAAAATAGGTATAGTTTCATACTTTTCACCTTCCTGTTTCACTAAGTGATATAATTATTTATAGATCATTAGAATTTAACTTAGATTTTCGCCCGAAACACAGCATTTTAGTTCAGGCTCATAAAGTTAATAAGATCTTAAAAAAAGGTTTTGTACTAGACTAGCTGATAGAATAGTTCTAAGAATTTAAATAAATTGATTTTGATTTTATTTGAATTCCGAGATAAATAAATTGATTTTGATTTTATTTGAATTCCGAGATAAATTACCTTTAGTTGTGCATGTAGAGTTTTTTTTAAGATATCAATTTAGAAAAAGGATTAAAGATGTACCTAGAATCGGAAAATGAAAATAATGGAGTACGACTAAGGAGAAATGTGGTACATTTGAAACGTGTTGAAGGAGAGTGGAAGGTATGTTCTGATGAAAATATGAGAGATTCTATTGAGTGCTCTGAAAATCATGATGTAGACGATTAGTGAAGCTGGCTATCTATATCTATGTTTACTTTGATTTAGATTGTTAGATTGTTGATTTGTATAAAGTATTTAAGTAACTTGGTTGTGTTAAATATAATGATGTATTTGGGCAATTATTTATAGAGTCTTGTTTTATATCATTGTAAAAGGTAGATGTGATGTATAGCTAATAAATAAATGTAGTGGGCACGCTTGCTGGCGGGGCGTGCGGTGGTGAGGGCGCGGGAAGCGGGAGCTTGCCGCGCACTCTCGATCCGGCCGCCGTGCGAGTAGGAGCGTCTACAGTGGGATACTTAAACTTTGTGTTTTACTACCATACCATAAACAGTACAATCATCATCCCACATACTCCCAATACCATCGCTGATTCATGCTCAGAATTCCTGCTAAGAAAGTTACTATCTCAGTGTAAATTCAGATTTAAAAGTTAAAACTTTTTTGTATCTGATCTGGATCTTAGTTCAAACTTACCCCTAATACTTATACTGAGATAATGTGTTCAGGAAAAGAATCGAATTTAATTGTTTTACTTTTTTAGTGATTGGATTTCTTAACTTTACATTGTCGGTCTATCTTGTCTTGTTCAAAGTTGCAACATAGCTAGAAACAACTCATCTGATTATTGTAGCGGTAAATTAGTCTCTTGTCAAAAATTAACATTTCTGATTCCATTTTCAATATATTTGCATAGTAAACAGTTATAATATGAATAATACTCGCAGTTCGCATCGTAACCGCGTTGGTATAAAAAATACAAAGTTAAAAAGAAGCTGTTCCAGCCAATATGAATTTGACCGATGTAAAAAACCGTTTTCCGCTTGATCGCTAATTCGAATCCGCACTAACTAGAATTCTAACACTTAATCTCCCTGAACGAAAATTTACATAAGCGTTTCTTCGGCCAGTAATAACACGCAAATAATACGTAACTACATTATTTATTATATTGACTTGTGACATAACATATTTGCTAGAAAAAGCGAGTACAGGTAGGTATTCTTGCTAACCCCTTGACAGACAAGCGACCTAGTTGGCACAGAGCGTTTATTTGAAGTAAAAAGCTTCCTTGATTTTCCTTGGCATACTCCAAACTTGTAATCTCGTATTGTCTGTCTCTCGGTCAAATTCCTATTTTAATTATATAACCTATTTCTTTCGGGTTTCCTTTTGAAATTCTCATTCATAAATGTCTAACCCAGTAACCGGTCAGTAACGTCTATGCGTTTTGAGTTTTTGACTAATTGCCGATTGTTCGATTTCAAAACGTTGATCGCATCTGTGACACATAGTAAACGTTCTATTTGCGATGTAATGTTTTTCCTATCTCATCTATCACTGTTCGTCCCCAATATTAAGCTTTGTAACAATTTGTCGACTCTAATAAATTGTCTTTGCTAAACAATCGGAATCTGATATTATGTTGTTTTATTTTGAAGCATTGATCCTATTTCAGATTTTTACTTTTTCTTTTTTTTTTTTTTTGCTTTTTGTATCCTTATAAGAATTCGGCAAACGAAATGTTTTCTTGAGTGTTTAGTTTTGTCATTCTTTTTCACGGAAATATTTCACAAAACCTATTCAAATAAAAGATAGTCTTTTATGAAGTAGGTACCTAATATTATACGTAAATAAATAATACATGCGTTGGCGCAGCTGCAATGCCTACTTGTATTAAACGTTTAATATTATATCAGAGCAGTTAACTGTCTGCACTTGTCTGGCACTATGATTAAGTACCGATTAACGTTTAAAATTCCATGGCTATTAGGGAGCTAATACATAAATCAAACTAACATTTCATAAATGTGCAGTACTCCTTTATAACAATCGTACTCTCACATATCGTGTGCATGCGAATATACTAGCTTATTTGAAGCGTTTTATTAAGATTTATAGACTATATCAATCAAGTATTACAATGTCTAATATGTTACATTCGTATATGTTAACGCCAATGCCGTGCATTTAATAACACCTTTTTACGTCGAAAATAATAGTAATAACTTATACTTCCACCTACAATAAATTGCTAATAACAATAGCAATTACTTATTCTGTAACAGTAGTAGTAAGATCTGACTGCCTCCGTGGTGCAGTGCCTTATGCATCTGTGCTTGCGCACTCACTATAATATATCCTGCGTAGTTGGCTAATCGTAAAGATTGGCTGCCATAGCCGAAAACTCGGCTAGGAGGACATTATTATTAGTAAGATCTACAGAAATTCTTGTGAAACGCCGCGCAGATAACTCTCGCACAACGTTGGAAGTCAATATAAATTGCGTTTCCTAGGTAGGTATGTTATCACGTTATCAGGTAGGTGGAGCTCTTAAATCAGGTGTTATAGTTGTAAAGTTCTGAATGAAAAATTATATCTGAGCCACGAGAGTGACGCTGAGGCGCCTCGCACGTCCGTTAGGCGGGCGATTGGGCGGCGGGAGACTTGGCACAGTCTGCTGTCTTTATAGCCCGTGAAGTGGCGCAGGCGTCTAGGTGGCGCTAACGGGCAGGAGTTCCGAGTTGGTTAGCTGTGAGGTGTACAAGGAGGGCAACACTTATAAGTTAAAAGTTACATGGCCAATACTATCAAAATATATTTTATTGTAGGTAGTCTCATTCAGTTTGGAACTAATTGCTTTAATGAGATTAATTGATGAGTTATTCGAGTTGTGCCATACTGAGGTTTTTGTTTACTGGCTTTTCTGCTTTATCTGTTGTAAATTAACTTTTACAAGCTTGTCAAGTCGTCTTCATTGTGCCGTACTGAAATTCATTACTGATGTTAGGTACTGCATGAGCTGTTGTAAATTTACCAGACTTTGGTGCTTTATAAAACAAGTTCTTGAGTAATACAATATATTACACCCTTGTTTCTACCGGCTCCTGACACTGCAGTAATCGATTAGGCATGTGCAGTCGACAGCACATCAGACTACCACAATCTGTCAAATTTCTACAACCAATTTTCAGCACTATTCACTTCACATAGAGTTCTCTTTTAATTGAGAGTTTTTGACAAATTAGGGTAGTTTGATCTGCTGCCGTCCGTACCTAATATTATGTGGATAAAACATCTTCTTGTTTATGTACGGAATCTCTTGACTTGTAGCAGACATTTTCGACAGTTACACACGAAGTGATGTTTATGTTTAATTAGACGCCTACCCTCTTGGCACATTTTGTGTGACGCTACGCGTGTATTAACGTTAGCTAACTGCTGAAATTTCATTAAAATTATCTTCGTAGCAACTTTCGTCTTCGTTGACATGATTTGTTTTGAAACTGCTTATGTTGGGCTCACTCTTTAAATAACTTTTTGCATTGTTCGTGACTTTTATATTATAGTCTACTAGCGGGCGCCCGCGATTTCACCCGCGTGGTTCCCGTTCCGAATATCGAGATATCCTTTCTTAGCGGATGCCTACGTCATAACATCTACCTGCATGCCAAATTTCAGCCCGATCCGTCCAGTGGTTTGGGCTGTGCGTTGATATCTATCTATGTCAGTCAGTCAGTCAGTCACCTTTGAGTTTTATATATTGAAATAACGATCGAACGTAGCTCACAAAAGTATGTAGTTGAGCTTGAAAGTAAGAAAATGTCTTATTGCCTTAACAATAAAGTCTAAGGCAGTAAGATGAAGATGATGATTAAAGACTGACTGCTATTTACTATAGGTATTAATAGCCAAATACTTTTCTAGCCAATACTAAAACTTGACTGTCTACGTCATTCAAATGTGTTTACAATCATGTACTTTTTTTATTTGTCGCAGTGATTAATAATCTGAAGTTTCATCATTATTCAAAGAAACTATTTCAATATTTTTAATACAGACGTCATTAGTAACCTTTTTTTCATATAAGAGATTTTGATAAATTCACTTCGTGTAAATATAAAGCTTGCCAAAAATATTTATGTGCATAATTCAACGTTCCTTACCCTATGAAATGTTAAATGGTACCTATAAAAATATTGCGCTACAGAAACACTATCGTTACCTTCGACTTAAACTTAGGTTTAGTTTACCGTTTATCTTTCAGTACAATCTTGAATACATTAGGTTTGAATTATATTGTTCTTTGTACTAATCTAAGGGTTTAACATAATACTCTTAAAAAAGTTTTTTTTTTCAAGCATTCCTTTTTAATGCAAGAAATTGTTTAAATGCCTTCGTTTTGATAAATATTGTTACAAACGCTCTGAATATTTAATTAGGCAAAAACATTACTTTGATATGTAATTTTTCAACGAAGACCCTTCAGAAAAAATAAAATATTATTTCTTTACATTGTCATGAAATATCGGAACCCTTGGCGAATTTATGTAGGATGTCAAAATCTTATGTAAAGTTCAAATCTAACGGTGAATTAGCAAACACAGAGAAGAAAAATGTTTGAAGATGACGAAGAAATAGTTTTAAGGATGCACCTTTTCTCTTAAATTAAGAATTTGTTTTAGAATATTTTGAGCACAACCTAAAGAGTTTTTTCGATTTCTCATTAACATAGATATGTATAAATCTCCAAAACTTGTTTCTAAATCACTCTACAACTAGACTTATCTATATAATAATATTTTCAAATAAAAGTTGTAATGCTGTACCTACTACTGTTTTTGTGGTTTGTTTGATAAAATGATACGCCTCAATGGTCTAGTAGTTTTAAGTACCGGGCCGATCTTGAGGTCCTAGGTTCAATTCCCGGGTCGAGCAATATTTGTGACGGTTTTTTCGGACACAACTCGGGTTTGTGATCACCAATCTGTACTTTATTTAGATTTATGGTGATTAAGCCAGTGCCCATAATTGTAGAGTGGCCTTTGCCCTGCAGTTGGACGTTAAATAGGCCGGTACTTACTTGGTAAAATGCTGTATTACCAAATGTATTGACAACCCTGCCTGACGTCATCAAACGGTCACTGCCTTCTACTACGTATTTGTTATTGTTATTTCGTTGGAGCACTAGTTTCTTACTCGCCGTTTAATAATTTTAACACGCTTTTAATAATTAATTAATTGTATTATCTTTGTAACAGGATGTTCTTATTTGACGTTTAGACCCGGGGTCTCTTATTCTATTTCCCCTGAACAGCGCCCCGAACAACAATATTTACTGCTTGGAAGTTTCCAGAAACAATCTAGAAGTATAGATATAGGCTGTTTGGTACCGCGTGCTTCATAAATGAAAGGTGATCGGCGTATTTGGTCAATGACTGAACTTAATATACCTATATCCGATAATACCGTTGTGACTAACATTCGACAAGAAACTTACCCATCTATATAGAGTTAAAACTTATTTCGTCACTCTTAAACAGTGATTATTATTTTTTTCTGTAAAGAAGAGAGCCAAGCAAGTAATGTGACCAATGAAGTGCCAGATGAGCCGCCCGATTTAAAATAATATTGTGGAAGTGGCTAGAGGAAGACCTTTGGGGGATGAGGAGGAGGTAGGAAAAGAGAGTGGTTCGGACGTCCGGCTCTCTCCCTGATCAAACGAAGCCAAAGCTAGCTCACCAGGCGGTACATCCATCCTCAGTCGAGTAGTTCCCATTTAACTCGAGGAACTGCCATAGGCAGCATGAGTCTTTAAAATAACGTTTTTCGTTTGTTTGCCCGTCCAGTATTTGTTTTGACAAGTACAGTCTTTCTTTTAAAATTCTGACAATTCAGTATAGTATTAATAGATCGATTCTTCTTAGTGGAACAAAGACAAACAAGCAAATAGCCGGTTTAATTACTTAAAGCAAACGCGCAAATACCGCGCAGTCTGAACAGGGAGTGGATTTCTGTGTAGTAGATGTAAAACGAGTGTATATTGCGCTCACATATTTGCAAGCCATACATCGGAACCAGTTCCAGACATGCCTGAGCCACTATTCACTGTTTAGGATAAACATTCTTTTTGACGAGCCATTTGGTGTAATGGTCGAGACGTCGGCTATTACACCAAAGGTCGCGGGTTCGATCCCCGCACGGTACAAACATTTGTGTGCATGAACATGTCTGTTTGTATCGGTCTGGGTGTTTCTATGTATAATATGTATGTATTTACAAAAAAAAAAAAGTATATAAGTAATGTTTATCCGTTGTCTGGCACCCATAGCACAAGCTAATGCTTAGTTTGGGGCTAGATGGCGCTGTGTGAATAATGTCCAGAGATATTTATTTATTTATTATTATTTATAACATTCTAAGCTAAATTACTAAGTCCTTCCATAGGGAATACACTCGTACTCTGTTAGTAGAAGAGAGCTAATTGCACACGAAACATTAAAATCAGACATGCAGTGGAACTTACTACTGCTGCAGTTGAATTAACGTCTTTGTATTCAGCGTATTGCATCGGAGTTATTTTGTTTTTATTGTGTTTGTAGCTTCAGGTGGACGAATATATGCAGTGTACCTCGACCCGATAAGACGAGATAGTTAGTTGGGGGTATAAGACAAGTGAAACCGACTCAAACTAGACAAAGGTAGATTACTACTAGTCGCTGTCTCTCGGTGCTACTAATCGGTGGTTATGAATAAAAGCCCTTCCGAAATTTCTACATTGACAGATTATATCTTTAAAACGTGACACTTTACGGGTTTTCGTCTAATAACATTTTATGTTTGTATTGATGTCAGGTATCTATTTTTAAATGAATTTTATGTGAACTATAACATGAGACAAAAAAAACCCAAAATAAATCTTTAGTTGCTTAAATCTTTCAAACGTGACGCTTCACGAGTTTTCGTCTGATGACATTTTATGTTTGTATTGATGTCAGGTATCCATTTTTGAATGAATTTTATGTGCACTATAACTTGTCACAAAAAATCTTAAAATAAAGAAGTAAACCTTTAATTGCTTATAACTTTAAAATGTGACACTTTACAGGTTTTTGTCTAATAACATATTATATTTGTATTAATTTAAGGTATCGATTTTTCATAGAATTTTAAGTGAACGCTATTTTGAAAAAAAATCAAAATGGCGTACCACAAGGTAAGCCAGCCTCCATACAAAAATCTTCAAACCCCTTTGTTTCCTCCGAGGAGTTTAAAAAGAGCATGGATTGTAATTTGCAATATTGTGTCTCGAGAGGAAACATTTGTTACACAGCTCAATTAAAAAATATTTCGGCCTTCAAAACGCATGATCGTTTTATTTGCTCGACGATTTATATACTGGGATGTTTCTTTGCTCTTCACCAGATTACAACCAATAGCATTTTATTTGTCATGGTTGATAGTAATTAATACCATTTCTTATGACGGAATTATTCCTTTTATTCTTATTAAAATGTATATTTTCAGTGTCCGTTTCCTCATTTAGAGAAAATCCTGAAATAATGTTTCACCTGAAATTTTTAATTTGTTCATAATTTTCTTGAAACATCATCTACTCTCGAAAATAACTTAACCATGTTTTTAGTTTATTTGTCGATTTCGAAGGTACAAAAAACGTTTACACATAACAGAAGACTCCTTACCCCCTTGTATTTTCACATTTCATCATTCAACCAAAACAATTACGGATTAATGAAGTCAAACACCAGCTGTGTAAAACATAAATAAATCTATTGAAAAGAATGCAATTAAAAAAAGTACTTTGCCAATTTGTTATTGTTAGCATCTTTCGAATTAGCATACTTATTGCTTCGTAACCCATATTGCGATTATAGTATCAATGTATCATGCTCTATTGCGGTTTTGGGGAAACTGTTGTAAAGTAGTTTAAAGGTACATTAAACACAGTTATTCGTGTATTATTGAATGCAACAACACCTGTTATTTACAGCTACATCAACATTTTTTGCTGTTGTCAAATTATACTTGCCATTATTTTGGCGTTACTAGGAATTTTACGCAACAGACAGTAAGCCCGTTTATATGATCGATGTTTGGCAAAACATCGATGTTTGTTGTTACTTAAATTAAAAATGTGGCAATGATCTTAAGGTAAACCAATGTATTTCAAAAAATATTTTGCACTGATAATACGTCAATGTATGAATACGAATCCACCTTGAAATAGTATTTATTAAGTTACATAATTTTAAAGCTAGGATTTGCAACATTCTTCAGATTTTATCTATAAGTGTAATTTCGTTGCGCATATGCCCTCTACGCAAGCTTACCTTTTGGGGTGGTAATTTCCAATATTCACACATTCCATTAGCAGCGAGCGTGGATGAAAATAGGCAGCATATCCTATTAAAATCCCAGATGCACTTTAACACCGACCTATTATACGACACTACTGTACATATGGCTTGCTTGCCACTTATAGGCTTGAGGCTGGGTTGAAAAAGTCTATAAATATTTTCGCCTTTTTTTTTTGTCAGCTGCAGCTGCTGAGCATAGACCTCCTGCAACTTCCTTCAATTCTTCCTCTGCATGGCTACACGCTTCGCTTAAAAATAAAAAAACGCATCTTATTAAACTCATTATCATGAGGCTCATCAGACATGTTCTATTATGCATTATTTTGGAATACATGAATAAATATAAATATGTATGAACTTACGCATTGAAAGACGTTTACTCAGCTCACTCACTGTCTAATACTGAACTGTCTCGTACTTCATTGTTTAGTATAACAAAACACTAACACACATAATTAAAGGCGCAAAAAAGGACCTTAATCCTGCGCAGGTTATTCGTTAAAGTTAACGACTCATCCTATGCTCATATTATGATTACGAAAGAGGACATTACTGCCCGTCGAAAATAATAAATCGGTAAGCGATTGCGTTCCGATGATCGATCATCCCTACGAGCAATTAATCGGCCATGTGTAAACTGCGAGTGTTGCCGAAACTTTTAAACGGACTTGCGTGACAATGCATGATGGTTCCGAACCGTTGCAATTGCTTCCCGCACGTGAAATATACGTTTTTCACAGGCGGTTTGGCAACTATTTTTATTCCTAAAAGGATTGGTTTTCTATCAAAGTTTTTAAGTGCATGAATATGAAATGAGCTGTCTGTGGAGTGTCTAATACTATTTAAGTTTGTTTATTTATACGAATTTTGTCAGTTTTTTTGTTTATAAATATACAAAAAACAATCCTGGTGACAAATAGAGTTAGAACCCTAATATATGTATCATAAAAATATTTCCGATGAGTACATGGAAACCGAACATTACACCTAAAGATCCTTTATCCTTACTAGAGTGCTCCGTCTATGATTTGGACTGAGAGCTCAACTAAACCCTTATTACGGCACATCAAAGTAAACGAAGCCGATATTTTGTGATAAGATCTTTAGTCAGTTAGCTAAATGTCACCGGCTCTTTGGCACCTCGGTCACGACTCTGAAAAATCATTTGGTTAGTTTGTAATTTAATTGTAATTTAATTGTATTAAAGCTACAATATATCTAGCTTTAATACAAAATCACAAACTATCGAAGGAATGGCAGGCAGATTAGAATAGCAATACATATTTCAGTCTTTGCACTTTTTTTTATTGAAAACTAGCGGCCCGCCCGCGGCTTCGCCCGCGTGAACTATAGGACGTTATCCCGCGGGAATTGAACTATAGGACGTTATCCCATGGGAATATCTTGTAAATTGTAGCCTATGTGTTATCCTTATGTATAAGCTATATTATTGTAAAGTTTCATTAAAATCAATTCAGTAGTTTTTACGTGAAAGAATAACAAAAGTTCATCCATCCGCTCCCCGGCCGGTACCGCCGCAACCGCTATGTCCCTGCATTTTAAATCTGTAATATCTTCGAAACTATTCATTTAAATTACATGATGTAAAGGGCCATATTGATCTATATTACATGCACAATTTATTTATGGTACTTTATTGGATAAGGATTAATACTGTATTGCTTAAAATCACTTTTTCGTAAATAAGCCATTATTTTATCGTAATAAGTAAAGGAAAATGGTTATTGTGGGTTATCCCTAAGAGATAGACATATACCATCGCGGACTTTTTTGTAAAACTTTTTAAGGTGTACAATAGTGTAGTACATTATTTTGATCTATCTCGTAGGGTTCAGCCAGCGTTTGCAATGTAAGCGCAAAAAAATGCGATTATTTACGACCTTAAATTAAAAACCTCTAAAGTTATCAGTGTTTCTCTACTATATTATGCATGTATTATACATATAAACCTTCCTCTTGAATCAGTCTATCTAATGAAAAAAACCGCATCAAAATCCGTTGCGTAGTTTCAAAGATTTAAGCATACAAAGGGACATAGGGACAGAAAAAGCGACTTTGTTTTATACTATGTAGTGATATACGCGGATTACATATTTAAATTCATTTTTGATGAAGTTAGTAATCATAATCTTATTTATCATCAGTAAAAACAAACTTGTGCAATATAGGATAATGGTAATAAAACAAACATTTTATAAAAGTACATTATCTTAGGTTAGGTGATCATGATGGGAACTCAATAAGAGCTGGGATAATTCATATGACCTTGACAGGAATTAACCTCGGCTCGTTTGACCCAATTATTTAGCGATTATGATGGACACTGCATTTTTCAATTGCATGAGTACGCATTAGGACATCCGTTTCGTTTTGTTTCTTTTTTTTAATAATAGTAAATAATTATTAGTATTGATAAGGGTTTAGTTGAATTTACATTCGTTTTTGAAATGAAAATATAGAAATTATGAAATATAAGACATTGAAAGTAAGTAGTTCGTGCAGTTATTGCAATTATTTATTTGCTTACTTTTGCTGGCCCGTTAAAAACAAAAAGCCCAACAATGCGGCAATTATACCTACGTCATAAGCACGATGAAAGATTATTTATTTTACTTTGCACCTGAGCGCAATAATAAACCAAACAGTGGAGGTAGGATGGTTCTGGTGGGAAAACTATCCTTATCTTAACGTTATCTTATCTGCTATTAAATTTTAAAGAAAGAAATGTATCTACATTCTTTCTAATTTGTATTAGGCTCGTATTTATATGTTCATTGTTGATGATAAGGCTTCACTATAAAAAGTTGTGTCAGGATCGATTTTTCAATCGATAGAAAATATTACAAGTATGGTAGGGCTTTATCGAAATATAAAATGTTTTATATTATGTTAGAAATTGACTTTTAATAAACTTTTAACACGGTCACACCTAACCGATATATTTCTAGAAGAGTCTGTACGATGCTTAACGGTTTTTATATTGATGATTAAAATGTTATAATTCTCAGATCTACGTTAAACATAAAAAAATACGTTTCCATTTGTTGCCAAACAGGTCCCTGTTATTTCCATAGAACTATTAAGTTGCCTTTATGTCTCAAAATCTAAACGTTTTATTATGATGACCGTCGACGGATTATGTAATTATTTGGAAGGTCAATATAATTCTCAAGGCCGGTCGTGGGTGATATGAAACCAGTTCAAGTGGTTAGTTGCCGGTCATGTGGAAATTCTTAGAGCAATTGTCGCTCTTGCAACGTGGTATTATATCATTTGTGTACAGAAGAACTTCCTCCAACTTCCCCCTTTGTACAATCAACCACATCAAGCGTAACGATTCTACGTTCGAGTGGATCGAGTGCCTCTGTTTTAGGCGTAAATGAAAACTCAACGTTTAATGTTGTTTCATGTGTGGTCGACTGTACCGTAGACGCTCAAGGCGGTATTAAGAAAATTATGTCTACTCATATCCTTAGATCCTAGTTTTAGATGATTGCCCATATAATTCAAACTCGCGTCAACACTACTTTATGACAGCTTGCTTGTTGTTGGTTTGCTCGGTTTTGAAGTTAGGGCTTTGTTTTGTACGCGTGGGTAGGGAGTTCAATAACTGCTCTGTGCTACTATTTATTTTGTAGCTTCTCAGTAGTTTAATTTTAGTCTGATTGTATTTGCCTAATTTTAAGTCGATTTTAACACTCAAATCGTAAATGCTACGTCAGCGGCTCCATATTATTTATTAAGTTACCGGTAATCTTCCAGGGGAACGTAAAATTTGTTAGTGTTTTGTTTCTCTATTCAATTTGTATTAGTTTCAAATTCGTAATTTGAATAGGTATAAACCCTTTTCACTCTTTACAAGCTTTTAAACCTGACACCGCTTTCGACGAACCCTTTGAAGATAGAATGTCTTTATCTGTAGCATAAAACACGGGGTAACCGTTACGTAACACTTTGTTTCGGCTCAAAATCCTGTCCTTTGCAAATGTTTAGCAGCTAGTATCGATTAGTATAGTGGTGTTGCCTGACTGATAGACATATTCGTAACGAGGAACGGCCGGCGCGGTCTAGTCGTAGCCGTCGCGGGGCGTTGCCCATACCTATCTCGTTGGATTTTGTCTAGAAGTTTCTAGTATTCGTCATGTATTTATTTAGAGGATTCCATTTATCTTTGTTATGGCGTCGAATTCGTCTTACAACGACAAATCTTAATATTCGATCGATTTATGAAAGACATTTAGCACCAATACGGGGATAAGAAAAATATATACCTAAATTCTTTTCTTGTAGCTTGGTGGAAATAGGATGATACGACAGGGGTACAGGGGGATTAGGCTCAGAACAAAAACAAAACAAAACAACTATGTATTATAATATATTCTATTCTTTTACTTATTATTTTTAAACTGAACTCCGCTGATCAATTTTATCGTTGAGTATATTGTAATGACACGTACTTGAAGGCTTCTTAAACCCTGTTCAGTGTATTTTTTTGTAAACTTCAGACATAAAAATATAGGTTCCGACAAACCTTATCAGTACGTAACATCATCGGTTTTCCTCCCTGTCGCAGTCAGGACCTATTACAGTTATGACAATTGCTTGTTGGCTTTATTGCTGTGTTACGTAAAAGAGAATACGATTTTTGATCGAATTACTTAACAAGAAATTGCGTGAACACATCATACCAACTTCAAGAGAGGCTTAGGTTGGCCTGTATTTGACAAGTGTGGTGATTTAGCAAACAAGTACCTCTCTAACGATCACTTGATTTATATGTTAGGAGCAATTGACCTGCAGTATGACAGAAACAGGCTGATCAATAATTTTTTTATACATAAAAAAAAAAATAGTATTTTTCTAATTTTCTGAGATTCCTTCTGTTTCAAATAAAAATGTGTTTATAGTTTATGGAACTTCTTCGATACCACTTTTTGTTTTGTTTACTTCTCACTGTATGTACACATACATCTAAGTAGAAATATGCTTAAAGGTAAAAGCCCCTATACTTCATTACAAATACGCGAATGTACAATTGAATTGCAGAGCGGAAAATACAAATGCAGGTCATAAAGACCACACGTCACGATTTATAGGGATAATTTCGCGACGGCTACAACGTTCTACGTCGCTGATACTAGTAGTAATTGTTATCAAGTGTCTATTAGTAATAGATAATGCGGTGCTTGGAACGCCACGCGTACAGTTCATTCACATTCGATTCCTATCACGGGCGTATGCCATTCATGTCGGGATGCATTAAAGTACGTATACGATTGTAGTTGTTTTGATTTTTTTAATTCGTATTTGCATGTAAGAAGCAATTAGTAGTGCAAAGCAGATGAAAAATTGACCTTTATATATATCTGTCCCATAATACCCCAAATCTTGCTGGTCTAGATAAAGGGCTTTGATCTCGGATGACTCCGAGATCTTGGCTCGGTAATTAATTACGGGGTCTAGCAATATTTTTGATTTAAAAAGATTAAGCCCTTATCCCATTGATAATTTTATTCCAATCATGGAGACTATGGACACTCTGCATTGGGAAATTCATAGGCTGAAACTTTTACACTGTGTTCGTGGGTGAGTAATGCAAAAAACCCATGATTGACAAAAACCGCGAAGGAAAAGCTAAAAGCTGGCCCTCACAATGAAACCGTTGTGGAAGAAGTCGTAAATATTTGCTTACTCATGTAGTTGACAGACAGAAGATTGACAGTCTCGTTTCGTGTTGTTTCTTAGCGAATCTTTTCATTGTATTTAGGTATGGATTGCTATGATGCGGCCTCGTAGAATTCGTTTTAAATTAAAAACTAAACTAGCTGCTGCCATCGCACGGTTGGTATGACGAAACCAAATGAAAAAAAAATGAAGGATTTTTACAATGATTTTATTAACAAATCTTATGAATTTGAAGCAAAATTATTCCGCGTCTATTACGCGTTCGACTGTTTTGTTAGGTTTTGAACTGGGAGGGGTACTTCTATGTACGAGAAAGCAAGAAAACATCTCAGGTTCGATTCTCGGCCTTAGTGAATCAATTACCGGGCCTGGATCTCGGGATTACAGGGTTCTATTCTCTGGTCGGGCAATTTATTTTTTATCTTTCAAAGATATATTGGGTTTCTGTTGTGATGGTTTTGTGCTGTGGTTAAGGACTGAAAAAAAAAGGTTTAAAGTTGCATTTTTTTTAATATTAATCTTCTGGGTTCGCATTCACAAAGTGTATTCAGAGAACTGAAATAAGTAAACACTGTCTAGACGTATTTATTAGCAATTTAACGATCATCGTTTGCATAGTTTCGGCAACGATGCTACGTAATGCCAATAAAATAATAGAGATACGGTGAAATTAGAATTTATTGGTAATAAATTAACTCTTTACTTCAAAAAGGTCCGTTCTACCACAGTATAATTAAAGTTAATTGTAGTTTGTAGAACACTTGTATCAGAGGCTCGAAGATCAGATGAGTCTAGTCTGGCAGCACATTGAGCGACGCTGCACAGTGGGTCGAAACAGTATTATGAGGGACATAGAGGTTTTTTTTGACAAATCGTATTTTTTTGGATGCCGATCGATAGTCCTTTAGACACTCGTAAAGACATGTTCTATAACATTTTTCACTAAACCTAATAGTTTGGCCATAAAAAAATAATTTGTGTTTTTTTGTATGAAACAAGACCTAAAGTACTAAATATCTCCCAGGAACTGCTTGATCGTGCCTTTTAATGACTTAGGTCAGCATAAGTGCATTGTGTACTAACATTCTAAACTATTTTTAGCTGCTCCAAACCGCAATTTTGCCTGTTAAACAGTTCGGAAAAAAAATATTTTGACTAAACTTATTATGGGATTATAATAACAATTCTAAGAAAAAGTGTCGATTAGGGTACTAGAAACTAATTACGTAGTTAGTCTACATTGTTCTGTACTATCAGAATCTATTAAAACCTTTTGTTTATATCATCGGATGACTTTAAAGTGATAATGATGTCAGGTCATAGGATATTAATAATTATACGAATTAATAGACAATGGTTATGGGTTGGGGGTAAGTAACCTGGAACTTTGTTATATAATGAAGGTGTATTCATTTTAAAAATTAGTTGTGCAGTGAAACTTTACCAGTTACACTAAACTTGATTTACGATATATTACTTACGATAACAATGGAGGCTGTTGTGAATAATTTTGATTTATTCGTAATCCTCAGGGAAACGTCAGAATCTTTGGCAGACAGTGAAAAGTTATATAATCATCTTATGCAGAAAATGGGACGGGAAGAAAACAGTGATTCATTAAAAAAGTTTTGCCAGTGTTTTTGTGCTAATATTAATAGTAGGTGGACAAAATCCCATCGATCATTTCCCCAGTTTTTAAGAAGGAATGGAGATTGGTTGGGAACCCCAATTAATTGGCCACAAATTATTAAATGAAGAAAATATTGAGCACAATATTGATGTAGTAATTAAAAATGTAGACGAAATACCGTTAAGTATAGAGGAAAATATAAGTATAGAGGAAATCTGCCACCATCTACAGAGAATGCTTCCACTTCTTCTTTTACCCCGAGGAAACCGTTTGAAGAACTAAGCTCGAAGCAGAAAAGAAGACGTGTAGTGCGAGTCTTATTCTCCAGAAGAATTAAACGCGGCTACAATACAATCATTGAAGACAATTGGAAACGAAAAAATAAGTTTGATAATTAAGCATTTGACAGAACATCCAGAAGACATTGCAAAAGTGAGGAGCTGTTTAGATAGCAAGAAGGGTAAAGATGCAACATATTCTCCCATGCAAGCATTGGCTATACTAGTTTCACTAAAATTGTCAAAGTGGCAATATATTAGCTTGAGAGAATCTGCCAGTGAACAGGAACGGAATTGTACCCATCATATTATAACAAAATAAAACTAGCTAAATTAGAATGTTACCCAGCAAAAGAAGACATAATTTTACCCGATGAGGGGGCTTCTATCAAGTTGCAAGCCTTACTAAAGTTAACCGCGATCAGACTTTTACAGGCTGTTGAAATTAATACAGAAAATAAAGAAGATTTTAAACTAGTTAACAAGTGGGGTTTTGATGGAGCTGCAGGCCAGAGTAACCATAAACAGAAAATACTGATAATAATGACGATTCAAGTGTTTTTATGGCGAGTTTAGTACCTATTAGGCTATTGCGTGATGGTGTTGCAGTATGGGAAAACGATAGACCCTCATCAAAATTTTTTTGTCGACCAATTATGTTCAATAGAAAAAAACAGTTATCTGTCGAAAGTGTAAAAAAATCAATAGATAATGAGATAGATGCCCTTCAGCTTACAAGTGTCAAGGAAGTTAATGTAGAACATAAGTTGTTAATGACCATGATCTATCTCTACTATCACTATTCTCTGTTTTCTTACTTAACTAACTAACTAACTAACTACGTAATTAGTTCCTGGTACCCTAATTGATGCTTTTTTAACAGGAGCAGGTAAAACCCCAAACCATTATCTCTTTATTCTCTTAATTTATATCCTAATGACCTAACATCATTATTACTTAAAAGTCATCCGATGATAACAAAAAAAAAGGTTTTAATAGATTCTGATAGTACAGAACAGTGTAGACTAACTACTTAATTAGTTTCTAGTACCCTAATCGACGCTTTTTCTTAGAATTGTTATTATAATCCCATAATAAGTTTAGTCAAAATATTTTTTTTTCCGAACTGTTTAACAGACAAAATTGCGGATTGGAGCAGCTAAAAATAGATTAGGATGTTAGTACACAATGCACTTATGCCGACCTAAGTCATTAAAAGGCACGATCAAGCAGTTCCTGGGAGATATTTAGGTCTTTAGGTCTTGTTTCATACAAAAAAAACACAAATTATTTTTTTATGGCCAAACTATTAGGTTTAGTGAAAAATGTTATAGAACATGTCTTTACGAGTGTCTAAAGGACAATCGATTGGCATCCAAAAAAAATCGATTTGTCAAAAAAAACCTCTATGTCCCTCATATTACCGTTTCGACCCACTGTGCGCTGGTGAAGTGTCCCTCAACGGAATAGGCCATAGTTACCGCTTACCATCAGGTGGGCTGCGTGCCTGTCTGCCAACTGACCTAGTATAAAGCATTTTAACCATAATCTTAATTAAACCTCCATCGGCCTTATTCAGCATATTCTGGAAATAACTAACCAGAAACAAAAAAATCACTAGATTGGCCGTAATTACATGATCACATCGCACAAAGAAATAGTTGTACGCATTAGTTATTATAAATGCGTGTTTCTGTTTATTTTGTGTGATTGTTACATCATAATAAATTATGATTCAATCTAATTAGTTATGAAACGCAATGATTAGTTTAAGCTCTGACGGTATTATGTGTTAGCTAGAGGATCAAAACAATATGGCTCCTTATACCGTCCAGTCAGACTGTGGCAGAGTGGAGGAGATAGGAACATTGCCTTCTCTCTTCCAGGTATGAAGGGGAAACGGGGTTTTAGTGGGTAGTAGTACGTTCGCCCTAATTTCGAAGTCCTACACGGCCGCAGGTCTTGCTTGCCTGCGGTTATGATGCTTTAACGCAAAGAAGGTATAAGTAGAATGTATACAAGTTAGGGCTCATGCTTATGCAATGAGGTCCTCGTCTGAAAGACTTGGTATACACTACACAATTGTAATACATCGTCGACCCTACAAGATGTGAGATTCATAAAATTGACAGTAGGGCTGGCAATAACACCTATTGTAAGTGAATAGTAATTAGAACCAAGTAATTGTTATGGGAAATATGGGAACTCTGTTAGTTTCGGTACTGGCCACAGTGGCGCTACTAGAGTGCCTAGACTTAATTCTCGATTTGAACTTTTTTTTACTTTTTGAGCTCGTCTTAAAATTATTGTGTTAAAAGATTCAAAGCATATTTTACACTGTTTTAATCCTTAAATAGTGAATTGGAAGATATTTTCTAAAAACTAGAGCACTTTTAAAACACTTTCCTCTCTCTTCTCCGAAGCCTATTTACTCTGCATATTATTTGCAAAAGTCCCAGTTTTCACTTCCTCCGATTTCTTAACGATAAAAAATTGACCTATGAAAAATTTAATTCCCTTATGTTTTTTAATCTTATTTCTGGTTCAATTCAATAAACTCGTAGATAAAGACAAATTAATACGATTCTATCTTTTTTATTACATACACAGATATTTAAATTAACGCCAACCTAACGTGAGCGATATTTGACTTGTTATTGCTTGATTTTATCGGTACCAATATCAATTATTGTGGTTTGGGTGTTGTAGCAATTTGGTTTCCTATAATACCAATATACGAGTGTGTACCATATTAGTTGCTAATTGGTAATTAATTAGGATGTGTTATTAAATCGTAGTACTGTGTCTGTTAATAATTATACACTATTATTAACGTTTCGTAGTATTCATTTGAGTTTAAATGCGGTGCTGTAAAATGAAATGCATAATACCTAAGTCTTTTGTTATTTTCGTACTTAACAAAGAACAATGGCAAAGTCCCATACTACGTTTGTCCTGGATAAAAATTGGGGCGTCTATGATTTAAAAAATGCTTATACACTAGCAATTGCATTACATAAACATTTCCAAAAAGAATTTTAACAAACGGTGGTTGCAAAAAAAAGTTATAAGTATTTTTGTACTTTGAGGTTATGTTGGTAATGAAACAAATCCTTGTTTATTTTCTTCTTTTAGTACATAATTAATAAAATTATTTTTTATTAAAATAGTCATCTTAGAAGCAGTCAGAGGAAAAATAAACAGTCTCCTAAAACATTTATGAGAATACTGGACCTTTTAAATATCGTCTGTGGCTAAAGTACAAACCGTGCAAAGCCAAAACCTATAAAAAAAAAATAGACTGTCAAACAAATTGCTTTGCAGTTTCCTGCTGTCAAAATAACTTTGGTAGCAGTGTTGCAATTGGCAGATAGTTAAATATTACGCGAGACAGCTTTAAAAGTTACATTTTTACCAATAAAGAAACATTTCTATTCATATATGCTATTTTATGTAAGAAGGGAACTTCCACTGTGCTATTTTTAATGGTAAATAATTTCTAAGTTACACATTGCATTAAAATAAATTATTTTTATTCCTTTTTCTTATTATTGAAAAAAATATAAATGTGTTATTTTTTCTAAAGCGGCAACACAAACGCGTAAGATATTAATATTGTAATCAACTGAGAGGTTTTTATAATTCATGATTTAATATCAGCCTTTAAATAAAAATGTGTTATGATGTAAAAATCTGGCTAATTCAAATAATCGTTTTTGTATAAGTCAAGTTTTAAGACACCTTAAAAACATGCAGGTATAAAACTGCCATTGTTCTTTGATAAGTGTGCGAAGGTGTCTTCATTGTACCGTCACGGGCAATGACATTTATATTAAAGTCATTCTATTATGAGCCTTATTGCATATTTAAACCTGTGTACAATTGTTGTGTCGTCAAACTTGAACAAAAATTCTATTACGAGTAGCTTAAAAATATACTCTGACAAGTCCTACACTGTCAGGCCTAATGTCATAATTGTAATGAAGTATCAATGAATTGGTTGGTAAAATCCATTTGCAAATTCCCTCGAGTAGTATTTAACCCGGGACCCTAAAAGCAGAAGTTGTTATGGAATGTAAAAGCTTTCATATTATTTGTATTCCCTTCTACCGTGGACAAGGCCTGCTTCTGCGAAAAAAGTATTTATACTCACAATTTTATTTGTTCAGTAATCTACTTCAAATTGTGTCGACATTTTCCACTTTAAAAGCCAATACCTACTTATTAAATACTTATAAAGTTTTTTAGCCTCAATTACTGCTTTGCTGTTTACATAAGTTACGCTAGCTAACATAGTTGCAGAGCATTTCATCTAAATGATATATTTGTTTACAAACGCGCATTAGTGCTACGCGCCGGACCTAGTTAATAATTAATGTAACTGCATATTCGTCCTACATGTGCGGCCGCTGAACTGTCTGTAAACAGTCCTTAATATCCTAATCAGACTCTGATTCTCTGCTCTACTCTGCACTGCGAACTCTGATTATTGATTATGCGATATCAGCTTGCCCTTCCATTTCAACAATGGCTAGATTTCTGACTGGCGTAATCACCACGATTGCAAATGTGGGTTTGGGATCACAAACCCGAGCTATGTTGGAAAAAAACAAACCTATTTGGTCCTTATTTTCAATAAATTTTCGGGGTTTGAACCCAGAGTTCCGAGATCACGATAAAGTAAACCACGAGATCAACGAGTTTTTAACAATTTAAGTATATTTCAGTAAAATTATTTATAAACAAATAAATAAATATCTCTGGACATTATTCACACAGCGCCATCTAGCCCCAAACTAAGCATAAGCTTGTGCTTACTTATATACTTTTAAGTATGTTACATTGATGGTGTTGATTTTTAAGAGATAATGCAGTTAATCTTTTTGGTGGGTGAACTGAAGAATGACTCACTCATGAATACGAGTACCTACCTGTTAGAATGTTTTTAATTTTTATTATTTATTTACTTATCCAGCCGCGTTGACTATGTCGTGTGCCCATTTGGTAGGAGGATGGTCCCTTCAAGGCAAACATTTGCCTTATATAGGCCACCAACCTCAAAGACCTACTCTACATCTCAAATATCTCAACGCCCCGCTGAGTCATGTATCCTACCCATTATTTCTTCTATCATAATCATAATCATCGTTAGTTTGTCTTCCAGTATTATGAATTATGAAATGCAAACTTTTGTATTTAAGTTTTATAAATAAATGTGACTTGATGAAATTGGTAATGTGAAAACAATTTACTAAAAAGAAAAATGTTAGTGATGTCTTTAATGTCAGGAAACACGTCATTAGATTGTAAATAGTAAAAAAGAGGGTAAAATAATGTATACATATTTTCGAATGACAAAATTAGAATTGCGGATGTAAATAAATGTATGTAGTTAATTTAGGGTTATTGAAATCGTCCCGTTGTTAATGACCAACTTTCTGTTGCAGGTACTTTGACGCCGAGTGACGCGCGCAGTGAGTCATTTGCGATAAGATGCCGCTTGTTGACGAATCACTTTCCACATAAATAATGTATTTTTGTTTTAAATCAGATCGAGCACTATGTAGGAACTCGGGTAGGGTCTATCGACCGACCTATTCTTGTCATGCTCTTACTTGCCATATCAAGAAAACATAAAATACCTGTTTATTGCCAAATCAAAAGAAAAGTACACATTGCAAAAGCCAAGTAATCAATAAATTGAAATAAAATATTGGTAGAAACACACCAGAGGCAGTATTTTGAGCGGCTATTGATTTCATTTGATTTAACGCACTATCGATAAGATAAGGTTCCTTTATCGATGTATATCGATTATATAGTCGAACATCAACCAGCAACTATCTATATCAATCTTAAAATGATAGATTTAATATGTCTGCTTTGTTTCTGTTACTATTCTCAAAATATGATGTGCGACCGTTGTGGTTGACATTTTGATAAGGTCGACATCACATTATTATTTTTTGCCCTGTACACGACACAGCCTACTAGAGCAGTAAATTATTTTTTCATAAAAGACGTAAACTTCTAGGCATCCTATTTTAAGTTGTTTATTCTGACCATCTTTTAGCTTCCCATTAGTGGCAGTAAATAAGTATTATTCCCACCATAAGTATCGTGCAGGCATCTTTAGTATTAGCGAATGCCAACGGGTTCTCACATCGCTGTCAATTAGCGCTAGGGTGCATTCATGCAACCTGCAAAGTATGCCTTCTACATAACTCGTGTCCTTTAAATGCCATCGCCTGTTAACTACGACGACGACTTCCACGCCTCAAACGAACAATTCCATTTTGCGGTCCGTAATTATTTTTATCAAGCTCGGCATGATCTGAATTTTTAAACACAATTAGTGCAATTTTGGGCGCAATTATGCAAAGCCGGGACGATTCGTCAGCAAGCGCTCTTTTGTGATCGCCAATCAAATTCTATCAGTATCACGTCATCGTTCTTGTAAGGCCTCTTTCCGGTACGCATACGAATGTGTGTCAATCTGTCACTGGGTACTTTTTTGTTACAAGGCAGCTAACCCAGTAGTTCATTGAGCCACTCGTATCAATTAAGAAACGTTTGTAATTATATTCGTCTGTTTAAAATGTCTCACTATTATCGTTAGCGATAATATTCATAGCGCGCAGTCATTATTATTTTAAATCGACGGTGTGCATTCAATTCGACCACATTCTAAAATCACTGTTGAATGAAGATAAAAAAATATCTGTTACACTCGCTAAAAGCTCTAAGACAGTGAGAAATGTAACAAGAAAGCTGACTAAAAGCATATATGTTCTTGCGCAAAAAATGAAAATGAACTGCATCTAGACACATTGTAGTGTAAACTAATACCATTCAGTAAACATGCACATTTTAGAGCGGCTAATTAATAGACCTTACTGGAACGAGAACGAGAACTACTATACAAATAATTCAAGGACACAGTTGCAATTATTGCATTGCCAGAATTTTACAAACTGCAGTAATTTCATTGGACGTCCGAATCAGGAAGTTTTGGTTACTGGTTTTATGTTTTGTACGAAAAGTTTAATTAGTATACATCCTTAAGTACCTAACCGGTATGTGCGTTTTGGACACGTTTGTTTTTATGTTTATGATTCACTGGACAATTTGGCAGAATTTTCCCGAAATTATTTGATCTGATAAATACTGACATTGTCGTGGAAATTCTGCTGAATAGGTACACATATAAAATGTGATTTATGTTTCGATTACGAATGACCTACGTGTCTATCTCTATTTGTGTTGACTATAAATGTTTCTGTACTTTTCGTTTTGTAGCGCCACTTCTAATTATAAATTTTATTTATGCAATTTAACTTTTCTTAATTATTCTGCATAGTGTGTGACTTTGTTGGGATTCGTGAGAAATGGTGCTATGAAAGATTTTAGCAATATTGTGATGTCCTGTGTTCCCGCCAAGAGAAGCCACCGTGAGCAGATCGTCCTCAGGGTTTGAAGTTCATCGTGGTTTATTGGCAAGGCTACCGATTTTGTTTTTACTCTAATTTAATTTCTTTCTCACTTTAAACTCACATATTTACTACCTGCAGCTCGGTTGATAGCACATAATCTATTATTTCGATTAACTCCCGCTCACTTTGTATTTGCATATTTTTTTTCTTAATAATGTTTTATTTTAATTTATAAAAAATAAAGTTAAAACGTAACCCGTAGGTGTGTTCAAAATTATATGTGGAGGTAAATACGTGTAATGCCATCTAGCGGCGAGTAGCAGTATTACTTGCTTAACAAACAGAACAAAGTAGTTACCAGTTCACAACCTAGATGGCAGCACATACATTAAATTCTCGATTTAGATAACAATACTGCCTATTTCTTTTATCTTATTTCAATTCTGCATTACATACTTTTTAGGTATAATTTTGTATTTTAATAATTGGTTGAGCTGCTTTAAATGTTTGAAGTTTCAATTAGGTAGTTGAACCTATATAAGTTTTCCGCCGACTTAGTCATGAGCCCGGATAGCTCAGTCGGTAGAGCATTGGACTTTTAATCCAAGGGTCCAGGGTTCAAGTCCCTGTTCGGGCGGCTCGACTTTTTGTAATTTTATTTTTTCTAGTTTATCTAATGTGAGTAATATATTATTTTTATTTTAATAATTTTACAATTAACTACTAAAGAATTATTCATGTGTTTAACATCGTCATAGACTTTTACAGATAAGTTTTTGATTTAACATCAGGGTTTGAAATATTGTTTTTGAACTGGCAATTAATGACAACGAATGATAAGAAATTGTTTAAATAAGACGTAAACTGTTTTAAAAATATAATTTTGGCATACCATTTGTTGTAAATACTTCTAGTAATACTATGATACTAATATAAAAGTAAAGATTCTGGTTTTTTTTTGTTTAATGTAATTTTAGGCGCATTAAAATATATGTGAGAGCTTCAGAATTAAAGTTATATTAATTTTTAATTTATTAGAACGATACAGTTTCAAAATTCTACGTAGATTTACATCAAATAAGTTTGTATTTTTATTCACAAACCGCTTAGTAAGATTTATTTATCTATTTACTAAACCAGCGTTTAGCGCCATCTGTCCTAAGTTTAAGAAAAAGGCAAAAATTACGTATGCTAGTTACGGCACAATTGTGAATTCGTGTTTCTAACTGCGCCACTAGATGGCAGTAAAAATAGTCTGTGTGCCTCAGATGTTCGGCGGTAGATGGAGCTAGTAGTAATAAACGACGAATGGAGAGTAGGTAATAGTATTTGTTTCTAGAAGTTTACTAAACCATTGTCGAATGAGTAAATTATGTTAGTAGGGTTTGATATGAGGTACATTACAGTTTTAGATTAGCCTACTACAGGTGGGTCTGCGAATATTGTTATTTTTAAAATTTCGCAAATATTGTGAGCATATTTTGGTATCAAAAGAAATTTAATTAAGAAGCGCCGGTGACCAACTTCTTGGCACGCTTCTCATTAGCTGAAAAAGCAACATAGTCTATCTTTCTCCCTTAAGAGTCAAAATTCTTTTTTTATAGCACAGTTCAAAACGCTCAGTTTCAGTTTACGATGGGCGGCAGTTAAGAAATATTATTCAATATATTTCTTAGTTAGAATAACATGTACGTTTATCTAATCTCTAAACGGCGAATGGTTTAAAATGAAATGCTCATTTCTAGCTCTCAGCGAGTAGTTTCGGAGGAAACTTGTGAAAGGGCGGCACTAAACTAGGTCAATGACACCGCGGTGCGCTTATTTTTCTCGGTGAATGTTAATAAAAGTACGACTGCAGTCCTAAAGTTTGCAAGCCGACTGCGCGCTCGCTTGGAAGTTTCGATCTGAACCTTGAAGAAAGATTTTGACTCGTATTTTATTAAAATAACATACCTATTTACGGACTCTTCTTGTTTGTTAAGGATATTGTCTGTTACCAGGGACATTTTGGCACTTGTTTTCTGTTCTTTGCTTTAGCAGAAGTACAGGAAATTTATTATAACATCTAAAATACTCTTAACAGGATTTGGTATTCGTATAAACTTTTACTAAAGAAAGTGTTTATGAGGGGGTTTAGGATTTATGAGGATTTTTTATCGTCTTATTTATAACATATTTTGACTAGCCGGGTGGCGCATTTGGTAGTGACCCTGCCCTGTGCGCCAGGGGTCGTGGGTTCGAATCCCACTCAGGACAAACACTTATGTGATGAACATTTGTGTTTGTTCTGTCTGGATGTTTATTTGTATTTTATTTAAGTAATTATTTGTGGTACTGATTCTGACACCCATAACACAAGTGCTTACGCTACTTACTTTGGGGTCAGATCGATGTATGTGATGTTGTCCAATACATATTTATTTATTTTTTATTTATTTACATTCCCTGAATTCAATGAATATTATTCATTGTAAAAGTCTGCATCGGTCTTCGTACAAAATTAACGCTAATTTATATCAATGACCTTTTCTCTCTCAGTTTACTCGTTCATCTGTCTTTCCTTATTCATGCAAAAACTGTTCTTCTTATCGCTGTTTCACAAGCGTACTTCAAGTAATACACAGGATGTAGTATTTGACTATTAAAAATTCCTTTCTCTGAGCGATTGTCCCAATCTATTCAGGTCCCGCTTGCCTTGTGATCCAGTATTTGGCAAGTGTAGTTACTGACCTCTTTAACAAGGGTAACCCCTATTTTTCGGTGGAGAATGCTTATAAGCTCCATAACCGCAGTCTAACTAGATCTGCGGCTGTGTGTGGGACTTAAGACTAAAGCGTCCACTACCCACTTAACTCCCCCGGTTTCCCCTTCACACCCGATTGGGACGAGCCGGTGCCAGCCTTGTGGCTATTGACCTAACCCTCCCCCGGTTTCCCCTTCACACCCGATTGGGACGAGCCAGTGCCAGCCTTGTGGCTATTGACCAACCCATCCTTGGGTACAACTAGGGTAAACCCTATTTTAGGGGTGAGAACACTAAACTTGACACATTACTCAACACGCTCACATACCTACATATGAATAGTAAACAGCACATTATGTGACAAACATCTGTTAAAGTATTCAAGTTCAATGCTGAGGGATTACGTAACTTTGCAAACATCTGCGATGTAAGGTTGATAAAAATTACGCGCATTTTCCTTTCGTCGATTACAGCTACTGTTTAGATTAGCCTGACACGTTTATTTTTACCTAATTTCTTTAAACTTTAGGTGTGTCTTAAGATATTGATGTGTAAACAATTGAGGTGTTATCTGAAATTTGGCGCGCTAGAATGATAGCTGCGATAAAATATTTAGGATATTGCGTATAACGAATTCAAATAGCTTACTGAAGCCGTTAGCGTTTTGGCTTCGGGTACGAAATATTGTAACTCTATTTTGGTTTTGCTTTGGCGCGTATGTGTTTGTATATGATGAACGACAAGGAGGAACGCTTATGTGATCAAATAAAGGGATACAAACAGGAACGGCTGTAGGTTTTTTATTACATTTTGAAATAATCATGTAATGATATTTCATTTGATAAATACTTAGACTGCAGTAAAATGGTTGCGCTTCGAGGAATACCTCGTCTTGAATCAAGGCTTAGTTTTTTAAAGCCCTTAATTTAAAAACTCTTGTTTGAATTCTGGAGCATTACCTAGGTATTAATCCAATTCACAAACCCAACTTTGGTCGAATAAGTAATGTAATTGCAGAATACGTTATGTATGGTCTAAAGAAATATTTTCAAAAGTTGTTATAAAGTTGTATTACCTTGATTTCATCCATTCTGAT
The DNA here is from genome assembly GCA_949319885.1 of Mecyna flavalis. Taxonomy (NCBI): domain Eukaryota; kingdom Metazoa; phylum Arthropoda; class Insecta; order Lepidoptera; family Crambidae; genus Mecyna; species Mecyna flavalis. Next base: position 18,292,011 of record OX439426.1, read on the forward strand.
CCCGGACGCATAGGGTCAAACCGAAATTTCCTGCTCCCGGTTGTTACGAAACCCTTGCTTGGTACCTATTCGCTGCACTGCTGGCGATTTATAGTTATTTAATGGATATTTTAATAACGCTAAGATTTCTGCAAATGTATTTGCTATCTTTTCGAATCTAAACATTAATTAGGCTCGACGCAGTCTAATGTCCAAAATACTTTTATGATGCTATTGGATGTAAACTTAGCTTTCATTTGCAATAAATCAACGACGATGAAATAATGTGTACCGTATTAAAAGACATAATATCTGCTAATGAAAAGTCAAATATCTTTACGGCGCGATTATATTTATTCATAAAGCTACATTACTAGAGTAATATTTTTCTTAACTCTGGACGAAATGTGCGGCGGCTAGTAGTGATAAATAAAAACGTGTGCCGTCACCGCTAAAAATAGAATCTCACGATGACTGAACACCGTACTTGCGATTACCGCTATTCGTAATGTTATATTATGTAGTCTCAGCGGTAATACCATTTTAAGTGTTATTAATTGTATGGACTGCCCAATAATATATACGGTACAATATAAAATCGTAATTTGTATTTATTCAAAATACCTATAGATAAGGGTAACGACTAACGATATTGCAAACAGCAAGGAACAGTAAAATGTTGTCACTAATCTTGTGATAACACAATTGGTTATTTAGGTTTTCACTAATGATATATCGATTAAAGAATTCAAATCGATATCAATGTTTTGAAATGTTCAATACACAAATAGATGGGAATTGGTCTGCCCAATTGAATTCGAAGATCAGAAGTTTGCAGTTAAATAGCTCTAATTGAAGGTAAATCTTAATAGAACATTATACAATTTACATAACCGTTTACCATCATTCCTTGTGACTATTTGTTGCCTTGAATTGAAGCCAACTAAATAACTTTATAGAAGCAAAACCAAACCAACTTGCCGTGAACACAGTAGCTTAACATTTAATGTATTGCATAGTTAAAAATATTATATAAATCTTCGTGCCGGGCTAGGAACTTGATTTTAAGTTTTTTATAGTCGCATTTTATTTCTAAATCTGGCTCTGTGCGGTCTGTAAACATGTTTTGGTCGTATCTCACCGCGTTATGGGATTATTATGATAATGACAAGAGTAAGCATTGTTTACGTTTTTTCATAGTGCAAAAAATGTGATAACAAAATGTATGCTTGTATGTGTTTTGTCTGCGGAAGGTGTTTTGTCCAGTTTTTGATTGTAGGGATTTAACTGTAGGTATGAGATGATAAGAATTCAGTAATGGTAGTCAAAGCTTTATGGAAATACTGAAAAGTGATAATGTTCTAAGGCGATAAGAAGACCCAATTTGTGCGATAACCTGTCTAGTATTTGTCTAATAACTGTAGGTAGGATGGTAGGTAAATAGGTATGTTAGTCATCACAAAGTTATTGGCTAGCTATACGATAAATAAAAAATACACTATCGTGGCATGACGTAAATACTTGATTTACAAAATTTCCACCTGTGCCGATTGTTACTCATTTTATTTACAAGGTGCTTAAGTTAACAGTGATACTCAAATTGAGTCGATTGAGTGGTGCTAATGCTGATCCTTAATCACAATCAGTTATTTGTCTATGAAATTTGCGATTTTTTATTTGCAGCAACCACCATTTGAAGCAAGCTAAAGTCACGACTGTCTGAATAAACGCTAGTTTCTGACAAACCGACAAAATAAACAATTTATAAAGTTGCAAAGACAATTTTTATTTGTCAATTAAATTCCATAACGTCAAAATACAAAACCTATTAGGTAATTATTTTCGATGATTTGTTCGACATTGTCATATTGCTGGCCGTGTCCGCGCTATGGCATCGGCGATACATGGAACCGATGCCGCATTGCGGCCCATTACATATTAACACTGAAATCCTTGTGCCCTCAATTCTTCTCATATACAAAACGCCACAATCCAACATTTTTATTATTCCATTTCCTATTCATATAATTTGATTGCCTTTCTTTGTGTGCTACACCTTCTTTGAAAAGTTTGGCCATTATGTTTATTACAAAATTGAATAGGCGTACAGTCGAAGTCAGCTATACAGCTACAGTTAGTATAAGAGAGAAGTACCTGAATATTAGACATGTCCCAACCCAAATGCCTTATTCTCATGGTACTAAGGATATTGTAAAGTTTTCGGACTTTCGGACAATGTGGTTGAAATTTTACACTAACGGATTCATGAAAGACTATAATTTTAATTTATCGCTCTTAAAAGTATACTAGTATAGTTGTAAGCCAGTGTAAAAGCTCTCAAATAAAGCTTTTAAATGTGTCCCCGGGTGCACTTATCACCGTCGCTTCGGAGCGTGTGTAGCTTTTAACCCATTTAACGTTAATACCACTTTGCAATATTATGTTGTGCTAAAAAGTGAACTGGGAATATTTTAACAAATTATTTCATACTCAAAAGCTTAGTTCGTTTGAAAATAGATTACATTCAGAAAAAGGGTTACATAAAAATCATCATTCTCCTGTCTTCTTCCACATTAAGTAAGTAGGGTCTGCGCAACATGTTTTTGTCTTTCACTTATTCTATCAGAAGTCAGTTCTACATTCACTTTTTTCATGTCCATAGAAATATAGTAAATTGTTGTCATGATTAAGAAAACCATCGTCGACGTCGACCGTAAACATCATTACAACGTCAAAGATCTATACTAATAAAGAGGAAAGATTTGATTGTTTGTTTGTTTGTTTGTAATGAATATACTCTGAAACCACTGAACCGATTTGAATAATTCTTTTACTGTTGGAAAGCTACACTATCCCTAAGTGTCATAGGGTACTCCTGATCCCAGAAATGTGGGGGGAAGGGGGGATATTTTTTTTTGAACTGGCCAGTTAGATCTAGAAATACTGATTGAGAAAGGACACACATAGTATAGAAAATTCACCCAGGCCCAGCGCAAATGGAATGCATGCATCTCAAATTACTGGTAATAATGAGTAATTAATTACTGCACAGAAGGCATCACCGAAATATTTTTCTAAAAGTCTGAAATTGCTCTGAAAAAAGAAATTACATGCGGACGAAATGCTAGTCTGATAATAAAAAACTATGTTTTGGATGAAATGAAAGCTTTTTAATCAGATTCTGAACTCAAGTTTTCAAAACCACTTGCAAGAAAAAAATTGCCGTCCTCAGTCGCAAGAGAAATACTTTAATAAATCTGTAAGATGTTATAATTGTGCCAAAACCAGCGCTGGTGCAGTCCAGTTAAACGGGTAAAGATATCATAGTGTGTCATCGCGTGCGCATAATCAAATGACATATTCGCAATCGTCGATCAGTGCGTTGCGACGTGCGTGCGCGCGGGCGTTACACAGTCGCCCTCGTAACTAGTTACGCGTAATGTTGTAAATAAATGGATGATTAATATAAAATGGCTGCGAAATGCGCTCGCTAAGTGGAGCGCGTCGTGCGTACTAAGGAAACTAGTAATGAGTGAATTGAAAACTGGGAATAAGACGTCTCGAATTAAAGGTGACAGGTCTTTTACCTAAAGTGGATTTAGCATTCTTATCCATGACCCTTGGCACAGTCGAAGTGTGCACAAATAATATCTGATTGAATCTTAAATCAAAAGCTTAATTCCAAAATATTTGCGGACCAGAATAAGACGTCATGTTATAATGAAAGTGATGATGGTAGGAGAATTAGTAACTGTATAAAAAAACTATATTTCGGTTAGTAACATAACAAATGAGACAAGAAGTTAAGTTCCCTTTCTCTTAAATAGATATTTAACATATGGAATCGTGCAAAAACAAACGGCCCTGGGCATATACCCATCGCCTTTATTTACGTCTTAGTCACCAGAGTAAAATATGAAAATTGCACATTTTATGTTCTGTTTGATTTACGTGAAGTTGAAGGTTTTAAACAACCTGTCGTTACCATGTAGTAAACAGGCAGGACACATTTGTTCTGTCCTTAAGAGCGGTTTTAAATCACCCATGCTATCCTCAAACACAAGGGGGCATTAATAACACTGTGACACTTGTAATTCAGCTAGACGAAGACTTTAAGTCTAATTGTGGTAATTGATGCTGTATGGAGATGGATGTTTTAATGTATATGAGGAAAAAATAAAAATGACTTTGTTTATCACTAAAGTCTTGGCAGAATTCTGTGTAATTAATCAAGAGTTGAAGACGAAAGACGTTTTTCAATCAATCGTGATTTCAAAGTTTTGAGAAGTCCGTGATTAGGGTCATAAGGCATACGGATGACAGATGATGAGATCTTTTAAGAGTTATTGACTTATGCCTTTTAAAAATTGCCTGGTGAAATTGTCTTTTTTTTACGAGATAGCCAGCAAATGAGCATGACGTGGTTGTTGCTTGCCTCGGGTATAGCTACGAGTAAGCTCAATATAATGCAATGAAACGTTGGAATCGCTTTACACATTCGTTGCTTTTCAAACAGAGTAAAAATTGAGTTTCTGATTAGACTATACATGTTATATGACTATACGTTTCCCCAAAAATAAATACCCTCCCACAAATATCTTGCAGACTTAGCATGAATTATAAACGTAAATCTTACCACACGTCTACTCCTAAAAAGAACTAATAAAACTAATTTGTTGCTTCGGATAGCTTGCTCTTAATCCCAACGGTAGTGCAGATGGATTTAGAAAAATCTTTGTGATTGAAATACGGCTGTGTTTTCCTAAAGAGATTGGGCGATGGGATTGGTTTCACAGCTAATTGAAACCGGCCTTTGACGTCTTCCGGTCTAAGGAGATAATAGTGACTTCAAAGAAAGTTTGTCCTCTGTTGATGTAAGCGACATCCGATTGAATCTTTTCGTTCCAGTTAACTCTTAAGATTTTACATATTTTTGTGACAGCTACATCTCGTGTTTCCTTCATTAAATTAGACGAAGATATACTACGAACGAAGGTAATAAACAAGGGTTATTCTATAACTTCTATCATTTCAGAAGGATTTTCCATGAATACTTCAAAGAGGCGTTGTAAAGAGGAATATTTTTCATTGTTCCTCCATGAAAAATTCCAACAAACGATGAATATTTACACCTCAAATTGTTCAGAAAGCATGATTCTTTTTATAGTTTTATTTACACCCTAATCAAACATTGACAGAATTTTGCATTCGTTACACGCATTCGCAATTATAGAGATTTAAATTGCAAAATGGTCGTCCACTTAGCGTCACAGTTGTGGTGCGCTGTTACGTGGCACATCTGAATTGCTGTTATTATTGCTCTGATTGATGTTTGCAGTGACCATGCACTGGCACGAAAACGACGGTTTATGACAATACTTCGCAGAAACAGCGGCCAATGTCAATATGTTTGACGGTAACGAGGTTTAGACAAGTTTTGACGAGGACCCATAGGCAAGAAGCAATTAATTGAAGCAAAAAAAAAAGAAGCAGTGAAACCTTGTAATCTGTGTCGAATTCTTTACGTCTCTTCTTTGGATTCAATTTATTATTTCAGATTTGACAGATCAGTCAGTCAAAATAGACAATGTGGAAAGGTCTTATTTTGGTGAATTTATCATTACTATCTTAAAAATTCTTTTGGTAAACATGAAGATTTAAATTAAGTATAGTGTGTGTACTGTTTGCTTATTACGTGAAGTCGGCTCACTGCTCTGACGTCACCCGCACGTCCGTCCTGCTCCGTGTCCACCAATGAAGTCGGCGGGCGGGCTGTATATGCCCTTTTATAGGGAGAGGCCCCCACTCGCCGCTACCCAGGTAAGCGGCGTGTGGGCATGAGACGATCGTTCTTTTAAGTATCATATTCACATACACTACAGTGTGACATTGAAATGTACGATAATAAGACCGCACTTCAGCTTTAAGACGACGAATTGAATATTTGTGTTGCAAGGATATCGATTTTTCTCAGCAATGACTTAAGCTAAGAAAATAAAATTAATTGGCAGGATTCATCATGTCTTTGACTTTGTTTAGTCCAATTGAATACACGATTGGTAAACTTTTGTAACACAGAATAATTAATCAAAAATACCTCTATAAAAACAGGGATTGTCATTTTTACGACAATCGGAAGCGACTTAAGCCTTCAAAATTACTAAATATAATCACGGAACCATACACTATAATTGGGCCATATATTATTTAAAATACATTTATAGTTTTTAAATCACACGGATAAAACCATTTTGTCGCATACGCTCTTTTCGTTTAGAGCGGGTTTTCTAAGAGCGTCTTGCGTCGCGCGGCCCCAGCAGTACGCTCCCGGCTATTGCCAGAGACGGTTCTATGTCAACTGCTCTCCGCCCACGCTCGCTTTTGTTTTTCGAATATTTATTCAAACCACTGACCTCCATCATATACATAGTACGCTGGACTGGCTATACAGTCTGTTTGCCCAACCCGAAATATGTGTGGCCATATTTAGCTTCTAAGATTCACCATCATGTTTATAATATTATTTTTTATTGTGAATAAGAATGATCTAAAAAGATAGCTGACTACGCACAATCACTATCCGTTGAACTCGAGTCTTCAGAAATGCCGTCTGGTCTGATTCAGTATCAGATTAATTTTTTAATTCTCTTATGAACTTGTACATTTCAGCATCCATTAAGTACCTACTTCTCTTTCGGACAATTGGTCTTCGATGTGGATAACATGTTCACATTGTTTTTGCCATTCATCTGTAGTAACAGTGAGTGACCGATTGGAATGCTTCTTCTGTTAATTTGACAATATTGTTTGCATCTTGTACCACATTTTAACTCTCAACTCGCCTTTTTACTAGACTCCAAATAAATTAAAATCATCCAATACAATTTTCTTTTATTGATAACTGGTGCTATTTTTTTTTGGATAGACCTAAAATAATGGAAAACGTTCATTTGAGTGGGTTAATTATAGCTTCGAACAATCGATACCTATGTCTTGTCTTTTATATATCACAACATTCTATCTCCATCACATTGGGGTAAAATGTTGCACACTGGTAAGGTAACCCTATTTGCTAACCAGTTATGGCGGCATTTTCAAATGGCGAACATTTCCAAATGGGATTAAACGGCCTATAATGTCTTTTTCTCTTTCAAAAATCACGTACTGATAACACAATATTATTACCACTACTCTGAATCCTTTTTGGCATAATACAAGATAAATTTATCATTTTTAAATAGAAAAATGCGAGGAGCTTCGTCAAACGACCGCATGGAATAAGACACTGACAGCTGTCAAAGGTAAAATAACTCTGAAGGAACTGTAGACATTAAAATGACAGCTATTTTTTGTGTCGATTTGAAGCGCCGCCAGTGAGTGTACTATAGTTTGTTAAATTTTGGATGATCTCTGCGACAGGTGTGGCAGTGACATTTCTAGAGGAGTAGTCTTACCATAAACGAATGTTAAAACTTCGATTCGTAAGTAATCGATTCCTCTATCGATCTACACTGAACGATTGAGGACCTCTAGTAAAAGTGATTTAAAACAAAGGACACATTTGTTTGGCATGCTCTATGACTATGCGAAAACATTTAGGTGATAAAGATTTGTGTTTGTCCTGTGTCTGGATGTTAATATTTAATTAAGTACCAATTTGGGGTAACTTCGTCATTTTTGATACTCGTAGCACATGTCATGTGCTCTTTTACACGAATTTCGGACTTTGATCATATTCAAATTGTTATATCCAAACCGACTTCTAATCAATTTGATTTTTTATTATAAAATTGTACGTTTAAAGAGATACAAAAAAAAATCCGATGTGTTACAATTTCATAATCGATTATTAAGTGTAAGAGAATGATAATAGCAATGAATATCTCTAAGTGGGCGGGACCCTACAATCATGAACGTTATTTCTCTTCATACATTTGACAGTCAAAAATTGTGAAATTTAACAGCTGTCAAATCGATGACAGCTGTCGCAGAGATTATCCAAGATTTAACAAACCATAGGAACTAGTTTAGGGATGTCTAAATTCATGTCGATATTATGTCATTTCTTAGTCGATAATTTTATTTTATTATTAAAGGGACATAGTGATCTCTTACAATAATAAACACTTGATATGACAACAAAATAGAAAAAAAAATGATTTGTGATGATTGTGTATAATTATGTTAAACCAGTCCGATGATTTTAAACCATAATTATTAAAAAAGATTACCAAAATAACACGTGCTAAGTACCTTTCAATTGTTGACCGGTGAGAAAGTTAGACATTTTTTGACTCTGCAAATAATCTGGGCTAGACAATGAAATTTTATTCGTGCATTAATTCTAGAATATTTCGGAGCATTGTCACATATTATCTCGAAACGTTGTTTTTAGACTAAAGCCCGTAGTTGTAGTTTTATCTAAAAATAATATTTCCAGAGCCATTAAATAAAACAACTGAAACGGATAAAACTCGCGATTAATCCGTTTAAGTTGTTTTATTTAATGAGTAGTAACTACTATTTTTATATTATTATCTGTGGTAGTAACCGCGTAAACATCAGAAACCACTATTTCAAGAGTCATCTTAAGATCGATCTCATAGTTGAGACCTGTCTATAAATACGGGCCAATGACATTTGGAATTATCTAAAAGTTATAATCATTATTTGGGGTCTTTAAAAAATTAGAAATAACTTTTTTCTTTTATTTAAATATAATAAGTGACTTGAGAATACTTTCTTAAGGACCTATCCCTCCCCATAGAGAGTTAATAATAAGATACCTATGTACAGTCGCCAGCACATCAGACTACCCCAATCTGTCAAATTTCTACAACCAATTTTCAGCTTTATTCACTTCACATAGAGTTCTCTTTCAATTGAGATTTTTTGACAAATTAGGGTAGGTTGATCTGCTGCCGTCCGTACTTAGATTAGCTACACAAAGAGGGCACTTTATCTAAAAAAGTTTTTATCGATAACAAAATTCAGTCGTTGTATAGAACTAGTATTAGTTCCAAGTACACTCACTCACTAATTACTGCTCTCCAGCAAAGTTAGCGCCAATATGGCGATTTTCAAATCGGATCAAATAATTGGTAGCGATCGCCTGTCCAGCGTACATGTATAATGGAGGTCAGTGGTTTCAGTGGACGCGCGGATCCAATGCGTCATACGTCAAATTATACCTATCTCTTTCATTTGCGTGCTATTTCGTATCTTTTGTCTCACTTATCTTTCAGTTATATTTGTCAATGTGTGCAATGGAACAGATTTAAATATGAACGTAACATATCTATAGCATAAAACATCATTGCGCGGATCTCTTTGCTCCGTGCTCGTCTCTCGTCATAAATGTGCGGGGTGGGGGGGCGGCACGCGCCGAATTTCAGACTTTTAGTTGAACGCGGCGTCACCTTAATTATTCCGATCGACGTAAATGTAACACTTAACAGCTTGTTAACTTTTTTAACAAATTCTTGCTTTTAATCTACTAAAATTATAGAACGGACTTCTTTCGGCCTATACTGTTGATCGTCTATACCCAATATCAATTACTGTAAGCTATTTCAAAATCCTCACCTCGTTTTCCACCACGCTCAATCATTTCGAATATAGAGCAGAACATAATAAATAACCTCGTAACAAAGCCATATTATGCTTGACTAGAGTTGCGCAAAGATAACTCGTCGTCCTTCTCCTAGTCTGTAGATTTTGCCATGCATTGTGTAATCCCAACTCACTTTACGAAATTATTATTATTAATTACTGTCTTTTTTAAATACGTTCCTTGCTAATGTCCTCTAGTTAGTTCGAGATTTAGGTTTTTTAAATTGAAATCTAAAAACATTTTTCACCCACCCCTTTCGCTCTATGTCAATCGTCTTCTCACTTCTCATTACCCATGTCAAACAGCCTATCCAAGTATTCTGGCGTGTGACGAATTTCATTTGAGATATGATCTGAAACTTACAGCTTAACGAGCTTTCTAAAGCATTGAAGAATTAGCATCTAGATCGGTCACCCATCTGGTCATTGACCGCGCGGAGAGTTTCTTGACTTTTGCAATCGTTGCGAAGAACACAACGCGCCGCCACCGTACTACTACGCAAGAAGAATAAAGTTGTTCGACTGTTTTATTTAAGCCAGCAAACTTTATTGTACAATTGGAATTGCACAACGATTGTATGAATGTGGAGTTAGTTTAGTTTATTTAACTGTTTCATGTGGTAAATGTTGTCCGAGGACTTGTATCTTTATCATCTGCTGTTATGAGGTATTGATATTTTTGGAAAATTGCTTCAGTTCTGGAATATTTATATCCTGTGATATTTTTTGTCTTCCACCACGCCCTCGAACACTCATCATTGTGCCTAAATAACCACATCCTCAACTAAGGCAAGCACCAAGATAAGACTTGCCTAATCTTCTTTAAACAATAAAATATTTGTTTTGCACGCCTAAAGGTAACAAAATGCACAAACTGTCAAAAAAGATAAAAGAGGATATATCACCTATGCCTTTGATGTCCCACATAATAACTTAACCTGAAAAAACAACCGGAAAATGATGAATCATCGATACTTTACAAAATAGTTATCCGGGTTGGATTACGTAAAAGTAATTGAGACTGACTTTAATGTATTACATTGTCTACTTTTGAAGCATGTAACACATTTGTTATGAATATTTCGGTCAGTGCACCTCTGAATCGCCATGGTTTTGTTACGTGGAATTATTATCGCGCCCTAGCATCACGCTTGAAAAAGAAACTTGTTACACCAGATGTAATCGAATGATCTTTAGCTTCACCATTGCCGGTTTTGCATTTTAAACGGCCTCGATATCTATTTCTGAGTAGGTTATAGTAAAATGAATAAATTACTCTCACCTTCCAAAAGTTGCGTAGTCTGCAAACAAAATTCTAAAGAAAATTTTTCGTATTGTATTTTCTACATCTTGTTGAAAATTAATTGATCTCGCTGCAAATAACAATACTTGGACATTACGCGTAAATCTTAAGCAATTTCATTTCGATTGAGAAATAAGAATTTACGTTCAGTTTCGATTGGATTTGAACAAACACCGACACCTCTACAATGTATTTGAGTTCAGCTGAATGAGTGTCGAATGGGGTGGATCTACGTAGAATGTTATTTTTGATAAAAAATTTAGATTTTTTATCAACCCACGTGCAGAGCTTCAGTACAATATAGGATCTATAGTTTTCAAGATTCTAAGCAATTGTATATTAAAAGCACACAAATCCGACCTATACTAATCAAAATATTGACAAAAGAAGAAAAAAATACGTTCAGAATAATGACTGCGTATTAGGAAAATGATATTTCTGTAAAGAACAATGACCTGTGTTGATAACAATGACAAACTTATAAATGTTTTTGAAATATCAGGAATAAAACCCAATTTTGTAGGAAACATGATTTTAATCATGAGTACCTAGTAACAATCTGTTGTTTTTAATTTATATAATTTCCTAACCTTTCGCCCGCGGCTTCGCCCGCGTGAACTATAGGACGTTATCCCGCGGGATTTTTATAAATTATAGCCTGTGTTATTCTGATGTATACTATATTATTGCCTCAACCGCTATTTCCCTGCATTGTAAAACTGTTATCTTCGAAAATATTCATTTAAATTACATGCTTTAAAGGGCCACATTGATCTATATTCTTCTTCTTCTTTGTCGTCACACTCTTGGCAGAGTGGTCGTCACATCAGGGGTGGTAGCAACCTTTACAATCCGCCACCACTCATCTCGTACTGTAGCTCTTCTTGTGCATTCATGGAGTGGACCATTGAATGTAGCCTTGACTTGGTCGGTCCATCGCATCGGTGATCTACTGCGCGCTCTAGCGCCTTCGACTCTCTCCTGCACCACAAGTCGCTCCATAGAGATCTATGAAGACAGATGTCTTCTCGACGTATGATATGTCCAAAGAAAGTGAGAATACGACATTGGACGATGGAAGAAAGACGCTGTTTGATGTCGAGTTCTTGGATGATTGAATCGTTGGTTTGGAACTGTGTCCAAATAGTATAGGTACCAAGCAGGTACCAAACCCATAGCCATATAACCTCTGTATTTGGAAAGGTGTTTGAGCGGATAATCAACTCCCAACTTGTCCGCTAACTAGAAGATCATTACTACATGACCGACAGTATAGTTTCAGACCAAAACGGTCCACGGGTGATCTTCTAGCTTACGTATCGCACCTCTGGGGGGAAGATATGGAGAAGCATGGTGAATCTATGGCTATTAGCCTGGATATTGCCAAGGCTTTTGACCGTGTTTGGCATCGCTCGCTTTTTTCCAAGCTTCCGGCATATAGTCTGCCAACTTGCTTATTATGCGACTGGATTGCGGGATTTCTGGAGGGTCGCAGGATTCGTGTCCTCCGTGATGGACGCGCTTCTCGCTTCCTCCCAATAAATTCCGGAGTGCCTCAATGCCTGTCGCCGACTTTGTTTCTTCTGCATATCAATGACATGTTATCACTAGGTAATATTCATTGCTATGCGGATGACAGCACTGTCCACGCACGATATTTCGGAAGACTTGCGGCTAAACAGACCGAAACCGAGGAAAACAGGAATCTTCTTGTCGCCGAGCTTGACGAGGTCCTGGACCGCATATCCAAATGGGTTGCCAGCAATCTCATCGAGTTCAATGCCAAGAAAACACCTGACAGGTGTGTTTGTTTTCTGCAAATCTTCTCCTTTTCTTTCCCATTTAACTCTTCAGATCACGCCCTTACCAATACAGGATAGCCTAAGCATCCTTGGCATCGATGTTCGTAGCAACTTGAACCAACGGGAATAATATATCAAGAGCGTCATCAGAACAGCTTCCCGTAAACTCGGAATGAACAGTATGAGACGATTTTTCACTCCGGTGCAGCTTTGTCTCTTATACAAGGCACAGGTTCGCCCGTGTGTGGAATATTGCTCTCATCTCTGGGATGGTTCCGCAAAGTACTTATTGGAGGCCCTCGACAGGTTGACGACGTGATATCCGTATTGTCGATAATCAAGAAGTGACTAAGACCCTAGAACCTCTTCAGTTACGTAGAGACGTTGCTAGTCTTAGTGTTCTCTACCGTCTCTATAATGGGGAATGCTCTGAAGAGTTATTCCAACTCATCCCGTCCTCCCCTTTTCACTCCCGAACAACACGCGCCGGACTGCGTTGCCATCCCCATACCATCCAGACACTGGTGGCCCGTACCAAGAGTTATAGTTCCTCTTTTTTGCCCCGTGCCATTAGGTCATGGAATGCCCTTCCGGCTCATGTGTTTCCTTCCTCCTATAATCCAGGGCTTTTTAGGCGGGGCGTGAAGCGGCATCTAAGCAGGCCTTCAGGGTGAAGGTGACTGGCTCAATGGGTACTTTGTTCTATTGAGCCAGTCAGCCTTAATTTTTATTTTATTTGGACCTCACTTCCGCTTACCATCAGGTGGAGTGAGGTCATCCAGACTGCTCCCATATAAAAAAAATTCAGACCGATATCAAGGCTAACTTGCTCCATTTTACTCAACAGGGATTATCTTTAATATTGCCGATGCTTGTTGCAAATAGGGTTGTGTCATCTGCATACTGCAAATTTTAAATTCTATAACCTCCAATTGTGATTCCGTCTGACCAATTCTCGAGTGCTATTCTCATAATGAATTCTGTGTAGGTGTTAAACAGCAATGGTGATAAAATGCAGCCCTGACGGACCCCGGCACTTGGATGAAAGTGATTTGACGACACGTCGTTCGTTCTCACCGATGCTGTTCCTTCTTCATAAAGCTTCCAAGAAAGGTGCACCAGATGTTTAGGTGTTCCCATAGCCAGGAGAGTCTCCCAAAATACTGGCCACCTCACTGAGTTGAACGCCTTTGAGAAGTCAACAAAGCAAATATAGGTCGGCTTGTTGAACTTTCTGGCTTTTTCAATGATCTGGCGCACATTCAGAATCTTCTCACGAGTACCCCACCCTTTCACAAAACCAGCCTGTTCAGGAGAAATTTCCTTAGATTTATATGCAGTAGAATTTTACTTGCATGTGAAATTAAGGCTATTAGGCGGTAGTTACTGCATATTTTAGTGGAGCCCTTTTTATGTAGAGGTACGAAGACTGTGTGAGTCCACTTTGGGGCCAGATTCCTGATTCCCAAATTTTGTTACACAGGGTATGAAAGATATCGACACCATACTCCCCTGATGCTTTGATGGTTTCAATTGGTATGGCATCTCTTCCTGTAGCTTTTCCGCTTTTTAGTCGCCTGATAGCGACCCGAACTTCGTCCCTCAATACATGTACTCAGTACATGGCTCTTTTTCTTCGTCATGGGCTCTGTCAGGAAATAGTTGTGAGCATGAGGATCTCCAAACAAAGACTGACAGTCCAGGTCCTTCCAGGTTTCAGATATTGCATCTATTTCAGTCAGTAGTTCGCATTGTGGGTTCTCTAATAGCCCATGTTTTAGAAGAAAGGGTTTTGGTGATGGATCTTATTTTTTGATGCAGGTCGCCTGTTTGGTGACTATCAGCATGTAGCAGCAATACGTGATAGGTTAGTTTCATAGCGATATCAAGGAAATATTACTGTAAAAAGAAATAAAATCATTATTCTCAACGCAAGTCATTGTCATAAACAACATTTGTCATTATTCTCAACCAGCGTCATTGTCACCTTCATCAAGATTTAGAACAATGACGTTCAGACAAATGATGAATTTGAAAAGGACAAGTCGAAACACGTCTAAAAGGCGTGGCAGCTAGTTAATGTTATGATTACGTTATTAAACACTTGTATCTTTATTCTAAATTGTTGCAAAAGAACGTAGGCATGAATATAAATTGAATTTAGATAGAGAAATAACAATGACTATAGAAGTGTCAATTGTTGTAGAATGAACTTTAAAAACTTATCAGAGCCAACAACGTGCGTTTTTCCGCGGTGAAGTGCGTTGATCGACTGGGGAGCAGGGCGGGGTGTCTGGTCACACACTTAAGTGTTCTACCTTATGTCTCAAAGTTGCGATAATCTTGAAAACAAGAACTGCGCTGACCAATGACTTAATTTTGTAAACTTTTTTTGATCCAATATTTAGAGAACTAAATGGTTCGATAACTATTTTTGTTTTTTATTAATCGGTAGTGTTATAAACGTAATATATATTTCTTAGAAAATGTGTGCTCAAAACAGTTATGATGATTTAATATAATTAATTGAACGAGCAGTAGTGCTTTTCGGACATGGCAAAAATCTTAATATTTGGGCATATTTTATTAATCACGTTTTTATTTATTTCTTTATAGCCGTAAATTTATAAAAACCTTGTTCATTACTTATATAAGAACCGAATGACTGTTTTATTGAAATATAAATTGAATGGTTATTGAGTAAACACGTAGGACATGACATTTGACCGCCCTCGTAGATCCACCCAATGACTTAATTTTCTCTTTTCAAATACTACATAGATGAACTGAAAATGATGAAAGACTTGATATATTGAAAGTTATGAATTATGGTATGGTACAATGGGGATCCCTTTTTTTCGCATAACTTTTTTTGTCATAATGTAATTTGGCATAACGAGTTTGGCATAATTTTTTTTGTCATAATAATATTTTGTCATAATTGTCCTTTCGCATACTGTTTCATTAAACATAAATATCATTTAGACTAATGCTTTTTGCCCTAATTTTCATTCGCATAAAATTTTTAGATATATTGTTTTTTGTCTACAAGTTATTATTGTGTAACAGTAGGTTAAGGTGCGGCGGGGGTGGCCCTTGGGCCACCCCTAAGCCGCCAACATGTATATTTATATAGGAAAAGTATTTCGAAAAGTTATGGCTTTAGAATATTATGCTTAACAATTATTATGCTTAAAGAAGGTATGCCAAAAAAAATTATGCCTATAAAGTTATGCCAAAAGAATATTATGCGTAACTATTATTAGGATAACTATAAGTATGCCATGTTAAATTATGACAAAAAAACTTATGCGTAAAAATAGGGAACCGGTACAATGACATGTCAATTCCACAAAATACATATTAGTACTACTTCAATATTATGCGTATCGTGTAATTTGTAAAACAGTCTGACAAACTTAATATGGGGGTGGTGAAGTCAACGCACTTTACAATGACTGTGACTTACACAGTTCACTCGTATATACCACCAGGTTTTCAACTTGACATTTGTTTGGTACAAAATTTCAAATATAGCGGTCAGTGTAAGTGTCCAAACACCAAATAATTATTGATGAACTTTTTTTTGTGTACCAACCTTTTTGGACATTAGTAGGAGTTGACATTTAAAGTATAAAAAAGAAATGAGAAAAATGTAATTGGATTTTGTTTTTATGTTGTAAATATATATTTTGTATCTGATCGATTTTCGTCTGTAGTTTTATTATTTAATAATAAAGAAAAGTTGGCGTATATTTATACATTGGTTCTTCGTCGCCGGATGCAATTATCAGTGGCGCTCTATAGTGAGTTGTGGAATTTACGGCACATGTAAAACATTCAGTGTTCTATCACGGGACTTATAATTATTTTGCGAATTACTACGATTAAGAAACCAAATTACAATGGAATCAAAAATAAGAGCCCAATTGGATGTGTACAAAAGAATAGAAAAAGCAAGAATAAACTTCAAAAAATCACCAAAGGAAAGATTAACATCAAGCTATATTGAAACAAGGATTGAAAGTTTAAATGGAATATGGACAACCTTTAATAGAGTACATGAAGACCTTTTTTCATATGTTACGGATGCTGAATATGCGAAATTGGAATATTTTACGGAGGATTTTTATACCAAGACCGAAGAATTATACATAGATTTTACCACCGAGTTAAAAGAAAAGTTAGAGAGCTGTTCCAACAAGGTCACCAAGGAAGCCAAGGAAACGCGAAGCGATGGAGAGCAAGTCAGTGTGCAGCTTCCGAAGATAGCGATACCCAGCTTCTCAGGGAAGTATTCGGAGTGGACCACGTTCCGGGACCTGTTTCTCTCACTCATACACAACAATAACTCGCTACACAAGGTACAAAAATTACATTATTTAAAAAGTTATTTAACTGGTGAAGCAGAACAGTTACTACGTCATTTACCAATAACCAGTGATAATTATTCAGTGTGTTGGGAGCTTTTGGACAATAGATTTAACAATAAGAAATATATAACTAACTGTATTTTAAAACGATTTTTCAGTCAAAAGAATATTGTTCACGAAAATTCAGATTCTCTTAAAGAACTTTTTGATACCACTAACGAGTGTTTAAATGCTTTAAAAAATGCCGGTATCCACACCCAAAATTGGGATGTTATTGTCATTTATATTTTGTCTTCAAAATTAGATAGTGAATCACGTAAACAGTGGGAAGCAAAAATTTGTGACCAGACTAATGACTTACCAACATTAAAACAATTTTTAGATTTTTTAGAGCACAGATTTAGATCACTTGAATTTTTGAATCCCAAAACTATAAAGAGTACTCATTCACATCATGCAGTAACTAATAATATTAATAAGGTATCCACTCCATGTTCCTATTGTTCTGACAGTAATCATAAGCTAGGAAACTGTAAAAAATTCGCAAATGAAACCCTGTTATCCCGCCGTAACTTTGTTCAAACGTCTCATTTATGCTTTAATTGTTTAGGCGCTAATCATTCCGTTCTTATGTGTCGTTTGCCCACTCGGTGTAGAATTTGTAAGAAGAAACACCACTCGCTATTGCATTCAAACCACGCCAACGTATCACCTTACCATGTTCAGGTAACCACGCAACCTCATAGTAGTAACAATGTTGTCGCGGCAACAGCGACAACATCAGGCGAAAATGATCAGACTAACATCACCACTTGCTACTCTACCAACAAGAGTCAAGTCCTTTTACCAACAGCTTTAGTTAGAGCAGAATCAAACAACGGATCAATGATGACACTTAGGTCTCTACTGGACCAAGGATCACAGGCTTCGTTTATAACGGAGTCTGCAGTCCAATTACTTGGACTGAAGAAGGTAAAAAGCAAAAGTGTCATTTCTGGTGTAGGTAGTGATTGTAGTACATCTGTTAATTCTAACCACGTAGTTCATGTTAAACTGCAATCAATACATGATCCGACTTTCACGATTAAAGTGAAAGTACATGTTTTAAGTAAACTTACCTCACTTCTTCCTGAACGACAGGTTGATAAGCAATTGTGGCCTAACATGCCAAACCTGAGGTTAGCAGATCCTAACTTTAACATGCCTAACAAAATAGACTTGCTGCTGGGTGCAGAAGTTTATTGCCTCATTCTATCTGAGGGGCTAGTCAGGAGTCTAATAGGAACCCCTATTGCACAAAACACCAGACTCGGATGGGTCTTGTCTGGGAAGTTAGCAAATAACACTGAAGGTGCAACAGGCGGTTCTAAAATAACAACTCTACATGCTCAGGTTATTGATGAAGAATTGGAGTCTGACGAAGAACAAAGATGTGAAGATTTTTATACACGAACCACCACAAGAGATTCTTCAGGGTGGTATGTAGTAAAGTTACCTTTTAGAGATGACAACCCGAGTTGCAAGTCAGAAAATTCACAAGAAATTGCTACGAGCAGATTTTTTATGCAGGAAAAGCGCCTTTTGAAGTCTCCGCCGCTTAAGGATCTCTACACTGATGTCATAAATGAGCATATAGAGGTAGGCCACATGGAAACAGTGCCAGGTGATGAGATTAACAAATCAGATAGTGTGTACTTACCTCATCACGCTGTGGTAAAGCTGAACAGAACCACGTCCAAGCTAAGAGTTGCCTTCGATGCTTCCTGTCGGGACAAGAACGGTGTGTCTCTCAATAGCGAGCTGATGGTGGGGCAAACACTTCAATCGGATCTGCGCCACTTGAAGATGAAGTGTAGACTTCATCCGATTTGTTTGGTGGCCGATATAGTAAAAATGTATCGCCAAATATTAGTGGCTAAAGAAGATGTTGATTGTCAACGTTTGGTTTGGCGATCCACGTCTAATGATCCACTTCAACATCTTCGTCTGTTGCAAGTTACATTTGGCACCGCCTTAGCGCCATATCTTGCGGTTAGAACGTTACACCAGATCGCAATTGATAACGGTGCGGAGTATCCACTGGCATCTGAAAGAATCTTAAATGATTTTTATATGGATCATTTGCTTACCGGGTGCGAAACAGTACAAGAAGGAACACAAATTTATAAAGAAATTAACGAACTATTCAATAAAAAAAGGAGGGTTTGAACTACAGAAATGGTTTAGCAACAATGAAACACTACTAAAGGTAATAAGCAAAGACACAGAGGAGCTAGAAAGCAATTTGGAATTCAAGATAGATGAAATCATTAAAATACTTGGACTTACCTGGAACCGACGAACCGACGAATTCGAGTACTCCGTGCAGCTACCTCCTATCAGTGAACCTGTAACAAAAAGAAAAGTCATATCAGATATCGCTAAACTGTATGATCCTATGGGATGGATTGCTCCAGCCATAGTAAAAGCAAAAATATTCATCCAAAAGCTATGGTTAGCAGAAATTAGTTGGGCTGAAGAGCTACCAACAAAGCTGTTAAGTGATTAAGTTACTTACCGGGGTGAGCTTATAGAGCTTACCAGATTTCGCCTACCACGTTGGATTGGCATAAATAAAAACTGGAAGACACTGGAGTTACACGACTTCAGTGACGCTTCGACCGATGCATATGCCGCTGTTGTTTACGCGCGGGTGATAGACGAATCTGGAGGCGTTAAGTTCACACTAATCACTTGCAAAACAAAGGTTGCTCCAATGAAACAAGTTTCTGTTCCACGGCTGAAGCTATGCGGTGCAGTTCTGGTAGCAAAGTTGTTGGAGGAAGTGTCTGAAGTCCTGAAAGTACCAAAAGCAAATTTGCACGCATCAGACAGACTCTATAATCGTACTGACTTGGTTGAGCAGCCATCCAAGCCGTTGGAAAACGTTCATAGCAAACAGAGTCTCAGAGATTTTAAGCATTTTAGATAGAGATCAGTGGTCACATGTATCGTCTATGGTGAACCCGGCAGATTGTGCCTCTCATGGAGTCAATCCGTCAGAATGCGAAACATTATCTTTCTGAAAAACTGAACCTGCATGGTTAAGTAAATAAACTAATAAGTATGACAGAAAAGAAGTGAAGAACACAGATCTAGAAGAGAAAGAAAAGAAAGTTTTCCAGGTTACCAAAGATGATGAATTTGAATTGTGGACCAAGTTTTCGTCTCTGCATAAGTTGGTTCGAGTGCTGGCTTATTGTAGAAGATTTATAACAAAGGCGAAAAAATCTATTGAAGCAAAAACATTACCAAGTTGGTTAACTAGAAAATAACTATCAAAAGCAATTAGAATCAGCATTGAAGTATGTCAAGCTAAGCACTTCGGAAATGAAATAAAGGATCTGGAACTTAAGGGTGAAGTAAACAAGAAAAGCAAACTTACCACTTTGACACCTTTTTTTTGGATCATGAAGGCATAACGAAAGCTGCAGCTGTTGGTCATCTGGAAATGGCTGACATTGATGATAAATATCAAACATCCCGTCGGTCGTAAATCAAATACTTGGCTATTTATGCATCGGTACAAGTGGGCAAACAAAAGAACAGAACCTAATATTGGGGATGTAGTTGTAGTTAAGGAGGACGATTTTCCTCTCACGAGATAGTTATTGGGTGTCATCACAGACAAGCACAATGTTTTGGACAACGTTACGAGGGTTGTTAGTATTAAATGCAAGGACACAATAATTAAACGACCTGTAGTGAAACTTTGTGTCTTGCCTATACCTTAATAATGCCTATTTTTTATTTACATAATAGTATTATTGTTTCATTGTCAACAACTGACAATATTATTAGTTTATTAAATTAAATTTAAATGTTAGTATTAGGGTGTTGATTGATTTGTTGTTATTTTCAAAGTGTGTTACTCGTACAAACATCAACTTAAGTTATCGTTAGAATATCTTACCTTTGAATTGTTTATTTTTATTGTATGTTTTTAAATGTACATAATATTAAGTTTTAAGTTTTGTTTTTATTATTTAAGTGTCTAGTAGGTAGTTCCTTCTCACCATGTTTAATCTAAAGCTTTTCATCTCTACCTATACCTATACAGTCCACTCTCGGTTGTTAGTGATTCATGGTGGGCGGGAATGATGACCATTCTGGCCATGGTGGGCGGAATGTCCAAACACCAAATAATTATTGATGAACTTTTTTTTGTGTACCAACCTTTTTGGACATTAGTAGGAGTTGACATTTAAAGTATAAAAAAGAAATGAGAAAAATGTAATTGGATTTTGTTTTTATGTTGTAAATATATATTTTGTATCTGATCGATTTTCGTCTGTAGTTTTATTATTTAATAATAAAGAAAAGTTGGCGTATATTTATACAGTAAGAATGTATAGAATTGCATCATTATCAGTGTCGATTTAATAATTTTATTTGACATCATCGTTGTAACAAAATCACCTTTTATAGTTATATGTTTTTGGAGTATTTTTATGTAATTTCTTTTTCGATGTCTACTATTTCTGCTAGTCGTAATTCAAGCAATAATTCTAGGTTTTTTATAGACCTTCAATAACATATTAATATGTTCAAAGTTCTACATTCCAACATTGCATTAGAAGAAAAATGCAGTAAAATTTAAAATATCAATTTCACCCTTTCATTTTCAGTGAAGTTACTTTTATTAAATCGCTCGCTTTTTTGATTTTTCAATGCCGTGTCACAGCGCTACAAATTACTAGCCATTAAAACAGCTTTTTATCTAACCCCCGTGTTCCATTAGGGTGCGATTAAGGTCAACTTAATGCGCATTGCATGATCTCATCGGCTGGTTTATGACGTCAGCACACGGGGTAAACAAGCTCTAACTATAATTTTTTAATCCTTTTGTTTTGAATTCTTGTTTACGTCCCTCATAATGGACGCGAGATTAGGGTTTCATCATTCATGCCCGTTTTTAAAATGATACTAACGTCTGGCAATTACTGAGCGGTTGAAATGATGATGATGACTCTTTGAAATGAACACTTTGATTAAATAAATGGTTTTGTTCAAAATGGTAACTTATTTCGAACGTGCAAAAAGTTGTTGATTATAAGTCATGTCAATTTTGTTCTGCAATTGTACGGGTATTGAATAAATGGTATGGAGAAACTGGTAGGTTTTATTTATCCTTACATATTCGTCTTCCCTAAATATTACTTGGAATACCACCTACATAATGGAGAAATCTTCTTTCTGTTTACGGTTTCTATTCGTCCTTTATTATTTGTTGACTCTTCTTTCGATTGTTATTGGGTGTCTTATACGTTCTGATCCTGGGCTGGTGTATGTACGGATTGTATCCGTGTTTGTCCGTGTGGTGTTTATCATACATTAAAATTATTAAAATATTACATTTCAATGCAACTTTTTCCGCAGAATTTTTAAGAAGAGAAATTGAACAGAGAGAACGTACACATTATGGTAAGTGGTTTCGTCAGCTCATTCGTCATAAGTAATCTATTCCCAAAGTGATGTTTACTTCGTACGCTTTTAAAAAAATAATTATCGATTTAGAAATAATAAATTCCTGTAAAGTTTTTTCGGAAATTACCTAATTAGCAGTTCATTATGCGTCTACGATTATCGTGTCGTCGTCGCTAAAATTCACGTAACAGTATTAGTTGGACGTTAAGCAAGTTAACTGTTGTGCTAGCGTTTTGCGAGCAGCCGCTAAAAGTGACGCCGCTAAGCACTTGTTTGTTTGTTTGTATGCTTATGCGCCATTCCGCATTGCGGGCGGTGCACGGCTCCAGTGGAGTGGGCGGCCCTTGCACTTGCATTTGACGTGCCTGAGAATCGGTGCAACTTGGAAAATGTCTAAAAACTTGCGTTTTCTGGTTAAGTAAGTATTGTAGTTAAATTGTATGAGAAACGAAAATGAGGTCACTATTCTTATTGAACATTGTTTATAGATTCTCAATTCAGTTTTGAAACTGTATGAGATTTGGCTCTAAATATGATTTCTGCTCAATGGCTTTTATCAAATCCCGCGAGTTCCCGTGCATTGTTTATCATAACATTGGCCCACATTGTGTCGGTAACTGCACAATCTAACGACCCTCAGTCCTCCCCGAAACACCACCTTCGGGTACATTAAAAATCCGAATGTATATTGATTTGTTGTATTATGACAATCAGCATAAATTATGATCGAACAAACACTTGTAATAATAGACACATAAATATTTGCTTTGGATGTGTTCATTTCAAGTCATCTTGAGTGTGTTTAAAGTAACGCAGTAACTCAGATCGCAATGTACCGTCAAAAATCGCATGTAAATACATATAACAAACAGTTCTTAGCGCTTAGTAACTAAAAACATAGTAACACTACAAAGAAATGGCAAATACATTTAGAATCTTAGATTAACGAGACTAGACGTTTACAAAGCATTGTGGGCATTGTTTTGAATGTTTTTGTCTCGTCTCGTCAGTTTTTTCAAGTCTTAATAATTAAAAACATAAAGAGATTGGGAAAACCCATGTTGTTTTCAGTTTTCAATGACAGTTGTTTTTTTTTTATCATACCTATTCTACTTTATCTTTCGTTTTGTACTTCTCTTTAAGATCAAATCTTATTCTATTCGTTAGTACATAAAATCGGTACAAAGGTGATTTCCAACAATTGTTTTAAGTTCTTATTAAGTATTTTCATAATACTATACTATTGCTAACACGATCACGAAATGAATAATTATATGTACAATTGTGTTTAAATAACACATTTGAGATGATTTTTCATATATTACATAATCGTGACTTCGGTGTTGATTTATGTAAAGAAATGTATGAAATTCAAACATGTTTATGTCCATGCGGCTCCGCTGCAATTGCAGCAATAAACCGAGGCGAGTTAGTTGCACAGTGAATTGCAATGTGCGTTGTGCGTACACGGTAAATAACTACAATGCGTCGGATTTATACAGGGTTATCACGAGGCTTCGTATAGCTTTAATATTTACTTAACAAAACAATACATTTAATTTTATTATACACATTTACGGAAACGAATCACGAAACTCAGTTGAAAAGCACATCAATATTTGTTACTTTATTTTTCCTAACTAGACCGATACAATATCTTTGATCATAAGCTACTCTTGCAGTTATACTAATTAATGGGTCAAAATGGGCAAGTTGTCAACAATATGTGGGATTGTGTTCCCGTAACAATTGGGGTGAGACGGATTAGGACCTTTATTTTAAGGTCCCTCCCTACCGCCTACTCTTTGAAAAAAAAAAGGTTATTCATCGATAATAATGTTAAAAATACAAAGTCAAAACCTATTTCTCATATTCATGTAATTTTTAAACTACCTGTGTCAATTTTCTAATCACGTGTGGAATGAGACATAATACCGTTACGTGAGATTCAAAAGAGACTCGACATGCAGTCTTGAATGCGGGAGCGTTTTTTGTTTCCGCGTTTGTAGCAAGTGATAATTATAAGCGCCAAAAATGATCAAGAAGTCATTTTCACTCTGCGCGCTTGGGATGTTGTGGCATCTGGCATTCGAGCTGGTTGGAGTCGGACTCCAAGTTATGCTATTCTTTTCTAACCAGTTTTTCCCATCGAATGTGTAAAGTAGATCGTATTATATTACACAGATCAGACATATTTGATTTGCCAGTGTTTTGTTTAATGAGTGTCCATTGACTGAGGTGGAGATGCAGCCAGTTTAGAACTATTCTAGAGATGTTTCTGCACACAAATATTTGTATCGTGGAGAAATCTAATCGAAACCGCCACCAATGGATCGGTTTACTGGTGCACTTTACCAGGCAACCCTGCATAGTTATAAATTTAGTTTTATAGGTACGTGTCTACTTGTTACAGTTGTTATGTCTCACTCAAACTAGCCTTATGTAAAAAAAAACTTGATGCAATAGATCGTCTTATCGGCCGGCCTAGAATGTGCGTTAATTACTTGACCAAAAAACATTTTTATGCGTATCACTAGTTTCATATTGCCGGCATGCATTTTAACTCAGACAATTAAATAAATACTTTAATGGTCTGAGTTAAAATGCATATTTATTATTTATGCATAAGGCCATATTTTTTTAACAAATTGATTGATTCAGAAAATAGAACCATACTTGCTTTTATTAATGTATTTATGTAATTAGGAACGATCTCAGTCGAGAAAGAAAATGAGATTTCTTTTAACCCGCTAATAGCAATGTCGTATCTTTGTATTTAAATCCCTTATTATTGATGGTAAAACGCATGCGTAGGTAATAAAATGGTTGCTACACAAATATTAATGAACTCTCATTGTTTAAATATTGATAAAAATAATTATATAATAATATATTAATTAAAAGATCTACACAATGGATGTTCCTGAGTTCTTTTGAAATCTACACAATGGTTGATCCTGCTCCTAAGTTGTTTTGACACTTGCTTATGGAAACATCAGTTAATATTTCTTATAATATAATGCATACCATCCACAAATGAACATAACGTGAAATTAAGCCCAGAGGGTGGCAAGTAATGTACACGAGGAAATGGATTTTAATACATCTATTATTTTTAATGATGCTATATTTTTGAACGACATATTCGTGTAGGCAATACGTAAGATTATAATCCGTTGGAATTTTATAATTAGTAGTCTCCCACGCATGTTATTAACGCTGTTAGCGTGGTTAACGAGCCCAAAATTAAAGTATCGACTCCACGCGGAGAGGAATGCAATGATGCAACTCCGTTTTAAACTTGTAGATGCACTATGAGTTAATACTACCGATTTTAGGGTTGTTACCAAATAACAAGGCGTGTTTCGTGCAATATTACAGTTTCTAAAGTTTTTTTGCGCCAATCAGAAGTGTTCCTGCGGTAATAAATTGCTTTTATTTTGCATTTTTTACAAGCAAGCCATGAAGCTGGAGAAACTACAACTGCACGCTGAATAAGAATAAGTAAGAATAAATATAACAATTACCGGTCTTAGTTTTCGCAAATACTTCATACTTTACTGTTGTTTTCCTTACTGTCACCTGAGCAAGCCCTCCTAAGGCTTCGCTCACGCAAGACAGGCTAAATACTGTAGCTAAGGGTATGTTACGTCGTGCTATTTCGGCCGAAGCCCGACAGAGGCTTAAACAAAGTTCAACAAACTCTTTTAAATATTTACGCTTGCCAGACGGTTTTCTAGTAATCTACAATCTATATACAACATTATTTAAAGGGATAGCAATGTTATAGTAATAGTAATGGGAAATTCAGTCTCGAAGAATTTTATTATTTTACAGTTCTTAGGTAGATTTTTTACAATCTTTGTAAAAATCAATATCAATTAGCATTACACGGTTATGTATCTGAATCAAATAAAAAATAACGCAGAAAAATATAAAAACCGAACTACATAATTAGTTTCGATTCAGTTTGGATTCAAACACGCCACCCCTGGCATCGAGCAGGTTGCTGCGAAATAAGCTTTTTAAATAAATAAATTATACTAAACCTACACATCTGACACATTGAATCATTCTCCGGACATATGATAAATGTGGGAACATCCAAGCTAACTACATATTGTGAATGATAAGATACTATTGTCACATCCCTATATTTACTCTGGCACGCGAACGCGTCACTATTACTGCAAATAAAAATATTATCGCGGCCGTAGGGAGATAAGTTGCAACTGTAATGATAAATAATGAAAGGTTTATAGCAAAAAAGTCAAATATTTCCCGATTTTCCCGCAAGTGCGTAGTTCTGGCATGACGCCCTACGTTTAGGCGTGCTCATCTGGAGACAGATGGTAAATTTAAGTACTAGTGACAGCAAGTTTATTTTTGAAAATATTTGCACTCTCGTACAAACGCTGTGGTTTGCTATAACCGCGGACATAAAACTGTTTTGAAAAACCAGGACTGCTGATAAGTAGATGAGTCATAAAATGTTTTAGTGGAGAATTCGGAATAATAAAATAAGATATAGTTTTTAACACCTTTTTGCAATTCTCCTGCGTAGGCGCGTATTTCAGTTTATGTTAAAAGATGATATTTATATCTTATGATATTGATATCCGTCCATTTAAAGTCATGGCTAATTTCGTTCGGTGCTTAATATGCCGTACCATGTACGATCTATATTCCTAGCAAATAACACTTTAAACAAACATGTTACTACAAAACATAATGATCTTAAAAACAAAGTTTTGTTGATCGAATACTTTTTAGTAACTCCTACAGATGTCAATGCACTCTAGACCAACAATACAGACATGACACCTACACTCACTCTTCTTTCCCGCATACAATCATGCAATAAGTTCAAGAACTCATGTAATCAAAAACTAACTTTGATATTTATCTATACTAGTCTATACTTACTAATATAATAAAGGGGAGAGATTTGATTGTTTGTTTGTATTGAATAGGCTCCGAAACTACTGAACCGATTTGAAAAATTATTTAACTGTTGGAAACCTAAATTATTGCCGATGCCGGATGACATAGGTTACTTTTGATACCGGAAATGTGGTGGGAAGGGGGGATAATTGACAAAACAATTGCGCGCGGGTGAAACCGCGGAGGCGACCGCTTAATAAAATTATATTCCAATATCATGGTGTAAAATATATCGATATAAGAAGTTATTTATCCATGTAACCAATCAATATCCCACACAAGATAAAATAACAATGCATTTATCTATTCACACGTCATTAACTTTATTTACTGATACCGCCATACTTTCAATTCCGCGAGTACAAAGCCACCCCATCACCACACGACGCCATGATTCGAGCAGGTCGTTGACCCGCTAATGGCACGTCGCACGATGACGCCCATCAATCATAGTTTGGTACCCGGAAGTGTTGAGTTCGACGTACGACCTTCCCCCGGCGTGACCTTGGTGTCGGATTACACGGGGGGTTGGAAGCACGATAATACTTAGCTAATGTATACACGGGGTGAGTGTTTTCTCATCAGTCAATAGCTTTTCGAAGTATTTATTTAGCCGGGCTTATTGAAAATATTCTTTTCTAATTTTGAGTATAAAAGCAGTTTTATTTATGTAACCTCTTCTTAAACTATTTTGTGTGTGATGTTCAATGTTCATCATTTATTTATTTTTTCATTTTATTTTTTGGTTTGGTCTTCTTCTAAGTAACGGTGTTTATTGTCTTGTACTTAAAACCATTAATTTAATTTAAAAAATCTAATTAAAATACGCACTCAATATGGCGACTACTTAAAGATACATATTTATATAGGTTCGTTCAATTTGAAAAGAAATCCAGATTAAAAAGTTTCAAACTTTGCTCGAAAAATATGACATTAGCATCATCGTCTTGCTAATTAAGGTGTGTCTACTATGTAGTTTGTGTAGTTTATGTAGTTAACATGGTATTAAATAGAAATATCTAAAAATTCATAACTAGCCCATTTAAGACAAAGTGACAATGTCATGGTCAATGAACACCAGTCATCAACTCATCAGTCTCTTGGCCACACCCCAAAATGTTCAAGGTTCAGGAATTGACCTTTTCGTGTTCACCTACGAATCAGTTTGCCTAAGTTGTTATTGTTTTGTTTTAATGAAACTTCTTTCCGGGTTTATTTTTATGCGAGAATACATTATATTACCTACATTTAGTTTAGTTTCTAATGTTGTTTTTGCGATTCCTAAACGTAGAGGTAATTAATTTTGAAATATTGAACCACTAGATCTTTTGTTTTCGCTTTCAAACACTTCAGTGTGTTACAGAAATAATTAAAGATATGGTAATAAAACAATGAAGCAATAAAGTGATGTTACAACTTGCTAATGATTGTTGAAATGTAACTTTTATTCTAAATATCTTTCGCAAGTCGTAAAATTTAAATTAAATCTCAATTTGTATTTGTGCCGTAATAGATATGAAGTCTTTGTCTACATTGGATTAGTGTGCCGTTTGTCAATTCCACACAGTTGTTATTGCTTGCGCCCGCGCCGGATTCGTCATCGGTTTAATTTCGTACGCTGTGGGTGGTGGCGGTACATATCGCATTCGAAACACAATTTAATTAGACACATAATAATTTGTATAGTTGACCATTACAACTATGAAGATAAACTAATAATGCATTTGGTTACTAACGTCATCATCTGTATTAATACATAAGATCGTAACAAAACTAGCAGCGTCATTTATAAGGTGGATATTAACAACATTATGTCATATTTATTATAATTAATACTTTTGCAAAGCTGAAAATATCACCCTAACATTCCATGATGCGAAGGTCGTATTAATCTTAGATGTTGTAAAACCATTATGACAACCCATTTAACAAAAACGAGAATATCTGCACGTGTTGAACTGGCTTTAATTTATATATTCCCAAATTCCTGGCTATTCCCTCGTCATTTTTTAGCTTCTGTCATAAAGGACATTATAAAATTAACAACAACGGGAAGACATTAATTTCAGTGAAGATATGCCAACATTTTGGCGCATTACAAGCCGGTGACGCTGAAAGAAAGATGAATTTTATGTTATTGTGAGAAGCAATCATGTGAGAATTTCAATCTAGACAAGGTATAGAAGTCATGATCAAATAAACATTATGTTTTATTGCCTTTACAAATTGGTTTCTAAATAAATTACCATGATCGTAGTTCTAGTGAAAGTTGGCGCACATGATGCTGCTCGTTTGCCAATTCCGCCATTTTGTTTACGATCTGTTTACCAATCTTAAAGTTTGTTGGAAAGGGTTACTAGGTGTTCCCAATTTTACACTAATGCATTTTAGCAATTATAAAACGTCGGCAATAAATAGTGGTCTTTTTAGAATAGACTGAAATAAAAAGCCACAACTTGTTAAAATTGAACATACAATTCATAATAATCTTGAACTTATAAACATTTTGGAGTATTTGTATACCCTATTTGTTTATATCAGTGGGACATTAAATAGCTAAAATACGATCTGACCTTCTTCGAACATTAACCTTTAAAATTAATTTGAGTTTTTAAAAGCGTTGGCATAAAAACTAATGGAAATCGTTAAAGAAAAATTTAGCTGAAAGCATGACAAATGAAACGTGACTGATTATTTTTCGTATTTCAACATGAGACTTGTCACAACGCCAATCAAAACGAGCGTCCGCAGTGTTTATTGGATCTCCAAAGAGCGTCAAGAAGTCACGGATTCAACTTTTATGCCACCGTAAAAGCGTGGTGTAACATCGGATTTGCATCGGATCGAAATAGACATAACGATCTTCCTCTGTTCAAAGTGAAAAATAAATACTCTAATTTTACACTTCGTGTATATCTTGTAATCTTTGATGCTTCTAATCCTGTTACGTTTCAACGTCTGTTATTCATTTTGAAAACGTGGATTTCTGTTGTTTACAAAAACGCAGATATTCCCTTAAATTTTTGCTCGAACTATTATAGTCGAGGTGAGGTGAGGTCATATCGGTATTATACACACGTTAGAGTGATTATTAAGTAGCAAAATATAAAATCTACTTCAATACTACTTCAACTTCGGAAACCGCCTCAAAGTGATTACAGCGCTTGGGTCTAAAACTCGGTCAAGGGTTCGATTCCTGCCTTAGGTCTTGTTGGCTGTAGTGCTTTTTTTGAGGCCGACTTGCTAGCTACCACCAAGTAAAATCTGCCACCATATTAATAGCTCTAACTGTGTTCCATCATCATTAATGCGGGAGGCAATACACTTGAAATTAAAGGCACGAAGATCCGATTAGCCTACAGTGTGGCAGCACATTGAGTTATGGTTCTTGGTAAGCCTTAATGGAATATGAAATATGACGCTTACAATCAGCTGGGCTCTGTGCCTTTCTGCCTACCAAAGTCCATCATCCCAGCGTATTCCCGATTGCATCCAGTATGGAGCTCAGAGTGCGCTTGTGCGACTGTGATCCTAGATTTGACAAGCCTGGTTATTACAATGGAGCGATTGCCATCTGACCTCCGTAACCCTTAAAAGGGAAACCAGACCTACTTGGAACATAGTCGGGACCAACTGCTTAACGTGCCTTCCGAAGCACGGAATCATCATTCTTTTCAGACATTCAGGTGATTCAAGCCTGTAATGTCCTAACCAAACTGGAAACAATCACACAAAGTGATGTTCCCCGTAGGATTCGAACCCACGACCTCCGGGTATTAGAGCCGAACGCTCTTACCACTGTACCAAGAAGGCAATTCGCGAAGTGTCTGCCTACCAAAGTGTCATAAAAAAATTAATCACATAACTCTACATCCTAGGCGGGATACAAACATACCGTTGGTTTATACAGTCTTAACGTGGGGTGGAAGGCCAGCTCTCGCAAGTACCAGCGTGCATGAGAAACGGTCAAGGTTAGCGCGGCGCCTGACCGGAGCCGAAGAGAAAATAAACAATCTCCAGCTGAATAATTTCGTGAATCTCAATAACCGGAATGCGAAAGCCCTCTCAAGTATCATTGAGAACATTTATAATATTATGATGTAATGTAATCTTTTGCTATGTTGCATTATCATTTATAGCGGTCCAATACGAGAATGCGCTATGCAATTCAATAACATTATCTACGATCTAGCAAATACCATTCGACATTATTTTCCTTTTCTGGCTAAGGTGCTGACTGGTTTTGTAAGTCATGATGATAAATTATATACGTAATTACAAATTGTTTCGACGTATAAATAATTGCAAACTATTTACATGACGTCAGTATAAACTGATCCGATTCTGCAGATTGCTTTAGTGGAATATGTTGCTATTATTTTTAGTTGATATAACATTAAGATCCAATGAAATACTTAAGATTGAAATGGATGTTTTCTTGCAGGCGACGCGGAAGTGTCAGTTGCGTTTAATTTAGTCAGAAGATTTCGGTCCTAAGATTTAAAATTTAGACGATGTTCTTGTCACTTAAAGCATTAGGGAATAGTAATTTCGACGGAAAGATTTACAAACTCGTGACAGTTTCATGTTGGAACTGAACGTCTTTGCAGAGTTTCATATGTTTATTTATAACCTTGGCCGTGAACGTGTTATGTCGTATTGCAAGAAACTAGTAAAATTTTACCTTTGCACTATGTTTTATTGTTAATTCATTCGTATCGTACGCAGTTTAAATAATATTTAAGAAGATGATTTTCTTTTCCTTTCGGCTAGAACTATTCTCCATTTTACTCAATTCAAATTCAACCCTAGTAATAATAGGTAAATAATTATTTCTAATTAGCCACTGCTGTAATAACAATTCCTTATCAGGTGACTAATTGTTAGTGTACATTAATATTGTTTTTAATATTAATGAGCTAGTTTGTTTTTCTTTCACAGTAGCATTTTATCGGTACTTATGAATAATGTCATTATTATTGTACATAACGTCAACCCTACACAAGAATCCTTACACAGAAAACGTGATTCCAAAACAGAGGACAATTGTTCCTTACTATTTATCACTTTATTGTTCAACATTGTTCAAGAGTGTCAAATGTAATCTTTATCGCATTCGGGTTAAGGTTTAGAATTGAACTTGAGGGTTCTAAGCACACAGCTGGAGTCGATTTTGCTTATCGGCAATATCGAGCGCGCACGCGCCACAAACGACTGCTTGTATGATTTACAACGTTTCTCATTGAGGAGCACTATTGTTGGTTTAACAGCTTCGACGACGATTACACAATCGGATCTTTTGACGCCTCACGAAGGCTATCTTATGTCGATGTTGTGGCACGGCACTGAAGTGACCCGCCGTCGATTATTCTCTTGCGCTTTGTTGATGATATTTCACGTTTTTGGTCTTTATTGTAGCCACAACATGACCATTATTTTGTAGTTTGCCCTTTTGACTACGTCGTTAGTAGCCTAGATTAGGGATTATTTCAAAATTTATCTTAAATTGCTTTGAATTCTTAGAACTTGTGTGTGGCGGATATTTGCAATGATATTTGCAACATATGAATTCTGTGCACAGTGACTTGGCAAATTATCCAGTCACACCAATTAGAGATAATCAGTTACACGCCTTACGGAAGATGCAGCGTGCATTCATCGCGAGATCAAGAATGGCTCACCTAATTTGGTATTTTGCCAAATACAGATTATAATTTATGCACTGCTACTTTGACGATTATACTTAAAAATCCTTACTTTGTAAAGAAATTAAGGCTAATGTCCTACAACCTGATATGAGTATATGTGAGCATTAAAATTTATGATGGGTTAGCATGTCGACATGTAAAGCTGCAATTTGAATCGATGACTCATGCAATTTGAACTGCACTTTTTTATGCAAGTAATAATGAGTTTTATAATATTCTATCATCATGAGAATTGCAGAACCTTATGCTCTCGGTCAATTCTGAGAAAAAAACTAATGATTGTGAGATCAAAGATCTCCAAGCATATTTTCCATTTTAGATATTAATGAAAATGTTTTTTTTTTCACAATAAGTTAAAACATTACTGTATAGTAAGTTTTAATAGCCCACCGACGATGATGTAATAGTTCACTTATTTACAACAGCTATTTAGTCTACCTAGCTCTTTCGAGTTTAACCTTCCTACACTACAATCATGAACTGTTAAATTGTAACATACAAACTAATAATTAGTTTCTGATACCGATATTATCGTTCCTAACCTTTCTAACCTTCGACAGTAGCCTTGTCTCCATCGGGACTGCAAGTGCACTATTAAT
The DNA here is from genome assembly GCA_949319885.1 of Mecyna flavalis. Lineage (NCBI taxonomy): Eukaryota > Metazoa > Arthropoda > Insecta > Lepidoptera > Crambidae > Mecyna > Mecyna flavalis. Next base: position 18,325,797 of record OX439426.1, read on the forward strand.
TACAGTATATTTTACTGCTGTTTTTGATCATAAATGTTCGGTTCGATACAACTTAGTTCCTAGTCTCACAAAAACCTTAGAAGGAGAAAGACCAGGAAGGGAGGGATATGGTCTCTTCAGCTCCCGCGACCCCATTAAGCAGTAACAGTCTACTTTTGACAAATTTTAGGAATTTTAGTGGAAGGAATGGTCTATTTTTAGGACCTTCGAAGTAAATGCAAAGCAAAATTCTAGCACATGACTGTATGATGATGTATGTTACTAGTTTTTACCATAGTGTTTTCAATGTCAGGTCCTTCACTTGACTGAAATGTTGCTTTGTCACGGCTTTGTCGGCTAGTTCGTATTGCATGCATGGGTTCGTCGAGGTCGCATGCATTCTCACCATCATCGGTCAATGCAACGGAGAACATTATCGTGTCATAGTCAGGGTTAGGTTTTATATTGAATGAATGTTTCCGAGAATAGCATATAAACGTTGTAGTGATGGATTATTTATTATTGCACAACATACGTTTGAAACTTGCACATAAGATGTTTTTTTCCTGTTCTCGGATTTGTCATACAAAGCGGTATGATTCCATGCTCTCTTAAAAGTTTAAGTGGAACTTAGCCACTGTAAATATGTCAGTTTTTAGTGAAATGCAGTTACCTAGTCAAATTCTATTCAGGAATTTAACACTTTTAATTTCCTGCGAATGTTATCAGGAATAAAATTAAAACGATCACTAATGCACTGACTTCCATTTTGGCAAATGGAAATTCTAGGATATGTTCTTGCCTTTGCCATGACACCATGGATCGAAATGCTCTTGGTTAGGTTACCTTTAAGGAAACCAATAAAGGAATACGATATAATAGCCCGATTCATTCTGGAGTATGACATTGCAGACATGGTAAATATAATACTACGGTAAAGACGCATACCTAATATTTAAATAAGAAACTAGGTACCACGTGGGTAGGACCTACCTACCTATTCTACGTTCCTAAGATATAAACTTATCAACAAGTAAATCTGAATTTAGACTCTCTGTGGCTACTGTAAGTTTTCAAACAAGTTGAAGTTACATAATCTTTAAGCATGAGTTATTGATATGATCATTCCATTTACACTCACCCTTTTCACTTTTGCTTGACGTCAATGCTCTTTATTGAATTGATTGCTCTTTTCATAAGTTGTGCCGTGAGAGGTCTTTTTTAACGAAAGGTTTAAGAATGTATGTGCGTCACGAGAAGAAAAGCTGCTATATTTGCATTGCATTCAAGAGGCATTTAAAATAATATTACGCACTCGAAATGGCGTGTTTCTTAACATTTCGTCGTAACTCTCTTTCGTTGCAATTTGCAAGGACTTGCAAACCAGACATGATAATTCTTACTGGTGTTATTTGGTCTGATGGATTACAATAGATTTTGTGTTAACAGAGACTGTGGTGTCTATAATTATGTTATAAATAACATACGGTGCATTTGAAGTACTGAGGTGGATCTTGGAAAAACATCAGTTATTCGCTATAACCCTTTCAGACCTGCACCGAAACTACGTAGAAATTGTCCGAAAAAAAAGCAATCCCCTACATAAAATGACCTTCTAATTACAAATCTGAAGTCGTTTTTCCATTTTCCGGCCGCCATCTTGGAAAATTAGAGCCCACACATTTGTATGAATCAGGGCCAAAGACAGCGAAGACACAATCGTGAGACTGCACAATTGTATCAAGACGGGCCTAAGCCTGTAATTTTTTTTTAAAGGAAACATTTTTTTTAAATAATAAAATGTTTATTAGCATTAATTTAACAATATTTTAAACTCGTACATGCAAAATCAACAAAAAGTTATAAAATATTAGGTAACAATCACCTATTATTAGTATAAATCAGTCTTAATTAGTGCTGATTCAGTCTTCCTATAGTTGTAAATGAGATCAATCAAGTAATCAATTAACCTTAGTTATGAAAAAAGAAGAAATTTCAGTCAAAGCCGATACCAATGGTACCAGTTCCAGAGCTACATGCAGTATTAACTCCAGCACAATAGGTACTGAACGTTTAAAACGTGTAAGTTTACCCTAATGAGAAAAAATCTATCTCTTGACATGGCACTAGCAATGGGGTCAAATTTGTATCGCTGGTTCCAAAATAATTTAATTCTGGGAAAGCTAAAACAACCCCTCAAACCGTGAATACCAAAAAACTTTTTGATTTCCCCAGAAGTACAAACAGGCTTCGATTGATGACCGGTAATAGTCATGAAATATTGATTTGTAGCTAGCGCAAAATGCTCTATTAATTCCGGCTTAAAATACCGTTCGAAGTATTGTGCTGGAGGTAATACTGCGTGTAGCTCAGGAACTGCCCCCCTAGACAAGTGGCATTTATGAAGTTCGTTATAGCTCAATTTGCGATAGCGAATGTCAAATCCCATACTTTCAACACGTGACTTTTCTATGGCATCTGTCAAATCCATACAATTTAAAGTTAGCGAATTTCGCCAGCTATGAAGCGATGTCATCTTGTCTAAGCCCCCTGGTACCATTGGTATCGGCTTTGACTGAAATTTCTTCTTTTTCCATCTCAAATTTGCCTGTGGGACGTCTTCATCACTTGATGACTCAGAGGAAGAAGAGAAGGAAATGGAATGTCTAGATCATGGTCGTCATCACTTCCGTAATCCTCAGACCCATTTAAAAAGTTATTAGTTTGATCTTAATTTAAAAATAGCTCCTTCTTTGAAAAATCTGTAAAATAAAAAAAATCTTAAGTTTGCTATGAGATAGCCTTCGGCCCTTCTTCATACAATTGTGTCGGAAAAGTTTAGTAACTTGCTACTGTGGGCGTTACTATCGAAATTAGTGTAAGAAACACAAAGTATCATCGCAAAAACATTAAACTTATCTCTCGTGCAATAAACCATACAAATAACTAATAAATACTCAAGTAATTCTACCTACATTTGTCGAAACCGGGACCGAAAAATACTGCTGTACTCGACAGGTCGCTGCCTGTTGGTCGACTGACTGACACCCGAAATTCAATCTTACTGTCAAAGGGCGGCTCACGCGCAATCGTGTGGAGTCGAGCCCGTTCATTTAAAAGAAATAGTTTTTGTACAAAATTGAATCTAGTAAACCACACAATCGTGTAAGGCCAGTTCTGAAAGGGATAAAGCGCCGATGATGCGTACGACGGAATAGAAATCGACAATCGTAGATATTGCTTTCTACATAAAAGAGAGGCATGCAAATTATATTCGCAGGTTCTTAGTTGCGATCCTATTTTGTTATATTTCTTCGAGAAACTACCTAGTCTAAGATCCGAACTAAGGTCGATCTTCACCGAGTTGATAATAGAATGAAACTTATTTTATTATGAATTTAGCATATTAGAAAACATATTAAAAATGGGTTGCCTAAAAAAATTCTGGACCGAGTATGTTTAATTGTATTTTAAAAATTTTTTTTTAACAAAATCCCAATTTTTTGCAGACAACCTTGTATCAACGTGTTCATAATAAAACAGCGCTTATGATGATATTAAAAAAAATCTATTATCCAATTAGGTGAAATTAACTGGTATCGACACATACGTGTTTATACCTGACAACCCAGTAGTCCCCCCACGTAAATAATAGAAAACCCAACGGCTGCACATTCTATACGTTTTGTACGTTAAGTCAGGACATAATTTTCTTATTATCTTGTTATTGCAAAATTTTGTTTAAAATCATTAAAAAAAAAAAGAAAAATTGGTCGGTCCAGGATTTTTTTAGGCAACCCATTTTTAATATGTTTTCTAATATGCTAAATTCATGATAAAATAAGTTTCATTCTATTATCAACTCGGTGAAGATCGACCTTAGTTCGGATCTTCTACTAACCACAGTAGCAAACATTTGTAACACAATCTAGTCGGAACCAGATTACCAGAATGTCCTTTGTTGCAAATTCAGACTTCCTCATCACGCCACATGACGCAATTTAACCTTAGCTTTTGACTGTTTTGTAAAAATAACAACGGAATTAACACCGCACTCGGAAATTGGACATAATTTTATTATAATGTGCATTTAAATAATCAGACTGACACGGAAATACGCCATGACCTCTCGCTCAACTCAGGGGATTTATTATAAGGAATAGGTGTTGAAATAAAACCAGGATTATATTTTAATGGCAATAAACTTCGCAACAACGTAACGCCTACGGAAATAATGCCGTTTGTAGAAAGTAACGTGTATCTGCCTTGAAATGTTCTTGAATTATTAAAGTTACGTGACTTTGTGATTCTATACACTTTTTCTCAGAATTTGTGTTAATAGTACTATGGCGAATGCCTTTCATTATGGGAAGTTATTTAATTGTTCCTTCTGACACGCGAAACAATCGTTACGACCACTGCAAAGCTTTTAAAAGTAATTTTAACTACAAAATAAATTTTAAATAAATTTTGAAATAAGGAAAGGGCAGTTTAATAATGCTTGTAACTTTACCTATAACCATATTATTAGAAGAAACTATATTCAAGACTGTAGGTCTAAGATGTATTTTAAAATTTCGTGATTTTCCATGATTCTCTAGAGATACAGGGCGATTTATTTATTTAGTTCCTTTTATGTTAATAATATATTATGCAAGTTCAAGATAGATATAGCCACCTAGATAACTACCTATTTTGTTTTCAACCATGCGTTGTGAGTTATAATATGTAGTATTATGATGATGCTCACCTTGCATGCATCGAAGTCGAGTATTTTTGTTGCCAACTCTCGAAACATTAGCCTACAGATTATTCTGAATGTTAGTCAATCTTAAGGAATCGTCTGGAAAGTTCTTAAGATAAACATGTGGAAGCGACGCTTAATGAAACAATTGCAATGTTTCTCATCTCATTTAGTGTAACAATAGAATAGCCTTGGGCCGGCGTCGGCTTGGCTGTGTTGGCTGGCGACGCCGATGCCTGTAACCGTGCGTCCCATTCATACGTTGGATACGTTTGACATTATTTCTAGTTCGTTGACGTGGATGGCCCGGCTAATTGCCCGTTCTCGCCCACTCTTGGCTGCGTGACCGATACCCCCAGTTACCTTTTATGCTCCAACTCCCAGCACCAAACCTTGACTATCGTCTGAATTGCAAACGACGTTACGGCTGCCACGTGAACAGCGCTGTGAACCGACCTTGTCGATGTTACTCCATTTCTTTGTCTCTATTTATTATTTTTATTTAAATTAAACTAATATAATCTGCAGTCGAAGTCGACAAACATGTTGGAGTTTTATTAAGATACATGGGTACATGTGTATAAAGGTATTGATGTTGGACCTCTTGGAAACGCATCAATTGCGGAATGCTTGCTTGCCAGAAATCCTTATTTTAACTTACACCCCCGATGTCTTGCCACTAACTGAACATCACCGCTTATTGATCTTCACCCCGCTGAGAATGCTCTGCTTCGCTCGGCTGTTTTTGATATTAACAAAAATCGCAATTCAGCCACTAATCCAGTTATGGCTAATGGAGTATAACTTGGCGGGAAATCACCGATGTTATGACCATGTAAAATATTTTTTAACTGTACCTAATAGTTACCATTCTAGACACATGATAGTGGTAATTGTCGTCATAGTTCGATTTCGAGCACGTTTAAGTTTATCTGCTCCGGGTCCCGTACGTAGTTTCGAATGACTTTGTAGCGAATGGTCGTTGTAGCGAAAAACTTTTAGCGCGGTACGCGAGCGAAAAGTCATTGAAGCGAATTCCACCAGAGCGAATGACACTGCAGCGACAAACATTGTGGCGACAATGTTTGAAATTACATATATGTTACTTTAAAACTATAAAGGTGAAATAAAAGATATTAATATCTTGTTATTTAATAACAATTTAATTTTATTAAAAACTGACAATCTAAGACATAGTAATCAGAATTTAACTTTTATTTTTTGTTTATTAAACTGAAACTTATACTTCTGTATTTTATTTCAACTTTACAGTTTTAAAGTAACATATATGTAATTATTACAGACATTTTCGCCACAATGTTTGTCGCTGCAGTGTCATTCGCCCTGGTGGAATTCGCTTCAATGACTTTTCGCTCCAGCGTACCGCGCTAAAAGTTTTTCGCTACAACGACCATTCGCTAAAAAGTCATTCGAAACTACGTACGGGACCCATCCAATCATTAGATTATGGTGTCATGTTGATAGTGTAATAGATGACGTAGGATTGGAGCAGGTAGGCATAGGTGATGCGAGCTCTCGGCTAGGGCAGTGGTGACGTGGTGGTGTGTCGGCAGCATCAGCGGGCTGGCGATGGCGCTGGGGGGCAGCGGCGCGGGCAGCCCCGGCCCGCCGGCGGAGCCGCTGCACCAGACGGCGACCTCGTCCCGCGCGCCCTCGCCGCCGCCCGATCGACAGCAGCACTCCAGGTAGACGCGCTCCACGCTCGGAACGTTTCGCTTATTTTGGCTATGGTTGGTTTTGGTTTCTTTTAAGGATGCTAGCTTTGCTCACTTGAAAATGAAATTTGAAGTTATTTTTTGTTTTAAAAATTGTACTCATTGTCATGTAATTTTATCCTAAACATAATTTGACTAAACAACAATGGCTACTGAAGCATAAACTATTTCTTCCGTTCTCATTGTAATTAATTGGACTGTTAATTTTTCTTGTTGATTGATAAAAGTTAATTTCATTAGGTCATTGAGCCCTGAACAGAAAAAGATTACATATCTAATTCATCTCTTAATTTAATTAGCATAATTAGTGTTAAAACGGATTCAAAGCTAGCTTCCTCTGTTTTCTAAACGGTGTTGGTAAATTATCATTTTATGTAAACCATAGTAGTTATTTTTGCATTATTTAAAATGCCATGTAAACGTTCCTAGTTTGTGTGCATGCTTGCCTGATGAGTGTTTTTTTTGTTTCGTTTCATGTTGTCTTTAGAAATATGTTTTTCGTCGTGTCTTTTTCTTCCCGTGACAAAATGTCTGTGTATTAGTCACGTTTCTTTGTTTAAATGTGTCGTCGAAGATTTTTTACCGAACAACCTCTTCATTTATAAACGCTATTTACTTTAATTTTCAATAAAGACTGATTGCCTTTCCGTGTATAAACGTTGAAGATAAAGGATTATAAACAATTCAAAAAGGAAATCGAGCTTAACGACCGCTTAAATCGCACAGTGTCAATGTTGTAAACCGTTCCCGCTGAAATGAGTGACATTTCCCAAAATAAAGCGGTAATATTGCTGTTATTAGCACTAACGTTTGCCATTTGAAATGTGAAGTCGACAATTACAATCCGAGTCACGTCGCACGCAATGCTTGCTGTTGTCATACTGAATTGTTATGGCCCAATAAAGCTAATTAAAGGCCTTGTCATTTTATATTAAAGTTGGCCTGGTCCTCGTCTATGTATATTTTAAAGTCTTCAACAATACCTTCTGCTGGTTAAAGGTATCTATTGCATCAGCGCTTTAACTGTTTGCTAAATAATAAGAAGATAGTAAGTAAACTTGAATCTACAGAAAATTTTAGGAGCTAAAATATTAATAGGATGTCTACAACAGCTTCTTATTGAGAAAATAAAAACAAAAGATAAAACAGCACGAACTCAATTGAACTTCCAACTACTGCTTCTGAATTATAAGGAGTTAAGATATGTTGAGTCTTATACCAAAGATGAAGTTGTTTTTCACAATATATTTGCCCAAACGATCCTGGCATGCAAAATGTTTCCAAAACGAGAAGCTTGTTTGTCGATCGCGTTATAATGTCGCTCATAACTCGATGGTGTGCTTAAAATGGCGGCTTACGTCATCTCCCGAAATAGACCGCGGCTTTCAATACAGTCTTATTGTAGATTTTTTGCTCGTAGGTTATTGACTTTTGTGTTTGGATGTCGTGGCAAGGGTAGAGGCGATGCACAAGTTGTGAGTTATTAAGTGTTGTTAAGAGTTGGACCTCTTTTGGGGAAATTTTATGGGGGGTAATTCGGTGGTGAAGTTGGTAGATTCTTTAGGCGTAGATCTGATGATAGTAAAAGACTTAGTTTATGATAAAACAATTGGCAAAAACTAAGTTACTAAAAAGCTGTATTCTTTTATGAAAATTGACAAAAAAGCGTCTATGTAATGGGAATTTAATTCTTTCAAATTTGAAAATGCTAACTAAAGAGAATGCTTAAAGAGCAACCAAAGAGACCAGACAACAATTACTTAAATTTTAATTTGGAATGTAGAACAAGATGTTAGGAAAAAGTTTCCTTAGTTGATGACTGAGACTGGACTGAGGTAATCTTTCATCTTAGTGCATATTACATATATCACCCTATCTACATTTAATAACCCCGTGCCCCGTGCTTAAATTCACATTCTGCTCTCAGTTTTGCTTTTCAAAACTAATTTTAGATTACTACAGACATATTTTAAAGGAGTTTAACATTGACAAGAACTCCTAATTTAATTAGACATGTTAATGAGCCGACCTTGAAAATCGGTATTGTAAGAACGGAAGCAATTAAACGGGGAATAACGACCCGCATCAACACGTTTGTTTGTGATGTTCGAATCAAATTGTTAATGTAATCCGAATGCGTCTGCGTTGGATCACGAAGATCGTGGCCTGAAATAATCTGAATTACCCTTTTGACAAAATAAACAAAGGTGTAATTTTGGAAAAAGGGGAATAACTCTATAAACCTGGTTTTAGCTCATTATAAAGAAATTTTTGTAGTTTGCTGCTACTCCTCTCCTCCCCATACCTCGTCCTCCGAAATTAAATTATGATAGAATATAGATTATTTATCAGTCTTTTTCTGTCATATTGTCCCGAGCTAATCTGGGCACGCTTTTAGTAAGTCCAGTTAACCATCAATTAGTGATGCCTCATACAAATTTTTTGACTTCGGAACACAGTCAAGTGTTTACATCGAATTCGTACCGTACGCAATACCTACATAAAATGAATGAATAGAAACAATCGAACCCAAAATTTCAACTCAACAAAGGCACGGACCCAAGAGTCTGTGGAAAAAAAATATTTTTATTAAAAAAATAGAAACAATCAATCTATTTTGTTAACTTTTCTGGTAGAGAAGTCTTCTTAAAATAATCAAGAATACTAACACATTTAAAAGTTTTAAATTGACGTCACTACAACACTGCGATGATGATGCAAATTGTTACATAAGTAGGTAGGTTACGAAGAGTCCTAAGAAGCTCCGTGTTCTCGAACAAAACAATATGTTTTTGCCTTTTTGTGATCAAATCGCAATTCGACGAATATCATAATTCATTATTGTGAATTCGACAAAAACAACTAGGAACCCGTGATCATTAACTTTTTGTTTAATCGAAACTGGAGTTTCATCTTCAATAAGAAGGTACTTTACGACAAAAAAAGCTTAAGCCGGTGAATAAGATCTAAAATGGCAACTGGTTATTCTCGAGTTAATCTTCCAATGTTTGATTAGAGCTAGCGTATTGAAGAACGGTATTTGAAAATGTGTTTCCAAGTAGTCGCTAATAAGAACATTAAATAAGTGACCGTGAGCTCAGAGAGCGCTCCGCGAGCGATTATCGCTGCTGTAATTGCTCACTCTTTGAGCGAGCGATCTAAATACTTTGTTGCATTCGCTAGGGTTGCTACCTAAAAGCTATGTTGGATGATACAGCTTGGAAATAGCATTTATATGTCTGATTTTGTGTAACACGCAATGTCATCTCAGAAATGGTTGTGCGTATTGAGTATGTTGTAAATACCTACTAAAAATTCGCCAAAATTTATCTCGTCATTAGAAGAAAAAAAGCATTTTGGTCGAGTTGCGTGCCGCTTCTGCCGCTTTGCTGCCACGACGGTACTCATAATCTATAATTACTCAATTTTTTAACGTATCCACGATGACGAAAACAAACGATAGTAATGAAAACAGAACACTAACTATTAAACAAATGACTTTTCAAAATCGAATTACATACCTATTTTTAAATAAAAATATTTTGATTTGAAATTGGAAGTACAGTTAGTATTTTTAACCACAGAAAAACCTTATTCCAATCGCAATAAGGCTTCTTGATATTCTCAAATGCGTAGCTACTTTTGCGACTGTACGAGAGTATGGCAATTTCATAGTAAAAACTAAGGTCTTTCTAAGGTCTATTATTAGTATAGGTAGTTACATGGCTTGGAAGACTCATATTAAACTAACTGATATTTTTTAATAATGGAGTTTAATTGAGGTGTCTTGACAAATACCAATGGTTTGCTGTTAATGAGTCACACAATCAAGAATTAACAGAACTTCCTATAAATAACTCGCAAACGCTTGGCGAGAAGAAGGAAGGGATTCCAACAAATCGTTTGCGATCCCTAAAGTCTCGAGCAAGAAATGGCTTCTCGTCCCCGGCGTGAATTATGCTTACAATTACGGACGCATTCGCGCGCAACTTTTACTGCGTTTGTTCTCGCTGTTTCACCCTCGCTTCGCGTATTCCGTCCGGATTCCACCGCGGAACTTGATCGAAAACATTTCACGAGTAAAAATCTCATTAACTGTTCGAGAATGTAGTTTAATAAGCTACGGACTAGAAGATTTATTTAAGGTTTTAATTAAATTAAAACTGCATTGGACTAGTTAAGTATAATTAAGTAAAGTCTAAAGCAGAGCTTTTATTTAGATGGTTGAAAAAAGGAAGAAATAAATTACAAACCATTTAACCATCCGACTAGTTTTTGATTTTGATAGTGGCCTCACTTTTAGCCACAAAAAAAATTAACATGTAGAGAGATTCAAAACCTAAAACCTGGTCTGTTCCTTTTGGATTCATATTTCTGTACTGATGCGGTGGGATTATATTATTTGAGAACTAATAAGTATGTTTAAAAACTCATTGAATAAATTAATCAAAAAATAAGATAAGGTGTGTGTGGTGACAAAGAAATAAGTCATATAGATATATTTTTATCCAGCATTTGTTATTAAACTTTTAAACGAAGATAGAGTGGCATCGACTTCCACTTATCAGCCTCGACAACGTTCTTTGGAAAAAAAGAGGTTACGTCATAATGTTTTTGCGTAATTCCACCTGAAGATAAGTATACATGCGTCAGATGGATGAGTATGAAGACCGTAAGGTCATCGATATGATACCTACTTAAAGTGTATGGATGCTATGCAAGCGTGGAGTGATTACCCACGCAACTCAGTCCAAACAAGGTGATAAAAAACGCATTTATTGATTACTTTATTTATTTCTTCCTAGAGCTTTGTCTTTTGTTTATATAAGTACTATTGGTAGCGATTCTAGATTGGCGCATAACGGGATTGTATGCGTTTCAATGTTGATTGACTCCCGCTAGCAGTGGTCACGATCTCTGAAGATTCACGACGTAATCTACTTACGAAATTAAGTTTTGCAAATTCCCAGCAAAACAGACGATTGTATAAACAAAAGGTTTCAACTTTAACTATGAGTATTTATTGTTGTTTCTGTCGTACAACTATGAGTACATATTTATTGTAGTTTCTGTCGTACAACTATGAGTACCGAATCGTGTTTTCCTCCCCTATTTAAAAATAAAAGGTACAAGTCTATTGCTCTGCATTTATTAGGCATTTATCATTTACATAAAGTTATCATTACAATGATGTGTGATTGGCTTAATCATCACATTCAACGCTGGATAGGAAGTTTCCTATAAAAACCATGACGAAACCTCCGAAAAATACTAATAAAATTGAGTCTAGGTGACAGACCAAAGAGTTGTGTGTTTTTAAACAGTTTTTTTTACTGGTGAAACTGCTAAAAGTCGCTTTTAGATTTGTGACAAGTTAATTTCAAAATAGACGAATACCAACTGCTCTTAAATTATGTGTCGTGAAAATGCAAGATCAACCTCGTGCTGCTGTTTTTAACAGAACAGCGAAATGAAAAATAAACTTTTGTTCTTAGATGCTTGGTTGTAAAGGTGATTTACAAGGTAACATGTTACTGACGTGGTCGGTAACAATGTTTAGGAAGCTGCGCTGAAATAAAATATTTGTATAAGAGTACCTTACTTTTAGAAATCGAATGAAAGTTTGAGTTCTTTTTCCTCGAGAAATTATTCAAGGTCTAAAACAGTTTCTCTAATAACTAACTGTCCAAATCTAAAAAAATAGGTGAACAATGCTTAAGTGTCATATATGACTGGCGGAAAGTTCAAATTGTCGAAATATATTGTTAGTTTTATAATTGTATTATTTATCTGTAATACCTAAAAACTTATATAAATCGTGCAGTTTTCTTAAACAGCTGGGCTGACATATCTGTTAAATCAACAATAGAAAACTCCCGTATGTTGAATTGAAAGGTACTTGGCAGTTTAACGATGGCTTTGTATTTTTGAAGTTAAGAAGACAGACAATAAATCGAATACTGTTGCCGACTGTACGTGCACTAATGAAAACTATTTTATTCAAGCAAAGACTTAAGTTGATGCATGGTCACATTTTTCCTGACGCATAAAAAATATCATCCGTTATGAAATCAATCAGGCAACGTTTTGCAAATGTGTAAATAACTGTCGTCGTCACGTGGAATTGCAAATAAGGTAAGCAATACATGAATAACTTGAGAGTTCGAGTAACAAGTCATGGTATGTTAACATTAACATTTCAATGTCCATATATGACCAGGGCTACCAACTTGCAACAATGCGATTAAATAATAGTGTAATTGGAAGGTTTATAGAGTATGTTTTGTTGTTGTCAAGCCATTTGGTGTAATGGTGGAGAAGTCTGCTATTACACCAGAAGACGCGGGTTCGATCTTCGCACGATACAAACATTTGAGTGCATGGACATTTCTGTTTGTACATAACTAAACCTTGGGATATGATAACTTTTTATTTCATATACAAACGTGTTTTTGTGCCTACATACTTTAATGTTGTGCCACGGAGCGACGACGGATTGGCGCAATGCTGTTTGGTACTAGGAAGTTTGGAAACGGGAGTGATAAATACTATGGGATAGGGTCTCTTTCTCATTTGATCTGGACAACTGGGCCCATCTTGATTCTGGTGTTGGGACGATTGTACCCCTGAATATTCTTTAGGGTTTTTTGGTCCTAACATGCGTATTAATTTAAACATCTTTCGGCGCGTAGGCAGCAATTCATGTTGTAAAGTAATCGAAATGTCGAGTTCATCCGTTTCATTTGTTTTATTTGAATGAATATTAATCGTTTAGAAAAGTACAGGTAGTTATATACAAGAGTTTTCTTTTTATAAATACACTCACCGGCAATGAAACTTGGCAACTGGGCTTTTTTCATACAAACATGGTCACTTTAGCGTCTCATAGATAGAAAACTATTTGCAGCTGTGCAATGATTATTACGTCAATGGGGAGGCCAAACGCCCAATTTTGAATCACAGTTTGAAAAATTGCCAAAAACCGCCCAATTTTCTCAAAAAGGAAAAGCAATAAACCGAACTCAACGCTCCATACATCGTAGCCGGTGAGTATATTATATCAGCGGTTAAAATTTTTGTTGATGCTGATAGTCTTATGATACCTTTAAATTAAAATGATTTTATTGAACTTCATAACATGCAACGCATGTATGATTACGGAGAATTAATTACCAGTTCATGTTTGGTCACGCAACAGCAAATATAAATATAGTAAGTGTCGGTTTTGATTCAAACTAAGATCAACCCCGAAAGTTAAGGGTCATAATATAACTGGTTATGATTTTCCAGAGAACTTTCGATTTAGCCAACAAGGGCTCAAATTGTACCAGACTTTACAGATGTTGTATTTGTTAACCCTACAACGCTCGCGTGGGCTCCCGGACACCCCGCGGCAGTTGCACGCTCCACTTGTGACCCCAAGGGGTTGAACATTAAACAGTGCGTGGCTAACAATGCCCTCGCTCTTGGGTGCAAGTGCCACTAGGCGGGGTAATTAAAACTTTACACAATGGACAAACGACGCTGTTGCTCCGAAATATGAAGTTTCATACATATGTTGGTACAGGAAAGTTTTGGGTGGATTTTATAAAATCAGACTTATGTTTTGCTGCCCAAGACAGAACGCGATGGCGAAGCACTGAGTAGAAGCCCTCTGCCCCACCTGGGGGCAATAGGACTGGGGGTCAAGACTTATGTTTTGTAAATTTTTGTCATAATTATTTCCATTTCGTAGTTTCTACTTCATTTTCTGTCATATTAATTTTCTAGATGAAGCAGTAGGAAGATCATTCTTTTACTGAGTTTTAAAATTTGATGAACCGAAGCCTGAACAAATTTTTTTGTGGTTAGATTTCGTTAATAGCTATACCTACTTATGCACTATAATATGATATACAGAGTCAACAGTGGAAAATTCGCCATAGCACAAAACTTCTCTACTCAATATTTTGCAGGGCATGTCTCGAAGACAAATTTAAAATTTTATTAATTGTTATGTGGGCCAATCAATATCTGTATCCCACGCGTTCTCATTACATCAGTGACCCCATTTTTACTCTTATCTCTCACACGACTTAACCACCCACACTTTAGTAAACTTTCAGTAGGAAGCCTTTGTTTAATGGAAAATGTGCTTTTTATTTCTTTGTAATAACATTCCTAGAGCACGTTCGTGCCCACGTCTAAATCTCCCACTATAAAATCTCTCGTTCTTGCTATTCAGGTGACCTTTCACGATTTTTTCCTCCAACTATGGAACATACAATTCATAACTGAAAAGTTATTAGTATGAAGTCTAGACGCATTTATTAAATGGGACCGGTAGTAATTGATTTTTCATCAGTAATTACGATGGGGAATGTCATTATAAGTTTTAGATGCTTATTGGATCTTGATGTTAGTAGGCTACCACTTGAAATCTATGGTCCAAAGTTTAGAGGAGCCTACATACAGTTTGGCAGCACATTCAGCGACGCTTCCTGGTGAAGTGTCCCTCAATGTTGTTGGCTGTTTATTTTATCAGGTGGGCTACGTGCCTATCTGCCAGCTGAATTGACTATAAACCATAATGTTTTTTCGATGGAAATAGTTTCCATATACGAATTGCTTTTCCACTCAGCAATTTGTAACTTTTATTGTAATTTAATTGCAGAACAATCTTTATCCTATTTGTTAGTAACACCTTTTACTCAATCATTACTTATCTGATAGACAAATCGTTTAACTTAACTATCTCCGTACTTTCTATTGACATTTCTTATAGAAAAGTCTGCACATTTCACCACGGCCTCCTGTGGAGATGTTTAAAGGTATTCTTTATCTACAACATCAAATTGAATTTCTTGTCTGTGAAAAACACGTCTGCGAATTTACATTCACTGTTGAGGCTAACTGCAAATGAAGACGTTTCATTGACCTTTAATCCAATTACTTTTTAGAAAGCATTTTCTGCAAGTGCATTGTATAAATATGGTAATACGATATGAAAAACGTATTTCTTTATCACTTAATCTACCTACAAAAAATAATATACATATTATATTCATGTTCTCTTTATACATGTACCGAATTATATAAAGTAACATTAAAGTCAGATTACAAACATTATTTACATCTTTTACAAAAGTGGATATTTTCTGTATCTATAGTTTTTTGTATAATTTGTTCGTCTAATGTTCAATAACTTGGAAATAGTTATCACGTCAATTTACTATTAGGTCCCATGAAAGGCTGCATTAGATACAGTACTCGGGTGCACTTAAAACCTTTTCGTTTTAGAATTATCTACACGCTAAAATAAAGGTTAGTTTAGCACAGCAGAACTCTGAATGAATAGCTAACGAGGACATTAGAATTGAGGGTAATTCACACGGTTGTATCAATTACTTTTTTGTTTATTAGATACATTGCGTATCTATCCATCATAACGACAGCCCCTCATCAGATGGCCACGCGAGGGTGCAATCAAAACTAGCTCCTATACTGTTGCTTATTAAGTCGCGAAATTACGCCTTTGCCGCGGGCTAACTTTTGTCTTGAGCTCTAATTGGTACACAAGTTAACTAATTTGCCGCGTTGGAACCCGTAAAGAGGCTCTATGGTATCCGTTATAATCTGCTTAGCAACGACCAACCACGGCCGGGTTCGATGCCCGGCGAAAGCATCGGTCTCGATGTGCCGACCTCATGGATTCGCAATTCATCATTTAGTACAATCACCGATAGATTAAAACGTGTCGCTTTATAATGATGCGAAAATCTTCCGTTTTGTATAGAATTTTCAACGCTTCACGGTCTTTAGTTTTTGCATTGACTCGGAGTTATGTAGGTCAGATATTTTTGCTACTGAACTTCATTATTAATTTATAATAATTATTTTGCGTTTGGCAAGTCTTTGGGTGATTATCGCAAACAGAATTATTCTTCTGATGTATTGTAACAGTAATTATGAAACTTGCCAAACAGTAGGACGTCAGTGACGAAATTAATAATTCTTGTTCAATGTACTTGAGCATATCAATAAGAGTCATCATATTGAATTAGATTATAATCTCTTAGGTATATCTTAGTATCACGCTCAATTACAATAAGTGCCTTATAAGCCTCAAATATTTTAATCAGACTCGTGTATTTGATAGCCTAATTATGTGTCATTAAAGTGTTTCGGAGTTGTGGTCGGAGACAAATTGTACACTAATTAATTAATGTCCAATTTAAAAATCAGGTCGTCATTTTGTAAACAACATCGAGAATATTAGCACCTGTATGGATGCCTAGTAATATTCTACTCGTAATTGGGCATAAAAAGAGTTCAGAAACCTCGGATACGTTTTGTTTTTAATTAATTGAGAACAATTCAGAATATATGCGAAAATTATTCAGTTATTCAAATAGTTTAATTTCTTCGCTTCCACATAAATTATTTATTTGACGTGTATTGGCTGAGGTATCCTGAAGAAATGTAATACAGATTACCGCTTTGGGCATTAATTTAAAATCGATGTTGATACTGATGTGTACGAGTAGATGCGATACTCGTGTTTGACTCTCCGAATATAATTATACCAACTGACCATTGAAGCCAAACCCAGATTCTAGTATTAAAATAGCAATTTCTTTTAAAACACATTTAGGCGTGATTATAACCACCATTATTAGGTACGCCAATAGTTCACAAGTACCCAAAAATATCAATAGTTCTGCACTGGAATGCTCTTAATTCATATTCGTATTGGCAGTTTAGATAGACTCACTTTTGATCAAAACTGTACCAAAGTACTTCTGTCTGTCAATCATTGAAGAAGTGATTCGTATTTTTATTAACTACGTGAGCACGTATTGAGTTTCGAATTTGCGATCTCGAAACCTATTTCTTTTGGCTTTTTGCCATGAACTTTTTTTTGGTCAAGTTAAAAATCAATAAGGTTATTGGTTTATCTGGTCACTGTTGGTTTACTCTTTATCCTTAAAGAAATAAAATCTTAACGATAAGATACAACTTGCGTAGATTCGTTATTCATTCATAAGGTACACGCAATAAGAGCGATTGCTATTATCTAGTTGTACATTAAAGTAGTTTATTCTGTTAACCATGTTGAATATTTAACAATTGTACAATACTAAACGACGTGTTGTTCACCGGTGATTGGTAAACAGTTGATAATGTTACCTTTTGGGGGTCATCTATAAATTACGTCACACGAATTTCATGATTTTTTTTTATTTTTGAGATTTTTTTAATCGCTATATTTAATGATTTTTAGTTAGAATAATACCTTTCTCATCTCATCTTCATTGGCTTTTCAAAGCCTCTTCATGTGATGACTTCTTTAGACTCGTTTTATAAACATCGTCGGAATTCCTATATTAACGGAAAAATTTACATTGAGCTAGCTAAAAAAATACAAAAATTACTAGGACACCAACTCAGTTAATTTTGTTTATTTTACAAATATTTCTTTCTTTTTACCTACAATGTTTACTAAACATTGTAAGTAAAAAGAAAGAAATATTCGAAAGATTATATTAGAGTAGTTTATTTAACTAAATATTCACTTGTCAGTTTGTTTCTAATTGTCATAATTTGAAAGCATAACAAAATGTGTGACACCGTGAAGTCGTCTATTGTCATTATTTATATTCAAACATTTATCTGCGTACTGCGTAGTAGTTGGTAACAATTTCCACTGAAAACGTTATGTCACTCATGCTCACTGAAAGTATTGAATTTCCTTTATCCTTGCCCTTAGCAACAACGCACAAGCGTCATACCACACGACATTGAAACCTATCCCGAGTGGTTGTAACCTCAGCTACGGGATGCGTCTACGCACCCAACCGTGCAAGGACTCTATCTGACGTCACCTGCGCTACTGTACAAAATTGCACCTTTTGCCCAAATGAACAGATACCAAAATGGTGTAGACAGGACGTAACGCGAGCGCTGGTACCTTCGATTAATGCGTATGTGGTCTACTTTGTTGCGAGAGGCTGTCAACTCGCTTTACTGTCACACGACGTATCTTATAGTTGGTACTGTCAGCTTCGTCGTTAGATACCGAAGTTTAGATGCCATTATTCGACATGTAATTTATTTGCGAATAACACATACGGTTCTCTTTACTTGCAACAAAATTGTCAATACGATCTAAGTACGAATATCTAATTCAAGATTTAGTAGGATAGCTGCTTCGAGATTAACTATACGAGTAGGCATGTTCAAATAACTGCAGGCGCAGTCTCGTAACGATGGGGAGGAAAACATTAAGATTAAGTTATAGGATGGCACTGTTTGCGGAAATTCAATTCTTCTGCTTTATTGGTTATTTAAACGTCACTTAAATAGTTATTTTATCCTCGATGCTTCCTCATTGTTTTAAGGTTTACATTATACTTTGCAGCTATTGTAAATTGTAATATTAAGGAAATCGTAAAGCTTTTATTTAAACTAATTTAGTCAGTTCGATGTTAGTAATTATGTTTTCTCTATTATAATATATTTTTGTGTCGTGCAGGGGATTTAGGTGGTATCTGCCGGTAGTAGCAGAGATAACCTAAGCTTTGCCTATGCAAAAACGCAAAAAGAGTCCTCGCGATAAGCAGAGATTTAAGAACGTAACCCTGGTCAGGTAGTCATAAAATAACCGAGTTGGCTTTCCAGTTAGATAAAAGATAAGCGTAGTAGGATCAGTCATGCCATTTATGTAATTGCAATGAAATAAATATCATGTGAAGTTTTCAAAGCTTTGTTTCCAGAGAAAGCCTATTATAATGCATAACCTTACAAGTGTTGCCTATAAAGTCTATAAAAGTAACGTAATAAAGTAAGCGATGATATCACTAGAGACAAAGTCAGACACGACTTCTCGCATCCCACGTTTATCGAATGTTACACAACAAATTTGCAAAGTGATTATCGTTACATAGGCCCTGTATTTAGAATGTTAACCATAAAATCATGGTCTTATTCGGTAATTCTGTTGGACTTTAATCTGAAC
The DNA here is from genome assembly GCA_949319885.1 of Mecyna flavalis. Classification (NCBI taxonomy): domain Eukaryota; kingdom Metazoa; phylum Arthropoda; class Insecta; order Lepidoptera; family Crambidae; genus Mecyna; species Mecyna flavalis. The sequence continues at coordinate 18,345,253 of OX439426.1, forward strand.
TAATTGGACTAACACGGTAAGCTTAAGTAATGTATATGTATTTAATTTACAACTTATATACCCTAATTCTACAACTTAAGTTAATTATTTTGTAAGTTAAAGTAGATTTAAAATCATTGAGAATTGCATGTTCATGAAACGGAGTCAATTGTTATTGTTCTTTAAGGCGACTTAATTTTTTAGGTGGCTTTAAGAAATAGCAAGTATTTGCATGATTTGTATTTGAATAGAGTTTTCGTATGAATATCATTCACTTCTAATTTTCTCAATTTATAAATTGCACCTGTGCTGGACTAAGTCATTGTTTGATAATTAAAAGAGATAGCCTAGTAACAAAAGTGCCTCGTCATTTTATTTATGCTTTTATAACTATCATAAATTAATGATACCATCTAGTTGTAAAAAGTTTTATCGACTATTATAGTGCGTAAGAGTAGTTACATAATATGTGCAATATGCATTTGATAACTTGATGATTAATTTAGTTATACATAATGATATATGTATGTATATACGATTCTTTTATTTTAAAAAATATGTCCAAAGTATCTTCATTGCGAAGCGGTACGTTCGATATTGAAGACTTAACAGCCTGGAGTACTTTACTTTTACATCAACGATTCTCATTATCTTGTAAAACTAGATGATTTTATAAGCCGATGGGGCTTTAATGCTCCATGCATTAACCGCCATAATATCCGGATACGTTTGTGTTCGTAATTCAATTTATTCTTGACCCGTAATATCGTTGTTTCCGGTTTTCTCTTTTCGTCAGGCCTTGATTTTATTTTGGCCTAAAAGGTCGGCGGTGGCGAGATAATTGCGGTATGCACATTCACTGTACTGACAAATAATTAGATACTTAGTGAACCAAATGTTTTGATAGACCATTTTTTCTAATGAAACTGTTTATTAAAGCTTTTTACGTAAAAAGCTTGCAGGAAAACACTGCGTTAGAACTGCTTTTTTAAAATAAATTATATAATTATTTTATAAATACAGACTTAATTAATATGCTGTAATATTTAAGACCGTAAAGTTCCGTAACTGTTGTAAGCTATTTTGCTGATTTTGATTTGGCTTTACACATTCATATAAACTCTCGGTTCTTAGTTTGTTGTTAATAATAGATTTAATTGGTTTGACCTTTACATAAGAGTTCCATTTGATCGTGTATAGTGCAATGATGACTCAAAAACAAATAAGATCTTAATTATTTTTAGTTTAGTCGATGTTATGGTTATTTTTTAAAATTATAATTAGTTTAGGATTACTTCATTATATGTTTAAATAGATATATTTTTACAGTTTCTAAAAGGCCTTGAACGTCAGCTATTTTCCTTAGAATAGTTCGTAAACAAAAGACAAAGAGCATTTAGCGTAGGTACATAATTATTCCCTTTTCTAAATACTTATGAGCAAACCAATTCCGTTTGTATAGATGACCGCACGACCAACATCTGAGATCCGTTATGGATAATGGGGGCGCGACTTTGCAACCCGTGCCAAACTAATGTGTTCCATTTGCCAAGTATTCGCGGTGTTTGACGAACACAGGACTGTAGAATGCCCGACATTGGACGTTGGATTGACATAGTTCAATATTTGAACTGATGCGTTTGTACTATCTGATTAGCAACTCGAAGTAGAGATGAAATCATGAGATGTCGCAGAGACCAAAGTATACAGGATAAAGATATTAATGTGTCAAAAATCATAATTGTAGCGACACTGATCTATCAGAGTCGCTACTATTACAAATAGTAAACTATAAACTTATTTAGCCAGTTAACTCAACATGGTTATTTATTCAAAGAACATGATATTTAAGGAAATCTTGGTTATGTTCATATTCACATGTAACTGCATGGTTTTATTTTATAAGTTACAAGCACACTTGAGACCTCGTCCTCAGTTGATTCGTAATATAGGTAACACAGCACACACACACACAGGTAGGTGAGCTAAGTTTGAATAAAATGACCTTGCAGATTGATACCCCGAGAAGTAATAAATGAAGAAGCTACTTTTTAAGAAGATGTTTACTTGACAAAGAGTGTTGCGAACTTAACTTTAAAAAATATGCTATTAGGTCAGAAAAAGACAAATGCGTCGCTCCAAAGTAAGCTCAACAAAAACATTTTTGATTGCACAAATCGAAAGTGATTGCAACATTTCGTTGGGACAACACAGGGTCGCAATAATAAACATAAGCTTACAAAATAAATGACAATTTTATAGCAGTGATAAAATGTTTACGCGAAGTCTCAGGTCGTGTTTGGCAAGCGTGGCCAGGGATTATGGCTGAAACGATTATAAAAGCACGACTTGGATTTAATAATCATGGTGTGTAACTTACAGACACATCAATGTCAGTCCATGTGTTTTTATTATAACCATTGCATTCTTAATGCGAATTGATATTATCAAAATTTACGGCACTAATAGTTCAAAACTTCACTATTACCGATAATATCTTAGGCTATTTAGTAAAAATGTACGCTTTTAAAATTTCACAATTTGGAAATCAATTAATATTTATATCAAAAAAAAGTAATATTTCATTTGACCTTTGTCTGAATTTGAACTTTTAGCCTTATGATCTTAGTTATCTTCTACTCATATTACTTAAAATTTTAAACTGACCTGAGTTTTTAAGTTTGAAGGAAGATCAATGAATTCGTGCAGAAATATTTATGTGCATGGATCCTGAACATTGACAAAGTTCAAACCTTATTAACTTGATTGCCACTATTGCCAGTATGTGAAGCTGTCAAACTGGCCTATTCGACGTCAATCTCTCGTTCCTGACAATCGTCTACGACACATGTCACGTCACGCAAGACGAGAACCACTCCAGTAAGAACACTACCGGGATTCACTGGAGGGTAGGCGATGGGTCCACGCGTCTTTTAGTTTTAAATCTTTTTATTTGTGATCTAGTGCAGTTTGATGTTGAAAAGTGGGGGGCTTCGTCGTTTGACCCCGGTCCCGAATACACCGCGGTGTCAAACGCACAAGGACTCTTTTTGAATTGGCCGTTTGACACCGCGGTGTCAAGCGGTGAACAACATTTTTCGACTTCGTCACTTGACACCGCTGTTATTATTTATGTACAGTTAAAGACAAAATGCATCGAAATAAATATCCAAATATACATAAGTATCTGTTTTTTGTCATGACAACTTTGTCCCATAGGCCGCACCAATAGAACGCTCGTATTTCAGCTCTTCACTTCCAACCACTATCAGCTACTTTGCGGATATGGTCACTTCATCTAGCTTCATTAAGGCTTGTTAACACGTTGACTGCGGCAAACACACACCCTTGTGTTTTTAAAATTGCAACGCGAGCGCAAAAATATCCATACGGCCCAACACAAAAAGTGCATTCAAGGCAGCCGCTTCGCGTGTGTTTCGCACACACCACCGATTTATGCTTTTTATGCTTTAATATTTTATTATTAGCTATTTATACTTATATAGATAGTTAAATTTCCGTTAATACACAAAGCGACAAGTAATTTATTTATTGAAACATTAAATTCGTTCATATTATTATACACTTATAGGACAATGCATGAAATTGTTTGGGCTCTGTCCCCACCCACCAACAGACTTGGCACTAGTTTCAATATTATTATGGCATATTATTCCATAAAAAGACAAGTAACCATTTTAAATGACTTAGTACAACTCGATTTAAAATAACAAACCAAATCAATCTGTGATTTAATTATAAAGATTTTTTTTTTAAATAGTCTGTACTCTTACTGTGATTGTAAAGAAATGTTAAGTACATCTTCTTCTTGTTTTATAAAAAGAGTAATGCTTGTTTGGAATTTATTAATGCATAATATGATTAAACTAAGATTTAAAATAACAAGCCAAATCAAACTGTGCTTGTACAACTCTTAACTCTAATCAATCTGAGATTTATAATAGTATGATCTTGTTTTTTTAATTATAAATAAATAAAAATAAAAAAGCCCTTTATTTCTCACCAAATACATAACATGCTTTTTTAAAAAGTAACACATAGAAAATATTTTTATGCATGACAAGATTATGTATTTAAGCACATAATATTTCACTGTCTGAGGTAAGTAGCTTATTGTGGTAAGAACCCCTCATTCGAAGGTGAAGGCCTCCTCTAGAGACTTCCATCCATCTCTGTCTTTCGCCCTCTCCATCCATTGCTTGCCAGCCACCTGAATTATATCGTCCGCCCAGCGAGCGGCCGGACGGCCTCTCTTTCTATTACCTGGTGGCCCTTTCCAGCACGTAACGGTGTGAGTCCATCTGTTATCTGTTAGCCTAGCTATATGTCCAGCCCAGCGCCATTTTAGTTTTTTGCAGTGGACCAAGGCATCGGCAACTTTTGTTATATTCCTAATATTATAGTGTGGTACTTTCTGAATTTTTTTAATTTTTGATAGACTTCTTTCCATGGCTCGCTGGCATGATCTAATCTTTGATTTTACCCGATGTGTGAGTTTCCAGGTCTGGCAAGCGTAGGTTAATGATGGTAGAATGCAAGAGTCCATAATCTTTTGTTTAATTATAACTGGCATATCACTCTTCATCACTTCTTTCATGCTCCAATATTTTTTCCAAGCATTTGAAATTCTCCGTTCTATTTCATGCTCATTTCTTTGAGTTTTAAACGAAATTTGTTTTCCTAGATATATATAGGTCTCAACATATTCTAGTGCTTCATTTTCAAGGTATACAGGATTTTTAGTGTAGTTCGTCATAATGTTAGTTTTGCTGCGATTAATTCTCAGGCCTACCAGTCGACTTGCAGCGTCGAGGGCGTTTACCATTGACTGTAGCTCGGTTGTATTTTCAGAGAGCAAAACGATGTCGTCAGCAAATCTTAAGTGGCTGATATACTTATTGTTTATATTTAATCCAACGCTTTCCCATTTAAGTTGTCCAATTACTTGTTGTAACACTGCTATGAATATTGTGGGTGAGATGGCATCTCCCTGTCTTACTCCTCTTCTAATTGGTATAGAAGGTCCTGTTGTCTCTAGTTTTATTCTGCTGTTGCAATTTTGGTATATGTGTTGCAGTACCTTCAGATACGTAGTTTCCACGTTTTGCTCTTGTAGTGACTCCCATATTTTGTGGTGATACAAAGTATCAAAAGCTTTTTGATAGTCAACAAATACAAGGTAAAGAGGTCTATTAAACTCTTGATATCTATCTATTATCATTTCGATAGTGTGGATATGATCTACAGTGGAAAAGCCTCTTCTAAAGCCTGCCTGCTCCACAGGTTGGTGTCTTTCAATTGTGTTTCTAATTCTCTTTTCAAGTATTGTAGAGAATAGTTTGTATATTGAGGACAGTAGACTTATTGGACGGTAGTTACTAATATCATTTGGATCCCCTTTTTTGTATAGCAAAATAATGTCAGATTCGGTCCATTGTTTAGGTACAGTTGCCGTTTTCATCACGGTGTTAAAGAGCAGTGTTAAGGGGCTCACAAGGTAAGGACTTCCGAGTTTCAGGGCTTCGTTGGTAATTTTATCTGGTCCTGGGCTTTTCTCGAGTTTCAATTTAGCAATTCCATTTATTACCTCTGTTTCATCTATGTCTTGTATGTTTGATGGCATTTCACTTGGTAGGGTTAGTGTTAATGGCGGCTCTTTATCTTTGCAGCTGTATAATTCTTTATAGAAGTTTGTAGCAACTTTAAGTATTTCTTTTCTATCGTAAGTTGTTTTATTTGAAGCTACAAGTCCTTCTATCCAAGTCTTATACGATCGTAATTCTTTATTAGCTCTCTTCAAACTGCTATACTGTAGAACATTTTTTTCAATTATCTTTTTACGATGAGAGTTATAATCATTTCTGATGTATTTACTAGTCAGTTTGTAGAGAGCTTTAAGCTCATTTTTCATGGCTCGTGTCTTCGGTTTAAGACTTTGGAGGTGTTGTCGTCTTAGCATTAATTGCCTAGTGCGGTCTGATATAATATATTTATCTTTGTGTTTCGATGTGTCATGAGCTGTTTTGAGGCTACTATTTATTGCGGTAACAATTTTGTCATGTAGTTCCTGTACTGTATAACTTTGCTGTCTATTAATTAGCTGTGCTGCATTCTTTTGAAGTGATTCTTTATAAGATTTTATTTCCTGTTCATTATTTAAAGTAGTTTTTACATTATTTCCATATGATTTTCTGTTCTTTGAAAACTGTAATTTAAATGTAGCTCTAACCAGTCTATGGTCACTAGGATAGTTGACACCAATCACTTGTATATCTTGAGCACATATTTGGAGATTGGTTAGTAGGAAGTCGATTTCGTTCATAACCTTACCATTTGGTGATCTCCAGGTCCACCTCCTATTGTTTTTCTTTTTAAAGAATGTGTTTAAAATTGCCAATTTATTTTCACATGCAAATTGTATAAGCCTTTCGCCTCTTCTATTTCTGTTGCCATACCCATAGTTTTTCATAATTAAATTTTCTTCTTCTTTTGGTTGTCCAATTTTCGCGTTGAAGTCGCCCATTACTATTAAATTCTTTCCTGTTAATTTTAATGCTTCATTTATGTTTGTATAAAAAAGTTCAACTTCTTCTTCACTAGCTGATTCTGTTGGGGCATAGCATTGTATTATGCTTATATTAGTGTTGTCGACGTTCAGCTGAAGTAAAGCCACTCGTTCCGAAATTCCTTTGAAACAAGTAATGTTAGTCTTATGGCGTTTGTTTACAATAAATCCTATTCCATACAAGCCTGGTGTTTGACCCATATAATATAGGATGAAGTCTTCGTGTTCTTCAATCGAATTACCCAAACGTCTAGTTTCAGAGAGTCCGACGACGTCATATTTGATATTTTTCAGGGCTTCGCTCAATTCCAGGAGGCGAGAGTAAGATGATAGCGTTCTCACATTATAGGTGGCTATATAGAGTAAATTATTCTTGGTATTATTATCTGTATGGTATTTTGTCTCTAGAGGGTTTTGGTCTAGTACTCCCACGGGGACCATCCGGGTTGGGAGACATTTAAATTTTTGCGTTTTGATTTCTGTTGATCTTGTTCGTATATGTCCGGTTCTCTGTTTCGCTTTTTTGTTATTTGGTTTGTTTATATCTGGATCTTGGCTGTTGTTTACAATCACTAGTTTTTTGGAATAGCGGAAAAAGATGGTGAATGTGTTCCTCTTTCTACATAGTTAAACATATTCGGCTTCTTAGTTTGCTTTGTGGTTGGATTTGTTTTTGCGTATGTTGTGTTGTCATCTGTAGAATATGGCTTTTTCAGATTGGATGAGTTATTTGGTGAATTTGACTCTTCCCTCCTTCTTTTGTCTCTACTTGTCTCAGACTGTTGTTTTACAATTAATTTGTCATATCGCAAGTATGCCCAGTTTCCTTTTTTTCGTTCTTCTTCTAGTTGTGATTGTAGTTGTTTCCTTTTCTCTCTTACTTCTTTGGGGAAATCTTCTTTAACTGTTACACTCGGTGGTAGTTTAGACTTGTTTCGCAGAATCAGATGTTTCTTCCAGAGGGCTGTGATTGATACTACTACAGGTTGGTTTCTATCCTTAGTGCGTTGGCCAATTCTATAAATTTTACTTATTTCATGGCTTTCTAGATGTGTGTCTGTTTCAATCACTAATTCTTTTATGTAGTCTACCAGCTCAGGTTCACTTTTTCCTTTTTCTTCAATTCCAAAGAAGATTAAATTATGTTCACGTTTTTCTTTTTCGGCGTTTAGTAGTTTTTTCTCTAATGTTGATACTCTCGTTTTTAACTCATTGTTTTCCTCCGATAAAATTTTTAGTTTCTGCTCTAGTGCTTCCATTACATTTTTGGTCACTGATTCAGTCACTAGTGTTGTTATGGTTGTGGTTTGCTCCTTGAGTCGAGCGTCTAGTTTACCCCACAAAATCTCCATACTTTTCTCCATTTTCGGGGAGTTTTTATTGTACTGGCAACCCTATGTGTATTATCTGTTCCTCTAAATGTCAGTTGCACTTTGTTGGTTAGGTTGGTAGTACTTTTAAATGACACTTTGTGACTCACTGATTTGTAGGTTATAAAGAAAATGTTTTGCCTTTTCTACCGTAAATGTATTGTTTACAACTGTGATCACTTCTACGCAAGCACTGTTTATGATTTTAGAACTAAGTAGATGCGCAATGATACTGTGTCGACACTTTAGCACCAATTTTCACAAAATATTTGCGGAGAGCTCTGAGGTACGTGTTTACGTTGCGATCGCCGGAACCTTTTTTAATTATCAAAAAAAAATGTTTAATAATGAAAGCTGGCGAACAAAAATTTGCTTTACCAGATGGTAAGGAGTTACTGTAGCATATAGACGTGAAATCATAAAAATAACTCGCGCTACCTTATTAATAAGTATCTACTCACTAAAGGATCCTTCCAATCTACAACTTACTTGTGTACTCAACTGTACAAAAATCAAAAATAAGATTTTTATTGGCGGTGTCAAATGACGAAGTCGAAAAACGTTATTCCCCGCTTGACACCGCGATATTATTAACGGTGTCAAACGGCCAATTCAAAAAGAGTCCTTGTGCGTTTGACACCGCGGTGTATTCGGGACCGGGGTCAAACGACGAAGCCCCCAAAAGTGGTGTGATTTTCATTCAGTAAAGTGTAACGAAGTGTCATAAATAAGAAAATTGAAACAAATTGACTGAATGGACGGGTATTGCGTGTGGTGTGTCTCATTGGTAGATGAGACGCACTTACTGCAATGGCGTCCATTCCCCCGTGACCTTGAGAGTATCCTCCAGTGTTTCCATGAAGCGTTAAAACATCATAACACCAATGTTTTAACGCAAATAGAAACTCCCTCATCATTCACTTGACATTGGCAGAATCATCGCGCCGCAAACAGGCGCGGGATAGTCCATATAAAAAAAAAAAAAGAACACTACCTACTACCTACCTAATGTTGCTCTTTGTACTTAGTTGCATTGTCTGTACGCTTGAAATGACGTCAAAAGATGTTTTATGCCTCTTGCTGCTCAGTTAATTCGTACTCTGTGACCTTAGTTCATTTTTGGTATATCGATTTTGCTTTTCCAATGTGGAAAAATAAACAAGACACAGTTACTACAAGCGTAGAGCTTAACTGAGTGGTCCTATGAATGTTCATGGGGTAAAGCGTTGGATGGTTGACAATGTGCGTAACAGACCGTGTCATACACATAATAAAAATTTTGTACCCCGCCCCAATACATCAATGAAGCGCTACGCCTATAGTGTGATGTAGTTTTTCGTCTTTTCTTTTTTCCATTGTTACAGTCACAATGGTTACAGTGCGCCTCCATTGGGGGAAACTAATTAAAGCCACTTTCTGCGATATTAAAAGTTAGCTTATATCGTAGATTTGGGTGTTCGTGAACATACTGAAATCTCTTGAAAAAACTATATTTGGGTATCTGGTGTTGCGATTATATTGTTCATTTTTGAAGAAAAAGTTCTATCAACCAAACCGAAGGGCGAATCAAACTCACTTGTTTAAACTTATTGTCTTTTTAAAACGTTACTCTTTTGTCTTATGTAATTAACACGTTAAATAGTTATTTTAACGTATTGATTATGAACGGACGTCGCTTTTCCTGTATTAAATCAGTTACGTAACCTTGCAATGTCGTAATAAAATAAATCAAGACAGCTTTAATACAATCGCACCATGCACCGCGCGCGCGGCATCGTGTATGTATGTGCAGGTCACAGTCCACTCGAACTTACGGAAAATTACTGCATGATAATTGCAGCGGCAATTGAGATTGACGCGCGTTCATCAGTCGGGTGCCTTAATTGGACAAACGTTAACATTGAACGACCGCGGGATAGGTGTCGAAAGGTCGCTTTGGTGTTTCAGACTTGATCACTTGTCGAATAACGCTGTTGTTACTATCCTCTTGCAAGTTGTGATAAATGGACCAACTGTTAGCCAGAACCAACAGAAAGTGAAAATGCAGATTTAAAATTAATTATTTAAATTAAAATTGTCTCTGTTCAAACGCCTTCGTTAATTTATCACATTGACATCTATATATAGAAAACTCAAAGGTTACTGACTGACTGACTGACATAGATAGCTATCAACGCACAGCCCAGACTACTGGACGGATCGGGCTGAAATTTGCCATGCAGGTAGATGTTATGACGTAGGCATCCGCTAAGAAAGGACTTTGATCAATTCCCACGGGAACTGGAACCACGCGGTTGAAACCGCGGGCGGGCGCTAGTTTAAAATAATAATAAACTCGTATATACAGTCGTGGTCAACTAATAAGGGACGCTATATGACTAAAACACAAGATCGTCTCTCAAGTCCGAAAAAGAAATCTCTATGGGGCTTTGAGGCTTATAGTAATTCATAACAAGTAATTTGACTAGTATTCCAAATATTTAAAGGCTAGGAAACCCAATAGCTAGTTGAGATCAATATTATTTAAATAAATAAATCCTTGTCACTTACCGTACCAATGCCTTCCATCTCCGCCTTCTCAGCCGTTGAGGACTTCACCCGTAACCCTGGGCACGGATCAGTGGATCAGGCGGAAGAGGCAACGGATCTGGGGTACCGTAGGCGACAGTAAGGTGCAACCTGAATGAGTCGGCAACTCCTGCAACCGACTCGACTCTACACGTGGTGACATGTCGCCCCTGTAGATACAGTCGACGAGGTCGAGAGGGAGCCATAGATGCTGGGCAAGTTTGTGGTTCCAAAAATTGCGTCCCAGGCGATGCAGTGTCTGCGGAGAGGACACTCTGCTCGTGTCTGCAAAGGTGCGAATAACAACACGGGGAGTCGCAGTCACCGGTTATAAGCCACGCGCTAATGGACGTGTGCGCGGGCGCCAGGGGTGACTCTCGACGGTGGGATAGTCCATCGTGACTAATTGACTAGTTAACGCCCGCCAAAGCTGGGCAGCCCCCGGACAATAAGTTACTAGTCCGTCCCCCATCTTGCGCTCCTATAGGTGTGTGGAGCAGCAGGCATGTCACAGTGCCTGAAACAAGTTGGGTAATTGAGGCACCTAGCACAAAGACAAATATAAATTTCAAACCAAAAATAACACGATTTGCCACCTGGAATGTAAGAACTATGTTACCCCGATATGTTGCACAAGGAGACGATTTACCCATGGACAGGAAAACAGCCAGAATTGACAGGGAGCTACTTCGCCTTAATATAGATGTGGTTGCACTACAGGAAACACGCCTCTCAGACGAGGGCAGCCTGCGGGAGAGTAATTACACTTTCTTCTGGAAGGGGAAAGACGCAGAGGAACGTCGCGAGCATGGCGTTGGATTTGCAGTTCGCAATAACTTGGTTAACTGCTGTGAGCAACCAATCTCTGTTTCGGAGCGATTAATGTCCATCAGATTGCTGACTACTTCGGGGCCTGTCACTGTTATATCCGCATATGCCCCCACCTTGAAAGCGCAGCCAGAAGTCAAAGACAGTTTTTATGAACATCTCAGTCAACTCATAAGTAAAGTTAATAATACAGACAAGTTATTATTACTAGGAGACTTCAACGCGAGGATTGGGCAAAATGCTGGTGACTGGCCTGACTGTATTGGTTCGCATGGCATCGGCAACATGAACGAGAACGGCCAACGTCTTCTCGAGTTTTGTAGTTTTCATTCGCTTTGCGTCGCTAATACTTACTTTCGGAACAGACTTGCACATAAAGTATCTTGGAAACACCCGCGCTCAGGTCACTGGCACCAAATCGACTTCATTATAACACGACGACGTGACCTACGCGATATTCTTAAGGGGGGGTGGGAGTACATAAAACCGACAAACTTATCTGTTCCGGTGGCGGCGTCGCTACTGTCTATTTAGAACTGTCATTAAATATCGTTTTTGCATTGTATTTCACGTAGTTCCAATTTTGGCCACCGGAACAGATAAGTTTGTAGGTCACGTCCAAATATGGCGCCGCGCTCGCACATTTCGTAGTTTTTTAAACATAGTAAACGAGACACTAATTTTATCAAGTCAAACTCTGCGAATTTATCTGTAAATATTTAGTGGCTATAATTGAGTGAAAATTCAAATGTTAATTGGCAGGAGCTTAGACATAAAATACGAAAATCGTTAAAAAAAAGGGGTAACTTTGGGATTTTTTTCTATCGAGTGAAGTTTATAAAAACATGTAATTGAATGCGAATTTAACTAGATCAGATCCTTAACTGATACATATATTTTTTTTAGAATTGAAAACACTGATTTGTATGTCTCAGGTGGCTTTTAAAAACCATACGCGCGGCATCTGCGGAACTACACAGCCTTAATGCCCGCACTTATCATAGTGCAGACTGTGATACAGATCACTCTTTAGTGTTGGCCAAGACTCGCCTTATTACCAAAAAGATACACTCCAAAAAGGTAGTTCGCCGTAGGGTGAAGTTGAACACAAGAGCGATTCATGACGATGTTCTCTACATGCAGTTCAAAGATAAAGTCGAGGGTAAACTGACTCACGAACAGCTATGCAGCACTCAAAATGCGGAAGCTATGTGGCATCTGACCAAAGCTGTTCTTACAGAGACTTCCTTTCAAACCTTTGGGAAACAAGACAGTGCTCAAAGTGACTGGTTTACGGACAGTGAGAGTGAACTGCGTCCTTATGTAGAACGAAAACGGAACGCTCGTATTAATTTGTTACACAATCCTAATTGTCATAGTTTAACGTCCGTTTACAAATCTGCAAAAGCAGATCTCCAACGAGTATCTCGAGAATGTGCGAATCGGTACTGGAATAGACTTTGTGAATCCATACAGCACTGCTGTGATATTGGTGATTATCGGGGCATGTATCAAGGCATAAAAACTGCCACTGGACCGACAGTGAGAAAGCGTGCAGCTATTAAAGACCTTAATGGAGATCCCATCACAGACAAATTCCTTCAACTCGATAGATGGACTCAGCATTATGCCAATTTGTACTCAGAGGAGGTGAGCATTGGTCCAGAGGCTCTAAACGATCTGCCAACCTTTCCTGTCATGTCAAACCTCGACGATCCTCCTACTGTAGATGAATTCAAGGATGCACTAAGGGAATTGAAACTGGGTAAGAGTCCAGGGCGCGATAACTTACCGGCTGAAATTATTAAGCTCGACTGTGTATCACCGGCATTATACCAAATTCTTTTGCGTTGCTGGGATGAGGGTACTATACCTGAGGATATGAGAGATGCGGACATAGTAACCCTCTACAAGGGTAAAGGCGATAGAGGAGACTGTAATAATTATAGAGGAATATCACTTTTGAGCATCGCCGGCAAAGCTTTCGCCAAGGTAGTTCTGAGAAGGCTGGAACATTTGGCTGCTCAGATTTACCCAGAATCACAATGCGGATTTCGGCAAGGCAGATCCACGACTGACATGATATTCACTCTCCGCCAGCTCCAAGAAAAATGCCGCGAACACCAAATTCCCTTGTTCATGGCTTTCGTTGACTTAAATAAAGCCTTTGACACCGTAAGCAGGGAGGGTCTATACGATGTATTGGTAAAGATTGGATGTCCACCTACTCTATTGTCCTTAGTTAAAGCCTTCCATGACAATATGTGGGGCTCTGTGATTTTCGATGGTGATGCGTCTGCACCTTTCAGTGTGAATCGTGGTGTAAGACAGGGATGTGTTTTGGCGCCGACACTTTTCGGGATTTTTTTCTCTGCTCTCCTATTAGTAGCCTTTAAAGATTGCGATGTCGGAGTTCATCTGCACACGAGAAGGGATGGCAAATTATTTAACATCAGTTTATTAAAATCTAAAAGAAGACGCTATGAAGTAGTTGCTCGAGAACTTCTTTATGCCGATGATGCTGCACTAGTCGCTAACTCAGAGGAGGAACTGCAGGAGCTTGTAACTAGGTTTGGTCGCACTTGTCATCAATTCTCGATGAGTGTCAACACCAAGAAGACCGTGATTATGGTACAGGGTACAAACCAGTTACCAAACATTACCCTAGATGGCGCTACGTTACAGGTTGTGGACAGTTTCTGTTACCTGGGCTCTACCACGGACTCCAAGCTTTCTAATTGCAGAGAACTGGATACTCGCATTGGTAAGGCCGCGACGGCATTCGGAAAACTCTCTGCACGTGTCTGGAAGAATAATAAATTAACCATTGCCACGAAGGTCCTTGTCTATCAAACATGTGTCCTAAGTATTCTCCTGTACGCATCAGAGACCTGGACTACTTACTCCAAGCAGGAGCGTCGACTTAATGCCTTCCATATGCGGTGCCTGCGATCTATTCTAGGCGTTACGTGGGAGGACAGAATGACGAATGAATCGGTTCTCTCAAAAACAAACTGTAGCAGCATCACAGCAATTTTGAAACAGAGACGACTCCGTTGGCTGGGCCATGTCTATAGAATGGGTCCCGACAGATTGCCGCGTGAGGTCATGCTTGGTCAAATTGCTGACGCCAAAAGATCTGTAGGCCGTCCAATGTTGAGATTCAAGGACTCCTGCAAGCGCGACATGAGTTCATTTCAAATCGATCCTGACACCTGGGAGAAACACGCCAACATGAGACCAGAGTGGCGTCATGTTGTAGCCCTTGGCATGTCACAGCATGATAAGGCCTGGCTGGGACAGCTAAAGAGGAAGAGACTTCAACGCAGTGCCGCGACTCCCCTTGACTCTCGATTCATCTGTGACAGGTGTGGCAAGAGGTGCCGTGCTGCCATCGGACTTTATAGTCACCGGAGACGTTGCACCCCCCAAAATTTACCCCCGTGATGCTGCAACAATCATCTGCAAAGATGCTGTGGCCAATGATGATGTCACTTACACATCATTGACTTTATAGGTGGACAACTAATTAGGGACACGTAAAATTTTAACTGTAAATATAAATAAATGGTAATTATTTAAGTGTTTAGGACATAAAAAGTTTTCAATAATCAAAATAGAATATAAAACAAACTATTAAACGTATTTTTAATACCCAGTATGGTTGTTTTTGTTGGTTATAATAACCATTTGACATCAACGCAGCATCAATAATAAAATAAATAATAAAATTTGTTTATTTTCCACCACAATATTACATGTTTCCTTAACACTAATCTAAGGTAAAATGTATAGGTTAGACATCAATAGACATATGAGGAAAACACATAATATTTGGGAGGACTGGAGCCTAAACTAGGAAATTCCTGTATTTCAGGTCTCCAGGGCCTCCGCCCAGACCAAGTGCCTTAAAACTAGGGTTAAATAGTAATAACTAAGCTATGTGAAAAGATGTCTAGGATTAGGTAGCTACGTGCATTCCTGTAGACGATAAAAATGTATATGTGTGTGTGTTAGAGAGAGTGTATGTAATTATGTTTAAATCAATGCAATCAAATTATTACAGGTTTCCAAAGAAATATTATTCCAAACACCTTGAAATGTCCCGTAAAGCTTATTTTTAGTACTAGTACGTTGAGCTGCACTTTCTTCTTCGGTTCATACCATAAGTGCTCTATCGGGTTTAGGTCTGGGCTGTTTGCGGGCCAATGGATTGAATATTGAAGGAAACGATGCTTTAGTATGCTGAAGAAGTCTTACCAGTCTAATGGACGGTTTAAACACGAGAACTACCGAAAACATACCGCGCACTCTCTGAAATCGTGCCTAGCGCAACAGTCAGTGACGGTACAAGATTGGCCCGCAAGCAGCCCAGACCCAAACCCGATACAGCACTTATGGTATAAAGCGAAGAAAACAGTTGCAGCTCAAAATACTGCCAGTAAAAGTCAGCTTTACGGGACATTTCAAGGTGTTTGGAATAATATTTCTTTAGACACCTGTAATAATTTGATTGCATTAATGCCGCGCTTATGTCAAATGGTTATAGCTCATAAAGACAACCATACTGATTATAAAAATACGTTTAATGATATGTTTTGTATTCTATTTTTATGAATGAAGACTTTTTATGTAATAAATACTTAAATAATTACCAGCTTATTCATATTTACAGTTAAAGTTTTACGTGTCCCTAATTAGTTGTCCATCCCTAATTCAATTGTGTAAAAGCGGCAATGATTCTTTTATTAAAAAAAAAGTTTGGCACCTGGTATTTTCTTTCCTGACCCTAAAATATTTAGAATACTAGTCAAATTACTTGTTATCAATTGGTACGAGCTTCAAAGCCTCGTAGAATATTTTTTTCGCACTGAAGGTACGATCCTTATGTTTAAGTGATAGACTGTCCCTAATTAGTTGACCACGACTGTATATACCGTAAAAGAACATTTAACACAAATGTAAACATAGAAAACACAATTTGATTGTGTTCCTGATAACCTTTCCTTTCGTAAAAGTTTTATGTCTACCAAAACATTTTATAGGTGATTTTATGCTGTAAATGGGATATCGAAGAAAAGTTAATTTTAAAAGTTTTTTGTTTTAGATTTATCCACTGTTTTTGTCTGCAATAAACGGCTTGCAAAAATTAATAGTAATGACTGAGTACGAATAATTGTATGCCCGATTGCATCAACCGGGCTTGTCAAATATTTCCATACCGAGATTGGCATCGCAATTTAAAATAATTAAAGAACAGAAAATTACTATTAATGCCATAAGCAAGAGTCTCGTTCAAATATATTTCGCAAAAACTTATTCAATCTAAACTTGTCCGATTTATGCGGCGGATGATCGCAATTCGCATCACAGATTAAGTACGTACAGCAGTTTGCGGCATTTCGGAATAAACATCAGGGCCGGATTATGTATTAGGAAAATTATCCGTTAGCCCATACCCTTACCCATCGGCTAGCTGTACTGTTTGTGGTGCTCAACACAATAGGAAAGGAGTATGCTAATCCACGACGTTTGCTCTCGGCGCCTGATAGGACAGAACTCAAATCAGGGACTCAAGTCATTCCAGGAATTCTAAAATGGGAGCTTCAGTCTAAGTGCACAATTAACAGAGATATCAATGCGTCTTTTAATATGATGCGATAGCTTTCGTTTATGAACAAAGCCTTTTTTGGCGGATCAGAACGCATTTACGCACCATAGTTGCGAACTAGCGACACCTGCGACCATGTGTGGGGCTCGGATTTTGAAGACATTCGGTCGTCCCACTACCCACTAAACTTCCCCGGTTTCCTGGCCTTTTGGCTATTGACCAGCTAAGATAAATCAGACTAGAAAATAATGATGGTAATTTCTAGATTTGAAAGGAGAAACTTAACGAATCATTAAACACAGGTCTTAGTCAGTGTATGCCGTATCTCCACGGTGGATTATCCACACTTGGTTCGGAGCAAAGCTTCTGTATCTTAATGGTTGGCGTATAAGCAAAGCGTTGTCTATTACCGTTACGAGATGTCAGTAGGCTTTATATCTGATTGACGGCGTTTCGCTAACGGTGCGCGCCGCACAATGCCGACAGCGCTGCTCTGTACGGGGGTGATAGGTAGGGCTGACAGGCTTGGAGTATCAGCAAAAAGGATGATGCAGGTTCGGAGAATATACGAGTATGTTCTCTGTGAGGGTAAGCCGCGTCAGAAGAATCTTGTGAAAAGTTTTTGCCCTATTCAGTGCTTTTGTAGCTGTTATCGTTGCGGCATTAACTTATAGGGTGTCACTAATACCCGAGTCTTGGAAACCACACTTCAAGCAACACGTTGAGAGAACCATAGCTCCTGCCCCCAACTTCGTAATTTTTTTTTGCTAAGGCCTTCCTTTAATGTTTTGGATTCGGGACTAGACGATCGTATGCGTGGACTGTAAAATGAAGCCTGTAAAATTTACCCTGTAAAATTTTACCGGGATTAATAGTGCAGTTTTTTTTATCAAGTCATACGTGTTCTTATGTAATATGTACAATGCTTTTGATACCTTAATAAGAAACGTTCTTTTGCCTAAAATATTTCGTTTGCACTGTCACAGTATAAGCTGGCATGCTCAAGGAGGGTTTAAAAACACCCTACATTGGAAATACATAAGTTTGTGCTAACCCTAATGATACAGTTAGGCCCGGCCGTGTTCAACAAGGGAGGGCGCAGAGTGATGGCGGCCTAGATTTTTTGCTAGACCATGTCTTGCTTGGCTATTTATTTAAATTTCGTCGGTAGGTATCTCTATTCCGCTTCGTAGGCTAAGCGTTGCAAGATCTTATCATATTTTACACTGGTATAGAATTGCTTTTTGATAGATTTCTTCAGGAGGGAAAGAATGAATTTTGTTGTTTCGGGTCGTATTCATAGAACGCTTTATTTAACATAGACGACGATATCCTAGTTATTCGTGCCCTTTCTTAAGTTTTGCTGTATAAATAGACGATATTTTGTGCGATAAAAATATGTTTATGCCAAATTTCCTGATGTGGACTGATGGGTACCCGGTTATAGGTGATCGATATCGCAGTGATTGATGAGCGATAGCACTCGTCCTACATATATTAAAATCATGATGGGTAGTTATATGTACGTAGAAACCTAGTTTATATGTACCAGTAAACATCGTCCTGAATTAGGGCACTGTGTGTCTTCTTGCCCTTGCTTGCGTAGACATTATGGAAGCGTAGACATTATCGTAATCTCATGATCGATGCGTTATACATTGGGAAATGGAAGATATGTTTAAGGTTAGTTGATGGTGAAATAAAACGATTCGAAAACTAATTATGTATTTGTATTTGATAGGCATTTCATATTAGGAACTGGACTTGATAGTCATGTTTTAAATTAATGCTAATCGGTGGACTTTCAGCAAACATTTTGGCTACTAATAAGCTACATTGCTATCTAAGTATTAAACTAACCAATCGTGATATGATTGAGTTAAATAGGTTACATCATAATAATACAACATAATTAAATAATTCCAGAATCCGGTTCTGGAAATTAGCAAAGGTCATCACCACCCTATAACTCACCAACCACTTTTAAGACATCTGCTGCAAATCTAAGCCGCTAGTATTACTTGCCAAGTCATTTTGAAGTCACGATAAGATATTGTTCCAAACAAACGAACACAATCGTGCAAATGTACCTACTGAGGCGCAGTCTAAAGGGCAAGAGTCTGTACACAAATTAAGTATAATTTTAAGCCAAGTTAAATAATAATGTCAGACGATCATGTAACTAAATAAATACAGAAAACGAATAATACAACAATTTATTGCCGTAGCCGTGAAAATGTCATTCAATGTTTCCACGTAAACACCTGTTTGTTTATATTTTTATAATTTACACAAGGTCGCAGCCGCAACGTTACATAAGAATTTAAGAAGCAAACAGTTACCGTATCGTAAATAACAAATCGGAGAGCATTGTTTACCCAGGTCTGTATTGAATTATTGATAAATTGCTGTTAACCAAACATTTTTCACACAAGTGAGGTGTGCTACGCAATGATATGTAGTGGTAATATTAGTAATATTTAATCTGGATATCACTAAAATATTAAAATTGAATGAGATAAGAGATAACACTTTAACCCATATCTTCCCAAGATAAGTAGGACATAAAAAATCTAATATTTTTTTACTGATAACTAAAATTGGGTGTCTAAAATAGAGTAAAAACAAATTTTCATTTTTTTTTCAGTCATGATTACTGAATTACAGGACCGCACCTTAAATGGGGCGCTGGGAGTATATGCCAATAGGTTTTGTATGGAGAAATATAATGACCAGAATGTTTTTTAATAGTTTTAATATTATTTTAGCTTTATGAATTCATGATATGTGATAAAACTTTACATATTATATTAATGTAACGATAAAAAATACCTATTTTAGGATCAAAATTAAGATAAGTAGCCTATTTGGTGGTTTGGAAAGTTTGAAAACTGGATTGATGGCAACCAATTTTACATATTTTGCTGCACTACACTTGAAGTTTTTGTGGCACTCGTGGCATCGAACCTAAGATTCATTTCAAATAATGTAATATCGTTATATATTGATTCTTATCTAATCAGGAAGGTTTTGTTTGGGAACCATAAGCAAATTCCATATAGGATTTTTTGAAAGATAAAAAAACGCCTTAGCAAGGATCAAATATGTCTAAAATACTTTAGTATTTGGTAAAAGACAGAAAGTCGTAAGTCTTCAGGCTAGGCTGCTGCCGGTGAAAAGTATAACTGATATGCGTTATTAGCAAAAACGGGGACATAAGAGTTGTGGTAGCTGACTTGTATGAAACTCTAACATTCTGGTGGTCACTTCTACAAGTATATCTACTGAAATTATAGAGCTGTTTTTCTGTAAATATGATAGAATTTCTTGTACATTCGATCTAAAAAGAAAAACGACACTTAAAATTCAAAATAATAAATTTTGGTGAAATCCCATTAACAAATTCTTAATGGGGTCTTCTGTTCCCAGCGCACCTCAAATGGGGCGTTGAACAAAACTTAAAAAATATTAGACTAAAACACAAAATAATGTTATTTGATAAATATTTTCTAAAAGACTAGGAACCAAAGCATATAAAAACCATATCAATTATATTTTATAAATACATTTACATATTAAATTACACACCCTTTTCTGGAACTTAGTACTAACGAAATTCACTTGTTTTCGCCGAATTTAAAAAAATTAATAACGTCTGTTAAAAAATATTAATTGCTGACATAATATTTGTAATATCATTAAGTTAAAGATACTTTTTGAATTTTACCCGCAAATATCATTTTTGTAATAATTTGACGCAAAACGTTAGTGCACCTTAAATGGGGCGTTCGGTTGATATGGGTTAAATCAATATTGTAGGAATTGATTGAATTTATTTGCTTAAACTAAAGATTATAATGCAAATAATTGTTACATTCTAGTTATTAGTAGTTCTTTTAAGGATCTTCTTAATTCACTTTATTTATAGTAAGTTATAAAGCAATTAAATTAATGTGCTGTTATGATACTGCCTTCTACGCAGAAACACATATTTTATGCAGTATCAAAAGTTTTAATCGATGGCAAATTCTTAGCATTTTTGAACCAGAACAAATTGTATATTTGCTGACATAACAAACACGTGGCCTCGACTATATAGGACAACGTCTCAGTCAAATGTATAATCAAATCTGCATTTATTTGAATAATCCGTATCAATCTGTATAATGCTCACGTTGTCACATCGTATTTTCTATGCAAATACTTCACCTATATCGCAATTGTGCATTGTAGTGCGCTCGCGCATGGTGAAAAACGTGATTTGTACCATTCTAATCGCACATGCACCGACCACGCTGTTGTATAATGCGCCGGAGTTAGTAATGACTATGTTGCTATGCATAGCAAACTATTAAAACTAATAGGTATAATATACACTGTATATTTAATGACACATTTTAGGCAATACCCATGACGGATTTTTTTCTTTCTTCGAAGCACAAAATAAGTCCTTTGTAGAAAAGATTTCTTGACGTTGCCCGCCATCGTCTGTTATTTAAAACTATTGTCGTGATACGAGTAATGTTACTTAATTTAACACGTATTCCGCACGTGGATCCTTATTTAAATGTCTTTGCCTTAAAAATGTGGCGATTTAGCTGATCTTAATGCCTTGACTAATTTTTAAATATACGGGTATACCCAGGACAACGTTCGAGAAATGCTATTATTGTACAACATTCTACTTATAGAATGAAGAAACCTTTTTTTGTGTGTACCGATGTAAAGACGACTAAAAATAAATGCCCGCTTAAAAACTGTATTTAAATCAAGTTTAAATTGTTAAGATTTCACTTTATTATTGAAAGGTCTCCCACAAGGCAAATAGGTATTTGTAGTATCTAAAGACACAGAATTCATATAAATATCATGGATATCAAGTCAGGGAAGGTAATACATGTAAGTCGCCTAATAGGAAGTACATGTAACTGCATCAATTTTTCTCATATAAATTACCCTTGTATGAAATTAAATGACATGTCCTATTGCAGTCTAGATATTGTCTACATTACAAAAGTCCTACGACATTTTCGTCCTCACCTGAGCCAACAAAGATAAGAATACTTACATTGTGTGTGGTGGACAACCAGACAAAATCAAAATATTCTTCATTCATGCAGGCTTCGAGATGCACATATGAATCGTCAATTGTTCGATCAGTTAATGTATCCACCATTAACTTAGAAATGTTGTTATCTATCAAAAGGACTAGTAATTGCTAAGAGGACTGACGGCCGTTGGGGCGGAAAGGTCCTCGAGTGGTGGCCACGTACCGGGAAACGCAGCCGTGGTAGGCCTCCCACAAGGTGGACCGATGATCTCATAAAGATCGCCGGAATCCACTAGATGCGGGTGGCGCAGGACCGATCGGTTTGGAGATCCTTGGGGGAGGCCTATGTCCAGCAGTGGACGTCGTTTGGCTGAAATGATGATGATGATGATCAAAAGGAACCGGCAAAAAACTTGAATCCCTTATTCAGTTTTGAGTAGGATCGCTACCAAACACGCCAGTCGATATTTCCTTAACACGAAGGCATTTACTTGTAATCTGTTGTAATGAGATAATTACAAGATTATGTAATCAGTTTCTATCTAATCTGGTTGATCCGTGTCACTTTGCAATAGTTTGCGTATTTACATTGCGTGTAACCTTAAGATATTGTTGAAATATTGTTGTAACATTTTGTTCATAGTAACTTAAATAAAATATTTATTCGTATTATTGTAATACAGATCAAAAATCATATCAGACACTTTAATTATTAACTGCCAGAATGTAGTTATTCTCTGGACATCTTGTATTTAAGAAGGCCAAGTTTCTTCTTTCCAAAAGTCAAATGTAATGTAAAGTCTTATATCCTGGAAACATATTACATAAATTATTTGTAACTTATTGATCGTGGTAAATTCACGTAATTTATCTTCTTATATTTACCCAATTAATACTCACTATTAATATAGTATTGATAAGGCGTTACGCCGAGACGTGTAAAGATTTCTGGTCAGGAAATGTTTGTGAACTTGATCCACTCATACAATTTTGCGGACGTCATAAACCTATCATATTTTGGTAGGAAGAACTAAAAGTTGGCTACCAATGGAAAATTTTAAAATATTGACAGTGTCAGTCTGACATACGAGTATGCGTAGGCGTATTTTTATTTGGGTTGAGCACTTGATTTGAAGAACTGAACAAACATTAACACTAGAACATACGAGTACATCTTATTCTTTATTTCATCTTTATTAAGAAGAACGCCTTGTTGGTTTTGTGGTTCAAGTACGTAGCTGTGATCTCGGGGTTTCTATGTTATGTTTTTGGGGCGGACAAATGTTTCTGATTTTTTGCGTATATTCTTATCTTATCAACCTGCATTCAGCAAGCATTGTATTAAAGATTCATCATTGTCAAGATTTGATTTTAACAATTGGGGCTAACAACTGCTGCAGAACTTTTGTTACACAAATATATTCACTATCAAGTTCCATCGCCCGATTTCTCGTCGAGCCGAGCTGCGCTTGCGCTTACCGCGGCCGTGGTATTATTACTGACCTTGCTGTACCACGCATGTGTTAAATTATTGATGGAAAATTTCCTCGTGGTACCCTTTATTCACGATTATTTATTAAATAACAACACCACGCTCAAGCGAAATTAGGCCATGCAGTCTTTATCCAATTAGTTTAATTCCAATCAATTACTAGGTTTTCAACTAACGCGATTTTTATATGACGTATTTTTTGTAATAAATCTATGAAATTCGTGTTTATTGGGTTGAAGATTGATATGACTGTAATTTACTATTTCCCCAAATTGATTGTAAATATCCCAGATATGTCAATTATTCTATGTTTTCTACATCGTAATTATTTTCAAAAATATGTTGTTTTTCATATAGTAATTTTGTAAATGTGTTTAAAGTTACTAATGATGTGTTTATTTCTGTTTCAGGTAAGGCAATGTCTTCTAAACGGGTGACACCTTTGAGGAGGAGGTATGTCGCATGAGATGAACGATTGTCAGCTCACACAAAGAGGTCGCTTGGACGTTGTACCAAATATCGACTTCAAACGTCCAGTTGAGACTGTCCGTACGTCATCTCGCCTGTTGTTCTGTACAAACAACCAACCCGTCCAAAGCGTTGGACAAACACGCCCGGTCATCCACCTCACTTCGTTACTTAATGTCCAACGCAATTACTCATAACAACCACTCATAAAATTTAAACCAAATATTTGCAACTAACATTTGCCTACGACGCGACGACGCGATCGCGTGTTTGAAACCGCAGCGTTGCTTATAATACAAATTACTAATATACATCTCACGTTATTTGAGGAATTAGTCATGGAATCATAGGAGTCGGTCATCGCTTGCATCATTGACCGCGAGTTATCTTGCGCTTGCTTGTTTCATGTGCCGCTCTGTTTCCACTGACTATTAAGTTTATTATTGTTTTAAATAAGGTCATTCTTACAGCCAAGTCAGTGTGTTTTTCTTAATTACTTTTACTATTTTTATTTTAATCAATTGTTTACATTTGAACGTCCTATTTAATGGTTCATCTTATGATTTCATCATGTTCATTTACCTTATTTGTTTAACTAAACAAACTGTTTCAATGTGACGAATCGTATTCATTCTCTCCGTATTAGGCTACGCCAGCCCATTCAGGTGGGGGAAGTCTCGGTTCTCACTATAGGTATGAGAAACACCGAATCGGTTTTCGTATCTGAAATAGATTGTTTACGCCATGTCCGGGCAGTCTGCCAACGGTCACCTGAACCTGTACTATAATGTTTTGGCACATTATTAAATTTTTATCAACCTGGCTTGACTCATTTTCTCTTGGCAAAAACCTCTGAGGTTTCTCTGAAATTAATTAGAAATCAGATTAAATGGCGAACTATTAAATATAATATATTTTGCGACGCAATTTTCTGCGGACAAAAAAAAACAATTTTTGAGCATCTTTAATTTGTAAATTGTGCAAATATGTTTTATGATCGTAACATAAAGAAATGACAAACTTAATTTTATATTTTCTGGTTTTAATAATGTCCATTGAAATATTTATGAGAAACTATCTGGATCTGTTTTTCTAGTTTATAGTTTAAAAAACTCAACTAAACTAATCCTTTTTACGCCTAAAAAACGTAGCCCTCCGCTTTTATACACATAATTCATAGATGGAGATGCGATCAATATTTTCAAGCCAATTATCTTAAATGATAACAAATATAATATATTTTCTAATTAAAATGAACTTCCTCATCACCTCCTCGGTCGATGATAACCTGTGCCCTCGGTGCCCTGTGCCATCTGCCATTTTGTTAATCTACTACTGTTTACACTGTTGCTTCCCTAACGTTGCCGACTCGCGAGATATGACGTCAACGAACTTTTCACGAAATTCACTGATTCACGTTGTTCAAGCGATACCGTGTGGGTAAATGTTTGCTCGTATTATGATAGTATGGAGTAAATTTATTACCTTTTCTGGTAAAGGTGATACGGTTCGTTTAAGAGGAAATACGAAAGCCGTTATTCCATACAAACGCTGTCCCCTGTTTTCTCCCTGGATAATGCAAGGAGAGAAATATTTTTTTTTTCCAAAAATCTATGACCACTATTAGCATGTCCCTATGTTTTCCTTTTTTTCATAAATTAATAATTAAGAGAGATATGAACCTTCAAAAACCTAAAAAATTGGCCAGATTTTCCGCTGTGTTTAAACATCCAGAAAACCAATTTAACTAGATTTAATTAAAAAAAGGAAAACATAGGAACACGGTCAAAGCCTTTCTTTAATTTTTGATGAAAAAAATAGTTAAATCGGTCAAGGTTTGGAGGAGAAATCAGGGGACAACGAAACGTTGATTTTCCGTACTTTTAATAGGTATTTTCGGTCCAAGCTGCAGTTGTCTCTATCGCGCTCTGCGGGGGAGGCTTGAGGTTGGGGAGACGCGGACTAATACGTATACTCTCTATGACGTGACGTAGTCGATAGTTATATCGATATCCTAGTGTTGTTCATCGATATCGATATTTCCAGTTAGAATATTTTGCGTGAAGTGCATTTAGCAAATTGTTGTGATGTTTTATTGTTGGAAGGTATTATGTAACTGATAAACTTTTTCTTGACAATTTTTTATGAATTATATACTAAAACGCCTCGACTAGGCCGTCGGATTTAGACAAAAAAAGAAGCTAAATTCGCAAAGCGTGATGTAGTTCTGCATTTTAAGTATATCGTATCTGTTAGAGTAATGTGATTTCAAATTTGCAACTTCGAAAAACCTGTGGAAACTGAGAAAATCGAGAAAATCTTCGAAATTTTGGGACTTTTGTTACTATTTGCTCTCCAGGGCCAAAACTATGTTTTTTTTTGTGAACGACACACTACACTAATAAACTGTATTAAAGTACCTACAACTGGAGGCAGCTCTATTTGACTTCATAGAAGCAAAGCTATGGCACTTCGACTATGACCAATATTTCTCGAAAATAGAAAAATAGAAAATAGGTTTTACTTACTTATTTCGCAAAAAACTGGCAAAACCCCTAGCCCCACGAAGATGTCTGATATCTTTTGTCACAGACCGAGCATTGAACCATGTTCTTTACCTTTGCTTGAGTGTTACATTTGCCACAAGAGAAAGCCATATAGTCCAGTCAACGAAGCTCTAACTTTGCCATTTTAGATGAAAAGCTGAAACTGGTGCCAATTGTTAAAGACTCCGTAATAACATAGGGAAAAAAAATGGAAAAGGGTGAAAAAATTAATTTTTCCTGAAAATCTCGAAAACTAACAAAAATATGAGATAAAGTTTCAGACAAAAGATGTAGAGAATTACTTTTTCTACAGAAAAGGTTATTATCAATTTGCGCGTATCGCGCACCGTTTCCTAGGAAATCACGTACAAAATGCGAAAATTTGCACAATGTTTTTCGATTCAATAGAATTTTTAAAAATTTTTCAATTAAAAATTATTTTTATGCATTCTTCGATATCCCCAGACATTTCCGTCTTATTTTTATTGATTTGGTTCAACATCAATAAGTGCACTTTATACTCGATTTCCTAGCAAACGGTGCGCGATACGCGTAAATTGATAATGATGACCTTTTCTCAATGACGAAAAAGTAATCATTTTCTCATATTTTTGTTAGTTTCCGAGATTTTTAGGAGAAAGTAAATTTTTCACCCTTTTCCATTTTTTTTCCAATGACCCCGGTGACTCACGACCCTGCATTTTTAGTATGTTATTACGGAGTCTTTAACAAAAATTTGGCACCAGTTTCAGCTTTTCATCTAAAATGGCAAAGTTAGAGCTTCGTTGACTGGACTAATAGGTATAACTTTACTCGTGGAAAGTTCCTATTAACAAATGCGAATAAATTCACAAAAAGCGATAGGGGTACTCGTCGGATCCGATCCACGGACCTATCGGTGACGATGCGCAGTACGTAGCCACTGCACTAGCAAGACTTAATACTAGCTGTCGAAATTAGTGACCTGTTTTTTCCTTTGCATTGTCCGTGAACATATTTTATCGTTTTTATATAAGCAGAAATCTTTTCTTTTGTTCTATTCCTTCTTAGCTGTGTGCAGGCGGGGGCGGCGTGCCACGCAAACATTGACAGTCTCACTCACACATTGATAGCTCGGTTGTTCGGGCACTGCGCGACAGCAATAGATTTTACAAAAACCCAATTTTCAATTTTCTCACCCTTAGTATGTCCTCTTAAGATGAACTTTACTTTTTGTAAAAATGTTTGTTTTCTACGTTATGTTAGTTTATTTATTATATATTTTACTCTGCCCATTGGGAAATATATTTTAAACTAGCTGTGCCCGCGACTTCGTCCGCGTAGAATAGTGACTTTTCGGGCAGCATATTTTAAATAACAAATACCGTCCTTTGGGTAGCTAAAAATTTGAGTATTTACCCGTGGTCCCGTTGGGTAGACCCATTAACGGGTCCACGGGTAATTTTCATTCCCCGTGGTCCCATTGCATCAGGGATTGCTTTTCGGTCTTATGATTTTATCGATAGAAAATAAAAACAGTTAAACACAAAACTTTACAGTATGCTTCTCTGTATGTATACGATATGTGACGTATGGCCATCGGGAATGAAAGCATACAGGCTCCTAGGATTGCTAACCCGTGTCAGAGCCACATACAACTGACCGTGCGAGAAACAGCTGATACTTAGATCTACACCCACAACTTTCATCGTCTGACCTTGGGCTTTATTAATTGTCATCGCAAAACATAGGCTGACTGCAAAAAGTGTTAAGATGTGTAAACTAAACGTACAAATTTTATGAAACAAAAGTATTGCTAGAAAAATTAATTAATAATCTGAGCTTATAAACTTGTACTTAAATAAAGAAAATCAAGAAAAGAATTGCCTAACCTATACCAAATACTTATAAATTATTCATATATACAAACCCTAAATAAAAAATTAAGATAAGTATACCAAAAATCAAGGAAAGAAATGCCTAACCTATAACAAATGCTTACAATATTTATTTACAAATTTGTAAAGAAAATTAAGAAAGACAACCTAACCTACAAACCCTTAAATATAAATAAATGAAATATCCAAACTGTCAGTATTCAAGTAAATCGCAATAATCGAATGCAACTACCTATTCGCCATACTCTCAGCGCGCTTTATATACGGACGCGCAGCTCAGGCGCGAGGCGTGTACCTTTATATTGACATAACTTTTTTATTTATGAACCGATTGACATGAAATAAACACTAAATGTTAAGTGAAGCTTACCACAATATATTAGTGAAAACCGCATCTCAATCGAATAAGCCGTTTCTGATATTAGCGTGCACAAACACACAGACAAACAGACAAAAATTTTTTTAATTACAATTTCGGGTTCGGTATCGATATAATAACAACCCCTGCTACTTTTTTTTAATATATTTCCATTGTACAGACACCACTTTTCTACAAATTTATTATATGTATATATAGATAATGAAAAATTGACTCAAAAAGGTAACAAAGTAGATTCGTGTATCAAATCAATTAATTAAAATTCTTAGAACTATTCTATTAGCTAGTACAAACATTTTCTTAAGATCTATTAAACTCTATGAGCCTGAACTAGGAAACCCTTTGTTTCAGGCGAAAATCAAATCCAATCAAAATATGGTTCATTCAATAAGGCTTCAAAGATGCACTTATGAATCTGTCGTTCAGTTTATTTTATTTTCCATAATATTATGTAAACGATTCCACAAATGTATTTTTCCTATGCTTGACCATCATATCTCAATTTATTAATGTCAATATACTCGTAAGACAAGCAAAACATATTGCGTACGTTTTGTACTTGTATAATTCAAAGTATCAACGAAAATGTCAATGTTTGATTTTACCTACTTTAACAAACTCAAGATGATATCGCTTACAGAGTTTACTGACAGTTAACACGTTAATTATGTTTACTAATCCCAACGTCCAAATATTGGTCTGAACATAAGTACAATGTTTTCGTTTAAAAAAATATTTGTGCATCACAGAGGTCAGTTATGTTTACTTAATACAGAGTCAGATTCAAAACTAGTGTCCATACCTACTTGGGAACTTGTGTTACGGGTGCGCCGGCGATGACGTCCGGAGACTGCGTGCCATGAATTTGAATTAGACATCAATCAATGCATATAGGTATTATAGACTTAATCTACTAACATTTAATGCTCATAAGTTAACCCGTTTCCCGCATTTGAAGTTGTCAATGTAGCTGCTAATAAATGGAAACTGAAAATTGTGAACATTTAATCTTATAATACATGAGTATTAATTAATGTTTTAAGAAAATTAAGTTTGTAGAAATAGATTGTCGTTTTCAAATCCTGAAAAACAAGTATATTACGATAAAATATAGAATATCATGTATTTAAACTGCGTAAAGCTGAAATGTAATGGTGCGTCTATGCTTACGAAGCGAGCACGAGCGGAGCACGACTCGAACCGCTCTGCTCGCGTGACAAGTGTGGACGCACAACGAGCCTGCCACGAGCCTACGACGATCTCTCCTCGAACATAGTTTCAGCCTAAATATCGAAAAACCGGCACGCGGTGCGAGACAAAAAATTGTGTAGTTCTATCTCTTTCTTTTACGTGGTCTATCCGTATTGCCCTCTTTTTCTTGTGTGAATGCGATAGATACTATCAATTTGTATGCAATTTGTCTATAGTTTTCTCTGTCTACGGGCGGAGCACAGTCGAGCACGAAACGAATGCTCGAAGCGCGCTCGTTCGAGGCTCCAAGTCCGTCCACAGTACACGAATTTTGGATCGGCTCGTGCTCCGCTCGTGCGCCGCTCGTGTTCGCTTCGTAAGCATAGACGCACCATAACAGAAGAACTTGTAGAAATAACGCAACAATTTCCAATAAATGGGTTTACTGCTGTAATAGACACTTACCATAAATATTATATCATCTCCCTGCATAACCAGTAGATAAAGGTTAATTAGTACAAGACATTTTACTAAACAAACTGTCAGAGCAACTGCTTAGCAAGCCAAAGCAGAAACAGGTCTTAGGTTATCTAACAGCACGTGTCCTATTGACGTCAAGAACTAGACTTTACTAGATAAACTTTCTATAAACAACGATTAACTTCAGTATTTGTTAACGTCAATCCCACATAGATTTTGTTTCGATGAGGATGGAACATTATCTAAATTAACTCAACGTTATCGTAACTGCATGTAATCGGTGCTGCTATTGAGGTTCCGACAAAATATTTGTTCCGTTAATGCAACACGGTTGTGTATCGGATTTTGCCGACGTACGCTGATAACCCACATCTTAGTCGTTTACTACATAAGTACATACCTCTAATTATACAAATATGGTTACACAAACATTTGTCGCTACCCACATCAAATGCATTGTCCGTTCATGTTCACGACATGCCCCGCGGGCAGTATTTAAGCCATTTCCCAATAGTTGAACTATCCGTGTATCTATTTTGCAAGTTGATTTGCTCGATTCTTATCAACGCGGCTTATAAGGATATTGCCTGATTCGTTTGGTTCAACGTTCTCGAATATGTTCTTATTTGCATGCCCTTTGATTCGCTGAGGATAATGTTACCTATTTATACTGATCGCGTAAACAATAAGTGAATGTCTTATTACAGGGCAGTATTTAATGAAATTAGAGGTTCATGACAAAAATAATGAATTTAACTTACAGATTGAATACTTTGAATTTTTTGTTATTAGCAAGTAGGGAAGTAGCCTATTAATGCCCACTGTAGGGCGGTACGGCAAAACAGACTAAATCGTGTCATCGATACGTGATTGTACTGCCTTAATCACCAAGCTTGACAAATGCGGATTGGCGATTGCAAACCCCAGTTGTGTCCGAAAAATTTAACACGAATTTTTCTCGATCCGAGAATCCAGGACTTCGAGATGTCAGCCAGAAGTTCAAAGCATAAGATTAACGAGGTGTTGTTAGCTAACTAGTATTTCAGTATCATCATAGGTTAGTCACTCTTGCGCAGATAAAAAGCATATTTATTTAGCGTGCGTTGGAATATTTTATTAATAGCTATGATAATGGTTCCCACATATATCCTAGTTCCATTATCTAATGACTCACTGATAATATGTGACTTCCTAAAAGTCTAAACCCAATGTAAACTTTGCATTGCGTAATGTCATCTTGTAGTCTCGTGAGTTTTTCTCGCAAGATGTTACTTACGTTAGTTGCTCGTTGCTCATGATGGATAATATTGCAAGCAACCCCGAAGACAGCAGTCTCTCGTCGACCCTAATGCTTCACCACTCCAACCACGTTTATAACGCTCTTCTTTTTGATAAATTAACTGACGAATAAATTCACGTTGTTTTTATTATAGTCGTGATAAAAACACCCAGCTGGTTTATGTAAGTGCTCTAAAAACAAGCGCGTGGGCCGGTGTCATTCTTTAAACCGGTTTGAGTTTATTTTTGTGTGGATTTCGTACTCGTATTAGTTTATTAATGACATTAATGTTATCTACAAGTATTTGAATTTTGAACACGCATTCTATATTGTAAAATATGTATATCGCATATTAATAATTGAATTTAACTCGCACTGGAGCTGAATTCATATCCGATTAGGCATTTAGAACGTACTTAATGCTTAGCCTACTTTATGTCTTTACAAGGCTTCTACGTCTTTGAACGTAAGAGTATTTAATTCCTGTCTAATAAAGAATAGTTAACTGGTTTGTTTGTAATACCATTAAATGTGTTTATGGCTGAATCTTTGACTTTACATTGCAGTCAGTATGGCCTTAAGTTTTTACATAGCCGTAAATATACTCTATTGAGTAACCGTTATCTCTTCCTGTGGTTTCTCTTAGCTTGTGGCTTCATGATTTTGTTAGCAAATGCATTTGCATAAGGAAACTGCTATGTATTATGATCGTTAAAGTTATCGTTGCCCGGCGAATGGTTCCGGTGATGTCACCGATCCTGATGTCATGGACGAAATGTCATTGGTTATTTATACTTATAATGAAAACCTGGGAATGTATAATATTTTAACTTTTTGCCGACTAGAAAATATTTCATAAAATTTTGAAATTTGAACTAAGTAGGTGTAACGTATTTTTTTTGCTTCATAAGTTAGAATTTGTTATTGTAATATAATCCATTTTAATGCTGAAGAATTGGTGTCGACTTTCTGTTATGAGCACTTGCAAAGTAAACTGCGAGTTCCATTCATTTAAATACTACAGTTTTTGCTTATACATACAGTTAAGAAATTGACACACCATCCAGACAAAACAACTATCATATATCATCGAGTTAGCGATTTAATTCTTCATTTATTTCCATATGAATAGATATTTATTCATGCGGTTATTACATCATAAGAATTGATCGGTTACAGGTCATAAACATGATAATATAGTCATCGAAATAATTTGAGACATCCTCGAAACGCAACGATCAGGCTATTCGGGATTACATCATTCAAAGTTGATTCATTTACGTTGACTGTGTGACGACACTATGACCTCACGGCTTCCTTTCTCAAGGAAAACGCCATGTTAGAGTGATTACAGTTACTATATAAGTCCTTTGGTAAACTGTGTACCACTTTCCCTTGCGTTCGGATTAAGTTGTTCGTTGCTATGTGTTTCTTATGACATCGGTGATTAGCATTCAGCAGTCGCCTTGGTGTCTGCGACGGCGTTACATGCACTAGTGCAACGAGTGCGCTTGAGCGGTTTCACTGCACGCGACCACAATGCTCAAGATTATGGGATAAGCCTAATGTGTATATTGTTATCGCATTTTAAGGCTTGCGGACGGCATGTGCTGTATAAGTGATGATGGTGCCGAGTTGTTTGTATGAGATCTGGTTAGATCATATGCAATCGCTTTGCATTGTAATGTGTCGGGCAAGCGTCCACCGCAATTCTCACCATGATACTTACTGGAAAAATAAGTAATTGAAAGTTGATAAGGAATCTCCAAGTAAAAATTCCAAAGTAGGCTTAAAATATAATGATATCACGATATGAATTATGATACACTTCGTTAGTAATTAGTAGATAAATTCCAATCGCAAATTAATTTAAATTTACAATTTTGAATGTGACTGCTATCGTAAGCACATTTCAATATTAATTTAACACGGCATTAATTTAAGCTCAATTAGCAAATCCTTATAAATCTTATTTACATTGTTAATTGGTAATATTATAGACTGCGGATTAAACTGTAGAGTAATTGAGCAAAGTCAAAGATTATTACTTACTGTAGCAATAGACTATTTTCTATTGTACACTGACAGAATTTGTGGTTTCATCATCGCTGGATAGGATTCTGTCAATCAACGAACAAAAGACATTTGGCAGGTCCCCCACTGTACGTGCGTACACGCGTGTTGAAGGTCAAAAACAATCAGCAATTATTTATGGACGATTTACGTTGACTTATAGCAATAGTATTGACGACGGCTAAATTGCCAGGAATCCAGACAATGGAACGTAATACGACTATATAAATTGCACTTTAAAGATAAAAAGTGAAACGTAAAGTGTTTTAGGGTTATTTGCGTGTCAACTCTTCATTTTGTTCGATTTATTACTATTTTATTGTCTTTTCGTATATTATAAGTCTGCAAAATCGTCTCAATTTACACAACCATTTAAAGAAAAGTTTACGATATCGGACGGTCGGTAAACCAAGTTTACGCACCCAATTTAATTACGAGTATGAGATTTTGTTTTTGTAAGAGTTTAGTTAAAAATTGAAATATACTCGTAGTATCTTAGATACCTGATACCTGTTTTTAAAGAGAATTACATATTTTAGAAAAAAAAAAGATAAACTACAGTAAGGAGATAGAGATACCTAGCTAGCTTATAGTATTGGACAGAAGAACTGTAAAATACTTAATAATAGTAACTTGTATTCTATAAAATATAGACATTCTGATAGGAAAACGTTAAGAAAATAACCCACTTGTTTTCACATCGTTATAACTTCGAAATTGTCGAACATCCTTGTTTATTCAAATGT
Source organism: Mecyna flavalis (assembly GCA_949319885.1). Lineage (NCBI taxonomy): Eukaryota > Metazoa > Arthropoda > Insecta > Lepidoptera > Crambidae > Mecyna > Mecyna flavalis. Next base: position 18,379,776 of record OX439426.1, read on the forward strand.
AAGACAGCAAATTGGTTTGGGGTAATAGCATTATTATTGCTTCATATCCTTCTCTCATTAAAAGCAATTAGCCTTCCTATTCTCAGATTGGTCTTTTAGATCGACGAAGAATCGTTTGTTGCTTCTCTTGATTATAATTATCTTTTAGAAATAAAATGCTAGTTCTTTATTCATTTCTTTATTGTACAGTCAAAAGCACGTCAGACGTAACACTTTGGACTTTGTACCGCTCTTATGTCGGGGGCATAAGTGCTATTATCGAACTGCAAGTGTTAACCCGTGATGTGCTGTTGACCGTACTTTGCTATTAACGTGCGTGTCCCTTGTTATATTAATATCTCTACCTTTTTAAAGATTATAAATATAGAAGTCAGTACATTGTATTTTATACACAAGTATAACGGCGAATTTTCTGATAGTAATTTCCTGGTAGAGATACGTTCAGATAAAAAAAGATCAGTAAAAAAGAACCTTTTCAATTCGTCGAATGACAACATTCGATTAGTCATCAGACTCGAGCTCTAAAATAGCAATTTTTAAATTAGTATCAAATATTGATTTAATACAACGTGCATAATTAGCTCGATGTAATTTAAGAATTGGTAGTTTAATAATAAAGTGTAGGTATCATAATCATCAGCCCGTAACAGTCCACTGCTGGACATTACAAAAACAGTAACCCTCATGCTACTCGTACGAGTATAATATACAATTATACATGCACGATTGCACGCATTTCATTAAGTAAATTCATTAACGAAATAAGGTATTAACCGTTATTCATACTTCATTAACTGTTATATTACATCAGTATTTCGTTAATTTATTAAATAATCTAAGTGAAAGGTTACTAAAGTCGTCAGCGTGTAGGTACTAGGTACTAGAGCCTCGTCTTAAATTAAAACTTTATTCGTGACTTTAATATAGTACTTTAGAGCTCATGATCATCAGAGTGAACTTTTGTCTTGATTATAAACAAACAATTGTTAGGCTACTCTGAAAATAGTAAATTTGTCATTGATCGTCGTCATAAAATAGTGTTTTATGTTCAGTGAGTAGTGCTGACATCACCGCTCGCTCGCGAGTTTTTACGCTCGCACCATGGTCTGCAGGCCGGCTCGCTCGCACGCGCCCGCTGACCATCTATCTGTCTCTCTCTCAACTGGCGGCGACAAGCCGTCTGGTGATTTCGGGCGGGCATCGCGTCGCAAACAAAACCCTCGGTCACGGGCGCTGGACGTATTTTCCTCCATTACCACTCACCGCATAGTAGCGGCTTTGTTCGCTAGGCACGAGTGGCCTTCAGTTCGAGTACCATCTCCGTGCCCGCAGCCCATAACCATTGCAAACTTCAGAACGTCTTAATATTTTGCTTCCATTATTATCTAATTTGTTTTGGTCAAGCGATATATTTACGACTTTCGGTACCACCTGCCAAAACGTCCAAGGTCAGAAGTGGACTTTTAACAAAAACAAGGGGCCGCGAGAGTAAAGGAAGGTACCCGCTATCGTTAGTTCGACAGCCTTTTGATACCGAAATATGATAGGCCAGTCTTGACGGGCGAGCGTGCCAAGCAATACATTAGCATCTCATTGGAGATAGCATCGCGCCAGCCATGGGGCGGAGTGACAAATAGAATACGGTATTGCGGATTTAAACTACACTATATGTATATAATGTACAATTATACATACATTACATTCCTGGTTGTCTCATTTGATGCTATCGACGTTTTCACGCGCGGGTTGAGCAAATGTATTTTTTATTACTGCGACCGTGTAATTGGCGACGGCCATCTTGATGAACATTAATCATTCACATACAAATCCGGTTGGGCTGGTTTGTCAAATAAGATACAGTTACTTATATAAGTCGCTAATTGCCTGCTTTGCATTCGCGTCATTGTCAATATTATGCATTCATGTGGCTATTTTCTAACCTCGTCTTCATTATAAGAAGCCAAGGCCTTCGCAGTAATCGTCTTAACAATATAAGAATAACATGGCTTAGTGCCTGGCCAAAAGTATTGAAGATAACTAACAGTCACATCTCGCACTAAAGTAATTGTAAAAACTTTACTACTGATAAAAACATTTTAATGACATAATTCAAGTACAGATGTTAAACAAAAGTATGATACAATACAAGAAAAAGAAAAAAATCTGTACGAACTTATAAAAAAATCGCTAGGTATTCTCTCTCTCAAAAATAAAACATTTCTGGATAATTTAAAATATGTAGTTATCCTAATAATATATAAAAAAATATAAAAAAGAAAAATATGTAATATGTTTTCAGTGTCTTCATCTTCGTTTATTTAGATAACGGATATTCTCCCAATCAAAATATCTGATTTAAATAAAACTAGTGCAGTGCATACTATACGTCTTGTAATCTTGTTATATCGGCTAAGGTTTGCCGCCATAAAATTAAAGTCTTGAATAATACATGAGTTTCGCAAACACCTATAAAACTATCGTATCATGTCACGTTAAAACATTTTTAGTAATACCAGGACAACGCGTGGTTATCCGAGGCTAACTCATTGCGGTGGTCTTTATAGTTTGTTTTGTTATAGTTTATGGGTCTCCCTTAAATAACGACCGGCGTAGGTTCGTTTACGACCGTCCATTTTTACGGCTATTTCTTATTACCTCAGGCGTATATCACTCAAATTGATTGATACGTGTTTTATTAAGTGGCGTGCGTGTGATTTTATTACTCGTTAAATATGGTATGTGTTCTAAGACTCGCTGGAATGGTCTTGCAAAATCAAATCGACGTGTTAACCAAGAATTCGTTACAACTTCTGCTGACTGGTGTTGTGGTTACAATTCCGTCTAGGATTCTGTGTCTGGATATGCCTCTAATTATATTTGTTTGCTGATTGTGAAACCCATAAGTGCTTATGATATTTACTTCAGAATCAAACCTATGCATGTGATGTCCGGTATTTATTTGTTTACTTGTTTATCTTCCGTTAAATTTCGTCTGCATCGTTTTAAACAGCGTTAATTTGTAGTTACCGTGGCCACGTGTCATCTCGTTCCGGGAACAAGTTTCGGCGTCAGTGACATTCACGCTGAATGACGGATGTCTTCCTGCGCCGTCATTCACTCTTAACAATCCTCGGTCTAATTTGAGCCTTAAGTCTTAGTACTGTTTTGTACGTAGCACCTCTCGAAGCTCGGCCAAGACCGCGTGGGTGTCACTCGGAGCGATCATCGACTCCCTTGGAAATTTCAATTTACTGTGCTAAGCGATACACGTGAAGATTTTGGCTAACGAATGATGGAGACGGCTATTTGGACATTGTTGTCTTGGCATTAACAAAATCTGTTTATTCCCAACTCCAAGTACAAATGCGAAAATCGACTCTTAACAACTGAAGTTTTTTATGTAGCGCTGATCTCATAAAAGAACTTACTTTGTATGCACTTTGAGTGATAACTCTATTTGTAAGATTACAAGTCATAAAAAATAACCTTATCAGTTTGAAGGGTAAACGTGACGTCATTAAGTCAGTCTGTCAAGTCTTAAGCCGGATTACTATAGATGGTCAAGATTACTCGAAATCTCTGGTTAGAGTCTGAGATTATGAAAGAGACAATAAAATCCTGACAAAAAAAGACGGTAGCAAAAGTGCTTATTTTTCATTAAAAAAAATAATCTTTTGAAAGCAAAACTAGGATTATCTTCTACTAATCTAATGCTTAAGTTTACAATAAGCATTGAAAAATTGGTATTCTTTATCCCCATACATTTGAAAAGTTAATCTACTTAATATTTACTCGGTTATGTGATAAGTCTCTAAAATTAGGTTTAGGTATTCCTAATCTTATTATGTGAAGACGTCAAAAGAAATTTATGTGTATAAGCAGGAAAAATTAACTTTTTCCACTTTACTTTTATAGACTAAGTGTATTGTAAATGCTGTAAATAACTAAAATTATTTTGTTATCTAAGCCTTTATTTTAAGTGTAATATACTTAACTATACACGTATTATTACCATATTCTTTTTGGAGTAACATATCATTATATGAAGTGTGATTGTGGAGTAAATCACGTTATAATATAAGTGGTACCCGATTAAGTATTTCAATGGTTCGCGACACCTGAGCAAATAGAATTAACTGTCAACGTCGTATGTACTTAAAACAGTTTTTGCACAAACGATGATTGTAGGCAACATACCATCTGTCGACCGCGAACAAAAAGCAATTCATCTCGCATTAACTCTACGGAGTGTTGGCAAAAAGAATGACATCATTCTCCTTTCGGATCGAGTACATGAGCACCCGTCGAGAAAACCGGTCACAGCCGCGCCACTCGGCTACAAATCGATACCAGGTTTAATCAATCGAAAATACAGTTAACGATACAACTATTTCGACCTAAATGTCAAAAATGCTCGTCGCTGTTATTATTGTATCGTACGACAACAAAGCTAATAATATTAATCACATGACGTAGCGGATATTGATGTCATGCCGCTTCTATACGGCTTTGGATCAATTTTCGTTAATGTTTGAGACAATGGACGATTTACGCTCCTACTATTATGTGAAACGATCAGTCAAATCGATCGAATGTGAAGACAATTCGACAGCAACTTAATTTCAATGTATTCATTCCGACAAGTCACGTTTTGCCAAAAAGCAGACGTGGCATTCTAGCACCCGACGAACTAAACAGTAGTAGGTTTAAACATTCCAATGTAGTATCACATTGCATTACTTAATATACCTACCATTTTAAATTGCGTCGTAAATGTAGCGTGAATTCTATAAGTTTCTACTATTAAATTCGTACATACATCAGGCCTTGACCGCTCAATAAAATTTGAAAAACAACATTCTCTTCGCTCGACTGGTTCTCAAACGCTATGTTACCTTTCCAATGCTGTTTTTCTTGCGGGAATATTTTAAGTCGAGTAACAAAGCAAACTTTGTATGTTTGGCAGAAGCGTCAAGCACACCTGACTGTCAAGAGTATCTGGCCATTTCTCGCGCACGCACTTACCAACGCGCAATTCATCTCTCAGTTTTTTTTCTTGCAAATTTTTTACCCACAGTACAGACAACGGTGGAACGAAAGAGAATAAACAGGTCTGTTTTTGTAAGGAATTTTTCATGGTGAAGTTTCGGCTTTAATTCAACGTCACGGTTTGATGGAAGCGTTTTAAATTACAGCCTACGGTGGAGTCTTTTTACGTTAATAATGACCACGCACGAGTTTTGTATTGTAAATGCTGTAAACACTCCCTTTGATTTTGGACTTTTTAACATAACCACCAATCTTTTGAAGATGATACATTATGCACGTTTTATATTAACAACATGTTAAACGTTCCTTTCCATCTTTCTGCGTGTAATTGAAGCATTTTCCTCGATGTATTTTTTTGTGAAAGGTATTTTTAAGATGTTACTTAGTTCTTTGTGGTAATGTTTCCAGTTGTCTGTTATCCCCTCTATTTTTCATGATTTATGATTACGAAACCCATCGTTAAAGAAACCATTACCGGGTGATTCTATAGTATATTGTATCCTCAAGGTCTTTTTCGAACAAATGCCTAAAATTCTACTCTCATACTTGAACATTAACCTATTCTTCATATTTACACGTATCGTGCCGCAAGTTAGCGCGTGTGTTCATTACCGTTAATTTGCATACATAGTGGGCACTCGTGTCGAGCCGGCCCTCGGCCCGAGGGAGTAAATAGGCCCTCTTCACCTCCCCGGTTTTAATTAAAAATTAGCCCCGGTAAAGATCTTGCAATATTTACTGGCTTTAGATTTTTGATTCCCTGTTCAAGCTGATTTTGCTCAATTGACTTTAATGTAAGAGAATGTTTGACTGGCTCCGTGGAGCTGTAGTTAGCCACTGTGTTTTTGTAATTTAGAGGTCGTGTGTTCAAATTAAGGCACACGATCCAATACCGTTTTGTTTTTATTTAGAAAAAATCTTATTTGTCATATATTACCTAAAAAAAAGTTTTTTTTTTTCGTAGCCTCTTTCTGAGGAATAATGACTAAAAATTCTTATTCACTGAGTTTAACTTAACATTTTGTAGGTTTATGCAAATTTGATTATGACATAAGTGACAAAAATTAATACTCAACCCATTGTTTATTACATACTTCATTATTATTGTACGATATCGCTTATTCAGTTACTCCATGCGTCTATCAATGGATCATTTAACACAATGCGTGCTAAATTGTTCGCGATAAAATCTATCGACCAGCGAATTGTTTCATGTAATCTGACGCCCGTAGCATTGACCTTCCGAATAAAATTCAAAACTGACTTGCGCCCACCAAAACGAAACAATGTGATTCTATTGTAGGGGTCACAAAACCGGTTTCACCGAAACCGAAAAAACCGGCTAAACCGGTTTTGAAGCAATTTTTGAAAACCGGTTTGGAAATTTGACGAAACCGGGTTTTTCGGTATTTTCGGTTTTGATTTATCATATTATTTAGTAGATGCGATCCCGCAGAGAGACGCCGAGCATAGCTCTTTCCATAGCCCGCTGAGCGACTTTAAACTTGTCCACAAGTTTAAAGTCACTCAGCGGGCTATGGAAAGAGCTATGCTCGGCATCTCTCTGCGGGATCGCATCCGAAATGATGTGATTCGGCAGAGAACCAAAGTCACCGACATAGCTCGCCGGATTAGCCAGCTGAAGTTGCAGTGGGCTAGCCATATCAGCCGTAGAACCGATAACCGTTGGGGTAAACGGGTTCTAGAGTGGAGACCGCGTCTCGGTAAACGTAGTGTAGGACGCCTAGGCCTACGTCCAGCAGTGGACTGTCACAGGCTGATGATGATGATTTAGTAGATATTAAAATCATGGTTTTCTTATGTTATGTTACTAAACAGTTTTTATACGAATGTCTCAAAATGACCAGAATCCAGGGCCGAAAAAGTAAAACTAAAAATAATTTAATTTAATAATTTTTTATTAACGTGCAACAGAAAAAATGTAGCCGAGAGCACAGATTCCTGAGGAAAGCCAGCATTTATTTCAAATAAGTCGGAGTTGAACCCATCAACATCTACACTTAGGGCCTAGACAAAGTAACATTTTGACAGCGATAGCAAAATTCGCTAACTTTAAATTGTATGGATTTAACAGATGCCATAGAAAAGTCACGTGTTGAAAGTATGGGATTTGACATTCGCTATCGCAAATTGAGCTATAACGAACGTCATAAATGCCGCTTGTCTAGGGGGGCTGATTCGACGTCCAGTCAGAAAATCTTGGATCCAAGCACAAACTGTAGCGGGGATCCCATAGGAGAGAAGCTTGCCAATAAGGGCATCGTGCACAGATTTTGTCGAAAGCATTTTTATGTCCAAGGACACAGAAATGGCCTCAACGTGGTTTTCGATAGCCTGGGCTTGCTCCATAAATGCGTTGGGCAAATAAGAAGGTCCCCCAGTAGACCTATCCCTTTGAAACCCGAATTGTGAGCTACTGAGGAGATCGCTTAGTAGACTAAATACGCAAGTAAGTCGTTATTAATTGTTAGCTTTATTATCTTACATAGAATGGAGGTTATGGCTATTGGTCGGTAATTCGAGGGGTCGGTAGCAAGTTTCCAAGACTTTGAAACTAATCCCTCCTTCAGAGAGAGAGGTACAAACTTGTCAAAACTGGAAACAGCTTGTGTGCATTACTCTGTAATACTCTCGCTAATATCCCATTTGGACCAGTCGCCTTGTTCACACCAAGACTGCGCAGAAACTAAGCAACTCTCGTTGACGAATTTTGGTAAACTCAAATGTTGATTCATCACGAAAAAGATTTGGTGGCACATGGTTAGCAGCATTTAGGTGTGAATTGCAGGCAAAAACATGGATGTCGACCTAAGTCTACTGCTGGATATGGGCCTCTCCAAAGACTCGCCCCTTTGTTGGATCCTCGGCTACTCGCATTAAGCTCTTGTTAGCCATCTTGCGCAAATCGACACTCCACCCGGCATTAGGGCATCCTACACTACGTGTACGGAGACGCGGTATCCACTCTAGAATCTGTTTGCCCCAACGGTTATCGGTTCTTCGGTTGATATTGGCCATCCCACTGCCACTTTAGCTTGCAAAGCCTGCGACATCGGTTCCCGGAAATTCCCGCTATTTTCAGAACCGAGAATTCCCGGGAGCAATCCCTAAATGTTACTGTTTACAGTAAGACATGTGTTTATAAAGACTGCATTATTAAAGTAGAGTTCTTTGAAATATAGTTTTATTGCAAGATAAAAAAAAAACGAAATCACCGAAAAAACCGGGTAACCGGTTTTGCCACTGAATCAAAACCGAAAAACCGGTTTTCTAAAATATCTCCGGTTTTGTGACCCCTATTCTATTGCGTTTTAATGTTATATTTTAATATTCGTGACGCTCTGCCGATAACCCATCTCGCTCCTTTCGCCCGCATAACAACAATGCTGCCTAACTTCAGCGATGATGTCAGCCTTCCTTTAATGATCGCCTACAGCATTTCTCGAACGTAAACAACTTGTATTTTTTACACGAACTTGTTCCGAAGCGGTATTGCCAGCTGTTATTCTGCCTACCCACAAATTTCATACCAAAAACTACCCGACCCACCAAAGATTAAATTGCGGATTCTTCTTCATAAAAAAGTCGAAACGTACCATGTTAGGAAGGTGAGTTGATTTCATTTTCAAGTAGAGATAAAAAATATATTAATTTGTAGTGTTAATAGGAGACTTACCCTTGGAAGCTTTTTATACAGCCCAATAGCTTGAAGGGATTGACACTAACCGTTTTTTTTTTCCTTCTGCAAAATGTCACCAAGGAATACCTACCTACTATTAGCTAATTCATCAGCTATTTCTCTGACTAAATTGGCAACACCTAAACTTCCAATTGGCGGCAACCCTGCATCGGCTATTATTGATATCTTCCATTGAAGAAAATCACTAGATTGTATAAGAACGAGCTATTTCACGTCTAGTTTCCTCCTTTGCAATAATTTGTGTTACATGCGGTAGGTGATCGCCTATTGAAATAGCCTCATCGGTATAGTGTAACCGAACCGGTTGTTTTGCAATTTGGCACGCATGAGCGTTTGCTCCCATAACCGGCCCGTCTCGACCTGAAGTTTCCGAAACCAATTATTAACATAATACCCTGTCATGAACATTATTTGGAGAAGGAGGTTTATCAAGAAAATGATTGAAATTACTTGCAACCTCCGTGTTCAGTTCTTCAAAGTTATTATTTTTTAGTTTTTGTTTGTAAATTTAATTATAAATATATGTCTGGTGGCTCGGATGAACTCTGTTTATCAAACGTTTAGAATAGATAGAGCCGTTTAGAATGATAAGTAAGTAAGCCCGTTTAGCAGTACATTTATTTTGAGCAGGTACTGCGTAATGCTGTTCTTTTTCATAAGGCAGGGAAAAACAGATATTGAAGGAGATGAAAAGTGATACATTTATTCTTTTTTCTCTGAGTTATAAAATAATACATGTGTTTATATAAATGCAATACAAGTAATTTATAAATCTACTGGTATGAATGTCACATCACATTACCTACTGCTAATTGCTTTGATGTCTTTTCTTCGATGTATTGTATGCTGGTATTCTCATTTATTTTAGTGTATTTCGTATAGGTTTCAAGGTAATTTCTCCAAGGTGAGCATGGCTCTATTGCATTGCAAAGGACATTGACCATCTATGTATGGACGTTGGACCAAGTGCCGCCCAACATTGAGACATAGTGCACAATGTTCCTTAGATTAATACTAGTCTATAACTCAAAGCGCTTCAAAATCTATCCCAGGAGTTTTAAGAAAAAAAGAATTGAATGTAGAGGTCTTACATTAACAAAAATCATAACCAACAGCTTATTTTGAAAATAAAAGAGTGTATAATATAAACAATGGATTTATTTGAAAAAAAAAATGGTTTACAGAGATGATAAACAAAACAAAAATGATAATTACCCTATGTTATAATACCTCATGTAGGCACTAACATGTCGTCTAAGTACATAAGTCTAAGATTATTGTATCTAAAAATAATGCAGAGCGTCTCACGTCTTGGTGCCTAGCCCACCCCAAAAACCAAACTAGGCACTAATCCGTTATTTAGATCCCTGTAATACGAGCAATGCTCTGTATAGGACTAAATAATTGGTGTGAGTGGTCCAGGATTTATTTCTTTATTTATTTATAAATCCGTGGCAGGTTTTTTTTTATTATATATTTTTTTTATAACTATTCATGTAAGGAAACAAATGAAAGTGTTCCCATGCTTGGGCAGCATTTGGTCCAGAACCGGTCATTCTCCTTTCAGAAAATAAATAGTTTTGTTTTTCATTTTAGAATTTTTTTTAAATATGGCTAACTGTACTAATTTCTTATATGGTTATGGTAGCCAATTTTGCTCCGACCTTTCTTATATCTCCATTTTTTACGTCACAACCGTCTTTCGAGCCACAAAAGATATGAAGGTGAATTCAAATGGTTATATTGCATCAGTGCAATCACGTAGTAATGGAATACAAAGCAGTATGCAAATCATTGTAAGTTTTAGAAGTAAGGAAGCACAGATAGCTGGTCGTGCAGGTAACATATTGTGGTCATCGGTTTCTTTAATCGACAGTTATTTTGTTTTATTACTTCCACCTGCGTATACCTACCTTTATACTCGTACCTAAGAAATCTATGCATCCTTAGTCGCATTGGGTTAATAATAGAACACTGAATGAAATTATTTTAGTGATATTGTCAAACTAATTAACCTTTGCGTATTTCTTTTTATCTCACAAAAATCTTTATTGTTTTATACAAACTTGATTTACATATTTACACACACACAACATTACGTTCATAATTTTGTTCAATAGATTCCGTAAACTAGCAAATATATTATTATATGCAAACTATTTTTACAATATAAAGCAAATTACTTTAAGAAAAACTTAAAGATAATGGTAGGTCAATGTAAGGTGGTCGAAAACGATTACATATTTTATAAGTTATAGGTTTTTAATTGTATTCCTGTGTATCTAGAAATAATGCACAGCTGAGGTGCTATTTTATCAGGCCGGCAAACATTGTAAACTTGAACATTTCGTCGACAAATTACTCGAATTAAAGTGTCTAAAGGGCTCGTGAGCGGCACGTCACTGCGCCCGCGCAGCTAACCGGCAATTTGGCGCAACCGCTGATCCCTGCACTGTAATTACAGTTCAATTGAAAACTACTATCCTTGTTATTGTTTTGTGTTAGGAATCTTTAAATTGTTTTCAAACTGCTTTTAACTTTGGTGTGTAACATATTTACCATAACATTGTCCTCCCTCTTTCCTTTCCCTCCATCTTCTTTTCATTAAAAGCGCCCAACGCAAGGTGTCCATGGGTTGTAGTGATCACTTACCACCTGCTTCACCATAGATGTTAATAAAAGATGATGCAGGGAATGCGCCATCAGGCTCACTGGAGTCATACAAATTCATATTATAATAAAAAAGTCCTTATTTTTTATCGTCTAAAGTCGCTAATTAAGACGTGTGATGTGTTTAAGTATTTAAGAGTCATAATTTCTTTTACTTAGTACTAATTCGTCACCTAAATGTCAAGCATCTGCATATCACGTGCAAACTTCAGAGTCAAGAGCATTATAATACCGATTTAGACAAAGAGTCATATTTTTTCATGTTCCGTCAAACAATCGTAAAATAGCACATGTGGTCTGTAAATATAACAACTCGAAGAAGAATAATTGAATGTAATTGATACTTGAAAGTTTGCACGTTCTGGTTGTAAAAAAGCTAATAAAGTTGATGGATTTAAGGTCTGTCATTTTATGAATACCTACTATAAGTGGAACTAATATTTACACGTGATAAAGATTATGTTCTAACTCTTAGTATAATATCTTCATGTAACGAAGTCTATTGTTATGTCAAAGGTATAAAGCAGGGTTTGAACGCATAGCAAGTAAAATAAAATAATCCTTCAAGTACTTGTATTTCTTTTGCAATAATGTTTTTGCTACGAGTATAATAAAAAGGGGTATTTTAGTGACATCAAGCCATCTATTTAAGAGGACGAATTGAATATTTGTGTTGCAAGGATATGGATTTTTCTCAGCAATGACTAAAGCTAAGAAAATAAAATTTATTGGCAGGATTCATCATGTCTTTGACTTTGTATTGTCCAATTGAATACACGATTGGTCAACTTTTGTAACACAGATTAATTAATCAAAAATACCTCTATAAAAACAGGGATTGTCATATTTACGACAATCGGAAGCGACTTAAGCCTTCAAAATTACTAAATATAATCACGGAACCTTACACTATAATTGGGCCATATATTATTTAAAATACATTTATAGTTTTTAAATCACACGGATAAAACCATTTTGTGCGGGTTTTCTAAGAGCGTCTTGCGTCGCGCGGCCCCAGCAGTACGCTCGCGGCTATTGCCAGAGACGGTTCTATGTCAACTGCTCTCCGCCCACGCTCGCTTTTGTTTTTCGAATATTTATTCAAAACACTGACCTCCATCATACATAGTACGCTGGACTGGCTATACAGTCTGTTTTGCCCAACCTGAGATAATGTGTGGCCATATTTAGCTTCTAAGATTCACCATCATGTTCATAATATTATTTTTTATTTTGAATAAGAATGATCTAAAAAGATAGCTGACTACGCACAATCACTATCCGTTGAACTCGAGTCTTCAGAAATGCCGTCTGGTCTGATTCAGTATCAGATTATTTTTTTAATTCTCATGAACTTGTACATTTCGACATCCATTAAGTACCTACTTCTCTTTCGGACAATTGGTCTTCGATGTGGATAGTGACCGATTGGAATGCTTCTTCTGTTAATTTGACAATATTGTTTGCATCTTTCGTATATCACAACATTCTATCTCCATCACATTGGGGTAAAACGTTGCACACTGGTAAGGTAAGCCTATTTGCTAACCAGTTATGGCGGCATTTTCAAATGGCGAACATTTCCAAATGGGATTAAACGGCCTATAATGTCTTTTTCTCTTTCAAAAATCACGTACTGATAACACAATATTTTTACCACTACTCTGAATCCTTTTTGGCATAATACAAGATAAATTTATCATTTTTAAATAGAAAAATGCGAGGAGCTTCGTCAAACGAGAAAAACATTAATGCCAACCGCATGGAATAAGACACTGACAGCTGTCAAAGGTAAAATAACTCTGAACGAACTGTAGACATTGAAATGACAGCTATTTTTTGTGTCGATTTGAAGCGCTGCCAGTAAGTGTACTATAGTTTGTTAAATTTTGGATGATCCCTGCGACAGGTGTCGCAGTGACATTTCTAGAGGCATAGTCTTACCATAAACGAATGTTAAAACTTCGATTCGTAAGTAATTGATTCCTATATCGATCTACACTGAACGATTGAGGACCTCTAGTAAAAGTGATTTAAAACAAAGGACACATTTGTTTGGCATGCTCTATGACTATGCGAAAACATTTAGGTGATAAAGATTTGTGTTTGTCCTGTGTCTGGATGTTAATATGTAATTAAGTACTAATTTGGGGTAACTTCGTCATTTTTGATACTCGTAGCACATGTCATGTGCTCTTTTACACGAATTTCGGACTTCGATCATATTCAAATTGTTATATCCAAACCGACTTCTAATCGCGGAGGCACGAACTGACGGTTTTTCAGCCGTCATTCGGAACCGAGTAGCTTCCCTGCTGCACCGCGTGCGAGGTAGTACTAACGGCATTTTTTTTATATTATAGGGGGGCAAACGAGCAAGTGGGTCACCTGATGATAAGTGATCACCGCCGCCCATAAGCACCCGGGACCCCCTTGGGGTCTCAGGCGCGTTGCCCGCCTTAAGAGACGACAGTTATTAGGTCTCATATACCCAGTAATTTCACTAGCTTCAGTTCAGTGCCCTTTCCCCGAAACACAGAAATGCTTGACACACTTCTATTTCACGGGAAAATATCTGGCACTTTAAAGATCATGGCTGACAGAGTGGATTGTCCCATGTTAAGGCATTGGATACGTCTACATGTGGCATAGTTTTTTAGTACCTTGATGTGCGACCTACTTATAGTCTTTGTTTTTTTGTCCTTGATTTTTATTTTTATTTCTAAATTGCTAACATAGTTTAAGTGTATTGTTACTAACAAAATTTTGAATCCTAGTTATCTGTAATTTGAATAAATAATACAAAATAAATAATAAAAATAATAATCAATTTGATTTTTTATTATAAAATTTTACGTTTAATGAGATACAAAAAGAAAATTTTCCGATGTGTTAAAATTTCATAATCGATTATTAAGTGTAAGCGAATGATAATAGCAATGAATATCTCTAAGTGGGCGGGACCCTACAATCATGAACGTTATTTCTCTTCATACTTTGACAGTCAAAAATTGTGAAATTTAACAGCTGTCAAATCGATGACAGCTGTCGCAGAGATCATCCAAGATTTAACAAACCATAGGAACTAGTTTAGGGATGTCTAAATTCATGTCGATATTATGTCATTTCTTAGTCGATAATTTTATTTTATTATTAAAGGGGCATAGTGATCTCTCACAATAATAAACACTTGATATGACAACAAAATAGAAAAAAAAACTGATTTGTGATGATTGTGTATAATTAATTATGTTAAATCAGTCTGATGATTTTAAACCATAATTATTAAAAAAGATTACCAAAACAACACGTGCTAAGTATCTTTCAATTGTTGTTTGTATGCAGAAAAAAATCTTTATCAATGACCGGTGAGAAAGTTAGACTTTTTTTGACTCTGCAAATAATCTAGGCTAGACAATGAAATTTTATTTGTGCATTAATTCCAGAATATTTTGGAGCATTGTCACATATTATCTCGAAACGTTGTTGTTAGACTAAAGCCCGTAGTTGTAGTTTTGTCTAAAAATAATATTTCAAGAGCCATTAAATAAAACAACTGAAACGGATAAAACTCGCGATTTATTCGTTTAAGGTGTTTTAGTTAATGAGTAGTAACTACTATTATTATATTATTTTATCTGTGGTAGTAACCGCGTAAACATCAGAAACCACTATTTCAAGAGTCATCTTAAGATCGATCTCATAGTTGAGACCTGTCTATAAATACGGGCCTAAGTGACATTTGGAATTATCTAAAAGTTATAATAATTATTTGGGGTCTTTAAAAAAATAGGAACAACTTTTTTCTTTTATTTAAATAAAATAAGTGACTTGAGAATACTTTCTTAAGGACCTATCCCTCCCCATAGAGAGTTAATAATAAGATACCTATGTACTTAGATTAGCTACACAAAGAGGGCACTTTATCTAAAAAAGTTTTTATCGATAACAAAATTCAGTCGTTGTATAGAACTAGTATTAGTTCCAAGTATACTCACTCACTAATTACTGCTCTCCAGCGCAGTTAGCGCCAATATGGCGATTTTCAAATCGGATCAAATAATTGGTAGCGATCGCCTGTCCAGCGTACTTGTATAATGGAGGTCAGTGGTTTCAGTGGACGCGCGGATCTCTTTGCTCCGTGCTCGTCTCTTGTCATAAATGTGCGGGGTGGGGGGGCGGCACGCGCCGAATTTCAGACTTTTAGTTGAACGCGGCGTCACCTTAAATCGCCTAGCGGCTGGTGTCAGCGATGTGTATGTATAACTTTTTTACACTTAATAATAGTAATGGGAAGGTCATCGGCTTGGTAATCGAAAATGAAACTGCAAATAAAAAATATTTCTCCTCTCATTTACGAACGAAATCTGAGGAGCGACGTCGCTGTCGACTGTCTAATAAATAGTATTTCGGACGATGTGTAGGTATTTGTCTGAAATGTTTAAATACATAGAAAAGTTTATGAATTAAAATGTTCTGTAAACAGCGAACTTAATCGCTGTCTGTAAAGAATTCTAATTTGATTTTTCGACTTTATAACTTATTTGGTCGATGCCACTGTA
This sequence comes from Mecyna flavalis, assembly GCA_949319885.1. Classification (NCBI taxonomy): domain Eukaryota; kingdom Metazoa; phylum Arthropoda; class Insecta; order Lepidoptera; family Crambidae; genus Mecyna; species Mecyna flavalis. The sequence continues at coordinate 18,395,778 of OX439426.1, forward strand.
ATTACAGCGTCTTTTATGTTGGTTGTAGACTTAGAAAGCTTAGAAATAATATGCAATATCTTGTTCTTATTTTATTTTTGCCCTAGCAGTAATACGAGGTAATTGACCTTTTGAGAAGGCTTTCAAAAGAGCAACCCTCAATGTTAGTCTTTTTATGATCTTATAATGAACTGAAGTGCAGGCTTAACGAGTTCCGTACAATGTTGTCATTTAAATAATTGTATGCGGATTCTTTTTTATTAAGCACCACGATATGTATGGACATTTTCGTTGGCATATCAGAGTCGTTGGTTTTCATTTACAATAAATGTTCATCGGCTCACCACCGTCTACTTAAAAACAAAAAAAAACTGTAACAGACTTTTGATCTGTGTGGAAATCTATAAGATTTACAGCCAGGCTAGTTTATTTTCTTTTCAGATGTAAATATGGCCTAGAAAAAGGTCCACTATCCGAAATAGTTGAAGTTAGGCTTGATCCCAAGAGACACAGAAATCCAACGTAGTCTATTCCATTTCTAAAAGTTTTGGAAAACCTTTTAAATCTACAGGGTTTTGTTGTTTATTTTTTATCATCATCATCATTTCCCTGCACTTATCCCACGCTAGGTAGGGTCGGCGCAACATGTTTTTTCCTTCCACACACTCCTATAAGCCGTCAATTCTACATTCACTCCTTTCATTTTCATATCATACTTCACGCAATCCATCCATCTCTTTTTCGTATATCCATTTTTTATATTTTAAATAAAAAAAAACAACGTATTTTTAGTAAATAATGCATTTCATACCCTAATTTCGTATACATGTTCCTTGGGAAATCCATTCCTCATATGTTTGTAATTTCTTTCTTTTATTCTAAAGCGCGTTTTTCACTTTTTATATTCACATAAAATAAATCTTTCGATAATGGTATAAATGATTTTGCTTGCATTTAAAGAAACGGGAAATGAATAAACCTATTCGCAATTTTTTTATTGTTGTTAGAGGCGTAGTGTTTCCACATTCACATTATAATCCCACATTACTTCTATGCTTTCTCTCAGTTGGCGTTGTTGTCAATATCCTTATTTGGAGGCGTACGTACAGACGATTTGCGTGGGCAGCGTGTGTTGCTTAACACGCGGAACCTGCGACTTCAAACGACGACTGACTCGTCATACTAGGAAGAGTACACAGTATGATATCTTCATACAAACGCACCGCGCGCGGATTGTATGACGTGTGCGCCATTAGTATCTATGCGTCGCCGCACGCACACTCAAACAAAATCTCCATGTTTGCACTGAGTAACGATTCGTGTTGCCGCTGTGACGTAATGACGTCACGCGACGCCACCAGCTCATCGCGGAGTCATCACCTTCGGGCTCAACCGCCAGCATTCGCCACCATTCGTCGCCACCTTCTGGCTCAGCCGCCACCATTCGTCACCACCTTTGGGCCCAGCCGCCTCCATTCGTCACCACCTTCGGGATTAACCGCCAGACGTCCCATCGATTAAGCACTCACTCGACTTCGCTTGACCGCTACGCCCGTGGAACCATTTTTTTTTTTTTTGCGATAGGGAATGCATTTACGCTCATCCCTAGCCACGGTGGTGGCTTAGGGGGGGGGGGGACTCTCGCAGAGTGCGGACTACCTACTAAACCCCATCGGGTCTCTCTGGGTCGCATTGGTAGCGCCTCCCGGTTCCAGGCACTAAGCCTATTGGCCGGGCAACGCCCGTGGACCCCTGCGCCGTCTTTTAGTTTCAGTATTCAACCTAGACAGTCTAACTCGCTCCTCCTCTCAGCTACAGGTTGAGATTTTGAGTGTGCCGCGGCGACACATTATGTAGACTATGGCACACACAAGGTGGTGTATGAAGGTAAACTACCGTGTTATCTTTTTACTATGGTCTCGTTGCATAAGGATATATGTGACGTTGCATACCGCCGGGAGCTTTTACTGACGAACAAATAAACATAATGCATAGTTTTGCTATGTGTGACTGACAAGTAGAATAGGACTTGTAACGCGAATGGGCTTGGTAACTTCATTGATAAACAGCTTTTAAAAATGTCGCAAAGGACCATGCAAAGGAGCGTCCCCACCCACCAACAGATTTCAAACGTATCTCTATTTATACCTCTTGCTATACTGATCTTTTTTTTGTATGACGACATCCGCCGTAGGAATGGGGATTTCACGCAAATCGAATTTGAATGTTGTATTTTTCAAGTATTTTTTTGACACAGTCAATTGTGAAAATAATGTGCAGGCGATCAAGAGTAACCCCCCTGGCCTAAATAAAAGTGTTCAATCAATATGTAATCTTAAAAAATATTTTACAGTCGAGTCTACTTGAAGCTAGACACTTACAGCGCAATTCGGAATCTTAGGCGTACGGCATAAGCACGGTTTTATTGTTTATGAATACCCCGTCATTTTTTGGATTAAAAATGGTTATTTGTCTTTATATGGAATGTCATAATAATATTGAAACTAGTGCCAAGTCTGTTGGTGGGTGGGGACAGGGCCCATACAACTTCTTGCGTTGTCCTTTAGATCTTTCAAAAGGCTTTTTCGTTTAAAGAAGCTAAAGATGAATAAATAAAAGAAAACTGGATAACTTCCCATTCTACATCGGATTTTCCGAAATTCACTGTAAAAAAAAATCGTTGCTATATTTTTTTATAAATCGCACACCCGGTAAAAAACAGTCATAACATAAAAACAGGCAAATCTGGTAGAGTCATTTTGTTACTTAATAATAAATTGAAGACTTAGTCGCACACCCGCCAAAAAACTGTCATACGTAGTGGCAAGCCTGGTCTTACTTTTTTCAGTAAAATAATATTTTTATAATCTCAGTTTTCGCAGTAAAATAATATTTTACTGCAAGGGGTGAGATTTGCCTGTTTTTGTGTTATGACAGTTTTTTACCGGGTGTGCGAAATATTCTGCTGGTTCGTGACCGTGGCCTATTCATTCCAGAACGAATTTTTGACTTGTATACTGGCCCGCACATTAATATTACCGAATCACCGCCAGCGTTACTAAGACTCAAGGAAATTTTAACGAAGACGGTAAAAAAAACTTATTTAGTAAATTATTTTCACAAATTGATGGTCTTGGTCAGTCATAACTTTGGCATTTTAATTAGATAGCAAATTAGTTATGAAAACTGTTTACAAAACACAGAATTAAACAGAAATTATTGAGAACATTTGTAGAAGCTCCATTTTTGTTAAGACGTCTAACATTATTCTTGACAAAAAATTATAGCGCGATAAAAAGTATTTAGGTTATTAGTTCTGTTTATGTGTTTTATGAAGTTTAACATCTTCATTATGATTATTCTTGAAACAAAGAAATTATATTGGCTAGCGCGAAAGTAGAACGACGTGCTTTTACACGTGGTCTAGTCCGTACAATACATTTTACAGTGCAAAAAACAAGTTTCCCGTCGTCAAAACAATATTAAGTTTAACTCTTTAGCATATTTTTTGTCAAGACATTGTATGCTAATTGTTGTTTCCTAAAAAGGTGCTACGACACGTGATTCTACTGCCAAATTAAAACCGGTTACTTTGCTTTGGGCTGAACAAATTACTATACATTCGAATTTTTTACTAACAGGCCGAAGTCATATATTGTGTTCGTACAAAGTGCATTCTTATGAATAAATATCATAATTAATGCAGTTTTTTGCATTAATTATGATATTTATTTGACAGTCGAAGCCGGACTCGGGTCTAAAAGTCATCTAAAGTCACACGTGATTGTAAAAAGTTCATGTTCTTTATAACTTAACTTTTTATTTTAACTCATATTATGTTATTTATTTGACAAATTATCTATTGTTTTGTTTGAGAAGTTGGTCTCGGATGCTACCCCCGCAGAATACGTAGGTACGTTTGTTTGTATGAACATGGTTGTTTACAATAGTCAATGTGTTTCTATGTATTTACTAAAACGATTTAAATGCGTTTATGAAGCCATTGTCTAGTTTCAACAGTACATTAACTACCTCAAATAGGTTTTTAATAGATTTTGAAATTCGACTATGTACCGTATATGGTATCAAGTATGTACAAAAGAAATTGCAGTTTTGGTCAACCTGTCGTCTGGATAATTTACATTTTGTTAGAAATGTAAATTATCCAGACGACAGGTAAAAAAAAAATCTATTTAGCTTTTCAAACCGTTTAGTCTTTATAAAATGATTTTAGAGCTAGTGTTAAGATTATTTACGAGGGAACGAGTAAACGTAAAGTGCTCGCATTATGTCTACCCACACACATCGTACATTTTAAATATTAGATATGTATTTATACTGGTGTTTGCACGTAACTTTGTTGCAGCGGAGGCGTCCTATCGAAAGCTCTATGGCTTCCTTATGGCGGCACCATTTATTTCCTAGTATGAACACGTGTATACGCCTGTTTTGATGGTGAAATGCGACCAATAATCAAACTACTCGTAGTATGTTATGCATGTATTGTTACATAGTATTTTGAATGAGAAAAATAATCGGTCTAATTTTCTATAATCTTAAAAAGCTGGCTGGTTTACCATTATGTTTGGAGAGTAAGTGAGAACTTACAACAACAACGGTGTATTAAAAATGTCGGAAGACATTTGTTTACAAAGTTTCCGAATCGGTTCCATTGACTAGAACTCGAGTTCTTTTTTATCTGACTGTACAAAACAGCTATTTATATCGCGGTGTCCGAATCGACAGTGAAAAAATATTAAAATTAAAAAGTGTCAATTCGGACACTGTGTCCGAATAAACTGTGTCCAAATCGACAGTTAGTCGCTTATAAGACAGACTAATTTTTGTTCATTCTTTTATACTATGTTATTTTTTATTGGTGTAAACTGAACGGTCCGTGAATCTACACATCACGGATCATGAATCTTACTTAGAGTTATATAAGAACCACCAACAAATAGTTACGTTTTATAGTTGGTCATAATAACTATAACAACAGTGTTGCTCTATGTTTACTACTATGGGAGCATGAAATGAGAAATTACACTTCTGACGTACTTAGTAATAAATAGTGTAATTAAATTATATTTAGATGTGTTTTTTTATTTATATCAAGTTATCTCTGTAAACCTATTCTGTCACGTCTATATTTGTATTCGTTTTAATGATAATAATGATAATTATAGGAATGTGTATAAATAAACTTGGAGCTTGCTGACTGACCTGAAATCAAGGCACAACGCCAAACTATTGGATTCAAATTTGTACAAGAGTACAATATGTGAGTGATGATTCGTGAAGATTTATGGCGGGATATAACAATTCTATAGAAAGTAAACTATCGCTTGATAACTACATTAACTTTAGTTTTCATTATGATGCGTACTCAAGCCACTAACTAGTATATTATATTGCCAATTATATTAATAAGTGAATTTGTTTGTTTCAGGTATGCAATATGTCTTTCGTGTCACGCTTTTTGTTAAAAGGTAAAATGGCTTCTACGAGGTAAGCTTGTAATCTTTCTTTATCAAGACTTCTGACTTGGTACGCTAATCCAGAGCAACATACAATTTACTGCCAATCGTAAAGAGCATTGTTTAATCGTCGACAGTGCCGTCCGAATGCTATAATTTCACGACAAAGTCTGAGTAAAGCCACGTGGCCGCTAGAAAACGTCTCCGATACCAAGAAATTCGCCCGTTCCAAAGAAATCGGGGTTTATTAGTCTCACGGACTCGTTTTATTTAATTGCAGCTTCCTGTCGCGTTTAGGACTCGAGTTACATAGTCTTTATGGACGTTGACACACATTTTCACCGAGGTTTATTCTTAGAAATAACTAAAAACGTGAAGCGTTTTTTTTACTGGTCGTGTTAATAACCTGTCGACGTAATTTTAGCGATGTACATGGTGCGTTGGTTGATCAAAGAGAGTACAGGCTGATTTTCAAAGTGACGGCATTACTAATTGGTCGGATTACGGTGTCTTTGTCGCGCGACTTTGCACGGCTGTCGCGCGACGCATACCGTGACGCGCGACGCTTCCAGCTTCGCGGAAACCTTTATGATGTCGCGGGGAACTCGTTTTCAATTACCGTCTCTCTAGCTTTTGGTTTGTTATGGTAATCAATTTCGCGTTTCTATGGTTGATATTGTGGAGTATTATCTGACGAAATTAGTTACCTACAATGTCTAAAAGCTTGACGAATGTTTATATTTGATGTTTCTCTAGAAATTGTAAGAGATTTTAAACAATACTTGTTATTTATAATACGGTTTAATCATGCAAAAAAATATAAAGCAGTCTATAAGTATGGGTGTTAATACCATTAAAATCAAAACGTTGATTCAACAACCGTAAAAAGCTTATTTAATTACCAAACTTAAAAAATTTTCAGAAATTCATATCAAATATGAAACGAACGACTCGAAGTGCCTGAAATACTAGACCAACGAGGAATACACATCGTATAGAAAAATTCCTTTTACTGGAGTTTGCGGAATCTGATACAATAATTTTCCTTATTGCGTTCCCTATTATATCGAATACACAAGTCGATTCGTATCAAACTGCGATGTTGACCTTTACGCATCCAAGAAATCGCATGACCAATTAACGCTACAATTAACATGTGGGTTATTCCTCAAGGAACTCCCGATATTTTCCTTTAAGTGGTTTTGGCGGGAATAGTGCTCTGTGACGAATGGTTTCTGTGAAACAATGCTTGTTATAATTTTCCCTTTGGCACGTCGCGTGCCGACTAATATTGGCCGGAATTAAAAATAATTTTAGCACTTCTCGCTCGTGTGTGCGGTTTAAAATTCACGTTCATTTCTGTTTCGAGTTGTTACTGTTTAGTGACAAGTTTCGGATGTCAAGGGTTTTTCGTTTCAGCCAGGTCGGCCTCAGATATTTTTTTCAAAGGTTTTTGACCTTTCGTTATCACGAAAGTCTGGCAAATATTGCGACAAACTTTGCTACATCATTATAAATCGTTAACATATTATTCAAAGAATCTCTTCTACGTGTATCACGTCTGTTCAATTTCTTACTACGAAAGGTGGTTACGTGTCTTATATTAACAGGTCAGGGCTTTCCGGGATCCAATTAATTGGACAGTTTAAGTCATTAATCCTCCACTCAAACTTTTCGCTTGTGGTAAGTGACCAATCTAAGTTGTACAACTTACGGTACTAGCTTCTTACGTAAAGCCTCCATTACTCGAGCTATTAAATAAACTATCTCAAAGACCGATTTCTACATTAGTAAATCGATTAATCGGAAATTGCTTGCTCTTAATCTTTATCTCTGATCGTATTAATATCACCTGTTTCTGAGTTATGAACCATGAAAAGTATTTTATACAAAATAGTCTTTATGTTTTGCCTTCCGTTTCCACTTCTTGCATTACTAATAATAATTCTTTATTTAGTTACATATGTAATTAATTCTTAATCTTCCAATTTTGTTGTAATCAATTCTAGGGGCCTTCATCAATAATAATATTAAGTGCTAAAACATACCTATCCGTAGCTAGGTGACTACCAGTGCCTCTAAAATACTGTTTTCTGTTCTAATGATCTGATCACGGAACACGATTGTTGTAAAGCAATCAAAACAATAAATAATATGAAGGCAATATCCAAAGCGATCTTAGGAATCACAAAGTTATAAGATATTTCAAAGTTGTACATTATACGCACAAATAAATGTCACTAATGTTTTCAATCATACACAATTAGTAATGATTTAAGACAGCTGGCTCTTAGTCATTCGTTTGAAATAGCATGGCATCTAACAAGATTGTTAGCAGCGCAAACGTCACATAATGCTGAAATGTCAATGAGCGCTCATGATGAGACGGTAATAGACGACAGGCAGACCGAGTGACAGGACACGCGATGTATAAGATACGAAGACGCGAATTAACAAAACGCGGAGACACTCATCGGCTGCATTTATCTACGACAATGGTCAAACTTAGTCATCTGTTTGAGCCGGCGCGGCAACTGCGCACTGTAACTAATGATCACTCGGTCCAGACTATTGCAAGACTTGCAGTATGATTAATAGTCAAAGAACACAATCTTCTATTCTCGATGTTACATTTCATATTTTTCTTTCATATTTTGCGATGACAGAAAGAATTTTGTTTCTGAATTGCTCGGGAGTTGCTTCTGAATTTATTGACTGTATTAGTTTGTTAATATTTATACACTTCGTTACTTGAACTGTTTTAGTTCAGTTGTTTATACCTAAAACACATGTTTTTTATTCATTTTGTTGTCGGTTATTTGGTACTAAAGCTAGTTCGGAAAAAACCCTTTTCAAACTTAAAAAAACTCTGCGTAAATGTCTGTAGACCTGCTACGGAGTAGATCTTTAAAAAAATACATTTATGTATTTAATTCAGCAACAAACTTAACATTTACATCTGATAGTGCTTCTATTTGCATATTAAATTGTATAAAAGTCCGTTCATAGTTGATATATGTGTCAAAATCTTATCTCGATATTTCACAAGAGTGGGATGCAATGCAATGCAGGCATGAGAACACTACCAGAAACAATGTGTTGACATAAAGCGCTCAAGATTACCCAAAGCTAGTCAGACACGACGGGGTATATCTGGCTCAAGGTCAATCACCTCACATCAGAGGCTCATGGATTATCTCGCACCACGATTTTCGTTGAAGCGCAACACTTCTCAGAACGCTAACTTAGTGCATTGTTTTTCTATAATGGATGCGGTGGTCACGTGAACGGTGGCGTGAGAAGATCGCCCACAGTCGGCTGGTAGGCTCCCACGGGCGTTCCCCGCGCCCTTGGTATCTGCGTGTGTGTTGGAATTCGCTTGTGTTCGAATATTTACCTTCTACTGAATCAGCTGAGATTAGATTATACAGAATTGTACGGTGTGCTTTACAGTGATTGAATTCCAAGCCGCCTCGACGATGGTGATGCAAATCGATTTGACAGGGTTTCATCTGAAAGTCTTCTTTCGTGGTGAAAGGGAAAATGAAATTTCGGAGATATTTCTTGAACCGAATAAATGCAGTGACTCTCGAAGACCAGTAGCCAAATCAATTAAATTGCTTTTTCAAAACTGTACTTCTAAAAATCGGCGTTTATCAAATGTTTGAGATAGGCAAGAAACAAGTTCATTACATTCCTTAATTTTTTTTTGTACAAAACAAATTTCAATATCAATACCTGTATCAAGACTTATCAGATCTAAATTTAGCCAACATACCTACATGCGACTCTTTTAAAATAATAGATTACAATTCATATTAATGCACTTGACATTTTGATATTTCGTAATCAGATACGATTTGCGATGACTGATAGTGCTGACCTATCAGTTCTTTATCGCATTCTTTCCCATAATGTGTACTTTCGTGACTGCAACGTAGTATGCACTTGATATTTTCTACTTGTAGTACTCTAGCGTTCGTTTAAAATCACAAATCATCAAGTACAAAAGTGACAAAATTGCAAAAGTAAATAACATTTATTGGTAAGACTCTCAGTTCTGGAAACTCGAAGGACATGGTGGAACACACGCCATAGATCTGGTTGGTTATAGAACAGTCTGAATACCATTGCTTCATCTGAAATAAGCTTCCGACGTGTTGCCGGTAATAAGGTTTATTCCTGTATTGCTCGATTCTTATATTCTAGTGTCTTTAACGGAATGGACAAAGGCCACAGAAAATAAATAAATCAATAACCATTCAAGGTATCGTGTTTTCGGAGTACATCAATGTATTCAATTACGCAATAAATTCACTTTCACGTTACACGAATACAATCATCAAACGTCAACGGAGCAAATTGTTGAAATTGTATATGGAAACTTGGTAGTAAAATTGTCAAGTCACCTCTGGACTGGTGTGCCGCAATTGAGAACACGCTCGCTCGTAATGAGAATAATGATGGAAGCTTGCGCCATAGATCAGGGCGGCACGGCGCGTGCGCAGGCTGCCGATAGCGGGAAATCGCCGATACTTGCGTAAATACGGCAGCTGCTCGCTAGATTAGATTCGATCATTTTGAAGCATGGACACTTGCAGTCTTAATACAATTTTCTATTGAAGTACATAGTTAAGTAGAGCAGTTCATTTTATTTATATAATATTGAGGTAGGTTGATGCGAGTAATTTGAAGACAGTTGTGATATTTCTAGGTAAACTTGTAATACAAGGAATAGCTTGCTAAGGTTTGCAAGCTTTTCTTGGAGTACCTATTACCTATTAGTATTATAAAATGGTTTCTTATTACATGTAATTTCGCATGCCAAATAAGCAAAGTTCAGGGTCACACAGTATGGTAGGTTCATATATTTGAGGCTTTTTTTACTTTTTTTGTGATTTTTACTGAGTCAGAGCATAGGTTAGAGAATGACAAATCCTTCGAAGGTAATTAAGTATGATGAAATAACAGTTTAGAATAACTTTGTTACCGCAGTTACCCTTAACTTACTTTAATTAGGTTAGGCTTGAAACTAGGATGAACACGCGTCTCTTGGGAAGGCTCGTCTCGTCGAGTTATCTTAACTTCTTGTATTCAAATTAAATTGGCCATTATCTTGAAAATTTGAAACAATCAGCACATTATATTTAATACGAGTGATTTTGAGTGTGACACCAAGCTAGAAATATATACATTAAACATAAGTAGGATTTGAAAATGCCAAAAAATAATACGACGAAACATGCCTTTATACAACTAAAAATATCTTTAAGTTTTAAAGTTTCTGGAAATTAATAACATTCCACCTCTCTCTCCACAATGCATCTTAATTTTTCGCACACAATTTGGCCACGTAACATGGGCTTTAACCACTCAATCCCGAACCGGCACTCGGGTGCCGCGTAACAATAGATTTTCTATTGTGTCTGGTAATCCGGGGCTTGAAAGATTAAAGCAGAGAAAAACATTACACGTATGATAAAATAAGTGAACCGATATAATATAGGATCACCATAAACAACGCTAAACGCTTAACAACATACAGGATACCGCACGTTGGTGCGATAAATACTTCATAGAATATCAACTGGGTCATATTGCATCAATAGAACGATGCACGCAAACGTTAGACACCATGGCTGGCTGATTGCGAATGCAACTTTGTAATTTTCTCGCATCACGAACAGTCAATACAAGTAGTATCATTAGACGTGTACACACATTTGCAGAAATATTTGAACGAGGTGTTCTATAAGGGATTTCTGTTTACAAATTAATTCTGCGACCTGGCAATTAAAGAATGAACTATGTAATTATATTATTAAACAACTCCTTGGTACTGTGGTATTTAATGAGTGAATTATACCAAGTGAATTGTTCCAATTTGAATGGAACTTGTACAAAAAGATTTTCATCCTATTTTATTTTGATGTATTATGCATTAACTCTCAAAAAGGTTTTATTTTATAAGCAACCTTTCTTTTATATAATTACCTGCAGAAATTCCGGCTTGCTAAACGAAATGTTAGGGCAGAAAGTCTTTCATACTCTTATCATCAGATCGCATGTACATAATAGGTACTATCCAAACCTGTATAAAATAAAAAACAAGTTATTGCGAATTACTCAATTTTTTGTAAGATATTTTGCACTTTTTTAGGGGATATTGCTGAAAACTTCATTACAAACCGTTGAATATGCATGACGAATTTGAATAATCTTTTAAAAAACAAAGTGTTGATTTCTACAATACGATATTTCCTTCCAAGTTCTCTACTTATACTTATCAGTTGGTTACTTCTTTGCCGACATCTAATCGCAATTAAATGTACCCGGAAGGAACAATAATTATTAAGTGCATCATCGAAATCCCTTGCATAATGTTTCCCATTGCATGTTTTAATTAAGTAGCTCTTCGTATTTATGCATACATATAATTATGCGTTTGTTTTCACAAAGTTACCTAGTCTATCCTGACCATACTATTTCCTGTTTGTACACAATAATTTAAAATACATGAGCAATTATTACGATTTACGAATATAAACAAACCACTTAGCTTAGATATTTATTCTTTTATTTTACCGATTTTCTAAATTGTCCTATAAAACACATTAGAAGTGCAACTAATTGCGGTGACTAACTTACAGTATATTTGTATCTGTCTGAACTTCTTGGAAATCAACCAGGACTCGGTCGGGAAGCCGGGAATGATCTTCTTAGAACTGAAACGAGTTGTTGTCGTCCTTCACGTTCGACAAAAAGATCATCGCAAGACACGATGACAGCCAGTGGTTAACTTTACGACGTACCGCGTAATTAATTGCGGTTAAACTCACAATGTATGAGTTAGCAGTTGAATACGAAGAAGATGAGCCGGCAATTAAGAGACGATCAGGAACATCGGACAGTGTAATTGTCACATTAGCGTACTAAGTCGTTTTGAAACAGCGATAGATCGTCGAACCGCGAGGGTCGTCGTACCCGATGCTCGAGAAGAAATTCAATACGGCTGATGTCAGCCAAGACCATCGAATATTGGGTTTAAGCAGGTCAGATGTTAGAGCTTCATTAGACGAATTCCGGCCACCACTTGTATCGGTTGCAAAAAGTGTTTTGCGTCATTTCGCTGTGACTCGAGCGATGGTGGGAGAGCTTTTTTTCACGATCACTTGTCGGAACGCCCGTGTCCGTCGGTCCGTCACGCGGACGTTGACCGTGGTTCTACTATTTAGGGTGTTCGTTTCTACGCGAACACTTTTAACCACATGCCCGTACATTTGAGTAGGTAACTGTTTCGCTTCCACGTCGTCTTTTATCTGTACTCTTCATTGTTTTACATCTTTGAGAAATGTGAGTACCTTGATATCTAGATTTACTGAATAAAGTCGAAAGTAGTATGCGTCCACACGTGTTTATATATTTTCGGATGACAAATAGTCTGTCGGCGAGATTGCTTCAGTTCTAAAGTTTACCCGAAACTTTCGGCCAAGTCTGTGCGTGCCAAAGTTTTGGACAATCCGATGAGCCATTATACGAACTTTTTCACTTTTTCAGATGAGATTATCTGAAGCATGCGGTTTAGTGACATCGGGAAATTAATTTCCTTATTGTAACATTTATTTTGTCAGTCCAGTAATAAATCAAATCACTTCAACAAAATAATTTTAAGTCTTTTGTCCTTCTTTCTAAAAATACTTTTCAATTTCCCTAAATAATTTGTTTACATTTCTTACATCGAACTTTACATCTTAAAGTACTACTGCTGATAACTCTTTTCTCCATGTCTTGTAATGGGTATGGGTTACGTGGTCGCATTGGGCATAGTATGTAAATGAAGGTGTGTAGGCTGTGCGTGATGGCTGTATTATGTATAGATAGCATGGTGAGCGGATATCGGGCGGGCGGCGCGCACGCCGCGGAGCGCGCCCAGTCAGAGTGCCGCCGCGCCGCCAGACGCACGCGCGATTTGCACGTGCAGCCCATACGTACACAAACTACTTCTTGACTGAACTCTACCTCTAAACCCATCATTTCCCTTATTATTATTATAGAACGATGTCCGTCTGCATGTATCTCGTATGCCCGTGGTTCTTTCTCGTGATGTACCTTGGTTTCCTGATGCTGGACGTGTGAGAGTAGTGGTCGGAGGACGTGCCTTAGCGTGCGAGCGCACCGCGCAGACGCGGCGTCGCGATCGATAGCCGGCGAGCGGTCGGCGGGTGCCGTCCGCGGACTGTGTGTGTCGGCGGCGTTGGAGAGCGCGCGGCGCGAGCTGACACGCGGGAGTTGGCGCGCGGCGTCGACGGCGCTCCCGGCGCTGGTGTTATGCGGGGCGGGTGCCGCCGGGACTGGTAGCCAGGTCAGCGGGCCGTCACGATCGCTCCCCACGCGTCGGGCACGCGGCCGCGCGGCGCGCCCGCGATGAGCGCGGCCACGCCGGAGGTGCGCGGCGTCCCAGCCGACGCCACCTCACCGGCCGTCGCGCTGCCCAGGATCAAACCAGACCTCGGACTTAATGACGCGACCCTATTCGCTGTCTACTGCTTCATTAAAAATTTCATTGGGTAAGTAGTGTAGTTCGTGTGATTTAACAGTGATGGCGGAGACGCAATGCAGAATTTTGGCGTAGACGTTGTAAGAAAGAGGTCGTTCGGTCTCGCAATTGATTCGAAACATCGTAAGATATAATTCCAGGCCCATACCGCACGCCTCTCTAACATCGATCCCTAATAACTCCAAGATGGCTTCTAGTGAAATTCGTTGACAAGAATTCTAATGCTTGACTCTTTTGACGATATTTTTCTGGTCATGAGAATTTGCAGATGACGGAAAATACTTTCTTTTAATGGAACACAAAAAGAAAAACGTCAATAGAAGAGTCGTCTTTAACTCGTCATTATGATATGACGCGTATCATTGCTTGTATCGATTAAATTATGATTGAAATACTTATTTTAATATCAGTTATAAATAACATACAATTGAAGTCTTCGTGATTATGACATCGAAATGGCAAGGTCATTCTATAATTAAAATGTATTTTATTTTTATTTTTAACTTTACAACTTGCTTTTCGATCAGTCAAGGAGAGACAGTGTTGTAATCCAAGGTACATTTCATATTATCAAGTTATGAAGATCACAACCACAACGTGTTTAATATTTATGAAATAAATAGCCATAAATTTAGATATTGCGCCAACGACTGCTGATATTATGTTTATTTTACAGAACAATAGGTAAAACCTTCAATGAAGGAATTGTTTGAAATTATATCGCTACTCTACAATTGTTTTGTGTTGTGTATTATTTACATGTGCCTAATTGTTTTCGGACATTCTAGGTTCTTAAAGACTTTAAAGCTTTAAGATGATTTTCGAGTTCTTTGCCTAATAACGCCATAGCAACTAACATTATACAGCCTCTTAAATTACGCTGCTGTTTATTCACACCTACAGTTTACCAATGAATCGATACCTTGACCCTATCTTAATAGTCTTCAAAACAACATCGTGTTTACTCGATTTGTTATCAATACATATGTGAAGTAGGTATAACAAATAACTGATATTTGTAGTATCGCGTTAACCTAAAACTCCGTTTAACCTTGTTGAACAGACCACCTCAAACCCACGCCTATGTTTACCTTTTTTATCGTATTAGAACTCTCCAGAAACCGATAAATAACAACGCGCCATGAGCTGATTGCAAGAACCATGTGCACTTCACAAAAAAATACGTTTATAACTAAATAAAACGATGAAACGACCGAACCGAAATTAAATGTCCTACACCTTTTTGCACTCTATCTTGTCTTGAGGAAGCCTAAAAATAAAGCACATATTGTATTTTCGGTTGCTTCAGTTAACGCTATTTAATTGATTCCTTAACCCATTTTAAATAAAGTACATATTTGCTTTTTCGCAAAAACAATTTGTAACGAGGTCGTATTTGGACAAGATGCGTAACATATTTATAATGATTCTGACAATGATTCTGAGGTCGTAACAGCAATTTTGGTGAAGCTTTTGATGCCCCTTTGTTTGCTCGTCACGTATGATACAGACAACATTATTCCGGGTCGTTGCAACTCTTTACTAAAGGATTAATTTTCGCGGAACGTCAACTCTCTTGAAGGAGAAAACACATTTTGACAGGACTAACATCAAAGTTTCATAATGTACATTTATAATCGACGTTACGACGTAAACAAATCATGATACGAGAGATACACGAACCAAGTCCATTATGTTAATACGGTTCAGTTATAAATGCTAGTAATTAATTTTAAGCAATAATAGCAAATGACCACTTGCGCGTCTTTGATCAAACGGATGTGTGCAAACAAACAAAATGGAGATCATTCATTTTAGGCTTCAAAGTCGAAAGGGTCACCCTCGAATGCTTCGATTCTTGATGTCGATATCAGAAACCTATTTGGTTTACCTTCTGTGACTTTGCTCACCACTTGTTTTACGGTATCCCTCAACAAATTCTATATAATGCTTAAAACCCTTATAGACAAAAAGACGTGTCCGGACCAATAGTGAGTGTGTAAATGTTATATGCGAACGAGTATGTATTTTTTAGATTCAAAACGTTACAATTAGCCTTAAAATTGTTATGCAAAATATATCCAGGAGTGGCGAAATAGGTTCTTAATACATATATTGTTAGTAACAGTCATCATATAAGCGAATGCAAAGCGCTGATTGCAATGTAAAATACAATACCTTCGCCGTTGCATAAGTCACTTGTAATTAGTGGACCAGCAAATAGCAATGATAAAGGGCCAAGCGTTACTCGCACTGAAGTTCGTTAAGAGAAAGTTTTCGTTTAGAAAGTCCGCTTTGTTTTGTTTTGTTTACAGCTGTAACTGTCCTCACCGAAGATAATCCTAAGTCAGGACACGTGAGATTATAAATTATGACTTGCGTCTGCTCTGGTAGACGTTGCTAATGTTGCTATCTCGTTGACGGAGGTGATATTTAAATTATCTAAAAGATATTACAAAAATTGGAACACGATGATACGATGACACCGATCTTATATATAGAGTCTACTCTAATTAGATAAGATGCTTGAGATTAAGTGTTTTTTTCAGTCTCTGGTTAAAATTTATTATTTCTACCTTGAGTTTTGTACCATACATCACCCATTCAATATGTAACATAAAGGGTCGTGAATTTTAATACGTTATATAACTTGCACAAAATGTCACATTAACCACATATGAACACTGTATAATAAACGAATGAATACAAATAAACGAGCAATATTTTGCAATTGAAATTATATTGAAATCACACTTCCTTTATTTATAGGGTCGTAAATGTATATTTATGTTGGTAACATTTGTTTTTGAATGCTGCTTTGGGTTTAAATATGCTATAATATCAGTTTGATCTGCCCTAAAATTGATATTTTAATTGTGTGCATAAAATTGTGCATTAGTTGAATCACAATATAATAGAATCGAAAATAGATTGTAATTATCAAAATATACAGGTACTCAGTATCGAGCAATGCTCACCTATCCTTCCACAAATGCGCTCACAATTAACAGTACGTTTCCATTTTGCCAATCTAAACATATTGACGTTCTATTTGCAGGCTTCATAATCGAGTGCATTGAAACGATGCACGTGTTTGCGGTTGCTATGAAATTTGCCCATACCTCTGTTGCCACTTGTGTTTACGTGTACAATACCCCTGCTGATAGGACTCATTTCATCGTTGAGATTGTTTCTTTACCCGCCTACTTAGTCTGGTGTTTACGGATGATTTGCCCGTTCATTTTAAATGCGAATTGTTGCTTTGTTGCACTGGGCATCATCACTTTCACAAGAAGAAAAGGGAAAGTTTGTGGTGCCCGGCCCGTTCCCTTGCGGTCAGCTTAGCTCGGGCTATCGGCCGGCGCTAATTCCTCTTGTTTATTTCATTTCACACTAATGGCTGCACACTAATCTCTGTCGATTTCACTGAATCCCCTGTAATTTTACTAAATTTAATATTACAATCGCGGTACCATGAATCCATCCCGGCCTTATTTTTATATCTGTAAAAGAAAATTTCGCAAATAGTTATTATGCAACATTAGTAACGAGTGTCTTTGTGGTGACTTACGTAAGAAATGTAGATTGCATCGACAGCACATTTGGTTTATCTTTAAATCAATCTCTTCAGGAGATCTTATGCGTAAACACTTGTCAATTCGTTTTATCAATTTTGCCTAATATACGTGAACCACATGCTTTAATGTGACATCTGATTGTAATTTTGTTATTACTATAACTCATTACCTATGTTGCGGTTTCTAAACATTGTCGCCACCTATTTTAATTTTTTTCCTTATTTGGTCTTGACATTCACTGTGCTATTATTGTTGAATATGCATTCGTCATAATACTGTAAATTATTAAATGTCATAGTGCATATTTAAGTAGAGTCAAAAAACATATTTTACACGTATTTAGTATATTTTTAATAGAAATCGAGTAATATAAAGGTTTTTTAAGCACCTGTTATTTGCCGAATGCTAAAAATAGTTTACTTTACTTTTTTTCCACACATCCTGCTTTCCTTTGTGTCTCGCTCACGAATGACCTCATTACCTTTTTGTTCATGTCTTAATTTATGATTTTGTAAATATTATTCGCTTCAAAGTAGTTCTTCAGAACATTAAACTGACATCCTTTAATGATCCTTTGCAAGATAATTTCAATTTTCTTAACTGAATCCTCTACTTTCCAACTAATTAGTTAATGACAAAATCTTTTAAAATACCTTCTTTTTCTTTTGAACTCCATTTTACCTTATTTCCGCTGCAACATTTTACGAAACATGAAAACAATATTAACTAAGTCGTCCACTTGTTCCAAGTCCTGTCTTTTTTTTTTTCATTTCATCGAAGTAAAGTTTCGATGGCCACTTGCTACTGTCATATCAGGAATATTTATAGTGTTACCCTGTTCTATTAACGTCTAATTAGTATAGCTAAGCAATGCAATGTAATCTTCATGATAAGTTGCACTAATTGAACATACCGTCGTACATTATTTCTGTCGATCAGCTGTCGGGCGGCGCACCGATGCGTTTTGATATGAAAGAAGATAGTGCGTGCTCGTACCAACGTTACAATCCTACGTAACATTAAGTTATTACATAATAGGCATTAGAAGTACTGTATTCAGATTCTGCCGAATGTACTACGCAGTGCATGCGTTATATCATTTTATTTGTATCATTAGATTCCATAACAGGGCAGGTTTTTTGAAACGGATAATTTTGTTCGCGTCTGTTCTGCTATCGTGTCATACTGGTGTGCCGTTGCGTGTATCGAGACGACAATGCTGCATTGTTTGTTAGACATATTTCAAATTTTTAAAAATCAGGAATAGAAATAAGGATTTTAATTTTATATAACAGCATGGCTGGCTATTAGATAGGCTGGGTTGATTTACAAGGTGATACAAATGGGTATACGTGTTTTATTAAGGATATTAAATAGGCGAAATAGAACATGATAAACAAAGGGTCATTTAACGACCCTCTGACATGCAAGCAACTGCCGATGTTTTCACCGAACTATGACTCACGCCCAAATAAGCAACCAAAGTTAGTTCCGTACTATAAAACAACTCCATAAAGTTAAAAACAAGAAGAAAAAGATAACATTTAATGGTGAGAAAACGTGCGTATCGCCACTTACGCAACGATTCTTCTATCTGCACTGATGTGCATACGTAAACCTGTTGCGTGTTACTTGTTGCACTTACTTTTATAACTGTAGCGTCGAAGTCCGCTGTCATTAGCATTCTCCGGACGGTGAACTGACGGAAAAAATACGGATAGACGATGGAGAGATCACGCGTGATGTGCGAGCGATTAGCGGCGGATCTCATCTCGCATATTGATTGACGCCTTGACGTGCTACCATGGCGCCACCCTACAAACCTCCCCTTTCATGCAAGGACGTCGGGAATAGGGACGCGCGCACACTCACTACGCTGTATTCCTTCCCCCAGTTTGTACACATCCACTGCGCAGGGAGGACGCACTCCGTCGAAGTTGCGCGACAGAACCGCGGAAACGTTCAAAACTGCTATTCCTGAATCAAAAACTACGCCAGGTGAACTGGAGTCCAACTTGGAACATCATCTGTGAGTATAAAACTGTAATTGTTGGTGCGTCGGCGGTCCTAACCTAAGTAGGTCACGCTTCCGCGTCCTCTGCCGAATAGGGTTTTTATTTATGAATGGGTGTGTTGTTTTTCCGCGTCAGTTTGGCTCCTTCTACAATTTTCCCTTTCTAGTTTCGTCCTATTTGCACATGTACGGAATAAATATTTCACCAGGGACCGTCCGTTCCGGTACGTTAAACAGTGGCAGTATAATTTAACTTACTTTCAAAGCATATGCACCATTAGATATATCAGGCGATTAAATACCCTTCGTTATTGATTTTCTCATTGGAAACAAATGCATTGTGTAGTAACGTGTGGGGAATTGTTCGCTTGTAATAACCTTAGGTTCATCGTATGCATTTGTATCAAAAGAAATGTGTTGTTGTGAAGTACTTTGTATCGTGTTGCGTGTACAAGAATATTGTTTCTTTGTTTAGCACGAGACAGGACACACTTTTTTAAATCTGTAAATTACTTTTTTACCTAATAATAAAACAGACGTCCAGACGGACACCGATCTAGATAATGCATCTGCAAGCGCGGCCGTTTTTAAATGGAAAGTTGCATATTTAATGCGTTTGAATAATCGCGACTGCACTTTAGCACGGAAGTCGAGAGTTGGCTGACACTTCCTCCACAGTTCGCGATTGTGTTAAAGTAGGAAGCATTAGTGCGTTTGTTGATTACGCTCCGATAATCTCGATCTAATCTCATTCCTCCTCGCAGAGAAAGTGCGCTATCAGGGGACACCTGGGCTTAGCTCAATCATCGGCTACGTTACAGCCGTTTAACTAATGCACAATAATTATACAACGTCTCTCTATTCGTTGTACGTATCGCAACCTTGTTTCCAAAGAATCGCACGTAATGTTCTTTACTGTTACGAAAAGTCTTATCGAACGTTCGCATCTTAACAAAACAACTGCAATCAACGAAATAATAGTATTTATAATTCAATACCAAATTTTACGACTGCAATATAGGGAACCGCATTTATTGCCCAAAACATGGTCGCTTTGAGATTCGAGATCGGGATTCCTTGAACGCCTTTTCTTGACTTTTGTTTTAAGCACCGTTTTGAAACTTTGATTTTGTTCAGGTCAAAGGAAATATTTCAATGAATTCATTCTTATTTCATTCCGTTAGCGTGAATGGAGAAACAAAAATATTTACGCAGCAAGCTGTATCTATTAGTATATCCGTAATAGTGCAGTGCTTCTGGTTCACGTTAAATCAGCCCCGTTCAACCGACGCTCTTGTTTGCGTTCACGGTAATTTCGGTTCTGCCGCGCGCACCGCGATGCGCCGCCCGCCGGGCGCACTTCCTGCCGTCAGGTGCTATATCCTCCTCTCCGTGAACCGCACACAATTCACGTTCAAAGTCGCATATTTCAAATATCCCACTGCGGTCGTTTTTAGCTTGGTCAAGCAAACTTCCAAGGTCGTCGACTCATATTCTTCAAAATTTCATGTCGCCCTGTCTCATTATACCGTCCTCACCTACCTTGTTAGTCCACAAACTGCAACGCGTCGAGTCCTTGGTCCAATTCGACGTCGGAAGCTCGAGAGCGTCCCATTTAGCTCATCTCCTCGTCTGAACCGGAACAATGCTCGCATGACCCCGTTCCCTCCCACTATTATCGTGATCCACTGAAGTCGACCTACATCGACCATTGTTTGTTTCTCTTAATTACTTATGTTATTTCGTCCGAAAACCCGTTTAGATCGACCTTGCCCCTGAATAATTACACCTTCGATAAATCGAAAGTTGGTTATCGCGAGTTATTATGAAGCGCGTCTTATGCGAGCCTGCGTATCATGCGTGATCTGTGTTCTAGCCTAAATATAAACACGAAATTTGTTCTGTCTCGCATACACCACCTTGCGCACTCATCGGGCACTTATAAAAAGCTGTAGCGAGGTCAAAGCGTCGTACGCGCGAACAGTGCGGATCCCGCACGCGGCCCGCGACGACGCCCGCGTCGATATCGATGTTTTATTTATTATCACGTGCAGCAGTGACGTCGCTCATCGATGCAACCGCCGAGCCAATGGCTCTTGGCAAGTCGGCGGCGGTTGACTGAGGTGTGCTGTTCATAAGTGTGCGTGGCGCGGCGAGGTCCGGTCGTGTCCGCATGGTGCAGACGTTGATGGCCGAGCTGCGGGTGCTCATAGGGAAGCGGGCGCCGCCGGTGGGGGCCCCGCCCCTGGCGGCGCCGCCCCCCTCTCAGCACCACTACACCCGCAGGGACCTCAAGGCAAATCTACACAGGCATATGAGTATAGTCTTAGACAGGTCAGTTGGGCTGTGCTTGCGGTTCTGAACTCACGAATACACATTGTTTACTTTTTTTTTTGCGCGCTATACAGGCCGAAATAGATGTGTGTTTACATGATGCGCCAGGAAGAGATCTGCTTTAAATTTTCAAATAACAAAGCATTCGCGATTATATTTTATCTTTGGACAGTACATTTCTAGAACAGAAAACGTACCTAATAATTCTAAGAACACGAGCAAGAGATACGCGACATACATAGTTAAACTCTGTAAATTGGCAATCAACTTTCAGTCACGAATGTCAAGGCTGCAATTGGCCAACCAAGTTTTTGCTACAACGAACTAACGTCAGACAAGAGCTGAATCTTTGCCGCCAGCTACCATCTTAAAACATTAAAATAATAACTGTAATCTACAAGTCTAAACGTAAACTCCTAACATCCTCGTATTATAATTAAAGATATACCAAACAGAAATCATCAGCTGGAACTCAACGTAATAAATGTAATTTAGTCATTTATTTTAAATTTCATAATGCGTAACCTATGAAACATTAGAATTCCAAGGTCGTTCTTTAGTTTTATTACTAAAAACAGTAATTTGTTGTACTTATGAAGCACGTTTCGAGACAGAATAATCGCCGGTGCTTTGTATTTCAAAATGGACGTTACAAAACTACTATCTTTACGTAAATCAACAGTTACAGTATGCAAAAGATTCCTTGATTATTCGTATTTCGAAACTTATTGTTAGATATTTTCTCTAGTCATCATTTTCCGACCGCTTTGTCTAGATATGATCGGCTTAAACCATGATTCATGATTTGGCAAGTAATGTTTATTACATTGGAACAACTGGCACTAGACCTCTGTAGCCCTCGGGGTAAGCAGGCCAACTGGATCATGGTTAAACAATAAACAGGCAATCATTCGATTGAAGGAATTTCCTAATAATACTCACTATCACTAAGACACTGGTAAATGCACATAAAGAGTTAACTGCACGTTGTGATTCGGAAAGTCGGAGTGTAAAGCGCTTTTAAAACTAAACTATTACTACACAGAAAACCAATAGACATGACACATGATCCATCGATATGACAAAAGCCGTCCCATCTGTGAGATGTTGTAGAACAACAGGTTGGGTGAATATGACGTCAATTGAATATTTACCACAGGAAAGGAAATTGCTGCACCATTGCAATCATGTACAATCAACTGGTTTGTAAGTTGCAAATGTAAATTGCTTTACAATTTTAAGGAAAATTATTTCATTACATTTCTTTGAAAAATGTAGATGTAACAAGACTGTAGTCAGGTCATGATAATGGAATGACAAGTACATTAAAAAAAAATTCGTGTCTGAAATTCGTCTGCAAGAAGTCAATCTTTAATAAAATATACAGGTACTCGTGCACAACACAGCATGATAATTATAGGATTGAATTTTAGTAAATAATCTACATTTTGTTGCTCAAATGTTGTCGTCAGAACTTTTAGAAAAAGAGACTCATCTATATAATTAGTAACATTACTCTCACAAAGAAAAAGCCGATAACAAAAAACATTACCATAACAACAATTTTATACAAAGACTCATTTTGTATTGTATTAATTTAATGAAACGCGAAACTTCTCTTGTAAACCGTTCAGAAATTCTTGGGTTTACTCATCACACTGTATGGCTATCCGTGTAACCTTTGTTACATGCGGCTGACTTTGATTGTTAACATCTCGGGTATATAGGATTGGAATCCTGACAAAGGTCTCGAAGGGATCGTCCATTAATTAATTACGGAAACCTCGACTATAAATTATCTGCTTACATATCCTTTTCTCCGCTGTTGCTTTTCTTCCTTTTCTGAAGTATACAATGGTGTAAGATTTATCACTTCAAATAGATTACTCTTAAACTAGGGACCGGGAAAACTTTTTTAATTAGCACCAAAGAAACGAAAGAAATTTCAAGAGTTTTTATCTTGAAACTGAACATTGTTGAAAGAAAAAAGAGAAAAATGTGAGCAATGGTTGTCCATTACTCACTCTTTTTCTCTTTCTGACAAATGTCAACAGTTACAACATAAACAATAACAAAAAAACACGGATAAAACAAGTCTTAAGTTGAAATATAGGTAATTCAAAGAATTTGAAGAAGTAAAATTAAAAAGTAAGTGCAAAAGTGGACTTGGTGTTTAAAATAGCTCATTTTTAATTTACCTGCGTAAATGTAGAAACATCAATGAAATATCCAAGAAAAAAAAAGTTACTTAAGCAAGGCACATAAAGACACATCTACAAGTAAACACGGTGTTACGACAATGAAAATATTTTCTGAGCGAGAGAAAATGTCTTTTTGAAGGCCATCAACATCTTTACGGTGGAGATCTGTTAGCACCTATTTGTTACGCAAACATTGCCTTTACTTAGTACACACACAAAATCTATGGAAATTTACCTCTCAACAATGAACCAGCTAGCTTCACGATTACCTGTTAAAAATATCTGATTTTCTGATTATGGTCTAGTGATAGGTTCCATATTTTAAACGGATAGTTATGATGACTGGCAAAAAGGAGGATAGACCAAATTCACGGATAAAATTGACCAAAAACGGTACACAATATTAACTTGTATGTTTTTTAAATAATATGTCATTTTTATGTTTGCACTATGCCCTTACTTGAATGGCATTTCACTGGCTTTAATAAGTTTAAGTCTACCCAAGTACCTCATCGATAAAAATAAATTGTTTTAATATTTGCTTCTATCAAACTTTCTGTTTACTTTTGAGTTAGCAGAGCACCATTTACCTAACACTTAGTATAATCTACCTATTGCATGTTATTACATACACATGTTATCTTCCAGCGAAGGCTTCAGTGAAATCAATACTTCATACTCGTACATAACAACTCCACCACTTGAACAGAATAGTAGTGAAACTTCAATCCGTGTTACACGTGCCGCTAAGTTTTTGTTTACTTGGCGCTGACGGATAAAGGTCGTGATAATCTGTCAGATAAAGATGCTGGTCTTTTCTTTTTGCGAAATTGACGAAGAGAGCTATTTTAAAGACTCAAAAAGTCACCAATTGGTGTCTTTGTAATGTCATTCTGAAAGTGACATTTGACCAATTATTAAAATTATAGCTATTCCTTTCTCTTGCGTGACATCATCATCATCATCCCAGCGTTATCCCGGTTGCGCCCTTGCGGGGCCCGGGGTCCGCTTTCCTACTCTTCCTCCTCCACTTCGGACGGTCTTGTGCATCACGGTCTTTCTCTTGCGTGACATATATCTCGTAATTTCCACTCTTGTAGTCGCGAGTAAAATCTCTCAATGGTTTAGCTGTAAACACATTTTGACACAAGTAATAAATAAACTTATCTTGTTTTTATTTAAAATATTACCCATAACTCAAGTTCTTGACTTACTTTAGGATCAGTGTAAGTCGATATTTATTTGTGTCTTTTATTAGGTATGCATTTTGCCTAATATTCGTAAAGCCATTTTTATTCGTTAAACTTTACGACGTTTAATTTACGGTTTTGCAATGGGAAAAGACATACTTTTTCTTTTACTCAAACTTCCTTCTTATCAAGCTTTTCATGACTATTTCCCTTCTGATGATGGAATATCATATTTTTTTCTCAATTAGACCGTAGTGGTGAAACATAAGTATTTTCATTTTATTACTCTTATTGTAGCTTTATAGATACAGATCATAATAATACGAATCCATATGTAATTAGAAACAATTAATCGAATGTTACATAAAGGTGATTTTACCAATTTCGAGTGATGATTAAATTATTATATAAAAGGAAAATTAAAATTATACACACGATGCTTGCAATTGAGTTTTAGTTTCATAGAGTCGTTATTAAAGAGTATAAACCATAACAATTATGTCGTAATAATGAAAGGGCTATGACTCGACATAATTGCAACTCGATAATAATTTGTCTGATACAGAACATTAAGTGGTTGTTACGTCAGGTTGAAAATGATCTGGAAAATATAACATTACGATATTCAGTTTTGTTCGATCATTGTAATACAGGTATATAAATTATCAAAGTAAAATACATAATGTTATTAAGTAAATACCTGAAAACGGTGGCAGGATGATTTAGACTGCCACTGTAGGGATTAGCAAAGTGTAGCCATGCAGAGGAAGAATTGTAGGAAGTTGGGGGAGGCCTTTGCTCAGCAGTGGGATATTATGGGCTGACAAAAAAAAAATATTTGATATACATAAATGTTTCTTTATATTTTACAAAATGTAAACCGTGGTTTAAACTATTAAAAGGTCACCATCATAAAGAATGTTGAAACTGTTCCTCCTGTATCACCTAGCAACACTCTTTCAACATTTATCTTTATTTATTTTATTTAATTCATACATTTCAATGGTGATTTAATGATAAAATGGAATTAGTCATTATGATTAACTCAGTTTTATTATGATATAATCATAAGTAGCATGCTTATTATTTTATGATAATTGTACCCGATAACGATAATGCAATAATCAATCTCAATTAATTGTTACGGAGTAGACTGTTTATTGCTAATAACAAGTAAAGCTGTGGTGTTACCGGAACTTCAAATATTAATTAATAGGGATACAAGAAGTAAACCGATTTATTGTAATTGTTGAGAAATCGGATTTTAATTACACGAGGTCGAGGGTTCGATCTCCGCGTGGCACAAACTTTTTATGTACCTACACAAACGCATGTCTGAACAGTTTCTGTATGTTCCGCCCATAGATGTGGGAACGATGTCTACCCATCGTGACTATCTTCGGCGCCAAGACCGCTTCCCTTCCCCCACTCGGCTATCTGGTGGCTGAGTCGAAGAACGGGGGGCGGGGTCCTACTATTTCTTCTCTCTATGACGTGTTAGTGTTTGGGAGCTGTCCCCCAAAGATGTACATACTTTCATTACTAACAACTTTAGTAACTTTTCAACCATTTAAACAAATAGAACCATTAACATCGAAATATACTCGTAGTAATTGCCTACCTACTACATAGTAATACCCTAGGAAAAAGATAGTGATAAAACTAAAAAGCCAAATTGATATAAAATAAAGTGTAAGAAAAAAGGTAACGATTCCGAAAGGTACGATTAGTGTATAAAACAATAGAATAAATAATTCACGTTATTTACTTTTAGTAGACTTAATAAAAATTTCTTGTGACAGCTAAAAAACTGAGTACATAATTTGCAATTTCCTTACCATTTTCACAATGTTTATTAAACTAATCGTAACTCATCTTGAACTAGCAAACTGTACCCCATACAAAGTGATGCGACGCCAATATCGAGTTATTTACAGTCCATATGTCGAAATGTGTCGATCTCGCATCGATAGTCTTGGCAGACGCGTCGCGGTCCCACGTCGCGTCGCCTGTCCAAGTGACGATCAAAGTCGACTCGAGTGACAAGTCGATTGATTTCGATGATGATCACTTCCTGAAATACCTGAGAGACTGGCGGCATCGCACGTTTGACGAGAGAATTAGATTTACGATGTTAGAAACATTACTGCGCCAGCGTTGAAATTTATTAATTCCGAAAAACAAACGTAAATCTGCAGATTAGTAAAAGTTTTGGACTGTCAATGAACAGTTTCAAGATGACGACTGTCTTCAACATTTCGAAAGAACTGTTTTGCCGACCGGGTATCGAATCTTGCTCTTTTCCCGAATCTGAAGCACCTATTTTCTTAAATTATATATCTAAATATACATTACATACGTAACATACGTTAACTACTTCGATAATTCTGGAATCGACTCGTTTCATCGCTCATAGATAAAGTTATGATAAGCCTACCCCTAAAATGTATAATTCCTCTTTTATCTTAAGTCAATAATTCTGCGTCGACATTCTTAATCATACTGTTAGGAGTGGAAACGTTGTATGAAAAATAAAGAAAATCCTTTGTTGTTTGTTACGTGGTAGAAAATACTTGTAGTAAACAATAAATAAAATAAAACACAGCCGATTACGACTCTATATAAAAAAATGGACGGACAGGATTTTTTAAGAAAATTATCTTATTAATTGGCTTGTATTTGCTAGACAGTGCGACGCCTTTTGTTTTGCTCTAGTACCCTATTTCAGTGAGACGTAGTTATAGGTCACATGTCAGATGAAAGCATCGTTGTTTTACACAAAAAACGTTGTTTACATTATTATGACACCAATTACAACATCTTTAACAGGGCGAGTCATTTAGTTATACAATTAGAACGAACCAGTTTCGAGATTTGTGTCCCACTTTCAGTTAAAAAAATCATCCAGTGCAAGTTTTGTTTACAGCTTCTGGGACACCTCTAGCCATACAACGCGAACGTGTTAAGTATCCAAAAATAATAGCTATTCTAGGACGACACAACTCATGGCCTTGCGCCGGATTATTTTAACTGGATAATCTAATATCAGACACATAATGGAGCGAATTAAGCTGGCGTATCGCAGTGTTGAGTTATATTTTTATTAAATGGGTTACGGCCTAGAAAATACGGAATATTACACTTCATGTATTGTTCAACCGTAAAACAAAAATAAAAATTATTGTTCTATATTTCCGCGAGCAAGCATGGAATATAAAAATAGTCACGATAGGAACATTATTCAATTAATACGGGTGCGTGAAATAACACCGTTGTAAAGTACCCTTGTAAAGTACCGAAATAAACGTTCAGCTTTCGCAGCGAACAGCATTATGTGTGATAAATGTTAGGGAGTAACCTATTTCGTAGAATTAACTCATGGTGGATATTATTTATAATTATCAGTAGCTGGATCGTTTCCAGAGGAATGCCGCAATGACACCTTGGTAGCATTTTATATAGTGCAGCATTTCGTCGCGTGTATCAGTCATGCGACGTCCACGTATTGTAGTATTAGGCTTAGTTCAGATGGTCGCGCGTTGACGCGCGTACATCCTTACGCGCGTAAAGAATTCCTAAGTAAATATATCAGACTGTTCACATGAACGCGCGTCTACGCGCAGCTACGCGCGATCGTCGCTGCACCATCGCCGGTATCTTGATGCGCGCGTGTACGCGCGTTTACGCGCGTATTGAGTTCCTTTGTTCATGTATCAACGTGTTCAGTTGACTCGCGCGACTTCTAGCGTGCAGACGCACGGAGCAGCGAAAAATGGAGGAGGATTTCGATGTCGATTTATTCATTGGTGAAATAGAAAAAAGACCAGCTATTTGGGACTTAAATTGTATTGAGTATTCCAAAAGAACATTAAAACAACGGGCATGGGAAGATTGTCTTCGTCGTTTTTTGAGCCTCCGATACAAAATCCACAAACAGATTGCCTCGTCCACTTCCATTCTCGATGAATGATTGCTCCCGGCTGCCGTGAGCTAACGCTTGTCATGTGAACTCCTTGTCGCGCGTACACGCGCATCAACGCGCGACCATCTTTATTCACCGCAAACATCGATATCTTAGATGTTCGGATTACGGCGGGCGGCGGGTGCGGCTGGCCACCGCAGTCGCTTGCGCCGAGCCGCCCGCGCACGCCCGCCCCGAGGCCGCGCTGAAGCCTAACACATGCTTCTCCGTCTAGGTCAATACACTTATTCGCGTGTTACACCTTATCGCGTCCCTATTATCGCGTTAAACCTATTTCGTCGGTGTATCGATCGAATTCGCCATTTGCCGGATCGCCGCCTTGAAATTCTCGTGCGTCGAACGCGAACGGACGCGCGTGCATCGCTCGTCGGATGACATCAGTTAAGCTGCCGGCACCACGTCCGCTACAAACAATACGCACTCAGTGTCCGCGGCGTGGCCGGGCCGGACGCACGAGGACCCATGGAAGAAGGACGCTGCGCGACGTGCGATGCCCTCGGGCGGCGGAGTCTGTCTACGAAGCTGCTTCAGGTGGCCATCGCGCAGGCGCATATGAAGACCTGCTCGCACGCCTCCAGCCCGGACCAGGCGCACGACTCGGACCTGGCGTCCCGCGCTCTCGCCGCCAAGCGACGCAAGTCGATCGCCGGCTTCAAACTCAACCTGTCGCAGGAGACGCAACCGAAGCCTCCACCGACCACTACCGACTTGCGTTCGCCTTTCGCTCGCAGAAACACGTGGTGCTCGTAAGTTTATAATTCGACATTGAAACTTAATTGCACCTTGTTTACATCTTCACTATTAATTGAACACACTTCACAAAGGCAAGCGCTCAGTGTTTTTACATAAATACTTCATGAAACCCTCGAATAAACTATCTTGTTTGCTCGGCATTATCGTTTCGTGTCATAATCTCACTTGTTCTTATCTTTTTCATATCACGTAGTTCATCATTTGAAGTAATGTTAGTTCTTTATTTCATAATACTTAAACGAGATCCAAGGGGTTTTTAGTTCAATCATTACAGTTAAGTTCTAAACGTTTAGTTATAAATCATCGTTAAAAGACAACATAATAATCGGACTTGGTATTCCACCGACAAGCGAAGGCTTCTCATTGGTGTCCATTCGTTGGTAACTCTAATCGTCATAACCTTGACTATATCGGTCTGTGGATACAATCGCCCGTTAATCAAAACGTACTTAGCGTAATCTTATTAAGATAGTTATTGCCTCATTCGGCATTATACAAGCTATAAAAAGTAGTTCTTAGATCTGATTAAACTTCAATAAGCGGTAAGGTTGATGGCGTGTCAAGTACTTAATCAATGAATCGAATGGAAAATGTCTCCAATCATTATAAAACCCCGCTAGATGTTTTTCTCTCATTACTGCGCAGCTGAATTTTAATCGCCTTTAATCGAGTCGGTATTTAAGTTAATTTTCACCTGGGGTTTACCATGACAACACGTGTGTTTCCACGTTGTTTCGTCACGTTGCATCAAGCATGGGTGTTTATTTTGAAGTGCACTTACTCTGTTAAAGTACTCTTTACATTGTGGTGTGGTCATTGCACTTGCCAGTGTTACGTGATCATCAATCTTAGCGAAACGCGGAATTCCAGGGGCAAAGTACTTTTATTTATCATTGCATCAATGGAGCCTTGATCTTGATTGCTCATTTCTAGTGTTTCCAACATAAAATATAGTGCAGGTTCTCGCACGTTTTCTTTGTTCATGTTCTTTGCAGTCCAGCTTAATTCGTCCTTACAGAGGAAATGCATTCCAATGTAACCAATTCAATCTGGATTCCGATGCTTTAGCAAGTCGAAACTAACGGAAATCCCAATTTGTCCAACTTATGTCCTATTAAGGCAATAAGAACCAAATCAGGAACTGGTCACTTGACGACATTTCACTTAGCTTTCTGATGGATCACATAACTGTAGGGACATTTCGTTCTCATGGTGCCTAATGCCCATTATATTAGGTTTTTTTTTCTTTTATTTTTAGATTATTTTCTTTTAGGTTTTCTGAATATAACTCTTCAGTTGCACTTTGGTTGGATACTCGTATATGAACAATATCTTGCCGTTTCACATAATCATCAATACGTCGACATTACATTACCTATGTGCAACAATGGATGTAATTTGTTTATAATTGCGAAGTTGAGTATAACAAAAACTCACTAATAACCGCTTCTATGTGTTTTTGCTATTACAGCAATCATAAGAATGATTCCGTCATTCTACGTATTACTCGGATGATGAATGCTAATGGTGTAACCTAATGACTCTGTTGTTATTTTGTTCTTTGTTTTACTATAGTTATGATAAGATTCAGTAGCTCTGAAATCATTGATCACCTCTTATTTAATATATTTCTAATTATTTAGTTTTTTATATTACCAGTAGTCGTGACTACTGAAATAATTAGGCTCTTCTTATATTCAAATGATTTTAAATTCAATACCTAAGAACTTTCGTCACTGCTTGGTCTATAGCGTTATTCTAAAATAGGCAGAACAAAGACAACATTAGGAATTAGGTCAATGCATAATGGACATCATTTCATGTATAGTTATCGATTGACCGAGCATCACTACCGCGAAGACAAAGGGAATCTTGATAGGACACAATAATTAGACCAATTCAGTTCTAATCTAATTCTAGTTGCATAGGAGGCGGTACTTTTGAAGATATTTAATTGACCTCACCAATTCACCATTCATTAGTAAATGTCATTTTCGTTACGGAATTTATAAAAA
The DNA here is from genome assembly GCA_949319885.1 of Mecyna flavalis. NCBI lineage: Eukaryota > Metazoa > Arthropoda > Insecta > Lepidoptera > Crambidae > Mecyna > Mecyna flavalis. The sequence goes on from OX439426.1 coordinate 18,427,858, forward strand.
TAAACGTGACGGCGCATGGGCAAGAGTTAATCTTTCGTAATTGTATTGCGCTAATCTACTACGGTGTTTATTTCTTGCAGTTTTTAAACTACATTCTACTTAGGAACTGGAATGTCAGATGACAGTTGTTGCAGACATCGTCATCCAAATTGCCTCCAAAAATTACAATAACCCATCACCAAAATGCGGCGTAGAATTTTAGTAACTTTGTATCGTTTTATTATAAGTATTTTTGACGAACCTCTTAACAACCAAAGGTGTTTTGAATATTATTACAATATTGTCACGGTCCTCAGTTCTGGTGCATTACGCTGCAATTTAACGCATTATAAACAATAAACGTTCTCATTTACCACACCAAGATGTATAAATAATACCTACAGAACTATATAATCATCAAATGGAACCAAAGTTTTCCACGCATATTCATTCCAATGTCTATTTTGTATAGTTTAGCGGCAACAGTTCTATGATGATTAATTATCACTTTTAATGTTTGTTCCAAGGTCGGCGTGTATCATTTGTAACATCCTGCGTATTAATAATACTGCTCTTAAGTGTCATACAAATGATGCACAATGATGATTATCATTCGGAGCACGTTGTTTCCCAGTTGGTTTCAAATGTCTATTTAAATAATCTGACACATTTGTCAGAACGTTTGAAGTCAAGTGGTTTAGTACCAACATTTCGTAATCACGAACTTCTGCGTTGTATACTTCAGTAGTTGCGGGCTTTGGTGATAAGCCGTCATGAGAGATAATATGTTTCAAGTGCAATGCATCTCTTGAAAAATGGATTTAAGTTGTCACTGTAAAGGGGGAAGGTACAATATCTTTTTACAGTTGACAGACAGGTGAGACAGGTACGCTGCAAACCAAAAATCTTCGTGCCTTTATAATTGTACTGGCTCTTACAATTAGTATTGCTGAAAAACAGCTAAAGCTATTATGGCGGCAGATATATAAAAAAAAGAATACCCCTATGGGGTAGCTAGTCAGTCGTACTCCTACTACCACCAGTCAGACCCAAGGCAGAACTGAATCCATGACCTTTGTTTGTTTATAATGCCGGGTTCGGACATATTTTTATCATAATGTATTTATCATAATTGTGGGGGCATAATAGTTACCTTACGTTTGGTTTCACGGCTGAAATAAAAATAGAAAAGAAACTTTTATTTACTATCAGTACCGGGTCACAGCAAACGCGTGTTATCAAACTTTTGAAATATTTTACATAATGATCACAAATTTCATAACATGTAGTATGTTTTGTAAGGCGAGTCGCGATAAATCTTGCAAAATTCCCGTCTCGAAGATAGCGATGCGAGTGGCGTGGCGCTACGTCGCGATTTGAATTGTCGCCAAGCCACTTGTGCCTGGGGGCTTCTGTACAGGCGCGCGCGCAGGTTCCACCGACCTTCGACGCATGCAAACGACTGTTGCGTGGATTTACGCTCTTCTCAATTTCCTATTGTACGTGCATTGAATGGCTATCTAGTACTTACAGGACCAAACAGTTGTTTTTTTCTCATGCCTGATGTGAATTTTCTCGATGTACAAGTACAGCAACACAATTCGTTTTTAAAATATGATTATAAATATTACCACCACTCACCACTTTGGCTGTGTTTTATGCGGAGAACTTTTTAAATCGGTGCTTAAGTTAGGTAACTGAAGCACCTATTTTTGGAGGTCCAAAAATAGGTATGTAGAAACATACAATCCCCACCCAAAAATATTAGTTTTGATTAAAGACAGATTTCGTTTTCGTAAATTACTGTTGACTCGAAGCGTTTTCTTACGTATGCGTTTTTTTGCATCTTCCTTAAATTCAATATTTTGAAATTATTCTCATTATATTTTACTTGCTGCAGCATTGCAGTGTAGTTTAATAATAAAAAGAAACTTAAGATAACTTTACATGTCTTAAATTCTTTTTATTATCAAAGTAAGTAGCTAGGCACTTGTGTTATAGATATCATAATTAAAGATGAACAAACAAATGTTTTTATAAATACAAATTAAAGTCTAGCCACAACATGTGTAATCGACGATCGTTGAGTACAAACAAAAATGTTAATCATATTCATTTCTCATGGATGGGGTTGAACGCACGACCCCCGGCATAGATCAGTTATTAAATTTAGCGTCATTGACCCCATAAAAAGTATTTCTTTGGCACATTGCTATCTTTAAAAAAATTCTCTTGCAGTAATGAGGCATTATGTTATTCGATACTTGTTTAACGTTATCGTAAATAAATTGTTCCCTTTGTGGCGTGAAATGTTAACCTTGCGGAACAAACAATACGCGGAAGTGGCTGCAGTAATGACTCCCGCAATTGCCTGATGACACTCGTCTAGCCATCCTGCTGATAATGCCTCGTTGACTTGCCGTTCCCATTGTCTATGGGACCACGATACTATTTCGCCTGACTAATATCATTTCTAAAATTACACAAGCACAAAACTACTCGAGTACCTTCAAGTGCCTCTCTTGCTTGCCTTAAATTTAAATGTCTCAATGCCAAACACGATTCGATAGATATCGATCCTATTTTTAGACTCAAGTTAATTTAAACAACTCTGAGTCGCGCTACACTTATAAACATCTGTATGGTCTAGTCATTGATTCCTTTGTTTATTTTCACTGATCCTGCAGAGTACAAAAAACTTACCAAATCTAGTCAGCCTTGAACTTAAGCGATCGTATTGTTTAAATGGTCTGCCTAAAGTTATACGCTGGCTGCGGCGGCTGTTAGATTCATTCTCGTTGTGAAGTAAGTCGGGTGTGTCGCAAAAGCGTTGCCTAGGTGTTTCGAGGCGCCATCGTAGACCGTAGTAGGTAGAGTCGTGCGCGCGCCACTTGCTTCGGTCCCTCGCCCCTCCTCCCCTCCGCCACGGCCGGCCCCCAGTCCCAGTTTGCCGCAACGCGTCGGTCCGGTTGCTCGCGCGCCTTACCCGATCTTTTTTAACATTTATCTACCTCAAACACGCACAAAACGTCCCAAACACAAATTTACAAAAACGGCTCCATTAAATCCAACAAACGGGACTCGAAAGTCCCAGTCAGTGCAATCGATAGTAGAAGTGGGAGCCATGCAAACTAAACTTATAAGTGCAAGCTACTCGTCTATCATGAACAAGCAAGATTTGCTGAGAGAAGTGGTCGTCAAGTACATAGACTACTTCTACCCTGTGTAAGTACAGTTATTTCTGTTGCATACGATGTCGGTGTTGTCGCGCTGCAGTGCGGTCTTTCGCGGGATGTCGCGTCGCAGATGGGTCGGTGCACCTCGCAGGGTGTAGTCTCGCGGTGACGCGAAGGTTCTCACGGTTGTCGGCTAATTACTGAGCCGTTAAGTCGGTGAAGGTTCGACAACGTGGCCGGCTGCAGTCAGACAAACGCTGCGATTGGCTGACGTCAGCGCCGCCTATTGAACCTAAATGTCTCTAAAGTCTGCTCCGTATCGATCCGTTGCACTAAACAACATACGTTAACACCTTTCGCACAATCCTATGTCTGGCTCATTTTTTAAATCGATACTGACCTTGTCGCCTGGCTCTGGCATTGACGCCACACACAATAAACCTTCAACTTAAGCTTCTAATTTTAAAACGTTGTTACCCAGGACCTTTAAGTTGGCCTCTTAGTTTTAAGCTACTCAAAGGTAGCCATTTTGTATTGAATTTCATCCTAAATTTTGATGGTCTGTTATATTCAAACTGACATAAATAAAACATCTACGATCAAATGCAATGCTTTAGCAAAACTGGTTTTATATTATAAATGTAACCTCATAATTGCTCAGTATGAGTGTCTTAACTAACGACGAATTGATAAACGATTGTTAACATTATTTAATTCGTTTACAAACGAGCTAAATCGTGTAATACATTCATGAATTGGCCCAGGTAGTTGTTATCAATTTGCATTGCTATTACCACGGTCGGCGCTTATAATTAAGTCATTCAATGCGGCGGGGTTTGTGAAATCCTAGGGAAAGCACCATTGCGTGACCGTTTCGCGTGACAAACGCCGACCACCATATCATTCCGTCGGTGTCCTACTAATGTCCTTTGTGTCCAATCCGTTTTATTGTTCACTTCTCCGACCGCTGCTGCTTTAGAGTTACGACTGGCACGTGAAGCCAACCATAAACTCTACCGTCACGTGACTCAACTTTACAACTCGATTTCAAAAAATCATATTTCGCAAAAGCAATATTATTTTGCCCGCATTTCTACTCGGCCACAGCGGCAACAATACAAACGTCTGCAGCAGTAAATGTCAGCTCAGGAAACAATTTGAACAGAAATTGAATCCGTAAAGCTACAACATTACATTGTCTAATTGAAAGGAGCGCGAATGCTGCGTTATGAAATATAGCCGCAAGATGTAACCAATGCACAGTGGTCCCGCCGTAGGTCATAGAGTTGAAATGTCGATGGTCACATTATTATGTTATTGTTCACTTACAGGATAGACAAATAACCCTTCTACCCCCAGGTGTAACATAAATTGCAATAACATACAACGAACATTTAATTTTGTGCACCCGAAGTGGAAACATTTCATTTGTGCTCATTGGCGTTATCGTTCGGCATAAATTTTCATTATTTTCAAAGTGTAGTTTTTCTATGAAATCGATTGTTTAGGATATTGTTGTGCCCTGTATATTTGAAAGGAAGGTATATACAATATTTGAAGTCATGTTTTGTTAATTTTATCCCTGTCACTATCGGAAACCAGTGCCATCAAGGAGGACCTACCGATTTATTTGTTTTTTGCCGCTTTTCTATTTTCAATTAGACTTTTACTAAGGAAGGAACGAATCGCCAAAGTTGAAACATATATCAAAATAATCTCAAGTTTGTCTAGTTTCAAAATCTGTAATGTCTAGGTGCGCCAAAGTGCGCCGAGGACTGCCATAGGTCATAGAAGAGACTAGGTCATATGTAAGCAAATTTGATACTTCAGGTATTTTTGTAATTTTGCTTCTTTTTTATGCTGCAGGGGCCACCATCAAGTGTTATTTTCTTCGAATGATTGTTCTTAACACCTGATTATCTGTGAAGATTGAAAAAATGAGGTAGATAGATCTCGGTGAAGTGTTTGGCACCTGGCAGACTCTTAACCGGATACTGAAAATATCCAGATCAATTGCTTGAGATATTTAACTTAAAATACCAGTTAAGGGCTAAGAAGAAACTAGGGAGGTCAAAAACCTCAAAATATAAGCCCCGATGTAGCGGTAGTGGTTGATTCAATGAAAGAAACTTTACATGAAAATTTCGCCTTAGTTCTGAATTTTCTGATGAAATTACAGGTATTAGAAAATACTCAATAGACAGGTATCGTCATTTTCTGCCGACCTTATCATCAGAGTGACAGGGTACAAAATAAAAATTCACAAACATAAGATACATGCTATTGATAAGGCCAAAATTCTTACTGAGGAAAATCCTTGGTATAAATTTCCTTCAAACATACATACAAGGTTTTAATAAAAGGATTTAAGGTGATTGAAAGTTCTATATTGTCTGAAGAGGCCGCCTGATCTTGTAATACATTAGTTTAATTATCTGGAGGCTGTAACACTAGAAAATTTTCCCGAGAAGTGACTTACATTGATTTTTTTTAAATAGACTTGCTTTCTCTTGATTCAGACCTACTTATTTCTAGTATGAGGACGTTAAACGAGTAAGAAGAAGTCAACATTAGCAATATAAGTATTGTATTTATTATGTAGTTGGACGATATTGCAATTTTCAATAATGTAAATATTATTAATTACTATGTTTTCCTACTATGTAAAAAGCCTGTGTTTTTTATAAAATAATGTATTCAGCTATGTATTATCTAGTGTTTTTTATTATTTATATGTCAATTAAACTATTATTTTAAGAAATAAATAAATAAAACAATTTCTTTTTTGTTACCCATATACCTACATTTTTAAGTTTTCGACAAATGCTTATTTTTTTAAAATATCTATCTTTTATATTGAAATTATATATATATATTTACTTGTTAATAGTCCAAGAACCTTAAAACAAGAAGTTATTGGGTAAAAAGTAACTCTTTTAGTTTTAATCCGACCCGAAACGCGAATGGCCGCCCTTCTTAAGAAACGGGACCACCGTGCAATGGCGCCATGTCGACACGACCGTCGATTTCCCTTCAGTGACCTTGCGCGTGCGCAGCCCGCTCGCTCTACGATAACAATACAAGTATACTAGTACTCGCTATAACTCTTCTAATCCCCTATTATGTAGGTACTTGTCGCCAAACCAAGCTTGTCGTCGCTATTATAAATGGCCACGGCTCTAATTGAATCGTTTGCAACAGTCCCAATAACGATGATAGCTTAATAGAACCCGGCTCGTTTGACAATCTGTGATGCAACTACCAGTAGCGTGTGGAACGTTCTACGAGTTTCTATCGTTTAAATCTATCTGCGGCACTTACTGCGCTTTGCCTTTTATGTATATCACTTCAGGGCGTGACTAATGCTTTAAATTTTCATGCACCGCGTTCAATTTCTCCGCGACCTTTGTCTTCTAGGCGGCGGCATTGTATTACAATTACAACGCAATTGGTAAACGCGTGATTCATAAAGCCCTTTGTGAAAATAGTCGAAATTGTTATCACAGCGATATTTATTATCAACATCGTAATTATAGCACCAGATGCATTGTCAATCATTTATATTACCTCGTCGGCATTATCGGTTATATTTGATATAATTGCTTATGCTTGTCCGGCTACTGTTGTCCGCGTTTTATGATCCGAGCCCACTACCTTTCTTTTGGGTTTTACAACAGAAACCGGTTTGGTAATTCCCCAGTGCAAGTTGCGTACCAGCATATTCGGCAGATGGTGTTTTAAAACCATGCTTATTGACGGGGCAGGGATAAAAACGCAAGCGTTCAACAATAGTTTTATGTGCTCGCTCAATATAAAAGGTTTAAAGAGTTGTTCTCTTAAGAGATGTTGAAAAAGTGTCGCCTTTGTTCTGGAGGGTCTATTTAAGACTTTGATTTACGCAAACACGCACGTGCGTGTTAAAAAACTGCTTATCTTTTCTTTGTTTGTACTGTGAGTTATTTATATTTGTATTAGTTCTACATATTTACTTGGCTTGTTTTCATTTAAGAACGTTTTTACTTTTACGCAATGAGTTTTAAAGTATGGTTTAAGCCAGACGAGTTGTCTGTTTTCTATTTATAAATATGTATTTTATAAGAACCCTTTGTTAAGTATCGGCTTCCAAAAATTACTTTGTGTTATTTTCGTCGCTGAGTTCGAAATCATTTCGCTGCCAAAGCCGTCAAATTCTGTTGACTGACACATTTAAAACGTGGTTTATATTTGACGAAGAAATTTTTTAACATCGAGAAAGTCACCGTTTTAGTCGCAACTAGATTCATATTGAGCTAACGAAAAAACTGCAATATTTTTGTTGATTTCATAATTATCGTCATCTGGTTGTAGACACAACCGCGAATTGTCTTCGCCCCCAAGTACTTTCTCCGGCTGTCAGGTTTCGCCTTCTTATGTTTCAACTTTTTCATGCGGCTTGTCAACGCGTGCAATTTTGTCAACAGCCAAACTTGCGTAATCGCGAACAGAATAACCAAGTTGTTCTTGCCCAGTTCCGCTTAGAGAAAGTTACTTCTTATCTTCATTTTTATTGTTGTCATTAGGAGTTAGTTGCGTGGACATAAGTTTTCAATGACACTGTAGGTACACACTCGAAAATTTCACAACTTTACGCATTACAACTTATTACTCACATAAATATTGAGCTGAAGTTTAACAATCAATAAGCTAAGAATGCCAAGTTATTCTACGTAGCAAATCATGTTAAGTATATTTGTGTCAATAATAATCTTTTCATGAACATTTTCCAAAGTTGTAACTCAAAATTCATACTCACAGTCTGAGAATATCCTTAAATATTGTATGGAATGAACATGTTCCTCGTTTCCAACGCTCGAACGAGTCGCATCGTATGTTCACCTCACGGATGCGCGGCATCCCAGTCATAGTAGGAAGATTACACAGTACGTTACCCCACGCACACTCAAACAAATTCTGTAGGTACCCGTTTTTCAGTGCCAACAAAGAGATTTTGGTTGGAGTGTGTGTGCCGCGACGCATAGACACTACTTTTATACTACATCAGTTGGAAGAGCGACACGCAGCCCACCTGATGGTAAGAAGCCACTGCGGCAAACATTGAGACACAATGTGCTGCCAGACAATGCCAGTTCTAATGTGTGCATATACACTATGGCGCATACGCCATACATTCAAGCGCGCGGTGCGGTGTATGTAGTTGGAGATAACATACTGTAAACTCTTTCTACTATATCCCAATCATGGAGAAAGTCAAGAGCACACGCTGCTTGCAAAGTGTACTGACAACAGTGAAGTAACATAATGTTACAGCTACGTACATACATACTTCACTTACGATGTTTTCAAATTGATTTTGTAACCAAGGGATCTGTTAAAAGGAGTCACGCATGAGTAATCATCATATAGGATGCCTGTTTGTCCAGAAAGAGGCGGTTCTCATTAATATATTAATTCTATAAAAGCATTGCGCTTACCTTCAGTTAGTGCGTATGATTATTTTACCTTCAAAAGGCTTCATATCTAATACTTAATGCGATTCCTGATATCAATTCGGGTCATCTAAAAATTAAGTCAACTAAACACCAACGCCCTCAAATTTGTGCCCATTATTCGACCAACTAATGTAAAATTTCGGTTGTTACGTTTTAACAGGAATGAAATTAATAGGCAACCGTATTCATACTGAAATAATACCTTCCAACCTGACCTCTATTTTCACTTGCAACATTACAGCATTTTGGAGTTTCAATAACTGAAATAGCCTACTGTTACAATATTATGCGTCTGTTGTGTTGTCCGCGCCACGTGCTTTATAGAATGCGAACGATTACAGCGTTATACGTCATAATGAACGACCGGCAACGAAATATCTCTAACAGTTACAAAAACTTGGATGTCACAAGCACTAAACAAATTATGCCACAATTTTAACAAACAGGGCAATATAAATGTGAAGTTATTGCTTCCTTATACGTTATATGCAAGCTGTTTTTGTTACGATAGAACATTAACTCCAGTTGATACCTCGGTAAGGCACAAGTCGCCATTCAAGATTATGAGATATGATTAGTCTTATACTATCTCATTAGATGCTTTCTAATGAATCTTTCTTAGTTGAGATTCTATGCGAGAGCATATCTCTGTAATGATGTGATCACAGTGATTTACGAGTTCCAAAAACTTAAGATCTCTTGAGAGATGTTTTAATAGTTCGCCGACCAATGATTCGCAAATATAGTTGGGTCTTTACCAAATTGATTTGATATTGATTGATTGCGAGTATCAAAGTTATTTTTAAATATCAGTGTTCTTACTCAGTTTTCTTTGGCACAAGACTAACGAATGAAACTTATCAAAATGGCGACGACACGATGAAAGTAGTGGAGGTGAAGTGTTGCTTTAATGATTGATTTGTGAATTATAATAATTCATTCTTCTTCGTATGTTCCACTTTAAAGACGAAAGATTCAACGGAAATTAATTGGTAATGCTCTTCAAAGGATACATAATTATATGTACTTATTTCATGTCTTATATTGTTTTGATTTTTTCCTCCAAAATATATAGGGTGTTTTTATATTGTTTCGTCAGCAGCAGATTCTACTTGAGTTAGATGCATGTAGAATGTTTATGTATTATGATGCGATTCCTCGTTTGGACGTCAACAGACTTGACAAGTACTTTGTTCGGTGACCTATTAACACAAAGGAATTACAGAGGCCAATGCAAATCGCCACGACCAGTAAATACAATCTGATATTTGGAACGGTGTAAAACTTCCGATTTGAACCTTTGTTCCTATTTGCAAATGTAAAGTTATTCGCCAGTACCGCACGGCCCATTGTTTCTCCCGTGTTGTTATAATGGCTGACCTGAAACTGGTCAGCTTTTGCAATATTTAGCCACAACAATCCAATTTAACGTAATCATCCGCACCGCAACGGAAGCCTCTCAAAAATTGCCCAGTTAAAGCTATTCAATGGAACTAAATAATTATATACTGCAGCTGAACAGTACCAATGCAACTGTTGCAGTTGGTAAAACTGTTGCACTGTTGTACCTTCTAATCGTCTAGTTTGGTGTAAGTATATTTCATCGAATGGTTATTTGATAATAATGTAATTTTTTGGTTGGTTTCTATATTTCGAAGATATTTATTGATCATTTTAACATTTTGTCATCGCTTTAAATCACTAACTCTGATAAAACTACCACAACTTAATTTTTGAAGTTGCCCAGAGCTCCTGAAATTCGGTAGAATTAAATAAATTGTTTGATTAATAACATGATATAAGAAAAAGATCACGAAGCAAAGTAGGTATACTATACAGTGAAATGTAATTGTGATTTGTCTACATCGCCAAGTGAAAAGCGACGGACGTATCCAGCCATTCGTAGAGTACGATGCGATCTTTAATTACCGGCGACGTTACTTTAAGTTTTCCGAGCGAGAACATTTCCGATAAGCTTATTTATGCACGCATTCCGTATGCCGCCGATAAAAGAGTTATTTTGTGTGCGTCAGCGAAACACTAATCGTTGCTAGCGGAAACAATACAATTAAGTGGGAAGTTTGCAATACGAATTAGGGTTTTACATGTGATTTCGTGCGTAAAACATTATTGAATAAGTGCGTAATTGCTTGTTTAAATTTTTCTTTAATGTTAATAGTTATTAATACAAATATGCAATATAAATAGGCAATATGCTTTAAAAATTATAAAAAATTAATAGTTATTCTTTGAAAGCCTGTTTATTGTCATTTATAACTATTTTTCAAACTATTGTTTTTACTATTTTACTTGTATTTACTGTTGTTTTTGACCTCTCATTATGTCATTTCAATTTGACATTTAAATTTCACTTATAAATCATTTGAATCTATTATGGTAATGTGTGATATAAATACTATCTTAATAAATTTAAATATGTCAATCGTTTTGCAAATTTGTTTTACTTGTACTCAGGTGTTTGAAAATTCTGGTTGGATCTAATATTAACCGGTGGTAACAAGTTTTCGAGATGTATGTATTATCTTATCATAGACCCGGTTTGACACATTAATTAATAGACATTGAAAAATATATTGTTTAACTTTGATGAGATTTTCCATTTTCAAATGATGGCTCTCCGAACTGTAGATCTCAACGCAGCAGCGACAAAATTTATTTTAATTAATCAATCAGTTAATGTCACAGTAGGTAATGTCTAAATTTTGAGAAATCTGTGGGAAGTGAGCCGGTTACCCAATATGATCGTGTCTGCGATCAATTGAATTGATAATGAACTGTCTGTCTGATTTGAGAATTTCTCTTTGTTACAGCGCATCGGGCACCAGCGCGGTGGCCATCGACAACAAGATCGAGCAAGCAATGGTGAGTAATCATACAAATTATACCCTTCCTCCCACATTTGCGGGATCAAAAGTCCCTATGTCACCCGGGGATAGTGCAGCTTTCCAACGGTGAAAGAATTTTTCGGTTTAGTCGTTTCGGTTTAGCCTTTTCAATAAAAACGCAACAATCAAATCTTTTCTCTTTATAATAATTACAATGACAAATGTAACTGCAATAATAAAAAAATAAACTTATATTTTTGCGTCATTGTATATTCGTTTTCTCTTAATTTGCCAAGATGCAATCCAAAAATTCAATGTTTGACATCTTATTAACTTGCCGAATCATAATATCACACAACAAAAGCACATTGTAGAGAACGGGACAAAACGCTTTATAAATCAATGACTATACTAACAACCTCCAAAAGCTATTAAAAAACCCAACCTGCTTGTATAAAAAAATGAACTTGATTCTTAATAAATCGAGCGGAGCTGACGTCAAATACTCTAATCAACATTTAAATTAAAAATAAATGTTAGAGGTATCGTACGAAATTACCCAACAGATGATCGAATTAGCATAAGAAGTCAACAACAACTTTTTATGCGAACTTTTAGGTATATCAAAACTTGTTTACAATAAGTATAAACAGGATATGTAGTTTTGACTCGTTCATTTACGAGAACATATAATATTGCGTGTTATAGTGAAAACAATTCTGTTTTGAGAGCAGGTTTTGTTAAAAAATTGTAGATATTTAATAAACCAAAAGAATTATCATAATCTAAACTTGTCTTATATTCTCAAATGAAGCCTTTTGTCTTGTGTATTTCACTTAAATAAAGTCTAATTTGTACTAAAGGTATTGCCAGGAAGAAATTATATATGATAATATTAACCGTTCCATTTCTAAAGATGTCAAGTTTATAACTTATATAGAACAACAACGGAAAGAAAGACATTTTCTTTTCAAAACCATAGACGTTCTTACACGTGTTTAGCAGTAAATACCTCTTCTACAAAACATTCCGATAAAACGATCACACGAAAGGCTTATTTTCCGTAAAAGGTTCTTACCGCGTTCTTCGAAACTAGAATTTACAATTCGCCACTTTGTCTATAATACTTAAGTCATGGTGTCTACGTGACTTGTTCACTAAACCCCCTTTGTACGAGCCGCCTGTTATTATCATAATTGGACTGTAATAGAGGAAATCGCATGTAATAAATGTAATTAGAAACATCGAGTCACAATAGAATTTATTAGAGTGAGGAATCTCTGTCCTAACCTTGAAACGTATTGCTGGCACGGTACTTACGCCTATAACGAATACAATGCTTTGTATTCTAGTAGCACCAGATGTGGGTGCTAGAGAATTTGTATAATAAGATGTCGTGAGAAATGTTGTTATTGCTATATTTACATGAAAATTGGTTGGAGCTATGGACATACTCTTGAAACAGTGTTTCTGTCGTTGTTAAAGAAAAAATGATGACTATTTTCGATTATTCCTATCTACTTAGGAAGAAAAAGGATTAGAATGATTTTGTGTCGTCTTTCGCAAAGGTAATTCTTCGATATAACATTTCAATACATGTTTTATTCGAAGTCTATAAGAACAAATCCAATGTAATACTAGATTTTGAGCTTAATTTAAAACTTGTTAGTCTTTGTTTTTCTGTCTATCGTAAAAGTGATATCTATGATGACGTTAAGAAACATTATTACACTCAGTTTATGAGGAATCAAATCCCACCTAAAAGTTGTGTTTGTTCCTTGTGCTAGATTTATTACTTTTTTCCTTCTGTCTATCTGTTCTGTATGTTGTCAACTCGTTAATGTCGTTCCAGCAAATCGATGTCTACTCGATGACCCAATTGCGTCGGAGTTTTTTGTTGCCTCGTGATTAGTTCTGGTTCCGATGCGTACTCGCTCGTTATCGAGTAATGTCGAGCAATCATTGAAACTGGCGAAACTCGGATTTGCTTTGAAGCACTTTCAAGGTCCACTGGGAAAGAGAACATCATTATGGTTATGTAGGACGATTCGATCTTCATTATTAAAGTGACAGATGGTTTTCTTGATGAGTTTTACGATCCTTATTAGCATAAGATCCCGATATAAAACGACCTTCACCGAGATGTTTATTTCACGAAACGTATTTTATATTTAATTTAATATGTCAATAAATAAATTGCATATGGGTTGCCTAACAAATTTTAGTCAAGGGTATTTTTAATTAATAATTGAAAAAAAAATTTTTTTTAAACATTCCGCCGGTGTGATTATTAGATAAACTATATACCAATCGAAAGTATGAAGCCCATAGAACATGCAAACGTTAGGTTGCCCTTTTTTTTCCGGTCACAACTATCGGGTAGCAAGGTATAAACAGGTAAATCTATACTAGCATTTTGCAACGGTCTGCTTATTGAATTGAACTTAAATAAAAATTAAAGATTATTTAATTATAAACACGGTGGTATAGGGTTGCCTGCGAAAAATCAGTCCCTAATTCCGGTTGTCGAATTTTAAAAAGTAAAATATCGCTGCGGGTGAATGTCTGCGACTGAGAGGTCCCAACCAACCATCCCATGCGATAGAAGAGGACATAGCATAGCAGCTGATTAAGGTCCGCCCATTTAAAGAAAGAGAGTGCGCATGCTATTTGTGCTTGAAAATGAAAAGGATAGCGATAGACGAAGACGCGTATATGCTGCGCATCATTTTGGAATAGATTGTTGCTATAGATACAAGTGAAAAAACGTGCTCCTATTTATTGTTGGAAAACATGGCCAAAAAGTGTTTTTTGTGTGATTCGGATAACGAAATAATTGATTTTAATGATGAAACTTTTAAAAACTGTATATTAAAGTTGACATTTAACCGCAGCGATATTTTACTTTTTAAAATTCGACAACCGGAATTAGGGACTGATTTTTCGCAGGCAACCCTATACCACCGTGTTTATAATTAAATAATCTTTAATTTTTATTTAAGTTCAATTCAATAAGCAGACCGTTGCAAAATGCTAGTATAGATTTACCTGTTTATACCTTGCTACCCGATAGTTGTGACCGGAAAAAAAGGGCAACCTAACGTTTGCATGTTCTATGGGCTTCATACTTTCGATTGGTATATAGTTTATCTAATAATCACACCGGTGGAATGTTTAAAAAATTTTTTTTTTCAATTATTAATTAAAAATACCCTTGACTAAAATTTGTTAGGCAACCCATATGCAATTTATTTATTGACATATTAAATTAAATATAAAATACGTTTCGTGAAATAAACATCTCGGTGAAGGTCGTTTTATATCGGGATCTTAGACTATATCGTGTACTATTGAGACTTAGAAATACTTGAAACTCGTATTTTCATTTGCGTTATTATCGTATAGTTAAGAAGATTTTCCGAAAGCCTTTAATTATTTACTTACCAATTTACTTAACCTGCTGTTTAACATTTGTTAGCCTTACCAATAGCCTGTATATGTAATTAAATAAATTATCTATAGTTATCGATAGCTTAAAAAAAGGCTTCATTATCCGTGCAAGCTGAAAAGTTTGTCTTTATAGTCGCTGCATCATATGGTGCCACAATAAGATTTCCAAAAATACTAACTTTTAACCTACCAACTTTTAATCCCAAAAAATTATGCAGTAGTAAATACAAGCAAAATCATTATTTACTCCGCTGGCTCAGCGATCCAAAGTGGATCGTGTATCGGCGTCAGACGGTAAAGTGCTCTCGTCTGCTTTGTGCCAACTTTGTCCAGCCGGCCACTTGGAGCTCTTTCAAATCTTTTGTCTTATATCGATCCCGCGCCAAGGACAACTAAGAACAAGCGCTCGCTTAGCGCAACTGTAGTTATTCTGTGAAAAGTTGCCTTATTTGATGCAGAACTTTTTACAAACAATAATTAAATAAAACCACAACTATCGACAATAATTTATGTCAATCCTACTTTCGTTCAATCACAAGACGTTCTAGTTCAAGGGCAAGATTTCACATCATTTCGGACGCTTTCCATTGAATAGCACGCCTCAATATTCCCTCAACAGTTACCTACATTTGCAGAAATGCTTAGTCTGCACCGACTTTCTATAAATGACTGAAATGTTTATTGGGCAGTAAGAAACAGCATTAGTCGTATGTAGGTCCGCCATCATTGTGGAGGCATCCAGCAGCGTGTCAGTCGGCCGCCGCGGTTCCGTGTGGACTCGATGCGCGACTTCGAGGAATATTCACGAGAGGCGCACGCGCATTGTGGAAAGCAATGTCTCTTTGATAGACGGATTTGATAGACGTGCAATTTGTACATATTCTGCTTAGTAAAGAATTGTTTGGAGAGAGGAAATCTTTGTAAATACTAGTGAAAAAAAATTGGTTATTTCTGGATGTGAAAGCTTGGTGGCAATTAGTGGCTATTTTATTTCTAACTAGCGGCCGCCCGCGGTTTCACCCGCGTGGTTCCCGTTCCCGTGGGAATTGATCAAAATCCTTTCTTTTTTAAGATGTATTCTGCTATTCGGGACGGAAACAAATCCAACAAATCAAAAACCATGGCAATCGGTCCAGCCGTTCTCGAGTTATAAGTGTTGTAACAAACACGACTTTCTTTTATATATATAGATGTGAGGAAATGGAAGATTGTGCAGGACTCTACCTCAATTTCGCTCATCAACCTCGAAAGCCGTATTTGGATTAGCATGCCAAATATTTAGAGTATTTATGAATTGTTATATATCATTGATTTAATTTTACTAAAATATTTTTTTTAAATGCAAATGGAATACCTACCAATTTTAATAATATATTGACTATACATTACATATAACCGAAACGCACTGTTAAAACGAGAACCATACTTATCCAAACGAATATAAATATGGATTTAATTCCACTGCAACATACCCGTAGTTCGCCAAGTATAGTAAGTCAAGGTTTAACGTATGACGAAATGGCTTAGCTTAAATCTATGGTACGCTTTGGTTAACATAATGTTACATAATCATGCCAACGATTCTATAATGACGAAATTGTACACCAAAACACCATGGTAGTTATTGAGCAAAGTCTGTTCAGTAGGACACTTACTTACTTACGCCATTGCTTCTAGAAATTACTGCCCTACTTGAAGAAAATATACTCAAGGATCAAAATATATTACAGCGATGTATTTTTTTATGAAATGTTCCTCAAAATAATAGACAGTAGCTATTGCTTAGTGCTCATCATGTCCGCGTTGATCAACTGAAATAGTTCTAGCAAAAAGTTCAAAAAAGGAGTCGTTGGAAAATAAGTTTTTTTCACTGACACTCAGTTATGTCATTCTTGTAAGGAGTACTTTACGCAATTTTAGCGTTGCGTGAAGACGTAATCTCCTGAGAAATTATCCTATATGCATATACTGGTAATAATCGCGTTGGCATAACTGTTATTTAGATCGGACTCACTGTTGAATCTCTAACGACTTCCGCTTTTTAATGGCCAGGAAACACGTCCCGTTCTGCCCCAGAGCGAGTGCATATAAATGCATGGACATTTTTTACATAATTCATTTTCTTTACCATAACTTGGAACTTTGTTAGAAAGTAAAAGTTGTTATTTGTTGCTAAACTGCACTTTGGCTTGGAAAACTTCGTGAAAAACACATGTAGACTAAAATCATTCAAAGCATTGCGACTTGATCAATCGTAAGGTATTGGTTCTCTAATATTTTTTTTTCTTGGAAAAGAAACACGGCATTCAGGAAAACTTCTAGTATGAATGCAGCTTTTGAGAAAGTTGAGAAAAATGTTTCATCTATTCGAGTGCAAATAGTTTTTTAATGGTAATAAAAGTTTACAGGTGACAGTTCATTAAATTACTATGATAATTTATGTCATCCGCATACGGAGAGAGTGGACCTGAGTGGTTTCACTCTTCCATCAGATGGACGTGGTGAGACCCATCGTACGGCGCCGCATTGGGCTTTCCTACCGTGCTATAATTAGCCTCCGCAGATGGCCTGCAATGGCTACGATTGACCCCAATCCCGCCCTCACGCTAACGCATCATAGTATTTTTATCACGCCGCCAACAACACGCGCGTGTATCTATAATCTCACTTTGATGTTAGAAGCGTTTTCACGCCTCGCTTACTCCATCCACGCTTGTCACTAAACAGCTGAACACAATCACAGTCCTATTTCTAGCGTTATTTTTGCACACTTATCGCGAGTTATCTTGACCACTCTGTGTTATCAGTAGTTATAATACGACTTTTAAAATATTTACGCTACGATAACGAAACTAATTAAAATCATTCGACATTAAGTAAGTTCTCGTAATACTGAGATTGTTTTTCGTGGGTTTGTCAATAATGACACTGAAGATAAATGTAATATTTTATTGCGTTTCATAATTGTTTTAATCCTGTGCTTGAAGAAATAAAAATGATTTCGTGGTATTCGCAAATGCAAACGATTACACAATTGCTCACTTTATTACTTACTTGGAACTTTAGTAATAATTATGTCATTGCATTTATTGCGCCTTTTCTAATTAATCACGTAATTGTATTAGATCTCTTTCAAAAATCCTTGATTCATTCAAACCCGCTCCAACCTGTATTATCACAGCACCTTTAACGTGCAAAGCATCAAGAAAACAAGTCATGTGACCAGTATACAAAACCGGTCTACCTTGGGGCACACCATTTTACTTGCTGCAGGATTTATTATATTGGTATATCTCAATATAAAGTGCAGTTTGTAAATTATTTTAGATCGGAGATACAGTCGTTTATTTCGTAAGATTCCGCCTCCACGTTCCTCGGTTACGTAACCGCAGATATGTTTACCCGCGCCCAATTGATGTATAGGAGCCATAGCTCACACCACTGACCCCATTTCACGCATCTGTTAAAACATTCATTTCTTCAGACGATTCTGCTTTTTAAAGTTTTGTTATTGTCTGTAACTGATCCGTTTTGTTTTGGTCATTGCGGTTTGTTTTGCTCGCGGCGGGTAATTAGCAAGTTATATTAGGACAGTTTACTTATGAAAACGTACGCGTGGATATTTTTTATTTGGCTCGAGCGGCGCGGCATGCTAATTCCCTCATTGTGTACGTGGTTTGCATTAGGCAGGCGTGACCTGCAGGGCTCACCCTCCCAGAATAGACACGGAAGGAAAGCCGGCCCGTGGAGACACGTGTTCTGTTGATTATACGATTCGTGCACATTCAGCGGCCGCTTAGGGCTCGTTACCCACATACAGATCTATTAAGTCTTAACGGAATTACAATTAAACAACAATTAGTAAGTTTTACCGCGTTCATTATCGTGTTTGAGCTTAAAACTCATTCATGTAGTCTACTTAACAACGTACATTTCTCCTTATTCTCCTATTTTCTACTTCATTGATAGATATAGCTTTCTTAACGTTTAGAACTAACATAATGGGCATCTTTCTTTTTTTAATGCTCATCTTAAGAGGGCCATATGTTAATTCAAACAAGAGGGAGTGGGTCTTGTTAATGTCTCTGTTTTCCCTGTAGAAACAGCTCTTCGAGATTGTCGTGAAAAGTACTTTCTACGTTAAAGCATGCATGTACCAATCACTATGTAACATATCTTTGCAAAATATCAGATTTACTGTTGATATAAGATTTATCATAAAAATAAAACAAGTCGGTTAAATTATTGAGTGTTCGTCATTAATTCGTTATCATTTGAGAGGATTATGTTCAATTTAAAAACCGTTAAATGAGCATGATAATTTTATCACAAAACTGATAATATTTTAAACCTTTTAAGAGAATTGTTTGCACTAGAAGAATCGAGAAAAGTTCAATATTTTGACCTCGACGATATTGGCGATCGATTTGATGCAATAGCTGTCAAGCTAGCACTGTTGTTACGAGTATGAAATTTATTCTCTGGTCTTGTTTGTTTTCATGGCTCTATTCAAATTGTAGTTTCGGTTTTCTCTATTCAAATTATACAGTGTGAAAAATACCCAAGTATTTCCGTAGCTAAACCGAGCAACATGTAGAGGTTTCTCGAATCTCTCGCCTCAGCGAGATCGAGCGGCGAGTAATTTGCAGCCGAGAACGGCTTCCAGAGCGCACGCGTCAGATCGATATCTCGGCACGAACCCATTCCAAGTCAGGAAACGTTGGAGTTTTCTCGGAAAATATTCCTATGGCCGTGTAATGAAGTCGTCACGTTTGCCCGAAGATAGCGCCCATCGGTCCGTCACGATTGCTCCTCTTAAATAAACAGAAATGTAAACAAGGCTTGGATTAGCTTTGGTGACTTATTTAGAAGTCGCTTATTTCTATTATGGTTGAAGGTAGAGGTGTTTCTGTGTGAATTTAGTATGATTTTAAGCCCGGCCATCATGCTTTGTTCGTTTGGAATAATCATAGGTGAATAGCGCATAATCAGATAATGATCCGTGTCCTTTTGAACTAATAGAATAATAAATATTCATGGAAATGTTTAATATTTTTATGCTAGCTAACTTATTTGTTTCAGACAATGCATAAATTATAATACCGAGAAAAAATATTTAAGGCCTTTAATCGCCTTTTTCTTTTTGACACAAATGGAACTTGGAGACACGTTTATATAAACTTGTTCCTTTAACCACTCAACGCCGAACCGGCACTCGGGTGCCGCATAACAATAGATTTTCTATTGTGTCTAGTAATCCGGGGCTAGAAGGATTAATTAGGTAATAAGATAATTGAGTAATTAGACAATTAGGATAGGGATGCGCGATCCGGGTCGTCGATCCGATTTTTCAGATCGTAATGGATCGTAATGCCACGATCCGATCCGCGGATCGGATCGCATGCCGTCGATCCGATCTTCAAGAAATCGATCCGGATCGGATGCAAATAAGTGAAACACAATTAATTTTAGATCTTTATTAGGTAAACCCCTCAAAATATGTAAAACTTGTAAACAAGGACCCAATGCCCAATTGCCATAATGTAAAACTTATAAATAAGTACTCTGAGGGTTAGACTTAGTAACAAGTGAGGGAGGGCAACAAACTTGTAAATCCACAGATTTTATGCTTACCTACTACCCACAACATTTGTTTATAATAATATAATGTTTAAGATTAACAAATCTACCCGTAAAGGATGCCGCCAAGTTCAAAATGTAAACAAAGATAAAGTTCGTAACAAATAAACCTATCTAAGTACCCAATTTATAGTAAACAAACCGCGTTTTAATTCATACGATCAAAGCGATCCGATCTTTCAACTTTTGTATCGATCCGGCCAAAAATCGTATGACCTCGATCCGATCCGAAAATCGCCGGATCGTATGCCTGCCGATCCGATCTTTCAAAGGATCGGATCGGATCGGCGCATCCCTAAATTAGGATATCTTTACGAAATTTGCATTTAGTAACCTAAATTGCATTGGTTAAAAATACGTAAAGAACAAAATAGAAACACTTAATTATTTTAAGACTGGAATAACGTACGTACATATATTCTGTTTACATAAGTGACTTATCTACTACAGTTGTGGTTATTAGATAACTTTATTTACCAAACTAATCTTATACCAATAATAAATACAAACAGGAACTTTGAAACAATCTAACATGTAAATATTATGTGATTGAGGTGTTAAACGTTAGATATCGTACAATTTTCTATTATATTATTTACTCATTCAATACTATTGTTTATTTTTCAACTACAAAAGATTCTCAATGGAAAACTACGCCGCAATCGGAAATTAACAACGATCAACAAATCTATAGATTATAACTGTCAAGATTACGGCAGTCATACACGGATCTGACGGAGGATTATTAACTGGTAACAAGTTTGTAGACATAATCATGTTACTAAACCCTTTGGTATTAATACTCAGTTAATATGAATGTGAGATCATTTGAGATCAGTTAATCTTTTCGTTATTTGTGCTCAAATACCACGGATGGTTCACTTATCGTCAGGTGCCACACTTAAATGTTTCATAAAAAATCATTTTTTTAATCTCCGCTGCATAAGTGCATAGATTTCCAAATATGTAGTTGGTTCAAATTCGTATGCTGCCAAAATTCAATTTTAAACATACGTGATAAGTTGATAACAAACCAACTCATTATATTATTTTTAGATAACATTTGCCATGCTGTTTGATGTTTTAGGTAAAATTAAATTATTGCCAATTATGATAAGCGACGGAATACCCAAAAACATTAAGTCGATGTAATAAAATAAGCTTAAACACTTGTGTATGACATGCTAAGATAAAAATCAATTAATATTTACACGACTCTTGTCTACACTGCACTAATAGTCCGTATATCACTCAGTCAGTGATGTCAATATCAGTCACTCAGTTTAATACTATTCATTGTCATTCAAACAATCTTAGTACATTGTTTACGTCTTCAAACATAATTTGTCAAGGTAGGGTGTCAAAAACAACAAACAAATAATTTTATTTTTATCTATCACATACTGTTTGAAGGTTAAGTTTAGCCTTAAGTTAAGTAACACAAGTATAAAAAATATCTGAGGCTAATTCAATCGCACCGTATGTATGAGAGACTGGTGCCTGCAGAAAACCCGGTAACAGATCAATTAAAATTACACACATAAACATATTGATATACAAATGGCGATTCTCAAATCTTTGTACGAGTAAGTTTTATTCTTTGCTCTAAAGAGAAATGCTAAAAAGTTACTAAGTAACTTGTTAACATGTCTTTCTACTAAACGTCCTGACATTTGCTTACTACTTTCTTGCCTTCCATGTTTGTTTGCATTTATAGATAAAACATTAGAGACGCTAAAGAATGTTACGAGTTCCTTGACGAAAGAATAATGTATTCTTTTACTCCATAGGTTGTATGTAGTCAATGCCATTTTACAAGTCTACGTTTGATGATAACTTTAGTACATACTTGATGAAACGTATAAAATTTAATAGGCAGGCAAATATTAGGTAGGTATAATGTGACCATTTGTTTTGCTCATTGGAACTTCTTTATCAGACGTACGCAGCAAAACGTCAGCAACTTGTTTACATTATGTTTTATTATTTTTACTTATTTCAAATATAAACCGGCTATGAGGAAGGAGATAAGCGTCTGACTTGAAAGTCAGGTCATGGATTTTCTGATAAATTTGTTATTATCGAACCAGTTGGTAACTTAGTAGGTATATTTATTAAGGATAGCTCTATTTAAATGTTAAAACTGCTAATTGTCGTTGCTAAATGTTCGATAAAGTCTCAAAGTACACGACAAATGAATAGAAATAGCTCATTTTTACAGAATTTAACCTAGATTAAAATATTATTCTAGTTAGACTTGTTGTTGTGACACTTTTCGTAGTAAATGTAACGTCTGTATGGTAATGACATAGTTTTGTCTCAACGACATTATACTGATCATAATGAATTCGATTCAGTATTCCGGATAGAACTGACAAGACATATTATAGACCTTTTATGGGACAATAATGTTATTCTTAAAAACCAAAGTACCTTTTAATTTCTTATGAGAACTGAGCATTATTATCTCGGGGTACGAAGTAGTAAGCTTTGTCCCTTCCCGAAGACTGTGAGGAATAAATGCTTTACAACTATTTAATATTATGAGCAAAATGCAAAATTGTATCACGAAATGAGGCTAATACCAACGTGTGACATGTGATGATAACAATAAAGGCTGTAAAACTGCAAACTGCCAGTAGACACCAAATAATGACAGAGCAAATATATGCGATAACTACAGCAAATACTGGCTCGGTAAAGAGCAATATGTGTCACGATTAATAATAGAATATTGTTTTACGACTTACACCTATGCACATAATAAATGACTCTCTCTATCAAAATGTATTAACGATGCGCGAACGCAGTGGAGAATGACAGTGAAGCATGGTCACTTCAATAATGAATATACAGAACTTAATTATTTTATACGCAAAGAGTAGAGTTTACATAGCGCCAAAAACACGATAGTTTTTCTCCAGATAATCATGATTATCTCGTTGGCGTCACATGTGAAGCGAAAGAGAGGGGTAGCGCGTAATGCAACGCCAACAACAACGCAATACTATTTTTTTTTTTGCGGAGGAAAACGCATTTACGCTCCATAACCGCGGGCTAGTGACGCCTGCGGCCGTGTGAGGGGATAGGGACTAAAGACGTTCATCCCACTACCCACTAAACTTCCCTGATTTTTCCTTTCCGCTCAATATGGACGAGCCGATTCCAACATGTTGCTATTGACCAGCACGTCCCCGGGACGCAACCTTTGACGCAGAGAAAATGCTGCCTACCCGCCGCCGGAGGACGGACGGGTCATGTGGGGTTCTCCGTCTGGGATGCACATAATAAGCTACCCAGAACGGCCTACCCACTAAAACCCCGGGACGCTCCCTCATCGTCCATAGTGGGGAGGAGTCACGGTGACTGGCACGAAGCGTAAGCGTAACCGCTTACCATCAGGCGGGCTGTATGCTAGATTTCCACCTTTATGGAATAAAAACAATATTCCATGATTGGTAGCTAGCAAAGAATAATGATTAATATAGTATATGCCTCATGCGGGTCACAGTGTATACGAGTATACTCTTACCTACCAGTTACTTTACTCTTGTGATACTACACTATGCACTTAACAGCTGTTTGAACATGTGGTTGAACACGTTATTACGATGCGCAGTTGTAGAGTTTACCTTTCGATAATTTTGAGATATTGTATTATGTAATTAATTTTAAAAAAACAGAATATTTTTCATGTGTGATCATCGTAAAAACAGTTGTACTACGCTTTAGTTTAAGTGTAGGTAAACATTGTTTAAGTATCAGCCTTGCGGAAATGCGGATTAGTAATTTCCATTAACATGAGAAAGTAATTTATTTTGATTCTATGAATGATCCCTTTCTGGTAATGTTACAAAGTTGTTCTGAATACCATGTTTGCGCACTTTTTTGTACACTTAATGAGTGTACTTTATTAATCTTAAAAAAAATATATTTATTAACAAATAAATATTTGTGTAAAATCGGCTTTTCTTAGTATTCTGTAAAGTAACATCAACAACAGCTGGATTAACACAAAAAAAAACAGGAAAAATAATTAAAAACAATCTGATTTAGATCTTTACATTATCGCTTCAAGTCATTAAGAATCTTATTTTTTAATGAAACCTTATCAACAAAAACATGTTGAATGTAATAATAGCAGATAACATTATTTAATTTTTTTTATGTAATCATTTAATCTTAATTTAATCGTCAATGTAGATGGAAAATTATAATTTCAAATAAATTACTTAGATACCATATGATTTTATTGATATTTGTATCAAGGTAAATGCATTTTTAAAAGTTGTATTATTTAACAAATCGCAAGATCCGTTTATGCCTTTGAATAAAGAGTAAGCGCGGAAATAATAGAAATCACTATGAAAAATGTTGTGAAGGTGTGAATAAAGACGTAAAAGTGAAAATAAGAAAAGTGCACGTTATTTAGATTAAGGTTCGCAGTGTTCGCACCTTCACGTCAATGTCGAGTGATTCACTTACATACGAGTATACTCCGCGTTGACGCACCCGCCGCGCAACTTTTACGCGACTGATGTTGCCAGGTTTACACCTGGTTTGCGACTCATTGGTTCCTGTATTGTTATCTTAAAACCTTTGTGACGAAAAATACTGTGCACATATTTTGTAGTTAGGCATTTCCGACCCTCAAATCCAATTATAATACTATAGTCGTTTTTATTTATATTTAACCGTTAGAAACTTTGTGTACCTTCAAAAACTAGTGGGATTTTTCGGCCAAGTTCATTACAACCCAGCTTGCAACTACCCTTACCCTGCTGATTGAACAAACCAATAACTTGTAGTCATCGAAACACCCAGTGTATCTACTTCTAGTACTATTCCTTCATTCCATCATACGCCACAAGAGTGGCGATGCAAGATCGCATTAACAATAATTCAAGTGACAAACGTCTCTCTAGTGCTAAAACAATTAAAGTGGCAACACTGTATTTGGGAAAACGCACCGCATGCCCATACGCGCATGGTAATTGTCGAGAGTTCAACGCAGAAAGTACCGGACACCGGCACCGAAGCTGGTCGGATGACTTCCACAGCTTGCACTTCGGTTTTTAGCAAATTATTTATTTATACTGTACACGGTTAGACAGGTGTAGATGACTCGTCGCTTAACAGTGTGTACTGGGTAGCTTCATCGACCATCGTAGTTGCATTACGTTACGTTTAATTGAGGTCCCTTAAAAGATCATAAAATTACTATTAAATTTGAACGATCATTCTCAATGTTGCATCTAGAAAATTCCTCCCTCTATCTCTATAATATGCTTCTGGTAAACTATATAGAAAAATATTAAATTATTAATATTCTGTGGTGTATTTATTATTTCGGACATTTAGTATTTTAAAAACTGGTGAATTGTATTCGTAAAGGTTGAACCAAAAAATGAGTATTACTACCATGCCAGCTAGCCTAATAACAAAGTTGAAGTACGTAAGTAAAATGATATTCTAAAAAATAATGGTCGCAAGTTATCACGTAAAATAAAATCATAGACATTTCTTGCAATACTTTTGATCTTGTCAGACTAACTATTGTTATCTTTGTTTGCGTAGAAAACATCAAAATAGGTATGGAATTGTACAAAGAATAGAAAATTTGAATTTATAATTAATGTCAGAAAGATGAGTAAGTGTTCGAATTGCGTCGTTTCCTTCAATGCACAAGACACTTTTCGCATCTAAACGTGAAAACCCCGTTAAGTTTTTTTCAGTAATTTGAAATATTACTGTAAGACATGAATATGAAACAATTTTGCTTTTTTCTTATCTTTTTTATGTGTGTTTTCCCTCTGCTTGTTTCTCAGGCTAAGTTGGTAACAAGCAAACAATAATGTTTTTCATTGTTGGCCGTAATCTACGCATTTATAGTCATTGTTTTTTTCCCGAGTCCGTTAAATAAGACGTTTCGTGTTTGTATGTATGTGATGTCATCGTTTAATTTACAAAATAGTTTCCGTCGTCGGTACGCACGGTGTCAAATGTCTATTTATGTATCTTACTATTAAAGTGCTTTTTAAATCTCCAATCAGGTTCCGAGTCATGTGACTTGAATGTTAGAGCTCGATTGTTTTTGAATAAGGCGTAAATAATGCGAGCTTAATCTATTCTAGTCTCATTTACATAAAATTGTGTGCTCTCGGATTAAATGTGATAAAAGTAAGGAGATAAATGTCCTTTTTATCGAACCTGAATGAGCATATCCTGTTATGTCAAACTTATATTCGGACCTCACTTCCGCTTACCATCAGGTGGAGTGAGGTCATCCTGACTGCTTTCATTTAATATAAAATTTAGACTACCTATCTACGTAAAACGTCTAATATACAATTTATTTGTTCTTCTGATTTGATTATTTAACCTACAAGTATTATCTTTATCTCAGATAATGTGTAAATGTACTTGAAATTGTTTTTTAGCGCAGTTTTGGTCGTATGACTCCTAAATTACAATAGAAAAAAACAGCTTGAAATGTTATCTTTTAAAAATAGGGGTTATTTAATATGCGAGCGAGCAAGCAACGTGAACTGCGTATGTTATTGTTATCTACGAAAACAATACAATACATTTTATCGTGAGGCCTTGAACGAATTATATAATGTTGTTTTCGTGTCGCGCCTGCTGTGTATAGGTTCAGTGCACTGTTAATTAGAATATCGTTATCTATCAATCTGCAATACCCGAAATAGTGTCACGTGAAGGTATTTCATCTTATCTCGACCCCGTAACACGATTTTTTTTGTTTGTTGTTGTTATCTTGCACCAGTCGCGTAACAGACACGTGCTGTGTTCTATCCACCATGCACTCGTTCGCAGCAATTGTGGCTAATCACGGTTGATCTGTTCAATGAACCTCAATAGTTGTTAATTTTGCATAAACTACCAATTGGTCATCAATATATTCCTCAATGTGTCCACGGCAATCTGCAATTAGTGTGACGCAAGACATGCCGCTAACAAGATCCGGCGCTGGCCGGTGTGAATTAGGTGCTCGGTTTCTACTGATTGAAGGTCGGGACTCCCACTCCGGTGTTAATAAGATCTCATCAGGCCTCTATTTTTATCCTGGTCTAATTATAACTCCAGACAAATCATCTCATACCACTTTTAGAACAAGTATAAGTGCGCATACTTTGACTCACCGGCCATCAAAATACTGAAATTCTTATTTCTCGTCCGTGTGGGCGTTTGACGAAAATAATACAGAAATATGTCACGGAAAAATCAATGCATGCCGTGTTGAAAGAAGTTGTAGGAATATCCTCGCTATTTAATCTTTAAACATTATTTTTCACTCTATCGCTTTAACGTTATACATTAACGCGAATATTATTGTTGCATAGGGCAAAAGATATCCGCATTCCTAGTCAGTATTATTATTAGTTATCATAAAAATATGCCTACCAGATTGTTTACATCCAATTATATCAAAATTGACCTCCATAAATGTTATAAATAAACAAACAACGTTTAATTGTTTTATTTTGGACAGCTGCAGTACCGACCATTATTGAAGTCGAAAATAGTCTCCAATGAAGTTTAATTGGCCCCAGCGAAGTGGCGACCATTTATGTCGTAAACATCTTCCATAGACCTAACAACTTATTGCCGCGTCTGATTCTAATAGTTGTCGATGCGATATTTGCTCTTAATCAATATTGATTTTACGAATAGATTCTTTGCCATTTCCAGCTTGTTGTCTGCCACTTGTATGTTTTCTCAATTTGACTTATTACTTGCATCGACTTATATGGCAGTTCTTAGTTCTGTCGTGTTCGTAACATTTCGGATTTACGGTTTTTGATTTTACCGTATTCTAAGCCCATGACCAAGACTCAGTCAGCATTGAAATTACTCTAACGCATTGCGGTCAAAAATTTTACTGATGTTGAAAAAAAAGCAATTACATTAAGTCTTTTGAAATCGTGAAAATTGCTTACGGTAATGAATGAGCTCATTATTTAATTGTATACCAACTCGTCATATTCAGGTCCGAAAAGTCCGGCTTTAGAATTTTTTTGAGCAATCAATTACATTCTTTGTTAATTTCTTTTTGTATGTAAATAGGTATATGTTTGTTAATCCATTTCTTTGTAAACTACAAAGGAAAAAAAATAAAAACATTCATCAAATGAATTATTATTTCGGCAATGTTTTTGTATTATGTTATCGTCGCTTAGAGCCAAACAAATTGGAGATAAGGATTCAATCGATATCAATGTAGGTTGTGTTGTTGAGTTCAGGGTGCACGGGGCGGCCGCGTGGCGCGCGGTGACGTGTTCGCTCCGCCATTTTATATAGGGCGTGCGCGCGCGCAGACCATCAGTCGCCTTGTAGTCGCGCTAGCGTACCTTCCCGCGGCACTTGCACGTTATCGCAGTTGTGTGTCAGCCGTCGCCGGCTCCGCTCATATATTATACGCAGTGACCCTGAACGTTTAGTTTAGCTACCGCTTTCAACCATGATTGACGTTGTGCAACAACCCAGAAATGGCTGCCTTTACGAGATCAGACAGAAGGGACAAAGGGAACCCTGTTACGTGGTCGTGCCTGACACAAAAGTACGTTTTCCATTTCGAATTTCTCCGTGTTTTTTATTTTTTACTACGCAGTTGGTGATTTTTTCTAAAGTTCGTACCTAATTACTTGCAAGCCGGTCAAGCATTTTTAGCTATAAATTGTTTCAATTCTTTAAAGTTAAAATTATATTATTAAAATCAACAACGTTAGTACAAAACAATTTTATCAGCGTGTGTTATTGAGCTTACGTTACGATCACGAATTTACACTAGATATCAGGAATAAAAACATGTTCCCCGCTACAAATATAATCGGACAATAGTGCTAACGTATAATTTTCATTGTTCCAGGATCTGGTTAAGAGCCACTTGATGTTCGCGGTGCGCGAGGAGGTGGAAGTGCTGAAGGAGCGCATCGCCGAACTCATGGAGAGGATCAACCAGCTCGAGGTGGAGAACACGTACCTGCGCGCGCACGCCAGCCAGGACACGCTGGCGACGCTGCCGGCGGCGGGCACGAAGCCGCCGCCGCAGCCGCAGGGCCCGCCGCCGCCCGTGTCGTAGGCGGCCGGCGCGCGCCCGCCGAACTCGCCCGCCGGCTCCGCCGGCCCCGACTCCCTCGCCTCCCCTCGGCGCGCGACCCCGCACCAAGGACCCGGGACGTCACTATGGCTGTGCTATGTTAATTCGTAGGATAACAAGGAATGAGTGTGACGCGCCGGTCGAGCGCCGAGGGACCGGCCGATCGCGCCGTGTCGTGACACACGAGCGCTGCAGCGGCTCCGTACGAGCGACGGACCCGCAAGCAATCAGCCAAGTTATTATGCTTTGGATTAATAGAAGTATATTTTTCTGTTATTAATATTTAGGGTGCAGAATTTTGTGCTACTGCCATGCTTTTGCTACGCATCTCAGCAACGAGTCTTAGTGTTTCTATGTACGTCTATATTTTTATTCGTTTAAAGTTTAGGTATCGCTACGTAATATATTCCATTTAAGATAACTGTTAAGACGTGTGATTATATTGAATGTAACGGAATAGTCGATATTTCTACGAATTGAACAATGACTGTGTGTTAATTTATTTTCTATATTTTTATATATGTAATTTAAGTTATTTATCGATTTTATTACTGTGTTACATTAAATTGAAAGTGTTCCTCGTAGGCGAGACGTGATGATCTGTCGTTACTGAGTTGGACGTTGTGTGGTTTGCGTTAGTCGCGCCGGCGCAGTGGCCGCGCGCTAGGTAGGATCGTTGCGAGGATGAACTCGTGCGACGCTGGCTTTAGTCAATTTTGCACGCTGAAACTGAAAAAAAAAACTATTTTTATTCCAACCCTATATCGATATTAGAGGTAATAGCGATTTAACATTGTATTTTTTTAATAATTAAATTGTTTGTATATAGTACAAGTTGTAATAGAATTGTGAGTCGGAGTAATGTACATATGAAAGAATGTGATGAAGGCAACCGATTCCTTAGTCGACCCTCCGGATCGAATCCGCATAGTGAGGGATATATCTAAAATGTATAAGTTAAATATTCGCTGTATTTAAAACTAGCTCCATTGTTTATCCATTGAACAACCGAACAAAGTGGCTGGAGACTGATGCCTGATGGAAAGTGGTGACGGTGATGGACTGGATGACAGAGTGAAGCTCGGTTTGAGAAAGCCAAAGCGCGGAATGGAAGTCCCAGCGACTTGAGTGTGACTATTTTAATTATAGAGTAGTAATTTGTACAACGCTACTATGTGTATAGATGATTTTTGTTAGGTATTCGTAATTATTGTGAATATACAGTAATTTACTCCTACAAGCATTACCCTAGACCTTAGATATGAATTATATTATATGATACTGAAATTTGTAAATATACTGTAAACAGAGAATGTCCATTGTAGCTTATGTTGACCAGAAAGGTTCCTCATACCCAATAAATGCAAAAACTA
Source organism: Mecyna flavalis (assembly GCA_949319885.1). Classification (NCBI taxonomy): domain Eukaryota; kingdom Metazoa; phylum Arthropoda; class Insecta; order Lepidoptera; family Crambidae; genus Mecyna; species Mecyna flavalis. The sequence goes on from OX439426.1 coordinate 18,458,932, forward strand.
CTCAAATATTTATTGTTTCTTTTACCACCCTGACGTATTCTTAATATAATCTCCTACTCAAAAAAATGTAGGCACCATAGAAGAGCTAGGTAGCTGCCAATAATAGAGAACTTTGAACCGTTTGTCACAAAGCTAGACGTGACATACAAGACAAACGTAGTAGCAAAAAGTGTCTACACAACTGCATAATTTAAGAACGCTAGTGTTGGATTAAAAACATTAACAATTTAACAACAAAGTCACAATGTGAGCTGTGTCTCTTTGTCTTAACTATGTCTCTTTTGACATTCAACGAAGCACAGAAATATTACGTAATGAAATATGGAGAATAAAAGGCTACCTAAAACTGAAATGTTTGTAAGCAACTCTAAATATAGGCTCTGAATACGTAGTACTGTAAATATTCTGTGCTGTAACCGCAGACTACTATTAAAAAGTGGAAAATAAAAACAATCGAAAAATTTTAATGGGAATTGTAATTGTTCTCGCTACAGTGCAGTGGCGCTACTAAAATTCCCAAACTAGTTTGTTGATTCTAACTCCTCTTTACATTTAGATTTTGTCCGTGCTACTGGTGAGCACAAAATAGCAGTAACCTTCATTGTATATCTTCATTATCAGTAACTTTATACTGTCATTAGGAGTTTTGCAACAATCTGTAGAGGGATATTGCAGGAAATCAAACATACCTATAAGCTGTTAGGCACGCCATCTATGCAGTCTCTCGCTACGTCCTCAACATGGAACCTTTTAGTTCTGTACTATGCAGTTTTACACTAAAATATTAGTCATAGTAAGCATCCTTAAAACACAGGATAATATAAAATGGATGTCGAGTAGGACTTATAATAAACGTAAATTCCACTTGAACCCCCCGTTTGGATCCCCCAGGGGCAACGAATTTAAATTTAATATCGTTGCCCAGGGGGTCCATGGATACTCACTATTCCGTTTGAACCAGTTTGAACCCCCTTGGAGATCCACAGATAAGTACTTGATGTTACTCTTGGACCCCCAAAGATAGTAAAATGACAAAAACAATACAATTAAAAGGGATTGCAAAGCAAAGAAGCCGGATAGTTTTTCTCTTTCCCTCCAGGCCCATACATGCCCTAATAAAATAATTTTTATATAAAATAGATTGATAAATAAGATAATAGATAGAGAATCCACAGAAGTCATTAAAATTCATTCGACATTAGGCAAGTGAACTAGGGGTACGAAAAATGGGCTTAACTGTATAAATATAGGACGATTTAATAATATTTCTGAGGTATCTTGGTACCAAAGAATGCCACAATAAATCTGCAGATCTTGAATGATATCTGTATTGCTATCGACATGATATCAGTCTATAGATCAATATCTTTTGCACTTACATATTATTATTATTATGAAAACAGCGGGTCGAAAACGAAGTTTCCATTCCTATCTATGATATCTCGATTTAAAGAAAACAAAATTAATTTAACTTCGAGCGGTCTAATAAGGTGGCTTAAAATAAGACGATGATGATGATGATGTAGGTGCCTAAATCGCCATGCTAGCAGAATATTATAAGTAGGTAAACTATGAAATATTATGCATGCAGCAGGGGGCAAAGAAAATTTTATTAATGGGACATCTATATCTCTTTAACACTTCTTTAGATCTATAAATCTAGATTCAATGACTGTAGACAAGACAACCTTTAACATGTTTATTTGGACAGTTTTTGTTTAAGTATGAACGTTGATATGGTTCTACTACATCTAGATTAATTTATTCGTCTGGGCAATATTATTAAACAAAAAGTAACACTAATAAACAACAAATTTTCACACAGCGCCACCTATCCCCAAATTAAATAAAACTATGCCTGCAAAGAATTTTCACTACCATAAATGTAGCGCCATCTCGTTAAGATTTTGGCATCAGTGAAGCATATGAATGTCATAATGTAAAAGTTAGTTTATGTAAGTGTCAACAGATGGCAGTAGGTACAGCTAGCGCCATCTAGTGTTATCATTCTATAAGCACAAACTTTTTATTGTAAAGCCATGGAATTAGCACACTTTACATTATTTAACATTCCGCTATTCCACAATAGATGGTGTTATAAATTGGTGGTTTAAATCAAACTCCCTCCTGAATCATCTGTTTTTACAGGTGAGTGTTTCGGCCTCTTCAGGGCATTAGAATATGCACTTCTAATGAAGCTTAAAAAAGCTATTATTTTTTCGGACAGTAAGAGCGCTTTGCAATCAATTTCTAAATTTCCGTTTAAAAGTAATAAAGTTCACCCTATCATTATTGAATGCAGGAAACTTCTATACGATTGTCATTTAAAAAAAATTAATATTAATTTGGCGTGGATTCCAAGCCATCAAAATATAGAAGGCAATGAAAAAGCTGATAGGCTAGCTAATGATGCTGTGGATTGTGGGGATATATTTCCATATATGAATTACTGCCAAGATCTACTAGCTCTCCCTAAATCTTTTCTTAAGGAGTCCTGGGAAAAGATGTGGGAAAAGTCTAGCCAGAAAACAGGTAAAAATTATAGACGTCTGCAAGCAACTATACCAGCAAAACCTTGGTTTGCAAGAATGCGATTATCTAAGTCTTGTACCTCTATGTTAATACGCATGAGGCTTGGACACGTATGCACTCCTGTCCATTTGGCTAGAATGCATATAGTGAGTGTTATATCCTCTTTCGTATGCCTACATTAATTTATGATTAATAAGTATTGTCACCTTAGGCTGTCACGTATCTGTAATTTGTCTGTCAATGATTGTCTGGTTTTTAAGTTGAATAAAACCAATATTCTTGGTTTTGTCTTTAATTTACTATGTCAATTTATTCAACTTAAATAATGTCGCAAGAAAATACTTTAGTCAAGACTGAAAACATGATAAATACTAATCTTTGTGTCTCAAGATATTTACGCCCAGACAAATTCGAAGTAGATCCCAGTGACTCGAATTCGGGAACGAGATGGACGCATTGGAGGTACACTTTTGATAACTTCTTAGCTGAAGAAGCTTCCAACGTATCATCGGACTCAATGAAGTATAAAATATTAGTAAATCACTTGGGTCCAACTACATACTCGTATATTCGTGACTGCACGTCTTATGAAGTCGCCATTCAGATTCTCGATGGAGTGTATATTAAACCCAAAAATGAAATTCACGCTCGTTACGTGCTTTCCACTCGTAAACAACAGCCTGAAGAATCCATAGCAGATTATCTGAGAGTGTTACGTCAATTAGCTCACGATTGCAACTTCAAATGTGTAACAGCTGAATTAAATCAGAATGAGTATATTCGAGATGCTTTCATAGCTGGTATCACAAGTCAGAAAATACGTCAAAGACTTCTAGAAAATCGTACGTTGACTTTGGAAGAAGCGCACAATCAGGCAATTTCATTAGAAACTGCAGAAAAGAACTCTTTGACTTATGTCAATTTTAATCCTGGCCAAGTGAACGCTGTCGCTGAAACCTCAAGACGCCGGCTTACAAATGAAAGTCATGATTTAGCTTCAGCTCCCTCGAAGCTTAGACGCTGCTTTTTTTGTGGGAGTAACAAACTTCATCAACGAAATAAATGCCCTGCATTCAACAGTATTTGCCAACTGTGTTTTAAGAAAGGGCATTACGCCATTGTATGTCGAAGCCATAAACTTTCTACTAATGCTATAACACTTGAAGAACAAAATGATGAAATTACAGCGACTAATCCTCCTGTTATTAGTAACAATGTATCTTCGAATCACCTAGCTGTAGTAACGGGCTCATCAGAGTCATCAGCTATTACTGCCGCGTCGCCTGCTAGTTTATATAAGGCTACGGTCCCAGTTACTATTAATAACAGACATGCAGATGCTCTTATCGACACTGGGAGTTCCGTTAGCTTAATCAACAAGAAATTATCCCTGGAGATGAAATTACAAGCACAACCATATAAACAAGCGATCTCATTAGCAACTTCTAACCACCTTTCTTTTGTAGATGGCATTTGTTACGCAACGATCAAACTCAATAATCACACTTATGAAAACCAGCCGTTGCTAATCGTAAACAATTTATGCACTGATGTCATTGTAGGACATGACTTACTGAAATCGCACAAAACTATAGAATTTAACTTCGGTGGTTCAAGAGACACTTTACAAGTATGTGTAATGCAAGCGTCAGTGCCGCCTGCGGCTCTTTTCACTTACCTTACTTCTGATATAAAGCCTGTAGCCGTCCCATCCAGGCGGTACACTAAAGAAGACGAAGATTTCATTCAGACAGAAATTTCTAAATTACTTGAAGATGGAGTTATTGAACCCAGCTCATCTCCTTGGAGGGCTCAAGTTCTGGTGACTGGAGGAACTACTCACCGCAAACGTTTGGTTGTCGACTACTCAAGAACGATAAATAAATTTACAGAGCTTGATGCTTTTCCTTTGCCAAACATTGAATCTATAGTCTCAAAAGTTGCCAAATACAATTATTTTAGTCAAATTGACCTCAAAAGCGCCTATCATCAAGTACCAATATTGAATAGAGAGAAGAAATATACAGCATTTGAAGCGTGCGGCAACTTGTACCAATTTACTCGGATCCCGTTTGGAGTCACCAATGGAGTTGCTGCATTTCAAAGAACGCTTCAATATATAATAGAAAACGAAAAGTTGGACGGTACGTTTGCTTTTCTAGATGACGTGACTGTGTGTGGGAGAGATAAAGAAACCCATGATATTAATTTACAAAAGTTTATGAATGCGGTGAAGAAATATAACCTTACACTCAATGAAGCAAAGTGTACTTTTGGATCGAAACAAGTCAGTCTTTTAGGCTATACAATAACTGATAATATCATAAAACCTGATGACGAACGCTTGAAACCACTCATTAACTTGCCTTTACCTGCTGATTCTAAATCTTTGAAGCGAACATTGGGAATGCTTGCACATTATTCAAAATGGATAAGGAATTTCTCTGAAAAAATAAGACCACTAATTGATGTGACAAAATTTCCACTAAACGAACAAGCAAGAAAAAGCTTTGAGACATTAAAAACAGAGATTTCTAAAGCAGCTGTTGTCGCAATTGATGATGACGCCACATTTACTGTAGAGACAGACGCTTCCGACAATGCGATAGCTGCGACACTGTCGCAGAATGGTCGACCAGTAGCTTTCTTCTCGCGTACTCTTAATGATTCTGAACGTCGCCATTCATCAATAGAAAAAGAAGCGAGTGCTATCGTCGAAGCAATACGTAAATGGCGTCATTTTCTTATTGGACGGAATTTTGTACTAATTACTGATCAGCAATCCGTATCATTTATGTTTGACCAGAAACACTCAAGTAAAGTCAAGAACGAAAAGATACAGCGCTGGCGACTTGAGTTGTCGTGTTTTAAATACGATATAATTTATCGACCGGGTCGGGAGAACACGGTGGCAGATGCCTTGTCGCGTGTCTGTGCTCACTTGAATACCAGCAAGCTCTACCAATTGCATGATCAACTTTGTCATCCTGGAGTGACTAGAATGGTGCATTGGGTGCGTTCAAAGAATCTCCCGTATTCGGTTGAAGAAATCAAAACTATGACTGCATCATGTAGAGTATGTGCTGAAATAAAACCCCGTTTCTTTAAAAAGCAAGGAAGACTGATTAAAGCCATGGCACCATTTGAGAGACTCAATGTGGATTTTAAAGGCCCATTGCCTTCTAACACGCATAATATTTATTTATTAACAATAATTGATGAGTACTCAAGATTCCCGTTTGCATATCCATGCAAAGATTTATCTGCTGCTACAGTCATACGGTGCTTTAAGGATTTATTCCTTACTTTTGGCTTTCCACTATATATTCACTCTGACAGAGGTGCGTCATTCATGTCAGAAGAATTAAAACAATACCTGGTATCCCATGGTGTTGCTACGAGCAGAACTACACCGTATAACCCACAAGGAAATGGTCAGATAGAGCGTCTTAATGGTACGCTTTGGAAAACGATTCAGCTGTACCTGCGGTCCAAAGATCTTCAAACAACACAGTGGGAAATAGCTTTGCCATATGCTTTACATTCCATCCGTTCACTTCTATCTACTGCTACTAATGTCACCCCTCATGAACGGTTATTCAATTATTTACGTCGTTCTCCAAACGGTGAGACACTTCCTGCTTGGCTTATGAATCCAGGACCGGTGTTGATGAAAAACATGAGACGGACATCCAAATACGACCCTATTGTGGAAGAAGTAGAACTCTTACAAGGTAATCCTGATTACTCTCATGTAAGATTATCTGATGGAAGACAGACTTCTGTGTCAAATAAGCAGTTGGCACCAGTATCTACGGAGTTGGAAATTGATGATGATGACGCAGTACCTGAGAACCATGATGGTGGCAATGAGGTAGAACATGAAGACCCTTTGCTTCGTCGTTCGTCAAGAACTCGGCGTTTGCCGGCTCACTTAAATGACTATGAGCTTTGAAAAAAAAGGACGGGTGAATGTTATATCCTCTTTCGTATGCCTACATTAATTTATGATTAATAAGTATTGTCACCTTAGGCTGTCACGTATCTGTAATTTGTCTGTCAATGATTGTCTGGTTTTTAAGTTGAATAAAACCAATATTCTTGGTTTTGTCTTTAATTTACTATGTCAGTGAGCAATGACCTCTGCGTATGTGGGACAGATGTAGGAGACCTCGACCATATCTTTTTCGCATGTCCATTATATGACCACAATTCCTTCTTGGTCCGTCTTGTGTCAATCAAGATCCCTCTCCCTGCCTCAGTAAATACTCTACTATGTACAAACAATATCCATGTTTATTCTATTCTTTCTGTATTTATGTATGAAAATAATATAAGAGTATAATTTAATTTGACAAATATTTAAATGGTGAAAATTATTCTTACAGCTTTTCTTAACTACCTGATCCGTCATAAAGTTCCTATTCATTCCAAATTTCCGTATTCTTTCTTTCTTCCTAGGGGCCGTTCAAATATTACGTAAGCAGATTTATTGCAAATTTTTACCCCCCCACCCCCCTTGTCAGCAAAAGTAAGCAAAGCTCTTACCCCCTCCCCCTATGCTTACGTAAACATTTTTCAATTAAAATTTTTTTATATACTATAATTATAATGTTATAATTATAACTTTATAAATAAGAAAATAGATTTAGGATAGAGATTAGATTTTACTTATACAGTATTCAACATAGAGTAAGGGACAAAAATATTATAATCTTACGAACATAACTGACGAGCCATTTGGTGTAATGGTCGAGAAGTCGGCTATTACACCAGAGGTCGCGGGTTCGATCCCCGCACGGTACAAACATTTGTATGCATGAACATGTCTGTTTGTATCGGTCTGGGTGTTTATATGTATAATATGTATGTATTTACAAAAAAAAAGTATATAAGTAATGTTTATCCGTTGTCTGGCACCCATAGCACAAGCTAATGCTTAGTTTGGGGCTAGATGGCGCTGTGTGGATAATGTCCAGAGATATATGAGATATATATATATATAACAAACTTATTTTAAAGTTTTAGTACACATCATCATCATCATCAGCCTGTGATAGTCCACTGCTGGACATAGGCCTCTCCAAATGCTCGCCACGCTGATCAATCCTCGGCCACTCGCATCCAGCTCCTGCCAGCCATCTTGCGCAGATCATCGCTCCACCTGGCCTAAGGGCTTCCTACACTACGTTTACCGAGACGCGGTCTCCACTCTAGAACCCGTTTACCCCAACGGCTATCGGTTCTGCGGCTGATATGGCCAGCCCACTGTCACTTCTATAGACGTGGCTTAGGAAATGGTTCGATAGTTCTTCAACAGGCTTTTGTCACTCTTTTTAAAGAACAGGACGACCACACTCCTACTCCACGCCTTTGGAGTTCCCTCCAGCCTTTAGCAGCTCAGTAGTAACGCCGTCCTCTCCAGGGGCTTTTCCATTTTTAAGCTGCCCAAGAGCAATCTCGATTTCGCCAACGCTCACTTTTGGCAGGTCTTCAGTGTAATAGGGATTTAACGTAGCTCTAGAGTCCTCATTTTCGGGATCAGGTCGACATGCATGCGAAGCGTATAACCGGCCATAAAAGTCCTCTACCTCCGAACGGACTGCCGGCTTTGAGGCAACAACTTCTCCACTTGCTGTGGTCAGCTTCGTCAGGTGGCTTCTTCCGAGAGATTGTACGAACACCTTAGACCCCCGATTTTGCTCTATAGCTCTTTCGATCGAAAGAGTATTAAAGCACCGGACACATCGCACACCCGGTAAAAAACTGTCATAACATAAAAACAGGCAAATCTGGTAGAGTCATTTTGTTACTTAATAATAATTGACCACATAATCGCACACCCGCTAAAGGACGGTCATAGCGTAGAGGCAAGGCGGGTCTCACTTTTTTCAGTAAAATAATATTTTTATAATCTCACTTTTTGCAGGAAAATAATATTTTACTGCAAGGGGTGAGATTTGCCTGTTTTTGTGTTATGACAGTTTTTTACCGGGTGTGCGACATATTAAACATTGGTACACATATTAAATAAAAATTAACAGTCTTCAGTCCATGAAACCCGAATCCATGATTCTAAGTTTTCGCTGACATTGGATTGCTTAGATTGCTGCTCAGTGTTGTGAGTCTGCTAACTTTCATCCGATTTTGGAATGTCTACGTCTTCTCACATCATGGTGCTCTAACTAAAATGTAATCTTGCTTTGGTATACTTACAATACGTCTACTCGCTATAGTATCCAAACGAAACAATACACTGACAGAGTAGCGCACGGTAATTCCCCTAATCGGTTCTAAAGCGAGTGCCTAAACGTATGCATTATTTGCGGGAATCCCCGAAAATGGGTTTCGTTTTCAAGCATAGGCAATGTGAGGGTTGCCATTGGTGTAAAAAAGTAAATAACCACCGATGACGTAATCATCATCTAGACCCCCCTACCCCCCATGTCATCCAAAATAAGCAAAACAAAGACCCCCCCACCCCCCCATAGTGCTTACGTAATACTTGAACGGCCCCCTAAACGTTTCCTTTCCTTGCACAAAATCCTCCCAAAATGTCTCATCTGCCATTACCAGCAAGAGTACAACATACAATACAACACAAGCAACAGTCAACCCAAAGAAGCTGATTCATCAAAACTTTGTCGTGGCTTAAGCACATACCGTGCAGAGCCAAAAAGAAAAAAAAAAAAATAGATGGTGTTGTTTGGCTGTCAGTGTCAAAGTGACGTGTTTTCCTTAAACGTCGGCAGCGAAGCGAACTTGGAGTTTGTTTTCATTTATTTATTCCTGAAATTAATATGGACAACATGAGTCTGAAAGAAATACAAAGCAAATTACTGCTTTGGGAAGCTTCAGAGAACCCTTTAGCACCGTTATCTGCTGACCAACGTGAGGCAATATTGGATTTGGAATCGTTGATTATGGGTGCTACAAATGGAACCGTTGTATGTGTTTTCTTATTAATTTAATTTATATTTTAATCAGACAGAAATGTTGAAAATATGGATAGTACTATTAGCTTCGGCCTACCTATTTTTCTCTTGTTCTAATTATTTTATGTTAGCTGTATCTGTGTTGAAATACAAACCAAAATATCAACATTACTGTAATTCCAATAGAGCAACTAAACAGTTATTAATGTTCCTATAAAGTAATGAAATACATAGACATGACGTCTAATTTACCAATTAATTAAGCTATCATCATAATTATTTCAGGACAGTTCAAAAGAAGAAACTGACAAAGACAGTGAAACGAGTCCCATACCGTCAGTGGATTCAACCTATGAGTTCTTGAGCTGGTATGAGAGCTTATGTGAGAAGACAGTGAAAGCAGATGACACCCCTTATGAGACATATTACAGACAACTGGAAGATAGAAGAAATGAATGTGTTTCTCTAAATAACCAGGTAATATAACAAAAAGTAAGTATTTCTTAGCCTATGTAATGTCCCACTCCAGGGCAACGGGCTCCATCATTGAAAATAATCTTTATTCTTATTTTAATATTATAAAGTCAAAGTCAAAGTATTTATTTTGCAATTTGATTTACCAAGAAATTCTTTTGCACGTCATAAAATTTTTTCCTACCAGCACTTTGACGTGAATGAATGGCCTGCTGTTGAGAAGAAGTGCCGCAAGAAACTCAACAGTTACATATGATAGCCTTTTTTAAATCATATAATAATAAATAATAAAATTAGTTACTTTCTCTAACATAAGGTTACAAAAGAGAATACATAATACATGTTACAAAAACAAATTGTTGATCGCACCTTGTTTATGAGAGACTGTTGCCTGAGATAGGTTTATGAAAAAACCCGTGGTACCTACTGGTCACCAGTGCTCCACCCCCAGGGCACTTTTATTGAGAAAAAAGAAAGCAACTGTCACAATGATGGGTCATGCATGGTTAAATCATGCTTGCCGAATGCAAAACATACAGCTTGTGTGGCTTCAATCTTGATTTATATCTCTCTAAAATGACATTATATAATATTTTAATTGAACATCACTTACAATTTCAATGGTAAAACTTTGATGAGCTTACAATAATATTCATCAAGACATTTGCTGCAACTTCAGATTGGTGCTACAATGGCTGATCTCAACAAGTTATCAGAGCAGTATGAACTGGTCTCCAACAAAACAAATGCCCTCCATATGATGAGTGAACAACTACTTGCTGATCAAACTAAGCTTTCCAACATAGGTAAGATAAGAATGTAAATCATTTTTAAAGAGAAACATTCAGATACAGATGTAATAATGATTATATGTATATGATTTCATGCATGTAATGTTTTAAAATGCTAAATCACTGTTTTGTGAAATTTTACATTAAAGTGCATAGAGTTGATTTTTGACTTTGTGACAAAGAAAAATACACATGATACATTTTCTGTCATTTATGTGTACATTTACAGGTGAAGATATTAAACAGAAACTGCACTATTTCACACAAGTGGAGCATCTGTCTCAGCGGTTAAACAGTCCAACAATGTCAGTGAACAGCGAATCATTCTTTATAGTTTTGGCTAAAATTGATGAATGTTTAGATTACATGAAGAATAATGTAAGTATTCTTTTTTTTACAACTTTTAGCCTGTTTGATGAACTTGGGCACTTAACAAATACATTTTATCATCTTTTGTGGTCATGGCAAGTTTAATTATCCATAATATAGACTTTTTTTCTCTTGGTTTTTGTATTGAGTTTTTATCCACTAATTAGTGAAATATTTATGTAAGTTTTTAGCAGTACATACATAAGCTAATGTAAACATTTTCCACTGAAAATTTGTTCAGTTTGCCCAATGATTTTTTTAAAAATCACTTGATTCATCTTTCTAAAAACTAAGAATCTTAATCAATTGTTTCAGTACCTTGTTTTTTTTATGTTATAGGAGGGCAAACGAGCAGGTGGGTCACCTGATGATAAGTGATCACCGCCGCCCATAGCACCCGGGACCCCCTTGGGGTCCCAGGCGCGTTGCCCGCCTTAAGAGACGACAGTTATTAGGTCTCATATACCCAGTAATTTCACAAGCTTCAGTGCCCTTTCCCCGAAACACAGAAATGCTTGACACACTTCTATTTCACGTATTTCACTATAATGTCTATAATAAATATCAATGATGTCTACATTCTTTGTTCTGCTAAATCTAGATATTGTGGGTTTCACTTAATCACACCACAATTAATCTACCATTTTCCAGAGCACATTCAAAGAAGCCCACACATACCTAGTGAAGTACCGTCATCTGCAAAGCCGAGCCATATCCCTGATCCGGTCGTACGTGAACCACATACTAAACCACGCGACGGAGCAGGTCTTATCTCCCGACGAAGATGCTGAACCTGAGTCTATGGACACGGCGTACGCTGTGTACTTCGGCAAGTTCCAGGCGGCCGCGCCTAAGCTAAGGATGGTTATAAGCGAAGTGGAGGCACGGGCTGAGACTAATGCTGAGTAAGTTTAATTTTTAAGAAAGAAAGGGGCAAACTAGCAAGTGTCCCATCCTATGGTAAGTGATCACTACCGCCCATAGATACCCGCGACGAGGTCTTACCCATGGTACGCGCCACGACACGCAGTGAGCGGCGCATCACGCCTGGTAGCAACCATCAAAATTACAGTTTTTGTCTTGTTATGGACCAGAGTTAGTGCTGTTGTGATGACAAATGGAGAAAAACAAGCTCAATTAGAATATTGGGTTATCTTAGTAACATTCTTTTTACGAACTATAGCGAGGGCGCGGCGCCGCACCACAGACATATGTGTCCACAGCGTAAGCGTTAACCTAAATTCGAAAACGGAGCGACAAATTTTGATACCGAATTTTTCAAACGCTCGCGTATTATACGTTCAATTTAGGCGCAATATACAAGTGTTGCAAGCGCAAAGTAATCCACGGTGAAATCGCCCTTCTGAATCGGCGTTAATCTCTGTGTCAGGTACGCCTCACTCCTATCGGACATCCAGCGCGAGTACGCATCCCGTCGCTCGCGAGTTGCGGGCGCGCCGGCTGCTGCTGCACTCGCGTCCGCCGCGCAGAGCCACGGCCGCGACCACTGCTCGCTGCTGCGCGCCGCCTGCTCGCTGCTCGCGCACGCCTGCCGCGACGAGTGCGCGCTCTACCACCACCTGTTCGCCGCGCAGTCGCCGGCGCTGCAGTGAGTGTGACGTGCCTAGGTGTCGGATACGCTATGCTCGCCTGCCGCGACGAGTGCGCGCTCTACCACCACCTGTTCGCCGCGCAGTCGCCGGCGCTGCAGTGAGTGTGACGTGCCTAGGTGTCGGATACGCTATGCTCGCCTGCCGCGACGAGTGCGCGCTCTACCACCACCTGTTCGCCGCGCAGTCGCCGGCGCTGCAGTGAGTGTGACGTGCCTAGGTGTCGGATACGCTATGCTCGCCTGCCGCGACGAGTGCGCGCTCTACCACCACCTGTTCGCCGCGCAGTCGCCGGCGCTGCAGTGAGTGTGACGTGCCTAGGTGTCGGATACGCTATGCTCGCCTGCCGCGACGAGTGCGCGCTCTACCACCACCTGTTCGCCGCGCAGTCGCCGGCGCTGCAGTGAGTGTGACGTGCCTAGGTGTCGGATACGCTATGCTCGCCTGCCGCGACGAGTGCGCGCTCTACCACCACCTGTTCGCCGCGCAGTCGCCGGCGCTGCAGTGAGTGTGACGTGCCTAGGTGTCGGATACGCTATGCTCGCCTGCCGCGACGAGTGCGCGCTCTACCACCACCTGTTCGCCGCGCAGTCGCCGGCGCTGCAGTGAGTGTGACGTGCCTAGGTGTCTATCATCACCCTGAGATTAAGATCCTGCGCTGCGTCGGCTGGACCCGCGCGCCGGCTAGTAATCCCTTGCTTGCATTAAAAACATATCCCCCCCCCATTTTCGCGGAGAACACCTTTTTGTGCCTAAATCCCTTTTTTTCACCCGATTGGGACGAGTCGGTGTTAGCCTTTTGAATAATAATTGACTTTTCAATTTACGCTCGATCCTTTTTATTTCCAGAGAATACCTACAGTCCCTGTGCAACGGTTTGTACGAGACGCTGCGGCCACACATAATCCACATCAACCACCTGGAGACGCTGGCGGAACTGTGCGTCATCTTACGAGTGGAGGTCATCGAAGAACAAGTCAACAATGATCGTGAGTGTCATCTGATTATTATGTTTAAGAATTTGTAGGGTAAAGTTTATGACTTTTTTTTTTTCTAAATCAAAAAGTAAAAATACCTATAATACAACGCATCCTTGTGTGGATTAAAACTCATTTTTATTTTTAACTTTGGTTCGATTACAAATTATCTGTTAAAAAAGTTTTTAAACACTGCTGGGTCCGATAGGTAGCGCTTCTGTCGCGGAGTATTCAATTTCGAGTCAGAGAGAATTTTTGAGTTAGTAAATCGATAGCGCAGGCGGACAATCGACCAAACTCGCGCTGTCTGGAAGTTTTTTTAGTACAGTAGGACTTTTCATACAGAATCCGGCAAACATCTTGACGCTTGTTCGACGGAGTGAAGGAAAGTTCACCCATGTGCACTTGCGCATGACCAATAGCGCGCGCACATCTCAAAATTCGCGTTCAGCGCACCCACCCGACTTCAAAATGTTTGTGGGGCACTTAAATGTTGATTTGTTCTCCAGTAGCGAGCCTGAGCGCGCTAGGGCAGTGCGCGCGCGCGCTGCTGCAGGACGCGCAGGAGCGGCTCGTGTTCCGCGCGCACGTGCACCTGCGCGCCGACGTGCTGCACTACCGGCCCGCGCCCGGCGACCTCGCCTACCCCGACAAGCTCGAGATGATGGAGGTGACACACACACACACACACACACACACTCACGCGCGCTGCTGCAGGACGCGCAGGAGCGGCTCGTGTTCCGCGCGCACGTGCACCTGCGCGCCGACGTGCTGCACTACCGGCCCGCGCCCGGCGACCTCGCCTACCCCGACAAGCTCGAGATGATGGAGGTGACACACACACACACACACACACACACTCACGCGCGCTGCTGCAGGACGCGCAGGAGCGGCTCGTGTTCCGCGCGCACGTGCACCTGCGCGCCGACGTGCTGCACTACCGGCCCGCGCCCGGCGACCTCGCCTACCCCGACAAGCTCGAGATGATGGAGGTGACACACACACACACACACACACACACACTCACGCGCGCTGCTGCAGGACGCGCAGGAGCGGCTCGTGTTCCGCGCGCACGTGCACCTGCGCGCCGACGTGCTGCACTACCGGCCCGCGCCCGGCGACCTCGCCTACCCCGACAAGCTCGAGATGATGGAGGTGACACACACACACACACACACACACACTCACGCGCGCTGCTGCAGGACGCGCAGGAGCGGCTCGTGTTCCGCGCGCACGTGCACCTGCGCGCCGACGTGCTGCACTACCGGCCCGCGCCCGGCGACCTCGCCTACCCCGACAAGCTCGAGATGATGGAGGTGACACACACACACACACACACACACACACTCACGCGCGCTGCTGCAGGACGCGCAGGAGCGGCTCGTGTTCCGCGCGCACGTGCACCTGCGCGCCGACGTGCTGCACTACCGGCCCGCGCCCGGCGACCTCGCCTACCCCGACAAGCTCGAGATGATGGAGGTGACACACACACACACACACACACACACACACACACACTCACGCGCGCTGCTGCAGGACGCGCAGGAGCGGCTCGTGTTCCGCGCGCACGTGCACCTGCGCGCCGACGTGCTGCACTACCGGCCCGCGCCCGGCGACCTCGCCTACCCCGACAAGCTCGAGATGATGGAGGTGACACACACACACACACACACACACTCACGCGCGCTGCTGCAGGACGCGCAGGAGCGGCTCGTGTTCCGCGCGCACGTGCACCTGCGCGCCGACGTGCTGCACTACCGGCCCGCGCCCGGCGACCTCGCCTACCCCGACAAGCTCGAGATGATGGAGGTGACACACACACACACACACACACACACTCACGCGCGCTGCTGCAGGACGCGCAGGAGCGGCTCGTGTTCCGCGCGCACGTGCACCTGCGCGCCGACGTGCTGCACTACCGGCCCGCGCCCGGCGACCTCGCCTACCCCGACAAGCTCGAGATGATGGAGGTGACACACACACACACACACACACACACTCACGCGCGCTGCTGCAGGACGCGCAGGAGCAGCTCGTGTTCCGCGCGCACGTGCACCTGCGCGCCGACGTGCTGCACTACCGGCCCGCGCCCGGCGACCTCGCCTACCCCGACAAGCTCGAGATGATGGAGGTGACACACACACACACACACACACACACTCACGCGCGCTGCTGCAGGACGCGCAGGAGCGGCTCGTGTTCCGCGCGCACGTGCACCTGCGCGCCGACGTGCTGCACTACCGGCCCGCGCCCGGCGACCTCGCCTACCCCGACAAGCTCGAGATGATGGAGGTGACACACACACACACACACACACACACTCACGCGCGCTGCTGCAGGACGCGCAGGAGCGGCTCGTGTTCCGCGCGCACGTGCACCTGCGCGCCGACGTGCTGCACTACCGGCCCGCGCCCGGCGACCTCGCCTACCCCGACAAGCTCGAGATGATGGAGGTGACACACACACACACACACACACACACTCACGCGCGCTGCTGCAGGACGCGCAGGAGCGGCTCGTGTTCCGCGCGCACGTGCACCTGCGCGCCGACGTGCTGCACTACCGGCCCGCGCCCGGCGACCTCGCCTACCCCGACAAGCTCGAGATGATGGAGGTGACACACACACACACACACACACACACTCACGCGCGCTGCTGCAGGACGCGCAGGAGCGGCTCGTGTTCCGCGCGCACGTGCACCTGCGCGCCGACGTGCTGCACTACCGGCCCGCGCCCGGCGACCTCGCCTACCCCGACAAGCTCGAGATGATGGAGGTGACACACACACACACACACACACACACTCACGCGCGCTGCTGCAGGACGCGCAGGAGCGGCTCGTGTTACGCGCGCACGTGCACCTGCGCGCCGACGTGCTGCACTACCGGCCCGCGCCCGGCGACCTCGCCTACCCCGACAAGCTCGAGATGATGGAGGTGACACACACACACACACACACACACACACTCACGCGCGCTGCTGCAGGACGCGCAGGAGCGGCTCGTGTTCCGCGCGCACGTGCACCTGCGCGCCGACGTGCTGCACTACCGGCCCGCGCCCGGCGACCTCGCCTACCCCGACAAGCTCGAGATGATGGAGGTGACACACACACACACACACACACACACTCACGCGCGCTGCTGCAGGACGCGCAGGAGCGGCTCGTGTTCCGCGCGCACGTGCACCTGCGCGCCGACGTGCTGCACTACCGGCCCGCGCCCGGCGACCTCGCCTACCCCGACAAGCTCGAGATGATGGAGGTGACACACACACACACACACACACACACTCACGCGCGCTGCTGCAGGACGCGCAGGAGCGGCTCGTGTTCCGCGCGCACGTGCACCTGCGCGCCGACGTGCTGCACTACCGGCCCGCGCCCGGCGACCTCGCCTACCCCGACAAGCTCGAGATGATGGAGGTGACACACACACACACACACACACACACTCACGCGCGCTGCTGCAGGACGCGCAGGAGCGGCTCGTGTTCCGCGCGCACGTGCACCTGCGCGCCGACGTGCTGCACTACCGGCCCGCGCCCGGCGACCTCGCCTACCCCGACAAGCTCGAGATGATGGAGGTGACACACACACACACCCAAGCGTACTGATCCTTCTTCCTGACTTTTGCCTCGAATATCGCACTATTTTTGCCCGGGCGGTCACCGCTTGAAGCGGGCTGTCACGAACGGTGCGCTCTTGTTAAACGGTGACCGCCTGTGCGCCTGCGTACGTGCGTTGCCCGCCCCGCTTCCCCTTCCACAAAACTCGAAGCAGAGGCTTAACACGCCCTATAGCTTATGTGATTTCAGCTGGTAGACGACAGCCACGCAGTCTACCGATAGTAAGCGGTCTATTATACTTAACCAAGAAACTAATCTCGCTGTGCTACCACTCCTGTGATCTTGGAACCAAGATTTCTCGCCGAAACGCCGCCAAAGTTATGTGGTATATTTACTTGCAGGAGTGGTAGCTAGTCAGTCATTAATTAACTCATTAGAAAAATAGTGGTATCAGGTCCGCTCTTCATCCGTTAGTATACAAATTCAAATACAAAAGTGGGGTTGCACGAAATGCCTTTGTTTAAATCCGTTGCGGAGGGTGGTATGTTGTACCGCCACGCCCTGAAAAGGGCGGAGTTTACTCATTTTGATAGTTCATAGGGTAGAGTATCAACTGAAGTAATGTAAACAAAAATAGATTCGATATTGGTAAAGTGACATTTAGAACTTACAACCACAATTTCTTCTATATCCGCAGCAAATTGCGCTGTCTATTCAAGAGCAAAGCTTGAAGCGCAGTGACTCCCGAAACTCGATGATATCGGACATCTCGGCCACGTCGCAGGAGGTGGCCAATATCAACGTGGAGGCGCAGAGACGGCCGCAGGCCTCCCCGGCCGATCTGCACGGCATGTGGTATCCAGGTAATGTATTCTTTATTATACATCAGTCCCTCTACTCTAAATAAAAATCTAATCTAATAAACATTTGATTTCGTAGTAAAAACTAGCTAAGTCAAACTTTGAGGTTCTATAGATTCTTGTTTGCTTTATTTTACTACCAGGTGGTAGATTCCTTTAGTGTGCCGTCTAGGTGGGTACCGCCGTAGTACCAGATATTTTCCCGTGAAAAAGAAGTGTGTCAAACTTTTTTGTGTTTCTGGGAAAGGGCCCTGAAGCTAGTGAAATTACTGGGTATATGAGACCTAATAACTGTCGTCTCGGTGTAGAAGGCGAAGGGCGGTGACATGCAGTAACTGGCTACTTAGTAACTGTTTGGCACTGAAGTGTCTAAGGGCAGACGTGGCGCTTACGATCAGGTGTACGATCTGCTCGTCTTGTTACACATTGCAATAAAAAAAACTAAAGAATGTAAGAGGAAGAAGAAGCTGATTGTCTATTAACTTGTCATGAATCCGCCCATTTCTACTGAAAGACAGGAACAGTTATATTGTTTACTGTATTATTTTCACTTTTTTCTTTCTCTTTTGCCCATTTACTACCCATTATTCATATCTGTTTGGCCAAAAGGTTGACTGGTAGACAATTTCATTAGGCATTAAGTCCGCCTTTTGTACTGTTTGTGTTTTGCATTGAAGTAAATAAATACATTAACAGTCTGCAGAATGTCTCTTCCAAACTTACAAAACAATTTATCTCATATTCTATTAATCTATTCCGCAGGTGTAAGAAGAACATTAGCAGCACTATCACGCCTCTACAGATGTCTAGAGAAGAAAGTCTTCCAAGGCTTAGCCCAAGAAGCTATATCACTATGCGTCCAAAGCGTAGACAGCGCAGCGAAGCAGATCGCAGCAAACAAGACAAGCATAGACGGAGAACTGTTCCAGATCAAACATCTACTAATCTTAAGGGAACAGATTGCTCCGTTCCAAGTAGACTTTATAGTGAAGGAAACTACGCTGGACTTCAGTAACATGAAGAACGCAGCGTACGGCTTGATTCAGAAGCCGAGGCAGATTTTCTCGTTGAATAGTAATAATGCGCTACTTGAGTTTCTGTTGGAAGGTGAGTGGAATGGAAATGGAATATGGTTAAGGAATTACTTCGTTTTTATACGATTCCACTGGTTAATAGCCAAAATTGCCCGGCAAAAAAAGGAAAGTTACAAACTTACAATACACATAAATGTTACATTAAGGCACTGGCTGGGCGCGATGCCGCATTCGATAGTGACTATGAAAGTGATTGACTTGTGACCGTGACTGTCCTATGTAAGATTGGGGACTTACTTGTTTTACCGCTTGTGTATTCTGATACCCATAACACAAGTGCTTATGCTATTTTGTGACATATCAATGTATGTGATGATATTAGAATAAAAAAATCGTTCATTCATATTTAGGTACTTGGACCAACTTTCATATACCATGATTGTTTTTCCAGGTACGCCGATGGTGAGGGAACACCTACTGGACTCGAGGAAGGAGGTAGACCGGCAGTTGAAGGCGTGTTGCGAGACCTTCATAAAGGACGCCACGGAAGTACTGGCTGGACCCATTATAGCTTTTGTTGAAAAGGTAATCCCAACACATGTTATTCAGTGATATTCTCTTACAAACTTGTGATGACTTGACGACCGATGTCCCGGCCTGGGTGTTTTTATATGTACATTTATAACAGAAAGAGTGGACTATTTCTACATGTTTATAATATGTATGTATTTAGTTATCCGTCGCTATAGGTAGACCGTTTAAATAAGTACTCGCCCGCGCGGTGGTAGATCCGGTAGTACCTTTTGGTCGCACTTCGCACAATTTCCAGAAGTATCCAAACTAGTTGTATACTATTTCTTTATTGTTATTAAAGTCTATTTATGAACTCTGCGATGTAAATAAAGTCCTAGAATATCTATTTACTTGTTTCTTCAGGCCCAACAGTTCACCCCAATCGAGCAGCTGAAGTCCCAGCCGTGGGCCTCGCCGGAGCAGACGGCGGGCGTGGTGGCGGAGGCCCAGCGGCGCGTGAAGGCCTCGCTCGCGCCGCTGCAGCGCTCCATGCAGCTGTACCTGGCCAACAAGGAGACCGAGTTCATCCTCTTCAGGCCTATCAGAGTGAGTGACTTAGTCGTCAACTCGCGGACGCAAAACTCGCGGACGTCCGCGAGTTGGCACCTTTCGATTTTACCTACTTTTTTTGTCGTCAACTCGCGGGTCTATATAAAGTACAGTCAAATAAAAACAGGTTGAAACCAAAGGATAATTTACAATGTACTAGGGCAACATGATCTTATTGGAGATGTATTAATGAGTGGTAGATCAAGTCCTGTACTGAACAGTCTAGGTGTGTACCACCGCAGTGCCAGATATTTCCCCGTGAAATAGAAGTGTGTCAAGCACTTCTGTGTTTCGGGGAAAGGGCACTGTAGCTAGTTAAATCAGGGACTGCTTACCGGTATAAAATATCGTTATAGTACCAGTAAAAATATCAGTACTAAAATTCTATACCCATTGAATTTCGGTACAGATTTCATTCGTTTATACAGTTATTTAAAAATAATTTTATTGGTGATACTGAAATGATGAGTGCGCGCGCCCGCGCCCCGCGGTGCCGCTCGCGCGAGGGGCCGCGGCGGGCGGGAAAGGATTAGGATTTACGGAACACGCGCCGACAGGTTGGCGATCGCGATTGTTTTTCTTTCATCCGGCGGACGAGTGATACCCAAATTATAACGTTTTACTTTTCTTTAAAAGTTTATAATTATTATTTCTTAAAACATACATACTTTTACATATACGTATCAACATAGGGTGGAGGCACCAAATATCTTTTGCTTTCTTTCAACTACTTTTTTAGGTAAAGGGATAATGAAACTCCATTATTACATTCGCGAAATAACGAATTCTTTGTTAGATTTGAATATATAATGTTTGTTTCCGAACTTGCCGATTTCCCCTAATATCGGCCTTTAGCACCCAAATATCCGCCGCCTATAACCATAATATCGGAATACCTTTTCAAAGGGAAAAAATTTGTTCAAAAAGTATAAAATCAAAGTATTATAACATTTATTTATTTTCAAACCATATTTTATTTAACTCTATTATAAATAAGTCTTTTAAAAATAATTTACAATTTTTTTCTTTAAATATATTTACTATGCCATCACTAAGACTTGATCACAAAGTAGCCTGATGTTAAACATTTATGCGGTCTACGTTGGAGCGCGCTTGCTTAGGAAAGGCCTGTAAATTCTTGCCTTGAAGAGCACCAAGATTATAATGGTCAGGAAAGGCAGACCCAGGTAAAGAGAGAAACTTGCGCAGTCCGTATCAAAAAAGATGAAGCAAATCATTTAGTTCGTAAGCGCGGCATTTTCGCAGTATAAGGATTGGAGTCTCTGACCGAGTCAAGTCGTTCGGTGATGGAACGGAGCTGGTAGAACCAAATCGTACAGCCGAGCAGCACATTCACCAAAGTAGAGCCTGTAACCAATGACGTTCAATATAAAACTAGACACCCAATCTCTAAGAAAAATTCCTCAAAAAACGTCCGAGTGGCTTTGACACTGATGACATTAACACATTCGTTCAAATTAACACCTTATCTTGTGGCATTAAGTGTTTAATGTCAATTGTATACAACTAAACGAAAACTCTGCCCAATAGTCGGGTGGGCAGACTTTTGCTTCGGACAAAATTTGAGCGTGATTGTGAGTCTAGTTTTTTAATTGAACGTCATTGCCTGTAACAGACGGGTAGGCAATCAATCTTCCTACGATGATCGAGGCTTTGCAAGTTCTCGACCAAAGCATCATCGCCGAAAAGCCTCTTCGCATGCCGCTCAATAGAGTCCAAGGCAGCCAGCTGGCATTAAACAGAACTATCCCAAATATGGTAGCATATTCCATGCAGGAACGGACTTGAGCTCTATAAAGGGTAAGGAGCTATTTCGCAATCAAGTAGCGTATGGTTCTTGAAAGGATGCCAATCTTTTTATAAGCAGTTACTGCTACGGACTCTATATAGCTCCCGAAGTTAAGGTTGGAAGATAATTCCATACCTAAGAGCTGTAGTCGGTCAGATAGAAGAACGGATACGCCACGAAAAGTGGTAGCCAGCCCAAAACCACTCTTTTTTGTGGAAAATATACAAGCCAGCGTTTTGGTGGGGTTGAGTCTGAGACAATTTGAAGGGTCTGATTCAATTTGTCCACCATGTTAGATCCTAAAGCCTCAGTTTCACCTCTACTTGCACGTGTACGACAAGTATCCCTCGACTATCGTACTATCATCGGCATACCCCAGAATCTCGGACGTAGCTAACAATATAATCGATGTGCAGTAGAAAGAGTGTAGCTAAAAGCACAGATCACTGAGGGAAGCCAGCATTTATTGCAAGTGAGTCGGAGGTGTACCCATCATGAATTACTCTGATGCGACGTTCAGTCAGGAAATCCATGATTCAGGCACAAACTGCAGAGGGGATCCCATAGGAGGGAAATTTACCAAAAACATTACATAATAGGTAAAGTTATCTTCAGACAGTGATGGCAATATATTTTTAAGTGTATACATGAAACCATTTGGGGCATACGTCACATCCAATATTTTTATCTTCTTCTTCGACATCACTCATCAACTCTTTCGCATAGCTGGCGCACAAAGAATATCAGGCAGCCGACATTAGGATTTCTAATTGCGATAGACAAATCTCAATATCGACCACTCTGCCGATATTGAGATTTGTCGATCATCATCATCATCATTTCAGCCAAATGATGTCCACTGCTGGACATAGGCCTCCCCCAAGGATCTCCAAACCGATCGGTCCTGCGCCACCCGCATCCAGTGGATTCCGGTGATCTTTATGAGATCATCGGTCCACCTTGTGGGAGGCCTACCACGGCTGCGTTTCCCGGTACTCGATCATACTGATCCCTAATCTCAGCCACGCAATTATTAAATAAAAAAAAATAAACAAATTTTAAAATATACTACCTACTGCATTAGCGTTGGAGAATCCCTCCCTGGGCGTTTAGACTCAGGAACTGTTGCGACTGAGGATGGACGTCTAGGTCGCCCCACGTATTCTGGGGGGGGCAAAACCGCGCTCAAACATAGTCGTGTCGGGGGCAATAAAAGCAAGGCTAAAGCAAAAATCCCTGCCTCTCTTTCTGTGGATTTTTGTAATATTAGGGGATTACACACAAACCTAAATGCTGTACACTACCACCTTGAAACAGCCAAGCCGGCCTTGCTTTTTCTGACTGAAACTCAGATATCCTCTCCAGCGGACACTTCCTACTTATCCTATCCTGGTTATGTTTTGGAACACTCTTTTAAGCCTCGGGCTGGGGTGTGCGTGTTTGTTAGAGAGGATATCAGTTCTCGTCGCCTCAGCGCCTTTGATGATCGGGATTTTTCCACCTTGTGGTTACGTGTAGACTGCTATGACCACCCCCGCGTCTATGCGTGCCTTTACAGGTCACACAGCGGCAATGTGGAAACCGACAAATTGCTGGACCACGTCCAGATGGCTGCAGACTCTGTGCTCCAGCAGACCCCTTCTGCGGAAATCGTGGTTCTTGGTGACTTTAATGCTCACCATTCAGAATGGTTAGGTTCACGAACCACGGATCATGCAGGAAGGTCTGCTTTTGACTTCGCTTTGGCGTGTGGCTTGACTCAACTCGTTGCTTCGCCCACGCGGATTCCTGATGTGGGGAGCCATTCACCTTCCCTGTTGGACTTATTTCTGACCTCTAATCCTGACGGCTACAAAGTCTCTGTCGACGCTCCTCTCGGATCATCAGACCACTGTCTGATTAGAAGCTCAGTTCCTCTTACACGGGGATTACGTCGGCGATTCGTTGGTCGTCGCCGGGTTTGGCACTACAGGTCAGCGGATTGGGATGGGATGCGGTCTTTTTTTTCATCTTATCCTTGGAGGCGAGTTTGCTTCTCGTTGGATGACCCTGCCGCTGTTGCTGATTCTGTCACCGATGTGGTGCTTCAGGGCATGGAACTATTTGTTCCATCTTCGGTGGTTCCTATTGGTGGCAGATCTCAGCCTTGGTTTGGTCGCTCCTGCAAAATGGCGTCACGCCTAAAGCAGGAGTGCTATCAGGCCTGGGCAAATGCGACAGCAGCGCAGGGTGGAAACACCAACCTTCTTAAGAAGAAGTATAACTCTGCTTCTAGGTCCTTCAAAAGAGTTCTGGCTAAAGCGAAGTCAGATTACGTTTGCCGGATTGGTGAGAGATTGGTGAGTCTTCCTTCGGGCAGTCGCGCATTTTGGTCTCTTGCCAAGGCTATTCAGGGCAACTTCTGCAAGCCATCACTTCCACCACTGCGCAAAGGAGACAACTCGTTAGCCCATGACTCCAAGGAAAAGGCCGATCTCTTGGGCTATTTCTTTGCGTCTAATTCGACTTTGGATGACGGGGGAAAGGAACCACCGACAATTCCGCATTGTAAAGGCTTTATGCCTGAAATCCGGTTTTTGCAATGCAAGGTGCGTGAAGTATTGTCCTCCCTCGATATTCATAAGTCGAGTGGGCCCGACGGTATCTCACCAATGGTGCTCAGGGCGTGTGCTCCAGAACTGGCGCCCGTTCTAACGCGTTTATTTCGGCATTTGTATACCACTGGTGTTGTCCCTAAGTCTTGGAAGGCAGCTTTTGTGCACCCAATCCCTAAAAAAGGTGATCGCTCAGATCCATCTAACTATAGGCCAATAGCCATAACCTCCTTGCTCTCCAAGATAATGGAATCCATTTTTAATAGCCAGCTCCTACGGTATCTAGAGGATCACGAGCTGATTAGCGATCGCCAATACGGCTTCCGTCGCTGTCGCTCAGCTGGTGACCTTCTAGTCTACCTTACGCATCGTTGGGCAAAGGCGGTTGAGAGCAAGGGAGAGGCGTTGGCGGTTAGTTTGGATATTGCGAAGGCCTTCGATCGGGTGTGGCATAAAGCTCTTTTAGCCAAACTTCCAAAGTATGGGCTTCCTCGGAAACTATGCGATTGGGTCACTAGCTTTGTCACGGACCGGAGCATCAAGGTCGTGGTCGACGGTGTATGCTCTGATTCTAGGCCTGTGAATGCTGGTGTCCCTCAAGGCTATGTAATATCTCCTACGTTGTTTCTTCTGCATGTCAATGATTTGTTACAAATTAGTAACATTCATTGTTATGCAGATGATAGCACGGGTGATGCCGTATATTCCGGCCGCGCCAATGTTTCCCAGGAATACACCGGGGTATGCCGAAAT
This sequence comes from Mecyna flavalis, assembly GCA_949319885.1. Lineage (NCBI taxonomy): Eukaryota > Metazoa > Arthropoda > Insecta > Lepidoptera > Crambidae > Mecyna > Mecyna flavalis. Next base: position 18,484,357 of record OX439426.1, read on the forward strand.
AACCTTGTGTCTGAAGTCGAGGCTTTGTTAAACAAGGTCTCCGTTTGGGGTCGACTTAATCTTGTCGAATTTAACCCCAAGAAGACACAGGTTTGCGCGTTCACTGCAAAAAAAACGCCTTTCATCGTGTCGCCTCGATTTGAGAACACCCCCATAGCTGCCTCAGCCAGTATCGGGGTTCTGGGTGTCGACATTTCAAGCGACGTTCAATTTCGGGGACACATAGCGGGGAAGGCTAAACTAGCCTCTAAGAAGCTTGGTGTGCTTAACAGGTCAAGCAGGTATTTCACTGCGGCTCATCGCCTGCAACTTTATAAAGCTCAAGTTCGGCCGCACATGGAGTACTGCTCTCACCTGTGGGCGGGGGCTCCCCAGTACCAGCTTCTCCCCCTTGACCGAATTCAACGTAGAGCGTCTCGTATCGTCAATAACCCGGTACTCTCGGACCGGCTTGATCCTTTGGCATTACGGAGAGATGTGGCGTCATGCTGCATTATGTACCGAATTTACCATGGGGAGTGTTCCAAGGAGCTATTCGAGCTTATCCCTGCCGCTGCATTCCGTCACCGATCTTCGCGACAAAAAATTCATCCCCACCATATCGATGCTTGGCAGTCCACAACTGTACGCTTTACGCGCAATTTTCTGCCTCGCACGACCAAGATATGGAATTCTTTGTCATCAGCGGTGTTTCCGATCAGATACGACTTGCAATTGTTTAAAAAAAGAGTGTATTCCTTCCTTAAAGGCCGGCAGCGCATCTGTGATTCCACATGATTCGCAGTTGTCTATGGGCGGCGGTTGTCACTTTCCATCAGGTGTGCCGCATGCTCGTCTGCCCGCTATACCATAAAAAAAAAAAAAAAAAATATACTACCTTAACGGTACCTTGACTCTTTATCTTTAAGAAGAAATAAAATAAAATAACTTTGGTATGTTTATTACAATTTAAATACTTCTCAACGCAATGATTCGATTCACGAATTTGACCTGAAAATGCCGCAAAACGACGCACGTCCGTACCTCCTGCACTTTTTTGCCTATCATTCGTTCAAATTTTGAGATATTCATAAAAAATTAAGGGAGGTTAAGCGTAAGGGTATACAGCTGCTATTTGCATAAAAACAATTATGATTTTAGGACATTCTTTTAAGTTATGGCGCATTTTCTCTAGACGGCCGATATTAGGAGGGGGCCGATAAAGGAGCCTCCACCCTACATCATAGCACGAACTGAATATCTGACTTTACTTACCAGTACTTACACACCAATGCTTGCTTTATGATCTTATTCCCTATCTAGCACTTATCGTCGCTAAGTAAGCACTAAGCAGCTAAGTAGGTAGTTCAATATCTATCGAGTGTAACTGCCATTGAAAGATATACTTACCTTTAGATAGGTACCTAAGTTTAATGTCAAATAGATAAATTAAAACTTACGTTGAAAAGCCCGACAAATGCTTTGCTTCAGCCTCTGTTCTTGTGATCCATTGTTCAATATACAGACCGGTGCGAGCGGACGCGTGAGAGGACTGAAATCAACTAACTAGCTAACTAAGCTAGAAGTACCCCCGTGTCCCTCCATTTAAGCCATTACAAAATTTCAGTATTTTAATATAAATAACAGTTAAAAAATTGTTGTACAAAAATGTTTATACTACAACAATTTTACAGTACCAAAAAAAAATTCTGTACTGGAATTTAACAGTATCAAAATATATTTAAATGACGTCATACAGAAAAAAACTATACCGTTATTCATACCGGTAAACAGTCCCTGAGTTAAATTACTGGGTATTTGTAGGTAATTATTGTCGTCTCGGTGTAGCTGGCGCAGGGCAGTGCCAGACAGTAACTGCTCAGTTACTGTTTGCCTCTGAACTTATTATTATAACGGTCTATGCCCTACATTGGGACATCAAGTCTAAGGCCCCATTAGGCAAACTGTTAGCGGCAGACTGTGTTTGCGGCCTATCGATTTAGTACGCCTTTCCATATATTAGAAATGGAGTATCCACATGCGTACAGTGAGCGCAAAACTAGAATGCTGTGGACACTCCATTTTTAATATACCTATAAATAGCAATGGAGCGACGCACACGTCCTACAAAACGTCGGTCACCAATTATTGTCGGTCATACAATAAGTCTGACGTGGGCGGGCACACTTAGGCTTCGTTCACACGGCATTGTCCTGCACGATTTTTGCAGTATGCGTCTTAACGTATAAATAGTGACCATACAACGTACATATATCCATTCACACGTCGATTGTACTGCAAAAAAACGTGTTCCGCTTATACGTTTAAACGCATACTCAACGGACTTGTCAAGCAAATCGAATGAACTTTGACGAATTCGGTTCGCAGTGGCACATAATATAGCTCTGTCTCGTTCACACGGCACGATGTTCATACGTTTTTACGAGACCGTTGGCGCCTACGATACCAATATAAAAGTACAACCACGCGTGGATTCATCAGTGACGTCTACTCCTGTGACAACTGTGTGAAGACTGCGGCTATTCGTCTTTTACACGAATGATAATTTACCGTGTGAAGACCCGGATGATTGTACGTTAAAAAAACGAATACGAAAAAAACGTGCAGGACAATGCCGTGTGAACGAAGCCTTATACTTCTTTTTATTATTGTTACAGAACAACGTAGTCGGGTACTTCGTGCAGCTCGAGCAGCTGCTCCAGAACGCAGGCTACAGCGCGGAAGACCGGCTGATCGTAGCGTGCCCCACGCCCGAGCAGGTCTCGGTGTTCATCTCGTCGGCCGGGCTCGTCAGCCGCCCCGAGCCCGTCCCGCCGTACGGCCGCCGCAGCGTGCCACGGAAGATTAGTCTGCAGCAGAAACCTGCCGAGGAAGCTCCGGCTCCTCCTAGTACCGCTAATGTATGATAAACTATACAGCGTGGAGCGTCGTTGTTTTCCCGCAGTAAAATGATTCTATCTTAGTTCAGAGAGTTCAGAGCCGGTCCCGCCGTACGGCCGCCGCAGCGTGCCAAAGAAGACTAGTTTACCGCCTGTGGCGCAACAGAAACCAAAAGCTGAAGAAACTCCGGCTCCTACTAGTACCGCTAATGTATGATAAACTTTATATAGTGCAAGGGCAGTCTGAAACCTGGGCCGCCCCAGCAGAAAGGACAATGCAAAAGACTGGGCCCAAAAAAATATGTTGTGCAGATTTGGGACATATCCAATAAACACCTATAACTTTTATTAAGGCGTCGACAAAATTTGGTCCTAGTGAAAAAAAATGTGTTTATTATGTTAATTATTATTTTTGTTCATACATTCATTTAGTTCATGGGGAGGGCAACAAGTTATCATATTTATGAGATAACTTTTTGCCCTCCCCTTAAAGGTTTTGATAGTTTTCAAAAAACAAAAAGTATAAAGGTAGGTATCGCAACCAAAAAAAAAGTATTTCATCACTATTACTGTTGGGGAACTTGATTAATTAAGCAGACTTTGACGACGACGGCTTATGCAACTGCAAGGCCGAAAATTAAACCCGGCTACCATTGTATTAGACTAGGGGGAGGCGACTGCCATTTATCCTTCTTACAATGACCAAGTAACTAAGAGCTGGTCTATTACCTCAACAATGGTTAAAATTAAATTTAAAAAACATTATTCCATGATCAATATAACTTATATTATAGATTATTGTATTTATAACAATGTTGAAGCAAAGATGCTACCAATTGTTTTATAGGTAAATTCTGTATTACAGTAGCAGTTATGGGGATTATTTAAAAGTATTATTATATTTTATATTTATTTATGTTGATAAGCATTATAATTTTGTTAAGACTTGTAAATATTGGGATTTCCATAATTTTTAAGTACCCATGTAATAATATATTATAATTGTTGTGTAATAAATATAATGTATACATGTAATTTGTTTTTATTTTAATTTCTTATACAATGGCTGCTTAGATGATTTGATTGTATCAAAATAGGTCATAAACTTTAAGAATACACTTTCATAATGTGTATTTTACAAACTTATTCAAAGCATTGGCATGACAATTTCATTTTGATTGTTGATCAGGCAGGACTTATAAGAAAAGTGCATATGTAAATTCCATGGGGTTCAAATGAAAACCATTTCTTAAAAACAATTTTTTATTATGTACACAATGACATTCTCGAATACTTAAGGTTTCTAGAATAAATACACCATCGTCATTCACCAAAGACAATGTGTTTTAAACAATAAAACAACAGAAATTGGTAAAGGAATTTAATGTTTTCGATCTTATATGATTTAAATAATTTTCTAAACAGACTATTTTGTTATTTACGCTCTAAGCCAGTACATTCCAGCGCGGATCCTAGTGTAGTCTGGAAGACCTTCCACAGGCCCGACAGCAGCTACGGCTGGGCAGCGATCGAACAGGTACTTATAACAGACATCACGGACATTCTGGGAAGTGACAGAGCTAATGCGAGCATCAAGCTCGTGGATAGGGATGCGGCGGTTGTAGCAAAGCATCTGGCGGCCAATATCTTCACAAATAGGTGTGGTTCCATCCAGTTGCAAAAGCATGTTGGTCTTCAAGAGGTTCTTGGCACGTTCAACCTCTCCCTCTGTGACTGATGTGCAAAGTTTCATCCATTCCTTCTGGATGTTGTGGACCATGTCATCAATCTGCATTGGCTCAGCAACAAAGTAGATGCCCCACAGCCCAGTGTCTTTGTAGCAAGTGTTGAAGGACTGGAAGCTGTGGCACAGGCTTTCACAGGAAGCAGCACGGGCAAGGTAGGAAGCATTGTTGCCACCACCACCCTGGGAGCGGTCCCAGGCACCAACTAGAGTGTTGGCTACCATGAGAGGAATGTTGTCAGCGTCGGTCCAGCCTGCACCTTCTACAGCAATGGCAATGTGTGCCAGAGGCATTGAGTCATCACGGACACGGATTTCAGATCCAGTGTAGCGGCAAGGGGCCAGGTCAGGGATGTCAACTGCGGTATTTTTAAGACCACTGAAGTGTTTGTTTGCCAGGTCAACAAGCTTGTTGTGCTCTACACCACCAGCTCCAGACAACACAATGCGGGCAGGCTGGTAATGAGTCTTAATGTATGCTTGCAGATCAGCCTTGGAGATTTTCTTGATGTTCTTAGTTGGTCCCAGAATGGTTTGTCCAAGAGGTGTGCCTTGGAAGGCAGTTGCGTGCAGGTGGTCAAACACAACTTCTTGGAGGTTGCTCTCGACGTCCTGCATTTCGCGGAGGATTACACCTCTTTCTCGTTCGATTTCGGGTTCAGCGAGTGATGAGTTCTGAATGATGTCAGCGAGAATTTCGACGGCGACGGGCACGTCGTTGGCAAGGCACTTGGCGTAGAACACGGTCTGCTCCCGGGACGTGTACGCATTCAGGTGTGCGCCCATATTTTCGACGAGTAGTTCCAAGTCGGTCTGAGACCTCTTGCTTGTGCCTTTGAAAGCCATGTGTTCAAGGAAGTGCGCGACTCCATTGTTTTTGGAGTTTTCGTACCTCGATCCGGCGTCAATCCACAGGCCTACTGTCGCGGTCGCCGCCCCAGAGTCTTCAGAAGCAACGCGGATACCATTATCGAGCACAGTCAGCCTCGTCGGAGGGACGTTGACCAGCGCCTGCTTGTATCCGACCGCCGTCGCCAGGCATCTTACCTGATTGCCCTGTTTTGAGACTAGCCTCAAAGTTGTTGCTACTTTCAACATTTTGTTAATCCCTACAGTAGTTTGTGAAAAATTATACTCGCTGTTTTACGTAATTCTACGGGCAATAGTATCGAGCTGTCAAAAAATGGTAGAAAATGTAAAAGGTCTAATCTTAGAGTAGAACATATGGAGATGCCCTATTGATCTATACAAAAAATTGCTTATATGAATATACATCGAATCGACACTTGCCTTACAAATATATACTTATCTCTTTTCATCTAAGTGATTGTTGCGTATGAAAAAAGAGACAGATATCTTTGCATTGTACCCATTTTGGCAACACTTTTTAGTGACGTCACACAGTTTTTGACGCGTGCCGGTTTCGCCATATTGTGTTCCAGCTAGTGATGTGGCACAATATTTTTATGTATCGATACGTTTTAGATAGTTATATTCTGCAATGGTATATTTCTGCAGATTTCCTGTAAGTGAAACATTAAAGAAGAAATAGATAGAGTTAATAGGTGGGGAAAATATAAATCCGCGACATAAAATAAGGCACGTTTGCTCGCTACACTTCAACGAAAACTGGTTTTACAGAACTCTCGACATAACAAGATTACGTGATGGTAGTATGAAACAGTACAGTATCTTCACTTTATCTTCTGTTTAGGATTTTTGGAAAAATGTAATAGGTTTATTAACCATGTGAAGTTGAAATTTTTATAATAATATATATAACTAACCTATTGTTATATTAAGGAACTGCATCATCATTATTTTCTGATAGGAAAATAAGAACTATTAATAGATTTCTAACAAAATATGTGCATTTATGATCGACACGTAAACTTGTATCGATAAATATATCGATATACAATATTGGCTGCACTACGGTCGGGCGCTACCATTGGTGGCGCCATTTTGTGTTCCAACTTTAGGTATACACGTTTGGTACCTACTTAGGGCATCTCCATGTGTTCTACTCTAAGGGTCTAATAGTCGACGTTGACCTCCTCAACGCTCATTTTCTACCTACTCTACTATGTTAGATAAAACCTTCAATTTCGCTTTTTTCTATAATCTTAATTTATAGACGATGTCTGCATAATACGTAAGTAATTACGAAAAAATCACGACCAATTAAATTCTTAACAAAACTATGAAATTCAAAGTTATTATTTATACTTCATCTCATTCTGAAAACCATCGGTGATCGCTCAGACAGAACAATAAGGGTGATCGGTTCGGTAGGTTATATATATATATATATATATATATATATATATATATATATATATATATATATTTATCCCGCAAACAATGTGACGTCCCCCTATGGTAAAAGTGCATTCAAAGTGGCGTCCACCGTCATTTGGCGTCCGCATACCGGACGCCACTTTGTTGGAGAGCAGCACTTAGGTCCTTTCGGTCCTAGCTAAGCGTAGTACAATAATCGATGGAAGCCAAAAATCGTGTAAATGGCTGCAAATAAATATTAAAAAGTTCCAGAAAAAATCTCAGCGTACCAGTGGCGCTGCTGTCGCGCGTATATTCAAAAATTGTATATCCAGAAAAAAATCTGACTATGGACTCGCGTATTTGGCGTCCACCCATGCGACGTTGCCACCCCGATGTGGCCTCTTCGACAAGAGGTCAAAAATAATATTTTAGCAATTTAAACAATATACATCGTATTTGGTCACGTACGCGTTGCGTTATAATCGCCGTCCGCTATTTCGCAAAAAATGTAATCTTTAAAGAATTAAAAATTCAACTCGAATGTTATTAAGTATAGTAAAAAGATAACAATGTCCTTTTGTCTGTTACATTTTGACACTTAAACTGAACCGATTAGAATAAATTTAGTGAAGAACATATTTGTCTGTTTGTACACGCTAATCTTCGGAACTAATGATGGATTTGAATGAAACTTTTTTTTGGTATGTCTAGCTATCCTTAGCCTGGGCAACATAGGTAAAAGCTATAATTGCTTCTGGAAACTAACACCTGGCGTAGAACCACAGCACACCAGCTAAACTACCTCTACCTCTAATTATGTATGAGTTATAAAAATTGCACCAAAGTAAAAATGGTGTGTCTGATGAGCTTTTTCTGCCGGAATAATAAAATCCAAGAATTAGAACATAATATTTTAATGTGGAACTCTAAGTACCTAGCTTTACTTTACCATAATATAGGAATGATAAAATTAGTTTTGCTTAGATATCATTCTTAGATATTATTATTAAAACACCACGCGAACGAAGTCGCGGGCACTAGCTATCATATTTAGACGCCTAATAGCCATATACGGACGCCCAATAACTATACCGATGTCCATAAGGGACATTGAATAGCCTTATAATAAACTAACATTTCGCCCGCGGCTTCACTCGCGTAGACCCTATAAAGCACTATGAAACACCCCTGGGAAGTGAACTTCTAAAAACCATTTCTTAATGGGAATTCGCACATTATGAAGCACCCCTGTACAAAATTTCAAGTTAAGTCCAAACCCCTTTTTAACCCCTTGCGGGGTAAATTTCCAAAATCCCCTTCTTAGTGTGGGAACTTACGCATTATAAAAAATCTCTGTACAAAATTTCAAGTTCCTAGGTCTTGTAGTTTGGGCTGTGTTTTAATTGTCGGTTTCCTCTTTTATAGATATTATAAAGACTATCATTTCGTTTTTAATATGAAATTTGGTACACAATATACAAAAATATATAATTAAAGTTCGTTCAGTATGTGTCGCGAGAAAGACGGACATACATTTACTATTCAATCTATTCATCTATGCTCATCCCAACATAACAGACTTTTTACTTGTGGATACAATAAATAAAATTATAACATTGTGGCGTCCGTATATTAACACTTTACAAATATTGGAATAAATTAAATGTTGAACGGTGCACTACAGACAAGCAATAGGAAAAGAAAGAGATAAAAAACCCAAAGGTGGCAACGTCGCACTCCCAAGTCCCGTCTATCCTGTGAGGACGTCAAATAGTCGATGCCATGAGTAAATTACGATCAATATACACAGGACGCCAAAAATGTATCACCATGGTTCGGAAGTCAAAAATGTTCGGGCATGACTGCAAGACGAATATCGCGAAATTTAAAACTAACGGAAAATGACGTATCCCACGGAGCTGGAAATGAATGAACTAAGCAATATTCATTGAGACATGTCAAAAAAAGTATGGGGAACCGGGGGACGCCGAAATGATGCGCGATGTGCAGGACGCCAAATTGCTTCTAGGATGTATATATATATATATATATATATATATATATAAAGGTAATGCAATATTATATTAAGCAATAGATACTACTAAAAGTATTATAATTATAGTGATTTGTATTGAAAAATCTGAAATTTGATTCAAAACGAAATGTGAAAATTTAAAGTTTCATTCATCCAATGACGTTCAAATTTCAATTGAATGATCAATGAATCACGTCACGCAAAAAAGACATGGCTGTCATTTTATACTCCCTTTACTGGTTAAATATCATTATGCGGCCTACTACCTACTAGATCTGTTTTGAATAGAGTCACTTTTTTGTAAGATATTATTTTCCAGTAAGAGAAATTGTAAAAATACGGTGAATAGATATATTAAGAAGAATAAAGAGAGCTTTATTAACTGATAGCTTTCACCCCCCAGTCTGTTACGTTAAGAGTTAACAGGAATTTTAGTTGCTCGTCCATTTACTATTTAATTTTGATAGTCATCATTTGTAATTTAGAAATATTAATTTAAAACTACTATTATGTAACTTAGGAAATTTCTTTATAGCAACATTAAAATTTACCACTGTCCGAATTGATCTGAAAATAAATTACTTACTTCATATCGTTTTTATCTCCGAATACGCCAACTAAAAAATATTTATGTATTACATATTCCAAACTAATTTACTCCCATTATAATTTTTCATGTTTATATTGTATCGACAAGAAAAGTTTTGATTCTAAAAAATAACTTGATTTAAAAAAAAGCAAGTTTAATTTTCATTGGTTGATTTCGGACAGATAAGGCTAATCTCTTGCATCATCCTTGACGTTTCAATACACGTATTAAAATCATTTAAGAAGCAAGAGATTGTTTAAAATATAACAATAGAATGAATTTGTGAATTCTCAAAAACTCAAGGAAAAGATAAATCTATACATTTAGTTACACAAATAAAACATTAATTCTTTTTAAAACAAAAAAATAGTCGATATTGAACTCGTTGCAAAAACTGCAAAATTTGAAAGATTTATACCTAAAACGGAGCGTTCACCTCGTTGAAAGAAATTTCATTTCCATTCATTCGTTTCGTTTTACATCGCATGTAATTTCGAGGAAATAACACGGGAGCAATATGTGTAGTGGCAAGTTTATTCTATTAAATTTCGTTAAAGACTTTTGGGAAAGCGTGTGCCGGTAGATAGTGTTTATTCATCTGTTCCCACAAGATGCTATTCAAAATTTCGTCTGTGATCTAGCATAATCGTCATGACTACAATGAAGAATCCAAATTCGTCGTCGAATAAGTTAGCTCTGCTCAGCCAATTCAAATACGAGCACCTGGTAGCTGGTATATCAGGTGGCGTGACTTCTACATTGATTTTGCACCCTTTGGACCTCATTAAAATACGATTCGCTGGTGAGTATTCCTGACGTTTTTTGTAGTTATAAAATTACCATGCGAGTCGAGTCTCGTGATTAGAAGGTTAATCATCGATTGGACTGTATGTATGTTTATATAATGCTTAAATCGATAGTGTGACGAGGACAGTCTTTATCGACCTTGAACTTCGAAGTGAAAGTGGCTGAAACTAAATAATTGTAAACATTGTTTGTTGGTGACGAGACTCCTTGAGTTGTTGCAACTCTGTAATACATACACGAGTTCCTATTTCTGATTGTGTACTATTACATTTTATTGGTCTTAAAACAATTCTTATGTACCTAAAGGTAATGCCTACATCATCATACCGATTATTTGGATTTACCTACATCACCTAGGTATTTGCAAATGGCTGTGTTATTTTTAAAAATGTAACTAGTTTTTAAGATGTAATAATACTAGCGGCCCGCCCGCGGCTTCGCCCGCGTGAACTATAGGACGTTATCCCGCGGGAATATCTTGTAAATTGTAGCCTATGAGTTATTTTGATGTATAAGCTATATTATTGTAAAGTTTCATTAAAATCAATTCAGTGGTTTTTACGTGAAAAAGTAACAAACATTCATCCATCATCCATGCGCCCCCGGCCGGTCGGTACCGCCGCAACCGTTAAGTCCCTGCATTTTAAATCTGTAATATCTTCAAAAATATTCATTTAAATTGCATGCTGTAAAGGGCCATATTGATCTATATTACATGCACAATTTATTTAAGGTACTTAATTGGATAAGGATTAATACTGTATTGCTCAAAATCGCTTTTTCGTAAATATGCCCTTATTTTCTCATTAGTAAAGGATAAAAATGGTTATTGTGGGTTATCCCTAATAGATAGACATATACCATCGCGGACTTTTTTGTAAACCTTTTTAAGGTGAACAATACCGTAGTACATTATTTTGATCTATCTCGTAGGGTTCAGCCAGCGTTTGCAATGTAAGCGCAAAAAAATGTGTTTATTTACGACCTTAAATTAAAAACCTATAAAATTATCAGTGTTTCTCTACTATATTATGCATGTATTATACATATAAACCTTCCTCTTGAATCAGTCTTATCTAATAAAAAAAACCGCATCAAAATCCGTTGCGTAGTTTCAAAGATTTAAGCATACAAAGGGACATAGGGACAGAGAAAGCGACTTTGTTTTATACTATGTAGTGATATGTAAAATTGTGCAGTATTAAAATCATAGTGATGTTAGGAGGGTAGATAATACATTGTGGATGTGAAACATTTAAAAATACATTTTGTAAGCTTCTAGCAGAAAGGTCTCCATTTTAATAATGTATTTGTCATTGTTTCTGAAAGTGTGTAACATTCCCATGTCCTAATAGTGACAATAATTCATAGTTGGATGTATATTTAAAACATATACACTTATGAACAAGGTTTAGGGCTTAATCATGACAACTTGTGCGTTAATATGTAGATTTTTTGTCAAGCAATGTGAAACTTTTTATGCTAGTGTCTGCATTGTTGCAAATAAACCTATAATTTCATTTTATTCGTGTAATTAATTTTTTTAAAGCCTTGTGAAAATTGTATTTATTTTTCCCCAAAACATTTAGTTGGATGGTTCAAATCTCATTGTTATGTGTCTAGGTGTTAATTAGTGTTATGAATATACTTGTGGTACAGTCGACAGCACATCAAACCACTCTTATCTGTCAAATTTCTACAACCAATTTTCAGCTTTATTCACATCACATAGAGTTCTTTTTCAATTGAGAATTTTTGACAGATTAGGGTAGGTTGATCTGCTTCCGTACATTGTTTGATTCTGACACCTAAAACACAAGTTTAGTGCTCAAACTACTTTGGGATCAATTTTACTTGAACTTGGCCACATGTTTAGTTAGGAAAAGATGGATTAAATACAAATACAAATAGTTTATTGTTATTATTAAACTTTACAACTCCTCCAGTTAGTCAGTTATTTAATTTTCAAGACCAGGTTTTGGTTTGGTTGGTGTGATGACATGTGGCAAAAGTCAAACAACACAATTGTGTATGCAGATAACTTGTTAGGTCATTAACTGCCACTTGTTTAATTTCTTCTGTTACAACATAATTAGTCAGCAGACCACATTATTTACATTAAATAATGTGATATTGATTATTAAACCTGATTGGTCATTAGCCCATTCAATGTTTTTAATTTATTTTAATAAGGTAGGTAAATAATGATATCAAAATTAGCATTGTTATGGCCATCTCTGACATTTCTAGTAAATATTTAATACATGAATCTTCTGGTGATGAAATTATTGTATATTTATACACAGTCCCCCATTTATTGATGAGTAGCTTTTGCACGTGGCTTCATCCACGTATAAATAATTGTAGGTGATGTGGTGTGTTATAAGTATATTATATTCTGGTGAATAAGCTGTATTAATGTACTGTTGAATTCAATCTTGTGAGGGCAGAATAATTATTTGGTGAAGGGTTAATCATTAACCATAACTTATCGAACAGTTATCCATTATTACCACAGTTTTTATAAATGGTAGAGTTTAATATGCCCAGTGTGCTCTGTACTGAAAAACAGCAAAAGCTAATACGATGTTGGAGATGTTAAAACACGACATGGAAAGGACGTAAAGCTGTTGGTCTGCACCTGATCTCTTCTTGGTGGTGCCAGAATACTTTATTTGTGCTTGCACATTAAACTGTACTCTATAGTCTATGTGAAACATATTTGTTGAAGATGAATGGATCCCAATACTTTTATTTTATTTGATCCTTGGTTCAATTCACATTTAATTTGACCCTTTGTCCTCAGTAAACGACGGCAGGACCGCGACAGTGCCGAGATACGATGGGCTGGGTAGTGCATTCGTGACCATAGTTAAAAAAGAAGGCTTTCGGGGACTCTACAGAGGCGTTACACCAAACGTCTGGGGATCTGGATCGGCGTGGGGATTCTATTTTCTATTGTGAGTAAAAAAGAAGGAAAATTACTGTCGATTTGAATGGTCCAATTTGTGCCTGCACGATCTGGTTGTTTGCCTTCCTCTTTTTTTATTGCAATGTGTAACAAGACGATCAGATCGTACACCTGATGGTAAGCGCCACGTCTGCACTTAGACAGTTCAGTGCCAAACAGTAACTAAGCAGTTACTGTACCTATGGCACCGCCCTGCGCATGCTACCCCGAGACGACCTCTTATATAAAAAAATAGTTTTGTACAGTCAAAAGCACGTCAGACGTAACACTTTGGACTTTGTACCGCTCTTATGTCGGGGGCATAAGCGCTATTATCGAACTGCAAGTGTATACCGTGATGTGCTGTTGACTGTACTTTCTGCTACATAAAAATTAATGAATTAAAACTCTCACTATAACAACAATCAACATCAGCCTATCACGGACCACTGCTCTGCCATTTCAAACGCTCGCAACACTGATCGATCATTTTATCGGCCACACCGATCGATCCTGCAAGTGACTTAAATAAAACCCGCAAGATTGTTATATTATTGTAAGTATGTAAATTATTTTTATTATGTAAATACATACTTGCTTGCCACTACTAGCAAGGATGAGTGAGATTTTTCGATCTCTGTCGCACATACAGGTTTTAGAGAAAGGCAAGGTGACGCACCACGTCTCGTGTGTTTACTATGAATTAATAGTAGAGAGTATGTGACGCAACTTATAGTTCTAGAAAACCAATGATTATGTGGTCGAAGGCAGCGAGTTTGCATTTGTTTTAAACGTACAAAATATTGAAATAAACAAGAAGCAACAAAAACTGGAACCCCTCGTGATATAGTGGCTAAGCTAAGCTATAAAACTCGGAGGTCGAGAGTTCAATTCCTGCCTTGGTTCTGGTGGTAGGACTTGTTTAAAGTCCGACTGACTAGCAACCATCTGTCCCACAGGTGAAATCTGTCGCTTAAATTGGCTGTGTAGCCAATTCACTTGAAATCAAAGAATTAAAGATCAGAAGAGATACCGTACGGCAGTGAAATAGATCGCTGGTAGCTCCCAATCACGTGGCCTGCGTGCCTGTTAATGCGCCATCGTGTCAGTCACCTCAGTCATACTCTTCACTTGAGCTATAAAGACTCATTTTGTCACAGCTACAACGCAATAAAGACATGGATACAAGGCGGGAACGCGCGCACGCCGCTCGGGCCGGGTCTGCACATGCTAGCTGCGGCGGAGGCCGGCGTGCTTTCGCTCGTGATGACCAACCCCATCTGGGTGGTGAAGACCCGCCTCTGCCTGCAGTACAGCGGCGAGCAGCTGGCTGAGCACAAGCGGTACCACGGCATGGTCGACGGCCTCACTAAGATCTACCGCACGGAGGGCATCAGAGGACTCTATAGGGTAAGTAGATTAATGTTAACAAACCAACCTACAGCAGTTAGTACGAGTACTGTACTAGGTATTTTACTGTATTAGGTACAGTTCATCATTCTTTAACTCCAGAACTGTTGTAGTGGTCTTAAACGGTGCTGCTCTTCTGTGTGCGTAGTTGCTACTAGAACTTGCGTATTGATCACGTTACAGTTACTTAATTAAGGGCTACGGAAATCTAACTTGCGTTTATTACGTTACGGTTAGTTAAGGGCTACGGACGTCAGTGGCAGTCGCTCCAATGTAATATAACTGTACTTGCTAAATTCTGTACTTGTTTAAGCGTCAATTTCTTTTTTCCAAAGACCTCCCTCTGAGGGGTTAGACGCCTGCGAAAGATAAATTTTTCTGCCTTTAAGGGCCATACTTCTGGTACATTTTTATATTTAGGTATTCCTATTTTTTGTGTAAATCGTAATTTTACTAAAATAATTCATGGACATCATGGGCTACTTTAATATTCTAACTTAATTCTTATTTTATACGTCACGCTTCAACATCGTGTTAGATGTTATCATCAGTTATCAACAAAGTGTATAGTCTACCGAGACCAGTAATTCGATCTGCGCGGCGTCAGTCGTTGACATCAATTGAGTCCCGATGGAAACAATGGGTACTGCAATCTGCCCCTGTCTGTGTTGATAAATAAACCAGTTTTTACTAGCAAATATCACTACTTGTAGACTGACCCGATGGTGTAGGTCAAATATTTATTTTAATTTAGTGCCTCAGAAACATTAATGCTGTTGGTTCTGTCTGCGAGAGATTTGGCATAACTCAGCGGTCTGTACCAATGAGATATGACAGTGAGTGAGGGAAATTAAGACTGTTAAACGATTCGATTGCCGTTTTGACTCAAAATAGGCAGTTTTCAACGAGATATTTTCTATGAAAACGTGATCTAAGAAACATGCGACTCACAAATTATTATAAACAGTATCTTTGTCTAAAATCGTAGCCCATACCACTTTTCTTTCTATGGAGTATTTGTGAATACTGACAATTTACCCGAGCAGTGTTTTATAAACTCCACTTTTAACATCGATTTCGAAGCTCAATTGTTTTAATACCATTGTAAAAATAGGACATTTTACTTTATTATGCAAGTCTACATATCATTACGCAAATAGTTAGATGGGTTATGAGTTAAATTTGAGATTATTTTCATACGAAATTCAAATCCATTTACAGCGAAATTACAAAGAAATCACTGTTGTAAACATGCAAAATTTACCATTAATTTCTTTAATTTACAAAAAGTTTTTAGTCTAACTTAAAAGAAGAACATATTATCTTAAGTTTGAATACATAAAACCTATATAATGATGCACAATTTATTTTATAGACATTTTTTTAAACTGCTATAAAACACTCCGCGCAGAACATTTCAAATTAGTCAGCCGCCGGGCTCTTCAGAGGCAGGACGTATGTCGCTCGTACCCAGAAACGGCTGTGCCGCAAACATCGCTGATTTACGTAGCGTGGTACAGTTTAAAGCGCAACCGACACTTCTTAGTACTTTGTTGAGTAAATATTTTATAATACTATGGTTATGAATTTATGATAATATTATAATAATATACACTACATTATGTACATAATTGGATAAAAAATGTAATATCTATATCTATATAATATATCTTATTATATAAAAGAAAGTGGGGTTAGTTACACTATTTATAACTCAAGAACGGATGAACCGATTTGGCTGAAAATAAGTGGAGGGGTAGCTTAGACCCAGGAGACTGACATAGGATACTTTAATGGGGGAAGGGGGATAGGAGGGGGAAGGGGGATAGGATTGGGAAGGGGGGATAGGACGGGGAAGGGGGATAGGAGGGGGAAGGTGGATAGGATGGGGAAGGGGGATAGGAGGGAGAAGGGGGATATGAGGGGGTAGGGGAATAGGAGGGAGAGGGGCGATAGGAGGGGGAAGGGGATAGTAGGGGGAAGGGTGATAGGAGGGGGAAGGGTGATGTGATGGGGTAGGGGGATATGAGGGGGTAAGGGGATAGGAGGGGGAAGGGGGATATGATGGGGCAGGGGGATATGAGGGGGTAGGGGATAGGATTGGGAAGGGGGGATAGGACGGGAAAGGGGGATAGGAGGGCGAAGGGGGATAGGACGGGGAAGGGGGATAGGAGGGGGAAGTTTGATGAAATGGGGAAGGGGGATACTAGGGGGAAGGGGGATAGGAGGGGGAAGGGGAATATGATGGAAAGGGGGATAGGAGGGGGAAGGGAGCCAGTAGGGGTAAGGGGGATATGAGGGGTTAGGGGAACAGGAGGGGGAGGGGCGATAGGAGGGGGAAGGGGGATAGTAGGGGGAAGGGCGATAGGAGGGGGAAGGGTGATATGATGGGGTAGGGGGATATGAGGGGGTAAGGGGATATGAGGGGGTAAGGGGATAGGAGGGGGAAGGGGAATATGATGGGGTAGGGGGATATGAGGGGGTAGGGGGATAGGAGGGGGAAGGGGGGGAGTTAAAAAAGGAAATTACGCGCGGGTGAAACCGCGAGGGCAACCGCTAGTGGGAAATAAAGCTAAACTACAGTGGAATCCGTTTATAATGACATCGATGGGAATTGACAAACGCGTCATAATAAGTGGACGTCATACAAAGCGTTTTGTAAAAAAAAAGTTTATTTTTTTGTTTCTCATGATTTTAAAACTACATATTTTAAGAATTAATGCGTTAATTTCTTGTCGCGGTTTTCGAATCGTTAAATTTAAATGTTTTAAAACCAAAAGGGTTCAATTGAACGATTCCTTGATGCGGTTGTATGAGTATGATTCTCCATTTTTCCCCCTCAATTGTAAATGTTTTACAGCGTTGAGATGACATTTTTTTCACAGGATATCACTAAAAACAATGCATGACCTTCAAGTGTCAACTACTCACTTGGATTTAAAACAAAAACGAGCCGCGTGCCAAACGTCGTCGGAAATCAACGAACAATACGAATCATGTCGGTCATTAAAACCGGACAATTTATTAAAAATAGGTCATAATAAGCGACATGTCACTGTAACCAAAGTCATTATATCCGACATTTTAACAAAGATTTTATATGAAAACCAAACTTCTTAGTGTAATTACGTCATAATAACCGATTGGTCCCGTGGGTTGGTCAATATAGGCGGAGTCATAATAAACGGATTCTACTGTATTTAAATAGTTATTTATGTGACTGTTGCATAATGAAGGTCATTAAAATACGAATGTGGTTTTATGAAACGAACGAAGTGAGTTTCATAAAAGGATCACATGAGTATTTTAATGCCTAATTATGTACAGTCACATACATTACTTTATCTTCATTCATACGATAAATGTCTATTTAATATTTTCAAAATTTGATCGCAGGTAAGTATTGGTTAGAAAATAGTTAAACTAATCATTTATTTTCTAACTTTTTGTACAATCACCAATTTGGCAAACGAATTATTTAGTCATGTGATTATTTTTAAAATATAATTTTAACAGTTAAATAATTTTCTAAGTTTAACATTTGCGAAACCTGTCAAATTATTGTTTTTAAAGTAATATGTTTGCGAAATGAAAGTTTGTCAAATGATTAGTTTTTCAAACGTTGTTTGTAAAATGATCTTTTGTCATACGTTTTTTGTCAGACAATAGTAAACCCTCCCGGCTTAGGGTTTGCAAACCGGTGGCATAGCTTCTTTGACATTCACAAGTGCTGTATCAGCCTAAACTGAATAAAAGTTATTCATTTTAAATTAAAATGTAATTCTATTCATATAAACAGGTAACACACATTTTGATTAGTGTACATAATGTAATTTGTAATACATAGTTGTTACTTGATTAAAATATTTACTTTTATTTTGTAAACGAAATTTGAACAGAACAATTTTGTAATACATAGTAGGCACACTTAAAATGTGATGTGCTTTATTCAAATGGGATGTTAACATTTGACTTTAAACGATCTATAGGTGTAAATCAGATTGTTATAAAAATGGTATTCTGAAATCGGTATTTTATTTCTAAATTACGTATCGAATGGTCATACTTAAAAGACTTACATACATAATATGTCAACAATTTTTATTAGGTAAGTAAGTATTTACACACACATTTGGGAAGGATTACTTTATTAGTATTAATTGGCTACTCTTAAAAAATCTAGGTACTTCATGTAAACAGTAAGATATTGTCAATGTTTACTACATTGATAAATATTTTACCCATTATATAACAACACACACTTACTTATGCCCTGTTATGATTATGTAAGGATATAATATAAAAACTACACACTATTTGGTATATTATTTGAAATATTATTTGAAAAGGATCAAAGTGATTACTTTGACTACAACAAGACATTGCTTATCTTGACCTGGCGCGCATGCGCGAAACCCGAAATTCGAAAACTCGACGCGACGCATTTTTCGTTAACCCTCTTCTCGCTTGTGTATATAGTATATACCCTGCGTTGTGCTAGCTAAAACTCGGGAAGCCAGTGTTTTTCAAAATTACTTTTTCAAACTCTTATTTTTGTTGTCTCTATTGTTGGCTCGGGGTCTAAGAAAGACTCGTCTCATCATAATTTAAAAAATCACAATCTAAGTAGCTTGTGATCTCCGAAGGGAGATCTCTTCTCTTAATACAAACCATGGTCTTTAAAAAAATATTTTTTTTAAATAATGTTTGACATCTATTACGAACTAAGACAATCTTGCGATTAAAACGTCAGAAGTATCGTCAGAATCGTCTCGTGTTATTACAGTGTCGTAATACAAAATTAACAAAACAATCATGTTTTTGGCAAGTGAGCCAAATGCCCCATTGAAAGAAATGAATCTTAGCTACGGTTAGGAGTTACGATCTCGCATAGTTTTTAGGTATTCTATTGATTCATACGTTCTTTTTGTATGGTGTTTTTGATGACTATACCTACATCAGGCAAAATGAGTTTGGGACAGATATTATTTCCCAAGTGACATTATTATCGCTACCTTTCATCTCACTCTCGTATATGTCATTTATGAAATGAAAGCTCTATATTTTTTATTTTTTATGTAATTTATTAATCAGTGTTTTACATTTTACTGAAGCCTGTCTTTTGTATAAATAAATAAAATAAATAAATATCTCTGGACATTATTCACACAGCGCCATCTAGCCCCAAACTAAGCATTAGCTTGTGCTATGGGAACCAGACAACGGATAAACATTACTTACATACTTTTTTTTTAAATACATACATATTATACATAGAAACACCCAGACCGATACAAACAGACATGTTCATGCACACAAATGTTTGTACCGTGCGGGGATCGAACCCGCGACCTCTGGTGTAATAGCCGACTTCTCGACCATTACACCAAATGGCTCGTCGAATCAATAAATTAAATGTTTGTCAAACGTTCGCGCAGTTGGGCTGTCTGTCAGCTTGTTGCTTCTGCTATTTTTTTTCTATCACTTAAGATTCCAAAACCCATGCGGGCGAAACCACGGATCTGTTTAATGAATCCGAATCGCCGAAAGGAATATTCTAAATAGATATTTTTTCTTTGCTCTGTCGTTCTCTGTCAGGACAAAGAACAATAATATTCAACTAGTTAATATCTTTTTCCAAACGTTATGCATAACCTAGATCTATGTTAGTAACTGAACCGGGTACTTGTAGGTATGTGTCACAGTCTTTAGACTGTAGGGGTCAATGAGTTAATACTCGTTCGTTTGTTTAACACGGATACACGCACGTGTATGTCAAAGGTTACGCGTATAAATCGATTGTTGTGTTACAAGCACGGATTTTCTATTTGCGGATAAGAATGTTTATTTTATTAACCTAAAATTGACATCCATTTTTAGGGTTCCGTAGCCAAATGGCAAAAAACGGAACCCTTATGGATTCGTCATGTCTGTCTGTCTGTCTGTCTGTCTGTCTGTCTGTCTGTCTGTCTGTCTGTCTGTCTGTCCGTCCGTATGTCACAGCCACTTTTTACCGAAACTATAAGAGCTATATTGTTGAAAATTTGTAAGTAGATGTATTCTGTGAACCGCATTAAGATTTTCATACAAAAATAGAAAAATAATAATAAATTTTGGGGGCTCTCCATACTTAGAACTGAAACTCAAAATTTTTTTTTTCATTCAATCCTTACGTGTGAGGTATCTATGGATAGGTCTTTTAAAATGATAATAAGGTTTCTTATATCATTTTTTTCTAAACTGAATAGTTTGCGCGAGAGACACTTCCAAAGTGGTAGAATGTTGGTCCCCCCCCCCTGTAACTTCTAAAATAATAGAACGATAAATCTAAAAAAAATATATGATGTACATTATTATGCAAACTTCCATTGAAAATTGGTTTGAACGAGATCAAGTAATTAGTTTATAAATTTTTGGGGCTTCCCATACTTAGAACTGAAACTAAAAAAAATTTTTTTCTTCAAACCCTTACGTGTGGGGTATCTATAGATAGGTCTTTAAAAATGATAATAAGGTTTCTTATATCATTTTTTTCTAAACGGAATAGTTTGCGCGAGAGACACTTCCAAAGTGGTAAAAAGTTGGTCACCCCCCCTCTAACTTCTAAAATAAGAGAACGATAAAATTAAAAAATATATATGATGTACATTACCATGCAAACTTCCATTGAAAATTGGTTTGAACGAGATCAAGTAATTAGTTTTTTTTTTTAAAACGTCATAAATCGTAAACCGCAATTTTCCTCTCATTCAATCAAATTAAATATAAAAACGTCGATCAAACTTACAAAGAACTACAAGAACTTTTATATTATGATGATACTTGCTGCTACGGAACCCTTCATGGGCGAGTCCGACTCGCACTTGGCCGGTTTTTTATCATATGCTTTTATATTTATATTTTTTATATATTTGCAAAACAATCGCACGCGAATGCAAACATACGAATACGTTACATTCCCAGTTTATTCCAAATACGCCTCGGAGCCAGTTAAAATCAAGTAAATATTGGTCATCGGTAAACATTGGAAATTATACAAAAACATAAACACGATAGTGTTGTCTCGAAGCAATCGTTATGTAAATTTTATCACAAACAATGTCAAGGTCTTGTCTAAGCACGAAATTTAAGACTCAAGATATGGATGTGGAAGATGTGGATTAAAAGTTATGCCTTAAAATAGAAAATAAATCTGTAGTAGTTAAAACAGTTATAAGAAACCGCCTTGACAAGGAAGTTAACAAATGTGTTACATGATTCACCGACAGACGGAAAGATACCCTATTCTTAGCAATATGTCCGCTCATGTTTCGAACGACACTTCCAAGAATTTTCATAGCTAGTTAGAGAATAGAATAAATTTTCACCTGTCATACGGTTATGTTAGGTACCTACTAAACAAATATATAGATCGAAATAGACGAGGCAAATGTATCTACTTCGCGTGCCCAGCAAGAGCTGATGTGAACTGTCACACAGATTCTGCGTTCGGCCCTCGTCTAATAATCAACAAAGGAAGAAAACAGGATATTTATAACAAAATTACAAACAAGGCACAAAAGAAACAGGGAGCACTTAAAGAAATTTTAATAAATGAAAAATAAAAAAAACAGAAGAGCAGGACAATAACAACAAACTGTTGTCAAATAGGTACCAATCTCAGCATATGCATAAGAACTGGACGCGACATTAATTTAGTAACCAAGTCTTGCTCTCTGGTAAGGATTTGACGTCATAAAAGAAAAAGTGACACGCTTGGTGTCTTTCGTATGTACTTGCGTTGTCTATTTAGATCTATGTCTGTGGTACAGTCAAAAGCACGTCAGACTAACACTTTGGACTTTGTACCGCTCTTATGTCGGTATGTCTTATGTCGGGGGCATAAGTGCTATTATCGAACTGCAAGTGTTAACCGTGATGTGCTGTTGACCGTACTTCCATTCTAACGCCACTGCCGACAAAATCTGTGGCCTTCAACGTGACTTTCAATAAATTCAGTAATAGATGTCGCTGAAACGATTTATTTTCTTCTGTTAATCTGCGTGCGCGTGACTTTCAACCATTTATAGATTCCGTTGAAAATATTTATTTTCGTGCCTCTGACATAACGTTTCTGCGACTTAACGTTAAGGATTTTTTATTTTATTGCACCATACAAAGAAAAACTTGTGAATTAAAAAGTTTGAGTTAATGACTGATTTTTCAATTAACACTCAGTTGACGTAGAGAGTAATAATTATATTAGTGCAATGACTTGGATAAAAACATTATTTATTTTTTTATAAAGAGGCAGCCAGGATGACCTCACTCCACCTGATGGTAAGCGGAAGTGAGGTCCAAATATAAGGTCCAAATTTATACGAACATTTATTTAATATTGAAAATTAAAAGGGATCTACCTACAGTCCGGTGTGACAGCACATCGTGCGACAGGTACTTTCTGCATAGCTTATAACTTCAGTGATGCATGACAAGATAATACCCAGAAACAGCCTAAGCGACAATTTTGCCGTGCGCGTTCAAAATGTTGAAAAATAGTTCTAATTCCTCCTTCCAATGACAAATACTCGTATGTTGCAGCAAAGACATCACATGGATGTTGTCATTGCTGCACACGTGTGTTTGAAATTCATTTGTATACGACACATTTGTGGTATCTTCGTTGATTCTAATACCCATAACACAGGCGCTTAAGCTAAGTAACTTCAAAAGTAAAGAAAGCTAAGTTACTGTTGGTCAGATCTATGTATGTCATTTTGTCCGATGTTTCTCGATGTTAGGTTGTCATAAGAAGTGCTATTTCCGAGTTGTGGCATATTGTACCAAGAAGTACCAACACAGTTCCCATAATTCTACCGCAAATACCTTATGGCTCCAAGCGGTTACGTACTATCGGGGTCACCCGCGCGTGATCACCCTAAAGGCTAAAATCCTGTGCAGTATTTTCACGCTTACAAGCGCCGCTCCTAACAAGTCACGATGCGCGTGCACGGTATATTTTTCCAAAAGTGATCACGCGCGGGTGTCCTCGATGGTACACAATACACATATTGCAAATGCACTCACGTGTTGCCAATACTTGGGCTTCGCTAGTAGATTATGTTTGTTTTGTAATGTTATTCGCTCCGTTATCTGATAAACTGTGCGGTTTGCTTCTCAGCTTAATGAGAAAACAAATATTTACTTGGTCATTTAATGCATTGTGTTCGATCACGTGCTATTTGTAACATCAACAGTTTTGAGTGTTGGTTCTGCTATTGCTAGTGTTTGACTATATTCCGAGAGGAACACCGTTAGTCAAAGAAACTAGCCTTGATATCGGGGTCTTAAATCGGGTAAATTTTGTTTCGGATTTTTCGAACATGTTTAGTCCGAGTTTGTGGTAATGCTAACCAGTTTTTCCTTGCTGCTATAATATAATCAGTGAAAAACCGAGAACGTATTTTGAAGATGACGATGTTTTTTATTCTAAGCAGAGGTCTTTGTTTAAGATTTTACCTATACTATCTACTGAGTATACTTTGCATAATGATATAGTAGGTACCTAATAATTCTCTTCGACGATGTTTTTGCAAAAACTTTAATAGTCGTTTTTTTACGGATCAATTTCTTAACGAGCTACGTAACTCTATTTGTTTTTTGGTAAGGGATATCCAGTACATAGTCATGCAGTGCTTTTTATGCGAATGTCAAACTAAAGATTGAAACAAAATTGTTATCATTGAATAATAATATTATTTAGGAACATACCTAACCTACGTAATCCTTATCGGCGTTAAAGTATTCTTAGATATAGGTATGTATGACGTCAATAAAAGAACCTGATTTTCAGTTCCGTATTGTAAAGTAGAAAACTATCTTGCTCCGTGTAAGCTTATGTCAATATAAATATATCTAAGAAATTCGTATTTAAATTTTGTGTAAAAACATCTGTAGAGGATTTGAAATAATGAAGGCTTTATGTTATTACAATTAAAGTATCAGAGTGATTAATATTGCTATAATCGTACTTAAACATGTATAAATCTTCTCTTTTATGTACTATTAAATTAAACAACCGAGGTAGGGCATCTAATGAGCCGTTCGTTTGGAGAAGTGAAGAAATTGACTGATGCGTCTAGTGCTGGTGTTACAAACGTCCACATACCTACTACGACGGTAACCGCTTACCATCAGGCAAGCCTATAGATTGAGCGCCACCCTTGTGGCGTAAAAAATTAAGGTATTTTAAAACAGTTTCTACGGAATCCTCAAAAAAGACACACCTCTTTAGCATTCTTGCATGAAAAATGTTATGAACGTGATTGTTTATCACAATCATGTGTTGTGTTGTTGATAACTCGACGTTTGTCAAATTAGTCAATTGATCGATGGCACTGGTTACCTGGACCTGTGTTTTGATTTATACTGAAGTGTAATATAATTTAATTCTTTTTTGGATGCATTTGTGCTGTATTAACAATTTACAGCGCTTTAAGGGGCAGGGCACATGAAATGAGGCGAAGCAATAATAAGTTTCTGCTGATCGGCGATTTTAAGAGCACTTCACCTGTTAGGTTCATCACATGAATGTTTGTACCCGGTGGGAGGTGAATCCAAGATTACTAGTGCCTAGGGCTCGGACTACCAAATGTTTTGATTTACATGCTAAACGTGTCTTTTACGATAAAAAAATATCGTTACCATAAGTCAATAACACGTGTCGACACGGTTTGTATGTTACTCATATGGCAGCATCACCAGTGCATTTCGGTATCTTTGGGATAGTTGCAAGTCTCGGAACTAAATTTACAGCCTTTGCGTACTATCTTTGTTTAGATCTTATAGTTGAATGAGTTTTGGGTAGCGATTTATTTTTTATTTTATTTAGACAGTGTGACCTGTGCCTTAGTTCTGATGAGTTTACTTTGGCTCAGGTTTTGGCATTAATAGTTTTTGGCTTCATTCACTTACGTTATTACTAAGGAATAACACAGTTTTAGAACATTTCTATTTTATCTTTGACTTTAAGGACTTCGCACACCCGCTCAGATTTAAGGTTTATTATAATCTCAAAAATACCTGGAATTGATTTTGACGATGGTGCATTTGGTGCCCTTAGCGTTAGGGGTTCTTGGGTACGTGTGTATTGCGTGTCATATTAATATTTACAATATGTGGTCCTTTGATAATTTTGATTCCCATAACACAAGTGCGTAAGGTACTTACTTTGGCATCAAACCAAAATTATATATTAAATATGTGTGAACCTATGAATCAAACCTGCTTCATAGATACATTATTAGTTTATTTCAGATGACATGTGTTGCATTCTTAATCACAGTTTTAATCAGGGAAGTAATAATAATTATTTGCTAAGGCCATGACTAACAAAAGTGATCAATACACGTGGAGTGTGCAGGCAATAAAACTACAACAAAAAGATAATAAAACCATAAAATAAAAATAAAATAAAATAACAATTTATTCTGCAAATAGATTTTAGAAAAATACTTTTGCACGTCAATCGTTTCTTCCCCTACCAGCACTTCGACGTCAATGGCCTGTTGAGGAAAGAAGTACACATATTCGCAGTGGATATTATAGCTATACTTTATTGTGGTTGATTTTCCTTTAATAATGGACTGCTCATTTGCAAGTGTCGTGAAAGTTAAACCGACCAACAAGACGAGTAGTATCTGTGTGAAGGCAATGTACGGCAACTAATTGCTTTTTATACTTACTGCATCATATAATTTACGACCGGTTTCTCTATCAAGGTTTACGATTTAAATCTCCTCTCATTTACTGGACTAGCGAAATCTTGGTGGATCATGGTCTATACGCACGTTGACTAAAGGTAGATCAAGAAAAAACGAAAATATAGATTTATAACAGCTTCAGCTTCCAAACTACAATTCATAATTTTAATAATGTTATTTTTGGTAGGTACTGACATATAGTACCAAAAATCACATTATTGAAATTAAAAATTGTAGTCTATTTGGTTACCTTCTTCTTCTTTAAGTGCCTCTCCAACTAGTGAAGGTTGGCAGTCATCTCCGCATATCTGTCCTTGTCCTGTGCGAGTCGGAATAGTTGGGCAGCCGATGAAATCCCTGTCCACTCCCTGATGTTGCGCAACCATGACTTTTTCCTGCGTCCAGCCCGACGCTTACCAGCTATCTTTCCCATCATTTTCATCTGATGATTATCTGATTTGGTTATCTGATGTAGATTTAAACCGTAAAAGTTATTTCATGGAAAAACTAACATCCTCATAAACTTTTGCATTTAAAATATAAGTAGGATAATAGATAAAGTAGAATACCTATAAGTAGGACTAAAATAAGTAAACCAGTGTTGCTATTGTCAATAGCTATAATCATTTTTATACCTATGATGACAAACGGCTTTAAAACGTTGGCAGAAGAATAAGGTTCAAGGTCGCTTAGCTATTATACACGTGAAAATTTCAATTTAAATATTATATTTCTAACATTACATACATTTATCTGACCCAAAGTAAGTAGCTTAAGCACTTGTGTTATTGTGGGTATCAGACTCAACACACAAAACAACACCTCAAATAAATTCATATGAATATATAAGTATTATATACAATATATTGGTATAAGTGAGAGAAACATTTTGTGTTGTAGGTACCGACTGATATTCAAATGTTATGTTAAAAAAGTCGACATAGAAAAAAATATTCAAATACAAACAGACTTCTCCATAAACTTCATAGACAGAAAAAATACCTACCTTGTATTTTTGGGCTAGTCAATCGCTTCAAGTCAGGCACCGTCTCTCGTCTCGTCTTCTTCGTTTCTCGTCTCCTTATCGGGTTTAAAGGGAAAACCGGGGTAGTTCAGTGGGTAGTGTGACGAGTGTCTCTAGCCTCAAGTTCAACATTGTGCCGTAGGTCGCCGCTAGCCTGTATGGTGATCAATCTCTTTGACCGCCTCTGTGGAACAGTGGCTAAGCCGCTCGGGTATAAAAACATGGAGATCGTGGGTTCGATTCCCGCCTGGTTGGTGGTAGCGCTTTTTCAGAGTCCGACTGGCTAGCTACTACCCCACAGGTGAAATCTGCCGCCATAACAGCTCTGGCTGTGTTCCGGCAAAATGAATGTGGGAGCCAGTACACTTGAAATTAGAGGCTCGAAGATCAGATGAGCCTAGAGTCTGGCAGCACCTTGAGCGACGCTTCCAGGTAAAGCGTGCCACAATGGAATTGGCCGCAGTGGCCGCTTACCATCAGGTGGGCTGCGTGCGTGTCTGCCAACTAACCTTATATTAAAATAAAAACTCGTTCTCCTTTGCATTATGGGACGGACGCGGACGCCGAGATTATGCATTTTAGGAATTCTTCAAAATTATGCATGAAAATATTTGTCACAGGTTTTGCTCTAACCTTTGTTCAGGTAGATTTTTAACCGACTTCAAAAAAGGAGGAGGTTATATGTTCGACTGTATGTTTTTTTTTTTTTTTTTTATGTATGTCCGTCGATTTCTCCGTCAATTGTGGACCGATTTAAATAATTCTTTTTTTATTTGAAAGTGCATAGTTCCGAGGTGGTCCCATTGTCACCATGTCAGGATCTGATGATGATGGGATCCCGGAAAAATCAAGGGAAAACCTCAAATTTTATAGGCTGCGCCTACGCGTTACTTGTTATTTCTGAAGCCATTCAAGTTTTTGCGTCCGATAGACATCATTTTATGTTGATGAGCTGATGATGGAAGGTACAACTCCTTAACGGTTAGGAGTTAGGGGATAATTCTTTCAGTATTGTAGGAATATGTGGACCGTTAGTTGTATTTCATGTACTTTTGCAGCTAAGGTGAAGATGGAAAGTACAACTCCTTAACGGTTAGGAGTTAGGGGATAATTCTTTCAGTGTTGTAGGAATATGTGGAACGTTAGTTGTATTTCATGTACTTTTGCAGCTAAGCTGATGATTACCCGGGGATGGGCTGGTCACTAGCCAATAAGGTTAGCACCGGCTCGTCCTAATCGGGTGTGAAGGAGAAACCGGGGGAGTGTAGTGGGTAGCGGACGCTTCGGTCTCGAGTCCCACACACGGCCGCGGGTCTAGCTAGCCTGCGGTTATGGTGCATAAACGCATTCTCCTCCTACCCATGGTGCTGAACACTTAATGAATACCTAATATTATTATCAAATAATACAATTCTACTCGTATTTTCGCTATCATTATTATAAAAGAGTTTTACTCACTACCTACGTGTTATTCACACTAAAAATAGAAAAATAAACAAACTTTAAAAAAAAAAAAAATTAAACCGACTTCAAAAAAAAAAAAAAGAAACAAAAAAAACTACCTAAAAAACTGAAAAGCAAAAAATAATTTTAATAAGACATTCATCAAATGCGCTTATTGTCTAAGCCTATTAATTAAATTGTATTTTACGTGCTAGGTAGGTACCTACTAATCTGTTTGAAGTCGGTGCCAAGCCAAAGGTAATAAAAAATGATATATAATAATATTATGTATTACAAAGGGTTACTTATTAATCCGCGGACGTAGGTACGTAATCTGGGTACCTACTATTTGGCTTGGCACCGACTTCAAACAGATTAGTAGGTACCTACCTAGCACGTAAAATACAATTTAATTAATAGGCTTAGACAATAAGCGCATTTGATGAATGTCTTATTAAAATTATTTTTTGCTTTTCAGTTTTTTAGGTAGTTTTTTTTCAAATCACATAATATATTCAAGAAACTGGTGCCAATTTATCACTGATTCTTCGCTTTGTTTATGTATTACGCGACCAGTCAGAGTTCAATAGATAATGTTTTGGAATGCAACAAATATTGCGGTTACGTCAGTGCATCGCGAAATGCGCTGTTTATCTGTAAAATAGTTATCTGATTTATAACTGTAATTAATTGGGTGACTATTGGTACGGTTTACTTATGATTCTTATGAACCATTTTACTGCACATTAGCGCAATAAAGTATTAAAACGTCACAGCCAGGGATACTATGGAAAAAGATTTTATCAATGGGTATATCAATAACCAGTTAGACTTTTTTTCACCATAAAACCAGTCTAGCAAGACCTGTGGCCGTGTGTAGGACACTAAACTGTCCTAGTAATACCATTCACATCATAAGGAATGAGGCTGTGCCCGCCTTGTGGTAACTAACAGGCCTAGTCGGACTGGAAAGGTCCACCAAGTAGACCCAAGGTGGCTTTAGAAACCACGAAATAGAGGTTATAAAACTAAGTGGTAAAACCACTGGTCATAAGAAGTGGTAAAATTATTGACGTAATCTGAAACTATAGAGAAGGTAATTTAGTTAAGACACGTGACTGATCAGTCAATGCTTTGTTTGCTATCCTGTGCAAAAGTCTATTAGCATATTTATAAAGAGTCTAGATGTATGTAGATGCATGCATATTGTAGAATTAATTAACAGTTGCATATGAAGGTTTTAACTGTGATGAAACGGATGAAGCATGGTATAATATATTTAGTGGTAAAAACACATACGAAACGCAATTTTCCTAAATGAAAGAATTGGTATAGTCAAAATTGTTATCTTTCACTTTGTTACGTATTAATCGTTATCTTTCGTCGTTTTAAATACAACGTAAGTACGTTATTTTAATTACTGATATGATATATGAGTGGTGGAGTATGGCCCACACTATCTCACAATTGAGATAAGGCCTGTGTCCCAGCAGTGGGAACGTATATAGGCTGATGATGATGATGATGATGATAAATGAAACCGCCTTAATTGCATTTTTTTTTTTATAATTTGTCAAGTTTATAGTACAAGGCCAGTATCATAATATGCATTATGATTATGTGTTTTCATCAGTAGCCACAAAAAATAAAATTGATTTGATCAAAAGTGAATAGTGAAAGTATTTGGTATCATGTACAAATTCTACATCTTACAAAATAAAACATTTCTATTGCATGAAGTGCAATTTAAATAAGGTTCCTTCTCTACAAACTTAGTAGCACTGAGTGTGATTTAATTCACATTTCATGCAGTAGTCAGTTACATGAGAAGATGCCATTAAACCAGTGTTATCTCAAAGATATCGATAAATAAGTTCTATACTAGCTGGTGTGGTCAGTGATGTAACTTTATACGCAACAAATTCCAGAAAGCAACTTATTCGTACTATTTAGAACTCGATTACTAGAGAAAAAGCGCCTTTACTGGTATTCTAATCTAATAGTGGTATATGGGTATGGGACATTTAAACGAAACCACCTACATAAATGTAAACACTCGTAGGGTAAATTATAGTATCACCATGGGGGTGAATAACATGAATATCAAGAAGTTGTTTTGTTTTTGACAGATTTTTTAATAAATTATCTTGTTTTTACGAATGCTATCTTTAAATTCGAGAATAACGGTTTACCGTCTTCTAAAGCATACATAATAGTAATTCGATGTAGGTCTTCCATCTAGGTAGTGTCATTATAAAATAGTGACTTTCTTGGTCTTTTTGCGACGAATTGGAATATGCGGCGAACGCCAAAGGCATCTTACACCGTGTATACTGACGGTCCGGCCCACTTGGCACTAATATTTCATATGGTGACGGCCGATTAGGGTGGATTAACAAGGCACGACCGCCAATCACTGTATCGCAATGGTGGCTAAATTCTGCATGTAAATGTGTAATGCATATAAATCAAGTTTTGGCTTTTGAAGCAAGCTGTTATTAGAATTTTACTTAGAAGCATAAGTAAGATTTTCAATTACAATTGCGGTACGAATAATGAATTAATTATCTGATTGTGCGAGAAAATAATTGGGCATTACCGGCATTACAGTCTTTTTGCAACGTAAAAATTTGGTCCATGTAAATTAAGATCGATTGACGTCAATAACTTCCAAGATGATACTTTTTAGTTTTATTACGTAGTCATAATTACTTTTATCAAATCTGTAATGCATGGTTTTATTAAAACAGATAAATTAAAATGCAATAAAATTGTCTCTTATCAAGTCGGTATTCTATACATATGTCTTTTGTACAACTTCATATTTTTCTTACAAACATTGAGAATTTTCACTGTTAATTTAATAATATGACAGAGAACTTTGCCCAGAATTGACAAACAGGTTTTTTTTTTTATAAATGCTGTTGGCAAAGTGCCACGCAGCCCATCTGATGGTTAGTGGACATTGCGGTCTATTATATTCCAATAAGTGACCTCCTCTAAACTACAATCCTCTAAACTAGGCTCCTCTAAACTTCGAACCTTTGCTCTTACATTATTACAGCCCGAACACAACCAAAGCTTATGTCAGCTGGTTTCACCTGAGGAAGTGGCAGTCGAGTCAATTTACTAAATGTAGATTAACTAACGTGCTAATGATACCTGTTTAATTTTCCAGGGTTTCGTGCCCGGCATGTTCGGAGTGTCGCACGGCGCTTTGCAGTTCATGACATATGAAGAGATGAAGAACAGCTACAACCAGTATAGGAACCTGCCCATCGATATTAAATTGGTGAGTGGTTTCATTCATTCCGGAGTAGACGGGACACGTATGAAAGAGTTGTATTTCCCGAGTTGTAAAGGCATACCTTAAATCCTTTGCCAATCGGGTAAAGGTGGCGAAAGGCGAATTACGGTTTCGCAAATCTTCTTTTTTTATTTGAGAGGTAAGTAGCCGTTATACGTTGCCTACAATAATTGTTTCGAATGGAATGACGATTATCTCATTAGAGTTATTTTGTAAGTTAAGTTGATCATTTCTCGAGTGATGTTTAAAAATATAGCTTAGGAATTCCCAATGTAAAATTTTCTATTAACGTAAGCAAAAGGCAATGAATGTGTATGTAACTGCGAAAGTTATAAGTTGGTATTAGAGTTCCTATGTTATGGTGTATCATGTATTACTTGTCACGTTTCAGACGTCAGTCGAGTACTTGACATTCGCGGCGGTGTCCAAACTGATCGCCGCGGGAGCCACGTATCCTTACCAAGTGGTTCGCGCGCGTCTACAGGACCACCACAGGTCCTACAACGGCGCCTGGCACTGCATCACCGAGACTTGGAGGTACGAACGAATCAGGGGCTTCTACAAAGGCCTCACGCCGTATCTCCTACATGTAACGCCCAACATATGCCTAGTTATGCTCATATGGGAGAAGTTCACGAATAACGATTGAATTAAAAATAATCTGATGGGAACGTACACGACTAGCTTTTAATCTGTATTATATTTATTTTTTTTGTATTCTATAAGTTTTTTGTTTGACAGTTGCGCAGGGTATCTTACAGTGTCTGTGGTGTGTTCGATAAGGTAAGATTGGGATGTGTTCCGCTTGGTTTAATAAGTTTCGGTTTTATTTTGACTGCGACGGGTTTCGCTTTGCAGAAAAGTACCGGACTGTGTCAAAATTGCGCAGTTAATTTACTGTAACTGGGTCGTTCTTCTTTTTTACCTACATAAATTTTGTCTCCTACTTAAATATTTTAAAAACAGTGTAATAAAATAACATATTAAATTTTTCAATATTTTTCATTTTCGTTACAGTATTTGCTATTAAAGCAATTATAAGAACTTCTAAATGCATGATTATATCTTACTCATTATCACAAAATTAGCGTGACAGAGGAGACAAATACACCTCCGTCACAAGATTTTTGTATGAGACTTTTGTAGGTAAAAAAGAAGAATGACCCAACTGCACTTGCGACTCGCGCAGTTTATTAGTAATTCACTGATCGTAATGACTGCCAAATCTCTGTCTTTAGTTGTTTTGGTTGAAATATTTGCGGTCACTGCGGTCGGCAAGCGGAACACAGCCTTAGAGTGTAAGGGTTGTCATATTTCTTAATTTCCTTTTAATTGTGTAATAGAAAATAAATGCATTTTGTATTGTATTCGATCTAATTAGATATATTCTGTATTACGGTAACAAGAGTGGAGAATTTGACTTTATAAATAATTATGACAGGTATTTGGCGTGCACTTGAAAGTGTGCGTTGGCATCGGTTCAAATGATACGTGGATTTGATTACTTTTTGTTGTAGACCACATTGTCAGTACTGGATATGATCCGTAATTGTTTGTATACTTTAGTAAGAGTTTTTGTTTTTGTGCATTATGTATTACGGTTATAACGAAGTGTTTCTTAACCTCTATCAATAGTACCTAATATAAATTAAAAAGGTAATTTTTTGTTATTTTTTTTAAATAAGGTTGATGTTTTAACGCTGATTGTTTAACATGACAAGAAGTTTTTGTAAAATAGGCATAGAATTTCAAATGAACTAATGCTTGCGCAGAATATGTGTAAAAAAAAAACATTTATAGTAAACCTAGAAAATACATCTTATTACACAGTTTTTGAAATACATTAATACTACTTAAAATCGGTTATACTTGTAAGAATTTCAAATATAGCCTTTACCTGTCTTATAGAATAAGAAATAAAAAAAAAACTGTACCATGGTTTGTTTACAAATATTCTGTATGCAATTGAATATAATAGGTTAAGAAACACGTATAGAAAAAATTTGTAAATCCTGTCTCACGACATATGTTGTGTTTTGTTTTATATTATGTAATCTCTATAGTTAGTACCGTTTCCCATCAGATCGATAGATTATATTCGAGGACCGCCGCGCCTCATAGCACAATTTAGAATTAATTTGACAATTTTGTGATAATAGTTACGTACTTATTATTTTTTCCCTTTTGTCTACTAAACAGCCTGAAAAGACAATATTTTGCGTTTTAAATTTATAACGTTACATGTGTGGTGAGACGACGTTAGGTGTTTAAATTGGATGGATTTGTTTCAACTTGCTTCGAATTAAAAGTAGGGCAAGTATTTTAATATTTAACTACGTATTTTTAATATAACGGTATAGTTACTCACAACATAGAAGTAGCATTATGATTAAATTCGTAAAACAATATTCTCAAGTAAGAGCAAATTAATTATTACTACTATTTATTTAGTATTGGCATTTTAACATACACTTAAACAATAATATTAATGTAACTTCTAAGTTGTGTTGTACAGTCGACTCCAAAAGCAGCTGAACATTCTACGCTATTATAAAACCTTATTGTTTACATGACAATAAGGCATTTTAGCTAAAAAAATATTCGGCTTATTTTGTGGTTTACTCTTCGTTTTCTGTACGTTTAATTAATGCAAGTTTGAAGCTTATCTGTCTTAGAATTTTAATGTTAGATGTAATCCCCGCCTTAACTGTAGACTAACTTCATCCACTACAATCCACTTCATGTTTCTTACCAATAAAAAAAAGAACGAGGGTTTTTTTCAATTAATTTCAAAATATCACTAGTATCATAAAATATCAATATTAGTACAATCTACGACGATGCACTTTATAATTTGTTGTAAGTAGACCAATTTGCACTGTTTTAATTTATTAACAACTGTTAGGATCGATTCACGCAGAAATGTCTTAATCCTTCCGTTTCCATGTCACTAATAAATCGAACCGTTGAACTTTGAAATGACCATCATTTTATCCACCGCAAACCTGACATGCTGTCTTTTTTCAATAAAAAAAAAAAATTGTTTGTCTGTAAAGTCGGTTTACTGACGATAGTTGAACGTGACAACGTCATAAGAAAATACTGATGGCATGGTTGCATTTTTCATTGTCAATTACCTCATTTAAAAACCAATTTGCACATGATATCCAATATACACAGCAAACGCAACGACAAACGCAACGTGGGTTGCGGGCCTTATTGGTCGGCCATCTTAAATGGAACGACGCCTCAGAGGCAGGTAACGCCGCATGAGTCATGTTTTTTCGTGCGTGCAGCCGGCTCCATCGAATTATAAGACGTTGTCACGTCAAAAATATGATTGCTAAAATAACTTATATAACAGTGGAAACACTGGCTTTTGGACAGGCAAATATACAATGAAGACCATATCATATAGAAATAAGTGTGACCAATGTTTTGAATTAAATATCAGGGAACGTGACAATATCTTGAAAACCTACACTATTTTTTGTTATTAATCGTTTTGTCAGACAATGTATGTCAATCGAACCCTTTATGTAAACCCTTTGTTATACACCAACAGGACATCTCCGTAACCTATGCCATTAAAACATTGATATTATGATTCTCGGTGACGTTTTAAAACTATTGCTTAATGAGTCATACAATTTCGACACATTAAAGAACTTATAATCTTGAATGTTGAAAAATAAATGTGTGAATCGAAATAACATACACCAAAATAATATGTGATTTATACTGAACATGAAATCTGAAAACGCATAAGTGATGTTTACGCTGTTTTAATAACTATTTATTATAATATAATAATATATAAGGCACAGGGCAACCGCTTCGATAAAATTTTAAAACAATGTATTAAAAAAACATATACATAATAGTGTACTATAGGAAGATAATTATCTTTGCCTACCGTTTTATTAAACTAGATAGCCTATGTTTGGTCAAGGCCTGGGGCCTGATAGCAAGTAATATTTAAAATTAATGATTTTAACATTAAAATAAATATCTAGATCAAGTTTTGATGATACAGTAATGTAAGAAGTCTTCGTTTAGTTCATTAGAGGCTTTTAAATTAATTAGTGACTAGATTGAAGAGTAATCGGTTTTGAATCTATTTTAGCAATTAATAGTTAAAATGTTTGTCTTTTCTTTGATAAGTATTATAAAATGTGTAAGGAAGTACATTATTATAATTATAGTATAAGTTTATTACTTCCTTTCAAGATAGGACATCCGATTCATTTACGAAGTTTGACACTTGATTGAATATAATAATAAATTATGGTTTTAAGTATTAGGCTTTGTAACTTAAATGAGAAACTGTAAATTCATGTAGGTATGATGTTAATAAGACAAAATACCCAAAATTAAAAAATAAGGATGATTGAATAACTATTTTCTCATTTATATTTATTCCCATAGGTAGTTAATGATGCAAATTGTTTCCACCGAAGCCCTTGCACTGTGCCCTTAATTTATTTTTAGTAATTATGTCTTATTGGTGGCTGGCCACGATATCAATTTGTAGGACGTATATATTATATTTTTATAATAATAATCGATAAAGTTCCATTGTTTCAACTCACTTATTCAATTTGTATAATCAATAAAAGATAGCAAATTGAAAACCGGCTTATTATTTTTTAAATAATCACATCCTAGAATTTAAATGTTTTAGTTCCTAAAGTAATCCTCTTTACAAAAAGTAGGTATGTTTTATAAGTAAATTAAATATTGCTATGAAAATTTAACTTAAAGTAGACCATTTTCGAAGTATGTCCTATAAATAATATACGAGATCGAAACATTTTACAAAATATGGATGAAATGGTCTTTCATAGTTATATCATCCGTTTATTATTTTAAGTGCTTTTATAAATATGAACTGTTTTGGTAAGTATTGCACTCGTATTATGATTTTATATACATCTTAGAAAAATAATAAAAATGCTTACAGCTTTAGCATTAAATTCGTGTTTCAGAAAAACAATTATTAATAAACGGAATTGAAAACAGTATCATTATATTGAAAATAATGTAACTACATTATTTGAAATCAGAACTTGAAAGAACAAAAATTAATCATCTTAAAATGGAAAGCAAATTTGGGTTTGTTTGCTTGAGAAAAAAAAACACCGTTTTAAAACCACATCAAATTAGTGAACAATACATTTAATAGGGTGTATGTCACACTGCAAAATCTAGTATGGATAGTGTTTTATTATTTCATATACCACTTTCGCATGGTGTAAACAAATTTCTTTCATTATTATTCGATTCCAAAGACACTAAAATATTGTTGCATATTTTAAAAATTTTAATATTTTTGGATATTCCAGACACGAAGGCATCGGGGGCTTCTACAAAGGTCTAAAGCCGAGCCTGGTTCGCGTGGTGCCCGCCACAATGGTCACGTTCCTGACGTACGAGAACGTCTCGCACTACCTACTGAACCGCTCGAAGAATGTGGCGCTGTCTTCCTAGTAGGAGGCGGGAATGACCCCCCGTAGTGGGAGGAGTCATTCTGATAGAAGATAGGAGTTTAAGTTGGGTGTTTCCTCGGATTTAACAAGCATGCTAAGTATGGCGCATATAATTGCAGAAAAAGTTAAATTACTTTTGGGAGGCATATTAGGGATTTTAGGAATCATTATGGTCGAAGTAGGAGTTTTAGTTGGGTTACCTTACCTGGGGGCCATTTTTTTTTTAGACACTGGAAACACATTTACGTGTACCCTCGGGCGCGGGGGTGCACCGAGTGGTTATGTGGGGCTCCCGCAGACAGAACTGCGGACTACCCACTAAAACCCGTGTGGTCCCTCAAGGTCGCATTGGTAGCGCCGCCCGGTACCATGCACTAAGCTTTGCTAACTTCAAATTGTATGGATTTGACAGGTGCCTTAGAAAAGTCACGTGGTCAATCGATATTGAAAGTACGGGTTTTGACATTCGATAACGCAAATAAGTGCTGCTTGTCTAGGGTCTCTGAAGGTTGTATTGGATTTGACAAGCATGCTAAGCTATGATGCATATAATTCTGGAAGAGCTGAAAACTTTTGAAGCGTGTTTAGGAGCCATTTTTTTGTTACGTAAGAGACGATTTGGAGCGAATCCTTTTTTAAACTGAAAAGAAGGATTGTGATAGTTCTTTATGTTTTGAGTTTGAAAGTTTCAAAAAACGTAAGCTTGCTTTGATATTTCCCCTGACATTTTACGTTTCCCGTTACGCCGCTCCTACTATTTTATCAAAAACAATAAGTTATTATTAGGACTTCACTGCCTCTGATTTAATTTATGATCATTGATCAGACAAATACAGTATTTAAATCTGTAACTTTATTTCAATACCCGAATAGTATTCATGCAAAGTGAGAGAGAGAGTAACAATGAGGCAGAGTAATATGATGAAGTAGGATTATGTTCTCAAAAACCTAAAACGACAAAGTAGACGCGATTTGTTGGCTTTTTTCTCCCCGCATGTTAGAAGAAAAAGAAATGCTTAGCTATATAGACCGACAAACTTATCTGTTCCGGTGGCCAAAATTGGAACTACGTGAAATGTCAGTTTTTGCAATGCAAAAACGATATTTAATGATATTCAAAAAAGACAGTAGCGACGCCGCCACCGGAACAGATAAGTTTGTCGGCCTATAATTTCAATATTGGTCTAAACGACATCTTCATTAAAGAATAACGTAACAAAAGTAACCAATTGGTGTCTATTACAGTATTTTATCTGTATTATAATGTTGGTTACCAGTATATTTTTTGCAATATCTGCATTACTTCGGCTTACCAA
This sequence comes from Mecyna flavalis, assembly GCA_949319885.1. Lineage (NCBI taxonomy): Eukaryota > Metazoa > Arthropoda > Insecta > Lepidoptera > Crambidae > Mecyna > Mecyna flavalis. The sequence goes on from OX439426.1 coordinate 18,523,374, forward strand.
AAAAAATTGACCAATAAAACATAAGAGGCATTAGATGCATATCAGAATAAGTGTAATCCGAGAATATATCCACTCTTGTCTTATTGTTCAGTTTAGTTAAACATCATCACAACTAATTTGGGAAGCTCCAAATAAGTTAGTATTTACTATTTTAATTACAAGTTTTTTATCTATAAATAGTTTCGTTTCAAACTTTCGTTAAGTAGGTAGGTATATTATTTTATTCTTACGTTTATATATAAATCTGAATCATATATCTTTACAACCAAAAATGTATGAAAAGCTGTCAACCAATATATTAATATCCACCTTAGAAAGTAGTGGTCAGTTTGTAAACATAAAGTTTTCGATTTTATTCACTTGAAAGTCTTGGTTGGATGGTTGGTTCTTATTAATTTATTTTTATTTTAACGTTTGAATCCTAACTTTTAGTTCAAATATTGTATTTTAGGTGAGTTTGCTGTTCATAAGTTATAATTATAAGGCTGTGTTTGATAACTTTTTGAAACCTGTTCCTTTGTGTTTGTGATGTTAAATAGGTATAATAAGTTCGATAAAGTTGCAGGTAAGTTGTTTGAGGGTCCATCTATCTTTTGCTATAGTTCATTTTGAAAATTAAGTTGCTTTTTTCGACTCAACACGTAAGATGCCTTCCTGATCCGTAGTACACCTAGCAAGTTCACCTGGGTGGACTACGGGCACTTGTTCTGACCCATGGTTCATGTAATTTACATACCTAATCTTGTAATCTATTCGTGATTAATTTATTGGATTTTTTAATAAATTAAGACATTGTTCGCTGTAAGGAAAGGGAAAAGTGGAAGGTAATCAGTTTTAGTTTTAGTTTCATTATGTTGTTTTGTGAAGAAAATATTATTATTTTATGGTGAATTTTGACGAAATTGGAAATTTAAGAAGTCTTAATTCACAGTATATGGCGCTCATCGCATTAAATAATGGCAAAAATTTATTTACGCGGCCTTTTGTTTGAATTCATGAATCGATATTAAATATACCGTAGGTATTTATGCATCATTAGATATTCGATCGTAAGCAAAGTTTTTTTTTAAACAAGAAATGACAACTATTTTACATTGCAGATAAATGTTTTTAGGAATTTGTTATGTCTTGTGAATTATTTTAACATCTATTGTGCCTATGTGTCTAATAACCAGACTTGTTAAATCTAGGATCATAGTCGAAGCGGATTCTGAGCTCCATACTGGATGCAATCGGGAATACGCCGAGATGATGATGATGATTTAATTTTGTCTATGCCATAGAGAAAAATATGGCATGCTATAATTTAAAAAAAAACAAGCAACTTTCTGTGAGGTCAGAATATGGTTTTGGTAAAACAACATAATATGGTAAATCATAACTACGGTAGAGGTAGGTAGGTACTTGAATTACACAGCTTATGTAGCTGTTGAACTTGTTGATTCTACTCACTGACCTCCATAGATGGAGCTCAGTGATTCTACTAAAGTTCTTATCAAGATAATTAGATTAATTAATTTGAACTTGAATTTGGTATTTTAAACGCAGAAGGTATTAATACCACATTTCTAGCTAGTAGATATGTTATTGCGGGTCACCTTTTGTTAAAATAATAAATGTATAAATGGAAACATTGTGTTTTATTTTTTACCTAATTTCCCTAAAACTTATTTTATCCTGATGATGGTAAGAGAGTAGCAGCCTTGATAATCGAATTCAAGTTATCGCAACATCACTCTCAGCAAACGAAGTGCAATGTAAGCTACAGACCGACAAACTTATCTGTTCCGGTGGCCAAAATTAGAACTACGTGAAATGCAATGCAAAAACGATATTTAATGACAGTTTTAAATCGACAGTAGCGACGCCGCCACCGGAACAGATAAGTTTGTCGGTCTATACTATTCAATCGTCTGTCATATCCTTCTGAGCGGATAATACTACCGTCCCGATATAAATAATAATAATAAATAAATATCTCTGGACGTTATTCACAGCGCCATCTAGCCCCAAACTAAGCATTAGCTTGTGCTATGGGTGCCAGACAACGGATAAACATTACTTAAATACTTTTTTTTTGTAAATACATACATATTTTACATAGAAACGCCCAGACCGATACAAAGAGACATGTTCATGCACACAAATGTTTGTACCGTGCGGGGATCGAGCCCGCGACCTTTGGTGTAAGCCGGGCCGGATGGGATACACTCGACTTCTCGATCATTACACCAAATGGCTCGTCACCAAATGGTATAGCGGAACTATATCAACTAACTATTCGGTAACGGTAGGAATCAAATCCGCGGCTCACATCAGTCATGCCTACTTAATCTTTTTATTTATCATGCCCTCTAAGATAGATTAGAATCATCAAATTATCAGTCAATTTTCATTAACCATTTATCATTCAAGTTCATCGTCAAATTGACTGGGACCTACTAGCCACAGCGTAAAAATATCGTTTCTATTGCAATATAGATCAAGTTGAGGATAGAATATTACCTACCCTACTAGTGTTCATTCCCTTTATTCCCCGTGGTCCCTGTGATAGTCCCTGGAAGGTACCACTGGGAATCATTTCCCCCGTGGTCCCTGAATTTATTATAAGCCAACTAATTTAAAAAGGTATAATAACTTAATTTATTTCAAGGCACCCCTCAAGATAATGCAACAGTAGCTTAGGTACCTACGTATAAATACATGTCTTTTGTCATCTTGCAATTCTTATGTCACCGCAAAGGGCATTCTAAGGCGATAATGTTAAAAGTAATTTAGTCTAAAAAGGAGCTAATTCACTATGAAAATCGTAAAGTTAATTTTTTAATACTTTTGTTGAAAGACATTAGTTTTTATTGAACAGTTATTAGTCAAATGAAAACGTATAGACCGTCCGATGTCACAGCAGGTTAGCAAATCGGTGATAATAATCTGAATATTCACGTCGTTATCTGTTACCTACCTACATAACACGCGAGAAATGTGTACAATAGTTCGCATCGCAGCAGTCACCCCGCGCGACACAGAGCGATGTCTGCCCGACAAATCTTTTGCACAGACTTCTCCCGCGAAAAAATCACGGAAAAAACATTCCATTAGCTGTCAGCGGCGACGAGCGAAAAGAAAACTTCGAAATTCGAACATGGTGAGTGTTTCTTTTTTATTTTTGAAATTAGTCGCCTCGGAATAATAATTGATGTTGATGAAAAGGTTTTGGTTCTTTAGAGCGTGCGTAGATGGCGCTAGTAGGTCAAGTGCTTTGCTTTGCAACATTGTTTATTTTGCCCTCTATGAATACGTGCCTATGAGATTGCAAGTGCAACTTGCTCCAGATAAAATGTCTGATAGTTTTTAAAGTACTTTTCTATGTTGGAAGGTAGGTACTTAGTTTTTGAAATAGATATTGATTTGTCATTTCAATGGACAATGGTCAATGAGTTCCCACGCCAACCGCTTATCTATTTACAGATACAAATGATAATCACCATTGACAATACTGTAAAGAATAAAGTTATAATTGGCTAACTGGCGAACTGGTTTACGTATGTTTAGAAGTTGCCAACTTCTCCAACTCCAACTTCAAGTTGGAGAATGTACGTCGTTACATCTGACATTAAATAGTAGGTACGATCGCGGTCTCCCGCGCGTGATCACTTTTGGAAAAATATACCGTGCACGCGCATCGTGACTTCTTCGGAGCGGCGCTTGTAAACGTGAAAAATGAAAATACTGCACAGGATTTTAGCCTTAACGGTGATCACGCGCGGGTGTCCTCGATAGTACCTAAAATATCAGCCTATGATATTAACTATATGTAGGTAAGAGGAAGAAGAGGAGAGATCTATAATAAGAGGAAGTCAGTCAACTATGTACAAAAATCAATTTAAGCCGAAATTCTATTAGTTACACTACACGCCGCTGTAGCGCTACTACCATACTAATTTCTAGATTCGAATATCTTTTCGCAAAGATATTTTAAATATCTTTGCTTTTCACAATTCAATTTTGTCCGTGCTAGAAAACCCTAACGCCTAGCACATTGTAAACTGTAGTTTAAAGTTTTACGACATCGACAAGTTTACTCCTTTATTTACTACTGACCAAAATATAAACACTTGCTTATAACAGGTAAACGACTGTGACATAAGATACCTGATAACACTATCAATAGCGCCAGTTCAGCGAAGACTGGAAAATACCTTAAGTGGGCCGACCTTAAAAAGGATTAACTGTGTATCCTTCAACAGGGACCGATGCGATAGGTATAGGTGTTTAATAAAATATAGGTAGACTAGCGGCCCGCCCGCGGCTTCGCCCGCGTGAACTATAGGACGTTACCTATCCCGCGGGAATTGAACTATAGGACGTTATCCCGCGGGAATATCTTGTAAATTGTAGCCTATGTGTTATCCTTATCTATAAACTATATTATTGTACAGTTTCATTAAAATCAATTCAGTAGTTTTTACGTGAAAGAATAACAAAAGTTCATCCATCCGCTCCCCGGCCGGAACCGCCGCAACCGCTATGTCCCTGCATTTTAAATCTGTAATATCTTCGAAACTATTCATTTAAATTACATGATGTAAAGGGCCATATTGATCTATATTACATGCACAATTTATTTATGGTACTTTATTGGATAAAGATTAATACTGTATTGCTTAAAATCACTTTTTCGTAAATATGCCATTATTTTATCGTAATAAGTAAAGGAAAATGGTTATTGTGGGTTATCCCTAAGAGATAGACATATACCATCGCGGACTTTTTTGTAAAACTTTTTAAGGTGTGCAATAGTGTAGTACATTATTTTGATCTATCTCGTAGGGTTCAGCCAGCGTTTGCAATGTAAGCGCAAAAAAAAAAAATTAAACCGACTTCAAAAAAAAAAACAAAAAAAAAACTACCTAAAAACACTGAAAAGCAAAAAATAATTTTAATAAGACATTCATCAAATGCGCTTATTGTCTAAGCCTATTAATAACATTAAATTGTATTTACGTGCTAGGTAGGTACCTACTAATCTGTTTGAAGTCGGTGCCAAGCCAAATAGTAGGTACCCAGACTACGTACCTATACGTCCGCGGATTATTTGTAACCCTGTATAATACATAAATTATTAGGTATGTATCATTTTTCAATACTTTTGGCTTGGCACCGACTTCAAACAGATTAGTAGGTACCTACCTAGCACGTAAATACAATTTAATGTTATTAATAGGCTTAGACAATAAGCGCATTTGATGAATGTCTTATTAAAATTATTTTTTGCTTTTCAGTGTTTTTAGGTAGTTTTTTTTTTGTTTTTTTTTTTGAAGTCGGTTTAATTTTTTTTTTAAAAAGTTTGTTTATTTTTCTATTTTTAGTGTGAATAATACGTAGGAGTGAGTAAAACTCTCTCATAATATTGATAACGAAAATACGAGTAAAATAGTAGAATTGTATTATTTGACAATATTAGGTATTCATTAAGTGTTCAGCACCATTCAGTAGACCAACTAAAGATGCAGCCCGCAAGAGGGACATAAGAATTAAGAAGTCGTACCCTTTAGCTTCCATCATCATAGTTGTACCTTCCATATCATCAGCTTAGCTCCAAAAGTACATGAAATACAACTAACGGTCCACATATTCCTACAACACTGAAATAATTATCCCCTAACTCCTAACCGTTAAGGAGTTGTACCTTCCATCATCAGCTTAGCTGCAAAAGTACATGAAATACAACTAACGGTCCACATATTTCTACAGCACTGAAATAATTATCCCCTAACTCCTAACCGTTAAGGAGTTGTACCTTCCATCATCAGCTTAGCTGCAAAAGTACATGAAATACAACTAACGGTCCACATATTTCTACAGCACTGAAATAATTATCCCCTAACTCCTAACCGTTAAGGAGTTGTACCTTCCATCATCAGCTCATCAACATAAAGTGATGTCTATAGGACGCAAAAACTTAAATGGCTTCAGAAAAAAAACAAGTAACGCGTAGTGTGCGCCTATAAAATTTGAGGTTTGCCCTTGATTTTCCCGGGATCCCATCATCAGATCCTGACATGGTGACAATGGGACCACCTCGGAACTATGCACTTTCAAATAAAAAAAGAATTATTTAAATCGGTCCACAATTGACGGAGAAATCGACGGACATACATAAAAAAAAAAAAAAAAAAAATACATACAGTCGAACATAGAACCTCCTCCTTTTTTGAAGTCGGTTAAAAAATGCGATTATTTACGACCTTAAATTAAAAACTTCTAAAATTATCAGTGTTTCTCTACTATATTATGCATGTATTATACATATAAACCTTCCTCTTGAATCAGTCTATCTAATGAAAAAAACCGCATCAAAATCCGTTGCGTAGTTTCAAAGATTTAAGCATACAAAGGGACATAGGGACAGAAAAAGCGACTTTGTTTTATACTATGTAGTGATAGGGTTTATGTTTACCAAAAAAATAATTTGGCTGTAACTCGAACGTGTCTGTATGTGTAGGAATTCAAAAAAGTGGAGGGAAAAAAATCTCACTTTTCACTAAAGAAAGTGCAACAGCAAATCTACTTATTCGTCTGTATGTGAGAGGGTGGAGCTTCATTTTCGATAGACATTAGACAGACAGGATCTGTCTGTAACATCCACACCACACCATTCATACTACATAGCTTTGTGAGGAAAAGGAAATGATCTGCCTCAGAACAAACGATCCACTGTGCTTTGGATCAGGTGTAGTACGAGTAGGTAATGCCCAAACTTACAGGAATGGTCACCACATATATTTTACTCCGAATGACTAGTGGTTGTTCGTATTTGTGTTGGTGTTTGGTAAGCTGGGTTCATTATCCACTCGGGTCTTCCCAGACCGGGAAAAGCATGTTTGTGATTGTTATAACATATGTTATAACAGCTCTGGTGTATGATCCCTTGAATTTAACTTGTCAAATAGCCTTCCGCCCGCGGTTTCACGCGCGCTTAACTTCTTTTTTCAAATATCCCCTCCTTCCCCCCACATTTCCGGGATCAAAAGTACACTATAATACCCGGAGATAGTGTAGCTTTCCAACAGTGAAATAATTAAAATCGGTTCAGTAGTTTCGGAGCCTATTCAATACAAACAAACAATCAAATCTTTCCTCTTCATAATATTAGTAAAGATTATGGGTTTTAATTAAAGTTCCTAGTACCTACCTATTAACGTTCTTCTGCCAGCAGAAGGCTTCAACAAAATCGAGACATTGAAATTTTGGTAGCCCTAATACAATGACGTTCAATAAAGTATAAACGTTGTTTATTGAACGTCATTGCCTTAATAATCACGCTTATCTACGAGTCTCTAAATACGAATTTGTGATCACAAAAAAAAATCAGCAAACGTTGTACCTATATTCTGCACACTTGGAAATTGAACCCATACTAATTTAAAGATAAAGAAGTTTGATTAATAATCATACAATCGTTTTAAATTATGTGAATGACCCCAAGATATATCTAATATTTATACATTCTGAATTTCGTTTCGTATAGAGGAATAAATGTATTCTTAGCCCCTATTATCTTACGAGAGGGCAAATAAGATGAACAAATATGTAGGTACGTGTTACTTCGCAGAGTTGCGTAGATAAGTGAACTTGTGTTTTATAAAATAAACCCACATTTAAAGAACAATTTACCATTATTATTTCTCGCGCCATTTTTGTGACAGTGACTTTTTTTTAAATCTACACATTATTTTTTTTAGCCACTAAATAGTTTGGATTGCACTTGCGAAAAGTTGTGATTTAAAAAGTGACAAAATAAATACATGAAAAAATTCGTATAATGATAAAGCAGCTGAGCAAGAAGTCAGTCCAAGAACATTTATTAAAACAGGAAACACTCGCTGAAGGCAAGACCAAGTCCAAATATAGCGGCAGTATGTCGTCAACTAGGAACGGAAGGTGGCTCTCTAAGGTTAGATATTATTTATTTACAACCTATATAGTGTTAAAAATACTTTAAATTATGGGTTTTATTAGTAAGGAAGGACACTTCAATAAAAGGTTCGAAGATGAGCCTACAGTGTGGAAACACATTGAGCGTCGCTTCTTGATTATGGCGGTCGGTTTCGGTGGGAATGCTTTGTGTATTTCCCGATATTTTTGAATGCGTCAACTTACAACGTAGGATTGTAGTGTGCGACGTTTTAAAAACACTTGAGTCGTCAAAATATACATGAAAATGGCAGCTGTAGGTAATCCACATAAAGAGGAGTGTAGGTATTGCCAACAATACAAGAAGAAGAAGAAGTGCCCCTTAATAGGTAGGCCCCTTAATAGGCCGCAGTTACCGCTTTCCATCAGGTGGGCTGCGTGCCTGTCCGCCAAATAATGTATCTAGTAAAAAAAGGATTTTATATTATTTTTGTCTTACGAATTTGGGGTATTTTCTCATCGTTTGCTCATATTTTGTAATTAGCTTATCGGTTTACGTTATTTTTAAGCAACACTAGGTTAGTGTGTGACCTTATTCAGGGTTTTAGGTAAGTTAGATAAAGCAGTTAAAGCACTCTCTCTTAAAAATAGCTTAACCACTCAAATTCTGTAAATGCAACAAATACACAAAAGGTTAACCAGGACTTTTTCAAAGTTTGAGTATTACTTTTGCTTCTAGTTTTAACTACGAATACTTTTAACTAGCTTCATTAATTAAGCTTACTGAAAAGACATGACACATAATATGATAATGTGTTACTTGTTAGAAAGTTAAGGATAGAATATAATAGTGTGTATTTTAAGTGGCATTCGATATTCTTCGCTTCGATATGGTACGGCTGTAATTCATATCATCACAAAGAATTATTGATATCGTTTTGTCGTAGTAGTGATAAAAACGTATGCCAATTACGCAAATTACGCCGTACGATCTTTTTAGGAATAAATTCGGAACTTTTTATGAAAAGTAAATGCACCTAATCTTACTATCTGCTACGCAACGCTTCGTAGCATTCGTAGCGAATTAGCGAGTTGTTTAAAATCCTTTGTTGATGATCGTAGTCGTTATGCATCTGGAATCTCGACTATAAAATCCGGAGGTCGTGGGTCCGATTCCCGTCTTGGGTCTGGTTGGTGCAAGGAGTTTTTTAAGTCTTGTTTGCTAGTTACTATTTCCACAAAAAAAAAAAAACTGCCGGCATAACAGTTTTGGCTGTGATCACATTTTCTGATTAAAGTATACCTTAATGGATTAGGCCACATGGCCGAATACCATCAAGAGAAATGCGTGCTTGTCTGTCAACTGGAATAGAATAAAAAATATATAAAATACCCGGATTATAAAATTTTCTACACATGTGGCAAAAGATTACAGAGCGTGTCTTGAAATTCATGTTTTATTCCACAACTGAACTCGAGTCATAATGTCACCACGGAGACGTGACAACTTTAATAAGCCCATTATAATTAATTAATTCTAAGAAGCAGATACGGCTGTTTACAAATGTGTGTGGCAACAGATAAATGCCAATCCACTCGGTTACTTATCGGGTACACACCTCTTTCTACTTTCTCGATTGGTTATCGATTCCATCTTTTTGTTATGAGAATGAGACTCTTTATCGAGATTGATTCGGTCATGCAATAGATATGCATCGATACTTTTGGATAACTTTATATTTTTAGTATCGGAGTCCTTCTAAGATTTATCGTAAAATGTGTGTGTCTGTGACGAGGCCGATCAAACGTATACCTAGTAAACGTAAATATTATCTGTTCATATTGGTTGATTTTTGTAAGACTCTAAACACATCAACGTCTTGTGCAAAACGGCTTCAGATACTTTATATAATTGTAATAATAAACGGAGTTAGTTATCTACTATTACAGCAATATTTTCCCAAATCTATAGAGAATGTGATGGTAGTTTCTAACATCTACGGGATAGGATAGTAGATCGTAACATCTGCTGCTTTTTTAATAAATACATATATTAATAAATTAATTAATCACTAATAAACATAATTTGATATTATTTACATAATGCCATTTACAACAAGACAACACATAAACTTTCTTTTCCTGAATACATAGGATTAAACAAATAGAATTTTCTTGCCTACATAAATTATAATTTATCTTTGTACGGTGCCGCAATCGAACCCGGGACCTCTGGTGTACATAGCCGAACTCTTAACCTTTACATTAAATGGGTCATATTCATTTGGAAACGTCGCAGACTTAACTAACTTATGAGTCCGTATCGTAGGTATCTCCCTAGCCCGGAATTGACTCCACTAAATAAATCACAGTGCGGACCGTTTTTAATCCTCCAAAGGCCTTTTTAGTGCTCTTTTTATTGACCTACTGCCAACCCTACGGTTTTATCAGGGATATTAAAAGTATGTACCTGTGAAACGGGTAGCTTGTGTAAAGGAATCTGCAGCGGTTATCAGGCCGCTGATAAACTACGATAGTATACAATATCAGGCGCCTTTGGTAGTGCGCCAAAGTATTTTATTGGAAATAGAGCTACTAATCGTGCAATAAAATAAATTGACGAAAAAGGATTTATTTTAGTAGTTAGCCTCTTTAGTGATCTGAGAGTTAAAAAAAGTTTCAAGTTGGCGCGAAGACGAACTTTTTGAAAATGGAATGTTTTCTTTTCTCGCTGTGTTTAAACTATAGCTGAAAATAAATAAAAGTGTAACACGTGCGATTGTGTTTAGTGATAACAACATTTGTGTTAACACAAAAGTGAAACATTTTTATCACGTCAACCACACACACTTTCTTGAAGACAGGCTAATCTGTTCATGATAACGGACTAAAACAGTATGACAAACTTGCGTAAATAAAATGCTTTAAAATAAACAAGAAGCACTCAGAATAAAATTAAATAAAAATGATGGCGGAGGAGGCTTTTGTAGCACAGTACAATGGACATTTTAACGTAAGTGAGGCTAAATTTTATCTTTGTGTGTTGGTACATGACACATGTGGATCTAAGAAGTTTATTTCGGTACTTGATGACTGGTGTACATAATGGTATAGAAAATAGCTACATACAAATAACTCAAGTAGGTAACTATAAACGTTTGTGTTTATGGCCAAGTCATTTTGGTAATGTAGGTGTAAAAAGTCAAAATTAGTCTAGTCCCCCTGTTTAGGGTTACGGGGTCAGATGGCAGTCATGGATCACTTACGAAAAGTAATTCACATCGAGAAATTAGTATGGGATCATAATTAGTGAGCTACACTGCGGTAATTGTAACGAAATATAAATATTACTAGCCTTCCGCCCGCGGTTTCACCCGCGCGTTATTTCTTTTTTCAAATATCCCCCCCTTCCCCCCACATTTCCGGGATCAATAGTACCCTATGTTCACCGGGGATAGTGTAGCTATCCAACAGTGAAAGAATTATTAAAATCGGTTCAGTAGTTTAGGAGCCTATTCAATTGAAACAAACAAACAAACATACAAACAAACAAACAATCAAATCTTTCCTCTTTATAATATTAGTATAGAGTATAGATTAAGTCAATAAATTATTTATGAAAATTAAACTGGACAACATCTTCATCTTGCGTAGCAATCATTTCTAAGTCCGTAAATAGCCCGATGGGGACTTGTATTAGTAGTAATTGCTTGTCTAGTTGAAGTATCAATGGGAAGAGCCAGCCAGGAAGCATCAATAAGCATGCCATACGTCGTTTATCTATGCGACGACAGTCGTCTTGTCGAGATCTTTAAGGTGCTCCCCACCGGGAGCATTCGCGTGTAATGTAACGTTGCAGACTCGAGCATTACATCAGTGAAGGAGGCAAACCGAGCATTACAATGCGCACCTTGTAATGATACAATGTGTAATCAATTAATTACACGCGAACGTTCGTCGGTCAGGAAGGTAGTATTGTAATGTAATGCTCGGAAGACGAATCTATAATGTTACATTACATTACATGCGAATGCTCCCGGTGAGGGAGCACCTTTAGATTTAATGGACCAAATAGATTTAACTATGAAGGAACAAACTGTAGTAAAGGTGAATATTACTGATTATTGAGATTTATGCAAATAAAAATGTGCGTCCATAACTTATAAATGCACCAAATTAAATATTTTTTCGGTGTTTAGACTACCAAAGCAATTATTATATTATTAGCAATCACTTGATCGTGTCGTGACATTCGCATAAGGGTCATCAAAATAAGTATAGGACTTGGTCAAAAATTGCTACTATGATTGTTAGTCTATCTTTTGGTAAAGTTGAATTGTATTCATGACTATGATAACTGTAGATTGCTGAAAACAATCAGTAAAACATCGTTGAAATCACGTTGTTCTACAATATTTTTTTAATGTAGTATAAAAAAATTCTAGACATTCAAAGGTTCAAACTCATTGAGTAGGTAGAGACACAAATACTTACCTAAGGCTTTTAAGCAGGCAAATTACAAAGATAATCTATTTTCAATTTGCAGCTAATAGTAACACATTGCACCATATTTCATACCATACGCAAAGGTCAATACACACGCAATTGTTTCACGTAATTACGATATCAGTCGTCGTCGGTTGTGCGGCTTCCCTTCCGTTTACGATTCCGTACAACTGTCTAGTGCTGTGCGGGTACCGGAATTACCGGCGAGGTCAGTGCACACCGAAAACCGATACCGAAGCTCTACCCGTCGCATTTTACGCCGCATTAGCGCTCATAGATCGTCGATCGGGCTGTTTTTCTAGGGGTGGGAAGTTTATCGATAAAAGCATGGACTTTTTTTTATCGAATTACTAAAAATGAGAACTAAACTCTATCTCCATCCATTTGGTCCGTCCAATCCAATCGGACGAAAAGATTAACACGTTCCATGCGTCATGACCAATATAGGGCCATGCTTGACTTTACCAGCGTGCGGTGCAGAAAAATGTGTTTCTCACCACGGTGCGGGGGGGTTTTTCATATGTTGTTCTATGAGTAAGAAAAAAACAAATAGATATTTCCGAGTGTTTTTTTAAATATGTTCTAAATTTATCAAAAACAGACATGGCAAAATAATGTTCACGTCGCACAGAGTTGTGTACTTTTGCGCTGTGTGCGGCATGGCCAGTATATGGTCACGCCCCTGCACCTCATGCCGCACCGAATGCGGGCGCGCCATTCTCGCCAGTCGCGCATAGTGATGCACAACGTCCGCACACAAATCAAATCAAACGCAAATGTGATGATTAATATTTCATTGTTGGTTTTAATTTTAGTTCCTTAATTACTGTGATATAAGAGACATATTTCATTTAAGTTAACTTTAAATTTAAATAACGTTAAATTTAAGTTATGATGATGATTAGCATTTAATTGTTGATTTTGATTGTAGCTCCTTAATTACTGCGATTTTAGAGACATTTCATTTAAGTTAAGCATACTGGGCTGTTACACTGTAATGATTATGATGAATTGTTGATTTGTATTGTTGGTTTTTATTGCTTGCCCATCACTATTACTCGTTAGGCGTCTTATTAACACAGTGCGGCATGGCAAAATGTTTCTCATGAAATCAGGGTAGTACATTTTCTCCTAAATCTGGGGAAGTACAAATCAGAATTAAAAACGATTTATGCTGTAGAAACTACTACATATTACCTACATTTTAAAAAAAAGAACACACAAAAATGTTTTAATTTCAAATAGTTATGACCTCTTGAATCTATTAACTAATGTGAACAAATGATGTTCATGACGCACCGCAGTGGAGTCCTGCGTGAGAATCATGGAGTTCATGTCGCACCCTGGGTAAGTTCAGTAAATTTGGTGCCGCAATCAACGTGTTAAGTAAAGATTTAATATAATCTCAATTAAGTAAGGATTTAACTTAGATTTACATTACAAATAAGAGTGGAAAGGTCTGTTACTTAGGTGAAAAAAATAATCTTAATAACGTAGTTGGTAGTATCAGCTAACGGAAAAGCAACCAGGAAAATAAAAAAATATTTTCGTCACTTAAAAACGCAGATTACATGGCAGAAAGCGAAATATACTTTAATAATAACAAGTATCTATTTTGAAACATCATCAATTCGGTTTCTGTATAGACCGCATTCCTACCTTTTTGGTTAATTACATAAATCATTACCTACACGTGATAATTACGAATTGCATAACTCTTTTGTAACATTAGGAGCCATTTTCATCACCATCTGATAAGTTTCTGATCTTTTACACACAGCTTTGACGCTCTATCTTTTATTAATTCTTAAAAAAGTGAAGACAGTATTTTTTTAACTGATAGATATGTACATTATCTGTAACTTACTTACTCGTAAGTAGGTATTTTCAATTTGATCACCTAAAATTATCAATTATATCCGAAGAGCTTAACCTGTATAAAAGCTTCCGAATTAAAAACTTTTGGCTCTACATTTTAGTAAATTCAGTGTTTTATTTACTTGGATGAAAGACTTGATCTCGTCCTATTGCATTATGTGACACAATCTAGGTTAAACCCTTGTTGTATATACCTACATACATGAATGTAATACCTACTAAGCAGATGCGATAATATCGACAATAGCGTGTCCCCGCTCAATGCTTCTCGCGTTACAATGGATGTCTTCGACAACGAAAATGTATCGGAATTGAAGTGACGATGCTAGCACCAGTAGATTGAAGCACTTAGCAAGCATAAGATATACAGACGGAACTTTAGTATAGAACGAATTAAAGTAGCCGACATGTTTTGGGTAAGTGATTATTAGGTTATCTACTATCGGTGTGATATTACGTATGGTTTAGTGATGTTTGTGACAGCTTAAGATTTCTGATGTGCTCGAAACACGACATTTAGAAGTCTTCGTAGTACGCGTCGTAGTCATATACATACGTCACTTATCCGTTAATTCGAAAATCCCTAATTAGCGTGTCCTTACTGTCACTAAGCCCGTTCGAAGGGCTGCCGAAACTCAATTCGAGGTTGTGATCAGGAGCAAGGCCGCAACGAGCTGGCGCGGCCACCCGGGCAGCAGCCGCAGTCTGCGCGACGCTCTCGCGCGAGCCACCATCATGCCGGACGAGGAACCCCCCCTGCCGCCTCCCTCCCCCCGACCGCCCTCGCGCCTCCGACGGACGCTAAACTCGCTTCGCTCGCCGTTCCGCTCCGGGTCGCCCTTCCACATCGGCTCGATCAAGCGATCCGGCTTTACTAAATCCTTCGCCTCAGACGGTGAGATCGCGCGCGACGAACGCACGATGCGCAAACGTAATAAGAAGCAACGCGACGCCGCGAGCGACGCATCACGCAGTACCGACAGTTCCCCGAGCGTCGATAAAAAGAAAAAGGACGGCGGTAGTTTTATTCGCAGAATGGGAAGTATTGGAAAGAAACGTGCCGGAGTCGGCGAGACTCCGACGCCTCCGCCGCAAACCGACACGGTCGAGTCGAATTTGGATAGTCCTCCTACGCCTCCCCCGGAAACTGAGACGCCACCCCCGGATACTGAAATACCACCAAGCCGTGAAATAGAGGCGTCGGTTAGTCCGATCGCGGTCGAGCATCCCGTCGCGACCCGGCCGTTTACAAAAGCGGCCTGGAAGAAGCGCAGCCCGTCAGTGATGGAAAAGCCTGTGGAGGAGCCGAGCCCTGAAAGCGCACTGAAACGGCGAATAGCTTTCGTAGCGCAGGCGTCGGCGTGCTTCTCGGAGGACCACGACGACGGTCAGGAGGGGGAAGAGAGGGGTGAAGTGGGGTCGCTGGAGGAGGCGGTGGCGCTGGCGCGCGTGCGGCTGGCAGTGCAGTCGCCGCCCTCGCCGGCGCACTCGCGCGACGACGACACCGAAGAGGAGGGGTACACGGACGCGATGCCCGCCTACGGAGACCTCATCGAGGCGGACAGCAAGGCCGAGGAGCCGGTGCCGGTGAGTGTGATGCGCGCGCGGCGTGCGGAGCGCGTCAGTGCGCGCGGACTAGCCGTGCGATGCGCGCGCCATGACCTTCGAGGAGACGGGTGACGAGTGCTATCTAACGGTGTGCGAGTGTTGCGGCTTCAACGCCGAGACATCCGTCTTGGTCCCAGTACGTTTCATTTCACGATAGTTTTCAGCGGACGTCGCGCGATGCCCTTCGTGAGTAACGACTTGAGTGCGCTTCTTGCATTTTTGAGAACGGCGCCGCATGCATTCTGTTTGTTCAAGTGCACGCTAATGAGCAGTTGTGCACATAGTGTCGGGTGTTGTAGGTAGTCCTCTGACCGTGAGTTATAATACTATAGCAGCGACTCGTGCCTACTCATACGTGACGTGACAAAAATAGACAAAGCAATTAAGTATCTGAGCAAAATATAATAATTCAATCAATTACCTCTTAACACGTTAGTGATTAAAACGGCATTTATTATTTTTTTGCATTTTTGCACTTTGCAGTAATTTTTTATTTACTTAGTCATGCATTATTTTTTCTCTTATATTGGTATTTAGTTACATTCGGGCTAGGTAAACTTAGAATCCTTGTGCAGCCTGTTTCTGCAATCGCATTTTACTATGGAGTCTCAATACCACTGCTTGACAGCCTTATTTTTTCTTATAAATGATAACATTTTACAAATAAATTGCAACTCGTTTATTGACTCGAAAATAGCTGCTTACTCAAGTTAATATTTCTAAAACTTTACTAACAATCCTCTACAAATAACTATACAAATACATAAAACTTGCTTCCTTATTTAAATATTACACCAACGAAGGTTTTCTATAATAATAGAATTCGTGTAAAGTGTAGATAATGTACACCAAAATTCCTCAAGAATTTTGCCTTGAAAATGACATTTGTAAATACGTACGTCGCGCACAATCACCTTGTATGAAAGGCTTTTGTTTTGAATTATTAAGCAGTTTCATAACTTATTATTTTTAAATACATCGGAAGGTGTTTTTACATTTTACAGTCACAAATTGTTTTGCACAAGCTATTTGGTATGGAATGACACAACCTGTGGGCTGTGTGTATAATTTTTTAACCCTTAAAAAGATATTTGCACGCTTTCATTGCGTTAAAATTACATGTGCATAAAACACATGATTGATATAAACTTATAAAACCATCGGCATCGTTACCATTACCGAGACAATAACTATGCTCAATGAAAATAATGTATCTGTCGCATTAAGATAGTGAAGCCTTTACATTGTTATATCCCTAGGGATATACACAATATACTGATCGAAATTCCGGAAACTACTTTGCCTGAGATTAATATAATAATATTAATAATATACTTCAAACGAAAGTTTCTCTTTTTAGCCAAAATTGGTAGGATAACTCTTATTCAAAGTAGGTATTTTTGCGATTAACTACAAATTCCTCTAATAAATTATTGTCGATTGCCTTTTAACCTTATTAGCTTTGTTTAATTAAGTTACAGACAATTAACAACTTATATGTAAGTATGTTGTTACCTAACTTTACGAAGCGAAGCTTAGGGCTGTGCATTCACATTTGCAAAAGTGTTTACGATATGTTTTCGTCCTTGTGAGCTTTAAATAGGATTAGTTTTTTTCCATAGATTTTAATATGTTATGCAATATGTAAATCGTACGTAATTTTAACCCTGTCAGACCAGTGTGCCTTAATTAATTCATGGTAGGAATTTTTGGAAAGGCATGTCATTAATATGGCCTGTTGTTACAAATCTTCCAGTGTTATAAATATTCTCAAAAGTTAAGAGGAGTCTATAATATTCCAGATAACGAAGCTTTCTAGTGAAGGGTCCCACAAAGAAACTGGCTGTTAGGGAATGTCGATACTAACTCGTCTCCAGTGGCGGTGACAAAATTACCATAAAAAATTACTGGATTCCAAAAACTTTTCAACATTTCGATAGTTTTCCGTGCTTACTGATGGGTCATGAGTCTCCCAACGAAGTTGCCATAAAAAATGTAACATAAGATTTTGGTTTATTTCGGAGGTTGATAAGTTTTTTTATGAAGGTGCGTTAGAATTAGAAGTTATGAATTGCTTCAGTTGTTAAGTTATGCTACGGAGGCTATATTTAAATTCCTAGGTAGAATTTTCTTTCATGAGTAACCATCATATAAGTCCAGAGGCAATTTACTCATATGCACTCGTATGCTTAATAATTGTTATTTTCACGTTTCGCTGGCGAAAGATCTCTTGTTTGTTGCTCCCACACATGGGCGTACCGAGGGGGGGGGGGGGGGGCAGGGGGGGGGCAGCTGCCCCCCCCTGGAAATCTCGCAGAACATGTATGAACTCGCCTAATTACTACTAATCGAAGTGAAAACGGGGCCTTATGCTCCATCCTTTAAATTTTGTTTGCTCAGTGTACTTACATATAAAACTGAATTTGCAAACAGTATGGGCGATTCTTTCACGGAAGACCTTATAAACCGTTTTGCAGAAGATCCTCGAAAATTACTTTTGATGTAGAAATGATTTAAATAAAATAAAATTAAAAATGTATGCATACTTAGTTAATTTTTTTTTATTAGGTCAGTTCTCAGGGTTTGTTGATAACTTGATACTGCTTTTTAATCATATATCATCATCATCAACGTATTTCGCGTTTCGACATCTTTTCTTACAAATAATTTTTCACTCTATCTGAAAGTGTAATTTGTCGTTGAAGAAAGCACCGTTCAACAATGAAATTTCGTTCCGGAGGTATCAGCGTTGAAAATGTACTTCGTAGTGGTTGACCTAGATTACTACAGGACGACGAATTGAGGACCCTGGTGGAGCTAAGTCTGACCCATCGCAAACAGCTCCAGGGATTGCACAAGAACTATGAGTCAGTCACTTTCCAAAGGCAAAAACCCACCAAAAAACGACTTTGGTCAGACAATCACCGCAACTTGCATCTGAAGCAGCCAGGCACTGGTCAACAGAAGACATCTGATCCCCATCATCATTATTATCAGCCCGTAACAGTCCACTGCGGGACATAGGCCTCTCCGAATGCTAGCCACGCTGATCGATCCTCGGCCACTCCTATCCAGCTCCTGCCAGCCATCTTGCGCGCAGATTATCGCTCCACCTGGCCTGAGGGCGTCCTACACTACGTTTACCGAGACGCGGTCTCCACTCTAGAACCTGTTTACTACAACGGTTATCGGTTTTACGGCTGATATGGCCACTGCCTCTTCAGCTGGCTAATCCGGCGAACTATGTCGGTGACTTTGGTTCTCTTCCAGATCACCTCATTTTAGATACGATACCGCAGAGAAACGCCGAGCATAGCTCTTTCCATAGCCTGCTGAGTGACTTTAAACTTGTGGACCAGCCGTGCCGTAAGTGTCAACTTTTCGGCTCCGTACCTACCTATGTCATGACGGGTAGGTCGCACTGATTGAAGACTTTGTCTTTAGACATTGTGGAATCGGCGATGAGAAGACTCGACGTAGTTTTCCAAACGCTGCCTAACCCAACCGACTTCTGATCCTGTTCCACGACACCGCCCGTCCGCATATTTCACAAATCACCATCCGAAAATTAACCGAATTTTTCCTCACCCACCATACCTACTCTTCAGACCTCTCGTCAACCGCCTACCACCTTTTCAAGCACTTCGTTGACTTACTCACAGGTAGAATCTTCGTTAATTGTTGTTTTTTCCTGGTCCTGACCATGAAAAAACAACATTTGTCGACTTCATCTAATCCCGAAAACCAAATCGACCCTTGAAAGAAATAAATGACTAATAAAAAGCGACTTGTAGCTAACTCTATGGAGAGCTGCTAAAAGTTGGAATGATGAAAAAAATCATAAAAAAATTGTAATGACAGCAAGTGCATTTAAAACTGTTCTGCAATATTATTTTACTGTCTAAATTTTACCTTAAGAACTGTTGAGCTAGTACACTTGAAACTAAAGGCTCGAAGATCATGAGCTTACAGGGCTGCGTGTCTGTCTGCCAACTGACGTGGTATAAAAAAATATGTTGGTTTAAAAGTTAGTAAGTGTCAATTTGGCCAAAAATGTCGCTCACTCAATTTATCCTTTGAAGTACCGACATTTTTTAAAATGACGCGCTTATTTCGATTAAATTGAGATATTATTACCATTATGAAGATGTTATCATGCCACTTTGAACTTTATCGATTGAAACCCTGAGAACTTTTGTACCAACCTTATATTTAACTACCTACTGTTTGCTCTTTATTATTTATACCTAAAGTTTCAGTAGGTGTGTTTGTGTATGACAAAACCGCGGACAACGCGCTCCCCCCCCCCCCCCCCCCCCCCGTTTTCAAGGGGTTTCAGTAGGTGTGTTTGTGTATGACAAAACCGCGGACAACGCGCTACCCCCCCCCCCCCCACTTTCAAGGGGACTTGCCCCCCCCTAGGTCAGAAGCTGGGTACGCCCATGCAGTTTCTAATTTGAATAAAATAAGAATGACTATCTATGAGTTATTAATGTTTTCTAATCATTTATCAGTTATCAATGACGTTGTTTTTTTAGAATTGTCAATAAAAAAACAGACTGCATCTAAATCTGATGAATAAAATATCAGGAGATTCTCAGACGGTGGTAAAACTGGCCCTTATTTTATTAAATTCATGGATGGGCTTGACAAAGATTGAGGCGAAAGAAATACCATGAAATTCCCTTTTTTTTTTTTTATTTTTTTTATTTTTTTATAGTGGGAGGAAATGCATTACGCATATCCCGTCCGTTGATGGTCGGGCCAGGGGTATGTGGGACTCCCACATACCATGAAATTCCCTGGTATTTCCAAATGTTCAGACTAGGTTCTATATGAGCATTGTGCTGGCAGTCATAACCATAACAGCAACGAATAAAACAAATTGGCCGAGTTATTCTCAAGTGATTGCATACGTCCGGCAATTGATTTTAAACTTATACAGATGACCCTAATAAAATCTTCCAAGCAAAAACAATTTACCCATACTATACTAAACTGAAAGACTGGCTTGATGATGATTGAGTAGTATGCTATGTTTCTTATATTTTTTTAAGAAACACAAGTTAAGCCGTAAATATTAAGAGCTGTTGTGCCAAGTAGTTTAGTAGTCGATAGTTGCTATTGGTCAATCGATTTTTCTGCGCACACATTTTCCACTAGCACAAACATCGTAAGGTAACCAGACAAATGGCTGTGTAGCCATGATCCGATTGGTCTAATTCCCCTGCTAAGGGTTTCGAAAGTCAGATGACAGTCGCTCCAATGAAATATCTGGACTTCCCTGGATATAAGCGTACCCTGTGACTAGTTTGGGAGAAAACACTCGTAGAAAGAAGAAACTTTAAATATTATATTTCGGCAACCCTGATCTAAGGACCTTGTTCCTGTTAGACAGTAAAACAAGAAAAGCTAGAATTATTTTAATTCATAATTAAAACCGGTCGTCGATGCATTAAATCGGCATTATGATTTGGCTAAGCTAAGACTAAGTGATGGTTTCATTTCTGTCCATATTCCACCTCAGTGTGAACGTGGCTGTAAAAACTAGATTAGCCGGTTTATTTATTGGATAATTTGGATATTCGGTGATATTTTAGACTGTTGCTATGGTGCTCTTGCAAGTTAAAATTGTGAGTAGTAAATTGTGGTGGACACTTTTCATCGTTATATTATATATAGTGCTTCCTTGCTTCTGATATTTTGTTAACAAAAGGTGTAGTATGTTTTAGAGAACGCGCATATTATCTACTTTTGCATTAGATTTTCAGCATACACTAATTTTCTTGGGAAAAAGTACATTTAGCGGTTTTCATCACTATTTGAGATTGCATAAGTGGTCGCGGGTTCGATCCCTAATCGGTACAAACATTTGTGTCTATGAGTATGATCTGTTTTTATCAGTATGGGTGTTTCCTATGTAATATTTATTTTCAAAAGAAAGTATATTAGTAATAATGTTTATTCGCTATTTATCATCCATAGTGATACCAACGTTTAGTTAAGGGTTGGATGGCGAGTCTTGCTTTAAATGTATATTTAAAAAAATTGCAATTTTTACAT
Organism: Mecyna flavalis; assembly: GCA_949319885.1. Classification (NCBI taxonomy): domain Eukaryota; kingdom Metazoa; phylum Arthropoda; class Insecta; order Lepidoptera; family Crambidae; genus Mecyna; species Mecyna flavalis. Next base: position 18,545,346 of record OX439426.1, read on the forward strand.
GCTGTCAGAAAGATGATTGATAGACAACATCTTGTGTTTCCTTTCTAATAGATGTTACTGATCTACGTCTATCGTTTCATTGTTGATTGAAGTAGCGGCATATCGAATATTAGCTGTCACAATATCGAGTATCCCCGTGACCTTATCTCACCGAGTATCTGTTTCCAGTGATCTATAGAAAGTCACGGGTATATCACGTTGCGCCTGCGTCGATTATGATTCGCGGTCTTGTCACTCCCCAGGCCACGGACGTTCGCCACAGAGATAAGACTTTTCGGTTTTTTCGCTACGTTGAGTTAAAACTAGTTTTATATAGAATGGTGTCAATTGTTATGCCATTATTTTAAACGCCTCAAATGGTCCATTAGTTGAAGTACCGGGCCACGCTCGCTAGGTGGAAGTCCCGGTTCGAGAAAATCTTGTGTCGGTTTTTTCGGACCCGTGCGTTTGTGGTCAAAAATCTACATTCGATTTTAATTATGGTGACCATTGCTTTGTAAAGGCACGGTAGTTATGGGAAATTAATAGGCGGTTACGTTTGATACTTTATCTAGAATAGTATAATCAATTAGTATGACCACCAGCATAACATTTGGGTGACAAAATTTCTAAAGAATGTATGGTCATTAGTGAGGATTTCAACTCGTTATCGGCGATAATGACCTTGTGTAATCACTTTGAATTGTGTTAATGAATAATGTTTTCTTGCAACATAATAAGTCATAATAGCTTCATTGAGTTATTCTTCTAAAGGGGTTAAACTTGAAAGGGTTCATATTTATAAATAACTTTTACTTATTTTATTCTTCTACTTAGAAGTATATATTTTTGTGTATAACACGGTGATCACTTCGACCTATAATCTGATCTGCCCTGATGCGCTAGAAGATAGCTTGCAAAGCCAATCTTCAATCTTTATTTTTATTTGACGAGCCATTTGGTGTAATGGTCGAGAAGTCGCCTATTACACCAGAGGTCGCGGGTTCGATCCCCGCACGGTACAAACATTTGTGTGCATGAACATGTCTGTTTGTATCGGTCTGGGTGTTTCTATGTATAATATGTATGTATTTACAAAAAAAAAGTATATAAGTATTGTTTATCCGTTGTCTAGCACCCATAGCACAAGCTATGCTTAGTTTGGGGCTAGATGGCGCTGTGTGAATAATGTCCAGGGATATTTATTTATTATACAAAAGTTTAAACAAACTCAAGCACGAAACCCGCGATTATCCGACAATCACGACTAATCGCAAGTCAGCGGGGCCAGTCGTCCCTCGGCTAGGACGCCGGTGGTGCGTGGTGACACCCGACACCCGACTAGACTTACCGCAGGCCGCGGTTCCACCAACGGTTGTGCAATGTGCATTCTCGTCCGCCCCGCTGTGAACTCTGGATATGCTGGATAAATGATTTACCGTTTTATCAACACGATATTTTTAGAGGTCTGATATTCGTCTTGTTTAATTGTTTCCTCTTAGAGAGAAGATAATGTTTTCCGTGGAACAGTGGCTAAGCTGCTCGGGTATAAGACACGGCGGTCGTGGGTTTGATTTCCGCCTTGGGTCCGTTTGGTGGTAGGGCTTTTTCAGAGTCCGAATGGCTAGCTACCACCCCCACAGGTGAAATCTACCGCCATAACAGCTCTGGCTGTGTTCCGGCAATATTAATGTGGGAGCCAGTTCACTTGAAATCAGAGGCTCGAAGATCAGATGAGTCTACAGTCTGGGGCAGCACATTGAGGGACGCTTCCAGGTGAAGCGTCCCTCAATGGAATAGACCGCAGTGACCGCTTACCATCAGGTGGGCTACGTGCCTGTCTGCCTACTAACATTGTTTAAAAAACAATCATTAGGCTCATTTTATCTAGTAGATGTCAGTGATGTTGTGTCTACTTTTGATCTGATATCTGACAGGTAGGTAACTTATAGGAAGATAATATCTGACAGTGGTAAAACAGTACCTGTGCCTTTCAATAAAGGACACTTTGTTAACAAGAATCGTTCAATATCTTATCATACTGTATTTGCACGTATTCCCCGCGATAAAAACGTTTACTCTGATATTCTGAACTTTAAGCTGTTTAAATACAGTAAGAGTAAATTAATTATTTTTATTGTTGTTTTGTTAAATTTTCGTGTTTTTAGGTAGGTAACTTTATTAAAGTAAGCATGTCGTTTTGATTTCAATTTCGATGAGTTTTTCCAATCAAATCAATATTATCAAATCTAATCATTAAAGGGTTACACAGTTTGCTTTCTGCAGCGTTTTACGTAGCAATCGTAGCATGTTTTTGCATGGCTAAAATTGAACAAACTCTTAATATCCATCATCCAACCTTGAAGCAATCTGCGTGGTCGAAAACGTTGCAGTTATTTGGAAACTATCTTGTTACTCCGGTGGGTCTTTGTGTTTCACTCGTCACGCTTTAGGAGCAAATTGGGCGCCTATAATGCTGCTTTTGGTCTATTTAAGTGTCTATTTAGACTTTTAAATTCGCGGTCACTCTGGGGCATTGAGACTTGAAACTCTTGAGAACGCTAGTGTTGATCGCATCGGATACTTTACATTGAAACTTTGATTAAAGTTGAATAATTTCTTCTTTTGAATAAATTACTGGATTGAAAATATTCAAGGTTTTAAACCTTCATGCCTACTTCGCTCCCTTTTTGGATTATCAACAAAATTGTTTTTAGCAAATATACCTATGTAAATAACGAATTCTGTTAAAAACCAGTAATTATGTGCCTTGTTAAAAAGTACCTATTCCTAGCCTACCACCTAATCGAGAGTCACTAATTTCGTACATACTTCATGTTAAATTCTTAACGGAATGTGTGAAGTTGTGCATGATGAAACACAAACACAACAACTTCACACGTTCCATTTTTATCAAGAATTTTTTTTTTTGTTTAATATGTATGAATAGTATGAATACCTATATCTAACTTTCTTTATCTGAAATAGTAAATTTAGATAAAGATCGATTATGTATTGTGTAAGACCATATTACGAGGTATTTTAACCTTTCGAGGATGCTATAAATTGTGTGATTATAGTGCGATAGCACAAGATTATTGTGTCGTACTATTTTTCAGTAGTAGATAACTAATTAACACTGCTACTGTACAGGAAAAAAACTGTTCGATTTCCGATTGAGTAAACATTGGAATCGTCTGTTTATTAGTGCCGGCGTAAGTGCGAATGACAAATACTTATATCCCTTATCAGGTGTCCGATAAGAATGTTTGCTCCACTCCAAGCCCGTTCATAAATAGGCGGTCATCGGACCACGACGATAGTCTGGTTTCTTACTTGGCTGTCTGTGACGTTTCCTTTCGTTACGAAAAAAAAAGAAAAAAAAAAACCGCCATATTTGAATTCGAATAAATTGAATGAGTTTTGCATTCGATTAATTTTGTAAATGGAAGAGAAAATGTGTTTCAGCGGTTGAGTGTTAAGTGCGATGTGGGACATACCTATCCAGAATATTCCATATTATTCACGTGATTTGTTGTATTGGACTTACTTTTGTGTTTCTTGACGAATCGAGAGCAGTGTGTGAATGAAGATGTCACCTAAATCGGCTCATAAGGGCGTGAGTTTTTTTTATTGTTAATTTAATTTGAGGTTATGTTAACATTTATTTTACTAATACATTATTAGCTGTCGAAAACATTGAGCTATTATTACGTACATAATATTTCTATGGTCGAAAACTGATTTTGTGGTCAAGTAAGATATGAGGATAAGCATGGTGAAATACACTTTCTTACGTTTAGATAGATACTTAAGTTACTTGATTAAGTAATTATTTAAATGCAATTTTGCGACTCAAGTACCTACACAAGTACTTCACTATTAGTTTTTGATATTATCTGAAATTAACCTTTAGTTTACATTTAGGCGGACATATTTATGCATTTATTAACCCTTAACTGTAGTCGTGGGTCCAGTGGACCCAGGTCAAATCTTTGAACACCTGTAAAAAACTCGGCATGTGCCCCAGAGCCTCCAGCTCCTAGATACCTTTCCTACAGTTCACCGAAGATTATTGAGAGGACCGGACATGCTTCGCTCGATGCTACAAGGATGAGTATTGGTGTGCATGTGGGTCCAGGGGACCCACGACTATAGTTACGTAACTTTTTTTTGTTTTCGTTGATTATTTGTTTCACTGGTTTTTTCATTTATTTGTGAAGGAATGTTACTACAAATAGGAATGATATAATAGAGCAGTGGTTAAACATGAAAGAAGAATGTTACAACCAAAGACTACTCCTACTTAGCTTAGGAACAAGTACTTGCTACAGCATTATCATCTGCGAACGGTCAAAACCTGAAATTAGTGTGGAATAAAAAAAGAGATGCTTTTTCTGTCCGCCGAACAAGAGAGCAAAGACTGTACACTTATGTTCTAAGTGTAAAATGCCTATTTGCATGACATTTGTGTAAAAACAGTATAAAATTCATACCTTTAACTAGAAACTGATAATCACGCTACAATTACGATGTCAAAATTTTTCTGAAAAAAGTTTTTAAATTTTTCATACAACTCTTGAAAAGTTATATATTTTGTGCATGAAACGAATTGCATTTAATTCTTCATTGTGTTTTTCTATTTTATATGATTATTTTTTGAAAGCATGTTTTTTAGTTTCGTCAATAACGACTGATTACATCATATGCCATTTTAAATAGGAATGAAAGTTAATATTGTTGATTTTGTTTAATATTACAATTGTTAATGTTCCAGAGTAAAGCTTAATTCAAATAAAAACATAAAATTCAAATGTATTTTCATTTTATTTGAAATCAAAAACAAGTGGGTCCCGTGGACCCACGACTATATTAGTGTAACTATTTTTCACGACTACAGTTAAGGGTTAAAATATAGAAATTATAACGAAAATACTCTAATATTTTTTTGGCTCAATTATAATGGTCAAAGGCACTGAAAATCTGACTTCAAATCTGAATTTATAAAGACTGTCGATGTAAAAATGTTGTCATTATACTTTATTAAATATTTTATTTTTGCTTACATTGTAATATTGTAGGAATATTTTCAATACAATTATAAAATAACTAAAAAATTTATAAAGTCAAATAATTATGTAAAAATTAAAAGTTATTTTTAAGTAAATGTCGGCGCATTGAAGCAATGAATTTTAGATATCTATTGTCACTACAGGCCGTAAACACGTGTAGGTACGTTCAAATTAAATATCATTTATTAGGTATACTTTACTTTTCCTTTAACATCTAATTGTATTAAATAAAAAGGAAGTAACTATAAAACTTTATTTAAAGTCAACGTATGAATTCATGTACGAGCCAAGGGGTTTTGAACACTAAGTGTATTATTAAATCATTACTCTTCTTCTGCAGACGGGTAAAATGGGTCACACTGTCTGAGGTTTCTTACCTACTTTTAATCAGATATCCATAACAAACGTAACTTGTCTATACAAAATACGATATCCTCGTAACAGTCATATCGATGCGATTGCCCTGCGATTAATTGAAATTAATCATCGGTAATCATCCGGGCACATCTATGACTATGTTGTTTGGCATAAATAAGTTTATGATCTGCATCCAACGAATTTATAATATCGTTGTCTGCATCTACTGAATAGTAAGTGCGGTCAACATCACATCACGGTAAACACTTGCAGTTCGATAATAGCACTTATGCCCCCGACATAAGAGCGGTACAAAGTCCAAAGTGTTACGTCTGACGTGCTTTTGACTGTACATATATAAAAATCTTTGCAAAAATAACTAGATTGCAATACCTTTTATGAATGACTTTTATAAATGAAAGTTGCAGGATTTTCAGAATTATGATGGCCTTAAATTTTTAAATTTGCAAATTAACGGGCCACTTCGTTGCCGTTTGAACCCTACATCCATAAAATAGTTTTGTACGAATCTACTGAAGACGAATATAAGGTGAATTCCAATGTTTCTAAACTAAATTGCTGGCGGGGAAGAACTGACGTTACATCTGTCTTTTAATTGTCCTAAACCAATACTCATAACATAAGGACACACTTATGTCGTCCCTAAAAAAACACGTCTTTCTGTACTTCCAAAAGAAAAAAAGATTATAGTTATAGCATTAGCACATCCAAAATATAGCACTCAGTCACAACAACGCTTTTTAAATCTGCACACGCGTTTCACAGTCTACACGTTCCGACCAATATCTTCAATATAAAACTTTGTTACAGTCAAACGCCTCCCCCAGTACGGAGCGGAGGGAGCACTTGTACAAGATCCTGGTGATTGGCGAGCTCGGGACCGGGAAGACGTCCATCATCAAGCGATATGTTCACCAGTTCTTCAGCCAGCACTACCGCGCCACCATCGGAGTGGACTTCGCTCTCAAAGTGCTGAATTGGGACGCGAATACGATCATACGCTTGCAGCTATGGGATATTGCAGGTTTGTTTCTATTAATTCTTTTGTTTGTGTAATCTTTAGAATTAGCTTCAAAAGTTGTAGGTGTAGAAAAAACTATTAATACAGGACTTTGCGTGAAATTAATATAATCTAATCGGTTGTTTTTAATGTATGATTTATGTGTCAGCGTTAGTGATTCAATACATTTTTAACACATATTGTCACAACAGTAAGCTACGTTATACATGTACCTGTTTGACCGATTAGATTTAAGTATCTTTGTTGAATTAGTTCATACAGATTATTTGCAGTAATATTCCATTTATTACACGCGCTACTCCCGATTTAGCCTGCGACTTTTTTTCATCGTGTTTCCGAGTGCCTATTGGCGCCTATCTCATTATCCCAAATAAAAACTATCATACCGAGTTGTTTTCCAAACTAGCATAAACTTTAACATTTAGTCTTCAGTCTAGTCTGCTAATCAAATTAAATTAGTTATTCGTATCCATTAGCGAACGGCTATCCCTAATAAAATTAGTCTCAATAAAAGCAGAACGAAAGAAAAAACTAATCCTGCCGTACTCTGGGCGGCAAATGCGGCAATAGCCAGAGATAAAAAAAAAAAATTTTTTGCTCATTTTAAAATAATACAGAATTACTTGGTAGTACATACTCACAACGCCGTATTATAATGGACCTTAGTGGAAGTACTACTCTTCCAAGGTATTACAGAGAAAAAGTTTTTAATTTTTTTTGGAAATGATAATGAAAGAAATCTTTTTGCAAAATATTTTTATTTTCTATGGACTGCCATTCTAAAGACAATTATTGTCAGTCTTTCCATTAAGTTTATTAATTCAAATAATTTATTTGCCTTGCCACGACGAAGTGTCGAAAAGAAACATAATTCGGTAGCAAATACTTAAGTGCACAAATAATAATTAAAAATGTATCATCAAATGGATGAAATGTGTTCTGTTTTCGCCAAAATTTTCTTCTTGACAGCTGTGGTATTTTTGATGGTATTCTTTACGTTGATAATTATAATCCCTGCTTAACTCCTGCGGTATCAGGTATAATTGTCTAGCAATATATTATTTTATCAGCAAAACAAAATCCACTTCTCGGTCATAGCATCTAGTAGAAGATTCATTATTCTCTACCTATGTATATTCAGCGTTATTTTTGTCTCCAGGCCAGGAACGTTTCGGGAACATGACGAGAGTGTACTACAAGGAGGCGGTGGGCGCGTTCATAGTGTTTGACGTGTCGCGCGTGGCCACCTTCGACGCCGTGGTCAAGTGGAAGAACGACCTGGACACGAAGGTGCAGCTGCCAGACGGGTCACCCATCCCTTGCATACTGTTGGCCAATAAGGTACGTAGCTTCTTACTTTCGGACACCACATGCGTTAAGGCACCATAACAGCAGGCTAGTTTTAGCTTTTCTCCATTACACTCAATTGAGATAGCATTGTGGCTACTTATTTACCAGCCCTTAGTAAGGAATGTAGTGTATTTACATCGAAAAATAGTTACAGTTGTAAAACACAAACAGTTTAGTTTTTGGCTGGAGTGGATTCTAGTGGACAGCATTCCAAAGCCGGCGGTAGAACCAAATCATGATGATTTATTAATTGCTTTTTTGTAGCCTTTATAAATATTTTTTTACTTCTGAATTTTTATACTGGTGCTAGCTGCCCGCTCTGGATTCAAATATTGTCCTGAAAATTACTAACGCAACAAAAGTTATATCTTTCATCTGTGACAGTTTATGAGTTTCTATGTAAAATGCGACAGCCGGGTGTTGCTTCGGGATAGATCAGTTATTAGATAATAGATATTCCGAAGTTATGCACGCTCATACATTTCGGAGGTACATTTTTATTACAAAGGATAACCTGATTGCTTGCAGTGTGACCAGCAGAAGGAGGGGATAGTGAACTCCCCGGGCAAAATGGATGAGTACTGCCGCGAGAAGGGTTTCGCTGGTTGGTTCGAGACCTCGGCCAAGGAGAACATCAACATTGAAGAGGCCGCGCGGTCGTTAGTTAATAAGGTAATGACAACACTGACAAAGATATATTTTTTCTAGCCATAAGGGTGGCGCTCAAACCTACAGGCCGCTTGATGGTGAGCGGTTAACGTCGCCTATGAACGCCTTTAACAGGCTTCTAAAGGCGGCTTTTGATTTATCAGAAGGGAAAATATAACATTGACCGCAAAAAAGAAGGTTCGTCTCGCTGCCCACACCATTCCCACTCCGCAACTGAGCTCTGGAGACCTTACTTACCGAAAGAAACATATACCATAACAGCTATGAAGTGCTTCTTCACTGTGATGTTTAGTAAGGTTTGGACTTCCCCAAAATGGTTACCACAGATTTTTGTAAAACTGTTTACAGTAAACTAAAATGTAAGGTTGTCTTTACAATAATTATAAATCAGTAACTATCTCTGTAAAAAACTATTGCAATTTATTCGTATATCTATTGGAATATAGAGTGTATGTAGGCTACAAATTATGTCCTAAGCTATTTGATCATTCATCTATCAATAGTATATCTAACTAGCGAATACCATAATTGGCTAATTTAGTATCAACCGGTTCTAGACCACTTACTGCAATAACATGACTATTTAATTGTTGATCCTAATTATTACCACTTCAATGGAGAGACTAGTTAAACACGTGAATAAATTAATTTATTACTTGGCATTAATCAAACGAGTGGACGGCATCTCTTTTAATGTATGTATGTTTAACCTAATATCTCGTTTAGACAACCAAAAAAGCTTGCTATTTTTATGCGGCCATGAATTTAAAACATTTTTTGTCATTGTCTCATATTTTATACTTTTTTATTATTACTTGGAACTTTTTTTATTATTCCTACACAATATAACTTGGAGCTCTTCAAGGCCAGAATTAACGGGCTTTTCCTAAGCAAGCGCGCTCCATCGTAGACCGCATATTTGTTTAACATCAGGCAACTTTGTGGTCAAGTGCTAGCTTAGTCCAATTAAAAAAAAAAGGAAAAAAAATTGAAAGTTTTTTTAGAAATCTTGAAAAGTAATTCTTAATTTGTATCAAGCAACACAGCTGCCACTTATGACCCCCGAGCCTTTGATTTCAAGTGTTCTGGCTTCCACATTAATTTTGCCAGATCACAGTCGCGTCTATTAGGGTGCGACCACATCTAAATATTGCGCCGCGAATGTGCAGCTCACAATAATTTCATCATACATCGTCACAGTAATTTTTAGTTTCGTGAACCGGTCGCGAGCTGCACATTCGCGGCGCATTCGTTAGATGTTGACGCACCCTTATACTGGCAGATTTCCTGTGGGTGTGGCTCAGAAAAGTTCTACCATCTACCAAAAAAACTGATTCCCATTTTTTTTTTTCGTAAAATTCTTTTCCTGTGCTCCCCTACAATAAATAAAGAAACGTAGTGCAAATTTTAAAGCTTCTAATCCTATAACTTTCCGCTGTGCGTCAATCTGTAAGTCTTTAAGCCAGTTTTCTGTTTGATATACTTAAAACAAAGATTCAACCTTGTCATTAAAAATTTTCGGCTGCTTCATAGTTAAGAATAATTTATTTGTTTTTAATTATGTAAAAAATAAAACCGATGTTATGTTAATGGTTACGCGGAAGAATTCTGCATGTTTGTCATTTTATTAGAAATCCGAACTAGTTTTGTTTCGAGATTTCGGAGGCGTTATCTTCAAACCCATCGGAGGCTGGGCCGGACGTCATTGACCAGTTTCGTCTAAGATACACCTGGCCCTAATAAATTGTTAACTTAACCAACCACTTACTATGCATTCCGCTTTACCTGTTGCATAACAAATATCAATAGCCGTGGCGTAATACTAAAAATTAATAATTATATTCTTTTTTAGTCATATCAAATAATAGTTACAATTTAAATGAGATTTTAAAAGACATTCAATTTCATGAAGTGTTTTAGGTTTTCGCAAAATTAATGGATTCTGAAAATGTAATATTCGAAATTATACCTATTAGACGAATTTTGAATGATGAAGCTCTATAAAACTATAAAAATTCTCTCCAGTCGACTTTGCCTGATGTAAAATCTTATGTATATCTGTCGGCGATGGTTTCTCCTTCACTACCGTTACACAAAGAGTTGTCTTTTTAACAAAATAAAATTAAGTAGATATATTATAGGTATAAAATTGCTTTAATCTACTAATTCACTGTGAATACTACACCATTATTTTAATATACTGATTGGCTCGATTCTACAACTAGAAAACTTCCCAATTATATTGCTACAGTGTTAATGATGAATTAATTCAACAAGAGTCAATTTCACATGGACTGGTCTTTGAATAAGATAAGGAAATCAAAATCAACCACAAAGCTTCACACGTTTCTTCTGAAGAATCGACATTGGTAGATACAGTTGGAAAAAAATCGAGAAGCCTTATTGCAACGGCGATAAGGTCTAAACTAACTAGCTAGCATTGCAGTCGACTATTTCGAAGCTTCCGGGGTTGTTAAATTGGTCTCAAATTCTAACATTATACCGTGCTTTAATTTGGACGTGCTAAATACATATTTTTACGTAAGCGAGAAACGAGTGGGCATTTCATTAAAAAGCCATAAAGATAATGCAACGATTCCTTATATTTCCTTTATCTGTCCATTAGTCTTTAATACACAATACGTATTCAGTTCATCTTAGGATAATACATACTAAATTATGCTAAAAGCTTTCATATTTTTTATACAGCGTCATTTTGCAGACACAATCTAAGAGTAGGTAAGTTTTTTGAAGACATCTTTAAAAGAATTCTTTAAACGATGTCTTAATGTGTTGATCATTTTAAAACGTTTGATATCAAGGCACTCGTAACGTTTTCAAAAACAGTCAAAACCTTTTAGAGCAATTGTTAAAAGTATGGTATTAGAGCAAGAACATATTAGTAAGTAGTACTGGTTTTACGTAGGTATTCATCATAATTTACCAATTTTGGCATTAAAGCACACACGTCGCGATGCACTGTAGGTAATGACTCAACCACTATATGCAATTGTATTGACTTATTCCGAACTTGTACCCATAAATACTTGGGCGTGGTGCTGGACGAACACTTAAAATGGGCCCCGCATATATCAGCATTGAGCAAAAGACTGCGTAAGCTGCTCCATATATTTAAAAATTTGCGAGATTCAGCCGACTCGGAACTCCTCACTAATGTGTACTTGGCTCTAGGCCAATCTCTCATATCCTACTGCATACCGATCTGGGGTGGTGCAGCGACCAGTCATATATTGGAGCTTGAAAGAGCACAAAGGGCTGTCATTAAGGTCATGTTTAAAAAACCATGGAGATACCCAACTGAAAAACTATATAAAGAATCGAATTTGTTAACGGTTAGGCAAATTTTTATTTACAACGCAATCCTTCGGTACCATAAAACATTTGATCCTTCGACCCTTCCCCAACACAAAAGACGTATACGCACTCCTGTACCCACACTTAAATCAGCATTTGCAAGACGACAAACCACTTACACTGGGCCGTTTCTCTATAGATATTTTAACGATAGGAAAATCATTGTTAATATGAATAGAACTTCGTTAAAATCTACGCTTAAAAAATACCTGACTTCATTAAACTATCAGGCGACTGAAAATATACTCCGATCCTAAAAAGCTAGTGCTTAAAAAAAAGAGAAAAAAAAAATATCCTGTCATCACTAATCTAAATAATTAATTTCACTAATTTTAAAACGGATGTAAAGTGTAAATTTAATTATTGGTCATACCTTCCGCTAAGTATATGCTATTTAAATAACTTCATCTTATCTTAGTTATCTTTGCTTTGTTTTCTACATTAAGTGCAGTATCATAATCATTTCAATGTTTAAATACAGGTTAAAACTATTTTGTACATCCCCTTTAAAGGGTGGAGGGTTAATAACCTGAGCTACATGATTTTCCTAATTCAGGTATTAGCCCGCCATAGTTTACTTCACTGTGCAGGTTAAACTTCACTGTGCCTATACCGTAGTATAACTTTAAAACTACCCACATTGTACAGTCAAAAGCACGTCAGACGTAACACTTTGGACTTTGTACCGCTCTTATGTCGGGGGCATAAGTGCTATAATCGAACTGCAAGTGTATACCGTGATGTGCTGTTGACCGTACTTTTTTTTTAATAGTGTGTGTTCTATTATTGTAAACTTAAAATTGTAAAACTATGGTGAGAATAAACGTTTATTATTATTATTATTATTATTATTATAATGTAACGACTTTCCATCTAAAAATTTATTTAAACCATTATCGAGAAACTATTACGTCATGTTCATTTTGTTTTAAGAACCTGATAATTTTAGTTAAGGAAACTAAATAAATAAGCAAAATATATCAATACAAGACATTTATTCCAGGACACACAATGGATCGTAATTAATAGTTATCCATGTCACATTTGTACAGACATAATCTTTATTTTAAACACTTTAGTCATACACTTTTCTAGGTTAGCATAGAATAGAATAGATTTAAGAATATGTCCAATGAATAGATTTGGTTCCAGCTGGATTATCACAATGATTTACTTTAGATAACATGAATCTAGAAATCAGTACACAATTTTCTAGTCTAGCCAGTAGTAATTAACCACTTATCTTTTCAACGACGTCGACTCCATTGACAACTTACAGCGCCCCCTGTTTTCACGGCCCATGACATCTCCCAACAAATACCCGCGAACCGGAAATGAAACCTTGTTTACAAATATGTATTTTAAGAGTACTTATAACTTAATTAAAATATATGTTAAACATACAATTCTTTCTTAAAACGTCTTGGAAACATTTCCCTTATTAATTAATGGCAGCAATGCATTTTTAACATTAATAAAATTGTATTAAATGAAACCGGAAGTTAGAACCTTAAAATATAAAGTCATAACAATTGATTATTTATCTTAATTAACTTAAATAACTATAAATAGTAATAATTAGCTTGATATTCCGCTCTTAGCTCCAATACAATGTAACAAATAGTCCTCTCAAAAATAGACCTCAAAACTGAACTATGTAAACGACCTTCCCGAGTTTCAATTCGACACACTAATGGTCGGAGCAAGCTTGACATTTTTTCCCTGGAGCGGCCTAATCTGGCCACATCATTCGTAGTCGTAGGGTTAACGGTGTATTTGTAATCTTCTTAATTCTAATCGATATCTTATTACACATACAGTACAATATAAAACCGTGCTATTTTAAGTTATATTTAAAATTATGTTCCGTTAGAGATGGAAATTGCTCGACCGACAAGAGCGAAGTTCTTAAAAGTACATAAATGGCAATTATGATGATTTTAGTTCCTCAGTTATTTGTGTCAAAATCTGTTCCTAGCTAAACATCACACTCATTGGCTCGTTTCACTGATGAATAAAGTGAAAAATGCTCTACATCAAATAGGCAGAAAAAGGGCTATAATTAAAACAAATATATATAGCACCCTCTAGTATAGAACAATGTTTATAAAAGTTATGAAGAATTTAATAAATATTGTTAAATGTCTAATTCGTTGAAATGAGATCTTATTTTGGAACAAATTGTTTACACATTAAATAAACCCTTGTTGACGCATGCAACCCTAATTCCCATAATTAATGCTTCTAGATAAAAGACGAAGACGCATTAGAAAGTTAGTGTCATCTTAAATAATTTAAAACGTAGGGTTTTTTATATGTCTCTAATTTTGTATTTAGTATCTAAGTATGTCGTTTTATGAAAAACATAGATCAATATAAAGAAACAAAATTTTTTTTTTCGGATGAGAATGCGTTTCTGCACCATAACCGCAGGGTAGCTAAACCTGCGGCCGTGTGTGGGACTCGAGACTAGAGCGTCCACTACCCACTAAACTCCCCCGGTTCCCCTTCACACCCGATTGGGACGAGCCGGTGCCAGCGTTATAATATTTAACACTATGAAGGTAGTTGTCCTGCTTAAAACTACCATTTTCTGATTAGTCTAATCGTTAATATTATTTTGTTGCAGATCCTCCTAAATGACAAGCTGCTCCAAAGTAGCGACAGCAAAGATGGCGACCGTTTCGCGCTCGAGCACAAGATCGCGAACGGGGAGAACTCCCGCGCAGCACAATCCAAGTCGTGCGCTTGCTGACGCTCCCGGCCGAGCAGGGAAACTTTTTCGAATAGTACCGGTATTTTACACTCCAGTTTAAACTACACTCGATGTGTATGCTGGATTTATTTTTGGTTTTTCTAAGGCATTTATAGTTTCCGACTATTGCTACAGGCGTAGCGATCAACTGAGTAGGTTTCTGCGGTAGAAGAGAGGTGCGAGATGGGTGACACCTGGGGGCTTAGACAAGATGACATCGCTTCATAGCTGGCGAATTTCGCTAAGTCCAATTTGTATGGATTTGACAGGTGCCTTAGAAAAGTCACGTGGTCAATCGATATTGAAATGTATGGGAATTGACATTCGTTATGGCAAATTGAGCAATAACGAACGTCATTAATGCTACTTGTCTAGGGGGGACAGAGCTATTACAGACCCCGGCAAACTTCTTGAATATCGGGTGGGGAATGCGCAGAACACGAATTTTGACATACCTGCGTGCTATTGGTCAGAAGCATACCTCTGACCACTAGCACGCGCGAATCTTCCAAACGCAAGTGCACATGCGCGAACTTTCCCTCTCTCCGTCGACCGATGATCAAGGTCAACAAGTTTGTTGGCAGGTATAACAATCGTAATAAATATTGATGTAGACGGGTGTCTGGGTAGATTGAAGTTTTGAATTCGTAGCATTAGACGTAACGAATAACCACCCCTACCGCACTACTCCAATTCCGAAGGAACCTACTCGTACTTGTCCTTAATTCTGTTGTTAATGTCTAGCAACTTTTATATTATTATCTAATGAAGATTAAGGGACCACTAAAATAATTTTCTTTACGATCAGCTGTCAACTTTCATTTTTAGATTTAGGTAATATCAAAATAGCATTACTATGGTTTGAATTGGAGTTTTAAACCTGCAATTGTATTCAAGTACACTTGAAATAAAGGTTCGAAGGTCAGAGTATACAGTTAGGCAGCTCATACGTTATGAAATGCCTTATAATTTTTACACCTAAAACAAATTTGAACCATCTCCATGTATTAGGATATTTAAATTGTTATCACCTGACAATTTCATTTATAAATAAGATTTTAAGCATATCACATTGTTAATGCTTAAAAACTCAGCTCTACTATGTTTAATTAGTAATCTAAATAATAAAAACTAAATATTATTTATCTACATCCATACCATAATATGTCTATTTTATATTCAGGAGCGATGAGCAAACGCCCTACATTTAGATATAAGTATCTGTGGCTGCATTGAAATGTTTACATTTTAGTGTCGGTAACCGATACTTAATTTCGTTCAAATTTCGAACGTCTTCTTTAAAAGTAATAATTAATAGGTTTTTTCGATTATCGAATTAGTCGATTAGTAATTTTATGTTCCATTCCTATACATTTAATTCGATGCTGAAATTATAACAATCGATTTGAGAATCGAAATCAACTCGAGTCTAGATTGTTTATGGATTTTAAAAACTACAAACGTCAGTCATTATGTCAGTACTAACTTTTACATACAGATTAAGTTGGTAACTAGGGCGTTTGCTCATCAATCCTGACTATAAAATAGACATAATATTATCGTATGAATGAAGATAAAGTTATGTATGTGACTGTACATAATTAGTCATTAAAATACTCATATGTGATTCTTTTATGAAACTCACTTCGTTCGTTTCATAAAACCACATTCGTATTTTAATGACCCTCATTATGCAGCAGTCACATAAATAACTATTTATGAATTTGGAACTTAAATGATGAAACATTAAAATGTAAGTCGTATTTCAACGTTTGTTTATGAATTGTCAAAAAAGATGTTTTGTAAATTTGCCATAATTATGTTTAATATTCATGGTTTATGAATATTAATTTGAACAATATGAATATTATTTCGTGAAATGAAGAAAAGTGGCAGTCGTTTTGTCTATTTGTGATTTGTTTGTTAGAAAATGTGTTTTATAATATTTAATATAAATAAAATATACATGCGGCTACTGAACGGTTGTCACTTCTCTGACGGTTTATGTGTGATTCATGAATAAACAATGGGCAAATAATCGTAAATGATGCATACATAGATTTAGTTAAGAAAATATGTATGTATGTATTTGTCAAAACATTGATACAAGTCGACTTGAAGAACAAAAGTGTTTTTTTTTTAAGTAAAAGGCAAGTCTTATTTTTGTTATTGTTTATAATCTCTCTTTTCTAGCTATATTAGTTTTCTTGTAATAATATCACATTCGTAATTGAGCGTCATTGCAGACAAAGGGCCTGGATTTACTCAGATCTTTCTGAATAGGTTACTAAAACACTCTATTATATTATCGATTTCACATTTATCTTATTTCAGATAATCAAACTATTTTCGTCGGAAAAACCTATTCCTGTTTTTAAAATGTAGCATTTGGTTAATTTTTTTTTACTTTAGGTTATTTGTTACAATCGAAAAATAATGAAAAAACACTAATTAAAATCTAAGTGCCTGACTTAATCGAATTTATAAGTATATCCACTAACAGTACATAAATTAAGTTATTATTTCATCATTTGTGCTGTTGGCGTAAAATTTAGAGTTTGTAATAAACATATTATGGTCTAATAATTTTTTTGTAAACGGTAAACGGTGGTAAAAGGCGGGCATAAACTTAATTAACATAATAAGTTAGTGTAATATTTGCACACACTCATTTTAAAAGTCCTAATGATCGCGTAATATACCATTTATTACGTTTAAAACTAAATTTTATCTCCTGATAAACTGTGCCACTTTGATGTCGAAAACAAAAAACAAAGCAAATGAAATTGGTGTAAATACGACCTGATGAGAAATGTTTCGTAATTATCAGAAAATAATACTTTGGTGTTTCATTTCACTCTCTTATTTCCTTTTATAAAAGGACTTTGCCAGTATAAAAAAAGATTGGCAAAACAAGATAAGTTTAAGTAAAATGCGTTTTTACGCATTTAATGTTGCATTATTCATTTCCATTAAAAATGCGTGATTTCTACTTAAATTAAACGCTGCTATAAGAGAAAGTTAATAGCCATCTTTACCGTTTACCTACTCGACCGAAAGTATATACCTAATACTTATGAGATTCAAAGCATGTCGGAATGTCATTTAAACACACATGGGCTTGCTTTTGACCCCAATCTTGCTCTAGAGCAGAGATGGGATCTACGATGGAGCGAGCTTGCCCAGAAGATGCCCATTTACTCTAGACTTAAAGAGAGTCGAGTTATATGCACTCGGAAATACAGACGCAGGCAGGGAATTCCACTCTTTAGCTGTGCGCATTATAAAAGACGATGAGAAGCGCTTAGTGCGTATTAAACGTATATCATATCAGCTAAGAACGGGTGGTAGCCGGCCGTGCGTCTGGATGTCCGATGGAAGAAAGGCAAGTAAGGATGCAAATCAATTTGCAGTCATTTCTTTGCGTACCTTTGCGTTGATTTTTATTTTATTTCTTCTTAATACGGGGCTGTCCCGAATGTGCATGGGCGATGGTGATCACTTACCATCAGGTGATCTATTTGCTCTTATGCCTACTTTTATTATTTAAAAAAATGTTCTTTTTTTCGGAATGACATTTAAACGACTCATTATGTATATCCAAATAAGGATACTCATGACCTAACTCTTCTAATTTCTCAACGATTATCGTGATGCCTTTAAAACTATATTTTTTGTATTTTTTTTACTATATGAATATGCTATTATGTTGATTATGTACTGGAAAGTGGAAGAGTGCCATGACGGATGAAGTCATACGAATACGTACCTTATGTAGAGTAGTGTATGATACAGTTTGTATTTAAGTATTATCTACTTACAGTACGAGGTGAGATTGTTGATGTACAATAAAATATTTAGTGACAAATATTGAGTTTTATTTTGTTGGACCTTTTAATAATGACTTGATAGGAGGTGATTAGCAAATAACTATACCAACGAATTCGTGAGGGTTTGATCCTCACTAAGTACAAAAATATAACCATAATTTCAATTTGTCTACAATATGAGACTACAGAACTGTTCACTGAAGGAAATGGTAAGTAGGTATGGGTCAATGGTTAAAAAGGAAGACTGTACCACGGGCAACAAGCTTTTACGACGATCTTCCGTAGATAAATAATACCTTAGAACTATGATCTGTGAATAATCCCCTCAGTATCAAACTGATAATTTTCTATGGGTATACTTTTTTATATCACAAGTGTGGCGCTCAAGCCTGCGACGCATGATGGTTGGCATTTACCGTCGCCTAGACGCCACGGATTACATACTAGTTCTATGGACGCTTAAAACAGCAGAGGCATCAGTTGCGCGTCATCGACCCTGCAAAAGCTTAATCCATGCATGTCGACTGGTCAGTTAAAAAAAGGAAAGTACGGCTATATAAACAAAACAAAAAAACATCGGTCGTGTTAATCTAATAACTTTATGATTTTATTTTTACCAAAAAATGGTCGTCAGTTGTGGGTGTATAAGAAATAAATTGACACGGCAATTAATTCGCACTTCATCAAAATACAAATCGTAACTCTATTAAAGACTTTGTTGAAACGATTTTATTAACCCGCTTGTTGGAGCACCACTAGAGCTGTCATAAAAACAGATTTTACGAGTAAGGGTAACTAATCTAGCCAGTCGGACTCTGAAAGAGTTCTACCACACCAAGGGTCATATAACTTTCAAAGTAGCAATAGACCACCTCTCGGGTGTACTACGGATAATAAAATTTTATAGTTTTACCCTTAGCACACCTAAGAGGTGTACTATGGGTCAGAACAAGTGCCCGTAGTCCACCCAGGTGAACTTGCTAGGTGTACTACGGATCAGGAAGGCACCAACCCAACGCAAGGCGGGAATCGAACCCACGACGAGGTTGTATTGTAACTTCAAAGGTATTTTAAATGATTGGCATTGTGTCATGCTCGTCACTACCCCTTAGGTACATGTTTCTTTATAGACAACAAGATACGGTCTTGGGGCAACTCTACTTTGTGTTTATTCCATACAGTCTTCCAAATCTACACTAATAATATAATTATGTGAAACTATCTGTGTGTCTGTTTCGTTTTCACGCCTAAATCATGAACGTTTTTTCAAAATTATTGGTGTGGGCATAGTCTCTGAAGAGTGAAGTTTACCTTTTATTTCGCAAAAATATCATATTCCTGCGATAGCGCCATAATATATCTACGCTTGCGAAGCTGCGGGCGGAAGGTTAGTATAAAACACGTTAGTCCAATACACCGTAGTTGTCATTGGTTTCACACTCTCACAATAAATAAATATCGTGCAACAGGGAAGACATGCTTTTACGACTTTTATAGTTAATTACAGTCGGATTCTTAGGCCTCGCGCCAGTTAGACTGGTTCTATAAACGGATCGTTACCAAAAAAATGTCCGTAACGTATGGTATTTGGACGATCGTTACCAAAAAAATGTCCGTAACGTATGCTATTTATTATTTAGAAAAACATTTTTTATATAAGTAATTAATAACAAATGTGCATTATTTTGATATAAAAAATATTAAAACACTTTTTTTGAACAGCGCACAGTGTATATTTTTTATTTGTTACGTACGAATTAAGAAATAAAAATATGGGTAGTTTAAGCGTCAGTTGAAACACGTTTTAAATATGAAAAGGTGATGTTATGAGTAAAAAAAGTAGAGTGAGACAAATAGTCTAGCGACTTTTTTTTGTATCATAGCCAACAAATGTAAATAAACAATGATCGCATTTTTCAGAAGGAAGGCTGTAAAACTTTATCTAAGATTATTGTACTAACAATTCATGTTAACTGTGGCTCGTCAGTCTGTCGGGGTCACTTTGACACGCTCCAAGCTCATTTAACAAAACGAATCGCTAGGTAAGTGAACTAAAATCTTTCTAATCTCTACGTGCAAACAAGAGACAGTCTGTAGTTTTTATCGTATATGTAAATGCCTAGTCAAACAGCCATGACGTGATGCACCACAAAAGGTTATTAGTGCAACCGCTAATAAGACGTCTTCACTTAATGTTAATTCATTTCGATTCGAAATGACTTCATTCTGAGTGTTTTGTGAAACTATGGACCATCTAATGGTGAGTCTTAAATGCCTTTTAAGTGAACATTTAGATATATATTCAAATATCGAAATGAGAAACAGCATTTATCGCTCAAACTAGAGATAGTCTTATTTGGTTATCTGAATAAATTTGACACAGATTTCTCAAAAATATGTAGTTAAATATTTTAACGGTGTGTTGAAACATCGAGGGGATCGTGTGATTTGATTCTAAAAAAGTTAGTTACGTAAGCAAGTAACTAATGACAAAACAGTGATCATTAAATTGTTAAATCTTATACTTAGTTATTTTAAAATTAAAAAAAAGGTGTTTTTGTATTGTGGTCGTTTTCAGCAACACTGATTCGCATCATAACTTTTTAAAATTCAAAACAAGTCAACCTAATTCAGATTTTTTTTAAAGTAAGTTAAAATATTGCTGCGTGCTAAACGAGTAAAATGTAACAAATACATATGTAGCCAGTGTGACGGGCAAACTAGAGGCGCAATGGGCGCAATTAGTAAGTGCGCACAATAAAAAAACTTAGGTGTCAAATGACAAAGGTGCGAATTATGGTCCGATATTGAGTTTGTTATAAAGTTTTTCCTAAGTTTATGGACCGAAACTTGACATGAAATGTTCTGAGTGGTTAATATGTCGTTTCTTTTTCGAGTTTTATGTGAGATTAAATCTGAGGATATTCCCAACGTAACTAGTAACTAAAAGTAAACTTAACACTAATTTAAAAAAAGCGAAAGCAACTCTGTCTGAACCACTGAAAAAACACGTTGGAAAACATAAAGGGTACCTACCTACTTCTTATCCTCAGTTATCAAGAGATAGCAAAAAAATTTTTTTTTTTGTTGTCCTTTTACGTCGCAACGGAAGAACGGATTGTTTTGTTACATTCTGTAAGATAACAATTTGTAGTTGAAATGGGCGAAGCTGTGAGCGGAAGGCTATTAGTTACGAAATGTTTAAAATGGCTCCAATTTCCAGAAAAATGGACACACATCGGTTACCAAAAATGTTGTTTTGAGGATAGAGAACCTCACTGTATGGACCCCTGAAGAAAGATCGTGGTGGCGGAGAAAACAATCTAAACCAAAAACTGACATATTGAATAACAGTGAGTAAATTGTAGAATTTGATAACACTGTGCAGCATTTTAATAATTACGTGTGTTTCATAAATTCTTCAGAATTTAAAATAATGTAAGACGTACAGTCAATATCAAAATTATGTGGACATATTTTGTCGACCGATTTAATTTATTATGTGAACAAATTGTAATGGTTGAAATGTGTATTACTTTAGTTTCAGCATGTATAACGGAGGGAGAATTTGCTGCTGTTCTTGGACCAAGGTGAGAAAACATTCTTCCAAACTAAAATTTTAAAAACTTCGCAACATATTTACATGATTTTTAATATGGTGGGTTTATGGGTTAGTAGAGAGCTGGAGAGAGTATTGACAATTTTTTAATTAAACATCAAATTTCTGCAGGATAACGTTGCATTGTCCACACGTTTTAATGTAAAGAAAAAGTAACAAGATAAAAGGGTTCAAAAAAACGACGAAGCGCTTCGAGAAAAGAGTACCCTTGCGCTTCTCTACGCTCGTCTTGGAGGGGGTACTGCCGTACCCCCTGATTTTGATACTTTCGGTACTATTAATCAATTAGCAAACTTACAACTTCTTAAAATGTTTTTTAACATTTCTAAATGTTCTGATTATCTGCCTCATCTCAACATTTTTTCTTATTTAGTATTTTTTCCTGATTGACTTGTTGCCATTAAAGTGGGGCAGGCAAGACAACCCTTCTAGTTGCAATGGCCGGAAGGAGCACCCTCGAAATGCGCGGGCGCGTGGTCGTGGGCGGATGTGACGTCACGAAGACGCGCGCAGTCGAGATCCTGCCGCAGTTCGATGTCTTCATGGAGAAATTAAGCGTCATGGAACATATGATTTTTATGGTAAGTTTAGGAAAATAAAGGTAGATTGTTCTTACTTCTCTTCTGGAGATATTTGTTTGAAATGAAAAAAAAAACGATAAAAATGTTTTGACTAAGAATGGTAGGTACCCTAAAGGCCACCCTTTTAGGTAATAGCAACTACTTTTCTTGCGCTACTTACAGACTTCTAAAAGTCGCTAAAATACGCCAAATAAAAATTTATAGATTAAAAAATATATATCTGTAGAAAAAACTAGGCATCAACATTACCTTTCCTTTCTTGAGTTACTGTCAATTCCACCTTGACTTTTATTGAATACCAGAATTTTATTGAGACAGTGATTTTATAATACTAGGAGTGTCATTTTAGCATTTTACATGATAGGTAGGTGTCTACTAAACATACCGAACAAGGTAATAAAACAACAATGAATTACATTCACACACATAAAAAGAGTAATATGAATTATAATAATGTACTAAATAATAAATAATGGCTACCCAACAACGCATAAATTTTACTCACATTTTTTTTAATAAATACATTGAAACACCCAGACCAGCAGATGATCGTACACACAAATGTACAATGCGGGTATCGAACCCGCGAACCCTGGTAATAGCTGACTCTAAAAAAAAACGGTCGGAAATAGTTAAATTACACCTTTGATTAAAGAATGTGTACACATAACTAATTTAGCCCGCACTTCTTGCTCGAATATGAAGGGGACACCGGGGCAGCTTAGTAAGACAAGACAACTTCTACAGTGTCCCAATTAAGCGATGATTCGTAGTTGAGTACCCCTTAATGGAATAGGCCGCAGTGACCGCTCACCATCAACCCACCTTTTTTTTTTTATTGCAATGTGTAACAAGACGAGCAGATCGTACACCTGATGGTAAGCACCACGTCTGCCCTTAGACAGTTCAGTGCCAAACAGTAACTAAGTAGTTACTGTCTGGCACCGCCCTGCGCCCGCTACACCGAGACGACAGTTATTATGTCTCATTTATCTACCTAGTAATTTCACTATGAGGAAAGAGGCATTAAGCCTAGAAACCTTAAAGGTATACGAGGCAGTCATTAACAATATGAGAACCATTAACAAGCATATTTCAGGCAGAACTAAAACTTGGCTGCTGTAAATTACTGCGCAATAAAGCAATACTGGACGGTTTATTGGAAGAACTGAGATTGAAGAGTCACGTAAAGACCAGGATAAGTGCTTTGTCCGGAGGAGAGAGGCGTCTGCTGTCATTAGCTACTTTGGTGAGTATTCAATATTATCATCAAATAGTTTTAGTTACGCAATGTATTTTTTAAAAAGAGTGCGTGATGAGTAATTTTGTTGATACCTGATGATTAGGGATCACTACCTCCTTCGTGGACTTGAATAAGATGGGGGAAAGTCGAAGTGATGAGAGGGGGTCGAGCCTTTAACACGTTCACTCACTCATAAGTACTGATCATTTACCCTGTAGTGTGATATTAATAGGCTGATACTTTTTACTACTTAGCCTTAGATAATAATACCTAATTATAAAAATATTCAATCTAATATACAAACTTCATTAAAGTGTTGCAATTTAGTTAAATACGGTATTTTACACCATGCAAGAAAAAATTTAAAAGTGAATGTTTATTATAGATTTC
This sequence comes from Mecyna flavalis, assembly GCA_949319885.1. Taxonomy (NCBI): domain Eukaryota; kingdom Metazoa; phylum Arthropoda; class Insecta; order Lepidoptera; family Crambidae; genus Mecyna; species Mecyna flavalis. The sequence continues at coordinate 18,569,608 of OX439426.1, forward strand.
GTATAATATAAACGAGAAACGTTGATATTAATTCATAAAAATGCATTATTAATTTTATATTTCCAATTTTAAAATCGAATTTTTTAATCTGTTTTTGAAATGTCAAAAACGCCGTTCGCCATAATGGGTTCCGACGTGACGTCACTCCGTTAGTAAACACAGTCGTGCTTTGAGAAGATTTGTAGAAATTGTCAAGTTATTATGTTTGTGAACGTTTATCTATTGCATCCAGGCACAAAGACACCAATGATAAGGGTTTTAACTCATTATTTTCGAAAATATTTTCACTTGGTCTCTAACAACATCGTATTGTTTACTAACGGACTGACGTCAAAAGTCGAAGCAGCATGGCGGCTACTGTTTCCGCGCGCAATTTGAAAATCATAAATAAAAAGTAGATTTTATGGCATTTTTCGGTAATTTAAAATAAAAATAAAAATTCTACTGGTTCAGTACAACTTCAAGATTGATTTAAACCAGTTTTCAAAAAAGTGTGTAATAGCCTATTCGTAACCCATCATTCACATAACCGAAGAGCATTTAAATCATTGTGAGCATGGGAAGCCGTAAGTTACCAAAACTAGTTTTGTACCAGTAAATTTCCTAGTTAAAAACTAAACAGGATATTACTCCCTCGTGTCTTTTTTTCCGTTGACTCATTTAAGAACAGAATTCTTTTTTTTTGTTGGTCGCACCGGTCCGAGTATGAATTTTAAGGCATTTCTTACTTGTATTCTAGCTAGGTGGAATAAACTTTAATAAGCCTTACGTTTGTAATAAGCGTTAAAGTTATGCAATAATTTGTCGTGGTCCGGAGGAGTAGACAGCATGACGACAGATATTTTTAGTATACTAGTTATCATTATAATTTGTTAATATGTTGTTATGCTCAGAACCATATTACTGGAGAGCTTGAAATACACGGGCCGAAGCTAGTACTCGTATTACATATAATTATGATTACACTTCATTGTATCAACTTGTTTATGTTAAACCTATATGTGGCTAGACATACATATGTATATTTAGATAAATACGTTTTGCTAGAGTCTGGATGTTGGGCCGATCGCCACAAGGTGGGCAACACCTCTTTCCTCTTCGGATGTAAAGGCAAACAGGGGAGTTTAGAAGTTAGTGACACGAATTAGACTCGTATCCCACAAACGGCCGCAGGCTTGATAAAGTGATTCAACGCATTCTCCTCCACAAAAAAGGCTCCGGAGGTCAGGATATGAGTATTTCTTTATTTTCACACACAAATCGGTATTTTGATCACGAATTTTCATTTAGCAAGGTGATTAAGCGCCGAATAATGATGCTATTGTGACGATGACTTGATTTTAATTTAGAAAGGAGAATGACCGGTTCTGGACCAAATGCTGCCCAAGCATGGGAACACTTTAATTTGTTTCCTTACATGAATAGTTATAAAAAAAATATAAAATAAAAAAAATCCTGCCACGGATTTATAAATAAATAAATAAATAAATCCTGGACCACTCACACCAATTATTTAGTCCTATACAGAGCATTGCTCGTATTACAGGGATCTAAATAACGGATTAGTGCCTAGTTTGGTTTTTGGGGTGGGCTAGGCACCAAGACGTGAGACGTTCTGCATTATTTTTAGATACAATAATCTTAGACTTACCTAGACGACATGTTAGTGCCTACATGAGGTATTATAAGATTATAACATAAGGTAATTATCATTTTTGTTATATTTATCATCTCTGTAAACCATTTTTTTTTTCAAATAAATCCATTGTTTATATTATACACTCTTTTATTTTCCAAATAAGCTGTTGGTTATGATTTTTGTTAATGTAAGACCTCTACATTCAATAATTTTTTTCTTAAAACTCCTGGGATAGATTTTGAAGCGCTTTGAGTTATCTACTAGTATTAATCTAAGGAACATTTTGCACTATGTCTCAATGTTGGGCAGCACTTGGTCCAACGTCCATACATAGATGGTCAATGTCCTTTAATTTTTCATAAACTGACACTGACACAAATTAAACTTTCAGCTTCTGTCAAGTCCTCAAATCTTGATCTGCGACGAGCCAACCACGGGTCTGGACAGCTACAACGCTGCATTAGTCGTGGAGACCCTCAAAAGACTGTCACTCCGAGGGAAGGTCGTCATATGCTCCGTGCACCAACCCTCGACTAACTTGTTCAAAGAGTTTACCTCTGTGTTGCTCATGTCAGAAGGGAGGCTGCTCTTTCACGGGAGTCAGGAGAATTGTGAAGCTTTATTTGAGAGGTAAGGTCATACAAATACATTCTTCCTCTGCCTAAAGATGTCGACTGCTGGGTCCCCTATATGAGTGCGAAAGTTGATAGTTCGATTTTCATTATATCGAACACGCTGTGTCGATAATTCATTAGTCATCATCATCATCAGCCTATATACGTTCCTACTGCTGGGACACAGGCCTTATCTCAATTGTGAGATAGTGTGGGCCATACTCCATCGAACTAATGAACAATCGCTGTATGGTTTTTCGCAACAAGATTTTTCGCACAAACGTTACATCGCACTAACAAATCATCGATGTAATAAAACATCGTACTGAATTATCGACACAGCGTGTTCGATATAATGAAAATCGAACTATCAACTTTCGCACTCATATAGGGGACCCAAGCCATAAGGATCTTGAAACTGGTCGGTCCCTTGTCAGACGCATCCAGTGAATTCCCGCAATCTTGACCAGGTCATCGGTGAGGTGGGAGGCCTACTAGAAAGACATGTGTTATTTTTATTTAGTACAATCATACATTCAATCAGACCTAGTTTGTTTTACACGACGTCATGATTGTTTTGAATAATAAATCCCTGGACATCATTCACACAGTGATGTATAGCCTGAGGGCTTAATTTAGACTAAGTATAGCTTGTAAAATGGATGTTAGACAGCGAAATTAAATCCTACTTCCTACTAAGTAATATTATAAATGCGAAAGTCTGGATGTTTGGATGTTTAGATGTTTGGATGTTTGGATATTTAGATGTTTGGATCTTTGGATGTTTGTTACTCAATCATGCCTAAACGGCTGAACGGATTTAGATGAAATTTGGCACAAGTATAGTTTATAACCCGGAATAGGACATAGGCTATAAAATTCCTATGTGAAACGTCTCATTCCCGCGGGAATAACAATTTTGAAACTACTGAACCGGTTTGAATAATTCTTTCACTGTTGGAATGCTACACTTTTCCCGGTGAACATAGAGTACTTTTGATCCTGGAAATGTGGGGGGAAGAGGGGATATTTGAAAAAAGAGATTACGCGCGGATGAAACCGCGGGCGGAAGGCTAGTACTTTTATTTTTTTTGTAAAAACGTATCATACGTTGTATCGGTACCGGTACAAACAGATAATGTTCATCAATGTTCATGCGCAAACGCTTGTAATACGATCGTTTGCGCCCGCTGCTTTTGGTGTGATGCCAACTTCTCAACGACTACACCAAATCTGTCGTCTATTTAATTGAAAATATTCAGTAAGATTGACTTTGTTCCTGTTCTATTCAGATAGATTTCAAGTGTGTTGCTCTGCTAATGTATAATTATGTAACTAATTCTACCCGGCAAAAAATCTATGCGAATTTGCTTCAACAATGCAAAAAATCTTTATCCCAACAAAAACTAGACAAGCGAAATCACTTGTCTGTTTTGTTTCTATCTGTATCTATCAACTCGGCCCGTGTCCACCCACGCTTGGGAAAAGGCCTCGTTGGTCTCCTCTCTGTCTTGTTTAGTTTATAAAAAATATTAATAGCTACGATATTAATATATAATTTACGCAAATTCTGTACCGTGGGCGAGACCGTTCTGATAAAAAGTCTTATGTCAACACTTACTTGATGTAAATTATTGTGCAACAATCTAAGTTGGGCAAAGCTTCTACGACGCAGGTTTCCATGGGTGAATCTTTTTTAATCCCCGACGCAAAAAAGGCACTTGAAATTTTTAATAATAAATTAACTGGAATTAACCAATTTGAGTGCAGTTTTTAATCGAAAGCTTTGTTCATCGCCCTGGTTTGCTATACTTTATGTTAACCGGATTAGTATTTTAAGCTAATAGTGCTACCCCCGACCGTTTTACCTTTACACCTGAAAATAACGAGTCGGTGCCTGCCTTGTTGCGATTAAAAATAGATAGACTGAGTAGGTCAGAGTGGCACCTAGAGAGGATCAACCGAAGTATATCTACTTAAATGAAACAGAGATATTTTTGATTACAACTAAACGATAGTTCAGGTGAATAATGCTAATATTGTTCTAGCATCAACCTCCGCTGTCCTACAAACTACAATCCTGCGGAGTTCTACATCCGTGCAGTCTCCAGGCTGGGGGGTGAGGACCACCTGGCAAGGATCGAGGAGTCATACCACGACCAGGTCACGCGAAGTTCGACTGGCTCCGAGACTGACGCCATCTGTGTCCAACATAGGTTAGTAACAACTAATGTCTAGTAACTATTTAATAATCTGTGCTAAAGTTGATGAGCTATTTGGTGTTATGGTCGAGAAGTCGGCTATTACTCCAGAAGTCGCGGATTCGATTCCCCCAATTTTTGTTACTGTGGCAAATCTCAGGCATTACAAAAATAACGCAGTAAAAAAAAAATAAGTAAAAGGATGTCATCTCGCAAACATAAAATTCATAATGGATAAAATATTAAAGCTATTAAAAGCCAATAACAATTAAAACGTTATTCATCCTTACCGCGTTTGACATGATATACCTATTTTTAATTTTAGATATGATATGAATTTCAGAGGATTCAGGCGACTGGGACCATATAAAACTGGGACCGCGGTCCCAGTTACCTGATAACATTTTTGAATCGGTCGACTGGGACCATATACCTAATTTCCTTCATTGTACAGTTAACAGAAAAATCAAGTTATATTACTCAGGATTTTATTTTATTTAGTATTACGGTGAAGTATTTTTTTAGTAAAAATGTCAAAAAACAACTATAGAAATACTTCTTTAAGGTGTAAATATTATAACTACTGATATAAAATAAGCACAATAATTAAAGTTCATGACAAACATTTACATACCTATTTTTAGCCCATTGTGTACATTACACATTTGCAAATTTGTGCACAGATAATACTCACCGCTGTCAGATAAGTTTGTGATGATTTATCAGTTAGATATCGTAAATCATCATCATTATGAGACAACTGTCTTTAGTCAGTTAAAAAAAACAAGAGAGCATCATTGATATCAGACAGAAAAAAATTCAGTTTATTCTAAATCAACTGTGTTGAAACTGGCTCTAAAGATAATTTTTAATCCCTTGTATCACCCTGTATAAATAATTAGCGACTAATCCTTTCTTGTATTTTTGCCAAGCAGCCGTTGGACAAGTTTGTCTCGATAATGTTGATGTCTTGATGACCATTAAGTTTTGCCGACGTCATACCGTTTCATGTTGCCGAGTGGATTCGTAATATTTTTAGCATTTATAAATTATCATTAACACAATTGTGTTCCGTGGCTTGTGGTAGTGAGGTGTTCATTGGAGGCATCGAGATGGCAGTAGCTCTAATGCTATAATGTAGGTACATGCCAAATCTTGAATCATGGGCTGGTCAATAGCCACAAGGCTAACACCGGCTCGTCTCCATCGGGTGTAAAGGAGAAACCGGGGGAGTTTAGTGGGTAGTGGGACTTAGTCTCGAGCCCCACAGTCCCCACACACGACCGCATGCGTCGCTAGCCTGCGGTTGTGGCGCGTAAATGCGTTCTCCTCCGACAAAAAATAACTTGAATCATGGTGCAAACAAACGGACCCTAACTGAATCGGAATAAAACGATAGAAATAGGAATTTGTCTTTGTATGTTATCTGCAAGGCAAAGGCCTACATCATTAAAATCAATTCATCTTCATGACCACGGCTTAGTAAGGGCTTTTATAAATAAAAGATACTTATTATTATTTTTGTTTCAGATATGGAAGAAATTGGTTCAAACAAGTACAGTTGTTACTTTGGCGGACGTGGCTATCGATGAAGAGAGATGTTAGGGGTCAATTGGTGCAGCTGTTTTTTAATGTTGTATGTTTATTTGAATGTTTATATTTTTATAATTTTATTTTCTGAGCTTCCAATATCTAGGGCGTGTGTGTCCCACACCATCCCCCAACGACCCTTTCAGACGGTGACAATACACAACGTAGGTAGGTACCTATTCCCTAAGAAAAAAACAGGACATAATTAATTTTGTTAAGTCAAGCCGAAGATCAAAACAGCGCGGAGCGACATGTAAACACTAACCCAAAAAAATTTAACCCAAAAAAGTTACGGACCCAAAAGTGTGGAAAAACTGTTTTATTATAATAGAAAAACAGGGAGATCGTCTTAGTAAGCGTGAAGTTAAGCGTTCTTTACGAGAAGTTAAACATTAGTCGTAAAGGCTAAAATTATTTTACTCAAAAGTTAAATCTGACACTGTTAATATACCCCAAAAGCTGTAGATGAAATTAAGTGCAAGCAAAAAGCTTTCAAAAAGATAATTCGTCTTTTAAATTATGACTTCGCACAATTGTATCTTTTTATTTTGATTACAGGTCTATTGGTGTCAAAAATATTTAAATTACCTCCTTGACATTTAAGTCTAAAGTTTAATTCAATAAAAGAAATCTAGGTACGTAATTATGAACACCAGACAAAAAGTTAAGAAGATACAAATGAGACACTTAGGCCAAACCACAGATTATTAAATAGTTACTGCCAAACCTTAAACACCCGTATTCTTATAGGTGCTATAACCATATAGGTATTAGTTACTATGTATATACAATAGGCCTATGCTTCCTAATAACAAATTGAGACAATTGGAGTTTCTGATGGTATATTTATGATATAGATAGATAAAGGTACAGATAACAAACAGTCGAGTTAAAACAGCCGGTTAAAAAAAAGGTCATAAAACAAAATACTGTCGTTGATCAGATTATAGAGTACTGATTTGACTAAGATTGTAAACAAGACAAAAAAAAATAAAGCTTCTGAAGTAAACAAAGTTTATTTGGGTACACTGCATAAGTACAGACATATCCAGAGGAAGTTTGCGGTGTGTACATCCTCATGCCTCAGGAACACACGTAAAACATAATCTCTTGCACCTAATCTTTTCCGCTCGTGTCAGATTACTGTAGTACCTACCGTCAGGCTATGAGATTAACATAATAGCGTGCCTCATATAAAAGATATAATATAACATTTATAATACCTCCTCAAAAGATTCCCCATGTTGACCTCTGGAGGTCATAATAATGACATATTGTGGCGTTCAAATTAAATTGAAAAAATTGCAGAAATCGCAAATCCTGTTCCCTTCCAGATGGCGTCCTCCATGGTCATAGGCACGTGCTACATCGGCGCCTCAGGCTCCACCCAGCGCGGGATCCAGGACATCCGCGGTCTCCTCTGGCTGATGACCAGCGAAGTGTCCTTCTCGCTCTCCTACAACGCCCTCTACGCCTTCGAGGCAGAGCTGACGCTGTTCAAGAGAGAAGTCGGGGTCTATAGCTGCTCTTCGTACTTTGTCGCCAGGTTTCTGGGATTTGTAAGTGAGAGAATGTTATTGTCTTTTTGAGTGATCGTCTATGTTAGATTCAATTTGGATAGAACAAATTTTTGTGAATTTCCCAAATAACTTAGATTTGTGACCACAAACACGCATTTAACAAAAAGTTAAGTCTCACTTATCATTATAACGGTGCCTTTACTTAAACTGCATAAACATTAAGATAAGTCACGATTAAACCGTTATAAAGAGAGAATCCTCAAAAAACCGGGGTTCCGCAAAATGTTTTTTAATAATAGCCGTTGGTTCTGCACGAGATTTCTCCAGGCGTGTCAGTAATGTGTTGTCACTTTACAGTAAGAGAGTAAGAAAGGACAGTGCACCTGTGCTTGCGCACTCACTTAAAATATATCCTTCGTAGTTGAGTTAGCGATCATAAAGGTTGACCGCCGTAACCAAAACGCGGCTAGGACGACATTATTTAATACTAGCTTTCCGCACGCGGTTTCACCCCCGCGTAATTTCTTTTTTCAAATATCCCGTAGGAATTTTATAGCCTATGTCCTGATCCGTGTTATAAACTATACGTGTGCCAAATTTCATCTAAATCCGTTTAGCCGTTTAGGCGTGATTGAGTAACAAACAAACATCCAAACATCGAGACTTTCGCATTTATAATATACTAGCCTTCCGCCCGCGGCTTCGCCCGCGTGAACTATAGGACGTTATCCCGCGGGAATATCTTGTAAATTGTAGCCTATGTGTTATCCTTATGTATAGGCTTTATTATTGTAAAGTTTCGTTAAAATCAATTCAGTAATTTTTACGTGAAAGAATAACAAAAGTTTATCCATCCGCTCCCCGGCCGGTAACCGCCGCAACCGCTATGTCCCTGCATTTTAAATCTGTAATATCTTCGAAACTATTCATTTAAATTACTTGATGTAAAGGGCCATATTGATCTATATTACATGCACAATTTATTTATGGTACTTTATTGGATAAGGATTAATACTGTATTGCTTAAAATCACTTTTTCGTAAATAAGCCATTATTTTATCGTAATAAGTAAAGGAAAATGGTTATTGTGGGTTATCCCTAAGAGATAGACATATACCATCGCGGACTTTTTTGTAAAACTTTTAAAGGTGTACAATAGTGTAGTACATTATTTTGATCTATCTCGTAGGGTTCAGCCAGCGTTTGCAATGTAAGCGCAAAAAAATGCGATTATTTACGACCTTAAATTAAAAACCTCTAAAATTATCAGTGTTTCTCTACTATATTATGCATGTATTATACATATAAACCTTCCTCTTGAATCAGTCTATCTAATGAAAAAAACCGCATCAAAATCCGTTGCGTAGTTTTAAAGATTTAAGCGTACAAAGGGACATAGGGACAGAAAAGCGACTTTGTTTTATACTATGTAGTGAAGTAGGATTACTTTTTCCCTAACAGACTGTTGTGTGCAGGTCCCAAACTGCGTGCTGTGGCCAATGACCCTGGTGTTCATCACCACCCTCGCAGTGCAGCTTCCGAACCACTTCATTACTGCGCTGGAGATAATGGTCACCCTCTGCATCGGTGCGGTTGCTTCCACTGCTTATGGTAAGTGATAAGTAGCCTGGGAATCTATTAAAAAAAGAGGGCTGAATATAACAGCTACCTATTAGTTTACTTTTTAATAGATCATATCAACCAAGGCAAAAAAAAAAATTAAGTAATTTTCATCATTTATGTACCTAATATTTATTCCCATTTTTTTATTACTGGTTTACTGTGCGAAGTGCTAGTAGGGGAAAAACAATTAATGTTCAAAAATATTTTCAGTACATATTTATTTAAAAACAGCTTAAACTCTCTTGAAATTTCATAAGTACAGTCGACAGCACATCATACTACTCTAGTCTGCTACAACTAATTCAGCTTTATTAAATTCTTATAGAGTTCTCTTTTAATTGAAAATTCTTGACTGATTAGGGTAGGTTGATCTGCTGCCGTCCGCACATAGGTACATTGAGGATGACCTAGGTAAATTACATAGTTCAAAATGTTTGGTGTTGACTGTATTATGACTTTTATTATGGTACTATTGGTGTTGACTGTACAGCTGAATTAATTACAATTTCTAATCAGATAATTTTCTCAAACTTTAAAAGCCATTGACGCCATATTTCCTTTTGTTATCTATGAAATAATCTCGAGTTGGCAGGTAATAAAAAAAATCTGTTGATTTTACACCCCATATGCTGACTGTATAATACACAGATATATTACACATTAGGCACTGATCTTTATCGCATTAAAGATACATAATATTACAATGTAGTCAATATTATCTTGATTTCAATCTTTGGCATCGATAAGATATATTATTGAAATCATTTCGATGCTGTAATCTCTTAGAATTGTCATAAAATATATATTTTAAGACCACAAGGCAAGGTTATATTTTAATTTTAAAGGCTAGAATAAAATACGTTTTTATAAAAGTTAAGTAAGGCACTGAAGGTGTATAAATAAAACTAATGTGTTTGTTTGTCCATTATGCGTGTTCAAAATACTCAAACTACAGATCGTTCACGATAAGAAGTCCTCTGGCCGCTATATTGGTACTACTGTTTTTCAATACTTTCAATCTGTTTTTTGACAGATTTACAAAGCGTAGGCAATGCTGCCAATATAGCGGCTAAAGGACAACTTATGTGGAACAGAGTGTAGGTAGGTACGTAGCTTTGGTGAGAATTATGTGGAAAAAAAATTAGGTTACCATCCTTTTTTGGTTTTTAGGGCTGGAACCAGCTTGTACCTATCGGGTCAAAAGGGGAAACCAGGAGTTTAGTGGGTAGTGTGATGCTTTAGCTAGCTAGCCTGCAGTTATAGTGCCTAGACGCTTTCTTGTCCGAAGAAACAAAAAAGTCAAGTGATAATTCTGATTAAAGGTCTAGGTATGGCGGCCCTCTTCACCTCATCAGGAATGATGGGCGACGTGATGCCTTGCACCGATCTGCTGTTCTTCCTCATGTCTGGAGCCTTCCTGCGCCTTGCCTCGCTCCCCCCCTGGATGCTGCCCTTCAGATACGTCTCCCACTTCTACTACGCTATGGACGCAGTCAGCAACATTTATTGGAGACAAATCGATCATATTGGTAAGTTATAAAGTATTCTCTTTAGTTATGTAATTAACTAATTCAAGGTCTAATTAGGAAGAGGGGAAGAAATTATTGTGACAGGTTTTTCGAATACAGCTCGGGTTTATGATCACCAATCCGCTTTTAGCAATAGTTGCGATTCAGCCAGTACCCAGCTAGTACCCATCTTGATTTGTATGATCTCGGTATAAGATGACCTTATTTCTATGATAGGAGCTTTGCTCTACAGCAGGGATGTGAAGGAACTCCGTAACCGAAACCGAAACTATCAGATATCCGATATAAAAAAAACATCCGTAACCGAATCCGTCACTTTTATTTATATCATTCCTATATCCGTATCCAATCCGTATCCATAATTTCATATCCGTAACATCCCTGGGGGCTTAGACAAGATGACATCGCTACATAGCTGGCGAATTTCACTAAGTCCAATTTGTATGGATGGGATTTGACATTCGCTATCGCAAATTGAGCTATAACGAACGTCATAAATGCCGCTTGTCTAGGGGGGCAGCTCTGCAATGGGACATTCAATTGCCTGATAAATTAAATGTACTTCAGAGAAATATTTTTTGTACAGCTTTAGTTAGCACTTGGCGAGATTCTATATTGCTCTATTATTTTGAAGATTACGGTATATCGTAAATATTAAGTAAAATTAAGTTAGCAAAGCACGCGCTTTTCAATGAGATAGCTAACACATCAAATACATACAAAGGCTTTTATGCTGAAGCAAGAATACTATTGGCCATACTATCCACAACTTTATGTTTCCTTCTTTCATGTAATTTCTTCTTTTGTAATAATGATTGTAATTTTCCTTATGTAGGTACTTTTATATTTGTGTATGCCCATTATTGTTTTTCTTTCTTACCTTTTATCAACATTATCACGCGAGCAAAGCTGTGAGCGAAAGCTAATATTATAATATTATGCGAATTCATGAAGCATTTTAAATCTGTTCTATTTTATTTATTATGTAGCTTATTGCTAAAGTCTGAAAACTCTGATTAGAATAAAAAACTAATTAATTTTTCGCACATATTTATAAGGCAGTATTTTTTGATTTGCGACTTTTTCTCCGGTTTTAAGGTGATATTTATGTTAAATATTTAATAAGTCCATGTTGATCGGTTTATCTGCTACTGATCTTCAGACTGACTTGTTTTTAATGCAGCTTTAACTGCCAAATAAATGCCAGTAGTTTTGAAATGGACATATCTGGACCCATATCAATTTCATATAGATTAGTTCGATACTAATTAGAAGCATCGGTTTGTTAATTGTCCTAATTAACTTTACAAGGCTATAAAATTAATATTCTTTATTTAATGAGTAAAATACACAAAACAGCACATTTTTATTTTCTCATCTTAAGGTTAGATTCCCACGGTACAACAGGCTTAGCTTAGTATGGGAGTCATATTTTACTAAATAGTAGGTATTTGTGGAAACTGTGTTTTGTAGGATATTTATTGTCTATTTTATTAAAATATACAGTGGAGTGGTTTATTACTATTATTTTAAATTGGCAGATGTGCGATATTTACCGTTGCGTTCTCATTGCGCATCGGCCAAAATAAATAAACCCCGATTCTCTTTGTACTTAAAAGTAATAAGCATTGTTTGAAAGATTTTATGGATTTTATAAACACTCCTTAAATACTAAAAAGTTAAATAAGGCGATTGTGAATAGAAAACATTCACTCTGTAGGTGATGATCAGATCGCTTGGTGTCTAGGTTTTTATATATTTTTAAGTACAAAGTGGTAACTACCTTCGTAAGTCTAAAACCTATAATTTACTTACTTAAGAATTAGATTAACTAACACATATAATGTAGTATTGTGTGATTTGGACTGCTACTGATCTGTTAGGTTTTATTTACTGGTTATATAGAACAATACTTGTAAATATGTACGAGTATTTTATGTTACAATCGTAAGTCCCAGTGTCACCTAGTGTTGCCCAAATGCAAGAACAAGACGAGACTTAGCCAGTCTTGGTCTTGGTCTTGCGCCAATACACCTGGTCTTGGTCTTGGTCTTGGTCTTGCGCTCCCAGTCTTGGTCTTGGTCTTGGTCTTGCAGCAAGAGTCTTGCAAGTCTTGCAATTACCTATTAGTCTATTACTATTTATTAAAGTTTACTTTAAATCTTAGAAAAACGTATTAGAATTGGAACATTGTGAACTTGAATTAACATAGCCATAGTAAAGATCAAGCAGATTAATAAATAACTGAAGATTTGATAAGAAATTCGAAAAATCAACTGACCTATATGTCGTTTTCCATGGAAATAACTGTTTCTTAATAAACATTTATGATTTATAAGCTTACATTTGCTAAAACATGTAAAAAAAACAAATTAATTACAATAACTTGACCAGCTAGTAAATACTTACTCTCATCATCTCTCTCAGAGATATTCGGGCTGGTAAGTAATACAAAACTCTTATCGCAGGCTTTTTATTTTATTAGTAGGTAAGTACCTACGCTTTTTATATTATTTTATTAGTTTTGTAGAATTTTTTTACACGTTTCAAGTATATTTAAAAGTGGCTACAATATTTATTAAACGGGTGATATTTGAACACTTTTTTGCTATTTTTTCTTGTAAAAACTTAAGAAATATAATGACTAAATGTTAGAGTCCGACCGAAACTGGTTTTCCGGCCGAAACCGAAACCGAAACCGAATGTTCGGCCGTGGCTTCAGTTTCGGCCGAAACCGAAACCGAAACTCACGTGGTCAAGTATAAAATTCCCTAAAATACTGAAATTTAGTGCATTTTACCCATTATTCTGCATTAATTGGGACATGAAATGGAATCACAGTATATTGATTTTGTTGTAATCATTTATTTAATACTAGACTTCCGCCCCTGGCTTCGCTGGCGTAGGCTACACGCTTTAAACCACTATGAAATGCCCCCGGTAACTTCCAAAACCCCCTTCTTAGTGGAAACTTACACATTATAAAGTACGCTTTTAGAAAATTTAAAGTAAAAAAATTAAGACACTTTTTATCACCCCTTGAGGGGTGAAATATTAAAAAGCTTACACAAGGCTCTGTCCCCACCCTTTCCATAAAAAGACAAATAACCAGTTTTAATCCAAAAACTGACGGGGTATTCAAAAAAAATAAAACCGTGCTTATGCCGCACGCCTAAGATGCAGAATTGCGCTGTAAGTGTCTAGCTTGAAGTAGACTTGACTGTACAATATTTTTTTAAGATTCCATTTTGATTGTACACCTATATTTAGCCCAGGGGGGTTACTCTTGATCAAATCAAATCAAATCAAATCATTTATTTGCAAATATGGGTTTACAGAGGTCTTAGGTTAGTATATAGTTTCTCCATATTCAGCTCTTCAGCATGCAAAATTTTTCGCCTGCACATTATTTTCACAATTAACTGTGTCAAAAAAATACTTTAAAATATGAAAAAAATACAACATTAAAATTCGATTTGCGTGAAATCCCCATTCCTACGGCGGATGTCGTACAAAAAAAAGATCAGTACAGCGAGAGGTATTGACAGAGAATAGAGATACGTTCGAAATCTGTTGGTAGGTGGGGTGGGGACGTTTTTTTGCATGGTCCTTTAATTTTTTATTTTTAAACCCCTTTTTAATCCCCCCGGGGGTAAGTTTTCAATAACACCTTTTTATTTGAAACTGATATCAAACTAAAAATATACTTCCCGAATTTTAAGACTGTAACTTTTAAAATGACGAAGTTTCATACTAACTTTCAACCCTCTTTTTACCCCCTTGGTGGTTAATTTCGAAAAACCCCTTCTTAGTGAGAACTTACACATTATAAAGAACCCTTGTACAAAATTTCAAGTTCCTGGGTCTTGTACTTTGGGCTGGTCGTAATTCCTTTTTGAAATATCCCTCCCTTCCCCCCACATTTTCGGGTAAAATTACTCTATGTCAGCCGGGGATAGTGTAGCTTACCAATAGTGAAAGATTATTCAAATCAGTTCAGTAGTTTCGGAGCCTATTCAATACAAACAAACAAACAATCAAAATATCTTTCCTCTTTTTAATATTTACAAGTATAGATAATACAAAAAAACATATTAATCATACTTTTATTATATTTTCAAATCAAGTTCTCATAGCAAAATGTTTATCAGTTAACAATTATCGAATCACTAATTGTTACTGTTTAACGCACTGACTATTGTGTTGCTAGTGTTGCTACAGAGCTATCCGAACGGCGCACGACAATAATTCCCAAACAGGGGCGCCGCCAAAGCGTTGCTACGAGAAACGAACGAGCGAACGGCGAGCGTGCACGACAACTTCCGAAATCAGTTTCGGTTTCGGCAAAAGTTTCGGCCAATTTTGGCCGAAACCGAAACTGCAGCCGAAACTAGATTTTTGGCCGAAACTCGGCCGAAACCGAAACCGAAACCGAACCTTCGGTCGGACACTACTAAATGTACAATAATAGTACCTATTATAAGTAATTAGCTTAAAACCATAATAAGTAATCAATATTATAATATATACTTACTAGAATGAATTAATATGACATCTACTACCTATCCTTACCATTTTATCCTAATCATAATACTACTTGCGTGATCAGTATAATGTATTCATTTTCATTCTAAGCACTCTGAAACTTATTTATTCTTTGGAACACCTGTAGGTACTCTTAAAATTCGAAATTATTTTGCATGAGTATACCTACGCCCTATGGCGGCAATCAAATAGTGTCAAATGTTATGATTTCGGCGTGGCGGCAACGATTGTTTTAGATTTCAAAAGAAGCCGCCGGCGCGTGTATCATAACCATGTACTTCCGAAAAGCGGCAAATTTCTTTGAGAAGTAAGTACAAAACCTTTGATGCCGCATTATCAAAGTGCCGATGGTTAAAACATAACTATGCATGCATGCACTCAGTTTGATTTTAATAGATATTTTTTTATTCGCTATGTTTATGGTATTAGTCGTAATGCGCATAGGTCCAGTTTTTCATATTCTTTGATACAGTTTTTTGCGTCTCATAGAATTCCTAAGCATACCTACCTATACACCGAACTGTTACAACTAACTACTCAGTGAAATAGCGCTAAGTCCTAGCTGCAAGACGCAAGAGTCTTGCAGGCTATGTCTTGTTCTTGCTCAAGTCTTGCACGGTCAGTCTTGGTCTTGGTCTTGCTAAAAATACGCGGTCTTGTTCTTGGTCTTGGTCTTGCAAAAACGCAAGAACAAGACCAAGACTGCAAGACCAAGACTGAATTTGGGCAACACTAGTGTCACCGCTTTATTGCCAAAGAAATAGCATCTAAGTGAACGGATCACTATTTCTTGTTTTTTTTTTTCGTTTGGTACTTATATTAAGATTTTATAATGTTATTATCATAAGGTCCATGAATTTGATTAATAAAAGAAACGGTAAGTTTGAGCCTTTCGCTATTGGATACGAAGAGGCTGATTAAGACAAAATTTATAAGACTAGTCGTAGTATGATTTTTTGAAATATTATAGTTTGAACGAGAAAATGATAAGATGAACTCTAATCTAACTATTTCTTGTTATGGATATGTTATTTGTATGTGGTGAAGCCGGCCCTAAACACCGTAATTCCTTTTACAGATTGCGAAAAAAACTCGACATCTCTTTGCGTGAATGATGGTGTTACTGTACTCTCTGAAAATGGCTACACCTCGTCCAACTTCATACTCCAAGATGGCCTCGGTCTGATGCTGGTGACGATGTTATGGAGTATCGTGGCCTATTACGGACTGAAGAGGGAACAGAAGAAAGGTTATGCTTATTAGAATAGGTAAAGTTATAATTAAAACTATTGTTTAGAGAAATTCGTGTATTTTTACTGATTTGTGCTACAGATCCGAATAGTAATATTTACATCTCGACCATTCCTAATCTAAAGTCATTAACAAGTACAAGATTTTCAGATGTGGTATACATTTCGATTGAATTTCGTCAATAACGAGTAATAATATAAGCTTCCTCCAATACAATACTGCAATTCATGAATTTTTATATATATTTTAAATAGTAAATAGTAATACATAACCAAAGAAGCTAAAATATCTAGTTGTTATTGAGCAGAAATTCGATTAATCCTATTTTAAATCAATTTGAACCTTGACAGTTTACTTGTCTTTATTTCTAGGGCATTCAGTCGATCTAAGTATTCTAAATTATTCTAGACATTTTTTTAAGGATTTATTTATATTAGTACACAGGGGTCCCTTTGCTTCTCTTGATCACCATCAAGAACGAAATCAGATGAGCCACCATATACATCAATATTAGACATCCACAGTTCCTCCAGAAATTTGCGTCGCTATACCCGAACCTTCGCAAAACATCAGGTCCATTTCTAATACACGGCATTTCTTGGATGTTGATGCAGTGGATGGTCGTGATGGAGTCCCATTGGAGGATGGAGATCGACTCGACGCCGTAGTAGAAGCCTGAGAGGAATCGAAGCCAAGAGAAGTACGAGGGAGCGCTGGCCAGGTTTAAATAGATCCCGGAGAACATGATCCCGATGAGGTCGAAGGGAACGGAGATAAGAGCCGCTGTTTCCAACTTGTCAAATACGGCGGAGAGGAAGGAACCTGAAACGCGAAATAGTTGGTGTTACTCTAAATGGTAACTACTAGTTACTGCAAATTTTATTTTATCAAATGAGAGCAGAAGTTGTTTAGGTCAATCTAGTAGTAAATTGTACTATTCATTCACTGCAGCCTAAAGACAACCTCGTGAGGGCTGTCAAATTAATGCTACTTTTTGTGCTGTAGGTACTTTATTTTTACTTCATTAAATTAGACGAGGTTATTTGCTAAATACAGGATGGCTAAATTGTGCGACAGTGTAAAAAAGGTAGGTTATAAAATAATGTTAGATTTTCTACTTCCAATAATACATAAATGTTAAGGGATAATTTTGCTTACCTTCTTGAATTAATTTGAGGGCTGTGCAGGGTACTATGGGGTGAGGTTACTGAGGTTTGTAAGGAAAAGCTTTTTGCTGGATTGTACCATTTTATTTATAAAACATACAAACATGTTATTTATAATGGATGGCAGTTAATAAAGGCACATCTAAATTAATAGGTAAGTATGTGCAAAAGTGCCACGGGACAATTATCATTTTACAATGTGGGCTTTAAGTTACCTACACTTTAAATTACATACAAAACATTTTGTCATTACTACAAATTCGAGATTGGTCCCTAATATTATATAACACCTTAACATGCAGATAAAACTAAATTTATTCTGAACCCATAAAACGAACTATAAACTCAAGCTGATACCCGTAAGATCTGGTAACACGATAACAAAGAAATTATCAATATCTTTTGTGCTCACTTGGAGGAATAATAATTGATTCTGTACCTCATCTTATTTACTTCCTACGAATGTAAAATGCAATAGATAAAATAATACACAGGACTGCAGTTAGAGAACACTATAACGCTTTTAATTTATACTCAAAAAAGAAAAAGAATGAGGCATTATTAAAAATAAACTTTATTATTGAGATTTTAGAATATTAATATGACATGCAGACAAATGTCATAAGCATAACATTTAATTTAACAATATTGGTGATCAAATATTCTTTTCAATTAATCATGATCATCGCCAATGTTTTGAAAGGACCAGCGCAACATTACAAAATTTTGACACCAAAATTTTGCTTTGAGTCCACTTTCAAATATATTTCAGATCTATTTACCTTACTCATCAACCTACTAATTTAAGATTAGTAAACCGGAGTACCCCTACTTCTTTTTATGACCATAATGAACGAAATAAAATGGTACGCAGTGTACATGAGAGCCAAACACGCGCAATTCCTCCAAAAGTGTTCTTCGACGTAGCCGAATCTATTGAGGACTTCTGGGCCTGTTCTAATACATGGCACACCCGGTATGACAATACATTTGATGGACGTGATGGAGTCCCATTGTAGAATAGAGATGGATTCTACTCCGTAGTAGAAAGCAGAGATATAACGCAGCCAGGAGAAATAAGGGGAAACGCTGGAGAGATTGATGTAGATCCCGGAGAACATGGTACCGATTAAGTCTAACGGAATGGCTACTAAAGCAGCAGTTTCCATTCTGTCGAACACTGATGATAGGAAGGAGCCTGAAATTTTGAGAATTTTAGCCAATTAGGAAAGAGAACATAGGTTTTTCATTTTGCTTTCGATATAGTGTATAAATAGGGTTTTTTTAAATGCTAATATAATTAGAATGGGATATTTTTTGCCCTAAAATTATACAAAAGCATAGGCCAATAGCTGGACGTTGACGTAGTTTGCATTCTAAGTACTAGATAAAAGAGTGATCAACGTTATGATTTCCCTGAATATTTTTTTTATTTCGTAATATTAGCAAATTATTAAAGCAAATGTCAGTCTCACCATATGCGTTGGCGTAGTTAGCACACAAGATGCACACGAAAGTGAATCCGAGCCAACCGTAGAAGCCGCCATGTAGTCCTGCTACTCCAAATACCAGTGATGCGAATAGCGTCGGTTCAATTACGGCTCGTGGTATCTATGGGACATTGAATGACATTATTAAATGTTTAATGACGATCGCCGAGGTGTTTAATAGGATAATTACGATAGATATCGCAATGGTTCAAATGGTTGAGAAGTCAGCTATTACAATTGAGGTCGCATTATCGCCCTTCACGCTACGAACGACTGTGTGCATGGACATTATCGGCATAATAGAAAATCTGTCTAGGTTTTTCTATCTATGTAAGGTATTTAGGAAACGTAACAAGTAATGTTTATCCAATTTCTTGCACCTATTATAGCACAAGCTATTTTCAGCTTTTGGCTAGATGACGTTGAGGAAATTTTGTCCAAGGATTAGACTGTTCTTTGAATTGTAAATTTATTTTCAGGTTTAGGCTATTGATGCTTGATTACACACGATTGACAACGTAAATAAATATAATATTATAGTAAGTAACTTTAGTTTCGTCACGGTCCTGGCCAGTAGAATCAATTTACACCGGAGGTAGAGTCCCATTAGGTTTATCTTTATTATCATGTAGCGAATAAGTTATCGAAAGTATACTGGTTTAAACTATTATGATTTACTACATTTCGTCCATTCATAAAAGTTTTAAATACGTCTAGACGAATAAAGATTGATTTATTTCTTTATTGTTCGCCGACTTTAGGTCTTGATGGTTAGTGGTCATAGGAGAAAACTGGTTCTATTTGCATATTGCATTAATTCAATCATTGATAGATACGGACGATTCATAAGTGGCTTAAGTAATCTAACCCGAATAAGGATTATATTGATATGGTTTTTTAAATATTTCAAAAAAGGTTAGGATCTAGACGATCCTAGGGAAAAAAATGATTTCATTGTATAAAAAATAGAATATTCCCGCCAACTAATGCCACATGATCGTTAAGTGGCAGTGTAGTGCCAAGCGAGCACGAGAAGCCATACTTTCGATTTGACCACAAAGCATAAGTACAAGATTTATAACTGTTTCGTGTGCATGGTGCACAGTTAATTCTTTGAAAGTTCTAATGTTTAAGGTAGCTGCGACTTCGGTTACGGGAGAATCAAATTCTCTTATTACAAATTCTGTGTTCTTACCCAAAATATCATCTTCGACAAATAATACGGTAATGGTGCGTAAAGTCCGCTGGCAGTTTCTCTCAGCAGAATGGGCACTTCGCTGGGAAAGGTGATGAACACGGCGTAAATGAAGAGGAAGATGGTCTCGGTGATGGTGAGGTACAGCAGACCCTCGACGTTCTGGATGTCTCGCTGGTCCAGTTCATCGAAGTGGCCCATGTATGGGATGGATATTATTAACCCTACGAACTGTTGGAAAAAATGTGACTATAAATGGTAGACAAAGGAAGGAAGTAGTAATTCAGTAAAAGGTGATAATGTTATTTAGACTGACTTTGCTTTAAAATTGATCTATGAAAACTATTTAAAACATTTTGGGGTAGATTTAGATGTTATGTTGTGGCCAATACCAATGTAGAGAATCTGTCCAGATTAATAGAAACACTAAACTTACCATAAACAGCACAAATTCTGCTATCCATATACTGCTGTTGTGTTTTATAGTCAGTATATTTCGCCACATTAGCCAATAGAATTGGACGAAATAGTTTACTTTGACTCTGTAACAAAAACAATTTTCAGCACCACCTGTACTCGGAAATACAAATAGTTACCTACATAGTTTTGTATATAAATTATACTTACAGAGTTAAGTATCGTTCGAAGAGTTCATTCTGTAACAAGATATATATCCTAATTTAAAAACAATTTAAAGCATTCCCTTTTTATTTATCTTCATTTAACTTTTTTATTTAAACTTCTTATATTATGGAAATTAGTTTGATGTTTCGTGGGATACTTTAATATAATCTATAATTCTCTTGTGAAGTTATTTATGAGAAACTTGATTTCTCATAAATAACTTCACAAGAGTGTTGTAACTTTAAAATTATTTGAGAATCATTTTAAGCTGAAATTATGTTTTGGTATAGAGACTGTGCAACTTTCATCGGTACATACCTCATTCCCCGCAGTTCCATTGAAGTATTCCGTTTCATCCTTCACATCTCCCACCCTATTATCAATTTCAGCAGCTATCTCCGATCTCTGGTATTCATCGCAAATCTTCCGGATCCTCTCCCGACTCTCAAACTCTTTGTCGACTTCGACACCGAGAAGAGACACATAGTAATCCGCAGCGTTGAACCCTACTGGGCATTTGTAGTTCATTCTGAAGCATAAAGTTGTTATTAAAATGGGACACTGATAATCTTCGTCCGTTTCGCCTTCTCTATAAGTTTATTATATAGCTGCCGCGGTGATCGATGTGATTTTTGTTATTGAGATAGTTCGTAAGCTGGAAAGTGACATACTAAACTTCCACGATAATTCCGACAATTTTTTGAATTGATAATAATGTCCTTAGTGCGCGTGGATTAAACTGCAAGTAGAAGACTAGAAAATAATATTTACGTCTGTTATTTTTGTATCTTTTAATACAATAGCAACTTAAATTATAAATAAAAAATATAAAAAAACTCACGATGCAAAAAAATTCTCAGCCTGCTCAATCGTCCCGTGGAAGGCAGTTCTCCCATTGGCCATCAGCACGACCTGGTGGAACAGTTCGAAGACACCAGACGCTGGTTGGTGGACGGAGCAGATGACCAGCTTCCCGCCAATGGCCAGCTTCCGAAGGCGGGAGACCACGGCGGCCGCTGCCCAGCTGTCCAGGCCAGTGGTCGGCTCGTCGCAGAATAAGATCGGTGGGTCGTTCAGGAGCTATTGTAGAGACATTGACAGTTTTCATTTCTTTCTGATTGTCTAATCGTGTAATAAAATTGTATTTTTTATGTTTTTTAATACTTTTCATATTTCGATATAATTGTTTGTACTGTTTTTAGCTGTATCTTATAGTACGTTATGTAATTTTTCTTTATGAGTTGACCAAATTCTTGATATTGGCTTCGATTTATCAAAATATAAACGGGAAGCCTTTTGGCAGACTTCGCCCTTATTTTTGAGCTGTGGCAGATGTTGCGTAAGATATAGAAAAGTTCCAGATTTTGGCAGATTTCAAGAGATCACAGAAAAGTTGGTTCTTCGTTAAAAAACTATGATTGAGTCTCGTTTTGCTCATTTGGTGTACCTAAAAAAAAAGCTATAGCAAAAAACTTTAGGCTTTTTCATGTTTCCTTTTTCGTCAATCGTTAGTTTTAAATGAAATGAAGTAGGGCAACCCTATTATTGATAAACGTGCCTGTCACCTATGTTTTATCGTCATTACCTGAACAGCGAGAGAGACTCTCTTCCTTTCCCCTCCAGACAGCGACTTCAGTTTCGTCCGCGTGCAATTAGACACCCCCAGTTCTCCGAGCAGCTGCTGCACTCTTCTCGCTCTGATCACCTTCGTTGCTCGTTTGTCCATCATCAACCTCGCCTAGGGTGGAAAAAATTAAACCGCATATTGAACAATATATTTGCAGAAATGTATAAAGATAAACGCAAATGAAGGTGGACCCAAAGATTTTAATAGATGGACCATGGGCGAATATACTGACGCAATTCAGATTAACGAACTTATGGCTAAAGGAGATCAGATCAGTCGAGAAAGTCGAGAACTAATAAATAATGACGTTCCTGACACCAAAAAATATTATTTCATATGTATTTTTAAACAAACATTTCTAAACTGTATTTTTCTAGATCTCCTTGACGCAGTGTAGCCATTTTTGGATAGTATCAACTATTTGCATTCTATGGCAGAGATCGTCGCAAAGTTCTTATAGATTTTTAAATAACGCCTAAGCGGCTGAACGGATTTAGTTTGGCGCACGAGTTGATAACCCGGATTAGGACATAGGCTATAAAATTCCTACGGGAAACGTCTTATTCCCGCGGGATAATTAAAAAAGATTACGCGCGGTTGAAACCGCGGGCGGAAAGCTAGTGATAAGTACATAAAGAAGCAATAGATTTATTTAATTTTTTACTTCCATAAATCGTCTTTTATTGATCAAAGTTACATTCTGCGTAAACTTATTTGTACTATTGCTATCAACAAATTGTAGCTATAATAAAACAATTAATAAATGTCTATTAGTTAGAGTTTTAGCGAAATACCGTGACTTTTTATGTTTTTCATAATAAAAGATCTTGAGTATTTACATGTTTACGACTTCCATTATATTTGATGCGATTGATTGGCGGACCTAATGTTTTTGGCTGGCGTAAGTGGACTTTTTATTATAATGTCTTTATTACCGATAGTAAAACTTTATATTTGAACAAGCTTCGATGTGTCTATTTTTTGTAACTAGTTTTATTTCCTAGGTGTATTTTTTAGGTTGTTAATTAAACTCCTTTTTTTATAATATTGATTTCCTTGCTTTTACAAGTGATTATCGAAATGGCCATCATAGCGTGCCGCTAGTATAATTAGGAGTAATATACAGGCCAGGGTACCCGGCGATGGGTCGGTCAATCGCCACACAGCGGAAAGCGGGTACCGGCTCCTCTCTCTTCGGGTGTGAAGGGAGACCGAGGAAGTACCCACTAGGTTGTGATGACGAGTAGTCTCGAGTCTGACGCACGCCCGCAGGTCTCACCTGTATGTTGGAGTTCTTAGCCTAAATGCATTCTAGTAATAGAGAAACGCAAACAAGTTTATTTTATTTCAATTCCTCTTATGAAGATATAAAAATCTTATACCACCAAAAAGAACTTAATGACTAACCGTGTTTGGCGCTTAATAACGCTTCTATACTAATATTGTATTAAAATATACTGGAATAAATAAACAAAAGAGCAACGACATAATTATGAATTTTAAATAAGTTATTTGATTAAGTATCATTTTATAATATCCATTTTATTAGTATCTTGTTTTAAATTAAATATCTGCATTAAAAGTGTCAGATAACGTCAAAATAAATTAATATTATGACTTCGACTTTTGATAAAATTTAAAAGCAATCTCACAGTTTATGAATAAGGAATGGCTTAACTTAAAGGTAATATTTGTGATTCATTATATGCTAATAAATAGTAGGTATCCATCCATTCTACGATAAAAGCTGTTTTGTTATTTTAAGTAGTAGCGATTACTGAATCGGTTGTAAATTAAGTGTTTTAATAATAAAATGGTGTTATTAATTAAAATATAATAATTTGCACCTTATTACTAAACTTAGCAGTAAAACAGACGGAACATACATATTTTAAGGCCATGCGTATACGAAAATAGAAAAAATAATTCTGTATTCGTAACTAATTAAGAAAGAATGAAAAAAAATCTTTTTTCGTAAATGGTTACATAAATGGAAAAAAAATTAAGGTTCATACACTAGTAAAAAAGAAATCCTATTAATTTGTATTTCCAAAGTGACGTATATTTTATTAAGAAGCGAGAAAGAGTCAATTAAAAATATGTAGGTAGAATTTTAACACAAAATATTACTTCTACCCTACTCTACGAATTAGACACATAGTCATGTCTATTCAGTTGAGTTCATTGAGTGCGGTTGTTATGTTGTTATCAGTGAATAAATTATTTTCTACCCAGCTATAGTGAAATCTTGCGATTAACCATCTACGCAGAATATAGTGCACAAGTGAATGCGCAGCCGCAAAATTACTATTTCCTCACTTGGTGCTCTCGAAAGAAGTCGAGGTAAGTGAAATAACATTTCCTCTCAAAAAAGCCTCAAAATGAGGTATCAATAAAATTGATAACTACTTACATTGATTGCGAAAGGGTTCCAACAATGGTTTTTCCTATGGACTTTTCGTCTGCAGAACATTAGTTTTAATACATTTCGGCGTGAGAACCTTTTACCGAAGAACGATTCGTAATGTTTTTACGTGGTTTTTACTACGGAATCTTTGGCCTAAAATTAAAACAAATATGGAATAAACGCCTCACCATACGACGTTTCTATCCTCTTTTTTTCATTCGTGGATACAACATTCATCCGAGCCATTTTGCTCCTATCACACATCAAGGCCTTTATCGTTAATCGAATCATCGTTACCAATGTTGGGTAAATGAAAAAAAAAATGAAAATGAAAAAAATACTTTATTACATAAAGAGTTTACAGATTTGTGTAGAAACATCTCTTTTAAGTTATTATACAATACTTGTGTTAGAGATGCTTCGCTCATAACCTTTGCGTGTCTTTACACATTATGTTAAAGTGATTTAGTGCTGACAGTAATATAAAAAAGAAAACAAAAAACGTATTTCTATGGACATTGATTTCAACGAATGAGGGTATATCTGTGTGTGCTTCGTGTGTGTGTGTGTGTGTGTGTGTGTCGTGTGTGTGTGTGGCTCTATGGGTTACTAAGAAATGAAGAGTGAAATTTTAATTTCAATTCGCAATATGTATACTTTACTGGTATCGTTGTAATTATTACTTGTTTGGAATTTCATTACTCTTGCATGTCCCTATATTTTATAACATTTATTTACAAAAAATATTTAAAATGACAGCGATTTGGAAAGGAGTGAGGTTCATTCCCGTTCGTCCCACCAACCTTCGCCCCACCAGTGGGACGAACGGGAATTGAATAAAATATTTAATTTTTATTCCCGTTCGTCCCACCAGCAAGTTCAGTGGGACGAACGGGAAGTGAAAATAAGCATTCCCGTTCGTCCTACCAAATGTAATGGAAACAATTTGGTTCATAATTTCACTATACTACCTGCGGGAAAATATTATAATAAGGAAACTGAAAATTATGTACGCCTATTCCACCACTTTAAAGTGCGACCACTACGATCTGTACAACCTACCACCACCACAGAAGAAGTAAAAAACGGCTTCGACCAAACATGGAACATAATATTGAAATGCGTGCACTTAGATTTCTTAACTAAAATACATATAATATATCTTAGTATACTTTAACCATCCTTACCATAAACTCCATATGCTCAGAGACTGTAAGGTCCTCAATAGCCAGATCCTCCTGGGGCACGAACCCGGATATCCTGGATATGAGGTCGGCGCCCGCCAGCCGTCCGTTCAGCATGAGGTAGCCCGTCATGGCACTCTTGTCTCGTCGACTGATCGCAGCCAGCAGTGTGGTCTTGCCAGCACCACTAATGTAAAGATAAATGTTGTTAAATTGTGAACGTTTCGCTAGGTTTTGTTTAAAATCAAGAGCCCTGCCTTATTAGCAGTTTTGCCAAGTGAACTACTGAACACTTCAAATTATGCTGAAACTGTGTAAAAAATATGCCAGAAATATGCTAACTTTCTCATTAAAATTCCAAAAAATGCCAACCCTAATTTTAAGTGTATTAGGAAATAAAATCAGATTAGGCACGACTGGCTAGCTACCATCGGCGAATTCTGCCGCCATAATAGCTATGGCTGTGATCTGGCAGTCTATCTAGATTCAAAAATACTATGCTTACGTTTTGATGAAGAAGAAGAAATATTATTTTAAAGTTTTATCCAAGAACCCGATAAAACAAGAAATCATGGCACTCCAGCCACTAGACAAGAGGCGTTAATTAAATGGTACTTTTTAACATAAATAAGACATTCTGATAAAACATTTTGTAACCTGATATAAAATTACAACCATTTATGTATTATTGACACGACTCCGTGGATTTTATAGGCAAAACATCAATACTTGCTCGCTACAGGTCTATAAACTAATGACGACGATTACGAATTATATCTATATATTATGTACATTATAATAAACGACAGATCCACCAACCCGCACTAGGCCAGCGTGGTGGAGTATGGCCCACACTATCTGTGTTCCAGCCAATCCTTGGTTCCAGCATTGTGAACGTATAAGGCTTGTGATGATCAAACGACAGATCAAAGATGGTAAATTAGACCTAAGCACAGATCAAGCCCCACTCGAAGGAAGATCTTCAACCGCTGCTAAAAAAGTTTCTCGTAATTTATTTGTGAGATATTTTATTTTTCAAAATTATTGTCAAAAGAAACAGAAACATTGATATCTGATCTAAAAAAAACGAGTAACTTATCTAACGTGAAACTGTCCCTGTTAAAATTAACAGCACCGGCTCGTCCCAATCGGGTATGAAGGGGAACGGGGGCGTTTAGTGGGTAGTGGACGCTTTAGTCTCGAGTCCCACACACGGCTGCAGGTCTACTTAGCCAGCAGTTATGGTGCATAAACGCATTCTCCTCCGAAAAAAAATTACGCTTGAAATTAACAGCTGTTATGTCAGAATAGACTTTTCAATGGGCAGCTCATTGAGTGATGCTTGCTACTGAAGTATCCCTTAGAGGTTCACGTTTCTGTCTACCAAACCCAGTTAATAGTATAAAATATTTAGTCTTATGCTAGTCCCAATTAAAAGCCATATTGTATGTATCTATTGCAATAAATAATAGATTATAGATACTTCTAAGAGGCTATTTAACTGTCTTGTAAATGATAACACTAATGGGCTTTTGTTGATATCTAATCCTGCCAACTGTTGATGTATTATAATTTACGATCGAGGTATGCTCTTGAGTCAGCTTACGGCACATGCTTGTAAAAACAGCGTGTGGCATTTAATATACGTCGAACAAGATTAGATAATAAAATTTAACATTCTCATGAAATATTGGATTATAGTGGCTGTTAATTAGCATAATTCAGAAATAACATTTGACAGTAAATTTGTAAATATTATAAGCACTAGAATTATATTATTTGTTTATCTGAGAGCTAATTCATAGTAGCTATGCTTGCGGTTCTGTTTACAAAGAAATAAAAGCTGAATCATTATTTTTATTCTAATATAAAAAACTCAAGGGTGACTGACTGACATATAGATAGACACAGCCTAAACCACTGGACGGATCGGGCTGAAATTTGGCATGCAGGTAGATGTTATGACGTATGCATCCGCTAAGAAAGGATGTTGATCAATTCCCACGGGAATGGGAACCACGCAGGTGAAACCGCGGGCGCCCGCTAGTTTTCATATAAATAATGAGAAGCCGAACTCGACTCCCAAAATCAGCTTAAATCAGCTCGCGTACTGCCAAATTAGAATTTATAGCAGAATAATCCAAAAATTTATTTATTAAGGCAATCCAAAAATATCTGGAAATCTGAAGAATATTCTTCTTAAACTTATGGGCAAACTCGATCTATTCGACGATAATTTTCTTGTCGTGTATAATAAGATACTATATTTTTTCTCCTGTGATCTAATACCAACAAATAATAGCGGTTATAAAATCAATTAGGTATAAATCTTGATCATTATGACAGGTTCTGTTGCGAGACGAAAACAAGACGTGATGAGGTATTAAATTGCAAGCGTATATTTTATACAAGTATAAATACAAGTACTGTCTTTTTTTTATATTGAGGTGTTGTAAAACGACTCTATTATTACAATAATATGTAATAGTTTAAGCCGAATCCTGCTGCTATGAAACTTTCAATTTCTAAGCATTTATGGATGTAACTAAAAAAATCACTACAGAAAATCCCAAAATCCCCAAACACGGGATTTAAACTTTTATTTCTTCCTAAAACTACAAAGCCAGCGAAGTGGAATTGTATTTTATTATTTAATATTGAATACCTACAGTAATATTTTACCAGTTCACATAATCGTCTATTTCGGCACTCACTCAGTTTATTATGTTGTAAGAATTTTTTAAGCCGTTTCTAAGAAGTACGATAAACATTTTTGCTACGGTTCACATATTTTCTTTCGCTAATGGATTCCGTGGTATGCAAAAGATGTTACTAACTCATAAATTGCAAATTTCCGTGCATTTAGTTATAAAAAGGAAATTCGTGACGACCCAGTTATTGTAACCGCACTTTACTTGTACGAGTACAAGTAATTATTATTATGTCCTCTTAGCCAAGTTTTGGCTACGACAGGAAACCATTTTACGAATATTACGATCAACCAATCAAGTATATTAGGGCATAAGTAATGGGCATGCTCACGTGCACTCTCTATTCCCTCGGTCTCATAGCATGGGACAGTTCAGACTTCGCCGACCAAAGAGAGACTAGGCGCAAGACCAATTACCAACTTCCAGACTCTCTTGTGCTATGATAGGATAATTTTTAATATTGCAAGAGTTTTGCCAGTCGCTATGGGATACGACGTAGCATAGAAGATGGTAGGAGTGGAATAATTGAGAAATTATGGAGAACATGAAATTGAATTATTATGTAGTATGTAGGATGAATATAAACAGATGTTATGGAGTTTCAGAAAGTTAGGTATAGTAAGGCTAAGAGTTATTGTAAGTTTTAAGGGTATTTACAATGTATTTGCAGTAATTATCAAAATATATTATAGTTTCTTGCTTAAGTAAACTCTGGAAATACCAAGCCAGGGACAAAAAAAAAAGAACTTCCAGACTCCGGACTGTGACTGAGTATTTTCCGAACAGAAAAACCCGATCACAAATGTTTGGTCTAACGTGGGATTTTATCCCAGAACCTCTGATACGACAGGTATATCAACACATTATATCTAAATATATCTATCTGGACATTATTCACACAGCACCCTAACTAAGTATTAGATTACTTATATACTTTTTTTTGTAAATACATACATATTATACAAAGAAACACCCAGACCGATACAAACAGACGTGTTCATGCACACAAATGTTTGTACCGTGCGGGGATCGAACCCGCGACCTCTGGTGTAATAAACTTCTCGACCATTACACCAAATGGCTCGTCAAACATTGAGCTAAGTTTTCGATGAAGTGACCCTTTAAAAAGTTTACCAAAATAGTTTGATTATTTTTTGTGTGAAATAACAAGATTGATTATCTTACCTTGATCCCATAAGAGCTACCAAGTTTCCAGAAGATACGACTCCGCTCACTAGAACAAAAAATATATATTAAATATATAGTTTCTATACAATTACAAAACCAAATATTGAAACTACGCTTCACTACAATCCGTTCTTCAGAACAAACGGACAGAATGACAAATTGTTTTATAATTACTCTTTGCTCTAAATGTAAATCTAACTACTTTGATTAATTCATTATTCACTTATTTTATAGGTACAATTTTTATCTACAAGCTACTGCCCGCGACTTTGCCCGTTTGGACTTCTATTTCTGCTATTAACGAGTCAACGTTTACACAAAAAAGGTCGCGGGTTCCATCCTCCCACGGTGCATTTTTGAGCATGAACTTGAACATGTCTGTTTTGTATCAGTCTGGGTGTTTCTATTTAATTTTTATCAATAGTAAAATAGATTCAGGCTAGATGGCACTGTGTGAATAACATCGCAGGATTTATTTATAATACGGTCTATTATTTTATGTTATCCCACGGGAACAGAGTTTATCACTTAGCTTTAGCAGCTTTTTTTGCCAAGTCTAATGTCTGCACGAAAATTCATCAAAACCGGTTATAACGTTACAGACAAACAGACAAGAGTTGTTTTTGGATTCATAATATTAGTAGCGATCTACACTGTTCTATTTTAAAAACACATTTTATTACTACTGGTATTGTCGGTACCGTAGTCTATTTATAATAAATAATAAATAAATATCTCTGGACATTATTCACACAGCGCCATCTAGCCCCAAACTAAGCATTAGCTTGTGCTATGGGTGCCAGACAACGGATAAACATTACTTATATACTTTTTTTTTGTAAATACATACATATTATACATAGAAACACCCAGACCGATACAAACAGACATGTTCATGCACACAAATGTTTGTACCGTGCGGGAATCGAACCCGCGACCTCTGGTGTAATAGCCGACTTCTCGACCATTACACCAAATGGCTCGTCTATTTAAAAAAAATATTTCAATATTTATATGAACCAATCTATTAGTGAGATAGTTTACGAGGTACGTTTTAATTTAGGAAAATAACCAAGCATGCATAATTAATTAGAAACTTGTCCAACCGCATTTTACTTGAATACCAGATGCGGCGGTAGAGTTACGAAAGAGCCCTTTTATGAATTCCATAGTAATTAATTAATCTACTTATAGGCTAGATACAGATTGAATAAAAAATCTTATCATAATAATATAAATATTAATACAAAGATTACCCAATGTTACCCCATGTCACCCGGGGATAGTGTAGCTTTCCAACAGTGAAAGCATTTTCCAAATCGGTTCAGTAGTTTCGGAGCAATTCAATACAAACAAACAATCTTTATATAGACTCAAATATTAGCATAGATATAAAATAGTACAACATCAAAAATACCGTTATTCGAAATAGGTCAAGGCACTTGAAATGCGTCAAAATCTTTTGATAATACAATACTTTTATAAGTTAACCTATTTATTTTGTTGTGGCACAGAGGAAAAACGGTAACTTATTACTTTAGATAATATTGGTAAAGAAGACAAACCAGTTTTAAGATGCAAAGGAATAAGTAAAATGTTGTGCAAAAGAAACAATACCTAAAATAAAACAAATGATAAGTTATTATTTCGAACATCAATGCCACTTTTTAGAATAGCTCAGTGAGACCTAAATCACTAGAAATAGTTTGTAAGAAAATGGCCTTCATATTTTTTACATAACACCAGTTAAAACTACCATACTTCTCGTTGTTATAGTACGCGAATATATTTGACAATGATGACAGCTAGATATATATAGTTATTTCGGTTTAATTTTTTACTCCTCATGCGGCTAATGCACTTTTACAATAGGTACGGTAGGTACGTTAGTACAGTCAAAAGCACGTCAGACGTAACACTTTGGACTTTGTACCGCTCTTATGTCGGGGGCATAAGTGCTATTATCGAACAGCAAGTGTTAACTGTGATGTGCTGTTGACCGTACATATCTACTATTAAGTATTCTGGGCTTAAAGCTTAAAAACCCATTTACCTCCCAAATCCCGGATTTTGTTTCTATGAAAGATAATTTTATAGTACGGTCAACAGCACATCACGGTAAACACTTGCAGTTCGATAATAGCACTTATGCCCCCGAAATAAGAGCGGTACAAAGTCCAAACTGTTACGTCTGACGTGCTTTTGACTGTACATCTGTGTAAATTTTGATCTGTTTTCAAGTTTCAAGGTAGATTTTACAATTTTGATCCTCTGGTCGGGATGCGCATACAACTTTGTGTACTAAAATCTTTTGATATAAAAATAAAGTTCTATTCTATTCTATTCTATAACTACCCCCCCCCCCCCCCCCAAGTCATTACGACCACTTAACAACTGCACTGTGACTGAATATGGCTACAAGCTGTTATAATATAAACTATACTAATATTATAAAGAGGAAAGATTTGATTGTTTGTTTGTTTGTATTGAATAGGCTTAGAAACTACTTCTTCTTCTTTTCGTGTCGATAGAAACTACTGAACCGATTTGAATAAATTCTTTCACTGTTGGAATGCTACACTATCCCCGGGTGACATAGTTATAGGGTACTTTTGATCCCGAAAATGTGGGGAGCAAGGATATTTGAAAAAAGAAATTACTCGCAGGTGAAACCGTGGAGGCAACCGCTAGTTAAACATACTCTGGCAACATTTGTCTATTTTGAAACGAACTTTAAGCGTGGCCCATCAAGAGAAGCAACTTGACAGCCTTGTTCGCAAGCAATCATGTTAATTATGGAAATCATTTCAGACGCCGTGAGATCGTATAGATTATTATGTAATTAATACCATTAATAGTTGTGATTGACATGTGTCGATACCTATCTAAGTCAAGAATCTCTATTTCTCACAGGCATTTACATTTTTTATTTACTTGTATTAAAGCTTAACAAATTAGTTTTGGAATTTATGAGAGCTATACATAAAAATTGAATAACAACCTTTTTTTTATACTAGATCAGTTGGCAGACAGGCGCGCAGCCCGATGGTAAGCGGCCACTGCGGCCTATTCCATTGAGGGACACTTCACCTGGAAGCGTCGCTTAATATGCTGCCAGACTTTAGGCTTATCTAATTTTCGAGCCTTTGATTTCAAGTGTACTGGCTCCCACATTGATACTACCGGAACACAGCCAGAGCTGTTATGGCGGCAGATTCCACCCGTGGAGGTGTAAGCTTGCCAGTCGGATTCTGAAAAGAACAGACCCAACCTCAGGCGGGAATCGAACCCACGACCTCCGAGTTTTATTCCCGAGTGGCTTAGCCACTGTTACACGGAGGTGGTTAAAAAAAACTTAATTTAAGCCTTTGACTTGACTAGCTTGTAGTCAATGTGCCACTGGAATAATCAAATAATAGTTATTTGTTATACAAGAGTGCAAAGTTGCTTTTTAACCGCGTGTTCAATTTTGATGACCGAGCAAGCGAAGGAATCTAAAATTGAATCACGAGCGCAGCGAGTGATTCAAAATTAGAATCCTGAGCGTTAGCGAGGGAATCAAAAGAGCACGAGGTGAAAAATCTTTGCACTCGAGTGCAACACGTAACTTTTCATTCCACCTCAGCGAGGAAATGACTACTTAAATGCAAAAAAAAGCTCATTTGCGCATTATTAACAGTTTCAGTCAATTCTGTTGGCGTCAAACAATCTTCCTCGTCCCTGGAATCACTCATTTTAGTTTTTTCACTTGTTTTCAAGTTTCTTGTTTTTATTATAAGGTTTAACAACGACGTGAAAAAATGCCGCGTAGAGAACCGCGTACAAAGCAAATTGAAAAAAGAACACCTAGGGATCTTCCGATACAATACAAGTAAATACGAGTATATACTCGATACTTTTTATTCGATACCAAGTACTTTTAGCATCGAATCAATCTTTCGATACTTACTCGGTATCGAAACAAAAGTAGTTGGTATCGAATCGAATCAAAACTGGCCATATTATTATCTTATTTAAAATTTCCGAACGCATCAGAGAGAACGAGAGCGACAGCTTTTTTCTTTCGCTCGGTTGGCGTTGGCGGTCGGGTCGGTTCGGTAAACCATCGGTAGACCGACAAACTTATCTGTTCCGGTGGCGTCGTCGCTACTGTCGTTTTAGTACTGTCAATAAATTTCGTTTTTGTATTGCAAAAACTGACATTTTACGTAGTTCCAATTTTGGCCACCGAAACAGATAAGTTTGTCGTTAGAGCGGACATATTGTGTGACGTGCCGCCATTTTATTTTGTTTTAAATTTGAGTTATTATTTTGTTTGTCAATTTACGTTGCGTCCAGTCAATGTCCAGTTGTTGTTTGCGAATTTAATTTAATATTGTAGTCATCTGTTCATTGTTCCAATTATCATGGCACCACCGAAGTCAATAATATGGACATATTTCACTAAAAGTAAAACCAATGAAAAATAGCTTTATTTTTTGCCCTCAATTATTAAATTTGATTTCATTAAAAAAATCTAAAAGTATCGATATGAGTAGGTATCGATACTTTAGGAGTATTTATATGAGTAGTATCGAAAGACTATTTGAGTACTACTCATATGAGTAGGTATCGATACTTTGGTGGTATCGGAACATCCCTAAGAACACCAAGAAGGTTCCGCAGGGTTGCCAACTCTAAAAATTGTTTATCCCTAAACCTAAGTCAAAACCCCCTAAAATCACCTCAATTACTTGAAAATCCCCCCAAAAATATTTAATAAAAATAATTACAATTAATTAATAAAAAATGTGCAGTAATATAATTTGTTTTTACTCTTCTATACTAATATTACAAAGAAGAAAAATATAATTGTCATTGTCATATTTGTCATAGACAACATGGTGGAATTCGTGTTTTATTTTTTATTCAACTCTGTACTCTTAATAACAAACAATCGCACTAGATGTCGCTAAGGCGATATACATGTATAAAAATGAACATGATTCGCTGGATTGGATTATCCCAAGGCTATGGAGACTATACTCACCTTTATTTTGCTGAATTTGGAATAAAAAATATATATATTTAAAGTTATAAAAGTCCCTAAAAATACCCCTAAAAATATAACACCCCTAAAAAATCCCATCTCACTTATTTACCCCCTAAATCTGGGTGGAAAACCCCTAAGTTGGCAACCGTAAGGTTCCGAGTCTGATTTTTAACAAATTAAAAAAAAGTTGTATGATAGAGGTAGCAGTAAATAAATAGGTTTAATGTTTTTTTAATTCACAAACTTAGTGCAACGATGTTCTAAATTCAATTTACTTTATCCTCTAGAGAATAAAAACGGCTTTTCCACTCAGATATTGAAGATTAAAAATACTCTTTCCGAGATGGTGGGATGAAAATGTAATTATGTAGCCTCCATTTAAAAATTGCCAGGGTGACCCTATTACCGGATCCGGAATGTTGCTAACTTCAGAAGAATTAACGAGAAATAAAATAATATTTTTTTTCAATTGCCATTTTGCCATTATGGTTTAATGGCATAAGCGCGCTGCGCCGTGTACCAGCACACTTCTTGAATGACTGCAATAACACACCAGCACTGTGAATTGTGTTAGCGCAATTGCACGGCGCAGCGCAACACATGTCTACTTGTGCCTCCATCCAGCGCTCAAAAAGGTGGGGACATCATAGTATGTACATATTGCACGATTCCAGCAGTCTGGGAGGAGTTAAGTATGCTAATATACCTATTGCTGACAGGTTTTCAGTATAAATTAACAGAGGTCCGCCCAAGTTTCGCATAAATGAAATTTTAAACATCAAAATTGCATTTTGTCTCGTGAATTCGCTTTTAATATCCTGATAACTACGAAATCATTATATTAAAAAAACACTAGCGATCAGTGCTGGCTTCATTCAAGACAGGGAATCACCTTTCCGGAAAATCAATGAAATTTGGGAAAAGTTAATTCAGTGGTAAAGAAAATCTCTATTTTTTTCAATACAGATAAAAGACCCATATAAACATTACGATATAACTAAATTTTATTATCGGGTTCAAATGCTATTAAGACCTTTTGGAATGGAGCGACAAATGACGTCATCAACTGCGCTCGTCAGTAACGTTAGCAACCAATAGCAACGCATAATAATATCTATGCATGTAATGTAAGTCATCACATCACTGTCGCGTAACGCAACTCCAAAAGGTGCTATCCTAATAGCATTTGAACCAGATAGTCTAAAACTTACCTCCATGTAGAACCTTAATCTCTTCATAAGTCGGCGATCGCCAGATACTGCTCTGTGTCTTCTTCTTCCTGTAGACCGAGAGGTCCTTCCAGGCCAGAGTGAGGTTCTCAGGGTACTCCCCGAGGCCGACCTCGTCATCGTCCCAGTTCACGATGGCTCCCGTCAGCACGTTGCGTGTCGGTAACTTCAGACTCAGCTCCTTCATGATGGGATCACGTCATTTGGTACTGCGGACAAAATTGTAAATTAATAATAATATCCTTCTAGCCCACGATCAACCAACTACGCAGGATATTATAGTGCACACACAAGTGAGTGCGCAAGCACAGATGCACCTTTTTCCCTCAGTCTCATAACACGGTGGAATAGCAGTCTGGTACGACCGAACAGAGATCAGGCGCAGACCAACGGCTTAGCGGGCAATGATGTATTAGCTACTTAGGTATCGGCGAGTTTACCTGTCGTATTTCTTGTTGGTACTTCTCGACAGATCCTCATTACCTATAGCTCTATTATTTTAAAGGCGGGCTACGCACCTTCAAGGCTTAGATGCAGATAGGTATTATGTTTTTGGGTGGTAAATATCTCTTACCGTCAGGTATAAACTGGATTAGATAAGACGTTAGCGTCACAAGCTAGCTTGTCTCCCACTTTTATATAAAAAATTGAACAACATTCCGACGCCGTTGGTAGAGTCATTCTGTGACGATTTACGATTCATTAAAAGTGCACCTTTGAATAATATTGTTATTACGATCTAAGCATATACTTCTCAAATTCAAAATGGTTAACAATTAATATTAGCTAGGGGCAAAAAGGCTTTTATATAAATCGTCCTGTTAAATTGGATACTTGCTGAATCTTATCTTAAATGCTTTTAAATAAAAAATAATTATTTAAGTGCAATATAAATAGTACACCGCTTGTGTTTCAATAAATATTAATTCTTTCATCGCAAGTTTTTTTATTTTTTATAAATTACTAGCGGGCGGCCGCGGTTTCACCCGCGTGGTTCCCGTTCCCGTGGGAATTGATCAAAATCCTTTTTTAGCGGATGCCTACGTT
This sequence comes from Mecyna flavalis, assembly GCA_949319885.1. Lineage (NCBI taxonomy): Eukaryota > Metazoa > Arthropoda > Insecta > Lepidoptera > Crambidae > Mecyna > Mecyna flavalis. Next base: position 18,607,020 of record OX439426.1, read on the forward strand.
ATAACACTACCTGCATGCCAAATTTCAGCCTGATTCGTCCAGTGGTTTGGACTGTGCGTTGATAGATATCTATGTCAGTCAGTCAGTCAGTCAGTCACCTTTGAGTTTTATATATATATATATAGATATAGATATAGACAATCTGGCACCTAAGAACCTTATAAATAAATCCTGAATTAATCTTATACACGCTAAAATGGTTTTGAAACATTACTTGAACCAATATTTTTTTAATTTTTTAACGTGGTACAAATGCTGTTGTAATTATCTTTAAGTGCTGCCTTTATGTATGCAAATTTTGTTTTAAGTGACAATCATTAATTACAGTAAATCAAGTCAATATAGCACCGGAATTGATCAATCAACATTAAAAAAATCTAATTTAAACGACTTTGAAGACGAAGACGCTTTTATTTGTATGGTCGCCTAATGATGTCCCAATTAGGATAAAATAGAAATCAGAAGTCCAGATCTGACCAAATACGGAAACAATAAATTCGTCAAGCATTCTTGCCTGATTGGATTTGAATAAATTTCATTAAATTTTGATAATTTTTTCGTAATTTTAAGACCATGTCTGTTACACTACTGAAAGATACGTTCGTGATCATTTTTCGTCACTTAACAATTATGTCCTCCTTTTTGAAAATTGACTAAACAGACAACATCTTAGTTATCTGTTTGGTAAATTTCACAAATGTTTATCACATAAATAAATCTTTATCTTGGGTGGGTTAAGAACCCACGATCCCTTGTGTATGCACCAGGCGGGCAGGGTCACTACCAAATGCGCTATCGGGCCGTTCGTTACCCAAGAATACTTTACCAATATTTACTTGCGTATACAAACTAGAGCAAGCTGCACTATCAAACTGTAATATGGCGATCTCAGGCCATGTCTCTGGTAACCCAGATCTACAACTTTGGAATTATTGGCAAAATAAGTCCGACCGAAAATCAAAACCGGTACTCTTCATGTTTTGGATTATCTTGTAAAAGAAGCAAATGAAAAAAATGAAAATGAAAATATTTATTTACCAACTTAATCTTTTCATTTTTTTTTCAAGGTAGCACTATACTGTATTTAATGATTTCTTCAAAGACGATGGTTACTCAGACTCTAAGTATAGACGAAGATTAGTCAGGCATTGTCCCATTCAAGTTGTGGTCTATATTCACGTGACACATCCCAGTCTCCTATATTGGAAGAGCTAGCCATATCTTCCGGTGGGCAACACTTCTATCAATTGACACAAATTGACGCTTTAGCCGGCCCAGATGGACGTATTATTGAGTATTCGGATAAGAAAGACAAAATGCATTGGATAGAGCGCTTTGGCTGTCATTAACTTCTTACTAAATGCATCACACTGGTAACAAAAATTGCACATTTTGTCTGACGATTATGTATATTTGTCTGTTCACTTTTACGCGTCTTAACCATTGAACCGACTTTGATGAAATTTGGTACAAACAACATAGACTAAACCTTAGGAAAGGTTTCTTTTTATCTCGGGATATGTCCTACTTGTATTACAAATGCGAAAGTCTGGATGTTTGGATGTTTGTTACTCAATCACGCCAAAACGGCTGAACGGATTTAGATGAAATTTGGCACACGTATAGTTTATAACCCGGATTAGGACATAGGCTATACAATTCCTACGGGAAACTTCTCATTCCCGCGGGATATTTGAAAAAAGAAATTACGCGCGGGTGTAACCGCGGGCGGAAAGTTAGTTGTCTATGATTGTTATTATAATAGATTAAAAAGTGTTTTAGTTTGTTCTTACTTTATGTCGCAACCGAGCAACGAATCGACGTGATTTTTAGGCGATGGGTCAATTGTACCATTGACTAGTACCATTGATGGTACAAGTGATACAACATTTTATCAATGGTACTACTTACCCGTCGTGTACCATTGACCAGAAAATCAAGGATGTTGCAAAATCGGCTTCACATATTGTATGTGTATTTTCTTCGATTTTTATTAACCATCAATGGTACTAGTCAATGGTACAACTGACCCATCGCCGATTTTTGGTATGGGGAAAATTTGGAAGCTGAAGAGTGACATGACATAAGCTTTTTATCCCGGAAAAATAACACATTCCTGAGGGATAAAGTCGTACCTATATAGTAGCCGCAGACAGAATGCTTAAGGAGACATAGATCGTACCTATTTGCGGCACCTGTTCCATAATGTTCCAATTTAGATAATGTTGTGATAATTTACGAATTAACCAACCATACAAGTGGTAAAGATATTAAATCAATATAAGACGAAGACGAGACTTGACGTAATTGAGACTAGACAAATAAGGCGTTGACCTCACTGGAAGCCTTATTAGGTCTGAAGTCCCAAAACTTTACGCTAGTTAACAGTCAGAAAAATGTTAACTAATAGCCAGATAACGGAATGTGTTGATGTCGATCAATGACTCGATAGCCAAAACCCAAAAAAGTGGAACTCTTTGCCGGCTCATGTATTTCCCCCTTCCTATAACATGGGTTCCTTTAAACGAAGCGTGAAGAAGCACCTTGCGGGCCAGTACCGCGATGCCAACGGATAGAACGCCTCGGTGTTTCGTCCGTTGTCATGGTTGTCATGGTAATTTGGGTTCCCCTTTTGCTTACCATCAGGCTATGTAGAGCCAATGTACTAAGCTACTATATAAAAAAAAAAACAGAAAATTCTTAGGTTTGAATACCGGGCTAGTCTGTTTAAGAAAGTTTTCGAAAATTGGTTTCGGGTCTGGGACATTTTAGAGATGCTCCCAAGCCTCCCAATGTTCAAAGTTTTATTTAGGTACTTGGGTCATGCCATGTCTTGCATCTTGCGATTGGTGAGAATTGTTCACAGGTATTGCTTTCAAAAAAAATCAGTCCGTCCGTTGCTTGGTTCCGTGCGACGTGAAAAAGAGCAAACAAAAACATTTATTATTCCAAATTAACTAAGAAATAAAAATCCTTGGATAAAAGTAGTCTTAATACTAAGTCTAATCCATGTCTGTTTTTTTCCTTAAATTCGTTTAAGTAGTTTCTTAGACTTAAAAACTTTACAGTTGTGTTTCTTTCGCATTTATAATAGTGTGAATATATGGAATAGATTTATTATAGGAAGATCGAAGACGATCGAAGGCTCGGTTCACGGGCTAGTGGCGTACGAATCGAATATTTGCGGCGAAGCGGGCGCACTTTCCCCGGCGCACAGCGGTGTCGGGTTGCGCTTGTCCTGTCTAGTTCAGCGGCTTTATAGACCGGTGCCTTCGATGTTACGTTAGCACTAACGGCAGTATTCATCACAAGCGTTCGTACCCGTAATAATTATGTACTATCTTCTTTCTCCGAGCGTTTTGTCCCGAACAAGGTGCTTGCACCACGATCTAAGATTTGGCAAGTCCAGTTTTTTTTTATTGCAATGTGTAACAAGACGAGCAGATCGTAAACCATCAGGTAAGCGCCACGTCTGCCCTTAGACAGTTCAGTGCCAAACAGTAACTAAGCAGTTACAATCTGGCACCGCCCTGCGCCTGCTACACCGAGACGACAGTTATAAGGTCTCATTTAGGTAATTTTACTAGCTTCAGTGCCCTTTCCCCAAAACACAGAAGTGCTTGACACACGTCTATTACACGGGAAAATATCTGGCACTACTATTTACATAATTACATTGCAGCGACTGATATCTGACCTCTTAATCCTCTTATACTAATGTTCTATCTAGTTACAAATTTAAAGGCAGAGGCACGGCTCACCTGATGGTAAGCGGCTCTTGCATTTAATAACAATTACAAAAATCATCTCAAATGCGACAGGCATTTCAACTAACTTCTCCATTAGATACTACAACAAAAGCCCCGTCGTATCAATTTCACTACAAAACCGAAATACAATAATGACAATCTCCAGTAATTAAATGCATCAATAAGTTCGTCTGGCAAAACTCAGCAGAAACAATAAAAAACCATTGAGGCAGACTTCAACAGGAAATATCGCTCAATGTAAATAATTACACTATTTACACTGGAGTTTATTATGAATCTTAACATGCATCTTTTCTGTTCTACGGCTTCTACCTTAAACTTGTAATATAATACTAGTATGTACAAACCATTTCTTTAATAGAAGCAAATTATATTGAAATGGCTGTATTTTTTATACTAAAAAAGTTATAGTAGTTAGATTTAACGTCATTGAGTAGCTCTCAAGTTAACGGCTCGCCTAATTAATGGTAAGCATCCGTCGCCAAAGGACGCTTGCAAGTTGCAACGCCAGAGGTATCCCTCACGCGTCGCCAACCCTATGAAAACCTTTTTACGCCCTTCAAGAACATCGATAAGTCTCTTAAGAAAAACTTCGGGCGGAAGATCAGTTTTTAGAAAATTCTTGTACGTAAAAGCAGGCACATTGATATTGTTGCTGCTTGCCAAATGTACCCCCAAGCCCTTTTATATACTACATCAGTAGGCAGACAAGCACGCAGCCCTCCTAATAGCAGACAACTGCGGCCTTTTTCATTGGAGGACTTTTAACCTAGAAGAGACGCTTAATTGTGCCACAATAGGCTATTACACACTTTTTTGAAAACTGGTTTAAATCAATCTTGAAGTTGTACTGAACCAGTAGAATTTTTATTTTTATTTTAAATAACCGAAAAATGCCATAAAATCTACTTTTTATTTATGATTTTGAAATTGCGCGCGGAAACAGTAGCCGCCATGCTGCTTCGACTTTTGACGTCAGTCCGTTAGTAAACAATACGATGTTGTTAGAGACCAAGTGAAAATATTTTCGAAAATAATGAGTTAAAACCCTTATCATTGGTGTCTTGTGCCTGGATGCAATAGATAAACGTTCACAAACATAATAACTTGACAATTTCTACAAATCTTCTCAAAGCACGACTGTGTTTACTAACGGAGTGACGTCACGTCGGAACCCATTATGGCGAACGGCGTTTTTGACATTTCAAAAACAGATTAAAAAATTCGATTTTAAAATTGGAAATATAAAATTAATAATGCATTTTTATGAATTAATATCAACGTTTCTCGTTTATATTATACGAAATCTATAATAAACATTCACTTTTATATTTTTTCTTGCATGGTGTAAAATACCGTATATTGTAGGCTCCTGAGTTATGATCTTAAATCGCATTTAATCGGATAAACAAGTTTTAACTTGTTTATCGGATTAAATACGATTACCCCGAAGGGGCCCAAACTCACGGCCAGGTACTCTATTTACTAAAAATACATGGCGTCTCTTAATATAATAAATCGGTATTTAATGCACGCATACGTCGAAAGGCTAGCTACTATTCTATTTATATAGGGTTGCCATCTCCTAACTTTGAAATCCAGGATCTCAAGGTAGAAATACCAGGACATTTCGATTGAAACCCAGCAGGACTATATGTAATTTTTATATGCACTGAAAACAAGGTAAAAAAAACAAGGCATTTTAAAACACATGTTCTTAAAAGGACTTTAAAAACCCAGGACGATGCTTAGAAACTATCCAGGACAGCCCAGGACAACCCGAAAAACAGGACATGTCCTGGGACAACAAAAAGGCATATGGTTGAGAAATATCTCTAAGCAGAGGCTCTACAAACACAGCTATGTAAGTAGTTGAATGCACGAGAGATTTAAGAAACTAGCATTCTTATCATTTACCACATTAAGAATACGCATGTTCTAATCATAGAAGGTACACTCTAGTGTATTAATTGTTGTAGAGGTTATGATAAGATAAAAAATATTAAGGTTTTAAAGACAAGTACACATTTAATTCACACTAACGGCATACTTTTACTATAGAAAAAAATAAAGAATTTGCCATCGTGATCGTAGGTTATCCGCGCGAAAATGCAGGTAGAGCTATGCTAAATATTTTATACAAAATATCCTGTGTACCAGAACGAGACTAATGGTACTAGTCAATGGTACAACTGACCCATCGCCAAATCTGTTATAAAATGTTGACCGTAAGTTCATAGTCCTCAAACATGAAGGCAGACTAATAAAGTGTAGTACTAGACAAAATCATCACTTTAAGCTAGAGTTTATAAAGCGTACAATTTACTAATCCATTGAAAAATATTTTACTGTTGGAAAGCTACAGTAGTTGGAGGTTCTTCCCGGGTGGCATTCTTTTGATCCCGGGAATGTGGGTGGAAGGGGAGATGATATTTGACAAAAGAAATTGCGCGCGGGTAAAAAGATAAAAATAACTGGATAAACTTGGTAAAAATTGAGTAATGGAAATTGTAAAAAATTTGGCGATTCAAAAGTGTTACTTTTGAGTTTCTTGCCGTTTCTTCTCGATAGATAACTACATTATTCCGAATCCGGTGGTAGTAGTGTGCTTACCGAGACACGGTGTGTAAACATCATTACTAAAAATGTAAGAGATTAAGAAGAGTTACTATTGATAGATATTCTGTTTTTTGTCGGTTCTGTTCTAAGATATCAACATTCTAAAGCTTCATCGGGTTCAACAAAAAATAATTCATTTTGCCAATACCTTTTAATAAACTTCAGTATAATGGTAACCACTTTCTCCGTAGGGCTTCGAAGCGAAGACTGACGGTATCTTGAGCATTTTTGTTTTAAATCATTAACTTAATTACCCCGGTGAAAGTAGGTGGACGTGATTTGGTTGGTAACTATAAAGGTGCGAGCCCTACTAGCGTTTATCCGGTTTTCAACTTTATGGTGCGCTTGTTTTTATACCCGTGCGGCTTAGCCACTGTTCCACGGAGGCGGTTAAAACCAGGTTAAAACGGTTAGCGAGAGACATATAGACCGACAAACTTATCTGTTCCGATGGCCAAAATTGGAACTACGTGAAATGCAATACAAAAACTATATTTAATGACAGTTCTATAAGGACAGTAGCGACGCCGCCACCGGAACAGATAAGTTTGTTGGAACAGATAAATTAGTGCAGGATAACTTTGAAAAGTGCACGATGCCAAATCCGCGGATGGAAGGCTAGTAATTTACTAATTTTTATTATAAAAACGTGGTGAAAATTACTACGGAGAAAATCAATAAATTGAGTAACAAGATGACTACTCATTAAATTCCGATTAACCGGTGTCAAGTATTTCATACAAAAGGGACACAAACTTGTTTGAATTAGAAATATTAGAATTACTCAGAAGAGATTAATTATTGCAAAACCTGAATTTAACTACTTGGACGATTCGGCAAAAAATCTGTTGCCTGTTCGGATCCGGTTGGTGTGATTTCTTTGTTTGAAGTTTGAACGAAAGAATCTTTCACCGAATTTGGGATTCATCGAGTTGGTTTAACCAACGATGCCTCACATACTTCTAATTACCTTACTCTCATAGCTCAGTGGCAATAAACTAATACGACTGGAGAGATCGGGAGAAGGACTAGCGTATCAACAGCAAAAATATTTTGAAATATTTTATAACTATTTAATCTGCATTCAGCTACGATTGTCTTTGGAAACTAAGCTTCAAATAAATTACAATAGGATCATGAGTTTTGTCTATGCTGAGTTATGAGTGAGTTATGCCTTGTCTTGTCGGGGAGAGGGATGTTTGTGGGACTTCCAACGCCCTGGGAAGTGCCCTGCTCCGCCCTCAAGAAAAAAGGGGCGGGGTTTGTGGGTTTACCCTTTGCGAAACTTCCTCGATGCCGTACGCTAAAATTTAACTTTTTACTTCTGTTAAAACGAATTAGTCTGTCTGTATATGCGTGGCTGTATATGGTTCCGAATAAAGTTGTCAGAAAAGATAACGAAACTTTGTTATACTCTAGAACTGTTGCACAGAATATATAATAGTACTGTAGTTTAAGAGTCAGTTCCCGATTCGGGGTTTATAAAAAATTAACTGATATGCATCATATAAGGATTATAATATAATGTTTTCAAAACATTAAATCTTGTTAGCAGACAAACCACTTAATCTTAGACCAGATAAATCGGTGCTTTATTTTAATTTTACCAGCAGATTTCGTGTTAGCAACATCTCTCACGATGTACAATACCGGTTTTACTACAGAATTAGACTAGATTCGGCAGAATACAACCTTAGAATTACAAAATATGATGCAAATGCATTATAAAACAACACAAGTTTAAAAAAACAAATACACAAAAAAGTTATTTTTACCTGGTAAGGCCACAGCCTATTTAAATCATGTGTTATTATTAAAAAAAAAACAATAAGGTTTTAAATACCTAGTATGTATGTATTGGATTTGAAATATACATACATACTTAATTTTATATTTAAATTAAGTCACCGAATATAAAGGTAAGGAGATTTATAGAGTCACAATATCAGTTTACAATGAGAAATGTCCACACTCACCGGCCAACTAGAGGAGAAAATGTGTAACTATTTCACAACATGTAGGAAATAGCTCGTCCGTATCCAATAACCACTACTATTATTAAGTTTGAAAGTCACTTTATTTCACTAAATTAACTTCTTAACACTGTCTACTTTGATAACTTTGTGTGTTATTGTGTAAAAGTTTGTTTTTTCGTTAGTGTGTTGTGTTGTGGCGTGGTAAGCGTCGAGCAGGCGGCAGTGCCTACATTTGACTGACTACGGTGTCTCCAAGCGAGCTACGCGGCTACGGTTTAATTGCATTGTATTAAGTATTGAGTAGACTCGGAGCCTTATGGATAAGTTTGAAGCTGAACTAATGGCCTTTTTTATGTCAATATTTGGAATGAAATCTTTGATTGTAAGAAATTTTCTACTTACATGTTTAAAAAAACCGACTTCAAAAAAAAAAAGAAACAAAAAAAAACTACCTAAAAAACTGAAAAGCAAAAAATAATTTTAATAAGACATTCATCATTGTCTAAGCCTATTAATTTAATTGTATTTTACGTGCTAGGTAGGTACCTACTAATCTGTTTGAAGTCGGTGCCAAGCCAAATAGTAGGTACCCAGATTACGTACCTACGTCCGCGGATTAATAAGTAACCCTTTATAATACATAATAATATTATATATCATTTTTTATTACCTTTGGCTTGGCACCGACTTCAAACAGATTAGTAGGTACCTACCTAGCACGTAAAATACAATTAAATTAATAGGCTTAGACAATGATGAATGTCTTATTAAAATTATTTTTTGCTTTTCAGTTTTTTAGGTAGTTTTTTTTTGTTTCTTTTTTTTTTGAAGTCGGTTTAAATTTTTTTAAAAAAAGTTTGTTTATTTTTCTATTTTTAGTGTGAATAACACGTAGGTAGTGAGTAAAACTCTTTCATAATAATGATAGCGAAAATACGAGTAGAATTGTATTATTTGATAATAATATTAGGTATTCATTAAGTGTTCAGCACCATGGGTAGGAGGAGAATGCGTTTATGCACCATAACCGCAGGCTAGCTAGACCCGCGGCCGTGTGTGGGACTCGAGACCGAAGCGTCCGCTACCCACTACACTCCCCCGGTTTCTCCTTCACACCCGATTAGGACGAGCCGGTGCTAACCTTATTGGCTAGTGACCAGCCCATCCCCGGGTAATCATCAGCTTAGCTGCAAAAGTAAATGAAATACAACTAACGTTCCACATATTCCTACAACACTGAAAGAATTATCCCCTAACTCCTAACCGTTAAGGAGTTGTACTTTCCATCATCACCTTAGCTGCAAAAGTACATGAAATACAACTAACGGTCCACATATTCCTACAATACTGAAAGAATTATCCCCTAACTCCTAACCGTTAAGGAGTTGTACCTTCCATCATCAGCTCATCAACATAAAATGATGTCTATCGGACGCAAAAACTTGAATGGCTTCAGAAAAAACAAGTAACGCGTAGGCGCAGCCTATAAAATTTGAGGTTTTCCCTTGATTTTTCCGGGATCCCATCATCAGATCCTGACATGGTGACAATGGGACCACCTCGGAACTATGCACTTTCAAATAAAAAAAGAATTATTTAAATCGGTCCACAATTGACGGAGAAATCGACGGACATACATAAAAAAAATAAAAAAAAAATACATACAGTCGAACATATAACCTCCTCCTTTTTTGAAGTCGGTTAAAAAATAATTACGCAAATCGGGACACAACGGGACCAAACATCCACTAAAATAAAACCAAGGTATCGTTCCACCACCTAAATTGAGTATGTACCGCATCCTTTTTTGAAGTCGGGTTTACCTAGCGCGGCGGGACATAATTAGGTATTATAGAGCGTGCCCTAAGTTCCACCACTAACCACTTTTGATTTTATTAGCATAACTATTCCACGAAAGGAACCACGTAGCTTTTATGGTCCTGATTGAATGATGATTCTAGAGAAGTAAGAGCATAAATCTAGATTAAGCGTTACCTAGCGTTAGGGGAATCTTGAATGTTTGAGCCTGTCCAAAATTAATGGCCTGTGCGAATAATAATGTTAAACTAAGGTACAGGGAATTTATTTTTTTATTTAAAACTTGATTGAATGTAGAGCTTCATAATATTAAGCAACTGTGCCTAAATTTTTCGGGTCAATCCCACTTTATCCGTGGATAATCAAAATTGATTTGGTGGGACTTGTTTTTTTTCTAATTATGTCCCACTTTATCCACGCGCGACTTTTTGTCGCAATACAAACAATCCCAGCTTATCCATTAATGGATATACGCAATGGATAAAGTGGGATACACCCAATTTTTCACACACGAAACAAAATTTCGCGAAAAATATTTTTCATCCAAGACATAATCAAGACTATAAAAATAAAAATAAACTGTATTAGTTTGTCTTATCTGTGATGTTTAATGCTAATAATTATATTAACATCCCTCCCCCTCATTCGTAATTTTGACACAGCTCTTCTAACTATTAAAGAGGGAAGATTTGATTGTTTGTTTGTTTGAAAAATTCTTTCACTGTTAGGAAGCTACACTATCCCAGGGTGTGTAGCTGTCCTTCGTGGAACAATGGCTAAGCCACTCAGGTCCTGGAGCGAGGAGGTCGTGGGTTCGATTCCGCTTTGTGTTTAGTCAGTGGTAGGACGTTTTCAGAGTCTGACTGGTTAGTTACCACTCCACGGGAAAAATGGGAAGAATGTTCGTTTTTAGTTCCCAGTCTCACACACGACCACAGATTCCGCTAGCCCGCGGTTATGGAGCATCAACGCATTCTCCTTTAAAAAAAAAAGATTAAACAGCTACATTCTGGTAATTTGGGAGCCAAAGGCGTTAAGATCAGAGAAGCCTATGGAGTGGCAGCACATTGAACGACGCTTCCTGGTAAGGTGTCCCAAAATGGAGACGCAGTGTGCATGGTGGCTTATCATTATAATATATGGGCTGCTTGCCCGTCTGCCAACTGAAGTCATTAAAGATCGTTTAAAAAATGCACACAGCATTAAATAAATAACTAGATTTATTGCATGCACTTAGCAAATTCAACTAGTTACGAAATATTGTATATAAAATAGGTTCTAAATATTTATATCTATTTAAAAAAACTATATCGCACACCCGGTAAAAAACTGTCATAACACAAAAACAGGCAAATCTCACCCCTTGCAGTAAAATATTATTTTACTGCAAAAAGTGAGATTATAAAAATATTATTTTACTGAAAAAAGTGAGACCTGGCTTGCCTCTACGTTATGTTATGACAGCTTTTTAGCGGGTGTGCGATTATGTCGTCAATTATTATTAAGTAACAAAATGACTCTACCAGATTTGCCTGTTTTTATGTTATGACAGTTTTTTACCGGGTGTGCGATATGTGCCACCTTATTTTCATAACACAAATGCTTAAGCTACTTACATGGGATCGAATCAATATATGTCATGTTCTCTGATAAATATTGTTCATATCGGTTAATTAAGTATTAATTTATTGCGTTTCCTTGAGTGGCTTTAAGTTTATTAAGTGACAGAAACATTTTTGGCTTTCATATCACGTATACCTATTTGTTAGCAAATTGTTTGTACCACTTAAGTCATAAAGATATGAGTAAATTCTTATATTTGACAACGACTAAACTCCTATCTTTATGGCTAAACCGGTACAAACAATTTATTTCCCAAACCATAAAGTTTTTTCGAATTAATTAGATAAATAAATTATTGACATTCAATTTAATTAGGTATATAGTCTATAAATTTCAGCAAATACATCCAATCATGAATATTTATTTATTTAAGGTGAAATTAACATTTGAGTGACGAGTTAATTTATTACACCAATTCATAATAATGTATATCCAACCACTTCCGCAGTTAAGAATCCATGGGAATTTTATTTTTAGAGACATAATCATTTAAAAATATATAATAACAACATAATTAGGATTCTGCTACTAGATTTCTCATTTTCATCATCTAATGTGTGTGTACATAGTAGGTATTTAATAAAAATTTACATTTGTATGTACCATTTGTCGCTAAAATTACATTTTATAAAAATTAACTGTCAGGTTATAACCTCCTTTTCGAAATAACCTCCAAAACTAAAAAAGCGGATCAAGGAGGATTTAACCATTATTAAAATTTAACATAGCAGAAAGCATAGTAATTATCGATCGGAAAGCCATCACAAATATTAAAAGATAAAAAATAAAATAAAAAACAAAACCCTAAAAGCAAAGTCGTCGCCACATTGAAATTGATATTTTTAAAGTTATTCAAAAGTAATTCAACGTTCGAACAAATTTTACATTCGAACTCCATAGGAAATAAAGGTTTTTAAATAGTACTCAGTTAACAGCGGAACTGTCCGGAACGTTGTCAAAAATTTTGCATTTTTCGACTTTCGTTTGTTTAAATGAAACCGATGATTTTGGACGTCGAGTGCATTGTTTGCAACAAATCGTTGCAAAAGATTAACCACGACCCGCTAGAAGTGACTCGGAAGATGGGGAAAATAACGTGCCGTAGATCGAGGACGCCGAACTGGTCAATCGAAGAAAAGAAATATTTACTAGAGTTAATTAAGGAGCGGAAAGATGTCGTCATTATAAAGAACAACAATGGCCCTCATTATTCAGAAGAGAAGGACGTGGCATGGAACGAAATACTTAGAGAATTGGCTTTGAAATTCGGTAACAAATTTTCTGGAAGTTCGACGAAAAAAGTTAAGACTCAGTGGCAAAATATGAAGCGGATAGCTCGTGATGAAATAGCTTTAATTGGACCAGATATAGAGAGATTTACGAGACAAACTTTAGAAGTATGTAACATACTAGACATGATCAAAGATGGCGTCCTGAAACGAGATGATGAAAATATGAACGATACGATCGTGACGACAAACATCGAAATTAAAACTGAACGCTTAGACGAGTGAGTACCTAATTGACGTTGGTATTTGATTGTTAATCATTATGTAATATGAAGAAAATTGTGTTAGTTAATCGCTACATCAATTTTAATGAATAGTTAAACAAGTTTTAATTACACTTGTTTTCCCTCCAAGTAGTCACTTTTTAACTTGAATGGACGTTGTTAGATATTATAGGTATTTGGTTTGATAAATTTATTAAATAGTAAATTATGAGGATTGAAGATACCTGGAGGCTGGATTATTAAAAAAGTAAATTAATATCATTTAGTTTTCAATGAATCATTGTTGTCAATTTGTAAAAAGAAAACTAAAGTTCTATTTTTTTTTTCTATTACAGAGAAATTAATGAGCCGAGTTGTAGTGGATTGAGCAGCGTCTCCAAACAGTCAGTCTCTGGGAATTCTATGCCAATGCCAGCCACCATCGTACCCCCACTGTCTTCGGATTCTTCTGTTTGTGACACCATCGATTTCGAGGCTCCTGAAGAGACCAGACGTGTTACTGAAACTGAACCCATTAGAAACTGCGTGTCTGCCACCACTATGACTGAGGATCTGGGAATGGACAATCTACTTAATCCTTTCCATAGGCAATTGCAGGAGTTTTTCCGGTAAGTTACCCCCAGTTACCTATCTACCCCTATCGTAACTACGTAACTAGATATCGGTGTCGCGGATATAATGTACTTAAGTTCGATTACCAGTTAATTTGGGAAACATATTTGTCTAAATTGGCTTTTACTTTTTATAATTACGATATGTAGTTACTTTATTTATTATTATAATTATGTAATACTTTTTCACAAGTTCACATCGTAATTTTACGTATAATAACTATTATCAAGTAGCTGAAGGCGCGATCAAAAGCGTTTACTATTTAGTATTATCTCTTTTATTAATTAAACCGACTTCAAAAAAAAAAACAAAAAAAAAACTACCTAAAAACACTGAAAAGCAAAAAATAATTTTAATAAGACATTCATCAAATGCGCTTATTGTCTAAGCCTATTAATAACATTAAATTGTATTTACGTGCTAGGTAGGTACCTACTAATCTGTTTGAAGTCGGTGCCAAGCCAAATAGTAGGTACCCAGACTACGTACCTACGTCCGCGGATTATTTGTAACCCTGTATAATACATAAATTATTAGGTATGTATCATTTTTCATTACTTTTGGCTTGGCACCGACTTCAAACAGATTAGTAGGTACCTACCTAGCACGTAAATACAATTTAATGTTATTAATAGGCTTAGACAATAAGCGCATTTGATGAATGTCTTATTAAAATTATTTTTTGCTTTTCAGTGTTTTTAGGTAGTTTTTTTTTTGTTTTTTTTTTTGAAGTCGGTTTAATTTTTTTTTAAAAAAGTTTGTTTATTTTTCTATTTTTAGTGTGAATAATACGTAGGAGTGAGTAAAACTCTCATAATATTGATAACGAAAATACGAGTAAAATAGTAGAATTGTATTATTTGACAATATTAGGTATTCATTAAGTGTTCAGCACTATTCAGTAGACCAACTAAAGATGCAGCCCGCAAGAGGGACATAAGAATTAAGAAGTCGTACCCTTTAGCTTCCATCATCATAGTTGTACCTTCCATCATCAGCTTAGCTCCAAAAGTACATGAAATACAACTAACGGTCCACATATTCCTACAACACTGAAATAATTATCCCCTAGCTCCTAACCGTTAAGGAGTTGTACCTTCCATCATCAGCTTAGCTGCAAAAGTACATGAAATACAACTAACGGTCCACATATTTCTACAGCACTGAAATAATTATCCCCTAACTCCTAACCGTTAAGGAGTTGTACCTTCCATCATCAGCTTAGCTGCAAAAGTACATGAAATACAAATAACGGTCCACATATTCTTACAATACTGAAAGAATTATCCCCTAACTCCTAACCGTTAAGGAGTTGTACCTTCCATCATCAGCTCATCAACTAAAGTGATGTCTATAGGACGCAAAAACTTAAATGGCTTCAGAAAAAACAAGTAACGCGTAGTGTGCGCCTATAAAATTTGAGGTTTGCCCTTGATTTTCCCGGGATCCCATCATCAGATCCTGACATGGTGACAATGGGACCACCTCGGAACTATGCACTTTCAAATAAAAAAAGAATTATTTAAATCGGTCCACAATTGACGGAGAAATCGACGGACATACATAAAAAAAAAAAAAAAAAAAAAAAAAAAAAAAAAAATACATACAGTCGAACATAGAACCTCCTCCTTTTTTGAAGTCGGTTAAAAAATAAACTATTGTCAAATATTTCTTCCGAATAAAAGATGACTTGTTTATTCAAAAGCCAACAGATTACAGAAATAAGTAAATAACCATACTTTTTAAGACGATGATTTTAAAAACAAGTTGTGTGTGATTAATTTCGTGTAGAAATTAAATCGGCTTCTTTTGGTTCTGTTCATAAAATTCTGTGTAAACTAATTACACCTAAGGTTTACTTTTTCCTTTGGGGAAAATTTAAAAAGGATATCCCTTAGGCCCAGAACACACGGTGAAACGCAACTGCAACGAAACTGCAACTTCTAGTTACTTTTGAGTTGCATCTAAGTTTCTGCCATAGATTCCGTTGAGAGACCACACATGATGCGACCAGTTTGAAACCGGTTTGAAACGCGTTGCAAATCAGTCGCATTGAAACCGTCGTGCAGGAAACTCGCTTTGCGTTTCATTCATCGGATTTGGTTTCTTTTGTACAAAATGGCTGACGACGAACAAAAAAATTTGTGTTAGAAGTGGAAAAGTATCCTTGCTTGTATAATACCACACTATCAAGCTACTCTCGCAAGACTGAGACTGATAAAGCAAAGAAAACCGAAATGATTGTGGTTGCAGCGTGTGTGGAAAATTGTTGAAACTGGTTTCAAATCAATAATTTCAAAAGGGTTTCGTTGCAGTTGCGTTTCACCGTGTGTTCTGGGCCTTAGTGTTTTGAGCAAACAAACTTTTTAATATTAAAAAACAAGAGTGTTTTTGAACAATAGGTTTTCTTTTACAGGTACTCGTCTGATGAGAAACAACTCAAGATGGAGTCTTTGAAAGAGGAACGGCAAGTCGTAAAGGCGATGAGGGAGACAGCAGAACTGCACAAGATTATCGCAGAGCAAAAACTAAAGCATGTGCTCTGGCTTAAGAAACGAGAAATGGCGTAAGTCCAGCCTATTAAATGATTTAACTTTTAACAGCCAAACCTATTAAAAAATAAATAAAATAAATATCTCTGGACATTAATCACACAGCGCCATCTAGCCCCAAACTAAGCATTAGCTTGTGCTATGGGTGCCAGACAACGGATAAACATTACTTATATACTTTTTTTTTTGTAAATGCATACATATTATACATAGAAACACCCAGACCGATACAAACAGACATGTTCATGCACACAAATGTTTGTACCGTGCGGGGATCGAACCCGCGACCTCTGGTGTAATAGCCGACTTCTCGACCACTACACCAAATGGCTCGTCAATTCGTCGTATTAATAACGACCTAACGATAAAATCATTAAAGGTACTCCAGTTTTGCAGTGTAGATCGACAGAAGAATCGATTACTTACGTAACGATTTTTACCATTTGTCTTAGATAAAACTACATCACTAGAAATATCACTGTGACACCTATCGCGCAGGTATCATCCTAGATTTTACAAACTATAGTCGCAGTCGAATATAGGATACATTGACCTAATCGTAGTGTGTTTAAAGTATTTAAAATCGATTTAAATTGATTTAATTCTGGGAAAATAATAAATTCTGTAGTTTACATTTATTAATTTTTAACACCTAATAATAATATAATAAATATTAATGTTGTTGATAATCTACATGCTAAGCGGGCGATTATTGCGTTTCCGAACGGATGCATTGCATTTGACGTTTGTTTGTGAAATGTCAATTTGATAACGTCGTACAAAATTTTCGTGACTAGAATTTTCGAAGGAATTAAATTCTCTGCATTTTAACCCAGTTGATTCATCATGAGTTTAATTGCTAGATCTCGATCTTCGTTTATTCGTGCTATTGTTAACGTAAGGTAAGATTATTGTACGCCGGCCTGCCGGTTACGCAATCTATACAAATATACATTCTTATTTTTAGTTTGATTTTTACCTCAAGATTCTTATAAGAATAGGTCAGTAACGGTATTTACAATATCTTATTGTTGTAGTTCAGGACTTTTATATTAATTTTTATGGTTTTTGACTATTAATTTCTAGAATCTGACCTACGAGGTTCCTCTAAATATTGCAGCAGATAAAACTCCATTTGATAAGGAGAAAACCGCTTATCAATTGGTTAAAAACAACAGTGCTAGGTAAACGGGTATTGTTTTGTTTATGTTCTAGTATTTTATATGTATTCATTAGTCACTGAAGATTTAATGCCTAAGTCAAGACCAACCTGAATTTATCCAATGACTCATAACTTGTTGTGTATTACATGTATAATTTCATCTTCGCATCATGTTGTTTTCAATGACACAGTTGATTTCATGCCAGTATTATAGTGGTCTGATTGAGTTAGTAAAATCCATTTATTAGTGATTTACCATTTTGTAATGTAAGTTTTTATATATAGTGTTAGAACAATATGTTATTAACTACTAGTTATAATAGATAAAATTCATTTTATACATGTATCAAAACAATTGTATGTCTAACTAAACATTTAGTAAACAAAGAAAAGTCCAGACTGTGTAACAAAATAATTGTTTGTTTTGTTTTATACCAAGCATTTTATTTTTTAAAGATACTTCATCTGGTTGGTTCTGTCCATGTTTCTCTGTAGCAAAAGGTTTTAGACTTTTAACTAATATTGACAAAAAAAAATCAGAGGCAGTAATAAAATATTAAAATATTTGTATCCATGAAGCTCCAGATTCAAAAAATACAAGATAGATTTATTAGTTTTTTATTTATGTCTGTTAATGTTTTGGCATTGACACGAAAAGAAGAAGACAGAAATATTTTTTTTATATTTCTGATGCTTTGATTTCAGAATGTATTCAGGAGAGCCCGGATCTGGTGCCGGTAAGGGAGGCGGTGGCGGTGGAGCCATTCGTGAAGCAGGTGGTGCATTTGGCAAGATGGAGGCTGCACGGGAAGATGAATTCTTTTACAAGAAGGTTTGTTTCCACAACTATGTTAATATTAACTGTAAAAAATAATGTGCTGTGCATTTAATATTTTATGTGAATTATTAATTAATTCTTCTTATTACAACATTTTGTAAAATATATGATTTGAAATTATGTATCTACATATCTTGTGAATATAATGCGTGGAACTTGAGTAGTGGTTTTCCCGCAGTAAATGATTCTATCTTAGTAGTAAAATAGATTAATAAAGCTTATTAGTATAAATAAACCCACCCATTAAAGTCCCACAATGCAACAACAATTTAATAATCCATAGGTATTTTAATGACTTATTTGGTACCACAAATGATTGAGAACTTGAATGTATACCACCAGATACTAATGTTTATCCATTGTTTGCCTCCATAGTACAGTCAACAGCACGTCAGACGTAACACTTTGGACTTTGTATCGCTCTTATGTCGGGGGCATAAGCGCTATTATCAAACTGCAAGTGTATACCGTGATGTGCTGTTGACTGTGCAACCAATGCTTAGTTTAGAGCTAGGTGGTGCTAAATGACGAACCATTTGGTGTAATGGTTGAGAAGTCTGCTATCCACCAGAGGTCGCGGGTTCGATCCCTGCACGGTACAAACATTTGTGTGCATGAACATGTCTGTATCGGTCTGGGTGTTTCTATGTATAATATGTATGTATTTACAAAAAATAGTATATATACTAAGTAATGTTTATCCATTGTCTGGCACCCATAGCACAAGCTAATGCTTAGTTTGGGGCTAGATGGCGCTGAGTGAATAATGTCCTGAGATATTTATAAATAATGTCAGAGGAAATCCATTAATTTATTAATTCTAATTTCCAGCAAAAGGAGCAGCTGTCAAAGCTTAAAAATCACCTCAACAAGGAGATTTCTTTCCACCAGGAGCAGATCAAACACCACGAAGACGCCATCCGCCGTCACAAGGAACAGGTGGCCCAAGTGGAAACTAAATAAGTTCCGCACTTAATTTTAAACATCTTTAAATATATTGGGGTTGCCAAGAACCATGCTTCAGGAATATTCTCTAAATCCCATCTCTTGTAGAGATAATTTGTAAAACATCAGTTACATTGCTGGCAACTCTAGTAAGACAAGGCTTTTATTTCGTTTAGTAGGTACTTAGATTGAAGGTTTAACAACATTATATAATATACTTTTATTATGAATACTTCTTGATTTTTATTTACTGATGTAGTTTGCACATTTCTGTATTTTTACTTGCCTGAATGAGTTGAGTATAACTTAAAAAAAATTTGGATTTTTTTTTTAATGGTCGTGGCGCGCATGGCGTTAGGGGCACTATTTTCGGAAAAAAGCCGGTTTGTCCACCTTGTCCCTACCACGTGGCGGGGAAAGGGTTAAACATGCCAATATTAGGAAACCTAAAGATAGGTCCGGTTCTTCCGGGTTGTCAAATTATTTTGTCAAACTGATTTGACCACGAGGAAAAAAATTCCTGTTGGTTAAACTTCTTGGATAGAGTTCGGCCTTAATTAGCGACGTTAGATCCATAGTGATTCAAGTCACATTTTCAACTTTTTGAGAAAACGAGGGAAATGCACTTGGATTTGTTCCTGAAATTGTCCTATTCCAAAGTGACCGATATGAGTTTCCTTATGAAAATTGCTATAATAAGCACTTGGATCAGTGTGGCATGAAAATTAAGTCTTTTTTTGGGATGTTAATAACAAAATATCGATTTTGACAAAAATGTCACTTGGATCACTATGGTTCTAACGTCGTCAATTATTAATCTTTTTCAAATTCAAATTCAAATGTTTTATTGCATTACACAAACAGAAAAAACTATTATTATTCATTGAATTCGTACTGTGTTATACCTCAGAACAATAATTAAGTAGTTATTGTTCTGAGTGTTATACTTTTTTCCAAAAAAAAAACGAATATACCTGTGATTCGTACCATTTTTTTTATTCATACTGTTGTTTTTTCTGACGACAAATAATGTTTTTGTTCGTAAGCGCCATCTAGTAAGGTTTAGGAAGACTAAATACTTTTATAGTAACGTTAGTTACTAATTTGTTAGCAACGTTGCTTAATAGCAGACTGTTTTTCTGAATTGTAATAGATGTACAATGTCATTTAATTTTAGTACTGTAATTTGTGTAGGTAATCGACATAGTAATCGACGATGTAAGATATAAATGTGGATTGAAATGACAGTGCACTTTCTAGCACATGCTGGTGTACATGATAATGTCTGATACTTTTGATAGATGGCGCTAAATAAAAAAAACTTAAAGATTGTTGATTAATTCAGGGAAAATTGACTCCACGCTGAGCTTTCTGCCTTTTAGAACTATTCCCTCAATTTATCACGAGAACTATGTGAAAAAGAAAAAAAGCTTGGTTTCTTTAAACTAATCTCGAATATTAAGTTTGTGTAGGTATCAAACAAAAATAAATACCGGAAATACCTATTCCCGGTATTTATGTATGGTACCTTATTATTTATATTATGTATTTTTCATTTCATCAAAGGTGTGGATAGATGTTTTCAGTCAGGCTAGTCCTCTTCGGAGTGAAAGGTAAACATGTGGATTTTAGTTGATGACGCTTGAAAAAAATAGATAGATGGATATTTGATTACTCTTTCACGCAAAACGACCAAATTAATGTTTTTTAATAATCCTATGTATTGTTATATTCATGACACATATTTTGTGTAATTAATTTTATTAAGAGGAACAATGTTAAGCCTGCGTAAGGTATAAAACATTTCTTTGAAATACCTACCTACCTACAGAATAACATAAATTAGAATTACCTACTACAAAAAAACTTGCTTAGGTAGTCGGTTACTTTTTATTTTGCTGTTAAGTAAGTAGGTACCTACACCTCCTTATGTTTTACTGTTTTGAACAGAGTTCACTTCGATTGTTTTGATTTAGCTTCATAGAGCATTGACCCTGCTCTTGGCGTCAGGGGTTGTAAATTCAAATTCATTTTTGAGACGAATTTTCCGTTTGTTTTGTCTATGTGAGTAGATATTTGGTATTTTAATAGGTAGGTATATATGTTACAGCCAAAGTGATCAATCTGGATATTATATATAATGACTAGCCATTATATATAATATCTACTCAATTTGGTCAAAGTGATAAATAACACAGAATTGATCACTTTAACCAGCCATTATATATAATATCTTCATAGACTTGGTCAATGTAATAAAACAATGCCTGACTGGTAATTTTTTAGAGAAATAATATTATTAATTTAAAGGAATGGATAGATTTGTGTTAGGTTAGGTTAGAACTGCGACCCCAAATGCACGAGCCGAGCGAGCGAAGCGAGCGTGCCGCGGCAGCGGCCGGCGAGTGCCAGAACCACAGAGATCTATCTCTGTGGCCAGAACCGAATTCTACCCATGTTACTTCGTCAGGGCAGAGAGATAGTATTTTGTTTATTTACTATTAATCATCAAATGGTCTATATGTTACGCTCAAAGATCGAAAACGCTCATTGAGCGGAAAAATAGCTCACAAGGCGTTGTGGTCACAAAAGTTTTTTTCAGGTTTAAAAAAAAATAACCACGAAGGCCAAGGCGGGAGCTCCGCTTCGCTCCGCTCCCGCCTTAGCCTTCTAACCTATATCCATCAGAGTCGATTTTCGCCTCCGAAGTTGTTTTTGTTCAAAAGATAGTCTCCTCTGTGTGTCAGTTACGTTGGATGTTTTACTGTGACCGCAATGCGTTGTAAGCTATTTTCCGCGTTTTTGATCTTTGAGCGTAACATATACATAGTTTGTACAACTATTTATACACTTTATATGTCAGGAACGTACGTATTGATCACTTTGACTAACTAGGACCAGCTATTATAAATAATAGCTGGATAAAGTGATCAATTTATCACATTGTCTAGTCAATTTGGTTATTATATATAATGACCAGTCATTATATATAATAGCTAATTGATCACTTTGACTGTAACATATATATTGTGATATTTGTAAATTCAAAAACCCTCAATATAGGTAATTACTTAAGCAACGAGTTGGGACGTATTTTTCTCATTTGTCACCAGTGTTGATAAACCAGTGGCTACAACTGGGAAAGTAAGTGTTATACGTCACCACTGGCAACAATCGGGAATATTTTTCCCATTTGTCCCCAGTGGTGACAAAGCCAGTGGTGATGATGGGAATAGACGACGAGTACATGTTAAAAAATGACACGGTTTTTTTTTGGTGGCACATATAATTTTATAAGTTTTATAATACTAGCAAGTACCCTACATAGCTACCTATTACCTTAATAAACTCTTAGCTCTTCTTATACCTACGCTTTATAAGGACACGTTACATCATTCAATTAGACTAGGATTCTAAAATGTCTGTGATTCTAAATATACTATGTATGTACTGATTGATAGATTAATCTATTTACGGCGCTTGGTTGCTCGCGCCGAATTTATGGCTTCTGACAATCTTTTACGTCATGCTCCAGACAGTTCTTAGTCCACCAGTGGAAACTGCTATCCTTTCACAGGTGACAGCTAAACATGTTAGTTGTTCTTTGTAGTTTTGCTATTGTGCTTCGTTTAGTGAACGAGAGTGCCGGAGGCCCGAACTTCTCTTTCACTCTCTCTGCCCAATCCACAGCCCTTTCCTTCTCCCTGATTAAGTACCTACATGTTATTTGCTCATAGGTATGCATGCTTGGCATGTGCCATCTGAGATCCTAGTCACAGGTGTTGGGGCGGTATTGATTGCTTACCATTAGGTGTCACGTACCCTCTTTCTTAAATAAGTCTTTCTGACTCTGAAATGACAGTCCTAACTCCGATGTCCTTCATAGAATTTTAAACTAATATTTACATTCCAGAATACCTACATCTAAATCAGTTTTAACGTTAGAAATAGGGGTCCCATACGTAGTTTCGAATGACGTTGTAGCGAAAGGTCGTTGTGGCGAAAAACTTTTAGCGCGGTACGCTGGAGCGAAAAGGCATTGAAGCGAATTCCACCTACGACGCCATGCTTCCACATTATATTATATGTAATTTCAAACATTTTTTGCCACAATGTTTGTCGTTGCAGTGTCATTCGCCCTGGTGGCATTCGCTTCAAAGAGTTTACGCTCCAGCGTACCGCGCTAAAAGTTTTTCGCCACAACGACCATTCGCTACAAACGTCATTCGAAACTACCTACGTACGGGACCCGTTTTAACGTTAGAAATTGTGTAATTAATTCCATGTAGGTAACATTCTCCAAGGTTTACTTAGTCTGCGACTTCTGCGAGCTAGTTCTAATCCGAAGCTGCCTTCATCCAGTCTGGTGTATCAATTGTTCCCCTCCGTCCCACTCCGCGCAAACCTCAGGAGGTGACCAGCACTTGCGTTCATACCACATTACCACAGCTAAAAATATTGTAATTAATTTATGAGGGGTACCTACTTAACTTACCTATCCTATCCTACATTCACAATGTTCGTATGAATGAAGGCACCTAATTTGTGTAGCATTATCCTTGTTTGCTTAGGCGCCAGATAAAAGGCACCGACAAATTAGCAATTAATTACATTAATATTAATTACTATTTTATACAGGGAAAATGTTTATGTTACTTTATGTTGTATAGGTAGGTAGTCAATATTTATAAAATGTAAATTAGTTCCACTTCCACTGCTTTCTTAGACCAATTACATAGGTAGATAGTTTTATCAAAGCAAAATGTATGTACTCCTATTTCGTTTGTGATTCTTACATCGATATGTAGAATAGAATATTGATGCTTACTAATCTTTGCAAGCGCCCATGGTGTTTATAAAATAACTACTACTATCTACAATATTAATTAGCTGACTGACCCCGTTATGTAAGTAGTACTTATGCACAATAGAAGACCGTATCAATACAGTAGCCACTAGCCAGCCACAATGGATATCTTTGAAAGGGCTATCGCGTGACTTGTTTGTTTTGACGCATCTTCAATGGAGTACCAGAGGCGGTCGTCGCCCTAGCCAATAATATTTCTGTCCGGCCTGTGGCCAAATTTAGAACAAGTTCGTTGCTTTGTCGGAAGCACGGGTCGGCTCGTCGATCGAACTACAAGCTTCGTGGACGCGGGGAATAATGTTACTTTTCGGTGCGAGCCTGAGGAGAGGCGTAATAAATCGGTGTGCGTGACACGAAGTTGAGCTCCATCGACTAAGCTATCGCGGGCGGGCGAACGACCGCCGGCCGCGGTATGAAGTGCGCCGCGGACCGCTCCCTACTAGCGGGGCGCGCGCCCTCACCGCCCTGAAGCGAGCGCCAAGCGCCCGTCAGTTTACTACGGTCGCAAGCCGACGCCGCATGTCGTTTCGCGAGTTGTTGTGCCCGTGTGTATGGTGCTAGTGTAATAACATAACAGCAATTTGTTTTGTGCTGTGTTATTTGTGCTATTGTGTTGTACTGCTGGAGCGACGGGGCCCACTCACTATTTGTGATGCATTTGAGGATATACCTATGGCTGTCTTGTGTAGTCCTCGCAGGATATGTACGAGCGACAGAGGTAAGGGGGACCCGTCTTAAATGCGGCTTCACCCGGCTTTTTGTTGTGTCGAAAGACGGGATTGTAGGCAGGGCACGGTGTTCAATATCACCTTTTAGACGGCAGAAAAGTTGCATACTTGCATACGGCTTGCGTAACTTTCAATGTCAACAATGAGTAATTTGTCTGGAGTCAGTAGTTGTGCGGTTCAGTAAAGACGTGAGTTAAAGAAGCACAGTAAAGTTATCGCCGTCGGAACGTTAAATTATTCAATGTTACCTTGAACATGCAGTGGGCAATCGGCAGGTAAACAAACGTTATCGTGTGTCTCCTTCTCATCGATTGGTGTCGCGTTATTTTTGTTTCCGTATCGCATACTATCGTAGGTAAAGTAGGTAGTAGGTACTCGGCGTAAGCGTGAGTATTTACTAATGGGAGCGCGCGGGTTCGCCCACGTTTTTGGGAGAAAGCTGGCTCGCTGGCCGAGGTTGTAAGCGAACCCATCGCGAGTCTGTGTGTATACCGGCTTGCTTTACAAACTGGCACTCGTCTGTTCTCTCGTTGCGCTTGCTTTGCTAATCGTACCGAAATGAGAACACAAACTTATTACACGTTGCCTACCTACCTGAGTACCTACGTAGGTACGGTACCTAACACAGACAATTTATCAAAGTATTTTTTATTAAATTCCCTTTCAGATCAGATGTAGGTACCTGCAGTGTCGATGAACATAAGAAATAACTCGATTAGTCTAATTAGTTACCTTACCTGCAATAAATATCTTGCCGCCATTAATGTACGGTCTGCAAACAACCCTTCTGTCATAGACCTAGGCAGCTACCTATTTTAAAATTACCGACCTAGGTTTACTTCAGTTAGCACTTTAGCAGTTAAAGTTACCTTATCCTCAGTAATTAACTCGAACTTTTAAGTTCGAATTAGGTATATAGGTACTACCTGGCTCCTATACCTACTAAGTACTAGGTATGTAAGTTACTTCTAGATAGGTACCTTACTAGGTACTTAACCCTACTCTGTTTCTTAACACAATAACAACCGATTTGGTGTAATGTTAAAGAAGTCTGCAAGTTGCACTAAAGGTCGCAGGTTCGATACCCGCACAGGCCGCACAATACCTACCTTTGACTTTTTTTGTACAGTCAACAGCACATCACGGTAAACACTTGCAGTTCGATAATAGCACTTATGCCCCCGACATAAGAGCGGTACAAAGTCCAAAGTGTTACCTACGTCTGCCGTGCTTTTGACTGTACTACATGAACATGTCTATCGGTCTGGGTGTTTCAATGAGAATTATGTAATACAAAAAAAATATCCGTTGTACCATAGTACTTACATAGTTAAAAACTTACTTTAAGTTTGGGATTTAGGGGTTACATGGCGCTGTGTCGCCTGCATCGAAATAATGCCCACAGATACCTATCTGTGGGCATTATTTCGATGCAGCTATTAACATTATTGCCTAGGGATAGGTAGGTGTATCTAAACCTACCTGTCCCTAGGCAATAATGTTAATAGGCAATCACTCCAATAAAAATTTAAAACATTACTTAATAATTCAAACAATATAGACGTACCTACCTACTACTTTAAAAGACGATGAGAGAAATTGGCTTCTTTAATTTACTTAAACGTCTGTCTACATTCATGGTTAGGTGCTTTTAACCCTAAATTAATTAGCACACTTTGTAGGCACCGCGTGGGTGCCAGCCTGGCACTGCCAGGCCAGCCAAAGAATTCGGCGAACCTAAAATCTTACGTAAAATCTCGTAGGTACCTACTATATGGTTTTGTGTAATAAAATGGCTTTTGTCGGCAAATGTCTAAAACTTGTTTTTCTTCTATATTCGTGACATAATTACGTAACGTTTAATTTTATCAATAATACCTACTCGTAAAAGATGGGTTGACTTTTGATTACACTGTTTCTATGAGCTATGAACCAATCCAAGAATTAAGTACCTAGATACATACCTATTTACTAGAGTCCGACCGAAACTGGTTTTCTGGCCGAAACCGAAACCGTAACCGAATGTTCGGCCGTGACTTCAGTTTCGGCCGAAACCGAAACCGAAACCGAAACTCACGTGGTCAGGTATAAAATTCCTTAAAATACTGAAATTTGGTACTTTTTACCCATTATCCTGCATTAATTGGGACATGAAATGGAATCACAGTATATTAATTTTGTTGTAATCATTAATTTAATACTAGACTTCCGCTTCGCTCGCGTAGACTACATTTTATAAACCACTATGAACCCCTTCTTAGTGGAAGCTTACACATTATGAAGCTCGCTTTTAGAAAATTTAAAATAAAAAATTGACCCCTTGAGGAGTGTAATATCCAAAACCCTTTTTAGTGGGAACTTAAACATTATAAAGGACTCCTGTAAACAAAATTTCAAACACCTTTTTAACCCCCATGGGGTTCAAATAAAAACACCTTCTATGCGGATGACAATACGAGTGATACTTCTTTCACCGATCATGCAAATGTTTCTAACGCACATGTGACAGAATGTCGGAACGGACTTGTGTCTCAGATGGTGACTTTCTTAAAAGAGGTCTCCTCTTGGGGACGTCTTAACCTGGTCCAATTTAACCCGAAAAAGACACAAGTCTGTGCGTTTACCACAAAAAAAACGAATTTGTCGTTTCCCTCGATTTTGAGAGCACTCGTCTTGTTATACAACCGAGCATTGGGATTCTCGGCGTCGATATCTCGAGCGACGTTCAATTTCGTGATTATCTGGAAGAAAAAGCTAAGCTTGCCTCAAAAAAACTAGGTGTCCTAGGTCCTAGGTAAAGCAATGTGGTATTTTACTCCGACTCATCGCCTCCAACTCTATGAAGCCCAAGTTCGGCCTCACATGGAGAACTGCTGCCATCTCTGGGCCGGAGCACCACAGTACCAACTTCTTCCTTTTGATCGTATCCAACGTCGAGCAACCCGGATTGTCAGTGCCGAAAGTATTGCCGGTTGCTTAGATTCTCTGGCATTGCGTAGAGACATTGCGTCCCTGTGCGTCTTTTACCGCCTATATCTTGGGGAGTGTTCCGAGGAATTATTTGATTTGATTCGTGTTGCTAAATTTTACCACCGTACTACCCGCCACAAAAGCAGTTTCATCCAAACCACCTGGACGAGTGGCGATCAACTACCATACGTTTCCGCAGACATTTTCTGCCGCGAACGACTGTTCTACGGAACCAGCTTCCCGCAGTGTTTTCAAACCAATGCGAAATGAAGAAGCGAGCATATTCCACCCTTAAAGGCGGGCAACGCGCCTGCGACCCCACGGAGGTTTTGGGTGCTTATGGGCGGCGGTGATCACTTACCATCAGGTGACCTACTTGCTCGTTTGCCCCCCTCCCCCTCCATATGATATAAAATAAACCTTTTTATTTGAAACTGACACCAAACTAAAAATATACTTTCGAAATTTCAAGACTGTAACTTTTAAAATGACGAAGTTTCATACAAACTTCCAACCCTCTTTTTACCCCCTTGGGAGTGAATTGCCAAAAACCCCTTATAAGTGGGAACTTGCGCATTATAAAGAATTCTTGTACAAATTTTCAAGTTCCTGGGTCTTGTAGTTTAGGCTGGGCGTTGACTGTCAGTCAGTCAGTCAGTCCATTCCCTCTTTTGTATATATAGGAGATAATATAAAAAATATTAATAATAGTTTTTTTTTTCAAATTAAGTTCTCATAGCAAAATGTTTATCAGTTATCAATAATCGAATCACTAATTGTTACTGTTTAACACACTGACTATGTTGTATTGCTAAAGAGATATTATCCGAAATGCGTACAACAATTCCCAAACAGGTTTGCGAGCGTCCGCCAAAGCGTTGCCGCGAGAAAAGAAGTTAGGCGAGCGTGCACGACAACTTCCGAAATCAGTTTCGGTTTCGGCAAAAGTTTCGGCCATATTTGGCCGAAACCGAAACTGCAGCCGAAACTTGATTTTTGGCCGAAACTCGGCCGAAACCGAAACCGAACCTTCGGTCGGACTCTACTATTTACACATTGCTTTCATTTAAAAGACCCTCGTAGATCTAGTGGTTAACGTACCTGTCCATAATTTGGGGGACATAGGTTCATATTACCTGGTAAACAATATTGTGTCTGTTTTCCGATCTCATCCTCAAATGTAATTTCTCGAAGGCAAGCTTGGTGATTGCGCCTGTACTCATCATTGTAACAATGACTTAGGCTGGCCTGTCCACCGAAGTGGAGCAAGGCAGCGGAGCGGAGAAACAGAGAAATATTAACCAATAGGATTGCGAAAAATCTCCGCTCAGACAGGGAGTTACAATTTCTTTGTTTCTTCCCTCCGCTGCCTCACTTCGCTTCAGTGGACAGGCAGCCGCTGCGCAGTAAAATGGGGTTTAATTTTAATATTCAACTATCAAGGTACTTATGCGAAATGTCAGACACATCATACTAGAGGTAGGTAGATACAACAATATCAGCCAGATATTGTAATGTTCAAAATATTACAATATATCTGGTTTCAAAATTTGTTGCACATAGGTATTTTATTTTCGTGCGAATCGACTACTATCCCTATGTACCTACAATGGTATAAACGAACAGATTAATTTAATAGGCACCAAGAATCACAAAGCCATTTGCTCATTGCATGAATGATGTTTCTGATGTAATTCGAACTGTTGTAGCCTCGAATTCCACCACAAATATTATAATATACCTATAGCTGTGTTCCGGCAACAATAATGTGGGAGAAATCAGCCAGTAAACTTGAAGCCAGTAGGCTCCAAGACCAGATGTCCCTGCATTGAGCTCTTCGGGAAGGTGAATCGTCACTTAAATGGAATAGGCCGCTGTGGCCGCTTACCATCAGGGGGGCTGCGTTCCTGTCTGCCAACTAATCCAGCATAAAAAAACCTATAATTAATCGCATTTTGACGAATAATTAAAAGTTGCTCAATGGACTTGACTGTCTACTCCTTTATTCTTTTGTTATCAACTTTATAATTAACGTGGATAGGCAATATCGATTTACGAGTATATTCATTGGAGTTCTACATCTTTGTTAGCTACGGGTATTAGTTTGCGATAACTGACTGTAGAATTAAATAACATCGCTATCATTGGTGTTTTATTGTAGCCTTACAGGAAGCGAAGCAATAAATACGAATAAAATTAAATATAGGTACGTACTTACTTACCTTACCTTTTTTTGTGGAGAAGAATCATTTAAGCACTACCAATCATTAAATTATTGCCGTAGGCTATAGTAGTGGGTTGGGCTGGTCAATAGCTATCGCTGGCACCGGCTCGTCCCAATCGGGTGTGAAGGGGAACCGGGGGAGTTTAGTGGGTAGTGGACGCTGTCTCGAGTCCCACACACGGCCGCAGGTTTAGCTAGCCTGCGGTTATGGTGCATAAACGCATTCTCCTCCGAAAAAAAAAAAAAAAGGCTTAAGGCTAGCAAAACCTGCGGGGCGGGTGTGTGTGGGACACAGGACTACTTCGGCCTACTACTACCCCACTAAACTTCGATGGTTTCCCTTCACACTCGAAGAGGAACGAGCTGGCCCACCTTGTGGCGATTGGCCGACCCTACCTATTTCTAATTTTTCTAAATAACTAAGTCGAATTAAACATGATTAGAATATTCGTACCAAACACGTCTTGATGAGCTGTGATATTATGTTCTTATAGGTAAAATGATTATTACAATAATGAGACATTTAACACATTTACTTTTGATGCTGTCTGTACCTAATCAACTAATAGTTATTGTTAATGTTCGCGGAACTTGGTTTCGTTCACGCTTTTGGTTCTAAGAATTCATATCAAAGTACGAGTAAGCTTTACAACAATACCTATAATAATACCTCGTACCGCTATGTCACCCAAGGAGAGTGTAGCTTTCCAACAGTGAAAATGTTTTCCAAATCGGTTTAGTAGTTTTAGTCACAAACAAACAATCAAATACCTATTTCCACTTTATTTGATTACCTAGTATAGATTATGCTATGGTTGCTAGGCACATAAAGTCTATTCGATTCGAATATTGTTTTTGTTAGATTATTTAATGTCAGCTGGCTAAAATATATTTTTAAAGCCATTACGTAACAATTCTTTTAAAGAAGTGTTGTTTTCGAATAGGTATCTAACCTAACAATAATATCTAGCATTCCTGGGATATGTTTTGTAGTTGTTTTGACAGAGTTGAGAATGCTCGTGAACGAATATAAATTCAAAGCGGGCAATGTCGCCGACACAGCTAGTGAAATAAAAATATACTTAGTTTACATATGGGTGAATATACAAAAGTTGGGTAACTATTGAGGATATTTTGTTTACTATAGTTTTTATATCGAATTTCTACAAATTCGGGTGTATATGATAGCTAATATGATGAATACATTGTTCCAAATCGGGCCAGTCACTTTTTTAAGTAGATTGTGAGATATTTAAAATTTTCAGAATTTGACTGCCAGGGGACTGACGAGGGTAACATAGTACTGATAAAATATACAATTTTGTAAGAATTATAATGAACGAATGATAAAATACACATTTTTTTAAGAGTTATAATGAAATTAATTAAAATCTGTACAAAAATATTACACATGGAGTGGTTTTCAAAAATTTCTTATGAAGTTTTTCATGGTATCAAGTAAAAATCTCTTATGATTTTTAACTTGTTTACAAGACACGAATTCTTTCTTTCCTGCAGCTTGAGGGCTATAAGAAATATTAGAATCATCTTTTAAAAATGGCTGCACTAATCCTTGCATTCTAATTTTGCTATTATGTATGTTTTTTTTTTATAATATGTTAGGTTATGTCCAGTTTTTTTTATAAGTGACTGCTTTGCTCTATAGTTTGTATTTGTCTACTACATTTCCAGATATAACTTGTTTAAATTTTTTTCTTTCTTCATGAGTCTTTAGTTTAGTGTAGTTTTCTTCCAATTGCGTTTTAATAACTTCCCCAAAAAAGGGCCTTTTTTTATATTTGGACTAAGTTAGCACTTGACCACAAAGTTGCCTGACGTTAAACAACTATGCGGTCTACGATGGAGCGCGCTTGCTTAGGAAAAGCCCGTTAATTCTGGCCTTTAAGAGCCCCAAGTTGTATTGTGTAGAAAAGATATCTATCTAATAGATCCCGGCAGAGAATTCCACTCCCGCGCAGTCAGTATCAAGAAAGATGAAGCAAATCGCTTTTCGTACGCGCAGTATCCCCACTGTATACGGATGGAGTCCCTGACTGAGTCTAGTAGTTCGATGATGGAACGGAGCTGGTGAAACCAAATCGTGCAGCTGAGCAGCACACTCATCAAAGTAAAGTCTGTAAAATACGGAGAGGTAAGCAACCCTCCTACGATGATCGAGGCTCGGCAAGCTCTCAACTAAAGTATCGTCACCGATTAGCCTCTTAGCACGCCGCTCAATAGAGTCCAAAGCAGCCAGCTGGTATCGAGCAGAACCATCCCAAAGATGGCAGCAATACTTTATGGAAGAATGAACTTGAGCTCTGTAGAGGTTTAGGTGCTGTTCCGCAGAAGTAGCGCCTGACTCTGGAAAGGATTCCGAGCTTTTTAGAGGCAGATGCTGCTACAGACTCTATGTAGCTTCCAAAGTTTAGGTTGGAAGATAATTTCATACCAAGGAGCTGTATTCGGTCAGATAGAGGGACAGATACGCCACGAAAACAGGGAGCCAACTCAAATGCGCTCTTTTTGGTGGAAAAAAGACACGCCTGCGTTTTGGTGGTGTCTTTTTCACTAATTCTTTCTTTTTTGTTATACCTATCTTCACTCATGTCTTCAATTCTGGTCTTTCGCGTTTTTGGCCCAAAGTCGCTATTAATCCTGGCCAAGCGAGCCTTTTCGGCTTCTCTCTTTTTTTAGTGTTTCTTCCCTACTCAATTTGTTTTTAGCGTGCCGCATGATGTTTTAAACTGAAATATAAAATAGAAATGCTTATACACGTGTAGCAATTAAGATAAAATTGTTCTAAAACAAAAAAACATCAGTACCATGGAAACACGTCAGTCCTCTGGCGCGATACATGACAAAGGACTGACGCCAACGGACTGACGAAATAGACATAAATTGGAGGTAATACGCGGAACTTATGTCTTTTTGGTAATTTCGAATACCAACATTATACATATTAACAAATCATAGTTAACTATGTACAAATGGAAATAAACCCCAGATTAACAAGAAAATAACTACTGACCATGGGACTGAAATGTTGACTGGATCAGCGCGTGTACAGACGACAAACACAACCCAAGCACTGGTACCGTTATGGCGGCCGTCAAATTGTGTGGTCCACACAACTTACTTCATTACCAACATCGAAATTCAAACAGGGATTTGACGTTGAGTCAATGATATTTGGCACGTTTTTCAAGTTTAAACAAGACACAACGGACTAACAAATAAAACTGAACACAAAGTTTCTTATTTTTTTTAAAGTAAAGTGGAGAACATTGCGTTATGGAAGTTGTACTATATATTACTGTGTACATCACAGATTATAGTAAATTAGTAAGTTTTCTGAAATTATAGATAATTTTTAATAGACAGTATCTTGATTGTTGGTATTTGGGATTGTGACATGCCAGAGGACTGACATTTTAAGCATTTATTGTGTTTTTTTATTAACTTGTATTTAAAATGAAGAGCTGAAATTGGGTGACCAAATAAAGGACTTTTCATTGTTTTAAAATAAATTGTAATCTCAATGAAATATAATAAGACTTTGTATATATTAGCTGATGACATTGAGTTACCCAATTTTTGTATATTCACCCATACAACTCGTATACGAGTTTGTATGTAAGTAGGTAGGTATATTTTTATAATAAATATTATACTTATAAAACCTCCTTACTTTTTCCGAGCGCTGCTGTGTCCCAAATCTAATACAGATTCTTGGACTCAATAGTAAAGACTAAAGAGTGCCTTACAAAATGTTATTAGATATTTATTCTAAGTTACATATTTATTTATTTTTTTAACCTGTCGAAAGGCCTAAAGGAAAACCGGCAGCCGCTGTCATGACATGAGATATTATTTTCAATTCCTTGACATTTCATCTCCAGTTGTGTAAGTACAGGAAGCAACAACTATTTTAGGTCAAAATAAAATAATATTTGTACTTTTACAGCTCAATATGCCCAGATAGCCCAGCTATGTCGCTGACGGTAAGCGTAGGTAGGTACCTTCTGTTCTTGATCGGTGACAGACGGCATTCGGGCACAGCTGACGATCCCAGAACAGGTTTAGTGAGACGGGCAGACGGTGCCGCAGACTATAACGGGGTCATAATCGTATTTAACGCGATTTCTCATTTGTTGTGAACAAGCTACATTGCATTGAACAAGCTGATTGGGTACAGTTTACTATTCACGAAAATTAAAAAAATGTGTAATTCGGTGAGATTCTGACATTACAAGTGTTGTCAACAGCGGTGATCTGTCTAGGATCTATAAAAGATGCAATTCTACACTTTGCGTTGCGTGCGTCCTCACTGGATATAAAATGAAGTAAATAATAAATATTCATGATATAATTTAACAATGAGTTTTTTATTATGTCAGAGGCGGCAAACGAGCCAATGGGTCGCCTGATGGTAGCAATCACCGCCGCCCATGGACATCTGCAACACCAGAGGGATCGCTGATGCGTTGCCGGCGGGTATGGGGGGTGTGGGTTGTCGGCACTCTCACATAGTAGTTTCTTATTTTTAAATTAAATAAAAAATAGTCCATTCCATTCAATTGAGGTTCTTTTGCAGTACCTATGAGCATCGCGCGATATGCTGCTACACTGCTCGCTCTGATTTTTGCCTTTAATTTCAAGTGTCCTGGCTCCCACATTAAATATTTCGCTATTTTAATTTAACGAACAAGTTGACGTAAATAAAATGTAGTGTGCGAACAACGCTTGTATCGAGTCGCGTTGAAGTTCGTTAATTAGATGCTTAAAGCGGCTTTGGTAATGCGAACATAATTATTGCACCTCGTAAATTAACTAGTATAAGCCTCGTTGCGACCCGCCAGTCGAGCAAATGAAGGCACTGATTTTTGTATTCTTTAAGTGGTAATGTTTTAAAAAGAAGTACCTAATTGAAGTCTGTTTTCTTTACGGCTACAACCATTTAACTGTACATGTTTCTCCACGTTGTTTTCCGTCACCTTCGTAATAGCAAAAATACAAACATAATAAAATCCAATGCAAAAACGGCCCTTCTTGGTATTGGTGTATGGTAGGTATTTATGTACTAGCGGGCGCCCGCGGTTTCACCCGCGTCACGTGGTTCCCGTTCCCGTGGGAATTGATCAAAACCTTTCTTAGCGTATGCCTACGTCATAACATCTACCTGCATGCCAAATTTCAGCCCAATCCGTCCAGTGGTTTGGGCTGTGCGTTGATAGATATCTATGTCAGTCAGTCAGTCAATCAGTCAGTCAGTCAGTCACCTTTGAGTTTTATATATATAGATTTTCTCCTTAAAATCACAGGGTCCTGGCGACGGTACGGTAATCGGTCACCGTCAGGTTGTCTGTAGGCCAGAGCGCCACCCTAGTGATAGTTAAAGAGAACAACTTATAGGCTTGCCAGCTTCGAAAATGAAAATGCCGGACTCTGCTC
Organism: Mecyna flavalis; assembly: GCA_949319885.1. Lineage (NCBI taxonomy): Eukaryota > Metazoa > Arthropoda > Insecta > Lepidoptera > Crambidae > Mecyna > Mecyna flavalis. The sequence continues at coordinate 18,642,691 of OX439426.1, forward strand.
TATAAAGGCCGGATATTTTGCCCCAAAAGCCTGACGGGAGCGGGCCGCCCATATTGACGACCTTTTTTTTAGCTACGCCTCTGTTCGGACGGTTATTCTAATTCCCCTCCCCGCTCTCGTCTCCTCGTCTCATAAGTAACATTTTGCGTATCTATGTACAAGCGCATTTCATCACTAACAAAAAGCCTTACAAGAGCCGGACAGGCCGGCAAACAAATATTTAGCCGGACTCGGCCCAAACAAAGCCAAACATGTCTGGCTAAAGCCGGACACCTGGCAACCCTAGCCCCATAACCAACGATAAAATCTAATAAACGAACAGTTGAAAATTTCTATACAGGAATACCTACCACTGGAATTTAATCAAATAGTTCCAGTCACCTTCACAATGTCGTCTAAATGTAGCTCCCAAAATATGCATTTGAAGAGTAAGCTTAAGCATTATAATGGTATTGTCTGTCTCACTCCCCTCAATACTATTTGTCTGTGTGCGAGATAGACAAAGGATCGTCGATAGATGTAAAGGAGAGTGCACGAAAGCGAGGGTTAGGTACCCAATTAGCTGCACCGAATTGAAATTAATTTTGTTGAAATATTTACGTCTGTCGGGATTTCAACTTTTTTAAGTTTTCTGTGAATAATTAAGAGATTGAATGTGAATTACATTATTCATTAAAAATCGCCAGTATTAAAATACTTTATTGCAATAAAAAAAAATTTATGCCTTTAAGGTAAGGGCAAAGAAATCAAAGAATAGAGCTGGGTTCCTGGGTCAGGCAAAAAGTGTCAGATATTTCGATGACAGCCAAATCGAATTAGTAAATCGAAGTCAACATACTCGTACAAAGCATGTTTCAGCTATTTCTTCACGCAACAAAATTAGAAAAAATGTAACGACAAAACATTTCCAAAATTTACCGTCTTGCATATTGTGAAGAAAGGGAGGGATAAGTACAGTCGCAAGCACATCAGACCACCCTAATCTGTCTAATTTCTACAACCAATTTTCAGCTCTATTCACTTCACATAGAGTTCTCTTTCAATTGAGAATTTTTGACAGATGCGGGTAGGTTGATCTGCTGCCGTCCGTACAACAGACGTCCCGATCCTAGGACAGCCCATTTGTGAAATGACATTAAAGTAACGTTCCATTCGCTTGCAGTCATACCATTGACCCTTTAAGATTTACGCCCGTGATCTATGGGCCCAAGGTTCAATTGTAAGGCTAAGAAGTGTCTTTTGTTTACTGGAAGTTGTCCAGTTGGTTTTTGTTGGTAGAGATATTGCCACTTTAATTAAAGTAACAAAAGTGCCTTGACTCTGGGTCCAATACCAGCTATTTTTCGAAGGAGAATACTTTTAAGCTGTCCCCAAAGGCTAAAGAGACGAGTTGTGTGGAACTCGTAAGCTAAGAGGTTCGTTCCACTACCAACTAAACTCACCCCGCTTCCTCTTCACACCCAAACTCAGTTCAGACTCTGAAAGATGTCTGCGTTTCCTAATACTTCGTAAACCGAATGAAACCGTTAGTTCTACGCCTCATCTTTCGCCAGTCGTTTCAGATTGCTGTCCTACACAGCAATAAAAGTAAAGAAACATGAGTACTAATTACCTATACTTGCTCGAGTAGTTTAATAATTATTACAATGATATCTATTGCAAACATTAAGTCGTAATGAAATTATAGAAATTGCTCTAGTAATATTTAATAAACTGTATTTAGATTTGTTATATATAATATGAGTTATTCTTAGAATACAACAAACTAGTAAAGTCGTTATTTTTATGCTTTCTTAAACTTTAAACTCAAAAGTTATTTTAAATGTTTAAAATAAGTCGGCATCAAAAGATATTATTTAAAAATAGACACCACACTTTATAGACCATTGATTGCCTTAATGATCCAGTACAGTCGTATCAACATAGAATACTAATTACATCGAGGCATTCATAAAGTAAATCACGATTTTATACTGTCTTCCTTCCTAGAATTAGAAACTGCGTGTTCGTGATTCGTGGCTATTTCGTATTGATTGAATGTTTGTAATGTAAAATTAAAGCTCTTTAATCAGTGAGAAAGGCAATGGAAACATTTAAAGTTTTTTTAAATATTCACACCGGTTCACTGGCATGAGTGATGAGATTGACGGACGGAATTTCGGCCTGCATACAAAGTCAAAGTCAAAGTCAAAGTATTTATTTTGCAATTTGATTTACCAAGAAATTCTTTTGCACGTCATAATAGTGCTCAATACAATAGTGCATAATCGAATAGATCCTTGGACACTGTTCACACAGCGCTGTCTAGCCCCTGCCAGCCTTGGGCTGGTCAATAGCAAGGCTGGCACCGGCTCGTCCCAATCGGGTGTGAAGGGGAAACCGGGGGAGTTTAGTGGGTAGTGGACGCTTCAGTCTCGAGTCCCACACATAGCGGGGGGTCTAGCTAGCCTGCGGTTATGGTGCATAAACGCATTTTCCTACGAAAAAAAAAGCCCCTGCCAGCCTAAATCTGGATGGAAAAAATAGGTAGGTATAATAGACTCCAGGAGAAACAGTAATAAAAAACTATTTTACACCGTGGTTTGCAGAATTGCAGCGAAACTCTTTTGCATGTCACATTTTTCGACTTTCGATTTACATTTCTTTATACCTAAAATTACTTCGTATAAGGAAATATAAATAAATGTGCAGAGGGGCAAGCGTTTGTCATACATTATTGACAGCGTTATCTTCTAGCCATTATTATCAAGACAAAAAACAAACGCCGGCGCCACCTGTCTGTAAGTCCAAAAACTTGCATTGTGGTTAAACCGCTTGCATTATTCCACAGTTATTTATTGACTCGTCCGTCCATTCCGTTTTGTGGCCTTCGTCTTTGTTCCCAACCTTATTACGTCACAAGAGGACTCTTCACCGTACCTACCTCAACGAACCGACGTGTGAAAATACGGCGAGGGACCCGCCCATTGTCAGGTTTTTTGTTCATCCCATTTTCGAGTGTGGGGCGACATCTAGGGATTACACGCGTACAACTTTTTTGGTGGCGTTGCTTTTGTGTTGTGTAGTGAAGTTAATCTTAATTTAGTTTAGTTTTAAGCTGACCACTACAAAATTTAGTTTTTAATTTCCTCGTGGATTTTGATGGACAAAATTCCGAAAAAATCAGAGTAACAAGTTATAAAAAGTATACAATTTCTGTCTGATTTGAGTCACAACAATACCTGTCCTACATTAATTTTGAATAAAAAAATTAAGAAAGCTAGGACACAATTCAAGGAAAAAAGTCAGACTGGAACTTGATTCGATAAAAAGTACGAAAATATATATTTAATCCTTTTAAATCTCGTTAGACGCTTAGCATCTATATCTGTCTTCAAAAGAATCTCTGATTTCAAAGATGGCAAAAATTTCGAGTAGGTACTTATTCCTTTGAAGCTACTCCTCCTCCCGCGGCATTTCAGAAGAGGCTTCAAAAATACCTATGAACAGTCAGCGCCAAAGTGAGCTAAGCGTTTAAACCATAGATTAATGCACCTCTACGTCCATAAGGTAAGGTTGATTTTTGTCCAATTTTGTTGGTGGTTTTTTAAACGCTCAGATCATTTTGACGCTGACTGTACGTAATAGTTAACGGATTAGAAATAAAGCAACAAAGTTTTCTTATGTACAAACTTGCACAAAGAAACCTCGTCCCTCAAGATGTTATGTTCGACAATTCCGAGTCATTCGATACCATAATAAATAGGCTTTAAGATTTAAAAATATTAAATCAGCGGCGGTGTCGTTAAGAAAACTTTTGCCGGAGAGAATCAAAGTTTCCGTCCGCCCCTAGATTCCGGAGTCGCAAAATTAGGTAAATTACCTAATTTTCGACCCACCAAAGCTTATTGAAGGCTGAAGAATTAATCGGGCGTGCTCCCGCAAAAATTCCAAAGGATTATTCCCTAAATCTTTAGGGAGGCGAAACTAAATGGTGAGACCAGTGTTTCGGAGCCGCAGCGAGGAGTTTTAATCGCTTGCCCAATTAAAGTAACCGACTATGGCATGAGTGCTAATTGGGGTAGAGTTGGAAGTGGCTATTCACGTTGAGGAGTGACGCCCAACGGCGTGACTGATAGCAATGGCGCCTAATGCTTTTCGAGCTGCCTGCTAACTTATAAACATGACGTAACTAGAGGAACTATGGAAAACTATGGAATAGGACTTCACAATTTTAATTATCATCAGCTATTCCGCTTTAGTTCAGTTTCAGAAGTACAAAAGTATCGAGGTAACTCTATTTGTGTTAAACCGTTTGGAGCTGTTTCTCCTAGAGACTTGACAATCACCGTGGAATTGTGGTAAAGGCACTCTGATTCTTGTCTAAGGTTTTTTTTTATACCACGTCAGTTGGCAGACAGGCACGCAGCCCACCTGATGGTAAGCGGTCACTGCGGCCTATTCCATTGAGGGACACCTCACCAGCGTCGCTCAATGTGCTGCCGGACTGTTTGGCTCATGTGATCTTCGAGCCTTTGATTTCAAGTGTACTGGCTCCAGCGTTGCCAGACGTCCCGATTTTGGCGGGACGTCCCGATTTTTAAATCAAAATTAAATGTCCCATTGTCGCGCGGGACAGGCTCAGTCCCGCTTTTCGGGTAGAACTCGACCGTACGTGCAGAGTGCTTAGATGACCCGCGCGGGACAGGCTCAGTCCCGCTTTTCGGGTAGAACTCGACCGTGCGTGCAGAGTGCTTAGAAAGAAAGGTACGCGCCTTTATTTCTGATGAAGCTACTAGTTTATTTAAAATACATTTTCTATGGCTACTTTTGCTGTCTATTGTCACGTAAACGTAATTTTGAGTCAAATAAAAAGATAAATATTTGAAAACCTTTGATTATATACGTTTTTTTACTATGATGCTTTTGACGGAAGAATCCCGCTATTTTCACTCAAAAAGTACCAAAATCCCGACTTGGCAAAAAAAAAACTGGTAACGCTGACTGGCTCCCACATAAATGTTGCCGGAACACAGCTAGAGCGGAACACAGCTAGAGCGGAACACAGCTAGGCGGCATATTTCACCTGTGGGGGTACCACTCCCACTAGCCAGTCGGACTCTGAAAAAGCCCTACCACCAACCAAATAGGTTGTACCGGTAAATCGCCACAAGGCTGTCACCGGCTCGTATTGAGACGATTTGTGTTATGTCTTGAATAGTCTTGATGTTTATTAAACTTGATGAAATATACGTGAAACCTTTGTTGAGTCCAATGCCCATGGCAAAAGTACAGCTTACCTTGCCTATTTATTTTATTGAAACAGCTTACCAGAAAAACCTCTGCAGCCTTCTCATGATACAGAATCAATAGTATTTTTTGCTGACTGTAATATTTCCATCATGGCCACTACTAACCTCGTTATTGACTGCGCTGCCCGACCAGCGTTTCTTTGAGGCCGGTATTTATTTTTCATCAACGGGTCAAATATTTGTTAAGTTCGCTTTTGGGGCGCTGGGCTAGGCCTCATTAAGAAAGCTGGACTAAGTTTTTGAAACAAATAATTTTGGAGAAATTTCGTGCTCCAAAGGACCATGCAAAGGCGCGTCCCCACCCACCAACAGATTTCAAACGTATCTCTATTTATACCTCTTGCCATACTGATCTTTTTTTTGTATGACGACATCCGCCGTAGGAATGGGGATTTCACGCAAATCGAATTTGAATGTTGTATTTTTCAAGTATTTTTTTGACACAGTAAATTGTGAAAATAATGTGCAGGCGATCAAGAGTAACCCCCCTGGCCTAAATAAAAGTCTTCAATAAAATATAATCTTAAAAAATATTTTACAGTCGAGACTACTTGAAGCTAGACACTTACAGCGCAATTCTGATTCTTAGGCGTTCGGCATAAGGACGTTTTTATTGTTTTTGAATACCCCGTCATTTTTTGGATTAAAAATGGTTATTTGTCTTTTTAAGGAATGTCATAATAATATTAAAACTAGTGCCAAGTCTGTTGGTGGGTGGGGACAGAGCCCATACAACTTCTTGCGTTGTTCTTAGGCTAAGAACATTATGTCTCTGCCCCCTGTTTTCTGACAACATTAAGTTCATCCACACTAATAGTATTAATGTAATGGCTGATTGTTATATTTTTTTATTTTGACAAAGGGTAAAAATATTTTTCTAAAATTTAGGTACTAAACTTGCTGAAGACTTTCAAACCAACCAAAGGTTTTTTCGAGGTTAATTTGAAATCATTAAGACAGTGAAATGGTGTATTTAGAATGGCTTTCGTTGACCTTATCGTAATGGGCCTAGAATACTGACGTCACCTCATGATGTATTTGTAACACTCGTAACTAATTAAGAAAGTAATGAACCTATTAAGTAAAAAACAACTTAGAGTAATATTGCATAATGAGTATTGAATAATTGTAGCATTCGGAGCAAAGGCTTACAGCAATAGAACTAAGATATTTTTGTGTTGCTTTAGAATCAAATTGAATTAATATGCCAAATATTACGTTTACGTATTACATAACTTTAAACTGACTTTATTGTTTTCTATGCGTATACAGTTCGGGACAAGTTCATTTTGGAATTTTACCAATACGAGTTAAAAGTTTTTGTAATACAGTTTTGAACCGTATGCCCCATTCTGCTTTTATTGTTATTTTTTGCGACAGCAAATCAAATCATATTTGCAACAATCAAATGTCATCTGTACACCAGCTGTAGCTGTGTCGCACAATGAGTCACAACTACGACATCAGATTTCTAAGAATTCTTTTTATTTCCATCAAAAATATGAGGAAGATGATATGTAGTTATGTACACATTCCTGTAATGTTTATTATTTTCATTTTAATACGCACGTCAAGACTTTATGAACTTGCGATATTAGAGGAAAAGGTCGTATGTCATTCTTGATATTTTTATGATATTAACAGTATTAATTTTTTCGGCGGCGTTCCTTATCTGAAATTACGACTTTAATAATAATGTTTATTTAGGGCACATTATTTATTTTAGTTTGAACTTGGCGACTTTCTTTACTCGTGTAAAGTATTAGTTTTATTTAGTTTCTTGTGATGTGTAATTGCAAACAGGAATTATTTAGTAGGTTCAAGACGTTTCTTGAAAGTGCTCAATAATTTGGGCTTTTAATATTTCTTGCTACTAAAGAAAGTGTGTAGGTGTACAAGACAAAAATAATGTTATAATTGGGATATTTTAAGTGTACATCAAAAAAATACTGAAATGTACTTACATCAAAATAACTGATTGCACACCACAGGTTAGGTTAGGTTAGCAATTCAGTATTTTTTTTGATGCACAATCATTATTTTTTGATGTGCATTTAAATACCTACAACCCGTTATAATTTATCTCTCGCTTAAATAGTAGGTATAACGGTCAACAGTCGTCTATTTTAGAGTTGGTCTAGAAAGCTATTACCCCCCACAAGTACAATAAACCGTTATACCTAAATATATGTAGCTCGCATTTTCGCATAAAATGTATGAAATCCAGTACACTTGAATTAAAAAATAAACGCACTGATTTTTCTTGCTTCTATTTGTACAATACAAACCGTGGTAGCCGTTTACCATCACGTTGAGTCTGTCTGTCTGTTGAATTAGTATTCAAATCAGATCTGCACCATTACGTCGGTCAGTTCAATGATTCCTTTCTTTGTCGAACCATAAAAAATGAAATGAAATAATTTATTCTACTTCAGCACATCTTTTTTTTTCCTACCAGCACTTCGACGTCAATGGCTTGTTGAGGAAAAAATAAAGAAGTAGAACTCTCTGCCGAGTCATATGCTCACCCCTTCCTATAACAGATCCTTGCAGTGTAGTGTAAAGAAGAACCTTGTCTGCCAGTATGGCTGTGCCAACGAATAGATTGCCTCGGTTGCGTCCATCCATTGTCATGGGACTCTGAGCTCCTGTTTTCCTTATTATCAGGCTTATACTCCACTTACCCGAGCCTTATGGCACCCCATTGAATTGACCTACTATAAAACGGCTGTGTTCGAAGACCTATGGTGTCGGTCAATCTATATAGGTATATAAAACTCAAAGGATTGACTGACTGACTGACATAGATATCTATCAACGCACAGCCCAAACCACTGGACGGATCGGGCTGAAATTTGGCATGCAGGTAGATGTTATGACGTAGGCATCCGCTAAGAAAGGATTTTGATCAATTCCCACGGGAACGAGAACCACGCGGGTGAAACCGCGGGCGCCCGCTAGTAGTAAAATATACTCAACACAAATGTCGAAGTTTCTGTTATTCCAAAGGGCTAGCTGTAGGTATATTAAAATTCTTCGCAAGGGTCGAGTAGATCGGAATCCCCTCGGTGAGAGGCTTTCATCCCTTACTCGGTCCATGACCCCAAGTTATGTGCCAAAGTAAAGTAAATGCCGACTGCACGTAATGACGTAAATCTATTATTTTATCTACCACTGTACGGAAGAGTGGTTTTCCTACCAATACCTAGATGTATCTGAGAGCACGGGTTTGTTTCTAATTTCAACATGTCAGTAACTTTCCTATACTAATATTATAAAGAGGAAAGATTTGATTCTTTGTTTGTTTGAATTGAATAGACTCCGAAACTACTGAACCGATTTTAATAATTCTTTCACTGTTGGATAGCTACACTATTCCCGGTGAACATAGGGTACTTTTGATCCCAGAAATGTGCAGGGAAGGGGGGATATATTGTGAATTGTGGGCGGAAGGCTAGTTTTAAATATAAACGCGTTAATGTCAACAATTATATAGGTATATAACAGTTTTAATAATTAAATTACGTATAATTTAATGTAGTAACGTGTTTGACTTGTAGGTAAATTGTTGTATTGGTTTAATGTAAACTTATCCAATGCGTAAAGAAGAGGTAAATTGAGCCTGTGTGTTACAACCTTGTGTGTTCTATAGGGTTAGATTTATTTAGCCTCCATCCTTGAAATCTAGTTATCCTTACAAAGATGGGTACTGGCTTAATCACCACGCTTGCCAAAATGCGGATTGGTGATCACAAACCGAGCTGTGTCCGAAAAAACCGACACAAAGTTAGCTTGACCCGGGAATTGAACCCTGGACCCCGAGATCTCGACCCGGTTCTTGAACCACTTAAAAAATGATAATGTTGATTAAAGATTGTAAGATTTGTAAGGCTCCAAATAATTCAGCTTGCATTCCTGTTAAGCCGAATTATTAGCAATCAGATGTCGTACCCTGGGGCCCTCCGCCAATGGAGATTAAATTAGCGTTGTAAGCAATACTAGTATGAAATGTCGATAGTTAAGATAGATAAGATAAGATTTACTTACATACAAGAGAAGGTAATAAAAGCGTGTTAAAAAAAATAACCACGAAACCTTAGCCTTCAAACCTATATCCATCCGAGTCGATTTCCGAGTTATTTCATGCTTTCATTCTTTACGAGGGGAGAGCAGCAATGTACAGCGAAGCTAAAGTGGGGGCAATAACTTCCCGGTCGCCTCCGGAGGCAACTGGGAATTTTCATTCCCCATTGCCACCGGTGGCAATCCTTGTGGGGGCAATCGGGAATATACCGTTCCCCCTCTCCGTCGACCGATGTTCAACAATTTTGCCGGTACCTGTACCTGATGGAAAATGACATTACTTGTCAATAGTTTACCGTGAAAACTGTACTAATTGTAAAAATGACAATAAATTCAATACAGTTTTGAAACTTCAATATTATCAATACAGACACTTTCATGATAACTATCGATATCACAAAATCTATCGATAGTTCTGCAACGCTATATTAATTGGGCCCCTGTAGTTGTCCCCTTCCCGCCCGGGGCCCATGTTTCCTAGTCTTGTAATTGGCTTCTGAACTGACAAATATTGGGACCAGATCATTTGAGCACGTAGTAGACATTTTTTAATCTATATTACTATGTTAGCCATCATCTGCTATTTTTTCTGTATAAGGTATCGATACAGTAAATCGGAACAGGGTTTTCAATTCTCGTGTTGGGCAAAGTTTGTTTCGTTCGGATATTTTTAACGTAGTCCTGGCTTGTGATTTTATGAAGATGGCAAATAGACTTGCAGCCCAACTGATGACGCTCTTTTCGTGAAGGTTGTTAAGACGTATCTTATCGGAAACACTATTGAGGATAATTCATTCCAAAGCATAGCTCTGCGTGGCTGTCGGTCTTCCTTTTAAAACTAGACCAAGGGTATTAAAGGTTTATATACAGTACCAGTACGTCACAACAAATGTTTTTATACGCTACCGATAATATTATGATGCAAGTGCCATTGTCAATCTATCGAGATTTAAATGTACCTTGTTTCTGAATGATAAGGCATTGATTAGATAACTCCTTGTGTATTTGTAATGCTTACGTTCAATCGGGCTTCCATGGGGCACGATTCAACTCTGGCATTTAGAATTTGACCTTTAATTTAATGATATATTAACGAAATTACGTGCTTTGTGAGCTCAATCTGAAATGGTTTTATTTTTAGGTACCCAATTATTAGCCCAAACGCAAAAATCCTTACAAGGTTGAAAGGAATTAATTACTACCAAGCGGGCATTAGCTCGAAGTATGAAGGGAAAACCGGGGGAGTTTAATGGATAATGGTGCGATTTTTTCAGTTCCGAGTAAATAAAAAATATCTGCATTCTTCTTCTTTCCAGAACTTATTTTACTTAAAAGTTTTCAACGTAGGTGATTTTATTATTCTATTTCAGTTGGCAGGTGGTTAGCAGACAGACACGCAACCCACCTGATGGTTGGTACAACGCAGTGGTGTAACGTGGTCAAAATGTACGCTTCTCTGATTGTTCACTGTAGCTGGAATTATTATATCTTTATTATCATCGCAAATTATCGTTTATAATGTTACGCTTTTCTTTATCTAAGTGTCGTTTTTCTGACATTTCCCTCATCTTTATTCCAGTGTAATCACCAGTCCCCAGCTAACAAAATTACCATTTTCATGTTTGTCATCCCTGTACGTCTGTTACAAATGTCACGGAATTAGAAAATTATATGAGAAATATTCAGACAAAAAATACGGAAAAACAGTAGGTTTATCAGAAACATTTTATCCCTTGAGGGCTGAGAAGTCAGTCGTAAGGACGTTTGGTTGAACTCTAGGAAGTCGAGTCCTTTGAGACCGTTGGTGGCAACTGTTTGTTGGGTATTAGGCACTTGTTTCTTAGTTCTTCAGCGTAAATACACTCACCGGCAATAAAACTTGGCCACTGGGCTTTTTTCATACAAACATGGTCACTTTAGCGTCTCATAGACAGAAAACTATTTGCAGCAACTATTCGCATACTACGATATATGGAGCGTTAAGTTCGGTTTATTGTTTTTCCTTTTTGAGAAAATTGAGCGGTTTTTGGCAATTTTTGAAACTGTGATTCGACAATTGGGCGTTTGGCCTCTCCATTGACGTAATAATTATTGAACAGCTGCAAATAGTTTTCTATCTATGATACGCTAAAGTGACCATGTTTGTATGAAAAAAGCCCAGTGGCCAAGTTTTATTGCCGATGAGTTTAGATGGAGAAATACACATTATTTCATCTGAAAATATAGCTGGTAATTTTGCACGTTCATGTTATTTTTTCTCACTAGGTGCTTTGCTTATAGTCAACTAACGAAGCGAAGTTAACTTAATATTTTTTGATAATTATTACATACATAGTTACAAGTGAAGCTAATAAAAGCGTGTTAAAAAGCAACTCTAGCCTCCAAACTATCCTAGGTAACTACAGCTCTAACACATATTATATAATATTTTAAATATCATACTTTAATATAGGATTCCAATAATCTTCGATTTCAAGTCTAGGTATTGTGTCGATAGACATACATAGGTATTTCCTAGTGATGTCACACTCGTAAGTACTACAGTTTCTTGGTAAATCAATTGAATATCATCCTCGTGAATATTAAAACATACACAATTGAAAATCAATTGTTTGTCGGTCAATGCGATGGCGAGCGTTTGAACGTGAAGTAGGTATTGATACCGATTATATTATTGGTTTTAGTCTAGATTTTATAACAACCCAAGCTGTATAGCTGCGGCTTCTTCGTTTAATTGAATTTTTCGTTACTTTTGGAGTTTTTGTGTAGAGAGAGATTCTTTTTGACCGATAAAAAAAAGAGGGGTTATCAATTCTGTTTTAATACTTTATTTTATGTATTATTTATTTATTTATTTATTTATTTATAATATTAGCTCGATTATTAAATATTATTTCTCTAGGCTAATAATCGTAATCAAAGTGCAAGTCCTCGATAACTTAGTAAATGCAGTAATGCCAATACTTTCTCCCATTTCTAGTCAACAATGTTATGTACGCATGTGTTTCCTATTATGCTTTCCGTCTTAGTCAAAGCAAGCCAATATATTTTCTTTAAAAAAGTGAATGTCTGATTTACGACCTTATTGGTGCCGGCCTGTGCCAATCTATTAAAGGAATGGGCGACCACAAACATGATTACAATTAGTCATAAGTGTAGTTAATAAGACAGCGTCGGATTGTGAACGTTTATGACACGCTATGTTCAATGTTCATGCAATACTTAATCACGGGAAAACAGCTGAGAAAATAGAAAATTCTAATACAAACGCCTCGACGTAAACGACTTGTAGTTAAAGTACGGGCCATGATTTTGGTTTTGATTTCTGTTCCTGGGTTGGGCATCCCGAGTTTTCACACGGAGATAGTGTAGTTTTCTGACAGTGAACGAAATATTCAAATCGGTTCTGTAATTTCGGAGCCTATTCAATAAACAAACAAACAATCAAATCTTTCCTCTTTATAATATTAGTATAGATAGGTTACTCCGATGTGAAAGAAACGCTTCTATTTCTGTTATTCCACGATAACTTATTTATTTATTTAAATAATCCCGGAAAAAACTCCGACCTTTCCCAAGGTTTCTATGTCCATACCAAATATTATCAAAATCAATTTTGCATTTATATTATGAGTATGGATGAGCGGCTCTAAGGTGTAGTAAAATGGCTCTTGGGCTACTCTTTTTAGCATTTTTTTGAAGACAGAACTTCTTAAAATGTGGGGACAGGACTCTGAGGAATACACGTGCTTAGTGACTCTCTCCCTCCCACCTAATTTCACCAATCTACTTTGTACTCGGTGAAATGCCAACATTAGTGGTTTATTACATTAATTTTGTCTACCCGCAAGCGCAAATTAACCGCATTTACCGCTGTTGACATTAACATGTACACTCTATGTACAGACCGTGGTATAGAAGATAGTCCGTTCCGACTAAAAGTAATCTAAATGTACACAAAGCCAACTCAACGAAATAACTCGACAGTGACACATTTTTCGCTCTCGCACAAACAAATAATGCGTTGTTTTTATAGAAGCTATTTAATTCGTCTTTATCCGAGCGAGGAAAACGATATTTTCCCGAATAAGAAGTAGCCTATATATTTTGTAGCTTTCAAACTATTTATTCCCTGTACCAAAAATCACATCTGTTGCTTCATTGATAGTACACTATCAAAGGTCAAACAAAAACTTCTATTTTCGTTATCTCATTTGAACTAAGTATTATCTCGGAATGCAAAAGCGTCTAAGATACCCTTTTCCAAGGTCTAGTCTATGTCTCTATCACATTTCATCACAATCAGTGGTTAAGCGTGAAAGCGTAACGGCTTAAGTGAATTTACTTTCGCATTTATAATATAAGTACGAAGAATATTTAAGTCGCGATTAGTTTAGATTGAAAGATACCAAAGGTTCATGTTTATCAAAACACCGTCAACAATCGCAGAACACGTGGCGGCAGAAAGCCTGTTCATGATGTAAATTGAGCGTAATGAGAGGCTCGCAAGTGGAGCACTAATCACTTACCCACTCGTCTTGAATGGCCGCGTCACGCGAACACTGCACTGATAATCATTGTTTGTGTACACCATAATGGACCTATGTGGCGCAATAGTGCATTCTCTGCTACGATAGCACAGAATATAAAGCTAAGCAACTTTCTGCGCGGGCCGTTCTTAGATGATGACATTGAAAACATTCCAGGACATTAAATATATTGATATGACGCATCTGTGATTTTCCTGATGCCTAAATATGATTCGTAACTGACAACTTCCTTCAAAAGCAAAACTGCCTATTCAGGGACAATTTAACGAGCGATATATTATTGTAATGAAACAGTTATAAGTTCGATAAATTATTGTAGGTATATAACAAAGAACTGTATTGTTGTGCGGACTATTTATTGAATTCATATAGTGTAATCTAAAGTAGGGACTACAATTTTATGGTGACATACATCAAAGTAAGAATGTGAAATCTAAATCTTGTTTACTTTTGTATCCGCGCCGCGTAGTCAGAATTCAGATTTCACAGAATTAAAGCGAAAAGCTGAGTCATTTGATCCAAAATGGCACCCTGATTGATAAGGCGAAATAGGCGCTCGCCTTTAGACAAATGAAGGGATCAAGCCGCTCCCGTTAATAACGGCTTTTTAGGCGTTTTATCAGTGAAATATTTTTGCTTACATTGCAAATAGCTACGAGCAAGCAAAATTTCCTCTAAGGAGTTATTTGTAAAGTACAATACGCAAAGTAGTAGAGGATTGGACATTTCTTCGAGCTGAGTGGTTTCAACGTTTCAAGTGTCGCTTCACAACTTCGATGGCCATATCTCGGCGCGCACCTATGGATTATTGTACACTAGCGGTCGCCTCCGCGTTTTAACCCGCCAATTATCCCCCCCTTCCCCCCATATTTCCGGGATCAAAAGTATCCTATGATTTTTTTTTTTTATTTTTTTTATTCTTAATGGGCTTGCTCTTGACCCCAATCTTGCTCTAGAGCAGAGATGGGATCTACGATGAAGCGAGCTTGCCCAGAAGATGCCTATTTACTCTAGACTTAAAGAGAGTCAAATTATATGCACTCGGAAATACAGACGCAGGCAGGGAATTCCACTCTTTGGCTGTCACCCGGGAGTAATCTAGCTTTCCAACAGTGAAATAATTTTTAAAATATTAGTATAGATATTAGTATAATTGCACTTGGGCTGGTCAATAGCCACAAGGCTGGCACCGGCTCTTCCCAATCGGGTATGAAGGGGAAACCGAGGGAGTTTAGTAGGTAGTGGACGCTGTAGTCTCAAGTCCCACACACGGTCGCAGGTCTAATAAGACTGCGGCTACGCATTCTCCTCCGTTAAAAAAAAAACAAGCCTAGAATTGTACTTACTGACCACTAGCTGTAGTAGTAGTAGCGGCAAACAACCTGAGAAAACCTGCACACCAGTTGAATGGCTGTGTACTGTGTAGCCATGATCCAATTGGTCTAGTTTCCCTGTTTTCTTACAACCTGCATCATGGTGCAAGGATAACTAACCAGCTAGGGACAACACGCTCTAGGAGAAACAAAACTGAGAGTTACACTCGGTGCAAATGTTATTTCTATACCAGAAAGTGTAAGCTGGGCTGGTGAAAGCAATAACGATTTAACGCTTGCCAACTTTCCCTTCCATTATAAAATAAGGGATATTCCACAAACAATGTAGGTTTTGTATTTTTTCTCTTTGTTGTTCCTGTAAATAATAGTTAAACTTATGTAATGTTTTATCGATTATTCACCAACTCGACACGAGATAACTGGACACGCGTGTCCAGTTAGTATCATTTATTATTTCGTCACCTGGCCGCGCAGTTTTTACGCGTGTCCAGATAGTAAATTTTTTAAAACCAGACAATTTTATGTTTGTGAGGAAGCATCATCTTTAAAAAAAAACTGACGTCCGATTTGGCGTCATGTTTGAGAAGTCTCCACTAACCGCTGACTGCTGGGTTTTCCCGCCACATGTCTTTTGACAAATATGGTTCGTTATCTTTGCTAGTATCATATTTTAAAGAGGAAACATATGTCCCAGTAACAAGTCCTACATTTTGCGTTCCAGAAATCTGTTTTCGTAATTGATTGCGTCACGTGCCTGCGATGCGTAATTCACGGAGTCCTTGTATTACGGAGCTCATTCTTGACGACAGTACTCTAGACGGATGCGGTTTGTTAAGACCCGTATGCCGTAGGAGGAATCAGAGTCTAAATGAATTGAGGCAATTTGCGTTGAGACCGCAATTGCCGGTTCATAGTGTCAACAGCGCGACGACAAACAATGTCATTATGGATGCATAGAACCAGAGCGCATTGTATTCGCACCCGATGCTCATGTCAATTCAATGGACAACTGATTGTTTGAATACGTCTTGACTAATTTGTTTGAGCTCGGTATAGGAGACGTAAATTTCGGCTCTGGAGTTTCTTTGAAGATTTTATTGTTTGTATTATTGGAGTTTACTCCTCCAAGTTTGTATTATATCAATGGTACAGGAGGCAGAAATTCTGGAGTTCAACTGTTGTCGTGTTATTGGAGACTGCTGAACTGAACAATTAGGCTGTTAATATCTCCAATTGAACAGACATCGGTTCAATTAGAGGCATCAATGGCGTTATTGTTAAAGTTTATATTGTTACTGACCACATGTTCTATCTCATCATTGATCCAATTAACTGCTTAGTTACGTGCTCAAATTTCAACATTGCATCTGACTTGAATTTTCTATAAGGAAATGGTATTGAATGAAAAACTACTATTAGCCAAAACCTTTATCCTTCTATTCGTAGAGATAGTCTTCAAGTGAATTAACCCGTTGGGATGATCCGGAGACGATTGCAAGCCACTGCGCTCGAGCGAGACTAATCCGCAGTCCCCAACTAGACTTACGTTTAAACAGAGATCATATTGAAGAGTTTATCCAGTTCTATTAATAGAATCTGGTTGGATTTTATACCCTGTGACATATGAGCAAATTGAATAAATTCAATACTGCGAGAGTACGTGATAATTTAGTCACCGCGTCTAGATTAGGAATTGTACTGGCAGATCTTGTTATGTTATTGGGTTTAGTATTCATTTTCAATATTTTATCAGGGTACATTATTAGATGTAGACTTCTGTCTATACCGTAAATTCCTACCAAGGTTGTCTGGCTTCACATTTCTAGAGAGTAAGTAACTTACGAAATAGTTATAATAAATAATTGAACTTAAGAGGAAATACTAAGGGCGAGAGAATTGAAAAATAGGTATTTGTAAAATCTATTGCTGTCGCGCAGTGTCCGAACATCCCACGCAGAGCGCGATAGAGACAACTGCAGCTTGGAGCGAAAATACCTTAAAAATCAACGTTTCGTAGTCCCCTGATTTCTTTTCCAAAACTTGACCGATTTAACTACTTTT
Source organism: Mecyna flavalis (assembly GCA_949319885.1). Classification (NCBI taxonomy): domain Eukaryota; kingdom Metazoa; phylum Arthropoda; class Insecta; order Lepidoptera; family Crambidae; genus Mecyna; species Mecyna flavalis. Next base: position 18,660,010 of record OX439426.1, read on the forward strand.
TTTATCAAAAATTAAAGAAAGGCTTTGGCCATGTTCTTATGTTTTCTTTTTTTTATTTAATCTAGTTAAATTTGTTTTCTGGATGTTTGAACACAGCGGAAAATCTGGTCATTTTTTTAGGTTTTTGAAGGTTCTTTTAATTATTAATTTATGAAAAAAAGGAAAACATAGGGACATGCAAATAGTGGTCATAGATTTTTGGAAAAAAAACTATTTCTCTACTGGCATTATCCAGGGAGGAAACGGGAATACGTTTGTATGGAAAAACGGCCCTAATCTTTCCTCTTAAGTATCAGCATATTGGATGCTTCACTGAAAGACATAGGCTTGCCATATCTAGGTTGATGTTCACACCCCAGCTGTTTTTGGTAGTCGGAGAGCCATGCTGTTTTACAGTACGAATGGGCCGGCTCGTCCGGGTAAGTACCACCCTCTCACATAACACCAGCGGATAATAATAGTGACTACTATTGTGTTTCGTCCGGTTTGTGAGAGTGTGCCGGAGGATACATATTTCATCGTATAGAAGATTATGGAAACATTTTGAGAGAATAAATATCACCAGCATTTCTTTCCTCGAAAAGTTACTAAAATAAAGATACAGGTAATCCTAAAAGCTTTAGCAAACACCTTTTAGAATAGTAATACATTGGCGACGTGTCAGCGACATCTATCTCCAGGCATTTCTTTTATCAACGTGCTTTAGGAAACTAAAATAAAAGATGTGGTCTCTTAATCCACCGTTCATTCAGTTAAGGTTAAGTGAATGAACCCGTCCGGATGATCCGGTGAGGCGACTGCGCCGCGACTGCACGCGGTAATCCGCGCCAACCGGACTTGCGCTTGGACAGAGATATTGGGACTATCGAGCTCTGCTAATACGTGTCCGACTGGATTTCTGTGCTGTTTTTATTTTTTACTAGCCTTCCGCCCGCGGCTTCGCCCGCGTGAACTATAGGACGTTATCCCGCGGGAATATCTTGTAAATTGTAGCCTATGTGTTATTCTGATGTATAAGCTATTATTATTTATTGTGTATTGTAAAGTTTCATTAAAATCAATTCAGTATTTTTTACGTGAAAGAGTAACAAACGTTCATCCATAATCCATGCGCCCCCCGGCCGGTCGGTACCGCCGCAACCGCTATGTCCCTGCATTTTAAATCTGTATCTTCAAAAGTATTCATTTAAATTGCATGCTGTAAAGAGCCACATTGATCTATATTACATGCACAATTTATTTAAGGTACTTAATTGGATAAGGATTAACACTGTATTGCAAAAAATCGCTTTTTCGTAAATATGCCCTTATTTTCTCATTAGTAAAGGATAAAAATGGTTATTGTGGGTTATCCCTAATAGATAGACATATACCATCGCGGACTTTTTTGTAAACCGTTTTAAGGTGAACAATACCGTAGTACATTATTTTGATCTATCTCGTAGGGTTCAGCCAGCGTTTGCAATGTAAGCGCAAAAAAATGTGTTTATTTACGACCTTAAATTAAAAACCTATAAAATAATCAGTGTTTCTCTACTATATTATGCATGTATTATACATATAAACCTTCCTCTTGAATCATTCTATCTATTAAACCGCATCAAAATCCGTTGCGTAGTTTCAAAGATTTAAGCATACAAAGGGACATAGGGACAGAGAAAGCGACTTTGTTTTATACTATGTAGTGATGTCAGAGGCGGCAAACGATCCAGTGGATCGCCTAATGGTAAGCAATCACCGCCGCCCATGGACATCTGCAACACCAGAGGGATCGCTGATGCGTTGCTGGACTATGGGGGTCCATATCCCCATAGGCCGGCAACGCAGCTCAGCTCCATGGGTGTGAGGGCCTGGGCCGGTACTCTCACAAACCAGACGAAACACAAAAGTAGTCACTATTATTTCACGCTGGTGTTATGTTAGAGGGTGGTACTTCCCCTCATTCGTGCTGTAAAACAACATGGCTCTACCACCACTATTCTAAAGTAGTGCTATTCATGAATTTGATGTCTGTGTAGTAAGCGACGTACGAAAAAAACTGCAGATCCTTTCCACTTACCTACAGTACCATCTCGAACCATCAGGTGATCTGTTTAACTTATTTTATTATTTTTTTTCGGAGGAAGCGGAAGGAGAAAGCGTTTATGCACCATAACCGCAGGCTATCTAGACCTGCGGTCGTGTGCGGGACTCGAGACAAAATCGTCCACTACCCATTAAACTCCCCCGGTTTCTCCTACACACCCGATTGGAACGAGCTGGCGGCACCTTAAGGTACTTGTCATTCTTGCTAGTTTCATAAAAAAAAATATTTTCAGAGGCAGTTAAACGGTTTACCTATTTAAAACCAAGCAAAACGGCCACTATCCGAACAAAATCTTCATTGCGCGGCAAATTACTATTAGCAAAGGCACCGTCAGTGAATCGATGACACTATGCAGGTTACAAAGTGCATTAATTATGCATGCTGCATGCAGAGACTGCAATGCATGCTGCCGAGATAGGCAAATTGGTTTTTATCATTATAATCTTAGCCCTAAGCGTACCGGGCAGTCTAGTATCAGGAATTCAGTACTTAAAAGGAATTTGGAGCTATTGCGTTTAGCTGTAAAATGGAAAAAGTAAACTTTATTTGTTTTTGTTATTGTATAAAATCGAAGTAATGTGGTTCTCTGCGAGCTAGGCAGGAATGTTTAGTCTTTCCGAATAAAGGAAACAATTTATAGCTCAAGTCGGTCATCGAGGCCTAAAGGGCAAATATGTTAAGCCTAAAAAAATTACATTAGTTGTATAAATGAAATTATTTACAAAGAATTCTTATTTTTACTTCACATTTTTTTTTGCTTCAAGCCGGTTTTTTCTGTTAAATTTTTGTTTTTTATCTAAATTATTACTAATGTGAAATCAGTTATGAGTATTGAGTCCCCTGTAAGAGAGTAAGAGTAAGAGGTAACACATAAAAAGAAAAACCTCCTCCTTTTTTGAAGTCTGTAAAATTACATATTACAATACAAGTCCCACTATTGTTCCTGTATTTTGTACTGTAAAATTACAATTACAAAATACAGGAACAATAGTGGGACATCTTGTCCCACTATTGTTCCATTGTCTAGTATTTCGGTCTACCTATATTTCGTTTGGGCATCCCATTTACTAAAAAAAAAACTAAATTATAAAACTACAACAAACTACATTCTCTGCTAAATTCATTTGCATGGACTGCAGTTATTTTTCATCGGGTTCGTATCGTGACTGCATCTAAATTGATGTTTGCATATGAATGAAGTCGTGAGTAAATTACTTACTTATACGTTATCGTATATAAGGCGCTCGAAGCAAAGTCACTAAACAATGGTGTCCCGTACGTACGCTTAATTATTAATAGCTGATGATAAATCATTATAATTTATATGCATTCCAGTGATTATTTAATGCAAATTAGATGTACATAAGTCATCTTTATTTACGTTTTGTTATTACTCGCCAGGTTGCAAATTACCGTGACCAGTGCGCCAGCAAAAATGTAGGCACTGCAAATTGAACCTTATTCAAATTGTAATACCTACGTATAATTTTGTCTGGCCTGATGGCGCATTTACCTTACCAAATGTGACCCTGCCTTGCTTTGGGTCGTCGTTTCAACAATGATGTAGGGATTTTTCTCTGAAGCACTGGTATTTGGGTAGCAGCCAAGTACCTAGTTCCTTTCGGTTTAATAATGTCGGCGCGCATCTATTGACTTTTTCTATGTATGTATTTAGCTTGGTGATGTCGAAAAACATCGTGAGAAAACCTTGCACAGTTCAGAAATAAATTAAGATTAGCTAATACAAACTTAAATAATAAAAACCACTCGTTCTTGGTGGTTTGCAAAGATGCTGGGTAGTTTTTTTCGTTTTTATGCGTCTCATCATTGTATTACTTTAATGTTGTTTACTTCTTCATACAAATATTTTTATCTATTTACTTTTTGTACGACGTCAGTTGACAGACAGACACGCAGCCCACCTGATAGTAAGCGGTCACTGCGGCCTATTCCATTGAGGGATACTTCATCAGGAAGCGTCACTCAATGTGCTGCTAGATTGTAGGCTCATCTGATCTCCTAGTCTTCTGGCCCACATCAATATTGCCGGAACACAGCCAGAGCTGTAATGGCGGCAGATTTCACCTGCGGGGGTGGTAGCTAGCCAGTCGGACTATGAAAAAGCCCTACCACCAACCAGACCCAAGGCGGAAATCTAACCCACGACCTCGGGTTTTATACCCGAGCAGCTTAGCCACTGTTCCATCAGCGACACCCTGATTGTTAACAATACCGCGCGAATAGTTAACAATATCTACTGTTATTGAATTCCCGCAATCAATATTCATTACTCTGTAGTCTGTACACGGGATGAGTGGTAAATATAAATAGCTATTGACATGTCTATTACTCGCCTATAAATTAATCTTTGGATGTGTCCTGGGTCTTAATGTGTGATCCTGGTGTTCAATGTCATGTGTAGAGCTCGTAAAACACCTTACTTGTCGGAAGGTTATTAAAAACTTATATTAGGTACCGTTTCAAGGATAGGTTCTAAAAGAGGAATTCTTTGTTCTTGTAAATTATAGATGATACAAGCTTCTTCCGTCCGCAGTTTGGTCCTCTTTGTGATTAATAGTAGTGTTATTCTTATGTAAAAAGCTATATGTATTTACTGCAAAATGTTTACTTAAGTCAGTCCTACTTTTTGTGCAAACAGTAAAGTTGAAAGGATCTGAACACTAAGTCTCCATACAGTATTTAAAAAAAAAATACGATACATTGTTGACTAAAATAATGCTTTGTAGGTATTAGAAATTAGAAAAGGCAACACACTAATTTTAATAACTAGAAACAGAGCAAACGCAGATGTTTATTCAAGAGTTGATTGGGCGCCATCGTACAAGTCACATTTAAATTTCTTATGTGGGAACGTATTCGTTTCCATAAAAACTATCAAGCTATTCTTACACTTTGCAAAACACGATTTAAACGTAAAAACAAAGAGTGAACAAGTAAAATAGTTAATCAAAGTTGGCAATTTTTTGCTAATTTCATATACCACTGTTGTTTTTACTGTCATATTGTTTTCGATAGACTAATGTTTCCTTATTGACTTCATTGCCCATAATATCTGTGAACTTTTTGCTTCGCTCTTTTTTCCATAAATTACAAAGTTTTCTTGCTTCGAGATTGTTCGCGTACATAAATTATATTTGTCATTTTGTGCATTGTGTAGCAGATTATATTACGCGTTTGTTTCGAAGTTTTTTTGTAGAAGTTTGTGAGTGATGTTACGTTTCTTAGGGATCCGTTCCACAACCAAAGGTCTTGGTGGTTAGGATCTTAGAGTCCGACTAGTTACTACCATCTCCACAGGTGAAATCTGCCGCCATAATAGCTTCGGCTGAGTAACGGCAACTAGAGCACTTGACGTCAAAGGCTTGTAGATCATAGTAGCATATATATACCTAGTGTAGAAGCACATTGTGTGATAAGTGGTCTTGCTAATCAAATCAAATCAAATTGTTTATTTGCTAAAATACAGTAAACAAATGTCTTGTCAACATTCTAATGTGCGTGTGTTCAATCTGCATGCAGGTGTGCAAATCTACTTACATAAATTGGAAACAAAAATTATTAGGAGACGTTATTATTAAACATAGGTAAATTATAATTAATTATCACTACACCTAGTATAAAACAAAGTCGCTTTCTCTGTCCCTATGTCCCTTTGTATGCTTAAATCTTTGAAACTACGCAACGGATTTTAATGCGGTTTTTTTTAATAGATAGAATGATTCAAGAGGAAGGTTTATATGTATAATACATCCATAATATAGTAGAGAAACACTGATAATTTTAGAGGTTTTTAATTTAAGGTCGTAAATAAACACATTTTTTTGCGCTTACATAGCAAACGCTGGCTGAACCCTACGAGATAGATCAAAATAATGTACTACGGTATTGTTCACCTTAAAACGGTTTACAAAAAAGTCCGCGATGGTATATGTCTATCTATTAGGGATAACCCACAATAACCATTTTTATCCTTTACTAATGAGAAAATAAGGGCATATTTACGAAAAAGCGATTTTTTGCAATACAGTGTTAATCCTTATCCAATTAAGTACCTTAAATAAATTGTGCATGTAATATAGATCAATATGGCTCTTTACAGCATGCAATTTAAATGAATACTTTTGAAGATATTACAGATTTAAAATGCAGGGACATAGCGGTTGCGGCGGTACCGACCGGCCGGGGGGCGCATGGATGATGGATGAACGTTTGTTACTCTTTCACGTAAAAAATACTGAATTGATTTTAATGAAACTTTACAATAATATAGATTATACTTCAGAATAACACATAGGCTACAATTTACAAGATATTCCCGCGTAATAACGTCCTATAGTTCACGCGGGCGAAGCCGCGGGCGGAAGCTAGTTACAAATAAGTCTGGATCATGGTGCAAGGAGTTCGAGACAAAACGCTTGGAGGATATTTTATGAGTATGACAGTGCTATTTTTTATGTTTCTCTAAAGTGAGTTCTTAAAATCGATGAAAGTAGTACAACACAATACACATGCCTTATCTGATGACCTTCCGAATCAAATATACTCGTACGAGTAAGTCTCTCATAAACCGTGTGTTTGCTACACTGTTCCTAATTAGGCCGATTCGATTATCCTTGACGTCTAATTCTGTATCGATATTTAATCAATTACCGCTGTAATTTACATCTACACGGCATGTGGTACGAGTGCCGAATATCGAATCAATCGGATTGGAACGATTCACGCCTAGTAATCAGCAAGGTACATGAGGAGGTTCGATAATTTGTGAGCAGGTGATTAATACAGGGTGAATAAAATATACTATGTCATATCTATTACAGTATCTCATACTTGAGATAAGGCCTGTGTTCCAGCAGTGAAACGGACGTCCGACTGCTGGGACCCAGGCATATAAGCTGATGATGATGATTATTAAGATATTAATTTTTGTTCTTAAATCAATAATAGTATGAGCAAATTTTGCTACATCGTTTCGTTTAAAGAATTTGAGAGTTGAAACCTTATTAAATTCTCTCTTCTCCATACTATCTTCTCAAAATTGGGGAACGCACCTGAGATCCCAGCATGTATCTAGGTATAGTGATAACTAATTAAGAGGCGTTTGCCTCACCCTAAAAATAATACACAAATCATAATCACTTAATTAGGAGATGATTCATTTACATAAAATATATACATTTATTAACTGGCAATATTTTAAGAATTGATTCTACACTAAAAATTAAAGATATTCATACAGTATAATTTATTTGTTAATACGGTAGTTTTCGAGAAAAACGAAGACTTTCATCTTTTCATTATATCTTGTCTTTTCTAATAGGTACCTACCACGAGGGTGGTGTTCAAGCCTACCGATCGCCTGACGTTAAATTATTACCGTGTAAATATAAATATTACTGTATACTAAATGAATTACAATTATTCCTGATTTCACGATCACAATGAAGTAATCGATTAAAAATGTAAATTTAAATACGCGGCAACTGTTACTCGTTTATTATTTGATGAGTAATAATCGCGTTCAACTTCATGAATATTACATCAGGAATTACCAACCAAATTAATCTTTTCAGTCTCCAATTTTTCACTAGGAAGAAATTGTGAGGTGTTTCGAGCCGCCATCATTCACTCTGAAACAACAGAAAGAAATAAATACTGTTTGTACATAATCCTACGTGCAAAGAGGAAATGGAAGGTTTTTCGCGAGCCCAGAAAAACTACGTGTAGTATATTTTGTTTGAATTTTGGAAACATCAGATCTGTTCCGCCTCCGTGGAACAGTGGCTAAGCCGCCTGGGTATAAAACACGGAGGTCGTGGGTTCGGGTGAGCCAGTACACTTGAAATCAAAGGCTCGAAACTCGAATATCAGTCGAGCCTACAGTCTGGCAGTACATTGAGGGACGTTTCCAGTAGAAGCGTCCCCCAATGAAATAGGCCGCAGTGACCCCTTACCATCGGGTGGGCTGCGTGCCTGTCTGCCAACTGACCTAGTATAAAAAAAACATTTTGTCAGAATAAAAAGTACCCATTAATGTCATTTTTCAGCTACTTAAAAGAAAGACAAACTACACTTCTATTTCTGTTATCCCATGGGAACTGATAAAACTGAACATACAACAACATATATATCCTTTTCCATGGTCTATGTCTGCACCAAATTTCATCAAAATCAGTCCAATAGCTTAGGCGTGGAAGTTTAACAGGCAGAGTCCTTTAGACTTTATATGTTGGTTGGATCCCTAGAATGGGAGCGTCAAATACTTTTCATAAAATAGCCCTGTATATAATTTAAGGGCGCGTGTAATGTACTGTTGGCAGGGAGTAAACTTGAATGAATGAGCTTTGAAAATGTCGGTTAAAACAGACATTATTCTAGACCCATGATAATACTGGTTTCATCAAAGCTGTTTGCTTTAATTTTCCCAATGTACATACATTATTTCGGGCCCTAGATTAATTCTTGTTATTCTATTTAATGCTTGTCAAAGATTAGTTAATCGATCTACTTTAAGAAGGCGATGATACAGACCCTTTCAACGCCAATGTCTGATATATCAGACAAACCATTTTCGTGCCCACCACGCCAATGACTGATATATCAGACAAAAAAACAGGATCAAGAAACGTTGTTTTTTTACTTGCCTAAATGAGTTGAGTATAACTTAATAATTTTTTGGGATTTTTTTTAATGGTCGTGGCGTTAGGTGCACCATTTTCAGAAAAAAGCGTGGCGGGGATAGGGTTAAAAATGTCTGTATCTTCAAATGGTTAACATGCCTTCTGCAGCACGGAGTACGTAATATCATGGTTAAATAATAGAATCTAGCCAAAATAGTTAAACAATACCCGTAATCAGCTCCAAAACTCCGACGTCGTAGAAAGCCTGCAGTATTAATCACCATCGTTTAATCCCTGGCACGAAGGCGGAACACCTCGCCAATTGGAAGTATAAAAATGGTTGCCTTCCGAGCTCCAACATCAATCCTTCTGCGCCTCCGAAGCCGTAAATCAAAGCATATTTTTGTAACGTGCTTTGTGGTTATTTTTCCAGATAAACGGTTAGCCTTTGAGCTTGAAAGGCAGTAGATGTAGCAGTATAAAATTTAAAGAAAAGTGGAGATGCAGCTTCTAAACTATTATTTTATAACTTACAAGCTAAGGAAATAATGCCGTTAGGCCTGCGCCCGATTTCTCTTTGATTGTGTCAGAGGGCTTATGTATATCCTAGATTGGCTGCCGTAGTCGAAATTCACATTACATCTACAGTGTGACAGCACATTATGTTTGCTGTATTATTCTAGTAAGTCTATCAGGTGGGGTGCCTACCATCTGTATCATTATAAAAAAATGTACACCCTCTTGTACATTTTTTTATAATGATACAGATGGTAGGCTCAACAACTATGGCTGCATCACTCTTAAAGATATTCCAATTCCATTTATTTTTTCCAAATATATTTGTCTTTGTACGACAAAATAACCTCGTGATGTGCCTGCTGAAGAAGCGCCGCAAGAAACACACCGTCATTCCCATCACAGCCTATACCATTAGCATCACCATTAAGTACCTAATACCCAATCTAAATAAGAACGTGAATTATAAAATAAAAGGGGTTACTCCGAGCCTCCTTAGCGTCCTAACCCGGGATAAAATGTATGTTCGGAACGGAAATTAAGTCTCCGGAAGGGTTACGTAATCAGTTTAACGCTCGGCAATCTGACTTGATGGCGATCGATTGGGGCGATAGTCTGCAATATTAATCACGGGTCCTGGCTCGACGAGACACCTCGATTGGAAGGTGTTAACTAGACGCTATACGTTTACGTTATGTGTACTTAAATGGAAGTTATTAATACGTTTTCCCATAGTTAAGTCTTTGTTTTAAGCGGAGGAAACCTTTTTGCATACATCAGATGTTCTATATAGCTCACCTAACTACCACCCATGGATACAACTAAAATAACAGATACTTTGCCCGCCTTTAACACATTGAACGCCATAGGGTCACCGGTGACCCCCAAATAGGAAAATATGGGGCTTGGAACTTTGGCAGTCAATGATTTAAAAAATATATTATGGAGGGAAGGGGCAAGGCACGACGATCCATGTTTCTGGCATTCACTCACCAAAAGAAGCGCAATAACGAACAATTACTCATAAGTCCATCTTGTGTGACAGGTTTGTACTTCCCCGGTCGAGCCGTCAAACTTCGGTGACAGACAAGAATTTTGCAGAATGTCTACAATGTTCTTGATTATCTTGCAAAAATCCCATCCCTTTCAAAGGACACTGAACTAAACACCACATTTCAAAGTGCATAAGTTCACAATAAATAGGCCGTGTATTTACGGAGCTAGGAAATCGATTGTCACGCGTCAATCATTAACGAGGCAATAATAATGATTATAATGATAGACAGCCAGCGGTGTGACACAGAAACGCATTAAATTAACTCTACGTTGTTTAAAATTAACTAGTCATATTTACTGTTATAATTCAATATTTGCTGGCCGTGTTCGGCTGCAGCGGTCAATTAGGTACGCAGGATAAATAAGAGTTAATAAGTGCGCAAGCACAGGTGCACACCCTATTTTCTTTTGATCATACCTCGATGGGACAGCAATCACTTCACGTAAAGATCACACACAGAACATAGCTTTACGTGTTGATAAATTTATTCCTTTTTCTCACTCTGATTTGTTGGAAAAATAGTTAAACGTGTCCTCCATCAGGTAATGGCACTAATCGAACTCCTTACTTTGTTATTTTTAACTCCGCCAATTTCTGAAGCGAAAATAAAACGAGATACGTAATTATAATAACAAGGGTTGTATCGATCACAAGATTTTAAGACTCACTTCGTATGATATATTTAGAATTTCTATAAATATTATTATTATTTACATGTAGGTATTATACAATACATGTAAAAGTGTGTGTAAGCAGGATCAACGGATCGACGTAGTTCGGTCCTTCCAGGATGCATGGGGCCAAACCAAATGCATTATTATTAAAAATACCTTTTTTTGTTACAGGTAATAAATTGGCTTCCAGTTACAGCACGATACAACAGAAGTTACACGTATTTACCTTGTCAATCAAGCGTTAGTAAATATAAATTTTCTGTTTACCTATAAAGTGATCATGCTATGTAAATTAGTTGAGATGAGCCGGCCCGATCATGGCAGAACCACCCTTTCACAGAACACCTTCTTTATGAAAAGCAGTTTGCTATTGCGCTTCTCTTGGTGAGTAAAAGAGCCAGGGGCCCAAACCCTTCTTCTTTCCTCCATAGGTAGGCTATACGAGTACATCTGAGACCCAAGGCACAGGTGACCAATGGCAGAAGTGTGCGCTTACCATCAGTTATCTTCCCTTTTTATAAAGTAATAGTTCTGGCTGTGTTCCGGCAGTATTATTGTGGGAGCCAGTACACTTGAAATCAAAGGCTCGAAGATCAGATGAGTCTACAGTCTGGCAGGCAGCACATTGAGGTACGCTTCCTGGTGAAGTGTCCCTCAATGGAATAGGCCACAGTAGCCGCTTACCATCAGGTGGGCTGCGTGTCTGTCTGCCAATTACTGACTGAGTATTAAAAAGAGTAACTTTTTTTTATGTCAGAGGCGGCAAACGAGCTGATGATAAGCAATCACCGCCGCCCATGGACATCTGCAACACCAGAGGGATCGCTGTTGCGTTGCCGGCCTATGGGGGTATGGGGGGTGGGCCGCACTCTCAAAAACAAAACGAAACGGACGAAACACAATAGAAGTCACTATTATTTCACACTGGTGTTATGTGAGAGCGTGGTACTTCATGGTAAAACAGCATGGCTCTACTACTAAATAATCAAAGGTGATGTGGGTTTCGGTCATAGTCTCAAAATCCATCCGATCCAGTCAACAAGGCTATCAATATCAATCAACAACACATTTACAAATGACAATAAAAGACTAAAGTACAAGTTGTGAATCCATACGAGTTCGACGATTTTATTGCTTTTCGATCCTAAACGTTTGTAAAGTTAAATTGACGTACTTTCGAGTCGTCGACCGGAGGGATATCGTTTATTTGGTGTTTCATCTATGCTAATACAAAAAGCTTTTGTTCGTGTACATACGTAAGTTTGAATGAGGTGGTTTATTTATTGAAATACTATATGAATACTTGTTGTAAGGTTCAGATTTAGACTAATCTAGACGTTTGCATTTTGTATAAACATCATTTAATATAATAACACATCTGATCTCAAAGTAAGTAGCTTAAGAACTTATGTTATCATTAAACAACAACTTACGTACTGGGAATCGCAGCCGTGGTGGGCCTCCCACAAGGTGGACCGATGATCATTTATTATAAAGGTCGCCGGAATCCACTGGATGATGGCACGCAGGACCGATCGGTTTGGAGATCCTTGGGGGAGGCCTATGTCCAGCAGTGGACCTCTTTCGGCTGAAATGATGATGATGAAAATATATTTACTTAAATACTAATAGACATCCAGAATGAACTTGAATACTTCGTCTCATGAAATTGTATCGTGGTAATCTCTGAGTTCAAGTGAGCACGCGAGCACAAGTGCACACCTTATTCCCTCACTCTCATGACAGGACAGCAGTCTGACACAACCGAAGATAGATCAGGCGCATGACCAGGCTTTCCAAAGGAAGGTGTTTTATAAACATACTCCGGTTTTTGGCTGAGTATTTTCTAAACAGAAAAACCCAGTCATTTTCGGTTCGGCCCGGGGTTGAAATTTACAAAGTGTTACAACAACGATACGAAAAGTCTATAATCTAATAACGAAGTGATACCTCGATTACTGCATCGCTCGAAGCACTTTGCAATGAAAGTGATAACGCTGTTCGATCGGAACATATCGTGCGGGTTTATTATCGCTAATTACACGTTCACGTAAAGCCTACTTAGTATAGTGGGTAATTAGCGGGCTGTAAGTTTCAATTTAGGATGAGTTGAAGACTTAAAGGCTGTCATCATCCAGTTTGGTTTAAATGTGAAAGTAGCTAAAAACCAAAGTTGTTTCTTAACGGACAGCTTTCGTCCGCCTAAACATTTCTCATAAGATCACCCAAGTTCTGCTAGTGAACTCTTGGTAGCGACCCTTTTATTTATGCCAAGAATATACAGGGAAAAAATATTGACGATTTATGACGACATCTTTGAATCTTTATTCATATGCCATGAATAAAGAATATTTTAATTTGATTATGAGTACATACGGTACATCACTAGTGGTTATAAATTGTTGATTACACTAAGCCATAACGAAGCAAGTGAAGTGTTTGCTTCGGACCTAAACCCGTGAATGTTTGTAATGTGTTGAACGTGTCACGCATGTTGTAAACTTAAAGTCATGAAATGAACTAATTAAAACTGGGTGTGGAAAGGCGAAATGTTTTTATTTACATATTTCGCTTGCGAAATTCGGTCTTCTAGAGAAAGCTTTAATTGCGATTCCATGGGGTCTGAATGGACGCAGGATGGATGAATGGAGGGGGCTTCGTCGTTTGACCCCGGTCCCGAATACACCGCGGTGTCAAATGGATGTTGGTTACTTTTTTACGCAAACGATAAACTGATTAGAAACTTCAGAGTAACTTAGTTTACACATGAGAATAACACGTATTCATGAACCACGATGGCTAAGCCGCAATAGCTTCTAAATCAAAAATTTTACAATACACAAAAAAAAAATACAACGATATAACACACACATGATTTTTGTATTTATCAAAGACTATTTGACTAATTTTTGTAGTCGTAGGTTCCCAGGAAAAAAATGTAACAGATCAGATCAGTGCATAAGATGTTGTCGTATATAATACTAATATATAAAAATACGTTTGTCCTAGTTGGAATTCGAACTTTTCACACCTGGCAAATAGTGCCGAATCACTAACAAATGCGCCATCAAAATTTTTTGCTGATCACACCTGTTTCGAGGGAGTATCGCCATCTCTTTATTCTTGGGCCAAGTTCTTCTATAATTTCAGCGTGACGTGCGTAATTCAGTACTAACTACCCTATGCGGGGATTTTAATTGCCCTAACGTCGGGTTATTAATTAATCTTATCAAAATTAAACGATCATTACTCGTGTTTTATACAAATTTATACCTGATGCTCAAATTAATGCCGCGATGGATGGTAAACATTGCGAGGTAATTAGCTGATTTTTTAACAAAAACAATTATGAGTCATTATGGTTGATGCTAAAACCAAATGCGGTAAATAATTTGAAATTAAATATGTTTATTGTTTAAAAATGCATTTTTACCAGTTTTTTTATTCTCAGTTTTACAGTATACTGTAACTCAAGCGTAGTCAATGTGCTACCTCGCTACCTTTTCTGATCGTTTTTAGGTTTTAAATACGGGCATATACGGGCAGCCAGTCTAACCCAGACAAAGTCCCACCACCAACCAGTCCCATGGCGTCAATAAAATCCACAATTCTTAAGTCTTATACTTGTAATAATGTCTTTTTACGGAGCTGGTTCTTTATTTTTTAATTAAAAATAATATCCATATTTTTAATTAAGTAGGTACGAAAAGGACCTTCAATTGTAATTGTAAATGTAGTGATGGGTTTCAGCCGCAATAAATAATGCAATCCTTCATTAAAACTGCAACAACAGTTATTATTTCGTCTCATTGTGGAGAATTATTGTTGCCACATTTGTCTCTCAGTGGTAATCCCGTATAACTCATGATTGATCGTTCATAATTTTTGTTTGTAATTTTTTTTTGGCAGATAGGTAAACTGATAGGACACTGTGTCTTATCTTATGCCATTAAGGAACACATTTCAAGGCTCTTCTGAACTTGCACCAGGCTGGGGTAAACAGCTGGGGTTGCTTCTAACCATTAAATTGTAGTTCAGTATCCCACAAATAAATATAGCCGAACACCGCCCAGAGCTGTTATAGCAGCGGATTTCTGGTCCTTAGTTATTTAATTCGATTTGATTTAATTTATTTTAATTTCTGACATGTACAATTTGACATTCATATGTGCTATATAAGAGCCTAAATTGAATAAATGAATTTGTTTCTCGATTCTTGCTAGCCTGTAAAAACCGTACCAACACCCAAAACGATAATCGAACCTGCGACCTCCTCCGGGTTTTAGACCTGAGTGAAATCACTATTTCAAAACTAACACGGTCATCAAGTTTATTACACTGCATAAAAATACACCGGTATGTTGGTAAATTGTATGCAGCTTATTCACATGCCTATATCCTGTCCAAAATTGAACCCACGACCCCTAGCGTATAGGGCACGGTCACTAACGTAATGTGCCATTGAGCCAGTTAATATTTATTACTTAAATCCTTCGCAACCCTCACATTAATTTCACCACGCGTACAAAATCTGAGGGGGCCATTAAGACCCCTAGGGACTTGACCAGTAATTATGCATTGAATACGACACAGACCCGATCTCGAGTAGGTTTTTGTATTTAATGTTCTTTGATATTATGAATTTAAATTGACACAATGTGGTATGTTATTTATAAATATGCATTATGTTTAATAAAGGCGGTTTACAACTTTACATAGCGCTTAGTGTGGCAGAACATTAAGCGATGATTCCTATTTTTTACTAACAAAATCAAAATGACCTTATGATTTGTCAATTTATCTATGTTTCAGAATGACTACCACCGACTTGGGAATGTTATTATCGAGAAGAAACTTTTTAACCGCAGGCTAGCTAGACCCGCGGCCGTGTGTGGGACTCGAGACTTAAATCGAGACCAGTACCCACTAAACTCCCCCGGTTTCCCCTTCACACCCAATTGGGACGAGCCGGTGCCAGCCTTGTGGCTATTGACCAGCCCAAATATCGAGAAGAACCTGCAAAAAACTCGATAGTTACATAATTATCAATACTCATGTAAAACAATTTTAATATTAGGGTCCTATTAGCCACAGAGTGGCGGAGGCATTCAAAATGGTAGAATGTTTTAATCATTACATTATACGGATCTAAATTATATCATAGCACCGGCCATTAAATTGTTTTCGACATGTCTCTGAATACCTATTTGACATTGGCGGAATCACCGGTCGTAAACAAACTAAAAAAAGGAGGGTAAAGAAATAGAAATTTGTTCTTGAAACACTACATGTTCGTTACATTACAGGTTTTAGGTAACGTTTGAGACTCTTAACCAGGAATAACCGCTTAATGTCTTGCCACACTTGGCTTTTCCTATCTTTGAACCTTTGATTCTCCGATACTTGCTCCGATATTCATATTTCCGAAACACAGCCAAAGTTGTTGTGGCGGCAGATTTCGCCAGTCAAGATGGTAGCTAGCTGGATATTATGAAAAGTCCTTCCACCAACCAGACCCAAGGCAGAAATCGAAATCGCGTTCCCCGGGCTTAATACCCAAGAATAATAGTTACTATTACTTTCAGCACTCAGAAGAAACGAAACATTTTTGCAAGAAAATCAATTCTTGTAGAAAGTGAAGACTGAAGATCGATGTGTGACAGGTTATACTTGCCGGCCATGCTCAATCCATCAATGTTAGTGAATTATCTAACAAATCTGCTCCTACACAAACAACAAAGCTGTGCCAAAGTGACGGTGTCAAGGTCAAAGCAATTTCAGAAAGAAATAAAATTTCAGGAAGAAATAATATAGAACTGCCTTCGTGGTACAGTTGTTAGAGCATTGGGCCCTAAAACCCGGAGGTTTGTGTGATTGTTTCCAGTTTGGTTAGGACGTTGCAGGCTTGAACCACGAAATTATCATTATTTTCAGACATTCAGATGTCTGAAAATAATGATAATTTCGTGGTTCCGAAGGCACGATAAGCCGTTGGTCCCGACTATGTTCTGGTTTCCCTTGTAAGGGTTACGGAGGTCAGATGGCAATCGCTTCATTGTAATAACCAGGCTTGTCAAATCTAGGATCATAGCCGAAGCGGACCCTTTTTTTTTTTTTTTTTTTTTTCGGAGGAGAATGCGTTTATGCACCATAACCGCAGGCTAGCTAGACCCGCGGCCGTGTGTGGGACTCGAGACTTAAGCGTCCACTACCCACTAAACTCCCCCGGTTTCCCCTTCACCCCCGATTGGGTCGAGCCGGTGCCAGCCTTGTGGCTATTGACCAGCCCATCCCTGGGTACCCTGACTTGAGAGGCCTCAAGTCAGGGTGGCGCCTAGGGAGGGCCACCCGAGAAACTAGGTGAACCTCAGACATGGCTCGAGCGACCTGTGCAATGCGGGCGTTGGGGGGCTACCCCCGCCCGCAGGTCAACCCTCAGGCCGGAGAAGGCGTGCTAAGTGAGCTCGCCTTCTCCGGCCTGGCCGTCTACGCCGGAGGGGAGCAGCAAGGGGGTCCTCCTCGCGCTCTCGCTCCGCTGCCTCCTTCTGCGACATTACTTGTTCGCAGAAGGAGGCGGCCGCCTCCCACGCACTCCTGTTGGCGACCATGGCACGAACCATGGTCGCCAACGAGAGGCGTCCTCCGCCTAGCGCCGCGATTAGTTCGCGGCGCTCGTGTCGCCAGGCCGAGCACTCAAGGAGAGTGTGCTCGGCCGTGTCGTCAGGAGCGTCGCAGTGATGACACCGCGGCGACACCTCCCGACGAGGGACACGGTACAGGTAGTGTCCGAAACATCCATGTGCGGACAAAACCTGCGACAGGCGGTAGGTGAGGCAGCCGTGCCGGCGCTCCACCCACTCCCTCAACACCGGACGAATGGCCTCAATCGTCCAGTGGCCGGCACTTGGGGCTTGGAGAGCCTCCGTCCATTTGGTCAGGGCCTCTTCCCTGGCCTGGACACGAACCAGCGCCACCTCCTCCAAGCTGGGTCGCTCCCCCCGCATCCTTGCCGCGACACGGATTCGATGCACCTGGGCCAGAACCAGGGCATCGAATTCCCACGGGGTTGTGCCTGCTAAGACGCAGGCAGCCCCATGGGAAACTGTGCGGTAAGCCCGCACAGCCCGAGTCGCGATGACCCTCTGCGGTCTCCGCAAAAGGGCCTTTAGCGAGGGGGAGAGGCTCTCCGCCCAAACAGGGGCTCCGTAGAGTGCCATCGACCTTATTACCCCATGATAAAGCCGACGGCACCCAGGTCCCGGACCCCCCACGTTGGGGAGGACCCGCCCGAGAGCTGCGGCGGCGGCACACAGCCGTGGAGTGAGGAGCTTAAAATGCTCCTCGAAACTCCAACGAGGGTCTAGGGTCAGGCCGAGGTACTTGAAATGCACCTCGACCGGGACCCGGACCCCCGCTATCCGGACTTGGAGCCCCCGTGGGGTCCTGCGTCGTGGGGCGTGGAACGGCATGGCCCTCGTTTTCTCGAGGGCCACCCTCAGCCCCAAGGAGCGGATGCGCCGGACGACAAGGGAAGCGCCGACCGACGCAAGGTGGACCGCCTCCTCCCAATCGCTCGCTCTCGCCACGACGAGGGTGTCATCTGCAAAGCAGATGACATCCATCCGCGGCAAGAGCGAGCCCCGCAGGACCCAGTTGTATGCCAGGTTCCATAAAAGAGGCCCGAGTACGGACCCCTGAGGCACACCCGCCGCCATCGTCCACGTCTGGACGCGTCCCTCCGCGTCCACGTAGAGGACTGTCCTGTCGCGCAGGTAGTCCATCACCAGGGCGCGGAGGTAGAGGGGCACTTGGTGGTATTTCAGTGCCGCCTCTATGCACTCATGGGGGATGCTGTTGAATGCATTTGCGATGTCTAATGACACCGCAATAACAGCCTCTCCTCGTGCTGTGGCTGCCTCAGTCCACCTCTTGAGGCGAGCCAGCGCGTCCATTGTGGACCGCCCCGTGCGAAAGCCATATTGGCACTCGGATAAATCCGGGCCATGGCCTTCTAGGTGCTCCAGGATCCGGGAAGCGAGAATCTTCTCGAAAAACTTCCCGGACTCATCGAGGAGCACCACCGGCCGATAGCCCGACGGGGAATCAGGTGGGCGGCTATATTTTCTTAAAAGGACAAGCCGCCCGACCTTCCACCTTTTGGGGAAGCGGGCCGCTGCGATACAAGTATTAAGTACCGCGCGAAACCGCTCCTCCAGTGGTCCCGTGGCCAGGGCCACTACCTTCGATGGCACCCCATCCGGCCCCGGAGCCTTGTTTCTGGCCCGCAGCCGCAACCTGCCAGTCTCGAATTCATCGTTCGAGACCGGGGGCCCATCCGACCACACCTCGTCCCCGCCCGGCATCACGGGAGGCGTAAAGGGTCCCGGATTCGGAAATAGTGTTTCCAGGACCCTTTTGAGGAGGCCAGGCTCCATAGAGAAGGTGGGGGCTGCTCCATCAGCGAATTTCCCCCGCACCATTCTGTATGGCCTCCCCCAAGGGTCGCGATCGAGGATGCTCAGAAATTCCTCCTCCGCGACCCCTTTGGCCCTGCTGATTTCAGTCCGCAGGGCCCTTTGTGCCTCCCGAAACACACGGCGGAGCTCGTCCTCCTCCCCGGGTGCTCGAAGCGTGCGCCTACGGCAACGCTGGTACGCTTTTCGGGCGGCAAGGGTGGCATCACGCAGGCGGGAAATATCCTGCGTCCACCAATATACTGCCCTTTGGCGAGAGAAGCCTCTGGTCCTAGGCATAGCGGCGTTGCAGACAACTTCGAGGTCATCCGCAAAGAGGTCCGCCATGCCGTCTGCATCACCCTCCAACTCAGCGGGTGGCTGCGCCCACGATCGAAAAATTGCTGCCTCCTTTGCTACCTCTGGGCGGAGCTTGCCAAGCGACCATCGCGGGAAAGCCGACTGGCTACCCGCAGCGGAGCCCAACCTTACAGGGGCCCCGAGTCCGCCCTCGGAGACCCTAAACCGTATATATCGGTGATCCGATAGGGTCTCCGCTTCCACCATCACACGCCACTGTGTGATGCGGGCCGCCAGCTGGGAGGTGGCCAGGGATATGTCAATAACCGACTCCCCGTTCCACCTAACGCACGTTGAAGTGTTACCCCGATTAAGGACCTCTAGCCCCAGGCAGATTGTCCAAGGCATCAGGTCCCTACCAAATGCGTTGATTGACGAGGAACCCCACGCGGTATGCTTCGCATTGAGGTCCCCGCCTACCAAGACTTGACGGGGAGCAGCCCTCCTCACAACTCCTTCTAGCTCAGCAAGGAAAGCTCCAAACTCCGCCCGACTGCGATTTGGCGAGAAGTAGGTGGCTATGATAACTAAGCCACCCCAATTTACAGCAACATAACCTGGCCCTCTCTCTCTAAGATCGAGAGGGGGCGCTGTATTAGACGCCGCTCTTACAATCGCCGCCATGCCATCTGTCGCACCGACCCATCTACTCGACGAAGGAACGTGATGGGGTTCCGCCACCAAGGCTATGTCTATTTTCCACTCCACCATCGCCTGACACAAAAGGTCTTGCGAAGCGGTGGAGTGGTTTACATTTGCTTGAATTATTTCCCCGATGAACCTGTTACTCATTATTGGTTTCCATCGGGGAGACTTCCTGTGACTCAAAGGCGGCGGCGTCATTAGCCGACGGTAGAGCTGGACGAGTGGGAAGGGGGAGCGTGCGGCCCTTAACGGGCGGAGAGTTGCACTTAGGCCCCCCCATCCGATGCGCCGACGGGCAGCCCCTGTCGGCACATACGGCGCACTTGTAAGGCGCCGTGCAATTCGCAGCGTTGTGCCCCTCTTGACCGCAGCGGTAACATAATTGGCTACGGTCTTTTTTCGAGGGACAAAGCTGCGCCGTATGGCCCTTTTCTAGGCACCGGTGGCAGCGCATTGGGCGCTGCTCCAGTGCCTTGACGGTCGCGGAGCACCACCCGACCACAAGTCGGCCTTCCGCGACCTTAGCGACTACCTCGATTGGGCAGGAAACCACAACGGAGCCCATTCTCAAGGGCCCCGCAACGATGGCTCCCACCCTAAACTGTTCCGGGCTTAACCCGGCCTTGGTTGCCAGGGCTTCCTTAAGTTCGTTGGACGACACGGAGTCATCCAAGCCGGAAACCCTGATTTCTGCCGTCTTTGTTGGCCGCGTCACTTTCGCCTCCTCTCCCAGGATCTCCCCGATTCGAGCCGCCAGACGGTCAGCCTGAGAGGCTGTAGCCTCCTTGGGGAGCTCCATGACGCATGCCCCCGTCATGGACCTGCGGAACTTCCCCGGACCTACTCCTATTTCAGACAGGTTTATCCCTGCCTTGGCTTTGAGCAGGGCCTGTCCGTAAGTGGCCCCCTTGGCCACCGCCTCCGAGGTCAGGGAGACCACGACTGCCAATGACTTTGGCGGTTTTGGCATTTTAGGAGCCATTTTCGCCTCAGATTTGCCAGCCCTCTTTTTTCCGCCCCTTTTCCTGCTCTTCCTCTTCACGACTGTCCAGCCTTGATTCCCCTCCACAATTAGGGGCTGGAATTCACAAGAGGGTCCCGCTAGCTGGTCGGCCGCTCTTTTGTCCTGTTGAGGTTCAGGAGTTGCCGTCTTTTTGGCAGCCTTCTTTGGAACTGCCTTTTTAGGGAGGTTTGCTGGGGGTTGAAGTGTGGTAGGTGCCACCTTATTCCTTACCGCATCAGCATACCTGGTGGAAGTCGGTGCCTTCGCCACGGTTACTTTGCGGAGTTGGGCCGCAGGGCGGGCCGGTGCAGTAACAGGGGCCGCGGTCAGGGATGGAGCTGAGTCCACGGCCACGGGACGACTCGCTCTTTTATCAGTGGCCAACGGAGGACGGCGAATCTGGGCTGGCAAAAGTCTTCCATCCGCCTCTAGGCCATCAAGACGTGCGCTGACCATTGTCCCGATTTGGGTCATCAACTCCTTTTGCAGATGGGATACGGCCTCGCACAACTCGCCTCTGAGAGCGTCTATGGCCTCAGCCGCCCCGTTTTCTCCATATGGAGCCGGTTGATCGGCCTCGTTGGTCTTCTTCGCCGTTGGGGCCTCCCTTTCTGAGAAGGCACGGCGGAGAGCTGCGACCTCCTGCTCCAATGCCGACAGCTGACCCCGGAGTCGTTTATTGTCGGCTTGAAGGCGTTTCATGGCCTCTTCTTCATCGATCGCTACTGCTGATCGTATGACTCTCATAAGGTCGCCATGAAGAGCGTCCCGCACCTCTTTGATGCAGTTACCCTTAAGGTTGTGTGACTTAAGGAGGACCTGCTCTATCTTTGCGACACCCTGCTCCGCGACCTTACGCATTTCCTCTCGCGACATTGGAATCGGTGTGGGAGACCTCCTACTCTTTTTCTTTTTGCGCGACTTATTCGTAGGCGCCTCCAAACACGATTCAGTTAAGGTGGACTCATCAGAGTCGGAGTCCAACCCTTCCTTTAGCTCCCGACGTGCCTGGGAGAGCCCAACCGAATGGTGGTAACCACCCCTACCGGCCTTCTTCGAGCGTGGCACCTTCGGCGGAGCCATCTCTAGGCTTTCCAGAGCAGACTCTGGATTGTCCATATCGGAGATACAGCTGCTGTCCACGGACCTCTTGACAGCTTTCCTCCTTGATGCCCTTGTGACCACTCCAGCTGACTGGGGAGCGGACAGGGTGTACAAACTCCTTCCTCCTTTCTTTTTCACCTCAACTTCAGACTGCTCTGACTCCACACTCCAATCAACCACCCGACGAATCTCCGAGTCGGTCGGAGAATTAACTCTGTCAGTAGACATACTGACTCAAACTCAAAGATCGCTGATCGCTCGGCCGCTATAATAGGCACCCGCTCAACCTGAAACCGGAGTTACCTCTACGGCCAGGGAGCTGGGGAACACTAATAAAGCAGAGAGCACAGAACAGCGATGTTCGCAGCGAATGCCCCAAGACTTACGCGTCGGATTTGGTCACCAGCCTGCCACCTGCGTTACCGGGGTCAGGACTGGGAGAGCCAGGGGAGACGACGAGGACGTACCGACGCGAAAACACTTGTGGGGCCTCCCCCAGCCGAAGCGGACCCTGAGCTCTATACTGGATGCAATCAGGAATATGCTGTGATGATGATGATGATGATTTAATGACATGAGCGGTGGTTAGTCGAGTTTACAACCGCCGCCGCTTCGCAAGCGGTAGATAGTTCACGACGCGCATCGGAGGTGGATCGAGATAGTGGATCCTAATGGACTTTTCAGCACAAATGTTTGTCTTCGGAGCCAGTCAAAATATCAAAATTTCTTTTTAGTTTGATCAATTAATTAGGGGCCTGGAATTCAAAGGTACCTAACGTCAACTGAATTACATCTACTGCTTGACGCAAAAATATTGTGTTCCTTATTTTAATATTATAAGTGCGAAAGCGTGTTCATTTTAACCTCTTAGCGTCTCGACGGTGTCTCTAATTTAATTTAATAAAGGTCATGTATACAAAATATACATAGAAAGCTTTGATAAAACGACGAATTATGAAATCAGAAAGCAATCTTTAATATGCCTAAAGACGAAGAAAGTGGTCAAGTGGACTGATCTTCAGTACAGGCGGTCTGCCTGTGACATGGGGATAGTATTGTCATTAATTTCTAGTTCTGGCGTCATGGGAGTATCTAAAACCGATATTTTTTTAACTGTGGGAAACTCAATACATACCTCGGCCATTCGCGTAACACCGTTCGTTGGCGTCTTGGTTGCAGTGCAGTTGCACAGAAACCGACATAGCCTTTGCTTCTGCGAGACAGAAGCAGAATCCATCACGTCCCCCATACGAGTGTTACTGTCAGCCCGTCGCAGCCCGTTGGTTTCTGTGAAACTCCCACCAAGACCAAGGATAAGGCAAGGAAGGCCAAGGGTAAGCAATTAAGAATAATACATTTCCTACTATAAAAAAAAATTGTTCAGCAACAAAGTTAACCCGTCAATGCGCTAGTATTAAATCCGATGCATCGTCGGAGCACCGCGCATAGTAATTTGTCAACGTCGCGCGCGCTACTGCTTAATGGAAAAGTGTCAGTCGAACGCGCCATTTCGCCCTAATTACTGTTGATTGTTTGATCATTGATTTTTTTATTCTCTCGTTAAATAGTTCGCCCATCAATTTACGAGTAATTGCGCGCGGGTTAATTTGCGCATATTGTTTACATGTTGGAATGATGCGGATGTGAGCGAGGTCAGAATAATTTTTTTGTATGGTTGCGGGAATCGTTTGGGGTTGGAGGTGTGTTTCGTTAAAATACCTTACATATTATTTTTATACCACGAGGGCGTTTAAGCCTACGTCCGGCCTATAGACGCTTATAACATCAGAGCTATACAAGTCATTGCCACTGAACCTGTCATTCGAAGACAAACCTTATCGTTGGCAACAGATGATATGATGATAAGGGCTGATGACCTCACTCCACTGACCGATATAGCAACGATACAATATCGACCAATATTTTATAATCACGGAGTCTGTGTGACCGTTAAACTTGTGCAGGAAGTAGCAGAATTAGGTTTCTTACCTGAAAAAATTGAGTAACTGAGTTCAAGGGTCAGCGAATTATCTTTGTTAAATATGGCTGTATCGGAAAACATGTACGGTTAATGTTCAACTGATTTAATGCTTCCGTGCTAAATTGAATATAGAATGTCAGTGCACTTGTTAAGACTTCATATAATGATCGAAAACAATTTGGTTAATAATGTTTTCGCTATTATTAAAGAGTTCAAAATAATTTTGGCACGTGAATTGAATAACTCTTTCTATTTTCTTTCGAACCTTGGAAGAAATGTTATTATATTTTTAACATTTGGAACCTTGTGTTCAAGGTAAAAAATCTAATGTTTGCAATTATTTTCTTGACGTTTTTATCGTCTTTTGTTGTTCATTTTATGGAAGGACGTCATATAACGAGGTTAACGGTTATCTGTCAGCTAAGATGTTTATTTTTCAAACTATGCTAGATAAATTGAATCAGTACATAAAAGATATAATATTTTTATTTTAGTTAATATTATAATATGATTTGTTTGCTTTACCTTTTTAATTGAGTGAGATGAATTTTAACAAAAGTTATGGACTATTGTTGAAATGCATCTAAATGTTGAAATTAGAGATAATTAATTTGTCATATATCTGAAAGTAAAAATCATTGTCCAGGTTAACTGTGTTCGTTAACCATAATTGAATAATAAATAAATAAATATCTTAGACCTTAGGAGATCATTTATGCTGCGTCGTGTAGCCCCAAACTATAAGAGCCTACCTGTTATCTGGTAGTAAAAACTTAACACCAAGTACCTACGCAATGTTCATTAATAAAGTTCTAATTCGCCGAATAACTCAACTACAGAGAAAACACTGCAACATTCGCTACAATAGAACCACTAATTTAACCAGTGCGTGGTTTAGTGCGAATAACATGATGACTGGAATCGTTTTACTAAACAAAGCCGGGCCGTGGTTAGGCCGAACCAAATTACAGCGCGGGCGCAGGGCGGCTTGCACACTGCGAGAGCCGTCAATCTGGGGACGATTTTAATTTGCATTTCGTTGGGAACAAATAAATTGTGAGCTTCAACATACCCGTACAGTAGTGCAGCCTTTGTAGTAGAAAGGTTATTTAGTAGTAAATAAAAATCCATACCTACTCCGAGTAATTCTACTAAATGCGAAAGTCTGGATGTTTGGACGTTAGTTACTCAATCACGCCTAAACGGCTGAAGGGATTTAGATAAAATTTGGCAAACGTATAGTTTATAACCCGGATTAGGACATAGGCTATAAAATTCCTACGGGAAACGTGTAATTCCCGCGGGATATTTGAAAAAAGAAACCGCGGTTGGAAAGCTAGTATTCTTAACGCGAGAGTAACTCAGTCTCTCTATTATGCTTTTACCACTAAAAATAATAAACTGATTTTGATGAAATTTAGTATAAACATAGACTATACCTTGAGAAAGGACATAGGCTATTTCACCCCGGGGTAATACTCACTTTCTATCGGAAGTGAAAGTCGTCGAAGTCTATAATTGAAGTGATTTGTTCATGCATATATTTTTTTGTGTTCCGTGTCCCGTGCTAAATTGAATATATAGCGAAACCGCGGGCATAGCTAGGTTATTTATAATGAGCGAATGTACATGACAAACAATGCAAACGTTTCATCGAAGCGGTAATTACGCCGGTGGATTACACCTAGGAACTTGACCATCGAGGTTCCTTGTCTATTAGCGCGAGCATTCGCACGGCCAATTAGCTTCGACTAATGCTAGGCATGGGACAACGATGTCGATAGAAGTTGGTTTAGTAACATGGATAAAAAAGGAAAAATAAATTTACTTTTAAACGATTATAATACTTGGACTGGATCCTGGATCATAATGCCAACGTATCCTGACAATTTCGGGACAAAATCCTCGAAGAAAGAACAGTAAACACAGTGTTTACTTCGTATTCAAAGACTTATGCGACGGTTAAAGTGTTAAATAAACCAGAAATGTGGTGGACTAAACTTTGGACTCTTATTTTTATTGTATTTTAGCGGTGGGTGACTAGTCAGTGTAAAAATATAAAACGATGTCTTTCCTAAAATAAGTGAATTTTCGGAATTTTTACAAATAACTCATTAAGGAAACATAAGTGGCAGAACATTAAGCAATGCTTCCTATGTAAATATCCCTGAATGGAATAGCCAGTAGCTGCTTACTGAGGTGACATGAAAAAATCACTTTAATAATATTAATAGAAAATTGTGAAGAAAGACGAGATAGAAGCCAAATAAACCCTCGATATTTGGGATCCGAACTATCTACAGTAGAGTATCTGAGTTAGGAGAAACTTTCCTAGCGATCGGAACGGGTTCCAGAAGTATATTTGTATAAAGCTTTTGAATTTTCGTCCGATAGTTTGGTTCTATTTTAGCTCATTAATATTATGTAGCAAGATTTGGAATACATGCTCATATAGTAAAGGGTGTACTTGTATACGTTCGAAGTATTAAATGAACTCATACTTGTATTACTATGTGTATTATGTTAGCGCTTTACAGATGAGGATCTAGTTACTGAATATAGAGTTTGCGATTCGTCGACTCAGAGTCAAATACTATAGTGGGTTCGTTTCTCAATTGACCTCTAATTTTCTATATTTGCGTAAAGCGGGCTAAGTGAATTAGATAGATAACTTTATAACTGTTGTGCTATGTATCTGTTGGTTAGGTCTCTAGAGCTTTATTAGGGAAAGCATGGTGTTGGCAGCATAAAGAATGATTTTTGCTCAGTGGCGTAGCGTAGGTGTCAGCCGCACGGGGCGGAAGACAACTCTGCCGCCCTGTTTTTTTGCTCCTCCAGGTGGCAAAGCAGCCCACCCGCCCGGGGCGGAGGACTATTCTGCCGCCCTTTTTTTGCTCCTTCAGCAAATTTGGCCGCCCCCTAAAAAGTTCCGCTACGCTACTGTTTTAACTGTATGTCCCTTCAAAACACAGTGGTCAATAAAAAACCATATGATGCATTTTACAGTGGTCGATCGTAAACTATATATAAATTATTATTAAAAATAAAACACTATTAAAAACAGACCTCGTTCTATGTTTATTATCGCTATTGGAATACCCAGACACGGCACAGTTTACCAGAGCACCGAGATAATGATGATATGATGTTTTGATTGATGGTTGCGTGAGCGCACTAATATGCATGTTTTTGTATTGGAAAAAATGTAAATATTGGTATTAACTTCGTCTTCTGGCTTGGTTTCGTACAATAGAAATTAAAAATTACTACCCACAAAACGGGGTAGTAACAGGTCTAAACGCGATATTTCTTATGTTTAATAAATAAATAATAAATAAATATCTCTGGACATTCAACTGCGCGTAATTTCTTTTTTTAAATATTTTCACCACCACTAATATAATTATGCTTAAATATCTTTATCTATTTATGAGGATCTATCAGTGATTTGTGTAATTACCATTTTGTCAACATAGACAAGTTTTGTAAATCTTGGTCTTCCTAAAATAAATAAATAATACATAAAAAACATCCATACACAGGACAAGAACCGTAAGGATTATCGCACTCTTGGCACATAGGGAAGAGGCAGTACCCAATGCGCCAAGCAAGTTTATGCTTGACCTAGTAATAGGTCGAACCACTGGTACCATCACGGGTAAACAGTGGGTGGACGTTCCGTGAAACGCTATAAAATCTTTAACTAAGTTATCGATGACAAATCACATCACTATGATTGTCTAATGTTATGCCCACGCGAGCTCACGCTCGGCTCGCTCGAGCGGAAAATGCTCGAGTGATTTAATACTCGCGCCGAATTATGCATTTATGCATCGCCTGCATCGAGCGAGACTGATTATGTGCCTTTTCACTTTCAGTGTCACTGGGCCTGTAGTGGTGATGCGTTCGTCAATAATTTCATCGATTATTCGCTCAATCAGGTTTAATTTCAAGATCATAACCATGATTCCCAACCTTTGGTGATTCCAAGGTTTGGTTAATCATGTGTTTTTCTACCAAGCTCCAATGCTTATTTGGAGTCAATACACTAAAAACTAATACGTCTACGATATGGCAGCACATTAGCGGTATTTGCTGGTGAAGAGTCCCTCATTGAAAGCCATGTAATAAATAAAAATCCCCAGTAAATATAAAGTAAATGTGACCGAGCAAAGTTCTTAAAATAGATATAACTGCTGTGGGTTGTAAGGTCAATCAATATGAACTTACGACCTGCGCATAAAAATAGTTGAGTTCGGACACTAAAACATTGTTCTGACATTCATTATTGTTGTTTCAAATTAACTACGTACCTACACTTGAATTGCCTACGAAGTTTGGAAGCGGTGTAAAACACCCCTCTACATCGAAAAGCTCGTAAGGCCTCAGCCTTGAATTTCGCGGCAGCGCGCGGGGCGGCAACGGGAGCGGTGGGCGCACGCAGGTGCACTGCGGTCACCGCATGACGCGGGCCATCAAGAGCGGTACGATGCTATCAAGCGGTGAATCGCAGTGCGTCTGCGTGCGCCGCCGCTCCCGCTGTGTTCGAGAACGAGTCTATGGTTTCTATACAAAACATCTCGCCGTTGCCGCTTCCGCTGCTGCCCCGCTACCCGCGAAATTCGAGGCCGAGGCCTTAAACTGTTGGTCCCACGCCTTATATCTATTCGTTCGTGTCAGATTGCTGTCCCACCGTGCTATGAGTGTAATGAAATAGAGAGTACACCTATGCTTTTGCTCTATAATAATATCCTGCGTGGGTAGTTGATAGAAAAGATTTATTTATTTATTTATTTAAGCTTCATTGCACAAATCAAGTACAAAAGGCGGACTTAATGCCTCATGGCATTCTCTCCCAGTCAACCTTTAGGCCAAGATTGACCGCCGTAGCCGAAATTCGGCTTGGAGGACATTACTTTTATTAAATAAACTTGGCAAACGTCGCGTAAACACCCGCCTTAATAAATCGAATGGTTCCAATTATCACGGCTCAACTCTTCCCGATCGTCCTGGGATAAAATAGATTCCTGAGGGATGAATCAATTTGTTACCGTTACAGGTTGTCGGAGGATTACGCCGAAATTGTTGAAGGAAAATCTGTTCAGCCGACCTTTAACCGCAATATTGGAACATCGGCAACTGGGACCGCGGTCCTAGTTGATTGCGGTCCCAGTCGCCGGATGCCTCTTCAGATGCTCACAAGATCGGTTTTGTGATTGGTATCACAACGTTCACAACTCTATAGGTCGTAGGTTCGACACTTGCATTTTCTGGTCGATGATAACTTGCCTAGCTACCAAACACAATGGTAGATACATTCGAAGATCAGAGCAACTTACAGTAATGCGTTACAGGGAGC
This sequence comes from Mecyna flavalis, assembly GCA_949319885.1. Taxonomy (NCBI): domain Eukaryota; kingdom Metazoa; phylum Arthropoda; class Insecta; order Lepidoptera; family Crambidae; genus Mecyna; species Mecyna flavalis. The sequence goes on from OX439426.1 coordinate 18,689,889, forward strand.
GCTGCTTCTTTTTGAAGTACCCTCAACACAATAGGTCGCTCTGGGCGCTTACCATCGTATATGCTATATGCAGAAGAAAAGAAACTAAGTTATGTTGTGGCGTGTTAGTTAATCTATGGGCAGCATATTTTTTTGTTTGTTTATTAGTTCTTGAAGAAATGTAATCTTTTCAATAACATTTTGTTCCAATTTTATTAACCTATTATGGTTTAGGCGCAAATTGTCAAATGATCAGTGAATGAGACGTTCTTGATACTTTAGGATTTTATTATTATTATTATTTCGGAGGAGAATGCGTTGCACCACAACCGCAGGCTAGCTAGACGCCTAGACCTGCAGTCGTGTGTGGGTCTCGAGACTAAAGCGACCACTTCCCACTAAACTCCCCCGGTTTCTCCTTCACACCCGAATGGTACGAGCCGGTGCCAGCATTGTGGCTATTGACCAGCCCTTCCCCGGGTAATAGAATTTTATTATTGCTTCTTTTTATTCATGGTCCAATTGTATTCTGATTGTGCGACGCAAGACAATCAAAATTGATTCACCCAATTTTTATTCGTGCCAATTGAATTGAAGGGTCTGCGTTGAAATTTAGGCATTATTATTCTAAATCAGTATCATCTGTTTAAGAATTGCCAACAATTGAATGGTTCCGTACAGGGAGCTTAATATTATACTCGCATCAATAGGCTTGCCGGTTTTACTTAATTTACGTTTTTAAAAGATTTTCTTGTTTTCAAACCATTTTTGTATGGCGGGTACAATAAACAGTACAAAAATCGATGCATTAACTTGTCTGTTTGACGCGGTCTGGGTATTTTCTACGGATTTTTTTAGCTAATTTGATCCCACGGTTGAGCAAAAGTTTCTACGTATTTACAAAATATATTTAAGTGTGTTTAGTTACAAGCATAACTTAGATTGGAGCTAGATGGAGAAAGCGTGGAAAGAATCAGTATCCGTTATTTGGTTTAACAAAAATATTATTTTCATATATTCTTACCTTGGTTCCGTATTATTTTTGTCCCAATTGTCCCGCATCAAGTGCCGTTACTTTTTAAACAAACACAAGAAAAAGTAAAAAAATATTCTGAAAGGAGTATTCCATTATTTCCAGAGTTCTTTGTCCCGATCAAATGGGAGCACGCTTGGAATGCGATTTGTGATTTGGCATGTCCGTTTATTAGGTATACTGCGAGTGCTTTCAGTCCTCAACCCTGACAGGGAAATTAGACCAACTGGTTCATGATTGCAATGAGATGCCTATCGACTTTTGTTCATTTAGGCAAATCCAGAACACGGCCGATAATAAACATTACAGTGTACGACGTGTCGTGTGCCACGCGTTGGTTGGAAAAAAAATCGACCGTGGCCACGGTTTATTTTTTCCAGAAGATAATTCTCTACCGCACCTTAGCTGCAGGAGGTTCATTCGGCCGTGTCTAGAAAAAAAGGACTCGGGCCTAGAAAAGTTCGCTCCGCCAAAGACCCTCGGTTTCCCTTCACACACGAAGACTGAATCCTCGAGAGATGAGCCAGTGCCTGCCTTGTAGATTGCATGGTTGACCGGCCCATCCTGGCTTGATATCTTCAGCCCATGATTGCAGCTAAGAAAGATCACCCGGAAAACTGATTCTTGGCTAATAGAGCTAGGCTAACAAATGCGCCATTTAACCATTTGAAATATGAATAAGGAACCCTAATTAATCTGTTTATAAGATTCATTGTTTAAAGATGATGTGTTCGCCAGATAGCCCACAGTAAACATATGACGAAAAAGCTATCTGGCGCGAGGTCATGCGCATGTCTGCTGAAACCAAATATGGGCCGGCCGGTCCTCCCAACCATGTAGAAACTAGACCTTATTGACTGGATAATAAGGATTTAATTACACGAGGCAGTTGGACGTGAAGATAAGTTGAATGAATTATGTTTTAAGAATGGGCTCCGAGATGCGTTTCTCGTGTTTATCATTTAAGAATGATAATTTTTATTCGTACTGGTTGCCATGTATGAACAAGATGAGTAAATTAATTATTATAATTGTGTCAAGGCATTTAATTTGGTTTTAAATTATACCTCCACAGAGCAAATACAAAGTAGAGTTGACGTATCGGGTTTTTATAGAACCATGTGAAGCCAGCGAAAGCGAAGGGGTACAGTAAGCAGCACATTAACCAATTCAAATCTGTCTTATATGTAATGGTATTTTGTTAAAAATCTTAATACCTATTGGTACTGGTATCACAAATATTTAAGTGAAATAATTTAAAAAGTTCTATTTTACTTTTTATTTTTATTTATTGTTCTCAAAAAATGTATTACATAATCCAATTTCGCGGTCTGCCAAACTGCTGAGCAGTTTGTCGGCAGTCGTTCTCGTGAATCTTAACTACATATTTTAAATGTTTTGACTCGCATGCACTTACTACTAGGATACTTAATCGACAGTACATCACGCCTCACATCCATACCTCAAATAAAACCGGTATTATCTGGCATATAAAAAGAAACCCAGATTTACCCTGAGCTATCTTAATAAATTATAATAATTATGTAGTACTAAGTGTGAGACCCGGTGCGCTGCCGACTGAACTTATTATAACACATACATTTATCTATTTTTTGATGACACATAATTTAACTTTAACTCTGTAATTAAGAAAGAGTGAATCATTGAGATATATCTATAATAGACAGAAAAATAAAGAAAAACAAATTAGATTCATCGTTAATTACTTGTACTACGAGGACACTTCTAGGTAATTTCGCAATTAGTTATTGTTTTTATAAAAGCAGGTAATTTTTATAAAAACATTGAAATCCACGCTGCTCGTCGAAGGACTAACGGCAATTTATAAAAAAATAAACTGTCAAGTTGTTAAACCGTTTTACGTTGTAATTGTACGTTTTATTACCTCAACCATACGATTACTGTACCACATAAAGTCGTTTGAATGTTAAATATTTTAATAACTCTTTGCCTGAAGGGAGATCAATCTATAGAATTGTAATTTAATAAAAAAAACTCAAAAGATACAACATTGTTTTGTAACTCGACTTACTACTAAATTCTGTTGCACGTCACTTTTTATTTTAAACTCATTGACAGTCACTTCAACGTGTGTGGCTGAGGCAAAGTGCTTTGACACATTTGACAATAGGAATGTTTACTATGCTATTTTTTATTATTTTAAAATTTTTATAAGTACTAATAAAAAATCTTTGAAGCATAAAAACTTTTAAAGATATTACAAAGCACGCTGCTAGACGACAGGATATGATTTCATTATTGAACGTCTGTAGAATCACAACATTATCATACACTACACATCTGAAGGAATACTTTTGAAGATGCCAATGTAATGTAATAAAGCTAAGTTGATGACTGATTTTTATTAATCGAAATTTTAAATGTTTCCTATAAATAATATGTCTACAGCAAGTAAGTAACTTAGGATATCGTGTGTGTTCAGTGACACAATTAATGACATTTGCTGCCGAAACTCCTGAACCATCTGGCTTTTTGAAACTCGTTTAAAAATACATATGTACCGCCCAAAAACGTTATGTGAAAATAAAACAAAGTCAGACAAAGAGTTTACGAGTCCGCTCGCCTTGGCGAGTGCGGCCAGGCGGCCATTATACATTTTTAATGGCGACTTTACGCGCGATGACGTCATTTGCCACATCGCGTAAAAATATGAAGCTGCGTTTACGAGTAACGTGCTTGATAACAATGTTTAAAGAACCTTTATTGTTCAATTTAACCTTAGTTTGACTTTACGGCTTTACAACGTGAAAGGCCTTTTAATATTTTAAATGCGAGAGTAACTCTGACTGTTACGCTTTTACGCCTAAAACACTGGACCTATTATGAAGAAATACTTTATTTTTTATTATACCACATCAGTTGGCAGACAAACACGCAGCCCACCTGATGGTAAGCGGCCACTGCGGCCTATTCCATAGAGGGACACTTCACCAGGTAACGTCGCTAAATGTGCTGCCAGACTGTAGGCTCATCTGATCTTTGAGCCTTGGCCTAGCCTTTGATTTCAAGTGTACTAGCTCCCACAATAATACTTCTGGAACACAGCCAGAGCTGTTATGGCGGCAGATTTTACCTGTGGGGGTAGCTAGCCAGTCGGACTGTGAAAAAGCCCTACCACCAACCAGACCCAAAGAGGGGTCCCTCCCGTCGCGGACAATATTTATATTCAACTAGCCTTCCGCCCGCGGTTTCACCCGCGAGTAATATCTTTTTTCAAATATCCCCCATTCCCCCCACATTTCCAGGATCAAAAGTACCCTATGTTCACCGGGGATAGTGTAGCTTTCCAACAGTGAAAGAATTATTCAAATCGGTTCAGTAGTTTCAAAATTGATATTCCCGCGGGAATGAGACGTTTCCCGTAGGAATTTTATAGCCTATGTCCTATTCCGGGTTATAAACTATACGTGTGCCAAATTTCATCTAAATCCGTTCAGCCGTTTAGGCGTGATTGAGGAACAAACATCCAAACATCTAAACGTCCAAACATCCAGACTTTCGCATTTATAATATTAGTAGGATTACATGAATTGGGGTTCCGTCGCAAAGATCCGCGACGTAATTTCCGTAAAGTGTGACAAATGCCATAATCAATATTTAAGATTCGTCTTTTCTTTAAATAAAATGCTCCATTATTCATCCATCCAACTGTATTCGCTTGAATCTACTAACCGTTTATCTTTCTTTGTTACAGGTACTGTTCCCAACACTATCAAAACATCCAAGTGAAGTACTACTAATTCAGTTGCCTTTATTTTTCCATCTTCCTAAGCGGACGGAACGCTTTTGACCCCGTCTGTACTTTGTTCCCTTTCTTTTTAAGCACTTCCCGTAAGCCCACTCAGACCGTCTGATGTGTCTAAACACCGATAGCTTCCACAATGGTCACGTTGCTCAGTTTTTGAACTCTACGCCATCGTGATAAGAACTATCTTTGAATCGTATTTTACTTAACACAATGCCCACCCGAAGGGCTTAGGGTCACCATACCGATGTGTAGGGGAGATATATGAATTAACATGAGATCAGGATGGGATTTTCAGTCGAAAGAAATCTCGATATTTTTTCAACAAAACATAACGCTTAACTTATGTGACAGGATAGTGGCGAAACTGAATTAGCAATCCCCTTACTCTCATAGCTCAGTGAGACCGCAGCATGACATGATCGAAGTGAGATTGGTTGTAGGACCAATGGTTCAACATATTATATACAGCAAACCTATCAACAACGCCGCCTATTTTTAAATTATTTTTTTAATTGTAAAATCTCCTTCATAGATAAAGTAAACTGTCTTTCATAAGGGCAGTGCTTACATACGAGTAGTCTATACTATTATTACAAAGAGGAAAGATTTGATTGTTTATTTGTTTGTATTGAATGGGCTCTGAAACTGCTGAACCGATTTGAAAAACTCTTTCACTGTTGGAAAGATAAACTATCCCCGGGTAGTTTTGATCCCGGAAATGTGGGGTGAAGGGGGATTTGAAAAAAAGAAATTACGTGCGTGTGAATCCGCTTAGGCGACCGCTAGTAGTAAATAAACCCAGGCCGTCGAAGTTTCAGGAAACTCCAGCATCTCCCCACTCTCATAGTCACCCTATTAGGGCTGCAGCAAAGTGTCGATTAATCACTTTCCTCGCGAGTCGCACAATAGGCTCAGGGCTGCCACACGCTGCTAATCGATCGCTTTTATCTCATTTTCCGTCGACACCCTGATTGCTTCTGTCAAGTGATGCTTTTGTAATGTTTTTTGTTTGCGAAAGGGATTTCAGCGGTGCTTGTAAGACTTGATATATTGCAATCTTATCTCTTGGAATGGGACTGTATGAAATGAATTACATGTCTTTCTTTCTTTGAGAAGAAAGTGCTGCGTTTTATACTAAAGGTTTTAGCACTTTTGTGATAGGATTGGCAATCTTTATCACAATAGGTCGCCAATTGCCATAAAATGGTACATTCTCTTAAACTGGATTATTGCTATAATATGTGCCTAAGATTGGCATTGGGCCACGTTCCTATCTCTCAAAGTAGTATAATAAAACAATCGTACTCCTTAATTCAATCTGCATTACACAACCTGTTAACACACTTTCAGTAACTTTTAACAAACGTCGTTACCAAGAAAACCGTATCTCCAATTAGCGAAGATTCCTAACAAATTAAGTTAAAGCACAAACACATTGGGGCTCACTAGTAAGTAATTCAATTAAAAAGTTTTTTCCTGTAAAACTTCGCCGTTAGGTGGGTTAGTCCTGGGGACGGGGTCCCGTTCTATCTGAGAATATTCCGTAAACTTAGATTGGAACGTTTTTGGTCAGGTTTCAAAAGAAAGTTGGAGAAACGAAGTACTGGAGATGGGGAGACGTGTGCGTGTAAGGGTTGGTTGCAAAAACGAAGTGGCTTTGAACTAAAAAAGTAAACATTAAAAAGTTTATTGATTGAGCGTTGATACACTTTTTCATGACGTAAAACATCACATCACAAGGTCCAGCTTTCGAATAAAAAAAATCACCAATATAGCTTCGCCAGGTAAAATTATGTAGTTATAAGGTAGCATTCAACACATTCTCCACCACAAAAAAATACTATTGCTGAAGTTGACAGATTACATTCCGCTAAAACACCGTATCTACATCTAATGTGTACCCGACTCCACTAACACACAAGTGGTATAAGCGCTCATGCAAAAACTCACTCGACTTATTTCATACTTACTTACTTAAGCCAAACTTAGACTCGATGTAATTAAAAACACACTACATTTTAGTTTCAGCTTGCTACATCAGGTTGTTTTTCCATTTTCCTTCACCCACAAGCTAAAGATTGTAGCCAACTTTCACTCTTAGCTTCTACGTTTCGTACAACTTTTTCATTTCGGTGCAGTGAGCAAAACATCGTAAATATATTTTCCAAGATTCAATGTGGATAACATAGAAAATAATAATTTATGGTCCTTTTTTTTTAATAATTGCGCTAGGAGTGAGTGAGGTCGATAGTTAAAATTTCGGCAGGTTTCCTCACGATGTTTTCTGTCATATGTTCCTTTAAACTAATAATAATATGTATTATACAGAGGATATATTTGATTGTTTGTTTGCATTGACTAGGCTCCGAAACTACTGAACCGATTTGAATAATTCTTTCACTGTTGGAAAGCTACACTATTCCTTGTGAACATAAGGTACTTTTGATCCCGGAAATGTGGGGGGAAGGAGGGGGATATTTGAAAAAAGGAATTACGCGCGAGTAAAATCGCGGTACACCGGAAGGCTAGTTGCCGATAAAAATCCATAGGTGCGCGTTTACTTAACCTTACCTTATGAGATGACGCTTCGGCCATTATTATTCGGCCACCATAGCTTTTCAACATAATATAATATAGTAACGTAGCGTAAAATGTATAAAATACGAAATATATGCCAACAACGATTTCTACTTCATCTTAAAAAGACAAGTATCTTCATTCAGTTTAACAGATTTGTCACGTGCAAAAACTGACAGCATTCGAAGGAGTTGACGAAAAAACGCACATTCGATGCGTCTTCGTTTTTGGAGACGCCTGTCAACGTTGACAGCGACGCAAGCGCACCCATGTGTGAACACTTTCGCAATCACTCTCACTTTCCGGAATACACAACTAATTTTTTCCCAAGATCAACGCGTGTTCATAAGAAGTTTGTCACGAATTTGTCCATTTTTTTATCGACATTGACTCGCTCGATAGCACGCGACGATATGTAACTTTTAATTCGCTACATTTACGTAAACTCTGATTCAGTGGATTCATAACATTTACATCTTGAGTGTGTACTTATAAGGTGTTTATCTTAAAGATACACGCTTTTTGTTCTTTATCCATAAGATTTATGTATCTTGCGTGCTGTTTTCTTTTTCAATTTACTTAACTATTACTAATATTATTAATGCAAAAGTTTGTGAGAATAGATGGATATGCGTTTGTTACTCTTTCACGAATAATCGAAGAACGGATTTCGATGAAACTTTACTGCAATATAGCTGTAACATTAAAAAATACAAGCTTCTTTTTAACGCGGGCTAAGCCGCGGGAACTGGTAGCTTTATATTGTTGACTAGCCTTCCGCCCGCGGCTTCGCCCGCGTGAACTATAGGATGTAATCCCGCGGGAATATCTTTATAAATTGTAGCCTATGTGTTGTTCTGATGTATAAGCTATATTACTGTTATGTTTTATTGAAATCAATTCAGTAATTTTTACGTGAAAGAGTAACAAACGCCCATACATCTATACTTACAAACTTTCGCGTTTCTTGTATATAGCCTTCCGCCGCTTCCAATTTCAACCGCGCGTTTTTTCCTTTTTCAGATGTCCCCCCCTTCCCCCCACATTTCCGGGATCAAAAGTACCCTATGTTCACCGGGGATAGTGTAGCTATCCAACAGTGAAAGAATTCCCCCTCACTGCGCTGAGAGGTTTATCGTCAGGTTTTAGTTGCTAGGGCCGAAGTGCGAGTCCGACACACCGCTCGGGACGAACCTCCGTCTCTGAGTGACCCCCGGCTTTAGCAGGGGGGGGCCGGCGTCCGTTTTGTCAGGGACGCCGGTGCGTAATTGCATTTCCTGACGCAAAAAGAAGGTATCACAAATATTACATCACGATCCCCGGCGCAAAAAGCAAGGCCACTACTATCAATCATGGGCTGGTCAATAGCCACCAGGCTAGCACCGGCTCGTCCCAATCGGTTGTGAAGGAGAAACCGGGGGAGTTTAGTAGGTAGTGGACGCTTTAGTCTCGAGGCCCACACACGGCCGCAGTAGGTTTAGTTAGCCTGCGGTTATGGTGCATAGCCTTCCGCCGCTTCCTGTTTCACCCGCGCGTAATTTCTTTTTTCAAATATCCCCCTTAAAATAAAACAACTTTAAACGGATGAAAACTCGCGTATATTCTACATTTTGAAATTTAAACCCGACGTTTCGACTACTTTTCAGTAGCCGTGATCACGGTATGACTCAGGTGTTATGCGTCAAACAGTTATTTAAATTGCTATTTCTACCTTCACTTTTATAATTATTTTAGAATAATCAGCAACCGTCGTCTTCACTATCATTCAATACGTTCCTATCCACGCAGTAGGAGCTGATGGTGTCTTGAAGCTGCACAGTATTGTGATGTCCATTGGAACCCATTAGATGTAATACTGGGTCCCAAGTAGGTGGTACATTCCAACCATCTTCCCTATTGAAATTAGGATGTTTTTTAATTTCAATGGCCTCGCGTAGCATCCTGGGTATATAGCGATTTTCTCTGGCAAGGACCTGGGGTTTATCAAAGCGAATGTAATGGTTGGGCTTATCCAGTACATGTTCACACACTGCTGACTTCGTTGACCTCCGGTGTTTCATATCCGCGATATGTTCTTTTATTCGCGTACTGATACTCCTTTTGGTTTGTCCAATGTAAGAGAGCCCACAGTCACAATCAAGCTTGTATACTCCGTAAGTAAGTAAAGTAAAGTAGTTGTGTAAGTTAAGTGTAATGTTCCCCTACAAACAGCAGGAGTATACAAGCTTGATTGTGACTGTGGGCTCTCTTACATTGGACAAACCAAAAGGAGTATCAGTACGCGAATAAAAGAACATATCGCGGATATGAAACACCGGAGGTCAACGAAGTCAGCAGTGTGTGAACATGTACTGGATAAGCCCAACCATTACATTCGCTTTGATAAACCCCAGGTCCTTGCCAGAGAAAATCGCTATATACCCAGGATGCTACGCGAGGCCATTGAAATTAAAAAACATCCTAATTTCAATAGGGAAGATGGTTGGAATGTACCACCTACTTGGGACCCAGTATTACATCTAATGGGTTCCAATGGACATCACAATACTGTGCAGCTTCAAGACACCATCAGCTCCTACTGCGTGGATAGGAACGTATTGAATGATAGTGAAGACGACGGTTGCTGATTATTCTAAAATAATTATAAAAGTGAAGGTAGAAATAGCAATTTAAATAACTGTTTGACGCATAACACCTGAGTCATACCGTGATCACGGCTACTGAAAAGTAGTCGAAACGTCGGGTTTAAATTTCAAAATCTAGAATATACGCGAGTTTTCATCCGTTTAAAGTTGTTTTATTTTAATGAGTAGTAACCGTGTAAATATTAGAAATCATTAAATATCCCCCTCTTCCCCCCACATTTCCGGGATCAAAAGTACCCTATGTTCACCGGGGATAGTGTAGCTATCCAACAGTGACAGAATTATCCAAATCGGTTCAGTAGTTTCGGAGCCTATTCAATTCAAACAAACAAACAAACAATCAAATCTTTCCTCTTTATAATATTAGTATAGATTTATAATACTTTGGCGGTTTCAGTCTCAGGGGTGAGTAAGAGGACTCTGGAAAAGAACTGTTATCTGGCACCCGTGTAGTACAGGCTATGTCCAAGCCGACTCCAAGGGTATTTATTTATTGTATTTATTTTTAACAATTCCGTGCCTCAAAAATCATCGAAAACCGTGAGTCCTACGCATAATCTCTTCAACCGCGCTAGTGTCAGATGGATTCCCCACCGAACTTGTGAGTGAAGGAATATAACGTGCACCTGCACTGGCGTACTATAAAATATTCTGCGTAATTTATTTATCGCAATGATTGGCTACCGAAGGTGAAATCGGATAAGAGAAGATTTTACTAATAGACGCCTTATACTCGTACAGTTATGGATCTAGTACGTTACGGATCATAAATAACAATGACTTCATCATTGCTGTATTCAAAGATGTGACTGTAAGAAATTGAAACGTTACTTATTATACAATCGGCTCGTTATTGCCGGTTAATTCACGCAAACTTACAATGTTTTGCGCGATTTATTTGATTAGGTATGTATGTATAAGGTTTTAAAAGACGGCTACACGCTTATTTTTTTTATAAGGTTAGCTGATTAATGTTCAAAATGGGTGATTAATGTAAATATCTAATCTACTAAGACGGTAATTGGCTTAAGTGTAGAAATGGCACGGCAGTTCCTGTTTGCCTTCTCTATCTATTTATCTCTTAGGCCTCGGCCTCAAAATTCTCGGGCAGCGGGGCGGCGTGGCAGCGGGAGCGGCAGCGGCGAGATGTCTTGCATAGAATAAATAAATAAATAAATCCCATAGACCCGTTCTCAACACAGCGGGGCGGTAGCGGGAGCGGCGGCGCACGCAGGCGCACTGCTATTCACCGCTTGAAAGCATCGTACCGCTCGACGGCCCGCGTCAAGTGGTGACTGCAGTGCGCCTGCGTGCGCCGCCGTTCCCGCTGCCGCGAAATTCGAGGCCGAGGTCTTAAGTGCAGGAAGGGCACAATGCGGCACAAGGCAGTGCCTGTCTGCCTTCCCTATCTATTTATCTCTTACATAAAATCTACGTATGAGTAATAGCTTTACTATTGCGCTCTATTTGGTAAGAGTTTCGGATGCCTGAAAATCATCATCATCAGCCTATATACGTTCCCACTGCTGGGACATAGGCCTTATCTCAATTGTGAGATAGTGAGGGCCATACTCCATCACGCGGGCCCAGTGCGAGTTGGTGGAGGGGTGCGTTAGGCGTGACTAACCTTAATTTTGTAATGACCAACATTAAAGTTGGTCACATCTGAACATAAAAGTCAATGAATAATACATTTGATAAGAGATAACTCAAAAAATTTGTTGTCCGATCTCTTTCTTTAAATAGAATCACATCACATCTACCAATTTAACTAAAAGAATCAATTTTGCTTGATTTAAAAAAAAAGTACGAGATAAAATACATTCAAATCGAAAACCTCCCTTTTATAAAGTTGGTAGAAAAGTACGATGTACAAGCACCTCAAATGCAAAGCGATTCATTGAACATAATCTAGTCAGTTTATAATGCTAACGATTTGAAACTGGGTGTTAGGTGATTAAAAAAATGTAACAAGTTAATAATTGCTTATTTGCAAACTTATTAGCACTAATGTATGCTGGCTGATGTAATTATTTTAAAGAATTAATTAAATTTTTTTTGTTGGCTTAGTAGCTTATTGTGTGCGTAAAGCACTACATCATAGTATAAGTAGTTATACAACGACCAATTTGGTACCTATAATAATGGAGAATTCGGCTATTACACTAAGTTAGAAGCACAAACATTTGTGTGCATGAACAATGAATAGTAGTCTTTGTTATTGGTCTGGGTGTTTCTATGTACATAATAATAATATGTTTATTATAATAATAAAAAGTTTGTAAGAAATATATATACATACATGAGGGTGCCTTAAATAGTATTCATTCTATCAGTGGAACTGAAATCATATGGTTATAATTTTTGAAGTTATGTTTGTTACCCTTCTGCTGCTCATGTTAAAATAATGTTATGTATTTAGTAATATTTACAAAGCAGTCATTTCATCGTTCCCTTCCATTATTATATTTCCTACACGTTGGAATCGTTTGTCTTTAACTGCTATTAAATTTTAATAACGCCTTTCGGGCACCCTGGTAATATATTATTAATTAAAATTAATTTTCGCGTGTAAAACGAATATGGATCGCGTAAAATATGATCAAAGTTTTTCGTTTTACACAAAATCATGAACATTTAATTTGAATATCAGTTCTTCTTAAGTACAGTACAGGGGTTTGTATTATTTAAAGTAAAAAATAGTTATTCATTCTAACATTATAAATGCGAAAGTAATTCTGTCTGTAAGTAAGGGGCCTAGATCCTAAACCGATTTTGATGAAATTAAGCACAAACATAAACAAGACCTTGGATAAGGATATAGGACTAATAAAACATTATTAGTCCTATATCCTTATCCAAGGTCTTCCAAGTTTTCCAGTTCCAAGTTTTAAAGGTTGCCAGTTTCCTTATGGCAATCTTATATCGTTATCGATACACATATCGTTTTGGCAACTGGCAACCACAATATAAGCAATGTTTAGTTTGGCTCTAAATAGGTACCAGGACCATATTATACCTATCAGACTAGGTTTTTTTTTATAATTGGCCCGGAAAATGACCCCACTCCATCTGATGTTAAGTGAAAATGAAGTCCAGACGCGAGGACAACTGGAGGTAGTCTGACTTCTAAAAAGTTTGTAGACAAAAATCTAGTGTCATCATCAGTTACACGTAGTTCTAGTTAACAGGTGTCAATATCACGCATCGTATCGCTTCGTTTGATCTGCGCCAAAACGCGGAGAGTAAGCGATGCCTAAGGATAATGGCCGCATTAGTCTCGCTATTGTGCACGTGAAGAAGCAGTCACGCCGCACGCGACACAATACCGACGCCTCAGAGTCGCTAAGTGTTCTATTATTTATATAAATAAATAAACAAGATATTTGAAGGTACGTAAATGTTAACTTTGAAAACCACACTAAAACGGATGAGCTCGCGGATGATGAAGTTATCTGAGACTTCTTAAATGAAAACTTGGAAAACCACATGAAAATCTCAGTTTTTTAACGAATCGTGTCGATTATTAACAGCAATCATGAAGGAAGTTTAATGACTAGTAATTGCGTCAAAGTAGTAAACGCTGATTACTTTTATTAAGTTCACATTTTCGTCAAGAGATGGTGCTGTTCTCTGAACTTCAAAACAAATGGGTAAGCTCGCGGTTTATTAAAACTTAAATTTTAAGTATCATTACATTTCTCCTAATGCCTAGGAGAGGCCTACGTCCAACAGTGGACTGCGATAAACTGATAAAATTAATTTTGATAAACTGATAAAATTAAATTTACATGAGGGGCCGTTCAAGTATTACGTAAGCACTATGGGGGGGTGGGGGGGTCTTTGTTTTGCTTATTTTGGATGACATGGGGGGTAGGGGGGTCTAGATGATGATTACGTCATCGGTAGTTATTTACTTTTTTACACCAATGGCAACCCTCACATTGCCTATGCTTGAAAACGAAACCCATTTTCGGGGATTCCCGAAAATAATGCATACGTTTAGGCACTCGCTTTAGACCGATTAGGGGAATTACCGTGCGCTACTCAGTTGTCTAAATTTCCTCTGTCAGTGTATTGTTTCGTTTGGATACTATAGCGAGTAGACGTATTGTAAGTATACCAGAGCAAGATTACATTTTAGTTAGTGCACCAATCACCATGATGTGAGAAGACGTAGACATTCCAAAATCGGATGAAAGTTAGCAGACTCACAACACTGAGCAGCAATCTAAGCAATCTAATGTCAGCGAAAACTTAGAATCATGGATTCGGGTTTCATGGACTGAAGACTGTTAATTTTTATTTAATATGTGTACCAATGTTTAATATGTGTCCGGTGCTTTAATACTCTTTCGATCGAAAGAGCTATAGAGCAAAATCGGGGGTCTAAGGTGTTCGTTCAATCTCTCGGAAGAAGCCACCTGACGAAGCTGACCACAGCAAGTGGAGAAGTTGTTGCCTCAAAGCCGGCAGTCCGTCGCTTCGCATGCATGTCGACCTGATCCCGAAAATGAGGACTCTAGAGCCACGTTAAATCCCTATTACACTGAAGACCTGCCAAAAGTGAGCGTTGGCGAAATCGAGATTGCTCTTGGGCAGCTTAAAAATGGAAAAGCCCCTGGAGAGGACGGCGTTACTACTGAGCTGCTAAAGGCTGGAGGGAACTCCAAAGGCGTGGAGTAGGAGTGTGGTCGTCCTGTTCTTTAAAAAGAGTGACAAAAGCCTGTTGAAGAACTATCGAACCATTTCCTAAGCCACGTCTATAGAAGTGACAGTGGGCTGGCCATATCAGCCGCAGAACCGATAGCCGTTGGGGTAAACGGGTTCTAGAGTGGAGACCGCGTCTCGGTAAACGTAGTGTAGGACGCCCTCAGGCCAGGTGGAGCGATGATCTGCGCAAGATGGCTGGCAGGAGCTGGATGCGAGTGGCCGAGGATCGATCAGCATGGCGAGCATTTGGAGAGGCTTATGTCCAGCAGTGGACTATCACAGGTTGATGATGATGTGTACTAAAACTTTAAAATAAGTTTGTTATGTTCGTAAGATTATAATATTTTTGTCCCTTACTCTATGTTGAATACTGTATAAGTAAAATCTAATCTCTATCCTAAATCTATTTTCTTATTTATAAAGTTATAATTATAACATTATAATTATAGTGTTGGCTGTCAGTGACTTCAATGGAGGGGGCGTCGACGACAGCCATATATAAGACGCTGCCACTCGGGAGCGTCTCTCTCTGCTTTGCGACTTCGTAGCGATAGGAAGTGTTACTATGCGTGTTTGAGTGCCAAACAATTTATTTTTGTTATTATGTGAATTAGTGTTACATAGTGTTACATTGTTAATTTTCGATTATTAAAATTATTTTCTTGTAGCTATGTTTGTTCTTTTTTTTTAAATAAACCTACTTCTGATTCCTAATATCAGAAGTGGGATAGCCTCACTCCCACTATTTAATTTTGGATTGGTTTAAATTGATTGGCATTCAATTAAAATTACAACGAAGTGTTTTTGTCTTCTATTTTCCTTAATGAGAGGGTAGATCAAAAATCGTAAACACGGGCGTGCACGGGCGGCGTGCACGGGCGTTCGTTAGTCGTTATGTGTTTGTGTGTTTCTAAAATCAGTGCATTCAAAGTGTAGTGTGTGCGTAATAAACGGAGTCGTTCGCGACAACGCTTATTCAGTGAAAGTGGGATTTTCGATGAGTGCGTGGTCAAAGTCGGAGTCGTTCGAGGCGGCGATCCTCCGAACGGCGATCGCGTGTGTGCGGGCTGCCTTGCGGCCGCGACCTTGGGTCTCTCAGTGTGCGACCCGTCCCTCGCAGGGAGTCGCCTTGAGTCTCCTGTTGGGGCTCGCTCGACTGGACGCGCTGGGAGACCGGCCGCGTGTCACAGTGCCGTCTGAGCAATTCGCGGGACGAGCTACAGAGCAGATCGTTAAGGATCGTTAAGGCTAAGTACATTCGTTAAGGTCAGTCAGTGCTCATAATTATTTTATCACTAAATTTTGATCCCAACCTCCATGATGTGGAGGTACGGTTTAACGAAGTAGAAAGGAAACTGTCTGAAAAGAGATGCTAAAGTATGGTTTAATGAGTGTGTTTTGAACGACCGCTCATGGTCTAATTTTAAAAGTGACTCCAGGCCTCTGTGTGCTAAGAAAGTTTCTGTAGCCAACATTCTGTATGAGGTTATTTTGTATGAGGTTATGTCTACCGATTCGGACAGTTTTCACAACTACGCTGAATATGCGCGTAGATCTTTACTGTGCTTGCAAAATTAACGAGACTTTAGCGATGAGCCCATAGTTGCGATTATTACTCGAGGAATTAGGGACCAGCATATAAAAGCATTCGCTACTAATGCCAATTTGGGACCCAACGTTGTGGTTGGATTTTTATCAACTTTTGTAAAACCTAAGCACTAAGGATTTGGTAACGGATGTTCGTACGCAGCGAAATACTACGTTTCGTAACGATGGATCAAAAGCGTAAGGTTTAAGATGACCGAGCGTTCCTATTAAATGTTTTTATGCGGTGAAGACATAGACAAACAGGTTGTTCTAATAATATAATCCAAAAACTGTCAATAACTCGCAAAAGCCTAAACGGGAACAATCGAATAATCTGAGGGTACTTTGACATGTGTATAATGTAAAAAGTTAGGCCATGACATTAGTAAATGTTTTGCAAAACAGCGTACATAACAGCGTGGTGCGGTTAACGTTAGTTTCTGTTCCTTTTTGACTTCTAAGCGTAACAATATCGTTGTTGGTTAGTGGTGCTATTGGGGTTTCGCTTATTTCCTCGTTGGTCCCAAATCATCTTTCTTGCCAGGCGTATGCCCACCAACTGTAAAATTAAAGGTGTAGGCGAATCCGTGACGAATGTAATACTTGTGTTACGTTAACTATAGAATTGGAGGGTATCTCCCTTCAAGCCGACTTACTAATTGTAGTGCCTGATGTACTAGACAGGGATGGCGTGACATACGGTGCGTACAAAAGACTCGCAGCGCATCATTTGGGGACTGGTTTCTAGACGCGTGTTATCTGTTGAGTCTTATAAGCAGTGTTCATTAAAAACATCGCTAACAGATGTCGATTTAACAAAGATACAAACTATAGTTGGTGAATATTCGAAAGAAAAGACTCTGGACTTAATTCTGAGACATTTTTTGGTTTCCAGGCCCTAGAGCCTTTGTCAAGAAGTATATTTTTCACTGCCTCGTGTGTATTGCTTATAAAAGAGTCCCTTGGGCTTCTTTACAACCCATTTCTTCTTGTAGTAAACCAGACGTCTTATTTGACACGATACATGGCGAGGTGCCAACGGTTTTAAGCATAATATGTCACCCCCGTGGAACAGTGGCTAAGTCGCTCGGGTATAAGAGCACGGAGGTCGTGGGTTCGATTCCCGCCTGAGGTCTGACAGGTGGTTAGTCTTTTTCAGAGTCCGACTAGCTGGCTGCCGTCCCCGCAGGTGAAATCTGCCACCATGGCGGCTCTGGCTGTGCTCCGGCAGTATTGGTGTGGGGGCCGGTGCACTTGAGATCGGAGGCTCAGGTGAGCCTACAGTCTGGCAGCACGTTGGGCGACGCTTCCGAGTGAAGTGTCCCTCAGTGGAGTGGACCGCGGTGGTCGCTTGCCATCGGGTGGGCTGTGTGTAAGTCTGCCGACTGACACAGTATAAAAATGTCATGTTAAGTAGTTAGTTTTTGTGTGCCTAAAAATCGGTTATCTCGTTGTTTGGCACACCAAAGCTAAAAGTATGCGACAGCCTAGGGGTCGTATGTTCGAGGCTTCAGACTTCATTTTATTGATGCAAGTGTTAGGTTCAGGTTAGGTTCAGGTTAGGTTCAGGTTAGGTTCAGGTTAGGTTCAGGTTAGGTTCAGGTTAGGTTCAGGTTAGGTTCAGGTTAGGTTCAGGTTAGGTTCAGGTTAGGTTCAGGTTAGGTTCAGGTTAGGTTCAGGTTAGGTTCAGGTTAGGTTCAGGTTAGGTTCAGGTTAGGTTCAGGTTAGGTTCAGGTTAGGTTTAGGTTAGGTTATTACCCCGGAGATGCATCATGCTAATGGCCAGGTGGAGTGTTACGTCCGAACGGTGCTCAACATGGTGAAAGAGGCGAACCACAGGAAAAACACGAGTGGGCTGTCCAACTTTAATAACAACAGCTTTTTCAAATTGTGACCAAACGAAAGACTACCCAAACGTCTGCTTTAGGCCCCATTGTTTTTCTATTAGTTTTCTGCATTGCCAGAACGTTGTGCAGGCTTTTGTTGTTTTCTCGCTGAGGTGTTTATTCCGATTTAGTTTGCTGTCGAGGATGACGCTCAGGTATTTGAACTCATTGGCTTAATTGAGTGTCGGCTCAAGAGTTGGAGTTGTACCGGCTTAAGCTTTTTCTTGTTGGTGATCAGAACCGGCTTGATAACATCTGACATTAAGGTTGGTCACTTGCCTTAGGCACCCCTCCACCAACCCGCACTAGGCCAGCGTGGTGGAGTATGGCCCTCACTATCTCATAATTGAGATAAGGCCTGTGTCCCAGCAGTGGGAACGTATATAGGCTGATGATGATGATGATGGTGAACAAAACCAGTTCTGTTTTTTCGGGGTTAACGGCAAGATCATGTTGAGTATACCATCGCTCCACGATGTTCAGTGCTATTTGCACGCGTGAGCATATGTTGATATCTGTTTCTCCTTTGATGAATTGAGGATGGTGATGTTGTCTGCGTATCCGATGGAGTAGCAGCATTTCCCATGTAGGCGTTGTAGAAGTCCGTCTACCACCATGTTCCACATGAGCGGTGAAAGAACGCTACCTTGGGGGCAGCCTCGGGCTATTTATAGCTCGTGTGGTTGTGTTGTGTTGTGTCGACTGTGAATTAGATGGATCTCCTCTATAGCTATACGTGTCCTCTTGTGAGATCTTTTCAGATGTTTTAGATGACTGTTCGCCACCTAACTGGAAGGCACGTCGGGAATTGGTCCGACAGAGGACGGCCGAGCGGCTGTCGCAGGACCAAGCGGAGCAAGACGCTTTGGTTAATGAAGACAGGCATCCTCCCCACATATTCCTGGAGAATGACATGGTGTTCGTCATCAAGTATGCTCAATTTAAGGGCAAGCTTGACCATGGCATGCGCGGGCCCTACCGAGTGGTTCGTGTCCTGCCTCACGGATGGTATGAGTTACAACTGATGGCTGACTCATATGGGATGACGACCTATGCTGCAGGCCAATGTATATTGCCCTGGCGTGGAGAGTGGTGCCCTGAGATGTGTGCTGCTTTCTTTGAGTGTGAGTAAAATAGACTGAAGTAGCACAGGTTCGTGGTGATTTAACTCATCATGGTAGGGCGTAATTTAAAGACACTATTACTAGGTAGTTAAATAAAATTGCTTTTAAATAAAAAGCAAAAACACATTAGATATGTAGCTCATACTTTCAAGTCATTAACAACTTACATAACCCATTTACACATTGAAATAAAACACGACAATTATGTAATTTGCTGATAAATACATATGTACTTATTATGAGATGAGTGAAGTCACTTACACTGTGTTTTACAAATGTCTGTGTGTGTGTGGTTCTTAACTGAAGAACCTGGTAGACATGCAAACTTAGAGCCTCTGTCTGGTGTGTGGACATGCAGACTTGACGCCTCTGTCCTGTATGTTAATATAGTGCTCTATGTTTCATGTGCGGCTTTTCCGAGTAGTTCGTGTCCTGCCTCACGGGCTGTATGAGGTTCGGCTGGTGGCTGGCGCATATGGCAAGGTGTCATATGCTGCAGTGCAGTTCCTGGTGCCTTGGAGAGGCAAATGGACTCCCGGAGTCGTGCGCTGCTGTCTTCGATGAAGAGTGGCGATTGGTTGGTGCCTTGGAGAGGCGAATGGACTTCCGGAGTCGTGCGCTACTGTCTTCGATGAAGAGTGGCGATTGTTTGCGACTGTTCAGAGGAACGGTGCGCTTCTGTGACTATTCTGAGGAAAGTTCGGTGTTATCCGAGACTGTTCCGAGGATTAGTTTGGTTGTTGAGCTCTGTCGGTGTGGTGCACCATATGTGGTGTACCCTCGACCCTGGAAGCTGGTCGGCTTTGCAAACCGATCAGTCGCTGTGAGTTGTGCGGTCACAGTGTTGATTATTAAGCATGTTACTAGTAGTGTAAGGGGTTATGGTTTAATTACGCATGAGGTTGAACCACCTACCAAGTTTTGTTCACTAATAATGTTACTATGCCGACATGTCGCCAGCAGATATGCTTAATAGTGGAGCCTATGTCTGTGTGGTATCAATTTAGTGGTATGCTTAATAGTGGAGCCTCTGCCAATACTGTCGCCAGCAGATATGCTTAATAGTGGAGCCTATGTCTGTGGCGAATGTGTATTTGTAATTAATGACAGCGAAGGGGACGCCCTCTGCTTGTCAAATATGTCTTGTATGTTCACAGGTATGATCCTGAAAAGTTTGGTGGATGTAGGTGACTTATATATTCTCATTATTAAAATTCATATATCTATGATTTTATATTTTACTATGTACAGATAATTTACTTACATACATTATTTACATTCACATTCACACATCACATTCATTCGTCACGCTAACAAACATTAAAATACTTAAATATAAATATTAAATTAAATGCACAAGCAAACCCGAGTGATACCCGTAGTATGCAGCGCGATCTATTCACCGGTGCACTATAGCTACGCACGACTTGTTTTACCTGCGCCCGCGCACCGGGCTCGCAGCCGGCTTGTCGCCAGTCGAGAATTGATGCTTTGACGTATGACCCGTGCTAATCATTATATCGCGCTCAATACCACGCGTAGTTGCGTAATAGATTGTTAATTGTTTGTGTCCCTATAAACTTTATTACGTCCCGTATCTCTTTTGTACCTCCTTCTGTTCTATCGTGCGTGTGTGAATAAACTGACTGTTACATCTGTGAGTTGTGTTGCTTATTGACACCTAACCACTACATTGGTAACTACCACATTGGTAACCTCCACATTGGTGACCCCGAGCAGAACGCACTAAAGAGGTATGGCTACTAGACCAAGTGAAGGAGACACATCCGGAGCGAAAGTAAATACTAAGCCACGGCAACCTACCGTAGTGGCTGAGGCTACCGCCCAACCGGCCATTCAAATTCGCCTACCTCCATTCTGGCCCGAAAAACCCGCAATATGGTTCGCCCAGGTGGAAGGTCAATTTGCGATAATGCGGATCACTGATGACGCTATCAAATTCTACCACATAATGGCAGCTTTAGACAGACAGTATGCCGCAGAAGTGGAGGATATCCTCACCGGCCCCGCTGACTACGATCATCTTAAAACGGAGCTTATCAAGCGGTTGTCTGTGTCCCAAGAGAATAAAGTGAAACAACTATTAATGCATGAGCAACTAGGAGATCGTAAGCCTACACAGTTCCTTAGGCACTTACAACACCTTGCTGGACCGGATATACCTAAGGATTTCCTTAAAACGATATGGACGAGTCGTTTGCCTACCAGTATGCAACCAATTATCGCATCTCAGACAACATTACCTCTCGAAAAATTAGCTGAACTTGCCGATCGAGTTAACGATATCGCAACACCGTCACAATACGTCGCGGCTATGACGTCATCACCGATCGCCGAGTTGACACAACAAGTGGCAGAACTGACGAGACAAGTAAGTGCCCTCACAACCCGTGTCAACCATATACCACGATGCAGAGAACGACAGTCCAGACAACGCGGTAGATCATCCTCACATAGATCATCCTCACGCCGATCCCAGTCTAATTACCGACGTCACCCTGTATGTTGGTACCATCATAAACACGGTGCTAAGGCCCACAAATGTGTCAAGCCCTGCGATTTCAAGACGACGGGAAACACTCCAGGCAGTCAGTAATGGCGACAAATGACTGCCACAGCACAACGGGTCGCCTCTTCGTTACGGACCGTAGTACCAATACCAAATTTCTCATAGACACTGGAAGTGACATTTGTGTATACCCGGTTTCTGCGCTTCGTGAACGATTGTGTAAAACGACCTATCAACTAAGTGCTGCCAATGGTTCGGTTATCGACACATTTGGCTATAAACAGTTAAATCTAGACTTTGGCTTACGTCGTAAGTTTCCGTGGCGCTTTGTAATTGCTGACGTCACAAAGCCTATAATAGGTGTAGATTTTCTTTCGTTTTACCGTCTTATTGTCGATATCAGTAAACAAAAACTAATCGATAGCCTAACCAATGTCAGTGTGGTAACATCTATATATAAACCTGATTGTCTTGTCTCGAGTGTTAAAGTCTCAACTGGCGGTAATAGTAGGTATCATCAAATTTTGTCTGAATATCCGGAAATAACACGTCCTGCTGGTACTCCGGGTATCATTAAACACAAAACTGTACACTACATCCGCACAGTCCCTGGTCCCCCGGTATCATGCTCACCGCGACGCCTTGCTCCTGATAAACTTAAAATAGCCAAACAGGAGTTTGACGTAATGCTGGCCAATGGAACTGCTCGTCCTTCTGATAGCCCATGGGCATCGCCGCTCCACTTAGTGTCTAAAAAAGACAACGGCTGGAGACCATGTGGCGATTACAGATTACTCAATGCTCGTACTATACCGGACAAATACCCAATTCGACACATACAAGACTTTTCTCATAGTCTTTCCGGTTGTAAGGTCTTCTCCACAATAGACCTGGTTAAGGCTTACAATCAGCTCCCTGTTTTTAAAGAGGATATCCCGAAGACGGCGATCACTACGCCCTTCGGGTTATATGAATTTCCTTTTATGACGTTTGGTTTGCGTAACGCAGGCCAAACTTTTCAAAGATTTGTTGACGAAATGACTCGAGACCTTCATTTCTGTTATCCTTATCTCGACGATTTTTTAGTCTTTAGTTCTTCAGCACAGGAGCATGAAAACCACCTTCGCCAACTGTTCACTCGCATGAAAGACTACGGTGTCCTTATAAATACCTCTAAATGTGTCTTTGGTGCTTCGCAAGTGACTTTCTTAGGGTATCACATCTCTGAGCATGGCACGAAGCCTTTAAACAGCAGAGTACAAGCCATCGCTGATTTCCCAGCCCCAAAAACCGTCCGAGAACTGCGACGATTTTTGGGAATGGTAAATTTTTACAGGAGGTTCTTGAAAAATGCTGCTCAAATCCAGGCACCCTTGAACGCTCTTTTGACTGGTTCTGTTAAAGGTTCTCATCCAGTTGTCATCGAGGGTGAAGCATTACAAGCATTCGAGGAGTGCAAAAAGAGCCTATGTAATGCAGCTCTGTTGGCACACCCGGATTCCCAATCCAAACTAGGCCTTGTTACTGACGCTTCCGACACAGCGATTGGTGCAGTCCTACAACAGCGGAAGGATGGAGCCTGGCAACCTCTAGCTTTTTTCTCGCGCAAGTTGAGCCCATCACAAACTAAATATTCACCGTATGATAGAGAGCTCCTTGCAATATACGAGAGTATTAAATATTTTCGTTATATGCTTGAGTCTACCCATTTCACAATATATACCGACCATAAGCCACTGTGCTATGCGTTCCAACAACGAAAAAGTAATTGCTCTCCGCGGCAATACAGACATCTCGACCTGATATCACAGTTTACAACCGATATTCAACATATATCAGGTTCGAACAATGTCGTCGCAGATACACTTTCGCGAATTTGTGAACTGCAATTACCGGTTGACTTTGACGAAATGGCCAAGCTCCAAGCTACAGATGACGAGTTAGCATCTCATTTACAAGGCGAATCTTCACTCCGTCTAGTAAAGACAAACGTTCCTGGTAGTCGCGCTGAATTGTACTGCGACGTCAGTACACCGACTCCTAGGCCGTTTGTCCCACATCAATTACGTCAGCAGGTGTTCAACTCCCTGCATTCGCTGAGCCACCCAGGCGCCAATGCGTCAGCCAAGCTTGTTGCACAGCGTTTTGTTTGGCCCTTAATGCGCAAGAACTGCCGTGAATGGTCTAAGGCGTGTTTGACCTGCCAGCGTTCGAAGGTAAACAGACATGTCGCGTCACCGTTAGGTACGCTTGCTTTACCTTCCGCGCGTTTCAAACACGTCCACATAGACCTAGTCGGCCCATTACCGCTCGCTGGTGACTATCGGTATTGCCTTACAGCCGTCGATCGATTTACGCGATGGCCAGAAGCTGTACCACTTACTGATATCACCGCCGAAACAGTGGCCAAAGCGTTTATATCCTGCTGGGTATCTAGATATGGCTGTCCAACCACCATCGTGAGTGACCGCGGTGCTCAATTCCAGTCGGCACTATTCCAGCAATTGTCCAAAACAATTGGATTTGACCACCGCAGGACGACAGCATATCACCCGCAATGTAATGGCTTGGTTGAGCGTTTTCACAGGCAATTAAAAGCGGCAATCACCTGCCACAATAATAAAAACTGGGTCGAGGCTTTACCCCTAGTACTTCTTGGCATAAGAAGTGCAGTCAAAGAGGATCTGCGATCTTCTTCAGCCGAGCTGGTCTTTGGCGAACCACTTCGACTACCTGGCGAATTTTTCGGTCACGATGTCAATGGCTATACCACCGACATAACAGACTTTTCAACTCGCATGAAGTCATTCGCTGAGAACTTACGCCCAGTACCAACACAACACCACTCGAAGAATAAAATCTTCGTTTACAAAGATCTTGCCACTTGTAGCCACGTATTCCTAAGGGAAGACACGCTACGTGGATCATTTCTGCCTGCTTACACTGGCCCACATGAAGTGCTAGAGAGAGGTCCTAAAAACTTTAAAATTAGCGTCAAAAATAAAAGTGTCACAGTAAGTATAGACCGACTTAAACCAGCCTACTTACTGGCCGCTGGTAATGCAATACTTAAAGAAAATCCATTTTTAAATTCCTCTCAATCTGATGCATATAGTACACCAGAACCTAACGATCCTCACCCTACAGTAACACGAACATCACGCTCAGGGAGGAAAGTTCAGTTTCCAGACTATTATCTAGTAGACTAGTAGGTGACTTATATATTCTCATTATTAAAATTCATATATCTATGATTTTATATTTTACTATGTACAGATAATTTACTTACATACATTATTTACATTCACATTCACACATCACATTCATTCGTCACGCTAACAAACATTAAAATACTTAAATATAAATATTAAATTAAATGCACAAGCAAACCCGAGTGATACCCGTAGTATGCAGCGCGATCTATTCACCGGTGCACTATAGCTACGCACGACTTGTTTTACCTGCGCCCGCGCACCGGGCTCGCAGCCGGCTTGTCGCCAGTCGAGAATTGATGCTTTGACGTATGACCCGTGCTAATCATTATATCGCGCTCAATACCACGCGTAGTTGCGTAATAGATTGTTAATTGTTTGTGTCCCTATAAACTTTATTACGTCCCGTATCTCTTTTGTACCTCCTTCTGTTCTATCGTGCGTGTGTGAATAAACTGACTGTTACATCTGTGAGTTGTGTTGCTTATTGACACCTAACCACTACATTGGTAACTACCACATTGGTAACCTCCACAGTGGATGGCTTAGAGCACACTGCGGCTCTATGCTAAGAGGATTTGGTTTTCTGATTTGCTTATGATTTTTGATGTGAAAGAGATGCGTGAAAGAGTTTTAACTTCACGGGTTGAAGGCGTAACCTTTGCTTATTTTTGTTTTCTATGTTTAATTGATCAGTATTTTTTGTTTAGGGTTTTGTAAAACCTTAAATGACTTTTACTAGATCATCGTTAAGTTTTCAGCGAATGGTGACGAAACAGAGGCTGGTTCATCTTTGAGGCCAGACCCGCCTGTCGAAGATGCAGAAGACGGTTCCAGACTCATCCAGGCTGATACAGATCCTGACGAGGACGTCAGGGTGTCAGGAGAGGCCGTGTTGGCTGTCAGTGACTTCAATGGAGGGGGCGTCGACGACAGCCATATATAAGACGCTGCCACTCGGGAGCGTCTCTCTCTGCTTTGCGACTTCGTAGCGATAGGAAGTGTTACTATGCGTGTTTGAGTGCCAAACAATTTATTTTTGTTATTATGTGAATTAGTGTTACATAGTGTTACATTGTTAATTTTCGATTATTAAAATTATTTTCTTGTAGCTATGTTTGTTCTTTTTTTTTAAATAAACCTACTTCTGATTCCTAATAATAGTATATAAAAAAATTATAATTGAAAAATGTTTACGTAAGCATAGGGGGAGGGGGTAAGAGCTTTGCTTACTTTTGCTGACAAGGGGGGTGGGGGGGTAAGAATTTGCAATAAATCTGCTTACGTAATATTTGAACGGCCCCTGACTAGTAATTGGATGAACGTAGAAAACGCTTATTACTATTCAGTTCAAATTTTCGTCAAGAGATGGCGATGTTCTCTATTAGATCGCGTTAGCTTTTCAATTTTAAACTTAAGCCGTTATTTAAATGTGTCTTCAAAATCCAATTTGTCGTACACGTCATCCATTACTAGTAATTGGGTGAACGTAGAAAACGCTTATTACTATTCAGTTCAAATTTTCGTCAAGAGATGGCGATGTTCTCTATTAGATCGCGTCAGTTTTTCAATTTTAATCTTAAGCCGTTATTTAAGTGTGTCTCTAAATTCTAATTATCGTACACGTCATCTAAAGAGCTAACGAAGGTAGTCTAGCTTAACGGTATCAATACGCGAGCTTTGATCCCATTGAGCCGATACGCGGAGGGTACGCGATGGCTAAGGATAATGGTCGCATTTGTCTCGCTATTGACTGCCGCGTGAAGAAGCGCTAGTCACGCTTCACGCGACACAATACTAACGCCTCGAAGTCACTTTGCGTTCTATTTATTAGTTAACTTAGTAATCATTATTCAGGACTGTTTTAAAGACTTGTTTTTTTTCATATCAGTTGGCTGATAATCATTATTCAGGACTGTTTTAAAGACTTGTTTTTTTTCATATCAGTTGGCTGACGAGCACGCACCCAAACTAAAGCTGCAGCCAATAGGTTGCACACATTCCATATTATTCCATGAGCTGCCACACTGTATAGGCTCTTCGATCTTCGAATTCGTGCATTTCGTTTCGGATGTACTGGCCCACATATCACTATTCAGGAAAAAGACTTTGTTTTTTTTTCAGCTCAGTTGGCTGACCAGCACGCAGCCCACCTAAATCTGCAGCCAATAACACACATGTCATATTATTACATGAGCTGCCACACTGTATAGGCTCTTCGATCTTCGAGTTCGAGCATTTCGTTTCGGATGTACTGGCCCACATAACTATATTATTATTTTTCGAACCTAGATATTTCAGATTAGATGAACAAATCATTTTCAACGAAAACTTAATCTGAAGACATCTTCTCTTTGTTTAGAGGCTTTTAATTTCAAGTGTAGTAACTCCCACTTGATCTTGTGTTCAAAGTACCTATCAAAATATTTATTAAGGGCTAAATAACAGGGTAATCCTGTTAAAATAAATTAAACAAATAAACTGATGGCTTAAGAAACTTGGCCGAAGCACGAGGGCTTTGTCTATTGAAAATTGTTGTTCAAGTGCTCATTTATATTTGACTAGCGGCCGCCCACGGTTTCACCCGCGTGGTTCCCGTTCCCGTGGGAATTGATCAAAATCCTTTCTTAGCGGATGCTTACGTCATGACATCTACCTGCATGCCAAATATCAGTTCGATCCGACCAGTGGTTTGGGCTGTGCGTTGATATCTATCTATGTCAGTCAGTCACCTTTGTGTATATTTAAATAGATTTGGTATAAAATCTTATATCCTAGAGTGTATTACTCCGATAAGGTAAATCTTTGTTCAGAATTTTCTATCTTAGACTCTTTCAAGTTCTTCTGTAGAAAGAACATCACATGATTATAATGATATTGGTCATCTAAATGTTAAGTTACGCTGCTCTTTATAAAAACATATATGAGTTTTTCCGTATTTTACTACAAATAATACTTACGACCTATTGGGACATGCTTTTCGTTTATTGCGCGCCATAAACTAGTTACCTTGAACCCTTGTCGGAATAGCCTTTTTACCAAATAGTTCCTACAAGGACATTTAGCAACATCACTTGATGTCAAAGTTAGTCGTGTTTGATAAGAAGGTTTTTTAAGTTAAACATTCTAGAAGCAATCGTAAGACGGTTTTTGAAAAAAAATTTTCCATTGTAAGGTCAAAGGAACCAATTTACAAGTCTTTATCTAACGTGATTAAACTGTTGTCAACTTTTTTAAAGTCAGACAGGTGCCTAAGTCAGTTAATAACCATTTCACATTAGCATGATCCGGGTTTAAAAGCTTAACGTGCATTCCGAAGCACGAATTAAAATAAGTATCTACGGGTATTTTTTTTTCGCTCTGCTTAGCTTTTGAAATAGATGCCAGTGGACATTCAGTAGCATTTGGAACTTACAAGTATTCCGAAGCATGAATTTAAATAAATCTATCAATTTTTTATGTTGATTAAGTTTTGCAATAGTTGCAAACTTAGACGTGTTTGCCCATTTTAATCAACAGCATGGAAAAAGCACGACATGTAACAATATATTTTTATTTGAAAAGCAACATCACATTCTAGTCCTGTAGGTAAAATAAGATGACACTACGTTCTTTCCTGTCTCGAACCGATACGATAAGCGAGCGATATCCCGCAGTAATGGCCTGCATTAGCCACTCGCTATTGTGCGTGAAGCAAACGTCACGCTGGCTCGCGATTCTCATAAATAAAACATGGACATTTGTCACCTCTGCAGTCATAAAGTTTGACACAGCGTCTTAGCATTAACACAATAAACAATGAAGTATAGGTACTGAAAATAAGAGCAACAATATCTTGTGGGTAAAATAAGCTCTATCGCTTCGTCCTTTGGGATGGATAAGCGATATCCCGCAGTAATGACCCGCATTAGCCACTCTCTATTGTGCGTGAAGCGATAGTATCACGCCGGTTTATGCTTCTTACAAAACATGGAATTATCTCTGCAATCATTAAGGTATAAAATAATATCTTATCATCTACAAAATAAATCATAAAGAATATTAAAATGAAAGCAAAATTGTCCTGTGGATAAAATATGACATTACTACATGCCTTTGATATGTCTCGCTCTCCGATACGTGAAGGGTATGCGATATCCCGCAGTAATGGCCCGCATTAGCCACTCTATTGTGCGTGTTACTCGATATCACCTCGCGCTCTTACCTTACGGAATTTTACTATACTTCTACGTGTGATTTGTCACTAACCTTATATAGTACTTACACATTCACTACAGTGTATTAAAAAGAATACTGAACTGATTTCGATTAAAATTTAATATATAAATAAATATCTTGGGACATTATTCACACAGCGCCATCTAGCCCCAAACTAAGCATTAGCTTGTGCTATGGGTGCCAGACAACGGATAAACTTTACTTATATACTTTTTTTTTTGTAAATACATACATATTATAGAAACACCCAGACCAAAAGGAGGGACAAAAGGAAAAGACATAGGCTACTGATGTCCCAGGATAATGCTCATTTCCCAAGAGATACCAGAAACAGGAGTGCTTTTGTTTGTCCTTCTTTCACGTCGCAACAATGGTATGAGATATAGTTTAGGAGCTGAAGAGTGATATGCAGGGTTACTGGTAATGTGGACCGATCCTTTTAAGGAAACGTAGAGGAGGTCCCCAGCTAACAATGGACCCATGATAATGCAGGTCAAAAGTGAACCAATAATTTTGAAGAAAATGATAATGTTCGATAACGGGGTATTAATTAATGTGCACGCGAGCAAAGCCGCGGGCGGAAGGTTACTTTATTCTTTATAATAATTAAGGATGTATTTAGTAGTATACAATTAAAGTACACCTGCGGCTTTGACATGCATCGCACGCGCATCCCGTGATAAAATCAAAAAGGATGTGATGCCAACGTGCCACGAATGATACCACGATTGCACATAATTGTTTTAATTACAAACGTTGATTAATAAACCATATAGAAGTTATAAACTAGTTTATAGCTAAAGGCTTATCTTCTATCGTGTGATAAATCCTCTTGCTTAAACTGGTGTTTCATGCAAGCCGCCTTATAAGGTTGTTTGATTTTAAATGTTATTTATTCTCTTGGCAATCTTTAATACCATATTTATTTGTGAAATTACAATTTCCAATAGCCACAAAGTGAGACAGAAATTGGCCTTCCAAGTCAGGCGGAGAAGTCTGTTTTAAAGTGTGATAATTTTTGAGAAAGCTTATTCGGGCGAATTTACAGATAAATGTAGGTGTACATAACAATCAACCAATTTGTGTTTTGAAATCATAAACATAACATTTAGTATAGCTATTGAACAAAATATCTTTTTCGTAACAAGCAACCAAACGGTGAAGTCACAACACAAACGGGTCTCGTTTGTAATATGGAGTGTTTTTTGGAAATGTTCGAATTCTCAATTGAAACAAAACTCTATGATGGTCATACAGCTGAAAATTCAAAATAATCAGTACAACGTCATTTTAGGTTACATTCCCTACCCAATAACCTAAATTAATGATAATCGAATCCAAATAAAGCCACTTAAGCAATTATGTACTGATGACCTTTGACCATACATAGATCGATATTCTATTTACACAGTACGTTTGTCCGGAATAAATAATAAATTGTACGCAGAATCGTTAACCGGACTAACCTCAAAAAGGCTGTCAAATGGAACGCTATTAACGCTTCTGAAAACTCACTCGGGCTTTCTAGGAAAGGAATAAAATAAAGTGACGCCATTACGTGTCCCATTGCTCGCAATAAAATTCTTGTTAGTAGTCTTTTCTACACTACTGTGAAAGGAAAAAGTATGATGTTGAGTGTAAACCTGGGATGTACAAAAGGAAATGGATGCTGCGTACATTTCTATGTGGTTGAACTTTCTGTCAATGAGTTCTAAACTAATGGGACCAGTTTTAACTAAATAACTAATGAATATTTAAAGGACAGTTATGATGTAAGGACATGATCTGCTCTGCCGCATTAGTTTATTTAATTTAATTGTTATTTCTTATATTCACAATATTCATTATGTATTGTAAAATTAATTTGAGATAATTAATTGTAATCACAATATATATTGTAATAATCTCTATCTTGCGGTGCCTCTTCTCAACAGGCCACGTCGAGGCGCTGGTAGGGTAAAAAAAACTGACGTGCTGTCAGATATAATGTTGCTTTATATATTTCATTTGAAAATTTATAAAATCGGCATCATTTATTTATCTCAATAGAATCAGCCGTGGTTGCTCCTTGGCTTAAGGTTAACATTTATTTTATTAACATAAGGTAAGCCAAGTACCTGGGCCGGTCAATTGTCACAAGGTGGGCACTGCCTCGTCCTTTTAGCTTTCGGGTATAAAGAACCAGGGGTTTATAATGAGTAGTGTGACTAACTTCTTGAATCTCAAGTTCCACACACGGCCAGAGGTCTAGCTAGCCTGCGGTTACATGCTTAAAACATTCCCCTCTAGAAAAAATGGTGAGCCTGTTTGCCACTGAAATTCTATAAAAAAACCGTTCAAAGGCTTAAAGACCTTAAGTTTAAAGCTTTTTCATTAATTTCGTCTTTTACGATCGGCCCTGTTTTTACGGGGACAATTTTTGTTTCAATTTAGAGGGATTTTTTCATGGCTGTCTAGCAAAAATTCATTAGTGAAACTGTCTAGAGAATTAAGCTATTGTTAGGACGAATGACTGAAATTCTCTAATAGTTATTTTAGTTTACTTATCTAGCCTTAATTGTTCCATCATTTGCCTTTTACAAAATATTTTTATTTTTAAATTAAGTATCCAAGGTCAATCAACCTACCCTTGTCTGTCAGAAAGTCTCAAATCTATAAAAATAAAAATAAATTGGTGTTATTTAGTCTCGCTAAAACTCGAGAACGGCTGAACCGCTTTAACTAGTTTTAGTATTGAAATATTTGTGGAAGTCCAGGGAAGGTTGAAACGATGAGAAAAAATGGATTTTTTTTTGAGGAAAATACTAAAGTAAAATGTTACGAAGTTCACCGGGTCAGCTAGTGAAATATATGTCTTTTTGATAGTTGTTAAGCCGAAAAGTGTTGCTAATTCTAGCTAGAGTATATCAACATTCCTTCACAATAAAGACATAGTTTATAACGTCTATAAATAGTAATGTTAAACCTAACGAAATTACTTAATGAGTAACTTCTATAAAAAAAACAGGAGTAAGAGTAAAGTACGGTCAACGGCACATCACGGTAAACACTTGCAGTTCGATAATAGCACTTATGCCCCCGACATAAGAGTGGTACAAAGTCCAAAGTGTATAGTCTGACGTGCTTTTGACTGCACAAAGAGAAGACATTTTTCTTAATATTGCTCTGCTTAAACTCATTTTATTTTAATACCTAACCTAATTGCCAATAAATAGAGACGTGCATCAAATCAGTAACCAAACGATCCACTCAAATAAAACTTCATAAACAGTTCTAATCAATTTCAATCAATCAATGTCGCTCGTATTACCTCTATTCCGCAGATAATATCGGGTCCATTTGAAGAGCCATTGTGGCAATCACTAAACCAAATGAATTATGGATTACCCAACCCTACAAGGTATGATATAATACCAAAGAAACGACATACATTTATCAGTTAATCCCAGCCATTTAGGGTCCGCCTGGCCTCGCCAGATAAGTGACCAGGAAACTCTAGTACTCTAGTCCTTTGTATTATATACATCTGTCTCTGTTTCACAATAGCGTTTTGGGATTGTGAGAGTGGGAGAGACGATTTCTGTTCTTGTAATAACCTGAGTCCGTTTCTGTTTATCTAGCTTGGATTG
Source organism: Mecyna flavalis (assembly GCA_949319885.1). Lineage (NCBI taxonomy): Eukaryota > Metazoa > Arthropoda > Insecta > Lepidoptera > Crambidae > Mecyna > Mecyna flavalis. The sequence goes on from OX439426.1 coordinate 18,722,812, forward strand.
GTATATACTGTTACTTTGGACAGGGGTGGACTGGGTCGGAAAAGTCTGTAAAGTAGGTACATTATTTATCAAATAAGGATGATTTTTGGATATCGTGGATTCGGTCCTCGCCGTGCTGGTCTAAGGGTTGGTGGTAGGGTAGCCACAAGGCTGGCACCGGCTCGTCCCGATCGGATCGGGTGAAAAGAGGAGACGAACACCTTTAGTCCTGAGCACCACACATGGCCGCAGGCGTCGCTAGCCTGCGGTTATGGCACTGCTATGTGTTCTCCAACGCTAAAAAAAGGGTTGGAGGTAGGGTAGGACTTTTTCAGAGTTTGACCCCGCTGCCTTGATTCACGGCGCGAGGTCGCAGAGTGGAGAAACGAGAAATATTAACCAATAGGATCGCAATGCAACTCCCTGTCTGAGCGGAGATTTTGCAATCCCAGTGGTTATTATTCCTCAGTTTACAGGCAGCCTTAATCAAGCATGGCGGGCACTTTTATCCATCCCTATAACTAACTAATACAGCACGATATTCGAGCCATCGCACGACTCATCGGCCGCGTCACACAGCCGGCGTACTGTGAGTAATTTAATTAAAAACTTTATTATTTTTAGCAAACTTTGCATCGAGTCGGTTTCCGTGTTGGAACTTGGTTTACACGGCACGACGGCCTTTCTCATATTAACTTTTTACTTCCAAATAAACCTGGAATTTTACCTGTAACCTGTAATTACCTGGTTTAGTCTGACCGCCTCTGAGAAATAGTGGTTTTATCATTATGTTTTTTTTTACATACATATACTTACAAAAGAGAAAGTAAATGATTGTTCCTGATCACTTCAGCTTATGCTTAACTGCAATGAGAGAAGTGCAGTGCTGGTCTTTAATTGCTTTGAAGGCTCTTTTCTTGAAAGATACTACAATCTATTTTAATATTGAATTTTTCTTTGAAATATAACCCGATCACTTCTGTATTCTTAGCACAGAAAGTTCAGGGAAAATTTCATTTCTACATAGTTTACTTCGCTGCAATATATAGTGTGCAATGCCCTAAGACAGCTTTTCTTTTTATGATGATACCGGACCATGAAAACCGTCAAATTTATATATTTATTTATTTTATTATGACTGAATTAAGAACAAAAAAAAAAAAACAAATGCAAAGGCAGCTGTCTGTGTACGGACTCGGGCACAGCTGCCATAACGACTTTCTGAAAGTTCCCGTTAAACTTCCCTCAGGAATGATAATTAATTCTATGTATAATTAATTTAGGTGTGTCAAAGATTCTAGGAGAATTTCGCAGAACGCGTCACTTGCGAGAGCTTGGCTTTAAGCGATCCTAGGATATGAAACGATTAATTAAAGATTTTTTATGAAGTTTTACTTGCATTTCTGATCTACTCACTCATATTCTTAAAAGGAAAATAAAGGATCAACCAATTTAATTTACCACTGCAAGGCAATTACCATGCTTGGCAAATGCAGATTAGTGATCACTAACCCGAGCTGTGTCCGAAAAATCCGACATTTCTTTTTTTGATCCAGCAATCAAACTAGGGTCCCCGAGATCTGTTCCCGGTACTGGAACCACTACACTAGTTACTACTTCAATAAAAAAATGAAATAGTTATTTCCAAACATAAATGATTTATTTTCTCTCACAGACGTACATACAATAAAAGTTGAACTTAAATGCTATGCATAGTCTGTTTTCTTGTGTGTGAGAGACTGGTGCCTGAGAGAGGCAAACAATTGCATAGATCGTCGTTACCAGTCAGATGCTTACTTTGAGCCACATATTGACTTTGCTATTTTATGGTATTGACACAGAATGGCTGTAGTGCGTCTATAAGCCCCTTAAATACGACCGAGAGCGGAACAATTTATTGTTCAGTGATCTCTGCCGCCATTATTGCTTTGACTGTGTTCCGGGAATATTGATGTACGAGTATAAGGTAGGTCACATAAAACGATCACTGCAATGCAAGACTAATGTTTGGTTAGCTGGAGAGCTTATGAAAGAAGGAAGCAAACGAGCTGTGTGATACTTGATGGTAAATGTTCGCTATGGCCTCGGTCTCGAATTTCGCGACAGCAGCGGTAGCGGCGGTGTACTGTGATCACCGCTTGACACGGCCCAGTGCAGCGCAGCGGTACGATGCTGTCAAGCGGTGATCCGCAGTGTGCCTGCGTGCGCTGCCGCTCTCGCTCTCTCCCCGCTGTATTCGAGGACGGGTCTATGGGATTCCATACAAAACATCTCGCCGCTGCCGCTGCTGCCCCCGCTGCCCGCAAAATTCGAGACCGAGGCCTGCCGCTCATGGGCACCTGCGACTAAGGTCACACCACATTTCTTTCAAATTAAGGACGCTTTCTCAAGTTTCCACTACGGATATAAGAAACCTCCTCAATGGTAAGTGGTAAAAAAAACCTGTAGCGGCCGTACTCCATAATTAAAATTTTCGAAAAAAACTAAACTTAGTTATATGTGCTACTGTGTTAATATCGAAGCAGCCAATAATAATTTGAATGCTTTGAGACATCCGTTCAATAGTTAAAAATAAGGCTCTCTAATAGATCTTCCTTGCGAATTTTCGGCAAATTAACAAGACTCGAGAATCTTATCAAAGTCATAATGAATAACTCCAGATGTTTCGATCAGCCTCGTGCCCGTTTAATTGCATTTCCCTGTAGGATATCGGGGATTAGAGAGGTCCGGGAATTCAGCTCTCAGCGCTTTTTTATTAATTCAAGAATATCGGCCCTTTTGAATGCTAATAAGATTTTCTGTCGCGAGATTGGAAATTAGTCAAAGTGCCTAATCCATTTTCTTGGGAGTCGTGGAAGTCTTTACAAGACGATGATTGACTTTAGTGTAGTTAGGGAATTAGAACAAGCGTTCTTCCCTGGCTTTTCTTAGCGTTTAAAGTCTCGTCAGTTTAGTGATTTAGGCTGGTTTTCGAGTAGCGGCATACGAGTACACTGCTGGTTTGCTTTGCAGTTCAGATTGTGAATATCTTACAAGAACAGCGATGTATACTGATACGCGTGCTGACAGTTTGTTTGTCAGGAAGACTTTAAAACCAGCTTTAAGAGTCTGATCTGATGGTACGAGTAATATGGTCTTTGGTTCTATTCCTTACCAAGCTCAGTTTTGGATTTTTCAAACATTCCATTATCATCAGTTTCATTTGAAAATGAAAAAGATTGAGGGCTATCGGGAATGTGGAAACGAAGCTACTATTACGTAGGTCGTCTGTAAGAGATACTTACCAGGCCGAGCCCGCTCATTAAGGGCCGGTATTTCAATATATACTTATCTTGACCTTAATCCGGGATTGATAATAAGTATGACTTAAGTGTATTTCATTATAGGATTAAAGTTAAGCGGCACTAAAGTCATACACTTTTACCTGTCAAAAGTAATACTTATCTTAAATGTTATACTTAACTTAAGCAATAAGATAAGGTTACATTGAAATACCGGCCCTTAGAATCTTCTGCAACAAGACTCTCCCACACACGCTGTAAAAGGGTTTGAAAACACAGTAAGAATTTATTTCCTTTGGCTGGTCTTGAAAAGTTAGATTTGGTTTGAATTTGTAATAAAATCAGGAAACCTAAAACGTAATCGGCTCGAAGACTTCCTCCGTTCCTGTCAAACTACCAAAATCACGTCCGAAACCTTATCGCGTCTGATAAGAACTGCAAATACCGGAAAAACAAAAAATAAGAGACGCAGAAACGCCGAGGCAATTTCACACGGTAACCTTGTTTTTGAAATTGAACCTTTTGACCTCAGAGATAAGGTACAGTTGGAAAGTTAGCTCCAGTCGGGCGCCATGCCAACTGGATGGCAACGCACATTTTCGTCTTTTTCTCAACTGCATGTTTCTGAATGGTTGTCGATTTACATTTTTTCGGTTTTGTCATGTGGGATGGCGTTGTGTTTTTTTTTTTTTTTTCCTACGTTTTGTATGCACGTTGGCTTAATAAAATCGTAACATGTTCGGTTTTGACGTGTTCGGGTCATTGGATTCAAGTTGATATTGTATCTCGTTTTACCTTATGTGTTCCTTTTGTTTTTGGAGTACGTTTTTCCCGGTTTTCAACGTTATAAGTTTGAATTGTTTATTTGTGTTTTCAGTACATATTTTTATATTTACATGTGAGAGGCGAGATTCTGCGGCGAATAGCAGAACTGAATTTCTCTACAAATTCCTCAATTCGAAAAACTTTTCGTTGTCCTTGCTAAGCCTATAAAGTAAATGTGTTGTCAAATGATTAGCGCTATTTTATGATGATCAAGAAAAATAAACAACTTCAAAGAGTTTAAACCTTTGTCAATGAAGTTTTAAAATATCGCAAATAAAACCTATTACAGTAACAGCCTTTGTGAATCAGGAAAGTTGTGGTATTATTTTCGAAGACCGTTCTTCTGTATTTTTTATTTTGTGGTTATTGATTGATTGATTTGACGTCCTTCAGACTATTTTTAAGTTTTAAAAATGTGTTAATTGTTAAAACAAGCAATTTTTGCGTCCATTATACCCAAATGACGAGCCATTTGGTGTAATGGTCGAGAAGTCGGCATTTACACTAGAGGTCGCGGGTTCGATCCCCGCACGGTACAAACATTTGTGTGCATGAACATGTCTGTTTGTATCGGTCTGGGTTTTCTATGTATAATATGTATGTATTTACAAAAAAAAAAGTATATAAGTAATGTTTATCCGTTGTCTAGCACCCATAGCACAAGCTAATGCTTAGTTTGGGGCTAGATGGCGTTGTGTGAATAATGTCCAGAGATATTTTTTTTTTTATATTTTTTTTTTAAAATAAAAACTAATTTATAGTTCATTACCTATATTAAAATCGGCTTATCATTTAAAGCAAGTACGAGGTAAATCACTCGTAAATTATAAACCTCGTATTTATAACCGTTTTCCGCAATAATGCTTCGCTAATTGGGACTAAAATTGCACGTTTGTTACGTTAATGCTAATTTCGTGAAAATATTGTGAGAAGACCTGCACGGTGGACAGTCAAATTACAATAGCTGTGTAGCCATGATTCCATTGATCAAGTTCTCCCTTATAGCATTAACTGGTTTAATGCTTTAAGTGTTCAGATAGTAGGACTAAAAGGATTATTTTCTCCGTTTATTCCTACTAGTAGGACTGAGCGGTAGAACTAAACGGACTACATCTCGCCTACGTCCAAAGAAATATTCTCCAGTAGGTACTTTTTTTATGTCAGAGGCGGCAAACAAGCCAGCGGGCCACCGCCGCCCATGGACATCTGCAACACCAGAGGGATCGCTGATGCATTGCCAGCCTATGGAGGTGTAGGCCTCCGGCACTCTCACAAACCAGATAAAACACAATAGTAGTCACTTATTATTTTACGCTGGTGTTATGTGACAGGGTGGTACTTGTCCGGACGAGCCTAAAAGTACTTGTTTGAAGGGAGCAATGGGTCATTTTATTGAGGTCCGATAAGATCCAGTGGGTGCTAGATCGTCTTTTGATAGGCAGCTGAGAGTGGTGAACCAACCCAGTTTAGATATAAGAATATAATGTATACGTACACCAATCCAACAGTTTAGGTACTAAGTATATAAATAATGTTTATAGGTAGATTATTCGAAGGGCATTAGTCACGAGGCATTAGGCGGCGGCATTTAGAGGCGCGGAGTAGGAATGGCCGATACAAATCGTATATAGATATTAAATCGCATATCAGGCCAATATCGTAAAATCCGATATCGCTGCGTATCCAAACTATATATTTGGTGATACACGATATTGCTGGATCGATGCGATGCGTCTCGATTTGATATCTAGCTCGATATCCAAGACCTATCGATAAAGGATATTAAACCGTATCGCGTTGCGATACGAGCTAAAGAAAGGATTTGTGAGTGAGTGAAATAGCATTAGTCGTGTTTTCGTACAATTCTAAACCTTATTTGTATAAGAATAAGGTTGTTTCAATACTTTCTTGTGTATTTTGACACATTTTTATTAGACCTTATTTTGTCAGCAATAAGATGCATTTTCGATTTGCAATTTTACGTAACTCTCACGGACCTTCGTCCTTGAACTCATAGCATTGGTGATCCATTTCTAACTTTTGTTATTCTATTAATAGATTCGATGGTTGGTATTATTAAGTTTATGTATTTCATGCTTTTAGTTACTACTAATGAGTTCTGCATTAATAAAGATCGTATTTAGAACTTCTAAATACGATCTTTATTAATGCAGTACTTACTGAAACACAAATAACTAAGTAAATACTATTAAAGCATCCTTAATACACCTAAAGTAACTAATCGAGTCAGTTTTAAGAAATAAATCACAATGAAAATATCGTGTCATGATACAGTATCTAGTTTCAGAACACATCGTTTTATAGGTTTAGTGTAACCAAATACAGTCCGATACTCCGATACACCAATATATAGTTTCACAGTCCGATACTCCGATACACCAATATATAGTTTCAAATAATATATAGTTTCAGAATCCGATATCAGATATCAATATATAGTTTCGATTCGATATTGTAAAAATCCGATATTACCCACTACTAGCGCGGAGGTGTTCTAGTAATGTACCATCAAGGTCGGGACTTAGGGCGCGACTAACGGTATTGTTTACAAGCCAAATAATGCTATTTGAAGATCGGAGATATACACCGTTATTGTTTCGACAATTAGATAACGATACGTATTGGAAAACATCACATACATATTGATCTGACTCCAATGTTAGGCTTTAGAACTTGTGTTATAGGTTTTGGAATCAACGAAGTTAGCACTAATATAATTATCATTAATTCAAATATATACGTAAATACAAATATAAATAACCAGACACAGAACAAACACAAATGTTCATCACAAAAATGTTTCTCCTGGGTATCCCGAATCTCTTGGCTTATTAACAGAATTACATATTATCAAATGCACCATTGGGCCAAGTAATTACAATTGCTGTTTTTTTATACTAAATCAGTTGGCATACAGGCGCAGCCTACCTATGTGAAGCGGCCACTGCGGCCTACTCCATTGGGGGACACTTGACCGTCGCTCAATGTGCTGCCATACTGTAGACTCATCTGCTCTTCGAGCCTTTGATTTCAAGTGTACCTACTGGCTCCCACATTATTATTACCGGAACACAGCCAGAGCTGTTATGGCAGCAGATTTCACCGGTGCGGTGGTAACTAGCCAGTCGAACTCTGTAAAAATTCTTCCACCAACCAGACCCGAGGCGGGAATCAAATAGACGACCTCCGGGTTTTGTTATCTACACTATCTTTGTTATCTACAAAGCTCCGATAGAAAGTCCGATAGTAGAGGCTACAATCCGCGATCTAAATCTATAATGTAATCGCTAATCATTCAAGACAAGGATAGAGAAACTCGCCTGTACGCCTAGACATATCGGTCTGAAAGCTCTAAGAATTAATTATAAGATCCGGTGGGGGCGCCACCAACACTTACCGCCGATCTCAATAACCTATCTATCTGTAACAATCTGTTAAATTGGCTACCGACAGTAGCTGTTACGTCAGTTTTGCGTTTCAATAACGAAAGATAGATCGGAATTTATATCTCTGACTTTAATCTACCGTTGGGAGGGCAAACTGCTTACCGTAGATATGCAGAGCCATAGAAAAATGACATAAAGCGTTTCAATAACGTACAAACCGACAACTGTCAGTTAAATAAAACTATCCCTGTCAAAAAAAATCTATCTCTCGAATTCGGGCGATAATTGGCGTTAATCCATTAGTAAAAGATAAACAACACAATATTTTATAAAAATTAATGGCCTTGTTTAGTGATAAAAGTTAAAATGAGATGTATGAAGCCGGTATATTTGATTCCACAACAAATTCAAGACCTGTAGAATAAACATTGGGCAGAAAAACAATGCTTGTATGTTGCCGATTTTATTGGAGTGACGAAAACTACAGCTAGCAGAATTGTAGCCGATGTAGGTATCTCGTGCAATAGCTGCACTGTACTGTGCTGCACTGTACCTACATGTTAAAGTGTTAGAAAACACTCAGCCCACCTTTCACGCCATTGCAGGATTTCCCAAGGTTCTTGTTGCAGTGCAGTTGATTGTACACATATACCCTGGTAAGTAAAACCCTTTAATGTTATGCTTACTATTTTACATCTTAAAGAAACAAGAAATAATTCTGTTTTAGATTCAAATGTAGAAGAGTACAGGAATAGAAAAGGTATTTTTCAATGAATGTCCAAGGAATTTGTGATGCAGATTAATGTTCATGAATGTAGTTGCTCGGTGGCTAGGGTCTGCTCATGATGCTACAATATCTAACAACTCCGTTTTTAAAAGTAATTATTAATTATATTATTTTATAATATTATATTTTATGTACTATTTATTTATTTTATTAATTTTTTATTTTATTTATTTGGAACAACAACAGCCTTCAACATAATGTAAAAACGTTCAGATTAAAATAATCACTTACCTAAATAACTTAGGCCAAAACAGTCATTCACACTAATACATAATTTTGAGTACTAAACATGTAGAAGTTGTCTTTGACAATTTAACTTTGAATATTAGCCACCAAAATATAGACTAAAAAGATAAAGTTAAGTATCATAATCATAAGTGAACAATTAAATTTTATATAATAAAAGGTGTTCAGTCTTAGAACTTTACAAGGCGAATTTGTATAAATACTATACATACACAACATTGTTACACTATCTTCCAACAATCGTTATTAGCTGTAATCTAATACTGCAACAATAACTCTTAATTTGCATAAAATTAACATAGTGGCATGTCAAACGGTGTACCTCACAGAATGAGTCTGTGGTTTACCTTAACAAAGTGAAATTAGCCTTAATGCTATGATTTGATAAAATTGTAACAATTTTTAAACATACTAATGGCTATGTTACCTACCATATTATAAATAAACATGATTTACAATATTATTATATTCATCTTTCATTCCAGACGTGACATTACCTGCCAGATGTTACTGAATGAAAAATTCAATTTATACTTAGAACTTACTCTTTTACAGAGAATATTAATTTATTTGCTTATATAACTTCCAGTGCAATGTGAAGATGGAATCTTTGGGAATAGGTGGCTTATTGGTGACAGTGCATATCCCTGTACATCATTAACACCACTGCTCGATCCGGGAACTGTAGCAAATCTGATAATGTCCCGATTGACGGAGTAGCTCACCAACATCATAGTGCTAGACAACATTTGATAAACAATTACTTGAATTGGTATGTACTGTATTCTTTTATTATCACATTTTAAGATATTACATACTTAATATATATTATGGTTACTAATCAAGAACTTCTTTTTTAGATATTTGTTCTCTTTACATTTATAATATGAACAATTTGCAGCCAATGGTGTTTATCAATCATGGAAGCTGGACACAGCAGGCATTGTGCAGATAATGATGACAACATGAGGGAGAGAAACTTTTGTTGTTGAATATGAAACGAGATTTATTGGCAAAAATACTCACAAACCACTATTTAATAAAAAATAATAATAAAAAAACTTGATGTAATGTCTTTTTAAATTTATAATGTTTAATGATATTGTATTTATTTTAATATTATTCATGCAAGTACAAATTCATAGAAAAATTAATGTGAATTTAATAAACAATGTTTTATTTATAAATTACAAATTGTGTTTCTTTATTATGAAAGTCTTAAGGAATTATGAAAAAAACCAGGCTCATAAAAGTAGTTTCTTTATTTGATTTACAATTTAAAAACTGAAATAGTAATTCACTTGTACCCTGAAGGCCTGCTGAGATGCCGCTTCACGCCCCGCTTAAAAAGACCAGGGGGCTTAGACAAGATGACATCGCTTCATAGCTGGCGAAATTCGCTAACTTTAAATTGTATGGATTTGACAGATGCCGTAGAAAAGTCACGTGATGAATGTATGGGATTTGACATTCGCTATCGCAAATTGAGCTATAACGAACGTCATAAATGCCGCTTGTCTAGGGGGGCAGGATTGTAAGAGGAAGGAAACACATGAGCTGGAAGGGCATTCCATGACTTGATATCCGGGCCTCCTCTTTAAGTTTGTTATTAGTCGCATTTGTGACTTTAGAGGTAATCACCTTGTGGCTGGAAATCAGATTGAGCAGAAGCACAATACTATCCTTGTTCAGCGCCTTCGCCCTAATCTGAAAACTACAACAAAAGATACATTTGGTTAGAACAAAACAAAACATAAATATTCAATGAAATTGACTAGAAAATAACTATGTTATAAGTAATACTCACTTGTTCAGCCATCTTCTATTCAATTCAATTTATTTTCGATAATTAAGTGTAAGTTTTAAACCAATTTCAAAGTTCCAACGAAATGTATGAAATAGCTCAAAGTAATACGAGAGCGTCAATTAAATGTCAAATGTCATGTGCGTTTTATTGCCTTGAGCTCGTAAGTATTTCACCGAATTTATTTATTAAATCTACTTTTTTATGAAAAATACTATAAAAAGATGTTTAAAAAAAATAAATGACTACTTATAGTAAAATCCCCATATATTAAATAAAAATTAATATCATAATATTAATCGCGCAGCCATTTGTTAAGATGCGAAAACAGAACGCTTCGGAGGGATACGTTTAACCAGAGATATCGAAATTATCCGTGGATAGCTTACGTCATCGTAACTACAAGTTTGTTATTGAAACGGCAGTAACAGTAAGGTTTGACGTTTCGGAAAAACTCTGGTAGCTGGTTACTGATAACTGTCGGTATGTTATTGAGTTCGGCGGTTAGCCGAGTTGCATTGAGCAACCCATCCATCTTCTTGCTTGTTCGTTTTGTTTTTACAAGCGTTTTAGTCTTCCCAATTTTTTTCATTGACCCATCGTTTCCATTTATATTTGAGACAGGGCATCCTCAAAGTTTTTTTTGGCTTCTAAACTGCTATAATCAACTATAGGAAATGATTCAGGTCAAAAAATTAGTTGTTTAAGATAGGTATATTAAAAATTTTGTAGTATACTTATTTCTGAGTTATCATTTCAGTCAGGAAAGAGTCAAGTTGTATACTATACCTAAAATATATTTTTTGTGGTTGTGTTGAGTTTAGTGGATATTGGGACGCTTAAATCTCTAGTTGACGTTTTAATCCCCATTTCCGCATACGACCGCAAGTCTCGGGTGGCCCTCCGTAGGCGCCATCACCCCGACTTGAGGCCTCTTACGTCGGGGTACCCGGGGATGGGCCGGTCAATAGTCACAAGGCTGGCACCGGCTCGTCCCAATCGAGTGTGAAGGGGAGACCGGGGGAGTTGCGTTCTCCTACGCCGAAAAAAAAGTCTCGTTATTCTGTGCATTCTCCTCCGCAGAAAACAACTAATGTGAGCTAAGAAAGAAAAAAGTAAACTGAAAAAAAAAACTATTTATATATTTTAATTGAAACAAAGATATAAGTAACGTTAATAACCGTCCGAATCAATCCTAGTAATTATTACACCAAATTGACTACAAAAGGAATGTGTCAAATAATGAAAACCACTACAAGTGGAACGTAAACAGAGCGATACTTTAATTGAAACAAAAGCGGTAAAGGTGTCAGCAATGTCAACATTTGCCCGAACCATAGACAATTCATATTCAGGGCGACCCGTCCCCATAAATACGGTCGCAACTCTAATTAAATAAAGCTCGATTGCCTTTTGTATTGTTTGTTCATTACTCCCGTTTTGAAAATGAAGCTACAAAATTACGTTTTCACGTAAATGTAAAATACAAGAGAGAAAATCCTCTAGGGTCCGCTGAAGCAGTAACTTTTGTACTTTCAAGAGAGAATCGATTTAATAATTTTGACGGGAAGAGATCGGGAATGTTCGGAATATCGTCTAGAAATAAACAAGTAAGTCATTTTTAACTACTTCAAAAAAGACGATGGTATCAATTCAAAAGTATGTTTTTTTTCTTCTAATGTGTGTTATCATCTCATAACTTTTTATTGGGTGAGCCAATTTTAATTTTAAAATGGGTCCATCGAAGTAATTTGTCTATTTATATTCACATAACTATAAATCAGGAAAAAATTAAATTAATTAGAATTAATAACCAATATAATGTGAAGAAATAATGTATATTTTGAGAATGTAATTTTATTTTTATAAGATTTAAAAAACTAAAGAATTTTCGTTTTTTATCTGTCTTTTGCGTTCTAACGGTCGACGATCGACGTAAATAGGCTTCTTTTACTACTGGAAAAATATCACATTCTTGCGAAAAAACGTACTATATTGTTCACGCCAGCAAAGCTGCACTCGGAAGACTAGTATTTAATAGTAGCAAAAAATATTTGTTTGTTGTTGAAGTACGTTAGAGGGGTAATACTTTTTGTTTTACATTGTAACCGAAGGACTGAACGGAACATAGTTTATAACCAGCTCATAACAGCTCGGTACACAAGCGACAGCCTAACTGCTCAACACAACTCACAAACTTCATACCATAGCAACACAAATTTCTAACAGAAACATCTTCTCGGCAGATGACTGCATTCCGATACCGGTGGTAGAGTCACTCTGTAATTGACGATTCATAAATACTTGATACAAGTTTACATGAATAAAGAATATTTTGATTTTGATTTTGATTGATTGTATTTACGCGAAAACTCCGAACTAAAATGAAAACTAATTTTAATGTTACAGTGTATAATGTATTACGGGATGTACTAGGTGTTAAAGTTAAGTCTCTGTGTGGTATGAAGGGTTACCGAAGTTTTGATCCTAGCTCTCAGTGTGGCTTAGAAACTCGGGCTGACGAGTTTCAAGGACATAATTCATGGAGCTATAGCAATCGTTCATTTTCGCGGTGCTTATAAATCATACCAAACTATGGTTTAGCAACGAAGTACGTTGTGGTTTCCCTTCATTTATTTGTATGTTTAATAACATATTGACGTCACTAGCAATTTAATTTACATTTATTTAAAAAAAATATGTTTGCATAAAAAAACTTTTTTGAATTGTGTTCTACTTGTATTTATTTCTTGTTCTTGAGTTTTGCACTGCCTACTTTTTAAAAATTAATTTAGAATTTTCCTCTACCTTAAGGTTGACTGGAAGAGATTGCTATTAGCAATAAGTCCGCCTACATTGTATCACCCATTTTTGTAACATATTTTCTTTTATAATTTTGTGCAATAAAGAGTATATCTATCTATCTATCTTTCTTTTACTTTGTTGCAATTAAAGGATTCGGTTTACAATTTTATATGTTTCCATATTGTTTATGTTAAGAAAAGGTTGATCCATCTAAAACTGTCAGAATTACATCGAATCTAAATCAAAATTAGAGACTATTCTCTCGGAAAGTTTTGCTAACATGCAATGACAAAGATGTTCAAGCATCAGAATTTCTTCTAAGGAATTTTTTCTTATTTTCCAATTTCCATACACCGAATCAAACATAAGCTTAGAGTATAGCTAGTTCGTCGGAAAGTTTTGCTACCAACCGATGCGATGATCAGAGGTTCACTTCTACGGATCTATTTTATTTCTAGAATCCAATTAGAACTGTAACGGTAGATTCTAACTGAAAGTACTGAACTCGTCTAGGGAAGTAATCAGCTCACTGAGCTTCACCGTGGAGTTCGTTAGACTGTTGTCGGTGACGGTCGAGATTCAACTCAAAACAACTCTAGAGCAGGGATGTTATGGATATGACTGTTATACCGAAATATATCAAAATGATTGTTATACCGGATACGGATACGGTTACGGATATGAATTTTATTTCGTATATCCGATAGTAACGGATAATTTTGGTTACCGATATTAATTTTTTAAGGAATTTGAAAAGTAAAATTCCGCAACACAACACTTTCGTTTCAATTCTTGAATATAAAAATGCTCACAAGTCGGGTCACTATCCGATACTATCCGAAACTTTTATTTCGGATTTGATTACGGTTACGGGCAATTTTTATATCGGATATCCGATAGTTTCGGTTTCGGTTACGAAGCTCCCTAACATCCCTACTCTAGAGAAACTATAGCGACGCATGATTTAGTGCCAGCGAAAAATTTTAGCGTCTAATTTTGTCTGCGTAATGGGAGTGAGGGAGATACTCAATATTCCTTGAACGAAATTTGGGATTCATTTCGTTCTTTTTCATTCGTATTAAGATTTGATTTTATATTTTTTAATTCGACTTTAAATAAAGAGGAGGTTCTCAATTTGGCTGATATTTTTTATGTGCGTTACCTCGTAATTTTATTGTACCTATTTCGATTGTCCTTTTTACACTTGAAAGCTGGTCCGTGATGTGGCCCAAAATTGACTAGTCGTTTTTGAGTTATTTATTTTACAGTATGTGAGCTATAAGATTGACATAGGCTACTTATTATATCGTACAAATATCACATTCCAGCGGAATTTCGTTGTTTATTCCAAGTAATAAATAAAATAAATATCTTGGGACATTATTCACACAGCGCCATCTAGCCCCAAACTAAGCATTAGCTTGTACTATGGGTGCCAGACAACGGATAAACATTACTTATATACTTTTTTTTTGTAAATACATACATATTATACATAGAAACACCCAGACCGATACAAACAGACATGTTCATGCACACAAATGTTTGCACCGTGCGGGGATCGAACCCGCGACCTCTGGTGTAATAGGCGACTTCTCGACCATTAGACCTAGTCGTCAACTCGCGGACGCAAAACTCGCGGACGTCCGCGAGTTGGCACCTTTCGATTTACACCAAATGGCTCGTCAAATGACTGGAAGAATGACTGCATAATATGTATGTATAATATTGTATATGTATATTATAGCAAACTGAAATCCAATGATGGTACGTTGGATGATAGGACATTGACGCAGGAAGTGTAACAGGTGCAAGACCAACGGCTAACTTTCAGACTCCAAAATTAACTTGGAAGTTCCTAACAGGAAAACTGTGTCGCGTTAAAATGCACTAATAAACCCTAGATAGTTAGAGTTCAGCGATTTCGCCAATTTATAAAATCTTATTTTATATTTTTTCTAATTTTTTCATACTTTCCTCTATCTTAAGGTTGACTGGAAGAGATCGCTGTTAGCGATAAGCCTGTATTGTACAGCTGTATTATGTTACACATTGTCTATTTTATAATTTGTGCAATAAAGAATACATCTGTCTATTTATCTTATAGTTAACTCGTTCAGTGACTTGTATAAATTACCTAGCGTTTACATTGACTCAAATGCAGTGCCAATCAGCTAACCGAAGCAGCGCATCGAGCTACTCACTGCGACATGCGGTGCACTCTGAGCCAGACTCAGTCGAGCGCATGACTTGATTTACTGCTGCAGACGCGATGTCTTGCTTCGACAGTTGCAGAGTAAGCTTGTTTCATAGTATATTGCAATGACTGTGTTTTAACGTAATAAATAGATTAATGTTACAATTGTTAAATATTAATACAAAACACCTTGCCTTACCTCAAAATGTCTTACTCCAATAAAAAATCTTGAATAATAATTTCGAAAAATTGTAATATCCAACAACTTATATTATACGAGTATTTAACCAGTGCCGATTTGCAGACGCGCTAACCTTAAATACGCCAAACAGCTCAGCGAAGCAGCGCATCTAGCTACTCATTGCGCTACACTGAGCATACTCAACTGAGCAAACGTCTTGATTAAGCACTGCGTCTTGCTTCGACAGTCGCAGAGACGGCTTCTATACGTAATCGGTTCCGGTTGCAGTATCTACCATGAACTGTAACTCTTTATTTAGGTCTACAAGTAACGATGGTGCAATATATAAATCAAAATCTATACTAGGTATATATTAATATACAGGGTGTCTCAAAAATGACACATCACAGTGACACTTGGGGTAGGCCAGCACAAAAGACATCGAACAAGCCTAACATGACCTCAGTAAAAGTTGCTCGGTTTTCAAGATATTGCCAATTTAAACTGTTTGTTTGTTTGTTTGTATTGAATAGGCTCCGAAACTACAGAACCGATTTGAATAATTCTTTCACTGTTGGAAAGCTACACTATCCTCGGGTGACATAGGACATACTTTTGAACCCGAAAATGTGGATGAAAGGGGGATATTTGAAAAAGAAATAACGCGCGGGTGAAACCGTGAAGGCGACCGCTAGTACTTAATACAACCACAATTACATATAAACATCCAGACCCGAAAATACGAATATTTACCTCATAAAGTATGTGTTTAATAAATGTTTGATCCTGAATTGTCGCAAAAATAACTTATATGAGTGCAATAAATTCTGGATGGTAGTGTGGACAGAACACGACGCGAGAAATTCACAGCACATCATACAAAACTGCATTTGCTGCTAAACTGCACATTTAGGTCGGTGCAAATGTAATGACACGAGCATAGAATACATAGTCGCCGCTTGAATTTCTAGCAGAGTTACATTTAAATTGCACTTTAATCATATTTACAGCTTAGGACTCAGGACGCAAATTGCAATAACAGGAATACTAGATGTTTCCATTCTTGCAATAAAACAACGAGACTTTAAAAACGTACCTTTGACAAATAAGCGATACAATTCTAAAACCTCTTTGTGTTCGAGACGGCTAAGCTATTCAACTTAAGTCGGCAAGCGGCCCACAAAGGAAAAGCACAACAGACGCAGGCGGAACGCATAATTAATGCCGAGCGCATTTCTGTACGACATATCTCGGATAACGTTCTCTGCTGTTTTTGCTTCAATTTTGAACGTCGTACTGAGAATGGCGGCTATAAATCCTGTGTACTTGTTATTAGACATGTGTAACATTGTGCCACAGAACATCATATTGTGCTGCGCCACGCAAACGGGTACTTGGCAATCTTTTAATTTAATATATATTATAATTATATACTTAATTTTTTATATTAATTAGGAATACAGGGTCGCCCTAGTTTAAGCTCCAGTTCACACATTCGATATTTTTGTATTTTTATTCTAAGGCCCTTCGTACACAACGCTACGCAAGTATCCGATACTAATGTTGTTTGTATCCAGTCGCGAGTATCGAGTAGCGCACGGTCCGTACACACGGCGACGTGAATTGCCTATCTATATATTTATAAATGAATTGCTGTATTTAATCTCGCTAAAACTCGAGAACGGCTGAACCGATTTGAGTAATTTTAGTCTTGAAATATTCGTGGAAGTCCAGGGAAGGTTTAAACGATGAGAAAATATGGAAAAAAGATAGGGTTTAAATAAATATGGTTTATATTAAGAGGTATGTGATACGAAGTTCACTGGGTAAGCTAGTTCAGTATAGTTATATAAACAAGGATATTTCTCCACCTCAGAAACAAATTTAATATTCAATAACTGCTCCGCCATCTTGAAAATCGCCGCGACTTAAGTAGCGACGACTTCGGCAGGCAGGTATCGTAGGAGTGGCGCGACGCGAGTCGCGCGACGAATGTCGGCGACGCGAGTCGCGTCGACTAGTGTACGAGCCTCAATGGATTTGTATGGCGGTAGTCGCAAGGCGACGCAAGTCGCCGAGTATCGGAGACTTGCGTCGCCTTGTGTACGAAGGGGCTAAGTCTCTATTCCTGTAATATGTTTAAGTTTGTGTGAAGAATAAAGAATTTTTTTTAAATTGTCACAAAGTATCGTTATCTGTAACCGAAAACAGAAATATTTTTGTGATTCATATTGTATAAATATATTGAAGAGTTAACTCTTCAATACGCTCGATCTCATTCATTCATGTTCCCAACTTCCCACCAATTCCCACATATATTTATGATTCACTCGTTGCCTGCCACCATGACACACACCATAGCGTGTTTTGTTTTAGTATATGTGGGCGTGACGTACGATTCACGTGTCATTTGTCTTTCATTTTGTCGAGCGCAGTTGAATCAGCAAATGAACTGATACCACGTTAGTACTATTAGTTAATCTGTGCCGATACAATACACTGCATCTGAGATACTGAGTTAGCGCAAGGAAATTCGCTGAATTACCCACGTCTACTCGTCTACTTGCCAGCGAGGTCTTGTCAAAAGTCAAGTGAGATGTAGAAAAAAGTAACCTTCTTCTTGGAACCACTAACATTTTTGAGGTGAGCAAAAAAAAAATCGTCCGACAGGATACAAACGAATTCGATTGACCGGGTGAGCGAGACGGACGGACGGTTCAATTAGGCATTGTAAAGAGAAAATTTTATTGTTAGTTGAAAAATGCACGCAAATTCCAAAAATCACATAATGTAATCTTTTGTGTCGTGTAACCTAAAAGTAACCTGAAGGAGTCAAAAATCACCTAAAAGTTTACAAAAGTAACCTTCTGGCAACGCTGCGAGAATGTATAGCAGAGCACTACCCTTCAACATTGTAATGGATTCCTTGTTACTGTGTGATAGCTTCAGACCCACCCACGATTACCAATAGCGGTTTAGATTACAAGCTATCTTCGGATATCTGAAACATGATTTGGTTTGCGTTTCAAACTGTCTGGATGCCCGAGACAGAATACTTATGAAATCAATTGTGTTAGAAATTGAGCGTTTTATTTCAAGATTGTATAAGTTTTCTTCAAGAGAAAATGTCATAGAATTCGTTTAAAAATAATCTCGTCAAAAATGGCACCGGTTGCCGCTTTCCTTTTGGCTTTTATAAAGGCAAAACTTCTTGTTATGAATGGGAAAAGCACAAATATACTATGGATAAATATCTATTTGAAGTACGAGTATACTGTTTACTATTTAGTTCTTGGATTGGTAAAAACTATGTTCATAGATTGTTAATAAACTATCTCAATACGTAATGGAGTTTATACTCGTATATGTCAGTGATAAGTCACTATAGTTCCAGGGATTATTTGATCACATAACCACTTAATATTTCCTCCGTGATTTTCTTTTACTATAAAAATGGAAAACTCTTGTGAATCCCCAATATATTCGTCCTCTGTGATTTACTTTAAGTGGGAAACCTTAGAGGTAACGCAGACGACTTACTTTATCTTTTGCGTTTTATTACAGAAAACGAAAAAATACAGTACAAGTTTGTGGTCAATGTTGGGGGTAGGTAATAACAGATCGCACAATTATATAGTGGATAGAAAATTGGACATTGTTGGAGAAAACAAAAATATTGTGACAACACGTCAGTCACATAAAAAACCTAAAATAGTACGTGAGGAGGTTGAACTCCAACAGTCAATTAAGTAGGTACATGTTTATAAATAAATACTATAATATTCCATAAGATCATTTATCCTTAGATAATTGCTTCTATTTCGCCAGCTACGAAGACCATTTCAAGCGATACCACAATCGATCAGTGTCGTTGTGTCGAGTGGTTTTTAATTAACCCTGTCTTGTCCCTGTCTCATATTCTGGGTATTGCCGTTTTTTCCACACCCCTTTCACTCGTTTCGTGTACCGTTTCAATTGGCGTAGAAACGAATTAATTGCTAAGTAACGTTTAATTGTGAATTAAATCTTTTGACTGTTTTACGAATGTTTGTATTTGTGCACTTGTGCAGATATGATTCTTGGTCTTAAGCATAATAAGACACAGGCAGTTGAAATTCTTTATTTGCTTTCGCCAGTATCACTAGTTCGCAACTACATAAGGTTTAAATTATGGTTGCCACTATTTCGCCACTGCATAAAGGGTTTATCACAAAAATATCACAATAATAAGACCATGACGTTTTTTCGAAAAAAATATTTTTTACCATAGTTGCTATGTAACAAAATAATAAGAGTACAACACATTGTGGAGAATTTCTCCGCAATGGTAAGAAAAAGTGGAATACTTAATAATCTTAAAGTCAAAGATCTTACAAAATGGCAGCACATTTATTTTGAACGATACCTAGTTCTTACAGAAGCGTTTCTCAATGAAATAAGCCGCTTACTTCATAAAATATGGTCTACCTACCGATGGCATTGAACTGAAGTGTACTGTAACTTCATTCTTTTTTTTTCGAATATGAAGTCATTCATTCAGTTTTTGCGCAAAAGAGTAACAAATATGCTCACAAAGTTTTACATTTATAACATTATTCGTTTTTTAAAGGAACAAAACACGCACTTGTTACGTCCTATAAATTATAACTTTTAAAGTTATATTTAAATATTAATAGCAATTATCTTTTTTTCAGGTACGTAAACTGCCTAAGAAGACAATACTTAAAAGGCACTTCTACAGCAGTGATTAATATTACGAAAGTTCTTGAATAGGAACTTTTCCGACATCGATCCAGGTAATTTATTAATAACTAGAATTGAAAAGGCGAAGCGGATAACTGCCACCGATAGGATTTAAGTCGGGATACCTGCTCTGAGAGAATTTAAAGCAGCCACAAGAAGTAAGCAGAAGGTATCGGTAATAGAATATTGGTGGTTCTATAAACTATCTGTTAAGGTTACGGGTAAGTCGGTCGCTTTATCTATGCTTATATTAAAAATGCGACAATAACTCTGTCGTAATGATTTTACGCTTTAGCCTTTGAACCGATTTTAATGCAGGTTGGTACAGACATAGACTAATTCTTAGGAAAGGATATATATTATGCTTCTTTTAGCCCGGGAAACCACTCAGTTCCTAAGGGAACCAAAATGAATCGGATGAAAAAATTGTTTTCATTGGATAACAGAAATAGAAGGGTTTTGGTTGGTCCTTCTTTCACAATTCTTTCACATACCGCTACGAAGCATAGTTATAAAAAAAATCAAATAAAAATTAAAAAGTTCTTTATTGTTACATTTTTTTTTTAAGCTAACTAAGCCAGCACTTCACCACAAAGTTGTCTGATGTTAGGAAAAGCCCGTTAATTCTGGCCTTGAAGAGCCCCAAGTTGTATTGTGTAGGAAAGACAGATCCCGGCAGAGAATTCCACTCCCGCGCAGTCCGTATCAAGAAAGATGAAGCAGATCGCTTAGTTCGTACGCGCGGTATCCCCACTGTATACGGATGGAGTCCCTGACCGAGTCTAGTAGTTCGATGATGGAACGGAGCTGGTGGAACCAAATCGTGCAGCTGAGCAGCACACTCACCAAAGTGGATTCTATAAAATACAGAGAGGCAAGCAATCCTCCTACGATGATCGAGGCTCTGTAAGCTCTCGACCAGAGAATCGTCACCGATAAGCCTCTTCGCACGCCGTTCAATAGAGTCCAAAGCAGCCAGCTGGTATCGATAGTTCTTCAAAGTAGTTGATGGGAGCCTCCTTTTAAGTATAACACTTGTATTACTAGTTATGGAGTCGGAGAATGACTTAAGCTGCTTTTTATCCAGAAAATATATCACAGTACTCACGATGTGACGTCTTATATTCCTAGCGAAGTGGGCAGAAGGCGAGTGTTCGTTTATAGGTTGTCTAGTTCTCATAGTATAAACTTTACTTAGTGAAGGGTCACTGGTACTATCCAAGCGTTGTTACTTTCCCATTGCTCACCCGGCGTCAATCTTTCGCCTGTAACTTGAGTCATAAACCACTTGCTTAATCTCAATTCACTGGCTAATTCAGCGAAAACTCTATCTCGGGATTATTGGCGTTTTGACAACTGACTTCTGGCTACCAGGGCCGGTTCCAATTCATTAGTTGATCCTCTAGTTGTGAGTGGAATGGTATTGATAAAATTTTAGCGAGCGCTTTTGGAATATGACTTTGGGTGTTTGGAGCTGGATATGTGATGAAGTTTGTGAGCTAAAAAGACTTTTGATTGTAAAGTTTTAGTCTTTCGTTACTATTATTCTTAAGTAAGGCTACGTCTTTGAAAACGAACAATCCTTATTTACAGAATTGGAAGTAAAGAATTTAACTTTTAACTTTTTACCTCGAACTACGGTTTTGTGGAACAATCTAACTGCAGCAGTATTTACTGACGGTTACGACTTAAAGACCTTGAAGAAACGAGCGTACTCTCTCTTAAAAGGCCGGCAACGCATCAGCGATCACTCTGGTGTTGCAGATCATGGGCGGCGGCAATTGCTTACCATCAGGCGACACTCGTTTGCCGCCTGTGGCATAAAAAAAAGAAAAAGAAGAATTTACGGTATTTTTAAGCTATTTATCTCGCTCGCTAGCAATTTTTTTCTTATTGCTTAGCATTGTCAATCGGCATTAAGTCCGTCTTTTGTACCTTATGTACCTTACTGCCGCACTCAGAGACGCCAACTAACGCTAATCTCTGATTTACTAATTTTGACATTGAATAATAGTCTTTATTTTTATGATTTTAAGTACCATAGGTTTTGCTATATTATGTCTCTTTGAGTGTGGCAGTTAGAAAGATACAATAGGATTCTCCAACCCGATCAATTTCATCTGCTTGGCACACACTCGGTTCCCGATAATTTGCGTAAACCTACCTGGGGATATTCCAGGAATGCGGGATATCGACGTCCAGGTTTGAAGCCAATAATTTGCGGCTGGCTCCCCGCCACGCCCGGAATGCAATATCGCCGGGATATTCAAAATACTGAACATCGTCTTGGCCTATTTAGCGTAACGATATTTCGATGACGCCACTAGTAGAAGTAGTTTCTACGTTAATTTTTGACTATCGATTTTGGTGTATTGCTTTAAAATTGACTGTAAAATCAGTGGTCGTGGGTTCGGATATGTGTGTGCCTGAACATGTCTGTATCTGTCTGGATGTTTATATGTGCAATGTGTTTTTAAGAAAAAATAATAGTGATATTTTTACTAACAATCGTACGAGTAGTATGTTCAAGCAATAAATAAAAACAAATGGATAAAAAGTTGTATTTCCTTTCCCAAGGTATTCGTCTGGGCTAGTTACTAGCCACAAGGCTGAAAATAACCCGTCCTAATCGGGTGAAAAAGAGGAAAAACAGGGAGAAAAGGGGGAAACGCATTCTCCCCAGAAAAAAAAACTAGTCTTTGTCTGTACCAAATTTTATTAAAATAGTTTCAGTAGTTAAGGAGTAACAACCTAACAGATAGACAGAGAAACATTTATAATATTAGTACGGATAAAAACACGTTCAATGAACCATTTATGTCATAGCATATAACAAAGTCAATGAACGTAGAAAGTAAAAGAGAATCTTAATTAAATTCTAAAAAAATTACCGAACTGCGTCTTTACACGATTAATGTCATACTTGAGCTTGAATGCAATTGAAATGCAGTTTTTTACCGAGTTGTTAACTCGATATGCGGTATCGACTACGTTGCGTTTTTCACAAGAATTCTTAATACTTAAATGCTCAAATTATAAGATCACCAATGACTAAGTAGTCATTATTTTGTAATGTTATACTTTGCAAATACTATTTTTACACTTCAGTTGACATTACTTTGAAATTGAAATATGGTTACAATTATGGGCAAACCAAGTACACGCTTTCCAAATTGAGATTTGGGTTCAAAAACGCGAGGTACCTATGATAAAACGTCCAAAAGTTATGATCCTGTAGCGACTTCTATCTTAATCAGCATTAAGTACCTGCTCACCCACCAACTGATGACAGACGGTGCTGATTGATTGCAAATTGGTATGAAATCCTGCATCGCGCAAACGAAAAGATCGTTGCCCTCCAAAATATATGTTGAATTGTAGCACGGAAGATTTTTATTTTTTTCGTCATTGTATTGGTAGGATTCGAATCGAACTCTTGAACCCTGGTATATACGGCAAAGGCACTATTCTATAAAACGACTCTACTTACTTACTTACTATGCTGGCTCAGCGATCCGAAATGGGTCTTGGCCTCCGACGTCAAAGCTCGCCATTTTCTTCGGTCCTGTGCCAATTCCGCCCAATCATGCACGTTTAGTGCCTTGATGTCCTTGGCGACTTCGTCCTTCCAGCGATATCTCGGACGACCCACAGGACGGCGTCCTGTTGGTCGTCCCAGATAAGCTCTTTTGGCAGCTCGATCTTCCCCCGTTCTCTCCACGTGTCCGAGCCAGCGAAGTCGGGATGATGTTATTTCCCCCATTCGACTCTACACTGGTCCAAAAATAATTCGAACCAAACTGTAACCCCTATAGCCCGTAATACCACCATAAACATTTTGAGCGGCTATAACTCCTAATAATGCCTCTAATGTGGCACTTGAAGACGATTTGTGTTGCATCTGTCAACGGAGTGAATGTATGGCAGAGTTTTATGTGATGCAAAACCCGTGAAAGTGTATATTTAATGGTAATTTCAGGCCTGCGAGCGCTGATATGAATAAATAATTTAAACTTCTAACATAATTTCGGTGAGGTATGAAAGGTTACGTAGAAGCAAAGTAAAATGGAGGCCTGATTATGAAACTCGTGTATTTTGAGATAAAAGAACTTATTCTGCTTTTGTTTTGAAGTGTATTAAACACTTGGTATAAAAGACGTCTAGAAGAAGAAGGAAACATCTACTAAAAGAGAGAAGAAAATTATGCTTAAATATTGGACCTTCATTGGAAGATGGCTCACTAAACTTTATAACAAAAGGCCAATTAAGATACAAACATTACCAATCAAAGAAGATAAACACTAATTTTTATCTAATGAAACTCCATCATCATCCTAGCGTATTTCCGATTGCATCCAGTACGAGCTCAGGTTCCGCTTCGACTATGATCCTAGATTTGACAAGCCTGGTTAATACAATCCATTCAGGCCATCTTATAAAACTGATGTACTTTTATACAAACTTACCTATCCTCCCCCCATTTGTTCTCCCTCTTAAAGGAAGTATGGTGGGGAAATTTTAATATTCTAATTTTGGTAGTCCGGACTGTGTGTAGTTCTACCTGATAGTAATAGAGTTATTTACATATAACAGTCGTATTATGTACAGAAATAATCGGATTAACGATTTCCACCGAGTCCAATCGAAATATTATCCATACCATTGGAAAATGATATCTTATCGCACAAAATCAATAATAAAACAATATCCGGTATTCCGCATTTTCGGGCTCTTTCTCCGGTTTACAAATCGGTAGCTGTCAAAGGTGTTATGAATCGCGGTAGGCCCGGTATATTTACAGCCGGGCCAAAATGTCCGGCTGAAATATTTATAGCCGTGTCTTCAAGTCGAGGTCAATTTTGGTTCTTACGACGGAAATATTGCTGGGACAGTACAACCTATCATGATTTACTTTCGTTTACTACGTCTGTATGTGAGTCGGCGATTATTTATTAATCTTTACCCTTGCAGTGTTAGCGGGAATTTGTTGATGGTTTTTTCGATCAAAGATGATGTATGTGTCTGCGTGAAGTAAAGTGCTTTTCTTTGTTGATATATTCTCTAATGTCTTGGCCTTTTGTTTATACGTATTTATTGAGAAACATGTAATACAAAAGAATAATCAGAGCCATTTTTTCTTATTCTTATAGGTACAGGCAGTCAACCTTACTATTCAAATCTCCTTCTCGACGAAACATTTCTTTTCAAAATTATTAACTGTTACAATTTTATACATAAGTTCTACCGTACAAACCTTACTTATTAAAAGACACTTCACGGCGATAATCTTCGAGCCTTTTCAAGTATATTGACGTAACGTTCTAATAACTTATAATAATATGTAGGATGCTACCTCTTCCCTATCTAATTAGCTAGCCAAAGTGGACCATACCAAATTCGTTATCATTTTCCTGCTCTTATCCCACATGAGCGACAAGGGAGGAGCAACAAAAACGATATACTTAAAGGCAATTACATATTTGATACAATGTGACCACGTTAAAATTATTTTATGTCACACTAAAACGTATAAGTTACGAAGCTGCAAGCACACAACTATTTTTAAGTTTAAAAATAAGACCCGTTAATGTCTTTACCAGTCACGAAATCGCTAATTATATATTTCTACTAAAGCGACGATGTAACTCATTGTTATTGCTAGTAAAGCGCATTAAACTGAAGTGTGAAATTAATGTGTGCAAGTTTATGTTCTGCATGACTTGTCACTATACACGAATAAACTCAGTTAACATTTTTACTATACATACTTGACAAATTCGTGTCTATTAGATTCCACATTCATATTTTTTTTTATCTATACATACTTAATATTATAAAGAGGAAAGATTTGATTGTTTGTTTGTTCGTTTTGTGTTGAAAATAGGCTCCGAAACTACTGAAACTCAGATTCGATTTGACAAATTCTTTCACTTTATGGAAGCTACACTATCCCCGAGTGCCATAGGGTACTTTTATCCCGGAAATGTGGGAGGAAAGGGGGGGGGGGGAATATTACGCTCGGGTGGAACCGCGGGCGGAAGGCTAGTTTTAAGGGGGAAAACGAGCTAGAGGTGTCAGATGCTGACTTTAAATTGCTTGAATTGCTGCCCTTCTGAATAAACATAGGCTCCTCAGGTCCTATCAACTTGGGGTTTGTTGGCACATAGCTTATTTTTTTAAATCGTCATCGCGCATTTGTTAAATCTTTCCACAATTATGGAATATAATTAACAATAGGTGGAGTTTACATTTACATAATATATGTACGTACTAAAGATTAACCTTCTATTAATTACACCCTAATTCAGTTGACTAAAAGGGCTGTAACGAGTTCACTGGCCTTAGGTCTCAGCGTGGGGGATCTAGTGCCCTAATCCCAATGAGTTTACTCTCTAGATTACACTCGCACTCAGTCGTTAGTGAAATAAGAGAGACTTACTTTGTACGTTTTAATGTACGGTGAGCCACGGATCAACCTTTGAAAATCTGTCAAAAAGTCTCACTTGAAATAGAACTCTATGTGATGGACAGTAAGCTGAAAATGGTTGCAGGAATTTGACAGATTTGCAAAGGTTGATCAGTGGCTTGTACATTGTCTCGGTTGTCGGACGCCTTCAGGGGGCCTAGACAAAGTAACATTTTGACAGCGAAAGCGAAATTCGCTAACTTTAAATTGTATGGATTTGACAGATGCCATAGAAAAGTCACGTGTTGAAAGTATGGGATTTGACATTCGCTATCGCAAATTGAGCTATAACGAACGTCACAAAATATGCCACTTGTCTAGGGGGGCAGGCCAGGTGGAGTGACGATTTGCGCAAGATGGCTTGCAGGAGTACCTGAGATCAAACTAAGTGGCGAGCGTTAGGAGAGCCCTATGTCCAGTTGTGGACTGCGACAGGTTGATGATGATGATGATGATTAATGTACATTGTATCTTTTATATTATTGGCTTCCTACCGTTCTGGCAGCCAGTCACACTCTGTAAAAGAGCCAACCCGAAACCTTAGTTGCAAAACGAGATCGCAACCTCCGCAATTAACCCCTGTTTCTCAGAAACGGTCTTGTAAGAGGATACAAACATTAGAATTAATCAAATACGTGTCTAAAAAGGTAATGTATGGAAATTAACAAAGTGAGTTGAAATAAGAGCAAAGACGAATGTATGAAAATTAAAAGTGCCAAAAAGCTTTTCGCTTGTCGTTAGACAAACTCAATTTATAATTTCAAAAGGACTCGCTAATGCATTCTTACATTACTGTCTCGCTTCACACCTGTATTGGAGTGGATATTATACAAATAAAAAATGGAGTGTGTTCGTAATTTAATAATACGAACAACACCTCGATTCTATTATGCATATGAGAGCATTAGCTTCCACCAGCGGCTCCGCTTACAATATGTTGTTAAAAATTAAAAGTAATTCATGTGTTTTTGTTAAATGTACACCAGCTATAATATTGTCAAGTTTCATCTATTTCCGTTTGATAGCTTTTGCGTGAAAAAGTAACAAACAACCATTCATTAACCCGAACAAACTTTTGCATTTGTAACATTAGTAAGATTCCAATAAATTACTCTATTTTGACGATTACTAGATTCTAACGATCAATGTTTAGGGTGGGTACCTCAATACGCTGACAGGTGGTTGCGTCATTTTTTGAAATTCGGATATTAATTATGTTTACTTAAGTGGCTGGGAGCACTGGGGTCATTTCCATCCGACTGTGACAGAGATTCGTGCAATTCTGGTGTTGGTGCCCCCGCACCTCCAGCTAGAATCTCCTTTTGGAAGAGCTGAGTTAGCCTTTAGCCTCTCTAACATGCCACAAACTCCTGTGTCGTCCTGCTTGCGCCCCCAATTCGCATGGGGGAATAGCAACGGCACACCGGCCCCCTCCAAGGGTTGGGACTCTATAGCTATATCTGGAAGGGGCCGTAACGAAACACACCTGTTTGTTCAAAGGTAAAGGTCGGGCAAGTTAACGAGCACCTTAGCGTTCGGGGAAATTTATAATCCTTCCAATTGTGTTAGTTTACACCGTCGTATGAGCTGAGCACATAAATGACAGTATATTACACTATGTACGATTGTTCACGGTAAATGTTTACTTAGATCGTTTAGAGAAATGAAATCAGATTAACATTTCATTGCGTTGCATTCTATCAATCAAATCCTTAAATAAAAGTGCATTATTTATTATAAAATCTAAAACGCTAGTTTTTGATAATAAATGTAATTTCTTAAAAATAGGGATGTAATTGTTAATGACCGCCAATTACTACACCATAGAGATTTCGATTTAACTATATATTATTTCTGTATACAATAAGATGTGTATGAAATGCTATTAACACTCGCAAAATAACTTATTTGTTAAGGAATGGATTACACTACTAATGCATTGGTTAAAAGCCACAAGGCATTAAAGAAACCCGGTGAGAAAAACGCCTTCAGTCCAGAGTCCCACATACAACCGTATCTCACTGACTTGCACTATGGTGCTGACACGCATTCTCATCTGCAAGAAAATACACTACTATTAGATATATTTTACTGTACTATATAACTTATACAACGTGTTAAGTTAAATGCGCAAAACCTGAAATTAGTTTGATCAGAATGACAAGTAGAATTTACTAAGCAGATTTTATTATTGGTCACATTTTTCAAAAACTATTCACTAAAAATGTTGCCCTGTCTATTTATTAATAGGTCAAGCCATCACGTGCGCAGACCATGCCTACCGACTCGTCCCCCTTGGTACACCCGGGTGAACTATGAAGGTGGACCATGGGCAATGACTGGACAAAGCGCGTCGCAGACGCAAGAAACGATTTGAATTGGTAGTAAAATTAAAACAGCTCTCATAAAACCTTTGAATTTTTTTAATGTTGTGTTTTCCTTCATAATTAGTTCAATTGAATCAAAAATCATTTGGGTTGTCTCAGGTTTTGCGTATTTAATATAACACGTTGTATGTAGCCTACATATTTGACTAAACAGCGCACAATTGTTTCCGGCCCAGCCGTCTCACCTTCACCTTATTTACACGAGACATTTTGTATAATTGCGTAGTGTCACCCGTCAAAACCAGAATGTGCCCGGATCGCGAATTTAAGGGTCCTCATTTATTCATAGTAGCGGCTCCTACGACGCGATTTATTGTGCGCCCTTGTGCATCTTTGATGATCTTGAGACAAACGAACGAAGTCCCATGGCTCTTAGCCTATAGATAAATATTATTATAATTTATTTCTTATGTTGTAATTGTACGATTGTTGTGTTTGGAAAATGGATTGAAGTGCGAGTCATCTTGAAAAATCAGCGTTCAACATGTGGACAAAATTGCAGTTATCCAAAAACAGGTAGGTAGGCTTTTGCTTACAAATTGCGAGAAACCGGGTGAAGGTAACCCGGTTTCTCGCAATTTGTAAGGTTAACTAAAGGATAGGTGCTAGAATGTAGATATTTTTTTTTTTTTTTTTAAAAACTAGAGGAGCATCTTTTTTATGTTCCCTCGCATAAACAAGACATCTTTTTGACGATGAAATATTTCAAATTCTATTTCGAATTTGAATTTAGAATTCAAGATGTTAGTCGTTATCATAGAATATTTATTTATTATACGATCGTTATATAAGTTGCGTTTGGATCAATCAATTACGTTCAATTAAACAACTAGACACCCAATCTCTAAGAAAAAATCCTCAAAAAACGTCTGAGCGGCGTTGACACAGATGACATTAACACATTCGTTCAAATTAACACCTTATCTCGTGGCAGTTAGTGTTTAATGTCAATTGTATACAACTAAACGGAAACTCTACACAATGGTTGCGTGGGCAGACTTTTGCTTCGGACAATATTTGAGCGTGAATGGGAGTCTAGTTGTATATTGAACGTCATTGGGATCAATATAATTACTTACATTAATGCGGGATTTTTTAAAATTAGTTGTATGAGCGACCAGATATACCTAATATTTGTAATTTCAATTTCGGTGAATTCCAAATTTTCTTTCTAGTACAACAATATTATTTAATTTCAAAGTCTTACTCAAGCATAAGACAAAAAATAGGACGTAGAATCAATGACGTTCAATATAAAACTAGACACCCAATCTCTAAGAAAAATTCCTCAAAAAACGTCCGAGTGGCTTTGACACTGATGACATTAACACATTCGTTCAAATTAACACCATATCTCGTGGCATTAAGTGTTTAATGTCAATTGTATACAACTAAATGAAAACTCTGCCCAATAGTCGGGTGGGCAGACTTTTGCTTCGGACAATATTTGAGCGTGATTGTGAGTCTAGTTTTTTAATTGAACGTCATTGCGTAGAATCCAAAACGTCATTTCGTTAAAGATATTGTTTCGTATTGGCTCCACGTAGGTACTTACTTTAATACGAGATCTTTATGTGAGTTTGATTAAAGACCAGATAGGTTCTTTGTGTCCCCTGTAATTACGCGGTGGAAAGTAAAATGAAATATCGGTGGATCTTACGTTTAAAAAGTTGTACGGCTTTGGGTTTAAGTAAAAGGCACAATTTCGAATAATGTTTCTTTTTTACGTACGTGTACGAACCGTAGCGACAGTCTGCTGTTTTTTTCTTTTTTTTTCAACGTATCTTTTATTTACAGATCAGAAAATTTGACAATTTGCGCCTAAACCGTCCTTTTTTGTTTATCACTATGTTTTTTTCTATGTTAAAAAGCTTAGTGTCCCCCCCCAACAAGTCTCAGATTGGGTCCTGACCAGGTAAATAAATTATACTGATTATTTCTTTTGCTAGTCTATATTTATGTTCGTCTCTCGAAAGTTTTTGTAGAAGGATTAATGTATATTTTTTATGCTTTCGCTAAGAAAATAACAAACATCATTTTCTACTTTTAATCAACATACCATTCAGGCGAAGCTGCCGGCAGAAGCTAGTCTTTTATTTAGTTTATGGTTATTACTTGTATAATCAAATCACTTGTACATAATTAATATAAACAAAGTTCTGTATTCAAATCACACATAAAATATAATATTTTAAAGTTGAAGAATAATCATTTTATGCCTTATATTCTGTAAAGCAAAGCACTCTCGAAACCCCTCCAACCAAAGCTGGTATGCAGAACATTTCCATATACCAATTTCCTTTGCGTAAACTCTCAATAAATCAAGGGCCTGAAGATCAAAGGGATGCGCAGACGCATCATACAGAAAGCCGCCATGCCTCTTCGCGGGAAATGTTTACGATCCCTGTCGTGGCCATTTGCAAACGTGTCGAATGAGAGCTTCCTTAGGCTGATGTGCAACGGACACTTAAATGTTTTAGTATATTATATCTTAAATATATATAACTCAAAGGTGACTGACTGACTGATTGACTGACATAGTGATCTATCAGCGCACAGCCCAAACCACTGGACGGATCGGGCTGAAATTTGGCATGCAGGTGGTAGATGTTATGACGTAGGCATCCGCTAAAAATGGATTTTGATCAATTCCCATGGGAACGGAAACCACGCGGGTGAAACCGCGGGCGGTCGCTGGTCATAGTATATTTGTTATTGTTGCAGAGGGATCTAAACGACTGAAATAAAAAATATATCTTAAATTATTAATTGAATAAGCCATGACATTATTACTTATTATGACGTAAAAAATCTACCGGAAAAATGAGTTCACGCATGGGCTTGTAATTTTTATTTTTTTAAAAGTGATTGTTTATGTACTTTTTATTAGTAATCATTTCATACATCTTATCTTAAGGGCCTACAGGGGCTTACTTTATTTATAGTATCATTTTAATTATACATGCACTCGTGCTTGGGCTGCCTTAGTCTGAACAGAAGATGCAAGCGCAACCATACTTGAAGATACGAGTACTTTGGGGTGACTGATTTCTTTAACTTTGCTTGAACAAAATAATGTGGTTTTGTTAACTTAGTTTTTTTGAGCAATTTGGCTGCGGCCACTAGGTAATCACCTTCGGTTTGATAGGCGGCAAAAAGAAAGTGTTTAGGTAATGTTTATCTGTTTTCTAGCATTCATAGTACAAACAATGCTACGTTTAGGGTAACTATTTATTAATCTCTGGTTTGGGGCTAGATGGCGCTGTGTAAATTACCCCAGTATGTTTTTTTTTTATAAAAAGGATCAACTTTTGAATACATTTTTCCTATTAAATATAAAAATGCACTCGTAGCATAATTGTGTTACGTATTTTTAGACTGTAATTAGTTGTACAGTATACTGAAAGTAGTTTTATATTATAAAAAAAATACATTAATACGATTGCGTGTTCCTTCAATCATGCTATAACAAACGTTAAACATGAACAGATTTTTTGTCTTTACAAGTGAAAAATACTGAAAAACTTATCATGTTAGCGAAATAGCAAGCGTAAGTTACTGGCTAGCATGAATATGGATTATGTTTTTTTTTATCAAATTAGCTGTTTATTTTGTTCTATCAAAAAGCAAAAATAGTCATTAATTACAACGTTAATTTATTTGTAAATCATATTGCAAAATAAACACTTTTAGTTTGTACATTCGTTTGTACGGTTAAGAATAGATAAATGTTGTATTTCTCCTAGCAAATACATATTATATTTCAAGCATGAAAACAGAAAACAATGTTAATACTACACCTATTGTATTACTCGCTCCGAGCATTACAAAACGTCTAGCATAAAGTTCTCATTCTCGTTACAAAATAACTACAGTTCCAAAGCTTCAGTTCTATTTATTTACATTAACGACGCTTCGCTCTACGTCCCAAAAGTTAATGAAGTAAAAGTACGAACTTATGATGAACAGTCGCTACGCCACTCTTCAGTCCGAAGCAATTTCAACGTAGCTCTTTATCCAACTCGTAGTGCGGTAAAGCACAGTGAAGCAACGTCAGCATGAAGCTAAAGATAGAGATGGGTAGTTTTTTTTATATTAGCTCAGTTAATGGCTCCATTCTTTTTTTTATATAATTTTATTGGCTTGCTCGTGGTCAAATCCACCGATCACACCTGATGGAAAGCGTTGATGCGGCCTAAGCTGTTACATGCTTGCCTAGAAGATACCTATTAATTCACGACTTGAAGACCATAATGTTGTTTTCAATAGGAAACACAGAATCGGACATACATCCACACAAGGTAAACAAAAGAAGGAGTCCACATTGCCATGACTGCAGGTGCTAAACTCAAGATTTTAAAGAAAATTATATGTCAATATAATTTTTAGGGTTCCGTAGCCAAATGGCAAAAAACGGAACCCTTATGGATTCGTCATGTCTGTCTGTCTGTCTGTCTGTCCGTCCGTATGTCACAGCCACTTTTTACCGAAACTATAAGAGCTATACTGTTGAAAATTAGTAAGTAGATGTATTCTGTGAACCGCATTAAGATTTTCATACAAAAATAGAAAAATAATAATAAATTTTGGGGGCTCTCCATACATAGAACTGAAACTCAAAAAAAAATTTTTCATCCAACCCTTACGTGTGGGGTATCTATGGATAGGTCTTTAAAAATGATAATAAGGTTTCTTATATCATTTTTTTCTAAACTGAATAGTTTGCGCGAGAGACACTTCCAAAGTGGTAAAATGTTGGTCCCCCCCCCTGTAACTTCTAAAATAAGAGAACGATAAATCTAAAAAAAATATATGATGTACATTATTATGCAAACTTCCATTGAAAATTGGTTTGAACGAGATCAAGTTAATAAATTTTTGGGGCTTCCCATACTTAGAACTGAAACTCAAAATTTTTTTTTTCTTCAAACCCTTGCGTGTGGGGTATCTATAAATAGGTCTTTAAAAATGATAATAAGGTTTCTTATATCATTTTTTTCTAAATGGAATAGTTTGCGCGAAAAATACTTCCAAAGTGGTAAAATGTTGGTCACCCCCCCTCTAACTTCTAAAATAAGAGAACGATAAAACTAAAAAATATATATGATGTACATTACCATGCAAACTTCCATTGAAAATTGGTTTGAACGAGATCAAGTAATTAGTTTTTTTTTAAAACGTCTTAAATCGTAAACCGCAATTTTCCTCTCATTCAATCAAATCAAATATAAAAACGTCGATCAAACTTACAAAGAACTACAAGAACTTTTATATTATGATGATACTTGCTGCTACGGAACCCTTCATGGGCGAGTCCGACTCGCACTTGGCCGGTTTTTATAAATCTTACGAATATTTAAACGAATCAATGCATTTAAAAACGCCTTAGGTGAAAGGTAAAAAAAAGAAACGTTTACAAGTCAGTATTTATAAAACCGGTGACAGTCAAATCGAACGACTTCATGAAATATAGAAATTAGTAAAAGCACGAGAATGATGACAACTTTGTACGTACGTTTTGTCATCAGCAAAGGTCGGGGATATCTCCCATTTGAAGCCGCAATGTTGTGTTCCTGGCCGTAGGCTGTGTATGTAGCACCCCAGTAACCACAACAATAATAAACATGCTCCCTGTCATCAGTTTTATACTGTGCCTTAGTAGTATTTATATTAATTTATTCTGAAACAAACTATCCTCAAGAGTTCATTATCGCGAGGACGTCATTCCCAGCCAGTAACAAAGTGTTGAAGGCGTTCGAGAGCTCTCTCGATTCAGAAACGGACTTTAATATTCATAAGGCAAATAAATCCGCGCGAACATTGGCTCGTTCGGTGTTGCCAAGTGGGCGATTTTGCACACTTTTGTAGGGATTGATTGTGGATTGGCTGTTATCTGATCTGGAATTTTGACAAAAGTTTTATTCTTACCAGAGTCTATTTTCCTAATGGATGTCATGTAAGAATAATTAACAAGGTTTGCGACTTCTAACAACGTAGCGACTACTTCTTTATGTAGTAACATCACTATGAGTAGGACTATTTGATCCCTACAGTAGCCGACAGACGGTCGAAATTATTAATGGCGCTGAAGAAGAAGCAGGGAAAAAAACATTTATCGCAATTCGATTTTCCTTAAATTTTCTTAATATTTAAGGAAAATTTAAGTACAGCAAAAACCTGTAGCGATTCTCTTAGGCCTGTTAAAGGCCTCCTAATGAAGTGTTCTTTAATGCAATGGGATATTATAATGGCTTTAAGATGAGCTGGGTAAGTATTTAACTGTACCAGGAGAATTATTGATTTTATTTGAAATATTCAGATATTATTTGAGCTTTTGTACGTTGTAATGCTATGGTCTAGTGGTTTAAGTACCAGCCCAAGATCTCGGGGTCCTAGGTTCATTCCCGGGTCGAGCTAACTTTGTGTTTGCTTTTTCGGACACGGCTTGGCTTGGCAAGCGCAGTGATTAAGCCAGTGCCCATCATTGTAACGATAACTTTGCCTTGGAGGCCTTTGCCCTGCTGTGGGATATTAATAGGCTGATACTTTACTTACTTTACGTTGTAATAAGATCCATATGGCAACATTGTTTGGCTTCTGCGATGCTTACGCAGCATAATACCTATTGCGGTTACTAAGGCGTAGAGCTCACATGGGAATTCAATTCTATCTTGTGGGTGTCTCTAGTTAATGTTCATTCATGAATTTATTACATAATTCATGGTAATTGGAATCCTTTTGATACGTAAATTTGAATTACGTGCAGTGACTGTATAATAATAAACTATTATCACGCATACACCCGTACATTTCAAAGTGAATTTGAAGGCATGGAAGCTGGTTGAAACAACCATAGAAATAGAAAAAAAACGTATACACCCTTACATTTCAAAGTGAATTTGAAGGCATGGAAGCTGATTGAAACAACCATAGAAATAGAAAAAAAATTCTTGTTCTGTGGAAACAACTGATATAATTTTATAATCTAGGCGCTATTGATTTTTCTACATACTTATTTTTCAATGAAGTTATAATAGCTTTGGCTGTTTTCCGACATTATTAATGCGTGAGCCAGTAAACTAGAGATTAAAGTCTCCAATATCAGAGCGAAGCTTAGAGTGTCATAGCACATTTACCGGTACTTCCTGATCAAGTGTTTCTCAATATATAATTGGCCGTTTAGATGGGCTGCCTCTCTAGCATTCTGAGGATTCAGGCGACTGGGACCAAATAAAACTGGGACCGCGGTCCCAGTTACCTGATAACATTTTTGAATTGGTCGACTGGGACCATATACCTAATTTCCTTTAATGTACAGTTAACAGAAAAATCAAGTTATAACTCAGGATTTTATTTTATTTAGTATTACGGTCAAGTATTTTTGAAGTGAAAACTTCTGACTACACTTTTTTTATGGGGAAAAAATGTTAAACTCGCGACAGATTAGTAAGATTGATTCGCCATGCTCGTCGAAGTTATAGGCGCCCAGAAACACTAAAGAGAAGTCACACGGAATATCTAATGGCGGAGTAGAATTTCATGGAAATGAAAGCGAGTGATGCAAAACTTCTATTTGAAGTACCAGGCGCCCATAAGTACCGAAGAGTAATCACACAGAATATTTCATCCTAAAATGGCAGCGTGGTGAATAAAATTCATGTAAAATAAAAGCGAAGTGATGCAAAACTTCTATTTGAAGTACCAGGCGCCCATAAACACCAAAGAGTAGATCGAAAATTCGTAAGACGGATGGAGAGTAGACGGGCGGTGCGGCGTTGTGTCAGTATGGATTTGTCATAAAAGTGACATTCGGTTGCTAAGTAACATTGTTATGAGGAGATGATTGCCATTGCAAATAAATATTACACCACGATATGTGCATCTTCTGACTTTATTATAAATATATAATAGGAGTAATGAGTACTTACTTTATGGTGTATAAAGTTAAGAGACATTAAGACTGATTTTTATATTATTGTTTTGAGGAGATTTCTGTTGAATGTTTACTTAGAATTACTAGTTAAGTAGGCATATGAGCCAACGTGATTTTTAAAACATTATTAAGACTGTTATACTGTTTAAGTAGGTAATACAAAAACTAACTTACCTTTGCAAAAATTAACTTTGTTTTATTTGTGACACCTTTTCTGCTAACTGTACTAAATCTTGTATTTCAACAATGGATTTGTGGTTAAAATTACGGGTGGTCCCACTCGCCTGACGAAATAAACAAATAAAAACTAATCAGGCAACTGGGACCGCGGTCCCAGTTATATAGTGGTCCCAGTCGCCTGAATCCTCTCTAGAGCTTACGGACCCACGGCTTCGCCCAGTATTTTAGAATGTACATATTTTCCTGACGCAAAAAAGTTATAGTTGATACAGGACAGTTTGACGCAAACGTCCAAAGTTTAACATGTGAAAAATTTTACGTTGCCGCAAACGATGACCTTTTATCTTGGAAGTCTGTCAAAAACAGGCTTTAACCCCTCTGTCCTGCGGTTTCACAGTTTCCAAAACTTTTTACATGCATCCAAAACTTTGCCTGAATTATAGCGCTTATCGACGCCAAAACGCATCGGTCTGGCAATTGGCAGACGTTTTTTACTGGCCGAGCCTAATTCCAAGTTGGCGAGCCGCCAGTTCAATGATGTTATGGCCTGACAACCTTATCATACCTTATAAAAGATTGCATGTGTAAACAACATTGGTTAGGAAGTATTTTCTTTCCAGATTATAGGCTCAATGCGACTGCTACAACTGGGGTCAAACTTATCTTATGTACGACTAGCTCGACATTGAGTACCTACTAACTTATTGCAGAGGAGAATGCGTTGAAGTACGACATGGTTCGGCTGTGAGTGGGATTCGAGACAAAAGTTTCCCATTACCCACTCAAGTCCCACGATTTTCACTTCAATACAAAGAGATCATTCCAGGGTTTAATTCCCGCATGTGTTAGGCCTAGATGGATTTATTAGTTACATCTCCATAATCTCATTCCCATTTCTCAAAGGCGGGCACCTCACCTGAGACCGTCCTTGCAGGTGTCCATGAGCGGTAGTGATAACTTACCATCAGGTGTCATACATACTCATTTGCCTCTCTGCCTTTCTTCATAACAGTAGTTACCATTCGGATTGGATTTTATCGTCTTTCGGACATGCGTAGGCACATTCGGACGTGTCAGTATGAGCAAAGCCTTAACGACATTGTATGCGCGAGGTTGTCGGCGGCGGACATGGGAAGATCCGTAGTGATGAATGCGACGCGCCTGACGAAGACGAATCTCGTGCATTCAAATGTGCAACGTAATCTGATAAGCTGGGATGTGCAACGCGACGAAAATGTAACATTGGTTGTAGTTGCGCAACTTGGAGTTGTAGAACCTAGAGCCTTAGCATTGTGATGCAATTTAGGAATTTAAATGCTTTTTTAAGTTTTTTATGTGGGACTCGGGACCAAATATGATAGTCCCGTTACCCACAAAACTTCCCTGGTTTCCCCTTCCGGACCATGCTTCTTTAGTCTTCTACTGGGACTAGCTTTACAACAGAATGCGTATTAGGAAGTTGTTGTTTGTACCGTACTGAACTCGAATCAGTGGCCTTTTGACTTCAAAATAATTGAACGTCATTGCTTCATAAGCATAATAATAATAATAATAATTCATTTATTTGCTTTAAACACGGTATAAATCCATAACCAAACATTTTGACGTTTGTAGCTTAGTAAGATAGTACAAAAAGAAAAATACAAATTTTTTGACCACTGCGAACTAAAATTCAAATTCACACAATTATTCTTCCAGGCACTTTAGACAATGGATGGTATATGGTACAGGTTTCCCCCCTTTATTTAGCTGAGCAAGCTCGTTTGCCTGATGAGCGAAAAGTAGTGCCCCATTACCACCTCCACTGAACTATTTACCTTTTTCGTACGTTTTAGTGAAAATGCGAATGAGAATTGTGAGTGCTGGAATTCCGAGGAAGCCAGAAGGGATATGTATGTTTTGCCTAGTTGATGTAGTGGTTTGAATACTTAATATTATTTCGACGTCTATTAAAGAACTCTTTCCAAATAAATAAAAGGCAAAAGTTGTTTATTGGGAAATATAATCAGTAGTATACTCGTAAATAGCAATAGTGCGAGTTAGCTAAGAATCATACAGTGCCATCTGTTGGCAAACTTTAAAACAAGGTTTCCTTTTTTTGTTATTTTTTGGATACCTCTAGTGTAGCGCTCTAGCCTTTGACCAGCTTACTCGTAATGGTAAGCGGTTACCGTCGCTTAGGCCTCGGCCTCGAATTTTGCGGCAGCGCGGCGTCAGCGGGAGCGGCGGCACACGCAGGGGCACTGTGGTCACCGCTTGACGCGGGCCGTCAAGAGCGGTACGATGCTGTCAAGCGGTGAACCGCAGTTCGCCTGCGTGTGCTGCCGCTCCCACTCCCGCTACCGCTCCCGCTTCCACTCCGCTATATTCGAGAACGGGAACGCCGCTGCTCGCGAAGTTCGAGGCCGAGACCTAAACCAGAGGCATCAGTCGCGCGTCGCTAACCCTGTATATTAAAGGAAAAATATAGCATTAATTGTCAATTGTTTTGCTTTGCAATCTCTCTCCGACATCAACTGCTTTTAAAAATATTCTTCGAATTCTAGTCATGAATAACAAGTTTCAGTAGATACGCCATTCGATTGAGGATTCAGGCGACTGGGACCACTATATAACTGGGACCGCGGTCCCAGTTGCCTGATTAGTTTTTATTTGTTTATTTCGTCAGGCGAGTGGGACCACCCGTAATTTTAACCACAAATCCATTGTTGAAATACAAGATTTAGTACAGTTAGCAGAAAAGGTGTCACAAATAAAACAAAGTTAATTTTTGCAAAGGTAAGTTAGTTTTTGTATTACCTACTTAAACAGTATAACAGTCTTAATTATGTTTTAAAAATCACGTTGGCTCATATGCCTACTTAACTAGTAATTCTAAGTAAACATTCAACAGAAATCTCCTCAAAACAATAATTTAAAAATCAGTCTTAATGTCTCTTAACTTTATACACCATAAAGTAAGTACTCATTACTCCTATTATATATTTATAATAAAGTCAGAAGATGCACATATCGTGGTGTAATAAGTATTTATTTGCAATGACAATCATCTCCTCATAACAATGTTACTTAGCAACCGAATGTCACTTTTATGACAAATCCATACTGACACAACGCCGCACGGCCTGTCTACTCTCCATCCGTCTTACGAATTTTCGATCTACTCTTTGGTGGTTATGGGCGCCTGGTACTTCAAATAGAAGTTTTGCATCACTTCGCTTTTATTTTACATGAATTTTATTCACCACGCTGCCATTTTAGGATGAAATATTCCGTGTGATTACTCTTCGGTCCTTATGGGCGCCTGGTACTTCAAATAGAAGTTTTGCATCACTCGCTTTTATTTCCATGAAATTCTACTCCGCCATTAGATATTCCGTGTGACTTCTCTTTGGTGTTTCTGGGCGCCTATAACTTCGACGAGCATGGCGAATCAATCTTACTAATCTGTCGCGAGTTTAACATTTTTTCCCCATAAAAAAAGTGTAGTCAGAAGTTTTCACTTCAAAAATACTTGACCGTAATACTAAATAAAATAAAATCCTGAGTTATAACTTGATTTTTCTGTTAACTGTACATTAAAGGAAATTAGGTATATGGTCCCAGTCGACCGATTCAAAAATGTTATCAGGTAACTGGGACCGCGGTCCCAGTTTTATTTGGTCCCAGTCGCCTGAATCCTCATTCGATTACGTCTCGCCTCCGATAAACTTTGACTCTGCTATCTGCCCTAAATATCTACGTTACTTTAAGTCAACCCCACGTGATATCAACCGTCTGTTTGTCGCTCAATCACGGATGTTATGTTACTGACTTACTGACTATTTTAATTATTAATACACAATCAAATAATAATGCTTGATCATTTGGCATACCGGAACCCAGCCCACCTGATGGTAGGCGGCCACTGCGGGTTTTTCCATTAAGGGTTACTTTACTAGCATGAGTCGCTCAATGTGCTGTGGGCTCAATTATTGATCATTGAGGCTCATTTCAAGTGTCCTGGCTCCCAATGGTATATTGCCGAAAAACAATACCCATTTATTTACAGGCAAATGAATCGTGAATGAACTGAATAAATTCGCCAGTATCATAAGTATCTTGACTGTTACTGAGTATTTCCGAACAGAAATTCCCAATCACAAGTGGTCGACACGGGATTTGAACCCGACAGAATCTACACGTACAAAATACTAGCCCCTGCGTTACGCCGGGGATGGGCTGGTCAATAGCCACAAGGCACCGGCTCGTCCCAATCGGATGAGAAGGGGAAACCGAGGGAGTTTAGTGGGTTGTGGACGCCTTAGTCTCGAGTCCCACACACGGCCGCAGGCCTAGCTAGCCTGCGGTTATGGCGCATAAACGCATTCTCCTCCGAAAAAAAAGCCCCT
The DNA here is from genome assembly GCA_949319885.1 of Mecyna flavalis. Classification (NCBI taxonomy): domain Eukaryota; kingdom Metazoa; phylum Arthropoda; class Insecta; order Lepidoptera; family Crambidae; genus Mecyna; species Mecyna flavalis. The sequence goes on from OX439426.1 coordinate 18,764,424, forward strand.
GCGTTACGCGGTCTTGTGTATTAGGAATACCGATGTAACTAAAAGTTTGTTGGTCTTATTGTTGAGGGTCCATAAAGATATTTTGATTCTAGTCAGTAATAATACAGCTCGAAATGTGACCTAAAACTGAACTATGTTACCGTAATAGACTCTAAGAAACTTAATATTAGCAAGAAAACTAATTCAAGACTTTAAGCAACTCCTTTTAAGAGATATCAGCTGCAATTATAACGAGCAACAACTAATATTATCCAAACTTTGTTCGAAACTTAGTTCCCATTGATTTCCAATACCTAAGACATTTGCAGTTTAAACGACCTGTAAGGTTAAGATAACAGACCTGCAAACAATAGAATTTAGGTATTAGCCTCTATTTAAATACAGGTTGTTGTTGTTATTTAGATAGAGAGAGAGTAACCAAGTAATTCACGACGGAATTATCTCTGAAGTATACAACCTATATAATTTACTTAGGGGCAATCTCTCTACTGATAGATACATTTGAAAGCACCAAAACTCGACTTGTGCGAGCGTTGGTATTCCCGATTTCCTCTACGCCGCAGAGACGTGGACGCTGCGAGAGAGTGAGAAAAATAGTATAGATGCTCTGGAGATGTGGTGTTGGAGGAGAATGCTTGAAATATCGTAGACAGAGGTACCAACCAAGAAGAGAGATCAGGCGCAGGACTAAGGGGTGTTTTACACTGCCAATTTGCAGACCGGAGTCTGGTATTCTGAACAGAAAAACTCAATCACAATTTTTTGGTCCGACCCGGGATTTGAACCCAGGCCCACTAGCCATTGCACCACGAAGGTAGTCGATAACAATAACACGACTATGTAGCACTAGAACAGCAGCAACTCGCAGTGCAGCGAGCTCATTATCATAGCCTGGACAGGCTCCCTCACAGAATTAGCATATTCTTTCGTCTGTCCCTCGGTTTATTTTCCGTCCAATCTTTTGTTTCAGCTTTTTTCTGCAATTACTCTTTAGGTACGTAAGTAGTTAGACGCGTTTTAAGTTACGAGAGCCCGCGGCGTTTTTATGTGCAAATTATATCCACTTTTAAAGTAAAAGGTATAGTGACAACCAGTTTTACAATTGTTTGATCATTTTATCAGTCACATAATCTTTGATGCTTTGATTGTTTTTTTTTTCGAGAAGAAGACAGCCTTGTTCATTATTACCTGGACTTATCTGTCAGTAGAGTTCCTCTGAATGAGATCGACTGTGCTCAGGGATCGTCTTGTAGTGCACGCACGGTTGACGCACGGTTGGGCTACTATGCTTGTATAGCATAAACCTTGGTTTCTATAAAACTTTTATGATATATCGGGCAGACGAGCATGCGGCAAACCTGATGGAAAGTGACTACAAATCAGGTAGAATCACAAATGCGCTGCCGACCTTTAAGAAATGAATTTAAGTACTCTTTTTTTGAACGCTTGTAAGTCGTGTCGGTTCGCATGGCTACTTTTATAACCCGCTGCCACCTCATTCCTCACACCACGCCCCAAAACGGAGGGTCCATAGATTTATGCGGCCCGTAACCCTGCAGATGTTGCCGCTACGACCTGGGACGGAACGCTAAGTGTTATGGCTATTCATTTCCTCCGAGTGCTCAATATCTGCGCACGAGATTCTGCGTGGCACATTTGCGCACATTCACATGCAAGGGAGGAACTATCATTTATTCTACGAGGCAGTTTAGGGTTAGCCGATTCCGTATTCAGTGGGCGGACATCTTTGCTTCTTAATGACGGGTCATCCTGAATTCTTTAATAAGTTAATATATCGGCCTATTAAAGTGACCTGCAGAAATGCAGAGACCTTTATTATGGAAATCAAAGTTATTGTTAAAGTGTTTTATAAAAAAAATTTTTGCTACTGTCTTTTATATTTATTTTAAAGGTCGGAGATAGTATTTTCAATATAAATGTTCAGTTTATTTTACTGACAAGTTTATATCCATGTTGAACTTGTTGAAAATTCCTACGAATAAAAGAAAGTAGTAACTAAAAATAGCTGGACAATTTATTTCTTAGTTTTACATTTGTCTTGAATATTTAATTACTAATTGAAATTGTAAAAATATTGGTATTTTAGCTTACTTTATGACACATATTGTGTAGAGACCTTGCTCTAAACGCTACTGCATCGCATCACTGCTAGAGACAGACCGAAGTCTAGTTTTTGGACGAAGCTGAAGGTAAGACGTTTATTAATAGTAGGTAGCTATGTAAAATGGCGCCACTTGGCCTTAAGTACTTATCACTTTGAAGGCAGGCAAAAAGAGAGTTCAAATTGCCATGACAACGGAGGCAACACTGAAAAGGGAAACACATGAGTCGGCCGAGAGTTCAACAATTCTCACTGGTTACACAAAGAAAGGATACTGCAATTCCATCAAATCAAACTTTGGTACGCGATGGAATCGCAGTATTCTCACCTGCAAATAAACAGCAAAACACAAACACGCCTAATCTTCGTGATCGAATTGTCACAACGGAAAAAGCTGATAGAAAAAGCTGACAGAAAAACGGAAAAAGAACGGAATTTATTAAATATAAATTCGCCAGCAGTCGTTCTTGTAGGAAATGTCAGCAAGGACTCATTTCCCGCTCCCCGTGCGTAAGCGCGTCCCGAAATGCGGTGACGACACGGGCGCCAGTAACTGCTGAATATCCGCTTTGTAAACAGATGTTTTGTGTTAATAACGTTGGATAAGACTTTAACTTTTAAAAGTCCGAGGAGTTACCAAATATTTATAAAAACAAAAATCAGTTTTCTCTGAACACTATTAACACAGCGCCATCCGGCCTTATACGCATAGCTTTTAACATGAGGGTAAATAGGGTACTTTTGATCCCGGAAGTGTGGGGGAAGGGGGGATATTTGAATGAAGAAATTAGTTATTATTATATTTATAATTACGCGCGGGTACTTTAGTATATATTCTGTGGCGCGGGTGAAACCGCAGGCGGAAGGCTATCCAATATAATTATGTCCTCTTAGCCGAGTTTCGGTTGTGGCGGGCTAACCAACTACGACCCCCAATAAAAGACCAGCATGGCAGCGAGAGAGGAAGTAGTGGGAGTTTTTAGTCGGTAGTTCCCCCTTCCCTATCCCGACTTGAGCGGGAACGGAAGGAGATAGTCCCACATACCCCTGGCCCGACCATCAACGGACGGGATATGCGTAATGCATTTCCGCCCACTATAAAAAAAGGATATATTATTCGGACCATGACTGAGTGTCATCATCATCTCAGCCGAAATATTGCTACTGCTGGGAATATCCTCCCCTAGGGACTTCCAAACCAATGGGGTCTGCGCCACCCGCATGTTTCACTAATGAAAAGTCGAGAAATTGCAAAATACTAAGTAAAGAAAAGCCGCTTCAATTCTCGCAGGACCATAGGTAGAGAAGATTACACCGAACCCGCCTGCGTATCTATACACGACTCAATCCGTCCACCGCTCACCTAATTAGTTAACCAGATAAAGTTCCGGGGATCCGCTTCCTCGGATCTCGAAGTTCCCGAAGGAGTTAACTCACCGTCGACCGTGATTAACCAAAAATAGTACAATGTCGCCTCGCATACTTAGCGATCGGTGTGTTCCACTTTTGCTGTGATAGAATAGAATAGGTATATTTTTATAGTCAACACAATCCATCAAAGTAAATAATATTAAAAAGTACAAATACAGGGTGTCTCAAAAATGACACGTCACAGTGACACTGGAGGTAGGTAGGCACAAAAGGCATCGAACAAGCCTAAATTATGATCTGAGTAAAAGTGCTCGATTTTCAAGGTATTGCCAATTTAAACTTTTTCTAAATTTTCACGTTGTAACTTAACTTTTATGTCCAGCTCCCAAACTTGAATAGTTTACCTACCAAAAAAATAATTAACTTACGATTGTATCAAAATATAGGTATTGACGCTTCCTATGATGATAATTATTTTGGGTTGATATTTTTAACTGATGAATGTGAACCAAATGGAACACAATAACGTTTACAACGTTTGCTCTGTTTGGGGATTAAATCAAAGATACTTACAATGAAACTGATCAGATTTCTCATCAATTTTGATACCGAACGATAGATGATAAAACAACTAGATGTTAAAACAACATGTGAATTGCATTCTATCCAAATGTGTTTTAAAACTTGGTCATCTTACTCCGTATGCAAACCATTTTGTGTTTACACGAAGACGCGACGCGGAATAACTTTTCCTATTTTCTTTGTTTTCTTCAAATACAACGTTGTTTATAGCGCTGAGAGAGAATATAAATTATGGGTTAGAAGCGCTTGAAAGGAATATTAGTATTAAGACTTTGCATTTTAGACGAACCGCCCTCGCAAGTTGACGCCTCGAGTGCATTATACATAATATGTTTTTTGGGTTTGTTATTTTAAACAATATTCAGCTAGGTTAAACCAGAAATCAGGTTTCAGGAAATGATATTTTATTGGAGGAATTGTAACAGTGCTTTGTCGTCATACGGGCTCATATTGCTTGATTTATTTGTACCATAAAGTTTTCAATTAGTATGGTAAGCGGTTACCCCAACATCAGGGGCACCAATCGCGTATTTCTGACTCATTTGTGAAAATTAGGCATTTATCACGCGACAAATTTGTTATTTAGTTACACAGGGTTAAAATTATGCCCATAAATGTAACACTCCAAGGTGAATCATTAAAATAAAGCCGTTATACTGACTTTATATTTACACATAGGTACTCGTAAATAACTACTTAACTATGTTCAAAACATTTTAAATAACTTTTGCTCGACTCAGAAATTGAATCCAAGTCTGGTGCCTAAAGCATGGTGCACTGGATCAACATCAACAAAAATATTACACGAAGAAATACAGATATTCAAATTTGTACTCATATCTATTCATGTACATGTGTGTCTGTGTATGCAAATAAAGAATTTATCTACCTATCTATTGCATTTCCCCTGATTTTTGACATCAGTTTAACACCTGCCAAGCCCGAGGCTCCGCAGAGGCACGGTAATGTTCAGAGGTCGGCTTAACAATATATGACGGGGATAATTAGGGACTCAGAACGAAATTAAAATTATAATTCACGCAAATACGCTTCGGGTGTTGGGTAAAACCGGGGTTACGAGGGGATTTTTTCCCTCTGTTTGTTTTTTTTTAGAGGAAATGTTTTGCTAATGGCTGTGTACGAAAATTCGAGGATGATAGCTGAATATGTAACTTTATCTGTTTTTGCGAGCTCAAAGGGATGTTTGGGGTACAATACAAACGAATTGTTTTCGTTATTTTGTTTTAAATGCTTGTACGTGATTTCGTGTAGTGGTTGCTATCTGGGCTTCTAATGATTGTTAAGCGGAAAAATGGAGACATTAATTTTGGCGACGAAATTATTTTGAAGATAGTGACATATTAAACAATAGATATGTCACCTTTAATTAATTTGTGTCGAAATCTATTCTAACTTAAAACTGACGTCTAAAGATATATCTTTCGCTGGTAAGAGCAACAGATGCGACACATCACGCTTTAGATTGTGATGGCTATAATTTTACTGATGGGTCAAAATGACATCTTCGGTACACGAAAAACTAGTATGATAACGAAGTTCAAGGGCGAGCACGAATGTATACAAATGCAAATTTTCAAGCCGCGTAAGAAAAGTAGCCAGTAAAAAAATTAGGTAATGAAATATCGGTCTGGATACTCATTGGGTGCATTTGACTTATGTGATACTCATCACATAAGTCAAATGCACCCGAAAACATAAATGAAATATCTTTATTATTAGTTCCATAAATAAATACAAAACATAACTCCCTTAACCCCCACACTCATAAGAAGGTGACAGTCACACCCTGCCCTGTTTATGACCTACCGTTGTAAGGAGGTTGAACCTCGCCCCTGTTTACTTACTGGCTGTATACTTTATGAATGTCATTGGCTATGAATACCGTATTCGTGTTTTACGATGGACCAGAGACGGACTGAGATGGCGGTACCTCTGATAGTCGAATGATAGGTTTAAATACTGCACAAGTAGCCAAATAATCTGCTTCTTTCAAAGGAAGATGTTTTTTTTATGCCTTTGGAAACTAAAGGAGTGCATCAGGTGCGGCTATTTTAGCTGGTTTTGATTGTTTCATATCAAATAAATTATAATAATAATAATATATCTCTGGACATTTTTCACACAGCGCCTTCAAGCCCCAAACTAAGCATTAGCTTGTGCTATGGGTGCCAGACAACGGATAAATAATACTTTTTTTTGTAAATACATAAATATATTATACATAGAAACACCTAGACCAATACAAACAGACATGTTCATGCACACAATTGTTTGTACCGTGCGGGGATCGAACCTGCGACCTCTGGTATAATAGTCGACTTCTCAACCATTACACCAAATGGCGCGTCAAATATCTCACCCTGAGTCACCCTAGTTGTATAAACACATTAGTACCAAAACGAAAGTGTCTCTTAATCTTTTTATATCTAATATCCCGAATATTATGTCAAAGTGTCATACTAGCGTCATATTATATTTTCATAATACAAATGCTTAAGCTATTTACTTTTGCATCAAATAATATTACGTGATGTTGTTAGCAAAAAAGATTTTAATCCTCTATTGTGTAGGGCTTAAAATCCTTTGCCAATACTTTGTTCAGCGTATAGTTATGGAAGTTACGAGTAACACAAGTTCATACATAAGTTAAGGAGTTAGACTTGGAACAAGTTTTCTTTCTCTGGCGTTGTTGGTCTCACAAGCTAGATATTTAAATCACGAGGTGCGGTGTAGTTCAAAAACAAGATTGGTAATTTCTGAAAAATAATTATTAATTTGGAAAACGTTAAAGTATTTTTTTATCCTACGGTATGCATCGATCGAAAATAACCGTCTAGGCTCTAACTAAGCATAGCTCATGTATTTTATTATAGGTCCTAGCTTAGGTTAGCTAGGTTCGGATATACTTTTGAGAGTTCCATATTTTGGTCGTGCATGGTAGAAAATTGCGTGAAAAGCGCACAGTTGTAGTCTGCATCAATGTGATGGGGATAAGTTTGTCCTGAAGTTGAAGAGAACAGTCGTACAGAAGTTGAGGTAATTGCTTTAAAAAATATATTAGCAAAAGCAGTTCCAATTTTTCAAATAAATCGCAGGGCATTTCCGTAGGTGGCTGGTGACGTCACCTAGTTTACGATCCAAGATTTATGGAAAAGAGACACATATAAGACGTTTACGCGCGGAAACGCTTCGGTCATAAATCAAAGTTGAGGCGGGATTGCGATATTTTTTAAATTACACACGTAAACATACTGGGTGGCTTTGATTTAAGGCAATATCAAGTAACACGAACAATTAAGTATACTTTGTGGTTTCTATAATTTTCTTAGTTTTTGACGATTCATTTGAGTGCATTTTTGTATGCCTACTTACAAGAAGAAATTGTTTGATTTTATTTTGATTTCCTTCGACTTTCAGTAACTTTTTTACTTACTTGAAGGGCCAATCATAAATGTCTGATGATATTTTATCTGTCTAATAATGTAGTGCGGTAGTAAATGACAAAATAGTCAACATCTAAAGTATGCTAGTTAAATTATCAGGAATATTAAAACATTTCACAATTTCTTGAAAACTTTATCAAGCTTTTGGTAATTTTATATGAAATTATTAATGGAATAGGCTGCGATGGCCGCTTACATTGAAATGGGCTGTATGCTTCTCTGTCAAATTATCAAGCATAAACAAATGATTTTACTCGTGTCAAACGTAATTGTTTATTATTATACGTCAACAACATCTCTGCGAAAGGAAAAACAATTTTTCTCGGAATAATAACAGCAAAAATAGTTTCATCTTATATTCCACCGCCTTTGTAGGGTGTGCCTTTTTCTATATACGGTAGGATATAATCAAGAAAAGTAAACAATTGATGCTTGTTTCTAATTTTCCTCATACGCCCCGTCTCGTGTGTAAACATTATTTCTGGTTATTAAATGACATTGTTTTCTGTTACAGGTAATAAGGATAAATAATTCTATCATACGTCCTCATTTATGACGTAATTTGGAGTTTAATGTCTTATGTCATCTTGGTGAGTATTTTTTTACGTGCCATGTTCCCATTGTATATTGTTGCATAATTAAGAAATGCGATTTTAATTTTTCATATCGACATTAAATAAGAGTCCCACATTTGCTTAGGCAAAAATTCACTATAGGCCTAGTTCTTTGGAAAGCAAAGCAGGGTTTGTGTCTGAGTTTTGGATACTCAATTCAAATTACTTTTTACTTTTCGATTGTTTAACGACAGTTCGAGTGATGCTCCTAACAAGTGTTTACCTGAGTGGGAAAATGTCAGTTATTTTTCTACGCCTGGATGATATGCAACTATTCACATACATGCTTGTAGTGCTTTCCTTTATTTGTTGGGAAAGAATTCTCTATCAACTTTTATTGGAAACAGAAGAATGTAAGTAATAACTTCTCTAAACTTTCTTCCCAAACCCTCGAAACTGAAATGACACTAAAATATCCATGACCTTTAGCTTTCCGTACGTATAAGTATAGGGTCGCAAGTTGCGGTGTTCGTACGCTTGTTAGCCGATATCTTGGAGCCCACGGGAATTGTTTTGCAAAACTCCATTATGTGTGTCCCAACGCAATAGTTTGGAAGTCGACCGCTCTGATACTACTTCGACTTCTGAGGGTTACCAAGTGTAGTTATCTTAATCGGGATTGATAATGTTGGTATCTTAATTGTTACTACCTCGATGGCACAGTAGGTTTACGCCACGGATACAGAAGTAAATGACACGTGTGATTTATCTGTGTTGGGAAATTCTCATTTACATGTATAGTGTCTGTGGTACTTATAGTAACGCGCCTAGAAAAGCATACGTAAAGCAATATTAATCTCGATGGTCTCGCTATTGTAACATTTTGGCTCTAACGTTAAATGAAATCCTCCATTATATTAAAATCCTCCATTATAGTGTCTCTGAATGGAATAGGTCATAGTGGCAGTTTAACATCAGGTGATATTATGGCTAGTCTGCCTAACTAATTTTGCATAAAAAAAGTCAAAATCGATCAAACTACTAAAAATACGTTTAGAAAAAAGCTGGGAATTGAAGCATGACAAACACTTTAATTTTATTTTGGTACCTATGTCATCAGATTTAATTTATTGCATAAGGCATTCTAGTATTAACACATGTCCCAAGAAACCCAAATATTAAAGTCGCCCTATTTTAGGTTGATCTTTGAGTGTTTGCAAGATAAAGTTTTGTCTCCGGATTATCATAGTTCGAACACACGGGTTGCGCCGGGGGATGGGCTAAAGTGGATTAAAATTTGGTTAACATACTAACTGTGCGGTCTCAGTGACGTGTTCCGTCATTATTAGGTAATGGTTGTGTAAATGGGCATATACCTTGGGCCTCTTGGAAGCGGGGCGGAAGGGGCGGGGTGTTTTGTATGAAAGCCCATAGAATCGTTCTCGAAAACAGCGGCGCGGCAGCGGGAGCGGGCAACGAGCGGTGCGCTCCTGTCAAGCGGTGACGCGGACGCCCTTGCGCATGTGTGCGGGCGATTGCTACCTCAGAGAAAATTTTTTCTTGTTCTGTGATTGCTAGTGTTGTGCAATAATTATGTTTTTTTTTCTCAACAACAGATTGAAAATTTTGACAAACAATAGTACCAAAAATCTTAATGAACGGTCTGTAAAACCTTAATGACACATCCTTATACCGCTGTGCGCCGTGCGATCTGCCCACTCGTTTCGAGAACGGGTTAGCGTCGCTCGCCCCGCTCCCGCCCCGCTTTCGCGAAATTAGAGACAGATGCCTCATGGATATTAGGCCGGTCACCAAGAATCGGTCACCGGCTCGTCCTCTTCGGGTGCAGAGGGAAACCGGGGGAGTTTAGTAGGAAATGGGACGTATTTTCCCGAATCCCACACGCAGGCTCGCGAGCTTGCGGCTAAGGAGCTTCAACGCATTCTCCTACGGAAAAAAGGTACTTAGAATAAGAAATGTATACGTGTCTGAATATAACTTGTGACCTGGTTCGGCTGTGGCGTGCTAAGTGCACGGCTGTAAAAGTACACTATAGTGTAAGTGCATAGTGTATCTGTATTGCACATGCCAGCAAAAGCAACGAACAAATTCTTAACACAAAGGCTTGTTAATGTGCATTATTCCATTCGCATATCTTATGCAACTGGCCCCGGATGTATGTTGCACACTGAATTAAGGCTTTATGTAGTAATGCTCAATTTATTAATTGAATGGCCGGATGGCGCATTAGTTAGTTTCCGGTATGAGAAGAGCGTCATAGGTTTGAATCCCACCCCCGTTCATTGATAAGAACTTGTCATCTAGTAAAAGATAATTACCAAAGTCATAGTAAAAAGAGAGTACACAGTAAGTTTTATTCGTACAAACGCATCGCGAGCGGCTTGTATGCGTGCACCTTAGTATCTATACTTCGCCGCACGCACACTCAAATACAATCTTGACCCGTGTCTCAGGGCAAAAAAAGAAGTTGTTGTTTCTACTATGTCAAAGTCCATTCCCAAACGTAATGAGTCGAAACTCGAACCTAATTCCTTCCAAGCCCTTTCAATAATTCCCTTTCTTCTCTATTGTGTTTATGTTTTATTTCCTAAACAAAGGTTTGCCCTCCATTCTCTGTTTAACTTTCCAAGATACAGTTTGACGGGATGCCTGTAAATCAATCGCTGACGTAAACGAAATTGCCTTTTTACGATCTACTTTCTCGCTCTGTGACCCCAGAAACACGGCGACATGAAATTGGACATATCCAATTTCTTGTCATAACCGCGTGTTTGTATAAATCATAGCTTTAATATTAAAAAAACATGAAAGTGTACTGATGTAAACATGTGATTTGAAAGTATTGGAATATTTTTGACAACCGATTCCGATCTCTGCAAGGTACAAATATGTATATGTGTGCATGACCATTGTACTAGTCTATATGTATAATTGGATTTATAAAAAGATAAGTTTATAAGGAACTTTTATCTGTCGTCTGTAACTGTAACATAGTACTAGCATTGCTTAATTTAAGGGTAGATAGCGCTGTGTGCATTTGCAAGAAAGTGCTGCCACAAATCTCCGAGCCTTTGATTTCAAGTACACTGGCTCAACATTGTTACTTCCAGAACACAGCTAAAGCTGTCATATCTGCAGATTGCACCTGAGGCTACCTAGTCAGTCGGACTCTAAAAGACTTATCAGCAACCAGACCCAAATGGGAAATCAAAACGACCTCCGGGCATTACCCAAACCGGCTTAGCTATTCACAATCCGACATGATTCGGAATTGAATCCAACGGAGCAACTGTATCAATGAACATGCAATCAATTAACTCGTTGTCGGTAACCCTTTATTTACCATCCATGTTTTTGTTCAACTCGCAACACAAAGGTTCGCCCCATTCACTTCCCAAGACACACTTTGACGGGACGCCTGTAAATCAATCCGCTGACGTGCCTGGAATTGCTTTTTTACGAGCCGCTTTCTGGGTCACAACACTATCCTAGTGTATTATGATATGTATCTTTATCTGTTTTCTAGCGCGTTTGTCGAGTCACTCGGTACAGAATGTAACATGAAGCATTGGAGAGAACTGAGCATTTGATAATAGTAGTTCCTTGCGGAATATGGCTTTAGTGGTTGTAGTCAATGACGTTCAATATACATACAACTAGACACCCAATCTCTAAGAAAAAATCATCAAAAAACGTCCGAGCGGCGTTGACACAGATGACATTAACACATTCGTTCAAATTAACACCTAATCTCGTGGCAGTTAGTGTTTAATGTCAATTGTATACAACTAAACGGAAACTCTGCCCAATAGTTGCGTGGGCAGACTTTTGCTTCGGACAGTATTTGAGCGTGAATGGGAGTCTAGTTGTATATTGAACGTCATTGGTTGTAGTACTTTAATATTCCAGAAAAAGTTTAACTTGTCCAAGTATCAAGCTGGCTTATATCCTACCTCGTCACTTTTTAGGTAAGTTCATTTCATTAAAATCAGAGGGTCGAAGATGCAAAGAGCCTACAGCATAGAGATCTAAAATAAAAGTTATCTGTAGCCTACAGTGTCATGTTATCCTTACTTGTTAAGTATTTCTTAATAGAGACTGAAGTGGTCGCTTACCATTATGAAAGCTGTGTGCCTGATATAGAATAAAATAAACGATGTCAGAAACGATACAACGCCAATTTGTTGAACGCAGCTAGTTCAAACGTTGTCATACTTTCCAATTTATCACGAATTCGGCATCAAAGAACAATCAAAGTTCGCAGTGCAAACCGAACAAAGTTTGAGCACCGGCGACTTGAATTTTCAATATCGCCCAACTTAAATATTGGGGCTTGCGATATTGGTATTGTTCTGAAGTTGTGATCAAAATGGACATCACAAATAATCCCGATTCGTGATAGCACAGCTTGCACCAGTTTGTACATTAAGGAGAAGGGTTATTGATCTTCAGATGTTATTCTCTCATTTCCTTCATTGGATGTTTTGTTGTTCTTTGGTTGTTGGTTACGAGTTCCTGAGATGAATGTGGCAGCTGTGTAGCGCTAACAGTGCTTTGATATCGTTATACATACATATATTAAACAATAATTCTAAGCGAAGTGCCTACTCGTATCTTTATCTAGGTCGTGATGGTCACTGAACATTAGGCGGGTGCATATGTATCTTTAAAACTGGTGAAAACCCCAAGTAAAACTACGCATAAACCGTTGTGGTCTCGGTTAGTCCACCTTAGGCAAAAACCCACCAGGCCAAAATAATATGACGAAACTGGTGATGGTCCCGTCAAAGCGGACATCGGCTTGTGAGAAACCGGCAAGCTTAATGCGACGAATGATGGAATATTGTTAAATAAAATGTCATTGATAATTTCGAACCTCGAAGCAGCAATTTCTAACAAATTCTGATAGGAAACGTTACGAGAAGCAAAGTGCAAATTGCAGCTGCGATCTGAAGCTAAGGCCGCTCAACACACGACTCCCAAGGGAGCGATTTCACCGCGTTACGAAAAAGCGGAAAAGTGGAGCTTGGATTCTCTTTAGCATGGTTAGATAAACCTTTAAGCGAATGCACTGAAACTTTCAAACTAGATCTTGTTGTTGTGAAATATTGTTGCTGCTTTAGAGGAGAATAATTTTTAAAGCGCTTTTGTTTATTTGTTTTTCTTTGCACTAAAGAAGGTACAGTTGAAAGAAGTAAAAGCTTTTAGCCTTTACAGTATATATTCTGTGCCTTTACTTTGATAACAATGATTATTATGGTGAAATTTATTGGCATTAGCCATCAGATTGGTTACCAGTACAAAGTATATACATGGATTGTGGTAACGAGTTTCTGAGGAGCAGCATCGGCAGTGTTGCTATGATATCAAACTAAACTATAATTCATAAAAGTTACAAAGGAGAAGGCAATGTATGGCGACCTATTAGTTTAATTCATTATGCACAGTAGATTTTAAAACTAGTATATTTTACATGATTAAAATACCTAATTTACATACATTGTAACCCTGCCGGTCAAATGATCAGCTTCATATACTTCTGACGGTACCACGGAATAGAAAAAGGACGGTACTATACACACATTTCCACAACGTTTGAACGAACGAGTTCTGTTATCAGCCAACATCGTAAATAAGTACTTCAAATCTCAACACAGGAACACCAATGCAAAGTGCAGCCGTACTCACCAGTTGTGCATCACAATAAACCCGCCCCACACACGACTCCCCGAGGAGCGATTGCGTCCAGAATTACACAACCTCCACTTTTTCACACTTGCTTGTAATGAGAAACAAACGAGAACGTATGGTTGTAATAAAATGTAATGCTAAGAACAAAAGTAATAAAGCTTAGAGAGTAAACGATGAGAATGAAAATATCTACGAATGGGGTTTCAGTGCACAAGCGTAATGGAATGAAACACGGAAAGTGATAATTTTGTGTTAAGCTTGAAATTACTAATCCGCATTTGGCAAGTGAGTGTGGGAGTTAAGCCATCCAAATTGTATTTTAAAGAGGATTTGAGTTCAGTTTAGTTAAAAAGTCACTTACATCTTACCTGATCCCTAAGGAAGTCACGTGAAGTTTTAGAGGCAAATATTGTGTCACAAATAGATGTTTAGAACAAACACTATTTATCCCATGACTTTGTGTCCTAGTTGTAATTTGAACACACGCTCTTGATCAATTGGTTTTCTCTTTTCTCAGTATGCCATACACTATAAATAAATATGTGTTAGTTTTTTATATCACTTCAGTTGGCAGACCGTCACGTGGCAAACCTAATGGTAAGCGGATGAAAGTCTAGTTACTCCATTTATCATATTTTCTAACAGTATTACAAGTAAAATAGCCATACTTGTTTATCTTTCACAAAGCTAATCCCAAGCCAACGGCAAATAACAAATAAATTTCAATGCCTAATAAATGACCAGCTCGGCAATGAATTATCTGGTCCGCATATCAATCACGAGCGGTCCGGCGGCCGTGACAGCCGACGACCTTTTGAGCGATATCGGATACGGCGGCCGCGAGCTGCCCTCACCCCCTCCACTCGCCTCGGATATTACGATATCGGAGTCATAAACTCGCCGTATACAGCGGCACAACAGATGCTGCAGAAGATCGGACGTTTATGAATAATGAGGTTAAAGTTACGCTGTTGTAGATACTATAGAGGTCTTATGAGAATGCGATAAGGTTGATTTTTAAATGGGTTTTTAAGCCATTTACTGCGAAGTCTTCCTAATTTTTGTTGATCCATCAAAATCTAAGAACGGAATTGCTCTAATAGTTTTAGCTTCGTGTCCTAATCACACGATAGATTGATTGAGAGTGATAATTTAAAGCAATTCGTCTGTTTCCTTAATTTAAATCAAAATGCGTGTACAAACACAAGCATTAAATATCGCCCATGACCTTTAAAGTAGGCATCGTTTTAATCTTAAATTAAATTAGGATCTGCCCTTTTGAACTTGAATCCAGGACTTAATGTTTTGGGAAAGGAAAAGTAATTTCATTAAATTGAGAGTGGATTGTTTTTTTTTTTTCAACGCTACGAAATTTCTCGAGGTCGTAGAACACAACGATATAATTATGTCAAACGATCCACAATAACAAAGCTAGTCAATTTGACTGGCCCGATGGCGCATTTGGTAGCGACCCTGCCCTGTGCGCCAGGGGCCGTGGGTTCGAATCCCACCCAGGACAAACACTTATGTGATGAACATTTGTGTTTGTTCTGTGTCTGGATGTTTATTTGTATTTAAGTATTTATTTGTGGTACCTTCGTCGATTCTGACATCCATAACACAAGTGCTTACGCTACTTACTTTGGGGACAATGTATGTGATGTTGACCAATTTTGACTGATAGACAGTAGTGTTGCCCAAATGCAAGAACAAGACGAGACTTAGCCAGTCTTGGTCTTGGTCTTGCGCCAATACACCTGGTCTTGGTCTTGGTCTTGGTCTTGCGCCAATACACCTGGTCTTGGTCTTGGTCTTGGTCTTGCGCTCCCAGTCTTGGTCTTGGTCTTGGTCTTGCAGCAAGAGTCTTGCAAGTCTTGCAAGTCTTGCAATTACCTATTAGTCTATTACTATTTATTAAAGTTTACTTTAAATCTTAGAAAAACGTATTAGAATTGGAACATTGTGAGCTTGAATTAACATAGCCATAGTAAAGATCAAGCAGATTAATAAATAACTGAAGATTTGATAAGAAATTCGAAAAATCAACTGACCTATTTGTCGTTTTCCATGGAAGTAACTGTTTCTTAATAAACACGTGCGCGTGTATCATAACCATGTACTTCCGAAAAGCGGCAAATTTCTTTGAGAAGTAAGTACAAAACCTTTGATGCCGCATTATCAAAGTGCCGATGGTTAAAACATAACTATGCATGCACTCAGTTTGATTTTAATAGATATTTTTTTATTCGCTATGTTTATGGTATTAGTCGTAATGCGCATAGGTCCAGTTTTTCATATTCTTTGATACAGTTTTTTGCGTCTCATAGAATTCCTAAGCGTACCTACCTATACACCGAACTGTTACACCTAACTACTCAGTGAAATAGCGCTAAGTCCTAGCTGCAAGACGCAAGAGTCTTGCAGGCTATGTCTTGTTCTTGCTCAAGTCTTGCACGGTGAGTCTTGGTCTTGGTCTTGCTAAAAATACGCGGTCTTGTTCTTGGTCTTGGTCTTGCAAAAACGCAAGAACAAGACCAAGACTGCAAGACCAAGACTCAATTTGGGCAACACTAATAGACAGGAACAGTCTGCCAGTATGGCTCTATCACACTATCCGATAAAAATTCTGAATACAAGCCAGGAATATATCGGTTTTCAGTTTCTTCTTCGAAGTATATCTGTTGCGCCTAGATTGGAAATAATCTGTATTGTGGAATGATTATGGGAACTAATAATTGTTATGTGCTGATCACAAAACAAAATTATTATGATTCGGAAAATCATCTGAATTTTATTGACGATATATTTGTTTATTTGGCATGTGGATATCAGAATGGAAACGTGTTCGATAGGGCATATCATTTTATTGTATTCATTTATGACTGTATTGAGTGAAACTAATAAAATTTATTATGATATTGAGGCATAAACTGAGTTAACGACAGACACTGTATCATCCAGATGTTCTGTGTCTCTTCTGTCTCAACATTTTTGAAAAGGTAATTTTTTTTTCAAGCTCGAAAATATTCCCTTTAGCAGCTTTAAACATGTAATTCTATTCTGAAGATGCCTTTTTTGACCTAACATGCCATTTAATGCTATTGCGTAATGCGTCGGTATTTTTCGCTCTAGTCATTAGTGAAAGATGCCAATGTACGATCATTAAAATAAAAACCCTCGCCATACTGCGGAAAAATATTGGAACTAATTTCTTCAAATGGCAACAATCAAATAAAAAAACAATTAGATGTAATTCATTATTGCAGTCTGTCAAAGTGTGATGTCAATTGTCAACCGTGCCTTGTTATTTCTTGGATATTGTGAGTTATTTTTGAGTATAACCATAGCAACCAAGTGTCGCTATGACCATAGCTAATGTGGCGCCTCCAGAGCAGGTTCTTTATTTTCTTGGTTAGGCTTTAAGTCAGATGTAAGTTCGGATCAGATTTTGATACAAATTATTATGAATGTAACAAATCTATTATATTACTTAACGGAGTATCACATAAGTACCGTGCGGTAGGAGAGCGCTGCGGCTGGTGTGATGTTTTGTTACGTCAAATGCTGCAAAACTTCAATAGGGTTGTCGAAATCTCTGATCATAACGAGTTTAATAACTTTATCTGTCACATACCACAACACACTGTAGAATCATTTATTTTCCGTGAATGGTACATACTCTTTTGAAGATAAACAATGGAAGGTAAAAAATGTTGAAAAACACATTTTCATCGACTTAGTTGAAGAAGAGGAGAAAACAAAACAAACCGAACGATCCTTGGAGACGTAAAAAGCTTGTTAACATTCATAACACGTCGCAGACATTCATGAGATGTAATTGGAGGCATATCCCTCCATTATGTGTTCCGATTTTATGCCCATTGTTGTTCAGACGACGTTATAGATACGTGGAGTATTGCCCTCGGAATTGCTAGTTTTGTCATAAATTTTATGTAGGAAATTATACTATTCGCAAAGTTTATGTTTTAGGGTTCCACGGATTAAAAAATACAGAACTTTTGCCTTAGCAGCTATGTTATCGTGTTCCGATAGTATTAATATGGGGCGTCTGACTACGACCTATTAATGTCCCACTGCGGAGCAAAAGCTTCCATCATTGGTTTTAAGTTATAACATTGACTGTTGTGTGCGAAAAAAACGACTAAAATTTTTGCTTTACTCGGATATTGAACAAATACAAGTCAGTTATAATATTTAAAAAAAAATATGGATATATTAAAAAGTTATACAGTCCCAAAATGATCTGAGCGTTCAAACCTACCAAAAATATCTGAACGTTTGACAAAATTCACTCTTAGCACAATACTTTTAGGTGTAAATATAGTTTGTTGTAATTTATTCTCAAACAACAAATGAAAATGCACCTTTACGTCTTAAGGTAAGGTTGATTTTTCTCAAATGTTCAGATATTTCTGTTGATTATGAACGCTCAGATCATTTTGACCCTGACTGTACTACCTAATCAATATTTTATCACAATATATTAACTTTGTAAAGAACCTTCTGTTCGAGAGTCCGACCCACGCTTTGTCGATTTGGTCGTTTATAGCGATCAGGTATTTTTGTACAAAGAATTTTACGGCTAAAGTTCATTGCTGATTCCGACAATGAAAGTGAAAGGATTCGCGATGACCCAACCAGTATACATAAACATTACACGTGAATGTATGCGTTTGTTTTCTTTGTACAATGTATGAGTTTTACAATAACTTATTTTAGTATGTTCAAAATATTACTAACTATTCATAAAGCTTCGAAATACCATAATGAAAAACAATATGCAACTTGCTGCCGATTCTTGTTAGTTTCATTATCTAATTATTTTCATAAGATTATTGAGCTTTAAATATCTTCTACAGATCGTAGCTTTTTTTTATGTTATTCTGACACCCGATGAGAAGCAGCCACTGCTACCTTTTTCATTCAGGGATTTTAATCTGAAAGTATCGCCTAATATTCTTCTACATAGAAGATTCCTCTTATCTTTCAGCCTTTAATTTAAAGTTTGTAAGCTCCCACATAAATATTAATATTAAAAACATGACTCAGACCCATGTCTCATTCTGTGACTTAACTCCCCAAGGATTGCACTTGCAAACTTTATCCAAAAATTGACGCGGTATATTTTGTTCATACGACGGCACTAAAATTCAAGATCAATTTGCGAGACCATCATGTACAGAATATTCTACAGTAGCCTCCGTGTCGCCATGTGTCCGTCCTGCTCAAATGCTCTGAGGAAAATGAAAGAGAAATCACGCCTTTGTAACTTTAGTCATAAACTTAAAGGATGGATTTTTAACAAGACGTGGTTACGCAACAGTAGCATTATAAAAAGGCTCGAACATCAGAGCAGCTTAAAGTATGGCAGCACATTGAGCGACGCGTCTGCTTGATCAATAGCACAAGACAAGCAAGCGTAACTCCAGAGTCCAGGTTCAGATGTAGAAATTGGTGCCTTATCTGGTTAAGTATCACTCAATGGAATGGGCCGCAGTAGTCGCTTACCATCAGGGAGGTAGCGTGATTGAGCACTGATCTATTGTTAAAATGTTTTTATCTACATCCATACCCTAATATGTCTATTTTATAGTCAGGATCGATGAGCAAACGCCCCACATTTAGATAATAATATGAGTATCTGTGGCTGCATCTTAATGTTTACATTTTAACATCGGTACCGATACCTTAATTACGTTCAAATTTCGAACGTCTTCTTAAAATGTATTTTATTCAAATTGACCTACAAATTATGACATGATTTTGTACTAAGTACTAACTTTGCTCATCGATCCTGACTATAAAATAGACATATTATCGTATGAATGAAGATAAAGTTATATATGTGACTGTACATAATTAGGCATTAAAATACTCATGTGATCCTTTTATGAAACTCACTTCGTTCGTTTCATAAAACCGCATTCGTATTTTAATGACCCTCATTATGCAACAGCCACATAAATAACTATTGATTATAAATCACCCACGCCATTGCCTGTAAAATACTTAGTTTATTCCCAGCCAGAAAATAAAATCAATAAGTAAGACTTACGAAACTAAAAAGTTATAAGCTTCAAATAATTTTCAATACAAGAGATCTGATGTTTCATTGTTTTCGAGCGTTTTTTCTTAATAAGGTATTCCTGAACTGTGATTCAGGACTTAATGTTTCGAGTTCTGTCGTCAGACCTCCAGACCTCTTAACAAGGGAACCAGACCAATTGCTACATAGAGGTCATCGTAATTTATTTTGCAGGTTTCCTCGAGATTTTTCGTTAGTTCCTTCACCGCCATGCCAATGGAAAATACGCATAAAAATAATTGGTACGCGCAAAGATTCAAACCAGCGACCTCATGCATGTAAACCACTCTGCTACCAGTTAAACTCTCTAATTTGTCTGGCTATATGAACTTACTAAGTATAGTATACGCTTCTCGACCAAAGTAGGTACTTGGTCGAAATAGTGGAACAATCACAAGTGTTCCAAGGAATTGTTCCGAACTCATTAGTGGAGTTGTCCAGTACAGGGCTGTCAACGTTTCGATGTCAGTTTTGCTTTAAACTGGCGAAAAACACGTCACTCAATTTATAAATTATCAGAACCTATGCTCAGCTTGATCCTCATTTTATTCTGAACTTCGGCATACTAGACTCTGAAGTATTGTAGTAGAAGTACAGTAAGTCGACCTTCATCGGGTTGATAATATAATGAAACTTATTTTATTATGAATTTAGCATATTAGAAAAAATATTAAAAATGGGTAGCCTAAAAAAATCCTTTTTTTTATGATTTTAAACAAATTTTTGCAATAATAAGATAATAAGAAAATTATTACGTATAGAATGTGCAGCCGTTGGGTTTTCTATTAATTACGTGGGCGGACTACTGGGTTGTCAGTATGTTAAATTATAAATATGATGTAACTTAAAGAGTTTTTGGCCCGGAAAACATAATGGGTAGTTTGAAACAGACACGGCTTCGGACGAATGTCCCAAAAGGTATCGCACGGAATTGTAGGTTTTTTTTCTTAGTAAATAAATAGATCACACCAACTCCACTGGACCATAGTCAGGGTCTCGAAGAAGACCTGCGTGATGGTTGTTAGGAGCAAGTACAAGTGGGCCAAGTCATCCATACCTGAAGCATATTATTATTACAATAAATATCCCAGAAAATGAGGTCCTACATTATCGTAATAAAGTCTCTGTAGAAACTCAATTCCAAGTAAACTTGGCTAACTAGCTAGAACATAATATTGTTTGCCAACCCTATTGGATCATAGTCTGGGCCTCGGAGGGGCCCTCTGTGATGGACGAGCGCTCGTTTGGGCCCTTTGCTAATGGGCCGAGTGTCTTATACCTAGGCCCGTTACAAATGCGCACCAATTGAATGTTGAACTGACCTTTATTGTTGTGTTAGGGAACTTGGCGGACTCATTCCGCGGAGTTACATTGTATGGAGTTCCTTAGAACTTGAGACGTTATTAACAAAGCGCCGATACCCAAACTAAGCATAGTATAATGGGTGCCAGACAACAAATTACATTACTTACATTTTTCTTACCTTTTAGGCAGAAACCAACACAACCTGATTGACTGGTATCCTAGCGTAATTCCAAACTTCCCTAAAACTTCATACCAAACCTAACCCTTTCTTTGTCGGGGATATAAACCTTTGTACTCATATACAAAGACGTCAACACGTCAAACATCAGACATTCCAACACCGAAAGAATACTGAGATTCCGCACGCAAAGAATCTCGTCAAAACAATAAAGGTGGGGGACAAAGGGTGCCTGAGGGTTTCTCAGGACGTGCAGTGTGTACTAACTGGGGGGCACTATGTACTCAGTTCGGGCAACTGTCCATTCGACTATAAACCTTATGGTATTGACTTATGAGAGTCTATTTGGTGACTCTTTGCAGTGGATGCATCGTCGGTTCCATCTTCGCTATCAGATCTTTAAAGGATTCAGTTGCACATTTTCATTTCAGTTGCAATTCCCCTGCTACTGCAGATATCTATAAGTCGACTATCTCCGCACTTTAAAGCGACGGCCACGCCATGTGTCTTGCTTGGGTTAACTTCCCCGGTACTGACCAAAAAAAAATTTTTGTAATCAGAAAATACTCGTTGGCGGCGTTAAACACCCGTGTGCCTCGGAAAGCACGTAAAGCTGTTTGTCTGCGCCCGATCTCTTCGGTCGTGTCGACTGCTGTCCTGTTAAGAGAGTGCAATAGTGAGTGCACTATAACATATCCTGCGTAGTTGGTTGATCGACTTGATCGTAAGGATTGCCCGATGTAGCCGAAACTCTGATAGGAGGATATCATTAATAACGCATTTTTCGATCATTATGTTCAAATGCTTAATCTAAAAATCCTGTTGTATAGAAATTAAGCCATGAATCAAAGAGAAAACAGTTTCAACATGTTCACATGCTTAATCTAAAAATCCTTTTGTATAGAAATTAAGAGAAAACATTTTCGATATGATATGTAATTAATGCGTCCAGCAATCAATGGTATGAACAAAAGGCAAGAAACCGGAAAATTGGGCGGAAAAATATTGATAATAGGAAAAAGAACAATGTCCAATACATTGAGCGGAGTGCGGAGGGCGGTTCTGTCAGACGCACGCGCCCATTACGCTGCCTTATGCGATCTGACGCAAGTTACAAGCGGTAGCGATTTGTTTAAATTCTAAAATTGTTGACAGCCCATGGCGCGTTTGGTAGTGACCGTGCCCTAAGCGCCAGAAGTTGAGTTCGAATCCCACTCAGGACAAAATTCATATGATAAAAAATGTCTGTCCTGTGTTTGGACGTTTAAGTGTATTTAAGTATAATTATATTTGTGGTACTTTAATTGATTCTGATACTCATAACACTCGTGCTAAAGCTAGTTACTTTGGGATCAAAGTATGCGATGTTGTCCAATTTTTATTTATTTATGCGGGTAATACGTGTAAAAAAAAAAGATCGAAGATCTAAGGAGCTATGTTTCCTAGTAAAGTGTCCCTGAATGACCGCATATTATTTCTACACGCGCTGCGTGTCTCTATGCCAACTAAAGTGAAATAAATAAACTTATAGTTAACAGTCCTATTAGGGTCACGATCGAAAGAAGCGAGTTTTTGAAAATGAAAAATATTTTTTTGGTAATTTAATAACAATCGCTCTGTGCATTTGACTTGCACCCTCTAAGTGATGCTTTACTAATGACTGTGTGTCGAGATTTTTCCCCACTCATAAATATGCATTAACGATGAGTTTCCGGTACTAAGTATAATTTAAATTTTCAACCTTTTGCTACCTTCACTGTTGACGGTATCAGCATTATGCAAAAGACCGGTGCCTTTATCCACAATGTTTGTGTAGAATTAAACCAATGTTACAACCAAAATTAAAGCATGTTTAATGTTTTTATGTGGCCTATAGAGAATTTTATTCATTTGTATGACTGTTATTCGAGTGATCCTCTATTCTAGAATACATGACCAACCAAATGAAAAACACAAATAGATAGCACACGATGATTGTGTTTATGAGTTGATCTAATATTTAAACTAAACAAATGGATGAACTCGTGATGTATTTGCTTTAAGAATTTTGTAAACGATGTGGTTATTCTAAAAAGCTCCTCTAATTTTCAAACCTTTTGTTTCAAGTTTCAATCAGATTTCACGTGTCCCCCACACGTGTTTAAATTCATAGCTAATATGGCGGACTCGGAAAAAGACCTACCACTTACCAAATGGTAGGTAGGTACGTTAATGGTATTTTTTTCTCTCTCGCCACTTTTTTTTTGGTCAAACATAACTTTAATTTTTAAACGCTAACATCATGATATATTATAATAATTTAATAAAAAAAATAAACTCTTTTACGTACTCCAAAATAAACACAAGTCGTTTATTTTTGTCGCGACGATCATAAAATGTCTTTACGACAGTTTCTCTATCTAGCTTGATTTAAGATGTCTCAATAAAAACATTAAGTTTATTCTACCAGAAAGACATTTCGCAGATTTAATAAAAGAAACTAAGGGTTCACCGTAGTGTTGCAAAAAGATCGATTACTGTCGCCTCAATAACTCGAAAATCGAGAACTTATTGCTGGTATCGATAATTAGATTATTTCTACAATAGACTCCATTTTTTATTTATAATTAAAATAATATTCTTACACTTACAAGACAAGACTATCGATTCAATCGATATTATCGATGAGAATTGTAATTTGAAGGGAAAACATAACGCTGAGCCGTCACCAATGAGCTCTTGGGGACCGACAGATAAAACGAGAGGATGATCCTCTATTCTCTTTGTTGAATCAGACATTTTCTGTCCCTCCTGGGAACAACATTCAGGACCCCGGGTACAGCCATCGCTAAATATTGCACCATAGCCTTCCGTCCGCGGTTTCACCCGCGCGTAATTTCTTTTTGAAATATTCCCCTTCCCCTCACAATTCCAGGATCAAAAGTACCCTATGACACCCGTGGATAGTGTAGCTTTCCAACAGTGAAAGAATTATTCAAATCGGTTTAATAGTTTCGGAGCCTATTCAATACGAACAAACAATCAAATCTTTCTTCTTTATAATATTAGTGTAGATATAGGGATAGCAAACTACAGTCGCCTGCCAAGGACTCGAACACTGAACGGTAGGACGAATTCGTATTCGCAAACACACGCGTGTTACGGTCGCGTTATTTTTGTTTTAAATGGAAATGCAAGGGTCGGACAGACGCACAAAAGGCCCCACTGAAAGGGTGTTTTTGAAATAGTTTTATACGGCTCAGCTTAACGCGTTTATGAGAATGGAATATTTATACGAAGTTTTCAGGGTATATTCGACGGGAGTTTGAGGCCGTTTAAAAAGTGTGACTAGGGAATCCCCATTAAATTATTTTTTAATGGGGCTCAAGAGGACAAGTCACTTACTCGTAGATGGGAAGCAACATTATGGTCCAGAATTGAGATCAACATGCACAGTACTAGGTATGCTTCGAAAAAACATCTGACTACGAATCTACAAGTAAGGCCTACTGTCCACGGCGGCGTAGCTTCATAGACGCGTATTCGTCATTATACGCTTGGTGTACGCCTGCTTGCAGCTTACATACAAAACTATGTAACTCTGTCGACGTAGCGTCGTTTTGTATGTAAGCTGCGTACACCAAGCGTATAATGACGAATACGCGTCTACGAAGCTACGCCGCCGTGGACAGTAGGCCTAAGTAAACCTATTCGAAACATATTTCAAGCTCATCTCGTTTGTTAGATAATCGAAAAAAAATACTACACTTCCATTACATTTTATTTAAACAAATGTAATTCAAACAAAATTTAAGGATCTTTATTTTCCATTAACTCTAATTTAATCTTATCAAAATAAAGATCAAAAAAATCTTTTGTTATCTCAAAAAGGCCAGTTATTTACACTTGACCCCGTTTATTTCAATCCTATCCTCTTTCCGACCTCTTTGCCTCTTTGTTATTCTCTAAGCGCCTCTAAAGAATCGAGCCTTCGGCACGTGCCCCGTTAAATAAAGTAAGGACGCGTTAATTACTTGAAAAAATTAATTGCACACGAAACAATTTTCGGCCTACGAGCATTTTTGGGTATTCAAGCCTTGTAAGGTAGGTACTGTAGGTAGTTAGGTATAAATTATTAATTAATTATAGTCAAATTCGGAAGATATCCGAAATGCGACTTTAAGAGTATGATCTGTAAGGTTTGATTTGGTGACACTGGTATTTAATAATTTTTCATGATAATAAGATTCTTTAAAAGTATTGTGGTGAGGTTTGAAATTGGAACATCAGATACATTGTGTTGTGCCAGATACTTTTAATTCTTTATTATTATTGTTAATGGCGGCTGCCCCCGCGGTTTCAACCGCGCGTAGGTAATTTCTTTTTTCAAATATCCCGGGGATCCATCTCACATGAATTTTTCAAATCGGTTCAGTAGTTTTGGAGTCTACTCAATACAAACAAACAAACAATCAATCAAATCTTTCCTCTCTTTAATATGTTTATAGATTATAGAAGAACTCCTTAAAAAGCTTGAGCGACTATGATTTTTTTAAATATTATCAATGGTAGAGAAACCATGAAACGAGGCTTGAATACTTTGAATTCGGGTTAAACAAGTAATACACACGATTTGACCGCCCCTCCTTGGAACAGTATCTAAAATAAATAAAGACTCCGTCCGGGGTCTTTATGGCCCCAGCGGCTTCCACGTGGTCGTGGGATCAAATTCCGTCATGTTTTGGTTTTTCCTGTAGTATTCACGTAGAAGCCAGTTAACGCAAAATTTGAGGCTCAAAGATCAGAGGAGCCATTTTTTGGATAAATACCCCGTAAATAAACGAGCCGCAGTGTCCGCTTACCACTGAAGTTAGGTATCATAAAGAAAACACGAACTAAGAAAAAGACAAAAAATCCCGGCTAAATGTATAGGTACTTTTTATTCCCATTTGAGGCACTCAAAGCCGCGAATGTAACTTCGGCTCGTACGGTATATTTCGTACTTTGACCTCGTTAACCTAATTTGTTATAATTAAAACCACGTACTCGTACCTACCCATCTCGAGCGAACTTGATTCTGTTGGGCTTCGTTCCAACCTTGTTCAAAACATCTGTAAGGCTTCTATGATTCTAGTTGAGCTAATATCAGTGTTGTGTAAATGTATGAACTACGGTACAATAGTTAGGTTCAGATTCACTTTAAATCAGTTCCTGTTATTTTCTGTATCAAACTACAATGCTGCGCTGCCTTGGTTTATTATTCATCACTGTTAGATACATTTCTGATAATTTATAACATCCAATAACAAAGGACTATGAAGATTTTTGTATGTAGGCTGGCTTACCTACTTGTCTCGTCATTTTATTTTTTAACAGCGTTCACTTAAATTTCTTTCAAAAATGGGTGCTTAGTATTAATACAAATATACAATGTGATTAGACGAAAACCCGTAAAGTGTCACATTTCCAAGATATATGCAACCAAAGTTTTACTTGACATTCATCACACGTAGCTCTAAAGTCTAAGGTATGAACGCGCCCTAGAACCCCCCACTTTTTGTCCCGTTTCCATTGATAAAAGATTTTTTTTTTTATTTTCTTGCAATGGTGCAATGGATTGGCGTCATTTTTGGTATGGACGTAGTTTGGGAGTGGAAGAGCGACATAAATAGGCCTCTTTTTATCTAGGACTAGCGGGCGCCCGCGGTTTTACCCGCGTGGTTCCCGTTCCCGTGGGAATATCGAGATATCCTTTCTTAGCGGATGCCTACGTCATAACATCTACCTGCATGCGAAATTTCAGCCCGATCCGTCCAGTGGTTTGGGCTGTGCGTTGATATCTATCTATGTCAGTCAGTCACCTTTGAGTTTTATATATCTAGGATAAATATCACATTCCTATGGGATGATGTCGTTTAGTCGACATGCATGAAACCGATATTATTCTATAAAACTAGCATATTTATTAATCTGCAAGAATCCAATAAAGCTGCTTGATAATAGATAACACCCGGATAATTTAACTCTATCTCCTATCCCGCTCATCAGCGTGGCATGTGAAAAAGACAGCACTACTGCAGTGCCGTAACATGAGGTACTTTACGATGGCTTAACGTTGTGCGTTTTGTTACAGGTAAATAAATGCTGGTATTATCTCTGGATACAATTGCCGCGGAACAGTTTGTATTGAGAATTGTTATTTTAGTGCTGTTTGATTATTCGCTCTCGGATGATATTGTTTTAATATATCTGCTATTTTGTAATTGGGTTACTAATTAGGGAATGATTGCTTGCTAATTTTTAAATTATAAGATCTTTTAAAGGGATATTTTTAAGTGTACATCAAAAAAATACTGAAATGTACATAAAAATAACTGATTGCACACCAAAGGTTATGTTAGGTTAGCAATTCAGTATTTTTTTGATGCACAATCAGTATTTTTTGATGTGCAGTTAAATACAACCCCTTTTTAAATGTCTTTTAGATAAGTATAAGTACACTATTAAAAAATACACTTTTGTTCCTTTATAACTCTTAAACCTGAATGAGAGTTCTCATGGCAAGACACGTCATGTAGGTACTTATATACCTATTTTCTTTTATTACTTAGTTGGCAGACATTTATAATATTATTTATTCTGAATTAAAATTAGTACGGTCTATTATGTACTCGTATTACACACAAAGTTCTGTTCTGAATTATGAATATTAATCAGCGCAAAATTCGAAATCCCAATTTTGTTTTAAAACAAATCTTCAACAAAAATTCTCTTTCAAATCGATGGTGGCCAGTGTTTTTTCTCTTCATTCTGACTGAACAGCATAAAATCTTCAAAATAATAAAGTGAATACCATTTTTAACTTTTACCTTTTTCAAAAAAAAATTCGGGCATGCAAAAATAGCAGTTTGAATTGTGCCGTGCGACGTTCCAACAATTCGAAATTAAATAAAGCTAGTACAGGCGTTCATTTCGGCAGTGGATGCGCGAGCCACGTGTGAATTCCTCTCTCCTGCACTCGCTTAAAATTTAATATTTTACAAATAAGCATTTTATTTTAGAACATTTTTTACTGTAATTTTTTTTTATTTTTAGTAATGGCATTGTGGACTAGATAATTAGAACAGTTTTAGCAGAACCGCATTATGACAATGAAAATCAGCAGTTTTCATACAACATACAGTCTACTTCTATAGACCTTTTGGCAAACTTCGTGTTCCGTCAATAGTCAGATTCATATTAATTTAAAAAAAAAAACTTTGAATTATTACAGATGATTTTGATAATAGATGGATATGGAAATAAAATTCGTTTACTTATATTCGAAATCGAATTTTAATTGATAATGAAAATAAAAAGATTGTCCAAAATTAGACGGTTCGTACCCTAAAAATATATAAAGAGTATTTTTGAAAAAGCTAAATGTGCAAGAACAAGCATATTTAACTATGCGGAAATGGTTCCTACAATTCTAAATTAAATAAAGCTAGTGCAGACGCGCGGTAATTTAAGCACAGTACTCGTAGATTTGTGAACGGTCCTGTACTAGCTAGAGTATTTAACTCTACCGTCCAAACGGTAGCATGTCTCAAGTATCTTTAAAATATTATTTTAATTAAAAACTAGAACAAAGGTTTATTAGTTCTTGAGCGCCACAACGGTCAGGCAATCCATACTCCATGGCAGGCATGCTTAATATTATAATGTGAGAGTAACTATATTTGTCTGTTTGTTTGTCACACTTTTATGCCTAAGCTACTAAACCGATTTTGATGAAATTTGGTACAGAAATAGACTAGTCCATTTTTCAATTTTAAAAGTAGCCTACTTCCTTTCCCGAGGTCTAAACCTCGGGAAAGGTACTTTTAGTCCCGGATTAAAAATCAGAACAATGGCAAAACAGTAAAAGAAGTATTTTGTGAGCCCATCTTTCACGTTTCTATGGTGATTTTTGGTGTAAAAATTGTTTGATAATTGAAAAGTGATAAACGGTAATCCACATCCAAGGCAAAGCCGCAGGCGGTGGAATGCTAGTAAAATATAACATAAAAGCAATACAGCAGACTCACAGTATATTCAAGGGGTGCACTTAACCCACGTGTTTATATTCCCACGGGACTTTATTCTTCTAGGAATACTGCGACACAAATGCACTAGTCATATTTAATAAGATTATTTTATGCTTTATATGACTGCATATTTTCCGCTGTACTAGCTTTTTAAGAACCCTTTTGTGGCATCAAAATATCTTAACTCGTAAATATACTAAAAATGCTAAATGATCTTAAGATAGGTCCCGGTATGACCCCTAAGCCGGATTTTTAATTAGATTTTTCTGGGAACTTTCGTTCTCCTACTGGATCTATTATACCACAGGAATGATATTATTAATTATGATATTATTTAATTGTTGATTATGATATTATTAACAAATGATTCTTAAAAAAACATCAAGCTAAAATGACAAATAGCTTATATCTAGAACATACCCATAGATTTATTTCATAACGTAAGCAAACGGCTGCTAGTATATCTGTTACATTAAATGACATAATTATTATATCAGTTTGCATTTTCACACTGTTCGCTTAGTACAGTCGCCCGTGAATTTAAACGGAGAGAACTTGTGGCTGAGCACATCGTGGAAGGAAGTTCACACGTGCGGTGTTCGCGCGCATCCGTCTAAATTAACGTGAGTGTGTTACTCGCTTTACTTCATTATGCGACACGAGTGCATTTAGCTGTGCACAATCTGTCACAAAACTGCGTTAATTTAAAAAAAAAATTTGTGTTACCAATTAAAGTTTTAATTACTACTAGCGGTCGCCTCCGCGGTTTCACCCGCGCGCAATTTCTTTTGTCAATTGTACCCTATGACACCCGGGAATAATGCAGCTTTCCAACAGTGAAATAATTTTTCAGATCGGTTCGGCCTAGATGGTACAGTTGGTATTAGCACAGGATATCAACTTAGAGCGGCGGCGGAGGAACGTTCAGCTAACGTCAACGTCAACGGTGTTGTACTCTCGGACCTAGTAAGGTTTACTGAGCACCCATCAACCCGCAGTGGACAATCGTGATGGGTGAAAATGTCTAAACCCCATGACAAACGATGTTAGTATAGTTTTATCTTATTCCGAAATTTAAGTAGCTTAAAAGCTTGTGTTATGGGTATCGAACATAATGAAGGCACGACAATTACATACACAAACCATACACACACACACACAGGACGCAGAACACAGACACAGGACGAACACAGGTGTTTTTATTTTTTAATGCAAGCTTATTTCATAACCTAATTAAGATTTTGCTTCGAACGATTTTCTGGATAACTGTTAAGGAGCTACTATTACATTGGTCCCTATTGTATAGTCTGCAGTTGTTAACTCAATATCGAGTAAGTAGAGAAGTTGCTGGCATGTCAATATTAACATAACAACAGATTTGCATTTCCACATTTACTTCCTATGACGCAGTCGCCCGCGAATTCAAACGCGGAGTTAACTCGTGAATGCTGGCGGAAGGAAGTTCACACGTGCGGTGTTCATGTGCATCCGTCCAAATTAACGCGAGTGTGTTACTCGCTTTACTTCATTATACACGAGACTAAGCATTTTGTCTTTACGTTAAATTTCACACAATCTGTGAAAACGCTGTAAAACTCAAACATCAATTATAATTTTCTCGCACATAAAATAATTTATTGTCCTATCAGCCAATTGACATTTTCAAAGCTGTAGGTCTCCTCAACAGTACTATTGTTTTTTTTGGACATTCCGACTTTGTTTAATTTTTTTAAACTGTTCATTTTATACATAATTAAATTGCAACAGTTGGCGTGACAAAGAAAAGGCCTATACTCTACAGTGCTTAGATAAATAGAGACTGCATGCGTGTTAAGATAAGCGTTTTGTATAAGCTAAAAGAATGCTTTTGAAACTATTTCGATTTGAAGACAAGCCCAATACTAATGGCCAGACACAGGCACTACGTCGACCGTCGATAAAAATTCATTAGCATGCATCGCTGAATCTACAATAAAATTACCCAGTGAAATATATAAAATAAAAGTAGCAGAAAAAAAAATAAACCCAAGAGCACAGTGGCGTTAATTCGAACGGATGCAGCTGAATGCAGCGCATGTGAACGCCTCCTTCCTGCATTTCGCGACGCTCTGTGATATGCGGGAAAAGTTAACTTCAGGCATTTAAATTTCGAACAGTGTATTGTGTGAACGAGACAGCGCTGCTAGAATGAAAAGCGGCTAATTCCACTTGGGAAGAACTATTTTGTTTCAATGTTTACTGCAAAAATCTTTGGTTTACTGTGTCGTATAATATTTTGACTCTGCGTTCTGCACCAGTGCCACCAGTAAACATCTCAAGATTGATTAAGTCGATTGTACAGTTTTTTCTACATTCATTAAAGGATAGAAAAGATTTTGGAGGTTCAGCAGATGAGCTGGTCAATAGCCACAAGGCTGGCACCGGCTCTTCCCAATGTACCTAAAGGGGAAACCGGGGAAGTTTAGTGGGTATTGGACGCTTTAGTCTCGAGTCCCACACACGGCCGCGGGTCTAGCTAGCCTGCGGTTATGGTGCATAAACGCATTCTCCAGGAAAAAAAAAGATGTCTTTCGGCTGAAATGATGACGATGAGAATGTACAAAGCGAATGAGGATCCTATTCGACGAGGATCCTTCCCCGGAGGATCCCGATTTGTTTTTACCTCTGTGAACTTAATCAATTTATTGTAGACACCAGCAGTGGGCGTTGGTTGATGATCATGATGATCATTTACAATTTCAAACTATACTTAACATTTGGAAAGGAGTATTGCCAAATCCGGTGAATGAGCCTACCGAAACCAACTCGCCACTTACTAACCAACGAGCCAATTGGTATAATGGTCGAGATGTCGGCTATCACACCAGAGATCGCTGGTTCGATACCCGCACGGTATAATTACATTAATTTGTGTGCATAAACATGTCTGTTTGTATCCGTCTAGTTGTTTCTGTAAAAAGGATATAAGTTATTCTTATCCGTTGTCTGATACCCAAAGCACAAGCTAATGCTTAGTTTGGGGCTAGATGGCGCTGTGTGAATATTGTCCAGAAGTATTTATTTATTTATCTTATTAAATCACCTTATTAATTTTCAAACCAACAGTCGCAGTAAAACATTTAGTGCTGAAAGAAAAAATACCCTCGACACCTATTTCTTTTAGAAAATCCTAAAAAACTTGAAGCACATCCATTGCCGCCATTCTAAATAAAACTCCCTAGCAGACGCGGTGAAAAAGAAAAAAGATCCGTCAATTGCAAGTAGGATTCCCGTCCGGCGGTTTTCTAGATTCAGATTTCTTTTAATTCTAAGGAATAACGTTTTTACTCTAAAGGCAGATAGACATTGTTCCTTCGCCTAAAAAAATCTTTTGAAATCGGACCCAGGCGTTTTTTAAGAGTCGTTATACATTTATGTTATAATGATGTTCTTAGTGAAATGTAATTTTGCAGTATATTTTTAATCGGCTCCATTCCCTAACAGCAAATCGAAACAAAGATAATGTCCTCCTAGCCAAGTTATGGCTATGGAGGATCTTTACGATAAACCAACTACGCATGATATACCTATTATAGTGCCCAAGTTAATGCGCAAGCTTAGGTGCACTCTCTATTCCCTTACTCTCATAATCGGTGGGATAGAAGTCAAACACGAGCAAGGAGAGATTAAGCCCAGGACCAACGACGTTTCGTGCTTTCCGAGGTTTTTATACACCGCCAATTTCCAAACTCCTGACTACGATTGAGTATTGAACAGAAAGACTCAATCGCAAAACTTAAACCACTAGACCAAGAAACCATTTTTTCTTTAGAGGAGAATGCATTTATGCACCTTAACCGCAGGCTAGCTACACCTGTGGCCGTGTGTGGGACTCGAGACTAAAGCGTCCACTACCCACTAAACTCCCCCGGTTTCTTCTTCACATCCGATTGGGAAGAGCCGGTGCCAGACTTGTGGTTATTGACCAGCCCTAGACCAAGGTACCAAAAGATAGGTAATCAAATGCGAAAATGTGCAGCAAAATAAAGCCATAATTTAGTTGTATTAGTCCGTTTAGTTCTACCGTTACGTAATACTTGAACGCCCCCTTTGGTAAATGTCGATAATGTCGAAAATCGCTTGCACCTGTTTTTTTAACTTCAGATCAATAAACAATGTTTTAACGACTTTAATTTGTTATAACGACATTCATTTGTTTAACGGACATTCATTTGTTTTCCAGAATTTGCACACATGTATTTGTGATCTTTAGTATCCATTTAGTCCTATTATTATTGTCCGTTCAGTACTGCTTGTACTATC
The DNA here is from genome assembly GCA_949319885.1 of Mecyna flavalis. Lineage (NCBI taxonomy): Eukaryota > Metazoa > Arthropoda > Insecta > Lepidoptera > Crambidae > Mecyna > Mecyna flavalis. Next base: position 18,798,168 of record OX439426.1, read on the forward strand.
CGTTTAGTCCTATTGAAGTTTGCTTTAAATTTAGTAGTACTAAAAGATTTTTTTTTTACGTTTTGTTCAATTAAATTTTACACAGCAGATAGTAGGACTAAAAGGATTATTTTCTCCGTTTATTCCTACTAGTAGGACTGAGCGGTAGAAATAAACGGACTACATCTTTAGTTGATGAAAGTCTTAACTCTCCTGAAAGTAACAGAAATATCTTCTACGAAATCAATTCGCAGTTGTCGCGACTGTTCCGCAAAACTAGATATTTATATACTTACTTTAATTTTCTTTTAGACCGAATTCACTGAGAATTTTTCACGGAGTGGAGGCGCCGTGCCGGGAATTTCATTATGGGGAAATTACATAGCCTTTGGAGCTGGTTAGAGTTTTTATGGAATTTGTTACCGGGAGGGACTTGGTTTGTTGAATTTCGTTCGTAACTGTTTTTAATGGGTAGTGGTGATATGAAAGCGAGTGAATTTAAATTGCAACAGTAAAGCTATGAAAGGTTAGTTTTTGAATACATTCCCTCAATTAATTGTACACATTAAACAAGTGCTGGTAGGAAAAAAGAACGTGCAAAAAGTACTAGCCCTAAACCTATTTGTGACTGTTAGTAGGGCTTCTGATACCCATAAAAGAGTATCAAAAACACACCCTACTAACAGTCACAAATAGGTTTTGCGTTTATCATTACAATATCCATTTGAATACTAATATGTCATATCGACGAGCCATTTGGTGTAATGGTCGAGAAGTCGGTTATTACACCAGAGGTCGCGGGTTCGATCTCCGCACGGTACAAACATTTGTGTGCATGAACATGTCTGTTTGTATCGGTCTGGGTGTTTCTATGTAGGTATAATATGTATGTATTTACAAAAAAAAAGTATTTAAGTAATGTTTATCCGTTGTCTGGCACCCATAGCACAAGCTAATGCTTAGTTTGGGGCCAGATGGCGCTGTGTGAAGAATGTCCAGAGATATTTATATAGTTGTCAATTTGAACAACAATTGCCCTTGGCGCATAGAGTACGGCCCTGACATATAAGTTAACAAACTAGACTCAGTTTTCGAAATGTTTTCCGACTTTTATAGATACGCGGCTTCCAGAAACATCAATATACCAAGACGATCCAAGTTCAATTCCCATTGCAGAGTCAACGTTATTCCGATCACGCAGGCTTGCAACTGTGAGCCTGACTGCGGGCTATATTTCACGGCCCGATCGCGTGATGGCGGGGTCCCAGGTTAATTTGCCTGATAAGAAGGGTCGCATATTAGGGAGACGGCGTTTTACTCCGGACGATTAGGAGAGATTCTCAAGCTATATTGACACTTATTGACTACCTGAGAACTGTTAACTCAAAACGCTATAAATATAAGTCAAGATTTGATAACCGTGTGTAATGGTTGAGGAGTCGACTTTTACACCAAGAGGTCGCGAGTGCGATCCCCGTACGGTACAAACACATTTCATCCGTTGTCTGATACCCAACTTTTATCAATCAATAAATAATTTTACAAATTATTGAATTTTTATTGAGTAACTCAACTTTAACTTTTATTTCATTTATATAAATGAAATCTATGAAGCTGATTTTTAACTTTAAATACTTTTGTAAGTTTAAACAAGTCAATAAAAAAAAAAACCGGCCAAGTGCGAGTCGGACTCGCCCATGAAGGGTTCCGTAGCAGCAAGTATCATCATAATATAAAAGTTCTTGTAGTTCTTTGTAAGTTTGATCGACGTTTTTATATTTGAGTTGATTGAATGAGAGGAAAATTGCGGTTTACGATTTATGACGTTTTAAAAAAAACTAATTACTTGATCTCGTTCAAACCAATTTTCAATGGAAGTTTGCATAATAATGTACATCATATATTTTTTTTAGTTTTATCGTTCTCTTATTTTAGAAGTTAGAGGGGGGGTGACCAACATTTTACCACTTTGGAAATGTCTCTCGCGCAAACTATTCCGTTTAGAAAAAAATGATATAGGAAACCTTATTATCATTTTTAAAGACCTATCTATAGATACCCCACACGTAAGGGTTTGAAGAAAAAAAACTTTTCGAGTTTCAGTTCTAAGTATGGGAAGCCCCAAAAATTTATAAACTAATTACTTGATCTCGTTCAAACCAATTTTCAATGGAAGTTTGCATAATAATGTACATCATATATTTTTTTTAGATTTATCGTTCTCTTATTTTAGAAGTTACAGGGGTTAAGTTACCAACATTTTACCACTTTGGAAGTGTCTCTCGCGCAAACTATTCAGTTTAGAAAAAAATGATCTATGAAACCTTATTATCATTTTTAAAGACCTATCCATAGATACCCCACACGTAAGGGTTGGATGAAAATTTTTTTTTTTATTTTCAGTTCTAAGTATGGAGAGCCCCCAAAATTTATAATTATTTTTCTATTTTTGTATGAAAATCTTAATGCGGTTCACAGAATACATCTACTTACTAATTTTCAACAGTATAGCTCTTATAGTTTCGGTAAAAAGTGGCTGTGACATACGGACGGACAGACAGACAGACAGACAGACATGACGAATCCATAAGGGTTCCGTTTTTTGCCATTTGGCTACGGAACCCTAAAAACATAATTCAACTAAAATTGTATAATCTCAGATAATCAAATTTCACATTATTGCTGTTATGAATAGCCGTAATAAATTATTCTTCTCGAGTCTTAACGGTTTATTTTGTTGCAGATATAAATAGGTATATGTACATATTTTGATAACATATTTGAGTTCACACGCGTAAAGCACAGTTTATCTAAATACCTAATTAATAGTATTTATTATCAACATCAAAGCAGTTCGCGACAACAGTCGTTAACTTCTGCGATTAAAAACAAATTAGTACAAACTGTAATGGCAAAGATCAGATTCATAATCTTGTTTTTGTGCTGAATTTAATCAAAACACAATGTAAAGTCTTGAAACTTTGCAAAAAGCGAGAAGCACATAATAATAATGCCTCCTATTCGATGTAGTCCGTTTAGTTATACCGCTCAGTCCTACTAGTAGGAATAAACGGAGAAAATAATCCTTTTAGTCCTACTATCTTCTGTGTGAAATTTAATCGAACAAAACGTACAAAAAAGTTCTTTTAGTACTACTAAATTTAAAGCAAACTTCAATAGGACTAAACGGATAGTACTAGTACTAAACAGTCAATAATAATAGGACTAAATTGATCACAAATACATGTGTGCAAATTCTGGAAAACAAATGAATGTCGGGAAAACAAATGAATGTCGTAAAAACAAATGAATGTCGTTAAAACAAATGAATGTCGTTAAAACAAATGAATGTCGTTAAAATTTGTTTTATCGATTTGAAGTAAAAAAAACAGGTCCAAGCGAATTTTAACCTTATCGACATTCAAAATTTTGTTGCTTTTTCGCAAACGCTTGTTGACTATCTTTGCTGGTTCATTAAAATCCGTTATTTTGGTAAATGTCGATAAGGTCTAAAATCGCTTGCACCTGTTTTTTTAACTTCAGATCAATAAACAATGTTTTAACGACATTCATTTGTTTTAACGACATTCATTTGTTATAACGACATTCATTTGTTTTCCCGACATTCATTTGTTTCCCCGATATTCATTTGTTTTCCAGAATTTGCACACATGTATTTGTGATCTTTAGTATCCATTTAGTCCTATTATTATTGTCCGTTTAGTACTGCTAGTACTATCCGTTTATTCCTATTGAAGTTTGCTTTGAATTTAGTAGTACTAAAAGAACTTTATTGTACGTTTTGTTCGATTAAATTTCACACAGCAGATAGTAGGACTAAAAGGATTATTTTCTCCGTTTATTCCTACTAGTAGGAATGAGCGGTATAACTAAACGGACTACATCTCCTATTCGAGTTTTAGCTACGACGGAAAATCTCATTGTACACAAATCGAAATATTATAGTGTACTTCAAGTGCAAGCACAAGTGAACTCTCTGACACGACCGAAAAGAGATCTGGCGAAGGATAAACGGCAAATACGCACGCAGGACGTAAAATCTGTATTTTTTTTAACAGAGTAAAAATCTTATGTCGTAATATTTCATTGACACATCCATCCACAATTTCTTATTTATCTTCCAGTATCGACACAAGCTTATGACATGAATCAAAGACACTCTTAACAATTTTCACACTAAAACCCCCTTCATAGTCAGTCGATTGAAAATAAAATCTCTATCTAAAACCACGCGTTAGACACTTCCGTCCGTGCAATCGAGTGGTATTCGCTTGATCCGCCGATGAATGCGGTTTGATTGCATCGCGGCAATAGCCATTAACGACTTAATGACAAGTTGCCGAACCTTGATTATGAACTTTACAGCGCCATCTAGCGTCTAAATCACAAACGATTGTAACATAAGAGGAAACTATCAAGACTAAAATAGTTTTTGCAACTTCCTCTGGCAGATTTAAGTGGGCTTTCTTACTTATGTAACTATTTTTGGCTTGAGCCCCGCATTGGTAGCTTCATTCAGGTATACTGAAGCTTGAGGTGTGGTAACCGAGTGGTGCCGTATATATTAATTACTAGCTCTGCGGTGATCATCAACATCTTGAGGCCCGTGTGGCCATAATCCGGTCGTTTAAGTTCATGTCAGATGACAGTTGTTCTGATTTAATAACTGGACTAGCTAAACCTTGAATCATGGTGTATGCGTACCCTTCTTCATCAGTACAAAACGCTCGCTCGGGAAAGAGGAATGCGTAAGAGGAATGTTGTTAGCGCAATCGTGTGGTATTCAGTTGATGCATCGAATGCGGTTTAATTGCATCGCAGAGCAATAGCCAAAATATTGGCGAGTTGTGTTTACCGGCCGCACATAATTTCAACGTCATAATGACACCGCGTAACAATGATTCTTGGTCGAATTTCCACTGCATCGGAGAATCATAGGAATTATGCAATATCAATCATGATGATTTGACTGGTCCGATGGTGCATAAGTAGTGACCCTGCCCTACGCGTCAGGCGTTACGGATTTGAATCCCAATCAGAAAAAATAGTTATGTGATAACCATTTGTATTTGTCCTGTGTTTTTTTTTATTGCAATGTGTAACAAGACGAGCAGATCGTACACCAGATGGTAAGCGCCACGTTTGCCCTTAGACAGTTCAGTGCCAAACAGTAACTAAGCAATTACTGTCTGGCACCGCCCTGCGCCCTCTACACCGAGACGATAGTTACTAGGCCTCATATACCCAGTAATTTCACTAGCTTCAGAGTCCTTTCCCCGAAACACAGAAGTGACACACTTCTATTTCACGGGAAAATATCGGCACTGCGGTGGTACCCACCTAGACGGCCCGGTACAGGAACCTACTACCGGGTGGTGAACCTACCACCTGGTGTGTCTGGATAGTGCTCTAAGGAATCGGCAATGGTCGCAGTGGCGGTGGTAACACATAGCTGCTTACAAAGAAAGGGCATTGTTACAAAACTCTTAACGCTCTAGTACTCTCTCAAAACACATATGAACTAAGGTGTACTTAACGAATATCGCAAAGTTTCACATGTACGCAGGAGTACGGAAGGTTCAATTGAATCACAGTTGGTTATCAGTTCCGACCGGAATCTATGACGGCGGGGACTCCCGAAGTTTTGAGATAAACGGTGATTTATGCCCCGGTGCCCGTGACGTATGTGTTCCTTGCGTCCTGTTTACTCTTTAGGGTTTCGTACCCCTAAAGAAGAAAGAAAGTATATGCATTTCATCACTAGATATATTACACTAAAGACAGTACACATATAATAGACGAGAAATAAAGAAAAAAATGCGTTTCTAAAGCAGATCTATACTACCTAATATTAAAGGGAAGATTTGTTTGTTTGTATTGAATAGGCTCAAAAACTACTAAACCGATTTTAAAAATTCTTTCACTGTTGGAACGCTACACTATCCCCTGGTGACATAGGGTACTTTTTATCCTGGAAATGTAGGGGTTTAAAAAAATAAATTACGCGCGGGTGAAACCGCAGGAAGGCCGCTAGTACATTATATAGAAAACAGTACCCATGTTACATTGGAGTTTTGTGTATAACTGTATAGTGCAAGTATAGTACAAGCTATGTTTAGTTTGGGTCTACACAGTGCTGTAAAATGATAATGTTCTGGTTAAGTGTGCCTCACTTTAATAAGCATTGTTGACCTGCTTTACCACCTCGTCAGCTAGTCTAGTGTCTTTTATAAAATTTTCCTAGTAAAAGCATAATATTAAACCCAGTATTTACCTAACTGTCACGTCTGCGAACTACTCTATGGCCGGAGCGTGGCCTCCAATATCGGTCTCCTATGATCAGAAACGTGACCGGAGTGCAGACGCGCCGCATAAATAGTTCGCAGCGAACCTACATGATACGCAGTAAATTGGTTTCATTTGCCACGCCGAGCGAGAGACGTCGGAATGAAAATCACGAACGTACACTTCTGTTATTTTTTACTCATTGCGCAGGATTTTCGATGTTATTTTTTAGAATGTTAAAAGTGAAGTGAAATGTAAATGTCCTTTTTTTCTTAGACCAGAGACATTTTAAACATATTTATCCGCAGATGTACAAACTCAGAAGTTTAGAGATACATTTTGAATTCAAACTAATATCTATCTGCCCGCCCTCACTCCGCACGGGTGTAAATAAAATTGTTGTTTACAAACCTTTTCTTGACGACGGTACGCATTATAAAAATGCATTAAGAATAATAAATGTAAAATTGGCGATTGAAAAGAGTAACTTGATTTTCATGCCGGTTATTAGTAAAGCAGGTGGTAGACTCACTCTTTTAATTATTAAATACATAAGTACATTTTTGAAGTCTACGTCAATAAAGAAAGCATATTTGATTTTGATTACAATTATTCTTATTCACTTTTTATATAATGTTAAGTTCAAGCGATCAAATTCAAACTAGCGTTTATTTCGAATCCTTTGTTATCATAGATTTTCCTAACATATTTATTCACCCGTTTCAAGGTAAACTCCTAACTGTTTTCCTCTATAAGTAAGATAGAGTGTGCCAAAGAAGCCGCGAAAAATTGAGACTATAAAGCCTTTAAATCCCGCCCCAACTTATGGGAATACGATCCCTTAAAGAAACGTGTCGAGGCGCTACGTCATTCGATTTTGAATCTTATAGTTAAGGTAACAAGGTCGTGCTAACCCCTCCCTGGTAGTCTATAAAATTCGTAATATCCTGTGAAATAAACTCGACGCCTACACCATTTCACGGTAGACAGGTACGTACTCGGTTCCGTATGACAAGCCGAACTGGTAACTAATAGTCGAATTTCCCTAAAATACAGCCCTGTGTGCGGTTATATTTCAAGTGAAATACAGCGGTATTGGCAGGGCTGTCTATTGGCAGTTGCAATAAAAAAAATTGTATTTTATTAACTCTTAGCGAACTTTCATGCTGTATATTATTTATTTCGTTTTTAATTTATAATGGTGCTTTATCTGTGTGTAATAATTGTGATGTAGAATGACTATACAGAAGACTTATGAGTCATGAGAACCTCAGGCCCGATATAACGGTGCAAGAAGGCTCTACAAATTAAGGGAGTAAGGTTCACGTATACCTACAATATAGCCTAAAATCAATTGGTCCATACGAGCTTCAGATAGATAACAAACTTTGAAATCCCGACTATAATAAAAACTCTGTCTGTCTTTTACGCTTGCACGCCTGAACCATTGAACCGATTTTGGTAAAATTTGGAATAAAAATTGAATATGATGGGTCATAATTATCATGGGCTATACTGTTTATTCCGGGATAATAAATAATATAAAAAAGTCTAAATTCTCAAAAAATAATATATAAAAGTTACGGCAGGCGGAAGCTAGTTTGGTCTGGTCAGTAGCCAACAAGGCTGGCACCGGCTCGTCCCAATTAGGTGTGAAGGGGAAACCGGGGGAGTTTAGTGGGTAGTGGACGCTTAAGTCTCGAGTCCCACACACGGCCGCGGGTCTAGCTATCCTGCGGTTATAGTGCATAAACGCATTCTCCTCCGAAAAAAAAAGGCGGAATCTAGTTCTATAAATTTAACCCGTTCGGTTAGGCAGCCCTAGCATCTGTATGTAGGTGCGATCAGCGCTTATCCCGCTCGACCGCGTGGAAGTTCGATAAAAATGGCTCGACAGCGCACCGCTCGGTGCGGTAAGAATCAACAACGCTCATATTGCTATAATATTGCTTATTTTGCATTTTAGGCAGTTTTTAGGGTAAGGCAAATTTTTGTACCTAGGCCTAGATTTAAAGTGAACATAGTACACTCAAGTATAAAAAAAATATATTTTTAAATCAAAAAGACCACCTGGTCCAAAAAAAAAAACCATTAATGTCCAAAGTTTGTACTGTGCAGGAATCGATCCTGCATATTTTTAGCAATATTAACCAAATCGATATTTAATTTTACTAATTTGTAGGCATCGAACTACAATTAAGTACTTGTAACTCAATGTTTGTAGGTTTCATTTGTATTTACTGTGATAGGCCACAGTTATGAGTTTATGACAAAGCGTAGGATTCATCGCGTTCCAATTTTAAAACTATAAAAAAAAACTTTTTGTCAAATTGAAAAATTGTTCAGTCTCACGAAGCCCAATTTTAAAACGTTCGAAAACATTTAAAAACCGTAGTTACTAAATTGAATAAAGCCAGTAACAGACTGTAGTTAACTCCAGCGTTTTAAATCAAGTCAATGTATGGGAGCGCGTATGTATTTCCACCGCTTTCAAATAGCTTTGGATAACAATATAATATGCCTATTTTGTTGAAGTTCTTCATCACTATGGTGTTTTTTAAAATAAATATTGTGGATTAGTATCAAACAAGCAAAATATCGGGGCTAAAAAAAACGTTCAAAACGAAAATTCTTGCACACAAGTGCTTTACGTTGGCATTATGATTGTTTTCAATTAGTACTCTAAATTAGCTGTTCTGAAGCATTTTATTTACAGATTTCCTACTGCCTATTAAAACTGACACTTAAGAGGGGTAAATCTCTTTTTAAATCATGAGTTTAGAACTAGGATACAATAAACAATCTTTTAACATAAGTTTAAAAATTATGCAGCCTCACGAAATGATAAAACGTTCTAAAAGCATTTAAAAATCGAAGCCAATAAAACGTTGTGTTACTGGCTTTATTAAATTTGGTGACTAAATTGAATAAAGCCAGTAACAGACTAGTTAGCTCGAGCGTTGTTTTAAATCAAAGCTGCGGATACACGAGAGTGTCACATGTGTGTTCGCCGCCTTCCTTTATGTACCACGTACAAACTCATCTGCATTAGAATAAGCACTTTGTAGATTTCCCGCTAAAACTTAATCTGTCTTAGACTATGACGTCGTACTTTAGCGTATACGTATTTAATAAGAGGCTGTCTTGAATCATAATATACGTGTAGGAAGGCTGTCTTAAACAAAAAGATTGTTGTATGCCCTTTTTGCTTTTCAAATTATAGATAGATAGGTATACTCTAAATGAAATTCTAATTCTAATTCTATACTCTTTATTGGGGAATATGCATTTGGATTAAATTGAATTTTGTTTTTTTTTCCCTGAATCCATATCGTCCTGAAATCGTATCTGAACCATTATTTCCTTATTTAGTTTGTTTTGAATTGCATAAAAAATTACTATAAAATGCAAAATATGCGTGTGAAATTCGAATTTTCGAAACGCATCACCATTGGTCGAACCGAAACGTGACGTCACACATACCATGTTGGCGTTGCTGTTTATATGGTGTCTGAAAGAAAAAATAATTTTATTTGTGTTTCTGTGGTGTTTTTCATCTTCTCATAACCTTACACCATTGTTTTCGTGTATTCGCATCTTTTGGAACAGGAATTTTGATTTTTTTATTTTTGAGTGTTTTTGCACATGGGTACAAGACAATATCTATAAAATGGTCTTTTAGCTTTTTCCGTAGCGTGAATAGCTTTTAAAACTGAAAATTTCTATAAAAGAACCAAAAGTATCATAGTCAACAAACACTGGTAGTGGTTTGTGACGTCAATCAAGGCCCGCGAAGAGGGCGGCGTTCAAACAGATCAAGCGATGTTTTAAATATTATTTTAAAAAATACTTTGAGCATTTCCAAGAGTATTTATATTTTTTACTATTTTATAACGACGCGATGTAAAAAGTGAATTAAAAATATAAAAAAATACATGCATATTCCCTATGTAGGCGGACTTATTCGAAAGTATTTATAAATCGAATCTACTAAATTCAATAAAGCCAGTAACAGACTAGTCACGAGAGTGCCGCATGTGCGTGGACGGAGGCGTCTATCCATCCTTTACTACTTAATTTCCATTACGTACAAACTGATCTACATTACAATAAGAACTTAGTAGATTTCACGCTAAAACTAAATCTGGTTTCCCTTTGAAACTGAGTTAAGTGTATACCATTCAAATACACATAACATTTTAACTCTACTCGTAATGACCAGCTTAAAGTCTTCTTCGAAACAATTAAAATCACAACGAAAGTCACCCATCCGTCGTTAAGAGTTACCTACTTAGCCTGTTTAAAAATCAAAATATAATTTATTTACGTAGGCTTCAAAGCAGCACTTATAAATCGTCGTACATTAATGTTACAGACTGACTCTACCACCGGATTCGTAATGCAGTTGTCTGTCGAGAAGAACCGGCAAGAAATTCGACAGGTACTCTTTTCAATCGCCAAAACAAAAATAATATATATAAAATCGTTTCAAATACAGCACGGGTATACCGCTAGTGATGGGCAGTGGATAAATACTCAAAGAGTAAATACTCGGATATTTATCCAAAATGGATAAATACTCATTTTTATCCATTTCTACCCGATATTTACTCAAATTCAATGATAAATATCTTTTTAGCTGTATTCACACACGACTTTTGTTTCACTTGACCACATTTGACAAAAGCTTAGTATTTTGTGTCCGAATACTATGGCATCAAAATACTTACTTTATTTTAGCACAGTTGGGTGTTATAATTCAAGTCTCAGGGTAGTTGTACCTATTATACTGTAGCATTGCTTGCTTTTGCAAACGTTGCTCACAAGTCGTGTTCTGTGCGCGGAAGTAGGTCCGGACCTTTCGCTACCAAGCGTGGTCAATTCCATGGTTGGAAGCGAAGGAGCCTGGAGGGCAATGGCCGCCTTCTGCGAGGAAGTCATCTCGCAGAAGGAAGCTGCGGAGCGGGAGAGGGAAAATGACCCTCTCGCGCCTCCGTGTCGAAGACGTAGGCGGGGAATAAGAAGACGGCTGTACAATCGCTCTCTTCTCGTCGCCAGTGGAGGCCTGCATTGCACCGGTCACCACCTCCGTCGGATGGGATTAATCATGTGTTCCCGACTAATCCCATAAGCTCCCCAGCCGGGGGCATGTGGGGCTCGCCATGTAACGCGGGCATGCGCCGGGGGTATAATGGACGGCCGACGTCAGTCGCAATGTCTGCATGGGATTTCTAGGAATTTGTTACACCTGGACCCCCGGTGGAGTTTCAAGGAGCATTTTAAGCTCCTCGCTCCACGGCTGTGTGCCGCCGCCGCAGCCCTCGGGCGGGTCCTCCCCAACGTGGGGGGTCCAGGACCTGGGTGCTGTCGGCTTTATCATGGGGTGATAGGGTCGATGGCACTTTACGGAGCCCCTGTTTGGGCGGAGAGCCTCTCCCTCTAGCTAAAAGTCCTCTTGCGGAGACCGCAGAGGATCATCGCGACTCGGGCTGTGCGGGCTTACCGCGCAGTTTCCCACGGGGCTGCCTGTGTCTTAGCAGGTACAACGCCGTGGGAACTCGATGCGGTTCTGGCCCCTGTGCATTGAATCCGGGTCGCGGCAAGGATGCGGGGGGAACAACCCAGTTTGGAGGAGGTGGCGCTGGGTCGTGTCCAGGCAAGGGATGAGGCCCTGGCCAAATGGACGGAGGCTCTCCAAGCCCCAAGTGCCGGCCACTGGACGATTGAGGCCATTCGTCCGGTTTTAAGGGAGTGGGTGGAACGCTGGCACGGCTGCCTCACCTACCAGCCTTTGCAGGTTTTGTCCGCACACGGAAATTTCGGACACTACCTGTACCGTGTTCCCCGTCGGGAGGAGACGCCGCAGTGATATCACTGCTACGCTCCCGACAACACAGCCGAGCACACACTCATCGAGTGCCCGGCCTGGCGACACGAACGCCGCGAACTGATCGCGGCGCTAGGCGGTGGACGCCTCTTGTTGGCGACCATGGTTCGTGCCATGGTCGCCAACGGAGGTCCGTGGGAGGCTGCCGCCTCCTTCTGCGAGCAAGTAATGTCGCAGAAGGAGGCAGCGGAGCGGGAGCGCGAGGAGGACCCCCTCGCTGCTCCCCTCCGGCGTAGACGGCCAGGCCGGAGAAGGCGTGCTCACTTAGCACGCCTCCTCCGGCCTGAGGGTTGACCTGCGGGCGGGGGTAGCCATCCAACGTCCGCATTGCACAGATCGTCCGAGCCAAGTCTGAGGGTCACCTTGTTTCTCGGGTGGCCTTCCCTAGGCGCCATCCCGACTTGAGGCCTGCTCAAGTCGGGGTACCCGGGGATGGGCTGGTCAATGGCTAACGCTGGCAACGGCTCGTCCCAATCGGGTGTGAAGGGGAACCGGGGGAGTTTAGTGGGTAGTGGACGCTTTAGTATCGAGTCCCACACACGGCCGCAGGTTTAGCTAGCCTGCGGTTATGGTGCATAAACGCATTCTCCTCCGAAAAAAAAAAGAATTTGTTACAAATGATTCATTGAAAATAATCGCCACACCTGAACACGGCGTTACATCCAAAGTTACTATAGCCAAAAAATGTTGTACTAAAGTATGCTTTAAATTCAAGGCACTTACTTAGTTTTAACGTCGCTGTAGCCAATTAGTCGCTACAACCAAGGTCGTAATAAATGAAATTCTAATCTACCTATACTTTAATTTAAAAAATAAAAGAAAAATGCTTTAAAAGTATTTATCCGCCTTTTTGGATAAATACTCAAGTAAAAATGGATATTTATGAGTATTTATCCATTTTGAGTATTTATCCGGATAAAAACCCATCACTATATACCGCTAGTGAAAACCTAGCGCTATGAAAAGTCAATAATGACATTAAAACTTGCTGGGAAATTGCAATACGAACGTGCCTAACTGTTATTCAGTTTGCATTCCTAGAAAGGCTAGAATAAAGACAATGTTCGCAGACAAATCAAAAGACTGCGCGCAATAGTGACGTCACAAATTGCTCTGGCACAGTGTTGCCGACTTATAAATACTTATTTTTAAGTATTTTAAATTTTTGTGCTTATCCCGTATATGTTGTTAAGTCCAAAAATGTTGGGTTATAATATAAGTACAACATTCGAATTTTAACGGCACTTAAGAGCCATTCTGGAGACTGTTTCTTTCAGTAGAAATGACTAGGTTTAAGAAAAGATTGTCCTTGTTATTGCGCTTCGTTTATTGAGTGAGGAAAGTGCTGGAGGCCCGATCTCCTCTTTTTCCTACACACTCGCAGAAATACCCACTAAAATGCCTGCCCTGCATCAGCCAGCTACCAGAGGCAAAATCAGGTATCACACTCCATAAAATGCAACTGCATAAAAAATCGTCACCCTCATTTTGTTTTAGGGGTAAATGTTTTCAAAGAGCTGGTAACATTGCTCAGACAGTATTTCCAATTTAATAAAGCTACGAGCATGCTATCCTAGGATTGCAGCTGGGAACAGCTGATTTTCCTCAACCGCGATGTCGCGAAGAATTGCGTCTTAGTTGCACTTGTTTATTTTTATTGCACTGTATACTTTCTGCGTATAGCGAACGCTTTTAAGCGTTCTGTGAAAGTATCATTTTATTTTGTTGTCGAGACAATTTTTATTTTGTGCAATTTTATAAAGATGATATTAAAAAGGGTTCTTTTCTTGCCAAACTGTGAATATACATAGTAAGTCAAATCTTATGGTTCAATCTTGTGTAAAATTGATTGGTACATAGTAGGAATTTTTCAGAGTTCGTATGGCTATAGCTACCACCACCACACTCTAATATGATATTTACCGCCATAATGAATTTGTCAATCTTACGGCCATATTAATATGAGGGCAAGTACACTTGAAGGTCAGAACAGCCTATAGTGACGAAAGGAAATTAAATATGCTTGAAAACTGCGCAACATATTGCGAGACTCTTTTTTTTTCTCGGAAGAGAATGCGTTTATGCGCCATAACCGCAGGCTAGCTAGACCCGCGGCCGTGTGTGGGACTCAAGACTGAAGCGTCCACTACCCACTAAACTCCCTCGGTTTCTCCTTCACACCTGATTAGGACGAGCCGGTGCTAGCCTTATGGCTATTGACCAGCCCATCCCCGCCCGGGTACCCCGACTTGTGAGGCCTCAAGTTAGGGTGGCGCCTAGGGAGGGCCACCCGAGAAACTAGGTGAAACAATTATTGCGAGACCCTGAAATTGTAAGGATAATACTTAGGATCTTAGATAACGACAAGTTTATCGACCAGCGACTTGTACGACCAATATTAAAAATGATAATGGATATTTACTACAAAACCTATATTGGAACAGAAAAAAATCTAGCCAACACCGATTAAAGTCTTAAACGAGTGGTGAACGAAGAAAGAAAATCCAATTATCTTTTAAAATTCGTTTAGAAATCCTCTGGAGCTTGAGGCTGGAATTAAATAAAGTCCGTGCAAATATTGGACGGATCGCCATTAGCTCGCAGCCCGCGTCATAATAGCCACTAAAGAGTGTCAACAGACGGTTACAGTCGTCCAATTTCACTTGATCCGTACGTTCACCACACGCCTACCTACACCCACCAGGGACATATGTATATATACTATGTAAGTACCAGTAAAAACGCTAGTAAATTTTGTTATGTTGACGACGATTTGATTGACTGACAACCGATTGACCGAAGAATAATATTTCAGGAAACGCCAAATAAAATAGTAGGGGCATTTTCGCCAGGATTCGCGAAAGATTGAAATAATTTTTACAATTTCACTAAAACATTTTTAAAACCTTTTTAATTTAACATTTTACCAAACTTTTCTAAAAGTTGACTTAGATAACAGTATTGTTTGTGGTAACTTTTTGTGGTAACTTTATTACTACATAGTAGATATTATTATTCACTTAGAAATTGTTCAAAAATGGTACTTAGGTGGGTATTAGTCTTACTTTGAATAATTGTTTCGAAACGTAACAGTCGTTTTATGCGAATTAAACTTCTGTCTTTTCTGCTTTATTTTATTTTATAGTAAATGACACAAAAATACTAGATTGCAAGCAATTCATTTGCTTATTATTATTTTTTGTAATAATTCGAAATTTCCAATCACGAATCTAATGTTGCAGACCTACTTTGGATAAATACGTGAATCATAATTTTTAGGATTGAATAAATTGATGATTTTTAAGGGTTAAAGCTAATAAGTTAGTCAGGTTCAATATCGGGTGGACAACTATCATTTTGTCGGTTAAAAACAAAATTAACGTCGCACCATAAAATAACGTATGCACACATTCTACAACAATACAGTTACAAAAAATTGCAGCGTTAAGAATTGAATCATCTTTTTATGAAAAAATAAAGCCTTTTCTTTGCATAACGAAAAACCTTGCTTCGATCTTGAGATGATCTTGATGATCATGTCACACCTAAAAGCGCCTTTAATGCGAACATTTTAATGACGTTATTTGACATAAAATTGGATAAAACTCCTTTCAAACATTTTAAATCGGAAGCCTTGGTGGTCTTACTCCCACTTGTCCGGGGGTCAGGTGTTATGGTTGCTCTAAAGCGGCCGCCTCGGCTATCGCGGGCATTACGGGAATAAATAGTGACGTTAGTGTGTCCCGACCTTAATGAAGGAAGCCGACAGTCGTTTCCCGGCGAAGGCGCCGCTTTACTGGGACACCGCGACTGATAAAACGCCATACTTGTTTTGGGCCATACACGTTTTATCTCACGAACGCGGGTGTAAATACATCCAAACGCTTCGTTACGTTTTATCTCACGAACGCTGGTGTAAATACATCCAAACGCTTCGTTTGAAGACAAAGTTTCAGTGACCCATAAGTTCCTCTCTGGTTGTTTTAAGACTACTGAGGAACAAGTGTACTTCCAAGGGCTTCTAGCCTGTTTGAAGAGCTTTTTTCTATAATGTTATTATTAAGTTAAAAGTCAGGCATTTAGCTGCTTTAATGGCTAACTGTCGATGAAGGCTCTTCGAGTTAAACTGGAGTGATAAAACTTTAAACCTAAAAGGTCGATCCAATGATGTATGTATGTATATTATGTATGAACCTTTGACTCTGTTGCAATTTAGTGCTGGCGTTTCGAATCGAAGCCCGCATAATCCGCGTTCGCTAATAATGGGGCTTTAGTCTGGTAGCTCTCTAAGTATTAGTTAAGCTAGGTATTATCTAGATTCAATCAACCTATTATTTGTTGTATTGGAGAATTTTACTTGCGTTCCAAAGGTGAAGTATGTGGTCGGTTTTGGTATAAAATCCACAATATTTTTGATTCGCTACTTACCTCCTAATACCTCGCCAATAATATACACCACCTCACAAATCAGGGGATCTTATTTTGTGCAGTGGTTTATGTTAACATCTTATGCTATATTGCAGAGGCGTCCACCAGAAATCCTCTACCGCGTGCGGTCTTGAGCCTAACGTTTGACTTTTACTCCACGCCTATCCGATCCACGTTAAGCTGTTGGTCCCGGCTGATACTTACTATAATGTAAATATTAGTCGTCAAGCCTAGTCAGAGGCCATTTGGCGGCTTGATAACATCTGACATTAAGGTTGGTCACTTGCCTTACGCACCCCTCCACCAACCCGCACTAGGCCAGCGTGGTGGAGTATGGCCCACACTATCTCACAATTGAGATAAGGCCTGTGTCCCAGCAGTGGGAACGTATATATAGGCTGATGATGATCCGATCTCCTTCACCTCGTCTGCTGTTAAAGCTGCCATCTTTGTTTGGGGCGGCCATGTTTATTTTGGTACAGCTTCTTTACATAAAAGACAATGACTGCGTGAAGTATCCTAGTGTAGCAGACCCCGAGCGTCCCCACGATAGCCTTTGTTAGTTTAATGTTCAGCCGTTTTGAGGAATTATTCAAGATGTGCCATTTAAGTCGCGTTTAAAGGCTTAATGTCTCTTTAGGAATAGCTTAGGCTCTAAAGAGTTGGCTGACGATAAGCCGCGCCGAAATTGTGGAGTTATCGCTTTGCTGTTTTCATTTTAGAGGTTTTGATATTGTAAAGTGGAGGTTTTGTCAGATAGATATTTATTTGAAGTTTTTGTTTTAAATAAAACATTTATTTAAAGCTTATCTTTATGCTAAAAATAAATAAATAAAAAAATAGAACAACAACATAATTATGACAACAAAGTATGTAGCCCTTTTCACGGGTATCAGAATTTTGGAAATAACGAAGGTACCTCTTAACACACTACAAATAAACATCCAGACACAGGATTTGTCCTATAAATGTCATAAAATGTTCATTACATAAACGTTTTTCATGACGATCTTCTGCTTTTCATTATTCATACTTTATAAAACTAGTTCATATTCAGTATTTTTCAGCTTCGGGTGTGTTTTAATTTATTTCCTAACATATCTGTTTTTCTGTTGCAGGTAACTACCGTTCATGATAAGATACCCTTTAGCTGGGATGCAGAGTATTGGTGAGAAAATAACTTAAAGAAAATCAAAAATGGTTAACGATTTTACCTAACCAACTTTAAAAAAGGAGAAAGTTCTCTAATGGATTTTATGGACGAAGTATGTTACATAACTTTTTACTGGGTGAACCTATTTTGTTGGTTAGTAAATAAGCATGGTGTCTATGGCACGGTACCTATAATAAGCATGGGATTAAGCCAGCGCCCATTATTTGACGATAAAACGATCTCAAAGATGACCTGCCCTGCAGTGGAACATCACATAAGCTGAAATTTTAACGGCGAACTCGATAATATCCTTCCAAGAAAGTCGTTTTTATAAAACCTCAGTATCACTTCGGATTGGCAAAATCACGAACAGGAAAATGGATTTTAAAGAAAAAGTGAACTAACGCTATTTCCTCTTCGCAAAGACACGTCCGTAACATTGTAAGTAAGAAGACACTACGACTAAAAGGAGGGCTGATTTCACTGGTGGATAGTATCCAACACAAAACACAAAAGTGTCGTCTGCGCAGCAGTTTAAGGCGATGCGAACTGTCAAATCTATAATACAATACCTATTAGTGTTAAATACAATTCTCTTCTTATTATATTATCAATTTAAATACCCTTTAACATTTTACCTTAGAACAATTCTAAACATTTTACATTATACTACGTTAGTACTAAAACATCGCTCCTTAAATGCAAAAGGGCCGCAAAACAAAAAATCAGCAAACCAGTTTTATTACAAAAATGTGATCTAAGCACTCGATATTTTATAGTGTAATGAAGACTCCTGCAATTTTAGCTGTTATAATTGAAAAACAGTGAGGGTGCCTCTTTTGCATTAACGCGGTTTGACCAGTAATTTCAGTGCAAAAGCGCCATATTGTGAGTTGCGACCCGACCGGAGCGAGTTTTTATAGACAAAAGGGCCACATTTTGGATTGCTACTACTTTGCACAAAAAATCACGTAAGTGATCGTTGTATTACTAGAGCAAAGTAGCCGCTTTTTGGTTTACTTCTGTTTTGAATTAAATAACGCACTGATATGCCTAGTATTGTTTTAAGCATAAGTGATACTTTTGGAATACGTCCACTTTGCATAAAAAGTCATGAAATTTATCGTTGTGAATCTGAAGCAAAAAAGCTGCATTTTGATTTACTTCTATTTTGAATGAAATAATGCATGAAAATCCCTTCCTAATGTTTTATGCATAAGTGTTATTTTTGGAATACGTTGCAAAAATAAAACAAAGAAGTCGCATTTAAGTTTGGAAATGTCCGATTTCTTGTATGCAAAAGCGTTACTTTTGGAATACGTCTATTTTGTACAGAATTATGCACGCGTATGTATGTCTCTTATAATAATTTTATGAACTAGTAATACTTTTGAATATGTATCTGTTTTAGTCAAAACTAATATTTTTAATTTACATATCAATTTGTATGGATTTTTACTTTTTATTACATTAAAACTTAGTAAATTTTATTAAAATCTTAAGTTGTTGCTTAATATTTATAAATAAACAATATTTATTATCATACAATGCTTTGCTTATTTACAGAATGAGTATCAGAGCAAGAATAATTCTTATACTTGTGATATCAATGTTGAATCAGTCTCTCCAAGTTGTCTCAGACTGGGGAGATGCCAAAATTGGCTGACCAAATGGTCAGCTTTAACCCCACCAAAACGCAGGCGTGTCTGTTTTCCACCAAAAAGAGCGCATTTGAGTTGGCTCCCTCTTTTCGTGGCGTATCTGTCCCTTTATCTGACCGACTACAGCTCCTTGGTATGGAATTATCTTCCAACCTAAACTTTGGGAGCTACATAAGTCTGTAGCAGCATCTGCCTCTAAAAAGCTCGGAATCCTTTTCAGAGTCAGGCGCTACTTCACTGCGGAACAGCTCCTAAACCTCTACGCTCTGTAGAGGTTTAGGAGCTGTTCCGCATGTTCAAGTTGCATGGAATATTGCTGCCATCTTTGGGATGGTTTTGCTCGATACCAGCTGGCTGGCTGCTTTGGACTCTATTGAGCGGCGTGCGAAGAGGCTTGTCGGTGACGATACTTTGGTCGAGAGCTTGCAGAGCATCGATCATCGTAGGAGGATTGCTTGCCTCTCCGTATTTTACAGACTCCACTTTGGTTAGTGTGCTGCTCAGCTGCACGATTTGGTTCCACCAGCTCCGTTCCATCATCGAACTACTAGACTCAGTCAGGGATTTCATCCGTATACAGTGGAGATACCGCGCGTACAAACAAAGCGATTTGCTTCATCTTTCTTGATACGGACTGTGCGGGAGTGGAATTCTCTGTCGGGATCTATCTTTCCTACACAATACAACTTGGGGCTCTTCAAGGCCGGAATTAACGGGCTTTTCCTAAGCAAGCGCGCTCCATAGTAGACCGCCTAGTTGTTTAACATCAGGTGATCAGGCATCTTTGAGGTCAATAGAAAGTTTAGTGTACTATTATTGTGTTATTTTGTATACTGACAGTATAAATAAAAATGATTTGCTGTTCGTTAGTCTCGCTAAAACTCGAGAACAGCTGAACCGATTTGACTAATTTTAGTCTTGAAATATTCTCGGAAGTCCAGGGAAGATTTAAAAGATGAGAAAATATGGATAAATTGCGAGGAAAATACTAAATACATAATTAGGGTTTAAATTAATAAGGTTTACATTAAGAGGGACCTTTCCAATGTTTTTAATTTTATTCTTGATTAGTAAATTAGTGTTTTGAGTTATAGGAAAGTACAATGCGGTGCTGTTAGATGTAGCTCAACCCCAACACATACAATTAATTTGATATGTACGCACTGATTTGAATGCGTATACTGTAAGGTTTACTAAAGATGTTTTTTAAGAAAGTTTTTTTTTTCATTTAAAAGTATATGCTTGTATATTTGTAAGTATTATGCTTGTCTCAAAGTCTGAAACTCTTGCTCTGAGAAGCCTAGTGTTGTTTTGTTTTTTAGGATTACCATTTAAAAAAACTTGATTTATGTAGAAAATGTGTATTTTTTTGAGAAAAGACACGTAATTTTGGTATAAAAGTTTTATGCAAAAGAGACATTTGTGTTATTTTTTCCACAAAGATAAAAATCACAAAAAAATATGTATTTGTAAAAAAATGTTTAAAAAGAGACGCATCCAATGATGTATAACACTAATATATAATCTTTAAAAAATATTGAAAAAATACATAAATTCGTTTTTCAAATTTTGTTTTGACTCTCCTGTAAAAAAGTAAAATTTGGGATTGCGTCCCTTTTGCATTTAATGAGCGACATATTCTGTGATTATTTACACATCGAAAGCGCAGTAATTCCATATGTCAAAACCTGCCGGCTAGTGCGGTCCCATGAAGTAAAAGAAAAAACTGAGGAGGAGGCCAAACTCCTCCATACCTACATGAAGCAAAATCTAAATAACAAAGTTAGAAAGAGAGGAGGGGTTCCCAAGGAGCGAGATAGATTGCAGTCAATTTTGCTTTAATGATGTATGGAGGAGTTTAGCTTCCAGTTTTTTCTTTAACTTCATGTGCGGTCCACGTAACGCGGCGACAAGTGATGCATAAATCGATTGAACTAATTTTCCTCCTAACACTACATAGTTGTTACTCTAGTGAATCAACAGTTTCTTTCCTACAAAGAAGTTTTTTCGACAATCAAAGAGCGCGGAACTAACGCTATCTCTTCTTCGCAAAGTCACGTCCGTACCTACCGACTTGCTGCAAACAGCTTGATCCAATGTACAAGTAACAGATTGAGAATCTATTCACTACTTGTAAAGCCAAAGTGAATAGAAGAAACACTGTTTGATTGTTAACTTTGTCTACGAAGTCTCAGTCGCGCTTTAAAGCGTAGTCTGCGCTTAGTATTGAACACAAAGCCAAAAAAAGTAGGTTTGTCGGTTAGAAACGCCTCTTTCATTTAATTGTTTGAGTAGGTACCGAGCCGTGACTATGGGCCCTGCGTTCATTCCTCGGTCAGGAAAAATTTGTTCAGATTTTTCGAACTAGGCTTGGGTTTGGTTCACCCTCCACATTTGGTAAGCAAGTTGACTTACTTAACTTAACTTTGTGGGACATTCTGCTGTCAAAGTACCATGTAACTGTTTACTAGTATACCAGTAGCTTTACTGTCTGAAAATAGATAAAGGTCTATAAAAAAATGTGTTCTGGAAACACTGGCAAATACAAAGAAAAGCGAGACTCCAATTAAGGTTTTTCGAATACAACTCCCGCAACGTATACGTTTGGGACTGCTAACGATATTAAAAAAGAACACTATTGAAAAAAAGTAAAAATAAATATACAGTGAAAAAAGTTGGAAAAGGCAAATTCAAAGGTCAATTAAATCACATACAAATGATCTGATACTAAAGTACCTTTCATTGGTCAGTCATTAGGGGATTCTGATACTAAATGAACGATCGATTCGATTCGCTTCGCAAATAAATTGTCACCCGATGGTAAGCAATTATTCCAGCCTATTCTATAGCCCATTGAGGAGTAAGTGACCATTTTTTACGGCGGCAGATTTCAAGCTAACTCGGACTCTGAAGTTCCGCCACCAACCTGACCAGAGTCGGTAATCAAACTTCGTGTTTTAGACCGGAACGGTAAAACTAATCCACGTAGGCGGTTATTATAAAAAAAAGTACTTAAATATTCACAATTGTTCATTTGCTTCTCTATTCTCGAACCCACGACCATGTGTTGTGTGAGCTAGGATTACAAGTACTGATAGTGACACCGAACGTAAAATAGGAAAATTTAAGCAGATTCATCATCATCATCTCAGCGTATTCCCGATTGCATCCAGTATTGAGCTGAGGATTCAGGCGACTGGGACCACTATATAACTGGGACCGCGGTCCCAGTTGCCTGATTAGTTTTTATTTGTTTATTTCGTCAGGCGAGTGGGACCACCCGTAATTTTAACCACAAATCCATTGTTGAAATACAAGATTTAGTACAGTTAGCAGAAAAGGTGTCACAAATAAAACAAAGTTAATTTTTGCAAAGGTAAGTTAGTTTTTGTATTACCTACTTAAACAGTATAACAGTCTTAATTATGTTTTAAAAATCACGTTGGCTCATATGCCTACTTAACTAGTAATTCTAAGTAAACATTCAACAGAAATCTCCTCAAAACAATAATATAAAAATCAGTCTTAATCAGTTATACACCATAAAGTAAGTACTCATTACTCCTATTATATATTTATAATTAAGTCAGAAGATGCACATATCGTGGTGTAATATTTATTTGCAATGACAATCATCTCCTCATAACAATGTTACTTAGCAACCGAATGTCACTTTTATGACAAATCCATACTGACACAACGCCGCACCGCCTGTCTACTCTCCATCCGTCTTATTTCGATCTACTCTTTGGTGTTTATGGGCGCCTGGTACTTCAAATAGAAGTTTTGCATCACTTCGCTTTTATTTTTCATGAATTTTATTCACCACGCTGCCATTTTAGGATGAAATATTCCGTGTGATTACTCTTCGGTACTTATGGGCGCCTGGTACTTCAAATAGAAGTTTTGCATCACTCGCTTTTATTTCCATGAAATTCTACTCCGCCATTAGATATTCCGTGTGACTTCTCTTTGGTGTTTCTGGGCGCCTATAACTTCGACGAGCATGGCGAATCAATCTTACTAATCTGTCGCGAGTTTAACATTTTTTCCCCATAAAAAAAGTGTAGTCAGAAGTTTTCACTTCAAAAATACTTGACCGTAATACTAAATAAAATAAAATCCTGAGTTATAACTTGATTTTTCTGTTAACTGTACATTAAAGGGAATTAGGTATATGGTCCCAGTCGACCGATTCAAAAATGTTATCAGGTAACTGGGACCGCGGTCCCAGTTTTATTTGGTCCCAGTCGCCTGAATCCTCATTGAGCTCAGGGTCCGCTTCGACTATGATCCTAGATTTGGCAAGCCTGATTATTACAATGGAACGTCCATCTGACCTCCGTAACTCTTACAAGGGAAACCAGACCTAGGAACATAATGGGGACCAACGGCTTAACGTGCCTTTCAAAGCACGTAATCATCATTATTTTCAGACATTCAGGTGATTCAAGCTTGCAATATGTCCTAACCAAACTGGAAAAGATCACACAAAGTGATGCTCCCCGCGGGATTCGAACCCACGACGACCTCCTGGTTTTTGAGCCCAACGCTTTAACCACTGTACCACGAATGCAGTTAAAATTTAAGCAGACTATAACAAAATTATTACTACTATTGTCATCCGACTTTAATTTAAGTACCATGCTAACATTAAAACCTGCATTTAACCGTAAAAACCACACTGAGTATTTAATAAAAAGACTATAAAATTTTGACACTTAATAAAGGAAGTCTCGTAAAACAGGAATATGGAGGCTTTGAGCTGAGTTTAAAACTTCACACATAAAGTTACCTTTAGATGCTTAAAAACGTCAAGTTGTCATAAGAAAGAATT
This sequence comes from Mecyna flavalis, assembly GCA_949319885.1. NCBI lineage: Eukaryota > Metazoa > Arthropoda > Insecta > Lepidoptera > Crambidae > Mecyna > Mecyna flavalis. The sequence continues at coordinate 18,822,419 of OX439426.1, forward strand.
GTCAACATATAAAGTCATAACTTGTTTATTAATTTATTAACATTAATAGTAGCGGTTGAAAAGTTAACAGTAGCAGTCGAGAATTCGATCCTCACACATTACATACGAGTACAAACAGTTATGTACATGACTGTCTGTTTTGGTCTTCAAGTTCCGATGTAATCTATACTAATATTTTACTTTTACTGTTGGAAAGCTACACTATCCCTGGGTGACATAGGGTACTTTTGATCCCGGAAATGTGAAAGGGGAAGGGGGGATAATTGACATTAAGAAAATACGCGCGGGTGACACCGCAGAGGCGACCGCTCGATTTTTTTATATATTCCATAAAATATAACAATTGTCTTAATTTGTTTGGCAGCTATATTAAAGACTGCTTAGTTTGGAACTAGTAAGGCAGTGTAAAAAATTACATGGATAATTATTAATTTATTTCTAATTGACAATCATTAGTTTTTCTCAGCTAGAAACTTCCATCGATTTCATGCAAGTACTATTGTTGTACTGTAACTTTTAACATCAAACATAATTAACATTCAAAAATCATCACAAGACAAAAATTACTACAACTGGTATACAATAAACTTAATCCGTGTAGTTGGTTGTTTTGGAAAGGCCACGATCGCCGATATTCTAAACGCTATTATTATTTTTACTATAATAATAAGTTACAATATCATTTCATGAGAGGTATTGTCAATTCACGGCTTCTTAAACCCATATATCTCTTTCATTGAACAAAACAGTCTCATTGAAATGGATATTTTCATTCAAGCAAAATTTCTCTGATGTCACTTTTATATCGACAACGTAAGGTTCATTTTGACAAATCGCTCCGTTTAGTCTTGTGTGACGACAAAAGAAGAAATTTAGGTGTCTATAGCAAAGAGCTCCATTCAGACGTTCGGAAAACTTGAAAGAAATAATAAAAGATACCCTCTTTGAGTTACAGCGAATGATTCTTCACTTTGTGATTGGGATCTATAAATCATGTCTCATACTTATTTACTTTGCATTAACATTTTTATGAAATTGTATTATAACATTGGATAATATTTGAATTGTTTAGAATTCTGCGAATGTCTTATTCGGTAGGTTATTTTCGACTTATTGAATCAGACGGTCCTTTTTCACAATTTGCATTAAATTTGTATGATTTCTCATTATATAGTTTCATTTTATTTCTTTTAGCATTTTCTTTTATTTTTATCGATTAGAAAAAAAATGTATACATTTGTTTTTTTTTTAATAATTTACACGACTTTTAATTAAGTTTGAATTGGAGGACTAAACTATTTATCTATAACCCATAAAAGTTAGAATGAAAAGGAAACAAAACAAAACATAATATTGTTTATACAGCGTGGAATTTTAGTCGTTGTTTTCCCGCAGTAAAATGATTCTTTCTTAGTAGTAAAATAGACTAATAAAGTTCTTTTTTTAGAGAAATCAAAAGTTTTACGATTATCATAGACGAAACTCGAACCAATAGTACTAGCTGCGTCACGGACGGTCACCGGCCGGGGTCATTACCCTTCGCGTTTATCAAAAAAACTATAATTTACAATTTACTCACATTTGGTTTCCATTTTCCCATCAAACTTTTAAAAAAAAATAAAAAAAAAGTTAAAAAAAATTCATAAAAAAAAAATAAAAAAAATTTACTTGCATAAATCGATAGTACTACTGAAGGTGAAGCGTTCTGCTGCGGGAAAACAACGACTAAAAAAACACGCAGTATAGGCTATATCATAGAAAACACGTTAGATGAAATTACATGGTCATAGAAATAGACTAATTTTCATATCGGACGTAGCTGCTAACCTATATTTCTACACTTGCATAAAAGATTGGTGTATTGTACCTACTGCCAAAATCCAACGTTTCGAAGACTTTTTGTTTCCTAGTTAATTTAGAAATCTTAATCGAATTAAAGCGCTGTCGTGAGCCCAAGCAGATTCAGGTCAAAAATCTTCCGAAGGTTCCCTCAGTGCCCAGTGAAAGTTTAAATGGGGTGTACCCCAAGGGACCAGTACAATAATCTGGCTTCCAATTTAGTCATGTTTATCTCCCTATTGTTATTGCCTTGTTTGGAACGTGCCTTACCTTTACGGTGTAATAAGACGGGTTCATGAGACATGATTGCTTCTGCTCTAATAATGTAAGACGAAATTGAAATTGGGTACTTTGAAACACAACTAGGTGTCCCGCAAGGTACTTTTACATCCCCAAATTTATTCCTCCGCTCCTATCTAGTCAGGGTACGCTGGCACCATAATATCACATAAATTCGAGGATATCGGTGGTGTATCCTCGTGTTTTCTTTGCCATTCCCCGATGAAAACCCTAGTAGGTCCCAGAAGTAGCAATTAAACCCTGCCAATTTCTTCTCTTATTGATTGTTGTTTGTTTACCACCGTTCGCGTTAGAATATGATATCGTCTAAGAAAAAGATAAAATAATTTTCATTTGAAATCAAAGTTTTAGATCAAATGACAGAAGTTAAATATCGAAATGAAACCACATTGTCAGTAAAATATAGCCAAAACATGTTGTTTAACATTATCAAGTTACCAAATGGCACTACGTGGCCCCACATCGATGTGAAATAATTTCAATGAACAACCTAAGCCGAATAAAAAGAGAAGACAGAGGGCCGACACACAATTTTAGCGACCGAATTCAATAATGTAACTAGTAAAGTTAGAGCCAGCACAAAAACATTTTCGGAATGTTCCCTCAACGACCCGATGAAAGTTTAAACGCCAACGGGCCCCACAAGGTGCAATTATACCCTCTCCCAGTTTACTGTCTTGTTTATTCTCCGTTTGTTTACTGTTATCACCGTCGTTGGAACACACCTCACTTTCCTTTATGACAGCACTATGTGAACTCTTGCGCCGTTAGAGCCCCGTATTATTTTCATGTTCGCCATTTTCGGTGATGCGAAAATAAAATCCTATTCCCTTTGTATTTTTAACCGACTTCAAAAAAGGAGGAGGTTCTATGTTCGACTGTATGTATTTTTTTTTTTTTTTTTTTTTTATGTATGTCCGTCGATTTCTCCGTCAATTGTGGACCGATTTAAATAATTCTTTTTTTATTTGAAAGTGCATAGTTCCGAGGTGGTCCCATTGTCACCATGTCAGGATCTGATGATGGGATCCCGGGAAAATCAAGGGCAAACCTCAAATTTTATAGGCGCACACTACGCGTTACTTGTTTTTTCTGAAGCCATTTAAGTTTTTGCGTCCTATAGACATCACTTTATGTTGATGAGCTGATGATGGAAGGTACAACTCCTTAACGGTTAGGAGTTAGGGGATAATTCTTTCAGTATTGTAAGAATATGTGGACCGTTATTTGTATTTCATGTACTTTTGCAGCTAAGCTGATGATGGAAGGTACAACTCCTTAACGGTTAGGAGTTAGGGGATAAATAATTCAGTGCTGTAGAAATATGTGGACCGTTAGTTGTATTTCATGTACTTTTGCAGCTAAGCTGATGATGGAAGGTACAACTCCTTAACGGTTAGGAGTTAGGGGATAATTATTTCAGTGTTGTAGGAATATGTGGACCGTTAGTTGCATTTCATGTACTTTTGGAGCTAAGCTGATGATGGAAGGTACAACTATGATGATGGAAGCTAAAGGGTACGACTTCTTAATTCTTATGTCCCTCTTGCGGGCTGCATCTTTAGTTGGTCTACTGAATGGTGCTGAACACTTAATGAATACCTAATATTGTCAAATAATACAATTCTACTATTTTACTCGTATTTTCGTTATCAATATTATGAGAGAGTTTTACTCACTCCTACGTATTATTCACACTAAAAATAGAAAAATAAACAAACTTTTTTAAAAAAAAATTAAACCGACTTCAAAAAAAAAAACAAAAAAAAAACTACCTAAAAACACTGAAAAGCAAAAAATAATTTTAATAAGACATTCATCAAATGCGCTTATTGTCTAAGCCTATTAATAACATTAAATTGTATTTACGTGCTAGGTAGGTACCTACTAATCTGTTTGAAGTCGGTGCCAAGCCAAAAGTAATGAAAAATGATACATACCTAATAATTTATGTATTATACAGGGTTACAAATAATCCGCGGACGTAGGTACGTAGTCTGGGTACCTACTATTTGGCTTGGCACCGACTTCAAACAGATTAGTAGGTACCTACCTAGCACGTAAATACAATTTAATGTTATTAATAGGCTTAGACAATAAGCGCATTTGATGAATGTCTTATTAAAATTATTTTTTGCTTTTCAGTGTTTTTAGGTAGTTTTTTTTTTGTTTCTTTTTTTGAAGTCGGTTTAATTTTTTGTATTGTCGTATTAATAATTTTGCCTTTTTGCGTCAACTAGACTCTTTACATGTTATGACGATATAAATTATCCAACTATAGTAGAGTCATTTTAATAGGTCACATTTGACAGTTCGTTTATGCAAAGTAGTAGGCAAACTGTTAGCGGCAGACTGAGAGACGGCGGCCTATTGATTTAGTACGCCTTTTCACGTATTAGAAATGGAGTGTCAACAGTTTGCAGTTTCGCGCTCACTACGTACTGTGAGCGCAAAACTGCAAACTGAGACACTCCATTTCTAATATACGGTAAGGCGTACCCGCAAACTCAGTCTGCCGCTAACAGTTTACCTGCTGGGGACACGGCCTTAGAATACACATAGATGTTCCACCTTATTAGACTAATGGAAATGCTTGTTATCCAATACTAATGAGCCAATTGGTCTTAAGAATTAGCGCTGATAGAGTGACTTTATTCGGTCAGTCGATCGGCACTTTCATAAACTTGATGTTATGAGTAAAACAATAAAATACTTTAATATTTTATTAAAACATGAAAAAAATTTAACATGATCATCAAAATGATTTTATACTGCTATAAACATCTTAAACTCTTATGTAGTATTCTTAGAATATACACCACAATGTACGTTTTTAATAGTCTACTTACAACTGCGTTTGAGTTTGAACCAGATTCTCTGAAAGATAAACAATAAGAATTAATATAATTATAACACCAAGCACGTGTGTAGATGGTGTAGGCGAGAATTAAAGATGTTTGTTAAATAATATTAATATCTAAAAAAAACAATTTGGGTTTTTGATCAGCAAGCGGCATTTAGCAAACGGGGTGCTAAGCCAGTTCCCATCACTGTGACGATGATTTCAATGATGGAGGCCGTTGCATTGAGAGTATTGACACATTTATAGGCTGATATCATTTTAGAATAAAACATTGTATGACGATGATGCATATGATTTATTTATATTTATATTTATAAAAACTTTATTGACCACACAAGTTGGGTACAAAAGGCGGACTTAACGCTAAAAGCATTCTCTACCAGTCAACCTTTGGGAAAAACGAAATGCTTATATGCGGCAAAGAGCTAACTTAAAAAAAAAACCTAAAAGATACACAATTTTACCAAAACAAGATTATTAAATATAATAAACATACACAAATACTAACTTATATTATTAATAATTATATATATACATATATACATACATATTGATGATGATGTCCTAAATAATGATTCAAATTATGGAAAGTGAAAACCTAGATGAAAATAAATACCACGTCAGGCTTTTAACAGGAAATCACGAACCTGCCTTTTAAACGCAAACTTATTTGGAGCTTTCCTAATACTGACAGGGAGACTATTCCAGAGACGTGTATGATGTAAGAACAGTGGGATTGGTTTAATTTAAAGGCGCCAAATTTCCTTCAAAATTCAGCAATGACAATGTAGTTGTATTCTATTTCTTTATTAAGCCACATTTCTACGGAAGTCATCACTTTTTTATATAAATAAGGAAAAATCTTATAGCATTGTCATGGTATAACTTACATTTGACATTTCGTTGAGTCCTCTGCACAAGCAATAGCTTTAATTATGAAATCTGTTACTAGTTCCTTACTATCTTTCGCTGCTGTGAAATCTCCATGTGTGAACGTAGCTTTAGACACTTTACGAACTTGAGTATTGGGCATGTCATTAGCCATCGCTAGAACGTCTCTCTCGTCAAGCAAAGCATCTCCAATAGTGTAATGCATTGTAACGTTTACTGTTATGAGAGACAAATTGTAATTTGGTGGTGTTGTTTGTCCATATTTAAGTTGGTTTTCAGTGGCACCATAGTCCCATCTGCGGAATTGCTTGTCTCTTATGTTCTGACCGAAATGTGCTACTTGTTTAATGGCTGCGCCTCCCATGTGAAGATCAGACATAGTGTCGTTACCTAGCTAGAATATAAAAATATGAAGTTGTTTTACACGTTGTTAATTAAGTTGTAATTTGCAGTGTGGTAGAGTCATTTTGCTCTCATACAGAAAACGCAATAGCAACACCATTACTAATGCGTCGGGCATTAGTAATGGTGTTGCTATTGCGTTTTCTTTTTTGTTTATACTATGTCAGTTGGCAGACAGGCACGCAGCCCACCTGATGGTAAGCGGCTAATGCGACCTTTTCCATTGAAAAACGCTTCACCTAAACGTGTCCGTCAATGTGCTGCCAGACTGTAGACTGTATCCTTTAGTAAGCGCGAGTGCTGAGGCTCCAAGACTAAATTCACTATAACATTATTTCACACAACCTCTTTTGCTGACTTGTTCAGCTGTTTTAATTATACTTACATCTATCAATTGTTCAACACCCAACATTTTACAAACTTGCCTATAATTTTCGTCCTCGTTTGCGCAATAACTTAGTTTTTGTCCTGATCTTGAATGTTGAGCGGTTTTCGTGGCATTCGGTGGATACAATTCTACTGTGCCACTGGCTACTGCCAAATTCTAGAATTAATAAATCAAACATTGATAAGTAAAACTTCAGTATTGCAGCTCTTCATAAAATGTCACATAAAAATATCAGTCAGTAGTAGGTATGCAGTCTTCCAAACAAATAAATATTATTCACTATAAATAACAAAAACCTTATAAAGACTTACTTACGTAGATAAAGTTTGTTAAAATTGAATAGCCAGCAATTTTAATATTTGGGAAATATTTTTGATAGCCCACGCCTGCGAGAAGATGGGCTGACTTGAATTTCTTATTATACTCTGGCCTCATTGAATTCAAGACTAAAAATACTGTTCCTCCTTGAGAATGCCCTGAAATGTTAATTTCAATCAATAAGTACCAAAAATAACACACAGAACAAACAAAAAAATTAATTACTTATCCGAATAGAACAAGGTATCTACCAAATGCGCCATTTAATCATTCAAATAATAATGATTGACTGATAAAGAAAGAGAAAGATGAGCGACTTACCAACATAATGCACTTGTTCACGTTTAGTCGCCTTCAGTGCGTAGTCTACCATGGTGGGAACATCGTTCATTCCGATCTCCTCGAAGCTGAAGTCGAAGAATTTGTATTTCTGTTCGTCATCGTTCGGATCCAGACTCACATGTTTCCTAGAATTCCTAGTGCCTCTGGCGTTTCCCATCCACACGTCGAAACCGGCATCTGCTAAATTATAAGCTAAAAAAATTTTTCTATTACTGTTTACTTCTCTTAGACTAACATTTTCTTGAACGTATAAGTTGTTTTTTTTTTGAGAAGACTGCTTTTTAATTTAACACTATAACCGCGGGTTATTAAAACTTGCGGCAGAGTGGCGGACTCGGGAAGTCGGGACTAAAGAGACAAACCATCGAGACAGACTAATTAATATAATAAATCTACACACCTGCGCCACTCTTTGGACCGATTCCAATATAAGAACTGGAGGAACCAAGTAGGCCATGCATCAAGAACACCACGGGCCGATCTGAACCGCCTCTTTCTTTTTTCCCCCAAGGAATCCTGTGTATTTCCAGGATATAGCCATCTTGAGTTGTGACTAGATGTTTTTCTGCTGGATAACCGTGTGATCTTATGTTTTCTGGCTGCAAATTTAAATCATCGTTATTACATTGATAAAGGATACTACTGCTCGAGAAGTCGTCTTATACATGAGGTCGCGGGTTCTGTCACAAGCAATTATACTTATATTGTGTGCATGAACTGGTGTATCCCACTATTTCTATTAGGTATTTCTATTGATAAAAATAATGGGCCTGATTCAGAGTGATTGTCACACTAATACACTGTTAATGAATTTGCAAAAAAGAGTTTAAAAGGTACTTTGTTTTTCTGTTGTAGGCAAGTTTTGCCGTAGTCACTCAGTGGGAAACTTCACTGACATTTATTTGTATTTTCTTGAGCCAATTAAACTCTTGAATTTGAGATATTTCACAAGTAAAACCTTAATAATGATTATAGTATAAATCTGTTACTTACAGTTTCATATATGCTAAATGATCTTTCTTCAGTTTTCGTTATACTTGGACTTATGTAAGACAGAAGCACTAAATATATCAATCGCCACATTTCTTTTGTTGAAGTACTTCTTCGTCGTACGTCTTATGTTGGTACTCCTTAATTTGTTATCAAATACTTTTAATATATTGTAATACTGTCTAAATACGTCTTTACATCTACGAGAATTTTCCTTTGTTCACATGCACATAGTACAGATAAGTACAAATTAACGAACTGTTAGGTTTTACATTTATTTACATGGAATTTATTTTTACTAATCGTAACGTAACACTTCAGTACATTTTCACGGTCGATTGCTGGCAGCGCTTTTTACCAAAACATTTTAAAGATACTTTGTAACGCCTCAGTACTTACATTATTTGTCTCATTTCGTTTTAGAATCGTTTCACAGACACCGATAATTTTGCTAAGGATGTTTTTTTTAACACAATTATACTGAGAACTATATTCGATTTTGTTTAGGATCTTTTAAACTATCCTCTCTGTTAGATCTTGACTGATACAAGTAAAATGATAGAAGCTGGATATCACGCGCACAGAAACTAGTGTGATGATTACGTTGATAAGATAGTAATGTTTGCATCATATTTATGTAAGATGGAAAAACAACGAATGAAAATAATTTGCTGATACTAATATTTTGAAGAATGATTTTCGAGTTATAATGACAAATACGACATTAATATAATTTGACGTCGTTGAGAGTTTAACAGTTTAACAGAGTTTACAGACCGACAAACTTATCTGTTCCGGTGGCCAAAATTGGAACTACGTGAAATGTCAGTTTTTGGTTTTTGCAATGCAAAAACGATATTTAATGACAGTACTTAAAAGACAGTAGCGACGCCGCCACCGGAACAGATAAGTTTGTCGGTCTATAATAGACAAAAATACAAGTCGTCTACAATCATGGAATTAATATTTACGTCCATGTCTACAATACAATGTATTTGGAATTCTTATTTTGGAATATCTATTATGCTGTTATTTTGCCGTAGATTCCTCGTATTGTGATAGAACAAAAAGCACCATAATATGCTGGTTTTATGGCTATCTTTTTCTGTTGCGTATTTTTGCCAACGCTATTATAGTGCTATAAGATACGCCACGAGCCCACGACATAAGATGTAAATTAAAACCAAAGGGTTGTAGCGCATCTTCGCGTTACACTATCGCGTTATATGTTAAAGTAGGTCACTTCTAAGATCGGCACAGATTTCGACACAAAATTCGATGTATGGAGCGTTGAGTTCGGTTTATTGTTTTTCCTTTTTGAGAAAATTGAGCGGTTTTTGGCAATTTTTGAAACTGTGATTCAACAATTGGGCGTTTGGCCTCTCCATTGACGTAATAATCATTGCACAGCTGCAAATAGTTTTCTATCTATGAGACGCTAAAGTGACCATGTTTGTATGAAAAAAGCTCAGTGTCCAAGTTTTATTGCCGGTGAGTGTATATATTAATACAAAGATTAAGGATTCCTATGTTGCGTTTGTATAAAAGAGGATAAAGATTATTTACGTTAGTCAAACAGGGCTCAAAATGATTCGTATTCGTCGTAGTAGCCATAATTGCCGCGCGTTTTAGGTACTTTTGAAAACTACAACAAAAGCACAGAATAATTAAAAGTACAAAAAAAATCCTTATACCCACTGTTTTTACAAACGCAACATAGGATTTCTTAATTTTTGTAATAAGACATAAATGATATGATTTATTATTTAATGAGGGCGCCACTTTGACGACACCAATCGCCTTAACAGTAACAAAAGGGAACCTAAAATATGTTTAATAGTAAAATGTAATTAACGCAATCCTTACTTGTTATTTTTTTATTATGTTTTATGTTAATGTCAATTCTATGGGTCCTGAAGCCTGATATAAACATATTTTATTTTATTTATTTTATTTCAAATTTAAAATATATTTTCTTACTAAACCTCTGTTGCTCCTACTTTAAATACGTATCATTTTATATTATTTATCCTTTAAATCTCGTCTGCTCAACAGAGATTAATTATCTTAAAACTTAAGCGATATAATAAATCATTTCTAACCGCAGACAACGTCATCCAAAGTTTACACCCGAAATGGCCGAAATCCTAACTTTTTGTCGGATTATGTACAGCAATTTTAATCCCTTGATGTTACGCAATCCATACTTTTTTTTTTGGAGAGAGAGAGAGAGGAGAACGCATTTACGCACCGTAACCGCAGGCTAGCGACGCGGCTGCGGCCGTGTGTGGGGCTCGGGACTAAGACCCACTACCCACTAAACTCCCAGCCTTGTGGCTATTGACAAGCCCATACGCAATCCATACTAATATTGAAAATGCGAAAGTAACTCTGTCTGTTCTCTGTCTATCTGTCTGTCACGCTTTCATGCCTCAACGAAGTTTGTTATAGTCTTGGGTTATATTTTGGAAAAGGACATAGGATACTTCCCGAGATATTCCGTCCCATAGGATCCGAAGGGATTTGACGAGCCATTTGGTGTAATTTTCGTGAAGTCAGCTATTACACCAGAGGTCGCGGGTTCGATCCCCGCACGGTACAGATATTTGTGTGCGTGAACATGTCTGTTTGTATCGATCTGGGTGTTTCTATGTATAATATGTACATATGTATTAACAAAAAAAGTATATAAGTAATGTTTATCCGTTGTCTGACACAAGAGCTTTAGTTTGGGGCTAGATGGCGATGTGTGAATAATGTTCAAACATATTTATTATTTTGGAAAAGGACGTCCTATTGGATCCTAACATGAGGGTAACATAAATAAAAGTCTGCATGGTCGAAGTTTCCGGGCGAAATCTATAAGGCATGTTACGTTAATATTATTGACCTTTTAAACGATTAGAAGACATTGAAATGCTGTTTAATTTTTTAACTTCGATTCCCTTTAATCGAAATGTACTACAAAGTTCTTAAATTTCAAAGAGGTCGCTTTTAACTCGTTCGAGTATCGATCTGAGTTCATGTTACGCCTTCACAATTAATGGGATAACTTTTGATCCGGTATTTTGATGAAAGCTGAGTTCGTTATTTCAGTTTTACAAAGAGCTTGAAATTGTATTTAGAGACTTGAGGGTAATATTTTCGTAATATATTTATCAAGGACTCTAGATAGAGTTGTAAAGAACTCGAGTCTTTGAGTCCTTGTTTTGTTTATAAGCGGCGAGTCGCGCTCGTGTTCTTTCCATTTGGAGTCTTCCTTTGTGTCTTAACTTAACTGGCTTAACCACGGTTCCACACAGGCAGTCTAATTCTGACGACGGTCCATCCTCCACTACTATAAAAAAGGTCGTCCATAAAAACTAACCACAACAGTTAATAACTACATCTCGAGCCCTCAGTAGTAAAAGAGGAGTTGGCTTAGTAAACACAAAACGTCCCGGTTAAGTTCATGCAAATCCGGCAAGTTTATGCGAGCCCGGGCCGAATCCGATTACGGGAAGGCACCTACGGAATTGAGGACGCCCTGAAAACGCTCAAATTAACTTATTAGAGAACCTTCATACGTAATTTTGATGCAATTTTGGGCTTTAAAGTTGTAACTAGATGATATTACATAATTGTCGAAGGGTAATTTCGTTTACACTACAGGCTATACAATGAATTCCCGTTATAGATTAGGATGTAGAGACCACTTAGCTTATTGCAGGTAGTTTTATACAACGTGATAAGTTAAATGCGCAAAACCTCAGACACTCCAAATGCTTTTTAATGGTTTGTATTTTAGCGTACACCAAAAATTTAACGTAATACATTGTATAGCACGCACTAGGCACGTATCTCACTTAATATAAATCGACCTATTCTATTGAGAAACACTGAACCAGCAAAGATCACGTCTTGGTGTTCTGAAGTTTAAATGAAAATAAAAATACCCTTTAGGTACTCATTTACACAGGTGATTAAAAATTTATATAAATTATATAAAATTTAAAACTACTGATCTGATTCAGGTTGTCTAAATAATAGGCCTAGGTTAATAATGAAGTTTACTGGCTCTAGAATTAATATAGTGGGAAAGCTATATATGTGATTTGTGAATACTCATATTATTATTTGGATGACCCCATCCAAATAATAATATGAGTATTCATCGGTTCCACATAATATATTTTCTCGCAGTCTTTCCCCTTTAAAAACCTATTTACTTGTAAATTGATGGTAATCAACAATATTCTTGTAAGAGATGTGTACACAAACTTTGTAGACTGGAGTTTTGTGTCACTACGGACCGACCGAGTTCTGAAGGAAAGTTAAGGTCGCGGTTGGTGAAAAGAAAAACATTTAGAAGAAGTTCAACTTGCATGATTAGGGTTCTATTTTAAATTTCAAACATTTCGTGGCATTCGTATGCTTCATTGCCTCATTATCTATACTTATCTTTTATTATTATTATATTATAAAGAGGAAGGATTTGATTGTTTGTTTGTTTGTTTGTTTGAATCGAATAGGCTCCGAAACTACTGAACCGATTTGAATAATTCTTTCACTGGTGGATAGCTACACTATCCCCGGTGAACATAGGGTACTTTTAATCCCGGAAATGTAGGGGGAAAGGGGGGAATATTTGAAAAAAGAAGTTACGCGCGGGTGAAACCGCGGGCGGAAGGCTATATATTATAAAGAGAAAAGATTTGATTGTTTGTTTGTATTGAATAGGCTCTGAAACTACTGAACCGATTTCACTTTTGGAAAGCTACACTATCCCCAAGTGATATAGGGTACTTTTTATCCCGGAAATGTGGGGGAAGGGAGGGATATTTTAAAAAAGAAATTATTCGCGGGTGAAACCGCGGACGGAAGAAGTCCTCCTAATCGCATTTCGCTTACGGCGGCCGACTATCTTTTCGATCAACCAACTACGCAGGATATATTATTATAGTGCTGCAGTAAGTGCGCAAACAGGTGCACTCCCTATAACCTCACTTAATGTAATGTAGTTTTATACAACCGAAGTGCCTCTTTAGTTATCAATATTAATACATATTTTATACATAACAAACTGCTCAGCAGTTTGGCAGACCTCGAAATTAGATTTTTTTGTAATACTTTTTTTGAAAACAATAAAATAAAATTGTATTCTAGCGGTCGCCTTCGCGGTTTCACCCGCGCGTAATTTCTTTTGTTAATTATCCCCCTCTTCCCCCCACATTTCCTGGTTCGAAATTACCCTTTTTCACCCGGGGATAGTGTAGCTTTCTAACAGTGAAAGAATTTTCGAAATCGGTTGAGTAGTTTCAAGGCCTATTCAATACAAACAAACAATCAAATCTTTCTCTTTATAATATTAGTGTAGATTTGTTGAGTCGTCCATTTTTCTGATACCCGTAAAATTAATGCTAAGCTACAATAACCCGTTGTCCTAGGTGAACGACAAACGCGACAACGCGACGCGACGCGACGCGAAAATGTCAAATAGTCCTTGTGTATGATAGTGGCCTACGTTGTCGCGTTAGTCAGTGCGCGACGACACGCGACGAAATGCGAACTTGATTTTTGCGCGACAAGACGCGACGACGCGCGACGACTTGACATTTGCAAAGGGATTTTTGGGAAGAGTATGAATACACTTTTGACAGATTTATTTCGCTCTAAATATATCATATTTGTTGTCTTTCTTCTATGTTTACGAAGTTTCTGTTGGGCTAAGTATTTAAAATATGAATTTTCTAGTAATAACGCAGTATATTTGCCCAGCCCATGGTTAAAACACTACTGCCGCGTTTGTCGCGCACGGACATAGGACACACGTCGCGTGAAGTATTGGTCGCATTACGTCGCATTGCGTCGCGTCGCCCACCTAGGACAACGGGTGAGAGATGAAGTAAATCTGTGACGTAACATCAATATTTTACATAAGATCTACTAGTAAGCCCTAGGGTTTACTAGACAAATCCCTCTAGGAAATCACTTACACAAAATCATTTAGTGAAAAAGAGTAGGTAACATGTTTATGTTCTGACGACCAATTTGGTGTAATAGTTTAGAATCATACCAGAGGTCACGGGTTCGATGCCATACACTACTTACGAGTATAGTCGGTGTCAGTAAGCAACACCGACATAATAAACATTTAATTTTGTGTACGAACATGACTGATTTCATCAGTTTGGGTGTTTCTATGTATAATGTACGTAGTTACAAAAACAAAGTTTATAAGTTATGTTTATCCTTTGTCTGGCACCAACAGTACAAGCTGTCCTTCCAATCCGACCAACTAAACCGACCAACTGAAACAAGTACAAGTACAAGCTGTCCTTCCAATCCGACCAACTAAACCGACCAACTGAAATGGATCAACTATTTTTCTTTCCCAACGGTACAACTTTTCAGTTGGTAGGATTGGATTTTTTTTTTAATTAAAATTTATTCCCATCCATACAACTTAAAACGGATCAACTATTTTTCTTTCTCAACGATAAGACTTTTTTTGTTGTCCCACTGTACCCCGGGGGTAGACATCGAAACTAAATTTCAAAAATTGTGACAGTGTCCACCCGTGGTGGATAAAGATAATTTTGGTTCATTCCCTTTCGTCCTTAAAAGAATAATTTACAAATGTACTAGGGCAACATGACCTTATTGGAGATGTACTACTTTGTCAAGCTTTTTTTTACGAGTTGATTATTATGACGAACCAAGCGTATAGAAGAAAAAAAAGATTTTAAAAGCTGCAGTGTGATAAACCTTGATGAAAAAATGCATGGAAAAATAAAATACATCTCCAATAAGGTCATGTTGCCCTGGTACCATACCAGTATCCGCTTTATGTGGATGGGGACAGATTTAAATTAACAAATAAAAACAGACCAACTAAGAAGTTGTATCCTTGAGAAAGAAAAAAGTTGGTCCGTTTGGAATAATATTTCTCAAAATAAAATAAATGATCAACTAGTTGGTTGGATTGGAATAAAACCTTTTATCGGGTTCCAAACCGCACAACCAGTTGGTCCGTTTAGTTGGTCGGATTGGAAGGACAGAGTACAAGCTATTTTGGTCTAGACGGCGGTAATGTCTAGGCATACTTATTTATTTATTGTCTTGTCCTATGATGTACGGTCAACAGCACATCACGGTATACACTTGCAGTTCGATAATGGCGCTTATGCCCCTGACATAAGAGCGTTACAAAGTCCAAAGTGTTACGTCTGACGTGCTTTTGACTGTACATATTTATCACATATTATTTACACGATGTTTTCCATATTCCCTTTCAGATTAATTTATCTAATGAATTGTATATAATTATGTTGAACAATTTGTACCTATTTGACATTAAGGACTAAAATAAAAATACAAATACAGTTGTTCAAAATAAATATACTCGTAATATTGTATGTTTGTATTTTTTCAAAGCAGGAACTCTGAAATGTTAGGTAACTTTTTTAACCTCCCTTCGTCAAATTTTCATCAAATTATGTTTTACGGGGGCGTTTTTTCAAAGGCCTGGAGGGCTTTTACGCCTTATGCTTGTGAATTATGGAGGAAAATGATAACGTTGGTTGTGTTTAGGCATTCAAGAATTTTTAACGCGATCCTATCTTGAATTCTGGACGAGATAGTGATGAAAAACTAATAGAAGACGAAATGTTTTCTACAAATAATTTCTACCTCTCTTCACATAAATAAAATTTAGATTCCACTTGTGACTTTGTTTAATTTTACTTAATATTATTTCATTTGGGAGAATATCAGGTAATAAATGTTAAATAATAGTGCAGCTAATTTTAATCACGTTCCCTAGCTGTGCATGCCCCACCGATGGGGCATTTTGAGTTACTCGTCATACGTGAATGCCCTATCGGTGGGGCATGAGTACCACGCAAAACTTACGGTAGAAGAAGTGGATAAACTCACGCGTGTATAAAGTTAAGCCTCTAAACTTGCGTGGTACTCATGCCCCACCGATGGGGCATTCACGTATGACGAGTAACTCAAAATGCCCCATCGGTGGGACATGCACGCACAGGGAACATGTTTAAAACCGATATTGTCTCTTGGTAGAAATTAGAAATATTCTTCATCTACCTAAACTAATTGCTATAGTATTTTCTTAAATAAACCTACCGGAAACAGGATCACGTCAGATTTAAGCAAAACTATGCCTATTTGGTAGTCCACAGCGATCTCCTTACAAACAGCGTGAATATTTGACGGGCATACATCACGTAGTAAGTGCTCGCGCAGACGTTGCGTCACTCCGGGAAGGCCCATCTATCACGCGGCGGATGTAGTGCCGTCGATACTACAGCCTTGGGCTGTTGTGTAGTGATACTGTCTTTTGCACTTCCATGTGTATTAATTACACATAAACTTGTCACGTGTATATGGGCTTGTTAAAAAATATGCCCGTCATTAAATTATCAATTTAAGCACTAAGTACTTATTATTTCACTAGGTCTAATCAATTTAACAAAATACACATTAAAAGGACTACCAGGCCTACTTATCAAAACACATAAATTATAACTGTCAATTTGGCATGTGTTCATTATATTTTTACGGTTATTTCATCAGCGGTAATGAATATTCATGTAACGAAGCGATATGGACTATTCGACGGGATAATTGTACTAACGAGGCACAGTAACCTTGTTAAAGCGGCCAAGCCGCGCCGATAATTCAGCGTTTTGTACGCACGTGCGAGGTTCATTCGGACGGAAACGAGTGTGAATTTTACGTGTCATTATTTTGGAAATCTTTGTGAAATTCAACTGAGCATGAGAAAAAACTGTTATTTTAAATATTAAACGTTGTCCTACTGGCCTTCTTATTTAAAATTACATCATAAATGTAATGTAGCGCGATTTGCTTATGATATCAGCGCGGCATTCAAATCAGTTACATTTTTTGCAATTTTCGAACATTACTTGGATTTATAAACATCAACCCGCCATTGTAACAAGCAAGATACTCGTATTTGATAACAATATTGTTATATGGAAACCTTTGATCTACTTATCGTAGCGTAGGATGACTGTAACAAGCCCATACTTATATTAGGTACTTCCTACCTATCAAAAATATATAAATAGTTAAAGATTGATTATGTATTTACAAAAAAAAGTATAGAAGTAAAGTAATTTTTATCCGTTGCCTGGCGCTTATATCACAAACTAAAGCTTATTTTTGGGTTAATTGGCGACGTGTAAATAGTGTCGAGGAATATTTATTTATTGATCTATCAGCACCCTATCCTACCAATACTGCTACCAGCGTACCTTCTTTTAATATCAAAATGAATTATGAACGTTGATAGAACGTTCCTGCTCCGTAGTACATCTAGCAAGTTCACCTGGGTGGACTACGGGCACTTGTTCTGACCCATAGTACACTTCTTAGGTGTACTAAGGGTAAAACTATAAATTTTATTATCCGTAGTACACCCGAGAGGTGGTCTATTGCTACTTTGAAAGTTATATGACCCTTGGTACACCACAAAAGCGTGCCATGGACACTGCTTAAATTTATTATCTAGCTAGGTTTTTAGGTTTTTAATAGTAAAACTTACGTTTTTAAAGATATTTAACGTCTTATATACGCCCGTGCAAAGTTAAGTCGGTCAGAATCGATGGCAAACACACGCACTTTATTTTCGTTTGAGCGTTGCGTAATATACAATAATAACCTGGTGAGTTTTTCTACAGTAAAAAAATGCATCTAAAAGCCTAAAATATTTAAAAAAATCTATCCTCGTTCAAATTCCGCTTCCATGTCGATCGTCAGACAAACGAATTAACTCTCGAATAGCTGTCGCGTCAGTATTCCCTACACCGCAGCGAGATATCGTTGCGATTTCAACCCTAAAGCCTAAGGAATAGGATCACATGTGATTTTTGCGAGATCCCTTATGTTGCAGTCGGGTTATTGGTCTCTGGGAATGGGACACTGCATAAGCAGTTTTTGGTCCGATCGACAATTAAACGGTGGGGTATATTGGGGAGTAAATGTATGGAGGTTGGTCGGTAGCATTCTATTATTTGCTGCTACTAAAGGTGACCGGTCTCCGAACAATCGCTCAACCTTTTCTACCTATGAGGTGAGGGTAGTGGTAGGAAACCACGGAGGCGACCCCTAGTATAAATAAATCAATATCTTTGGAAAAAAGACGTCAGGGACAGCTCATAAATACACACCATACACACCATATAAATAAAACACTGTCTCCTTAGTAAACACGTTACCAT
Organism: Mecyna flavalis; assembly: GCA_949319885.1. NCBI lineage: Eukaryota > Metazoa > Arthropoda > Insecta > Lepidoptera > Crambidae > Mecyna > Mecyna flavalis. The sequence continues at coordinate 18,840,999 of OX439426.1, forward strand.
ACCTATAACCAACTGCCATACTTATTAACAGTGGCTTTTAGGGCGTACAACTAAGGCTGGTTTCAGAGTAACGCTGGCAGCACGCGCGTAGCGTTAGACACTGCCGGTTTTCTTTGCAGTTCAAATCGTCGCTATCTTACAAGAATATCGATACTAGCTGATACGCGCGTGCAGGCGCGTGCAGGCGCGTGCCGCCAGCGTTAGGCGCAGGACAAATACAAGAAGCAACGGGCGGAGGTGAGTGAGGCGCGACGCGGGCGTGGCGCCGTTTTAATGATGCGCCTCGCCCGGGCTTCGCCCGCGCTTCTACGCCTCTTGTATTTGTCCTGCGCCTTACTCTGAAACCAGCCTAAGATATTGCTCCTCGAAGGACGAGATCATTACATCGTCGCTGCCACGCCCTCGCGCGTCACTCGCACGCCACGACACTGTTTCAAATTAGTTAATCTGTTGAGTGTTAATGTGTTTGTCTACTCGCAGTAATGTTGATTGTGATTCTTTTAGGCATTTATTTAAAACACGCCTGAAGGGTGCTACTTTTTTGATATCAGGTTTCATAAGTAACATTGTCATAGGCAGTCATTAACATAGTCGCATAATATTTTGTTTTAGATTTTTTATTGTCATTAGGTATTGTATTTGATTTTTATATTTGCTACTGGTTCAATAAACCAAATTCATGTTTTATTATACAAATTGCAAAGAAAACGTAAACATTTTGTACTAGCGGTCGCCTCTGCCGATTTACCCGCGCGTATTTTTTTCTAATTTGTGTGAAAGTGAGATAAGGACTGCACTTGTGCACTGTAATAATACGAGTATGTCCCGCACCGTTAGGTGTCTGTAATGGTTGGCCAAAACTCTGATAAGAGAAATTAAGAACATTTTTTTACTTTACTTCTCTTCCAACAGCTTCACTTCTGTATTCACATGAATCACAGTTAAACACTAAGAAAGCCGCATCAATCGAAAATTTGTTCTCAAAAGCCCATTTACCTAGTTTGAAGATAGGTGCGCTGGATGTTTAAAAAGGCTGTTAGTGCATACAACGAAGATGATTAGCCCTCGGGGCTAGGTCGTAACTGAAAGCGAGACGCGTCATTAGCCATTACCACGCCTCCACACATTAGGCGCAGGCTACAGTACATTCTGTTTCAAACTGTTTCGGTAATGGAAATAAGTGAAATAAAATATGCTCCACAATATCATACGCCTTACGAAACTGAACATTTATATAATTTTTATTAAAAAGGGAGGCAAACGAGCAGGTACACCACCTGATGGTAAGTAATCACTACTGCCTATGGACATCTGCCACTCAGGGTCTCATCCAAAATAATATTGAGATGTGTGTGTGTGTGTGTGTGTCATCCTAGCCAAGATTTCGGCCACGGCGGCCAATCTTACGATCAGCCAACTACGCAGGATGTATTATAGTGCTCAAGCACAGGTGCACTCCCTATTCCTTCACTCTCAAAACACGGTGGGACAGCAGTCTGACACGACCGAAGAGAGATCAGTCACAGGACCAACGGCTTAACGTGCCTTCCAAAGCACGGAATCATCATTCTTTTCAGACAATATTGAGATAGGTATAGGGGCTTCGGACCTCCGGTACTCCCTCTCACCTAATGCTTAGTATCTCATACGTCAGTCCTGTAGAAGCGTGGTATTTCCCCGGTCAAGTCGGCCCATTCCAACTGACAGACAAGAACTTCAGCTTGGCCTTAGCACTTTGTGATCGCTTACAATCAGGTATCACACATGGACGAATGGTTAACTCTTTCAAGAAAAAAAAGAAAGTATGCTCCCTCTTCTTAAATTATACTTGCTCTGTGACCATATAAACGATAAAAAAAAGATTTTTTTAAGCTTACAAAAGCATTTGTTGTTTGTTGTCCGTGTCAGATTGAGGTGATATTTTTCTCTCTGATCTACAACGAGATGTAAACAGCCATCACTCATTGTGATGAGCCAACGCGTAATCATAATAAATGATTCCACACGTCACAATCATCATGATTTTTGTCCTCTGAAAGGTCTAAAAATTTGTAGGAAAAGTAGAAGTGTTCCTTTTGATATCCCGGAGTTCTATAGCCTTTTCTTAAGAACTAGGATCGTACACTTGAATCCACACAAGATTTTAACGTTTAGGTGATGCACTTTTTCGTTGTTGTTAATTTGTATTTTAGTAATAGTACTTATTCCTTTCTGTACACCTGATGTTCTTAAGGTACCGTGTGTATTCAGATCAATGTACATATGTATTTTTTTCGGTATTTTCAAAATTGGTTATGTCCTTGGATTTGTCCCGATCCAGATTAGACACACTTGCACCATTTAAAAAAATTCTAAATTCTTCCAAAAACAAAACTTATGCTATCTTTAAAAAGATTACCAAGTCTGAATAGAAGTACAAAAAAAAGCATTATTAAAAGCAAAACACATAAAAAAGATACACTGAATAAAATCTCCATACATCTCCTCATCAACCCCAATTTGCTTAGACTGCAGCTAGATATCGGCGTATACAAAAATTTATGAACTCCCGATCCTCAGGGAAGGCTTCCACAGGCTTATCGCTATCAGTTCCCAGCCTTATTACCTCATAAATACCCGTTTATGACTGGAAGAGCAAAATATGGGGAGATCGAATCGCTTTACGACTCTCTGTACTTTGGCTCAATCTTGTGTTTATTAGGACGCAGAGGGAAGTTCGTTCGCGTACGTTATGGTAATGAAGTGATTTCAATGATATTATTTATAGCCTATTTGTATATCGGATCCTTAGTAGGTAACCTTCATTACCATAAATATCTTTAGATATGTTGTTGTTGTTGTTGTGGTCCTAAGGCACCCCGCTGGTGCAGAGGGCCCCAACAAGTTTTCTCCAAGCCGGCCGGTCCCGCGCGATTCTTCGAGCGTCTTTCCAATTGAGTGCTTCCTTCCTGAGCTCCTTGTCCACCGATCTCCTCCACGTGTGTACAGGCCGTCCGCGTTTTCGCCTACCCTCCGGTTGCCACTCAAAGGCGATTTCAGCAGCATTACCATCTTCCCTACGCAGAGTGTGGCCAATCCACTTCCATTTCCGCTGAGCAATTTCCTGCAAAATTGGAGTTTGATGGCATATAGACCACAACTCTTTATTCGAGATGGTTTTAGGCCAGAAGATACGAAGGATGGATCGAAGTGACTTATTCACGAAGACCTGTAGCTTACTCGTTAAGCCTTTCGTAACTCTCCAGGTTTCACAGCCATAGAGAAGCACCGAATTTACGATGGACTCGAACAGGGAGAGTTTAATGCGCCTGGTGAGAACATTGGATTGCCACACTGGTCTAAGTTGGGCATACGCTGCTTTGGCTTTTTTAATACGAGCTTCAATGTCCTCATCTGAGCCTCCTGTGTTTGTCATGATGCTTCCAAGGTAGGTGAAATTGGTGACAGTGGACAAAGGCTGGTCGTCCAACTTCAATGAGGTCGTGTTGTCACTAGGGAGTATTCGCATATCAACCGTTTTACGAGTGTTGACTCGAAGCCCACGCTTTAAAGCAGCCTTCTTCAGTTCTTCAAGCTTACTTTGGAGTTGAGGTAGCGACGGCGAGATCAACACTATGTCGTCAGCATAATCCAAGTCCTCAAGTGTACCATTTCCCCACTGAAGGCCGTTTGTTGTCTGTGTGACTTCCCTCATTATATCGTCGATCAAGATGACAAATAGAAGCGGTGACAAGAGACAGCCCTGTTTCCCACCGGCTGAGATTTTTATTGGGTCACTTAGCGCTTGTTCGTGAACCACTCTACAGGTACTCTGCTGATATAAAGATCTAATTACATTAACCACCCTGGAAGGAACGCCCCTGTTTAACAGACACTTCCACAGTGCGCCCCAGTTCACGGTGTCGAAGGCCTTCTCAAAGTCGACGAAGCTTAAATACACTTCGGATTGCCATTCAACACACTGTTCTATAAGGATGCGCAAAGTATTGATATGGTCGGTACAAGAGCGCCCTGGTCGGAAACCTGCCTGTTCTGCGCGCAGTGTTTTTTCTATTTCAGGCGACATTCGGTTTAGCAGGATCTTAGCTAAGACTTTAGCAGCAGAAGGCAGGAGGGTAATGCCACGCCAGTTGTCACAAGAAGATAGATTGCCTTTCTTCGGTACTTTGATTAACAACCCTTCTTTCCATTCCTGGGGGACCGATTCTGTTTCCCAAATTCGCACAAGTAGGGGGTGCAGCAGTTCCGCTGTTACCGCCGCATCGGCCTTCAGCAACTCTACGCTAACACTGTCTATACCTGGCGCTTTCCCCGACTTCAGTTGCTTAATTGCTTTAACAATTTCATGTATTGTAGGTGGTGTTGTAGATATTTCAAGGGTACTGGCAGGTGGATTCGCACTGGAGTTGTCACCAGTGGTGCTGTGCGCGCTTTGGCATCTTGTTAACAGCTCGTTGAAGTGTTCATGCCATCTGTGGAGTTGTTCGTCCGAAGTGCACAAGAGCTGCCCATCTTTGCTATTGAGTGGCTTTCTGATGGTCTTGCCACGCTTCCCACTAAGAGTTATCTTTAGATATAATTAGACGTTATTTACACAGCGCCATCTAGCCCCGAACGTAAGCTTATCGTTCATTGTTGGTGCCAGACCGGATAAACATAACTACACATATATTATTTTTTTACAATGCAAGACTGGCTGCCTTAGCCAAACTTCTTCCAGGGGGACATTCCATCAAAGTTTACATATTTTGTAGACATTGAAACTACCTTGCTTTTGATGTCTACTTTTTCGGAGTCAGATCAGTGTATGTCGTGTTGTCCAATAATTAAAATGACTTATATCCTCTTAAATGGTACCACTGCCGTTTTACTATTGCCACAAAAAGTGCTTCCGATCACGAAAAATTCATAAATAAGAGTTCACTTAGTTTTTCTTCCTTGTTTAATTATCTGATATGATTTTTTAACAGCAAATACACCCTCTGTAGTAATATAATCCACGTTCTAATATAATTAAACATATCTAACGTTGATCAAAACAGTCCAACTCTACTTATTTGCGTTAATTAGGTATGCTGTCTCGCCAACACTAACATTAAGTGATGCGCTTGACATCCATTTTAGTGGATTATCTGCGTACATATGTCATTGGAGATTAGGGATCTGCGGCCAGAATGCAAAATGAGTTGTCGGCTGAAACGCGTTTTATCTGCAAACACCCGCTTGATTTGTTAATTAAAACATTTGACAAGTACAATTATTTGGGCTACAACAAAGCATCGGTTTATTTAGAAATGAAATATTATTAACAGTAGGCTGGTAGAAATATTGGGATAGTTGTCACATATTGGTGGGCAGGGAATAAGTCTGTACGTGTGGATTAAATAAAATTGATATTAATATAATGTACGGGGGCGCAAAACTTCAGAAGGTCTGCACTGAATTATATAAATATTTTTTCTTTATTTGTGTTTGTTATTACATGACATGTCATGACATGACATTGTGCAGGACATGATTTGTGGGAACCAGGTGCCAAGCAAGTCTCATATTAACCAAAGTTATTTTGTGGCTCTTTTTTAGAATGAGCATGCTTCTTCAAGAACCATTATACAGCTTCTGCAAAAATAAATAACAATGTTTTTAAAATTACAACTCACTCACTTTATAAAACCTTTTAACCCAAAATATTTTTAATAAAAAAATAATATATCTTTTTTGTGCTATAAACTGGCTTGCGTTGGTTTCAATGAACTGTCAAAAGGTTTGTGCTGATTCCAAGGTGCTGATAAAATCTGTGCTGTCACAAAAAAATACGAAAAATTAAACTAGTCTACTAAATCCGTTTCCGAAATAGTGCAAAATGGCTTTTAAAATCTTGCTCCATCATGATACTAAAATTGGAACAGAAATAGATAACACCCCTAAAAGCTCATTAGATTCAGGTGTATATCTGTTTGCATTTACTGTTTGCACCAAAAGGTATGTTAAAACCTGAATTTATGTTGCGCAGTGCCCTGATTTAAGCGCAGGATACGGGCCAATGACAAAACTTCGCTTAAAAACAATATTTCCATACTGTTTACTAGCTTTATAAATAGACATGGTTTGCGACTTCACATTTACGTTAAAACAGCTTGAGTAAAATGGAATATCTTTTGAATTATTTTTAATACTTTGTGTAACTACTTTGTCTGAGTTTGTTCTGAAATACCTACTTAAAAATGTATAAATCAATAATATAATCAAACTTTTTACATAAGCAACTTATGTAGTTTTTTCTTATCCCATGTCTGGCGAACAAAGACTTAAATATGTACTTGACTAGTAAATTGCACTAGTGCCATTTGAACATGTACTAAGTTTCAATACATTCAATTACAGTACATTATGTATTACTAGCTTTCCGCCCGCGGTTTCATCCGCGCGTAATTTCTTTTTTCAAATATCCTGCGGGAATGAGACGTTTCCCGTGGGAATTGTATAGCCTATGTCCTTATCCGGGTTTATAAACTATGCCAAATGCCGTGTGGTAAATTTCATCTAAATCCGTTCAGCCGTTTAGGCGTGATTGAGTAACAAACATCCAAACATCCAGTTCGCATTTATAATATTAGTAGGATTATTTACTAGTATTGTATGATAAATTTTAGTTAATATTATTTCTTTATTCTTTTGTCGCATCCTTTATTAGCACTACCTATTTATTCATTTCTGTTGGCCCTTAGGTTTGACTGGTAGAGCGTGCTACTATAAGTCTGCCTTTTGTACGGTTGTGTAAGTAAACTTGATCAGATAACGTGGACATGCTTACTCCAGTCCGACGTCGCGAGCACACTAGCGCCAAATTGATGATCTCGCGAACTAGTTGATGCGGTGCATAATAAATGCGCTGCCGTGCCGGCTGTCTCTAATGCAGCCTGTGATAGATGGTCTAAGACAGGGCTCCATAAACACGTCGAAATAATAATTTTAGAATATTACACTTGCAAAGTATATTGTCATCGGTTTGGTAATGAGTGCGAGAAAGACAACTGCACCACCATTGGAATTGACTGCGTCCGTGGTTCAGTGGCCTGTACGCCATACTTTAAAGCGACTCTCGCGCCAGGAGTTGAAATCACCCAAACCCCAAGTAAGCTAGCTAAACTACTCAGATGATAACTATCTAACTATCTATGATAAAACCCGGAGATGAAAATACTGAGGTCCGATTCACGCACCAAGTCTAGGGGTGTTTCGTTAGTTGACCCCGGTCCATGAATACACATGGTGTCAACCGCACAACGACTCTTTTTGAATTGGCCGATAGACACCGCCGATGTTAGTAATAATTCCGACGGTGTCAAGCGGGAATAACGTTGGTGAAGGACTTTATCAGAGTCTAACTGAGTAGATACCTCTCAGGTGAAAACAACCATTATATGGCATTGTTCTGGCAATAATAGTGTGGGAGCCAGTGAGTACACTTAAAATTAAGGCTCGAAAATAAGATGAGCCTTATTTGTGGCAGCAGATTAAGCGATAGTTCATGGTCATGAGCATCACTCAATGGAATAGCCCGCAGTGACCGCATACTATCACAATTCACGCGTTTTAAGTGCCTGCCTTCAAAGTAAAATAAAAAATATATTTGGGAATTTCTCCGAAGAGTAACAAAGACCATCCCAAACCACTTCCACGTGCTTTTTTCATTGTTGGATCTGCAATTTCAACTATCCGAAATAACACCAGTATTGCAAACGAAACATACGGACTTATTTTTTGGTTTTAATCAGGCATCAGTAACATTTAGTCCTTTTGACATCCCGGTAATAATTATTGCGATTCGATACTCGCGTGATGAAAGTATCCAATTATTTCGCGATCGGGGCATAATGTATACAGACATTCTGAAAACCAATTTGAAATAGCTTATCGGGTACCACGATCCAGTGAAAACACAGGATTATAAGTTAAAATTGTTTGTTCGTTAATTTAAATGATATGTGATGACTGATGAACCGTCGAATTGGAATTAGTTATTTACTAGTCTACCAAAGGCTTTTCAGGTGTCCATATGCAGTGGTAACAATATTTTATGACTGGCCCCATGGTGGTTTTGGTAGTGAGTGAACCTATGCGTCAAGGGTCGTGGATCCAAATCCTTACCAAGACATTAATGTTTGTCTGTCTGTATGTTTTTATTCTAAATCTTTAGTATTTAAGTATTTATACCTAAACCACAAGTTAGGTACTTTGGGGTAAGACCAACGTATATGATGTTATCCATCCTATTCATTTATGTCCAATTTATTCATATCAATATTTAACAGAATCACCTTTATCAATTCCTGATATACTATTTTTTTTGGACTATGATTGACCAAAAAATTTTGTCATGCTTATAGTAGAAGATGTATAATCTAGAATCTTTGCATGTCTTGGAGATAACAAAATAAACAAATATGACTGTTTTTTTATGTCAAAATGACTGTTTCTGAAGTTTCACTAATGCGATAAAATAATTCAGTTTTATGTAAGCAACTCTTCTGATCTTCCAATTTCACATTCAGAAGCAAAATCATCAGTGCATAATGACTGTCATCGTGGAAAGTTCAGAAGAAGTCAGCTACCACTGCGCCCAGCTACGGAAGATATTCATCCTCATCGCCATATCAGCAGTCACACCGATCCTCGTCTTTGCTGCTCTCCTTCTTCTCTTATCATCTGGAACTCTTCGCCCTGAATACGAGACTACGACCAGTGTCATCGTAGAGTTCACCTTCGGAATTCTATACGTTCAGCATTTCATTGCGACAGCAGTTCTAATCATCAGCTTCGTGAAGAGAAGACACCCAATCATGAAGTACCACGTGTGGTACATGATGTTCCACCTGGTGGTGATCTGGCTCGTGGTCTGCGCCTGCGCGGTGCTGACGTCAGTTAATGACTCGTTTGTCTTGACTTGCTTCGTGCTGATCAGCGGTATTGCTTACTTCTGTATGATATATCGGTGTATGATGACGAAGAAGTATCCTTGGGCGGCTTTGAGAAGAGCTTATTAAATTATTTTTAGCGTATTTCGTTATTTCTGTTTAGTTTTTTAACTTTATATAAGGTAGCAGACAGGCACACAGTCTATCTGATAGTAAGCAGCCACTGCAGCCTAATCCATTGAATGCCGCTCATGTTTAATCTTAGAGCCTTTTGGTGATAAATATGCGCAAAGAAAAATCCATAGACGTGGTAGATTCGAACCTTACGCAGTGAGGTGACGTTGTGGTATCACTCTGCTACCACGCATCCCATTCTACTACAATTAACAATTATATTATGCTACGTTAGTGGTAATGAATAGTCTAATTATTTACCTAAACTAAGTGAGAAATTTTGGTGCAATTTGTCGATATACTAACGATTTTAGCACAAGTCCAATTTAGTGGAAGCAAATAATTCGGATTGGCAAACTGAATATAACATTATTTGTTGTTACTGCTCCCATTAGGGTTGCCACAAGGCAGGCACCAGCTCGTCCGAGCCATAATAGTGTCATCAATATCTTTAGAGGTAAGCCAGTCGGTGTCTAATAATAATCCTAAAAATAAATATTTCATAGATCTGATCCCAAATTGCATAAGCATTTGATTATGAATATCAGCAATGTAGCTTATAAATAATATCATTGGATATCAGATACAAATTAAACACCTCAATAAAATGTACATCCAGTCACAGAACAAACAAAAATGTACATAACATAAATGTGTGTTGGCTTTCGAACCCACAACTAATGGGCAGGCTCCTGGCAGGCTCACTACTAAATACGCAATCGATCCAGTCTACCACTAACCCCGAAACTAAGCAAGTTTATCAGGCAACCCTATTGGAATTAATCAACAACGCGCCGAGTTGGCAAAACTAGTTCGACACACAAAAGTAGTTAAGCCTGCAGTGTTTACGCGACATTAACTATTAACTGCTATGATAATAAATGATTGAGATTTGAGGACGCGAATAAATACCCAGTTACGATACGTGATAATGTCATGATGGCGCTGTTATACAGGGTAGAATATTAACGAAAATGTATAAAATAATTTGTGCTACGACTTCATTTACGTTGAATTTTGAAGCTCATTAAGGGGATGAAAAAGTCATCTTTTTCTACTGTAACAAATTCATAAAATTCAAATACTTCTTATGCCTTCTAAACAATTAGACAATATACAGTCAATAATTGTTTCCTATAGTTTAAGTTGAGCATCACCTTTTTAATTTCATATCACCGACCTATCGAGACTACGGGCACAGCTGCTACTTTGGTATTACAAACAAACACAACAGTTCGACTCTACTCTTCATGTATATTGCATTTTTAAACTCTTTTAGTTCAATCCAAAATTTCGCAAAACTTGTTATGAACGAATGCCATTTAGAACTAAGCGTAACCATGGTTATCCATCGTAACCACAGGACAAGAAAATTTTATCGTAACAAAATAATAGAGCTCGGGTTATTTTGGGGGCTTCGTCGTTTGACCCCGGTCCCGAATACACCGCGGTGTCAAACGCACAAGGACGCTTTTTGAATTGGCCGTTTGACACCGCGGTGTCAAGTGGTGAACAACTTTTTTCGACTTCGTCACTTGACACCGCTGTTATTATTAATGTACAGTTAAAGACAAAATTGCATCGAAAAAAATATCCCAATATAAGTATCCGTTTTTTGTAATGACAACTTTGTCCCATAGGCCGCACCAATAGAACGCTCGTATTTCAGCTCTTTACTTCCAACCACTATCAGCCACTTTTTGGGATATGGTCACTTCATCTAGCTTCATTTCAGCTTGTTAACTCGTTGACTGCGGCAAAGACACACCCCTGTTTTTAAAAACAAAACGTGTGATCAAGGCAGCCGCTCCGCGTGTGGCCGCACACACCACCAGTACTTAATGATTTTTATGCTTTTATTTTATTTATTTATAAATTCATACACACACATAAGCTTACAGAGCTAGTCCAAGTCGCTTACAGGTTAATCATTGTTACAAAATTAAACAGTTAGATACCAGTAAATGTTAGAATACAAATTAATGTCAAGAATACAAATAATGTCCAAAATACAAAAAATGTCAAAAATACAAATATGTCGGAATACAAATTAATGTCAAAGATACAAATAATGTCCAAAATACAAAATTTTATATTGTATTATACAACATTTTATATTGTATATTAGCTATTTATACATAAGTAGATAGTTAAATTTTCGTTAATACACAAAGCGACAAGTAATTCATTTATTGAAACATTAAATTCGTTCATATTATTATACACATAAAATTTAATTCAGACCAAAAATAAGCGTCTTATATATTTTCTATTTTTTTTACAAACAAAGCAGTGCACGACACCTGCAGCTTTTACACGTAACCATCAAATACTTAAAACTACTACTAAAAAAAATACCGACAAGGCAATGCTTCCAGGAACAAGTGACCTTACTAATTGAACCATCTTACCCTTTTGGCGATAGGCAATTGTAATAGCTACTCGTTTATTACTTCTTTTGCAAAAGATACACTTCTAACGATTCCGATATCGCACGTTCCAGCAAAAACCAATACACGACACGTTAATGCTTCCTAAAAACAAGTAACTTTTCAGAAAAAAATATAACCTACTCAATAAAGGATCCTTCAAACCTACAACTTACTTGTGTACTCAACTGTACAAAAATCAAAAATAAGATTTTTATTGGCGGTGTCAAATGACGAAGTCGAAAAAAGTTATTCCCGCTTGGAACCGCGATATTATTAACGGTGTCAAACGGCCAATTCAAAAAGAGTCCTTGTGCGTTTGACACCGCGGTGTATATCGGGACCGGGGTCAAACGACGAAGCCCCCGTTATTTTGAACATTGCTACAAGCTTATTACCATTCAGATATGTGTCTTAAGTGGATATAAATAAGGCAATAAATCAGTTGTATGTTTCTTGTGGCGTGTGCGCAAATAACTTTGCCCCGTTGTCGTAGACAACTTCGGGCATTATCCGCATCCGTTGCGGTTCAGGTTTCTTCGACAGATATATTGCGTCTGTTTGTAGAATAATTATTGTCATAACATTGGCTTAGTACGGGAGGTCACGGACTGCGCGATTTCATCTTACTTTCCCCTTGTTCGATACCATTGGTGTTTGCTAGACAACTTTTTCTTGAAGAAACAATATAGGAAACAGGAGACCGCCTTGTGTAACACCTTTCCGTATTACAGAAATTGGACCTGAAGTAAAATTGTTTAGGTTTTTTGTACTGTTTTTATACTCGTACGATATTAGTTAGAATGAGGTTCATTTGTATATATATTTTGTTTTCCAAGGATTTGCATTTTAGGATTGAATCACACTATCAGAGGCTTCAAAATAATCTTAGTAGGCTAGGATTTGTTAATTTTTTATGTTTTAAATCTTTCTTTTCACTGCAAACTACTCAAACACAGAATTTAAACCAGTACCACCAAAAGGATGTGGATGTAAAATGACGTGTCACATGACATTTTAATTATGTATGATTAAATTTTATCAATTGCATCTATTATTAATTATAAAATTATGCGACCCATTACAATCCAACTGACACCTCATTAAAACACTTTGTCGTTGTGAAACCATACCACGAAATGTAATTAATTTCATTGTATCGATACGTTTAATCGCGTCAAAAATTTGGCCTCAAAACTTCCGTATTGAATTTGTTCCCACCGTGCATTATAAAATAACTCCGTGGGTTCGTTTATGTATTAATCGTCGTATATGTCGATGGGCTCGCGTGGGAAATCATTCATTCGTATTCTCACCTGCCGTAGGTTGCTTCCTGTCGTTATTATTTATTCGACGTACGTGCGAATTTAGAGGCGCGGGCTTGCTATTTCTTCAATTAATTTAAATTGGGGAAGGGAAATTTGCTTCGTATATTCGGCTTAAATTTATGGATGTTTCGATGCGTTTGGGGTGGTAGGTATATGTGTAAGAGCGTAGGTGAATAAAGTAGATGTTTTTTCAATTAATTTTTATTTATGTTTATGCGGTTTTCAGGCCAGTGCTCGTACGCATCATTGTGAAGATGGCTTGATTGCAATGATGAAGGACTTAACTCAGTGCACCCTTTTTAAGAAACAAATCCAAATATCTTTCCAGTTCTAAAATACCCAAAAGCAGACGTAAAGTTGCGAATAACACGTAATCAAAAGGTGCTTGAATAGACAGTTCTAAGTCCTGAATAGCATAGCGCTATTAGTCGTTAAGCATTCGGCACACGCGCCGCAATGGCCGCCGGCCTTCTCCCAGCGCTTGTCCAATTAACTACCGCGCAGGCTGTGTGTAGACTGCCTTATGGACTGAGCGGACGGCTGAGATACATTGGTATTTCATACACATTACTAGCAATTATTTGAGCGTACTGTACTCGTAATATTTTATGTTTTAGTCGAAAACTTGATGGTTTTTAACAGACATTAAACATGGAGCTTCGAAGATTATAAATTCTGGTGGCATTTTTGTGTTTGGGGGCAAATGTATATACACAGATTACTCCGAGGTTTCATTCATTTGAGTTTTTGTTTGACCTTTGTGTGTGATTTAACATAGACTTTAAATAGGGCAGAAGTCGGTCAGTCACTCAGCCAACATCGCTATAGTATTACTGGCATAATAAGACAATTCAAATCTTAAGCGATAAAAAAAGAAGTTGTAACACTTGTAACCCAGTCACCTCTGAACACAAATATTCAAAGCCGGTACGTACGCCACAAAATGTTCGTAAACATAAACATTAATACCCTCCTCATCCATCAAGGGCTTCAGCGGCGTTTTTAAATCCTGACATGTTGTCACATGTCGCGAAGTTACGACGTCACGATGAATGCCCGACAGCCTGTGACGTCAGCTCGACGTGTCTTATATCTTTTTACCAGGAAATATTAGTTCTTGTGAATGGAGCAGTTTGGAGTCTTATCTTTTACTTCAGGGCAGTTAGCGGGGATTATTATGCATTTAGTTTTAAAAGTATGGTATCATGAGAGCCATTATAATCTTTTTACTCTAAATCTCAGGAATATTTGCATAATAATATTATTACAATAATTACGCCGTTATTCCACAGGAATTTAAGTTACTTTCTCATTAATATTAGTAGGTATGGGTGGATTTTGAATCATTAAATCCAAACAATAACCAACTTAATCTATCTTTAAAAGCAAAACCTAAAACTTAAGTTTTAAAATTATATAAAACTAGCCTTCCGCCCGCGGTTTCACCCGCGCGTAATTTCATTTTTCAAATAACCCACCTCCCCCCATTTTCGGGACCAAAAGTACCCTATGTTCACCGGGGATAGTGTAGCTATCCAACAGGGAAAGAATTTTTCAAATCGGTTCAGTAGTTTCGGAGCCTATTCAATTCAAACAAACAAACAAACATACAAACAAACAATTTTCTCTTTATAATATTAGTATAGAGTATAGACAAGTAGCATTCAAAATCAGACATGGATACATTTTAGTGCTTTCCAACCAGCGGCGTCGTTTTCCGCCTATTCCGTCTAATGAATAAACAGTTTTATTTCCACCATCCACAAAAACAAAGGAAGTGTCAACCCGCATTTTTAGCCAACCTCTCCTTGAACGCCTTTCCGCACTCCATAACTTTTTGCATTCCCAACAAAATGTTCAACCCACACTTCAATCCAACGTCTCGGCAGTTTCTCACTTTTTACGACCCAACAAAACGTCACATCGGATGCCGATCAAGCAAGAACGGTCTGATGGCTGATGGAAATCAATTTACTTCGAACCTCCCTGCCAATTTAACTTCGATTAAGCTACGGGACAACTCCAAAAAACCAGGCGACAGCATCGCACTGACAATCCCTGTTTTCATCGGTGATTCGTCAGATTCCGTGTTCGCGACTTATTGATAAGGGACGTTTTTTTGCAAGCAATTCGCAAAAAAAAAATCGATTAATTTATCTGTGTAATGTCCTGGGATATTAATTATTGTTATTAAGTATTCTTAACACTGTTTATTTGATTATTATTATGCTTTCTTACTGATATAATTTTGTAAACTGTGCCATTGCGACCAGACAACTTTAATCAACTGTCCGTCATGCTGTGTGCGTACTTGAGTAATATTATGGTTTGTAATTATTTAGTTTCTGTTTTATTCTTCAACTAGAGTCGACCTTATTAAATGATATTATATAATATATTATATTATAAATATTATTGTTTAAAATATAATTTTTTGAAATAATTTACACAGCGCCCTCTTGTCGCAAAACTCAGCGTTATACATACGGGTACGTAGTCCTAATAATTTGTGCTACGGGAACTTAGTACTACAATGGTTTTCTGTGCTACAGGTGCCAGACAACGGATAATAATCATTGCTTACTATATATAGAATAGCCTTGCGCACGCGGTTTTACCCGCGCGTAATTTCTTTTTCAAATATTCCCCCCTTCCCCCACATTTCCGGGATCAAAAGTACCCTATGTCACCCGAGGATAGTGTAGCTTTCCAAAAGTGAAAGAATGATTCAAATCGGTTTAGTAGTTTCGGAGCCTATTCAATAGGTACAAACAAACTAATCTTTCTTCTTGATAACATTAGTATAGAAGTATAGATTTAACCGATACAGATTATGTTCATGCGCACAAAAGTTAGTACATATTTATTCGTACATACCATGTGAGGACAGCTACGACTGATGTAATAATAATAACGTATTTATAAAAAGATCGTCTATGTAACTACGCAATTTGATTGATAAAGTTTACGCCAGCAAATTCGCTAAACTTATTTCGGATATCGTTATGGGATTATCAAAGGCTTTCGAATTACAGCCCGAGTCAGCTGAATCGAGTTAAAATTAAGATTTAAAGACATAATTAAGCAGTTTTGAAGTATAATTTATTGTTTCTGTTAGTTTGGACATTGGTAAGCCATAGCAATTATACTGAAATAGTGAATTAATAGGGGCTTGGTTGGTACAAGAAAATATCTATAAATTCAAGGTTTTTTATTTGGTGTGTAAACTTATAGTTTCAATCTCTACATATAATCCATTCTGTGCTTTTTGAAACTTAGCCACTTTCAGAATTAGCAGCCTGTCGTGGCGGTATCCTTTGATAGTAACAAAACTAACAAACACAAAAACAACAAAAGGTTAATTTTTAACATACAAATGTTTATAAAATCTCTAACATTGGTTTTTTTAATGTAGGCTTACAATTGATTTGTTGAAATGATTGATGCCCTTCATGAAAATAAGCCAAAACATTATGTGTTTTAATTTGAATGTTAAAACCGTTTTTATGAGATGTCACGTTGTTATCGCAAAGAAGCGCACTGTCAGGTAAAGACAAGAAATTCAGAACTAGTAACTAGTAGTAGTACTACAACTAATGCAGGTATAGCTACTTCTGAATTTCTTGACTTAACCTGACCATGATAAACTTATTAAAACCACACAACAGCTTCGCACTTGATGTTTTACTCATACATACTGAATTATCTTATGCGCATTCAAAGAACGCATTTCCATGTGAAAATGCCCTCGCCACACACGTCGGGCTCACCACAGATTGCTATTCACGCCGTGTACGGTGTTTCCCGCTATCCTCACTGACTGCAAACAGTTCCTGTAGATGGTTTTCCAGTATTTTACCGTAAATTGCGTCAGGATGTATTATTAGAGCATTTTGTACTTGTAACGAATCTTTTTACCTATTTATATCATAATATCACCAATCACCATATCCCTCGTAAGATCAGTGTCCTAAGAAGATACTACCCTCACACATAACACCAGCGTGAAATAATAGTGACTACTTTTGTTTTTCGTCTGGTTTATGAGAGTGCCGGAGGCCCAAGTCCCCTTTAAAGGCCGGCAACGCATCAGCAGTCTCTCGGGTGTTGCAGATGTCCATGGGCGGTGGAGATTGCTTACCATCAGACGACCCGCAGGCTCGTTGGCCGCCTCTGGCATAAAAAAAAAGATGACATGCTATCTTGGACAATCCGCTGAATTGTTCTGAGTAGTAATTCAGTGCCACCTTATCGGGCAGTAGAACTTTCTGTCGCCGTTCTGCATTCGTTGACAACTTTTTAAAATATCGATTTTCAACAAAAAAAAATCGAGAATTCGAAACTACGAACTTATTCGCATGCACGAAATTCCCGTTCCCGACCTGTCGACATAAATTGCTATTCATCGCAAGTCCGATGTTTCCCCTAATCCCAGCCGACTGCAAACTACACAGGGCCAATTTGCAGACCCACGTTCGACCTCTAATTGTTGCTCAGTATTGACGGAGGTCTATACTGCTTTATAATACTACGTGGTTCGAATATGAACATTTGGGAGCACGGAAATATAAAGAGAAAGTCGTATCATTTGTTTGAAAATAATTCTGCCAGAAATGGCAGTAGTTGCAGCGTCTTATTTATATTTATTGTTGAGTTATTAGTTTATCGAGGAATTGTAATAACAACTATCACCAGGCTTGTCAAATCTAGGATCAAAGTCGAAGCGGACCCTGAGCTCCAATACTGGATGCAATCGGAAAATTCGGGAATACGTTGATAGTCTAAGGTGGATTTGGAAGAAGCTTGCTGATGAATAAATAAAGAAAATAAAAATTAAGAAACACAAACCAATATTTGTCTTTGTACGCTATATTAGTATAGCGACAGGCTCACACTTTTACATAAATCTTTCAAAAAGTTTAACTCGACAAAGATCTAAAAATACCTATGTATTTCCTCTGTGCCAGATAGTAACAGATTTTTTTTTTGTTTCAGGTACGTTGACAATTTCAAACGCGGATATGGCAGTTTTGATAATTTGGGATATCCGGATAGCTCGGTATACTAATTGGAACTACATTGAAATATTCGTAATGGAATTACTGCGTCGGACGCTAGACTTGTATATAGTTCGGGTATCTAAACATCTTTTATAAAAAGGAAATCTCATATCTTTTTATTTTTTTAATGCAGTACGGAAAGGTTAGTCAAAAACGCTACATATTGAACACTACGGAACTCGGAAGGCTAAAAATTTATTTTGACTAAAACTAGAGATTGTAGTTCGATGATTGGGTTGAGACTTTTTACTAGCAGTGAGACAATATAGATTAGGAAAAAAGGGACACTAGTCAAGGGCTCTAGGCTTTTCCCTTTAACAACGTAATAAAAATATGGTTAAAATCGTCCAAACTGTTTCTAAGAAATCCACTGACAATATTTTTTTTATTTTTTTTACACTTCTTGCTACTGCATGAAAAAAAGACCTCTCCATTAGGAGATCGTCTATATAGATTAAATGTATTTGTGTTAAAATAAGCAGCTAAGTATCGAGCAAAGTGGCGAGCTAATGCTTATTGATCATGAATCAAACCCAGGACCTTCCATGCCACGCTACTGTGCCATTGAGTTCAAGGGTTTCCTTAACTCGTAACCATTATCCTTTTGAACGAAATCCAATACTCGGAAAAGTATCCATATTGACTCAGTTATATTGTTAAGGCCCTTATAGCCGCCAAGTAGCACTTAATAAAAATCATATTATTATCATAGCGTTTGTTTCAAAGATGAAAAGATACTCTTAAGTTATTACAACCACATTTACATACTTCATTTTCGTTTTAGTATTTAAAAGAATCAAAAACGGCCGTCCTTGGTTACTACATCGAATATAAATAATTGTTACTATCCGGTTCAATTGCTATTAGGATAATACCTTTTGGAGCTGCGTTACGCGACAGTGATGACTGACTCACACAATGACAAAATAATGCGTTGCTAACTTTACGGACATGCGCAGTTGACGTCATTTGTCGGTCAATTCTAAAAGGTTTGAATTAATTCTAAATGGTTTGAATAGCATTTGAATCGTATAATACAACGTTTAAACCTTATATGCTCTTTGTAACAAATGCCACATAGGTTATATTTTATAATATAACCTCCTCCTTTTTTGAAGTCGGTTAAAAATACTATGATAATTAAGATTTTATTATTTAACGACGGCGCCAAGCAGAGGCTATATAGGCCTTAATCCATCAAGCCCCGGAAAACCAGACACAATAGAAAATCTATTGTTTACGCGACACCCGGCTTTCGGTCGGGTGTTTAAGAGTTAAAAGGGAAAACAGAAGCGTGTAGGGTTACAGGTAAGTACGCTCTTGATATTATTCCTCCTTAATACATTCTTTTGAGAGGAGCCTTAAAACCATCAGTCCTAATAAAATAAGTATATTGGAACGTTTTCTTAGTTGATTCTAATCGAATGATAAGTAAATTCAAGGAATGCTTCAACATTTCATATCTCTGGAATATAAAAATATCTCTGGACATTAGCTTGTGCTATGGGACAACGGGTAAATATTACACATACTTTTTTTTTTGTAAATACATATTTACATAGAAACACCCAGACCGATACAAACAGACATGTTCATGCATACAAATGTTCGTACCGTGCGGGGATCGAACCCGCGACCTCTGGTGTAATAGCCGACTTCTCAATCATTACAACCAAATCGCCAATCGACCTCTCTCTCTCTCGGTTCGTCCTAAAATTTAATAATTTGGATTACGGTACATAAGTTGCCATTGATTGTCTTTTTATGTAGTAGTGGGCAGATTAGCATGCGACATACCTGATGGTGACTTCCACCGCCCATGGACACCTGATGAATCACAAATGTGCTGCCTGCTTTTAAAGAAGGAATGCTGAAAAGATGCTGAAAGAATGTGCTTTATTCATAAAGACTAGCGGCCGCCCGCGGTTTCACCCGCGTGGTTCCCGTTCCCGTGGGAATTGATCAAAATCCTTTCTTAGCGGATGCCTACGTCATAACATCTACCTGCATTCCAAATTTCAGCCCGATCCGTCCAGTGGTTTGGGCTGTGCGTTGATAGATATCTATGTTAGTCAGTCGGTCAGTCAGTCAGTCAGTCTTTGAGTTTTATATATAAAGATTTCCAAGTCGCCTTGGTTCGGAAATACCCCTGTTGACAATGAATTCCATATTTTGTTCGTGCAATTGGTGAGAAAATCGCACAGTTTTGGCAAGCATCAATATGATTCACGTGTCATATTCCAATGGTGTAAAAATAAATTATATTGTTTACAACACACGCACACAACGCAACGCACGGTACAAACATTTGTTTGCATGAACATGTCTTTTTGTATCGGTCTGGGTGTTTCTATGTATAATAGCGGGCGCCCGCGGTTTCACCCGCGTGGTTCCCGTTCCCGTGGGAAATGATCAATCAATCAATTCAATTTTTCTCGCCGTAAAAACCATCCTTAAACTCCAACGAACATTTAAAAAAAAAAATTGGCCAAATTGGTCCAGGCGTTGTTGAGTTATGCGCTTACCAACACATTTTGCGATTCATTTTTATATTATAGATATGTATAAACATATTTACAAAAATAAAAGTACATAAGTAATGTTTATCCGTTGTCTAGCACCCATAGCACAAACTAATGCTTAGTTTGGGGCTAGATGGCGCTGTGTGAATAATGTCCAGAGATATTTATTTATTTATTTATATTGTGGAAGAAATTCCGGCGGAATGAAGATGTTGAACAATTAAAACCGCCATTAATCAAGCCTAGTTTCTGACTTCATTTAACTATCCCAGAAGTGTCGGAGTGTGTTAACGCCGCAGACGTGTCTAATCAAGGATCCCGATAGGAATTGAGAGGGCCATTATTGAAATTGCCCCAGCTGAGGCAGGGCATTGCCCAAGCTTCGTTACGATAAGGGAATACCACTTCGCGTTACGATCCGTTTAGGTCGAGGTGTCACTTGCAGTTGTTAATCTCGAGTCGATATAAATATATCATCGAATATATTATATAAATGCTCCATTGAAATTATTTACACAGCGCCGTTTGAATCCAAACAAAGCATAGCTGTACTGTAGGTGCTAAACTACGAATAAACATTACTTTTTTTGAATATATACACATTATACCGTACTAAAACACCCAGACTGATAGAAATAGAAATGACAATTGTCCATGCATACAAATGTTTCTAATGCATAATATTTTTGATAAATAACTTCACATGAATGTTTATCCTGGTTTATCCTGAATGGCCACTCAAAAATTAATTTTCTCATTAAATAATATTTCCAACTTCTTTAAAAAAAGGAAAACATAAATCTTAAATGCCAGTCCATCACAACTTTAAAACGTCCAGTCTGATTTTAAAAAGCGAAAGAACATCACGCCCTCCATTACTCGTGACGTACTCGTGACGTCACTCTAGAAGTTACAAATTTTATACATCACGTCCCACCACAATGCAAGCGAGTTCTTAAGCTTAATAGTACTTAGCAACGACTCGAGACTCAACCGGCCAAGTACACTTAACCGAGCAAAACATAAATTTGCCAAATGACACAACGCCGGCGCTTTCCAAATCATTTTCATATTTTCCAAGTCGGACTTCACAGTTCTTGCAATTTCGTGAAGTTTTTAGCGGCAAGGATCGGGTTTAAAGTGTGAAGTGGTGATTAAACTTCGCTAAGTGCGGGGTTTCTTGTGACGTGGTGAAAGTAGGACAGTGGGACAGGACGATTAGGGCCCGTCTCGAGAAAGTGTTTCTGGGGAAATAGGCGAGGATTACAAAAGAGAGTTTGGCAGCGCAATGCTGGACATTCTTTGCAATAATCGCGAAACGAACCTTAGGTACTTGATGGAGCGTCAATCTATTATTTTTATATCACATGTGGCACTCTAGGCTACGGCCCGCCTGCTGGTACTTACCAGCTGGTTTCCGTCGGTTATGGACGCTTGTTACCAAACCAAACCAAAGGCATCGTCCGGTTCTATAATTTGAAGGGAAAATATCACGCATAAGACGAAAGGTTCTTTGACATTTCCGCTACGTGGACGATGTGGAGAAAATATACTGCTGTTTTTGGAGCAATATTATGTTATAGTATTTCATATTACATCGCGTGCGTGAAAAACAAATAAATGAGCAAATATTTTCACAACAGTCATAAAGGTCGTTTGATTACGGCGCGTAAACAAAATCTTCTGAATCTATTCTCTTTGATTTCTTTTTTCAAACAGATTTTCCAGAGGACTCCCTTTTGAATTCAGCACAACGGCAAAGCTTACTTCAAAAGACAAGAACTTTTCATCTGTTCACTTACTTTCCACTCCATAAATTTTACCGCGTATGTTTTTGAATTCATCATTTCAGATGTTTTTTCTCTGGAGATAAAAATGAGTACGCAAGTTTTTCTTTTATTCCGCGTCCTGAGTTCGCAGTTGAAACCAAAAAGCTGAATGAAGTTGATAAAGTATTTAATATTTTTATCACAGATTTAAGGAAAAAACATGTTTAATAAAGGTAAATATTTACGGGGTACTCCCGGTAGGTGAAGAGTCACCTCCTACCTTTTTTTTCCTCTCAGCCATTCCCGTTTCTTATCCCTTTAAATTCTTTTCAAAAAGGCGGCCATCACATTTTGACTCTAGTCGGAGGTGTCGAGGGGCAGTAGTGGCTTAGTGATTACTAATTTAAACGAATGTTTGTATTATTATTATAAATCTATTATCTGTTTAAAATAATATACCTTCCATTAGTTAATAACGGTCGAGTGATGCGACTATTTTAACTTAAATAATTATATTCTTCTGCCTTCATAAGATTATTTAAAAAAAGACGTTTTCGCTCGCTTACCTCGGTCTAAATGTACCTGTGGGCAAAACTCTTCGGTTGTTTATCTTCAGAATTCCGAAGTACATACTGACGTGTAGTTGACGCGAGACCAAACACAAGTCGTATGTATGTACCATGGAATTAATATTATCTATGGTATGTACCTATGAATACCTTGTAAAAAGGATTGCTTTGTCGTTTAAATAAATAAAAAAACAATTAGGTTTTGGTGGTCAAATGCTGGCTGGTGATAAACTTTTTAATCATTTTATTTTAATTCCTTTGCCGACATAAAATTAATTAAAAAAGACGGTTTCGCTTGCTTTCTTCGGTGTAAATGTACCTTTAGGGTCGCTGTGGGCAAAACTCTTCGGTTGTTTATCATCCGAAGTACTGTTTAGTTGACGCGAGACCAAACACAAGTTGTAAATGAGTTTGGCGCGAGTAATTAAAGTGGAGCGTGTGTTTGTGTTCCATTAGACGGCGTTTATGATGGGATGAGATATGCCTTCAGATTTGAGGGGTAAGGCTAAGGAGTTACTAGAGCACAGCTTAAATGCATCTTTCCTGAGCACATTCCAATTAACCAAAGTTAAGAAGTTACGGAAGGAATGGAATCACTCATTGAATAAAATAAGAATAATCATAGTATTTTTTACAAAGTTTAAAGACTATAAATGTATGTTGCGTTCATTACAAAGAGGATAAAGTGTTTTTCGCTATTACAATAACTCTTAACCTTTACTGTAGCATAAAAATGTACCATAAAACGGCCTTTATTGATACTTTTAGTTTTTACATCAAATACGAACCATTTCAATCCAGCTTTTTTAAACACGTCTTTCTTTTTACCTCAAATACTAATCAATAAACTTTATAACTTTATGATTAATTTTAGCTCATACTAGTTGTGTTAGTAATATTTTAAAATATTTCACAGCTCAGGTTTGTGATCACCAATCCGCATTTGGCAAGCCAAATAGGTACCCGTCATTGTAGCGATAACTTGATTTCAAGGATGGAGTCAAATATTACCTGAGCCTTTGCCCTGCAGTGCGACATTAATAGGCTGATGCTTTCTTTTTTCTTTTTTCATTGCTTTTATTCGTTAATAGAGCTCATTTTGCACTTTTGATTCTATTTACGAGTCATGAAATATTTTCAATTTGCCGCGCTAGTGCACGGTGAATTGGTTCGGGTACACAAACTTCAAGCCGCTGTTTAATAATGTACCCTGACATCTGAAGTCTGACCGAGGCCCTTTATATTCGTAGATGTCAAAGCAAAGACTTGCCTCCAACTCCAAAGTCACCTCAAAGGTTAATCTCACTCGCTCTATGTTATGCTAATGAATATACATAATTACGAGAAATCCCTGCGCCTCATTTGCGACATTCAAAAAGCCGTAAACTTGATTTCAGTGTAAACATGAGGAATTATTTATAAGGGAGGCGTGTGTGGCTTGGTGCTATGTTTTATACGTATGTATATGTTTTGTACTCGTATGTTCTTATTTTTTCGAGCGTTTTGCCCCGATCCAATCAGAGGCCCTAGACAAGCAGCACTTATGACGTTATAGCTCAATTTGCGATAGCGAATGTCAAAACCCGTATTTTCAATGTCGATTGACCACGTGACTTTTCTAAGGTGCCTGTCAAATCCATACAATTTGAAGCTAGCGAATTTCGCTATCGCTGTCAAAATGTTACTTGTCTAGGCCCCCTGCGTTCGCTTGCACCCTGGTCCAGGATTTCGCAAGTCCAGTTATTATATTGAAGCCGGTGCTATCTGACCACTGCACCGTTACCTAAACAAGGGATCTTCTGATCATAGTCGTCCATTTGCATCACCAAAAGCATTGCATTTGCGTTGCCTGCTCTTAAGCAAAGAATACGTAAATTCTTGAAGGTTTTCTTATCGGTAAAAGTGCTGAAGATAATTCATTCCATAACTTGGTAATGCGTGGCTAAAAATGTCGCGAGAAGCGTTGTTTAAACGCGAAGTTCTCCGATGTGCATCGGATAAGAAAAGTAAACAAAAAACCTCTGTTAAAAGTTACACAACAAAACTCCGTAATCCCCACTTTCCCTCCAACTTTTAATTCCAGGGGAACATTAAGTACGGGTACGGGAGACGATCAAACTTCGGTCATAGCGGGTATGATAAAAAGTGACTTGGGCCACGAGGACAGGGACAACACAAAAAGCATAGTAAATAGAGTCCAAAGTAGACCATCAAAATCAAAATATTCTTTAATAATTTAGGCCACACAGATGTACTTATTGAATCGTCAATTATCAAGGTAACAAAGTGACTCTACCACCGGATTGGAATGTTGTTATCTATAAAGAAGTACCGGCAAGAAACTCTTTTGAATCGCCAAAGTTTTACAATAACAATCTCCATTACTCTATATTAAACCAAGTCAAGTTTTCTATATCAAGGAAAAAATAAGAAAATTGAATAACAAATAAGAATAGATTATGTCCACTCCCAGCCGACCAGTCACCAAAGGTGGCACCTGATCTAGTATGACGCGTGTGTCGGCCATCACTTCACTCGATATGCAGAGAGAAATGCATCTTCGGATCCTTCGGCCCAATCCGCAATAATTGCCTATACTTGCCTGTCTCAGGGTTGTCACTTGTTGCTAAATTTTAATTGAGTACCGCGTAAGCGGTGCCGATAAGCCGCGACGCGCGAGTCTTGTGCATTTTTAGGCTACGTCCCCAGTAGGCAAACTGTGAGCGGCAAACTAACAGTTTGACAGTTTGCGGCTTATCGATTTAGTACGCCTTTCCATATATAACAAATGAAGTGTCCACAGTTTGCTAGTTTTGCGCTCACTGTACGCAGTTTGTAGTGTTACGCGCGCCGACTATCTCAGTAAGCGGCTGACTCCCTTCAAAACCATAGCTCAATATGGACCGACTAACTTATCTGTTCCGGTGGCGGCGTCGCTACTGTCGTTTTAGTATTGTCATTAAGTATCGTTTTTGTATTGCAAAAACTGACATTTCACGTAGTTCCCATTTTGGCCACCGGAACAGATAAGTTTGTTGGTCTATGTATGACAGCTGTCACTAGTGATGAGGTGCAGTCGAATCGCGATTATACGAACACCGATTTTGGATCGTAAAAATTTTTTTTTCCTATTGTCAATCAAATAATTATGATTATAGAATCAAGAAACTATAGAGTTTGTAAAATCTAGGATGCTACCTCAACATGTGTTACAGTAACATTTCTAGAGACGTCGATTTATACTGCAAGATTAAGTAACTTTAAGAAAGTATTCTTATTTTCGAATCACATTTAGATTTTTTATCCAAAGCGTTATACTTTTAATCAAATTGATTAATTTTTTATAATATGATTTTACGCTTAAAGTAATAAACGAAACTATGTTTTCGAAATTTTACCCGGTAACAATCGATAAAAATTGAAAGCGAAAGATGACAGCAATGAACATCTCTAAGTTGGCGGCGCCGGCAATCATGAACGCTATTTCTCTGCATACATTTTGACAGTCAAAAATTGTGAAACATTAATGCTGTCAATACGATGACATCTGTGCGAAAATTGTTCTGAATTTGAAATTTCAGTTCGCCACAAATTTGCGTCTCACTCAGTCGGCAGCGAACAGTTTGCCTACTGGGGACGCAGCCTTAGCCCCGACTGGCGTACTGTGAAACGAGATTTTGTTTGAGTGTGCGTGCAGCGACGCATAGATACTATGGCGCAGATATACAATAACGTGCGGTGCTTCTGTGTGAAGATAACATTTTTTATTATTATTTATTAGTGTTTCCACAGTCACTGCGACCAATTCTGATCTATTGTGAACGGCACTTAGATTACAATTCTTCACTAAGTCCAACTTTTCTACGAAGAGGAGGATATCTTTAGCCTCGTCTAATTGTAGAATGTGCTTCCCCAGAATAAGGCTACGTTTGTGCATCAATGGCTCGCAGTCCGTGAGATATGCAGAGGTGTTTCAAGATAATATACTGTATACTCTTTCTACTATGGTCACGAAGACGGTAGGGTCAGCACAAAAAGGGTCCATTAGGGAAGGAGACAACTAAAGGCCGTGTATCGCATCGAAGACAGATTACTCTGTTTACTTTATCCGAGCTTAGGACTTGATGTAGGATTCGTGGACTTGTGTTATTGTATTTGTGTTTCGGTGGGGTTTTCTTCTATTTAGATAAGCACGTTGACCAACTGATTGTTAGCGGTCACTACGGTCGGTTTAGTTTAGGGATAATTCATTGCTCAGTGAGCTGCCATATTGGAGGCCCTATTGATCTTCGAACATTTGATTTGAATTCTACTGAGTCACTGATTTCAGCTCCCTTAATGGCCTATGAGGATATCCTACTACTAATCAGAGATAATGCGCGTTCTTTTTACATTATTTTACTTGGCAGTTGGCACGTTTTCACCTGTTCTTCAATCCCTTACTTTCAAAGCTTCAAGTGTTCCGAACCCACATTCATATATCATGACTCCATGTTTCACGATGTTTTCCCTCGCCACCTCAGAGTGTTAAACAACTAATAACTGAGTATCGAATATGTCAGAAGCCGACAGAGCACCCAAATACAATTTACGCTCAAAGTGAAGTTGGCCATTGGAACTCGCCGGCCTAAACGCAGTTAAACTTAAGTGCACACTTTCAATTTACAACTTTGCTTGTTGGGAATTTGTTGGAATAATTAACACTATCATTTAGTTATTTATTGTAGTCTGGATACATATGTATATTTTTATCAATGGCCGAACTCTGCGTGTGAATTTTTTTATTTGTAAGTTGGTGACATCTTCGCAAAAATAGTTGCACATGTTGATAACTCTGATTGAGTAACTATGACTATTTTGGTTTTTGATTCCCCTGTTAATGGAAACGGTGAAATATTAAAGAATAACTAGTCTTTAGCAAAATTAGCTCGCCCTGGACAAGACAATGAATTGATCAACCGTCGTCAAAAGTAGAGTGGCTTATTCTGAATATATTGATATGTATGTATTTATTTACAAAGAAAACTATTTAAGTTTATCCGTGGTCTGGCACCCATAGTTATTACAAGCTATTCATGCTTAGTTTAGGTTTTCAGCAGTGAACAGTGTCTAGAAACATTTACAGTAAATCCTAAAATTTTAAATCGTCATCATTACACAGTAATTGGTAAAAGACGCGTGTACTAATCGATTCGTTTTGGGATCGCATTTCATTAAAAGTTGCGAACTTTTTCCGCACCAAGTTGGGGCGCGGAATGTTCTGATCTGGGGTTGTTTCACCACCGCGATAATTTGCCCGAAGTTGAATTTAATTCGCTTTGGCTCAAACAAAATGCTTTTTCATTAGTCTAATCTTTGTAAAGAATCACAAAAAGAAGATGGAGTTACGATTGGACAAGGATAATATTGAAGTGTAGTCGCGAGCTTATTGCCCCCCCCCCCCCCTCCACTATCAAACTTAGTAATGAATTACCTATAAGGACGGTATTTCCGATATGGGCGACATTGATCACTTAACAGAGAGCAAATAGGTGCACCCAGGTGCAAAAGTACAAACTTTTGAACTTACTGGGCACTAAAGTATATCCTACGTTGTAATTTAATACGAGTACTTTTATGGAAATGAATGAGTTATCTATTTTAGTCATTTATTGAATCTTTTTATGATAAATAATTATTGTTTCACTATAAACATACATTTATGCAGTACAAAAGTCTATATACAATCAGTAAATTGTGATCATTTATTTGTATAAATAAACATACTACACCGCTTATAAATAGTAATACCTATACTCGTAAAAGCGGTGTAGTATGTCCTGTCCATTCATCATCATTAGCCTATATACGTTCCCACTGCTGGGACACAGGCCTTATCTCAATTGTGAGATAGTGTGGGCCATACTCCACCACGCTGGCCTAGTGCGGGTTGGTGGAGGGGTGCGTAAGGCAAGTGACCAACCTTAATTTCAGATGTTATCAAGCCGCCAAATGGCCTCTGACTAGGCTTGACGACTAATATTTACATTGTAGTATTTATCAGCCGGGACCAACAGCTTAACGTGCCTTCCGAAGCACGGAGACGCTCGAAATTAATGTCACTAAATATGGTCAGAATGGTCACCCATCCATTAACCGACCGCGGCGTAGGTAGCTTGACTTTCGTTATCGCTAACGAACCACTGTCACAGCTGCGCCACGAGCGCCTCTGTAGTATGTCCAATTTTTCATCTATCTATCTATAAGGGCCGGTATTTCAATGTAACCTTATCTTATTGCTTAAGTTAAGTATAACATTTAAGATAAGTATTACTTTTGACAGGTAATAAAAGTGTATGACTTTAGTGCCGCTTAACTTTAATCCTATAATGAAATACACTTAAGTCATACTTATTATCAATCCCGGATTAAGATCAAGATAAGTATATATTGAAATACCGGCCCATTAGTCATTGATGAAACGTTCATATGATAAGTAACGATTGGTACATAAGCCTACATACAACGGTAGTGAACAATGCTAGCTTTATGGAAATTAGTCTGCGGTTGCTTTGTATGCGAACTCGAATAAACAATTTTAGTTCGTGAAATGTGGATTGTACGAGTATAGGCGGAGGGTCTTATTTTACCAGCAATATTAATGAGTTGGACTAGCTGGTGACCGTGACTTTGTTTGCGTGTATAAGAATTGAAAGAAGGGCGATTTTCAACTTGTACATGACCGTTATTTTTGGGTTCTCAGTTCAATTACTGGTTCGAGCAAAATATTTTTCAGCTTTTCGAAACTCGGGCTTCCCGCTCTATCCCACATGTAGGAAATGGTGTTTTAATTATATTGTGTTTCAATCTGAATGAGGGATTTTTAAACTAATATTAATTTCGGATACTTCCCAACATCTCGAGATTTAATATGAGCGGTATGATATGTAAGTTCCTCGGTACGGTAGAGGATCAATACTATGTAGTAGTGATATCAGTAAGGAAGTGGTCATAGATATAGACCTACGTAAAAGACGTAAGTATCGCTTATTGTAGGAAAACCAAGTGTGTCACTTTTCTGTTTTATGAGGTCATGTTTTTTATGCTACTTCAGTTGGCAGACAGGCTCCCAGCCCACATGATGTTAGCGGCCACTGCGACTTATTCTATTAAAAGACCCTTACCTAATTAAGAAGCGTCGCTCAATGTGCTACCATACTGTAGGGCTCCTCTGATCTTCGAGCTTATCATATCACGTGTACTGGTTTCCACATCAATATTGCCGGAACACAGCGGAGTTTCGAAGTTTTATCTCAAAAATATATTCTGTTACGAGGGATATAAGACCTTCATAAAAGAAGAAAACGAAATCCTATTGCAACAAAGCACACAGAAAAAATGTACAGTAAATTTGAAAAATTTCCATTTCACTTGCTCATCTCTCCCGAAAAATACTCCTTTTGTGCGAGGCGTCAATTGAAATGAAAGCGCGTGTGCGCTCAAAATCCAATTTAGCTTTGCTTTGTGAATGGAAATTACAATCACAATCTCTGTCCTATACATGGCCCATATTATATGTGCTCGAGTGTTTGGACTGGCGATGTGTGACTATTTGTATGTGTTACGACAAGCATCGCCTTTGAAAATGATGTAAATATAATAGTAATATGTCGCCACTGTCTTAATTTTGACTCGAGAACATCGGACATTTTATATTATATATTTATTTATGACGACCTAAATTCGGTTTAGTTTTAGGTATTAAAGCGGAACAAATGTAAGCTAGACAAATACATAATATGTCTTATACTTTTATCATATACACTTTTATAGTATCAGACATACTTTTGCATTAGTCTAGCTTGTAAGCTTCCACATGTATGTGGACATAAAATTATTTATAAAATGAAACTCAAAACAAAGTCAAATAGAGTTCAATATTGTATTCGACATTGCTGTAATCATTCAGATTAAACAAATTCATCCATCTTTTAATGAGTTCTCAATCAGATAAAGTAAAACCATCTTCTAATCAGAAACTTCTTCTTAGTTCCTACATCTTTAATTACAATCGTTTAAATGCAGCAACGGGCATCCGATACTCGACATTTCATTCGAATGAATGCCAGTGATTGGCAAAAACAACAAAAGAACGCCCGTCTGTTCTGCAGTGAAACAGTTTGATAAAAGCAATTAATATTCGTAACCAAAAAGAAGCACACACCGCGCTGATACAGGGCTGCGAACCGTGAGCGTAATAGTGCAGTTTTGATCGGAATAAAACAGAGTAAATGTCAAAATTCGATTAATACGAGCGCTCGGAAACGTTCACCTGAAACTTTCCGTTCGTTAGCTCGTTCTGTGCACAGTACTGGAAATACCGGTGAGCCGATTCCATTCTAAAATTTAATATTTAAGTGACGATAAAAAATTTAAAGTAAGTAAGCTACACGGTTTTTGCGTTTTATCAATATCAATCATAGTATCAATTATTTGTCATTTTATCAATTAATCCATTATTCTGTCAAGACACATTAATGGAAAAACCTTGCGGATAGTTGCCGAAAAAATACACCCATTGTAAAGCGCCATAAGGCACTAGAACAATTCATTCCCAATCCATGAACTAAATACATACTTAAATAGTATACATTAGGAGGTTTTGCCTACGCGCCTAAAGGAACGTGGCAGCATCAACTATTTTTTATCGAATTATTTGCAACAAAATATATAAAATTTCCTCTTTAGTTGTATAAGTTCCGTACTAACTGCTATTACTGTACTGTGTCGCTCTCAAACGGCCTTGACTGCGCAGATTGAACGCTGTGTCGAAAAGTTCGTTTGTGATGAACCTAGCTTTAAACCGGATCCAGAATTTCTTTGAACGGTGGCTTTGCTTCATACTAGGAACTGTAAAAGTTGATTGGAGGTACTAAATATTATAAGGAGGGATGGATGACTCGATATCATCAAATGTAGAACATATTTTATATGGATTTTTATAGTTTTCTCTTTATATAACAGAAAAAAGTTGTTTCTGTGTTCGGATAGCATGAGATAAATGTTTAACGATAAAAAAAGTTTTCAGGAAATGTTATAAATGTTTTGGTTAGTAACATCTTAAAAGTTAAAACCAATATTAGGTTCTGTTAAACTATATTAACAATTAAAGAAGTGGGTTGTTTAACCCTGTTCCCTATACACTGATTAGTCTAGTAAAGCATTTAAATTCAAAAGTTAAAGAAAACAAATCTAGAAACTGAGTTGAGTCAGTTGTCATCGAAATGCAAATTTAGTATTATAAACTGAACTTAATTTTAACATTATTGTATTTGATTTGTATTTTGTTACTGTGCCAAAGAATAAATAAATTAATTAAATGTCAGCCCTAATTTGAAATAACGACAGGGGTTAATTTCTAGCTAAGCCGCGATTTTACTCGTAGCTACGATAAGGCAGCGCTACGGTTTCGTAGCTGTGCTACGATTATTGCTACGAAAGCAAATTTTCCGGTGCAAATGAACCAAGCTTTGCTACAATTATAAAAAAGTAACAAACGAGTTTGCAGTACCCAGGGAATTTGTATGTAATTAAAAACGATATATTGTGTAGAAATACAATGCTTTGTAGCCGACCCATATTTATTGTTCACGGTTTCACAAATAAGGAACTATTTCTATTTAGAGAAATAGTTTTCTGATTTTTTATTTTCTTACAAATAATCCGAAGTTAACATTAATGGCTGTAACTGTTAAGATTTTTTTTTTGTAAAACAGTTGTGGATTTTGTTGAATAATTTAAAAATAAAGTAGATATATTTTGTTTCGCAAATATTTGTTTCGGAACCTTCGAACCACGTGAATGATAGAAGCGTACACGTAGAAAGCGTGGTAATTCGACAGCTTCTGTCATTGTTACAATCACTTAACTTAGGTTTGAATATGGGGATATTTGCCCTGAAAATTATATCCAACCAGGTTGATTAAAGCTTGAGGATCTCTACATTCAGCTCGGTTTGTTCTGCGGTTCCGTATCGTCAGTAAAATAGTTTTATTTGACTGCAACTTTTTCATTTCGTTCGGAGTTTTGAGAGCCTGCACGTTCGCAATATGGGTTGTTACTTTTGTTACAGTCAAGGTAATGACAGTGAATTGCTTTCAGTTTGAAAAAATTACATGTACTATGAAATATTTTTTGTTTAATGCTGAAAGTGATAAATATTTTATTTCTGAGCTTGTGTGCTTGTAGACATTAATTAAATCGATTTTTTACATCGAAAGCAACACTATCTTAAATGACTTATTATCTTAATAAAAAAATATTATATTTAAAAACGGTATGTGATTTTTTTGTGAAATAACAGTTTTGGTTTTTGACTTACGATGTTCAGAAGTTTCAGAACCAATTTAAAAACAATGTCTAAAAAGTTTTTTTTTTACATTAAGATGGTAAGCGGCCAGATACCTATGGGCTGGCAGCTACCAATCAAACCCACGACCTCTTGGTTTTATATCCTAGCGCCTTAATCACTGACCCACAAAGGTTTTCTAGCACAAAACGAGACAGCATCTAAGTAAGACATTATAGGAACTCACCAGACGTTCAACAAACAGGTTGTACGAGTCATCGTACGTAATCATTATACTAAAATTGTATATATAGCAATAAGAAAACACAAATAAAGAAGTGCTCACTACGCATTCAACGGACTAGGTCGTTTCATTTACCTAGTCACATATCAATATCACTTATCAATATCAGAGCAATTAATATCACTATATCATCTTATATTATCATCTTATATCATCTGAGTGTAGCGCACGCTACACAGGTCGTTGCTTGGTATTATTCTACTGTGACCTCGTTACACTGTGACACGGTTATGGGTTTTGACAGTCGCTCCGCTAGCCGTATGGTCTTTAAATTGATTTCGGAGTGCGTCGGTTGAAATATTCTCTGTGAGCATTCAGCTGTGGATCGGTATCGCGATAGTTTTTTCATGTTTCGCTGACTGTCGATTGATTTTTAAAAATGTGAGCTTTATATTTTTATTTTTTAAAAGTTTGGTTATAATATATATTTTTTTATGAAACGATCAAACGAGTAAACTTGATGGTAAGTGATCATTAGCGGCTTAGACACCTGTGAACTGGGTCTCAGATGCGTTGCTGGCATTTGAGGAAAGAAAATGCAGGGAAAGGGATAGGGTATAGAGAATAAGGAGAACAAAATGGGGTTTATGCTTTCGGCGCTCTCATTGGCTGTTAGGTATGTGATTTTGAGTTGCTTCTGACATTATAGACAAGAAAAACCATCATCGATAAAACCAATCGTAACGCTGCCGATGCAATTTATCTAGTTTTAGAATGCTACCGAAGTTGCTGTTTGAACTTAGGTCATCTCATCATCATTTCAGCCAAACGACGTCCACTGCTGGACATAGGCCTCCCCCAATGATCTCCAAACCGATCGGTCCTGCGCCACACGCATCCAGTGGATTCCGGCGATCTTTATGAGATCATCGGTCCACCTTGTGGGAGGCCTACCACGGCTGCGTTTACCGGTACGTGGCCACCACTCGAGGACCTTTCCGCCCCAACGGCCGTCAGTCCTCCTTGCAATGTGTCCTGCCCACTGCCACTTAAGGCTCGCAATTCTTCGGGCAATATCGGTGACCTTAGTCCTTCTGCGGATCTCATCATTTCTGATGCGATCACGCAAGGAGACTCCAAGCATAGCCCTCTCCATTGCCCTTTGTGCGATTTTGAGCCTTTTTATGCGGCACATTGTAAGTGGCCACGTTTCCGTTCCGTAAGTCATCACTGGCAACACACACGTATCAAAGACTTTCGTCTTGAGGCACTGCGGTAGTCGGGCCGAGAAAACGCTGCGTAGCTTCCCGAACGCTGCCCAGCCGAGTTGGATTCGTCGATCGACCTCTTTCTGGAAGTTGGACTTACCAAGTTTGACTTTTTGTCCCAGGTAAATGTACTCGTCAACAACTTCCAGTGTTGAGTTCTCAACTTTTACAGGAGTGGGTACGACATGGGAGTTTGACATGATTTTTGTCTTTTCCATGTTCATTTTAAGACCCACTTGTTGAGACACTCTGCTGAGATTGTTGAGCATTGTGCCTAAGTCTTCCAAGGACTCAGCCATGACTACGATATCATCCGCGAAGCGAAGGTGCGTCATGTACTCGCCGTTTATGTTAATGCCAAGTTCTCTCCAGTCCAGAAGCTTAAACACGTCCTCCAACAGAGTAGTGAACAGTTTCGGCGATATAACATCGCCCTGTCTCACACCCCGCTGGAGCCGAATGGGTTTTGTCTTCTGGTCCTGGAGGCGGACTGACATGGTGGCGTTTTCGTACAGCGACTGCAACACTTGTATGTATCGGTAGTCTATTTGGCACCTTTGGAGTGACCGAAGCACGGCCCATGTCTCGACACAATCAAAGGCTTTTTCATAGTCCACAAACGCTAAGCATAATGGCAGATTATATTCTTCGGACTTTTGTATAACCTGCCGCAGCGTGTGCATGTGGTCTATGGTACTAAAGCCTTTACGGAATCCGGCTTGTTCGGGAGGCTGGAAGTCATCAAACCTACGTACGAGACGATTCGTTATAACTCTAGAAAACAGCTTGTAAACATGACTCAGTAGCGTGATGGGTCTGTAGTTCTTCAGCTGCGTCCTATCACCCTTTTTGAAGAACAGCTTCACCACGCCCTTGTGCCATGCTGTTGGCGTTTTACCCTCGAGAATAACGGAGTCAAACAACCTCTGGAGAGCTTTCAGGACCGGTCGGCCCCCTGCCTTTAGAAGCTCCGCTGTAACTCCGTCATCCCCCGGTGCCTTGTTGTTTTTAAGCTGTTTCAGAGCTACACTAATCTCGTAAAGGCTGACGTCCGGAATATCTTCCGTGTAGTGTCGGGTCAATTTGGCTCTACGGTCTGTGGCCTCGGTGACAGGTGCTCGTGTTGTCGCGTAAAGCTGCCCATAAAAGTTTTCAATCTCGGCCAAAAGCTCAGGCCGTGACGTGACGACTCTACCGTCCTCTGTCTTCAGCTTCGTCAGCAGGCTCTCTCCAAGAGACAGATCTCTGGCAAACACTTTAGAGCCTTTGTTTCGCTCAATGGCCTCTTTAATACATTCCGTATTAAATCGGCGTATGTCGCGGGTTAGGCACTTGGAGATCTGTCTGTTGAGCCGCCTATGCCGACGAGCATCTTCAGAAGATAGCAGAGCCATATTACGTCTTTCCTCCATCAGGTTTAACGTCGGCTCTGAGATTTTTTTACCTTTTATGGTACGGCTAGGTTTAAAAAATTTAGACCCCACCGTAACGACAGCTTCCACGAACCTGTCATTGTAATTGTCCACATCGGTGCAGTCCTCCAGGCAATCGAAGCGATTTTGCAGTTCGAGCTGGAAGTGTTCGGGGTTCTGGATCTGGATGGCTGCAGGGCGGAGCGTAGACTTCATCAGTCGATACCTTTCCGATTTAACGTTAAGGTTCAATGTGCCTCTAACCATTCGGTGATCACTCCCCGTCCGAACTGAGTTGATCACTGAGACATCATTGAATATCCGAGTCTTAGTCGACATGATGAAGTCAATCTCATTTTTTGTTACGCCGTCCGGGCTTTCCCAGGTCCACTTGCGATGCTGCCTCTTTTTGAAGAAGGAGTTCATCATATAGAGTCCCTCCCTCTCCATGTATTCGGCTAGCATTTGACCACGGTAGTTCCGGTTTCCAGATCCAAATTGCCCCACTTTCCGCTCGTCATCGCCACGTTTTCCCAGCCTTGCGTTGAAGTCTCCCATGACAACAGTGTAGTGGGTCCTGGAAGCATGTATTGCCCGAGAGATATCCTCATACATTGCTTCCACTTCCTCGTCGGGGTGAGTCGAGGTCGGGGCGTATACCTGTATGACCTTCAACGAATACCGACTGGTTATTCTGAGTATAAGGTACGCTACCCTATTCGACACACTTCCGATCTGAACAATGTTGTTCACGAGAGACTTGTGGACAATAAACCCGACACCACCTCGGGACAGCTCTTCGCCCTCCCGGAAATAGAGCAGGTTTCCGGATTTAAGGATCACCGTGTCCTCGCCCTGTCTTCGGACTTCGGATAACCCCAAGCACTTGTTTTGATGGATGTCAATGGGCGGCGCTGATTGTTTACCATCAGTTGACACACTGGCTCGTTTGCCGCCTCTGACATAAAAAAAATAAAGATCTAAGCACTATACCTCAACAAAAGTCCTTTCCCAAGGCCTAATTATTGTACCACATTTCATCATATTCAGTTGTGCAAGCGCAACACGTAGCAAATCTACTAAGACAGATAAGGTTACTTTAGAACATTAGTGGAAATGAATAAACAGTGTTGTTTATGAATAAGGAATCTTATTGAACAAGTTCCAAAATTCGTTCCAAAAAGTGTTAAACCAAGATAAAGTATCGGTTGGGAGTTGGAAGTCATCCGTGATCAAAGGGAAGTTTCGATGGTGTTTTGACAACATCGATGGCTTATAAGCCATCAGTCTTAGATGTCGAACGGAGAACGAAAGCCAATTTTAAAAAGTTCCTCCACTTTCAAATTTTCGTAATCTGACGATCACTTTGTTACCGCTATCAGGAGTTAGTTAAATCACAACTAATATCTCCATTATAAACCAGTAAATGTTAAAATTTAACAAATGAGATAATTAAATTTTATTATAACCGAAAAGGCAACATTTTATTGGTTGTCTTATGACCGCGACCAAAAACTCAATGACGAAATAATAAAAACTTAATCAAGAATTTGGCGATGAAATTATTTGACAGTGCCGGAACTCCCATTTTCGATCCGTATAAATATAAGTACTCATAAGTACATACCTTTGTTGAGAAGCACTCTCGCGGCCGGGGTAAACAAAAAGTTCCCGGTTAGGTAAAGTTGCGTTCGCATTGGGGAATTCAATAGTGAGTTATTGTCTTCCGAACAATTCTGTTTGTAGTCGGCGTTGATTATAACTGCTGTCTGACCTTTGAAAAAATGGAAACAAAACAAACTGGATTGTAACTGGCTACAATATAGGTAACTATTATTTGAACATTTGTGTTTGTCCTTTGTCTGGATGTATATTTGTGGTACCTTCGTTGTTTCTGATACTTATCATAACACAAGTGCTTAAGCTACTTAGTTTGGGGTCAGATCAATGTATGTGATGTTGTCCAATATTTATTTATTTTTATTTATAATATAACTATTATACTTGCAACAATAAAATGTCAATCAACCAACTTCTAAGAACCCGTTTAACCGCTAATTTGTTTGTCAAATATTCATCATGCTGTCCTTTATTCTAAAGACAAAAGACCAGCATCTGTGTTATCTGACGGATAAGTTATCACGAACTTATCTAACGGTAATGAAACGGGCACTGGAAGTCCTAATTGAAATAAATAAATATCTCTGGACAATGTCTCTGGACATTATTTACACAGCGTCATCTAGCCCCAAGCTAAGCATTAGCTTGTGCTATTGGTGCCAGACAACGGATAAACATTACTTATACACATACTTTTTTTGTAAATACATACATTGAAACACCCAGACCGATACAAACAGATATGTTCATGTGCGTGAAATTTTTGTACAGTGCGGTGATCGAACCCGCGACCTCTGGTGTATACTTCTCGACCACTACACCAAATGACTCGTCAAGATGAATAGAAACTTTGCGATAGATGTTGAGTTAAAAAATGATGGTATACAGCAATAAGGATAGGTTGAGTTACGGAGTTTATATTTTTAAGGACACGGGCAGAATATCCTATCTAACTTTTACAGCTACTCATATTTGAAAGACACCCTTTTCATATGCACATACCCTTACAATATAAAGTCCTTACTTCACGTTCTTGCCTGACACCTAAGTTTTCCCATTAAAAGTTTCACCCACGTGAAAATCATTCGCGTTCGAAATATTCCATACGTTTGTTTGACAATGAGAATTACTCCGGGCTTTGAAGAATAGTTTAAGACTTCGTTAATACGGCAGACGGGAGCTCTTTGAATTGTTTCGGGGATGTATGATTAAACAGGTCTTATGTACTTTCGTCTTAAAGCTGAAGAGAGTAAGGGAAAGTATGTAAGCGGAGTCAAGTAGAGACACCGTCTTGAACAAACCGCAATTTCTTAAAAAAAACGAGCTATGAGAGAAAAGGTATAATAAGATAGGGATTGCGCCTGTGCTTGTATGCTCACTTGTGCACAACACCTAATCTTAATATCATATTTTTTGTTTTTTTCTTTAATTGGTCTTTACTACTGACATTAAACCGTTACATTTCGGCACCAAAACATAAAAAATCATTTAAATAATTCTTGGAAACTATTCGCGCGCCGTTCAGCTCAAAACTTAGCATATAGCTTGCACTATATGTGCTAGAGAACAGATAACCATTACTTGTAAACTTTTTTATTTAAACACCTACTATACATTAAAACACTTTGACCGATACAAACAGACATGTTCATGCACACATTAATACCGTACGGGAATCGAACCTCTCTTAACCATTACAACAAATCGTAATTTCACCGTGTATGTTTATCCATCATAGTTCTTTCTTTGCTACTATATGAGAAAAAGGGATAATATCAATTATTATTATGGACAACATCAATTATAACTATCTGAGAAAAAGGGACAACATAATGCAAAATTGCATACATATTTGGCATCACTCGTCTCAAGTATGACATAGGCGGAGCTAGTTGGCAGCTCCGCCGTTCCACATACGACCCCACTGGCTTCAGTCCATATGAAGACCAGTAAATTAAATGTTTCATACTGTTCACGTCTTTAAAACGATATTTGGCACCGACATTGCGATATTAGGTTATTGTTTCAATAGTTATTTCTTGGCTTCTTGGTACGCACGTAAATCCGTATCAGATTTAGCTCAATAAGTAACCTTTCCCGAAATAATTTGTGAGGATAAAGGTCAGTGACCTTGATCATTATGTAAGCGAAGGAGAAACTTCTGAACTAAATAGACGTCTAAGTTAGGGGTCGTCTACCTCACTTTTAGTATGTTGTAGTGTATCTATTGTAGTCACTGAGCTCTATGATAATACGCTCAGCGAGTGATTGTAGTGGAGACAATTAGCGCAT
Organism: Mecyna flavalis; assembly: GCA_949319885.1. Lineage (NCBI taxonomy): Eukaryota > Metazoa > Arthropoda > Insecta > Lepidoptera > Crambidae > Mecyna > Mecyna flavalis. The sequence goes on from OX439426.1 coordinate 18,880,931, forward strand.
TGCAGATATGTACATATATTCGTCACTTGTTTATTCGTACAATGTGTGGCGAGTCTTGAAGCTGTCATTAACATGTTACCTGCTTTCTGCTGACTTTACATAACTAATGCATTAGCAGACTTCTCAACCACTTAGAGCATTAATTGACCATTATACTAATTAGGTCGTCAAAATAATCGTGTTCGTCAGTATCTATTTCCTAATCCATTAAGGACTATGTTGCTAAACTGTGTGCATATTAAGTTCTACACATTAATACTCAGAATATTTTTTATGACCTAAATTTTACTAAGAAGACAGTATAGCGAATCGGTCGAACCTCGAAAAATCTTCCATGAACTAAAGTTTTGAGGACGGAAATTATAATTTATGTAATTTTGAAAGTCTTTTTAAGTGGCCGATTAAAGCGAAGTACTTTTTTCGGAGTAAAATATTCTTATACCTTTCAAATATTGACATCGCATAGGTATTTAACTCAAACTAGAAACCCATCGCAAATAACTAATGCAATTTATTTCCAAACTGGAAGCATGCACCGAAATAGAGTTATTTCAATAACAGTCCCAGCTTGCAGGTGTGAAAATTGAATAGAAAATCATCTTCTAATATTAAAATGAACGTAAAAAGATCTCAAAAACAAAAATGCTCGCTCGTCGCGCCAGTTGACATCTGTCATTTTGATTGTCAGCTAGGAAATTTAAGGGGGAGAGTGTCAGTTTCATTTCTTGAGAAGCCTGTTTTCGTGACGGCTTGTACTAGATCGTTCAATAAGTCCCGAGACTAACTTGGAAATGGCGCATTATATTAAAAATACTTTTGATTTTTAAAAAGTACTTGCCCTTAAATAAAAGATATGTATAAAATTTTTAAAAATGGAACATTAAAATATTGATTTTGCAGCCATTTAAATGACGCTTCGCTTGTAGTTTCGATACAATGGAAAAAAACGAGTTTCGCATGTTGATAAAACATTGTTTTTTAATGGGAAAAAATACCGTTGAAGCACAGCAATTGCTTATAAAATGTTATGCGGGATCAGCTCCCTCTAAAGCAAATATTTGTCGGTGGGATGCCGAATTCAAACGCGGTCGCATGGACACTAATGATGGGGAACGCTCAGGTCGTCCAAATAAAGCAGTGACTAAACAAAATATTAACCAAGTCCTCAAAATCGTAATGGAAGATCGGAAGATAAAAGTGCGTGAGATAGCCGAGATAGTGAAGATTTCAGCTGGTAGTGTTTTCACTATTTTATATAAAAATTTGACCATGAAAAAGCTTTTTTGCAAGTGGATGCCGCGTTTGCTTACAACTGATCAAAAGGAACAACGTGCCAATGATTCAGAGCGATGTTTTGCTCTAATGAATCGTAATAAAAAGGATTTTTTACGTCGGTATGTGACAATGGATGAAACATGGATACACCATTGTACTCCGGAATCCAATCGGCAGTCTGCGGAGTGGAGAGCGTCTGGTGAAAGCCGCCTGAAGCGACCGAAGCCTCAGAAATCGGCCGATAAGGTTATGGCGTCTATATTTTGGGATGCGCATGGAATACTTTTAATCGACTACCTTGAAAAGAAGCAAAATAAAAATAGCGACTAATACATGTAATTATTGGAGCGATTGAAGTACGAAATTTCGGTTAAATGGCATCAAATGAACAAAAAGAAAGTGGTCTTTCACCAGGACAACGCGCCTTGTCACAAGTCTGTGAGAACGATGGCCAAAATTAATAAATTGGGCTTTGAATTGCTTCCTCATCCCAATTATTCGCTAGACTGGACCCCCAGCGATTACTGGCTGTTTGCAGATCTCAAAAAAACGCTCCAGGATAAGAAAATTGACTCAAATAGTGAAGTTATCGCAGCAACGGAGGCTCATTTTGAAGCCAAAGACAAATCGTTCTACACGCATGGGATAGAAAAGTTAGAAAAGCGTTGGAAGGACTGTATCGCTCTTGGAGGAGACTACGTTGATGAATAAAAAATAATTTTATAAAAAAAACCTTGTTTTAGTACTTAGTCTCGGGACTTATTGAACCACGTGTTAAGGTGAATTTCGAATTTATTTTGAAGTCTTTTTATCGTCTTTTTTGGTCTTTTTAGCTTTTTTGAAATACCATAATATTTTGTACCTTATGCATTTGTAACACCGACGAAAACAAATGAATATTTTCAACATACTATGCCATAAGTTAGGACCCGGCTTGTCCTTGTCGGGCATGAAGAAGAAAATTAGGGAGTTAATGGATAGGTGCTTTTAATCCCGAGTCCTAAATACGAATGTAGGTCTCACTAACCTGCGGTTAGGATTGATGATAATTTTTCTCTGCAAAAAAAAAAACTAAAGGTATGTTTGATTGCTTCCGTGGCCCCAATAGTGAAGTATGTGTACCTAATTTTGCCCTCGCTTTTGTTTTATAGAGGTTCTAATATATGGCCTCTGTTGCATAAAGCACCCAAATGTGCTATCGAACCAGTTGAAGTTAATTAAAATTGACTCAGAGATTTATCCTTGAAAATATGACCAACAGACTTTCAGATTTGTTATGCATGTATGAATTCTCGTAGCCTTAATGTCTTAGCAAGCTGCAGCGTAGTCTCATTGCGCTACGAAGCTTCCGTAGCATACGTTGAACTACGAGATTTCACTGGAAACGTGCGATTGGTTTAGTTTTAATTACTAAGGTAAGCATTTGCTTTACAAGAAACAGTGTAAGCTCCTAAAGTTAATTAATTAGCTTTAAGTTAGCACGAACGAAGAAAATTACACTCAAGTTGGTTATTTACTTTTCCTAGTCTGATGGAATTTGGAACGTGGATACATTTTGATATTAATGTATGTTTTATTCAAGACTGTGATCGAGTAGTGTTGTAATTTTTGATTTTATTATTAACTAGCTGTCTGTCTGGGCTTCGCATGGTTGGTAAAATAATGGAAGATCACCTTAGCTTTACAATAACAAACACTTCGAAAAAAAAAATAATTTGGTAGAGTCGTTCTGAAAGTATGGGCGCACCTACGTTTGGGTGATATATTTTAATTTATAAAATAATCTTAAAAATACGAATCATATCTATGCTTGGAAGGAAAAATGCACTATGCGACATTTATGGCCAAATTGAGTCTCTTAACTTTTGAACCAACATTTTGTTTAAATAGTTTTTTAGACGGTAAAATAATACTTTTTGCAGAATCAGTTTTAAATGCTTTTTCTTAAAATCCCAACTTTAAACAGCTTTCCTGTGAATTCAAAATGTCGCTTGGTAAATTTGTCCTTTCAAGCGTCGATATAAAGGGCCCGGATAGCCATGTCTCTTAAGACAAGAATAAGTTCGCAAATCTAAACATATGGAAAGTTATTCTTATTTAAGAACAAGTCTACTTCAGTATTTTTATGTACAAAAGTAAAGTATCAACAAGGCAAAGGCCTCCATCATTGATAGGTACGCCAAATGCGGATTGGTGATCACAAACTGTGTCCGAAAAAATCTGCGAAAATGTTACTCAACCCGGAAATGAACCCAGGATTCCGAGCCAGTACTTAAACCACTAGACCACTCATCTTTAAGGATAATACCTAAAATATTATAACTGCAATGGCCGCTTCTCGCAGCTTTACTGCGTAACATTACAAGCAAATGGTTCCCTTATCAAAAGTTGTGGCGATTTCAGGTTCAGCTAAAACATTTTGCCGCGATTGTCCATAAACAGGGCTGCCGAAGACGCAAGTTATTAAATTAAAAGGAGATTGTCGCTTTATCTCACTGGCATTAGACTTCAATGGACTTTTCATTCTTATTCAGACGAGCCGTTAGGTGTAACGGTTGAGAAGTCAGCTATTACACCAGAGGTCGCGGGTTCGATCCTCGCACGGTACAAACATTTGTGAGCATGAACATGTCTGTTTGCATCTGTCTGGGTGCTTATATGTATTATGTGTATTTATTTACAAAAAAAAAGGACTTAAGTAATGTTTATCCGTTGTCTGGCACCCATAGTACAAGCTTTACTTAGTTTGGGGCTGGATAGCGCTGTGTGAATGGTGTCCAGGATATTTATTATTTATTTAAACAGTTAAAGATAATTTTGGCAAAGAAAACATCTACATTAGTTTATTTTATTGTTGATAATTTATTATGTAAGGTCAATTTAACAAATCAACAACCAGTTAGTACAATTTCAGGTGGCAGTACGAGTACCTCAAGTGAAGTGCTCGGTGGAGCAATTAGCGCCGGCAGTAGACCTGTCGGCAAGTTTTAATGATCTACGACCAACAGACAAGAGTCGCTGTTTAACTAACAACTGTCTGTCTGACAGCCCTGCGTGAATCGCACGGTCAAGTGTTATAATGTGATTTGTCGTGATGCCTGTAAGCAACACTTGCTTGAAAGATGTTAATATGTATCAACGTTTTCATGCTACTTTCAATATAATGATTACGGTCTTGTGTCATTATTGTATGTGGTAATATCAAGAATCAATCAAATCAAATTCATTTATTCAATTTAGGCACATATAGAGCACGTTTGTATGTCAAATAATTGTACATGTCACATAATCAATATGTCAAAAATGTGGTATCATCAATATGACAACCAACTTAAGCATTCTCTCTCTTTCTTCTTTTAATGTCTTGTTTACAAAATACATTAATAAGATAGTATTTTTTTTTTCGGAGGAGAATTCGTTTATGCACCACAACCGCAGGGTAGCTAAACCTGCGGCCGTGTGTGGGATTCGAGACTAAAGCGTCCACTACCCACTAAACTCCCCCGGTTCCCCTTCACACCCGATTGGGACGAGCCGGTGCCAGCGTTAGCTATTGATTGGAAATTTGGTTTATTTCTGTCGTTTTCGTTTTAGATTGGTTGCCTGTCACCGCAAAATCATTTTACGTCAATATCTATTATGATCTTCAAAAATATCCACACATAGAACGAACGAAAATGCATAAATATCACATAATAATATGTCCTGGTTCGAACCTCTGGCACATTCGGCAGGATCATGTCATAATAATAAACAGATAGTAAATATTAAATATTATATTAAATAAGGTTTTATTCAGTCTTAGTATAAAGCCGTAAATACATTGAGCCAGCAAAATAACACATAAACGTCCCCCGAGTATTATACAAAGATAGAACTAAGCCCTTTTGTTGGGTGGAGGTCATTAAAACTTGAAGCGTAGCCACTTGAGAGACACTACGCAAATTGCTCCCAACAAACACTTGGTTAAAAATACTTTATACTTCGGAGTCTGGCACCTGGCACAAGCCTTACTGTTTTTGTTTACGACGGATTTTAACGTAAAAAAGATGTGTATTTTTGCGTAAGTATAAAGTCATTTTGAACCTTAAACATATTTTTTTTTTTGTGATTTTGGCGAGATGAGCTTGACTCATTTGACGCCAACTGGCACACCATTGCTCAAGATCGCAAAAGATGGAAAGAGGGTAAGGAGGCCTTTGCCCTGCAGTGGGACAGTACAGGCTCCTAATAATAATAAATAATAATAATAATAATAATTACTATTCATCATTCAATGTTTTTTTATTAAGTCTTCAATTCGACTTTATTTTTTTGAAGTCGGTGTCAGTCTTTATTTGAAATCAATAGCTACTCCAAAAATAAAATTTTTGTGCACTTTTTTGTTTGTTTAAATTTTTTTTTTTGTTAAATTATAGCCCCATTTTTGCGCTTAGTGGGAAAAAATTGCAAAAACTTTAATATATTTTTGGGTTACCTACAATCAATTACATGTTTTATGACATGTGCTCAAATAGCATATTAAAAAATAAAAGTTCAACTGGTTTTTCACGGTAAATAAACCACATAATCTTCTTTCGTCCTTTGTGTTATGGAGAAAAGGTAAAGAAACCCCAACTTTTGGTAGGGAAATTGCCTAATAGCTTTTTATTTCTACTAAAGGGCTGATCTCAACAAACGAAGATAAGAAACGAACTGTCGCGGTAACTCAACAACCTCTCATGTTTTTTTGCTGAGGAGATCGCATTTACGCGCTTGGCTCGATCGACCACAGGCTGGCGACGCCTGCAGTCATGTGTCGGGCTCGAGACTAAGTCCCACTACCTATTAAACTCCCCCAGTTTCCCCTTCACACCCGATTGGGACGAGCCGGTGCCATCCTTGCGGCTATTGACCAGCTCATCCCCTCCCCTACTCAACAACCTATCCAGAACTTCACTGACCCATTACTTTCGCATCACAAAGCTCAAGTTCAAATACGTATACTTAATGAAGTCGGGGTAATTCTGCAAGCACAATAGTGACCGCTGTATTAATTGCATGTCCCGCTGGACTGAGACAAAAGGTCGTTAATTTAATCAACGGTTCACTGCGGTTGTACTTAATTAGATTCGAGTTGAGAAGTGCATAAGTACCTACCATTTATATGACACTTTGAATCCATCTTATAGGTGTATTATAATTAATACACATCCTTGGTCATTATTTACTCAAAGCACTCTAGCCCCAAACAGAGACATGTTCATGAACACAAAGGTTTGTATCGTGAGAGGGAAAACCTGCGCGACCTCTTAGTGTAGTCTCAGGTGTAATGGCCGACTTCTCACCCATACTCACTCAAAATTAGTCGTCAAAATGTTCTTTATGGTCGTTGAGATTTAGACATAAAACATTATTGATACTGTTTGTGTGTGTCTTGGTGAGTTTTTCTGTGTGTGACTCAATAATAGAAACTATCTTTTGAAAGATGTACATAAAATCAATTGTCGATTTTGTGTGAGGGAAATATTGCATCGTCATTGAAGAATTTGTGGTACCATTGCATTGTCAGGTTTTTTGTACCTAATAGATCTCTTTTTATTATTTTCTCCAATAACTAACATTCTTCGAGGGTAGTCGGGTTAAATCACTAAAATATAAAAATTAATTCACTAGATTAAATACATAGTTTTTTCCTTAAAAGAAAGCATACATCAAAGGCTAGTAGCAAGCAATGTAAGTATTACCAAAATGGCGGCGCGGTGCTTTACAAAATGGCCGGCAATGACGTGTGCGACGGCGACTGGCAATGGTCGGTCTGCGGCCGGCGAATGGCGCCATTTGTCATTGGAATCACTACGCAGCGTGTGTCTTATCAGTGGTTGTAACTGTAGATAAGCTGAATCTATCGGTGCTGCGAAGAGGGCCAAAGTGCCTGTAAATGTAACATTATTATGATTTGTTTCGTAGTGTTAATTAACCTCTGAACTAAAGTACATATTTTTAGAAGTAAAACTCTAAGCTTATGGTAGTAGCAACGTGACCACACACACACGTGTGAATCTCCCGACCAACGAGTCATACATTATATAGATAATGTATGACTCGTTGGGCGGGTGGTTTAAAAACCGGGCCGCGATCACGAGCGACCTTTATTGAATCTTGGCATACTGGGCTTCTACCAAACGCTTGACCCTGGTAGGTCTTTTGATAAGACGGTCCTCCTCCATCCTTTCAAGGGAACCAACCTAATTAAAATTATTATAGTCTTGACTTGTCACAACGTAAAAGCAGATAATACAACTGTCTGTCATGGGCGCGAATCATGTATGTGACCACAAGATGTCGGATTTTTTGCAAATTGCGGATTTTCGTACAGACTTTCAAACCTTATTGTGGATTTCCATAAATACCTTATTCTCCAAACCTAAAGATATATCGATACCAGAAATATGAATTAACGTAAGGGACAAAACACTGTTTTTCAGGAGAGCCAAAAAACGATAAAAAAAAATTAAATCTCTCTATAACTTTTTACTGTCTGCTTCAATTTTAATTGTGTCTAGAGCAAAGTTTCTTAGAATTTCCTCTTCTTTCATGCTATGAACGAATAATTTAGAAATACCCAGTGGTTTAAGAAATAGCATGTCCCTTACATTAAAAAAATACGTTTTGTTGTACCTTACGTTGCTAATATTTTATTTGTAAACCGTCAAGCATAACGTAAGCAGCAAGAGAAATAGAAAATTATACGAAATTCTATTGTAAAGGACTTTTACAGTGTTACAATTTAATGTAACTATAGATATAATATACTAAATTTAGAGTATTTTAATACCATGCAAATAGGTTATTTGCATGATTAAATGTAAGTTTCAGCCTAGCTATCGCAGATTTAAATGAAATTTAGGGAGACAAAAATAAAACTATTTATTATTAATATTTTTTTATGTTCGACTTTTATGTCTGCGTAATTATTATAAATTCAACACACTAATCAGTCTATTAAACTTTTTGTTGAGTTTAAGTAAATGTTATAAAAGTAACAATGTTTAAATAAATGTCCTAAATTATTAGCAGTCTTAGACACCTTTTACTTATGAATTAAAAATAATAATTTGACTTTATAATCTCTTTTAATTAAAAGTCCTATAACAAACTCTGTAGTTTTAATAATTACGTATCATTGGCTTTAAAATCAGAAATTAAATTGAAAGAAGAATCTCAGACTTAATCAAACAGTCTTTTTATTAAGTAACTGAATGAATGTACTGAAAACGAAAGACAGATGAAAAAATATTATTTGTCTGAAAGATGAATGAATAAAAAAATATAAGTGATACATATTCATATTAATATTAGAAATATATATTACTAGGGTCGCCCTCGCGGTTTCACCCGCGCGTATTTTTTTTTTAATTATCCCCCCCTTTCCCCCATCAAAGGATCCTATGTCCGTATCCTGGTTCGAAGCTACCTCTTCACCAATTTTCAGCCAAATCGGTTCATCCGTTCTTGAGTTATAAATAGTGTAACCACTTTCTTTTATATACATAGATTACAAGATTAAATAATTAGGAATGGGCAGACAGATAATTAAATTCTTAAAAAACTCTAATCACGAATTAAAGTAAGGGACAAGGTAAGGGTGTAAATTATTTAACACTATTGACTTACTTTATTTTTCAGAGAAAAAAAAATTTTAACGTCTGTTACATCATTTTTTTTTGGCATAAAACATTTTACGCAGGCCAAAAAATCTTACTGTAAGGGACATTTTTTTAACGATAGAACTTTTTTAATAACACCAATCGATAGAGCAGAAAATTCTGAATCCAATGATATATATAACTCATTTTCGCCAAAATGTCCCTTACGTTAATTCATATTTCTGGTATCGATATATATCTAGCTGTCATTTACAAGATGGCGGCTCTTCAGCAAATGGCGGACAGCGCTGACGTATGTCGGTCAATGGGTCGTTTATGTGGCTGCGGGTGGCAGTGAGTAGCTGTTATGGTCGTTGTCGAGTATCTGTTTGGTTATTTGAGTGAGGGATATAAACAAAATAACTGCAAAATTTAGGAAATAAAGTTTGCCTTCAAAATATGATATAACATTTAAAGAACCTGCAACGAACAATAATGTTTGACTAGCTCGCACCATGCATTAGGTAGAGACCCTATCCTGTGCACCAGGGATCGTGGATTAGAATTCCATCCTGGATAAACATTCATGTGATAAACGTCAGTGCTTGTTCTGCCTTGATGATATTTACTTAAATACATATGAAGAGCTTAAGCTTTAGCTTAGCTCCTAATGAGGGTAATGGGTGGGTTACGTTACGTAACCCCCGGTTAAAAAAGTGCTTACCAGGAAAGCAAATTAACAATGAAAAACCGTCAAATACCGTTCGATTCACATTCTGTTCCAGACAGTTCTGCGAAATGTCCGGTCTCAATAAAACTTCGCCACAACAGGTACTGTCCACTGCCCGCCGACTAATATCCGTTCGGCCCACTCTTTAGTCTACCAGGGTTGCCAACATTCAATGTTTTAAGCCGCAGTTTGAAATTTGAGAAAAAGACCGCATCTTTATCGAGTTTAATCATCTCACGATGACGTGGACAGCGGGAATGAACCCCAAAAAGTAGTCGCCTTTGGTCATCCAGTCAGGAAATGTGATAAGTGTCCTAGGGACGCTCCCCATGGACGGAGATCTTAGCCGATTTTTTATTTATTAGCCAGCTTTTTCTTTTTTGTCTGTATCAGCCATACCACGTGTTTTGTTGAAATGCACAAAGCCTTAGACACCCCAAATGATTTTTAATACAATTGACCTGATTGCGAAGGAAAAAACATAATCAAAAAATTAAAAGGTTTTATGAATTGTTTAAGTTTTACTGGCAATTCTGATCGTTTATTGCGTCTGCGACGACGTTAGTAGGTATGGTTTGCGCACGTGACGGCTTGACCTAATAATAAAAAGACAGGGCAACATTGTTAGATAATGAATATTTTTTGAAAAATGTGACCTGTATTAAAAAGTGGTTTAATTGATTCTAGTCGTTGTTCTGATCAAACTATTTTCAGGTTATATTTTTATAATTTTTAAAGCTTAATGACTGCTTAATGGCGATATTAATACAAATATATTAGAAAAAATTCAATTTGTTTGTTTGTCTTTCGGATGTTGTAAGTAGTAATTAATGCAACATTGAAGAGATAGCGCTGCCGTAGCGTAAAATCAATACTAGGAGAAATTCAACGGGTCCACTAAGGTTTCGGTAGCATAGTTGGTAGTGCACTCGCCCGGATAGCGAGGGACGTGGGTTCGTGTCCCGCCTGATACCTGGACAAATTGAATTTTTTCTAATATATTTGTATTATTTTCAGGTTTTGCGCATGTAACGTTTATGTGTAAAGAGTCCTCACTTTTGGATTTCTCTTAAATTCTCTATACGCTCACACTGTCAGCCCTGCAAGCCACAAAGAGTTCCAACTATCAGGCACGCGGAAGGCTTTATTCCGGTTCAATTAATCGCCGCGGCAAATGAAGTTGGCAGCCACCTCCTTCGTAGGTATTTTTAATTAAAGCAAGCGTCGTTGCCCGCTAAGCGCTTCAGGGCTGCGTGTGGGGCAGGCGCAAGCGGGTGCTGTAATCGCTGTTTTAGTTGCCACGGTTGATTAAATGATCACGTAGATTCAATTAATTAATTAAAATGTTTAAATACCCCTTTATCTGCGGGATAATGTCAATCTATACTAATATTATGAAGAGGAAAGATTTGATTGTTTGTTTGTATTGAATAGGCTCCGGAACTACTGAACCGATTTGAATAATTCTTTCACTGTTGGAAAGCTGCACTATCCCCGGGTGACATAGGGTACTATTGATCCTGGAAATGTGGGGGAAGGGGGGATATTTGAAAAAAGAAATTACGCGCGAGTGAAACAGGGCGGAAGGCTAGTCAAAAATATAAATATTTATAAACCGCGATCTCCTTCGCCGTGTACCTACTTAAGTACTTAATCCAAATATTCAATACGTACTTAACCCGGGTGAAGTTTTATGGACTGGAAGTCGTTTTCAATAAGGTCTTCCCGAATCATACGCGAAACGGAGGTGGGATGCAATGCAAAGGATTCTGTGGAATTACTAAAGTTCCACCCGGTTTTACTGCAATTGTGACTATATTAAAGCCGTATCGGAGTTTCAGTTGATATTTCTAAAGTTTCGTGCTATTGTTTTAAGCTCTCTATTCAAGTGGATTGAGTCGTTTTGGAGAAGGTAGTGAATTGAACAATAAAATTTCTATGGGGCTTTTGATGTCAAATACAGTAATGGACTTTGTAGTGATATTATTGTTGTAAAACTTTGGCGATAAAAAAAAATAACTAGGTCGATTTTCTTGCCGGTTTTTCTTCATAGGTAACAACATTCTGAATCCGATATTAGAGTAACTCTGTTAGGTAACAACATTCCGAATTCAATAATAGAGTCACTCTGTTAAATTACCTTGATTTGACGATTTATAAGTGCATCTCTGATGCCTTCATGAATAAAGAAAATTTTCATTTGGCGGAAGATTTAACTGTTATAGCTAGCCAGTCGGACTAAAAAGGAGTCCTACTATCAACAAAATTTTGTAATTTATTACGAGAAAAAACATTTTATATATGTATTTTTTTTTATATTTCATTGACAATATAATAAATAAAAGGACCATATACACAAAGCATCGGAAGCAAATCGCTAACGATCCAATTATAAAATACAGCCTGCGCCTCGCGATTCGAGGCATTTCATAATTGGTTTATAGATTTATATTCATCTGCTATTCTGCTATTAAATAAATATCCTTTGACATTACTCACACATCGCCGTTTATCCTTAACCTAAGCATAGCTTGTACTATGAGAGCCAGACAATGGTAAAACATTACATACTTATATAGGTACTTTTTGACATGTCATGACAGTTTGGACCGTTTTGGAATTGATTTTAAAATCGTTTCAAAAATGCAAAAGAATATTTTCTTGTTAATATTATTTTGTTAATCCTTATGTACTCGTTATCAAAAAAATCCAATAAAAAACTGACATTGCTCGACTATCAAAACTGATTGATACATAGGTACCACATCACTCGACCGTAAACAATAATAATGTCTATTAACCAATACGTAATGTGCACGCTAATACTATCTATTGCTTGACACAATAGCGCAATGTAAATCAATGCGCGAGAAACGCACGTTTGGTATAAATTATCGCGGATGTTGTAATCCGTAATTTAGCGACGCGACAATTAATAGAAACGGTTGATGGATTGCCAGCGCGGTTTCGACTGACGGTGTTTAACCAGTAATATGAAATTGAAAGCACGTATTTGATTTACAACTTTGTGTTTTATATTACTTTAATAATGATTAATATATTTTTTTAGCGCTAGATCAGTTGATATGGTGGTAGGTGGCCACTACGACCTATTACATTAAGTGACTTTACCAGGAAGCGATATTGACCTGACAAACTGTACGCTCCTCTGATCTTTGAGCCTTCCGTTTCAAGTGTATTGGCTTAGCTCCCACATTAATATTGTCGGAACATAGAGTTATGAAATGTTATAGTGTTATGAAAGCAGATTTCTCCTATGAGGGTGGTAGCTAGCTAGGGGGACTCTGAGCCTTCCATTTCAAGTGTCTTGGCTCCCACATTAATATTGCCGGAACATACAGTTATGTAATGTTATAGTGTTATCAAAGCAGATTTCTCCTATGGTAGCTATGTATGGTAGCTAGCTAGGGGGACTCTGTTCAAAGTCCTACCTTCAATCAAATCCAAGGTGGGCCTCGAACCCATAAGTTTGAGTGAAATACACACAATTTTATTTATAATTCTAGAAAGGTTTTATTTTAAAATATCCTTAAATCCGTCATTCTTAATTTCTAAACACATAGCTTAACACTATTTTTTATCGATTAAGCTTCAATAATGATAGGTCATTTAAACATTTTGTATATCTAACACCGTGGCAAAGACGCTACAACTTTATATTTAAAAACTAAGACTAAGACACAAATTTTGCTCGACCCAGGGCCTCCGTCCACTTGGCTCCCATGCTTGGATCCCATGGGATCCAAAAGGAATTTATATTATCTAAGAATCCTATGGGATTCAAGAGGCGGAAAAAAATATTTTTGGATCCCATGGGAGCGAAGCATGGGAGCCAAGTGGACGGAGGCCTCGGAGTAACTGAATTCATGGATAGGTATTCAAAATACTCTCAAATCATGATAAAATGCATTCTCACTAGATTGTAACATAAGACCTGACAATACGATCGTAATGTCTACTATCCAATACGTAATTAGTATGCTAATAGTGCTCTAAAGCTTAGCACAATGCGCAATGTAAATCAGTACGCGATAAAGCACAGATCAGTGTATTACGGAAACTGTAATCCCTAATTTAGCTACAGAACATTTAATAGGAGTGGTTGATGGATTGGCAATACGGTTCGAATTAGCGGAATTAGGTCTATTATATGATAGCTTGTAGATTATTATAATACAATTCTATATGCAATTGTAGTACAAAATGCCTCAATAATTGAATACCGTTATTGTTAAAATTGTTACTGGCCTAATCATGAATCTTACCAAATGACCACAAATGCTTGGGGCTTTTCAAGGCCATAATTAACGGGCTTTTCCTAAGCAAGCACGCACCATCGTAGACCGCATAGTTGTTTAACATCAGACAACTTTGAGGTCAAGTGCTAGCTTAGTCCAAATATAAAAAAAAACAAATCTGAGGCATTTTTTATGAATTTCATACAAACTTAGTTTAACCCGGAAATTGAACCCTGAACCCCGGAATCACGGCCGGGTGGCTAAGTGTGGAGACTCCATGTTTTCCATTATAACAACATAAGCATTCCAGGGTAATATAATTCCCTCATGTATAGTGTGTTTTGTTTTTTACAAAATAGTTATTTTATTTAAACGTGAAACACCTCGTTCATGTACCGGGCAGATCTCGGTGTCCTGGATTCAATTCCCGGGTCGAGCTAACTTTATCTCGGATTTTTCAGACACAGCTTGGGTTTGTGTTTAGCAATCCTCATTTGGCAAGAATGGAGATTAAGACGTAGTCACCATCTTCTCAAGTACGTATACTATCTTGCTCTCAAGCCAATCAGCCTAAAATACTTCGAAGCCATTTCGTACTTTTAAGTACAGTACAATAAAATGACCACAAGTGGCCCCTCTACATGGTTAGTAAACCCAGACCACTTCCCTACACAGTGTAAGCCAGTGTAAGCGAACATTCCAATTAAATTGTTTCAAGCGATTGAAGCCGTCCTAAACCGTTCTATTCGGAAGTCGTTTTGCGAAAATATTCATTTTAATTAATCCCATTAAAGCGGGTTTGAAAGGTTCCGTTGTTGTGTACGGGTGTAATGTTCACTGGGGACGGGGTACACTCGGAAAGGTCAGTTCTGCCATTATGATCTTTGACCTGATTTCGACGCAATTGTTTACTGGCGTTTTTTTTTGGATGGAACTGCATCTACGCACCATAACTCGCCTGGGGTAGACGAGCCGTGTGTAGGACTCACAAGAATACCTACTGAACCCCCCACGCTCCCGCTTCGCTGTCGGCAGCATCCCTGGGCCTTGCATCAGCCTACTACTGGTAGTTTCCCTGGGGAGACTGCAGGGGCTAACATACGATTTGAAATTAGAGTTCCAACTATAGCATAGTTTGATGTGGTGCTACACTATAATGGAGACCGAAACATACAGTAATCTGATCCTAAAGCAAAGAGCTCTAGCACTTCGGCTATGGGTATCAAAAACAACGAATGTACCATGTAGAACGTATAGTGGATTCTGATAACCATGACTCAAGTGCTCAACCTTCTTATTCTACGATCACATCAATGTATCTGATGTTATCCGAAAGCTATTTCATTTATGTTCGGATTTAATATCCGGGTTGGACTTAAAATTTGTGATTGGTTCTTTTCTGTTCGGATTATACTCTGATACCGTACAGTGTCTGGTCAGATCAATGTGATGTGGTCCTACATTTATTTATTTGTTGACGTTCTGACTTTACTATTGTCCCATTGTGGTGAGCAGATAAGCGCATCCACAAACGATGCACTGTTACCGTTGAATATTCATACAATTGCACTTTTTGCTATACAAAATGGCCGCTGAATTATTGTCTCCGCGATTCGTTAGCCGTGTTGTGGAACTCAACTCAATGAACATGTTCTACCGGAACCGATTGCGATTCACGGCGCCGTCCTCGAAGTTGTTCAAAAATATGTGTACCTTGGGCAGTCATTGCAGTTGGGTCGAAACAACTTTGAGGACGAGGTAAATAGAAGAATTCAGTTGGGTTAGGCAGCGTTTGGAAAACTACGTCGAGTCTTCTCATCGCCGATTCCACAATGCCTAAAGACGAAAGTCTTCAATCAGTGCGTCCTACCCGTCATGACATACGGAGCCGAAACGTGGACACTTACGGCACGGCTAGTCCACAAGTTTAAAGTCGCTCAGCGGGCTATGGAAAGAGCTATGCTCGGCGTCTCTCTGCGGGATCGCATCCGAAATGATGTGATTCGGCAGAGAACCAAAGTCACCGACATAGCTCGCCGGATTAGCCAGCTGAAGTGGCAGTGGGCTGGCCATATCAGCCGTAGAACCGATAACCGTTGGGGTAAACGGGTTCTAGAGTGGAGACCGCGTCTCGGTAAACGTAGTGTAGGACGCCCTCAGGCCAGGTGGAGCGATGATCTGCGCAAGATGGCTGGCAGGAGCTGGATGCGAGTGGCCGAGGATCGATCAGCGTGGCGAGCATATGGAGAGGCCTATGTCCAGCAGTGGACGGTTACAGGCTGATGATGATGATGATGATGATGTTGTGGAACTGCGAGGTCGTTGATTGCTTTGTTCCGTGGTCATTGTAACGCTATGCTATGTATGCTCTATGCTATTTTGAGGTTTCGACTATCAGGACTTATTAATCAGTATCGAATTGCTTCATGTGGTAGAACCAGCCTGCTGACAGATGGGGACCGTGTCCGACACAGTGTAAATAAAAATGCTTAAAGCATCATTCAACACCATAACTGTGCAGGCTAGCGAGACCTGCGATCGTGTGTGGGACTTGAGACTACGGACTCTCGTTCCACTACCCACTAAACCCCTCTGGTTTTCAATTCACATCCGAAACACTCTGCTCTATGGAACCAGCTTCCCGCAGCGGTGTTTCCAAACCAATACGAAATGAAAAACTTCAAGAAGCGAGCATATTCCACCCTTAAAGGCAGGCAACGCACCTGCGACCCCATCGGGGACTCGGTTGTTTATCTTACCATTAGGTGACCTACATGCTCGTTTGCCCCCCTATAATATAAAAAAAGAAAGGGATGTGTCGGTGCCTCCTTGAATTAACCAGCCCAGTTGTGATAGGCCTAGATAGATGCCCGGGCGGGCAAAAAGGTTGAGTATCATCCCCACAAAGATTGACCAACACGGCATAGTCAAAAGCATTAAATTTTGTGTTACCCTCATCTTCTTCTTACCTGCACAACAGTAGCAGCTAACTTTAAGACTTAAATAAAAAGCCTTAAAATTACATAATCCATTTTCAACATCTAAAGTTTCATCAATTTAAAGTCGTACCCCGAACTGCTATGAAGTTGCTTCACACATCCGGCGCAAAAGAGACCTCAGTTAAAAATGATGAAGCCCCTAAACGAGGACATCGATTTTCGTTTAGCCTTTTTGCACGAGATAAGCCAAATGCAGGCTGTACACAGCTCGCGCCGCTTCGTGTTTATGTGACAAATAAAATGACTTTTGAAGTTGACTTTCACATACTGTTTCTTATAAATCATATACATACCAGTATCGCATGGATATCGTTCAGCACCTAATCATGTTTCTGATGTGATTTTGCTGACCGCTGATTATATAAGTATACATCGTTATCGCGCGGGCAGTTTGGGGGCGACGCATAGATGAGCGAAGGGCTGTCACACGTATATAACGAGTATTAGAATATTTGCATGTTTTTTTATTCTTTAAATTAAAGCCTTGTAACGGAACAAATTTTGCTCCGTTCTCATTAAAAAAATAAATAGTCTTGTAGCGCCACCTAGCATGAGTGATCAATTATTTGTTCGACGACAGATATTCTATTCTCGATATTAATCGATTGATTGATAATAGATGGCAGCAGTGTAGCGGACAGATTTGTAAAACTTAAAATAATCAAATTAGAAATCTTAAATTATTTCTTTATTTATACATATTTATTTCGTAAACATTTGTTTAGTTGTCTTCAACATTGATCGTCACGTATCGTTTCAACGATTGGCATCGACTGTGCGTTGTCTTTGCCTCGATATAAAATAATTGTCTTCGTTTCACCTCCTGTCAGTTTTGACAGAGAGGGTTGAGCACTTCCGCTCAAGCGCCTGGTGCGCATATTTCTCTCCAGGAGGAATGGAAGGTTTCGCAGGAAACTTGGCCATGTGCGGCCTAAATCATGGAGTGATCAAGTGATGATCATCCGTAAAGTACCCTGGTAAGTTCAATTCCGAGGATTTCGAGATTTGGTTTTATGTCGACACGTGCTTACCATGGTATTGTCTTTCCAGCACGCTGAATTGTACCCCTGGGTTTGGTGGGTGGAATCCGGCAATGATCCAGCAAGGAGCTGATCATGGATTTCCTAGGTAAGCCGAAAAAAAAAACCAGTGGGAATATCCTGAGAGGAATTCCGAAACGCCTCGTGGTCGTGTACGATCAAGTAACTAATAAAAGTCTTTTGTTTCAGGGTTTAATCATTTATCGTTTTAATCATTCAACGTTGATTTAATCATTCATCGTAATTATTCATTTAAATAACCATCGTTTCATCGATTGTAATCTTGTAATTGTTATTTCATTCTGAAATGAAATAATTTATATTTTTATAAACGTTCCACGTTTATCATTCATCTACGTCTCCGGTCGCTGGCGACTTGGATGTATCCTGCTGGAGGATCTGGGCAGACTGAAGTAGCTGAACCCATCCCGGAATGAGGAGCGTGGTTGCTTAAACGCTAAGGACAGCGTAGCTTCATGGGTCGGTAACCGAAGCCACCTCGAGGTAACATCCATGTTCTTTTAGCCCTAGCGCTTTAACCCCACTCGTCGGGTTAGCACTAATTTCCTTCGGGATGCCAGTAATTTTAGTAGTTTAATTTGGTTAAATTAAAGTAGTATTAATAAAATCATTTGAGTAATATAGTAACATAACGAATCCCATAACCCTAAAATTCAATTTAAGTTTATTTCTTTGATTTATCAAGTCATAGTCCCCGTTACTGCCTGAGCATCGTTACAAATGGCGCCCATAAGGAAATTTCAGTAATTAAGAACTGAAATTGTGACGGATCTTGCTCAAATGATTTTAAAATCAATTTTAAATTAAATATTTTATTTGTAGGGGTACAATTATATTTTATTACATATTTATATTTATACTACAGTAACAGCGTGCAGTGGTTACAATTTTGTGTAAAAATTAAATAAACTTATTTAAGTTTCCTGTTTAAGTTAGGTTATGTTTTTATAAAAAACAAATCAAATCTCTGGAGGAGTTTGTCTGGAAATGCCTACTTATTAATTTATAGCACTTGTTTTGTTTATTTGGTAAAAGGGTACCAAATATTTATTTTGGAAAACACTCTGTTTTATATTAAGTATCTTTTGTTGTGTACTAAGGTTTAAGGTTATACCTTTAGTTAGGTTATTCATAAGCTTGTTCATGCAAACAGGCAGTAAGCATTTATAAATAGGAATAATATTTCCTTGTTTTAAGAAAGTGAATATCAACAAGTATTGTTGTTGTTGCAGTACATTTGCATATTTGATACAGTGCCATTGTACATAGGAAGCATACATAATAATAATATTGGTTTCCTATGTTACAATCATTGTTATTTTGAATTGTATGTTTACATAAGGTCATAAATAGTGTTGTGTGTAATAAAAAATAATACAAAGATATTACATAATATTATAAGTGATAAAACAATATTGCCTAACAAAAGTTTTAATTAAGTAATTATAAACTGTTAGTTTATAAATTGAAAATACAATTTTGTGATCGGAGGTCAAATGCTTAAATCAAAATACTTATAGTGTTTCTTCAAATATTTATTGCATAAATAATTAAGTGCAAAAATGGATATTGACACAGTTTATTATCACTCCTTGCTCCGGGATGAGTTGATTTATAGGGTGACCACGCATTCAGAAACACCGGAGACTACAGCTTACAAGGTAAGGTAAGTGACACCGTTATCACCTTGTTTGGTTCAAGCATTGTTATGGTATGTAGTGGTCAAGGAAATAGTTTCTTTCTAGAAGGAGTTAAGTGGACTGTTATTAGAGGAGTTTCGATCCAGTAGATTTTGATTATCGTTTGTTAGGCGGGGAAATTTTTCAAACACACAACACAATGTACTTTGCAGTTGGAACCGAAACAATTTCACTTTGCAGTTATGTTCTTAGGCACGGAATTTCGGAAACCGTAATTACCGAAATTAGGTTCAATTCACGGGATCAGAGTTTCGTAGCGTTTTAACAAGGCACGTCGTTTTCTTTCCATTTTATGGATGATTTTCTTTTGTTGTTGTGTCGTAGTCCGTTTATGACGCGTAGAGAGACGGATCACCTCTCCTACGATGACGAGACACACAATGTGCTAGCGTTTAGCGTTGTATTAGACTTAGGTCTTAAGTATAACTTAGGTTACAGTTAGGTTTAGCCTATAGTTTATGTTTATTAACATTATTGTTATGAAAGACCTGTGTAGGTAATAAGTTTTTTTTTTTAAGATAGACACCTTATTAGTTTTAAAGGGTCATCTTTAGTTCACACATTTGTGTTAAGTTCCTGTTGCTCTGGCCAAGCAAATGTTAGTAGTGTGAAACATCACTTATGTTTAGGCATTAGCCGTTTTGTGAATCGAGCGGATGGTAACTCGTTAAATAAGCCTTACACACCAGTTAACACGGTTTTCCTGATGGAAACTTTAGGCATTCGCCGTTTTGTGCTGTACATCGAGCGGATAGTAACTCGCTAAATAAGCCATATAACTGTATAGCACGTTTTCCCCGCTGAACGACGTCATGAGAAAACATTTCTCCGCTGAACGATCGTCATGGGAAAGGATATCTCCGCTGAACGTTCGTCATGGGAAAAGATTTCCCCGCTGAACGACGTCATGAGAAAAGACTTCCCCTCTGAACAACGTCATGGGATAAGATTTCCCCGCTGAACGATTGACATGGGAAAAGAAACAATTATGAGTTCCACTGGTATACAGGAGGAATCTCAATGGGTTAGTGCGAGTTCCACTGGTTCACAGGAGGAATCTCAAACGGGTCTGTATGAATGGGGTGGTTTGAAGCTATAAGCTTGATACTACAGTGGTATGCAAGGTGATTATGAAAGGTCAAGTTCTGCGGTTTGAATGATGATGCATGCAAGAGTGGGTTTTAAGTCTGGAATGTTGGAAGTTAAGTTGGTTTGGATTTCCTGACAGTTGGATTTTATTGGAATGATGAGGCTGTTTTTTTTTTTTGTAAACAATTATATTGTTTTAGTTTCCTTCTAAGGTCTATTCTCTATAGGTTGTTCTATAGGTTCTATTTAGAACTTCGTCTATATGGTGGACAAGTTTTTTTTTATATTAGTCATTTTTTGAGTAGTTTACTTCTTTAACAGAAATAGTGTTGTCCTAGCGATAGTTTAAACACCGGGGCGGTGTTTTTCGCGGGAAGGGGGGAATTGTAACGGAACAAATTTTGCTCCGTTCTCATTAAAAAAATAAATAGTCTTGTAGCGCCACCTAGCATGAGTGATCAATTATTTGTTCGACGACAGATATTCTATTCTCGATATTAATCGATTGATTGATAATAGATGGCAGCAGTGTAGCGGACAGATTTGTAAAACTTAAAATAATCAAATTAGAAATCTTAAATTATTTCTTTATTTATACATATTTATTTCGTAAACATTTGTTTAGTTGTCTTCAACATTGATCGTCACGTATCGTTTCAACGATTGGCATCGACTGTGCGTTGTCTTTGCCTCGATATAAAATAATTGTCTTCGTTTCACCTCCTGTCAGTTTTGACAGAGAGGGTTGAGCACTTCCGCTCAAGCGCCTGGTGCGCATATTTCTCTCCAGGAGGAATGGAAGGTTTCGCAGGAAACTTGGCCATGTGCGGCCTAAATCATGGAGTGATCAAGTGATGATCATCCGTAAAGTACCCTGGTAAGTTCAATTCCGAGGATTTCGAGATTTGGTTTTATGTCGACACGTGCTTACCATGGTATTGTCTTTCCAGCACGCTGAATTGTACCCCTGGGTTTGGTGGGTGGAATCCGGCAATGATCCAGCAAGGAGCTGATCATGGATTTCCTAGGTAAGCCGAAAAAAAAAACCAGTGGGAATATCCTGAGAGGAATTCCGAAACGCCTCGTGGTCGTGTACGATCAAGTAACTAATAAAAGTCTTTTGTTTCAGGGTTTAATCATTTATCGTTTTAATCATTCAACGTTGATTTAATCATTCATCGTAATTATTCATTTAAATAACCATCGTTTCATCGATTGTAATCTTGTAATTGTTATTTCATTCTGAAATGAAATAATTTATATTTTTATAAACGTTCCACGTTTATCATTCATCTACGTCTCCGGTCGCTGGCGACTTGGATGTATCCTGCTGGAGGATCTGGGCAGACTGAAGTAGCTGAACCCATCCCGGAATGAGGAGCGTGGTTGCTTAAACGCTAAGGACAGCGTAGCTTCATGGGTCGGTAACCGAAGCCACCTCGAGGTAACATCCATGTTCTTTTAGCCGTAGACCGAGTCTCCACTCGTCTGGTTAGGATCCTTCCTGCCGGGATGTCAAGGTTGTAATTTTAGTGCCTTATGTAATTGAGTAGAATCATTTGAGCATTTGATGTCTGACGAACCGACAACACGCCCTGTGTGTAATTAGAGTCCGTGTTTGAGTAAGCGAGGTACGGGTTTCCTACCTCAATATAAATAAGAAAAATAACTTGTATTAGTTCAATGAAAATAAATTGCATGATAAGAAAACTTTCTTTGATTTGTCACCATAGTCCCTTTGGTGGTTCGACGGCACACCCATCACCGTCGAGCGGCTAAAGGTGACATACACCTTTTTCTCATTTTTAATTTTTGTAACAAGAATTCCTCGTTACAGCCTTTCATGTTATGTATATTCCTAATAAGGATAAATACCTTATGAGGATAAATAGAATATTATTTCTATTTTGATATTGTATTTAAAATTGGAACAAAGTAGTGTAGAAGCGTTGTTTAAGTTAGCAACACTTTCTCTGAGGGTTGATTCAGTCCAGTAAGTCAGAAATTGACATCATACAGCTATAAATGAGTAATTAGGATAAAAATAACATTTTCATAAAATTGGTTAAGTTATCGAAACCGAAAAAAATCGTAAGGTAACATTGTTGTGTCAGTCATGTCGATTTAGGATTACAAATAGATTCAATGCATAATATCGATTTAAAAAGCGATATTTTTATTGGTCAAATATAATTTAAAAAAAAAGATCCATGCGTGGCAACCCTATTCACCAGTGTCCACGCGTCGCCCCGAAACCGCCCGCGCGATAACGATGTATAGTTATAAGTAGAAATAAGTTAGAATCTATCTTCCAAACACATTTAAATTGTTTTAATTGTTTTTGCATGACGATGTAACAGAGTCACTAATGTCCTCCTATCCGAGTATGCGGCCATGGTGGCTAATCAACAAACTAAGTTGGGTTATTATAATGCGCAAGTGAGTGCGCAAGCATAGGTGCACTCTCAATTCCCTCATTCTTATAGCACGGTAGAATACTAGTCTGGCAGGACCAAAGAGAAATCAAGCACAGGACTAACGATTTTTGTCCAAGATTTGTGTTTTATAAGATACGGGCGTGTATTGCACTGCCAACTTGACTCCTGGCTATAGGTAAAAAGAGTTCCTACCACATTTATGATATTAGTATGGACAGAACAGTACCTATGGGAAATTCTTTAGCCTTTTTTTCTGACGGATAAATCAAACGCGGCCAGTATTTGCAATCGCTTTATGCAACGTTGTAGCCTGAAGCTAGTTTCGCTCATACGATGAATAAAACGGTTTTGATGTCGTGTTTCGATTCGGACTGGCATCTAAATGTACTGCAACAGAAGAAGGCAAAGAGTATGACTGATTAGCCACCATCCCAAATCTGTGTTTTGGCAATATGTTTTTTTTATTATTGCAATATGTAACAAGACGAGCAGATCGTACACCTGATGGTAAGCGCCACGTCTGCCCTTAGGCAGTTCAGTGCCAAACAGTAACTAAGCAGTTACTGTCTGGCACTGCCCTGCGCCCGCTACACCGAGACGAAAGTTATTAGGTCTCATATACCCAGTAATTTCACTAGCTTCAGTACCTTTTCCCCAAAACACAGAAGTGCTTGACACACTTCTATTTCACGGGAAAATATCTGTAAATATCTGTAAATGTAAATATCTGTAAAAGTACAAAATTAAAAGAGCTCGAAGATCGGAGGAGCCTACAGTGTGGCAGCACTTGAGCGATGCTTCCTGGTTGAGTATCTCTTATTAAAATAGGCCGCAGTGGCCGCCGGTCAGCGGCCGCCGGTCAGCGGCCGCCGGTCAGCGGCCGCCGATCAGCGGCATGTTACTGCCAACTGAATTGAGGAAAAAATAAACAATTTGTCATTATTGTTTTGTGACGTTGTGGTCGGTATCAAGGTACTTAACCTTTAAAAAGTTAAGATAATATAAGAATGACAATAAGCTAAATTATCTATTTAAATATTTTTTCTTGTTTTTTTTATAAAATTGATTTATTGTTAACGCAAACTTGAAAAAAAAGATCGATTTTTAGAAATCGATCTTTTAGACCTCTTTTTTTTTGAGAATCGATTCATCAGGTTTCGATTCGAATCGATCTTTTCCGGAAAGAATCGCCAACCCTATACCTTAGTAGGATTTTATTAACCTTTTTTTTATTTTTTATTTAATAGTTTTTTCCACAGACTCTTGGGTCCGTGCCTTTGTTGAGTTGAAATTTTGGGTTAGTGTTAAGTTACATGTTGCTCCGCGCAGAGACAAAATGTTGGGTTAGTACTTAAACTAAAGGCTTATTGCTAGTACATACACATCGTCTGTTGTTTTAAAATTATGTACGTATATTTATATGTGTGTATTATTATTATTATTATCATGTTTTTTTTGTATTTTTTTTTATTATTATCATGGGTTTTTTTTTATTTTGTATTTTTTTTTGTGTTGAACTTTTTTTTTTTTTTTTTAATGTAAAACTATTGAATGGTTAAAGATAAATAAAGTAATTAACTTTACAGTATTGGAAAAAGTTTTTGCCGCACCACCCTGACATGTTGTCACCTTCGCGTACTTGGGGTGATGGGTAGTGGGGCTGTAGGATTGTAGGGAAATGGGATCGCTGCTAGTTGTGTTGGGAACTAAGTTCCGACAGCTTTTTTAGAACGACCGAGTCACCCCGACGCATTGCCATCCGTAGGTTGTAGTCCCTTATTTTCGCTGGTGTAGCCCTCTCAGCCCGCATTATAAGACGTGCCGTAGCATCATCGTTGGGGTTGTCTGTATAGTAGACACAGGTTTTAGTGTGTCTTGAGACGGCTACTACTGCGTGTGGGACGCTTTGAAGGAGGTGGGATTTTTTGGGAATTGTTCGCACAATTACCACAGACTCGAACGTTTGTCCCTGTGCTTCGTGGATGGTCAGGGTTCGTGATCCTTCGTCGTTGCCGTATCCCTGGCTGATGAGGCTTGCCTTTTCAGCCTGGGTGTGAACGAGATATAATGTACGTTCCGACTTTGGTATCACTTTGCCCGAGAAGCCCTTCAGCGACAGAGATTTGGTTCGAGTGTTTGCCGAATAGATGCCACTGTATATCTCGTTTAGAGCATATGCGACATCCTGTGGATTTCTGTAGGTGCATAACAATTCCTTTGTTATTGGTGTTATTTTGTTGGGTCTGTTGTATTCCAGTTTGAAAAGGTTACAGCGGTCTATGTAGGGGAGTTGGTTGTTGTCTCCCAGTAGCGTGACCTCGCTGGCTTTGGCTATTTGGATGGCCAACACTATGGATCCGAAATGATTCATGAGGGCTTCGTCCACCATAAGGCGTGTACACGACTCGCCTTCACTCATGCCATTTAATAATAATAATAATTATAATAATAATACAAGGTCTTAACACGCAGAAAGTGGTCAAAAGAAATTAACATGTTTATTCTGCGTACTTATTTACAAATAACTAACCTAGATAAAAATACAAAACGTTATTTAGACACGCTATTCCAAAGATTTTCTGAGAAATTTCCTAATTTTAAAACGAATAAACAAAGACTTGGAGACCAAAGAAGAGCAATCATACAGAAAAAGCTATTACCACAAAACATTATTGACACAATATACACAGAAGTAAGAGCAGAACTAGAAAATACACCACCACCTACATCTCAAAATATTCCAACACAATCACGTTTAAGCTGGTCAGATGAACAAAACGAAGCTATTATTAGGATATACTGGCACATAACACGAGTGGAAACCAACAGAACAGCATACAGAAAAACACTACACCAACAGTTCATTGCGCAATTCCCTATGCTTGCTCATTTGAGTGAACAAAGAATAGCTGACCAAAGGAGGGCAATTATAGTTAACAATTTATAGATGAAAGTAGGTTGAAGGAAATCAAACAAGAAGTGATGGATGAACTTAGTATAGACAACCGAAACTATGAAAACGAAGAGGCACAAAACACACCCACCATACACACACAAACACCAGACACAATCACACAACAAACAGAATCCGATTTAGATGCACACCTGACACGATTAGTACAACAACCTCATAACAACCTACAAAGAATCCCTGACATAGACGACTTATTTTCACAAGCAATGACACATTATAAAGACACAGAACCTACCGAAAGACCCTATATTCCGAAACAGAAGCCCTCAAAGAGGTTTGCAAGCATAGTGGCATATTTAAATGATGTTATACTTCCCGAATACACATCCGTTGACACAGATTTTCCAACCTTACAAACTATAATTTATTGCGCCGCTTGGACTGCAGTCAAAACTAACGGAGGAAAACTTAATTTTACAATAACAGAAGGATCAAAGAAGCGTCATCAAAAGGATAGGAAACCGAATTGGCAAAGAAGGTTAGAAAGAAAAGTTGAGGATATACGAAAGAAGATAGCAAGACTAACACAGTATATTAACGGTAATAGAAGCACAAACATCGTTGAACATGTAAATAGAATTAAAGAACAGTATCAAATACACTCCTCTCATGAAACAGCTAATACACAATTACCTCAATTTCTCGACACCCTAAAACAAAAACTGTCTGTGTTTACAAGCCGACTCAATAGATACAAAGCTTGTACACTTCGTAAAACACAAAATATGCAATTTTACTCAAATGAGAAACAATTCTATCTTAAACTAAAAAATTCATCCACAAATGTCCAAGAAAGTGTAAGCAGAAGACCAAATAATAACCCAGACCCAGAAAGTTTGCACAGGTTCTGGGCTAGCATTTGGGAAAATCCGGTACAGCATAATGCACAGGCTCCATGGATACAAGCAGAGGAAGACAATGGATCAAAGATTGGACAAATGGAGTTTGAGTCTATTCCCGTAGAAACCTACCAAAATGTTATTCACAAATTACACAACTGGAAAGCCCCTGGTTCCGACCATATTCACAGTTACTGGTATAAAAAATTCACTACAATTCATCCATATATTTACAACCACATCAACAACTTTATTAAAAATCCAGATTTAATACCTGCGTACATCACTTCAGGAATTACACATATGCTGCCAAAAGACAAAAGTGACCCGTTGAACCCATCAAAATATAGACCAATAACATGTTTGCAGACTATATACAAAATATTAACCAGTTGTATTTCAGAACTACTATACAAACATCTTGATAAATACCACGTCCTCTCTGAACAACAGAAAGGGTGCAGAAAATTAAGCCAGGGGTGCAAAGAACAGCTCACTATCGATTCCATAATTTTAAATCAAGTGCATAAAAATAAAGCAGATTTATTTTCTATGTACATAGATTACCAAAAAGCCTATGATTCAGTACCACACACCTGGTTATTAAAGGTCTTAGAGATATACAAAATACATCCGAGAATTATAACGTTTTTGCAAACCACAATGAAAACATGGGCAACAAAACTTCGAGTAAATACATCTGAAGAAATGATAGAAACAAGACAGATAAAGATACTGCGAGGTATCTTCCAAGGAGATGCTCTTAGCCCTCTCTGGTTCTGCTTAGCGCTCAACCCATTATCTAATATTCTGAATAACACATCTACTGGATATCCACTTAAATATGTAATTGACAACGCTACCGACAGACAGACTGACGTAATATGCTTAAATCACTTATTCTATATGGATGACATAAAGTTATATGCCCCCAGCGAAAATGACCTAAATCTTCTAGTCAACTCGACCGAGATATTTTCCAAAGATATACAAATGCAGTTCGGGATAGACAAGTGCAAGATTAATTCCATCAAATCAAGACAAAGATACGACCATAGATACATGCTAGAAACTGGAGAAGTTATTGACAGCCTTGATGAAACAATAATGTACAAATATTTAGGTTTTGTTCAGTCGCAGCGAATTCAATACCAAGAAATTAAAACAAGACTCAGACAACAATTTAAACATAGATTGAACTCAATTCTTAAGACACAGCTAAACTCACGTAACACCATCAAAGCAATAAATACGTTTGCAATACCATCTCTTACATATTCATTCGGAATAATTAAATGGAATAAGTCAGATCTTAAAGCCCTGCAGCGAATAATAAATATCAACATGACCAAATTTCGCAAGCACCATCCTAGGTCATGTGTGCAGAGACTTACCTTGCCAAGAAAGGAGGGCGGTAGAGGACTTATTGACCTATCCAACCTACACAATAAGCAGATCGCAACGCTAAGACAATATTTCCATAACAAAGCAATGACATCAACTATCCATCAAGCCATTGTCCAAAACGATATAAGACTGACCCCACTTAACCTCCATGATTACAGCCCACAAAAAGCAGAACTCATTATAGACAACACCACAAAAATATCAGAATGGAGCTCCAAATCACTCCACGGGAGACATCGTAGCGATTTGAACCAGCCTAACGTCGACAAGATAGCGTCGAACGCCTGGTTAACTCGCGGCGAACTCTTCCCGGAGACTGAAGGCTTCATTCTGGCCATTCAGGATCAAGTCATTGAAACCCGAAATTATCAGAAACACATCATGAAGATCAGAACTAACGATACCTGCAGAAAATGTAACAGCTCATCAGAAACTATCCAACATATCACAGGAGCATGCAAAGCAATAGCCCAAACCGATTATAAACACCGGCACGACCAGGTAGCTAATATAGTGCACCAAAAACTTGCAATTAAATACCAACTGCGTTCACCACCAGCAACTGCTTATTACAAATACTCACCGGAAGCGGTCTTAGAGAACCGAACCCACAAAATGTATTTTGACAGGGCTATCCTTACAGATCGAACGATACATTACAACAGACCAGACATCACAGTGATAGATAAAATACACCACACAGCACTCCTGATCGATATCGCAATCCCTAATACCCATAACGTTCAAAGTACAATAGCAGAAAAATTAACTAAATACACTGACCTCAGAGACGAAATAACTAGGATCTGGAAACTAAATACCGTCACAATAGTCCCTCTGGTACTCTCCACAACAGGCGTTATTCCGTTTCAACTTCACAGTTCATTAGAATTACTCAATCTTCCTCCAGCCACCTATAATCTAATGCAAAAAGCAGTAATTCTGAACACATGCAGGATTGTAAGAAAATTTTTACAGACAGACGCACAATCACCATACGCACATCCTCAGTCTACCAGTCAACAAGTGAACAATACTGCAGCTAACAACACAGAAATACACTTGGCTTAGGCCCGTGTACTTCTATGATACCAGTACCCTTATATGGTGCTGAGCAAAAGAAAGAAATAAAAATAATAATAATAATAATTTACTAAAAGGGATGCCATAGTCCTAACCCTCTTCTTAGCCCTGTCTCCAATTCTTGTCTCCAGCTTTTCACGGAGGTCTTTCGCTGCTTCGGTCGTAGTTGTAACAACAATGTCCCGTTCAGCGTCTATTTGGGACATTACCCATGTGGTTTTTCCACAACCTGGGACTCCATTGACCCATGAGATAGTTGGTTTGGTCCAGTGCTCCGGTTTTTTGCCATCGGACAGATCCCCTGAAATAGTATTCGCCATTTCTAGGATCCTGTCGTCGAGCATCACCTTGGTGCACTTTGCCACTACCACTATAGGGTCATGGGGTGGTGTTGTAAAGACAAGTTTTCCCTTCTCCTCATCGCTCCGTTCCTCGTCCAGTCCCACAAATCCACACGCGTCGCTGTATGCCGCCATATACGACCCCAACCTTTGTCCATGAATAACCATAGATGAGTCGCTGTTATATATCGCCGCCTCCGCTTCCTTTAGTTGAACTCGCAGCAGTCCCATATTACCTCGTTTGTATGTTTGCATGATGTTGTGGCAAACTGAAGTGTTTACTTTGCGAGTCTCCTTTGTTACTGCTACGAATTCAATAAAGGCGTTGAGCATGTGGTCTTGTGGTCCTTCTGCCGGTCTGAGGATAGGGGATGTAACTTGTCCCAAATGTTTATTAACCCTTCGTCCCTTCCTTAAAAGAAATCCAAGGGAATATACAAGATCTCCCAAGGATTCGCATGACCTTCAAATAACTTATTTTCAATGAAATGGACGATGGAAAGCCTTTCTAATTTCCCTAACAAACCTCGACATACGATTACGCAGAACTCTTATTCAGAATAAGTTAATGTCTGCGAATGACAGGCCGACCCAAGTCAAAGATTTAACGCCGAGGGCAGGCTCAATACAAAATAATTAAAATAAGCAAAACATTATTTGGGGTTTGTAAAGAAAACTCAACTTTGTCCCCTTTTAATTAAAGTTGGACGTCCACTGTTGTGTTGCTCGCGTATTACTTTTACCTGCGACAAAAATAATTTTAATTACGTAATCCTAGGGGAGGGATCTAGGCATGATTGAGAATCTTTTGAAAGGACACTGGCTGTAATAGGAAGTTTTTTGGCAACAATACTTAATTTTTTGTTGCGTAAAACCTCAAACCTAACCAAAATCCTTCTCTTCGGCTCCAGTTTGATGTATTCCGTGACTGTTAAAGCCAGGGCCTTAATTTTCACCTAGTCTAAAATAAAAAACATAAAGATCAAAGGTGTCTTATGTATGATACATACAATCTTATATTTAAGAATATTTTTATAGTAGCTCTGGACAATGGCTACATTCAGCCTGATAGTAAGTAAAGAGGAGGTATGACGACAGAACACGATTCTTTACGCTCCTTATAAAGGAAAAAAATCTTGAAAAAATTTCATCATTTGAATTTCTTTTATCTGCGTCTAGATGTTGTTTACGTCCATTTAAATACTAAGAGGAACGAAATAGCTTTGCACAGTTATCGGTCGATCTCGCAACTGTTTACCTAACAAAGATCCTTCTAAGTAGGTAATTTAGTATTCAACGTCTCGAGTTATTCACCCTGGCCGTTCATTTGGCTCAGACCCACTCCGTGAAGTGTCTAGTGCAGCGCAAAACATGTTGGGCATTTCACGGATTCATTTACATTCAGTGAGACTTAAATCTGCCGAGTGCTGTCGTCACTAACGTTGCCATTGTGAGGCCACGAAATCTTATGCAAGTGAGTGCAGTTCTTTTTTTATAACCACGAACACTCAGCACTCAAGCCTTCGGAGTTCGGCCAGCCTGGTGTAGAGAAGTTAACGTCGCTGTTGCCGCTGTGACGTAGGTAATGACGTCACGCGGTGCCACCAGCTCATCGCGGCATCATCACCTTCGCCACCAATCGTTACCACCTTCGGGCTCAGCCGCTTCCATTCGTCACTACCTTCGGGATTAATCGCCACTAGTCGTCCCATTGATCAAGCACTCTCTCGACTTGAATGAATGATGAATTGCTATCATCCACCATATCCTCTGACGACGACGTCTCTTTTGAATTCTATTTTTTTTTAAACATTTAAAATAATGATTAATTAAACTTAAAAGGCAGAGCGCCGACGCTGCGACAATTTCCACGTTATCCATGGCCTAGAGTCGAATTTAAAATACATATTGATACATATGAAGCGGATTGCCCAATCAATATACGGGGAAATATGTACGGCAAGGCAAGCAGCAACGGTAATGGCTGAATGTAAAGGCGGTATAAAGCTCTGGAGACCTCACACTCGGACATAAACATAGCACAACAGTTATGAAATGCTACTTTATGGTTTTATGTAAAGCGGAGGTATTTATTTAACATGTCAACGTGCTTAAATGATAAAAAATGTGTGTCCAAAAACCGCGCGTTTCATGGCCACAACTAAATGTTTTTATCCTTACAGTGCAAGAAACCTTCGTGTGCTTTGACAAATTCAATTCGACCTTATCCCAAACGCCTTAAAGTGCAAAATAGAACAACGCGAGGCTAATTTACAACTACCCATTTGCTTGGACGGCACTGTATTTGTTCCAAGACTAAGTTTGGTTGGTGTTTTGGGCTATTCATGAATGTTGCAAATGAGAGGAAACGTGCCTCTAATACACTAGTTTACCCTAAGAAGGTAGAGGGAAATACTAGTTATGAAACTTAAAGGACAAAATAACCCCTGGTTGTTGTGATAGTTTTAAGTTTAAGTTCGACTGCCTGTTCCTGGGTTCAATCAGTGGACATAAGTTTAAATAATATTTTTTTAT
Organism: Mecyna flavalis; assembly: GCA_949319885.1. NCBI lineage: Eukaryota > Metazoa > Arthropoda > Insecta > Lepidoptera > Crambidae > Mecyna > Mecyna flavalis. Next base: position 18,913,289 of record OX439426.1, read on the forward strand.
TTGTTACAGGTATTAACGCATATTTTATATTACACATACGAGTATTTAAGAGAATCGTCAGATGGTAAGCAACTAGCACTGCCCTTTATAATTATAATAATAAATAATATCATTACTCTAGATTTGGGTAAGGCGGTCAATCTTTGCAGGCCACACATCTGAAGTCCCATGTCCAAGTGTCCATGGGTCAAAACGATAACTTACCTTTAGGTGTCACACATTTTTATGTGTGACACCTAATGGCAAGTTAGAATAACGCTTACTGTCCACGGCGGCGTAGCTTCATAGACGCGTATTCGTCATTATACGCTTGGTGTACGCCTGCTTGCAGCTTACATACAAAACCATGTAACTCTGTCGACGGAGCGTCAAAGCCTGCATGCAGCGACGCGAGCATGACGTTGACGCTACGTCGACAGAGTTACATAGTTTTGTATGTAAGCTGCAAGCAGGCGTACACCAAGCGTATAATGACGAATACGCGTCTATGAAGCTACGCCGCCGTGGACAGTAGGCCTAAGCATTCGCCTCGCTTTTTGTTTTAAAAACAACAATAGTGAAGTTTAGGTGTAAATAGAGGTATTTTGTTAATTGGACTTACTCAGGAGTTTAATTTATTAAACATCTTATACATTAAGCACTGAAACTGACAAAATCGAATTGTGTGTATTACATTGACTCTGCCGATTACAGCCAATCTATTTTCGACCACATGTTGTATTACCACATCATTTCGCATCCTGCCGGAAATTTGATATGGATGAAAAATTAATGCCTCGCCATTGATACGCTAAAATGGGTTTCGATATCAACTTTTAATGTTTAACTAATAACGCGCGATATATTTTGTTCAGGTTATATTAAATAACTCTTCCTGGAAGTTCTGGTAACAATAGTTATAATATATGTATATGAACTGTGGTACCAAAGTGGTTAAAATGGCCGCGATACTACCTTATTACCGTATGTATTAATGTGGGAGCCAGTAGGTACACTTCAAATTAAAGGCTCGAAGATCAGATGAGACCAACATTCTGGCAGCACATAGAGAGACGCTTTCTGATGGTGGTGAGGTGTCCCTCAATGGAATAGGCCGCAGTGTCCGCTTTCCATCAGGTTGGCTGCGTGTCTGTCTGCCATCTGATGTGGAAAAATGTAGTGGTGCCGTGACTCGTGCAATTCAAGAATCTATGGACAACCACGATTTTTGGCACGTCATGGAATCACATTTTTAGATTAATTCAGCATTGAAAGTGAACTGCACCTGTTTCTATACATGCTAGTGTATCATTATGCACAGACTGAAAGGTGCTCGTAAGGCATTGTGTACACAGAAGAGTTAGTCGCAGTTAATTGTTGCTTCCTCGAAGTTAGACCGGGTTCAAAGTTGATAGTTGCCGGCTTGTTTCCTCCCAAGATAATGGAGAGTTGGTGCAAGGTGCAGCAAAAATATTGCTATTCATGAAAAGATTGCGGACTTCCTCGCTCGTGTTGTGTTAAACTAGTTTGCTATATTTTACGGAACAACAAAAAAAATATTTCTTTTGTCTAAACTTTTAAGAATTTACAACTTTTAAAATTCCCATGGACGGAGATCTCGGTTAAATTGGCCAATATTTACAAGTATGTTTAGTTTTTTTTTTGTATATATTTTAAGTACCTCCATAACGTCTTTTATAATTATATTCCTTTGTTTTCTCTTTTTTGTATCATTTGAAAAAAAAAGAAGTCATTCATCATCTTGACAGATAAACACGAGGATCATCATTGGTATCTAACAGGTAAATCAATATTAACCTCTTTATATTTTCATATTAAGTAAGTAGTAAATAATATGCAGTATAAAGTCAATAAAATTTAACTCACTCTCACTCCCCCCCCCCCCCTCCGGTCTTCGAGTAATTACGATTATTTCAAACTCGGAATTCATTGAGAATCGTCTCTGAATAAGAAATTTCAACGATTGAAATACTTTACCACAATATTTACTTAGAACGGAGAAACAAAGGGAATCGCAATAAAGTGGGATGTTATAAATTTTAATCCCCAAGACAATACTTGCATCTAATTATGGAAAAGTTTCGCCGTTTCTCTCCACATCATGAGGATTTATTCCTCTTATCTTTCGCCATAAGTTTATTTTGTTAAGGTCGACTTTTTCCACCATTTTCCTTGTGATTTTTCTATTACTTTTGATTGTCCTCCGTGGTACAATGATTTGATTCCTCTAAGTTAACAGCAAAGTTCTTAAGTTCAATTCCCAATTTATCATCACCATTTTTCGGCTCTTATTACACACTAAGTAGGATTGGCGCGACTTTTTTTCTTCAACTCATACTTTACTCAATTCTTCTATTTTTCGGCCCTAATTATCTGTTTATATCCTCTATATTTGAGTTTTGTCGGTAAAAGGATTCTTTATTCCCGAATTCCACACACGACCGGAAGATCGCATTTATGTTCTGTGTTAAAAGGGTTCTTAAACGCATACTGGTACCTACTTAAAATAAAAAATACGCATTAGTATTCCATCGAAACACTCTTCATTAATACCAAGTAAATTTCATACAAAGCATCACAAATCACCAGCCATTGATTACATAATAAACTGGTACTACACGGGACCCAGTAAATTAATTAATTTGATTAAAGCGAGTATAATCTTCATAGCTGGCAAATAACATTCATCCGAATTCAGAGGACGTGCACCGCTAAATTTCAACGGAAATTATTCACCACTCAGAATCACGGTTAATTAAAACTTACGAGAACTCAGTGAAAAATAACCTGAAATAACTAGAGCCGGGTGCATCGCATAATTCACTTTCGTTGCTTAGTCGAATTTAAAGAAGTTGGGTTTTATCTGCGTTAAAAACGCAAGGTCATCTAAACAAGTCGAGAGGTAGAGAATAACATCTTTCACTAGAATGAGCTGGGGAAGTATCCCATCTTGCAGTTAAGTAGCACTTCATTTATGCTATGTTTCTGTCGTTGAGTAAGGTCTTAAGACCTCAATTCGGGAGAGCATGGTGCTGGCCAGCGGGAAGAAACATTTTTCCTTTCGACCTGATATACATAATTCTTAAAATTACATGGTTGGCGATGCGCGATTGATACCAAGTCTATTGTCACTTAATATTTTCAGAACACAAAAACAGATGGAGGTAGCTAACCAATGTGCATCTGAAAAAATCCGACTAACTTGAGGTGAGAATTGAACGCACAACCTCCGGGCTCGACCCGAGTTCATTCAACTAGCGCAATAGCGTTAACCACAGTTCCTCGAAACAAAAGCTGTTTAATATTCGCTTCTATTCCCGAGTCTATTCTGGGCGTGAATTGAAAACCTCGAGTTGTTTCACTAAAGCAAGTGTAAACGTGTAAAATTAAATTGTCGCTTACAGCGCTGGGACATGTGGCGACAGGGTGGATATTATGCGACGCACTGTACAATACTGTAGCGTGTATGACTTTATGACAATGGGGTAAGAGCTGTTTTCGAATAGCGTTTTAATATGTTAGTAACAATTTTGTACTCATGTTATAAACTAAAATTTAATTTATAGATACTTAAGGCTTATATAGCCTTCAAGTAGGGCCCTCATTTTATAAATATTATACGTCAACTTTTTCACTCTCCATATCCTAAACTATCTACGTTTCGAAAAACACGTCGATTCTTTACTCCCATTGCGACGTGAAAAAAAAGCAGACCGTATCTTGTGGGAACTAAGCAAGAACAAAAAATAGTGCATGTTCTTTTCTAAGGTCAATATTTATGCCAATTTCATTTAAATCGGTTTAAGCGTAAAAGCGTCACAGACAGACAGAGCTATTTTTGCATTTGTAATGTTAGGATTGGATGTGCTGTGCAGTCGTTAGCCAGAACTACAGATAATATCATACAGATAATATTTACCAGGTGGTAGGTTCCTGCACGTAGTTTCAAAATTGTTATTCGCGGGAATGAGACGATTTCCGTAGGAATTTTATAGCCTATGTCCTAATCCGTATTATAAACTATACGTGTGCCAAATTTAATCTAAATCCGTTTAGCCGTTTGGGCGTGATTGAGTTACAAACATCCAATCATCTAAACATCCAAACATCCAGACTTTCGCATTTATAATATTAGTAGGATTATGTTAGTCGAGTCAGTTTTGAGTCATCGTTGCGAATAGACGTCTAGTGAAAATAAAATAAACAAATAATAATCGGCTGACTCGTGCCCTCGTTTTTTTCCGATTGACTTAGTGTTACAAGGTGAAAATGTACCTACTATGTGTTTATTAAGTGTTTTAAAGACTAATTAAATAAACATATTAAATATGGATAGCAGTCCCTTCAACCGAAGTGGGAGGACGGCCCGCACTCCTCCACCCTCGCCCCAAGCTGCTTCCGCATCTAACCAGGACTCTACTGGACATGGACCTATCTCGACACCAGAAATACAAAACTGGATGACGACAATCGAGCAATGCCTGAATGAGGTGTGCCAGATAGCGGCTGAGGGTAAGCTGAAACGAAGCATAACGAATCTTTGCCGAAAAGTCGGACACGGCACATCTCAAATGGCAGTACAGTACCAGTCCCTGAAAGTGAAGACCATGCAGACCCATTGTTCTCTTCAGGCCCTTCAAGAAAAGTGTACTCTCTCGCAGCAATTGCAGGACCTTCAGACCAGTATTGAAGAGTCTAAAAAATCCGAGAATAAATCATCCTTTGCTGATATGGTAAAGAAAGGTGCCAGCAACTTTATCCAGCCAATTAATTTAAACTCAGTGGCTATCTACCCGAACGACAAACAAAAATCGAGCGAACATACTAAATCTCTTGTCCAAAAAATTATATGCCCTGAAAAATTGAAACTTCACGTGAGAGGTCTGCGAAAAACTAAAAATGGCGGTGTCATCATCAGCACTGAGACCAAGGACGATATAGAAAAACTAAAACAATCAACGCAGATAACGAGCTCAGGCCTCACGATCGACGAGCCCCACAAACGAAAGCCCAGAATAGTGGTAATTGGAGTGCCCTCAGCTATGCAGGACAAAGAAGTATTTACCTGCCTCTTTGAACAAAACATAGCCGAGAAAAATCAAAATCTAGACCTCCAATTATTCCTCGACTCCATCAAGCTCAGCCATAAGTCCGGTAAAAAAGACGCTGAGACCTGTAACTACGTGTTAGAAGTCACAGCGGCCATCCGTAAAGCTCTTATTCATAAAGACAGGGTGTTTATAAATTGGTCCTCATGCCCAGTAAGAGACTTTACTTTAGTCACTCGCTGCTTCAAGTGCCAACAATACGGCCACGCAAGTAAATCCTGCCGGGAGACAACACACACATGCGGCCACTGTGGCGAACAAGGACATACCATCAAAGAGTGTACGAGAAGGGCAGAGGATCCAAAATGTGCTTCTTGCTCTCGGTTTAAAAAACCAAGCAATCATATAACGGGTGCCGCTGATTGCCCGGCAAAAATGATGGCCGAAAAGAGGTACATAAACTCCATTGATTATGAGGGCGCCTAGGAGCGCCGTAATTTTATTTTATTTTCGTCCTTTTAGCTAAATCTTACTTGTTTTTATTGTTTAATGCTTAATAATTTAATTCATGACTTAGATAACTTCTCTGTATCCGAGTCTAAAGTTTATGAAACCGATAATTGCAAACAATATCTGTCCTCGGACAATAACATACTAACAATACTAACACAAAACATACGCAGTATTCATAAAAACTTCGATAACTTTTGTGTTTTCCAACAGAGGCTAAATATCAATTGTGATGTGATTATTTTAACCGAATGCTGGCTAAAAAAGGGATATAATATACCGCAAATACCAGGATATAGTATGTATAATAGTGATATAAATTATAACCAAAACGATGGGATAGTGGTCTATGCTAAAAATTTAAGTATTTCGATTGAGGAGCCTAATATGCTGGACTGTAATAGATTATTAATTAAAATTGGATCAGAATTTGCAATACTAGCAATATACAGACCACCCTCTTTTCAAAATTTACATCAATTTACTGAGAGCCTCAATGACACCTTGAATAACTTATCGTCCTTTAAAAATGTTATACTAATCGGGGACATTAATATTAACATAATTCCAGAATTCGCGGATGCAGTGGCCCAGGACTATCTTAACATTTGTTCTTTTCATGGTCTACTCCCTGCGCACACGCGCCCAACCCATCAAAGTGGTTCTTGTTTAGTGGCACTTGTTATTAACTCGTCAATAACTGATCACAATGCTGCCCTACTAACCTTAAAGTGCAAATTACGTAAGACAAACAATACTCATACAATCAGTAAATTAAACATCAATAGTCTAGAAAAAGAATTATGTAAAATCGACTTTGACCCGGTTTACCATTCTGCTGACCCGCAGTTCTGTTTGTCTTATTTAATAAGCAATATACAAGTTGCATTACAAAACAACACAACAAGTATTCGGCTTAGTAACAAAAATAACAATATAAAGCCGTGGATTACGCCAGGTCTTATTCGCTGCATGAGACATAGAGATAAATTGCACATGAAAGCAAAATCTAACCCACATAATTCTATCCTGTCATTATCTTATAAAAGGTACCGTAATTTTTGTAACGATCTCTTAAAAAGGGTTAAAATTGACTACGAAAAAACGGAATTGGAAAAAGCAGGAACAAATAGCAAAAAAATTTGGAAACATATTAAAAAGGTAACAAACTCATCAAGGCAACATGAGTCATCATCTAGGTTATTGAACGCCCACTCAACACCGTCTTCATCTGCTAACATGGCAAATAATTTCTTTGTTAATGTTGGGAAGGACCTGGCGGAGAAGGTTCATAGAAATTCACATTCACAGATAACCACGAATCCCGAGGGTAACAATAACGTATCATCTTTTGTACTGCTGGACACAGACGAAGCTGAGGTAGACAGGATTATTATGAGTCTAAAGGACGATTGTGCGGTTGGATGGGATAACATACCAAATAAGATAATAAAACAATTTCGACACATTTTAGTACGACCTTTGACTAATATTTTTAATAAATGTTTAAATCTTGGCATTTTCCCCAAATGTCTAAAAAAGGCTGTTGTTATTCCGGTATATAAATCTGGCAGTAAAGATAATGTTACAAATTATAGACCCATTTCCTTATTGCCAGCCCTATCTAAAATATTAGAGAAAATAATTAATAAAAGGTTGGTACAATATTTAGAGGATAAAGGAATTCTGTCTAACATGCAGTTTGGTTTTAGACCTAAGTTATCCACTTCCGATGCCGTACATCAGTTGACTGACTATCTAACCCGGGAACTTGACAAAGGTAACCACGCGATAGGAATATTCCTGGATCTTGCCAAAGCTTTTGACACCGTCTCGGTTCCGATCCTACTGCACAAGCTTGAAAACATTGGAATTAGAGGAATACAGCTGAAACTTTTTAGTAGCTATTTGGAAGAACGTTCCCAGTGCGTACGGATCGGTAGTGTTTTCAGCGAGGATATGAAAAATACGTCCTTTGGGGTCCCCCAAGGAAGTATTTTAGGTCTTACCTTGTTTTTAATATTCATTAATGACCTTTGCAAACTAAAACTAAAATTTGGCAAAGTCATATCGTACGCTGACGACACTGCTCTACTTTTTTCGGCTGACTCGGAAGACCTAGTTCACCAACACGCACAGCATGGATTTAATGTAGTTACTAATTGGCTTCAGCAAAATTTACTAACATTAAATGTTGATAAGACTAGGTTTATGAAATTTTCTATGCGGAAAAGAACGCCTACTCATTGTACTCTTACTGTTCCCACTCTGCATGCCCATAATTGTAATATCCCTAATAATATCCAATGTGCATGCCCAGTCATTAATTTAACAAATAAAATAAAATATCTGGGAGTTATCATAGATGATAATCTCTCATTTAAACCACACATCGATGCCTTAGCCACTAGACTTCGTAAAATGATATTTATATTTAAAATATTGCGCTCCATTACAGATTCAAAGATTATTAGACAAGTTTACCTGGCTTTGTGCCAATCAATAATTACTTACTGTATCACCACTTGGGGTGGAGTCGGGAAAACTTTGTTACTAACCATCGAAAGGGCTCAGAGAGCAATTCTCAAGGTAGCTACTTTTAGCCCTTTCCTATTCCCTACTAACATTTTATATAAAAATTGTAACGTACTAACAGTTAGACAGTTGTTTATAATGAATATAGTATTAAAACAGCACCTAGATCTCCCTTACATTCCTACACTCATTAACAAAAGGCGAAAGGATATTGTTTGCATATCAAAAACAATATTCAAACATGCATTTACATCTAAATTTTACATGTTTCTAGGTCCACTTCTTTACAATAGACTAAATGCATTATGTAACATATATCCCCTGTGCTACAGTAAATGTAAAAATAAACTCCAAGATGCCCTCCAATGTATGTCCTACGAGGATACAGAGAACTTATTAACCGTATTAAAGTAGATAGATATACAAGTATTGTTTTTTTTATAAAATAGGTATAAGTAGTTCCATATTATTTAACATTTAGTATTTATTTTCAATTTTCACCTGCCTATTTTACTAAGTGATATAATTATTATTTGTAGACCATTAGAATATAATTTATATTTTCGCCTGAAACACAGGATTTCCTAGTTCAGGCTCATAAAGTTAATTAGATCTTAAGAAAATGTTTGTACTAGCTGATAGAATAGTTCTAAGAATTTTAATAAATTGATTTGATTTGATTTTTGATTTGATTTGTTATATTATGATATCTCATGGAAACTGAACATTATCCCGGTATATTATGCAAAATTCATTCAAAGCGGTTGAGTGGTTTAGGCGTGAAAGCATCACAGACAGACAGAGCTATATTTGCATTTACAATATTAGTATGGATGAGGCAGTCCTTAACCACAACTACAAATAATATAAGCATAATACAACCAATGCTATATGGCGGCCGATTCCATCTGATAGCCAGTCGGACTCTAAACGTCCTAAAATCAACGATACTCAAGGCGAAAATCGAACCCACGACCCCTGTGTCTAGACTTTAGCGGCTTAACCACTGGTCTACGGAGGCGATAAAAACTGTCATCATTAAAGTCAAATTAAGTCTCACATCTAATTTCATAAGGCAAATTCGCATAAAGAGCTGTTATTTCATTCCGACCATGCACGAAGACAGACACTCCAGTGGTTCGCAAAAACAATTAATTAAGTTCGCTAGAGAGTCCGCAAACAAATTATATGCTATGAAAGACAAATAAATTAGCCTCCTGTGAGTTTAGAGGAAGATGTGGCCGAATGGAAAGTGGCCGCTTTGTTTCGCAAACGTGCTGAGATCAAAGTAGTTAACTGACATTTGTAATAAGGCGTAAGAATAGATGTTTAAAACAACTGATTTTATTATTTTTATATTAAAGAGAGAGACAAATGGTTTAGTATGATACCTAATGGTATGTGATCACTACATGAAAAAGGCGTTGCCCGCCTTTAAAAGAAGAATATGGAGAGATTTAAGACCCAATCTAAAACCATAATTGAATACCATGATCTCCGATATGGCAAGATCAGTTCAGACATTATCACAAATGGAGTAATTGTTATCACGCCTCCACCAATGGAGGACCAATTAAACTATAGTAGGTACTTGTAACATGACCTGAGTTGTCAAAATCAGGTCAAGTTTTCCGAAGATGGTTTAAAGTAAATGAAATCTATTGCATTAAAGACCGTATTCCGCCATCTTAATTAAATGGTGTACCAAAACTAGATTCAATTAAACGCAGGCGAAGTGCTGCAGACAGTGCGACCGCAGCGCGCACTTCCCCGCACTTGTCGCTACGTCAAGTGTCCCGGTGCGGTGAGTGTGGAGGGCATACATACATGTATTCTTCAGAGTTATAATTAATTAGTATGGTACATTTAAAGCTTCGTTGGTCTAGTGGTTTAAGTACCACGGCCGTGAGCTCGGGGTCCTGGGTTCGATTTCCGGGTCGAGCAAATTCGTGTTGGTTTTTAGAACACAGCTCGTTTTTGCGGTTACTTATCCGCATGTAGTGGCTATGATTGTAGCGATAACTTAATTTTAATGATGGAGGCCTTTGCTCTGCAGTGGGACATTAAAAAGGCTGGTACTTTTTTTTAACTATTCAACAATCACGTCGTTTGAAATAGCCTCAGTGAAAAACTAAGACGCTTAATATCTTACTTAAAGTAAGTCTCTAAGTTAAACTTCGCTCACAGTTTCGCTTAAAGCTGGTAGCGAAGCAGTAGCATACAAGTATGTACCAAAACTAAATTCAATTAAATACGGGCGACGTGTAAACAGTGCGACAACAGTGCGTACTTTCCCGCACTTGCCGCTACTTCAAATGTCCCGGTGCGTTTCAGTTATAGACACAAAAAAAATTAGGGTCAGTTAGGGTAAGAGGAACACCGGTGAAAGAGGAACAAAACCACCATAACTCATAAACTACAGTTTAGCTGTATGTTCTACCAGTCGATAAATCGACTATTATTTATTATTTTATCGACTGGTAGAACATACAGCTAAACTCTGTAGTTTATGAGGTTATGATGGTAGTGTTCGTCTTCCACCGGTGTTCCTCTTACCCTAACTGACCTAATATCCCTACAGACTATATACACAGCGCCATTCAGCCCCAAAGCATAGCTTGTTGTATGGGTGCCAGATAAACATTACTTAGATACTTTTTTGTAAATACTATAGAATATAGAAATACCTAGACCGATACAAACACATGTTCATGCACATAAATGTTTTTACCGTGCGGAGATCGGATCGGTGGGTTCGGTGTAGCCAACATTTGCATTACACATCGGTCGTAAAATTAATATGTATAGTTATGAAAATATTTGAAGTAAAATTCCTTTTTCATAACAGCCTCGTCCGATTTTGTAAAAAAAAAATATTTATACTGAAACAACATGTAGCAAAAAATGTCTGTTCGTCAATGACCGTTAAATTTTCACTTAAACCGACGGAAATAGCAGGAAAAGTAGCTTTCTAAAAAGAGTTCAGAGGAATGGCAGTCTAAATTAACACCATTGCGAAAGAGACAATAAAAAAAAACTAAAACCTCAATCCCTGGGCAGTTGTTTAGATCGCAATTACGGCGCACCACATCAGACAAAATCAGGTTAGTCCAAGTGAAGCGATTAGCTCACTCCGACAATCGATTTTCGACGCAATGGTTCGTGAAATCCGTCCTCGTACGCTGCACAATTCTCACTCTTATTGCCATTGAGTTTGAGCTCAATTCCAGGGGTAATTGACGTTTATTTTGTGTCCATTTTAGTTTTCGAGTGGCTCTAGTTAGTGACGGCTACACATGGCGTTGGAGTCGCAGCTATTTTTGGTCTTCTTGGTATCTAGGTTTTGGTACAGTTCAGTAGATATTTTCTGTTTGAAATCTGCAAAGCTAAGTTTAAAAACAAGCAAATATTTATATTTAACTTTTCTACATTAATGATAAATACAAAAAAAATACATTTAGAGTAGTAGATACAAGTATGGCGGGTTTTAAAAATAATTTTATTAAGTTTGTAGCCTTTTATGCTCACATAAAGGCAAATTTTATTTGATTTTTGTCGAAAATATTGTATGTGCCCGGCCGTTTGAGTGGCTAATAGAGTTTCTGTAATATGTTTTAACTTTATAGTGCATCATTCGCACACCCGGTAAAAAACTGTCATAACATAAAAACAGGCAAATCTGGTAGAGTCATTTTGTTACTTAATAATAATTGACCACATAATCGCACACCCGCTAAAAAACTGTCATAACGTAGAGGCAAGGCGGGTCTCACTTTTTTCAGTAAAATAATATTTTTATAATCTCACTTTTTGCAGGAAAATAATATTTTACTGCAAGGTATGAGATTTGCCTGTTTTTGTGTTATGACAGTTTTTTACCGGGTGTGCGAATATATTTACTCTACTTACATTCCAAAAATGTATAAAAGTACAAGCCTTTTACGACAACATAAGTTTCACAATTAACCATAATTCAACCATGAAAACATTTAAAACAAGCAATCAAATCCAACCAGCGGGAGTTAAATTCCAAACTCTGAAATCCGAATCGAGTTAAGGCGGCATAATCGTGGGAATCATAACACCCTTATCCTTTCTAATCAACTCATTAGAACTTTTCCAGGCAAGAACTCTGGGAGTGGTGCGGCCGGTCGTAAAGCGCTGAATCAGTAATAGCGAGTTCTGTTGCCAGCTGCCACTGATGGCGAACGAAACAGCTGAAACGTGTGGCCCAAGTTACAAATAGTAGCGAGAATTCGCATTAATATATGGGACCTTTAACTGTCTGTCAGTCGAAATGGATCGGCTAGTCGAACGGGGTAGCGCCGCTGTGTTTCGTTTCATGAGTGGAAATGCCGTGTGAAAATTGACTTTTGTAACTGCAGTCTTGATCGCAAACACACCTAACACCCAAAAGTCGCTTTTCTTACATCACTCCGAGAAAGCTTTATTGCATGATACTAGCAGAAATGCTTCGTATAATGTGTAATTTATTAGTATTGCATTATATCTGATCTTCATGATGAAATCATCTTACTAAATATGGTTGTAGCTGATGTTGATTGAAACACACTGCTAAAACATGTGGCCCAAGCCACCAACAGTAGCGAGAGCCAACCATTCTCACACCCTTCTCACACACTTCTCACCTCTCGTAGATTTAATACGGGAATACAGATCACAATTTTCAAGCCTTTAATTACCATCCCGTGGAGTAGATCGGTGTTATACTGACGAACATAAGTTATTTAATATTCCCTTCCATTTCCAAGTCTATTCGGGTCTATGAATTGATAATCTAGTCGTAAATTGTTGAATCAGTAATGCGTTCTGTAGCGCACTGCCACTGATGGCGAACGAAACACACAGCCAAGAAGTGTGGCCCAAGTTACAAACTGCAGCGAAACTTTTAAAGTTTTACTTAGTAGTATCTTGTTTGAATCTTATGTGACTTGATACTACGAATTGCATATAATCTTATATTTACAGTTTTGATACATCTTATCTTAAAACTACATTATTATTATGCATGCAAAAGTTTGGTTAAATGGCAGAATGTTTGTTACTCTTTCACATTAAAGTACAATACAGATTTAGATAAAACATAATGCTTAATATGTCATACTTACTATTATAGGTTAGCACAGTAATTTTATTGCGTGGTCCCAGTTTTGGTAAAATATTCTAAAACCCAAGTATAAATAAATAATACATAGATTGATAAAACTTTTATATAAATACAAAACTGTAAATTATTGAATTCCATCAAAGTAAAACCATTGATTCACTACTCAGCTAATTTAATATTTCACAGAAGTTCTAGAACTAGTTAGTATCTAGATATAATGATGTTAGCGAATGGCACCAATTTAAAATTTCATTGAATCTGATTTATAGTCACTACGAGTATATAAAAAATAAGGCGCCCTACGCACATTCTTAACTGGTGTGAGTTTAAGACGTATAAGGTCACTGTATGCTGAACCATTAATAGCTGCAAATAGCAAAAGTTTTCTCGTGCGCAGCTGACACCCGAGTAAGACGCTTGGCGCAAGTCATAAATCATAGCGGATCTACTTGATAAGTTTATAATGGAATGACTTTTGTGTCATGTAAATTTAATTTTTATTCCTGCTTCTTTGTGAATAAAATTAATATTTGATGTCCAAGGGTTTTCTAGGACCCGTAACACAGAATATATAATAGTACTGTAGTACAAGATATATTTATTTTGGGCTAGATGGCGCTATGTAGAAAACCTATCGATGGTTCTCGACACGCACCTATGGATTTTTCTATAATATGCGTGTACCTCTAGCTCATTAGTGACGGAAGATGTCGTCAGGAAACCTGCACAGCCAATGGCATAGCCTTCTGCGGATTGGTCTAGTTTTCCTGTCAAAGGCTACGGAGGTCAGTTGCTCTGATGTGAAAACTGAGCCATCTTTTTTTTGCGAAGGAGAACGAATTTGTGCGCCATAACCCGTGGCCGTGTGTGGGGCTCGGGACTATAGGCATTTATCCTACTACCCACTGAACTCCCCCTTCCCACTCAATAGGGACGCGCTGCTGATGACTGGACCTAATAAATCCTGGTTAATGATGCAAGTTACCCTGCATATACCGGGACAAACGCTCGGCAAAAGACTTTGCAGTATTATACCCTCGAGACCCCTACAGCGTCAATTTTCACCCTAAACGCGAAAGCAAACTGGGAATCAACTGGGACGGGTCCATTCGCGCCCAACTCAAAACTAAGCCTATGAATAAAACATAAGTGTATGGACATGTATTCATGAGTCAGCCGGCTTATCTCTTTGTAGTTCTGCCTCAATACTGTCGGTCGAAAATCGAATAAAAACTGTGTCGTTTTACCATTTGTCTGAGTTTGCTTCGGATCGGGGAAATACGGTACAAAGGCCTTTATTTGGGTTCCTGGGTATTATATTATGTGGTTTTAAATGTGTTTCCTTTCAAAATGAAGCCTGGTAATCAAAAGTATACAATTGCTTTTGCGAGTTTTTATTACTTACTAGCCTTCCGACCGCGGTTTCACCCGCGCGTAATTTCTTTTTTTAAATATCCCCGTTCCCCCCACATTTCCAGGATTAGAAGTACCAACCATTTTACCTGTTTTCAGAGACACGGGCTGGGATGTTCATTGTTCACCGTAAACTTTCAAACTACCAAAAATATAAAATATGTAATTTATGCATGAAGAACTAAATCATACGAGACGAAATGGGGGCATATAAACAAAAAAAGTATTAGTGTAAATATTCCAAGAAGCTATTTTATTAAAGTGACGTTGCAAAAGTTTAAAAGTCGTAAAAACAAAGTGTGCAGAGCATTAGCCCACTGAGGACGATAAACACAATATGCACTAAGCGATCCCGCCATTTTCCAAATAGTTTTTATATTTTCAAAGCCTGGAATGGCCTGGGAATTTCTGTTGCATTATGTGCCGTAGGCACATGGGATCTGCATAGGGCTGCCAAAATCAGACTGACTTTTTCAAATTCTCTAAAAGTTTAAATCTCACCCAGAACATTGTCCTGTGTCTTGGTGTTTATTGGCATTTAACGCTTCTTACTTGATGATCAGATCAATATGTGTGATACATTTATTTAGTGATTATGATTGAGCACATTGATTACATTTGTCGCACATTGAGGGACACTTTCTTTAATGGAATAATTGTGATGACTGCCTACTATCAGGGGAGCTTTGTGTCTATTCGCCAGCTAAATTAATACCCAAAAAATAAATCCTATTAATTTAATATTACAAATGAACATTTTTGTATTTGTACACCGAAGCCGCACTTGCTACCAACCCTACCATCTTCTAGATATTGGAAACAATTTCTGCATGCAATACGTAGAAGCCGAATGTACTGAAAAAGTTTCCTAACTCAGCTTGGGGCCTGAAATGCGAAGAAGCCAGCGTTATAAAGGCTCTTTGAAATATCGCCCGATCGAGGCCGATGTCGCCGAAATGAGAGATTTTTACTTTAATTAATTTTCCTTGTTGAATTGCCCTCGATGGTTTAAAAAGGCGTGTGATCTAATAACCGAGTTTACGAGTTCGGATTGCGAAGGAGATTATAGATTATCGACTTTTGAATTTACTCTTTATTCCTTAACGATTTACTGGCCAATTAAGTTCTTCTGGTGCGGATTAATGGCTTCTTGTTTCTAACAGAATTTTAAAAACAGAAAATAGTACAATTGTAAGTAATCTAATGTTCCGTAGTGAGATATCTTCCTCTAAGGCCTAAGCAAGATCGACTGGGTTCGGGAACCAAAGTCCAACGACATTACGTTGTGTGCCTCGGAATTATTTGATGATTCCCCTATCTCCTTTCTTTCATAGACCTGTCGAACTAACTACAAGGCGCCATTACACATAATCAAGACGCGAGTTAGTAGTTGTCTTCTAAGCAAGCATGTAACAACGTAGGCCGCATCATCACTAACAAGCCAATATATTCATTTAAATAAATCTTGAATTGGTACGAAAGGTAACGCCTCGATGGTCTAGTGGTTTAAGTACCGGGCCGAGATCTTGGGGTCCTGGGTTCAATTCCCGGGTCGAGCTAACTTTGTGTCGGTTTTTTTGGACACAGCTCGAGTTTGTGATCACCAATCCGCATTTGGCATGCATGGTGATTAAGCCAGTACCCATTATTGTAACGAGAACTGGATTTCAAGGATGGAGGCCTTTGCCCTGCAGTGGGACATTAATCGGCTGATACTTTTTTATACTGGTACGAAAGGTAAACAATTTCGGAAAAGCACTCCAAGTATTATGTGAAGTATTGCTTGTGGTATTTATAAGGTTTTTCTTTTCTTTTCAGGTATGTACGCATTGAAACACGATGGTTGTAGGTGACATCCCTGGAAGACATCTTTAGGATCCAGTAAAAGGTTTTATTTTTAAACTGTTAACTCGAATTTCTCTCCTTTACTACAATATACTAAATGATGTAGGTGTTGGTAAACTACACTCTGTCAACTAGATATAGCAGTCATCATCATCATCTCAGCGTGTTCCCGATTGCATCCAGTATGGAGCTCAGGGTCCGCTTCGACTATGATCCTAGATTTGTCAACCTGGTTATAACAATAGAGCGATTGCCATCTGACCTCCGTAAGCCTTACAAGGGAAAACCAGACCTACTTGGAACATCGTCGAGACCAACGGATTAACGTGCCTTCCGAAGCATGGAACCATCATTCTATTCAGACATTCAGGTGATTCAAGCTTGCAATGTCCTAACCAAACTGGAAACAATCACACTAAGTGATGGGATTCGAACCCACGACCTCCGGGTTTTTGAGAACAACGCTCTAACCACTGTACCACGTAGGCTGTCATCTAAATATAGCAGAATCCTTACTATAGCCATTTATCTGTCCAATGAAGTAAACGATATAACTATTGGCGAACAGTTTTCTAAATGGGCCGCATTTGGAATCGAAAGGGCAATGTAGCTCTTTAAAATTCTTTGTTGCGAGCTGAGCTTTCAAAGCAAATTGCTTTGCTACTCCGGCAACTATAAATATAATATGCACCAGACCTTTTTTCATTGTGAACGCAAATGAAAATGAAATCAACACTCTTGGACAGAATCGCCGAGTGGAAATATTACTGGCGAAGGCATACAATAAGAGGGACTATGTTTGTGTATTCTTTTCACTTCGTTTTGCGTGATTTCATTAGAGACAAACAGGCCTTGCGAACGTGGCGTCAATGGCAGTAATTATTTTCTTTGTGGACAAGGCAATTGTGTGTGTTTTAAGGGCCAATTTCACTACAATCACTCAAGGTTTAAGTAATGTATCTGTCAGTGTCAGATATTATGATGCTGTCCCTTTTTTTAATTTACAAAGGATCAACCCTAAGCAGAAAGGGATAGTAGGTAGTGCCTTATCATTAATGTCGCCAAATGTGTGATGGTTAATATGGTGCTCATAAACCTGGATTTTGCTCGAACCGTGCATTGAACTTCGTACCCCGAAATCGTACGTAGCTAAGTGAGGAGATCTCATATAATAGTCAGACCAACAAAGACTGATAGATTTGACTACTTCCAAAGTAAAATTACAGTTGAATTAAAGGCATCTGTCACGCAGGACCCGCCCACAGCGGAAACCCCGGCTTCCCCCGAGCAATTTATCGGTTACACCTTATTAATTCGGGGAGTTTCCTAGGTTATTATGGCAATAAAAATAATAATTTGTCAACCCCTGGCCGGCACGCCCGCTGATTTACCCTGGCTGCCCCGCTCGTGTAAGTATTGTAAGGAGCCAACAAAGTTTAGGACGCGGTCCTTGGATTGGAACGAGTCTATTTGCTAGTTTTTCTTTAATGAAGTCTGTTAGCAAATAAACATGTTATGTTAGTAGATTGCTACATTTGCGATAGTATTATCAAACTTGAATTTCGTGAAGTGTTAGAGCTTTTGATAGGGACCCGTAAACTTAAGTATTCTTCCTGTCTTGCTCCCAATAATGATTTGGGTTCGGAGCCATATATTCTTCGCTTTAAATGGTGACACTTGTCAAGGAGTATCCACTCTCTATTTTAGACATATCAATTTTCACGGATTTATTCTATCTCGTAACCTTAAGCTTAGGTATTCGCCATAATCGAAATCGATGAGGAGGGTATTATAACATACTAGCGGTCGCCTCCGCGTCAAACAACATTTCCGGGATCAAAAGTAGCCTATGTCACCCGGAGACAATGTAGCTTTCCAACAGTGAAAGAATTTTTCAAATCGGTTCAGTAGTTTCGGAAACCGCGGGCGGGAGTCTAGTCAAATATAAATTCAATTCACGCGAACACCGTATTCTACAATGAAAGAAACGCGAAAATATTAGAATTACAGACAGAAGTTTTCTTAACAAACCGGAGGAAACGTATCCGCTCAAATATAATTCATTCAATGTCCAAGATATTGTAGGATTCAAAAACCACAGACAAGGGGAGAAATGCGAATATCTCCGACGATAAATCAGACGCAAGAGGATATATTAAAATCTTGTGAACGTTGGAACCTACTGTATTACTTTTTGTTACTTACTACCCAGTAGCAGGTGTTAAGAATAAAAAGGGCATAGAAACAGTAAAGTAAAGAGCCTATTGATGTCCCACTGCAGGGCAAATGCCTCCATCCTTGAAATCAAGTTATCGTTACAATGATGGGTACTGGCTTCATCACTACGCTTGCGAAATGGGGATTGGTGATCACAAACCCGAGCAGTGTCTGAAAAACCCGACAAAGTAAGCTCGACCCGGGAATGGAATCCAGGACCCCGAGTCTCGGCCCGGTACTTAAACCACTAGACCATCGAGGCGTTGGCAGAGAAAAAATGATATTTTATTTTTATGTTATGTCATCAAAAATTGGAAAAAGAGCCGATTGGTAGGGCTTTTGCACTATCATTAAGATGAGAGTTTATCAATCATCGAAGATATAGCCATCTTGCGTGATGTGTCGTATCTTTCGCTTTACTTATCAGTGAAATAATCGTCAGTTTTAAGCTCTGCACAGATTTGGACACAAATCTATTGCTATGCTGCTATTCAAGCTGAATAAACAATAACATAATTATACAGCATCCAATGATGTTATATGATCGAAGACAGCATCAAATAAATTTTATTGTTTATTATTCGATTCGGAACTAACAATAAATTTTTCAATTATGCTAACTTATAACATAGATTATAAAAAAAAAATTGTTTCATTCAAGAATTTGTGCTCATCTGTCTCTCACGTTACCACCATCAGTCAGAAACAGCGCCCGTGGGTTTAGTGAGTAAACTCCACTCTTTCTAAAACGCAGGAGTCCTATATACACCCGATAGTCCCTAATAAATGACGTACTTCTCCATAACTATTCGTTTTCTTTCACCCATATCAAACTACACGCAAGTACCCACTCACAACTTGTAGACTGGGCTAAGTAAATCGGTTCTTCCAATCTTTTCCATTTTTGTTCCGCGTTATTCAGTGCAGGTTGGAAACTTTTAAATATGCATATTCGAGATAAGGCTAAACATTGACTTCTCGTCTAGACGGAGCCGCAGACGTATTTATTGTACATAATAACTTGGGCTTAGACGCGATTGAGTGCAGATTTATTTAATATTGTCGAACGATCAACAAGGATTATTTTGCATTTAAAACATTTCACTATTTTTCAATAGGCCTACTTACAGGTTACGTTAGTAACTATTTAATAATCTGTGCTACAGGCCATCACTTTTGTGGGAAATGCACTATGGATACGGCACCTCCCTGTCATGAAAGATTAAATTATTTTTGTAACATGTTACTGAGCCGTGAGCCTAGCCGTTGGAACTTTTACTTCGTCTACCCCGTTGCTCACGGCTAGCTAACCTGTTTGATATCTATGCGCTTCTTGCTGTATTTAACGTTTTTATGTAATCATATTATGTTATTTGCTTATTAATTTTATTGTGCTCTAAACGTTATTCTCCTTTCTGTGCTGTTTACTTGCTTAACTGTCTTCTAACTTTTGTGTAGTGTGTGTGTACGTAATATACCTGCTTGTACAATTTGGATTTGGACTTTCTTTTACCAACCACCGCACGTACGTACACTCACTCCCCACAGTTTCATCCAAATCATTAAAAACTACTCGGGTTATTGCGAAAAAGAGAAATTAACATCCATTCGGATTTATCACAAACTTTACTATTTACCCGGACATCAAACTAGATGGAGAATATTTTTAGACGGTACAGAATACCCAATCTTATTGAACCTGATATCTAGTAGCTGAACAGCAAACTCGATAAAATTAAGGTTACGCCAACAAAATTGGTTCTAAACAGTTTTCTATCATCCCCTGCAGTGCAGGTTTCAAAGTGAGGATCCATATTGTTACAGATACGGGTAAACATCATTTGACTCTGTCTAGACGGGCGGCAGACGAGTACTTTTACTCTATATAAAGCGTCTTTGAATAAGGCGGGTTCATATTTATTAAATCTTTCCAAAGGGATTTGGGTATGAGCGTTGTTTGGATATTAAAAATAAATATGCTTTGAATGATTTGGATAACGGTTCCTTTCCCACAAAAGAATGGACGTCTTATTTCAACAATTATTAATTTATTTATTCATGTAGGCTTCAGAGATGCATTTAAGAACCGTAACAGCGCTTTCACACGGGCAGTCCAGTTTTTTGCAGGATCCCGTTTTTTGCAGGATCCCGTTTGATGGCGAATGTGTTTATATGCTAGCGTTCACACGAGCATCCCGCATGCGGGATACTGCAAAAACCCGATCCGGCATTCGGTTTTGTCACTAGAAACTGGATCCGTCGTCCAGTAAAAAGCGGGATCCCGTTTAGTCGCACAAATATTTATATAGCAGTGTTCACGACCCTTTCACACGGCAGTCCAGTTTTGCAGGACCGTTTAGTCCGCAGTTTTTTACTGGATCCCGCAAAACTGAACTGCCATGTGAACACACCGTCCTGTTTTGCAGGATACAGTAAAAAGCCGGTCCTGCAAAACTGGATGCCGTGTGAAAGGGCTGTAAATAGTCAATATAACAGAATGACTACCACCGGCTCTAGAATGTTTTTAGAAGAAATGGTAAGAAACTCAATGGTTATGTTAGTTAGTTAGTTTTAATGACAGAAGTCTTACAACTATAATTATATCAATAGTCTCCATTTTTCTATAAAAACATATACTTTAAAATATATTGGGATACAAAGGGACGTAAATAACACAATGTACTTATTTTCGATCAACATCCCCTTTTGAAAGCTAATTTGCTGGAATACATGTACAAAATGGTTTTAAATATAAAATTAAGATAATTTATTTATTCAATCTTACCTCAGACTAGCAAGTTATAGATATTGGATAACATTTTGTTTATTTTCACTGATTTTTTTTATAATAGGATCGTCCGAATGTTTCCATTTATTCGGCAATCAATACATTGAGCAATTTTCGATGCAATTGTGAAATGTTCTCAATATTGACCGGTCAGCTAACTATAAAATAGAAAAAAACCTGCAGCCTACCGAACATCATGCCAGCAGACTATCGAACCGGCAAATAAGCTATTATTATTTCATGCCCGGTTTAAAACCACCCGTTCACGCCACTTTCAAGCTTATCCTTGTCACTGATTTCTTTGTTCCTCTAAAAGAATATGGCGATCAAAGCTTACGGCGGCGGCGACTTCAAAGGGACGTAGGCTGCCGCTGGCCAGCCTTTGAAAGTTACTCGAGTCAGATTTAGCCGGCCACGGGTTGATACTCTTGTGATTGTAGGAAAGGCTCGGCGGTATTTCGCGATATTTGGATTTAAACTGTAGTTATAGTACAATAGCGTTTTATACGGTTACTGTTACGAGTTGGAATAGCTAAAAGAAACGCGAAAACAACTGCCATTTTTGATAAAACCATTTTCGAACTCTTTAAATAACATTTTCTTACTAGTTTAATTAGATCCATGATTTCAGTAGTGCTCGGATAGTTCCAGAAATACGTCTTATTCCAAACTCTGAGCACACCTACCCTTTGTACCACAATACCCGTCTATTGGCAGATGTAAGTTTAATCTGTTAAACGCCAAGCCGTTGCAAGCAGAACTCAATTAATTCGAACGTCTGGAGAACAAACTAGTTGACGTCCGCTAAAACTTTTGACTACATCCAATGATATTATAAACTACATCCATTTGATTTCCTTGGAACAGAACAATAATTAATTAAACGATACAGAAGCTATGCTGACCTTTCACTTTTGATGTTATCGAGGTAGGTACAGAGTAATTTTTTTTATAGTTATCGACACACAAAATATTTTTTCATACTCGGCCACTGGATGGATCGCTGCGAACTATGTAGTACAATCGTTCAAAGGAACTAGTCCATCGATCAATTATATCACCAAGTACGACGTATGTTTGTTTATCAAGCATAATTATTATGAAGCAATACCGGACAAAATCTAGTCAAAATTGCATTTTTGCACATACCATGTATGCAGTAGGGCGTGACTAGTACAGTATACATTCTGATAGTTAGCTATGTACATTGTGCTGTCTAGTATACATTGTCATACAAAGAGTAAAGTTCGAAGTTAGAGCAGGCCAATAAGGGCCTGCAAACATGCAGGCGGAAGATGTTTGCACTCGCCCGCATTTGACGGAGCGTTGCATGAATCATACACATTAGAGTGTACTGTAGCTGTGGTATTTGCTGGGCGGTTCATTCTAAACCACCATCTGTGATATTCGGTATGCCGTCAAGTTTGACTAACGATGGACGATTGTTCGAATAACTTTGACGGACAGGCTAACGGTGCGATTAAGTACCATGTTATATAACATGTGTTTTATAACACGTCAAATTTATCTGACATTATTTTTCAACCAAACATTTAGTATGAAAAATGTTATAATTATAACATTGGTTTATAACATGTTATGTTATATAATCTGTACGCACCCTTAGAACTCACGGCGCAGTTTTTAATCGTAGGGATTAACTCAGTTACCGATAAAGACCTCTGCATTGCATGATATTAATAACCTGATGCTTTTGATACAGACTCTTAGGAACTATTACTTCATTTTGTTAAACATGGTGCATATGTTTGTATACCGAATCTTTATAAAAACCAAAGTTAATTCTTAAATCTTTTTCCCGCACACAGCTCGGTTTCATTTCCATCCAATCTCGATCTTGTCCACACAATAGCTCGGAAGAAAACAATCTTTGGGCTACCATTGTGCACGGAACAACTCGACAGAGAGGAAGCTTTATTGTTTTTTATTTGTTACAGATAAAAAAACAAACCGAAACCTTTTTTCTCTGGCAAATGATATTTGTTGGCGCAAACTACCGCCAGGCGTTGGCGTAACGAACCGTGGGACAATGCTGTTGTCGTTTCGCTTTTGCGTAATAATGTTAAATGCTTTTTGCGGGGAAATAGAAATGGCCAATTTGATATTATATAAATGGAAGTGTCTGACCATTAACGTCCCGAAGACAGGGTAAATGATTTTTATATTGAACTCATTCTCTCTTCACAATAGTAACAGATTATTGCAGATTTATGATTACAAGAAATTGAAATCTAATTGGATCTGGAAGTTTTCTAGGTCATGTTTTAATCTCGTGTGCAACCGAAAATTGGTTCTCTACTTGGTTTCTTAATGACCTTGTGAAAGTGGGGAAAACAAATGTGAGTAAAAAAAGATGATTGACAAACGAGACTGCATCAGCTGATATTTGACATTATAAATTATTAAGAACTTATCTGACAGCGGTGGAACTGACCATAAATACCCGATTTTGCTCTAAATCTTATGTTTTTAAGCAGATCTTTTTTTGCTTGGCGGTAGGGCTTTTTTAGGGTCCGATTGGCTAGCTACCACCCCCACAGGTGAAATCTGCCGCCATAACAGATTTGGTTGTGTTCGGGCAATATTAATGTGGAAGCCAGTACACTTGAAATCAAGGGCTCGAAGATCAGATGAGCCTACAGTCTGTCAGCACATTGAGCGACGCTTCCTGGTGAAGTGTCCCTCAATGGAATAGGTCAGTAACCGCTTACCATCATGTGCGCTGCGTGCCTGTATACCAACTGATGTTGTTTAAAAAAATATTTTAACTTCCCTAAGTCTTGGAACTCATTCCCCGCGTGAAGTTATTTTCACAGTACACAATTTTTACATCAGTCTTGAAAGTTTCGGGTATAACCTGCCTACCAGAAAATATTTATTTAGGGGCACCCAAACTTCGTCTACCATTCCTTCCGCAGCTATTTTTCTTTGTTAACGAAATTGAATTCACATTCATCGCTTTATGAAGGTTATTTCTTCTTTTATTTTGTTATATTCGCGTCCTTTTGTTGCTATCTTTTTGTACAAGGGAATTTCAATGGCCACCACCGTCCTTTCCCGGATTCGGTCTTAATTGCTCCAACTTTTCGTACTTTAACACTTGGTACAATGGCGTTCATCAGAATTTATATTAGAATTTCGTCAAGCGGTGTAGGGATAATTGTGGCTAATTAATTTGAGCGGCAATTAATACACTTATTATTCCTCCCAAGTCAATGTAAGTTTAATGAGAAGGACGCGTCCAATTTGAAACGATGATTTATCATTATTGGAAAAATCAATGGCCTTATTATATCGGTTATAGTAAGACGTTGATTCCATCAAAATACATTATTGTGTAAAGTTTCGTTGTTAGATGAGGACTGGCTTGATGGCGCTTTTGGTAATCGTAGGTTCGAAACCCATTCAGGATAAAGAATGTGATAAGCAACTCTGTTTGTTCTGAGTCTAAATGTTTGTTTGTATTTATGTGTTTATTTGCGGTACTTACATTCTTTGTTTCTGGCAGCCATATCAAAACTTGTGGTCAAGCACTCACATTGAGGCCAGATCAATGTATAGTAGAAACTCGATTATCCAGCCCTCAGTTATACGTATTTATGACTATCCGGACTACCAACCACGACTAATTCAATAATTAAGTAATATTAAGCCCTGTTATAAAAGTTTAACAAAGTTTAACAAATCTACTACAAGCCGAATTTACGCAAGCATTGTCTATGTTGAAAAATGTATCTCTTTATAAACATTAATTTTCGTTGACTTTATTTGTTTTTTTTTTCAATAATTAAAATTAGATATGTACTGCATGAGCACAAAACTTCTTCAACTGTCTGCAGCATGGCTCTGCGCCTGCATTAGGGGTCGTTCAAGTATTACGTAAACACTATGGGGGGGTGGGGGGGTCTTTGTTTTGCTTATTTTGGATGACATGGGGGGTAGGGGGGTCTAGATGATGATTACGTCATCGGTAGTTATTTACTTTTTTACACCAATGGCAACCCTCACATTGCCTATGCTTGAAAACGAAACCCATTTTCGGGGATTCCCGCAAATAATGCATACGTTTAGGCACTCGCTTTAGAACCGATTAGGGGAATTACCGTGCGCTACTCAGAATTGTCTTAATTTCCTTTGTCAGTGTATTGTTTCGTTTGGATACTATAGCGAGTAGACGTATTGTAAGTATACCAAAGCAAGATTACATTTTAGTTAGAGCACCATGATGTGAGAAGACGTAGACATTCCAAATTCGGATGAAAGTTAGCAGACTCACAACACTGAGCAGCAATCTAAGCAATCCAATGTCAGCGAAAACTTAGAATCATGGATTCGGGTTTCATGGCCTAAAGACTGTTAATTTTTATTTAATATGTGTACCAATGTTTAATATGACGTGTCCGGTGCTTTAATACTCTTTCGATCGAAAGAGCTATAGAGCAAAATCGGGGGTCTAAGGTGTTCGTACAATCTCTCGGAAGAAGCCACCTGACGAAGCTGACCACAGCAAGTGGAGAAGTTGTTGCCTCAAAGCCGGCAGTCCGTTCGGAGGTAGAGGACTTTTATGGCCGGTTATACGCTTCGCATGCATGTCGACCTGATCCCGAAAATGAGGACTCTAGAGCCACGTTAAATCCCTATTACACTGAAGACCTGCCAAAAGTGAGCGTTGGCGAAATCGAGATTGCTCTTGGGCAGCTTAAAAATGGAAAAGCGCCTGGAGAGGACGGCGTTACTACTGAGCTGCTAAAGGCTGGAGGGAACTCCAAAGGCGTGGAGTAGGAGTGTGGTCGTCCTGTTCTTTAAAAAGAGTGACAAAAGCCTGTTGAAGAACTATCGAACCATTTCTTAAGCCACGTCTATAGAAGTGACAGTGGGCTGGCCATATCAGCCGCAGAACCGATAGCCGTTGGGGTAAACGGGTTCTAGAGTGGAGACCGCGTCTCGGTAAACGTAGTGTAGGACGCCCTCAGGCCAGGTGGAGCGATGATCTGCGCAAGATGGCTGGCAGGAGCTGGATGCGAGTGGCCGAGGATCGATCAGCGTGGCGAGCATTTGGAGAGGCCTATGTCCAGCAGTAGACTATCACAGGCTGATGATGATGATGATGTGTACTAAAACTTTAAAATAAGTTTGTTATGTTCGTAAGATTATAATATTTTTGTCCCTTACTCTATGTTGAATACTGTATAAGTAAAATCTAATCTCTATCCTAAATCTATTTTCTTATTTATAAAGTTATAATTATAACATTATAATTATAGTATATAAAAAAATTATAATTGAAAAATGTTTACGTAAGCATAGGGGGAGGGGGTAAGAGCTTTGCTTACTTTTGCTGACAAGGGGGGTGGGGGGGTAAAAATTTGCAATAAATCTGCTTACGTAATATTTGAACGGCCCCTTATTGATATTCCACGTTTCCATAAAAGCGATAATTGTGAACAAACAGCGCGTGTTTGGTTACAATTACCCGACCCCATGGTCTGTCTGCGGATAACAGGCGCTGGTTGAGGAAATATTTTCATTTATTTGCTTTACATTTCCCCGAAAATATAACATTATTTTGTTTTGCCCGTCTTAAAAAGTAAGGGGTTATCAAAACGTCTGTATGTTATCTTACCTTATAACATTTTGGTAATTCTTTTTTTATTCTGGTCCATGTGTTTTGGTGGTGATAAATTTAACGAGATCGGAAAAGTACTTTTTTGGTTATCTCATAATTAAGTAGTAAGTAAATAAAGTGCATTTCATTGAATTCCGCGTTGATAAAGTAGTAATTATTAATTTTATCTAATCTACAATTATAGTTAGTAAGAAATGTAACAATATATAAATAAAACGCCAATGTAAAACACAAAGAACAAATAATACTTCTTTTCATGCTCTTTTGCGTTCATTAGTAGAATTTTCTTAGTATATTTTACTTATTATTGTAAAACATCGTAAAACACATTTTCTCTTACCCTTTTGTTCTATTGTTGACATTAATTTTTCAACTCTGAGAGGTTAAATAACGGTCAAGGCTACACAGCGTGATAGGCCGAAATAACTTAAAATTACTGGAGCCAGATCTTTTTGAAATGTAAATCAAAACCTGAAAAGCTCTCCTTCAATTTCGCTTTGATGTGTTAATTTCAAATTCGAAAACCTCTCCTGAATCTCTTAAAGTCTTTACATTAATTAGAATATTCAATCCGACTCGAGTAAAATAAATCTTGCACTAATTTGTCATAAATTTGTTTTAAAATTATAACGAGATGGTTTGAGTTCGTATTTGGGTTCGTCGAGTATTGAAAGGTGATTTTCAAGCAATTCTAAATGTGACTTACAAAATGTCAACTTACAATTTTTTTTTATTGCAATGTGTAACGAGACGAGCAGATCGTACACGGCGTACACCTGATGGTAAGCGTCACGTGTGCCCTTAGACAGTTCAGTGCCAAACAGTAATTCTAAGCATTTACTGTCTGGCACTGCCCCGCGCCCGCTAGACCGAGACGATAGTTATGTGGTCTAATTTACCCACTAATTTTACTAGCTTCAGTGCCCTTTCGCCGAAACACAGAAGTGCTTGACACACTTCTATGTATTTCACGGGAAAATATCTGGCACTGCGGTGGCCAATTTCAAGTTCAACTTTTATTTTTGCGTGCCTATTTGGTTTGAACTGGGGAGATCTGGTTTCGATCGATTCTGTTTATAATAATAATAAACATCTTTAGAGATTATTAACACAGCGCCGTCTAACAACGAACTAGGCTTAGCTTTAACTATGCCTACATAAGACACTTCACTTGCCACATTTCCTCTTTTGTATTCAAGTGTGCAAATAAATGTTTTAACTATCCAACTTTTTATTCCATGCAGTGAACATGAATCGAAATAGGACAATGTATTAAAAACAATAGATAACACAAATAGCGTGACAAATTCGACAGGCCATTCATTCCGGGATAAGGTGCATCAATATTTCATGCTTGTTTATCCTCATGGCCAAACAACATCGGTATTAATGATATTCAATATAAGCCACGGAAACGCTGAACGCCGGAATATCGATGTTGTAGTTTCATGCTAAAACAAACAAGTTGCGGGACACGAACGAAAGATAAGCCAATGTGGAAGTATAGTTAAAAGTAAACATGAAAATGCAATATTTAAAATGACATAATTTTTTGAAACAAAAGCTCTTTTGAACGCCTCCTTTCTTCTTTGAATTTATAACCGTGAAATAGTTTGACCGCCTCCGTGGAACAGTGGCTAAGCCGCTCGGGTATAAAAACCCGGAGTTCGTGCGTTCGATTCCTGCCTTGGGTCTGGTTGGTGGTATGACTTTTTCAGAGTCCGACTGGCTAGCTTCCACCCCCACAGGTGGAATCTGCCGCCATAACAGCTTTGGCTATGTTCCGGCAATATTAATGTGGGAGCCAGTACACTTAAATTAAAGGCTCGAAGATCAGATGAGCCTACAGTCTGGCAGCACTGATGAAGTGTCCCTCAATAGAATAGGCCGCAGTGACCGCTTACCATCAGGTGGGCTGCGTGTCTGTCTGCCAAATGATATGGTATAAAAAAAATAGTTGTTAAGCCATTCGAGTACAAAATGGGAGTTGCTTTGGATCTGGTTGGCGGTAATAAGTTTTCTACAGGCTTTAAAGAGCTAGCTTCTAAGCCCACAAGGAAAATCTCTGAGGAAGATTTCCCCTATGAGCTTGAAATAAATTTTCTGTATATCAACAGAAAAGGGAACACAGTTGCGAAACCAATAATACTTAAATTTTGCTAATGTTCTAATTTTATTAGACGTGGCAGCTTTGTTACATCACACATATGTTATGTCATACATATGTATTTTATTTCGAACCTTTACTATATG
The DNA here is from genome assembly GCA_949319885.1 of Mecyna flavalis. Taxonomy (NCBI): domain Eukaryota; kingdom Metazoa; phylum Arthropoda; class Insecta; order Lepidoptera; family Crambidae; genus Mecyna; species Mecyna flavalis. Next base: position 18,942,673 of record OX439426.1, read on the forward strand.
TGATAGGAATGCCAAAACGAATAATAATAGAAGAAGAAGAATAATAAAGGATTAAGTTAGCCTATCACAGAAACACAAAAAGCAATCTTCACTAATACAAATGGAAAAGACGCTAAATTAACCAATACGATAATCCCAATGCGTATATTTGCCATAACTCTAACCGACTCAGCACATAGCTGTAATAGGCTATTACTTTACTACATTTTTACGACATTAAGTGACTCTTCGTCATCTCTACGGGGTAAAATATCATTTTCCCAGACCATAAATAAGGGTTCACGATCAGTCCAGGAAGAAGATTACCCCCCTCTACCCCCTCCCTCACCGCAGGCCTATCTTTTACGGAATAAAGATAATACAACGTACATGTAGAGCTCTCGGATAAGATCTCCAAGAAAAACAAAGGGGATAGCTGGATTTATTTGAGCTATATATTCTTTGGTTCAATTATCAAGGCTAGATGCTTTGAAGAGCCGTTTGTGCTGGCATCAGGCTTACCTGGAGGCTCGCATTCTAAGGCGATGACTAAAAATTTATCGCATCGCAACGTTTTCCTACATGTTACTGAATTCGCGTTTTTAAATGTAGTTTTTTTATATACTTACTTTTTAGTGTCAAATAAAATCGGATCGGAACTTTTGTAATTATTCCGCATCAAAAAAAAAAGAATCTCGAAGAATCAAAGAAAAGAGAAAAATCGGAGTAAATTGTGTGTAGGTATACATTATAAAACCACCGCAATTTAGAACCTTTAAAGTTTTTGAAGTCTGTTAAAAACTAAAAATCTATAACAAGAAAATCCGTAGTTTCACGAATAAATATTTCCTAAGGTTATATCTTAGAGGATGTTATACACATTTTACAGAACTCTAAACACCGATTGCCCCCACTTCGCAAAAGTGGCTCGAATTCAATAGCAGATATTCAATAAACAAAAGATTTTATCGCCCGTACTCAAAGTTCGATATCTATAAAAGAATTCCGCAAAACTAAATGAAGATCGTTCTAGAACGTAACTTCGAGATTTTGCGAGTTCTTGCTGCAATAAAAGAGCTGATGCGATATCGCATTTGCAATATCCAGGCCCCAGAGTCTGCGCCAACAAACTTACATCATATAATATTGTATATAGTACTAAACTTATTGACTAGCTCGATTGCGCATTTGGTAATGACCCTTTTTATTAACCCAGAGAACATGTTACGTCATTTAACTTGGGGGCGAAGGTGCAAAATAACTTGCCTAGAAAGGGAAGTTTACAGTTTGAAAAAACCCTAATTTTGCTCTGCCCTGGAATTGAACCCAAGACCTAGCTCCTTAAACCACCATCGAGAGGTATATTAAAAATACCTAACCTTAAAATATAGACAAAAAATACTTATTGAAATAAATAGTTGTAGGATTGGGTGATTGAAGGATGATAGAAGTGTGAAAAGGAATGTTATGAAGTGCATAGAAAGGAACATAGACAAAAGAGTGAGAGGGTGTGACAGATGAGAAAGAGAAGGGGTACGTATGGCGGAAAACGAGTGAAAGGACGGCGGAAAACGAGGAGAAACGAAAAAAAAAATCTTATTAACAAAAACTGCATTTCACTCATTGATAGTGTATTTAAAAAAGACGTAGATACGGCACTAGCGCTCGAAAAATGCTCCGCTCATATTGTGTTAATTGACACAAATCATTTTAGACGCATAATGTCAACAGTTGGTGAAGCACATAGATTTAGTATATCTCGACGGATCAAATTCTAATCGCCGTGCGTCAAAGGATGGCATATCTACCTCTTTTTTAAATACACTATCAATGATTTCACTGACCACAATCAGATCCCACATACTTATAGTAATATGACCTCAAGCAACGATATAAGAATAACCCTTAAATACTCCTTTGACCACCACATTCTTGATATTCCCGAGGCTTACATTTAATTAAAAAGAAAAAGGATAATCGCATTGTCTCTTTCTACAGACGTCCCTATTAAAGGACAAAGGGGACGGAGTAATGAAGAAAGTAATCTGATCCATATCTCGTTAACTATTTATTGTACCTTGTTACGACATTCTACCACAACTGAACTATAAGAAGAAGTGTATGGCACGAATCTACTATTTTCTTTCTTTTTTTTATACCACGTCTGTGGAGATCTAGCCTGCAGGCAGCCTGATAGTAAACGGTTTTCGTCGCATAGGACGCTTGTAATTGGAACATAAGTCTGGAGTCATAAGTCGTGCGTTCGTGATCCTGTAATTTTAAGGGAAATAAAAAAGTTATTTCTTTTGCCAACACCATAGTCTCCTCAATTCAGCTCTAGAGACAGAAACATAGCACACACAGTAACAGTTATGAAGTGCTACTTTACTGTGGTGTTCTGTTCTGTGGTGTTCTGTTTATGGTGGAGGTATTAGCCGATGTCAAATGGTCTGAGCGTTCAAGACCACCAAAAATATCTGAACATTTGACAAAAAACAACCTTGCCTTAAGACGTAAAGGTGCATTTTCGTTTTTTGTTTGAGAACAAATGACGACAAACGATATTTACACCTAAAAGTATTGCGCTAAGTAAGAGTATTTTTTGTCAAATATGCAGATATTTTTGGTAGGTTTGAACGCTCAGATCATTTTGGCGCTGCCTGTACTTCCCCAGTCGAGCGGATCATTCAAGTGGAAGATCCACTATCCACCTCCCTCTTGGCTTATAATAAACCTTTCCTAATCATTAAATATGGCCAGCTCCCTGATGCGCATATTTTAATTCCCAATCCCGCGTGGTGCTGATAATAAAACCATTTCTGTAGTGAACTGAAGCAGGTAATACAGGCTAGGCCCAATCGACCCCGAGGGATTAATCCGGAAATTCATCGTACCCTTAATAATTCTGCTATTTGTAGGGCCTTAAATACTGAACCGTTGCAGCCGTTATTACTTACAGAGTCAATAAATCTGGGTTAGTAAAAAGATTGATGCCGAAACTATCACGGAAAATTGAGAAAAATGAGCCAGGTCAATTATTAAGTGAATCCATCAGAAGGTAGCATGGAAAGGGTAAAGTTATTTTACGTTCATACATCGGCATGAAAGAGCTTTAAAAATCGGTAGAAAGGTCACCTCATATGCAGTGTTCCAAAATTATAACTAGACTTGCCAAATCTTACTAATATTATCTTACTAATATTATAAATGCGAAAGTCTGGATATTTGGATGTTTAGATGTTTGGATGTTTGTTCCTCAATCACGCCTAAACGGCTGAACGGATTTAGATGAAATTTGGCACACGTATAGTTTATAACCTTTTTTTTTTTCTCGGAGGAGAATGCGTTTATGCACCATAACCGCAGGCTAGCTAGACCCGCGGCCGTGTGTGGGACTCGAGACTGAAGCGTCCACTACCCACTAAACTCCCCCGGTTTCTCCTTCACACCCGATTAGGACGAGCCGGTGCTAGCCTTATGGCTATTGACCAGCCCATCCCCGGGTACCCCGACTTGAGAGGCCTCAAGTCAGGGTGGCGCCTAGGGAGGGCCACCCGAGAAACTAGGTGACCCTCAGACTTGGCTCGAGCGGCCTGTGCAATGCGGGCGTTGGGGGGCTACCCCCGCCCGCAGGTCAACCCTCAGGCCGGAGAAAGCGTGCTAAGTGAGCTCGCCTTCTCCGGCCTGGCCGTCTACGCCGGAGGGGAGCAGCGAGGGGGTCCTCCTCGCGCTCCCGCTCCGCTGCCTCCTTCTGCGACATTACTTGCTCGCAGAAGGAGGCGGCCGCCTCCCACGCTCTCCTGTTGGCGACCATCGCACGAACCATGGTCGCCAACGAGAGGCGTCCACCGCCTAGCGCCGCGATTAGTTCGCGGCGCTCGTGTCGCCAGGCCGGGCACTCGATAAGTGTGTGCTCGGCCGTGTCGTCGGGAGCGTCGCAGTGATGACACTGCGGCGTCTCCTCCCGACGGGGGACACGGTACAGGTAATGTCCGAAACTTCCGTGTGCGGACAGAACCTGCGACAGCCGGTAGGTGAGGCAGCCGTGCCGGCGTTCCACCCACTCCCTCAACACCGGACGAATGGCCTCAATCGTCCAGTGGCCGGCACTTGGGGCTTGGAGAGCCTCCGTCCATTTGGCCAGGGACGTATAGTTTATAAGCTACACTATCCCCGGTGAACATAGGGTACTTTTGATCCCGGCAATGTGAGGGGAAGGGGGGATATTTGAAAAAAGAGATTACGCGCGGGTGAAACCGCGGGCGGAAGGCTAGTAATGATATAAATGGTGGTGGTGTGGTGCTAGCATACCCTGACTATTTAAAGAAAAAATAAATTCCAAAGTGCTTTTACTGACCCTTCCGAGGTTCGTTTGGAATGGGTTGTATTTAACTACACATCAAAAAATACTGATTGTGTTTTAAAAAAAAAACTGAATTGCTTACCTAACCTAACCTTTGTTGTGCAATCAGTTATATTGATGTACATTTCCGTTTTTTTTATGTACACTTAAAAATATACCTGGTTCAAGATTTTGAAAGTCTAGTTCATATACTGGAGGGATCGTAGCATCCTGCTACAGAAGCGTTTTAAACGAAAGGTATGACTTTAAAAAAAAATTACGCGGGCTTAGGTTTTTTTTTGACACGAAAAAGTTAAACAACTTGTGCCTGTTGCGCGATAAAAAACAGAGCCAGAAATATAAACCATGGAGCAACAATATCTTATTTAACTAAGAAAACAACCTTTTTAGTGCAAACACTACACAAATAATATATACCCCACAATGAAACTGTATTTACGTAGGCACGTAATGCGGAAACAACAGCCCATGAATAATTAAGACAGACCACGACTTGTCGCTTTATTTACAAGAGCATTGGTCTCCTAACTAATTAGCTAAGTTAGTTTGGGACTGGAGCTCATCGATCACTAATAAAGAACTAGATACACAATGCCATGCAAAAGTCGCCTCAAAACGGTCGAAAATCTAGTTCTTTCTCTTTCTCGCAAAATTCTAGATGGAATAATGTAAACTCAACCTTACGTGCAATGCGTGAAGTTGTATTTCGCAAAGCTATTACGAGTGCTCGCGCTCGACGAATCACAGTGCGCCAAATACCATAAAAATTTTACGACCTAGGCTCGCCGCAAGGACAGGGAACGGGGTGGAGTCGATTGTTCAAAAGTATTTTTTTGTTTTTATTGTAAATATTGGTATGGGATTTTTGGAATGGGTTTATTTTAGTTTTAGTTACACAGTCACAACATTTATTTATTAATGAAATAAATATACACAGATATCATTAATTATGTATTTATATTAAAAATTGAAAAAAATAATAATAACATTAAGTGAGTCACGCTCACAGGTCACACTTATACTATTTTCACACCTTTATATAAATTATATTATAATAAATTTATTTTAGAACTTTAAGCACCACAACATACATTAATACAATGATGAACATTTGTAACATAATCCTTTGTATTTCTCCTCCTCATTAAAATTTCTATAAGGAGGGCCTCTTATATCGACTCATATGGGATAAACTCCAATAAAATCTCCTCATGTTAAATTTATTACATCCACTAAAAATTTAATTTATTATAATATGTTTGTATAATATTTACTTTTAAAAAAGTACCAAAGTCTTATTAAACAAAAAAACAATACAGTTGTATTTTAATAATAAATTTTTTTTACAAACAATAGCGTCTCCACGGATTAATGGAACCGAGTAAACGAACATAACCCAAACAATTTAAGTGGGCTTGAGGTCTTTACAATTGAGTTGCGTTATAACTACTGGTATTTATTTCAATTTAATTTTTAAAAATGATATTACGATGATTTTTTAATAAAAGTGATAATAATAATTAATGATAATATTAATACTTCCCGAAAATATGAAAGTCCATCCTTTTTTTTCGTCTTGGATGGGTGATTTTTGCACTTTTAAAAGGAGCATTTAGGCACGTTTATTGTCGGAGCGTTCGAATGCTACTAAGATAAAAGTCCACCTAAATGTTGATTTTAGGAGCTCTTTCGGTGAGGACACTTTTGGCCGCTGATTGTGTATCTAGTTCTTATTAGTGATCGAAGCTGGAGCTGGACATTTCAAGCAATTAAGGCACCTATATAGCAATTACGAGGCGTACAAATGCCGCAGCTTACAAATTAAAAGGAAAGATTTGTCTAATGCTAATGGGTCACTTGGTAAGATTTGTGAGGATACTCTTTTAATTTTGAAGAGAAACCCTCAGTAATTTTGTCCCGCTATTAACAAAATTATTGGTTAGATCCCTTCATTATCCCAGCGTTATCCTGGTTGCGGCCTTGCGGGGTCCGGTTACATTATTGTTAGATGATGGACACTAGATTCCATTGTAAGATTTTAACTACTGTCAGAAGTACAAGACGACATGTTACGAAAATAAAACAAGTCAATAAATATTTTTTTTTTCATATAGCTTCTATTTGCTGCCTGATACGTAACATTCGAAGTTAGTTGTCACTACTACAGCATATTCCATTGACAAAAACTAACTAAATTTTTTTTTTTTAACTAGCATATTATTCCATTAACGAGAATTGGCTAGAAAGTTTTTTATTATGTGTTTGTGAGTAGGTACACATCTCCCCCGTCCATCATGGAACAACAGGAATACCGGGTCGCACCTGGCCAGAATAAATGACGGGAATATATCTCGAGCGCTTAATTTGAATTACGCGACGGTTAGCGCTAAGTAACGCTGCAGTTTAAAGTTTAAAATGAATTCTCTCTATCGGTACCAGGATAAGTTGAATTAGTAACTTTGACTGTTGAGTTCAGGTGATACTTTGTTTCTATACGCAATGGTGTGATTACACGTGAGACAAATCACTCAATCGTTTCTTTTTTGCATGTGTGGCACCAGATGCTAAGTGATCAATATCACTCATGGACACCTGCGGCTACCAAGATGCGTCGTCGTCGTCATATTATGTATGAAAGAAGGGTGCCACATAATATGAAAGAAGGGCGAAAGATAAAAAAAAGGTATGAGAAAAGAAAATTAGAAATTTACTTTTGCGCTACGTTTGGTGAGTGAAAGTCTTCGGAACTCTCACTCACCAGTGGTGATGACTGGGAATAGACCCAAAAGGAGCGTATTAGTGCATTGATCTTCTTATGGTCTAAGATCCCACTGCTCAATTCTGCAGGTATCTGTTTTTTTGATACAACTAATTTTAAATGAATGTTAAGGAAATATGTAATGGATTAATAATAGATTGCGTAAAGAAAATTAGCCGCAAGTAAAAAAAAAATTTTTTTTGTTTTATTAGTTCGCTAGTATAATAGGCAACCATATGTTTTTTTAATGAATTTTGTGACATTTGAAAGATAATAAAGTCGCAAATTGGAAAAAATAAAACAGGTGAGTGTAAACTGATATAACTGTTAACAGCTGGCAACCCTACGTTGCGGCTGACTGACAGCTGGCAACCATATTTTTTTCAATTTGTGACATCATTACCTTTCAAATGTCGTAAAATTCATTAAAAAAACATATAGTTACAAGTAATATATTAGCGAATTAAAAATAAAAAATTTTTTTTTTTTTACTTGCGGCTAATTTTTTATAGGCAACCTATCCCTAATTCATTGCATACTTCCTTATCATTCATTTAAAATAAGTTGCATCGAAAAAACAGATACCTGCAGAATCATGCAGTGGGATCTCATACTATTAGAGAGGGTAGTGCGTCTCGGTGACAAGAAGAAGAAGTCTGCGGCGCACAAAAAGATGTTAATTCCGGAGTACAAAGTGCGCCGGACTATTTGCGCGTCGTGTGCGTTACTGCATATAATTGCAAAGGTTATATTTTAACAGACTAAAAAGTGCGTCCCGGATAGTCTGTCGTCTGCGCTGCCCCGAACTGTCCGCAACATGGCTCTGCGAGACTAACATACTCAGTCATATGACACATTAGTACTCTACTGGATATATCCTCGATGTAACCTACCTCTCACTTGCATTTGTAACGTTTCCAGTGAGTAGTTCTTTGAAATCAAACCCGATAGATAAGTATTGATGTCCGCTAAGTGTATTGGGGCTGGAAGGGTCGCCATCACAATGCCGGCAAGGGTTGCGACGCTGCCGGCATTCGAATGCGATCGGTACATTATTTATTTGAGTGGTGTTCCCTTATTTATTCATACCTCTATTGAAGCGAGACTACAAAGTTAACTTGGACTGAGAAAAGATTTTAGAGTGCTAGCTTCTGCCCGCGACTTTGTCTGTGACTTCAGAATTAGCTGGGTTAAGAAGTACAGTCAACAGCACATCACGATATACACTTGCAGTTCGATAATAGCGCTTATGCCCCCGACATAAGAGCGGTACAAAGTCCAAAGTGTTACGTCTGACGTGCTTTTGACTGTACCTTATACTTTAATATAATTAATGAAGTGATTTCAACAGAATCTTTTCTTTAGTTTTCACGTGATACCTCCTCTGTCCATTCTTAATGTTTCGTGTTTATTAAGAAAATAAGTCCGAAGATTTATATTGCAATTGATATAGGTATTAACTAAGTAAACTTAGGGAATGTTGACATACTACTGACCACAGAAATCTAAATTGTGCTACTGACTGTACAACAACGACTCATCGTCACATAATTTAAAGCAAAAATATATATTTTTTTGGTACAAACGAGACTTGTAGTGTTGAGGTACTATAAATTGCATTGTTGAGTTTCAACACTTGGTCAGAATGAATACGAAACATTTGGAGTTCTTTTTCAACAATGTTAGCTTCCTTGTAATTAACGCAACTTTATATCATACACAGTAAACTATGTATATGTATACGATATGATTTTTTATTCAATGGGGACGCCACTTACGAACTATTAGGTCTTAACGAAACATTACTACTCGTATGTCGTATACTCCCAAAACAATGCCAGAATCGTCTCCCCCAAACAAGCTATGTAGTCACATTAACATTCCGAGTGAAGCGTCGCTTGCTTACACATCTAAACCGCACGAGCACTTGATTTATACAACGCATAAACAATTAACAGTCTAAATTAATTAACGAGTGTCACTTAGACTCGGTTATTTGTTTCTGGTACGCAGGTGTGTGTCATTTGTTCTCTTAATTACTGAGTTAGCCTCCAGAAGACGGCGTAAGGGAAAAGAGATGGCGATTTCAGTAACAAAAGCAGCGGCATGGAAGAAGACGTGTGCGGAGCGTGTGTATCATAACAAATGATACATAGATTGTGAGTAAAATTTTTGTATGTACATCACTGAGCTCTATGCGTAATACGCTGATGATAATACGCTCAGCGTATTACGCTGGAGCGGCTATAGACATTGAAATGACAGATAAGTTTTCTGTCGATTTGAAGCGCCCCCAATAGTGTACCGGGAACTAAAATGACTTCAAATGGCTCAGAACAATGAGTCAAATGGACAGCCATTGACATTGACAATGACAGCATTATCGAAGTTTATCTGCGAAAGTCAGCACTATTATTAGTTCCAAGTACACTAACTACTGCTCTCAGCGCCAATATGGCGATTTTCAAATCGGATCAAATATTTGGTACCAATCGCCTATCCAGTGGTCTATGGAAATCAGTGATGTACATAGACTATATGAAAATGGAACGCATGTGTTTTGAATTTTATTTTTATTTTTAAAAACAGTTCAGATATCCAGAAAGGATTTATTCATTGACATGTCCTAAATTGCTTTCAAAGCTTCTTCACATTTTAGAAATAAGTTTTTTTTTTAAAAAGCGAGGTACTTTGGTATTAAACTGTTTGGTACATTGAGGTATTGACCACACATAAAGTTGCTTAGGTTTTGCTATCTTGGCAAAGAACACACGACCATTGAGACACTGACTACTGACTGATGTAACTTATATAAGTGGACACAAAAAGTCTATACGTCTGCTCAAGGAGTGATCATTTCATATTCACTGGTGGCTAATATCCGATGCAATACACAAAAGTTTCTCCGTCTGTGCCTTAGTGGCCATGTTTTACCAAAAACTTGCATGAAATGCATTTTATATTCCATTTGAATTCCGCCACCTCTTATAACTGGGTCGCATGATTCGAGATATCCTAGTAATTTACTTCCCGTTGCCCTAAGCGAAGGTTGTATTGCGAGTGATCATGTCAAACGTAAACACTTTGCTAAATTGTCTCACGGCTCACATCTTATTTACCTTGTTACCATACGCTAATGGTACTGAGTACTCTCTTAATTACAAAGGACATTACAGATTTTGTGTGTGCATTACTGAAGAGTAATGACGACCGTTTCGTTGTAGTGAATGAGAATCTTTGTGGTTCTGCTGTTAGATCTTTTGTGGGAGGTAGGTACTTCCAAAGCAGGTCCAACTGCCTCCGGGGAACAGTGGTTAGAGCGTTGGGCTCTAAAACCCGGAGGTCTTGGGTTCGAATCACGTGGATCACTTTCTGCGATTGTTTCCAGTTTGGTTAGGACATTGCAGGCTTGAATGAATGTCCAAAAAGAATGATGATTCCGAGCTTTGGAAGCCGTTGGTCCCGACTTTGTTCCAAGTAGGTCTGGTTTCCTTTGTAGGCTTGTCGAATCTAGGATCATAGTCGAAGCGGACCCTGAGCTCCATACTGGATGCAATCGGGAATACACTGGGATAATGATGACTTCCAAAGCAGGTCCATTTCGACTGACAGACAGGAACTGTGTATAGCATGACACTACTGGTATTTGTGACAACAATGATGCTGCCTCTGCGCTTCTTGAAAATTGACAAAAGACAGCTCGTATGCTATCTGAAAAAAATTGTGTCAGGAACTTATCTGCCAACACTGAAACTGGCTCTTAGAATAAGTTAAATAAGGAAGAAAGAAATATCATAGATATTTCCTAAAAAAAGTAAGTTTGTTGTTGTAAGGCCGGCAACGCATCTGCGATCCCCACAGAAATCTAAATAATTATTTAGATTTCTGTGGCGATCCCTCTGGTGTTGTAGATGTCCATGGGCGGCGGTGATTGCTTACCATCAGGCGACCCGTTGGGCTCGTTTGCCGCCTCTGGCATAAAAAAAAAAAGAAAAAAGCATATTACAAGTTGTACCAAATTAGGTTGAATGAGGAACACGGAACATATTCTGCCCTCGGCTGATATATTCTTTGCATATAGTCAATCGAATAAAAAATAAGGTTCCCGATTCCTTTCGGCGAGTTCATATGGGTTATTGTAACGAAGCGGACCTTTTCACTTGCTCAGTCGGCCCAATACACTGAATGAACACTTTTTATGCCTGTCCTTATGTTAGTATTCGGATACACACATGAAAACACCTTTTTGTACCTATATCTTCTATTTACCTTAATAAAACTGCACTTAGAATTTATTAAATAAAGTTGTGTTATTTAACGTAGAAAAACGTTCAGACCAAAACATTATATTTACAATCACGCAATTTTTTAATTACTTAACTCTTAAAAATACATTGATCTTATGTCAAAGTAGCCAACACTTGTGCCTAAAGGACTTAAAATCAACGAAGGTAATCCTTAGAAGCCAGTACCTACATTTGATATGAAATTTTCAAAGATCTGAGCAGCCCACGGTGTGGAAGCAAATGAATGATGCTCTCTCGTTAAGTTTCCCTAAATTGAATAGTCCGCAGTGGCCTCTTAACATCAGGTTAGCTGTATGCCAGTTCCCCAACTGAATGTTAAAATTAATTCAGTCATCATCAGCTTTTACAATATTTTTTTTTTATTTCCTATTTTCCTATTTTAATTAATTTTTTTTGCGTTTAGTTTGGCAACTGGCTAACTGAATTCCTGACTGACGCACAGAACAGCTTCTACCAATCGATCGGAGGCGCGTTTTAACTCGTCTAAAAATTTTCAATCCCACTAAAACTCGTTTTATTGCCTCTGTAAGCCGTAAATAACTGGGAGGTATTGTCTTTTATAACCACTTCGGAATAACGCGCAGTGTTCTGCGAAGCATCCGGAAGCCATCAAATAAAGTGACCTTAAAGCGAAAGTTTACTAAAGGCCTATTGTCCCAACCCTTCTTCGTTAGGGCTGCCATTCGCATTACGTAACTTGACTATAAATATCAGTTATGTGTGCGAAATTTGTCAGATGAAATAAACCTTTATGGCGACAGCTAACTTGAATCACATCAAGTACTCGTCACAGACAGTTCTATAAACTAATGGTAGAAGTTACTGTCCGACGATCCTGAATTAATACATAGGATAGGAATCGTACATCGCGCAGCATAGTACTTGCGTGCATGACACTTTGGTATATCCAAGCATGTTCTTCTTCCAAAGCAGGGTGACAGATCGGAATAATTCCTTCTTCCTAAGGTGCACGAAGCAAATACTGTTGACTAAGCAATATTCGATCTACATTATTTATCGAGTTTGTTTATTTATTTATTTATAAAAATTAATTAATAATTAATAATATAAAAATATAAAAATATTGACTATACAGGGGTACAAAAGGCGGGCCATTATCTGCCAGTCAATCTTTGGGAAAAACGAAATGCTTGAATGCATTGAAACGAAATGTTGAAATGCATAATCTCAAGATCCAAAAGACAAGTTATACCATTGAAGCGATTGCCATTTGACCTCCGTAGCCTTTCAAAGATTAAATAAGTAGTTTAACTGGAATTTTGGCGAAAGAAATTCAACCAGCAGTTTGTATAAATCTTCCAAGCTTGCCGTTCCGTGAAAACCCACCCCTTCCCACCTTCCCTTTAGCCATGTGGCGGACAATTTTCAAACTACCTATTATTTTATTCAAATTCCTGCCATTGTCGTGAGCCTCTCCCATCCAGCACCAGGCGACGGATGATAAACCCGTCTCTTTCGCTCAAAGCGCTTCCATTATGAAGGTATTGGGGAGCCTGAAGTAAACAGTTATAACGTAAGATGTTTGCAATGATATTAAAGAACTGAGAGCCTTTGAGGTTTTTAAGATTGCCGCCTCGAGGGGAATAAATATACTTTGTCAGTTTTAATTTAGTGCTGGTAACTTGAGAAAAAATTAAAATTTTCCTACAAATATTTTTTTTCAACTAAACAACTACCACATTACTATCGTGGATGAAAGTTGTACTTACCTAATTACTCAAAAACTAGTACATCTATAAATAATTTTATTTTAAAGAGTAAATAAAGTTTATAAAATTAAATACGAGTAGTACATTAAAACATCTACATATAAAAATTACACTTACAGGACTTATACAGGAGGAACTTCTCTTCATGATTTAACCGAATTAAGAGGTACGTTAAAAACTTATTACAAGTAAAATAAAAATATACAAGGCTACATTTGAACTTTTTACTCAGTATCTTTTAGAAACTTTTATTCTACAATAAACAAGGTCCAGCTTTTGAAACACAAACCTCTTATTGAAACCGAATAACTAAATCTGGGAGTAAGTTAGAAAAGGAAAATGTGTCAGCTTGTAACATAGTGTAAACTAGAAAATAGAGTCGGCGTCATATGGGAATTACCCGCACTGAACTTTTTGCTTCACGAAATGTGGTATTTATTTTATTCGCACCGGTACATTTTCATCTAAAACCGATATGTTCTAATTGTTACGAAGTTGGCTATTACAGTAGAGGCCACAGATTCGATCTCCGTAGGACACAAACAATTGGGACAATGAATTTTTTTTTTATGTCAGGGGCAGCTAACGAGCCTGTGGGTTGCCTGGACATCTGCAACACCAGAGGGATCGCTGATGCGTTGCCGGTCTATGGGATATTGGGAGGTGTGGGCATCCGGCACTCTTACAAACCAGACGAAACACAATACTAGTCACTATTGTGTCATGCTGGTGTTATGTGAGAGGGTGGTACTTCCCCGGACGAGCCGGCCCGGTGGTGCTGTAAAATAGCAAGCTGTTTTACAGCACGAACGGGCTGGCTCGGCCGAACGGGTCGGGCCGGGTAGAGTCATGGCTCTACCACTACTGAACTGAATATGTCTGTCGGTATCGTTCTAGGTCTTTATACCAGAGGCGGATTAAACGTTGAGAGCGCCATAGGCAAACATCTCTTCGGCGCCCCTATATTAAAAATAACTCGTACCTACTATAATAGTTTGACCGGAACCGATGTACCTTAAGAAAACGCAGTGAGATGGAGGCCAAGGAAAAAAGAGCATGAGTTTACATGAGATCGATATTGTCGGACAGATTTTAAGAATTCGATTTACAATATTTTAAAGCTTTACGGTACGACTGGCAAACCCGAAAATTATGAACAGGATAAAAAATTAATTAAATCAGTGTATCAAATATATCATTTATATTTAACTAACTTTAAATCTTTAATATATTCTATTTACTTAATTCGAGCGATTACTTGAGCGAAACAAAGGCTCTAAAGTGTTTGCCAGAGACCTGTCTCTTGGAGAGCTTGCTGACGAAGTTGAAGACAGAGGACGGTAGAGTAGTCACGTCACGCCATGAGTTTTTGGCCGAGATTGAAAACTTTTATGGGTAGCTTTACTCGACGACACGAACACCTGTCACTGAGGCCACAGATCGTAGAGACAAAGTGACCCGACACTACACTGAATATAATCAAGACGTCAGCCTTTACGAAATCAGTGTAGCTCTAAAACAGTTTAAAAAACATCAAGGCGCCGGGGGATGACGGAGTTACAGCGGAGCTTCTAAAGGCCGGAGGTCGACCGGTCCTGAAAGCTCTCCAGAGGTTGTTCGACTCCGTTATTCTCGGCAAAACGCCAACAGCATGGCACAGAGGCGTGGTGAAGCTGTTCTTCAAAAAGGGCGATAGGACGCAGCTGAAGAACTACAGACCCATCACGCTACTGAGTCATGTTTACAAGCTGTTTTCTAGAGTTCTAACGAATCGTCTCGTACGTAGGTTTGATGACTTCCAGCCTCCCGAACAAGCCGGATTCCGTAAAGGCTTTAGTACCATAGACCACATGCACACGCTGCGGCAGATTATACAAAAGTCCGAAGAAATAATCTCCCATTATGCTTAGCGTTTGTGAACTATGAAAAGCCTTTGATTCTGTCCAGACATGGGCCGTGCTTCGGTCACTCCAAAGGTGCCAAATAGACTACCGATACATACAAGTGTTGCAGTCGCTGCACGAAAACGCCACCATGTCAGTCCGCTTCCAGGACCAGAAGACAAAGCCCATTCGGTTCCAGCGGGGTGTGAGACAGGGCGATGTTATATCGCCAAAACTGTTCACTACATACTCTGTTGGAGGACGTGTTTAAGCTTCTGGACTGAAGAGAACTTGGCATCAACATAAACGGCGAGTACATGACGCACCTTCGCTTTGCGGATGATAACAATAGTCATGGCTGAGTCCTTGGAAGTACCTAGGCACAATGCTCAACGATCTCAGTAGAGTGTCGCAACAAGTGGGTCTTAAAATGAACATGGAAAAGACGAAAATCATGTCGTACTCCCATGTCGTACCCACTCCTATAAAAGTTGGGGACTCAACACCGGAAGTTGTAGATAAGTACTACTACTGGGACAAAAAGTCCAACTTGGTAAGTCCAACTTCCAGAAAGAGGTCGATCGACGAATCCAACTCGGCTGGGCAGCGTTTGGGAAGCTACGCAGCGTTTTCTCGGCCCGACTACCGCAGTGCCTCAAGACGAAAGTCTTTGATACGTGTGTGTTGCCAGTGATGACTTACGGAACGTAAACGTGGCCACTTACAATGTGCCGCATAAAAATGCTCAAAATCGCGCAAAGGGCAATGGAGAGGGCTATGCTTGGAGTCTACCTGCGTGATCGCATCAGAAATGATGAGATCCGCAGAAAGACCAAGGTCACCGACATTGCCCGAAGAATTGCAAGCCTTAAGTGGCAGGGACACATTGCAAGGAGGTCTGACGGCCGTTGGGGCGGAAAGGTCTTCGAGTGGCCACGTACCGGGAAACGCAGCTGTGGTAGGCCTCCCACAAGGTGAACCGATTAATCCATAAAGATCGCCGAAATCCACTGGATGCGGGTGGCGCAGGACCGATCGGATTGGAGATCCTTAGGGGAGGCCTATGTCCAGCTGTGGACGTCGTTTGGCTGAAATGATGATGATGACCTACTCGTAATTCGACCTCGATAGTATTGATAGTGGTCTAGGTGTCTGCCGTAAGTGCAAAAGATCCCGGATTTCTTTCTCGGTCGGGCAAATTCGTTCGCGCCTGACCGCTTAGCTTCCGCCCCCGCACCACACTCTCGTCCCCGCAATTTTAGAAGCAGGAACGTCCGATACTCACAGTCGACGCCGCGATGCGACGAACATTGCAGTCGTATCTTTCCAACTTCAATCATAGATCATGTACCATCGACGAGGTTGTTTGTAGGCGTAAGTTTTAGCCAGTCCCAATCGTGAAATTCATCTTTTTGTAAGAAAAAATAATAGTTTTCATTGTCTAAGTAGGTGGTTTACTTACTGGCGCAATTAATTTTATGCAATATTGTATATTTTTTCTTTATTTTACAATTCTGCCGCCCCTTTGTACAGTCGCGCCCCTAGGCACATGCCTACTTTGCCTTTAGGATAATCCGCCTCTGCTTTATACGAATAATATGTACTCGTATATAAGGTCAAATTATCGAAATCCGGATTATTGATTATAAACTTGAACTGTGTTCAAAAAATTGCCCGACCTGGGATCTGAACCCAGAACTGATAGAACGGCTCGGTCGGTTCTTAAATCACAAGATCGCCAAGGCGCTACGTGGCGTCGTATTCAAGTAAAAAGATTTTACAACCAGAACGTATTGAATATACAAACCAAAACATTATTTGTACAGATGTATTCGAATTTGTACAAAAGAGAAAACAAAACTAGTATTTTTGGATGTCACATCGATTTGCGTACAGGCACGCAGACTGATGAATAGTAATATTTTCGATTGAGGACCACATAGCAAGGAGGCACCATTCAAAGTACTGCTACAATGTAGGTTCCTCTGATCTCCGAGATTTTCATTTGAACTGTAGTAGCTTCTTAGAATATTGATCTATATTTTAATATTACTAAATAACAGTCTAAGCTATTATGGTGACACATTTCACCAATGGGTGAGTGGTTGGCTAGTAGGACTAAAAAAAAAGTCATTATACTCCATAAAACGTAACATGATTAGAATGACAGCTGTCAAAGTGTTGTGGCTCTCTAGCTCGCTCTCAATAAACCTCTATCGATGTGTCTCATCTCTAAGATTTTTTTTTTGTAGAGTGAGACACATCGATAGAGGTTTATTGAGAGCGAGCGAGAGAGCCACAACACTTTGACAGCTGTCATTCTAATCATGTTACGTTTTATGGAGTATAACAAAATCAAATAAATAAATATCTCTGGAAATTATTCCCACAGCGCCATCTATCCTCAAACTAAGCATTAGTTTGTGCTATGGATGCCAGACAACGGATAAACATAACTTATATTCTTTTTTTGTAAATACATACATATTATACATAGAAACACCGAGACCGATACAAACAGACATGTTCAAGCACACAAATGTTTGTACCGTGCGGGAATCGAACCCACGACCTCTGGTGTAATAGCCGACTTCTCGACCATTACACTAAATGGCTCGTCTAAATAAAACAAAAGGCAGTAACAGATTATGCCGCGTAAGACATCGGGGGATGTAGCTCAGTGGTAGAGCGTTCGCTTTGCATGTGAAAGGCCCCGGGTTCGATCCCCGGCATCTCCAGTTTTTTTTTTGACGAAATTACATTTATAGCATAACAATTGTTATTATGATCTAAGTATTGTGAGTATAGATAGAATAAGTAATAATTGACGTTTTATTTTTGTAAAGTGTTACAGATACTATGGCCTAAATTTCTATCATTCAAGTATTTTCTTCAAAATGCCGGAACACAGTCAGTGCTATTATAAAAACCCTTTTTGTTAATACATATTATTCATAGAATTATATCATCGTAAATATTTCCACCAGGTCAAAACAGAATATTAGAATTACATCTTTTGCTGCATATGACCTTTGGGATCCATTAATTTTTACTACAAGTATTTATGCTCTTTGCTTGTAATCTTATCACGTTTTTTTTTCTATCTCTCTTTCTTACTTTCTTTATATTCACTTAGTTATGCTTCATGCTGCAAACTAAAATATTGCAGCACTCCGTCTGCCGGACATAACCGACCTGCCTGGGATGTTTAAACTTATTCCCGCCGTAATAGATACCGCCTGATGCCAGTAATACCGCCGGCAAAGAAATGGAAACAAAGAAAAGATCATTCTGATTTACGGGAACAAAGCTTTCGTGTTGTGGTCTAGGTTTTTGCCGGATAATTCGTAGAACAAACAATTTTTATCAAAATTGTACACAGTAATAGTAACGTTGCTGTAACTAAAATGACGTTATCTAATAACTGGTCGATTTTCACTGAATGGCCCGATGGCGCATTTGTTAGTGACACTGTCCTATGTGCTAGGAGGTTTGAATCCCACCTAGGACAAACATTTTGGTAGAGCCATGCTGTTTTACAGTACGAATGGGCCGGTTCGTCTGGGGAAGTACCACCCTCTTACATAACACCAGTGATGGGAGCGAAGCATGGGAGCCAAGTGGACGGAGGCTGACTACTATTGTGTTTCGTCTGGTTTGTGAGAGTGCCGAAGGCTGGCAACGCATCAGCGATCCCTCTGGTGTTGCAGATGTCCATCGGTGATTGCTTACCATCAGGCGACCCAGTGGCTCGTTTGCCGCCTCTGACATAAAAAAAAGAAAAAAAAAAGAGGAACGTTTCTGTGCGGTATCGTCGTTTCTGATACCCATAACACAAGTTCTTAAGCTACTGTCTTTGGCTTCCCATATTATTATTGCCAGAACGCAGCCAGTATGTTCATGGTAGCATATTTCTCCCATATTTACATTTGAAATGAAATGCTCGAAGATCAAAGGAGCCTACAGTATGGCAGCACCTTAAGCGACTCTTTCTGGTAGCAGTCCTTTAATGGAATAGGCTAGCAAGCTCAGTGCCTGTTTGTCAAATCATCTAGTATTTTAAAAAAATCTATTCCAGTAAATTGTCCGCATTTTTGATACCAGACCGCTATTTCCGAAACATCCAACTGTTCATTTCCCCCAATTCCACTTTAAATTCGCGCAGCAAAATAACCGTCTGCTGCTCCGATGTTATTCAATGATTTATCCTCGCAGTCTAATGCCTCGCGAAACGCGTCTAAGCGGTCGCCATTAACAAAAAACACTGTAATTTATCAACAAAGGCACCCGCGGAACGTCGCCGAATTCTCTTAAGTCCCGGCTCCATTATTGTCCCTTGCCCGGGAAATTCGCATAATCCGCTTTTTTCCAAAATATGCCACTCGCGCCGCGGTGCGTTTCCCAGTTTTTAGTACCTCAGGCATTGTCTTGCTGAATTTGCATTAAAGTAATGAAGTTATATAGACATTTTGAAAGAACTTCACGGATATTGATAACAATATTAAAAAGAAAACATCTTGCACATTCACCCATTCCAAATTTAAGCACAACTATCTGTGTCCTTGGACCATCAGAGTACCTATTAACACTGCGTGATAACGTCGGGTTTTTAAAGAATGTAGTTATAAACCGATATTTTATTTAACAAACATAATATATCCTAACGTACCTATAAAGTAATACAAAATAACTTAAAATGCCGAAATGTACATACATACAACATGTTCCACCATATTCAAATAGACCCGCATTGGTCTACACACAGAGGTTACGCTGTTTTGTTTGTCCTGTGCATTCCGCCCAATGCATCCAACGTGTGACGAGATGCAATCAGACGCGCGTTAGATACGTGCACAAACAGTCGCAATTGATGCAGCACCCAATCGGATAAAGTTAATTAACTGAATGCAGTTTACAGACGTTAGAATCTGGTCTCAAAGAGAAATCTGCTGCTGGACAGCTTTGTGTTTCTACAATATACAATAGTATTGATGTTTTGAAAAAGAAAGTACTTCTACATTATTAGTACCTAAAACGTTTGCACTAAAATAAAAAGAACATTAATAAATGTAATTCGTTCTTTTTTTTAAAGTCCCGCGTCTTTTGTATACGAGAAAAATTGCTATCCGCGAATTTGAATGAAGGCAAGTTTCGTCTCTGTCAGATTAGTTCCTAATAATAGTTCTGTCAGCTATAAACTTTAGATCATTGATAGCTTTAGAACTTTAGATTCACTTCTGTCAATATAAAAAAAGTCCAGAATAATTTGATTTTATAAGTGTAGTATAAGTCTGTTTGACCTGTCTTTACTTTAACATTGCGTGCGCATAGCTAAGACACAATAAAAACTACTACAGGTCAACATTACTATTTAAGGCGAATAGATATTAAGAAACTTCCCCATCGTAACAAATTATTCAATGAGGCAAGAATCAAACACGCACTCGCAAAACCAGAGTCCCTCACTAACCAAATAAGTTTGACCCAGTGACACGGTTCCCAGAGGCATCCCTTTATTGCTTGCCTGCCTTCCCTCACGTGGATGAATGCTCCTCTAAATAAAATTCCCAGGATTCTTTCATGACCTGCGATATTGGAGCCTCGATCACTTGACGGTCTCTTTCTAAGACTTCGAGCTGTATGTAAACATTGTATAGGCACTAGTTATTTGTAATGGGTAGTTATTACTTGGGAATCATTACTACCGTCGTGTCATATTGTCCTTTGATAAAAAAAAAAACTAAGTACAGAGTACTTAATTGATACTGCATGACCGACGTAATCCTTTATAGGTACTTAATTGTTTTCGTTAACTTTTATCATGTTTATTAAACTGCATAAAACTCTTTCTGTCCTGCAGCCTGCAGGTTTTAGTCTGATTTTACTGACAAAACTTTGAAAACAGTGACCGTTATACGTTTTTCCTTTAATTTTTGATTAGCCACCTTGTTTTATTTTATTAGCTGATACGACATTGTTGGTAATTTAACCGGTCGTTAGAAAATTAAACTGTAAACTAAACCGTTCGATCCAAACTTATAAATCGTAGGTGGTATGAAAAAAAAAACATTATCTATAAATCTAGATACAAATACTAAATAAACAACTTTGTATAAACCCGATTATCTCCTAAGGGAAAATCTTTAAATGGAAACACTTTATACCAAAGAAATGTGTCACAAAGCTGTTAAAAACACAATCCTTTCAACCAAACACCGACCCTTAAAGAATATGGCGGCTCAAATCCCTCTTCAAAAGTAATTTAAAATTATCATTACCTGAAATTCGCGGTCGTTACGGAAATCATCTTCATAAAAGTTCCAAAATAAATTCGCTGGGATCGTGTTCCGAGTTAGAATCTCTTTATTGTTTGTCCATCCTTGAGATGGCCGAGATTTGAATACATTTCTGAATCCATCTGTTTGATTTAAGCATTAAAAAATTTAAATAAAAATAATCTCATTGTTTTGAACATCTTGCATGGCCGTGATCTCAGATTCTAGAGCAAAAATGTGGATTAGTTTTTTTTAATAAGCTCGGCTCGATCGATTTTTGATTACAACATGAAGTACTTTTAGAAAAGAACTCAAAGGAAAACTTTTGCACTTTGATAAGTAATGCTGCTAAGTATTTAAAATGATGAGGATTAGGAAAACTGTGACTACCTATATGATAAGCGACGTTACATGTATTTATTTTTTCGTCAAACGCGCACAAAATCGAAAGCGGCAAATTTTTTTTTTGTAGGTACTAAAAATACACGTGATATGGGGGTGCACGGGTGTAGGGGTAGTCTTGAACCTCACCATGTATCACCAAGGGGGAGGGGGTTAAATAATGCCAAAAAAACGTGATTTATGGACGGTCCCTATCGACCTAGTCGATATTGGTTCCTATGTAAAAGGAACCAGGAAATTCAGACGCTTCGCCATGCCATGAAAATGTAGCGGTGCCAATTTTCAAACTAATTAAAGGTGCCTAAGTAAAAATCCTATCGACGACAGGCGCCCGTCGCCACGCTTCCTTTCGACGACGCTCGGCGATTTCCCCGGATTATTATCGTTAACAGTAATTTGTTTCTCGCAGCCTCCAGCCCTCCTTATGATTGGAATCAGGGATGTTACGGAGCATCGGTTCCGATTCCGATAAGTCGGAACTTCCGATTATTATACACTTCCGGTTTTTTAATCGGAGGTCGAAGCATAGAAAATACCGGCCGCGGATAGGTTCATTCATACCCGTCGTGCTTCGAAGCTTTTGTTTGAAGTATAATGCACTACTTTTCGAGTTTATCATCATCATCATCGGCCTGTCTTAGTCAAGTGCTGGACCTAGGCCTCTCCCAATGCTCGCCACTTAGTTCGATTATTGCCGGATTATTATTATTTGTAGTCTATGTCTCTGCCTCTGCCTCCGATTCCGGTTCCGACTCCGGTTCCGATTCCGATAAATCAAATTTAAAAACTCCGATTCCGATTTCGGTTCCGATAAACTTACCTCCGTTACATCCCTGATTGTAATATAACTAAACGTCCAGAGGAATTTTCCCAAAAAATTGCTTATAAATATTTTCTATCGGCGCGAAGAATTTTTATTTTTCGCAATATCTCTGTAAATATTTTGCTAAGGTATTTGGATTTTTTTATGTAAGTAATTAAATATAAATAACGATGTTGTTAATTTAAGGCATTTTTGTTGAAGCGTTTAGAAATAATTTTAGACTATTCGTGTATTTTATAAATGTTTTCTTTATTGTTCCAGGTACAATGCTGGTTTTGTTATATTCCTTCAATGAGGTGAAAGCAGAAACAAACAACGCTTATTAAAGCACATTGTTAGGTGGAAATGACCGACGATTTATAAAAAAAACTCCTGGAATTAAGTCAAATACTCTTAAAATAAAATGCAAATAACTTCATAAAGCATAGTCGAGGATTCAGGCGACTGGGACCACTATATAACTGGGACCGCGGTCCCAGTTGCCTGATTAGTTTTTATTTGTTCATAGTCTTAAAATATGAGGCTAACTCTATTCTAATATTATAAAAAAAAAAAGTATATAAGTAATGTTTATCCGTTGTCTGGCACCCATAGCACAAGCTAATGCTTAGTTTGGGGCTTGATGGCGCTGTGTGAATAATGTCCAGAGATATTTGTCCAGAGATATTTAAAGAGGAAAGATTTGATTGTTTGTATTGAATGGGCTCCGAAACTACTGAACTGATTTGAATAATTCTTTCACTGTTGGATAGCTATACCATCCTCGTTGAACATAGAGTACTTTTAATGAAATATGGGGGAAGGGGGGGATATTAGAAAAAAGAAATTACGCGCGGGTGAAACCGCGGGCGGAAAGCTAGTGAGTAAATAAATTCCTTGACATTATTTTACACTGACTGGATGGGACACAACAGATAAACATACTTATTTTTGTAAATTATATTGACACAGGAATACCCAGACCGGTTTAAACAGACATGTTCCATGTTCATGGACACAAATGTCTGTACCGAGCACCCGTGAACTCTGGTGTAATAGCCGATTAATTAAACATTACACCTAATTAGTTATTAAACAGACATGTTCCATGTTCATGGACACAAATGTCTGTACCGAGCACCCGTGAACTCTGGTGTAATAGCCGATTAATTAAACATTACACCTAATTAGTTATTAAACAGACATGATCCATGTTCATGGACACAAATGTCTGTACCGAGCACCCGTGAACTCTGGTGTAATAGCCGATTAATTAAACATTACACCTAATTAGTTGTCGAAATTACATTTTTATGTAAAAAATCATAAAAGCATGTTATTTTATATTAGTTAGTATGTATGTACTACCAGGAGCGCGAAGACCCCCTCGCTGCTCCCATCCGGCGTAGAAGGCCAGAGAAGGTGTGCTCACATAGCGCGTCTCTTCTAGCCTGAGGGTTGACCTGCGGGCGAGGGTAGCTCCCTAACGCCCGCATTGCACAGGTCGCCCGAGCCAAGTCTTGGGGTCACCTCGCTTCTCTTTTCTATGGTGCATAACAAACTCTCCTCCGAAAAAAAAGGTAATTATGTATGTACTATGCAAACAAAGCTCTCTTGATTGTCCCACTCATAATTACCGCACAATTGATTCCCGAAAATTTGAGCGCGCATCTCAAATTGCAAATCTAGGGACACCTTATTAGGCGGAATGAGGCTGGGCCTGATTCGGGAAGATATATTATAATGCCTATTAAAGGACGGCGTGCTCCCGTCGGTCCCGAAGAGATTCAGGGGCTTAAGTGAAACGAATTTGACTGAGTAAAAAAGCTCTCAATTTTATCACGTAATTGTAAGATTGCGGGGTGGTTCGGATTTTGTATCGCGTTTCCTTACACATGAGAGTGCGGTATTGGGATGGTTTTTAGGGTTCCGTAGCCAAATGGCAAAAAACGGAACCCTTATAGATTCGTCATGTCTGTCTGTCTGTCTGTCTGTCCGTCCGTATGTCACAGCCACTTTTTACCGAAACTATAAGAGCTATACTGTTGAAAAGTAGTAAGTAGATGTATTCTGTAAACCGCATTAAGATTTTCATACAAAAATAGAAAAATAATAATAAATTTTGGGGGCTCTCCATACTTAGAACTGAAACTCAAAATAATTTTTTTCATCCAATCCTTACGTGTGGGGTATCTATGGGTAGGTCTTTTAAAATGATAATAAGGTTTCTTATATCATTTTTTTCTAAACTGAATAGTTTGCGCGAGAGACACTTCCAAAGTGGTAAAAAGTTGGTCCCCCCCCCCTGTAACTTCTAAAATAAGAGAACGATAAATCTAAAAAAAATATATGATGTACATTATTATGCAAACTTTCATTGAAAATTGGTTTGAACGAGATCAAGTAATTAGTTTATAAATTTTTGGGGCTTCCCATACTTAGAACTGAAACTCAAAAAAAATTTTTTCTTCAAACCCTTACGTGTGAGGTATCTATAGATAGGTCTTTAAAAATGATAATAAGGTTTCTTATATCATTTTTTTCTAAACGGAATAGTTTGCGCGAGAGACACTTCCAAAGTGGTAAAATGTTGGTCACCCCCCCTCTAACTTCTAAAATAAGAGAACGATAAAACTAAAAAATATATATGATGTACATTACCATGCAAACTTCCATTGAAAATTGGTTTGAACGAGATCAAGTAATTAGTTTTTTTTTAAACGTCATAAATCGTAAACCGCAATTTTCCTCTCATTCAATCAACTCAAATATAAAAACGTCGATCATACTTACGAACTACAAGAACTTTTATATTATGATGATACTTGCTGCTACGGAACCCTTCATGGGCGAGTCCGACTCGCACTTGGCCGGTTTTTTTTTATTTACTTGCACTGTTACAAGTAAGTGAAGAAGGTCTAAGTCAAAAAATATGGAAGCTTATTTTTATTTACCATTATCAAATTCTCAATAAAATGAGTCATCATCATTATTATATGAAAGACAAATTATTACCAACATAATAAAATTTGTCCACGTTTTTAACTTTCTGGCAGCAAACATTTTCCATAATTATCAATTTGGCTTAAAAAGGTATACCTCTTGTGTGACAAGTGATAATAGTCCGCCTCATCGAAACAGACCCTCGTCGGTCTGGTTCGTAATAGTCATTTTTTGAAAACCCGATTGGATAACTACCAACACTAGTATTGGCACTAGTAGCTATTGAGTTTCTTGCCGTTTTTACTCGTAAAATAGCAGCCGGTGGTGGATGATTTGACAATTCATAAGTGAATATTCAGATACATAAATAAATAATATTTTGATTTTATTTACTTGCTAACTTTCTTAAGGGCCGGCAACGCATACGCGATGACTTTGGTGTTGCATAAGTTAATGGCCGACAGTGATCACTTACCATCAGGTGATCCGCTTGCTTTGCCTCCTAATATTATAAAAAATACATAAATTCGGAGCCACTTTCTGAACTCAAGACCTTGGAACTCTTTATCAACCACTAGCCTTCCGCCCGCGGTTTCACCCGCGCGTAATATCTTTTGATAATTATCCCCCCCTTCCCCCCACATTTTCGGGATCAAAAGTACCCTATGTCACCCGGGGATAGTGTAGCTTTTCAACAGCGAAAGAATTTTACAAATCGGCTCAGTAGTTTCGGAGCCTATTCTATACAAACAAACAAAATTTTCCTCTTTATAATATTAGTATAGACTAAACCGAGGCTTTCTTTTTAAACTCCCATTTTCTCGAGTCGCTCCCCCACACGAGCGTGATTGGAATCATTCTCCGCTGCAATAAATTTTAATTAGACGGATTAATTAATATCGTGTCGTGAGCGGTACCTCCGTAAATACCCGTCGGGCGGGTACCCTGTATTTTTACTGTATTTTTTCCAGTACGTGTCGGGTCTGTGATTTATGGTGCAATCTTTTAGCCGTAAATCAAAAACGTTCCGCCTCGCTTCTATTCTATGGCTAGAGCGAGTGTAAGTTTGAAACAATCGCTGTTTTTGGGTTTCGTCTTAAGAGGAAATGTGAAAACGTGATCTTTAGTGAATTTTTTCTGGGCTTTCTAGTTTTAGTCTAAGCAAACCTTATGCATTTTACTTTTAGTAAATATAGTTACCACCAATAGTTACCAATAATATACATAAATAACACTACTACGCTTACTAGTAATGTATTTTTATGTTGTTTGTCATAAGGCGGGCGCCGACTCGTCCTTCTCGGATGTAAAGCAGAAACCGGCTAGTTTAGTGCGTAGGTCCCGAATCAATTACACACGGCCTCAGGTCTCTCAAGCTTGCGGCTATACCCGAAGCGGGACTCGAACCCACTACCTCCGGGTTTTTATACCAGAGCGTCTGTTCTGTTCCACGGAGGCGGTCAAAAATACATTCATGTAATGTTTATCCAACTATGCGTAGCTTAGAGCTTAGCGCTGTGTGAATACCTAATGTCGAGGGATTTATTTTTAGTTTAGAAATTTTCGAATGATGTACGAGATAGTAGACTTCAACGTCAGTTACACTTTTCACCACATTCCAACCTCGCTCAATGAATGAAACCGCTTGTGAGTTACGACTATTTTAACTCTTTAAACTCCCATTAAATGCACACCTACGCTTTGAAACAGTTAAATGGGTCCTCATCGCTCCATTCCCGCGGGAACCCAGTGATTTTTTCCTAAACCACCGTATCTCTACAACTAGTACCTGGACTGCTTCCAAACCCGACTGCGTATGAAAATTCATAATTTATAATCTTCTTTAAAGAAACTTTAAAACTGTTTTTGGCGAGCGTCTTTTTGTTTTATATTGGCTCGGTACAATGGCACCACTTAGCTCGATGGTAAGCGAAGAAGCTCACATTCATGTCACAAAATAATAAAGAATTGTAGAAGGTCTGCTACCGCAATTGTCAAAAATGATTACTTATACTAGTATTATTAGATATGGTTGCTACTTTTATAGGTTTTATTTTTGACGTTAATATAATTGACCATAATTTAAAATATTTGCAATTGTTATGTTTGTCATTAAATAGTTTGTTCTGAGTTAAGACATAATATTAGTAAATTAAATATGACTCTACCCCTGTCACAGAATATTATCATAGTATGCCACCGGTTCGGATTCTTTTCTCTTTTTTATCGTGAAGATTAGGCACTAAAATTTTATTACAATTATTATTTTTCAGACTTATATTGTCAGTTTAGAGTAAAGTTTAAGGTATTACCTAAAGAAGGGTTTGTGAGCCCCTAAAGGATCTTTCAAATTAGACGTTTTGTGTCGGACGGCTGCGGTACGATAGCCGCGCGCGTTTGCCGCACCGCGTACGGACGATCGTTAGTTTTCATACAAAACACGCGGTGCGGCAAAAGTACGGTTAACGTCTTGCTGTCGAGCGTTCGCGGTACGAAACGATTCACAAAACGTCTAATTTGAAAGAGCCCTAAGATCTTTTGTTCCGAGCGGTCTATCTGCATGATCGGACACGCGCCTTACGTACTTTGTATTTTCATTATAAAGGACGCAACATTGAGGCTTCTTATAATGTTGGCATCGCCGTGGCCCATAAGATCATTCTTTATTTTTAATATGCTGTACTTTGCGACTCCTGTGATTTCCTCATTCACACATAATGTATAAAAGTGCTTTATATAGGAATTCTGCCCGCGACGAATCGACTACTAACCCGCGATGTTGATATGCCATCTAAATCCGTTTAGTAGTTTTTCAATGTTAGGGTCCTACCTTCCCTATAACCTATCTATCCTTTTGCATTTATAATATTATAGTAAGTAAAATATAATACTCAAAGAGTTAAGAAATTATCAAAATGTCATCTACAAGGTTTTTCTCATTTGGGCATTTTTATCGGCCTAATGCTAGATAGGATAGGATAATGGTGGTAGGTATTCTAGTAACAGACTGGTAATGATACAGCCATAACTAAATAAATAATATCAGTGGACAGAAATCATGAAATAGTATACAAACACATTTTCATCTTATAATTAAGAGATTGCCAGCAATTTCGCAAATGTTTAATTAGAATCTTTGCCAACCCTGTTTCTGGTATTTCATAAAATAACTTTTCGAAAACATAATTTTGCCATTCCAACCTCTGGCCGAAGAAGAGGGCCATCCATTGTTATTACCCATTTTCCCGTAGAGGTAGCCCTCGTCAAAAATACATCAGTTACAACGAAATATCGGACGAAAAAGGAAAATTATTATGACAACAGAAATGGTATTCAAACGAGATAACAAGAACGGGAAATATCTCAGTTTTAATTTTCTCTACTGAACGTGGAATAAATTATTTTTCCGGCCCGACGGATACCGTTGGGACAGCTTTTAAAACTGGTATTTTATCTCTTAAAGACACTCCTCATAATTATGTTTTATTGAAAAAGTGAATTGTTCAAATGCGAATATTCCGTAATTCCCAGTGAGTGAATGTCTAATCTGTAAGTATCGTAATTATCTTTGTTTTCAGTTCGCTCGTTTTCTTTTGTTTATGTTACAAGCTTTTCCTTAAGTATTTGTTTTTGATGGTGTAGTGAATTTGAACAATCACTAAAGTATAAGTGATGTCTTTGGCTAGTTTGCGTCAGAGATCTTGTAAAAACCGAACAGCTATCGCTTATACATAAAATGTGTCTTTTTACGGAAAATGCAATTTTAGCAATAAACATAATTATACTCATTTGCTTTAAAAAAAATTAATAATGAGGGTGACGCTCGCTTGATGGTAAGCCAATACTTGTGTTGATTCGATGTAATTGTTTTTTTTTAATAATTCAGTTATATAAAAGTAAAGATACATTTTCAATTAGAAAGCGAGAAAACTTGTCCTCTTTCTCTTAAAAAAATCTTTTTAACCTTCTAGAAATAAGATTCACGAATTGTATCTACGCCATTAAGCCTTAGAGGACTCTAGCCATCTTCCCATTGAATAAAGTTTATATTCCAACGGCACAGATCTCGACGAATATAGTACGTTAAGTAGTACGTTAAAAGAAAAAAAATCTAATCAAAATCGTCGTAATGCGTTGAAAGCCTTCGGCGCGATATCGTCTTGACCTAATTCGGCGCGTGTTACCCGGCGTCGTGTCCCGGGCTATTGGGTCCAAATGCTGCCTAAACGACCTCTCATTTTGCTGACAAAAAGGAAACTTTATACCAGATTGTACGATTGTAAAATAAATTAAATTAGTTAATAGTTTTTTTTATTGCAATGTGTAACAAGACGAGCAGATCGCACACCTGATGGATGGTAAGCGCCACGTCTGCCCTTAGACAGTTTAGTGCCAAGCAGTAACTAAGCAGTTAATGTCTGGCACCGCCCTGCGCCGGTACACCGAGACAACAGTTATAAGGTGTCATATACTCAGTAATTTCACAAGCTTCAGTGCCCTTTCCCCGAAACACAGAAATGCTTTACACACTTCTATTTCACGGGAGAATATCTGGCACTGCGGTGGTACCCACCTAGACGGCCTAGTACAGGAACCTATCACCTGGTCTAATAGTGCTTGAAGTTGGAACAGTTATGATGGCACCTACGGTATTAGGTGTCAGAATATTATATTATGAGCACTTCCAATATTCAAGACGGGGGTGCCTTAAACACCTTTGAGAAAGCCGGCAGTGTGGGATGACCTCACACTGCCGATACCGGTGGTAGAGTCACTCTGTAATTGACGATTCATAAATACTTGATACAAGTTTACATGAATAAAGAATATTTTGATTGATTTTGATTTTGATTTTGTATAATTTTGCAATTAAACTTTTCTATGAGGCTTCTTTCATACATCGCATCCAATGACGTTCAAATTGATCGCATCGTATGCTTTGGCCTTATAGTGTGTCAAAATACACACAATTCATTCGGTTGTAGTACCTTAAAGACTAGAAAATATATTTTTTTACAGTCGTAAATTTTATATTACAAGTAAGAAGTAAGTACACACAACCCACCTCATTTAGAAGAAATATTTGAATAAAAATATGCCGTTTTCAATTTATAAACTTTTGTCGTATTTTCCAAAGCAGGTTAGCGTAAAATATTGTTTCATATAAATGTAATATGAAGAAATATAGGCGCGGAATATAGTACGTGACCCGAAAACATGCATCGCTAAGGGGCAAGTCAAATCAAGGACGGATCACGCACACAGTCCAATAACTGACAGTAAAAGAAGAGTAATAAAAATGTTATTTAACGTGACTGATTGGTTGGTCATCGATAGACAAACTGTTAAACTTTTTTATCTACCTTTTGGCATAGAAGTTTACAATAAGTGAATAAATTCTTTGATCTTATCATCATAAAAATCAGGATACCAAATGACGTACCTGTCGCTCAACCCTGAAATATATAATTATATTATGACACAAAACATCTATGAGATTTTTTTTCCAATACAAAAACTCCGAAAAAATTACAATGATTTCTTGTATAAAGGCCTTAGTTTTCTATAAAGATCTGAGACAATATTTTTTTTTCTTAGGCGCTGCCTATAGGTACACTTGTCTTGTGTCGGATACTATATAGCCACCAGTGACATTATGAAACATTCCTCTCTGCGCATACGTAGACACTTTTTGGATCCACTTAAAGCCCGACCAATAAAATACAAAAATTGGGGAAAAATATTGGAAAAAATTCTTCAAGTGGCATAAATCAAATAAATAACAATATGATGTTATTCATTATTGCTGTCTCTCAAAGTGTGATGTCAATTGTCAACCGAGCCTTGTTTCTATTGGATATTGTGAGGTATTTGTGTGTATTACCATAGCAACCAAGTGTTGCTATAACCATAGCTAATGTGGCGCCTCCAGAGCAGGTTTTTTATTTTCTTGGTCAGGCTATACAAATGGTGTGCAGAGTCGACAACAAAAGTTTCTGCGTCTGCACAGCGCGCAGCGTCTTATTAATACAGATAACAGATCTACTTAAGTGGGTCACCGTTACTACACTGATCCTGCATAATCCACTGTGCAATAGCTCTGAGATGTTAAATGAACCGTGCCCTCTTGTTCTTGATCCTTTCGGATAGTCGTCGCATGTTTACTTTGTGCCAACTTTCCGAGGTACCATTTGTTTCTCCTGTTTGTTTTGGGCCTAGTTAATTAATGATATCATGATCTTAACCCTCGCGAAGCCTATTGTGTCTCTACATTAGAATATACTAAACTTTCTATAAATTAGCTTGAGCTTTTAGGAAAGGGTAAGTTAAATTGAATTAAATTAAAGGTAAGGCTTATAAAGTCTACTTAAGATTTAAGAATTACGGGCATTCTGAAAATAAAAGTTTGTGTTATAAGTAGGATTTTTGCTCTTTTAAGGTATAGTCATAATAGATTTACGCGTATAGATCTTACTAATCTATGACACACAATAAAAAACCTATGACAGGTTAATACCAAAAATAAAGTTTAATATTTAAATGGTTTACTTAGAAATTAAAAGTTTCGATAGACAGACAAAGAAATTAACAACAAAGTAAAAGTAATAAGGGTTCCTTTTATTTCTTTTGAGCAACAAAACCCCAAAAATTACGAAAGTGTTAAAAAAAACATTTAGTTCAATCACTCAGCGAATTGCCATCCACTGCTGAACATAGGCCTCCCCCAGAGAGCGCCAACCATACCGGTCCTGTGCAATCTGCATCCAACTCACATAAGCCATCATCTTCAAGTCGTCAGTCCATCGTGCCTCAGGGCGTCCTTCGTTTACCTACGTGGCCTTTAGTTACACCTAATCAATTACAAAAGCCTGTAGTTACTATTTTACATGCGAAATAACTAACGGACTATGGTCAGCCCTGATACAGAGTAATTCTGCCAAAACCTCCTTAAGTATAAAGTGATCTATTGCGCCCCTCTCGGTTGGACAGTTAAGTATTTATTATGTCTAGAAAATAGCTAACCAGAAGTTTCTAGTTTGCAAGATTGTCATTCCAATTACCCAGATTGCCCAGCAATGATATACTGGGCTACTTAGTTGTGCCTGTAGTTGAAAATGAAGCAAACAAGAAATATTAAGCAATATTTCTTGGGCAAGTGTTTACTTACTTAATATTCCTGAGGTATATTAAATTTTTTGATTATACTTTTATTTACACAAAGGTGTTTTCTTTTTATGTTTTTAAAATTATCCTTTAAGGCTAAAAATTATTTTAGCAGAATTAAAATGTTAGCTTGCATACATTGCAATACATATTTTATCCCTCGATGAAAATTTGTAGGTATGCCATGAGCAATATTTACAATTATATTATTGTTAGTCAATGAAATAAAAGTAGTAGTCAATGTTTTATTTAAAACTAAACAAACCAAGTAGTTAGTTAAAATAAGGTAGCCCCACGCACGATAATGTTGTATACTTACCGTGCCCCACGTTGGGCGCCAGACCGAGCGGAACGCAGTACGTAGTCGCCTCGACGCGTTTATTATTATTGTGTTTTTTTATCCCACTCTGTTATATTGCCTCGTCCCTTTCGCTGCGTGGAGCTCGACAGCTCTCTGAATAGGTTTGTTTTCTTCCACTTTTCGGGTGTCTTTCAAGGAACCAGCGGACCTTGAAGGAAATTTTCCGCAATGCACTGTGATCTCTTTGTGAAACTATAAAGCCATTTGAATTTTGAGAGAAGCGTTCTTTCAAATTGTTTGAAAGCGTGCGGAGGTTTTATTTGCAGAGAGAGATAGTATTTTCCTTTCCTTATTTACTCATGTTATATTAGGTATCGTCTCTGACGGCTACAATATAACATTTCTCTCTTTGGCATGTCATAAACGTTTACCTTTTCTTAGGAAAACGTATTTCGCAAACAATGCTACGAGAACTTGGCAGCCTTCTAATTGAAATACGTAGAAATTAATATTATTTCAAACATGACTGATACTTTGTGATACGATCGTATCTTGTAAAATTTTATTTATACTAGGTACTTATAACAATTTCTATATGTCACATATAACTTCTTTCAATCAAAAGTTTCTAAAATCGCTAAGATATAATTTAATTGAATTCAAAGTTCTAACGGACAGATGATATCGTGATAAGGAGTTTGTTTAAAGGAAAAAACAAGCTCTACTGAATAGCTTGAAATCAAAGACCTAATATGTACTATCGAGGTCACTCGCGCGTGATCACCCTTAAGGCTAAAATCCTGTGCAGTATTTTCACGTTTACAAGCTCCTAAGAAGTCACGATGCGCGTGCACGGTATATTTTTCCAAAAGTGATCACGCGCGGGAGACCTCGATCGTACATATATGTGTTTATAATATCTTTGCTTGAAATACGCTAACATTAGGTAAAAAGTCATTAATACATGAAAAAGAAAAAGATCTTTGGATTATTTCAATTTTTGTTCTTATATTATGCACTGCCTTTTATCGTGTTCAAATTTTTTCATACTTTCCTATATCTTAAGGTTGACTGGAAAAGATCGTTGTTAACGATAAGTCAGCGTGTATTGTACAGCTATAAATGTTTGTTTTCCATTTTATGGTTTCACATTTATTTAAAGACGAATAAAAAAAAACCACTTAAAGAGTTTTTTTAGGTTAATTATATCGTATCTAAAGGCTCTCTAAGTACTTTCAGCACATGTACACGAGTACAACACGACGGAAGGGCACCTGACAACACTGGAAAAAAAAAACATTCCAAACAAAACTCTTAATGTGGCACAATCATAACTTCTAGCACGTTTCGCCCAAAAATAAACGGACACAATCTTTCACGTCGTAAACCGTTTCGCCAGCACCTGTACTCCGTATCATTTGCTCGTGCACAATGTTTCGTCCACCGTCATAAAGCTGCCAGAATTGCTCCTGATAACGCTAAAAGCGTTTTTTGAGCTGCGTCGAGATGCTATGCTATATTTTCCTAATTGTCGAGAGAAGGCAATTACGCTCCTAACGACCGCAGCGAGCAACCGTGAGGAATTTATATTAAATACCTCCGTCGTATGGGATTATGTGCTGTCAGATCATTAGGATGGGTTGTGGTTTACAATTTTTCATAAGAATTAATTGTCCGTTCGTTTATTTTTGGGGTGAAACATTATAAAATAATAAATAAAAACATATATATTAAGTTATGTGGTTAAAATATCTTTAAAACATGAAAAATACATTCGTGTACAGTCTAAAGCACGTCAGACTATACACTTTGGACTTTTTACCACTCTTATGTCGGGGGCATAAGTGCTATTATCGAACTGCAAGTGTTTATCTTGATATGCCGTTGACCGTACATACTATCTGGCATGGACTTACTAAAGTTAAAAATAAAATCAAAACTTCAAAGGTCAAATTGATAAATTTTTGTGGCTACGACATAATTATAAGCTAATTAATTATCCCAAATAACTCTTACTATCGATCATCATCATCCCAGCGTATTCCCGATTGCATCCAGTTTGGAGCTCAGGGTCCGCTTCGACTATGATCCTAGATTTGACAAGCCTGGTTATTACAATGGAGCGATTGCCATCTGACCTCCGTAACCCTTACAAGGGAAACCAGACCTACTTGGAACATAGTCGGGACCAACGGCTTAACGTGCCTTCCGAAGCACGGAATCATCATTCTTTTCAGACATTCAGGTGATTCAAGCCTGCAATGTCCTAACCAAACTGGAAACAATCACACAAAGTGATGTTCCCCGCGGGATTCGAACCCACGACCTCCGGGTTTTAGAGCCCAATGCTCTAACCACTGTACCACGGAGGCAGTCGAAATAACTCTTACTATCGATATCTGTCGAAATGTATATGAAGTCGACTGGTCGTTAGATTAGCCACATTGTGATGTTAATAAATAAAATGATTGTTGATGTGGTACCGGCATGACACAATGAGGCCGATCCAACACATTTTGTTCCACAAAAGTATCCGGTATATTCGCTTATCTAGTTTTAAAAAAAATATTTCCCTTTATTTATACAGGAAATCCGTCGTGATTCAATAGCAAGTTTGAATGCAACTTCTGAAAGTGCAGCTAAGAGTCGCGTTAGCCGCTGCAACTCGCTCACGTTACCCGGCTTTGTTGTGAGATGTCATCTTTTCTTTGGAAATAATAAATTGTTGGGAAGTTCCAGTTACGACTAGAGTTGCAAAAAGGTCGATAGTTTCGCTGTTGTTAGTTGACCTAGATAACTAGTAACAATATCGATAGTGCTATCGATACTATCGATTATCTATCGATTATATTTTACTATCAATTTGACAACAAATTGACTAATGCTGTTGATCGAATCAACTATCGATAGTATCGATACTATCGCAACCAATATGATCGATAGAATTATTGCTATTGCACTCAATCAATGGTATTAGTTAATTATTGCTATCGATAATATGGAAACTATTGAAATGACATCAACTATCGATAGTTAAGCGTTTGGAGAAAAGATGTGCAATTAATTGTCCAGGATAAAGGTTGGCGTCAGTTAACTCGCGCAGGGAAGCGGGGACGGGACGCAAAACTTTCCTTTTAGTTTATACTCGTATTAGATTTTTTTTTAAATTACCTTTGGAAGCGCTTCGATGGTCTAGTGGTTTAAGTACCGGGCCGAGACTCGGGGTCCTGGGTTAAATTCCCGGGACGAGCTTATAGTATCGGTTTTTTCGGACACTGCTCTAATAACTGCACTGCTGATAATTTGGTTTGATAAATTGTATCCTTGGAAGTGAAATAATATGTTTTAGATTTGAACTAAAACGTCTCGATAAATGAAGCTTCAAATCAGCAGAACACTAGATTCATACAGCGTTACAAACAAATACCATTGAAAACAGGTCAGCAATGCGGTAGCGACAGAACCCATTGTGGCTTGCATTTAAATTGTCAAGAGAACAGATGGAAAAACCTAACGTTCAACATTAGCATCCTAAGTGCCTGGTGTCAACTCGTAGAATACCGCCCTACCCTAGCCTCCCTAGATTACGATAATGAGGGTAAGGTAATGTCTCTTACCCAACATGGCCTTACCCTCGCTAAGTTTTCTCCTATTTTACCATTATCAGCGCCCAAGGGAGCCTCCCGTAATGTCATTTGAGAGCCGCCAATAAAGATTACTGGGTAATGGGTGGAAGCCTACTAAGATAAGGTTATGACCTCCTGTGTAGAATTTTGAAATTATTAAATTCATTAATGATACAACACAAAGATAAGTACATCCACGCCAGTTCAGGTTTAATTTTTAATTGGATCGTAACAAATATAACAACGGAGCTAAAAATTATGAAGGGAATATTTAACAGGCAGTTAAAATCCAAATCCAAATCCAAATGACGAGCCATTTGGTGTAATGGTCGAGAAGTCGGCTATTACACCAGAGGTCGCGGGTTCGATCCCCGCACGGTACAAACATTTGTGTGCATGAACATGTCTGTTTGTATCGGTCTGGGTGTTTCTATGTATAATATGTATGTATTTACAAAAGAAAAGTATATAAGTAATGTTTATCCGTTGTCTGGCATCCATAGCACAAGCTAATGCTTAGTTTGGGGCTAGATGGCGCTGTGTGAATAATGTCCAAGAAATATTTATTTATTTATTTATTTATTTAAATCCATCTTCCGCCAAAATCTTTTTCCCTGCAAAATTTCTACCATATTCCGGTTATGATTCCAGCAAAATCTCGGAAGCTGGAAGATCGATGAGCTTCGTTAAACCACTCGACGTGATTAGAGGACAAAAAGACGTTGACATGTCCAAACATCAGAGGCAACATTCAATAACACATTCCATCTCTGCGGAGCATGTAGGTCAGTCGGGACGTCCGCTAACTAGCGGCGGAGAATAGACGGGAAGTGGGTGATGGTGCAAGGGAGGAGATGCAGCGATCGGCAAAATATTCAGAAATATATCAATAACTTTTGTATTCTATCAGATATGTTCCTGCTATTAATTAAGGCATGTGAATTACCACATTAGCTAAAATAAATGTAATCAGTAAATTACCCTTTACTTGTGTAATGGTTTCAAAAGTGTTAATTTTAAATCTTAATTGTAAATGTAATTTAGCACAACTATTGGCACCGCCTGTCCGCCCCAGAAAATTATTAATACGTGTACCTTACATGTCAATTTATCATATTTTCGACACATTGCTATTGGAACCTCTTTTAATTTTTTTCTACTCAATCCTCTACCATAATTTTTTTTGTAATGCTTGCATTATTAGCTGAGATCTTAAAATATTGTGATATGACACCGATTATAAAGTCGAAATATATAATACGATTGAATTGACGATGCGTTAATGAATGAATACGATGAATTAACTGAGAACTGAAAAAAATATAGATGTATTTAACATTAAATCTTATGACTTAGACCAATTTTGTAGTTACATACACGTAACAGAACGCCTGACCCAACAAAGCCGCTGTTATAATCTGACCTGCCCGACCGCTCAGCAGGGATAGAAAAAACCACGTTCCCGACGGAACCGAGGGGTCAGGGTGGCCTGGTCACGTGGCACCTCGCTGGGACCAATCGAACGACACTCGAATCGTTTTAATTTGATCTCGTTTGTGATTTAAATTGGATCCAAGACTTAGGCAGGTTGCGCACCGACTGTTAACGAGTTTGTAGTTGTGGGATTGTTGTTTCTACGAATTATATTACTAGTATAGGATGGTAGTTATGTAGTAACTATTTAGTAATCTGTGACGGTAGGAAGATGATTCTTAGAAATTGGACTGTAGTTGCGAATTGTCAGCTAGGATTATCGCATTGTTAGTTGCTGTGATAGCTATTAGAATATTTTTACTTTTAAAAATACCCCACATCCAAATAACACTGTCTCACACAGATTTTCTGTATATTATTAAGATCATGTGTGTGTATTTATAATAAAAAACAAAGATCATTCATAAATATTTTTAGTACTACTAGTGTGATGTAGTTATATTAACGACATTTTTTACACATTTCATTAGTTTAAATGTTCTATTACAGAAATGCAAAGTAGATACAGTGGTAAATAATAAATATTAGCGAGCTTATTCATGATCCTTTGTTATTTATTCCAAAATTGTTTTGTTCCTACAAAGTGTGATATTTGATACGCAACAAAAGTTGAAAGACAATCCAAAACATCTACAAGCCCGCATGGACTCTGAGCCGCCTCTTATATTTAACTAAAGCTAAATCTGCATCTGTCTTTGCCGCAATCTCTTTGTGTTTTAAAACGTTAAGCTCATTTATTTTTTTATTAAATTATTTCACCATAATATGATACATTATTTGTTAAAAGCTTCAAAGGAAATGACCGTATCCGCCATTTATCATCATCAACACTAATAGGTACGTGCCTGATTGCCAACTGTAGTTACATAAAAAGGCACCTATTTTAATTTGACCACAGATGATAGACAACTAACACATCGCTGCGGGCAGGTATCTGCAATATCTTTGCTCTATCTACTCAAATGTGTTGAAACTTCAAAGGCAGAGACGATTGTATTAAAAATTTCAATTTGTATTTCATCGATAACCCAAACTCACTCGAAGTATTTTAAGTCGTCACTTACCTATTCAACGTAATTTACCTTTCCAGTTGACTTAATAAGACAGCTCAACGTTACCGATACCTAGTTTGCATAAAGGCCTATCCTAAACCCGAGAGGCGACATGTGATCGACTCGAGGGCACCACACAATGGCCTGTGATGTCGTGAGCACATTATCCTCTTAATATTCCCTTAGCGCCTCGGATTTCCATTAAACTTTGTACATTTTAAGCAGTCTCCTTTCGCGCTCACTTCAAAATTCATCGCATATTTAAAGGTTACAAAGAGCTTTGTTTAACTTCCAAGCCGCTTGACGGGGCGGCCGCATTGAAAATCGAGTTTCAGTTATAAGTAAAGACAACAAAAGAAATTATAAGTTGTGTCGCACGTGGCACGAACACTGCAAAGAATACTCGCAGCTGGTTAGGGAGGAAGATCTTCCACTATTATAGTGGCCAATGTATCTCATTCAACTGCCTTGAATCTGGTTTGTGGCTTGTACGTACAGTGTTACAAGGAATAACTGAAGCTTTAATAGCTCTAGCTGTGTTCTGTAGACAAATATTCGGAAACCAGTACTTTTTAGTACCCATGAAGATCGGAAGAGCTTAGGCCCCTGCCTTGAATTTCGCTGAAGCGGGGCGGGAGCGGGAAAGTAAGCGCACGCAGGGGCGCACTACGGTCACCGCTTGACGCGGGCCGACAAAGGATTCCATACAAAATATCTCGCCGTTGCCGCTCCCGCTTCCGCTCCCGCCCCGCTTCCACGAGATTTGAGGCAGGGTCCTCTATACGGTAGCACATTGAAAGATGCTTAATCTTTAAGTTTGCCTCAATTATTTGACGTAGTGGCCATTTAACACGAAGGCGTAATAAGTTCGTTGGTTTGAAGCCCATTCTAACTTCGATTTATTAATAAGACTATTTCAGAGCCCAGTTTAGAGCTGCTAGCGAGTTAGCAACTACCCCCAAGAGTAAATTATTACTTAGAATGCTCTCACAGTGTTTTCCAGGAATGTAAATGTGGAAGCCAGTTTACTTGAAAGTTGTTGTTGGCCAGGACGAGAACTCATGGTAATAACATATGCCCCGCGGTTTATGTATCGTATTGTATGTACAATGTAACTGTTTAATGAATAAAAATAAAATTAAGCCAATAAAACAATGATCAACTCTTGGGTCTTTATGTTAAGTACCGGGCCGTGATCCCGGGGGACAATCACAACAAGAGTTTGTGGTCACAAATCTCATTTCACGAACGTGGTGTAGCATTGTGACAATGACTTAAATTCAATGAAGAAAGCCTTTTTCCTTCAGTGAAACATCAGATAGGCGGATATATAATAAAACAATGTATTTTCTTTTGAAATGTATAAAAAATCTCTTTTTGTTGTCTTGAATAAAATAATAATAGAGAGGAACGTACGCCAGGCAATTATAAATTGCTTATTCCCTCGAAGTAGAGAAAGGAAATCAATTTTATTTTACGATCGAGCGTGTGCGAGAATTTGCCCGGAGTCTGGAAACAATCCTAATCAACATATTTTCTCCATGAATTATCACAGTTGGCGATCAAACACTGTTCAAATGATTTAATTCTCACTCTTTCAATGTTCCATACAACTTTTACACAGACGTAAAAAAGAAATTTTGCTTCTATTTTTACGACTGTTTTTTGCGTCTACAGGTCTGTGGCGTTCTATTATTTGATCAGCAAACATCTTGTAGAACCAGTTCTGGCGCTTACCTACGATCTACAGATTATGAATGAGTGATAGTATCCTGCATCGCACAAGCAAAGTAATCGTCGTCTAACCTTTTATTTCCAGAGTGCGCGCCGAAATTCCGAACATCTCGACAACAACCGTGTCTGTACGGCTGTAACTTTCAAACCACACAAAGCCTAAATTAACATACACAAGTTATATTAAAATTCCTTTATTTAATGTAAATCCTAGATAGAAAGTACTTATGTACTGAGCCCCTAAATCAATAGGCTTATCTTTGAAGACGGCATTGTGCGAACTCGTGCGGCAAATTGCTTGTGTGTTTTCACGATGTGATAATCTGCTCTGTTATTACGTAGGGATATTGTTTTTCGTTGGCTTACGAATAATTTATTCTTTAGATACTGGCAAAAACAATTAAGGCTAGATGAAACAAGCCGGGCTCACGCGAACACTGCGCCATAATAGTTATATTTTCATTTTTTTTTTAAATGTTGTTCTCAAAGTATTTATGCAGCAACTTCTATTATAACTTTATTATCTTTTTGTTTATTTTGTTTATTCTTCTAAAAACCTCAACGTCAATGGCCCGTTGAGACGAAGTTCCAAAAGATACTAAAATATAGTCTTTATACTATGGCAGCTTTGCAATAAAATATAAAGACAACAAACTAACAATAAACTTAATTTGCAGAGGGGCCGAACCTTTCCACATCCACAAATACTTGACATTGACACTGCCTAGGTCTTGATGTTGAGCAAATCTCTGTTTTTAGTTACCTATAACATAGCTAATTTAACTATGTAGGTGACTACCAACCAGCATACGTAAACGTAGCGATGAAGCCATAATTTGAACAGTAAAATACATTTTCAATTTATGTTACCTCACCTTACAGGAGATATT
This sequence comes from Mecyna flavalis, assembly GCA_949319885.1. NCBI lineage: Eukaryota > Metazoa > Arthropoda > Insecta > Lepidoptera > Crambidae > Mecyna > Mecyna flavalis. Next base: position 18,984,376 of record OX439426.1, read on the forward strand.
TCTCCAACGACATTGCTCTAGATATTCCCAAGGCTGAAATGACTATTAATTGCTAGAAATTAATCACTGAAGGAAGGTGGCTACCTTCCGGCAATAATTGCTGTTTGGAGACCAATTTGGGATTCATGCTACAGTACACTAAACAGTAACCTTATGTTGCTACATAAGTTAATCTCTCACTAGAACTAAAGTTGTTGCGTACTGTACGGTTTGAGAGAAACTTTCTCCTGTTTCCGCTTAAGCTGTGGAATGAACTCCCTGCCTAGGTTTTCTCAAGAGACTACAGCATGGAGATCTTTAAGAAGCACAACTCGGATTTAAACTTATATTTTTATGACATGAGTGCGAAATTATTATTTTTTACTTTTGTGTGTGATAAAAATGTCTTTGATATCCAAGTTACAATAATAGTTTTTACTAAGTTGATAAAGAAAAACTATTTAAATTTAAAGTTTAACTTTAGCGAGACACAAAAAACAATTCGAAACAATTTTTAGTGTTGTGATTGAATTTTTCGTGGAAATCGGGTACTTTAATTGAAGTGAAGACTTCGTTATCTTGATATCGAAATTTTTGAGGTTATTTATCTTATCTAAAAAAGTTTGAGTCCTCCTTATTGTTAAAGCTCTTCACTCAATCGTTGGTATGCCCTAAAAAGCTTTATAAATTCTCCTAATTATTCCTCGAAGTCGACATTTTGGCTGTTCTTCGTTTTTCTCATTTCTGGCCCTGCAAGTATGACGATTGATAGTAGTATTAATCCACCTGGCTTCCTCAGGCAATTATCGGTCTAGAGGGATCTCCCGCTACAAGACGTATGGCCACGCCCCTGTCAACCTCGATCGCCTTAATGGCGTAATTAATTCATCTTGGGAATCCATTTAATCCAGTGGAAATGGGACGTTGTCTGGTAAAAAAATTGCAGAGATAGCGTGAGGGAATTTTTCATCCTGGCTGTTTAAAGCTTTAGACAATTGACGATACGTTTACGACGTTACAGTTAGACTACTGTTAGTCACTGTACTATGTACATTGTAGATGGTAGCTGTTTGGACTTATAAAGAATAGTTCTAATAGATAAGAAGAAATAAAAAAACAATGACTGTTTATTAAGACTCTCACTTTTCTGTGGTGCATCATTTGCAATATACCTACTATGGTATCTTACAAATGCTTTTCAGAGCTTTTCAGAGTTGTGAACTAATGAAGTGTTGATGATGTCATGAGTATGTTCGCAAAACTTCTCTGTCAACAATATCTAAGATTTCTAAACATTTTAGAATTAAAGGCCTACGCCCTAAATTCCTCTATAACTTTGGTTACAGTCCATGAGCTAAGCTAAGTTTAGTTTTTGATACTTGTGTAGTGACAGTTTACAAAAATAGCGTCAGCTAGGTATGCGAGCTAAGTTAAACTTTATTTGGCGAAGAAGAATAAAAATACTATAACCGCAGGCTAGTGAGACCTAGGGCCGCGTGGGACTGGGGGCTAAAGGCGTTATCCGCCACCCATTACCCACTAAACTCCCTTGGTTTTTTTTCCCTTCCCACCCGAAAGGACAAGGCGCTTGTCTTACATTACTGCCATACTTATATATACTTTCATACTTGCCTATGTGCTCCTACATAGCTCGGAGTGATTTGTGTAAAATTATAATATTTTCCGTATCCATTCCGTTTCCCCTGCATCGCGATGTTAATTAAACATACACATGCTAATTATATTATCATGTTTCCTTTCCGTGTTTTAATGTTATGTCTGCAATAAAAACATAGCACTGCCTTGCATTTCTTATCCTACGCATCTCTCACATTAAAATACATGAAGTCAAGTTATCTTTACCTATAATGGGTAACCAACATTTAACTATGCTAATAAAATAAAATTAATCATTTCCGCGCGGCTTCAACCCCAGAAATGAAATATTTTTATACTTAAGTATATGTTCTGACATGAAAATAGAACAATAAAATCGGAACTGAGAAATAACCGAACATTTATACAAAAAAAAATTGACGTTTATCCGTTGTCTGCACGTTATGCTGGGGCTAGATGACGCTGTGTGTAATTTAATAAAGTAGATGATATTTATTTATTTATACAACGAAGATTTTTAGCTCGGATATTTGAAGCCTTGTTACCTACTGGGGAATTGGCACGAAAAGCTCGCCTGAAATTCAGGGGACCTTTTTCAGGGCCTGAATGATACCCGGAGCGTCCTACACAAATATTTGCGTCTGGCAGCCTTAAAAAAGACATTGACGACGATGTAATTTTACAAGATAGTTTTATCAGGGTTTTGTTTTTTTATTACAAATATAATTTACTTTCGTTTAGTTTAAAAATTAATTTTTTGTTCATTTCTACAAAAATTTTCAAATATCAGTTTCTTAATTTTGAGATTGTTTAGTTAATTTTGGGTTACAAAAAAAGGGGTAATCGCGTCTTATCCCGGTATCCGTCCTTAGTCGCAACGGATACCGATCGAAAGGGGATTTTCAAATACACTTTATTTAAAACTTCGAAAATGGTAGAAACATATAAAATTAATTTTAGAAACGAATTCTTGTACATTTCAACAGTGATAAAGAAGGTTTTTGAAATATTGGCGCACAATTTTTAATGGTTTGACTCTGTACATGATGAAATACATTGTAGCATTGACCTCGCAAGTTAGCGGGGGCTTCGTCGTTTGACCCCGGTCCCGAATAATGTCCCATAATAAATATCAGCTGGCCTCACCAGGCCACCTGAAAACGTGTTTTCGTTAAAGGATTTGTAATCCTTCAACAAAAACACATGTTTCCAGAACAACTATTAAAACACAGCTTAAGCCGAAATAAAACAAGCAGGAAACATTATACCCGCATACCCGGTTAAAGCGTAATAAAGCCGGGAAATACGGTCAGGTCAGTGTGGAGGCGCATTATCCCGGAACAATAAATAATATTTCTCATTACCTCCCCCCTCCCGAGCGAGCGGGATCCGGATAATCCGGAATGGCTGAACACCGAAAATTCGAATGAAACACACGGATGAGCAGAAAAAATGCACAGAATCCGGATTTAAACTGCGCGCTTTACGGTTGCTCGATTGCCGGAACAATATTATTATGTCGAGAGTTGCAACTTGCAGATACATTTTCGGGAAATGAAATGATCCAGTGGAAAAAAGAATTAGCGGGGTACCGCTTTGGGCTGATCAATAGCCACAAGACTGGCACCGGCTCGTCCCAATCGGGTGTGAAGGGGAAACCGGAGAAGTTTAGTGGGTAGTGGACGCTTCAGTCAGTCCCACACACGGCCGCAGGTGTAGCTAGCCTGCGATTATGGTGCATAAACGCATTCTCCTCCGAAAAAAAGCGGTGTACCGCTTTCATCAACGATCTTACGAGTTGGAGCTGACTAATTCTTAACATAGACTGTTGAGAATGAGTTCGAGCTATGTTGATGTTTACCACCAAACCGCATTGAGTAATCGTTGTGAGTAATCTTGATATCTGAATATTTATTTAATCTTTCAAGCCCCGGATTACCAGACACAATAGAAAATCTATTGTTACGCGGCACCCGAGTGCCGGTTCGGGATTGAGTGGTTAATATCCAAGATGGCCAGTTTCACCACTGAAAAAGAAGTTAATAATAATAAAGGATTATTTATCTGTCAGATTACAATGACGCTGTCTTCATTTTAGAAAATGGATTTAAGGCGGGCATTTAAGGTGAACCCATTAGGTAGTTAGGTAATACCATTTTTTTATTTATCTTTGAGAAATCCAACAGCTCTACATTAAAATTACAAAATGAAAAGTTCATTACATCAGGTATAGTGTTGCTCTAATGGTGTTGTTGATAAGTTGGTAACGGGATTTTTAGCACATATTAAAATGTAATTTCTTTATATTACTATAATATTAGTATCTTAAGAAACTGACATCTGCCGGCGTAAAACGGAACCAGCTTCCATGTTGTGAAAATCGCAAGCCTTGCCAAACCTGTAAAGCCTCCGTGTCCTACCTCCATCTGTCGGAGGCTTTCGAGAACCGCCCGCGCTCCCGGTCCCTCCCCGACCCCTCCCGGAGGGTATCGATCCCGCACTACAACTTACGCTAACCGCGGCAACCACTGCCACAGCTTCGAATAAAAATTATAAATAATTCAACCGCAATCAGGCCTAATTCCATCAAAACGCGAGTTTACTTAACCGAAGTGTAAGGTGAGTGACCGACACATTCCAATACACACTGCCCATTCATGGTGACGTTTATGAAAAAAAAAGTGATTTATGATCTTTTCACGTATTTGCGACTTGCTTTTGTTTATTTTTGAGACAAAAGATTATCTTGATTTAGTCGGATTGAGTATTTTTTTTCCTCGAAGACAGATATCTTTTGCGATACGTGTCAGCTGTGCCTTTATTTGTGAGTTGCCATTCACAGTCGGTGAATTTTCTAGAAATAGGTCAGATGGTCCCATGACCTGTTAATGGTTTGATGACGTGTTACGCTATCTACTGCTAATATTATGTTGTGTGATTTCGATCTACAGGGCGTTGCTTACTAGTTTTTACGACACATCAAGTTTGTGAAACGTTTGACGTTACGTGTGGTGTGCCTTTTAACACATATTTTTTAGGGATTAATTTTTAATTATTTTGTAGACACACCTAGATTTTTAGTGTGCCTAAATCGTACCATGTCGATAATTAAATGCCTTTTCTGTACTTAACTAAAAGCTTAAGACGACCCCTTGTGAAGTATCTTTCAAAAGAATGCCCACTATACGTATGATAAGGTTATGACTAATGAAGTTGAACCAACGAGTTTGAACTTTCTTTTTAGTATGGGGCCGTCCATTAATCACGTGAGGTCGTTTTTCTCATTTTTTGACCCCCCCCTCCCCCCTGGTGATATTTGGTGAGGTTTGGGACCACCCCCTCCTCCCCCCCTCTGGATCACGTGTATTTTTTTGGAAGTCTATGTAAAGGCTATTTTTGACTGGAAAAAAATATTAAAAAAATGGCGTTTTGATTCGAAAAACATTTATATGTATTTGTAATAAAATTAATGAATAATTAATTAATGTTAAATAAAATAAATAAAATTAATACACGTGATGTCTAACGAGACCCCCCCTCCCCCCTCGTGATGTTTCGTGATGTTTTCCGTACCCCCTCCCCCCCCTTTTGAGCCTCACGTAATTAATGGACGGCCCCTATATCTTTTTATAATTTACATAATAATTCTGAAAAAATGTCGTTTTTCCGTCAACCGCCTCAGGCTTCGCTCGGCAGAAAATTATCAAATTATCATTATAAAAATCTTCATTCATTTTCGTTTTTATTACATCGATTAAAATATTATTATGTAACATATCCACGTTGTTTTTTCCAGGACGGCGCCGCCTTCTCGACGTCGACAGAAGACGCCGCGCGCGCGCAGAACGACGGCCTGTCCCCGGACAACGTGTACATCGACGATGACGGGTCGGGGCTAGCCCCCGACGAGAGCTCCGGGTCCGGCTGGGGCCCCGGACCAGGGCCCGACGACGAAGACGCCAGGGGCGGCTCAGGTGACGCCCCCGACGGCGACACCGATGACGAAGACTATGTGCGGTCCACCACCACCGCTGCCCCCTCCACCGAACCGGCGCCGGTGCCCTTCGTTCCCCTCGAACCCGACACCTCCCCGGACGCGAGCTTCGAACTCGGGAACAAGTTCCAAGTTCAGTTCCCGACGGAAAGCCCGACCGACCCGCCATTACCGGCTAACTTCGATATAATTATTCGTGAGTAGTGGCTGGAGCATGCCAGTTTATTTTGCTGTATTTTTAGTTTGTTTGAGCGAGATTTCAACTGTACGCTTGTACCTAATGTATGTACGTGGTACATATGCGTCTATACCTAAAACTAATTTTAAATATGCGTTCATTTTCAAAATATGTACAAAAACTATCAAAATATACAATATTTTGTGTTCTACGATACCGGAGTATCAACTTTATAACATACAAGTACCTACATTTTAAAATGTATTTTCAGTACTTACACAACAATATCAAAATATTGTTATAAATAAATGTTTATATTATGATGTGTATATTCTGGAGTTAGGAGTTATCAATTACTGATAATAACTATGTATACATACGTACATACTTACTTAACATTTTACAAAATATGTTAAACAAACGCAAGTAAATCCTCAAAAACCTAACCAAGTCAAACCTGTAAATAAATGTATCATATAAATATATCATAAAATTTGATATAAGGCGAATATAAGTTGAACTCTCGCTCCTTTATTAAGAACCATTATTTTTTAGTTAATTTATTTATCCTTAAGTGTGTCATAATTTTAGAATTCCAAATTGGGAGGAACATAATTATAAGTGTGTCATAATTTTACCTTTTAATCGTGAGGGACATATTACTCATATTAGTTTTAAAATTGTCTAAACAATGCCGTTGTAATAACCACAGAATTAGCACATTCTGATAACAATGGGATGACATACTAGCACTTCGCAGCCTTGAATTAACATTTTTCTCATTATCTTTGTATTAACGGCATTAATATTGTTAGTACACGCCAGTTTCCTCCTAAACGAAGGGAGCAGCAGTTGTTTGTTTAAATAAATCTGTGTAATTAAACTAGAAACTCTAAATTGTAAACTTTTGGATTCTAACTGTACCGCTATCGAGGACGTTTGGTGAGTATTTGAAGTGTGGCTATCAAATCATTCGCGATCAAGGCAGTGTATTTAAATACTTTCTCTGCATGACTTCATTCGTCATCATCAATATCAACTAAGAGTTCTATCATCGTATTTTCTTCAGTATTCGCATGTGTTAGCCCTTTTCGTAATACCCCTAGAATTAGTTATATCATCTCATATTTGCCTAACATTCATGTTTAAAACGTTTGTATATCTCGTTGTTTTAGAATTCTTACATTTCATGTTTTTTTCTTTTTCGTCGTAATGCTGATCCTTTTCCATTCCAAGCCCAAAACGCGCAAAGTCTTCGCCATCTGTCTAAGGGTCTTATCTTCTAATCTACTTACCTTTTAATGTAATAACAACTTTCCTAATTTCGTCGTGGAAATTTACTTTTCGATTAGTAATCCAAGTTTTGCTTACTCTCTCTTCTAACTTAACATGACTAACATTCAAGTAACTTAACTTAGAAAAGTTAAGTTACTAACGAGACAGAGGTCTCAATGATTGGAATGACAATAACTTGAAATATTTAAATGGCTCTAAATGTAACTTTGTTGATTAAACTAAATTCCCGTCTCCGCGGAACAGGGCTAGTCTGTAGTCGAGTTTGAAAACTGTGTCGTGGGTTCGATTCCCACTTTGGGTCTGGTCTTTAGAGTTTGACTGCCTAGGCTACCCCACAAGTAAAATTTACCGTCATACCTCTGGCTTTGTTCCGATTTAATCAATGCCAGAGATGACTCGAATATAAGATGAGGAGTATTGCATATTGAGTCATGCTGGCTGCTTAAGTATCCGTCAGTGGAATACGCCGCAATGGCCGCTTACGATGAGGCCAGATAAAATAACATTATCTTCTCTATAGTACAACTTTAAACACTCAATCGGTTCTACTGTAATTAAGCCTAAGCGATTGATGTTGATATGAATTTAAAGGGAGTTTCTGATGTGGTGTCTTATGGTGTTTCAGCGCGTATATCGAAACCGAGCGAAGGGGCGCCTGACGCGGGAGGGGCGCGGGAGGACGTGGCCTCACGCCCCGAGACTGACATTAGCATCTCTGGTGACGACTTGAACCCTGAAGTCGTAAGTATACTATATATCTTTCTTTTTATAACACGACGGCGCTCAAACACGCCTGATGATACGTAACCGACGCCCATGGACGCTTGCAACACAAGAGGCTTTACTCGTGCGTCGTCGACCCTGTAATTTAAAGTGAAATCATAACGACCGCCTCCGTGGAACAGTGGCTAAGACGCTCGGGAACAAAAACACGGAGGTCGAGCGTTTGATTCCCGCTTTGGGTCTGGTTGGTGGTAGGGCTTTTTCAGAGTCCAGCTGGCTAGCTACCACCCCCACATATAAAATCTGCCGCCATAACAGCTCTGGCTGTGTTCCGGTAATATTAATGTGGGAGCCAGTACACTTGAAATCAGAGGCTCGAAGATCAGATGAGCCTACAGTTTGGCAGCACATTAAGCGACGCTACCAGGTGAAGCGTCGCTCAATGGAATAGACCGCATGAGTGGCCGCTTACCAGGCAGGTAGGCTGCGTGCATGTCTGCCAACTGACCTAGTATTAAAAAAAGTCTTAAACCCGCCTGATGATAAGTTACCATCGCATATGGACACAACACAAGAGGCTTTACTCGCGAGTCACTGTCCCTGTAATTTAAAGGGAAAACATAACGTTGGCAGCAAAAACAAAAGTATTTGTATATAGTTTTTAAAAATGTCTATCATAACCAAATTCAAACCATGTGCAATTATGTATTAACATTGTGTATTATTAAAAGACAGGAAACGACGATAACTGTAGCAAGTTATCGAAGGGAAACACAACCAAGTTACAAATTAGGTAACTACATAACTGCATTAAGCGTATTATACGCTTAATGCAGTTATGTAGCCTACCTACGTAAAAAATTAAACAATAATAATCTTTGGTCCATCCCGGCTTGGCATGGGTGCGCCTTTATTATTCACAGATAATGTAGAATGCTGAATGTAGCATCCTAATGATGAAAGGATAATATTTGAATGAGTGTATTTTTGTTACAAAGGAAAAAAAAATATCTTGGCTCTAACCATATTGGAAAGGGAAAACCGGGGGAGTTTAGTAGGTAAGAGACGCTTTAGTCTCGAGTCCCACACACGGCCGCAGGTCTGGCTAGCCTGCGGTTAGATATAGGTATGTAGTGCCTAAACACATTCTCCTCTGAAAAAAGCTATAACCAATCCGAATTCAAATTTTAATTAATTATTTAATTTTTTATAAATAATGTGAAGTATTTTATCTTGTCTCTTTATACCTAATTCAAAAATTCCTTGACAGTAATATAATATTTTGTTTGAATAAGCCTTGTCTTAGGTACGTACTACGTAGTGATGTGTATGGTCGTTGTTTCCAGGAGCACGAGCCAGCGGGATCGAACGTGAACTCGGAGTCGCGGCCGGCGGACAACGTGGTCTTCATCATGAACGCGAAGCCCGAGGACCGCGCCACCAGCTTCTTCGCGCAGCCCGGCATCCTCGCAGGTATACCACCACCACCGCTTTTTATATCTAACTATCATAGAGCATCACATATATTGATCTAAACAAAAGTCTAATGTTAATGTGGGAGCCAATAGACTTGAAATCAAAGGTTCGAAGATGACCCTACAGGTCGACAGCACATTGAGCTACGCTTCCTGATGAAGTGTCCCTCAATGGAATAGGCCGCAGTTACCGCTTACCATCCAGCTGCGAGTCTGTCTGCCAACTGATGTGGTATAGAAAAAACAACACCACCACCGCATTTTATAATAATCATTACACAGCGGCCTCAACAGTAGCTGAATATTTTTAACTTCTGAACGACTTACTATGGCAATAAAGCTTTGCGATAATTTCATATGCATGGCTACTTTTGCGGCCGACTGTACAACAAAAACATCGGTATTGGTACGCCTCGATGGTCTAGTGGTTTAAGTACTGGGTCGACATCTCGGGGTCCTGGGTTCGATTTTCGGGTCAAGTTAACTTACAACAACAACAAGTTAACAGCTTAAGTAAGAAGCTTGGTGATTAAGCCAGTATCTATAATTGTAACGATTATTTCAAGGATACTATTAGGTTTTATTTTTTAAACAGACATGTTCATGCACACAAATGTTTATACCGTGCGGGTATCGAACCCATCGAGCGTCTTCTTGGTGTCATAGCAGACTTCCCAACTGCTCTATGTGCTCTACCAAAAGCTCCATCGGGCCAGTCAAAATTCCGTTGTAATACATCACTACATAGTATAAAACAAAGTCGCTTTCTCTGTCCCTATGTCCCTTTGTATGCTTAAATCTTTGAAACTACGCAACGGATTTTAATGCGGTTTTTTTTAATAGATAGAATGATTCAAGAGGAAGGTTTATATGTATAATACATGAATAATATAGTAGAGAAACACTGATAATTTTAGACGTTTTTAATTTAAGGTCGTAAATAAACACATTTTTTTGCGCTTACATTGCAAACGCTGGCTGAACCCTACGAGATAGATCAAAATAATGTACTACGGTATTGTTCACCTTAAAACGGTTTACAAAAAAGTCCGCGATGGTATATGTCTATCTCTTAGGGATAACCCACAATAACCATTTTATCCTTTACTAATAAGAAAATAAGGGCATATTTACGAAAAAGCGATTTTTTGCAATACAGTGTTAATCCTTATCCAATTAAGTACCTCGAAAAAATTGTGCATGTAATATAGATCAATATGGCTCTTTACAGCATGCAATTTAAATGAATACTTTTGAAGCTATTACAGATTTAAAATGCAGGGACATAGCGGTTGCGGCGGTACCGACCGGCCGGGGGGCGCATGGATGATGGATGAACGTTTGTTACTCTTTCACGTAAAAAATACTGAATTGATTTTAATGAAACTTTACAATAATATAGCTTATACATCAGAATAACACATAGGCTACAATTTACAAGATATTCCCGCGGGATAACGTCCTATAGTTCACGCGGGCGAAGCCGCGGGCGGAAGGCTAGTCAAGTATAAAACATTAACCCACAAATTCTTTATTTCCAGCGGTGATCGGCGGCGCAGTAGTAGGCCTACTATGCGCGATCCTCGTAGTAATGTTCATAGTATATCGCATGCGCAAGAAGGACGAAGGTTCCTACGCGCTCGACGAGCCGAAGAGGAGCCCCGCAGCTGCGTCCTACGGGAAGGGCCACAACAACAGGGAGTTCTATGCGTGAGACGACTCAGAACAACCCATGCCACGTGTTTACTGAGCGCGCGAACTGACATACTAGAGAAAAGGGTAAATAATCTTCGGTTAAGGCATTCAGAACGCACGCATGGCCTCGTTCTGCCCATTGTACGTTAAATTTAAAAAAAAACCTTGTACCGGCGGGCACTAGGCCGACCGCGGGATAATTTATGACGACGCGACGCAGAGTTTAATATTTTAAAACTGGCTACTTTGGTATAAATCAACTCGTGGAATTACATTTAAAAAAGATAAAATATCCACAGAAAAACAATAAACGACCTAAATTTGAAAAAAGAACGCTCTACATTTCCCGCTGATATAAATTGTTAAAGAGTTCATTGTGCGGAGGTTTTAATCTTTGACAGACCTCAGGTCAATTAAAAATTACATTGACCTTACAAATGATTACGATCAAGTTGAGGGTGAAAGGTAGTTCTTTACACTACAAAAGAAAAGAAAAAATATAATTTATTAAATTGAGTAAACACCCTTAACCTTGAAATCCCAAGTATTAGTACATAAAGGTCTGAAATCACAGTGGGTGATATTAAACAAATAAACCTGGGCAGAACGGGGACAAAACACAACGGCTTAAAACATCTCGGTTTGAGAATAATTTTTAAGATTAGGTATTTATCAAATTTGTTGTAATTAAGCTGTTGATACAGTTAACAATTAATCCTTAATGAGAGGCGGTGCTGAGTCTGATAAATACAACAAAGTTTTTATTTTAATTTTAATTACACGTCATGTTGTATAATTAAAAAAACGAGATAAACAACATGGGCTCAGTTACATGACAAATGACAATTTTAATTGAATTGACAAAGTGTAATTGTTCTCTAATGAATTCGATAAATTATACGATCGGTCTCAAGAATTAATATTAAATATAAAACTGCGGTCGGTAATATTAAAATGATGATTTTTTTATCCGGTACAGTAGTACCGGGTTTGGCTTGTAATTGATTGAAAGCCAACACAAAATTCAGAAAGAATTATAATTTTCAAAGTAAAAGAATTTGCAAGTAAAAAAGGACAGTAAATTTAAAAAGCCGCATCTATAGTCCTGAGACTCACTTAAATTTAAGACAAATAAAGTTTTATATTTGATAAGGTATATTGCACTGCACGTAAAATAAAACCCTGAATAAAATATCTCAGAAAAACATTATTAATTTTTATTTGTTTTAAACCTCCATGTTCCGTCACCCGTCGTTTTTTCAAATGCATGAGTTCTGAATGTTTCAAGAAGATTATTTGATCTTTTTTCTATTATGACGGCTAAACTGATGGCGGAAAACCCCCACCATCAGCAAACGCGCCTTTTAATTTGACAGTTGCGTTCCGTTCCACGCAACGTCTGCACAGATTTTATATTACTTTTCTAACGTGGCTAAATTGTTCTGAAAGAAAACTTGTATTTGACCGGCAAAAAATATCATTTATTTTTATATTATTTGACAGATGTACGGATTGTACTGAAACAAGTATAAACCTGGTACAAAAAAAAATTCTAAACGAAGAGGTTGTTTCGAAAATTGAAACAGCAAACACATTATAAAATAAAATCCAGTAAATTATATCACTTCGCAGACCAATTTATTAGGTACCTAATGTGGTGTGTGATGATTGTGATTCATGAAATAATGACATGTATTGAATCAAATTGACTTCTTCATGTTTCGACCAATTGTGGTTTGGGTGTTATCGTATCATTAGTTTTGGTCACATTTGCTGCATGAAAGATCTTCATATATCTTGTAAAAATGATGTGCCATCTGCTTTGTAACTGTACATTGCTATACTTTCTCTTCGCCTAGACTATTTACCTATTAAATCTCAAGTGGTCTATGGACACGTCCATATCTATTATTTGACTATGTAATATAACTATATTAAAATATTTATACATATTTAGATCGTCTCTTTGATGTAGAATTTATACAAAAAAAATGTTACGAAATATTTGTCTTCAAAGATGTCAACGAAGAATTTCTTTTTAATAACGTGTTTTTAAATTAGGTGATATCATCATTTACATTAAAATTGTGTGTCTACTTTTATGTTCCTTTAGTCATATCGATGTCAATTTCTTGATTGGATTAGTATGCAAAATAAAATTATTTTGTTAGTTTTCATTGTCATTTCTTTTTCAATAATCTTATATTTTATTAATAACTTTGACTTTATTATGGACAACTATGTTGTCGTTTTTGGCTATGAATTGAATGAGGAATTGACATAATTTTATTCTTTAGAAAATTATATTTTGTTTATCCTTATAATTATTGTACGGCGGTTTGTAATGTTTTCTCTTTCTTTAGTAATAGTTGTAGTGATTTATATCTAGGTTGTGCAACGAAACATATGTTTATTCATTTCGCTTAATTGTCTCGTAACAATACTGTTTGTGCCATCTTCTATAAATAGTTATCTTTAAAAATATAAAATAAGCACTAATTTGCTACGTCATTATCATAATTCCGTATTTTTTTTAATATCCTTATTTCATTTATTTTTATTAATTGAAGTAATTTATCAAATAAACATAATATTTTAATCGCAAAAGTCCAGATGAATAATATTTGACATACGAGTTTGAAAGAATGCTATTTTTGCAAAATATAAATTGTTTTCTTAGCGAGAACGAATATAGGTACGGACACAATGTTTATATTAAATCACTTGCACAATTAAATCTCGTATGTCATAGCGTAAAACAATTATAATATCGCACCTTTGGTAGAACAAGGGCAGAACTGCACCTTTTGCGATTTTACAGGAGAGCCATTTTAAGATATTTTTTGTATTGAATGTGGCCTAGCTCTATCAATATCACACTAAAGTTATTCTCCTTTGCATGACATAAACTATATACTATATTCTTTGTAAGTGCGTGGTTTACAATAATTAAAAACCAGTAGTTTTTTTGTAAAAAAAAATTTTTCTAACATAGGTGTCCAATTGTGCCCTTGTTCCACCAATAAGTAAAATATTTTGTAAATGTGACCATATTTAAGCTTTAATTTGGCATCGTTTTTGACTAAAAACACCGTGTTTTTTGCGTAAATGTTGTATTTTTTTATACATTAAACATTTCACAGTAACTTTTTACAAAAAAAACATCAAAACTTAGTAATCAGTCGTCACATTTCGTCAAAAATCTGAAATCTTATGGTCATTAGAAAATATCTTTAGAATCGCTTAAAAATAGTATGATAAAAAATATTATTATAAGAGAACAATATCAAAATAAAAGAAACATAAACCTAACAAAAAACCTAACAGAAAAACTATTTTTTAATAAAATTTTAAACAATCCTTTAGTAACAAAGGTTTTACTTAAATTGGTATTATTCTTTCTTAAAACTGTTTGGAATCACACATAAAAATTGGTTTAAATAAGATACCAGTAAAAAACTTAAATTAACTTTACATATAAAAAATAATTTTAAGACCTAGGTCTTCCTAGGTATTCCTAGGAATAAAACAAATCTTGGACAGACAACGGCACAAATGTCTGAACGGCTTTGTCCTCCAAATTTTTATATCATAAACAGGGCATAAGTGTGACAAATGTGGCCTTGTCACTCCAGAAATCAAAAACATCAAAGGGCATATTTAACTTTACGGCGTTAGCGCTCCAAGTGACGACTACATCTCTCCCCGCCGATGCCACAAATGACCAATGAGACTTTGTCGCGCCAACAGAGTAAGAAAATGGCCCCAGAAAGACAACGCCGCTTGTGCGCTCTGGCGGTTTTTTGAAGGAATTAAACGTGTGTCTTTGTCCCTTCAGTTAGAAGGTGCATTTTAAAGCATTTCTGTATACTTAACTCATTTTGCCAATTTTTGACAGTTGTGCCCTTGTTCTACCAAAGGTGCGATATGTATTTATACATCTAGATGTATGTTAATGTATAATTACTGTGTAAAAATGTTTGGCGAGACAGATATATCGGATTGCATTAGAGTACATTAGATTAAATCGTTGGAAATTTACTCTTCCCTGGGATTTTTCTTTGTATAAACTGTTTCACAATCATACTGTTTTTACAAGGCAGTGTTAAGCTTATTTTATGGTAAGCACGGAATACGGCCTATTCTATTTACCCTTAATTAATATTGAGAGTAAATGATGTCATCTCAATGGGCTTCGTTGTTTAATTAATATAATATTTAGTAGGTATATGGCATATAAGCATGTTATAATTATTTGAAAAATTATTTCAAATATTTTAATTCGTATTTTTAATATAAATAAGGTATATTTAAGTTTATATTAAATAATATTATTATACACATGTATTTGTCATATGACGCACTTATCCGCGAGATACAGTAACCCGCGCATGTTATAAGTGGCATATTTCGTTTATTAATTTAAAATCCTATTTCGATATTTTGCTTTTCTATTTTGTATTAAAACACGCTAGTGTCGTAAGTTCTAATTTCCGCCCAGGAAAAATTTGAACTGTTGTCTGATTTACTCTATATTAATTTAATATATTAAATACTTACATATAAATAAATTGACACTTATTGCATAGCAGCATTGCTAATAAACAATCTTATCAATGGGTGTCACATCACCTCATGTTTGTAATATTATGAGTAGTTTTTTCTAATGACGATGTGCAAAAGAATTTCTTGGTAAATCAAATTGCAAAATAAATTCTTTGACTTTGACTTTCAGTTGTTTTTAAAGCAGTTAATTCAAAGAAAAATCCACAGAAGAGTACCAAATACATTCCTATCTGATCCACGATTAAATTGAGTTAGTCGTAGCGAGCGAAAGCTCCATAGTGTTAAGGTTGTACATTATAATTGTAAATCTCTTAGACTTTAACCTAATAACTTATACAGTGAAGTCTTGTAACCAAATATGTGTTGTTAGCAACTGATTGTTGATTGTTTTTCAGATTTGTTGTCCGCTCTTATCAACTTTTCATTTTATTACTCACATAAAATACATTGTGCTATCTGACTGATAATGTGTTGTAACAGTTTTATAATACCGTTTATAGAAAACATGCAATTAAAGCCGATAAAAGTTACTTCGTCTCAATTGTACCTACAATGTCATAATATGGATACGCATTGATTTTTAGGATTCACGTAGATATTAAAAAAATAAAAAAGCACTAGTAATTTCAATGTCAAGACATTCAACAATAGGTATGAAATAAAGTACATTGTACATGCATTTAATACTATTGCAGCTTAAAAAAAGGTCCATTTTTACTTTTTTAATTTATTCACAGAAGTTCTGCAATAAGTACTTTTTTTACAGTGAATCACTTGTTTTTATATTTAAAAATAAATTGTTAAGAAAAGATGCATTAATTTATTTGTGCACCCGATTCATAAGATTTCGAATAATATAAATAAGCCAACTGAAAATTAATATTTATTTGTTAATCATAATATAAGTGTATTATTCCTCGTGTATCCATGACAAAAGTAACCGATAACATTTAAGAGCTATGATTTCTAAATTAATAATTAAAATTTTCATTAATTTGATATTTACAGTAAATGTTGCTTTATTCTATACGTAAATTGTGCATTAACCGTTCAACGTTATTTGATTACAGACCATATAATAATATAAATATAAAGTTGTGACGACGTGTAAGTATAAATTATTTTCCATTTAGTGTAAATATCAAACTTCAAACGGTCCTTTAGTATAACTACATAACTAGGCACTAAACTGCTGCTGACGCTAAATTTTGTGACGGTGTATTTTGTCAGAATTACGCTCTATACCATATCGTATATATTAATTAAACAATTTTCTAATATAAAATGCGAGGAATTTGAACGCTCGATGATTTAATAGGTCAAAGAAAAATTTTCAATTTTGATTTCTCACACATAAAAGTCATAAATCAAGTGTGTACGATCGAAGTTTTTTTGGAAGTTTTATACTTTGACAATCAATATTCAATAAAGTGTTCTAAAAATAATATTAAAACATCAAAAAATAAATAACTTTTTTCTGACTACATCAGAAAGTAGGTTAGAATAACATGAAAGTGTCTATTAGGTAATTTTTGTTTTAATAAATAACAAATTCCTAACTTAAAAGCAATGGAGTTTCAATGACCTATATTCCCTGATTTATGATTTATAAAGAGATTTACCGTTTATTTCATTTTTATATAAAATAAATGTAATTCGTATAAAATGGCAGCAAGTTTTGCGTTCAAATTGTATGCATTTGGTTTAGAAAATTGTTTCGCAACTTCACCACCGGAATATTGTTATGAAACACATTTGAAATGACTAAAATGTTTCTCTCACGGTACATTTGTATCGTCTGGACAAGATGAGGACATTTTGTACTAACTTCGATTTAAGAATTAGGTTTAAGCATTATACATAATGAGTGTCCACCCTGTAAATAATGCTCCTTTACACTTAGATAAATATACAGGTCATTATGAACAAAATTCCGTGTTTTATTTAAATAGACATCCAAAATCTTCATCTACTTAAAATCCTTTTTTTTTTCGGAGAAAGAGAATGCGTTTATGCACCATAACCGCAGGCTAGCTAGACCTACGGCCGTGTGTGGGACTCGAGACTAAAACGTCCACTACCCACTACACTCCCCCGGTTTCTCCTTCACACCCAAATGGGACGAACTGGTTCCAGCCTTGTGGCTATTGACTACAATCATAAAATCTACTACCATAAAAAACGGAAAGTCAAAAATATATCCAGTTTGATAGTTTACTAAAAAAAGGAACTTTCCAATTATTTTATTGCTGATTTTTATTATTATTTAACAGTTAACACTTTTATTACTGAACTAGTTTAGACTGCGATTTCGCAAACTTGGTATATTATTTACTATAAATGGAAAAAAACATTTCCTAATAGACATAACAACAATTACGAGTTATTGTTAGTCTGCTTATTTTATTTTATTATTTTGAAAAGTTGTAATTTTATTAATACCCATGCACTTAGTTACATAAATATCCAACAAACATCGATCTATCTGTGCATTCAAAAAAACTAAGAAGACGAACAAATTAAAAGAGCTGGATACTTGGTAAGCAGTTATTTTTATAATCTCTGATCTCATCTCAAGAGATGAGATTACAAGATTACCTACATATTATCAAAAGTAGGGAAATGTAGTAGGAACGTAAAAGAGAAATAATATACATACTTACGAGTAGTCGACCTTGTAAGACAGAGAAATATAAAAACAAACTTCGCTACAATTCAGTAGGTACCTACACTATCTTCATTGTTCAAGCCAAGAAGAAATCATTTAAATTCTTTTAATCAATACGATTTCACCAATTTTAACCGTACTGCACAGAATTTAAAGTCGAAACATACTTATTCACCTTGA
Organism: Mecyna flavalis; assembly: GCA_949319885.1. Taxonomy (NCBI): domain Eukaryota; kingdom Metazoa; phylum Arthropoda; class Insecta; order Lepidoptera; family Crambidae; genus Mecyna; species Mecyna flavalis. Next base: position 19,002,747 of record OX439426.1, read on the forward strand.
CATCTACTACACATTTGTAGCGGTAATGACGTAAGCATTACGTCATTCAAATTCATGAAATGACATACTTGTTGGACTATTTCGACCTTAGCGATCAGCGGCAGCGTGGCCGAGTGGTCTAAGGCGCTGGTTTTAGGCACCAGTCCGAAAGGGCGTGGGTTCGAATCCCACCGCTGTCAAATCTTTTGTTTATCTTTTTCCATGTTTTAGCAATAAGTTTTATAATGGAAGGCTCTGATATTAATAATGTTCAGTGATATTTATTTATATTAAAATTGTATTGAAGAATTTTACATTTGTACGTCTTTCTTCCTCGCAGTCATGGTTTTAATGTATTGTAACCTATGATTGCACATCAACATAATTTGGCTAAACATCTAAATTGAAACAGAAATCTTAATTTTATACAATAAATTGCAATTATTATGCTGAGAATTGGTTGAAATGAAAGTGTTGCAGTATGCTACTTTAAAAAAAACTACATCAGCAACCAACTGTTTTTTTAATAAAAATAAATGGATAGATATTTTTATACCCAAGTACAGTCACCAGCACATCAGACTACCCTAATCTGCCAAAATTCTACAACCAATTTTAGCTTTATTCACTTCACATAGAGTTCTCTTTCAATTGGGATTTTTTGACAGATTAGGGTAGGTTGATCTGCTGCCGTCCGTACATGTTAAATTTTAAGTTATTGCCTATAAGTACCTACACAGAGACAGTGGAAAGAAAAGATTTATTGGTGTGTATGAAATTAAATCAATGGCGCATTAAACACAGTTAATGAAGCCAGTAACTGAACTTTCTCTAAGATTAACGACCGGATCTAGACGGACTAATGTCCGACAATCTATCTAGATTTAAATGATAATATAATAAATGATGTTAGACCTGAAGAAGATAGTCTAAAAGATGTTATTAAAATACCACCATTTTCGAAGACCGTAGTCGTCAAGCACCTAACAACATTCGCTCGTCTAAGAAGAACCGTTAATTAGGGGCCATCCATTTATAAGACGACCTTATGTAAGATCACAAAACAGCACAAACTTAAAGAATATCCTAAAAGTTGTAGTTTTGTAAAATAATAGTTACAAAAAACTTACGTACCCAGATTTTTTCCCTTTAGTAAAACTAGTTAGTCAAACTTAACTAAAAAAATTCTTACGATGGTAATTTTAATGTTGGGTCATAGTATGAACCAGAGTTTATGGGATCTATTCCCACCTCAGATCTGATCTGATTCGTTCAGGATCCAATAGACTTAGCTATCAGGTAAAATTGCCATTCGGCATTAACACTATAATAGTAACTTGGAATAAAAGATTCGAAGATCATGGAAGCCCACAGTAAATCGCACACCCGGTAAAAAACTGTCATAACACAAAAACAGGCAAATCTCACCCCTTGCAGTAAAATATTATTTTACTGCGAAAACTGAGATTATAAAAATATTATTTTACTGAAAAAAGTAAGACCAGCCTTGCCACTAGGTATGACAGTTTTTTGGCGGGTGTGCGACAAGTAGTTAATTTATTATTAAGTAACAAAATGACTCTACCAGATTTGCCTGTTTTTATGTTATGACTGTTTTTTACCGGGTGTGCGAAATATGATAGCGCTATTCGATAAAGGGTCACTGAATGGAACAGGCAACAGGAACATAAAATGGTTTTTCCACTTTCTTATATCAACCATTTTTTTTATTTTTTTTAATGCCATAAGGTTGGCAATAAAGCATACGTGATACGGCCCACCTGATGGTAAGCGGTTTGGTTCAGCAACACCCACTTTAGTAAAAAACTTTCTGGGTAAAACCCACATCAAATGCGATGCTCAAATTAATATACCTATTCAAGGATTAAATTAGTCTGTTCTAACGAACAGACATTAATGTCTAGCATTTTTATTAATACCTTCTTATAAGTAAATGCATATTTATATTGTTATTTCTAATTTCTTTTCCAAAATTTAATGTAGCGAAACTTATTTTGACCTCAGGTTCAAACTATCTTCTACTTTCAAAAATCAATTATGCTAATAAATCAGGTTTTTTTTTAAATAGTGCAGCTAATAAATCAGTATAGTTAGTGTGAAATTTGCACACTATATAGAAAATCAGTAAGGGTGGTTTTGAACTAATATTCCTCCGTGGCGTTACTAAGATTCTCACACTAATTTTTCTATTCAAATTATTTTTCGATTTTGTCCGTGCTATCCCTGTTGATTGTAAATTAAAATAACGTATTAAATAATCCATAGTAGAGTCTGGTTTTATTAGACCCTGCCTTAGAGTTTAATTATCTGCGCGCGCGTCATAGATAAAAACGTCAGCTATAAAATTTTGGCGTGAAACAATTATAGGCTTGTGAGAAATCACAAGCATTTATAATTTTAGTAAAATAAGAAATTCAATAGATCAACGCGATTTTACGTTTAGTCGGATTGTACAGACAGTAAAAAAGTAGCATTGAAATTAATGAAGAGCATCATTGCCGCAATAAATAAAGTTTAGAATACTCATCTTTGTTAGACTATGTTGTAAACAGAAGTAACGCGCTACATTACTTACTGAACCGCACACATACTGTGGTGTCCATCTCGCCGCGATCTCCATTCGAAACTAGTGTGTAATTAATCGATGTCATTTGATACATGGCTCGCAGTTTAAATCCTTCGCAGAACATTTGCATTTTACGCAGAGTAATGCCATGTTCAGATCGCTTTATCTCTCGTCATCTTTTACATTTCAAGTCAAAAAGTAGCAAGTACGCGATGTTACTAACAGGTTGATCAATAAAAAAAAAGCTTATTTGACATGACGTGCCATTTGTCTTAAAATAGCGATACAGTACCTCAAGCAAAGTTTCACTTAGGTCTAGACAATTTAAACCTTCCGTCTTAACCACTCAACGCCGAACCGGCACTCGGGTGCCGCATAACAATAGATTTTCTATTGTGTCTAGTAATCCGGGGCTAGAAGGATTAATCTATCGATAATTAAGTGTATGAGAATAATAAACAAGTCGCATATCTACAACTATACCTACTAACGAATTTACTCTCAGTTTAAAAGTCTTTGGGTTACGAATACCTAATTTGAACGTAAATGATACAGTGCAAGTGCCAAATGTGTTTATTTAACCATACTATGACTTTCTAAATTGTTCACTCGACACATTTAATCTTTCGTCTCTTTATTTACCAATCTATCGGTTTCAAGCCTTGTTCACTTGAGGTAAAGTGATACGCTAATTATATTCAAGAGAGGCTCTTAAGAAAGTTTGGTTAAACTTGTCGTAGAAGTATTTGCATTTTTTATTAAGTACCTACCTAACTCAGTTTCAAATAACTTGTAGTAATTGAACCTACTTTTGATGCAACATGTTAGCAATAAGTAATTAAATTAAAATAAACTGTCGACGGTGGAAAGGCAAAACTTACCAAACGCCAAAATGGCCCATATAGAGTTATATATACCGTTGGATTCGTCTTTTTTTTCTGCGTCGATTGGTCTCACTTTCATCCTTCTAGGATCAACTTTTTGGCGCTTGGTAAATTCAAAATTCCCTCCATTCGTGTGTTTTTCTAAAACCTAGCGACATCATTTTGGGCAGTTTATGAAAATTTTGTACTTAGGAAGCACTTTCAGATTACACCGCGGACTAAGTAAATTTTTACCTTACCGTCTTTTTCACACAATCAGTATTAAGTAGTTTTTGCTTTCCTCTAAAAACTTGCTCAAAGTTATTTGGTTATCTTTGCCAGCCAAAATTTCTATAAACAGTTTGATTTAGTATGTTATTCCCCGACGAGTTTTCTGAACGTTTGTGATTTGGACATTTTTACCCTACCATAAAAATACGCTCGAGTGGCGTATGGTAAAATTTTACCTGCCCAAATCATGAAATTTATTGGCATTTGGATAAGTTTACACGAAAATAATCAAGTGCTGATTGGCGTTTAGATAACTCGCGATGTCTTAGTTTTGTCGGTTGTCCGAACCAAGAATTGCTCCGGCGTTCGTTGCTTGGTAAAAAACAAAGCGTCGAGTGCCCGACAAGTCGTCGGTTAGGACGCACGCGCATTCCGGGAATGGCGAGTAGGAAGGCGAGGTAAGTACTAATTTTGTGTTGCTGATATTTAGATCACGTATTTTGTTTAAGTAATTTGGTTCTGTTTGTCTGTTAACATTGCTTTTTGTTTTAGATAACAATGGATAGAAGAAAGCGTATTGATAACATTATCGGTCAAGCGTTGACCGCCGCTGGAATTGCTAGTCCTGGGTCAGAGACTTCAGTGCAACCTTTGTTGGTGACTATTACCACTGTTGTTGACCACTGTTTATGTAGAACGCGTTTCATTTATATAAGATTTTTATCTGTTGATAGAAAAATTAGTTATGTTTAAAAATGACTGTTCAATATGGCTATCACCTCATCATCATCATCAGCCTGTGATAGTCCACTGCTGGACATAGGCCTCTCCAAATGCTCGCCACGCTGATCTATCCTCGGCCACTCACATCCAGCTCCTGCCAGCCATCTTGCGCAAATCATTGCTCCACTTGGCCTGAGGGCGTCCGACACTACGTTTACCGAGACGCGGTCTCCACTCTTGAACCCGTTTACCCCAAATCGGTTCTACGGCTGATATGGCAAGCCCACTGCCACTTCAGTCTGCTAATCCGGCAAGCTATGTCGGTGACTTTGGGTTTCTGCCGAATCAACTCATTTCGGATGCGATCCCGCAGAGAAACGCCGAGCGTAGCTCTTTCCACAGCCTGCTGGGCGACTTTAAACTTGTGGACTAGCCGTGCCGTAAGTGTCCACGTTTCAGCTCCGTATATCATGACGAGTAGGACGCACTAAAGACTTTTGTCTTTAGGCATTGTGGAATCGGCGATGAGAAGACTCGACGTTGTTTTCCAAACGCTGCTCAAGCCAACTGAATTCTTCTATTCATCTCGTCCTCAAAGTTGTTTCGACACAACTGCAACGACTGCCCAAGGTACACATATTTTTTAACAACTGCAAGGACGGCGCCGTGAATTGCAATCGGTTCTGGTAGAACTTGTTCATTGAACATGATCTTGGTTTTGTCCAAGTTCGTCCGTAGGCCGATGCGTAAAGAAGAATCAGTCAGGTCATTCAGCATCTGTCGTAGGTCCAGCATCGTCTCTGCCATTATGACGATGTCATCTGCAAATCGTAAGTGAGACATATATTTCGCCATTCATGTTTATGCCACTTCCTATCCTCCATTGCATTTGTGAACAATTTCGGGGAGATGACGTCCCCTTGTCTCACTCCTCGATGCAATGGTCTAGGATTTTTCTGCTGATTTTGTACTTGGACGTACATGGTGGCTGCTTTGTAAAGACATCTCATCACTCGGATATATCGCCAGTCTACTTGGCAACGCTGCAGGGACTCCAGAACGGACTAGATTTCAACCGAGTCGAAGGCTTTCTCATAGTCCTCGAATGCTAGACACAGGGGCTGATTATACACTTCGGTCTTCTGTATAATCTGCCGCACAGTGTAGATGTGGTCTATGGTGCCGTATCCGCTCCAAAACTCGTCGAGTCTTCCCGCAAGACGGTTCGTGATCACTTTTGAGAATAGCTTATAGACGTGGCTTATAAGGGAAGTGAGTCGATAGTTCTTCAACAGGCTTTGGTCACTTTTTTTTGAAGAACAGGACCACACTTTTGGAGCTTCCTCAGTACGAGTTTACCTCCAGCCTTTAGCAGCTCTGTAGTAACGCTGTCGTCTTTTCCATTTTTAAGCTGCCCATGAGCAATCTCGATTTCGCCAACGCTGACTTCTGGCAAAACTGAACTGAACTGAAGACCTGCCAGAAGTCAGCGTTGGCGAAATTCAGTGTAATAGCGAGTTAACGTGGCCCTAGAGTCCTCATTTTTGGTATCAGGTCGAGATGCATGCGAAGCGTATAACCGACCATAGAAGTCCTGTACCTCCAAAAGGACTGCCGGCTTTGAGGCAACAACTTCTCCACTCGCTGTGGTCAGCTTCGTCAGGTGGCTTCTTCCGAGTGATTGTACGAACACCTTAGACCCCCGATTTTGCTCTATAGCTCTTTCGATCGAAAACACTGGAGATCGTGACGCACACGTTTATTTATCTCCCGGTTAGGAGCTCTTTTTCCGGACGAGCAAGGTACGGTCAACGTTAACTGTGGTTTTCAAGGCAGCAAATTGGTTCTCCAGGTTCGACTGGAACGTTTTAGATACTATCATGGTTTGGAGCAGGGTTCGCCGGAGTCTGGACTTCATCAAACGGACGCGTCCGGCTTGAAAGTCGATATTCAGAGTGCCTCGGACAAGTCTGTGATCGCTGCCGGTATTAAACCTGTTGATCACGAAGACATATCTGAATATGTGCCGCCTGTCCGCCAAGTTGAAGTCGATCTCGTTTTTCGTCATAGTGTCGGGGCTCTACCACGTCCACTTCCTTTAGGGCTGCTTTTTGAAGGAATAGTTCATCAAGAAGAGCCTCCCGTTCGAGAAAGTTGACAAGCATCTGCCTCTTATGATTCCTGACTCAAAATCCATGGGATTCTTCTACCGATTCGCTGCAATTTGCCACTCCCACTTTAGCGGTGAAGTCCCCCTGGCTCCAAATCCATGGGATCCTACTACCGATTCGCTGCAATTTTGTACTCCCACTTTTGCGTTGAAGGCTATCATCTTATTACACAGATATTACCTAATTACAAAGACTGTCTAAGGTTAAATTAGGTTTTTAATTAGGTTAGGTTTATTCATAATTTTGTTAAGTTGAATTGTTACGATTATGATTGAGACCTAATTACCTATTGAGAAAAACTTTTAAGACTTACCTACAAGACTGATTTCATAATCCTTATCAGTACGTATATATAATAATATGACTGTATGGCGTGCTAAATGAAACCAAATATACAATAACTAAGAACATTATTCTTTTATTTATATTATTATGAAACACTAGAGGATCAAAGCATTATTAAGGTGAGGTAGGATTAATAAAATGAAATTGAAAATAATCAAGGGAATACTACTTATTACAACTTTTAATTCACAAAGTTTTGGGGAAATATGGGTCAACGTTATGTCACATTACGGATATGGTAAAAAATTATGGTTCATTGCTAACTTGTCAGATGAGCTTGGTAATTTTTGCCCGAACCGGAAAACTGAATTTTTTTTCTTTAGTTCATTGTTCCCGTATCCAGTTATAAAACATTTTATATTTAGTAGGTTTTACCCTACGTCATATTTATTTTCGTTGTCGTTTAGTAATTTTTTACCTGCCAATGATTTTAGGTACATTTTTACCAAACGACACTAAATCCTAAATCAAAAGAGTTATCGCTATAATATTTAAACAGTTGTATAGAAAAATTAAATACCTTTTCAATGTAGTGACTCAAATCTTTTTCTGATTAATACGGGATTTTCTATGATTTTTTTTCCAAATTTTAAAACTTTAAACAGCTCTACTGTAAAGTTAGGTTAATGGCGTTTGGTAAGTTTTGCCTTTCCACCGTCGCTGTTCTTTTTGTCTAAACTTTGGTAAAGCACAATCCTATTCGCGTAAAAAAAATTAACATCACAAATGAATCGACGATAATACCTATTCAGTTGTGTTGGATTAATTTTTTTTGGAAACAACGGTTTTCAGCCCCGATTAGGTTCTGATATTTATTTAAAGTTCTATCTGAAATCTAAAGCTAAAACATCTAAATGCTACATCTCCACATTTTTATGAAACATAGAAAAACATGGTAGGTGGAATCCATTCCGCACTAGTTGTAACCCTCTCAAATCGTACTTACTCTGTGCTGTCTCCGTAGGAAGTCCGCGTCACGGTTGCCAAGCGAACCGAAATACAATATCTCCATTGTACATTGGTACCTATCTGCACTGACTGATCGTGATCATTAGAAAGAAAAAGTCGGATAACCACTGGCAGGAGGGTGACAGCGAAAGTAACCAAAACAGGCTAGGAGTTAATCTGAGATTGTCTTTTGAAACTACTTTCAATAAGATTAAGTAGGTATTGATAATAAGAAACGTGTTCATGAACCTAGAAGATACAAGCCTATTAGCATTTATTGTTTAGCAATTATTGTTGATGCATGAAATGTGATTATTTTTGAAAATACCCTGAATTGACCCTCACGAAACAGGCCTGCCTAGTGTGAGAGTCACTGTCTTTTTTGTAATTGTATGTTATCGTATGTTGGTAAATAAATAATTTCATTTCATTTCATTTCAATAAACAATGAGAACACCGGAAATATATTCAGGGACATTTTCACCGGGTCCCCTATTTGAGTGCAAAAGTTACTAGTTCGATTTTTATTATATCGAACACGCTGTGTCGATAATTCAATTGTACGATGTTTTATTACATCGATGTTTTATTAGTGCGATGTAACGTTTGTGCGAAAAAGCCTGTTGCGATAAACCCTACAGCGATTGCTCACTAGTTCGATCCACTTATACCAATTTATAAGGTTATAAAATAATCTGCTCATTGCCTAAGATCTTATTCATGAAGTGCCTCTTATGTATATGTCTAACTACTGGCTGATCAATCGGACTTTAAAAAAGTCTTACCACCATCCAGACTCAAGGCAGGAATCGAACCCCGCAGTAATGTCGCAGAAGGAGGCAGCGGAGCGGGAGCGCGAGGAGGACCCCCTCGCTGCTCCCCTCCGGCGTAGACGGCCAGGCCGGAGAAGGCGAGCTCACTTAGCACGCCTTCTCCGGCCTGATGGTTGACCTGCGGGCGGGGGTAGCCCCCCCAACGCCCGCATTGCACAGGTCGCTCGAGCCAAGTCTGAGGAGGTGACCCTCAGACTTGGCTCGAGTTTCTCGGGTGGTCCTCCCTAGGCGCCACCCTGACTTGAGGCCTCTCAAGTCGGGGTACCCAGGGATGGGCTGGTCAATAGCCACAAGGCTGGCACCGGCTCGTCCCAATTGGGCGTGAAGGGGAAACCGGGGGAGTTTAGTGGGTAGTGGACATTTAAGTCTCGAGTCCCACACACGGCCGCGGGTCTAGCTAGCCTGCGGTTATGATGCATAAACGCATTCTCCTCCGAAAAAAAAAAAAAAGGAATCGAACCCCGCATCCTCAGTGTTTTAGACCCGAGTGGTTTAGCGACTGTTACAAGGAGGCGGTCTAAAAGATGCGGTGCCTATCTACTTGTTTCAGTTATCAGATTCTAAAGATTTTCTAGATATTTCTTAAGCATGCTAGTTATGTATCGAAATTCTTCAAAGAATAACTTTCGCATTTATAATATTTGATATTTGTATTTAATGAAAATTTATCGCGCCATAATCTCAACCCACACACAAAGCCTTCCGTTTCTGGCAACTATAGTTTATTAATGGCATATTTAGTTAATGGATATTTAGTAACGTAATTTTAACAATAACACTAATAAGAAAACCAGTCCACACACGCAGTGGAGGACTAAAAGTCTATCAATTTAGCACTGAAATAAAAAAGGAATAAATAATAATAAATAAACAATAAATATCTCTGGACACTATTCACACCGTGGTAGGACGAACGGGAATAAAAATTAAATATTTTATTTAATTCCCGTTCGTCCCACTGGTGGAAAGCAAGTGAAGCTTGGTGGGACGAACGGGAATGAACCTAGCCATCAAGCCCCAAGCTATGGGTGCCAGACAACGGATAAACATTACTTAGGTATATACTTTTTTTGTAAATAGAAACATCATACACAGAAACACCCAAACCGATACAAACAGACTCGGTCATGCACACCAAATGTTTGTACCGTGCGGGGATCGAACCCGCGACCTCTGGTGTAATACCAAATGGCCCGTCAAAATAATATAATATCAATAATATAACTTTATGATACAAAACATCACTTGATGTAGGTAATGGTTAATAATTAAAATTATACGATACGATTGTTGTAATGGTTCATGTGAAGACGTGAGCTATTAAATTGTGTGCATAAACAGATCTGATTGTCGTCTAGATATTAATAGATATGTGTTAATATGTAGGTATGCTATGTAGTATGTTTTCATTAAAGAAAGTACAAAAGCGTGTTTTTTTAGTCGTTGTTTTCCCGTGGCAGAACGCTTCACCTTCAGTACTAGTAGTACTATCGATTTATTCGAGTATTTTTTTTTTAATTTTTTTTTTATTTAAATTATAAAAAAAAAAAAATATATTTTAATGGAAAAAAGGATAACAAATGTGTGTAAATAGTAAATAATCATTTTTTTGATAAACGCGACGGGCAATGACCCCTGCCGGTGACCGTCCGTGACGCAGCTAGTACTATTGGTTCGAGTTTCGTATATCATAATCGTTAAACTTTTAATTTGACTAAAAAAAGAACTTTAATCTATTTTACTACTAAGATAGAATCATTTGACTGCGGGAAAACAACGACTAAAATTCCACGCTGTATAAGTAAAGAAAAGTTAGGTCTCGACGAGTATTTATATACCATTGAGAATCATGTCTCTTGTTATGGAAGGACGCTTAAATCTATTTAGGTTTTTTTGGTACGACTAACTCTTAGCAAACTTCAAACAGAAATAAGACCAAATCGTGCTTCCTAAAAAGCTTAGAAATTAGATACAAATTGTTTCCTTCTTTTTACAGGTACGTATGATGTTATAATGATATGTATTTAATCAACTACATAATTCAAGTAATATGATTGTAGCTATCAACCTCTTTATGACTTAGTAACAAGTTCTTACAAAATCAGAATATTAACGATCGTTTGAAACTCGGAAACATCTTTTTTGCACCATAATTCGCGAACTACTAAGGAAACGTCACCAATAAAAACGGTTCTTATCGCACATTTACAATATGCCTTGCTTTAATTAAATCTGAAATCCACTAATGGGCAATAATTCCCACGAAAACATATTTCAAAATGTCAACGATCAACAACCCGTCGGTCGATGGGGAAATGAGATGGCTAATCGAATTGTATCGATATATTGCACATAGAGAGGTCATTGCGCCCGCGGCTGTGTATGTGACCGCCACGTGACGTCACCAAAAGCAATCAAACAGTTGAAGATCATTTGCTAAAATCCGCGATAGAACTGACTCCATTAATCTACCGTAATCTATCACTTAAATTTACGACTGTCCGTCAGTTCGATATTTTTCTAGGTGAAGTTCACGGCTTTTGGGTCAGTCGTGCGCGGGAGAGGTGGACGACGGACGTTGTATAAAAGCGCGGAGAAATGCTCTCACTTTATCCAGTCAGCTGTGTCCTCCCAAATAACAAACACCATAACAATCATGGCCGCCAAGTTCGTCGTAGCAGTGGCGCTCTTCGCGATGTGCCAGTCCAGCCCAGTCCTTATAAACGGTAAGAACATACGAAACATAAACAAAAAAATCATAACATTATGTTTTAATATAATTTTGAAAATAATTATACACAGTATTTTTATTCATTACTTTTCGATTTGAACTCGACTAAATACTTAGACATTTTAGAGACAGTGAAACATCATTTTAAAAATGTACTTAATCATTATTCATAATTTCTCTAATAGTGTAGATACTCGTAGTTGCTACGATATTGTTTACATTTGAAAATTTGTTTTAACCAATTAAATCTGTTAATTAGGTGTGCTCTACCGTGATGGACGCGGCTTCTCCATCGGCCAGGGCTACAGCCGCACCGCGGGCGGCGTGAGCCAGGCCTCTGGAACTGCCTCCGTCAACGGCGGCAACGCTAAGGCCTACGGCAGCGGGTCCATCGGAGCCGCCCCCCTCGCCCGCAACGACTTCGGCGACGCCTACCCTGGCGAGGCCGTCGCACAAGCCGAGGTCTATGACGCCCCCGAGGCCCCAGTCTACGGCTCCGCCAAGGCCGTCGCTGAGGCCCAAAACGGCGCCTACTACCCTCTCCCCGCCCCCGCCACCATCATGTCTTACCAAAACTTCGAAGTCCCTGCCGAGATCACCTACGAAATCCCTGCGGGCCCCATCTCCGCCCAGTCCACCGCCACTCTGAACGGTGACTCCGAGTCTGCTATCTCGTCCGCCAACTCGAACGGCGCCGGCAACGCCCAGTCCTCCGCTCAGACTCAAAGAGGAGTAGGCAGCTATGGAATCACCTCCAGCAACGCTAAGACTTACGGCTCCGGCTTCGGAAGCGCCGCCTCCAACGCCAACACCGGCTACGGGTCTGCCGTCACCGCCGCCAGGACCCAAGGAATGGGCGCTGGATTTGGCTCCGCTTCCTCCCAGGCCGAGGGCACCGGCGCCACCCGCTCCTCTGCCGAGACCCAGATGAACGGCAACTACGGCTCCGCCACCTCCTCTGCGAACACCGGCGCCATGGAATCCGCCGTCGCCTCCGCCAAGACCCAGGGCTACGCTCCCTCCAACTACGGCTCTGCTAACGCCAACGCCAACGTGAACGGCGAGTACGGAAACGCCATCTCCTCCGCCAAGACCACAAACCAGAAGCGCATCCACTGGCACTTCGGAACCCTGTACGACACGCCCTCCGCCAAAGCCCAGGCCAACGCCAACACCTACTCAGGCCACGGCGCCGTCAAGTCCAACGCCATCACCCAGGGCGCCGGCGCCGGCTCCGCTCAGTCCAACGCTGACGTCTACGGTGCCGACTTCGGATCCGCCAACGCCAACGCGAACATGAACGGCGGCTACGGATCGGCTAACTCCGCCGCCAACATCCAGGGCTCCACCTTCGGCTCGGCCAAGACCACCGCCAACACGCACGGCTCCAGCTACGGCAACGCCAACGCCAACGCTGACATCAACACTGGATACGGATCCGCTAAGACCGTCGCCAACACCCAGGGTGCCGGCGTAGCCTCCTCGTCCGCCAACCTCAGCGGTCAGGCCGGTCTGGGCAGGAACACCGGTTTCTACGGGGGCTCGAGGACCGCCGCCGACGCTCAGAGCAGCGGCTTCGGCAAGGCCTCCTCGTCGGCCAAGACCCAGGGCCTGAGCGCCGGCTTCAGGGTGACCAACTCTGCGGCCAACACCTCCGGCTTCGGCTCCGCGCACGCCAAGGCGCACAGCGCGTGATCCGACCGCCATTGAAGCAACTACTCCAAGACGACTTCTGGACGAACTGAAAACTTGTCTTGATGTATTTGCAAAAGTCTGATTTAATTTATTAATTATTTATTTAAAACTTTAAAAGTCTGCATTTATAATTTATTGCTCAATTGTAATATTTATGGAGAGAAAATAAAAAGTTAGAAACTTATTTCCCGTTTTTATTCAACAAAATATTCACCCGTAGAAATCATGATTGCTAAGTTTATTTACAAATCAGTAAGCTTATGTACTATTGCCAATAAATAAAACAGTTCAAGAAGACATAAAATATCGCAAACCACACACCTAGTTCAATAACTTAGCCGTGGTAATACAATTAAGCCAATAAAGACATAAAGATCGATAGCGAATCGATAAACTTTAAACCGGTTATGAAAACCACTTGCTCACGCTAAATTATAAATACAGAAGTGTTTCGGTTGTATAATAAACACGCCATTCGTTTTGCAGTTGTACAACTTCAAAAAGTAAAAAATAAATTATAAAAAGTTAATAATCAATGAATTATAATATGAATATTATTTAAATAAATTAAGTCGCTGCCTTCGATTCTGAGGGTACTATATCATATAACTATATGTTGTAAACAGCTTTTGGTGTAAAAAAATACATAAAACTATTAGTGAACATCGAACAAACAAAAGGCCCAATAACGGATCCACTTCTTAAAAAATAACTGGAAAAGGCCAATTTGTTACGGATAATTTAATCGTTTTATATTTTAAGTAACATTATTTTATTCAGCCTCAATTTTCAGTACTGCAATTTGTAAAACATTGAATGATGCCACTCTAGTGTGGTCTGCTTCCATTAAATAGGCCGTAGAAGCTGTTTAGCATCAAATGAGCTACGTGCCTCTCTACCAACTGGTGTGGTGTTCAAATAAAGAAGTGCAGTAAACAGAACAGAATACTTCAAGATTTATTATACTGATAACTAGTTTCTGAAACTGGCCATTCGAAAATAAAGATATAAAAAAAATCTCGCCATTTCATATTAGAACTCTTTGGGAACTTGGGACATTTTAAATTAAAAAGTTGTCATTTATTTTTTATTGTAAGTAGTTCATTAAAAAAAAACCTATCTATTGAAAGAATTTAACTCCTGAACGTTTTCGTTAAATGTTTTTCTTTAGCTTTTCGTTGTTAGCACAACAAGAAAGTTGAAAGACTTTATCAGTCGGCAAAATCTAAAAAGCTTTGAATTTTGAAAAACCTATCTTATCTTAAGTCTTATTTATGAGAATCTAGAAATGTTCAATATACCTTACGTATCAGGTACAGCGTATTAATTATAGGACTTTTTTTTAAATTCTAATTATATTAATTTAATTCAATTTATTTATTTATTTCAGGCCAAATAGCTCTTATCTAGTTAGTAGTTAATGGCAATCATCAAATCAAAATATTTTCGGTATCTTACTTTATTTATTAGGTAAACTAAAATCATAGCTTAGCCTTCTTCAAAAAAGGCTTAATGTATTTGTGGAAGGATTGGTTGACAGGTTCTTGGTTAAGGGGACTCTTAAGGGCCTCCTTCATCAGGCGTTCGTAGACGCGACCATCGTACGCGCCAAGAGTCGAATTCAACACCTAAAAAATGAGAAATCGTATTTTATTTTCTTCAAAACCGTTCACTGTCTGCGGCATTAAGTACTTATCAAATCTTGTTTAGTTAATCGTTTTAATTTACAACATATAAAACAAATGGACGAACTTTCTTTGGACCTCCTTTTTTGATTAAGCGAGGCAGTGTTTGGGAAACCCCAAAATTTAACTGATTTAATATATGGATTAGATGACACCATTATAATTAACAGCCACACTGTTATTCTCAACTGAATTTGACTCCCATCACATAATCAATTGGCGGGTGTGGTCAGCATTTTAAAAGGTCTTAAAATCCCTTAAGTAATAGCAATTCGTTGTTTAGAAATATTAGAATAATTTTGGTTATAAATATTTTTAAAAGTTTTATACTGTATTTGGGTATTGTTTGCATCGATGATTTTCAAAATCGTCGTTTGTACATGCACATTTTCTCAATTTTCTCTACTCATCTTCTGTTACGCACACTAGAGCGTGTTTTTGCATGCATTACATCTACAAGTATGGCTCACCCACATTTGTGAGATAAAACCCATTATAATATTATAAAGATTTCCTGTACACGACTGTACTTTGATTGTTTTTTATGCACATACTGCAAAAGTGCGAATCGCCTACTATCAATCCTTAAAGGGGTCGACTCGCACGCGATTAAAATTCGTTCGTGCGAATCGACTACTAAAAATAATATTATTTTTGAAAGTGGTCGATTCGCACTTTAGTGCGAATTATTTTCGTGCGAATCGACTACTAACCCAAATCATCAGATGTTTTATCTCACCGATGCGGGTGATTCTATCTATACGCTGTTGATACTAACCTCATCTCTGTAGTCGAAGGCGTCCACCAAGCCCACAGCATTAGGCCTGATCGCTTCAAGGACGTCTTCGTACTTGCGTTGGATGCTCCGGACGTCTTGTTCAGTTATTGGCGTATACTGAAAAGAAACGTTTTTTTTTGTATCACTACTTTTATTCAATGCTCCACACTGCAGGGCAAAGGCCTCCTGATCATTGAAATCATGTCATCGCTACTATGATGGGCACTGGCATAATCACCACGCGGTGATCACATACCCGAGCTACTTATGTCCGAAAAAAACCGACGCAAATTTTGTTGGCGCCGCCAAACCGAGACTTGAACCCAGGACCCCAAGATCATAGCCGGGAACTTAACCTCTAGACAATCGCAGCGTTGAACATACTGGTCCTTTTTATTAATAATAATATATTTACTGTATTTAGTTTAATTTGAGTAAGTGTAATTTTTATATCAGCCAAAAGTCAAATTTTCTTATTTATATATCATATAGATATAGATACCACATCCAATTCCAGGAGTAGCTAAGCTTATGTCAGAGTCACCCATTAAGAGGGATTCTGACTGTAACTCCGCCATTAAGATTCATACAGTGCCCTGCCCACATAAGGGCACAAGTCTGACTACTTAAACACGATTTTACTGTCAGGTCAGTTAAAATAGAACAAATGTTTATTTGGTATCAATTTAAAATTTAATACCAACACATAGTAAAAAAAAAACAAGTTTTAAATAATCAAGTTTTTATAAGTACAAGTTGTTGATTGATTACTTTTGTCTTTGACAAGCGATTCGCAAGCTTTCTTAACATCACTTTTCTTTTCTAAACAAATCAAACACCACTTTCACTCCATATTTGACATCGGTTGATACAAGTAATTAAAATTAAACATGATGTATGAAAGCCACTGTTCAACTTTCGAGTAGTATAAAACAAAGTCATATTAACTAACGAGTCTTTAATAGTTTTAATATTTATCGAATTGTTGGTAAATAAGAAAAACTTTATGCTTTAAATAGGTATTCGGTTTTATTAATTTTATTGCAATGTGTAACAAGACGAGCAGATCGTACACCTGATGGTAAGCGCCACGTCTGCCCTTATGCGGGTCATACATCATTCTTCCTATCGTCAAGTCGGCATTACGCGATCGATTGGATCAAGTCGAATTAACCGTGTGTGGGCGTGGATTGGCATGACAAAAAGACTTGTCATGCCATGATTTGATCCAATCGATCGCTTCATGCCGATTTGACGATAGGCAGGATGGTGTATGACCAGCATTAGACAGTTCAGTGTCAAACAGTAACGAAGCGGTTATATATAACATTGGATTGTGTTATGTATAACATATTTTGTGGTAATGGACATATTTGTATGTATCGCTCTGGGTGTTTTCATGTATGATATGATATTTACAAATGAAAATTAAATGTATCCTTAGATATTATTCACACAGCAGCTGGGAAGCACCAAACTAAGCATGTGTGCCAGACGTGATACAACAGATAAACATAACTAACATACCTACTTTTTTTAATTACATACACAGAAATACCTAAATCGATACAGATTTCATTTTTCTAAACCGTGTGAGGACTCAAGTGCAATAGCCAACTTCTCATCTTTTACGCTAAATCACTCGCCTATTAACTATAATGTTTATAAACAACGCATAGCTTTTATAGACCGGGAAACTTATCTGTTCCGGTGCTGGCCAAAATTGGAACTACGTGAAATGCAATGCAAAAACGATACTTATTGACAGTTCCAAATTGACAGTAGCGACGCCGCCACCGGAACAGATATGTTTGTCGGTCTATATATCGTGTTGATTAAATGTAGAGCAAATCTAATTACTTTAAACTAATCATTACAGACAAAGGGACGATTCAACGAATGACAGGTAAAACAATACACCGTTGCCAATTTCAAGTACTTAATAGCAATAACAATAACTTCAGATCTAGTTTTTGACCTACTCCCATTGTAACCATAAGCTCGATCAAAATGACCGGTAGATCGACATCTGCCATTTGTCTTAATCGTTAATAAAACCGGTTCGTGTCGATCGCTATCGGTCCGGTGAACTGTTTTTATCGTCACTATTAGCATATTTGTTTATTTATTTTCTCTCTAATTTCTAATAAAACGTAACAGTATGATAAAGTTTATAATTAATAATGGTCCTTCTCGAAATTCAACTAATCGTATACGAGCCATAAAAATATGTAAAATGCGTACATTTAACTTGAATGTAAAGGCCTCTAGAAGACCGTCACAGTGGAATAGTGGCTAAGCCGCTTAGATATTAAGCCCCAAGATCGTGGGATCGATTCCTGGATCTGGATGGTGGTAGGAATTTCTTAAAGTTCGACAGGCTAAATTATTTTCCTTTCTTTCTTTCTTTTTAGTGCTAGTACGTAGATGAAGCGGTTTCCACTCGTTAATGAGAACCAACATCGTTTTGTCGTACTTTGCTCATTGAACTTGAGGTTGTAATCCGATAGTTGAATTCGAAGTTTTATATTAATCTGGTGTAGTTGAAATTAAAGGCTTGAAGTAATCAGAGCAGCGTACAACAGTGTGGCAGCACATTGAGCGACACTTCCGTTCACGTTTTCAGTTGGTAGATAATAAAAAACTACTATAGATAATAAATAGTTACTTAAACTGAGTAAAGAATCGAAGCCACAACCTTTCGCACTTCAGTCTCGTCGTCGAAGTCGTCAGTTTATCTATATATATGTTACAGTCAAAGTGATCAATTAGCTATTATATATAATGACTGGTCATTATATATAATAACCAAATTGACTAGACAATGTGATAAATTGATCACTTTATCCAGCTATTATTTATAATAGCTGGTCCTAGTTAGCCAAAGTGATCAATACGTACGTTCCTGACATATAAAGTGTAAATAGTTGTACAAACTATGTATATGTTACGCTCAAAGATCAAAAACGCTCATTGAGCGGAAAAATAGCTTACAACGCATTGCGGTCACAGTAAAACATCCAACGTAACTGACACACAGAGGAGACTATCTTTTGAACAAAAACAACTTCGGAGGCGAAAATCGACTCTGATGGATATAGGTTAGAAGCTCCGCTTCGCTCCGCTCCCGCCTTGGCCTTCGTGGTTATTTTTTTTTAAACCTGAAAAAAACTTTTGTGACCACAACGCCTTGTGAGCTATTTTTCCGCTCAATGAGCGTTTTCGATCTTTGAGCGTAACATATAGACCATTTGATGATTAATAGTAAATAAACAAAATACTATCTCTCTGCCCTGACGAAGTAACATGGGTAGAATTCGGTTCTGGCATTTGGGGTCGCAGTTCTAACCTAACCTAACACAAATCTATCCATTCCTTTAAATTAATAATATTATTTCTTTAAAAAATTACCAGTCAGGCATTGATTTATTACATTGACCAAGTCTATGAAGATATTATATATAATGGCTGGTTAAAGTGATCAATTCTGTGTTATTTATCACTTTGACCAAATTGAGTAGATATTATATATAATGGCTAGTCATTATATATAATATCCAGATTGATCACTTTGGCTGTAACATATATATAAAACTCAAAGGTGACTGACTGACTGACATAGATATCTATCAACGCACAGCCCAAACCACTAGACGGGTCGGGCTGAAATTTGGCATGCAGGTAGATGTTATGACGTAGGCATCCGCTAAGAAAGGATTTTGATCAATTTCCACGGGAACGGGAACCACGCGGGTGAAACCGCGGGCGGCCGCTAGTGTGGCATAAAACACAAGGCTGGTTTTAGAGTAACGCTGGCGGCAACGCGCGTAGCGATCTGCGTTATACACCGCCGGTTTTCTTTGCAGTTCAAATAGTCGCTATCTTACAAGAACACCGATACTTGCTGATACGCGCGCTGTTCGCATACTTGTCAGCGTGACTCTAAAACCAGCCTTAAACATAAAAATGAGCGCTAATTGAACTGTTCAAAGATCGTGCTTTAACACACGCAGACAACTACATTCATTATTTTTTGTCTCAGCATATTGACCCATAACAGTATTGGGACCTCACGATATTATTTGACCCGCAAGTTATTCGGAGGTCCATTTTTTGCCGCTGGTTCGATATTAATGTTAACGGGCTAACCTTCATTGTTCATTCATCGGAGTTACAACGAAATGTCTGTTTGTATGTTTTGGTACTTAAGAAGAGCTATTTTGCCGCTTTGTAAGTCAGTACAGTTGTGATATTATTATGTAATCATAGCCCGACCAATAAAATAAAAAACCTCGCCATATTGCGGAAAAATATTAGAACTAATTTCTTCAAGTGGCAACAATCAAATAAAAAAAACAATAAGTTAACATTCATTATTATTCTGTCAAAGTGTGATGTCAATTATTGTCAAACGTGGCTTATTACTATTGGATATTGTGAGTTATTTGTGAGTAGAGCCATAGCAACCAAGTGTTGCTATAACCATAAATTAATGTGGCGCCTCCAGAGCAGGTTTTTCTATTTTCCTGGTCAAGCTATATAGGGGAATCCTAAGCCATCTAGGAAGTCGCGATGTAAAAAGTCGCACCAGGGGTAGCAAATAAAAATAAAATAAATTAACATTATACTTGCTGTCCGTCCGCACAAGTGGTGAAAAAATGAGAAAAACCTTGTCCAGACAAAAACAAACAAAACAATATTTTTTTTGATGAAATTGATACGGTATCTAATATATTCGAATCGTAAAAACCAAGAATATCCGATTAAAAAGACATTTTGTATGGTCATGAAAAATTTACTGTCCATTAACATAGTTAAATTAATGTTAAAACAGCATAGAAAAAATGTTTATGTTATCTTATTTGAAAATTACCGTAAAAACGAGTTACTACCCACTGCACTGTTGAAATATCTACATAGACAAAATTATTACAACTTAAAACACCGAGAAGGCGTATTAATGAATATTAATTACATTTAATTTGTACAACTCCTGTGTTACACGAGCTCCTATGCCGCCTATACTTAACTGGGCACTAGTGTGACCTGACATTAAGTTCCGTTAGCCGCAAAAACCGCCCAAGAGATCATTATCAATTTCATAGCCTTGATATATTGCTACTATTTATAAAACAGAGCAACCCGCCCCTTTACTTAGTCATTTATCACATCAACGTTACTTGCCGAAAATATTAAAAGAATGTTTATGAGTTATGTCTCTCTTAATACAAATTCATTTTATTATTATGCTAATGTACCGTTTAACAGTTAATAATATAAACACTGTCGATTTTGTGAGAAAACATAAACATTTTATTTATGACAGAAGGAAATATAAATTATATTTTTTTGGGCGGAACAATTTACACGGTAAACTGATATAGTAAATTTTGTTTTAATACCATGCTATTATAAATTTGCAAATTAAGAGCCGTATTTCTTTAGATTCAAAGATTAGTTTTGTTAGTGATCTTGATTATTTTGATACAGATTCATAATGACCCCAGACAATTTAATACTAAAATGGAAGTAATGGTACTGTTAAGTTTGTAAATGTGAAATACATAGGTACATATTATCTTCGGTCTAATTGACAAAACTCGTATTATAATAAATGCTTTAATTTATAAATCGATTTTTATTTATATGATATTATTTTTATCAAATAAGCTTTATAACAGATAAAATTAGTTTTCTCTTGTTAATAGATACATATATAATATACGCTATTAAACCCGAGTTAATGGGTTTTCAGAAACGGCATAGTTGATAAGTGTTTCAATTTTTCACAAGGACTATTATTTTTTAACAGTAGAAAACGTTTTCATTATCTTAAATGACATCTTAGCTTTTGAAAACCTCATAATCCTGAGATATTTGCATATCTATATTTCTTATTTAGCGATCTTAAACCATAAATGTTATCATAATTTTTGGATAAATGCTACTTTGAATCTTGACAAGAACGTTTCACGCCCACAAATGTTTCTTCTTATTGTTTACTATACATTGGTTTATGGAAAACTTCATTTAAGTGTAAATTTAAGACGCGCTTTTATCGTTGTAATAAAATTCTAATTTATTGAACTAAATAGATCACGAAGGAAATGGACTAATAAAATATACCGTTACGTACTTAATTGCCCCTTAATATCGCTATGATGTAATTTTGGCAGTTTCTTTTGCCGTAGAGAACAGACGAAGTTCGCGTAAATACGTGGCACTTTGTTGAAAAAATATTTTGTTTCTCTTGTGGTTGGTTACTTGGAACCCGGAGGTCGTGGGTTCGAATCCCGCGGGGAGCATCACTTTGTGTGAATGTTTCCAGTTTGGTTAGGACATTGCAGGCCCGAATCACCTGAATGTCTGAAAAGAATGATGGTTCCGTGCTTCGGAAGGCACGTTAAGCCGTTGGTCCTGCGCCTGATCTCTCTTCGGTCGTGTCAGACTGCTGTCCCACCGTGCTATGAGAGTGAGGGAATAGGGAGTGCACCTGTGCTTGCGCACTCACTTGTGCACTATAATATATCCTGCGTAGTTGGCTGATCGTAAAAGATTGGCCGCCATAGCCGAATCGGCTAGGAGGACATTATTATTATTATTAACTCGGCTCAAATGAAATAATATTATTTGAGGACCAATTTGTTGACAAATATTCTGCCTTCTTTTTTGAAAATCACTACATAGTATAAAACAAAGTCGCTTTCTCTGTCCCTATGTCCCTTTGTATGCTTAAATCTTTGAAACTACGCAACGAATTTTGATGCGGTTTTTTTCATTAGATAGACTGATTCAAGAGGAAGGTTTATATGTATAATACATACATAATATAGTAGAGAAACAATGATAATTTTAGAGGTTTTTAATTTAAGGTCGTAAATAATCGCATTTTTTTGCGCTTACATTGCAAACGCTGGCTGAACCCTACGAGATAGATCAAAATAATGTACTACACTATTGTACACCTTAAAAAGTTTTACAAAAAAGTCCGCGATGGTATATGTCTATCTCTTAGGGATAACCCACAATAACCATTTTCCTTTACTGATTACGATAAAATAATGGCTTATTTACGAAAAAGTGATTTTAAGCAATACAGTATTAATCCTTATCCAATAAAGTACCATAAATAAATTGTGCATGTAATATAGATCAATATGGCCCTTTACATCATGTAAGTTAAATGAATAGTTTCGAAGATATTACAGATTTAAAATGCAGGGACATAGCGGTTGCGGCGGTACCGGCCGGGGAGCGGATGGATGAACTTTTGTTATTCTTTCACGTAAAAACTACTAATTGATTTTAATGAAACTTTACAATAATATAGCTTATACATAAGGATAACACATAGGCTACAATTTACAAGATATTCCCGCGGGATAACGTCCTATAGTTCACGCGGGCGAAGCCGCGGGCGGAAGGCTAGTAATAGATAAATTACCACAGACTTATCTGTCAGTGGCGAAACTGTTTATAATTTAGCAAATCATAAAAATATGTATTCTAATTTTTTTTTTATACGAGGTGAGTTGGCAGACAGGCTCGCAGCCCACATGATGGTAAGCGGTCACTGCAGCCTATTCCTATTCCATTGAGGGAGGCTTCACCTGGAAACGTCCCTCAATGTGATCCCAGACTGACTATAGACTCATCTGATCTTCGAGCCTCTGATTTCAAGTGTACTGGCTCTCACATTAATATTTTAATATGTAGTATGAATAAGCAAGAAAAGTTTATTGAATCCTTTAAAAGTTTCGTATAATAAAATTATCAATTTATTTTTGAATTGAACGATTTCATTACCATAAAGTATGGATGATTCGCTCATAAACAAAATTTTAGCTTCTGGTCAGTTTTAAATAACATGGAAATGCTAATTTAAAAATTGTAAACTGTTTGAGATCTCACTTGGAATTGGATCATATATTTTTATTGATCATCATAATTAAAAACTCTCAAATAACAAAGTAAAAATAATAACTTTAATCTTTTTTAGCACGTCGATGTTAGTGGTTACCGGCCTACCGGGCCTTGATCTTTAAGTCTTTGGTTTTTTTTGTTCCCAAATCAGCTTAGATCACCATCATCGGGTTCCTAACAGCGGCACCCTGCGGGAGGTGCTCCGGAACATCACAGCAGTGCTGGAGCTCAGATGGTTTGAGTGACGGTGTTGGTAACGTATTTCACGTAGGTACAATGGCCCATCTTAGAGGCCAAGTGCGGAAAATCCCCAGTAAACCTAAACCTAAACCAGCTCAGATAATTGATCACCACTCCGCAACCGTAGTGATAAATAAACCCATTACTCATAATTGTGGCCATAACTTGATGTCAATGATGAAGTCCTTTGCACTGCAGTGGAACACAAAGTAGGCTGATACTTTTTGACCTTTTTATCGTTGCCGCACCTGTAAGTCCTATTTGTCGTAGAAGCGATCTATTGACCATCTTATTTTAAGCCGTAAAGCTAAATACAACAAACTAATTAAATTTAAATTTATTAAATATTAATATTATTAATAGTGTAAAATGTCAGAAAAACCAAAAGAAACTTGGAGAGAATTATAACGGACTCCGATGAGCAATTCGTTATCAAAATATGTTTTTATGCACGTATATAATTCTGCTATATTTAGACCCAATGAACCTGACCAGAGGTTAGATATTAAAATATTCAATGCATCTCGATAACTGTGAAGATGGAAACCGTTGGATTAGGCAAGTGCTAATTATGTCCTGACTGATATTATAATGTAAAAATTTAACGCGTTTGTTACATGGTTCCGTAGAATTTAAACTTTTGATTGGATTATTTATTATCATCAATTTTTATAATTTTAACCCAGAGACGTCCAGACTGGACATTGGCCTCCCCAAGAATCTCCAAACCGATTAGTGTATCCGGATCCAGTGGATTCTCGCGATCTTTTATAAGAGCATCAGTCGACACTGTGGGAGGTAATAACTAAATATAAATTATTCAAAAAAAGCTTAATGTTAAGTTTTCGCGGCATTTTTTCCTGACCGACTCTCAGAGGATCTCGGGTCCGTGGTGTCGCTACTCAGTACTCACTAACAGCTCGCCACAAGCTGCCCTGCGGAGACTGACTGCACTGGTAAACCAGTGGGCGATGGGGTCGTCAAATCCTTACGCACCTATTGTTATTAAAAATCATCTACGCTGGACACATTATGCAAGAGTATGTACACAAGTACAGATGCACTATCGAACACGTGGTTCAATAAGTCCCGAGACTAAGTACTAAAACAAGGTTTTTTTTATAAAATTATTTTTTATTCATCAACGTAGTTTCCTCCAAGAGCGATACAGTCTTTCCAACGCTTTTCTAACTTTTCTATCCCATGCGTGTAGAACGATTTGTCTTTGGCTTCAAAATAAGCCTCCGTTGCTGCGATAACTTCACTATTTGAGTCAAATTTCTTATCCTGGAGCGTTTTTTTGAGATCTGCAAACAGCCAGTAATCGCTGGGGGCCCAGTCTGGCAAATAAGGGGGATGAGGAAGCAATTCAAAGGCAAATTTATTAATTTTGGGCATCGTTCTCACAGACTTGTGACAAGGCGCGTTGTCCTGGTGAAACACCACTTTTTTTTTGTTCATTTGAGGCCGTTTATCCGCAATTTCGTACTTCAATCGCTCCAATAAGCAAATGTAAAAGTCACTATTTATATCTTGCCCCTATTCAAGGTAGTTGATGAAAAGTATTCCATGCGCATCCCAAAACATAGACGCCATTACCTTACCGGCCGATTTCTGAGGCTTTGGCCGCTTCGGGCGGCTTTCACCAGCCGCTCTCCAATCCGCTGACTGCCGATTAGATTCCGGAGTAAAATTTTTTATCCATGTTTCATCCATTGTCACATACCGACGTAAAAAAATGCTTTTATTACGATTCATCAGAACCAAACATCGCTCTGAATCATTGATACGTTGTTCCTTTTCATCAGTTGTAAGCAAACGCGGCACCCACTTGGGAAAAAGCTTTTTCATGACCAAATTTTTATCTAAAATAGTGAAAACACTATCAGCTGAAATCTTCACTATCTCGGCTATCTCGCACACTTTTATCTTCCAATCTTCCATTACAATTTTGAGGACTTGGTTAATATTTTGTTAAGTCACTGCTTTATTTGGACGACCTGAGCGTTCCCCATCATTTGAGTCCATGCGACCGCGTTTGAAGTCGGCATACTACCGACAAATGGTTGCTTTAGAGGGAGCTGATCCTGCATAACATTTTATAAGCCATTGCTGTGCTTCAACGGTATTTTTTCCTACTAAAAAACAATGTTTTATCAACACGCGAAACTAGTTTTTTTCCATTGTATCGAAACTACAAGCGTAGCGTCACTTAAATGGCTGCAAAATAAATAATTTGATGTTCCATTTTTAAAAATTTGACACATATCTTTTGTTTAAGGGCAAGTACTTTTTAAAAATCAAAAGAATTTTTAATATTATGCGCCATTTTCAAGTTAGTCTCGGGACTTATTGAACGATCTAGTATTCTTCCGGACTCTTTTTTTCAGTGGGAAATTCTTGTTTTAGATTATTTTTTTATTAAAGGTTCTTTGCAGACTACTGAACCCAAATCCATCAATGTAACACCGCCATATAACCATTACCGCTGTTATGTGGTAATAATTAACATGACTATTCGTGTTGAAATTTAACAGCTAATCTTTTGTCGCTGTGCACAATGAAGAGGTGTTGATTTCATTTTATAAATTGGCACTTTTCTATAACGGACGGAAATCTACTACCATAAACAGTTTTTTGCGGTTGGTATTTGTTACTTATGCGTACATTTTTTGCTGTCTTCGTGGTTTGACCTCGCACTTTAAAGTGACTACTACCGCCAGGGGTTCAAATAAAATTGGAGCCTTCTAATTAGGAGAATGCTTTTAAGCATATTTTCGTAAGCTAGCAAGACCTAGCTGCGGCCGTATATGGGATATGGGCCCGTTCAACATCCGAAAGGCACAAAGCGTTGCTCTTTTTTGGTGACACGGAGAGAAACGCGTTGCCACAGCTGCTGGGGGTAGAGTTGTGAGTGGGACTCCCGAAGAACGCTGAGTTTTGCCTCCAGGAGGACGGTATTTACGGGGGAAGTAGCAATACTCTGTTCTACCTTTGTCTTAGGAGAACTTAATGAATATGACGTACCAGTAAAAAGTCCCCGAGTTGCTCAAGCGTCCAGTAGTAAGCATACAGCTCCACTAGATGGCGCAACACTCTCTGCGTAGTCGCAGACAAAGATGATGTCGTCCTCTTCATTTCCGAACTGAATACTGACAGTACTACGGTGCGTCCGTGAGCCTGGAACAATCGGATATTTCTATTTATTTAAATATCTAAAACACCAGCTATGGTAGAAATTTTGAAAAAAATTTAATAGCAAATATTCATGCTAAATGCACTAAATATAAAGGTGATTGATGTAAAACACGGACGGGCATACGGACTAAACTTTTAAATGAATCTTTAAATTATTGAAGGGTACCTTTTTCATGTATTTGTATTGTCAGCAAATAAAGTTTATGATTTATGTAAAACTGAATTTGACGGTTACGTGTCTTCTATACTTGTATCCCTTTCACCACCAAGTTTGGATTAATCCGACAAATATTTCTTGTCCATACCTGATGGTAAATATGTGGTTAAAAATATACAACACAAAATATTTGTCGGATTAATCTGACCATGACGGTGAAAGGGTTAAAACTTCAGAGTAGACAGCCTCTAGGTTAATAAATCCTACTATAATATTATAAATGCGAAAGTCTGGATGTTTGGATGTTTAGATGTTTGGATGTTTGTTACTCAATCACGCCTAAACTGCTGGACGGATTTAGATGAAATTTGGCACACATATAGTTTATAACCCGGAATAGGACATAGGCTATAAAATTCCTACGGGAAACGTCTCATTCCCGCGGGAATATCAATTTTGAAACTACTGAACCGATTTGAATAATTCTTTCACTGTTGGAAAGCTACACTATCCCCGGTGAACATAGGGTACTTTTGATGCTGGAAATGTGGGGGAAAGGGGGGATATTTAAAAAAAAAGAGATAACGCGCGGGTGAAGCCGCGGGCGGAAGGCTAGTATAAAATGATTATAAAAAATACCTCTGCAGCCGCCACCAGTTGAACTGACGCTTTGTTCCATGCATCTTCAGGCGCCAAGCCAGACTTCATGTAATCGTCGACGCTGGCCATAGCCGCAGCTAATTTGCTGCAAATAATATGGAAATAACTACACGAACGTTGCAAACAGAAAAGTAAACACATCAGTAGTTTCACCTGAACAGTTTTCCTGAGATTTCCTCACCACTTCGTCATTAAGATTGACAGAAAATCTATTTACCTAAAAACTTCTTCTCAGTCGCATCTCTGAGTCCATATTCTTTTCTCAAAGGCCGACATTGCACCTGAGACCGTAGTTCAAGGAGTGCGGGCATGCGTGGGTGGTAATAAGGTTTCCTACCAATAAAATCAGGTTGCATTTCGGCAAGTGGAAACTTCATTGGCTCTTCTTCTTTATTTATTCGATCTTCCTTGGGATATATTCGTTAGCAAGCTTCAATAATGTTACTATACATACATATAAAGCACTGACACTCTGACACTTACCAGGCTGATACTTTTTGACTGCCTTTTACGATGCCTTCGACGGAACTATCCCACTGCTTCAATGGCGTTTTATCCGCAATGTACGCTGTTGTTGGGGATAGAGGTTCTCCTTTTAATGCTTGATTCCAGGATTTCGCCAGAGACCTGTTTAAATTGGAATTAATTTAACAAGTTACTACTAATTAATTATAAAAACCAATAATAAAATCAAAAAAGAAGGAGTATGAATTATTTTTTTGGGACAGGCAATTTGGTCTTCAACTTTGATTTTCTCGCAATATAAATAAATAAATATCTCTGGACATTATTCACACATCGCCATCTAGCCCCAAACTAAGCATTAAGCTTGTGCTATGGGTGCTAGACAACGGATAAACATTACTTATATACTTTTTTTTGTAAATACATAGAAACACCCAGACCGATACAAACAGACATGTTCAAGCACACATATGTTTGTACCGTGCGGGGATCGAACCCGCGATCTCTGGTGTAATAGCCGACTTCTCGACCATTACACAAAATGGCTCGTCAACTATATGACTATAACTTCAACGATTTCAAGCCTTAAGAACACTGCCTCGAATGGAATCGAGCCAATTGGTTTCTATGAGTGACAAGCAATGTGACAAGTCATAATCAAGTATTTTAATACATATACCTAGCAGACTGCAGCAACAGAACAGTGTTCTCCCCCTCATAAGTGCAAGCTGCCGTTGCAATTCCGTACAGCTGAGGCAGGTTAGAGGACGCCATGAACCCATGACCGCCGCACGACTGCCGGCACCGCTCTATCAGGGCTGCACAGTCGGCTGAGCTCACCACTTTGAGGACACATGATAAGCCGTGCAGCTGTGAAATGAAAACATGCCAGTTAATATTCATGTAAGGGATGTGAGGGAGTAAAGTTTACTCCCTCACATCCCTTACATGAATATTAATCCAGCTCCAAGTCAATCTCTCCTGAACGCGGTACATTCGGCCTAATAGCGAACGAGGCCGAGGACAAATCATCAAAATGCTAGCAAAGTGGCGAGCGTTTGGAATCACCTATGCCCAGCAGTGTACTACGACAGGCTGAGTAAATTCCAGATTCCTTTAATGAGTACAGACACTTTTTTTGTACTAAGAATGTGTGGGCATAACATGGTAGATAGATACCGTCTGGTGGTGGTAATGTTTTTGGGCCTAAGTAAAACCCCACCTCCAGGCTAGCAGTTATGTAAAGATAACATACTCAATATTTATTAGACAACCGCTTATTTCAGTTCTGATAAAACATTTATGATGTATAACAAATTAGGGTATCTTATCTTTATTGTTTCTTATCACAATAATATGTTTTTATCAACAGCAACAACAGATATTCCAAACTATGCGATAACTTAGAAACTTCTACATACTTTTATCATTATTGTAACCTTTAGAAAAACTCCGCCCGCGTATTACCTGTATGTTTCTATATTAGGCAGCTTAATTATTAGGCTATCATGATATCCAGCTATACATTCAATCATCAATTTGTTATTCCAAACGTGTCTCATTTTGAACAATGAATAATTACTTTTTTTGTAAAGACACATTTCACCCCAGCAGTGGACGTTTTCGGCTGATATTTTGATAATACATAACCCAGGCGCATAAAATGGAAGAAACCTGTTATTTTATTTTTTTGAGCATCTCTTTAATCCGACTAAAAATATCTACAAACAAAAATCCAAATGGCATTTGAATCAAAAATTAACTTCATTTATTCAAAAGCTGGATTTGACCCAAGTTCCCCTGGCACGTCGCGGCTTAAAGCCACTATCCCACAATGGCAGTCAATGAGCTGGCTGCTGCCAGCCGATGCACAACTTGTGCTGCTGCGTCTCATAGTCCATAAAGTAATGAGTACTCAGTACCTCTGGTAGTCTGTCCAGGTTTCCAGCGTCCAAGTCATTGGTGACGCCCGCGTACAGCTCCTAGAGCCACTTGGCTGTGGCCCAGTAGGCGTGGTAGGTCACGTGGCCGATGAACAACTTGTGCTGCTGAGTCACGTTGTCCATGGTAAGAGAGTTCTCAGTACCTCTGGCAGCCTGTCCAGGTTCCCAGCATCCAGGACACGGTGACTGTGGCCCAGTATGCGTGGCAGGTCGCGAGGCCGATGGACAACTTGTGCTGCGTCTGATAGTCGATAGTTAGTGAGTACTCAGTACCTCTGGCAGTCTGTCCAGGTTTCCAGCGTCCAGGTCACTAGTGACGCCCGCGTACATCTCCCAGAGCCATTTAGCTGTGGCCCAGTAGGCGTGGCAGGTCGCGAGCCCGATGAACAACTTGTGCTGCTGAGTCACGTAGTCCAGAACTTGGCACTCCGGTTCGCTGAAGTAACAGATCAGGAGTAAAGTGTCAGCACATTTTAGTCTTCAGATAGGAAGTAGTTTCAGTTCATTAGTTTAATATAGATGAAAGGTTACAATCGTTACATTTTTATTTCATGTCTAAACTACAGTACAGATTTTTATCAAATTTGGTACAGACCTTGAGTATGGACATAGGTATTTTTAATCTAGGTTATAGGGCTCAGTTCCCATGAAATAACAGAAATATAAGTGTTTTTGTTTGTCCTTCTTTCCCATCGCAACGGAGCAACGGATTGATGTGGATTTTGCTATGGGGATATTTTGGGAGCTGGAGAATAACAAACTATATTTATTTAGAGAAATATTATATTCCTGAAGAAGAACGTCGTAATCGTCGTATAGTTTAACCGAACGAAGCCGCGTGCAGAAGGCTATCACCATATAAATCTAGGTTGTGAACTGAGAATGTCTTACTTAGCTTTCAACTGAGATTGCTTCCTGATAGCAGAGTATCTGATGGCAATGGCGACAGCCCTGGATAACTTGTTGGAGCTATCGTTCACGATCATCACTCTCACGAACACCATGGTTCCGTAAGCCAGTTTGGCATTTGGAGATGCCTTGAAGGTTCCATCCTGAAATTCATGTATTTCAAATTCAAATGTTTATTTCAGGCTGGTCCTAGGGAATGTAATCCCGATCCCGCGGGATCCCGAGACATTTTACGGGATCAATACCTAACCAAAAAGCCTTAACCCCTAACGTAATTGTATCCAGGTACTGGGAAACCCTATTTTAAAGTTAAGCTAAATTGCAAGTTTAACTCTATTCTGCCTATTATTGGGACGATATTGTTTTGGTCAATCTGAGGACGGGGTTTTCAAAAAATAAATTAACCGCTAACCTAACCATTGACTGTGGGTTACCCTCTCTCTCTCTCTCTCTACTTAACATTATTGTGTATCTTACCTTCAAAACTTGTGCATTTTTCATAAGCATATGCCGCCTTGGAATCCTATGCTGGTTAAAGCCTAGGAAGCCATTGTTGGCAGTATTATAGGCCAGCTTAGGCCCGATCTCGCCGACTGTTATGCCTGGTAGAGGCACATGCGTCTCTTCGTCTCTTATCTGGACTATGAAAGGCTGTATCCCATAGTGCTTCCCTTTTATGTACAGCTGAGCCATTACTATGCAATAGTTGACGGTTTGAGCGACTGCAAGAAAAAAATGTTTATATTGTTAAAAGGTACAAGGATACATATAAACACAGCGGCATTTACTACATCTCACGCTGAAACATAATATACAAGCATTGTATTACTGGTAGTATAATTTATAAAAATATTTTGGCAAGCAAGATCCGTTGGAAATTAATAATTATAAAATAGGTACGGTACGGTACGGTCAACGCAGCACATCACGGTTAACACTTGCAGTTCGATAATAGCACTTATGCCCCCGACATAAGAGCGATACAAAGTCCAAAGTGTTACGTCTGACGTGCTTTTGCTGTACATATTTCATCAAAAACTTATGTCCGGGTAATCAGTATAAGGTACAGAAATCCTACTTACGGTTACCAGGCCACCACTTGTGTGAAGTGAGCGTGGGGCTGTGCAGAACGAACTCTTCTGTCTGGGGGTCGTAGGTCGCTGTGGTCTCCAGGCCTCGGATGAACGTGCCGTGGCCCATCTCCGTCTATATTCAGACGAAATCATTTTCTCTATATTGAGAATACTGAAAACCGTATTTCCGTATTTCATCCTCTTTTCTTAAATGTCTCCAGATCATAGGTAGCAAAGTTTATTAATGTATAATTAACTAATATAATGTACATATTTGCTGTTAGTCTTCCCGACAATCATCATCATCATCTCAGGGTATTTCCGTTTGATTCCAGTATGAAGCCCAGGGTCTGCTTCGCCTATGATCCTAGATTAGACAAGCCTGGCAATGGAGCGATTTTCATCTGACCTCCGTAACCTTTAAAAAGAAACCAGACCTTCTTGGAACATAGTCGGAACCAACGGCTAGACGTGCCTTCCGAAGCACGGAATCATCTTTCTTTTCAGACATTGGGGCGATTCAAGCCTGTAATGTCCTAACCAAACTGGAAATAAACACACAAAGTGTTGCTCCCCGCAGGATTCGAATTCACGACCCTCGGGTTTTAGAGCCCAACTCTCGAACCACTTTACCATGGAGGCAGTCATTTTGTTAGTCTTACGAAAATAAAATCAAATAACCTGAGCGTAAGTTCCTAGTATCTCCAAGTTGTTGGCTCGAGGCAGCCACTGTCTCTGCTGCTCATCATCGGCCTGGCTCATCAGAGCAGGGATGAACATGGCGTAGTGAAGGCCAAAGGGGGAGATGTCCTTGAACACGGCTGCCGCCAACTGGTTCCTGAAGTTGGTCCTAGGACAGAAATGCCAATATTATTAATTTGTCGTCTAGGAGCAGTGTTACACTACTTGTTCTATAAATCTGCGGTTGCATATCTTTTGAGACTTTGCTTGCGTGAGAACAATTGAGATAAATGATCAAAAGAGAGACTTATTTTGTCCATTGACCATGTCTTGGTCTGGGTGTTTCTATGAATAAAATTAGAATAAAATTCACAAAAAAATACTGACGTTTATCTGTTGTCTGGCCCCCTTTTCCTACAGTACAGCTATGATTAGTTTGGGACTAGACAACGCTGTGTGAGTAGTGGTGAGATATTTATTTATTTATGTAATAAAATTTTTGAATTTGTAATTTATTATTTGTAATATTTTTTAATAAAGGCAAAACTGTTGAATTTCTTGCGGCACTTCTTTCCTCAACAGGCCGTTGACGTCGAAGTGCTGGAAGGGAAAAAAGACTTACGTGCAAAAGTATTTTTTTTTTAAATCTATTTGCAGAATAAATAATTTCATTTCAGTTTATTTCATTTCATATAAAAAAGTTTATTAATAAGCTCACCGATATTTTTCCATTTGTGTCTGACTGGGATCCTCCATGTCTTTAAGTACTCTATACAGCAGGGTGGCTTTCCGCACCGCATTTTCGTATCTCTCCTTATGACTAAGATACTCTTCAAGGGCTTCATCTCGGATTCCTTTAATGCTGAATACTTTGTTTTCTATAAATTAATTGTATATTTAAAGTATAAATAGTTATATGAACAGAGTAAAAATTAAAGAATGCTCCTAATAAAATTGCCCTCGTGCCCTAGAAAGCAGTGAAGCCGTTGGTCTGATCTCTCTTCGGTTATGTCAGACTGTTGTCCTACCGTACTATGAGAGTGAGGGAATATGGTGTGTATCTGTGTTTACACAATAACTTGTGCATTTAAGACGAGGACGTAGCACGATTCCAAATTCGTTTTTCACCCGCGCGTCTCGTTGTAGGCGGAGCGCAACCGCCAATCAGAGAGCGCAGCGTGAACACAGTATAAGCAAAACAAGCAGACAATTCACCTCCAAACAAAAACTGGTAGTTTTAATATTTTGAGTAGGTACCTACTCACTAATATCAAAACTTTTACTACTGTTTACGAGATCTGGACATCATACTAAATTTTAAATATCAATATTTGTTTTAAGGCAGTTTTTATTTTATTTATATTTTTTTATGATTTAAGCAGGTTAATTAGGTTACTTTGCAGGCTAACTCATAAATTCTAGAGAAACTTAAATTTCGTTGGCAAAATAGCTAAAATAATTGAAAAAAGGATGAAACATGTGATAGTAAAAAACCACGAGCCCTATATGCAGCTTTTAGGCTGGATTCGAACCCGCGCGTCCGTGGATATTATACATTTATTATACATCAACACCAAATACATCAACGTGCAATAAACATAACCTCACACATACATAATATTGCATAAATAACTAGACGGAGTATTAAAAAAAAACCAGCCAAGTGTGAGTTGAACTCGAACGTGAAGGGTTCCGCACCATCACAGCCGTGACACTCTCTGTACGTGAGAGTTCGAGCGCCAGCGACCTTGAGCCAGAGCGTGTTATGCTAGGGTTGATGATACCGAAATGCCTACAATAATCTAAGCCGAAATGGAATTTAGACTTGTGGCAAAGGAGATTACATAGTATGCTAGGAAATATTAAACTTGTGAAAGGACATGGGTTTTATTTATAATAAGTTTTTGTAATCTCTAAATTACTTATATTAGGTAGGTACATCATAAATTGCAACTCATAAACTATATTTACTGTTATTTATAATTAGTTTTTTAATCTTTAACATGTAAATAAAGGAAAGGTTTGATTTAGGTATAATATTTTTTTTTATTTATTGTCAATTTTACCTACTTGCGAGTTTACAAGTTTAATCGTCTGAAATCCTTGTTTTCAGAGCTTTTAATTATAATTAAAATTTCGTTTATTTTAAATTTTGAAATATTTAGTTGATAAATTTATATTTTATTTTAAATTCAAACAGCCATAAACACAACAATAACGCCCGCCCCCCGGCATGATTTTGCGTCGCGTAGTCAATCCGTGCAATCAATCCGACGAGCGGCGAGCGAAAAAGTAGATATGTTATATGTACGAACTCTTGGCCGAGGCATTCCAGGACGGCCGGCTGCACACACCGCGCGCCGCGAGCACCCCCGCCCGCGTCTAGGACACGCACACATAGCCCCGAGCGATTTTACGAGCACACCATGCTTGAGTGTCGCTTCTTTACTTTAGTATAATTATGTTCTGTGGCACCATCATACAAAATGTAGTTAGTGGGAACTTTTTTAAAGAACAATGGCAAAGTCCCATACTACGTTTTACCTGAATAAAAATTGGGGCGGCTATGATTTAAAAAATGCTTATTTATACACTAGCAATTGTATTACATAAACATTTCCAAAAAGAATTTTAACAAACGGTGATTGCAAAAAAAAGTTATAAGTATTTTTGTACTTTGAGGTTATTTTGGTAATGAAACAAATCCTTGTTTATTTTCATCTTTCAGTAATTATGAAAATATGTTTTAATAATAGTCATCTTAGAAGCAGTCAGGGTAACAATAAACAGTCTACTAAAACATTTATGAGAGATTAAAGTCTTACTTATCTAAGGAAATTTCTCCTGAACAGGCTGGTTTTGTGAAGGGGAGGGTTACTCGTGAGCAGATTCTGAATGTGCGCCAGATCACTGAAAAAGCCAGAGAGTTCAACAAACCGACCTATATTTGCTTTGTTGACTTCTCAAAGGCGTTCGACTCAGTGAAGTGGCCAGTACTTTGGGAGACTCTCCTGGCTATGGGAACACCTAAACATCTGGTGGTCTTCTTAGGAAGCTTTATAAAGAAGGAACAGTCTAATACCGCATACGCGAGGCACGGTCCTCAGGACCCATCTATCCGCCACAAACCCCTCGGACGTCGTGCGGCTGCTCTCCCAGAAGGAACTTCTCCCGAGGCTTCGGCACTACCGCGAGACCCCTTGAACCTCTTGACTCCGCCGCCGGCGCGTACCACGTGCTCATCGGTGCGTCCTGCTTCTCCGACGCCTCTACTTATCGCCGGGGCGCATAGCTACGAGCCATCCGTGCGCCGCCACCTACGCCGACATCTGCGCCGCTACCTACGCCGGCATCTGCGCCGTCACCTGCGCCGCTTGGGGCGCGTGCCTTTCCCTTGCTGCCTGAACGTCCCTGCGTGCCTGCCTACGCCCTACGCCCTACCTGATCCTACATTATTACTACCTATTGCTTTCGTATTCATTAATCTTAGCCCTACTTAGTCTTATAATCTTAGTCTGCAAGATTTAGGACGTGGCATTTGGTATTAAACTTCTGGCTTTCAATTATATCATCTTTAATTTCGAAATTTGCTCCGTTACCTTCCGTAACGTGACAACTCAATGGTCCACTCCATGAATGCACAAGAAGAGCTACAGTACGAGATGAGTGGCGGCGGATTGTAAAGGTTGCTACCACCCCTGATGTGACGACCACGATCACTCTGCCAAGAGTGTGACGACAAAGAAGAAGAAGAAAACATTTATTGAAAATACTGGACCTTTTAAATATCGTCAGTGGCTAAAGTACAAACCGTACAAAGCCAAAACCTATAAAAAATAGACTGTCAAACAAATTGCTTTGCAGTTTCCTGCTGTCAATCAATTGATGATATGATATTATCTCGAGGGTCATCCCGCGTGTATTTCTCGGGTCTACTATTTCTGGGAAAATGCTGTGCATATAAAAGTCAACGGTTTTTTTTTTTCATTTTTGATTTCCAAAACTTATTTTCTCTTTCTATGTACAGATACTTTACAACTCCCTTCAAAAAAAAGTCTATGTATTTTAGAATAGTAAACTCTTAATAGTACCCACCTACCCTATAATCATCTCAAAATTACGTTAGTACTATTACTATATTCTGTGTCAAAATGCCATCAGATTGACATGATTAACGTTTCACAATTTTTTACTGTCAAAATGTATGCAGAGAAAAAGCGTTCATGATTGCCGGCGCCGCCAACTTAGAGATGTTCATTGTGGTCATCTTTCGCTTACAATTATTATCGATTGTAGCCGAGTTAAATTTCGAAAAAAAAATGTTTTGTTAATAACTTCATACGTAAAATCGTATAATAAAAATAATAATCAAATTGATTAAAAGTATAACGCCTTGGATAAAAAATCTAAATGTGAATCAGATTCGAAAATAAGAATACTTCCTTGTAGTTACTCAATCTTGCAGTATTGGTCGTTAAAAAATCGATACTTACGAATCGATTTTTAACTATTAGTTTAAGATAAATCGACGTCTCTAGATAAATATTATTTCACTGTGACACATGTCGCCGCAGGTATTAATCCTTGATTTTACAAACTATTGAATCATAAATTTGATTGACATAGGTAAAAAACAATATTTTTAGATCTAAAATCGGTGTTCGTTCGGGAATCGACAGCACCGCATCTCTAGTGAACTTGTCAAAAAAGCAGCTGTCATGCGACACAGAGCGTCCGGAGCCGACCTTTCACCTCGAGCGCTGCTCGACAACTAAACGGGTTACCGCGGTCTATTTTTATTCTACCGCTTTGGGTTTTGAGTTGAAAATCGCTTATCACACATAATGAAAATGGCGGCTTTGAGTTCGAAGATTATATTTTTTGCGGGTTTTCATTTAATTACTTATAATATAATTATGAAATAAAAAATCTAATCCGATACTTCTTTAGAGGACTAGCTTGGCTATTTATTTTGTAAAAAAAAAATTGGGGTCGTCGCTGAAAATTCAGAGTAATTGAATTTACGCAGTTTTTTTATTCGTCATTTTGTAATATTTTTTTTGAAAGAAACCAGATGGTTTTTTCAAATTATGCTCCGATACTCCACTGCAACAGACTGTTCTCTACCTACCATATTTTTTATAGTTCATAAATATGTTTTATACCCCCACACGTAAGCGTTTAAAAATACCTCTTTTGGTTGAATTTGGACTAATACCCTCCCTTAAGCATATCCTGCGTAGTAAGTAGTGTGACCGTCAAGACTTGCCGTTGTAGCCAAAATTCGGAGACATCATTGGGGACAATGCACTTATCGAGCAGTTTTTAAATAAAGAGATAAAAGGCATTTTAGACGGAGTATCTATTAATTCTAAATGAAAAATAACTTTATTTGTGTAAACATATTAGAATCAAATTAAATTACTTAATAATTAAAAAACTTAAATTATTAACTAGATGCGTATTAGAGAGTACTTAGTCTTCAAAACACTATTCAACTAATAATTAATAATGACCTAAGATAAATAATATGTAAATATAAAAACATACCTATATCACGTCTTTTCTTCGTCAACTCGACACCTCCATCCAAATAATTAGTAAGTTCTTCTACATTAAAATTACATTTGTTTCTTTCCCTCTGAAGATCCTCATTCACTTCAAGTTTTGTTGGCATTTTAATTATTTTATAAACAACATTAAGAAAGATACTACTACTTGACGGTAACAGTCACACTGCACGCGATATACCTACTCGTATTAACAGCACGGAGATAAGATAATACAACTACAATAATGAGTCATTTACACAGTAATAACTAGATTCATGCTGTACTTTAATATTAAACTGTCAATAATAGTTGAGTAATAATATTGTATTAAAATGAAGGGAATATAATACATATTATAAAATAATCATGGATATCCGTCCATGGGGAAGGCACCTAGGTAAGAACACTTACCACGATTCCATGCTGGATCGATAAACAAAAACGATATTAGGCATGCCGCATATGCCAGTTTTTGGATGGTACCTAGATTTTGGCTTACGCTTACGCGTCTCATCATAAGCCTATAAGCACTTGTTCTGGCAAATTTGTTGAACCAACAGATTTGTAATTATCTCCACTACTTAGGTAGTTAATAATCTCAATAACAGTACAGAATCTAGAAGTCATGTTGAACATTAAAAGCTGTTAGTTGGAAAACCAGCACGCAGCGCACATAATGCTTAGCGGTCATTGCGGCCTACTCCATTGATGGATATTCAATTATTCAACCAGAAAGAGTCGTTAAATGTGCTGCCCATGGGCGTCGCCAAGGGGGGGCAGGGGGGGGGCAGTTGCCCCCCCCCCCCCTAGAGATCAAATGTAGCTAGCCGCAAATCGGTAACGCTTAATGCTCTCGGCGTTAATATTTTTTCTCCTAAATAATATTGCCCCATTGCCCCCCACTTAATCATAAGCTGGCGACGCCCTTGGTGCTGCCATGCCGTAGGTTCATTCATCCGATCTTAAAGTCAAGTTCAAGTCTTTCGTTTCAAGAACATTTTGCTCACACATCAATATTGCCGGTACACAGCCCGAGCTGGGATGACGACAGTTTTCATCCGTATTGATGGTCTTTGCGTCACATAGCACGACGCACGTCATACTATCAATGAGATCGAGACAAAAAAAAACTTGATAATGTAAACAAATCTTTATTATAAAAATATGTACAAAAAATTGGAATAAATAGCTCTGTTTTTACATTAAGCTGACGACATAAATGCAGTATCCCTTGTTTCGAATGACAGAATAGACAATAATATGTCCTTTAATTTATGTTGAAATATGTGCATAGCTTAAAACTAAACCCACATTAAGGTGTTTTAATGATAAGTAAAGTACGATACGAGACATCACGCAATCAACAAAGATGGCTGTAATTTAAATATTTTATCAAGTGCATTTTTCTAAATTTTACCAAAATAAAGGAGAATGCAAACTTGCCATTGTTTTTGGGCCCAAAAAATTTAAGTTAATGTGCAGATATGAGATGTATTCTACATAAAGGACCACACACACACCATCAACATTTATTATAATGACACCATAATCCGTCCCAGGGGGGAAAAGTTATCGTCCATAATAATTTATTATTTTTATATGAACATAAATAATTAACATAATATATTTTTTTTCACTAGGACCAGTTTTGTCGACGCCATAATAAACGTTAAAGGTGTTTATTAGATCTACTTCGTAGTCCTCGTATGTCCCAAATCTGCACAACTTTTTTTTTGGGCCCAGTCTTGTCCTAGCGATTTCGAGTCTTCTCAATAGG
The DNA here is from genome assembly GCA_949319885.1 of Mecyna flavalis. Lineage (NCBI taxonomy): Eukaryota > Metazoa > Arthropoda > Insecta > Lepidoptera > Crambidae > Mecyna > Mecyna flavalis. The sequence goes on from OX439426.1 coordinate 19,042,894, forward strand.
GGCATTGAAAACATATCTTATTTCTTCTTTATATAACATGTCGAGTATTTGACATCACAGTTTCCCTTGCATGAACGGCTTGAGGTACTTGTGGAAGGAATCGTTGACTGGTTCCTGGTTGAGGGGGCTCTTGAGAGCTTCCTCCATCAGACGCTCGTAGACCCGTCCGTCGTATGACCCTAGAGTCGACTGGAGAATCTGGGGACAATGAGATAATTTTCTATTCTAGTTCAGTTGGCAAACAAGCACGTCCACGTGTTAAATAAACAATCGGTATCAGAATCATAAATAACGCCATAATAATATAAAATCCCAAATAGACGTCATGATGTCTTCTCTTCGTACAGTCAGCGCCAAAATGATTTGAGCGTTCAAACCAATAAAAAATATCTGAACATTAGATAAAAATCACTCTTAGCACAACACTTTTAGGTGTAAATATCGTTTGATGTCATTTGTTCTCAAACAACAAATGAAATTGCACCTTTACGTCTTAAGGTAAGGTTGATTTTTGTCAAATGTTCAGATATTTTTGGTGATTTTGAACGCTCAGATCATTTTGACGCTGACTGTACGTAAATCCAAATGATTCAGGACTTATTGATAGGGTTATCAAAAACTTACTTCGTCCCTAAGGTCGAATGCATCCACTAATCCAACTGCATTAGGTCTTATCTTGGCCAACAACGCTTCGTATTCTTGCTGCAAACTGATTATATCTTCCTCAGATAATGACGTAAACTGCAAAAGTCAAAATAAATAATGTAGATAGGTACTTATCCACTTTAATTGCGTAATGCTTGGGTCCTTTCGTGAAGAAATTATATTTTGTAAACATCCTGTACTAGGGTTTTTCATTAGTATGGGCGGTAAAATAATATTACATTATTCACATAGCGCCTATTCCAAACATAACTTTTACTGTGGATGCCAGAGGACGGTTTTTTAAACATTAACATTTTTTTTATTGAACTCTTACATACACCCCTGACCCTATACAACTACAAATGTCTATGCACGAGATGCATTAAGAGAAATTGATCTCTTTTCTCCAGTCAAGGATTGATGATTTTTTTTTAAAGTCCGTTTAATTACCTATATTTTTATAACAACGGGAGTGGGCAAATCCTGCGAACTGGTTTTTGATATATCGGGAAAGGTAATTCTAATAAGCATCTTGCATCTTACCCTCAACAAGTCCCCAGTTCTCTCTAAGGCCCAGTACAGCAGATAGAGAGTGGATAGCTGGTCGAGGACTCTCCTGACGTTAGGACTGCTCTCGACTGTCAGCCGGACCGTCTCCTCGCGGTACACTTTGCAGATCACCGCTCGACAGTGGGCCTGAAAAACAAATTAAAATTTTCATCAGTATCATGTTCTTTAAAATTGACGGTAAAAATAATATGTTTCGTAAATCCATTTTCGTATAAATATATCTATAATCACCGAAATGGTACAAAAACGTACATACAAAATGAACAAGAAATTCATGAAGCAATAACAAAATTGTTCTTGAACTTTTTCTAGATCACCAATATTTAGGGAAAGTATTTGCAAAAACCAAAACGAATATTCAACTGCTGAACATACCATAAAATATTTATTCCTCTCAATTTTAACCTTTTGATAACCGAAAAAGCTCTGTTCTTTGGTCTATCATTTATACTTGTATAGCTTTATGTTACTTTTAAGTACCTCTGCAGCCGCTACTAGTTGCACTGTAGTCAACTGCCACGCATCTTCGTAATCCAAACCACTTCTTTGGTGTTTTCTTATACTTTTGACACACTGGGCAATTTTTCTGAAAGAATAAATAGTTCTCTAAAATGATAGTTCTAATTTCTCTTATTAAGTAAAAATTACTTAGAGTTAACTATACTCGTATTTCAGATTATAGAAGTTAATAATTATCCTTGAAAAACCCTTGATCCAACTGTGTAGATGAGCGTACATAAACTGTTATTCAATATTGAGTTGAAAGCAAAAATCATCTTTTGGCCTTCAAACAGAAAAAGACAGGAAGAAGAATACAATAACGAGTCGAAGAAATCAGATATGGATTGTAAGGCCAAATAGGGTTCTTTCCTGCACAGCAACTCTGATCACTTCTAGCAAAAGAAAACGTATGTATTTACCCAGCAGCAACAGCTTCAAAAGATCTGATGATGCCCGCAGGACTTGCGTCCCAACGAGTCCTTTCGCTTTCTGCCCAAGCCAGGTACGCTAGTGTAGGCGTCAACGGTTTCCCACCCTCCAACTGCTCCCATGCTTTTACTAGAAACCTGAAAATTAAGAGTTGTGAAGATTCAGTAATGCGCTATTTGGTATTTGGAGTATCATTTAAATCTACATGTTGTCTAACTCAACATGTCGATTTTATAGGTAGGTAATCGAATGTTTAGCAACTTAAATATATTGCAAATTCCAATGTCATTAATTTGGGTCCGGTCGGTCCGAAAAACTGGGGGAGATTAGTTGGTAGTGGAACGATGATATATTAGTATTGTTCCTGAGTCCACACACGGCTGCAGATTTTGTTTGCTCTGTGACGTACATATGTATTCTTCAAACAAGGCGAGGGTGGCAACTCACTTATGTCTGTGTAAAATGTATCATATTCAAAGCAATTTGGCTTCTAAAACAACGAACATAAATCATAAATTACCTCGCCGTCTGCAGCAGCAGTACCGTGTAATCTCCCTCGTAAGTCCTGGTGGCAGTGACGAAGCTGTACAACGAGGGTAAGCTGGATGAGAACATGTATCCGTGGCCGCCGCAAGCGAAGCGACACTGCTCGATCAGTGCTGAGCAGTCGGACGTACTGATGGCCTTGAGGCAGCTTGAGAGAGCGTGGAGCTGTAAAAATTATTTAGTATTTTTTTTAGTCGAGCCTTAGTAGAAATCTAGGACGATGACGCCGACACTTGAATCGTGAGTTGTGTGGTAGAGGGTCGAAGATGGTTTGATGTCTATATTTTTTCAACTTCAACTGTAACTGTAAGGCCAAAAAAGTGAACCAAAATTCTGCATTCATTTTCTTCGATCGAAAAAACTTTATGGTATTAACTTTAACTAAGTACCTTATGTGAACGCTTCTGCGCTTGAAAATAGTTGAAAACCAAGGCTCGAAAATCAGATGATCCTACAGTGTAGCAGCATATTTAGCAATGATTGATGTGTCACTCAATCGAATAGATTGCAGTGGTCGCTTACCATCAAGTGGCCTGTGTACATGTCTACAAAATGAAGAAAAAACAATATATTACGATACTACTGATCAATGGTCATGATAAACTTACTTCTGGCAAAGTATCAGTATTTCCATCGCGCATGTCCGCTAAAACGGCTGTGAATGTGTTCCATAGCCAACAGCTGGTGAGCTGTAGAGCGTGTGCTGTTGCGATGCAGATGAACAACTTGTGCTGCTGGGTCAAATAGTCCAGGACTTGCGGCTCTGGCTGACTATACGCATAAATAATTATCAACATTAATGGTCGTCGCGTTAAGGCTTATTTGTTCTATCTAGCCATGGTTACATTTGAAGTAACGAAGTTTCATCACTCTTTTAAAAATAGAAGCTATATATAGTTTGAATCTACGAAAGTGCCAGTGCTACCAGTTTCAAAACGATATTATGTTATAAGACTTTCGCAATAAAAAAGTGTAGCTTCTTTTTTAAAATAAAGACAAACCAGTACGTCTTACTGTAAAAGTTACCTATGCAAGATAGAACAAAAGCATTGAGGCAACGTGTGTTAGCACCAAATGGTAATCAACCAACATTATGCGAATATCTCTTAAGTCTGGTCAAGTAAGTTACTAAAAACTAGTCAGCGGTACGAGACTCAAAAACAGCACAAGTTATCAAACCAGAGACAGAGCAGAAACGGATTTTGAGAAAAGTATTAAAAGTCTTATGCTTAAGCAGGATTCACACCGTCGACACCTGATGGACAAGCATTATCAGATGCCATATCCAGCCGTTCAAAAGGTTGATAAATAGGGCCAAATAAACCAATTGAAAACATACTCAGGTCTAGGCTGTGACTGTCTCCGCACTGCAGAGTACCGTACAGCTATTGTGACAGCCTTGGACAGGTTGAATGCCATCTCGTTCACTAACATCACTCGAACGAACACCATGGTCCCGTACGTCAGCTTCCCGTGACGAGCCACCTTCACGTATGTTCCATCCTAGAATATTATAATCTAGGTATAGGTAATCAAGGTTCAAGCTATTGGCGCCAATGCACTGGTCCTAACGTCTAGCGGTTTCCCGCCAGAAAAGTAAGTTTATCATTTCAGTAATATGAGGACAAAAATAGTTTCATTTCGGTAGCTGTTATAACTCGTACTAGATTCATTTCAATTCAATTCATTTACTTAGGTATTTATTTAAAAATTAAATAAAATACTTAACTTTGCAATATGCTTAAAATAACATATTTACGAACATTGAACAATATTTACATAAAACTAATTACCAAATGTTTCATAATTACAAATAAATAACGAATGAAAGTCGAGTAAAGACCTTGTCGGTCTTTACTTGACTTTCATTCGTTATTTATCGTCGTGGCCAAAATTGGAACCACGTAAAATGCAATACAAAAACGATATTTAATGACAGTATTAAATCGACAGTAGCGACGCCGCCACCGGAACAGATAAGTTTGTCGGTCTATAATTATATTAAATTGTCAAATAGTATCTTAGTCATTATAAAAAAATGATAACCATACATATTTTAACCAATGAACTAAAATTATTTGTACCAATTAATATTTTCTTTTTGAAACGAAAAACATATAAGTGGAACACAAAAAATTAATTAATGCAAATTGTACCTATATCGTCATTGCTTACCTTCAGAACTTAAACTGGTCAAAAGCCAGCTGGCACCGGCTCGTCCCAATTTGGGTGTGAAGGGGAAACCGGGGGAGTTTAGTGGGTAGTGGACGCTTTAGTCTCGAGTCCCACACACGGCTGCAGGTCTAGCTACCCTGCAGTTATGGTACATAAACGCATTCTCCTCCGAAAAATATTAAAAAAAAAGCTTGCCTTTAGAACTTGTGCATTCTTCATCATCAAATTATCCCTTGGGATTCGATAGTCTTCAAAACCAAGGAATCCATTGTCTGCGGTATTGAATCCCATTTTGGGGCCTATTTCGCCAACCTTTATCCTTGGTAGTGGCATGTGAGTCTCTCTGTCCCGTATTTGGACTATGAAGGGATGAGGTCCGTAACAGACCCCTTTGGTATACAACTGAGCTACTACTATACAGTGATTTACTGTTTTTCCCACTGAAAACAAATTATTTTAGTGAAATTACTGGGTATATGAGACCGAATAAGTCGTCTCGGTATAGCGGGCGCAGGGCGGTGCCAGACAGTAAATGCTTATTTTCCGTTTGGCACTAAACTGTCTAAGAGCAGACGTGGCGCTTACCATCAGGTGTACGATCTGCTCGTCTTGTTACATATTGCAATAACAAAATCTATATATATAAAACTCAAAGGTGACTGACTGACTGACATAGATATCTATCAACGCACAGCCCAAATCACTGGACGGATCGGGATGAAATTTGGCATGCAGGTAGATGTTATGACGTAGGCATCCGCTAAGAAAGGATTTTGATCAATTCCCTCGGGAACGGGAACCAAGCGGGTGAAACCGCGGGCGGCCGCTAGTATTAAATAAGAACGTAAATTTTACGGAGTGAAAGCTCTTGAGAAACGAGCGACTTCTTATCACTGTCAAGAGCTATAAGGCAGCAGGTTTTGTGAAAGAGATAGCTAACCAGTCAAACTGTAGAAGCCACCACCCAATACAGCTCTAAAGAGGCGGCAAGCTAGGGGTCGTGGGTTCGAATCCCAGCTAGGACAAACACTTATGTGATGAACATTTGTGTTTGTTCTGTGTCTGGATGTTTATTTGTATTTAATTAAGTATACAGCGTGGAATTTTAGTCGTTGTATCCCGCAGTAAATGATTCTATATTAGTAGTATAATAGATTAATAAAGTTTTTTTTTTAGTTAAATCAAAAGTTTTACGATTATGATAGAGGAAACTCGAACCAATAATACTAGCTGCGTCGCGGACGGTCACCGGCCGGTGTCATTGCCCTTCGCGTTTATCAAAAAAAATATAATTTACTATTTACTAACATTTTGTTTCCATTCTCCCATCAAACTAAAAAAAAAAATTCAAAGAGTTTAAAAAAAAAAATCTAAAAAAAATAAAAAATAAAAACTTGCAAAAATTGATAGTATTACTGAAGGTGAAGCGTTCTGCTGCGGGTAAACAACGACTAAAAAAACACGCAGTATATTTGTGGTACCTTTGTTGTTTCTGACCAACGAATTTAAATTATCGTTGTTTCTGACACCCATAACACAAGTGCTTACGCTTCTTACTTTGGGCTCAGATCAATGTATGTGATGTTGTCCAATTTTTATTTTATTTATTTATTTATATGGATAGTATCGATTGGATACTCACATCCGCCAGCCCACCATTTGTAAGAGGAGAGCGTAGGACTCCTCAGTATGAATTGCTCAGTGGCAGGTTCATACGTAGCCGTGGTCTCTAAGCCTCTGATGAAAGTGCCATGCCCCAGCTCTGTCTGCAACGGTAATTTATATATTTAAATGTAAACAAAGACGGTAAATCAGAGAATCGAAAAAATACAAACTTCAATGCACATTGAATTTCAGGGTCAGGCCATAATTATTAATTAAGATTGAGTAAGGTTGGTGGAAAAAAAAAGAAGAATTTTGTGGTTTCAAGGACGTTGGGATGTCCTAAACGGCTGATAATGATCACACCACCCTCAACGGATGATGACAGTATTTCAAATACAATTGGAGAAATTGATTAGTTTATACTAACTACTCCGAAATTAGTATTGAAGTTATTTCCAAAAAAAATATTTAAGTACGTTGAAGGTACTTTTTATGATTCTTATACATATTATTCTGCGAAAAAACTGTTTTCATTGGTTGATTGACGGATATTGCAAGCATATACATTTTGTGTACATTTCCTCTCCATATCTCACTGTGTGATTGTATTCTGTCAACATATTTAACAGAAATTGAACGTTAATTTAAATTCAAAATGAAGAATAAACGGAGGGGCAAAGGTCTCATTGATTTGCATGTCGACTGTTGACTCGCTGCGCCGGAGTGCATTGTCCTAAGACGGCCGTCACGGGCATAATGAGCTGAGCAAATTCAGTGAGGATGGTCATGCAATAGAAGGGACAAGAATTTGAGCACACTTTTACATTTTTATTAATTTTATGTATTTTTCAATTCGCATTTGCATTTACTCTTAGCCTTTACAACCTACATTTAGAGACTTCGCCATAATGTTGTTAATGGGACTTGGATCTTATATTTAAAGCGTTATAAATTAGATAGGTATGCAAAAAGTACTTCTAACCGTCTTCCGGAAATAACATGATCAACGATGAAAAGTTTGTGCGGCCCTGTTTGATACTAAGTATATTCAACGGGTAACTATGTATGTAATATGAAAAGGAAGTCCCAGTAGGTAGATATTGAACCTGCGACTGTCGGTGATGGTGCAGTAATCATCGACGATAAATTACGACTTGAACTTTGGAAGCGGATATCGGCCAAGTCCATATCTCAATAGTGCGAAACATGAACAACTCGATATCTATCAAGAGCCCTTAAATGGTAGCTTTGTGAATTTTCCGATGTCCAACTTTTCGAATTTCTAAAAGTTGAAGTGATAGATTTATTGACCTGTGCATAAGTTCCAATAATCTGCATGTCCAGTGCGGGAGGAAGCCATTCTGCCTGCTGCTCAGGGGTACACTGGCCTATGATGGTCGGCACAAACATGCCAAAATGAAGTAGAAACGGGGATATCTCCTTGAAGAATGCATCTGCTGTCCGGCGCAGAACAGGTGAGTTGAGCCTGCAGAAGATGCATGCATGCATGCAGAAGCACGAAACAATTGTGGGTGAAATACAAGCATATTAACATATACAAAACTTTTTTTTTCGGAGGAGAATGCGTTTATGCTCCATAACCGCAGGCTAGCTAGACCCGCGGCCGTGTGTGGGACTCGAGACTTAAATGTCTACTACCCACTAAACTCCTCCGGTTTCCCCTTCACACCCAATTGGGACGAGCCGGTGCCAGCCTTGTGGCTATTGACCAGCCCAACATTTACAAAACTGCTAAAAACTAGGTTCATCGCCTATGTTATCACGTAGGCTGAGGGAATGACTAAAAGTCTTCTGTATTGCCTCAATTGAATAGTTCATTAATAACACACATTTAGCATGCTAATATTGTACTTTCGCCTTCAGATCGGATTTATTACCTATTCTTTACAAAGTCAACGCATTGACTTGGACTTTGTTTAAAAGTTTGGGTCGTAGGTATCTGACTGCCAGGTGTCTTTGGAATTCACAACTCTTGACCCATAGGAATAGAAAACAACAAAATTCACCGCTGTATACTCGTTTAAAGTACACATGAGTGCTTATTATATTCTTAAACTTACTCAAATTTTATTTAATGCACCGGTAACACTAATTTGACTTCCAATAATAACAAAAGATTTGGCCTTCTAACGAGTTAATAGGTTACATGAATATTGAAACAATTGGGTTAGTTTTTTTGATTGAACTTAACTTTTCCAATTACTTACGAATTCATTATATAATTAAGGAAGGGACTTAGTAGTTTAATTTTAAACAAAAAAAAGTATAAAGGTCATTGCCGCGCGTTTTTGTACGCGATACAGATTTTGATATTGTAATAGTTTCTTACAAAATCCCCAAATTCTCAGATCTTGAGATATTATCTATTTTATAATAGTCTAAGCGATTAATTACCATTGTTATTATAAGAAGGCCCTTTGTATCTTCTTGCTAAATCCCAAATGATTAAGTAGATCCTGAGATTTAATCACTTAAAACGAGATTTGAAAATGTTACAAAGATAATTTCAGATCAATCTTTCCTTACCCAAGATCCTCTAGTCCTGTAACATCGATCAAGCCTTCCTTGACAATCTTGCTGTATATGCAACTCTTGCGCACAGCATTCTCGTATCGTTCCTTGGGACTGAGGCACTCTTCAGGAACATCGTCTTTTGATGCGCCGGAGTTTAAGGCGATGTCCTCTAGAATCGAAGTAAGTGTCTTACTTTATATCAATAGATTACACTACACGTAAGTCACTAAATAAAAAATAAAAATAACTCATTATTGAGTGGATGGAACAAAGGACTGTTCTTCTGATGTAGCTGGTTTTTTGTATTCTTGATCATAAAAGAAAACATTTCAGAATTGCATTAATTACCACAAAGCAGGCACAAATGAATGGGAAACCTGGGTAGTTTAGTTGGTGTAAGAAGAACGTATTTATTCTCGAGACCCACACATGCCGGTTCGGCTAGCTTGTTCACTAGAAATAAATGTGGCACTTACCTATTTTCCTTCTCTGTTCTGTTTTCTTTTTCCCACCATCAAGTATGAAAGTAAGTTCTTGTACATCGAAGTCACATTTCAGTCTCTCCTTCACCAGATCTGCATTTACTGCACTCTTACTATCAGCCATCACATCTATTCAGATCTTTGAACGTCCACTAAAATCATAATTTTTAAATGCGTGTAAATCAAAATAATCTTGCACTTTCTTATAAAGTTAATTGGTTGTGCTTCCAATCGCGTTCCAACACCAACTGATTTCAGGAAATCGGCTATTTTCGTTAACACACCGCTACCGCGTAATACCTACTTACTATAAGTGTACCTATACTCATTTTAAATGCATGGACTCTGTTTTGATACTTTAGTAAGCTGTTTAATGAATACCGAACTATGTGTAAGCCAGCGTCTTTTTCTGCGTGGAAATGTTGAATCAAATTTTCGGCAAAGGCACAAATTATTGATTGAGAGCCTTGAACTAGGAAGTACCAAACAGTGTACCATTTTAAGGTCACTTTGGTCTAGCCCTTTATTTCAATTAATACGCTGAAATTGAATTGTAACTGGATAGGTTTATTATGATTACCTTTTTATTACTTTTCCACCTATCGATTTAATCGGTTTCTATGCGTTTGAATCACTTTGGAACAATTTTTTATATGTATGATGTTATAACAAAGAATAAATATTATGTCTGATAATATTATAATTATTAACCAAAACAAAGCTTGTGCTAATGGATCAGACAACAGATAAACATCGATGTATTTTTTCGTAAATATATAAAAATTATGCATAGGATATAATATATTTATACCGTGTAAAAATAACTTAAACAGAATGTAAATAATGGTCTCTCATATTTATGCGATTATGACTTATTAAATAAAACAATTTAAACGGTTTCAAAACCAGACGTCTCAAGTCTAAATACGTAGTTACGGACACATGTACATTTTTAGATATATTATATTATATTTCTGATAGTTGATTAGCCGTTGTATGCAACAGTAATCACTGTTCATATCGCCAAAGTCATTGAAAGTCATCGTTCGATTGTATGCGATTTCGGCTTCTTGGATTTGCATAGCTAGTTAATTTTAATATCCTGTTACGTGAACAAAGTCACAACACGACCTTATGTCACATGAGTTTATTAGGCTACCGGCTAGGGTTACCGAAGGTGCTTAGACCGCATTATATAGCTCTTGCCTGCGGTTGGGCTGCGTAAAAGTACGAGGATTTCTTTTAAATTTATAATAAGCCATCAACAATCTTGCCAGGTGATCAGGGGGCCTAGACAAAGCAACATTTTGACAGCGATAGCGAAATTCACTTATTTCAAATTGTATGGATTTAACAGGTGCCTTAGAAACGTCACGTGGTCAATCGATATTGAAAGTACAGAACTACAAACTTTTCTGTTCCGGTGGCCAAAATTGGAACTACGTGAAATGCAATGCAAAAACGATATTTAATGACAGTTCTAAGTAGACAGTAGCGACGTCGCCACCGGAACAGATTAGTTTGTCGGTCTATACGGGTTTTGACATTCGCTATCGCAAATTGAGCTATAACGAACGTCATAAATGACGCTTCTCTATGGCCTCAGATAGATAGGTCTACGATAGAGCGCGCTTGCTCAGAAAACCCCGTTAATTCTGGACTTGAAAAGATTCAAATTGTAAAGATATGGACGGACCCAGGCGGAGAGTTCCACTCCCGCGCAGTTGGTATTTAAAAATACGAAGCAAATCGCTTCGGATGTTTGCGCGTTTCTTCCACTTCTTTATTGGTGAAATAGCGGCCGCCCGCGGTTTCACCCGCGTGGTTCCCGTTCCCGTAGGAATTGATCAAAATCCATTCATAGCGGATGCCTACGTCATAACATCTACCTGCATGCCAAATTTCAGCCCGATCCGTCCAGTGGTTTGGGCTGTGCGTTGATAGATCACTACGTCATTCTCCTTTGAGTTATTTAGATTTAAGATTCCTTGACCAAGTCTAGTTAGGTATTCGGTGATGGAACGGAATTAAGTCGTCCAGCTGTAAATACATAGCCCTTCAAAGTAGTTTATTGTTATACATGTACTGACTTTTTAAATTTCTAGATAGACAGAGCAGAAATAACGGGTAAGAAGTACTTAGTTATTTAAATGTTTAATTTGGTAAAATTTATAAATGTCCTAATAAAAAAAGTATAAATGACAATCAGTTATATTCAAACATGCACAAAGATCTATTAGATATTAAACAACACAAAAGATAGATATTAAAACATATATAGTATATATGTTTTAATATCTATCTTTTGAAAGGGTTTTCTGGTTTCTAGGAAATTCGCGAAAGTAAGGCGGTATATCTACATAAATTACATCGTGATAAAAATGTTATCTAATTATACAAGTTCTTGCTTGGTAATGAATTTAAATGCGTTTCTGTCGAGTTAAGTAATACAAAACAGCCTACTGACTGATCATAGGAAAAAACATAAAAACATCCAGTGCTTACACAGACTAGAGTCTGTGTGTTTCGATCGAAAGCTAGTACAGATTGCCTTTTGTAGAGTTCAATTCTACATTCGGTGAATCCTGAGCTGAGAAAAAATATCCTGAGCATAATTATGTTCTGAGTAATCACAACACTTGTTACTTATAAGACCTCAATCATTTTTAGGGTTCCGTAGCCAAATGGCAAAAAACGGAACCCTTATGGATTCGTCATGTCTGTCTGTCTGTCCGTCCGTATGTCACAGCCACTTTTTACCGAAACTATAAGAGCTATACTGTTGAAAATTAGTAAGTAGATGTTTTCTGTGAACCGCATTAAGGTTTTCATACAAAAATAGAAAAATAATAATAAATTTTGGGGGCTCTCCATACTTAGAACTGAAACTCAAAAAAAAATTTTTCATCCAATCCTTACGTGTGGGGTATCTATGGATAGGTTTTTTAAAATGATAATAAGGTTTCTTATATCATTTTTTTCTAAACTGAATAGTTTGCGCGAGAGACACTTCCAAAGTGGTAAAATGTTGGTCCCCCCCCCTGTAACTTTTAAAATAAGAGAACGATAAATCTAAAAAAAATATATGATGTACATTATTATGCAAACTTCCATTGAAAATTGGTTTGAACGAGATCAAGTAATTAGTTTATAAATTTTTGGGGCTTCCCATACTTAGAACTGAAACACAAAAAAAATTTTTTCTTCAAACCCTTCCGTGTGGGGTATCTATAGATAGGTCTTTAAAAATGATAATAAGGTTTCTTATATCATTTTTTTCTAAACGGAATAGTTTGCGCGAGAGACACTTCCAAAGTGGTAGAATGTTGGTCACCCCCCCTCTAACTTCTAAAATAAGAGAACGATAAAACTAAAAAATATATATATGATGTACATTACCATGCAAACTTCCATTGAAAATTGGTTTGAACGAGATCAAGTAATTAGTTTTTTTTTAAAACGTCATAAATCGTAAAACGCAATTTTCCTCTCATACAATCAACTCAAATATAAAAACGTCGATCAAACTTACAAAGAACTACAAGAACTTTTATATTATGATGATACTTGCTGCTACGGAACCCTTCATGGGCGAGTCCGACTCGCACTTGGCCGGTTTTAGTGTAAGAAGTCAATACCAAACGCATTTAATAAGTTATTCTAGAACTTGGCTCTCATTTGACATAGCATATCAAACACTTACCGGCATAAACAATGCACTTTTTTAGGGTTCCGTAGCCAAATGGCAAAAAACGGAACCCTTATGGATTCGTCATGTCTGTCTGTCTGTCTGTCTGTCTGTCTGTCCGTCCGTATGTCACAGCCACTTTTTACCGAAACTATAAGAGCTATACTGTTGAAAATTAGTAAGTAGATGTATTCTGTGAACCGCATTAAGATTTTTATACAAAAATAGAAAAATAATAATAAATTTTGGGGGCTCTCCATACTTAGAACTGAAACTCAAAAAAAAAAATCATCCAATCCTTACGTGTGGGGTATCTATGGATAGGTCTTTTAAAATGATAATAAGGTTTCTTATATCATTTTTTTCTAAACTGAATAGTTTGCGCGAGAGACACTTCCAAAGTGGTAAAATGTTGGTCCCCCCCCCTGTAACTTCTAAAATAAGAGAACGATAAATCTAAAAAAAATATATGATGTACATTATTATGCAAACTTCCATTGAAAATTGGTTTGAACGAGATCAAGTAATTAGTTTATAAATTTTTGGGGCTTCCCATACTTAGAACTGAAACTCAAAAAAAGTTTTTTCTTCAAACCCTTACGTGTGGGGTATCTATAGATAGGTCTTTAAAAATGATAATAAGGTTTCTTACATCATTTTTTTCTAAACGGAATAGTTTGCGCGGGAGACACTTCCAAAGTGGTAAAATGTTGGTCACCCCCCCTCTAACTTCTAAAATAAGAGAACGATAAAACTAAAAAATATATATGATGTACATTACCATGCAAACTTCCATTGAAAATTGGTTTGAACGAGATCAAGTAATTAGTTTTTTTTAAAACGTCATAAATCGTAAATCGCAATTTTCCTCTCATTCAATCAACTCAAATATAAAAACGTCGATCAAACTTACAAAGAACTACAAGAACTTTTATATTATGATGATACTTGCTGCTACGGAACCCTTCATGGGCGAGTCCGACTCGCACTTGGCCGGTTTTTTTATCCAAACTAAGTTCTTATATGACCCATCGTTAATAAGTAGGTACCTATTATCGGTGAAAGTCCTTAAGGAACACAAAATTAAATGTTTAAAATGACATTTAAAATATTCAGACGAACCAAATCACAAACTGCACCGATATATTGTCCTCTTGACTCTAAGGTCATAAGATTGGATTTACCTACTCTCGAACGCAAAATGGACAAAAAGTCCACTGCCAATCGAAAATATACTTTATCACAAGCACATAAGGACATACGTGATGAAGTCTTGATATTGAAAACTGATGTACACAAATGGCATCCTTGTCCAACTTGAAGGGAATTGCATGTTTGGTCTCTCTTTTTATTGACTTTTGTTCGGTAGCTGGTTATGAATTAACAACCTATTATTTTCCCACTGCGGGGCAAAAGTCGAGTAACTCTGGCCCTCTTATTACAAAAAACATCGCTAAAACAGGTTTAAAACTGTACTACTTAGTACAGGTTTAGGTCCGGACTATTTTTTAAAACTTTCCTTATTACAAAACAAATACCAACATAAGAATAATTTACTGGTACTAACTCGTTTAGTGCGTTTCATTTTACAAGACTATGTTTTATGACATGTTTTAAAATCTTTAAATAGGATAGTAAAAATAATAATTCTTTATTTATAAATGTGTTTTAGTAATGTGAGAAAAAGTAACATTTATTTTTAATTTTCTGTTCACAAATTAAGTAATTCTTTTCAAAATTTGTCTTTCTATACGTAGAACGGAGCGAAATTTTTAAAGTGTTATCGTTTTGACGTTTGAAAGTTAGTCCATAGTAAAACTAGGGGCACCGGCGGACTTTCTTAGGTCTAACTTTAGTACTCGAAATGAAGTAAAACTTCGTTTTGTAATAGCATTTGACTTTAGTCAGGAGTTTAGTCAGGACTAAGCTCGGTTTAATTTTTAAACCACGTTCTGTAATAAGAGGGTCTGTGTTTAAGTAAGCCATCGAGGTAAAAGCTTTCGCCATTTAAATTATATCATCGGCAGAATGATGTATTTGCCGAATGGCCACGCTGGTCAGATGTGGGTTGGCCACAAACCGAAGCAATACTTACTCGAGAAATCCGAAACAAGGTGTTAGTGTTACAAGCGTCATAGGGGACGGAAACCCCTTTCCATCAGGTGGGTTGTAAGGTAAAGTGCCGCCTTCGAGTTACAGTCCCTGGTTTAGAAAAAAACAGCCTTTGCTCATCCCTTGTAATTCGAATGCAAAAAGTTTGCAGCAAAAATAATTTGCAGCAAAAAAAAAGTTTGCAGCAAAAAAAAGGTTGCAGCAAAAAAAAAGTTTGCAGCCAAAATAAGTTTGCAGCAATAAAAGTTTGCAGCAAAATAAAATTAACAGCAAAAAAAGTTTCTTTCCGCTGCTGCCAACACTATGCCCTCCCCAATTGAGCTCTGGATACCTTAATCACTGTGAGAAATATCTACTAACAGTTATCGAGAATCGAACAAAATGGCGAGTGTTTGGAGAGTCCTATGTCTAGCTGCGACAGGCTGATAATGATTAACAGTTAAGAAATGCTTCATTACTGTGGTCTTCTGTAAGGTGAAGGACGGCAGCAGATCAAACTACCCTAATCTGTCAAAAATTCTCAATTGAAAAAGAACTCTATATTAAATTGTTAAACGAAAAAAGCTGAAAATTGGTTGTAGAAATTTGACACGTTGGGGTAGTCTGATGTGCTGTTGACTGTACTTACTACCTCAAACGACCGGATATTTAATTAAAAAAAAAACTATGTTGATAAATATTGCAAATTACAGATTTATTTTGCGAAAAGAATCATTCAAGCCAGTATTAATCTGTGATTCAATGTACCCTTGAAATCTTAACCCGTGACCATTGAATACCTATTCGAACGCGGAAATCAACCGGACAGGCAAATTTTTAACAAAAACGTAGTTACTTACTTATTTTATTAAATTAACAAGTCGGCCTTATAAGGGAAGTGATTTGAAATGGAGGAGATTAGTTTATTCTTATTCATCTTATCAGATTGCGCTCCACTAGTGGGATCGCTAATAAAAATGTTTATTTTAATTGAAATAATATTATGTAGAAGTATAATAATTATAAAAATAATCCTATCCCATTTAGCCTAAGCGTCAAAAATCTTGGACTCTTCATTGACTCGACGCTTAGCTGGACCTCGCAGATCGCTGAGGTTAGTCGTCGTGTCATATCTTCGTTACGATTCTTAAATCGATTCAGGAATTTCTTACCCACCAATACGAAGGTGTTGCTTGTCACTTCCCTTATTTTTCCTCTCATTGATTATGCTGATGTCTGTTACCCTGATCTCAATGAAGACCTTTTGAATAAGTTGGACCGTCTCTTAAATAATTGTATTCGTTTCGTTTTCTGTCTCCGTAATTTTGATCGGGAACAAATTAAATGACCACCAAAAAACACAATCGTTACCCAAACAGCCTCATCCAAAATAAATATAATATGTACAAATAAACGAAACCTGTACCAAAATATTTCGGGCTATTTAAGTCATGCCTGCACTACAAAAACTTTTCGTAACCCAAAAAGGCCACGCGTGCACCAAATTTTAACTAGCAAAGTTTTGTGTCATTCTTACCCAAATATATCATTCACGTCACGTCATATCACGTTTGCCATAAAATGTATTCATATAACCAAGTATATTAAATTGATTGATAAGATTTGTGATAGGTTAGGTTAGAACTGCGACCACTAAACGCACGAGCCGAGCGAGCGCAGCGAGCGTGCCGCCGCAGCGGCCGGCGAGTGCCAGAACTGAATTCTACCAATTTTACTTGGTCGGGACAGAGAGAAAAAGATTTTGTTTATTTACTATCAATCGTCAAATGGTATATAGAACTTCATTTATATTTTTTGGGTATACAATGATTTTTGTACGCATTACTTTAATTTATTAGGATAAAAATATGTAACATATTTGGATGAAATTTTTAAATACAATGCGAGTATAAATTTGGTGCACGCGTGGCCTTTTTGGGTAGCTCAGCGATTATTCTGACGATACTTACGTTTTTTAGGTTAGCAGACTTAACGTTTATTGGTAATCATTTCATAATAAAATGGGGATAAAATTCTGGTAAGTACTTAGGATTTTTTGGGCGTTATATAGAGCGTTATATAGAGAACCTTATTATTCTATTAAGTAATTTAATATGCAAATTATATGTATGTATAATTATTGTTATTTTATTAAATATATAATATTATAAATATATATATAATATTTGAATATTTATCATAATTATTATACAACTTTATATAAATATTTATTTCCATACTTCCTTTAAAATAATGTATACATTTCTTATATCTAAACACAGCAAAAGTTAAGATCCCAGAAAAGAGGCAATCTCTTTTGTTTAATCGTATTGGAACCTACAACACAGATTCCATTCTAGTGTAGGTTCCATAGAAAATCAATATTGTAATAAAGCTTCCAACAAATAGGATAGTAATATAAGTACTTAAGAATAAACAACTCTGTAACCTTTTATTCTGTTTGTTGAAATAAAGATTTTTGTATTTTTGTATTTGTATTTTGTTATATTTCATTATATCTGGTGGTTGCTTAAACCTAAGCCATTTTGATCACGTCTCTTCTTACCGGTCTCAACTTAACTGGCTCACAATACGTCAGCGCAGACAGCTTAGATTGCTCTGCTCGCTCTTTTCCATTCTTTTCAATCCCAAATCTCCTGATTATTTAAAAAGTAAGATTAAATTTCTTTGTGGTTCCCATGACCGTCAACTTCGATCAGCTAGCTCATTGGCGCTCACTACTCCCCTTTATCATACGGGCTTCATGTCCGACTCCTTTACTCTTAACGCTACACGTCTCTGGAATAGTCTCCCTGACAGTATTAGGAATAGCTCCAAATAAGTTTGCATTTAAAAGGCAGGTTCGTGAATTCCTGTTAAAAGCCTGACGTGTTATTTATTTTCATCTAGGTTTTCACTTTCCATAATTTGAATCATTATTTAGGACATCATCATCAATATTAGGTGTATGTAAGTATATATATGTTACAGTCAAAGTGATCAATTAGCTATTATATATAATGACTGGTCATTATATAAACGCTCATTGAGCGGAAAAATAGCTTACAACGCATTGCGGTCACAAAAGTTTTTTTCAGGTTTAAAAAAAAAACCGACTTGTGTTAGGTTAGGTTAGGACTGCGACCCCAAATGCCAGAACCGAATTCTACCCATGTTACTTCGTCAGGGCAGAGAGATAGTATTTTGTTTATTTACGATTAATCATCAAATGGTCTATATGTTAAGCTCAAAGATCGAAAACGCTCATTGAGCGGAAAAATAGCTCACAAGGCGTTGTGGTCACAAAAGTTTTTTTCAGGTTTAAAAAAAAAATAACCACGAAGGCCAAGGCGGGAGCTCCGCTCCCGCCTTAGCCTTCTAACCTATATCCATCAGAGTCGATTTTCGCCTCCGAAGTTGTTTTTGTTCAAAAGATAGTCTCCTCTGTGTGTCAGTTACGTTGGATGTTTTACTGTGACCGCAATGCGTTGTAAGCTATTTTTCCGCTCTTTGAGCGTTTTTGATCTTTGAGCGTAACATATACATAGTTTGTACAACTATTTATACACTTTATATGTCAGGAACGTAACGTATTGTTCACTTTGGCTAACTAGGACCAGCTATTATAAATAATAGCTGGATAAAGTGATCAATTTATCACATTGTCTAGTCAATTTGGTTATTATATATAATGACCAGTCATTATATATAATAGCTAATTGATCACTTTGACTGTAACATATATATTATTAATATAAGTTAGTATTTGTGTATGTTTATTATTTAATTATCTTGTTTTGGTAAAATTGTGTATCTTTTAGGTTTTTTTTAGTTTGCTCTTTGCCGCATTTTAGCATTTCGTTTTTCCCAAAGGTTGACTGGTAGAGAATGCTTTTAGCGTTAAGTCCGCCTTTTGTACCCGACTTGTGTGATCAATAAAGTTTTTATAAATAAATAAATAAAAATAAAAAAATTGCAGAAAAGGTAAATACTAAATACCAATCAATTATATCAATCGGTCTGCCTGACAAATAAAATGTTTATTAATCCTATACTTTTGGAATTCAATAAATAAATAATAAATATGAATATTAGGTACGTCAAACGTTTTTATAATCTTAGTTCCTAATATTACCTGTTTTAACTTTACGAAGAGTCATCTGCCAGATAACTTAAACGCTATCTCTTTTGTCAAGTTTTAATTGATATGTCAAGGTGAAACTGTCCTTCAATCTTCACCTTCCAAACTATTACCAAATAATGCTTCATTCGTATACCTACTCATAGCCTGATTATACATTTCGAAATCAATTTTCAATCAAACACAAGTTTTACAAAATATTTATTTATTTCATTTAAATCATAATAAAGAAAAAACATCGGAAAATTCATACAACGAAAATATGATAATAAAGTTTCATACATACATTATTAATTAAAGTCAACCCATCACCCATCACATTTTATCTTAGGTAGGTATATGAGAATAAAATAAACATACGTTTTCTTGTCTGATAATACTGAATTTTGTATTCATTATCAAGTAAACTGTAAAATATTTTCTCAAATCTCTTGGTCTCTTGCATTTGTTCACCTATACAAAATTCAGTGTTTCAAGGAAAATATCAGTATTTTACTTACTATTTACATACAATCGGCATAAAAGTAAAGTATCAGCCTATTAATGTCCCACTGCAGGGCAAAGGCCTCCATCCTTGAAATCAAGTTATCGCTACAATGATGGGTATTGGCTTAATCACCACGCTTGCCAAATGCGGATTGGTGATCACAAACCCGAGCTGTGTCCGAAAAAACCGTCGCAAAGTTAGCTCGACCCGGGAATTGAACCCAGGACCCCGAGATCTCGGACCATCGAGGCGTTCAACCGAGTACAATCGGCATACAATACAAAAAAGACTTACCTACTTATTTCAAAATTTACAAATAAGTAGGACGTGTAAATCTAAAACAGTGAATAATTACAATTGCGACATTTACAACAGAATTCTCAAATATGCTTCAGGTGAGCAGACTAAAGTCAGCTATAGACCGAATAAAGCCATAGATAAATGATGCAAAATAGTTACTGCAATAAAATTGTAAGCTCATAATAATTTTATCATCGAGCAGTACAAGATTCGTGGCGCGAGGCGCTCGTGGTACAGCTGTGACAGTGGTTCGTAGATAACGAAAGAAAGGTGACCATTCTGACCAAATTTAGTGACATTAATTTCGAGCGTCTCCGTGCTTCGGAAGGCATAACGTGCCTTCCGAAGCACGGAGAAGCTCTTGTTCCCGGCTGATATTTACTATATGTAGATATTAGTCGTCAAGCCTAGTCAGAGGCCATTTGGCGGCTTGATAACATCTGACATTAAGGTTGGTCACTTGCCTTACACACCTCTCCACCAGCCCACACTAGGCCAGCGTAGTGGAGTATGACCCACACTATCTCACAATTTGAGATAAGGCCTGTGTACCAGCAGTTGGAACGTATATAGGCTGATGATGAAGTAGATTATCTGATTTGAGCAACATTTTATAATTTTGCCTTCTCAGCAAAGGGTTTGATGTATTTGAACGACTGGTTGACAGGTTCCTGGTTGAGAGGGCTCTTTAGAGCTTCCTCCATCAGCCGATCGTACACGCGTCCATCGTAGGATCCCAGGGTCGACTGAAGAATCTGAAATTATTAACCTATTAGACACTAGAGCGGACGCCTCCGCGGTTTCACACGCGCTTAATTTCTTTTGTCAATTATCCGCCCCTACCCCCCACTTTTCCGGGATCAAAAGTACCTCACCTGGGGATAGTGTAGTTTTCCAACTGTGAAAGAATATTCCGAATCGGTTTGTTAGTTTTTTTTATTTTATATAATTTAGACAGTGATATAATGTACAATGATTGTGTGTTAGTTCTAGAGTTTTGGAGCCTATTCAATACAAACAAACAAACAATCAAATCTTTCCTCTTTATAAAATTATATAACTTTGAGTTCGCATTTATGATCCTGATCAATTGGCTGGGCAGAATATTGGGAATCACTCCCACTCTACATTTATTGGATGATCGGTATATCGATTACCATCAAAACATGCATTTTTACTTTCTAAAATACGAATTGCATAACGTGAACAGGCTCTATCTGGCTAAATACATATGTATGTACCACAATTTTTTTTTTGGAGGAGAATGCGTTTATGCAAAAATTTTCTTGTTCTGTGGTTTATGCACCATAACCACAGGCTAGCTAGACCCGCGGCCGTGTGTGGGATTCGAGACTGAAGCGTCCACTACCCACTAAACTGCCCCGGTTTCCCCTTCACACTCAATTGGGACGAGCCGGTGCCAGCCTAGCTATTACAGACCACTACTACTTACTATAGACCAGCCCATCCATGTACATGTACCACACTAGGCCGCATCACACTTACCATCAAGTGAGGTTGTGGCCAAAGGCTAACCCATTTTATACAAAAAAGACGTGTTTCTAGTTCTGTTTAGTGTGATTGGTGTATTTAAAGAAACAATTCATAATAATTTTGACTTAATGGTTTTACCTCGTCACTGATGTCAAATGCGTCAACAAGACCAACAGCATTCGGCCTGATCAGTGCCAGAAGTTCTTCGTATTTCTCTTTTAGCACAGCAACATCATTTTTCGAAATGTTAGAATACTGAAATAAATAAATGCTTAGCAGTTAAAATTAAAACTTAAAACTAATAAACAAACCTGGTGATGACGGCTTAATTGCAAAATAATTATTATGGAAAATACTTTGCTCCCTTTTTAAAATCAACATTATCTGTCATAATATGTCTACTGCTGCAATCATTCCTACTTTGCTTACCGGTTTCAAAGGGGAAGTATTTTAGTGTATATCCAAAAAAGGCCGAAACGTACATCAAAATAAACAAAATACACACCAAAGGTTAGGTTAGGTTAGCAATTAAATTTTTTTGGTGCACGTTTCAGCCTCTTTTGGTGTAAGTTCAGACTTTTTTTGGCGTACGGTTAAATACAAGCCGTATCAAAGTAGCCCAGTTTGTGGGAAGCTTCCATGTCTCCTCAGAAGGTTTATTACATCGCAAATCAGCTTTCATTTGATGAGCTTCACACACTACTCTTTTACATACTTACTCAAGAAAGTAGGATGTAACGCTCATTATCTGGTACTCACCGGATATTGTTTGTGTCTAAAACATTATATAAAAAAAATTGATACACGAGTATTACGGCATTTGACAACTTACCAAAAACAAGTCGCCACTGGTCTCCAAAGACCAGTAAACAAGATACAGCTGAGCCAACTGCTTTAGGACCGCAGCAAGGTTTGGAGACACAGTCGGTGCAGTGCGGACTGTTTCCCTCCAGTAACCTGGGACTAGGATAGCTCTCGCGTGGGCCTATAAAAATAAAAGTTAGTAGATATTAATAAAACCCTATAATTTCAAAAGTAATAAGAAGTTATACGCTACCTCACTAGCTTTGATCAGCTGGACAGAAGACAAGTTCCAAGAGTCCTCGTAGTCTTTTCCAGCTTTCATGTGTTTTTGTATTGAGTCATACGCATCTTTAATTTTGCTGCAAATTAAATTGAGACCATCAGTTACTTTTTTCACCAGTCTGTTCTAATACGTCACACAATATACGTAATCTTTCTTCTTACCCTGCCGCTACGTCTTGGAAACCTCTGGCAATACCTTCGGGAGTATTTGTCCAGCTTGGTTTGTTCGGTTTCAGCCACTGCACCAAATACGATACAGTTGGGGCTAGTGCCTTTCCTTTTAAAGCTGACATCCAGGCTTTCATCAAATATCTGAAAATTACAATTTCAATTAATTTGGACTAATTTAAAAATCAGCTAGATTTTGATTTTTTACAAGAGCATACAAATAAACGTTGGCTTGCGTGTAAAAATGGTTTTAGGGTGATTAACCCCTTTAATCTAGTATAGATTGCTTTATTATTAATTAAAAGAGCGAAAACAGAAAATGAGGAAGAATCACGGTGTACCTGGCAGTTTGCAGAAAAAGTACGGTCTGTTCTCCTTCATAGGTCACAGCAGCTGTGGTCATGCCATAGATGATAGGCAGGTTAGACGACTGCATGTACCCGTGGCCACCGCAGGCCAGCCTGCACTGCTCCACTAAAGCCCCTGAATCTCTTGTAGTAGTTGCCTTGAGACAGCATGATGTAGCGTGCAACTAAAAACCAGAAGAAATTTAAAACTTTGGTTTTTTTGCGTTGCACTATAATTAAAGTAAAATACTTTTTGTAAAAGGGTTGTTAATTATTATTTCAACGTGGGGTAGTTCTTTATACTACATATTTTTCACTTCAAAGTTTAATTGAATTACACATTACGAGCGCAGACAGATTGTTATAGAAAGTCTTGGGAAGGCCTATTTTCAGTTAAAGTCATTTTGGCTGATTATGGTGAATGGAAATTTTACTTCAATCAATAAACAGACTGATCTCTCTACCTATGCTTTCCTCATCCAATCACTGCCAGCAATGTTCCTAAGGTCACCAATCCAACGAGTGTCAGGCTATCCTACACTACGCTTGTCTTGTCTAATCGCGGTTAAGCAGGCTAAGTGTAGGACTGTTACTTACCTCAGCCAAATTATCCATGTTCTCATTTCCTAACTCCGCGACGACCTTCAGGTACGCCTTCTTCAAGCGACAGTGTATACTCCAGTAGGCGTGGCTGGACGCGATCACAATGAACAGCTTGTGTTGCTGCGTCAAGTAGTCCAGGATCTGCACTTCAGGTTTACTGGCAATGATAAAAAATAGTGATGGGCCGACTATAGTATTTGCCGACTAACCGACTAGCCGACTATTCGGTTTTCAAATTGCCGAATAGTCGGCCGACTATTCGGCAGTCCCGACTATTACTGCGTGACGTTTTAGTCGTTGTTTTCCCGCAGTAAAATGAGTCTTAGTAGTACAATAGATTAATGAAGTTTTTTTTAGTCAAATCAAAAGTTTTACGATTGTGATAGACGAAACTCGAACCAATAGTACTAGCTGCGTCGCGGACAGTCACCGGCCCGGAATAATTGCCCTTCGCGCTTATCAAAAAGATGATGATTAACTATATTTAATAACATTTTGATTTCCATTTACCCTTCAAACTTAAAAAAAAATAAAAAAAATACTTGCTTGAATCGATAGGACTACTAAAGGTGAAGCGTTCTGCTGCAGAAAAACATCGACAAAAAAGTCACGCGGTCTACTGGTGTTCGTGATTTTTCGTCATCACTCTAACCTCTTTGGGAATGAAATATTCAAAAACCCTTTTGACGTGACAACGTCTTATAAATTGGTTTGCCGGGTGACACTTCAAGAAACTGCGTTACGCTCCGCTCACGTTATGCGCTCACAATGAGAGCGAGTGAGAGGCACGCGTCCCGCCTAAGAGCGAGAGAGACAGACATAAAAAGTCGTTGTCACGTAAAACTTTCGCCCGTATACCGACTTTACAGGCAACCAATTTTTTTAAAATGGAATCTTACACATTTTAAAGAACCCTAGTGCAATGCATTTTTTTTATTATTAACCCCTTGGAGGTGAATTTCCAAAAGTCCCTTTTTGTTTGAAACACCCAACCAAAAATTTACTTCCCAAATTTTAAGCTGTGACTTTCAAAATGACGGAGTTTCATACAAACTACCCCCCTTAAAACCCTCTTTTTACCCCCTTGAGAGGTGTATTTTCAAAAACCCCTTTTACTAAGAACCCACTAGGGAACTTACGCATTATTAAGAATCCTTGTAGAAAACTCATTTTCTTAGGTCTTGTAGTTTAGGCTGGGCGTTGATTGTCAATCAGTCAGTCAGTCAGTACATTTCCTGTTTTGTATATATATAATAATAATATATGTATATGTATTAGATTGGTACCGAGTACGACATTAGATAGGGTTTTATCTATTTATTTAACTAAGTTATAGTTTTCGTGTATATATTTCAAAAACAGATTGGGTTCAGCAGACCAATTCCTAAAGGTAGCACCTATTCACAAGTATGACCAATGTAATAACCATAATAGTCACGAAATGTCGAAGAAGAAATCGCGCGTGTGAACATTCTTTGTTAATATTGAAGGTGCTGAATAATTTTATAATATAATATAATATTATATACTATAAATTTTGCCGAATAGTCGGCGAATTTAGCCGACTAGTCGGCATTGCCGAATAGTCGGCGAATGGTGCCGAATAGTCGGCTTTCCCGACTAGTCGGCGAATAGTCGGCCCATCTCTAATAAAAAACTAAAATAGGGTTGTTGCAAAAGAAGTGTCTCAACCGATAATTGTTATTAAATAAACAGTAAGTATTTAGTATGTGAAATGTTGTTTGCTGCTGAAATTCAGGATTCGATTTTATGATTGGATATTACATAACCGAAAATAGGTTTTTTTTACAGTGGATCTTTTTGATCGAAATTGTTATTTACTTGGTTTTAACCTTTAAGTATTTTTTTAAACTTTTTTCGTTAAAAATTAAGACATTAAAAGTACCTCCGAATTCCACAATTTCATTGTGCGGCTTTAAGTTTAATCGGCCGCGAGAATAGCTGCACATTTTTAGTATCTGAACGTCTTTATTACCCATGACAATAAGGCTTTTTGATAACGTCAAATGCGTAGCTACTTTTGCATCGATGAAGTGGTCGTCAACAAATGACAAGTGCTGTTGACCGAAAGAAAAAAAAAGATTTTTTTCACCGTATGGTCTTTCCTTAGAAAAAATATTAGAGGTTGCAATACTTGCAATAGAATACAATGTAATACAAACCAATGTAATACTTGTAAGAGAGCATTGTTTACGTTGTCAAATACTACTTTACTTCTATCTACTTTAAACATTAATGAAGTGTCATCAGCAAACAATACTGTCTCAGATATACCTTTTGTAAAGGAGGGAAGGCCATAAATGTACATTAAAAAAAGAAGAGGCCCTAATATTGAGCCCTGGGGCACTCTCATTAGTAAAGGTGCGCCAGAAGAGTAAGTTCCATTAATATTAACTTTTTAAATTCTTCCCGTAAGGTAAGAATGCAACAACTTTAGAGCGTAATCCGAGACTATAATGAAGCAACTTCATCAGCAGTGTTTCATGATTAACACAGTCAAAGGCTTTAGACAAATCACAAAAATTCCTATTGCATCCTGCATAAGTAATATGTGATGTTGACCAAAAGAAATGGATTCTTTTTTCACTATATGGTCTTTGCTTAGAAGAAATGTTAGGGGTTGCAAAACTTGCGATAGAATACAAACTTCGCCTTGAGCAGCGACTGGTGGCGCACGGCGGAGTAGCGCACGGCGATGGTGGCGGCCATGGCGGTGTGGAAGGCGCAGTCTGACACAAGGTTCACGCGCACCATAACCATGGTGCCGTACGTCAGCTTCTCGTTCATGCCCTTCACGAATGTGCCATCCTGGAAAAAAATTAAATTAGAACAGTATTACTTTTAAGCTGAAGTCCAAAAAAAACAATTTCTAAGAAAAGAAGACAATTCCAAGACTACAATGTGATGTGTTTGTAGACTTAATTTTGCAATATATTTAATGTGTCCCAAAAAATTGACAATATCAAACCTTAAAAATACTTAATTATTATTAAAAATTGGAAAAATCGCTAGTCAAGAAAAAAAGTCATCGGTGAGAAAAAATTCACACAATACAAGCTACTACGTTAATAAATAACGGGGATGACTATGTCAGTGGGTGGGATATGTGTGGTGGGAAATGTCCTTGAATCTCGAACCTCACGGCAGGTCTTGCTAACCCCTAGTTACAGTGTTCAAACGCATTCTCTTCCTCCGTATAAAATAGCCAAGCAAAACAATTATCAGTATTAAAAGAAAAACAGTCATAACATAAGGGAGATAGTTTAGAGATTTTGTTACGCGAACCTTCAACACTTGAGCATTCTTCATCAACATATTCTTCCTCGGTATCCTGAAGTTTTCAAATCCCAGGAATCCGTTGTTAGCTGTCTGGAAGCCCAGCTTTGGCCCGATCTCGCCCACTTTGATCCCCGGTAGAGGCATGTGGGTCTTCAAGTCACGGATTTGGACCATGAAGGGGTGAACTCCGTAGTGCTTCCCCTTGATGTAGAGTTGAGCCACTACGATGCAATGGTTTACTGTGGTTCCCACTGTAATGTTAAGAGAAATGTTTTGTTAGAAACTAAATGAACACACAAAATGTGTATTTATTTTGATATTAATTATGTATTCTGTTTAATAAAACATTTCTTTGTGGTAAATAGTACTGCTTTCTTACATCAATTTAGCGGTTTTGCCAAGCTTCGTAGGTATATTGAAAATATTATCTTTGAGAGAGATCAAATGAGAATTGTCTAAGTTACTTTCATCTGACAAACAGAAGATTACCTACTAGACGAAGTTATAAAGAAAAAGTTACAACAGAAGGTTATTTGTAACGGATTGATGCTTACATCCACCGGGCCACCATTTGTAAGATGTTATCTGCGGACTTTGCAGAACGAACTCCTCGGTGCTGGGGTCATATGTAGCCGTGGTCTCCAGCCCACGCAGGAACGAGCCATGCCCGAGTTCTGTCTGCAAAAACAACGACCAAATAACACGAGTGTGCGCAAGTGGAATTCACTACCGAAGATTTTATATCGCAGATAGAAAATGTGCCACGTGGCCTACTCGGGTGAAGTTATAATTTATCAGGAACTATTGTATTCTCATATCTAAATAGTAAATCAAGTAATTTACTGTCTGTTTTAAATAGCAAAAATTCTTAACATAACAATTTTAAACGATGCTACAAACCAAACATTATAAGCGGCTTGAAACAATAAATAATCAAACTTGACCTGGACTCTATTTAATATGGTCCGACAATATAAGTCAAGATTAAAAATTAACTAAATGCACTGAATTCTGTGTGATTGAACAATTGAAGTGTAAGTCTTTTGACTGATGATAACAAACATGACGATGAAGTAATTACACACATTCAAAACTACAAGCAACGCAGTTGAGCATAATACCTGAGCATAAGTACCGATGATTTGCATGGAGGTGGCTTTATGCAGCCACTCGGACTGCTGCTCTGGCGTGCCCTGCCCCACGATGGTAGGCACAAACATGGCATCGTGCAAGAAGAACGGCGATATGTCCTTTATCACCGCGTAGCTCACGCGGGTCAGGTTGTTGGGACTAGAAGGAGTAGGACACTATTAAGCAATGTAAAGACGTATTTTTACACTGTATCTTAAACGGGTTTGTTGTGGGTCATTAGTCATTTCCTTAACACCTCCGAGGCTTAAGTAGAACTCTTCCCTCCAGGGAACAAGCTTAGTATACCTAGCTAAACCACTCAGCGCCCGCAGGCAATATTCCAGGAAGTTTCGTTTCTGTGACACTAATAACCGAGGGCCAAGCGGTGCTACCGCTGTATGGGGGAGGGCCGCGTGGCCTCAAAGTGTCGGGCCGCTGAGGACCGCACGGCACTCTGTTTCCGTTGCGGTCAGAGTGGACACAAAGCCGCGAAGTGCGCGGCAACAAAGCTGCACTGCCTGCTGTGCGGGTCAGCAGGCAGGCCAGCTGATCACAGGCTGGGGAGCAAAAACTGCCCCCAGCCCAAGATGCTGCCCGCCGCCGTTTCCAAACGGCGGCCTGAGCAGGAGCCTGAGGAGATGGAGGTGGGCGAGGTTGCTGAGGCGAACCCGGGGGGGTCCTCTTTAAGGACGGCCCCTGCTCGTTCACGGGCAAAGACTCGGGGATCGGTCTCGGGGGGAACCGGTTCCCATTAGAGTCCGGGAGGTGCGCGCGGAGTCCCCGCGCGCCTCTCGAGTGGGCCCGAAGTAGGCCTCTTCAGCGAAGCCGGTTGCGGCCGATCGCAGGGGCGCTGCCCGGTCAATAGGCACCATCCTGGCACCGGGCGGCGCTACCAATGCGACCATGAGGGACCCGATGGGGTTTAGTGGGTAGTTCGCACTCTGCGGGGGTCCCACACCCCCCTCAGCCACCCCCGTGGCGGAGGATGTGCGTAAACGCATTCCCCATCGCAAAAAAAAAAAGGCCAATGGTAGCAACTCCTGCAAAAGAGGGAAAAGCTTGCCTGTGAATTCTTAGGGCCACGCAAACGAACTACAATGAAACATTTACATTTTAATGTTTTAAGAGCAGTCCGAGATTCGAATCTATATAAGAGGGGCGAGTCAGTCCCCCACCGAGATTGTTCCTATAAGTAATAATGCAAATCATGGTATAATATCGGATGACAATTCAATCTACATTATATCATATTTGTAGCCGATAAGAAACTTTAAATTTAAAATAATATCTCTGTCAACTTTATTGCTGATAAGAAGTGATAAGACAACATGACTGTGTATTTTAGGTAGTACGTACTTTAGCACAGAATGTTTCTCTTCATATTCCTTCAGCAAAGTTTTGAAGAGGATGCCCTTGCGCACGGCGTTTTCATAGCGTTCCTTGTGACTCAAGTATACCTCTGGTACTTCGTCTTTTAGTTCTTTGACGCTAAATATAATCTTCTCTGTAAAAACATATATATTTATTCATCTAAGCTACTGATCTTTTGCAAGAATTTAAATAAGATTCATTTACTGGGATAATAATATTCTTACTGTTTATAAACGGCAACCTATCTATGTATAAGCAACGATGTGCAACGTATGATGCATGCCTACATGTGTGCATACTATGTGTGTATGCTACATGTGTGTATACTATGTGCGTACTATGTGCATACTATGTGTGCCTTTTGCGTGTTATAATTTAATCTTTCTCAATATTTACAAGTGAAAGAAATGTAAGGATTATAAAACACATAAAATGTGCAATAATGTTCAGAATCGACCTTTGATCATTAAGAAAATTACATCAAACAATTAGCGAGAATGATTTAAATAAGACAAGTTTGCATATATAGGTATTACATAATTTTTTATCATATCTCGATAAAACTCACAGTAGGTAAGTATATCCAGCTACCTAAAACTTTAGCAAAGCAAAATATTAGCAAAAGAAATTGGTAAAAATATTTGCGATATGATAATATTACATTTGCATTTTGGTTATAAATAAACTACGTGTTGGTTGATTAAATAACTCAAATATCATTCTTCTAAGCATATCGTCTTTGAGTAAACTGTATAAATTTTATCTAATAGTAGCATTATTGAATAACACTATTCAAGCAGTTCATAGTGCACACGCGTACTAGATACTACTAAATTATAGCGCTTCAATCAACAGCTAAAACTAAAATATTTATTTGCTAACCATAAGTCACAGGCTGATAGAGTCACAACTATTAAAATTGTGTTTTTAAAATGGGAATATTATGCTTATTTTTACGACTTAAGTAATTACGCAAATTTCATATTATCAAATTTTATACAACAATAGTACGACTTCGTTTCATTGGCTGTCCACCCACCCTGACACATCATCTCTCTACTCTCTTACTCCCACAGTTCACTGATTACATCTCAGTTGCTCCTAATTCGACTTAGTCAAACAGACAAACACCGCTTGCGCTTATGACTTAATGACTAATGTTTAAATTATAATTCTAACAAAAATGGTTTTATTTATTTAACATATTACATACCAAAACGCTTCCGTTCCGCCGTAACATCTTTGCCTCCGTCTAAGCAATGTGTTAACTCTTCAACGTTAAAAGTGCACTTTTGTCTTTCTTTAACCAAATCATCGTTTATTTTTACGGCCGCCATATTGTGATGTGAATTGTGTGACAACTGGCGGCTGTTCCGCTACGAGTATTCGCTTAAATTACTAGTTTAAGTAAAGTCTAAATAATCGAACCGATAACATGTGACGTCTCAATTCACTGATAAACTGAGACCTGATATAACTGGTTTTTGCGTTGGGTCTTTTTTTTCGGAGGAGAATGCGTTTATGCACCAAAACCACAGGGTAGCTAAACCTGCGGCCGTGTGTGGGACTCGAGACTAAAGCGTCCACTACCCACTAAACTCCCCCGGTTCCCCTTCACACCCGATTAGGACGAGCCGGTGCCAGCGTTCTAATAACCGCTAGTAGATCCTCGTTCTTCTGCTGCAAGATTCTTAAGTCATCCTTAGAAATACTTGAATACTGAAACAACAAATAAAGTTTAAGAAGAATTAATTAAAGGAATGTCTCTATGCACGATAGCGCCGTATACGCATTGGAACACGTTTCGTATAATTTAGATAAGTACCAAAATAAGATCAAAAATAGATTTTAAAAGAAAAGATACTCGTATATCGTTAAATAACATAATCCCACCAAAACCATTTTCATGTTAAATGTTGCCAGTTCTGTTTGTACCTCCCCTTGCATACAACCACGAAAGTGGTTTGCCAGGCTCTTAAATTAAGTTCATTATTTGTAACTAAATTATATAACAATAATATCATGTAGAGCCAAGCTTCTAACTCTACACGCTCTAACTCTACAAGGCCTAACTTTAAAAACTCTACACTATAGTCAAAATAATATTTTAATAATTCACATTTCGCACGGGTGATTATGCAAATTATAGATAAATAAAGTAATCTTAGCTAGCTGCTATAGAATAAAAACAATTGATGATGCCTTCTTCTACATTAAAAAGCTTGTTAGGGGTAGAGCTTAATGGAGTTGCAGTTTAATAAAACAATTTTTTTAATTATATTTAAAAAACACTGGCAAAAAAGTGGCCGTATCTGACTAATTTTATTATTAGGGAATGAAGTAAAAATATAGCCTGATATTTAAATTTAAATCTAAATAATTTATTTTAAATAAAATATTTCTTTCACAAAAATATTATTTATTTAATTTAAGTAAATCGCAGTAAAAAAGAACATCGGAAAATTCATACAATAATATTACGCTTGTAATCAAACATAATATATTTAAGTTTTACATACAATTATTTAAAAATAGCCCATCACATTTTATCTTAGGTACGACTACGAGTATATAAAATTTAAAATACGTCTTTCTGTCTGATAATACTGAATTTTGCATCAATTAACTAGTTAACAGTAAAACACTTTCTTTGTCTCTTGAATTATGTAAGGCCCTTCTCCCATTACGATACGCCCGCGCGACTCTAGTCTCGGAGACTAGTCGCCGGTGTGCGAGTCTCCAAAATGTATGTGAGATACTTCGCGGCAACTCCGAGACCAGAGTCGCGCGGGCGTATCGTAATGGGAGAAAAGCCTTATTGTTCACCTTTACAAAATTCAGTCTTTCAATTAACATAATAGTTTCTTATTTACTATTTACAACATATTATTTTTGTATACTTAATTATAAATAAATTGTCGATGTATGTGCGCGCATAACTTTAAAACAATTTCACCAAATTAACTCGTTTGATTGATTGTTGTAACAAATCACCATACAAATAAGTTTTTTTTTTTAATTCAGCCTTGTAGACTCAATAGTTTATATTCGTTCTTTTAACCAGTATATGATTTTTCAGCAAACTAATTGATTTTCAGAATTGTATTTTATTTTACTTACAAAAACATTTAATGGATTGTTTATTGGCCACCTTTAAGTGGTATATTTGTTAACACCAGTAGATTGAAAATTTCCAAACAGTATAAGTGACATCAGTTGAGATAAGCGGACTCTAAAATCAGCTATACAGTATGATAGGAAATGCGAGGGACATATTTAAACCCCAAATAGTTTATGCTTTCATATTATAACAAAATAAGTATAAACCAATGAAAACTCTGGTAAATATCTGTCCATAACCTTAGTCAAAATTTTCCTGAAAATCCGCGTAACGTGCGAGCACTCTTCCTTTCACAGTATTTTGTGCACTCGTTCAGGGGTAGACCTGTTGTACTCGCGTACAATTTGAGTTTGGGGCATAACCGGCCGGCCGGCACACGGGATTTTTAGGTGGTTCATGCATATAAGGATAAAAATGCAAAAAATTAAAGATATATTTTTTATAGCGAATTGGACACCTAATCGGGTTTTGAACTCTCTCCTTAAATATGTCCCTCGGGTTACCTAACACGCTGTATAGCCAAAAGTCATAGATAATGTGATGATACAACATACTACAGTTGAACAGTTCATTATAATCCTAAGCCGTTTACAATAGTTTGGATCAACTATGATTTTATAGTTTTGCCTTTTCAGCGAAGGGTTTGATATATTTGTGGAAGGACTGGTTGACAGCTTCCTGATTGAGAGGGCTCTTTAGAGCTTCCTCCATCAGCCGATCGTACACGCGTCCATCGTAGGACCCCAGGGCCGACTGAAGAATCTGAAACATAAAAACAACATATTTTAACATTAGACATAACTTCGAGGTTGCATTGATGATCCTTTTTTTTGTAAGAGCAACGAGCAAGCAGGTCACCTGATGGTAAGCAATCACCGCCGCCCATAGATACCCGCAACACCAGAGAAGTCACAAGTACGTTGCTATGCACGTTTCTTGAAGATTGCCATGTCATAGCATAGCGGTCCGGAAATACCGCTGCAGGAGGCTGGGAGGTTGTGAATCACTCGCACTTTTTATTCTTTGCTCTCCATTATCGATATATCGATTATCACTAAAATAAACATCTTAATCTTCTAAAATACGAAATGCATAAATAGTGAATAGGCTCTATCTGGGTAAGTATGTACCACCCTAGGCTGCATGACACTTACCATCAAGCGAGGTTGTGGCCAAATTCTCACCCATTTTATACAAAATAAGAAGTGTTTCTAGTTCTGTTTAGTGTGATTGGTATATTTAAAGAAACAATTCATAATTTTGACTTGATGGCTTAGCTTGATGGTTTTACCTCGTCACTGATGTCAAATGCGTCAACAAGACCAACAGCATTCGGCCTGATCAGTGACAGAAGTTCTTCGTATTTTTCTTTGAGCGCAGCAACATCATTTTTCGAAATGTTGGAATACTGAAACAAATAATTTTTTTCTTAGTTGAATTTAAAATGTTTATCAAACAAAGTATTTTTTATTGCTCTACATGATCATTTTTTAAAAGCTTATTCTTTGTTCCCTTTATAACCAGACAGATGGCAGGGCGCCGTATGCATTGTCCGTAGTATGTCTTCTGCTGCAAATATTCTTGCATAGCTCATGAATACCAAAGAATACAACCCCCAATTTCTGAGAAGATTACTTCTATCTTTCCTCTGAAAGTGTACTAAATTAGCAGTTCAATTGATGCGCTTTACACATCACTCTTTAGATTACCACATATTGTTTATGTACGTTCATGTATTGCATTTGACAACTTACCAACAACAAGTCACCACTTGTCTCCAAAGACCAGTAGACAAGATATAGCTGAGCCAACTGGTTTAGAACTGCAACGAGATTCGGCGATACAGTTGGTGCAGTGCGCACTGTTTCACTCCAGTAACCTTGAACTAGGAGAGCTCTCGCGTGGGCCTATAAATATAAGTAAGTAAGTTATACAAATAAATTATACGACTTGTGACATAGATCTAATCTTCAAAGCCAAAGATTGAATTTTACATATCTTCAGTAACATTAATTGTTTTTTTTACTTTCGAGAGAAAAAAGAAATAAAGATAAGAAAGAATTCAACATTTTAGAAGCAGCAACATATATTTTTTTCGAACGAAAAACGAACAGTAATATGAGCATCCATAATTTCATTGGAGTCGTCATTCTAGTTCTACTGCAAAATTTGGAGAAATACAATGGAGTTCAATGTTCAGAGTTTGAATTTATTATAATTTCAAAAGTAAAAAGAAGTTATGCGCTACCTCACTTGCTTTGATCAGCTGGACAGAAGACAAGTTCCAAGAGTCCTCGTAGTCTTTTCCAGCTTTCATATGTTTTTGTATTGATTCATACGCATCTTTAATTTTTCTGTAAAATAAAATTAGACAAACAATACTTTATCCATTAAGCGGTTCTGCCTTGTAATGCTAGTCATTATACACTTGAACTTTCTTCTTACCCTGCCGCTACGTCTTGAAAACCTCTGGCAATACCTTCGGGAGTATTTGTCCAACTTGGTTTGTTAGGTTTCAGCCACTCCACCAAATACGATACAGTTGGGGCTAGTGCCTTTCCTTTTAAAGCTGACATCCAGGCTTTCATCAAATATCTGAAAATTACTATTTCAATTAGTCCAAGTGCCAAAGTTCAAAAATCCACTTGATTTAGCATTGGTACCAGAGCATACAAATTAATACACGCTGGCTTTCATGTAATAAGTTTTTTTGGGTCTTTAATTAAGCACTTCCATGCTGCTAAAAACCATAGTATAAATAATCACATATTTAATTCGGACACGATCAATTACTGTTACTTATTTCACTTTCATTTAAAAATAATAAAGCAATCCCATACCAAAAGAGCAAAAACCGAAAATGAGAAAGAGTCATAGGTATACCTGGCGGTTTGCAGCAAAAGCACGGTCTGTTCCCCTTCATACGTCACAGCAGCCGTGGTCATGCCATAGATGATGGGCAGGTTAGACGACAGCATGTACCCGTGGCCGCCGCAGGCTAGCCTGCACTGCTCCACTAAAGCCCCAGAATCTCTTGTAGTAGTTGCTTTGAGGCAGCATGATGTAGCGTGCAACTAGAAATCAGAAAAAATATAAAACTTTGGGTTTTTGCGTTGCACTATAATTAAAGTATAAAACAAGTAATAAAACGATATTTAATACTTTTCTGAAAGGGTTGGTGATTATTATTTCAACGTGGGATAGTTCTTTATACTATTTTTCACTTTAAAATTTAATTGAATTACACATTACGAGCGCAGACCGATCGTTATTGGAATCCATTTCTGTGTTGGAAGTCTTGGGAAGACCTATTTTCATTCAAAGTCATTTTGGCTAATTATGATGAATGGAAATTTTACTTCAATCAATGAACAGGCCATTTTCATGTTTCGCCACAAATCTCTTACCTATGTTTTTCTCATCCAATCACTGCCAGCAGTCTTCCTAAGGTCACCAATCCAACGAATGTCAGGCCGTCCTACACTACGCTTGTTTAACCGCGGTTAAGCGGCGTAGTGTAGGACTGTTACTTACCTCGGGCAAATTATCCATGTTCTTATTTCCTAACTCCTCGACGACCTTCAGGTACGCCTTCTTCAAGCGAGAGTATATATTCCGGTAGGCGTGGCTGGACGCGATCACAATGAACAACTTGTGTTGCTGCGTCAAGTAGTCCAGGATCTGCACTTCAGGTTTACTGGCAATAAGAAAAAACAAAAATAGAGTGGTTGCAAGAGAAGTTGTAAGTAGCTACATTTACATCGATGAAGTGGTCGTCAACACATGTGATGTTGATCGAAAGAAATAAAGGATTTTTTTCTCTCTCATTTTTCCTTAGAAGAAATGTTAGAGAATGTAATAAGATACAAACTTGGCCTTGAGCAGCGACTGGTGACGGACGGCGGAGTAGCGCACGGCGATGGTGACGGCCATGGCGGTGTGGTAGGCGCAATCAGACACGATGTTCACGCGCACCATCACCATGGTGCCGTACGTCAGCTTCTCGTTCATGCCCTTCACGAATGTGCCGTCCTGGAAAGAAATGAAATAAGAAAAGTATTACTTTAAGCTGCCATAAACTAAGAAGTCCAAAAGAAACCAATTTCTAAGAAAAGAAGACAATTACAAGACTACGATGTGATGTGTTTGTAGACTGAATTTTGCAAAATATTTAATGTGTCCCAAAAAAACTTGACAAATTCATTGACACTATCAATGGACAAATTCATACCTTTGTAAAAATACTATTCTTTTTTTAAATTGGAAAAATTTCTAGTCAAGAAAAAAATACCTACAAACTAGTAACTACTATGTTAATAAAAGAAAAAAGGTCACAAAATAAAGAAGATAATTTAGAGATTTTGTTGCGCGAACCTTCAACACTTGAGCATTCTTCATCAACATATTCTTTCTCGGTATCCTGAAGTTTTCAAATCCCAGGAATCCGTTGTTAGCAGTCTGGAAGCCCAGCTTTGGCCCGATCTCGCCCACTTTGATCCCCGGTAGAGGCATGTGGGTCTTCAAGTCACGGATTTGGACAATGAAGGGGTGAACTCCGTAGTGCTTCCCCTTGATGTAGAGTTGAGCCACTACGATGCAATGGTTTACTGTGGTCCCCACTGTAATGTTAAGAGAAATATATTTAATTTCCCGCAAATGAGATGAGTCTTAAGCTACTTTCATCTGACAAACAGAAGATTACTAGACAAAATTATAAAGAAATCGTAACCGAAGTTTACCTATTTGTAAAGAATGAATGCTTACATCCACCGGGCCACCATTTGTAAGATGTTATCTGCGGACTTTGCAGAACGAACTCCTCGGTGCTGGGGTCATATGTAGCTGTGGTCTCCAGCCCACGCAGGAACGAGCCATGCCCGAGTTCTGTCTGCAAACAACATTTGAAAGAATTTGACATTAACTCCTTTACTATTACAAACCTTTTCGTTGAAGCCAGAAGTCTTACTATTGAAGGCTTCCGATTGAAAATGTGCTATTCTGCCTCCTTGGGTGAAATTATACTTCATCAGCAACTTTTTTATTCTTATTCCTTATTTAAATTATCAATGAATCGAGTCTACTGTCTCTTTTGAACAGCAAAAGATATAATCCCAGACAATATGAGCTTACTTAGGATTGAAAAAATATTCAAACCTGACATAAACTCTTTTAAATACTATGTGAAGGACCTTATAAGTAACTAATGTCATGAAAGAAATTAAGTTGAACTAAACGCACTGAATGTAACGGTACAACGCAAAACAATTCTAAGTATGTTAGGTATTAAAACATCCTTGGGAGAAGCCTATGTCCTACAGTGGACGTTTTTTGACTGATGATGACGGTGAAGTAAATACACATTTAAAACTACAAGAAACACAGTTCCCCGCGTACCTGAGCATAAGTACCGATGATCTGCATGGAGGTGGCCTTCGGCAGCCACTCGGCCTGCTGCTCCGGCGTGCCCTGCCCCACGATGGTGGGCACGAACATGCCATTGTGCAGGAAGAACGGGGACACGTCCTTTATCACTGCGTAGCCCACGCGGAACAGGTTGGTGGGACTGGAAAGAGTAGGACATATCTATCAAGCAATGTAAAGACAGAAAGAAAGAGCATTTATTAACACACGTTACACATTATACAGAAATTATACAAAGATAAAAAATAAAACAAGCAAAACAATATATTGACGGTTGGTCGCCCTAGGTATCGCTGGAGCGATGTAGTGGCGGCTGATCTCCGGGAGCTGCGTGTTGGCGACTGGCGCGCGAGCACACAGGATCAGGAAGGGTGGCGAGATCTCGTATCGAAGTCCAAAACACACTTCGGGTCGCTGAGCCATCGGAGTTTTTATTTTACCAATAGTTTCATTAAACCGTAAAACAACGGCGAATTGTGTTTTATGCCGTGTAGGGGCTCGAATTTTGTGTTATTTTAAAGGCAAAGGTATAGGCTACCTCATAAAAAAAAAACTACAAGTAGGCGGTGACGGAAAACATCGTTAGGAAATCTGCATAATCATAGCTATATAGTTAGTCATATTTATTTTTATATCCCAATTTGGCTAAACTATTCCTAGTGTATTTTAGGTAGTACGTACTTTATCACAGAATGTTTCTTCTCATATTCCTTCTGCAAAGTCTTGAAGAGGATGCCCTTGCGCACGGCGTTTTCATAGCGTTCCTTGTGACTCAAGTATACCTCTGGCACATCGTCTTTTAACTCTTTGACGCTAAAAATAAGCTTTTCTGTAAAAAAAATAAGTTTATTCATTGAATATATTAAGCTTCTGATCTTCTTGATTAACTCTTAAACACCTGACCGAAAGCCGGGTGTCGCGTAAACAATAGATTTTCTATTGTGTCTGGTTTTCCGGGGCTTGATGGATTAAAATATGTCTTATTTTGGATTAATAGTAACCTTACTGTTTATAAACGGCAACGTATATAATTATAAGCAACGATGTGCAACGTATGCCTATAGGCGCTTAAGTGCACGAACTCTACATATAGTGCATGACTTTATGTGTGTTAAAATTAAATCTTTCTCAATATTAACAAGTGAAAGAAATGGAAGGATTTATTGAACATAATAAAATGTGCAATAATGTTCTGAATCGAATATTGATCATTCAGAAAATTCCATTAAACAATTAGCGAGGATTTTATACATAAGACAAGTTTGCATATAACATAATTTATTATTCTGTCTCGATAAAACACACAGTAGGTAAGTATAACCAGTTATCTAAAATTATAGCAGCAAAATATAACTAAAAGAAATTGGTAAAAATATTTGCGATACGATAAGATACATTTGCATTTTGATTATAAATAAACTACGTGTTGATTAGGTATATAACTCTGATATATCATTCTTCTAAGCTTATCGGCTTTGAGCAAGCTGTATCAGTTTTATTGCAATATTGTATTAACAGTATTAGTTGGTATCTAGTAGTAGTATATTGAATAACACTCTTCAAACAGTTCATAGTCCACTCACGTACTACTACTAAATTATAGCGCTTCAATAAACCAGCTAAAACTAAAATATTTGTTAAACTTAAGGCTATTAGAGGCAGCGTAAATTATTTTTAAACTAAGACAACAAAAAACTCAAACCAAATTGATTTTTTTAATGCTCATATAAATTTTACCACTGTTTTTCAAATTTTATTTAACAGTTCCAACTTATTAGTACGACTTAGTAACTTTTTATTTCATTGGCTGTCCACCCCGACACATCATCTCTCTCTATCACAGAACATGTCTCTATGCTTTCTCACTCCCACAGTTCACTGATCTCCTGATCTCACTCGCTCGTCTAACTAAATTCGACTTGGCCAAACAAACAAACACAGCTTGCGCTATGACTTAATTACTAATGTTTAAAGTATAATTCTTACAAAAATGTTTTATTTCACATAATACATACCAAAACGCTTCCGTTCCGCCGTAACATCTTTGCCTCCGTCTAAGCAATGTGTTAACTCTTCAACGTTAAAAGTGCACTTTTGTCTTTCTTTAACCAAATCTTCGTTTATTTTTACGTCCACCATATTGTGATGTGAATGTTGTGACAGCTGGCGGCTGTTCCGCTACGAGTACTCGCCTAAATTACAGTATAACTATAAATCGGAGTGATATCGTGTGACGTCTAATTCACTGATAAATTAGAGACGATATAACTGGTTTCTGCGTTGTATAAGCGTAATGCGCGCGTAATTTTGAACTTAAATGTTCAAGTCTATTCAACGATGCTTGGCTGTAAGTAGGTAAATCAGCGGTTTTTCTTGTGAGCGTAATCCTAAGGATAAATTAAATGTTCTCATAATAGAGCTGTGCTAATCTCAGCTCATCAATCAGCTACAGCTGCCGATTTATAAATATTATGCACGGGAATGAACCATATTATGTGACACTGACATTACATACATAATTATATTATTAATAGGTAGATACTTTAAGGATAACTCCAGGTGTACCATACCTACATAGGTATACAAGTAGGTAGTAAAAGAAAACTTCCTATAGATGACTTTGAATGTTTATTGGTGATTTTTATTAGATCATGTCCATATGTTTGATTTTATTTCCCTGTAGAAGAAATAACCGATTCGCGAAAACAATATAAAATTAATGATGTAATAAAAAATATACCAATGGTCAAAATTCATCTTGCATACCCTTCAAAGGAATTTCAAAAACGTGGTGTTGTAACAAAAAAAGCCAGAAAATAAACATTTATTGTCTTCCATATAATCAAAATAGAAGTCACATTAAGGCACAAGGCACAAGCATACAATAAAGGGCACAAGTAACAATTCACATCTACGAAATCAGGTAGTAAATCTATCGCAAACATAGTAACACTGCCATCAAGCTTAAAAAAAGGGGAGAGCATAAAAATAATTAATGAAGACCCACAAAGCCTTGTTTAGTTATATGTCGAAAATGTTCAGTTCATACTTTGAAAAAATTCAATGAGATAAAGTTCCATAATAAACTACATTTTATATATTTCAACAAATATAATCAACCAAAAATACCTATCTACTATTGACAAGCCCAATTGGCTACAGAATCCTAAAAATGAGACCGACTATTTTATGTTTAATATAAATTACATTACAAGATTTAAGGATTGCAACATATACTCTCTGCTAAACACAGTAAAGTAACAACGGTACAGTTAATATCACAACTGGGACTTCATCAGGGGTTGCAAGTACTGGTGGAAGGACTGGTTCACTGGCTTCTGGTTGAGGGGGCTTTTTAGAGCTTCTTCCATTAGTCGCTCATACACTCGCCCATCGTACGAGCCTAATGTGGAATTAAGAATCTGAAAATTAAAAAAATTTTTTTTTTTGAGAATTTGGCCTCCATCTTTTTCCGAATGTTACTGGCTAGCTACAACCCGCATTGGTAAAATCTGCCGCCAAAATAGCTTTGGCCAATGTTTTATGTGAGAGCCAAGCATTTGAAATAAAATACTTGAAGTTTAGAAGAGCCTACTATAAAGCAGCACATTGGTTGATGCTTTCGGATTAAGCATCCCCCAATAGAATGGCACAGTGGCTAGTTTTGAGGGAATAACCGAAGGGTTATATGGGAACCCCTTACCAAAGAATTTCTTGCAGAAAAATCAAATAAGCAATAATAATACAGGTACCTCGTCTCTAATATCAAATGCGTCCACCAGTCCGACAGCGTTGGGTCTGATAAGCGCTAATAGATCCTCGTACTTCTGCCGCAAGATTCTTAAGTCATCCTTAGAAATGCTTGAGTACTGAAACAACAAATAAAATTCCCCAGAAATAAATTCAAGGTATTTCTCCTAAGGCGTGTATAATATGCACAATAGCACCGTACACGTATTATCTTGGCACACGTATAGTTTAGATATGTACCAAAATGAGATCAAAAATAGGTTTTTTTATGAAAAGATATCTTCAAGAACATAATTTTCATAAAAAAAAAACAAGGATAATCGGAAAGTGATTTTTTACGCCCTGTCTACACCTGCCTAAATGTCTGTATTTTTGTTTATGGAGGGCAAAGTACAAAAAAATGAAGGGGAGTGGAATGGGGAGAGGAAAATAAAGTATGTAGAGAGTCGAACTTCATCACTTACACTCACCAACAGAAGCGCAATAGCAAAGAGCTACAACCCATAAGTAGGTTTTCTGTGAGAGGACGTTACAGCTACTCGCCCCATGTACACGAAACCCCCAACTAACAGACAAGAACTGTCTGCTAAATGACTCTACCATTCATAAAATAGAGGTTAAATTTTTTTTTACCTCCAACAAATTTCCACTCTTCTCCAAGGCCCAATAGGTGATGTACAACTCTGCGAGCTGATAGAGCACTCGGGCCACACCAGGGGACGTGGTGGAAGACAGCCGCTGAACTTCCTTGGCGAAAATGTCGCAGATCAACGCTCGACAATGAGCCTGCATAGACAACAAATAGAATGAATTAAAGAAGTTAATATGTACGAGTATATCCGTCTATTAATGTTTCACTACAGAGCAAAGATCTGACTTCTCGAAATCGTCGTTAAACTTTAAGGTACTAGCTCTATCACTTATCTTCTCTTGCCAAAAGAGGATTAGTGATGTAGGAGGTCTAATGTCCTCTTATAAATGGAAATTCTTGGTCCGAGCTACCTAGGCCACAATGCCTAGGCCTAGGTCGACTGTGCGTGCTCATGGACCAATGGTCCTATATTCTGTTCATAAAACTGTTTATGGCGAGTGGTTAATTGTTGTATGTAAAGGCTCGCCTTGCTTTGCCGTTATAAAGGCGATCTTTTAAAAAAAAACTTATTTGAGTTACTATCAGAAGAGCTATTAAGTATGCAAACAATCTTACCTCGCTGGCTTTAGTGAGCTGCACAGACGCCATGTTCCAAGCGTCTTCGTAGTCATTGCCAGCTGCCTTGTATTTTAAGATTGCATCGTATGCCGCCTTCGTTTTTCTGAAATGTTTTGAGAAATGATTAATTTGTTTAGTGATTCTCAAAAATTCGTAGTTTTCGCTTAATTTTTTAAGAGTTATGTTACTCCGCAAATAAAAAAAAATGTTTCTTTTTTAATTTATTTGCATATTTTAACAAGAAACACGTTCAAAGTTCTCCCATTAAATCATCATCAGTAATTACTTATTATTACAACTTATTAAACAATAACTTATTATATATCTA
Source organism: Mecyna flavalis (assembly GCA_949319885.1). Lineage (NCBI taxonomy): Eukaryota > Metazoa > Arthropoda > Insecta > Lepidoptera > Crambidae > Mecyna > Mecyna flavalis. Next base: position 19,086,419 of record OX439426.1, read on the forward strand.
AACCCTACAATTAACTAATCACCAACACTCAAGTGATTCTTTCGTAATTATGTGTACCTATAATATTATGACTTATGTAATCTATTTTTATTGTTACTGGATTTTCTTTTACCTGCAGTGCTGGAATCAATTTAATAATACACATTTCGCACGGGTGTAAAATATCGTTTACATTTATGCAAATACATTCACTATTATTTACGTATAGATTGATTTAAAGTAATCTTACCCAGCAGCTATACAATGAAAACCATTGATGATGCCGTCGGACGAGTTTCTCCAAGTGTGACGATTTTTGATAAAATCGACCATGTAGGAAACGGTCGGCGTCATCGCTTTGCCTTCCAGGGCTTGAGCCCAGGCCTTTACAAGATACCTAAAATTCACACACATACAAGTTAAACATAGCCTTCCGCCCGCAGTTTCACTCGGGCGTTTTTTCTTTTTTCAAATATCCCCCCTTTCTCCCACATTTCCGGGATCAAAAGTACCCTATGTCACCCGGAGATAGTGTAGCTTTCCAACAGGGAAAGAATAATTCAAATCGGTTCAGTAGTTTCGGAACCTATACAATACAAGCAAACAAACAAAAGCAATTAAAAAGCTTATTAGGGGTAGAGTATAGTGGATCTCTCACTTGAATGAGTGACTCGTCTGGGGGAAATAGAAAGAAAGAAAGAAAGAAAGAAAGAAAGAAAGAAAGAAAGAAAGAAAGAAAGAAAGAAAGAAAGAAAGAAAGAAAGAAAGAAATCAAATCAAATCAAATTCTTTATTGCATGTCACAGGGTGTTACATTATTATTAGTGCCTCCACGTTACAGAAGACTACAATGAAGTAGCATTTCATTCTGTTAAGTTTCTGCCGGTGAGTGAGGTCTCGAAAGCTCAATTGAGGAGATCATGGTCGTGGATGTGGAAGGAATCATATTTTTGCTGGCAACGTTATGTATTTCTTTTAAATTTCTCTGACAAACTTCCATAGGCGATGGTAACCGCTTACCATCAGGCGAGCCGTAGGCTTGGGCGCAACCATTTTCATTAATTTGAGTCTGAAATGTCTAAATGAAATAAACATGTCATATTCGATATATTTTATCATGAAAGTATGTAATAAATAAATGCAATAGAAAGTAGAGCGTAACGTAAATGATGCGGGATTAACAGTTGAGTTGTACCTACTGTGTAACCTAATTTGACTTCACCATGTATAAAACGTGAAGCGACCATAGATAAATTTTACTTACAAGGAGAAAGGAAGCGACTTATTAATAAATTGAGTCTGTATCCATCCTCGAGACGATTAATTTTTCTCGTCCTTACAGAGTAAGAAACAGCAGTTAGAGAAAAAGGTTTTAACTGTAGCCTAATGTTTGGACAAAAATTAAAGGCAGGAAAGTTGAACGGCTATGGAAAACGGGATGGGGAGGAAGAAGAGGAAATGGATCCTTATGATAAAAAAATATTCTCTCGAATGCCAATGCCTACTCTCTCTCTAACCTGGCAGTCTGCAGCAGCAACACGGTATGCTCTCCTTCGATGGTGACGGCGGCGGCGGCGTTCCCGTAGATGACGGGGAAGCTGGAGGACGTCATGTAGCCGTGACCGCCGCACGCCAACCGGCACCGCTCCACCAGACGCATCGCGTCGTGGCTGCACACCGCCTTCAGGCAGCACGAGAGCACGTGGAGCTGGCAGATCAGACCGTTTGCACCCATTACAAATTAAATAAAATGGTACTAAAATCCCCTGACTTTGGCCTCAGGCATGCTTCAAAGGACCAGATCAACATTAAACCGAGGTCTTAAAATGTATCAACATATTAATATCTTTCTAACAGATTTTGCGATAACCACGGATAATCTTTACGATCAACTTACTACGTAAGATGTAGGATTTATATTCGAGTCATTTTAATAGGCCACATTTGACAGTTCATTAATAACAATATTTGTATTAATAAGAACTAATGTTGTTTTCTTGAGTTTTATTCCTTTAGCGTACATAAGGGATATTTTTCTTTGTATAAATGAACTGTCAAATGTGGCCTAGTTATTAAAACGACTCGACTATAGGAAGTTGGCAGGGTTAAAATACAATACACCCGTGCCTATAAAAGCACGTAAACCCGTTGGTCCTAAGCCTGATTTCCATCTGGTCGTCTTAGACTACTGTCCCATCATTCTATGAAAGTGAGCATATAGAGTAGCTGTGCTTACGCACTCACTTGGGCACTATGATTGTATATATCCTGTGCATTGTTGGTTAATCGTAAAGATCTCAGATCGTCGTTAATTTCTATAAGTTCTTTTTATTACTCGCTTGGCAGATCCCCCCTGACGCTTAGTGGCCATCGACCTTTTACATTGAGAGATCGCACGACAATACTCTTCCTTCCTGTACTTACTTCAGGCAAACGGTCCAGCCGTCCTTTGTCCAGATCGTGCGTGACCTGGGAGTAGGAGGACCAGATCCAGTTGCCTGCGAGGCGGTAGGCGTGGCTGCTGGCGATCGCGATGAACAGCTTGTGCTGCTGCGTCACGTAGTCCAGGATCTGGGGCTCGGGCTGGCTGGAATAGAACGGTGATAGACGTGGTAGAGGTACTAGATAAATAAGTATTCTACTTCAAAAGAATTTATTTCAAATATGGCCCCTAAAACTTGCTTTATTTCCCTAGGCCAAAATCACAGATTAAATAAAGCTAGGTCTGTGAAATAATTTCATTTGACAGGTAATAAAAAGTTGGTAAATTCACTTTATTGTCGCTCTTGTTTTTACAAGACATTCAACTTTTAATTTTATTGCTGTGCTTAGAATATATTTATTCACGCGGATGGGTATCATCGTGTTGTATAGTCATATCATCTACATCTATCTCTGACAATGCTTGCTTACTCGGGTTTGATCTCCGACTGGCGGCGCACGGCCGCGTATCTGACGGCGACAGTGGCGGCTCTGGACACCTCGTACGCCATCTCGGATACTATCATCACGCGGATGAGCATCATCGTGCCATACGCCAGCTTCTCGCTCTTCGCCTTCACGTATGTGCCGTCCTATGTAATATTAAGAATATTTTAATTCTGATTTTTTAATTTAACATATTTTTTGAACAGGCTTTGATGCCTCCCTCTAGTCTCTACCATTAAAGAAATATATTATTTTTTAATATAGAGTTAAGAAATCTACACTACTACATTCTACAATAAGACAGTTTATTACAACATTTGTTTTGCCTTTAGAAAGCCTATCTATTATCGCGAAAATGGCTGCCATTTTCGACGGATTTTTTCCAGATAAATTATGTACAATTTCCGCCTCAATTGATTTTTCTATAATTATGTTAGAAAACCATGGTATGGAATAGCGATAGGTAAGTAGGAATATTAACAAACTTATTTACTTGATAAGGCATTAAAAATTCCCTTCTGTACACAGTTCAAAGGTTAGCTGCATGACGTGTTTTTAACCGACTTCAAAAAAGGAGGAGGTTCTTTTTTTTTTTTTTATGTATGTCCGTCGATTTCTCCGTCAATTGTGGACCGATTTAAATAATTCTTTTTTTATTTGAAAGTGCATAGTTCCGAGGTGGTCCCATTGTCACCATGTCAGGATCTGATGATGGGATCCCGGGAAAATCAAGGGCAAACCTCAAATTTTATAGGCGCACACTACGCGTTACTTGTTTTTTCTGAAGCCATTTAAGTTTTTGCGTCCTATAGACATCACTTTAGTTGATGAGCTGATGATGGAAGGTACAACTTCTTAACGGTTAGGAGTTAGGGGATAATTCTTTCAGTATTGTAAGAATATGTGGACCGTTATTTGTATTTCATGTACTTTTGCAGCTAAGCTGATGATGGAAGGTACAACTCCTTAACGGTTAGGAGTTAGGGGATAATTATTTCAGTGCTGTAGAAATATGTGGACCGTTAGTTGTATTTCATGTACTTTTGCAGCTAAGCTGATGATGGAAGGTACAACTCCTTAACGGTTAGGAGTTAGGGGATAATTATTTCAGTGTTGTAGGAATATGTGGACCGTTAGTTGTATTTCATGTACTTTTGGAGCTAAGCTGATGATGGAAGGTACAACTATGATGATGGAAGCTAAAGGGTACGACTTCTTAATTCTTATGTCCCTCTTGCGGGCTGCATCTTTAGTTGGTCTACTAAATAGTGCTGAACACTTAATGAATACCTAATATTGTCAAATAATACAATTCTACTATTTTACTCGTATTTTCGTTATCAATATTATGAGAGAGTTTTACTCACTCCTACGTATTATTCACACTAAAAATAGAAAAATAAACAAACTTTTTTTAAAAAAAATTATTAAATTATACTTTCAATCCTATCTTTATGTGCCATCTACAGACAACACCAATCACAATGCCCATAAAAACAAATATGTAGTTAGCTTTTGTTATTTTACCGCAGATTGTCTATCTCCAAAACAAATGCAGTTTTATAAAGCAATTTTTTTTAATTATATTTTAAACTGGCTATACAATTTAAAAATGATGAGAGTTGTCGTATCTCACTAATTTTAAACCCAATTTCGGCACACAATTGTGAATTTTCTAGTATTCACCATATGAGCCCGAAACAACAATGACGAAAAACATCGTAGGGAGATTTCCATGTTTCAAAATATACCTCTGTGTAGATTTCCGCTCAGCAATGATAAAGTCAATGATCATATTGGAAGGGTTTTTCTTATATTAACTCAATAATTGTTTATTTAAGTTGAAGCAATACCTTCTCCACTTGAGCATTCTTCATTAGCATGTTCTTTCTAGGTATCCTGAAGTGGTCGAAGGCAAGATATCCATTGTTCGCCGTCTGGTAGCCCAGTTTCGGCCCGATCTCGCCCACTTTTATGCCTGGCAGCGGCATATGAGTTTCGGTGTCTCGGATTTGCACAATGAACGGATGAACGCCGTAGCATTTACCCTTTGTATGCAACTTCGCGACTACGATACAATGATTTGCTGTTTGACCCACTGAAATTAGAAGAAAACTTGAGAACAACGACTTAGCTAACTGAACTAACTAGGATGGCGCAGCGACCCAAAGGAAATCTTGGCCTAAGACAATTAAATCAGAAACTCCACATGGGAAGGTCCTGCGCTGTACAAAGCTTTTAAGCTTTCGCTTTTACCCATAATCATGAGTTATGACTATGAGTGTCAATGATAGCAGACATTTTATTTCTTTCTTGTTTTCTTTTTTTGTCAATAAGTGAGTCTTGCGAATGCACAATTTTATAAAGACCTACTCATAGTATCTACGAAAGAGTATGGTGCGAAAGGCGATCATAAAACAACTGATCGAGTATGCAATTGGTCGTTGCAGTTTCTAAAATATTATAGCATGCCGAATAGGTGCAACCGTAGAGCATTAAATCAATAATGCTGACTATGAGTGTCAATGATAGCAGACATTTTATTTCTTCCTTTTTTTTTTGTCAATAAGTGAGTCTTGCGAATGCACAATTTTATAAAGACCTACTCATAGTATCTACGAAAGAGTATGGTGCGAAAGGCGATCATAAAACAACTGATCGAGTATGCAATTGGTCGTTGCAGTTTCTAAAATATTATAGCATGCCGAATAGGTGCAACCGTAGAGCATTAAATCAATAATGCTTTAAGGGAGCAAATACAAATTACGTACATCCACCAGGCCACCACTTATAGGCGGTCAATGTTGGCGTGTGCAGGACAAACTCCTCTGTAGCTGGGTCGTAAGTTGCCGTCGTCTCTAGACCTCGAAGAAATGATCCGTGTCCCAGCTCTGTCTGTAAAAACGTAAGCATTATTACTAGCTTTTTAACTTCAACGATTTGCTTCGTCTTACTGACTGTGCGGGAGTGGAACTCTCTGCCGGGATCCGTCTTTCTAAACCATTATAACTGGGGTATCTTCAAGGTCAGAATTATGGGGCTTTTTCGAAGCAAGCGCGCTCCATTGTCTACGATGCGGTCTACCGCATAGTTCTTTAACATCAGGCAAATATATGGTCAAGTGCTGGCTTAGGCAAATAATAATAAAAAAGACATTTTAGAATAAACATCATCAAACTCCTCCTACCTGTGCATAACTCCCAATGATCTGCAGCGTTAAGGACTTGAGCAGCCACTCAGCCTGCTGCTCCGGTGAGCCCTGCCCGATGATGGTGGGTACGAACATGCCCATGTGGATCATCAGTGGCAGCTGTTGTGGAACCAGCGATAACACTCTGTACACGTTCGTTGGTCTGCACGACGAACCAAACAAATGTTAATTTTTATAAGTGCAAATTTACAGCAAGGTTAGATGAGGTGCCGGCAGAGGAACTACCCACTAAACTCCCAGTATTTCTTTACCGTCGCCACGAGATCATGGGGGGCGCGGTGGGCCCTTGTAATATGGGCAGTTGCTGGTTGTGTTTCATAGCACCTAGAAGTGTTTTTGATGCACTTGTTCTACATAATATATTAAATGACATTTGCGTCTTTTCAGCCATTCGCTTCAAAACTTTTAAATTCTTTTAGTTCCTTCAATTGGCAAAGAGACACGCATCCCACTGATCTTCAAGTCTTTGATTTAAATAGATTTTGGTAAAACAAAGCCGAAGTTAAGTACCTATTATAATCAAAAAAAATTCCGGTAGCTAATCGGAAAAGAACTCACTTGAATTTGTCAAAGTTGGAATGTTTTAGCGCGTGATCCTTCAGTAGTGTAAAGAGAATGACGGACTTCCTGACCGCATTCTCGTACTTGTCTTTATGGCTTAGGTATTCTTCTGGGATGTCATCTTTAAGCTCCTTCACGCTCAGGACCAAATCCTCTAGAAAATTATATAGGTATCGCTTTTACTGAAATGATGAGGGTCGGTCTTGGAACCCTGACAAAAGTAATCTTAGTCGGTTTCTTTAGAGTGAGAGACCTATCATCACCTGGAGACATTTTTTATTTTTTGCTACAGGATGTCGTCTATTAGAGGACCAGCTGACTCTACACACCTCAAAGCGATTTAACCTACTAAAATAGGTTTTCTGATGTTTCTGTAATTTTTTTATTGTACATAATTATGAGTCTGAGATTCTTGCAACTAATACAGTAAGCCTGCATTAATCGTTTTATTATTAATGTCATAACATAATCACTTGAAGTATTAGCAAAGGTGTTGCGTTACGGGCCCCGTGACCCATCTAACTGGCTTCGCATGATTTCTTCTAGAATACAACAACTCTACTCAACTAGTATTGGCTCAGATGGCAATTTGGGTGGAATGACTCACCTACTTCCTTTCGATCCTTTGTCACTTGTTCTCCGCCGTCAATGAGGTGTGTGAGCTCTTGAATATTGAAGGTACATTTGTTCCGTTCTCGCAACAGATCTTGATTCACATTCATATCTGCCATTGTAAGACAGTATTATTGGCCTCTGAAATAAAAAAACATAAATATTAACATAAATTCGCCAGACGATGCACACCAAACCAGTCCTTATTTCTTTTGTTTTTTTAGAAACTTCTAGACCTACGGCCGGTGGGACTCTGTACTATATCATCCCACTACCCGCTATACTCCCCCAGTTCCCACTTTTCACCCGATTGGGACGAGGTAGTACCAGCCTTGAGGCTATTGAAAAGCCCGACCACACCAACTCTGAAATATAGAGTCTACCGGCTTGCTCCTACTTCCACAGGTGTAGGGAAATCTGCAATAATAGCTCTGGCCGTGTTCCGGTAAATTTTAATGAAGGAGCCAGTAGGTACTTAAATGATAGGCTCGAATACCAGATGCCATAGTCATTTATTTCTATGCAGCGCGAAAATTAACGATTTCTTCTGAACGATTGGTATCTTATTGCAGGCTTGAATCACCTGAATGTCTGAAAATAAAGATGATTCCGTGCTTCGGAAGGCACGTTAAGCCGTTGGTCCTGCACCTGATCTCTCTTCGGTCGTGTCAGACTGCTGTCCCACCGTGTTATGGGAGTGAGGGAATAGGGAGTGCACCTGTGCTTGCGCACTCACTTGTGCACTATATATCCTGCGTAGTTGGCTGATCGTAAAAGATTGGCCGTCGTAGCCGAAAACTCGGCTAGGAGGACATTATTATTATTATTATATAGATCTTGATCGTGTCGTAGTGAACCAAACTTACTTAATTATCATATAACTTTGTATCTTACTTAATGTATTGTTGGAATTATCATAATTGATTTTACAAAACTTTCCTTCTCGAATGGTTAATTAACTTCGATTGACCACGCGACCTTCTAAATTGCGTCAGCCGGAAAATTAAATCCAAGACAATGCTTAAGATTAATCTTTTTAATAACTACTTTGGCATTAAAGAATTAACATTTATTTTTTACTCAGTGTAGCGTCTTTGTGAGTAGCTAAATTTTCAGCGCTCAATAATCCTACTATATATAATATTATAAATGCGAAAGTCTGGATGTTTGGATGTTTGTTCCTCAATCACGCCTAAACGGCTGAACGGATTTAGATGAAATTTGGCACACTTATAGTTTATAACCCGGAATAGGACATAGGCTATAAAATTCCTACGGGAAACGTCTCATTCCCGCGGGAATATAAATAAACTACTGAACCGTTTTGAATAATTCTTTCACTGTTGGAAAGCTACACTATCCCCGGTGATCATAGGGTACTTTTGATCCTGGAAATGTGTGGGGAAGGGGGCGATATTTGAAAAAAGATATTACGCGCGGGTGAAACCGCGGGCGGAAGGCTAGTGTTTTATATATGTTCAAATATGCGTATTTATAATTGACATTTTAATAAATGAAATTTAATTGTAAAATATATACTAAAACCTGAGCAAAATATTCGCGATATGATAATTCAACCTAGCTATGGCAACAGTGAAACTAAATGTAAGACAATAGTCTCATTTAAATATTTCGGAATGTATGTATTTATTCAAAAAGTACTTCCATTCTAATCCGTTTCCGATTATAATCGGTGACAATACGATTTAAGTAAACTAATAAATATATTTGTACATTACAACATTAGTCAAAGTTTATTTTACATGAATAATAAACTCTGAGTAATGATAGTCAGCAAAATAAGTAGCTACTTACAAACATAATTTAACTTGCTTTATAAAATAATATAAAACTTTACACATATTTTGTGACTGGTTCGTTGGTGCATAATAATGACCTTACCCTATGGCGCATAATAGGGATGCGCCACTCATGCATGACACTCATAGTACAATGTCATAAAAAATGCTTTTTCCATTTCTGGATTTATATTTATATAATAGTATTGTATTTGTAGGTAGGTGAAGGTAGGTACCTCCGCTTTTCTGACCTGCTAATTACTTAAGGATCAGCTTAATGTACAGTCAAAAGCACGTCAGACGTAACACTTTGGACTTTGTACCGCTCTTATGTCGGGGGCATAAGTGCTATTATCGAACTGCAAGTGTTAACCGTGATGTGCTGTAGACCGTACATATATGATGTTATCCAATATTAATTGTTATAACTAATTTTACCAATGCTACTTGTAACAATGTTATTACAATAAAAAAGAGGTAGATAAGTTACTTGTGCTAAAAAAAAATGGCACCCGAAAACTAAGCTAGTAGCAAACCTGAGCGAAAACCTACGAGTGAGTGAAAATGGGTTAGCAAAAATCGGGTTACTCGAGGTTTTTATTGTTTTACTAGTTTTTTTTAGTATGAAACTAACAAGTATTGTACTATTTTACAATCCTGATTAAATGCGCAAACTTTTGATGGCACATGCCGAGGCACTTTAGTACATTTTCTAAAGGAGAGCATTTCAATGTCGACAAATTTTGAAAATTTTAAATTCATAGTTTAACAAATAGTCTTAATTCTAGAAAACTTGGGGCAGTTGGGTCATTATTTTTGACTGTGGTTCTAGAAATGTTATTAAGGGTTACGGTTCCAAAGTTTAAATGAACAAAAATAATGAAAATTAACCACAATAACCGAAAAATGTTTACAGTTTGACCAACTTTTTAGGTTTTTCTTAAATGCCCATAATTTCCAAACTGCAAGGGGTAGATTTTATTTCTTATTTTTCTCATGATGGTTACAATCAATCCTGTCACCCCGTTTCGGCTTGACGTTGAGTTCTGGGACACCCTGTATATGTACGCCGTGGACAATTTTTGACTTCGCTTCAGTACTGACATAACCTATTTACCTCTTTTTTAATATAATGTCATTGATTTGTAAGGAATATCGTATCAAGGTCGCATCTTTAATTCCCAATTGCATTCGTTAAAAAGGTTAAACCTACAGTCTTTTGTTTTTAAAGAGTCATGGACAAAATATTCGAAAGAATAAATTAATCGGTGTATTAATTAAAACATTTTAAACGTAGTTTAATTTATCACGTAACCCTTTTTTTTTCTTTGTCGCAGGGGTAATGCTGCCTTAAGCATACCCGCCGCCGGGGGGTGCACAGGTTATGTGGGGCTCTCCGTCTGGGACAGGGACAGTCGAGAGCGTCGAACCGTCCCTAACAGGCAGTGAAGGAGACCGGCATAGAGTAACTTATATACAGGATAGAGACCGGTGCAATGCCGGCGCTGGCACCCCCGTACCATTCACCGGCTGGTCTCCATGGAGAGGAAGGAGACGATGAGCAGTTCGTACCCTATCCTAATTTAACTTGTAGGCGTATTATGTGTAAGAACTTGCGCTGCAAAATAAAGCTATTTTGGCCTATCTGTTCCAACGACCTAGTTGGCCCTTCGAGCCAGATAGCTCCATTTTATAAGATAACTAGCATTCCGTCCGTAGTTCCACCCGCGCGTAATATCTTTTTTCTAATATCCCCCCTTCCCCCGACATTTCTGGGATCAAAGTACCCTTTACACCCGGGGATAGTGTAGCTTTTCAACAGTGAAAGAAATATTCAAATCGGTTCAGTAGTTTCGGAGCCTATTCAATACAAACAAACAAACAATGAAATCTTTCCTCTTAATAATATTACTAATACATACAATGATCGAATATATTATTTGGAATGTTTTCTGGAAATAAAGATTTATTATTATTATTATATTATTATTTTATCAGATTATGAGACTGAAAAAACTGTCTGTGACTTTCTCTTCGTAGGGCTCTGATTTGACAACTCGGTTGTAACTTTCGAGATCTTGTAGTAATTCAGACCGTGACTGGCTGGCTACCATCCTTAAAGAAATTCTTCTTAGCTTGGAATATTATACAAACCCCGGTCACCTCTCAGCCTAATGTTATGTGAGACATTCCTATCAAAAAGACGGGTATACCCACTAAACAGTGTCCTCAGCTTGCAGCTGATACCTAGTGGTACCTACAAGGAATCATCTTACTAATCTTACTAAAATTATAAATGCGAAAGTCTGGATGTTTGGATGTTTAGATGTTTGGATGTTTGGATGTTTGTTACTCAATCACGCCTTAACGGCTGAACGGATGAGGATGAAATTTGGCACACGTATAGTTTATAACCCGGAATAGGACATAGGCTATAAATTCCTACGGGAAACGTCTCATTCCTGCGGGAATAAAAATTTTGAAACTACTGAACTGATTTGAATAATTATTTTACTGTTGGAAAGCTACACTATCCCCGGTGAACATAGGGTATTTTTGATCCTGGAAATGTGGGGGGAAGGGGGGATATTTGTAAAAAGAGATTAAACGCGGGTGAAACCGCGGGCGGAAGGCTAGTATTTTATATGGATGGGAATGCGTTACTCACCATAACCCGCCCGAGGTGGGGCTCTTGTGTGAGATACAATATATGTATCTCCATGTCCTAAGTCTTAACAGAGACTGGTGCACGAAGACATACCTACCAAATGCCCTCGTACTCCTGCGTCGCCGTCTTCAGGGACCCTGGGCTTTGCATGAGCCTACTATCAAAGACACTGGGCGACCTGTCCACCTCTTACATGGCGATCCCCGCTTAGAACCAAACTTGGGACATTCAATCTGACTCCGTTATTCATGTGAAAGCCAGTACATGAAATGTGAAGACTCGAAGACCAGAGTCTACAGTACAGCATCATACAGGGTAATGCTTATAATAAAATAAATAGTAAATAAATATCTGTGGACATTATTCACCAACGCCATTCAACCCCAAACTAAGCATAAGCTAGTTTAGCTAATATTAGCTTGTGCTATGGCTGTTAGACAACGGATAAGCATTACTTATATACTTTTTTTTGTAAATACATACATATTATACCCAGACAAACAGACATGTACATGCACACAAAATGTTTGTACCGTGTGCGGGGATCGAGTCTGGTATAATAGCCTTATCTTTCTAGAAAAGTAATCATCAATGTCATAAGTGTAGGTTAACGTAAATAATAGTTATTGACTAATTTCGTACTCGCAAACATGACCGCAGACCGACATAAAATAGAAACGACATTCATTTATTTGTTTGCGCTGAAGCACTTTAAAATTAGTGTTTTTTCCAGAATAAATTACTTTTTTGAAAATTGTTTCCTAGTTGAAGTACTTACTGTAATGATTGTTTACCACAAGTTTGTTAAGTTGCTGAAGTGACAAAAAAACGAACATTAATGTCTCGGTATGCAAGCGTGACTTTGAACCGTGAATGTTGTTTAAATGACAAGTTATTTTCTTAATGCACATCACACTATGCTTCTCATCATTGCATTGGTCGTAAAAAAATTCTTACGTCATATTATAATATACAGTTAAAACCTATAATCCTAAAAAAAAATTTTGTAACTGTACTATGGGTCAAAGTAGCCTGAAAATAAATTATTTTTATTTTTATTTATTTATATAATAAAATCTTTGTCAAATATCGGCTGTTTAGTTAAATAACTACAAGTCGTAATCAATAAATTTATTCATACTCTGGTGAGTGAGTAGCTGACACATGGTTGGTTGGTGGTAGGACGTTTCAGAGTCCGACTAGCTAGCTACCACCCCCAAAGGTGAAATCTGCCGCGATAACAGATCTGGCTGTGTTCCAGCAATATTAATGTGGGAGCCAGTACACTTGAGATTAAAGGCTCTAAGATCAGGTGAGCCCACAGTGTGGCAGCACATTGAGCGACGCTTCCTGGTAAAGTGTCCCTCAATGGAATAGGCCGCAGTGACCGCTTATTACCTGGTAAGATAGGAATGCCTGCCTACTAACTGATCTTGCATATTTTTTTTATAACTTCTTTAAGTGTGGTAGAGCGATGTCTCAGACGGTTTCTGCCTGGCTCTCGTTAAAGATTGACGTATGAATGGTATTGCGGTTCGTTTAGTGAGGATGAGGCCTGCCTAAAGTTCAAACCTTCCCTATAAGTACTTCCATTCTTAAACCATCTCCATTAACACTTCCCTTTTCCCATCTCTCCGTATTATTACTAGTGGCAAGAGTCCATGGGGGATCATTTACCATTAAACAAGCAGCGCCGCCCAAAGATACCTTAACCGCAGCAAAAATTATAGTACGTCGTAGGGTGTAAGTCCAACTAATGGGATAGAAACACAGCCTATATAATTTTTAATGAGTAGACAGTAATTGGAATTATATAAAAAATATTAATATATATTTACTGAATATGTATTCATAAAAATTAAGCGCCGTTTATCTTTTATTATTACACCGGCCATACGTAACCGGGCGGGCAGAGAGGAAATAATTTTATTACGACCACAGTCTTGCAATCTATTAGATACTTAGGTATTACATGAAATTAATATTATAAGAGGTTTGTGAATTAATTTATTTTGTCATTAAAAAAGTGCAAAAGCCATTTAAAAATACCTTGCGTAAACTCTATAATATTTGTACACATTACCTAATGCAATTATTTCGAGTATGTATGTATCTTTTAAACCAACAATAAATACAAAATAAATCCTTACCTTAGTTTCTTAAAATCGGGACCCACTTTTTACTAAAACTACTAAATACTATTTGTATATAAACTAGTATTTAATTTTGTTAGAAACTATTTGCTCGGAGCGTGCACTGAGTTTGCGCGCGGCTGGATGACTCAACCAAAGCGATTTGATAGACGAATCATTGCGTGTGTAAACAAACATAGACCAAGTTCCGCTCGCAATTTTCCACTATAGCACTCAAAATCAAATCAAATCAAATCAAAATATTCTTTATTCATGTAAACTTGTATCAAGTATTTATGAATCGTCAATTACAGAGTGACTCTACCACCGGTATCGGAATGCAGTCATCTGCCGAGAAGAACCGGCAAGAAACTCGACAGTTACTCTTTTTCATCGCCATGTTTGTTTACAATTTGTTTGTTACAATTACTGATTAGTTTTAGAATACCAAGCCATACAGTATAAAGTATAAGAATGAGACTATAATCGAGAAAAATCCGTGAGCCCTGGAAGACCAGTGCCCAAAGGTGGCACCTGCAGCACAAGTATGACGTATGTGCCAGCCATAATTTCACTCTATTGCGTATTCCTAAATAACGCCTTTAAATAGTTAAAGCAAAGTTAAAGAAGTTATTTAGGAATACGCAATTTTTCCCTATAGCACTAAAGAAGTTATTTAAAAACACACTATGCAAATATCAAGTCAAAAAATATTAGTAAAAATCAGAATCAAGATCTGAAAAAAGATGAACAAACAGGTACTTATATTGAAATTATATACAAATCTGCTTATTTTCAATATTCTTATGGAAAACTTGAGTAACGCTGAGTATGATAAAATTTCACTATTAGGTACATTTTAATTGTAACCAAATCCGTGGCGATATTTCAACCTTATTTCGGTTAGGGCGCAGTTCGTGTGTCGTGAATTTTGGTAAACAAGTAATTCATAGAGAACTGAGTGGTCTCTGTCAATGAGGTACAACTGTTTGGTACAGTCAACAGCACATCACAGTATACACTTGCAGTTCGATAATAGCGCTTATGCCCCCGACATAAGAGCGGTACAAAGTCCAAAGTGATACGTCTGACGTGCTTTTGACTGTACATAACAGACCATAACATAAGTCATATTTGATTATCTCTTCTTGTCTTTATTTTCTTTTCATAATGCTTCTTTTTGTTAAGGAAGTAGGTGCCTATGCCATTTCATATATTGCAATATGGAAACCTGTCCTCCTCTTCTGGAAAATTTTATTGATGTCTTGAGAAATATACTTCGATTTATACTATGTATAATAAAATAAAATTTGCTGTGGGATCTCGGTCTACAGCTTCGCACTTCTTGTTTAGCAAGTATTCTGCTTCTTGCGTACTATGGGAAGTAACTTATCCACGCATCGATGCACAGGCCAATATTACTTATTGTATGTTTTGGAAAGTAGGGAAAATTGGTAGAAAGAATAATATAATCCTACTAATATTATAAATGCAAAAGTCTGGATGCTTGGATGTTTGTTATTCAATCACGCTTAAACGGCTTACCTAAGGATGTTTATGTATATATTTGTGGTACCTTCGTTGTTTCTGATACCCATTACACAAGTGCTTACGCTACTTACTTTGGGATCAGCTCAATGTATGTGTTCCAATATTTATTTATTTATTTAAACCACCAGACCATCGAGGCTTCATTAGGCGGCCATCGGGTCCTTACCCGAATAAATCCCTTAATCCTTATTAATCCTTACCCAATGGTCGCCTAATGGCGCAATTTCGGATGATGTAAATTAAGAACGGTGGCTTAGGATATGAACACTCGTAAAGATATATAAATCCCATTTACTTTTACCTTTAAATTGCTCATGTTGTAATGTGTCGGTTAAATACAACATTCCACTTCATAGCTATTTGCAATTAAAGGACTATCGAGGGTGTTAAGTAATAAATATCTGACCCAAGGCATATAGATACAGTCATTTTAAAAATATTTAATATTTTTTCAATATGTAACAACATAGATCAATTTATGTTACATAGCCGTCGCCTCCGCGGTTTCACCCGCGCGTAATTTCTTTTTTCAACTATTCCCCCTTCCCCTCGGCCCTCAAATTTCCGCCTCCGTCCACTTGGCTCCCATGCTTGGATCCCATGGGATCCAAAAATAATTTTTTTTTCGCCTCTTGGTTCCTATCATTATGACATTCAATGAAAATACTATATTTCGCTCCCATAGGATCTAAAAGGAGTTTTTTTCGCCTTTTGGGTCCTATAATAAAACATTAAACGAGAATATTATTTTTCGCTCCCACGGGATCCACAACTAAATTTTTTCGTCTTTTGGCTCCTGGGTATACTAACTCATGGGATCCAAGAGGACGGAGGGTAATAAGCGTTATCGAGTCCACTTATTTAGAAAATGTATGAATGACAGAAAAACAAATAAATGTCGGGAAAACAAATGAATGTCGGGAAAACAAATGAATGTCGGAAAAACATATGAATGTCGTTAAAACATTTTTTATTGATTTGATGTAAAAAAAACAGGTGCAAGCGATTTTTAACCTTATTGACATTCAAAATTTTGTTGCTTTTTCGCAAACGCTTGTTGACTATCTTTGCTGGTTTATTAAAAACGTTATTTTGGTAAATGTCGATAAGGTCGAAAATCGATTTTTTTAACTTCAGATCAATAAACAATGTTTCAACGACATAGATATTTCTTTATTGCACTACACATTTAACACAGAAAACATGTAACATAATAAAACTGTACAATACAGGCGGAATATTCTTAAACGTGGTTCGTCGACAGTTTGATTTCACAAGTGGTCCCCTCTACAATAAAATAAATAAAATTCTTAAAATCTACCCTCTAACCATTTACACAAAGTGATGTTCCCCGAGGGATTCGAACCCACGACCTCCGGGTATTAGAGCCAACGCTCTAACTACTGTACCACGGAGGCAGTAAGAATTATTAAAATCTAATTAAACAACAATGGGGGTTGTGGACTCTTGCAATATATTTCTTTGAATCCCATGGGAGCCAAGAGGCGACAAAAATTATCTGTGGATCCCATGGGATCCAAAGGAAATTTATATTATCTGAGGATCCTATGGGATTCAAGAGGTGAAAAAAATTATTTTTGGATCCCATGGGAGCGAAGCATGGGAGCCAAGTGGATGGAGGCAAATTTCCGGGATCAAAAGTACCCTATGTCACTCGGGGATATTGTAGCTTTCCATCCAACAGTGAAAGAATTTGTCAAAATTCAAATTGGTTCAGTAGTTCCGGCGCCTATTCAATACAAACAATCAAACAAATCTTTCCTCTTTATAATAGTACATAATACTGTGTACTAGACTGTCAAGACATTGTCAGTATGTTCACTTTTTAGTTGAAATTCGTATAAAGTAGGTATCTAGTCATATACAAAATTATAATACGCGCTAATGAGAAGATATTACTTGTAAACAGGTGTTCCCTTTTTGAAAGCCACTTAAATTACTTTAATAAAACAAAGATATATAAAAATACTTCTTTATTTCCTGTGTTTAGAAACCCTGCAATTAAATATAAATAACTTATCCCATAATTACCAATTGCTTAACTATTCTATTAATAAATTATGGTACTTATTTTAAGCTTATTATCTATCACCTGTTGACAAAAAACAAAGAGCTAATAGGTACATGAACTAGATATCACATGACAACTTACAATCTTCCGAAGTTTTTTTTATTGAGATCATAAATAAACGATCCAATTTTTTTTTATTATAGGATAATATAACAATAAATAACAATCACAGGCAAATACTTATGAAAATTGATTTGTGCACAGTACGAGTAGTCCACTTCCTATAACCGGGGTTGGGCTGGTCAATAGCCACAAGACTGGCACCGGCTCGTCCCAATCGGTTGTGAAGGGGAAACCGGGGGAGTTTAGTGGATAGTGGGACTTAGTCTCGACTCTCGAGCCCCACACACGACCGCAGGCAGGCGTTCGTCGCTATAGCCTGCGGTTATGGCGCGTAAATGCGTTCTACTCCAAAATAAAAAAGACAAAAGTCTCACTTCCTAACATAGTGTTAGGAAGTGGCCTTCCAATGTGGTCCCCACGTAATTTTTATTATGTAATGTACATAAAGTGGACAAAAAATAATATAGGATTAGTATGAGCTCATTTAATTACGTAAATAAAATAATTCTTTTAGTAATTGGCAATGGCATTGCGTATCGCGCCGCGCTACCCCTCCCGTTGGCTTCACATTACCTTTTCTTTTTTGACGACAGCATGAGGCAGCTCTACTTAGTATTTACTCTTTGATAATAATGATATCTTTAAACTAGTGACGTTTCTTTTTGCGCTTCTGTATTATCATAATGTGTCTGTTAATTCATAAAAAAGTAATCAGATCGTTAATTTAAAAAAGTCTATGTTATACCAAAAACACTTTTTTATTATTTACTAGCGACCTACCCCGGCTTCGCACGGATGCAATGGTGTTTCTCTACTATATTATGCATGTATTATACATATAAACCTTTCTCTTGAATCACTCTATCTATTAAAATAAACCGTATTAAAATCCGTTGCGTAGTTTTAAAGATCTAAGCATACATAGGGATGTAGACATAACTTCCTCACATTATGTACAATCTCATCAAAGCTTTCCTTGCATGTACGGTTTTAGGTACTTGTGAAATGAGGGATCAACTGGATCTTGGTTCAGAGGGCACTTCATAGTTTCTTCCATCAGCCGCTCGTATACGCGGCCGTCATACGAGCCTAGAGTTGATTGCAGCATCTGTAGTAGACAATTTATTCATTTATTAAAAAACAGATTTAGATTTTTAACGGTTGACAAGTCAGCTTATTAAAGATATCTTATTTTTTAAAGATATCTGGTGTTAAATTAAATCTTAGGCCTACTGTCCACGGCGACGTAGCTTCATAGACGCGTATTCGTCATTATACGCTTGGTGTACGCCTGCTTGCAGCTTACATACAAAACTATGTAACTCTGTCGACGGAGCGTCAAAGCTTGCAT
This sequence comes from Mecyna flavalis, assembly GCA_949319885.1. NCBI lineage: Eukaryota > Metazoa > Arthropoda > Insecta > Lepidoptera > Crambidae > Mecyna > Mecyna flavalis. The sequence continues at coordinate 19,105,366 of OX439426.1, forward strand.
GCAGCGACGCGAGCGCGACGTTGACGCTCCGTCGACAGAGTACACAGCGTATAATGACGAATACGCGTCTATGAAGCTACGCCGCCGTGGACAGTAGGCCTTACCAAATAGCTTATCTGGAGAAATAACCCAACCTTACGGCCACAAAGGGTATAAACTATTGGTATGTATGAGAAGTTAGCTATGAAGTTGTAGGTAACTTCATAGCTACTATTGACTTATTTTACGAATAAACAAAGTTACCTCATCGCGAATGTCAAAGGCATCGACTAGGCCAACAGCGCTTGGCCTTAGCTTGGTAAGCAGCTCCTCGTACCAGGCCTGCAGCTCATCTGCATCCCGCTCCGATACGTTGGCATACTGCAAACAAAAAAAAATACATACCAGCAGCCCAAAACCTTCTTTGAATGAACTACAGATTAAACGTTTCACCTTGCTCCACAAACACACTCACCAAGTCGATCTTCCACTTTTAAAGGAACATTTTGATATCCTACAGAGGAAAGTCGTACCTACATTTCGGCCTCGTTACCGATTTAATTTTATGATTACTTTAGAGATTTATTGACATGTATCTATTGTAAACCTACATAGTCCCTTCTGAAGAATGGCACGATCCTACTCTTAAGCATGCCATAAATATTTACGAACATTTTAAAGATTCAACTTGATCCTCAGAATCAGGCTACATAAAAAAAGCATTAAGAAAAGACATGGAACTACTAAAAATAATCAATAAGTTGATACGCATTCTGAAATTCCTGTGTGCCGTACCTTCAACAAGTCCATAAGTTTCTCAAGAGCCCAATACACGACGTATAGCTCCAGTAGCTGCTGCAAGGCTTCTTGGACCGGCGGAGAAGCCTTCGCCATCATCTCGGACACGCCTTCGTAGAAGTAAGTCGCTAACACCACTCTGCAATGCGCCTAAAAAGCAGAAGTACTTTGAACAAGTCAACGAAATACAATCCATTTTTTTATAGGATATTTTAAAGTGTACATTAAAAAAATACTGAAATGTATGTACATCAAAATAACTGATTGCACACCAAAGGTTAGGTTAGGTTAGCAATTCAGTATGATGCACAATCAGTATTTTTTGATGTCCATTTAAACAGGTACAACACTTTTTTTATTCGCTCGCCCAATGCGACTTTTTACATCGTGCCTTCCAAGAAGGCATAGGACTTCCATATCCATAACTCTGTCTGCCTCAGTGAGTCAGTGGCTAGAAGGTCGCATAAAGCGACATAAATGCAAGGGTTGGATGGGACCAAACAATTCTGATTGGGATTATCTGTTCAGGATCAGTCACCGTCCGAAGTCTGGAAGTCGGCGGTGTGAAACACAATCGTGTCTCGAAAAACACGTAAAGCCGTTGGTCCTGCGCCTGATCTTTCTTTCTCAGACTGCCATTGCTACTATGTTATAAGAGTGAGAGAAATTGGTGTGCACGGTACACTGTTCTAATATTATCGGCGATGTTAATTGATCGTAAATACTGGCCACCGTAACGAGAAACTCGGCTAGGATGAGATTATTTATCATTTTCAGCCATCTTACCTCTGCAGCAGCCACCAATTGCACTGATGTCAAGTTCCAAGCATCTTCAATCGGCATTCCTGATGTCATTCTTTTTTCCATCGCATTTACACATGTTGATACTTTTCTGGAAGAATAAATCGCAATTGCTTACTCGAAGGCTTCCGTTAATTCCAAAATATTTATGCAATGGAAAAGAGATAAACACACCTCATTGCAACAACTTGAAGAGCCCGGATTATGCAATCCACAGATCGATTCCAGTTTCCAATGTATCCTTCCGCTGTGGATTTTTTAAGGTAGGCCACTGTTGGAGGCAAGGTATGGCTATCTAACCGCTGCCATGTCTTCATCAAGAACCTGCAATTTATTTTAAATGCAAATTTCGAGATTAAGAAACTGCACATTTTATGCTGGCTACTACATCAATTAGTAAGAATTTTATAGAATAAAGTTGTAACTCTCCTCAAACTTATTAAAAGTATAGTGTATCTATCTCTAACAAATAAGAAAATGGCTCAGCGTAAAGATTGGCAATATTAGCGGCCGACATAGTAGTAAAATCGGGCTTCCTAGCCGATCCACAACCCCCATTACCCCTGTATTATGCCATAACAAATAATCGGCAGGATTGTAGCATATTGGTAGCCGACATCCCTTTACATGCGAGAGTTCAATGTTTCGAATCTATGTAAGCTCGGCGGTGACGTATTCCACGTGAGGAAACCTGCAGTCGAATGTTTGTGTAGCCATGATCTAACTGGACTTGCTAAATGGCATGGTGCAAGCGTACCCTGACTTACTGACTAGATAGTGACAAACCACTCGGAAAAAGATATGGAACCAGAGCTCATCACTCTTTACCTCGCAGTCTGCAATAGCAGCACAGTGTTCTCGCCCTCGTAGATACAAGCAGCTGCGTCCTGCCCATGCAGCTCGGGCAGGTTGGACGACAGCATGTACCCGTAGCCGCCGCACGACGTTCTGCACCGCTCTATGTACTGTGCACTGCCTGAAGTCACGAACCAGAGCTAGCATCACTCTTACCTCGCAGTCTGCAGTAGCAGCACAGTGTTCTCGCCCTCGTAGATACAGGCAGCTGCGACCTGGCCATGCAACTCGGGCAAGTTGGACGACAGCATGTACCCGTAGCCGCCGCACGACGTTCTGCACCGCTCTATGCACTGTGCACTGTCTGACGTCACGAACCAGAGCTAGCATCACTCTTACCTCGCAGTCTGCAATAGCAGCACAGTGTTCTCGCCCTCGTAGATACAAGCAGCGGCCACCTGCCCATGCAGCTCGGGCAAGTTGGACGACAGCATGTACCCGTAGCCGCCGCACGACGTTCTGCACCGCTCTATGCACTGTGCACTGTCTGACGTCACGATCGCTTTTACGCAACACGCGAGCGAATGCAGCTGGAAGATTAATATTGCTTTCTATAGTTGAGTCCATTTGACAGTTCATTTATGCAAAGAAATTTAGGTATACCTTACGCTAAAGGAATAAAACTCAAGAAAACAACATCAGTTCTTATTAATACAATTATTTTATTTAGAAAATTAGACTCTACTCCTGATGTACTTATGTAGCACTTTAATTTGCATAAATGAACTGTCAAATGTGGCCTATTAAAATGACTCGACTTTATGTACTGGAATATTTTGTGCTATGACTGGGAAGGCTTCAGCTCCTGTAGAAGAATAAATCTAATAGCCCTAACATAAAAAGCTTGTTCAGAGCCTTAAGTCAAATTTTACTCCAGCATCAAACTAGTAATTGTATTGCCATTGGCGTTGAAAATCATAATTTTGAAGTAAAAATTTCAGTTTTTATTCTTTTACAACTTTTCTCCGACCCAATTGCCTTTACGTTTTACAAATAATTATGTAAGTACTTATAGGTTAAAAACGGATCCTTCCCGGCAGTTAAAAGCTTTAAAAGAGCGGTAATCGCAATTAAAAACTCAAACTTTACCTCTGGTAACCCATCCATGATGCCATTAGCCAGCTGGTCGTTAACTTCGTCGAATGTGTCCCAGAGCTTGTTGGATGCTATCCGGAATGCGTAGCACGTCGCTATCCCGATGAAGAGCTTGTGCTGTTGCGTTGTGTAGTCTAGAATCTGTAGCTCTGGACCACTGGAATCATTAGCAGAACCTAGTGTTTAGAATGATTAAAGACTTACATCAGAGTAAGAAAAATATTAAACTGGTGGTGTGGCGAATAGCTTTTGAAACGGATAGTCGTAGATACTTTAGTAAAATTGTACCAGTAACTAGACCCCGAAGTGGTGTACACTAATCCAAGCCGAACGCGTCGGGAGTGCCGAACAAAGTCAAAGTCAAAGTATTTATTTTGCAATTTGATTTACCAATTACAGAAATTCTTTTGCACGTCTAAACTTATCCTACCAGCACTTCGACGTGAATGGCCTGTTGAGGAGAAGAGTTGAAAGCTAAAGGTTATGAATACCTACTCCCTAGTGACGGGCGTCTGCCGGCGCACGGCGGAGTATCTGGTGGCGATGGTGACGGCTTTGCTGAGGTAGTTGACCATGTCGAACACGATGACCACGCGCACGAACAGCATGGCGCCGTAGATCAGCTTGCTGTTAGACGACCTCACGTATGTGCCGTCCTGGAAACAAACACGAAACTCCAATGTGCGTAATACGTTGCTTTGTGGCGTGAAAGAAGGATAAGAAAAAACAGCCTATTTCTGTTATCCCTTAGGAACTGATCACTATCCCGAACTTATTTTATTTTATTTTTTTATGTCAGAGGCGGCAAACGAGCCAGCGGGTCGCCTGATGGTAAGCAATCACCGCCGCCCATGAACATCTGCAACCCCAGAGGGATCGCTGACGTATGGGTCTCCGGCACTCTTTCAAACCTGACGAAACACAATACATAGTACCTAGTCACTATTTTTTCACGCTGGTGTTATGTGGGAAGGTGGTACTTCCCCGGACGAGCCGGCCCATTCGTACTGTAAAACAGCATGGCTTTATTTACCACTACTAAACAAAAAAAAGAAGCCTATGTAAACTCCAAAGGTAGGTATATCTCTTCTATCCAACTCTATGTCTGTAAAATCGATTCAGTGGTTCAGGCGATCAGGCGTCAAAATAGTTACAGTCAGGTAGAGTTACTTTCGCATTAAAATATTAGTATGGATTCTAAAATTTCATAAAAATAATAACCTCTAAAACTTGTGCGTGTTTCATAAGCATGTGGTCTCTCGGTATCCTGACGTGGTCGAAGCTGATGAAGCCATTGTTCACCGTCTGCAGGCCCATTTTACCGCCGATGTCTCCCACCTATCCAACAGAAAACAAAATGATATTCCTAGTGGACCGAGCAAACCTGTCGTTATCTTTTTACCAGCACTTTAAATTCAATGGATTAAGTGGATTAAAAACTTTAAACAACAACTGCCACAAAAATCAACATTTGAAGTTGATGATAGAGCAATTTTGAGCATAGGAGAACCAACCAACTTCTAACTCACCCGGGCTCAAATCACGAGATTTGGAGGACCTCTGGATCAAATAAAAAAACCAGGAAATCCAGCGAGCAAAATCTCACCACCGTTTATTAAAAGGTTCTCTTTTCTACTGAACGCTTCTATCCTAACAGACAAAATAAGGATTTTCTACGTTTGACAGTTCACAATAATATGGTTGTTAAATGCATTCGTTTTACCTTAATCCCAGGAAGTGGTTGATGGGTCTCTTCATCCCTCACTTGCACAAGGAAAGAGTGCACGCCGTAGCATTTATTTTTGATGTAAAGCTGGGCTACTACTATCGCGTAGTTTGCCGTATGACCCACTGAAAAAAAGATTCAAAGGTCACTGGGCAACTTAGTATGGAAACTATACCCACGGCCTACAAAAACAAAATTGGTTTGGATGTTTAGATAAACTTCCCTAGTTTACGAAGATATATGTCGCATCAATGTAGAGTATGGGAATCTGCTCAAAAATTAAAAATAAAATATAAGTAATATCCTCTAGTGATAAGACATTTTTAGACTATTTGGATTGAATGGGTGTCTTGATTACATGCTGGAGCAACTGAACTCGTCGTGTTCGTCTGCCCCCTCTAACAATACAAGTCTGTTGGGCACCTAAAAGATAAAATCTTATTCTCTCTCACTAATACCTACATTGGGAATAATCTGATGTATTTTTAAATAAAACGAATGTGTAGAATTATATCGTTTTTATTCAACATGATCAATGTCAACAGGCACGATAGTGTCGTCCAAGAACCTTGCTGGCGCATCTATTTGCTCTTGGTGTCTGGCCCATGACAAAAAGTACACCATGCTGGCTAGATATGTCTAACGTGCAAGTGAGACAGCTAATGCAAGCCCCTAGCCGTGCATTATTGGAACGCGCAAACATTTATGTTATTTTTATTGATTACAATACTTTAAACCTAATATATGTAATTTTTAAACACATATTGTAGTTTTTAAGATTTCTCCCGCGTTTAAAAAAGAAAAAAACTACACAAAATGAAATGTAGGCTAGCACTCATTAATTTACAAATAATTTGATATCTGTAGGAAATATTTCGAAGACCGGGTCAGATTATGCCCAATGACCTTTAAATAAAACGTTTATTTTTTCTTCTCACAAATAAAGCCTAAAAAGAGAAGTTTTGTAATTGGTCGTTTTGGTGATGTTTGTCGTAGCGAGCCACGAATCCTTTGTGTTTTGAATTCCCAATGTATAATTGGCATTGTTAATTGTGAGGTTTCCTATGTTTGTTAGGTCTATACTTACGGCCACCAGCCCACCACTTGCGAGAGGTGAGAGTAGGGCTGTGCAGCACGAACTCCTTGGAGTCAGGATCGTACGTTGCCGTTGTCTCCAGACCTCGAATGAACGTGCCGTGGCCCATTTCTGTCTGCAATTGTTAACCATTCTGACTTTATATTTATTACATCGTATTGCGCATAAATTACTGTCAAGTGACGTCACAGATAACGACGAATGTTGATTCCTGTAACACCAAGACGCCTGTAGGGTACTGTTGAGATTATTGGGTATATCTGAAGGTGGGTTGGAAGTCACGCATAACCCATAGCCGGGTACTGCTTACAGAATTAGGTATGTAAAAATGATGACTACATATAATACATGCTGCATAAGTTACTATCGCCGCCCATAGACATATGGAACACCGAAGGAATCACAATCACAAAGCGCTGCCGGTCTGCGTTTTGATGACATGAATCCATATTTTAGTCGTGCGTGGCAGAAAATGCGTGTCCATGTTTCGCAAATACTCCAAGCTATCTTACTTGAGCATAGCTACCGATGATGCTCCCGTTCCACGCCCTCGGCAGCCAACGAGCCTGTTGCTCCGGAGTGCCCTGCGACAAGATGGCCGGCATGAACATGATGTAGTGGAGCGCCATTGACGTCCCGTCGCGCGTGTTCGCAGACCCGAGTAAACACTGGAGCACATTCCTAAAAACAATTTGGGGGTCTTCAAGTCGTGAGGTAATAGGAAGGTGCCTTATAGACAGGCATGAAACAACAGAGGTCTCTTCATCAATTATTATCATCAGGTGTACCGTGATACCGAACAAAAAGTAAGCTATTTATTTTGAAAAAAAAAGTGTGGCCGCGCATGATTGTACGAATTGATGATCCTTTTCATTAGAGAGGGAGAGCGATAAGGTGGCCCTATCCACTCAAACTTGCCGTGCACCTCCAACGCATTATAGAAGACGTTGCGGGTTGGCCTTTGCAATCACCGCAATATCTCTTCGTCGGCCTGCTTGAGGCCTCGCGTCAGAGAGAAGGCTCAGTGCACTAAGCTACATTTCAGAAGGCGGGAACCTTGCCATGTGATGATGAGCCCCCCGGTTTATCACCCCCGGCTCCCCTTAGGGCATAGGAAGAAGGTGTGTCCTAACTTACGCCTACCTGTAATTAGTAATTTTGGTCCTTCCTTCTTCTTGCATGCGACGTACATGCCCAAATATTATAACAGATTTTCTTATAGATTCTTCGTATTTCTCCTTGTATCCTAAATAACGTTCCGGCACACCTGTGTAATAGGCCTCATTGCTGACCATAACAGCATCTGAAATACCGTATTATGCAAATGAACATTCCATACTAGCCGATTTAGTGTGCCCGACCACGACAGACTTTTTGTATGACCGACAATCGGTGACCGACTTTTTTCTGTGGTATTTCTGACCGACTTTTTGTAGGACGTGTGCGTTGCTCCATTTCTATCAGTACGTTCTATTTGTCACCTTCAAAAAGTCGGTCACCCACCGATTTATCCGACGTGGGCGCGACGAAGACGATGAGTGGCTTAATGCAATGTCTCAATCGCAAATAAGCCAAAGGCGGATTGACAAATGCCGCGCAACATAAACATTTTAGTCCAGCATAACTTTGCCATTTTAGATGAAACGCTGATGGAACTGGTGTCAAAATTTTTGTTAAAGACTCCGTAATAACATACTAAAAATGCAGGGTCGTGAGTCACCGGGGTCATACGAAAAAAAAACGGAAAAGGGTGAAAAAATGAACTTTTCCTGAAAATCTCGAAAACTAACAGAAATATGAGAAAAAGTTTCAGACAAAAGTCGTAGAAAATTACTTTGTCTACAAAAAGGTTATTATCAATTTGCGCGTATCGCGCACCGTTTTCTAGGAAATAATAATAACCTTTTCTGTAAACAAAGTAATTCTCTACATCTTTTGTCTGAAACTTTTACTCATTTTTCCGTTTGTTTTCGAGATTTTTAGGAAAAAGTATTTTTTTCACCCTTTTCCATTTTTTTTCGTATGACCCCGGTGACTCACGACCCTGCATTTTTAGTATGTTATGGCACCAGTTTCAGCTTTTCATCTGAAATGGCAAAGTTAATAGAGCTTCGTTGACTGGACTATTTGTGTTTGTTCTATGAGTTAAAGTCAACGATATTAACGATATTTAACTTCGTTGGTTAAAGTTTATTTATATCAAGTACATACAAACCTAACTATATTATTTGTGATTTGTTGCTTCTAGCTACAAGCTAACTACTTCAGGATTACCTACACCATGTAATTAACTATGTGATGTTGTCCGGTACTTATCTATTTTGGTTGTTAAAAAATCAAGTCACAATAAGATGAGTATATAATATAATGATGACCAATTGACCAGCATCCATCTCTCAACCTCCACAATATAGTCGTCCGAAGGCAGTTTTTATACCTTTGTATAAATCTCGGCCTTCGGACGACTATAATGGCACTACTTAGCCGAAACTTACTCAGTTGTTCGCGGGCGGGGGCGGTCATTCAACTTTTGACTAAACATAGCGGTCAGGTTCTTACACAATATTATTATCTGTGGTTCTTCATATTAAATGGAATTTGACATGCAACAAAACAATGTGATCATGGTCAATTTTAAAACAGCAAATAAATCCTGAATTTTTAACTTTAGTAGGTACCAAATTTTTACACAGGTCAGGTGTTCAAAGTGTCTCCTAACCCAACAACTCAAGTTTATGTGCATTTGTTTATTACTTGTCTCATTAAGTAGGTACTTACCTCTAGATCTTCTCTGAACGGTTTTCTCTTCTCCTCCGTCGTATAACACTGTTAATTCGTTAACGTCGAATGTGCATTTATCCCTTTCTCTTTGTAAATCTACGTTTACTTTTCCCATTTTATTTGATAATACCTATTACGAATAGGTCCGTTAACGCACTCGTGTCGCGGCGAACTGAACTTGGAATCATTAGTGATTATAATGTATGACTTTTGACTTTAAATAAATCATTATTCGAAACAAAAGGGATCTGTAGGTATGTCAGTAAACGTGTTAAATAAACGTGTGGTTTGAATGTTTATTTTGGAGCCTTTTTCTGCAATTCGTGTCGAATAAATAAATTACACTTATTATGCGGAAATGCAAATCGTATTGTAAAGGCTGACCCAGGGCCTGATTTACCCATAGGCTAATTAGGCTGCAGCCTAGGGCGCGAGGATCGAGGGGGCGCTGAAATCGTGTCTTCGTATGCACTAATCTAGCATCATTGCATCTACCCTATTTATTTCAACTAGACAAAACATTAAAACTAAATGTGTGCTTGAGAGTCCCTGATTTTAACATTAAATTTTGAAATTCCCATATAAAATAATCTTCAATCTTCACGTAAACGCGCGTTTCTGTGAGGCGAATTCAACAAAAATTGCACCGCACACATGGGCGTACCCAGCTTCTGGCCTAGGGGGGGGCAAGTCCCCTTAAAAGCGGGGGGGGGGGGGTAGCGCGTTGTCCGCGGTTTTGTCATACACCTACTGAAACCCCTTGAAAAGGGGGGGGGGGGGTGGAGCGCGTTGTCCGCGGTTTTGTCATACACAAACACACCTACTGAAACTTTAGGTATAAGTAATAAAAAGTGAACAGTAGGTAGTTAAATATAAGGTTGGTACAAAAGTTCTCAGGGTTTCAATCGATAAAGTTCAAAGTGGCATGATAACATCAGTAATAATATCTCAATTTAATCGAAATAAGCGCGTCATTTTAAAATAACATTGCAGAACAGTTTTAAATGCACTTGCTGTCATTAACTTTTAACAGCTCTCCTCAGAGTTAGCTACACAAGTCGCTTTTTATTAGTCATTTATTTTTTTCAAGGGTCGATTTGGTTTTCGGGATTAGATGAAGTCGACAAATGTTGTTTTTTCCTGGTCAGGACCAGGAAAAAACAACAATTAACGAAGATTCTACCTGTGAGTAAGTCAACGAAGTGCTTGAAAAGGTGGTAGGCGGTTGACGAGAGGTCTGAAGAGTAGGTATGGTGGGTGAGGAAAAACTTCAACGCTTAATTCGGTTAATTTTCGGATGGTGATTTGTGAAATATGCGGACGGGCGTTGTCGTGGAACAGGATCAGGAGTGAGGGTTAGGCAGCGTTTGGAAAACTACGTCGAGTCTCCTTATCGCCGATTCCACAATGTCTAAAGACAAAGTCTTCAATCAGTGCGACCTACCCGTCATGACATAGGTACGGAGCCGAAAAGTTGACACTTACGGCACGGCTGGTCCACAAGTTTAAAGTCACTCAGCAGGCTATGGAAAGAGCTATGCTCGGCGTTTCTCTGCGGTATCGTATCTAAAATGAGGTGATCTGGCAGAGAACCAAAGTCACCGACATAGTTCGCCGGATTAGCCAGCTGAAGAGGCAGTGGCCATATCAGCCGTAAAACCGATAACCGTTGTAGTAAACCGGTTCTAGAGTGGAGACCGCGTCTCGGAAAACGTAGTGTAGGACGCCCTCAGGCCAGGTGGAGCGATGATCTGCGCGCAAGATGGCTGGCAGGAGCTGGATAGGAGTGGCCGAGGATCGATCAGCGTGGCTAGCATTCGGAGAGGCCTATGTTCCGCAGTGGACTTTTACGGGCTGATAAAAATGATGATAAGGATCAGATGTCTTCTGTTGACCAGTGCCTGGCTGCTTCAGATGCAAGTTGCGGTGATTGTCTGACCAAAGTCGTTTTTTGGTGGGTTTTTGCCTTTGGAAAGTGACTGACTCATAGTTCTTGTGCAATCCCTGGAGCTTTTTGCGATGGGTCAGACTTAGCTCCACCAGGGTCCTCAATTCGTCGTCCTGTAGTAATCTAGATCAACCACTACGAAGTACATTTTCAACGCTGATACCTCCGGAACGAAATTTCATTGTTGAACGGTGCTTTCTTCAACGACAAATTACACTTTCAGATAGAGTGAAAAATTATTTGTAAGAAAAGATGTCGAAACGCGAAATACGTTGATGATGATGATATATGATTAAAAAGCAGTATCAACAAACCCTGAGAACTGACCTAATAAAAAAAAAATTAACTATGCATACATTTTTAATTTTATTTTATTTAAATCGCTTCTACATCAAAAGTAATTTTCGAGGATCTGCAAAACGGTTTATAAGGTCTTCCGTGAAAGAATCGCCCATACTGTTTGCAAATTCAGTTTTATATGTAAGTACACTGAGCAAACAAAATTTAAAGGATAGAGCATAAGGTCCCGTTTTCACTTCGATTAGTAGTAATTAGGCGAGTTCATACATGTTCTGCGAGATTTCCAGGGGGGGGGCAGCTGCACTTGTTACTTTGATTTGTAGTAATTAGACAAGTTCATACATGTACTGCGAGATTTCCAGGGGGGGGCAGCTGCCCCCCCCTGCCCCCCCCTCGGTACGCCCATGACCGCACACTACAATAGGCACTCCTCAGCGCAGCAACAGCTCCAGCTCCTTAGCTTGCCGCGCGCAATGAGACCGGCTAATTTAACAGAGAAAGAGACAATATGTACTGAAATACGCCTGAGTGTAAGCGAGTAAAGTATATTCAGCTCAATTTGCGACCGAGCGACGCGGCACACACACATACGACGTCACTTATTTTACCCATATTATTTATTATTAATATACGATTCAAAATTATATGGCTTTTCATAAAATATAATTAGTGCTGTGATAAGTGAATGAACCAAAAAAATCGATTATCGTGGCAACCATCGATTTATCGACGATAAATTATTCGTATTTTTGTACTTTTTATAAATAGTTGATTTTTATTGACAACCTTCACTTTTATTTGGTTCTAATGAAATAATTATTACACAATTATTATCCCTACAACATAAAAGCACGAAAAGGGCTTTTGTATAATCTAATAATAATTACTTAATTACTATAATTTTCAAATAAATTATTAATCAGTTATAAAAATGTTTCACTGTTTCAAATGTTTTCTCTAGAGTAAATATTTAAAAAACTCAAGTCGATTCAATGGCAAAGGAAACTAAGTTGTCTATAGCCCTTAGGCCGCGTGGCCGGACCGGCTTGTCCGATCAATCGGACCACTATGTTTTTTATTTCCTGCTGGTTCGATTGATCGGACCATCAGGATTTTTCTAATCCTTGTAGTCCTACTATCAGACTAACGACATTTTAAAAGTTCATCTTGTCCGATCCGATCGCTCGAACCACGAGACTTTTAAAAATCCTCTTAGTCCGACCACACTTCTTCTATCTTTCCTACTGGTCCGATCGATTTCAAATTGTGAGACCATAGCGAATTTGTGAGTACAAACAACTTCAACAACAATAAAGCAAACAAGAGTTGAGTTTGTGCTTTGTTTTCATTAGGTACGCTGGATGGATCATTCTCACTAGTTCCGGTCAAAAAAGTTCCGCCGGAACTAGTGAACGACAATATGGACCGGTTTCACCACCTCTGATAAGCAGATAGTATAACTGACAGATTTTTGACATGACATTTTTGTGAAAAACTTGTTACAATATCTGACGGATCGGCTATTTGCCACTTATCAGAAGGTAGTGAAAATGGCCCTACCGTATTTTGGTTCTGAATAATCATTTTTTATGCGTCACAATTTTTTATGTTACGTAAATAAATAACAAGACGTAACTAACAAACTTACACGATTTTCAAATATAAAAAAAATCGCAACTTCATATGGATTTTATGATCTTCCTTTGTTATTAAAAAAACCCAAATAAAAAAGATTTTAAGAATTTTCCAGACGCATTTATAATTGTTATTAGTAGGATTAATTTAATTTAAAAAAAAAAACAAAAGAAATCCTTTAAACCATCACTACTTTCTTTCTTATGTTTTTATAATATTCATTTGTTTTAAAAAAATACATGACTAAAAAAATACTTTTTACTTTCTTTTGTCTTTAAAATATTCATTTTAAATAAAAGAACAAATTTTTACTACTTGCTTTCTTTTGTTTTTACAATCTTCTGTTATTTCACGATCTTAAAATGAATTTTAAAAAAATAACGAAGACAAATATCGTTGCCCGATCAATCGATTTAACAGGAAAAAAACGACCTAATTGTTCGATCAATCGGTCTCTACGGAAATGAATAGTCCCAGTAATTCGATAATCGGACCACGAGAACTTTTAGAGTTCGATCAATCGAACCAACAGGAATTAAAAAACATGGTGGTCCGATCGATCGGACAAGCCGATCGGACCACGCCTAAGGGGTCTATAGAAACTAAGCCAATACAAGTCATGCTGCCAAACACGAGATGGATTTGGTTTACTACTTGGTAGCCTGCAGTCACTTGTCATGGTTTTGGTCTTATAAGTAATGCGTGAGGTTGCAGATCGATTTGAAAACTTTTATAGGTAGTATGAACCATGTTAATCATAATACTACTCTACTCAGTTCCTACTTTTAGACCCGTCGGTAACACACCTGGAGGGGGCGCGTCCTCATAATTAGCCTAGGGCGGTCAGAACTCTTAATCAGGGCCTGACTGACCAGACGAATGACTACCTAGCAATAGAAATATTGATCGGCCCGATGGCACATTTGTTACTGACCCTGCCCTATGCGCCAGAGGTCGTGGATTCGATTTCATCCAGGCCAAACATTTTATAATGAACATTTGTTTGCCCTGTGAGCTGTGTCTGGATGTTTATTTGTATTTAACAGTATTTAAGTACTTGTATATTATATTTAGGGTAGGTACCTTCTTTGTTTCCGATACCCTTAGCACAAGTGCATTTAAACTTACGTAATTTACGTCAGCAATTTATACATTATATATATTATTAAATAAAAAATGCTCAAGAACTCGTCATAATCTAACTGCGCAGGTTTTCCTCACGATTTTATTCCGGTATAGGTACAAACTCGCACAGAAAAAACCATACTCGTAAGTCCCAGCTGAAATTTGAACCATCCACCTCTATCACGCATGTCAAGTGACATTTAAAACCACAGCTGGACTACCCCACCACAGCGCTCAGGGGAGAAGTGACACCGAAACCCTCCGCGTGTCGGTCAGACCCTATGTCTCCGCTTGCCTTTGTTTTAGAGTAGACCCCAAGGGGGGGTCGCAGGACTCCTCTACCTTGCCTTCATTGGCCCACCATACTGGTAGTCAGTACTTACCACGGGCTATTTTTTTTTAACTGTATTCATTGTCATCAGGTAACGATAATACCCATAAACCATTGATAAGACCACTGCAGATTATTTTTTCCAAGATACGATTATTTTTTCCATCCTTAGGGGGCGTTAAGCTATTGTGATCGAAATACCTATTATAGTAATTTGTAGGTACATCGCTCTATGCCCTGACTTCTCAAAGTGGTCCAGGTGGACCCCCAGGGGTCCACGGGAGATCCCTAGAGGGCCTACGTTGAGGGTCATATTTTTTGTAGACGTTTAAGAATATAGTTGAAAATAGCGGCGGAGGGTCCACCGGAACCAGCTCAATGTTGAAAGTGGTCTATGAGAAAACAAAGTCTACTCTTCATTTTGTTTTCTTTCTGTTTGTCATGAAATAGCGCTCACAAAGAACTCGCCGAAGAACGTTTCTGGTCAGCTATAGCGCGCAAGTATAAGTAGACTCCTGTGGTATGCACGCAGATGTCCGGGGGAGGTGATCACGAGGACTCTATTCAAGAAGTTTAACCAACAAGAAATTTTTTCCTCGTGGTCAAATCAGTTTGACAAAATAGTTTGACCACCTGAAAGAATCGTAAATGAATAAGCCGTCCCGTCTACCTGTTCACGCAGACGACAGTAATGCCCGGTTCACACATGATCCGTTTTACTGTTCCGGTTTATCGTGTACGTCTTTTTTCGTCGATGGCGTATGTATTACTGTATACAGAATACTGTGCCATGTGTGAAGTCGCTCATACAACTACATACGCCATCGATGAAAAAAAACGTATACGATAAAACGGAACAGTAAAACGGACCATGTGTGAACCGGGCGTAAGGAAGTCCTTGTCCAGAAAAGCGAATTCGTCGCGAATCTTAACGCGTGGACATAACGCGCGTTGGCAAGATGCTGGGACTAAATGCAATGCGTCCACGAGCATCGCGTGTCTATGAAGTCGGCGCGATTCACGTGTTAAAATTACCGTTCTGGATAAGGCCCTATGAGGTTAGGGCGGAAACTGTGTGAAGCGGGACCCGCGCGCGGTTTGTAAGACATTGCCGGCTTAGTACAGGGCGTGTGCCGCGTGTGCGACGCAATGTCTTATTTAAATGCCAGCAATGGATTACTAACCGCGCGCGGGTCTCGCTTCACAGTTTCCGCCCTTAGGAGGTTAGGGCTGGCGCTACACTTGACGGAAACTCCGCCGCGGATCTTCCGCGACGGAACGCTAAGACATGTTATTGCATATAAATTACAAACAGCGGGCACACTACACGGAAGATCGGTCGCTCCGTCGTGGACGGTTTTATATGAAATTATTTCCGTCGCGGACGATCCGCGGCGGAATTTCCGTCAAGTGTGGCAAAGGCCTAGGTGTCAGTGTGACAGAGTCGAATAAATGAAAGGCGTGATTGGACCCAAGATGTTTATTGGATCAGTGCGGCGGCGGATCACTTCTTGGCGGTGACGGCGGCCTCGTCCTCGCGCGCGAAGGTCTGCAGCAGCTCCTCCTTCTTGGCGGCGATGCGCTCCTCGCGCCGCTTGCGCGCCTCCTTCACCTTGTTGCGCCGCGCCTCCGCCTGGTCGCTAATGACAAACATTACATTTATAAATATGTTTGATGGTAGGTAATGTCCTCCTATCCTTGTTTTCGTATGTTTCGTATGACACCAAACTATTTTCATGCTTTTGTGTATAAGTTATATTAAATTAAATAAAAAAATAACTTTCGTTTGACTTTTGTAAGTAGCTGAACAAAGTCCACAATATTAACTTTAAAAGTCGTCTGTTCACCTGGGTAATTTTATTCCAAAAAGTGAACAAATGACACTAATAATGTGGAATTGCTTCACCTGGGTGATATCACCTAGGTGAAATGGTTCCAAGGTGATAAAAGGACACTAAAAATTCTACTCTGTTCACCCAGGTGAACATATTGGAAAATCCTTTGTCATCGCCCGCTCCGCTCGTACTAAATTCCAGGCAGCGACTATACGGTCAGCACTCACTCGTGCACATAACTACAGGATTATATTTAATGTACACGAGTAAGTGTGCAAGCACAAGTGCACTCTGTATTCCCTCACTTTCATACCTTATTATTTGTCATAAAACAAATTTTTGGTCTGGCCCAGTATTTGAACCCAGGACTAAAACTCGGAGAATACGATTGATAGGTCTAAGTTTTGCATCTTTAATGTTATAGAGGACAGAATAACCTGCAATCACCTAATTGATTTATTCTGATTTCTGAGTCTATAAAATGTGCATAGTTTTAGATATAAATGCATTTCTCTTGTTAATTACAATTATACTTTTACATTATTAGGTAATAAGTAATCGGCGTTATACATTGCAAGCGCGGTAAAATCTATCTGTCATCTTCCGGCTAGTGCGGAGCACCGTACGCGGTGACCATAGTGATGTGTAAATTCGATTCTACCAATTATTCGTCTAACAATAGATAGACAGATAGATGCAAAAAACATAAAGTCAAAACATCTCTTAGAGCATTCAACTTCCTAGATACTCTAAATTAAGAATGACTGTTTCTTTGGATGCTAAATTAAAAAGATGAACTTACCTAAGCATCTTGGTCCTAGCCTTCTCCGCCTTCTTCTTGTGAATGTACTCCATGAGCACGCGCTTGTTCTTGAACACATTACCCTTCGCCTTCATGTACAGGGCGTGGTACAGATGCCTGTCGATTTTCTTGGCAGCTCTGTATTTAAGGAGGAGTTTACGGAGAACTCTTTGTCTTTGTACCCATAGTTCCTGGAAAAATATGACACTCATTTGTAATGGAGATATAATGACATACAAAATACAAATAATAATATTTCTGAATATACAATCAAATATTCTTTCTCACAAAAGTAAATAAAATAGGTCAACAGATGTATGTCTATGATAAGCCATAGAGCACCCTTTCAACTGCACCTTGTTAATTAAAAGGCACTAGGATTACTATTGAAAAAAAAAACCTCAAAATGGTATCATGACCACTATGAAGGAAGGAAGACTTCATTTCATAGATGACACATCAATAATAACATAAACGCTACATGGTACCTGTTTGATTTTTAGTGTCTACAAAGATGGTGCAATAGCTAATTAGTTCCTCATGGGAAATGCTGAACTTTGGTTTTATATTAGGTATCTTGACCTTTTCACAATTTTCACATAAAAATAACCCTAAGTATATTCACCTTCTGTGGCATACGTGCGTTTGCTGTACCTCTTCTCTTACCGAAGCCACAGTGACGACCTTTTCTGCGGGCCTCTGTGTTCTTGCGGACACGAGCGCGGGAGTGCACGGCTACGGGCTTTTTGATCACCAGACCATCCTTGATCATCTTACGGATGTTCTGTCCTAAAATTTTAAGTTTTGCATAGTTTAACCACTCAACGCCGAACCGGCACTCGGGTGCCGCATAACAATAGATTTTCTATTGTGTCTAGTAATCCGGGGCTAGAAGGATTAATACTAATTAGCTTAAGATTACATCAATGGTTAGATTTGTTTGTATAGATTGAGTTTAGAAAAAAAATGGTTTAGATCAATTTTTCATTGACAAAATTTATTTACAATCCTATAGGTGCCATACAACAGATAAATATTATATAACTTCTATGCTTTGTAAATATTACAAATACCCAGAGACAGTCAGGCAGTCAGTCAGGGATCAAACCGGCAACCACGTAATAGCTGTTTTTTTTTTAACCTAATCAAATCAATTGTACTTATCTTTAAAAAAATCTAGCTTTAAAAAAAACATTAACCCAGTTGTAGCACATAATGTTATGAAATCTTATGTAAAGGGAAACGCCGAAAATAGGCCCAGAGTGCACAACATATTCAATTTCATGAATGAAATCTAAATATTCATACTTGATTTTTCGCGTTTTTCTTTTTTCAGTAAAAGTCTGGAAAAACATTTATAAATTATTTAATATCTCAACGAGTATAGCCTTTACATTTCACTACTGACGTTGTTTATACCGGTCCGAAACTTACGTTTTTATATTGCCTTAATCGATAGAGCGGAAAATATTTTATAAATTGTTAAATAATATTATTAAAGACAAATTAATAAATGTATATTTATTTATTAATGATAAATTAGTATAAAACTACTTTTTACAATTATTATTATTTCACACTATAAAATGTTTACCGCTATATCGAAAAACGTAATTAATTTCGGACCAACCAACAAGAAGAAGAAAAATAAATGATCAATGTCAGTGGCCGATGCACAAACCGTGCAGTGCCAAGAAAAAAGAAAAAAAAGTATCGGTCCGAAATTAATTTACGTTTTTCGGTAAAGCGGTAAATACTTAATAGTGTTATTTAATAATTATGAATATTATAAAAGGTAGTTTTAAAACAATTTATCATTATTCATAAATATACATTTATTCATTGGTCTTTAATAATATTATTTAACACTTTATAAAATATTTACCGCTATATCGAAAAACGTAATTAAAAATAAACTGTTTCGGAACAATTTCTTATTTATTATCAAACATCAGAAGTGACATGTAAACATCATGTAAAGGAAAAAATCGTTGAAATACTTAATTATTTATAAATGTTTTTCCCAACTTATACTGAAAAAAGAAGAAGGCGACAAATCAAGTACGAATATTTAGATTTCATTCATGTGATTGAATATGTTGTGCACTCTGGGCCTAAGTTACTATGGCTGTCTGGCAATCCCCTTTTATATATATGACAATAAAATTCATATTAGCCATCCGTACTTGACAAAAATTAATTATCTATAACACACAATTTTATAGCCCACCTCCACATCCAAAAATTATGAATAGGTACTCTCGGCGAGTAAACATGTCGTGACAACAGTGTACCCTCAAATCAATCAAGCCATTTCTCAAGATTGCATGAAGATACAGCGATCAAAGGCTACTATAAAATAATAATTAGACTGCAATGCATTTCTGTCTTCCTTAGAAAGGGTGAAGTATGTTAAATAACATCCGATAAACCAAATCATGATGTAGGTTAAGTGTACTTACTGGAGTTTGTGTTGGCGATTTCATTGATCTCATTGGGATCCAACCACACCTTCTTTTTACCACATCTCATTACCGAGGCTGCAAGCCTCTTCTGTAGCTTTAGGGAGCTGAAATAAAACAAATATCGCTGATGACCACATGGTTCAAACCACTGATACCATTATTGTATAGAATGTGTTTACCAAACATTTCAATAGTAAATTTACATTCCACATGACTGTCATTATTTAATTCTCACGAATACGATGCTTTTACACCAAATAAACTACGAAAAATAGTTTTTTTTAGGAAAACTAACCTCATCTTGACACGGTGAGATCCGACGCAGACAAGAAAGAAATATGGCGGTCGCTGAAAGTGTTGCCAGCAATAGAGTTGTTTGAACTCAAGCCATAGACATTTGTGTTTTTAAAGAAGCAAAACAACTCTTTGGTTGTTTGCTTCTTTAAAACATGTGCGTTACTCTAGCGGAAAGTTCAAAATATTAGCACGTCTAGAGATGAAACAATATAGAATAATTTGTGCATTATATGCTGTAAATGTGCACCAAATATAAAATTTGTGCCTAGTGGGGTTTCTGAGATATTAATGAAAATACGATTCCGCCAGCGTAACGCTTGAAAACGTTATCCTGGCGGAACGATTTTTACCTATTGGTCCTAGGACAATTTTAAGTAGCATAAAAGATAGCTTAAATTTGTGCCCTAAAGTAGCCAAGCAGCGGCATTTGTGCCCCCCGTAGTTTTTGAGTAATTGCAAATGCCGCTGCAGTAACGTTTGGCTTATTTTCCATATCTTCAGAACAGCTGAACGTACAGAAATGATTTTTTGTGAGAAGATGCCTTGTAATTTGTGCAAATTTGTGCCTTCATAGTTATTCCAAAGAAATACATGGTTAATGATTTAAAAAAGATTTTCTAAAAAACGAAAACAGCCTCTGCCTTTTGAACTACTTACGATAGGCACTGAATGTATCACGTAGCTGATGCCTTTATGATACAAGAATCTTCTGACAAAATTTTATAACCCTACGTCTGATATTGACGAAATAAATCAACTTTTTGAACTGAAAACTGTTTACTCATTTCGAGCCGCAAATAAGGGAGTTTGAATAACGTAACGATTCCCATTTTTTGTCAAAAATCTGTGCCTTTATTCAAATAGACACACACTAAATTTCAACTCTCTATGTTCTGTAATTAACCGTAAATTAAATAAAATAACCAAGTAAGAACATATAGATTATTACCCGACCAAGTATGAAAGGTCATAAAAAAGCGGCCTTTAAGAACATTTACCGTACCTTCTTAATTTATATACCTAACTTTTCTCTTGTTTGTACAGTGATGTAGAAAAGCGGTTAATTAAGTTAATTATTGTCGTTTCGAAAAAGTGAAAACAAATTACGAATAAGAGCCTACGTTGCTTTTTATTTAATGTTTTTAGTATTAATCTTTTCGTATTAATACTAAAAAATATTATTACTATGTAAGACTAAGACGAACAAAGAACAAAATAAATATTTTTTATTAAACTATAAGGCGGAAGAGTAGTTTTTTATTTCATATTATCACCCCTCGACAACCACCTCTCTGATAGATAATCAAATTAAGATCACCCAATTTTTTCACCACTTGGAGTAGGTATATTTTTCTTGTTAGTTTAATTGATAATTGGGGCAGAACGGAAAGTGGACCCTCCTAAACAAAAAAGAATTTTCAAAATAGGTTAATAAATGATCGAGTTATTAGAAATGAAGCATTGAAAAAAAAATCACCTCGATTTTACACTAAAACTTGTTTACACGAGTGTACCGACAGTTATCCTACAAATTTAAAGATGTTGGCTTGAAGTACTGCACGGTCGGTTTTTTATGACCTTTCATACTTGGTCGGGTAATAATCTAAATGTTCTTACTTGTTAATTTTATTTAATTTACGGGTAATTACAGAACGTAGAGAGTTGAAATTTAGTGTGTGTCTATTTGAATAAAGGCACAGATTTTTGACAAAAAATGGGAATCGTTACGTTATTCAAACTCCCTTATTTGCGGCTTGAAATAAGTAAACAGTTTTCAGTTCAAAAAGTTGATTTATTTCGTCAATATCAGACGTAGGGTTATAAAATTTTGTCAGAAGAACCTTGTATCATATAGGCATCAGCTACTTGAGACATTCAGCGCCTATCGTAAGTAGTTCAAAAGGCAGAGGCTGTTTTCGTTTTTTAGAAAATCTTTTTTAAATCATTAACCATGTATTTCTTTGGAATAACTATGAAGGCACAAATTTGCACAAATTACAAGGCATCTTCTCACAAAAAATCATTTCTGTACGTTCAGCTGTTCTGAAGATATGGAAAATAAGCCAAACGTTACTGCAGCGGCATTTGCAATTACTCAAAAACTACGGGGGGCACAAATGCCGCTGCTTGGCTACTTTAGGGCACAAATTTAAGCTATCTTATAAGCTACTTAAAATTGTCCTAGGACCAATAGGTAAAAATCGTTCCGCCAGGATAACGTTTTCAAGCGTTACGCTGGCGGAATCGTATTTTCATTAATATCTCAGAAACCCCTCTAGGCACAAATTTTATATTTGGTGCACATTTACAGCATATAATGCACAAATTATTCTATATTGTTTCATCTCTAGACGTGCTAATATTTTGAACTTTCCGCTAGAGTAACGCACATCTTTAAAACCATTTTAAAACACAAATGTCTATGTGGCTCAATACATATGTGGCTTGAGCATAAACTTAATACATAGATAATATTAATTCCATGGGCTTGAGTTTCATGGAAATTATTTCGTTTCAATCAAATCAGTATTATTCAAATCTATGGTATTATTTTACCTACCTCCGTTTCCTTAGTTTCCCTTTTTTTTTTTTTAAGTTTTATTTGGTTCCTTACACATGGTACATTCCGTACATTAAAATAACTTAAAATCAAAGGAAACATGTAGCCTTGTTGACTAAAAGGAAAAAGCCGTTGAGATCCCTACTTTATTTTTTTGCCCTTTTTTCATCTTTCGATTCGATTCGAAAATAAGAATAAATTTTATAAAATTAGTCAATCTTGCAGTATAAATCGATTGAAAAATCGATTACTTAAGTACTAAGACTCTTGTTGTTTAAAATACGATGACGTCCCTAGAAATGTCAATGTGACACTTGTCGCAGGCAGGAATCATCGTAGATTTACAAAGTATAATTAAAAGTCTAAGCCGTGCAAAGCCAAAATTATTAAAAAAAATAATTAAAAGTCTATTATCTTTGGACTTGACGTTTCTGATTGACATTGACATAATAAAATTCTGTCATCGTCATCCATGTCAAATTGATACGAAAACAAAAAAGCGAATTGTTGAAGTTTCTTTTCTGTATTTAATTGTGATTTAATTTTACGAAAGAAACCAGGCACAATCTTTTATTTCCCCCTTGTTTATTTAAATTAACATTACCTACTTATTTTGGTGTACTCGTGTAGCTTTCCTCACTGAGCTCTTTCCTTTGTATTTTTGTTGTATAGTTAAGTCATGTATGTACCGCTAAAACTTGTTTGAAAAATAATTATCTACGAGTACGAACACTACGAACGAACGTATTGTACGTACGTACGGTACGACACGACAGTAGCACACAGCATTTGCTTCAGTGAGGACGTGTTAATAAACGCACAATGTCTCCCCCTAATAAAGTAAATGCGGACTTACAAAAAGAAAGGGATGGATGTACCTTCAATATTACAGAACTAACGAATTTGATTGATGGAGGTGCTGAAAAAACTGAGGAAAGGAGGAAAAGAGGTAAATCGTCATCCCTTCTAATTAGACATACTCAAGCTGTAGTAGTTTCACTTGGTGGTAATTGTTTACACAATGTAATAGATCAAGCATTATGTATATCTCCATTAGGTCAAAGGTTCATCCAAACTACTTAGTATTGTATGGGAAAGTTTTTACAAGTAACTATGATGATTAAAAATTAGCTATTGTTCTATAAGTTATGTTGTAATAAAAAAGTTAAAAACATAGATTATTCTACAAAATAAATCTCTACATATTTGGCTATTTTGATGGGAATTGGTTCACCTAAATACCTGAAAGAACAAGTAAAATATTGCCCCTTCCTAGAGCTATTGAAAGTACCTAATTGTTTAAATAGCACTTTACTGAATCCTTAATGAAAACAAGTGATATATAAATCAAACATGCATTCAACTCATCAATGTTTGATTTAGCTAAAAATACATAGTTATGGTTTGATGCAACAAGTGTGGTTTTTACTTAAAAATCTTCCTTTCACTACATTTACATTATTATTCAATGAGACAATGTTAAGTAAAGGGAAAGTGCCTATTATTTTTCCACTCAAGATATATTGTCTATTTTATTGTGTGTTGATTTATTTTAGAGGAAATGGCCCTAAAGGAGGGTATCCACATAGAAGAAGTACCGTCAGAGTATCTTAGTCACAAAGAGAAATATGAGCTGGCTGTCAAGAAAGCCTGTTTACTGTTCAAAATGATCAGGCGGCTTCAGGAAGAAGAAAACACAGGCATGGAAAACTATATGTAAGATTTTGCTATTTTTTTTTTATGTACTATAGCAATCAGACAGATTGTCCATCTGATAAATGACTGGCTCAAATGGCCTGTTCAATTGAGGCACAATCTTCTACAGTATAGAATGTCTCAGTTGAACTGGCCAAGAAGAGCCTCTTGGAATCTGCATAACAATTATCGATTTTATTTACTAAAGCAAGTTTTATTTGTGTTAGTGTCGAAAATTTGTCAACCATTTGTATATGTTTAATGCATGGTAATAAGGCATACATAATTCTGACATTAACATGACTTGATTTTGATGAGAGAGCTTAAAACAAAAGATGACCTAAAGTAACTGGTTGTTATTCAATATTTTCTTACGTGAAATATAATGTACCCTTCTTGTTATCTAGGTATGTTGCTTTGTTGGCTGCAATCTCGTTTCATTACTTATTGATGTCCTTTTACATCAATAAGTAATGAAACGAGAACATCATCACCATAGAAATCAATGAAATGTGCAAATAAGGTTTAACTGAAAGAATTCGTGTCAGATCTTCTTCAAATTTAAATGGGAACACAAGCACCAGCTTTGATTAAATAAAAAAATCGAACACCCGAATATCCAATCTATGGGAAAAAATTAATAAAAGTTTCCTAATTTTTATCGCTTTGCGCATTTTTGACTACCTACTCTCCGCGGTAAAAGAAAACCTACTTGTACGGAGTCCGGCAATCATCTTGACGCTCGTTCGAAGAAGTGAGGAAAAGTTCGCGCATGTGCACTTGCGCATGACCAATAGCGCGCGCGGATTTCCTGTCGCTCACATACTCGTACAATTGCACAATAGCGTGCAGGCATCTCAAAATTCGCATTCTGCGCAATCCCACCAGATTTCAACATGTTTGCCGGCCGCTTTAATAGTTTCGACGAGCCGTTTGGTGTAATGGTCGAGAAGTCGGCTATTACACCAGAGGTCGCGGGTTCAATCCCCGCACGGTACAAACATTTGTGTGCATGAACATGTCTGTTTGTATCGGTCTGGGTGTTTCTATGTATAATATCATGTATTTACAAAAAAAAAAAAAGTATATAAGTAAAGTTTATCCGTTGTCTAGCACCCATAGTACAAGCTATGCTTAGTTTGGGGCTAGATGGCGCTGTGTGAATAATGTCCTGGGATATTTATTATTTATTATTTTATTATTATAGTCCATCGCCCTCCATTCCCCCCTAAATTGTCTTAAGTAATCAATTAATGCCCCTAATTATTACTTGCTTTTTTTCGATGCATAAGGTTTTCTATTGTCCAATACTACAGGGCTGTATTAGGAGGAACCTTGGGGTCTGCAATACTCAGCGATGGATCGCCGCTGACCCTTCACTATGTGATGTTCATCCCCACACTGATGGGCCAGGGGAGTGTGGAGCAAGCCGCGTACTGGATTGGCCGGGCTTTTAACCTAGACATCATTGGCACCTATGCTCAGGTTTGTGGATTTATTATCTATATATATATATATAAAAAAGAGTATCAGCTTCTTTAATATTGCACTAGAGAACAAAGGCCTCCGTCAATAAAATCCAATAAAATCATTGTTACAATGGTGGGTACATTCTAGCAGCATAACCACGTTTGCTAAAGGAAGGAAGGATCATTGCAGCGATTACAAACACGAACTTTTTTCCAAAAATTCGACCAATATTGTCCCGACCAGAGATTGAGCCCATGACGCCGAGATCACGACCCAGGATGAAACGATTCGATGGTTAAGATCAATCAATCATTTCATCAATCAACTGACACCTGCGACTAGAATCACAGGTAGGTACGCTACCACCTTTGGGAGTAGAATATGGATAGAGGAAGACGGGGATAAGTTATGGGAGGTGGGGATGGATGGTAGGGATAGGAATGGGGAAAACCGGGCCTCTTGCACTCTTATTCTTTAAACGGAGCGCAATAGCAAATCTACTGAGAGGCTGGTTTTATATTTGCACCCTTATATTTGTCTAAAGCAAGATCTCATCTTGTTTTAGACTGAACTGGGCCATGGAACATTCATCCGAGGATTGGAGACCACGGCGACATACGATCCGGCGACCAAAGAGTTCGTCTTACACAGTCCTACGCTCACTGCTTACAAGTGGTGGCCTGGTGGATGTAAGTCCCATTAAGTATTTTTATTTTCTTAAGAAACACTAAAAATACTAGCTTATAGATATAGAAGCAAATAGCAAAATACAGGCACAATACGTAATGTTTATTCTTGCTGAGTTAAATGCCTTTGAGCACCAAAACCGCAGGCTAGCAAAACCTGCGGCTCTGTATTAATCTCCGAACTAAAGGCGTTTTCATCCCATTACACACTAAACTCCCCCGGTTTCTTTTAACAAAAGAAAGGGACGTTTCATTCTATCAAATAAATATTATCAAAGAATCCTAAGTAACGTTTGTTACAAAGTAGATGAGGTACTTATTATTACGTTTTTTAAACAGAATTCAAAATCGAAGCCCAAAGTATAAACGCGTTTTACGGGGTAGATAAATAGCTCATTACTTACTAAGAACTCATGACGCTTTTTATTTACCTACGTAAAAATAAGTCGACGAAATGAAAAGCATTCTCCATACAATTTGCCTCTTATTCTTCTTATTTTATTCTCCGCTACGAATAATAGTAACGTGACAAACAATTGATAACAAATTATATTCGTAACGGATCTAATTAAGTTATCGCATAAATCCGTTGATAAAAACCTCAGTAGCTGTTTTAAAGTTATTGATTGTGTTTATAATCCACATAATTATGTAATTCTTGTTTAGAAATAATAGGCATAGTTTCTGTTTATTTGTAGAACTAAAATGCTACGTGACTTGATTCATGTTTTTATCCGATGCCTTTTTTACAAACTGATGTATAGTAGGCATCAGTTAAAAAAATAATGGCGACCCATGAATGAGCGCGGAGAAAGTATTCCTTCACTTGTTTTATTTTTGTCATGTGGGCACGATCTAAAACAAAAGCAATGTGACGTTTTATTTAAAAATATGTCATGTTGTTATGCTAATAACGCACTGATAACATTTGAGAACGAAATATACAAGGATAGGTTCGTTTGTTAAGACAATAAATTCATAAATCGTATTTTCAATGCCAATTTTCTTAGTCGTGATGTTTATTATTGTAAAGCGAAACAAAATCAGTATTTTATGACGTTATCTTAATATAATGCTGCAGTAAACATCCCTTTTATACGCGCTTAAATTTATCGCTGGAACTCGGCCCTTCGAGCCAGATTATGGTCCGTACAAATTTCAGTCAAAACAGGATATAAAAGTTGCAACGATAATATGCTTTGTCAGATGCCGCTCAGGTTGTGCATCTCAGATTTTCTGTCTTATTATTATCTAAACAACCTTAATTTCCAATATTTCCGTTTTTTTTTTAATTCGGAAATGATGGTGTACTTACAAATTATTTTTTAAGTTTTGTATTTAGAATACAACATTCTTCTTCCAAACACGGGGTGACCCCAACATTTTACTTAAATAAGTAAACTAAAATAAGTCTACTATTGTCCTTAGTGGCCCACACCGCGAACTACTGCATCGTGATGGCGCAACTGTACACCAAGGGCAAATGCCACGGCATCCACCCGTTCATAGTCCAACTGAGAGACGAAGAGACTCACATGCCACTCCCTGGCATCAAGGTTGGCGAGATCGGCGCCAAACTCGGCATGAACGGGACCAATAACGGCTTCCTTGGTTTCGAACACGTCAGGATACCACGGGATCATATGCTGATGAAGAATTCGAAGGTTCTAGAGGTAAGAATTTTTTTCGTTCATTTTATTTTCTAGATGTCACTCTCTGGCGCAAAATCGGCCTGAATGGGACTACCTTTTTTACTGGCAAACGTTATGATTTATGATGTACAAAAGCACGTAACACTTTGGACTTTGTACCACCCTTATGTCGAGGGCATAAGTGCTATTATCTAACTGCAAGTGTTAACCGTGATGTGCAGCTATTGACCGTACCTTTGGCAATGCGCGAGTGATGTCTCTGATGTTACAAGCGTCCATTGGCAACAGTAGCCGTTTACTGTAGACTTATTCGCCACCCGTGTGATATAAAAATATACTTTTTTTTAGATACTCCTTTATTTAGGTTCTTCTTGCAGATTTAATATTTAAATTCAGTCCACTTATTATCTTTGTAGGACGAATGTACGTTTAAACTTTGCCCTCATTTATGATGCAGACTTTAATTGACGTTATCATCGAGAGATCGTATAATTTTGAACCTTAACTTTACGTATTTACATTTGATTTATTTATTTATGTAAATAGGTTGCACATAAGTCCTTAATATCTATAAATCGTTGGACTGTGTTTTTGACCGATTAGGTCGTAGGCTCAATTTCCGTGAAATCTGCCGTCAGCTTTGACTGTATTCCGGCAATATTATTTGAGAGCCAGTACACTTAAATCAACGATTTGAGGATCAAAGTATCCCATCGTGTGGCGACATCGACACTAGTATATTGGTAAAGTATGCTTCAATAGAATAGGCCGCAGTGGCCGAAAAGTTTAGCTGGTACCTACTTTCTCTGTAGAAAGTCTTTGAACCATATAATATAATAATAATTTCATTTAATTCAGATCAAAAATCCATACAATAAAAAACAAAGAAAATTCAGCCACATTCCAATACATATTAAAATATTACATATAAAAAGTAATAAAAATCACAAATAAAATTAATGTCATATTAATTCTTAAGTAATGATGGGTATTTTTGTATGGGAGCTGGGCGTAAAACCAACAGAAATAAAATGTGTTGTAATTTACTTCATTGTACTTCTAAATACCCCCTAAATACTTTTTAACCTCAATATAGACCGGGTTTAACTGCAAAAAAAAACCAAAGATTGGTTAAAATTACAATTTATTAATACTTTTTATTCAAATATCAATGGTATTCATCAAGTTTAACATCTAATAAATGTTCTGCGGGTGCAACGAAAGGCGCGGATCGGGCGCGGTATTGTCCGACTGCTGTAGTCCCGACCCGACCTGCGCCGTCCTCTGTGTGTTTTGCGCTTTAGGTTACCGACCGATGGATTGGTTTCTTTGGCTTTATAGCTCTGCACAACATCCTGTCGTGTTATCTCCGTTGTATTAGCGATTGTTTTGAATACTTTAACAAATAAATATGTTATGTTAATAACGAGAAACGTATATGTTTGAACATGAATATCTCTGTTCTCCGGTTCTTTAGGTGATTGCCCTCATAGTATAAAATTAAGAAATGGTCATAAGCTTTCACATAATAGTTATTTATGTGACTGCTGCATAATGAGAGTCATTAAAATACGAATGTGGTTTTATGAAACGAACGAAGTGAGTTTTTATAAAAGGATCACATGAGTAGGTATTTCACATACATAACTTTATCTTCATTCATACGATAAATGTCTATTTTAAAGTCAGGATCGATGTGAAACCGCGTGGAATTTATTCCGTAGTACCAGGAGAGCAGAGAAGAACAAGAAGCTAGGCTAGCTCGCTTCTTTCAAACTCTTTGATTTAATGAATAGTTACGCTGCGGTTATGCTCTCCTGGTACCTTTGAAAATACATCAAGATGTTTTGCTTACATATGTTAGCTTCAAATCCATTAATTTTTACTTTTTAAGAAGACGTTCGAAATTTGAACGTAATTAAAGTATCGGTTACCGATACTAAAATGTAAACATTACGATGCAGCCACAGATTCTTATATCTAAATGTAGGGCGTTTGCTCATCGCTCCTGATTATAAAATAGACATATTATGGTATGGATGTAGATAAAATATATTTTAAAGCTGTTGGTCTTACGCCCATTTTTTGACCATGACCCTTTACCTTTTCTTAATTTACGTTTATTACTTTTCTTCGATAAATTTTACTTTTTTTAACATTGGTGATGCCAGTAAAATTACTTGTTTTTCCACTTATCATTTGTCAAGGAATGTTTGTAATTTTAATAATTAGTTAGATTACCATATGTATATACCTAACCACAAATAACAATACTATGCCAGATGCATTAAATGAATAATTTGATTATAGAGAAGCATATTTCGTAACTACTCACATAGCACATGGTAAGAAATGTGTAGTAAAATTATTAAATTGTAGGTAATAAGGTAAATGAATGGAAATTCATTTGAACTTCACCTATCGGATAAAACTGAAGGCCTTTTCCGTCAAAATACAGACATACATTATACTATTCATAGTAAATTATAAATTCGAAAGAAATTTTATCTGTCTGTTACGCTTTTACACCTAAACAGTTGAATTAGGACTTAGATTCAGAAAACAGTCACATTGAGTACGTCCTCCTTTTTTTCAAGTTACAAAATATATATTTTGTTTGTAGGACGGGACGTACGTGAACGCTCCCAGCTCGAAGCTGGCGTACGGCACCATGATGTTCGTGCGCGTGGTGATCCTGCAGGACATGTGCACGTACATGGCCAAGGCGGTCACCATCGCCACGCGCTACTCCGCCGTCCGCCACCAGTCGCAGCCTAAGCCTGAGTGAGTGACTATACTTATATCCCCACAGGTGAAAGCTCGAAAATAATCCTATAAATATTATAAATGC
The DNA here is from genome assembly GCA_949319885.1 of Mecyna flavalis. NCBI lineage: Eukaryota > Metazoa > Arthropoda > Insecta > Lepidoptera > Crambidae > Mecyna > Mecyna flavalis. The sequence continues at coordinate 19,136,149 of OX439426.1, forward strand.
GAAAGTTTGTGATGATGGATGTATGGATGTTTGTTACTCTTTATTTCTCGTTACGCCAGTAGGTGCACGGCGGTCACCGCTTATAACAGAAGGGCACCACTCGTGTCAGCTCGTGACATCCCGCGTCAAGCGATGACCGCTCGTGCGCCTGCGTGCGGGCGTCGCCCGCTCCTGCTTCCGCCAAATTACCTCCTAATAGCCTCTGGCTGTGTTTCGGCTAAAATGATGTGGTAGCCAGTACACTAGAGATCAGAGGAGTTATCAGTGTAGCACATTGAGCCATGCTTCCTGGTTAAGTATCCCTCAATTGAAGAGGCCGCAGTTTACGCTTACCATCAGTTGGGCAGCGTACCAACTAATCTAGCATTTAAAAAATATGTTTTTATGGACTACAAGCGACCCGCCCCGGCTTCGCACGGATACAGTGGTGTTTCTCTACTATATAATACATTTTGTATTTTACATAATATAAACCACCCTGTTGAGTCTCTATCTATTAAAAAAAAACTGCATCAAAATCCGTTGCGTAATTTTAAAGATCTAAACATTTATACTATGTACTGTAGTGAAGTTATGACCTATTCGTGCACAGTGAACCCGAGCCGCAGATCCTGTAATTTTAAAGATCTAAACATTTATACTATGTACTGTAGTGAAGTTATGACCTATTCGTGCACAGTGAACCCGAGCCGCAGATCCTGTAATTTTAAAGATCTAAACATTTATACTATGTACTGTATTGAAGTTATGACCTATTCGTGCACAGTGAACCCGAGCCGCAGATCCTGGACTACGTGACGCAGCAGCACAAGCTGCTGGCGGGCATCGCGTCGGCGCACGCGGTGCGGCTCAGCGCGCAGTGGCTGTGGGCCATGTACAACAACGTCACCGCCGAGCTCGACGCCGGCGAGCTCGACCGGCTGCCAGAGGTGACGTGTTAACAACTTTCAGCAAACTATGATTTGATCCAGGAGCGTAGCGATGGGGGGCGGGGGGGGGGTCTTTCCGCCCCGGGCGGCACTTTTTAGGGGGCGGCAAAATTAGCTGGAGGAGCAAAAAAAAGGACGGCAGAATTGTCTTCCGCCCCGGGCGGGTAGGTTGCTTTGCCAACTGGAGGAGCAAAAAAAAAGGGTGGCAGAATTGTTATCCGCCCCGGGCGGCTGACACCCACGCTACGCCACTGATTTGGATCGTGCACAGTCGAGCCGAGCATTGGATCCTAGACTACGTGAAGTATCATCTACAACAACGTCACCGCCGAGATCGACCGGCTGCCAAAGGTGACGTCTTCCAGCAATGATCGAACTGTACACAGTGAACCCACCAAGCCTCATCCTGGACTACGTGATAAGTATGTTGGCAGGTTATGGAGGAAACCTTCATCTGTAAAGGGGTTCATGAAAAGCTCAAGAAATAATAATAATTCAGATAGGTGACCAACTGCAACCTATTTCCATTGATGGGCACTAGCGTGGATCAATGGACTTTGACTGCCCAATTTAAAATTTAACTGAAACTGGGAGAAGCTATTTAGCCAGTCTAACTTTGTGACTTTGGACCGGACCCCTTTTTTAACGTCGAGAAAAGCTGACTTTGTCTTTCCATGTTTAGCTACACGCGCTCGCATGCTGCCTGAAGGCCGTGGTGACGAGCGACGCGGCCGAGTGCGTGGAGCGCTGCCGTCTCGCGTGCGGCGGCCACGGCTACATGCTGTCCTCCAACCTGCCGCTCACCTACGGGCTCGTCACCGCCGCCTGCACCTACGAGGGCGAGAACACCGTGCTGCTGCTGCAGACCGCCAGGTGAGACGCCTGCCGTGCAGACAGTTGCTGTCTCTCTCTCCACGGCTACATGCTGTCCTCCAACCTGCCGCTCACCTACGGGCTCGTCACCGCCGCCTGCACCTACGAGGGCGAGAACACCGTGCTGCTGCTGCAGACCGCCAGGTGAGACGCCTGCCGTGCAGACAGTTGCTGTCTCTCTCTCCACGGCTACATGCTGTCCTCCAACCTGCCGCTCACCTACGGGCTCGTCACCGCCGCCTGCACCTACGAGGGCGAGAACACCGTGCTGCTGCTGCAGACCGCCAGGTGAGACGCCTGCCGTGCAGACAGTTGCTGTCTCTCTCTCCACGGCTACATGCTGTCCTCCAACCTGCCGCTCACCTACGGGCTCGTCACCGCCGCCTGCACCTACGAGGGCGAGAACACCGTGCTGCTGCTGCAGACCGCCAGGTGAGACGCCTGCCGTGCAGACAGTTGCTGTCTCTCTCTCCACGGCTACATGCTGTCCTCCAACCTGCCGCTCACCTACGGGCTCGTCACCGCCGCCTGCACCTACGAGGGCGAGAACACCGTGCTGCTGCTGCAGACCGCCAGGTGAGACGCCTGCCGTGCAGACAGTTGCTGTCTCTCTCTCCACGGCTACATGCTGTCCTCCAACCTGCCGCTCACCTACGGGCTCGTCACCGCCGCCTGCACCTACGAGGGCGAGAACACCGTGCTGCTGCTGCAGACCGCCAGGTGAGACGCCTGCCGTGCAGACAGTTGCTGTCTCTCTCTCCACGGCTACATGCTGTCCTCCAACCTGCCGCTCACCTACGGGCTCGTCACCGCCGCCTGCACCTACGAGGGCGAGAACACCGTGCTGCTGCTGCAGACCGCCAGGTGAGACGCCTGCCGTGCAGACAGTTGCTGTCTCTCTCTCCACGGCTACATGCTGTCCTCCAACCTGCCGCTCACCTACGGGCTCGTCACCGCCGCCTGCACCTACGAGGGCGAGAACACCGTGCTGCTGCTGCAGACCGCCAGGTGAGACGCCTGCCGTGCAGACAGTTGCTGTCTCTCTCTCCACGGCTACATGCTGTCCTCCAACCTGCCGCTCACCTACGGGCTCGTCACCGCCGCCTGCACCTACGAGGGCGAGAACACCGTGCTGCTGCTGCAGACCGCCAGGTGAGACGCCTGCCGTGCAGACAGTTGCTGTCTCTCTCTCCACGGCTACATGCTGTCCTCCAACCTGCCGCTCACCTACGGGCTCGTCACCGCCGCCTGCACCTACGAGGGCGAGAACACCGTGCTGCTGCTGCAGACCGCCAGGTGAGACGCCTGCCGTGCAGACAGTTGCTGTCTCTCTCTCCACGGCTACATGCTGTCCTCCAACCTGCCGCTCACCTACGGGCTCGTCACCGCCGCCTGCACCTACGAGGGCGAGAACACCGTGCTGCTGCTGCAGACCGCCAGGTGAGACGCCTGCCGTGCAGACAGTTGCTGTCTCTCTCTCCACGGCTACATGCTGTCCTCCAACCTGCCGCTCACCTACGGGCTCGTCACCGCCGCCTGCACCTACGAGGGCGAGAACACCGTGCTGCTGCTGCAGACCGCCAGGTGAGACGCCTGCCGTGCAGACAGTTGCTGTCTCTCTCTCCACGGCTACATGCTGTCCTCCAACCTGCCGCTCACCTACGGGCTCGTCACCGCCGCCTGCACCTACGAGGGCGAGAACACCGTGCTGCTGCTGCAGACCGCCAGGTGAGACGCCTGCCGTGCAGACAGTTGCTGTCTCTCTCTCCACGGCTACATGCTGTCCTCCAACCTGCCGCTCACCTACGGGCTCGTCACCGCCGCCTGCACCTACGAGGGCGAGAACACCGTGCTGCTGCTGCAGACCGCCAGGTGAGACGCCTGCCGTGCAGACAGTTGCTGTCTCTCTCTCCACGGCTACATGCTGTCCTCCAACCTGCCGCTCACCTACGGGCTCGTCACCGCCGCCTGCACCTACGAGGGCGAGAACACCGTGCTGCTGCTGCAGACCGCCAGGTGAGACGCCTGCCGTGCAGACAGTTGCTGTCTCTCTCTCCACGGCTACATGCTGTCCTCCAACCTGCCGCTCACCTACGGGCTCGTCACCGCCGCCTGCACCTACGAGGGCGAGAACACCGTGCTGCTGCTGCAGACCGCCAGGTGAGACGCCTGCCGTGCAGACAGTTGCTGTCTCTCTCTCCACGGCTACATGCTGTCCTCCAACCTGCCGCTCACCTACGGGCTCGTCACCGCCGCCTGCACCTACGAGGGCGAGAACACCGTGCTGCTGCTGCAGACCGCCAGGTGAGACGCCTGCCGTGCAGACAGTTGCTGTCTCTCTCTCCACGGCTACATGCTGTCCTCCAACCTGCCGCTCACCTACGGGCTCGTCACCGCCGCCTGCACCTACGAGGGCGAGAACACCGTGCTGCTGCTGCAGACCGCCAGGTGAGACGCCTGCCGTGCAGACAGTTGCTGTCTCTCTCTCCACGGCTACATGCTGTCCTCCAACCTGCCGCTCACCTACGGGCTCGTCACCGCCGCCTGCACCTACGAGGGCGAGAACACCGTGCTGCTGCTGCAGACCGCCAGGTGAGACGCCTGCCGTGCAGACAGTTGCTGTCTCTCTCTCCACGGCTACATGCTGTCCTCCAACCTGCCGCTCACCTACGGGCTCGTCACCGCCGCCTGCACCTACGAGGGCGAGAACACCGTGCTGCTGCTGCAGACCGCCAGGTGAGACGCCTGCCGTGCAGACAGTTGCTGTCTCTCTCTCCACGGCTACATGCTGTCCTCCAACCTGCCGCTCACCTACGGGCTCGTCACCGCCGCCTGCACCTACGAGGGCGAGAACACCGTGCTGCTGCTGCAGACCGCCAGGTGAGACGCCTGCCGTGCAGACAGTTGCTGTCTCTCTCTCCACGGCTACATGCTGTCCTCCAACCTGCCGCTCACCTACGGGCTCGTCACCGCCGCCTGCACCTACGAGGGCGAGAACACCGTGCTGCTGCTGCAGACCGCCAGGTGAGACGCCTGCCGTGCAGACAGTTGCTGTCTCTCTCTCCACGGCTACATGCTGTCCTCCAACCTGCCGCTCACCTACGGGCTCGTCACCGCCGCCTGCACCTACGAGGGCGAGAACACCGTGCTGCTGCTGCAGACCGCCAGGTGAGACGCCTGCCGTGCAGACAGTTGCTGTCTCTCTCTCCACGGCTACATGCTGTCCTCCAACCTGCCGCTCACCTACGGGCTCGTCACCGCCGCCTGCACCTACGAGGGCGAGAACACCGTGCTGCTGCTGCAGACCGCCAGGTGAGACGCCTGCCGTGCAGACAGTTGCTGTCTCTCTCTCCACGGCTACATGCTGTCCTCCAACCTGCCGCTCACCTACGGGCTCGTCACCGCCGCCTGCACCTACGAGGGCGAGAACACCGTGCTGCTGCTGCAGACCGCCAGGTGAGACGCCTGCCGTGCAGACAGTTGCTGTCTCTCTCTCCACGGCTACATGCTGTCCTCCAACCTGCCGCTCACCTACGGGCTCGTCACCGCCGCCTGCACCTACGAGGGCGAGAACACCGTGCTGCTGCTGCAGACCGCCAGGTGAGACGCCTGCCGTGCAGACAGTTGCTGTCTCTCTCTCCACGGCTACATGCTGTCCTCCAACCTGCCGCTCACCTACGGGCTCGTCACCGCCGCCTGCACCTACGAGGGCGAGAACACCGTGCTGCTGCTGCAGACCGCCAGGTGAGACGCCTGCCGTGCAGACAGTTGCTGTCTCTCTCTCCACGGCTACATGCTGTCCTCCAACCTGCCGCTCACCTACGGGCTCGTCACCGCCGCCTGCACCTACGAGGGCGAGAACACCGTGCTGCTGCTGCAGACCGCCAGGTGAGACGCCTGCCGTGCAGACAGTTGCTGTCTCTCTCTCCACGGCTACATGCTGTCCTCCAACCTGCCGCTCACCTACGGGCTCGTCACCGCCGCCTGCACCTACGAGGGCGAGAACACCGTGCTGCTGCTGCAGACCGCCAGGTGAGACGCCTGCCGTGCAGACAGTTGCTGTCTCTCTCTCCACGGCTACATGCTGTCCTCCAACCTGCCGCTCACCTACGGGCTCGTCACCGCCGCCTGCACCTACGAGGGCGAGAACACCGTGCTGCTGCTGCAGACCGCCAGGTGAGACGCCTGCCGTGCAGACAGTTGCTGTCTCTCTCTCCACGGCTACATGCTGTCCTCCAACCTGCCGCTCACCTACGGGCTCGTCACCGCCGCCTGCACCTACGAGGGCGAGAACACCGTGCTGCTGCTGCAGACCGCCAGGTGAGACGCCTGCCGTGCAGACAGTTGCTGTCTCTCTCTCCACGGCTACATGCTGTCCTCCAACCTGCCGCTCACCTACGGGCTCGTCACCGCCGCCTGCACCTACGAGGGCGAGAACACCGTGCTGCTGCTGCAGACCGCCAGGTGAGACGCCTGCCTGCTTATTCACACTCCGGTTGTCCTGAACTAGTCAAGCTAAGGTATGTTCATGACGGCCTTAAATTAGTAATCTATCTTCCTAAAGCCGTGGACCCATGTCTACGGTGCGGCGACGGATCCCGTGCGACACCGGTACGCGGCGCGGCGCAGTGGCGTCCTTACCCCTGGCATGTTATGCAAAGGACATAAAAAAGATCTTACGTGCAAATAAATAGTGTGGCCCCATTTCTGAACGCACCTTGAAAACACAGTTTTCTACTTTTTATTTATTTATTTATATTTCATTTTTTTTTTATAAAGTTTCATTGAATTCGGAAACATTTTTATACCTCCAGGGGCTAGGGGGCTATATTTATCTTCCAGATTTTATCAGGTATTGAAAAACACTTTTTTTTTACTGGGGCAATAAATAGACGCATTGCAATGATTTCATTTGGCTCCTCGTAGTGTAAGGCCTTGTCCAGGAAGGCGAATTCGTAGCGAATTTTCACGCGCGAACACATAACGCGCGTTGGCGAGGTACTGGGGCTCAATACTTGCTTCCACGAGCATCGCGCGTATTTCGCGGCGAAATCAGCTTGATTCGCGTTAAAATCGCCTTCCTGGACAAGGCCTAACAAACGGGTGTGGTACGCAGGTACCTGGTGAAGGCGTGGCAGCAGGCGCTGGGCGGCGACGCGCTGACGCCGACGGTGGCGTACCTGGCCGCCGCCGCCGTGGGCCGCCGCCACCCGCCCTGGGAGAACACCATCGAGGGCATCCTGCGCGGCTTCCAGCGACTCGCCGCGAGGTCAGCCTATGCTCTATAAACATCCATCTTTCTCCGATTGTTTTGTCCCGAACTGGTCAGGGTACGCTTAGGTTACCCGGGGATGGGCTGGTCAATAGCCATAAGGCTAGCACCGGCTCGTCCTAATCGGGTGTGAAGGAGAAACCGGGTGAGTTTTGTGGGTAGTGGACGCTACTGTCTCGAGTCCCACACACGGCCGCGGGTCTAGCTAGCCTGTGGTTATGGTGCATAAACGCATTCTCCTCCGAAAACCAGGGTTTGGCAAGTCCAGTTATTACATTACTGCCATCTGACCTCCGTAACACCAGCATTTGGATCAAAGCAAATTGGATCAAGCTATATAGTTTAGTAGGCAGACACGCGTTGTTATCAAGCAAATAAATCTACTTTTTGGCAGAGTCCACCCAGATAGGAACACTATAGAGTATGAAGCTTTTCAATACCTCATATACAACCGCATGTAGACGCCGACTCTTTGTCAGATTTGGAACATCCGAAGGCGTCAGCTCTCTAAAATGGAACTCCCACTTGCCATCGAAAGTAAATCGAGTAGTGTGAATAATGTGAGCGACATACGAATGCAACAGGTCATTAATACTTTGTAACTATTATTTTTAGCAAAATAAGTCTTTGCGTCGAAAACATAGAAAAACGACAGAAAGGTGGACTTTCCTACGAAGACGCGTGGAACATGACTTCTGTACAACTCACGTCAGCTTCTGAGGTAAATATTCATTTCCTTTTTTTTTTTGTTTCTAAATATGTGAAAAAATAATTTGTAACACACCCAAGAAAAGCTAATAGAAGTCAAATAGCAATTAACTTTTTTGTACTTTATTAGGTTTTTGTTATATTAAATGCCTGGCCCTGCATTGACCGCAGGATGTCTAGCAGGAACTGAACTGGATCCAAGTAATCAATAAATCAAACTAAGTGGCGAGCATTGTGAGGCCTATGTCCAGCAGTGGACTGAGACAGGCCGATGATAATGATTTTGACCACATTTGCTGTACGTTTTGCTAACGTGTAATCCGTTTTCAGGCGCACTGTCGCGCCATCTTGCTGAAGACATACTTCGAGGAGACGGAGAAGCAGGCAGCCAGCGTGTCGAGCGGCCTGCGCGAAGTGCTGCTGCAGCTGCGCGATCTCTACGTCATCTACTGGGCGCTGCGCTTCGTTGGCGACCTGCTAAGGGTACGACCTCCACGTTTAGTCCGCCACCTTTGACGAGCCGTTTGGTGTAATGGTCGAGAAGTCGGCTATTACACCAGAGGTCGCGGGTTCGATCCCCGCGCGGTACAAACATTTGTGTGCACTAACATGTCTGTTTGTATCGGTCTGGGTGTTTCTATGTATAATATGTATGTATTTACAAAAAAAAAATTAGCACAAGCTAATGCTTAGTTTGGGGCTAGATGACGCTGTGTGAATAATGTCCAGAGATATTTATTTTATTTATTTACCTTTCCCTCCTTCTATATTCCTTTAAAGGCGGACAACACACAGACCTAGATCTCAATCTCCTATTTTCCAATATTTTAAATGCATCAACTTGAAACGTTAATGTATGTGATGTTGTTTAACATTGAAATTGATTATTTTATTGTTCAGTTCACATCAATATCTGAGCGAGACATCGAGCAGCTGCAGAGTTGGTACGAAAACCTGCTGATCAAGTTGCGGCCCAACGCTGTCGGCCTTGTCGACGCCTTCGACTTGAGAGACGAGGTGAGACACACGGAAAAACATTTAAAAAATAATACAAAGTGTTCCTGAGGCCCTAAACCGCCCCCCCCCCCCTCGCGCTTTAAGAGCACAAAATCCGTTACTCGGTGTTTGCCAAATACCAGATAAGGCTGTAAAAAAAACAATCAAAAATATACTGGAATTTGTATGCAGTAATCCCGGACTTACGCGATAGTTGGGACCAAAAGATAGCCGTGTAACTCGCGTTAGTCGGGGTTCACGTAGCGTAATGCGTACGTAAATAAATTTCACGAGTAACACGTCTCCCAACCTTTTAAATATCGTCAGTGGCTAAAGTACAAACCGTACAAAGCCAAAACAAAAAAAAACACGTCATAAATTGTCATAAACCGAATGTTGAAAATTTTGAGGTTGTCGTAAATCGAACAAGACGATGCGCACGATCATCAAAAATAATAAGTATTATTATTACTGTATTGTAATGATTCTGCCAGGTAAAACTAGCCAGAAAAATAAACTTAACTATTAAATAATTGACCAATCCCCAGATCCTGCATTCGGCACTGGGCGCGTACGACGGGCGCGTGTACGAGCGGCTGATGGAGGAAGCCATGAAGAGCCCGCTCAACAAGGAGCCGGTCAACCGCTCCTTCCACCAGTACCTCAAGCCTTTCATGCAGGGCAAACTGTGATCTAACTAACACCATTCAATGCATTTTTGATTGACAATGCGCTTGTGGTTCTTGTGTGATCAGAAATCCAGGCTTAATAATGATACTATATGATAATATGTATGTTACAGCCAAAGTGATCAATCTGGATATTATATATAATAACTAGCCATTATATTATACAATATCTACTCAATTTGGTTAAAGTGATAAATGACACAGAATTGATCACATTAACCAGCCATTATAAATATAATATCTTCATAGACTTGGATAATGTGATCAAACAATGCCTGACTGGTAATTTTTTAAGGAAATTATATAATTAATTTAAAGGAATGGATAGATTTGGGTTAGGTTAGGTTAGAACTGCGACCACAAATGAATTCTATCCATGTTACTTGGTCAGGGCAGAGAGATAGTATTTTGTTTATTTACTATTAATCATCAAATGGTATAATGTAACGCTCAAAGGTCGAAAACGCTCATTGAGCGGAAGAATAGCTCACAACGCGTTGTGGTCACAAGTTTTTTTAATATTTAAAAAAAAATAACCACGAAGGCCAATTATTATTTTAGCCTTCTAACCTATATCCAACAGAGTCGCTTTTCGTCTCCGACGTTGTTTTTGTTTAACTTAATATCTCACAAAATATAGTCTCCTCTGTGTGTCAGTACGTTGGATGTTTTACTGTGACCGCAACGCGTTTTGAGCGTTTTTGATCTTGGAGCGTAACATATACATAGTTTGTACAACTATTTATACACTTTATATGTCAGTAACGTACGTATTTATTACTTTGGCTAACTTGGACCAGCTATTATAAATAAATAACATCCGGATAAAGTGATCAATTTATCACATTGTCTAGTCAATTTGGTTATTATATATAATGACCAGTCATTATATATAATAGCTAATTGATCTCTTTGACTGTAACATGTACATAATATTTCAAAATACATTGAGCGGCAACAAAACCAGGCCACTGGGCTTTTTTCATATAAACGTGGTCACTAGCGTCTTATAGATAGAAAACTATTTGCAGCTGTGCAATGATTATTACGTCAATGGAGAGGCCATGAACCTGATTATAAATCACAGTTTTAAAAATTTACACTTACCGCTCAATTTTCTCAAAAAGGAAAAACAATAAGTCAAGTCTAACTTCATGTGTACGATGTATGGAGCGTTTTTGAAACTGTGATTCGACAATTGAGCGTTTGGCCTCTCCATTGACGTAATAATCATTGCACAGCTGCAAATAGTTTTCTATATGAGAGGCAAAAGTGACCATGTTTGTATGAAAAAAGCCCAGTGGCCCGGTTTTATTGCCGCTCAGTGTATATTAGTATATGAAAAATCATACCTCATACATTTTTGGTTGAATGAAGTTATATAGTATGTTATAAAATATTTGTTATTATGTTAATGTTATATAATATACCAGCATCAAACTAGAACAATTTTAAAATTTTACTTGTGAGACAACGATAGTATTTAAATTCGTTGTTGTGAGAACAAAACATTTTTGATGAAATAATTTAAGTTATAGCGAAATGGAGCATATTTAACCTTATACTGTAGATAAAAATAAATAAATGTACATATATAGAAACTTGATTACTTCTGATACAAAAACTATACAAAATTGTGTTTATATTTGATCAAAGATATCGTGTTATATTTCTTATAACATAAAATGAAAGGTGTTTAATGTGAATTAGTTGTATGTAAGATACTACTTTAGATGTCTACATACTTATGTGCAATTTATACAAATGAAATGACAAATTAGGTTAAGTAAATTTTTTTATACTTTTATAATTAGGTGGTGGATGTAACACATTCCTTTTTATATGGTTCAAGTAGGAGTTGCAGTATTACTGTTTTTACCTTGAGATATTCATTGAGATTATAAAGTTAATGAGGAATTTTATAATAAAATTTTATTTTCACCAAGATTCTTTTATTCACTCCCTACCTCAATGCCTGTCCCCATTGAACTTACAGTGGCGGGCGGCTGTGACTTAGCTGCTTATTTTGTGATAGGAAAATAAGAAACTATTTATAGATTTCTAACTAAATATGTATGATCGACACGTAAACTTGTATCGATAAATATATCGATATACAATATTGGTTGCACTACGGTGGGGCGCTATCATTGGTGGCGCCATTTTGTGTTCCAAGTTTAGGTACCTATACACGTTTTGTACCTACTTAGGGCATCTCCATGTGTTCTACTCTAAGTGAGACTCTAAGTCAAAAACCAATGATTTTTTTAACATGGTTGACAGACACGTTTCTTTTCATTATTTTTATACTTTTAGGTTTGCCTAAAACTTTGATATTATATGTATAATAGAAGTAGATTTAAACCAGACCAAAATCATTTTTATTTATTTTTGTTTATTTACAAGCAACATTTCAATAATTTCAATTTCCTTTTATTTAACTACTTTCAGTTCAGGCTTCTTTTTTATGCGTCAAATGGAACGCACCGACACAATATCTCATTCTTTTTTCTATGGTTTTTTAAATCTTAGATGATCTCTGCGACAGGTGTCGCAGTGACATTTCTAGAGGCGTAGTCTTACCATAAACGAATGTAAAACTTCGATTCGTAAGTAATCGATTCTTCTATCGATCTACACTGAACGATTGAGGACCTCTAATAAAAGTGATTTTAAACAAAGGACACATTTGGCATGCTCTATGACTATGCGAAAACATTTAGGTGATAAAGATTTATGTTTGTCCTGTGTCTGGATGTTAATATGTAATTAAGTACCAATTTGTGGTAACTTCGTTATTTTTGATACTCGTACGTACGCATCTCGTACGTAACGTAACACACACATGTCATGCTCATGTGCTCTTTTACACTAACTTTGGGATCAGCTCAATGTATGTGATGTGATATAGTTTGGTTGTTTTGTTTGTCGGAGATACTGAAATTATTATTTTCGAATTTCGGATTTCGATCACATTCAAATTGTTTTATCTAAACCGACTTACTTCGTATCAAATTAATTGATTTTTTATTATAAAATTGTACGTTTAAAGAGATAAACAAAATGAAAATTTTCCGATTTTTTATAATTTCATTATCGATTATTAAGTGTAAGTGAATGATAATAGCAAAGAACATCTCTAAGTGGGCGGGAACCCACAATCATGAACGTTATTTCTCTTCATACAATTGACAGTCAAAAATTGTGAAATTTAACAGCTGTCAAATCGATGACAGCTGTCGCAGAGATCATCTAAGATTTAATAAACCATAAGCACAATATCCAACTCAGAATAAGGACTGAGATATCCAAACTTATCTGCATAACTTATCTGTTCCAGTGGCCAAAATTGGAACTACGTGAAATGCAATGCAAAAATGCAAAAACGATATGACATTTTTGCATTTTTGCATTAATAGACAGTAGGACAGTAGCGATCGCCGCCACCGGAACAGATGTATTCACCATAAGTCTCAGAATAAGGACTATAAGCATAGAAACCTGACTAAAATAGCAAGCGAAGATATATACTCATCCTTTTTATTCATATGAATGACAATAATGCGTTAGAAAGAGATGTATAATATTTGTCATGAGTCAGTTTCTGTAGGTTGTCCCTAGTTTTTTTCTACGGTAGTGACGTTCCTTGTCGGCACTTAAAGTCGATAAAAATAAACCTAACAGATAAAGTTACGACTTAGGTTTAATATTATATCTTATCTTACTAATATTATAAAGGCGAAATACTTACTAATATTATAAAGGCGAAAGTTTGTGTGTATATATGGATGGATGTTTGTTACTCTTTCACTCAAAAACTACTGGATTAGTAAGATTAAGTCCTTACTTATTATTATGAATGCGAAAGTGAGTTGTTTGTTCCATCCTTATGGTAGAGATTTTATATTTGAAAGATTATAAAACATAGGTTGTAACAGGGTAGCCGGGTGAGGAAGAGGTCGGCGGTGGCGAGCAGGAATAAAACGTCCAACGTTGAGTAGTTCGTGTATTTTACGAAGCTACATAAAATATAGGTGGACCCCGCAACGTGTCTTACTAAGTAAAAGCACGAGGCGTGGTGCGCTTAGTACACAGTGGAGCGTATAACAATAACAATTAGATACTCAAAGCAGTCCTAACGATTAGAAGCTACTTTGAGTGCAATCTACTGATAATGTTTGACAAAGTTCAAAATGTATGGAGGATACTTATACAATCGAAAAATCGTAACGCTTGGTATAATTAAAGTCCTTTGCGCGCCATCTATTGGCGCGGGAATGAACTAACTATGTTTGACGTTTTGAGGTTTTGTGAAAAGAGGTTGTTACAAGGTTAATAATAAATAAAAGATTTTATTAAGTGCGTTTATTTTCCGAAGGCGTCGCTGGGAAACTATTTTATTTATTTATTTATTTCTTTCTTTATTGCATTTACACGGTTACAATATTTATTTATTTTTAGTTCTTGCTAGTTGTCGCTGCAATCTTAAAATAATTGCTTCATGACGACTGCATGCAGTCTCTGCAGACGTGTTGCTTAATTGTCTTATTCTGGGCAATAGTAACTGAAATACAAATAATTGAGCTTGTAGTAGTTGGTATTTCATAAATGGCAAGATGGCGGTCAAATTTCTGCCTATTTAAATTAGATTAGAGAACTAAGTAAATTAGACACCGGATAAATACACTTATAATATAAATCTTGATATGGATTTTGATCTGAAATAAAGAATTATTATTATTATTATAAATAAATGCACAAAACAGTGTTCTTACTTTTTTTTCAACATCAATGATTACATTTTTATGTGACTCTGCTACAGAACTAGAAACTTTGCCATGTCTCGCATCACTCGCATCACAGATGTCCATAGGAACTGGTGGTCTGTCCTGAAATAAAAATAAAAATGTAGGTACTTGATATTGAATATTATGTTCTCTGGTAATAATTCAAATTTACAATTTAATTTTTTATATTTTAGTCTAATGTTTAAAAAAATCTTAAAATATTTGAACCATTTAGTGAATTAAGTATTGTATAGAAATAAACACTAAATAAACATCTAACCAATTCGTTTGAATCTAATCAAAGTGTAGGAAAAGTAAAAGTAAATATGATATTGTTTGAAAGATAAATCCAATCCAGTCCTAAAATGGTTTAGTTTTTACCAATGAGTCCAATGACTCATTAATATTGATTTATCGATATAGAAATGCACATCACTAAGCGAAATAATATAACCTCTAAGATCTGAACAAAATTTCTTTGATTCAAGCAATATTCGATACTGAATTGGACAAAAACAACTATAATCAAAAACTTTAAGCATAGTTTAAAAGTTAGGACACTATTTTCTTAATTAAAATAATCGAAAACAATCTAAACTTACCGATGAAAGGTTACGGTTTCTTGAATATTATTTTCTTTTCTTCCAGTGTGTGATTTACAGCCCTCAATCACACAAGACATTTTACACAGGCACCGAGTATCTATCACAAAACAAGATTTATCTTGTTTTCAAGCCTTGCACTGATTATTAGCATTAAATTAAATTAATTTAGTTCAGAGGAGTCTCAAATTTTGTGCGAAAGTATTTGTCAATATGATGTAACTAAGTTAAGTTGTCACTTTTTCCCCAGCATGAGGAAACAACCTACGCATTTTTTATTTGGTGGAGTTAAAAGACATCCAAAGACATCCGTTTGACATTAGACTAGCGACGACCCTTGGAAAACAGAAACGAATACGGATCATGTTGATTCACTCACTCCTATGGCCGAATTAATGAAGTAAAAATGAGTAAGATAACAGTTGTTCAATTCTTATTTTAGCCTTACTTCTATGCTTATAGTCCTTATTCTGAGCCATAAGTTGTCCTTTAGCCGCTATATTGGCAGCATTGCCTACGCTTTGTAAATCTGTCAAAAAACAGAAATGTATTGAAAAACAATAGTACCAATATAGCGGCTAACGGCCATAGATTTAGCTAACGGCTAAAGGACTTCTTATCGTGAACGATCTGTATAGACCGACAAACTTATCTGTTCCGGTGGCCAAAATTGGAATTACGTGAAATGCAATGCAAAAACGATATTTAATGACAGTTTTAAATAGACAGTAGCGACGCCGCCACCGGAACAGATAAGTTTGTCGGTCCCAATCATCCCAATATAGTTGTCACAGTGCCAGAGTACAATAAGCTTGCTTGACAGTCACATTTTTTTCTGAGCATTTGTTGGTTGCGTTGCGGCATTTGCGTCGCTTTTCTTCTTAGAGTAGAACATATGGAGATGCCCTATTGATCTATACAAAGAATTGCTTATATGAATATACATCGAATCGACACTTGCCTTACAAATATATACTTATCTCTTTTCATCTAAGTGATTGTTGCGTATGCAAAAAGAGACAGATATCTTTGCATTGTACCCATTTTGGCAACACTTTTTAGTGACGTCACACAGTTTTTGACGCGTGCCGGTTTCGCCATATTGTGTTCCAGCTAGTGATGTGGCACAATATTTTTTTGTATCGATACGTTTTAGATAGTTATATTCTGCAATGGTATATTTCTGCAGATTTCCTGTAAGTGAAACATTAAAGAAGAAATAGATAGAGTTAATAGGTGGGGAAAATATAAATCCGCGACATAAAATAAGGCACGTTTGCTCGCTACACTTCAACGAATACTGGTTTTACAGAACTCTCGACGTAACAAGATTACGTGATGGTAGTATGAAACAGTACAGTATCTTCACTTTATCTTCTGTTTAGGATTTTTGGAAAAATGTAATAGGTTTATTAACCATGTGAAGTTGAAATTTCCATTATAATATATATAACTAACCTATTGTTATATTAAGACACTGCATCATCATTATTTTGTGATAGGAAAATAAGAAACTATTTATAGATTTCTAACAAAATATGTGCATTTATGATCGACACGTAAACTTGTATCGATAAATATATCGATATACAATATTGGTTGCACTACGGTCGGGCGCTATCATTGGTGGCGCCATTTTGTGTTCCAACTTTAGGTATACACGTTTTGTACCTACTTAGGGCATCTCCATGTGTTCTACTCAAAGCTTTTCTTTTACTTTTCTAAGTAGTCTGTGCGCTACATTATATTAATCTGTGGTATTATTTCCATGGCTTGCTCAGACCAGTGTCGCTTTGTTTTGATTGTTTTTTGAAGTTTATAATTTTAAAATTGATGTAATAAGAATAGTGCCTGACTATCTAATAACATCGTAATAAATGGATGATTCACCTTTAAAAGGTTAAATACAAAATTTGTATTCAACGCGCTGGAAAGTACCTACTTTGTGGTCTACCAAAAAAAACTGAGCTGTTTCCATACTTATTATTTCTTTGCTATCTAACAATAAATAGAATGAATTTTTAAGTTCGAATATCGTGATTACAACTCAAGATGAAAGTCTGCAGGGTATGCCTTCGCTTAAATGTGCCAACTTGCGCATTGGGTAATTCTGAAGCCACTAAATTCTTGACAAACATTTTAAAGCAAAATGGTCTAAGGGTAAGCATAGTACATATCATTTTTATTTATTTTGAATAGAGCACACACATAAAACTTATTTAATGATCTCTTAACAACAGAACTCAATAGTAGTAACCCAATCAATAGAGTAATTAAATTACCATTCTATAGGATTATCCTATCAATAGGCTTAACTTTAGAACCATCTGTTGTTTAAATGGCTGTTATAATATCTGTTGTTTATATGGCTGTTAAATGTTGTGATTAATAAGTACTGGTATTTATCCACTCAAACGTCCGCGCGCGTTTCGCTAGGTTGTCAGGACAGTCCGCGAGTCACGTGATACGCGCAAAATAAAATCGATATAAGACGTATGCTAAATAAATGCTTATTACTCAGTAAATAACTCAAATATCGCAAAATGAAAAATACTAATGAAAGGCTCATTAGTTGACGATTTTTAGGCAATAGTTATGTTTGATTTTAACATTATATTCTATTAATGATCTTACAGTGAACTTTAAGAAATGCTAATTTTGTCCTAGTTTTCAATTTAAATATTTTTTTTATTAGATATTTTTGACGTTTACAATATTAAAACAATTTTGGGTTTTAGGTAATTTAATGGCCTTTCATTTGGAACCAAAATCCCATTATAAATCATCTTTAAAATATTACAAATAAAATAAAAACTAAAGCTACATGATCTGTGAAATCGAAGTTCACGTATGGTAAATTGTCTAATCTAGAATGAAATATGGAATATTTCAAGAAAGTATGGTAATAACCAGGCTATAATATTAATAAGTTTTCATATTAAAACATTTAATTACGATATAATATTAGAACTTTTTTAGATCTTCCAATTATTCACTAATAAAAACACAGAGTCACCGACCTATTTTTAATCCAAATTTTTACTTAAAAGCTGACTGGAATCGCACATAATGTTATAAAATATGAAAATTTGTAAGATTATAAATATTTTGATATACAAAACAATAATATTTTATTACTTACGGCATGATTTCTCGAATAAAATAGCTGGAGTCACTCGCGCACTGATCCACAAAAACAACAAGCAACTTGACAATTATTTTTTTTGTAGCCATGAGCCGAAGCTATGTTCCACTTGAAATAAGGTGTGGTACATATCATAGAGCGTCAAAAACCAGCAACACTACAGACTATAAACATCCACAGCGATAAGAAAAAGAAAAAAACAATCGGCGGGCGCGAATTTTTAAAAATGTAACTGTAGTTACACGGACTGTCCTGAGGTATATGGTCTCTGTAACTGTGGTTACAGTGGACGTATGAGTGGTTATCAGAAAATTGCTGCTACTCTTTACCAGTCTGTATTTGTGTGAGCACTTTGTTTCCTATTTAAAGTGGAATTAATAAGGCTACAAGTGAAGAGTCAGCTATCATAGATAATAGTCCTCCTAGCCGAGTTTTTGGCTATGGCGGCCGATATTTTATGATCAGCCAACTACGCAGGATATATTATAGTGCACAAGTGAGTGCCCAAGCACTGGTGCACTCCCTATTCCCTCACTCTCATAGCACGGTGGGACAGCAGTCTGACACGACCGAAGAGAGATCAGGCGCAGGACCAACAGCTGAACATGCCTTCCGAAGCACGGAATCATCATTCTTTTCAAACATGCAGGTGATTCAAGCCTGCAATATGTAGGATATAAACTTTGATATATCTGTTACATAGAAGAAATTGTTTCAGGCTTTAGATGAAAGTCACTCAATTTGTCTCATCTGCAAGTCGTTGTTACTAAAGACACATAATTTTATCCAGCGGGTACTATTGGCTCAAAACAAATTAAAGGATATTTTACAGGAAGGCAAAAAGGTAATTGTATTGTGTGAAAAGTATAATAATGAAAAATTACATAATTATCAATAAATTTCTTAAAAAAAATTAACTTCTCAAGAAATTAGTTGTTTATTAAATTTAGAACTTTTGTTACAAATATAATATATTTTGCTTGTTTTCTTCCAGGTTACTTATAATTCTATATGTAGGATAGATAGGTTGGCTTTAAACTTGGATATCAATTTAACTTATAAGAAAGTCTATGAAATTAACATTAAAGACAGTGATGATATTGACACTTATGAAGATAATGGTAGTCCTAAGGCATGTGAATGGAACATTATAAGTGATGATAGTAATTGTTATGAAGATAATAGAATTACTAATACCTGCAAAATTGAAAAAATAGGCAGTGAAGATATTGATAACAAAGATAATATTCTTACTACCCATGAAGAAGAAATAATTAATGATGAGGACATAAACCTACAATTATCTGATCCTTTGCATGTAGATAGTAAAAACAATATCAACACAAATGTTCCTAAAATAATGATTCCTTCAGCAGATAAACAATTAAATCCTAATATAGCATTAAATCCTCTGAACATGAATGTAACCAGTTGCAACAAATATATGACCAATAATTTAATTATGGAAACACTTCTAAAAAAAAAAGAAGCTGAAATGAAGGAAGTTTTGAAAAACAATGTCACTATAAAGGTTAATAGTACAAAAAATTGTAAAAAAACCAAAAAACAAAACATCATGGTTTCTAAACAAAATAAGCCTATAAATTTGGATTATGATAGTGATGGGTTTTCTGGTGATAACATTGTTGAGAACAATGAAGAACTTCTGATACCGAATAAAGAAGAGAGTCTTTCTGACTATCCTGAGAATGTGTATCCAAAAAATAAAAAAGGATATACTAGTAGCTCGGAAAACACTGATAGAGTTAATAAGAAAAGAAGATATTCAAGAATATCAAAGAAAGATAATGTTATTTCGACCAAAAACAAAACATATGCTGTAAATAAAACTGAGAAACAAACTGCTTTAAAAACCACAGACCTTGAAACGGGAACAAACAAAAGACGTAAAGTTGTTAGTTACAGAGAAACATCATCTGATGATGACAGCGATACTAAAAAGCGCTCCACTGATGAAGATGAAGATTTCAGTCCTGGAGAAATTAAAGAATCTGATTCAGATGATAGTGATAGTGATTATGATATGTATGATGACAATGGGAAGCGAATGAAAAAACCAGATAAAAGAGTTTACCCTATGGACTGTGCTGAAGTAAGTATTCTGCAAGTATGTTTTATTTGTCATTATTTGAGTTAGGCACACATGGAGCCCTTTATATTTATATATTATGTATAGGCTTTTTCCTGGAAAATGATTTATTTCTGTGGCTTAAAGTGATTTCTTGGTGGAGACAGTTGCAGTGTTAATAATTATAGGCCTATTTCCGTTTTACCGATTTTGTCTAAAATTCTAGAGAAAACTATAAACAAAAGATTAATAAATTATTTAGATTCCAAAAATTTGCTTGCTCCCAACCAGTTTGGCTTTAGAGTTGGTAAATCAACAGAAGATTCTATTTTGGAACTGACTGGTTCAGTAGTGAATAATCTGAATAATAAACTTAATTCACTCTGCATATTTCTTGATCTTTCCAAGGCGTTCGACACTGTATCTGTCTCAATTCTTTTAGCTAAACTTCATCGAATCGGTATTCGGGGTATAGTGTATGATCTTTTTAGGAGTTACCTAACTGGTCGAACTCAGTGTGTCACAATTGGACAGTCTACAAGTGTAAGTGAAACCCTGTCGTACGGTGTGCCCCAGGGCAGCGTCCTTGGACCAACTTTGTTCCTTATAATTAATTATATATCAATGACTTGTGCCAGCTTCAACTTCACATGTAAAATTATTACATACGCTGATGACACAGCAATTATCGCTCATGGACAAAGTTGGGAAGAGACGCGTTGCTGCGCGGAATCGGCATTGAAACGAGTGATGACATGGCTGTCCCGAAACCTACTTACACTTAACCTGACCAAAACTAACTTTATCACATTTTCTCCTAAATTGTCCTCTCAACCTGACTCATCTTTTGTCTTACATGCTCATAAATGTGATGCAGCTGCAAATTTGGGCACATATAATTGTGTCCCGCTTTCTCGTACAAACACTGTCAAATATCTTGGTATAATCGTCGATAGTCTTTTGTCTTGGAATGAGCATATTAAATCTATTACTGCGCGAATCAGGAAATTGATATTTGTGTTTCGTAAGATTAGATCGGGTGCTGACTCACATAATTATACTCAGGACTGTGTATTTTGCCTTAGCCCAGTCCATAATACAGTATGGCATAACAATTTGGGGCGCCAGTGGTAAGAAAAATATGTTGCAGCTTGAGAGGGCACAAAGAGCAGTACTGAAAGTTATGGCCTGTCAACCCATAAGGTACCCTACTAAGTTGATATACGAATTATGGGAAGTTCTTTCAGTTCGAAAACTATTTGTGCTAAACGTTGTTTTGCATGCGTTTACCTTATGACCCTAATTTCATTAAAAATAGGAGAAGAAAGGATAAGGTTTGTCAATTGTTAAGATGTAGAATTGCTTTAGTGAAACACCATTTCAATTTTATAGCGCCTAGTCTTTATAATAAAATAAAATTAACCGCTTATTCCTCGTCGTGCCACCAACTTGTTCCACCAGTGGCACGACAAGGAATTGTCATTCCTCGTCGTACCACTGAGTGCAGGTACATGCAGGGATGGTAGCTCTACTTAATTTCCCTTCAGATATCTATATATCTATATACAGTCTGAGTTTTCATGAAGTCATTAAGAGAATAATTTACAAATGTACTAGGGCAACATGACCTTATTGGAGATGTAATACTTTGTCAAGCTTTTTTTTACGAGTTGATTATTATGACGAACCAAGCGTATAGAAGAAAAAAAAGATTTTAAAAGCTGCAGTGTGATAAACCTTGATGAAAAAATGCATGGCAAAATAAAATACATCTCCATTGAGGTCATGTTGCCCTGGTAGGTACCATACCAGTATCCGCTTTATGTGGATGGGGACAGATTTGAATTAACAAATAAAAACAGACCAACTAAGAAGTTGTATCCTTGAGAAAGAAAAAAGTTGGTCCGTTTGGAATAATATTTCTCAAAATAAAATAAATGATCAACTAGTTGGTTGGATTGGAATAAAACCTTTTATCGGGTTCCAAACCGCACAATCAGTTGGTCCGTTTAGTTGGTCGGATTGGAAGGACAGGTTCATTGTACACAATTGAAAATATATTTAATATTCGTTACAAGTTTTTAAATTGTTAATACAATTTCATTCCATTTTTTTACCAAGCGATAAAAAAATAATTTAATAAAGTAGAGCAACAATCATTCAATAATCATTCAGTGGTACGACGAGGAATGACAATTCCTTGTCGTGCCACTGGTGGAACAAGTTGGTGGCACGACGAGGAATAAGTCAAATTAACATAGAATTAAATATTAATCCCCACCCTATTTATAAGTGCAAAACTAAACCTAGCCACTTAATCAACCGATTAAGTGGCTCCTAGGCCTTGAATATGATGTAGTGGAGTCTCTAATAAAGTAAACACACATACACACACACACGCATTCGCTGATTTCTTGGCTGTTAAAACTGAGATTATAGTGTGAGGTAACTAATGTTAAGTGCAATGTTCTCATTGTTATTCTTGTTTGAAACGCCTGTCTATACTATACTGTGAGGTGGGCGCTAATAGCTGCGACACAGTCACTGACTACAGTTATTAACGCTTCAAAATGTTTGTGTATAAGTAATGTATCTTGTTTCAAATAAAGATTATTATTATTATTATTCTTTTGTCTTTGCACTTGTTTTGTAATGTGGCTGATGTACTTGTTTCAGTGTAATCAGGAAATACAATCTAAAACAGATCATTTTCACCACTACCTTACTTTTCATCGAGATAAAGAATATCCATATCGAAGTATGGAAAAATATGTGTGCCATATATGTGGTGTTGTTAAAACGGTATGTAAATTTTCACTTACTATGGGCAAAGTAGACAACTCTGATATTGTTCTTAAGGCTTTAACACTACATGCCTTTTGTAATAAGTCAAACTAAACTCACCGGCAATAAAACTTGGCCACTGGGCTTCAAAAATTGTCAAAAATTGTTTACTATTCTCAAAAAGGAAAAACAATAAACCGAACTCATCGCTCCATACTACGATGTATGGAGCGTTGAGTTCGGTTTATTGTTTTCCTTTTTGAGAAAATTGAGCGGTTTTTGGTAATTTTTGAAACTGTGATTCGACAATTGGGCATTTGGCCTCTCCATTAACGCAATAATCATTGCACAGCTGCAAATAGTTTTTTATCTATAAGACGCTAAAGTGACCATGTTTGTATGAAAAGAGCCCAGTGGCCAAGTTTTATTGCCGGTGAGTGTATTTATTTTGCAATTTGATTTACCATGAAATTCTTTTGCACATCAAAAATTTTTTATCTTACCAGCACTTCGATGTGCATGGCCTGTTGAGAAGAAGTACCGCAAGAAACTCAACAGATAATATTTGTATTTAAATTTATTTAAAGGTAAATTCTACAAGACTTTGTGGTACTGTGTTAAATGTGTTAAGTTGAATGCTTCCTGTTTTTTGAAGCCTGACATTTGGAGACTTGCCGGTCTGTGCTTATTCCTTGTAACCAAGGATAATGCAAAAGACTGGGCCCAAAAAAAAAACATGTGCAGATTTGGGACATGCATAGCCTACGAAGAAGATCCAATAAACACCTTCAACTTTTATGGCGTCGACAAAATTGGTCCAAGTGAAAAAAAAATATGTTTATTAATATTATGTTAAATTATTGTTTTACATTAGGCGTCATAAAGGACAATGCAAAACTTGCCTTTGTTCTTGAGCCCAAAAAAAATTAGGTAAATGTGCAGAGATGAGATGTATTCCATGTGACCACCAGACATACACCATCACTTTTTATTATGATGACACCATAATTGGTCCCAGGGGGAAAAAGTTATCGTCCATAATAATTTATTATTTTTATGAACATAATTATTTAACATAATAAACATATTTTTTTCCACTAGGACCAATTTTGTCGACGTAGTAAAAGTTAATGGATCTACTTCGTAGTCTATGTCCCAAATATGCGCAACAATTTTTTTTTGGGTCCAATCTTTTGCATTGTCCTTTAACACATTCCGTTTTCTTTGCATTTAGTAATAAGTTGTAACAGATTGACTATTTTGACAAACAATAATACCTAAAGCTCAGACCTTGGTCTGAGAAGTACCAAAACAACGGGAGAGGGGACAACTTGTTAATTTATGTCAACAATGTGCACTGCTGACTGCTCAGAATCTTTTGAGTAAATTTTGATACCAATCAATCCATTGTAGCAAGATACGTTACTAATCATGGGTTTGTTTGTGTTTTTCCTCAGCATTTTAATCACTACCAGGACCATTTACTTACACATGATTCGAAAAAAAATTTCAAATGCGAAGTTTGCCATATGTCATTTAAATTAATGATACAACTGAAAAAACACATGCATCGACATTTTGAAAAAAAATGGGTTTGCGACTATTGCCAAAAAAGGTTCCATGCAAAATCGGAACTGAAGGTGCATATAAGGGTAAGTAAATCGTTGCTTTTTAAATCATCTATATATATAAAACTCAAAGGTGACTGACTGACATAGATAGCTATCAATGCACAGCCCAAACCACTGGACGGATCGGGCGGCTGAAATTTGGCATGCAGGAAGATGTTATTCATGACGCGATGACGTAGGCATCCGCTAAGAAAGGATTTTGATCAATTCCCACGGGAACGGGAACCACGCGAGTGAAACCGCGGGCGGCCGCTAGTTTTAAATAAATAGTTAAAACGGCTTTTCGACAAACTTATCTGTTCCGGTGGCCAAAATTGGAACTACGTGAAATGTCAGTTTTTGTTATGCAAAAACTATATACCTATTTTAATGACAGTACTAAAACGACAAAAGGGACGCCGTCACCGGAACAGATAAGTTTGTCGGTCTATACTTATTTTTGGGGCGGCTAACGACATAAAGAGCAACTATTTAGACACAAAAACATAACTTGGAAGCGCTTAAATATTTTAGCGATAATTAGAATCAAAATACAAGGATCTGTTAAAACTTAATAATGGCCCCTTTTCTACGGTAAGAAGCATATTAAACAGGTTCAATTAAATTATAGGTAAGCTGTTATAAAATAAACTAGCGGCCGCCCGCGGTTTCACCCGCGTGGTCCCCGTTCCCATGGGAATTGATCAAAATCCTTTCTTAGCGGATGCCTACGTCATAACATCTACCTGCATGCCAAATTTCAGCCATATCCCTCCAGTGGTTTGGGCTGTGCGTTGATAGATATCTTATGTCAGTCAGTCAGTCACCTTTGAGTTTTATTTAAATAGATAATAACTTACAAACATTGTATTATAGAAAAATGCAATTTCGAGCTATAATTTGTAAGTTCTCGGATGATCGTCGGTTAGAACTTTAGAAGGCTAAAACGGATTTAGCAACAGGAGACGGGAGCAAACCGTAGCAGAGCGCGGCTACCCGTATCCTGATCCTGCCAGATAAATATGGAAATCGTCGCTTAGCTAACAATACCGCGCAAGTTGAAAATTAGCCATGTAGCGTTTTATACCTAAAAAATCTTTTCAACAAAGTTAAAAGTGCTACATGACCAATTTTCGACTTGCGCGGTATTGTTAGCTAAGCGACGAAATGTCAAAATTGACAACGTTGCCAAACCGTCGCGCGCCAGGTTTAATAGTAAAGACTGACAAACTTATCTGCTCCGGTGGCCAAAATTGGAACGACGTGAAATGCAATGCTAAAACGATATTTTAATGACAGTTCTAAATCGACAGTAGCGACGCACGGTGGGGCCCGTAGTATGGAGCGGTTGGCCAATAATCAATTTTCTGAAAATAGAGGTAGATGATTTTTGTTTATTGATTTAATAAATTGAAGGTATGTGTCATTAATTTTATGTAAGCAAAGTGTCAATGGTCGTTCAGTATGACTTATATGAGACGTCAAACATTATCTATTTTCTGTTTTTCTTGTTGTTTGTCGCGGATAACTAAGTTTAGTTGCGACTTTGAACTGTTATATCTTTTAAAGGAAGAACGTAAAGTTTATGAAAAAAATCATGGGGGTTAATGAAGGTATGTTTTATTTAAATCATATTAATTTTATCCCTAATAATGTATAATCACTTGAAAAAAAAATTTTATTGTAACCACTGTGTTTCGAAAATGCTATGTTTTATTTATTTCATTTTTTTTAGTAGGGGGATTTTGCCTGGACAGTAATTGGTTTTAAGTGACTGCCATAATAATGTAGTATACGGATTTGCAAGACGGCAAGGCTTAGAAATTTGGGTGGTAGTGGATTATAAAAAATATTTTTTTCCAAGTAATTATACATTATTAGAGGCTAAATTATTATGTTTTAAATACTACATACCTTAATTAACACCAATTATTTTTTATATAAACTTTACGTTCTTACTTTATAAGATATAATAGTTCAAAGTGGAAACTAAACTGAGTTATCCGCAACAAACAACAAAAAATAGGTAATGTTTGACGTCTCGTATAAGTCATACTAAACGACCATTGACACTTTGCCTACCCAAAAGTAATGATAGATGCCTTCAATTTATTAAATCGAAAAACAAAATCATCTATCTCCAATTTCAAAAAAATAATATTGGCCAAACGCTCCATACTACGGGCCCCATCGTGCGACGCCGCCACCAGAACAGATAAGTTTGTCGGTCTATAAGTGCTTGGATGCTGTACCCGGTAATCACGTCAAAAAAAGCCCACAACTGATTATTTAGCTGCCTTTTTTTTATACTAGCTGCCCTTTTTACGTCCTTAATTTTTTTTTTTTTGGATTCCAAATTTAGATTTAGTAGTCCCCTCGTTATAATATGAGTGTGTGTGACCAGTGTGAGTCCGGAAAACATCTTGACGCTCGTTCGACGGAGTGGGAGAAAGTTTGCATATTATGTGCACTTGCGCATGACCAATAGGCGAAGTATTTGTATTTTAAAAGATTTAGGTCATTTTATTTGCTCACAGTATAATTTATCCTCTAGAGATATACTCGTACTTAACATACTTTTGTGTTTTAGAAAGTTGAAAATTGCTCTAATATTTTGTTCAATATTACAGATACATACTGGTGAGAAACCATTCTCCTGCCACATTTGCGGAGCAAGTTATGCACATCGCGGCAACGTTGGCATACATATACGCTCTGCTCATCAAAATGCTGCATTAAAACCAAAGGAGAAAAATACGTCTAAACAAAAGGCAACCAAAACTAAAAGTACAACAAAGAAAAAAAAATTAAGGAGAACAAATAAAAAGAGCAAATAAGCCTCAAACCTTTTTTTAAATTCTTTTGTTAATTGGTAAAAGTTAACGCTCAGAACTCACGGCGCGGTTTATCCCGCGTCCGCAACGGTTGCCGGCTCGCAGCGCAGCTTCCTGCGGTTTTATTTCAAAACTCACGAGACCGGTGATTTGCACGGTGCCGAAGCCGCCGTGGATGCGACTATCGCCCACAAACTTGGCGGGCGTTTGGTCGCAAGACGTGCGGTTACAAACCGTCCACGTTATGTTGTCTTTTGGTACGTCACGCTGCCATAAGTCACTAGTGCAGGAGGCGTCGAATTTCTGTACCGCCCGCCAGTCTCGTGAAATCGTGTACAATGATTTTAACTATTTTGTATGTAAGTACATTTTAAAAAAAACAGTGATGGTTAAGACTTTTGAATGAAAAATTTGTACGCATTGACATAAGATGTCATGCGACTGCTGTTCACAGAGTACTCTTCTAATGGGTTTTTCAATAAGGACGGGTAGATTTTGGCGGCCCGTGGCAGCCATCTTGTCCCGGTGACATTTGTCAAATCTTCCGTCCATCATTTAGCCACCCATGCCAAATCACCATGGCAAGTTACACGACTGAACAGCGCGTGCAAGTGGTAAAACTTTGTTATCAAAATGAGTGTTCGTTGGTGCAAACATTGTGCATTGCGCCCATGTGGCATCCGCTGTGTGGCAGTGTGGCACGTGGCGCCATCCTGCTGGAACCACATGCCGTCTAGGTCCATATGGTTCAATTTGGGCCATAAGAAATTGGTTATTATCATCGTTCTGTAACGCTCACCGTTGACGGTGACCTCTTCGCCAACGTCGTTTTCAAAAAATTACGCAGTTTGCACTTTTTTGATAACAAAGTTTTACCACTTGCACGCGCTGTTCAGTCGTGTAACTTGCCATGGTGATTTGGCATGGGTGGCTGAATGATGGACGGAAGATTTGACAAATGTCACCGGGACAGGATGGCCGCCACAGGCCGCCAAAATCTACCCGTCCTTAATGAAAAACCCTTTATATGCTGTTTCTCAAAGAAGTGTTTAACGCGATTTTTAACTACTGTATAGTGAAATTTCACTAGTGTGAGTACTGTGAACGTGCCAGCTTTAGTTATCCGACCTGTAATGATAAAATGTAATTCTATTATTTTATGTACATTAATTCATAATTAATAAATCGTTTTTTTATACTCCTCTTGTTTAAATCCTCGCCAATGCTATGCTTTTTCTATCTGTTACGGTTACGTGAGGTGTTTGCCATCTCACTCGTGAGAGTTGTGGAACCACCCAGGTTTCTATCCTGCCCTCCAATTCACTAGCACCTCAGACAGAATCTGCCTATGGCAGTTGTTCCACCAACGGCAAGCAAGCGACTACTAACTTAAGTATCGGCTATTTTCTCGCTCAAGAATCGTACGAAAGATAAATATACATTCCTTGTAAACAAAAGAGATGCAAATAAAGAGTTGGCTGTTCACACGGTTCAGTACCGGTGGTACCTACCAAGCGTTTAGAAGAAATGATTTTAAAAAGCTCATCATTTCTAAAGACCTATCACGCCACCCGGACGTAAGGGTTTGATGAAAAAAAAATTTGAGTTTCAGTAAGTATGGGGAGCCCCCACAATTTATTGTTTTTTTTCTATTTTCGTATGAAAATCTTAATGCGGTTTACAGCATACATCTACTTACCAAGTTTCAACAGTATAGTCCATAAAGTTTCGGTAAAAAGTGGCTGTGACATACGGACGGACAGCCAGACATGACGAATCCATAAGGGTTCCGTTTTTTGCCATTTGGCTACGGAACCCTAAAAAAGAGAAAAGCTGCAGTGTGTATAACCTTGATTAAAAAATTCATGACAAAATAAAATAGGTATCTAACCCCCTTATTGGCAGATTGTGGGAAATAATGCGGAATATTTAGAAATTCATGAGACAATTTTTTATCTTCGGCGCAAAATGCGCTCAAAGCTAACTCATCCCGAGAATGTCTCCATAAAATGAAGAATAGTTTTGACTTTTGGCACATTTTTGTTATGTACGTTAAGCCCGCTCTACACTTAGCCCGCGGATCGCGCGCGAAGGCTGTGAAAGGGCGCGAACGCTAAGTGTGGAGCCGTTTCGCATAAAATAGGAGACGGCTCCACACTTAGCGTTCGCACCCTTTCGCAGCCTTCGCGCGCGATCCGCGGGCTAAGTGTAGAGCGGGCTTTAGTGGCAAATTCGCAACTTTTGAGATGATCAGCCGAATAAATTGTAAAAAAAAAGGAAACTATGGCATGGCAGCATGGTCTTTGACCTTAGCCGGTCGGTTCGCAAGAGAAACAAATGAAAAAAAAACAGAATGACATTTGATTTGAGTATGTACAAAAATGAAAAATTGACAGTTTTGCTCATGCTCAGTGGTTTTGCTACTTAGAGTAGAACACATGGAGATGCCCTAAGTAGGTACAAAACGTGTATACCTAAAGTTGGAACACAAAATGGCGCCACCAATGATAGCGTCCGACCGTAGTGCAACCAATATTGTATATCGATATATTTATCGATACAAGTTTATGTGTCGATCATAAATGCACATATTTTGTTAGAAACTTAGAGTAGAACATATGGAGATGCCCTATTGATCTATACAAAAAATTGCTTATATGAATATACATCGAATCGACACTTGCCTTACAAATATATACTTATCTCTTTTCATCTAAGTGATTGTTGCGTATGAAAAAAGAGACAGATATCTTTGCATTGTACCCATTTTGGCAACACTTTTTAGTGACGTCACACAGTTTTTGACGCGTGCCGGTTTCGCCATATTGTGTTCCAGCTAGTGATGTGGCACAATATTTTTATGTATCGATACGTTTTAGATAGTTATATTCTGCAATGGTATATTTCTGCAGATTTCCTGTAAGTGAAACATTAAAGAAGAAATAGATAGAGTTAATAGGTGGGGAAAATATAAATCCGCGACATAAAATAAGGCACGTTTGCTCGCTACACTTCAACTAAAACTGGTTTTACAGAACTCTCGACATAACAAGATTACGTGATGGTAGTATGAAATGTAGTACAGAATCTTCACTTTATCTTCTGTATAGGATTTTTGGAAAAATGTAATAGGTATATTTACCATGTGAAGTTGAACTTTCCATAATAATATATATAACTAACCTATTGTTATATTATGGCACTGCATCATCATTATTTTGTGATAGGAAAATAAGAAACTATTTATAGATTTCTAACAAAATATGTGCATTTATGATCGACACGTACACTTGTATCGATAAATATATCGATATACAATATTGGTTGCACTACGGTCGGACGCTATCATTGGTGGCGCCATTTTGTGTTCCAACTTTAGGTATACACGTTTTGTACCTACTTAGGGCATCTCCATGTGTTCTACTCTAAGGTTAGAAATCTATAAATAGTTTCTTATTTTCCTATCACAAAATAATGATGATGCAGTGCCTTAATATAACAATAGGTTAGTTATATATATTATTATGGAAATTTCAACTTCACATGGTTAATAAACCTATTACATTTTTCCAAAAATCCTAAACAGAAGATAAAGTGAAGATACTGTACTGTTTCATACTACCATCACGTAATCTTGTTATGTCGAGAGTTCTGTAAAACCAGTTTTCGTTGAAGTGTAGCGAGCAAACGTGCCTTATTTTATGTCGCGGATTTATATTTTCCCCACCTTTTAACTCTATCTATTTCTTCTTTAATGTTTCACTTACAGGAAATCTGCAGAAATATACCATTGCAGAATATAACTATCTAAAACGTATCGATACATAAAAATATTGTGCCACATCACTAGCTGGAACACAATATGGCGAAACCGGCACGCGTCAAAAACTGTGTGACGTCACTAAAAAGTGTTGCCAAAATGGGTACAATGCAAAGATATCTGTCTCTTTTTTCATACGCAACAACCACTTAGATGAAAAGAGATAAGTATATATTTGTAAGGCAAGTGTCGATTCGATGTATATTCATATAAGCAATTTTTTGTATAGATCAATAGGGCATCTCCATATGTTCTACTCTAAGTTTTGCTAGCTTTGCTTTTGACTTGTTTACATTTGGTTTTTTTCGCTTTTTCGCAAAAACCTAATTAATCAAATAAAATTTATCTTGAATTTTGAAATATTACAATACGATAAATACAATGAATGTTGCTTGGAGTGAAATGTGCCGGGCTTGCCTAGTCCCAAGGGAGACTTTTGCGTACATCATAAATGAAAATGTATCCGCAGAAATATATTGTTTCTGTACGTCTATTGAGGTAAATTATATTTAAAACGCTAAAATGGAGCATGAACTATTTCCCAAGAACCAAGTAGAACCACTCTTTTTGTATCTTTAAATAAATATTTGTATTTTCTTTAGGTACTCCAAGACGATCTCCCAAAAGCACTATGCAATTCTTGTTATGAGCTTCTAGTGAAATACACTGAATTCAAAAAGACATGCATACAATCTCAAAACACGTTGCTCGGTTTGAGATTAAATGTCAACCATGACGTCGATATTTTGGCCCCACAATCAGATATATTTGGGACCTTGGATGATCAAGACCAGTTGCTCAAAGTAAAATCAGAGGAAATAAGTAAAAGTTTTACTGATGATTATGGCAGTCCCGTCAAGACAGAGGATAATGTAATAGTCAAAACAGAGAACATATCTGATCACAGTAATGATGGTATGTAATATGGTACAGATGCTTCCACTTGAAGATGATGTTTTAAGAATGTCCAATGTGCAAACTACCTCAAGTGAATTCTGTTTCTGTAAGAGTCTGGCATTGTTCTGGCAATATAAATAATGTAGCCAGTAAGTCTACAGTATGAAAGCGTGTCAGTGCAGCTTACTGGTTCAATTACCAGTATAAAGGGATAACCAGTGTCATAAAACTAACTTCAGGTGGCTACCAAATTGTCTAAGGATAGGGATAAGCCAAATTAAGCTAAAACTAAGCTAAGCTTAACTGGGAAAAAGTATGTGTCCACTGAAAAATAAGCTAAAACTATGTTAGTGTTGGCCAGTTTGTGCTAGAATGTCGAGCGATAGGTAGCAGAGGAGGTGAGGCAAGGGAGTGAGTAGTAACAGATCAGATACACAACTAAGTTAGTTTGACTTAGCTGGGCTATTTTATGTAGCTTAGCTGGCATAGTTTGTGGTAAACGCACATGTATTAAAAACTAACTCGACTATGCGAGCTAAGCTAAACTAACTTGGGTTAGGTGCCGGTGGACGATAGGCTTTATGCTACATCTATTTAGACATAATTAAATATTTTGGCATTGTTTTCTTTTTCCTATGTAAATTGATTAAGTGAAAGTACAATTTACCAATTATTATCAGTTCCAGATTTTTTTGAAGAAGTAGTTATGTGTGAAGGTACTCATACAAATAACAGGAAACTAAAAAAAAGGTATGTAATTACACATGCTGATAAACAAATCTCTTAGGGCTCTTTCAAATTAGATGTTTTACCGCAGCCATCCGACGCAAAACTTCTATTTTGAAAGAGCCCATATAAAAATGTTGAAATGAATCTCTGATGACCTTTTGTTTTTTTTTTCTTTTATATCTAAATTTACCTCATGCTTACTTTAATAAAAAGGGATTTCTATTTTCATGGTCAATTATCTTTTCATTTTAAGGAGATCCAAAAAATTAGGAAAGCTTAAGTTAGAACGAAAAATTAAGTTAAATGAACCAAAGAAACATTTTAGCTTCGCATGTGACATTTGCAATAAGAAGTTTAATTACCGTGAAAGATTTGAGGCACACAAACTTGAACATGAAGGAAAAGAAGTAAGTCTTGTAGAAAATAATAACATTTAACTAGAAAATAATAACTTTTTTAGCACAGTTTAACAAACCATATTTTTGTAATACTGTGCTTTTTGTGTCTATTGCTACATTCCCTCATAAAATCATAACCAAATAAAGGTGTACTACTGTAGAGGATATATCTGCAGCAGTTAATAGTTATCTGTTAATTCCTTTTATGTAGTTCCACTTCTACTAAAAAAGTGCAATTGTTGAAACAATGCCTTTATTTACAATGTCTCTAACAATTATTATTATTGGCTTTACACAATATACACATCAAATGGCTAATCTACAAGTTGTTGTGTGTGCTTTAAAATATTATAGACTTAACTAATACTGCTCTTTTATTTGGTCAGGAATGCAAATGTGATACCTCTGGTGTTGCAAATGTCTTTGGCCGACTGTTCCCTCCTTTTTAACTTTAATAGCATTGTTTTAATGGATATATTATGTTATTTTAGGTAATAATTCATTGCTTACCTTGTAACAAAACCTTCATGACATGGAGCGGGCTACGGCGACACAAAGAAAGTGAGCACACATTAGTCTGTTTAGAAAAACTTAAGTGTGATGTGTGTGGTAAAATATGCAAAAGCCGGCAGACTCTTAAAATGCATAAAAAGACTCACGGAGAGAGGAAGATGTATGTGTGTGATGTTTGCGGAAAGGGATGTACCACTAAGTTTATCTTGAAGGTGAGAAATGTAGGAGATATTTTAGTTATAAACACAGGTTATAAATGTCAGTATTTATATAAACTGAATTTAACAAAATTAAATAGGTATCTTTTTTATTATAAATGACATTCTTATTTTTCTAGGCTCATCTCGAAACGCACAAGGAAAACAGGGAAAGGTTATTCACGTGTGAGCACTGCGGTAAAAAGTTCTACACGAACACAATACTCCTCTCCCACGTGTCCCGGCGCCACACAGGCCGCCGCTTCATCTGCCAAATATGCAGCTACCCGTTCACTGACAAGTACAACTTGGCGAAGCATCTGCTCATTCATGACGGGAAAAAGCTTTACAAGTGTGAGATATGCAATAAGTCATACGGCAAGCAGTGCTCGCTGGTAGAGCATAAGAGGATCCACTCAGGGGAAAGACCCTATATGTGTAGCTACTGTCCAAAGAGTTTCCTGTCTAAGAGAAGGTTAGATGATCATCACAGAGTCCACACGGGTGAAAGACCACATAAGTGTACAGTTTGCAATCAAGGCTTTACTCAGAGAGGTACATTGAAGAGACACATGAAAGTGCACGATAGAACTATGCCTGTATTGAACTGACTGACAGACTGAATATTTAGGGACAGTACTCAAGCTAGAAGTCACTATGATGTTATATAATTTTTAGAATAGTAACAACAGCTTCACATCAAATACACTAATGTATCTTTTTAAGTATGTTGTACCTGTTATTTGAGATCTCATATATATTCAAATATTTATAAATTACGATGTTATATAAAATCAATATTTTTGCCAATTTTTTTTTACACACATTACCTTTTTGTGAATTAGTGTTAAAACCTTCTATTAATTTGTTTAAGTAATAATTAATTAATCAATTAATTTGTTTTAAGTAATTTTATAATAAAACACTTTATAAAATTATGTATTTTAATTGCATGACATTTAAACAAAAACTTATTGACTATATCAACATGGCTAAAAGCCGTTTCTTATCTTTATCACAGAGTTTAATAAAATAACTAAAACATATTTTGAAGAATTTCCATTCAAAACGAACTGTACCTATTGCGTAAGTTTTTACCTTGATGTTTTGAAACATTCGAACTGAAAAAATAAGTAAGTATACATTCCTTGTTTATTTCTTAAGCCAGTTTTGAACATACCCTCGTTGTTTATACTTATCATCATGCATTTAGATTATTATTAACATTAGCTTCAAATCAAGGAAGATCCAACTAATTTCTTATTCTACCATAGTGACTATTTACATCTATTTAGACCCATCTAATTAGTGGAATTGACGATAATCTTACTAATTTTATAAATAACTACTATATATAAGAAAAGACTCAACGTTTAATATATTAGCAAATTTAAAATAATTAGTATTCTTGCTTCTAATAACAGTAGTAGTGACAATATATTATGTGCAAAAATAGCCCACTTCCAAAAATTCTTATAGTTTCTTTATATCTATTATATTTATTTAGCAGTGTGTAGTGAATTTCGATTTTCATTTATTTAAAACAATAACTCCAGGCCTAAGTAGCCTTAATTCAGACAACCAAAAATTCTATGCCACTTGCATTGTGACAACGATTTGTTCCGCAGCACAGAGTACTCTTAATTCACCTCCTTTGAAGTCAGTTATATACTATTTCTTCAAATAAAGTTGGCAACGCAACGAAGGCGGAACGGTGTAATGGGGTATAACATAAAAATATTTGGAAAATGTCGTAGCGTCGAACACTGGCGGCAAATTTCACAATAAATAATACAAATATTTGAACCATTCAGTACTTTACTATCGCAACTACAAATTCGGACAGATTAAAAAGGAAATTTTTCATTACTTATTCTGTGACGAATTCGGGGAATCCCCTTTCTTTAAGTTATATTTTGTGGTGATTGGCAACACCTATACGGACTTGCGGGGATTCCCAGTGTTTTGTTTTGTTCTTGGATTGTTTATGATGACTAAAAATCACCGAGATTAACTTATATATAAAATTGAAATACCTAAATAAGCCGGCGGCATCTTCCGCCAATGGCCAACGTCCAACGCTACGCCACTCCTCCTAGCCATGACTGGAGCTCAACGCTTAGTGCGTTCAGAAACTCGACACAATCTAATATAGTGCGACAAACTTATCTGTTCCGGTGGCCAAACTTGGAACTACGTGACGTTATCAATTTTAAGAACTGCGACAGGATAGTGTTGCCAGTTATTGTTGTTACAAATAAGCCATTAATTTTATTTGGTTAATCTAGTGCATTGTTAATATAAAGAAACGAAATTTAACAGTAAAAAAAAGTGTTGACAAAAACGTAGAATAATAATTGAAACACATTTTTTTTTGATGAATTACATTTCTCAATATTGGTAATTAACTTTAGCTTAACCAAATAAAATTGGCTTATTTGTAACAATAATAACACTATCCTGTAGCAGTTTTTAAAATTGGCAAAGTCATGTAGTTCCAATTTTAACCACTGGAACAGGTAAGTTTGTCACTACATAGACGAGGCCTAACTCAGTTAGGCCTTGTCTATATAGAGCTAACTGGGCATGTTATCAGCGGCGGGCGGCGGTCAGCACTTGTCGGCGGCGAGCGCGTAGGCGGCCTCCACGTTCCAGGCGGGGAAGCCTGCGCCCGCGTCCAGCGCCGGCGCGCGTAACCGCTGCTCGTTCTTGTGACCCTGCAAACAAGTTTCTATTATAAACTAGCCTTCCGACCGCGGTTTCACCCGCGCGTAATTTCTTTTTTCAAATATCCCCCTCTTCTCCCCACATTTCCGGGATCAAAAGTGAATTATTCAAATCGGTTCAGTAGTTTCAGAGCCTATTCAATTCAAAAAAACAAACATTTAAACAATCAAATCTTTCCTCTTTATAATATTAGTATAGATAAAAAAAAACCGAACACTTTTCACACAGCGCTATCTAGCCCCAAACTAAGCATTAGCTTGTGCTATAAAAGCTAGACAATATTACTTAAAAATGATACGGACATTTAAGGGATGAGTGGGAGGGAAAGCGCCATCTCTACTCAATGTGGGACAAGCCTTTTCAAGATAAGGGCAGGAAAATGACGAAAGCAAATAGCTGAGAAGTGTTACCTTCATATGTCTGTTGAGTGCGCATTTCTGTATGAAGGCCTGCGAGCAGATCTGGCACTTGTGCGGCTTCTCGCCCGTGTGGATCATGCGGTGGTTGCGCAGGTCCTTGAACGCGCGGAAACGCTTCGGACAGATATCACACGCGTACGGACGCTCACCTGGACACAGAAAGTTATTGCCAGACTAAATATTCTGCTGCGAACCAAACAATATCGTCCGGCTCGAACGACCAAATTTGGCCAATTGGTCCTTTGAGTCTGATAAAAATAATATGCCTAAAGCTAGTTCAACTGAGTTATAAACGTGTCGTACAGTCAGCGTCATAATGATCTGAGCGTTCAAAATCACCAAAAATATCTGTTGACAAAAATCAACCTTAAGACGTAAAGGTGCATTTTTTTTTCAATGAGCATGCTGTGCGGGAGTAACCGAATGCGGCAATTTTCAAACAATTAAATTTCAGTGATAAGAAAGTTTTACCAGTATGCGTTCTTGAGTGCACAATCTGGAAGCTTTTGCACTTGAACCGCTTATCGCAGTACTCGCAGGAATACGGTTTGTCTGATGAGTGTGACTTCATGTGTTTGTACAGGTCACTCTGAAAAATAATGAATATATTTTTATGTTATTTAAATCTGTAATATTTATCTGTTGTCTGGCACCCATATAGCACAAGTTGCTTAGTTAGGGGGCTAGATAGCGCTGTGTGAATAATGGCTAAGGATATTTTTTTTTATTTAATGTATAGCAAAAGAGATGACAACTTACAGCCTAACAAGGAAAATAAAAAAACCTGCTCTGGAGGCGCCACATTAGCTATGGTTATAGTAACACTTGGTTCCTATGGTTGTACTCACAAATAACTCGCAATATCCAATAGTAACAAGGCAAGGTTGGCAATTGACATCACACTTTAACAGACAGCATTATTGAATGACATCTTATTGTTTTTTTTTTTTCAAATTTTATTTTATTTTATTTGATAGTTGCCACTTGAAGAAATTAGTTCCAATATTTTTTCCTCAATATGGTGGTTTTTTATTTTATTGGTCGGGCTATAATATTTTAATTATTATATCACTAAAGTTCCTCACCTTAACATAGAAGCGCATATCGCAGAGAGTGCAAGCGATGTTTTTGATCCCAGTGTGGCGGATAAGGTGGATCTTCAGGTTGCCGGCCTGCGCGAACTTCTTGCCGCACTGAACGCATTTGAAGTTCTTTTCGTTTACATGCGTCTCTAAGTGCCTCTGAAAGCATATCAGAAGGTACGTTAAATAGCATAGTACGTTACAGGTCCCGGAAAACATCTTGAAATCGGAATTTCGAGATGCGCGCGCAGGCGACGGGAGATTCGCGCGCGCTATTGATCATTCGCAAGTGCATATGCGCGAAAATTCCCCCACTACGTCGATCGATGGTCAAGAAGTTTGCCGGTACCTATATCATACACACTCAGATATTTGTT
The DNA here is from genome assembly GCA_949319885.1 of Mecyna flavalis. NCBI lineage: Eukaryota > Metazoa > Arthropoda > Insecta > Lepidoptera > Crambidae > Mecyna > Mecyna flavalis. Next base: position 19,174,626 of record OX439426.1, read on the forward strand.
TGAGTGTGCGTGGTGCGACTCATACAAAAGTTACGGCGAGATATCCCCACCATATTGTTTAAAATCAAACAGCCAAGTAGTCCAAGTACCCAATTTGCATGACAGAATAAGGTACAAAATTATAAGTTTAGTACTAAATGTCAATCCTATCCACCACGACACAACATCATCGTGAATCTTTTTTAAATAAAATTCGAGTCTATGACAGCTCGTTGTGTGAATGTGGCACAGACGAGGGAACTCCTGACCATATCTTCTTCAATTGTCCAAAATTCCCTATATCCCTCTATGATATTCTCCCGTCTACAATCCCCCGCCCCATTAACTTTACTTTTCTGTTGACCCTATCTTCTTCCAAATATATAAAATATTTATGTAAGTATATAACTATTTATAATATTAAATTATAATAATTATTTATGTATTGTTTAATTATTATATTTTTTTTTGTTGTGTAAGTTTTACCCTAAAATGAAAATTTTCTTTTATTTTTAGAATCAATTTTAAGTTTATACGTGTCTCTCTAAACACTCGACACTGGCGGAATCACTGCGCAGCAAACAAGCGCGGGATAGAGTCCATATTTAAAAAAAAAAAAAAAAAAAAACATCGTGAATTTGACAATAGCTCGAACACGTTTAAGCTTAGATGTTGTTTGTTTCGTAGTAGCCGTCATGTAGGCTGAAAGTAAGTGAGTCAGAGCCTGGCCGCTATCCTAATACTGCCCGATAAGGGGACTTTTGGCTACTGCCTCCATGGTACAGTTGCAGAGGTTAGAGCGATGGACTCTAAAACTCGGAGATTGTGGGTACCAAACCAGCTTACTTTGTGTAATTATTTCTAGTTTGTATAGGAAATTGAAGGCTTGAATCACCGGATTGTCTGAAAAGAATGATGATTCTGTGCTTTGGAAGGCAGTGTAAGTCATTGGTCCCGAACAAGGTCCAAATAGGTCTGGTTTCCCTTGTAAGGTTATGGAGGGCAGATGGCAATCGATCCACTGTAATAACCACGCTTGTCAAATCTAGGATCATAGTCGAAGCGGACCCTGGGCTCCATGGATGCAACGGGGAAATTAAATGATGATGATCCAAGGTTTGTAACAGATGGATCAGTGCAGATGAACACACCTTCAAGTTATACAGCTGCACAAAGTTGGCGTCGCAGAGATGGCAGGCGTGCTGTTTGACGCCGGCGTGGATCAGTTCGTGGTTCTTGAGCACGTTGAGGTACAGGAACCGCTTGCCGCACGAACGGCACTGGTAGCGGCGGTCGCCGGTGTGCCGCCTCATGTGACTTTGCAAGTTTTTCAGCGTCGAGAATGTTTTTTCGCAGTGCTCGCATTTTATGTCTGGCTGGAATGGATTTTCGGATGCGCTGTAGTCCAAATTCAAATGTTTTATAGCATAGAAGCATTAAACGGCACGGCCTATTCGGAAAATTAAAAAAAAAAAAATTATGAAATCTTTTTTTTTATATTTGCTCATTGAGACCAAGTGTTATTGACAACTATAATTTGTTTTTTTGCAAATCAAAAGTTGATACTGGTTTGCGAACGCGACACTGCGAACCTATCAGAATTTGGTCCATCAAGCCAGATTGCGCACTAGTTGCCTTTAATATTTAATTATTCGTTTTAATATTAAATAATGCTTCGTCCATGATCACAAATTAGGTGTTACGAGTTTTAGTGTGAAGACCTACTTGCAACCATGCCGAAAGTCTTTCTCTGACAGAAAACTTTAAGATTGTTGATATGAAGTTCTTAAGACTATGAGTATAATTGCACTAATCGCTTTTAGTCTTAAAATAAATAAAATTGATTTATTCATCTTGATGAAGTGTAGTGGTGGATGGAATTGCCATATTAAAATTATACTGTCTTAAAATAAATCTCACTAGTACTACTGGATTAGGTACAGTCAAAAGCACATCAGACGTAACACTTTGGACTTTGTACCGCTCTTATGTCGAGGGCATAAGTGCTATTATCGAACTGCAAGTGTTTACCCTGATGTGCTGTTGACCATACCTCAATAAAATAAGTTTTTAATTAACTGTCTACCTACCTTTTTACCAAAGTGGCTTCTCATATGAGCTTCAAAGTTTTCATATTTTTGGAATGACTTTTCACATTTTGCACATTTCATTCTTTTTGTTTGTCTGGCGGGACGCCCAACATATTTCCTCCTTTGCACTTTCCTGAAACAACACAGAGTAGTAATTTTACTAAGATATTTCTAATCTATTCAGTGGGTAAATAATTTAATGCTGATAGTACAAAACTGTTCTAACTAACACAATATAGTCTATATTTACATAATAAAATTATGATGATTATTAAATATACCTTGGCAGTTCCTCAACAGCATCCTCATCACTACTGCTGCTATCACTGGAAATTTCTTCCTCTCCATTATTTGATTTTTCTTCTGTTTCTTCAGTAATTTGCGTCTCTTGTTTCACCTGCAAAATAGTACAACAGCTATGTAAATAATCTAATCATAAATAGCTTTATCCCATATTTTATTTAAGTCATTAATATTACAATCAACTAGAACTAAACAATAGAAAAAAGGATAATTTTAAATTTAGTGTCTGTATAATATGTTCACAGGTCTGTATAATGGCATCAGTACTTATTATACACAATAAATGGTTCTTATCAGCATTGGAAATTCTGATTGCTGCACTTTTTTTCTTATTAATATAAAATAGCATGGCAGTTTGGTTTATTTATATTTGTTTCATGTTCAGGCACAAATATTCAAAGTGCAATCTTGTAACAAATCTTGGTACCTTGAGTAGCTTTGTGACTTGTTGTTTCAATATTGTATTAGACCTTATAGCCACTTCTTTGAAGAAGAACAATTTGTTCAGGGTCTCCAAACATTTCTGACAAATCTGCTTTGGTAACTCATCTGTCTTAGAAACCTGAAATTAATATGATATTGATTATTCAAACGATATTAAATAATGATCTTAATGCAGTATATGGTTTATTTTAGAATAATTATTTAATAGCACTTGAATAAGATCCACATAATACCAACCTGTCAACAGTGGAGTATAAAATAATATGTAAATACAAATAGTAATTTAATAAAGAGCCCAAATTCTTATTTTTTACTTCAGTTTGCATCCAATGTTATGTATTATTTATTGAATAAAATATAAATGTGAACTATCAATACTAATAACTACCTAATATTATGCTTACCTACATACTTATAAGTACTTTATTTTTATTAAAAACGAGTACGCTCTCCACAAAAGAAAATTAAATAAAGCAAGAAGTACCTAATCCTCACCTAAAATTATTTTGCATTTTACTCAGATTCAGAGGCAATTTTATTTGCACAAATATTTTGAAAATTGTATAATAAATAATAAATGATAATTGTTACCTCGACTGATGTGCAGTATTTGTACATTTCTGGTGTACAAACTAAAAACAAATCTTTAAATGGGCCCGAGTCGGAGAGACATGCCCGACAAATTTTAGTGAAATCAACAGTATCTTCCATAATGTCAATACTTCTAATAATTCCCTAGATCTGCAAATAAGTATATTTTCACGTTTTCTATTATTATTATGCGTCAAAGAATGTATAATTAAAATAAAATCATAAAAATACCAGAACTTGATCCTTCATTGTATGTTTTTGACAGCTTTTGTTTGACAATTTTGACATGCATGATTGACATTTGACAACGTTCGTTACGACCAATGAATTTTATGTTTACGGTATGCTATGTATGACATCAGTGCCATTTTCAACCAATCACAGGCCAGAAATCACAATATTCTAAAAATTTTATTGGTTTACTTGGCGTTAATCGACAGTCGACTCCACGACAGTGTTGCCAGCGAGGTCTTGTCAAAAGTAACCTGAGATGTACTAAAAAGTAACCCCTTTGTAGAAAAAGTAACCATTTACAGGTGACCAAAAAAAAAACAGAATTATACAGGGTGGAATTTTGTAATGCCACCTGAAGGGGAAGTACTCATAATACTGAAGATAGAAAGTTTTACTCAAAGAAAACATTCCTTTATTTTTGAAAAGAAAAAAACCTGCATTCAAAGATTTTTTAAAATTTGCTTGCCGCAACTTTGTAAATACCACCTGAAAGGGAAGTACTCTTAATACTGTAGATAGAAAATTTTACTCAAAGAAAACATTCCTTTGTTTTTGAAAAGAAAGATAACTGCATTCAAAGATTTTTAAAAATTCGCTTGCCGCTCCCGGTAATCGAACCGACTAAAATCTGTAGAAGTTGCACCTTGTAATTTTATTGCATCGATCGTTAGGGACAATTATAAGGATAAAATCTCTTCAACAAAGTTTATAAATAAAATGAAAGGAAAAGAATGAAAAAAGTGCTTTAACGTGACCCATTGAATCAATAATTTAGGATATCATTGTTTTCCTTTCATTTAATTTATGAAGTTTGTTAGAGAGATTTCATCCTTATTATTGACCCTAACGATCGATGCAATAAAAGTACAGGGTGCAACTTTTACAGATTTTAGTCGGTTCGATTACCGGGTGCAGCAAGCGAATTTTAAAAAATCTTTGAATGCAGTTTTCTTTCTTTTAAAAAATAAAGGAATGTTTTCTTTAAGTAAAATTTTCTATCTACAGTATTAAGAGTACTTCCCTTTCAGGTGGCATTACAAAATTCCACCCTGTATACATGGATTCATAGTATTTAGGATTATTATGTAATGATTAGATTAGGTAAACACTGAAGCCACAGATATTGGAGTAAGTGAGGTGGCAACAATGTGACAACACGAGTCACGAACATCGACCGAGAGGATACGAACATCGAACATTACGAACGAATCCCGGAACTGTTTAAAAAAAAGGAATTTTATTTTTACATTGTTTAGGAAAAAAGTTAAGTAAAGCCTATTAGTATCCCACTGCAGGGCAAAGGCCTCCATCCTTAAAATCAAGTTATAATAAGTTACAATTATATTGGTGATCACAAACCCGAGCTGTGTCCAAAAAAAACCGACACCAAGTTAGCTCGACCTGAGAATTGAACCCAGTACCCCGAGATCTCGGCCCGATACCTAAACCACTAGACCATGGGGCGTTCGAGGAGGAGGCGCAGGAGATAAACGAGTAATATCGAGAGTTTTGTGTTTCACTATATTTAGGTACTTATATTTTCATCGCCTGGATGGTCTAGTGGTTAAAGTTAGGGGTCCTGGGTTCAATTTCCGTGTAAGGCAAAATAATTACCCTAGTATTTTCAAGGCTATATTTTTTGCTAAGTACTTTATAAGGATATATGCAAATTAAAAAACCTAATAACTTAACATAGGACATAAAAAATCATGCTTAATCCCTATTGGTAATCTAGTGTAGGTATGTATAAATCTTATTTTATAAGTACTTATCAATGATTGTTTCAAAACACAAAATCGTCTTTGAGAAAGTTCAACGATACGTAAGAATTCAATGTAGTAAAAGCTGATCTGAATATATTATAAGTAGCAGCTCTTCACCTCTATGAAACTCCACAGAACTTGTTTGTAAAACCCGTTAAAGCGTCCAAGCATCCAAGTAAACCAACCCAACGGTACCTTCGTACAAGATTGGCAATGTTATTGATTGATATTATTGACTTCCGCCAATTTACTTTTCTTCCAGTTAGTCTTGTGTTAGTACCTACTTTGTTCGCCATTTACTGTAGCTATAGCTGTGGTTTCCCAGTTGTTGACATCATTTTAGGTTATACTATGGGTTATACGCATTTAATATTAGCATTTATCGTTCTATTTACACTGAGATTTCACTTGTTGAAGTGACATAATTAAATAACACTTAGAAATAAGGTGTAACATGTGTGCGTTTATCTATAAAACGATAAAGTTTACAACAGTTTTCTGATAAACAATGGTGAGTTGAGTGGAGCTCGTTTTAGATTAGTCAAGCGCTGTGAATTTGTGAAGCGCTATTAAACGCACACATGCATCATCGTTTACGTTGATAAGAACCGTTCAGTCATCAGTTTGTTGTGCATCGCGTCGACGCGTTTGTGTACATACATCACTTGGTTTTAATTTTCCGCGCTAAAATGGCTGATAACGTTGAAAAGGACGCTGTTCCAGTGGCTGAAATACCAAAAGACAAACGAGTTCACCGATTGAGTGAAATTTTTCAAGAGGAATTCGGTAATAAACCTTTATTCTTTGTCAAAGTCCCAGGCCGGGTGAATATTATTGGAGAGCATATTGATTATTGTGGCTACCCAGTGTTGCCTTTAGCATTGGAGCAAGATATTTTGATTGCGGGTAGAACTATTGATGAATTGGAGTTGCATATAAGGAATTCGAATAAAAAATATTCCAAATATAATACAAAATTAAATAAATCGCAAGAAATTGATATAACTCCGAATGAAGAAGGTAAACCATATTGGTATAACTATGTGCTATGTGGCATTAAAGGGGCTTTGGAATATTTGAACGATGAAGTTATAAATGGCTTGCAGTTGTGCATCGACGGGAACATACCCCCAGCATCAGGCTTGTCTAGCTCATCGGCTCTAGTCAGTGCCGCATGTCTCGCCTTTCTTTATGCTCAAAATTCAACTCCTAGCAAGACTGAGATTGCTTCATTATGCGCGAAGAGCGAACGCTATATCGGTACCCAAGGAGGAGGAATGGACCAAGCTATAGCGTTCCTTGCTGAAAAGTACTGTGCCCAGTACATTACTTTTGATCCGCTTCAAGCTAGACCAGTGGCTCTCCCTGAAGACGCCGTTTTTGTCGTTGCTCATAGTCTTGCAGAAGCCAATAAAGCAGCTACGAACGATTTCAATCGACGTGTCATAGAATGTAGATTGGCTGCTAAAATCCTGGCTGTATCCAATGGCGTATCATTGGACAAAAAAATTATTACACTGAGTCAGGTTCAAGCAATGTTACAGAAAAGTTTAGAAGACATGATAACGCTGGTTGATGGTTTGTTGAATAAGAATATGTATACGAAAGACGAAGTCTGTGATTTGTTAAACGTCACGGATGTAGAACTTGATGATGTATACTTAACACCAAACACGAAACACTTGAAACAGTTTAAACTTAGACAGAGAGCTCTTCACGTTTACGAGGAAGCAAAGCGAGTAGAAAACTTCCGTAAAAATTGCGAGGAGAACTCTGATAATGGGACAAACGGGACATATTTGTCAGGAAACGGAACACGTGATAAAGGATCGAATGGTTGGACGAAACACACCAACGGAAATGGTAAAATGTGTGATGCGTTGAGTGTTCTGGGCGCTCTGATGTCCGAAAGCCACGAGAGTTTAAAGACACTGTACGAATGTTCACACGCTAATTTAGACCGTCTGGTTGACATATCGAAAGAAATGAATATTCATTCGCGGTTGACTGGGGCTGGTTGGGGAGGATGTATCGTGGCATTATGTCCGAAGGAATTAGTTGAGGAGTATATTGAAACATTGGTTGATAAGTTTTATGTTCAACATTGTAATTTAGATAAGAGCACTGCACACTCTTATGTATTTGCAACTACTCCGAATCACGGTGCAGTGATATATAAATGTTGAAATACCTACATTATAACTACATATATGGTTTTGTGATAACAGATTAAATTTATTTTTAATGTAATACCTACCAAACTATTTTTAGATAATTTATTGTTGTAGTTCTTGTTATTAAAAAGCAATATAATCGTAACATCGATGTAATTACTTTAGTTCTTCGAGCACACACAATGCTCGACGCTTTAGTCATATACCTCGAAAGTATTTTATGTGCATTTATATAACTTCGTGGGCCAGAAATAAATAAAGATAAGCTAATAGTAGTAATTTTATTTTCACTTGGTATAATTAAGTTAATTTTGGAATGTTTCATTTTATTTTTTATTAAGGTTTTATATTTATAATAATAACTATCTGACGGGGAGAACTTCGTATCACTTAATCACCTCTTAATATAAACCATATTAATTTTAAACCCCATTTTTTTATACATCTTCCTTCACCTTCCCTGGACTTACATGAATATTTCAAGACTAAATTAGTCAAATCGGTTCAGCTGGTTTCAAGTTTTAGCGAGAAATAATTTTTATTTATATATGTAGATGTTTGCGACGCAGATGATTTACTATAATTATAATCGTGCATATTTTCTGTTAATTAAACTTTTGATTTTTTTTAATAACTTATAACAAAAGTTTGAAAAAAAATTAAAGAAGCATTGCATGTGGGCAGCTTGGTTAGCCCCTCGAAACGGTTACAGGTTACATACTTTTTGCATAATTATCTTACATAGAAACAGACCGATCACCGATGTGGTTCCGGCGGCAGTATTCATGTGGGAGTCAGTAAATTAGAAATCAGAGACTCAAAGATCGGACAAGCATATTCTAGCCTAGCAGCACATTGAGCGACGATTCCTGGTGTGGTGAGGGAAGTTCCTCAATGGATTAAGTTAAGCCGCAGTGGCCGCTTACCAATAAGTGGGCTGCATGTCTGTCGTCCAACTGATGTAGAAAAAAAAAGCCATGTTAGTAGGGTGCACAAAATGTTTGAACCGCGGCGCGGGGATCGAACCCGAGATTTCTGTTAGAAGTCTTATCCATTACACCTATCATAATCGGTCGTCTTTATAAGTTTATGTCAATATGACGACAATACAGTGTGGTGGTTCCAGGTGGAACTTATTATTGTTTGTTTTTTTATTATTGTTTTATATTAAATATATTTTTTTTAAATTTTATAATTTTGCATTCACAAAATCCTGTTATAAGTGAACCAGAAAAGTAAGACGATGCTCAGAACAATAACTAAAAGTTACAAAACTAAAAGTTACTAAACTACAAGTAACAATAACTTTTATACTTTATTAAATCTTAGATGATCTCTGCGACAGGTGTCGCAGTGACATTTCTAGAGGCGTAGTCTTACCATAAACGAATGTTAAAACTTCGATTCGTAAGTAATCGATTCTTCTATCGATCTACTCTGAACGATTTTGGACCTCTAATAAAAGCGATTTTAAACAAAGGACACATTTTGCATGCTCTATGACTATGCGAAAACATTAAGGTGATAAAGATTTGTGTTTGTCCTGTGTCTGGATGTTAAATGTAATTAAGTACCAATTTGTGGTAACTTCGTTATTTTTGATACTCGTACGTAACACATGTCATGCTCATGTGCTCTTTTACACTAACTTTGAGATCAGCTCAATGTATGTGATACAGTTTAGGTGTTTGTCGGAGATACTGAAATTATTATTTTCGCATTTCGGATTTCGATCACATTCAAAATTGTTTTATCCAAACCGACTTACTTCGAATCAAATCAATTGATTTTTTATTATAAAATTGTATGTTTAAAGAGATAAACAAAATGAAAATTTTCCGATTTTTTAAAATATCATAATCAATTATTAAGTGTTAGTGAATGATAATAGCAATGAACATCTCTAAGTGGGCGGGAACCCACAATCATGAACGTTATTTCTCGTCATACATTTGTCAGTCAAAAATTGTAAAATTTAACAGCTGTCAAATCAATGACAGCTGTCGCAGAGATCATCTAAGATATAATAAAGTATAGTTATTGTTTTGAGAGACGATGATTATTATCTATTTTAACGGATGTGCGTTACTCTAGCGGAAAGTTTAAAATTTTAACACGTCTATAGATGAAACCATATAGAATAATTTGTGCATTTTAAGCTGTAAATGTGCAGCTAATATAAAATTTGTGCCTAGTGGGGTTTCTGAGATATTAATGAAAATACGATTCCGCCAGCGTAACGCTTTAAAACGTTATCCTGGCGGAACGATTTTTACCTATTGGTCCTAGGGCAATTTTAAATAGCTTAAAAGATAGCTTAAATTTGTGCCCTAAAATAGCCAAGCAGCGGCATTTGTGCCCCCCGTAGTTTTTGAGTAATTGCAAATGCCGCTGCAGTAACGTTTGGCTTATTTTGCATATCTTCAGAACGGCTGGACGTACAGAAATGATTTTTTGTGAGAAGATGTCTTGTAATTTGTGCAAATTTGTGCATTCATAGTTATTCCAAAGAAATACATGGTTAACGATTTAGAAAACATTTTCTAAAAAACGAAAACAGCCTCTAGCTCTTGAAATACTTACGATAGACGCTGAATGTCACAAGTAGCTGGTGCCTATATGATACAAGGATCTTCTGACAAAATTTTATAATCCTACGTCGGATATTGACGAAATAAATCAACTTTTTAAACTGAAAACTGTTTACTTATTTCGAGCCGCAAATATGGGAGTTTGAATAACGTAACGATTCCCATTTTTTTGTCAAAAATTTGTGCCTTTATTCAAATAGACACACACAAAATTTCAACTCTCTACGTTATGTAATTAATAGTTAATTAAATAAAATTATCAAGTTAGAACATTTAGATTATTACCCGACCAAGTATGAAAGGTCATAAAAAAGCGGCGTATATGAACATTTACCGTACCTTCTTAATTTATATACCTAACTTTTCTCTTGTTTGTACAGTGATGTAGAAAAGCGGTTAATTAATTATTGTTATTAATAAATTATTTTCATTTCGATAATTTCGATTTACCTAAGAAGTGAAAACAAATTACGAATAAGAGCCTACGTTGCTTTTTGTTAAAGTTATATTTCCTTAACCACTTTAACCAGTAAATAACTTAAATTAAAATCTCCCTATTAAAAGCTGCCATAAAATGCAATGTATCTAATTGTAGTTTCAAGTTTTTCTATTTTATTATTACTTTTTATTTATTAACACGATAATAATTCTAAAAAATATTATTCAACTCATTTATTAAGTAGTTTAAAAGGAAAAATTCCGAACACAATATTATTTATTCGTTTTATTATAATATTGGAGCTATTTATTTACATGTTCACTTCAACCCTCCCAGTATTTGGTCAAAATATGTTAATATTTACAATATGTACATTTTATACAACAATTACAATTAATATTTTTTTTAAATTGCTTTTTATAAAAAAAAGTTATGGTACATATTTATTTATTTACCATTTTTAAAAAGTGGAGGCAAATTTAGTCCACACGCAATTATTGATTCGTACGTACTAATAGTAATTTAGCTGTATGATGGTATTAATAATAGATAATATTATTATAACTTAGTAAAGACTGATATTATCGTCCTACAGCTAAACTACTTTTAGATACCTAATAGTCTGTAATTTACAAAATCTGTGATTTTAAATAATTATAAGTTTAAAAAAAAACTGTGATTATCAAATTTTTGGTTTGTAAGAAATATTATATTAGTCTAAAAATAAAAAAATCTGTGATTTTAAATAATGTTTGTAAGTTGAGACATTAATCTGTAATTTAAAAATAATTGCTTTGTAAGAAAAAATGCTGTAATATTTTTTTAAATAGATATGTATGAACAACTTTAGTCTAATGACATTTTTAATAATTAAATGGATGTAGGTACCTACTTTAAGTGCCAATGATCTTTAAAATTGTTGACATTTTATGCTTTTTTGAACAGTTTGAGTCATATTACTATTTCATATTTCGTAAAGTACCTGTACTAAAACCTAAACCTATGTACTACTAACTACCTAATTAAAGGCTGATTTTAGATTTTTTCATCTCCCTATATGTATTTGGTTGTTGTTAGATATTTTATATTTTTAATGTTCTTAACAAAGATCAAAATATATTTTTATTAAACTATAATGGATGGCGGAAGAGTAGTTTTTTATTTCATATTATCACCCCTCGGCAACCACCTTTCTGATAATCAAATTAAGATCCATGCAAAATTGTATCCCCAATTTGTTCACCAATATGAGTATCTTTTCTTTTTAGTTCAATTGGGGCAGGACGGAAAGTGGACCCTCCCAAACAAAAAAGCATTTTCAAAATAGGTTAATAAATGATAGAGTTATTAGAAATGAAGCATTGAAAAATAATCTCCTCGATTCCCCACTAAAACTTGTTTACATGAGTGTACCGACAGTTATCCTACAAATTTAAAGACGTTGGCTTGAAGTACTGCACGGTCGGTTTTTTATGACCTTTCATACTTGGTCGAGTAACAATCTAAATGTTCTTGTTTGTTAATTTTATTTAATTTACGGTTAATTACAGAACGTATAGAGTTGAAATTTTGTGTGTGTCTATTGGAATAAGGGCACAGATTTTTGACAAAAAATGGAAATCGTTACGTTATTCAATCTCCCTTATTTGCGGCTCGAAATAAGTAAGCAGTTTTAAGTTTAAAAAGTTGATTTATTTCGTCAATATCCGACGTAGGATTATAAAATTTTGTCAGAAGATCCTTGTATCATATAGGCACCAGCTACTTGTGACATTCAGCGTCTATCGTAAGTATTTCAAGAGCTAGAGGCTGTTTTCGTTTTTTAGAAAATGTTTTCTAAATCGTTAACCATGTATTTCTTTGGAATAACTATGAATGCACAAATTTGCACAAATTACAAGACATCTTCTCACAAAAAATCATTTCTGTACGTCCAGCCGTTCTGAAGATATGCAAAATAAGCCAAACGTTACTGCAGCGGCATTTGCAATTACTCAAAAACTACAGGGGGCACAAATGCCGCTGCTTGGCTATTTTAGGGCACAAATTCAAGCCATCTTTTAAGCTACTTAAAATTGGCCTAGGACCAATAGGTAAAAATCGTGCCGCCAGGATAACGTTTTCAAGCGTTACGCTGGCGGAATCGTATTTTCATTAATATCTCAGAAACCCCACTAGGCACAAATTTTATATTAGCTGCACATTTACAGCATATAATGCACAAATTATTCTATATGGTTTCATCTACAGACGTGTTAAAATTTTAAACTTTCCGCTAGAGTAACGCACTTTTTTAACGGACGTGCGGACCTCTTAAACAGGAAGCTGTCGGTCATCTGTGTGCTTCTGACAGTGACACTGACACGCTTCGTTTTGCATTTTGCACTTGCATCATGCATTACAAATTGTAAATGGAAAAGTTTAACATTTTCTTAAATATTTGTGCAAGTTTGCTCTATAGTAGTAAATTAGTAACATAGTTTAAATGAGGTTAGGTTTTTCTATGAGTTAGCGGTCGTAGTAGTTGCTTCGTTCCGTCTATCAAGTAAGTATTTTTTGCTATTTAAAAACTTACATAAAATCTATAATTATTGAATTAAAGTACATTCTACTTATAAATTTATAAAATGATTATGATTTATAGCTTTCCAAGGACCAACAACTATGGTTCGTACTGAGGTATGATGAATAATTTCCATTGTTATGGTGTAACACCTGGCAGCGTTTAGAGGTTATGTTATGTACCAAAATGATCCTTTCAAAGCATAGAGTCCTCTTCCTAGTGTAAAAACTGTGTTCATAATTCTATTCCAAGCGTTTATTTTAGCCCTTACCCTTGTATGAGTTAATTTACCACACCTGCTTCTGTCTCACTCTCACAGATATGTTAGGACTTTAATCAGTATAGCATTTGGAAAATGTCATTGGTTTTCGGCTTTGTTACCATGGAATATGGTTCAGTTTACGATGGTCACTATTCTGCGACTCTACCAATTTAAGGTTTAGAAAAGGTTTCCATTTATTCAATTAATATGTCAATAATACCCATTAAAAACTCTGTACGGTCAACAGCACATCACGGTAAACACTTGCAGTTCGATAATATCACTTATGCCCCCGACATAAGAGTGAGTGGTACAAAGTGCAAAGTGTTACATCTGACGTGGTTTTGACTGTACTTTAAAACACCATTTTTTGTTTAGACACCCTATCTAATTTAAAAAAATAATAATTTTTAAAGCATGTATATTAAATTATTTCTAAAGTATGTTTTTATTGTAGGTTAATGCTGATACAACTCTGATTTCTACAGCAAAGAAAAGAAGAATAAGAAGAAAAAAATTAAAAGCAGCTCGTATTGCACATAAAACCATACATAATTGTGAAGGTTTGGGAACAGACCCAGAACTAAATGGAATTGTTAAAACTACAATAACAGAATTAAGTAGTGTAAAAAAAGACAATAGTAAAAAATATTCAGTAGATAGTCAAATAATAGTACAAAGTGCTTTAGAAATGTCTGCGAATGAGGGTACTAAATCTAGGGATGATGTTAAAGCTGCTAGGGAAGCAAAGAAATTAGCTAAACAAAAAGGCAAAAATAAAAATGAAACACCAAGTGAAGTAAAAGAAATCAAGAAGGACGTACCTGTTAAGAAAAGTGATACAGAAAAAGTTGATAGCAAAGAAAATAAAGAAAGCCCAAAAGCTGAAACATCTCCTATTAAAAGCAAAGATGAAGTTGATAGAGTTATAACTGTAGATGTTAAAACGGACAATGTTGAAAAGTTGAAAGAAGATGTCAAAGCTGAGAGGGCTGCAAAGAAGGCTGCAAAACAAGCTAAGAAGAAGAAAGATGGAGAAGGCGGTGATGTGAGCAAGGACAGTGACATGACAGTTCAGGATGTAGTTGAGACATTGAAGGATATTGCTAATGTAGCTAGAGAAGTACAAAATGTCACTGCTAAAGTTCAAGCTATCAACTTGGAACCTAAAAAGGTAAAAAATGATACACATTTTAAAAACTTCTTTGTGTACATTGTCTTTTAACTTAGCATTAGATAGAAATAAAGTGATAAAATACAAGTGGTGCTTGTATTTAAAAAGATACAAAAGACATTGAATTTATTTTAGAATTGAAATCTAATCAGCAATGTTTTCCACAAGTGTTTCGTAATTAGCTTATTTAAAAGAAGAACGAGAACTTTATCATTCGCAATTGAATACGAAATTTGCATACTCAAATTAATGAGTACTAAATAAATGCTGCTTGCAACTTACTGTTAAGATACTGCCACTTAATAGTGTGAATGTGTGTGTGAGCCAAAATAAATTTTAAGCATTCTGAAAATTGCTTAGTTGATTACAGTGTAGCCAACACTGTAATCAGCTAAGTAATTTAATTTAAACATTAACTACATAGTAAATCTAAAAGGTTTAGGTTCAGAATGTTCAATTCCCAAAATGTTAACATGGTGCAAAACGTTCATGTCCCGAAATGTTCATATCCCAAAATGTTCATTTCCCGAAATGTTCATGTCCCAAAATGTTCATATCCCAAAATGTTCATATCCCAAAACGTTCATATCCCAAAACGTTCATATCCCAAAACGTTCAGATCCTAAAATGTTCATATCCTAAAACTAACAATTTTTCGTATTATCTTTATGAATTTAACAAAATTTGTTAAGTTATAGGTTTATCCATATTTCACATTTCTTATGAATAAAAAATAAAAACGTTACATATTGTTAAAATTATTTCATAATCTGTCGCAACTTGCAATAACTAAACGCAGTAAATACAATATATTCAATTACATTTATGGAAATTTCCAGAATATTATAAAAGACAATGGAGTAGAAAATCGACTTGGATGAATATAGGTTAGAAGGCTAAGGCGGGAGCGAAGCGCAGCGAAGCTCCCGCCTTAGTCTTCGTGGTTATTTTTTTTTCTTCTGTTTGTTAGTTTTTCTTTTTAAAACACTTAATTTAAGATAAAATATCACTCACTTAGTAATTCTTTAAGTCAAATTAATCACACTTGACACACCTTTATTTCACGGGAAAATATCTGGCACTGCGGTGGTACCCACCTAGACGGCCCAGTACAGTAACCTACCACCTGGTAAACTAACTTAACAATGGTTGTTAAATTCATATAGATAATACGAAATATTAGTTGTTTCGGGATATGAACATTTTGGGATATGAACGTTTTGGGAAATGAACTTTTTGGGACATGAACGTTTTGGGATATGAACATTTTGGGATATGAACATTTTGGGACATGAACATTTTGGGAAATGAACATTTTGGGATATGAACATTTCGGGACATGAACGTTTTGCACCATGTTAACATTTAGGGAATTGAACATTTTGAACCTAAACGATCTAAAAATGGGGTCTAAAATTTTCAGAAGTTCACAATTATTTGTGAACTTGTGTGAGCCTGTTAGAATATTTAAGTGATTTTTATTTACATATTTTTTTTTTTTAAGTAATACTGTTTACAATATCTATTAGCTACATTCCATCCAAAAGTAAAACAGATCCATTTACTATTTTGACAAAACTGAGTACAAGTACAATTAATATAATTTATAAATTGTATAAAAGTAATATTCATGCTTGGGCCACTGATGATAGCACTATGGTTCAATCTTGTAATCAGCTAAAAATTACTATTTCGTAGGCACCAGAAAGTCATACAAAGGAAACAAAGGCAGAAGAAGGTGGTAAGAATAAACCTCAAGCCGAGGAGAGTGGTAAAAGTAAGGCTGAGCTAAGGGCAGAGAGACGCGCCAAGCAGGAGGCGCAGAGAGCGGCGAAGCAGGCTGCGGTACAGAAGGTGCCAGAGGGGAAAGTAAAGGCAGAAGAGCCTGTGAAGGCCAAAGAGGTAATTTTGTAATATACAATATAGAAATTTTAATATACAATACAGAGAGAGAGAGTTTTTTAATATACAATACAGAGTCCGGCAAACATCTTGACACTTGTTCGACGGAGTGGGGAAAAGTTCGCGCATGTGCACTTGCGCATGACCAATAGCGTGGGCGCATTTGACGCCCGCGTACCTCTGACCATTACCACGCGCGCATCTCAAGATTTGCGTTCTGCGCAACCCCCAAAATATAAATAGAAAAGTAAATCTTCATATTTTATATCATCTAAAGTATAATCTGAAAGTACACTAAATTGCAGGAAAGGCCTGCTAAAGCAAAGTCTGTGGAGAAGTCTAAGCCGAAGTCACAAAGTGCAACCAGAGTGAACTGGTTCCAACATTTGCACATGCATCAGGACAAAGAGGCTTTGAAGAAAGTCCCTGTCAATTCTGCTCAGTAAGTACAGTATTTTAACCCTCCATTATCTTATTAAGTTGATTTTTAACAAAGTTTTTACTAGCCTAGTATGTGCAATAGTCTGTATCAAAGTCAATGATACATTCATAAATTGGATGATTTTATTTTTTAACAATGATTAATGATTATTTCAGCTTACATCCGGCTATAGTTAAATTAGGAGTTCAGATGGCTTCCAAAGTTGTATCCGGCTCGAATGCAAGATGCATTGCGTTACTGGACGCTCTAAAGAAGGTAAACCCTTACACATTAAAAATCACGAAGAAAACTACAAAACTTCGTGTGTGTGGTCTCTGCACTATTGTATATGGGTGGAGTATCGTTTGCTGATGGAAGTGACAATGTAGGGACAGATCAAAGATTTTTTAACTGTTTCGTGCCAAAAGTGGGACAGACATTTTTTTTATTTTCCTTTCTCCCACAGAATTAACTTTATAAAAATAATAGAAGGAACATAACATTAAATAAAATTCATAATAATCTGCATTGTAATAAATTTTTAATACATAATTCTATTTTACATTCTCTAAATTTTATTATTTGTTTTATCTGTGATTCTCACGTTCAGAAATGTACAGATTGCCTTCTTTCTTACAAAAAAAAAAACAAAGTTAATGATTCTCTTTTTTAAAAATGCCTCATCTTACATGATATCTGATATTATCAGATGGTGCGTGACTACACGCTGCCGGCCAAGACTGAGTTCGCGCGTGGTCTGGAAGCTCACCTAGCTTCCAGCCTGGACTATCTGTGGGCGATGCGCCAGCCCACGGCCTCGCAGACCAACGCCGTTAAGTACTTCAGGCACCATCTCACGCAGCTGCCTAATAACGTTGACGAGTTTGATGTAAGTATTATTAGTACTGTGGCAACTACACTACGCACTACAGCCGACACTACGAGTTAACTACAACTACGCACTACGGTCTACGCTACACTACACTGTGACTTTTAATCTTGTCGATAAGAAACAAGAATACTAGCGCTATGGCTAGTAGTTAGCTCTCAAAAGAGCTGTTTAGACTTTTCATGTCAATAAGAAACAGGATTCGTCATAAGAAACAGGATTTGCTAGCACACGGCTAGCAAGCTCTGAAAAGAGCTGTTTATCGCCCTCAAAAGGACTGTTTTGATATCGCCGCACTTCTTCGCAACAGCGTGTCGCAATCTTCACATAGCAACACGAATCTTCACTTCACATCACAATCTTCGCGTCTACGCAGCCAGCGCGACAACGCGATAGCGCGTCAACGCAAGCAGCGCGACAACAACGCCGACAGCACGTCAACACATCATCGTGTCAACGCGCTGCAGTTCTTCACAAGTGCACACGTCGATGCACTTTGCACTCGCCGAGTCGCCGCTCCAGCCACGTCCGCTTGTTCCGATCGCCGCCGCCGAATGGACGCGTCCCGCGCCGCGAGGTGTTTTTGTTACCTCGCGCCCCTCCAATCCAACGGTCATCGCGACGAGGCGCGAGAGCGCGCCGAAGTCCGCCGAACGCCCGCGCGCATGCGCGGCGCGAACCATCAACTTTGCGTCTTGCGAGACAGAGACGCAACATGTTAAATGTTGCTAGTTTTCTAAGTCACTAGTTTAGGATTCTATTTATGTATAAATGTAGCGCTTTTTGGCAAATAAATTATTCACTGCTCTGACCGTGTTTCTACTAACAACAAGCCTCTAAAGCAGCCTCCAAAGTACTATCCGGTTCAGATGCTATTAGGATAATACCTTTTGAAATGGAGCGAAAAATTATGTCAACGTAAGCAAAGCAAAATAATATCTGGTTATGTGTATGTCATCACATAATTTTTCGCTCAATTCCAGAAGGTATTATCCTAATAGCATTTTAATCTGATAGTATTTTATGCTAATCCTTAGCTTTGCTAGCTTTTTTAATAGGTACTTTTTCAGTTGACAGATAGATACATTTTTATGACTTTTTTAACTGTGGAATCGCTGTAACTTATACGTATTTTTTCTGTGGCGAAAACCCGGTGGCACTTCAGAAATTGGACTATCAAAACTTGAAATAGGTATATTTCAAAAATCGTTGTTACAACATTTTGAAAACTAGTTATTTATTTATCTAAAGATCTGTCTCATCTCATCTGTGTAAATAATGTCTAGGAATTTTAATAACTTTTTTTTTGTTATCTTCTAAAACTTTCGTTGATTTTTATAGGACACAGGCCTATTATCCCTCAATTGATAAAAGTATAAATTTTCCGTTGACATAGGCAAAGAAGACGTTATCTGAAGAAATAGACCGATACATCCGCGAACAGATAGACATGGCCGGCGAGGCGATTAGCCTGACCGTGCGGAAGAAGATCTGCAACGGCGATAACATACTCACCTATGGCAGGTACGCTATCGAATGGTTGGAGGGGTCGTGGAGAGGCCTGTATATTTTAAAAAGATTATTTGTTGAAAACGCCTCGATGGTCTAGTGGTTTAAGTGCCGGGCCGAGATCTCGGGATCTTGGGTTCGATTCCCGGGTCGAGCTAACTTTTGTGTAATAACTTTTATCTACATCCATACCATAATATGTCTATTTTATAGTCAGGAGCGATGAGCAAACGCCCTACATTTAGATATAAGTATCTGTGGCTGCATCGTAATGTTTACATTTTAGTATCGGTAACCGATACTTTAATTACGTTCAAATTTCGGCACGGCATAATTAGGCATTAAAATACTCATGTGATCCTTTTATGAAACTCACTTCGTTCGTTTAATAAAACCACATTCGTATTTTAATGACCCTCATTATGCAACAGTCACATAAATAACTAATATACAACAGCGTCCATTTATCGGCATTCCGTATGACGTCATCGGAAATGCCTATCATGCGATCGATGCGTACCGACAAAGGGGGGGCAGGGGGGGGGGGGTAGTTGCCCGACGATCAGTGGCTGCCGAACAGTGAAGAACACAGTCTGTAAAATTAATCCGTCTGATGCGTCCGCTGCGTGCGATGCGCACCTGTGGACGCTTAGCTTAAGAGGTTGTTTGTGTGTTAGCTCATCGCTGATCGAGCGCGTGCTGCGCGAGGCGTGGGCGGGCGGCGTGCGGTTCCGCGCGCTGGTGGCGGGCGCGCGCGTCACCGCGGCGGCGGCGCGCGGCATGCTGCGGCGGCTGGCGGCCGCGGGCCTGCCCACCACCTACGTCGACATCACCGCGCTCGGCCACGTCATGGCCACGGTACGTATGCAACAAACGTCCCACTATTCAACAAAAGCAACGTTTGAAATAATTTTAAGTGATCGCTGTTTTGAAAAAAAAAATTGGCGGACCAGTAGAAAGGCCAAAATCTTCAATGCCCCTTACATTTAGAAATTATTGAATAATAGCGGTTCCGAAATCAGTTTTATTTCCGTTTAATATTTTTGAATAATATTAACATCAAATCAGACTATTAAAACAAAAGACTATAAATTATATTAATATTAAAGAAATTATGTAACAAAAATGATTTTGAAATGAGACGTCACCCTCCCACCCATTGTCACACTTCGAGGACCACTTCCCTACCCTTTAACGTGTGACGTAAGTTATGGATGGCCCCTAAGTATTTGTCTGGTCAGTACTAAATGTGCCATCGGACCAGTCATAGGAGACAAATTCCATGTGTTGATGTTGTATTTAGGTGGACAAGGTGGTGGTGGGCGCCAGCGCGCTGCTGGGCAACGGCGCGGTGGTGGGGCGGGCGGGCACGTGCGCGCTGGCGCTGGCGGCGCGCGCGCGCAACGTGCCCGTGCTGGTGGCGTGCGAGACGCACAAGTTCAGCGACCAGGTGCACACCGACGCCTTCGTCTACAACGAGATCGGTGACTATACCACTTACTGAACGATCCTCTGGCGGCGCGCGCGCGCAACGTGCCCGTGCTGGTGGCGTGCGAGACGCACAAGTTCAGCGACCAGGTGCACACCGACGCCTTCGTCTACAACGAGATCGGTGACTATACCACTTACTGAACGATCCTCTGGCGGCGCGCGCGCGCAACGTGCCCGTGCTGGTGGCGTGCGAGACGCACAAGTTCAGCGACCAGGTGCACACCGACGCCTTCGTCTACAACGAGATCGGTGACTATACCACTTACTGAACGATCCTCTGGCGGCGCGCGCGCGCAACGTGCCCGTGCTGGTGGCGTGCGAGACGCACAAGTTCAGCGACCAGGTGCACACCGACGCCTTCGTCTACAACGAGATCGGTGACTATACCACTTACTGAACGATCCTCTGGCGGCGCGCGCGCGCAACGTGCCCGTGCTGGTGGCGTGCGAGACGCACAAGTTCAGCGACCAGGTGCACACCGACGCCTTCGTCTACAACGAGATCGGTGACTATACCACTTACTGAACGATCCTCTGGCGGCGCGCGCGCGCAACGTGCCCGTGCTGGTGGCGTGCGAGACGCACAAGTTCAGCGACCAGGTGCACACCGACGCCTTCGTCTACAACGAGATCGGTGACTATACCACTTACTGAACGATCCTCTGGCGGCGCGCGCGCGCAACGTGCCCGTGCTGGTGGCGTGCGAGACGCACAAGTTCAGCGACCAGGTGCACACCGACGCCTTCGTCTACAACGAGATCGGTGACTATACCACTTACTGAACGATCCTCTGGCGGCGCGCGCGCGCAACGTGCCCGTGCTGGTGGCGTGCGAGACGCACAAGTTCAGCGACCAGGTGCACACCGACGCCTTCGTCTACAACGAGATCGGTGACTATACCACTTACTGAACGATCCTCTGGCGGCGCGCGCGCGCAACGTGCCCGTGCTGGTGGCGTGCGAGACGCACAAGTTCAGCGACCAGGTGCACACCGACGCCTTCGTCTACAACGAGATCGGTGACTATACCACTTACTGAACGATCCTCTGGCGGCGCGCGCGCGCAACGTGCCCGTGCTGGTGGCGTGCGAGACGCACAAGTTCAGCGACCAGGTGCACACCGACGCCTTCGTCTACAACGAGATCGGTGACTATACCACTTACTGAACGATCCTCTGGCGGCGCGCGCGCGCAACGTGCCCGTGCTGGTGGCGTGCGAGACGCACAAGTTCAGCGACCAGGTGCACACCGACGCCTTCGTCTACAACGAGATCGGTGACTATACCACTTACTGAACGATCCTCTGGCGGCGCGCGCGCGCAACGTGCCCGTGCTGGTGGCGTGCGAGACGCACAAGTTCAGCGACCAGGTGCACACCGACGCCTTCGTCTACAACGAGATCGGTGACTATACCACTTACTGAACGATCCTCTGGCGGCGCGCGCGCGCAACGTGCCCGTGCTGGTGGCGTGCGAGACGCACAAGTTCAGCGACCAGGTGCACACCGACGCCTTCGTCTACAACGAGATCGGTGACTATACCACTTACTGAACGATCCTCTGGCGGCGCGCGCGCGCAACGTGCCCGTGCTGGTGGCGTGCGAGACGCACAAGTTCAGCGACCAGGTGCACACCGACGCCTTCGTCTACAACGAGATCGGTGACTATACCACTTACTGAACGATCCTCTGGCGGCGCGCGCGCGCAACGTGCCCGTGCTGGTGGCGTGCGAGACGCACAAGTTCAGCGACCAGGTGCACACCGACGCCTTCGTCTACAACGAGATCGGTGACTATACCACTTACTGAACGATCCTCTGGCGGCGCGCGCGCGCAACGTGCCCGTGCTGGTGGCGTGCGAGACGCACAAGTTCAGCGACCAGGTGCACACCGACGCCTTCGTCTACAACGAGATCGGTGACTATACCACTTACTGAACGATCCTCTGGCGGCGCGCGCGCGCAACGTGCCCGTGCTGGTGGCGTGCGAGACGCACAAGTTCAGCGACCAGGTGCACACCGACGCCTTCGTCTACAACGAGATCGGTGACTATACCACTTACTGAACGATCCTCTGGCGGCGCGCGCGCGCAACGTGCCCGTGCTGGTGGCGTGCGAGACGCACAAGTTCAGCGACCAGGTGCACACCGACGCCTTCGTCTACAACGAGATCGGTGACTATACCACTTACTGAACGATCCTCTGGCGGCGCGCGCGCGCAACGTGCCCGTGCTGGTGGCGTGCGAGACGCACAAGTTCAGCGACCAGGTGCACACCGACGCCTTCGTCTACAACGAGATCGGTGACTATACCACTTACTGAACGATCCTCTGGCGGCGCGCGCGCGCAACGTGCCCGTGCTGGTGGCGTGCGAGACGCACAAGTTCAGCGACCAGGTGCACACCGACGCCTTCGTCTACAACGAGATCGGTGACTATACCACTTACTGAACGATCCTCTGGCGGCGCGCGCGCGCAACGTGCCCGTGCTGGTGGCGTGCGAGACGCACAAGTTCAGCGACCAGGTGCACACCGACGCCTTCGTCTACAACGAGATCGGTGACTATACCACTTACTGAACGATCCTCTGGCGGCGCGCGCGCGCAACGTGCCCGTGCTGGTGGCGTGCGAGACGCACAAGTTCAGCGACCAGGTGCACACCGACGCCTTCGTCTACAACGAGATCGGTGACTATACCACTTACTGAACGATCCTCTGGCGGCGCGCGCGCGCAACGTGCCCGTGCTGGTGGCGTGCGAGACGCACAAGTTCAGCGACCAGGTGCACACCGACGCCTTCGTCTACAACGAGATCGGTGACTATACCACTTACTGAACGATCCTCTGGCGGCGCGCGCGCGCAACGTGCCCGTGCTGGTGGCGTGCGAGACGCACAAGTTCAGCGACCAGGTGCACACCGACGCCTTCGTCTACAACGAGATCGGTGACTATACCACTTACTGAACGATCCTCTGGCGGCGCGCGCGCGCAACGTGCCCGTGCTGGTGGCGTGCGAGACGCACAAGTTCAGCGACCAGGTGCACACCGACGCCTTCGTCTACAACGAGATCGGTGACTATACCACTTACTGAACGATCCTCTGGCGGCGCGCGCGCGCAACGTGCCCGTGCTGGTGGCGTGCGAGACGCACAAGTTCAGCGACCAGGTGCACACCGACGCCTTCGTCTACAACGAGATCGGTGACTATACCACTTACTGAACGATCCTCTGGCGGCGCGCGCGCGCAACGTGCCCGTGCTGGTGGCGTGCGAGACGCACAAGTTCAGCGACCAGGTGCACACCGACGCCTTCGTCTACAACGAGATCGGTGACTATACCACTTATAGACCCCGACATAATTATCTGTTCCGGTGGCGGCGTCACTATTGTTGTTTTAGTATTGCCATTAAATACTGTATTTGCACTTTTGGCTATAAAAATAATTTTAATGTCCTACTGTGCAAAAAGTGATCAAAATGTTAATTTGATATTTAAATTATTGTTGTTATTGACAAAACGTAGAATAATAATTAAATCACATTTTAAATTATTGCATTCCATTTTTAAAAATAACAATTTACTTTGGATTAACTAAATAGAATTAATCGCATATTTGTAACAGCAACAACTGACAAAAATACCCTGAAGCAGTTTTTAAAATTGACATTTCACGTAGTTCCAATTTTGGCCATCGGAACAGATAAGTTTGTCGGTGTATACTGAATGATCCTTCACACCCCCGTCATCTTTCCCCTCCTTCCATATTATTTTAAAGGTGATCATCGCATGTGTATATGGGCGGGCGATAGTCATCGCTTACCAAGTTACCATCAGATGTCACACGTGCTCGTGTGCCTCCTCCCCTTTAATAAAAAAATTCTTTGTAATGTAAATACACGAGTATTTACTCAACTAGCCTCCGCCTGCGTAGACTACACGACGTTACCCCGAAAAAATGTAATATTACACAAACAATCAACTTTAACCCAACCGCCAATTTAAAATTTAGAAAAAGTTTAAATTGGCAATATCTTGAAAACCAAGCAACTTTTACTGAGGTCATGTTAGGCTTGTTCGATGCCTCTTGTGCTGGCCTACCTCCAGTGTCACTGTGATGTGTCATTTTTGGGACACCCTGTATATTACACATTTATCACTTCGATAAAGAATCCTTTAGAATATAGGTACTTGCTTTCCAAAACTTTCTAAGCTACATTCAAAACCCACTTTTGGAAAGACTGTAAGATAATGTCTATGCCTTTTATTTCCACAGGTGACCCAGACGAACTCGTGGATAAGGACGACGAAAACTCCCCCCTGAAGGACTGGCGATCGAACCCCAACCTGACGCCCTTGAACCTGACGTATGACGTCACGCCCCCCAGCCTCGTCACGGCCGTGGTGACCGAGCTCGCCATCCTTCCCTGCACGAGCGCGCCTGTCGTTCTGAGGTTCAAGCTCTCTGAGTATGGAATACAAGGATAAGCCTTACATCCTCGATTTAACCTTTTCCACGCCAATGTCTGATATATCAGACAAACCATTTTCGTGCCCACCACGCCAATGTCTGATATATCAGACAAAAAAACATGATCAAGAAACGTTGTATTTTTACTTGCCTGAATGAGTTGAGTATAACCTAATAATTTTTTGGATTTTTTTTTTAATGGTCGTGGCGTGTGGGGCACCATTTTCGGAAAAAAGCGTGGCGGGGAAAGGGTTAACCACGGCTTGTATTTAAGCGTACACCAAAAAAGGCTGAACGTACACCAAAAAAGGCTACACGTGCACCAAAAAAAATTAATTGCTAACCTAACCTTTGGTGTGCATTTAGTTTATTTTGGTGCACGTTTCAGCGTTTTTTGGATAAGTATACACTTAAATATTTCCCTTTAACCATTGGACATAAGAGCAAGCCATTTACTACGTAAGACGATTTTTGCCAGGTTTTGACCCCAGGAAACTGCTGACCCCTACCCTCGTGAAATATTTACTACGTAAATAAAACCTTGAGGCAAAAAATGCAGGTTGATATAATATGTAACCCTTGTTTTTTAACCGACTTCAAAAAAGGAGGAGGTTCTATGTTCGACTGTATGTATTTTTTTTTTTTTTTTTTTTTTTTTTTTTATGTATGTCCGTCGATTTCTCCGTCAATTGTGGACCGATTTAAATAATTCTTTTTTTATTTGAAAGTGCATA
Source organism: Mecyna flavalis (assembly GCA_949319885.1). Taxonomy (NCBI): domain Eukaryota; kingdom Metazoa; phylum Arthropoda; class Insecta; order Lepidoptera; family Crambidae; genus Mecyna; species Mecyna flavalis. Next base: position 19,200,640 of record OX439426.1, read on the forward strand.
GTTCCGAGGTGGTCCCATTGTCACCATGTCAGGATCTGATGATGGGATCCCGGGAAAATCAAGGGCAAACCTCAAATTTTATAGGCGCACACTACGCGTTACTTGTTTTTTCTGAAGCCATTTAAGTTTTTGCGTCCTATAGACATCACTTTATGTTGATGAGCTGATGATGGAAGGTACAACTCCTTAACGGTTAGGAGTTAGGGGATAATTCTTTCAGTATTGTAAGAATATGTGGACCGTTATTTGTATTTCATGTACTTTTGCAGCTAAGCTGATGATGGAAGGTACAACTCCTTAACGGTTAGGAGTTAGGGGATAATTATTTCAGTGCTGTAGAAATATGTGGACCGTTAGTTGTATTTCATGTACTTTTGCAGCTAAGCTGATGATGGAAGGTACAACTCCTTAACGGTTAGGAGTTAGAGGATAATTATTTCAGTGTTGTAGGAATATGTGGACCGTTAGTTGTATTTCATGTACTTTTGGAGCTAAGCTGATGATGGAAGGTACAACTATGATGATGGAAGCTAAAGGGTACGACTTCTTAATTCTTATGTCCCTCTTGCGGGCTGCATCTTTAGTTGGTCTACTGAATGGTGCTGAACACTTAATGAATACCTAATATTGTCAAATAATACAATTCTACTATTTTACTCGTATTTTCGTTGTCAATATTATGAGAGAGTTTTACTCACTCCTACGTATTATTCACACTAAAAATAGAAAAATAAACAAACTTTTTTAAAAAAAAATTAAACCGACTTCAAAAAAAAAACAAAAAAAAAAACTACCTAAAAACACTGAAAAGCAAAAAATAATTTTAATAAGACATTCATCAAATGCGCTTATTGTCTAAGCCTATTAATAACATTAAATTGTATTTACGTGCTAGGTAGGTACCTACTAATCTGTTTGAAGTCGGTGCCAAGCCAAAAGTAATGAAAAATGATACATACCTAATAATTTATGTATTATACAGGGTTACAAATAATCCGCGGACGTAGGTACGTAGTCTGGGTACCTACTATTTGGCTTGGCACCGACTTCAAACAGATTAGTAGGTACCTACCTAGCACGTAAATACAATTTAATGTTATTAATAGGCTTAGACAATAAGCGCATTTGATGAATGTCTTATTAAAATTATTTTTTGCTTTTCAGTGTTTTTAGGTAGTTTTTTTTTTTGTTTTTTTTTTGAAGTCGGTTTAATTTTTTTTTATCAATGAAACAATTTTTAGGAAACATAGGTAAGTGAGAAAATTGTCAAGTCTTATAAGAATAAGACATGGTTGACCTTCACCTCCAATTGATCTTACATGTTAATGGATGGAGTTTTGGCCGTCTCTGGTCAATTTAGGAAATTAAATTGACTTTGGTTTTACGAGACACATAAAGCAATGTGGTACAAACTCATAATAATGGGTTTTCCTCAGTTTGTGTCAAGATTTTATAACTGCATGGGTTATTAGGTTAGTCTTCAAACAAAAGTTTTCAACATAATTTACCCGTAATGGTTTTCAAGCAAGCTTTTCCTAAGAGTATGTTAGACTCTTTTCCTTGATATTCTTTTAGAGTTTAATAAAACCATTATATTAGATATAGAAAAACAGCAATTCCCTTGATTGAAGCCAAACTTTAGTTTAGCAAACACTAACGCAGCATGTATCTTCCTATTGTACAATGTACATTACATTGAAAAGGAGTTTGTACTTACACCAAAATTAATAAAACGATGTACAAATTGTACAATGGGAATGTAGAAAGGGTCATCCTACATAAATGCTATAGCAAAAGATATGCCACTAAAGATTGCATCGTTCCTATAATTGAAATTGTATAACTTTCAGCATTCAGCAATGCCAATGTATTCACTCTTCTTAGTGTGAATTTTCAAGTTACTTTTGTGTCTGACTATGAGCCGATAATGGATGTCTTACTCATACTCATTCTTAGACATACTTTTGCTGATGTAAATAGTTGATATTATTTTTTTTGTATGATATCTTCATGACTAAAATAAATATTTATATTGAATAGTTTAAATCTCTTTTTCTTGGTTTCCTGGTGTAAAAAGAATCAAAAAAATTACATTTTAGGAATTTTTTTTATTCTTCCTTTTCCCACTTTGACCCTATTCATAATTTCATACATCACATTTTCTATTTTATATTATTGAACAATTCTCTTTATAAATGGGAGATTATTCCAAGTGATACAGGGTTGAATCAAAACAATGGTTTAAATTATTTGTTTTATTGCTGTGCACCATGATTGTGACAACACATGAAATGCATAAGGGCTAGACTTTTGCACACATACATACAATACAATATAGTGATATAATAATATTAAATTATTTAATCTTTATGTTGGTGTTCAGACTTGTGAATAGAGAAATCTAATCTTACATAAATAATTACAAATAGGAATAATGTGTACAAGAAACCAACAACCAGGAGCGGTTCTTGGAACATCAGTAAACGAGGGAAGGTGTAACGTAGTTGGAAATCCTGAATGTGGTTTTCAACTACATTAGTCTTTGTGAATGTTATGACTGGACGACCTTTGGTATCAAGGTAAGTGTAGTGGAGACTGTCTTGCAGCCTTGTGACTGGGTATGGAACATTCAGCTTGATCCCTGTTGAACCTTCAGGCAAAATAATCTTTGTGGTCAGCTCATCTACTTGCATATCATCAAAGATGTGATCAATCACTCTCATCTTGAGCAGGTACTCATTACCAGTATGATACAAATACTCATAGCTGGGTACATTGTAACCAAGAGTGTAGTGTGTTCTCCAGCCTCCAAAAAGTGGGTAACGAGGTCTAAGGTCTAACTCCACTGAGTCCTTCTTCACCTTCATGTTGGATGTAGAGATGTTTCCATTGGTATCACGGTAGTAGACATCTGAGGCAGAAGCTGGCAGCATGGTTTTGTACATCCTAACACTGGCTGGGCCACTGTGATGATCCTGTTGGTAATCATAGCGAGAGAATGGTCCCTTCAGCTTAGCTCCAGTATGTTCAATCTCAATTAGCTCTTCAACTGCAATATTTCCCCAGTGTGAGACTTCAATCAATCGTTCGATGCGAGTTACAGTCAGGAAAGGAGAATTATTCTTATAATGTACAGTCAGTTCCTTCTCTGTGAAAGGCTCAATGCTAGTGTATGGGCCAAATAAGATAACGCCGTCTTGTTGAGCGAACGGCTTCACTTTCGTAAACGATTCGATATTCTTAGTGTTGACGACTACATTCGTTTTTTGTGACGCGATTGGGTACGGTGAGTAGATGTATAGGTTACCCGTGTATTTGACTAGTTGGTCCTCCTGTTGTGTAATAGCAGTTGGATATGGCTGGAGCGCTTTAGTCAAGACAGCTTCGCTATTGACTACGACAGTCGCCCCAGCGTTCACGGCATCCTTCAGTTCCACACGCCAGAACTTCACATCGTCGTGGCCTTTCACGGTAGTCTCAGTGAGACGAAGATCTTTATTATTGCCATCTTTAGCACCGATGAATGCTAAGTGATTCTTGGCTGGAGCTTCAAGTGCTAGAAGGAAACTCTTTACCGGCGATTTACCGCTGTTCTCCAAGGTGATTTTAGTTGAGATTTTTACAAGTTGGGTAGACAGATCTATGTTTCTGTCTACATTTTTGAATTTAATGTCACTGGATATGTTGTCTACGTTTGCTGCTAGACAATTTATCACAATATAAAGTGAAAGAATTACACAAAACTGAATTCTCGCCATCACCGGCATTGTTACGCTTGACAAAAATGACATGACCATTTGACGTTGGCGGAAGTACACGACACCACTAAAACCGGATGTTAAGAAATTGTTGCCATAATCATCTTTTAAAGTTTCTGAACGAATTACATAGACAAGAGAGAACAGACGTCTAACGTCAGAGTGACAGTTAATTTTGCTGTTTCTGTCTGTCAAATTAATAAATTGGTGTCTTGCTTGCTTCGACTTCAAGTTCAAATTCAAAAAATAAAAAAATAGTTTGTAAAACGAGTCTGGTTGCTGCAGACGCGTCGAGTCGGAGAATTTTTGCGTGGCTCTTTAAATATTTTTTTACTCAAAGCCATTGCAAACAAAACCAAATACATTTTTGTTAACCCATAAATCAACTGTGTGGGCTTCGTTTTGTAGAACTCTGGTTAAACTTTACAAAGTAGGGTATCCCGCAGGAAGGAAGATCAATCAGAGGATGATGAGTTTGTTGATTCGCGTAACTCTCGCTGTAATAGGTGAGTATTTGAAGTTCCTGTCACTAGTTTAGACAAGTTTTAGTTACAAAAAACTATCTAAAACACCTCTGTAGCTTATTTCTAATATACACTTTCTCGCCCTACCCGAGTCGTGTTAATTATTTTTAATGTTTGACTGCCACGGTAATGGATTGCACTTAGGGATTGCAATCCGGATAATCCGAAATCCGAAAAATCCGGATAAATCCGGATTTTCCAGAGTTTTTTAAAATCCGGATTTTAAAACTCAAATCCGGTTTATTCGAATTTTAGTTTAATCTTTCAAGCCCCGGATTACCAGACACAATAGAAAATCTATTGTTACGCGGCACCCGAGTGCCGGTTCGGGATTGAGTGGTTAATGAATATTATTGTTCTAATATAAAGTAAATATATATAAATAAAGATACATTGTCCTAATAATATCTTCAAATTTTCAATCAAAGAAGAGTAATAGGTATATTACCTACTCTAACGCGCACCGGGTTCCGTACAAACCTGTAGGTATATAGGTGATGAAACTAAAGATGTAAGGTCTTTTTTTTATATTTGGACTAAGCTAGCACTTGACCACAAAGTTGCCTGATGTTAAAGAACTATGCGGTCTACGATGGAGCGCGCTTGCTTAGGAAAAGCCCGTTAATTCTGGCCTTGAAGAGCTCCAAGTTGTATTGTGTAGGAAAGACAGATCTCGGCAGAGAATTCCACTCCCGCGCAGTCCGTATCAAGAAAGATGAAGCAAATCGCTTAGTTCGTACGCGCGGTATCCCCACTGTATACGGATGGAGTCCCTGGCCGAGTCTAGTAGTTTGATGATGGAACGGAGCTGGTGGAACCAAATCGTGCAGCTGAGCAGCACACTCACCAAAGTGGAGTCTATAAAATACGGAGAGGCATGCAATCCTCCTACGATGATCGAGGCTCTGTAAGCTCTCGACCAGAGTATTGTCAACGATAAGTCTCTTCGCACGCCGCTCAATAGAGTCCAAAGCAGCCAGCTGGTATCGAGCAGAACCATCCCAAAGATGGCAGCAATACTCCATGCAGGAACGAACTTGAGCTCTGTAGAGGTTTAGGAGCTGTTCCGCAGTGAAGTAGCGCCTGACTCTAGAAAGGATTCCGAGCTTTTTAGAGGCAGATGCTGCTACAGACTCTATGTAGCTCCCAAAGTTTAGGTTGGAAGATAATTCCATACCAAGGAGCTGTAGTCGGTCAGATAGAGGGACAGAAACGCCACGAAAAGAGGGAGCCAACTCAAATGCGCTCTTCGCAATTTTTCCTTTATCTGTGCTATAAGACGCTGCTTCGTAACAAATTTCAAGATTCTGAGTCCACAGTAAGTAGGTCTTGATTCCCTTTCGAGTTTCGAAAATTTGCCGCATTATCGGCTGTATCTTTTGATTGCGTTGTTTTAGTAATTTGATTTTTTCACAGTTCTTAAGGACAGTGGGTCCCTTAAAACCTAAGAACTCTGAAAAAATCAAATGAACGTGAGTATTTGATATAAATTTTAGCTTGATACCTCCACACGTTCCTGAGAAAAAGGGTCCTTGACAGACGGACGGATGAACGGACGACAAAGTGATCCTATAAAAGTTTCGTTTTTACCTTTCGATGTACTTTACCTTTTGTAAGGGAAAGTGGACTGATAAGTTCTTAAAGTTTCGTTGTTTATTTAATTGTCGTGTATGAAAAAATGCAGATTTTGAATGGTTTATCATTTTTTATATAAGTTTTTATAAAAATCCGGATTATCCGGATTATCCGGATTTTACTCAAAGAAAAATTTAGAAATCCGGATTTGAAAAAAATCCGGATTTTGCAATCCCTAATTGCACTCTATGCAACAGGAGAGCCTGTGGTGTCAAGTTCAGTCTCCATGCCGGCTCGATTATTTGTACTTGGGCTTCTTTGATAAGCCCAGAATCAGGAAGATAGATTATGGCTGTCAGAGCAAAGGATGAATATAATTATTATGTTCTGTGTTAATTACTATTAGCAAAAGATTTGCACCAAGTGTCCAATATTAATTATTTTATTAAAGGAATCTTTAATGGTAAATTTTTTAATAATCTTTTCAGTTATAAATCAACTGCTCACACCATGTATGGCATTGAGGAGCAATCGTGGATATGGCGGCGGCAAATACGGAAACCAGCCCAAGGATTCTCCTAAGACATTCATGGGGACATCTTCTGGACTGCCCTCTCAAAATGCAACCAGAAGAGGACTGGGTATATCTGCTTGGGGCATAGTAGCTGTGATAATGTCCATCATATTGGCAGGAATGGGATTTTACTATTTCACCATGTGCTACCCAATCTTGTGCAAAAAGGAAAGAAAATATGACATGATTGGATTACCAAATGTAGCATAGAATAACATGGAGGAAAAGGCATTTAGAATATCTATTGCATATCTTTGTTCTCAGTTTAATCATTGACTACTCACAATTTTTCTATAGCAATTACATGTTAGTGGAGTATGGTCCACACTATCTCACAATTGAGATAAAGCCTGTGTCCCAGCAGTGGGAATGTTTATAGGCTGATGATGAATTACATGTTGTCATCAATTAGATAGTAACTTAAGTTCTGAACCAGTCACAATTGCCATAAGTAAACAACTAGTACCTACTTATGAGATAGATAATTCTATAAGAAGAGGCCACAACAGTTTGAAAATAAATTATTATACATTATTAGGAATCAAATTTCAAGGTTGTGGTTACATTTTTAGTGGTATTTAAAATTAGTATCTAACAATTTTAGATATGATGTGATGGGACTGTTTCAGTCAGATAGTTTGTGGGAATTCTAAACTGTGATTAGGGTGTGCACACCCATGCCTTATAGATTCTCAAATGATAATGGTTTCATAATGAATACACTACATGTCTAGAATTTTTAGGGAGCTCCTATTTTGAACTTTTTGATGGACATTTAAAAGAAAAAGACTGTTTTGGACCAATGTATTAGATATTAGTTGTAGTTTGTGTTGTATCCTACATATCACAATATTGACTGATTAATTATAACATAGATAGCTGTGCCATAGTGACTACATTTAGTTTTACTCATTAGTACAGTTGCAATTTTCGAAGGTATTTTACATATTCTTCCTGTTTCTTATTGATGTGTCATGTTAACCACACTTCTGGTTATTACTAACTTTGTGGAAAACCTGTTCTCAATCACCAAAAACCTATATTATTCATTTCAATTCATATGTATCCTTGTTGGCAGTTTGAAGAAAAATAATTCCATACATTATCATAATGATATATGTAACTGTTATCTTATAATCTTTGTTTGAACAGTATTAGTTGGTGGATAAGTTTGAGTAATTAGGTAATTAGTTTCTTTATATCTGTTACAACTTTTTGTTGTAATTAGGATAAGTTATTTGTAATTCATGCTCAAAATACAAATATACACTACTTAGTTTTTTTTATATACCTCATCCCATTAAGGCCTTACCCAGAGCAAATGACTTTGAGCATTTCACCTTCACTTACCCCCACCTCACCTCACCCCATACTTCGTAACCATCGGTAATAATATGAGCGCCATCTAGTTAACTAGCGCCAAACTATTACTAACATTATAAAGCCACTATTAGCAGACTGAATATTATTTGTCATAGAAAAAAAAGTATCTTGTAGATACACACATCATAAAAGTAGAATCGAAATGTTTTTCAGTACGATAAAATACAACAAGATTAATTTTAATTTTTTTGTTCTCTGTTTGAAAATACAAATTTGAACATGAAAGATTTTCAATACAAAAGAAGAATTCGATTCAAACGGTTTTTTCGATATTTTCAACGGATATCTAGATTGAAAAAAAACTCTTAGAGGATTATCAGAAGTTTTACGAGTAAAAATTACAGCAGGTATAGTCACATCAGGAGGTGTTCTCCGGGTAGTATTACCAGGGTGTGTTTTCAGGGTATTAACATCATAGGTGTTCTCCAGGAGAAGTATCATCAAAGGGTGTTCACCGGGTTGTTGCTTCAGAGGGGTGTTTTCAGGGTAGTCACATCAGGGGGTGTTCTCCGGGTACTATTACCAGTGGGGTGTTTTCAGGGTATTAACATCATTCAACGTGCAACGTGGTCACGACCCTGAGGATTGGGATACGGAAACTGCGTGCTATTTCTCTCGTAGAATATCTACTCCAGTCAACGAAGCTCTAACTTTGCCATTTTAGCTGAACAGATGAATCAAAGGACAATGCTAAAAAAAAAACTAGGTTGGAATCAAATGAAAAGTATCTGTAAAATTATTGGTAATAATATGTAATTAAATATTCCATAGGGGGCATCATCGAAATCAATGGCGGTATGTGTGAAATTGCTTTCAGATTTTTAGGGGTCACATAAAGTATCCATTAAAGGAGTAAACAGATACAGTTGCGGTTTAAAAGTGTATAAAATGGCTATATCTAATATAATTATATTATATAATTGTATATAATTATTATTATTTAATATAATAAAGCGTAACAGTTTGTTTGTCTTTGTAAACGCGCTAATCTCAGGAACTACAAGACCGATTCTAAAAATTCTTGCACCAATGAGAAGCTACAACTTTACTGAATAGGTGCTAAAAAATATATTTTTATAAAAAATTATAAAAATATTTTTTTATTATTCAGTAACTATGTAAGTGATACTTTATGTGACCCCTGAAAAATCTGAATAGCAATTTCACACATACCGCCATTGATTTCGATGATGCCCCCTATGGAATATTTAATTACATAATTATTATTACCAATAATGGAGAATGTTAGCTAGTTTTGATTTTTAACTTTTCTTATAGTCCATATGAAAAAAAAAAAGTGTGTATAAAAATTATTTCGATATGTCACTTAGTTCCCGAGTTATTGAATTTTAAACGGCGCGAGTGTTGGCCGGCCGGAGCTCGTTGCGGTGACGTCACTTTACACCCTCTCACGCAGTACGTTGCGCGCTCCGGTACGGTTATTTCGTAGTGAACCTAATGGTGCGTCTATGCTTACGAAGCGAGCACGAGCGGCGCACGAGCGGAGCACGAGTCGAACCGTTCTGCTCGCGTGACAAGTGTGGACGCACAACGAGCCTGCCACGAGCCTACGACGATCTCTCCTCGAACATAGTTTCAGCCTAAATATCGAAAAACCGGCACGCGGTGCGAGACAAAAAATTGTGTAGTTCTATCTCTTTCTTTTACGTGGTCTATCCGTATCGCCCTCTTTTTCTTGTGTGAATGCGATAGATACTATCAATTTGTATGCAATTTGTCTATAGTTTTCTCTGTCTACGGGCGGAGCACAGTCGAGCACGAAACGAATGCTCGAAGCGCGCTCGTTCGAGGCTCCAAGTCCGTCCACAGTACACGAATTTTGGATCGGCTCGTGCTCCGCTCGTGCGCCGCTCGTGTTCGCTTCGTAAGCATAGACGCACCATTACCGGAGCGCGCAACGTACTAGGACCTGTGACGTCATTGTAATGCAGCGCCAGCATGGCCGACGCGCGGCGAACGGGATTTTTAAATGTCTATAAAATCTAAACTAATTGATATTTTGGCATGGAACAAAAAATAATGTGTTTATATTCACAAAGGCTTTACTGTGACAAAGTTACAAGCTGTTTCCCATACCTAGTAACATTCTCCATTAGAGATACTTTTCATTTGATTCCAGCCTGGGTTGTTTTTCATAATAGATGAGCATTGTCCTTTTCGTTAATGACCCCGTGATAATGATAACATACTAAAAATGCGGGGCGGGGTGGTGTCACCGGGGTCATTCGAAAAAATGGAAGAGGGTGAAAAATTTCTTTTTCCCGATAATCTCAAAAACTAACATAATTAAGAGAAAAAGTTTTAGACAAAAGCTGTAGAGAATTACTTTGTCTACAAAAAAGGTTATAATCATTTTACGCGTATCGCGCCCCGTTTGCTAGGAAATCGCGTACAATGTGCGAAAATTAGCACGAACAATGTTTTTCGCTATTTAAAACGGGGTTTTTTCATATTTTCCAATTGGAATGATTTTTATGCATCCTCCGACACACCCTAAGAGATTTCCTTCTAATTTTTATAGATTTGGGTCAACAAGTGCGTTTATTATTCAGTAACTATGTAACTGATACTTTATGTGACCCCAGAAAAATCTGAATAGCAATTTCACACATACCACCATTGATTTCGATGATGCCCCCTATGGAATATTTAATTACATATTATTACCAATAATTTGATTCCAACCTAGCTTCTTTTTGAGCATTGTCCTTTTAGCGTCAGTTTCAGCTTTACAACTAAAATGGCAAAGTTAGAATTTCGTTGACTGGAGTAGATATTCTACGAGAGAAATAGCACGCAGTTTCCGTATCCCAATCCTCAGGGTCGTGACTGACCACGTTGCACGTTGAATGATGATAATACCCTGAAAACACCCCACTGGTAATAGTACCCGGAGAACACCCCCTGATGTGACTACCCTGAAAACACCCCTCTGATGCAACAACCCGGTGAACACCCTTTGATGATACTTCCTGGAGAACACCCCCTGATGAATACACTAGCGATTGGGAGGGTCCGCAACGTTTCACCAAAGTACACGTATTAAAATTGCTCCGTTTAAATATTATTCTAATAAGTGTAAAAAGTAAACAGTTTTTAGTAAATGTTGTATAAAAATGTGCGGCAAGAAATAGCGCATCCTGTGGTGTAAATTTTAAATCGTTTAGTTGACATTTTGGATGTTTTTTAACAAAATTAAACCAACTGTGACGGTTACGAGTGCAATATTGGATAAAGCATGTAAAAATAATATTGTAAAGTGACTCATGTTCCAACGGACCTCTGCGAGCAAACAATACTGATCTTTGGACCCTATTCACGTCTGTTGGTGCGCGCCATACTTCATCGCTTATTTCATCCTGTCTATACAACGCTCGGTGGCCGAGTGCAAATACGCTGACGTAATAAGTGAACATTAGTTCAAATCCCAAGTAGTCCAAATAACTTTTTGAACATTTTTTTTGGTTTGAGATTGTTTAGTTATTCTTTTTTTATTATTCACTTTTTTTAACTATCATTACATTGGATAATGTAATACACCAACTCAAGACTCATGACTCAGTCTTGGTTTGTATTGAATAGGCTGCGAAACTCCTGAACCGATTTGGAAAATTCATTCACTTTTGGAAAGTCACCCGGGTACTATTCCCGGCCCGGGTGACATACGACAGGATTATAGGATAATTATTGACAAAAGAAATTACGCGCGGGTGAAGTGAAACCGAGGAGGCGGCCTAGTGTAGTCAGTGAAATTTACCGTCGTAGGTACCTACTGATCGATTTGTAAAATTCATTCACTTTTGGAAAGTTATCGCGATTTTGGCGAGCCATTTGGTGTAATGGTCGAGAAGTCGGCTATTACACCAGAGGTCGCGGGTTCGATCCCCGCACGGTACAAACATATTTTGTGTGCATGAACATGTTTGTTTGTATCGGTCTGGGTTTTTCTATTTATAATAATGTATGTATTTACAAAAAAAAAGTATATTAGTAATGTTTATCCGTTGTCTAGCACCCATAGCACAACTAATGCTTAGTGCTGCACAAGCTAATGCTTAGTTTGGGGCTAGATGGTGCTGTGTGAATAATGTCCAGAGATATTTATATTTATATTAAATCGAGCGTGTAGCATTCGCCATTGATAGTTTTACTACACTACTATTATTAAACAAGATAATTAAATCGTCCTTTCGCATTTAATACAAGACACACCTCAGCCTCACAATATAAATCGTCTTTGCGTAAACAAAGCAAGCAAACGTCAGTGCTTGTTTGTGTCGCTGTCTCACCGATCTGTCACGTGTGTGAGCGAGCGACACGGGTTCCCCGTAGCACAGCTAGCGACCGACTGCCGCCCGCTACCCGTTGTGGGCGCGTGAGAGAAATGGCCGTCCGAAATTATGAATAATAATCCGTAAAAATCAAGAAAAGGATGATTTCCAAATTTTTTGCAGCCAATTTATAGTTTTTTTGATTGTCTATCGATTGGCGCAAGCCAAATTTAAAAAACAAGTTTAAATTAGGAGGAGTGCATGAAATAATATTATTTTAGACGTATTTTCAAAGTCAGTTTTGGTAGTGATAAATAAAGATAAACACAAACTTTAAACGTGGAATTTTAAGATAAAACTACAAAGATTATTTACGTATTTTTTAAACTGTTGTTTAAGCATTAAATAAGGAGTTGAGAGCCGTTAAAAACAAGACTTTTGGTCTGGGTGACGCCTTAACAACAAAAACAGAATTATTAAAAAAAAATTTTTTTATATATTAAAGAAAGAAATATTACAGTTTAACATCGTTGGTAGTCACAGCGTGTACACTTCTGCACAAACAAAAGTACAGTTTTTATGTATGTACCAGTGCGAAAATGCTACAGGCTAATTAAAAATTAACTGCCGTGTTTTGAGGAAGGTTGCGTTGTTCCAAGCCGCCTAATTCGGCCTCTGACCTTGTTTTGTGCTTTGACGAATGATATCTTGCGACAGTATCCGTGGCCTTCTGAAGTAGTGAAAAAAAGTACATTTATTTATGTATATCGGTACTGTAGGGCTAGCAACAACAACCATCAAAAAGTGAAAAGCAATTCGTAACGAGCACGGACTTGTACGTTCATAATTGATACGATTGTGTAGACAATAGGAAATTTTAAGTTACCTACTTACAAGTAGGTAACTAAAAAGTCCTGCTAAAATTCCTATATTTTCACAATTATTTAAAATATGTAACTGTTGAGTTTCTTGCGGCACTTCTTCTCAACAGCAGGCCATTCATACACGTCGAAGTGCTGGTAGGAAAAAAAGTTTATGACGTGCAAGAGAATTTCTTGGTAAATCAAATTGCAAAATAAATACTTTGACTTTGATTAGGTACTATTATAAATTTTTAGAATCTATGTTTCGTAAATGAATTTAGATTTAATAGTTTCCCCTGCTAGCCCTACTGTCGCATAGAATAACAAGGTTTTTCTGAGCACAGAAAACACTTTTTCATGCCGCATGTAATCAGGCGTGTTTAGTCAATGTTGTCATTGTTTGGTCATCGGGCTACGTATTTTTGATGACTGTTTACTTTATTTTCCTTATCTGGCCCAGTTTTAGGCTCCAAAGGAGATGGCTAAATATTTAGGTACCCTTTTTATTTAACAAAAACTTATCATTCTGTTGTACAGAAATCGGGTAGATAAATAGGTACATAAATAAACTGTCAAATGTGACCTATTAAAATGACTCCACTATAAAATATACTGCGAGTTCCCTTAGCTCCCTATCTTTGCACAGGTACGAGTAAATCCATTTAAAAGTGTTCAATCATAAGATTAATTATGTATTGATGAGATAATACTATTCAACGATACAGTAGTGTCATGTGGATATAGATTTTACAAATAAGTTTTCGGCTTATTTTATTTAAAAGATTAAGATAAACTTCATGTACATTTTCTGGTACACTACAATGTGTAAGAGATAACGTCGTACAATCATTTACATCGTGGAACAAAGAAAATCCATCATTTACATTTATATACCTGTACCTACCTAGCCAGCTTTAGATCTTGCAGATATTTCCAGCGGCCCTAGTTCGATCATAATCATTTAGATTCTGATTGTACCTTCCGCCGTTTGTCGTCGGTTATTCAATAGCACTATAATAGACAGAAATGATTTGAAGGGGAAATGTCGAAGCAAATCTAATGAAGGCAATAAGTTAACAAAGAAACTATTTTTGTAGTTGTAAAAATTTATTAGGATATTTTTACAGTAGGAAATTTATCCAAATATGTATGACTTTTCTATAAATGCATTTAGGTACATAAATTATGGAAGAGTTGCATATTTTAATTATTATTTTTCATAACAAACATAAAAAATATCAGTAAAGTAATTTCATTAAAATTTTGTTAATATAGCACGTATATCAGCTGCTCTACATACTACAAAAGTATCACTAGTTCCGGCGGAACTTTTTTGACCGGAACTAGTGAGAATAATCCCATTTCATCCATCATCATAATCATACAAACATACAAGTAAAAGTTAAGAAGTACTAAAATCTCGCGAAAAATAGTAACATCAAAGTTGTGATCTTTCATGAATATTTTAATAAATATACTATAAAAATAAACCTTAGATGAATGCAATAAAATTATTACACTATTCAACTGTCACTGGATACTAGAACATTAATTATCACTATACATACACACTGCATAACGTTCTACGAAATCACAATTCACAAATATATTATATAGACAATATTTTAAAGTGAAAAATGATAGATGAGGAATAACCAGCCTCCATCTTTCACGTCACCCAAGAAAAGGATGACAGGTGATGTTCAAGATGTTTTAATTAAAGTTTAGCCAGCAGTTACTATAACTCTAAATCAGACTTGAAATTAAGCACATAAACCCATTCGTGCCCACCATTTTTAATTTGATTTAAAAAAATGGGATCATACACCCTAAGCATTTTGTTATCTGGCACTAGATGTACACTGACCTGTGTACCCCAAACTGATAACTATTTTGCATATTTTACTCTATTCCGTCTATCAGTGAAAACCCAAAAGAATTGGCTTTGCATAGACGACAATTAAAGTTCTTTACACATTTAAAATTTGCACAAATGCTTATATCTAGTAATAAATAAAAAATGTGCAATATATCCAAGTCATCAGTGATTTGAACTGAGGGTGAGCCTTATCGATCCTTAATTCGCAAATTGGCTTTTTCAACTTTTTGTTACTATTATTTTTTATTATTATATTTACCCCAAATAAGGAGTAACATTTTATCTCCCCAAATATTTTTTTACTTTTTTTATAATTCATTTTGTCCGGCATCTATAACTGTAGTTCACCAATTTACAAATTAAAGTATCGAAGGTAAGGTATTTATGGTATAAAAAAATAATTTAAAAATGTCGCTATCAGTTTAGGGGATTTCTCAGGCCAGCCAGGTGGTGTTGTCCCTCTACAGGGTGTGTTTATAACTCGTCCTTCTCGAGGTCAACGTCCGAGAGGTCAATGTCCTCCTCTTGCGGCAGCTCGCCGTCCTTGCCGTCCCAGGGCTCCGTGGTGGAGATCTTTGGCATCTCTGCGCCCTTTACTGGTGCCGTCTGGCCGCGACCGAATGATAGATCCCTGTGCCAACAAAATAAAAAGTTACTCGTGATTTTCAATCCTTTATCTTTACCATTAGAAAAGTAGGCAGTAAATGCACCGCCAGATTAATGATAACGTCACTACTTTACAGAATTTAGCAGTCTTTGTAGGACTACTTAGTTTTGTTTGCATTTATATTTCACATGGTTTCGTGTGCATGACATACCAAATTGTTGATTTAGGTTTAACTATTCTGGCACTTCTTGTATTTTAAATAAAATGATTAGAAACGGCAGCCTGAATGATTAGAAATTTATTTAACCCTTGCACAACTCAAGTGCTTAAGGATCTTACTTAGGGGTCAGATCAATGTATGTGATGTTGTCCAATACTAATATTATACATTACCTGAGGAATTCATTGATGCCAGTCTCGGAGAAGGAACCTCTAAGCGTGGAGAACTTGAGCTTCTTAGCGTTGACGACGGCCATGGCGGGGTAGCCGAAGCCGCCCAGCTCCAGGGCTTCCTCCAGCGCGGGCTGCGCGCCGGCTTCCGCCCACACCCATCTGGAGTCATACATGGATTACATTACATACTCGTTCACTGTACGGACGGCAGCATATCAACCTACTCTAATCTGTCAAAAATTTTTAATTGAAAGAGAACCCTTACATAATATGTAAAGTGAATAAAGCTAATAATTGGTTGTAGAAATTTGACAGATTAGGGTAGTCTGATGTGCTGTCGCTGTACATAGGGTAAAGAAAAAAAAGTATCAGACCAAAACCAACACAAAGTTAGCTCGACGACGACTAGGTGATCGAGGCGTACGATCGAGGTCGCCCGCGCGTGATCACTTTTGGAAAAATATACTGTGCACGCGCATCGTGACTTCTTAGGAGCGGCGCTTGTAAACGTGAAAATACTGCACAGGATTTTAGCCTTAAGGGTGATCACGCGCGGGTGACCTCGATAGTACCTAGGGTATTACGTTGATAACTTAATGGAGATGGTTTATACTAGGGGATCAATTTTTTTTCTGTAACCAACTCGTCAAATAAAAAATAAAACAGTATTGATCCTTTACTGACTTCTTAGCACTCGAGGAACAGCCTTTCAAAACACGATTTTAATAAATTCCAAAATTGACTTAAAAACGTGAACTAGTTTATAATTGATTTTTAGAGTTTACAATGAATTAATTATTTGGCCAATAAATGTATTTTTCGTTCTTTCTTTCAATTATGTAGAGATGATGGGATCAACGAGTTGTGTTCACACTTACCCCCACATCTTGTTCTTGTACTTGTCGCCGAGGCGCGCCAGCACGGCGAGGTAGGCGCGGCGGCACGCGGCGTCGCAGTCCAGGATGTGCGGCAGCACCGACACCACGCACAGCGGCGACCCGCTGCACGCCTTCATAGTTTCCTCGCTCGTCACCTGTACGACGACGCATAACAATAAATACGGCTATTCTACGACTTCTTGTATTATTTGACCGCCTCCGTGGAACAGTGGCTAAGCCGCTCGGGAATAAAAACACGAAGGTCGTGGGTTCGAGTCCGACTGGCCCCCACAGGTGAAATCTGCCGCCATAACAGCTCTGGCTGTTAAATGAATGTGGGAGCCAGTACACTTGAAATCAGAGGCTCGAAGATCAGATGAGCCTACAGTCTGGCAGCACATTGAGCGACACTTCCAGATGAAGCGTCCTTTAATGGAATAGGCCGCAGTGGCCGCTTACCATGAGGTGGGCTGCGTGCCTTTCTGCCAACTAACCTAATACATATGTATATTTAAAAAAAATTATCCTAAACGAACACACAATATAATATAAAAAACCAGCTAAAAGAAAAACTTCGCATTATAACGTATAACTTAAGCTTAAGGTGTTGGCAGAGTCCAGATAAAAATATAAATTGCTCCACCGACAAGAGTGATGCTATTCTATAAGATCTCCAGTTGGTAACCCCAATAGTACCTTTGAGTATTTTTGTTAAAGTTGTAAAAAAATACGCAGTTGAAGGAGTTTATTTATATTTATACCCGATCAAGATTCTTTTGTTAAATTTAAGGGAAACCTGTCATTAGCTTTATTAATAGTATAGTCTCATTTAATATGTACTTTCTGTAAACGCCGTTGGTTTTCTTAATAAATGAAAATAAAAATAAAATTATCTGATTGCGCAGGTTTCCTCACGGTGCAATATCTTTTTTCTTATAGTCGAGCTATTGGTTAAAAGGCGCATAGAAAATACATAGATCCCTGCCAGTTTAACCTGTCGAGCTCATTAGCAGCCTCCTTTGACCTTCGATCTCATGTAGTTACATTTTAAAATTATGTAGGTACATAATACTATTTCAGTCGCGTGACAAACTTTACGACACATCGTAATGTAATTCTAAACTCATTTCAATTTCTCGCTTCAATTCTAAAGCTATTCGAGCGATTTATGGTCGAACCAATGCAAATATGAAATTTTACCGTGTGAACAAGTTTTATTTTGAAATAAAAATACAATATTTCAGTATGTTACGATATTGGTGGTGGAAACACGAGTTCCGTATTATGCGTCCGGTGTTTGTAAACTGCAAGCATTGGATCAAGTGTGGTCAGTCTTAACTTTCATGCATTCCATGTTAGACCTCTTTAGAGACAAATTATTAACAGTGACAAATAGTGTAAAATCTTTAAAAATATATTAGTCTTCTGTTAAGTGCAATAAAACAATGTGAATTATTACTATGTACTACATGGCGATTATTTCTCGAAAGCGTATAGGTTGCTGTGCTTGCCTGCCGCTTGAAGTAACATAGAACTAAAAGATATGTAGTTATATACAGGTTGAATAAGTCGTGCAGAAATAGCTTTTTTAAACTTTGAACCCTGAGTATAAATACTTGCACAGTCATAATATCCATGTTAAGTTAGGCAGCTTCATTTTTTTATTTGTCTGTTTGTTTAGGTCTAGGTTAGGTTCTAGGTTAGAGTCTAGGTTTCTATGCATAATATAACAAAAAAGTACATAAGTATAGTTTTTCCATTGTCTGTCTGGCACCCATAGCACAAGCTCATGCTTATTAGTTTCGGATTAGATGGCGCTGTGTGAATAGTTTACAGGGACTATTTATTTGTTTATTTTTGGTAGAGAATGCATTAAAGTTTAAAGCAATAAAGGAGACTGGAAAACTTGCCATTGTTCTTGGACCCAAAAAATTTAAGTTAATGTGCAGAGATGAGATGTATTCTACGTGAAACACTGTTGCCGCACCGCGTGTTTTTTATGAAAAATATCGACCGTCCGTACGCGGTGCGGCAAACGCGCGGCTACCGTACCGCAGCCGTCCGACACAAAACGTCTAATTTGTAAGAGCCCTAATAAAAGTTAAAGGTGTTTATTGGATCTACTTCGTAGTCTATGTCCCAAATCTGCACTACATTTTTTTTTGGGCCCAGTCTTTTGCATTGTCCTTTATATGAATCGCTCATACCTGTATAATTTCAGGCGGAGCCACATTCTCAGCGAGCTTCTCGAGCGCGAAGTTGACGATGTCGCTGGCGGTGCGGCCGCCGTTGTAGTCCTCGGCCGAGTCGCTGGTCTTCTTGCCCGACGGGAACACCTTGATGGTGGGGTAGCCCTGCACTTGGTACCGCGCGGCCATCTCCTGGTGCACTGTCGCGTCTAGGGCTCCCACTTTCACCTGCGAACGTGTTTACATGTTTGAATGAAAGGCAAAATCAAACAAGGAATTAGCACACTTCCTAGTGTCCTTCAAATGCCTATTTGGCTACTTACACTCCGGTGAGATATTATGGTTTACTCCTATATGGTCGCTTTCGGGTTTGGAGGAGATATTGGGTAGTTTAGCGAACGTCTTTTGTCTCGAGTCCCGCACACGGCCACAGGTATTGTTAGCCTGCAGTTATGGTGCTGCAACGCTTTCTTCTCCGCAAGAAGGGGCGTGGTTTCACATTTGTGATACCTTCGTTAATTCTACCTTTGGGGTCATGTGTGATGTTGTCAAATATTTAATTATTTATTGACTTACTGGGCTGTGACCTAACGGTCCTGTATGCATTCCCGATTTCGCAAAGTAAGGTTTTCCTGAATAAAGCTCAGCTGTACCCAGTGATTTGAAAAAACCCATAAGTGATGTGATCAAAAAAATTACCCCTATCATTTAGTTAAAGGATCCTTTTAAACATAACTGCAAGAGCTCAGTGAATCCTTAAGTATTTCAGCTGTTATAAGACAGCAAGAGGAACGAAATACAAAGTGCGACATTGCTTACAAATATTTGTCCCACTCATTTTAGTTGATTGGAAAATTGCCAAAACTTCTGTTGATACCTACTTCGTAAATAGGTCATTACACTCAATGTTATTAACCCAAAACCTAGATTTTCCATCTAAAAATAATTACATGTAAATCTAGCTGGTTATGGTAAACAATAAATGCCATAGCAAGAATTCTTATCAGGCAAGTCAGTGATAAGGGGTAATTAATCTATGTTTCGTAGGTATTTTAGAACATGGAGTTATAATTACACTAAGGAGAAAATATGCTGGACACAATAAGTGACCTTTGGGGATTGGTAAGCAGGAACTCAATCTTTTGTATTTTTAATTTTTGCGTAAGATACAGAAATCTATAAGAGGTAAAAAGATTAGTATGGAGACTGTAATGTACTACTTTACTATGAGTAGTTTTATTACAATTTTCGCATTATGAAACTAGTGGTAGTATGATATTTTACAACTGGCTTCCCCCAGAGGCTTTGCTTAACCCATTTCATCTTAAACTGTCTAAAGGAGTCTCCATGCATCTCTGAGTACTTGAAGGTAGTTTGATTTTCTCAATTTTAATGGGTAAATACTCACTTTGCCTTTGAGTTCAGTGGCTGCCTTAGCCCACTGGGGTTCGAGGTTTTTGCAGTGACCGCACCAGGGAGCGAAGAACTCTACAAGCCACAAGTCATCACTGTCCAGCACCAGTTCCTTGAAGTTGCTGTCCGTCAACGTGATCACATCAGACTGGAACACAAATAATATTTTAATAATAAATAAAGAATATAATTACTAGTATAAACATATAAGGCTTTATTTATTCATCGTGTTTTATTTTTAGTAAACTTCGTTCTCTCTGTTAGATTATATATTAGTAAAAATATTCACAAGGATTCATATTATTAAATGTTGTTTTATTTACACATAACCAAATAAACAAATTTCTAAAAATTCTAAAACTGATATTGGATACAGCGTGAAACTATTAAATTGTTTTATCCAAGCAACGGTGACATTTTGAAAATAACTGTTGAATTTTGATCTGTTTAAACTTATGTTTCGGAAGTAGTACTGTTATTGGATAGTGTACAAAAACCCAAAACAGTCTGTATGTGCTTTGTAACTTTTTGACTACACCATCAGAGAACCCAATTCATAAAAATGCAATAATAAAATTGCTACAAGCTGCATTACATATACTCTTATTATGTCAATATAATAAATATGAGCTGTTGTTACATCTGGGATTATATATTTATCTAGCATTTGCAATTGACCTATTCTTCTAATTGATTTAAGAGAACTTTGAATTGTTTTTATTTTTTATTACAAACATTAAGATTATATTATATTTTACTGCAAAAATATAACAAAGCATTTTTATTATTGACCAAGTGGAAAATATGAAATATCTTTAAAAATAAAAACTTAAGAAGATGAGAACATACATTACGTAAATTATTCTATAAGGTCATAGTTAACGATTACAATAAAAGGAGTAGAGATAATACTGACGTGTCCCACCCAATAAAATACAAGAACGTATTTATCTAAGAGTGAAAGGATGCGTAGGCGCACGTGGGTGACGCGCCGCGTTTAAAACGGTATCTTTGCACACCCACACATACATGTTTTATAAATGTTACTTGGATTCTTCTCAGATTGTCCTTACAAATACATTTCATGAATGGAGCATTTTCGTCAGTTGCCACTATTGCACATTAATATTCTTACAATTTATACTTTTTTGAAGAATGTTTAGTTAAATGTAGCTTGCAGTTTAGGCTTGGCCCTAGTCATCCTCATCATAAATCAAAACTTTGACACTATATTTACATACTCACACTAAATAAAAATTATTTTTTTAAATTCTCATATCAAAATACTTCACAACAAATTAATTTTTTACTGACTTAAATTCATATTGATTGTAAACATAACAAAATTGTTATTTTAAAACAACAGTGCAAACAGTGTTTTACTTTGTAAATCATGAAATTAGACTTAGTGTACACTTTTTTATCTACCCTTTTCACCATGGCAGTATAAAGGCTACAACTGCGACAACCTTGCCCTGTGCGACTGCGATCGTGGGTTCGAATCTCGCCCAGGAAAAACATTTATGTAATTAAAATTTGTGTTTGTCTTTATGTCTTCATAAAAACAGATGCTACTATTGAGAAACCAAGCCACTTAAGTAAAACAGATAGGGCATTGTTCTAAAGTAAACTTAATGATAACCAAACTGTCAATGAACTATATCTCATAATAAAAGATATTCCATTTTATTAGGCTTTCATGAAGTAACATATTATAATATTTTTTTAATTTAATACTATTTAAAAAAAAACCAGAGGAAAATTTATAACTACAAAATTCAATATAAGTAGCAGAGTAGGTAAGATTTATAATGTAAATGTATATTATGTAGATAGAAAAATTTATATATTAATAGTAATAATAGTTTTATAAATTTTTAAAACAATTATCTATATGAATGTTGCTTTCCACTTATTTCTACGATTTTTCTTTCCCTTTTTAGAATATTCTTTTTTTATAATTTTAGGTGGACTTTCATCTGAGTTTCTTCTACGAAATAGATTTGCTTGTAGGATATCTAACTTGGACAATGATGAGGTCACATCGGGTGGACTAATTTGCTTCGATAAAGTTGTTTTCACTTGTTTCCATGGAATGTAATGACCATACACCTTTTTCTCCATTTTCTGCTATTTAAATGTTTATATTAGATAAAATCTTTCACTACTGAGAGGTAATTAATCAAAGGGTAATTCACTACAGATATAATAATGTGTCAGCTACTACATGTAATGTAATCATCAAATTTTGATGATAGAAGATTATTAAAATGTAAATTTAATGCTTAGGTTTTTTACCTTTTCCTTTTTTTGCATGTAATTTCAATAGTTCATTTATTTTTTGCATCATTTTTACCTTATCTGAAGATGATGAACCACTGGGCTTTTTGCCAAGGTTTGAGTAGGCGCGGTCCTTGGCTGCTTTGAGGGCAGCATCAACAAAGGCTTCAGCTGTCCTCTGCCCTTGGAATGGAGTATGTTTATGTCCTGTGAATATTTTGATGGTTGGGAATCCAGTGACTCCATACTTTTGAGACAGGCTCTTGTGTTCATCAGCATTAACTGCTCCCACTTTCACTATGCCCTGAAATTAATAAGATTGAAGTATACTATTATAAATTACAATAATATTTTATATTTATAGTGATTTTTTTACAGGCTAACTGTGTTAAATTGATACTGAGTAATAGAAATAAAAATAATAAAGTAAATTTAAAAAAAAAGTAAATGATAACAAATGGTGTTGTAAATAGGCATGTCAAGGCAAATTTTTTTTAGATAGAATCATTAAGTAGATAGTACAATTTCCGGTAATAGACGTACCTTTAGAGCTAAAGCTGCCTTCTTATATTCTGGAACAAGGTTCTTACAGTGACCACACCAGGGAGCGAAGAATTCAACTATCCATACTTCGTCAGAATTTGTGACTAGTTTATCAAAATTACTAGGAGTTAATTCCACCACGTCAGAAGAGGAGTCATACAGGGCAAAAGTCCCAGCGGCACATAGTAAAACACCTGTAAAATTAATCACGATTAGTTCTAGAAAATTGCAATTAACGCTGAAACCAGCTGAAACCCAAACATCACAGTTTGATTAGATGTTATTATAAACATACATACCCAGATAAAGAGTGTGCAACATTGTGTCAACTAATTTTAATTCACAGCTATTAAAATCTACGGTACCGGCTTTTTTATGAGATCCGCAAGCAAATTGAACAAACAGTCAAACACCGTGAATAAACACGTCAATCTTTTCGACAGTTTTGTCAATGGATTCGTGGATCGCTGTCATTGGCGAATTTAATTTTCCCGCTGAAAAGTGTACCAATGTCAATGACTACCTCAAAAGCTTGTATCCAATGCTAGTACTCACAAAAAAAAAAAGATGTCTGACGTTATAATAATAATTTTAAATTTACGAGTTATCTGTGGAAAAAAACAACATTGTTGTCCGTAATTCCGATTTTTCTGTTTTTGTATTTTTTGGTTTCAATGTGTTACTGTACTTGTATTAAACAGGAATAAAAGCTGATCAATTATAATGTAGAGAAGGCATTATGTTTTCGCTTTGTATTAAACAAATAAGATATAAAGGTGCTTGTATTTACTAATTTGTAGATCTGTCAAGGTGACGTATTGTAGTTCGCGCCTTGTTTTTTCAGTGTAATTATTTTTGATGTGGTTTTAGGCGGGAAATGACCATTTACATTCATTCTTGGCCAGGCAGGCAGTCACCCACAAAACAAATACTTCACAGAAGTGAAGAGTGCTTTTCTCTGAATAGTTGTACTGACATTGCAAACAATACCGTTAGAACCTTACTTATAAGGTTATTTTGTTAGTTTTAAAAAGTGCCAGTGGTTATCATAAACCGTTAAATTTTTCCAGTACTTCCAGTCCTGAGATCATTTTCCAAAATGAACTCTGTAAACCAGAAGCCCTTCACCGTCTTCGTCGAGGGTAACATAGGAAGTGGAAAGACAACATTTGTCGAACATTTTTGCCAATTTGAAGATATTACTTTACTGACAGAACCAGTTGAAGAATGGCGTAATCTGAAGGGTTGGAATCTTTTGGTAATTACCCTCTTTTTATTTAAGTGCTAATGTGTGTACATGACTTAGTGGATTGAATAAACTAGATTAGATTCTTTTGATAGCAATTCTGTTGATAGCAATTAACATTTTCATTTGTTGTTTTCAGGATTTGATGTACAAAGATCCAGCTAAATGGGCAATGACCTTTCAATCGTACGTTTCCTTAACAATGCTGGACATGCACAGGAGACCTACGCCGACGCCAGTGAAACTGATGGAGCGTTCGTTATACAGCGCTCGCTATTGCTTTGTGGAGAACATGATGAGGAGTGGGACACTGCACCCAGCTGAGTTTGCAGTTCTTGACGAGTGGTTTAGATTCATCACGCAACAGACGCCTATTCAAGCTGACCTTATTGGTAAGTTTTAAACTATACATTTACTTGTATGGCTCTACACACATGCCCTTAATAATTTTTAATACAATTAGATCAACTAGTCAGTGTTCTAATATTATGTTAAAATAAATTTGTTCTAGAACAAATACTGAGATATGGGTAATCAAGTTGAAGCAGGTTTGAATTGCTGTTAGTTAACATAACTATATTGCTATCTTGGTTATCAAATTGTTTGTACTGTGATTGGAGATAGGTTATTGTTGCACTTTTTGATAACCCATGTGAGTTGCATTAAAGTTATCAAACAAATATCAGTCACACTAACTTGTTGACCTAAAAACACATTTCAAACAATATGTTAATTAGATTGAGTATGCAAATATTAGTGTTACAAAGCATGGTTAGCTGTACACATTAAAATCAATAAAATAAATGCACATTCTTAACATTGACTTGAATTGCCCAAATCAGAGCCAAACCACACCTTTGTGATTTTCAGTAAAAGTTAATGTTAATTAGAAAGATGGATGGAATGTGCTAAATCTATTTATAGAGGTAATTTTCAAAGAAAAATCAGTTATTTTTTGTTTCATTATGATCATTTGTATCTATGAAGCTAGAAAAATTTGGCATTTTTTATATTATTTGTGATTAATTTTGTAATTTTATACTTTGATGACATGCATAAATTAAAAGTAATATGTAAGACAAAACATAATTATATTTCTTATGTATTAAAACATGTTCCTATGCCTATTAAACTATATTTGACATAGTGAAATATGATAATTTTTCAGTGTACCTCAAAGCCACCCCATCCATTGTGCATGAGAGAATAAAGAAGCGTGCCAGGTCTGAGGAGCAATGTGTGCCGTTATCCTACTTAGAAGATTTACATAAACTGCATGAGGACTGGCTGATAAACAGAACTTTAGGGGAATGCCCAGCACCAGTAAGTAATTTTGTTTTTGATTACTTATTATAGCTTAAATGGTAATTACCTGTAAACCATTTCTAATTTCTGCACGAACTTAATGAGTGCAAAAAAAAAGGTCTTTTTAAACACTGTGTATGCTGTCAGTTTATAATGTACAGATATTAATAAGTTATTTACCATAAATGGAGAAGGACTAGCAGAAGCATGTTATTGTAATTAACACTGGATTATTTTGTACTTACCTCTTTATTTACTACTAGCATTCTGCCCGCGATAGGACCATATCCCGCGGCATTTGCCATAAAACCTTAATTATAGTCTAGTCCTTACTACACCCTTGTGTACACTGCATCATATAACCTATAAAAGATGTTATGTTATTGACAAATTATATAAATCATGGAAGACCATCTAAGCGCTGGGCGGATGAAATTAGGGCCACAGCAGGCACCGCATGGACCCGAGCAGCGGGGAACAGATGCCTTTGGAGGCAGTTGGGAGAGGCCTTTGCCAAGGGGCAAACAGATTAAAAAATCTGAATAAAGGCTATTTATTTATTTATTATTTTATAGTCTAGTCCTTACTACACCCTTGTGTACACTGCATCATATAACCTATAAAAGATGTTATGTTATTGACAAATTATATAAATCATTCAAATAACCTTTTTTCACATAGGTCCTAGTTCTGGATGCAGATTTGGACCTCTCACAGATCACCGAGGAGTATAAGAGGAGTGAGCACCAGATCCTCAGAAAGGCTGTTGATGTTGTCATGAGATCTCCTAGTAAACTAAGCCCAAAGAAACCCATCAACAGTTCTCCCATAAAGATACTGCCTCAGCCACTAAGGTTATAACAACAAGAATTTGTTTTTTTTTTACAAAGCTTTATTTTACTTGTCTTTGCGACTTAATATATCAAAGATTAATACAAACTTCTCTTAGTATAGTATGATAAATAGTTTGTAAGTATATTTGTGAAATGATCACAATAATTTATATGGCCAGGTAAATTGACATGTTTGGTGAAATAGCCTTATAATGTTCCTTGACAAAAAGTACAGTATTTGTATAAGATTATAACTGACCTATAGTATGCCCATTGCATATTGTGTACTGTATTGACATTGAATAATTATATTATTATAAATTATTGAATTGAATGGTTAAGTGAATTTGACTGCTATACATATGAACTTTTAACTGTATTTTGAATGTGATGGACATCATCTTATTTTAAAGTAATTGAATTGATTTTTAATACTAAAGTCTGCACCGTGTATTTAAATGTAATACAATGCAAATTCCATTTACGACGCATTTATGTTTGCGGAAAGTAGAATTATCTTGTGTTTGCTTCACCTTACTTTAGTTTAAGGAATCCTTACTAGTTTTCAGTTAGATACTGAAATACAACATTATAATTATTATGTATTTATTTTTAAAATTATGAGAATAAATGTTGTAATTTAAAACCCTTTTTTATTTTGGGATACATCCATCCATTTATCTGTCATAAACTGAGTTCATTCAAAGTAACATCTTTTTTAAAATGTTATTAATAAGTGTTAATAAATATATAGTAGGCCAGTAATAGATAAATGCTATGACAACAATACATACGTAATTGTAAAAAAAAATTAGTATTAAAAATTAGTTTTAAAAATATACTGAAAATAAGAAAGTAAAAAAGTTTTGGCAGGTTGTAAATGGTTGTAAAGCTGTTTATTATACAAAACTTTCTTATACCGAAATAAAAATAACTGTTTGAGATCAGAAAGTTAAGTAAAGACAGTTTAAGATTTATACATATTTTAGCATCAGTCAGCCTATTAATGTCCCACTGCGGGGCAATGGTCTCCATTCTTAAAATCATGGGTACGGGCTTAATCACCACGCTTGCCAAATGTGGATTGGTGATCACAAACCCGAGTAGTGTCCGAAAAAACCGACAAAGTTAGCTCGACCCAGGACTCTGAGATCTCGGCCCGGTGCTTAAACCACTAGACCATCGAGGCGTTTTATAAATTAGTATTAGCATTCCTCCCGCGGTTTCATCCGCGCGATTTTTTTTTTTTTCAAATATCCTCCCCTTCCCCTCACATTTCTGGGATCAAAAGTACCTACCCTATGTCACCTGGGGATAGTATAGCTTTCCAACAGTAAAAGAATTATTCAAATTGGTTCTGTACCTAGTTTCGGAATCTATTTAAAACAAATAATCAAATCTTACCTCTTTATATTAACCCTTAATTCGACGGAATTTTTTTTTAGTTCGATTTGTACAATATTTTGAAATTGAGGTTCTTAACATCTATGGAACCTTAGAAAAATACCAAAAAAATTATATTTATTTCAGTTTCCTGAAAAACCTACGTCCAGTATACTGGACATTGCCAAGTTTATAAGAAAGTGATGCAATCCAAACATGTGAAGTATACTTCACATTGTCGAAGATAATGTATAAAAGAAACAAATGATTCCGTAGGAAAATTAAGCTTACAATTAGTTTTTTGTTGCTATTTTTGCTCGAATAATTGACACAGCGCGTATCGGTATATGCCTTTTACGTCTGAACGAAAATCCGTCAGTAATAATGAAGGGCTAATATATAGATACACGTGCTGGTGGTGTCATGGACGTTATGGCTCGTCCATTTTCCCGCGAAACCACTACAAGGCTAGAAAGAGGATCCCGGGGTTTAGTAGGTAACCCCCTGTAACAAGGCGGTGGGTGTCCCATACACCATTCTCCTCCCTGATGGAGGGATTTCGTTGCCAGTCTTCAATTGGGTATCACTTCCAACATTAGTCTCATTACTGTCGATTGAAATATTGTCTTGTATATAATTTTTTTGGCCATCTAATATATTTATTTATACACACTTTAATAACACTTTAAAAACTGTATCTGAGCATTGAATATGTTTACCAAAAAATTTAAGAAACATTTGCCAAACACAAATAATAAAAAAAACATTTTGTTTGTTTTCAAACACGCAAATCTCCGAAACTTCTGAACAAATTTAAATGGTTTTTTTTTATTATATAGCTATTTATCCTGAGAAACATATAATATGTAGGCTATAATTGACTTTGGAAACTGGAACACCTAGTGCAGGCCCACAACTGACTACTAAGACTAATAATAATGGCACCCTAGCATTTTTTTGTGTTTGATGAGCATTTTCTGCTAAGATATTAATATTGAAGATCTGGAACATATGAAGAGGAAGTTTAAGAACCCAGCTATACAAAACATAAATTAGAAATGACATCTCAGCTAAATTTGTTCGGCCTGATAAGCATTTTCTGCTGAGAGAATAATATTTATAATTATCGATTTGCTTTGGCATGATTGAAACTCCACGCGACCAAATTCACGGGCACCAGAGAGTGCGCTCTAAGGATCGAAGGAAAGGCAGGGTTAAGAGGACCACCCTTTTGTTCTATTAGCAGCAATTTCCTCTTCATTCTCAGGTTCAGAACCAGTATCTATAGCAGAATAAGCATTTTCAGACGGCAAAAATGTAACTAAGCGTTGTCCTCTAGACTTGAAGCACTGAAAAACGAAAAACCGTAAAGCAAATATCAGTTTGCCTGCTGATCCCTCAAATAATATTATGAAAAACCATAAAAGTTAATTTTCTGCTACTTTGACAAGGGGAAGAATACTGGACATAGTTTTTAGCAGTTATTTTACTAGTAAGTCGACAACGGGAAGTATACTGGACATTCAAGTTGCGGGTGTCATGAACACGAAAAAAAACTCAGTTGGACAATAAAAACATTATAAATAGCTTTCCGGATTCATTCTCTGTAGTTTACAACTATAATATAAGAAAATTGAACGTAAAACAAAGAATAAAATGCAACTTCCCGAGAGCCCTCACAGCACTTCCCTCCTCCCTGCCATATAGCCGGCGATTGCTCGCGTTCCGTGTGTGTGTGTGAGTTGCTGATTTTTGACAGAAAAGTTAGATAGTTTTGTGTTCAATTGTAAACGGCCAATTCACGGTAAACGGTCTAATTTTTAACTCAGATTTTTTCTTATTCAATGGGAAGTATACTGCACGGCGTCGAATTAAGGGTTAATAACTAGCGGCCGCCCGCGGATTCACCCGCGTGGTTCCCGTTCCCGTGGGAATTGATCAAAATCCTTTCTTTTTTAAGATGTATTTGCTATTCGGGACGGAAACAAATCCAACAAATCAAAAACCATGGCAATCGGTCCAGCCGTTCTCGAGTTATAAGTGTAGTAACAAACACGACTTTCTTTTATATATATATTATAGATATAGATAAATAATATATTATAAATTATATTTTTATCCCTTTAATATATTATTTATCTATATTATATACAATGCTTACTTAGTAAAACAATGACTCAATAGTTTCTTGGGAGTCCTTTGTATGTTTATGTATCGTAAGCTATTTAGCTTGTATAAAATAGTAGGTACCCAGACTACGTACCTACGTCCGCGGATTAATAAGTAACCCTTTATAATACATAATATTATTTATTATATATCATTTTTTATTACCTTTGGCTTGGCACCGACTTCAAACAGATTAGTAGGTACCTACCTAGCACGTAAAATACAATTTAATTAATAGGCTTAGACAATAAGCGCATTTGATGAATGTCTTATTAAAATTATTTTTTGCTTTTCAGTTTTTTAGGTAGTTTTTTTTTTGTTTCTCTTTTTTTTGAAGTCGGTTTAATTTTTTTTTTAAAAAGTTTGTTTATTTTTCTATTTTTAGTGTGAATAACACGTAGGTAGTGAGTAAAACTCTTTCATAATAATGATAGCGAAAATACGAGTAAAATAGTAGAATTGTATTATTTGATAATATTAGGTATTCATTAAGTGTTCAGCACCATGGGTAGGAGGAGAATGCGTTTATGCACCATAACCGCAGGCTAGCTAGACCCGCGGCCGTGTGTGGGACTCGAGACCGAAATTAGGACGAGCCGGTGCTAACCTTATTGGCTAGTGACCAGCCCATCCCCGGGTAATCATCAGCTTAGCTGCAAAAGTACATGAAATACAACTAACGTTCCACATATTCCTACAACACTGAAAGAATTATCCCCTAACTCCTAACCGTTAAGGAGTTGTACTTTCCATCATCACCTTAGCTGCAAAAGTACATGAAATACAACTAACGGTCCACATATTCCTACAATACTGAAAGAATTATCCCCTAACTCCTAACCGTTAAGGAGTTGTACCTTCCATCATCAGCTCATCAACATAAAATGATGTTTATCGGACGCAAAAACTTGAATGGCTTCAGAAAAAACAAGTAACGCGTAGTGTGCGCCTATAAAATTTGAGGTTTTCCCTTGATTTTTCCGGGATCCCATCATCAGATCCTGACATGGTGACAATGGGACCACCTCGGAACTATGCACTTTCAAATAAAAAAAGAATTATTTAAATCGGTCCACAATTGACGGAGAAATCGACAGACATACATAAAAAAAAAAAAAAAAATACATACAGTCGAACATATAACCTCCTCCTTTTTTGAAGTCGGTTAAAAATAGGTTAGTACACTCGGCGTCAAAAAAATCGCACCTCCGCGAAAATAACTTTTAATCGGTACCAACCCTTAACATACGCATGTAACCCCATAAATAGTGATGTCATTTGAAAGCTCAATTAATAAACTTTAAAAATAAAACATTTCGTTACATTTAAAAAAATGCTTGACGTCATAAATGTGACTTTAAAAAGAAATGAAAATTTTGCTACTCACAAGGGTCACTATTTGCGGTACTTGTTGCAGGTATAAAAAGGTCAATACGGGTTCATTCGGGGTCATTTGCTCACTAAACGTCGAAGAGGACACACAAGAAGGACTTCCGTAAGAAAAACAACTTTCCAGATGGATACCACAGCTGATGAAGCCGCCCAAGAGGTTGCACTGCTGCGATCAGGGATGCGACAGTGTGATGTCGCTCGGCAACTCAATTTGAGCCGTTTTTCGGTTTGGAGAGTGTACCAGCGGTTCCTGAAGACCGGTGGCTACGTTCGGAGGCATGGCTCCGGTAGACATTGGTGCACCTCGGTGAGAGACGACCGATTTCTCGTGACGACGTCATTGAGAAATCGGTCGGTTTAATGCTTTTGCGTTGCGACAGCAGCTCCAGGCAGCTCGCAGAACAACCGTGAGCGTCTCCACGGTTAGAAGAAGATTAAAGGAGAAGAAGATAGCTGCTCATAGAGCTGCTACTGGTCCCAAATTGACCGCAGAGCATCGCCGAGCCCGATTGCAGGTTGCTCGCGAACACGTCAATTGGAGCCTTGACCAGTGGAGAGCTGTTCTCTTTTCAGATGAGACACGTGTATGTCTTTACTGCAAAAACAGACGCAGAAGAGTCTACAGAAGACGTGGAGAACGGTTTACCCAAGCCTGCATCCAGGAGACGGTAGAGTTTGGGGGCGGTTCCTGTATGTTCTGGGGCGGCATGTCGGCCGACGGCAAAACCGACCTTGTTTGCGTCTTCCGGACCGGAGGTGCTCGTGGGCAAGGGTCGCTGACTGCTCACCGGTACGTCACAGAGATCCTGGAAGAGCATGTGGTCCCCTATGCCGGTTTCATCGGCGAGGGGTTCACATTAATGCACGATAATGCTCGCGCTCACACCGCAGTTATTGTGCGTGACTATCTTCGAGAGGTCGGGATCTCTGTCATGCAGTGGCCGGCGAGAAGTCCAGACTTGAACTCGATAGAGCACCTCTGGGACCACCTGAAACGCAAGGTTCGGGCTCGAGATCCCGCCCCCGCGACTCTACAGGAGCTTGAGGAGGCCGTTCTTGAAGAATGGGCCAGTATTTCCCAAGAAGAGCTCCTCAAATTGGTTAGGTCCATGAGAGAACGTATGGAAGCCGTCATTAGGGCAAGGGGGGGTAATACAAGGTTTTAGGTTATTTTTAAGCATTTTTTTTGTTTTAAAATATTGTTATTCATGTGTTTTTAAGTAGGCTAAATTAAGGACTTTTTATTGTTATGTAAACTTTATTTTTTTTCTGTTGGTACAATAAACAAAATGTTAAATTTAAATTGTTTTTAGCTTCTCTTTTTAATTACCTTTCAAACGATACCCAACATTATACACATAATTGACACTAAATAAGTTTTAAAGGTGTTTGAAGTAGCTTTTTTTAAAGGTGCGATTTTTTTGACGTCGAGTGTATAAGTGAATCCAACGATTTTAAATTCGTTGGGTGAATCCCGTAAACATTTCCTCCAAAGGAAACTGCTGCTGCTGTCTGTACCTTTCATAGACTAGGTAAGTTTTGTCTTTGGCTACCATAGACAAAACACAGTTCATTCGAAAATGTTACGCATACAGAACATGCTGTATTTTTTAGAAAAATGCACTTTTTATTAAATAATATTTATTTTTCATTTCTATTTTTTATTTCAACTTATTCGGGGTAACGGTGATCCCACACGGACGCGCTGCGCTGCGCTGCGTCGACGCACCGCAAGCGCTCGACGGAATGGGTGCCACACGATCCGATGCATCGTCGCAACGCGCTGCGTTGTCCACGCGTCGTCGTGCGTTGATTTTAGGTTTAGTTTGTGATTTTTATCCCATAAAAGAGGTCTTTCCTCAACTAATGAGATAAGGTAGTCCACGTCAATGACATTAATAGTATTATGATGATTTATGTACTTGGGGCGCACCGCTATCTCGACTGCATAAACCATACTGCGACGCGTGCGTCGTCGCTCCGTCGTCGGAGCGCTGCACCACTCCCCCCGCTTCGTCTGTCGGCTACGCGTGCGTTGTACACGCGTTACGGCGACGCGCGTCGCCACAACGGACCGTGTGGCATGCCGTTCAATTTGTATGAAATATAACGCATCGACGACGCTCCGTCGACGCAGCGCAGCGCAACGCGCCCGTGTGGCATTACCGTAACGGTGATCCCACACGGACGCGCTGCGCTGCGCTGCGTCGACGCACCGCAAGCGCTCGACGGAATGGGTGCCACACGATCCGATGCGTCGTCGCAACGCGCTGCGTTGTCCACGCGTCGTCGTGCGTCGTCGTGCGTCGTCGTGCGTTGTCTGCGTTGATTTTAGGTTTAGTTTGTGATTTTTATCCCATAAAAGAG
Source organism: Mecyna flavalis (assembly GCA_949319885.1). Lineage (NCBI taxonomy): Eukaryota > Metazoa > Arthropoda > Insecta > Lepidoptera > Crambidae > Mecyna > Mecyna flavalis. The sequence continues at coordinate 19,234,486 of OX439426.1, forward strand.
GTCTTTCCTTAAAGGCCTGTATTCACTTTGATTAGTGCGAGTGCGAGTGATTAGTGCAAGTGATTAGTGATTAGTAGAAAATAAGTGTGGACAGCGACTGATTAGTGCAGGTGATTAGTTGGCTGCGTAGTGAAGTGTTTAGAAGCGTGTTCTATTTTTCTGCGAGTGGACTGCGAGTAGCCACGTCCCGCGCGCCCGCCCATCCCCCTCTCTCGCGGCGTGCCTGCCACTAAACACGTCTGCCTGAACTACTAATCACTCGCACTCGCCAACAATTGGACACTACTTGCACTACGCACCTGCACTAATCACCCTCAGCTACTAATCACTCGCACTCGCACTAATCAAAGTGAATACAGGCCTTAACTAATGAGATAAGGTAGTCCACGTAAATGTCATTAATAGTATTATGATGATTTATGTACTTGGGGCGCACCGCTATCTCGACTGCATAAACCATAATGCGACGCGTGCGTCGTCGCTCCGTCGTCGGAACGCTGCACCACTCCCCCCGCTTCGTCTGTCGGCTACGCGTGCGTTGTACACGCGTTACGGCGACGCGCGTCGCCACAACGGACCGTGTGGCATGCCGTTCAATTTGTATGAAATATAACGCATCGACGACGCTCCGTCGACGCAGCGCAGCGCAACGCGCCCGTGTGGCATCACCGTAAGGTGACATTCATAGATTAAATAAAAAGTAAATTCTATGGTGACATTAAAGGAGCTGTATACACTTATTTCCTTTGCCATATTTTCTTCGACACGTTTTTTAAACAAATGTCAAAATTGTCAAATGTTTACATGCCGATTTTCGTAGTAAATTTTTTAGGGAAATATTAAAATAATTGGTTTCTATTTAGATTAGTTCACGTTATATTTATAAATATTTTAGTTGTGATGAGTTCTTGTTGTGGAAATGAATTAATTCATAATTCGGTGCTAAGTGAAGTTGTGGCGAGTAATTTAGAGCAAATTGCAAATTTAATCGATATTGTGACAAAATTTGGGCCTACTGTTTGTATTATTTGTCTTATCGCTACGTTTTATGCTATTTATTACTTTAAATCTACGCGTGGTCTAAAGATATAACATAATAAGTACTGAAAGAAAGTAAAAGTATTCCTGACATCTACTGCAAGCTACTCAGCGAGTAGCATACAAGGTAAGGTTGATTTTTATATTATTATAATTATAAATAGGTAAATGTGGAGATGTTTCAGTAAAAAAATTGGATCAATTACTTTTTTCTGTCTAAATCCAGTATCCATCATTAAACATACTTACAAATAGGTTTAACAAATTTAAATAGATACAAATAAACATAAGGTATGTGGCATGTATCAGATTTTGATATAATATTCTGTTATTGTGTGTAAACACAAATGTTTAGGACAGTTCATTTCTACAAGGTCCTAACAATTTTACCCACATCTAATTTCTTTCTTCAACTATCCTCCCTTCCTCCCACATTTCCAGGATCTAAAGAACCCTATGTTATCTGGATATAGTGGAGATTTTCAACAGTGAAAAAAAATTTTCAAATCCGTTCAGCAGTTTTGGCGCCTATTCAATACCTATTAGAATGTGCCCTTTGTTTTTTATAATATGGATAATATTTGATCTGAAATAAATGAAATTATTATTATTAATACAACAAACAAACAATCAAATCTTGCCTCTTTATAATATTAGTAAGATGTTAAATTATATTATTATAAGGCTAGTTTTAATATTCACAATTACAATTTCATTCTTGGCAAAACCAATTAACATTGCGGTAACTACCTACTATATGAAAAAGATTATTTGAAAAGATATTTTTGTTGCGATATGCGTAATGAAGACTAAATGAACTATTATTAAAATAAATCAATAGGTATCTTTAGATATATTTTTTTTTCTGTTAGATATTTGTCACTCAAATGAATGCATAGAAACCCTCTGGCTTAAGCGCTCATGGACACCGAGAAAAGTGTATACTGACTTCGTAGGACAAGACTGGCATCCATATAATGATGCCTAATTAAATGAGATTCCACATCACAGGATGTGAAAATCTCCAAATACAAAGAAAGTGTGACCAACAAATTTAATTAAAGCTAAATGAATGGCTGATTGTAAATGGAAAGAAATTAAATGAAAAAAAAAGATATTTGTCACTCGGCACAATCCAACCCCAAACTAAGCAAAGTTTGTACTGATTTTAGATAGATAAACATCTTATACATCTTTAGAATTACCTACTAAAAACTTTTTTGTAAACACCTTAATGGTCTAGCGATTGGTACCAGGCTGTGATCTCAGGACCCTGGGTTCTATGCTTAGGTCAAGCAAAATTTTTGTCAGTTTTTTCGGACACAGCTCTGGTTTGTGATCACCAATCAGCACTTGGCAATTGTGATCACCAATCAGCACTTGGCAAGCTTGCTGATAATGCCTTGCAAGCATTATGCCAGTACCCATCATTGTATGTAGCAATGACTTTGATTAATGGAGGCCTTTGCCCTGCAGTGGGAAATAAAATAGGCTGGTACTTTGCCTACATCATGTTGAGTTGCTTGAGACACTTCTTCTGAACAGGCCACTTACGTCAAAGTGCTGGTAGGATAAAAAATATTCTGATAAAGAATTCGCAAAAGAATTTAAAAATCAAATTACAAAATAAATACTGTGTCTTTTAATCATATTGCATAATTATACAGGAAACGCTCAGACATGTTCATGCACACAAATATATTTTTTATCATGCAAGAAAAGAAGCTGCAACTTTTGGGGGCTGAATTATATGAAACTGGTTGATATATGCTTTAGTTAATCAACATTTAAAAGTCATTTAACCCAGAAAGTATTGATCAAGGTATATGTATAGATGCATATACATAAGTTATGCACCTTAGGAATGACTGCTCCAAATTGATTATAGTTATATCTAATGTCATTTTTTGTTTGTATTGATAATAAAGGTATCCATTTTTGAAAGAATTTCAAGTGAACACTATTTTGGGAAAAAGTTAAAATGGCAGAACAGTAGGTAAGACAACTTCCATACAAAAACCTTTATAAGTTAATAACCCTTTATTAAAAAAAAGTTAATTATTCGTTTCACAGACAACATTGAATTCATTGTATTCTGTAGTGACCTACATTTGTTATCGGACGCTTTCCATCGAACTTCGCTGAGGTCGAGAGGGTCTTTTTATTGATGCTACCAATCTTGCGTTCGGGACGCAATTGATTCTGTCGCAATACTTCGTAATTTGACATCGTGACCATTTGCCCCCAGAAAGGGAACGATTCTGTAAGAAAAAGGTTTTATTATTATCGCAGGCGAATTCAGGTTTGGATAATGATTGGTTTAAGAGGGTTAACGAAAAATGCGTCGCGTCGAGTTTTCGAATTTCGGGTTTCGCGCATGCGCGCCAGGTCAAGATAAGCAATGTCTTGCTGTAGTCAAAGTAATCACTTTGATCCTTTTCAAATAATATTTCAAATAATATACCAAATAGTGTGTAGTTTTTATATTATATCCTTACATAATCATAACAGGGCATAAGTAAGTGTGTGTTGTTATATAATGGGTAAAATATTTATCAATGTAGTAAACATTGACAATATCTTACTGTTTACATGAAGTACCTAGATTTTTTAAGAGTAGCCAATTAATACTAATAAAGTAATCCTTCCCAAATGTGTGTGTAAATACTTACTTACCTAATAAAAATTGTTGACATATTATGTATGTAAGTCTTTTAAGTATGACCATTCGATACGTAATTTAGAAATAAAATACCGATTTCAGAATACCATTTTTATAACAATCTGATTTACACCTATAGACCGTTTAAAGTCAAATGTTAACATCCCATTTGAATAAAGCACATCACATTTTAAGTGTGCCTACTATGTATTACAAAATTGTTCTGTTCAAATTTCGTTTACAAAATAAAAGTAAATATTTTAATCAAGTAACAACTATGTATTACAAATTACATTATGTACACTTATCAAAATGTGTGTTACCTGTTTATATGAATAGAATTACATTTTAATTTAAAATGAATAACTTTTATTCAGTTTAGGCTGATACAGCACTTGTGAATGTCAAAGAAGCTATGCCACCGGTTTGCAAACCCTAAGCCGGGAGGGTTTACTATTGTCTGACAAAAAACGTATGACAAAAGATCATTTTACAAACAACGTTTGAAAAACTAATCATTTGACAAACTTTCATTTCGCAAACATATTACTTTAAAAACAATAATTTGACATAATACAGGTTTCGCAAATGTTAAACTTAGAAAATTATTTAACTGTTAAAATTATATTTTAAAAATAATCACAATATGACTAAATAATTCGTTTGCCAAATTGGTGATTGTACAAAAAGTTAGAAAATAAATGATTAGTTTAACTATTTTCTAACCAATACTTACCTGCGATCAAATTTTGAAAATATTAAATAGACATTTATCGTATGTATGAAGATAAAGTAATGTATGTGACTGTACATAATTAGGCATTAAAATACTCATGTGATCCTTTTATGAAACTCACTTCGTTCGTTTCATAAAACCACATTCGTATTTTAATGACCTTCATTATGCAACAGTCACATAAATAACTATTTAAATACAGTAGAATCCGTTTATTATGACTCCGCCTATATTGACCAACCCACGGGACCAATCGGTTATTATGACGTAATTACACTAAGAAGTTTGGTTTTCATATAAAATCTTTGTTAAAATGTCGGATATAATGACTTTGGTTACAGTGACATGTCGCTTATTATGACCTATTTTTAATAAATTGTCCGGTTTTAATGACCGACATGATTCGTATTGTTCGTTGATTTCCGACGACGTTTGGCACGCGGCTCGTTTTTGTTTTAAATCCAAGTGAGTAGTTGACACTTGAAGGTCATGCATTGTTTTTAGTGATATCCTGTGAAAAAATGTCATCTCAACGCTGTAAAACATTTACAATTGAGGGGGAAAAATGGAGAATCATACTCATACAACCGCATCAAGGAATCGTTCAATTGAACCCTTTTGGTTTTAAAACATTTAAATTTAACGATTCGAAAACCGCGACAAGAAATTAACGCATTAATTCTTAAAATATGTAGTTTTAAAATCATGAGAAACAAAAAAAAAACCTTTTTTTTTACAAAACGCTTTGTATGACGTCCACTTATTATGACGCGTTTGTCAATTCCCATCGATGTCATTATAAACGGATTCCACTGTAGTTTAGCTTTATTTCCCACTAGCGGTTGCCCTCGCGGTTTCACCCGCGCGTAATTTCCTTTTTTAACTCCCCCCCCTTCCCCCTCCTATCCCCCTACCCCCTCATATCCCCCTACCCCATCATATTCCCCTTCCCCTCTTATCCCCTTACCCCCTCATATCCCCCTACCCCATCATATCACCCTTCCCCCTCCTATCGCCCTTCCCCCTCCTATCGCCCCTCCCCCTCCTGTTCCCCTAACCCCTCATATCCCCCTTCCCCCTACTGGCTCCCTTCCCCCTCCTATCCCCCTTTCCGTCATATTCCCCTTCCCCCTCCTATTCCCCTTCCCCCTAGTATCCCCCTTCCCCATTTCATCAAACTTCCCCCTCCTATCCCCCTTCCCCGTACTATCCCCCTTCCCCGTCCTATCCCCCCTTCCCAATCCTATCCCCTACCCCCTCATATCCCCCTACCCCATCATATCCCCCTACCCCATCATATCCCCCTTCCCCCTCCTATCCCCTTACCCCCTCATATCCCCCTACCCCATCACATCACCCTTCCCCCTCCTATCACCCTTCCCCCTACTATCCCCCTTCCCCCTCCTATCGCCCCTCCCCCTCCTATTCCCCTACCCCCTCATATCCCCCTTCCCCCTCCTATCCCCCTTCCCCATCCCATCCACCTTCCCCCTCCTATCCCCCTTCCCCATCATATCCCCCTTCCTCCTCCTATCCCCCTTCCCCCTACTGTCCCCCTTCCCCATCCCATCCAACTTCCCCCTCCTATCCCCCTTCCCCGTCCTATCCCCCCTTCCCAATCCTATCCCCCTTCCCCCTCCTATCCCCCTTCCCCCATTAAAGTATCCTATGTCAGTCTCCTGGGTCTAAGCTACCCCTCCACTTATTTTCAGCCAAATCGGTTCATCCGTTCTTGAGTTATAAATAGTGTAACTAACCCCACTTTCTTTTATATAATAAGATATATAATATATTATATAGATATAGATATTACATTTTTTATCCAATTAATGTAGTGTATATTATTATAATATTATCATAAATTCATAACCATATGTAGTATTATAAAATATTTACTCAACAAAGTACTAAGAAGTGTCGGTTGCGCTTTAAACTGTACCACGCTACGTAAATCAGCGATGTTTGCGGCACAGCCGTTTCTGGGTACGAGCGACATACGTCCTGCCTCTGAAGAGCCCGGCGGCTGACTAATTTGAAATGTTTTGCGCGGAGTGTTTTATAGCAGTTTAAAAAAATGTCTATAAAATAAATTGTGCATCATTATATAGGTTTTATGTATTCAAACTTAAGATAATATGTTCTTCTTTTAAGTTAGACTAAAAACTTTTTGTAAATTAAAGAAATTAATGGTAAATTTTGCATGTTTACAACAGTGATTTCTTTGTAATTTCGCTGTAAATGGATTTGAATTTCGTATGAAAATAATCTCAAATTTAACTCATACCCCATCTAACTATTTGCGTAATGATATGTAGACTTGCATAATAAAGTAAAATGTCCTATTTTTACAATGGTATTAAAACAATTGAGCTTCGAAATCGATGTTAAAAGTGAAGTTTAAAAAACACTGCTCGGGTAAATTGTCAGTATTCACAAATACTCCATAGAAAGAAAAGTGGTATGGGCTACGATTTTAGACAAAGATACTGTTTATAATAATTTGTGAGTCGCATGTTTCTTAGATCACGTTTTCATAGAAAATATCTCGTTGAAAACTGCCTATTTTGAGTCAAAACGGCAATCGAATCGTTTAACAGTCTTAACTAGATCAATCATAGACCAAGTGGATGGCGTTAAGGCATAACGTCAGCGCTGACCTTTAATCAAGCCAAAACGCGCACTTCTCTGTTGTCAAATTGATAACTATAGGCGTTCTCCAACAGCTCTCAGGATAAACCAAAACGCTATCATTTTGGAGACGCATTCCCTTCGTAGTCAGCTTAGCTACAACTGTTTCTGTAATTCCGAAATTCCAATTTAAAATGTTCATTAGTCAGATGTGTATAGTTCATCTCCAATCTCTTTTTTTGGGCACGTAATGAACATTTCCTTTGCCTGCTTCTTCTTGTTTTCTTCCGTTCGTATCATATTATGTGACAGATAAAAATTGGCATTATAGCAACTGATACATTTTCCGATGAGATACCTGATTGCCTGCTGCGGCAGAACCCGACCGGCTAATACCGGTTACCGAACGAAAGTGAGCGCGGCCGGGTGAGCGGAGCTAGTTTATAGCACTAATATTACCTCATTCGACTCGCCCACTTTTTCACTTTCTTACAGGCAGAAAGCGTGAAGTGTGTGACATTCGCATTTTTATTCACACCTAGTTTTAGATGGCTTGGCGAAGGTGTGTTTAGATGCTTAAGTGGAAGCACTTATGGGCAAGGGGAAGTTAATTAAGTCAACATTGCGTCGGCTCCGCCAGTTTCAATATTTATATTTTTTTAGACCTTGCAAGTAGCAAAAACGCCTTTCTGATGATATGCACATACCTACTACAGTATAGCTATTAGATTGATGGACAAAAGATTGAAAAATTATCCTACTAATTTTAATGTTACTGATACCTAAATAGTGGCTAAGTTGCTCTCTCCTTTTTAATATTCGAAACGTTTAATTTAGTATGTCAACAAATCTGGTTTCATCAGAACCTACTATTGACCTAGCACCAGACTCGATGATAAGTTCGTGCTGACTTTGTCATTGCCTCATCATAAACTATTGACTTAAAAAAGCACTTCTCCCAATCAACAGCAATATGCGTGATTGGATACCCAGTCTAAGACAGTTTTTCAGAAAGGACAGGGCGATCAATTTGTCATTTACAATTTGTATAATGTCAATCTGTTTCAATCACAATGTTTGGGTTTGGTTTTTCCTCCTCTCCTCCAATTCACTGAAATTACATTAATGAATTTGTTATTTGTTTGTATATACGCAAACTTCACGCATCGAGCTGGCATTAAAAAAAGTTAGGCGATTCGATGATGTGCTTGCTACTATACTAGGGTCATTTCTGTATATTTTTTAGGGTTTGCTAATTGCTCTTGCTCAATGTTTTTTTAGAATCCTTGTGAAATCATATATTCTGCTAACTGATATGCGTGTTAACCCTTCCATTTTGAAAAGACCCCATGTTTATACTGCATTTAAAAAGATTTATGAAAATACAATCGGCTACTCTTACTGTCGCTGGTAGAATAAATAAATATGCGTAAGTTTGCGTTGCTTTTTAGGTCATCCAATAAATAAAACATTAATGTCATTATCATTTTGGTACCGTTAGCGGAGTAGGCTAGGCGGAAAGGCGTCTATCCATCCAACGTCCAACAGGGTTCGCGAAACGTGTTGATAAACATCAATATATCACTGTAAAAGACTTAGTGAAACTTTTTTTTTAGTTTAGTGAGTCTTTGATTAGTTAATTCATGAATAAAGATTTAAATTCATTCACATAATAAAACAATCACTGTTTCCTGGGGTTTTGTAGCACTGTTATAAGTAAAAAATGTTTATCGTATTTTAAGGTTGTAAAAGGTCTTTTGTACAGTTGACAAAAAAAGGTAAACACTTCAATTTTATTCTTAGTTGGAACAAAGATCACTTTCAATGCAGTTTAATAAAAATTCGTCAGTTTGTAGTCGTACCTCCTCCATTCGGGAATTTACACCTATGCTTCTTCAAACTTAGTCGCATTGTGGCCAAACTATTTAATTAAAAACTAGCTGCCTGCTATCATATGGGTAAACAGGGTAAAAATATATTAATATACTCTTTTATGAAAATTATCGTTTACAAACCTTGACCTGACAATAACAAAGATAACAATCTACTTATCTATATAAATAAAAATGAATTGTTGTTCGTTAGTCTTGGTAAAACTCGAGAACGGCTGAACCGATTTGACTAATTTTAGTCTTGAAATATTTATGGAATTCCAGGGAAGGTGATGAGAAAATATGAAAAAATGCAGTCGTTCTGAAGTTATGCACGCACATAAATTTCGGTGATTCTATTTTATCTATGTATTTAGATGGATAGATTGTAGTGTAACCCAATATTTCTTTAAGAAAAATAAAATTGTATGTACGATCAGACAAAATATCGTGCAGAAAATCTTGTTTCAAGCTGTTGAATTAAACGGTGACAAACGTTATGATGTTGATAACATCATAGGGGTGCGAGGTTGTCAGAACCTCGACCTATTGTGACATACTCGTAAAACATTGATTAATATCAAAATATCTACCCGCATCACTTACTTCCATCATCAATGAAGTTTCTAATATTTCTATCTTTTGAACAGTATTTAACTTCTTTTTGTTATAATCCATGGTAAGTAATCAAGTGGGAAAGGCCACATAGGATAGGGCAGCATTTATCGACCACTAAATTATGTAGTAGGTAACTTGGTTGTCATCGGATGTGTACGCGCCTTATTCTGTTCTTTTCAAACTAAGTAGGTATTTTCTTTTTTTGAAGGAAGTTATCGTTTAATTAAATAAAAGATCTGACTTACGTTCATCTTTCTTGTAGGGTTAAATAAAACATAGTATAGATATTATTTTATTACAAAATCATCTTGTTTTGAAGCATCAAACTAAAAGTTTTTGCCAGCTACAGTCAGTAGACTCTTTCTAAATTAAAATGTATTAATTGGCTTGTAAGCTTGTTACAAAAGCCTCCATAGTGACGTATAAAAAACAAAGATGAATTTGAAAGTATATCTGAAAGCATTAACTGCGTATTCAGCACCCATATGCTATATGTGACATGGAATTATTAGGAGCCCATAAAGTCGTTTATGTAACAGCACATACATACAGTCTGTCTGCTTGATATTCTACATTAATATTAACATTGTACACTTTGTGCGTCATAATACCTGATATTTTACTTACAGAAATATTGCATGAACATAACTTGACTTTCATCGGATCGGTTTTAAAATTCATTGTATACGAGACGACGTACTTGCTTATTTTGTGATGAGATGAGATGTAGGATATTCATTGTTTTTTTATAGATATTCTATTTATAGTCAAATATTTGAAATGCTGAAAAACAGGGGTTGTGCCCGTTCATTATGTTAGTCTTTTGCTTGTTCTTGTTAGATTTCGTTTAGAAATGCATGCAAATCAATAACAAATCGTTGTTTTTCATATCCCGCTCTTGAAAGTTTAACACGACCTTACAATCTTACAATAACAATAAAAATATTTCGGTTTTGATCGCATGGTTGAATTGGTTTCTAATCTTTAGATTCGTGTACACAAAAATCATCCATGCAGCTTTTAAAAGTATATCGTATTAAAAGAAATAAATACAGACAGCATAGTTGTTAAAAGTTTTGAATTCAGTTATATTTTTATCGTCTCTTAATTTGACTGTGCCTAACTTTACAAATATTTTACATAACTAAATAAATAAAAAATATAGAGTCAATTAGCTATGGGGTTTGGGTTATAGGCACACACAAGTATACATCCAGACATAACAAACATACTGCCCATCACACGAAATTAAGAATTATAGAAAAGAGAGAATTTTCTATCTAAAATTATAAGAACCCCGCGGGAGAGGTACCTAACTCGGGACATTACTCAGTGCCACTGCCAATTATTTATTTAGGAATTACGAAGTTAAATGTGGAAATGTTAATGTTTTTCTCTCCATTTCCATTATTTCTGTCATTCACACAGCTTTTACATTGCAGTTGATGCACTAAAAATATCTACTGATTAATAAAAATTCTTCCAAAGGACTAAGACTACATTGCATACGCCAACTCTACTTAGTAATTTCTTGTGGTTTCAACTTAAAACGAATACAGATAACAGACGATTGGGCGTCATAAGCACGTTCCATAGCGGCTCGGTGTTTTTGCCTCTCTATTTCAATTAGACAATTGCCTCTATTCGTCATTCGTCTTCATCGACTTATATTATTTCTCAATTTAGATTGTAAGCGGTACACAAACACTTATCTTATTACAGTAAAATAAATGGCGTCCACGTGTATCTTATTTAAAGGAACGTTTTTATTAAAATGAAGAAGGTAGAGCCATCTTTCAGACAGCTCCTGTCTGTTAGTAAATGGGTAAGTTCGACCAGGAAAGCACTCACAAGATCGATGTCCGAGAAGTGGCCGTGACAGTGCCGGTGGCCAGAACTTCCACCATCGCCTTCCCAATGCCCTTTCGGGCCTTTCTCCATAGTTCTTCACCTCGTCCCTTACATATTCTTTTAAAGGTGGTTCAATACCAATTGATGATGCGTTACCCAGTTATAATATTATAATGCGTTCATCTAAGACATAGTCTCGGGTGTCCATGGATGGTATGGTAGTGATCACTTATCATCAGGTGTTATTTGCCCGAATGTCTCCCTCTTTCAAAATCATATTTTTGACACACTTATTTCTGCAAATAAAATCTTTATTTTTAACGATAAGATTTAGCTTCGCGGAATGGAAAGTTGAAGTGGGAGAATACCTCTCATTCATCAATATGTAAGGTCATAATAATTCAACTTCCGACCCTATTATTATGGAAATCCGTGTGGAAATAAGTAAGCTCTATGTTGTTTTTTTCGTGGTGTACTTTATTTTATGTGCAATGTTACCATATTTTGCTAATTTGTGGTTTTCGTTGTTACTCTTTTGTAAACAAATCTAGTCAAAGAAGTAACAATTAGTAAATAAATTTTGTCTTACGATTTTTTTTGTGTAACGAAGTTTGACGTGGCTTACTATGTATGTACCTACCTACCAGTTAGTAAGTCATTCACAGAGACAACTTTTTATTTCGAAAATAAGAAAAATATCTATAATTGTGGGCCTTTGAATAAAAGTACTAAGTACTATTTAACAACGATTTGTGAATCGTCAATAATAATACTACTCATTTATTTTCTGAGAAATGAAGAAAGAAAAAAATTCCCAAAAACGACTGTTTCGTTTACAAATTCGAACTGTGGTGAATGGGGAAAAAAGTTTGTAGGCTAATTATCTTTTTCTTATTTCTTGGACATCACATTTTAATACCTAATCTAGTAAATGCACTCTCATGTTGTGGGTTTTCTTACATTTTAATCTTTTTACGCAGTGTCGATCCAGAATTCTCACCCTGTCCCTTGCTTGTTTTGTTCGTCCGAGCGAAAAATCGGCTCAAGTTACAGTCTCTGGAACTCTAAGCGTTTTTTTCCCTTGTTTTCTAGTTGGAACAATGCGGTGAGCATACCTGAAATTAAAAAAAACTTATAATTATGTTGAGTTCATTACAGCACTTGATGATGCGAATCCCTTTTCTTTATTTGTCCATTTCGTCAGTGAATGTCTATTGTCTTTAAAATACTTCACTAATTCCTTTCAAATGTTTCATTTGGATACTCGTACAGTTATTCTAGATACACACAACAACCTGGAATAGGATTTTTTTTTCCTTAAATGTTTAAGCAATTCTTTTACGGCGCTTGGAGATTCAATTCACGAGTAAGACTGTGAACAAAAATACTTAAATATTTAACTTTCGGAAAGGGAGCTCTAGAAAAGAAGGGTATATAATATAGAGTTCTTAGATAGAGTTCTTAGCTTAGTTGGAGTTCCACTGGCTGGTGATCGAGGATCAGTTGACGGAACATGATCGTGTCGCATGGACAGCAGAGTGACGTAAGTGAGCGGTGGCGGTGTCTATTCGGTAGGCTTTTCGGCGGGGCCCCCACCAGCGGTTTGTTTACACGCCTGCGACGCCCAGCGCCGAGCCGGCACTCGCGGCCGGCAAGCACGCGGGACGACCGCGCCACTACGCGTATCGCCTCAACCGTTCACCATTCAGTGATGCCCCCCAAACACTGAGGCCCCAAGCACTACCGGTTCCCGAGATATCATAAAAAAACTGGAGCTATTACTGACTTAGACGTTCCGCGCCACGCTAGCTCACAACCGCGGAAATTAGCCGGACCGTGCATCAGGTGTGCTAAGGATCTCGCCGAATAACATCGTAAGTGACTAACTTTTTTAGTTTTCAATTATGTAAACCAGTTCTTGCGCGGTGTTACGAAATTAATGACAGCAAATGTTTGTTCTCGTACAGAATTCAGTTTTTTTTAGCTTAGAATCTGGTGACTTATTATGTTTTGCTGATCTTTCGACTGGCTGCATAGCGACTTTTGTCACTTGCGTTCCTTTTTAAACAGAACCGGTTGGAATATTTTTAAGCTGGTGTAATAAAATTACCATATCAGTGGTTGGGATCAATTCTTGGAGTCACCATACGAATATGAAGTTAATTTGGGAAAGGCTTAAATTGGGAGATTAATTTATAAATCTCTTGAACAGAAAAGGTGTTGAGACTATTGAATAACTTTTTGTTTTGAAAAACATAAACTGAGGTTACAATTTTATCTATGTTTTTTAATTGTTTTCGTATTCTATTACAAAATCTGGAACGTGTTATCTAAAATAGACATTGGTTTATAATAGGCCGACGAATGTATGTCGCCAAGCCACTGCAGTATTTAATTTGCAGTCGTCGCTCAACATGTTTACTCTGCATTAGATCTAAACAGTTCACTATCTGCCGCATAGATAGCTACCTACTTTATATTACTAGTTATCAGAATGAGTAAAGTAACAACATAGACATTAATTAAATTGGGAAGTCATCAAAAGACGTAATAAAATTCTTACAAAGTTAAAAAGAATGCGTGTGACGCTTAGGTTCCTACTCTGTATTAAATGGATTCCTAAAAGGAATTTGTCAAATTTAGAGTCAAAAACTTTTATACCATGGTTTCTTAAACGTAAAAAGTTTAAAATATGAGTGCCTAACCGGTGATCAAGCCGAGTACGGTAGGAGTCATTTTGTCCTGCGCGAGTTGCCTCCACGTAGGGTTGCCAACTTTTTTACAACAAATTAAAGTATATTTAGGTCTGAGAAGAAAAATGAACGGCATTTAAAAAAAATGAAGAGTACCTTTCTTATTTTTTTAAGACCCATTTTTAGTGCTTCTGGCGCAACATTATCAATCTAGAGTCGTTTTATCAAAACTGTGATACTGAAAACAGTATTTTGCATACTACATTTTTGTTTATCAGTATAAACTAAAAGTATAATGTAGTGAAAAACAGTATAATACTGTTTTTAACAGTATGGTTGGCTACCCTACCTCCACGATATCCTCCCTTCAGACGTCCTCCAGACGTTTGACCTCTACTCCTTCGGGTTTCCACCATCAATTGTTCCACGATACACAATTTACTGCTCTTTGTGTTCAAATTATATGCCAATAGCTTTTGAATTGTATTTTAAAACATATACTCTTTATTGGTCTCTTGGTAAAAACAAATAAAATAATGTGACTCGGGACTGTATGTCGGAATCTGGGAATATAAACAGGAAAATAAAAAGGATAGTTTTTGATCATGAATTTGATTTGGCACTGAAAGAGAATAATTATATTGGTCTATCCTTATTTCATATCGAAAAACAACCCATGATAAATGTTAATGTCCTAGCCGGTTAGTATTTATATCTGTGCTACATGCGTTTCTGCAAATTGGACTTGAAATAAAAAAACCATAACATTTATAATAAGAACTGCATCGTTAAAATTATTGTCATTGTAATATGATATCAAAAATGCATTATGATTTGTTGAGCCTGGTAAATGCGCTTGCACACAAACAGACAAATGGTTTTATAAGTGTGTAATACGTGTAATTCCAAGCCTTGTGCTCGATTACTTCAACTATAAATTAAAGAAGGTATTTTCCCATTAACATAATGTAAAGTTATTGACTCTGTTGGCCTTTACTTTACAATGTATATGGAATAAATTATTTGTTATAATAAGTAATATCAACCGAACTAATCTACAATTCTGCTAAACAACATTACTTGGATTGCTTACATATTTGAATAAATGTAACATTTATTAATTTATTATTATTAGTCTTAGCATCCTATCTATCACTATCTTAAGATGTGTCTTCGCCAATTTCCTCACACGAGTTTATGTCACACACATCATAATTATGTTCATTACATTAAACTTTTTTATTTAAAATTCATTGCATGATTTAGGGTACAAAAGGCGGACTTAATGCCTCATGGCATTCTCTGCCAGTCAGCTTTTGGGCCAAGCTGAAAGAAATATTTTTTTTTGTTAGAGGCATACGAGCAATTAAGTCATCACTGCTGCCTAAGGACACATGCATCATAACCGCGCACTCGCCTTTTGAAGGATCGCATGTCGTATTGGTTAGGAAACACGGCTGCCAGAAGTTAGTTACGCGGTGGGAACCAGGGATGTTATGGATATGAAATTTTGTTACAGATATAGGACTGATTATTATACTGGATGCGGATACGGTTACAGATATTAGATTTTAAAGGAATTTCAAAAGAAAAATTCCGTAACACAACACATTCGTTTCAATTTGTCAAACTATTCTTGAATGAAACAATTTCAAAAGTTACGAGTCTGATAAGACAACAGCAAACAATTCGCGCGGCTTATGTGTCTCAATTAGGCTCGAATACAATTCGAAACTTTTATGTATTTCGGATTCGGTTTCGGTTACGGATAAATTTTTATATCGGATATCCGATAGTTTCGGTTTCGGTTACGGAGCACCCTAATATCCCTGGTTGACGATTTGTTAATACTTTTGTAGGGTGAATCAACATTTTGAATTCTAATTCGAGAAAATAAAATTAACACGAAATCATATGGCCACTAAGTAAACAAACTACTGGGCCTCTCTTTAAAGTGAACTTGTATGTTTATCTTTATGACGCCTATTACACAACGCATAAGTTTTTAGGCCTGTTGGCTCGACTCCAAAGGAGGCCCAATCGTAGTAGTAGTAACCATTATCCGCTTTGGTTAGAAGGTCAAGGTGGTCATTTTATAATTTATTACGAAGGTAAATAGATTTATATTGATTGATTGTATTTAAATGTTTATCAATGATATAATGCTTGTATTGCTTGTTAATTTTATGCTGCATAATATTATGTTGAAGAAAGGATTCTATATACCATAATATTTGTGATAAAAAGCCGCTCAGTAATGCAGTATCATAATATCGATGTATTGTATAATACCAGATCAATTTATTGATTTATGTATTAAAAGAAGAAACTGACGGACAATCAGCGTCCAGTTTGAGATCTGCGTGTGAAGTGAAGATCTCTATAGGAATTTGAAAATTATTGCCTGGGTGCTTTATAAAATTTAAGTTTCCCATAAGATTTTACACAAACGAAGTGGATAGCGAGTGCTTGTTTTATATTTACACACAGTAGATAGTGTTTTTGCTGTGTCTTTGAACTTTATTTATTTATTCTTTTTATAAACGATAAAGAACAAGGCTCGAAGATCAGATGAGCCTACAGTCTGGCAGCACATTGAGCGACGCTTCCTGGTGAAGTGTCTCTCAATGGAATAGGCCGCAGTGACCGCTTAACATCAGTTGGGTTGCGTGCCTGTCTGCCAACTGTTGTGGTATAAAAAAAAGAACATTACTTAAAATTCTCGCAAAATTTAGTTGCTTAAAACGCCTCGACGGTCTAGTGGTTTAAGTACCGGGCCGAGATCTCGGGGTCCTGGGTTCAATTCCCGGGTCGAGCTAACTTTGTGTCGGTTTTTTCGGACACAGCTCGGGTTTGTGATCACCAATCCGCATTTGGCAAGCGTGGTGATTAAGCCAATACCCATCATTGTAGCGATAACTTGATTTCAAGGATGGAGGCCTTTGCCCTGCAGTGGGACTTAATAGGCTGATACTTTACTTTTTTACTTAAAATTCTGTTTGGGTGTGCCGTCGTATTCACGTGACCGATTTCAGTATCTTTCTAACGTTTCCAAGAATATTTGATTGACAAGCAACCGTGGAGGTTGAGAGCTGAGATAACTCGGTTAACCTTATCGGTTAATGACCGACGCTTGCTGCTCTTATCGCACTTTTAATTAACTGTTTTATTAACAGACAAGTACTATGTATATTCTTTATTACTTCTAATGACTTGAAAGTTGCATGTCGATGTTAATTAATACAATAACAATTATTATGAGCCCTTTTTCTTTCTCTTCGGAACAGAATGTTCGTTCACCACTTTCCTTTTCTTGCGGTGTTTAGGAAAATAAGAGTCGTCTTTGTGTGAAGTGATTTACTTGTCTCGATGTTTTGTTCAAAAGCTTATTGCATTTTAGTTTACAGCATTTTGTGATTATAGATGTGAAGTTCTCAAAAGTCTCAATTTACTAAATTTACTTTTATTTTTAATTTGAACAAACTGAATAAAGAATTTTAAATGTACTGATAGGTCCTCAATTAAGATTTCTTAATGTTCCTATTGTAGTAACAATTTTAAATGGGAACGTCCCCAACAAGTGTGTTCGATGGTCTAGAATTATTTTAAATTGTCATTTACACAAGTGCTCCAATGAAAAATATTTTCAAGCCATTAAAGTAAATCTACACTTATATTATAAAATTATAAAGAGGAAAGATTCGATTGTTTGTTTGTTTGTATTGAATGGGCTCCGAAAGTACTGACCGATTTGAAAAATTATTTTACCATTAGAAGCGGACATTATCCCTGATGTACACAGGCTACTTTTTCCGCGGGAAAATGCTTCTTTCTTACGGAAAAACGGTTAATAGGACCACGGGTAGTAAGTTTTTCACAAAATGACGTGTCTGTGACTGGTTGCCATCCATAGCAACGCATTGTTGATTATGGAATAAATTCAAGTATACAATGATGATTTTTGGAAGCTGGCGAAAAATCCTATAAAAATATCACATTCTTACGGGATAACGTATAGTCCGCGCGAGCGAAGACGCAGGCGGAAGTTAAATATAAAAAATATATTAAATAATCCTTTAAAAGCCTCAGTTATTTTTGATGTCATTTTCTTAATTTTTTTTAATAATGTTGAACAACATCACATACATTGATCTGACCCCAAAGTAAGTAGCGTAAGCACTTGTGAGTCTTGTGACCTTTTTACATCTTTACAACTTTTGTGAGTTATTGCAAGTATTCGTGGATTTTTAGTTTCTTTTACATGCAGTTTCTCAAACTTGAATACGACTTAAGTCGTTAAATCCTGATCGGACCATATCAAAGCTATTAAAAATATACGACAGAATCTAATATGCATTAAAATTATGAATGTTTGTTACTAAGCTTTTCGCGCGCAGTGGTAAAGTGGTTGTGATTATGCTCGACTTAATTATGTTTTACTTAGTTGCTGATGTCGCCGCAATCTGGTTTCTCTCACGCGACACTCACGTGTCATATCGACTGTGACTGACAGATTTAGGCTCTCGCAATCATATTGAATTGACTGTTTAACTGATTTTTTTTTCTAGCAAATGTGACATACATAATCTTGATTTGTTTCCAAAGCAAGTTTAACACAAATAGTATCTTCTTCATCAACAAATATGATTAGGGAATGGAACTCGAGTTATTTTTAATATTAAGCTGAGTATTTATTATCCACTGCAACTCTATTAGTTGTATTTAGTTCTCACATTATATTATAAAAAATTTGTTTTAATGTATCTATTTTGTCCATTTCAAATAGTGTATGACTATCTATCTTTACATATTAGGTTTTCTTGTCCATGGAAATTCATCTATGCGGAATGTATTATCAGTTAACGAGTCTCCTAATATTTTTTTTGAGTGCATGTACTTGTATATTATATTATGTAGGTAGGTATTTGACTTTAAAGTAGCCAAGAGTAGATTTTGTTAATACTATTTATTAACTATTATTTGCCGGATGCGAAACTACTCAGACTTTTAAAGTGCTATTTCATGTAGGTGGGTATGTTACCTACAAGTTTATTTTATTTTAAAATGTAAACAATCCTACATACTTTTAACATTTAATCAAACTTTATTTAGTCTATGACATTTTAATTCTGATAGTTAATTATTGACTAGATGATAAAATGAATGTAGCCGGAGTTGTGTGGATGGGTGTTTCCGTTTTCATCCCACGTTTTCATCCCAGGAGTTAAAAATAATAATAATTATTCCGCTTTCAACCCGCAACAAAAATGGACTCCGTTTTCAACCCACGGCATAGTACATAACTGTTTAGTAACTTATGTAAGTAACGTTAGCAGACAAACAAACTTTGTTAGAAAAATCTTTATTCATAATTAACACAACTAAGTCTTTAGAATATTGATATCTAGAAAATCACAGATTTCAACTACTTACCTATCATTAGTCATGAAGATGAATGAGCTCACGTTAATAATTTTTTAGGCTAACTGTCACATAAGCGCCTTTCCATACCACCGACCCCAAAAATAATAGCGGAACGGCAGTGGGACAACTTTTCATTGCTCCACTGCATCGCCCTCATTGCCCCCTCGCATAAGCGCACATTTTCCCTTCCACCTACAGACACGAACTGATACTCGAATAATATCTTTTCATACCGAAAGTAAAAGTTTACTTTCGGCCTCTCAGCAGATGAAAGTAATCCGAGTGACTAGTTTGTATTAGTTTCGCTCTCGTCTACTCCCACTGAACAATATCAACTTGAACACTCATATAATGTATTCTGTGGATTCTTAAAATGTCACAGGTCATAACGCAGAATGGTATATGGTGAGTATAGAGTTCACGTTAATAGGATTTCGATGGAACAGGTAATTCTATGATGAAAGTAATTCTGCTGTTTGTTTAATCGTAAAACTTGTTTGATACTAAATTTAACATTTTTATGCAACTTCTGTCCAGATTCCGAAATACTTTATATTCTGTGTAAAATGCATGCGAAAAAAGCGAAATTTAAATAAGTGTGATTGCGTTCGAGAGAGAAAGTGATGTTATACGGCGCGCATGCGTCTGACGGATTTACATGATGATGACGTTAACGTTGCGAAAACCTGTGCGGAAAACGGACATAAATGACGCAGGAACGTGTCTCGGAGTTGATTTGCATTGATACCTTAACAAAGACTAGGTACATTAAATAAGTTTAGGTGGCTCTAAAGGTTAACTGGGACAAGCATCTGTAAATGACTCCTAGAGTACCCGCGAATCGTGAAGATAAGGATTATTCATTGTTACGCGTGTAAATACGTAGTAGATAATTTTGAAGGATTTATAAACACTTAACAGCAAATCATGGGTCAATGAAGTGGTAATATAGAATTGTGATCAAGATCAGCCTACCTTTCATGCTGTGGGATGTATTGAAAGAGAAATTTGTGTCATCACCGAATACGCCCATTCATTCAGCCGCTGGACCGTGCGCCTGGTGCCAAAGTAAAAGTGTTCCAAAAAATGTACGTCGCAAAATTACATTGCGATTTCGCCGTAACGAGGCCACTGATGTGGGTCGAGTAACAGCTATCTGTTAGAACTGATACTTTTTCGTTTATTCCATTTTCGTATCCGGCGGTAAAGGCATTCAGTTCATGGTCATTGAAGTTCGGTCGTCAGTCATGAAGTATTTTTGCGGATTGCAAATAGGTTGAAGCGTTTAACAAGCATGACTCTGTGTTATTTAGAATCGAGTCAACCGGCTTGTTGGTATAAGTGCTTTTACTGGTCGTGTGATTCTGGCTAACATAAAACAATTATTTACGACACATCGAATCCATTTTAGTTAACACGACTTTACACGACAGATCGGTTCTGAATAAATTTTCTTTTCTATTTTATGTATTTTTGTCGTTGTTCTTGATTTAAGTTTGTCCAGGTTACAGAAAATTTAACAAATACAAAAATTACAACTTTTTAAAATAATTTGTTGAAAGATAATACTTTATCAAGGATTTCATAGTTATAAAGACGTAGTGACATTGACCTTGTTGGTGAAATGTAGCGTCGGTTGAGTTGAACCCTCGATAACCTCGAGCGCGCCTGGTGACTGGAAAGCGTTTGAAATTTCGTCTATACACGATAAACTCGCTGCGACCTTTCCTCTCTAATTCAACATCGCGAGAAAAGTCGTTTTGAACATCCTTTTTTTTGCTTATTAACTATAGATAACTTTTTGTTTATATGTTTTTTGGAATTGAAATTCTTTTACCATTTAACTTTGAGATAATGTCATTGACAAAACGTGCAATTGTTCGGTTTGGCGTCTTGGCATTCTGATTTTTCACGAAGTACGTAAAATTGTCTCAATATTGTACCTTGTTTTCAAAGTCATATGAATTAGTATTGTTTCAATATGAGAAGTCTATTGTCTCTCTGGCAGTCTGGCTCCGTATTAATTTTTTATGTACTATCGTATTTTTTCTTTGCTTTGACGTTTCATACTAACAGTAAATCCGCGAAAGTAACTAAGTTCTTATTTTTCTTATATAAGCATTTTATTGTCTTACGGTAGCAGATTGCTAGAATGTGTATTGTGAATTTAGAATGTTCAAAATGTTTTGTGACGTCTACTTCTGAGTATAATTAACCCAGCAATGTAGTGCATTGTTTTTCTTACGTAGGTACCTACATTATTTTGTGTTATTGTGTTACGCAAATAACATTTTGTAAAGGTGTTTCGTCTTCATGCATATATTGAAACAGTTGGGTTTCCCGTGCGTAAATGTTAAGAACTCATTGCAAACAAAAAGTCATAGGCTTGAATGTTGAATGCATTGTCTATCTGGACGTGTTATGCTCATTCGATTCGTGTACCATTTGTGGCTCTACAATACTATCTAATATATCTGTTAAGAAAATTAATTAGAAAATGTTATCGCTATAAAAATATAGCAAGCTTCACACTGTCCTTATTTCATAATAATCAAAGACTCAATCAATTTTTTTTTTATAATTCTGCGTTGTTAATAGTTTCTTTATATATATTTTTAGAGTAGAGTAAGTCTTCAAAAATCTTTTCCTAGTGGGTCATGCATGACAAAACCTGTCGTCAACAGGTTTAAGTGCTTTTTTCGGCCATGTTCCGTCAGTCAGGCTAAGCTCCTTCGTTATAAGTATTTTGACTTGGACAAGTGTTTGTCTGTTAGTTTTAGTGGTAGAGGTCGCTAAGTGGTTCCTCGTGGGGCTTACCATCCTGAGCGATGGTATGTTTATTCTTCGAGGCGCAAACGCATACAGCGCCCTGTCTTTCGCTTCTGTCCAAACAAACAACAATTATGTTTGAGTTCATTCATTTTCGAAACTTCAAATTTTACTTAACGAAAAAGAAGACAGTAAGTATTAACGTCACTTGTTGGACTTGAGAATTTAATAATTTTTTTTTGCTCCATTAAAATCCCTAAATGTGTGTGTAGTTTCTACTCAAAATCTTTACCTCGTCTGTTTGAAATAATTTATTAGTTGAGTATAAGCGCAAGGAATAGATCGATTCGCCGACTGTCTCTCTGAGTCTATTTTACGTTAGACTGGTATTTTATGTGTCTATAACCTAACCAAATTTTATATGCAAAATACATTAAACCCGGCCTAAGGTATCCCTTTTCCTACACCGTGATTTCTTTGTTTGATTTTTTCGAAAACTCTTTTACTATTATAGTAAATATACAAATTAAATCCGAAAGCTGTCTGGTATTGAGGTTTATTTTGGTGAAGTGTTTAAAAACAGCTTGCCAGTTTTTTACTGTGTGTACATTTTGAATTCACTTGCATATGTTTGCTGAACCAAGAGGTGGTAGGACAAGATTTCTCTGCAAATTCAAGTGTTGGTTGTATGCAAATTGTCGATATTCAGAAACCGAGACGTTTGTCTGTGCGGATGACACTTTTATCGCTCCGTTCGCAGCCCTGTGCCAAAAAATATCAAAACTCGTTATTTTACTCTCTCTTTGGTATTGGCATTTCTTTGGAATTATCACTTTTGATGTGAATTTGTTGACTTTTATTTTTAGCAACTCTGAAACTGATTCATTATAGGCCTTTATTTTTATGTCGTAGACCTTTGTGTAGCATGTTTCCTCGCCTTTCGTTATGTTCAGCAGGTAAAATGTGTACTGTAATATTTAGTGGTAGCTGTTAATTGATACTATTAATGGTTTCCGACGAAAACATAATCAGCTGTTTTTAAAAAAGAAGATAAAAATGTTTTCTAGGTGTATAATACTTACTTGAACTTTCCTCTTTTAATCTAGTGCGAAAGTCGTTATTCTAAATCACAGTCAAATATTGAGAGAGGTGTAAAGTCCGTTGCTGTACCTAATCTATTCGTTAAAATTGATATTGCCTTCGAATGTGACATCTGTTTCATCATTGGTGGGGCTTGTTAAATGATTACAGGGTAGCGTTTCGTTTCTTCATTTACACGTTCCACTTCGTCCAATAAGCGGAGGTGAACAGTGTCAAATTGGTGGTACTAGAGCTCGTCTCGTAGCCAGTGGCCTTGTGTTATACGACGCACTCCGGTTTTGAGTGTAGTTTTCCATCACCTAACATAATTCATGTATTTTCATGTTTATTTACAAGTTACATCATGAGGAGCTGCTTCTTTCAGTCGTTGCATTGTGGCCATGTCTAGTTAATGTGTAGTTTTGTGAGTCGATGTACTTATTTTTTTTGTGATTTTGATAATGGAGGTTAGATTTTTATCCCTGTACAAGTGATTAACGTTTCGTGGACGTTCGTGGAGTCTCTTCAGGTTTTGTTAGTCTCTAGCACGAGTCATGAATGTGTGATATTAATAATGTCAAGACGCGGTTGCGCAATGATAGGCCGCGCGGAGAACATTGGCTGTAACGACCGGACATCACAAAATTGCCTCACGTAAATTTTCGTGCACTTACAAAAGAGACACTGTCGCGTGGACCGACGCGAGATAAAAAGTGCTTAACGAAAGTGACCGCGTAAGTTCAGATATTTTAGTGCACTTTCTTTGCCGATAACGAAATATTTGCCTTTGTTTGCTTTAAATATGTTTTTTATCGGAACTACAGTTGTCATTATGAACTAATTAGCGTAACCTTCTTTAAAAACAATTGTAGTTAGTCGATGAGGAAAATCGTATGTTCTCTCTTAGTTATCTATCTCTCTTAACTCAAAATAAAAGGTATTTCTACCTTTGCATATTGTTTTGCTTAGTTGTGGAACCTTATACCATTACGGCCGTATCTTAGGAGGTGATTCGCCACCGCAGGGCGTCCCGTGTCTTCCAATGGTTTATGTCGGCAAATTGTTTGAAACATGCATTTGAAACGACCTCTTAGTGTAATTTATTGCTGATAAATATACCTTTGTTTATTTTTGATACTCTTACAAATACTTTTAGACATTTTTATTAAATTTATTCGGTACAATTCTTGAATTTCTACAACTGGACATTACGTTACGTCTACAGTACATTTACGTTTGCGCATCGTTGATAAAGCCCACTTGTAGTTTTAAAGACTCGTTGTCTGATGTTTTTATGATTTCATTTGTCGTGAAAAGTTTGATTATTTGATTAATTATGAACTGGTGGTGGCTTAAACTTAATACAATTCCGTCTATGACACATTCGTAATGAATAACTATTCCCATAATTTGTAAGAGCAACACGCGTCGTTGGAAACGATTTATCGTTATGTGTTTTGGCTTTCAATAATTAAGCTTGTTATTTAACGCTCTTATTTTTAAAGAATCATCGCCATCGAAATACGGGGCTTCCCCAAGGAGTATTTTAAAGTCCGCTCGTAAATAATGACAAAGCTTAAACATAAACATCGCGGGATCGTAAATCATTGCTTTGCCTCTTTCTGTTACCAATTTGTCACTGGTAAATAAGGGTTGGATATTCATTTTCATTTTAGTCTTTTATCTTCGTTTCTATTTTTGTTTAGCGATAAAGAGATGTAGACATGAGATTAATTAAAAAATATTTTTCTTTATTGCAAAGGTCAGTTATTTGTTTTCGCTCCATCTTTTCCTTGTACGTTTAAAAAGGATTGTGTAACTTAAAATTTATCACAAATCTGAGTATTGGTTTCCAATAATTAACGAGTGTTTTGCGCTTATCTGATGATATAAATCATTCGCCCGGCGACATCTAGCAGCTGCTGCTGGAAATTAATACATGCATTAACTTGAATTTGATTTGCAAATACGGTGGTAGTCACGCAAGTGAGTTTGTAAATGATACCAACTCGGAGCGAAATGTGGTGCCAAGCTCTGACTTGTGCCGTACTGCTCCTTAAATTATTTATACCTATTATATGAAGGTATCCACTGGACTGTATTGTCACAGTTTTACAGTATTGTTGCGAAGTAGAAGGATACGCGTTATCTATAAAAGAAAAAAAAGACGCGAGTCATGATTCTTTAAGTTTTGCACGTACACAACGAATTAAAATTAAACCTAAAGTATTGAGGCATGTTACATGTTACAGGTACATTTGGCATTCTTATAGTACCTATATTATTCTGATACTCGGATACGAATTTAGGATAAGATCCCCATCGATAAGAAATAAAGTGTTCGGTGAACTTTTGCAGGTACACTGGCAAATTTCCAGAAAGTGTCATATTGTTTGCTTGGCACGGTTTCAGATTTCATAATTCAAAGGTGAACATTTCTTCTTTTTCTACTCTATATGAAAGTCCTTAGAAAGATCTGGGTCAAGCCAGATTAGTTTAGCACAGGCTCTATTAATTTGTTTTTTGTCTCCTGATAAACGCTTCCTTCCCGTTTATCATCTAGAGCTTTTAGTCAAGATTTATTGCTAACTAGTTTTATTATCGAATGTTTTTTTTTTTTTTTTTTATGTAATAGGGGGGCAAACGAGCAAGTGGGTCACCTGATGTTAAGTGATCACCGCCGCCCATAAGCACCCGAGACCCCCTTAGGGTCACAGGCGCGTTGCCCGCCTTTAAGGGTGGAATATGCTCGCTTCTTGAAGGTATTTATGTCGTATTGGCTTGGAAACACCGCTGCGGAAAGCTGGTTCCATAGAGTAGTCGTGCGCGGCAGAAAATGTCTGCAGAAACGTACGGTAGTTGATCGCCACTCGTCCAAGTGGTTTGGATGAAACTGCATTTTGTGGCGGGTTGTACGGTGGTGGAATTTAGCAGCAGGAATCAAACCAAATAATTCCTCGGAACACTCCCCATGATATAGGCGGTAGAAGATGCACAGAGACGCAATGTCTCTACGCAATGCCAGAGGATCTAAGCAACCGGCAAGACTCTCGGCACCGACAATCCGGGTTGCTCGACGTTGGATACGGTCAAAAGGAAGAAGCTGGTACTGTGGTGCTCCGGCCCAGAGATGACAGCAGTACTCCATGTGAGGCCGAACTTGGGCTTTATAGAGTTGGAGGCGATGAGTTGGAGTAAAATACCACCTTGCTTTACCATGATTTAGAAAACCCTCAATACTAAATCGATTTTCATCTAATTAATCGAAATTTGATTCGCCTCAAATTTTCGCTGACTCTACCTGAAAACTGTGGCCAAAATGCACTTCAAAATGTTTTGTGTCACCTTGTTTATCCTAAAATTTTATCACTAAACATAATATATGTAAGGGGATTTACTTGATCGAGTCTTATCCTCTAGACCTGGTTGAGAACACTACCGAGCGCCTAGATTACTATCGGATTGGCCTTACAGCGTGTTCATTTAAAACAAGTGGAACTGGCTCCTAGGAATCTGCACTGGCCACCGAATATTAATTGTAAATGCTAATTATGCCTTAATTAAGACATTCCCATTTATATACGATGTACCTAACCCAATTATTTCAATGCGACGTCTCTTACGTGGTTAAAACTTTGAATAAATAGCATTATAAAGATTCGTTTTAATGTCACGCAACAAGCAAGACTTAGATTAACCTGCATCAGTGCATCCTGATAAGCATTATCTGATGGTTAACTCATACATTCTATGGGTTATCTGTTAGTTAAGGTTAAATAAAAACGTGGCTATTGGGAAACGCCCTACATAAGTGTTTTGCAATGAAGTTATTTTTGTTAGAATGGGTCAACGTGGTTTAAATTAGTTTTTACATTTGTTTAGTTGTTTTTGAAACATTGACGTGATGAAGATTTGTTTTATTTTTGTGAGGTTTACGCTACTTTTTTAGGGATCAGATCAATGATTCTGACTCCAATTATGATAGACTTTATTTAAACCTAGCAAGAAAAAAAAAATTTTGTTAGTTAAACTATATGTACTACAGTAGAGCAGATAATGCTACATGAGAAAAATTACGTCACAAAAAGGTATCCAACTGTTAGAAATTACTTTGTTGTACTAAAGTAAAACTTGTAGTACTTAGTTGAAAGATTGGACAGAAATGGATCTATAAAACCAGGAAATTATACAATCCAGGTTACATCGCACCTGGAAATACTTTGGTCTGTGCCTTGTTGAATTAGCTGAACGATTTAATTTAACCGGTTTTGGCACCCGTAATTAATCAAATCAGTTGGTTAGAGTTGTAATAATTTATTGTGTAACTAATCCCAAGGAATTGGAGAAATACGGTATAATTTAAATAAATAAAAATAGTTTTTATTCCTATTTCGTTTTGTTTTAACTACTTTCAAAGTTAGCATTTGCTAGACTACTCCATAAATTGATATAATTAATTATTTTATACATCCCGGCGGAATATAGTCCAGTCATTTTAGGATTTCACCTCGGAATTCGAGATACCCAGCTGTAAGTCTGTAAATACTTTTATAGTGACACCCTAAAAGTTGTCTTAAAACCTACATATGGTAGGGTGTACGCAACTATTAAATTTCAAGGTCAAAGGGTCCAAAAATGGGACTTTTTTCACTATTTGCTCTCCAGGGCCAAAACTATGCTTTTCTTGCGAATTATGTTTTCCCCACTTATAAACTGTATTAAATTACTTGCAATTTGAGCCTAACAGCAGCGCTATTGACTCTATAGGAGCTAAGCTATGGCACTTTGAAGATGACCAATATTTGTCGAAATAAGAAATTTTCAGGATACTTCCACTTATTTCGTGAAATAATGGCAAAACCACTTGGCCTATAAAGAAAGGTCACTGAAAACATTTTGTAGTACATTTATTAAACTTTTATTAGAGCACAAAATGAAGTCTGTGAGACTAGCTGTTCCCTCACAATCTCAAAAAAACGAAAAGAAGGTAAAATGGGTTATATAGACAAAAGACTATATAATATTGGGTTATTGGAAATTAGACGGGAATGATATAAATAGTAGTGGGTGGAGGTCATTTGCGATCGTTTAGGCTCGCTTGAAGTTTGATTTGAAATCTAATTTCTAAGCAAAACATAAAATCATCATTGATTTTATGACTAACCGAAAAAACTGCGATTGTCTAAAAATTATAGCCTGTAAATGCAAAAAAGGATGAAGAAGGGCACGCAAATGACCTCCACCCACTACTATTTATAACATTCCTGTCTAATTACCAATAATCCAATATATATAGTCTTTTGTCTCTATAACCCATTTTAACTTCTTTTCGTTTTTTTGAGATTGTGAGGGAACAGCTAGTCTCACAGACTTCGTTTTGTGCTCTAAT
Source organism: Mecyna flavalis (assembly GCA_949319885.1). Classification (NCBI taxonomy): domain Eukaryota; kingdom Metazoa; phylum Arthropoda; class Insecta; order Lepidoptera; family Crambidae; genus Mecyna; species Mecyna flavalis. The sequence goes on from OX439426.1 coordinate 19,263,245, forward strand.
AAAAGTTTAATAAATGTACTACAAAATGTTTTCAGTGACCTTTCTTTATAGGCCAAGTGGTTTTGCCATTATTTCACGAAATAAGTGGGAGTATCCTGAAAATTTCTCATTTCGACAAATATTGGTCATCTTCAAAGTGCCATAACTTGGCTCCTATAGAGTCAATAGCGCTGTTGTTAGGCTCAAATAAAAGTTAAATAAATGTACTACAAAATATTTTCAGTGAACTTTCTTCATAGGCCAAGTGGTTTTGCCAATATTTTACGAAATAAGTGGGATTAACCTAAAATTTTCTATTTTCGAGAAATATTAGTCATCTTCGAAGTGCCAATATTTCTCGAAAGCTTGGCTCCTATGAAGTCAATAGAGCCTTCTAATTGTAGGTTTTTTAATACAGTTTATGAATGTAGGAACATCGTTCACAAAAAATTCATGGTTTTGGCCCTGGAGAGCAAATAGTAAAAAAAGTCCCAAAATTTCGAGAATTTTTAGTCCAGTCATTATAGTAAGTTCACCTCGGAATTCGAGATACCCAGCTGTAAGTCTGTAAATACTTGTATATTGACACCCTAAAACTTGTCTCAAAACCTACATATGGTAGGGTGTACGCAACTATTAAATTTCAAGGTCAAAGGTCACAAAAATCGGTTCTTTGCGCTTTTTTTGTAAATATCTCATTTCCTATGGGTTTTTTGTAGAGTCCGACCGAAACTGGTTTTCCGGCCGAAACCGAAACCGAAACCGAATGTTCGGCCATGGCTTCAGTTTCGGCCGAAACCGAAACTCACGTGGTCAAGTATAAAATTCCTTAAAATGCAGAAAAGCGGGCTTGCAATGCTCTTAAGCTTGTGGCCAATGTAATGGGCAAGCTTGTCTCAATGCTCTACCATATCAGAGCGACATTAACGAAGATGTAACCTTTGACCCCGAAATCATGGAAGAACTTGAGAAAAATGTCGTTGAAGACGATAATGAAGACCACTTTGAAATTTACCAGCAGCCGGAAGACGACGATGAAGAGGAAGAAGATGATACAAATTATAATAAAATAAAAATAAATGTATTGAATATTTTTAATAAAAAAAATTGTTTTTTTTTTCATCATGTAAGAAGTTATTAATATTAATTAGGTTCAAATTCTCATTAACAATTCTGCAATAACATGGGCAGGTATAAATTGATACTGAATAAAAAGTGGATAGGTTAGGAAAAAATTATAAAATTTGAAATGAAAAATTGACAAATATTTATAATCATTGATTTATCGATAGTTCATTAACTATTATGGCGCGTTTTCGACCGGAGGCACCGGTTGACCTGAAGTGATGCTGTGACCGCGCGCTCTCCGCCCTCTATCTCGAAAACGGTTCACCGTATAAAATTTTTTTTTAAACAAAATTTGTAGAGAATTTCATATTCTACAATATTGATAATAAATACAAATAGCATAAAACCCATAGGAAACGAGATATTTACAAAAAAAGCGCAAAGAACCGATTTTTGGACCCTTTTACCTTGAAATTTAATAGTTGCGTACACCCTACCATATGTAGGTTTTGAGACAAGTTTTAGGGTGTCAATATACAAGTATTTACAGACTTACAGCTGGGTATCTCGAATTCCGAGATTCATACCTAATTTAAGCTAAAATGACTGGACTAATAGCCGTTGGAGTCTAACACAGAGGCCGCGGAGTGGTTTTCCTTCGACTTGCTTGCTTCCATTCTTACAGGTGCAATTAGGTTCCGAAAATGATCACGTGTTTGAAAATTTTTTGACATTACAAAATGTATCATCAAATATCTATTTTATAAAAATTATTATAATAGCGACCCTTTTACGCTTCAACATCCGCTTGTTGGTATAACTAGTCGACATTTAAATATAATTTATAACCTATTATTACACTCGTAGAAGACTCATACTATCCTAACAATCCTAACATATTAATTACTATTTGCTACAAATGGTGAATATTATTGATGAAATACGTAATGAATTCTAGGGCTAGATCTCAGTAATAGTGCAGGCGTAGATCTCTGCATTATAAATAGTTTTTATCTTTACTTCGGACTATATTTTTATCTCACTTGACGGCATTGTTTACTCCTCTTAAAACGAATACTCCAGACCAAAATGTACCTTATGGTATAAAGTTGAGTTTAAATTGGAGATTAATCTTGAGTGCGCAGTGTCATCGACAACAGGTATCTGCTCACTTACCTTGACCGCGCACGTTGTCCTCTCACTTACTTATAGAGTGATCATAGAAGTTTTCGATGCGCTTGCGCAGCGCGCAGCGGTGGCTCGGCGCGCGCAAGCGGCGGGACCACGCTCTATGACTTATGTTCCTTGATCACGAACTTGCCAGCTTGCTATGCTGAACAATTCTTGGATAAATTGTTTTCACATTAATTCAAGGATTTATTCGGAGTTTATAATGCTACGCTAACAATAAAATTACTATTACCATCACTTGTACTTACCCGATGGTGTAGCTAAGTTTATTATGTAATGACTTTGTAAGGATATGGTAACTAGGAGTTTTGTGGCAAAGTCGATTAATTTAACAAAGAAAAGATAAACAAAATGATAAGATTTTGCTGTAAATTGTTTATTTTTTGTTTTTAATTAAGGTCATGAATGTCATATCCTAATTTCAAGATTTGATTATAATATAGCCCGTAAGTTTTTGTTTGATGATTCGACTGTGTTTAATCTTGACGTAGGTCGACGCTGGTCTCTTCCCCTGCGTCGTTCGTTTTGTAATGTCATTGAATCATAAGTAAGGACACGCACGTTGAGCAATTTTTTGTCAGCTACCATGGCGGTATCTGATTTCAGAATACATCGATCTCTTAATTTAAATATTTGTTGGATAAATGTGATTTTATACTCAGATTTCCATTGGTGTTCTAGAGTAGTAAGCCCGAGTCGAGATTACAAATAAAAGGCTTTTTACTGAGAATTCATATCACATATTTTTTTAGTAGATTGAGTTTTTTTTATTAGTTCTCTACTTTGGAGCAGTTGTCTGTTAGGTACTTGTTGTCAGCCTGGTGCCCTACATATTATTACGCACAATAGTTGATCTATTGTAATTTATTTGACAGTTGTAAAGTGGCGATAGTCTTGTACTGGTAGGTACTTTCCCATTGACCCAACTTCAATTCACGTACGTGAATTGAAGTTGGGTCAATGGGAAAGTGCTTTCTTTTCTTAGTACTTTACTGGTCACCAATAGTAGTAACGGTGGATACAGTGGAGGATCATTACTTAGAAAGATTATGGAGGATTATTCGGTATTCAGTTCTGGTGGTTTTAACAAAGTTTTAAGTCAAACAAGATTTATGATCAGATTAAGCAGTCTATAATCTAGAGGATCGATTCCATGCAAAATATGGCGTGGTAAAGTTTGCACTAGCAATGCGCATTGTTTTACGATGGCTTGTATTAAATGCATAAACACGTAATGCGGCAAAAATAAACCCGCCTTTAGGGACTACCCCCAGACTGCAGTTATAGTTTAAACCCATGCAGACATCTTTTATGCGGCTGCGTGTTAGAACTCCTAGAGTTTATTCAATTTATGCCAATAAGTTGTCCGGCGTCGCGTCGATGTCATATGATTCATTGCTCCTCAATCGCTAGGAGATTAAATAAATCGTTAGTTATTGTCGTCCATTTTGGCCCGCCCGTATTTTGTAACGCTTGCACGTATTGAAGTATGTGTAAGTTGAAGTTAACGTTAGTATCGTTAGGTACCAACTACTTTTTGGGCTTTTACATTTTGAAAATCTATGGTACTAAGGATGTGCATAGCCTGGTCAATCGCCACAAAGCGAGCACCAGCTCGTTTCTCTTCGATTGTGTAGGGGACATCGGGAGAGTTAAGTGGGTAGTCGACGTTTGGTCCAGAGTCCTACACACGGTTATGGAGCTTCAATACATTCCCCTTCGCAAAAAAAGGTACTTTGGAAAGCACTATACTACAAAGTAATACAAGCTCATATAAAATCTGCAGACTGGTTGATGCGTTGAAATAGGGTTGAACTTGGTTTTAAAGTGTTGGTTAATTATCTATATAGCTGACAAATAGAGTTTTGTGGACCGGTCTGGGTGTGTATGATCCAAACATTGTGTTAGGTATTTTTCTTAATTAGTAATTACCTACCTGTATTTCACTAGAAACTCTCATTATAGTTCTCACAGGGCATAGAAAATAATGTTACGGGATCAAAAGTACCCTTTGTCACCCGCGGGTAGTGTAGCTTTCCAACAGTGAAAGAATTATTCAAATCGGTTCAGTAGTTTCGCAGCCTATTCAATACAAACAAACAAACAATCAAATCTTTCCTCTTTATAATATAATTAGTAGAGATGTAGAGAAAGTAGGAACAATTTCACTAATGCCTGCTTGTTCCAATTCCAAACTCTCGAGGCGGCCCTGCGCGTCTCTTCAACAATTAGATCGTGTCGCTTCTGTAACATTGATTGACATGATAAATATTCATCTGACCAATAAATCGTCTTGCATCGATTTCTATGCAGATTTGATTGCTTTTTATTTTCATGTAAGATATGAACGAGAAAGACAAGCTCCTGCGTACCCTTTGGCATGTCCCTTAATTGTAAATAATGTTAATTTTACTTAAAATTTTTAGTTATTCGTCGAGAGAAGAAAATTTTCGAGAAACTATACGATCTAGGATAAGCCACTATCAAATTTTGTATTGTCAGCATGTCAAACTGATTGAAAATATGTTCGTATTTTTGATATGTACATTTCTTGCTATTCTTGGCAAAGTCCGCTTGAAGCTTTTACTCGCATTCGATTTGATGGTGACCAGAGTGTTATATTTTTGGCCAGCAACCTGCTTCGAGAGAAGCAACCCGTTATCGAGGCGATGCCGCCACGCCACCGATAGTCCTATTGCACAAGTCGCGCTTATCTCGGAATGCAGCGCTACTCTTATCGGCGTTCATGAAAAAATGCATCGCCCCACTCACCCCGCCGGCCCTCACTCAAACGGCCGTCTGGTTGTCACCAGCAATTAATATATCTGTGCAATAGTTTGGAACTGGTTGTAGCGCAACAGACCGTCGGCCGGTGTCGGCGGTGGTCATCGGCCCCCGTTGGTGAGTTTCGCAAGTCCAGTTAACCGTATGACTCGTTCACATTAATATTCTACTGTTGCTGTTATTGCGAACTTTACGTTTGTGTCCTTTGCCTTTATGGGTCTCAATGTTATTGCAGTTTAAACTTTACAGCCTTACTTGTTAACATATAAATCGACTAGATAAAGTGCGATGATCTTATAAGGCTTAATTGTAATTTTATTACATTTCTTGACATCGCAAATTATCTTTTTACTATCTATAAGAATTATTATTAATGAACGCAGCTAAACTATTATTAGGTACCTAGTGCAGTGAAGGCCTCCTAAAGAAATTACAGAAAAATTATGACTCCTTAAAAAAGAACGTGGTATTAGTTACTCTGAGGGTGCAGGATTGGGATTTAAAAAAGCCATTTCACGCGTATTGTTTGTAAACTGTATGCAGTTGGACGCGCTTAAAAAAGCTTCCTCCGCGGGACAAAGACATTCCGTCGTGTCGAGACGAGAGGGATTCTTCGGAGGAGGGCGTCGCACGGACGCTCTCATCGTGTGTAAATGCGTGCCGCACAAAAAACGGATAGACGGCCAATAAAAACCCCGTATGGGGAGAAGCTGAGGGGCGGGTGAAGCGGGTGCATTGCGCTGCGCCGGTAATTGCACGTTGCAGTCTCTCCTCGCCGCGGCCGCTGCGCGCACGCAGCCTCCGACCAACCCTCCGCGTCCATAGTGGGATAACAGCTCCCGAAAAAGTATGCGCACGGCTCGCTTCTCGCATAATTATTTCGCTCCTTATTTCTGACATTGTCGATCGAATCGTCCGCGCCGTTATCCGGAAGCGTCACAGTCGTCAGAGCTTCGCGTGAGCCGCCTTTCCGCTCGGGCGATCACGCTGGATCGGGGGTTGTGTTGCACATTACGATAGTTACGGCCACGCTATGACGTGAGTTGATCTCAGTTACAACTATCGCGATTTATTCTAGGATGAACTTTAAAACGAAATTTGTTTTGTTGCAGGGCGAGTGCGGTAGTAAAAGTCTCTGCGGGAGGCGAGGCGGGTCCTGCGGGCCCTGCGGCCGAGGACGCCGCTATGAAAGGCGTCGAAGCTACACCCGAGGAGCAAGAAAGGCTAGCCACCGGAAACAACAATGGCTCCCTCGATTGCAAGATGCCGGCGACGCAGGCGGCGGGCCCGCGCTCCGCCTTCCATTCGACGCGAGTGTTCATGCTCGTCTTTCTGTCCGGCTGGGTTCTCCAGGGCATGTTCCTCACATATTTCGTGAGTGTAACGACGACAATAGAGAAACTATTTAAAGTGGAATCGAAGACGACGGGAATGCTGCTGGCCGCAACGGAGATCGGGCAAATATGCACGGCACTGTTCCTGACGTACCTGGCGGGGCGCGGGCACCGGCCGCGCTGGATCGCGTGCATGATGCTCGTGCTGGCGGTGGGCGTCATCGGCTGCGTGCTGCCGCACGTGCTGTACGGCACGCGCCTGCTGGACGTGCACCTGGACGCGCACCGCGGCGGGCCCGCGCCCGTCTGCCACACCGAGACCAGCAACGCCACCTACTGCAACCCGCACCAAGTGAGCAGCACCAAGGACCGCTCGTCCATCACGGCCGTTGTGATCCCGTGGCTGTTCATCTGCCTGCTGGTGGTGGGCGTGGGCCAAACGGGCATCGCCACGCTCGGGATCCCCTACGTGGACGACAACGTTGGCAGCAGACAATCGCCGCTTTATATGGGTGAGTGATATTTATTGTCGTAGAGTAATGGCCGCTTCTGAAATTATTATGAGCACCGTACTAAATTGCCGAGCGCCGTCGAGTATCAATGGGGCGTAAGCTCTGGAACAAAAGCTTCGAGTTAATTTCGTCTCGTAAATTGTTGTCTCGATTATTATCGTCGTTTTCGATTGTTAGCGTTTTCTGAGCAATAAATTCGGCGCATAAAAGTGCATAAATCAAAGCCGACGCCCACCGCGCCGCCTACCAGGTATTCTGCCGGACGCCCTCCGATACGTTGCGTAATTAACAATTATACAATGCACAATGCACTTTTATTATACGCAGCCTTAAAACTTTAACCTTTGATATTATCGAAATAAACATGTACGATTACAGCGTACAAAGAAAGCGAATACCACGCCTGCCTCTTTTGGATATCTTATTATTGGTGAAATCGACCGATCTTGGTTGCGTGTAAGTGTAAGTTGAATGCAGGCAGAAAATAAATAATAAATAGTTTGGAAACGTGGATGCAGGTTTCGAACTGGTTTTGATTTACGATGGGCGAACGTAGTCAAAGCAAGAGTAACAAAAAGTTAACAATGCCTGGCCGTTGGGCAGTGCGCAGAAAAAAGTCTAGCGTTAGGATTGTTGTGTCTGCGACGTCGCGCACGGCCAGATGCATTCGTTTGCATGGGATGCATACGTTACCTATTCCACTTTGAGATTTAACTTTTTTTCTAACACGGCGTTCGTGTTTTGTGTTCGACTGAGGTGCCATATGTGTTTAAATTAGAAACGTTTCTTCTTTGCCTACTACCAGTAAAATACAGTTTAAATGAAAATTATGCTAAAATTGGCGTAGAAAATTTTGATTAAAAGTATTTTCTTTAACCAAAGGTAAAACGTAACAATTTTATTTCGTTGATAAGGCAACAAAACTATATACATAGTTCAGACTCAGAGTTGCCTTTACTTTTAACTAATTGGCAAAAGTAAACGTATTAAGGCTTCAGGATAGAACAAAAGTTTCTTGTTTTAAGCTTTTGCGATTCATAAATTCAGTAATAACTTAAAGCATAATATATTTACTATTTATGTAAAATAAAAATGACTGTTTGTTGCCTTATATAAATGAAAAAAAAATATGATATTGAAATATTATGTAATTAAGCCTCGATTTCCGCCATGCGACTCTACTGTTGGCCATGTAACCCCCTGAATTTGAGAATTTTATACAATCTTAATGGTAGGATTAATTAAGGTTATTCGATAAACATCATATTTCATAGAAACGGATTCGGTGTCCGAAATGTTACAAAAAATTGCTTTAATCGTTTTTCCTGTTTGATTATTTTGCTTGTATGTTTTTGTTGCGAGTCATCTAAATCATTAAGTGGAATTATTATTATGGTCGTTGTTTTGGTATACTTCTAAAACACACGTTGTGTTGTTTATTATGGTTTGTTCCATGACAAGAAATAATACGCAGTCCTCTTGACTAGTTTAAGGTACCTATTGGGTACTTAATACTGAAAATCGAGAGTGGAAGATAGCAAAAAAATAGACCGGGTCCAAATTAACAAACAAATTATTTTACAGCGGATAATCTCTACAATTAAATTATAACCTAAATACCTATAGATAGTCTCCAACTGAACACGCAAACCCTAATGAAATACATTATTTTGGAAGCACGTTAGAACTGAAACTTTTCGTGTGGTAGAGCCATGCTGCAGAACCACTTCTTGTCTATTATTTATAAGTCGTAATGGGTCGGCTCAGGGGAAGTACCACCCTCTCACAAAATACCGTCGCGTCGTAAGAGTAGAAGCTACTACGCTATTGCTCTTGGTTATCTACACCGGTCGATATTGTCGGCAACAATGAGGGAGTTATTATTTAGCAATTAATAAAAACGCTTCTATCCTTCGAAACATGGTGTAAATCTGGGTTTAGCCGTTGCGGAAGGCCTATTGATGAAAATTCAGCTGTCATTGTGTGTATGTAAATAATGCGTGCCAATTGAAATGTGCATAAGTTCAGTCAATTAATTATTCTAAAATAATTGTGTTGATTGACATTTTAATCGCATTGTAGCATAATGGCTGTTAGTCGCCGATATATTAATTAGACGTGCATTGACCATAACGATTTAATTGGGTCATATCATTTTCAATCTATAATAATACTAGCTACTGCCGCGGTTTGATAACTAACAACGATTACTATCCTACCTAATTTAAGTTCGACCTAACCTCATATGACTAGAGGTGCCACCACGTTGTTCTTTGCCATCCGTAGATGGAACAGAAAACTTAAGAGTAAAAGATATTTATTCATGATTACACCCTGGGGTAGAGCGATACCTGCCTACAATATAATTTGCCTTGACATGACCAAAAAGCGAAACCCAATTAAATTGGTCGAGCAATTCTCAGATGCTTGCATTTATGCGGCACTAGATTTTAATTTATATTAGTATATTATAAGCGGACGGATTACTTCTATTACGTTAATGATGACTACTACGGTGTTGTATGCTGTAACCATCAACAGAATTGCTGTAATACATTTTTCCTTCAAACTACATACTGGTTTTTGTAGTAAAAGTCAAGGAGGTCAAGTTTGTAATGTCCAATTTGTCTTTTCTATTGGATTATGGGGAGTCAGGTTTGTTGGACGATCTACTTAGCATTTTGAACAGTAAGGTTCAAAATTGTGTATTATGATCAAAGTCTAGGACTGTACATCTTCCTTATCGTGGTGAATAGTGTGCTAAGCTATAATGAGTTGCAGCAATATTCCTCAGACCGGCTCATCCCGTTTTATAAGCGTTCAGACCGCCTTCACTTAAGCTCATGTGCGTTTCCTGTCGCCTCTCGGAGTTGAGTCTTCGTTTAGAGTATCCTGCTGTGAATGAACAGAATGAAGTTTTGATTCATTTTAGATGGGTTAGTGGACTATTTATTCCCAAACTTCACACTGACTCCGAGATTCAGAAAAAGATACATAAATTGTCAATATTGATTATTAATAATGTAATTTTGTAGAACGTTTTGATTTCATATTGTGAATTGAGAGGAAGAAAACTAGCAAAGGACACGGGCGAACATCCATAGAACGTTGGGCCTTGATTTTTTATGAATTACACTTACCGATTTACTATTATTATGTAGAAAATGAAGTAATATTCCAAATACACTACAATTTATAAATCCACTCCCTGGGAAAAAATAGTTATAGGATGATTTTGATTTCTACAAAAATAACCCCAATGGAGAATGTTACTAGGTATGCGAAACCGCTTGTAACTTTGTCACAGTAAAGCCTATGTGAATATAAACACATTATTTTTTGTTCCATGCCAAAATATCAATTAGTTTAGATTTTATAGACATTTAAAAATCCCGTTCGCCGCGCGTCGGCCATGCTGGCGCTGCAGTACAATGACGTCACAGGTCATAGTACGTTGCGCGCTCCGGTACGGTTCACTACGAAATAACCGCACCGGAGCGCGCAACGTACTGCGTGAGAGGGTGTAAAGTGACGTCACCGCAACGAGCTCCGGCCGGCCAACACTCGCGCCGTTTAAAATTCAATATCTCGGGAACTAAGTGATAAGATAAGAAAAGTTAAAAATCGAAACTAGCTAACGTTCTCCAGCTTAGGTCGTTTGTTTTAGCTGAAACCGTCATTTAAACGTAGCGAAAGTCGTCAAATATTAAACCAAGCATTCCAACAATAACGACAAAACAAAATTATTCACATATGTTATTCAAAACAAACAGAAACGAATGATTGACAGACGTTGTATGACATTTGATATTTTTTTTGACTTTTCTGTTGCCATAATTTTTTCAGAAAATTATCGTGCCTCTATTCTAAGCTGTCATTTGTATGGGATCTGATCGGAAAATCAGTATTTAAGTAACTAGCAACATTATTATTATTCTACCGGACGTACTATGCACTATGCACATAACACACCGGATGCACTACAAAACCTATAGTATTTTCATTTATTAGATTATATTTTTATCCCGGGGTAAAAATATTAATTAAAATTGAATTTAAATATTAAAAATCTTGTAACGAATATTAATTATATTTTGAATAGTGGAACGAACGCTTAAGATCGAGCCCACCCAAGCAACACGTAAGCCAGATAATAGCAAAATTAAGCACCAATTGGCAGTTTATAGTTGAATTACCTCTTTAAAAAAGCTGACGTGATAGCTTTATCTTGAATAATACAGAATTTAATCTTTTATTACACTAAAATCTTGATAAGTTCTGCATAAAATTGGTATTACTCTTTTAAATCTTAATACTAATAATATTTGCTACTGTTATGTTAACGATATTCAAATAAAAGTGACTGAGACAGCCAGTAGGTGCATAACAGCTGACAATTTAGCTTTGTGCTGTATAACTTTGATAAATATTTCAATTATACAGCTTGATTCTGAATAGTTTATTGTTTGGTTTCTTTAAGCTGCACAACCCGTCAAATCATACTCATTTATTCAGAATATGGATATTGACTACTCTTTTAGTATTTATGCAGCTAACTGCTGCATAAATGAAGATGACTACGATCTTATGACAATCTTATAGCGAGAAAAGCGCACTAATACTTTTATGTGCAGCTCAAAGTGGTAAATATTATAAATAATGGATCTATATGTATCTAATAACTGGTTATTGAAGAAAAACAATGTTTTTATGCAGGAATGTCAAACTTATTTTATAATTTACGCTGCAATTACAAAGATGTCGTCTTACAGTGAAACGTGTAAAAATGACTCAAACTCATGGAGAAAAAGAAAAAGGACAGGAGGAATAAGAAGAAAGTGTTTAAGGGAGTATCTAAAAATAAAAAACAATATCTGTACAGAAGCAGAAACGAGTTTGGCAGCTAATGCAAATTACAATACGGTTCCAAGCACGAGTCGACCAGTTCAAGAGGGTTCCGTATCCGTATCTTGCAATTTTACATCTACATCACAGATATTAGATAAAAATGACAATTCATATTTTGAGGACTCCGATTCAAGTTCGAGTAGTTTAGCAGAAAACGTGGCAGAATTGAATAAAAATATAGATTTTAGAAATAACATCAGAAATTGGGCAGTGAATAAAAATATATCCCAAGCGGCTGTAAAAGATTTATTGGGTGTTATTAATCATAGATTTCCTGGAATTTTACCGACAGATTCTAGAACTTTATTGCAAACACCAAGACAAATAATGATGAAAAATATTGGAGGTGGTGGAGAATACTGGCATAACGGCCTCACTAAACCATTGCAAAACGTTTTGAGTACTTGGCTTAATATTCCAAACACCATTAATTTAAATGTAAATTTTGATGGATTGCCAATTTTTAAAAGTTCTAAAAACGAATTTTGGCCAATTCTTTGCAATATAAATGAAAAATCTGATCTACAGCCAATCGTTGTTGGTGTTTATTATGGATCTGGTAAACCAAAGAGTTTAAATTTGTATTTAGAAGATTTTGTCACTGAAATGGAAACCTTACTAGAAAACGGATTGCAGATAATTAAAGGAGGCACAGTATTAACAGTAGCTATCAAAATAAGGTGCTTTATTTGTGATTCTCCTGCGAGGGCATATATAAAAGGTATTTTTATTATCAACTGATTGTCATAACTTTACTAATGCATACATACCTATCCGCTGTAATTAACGTTAACATTTATTTTCAGGTGTTTCCAATTTCAACTCCAAGCATGGCTGTCTAAAATGTACAACAGAAGGTGAATACTCACATCAGACCCATACAGTTGTGTTTCCAAACTCAAGATGCCCTAAGAGAACAGATGAAGGTTTTAGAATGAAAAGCTATGGAAATCATCATAAAACAGACACCCCTCTGTTAAAATTGCCTATTGATATGATCGAAGACTTCCCGGTTTCTGATTCATTGCATCTTGTGGATTTAGGTCTAATGAAACGGTTGCTCGTTGGGTGGCGCGATGGTAATTTTCCCAAGCTTCTTACAAAGTGGAGAGCACATGATACGCAGAGAGTTACGCAATTTTTACTTGCTTGTAAACTTCCTTCTGAAATTCATAGATGCGTGCGAGGGTTAGACGAGCTTCTTCATTGGAAAGCAGTAGAATTTAGGTCATTTTTTTATTACTTGAGCATTGTAATTCTTCCAGATGTGATGTCAAAAGAATCATATGAACATTTTTTATGTCTTTTCTGCGCAATTACGATTTGTTCTTGCCAAAAATATAGTTCACTACTAGATATATCTAATGAATTAGCATTGTACTTTGTAGAAAACTTCAAAAACTTTTACGGTAACTATATTACAAGCAATGTTCATAACTTAGTACATGTAACTGATGAAGTCCGTAAATTTGGGCCTCTAAATACATTTAATGCATACCCATTTGAAAATAAGCTTCATGTCATAAAAATGATGTTAAGAACTGGAAATAAGCCGTTACAGCAAGTAGCGAAAAGACTGTCAGAATGCAGTGAACATATTCATTTAAAAGATGGAAGTCAAACTAAATTTCCGATTATAACAAAAAGTAGACAAAACAAAATAGTAGAATTTGAGACATTCAAAATTTCACAAAAATTGCAAGATAAATACTTGATGACTACAGATGGCAAGATTATAGAAGTAAAAGAGATAACTGACACAAATATTATAGGCCACAAAATCGAAAAATTATCTGACGTTTTTCAAATTCCTATAAAGTCATCTTACCTTAATATATTTAAAGCAAGTTTATCTAATGACAACCACATAACAGTTAATGTTAATTTTGATAAAGTCAGTTATAAATTAGTAGCTACGGCACATAAAGACGAAATTTATTTCGTTCCTCTATTACATACGGTAAAAGAATAGTTACTCAGGTAAACGCACACTTACACAAACACATCACCACATACTTACTCACACACAACACACACACCACTAAAGTCACACATAGCTACTCACACCACTTACTTTATTACTACAATTATATTCTAGGAAATAATTTTGTGATGTAATAATAAACTAAACTAAGTGTAGGATTTCAAAAAATAAAATCAAACTTTAAATCAAAATGTGTTTTATTAGAAATTGTTATCAATTGCAAAATCTTTGACACTTATCTTTAATAGTTATTTATGTGACTGCTGCATAATGAGGGTAATTAAAATACGAATGTGGTTTTATGAAACGAACGAAGTGAGTTTCATAAAAGAATCACATGAGTATTTTAATGACTAATTATGTACAGTCACATACATAACTTTATCTTCATTCATACGATAATAAATGTCTATTTTATAGTCAGGATCGATGAGCAAAGTTAGTACTTAGTACAAAATCATGTCATAATTTGTAGGTTATTTTAAATAAATGACGTTTGTAGTTTTTAAAATCCATAAACAATCTAGACTCGAGTTGATTTCGATTCTCAAATCGATTGTTATAATTTCAGCATCGAATTAAATGTATAGGAATGGAACATAAAATTACTAATCGACTAATTCGATAATCGAAAAAACCTATTAATTTTTACTTTTAAAGAAGACGTTCGAAATTTGAACGTCATAAAAGTTTCGGTTACCGACACTGAAATGTAAACATTTCAATGCAGCCACAGATACTTATATCTAAATGTAGGGCGTTTGCTCATCGCTCCTGAATATAAAATAGACATATTATGGTATGGATGTAGATAAAGTAATACAATGTGTTTTGTTACCTACTTTTTCTCTGAGGAAAGAACCTACACATAAAACTGAACAACTTTTTAAAAAAAAACATGGATACGGATACAAAAAAAAAGTTGTTCTGTTTTATAGTCAGAACTTAACCTAAAAATTTGTCCAAATAATAATTCAAGTTAACCATGTAGAACCCATCGTTTGTGCTGGCTGCAACTTATTGTACTTATAAAGGGGTATGAATATTTTTCTATGGAGGCTGATGGCTTACCTACTAGTCCCGCCATTTTGACTTTTTTTTTCAAAACACCGTTCACTGGAAAGTCTTTCAAAAATGGATACTTAGTATCAATCCAAACATAATTAAAATGTCATTAGATGAAAATCCGTTAAGTGTCGCATTTCCAAGATACAAGCAACCAGTTTTACTTCTACATGCAGCTTTTTTACTAAATAGCGTCTTTCAAAAATGAATACCTTATAACAAAACAAACACAAAATGTCATTAGACGAAATCCCGTAAATGGTCACGTTTCAAAGAAATTAAAGTAAAACAAAATAAATTAAAACTTTGGAAATGTGACACTTAACGGGTTTTCGGCTAATCAAATTATATGTTTGTATTAATACGAAGTATTCATTTTTGAAAGAATTTTAAGTTAACGCTGTTTTGAAAAAAAAAAAACAGAATGGATTGCGGTTTAGTAGAAAGGCCAAAATCTTCAATGCCCTTTACGTAAATTATTATCTAGTTTTAAAAGAAAACAAAAATAATTAATAATAACATTGATTTAAATAATCATAAGTAATGTAATGAAACCCGTAAATAAGCTTATCATATTATTCAATAATCAACTTTAAAGGAGGAACTTGGCCCCTGAAAAATCAAAAAGTTTTTTGTCCTCCCACAGTTATCTGCTAGAGGCTAGCAGATTCATCCATTTTAGTATTAACCTAGTTTTTGCAATCACTTGCACTTATACCTACAACAGTCTTCATTGCCAGTAAAACACAAAATCAGTATGTGCACAAATATAAAAAAAAACACGATAGAAAATCAACAGTAATTTAACAAATATTCTGACCTATTTATCAAATACTCCAACAAGATGAGAAAAAGAAGGCATAAAAAAGTAAGTAAAAAAAACTTCCTGCTTTTCATATGGACATTCGGCGACGTTTTTGGACGATATTCGGATTATTACAAACATCAGTCTTGTTTTTAATTGAACTCACATTTTTACGTTGATCGTTATTATTTATGTTCTGTTTAGCTAAAAGACTTGAATTGGCTTCACTGAAATTAAGCGTCTTATTATCTGCGACTTTATCAGTTGCATTTAGTTTGGATGTACTAGCGCTACTTGGGATGCTATCTCTTTTATTTAGAATTCGATTTTTTTCTTCGTCAACTTCACCAAGTTTGGTGGTCCTTTTCCATTTTTTACTAGATTTGCGGAGGTTTTTCGTGTCTTTTCTTTTTAATGCGTTTCGTAGCACTGACTTTAAAAAATCTTCATTACTTTCTACTGAGTATTTGATGTCCCAGTATCTAACCATCTCAAAAAAAAACTTGATGATATTTTTGTATTGCTTAAATCCAATTTTTACTTCATCTCCTCGGCTACCTCCTGTCCAAGAACACTTGCACAAAAATTCTTTAGAGAACAGAGAATCTAATAATCTGTATGCACAGTTAGATCCACTTCCTTCTGCAACAGTGCATAAAATGGAATATTTTTCTTTTAGTGTACTAAATATAGTGGGGTCTGATAAGTCGTTATTAAATTTTTCTAGGTCTGCTACATTGGTAATAGGTTCTATGGCAAATATTTCATTATGGGTTCCACCAACTTGAGCAAGTGTTTGTACAAACGGACTTCTATTTGCATTTACTTCTTCTAGCTGTACTGAAATTTCTGCTAGTTTTTTCATAATTTTTTCCTGATTTTGCGTAATAACAATTAATAATTCATTTGAAACATTGATTTGATCATTATTGTCATATTCTTTTACTGTGGATGCTTGTTTTACTGCTTCGTGTTGAGGCTCTTGGGTTAAAAGCTGATAAACTTCGCCGTCAATACCATGAGCTTCAATGACTTGATTTTCTGTAACTGTACTTGTATTTCCAGCATCTACCTGTAAAAAATATAGCAAAATCATTAATTATACTAGTGTATAATATAATAGTATATAATTGGTACCAAAACAATGTTTTATAAGAAACACCATTGGAACTAAATTGTTGCTAGTTAATAAATTAGATAATGTGTCATATTTTTTTTGTAAAACTAAACGAAATCAAGACTAAAAATAAAGCAAATATGTATTATATTTTTTGTGCTGATATTCTTGATGGAACTGCATTTTAAGGGCACGAGGCTAGCAAACGTTCCTCCTGTTCATGTGTGGAGCAGAGCTCAACAGGGTGGACCAGTTTAAGTACCTGGGCCATTGGGTTTTGGACGGTCTCTCAGACACGAACGATATTGAGAGAGAGCGAAGGGTGTAATTGTTGGCTGTAAGATGCAATATTTTGGCCCGTAGGTTTGCTCGTTGCAGTAAGGCAGTGAAAATAATTTTTTTCAAGGCCTACTGCTAGAGTTTTTACACCTGCAGCCTATGGGTCAAGTATACGCAGAAATCATACAACGCCCTTCGCGTGCAGTATAATAATGGTTTTAGAATGTTGTTGGGGCTGCCGCAGTTGTGTAGCGCATCAGAAATGTTCGCGTAGGCACAAAGTGACGGATTTTCAACCGTCATTCGGAACCGAGTCGCTTTCCTGCTGCATCGCGTGCGAGGTAGTACTAACGGCATTCTAAAGATCATGGCTGGCAGAGTGGATTGTCCCATGTTAAGGCATTGGATATGTCTACATGTCTTTTTAGTGTCTTGATGTGTGACCTACTTATGTCTTGTTTTTGTCTTTGATTTTGTTTTTATTTTATTTTTAAAGCTAACATAGTTTAATTGTATTGTTACTAACAAATATTTTGGATTTTAGTTGTTTGTGATTTTGAATAAATAATAAATTAAAACACTTCTCGTGTTAGGAAAATCTACATAGAAAATATACCTACTAAATATTACTCTGCGGGCGGGACCCAACCTGCGACTACTTAGAGCAGTCATTATACGGACGTTGCGCCTGAACTCATCTTTAATTTATTGTCTCCCTAAGCCTGCACATTGCAATGTACCATTTTAAAAAGATAACGTAACGTTAGGCTCACGTAGGCCTTTTTAAGTTTCTGACATAATGGTATTTTCATATATTCGTTGACATTAAGCATAACTTAACACACTAGATCACAGCTGATCACAGCCTTCTTTATGTAGACCACGGATGTAGACAATAGAGAAGGCTTCTAGCTGCATCCAAACTTACTACACTGTGACATACATAATATAAGTTGCCTTAAAAAGAAGGTAGGTATTCTAGTTGGAGTTAGGTAGGTAATAAAATTGTTTTGCTTTTTGATGATAAAGTAACAAAAATATTACTTACCAAAAATTCTGCCATAGCATTAAAATTTGGATGTTGCGAAATTGATCTGACTGCTTGCTGTCTTTCTTCAACATCAGTATCTTCGGTATCTGTTCGATCTAACATTCTATTTAATTCTGCTTCGGCGTCTTCATATGTAAAAAAGTTTGTTCGTTTCAAGATGCAGTCAGTTGTCGTCCAGTCTCGTTGGGGGACAACATTAGCGCTTTTTGAAAGTACATCGCCATTCCTTTTGGGCCAGCGCAACTTTCCCCTAGTTTCCCAGGACGCAGGCACAGTCGACAGCTCGACCCGACCTCTGCGACGCGTAGCCACTATTTTAAACATTTTTCTAAAAACAAAGAAACAGTGATATTATTATTACTGAACAAAAGTAATGTTCTATAAGAAAGAAGGTTAGTAGACAGTACCTATAATACACGCCGAAAAATACGAGCTAATATTTTGAATACCGGGACTATATTTTAATACTACGTGTAAACAAACGCCTCGCGAGTGCGACTGATTTCACATGCGCGCGCGACCTCTCTCTTTAGTTTGGACTCACTGAGCAAGTAAAAAGATTTGGACTGACCGACCGATTGACGTCAAGTGACGTCGTTACGTTACGTTAACCCAACTCATGCCACTTTTAGGCAAACTAATTTGACAGCGCCATCTGTAACTTCGCCCCGTAAACTCCACAACCGCCTACTGGTACCTCCTACCTACTACAAAAGCTATGGGGCAATCGTCTTTTTCTAGTAAATTTTTTGTAAAACTCGAAATTTTTATATCGCTGCAATATTTTTATTAAACGAAACAAATCAAGTCAAAACTTCCGAGTTTTACAAAAAATTTACTAGAACAAGACGAGAGATGATCAAGTCGCCATTTTGTTTGCTTGTTTATTTGACATTTGAAAGCACACTGTGCAAAATCACATTCAAGTTGCCAGTATTAAAAAAAACTAAATTGAGTCAACCTTGTAAAAAAGATTGTAAAAGTAATTTTTGAAGTTTTATGTAATTATGAAGAGTTATTGCACAATGATTTACGAAATAATTTGTAACTTGTATGAAAGTAATTTTAATATACGTAAAATAAAAACTGCACAAAATATTGTAGTTTTTCATTTCTAGCAACTCTGATGTTTTATTGCATAAAAGTTACTGGGCGAAGTAACAGATGGCGATACTTTCTTTGCATAAATGTAATTTGTTAGTTAGAAGTGTCCCCCCCCCCCCCTGCGTTAACTACGCGCCGCGCGCGCTAGGCCGCTAGCCGGGCGCCGACCAGGGACTGAAAACGGTTAAGATGGTTACGATACGTTTATTAAATAAATGTACCTAAATAAAATATACACTACTAGTGACCCGGTACTACTAGTGTTTCGCTACGTATAAAGTGAAAATGTGATAAATGAAGAACCGCTCGACCGATTTCTTGCAAACTTCACAATCTACTTAAATTAAATAGTCCGAACAAATCCTACATTTTTTTTTAGATCCCGTTCTTGAGTTGTAAAATGACAACGAAAAGTGGCATTAATTTTTATATACATATATTGAATGATAATAACACTATTCTTTTACACTTTATTCGTATTCGTACTTTTTGTGTATTATTTTTTTAAATTTAACATAAGTATTTATTATTTTAAGCCTATGTTAGTGTCCTTAAACACGAGCAGCAAAGTGACGACAGCTAGCTGCCGACGTGCTGTCGACAAGTGACTGCAGCTAGCTGTCGTCACTTTGCTGCTCGTGTGTAAGGACACTTAGGTACTCAGGGTGAACGTAACTTTTAAATAGTGATTTTTTTAAATCGGCGCAGTAGTTCATTTAGTTCATTACGAACATACACAGCAGACACACACACAAACATACAATGCTTTTCTCTTTATAATATTTGTGCAGACTTACCAGTTCCCGTAATCATAACTTTGCGTGTGCTATTTGACATTGTTTATATTTGTTATTCACAAAAAAATAAAATAAAGCGAGGCACGTAAGTGATTGAGTGCCTCGAGATCAAGCCAAACTACCAAATCAATGCAATTTCATGAGAAACAGCGCTAGGAAATAAATTAGGGGGCGGTCAATATCCGAGGATTCAGGCGACTGGGACCACTACATAGCGGTCCCAGTTGCCTGATTAGTTTTTATTTATTTATTTCGTCAGGCGAGTGGGACCACCCGTAATTTTAACCACAAATCCATTGTTGAAATACAAGATTTAGTACAGTTAGCAGAAAAAGTGTCATAAATAAAACAAAGTTATGGTCCCAGTCGACCGATTCAAAAATGTTAACAGGTAACTGGGACCGCGGTCCCAGTTTTATATGGTCCCAGTCGCCTGAATCCTCAATATCCGTCTCTTTCATATCTTTATTTATTAAGTTTTAGTACCGGTATCGAGATATACCTTTAAAAGGTACCGAAAAAATTTGGCTATCGAAAAAAGCGATAACCGCTATTTTTCGGTATGACGTCATACCGCAATTTAAAGATAGTGTTATTTTCGGGTAATTCAGTCCCTGGCGCCGTCAGACGCCTACTTAGCTATGTTTGTGTAATCGCGCTTAGCAAGTAATTTCGCCAGTCACACTCGAGCGAGACATAATTAAATACGATAAGTAAATTAAAAACTAATTGCAATTTCAAGAAACACAATGGATTAGAACCGATGATTTAAGAACCCTAATAATCTGAATAAGAGTACTGAGACGGGCAGCTTTAGAACCGTTTATCAGAACTGGCGGTATAAAACGTGCTGTTAACCAAAAAATATCTGGATAAGACAGTTACAAGTGACCTGTTATGCAGAAATGTAAAACAAATTGTCTGCGTAACCAGCTTATATTCAAAATCAACATCGTCGCCATTATTATTCTAACATAACCTCTTTTTTCTAAAAGTAAATGATGTTATTACAAATAATAAATAGTTGTTTTTTATTCAGAAACATCTGGGTAATATTTAAATACCTATCTGATTATTTTCAGCCACTTTGATTGGTAACAATTGAATAAAATATTTTTTTAGTCGAAAAGGGTCAATATAACTCAATTGTTTATTCTTTTAAACTGGTTTTATCGTGTGGCGCTCGAAAATTTTACGTTAAACTTATATATATTCTCACAGTAAAGTAGCATGCGTTTTAATAATTGTATTGTCAACAAAACATTTCAACAAAAATGACTTACCATATTTAATTTCTTGCAGAGCGATATCCACCATACTTTGGAAATTTAACACAACAACAAACGAAATGCCAATTTTGTACATTTAATAACATAACTTCTTTATAAAACAACGAAAAAGATCTGAATTATGAATATTGTCTGAATATCAGAGTTTGATATTTTCATCTGCATAATAGAGTTATAAATTCTGAACAAAGAGTCGATCAGCTTTTATGCAGAAGTTAACCAACCTTTCTGTACATTTATCCAGCTGTTATGCAGCTGTTAACAAAATGTTATTCAGATTAAAGCGATTTATTTTGTGCCCAAATTGCTTGAATATCGTCTGTGTAAGCGCTTATACAAACCTTATCCCTACATCTTTTACAGCATTTAGTCATCGGAATTGCTATTATATAAAGGTTAATCAGCTAGTTTGTGTTGCTTGGGCATTTCTGCCGATGTCCTTTATGCATTTAACTATAGACCAACTAAAAATATTAGGAGGCAATTTGACCGACTCGATTTGACTCATTTCGAGTCGACTCCGACAGGGCACGAAGCAGGATAATGATTATTTCTACACCATAGTTTCTTTTAAACTAATAACAACTTCTTGTTAGAGAATCGAATGCAAATCTATTCTATCACGCATTTGTAAAATTACATCGTAATCTATCATCTCCTATATAATACGTTACTTGATTATATAACAGCAAGTTAACCGCCTAACCCTTCCCGGAATTGCGTGACAATTTGATATCAATGCAAAATCGTTTGCGAAAATAGACCGAATTTCCTTAGCAGTAAATGCGTAATTTCTACTTCCCCGTTTAAAATTTTAGTACTGACAAGCGTCGCGTCGCTGCACTGTACTGTTGCATTGAATGCAATTTAGGGTTGCTCTCCCAAATAATATTATTTGGAGTCAACAAAGTACTTACATAAAGCATGTCATGTATTTCAAATTTAAATATACCTTAAAATTTTGCGAACGTGGTATTAGAATCCTTTGACGATACTTGGCTTAAAATTCTACGGACTACAATATATCAAGAACATTTTTTATAAGGAAGGAAAGCAAACCAGTAACTGGACCAATCTTGTAACTCAATGCTGCCCATGGACTCCAGCGTCACAGATGCGTTGCCCACTATTAAGAAAACTCTCCAATCGTGCACACTTTTACTTTACCGTGACAGCTTTTACGGGTCGTAACTGGTAAAGGGCATTTGCAAACCCTGATGCATTTGCTATTTCAGCGGTGCGTCCGCGCATTTGTGTCACTGGGCCGCGTCGGCGGGACGTCTCGCCGCTACAATTTCAGCTCGTTGTCGATATTGCGTCAACGATCTTGCGCCTTTGACGATGCCCTAATTTCATCGTCTCCGGGTGATTGTGACATTCGTGGGGCCTATTCGAGTCAATCGCTTCGTAGTGTGGCATTCCTCATTCAATTCCATCAAAGCCACTTATTGGCCAAGAGGTCAATTTCTTACTGGTGACTTTATCAAATTAAAGAGAGCATACCTATCTTTTTTTAAAGTTTTAAATTGGCTAGAGATTTCTTCACTTTGATGGTGCTCTAAATTAAAGATAGTTAAGCGTTTCTTTGCATCAGTATTACACAAGTCATCAATGATCCATAGCTGAAAGTTGTAGAAGAAAGGTGCGAATGTAAATGAGATTGAAATATTGAAAATATTATAGTTGGGAAATCTTATGTTGTAGGGAAGGAACTTGAAAAGAGTTTCACTCCTCGGCTCTCACACAGCGTTGCTTTGTAGCATAAGACAAGGGTTTAAGTAAAATCGAGTGGCCGGCCGTCTTCTTACGGTTAATTACAACGTTGCTGAGTGAAAGTGGGCAATTTACCAAATCAGATTTTGCATTGTCCATGTTTGAATAAAGTTAGTACGTACGTGGGCAGGTAGGTAGTTAATCGTCACTGTATAATGAAGTGAGATTAAGTAAAACCGACTTTGTTTTAAATAAACTATAAGTTAATTATGTGGGAAGAGAAATTGTTTAAAATTACCGCGATGGTTTCGTTTTTTTGTTATTTATAATTGGATGTGGTAGAAATTCATATAGTTTATTTATTTGTAAGAAAACAAGAATGGAATAAAATGAAATGGAATTTTGTTACGTTCATCATTTCAGCCGAAAAACGTTCACCTCTGGACATAGTCTCCCCCAAGGATTTCGCTACTAAGTTAAAATTTGAATATTTTTGTTTCCATTCCCAATTTAGGACTTTTTTCCATGAGCTAATAACTACCATAACCAAAGATATAATAGAATAATCATACATAATAGTTCTGACGCTAGAGCATTATTACTAATCAGTTGTTATCCAGCAGATTATATAAGAGCAGATTTGCAATAAAAGGCTCGAATATCTTCTATCTAATACACAGTTACAGTCACGGCAATTAATCGAGAGATGGAAACATTTCCTTTTAAAAAAGCACAAATACGCGTTTACCATGAAGTGGTTGTTAAACGTGCACTCAGGTACTGAAATTGAAAAGGAAACTTGTTCCTTTTAACTCGGTTATTCCGATAAAGGTTAGGATCAAAATAATAAATCAGCTTAAGCAGTCGTCCGTCGTTCTGAAAATAAATAATGATGTTCGTGGGTCGCGGGCCGTCTGTGTCGAAACTTTCCTCGTGTGAATCAGTCGCGTGTAGGGCTTCTCTTACATATGGGTCAATGGGCCGATCTATATTGGGAGGAGATGGGATGGGCTGCTATTTCTCTGCTACGTTGTTATTAGTCGAGATCTGAGAAGGGACACTAATAATTTCCTATGAGTCCGCCCGTGTAACAATCTTGAATCAGGAAACAATGTTGGATCGATGCCTGAATATAGGTCAATAAGTCGGATTCAATTGCGACACGATTTTTAGGCACGTGGCTAGCATCCATTCGCATATCATCACTACATAGTATAAAACAAAGTCGCTTTTTATGTCCCTATGTCCCTTTGTATGCTTAAATCTTTGAAACTACGCAACGGATTTTGATGCGGTTTTTTCATTAGATAGACTGATTCAAGAGGAAGGTTTATATGTATAATACATGCATAATATAGTAGAGAAACACTGATAATTTTAGAAGTTTTTAATTTAAGGTCGTAAATAATCGCATTTTTTTGCGCTTACATTGCAAACGCTGGCTGAACGTTAAAAAGTTTTACAAAAAAGTCCGCGATGGTATATGTCTATCTCTTAGGGATAAACCACAATAACCATTTTCCTTTACTTATTACGATAAAATAATGGCTTATTTACGAAAAAGTGATTTTAAGCAATACAGTATTAATCCTTATCCAATAAAGTACCATAAATAAATTGTGCATGTAATATAGATCAATATGGCCCTTTACATCATGTAATTTAAATGAATAGTTTCGAAGATATTACAGATTTAAAATGCAGGGATAATAGCGGTTGCGGCGGTACCGGCCGGGGAGCGGATGGATGAACTTTTGTTATTCTTTCACGTAAAAACTACTGAATTGATTTTAATGAAACTTTACAATAATATAGCTTATACATAAGGATAACACATAGGCTACAATTTACAAGATATTCCCGCGGGATAACGTCCTATAGTTCACGCGGGCGAAGCCGCGGACGGAAGGCTAGTTAAATATAATTAAAATTGAACATGCGAGTACTAATTTAGTACTCGCATGTTCAATTTTATTAGAAGACTACTTGCAAAAACTTAGTATTTTTGTAAATACTCGGTGGGGACAAACGTTCAAGCAGTTCGAAGTAATTATAGCATTTCTTGTAATTAGACACGAGATTGAGAAATTGAGCATTTAACTGAAACAGAAAGCTATATAGCGTCAACCTACAAGTTTAGTGTACAACGATAGAATAGTAAACCCCTCAGAATACGAAGTGATGTGTGCGTGTTGGATTACTCCCTAATTCCCTTGAGTAAAAATAAGGGAAGCCTGTGCCCCACATGTGCAACGAATTCAGGGTAATGACGGATTACAAGGGCTATATTGAACGGTTTACTATAAACTATCATCTGGCTTATACATTATTGTTGCCGTGTTTTGACATCTGTTGGGTGGGTCTTGAAGGGCTTCATCTTTATATTTCTTCTTTTGGTTTGGGTTATTAACTGGGATAAAAAGTACAGCCCGCGTCACGAAAGAAGAGATCTGACGGATCACGTGGTTCGTTACAGGTAAAGATAAGAAATTGTCTACTAAATCAGTGGTGTCCCAGGTCTCTTCTTTCGTGGCGCACATTTTACGTGATAGTGCAGATTATCCTATCCTTTCGTTTAGTCAAAACGTTTATTCATTAGTGTTTATAAAATACATATTAAAAACTTAAAAAACCAAGCTGATAAAGTTGCGAGCAACAGCTATCGTACAGCAAAACCATAACATATTATTCTGCGGACAAAAACGAAAGTTTTCCTATCTTCAGATGTCAGTAATAAATCGCACACAATACTAGCGTTGTGTGTAAATGATCCCCGCGGTGTT
Source organism: Mecyna flavalis (assembly GCA_949319885.1). NCBI lineage: Eukaryota > Metazoa > Arthropoda > Insecta > Lepidoptera > Crambidae > Mecyna > Mecyna flavalis. The sequence continues at coordinate 19,289,008 of OX439426.1, forward strand.
GCGTTACGTGTCGCAGTCGCGGTGCACCGGTTGTATGCACATACACTTATGCAACTTTTTTGCGAGTTCACTATCGCTCAGCGCGCGCTCTGTTCATTTTGTTCCCCTAGTTGACATAGGTCAGTGCCGTTACGCCATCGCTGCATATCACTGGATTAGATTACGACTGATTAGATAAATTACAATATTGCAGTTTTTTTTATTATCGTTGCGAATAAATCGGAGAGTGTGATACGAGGACCAATTCGCTTTGACTCTGGGTATGCTGTGACAAATAGGGCCCAATCGTTCGGCAATTGTTTTGTATTGCTCTGAGATTTATTGATCAGAGAAACAGCAGTTATACTTGAACTTAAATTAATTGGACCGTCTGTATTTTATTTCTTTAAATGTTTCAGAGCTTATTCTTAACATGATTATGCAAACGTATGGTAAATTTGAAAAGCATAGCGTTTGTTAAATTCTACAACACAATGAAGTAAAGATATGACTCGTATTTTAATGTATGATACTTAAATAATTAAAATCATGTCGACTTACGCAATTATAGTCATCATATTTTAGCACATTATATCTTTATCATAATATTGGTAAGTTAAGATAATTGATATATTGCACGTGTATCGTATTTTAGTTCAAGTTAATCCAAATTATTGTGCACAATTATTTAGCATAATATTTGGGCAATGCAGATTAAAGATCCTTGGTTTTATCATTATTTGGACAACGTCTAAAGCATCATGATAATAGGTAAAAGTTACTATATCATTAAATTTTAGTGTGGTGTAAATGATGTCTACTGTATACCCGGGATGGTTATCTTTTAATGCAACAAAGTACAGATTGAAATTTGGTGTATTGATCATTCAATTGACTTATAAGTCTTATAACGTCACAATAACGTTTTGCTACGGAAAGATCTACATTGGGCAAGTGATAAAAAGCTGCTGAGCTGACTTTACTGTCTATAGCTCTAATATAGCAGTTGGAAAATTAATATAACATTGACAATACACGCGAATGAAGCAAAACTACAAATTTTCTAAATTTGACTATAAATACATTTTAGACATTCAGGATAGGGGAAATGTTATCAAGAGGTCTTGCATTACTGATAGTTACTAGACTAATTGATGACTTATCTTACTCCCTGGTAGAGACGAAACAGCCCTAAAACTAAAGAGTAATATAAAAAATATGAAAAAGTAAAAAAGGAACGCATATGATAGCGAAACATAAATACGAGTAAAAGGCGATTTCGATCTTATAGAAAAAAAATTATGTCGGAGCGATATGTTTAATAAAATATTTTTCGTTCTCCCATGGAAAATGTCATACTCATTTGATGATAATTTTGTGTCATTATGATTTTCATATTACTGTAGCATAAATATGATTGTGGTACCAGATGACCTTATTTACGAGTACTGTGCGGACGCAGCAAGGTTATCTCTTCTAGCCCTGCTGCCTTTCATATCATGTTTGAATACACACTTCTATTGAGTATTTATAAAACATAGTCATACTTTAAAAATAGATTGTGTGAGAACCATATTATTTTACAACTTTTTTATACAACTTTATTGGACAACTAATCCAAAGTAGCACGTGACTCTAACATAAGGTAATCGTTAAGGCATTGAGGACCGAGGATTATAGCATATTAGTGTTCTAAAGATTCATGGGAAATGTGATGTTAGAATTATCAAAAATAGTTTTTAAGGCGTACCTACATACATTCGGACTTGATAGAGACAACAGCTTTCAATTTGAGAAATTGTATGCTTACAATGTTGAAACGGGTTTCAAATAACGAAAGATTTAATGATGCAATTCGTCATTTTTTGACAATCAATGAGCGTTAATTCGAAGGAGCAGCAGTTGAAAACGATGTTAATGATGCATCTTAACCGGTAACGACGTTGTAGCAGGACTTAATAAAAACTTGTACCGAGACGCGATGGTCGTTTTGAAAAACGATCCAGACGAGGCCATTATTTATTACAAAAGCGCATGATGATAATAGGAACGTATATTTTATTTTCCTCGGTGCACGAAGCACGCGAGCCGATCGCGAGCCGTATGTTTTTTGGCAACGGATGCGGTCGGATTCTGAGAAATATTACATTTGGGACCTAAGTACCTGATTGTTTTTCGGTCACTCACCCTAAAGTATGCTTTGTTGTTTTGTTATTAACAGGTTCTTAATTTAATTTCTGAATCAGGGACAGTTCTTTGGATGGGTCCGAAGATTTCCCATGGTAGTCGATGACGAGACCGTTTCTTATTGCACTTGTTTCGTCGAGATACGTATTATTATGAACCGACGTTTCAATTTCTCGAGAAGGGCTTGGCACAAAAAAGCTAGAGAATTTTTATTTATTCCGAGAACTATCTTGAAGAGTAATTTGTTGAGTAATCTAGAAACCTATTCGATGCGTGTGTCCGTGGTCGTTTCGTTGCAGCCGCACGCCGCGCGCCGTCAGCGGCAATCCTTCATACGATAATTTGTCGTCTGGAGTTCATCGACCCTCAATTAGCCTCTGAGCCCTAGTCCTATTGAGATAAACGACAGCAGCCCATTCTGTGTACGAGAGTCCATCTCAATTTGCATAATGACCATCTCCGCCTCTGTGATTACGCCCATTAATATTTACTGGCATGATTAACCATTCGATAATGATGTTTCCCTGAATTAACGCAGAATCCGCCTTATGCTCTCGTGTTTCATGCCTCAGGATGATTAATTTTTTAGAGAATCATTCGTTAATGTATTATAAAATTATTGTAACGTGCAATCTTAACGTCACGTGAGAGCAGCGAAGCATGGCGTATGTTTTTACTGAATGGTGTTGATAAAGTTATCGTTGCTTAGAAGTGTGAAGATGTGAAATGAATTCATATACTATGTTTTTCTACAATTTATTTTCCTAGAAATCATCGCGAATTAAAAGAATAAAATGTATGCCCAAATTTTATGTTATCTTAGGTTTAAATCTAAAGTCATGCATGTATTTTTGGGATTCTCTGATTTAGAAACTGATAAATTGATGTGCATTGTCTATTTTTATTTTATTTATTTATTTTGTAGAACTTTAGACACAATTCGGTACAATATTTGTCGCGTTATTTTTTGTGACATTTCAATGACTACATTTGTATGGGTGATAAAATATCAATACCGAATTATCATTACAACACTGGGAATTAATGAACATTTTGTTTAAATGGTTCACGTCCTTGTTAGCATAGTAGTGGTTGCTCTACTTAGATAGTTAAAACGGTTACGATTTTCCTGTTTTTCCTACTCCAAATAATTAGAATTATTGCGAAATAAATTGTTACTGTTAACGAATTCAATTGTTATGCAAAACTCTTTTCAATTGATTTAATGTTATTTACATTTTGTTCGCCTCGATGGTCTAGTGGTGGAAGTACCGGGCCAAGATCTCGGGGTCCTGGGTTCGATTCCTCGGTTGAGCTAACTTTATGTCGTTTTTTTCGGACACTGCTCAGGTTTGTGATCGCACCAATCCGCATATTTGTCATTCGTGGTGATTAAGCCTGAACCCATTATTGTACCGATAACTTTGATTTCAAGGATGGAGGCCTTTGCCCTGCAGTGGGACATTAATGCTGATACTTACCTTTACTTCATTTTGTTCGCAGCTATCACGATCGGGATCAGGGTGATCGGACCGGCCTTGGGTTTCCTGCTTGGAGCCCTCTGCACCAGGGTGTACGTGGATCCTCTGTCTGATCCGGGCTACGCGTCCAGTGATCCGAAATGGGTCGGGGCTTGGTGGCTTGGTAAGTATTCTTTGAGTTTATTTTTTAATCTATATCGAATAGTCTGCCGACATTGACAGGCCAGCTAAAGAACGAAAATGCTAAAAACACTACTACTACATACATACTTACTTATTATTGAGATTCTCACCAGCAGCGAGTGGTAAAGAGAAGAAAATTTTTTTTTGCACAAAGTGAAGCTAATCATGTTAATTTATTTATTAAATAAGAAACGTGAAAAAACATATACATAATTTAACAATTATGTTTCCTGTTTGATGGAGATCGTGTTTGAGATTGTGGAAAATACAGCTAAAAGTGGACCAATGAACCTTCCAGGACCTTAAAATAATGCTATATACTTAATATTGTCACAATAATTAAGAAAGATTATAAAAGCAATCATCATTTTCGTAATACTTTAAAATGGAGCTAAATTCCTTGTTATGAGTTTTTAATTGCATCATAAAATTGAGGTTAAGTAATCGCAGTATTTAGGGTAAACACTATTGTTTATGCATTAGAAAAACATTGATAAACTGCTTGGGGTCATCATATCTTAACGAGTGGTTTGTTGGCGCATTGATAGTGATTTTTTTCGGAGGAGAATGCGTTTAGGCACCGGCAGGCTAGCTAGACCTGCGGCCGTGAGTGGGACTCGAGACTCAAGCGTTCCACTACCACTTGGAATTTTTCAAGAATCTTGTTCCGGCCACAGATACAAAATATTTTAAACGAATGTTATTTGACGATATTAGTTAGCTCTCTGACTGTTTTCATAGATCAAGAGCTATTATTAGTAGAACAAAAGCAAGGAATGTTTTAATTTGAATGCGTTAACAAGCAATACCCTTCACGTCGATCTTCAAACTACGCGCTGCGCAACAGAATGCATAATATGCAACTAAAATGAAGTCGTCTGCTTGTGGTAGCGGCGGCTTTGGCCCACTCGGTTTACAAACAAATCAGTAAGTAGGGCTAGCACAGACAACTATCGAAAAGTGAAGAAAAGGAATTATTGAAAACTGGGAATTTATTTTGTTACGGCACTCGCCACTGTGGGGCTCCTAATTCGTCAATTTTTCGATTCAAACTACTTTTGCTTTTTGATTGTAGTGCTGGCTCTACAAGGAGCTGGGTTCTATTGACCAGAATGTATTTATTCGTTTTATTCTAATATCTGATTATTTTATCCCTTTTGTTTTACCTAGTGAAGCCGCATAGCATTTAGCCCATCGTCGTTTGTAACATGTCTTTCCATATTTTTTTCGGAGGTATTATATAATATCATTCTTTGTCTATGGACTATTTTTACAGCAGTAATAAATAAATAAATATCTCTGGACATTATTCACACAGCGCCATCTAGCCCCAAACTAAGCATTAGCTTGTGCTATGGGTGCCAGACAACGGATAAACATTACTTAGGTATATATATTTTTTTGTAAATACATACATATTATACATAGAAACACCCAGACCGATACAAACAGACATGTTCATGCACACAAATGTTTGTACCGTGCGGGGATCGAACCCGCGACCTCTGGTGTAATAACCGTCTTCTCGACCATTACACCAAATAGCTCGTCAACAATACGTAATAATACGTAAATAGAAACAATACTCTATTAATAATGTCCAGAGATTTTTATTTATTTATTGTTCTCCCGCGGGTGCATCTCCGCGCGACAGACACCAGCCGTACTGCGTTGATGGATAACCCGCCAACCGAAGCCATAAACGTTGAATTAACATAAATTATTATCCCCCTACAGAATCATAATGTACTTCATGAAATTATAATTGCATTAGAGTAAATCTAAATTAACATAACTCGTTTTTAGCTCGATTTACTTAGAGGCCATATTGAATCGATTGCGTGCTCAACTTACATAATATGTAAGAAAATGTAAATAGTAGCGAAAGAGCCTTATGGTCTGGTTGTTTAATTAAGTGTCTTAAATAGATGACACAGATGTTCCTGGCGGGCCTGGCGACGCTAGGAACGCAGACCCATCGCATTCCATCGCGGAACCACCATCTACCGTTACCGAGGCGCTTGCGCAGATTTGCGCGCAAAATCCACGAAGAAAGCATGCGCGTGACCCAAGTACCAATCGAATGCGTGCGTAGGCCCACCAACCGCAGCGTGCACGTGGCCTTTTATACAAAAACTCTTATCGTCTACAAATTAAGATCTAAAATCCTGCAATACAACAATTTAGGGAGCCTCTTCGAGTATTTGTGTAGTGTAGAAAACTGCTACAAACGTGCTTAGACTGGCAATAAAGTGAATTCGCAAATACTCATTGAATGGTTTCTGCGTATTTCCTTATTGTTCAACTGCCATAAGTTCATGAATGAAGTCAGAATTTTAAATAAGTTAGCTAACGAACTTTTGCTTAGTGCCCTTTTAAGACAATTCAAAGCCGCTAAGGAACCGAAGATGGCGATAGCACCTGCGGCGTAAACAGTATTTAGTATTACTTAAGGACATGATCGAGTGTTTGTTTGAATACGTTAAAATTGCACTGTTGCAATCACTGCAGATTTCAATAAAATTTTCGTATCGGCGTCTTTTACGCAAATTGCTTTCCTGTGCGCGAGTGGAATGAACAAAATTTCTTAACAGATAATAAGCATGTGGGTTGCATCGCGCAACATGTTAATCGGTACTCATTACACCTTCCACATTCGTTTCAATCATATGTCAATTGCTGAGTGATTACTTCTGGGAACTTGCCCCCCGCAAGTGAAATCTCGTCCTTACATCACAATGAAGATTTTAATCATGTATCGATGGACGTTGCGTTGTTTATGATCTGGCGGCATGTTTTGCGTCGTGTTTACTTGGTCGACCGGGCGGCTCGATAGCTGTGATATGTTGTCGCGTTGCAATCTCGATTTGGCTTTCGCTTTTTTCTCAGTGTGTTCGGTCCGTCACGCTGCGCCGGCGCACGCTCCACATTACATAACCCGTGGAGTATATATTCTGTGCCCGTGGCGCGTTACATCACGTCGCGTCATCGTCACCACAACTAAAATAAGCGCTCTATCTACGGCCGGTCACGGCCAAGGCTGCGCGCCTTGCCGACAATTATGCCGGCGCTGCTCGTAATGAGGATTTAGTGGGTGGACACGCGACCGCCGCCTTGCTCACTTTTACTTTTAAACCGGTTCCATGTTGACCTTCGTCTCCTCGCTCTATGTTACAAATGTCACGAGGTTCATCGCCTGCCCCTGCTTGTCTGAAGCCATCGTTACAAAGTTACGTCACGTTTGTAACTTCATTCCCCGGTTGTAGATCCTCCGATAGGCGTTTAAGGCAAATATAATTTTGTGCTGCACCGTAGGCAGGCCCCGTGTAGCGGACGCCCTTGACTGAGCGTCGACCGGCCGACCTTGTAAAGCACAAACGTTTTCTGTTTGGTTATATTCGAATTGTTTACATTCGCGTCAGTGGTGGTTCCGCACTCAATCCAAGGGTGATAATGATATCGATAGGCTATTATCTGCCACGAGATTACACAATTTGAATATTGGTATCAAATATTGTATGGTCCAAAGTTTTACAACAATCGGTTTTGAATTTAATTATTTTATGTTTATTCACTTACATGTTACACTTTATTCTGCTACAATATGTCTCTTTATGAAAAATATAATTAATGAAGCGTGGTTTCGAAAGTTGTTTATGAATTGAATTTTTGATGATCATTTGTTGTTAATTGATTAAAATTTCTTCTCAAATTGATTGTATGTAACTTGTTATTATGGCGTCATGGTCAAGCTTTCTCCAAACCATTTCCGTAATATAGCTAGGCTGCACACTACTCAACGATAGTGATTTCTGAGCACCGTCTACCATAGCCTTGGCATTTTGACCATGATTTAGTACCTAGTGCATGGTTAAAGCATGTTGTCTTATGTCTGTAAAAAACGTGGCCTTTGAATGATTACCATGTAATGCGTTCGTAAATGTTGCCTTGGAAATTATACTTGTACTTACTCGCTTAATTATGTTAGTTATAAATGTCTTTTGCTTTTAACGTAAACTTCGCGGTTTACGTTCAAAACGAAAGATATAATACTTTCAAGACACTCGATTTCATTATAATCTCCGCTTCATTATTTGAACCTACTCAAAACCTAGATTTTAACATATAAAGATAAACATCAGTGATATTAGCAGCTGTGCTAATTGTTCAAACGTTGATAAGTAACACTTTCATCTTAGATATGTAAAATATTTTTATGTGTATTTCGACGACAATTTTTTTATTAATCTTATTTCCTGTCTTTTCAGTTTTTCTTGGATCAAAGGATTGATGTCTCTTTTAGATTTAGAGTTGTAGTCTATCATGCTTTTACTTCTTTCTAGATCACAAGAATTTCTTTCATAGACGACTCATTGCACGATCAAGTTTGCAAAATTTGTATCCTATATTCTTTAGACTGGATGGATAGCCATAGCGCTCTGTAATTGGTTCATTCTGTCCGTCGAACTCGAATCTTGTCTAGCTTGTTTATGGACCTTTATTCTGCGTTTAATAATAATGTGTCTGTCTGTGTTTGCCCAATTCACATTAAGGGGCAGCGCAGACGGCACACTTTTTGTGCGAAAGAGTCTGCCGCGGATTTTTCACAGACTCAACGCACAAAAAGTCTGTCGCGGATTTTTCACAGACTCAACGCACACGACGCACATCTTCGATCATTTTGTCGGCGGAACTGTAGGGACGTAGACGCTATGAAAATCGTGCAGAGATTAGAGATCGCGAAGTATTATTTTGTACTTGATGTAACAGACAGAAAAAGACGAAGAAAATTTCGGGTACATCCTATACTTTCGGAAAGATTACTGAAGGGAGAGTTCTATATTAACATTCAATTCTGAACAACACCGGATTTTTTTTTTAAGTTTTATAAAATGTCTGTTATTACATAATATGATGAGTTGCTATTTATTTTAAGACCTGCTTTGACTCATTCAGACACAACAATGAGGTAGTTAATAATAAATATCTCTGGACATTATTCACACAGCGCCATCTAGCCCCAAACTAAGCATTAGCTTGTGCTATGGGTGCTAGACAACGGATAAACATTACTTATATACTTTTTTTTTGTAAATACATACATAATATACATAGAAACACCCAAACCGATACAAACAGACATGTTCATGCACACAAATGTTTGTACCGTGCGGGGATCGAACCCGCGACCTGTGGTGTAATAGCCGACTTCTCAACCATTACACCTAATGGCTCGTCAAATTAGTATTTCGGTTAAAGAAACTTTATTCTTAAAAAGAAATTACATAAACACTTACATGAGAACATTAAAATTTATAATAAAACAAATTATTCGGCAAAAAAAAAAAAAATAATAATAATAATACTACCAATTACACAGAGCAATCACTAGTTACAATTTGTTTACAAAAATTTTCTTATACAGAATATTACCAAGAAACAAGTGCGGACCGAGTTTTAATGATTTTACATAATATATGTATTAATATCTATATTCTGCCATAGAAGTATCTTAAATTATTGGTCTATTTTGTATTTCATTAATTAGCATCGTTACATCGATGTCTGGCGCCATAATAGATCGCATACGTAGTTACGTCCCACCACTAGATTGCAGACTAAAATGTACGCCAATGTGCGCCGTCTGCGTTACTCCATACAGTTGCATACGTTCCATTTTTTTCGCACACTTTTTGTGCGGAGCGGTGTGGCGCGGCGTGGCGCGGTCTGCCGGAATCACACGGATTTTGTGCGCGCCGGACTTTTTTGCGCGTCGTCTGCGTTACTCCATACAGTTGCATACGTTCTATTTTCGCAGACTAAAAAGTCTGTCACGGATAGTCTGTCGTCTGCGCTGCCGCTATGTATGCTTTTCGTCGCGCTCTGCGCGGCGCCTCCCCGAGCGTGAATTTTTAACTAACTCTCCTCCGATGTGAAGACGTAGTTAGTACTATTATCTTCTTTGTATAGTTCAAGCGGATTAGTAATCTTTTGCCAGACCAATTCACACCGATGCTCGATAATTGTCATAATTAGAACATTCCATATCGATCCTGTCGATTGAACGAGCAAATGGGTATCGCTACGATGTTGTGGATTCGTATTATTAGTATATTTTTTGCAATACTGGCGATTTCGTATTCATGCTTTGTTTGTCCGAATAATCGCACTGTTTTTGTCCATCATTATGATTCGGCGTGTCCAAACAGAATGTGTACTGGTTTTATATGAGCGCGTTAATGGTCGATTGATCTTCACACGTTATACACCCCCTCCTACTCTGTACCTCTGTTAAGACAAATTTATGCCTTGTATAATTAGCACAGTTCATGGTTGAATGCCAGTTTCTTTGCCGGGAAGTCAGAAAATGTTATTGTTGTTCATTTAGCGGAAATATCTAATTGTTTGAATAATGAATGATCGAAAAAAGATTTCAATGACTGTAGTGCTTTTCAATTTATTTTCTTTTTGCACTGTCGGTTGGTTTTGTCTATGTATAACCTACCAACTAACATCCGTTGTAGTGATTGTTTAGTTATCTTTGAATATTTCTTATGGGAATATTTTAAAATTAAACGTGGTTTAATTCCACCAATTTAACTTATAAAACAATATATTATGAAGCAGCTGTAAATTGTAAACTTGCTTTTTGTTTAAATTTTGTTTGTATTGGCTGCAACTGAATGTGTTGAAGTCGTATATAATATTACAAAATTACTCTGCTTTATCCGGAACGAAAACATACTTTCGTTAAAAATAGATTTGAAGCAATGAGTCGGCACGTCTCGTGACATAAACATATTCTGAATATGTCAACACTAACTAAAGGCCTTCGAAGAATTAAAATGCAAACTTTTCGTACAAAGATATGACTAAATGTCTACGTTTGACGTATACTGGAAATCTGTCCCCTGTGTTATAAATTAGGCGGCACAGGTTTGCTATAATACTTAGATAATGGATAGATAACACAACAATTTAAATAAATAAACAATCGATTATGGTACGTGCATTTGAAATCACATTTGTGTCGAAATTTGTTCAGATTTCAAAACACATTGACTAGGTGTTGAGGACAGGATAACATTGCAAAAGGGCCCATTTGGCTCGTTTTAAGTCTTATTAAGTGAAATAAAACTCTTTTTTTCTTAACATGTTATGTAACGTGTGTGAAAATTGAACAGTAAATATTGAAAATCTGCATCTTCTGTTACAGGCATGGTGTTTATAGCAGGCTTCATCGTGCTTCTGTCCTCGCTGATGTTCTGCTTCCCGCGGCAGATCAAGCAGGAGCCACTGCCGCCGCCGCCCAAGAAGAGCAAGGAGAAGAGTCAACCGTTGTTTAAAGGTATTTCATCATTTGTGAAATGAAAAATCCATGACAAATTAATACATCTCCAATAAGGTCATGTTGCCCTAGTACATCTTTAAATTATTTTCTTAATTTTTTTACAAGTTATTTATATTCTTGATGACTGTACTATTTACAATATTTCTGATTCGGGGCGAAACACAACTCAACAGGAATGTGGGACAAACTGGGAATTTTTTGGAATGTGGGACAAAACTTTGGGACGAAACAGGAATAAATCATGTCTTTACCTGTATTCAAGGGCGTCGCCAAGGGGGGGCAGGAGGGGGGGGGGGGGGCAGTGCCCCCCCCTAGAGATCAAATGTAACTAGCCGTAAAGCGGTGACGCTTCATGCCCTCGGCGTTCATATTTTTTCTCCTAAATAATATTGGCCCATTGCCCCCCCCCCCCCCCCCCCTTACTCATAAGCTCGCGACGCCCTTGTATTATACATATTATCTTCCGAGTGCGTAGGATAAATTTTCTTTCTCCTAGCGTTTTCTTCCGATCTAGTCAGCGACTGTTATCTGTGACTTAACTCATCCGTAAATGGCTTTATCTATTTAATATGTCTCGCTCTGACAGTTGATCGCTTCCACGAAATAGTTTTCGTGAATAGAACCCCAAAATTGGACGGTTCGATTTGCACCGTCAATATGGTGCTAATTTTAATGTCTCTTTTAATATCAGTACACTTGCATGAAATACAAAGCTCTAAGATAAGGATCCTACAGCACAGCCAATCTTTAAGCGACCCTTCCTGGTGAAGTGTCACCATAGTACTTTCCTAGTAACCATAAAATGGGCAACCTTCCTGTCTGCGAACTAAAGTCAGCTAATCTGCATAGTAGGAAAATAAATTATGCTGACCCTTCATCTTCTAGACTTCTTCGCGACGATCAAGCGGCAGCTCACCAACGACATCCTGATGTGGCGTACGGCGAGCTCTGTCCTACATTTGATGCCGATCAGCGGCGTATACAGCTTCCTGCCGAAGTACCTCGAAAAGCAGTTCCGGCTGCCAACACACGACGCCAACTTAGTCTCCGGTGAGGTAGCGATAACAGCAGAGACATCGCGTAATGATGATGCTCCGAAGTATTATTAAATGAATGAGCTGAGAATCAGTAGCTTAGTAACCACTAAGTTACTGATTCTTAGCTCAACTCAACTCAAGCTCAGTTTACGCCACTTTAAAAAATTTGGAACATCTTAAAATGCCCAATAGACTTTTTTTATATTCCATAAATGTGGCTCCCAAAGATAGATAAGTTTGTCATTCATTGTCAATTATATGACAGATAACTATATCTCGCAGATAAATTATTACGAACTTATCTGACAGCGCTGCTCTAACAGATACAGAAAGAACTATTAGAGTATGCCTCCTCTTGTTGCGTGAGTGCTTGTTTTCATAACCAATTGTCTATTCCAGGTCTGGGCGGCATCCTGGTGATGGGCCTGGGCATCATCACTTCAGGCGTGGTGATCCTGAAGCTGGTGCCTACTGCGCGGCAGGTGGCTGCGTGGACTGCTGCCACCGCCGCCATTTATAGTGCTGGTATGTACCTTTAAAGTCTATTGGCTTGTATAGGATCCACTATTTGTTGTTATGACTGATGTGATCTAATTTTATTTGATCATAATATAAAAGAGTGAACAGGGAACGTACTTCTTTCTATTCACATGTTTCCGCGGCCAATATATCATGTGCTGCATAGTTATTAATCTGTAAAATAAGTCGTTGAATTATTCCCGGCTTTTCCGGGCTCATCTTACTTTGTCCTGCAGTGGGATATTAAATAGGTTTATAATTTTAAATTGGGAAGTTAAGCAAAGGTGTATCAGTGTATGTTTGTATGTATCAGGCATGGTGGTGCTGATGTTCGTGAGCTGCCCGGAGGAGAGCTACCGGCTGCTGAGCGCGTCGGACTCGGCCGCCATGGCCTGCAGCGCCGCCTGCCGCTGCGGCAACGTGTCCTTCAGCCCCGTCTGCGGCCAGGTCTGACTCCTTCCACACAGCCTGCCTGACGTCATCATCATCACTACTTCTTACTGACGCTGAGCTACTCTCTGAATAGCACAGCAGTCTGCCCCGCTCCACTGCCTCGGCAGATCTCCTGCTTGCCGCGCAGCACAGCAATGTCTGGGGTGAATCTAACGGGCCACATACTAGAAACTTTTTGACTATCAGTTACATTGGCGGCTGCTTGTTTTTCGAACAATAAAATGTTCTTATTTTTTTTTTGTTGATCTGCCAAGACTAATCTGAGTGTAAAACTTTGGGCCAATTGTTATGTTAATGTGATAAGGTGCATGTGGAGTATTAGGCAATGTCGCAAAGAGGGTTGTTGTTTTAAAGTTGACGGTTTTATATAAAATCCGACATCTCAACTGCAAATAAATAAATATCCAAAGCTATATTCTTCCCATTTTTTCTAAATTATATAAATTGGCAACTTTTACAATGTATTTTTATACTGAAGATGTCACTTGGCCAATTGCAATCATTAAAATTATAGCCATCTTTATGTATGGACATAAAATATCTTTTGTTTACGGACAGCGCATATCTATTATTATTTATGGATAGCTCATACCTTAAAATATAACGGCTTGTATTTAACCGTTCACCAAAAAAAGCTGAATGTACACCAAAAAACGTTCAACATGCACCAAAAAGGCTGAACGTGCACCAAAAAAATTGAATTGATAACCTAACCTAACCTTTAGTGTGCCTTTGGTTTATTTTTGTGCACGTTCCACCTTTTTTGGGTGCACTTTTAACCTTTTTTGGATATACACTTAAATATTTTCTAAATATAACTGGCTCGTATAAAGTGACGTGATGATCATCTCAAACAGCACTAACTGCGTATGCACTTGTGTTGTATGTTCCAGGACACGTTCACGTACCTGTCGCCGTGCCAGGCGGGCTGCGCCGGCAGCCGGCAGCTCGACAACAACACGTGGGTGTACTACGACTGCTCCTGCATAGACAACAACATCGACGGCGTTAAGGTTAAGGAAACGTGAGTTGGCGTCCTTATTTGTTATAATCATATTATATAGTGTGATTCAGGCAACACAATTACAAGAATTACAGGCCCATAATATAAAAACGTTACAGATTAACATACATGCAATATAAACAAAAGTAAAAAGAAAATATGGCCGCCGGACGACCTCTGATAGACTACCACCTCTGAACCTCCTTTATCAATGTCTTCAGGTGATGGATCGGCACTTTGACCTAGGGTTGTAACGGAGGCGGAGGCGGATGCGAAGGCGATGAGTTTCACTTACGCGGATGCGGAGGTTAACGGAGGCGGAGGCGAAGATGAAAGTAGATGTAAATAAAATAGTAATATAAGGTTCAAAAGTTTTTATTTTAAATACTTAACACTTAAGTAAACATTTAAAACATAAAGTAAAAATTTTAAGTTCACTTTTTTGTAATCGAAATTAGTAATCAAAAATAAGGAGGTAAATTAAATTTGACAAACAATAGTTTTGCGGCTTTATCACCTTCCAATCGATTTCTAAGGGATTCATAAATTAATCCAGCTGAACTAAATAATTGCTCACTTGGCACTGAACTTGGCGGCGCCGATAAGTATGTATGTACGTGCGAACGATGGGAGAAAAAGCTTTATATTTATTGTTATTTCTCCACCACAATAATGGATCATCGTCTAATTTGAGTCTGTTTTCTTTATTATTTTCATTAATGCAAACGTAACGTAAATAAAACTCCGTTACAACTCCGCAAAAATTGTGCGGAGGCGGAAGCGGAGGCGAAGGTACGATTTCTTGCGGAATTTCCGCAGTAACGGGGGCGGAGGCGAAGTTCCGTTACAACCCTACTTTGACCATAAAGGAATCAGGGTGGTTGCGTGCTGTTGACTTATGTGTTAACTTCTGTTTATGTCTCGATGACTATGGCTGCCGAGATGGTCCAGCAAAAGCGATTCTTGACACTACATAGTCTTTAATGCCAACAATATTATGTTAATTCCAGCCTGGAACGTTACCACCTGACGAACCTGACGGCGGCGTTGCCGGAGATGACGCAGACGGGTCCCGGCGGGCTGGCCGTGAGCGGCGAGTGCGGCGGGCCGTGCAACCGCATCTACGCGTTCATCGCCGTGTTCGCCGCCGTCATGTTCGTGCACGCCAGCGGCGAGGTCGGCGCCGTTCTGCTCATCATACGCTGCACCGACAAGCATGGTCAGTGCTAGAGATTCAATTTGTTGTGGCCACGGGTTATTCCACAATACCCTATAAAATAGCTGCATCAATGGAGTGTGGACAAAACTCACCAGTAACAATACAAAAATATAGGGAGACTATTTCTTTTTTTCATAACAAAGAGATTTAAAAAAATGGTGTGTCACTTCTAATAGTAGTTGTGTCTAAAATGTTAGTTTTTTAATTTGTTAGCACATTAAACTTCACGAAACGATTGGTCCTTCGAGCCGGATCAAGCTTTTATAAATTTAAGCACATTACAACTACACATCATATCCCATAATTAATAGTAAGATAGATAAATAATTTGTATTATTACAATCTTTTTAATATAAGTTTTTATGACGTTTAATATTCGAATGGGCGTGTCTGCAAGTCTATCCTGGTGAGGCATATATCCGGATTGGTCTTCGACAGACTGATGATGATGCTTGACTTTCGTAGTACATATAAAGGTTTGTATATTACAGACAAGGCGATGGCGATGGGCGTGATCCAGTTCGCGATCGGCGTGTTCGGCAACGTGCCGTGCCCCATCATCTTCGGCGCGGCCATCGACGCCGCCTGCCGCCTGCGCGACGTGGCCTGCGGCGTCACCGGCGCATGCGCGTCCTATGATAGCGATAGCTTCAGACACTTCTTCTTGGGTAATTAATTAATTATCTTTACCTTTTTTTATGGGCCGGTCGATCGACATGAGGCGGGCATTGGATCGTCTTTCCCGGTTGTGAAAGGGAACGTGGGGAGTTTAGTTGATAGGGGGTCTTTAGTCCCTAGTCCTACACACAACAGCTTCTAGGCTGAAGCTTTTTTTTTTTTCGGAGGAGAATGCGTTTTGCACCATAACCGCAGGCTAGCTACACCTTTCTCCGGCCTGATGGTTGACCTGCGGGCGGGGGTAGCCCCCCAACGCCTGCATTGCACAGGTCGCTCGAGCCAAGTCTGAGGGTGACCTAGTTTCTCGGGTGGCCCTCCCTACGCGCCACCCTGACTTGAGGTCTCTCAAGTCGGGGTACCCAGGGATGGGTTGGTCAATAGCCACAAGGCTGGCACCGGCTCGTCCCAATTGGGTGTGAAGGGGAAACCGGGGAAGTTTAGTGGGTAGTGGATATTTAAGTCTCGAGTCCCACACACGGCCGCGGGTCTAGCTAGCCTGCGGTTATGGTGCATAAACGCATTCTCCTCCGATAAAAAAAGGCTAGCTACACCTGCGGCCGTGTGTGGGACTCGAGACTAAAGCGTCAACTACCCTATAAACCTTTCTCCTTCACACCCAATTGGGACGAGTCGGTTCCAGCCTTGTGGCTATTTACCTCGTAGGCTGAAGCCTGCGGTTATGGTACTTGGAAAAAAATTCTTTCGGTTACGAAGGGGAAACCGAAGGCAATTCCTTCGTGAGTAGTGACACCATCAAACTCACCCAAGTGTCTGTATAGACGATTCTTTAGTCCCAAGCCCCAAAAACGGTCGGTTATAATGCACTTTGAGATTTACTCATTTGAGTACTCATACATTGTCGAACTACTTAAAACGATAAAGCATCCTACGATAGTGGTATCTAACGTTTTTTTTCGTTTAATATTTGTTACTTTTGACAATAAATACAGGAACTAATTGTACATATTTCACCCTCAGGTCTATCAGCTGGACTGATGTTCCTCGCGTTCATAATGGACATCCTGGTATGGAGCAAGGCGGGCCGCATCGACATGAACCCGGGCGAGGCGCACACCCATCCCGCCGCCGCGCCGCCGCCGCTGCTGCACGCGCCCTCGGACACCATGCTCTGACAGACGCCCGCCGCCCGCACAGCTGTGGCGTACGAGTCCCACTTCTGAACCAACTGGACAACTTAAAAAGGCTGAGATGTACACAAATCAAGACCATGGATCAACCTTTGCAAATCAAAAAGTCTCACTTGAAATAGAACTCTATGCAATGGACATTAAGCTGAAAATTGGTTGTAGGCAATGATATTATAATAAAAAATAGGTTGATAGGTTACTTGAGCTAAATAAGTGGCACCCGAAAACTAAGCTTTATAGCAAACCCGAGCTCAGTCTCGCGAAAGTATTGATAGTTTGATAGGTATACACCCTGTTGCAGAAAGCTCCATTAAAGTTAAAGCTTCATTAAATCTAATGCTCTCACTTTTCGTTGTCATGAAATAAAAAGTGACAGCAATAGCTTTAATGAAACATTAACTTTAATGGACGTTTCTGCAACTGAGTGATAGTCCAACAAACTTATATACCGGTGGCGGCGTCGCTACTGTCGTTTTAGTACTGTCATTAAATATATATCGTTTTCTCATTGCAAAAACTGACAATTCACGTAGTTCCAATTTTGGCCACCGGAAGTTTGTCGGTCAGTTCAGTACTGACATAACCTATCTACTTTTTTTTATTAAAATAACATTGGTTGCAGGTATTTGAAAGATATACAGAGGTTGATCAGTGGCTTGCTGTACACCAAATTGTGAATGGAAAGACTTCGACTTACTAAATACTCCCCCTTTTTACATTATACGTAGACCGACTCGTCCAGTCGGCTTGGATTTTACAAATTATACACTTGTCTAATGATGTAAGTAAAAAAGGACAGAGTTAGACAGAAATGCACCAGTCTACATCGAGGCGAAATTATGTTCTGACTATCTAATACTTTAAAAAAATGTATCATGAAATAAGACCTAAAAATTAACCTTTTCATGATACATTTTCGAAATTAAAAAATATCTACGAACATAACACCGCCTTAAATATATGTCTAACTGTATGTTGACTGGAACATTTCAGCATAAAAACGTCCGAATAATACTTTTAATGGTTCTTGGAGCTAAATCTCATTTACTATTCGAATAGCTTTTTTAAGTTTTCCATTGGATCTACTTTTAATTATGTTGGATAATGCGAGATGCTTTGTTCCATATCGTATACTACAGGGCAGATAACTAAGAAGGCTCCTGCGTGATAAATAAAGATCAAAATAACCTAACTGAATTTTCACAGCATGTGACATAACAAACACATTGGAAAGGGGCAATTTTAAAACTGCAGAAGATTACTCAGTTTGTCATAGAGATGGGCATTCAACCCGGTTTTTTTCCCATTTTGGGAAAATATCGGGTTAAATGCCCATCTATAATTAGATCATTCAACCCATCCACGCCCATCTCTAGTTAGACAGATTGCTTTTAGTATGGACGAATCCGCAAATATTTCAAAAAGTGAACGAGTTCTTTTGAAATTGGTGGCTGCACGCTTGCTTACTCGACATACGACTGTAACCAGATGTGTAAACTACTCAATGTTACTCTTTGGCTACTTTCTAATGAGTTCAGTTGTCGTGCAAATTTTTAAACTATGTCCGAAAACTATGACGTACACTTACGAGCAAAAATATAGAATCACAATTGTTTCTTTAAACATATTATTTCTTCAGCATCTATTTAAGCAGTTGAATAATATTGTTATCATTTCATAGCCCATTTCTTAATATTTATAATGATACCAATTTAACCTTCAGGTTTTAAATGATTTATTTGCTAAAAAAGTTAAATGAAACAGGAAGTGATTCCATATTTTTGCCCGTAAGTGTATGTTGACAGTATATTCGAGAAATGGCAAATCGAGTACTAACCTTCTACTTACAAGCAAATGCTACCAGTGCAGTTAACACGTCAACGAATCGCATGTAAATATTGATTTGCATTTTACTACTATTATGCTATAATTACTGGTAAGTATTTCTGCTCAACGATATAACATTATTTTGCGAGTATAATAGTTCTTTGTTTATTCTGCGTAGCGAGCTTTGTTATTAGAAGTCAAGGGAACATTTTTATGGGATCATAACCTCTACGTATGAAGTATACGTTAAACATTAAAATTGACAGCGAAAAATAGAGGGTGTTAAAATACGCAATTGAAGAAATATTAAATTACGTTTTCTGTGGGTTTTTAAGGGTTTTTAATTTGGAGCAGCGGTATAATAAAATGTACGGAGTATAGAATGCTTCTATTTTTTATCTATGATTTTACAACAATGACTTTTAGGTGGTATAAATATTGTGCTCCAATTGTTTGGCACATTGTCTATCCAGAAAAAGTAGTTTTGGATTGCACAAACATCGGGTTTGTGATCATCAACCGTTAGGCAGTTTTGCCACATAATTGAGACTGATGCATTTTTATTACGATTGATAATTCGCACCCCGTTCCCAATTAAAAACCTTTTAATCATTTTGGTAGCTAAAAATATGCATCACAGCTTTGTGTAAATAAACTTATACGAGTATTTTTTTTCATAATAATCACATTCTCTGGGACTGACTTTATTTATAAGCTGGGCGTGAACTATGTGAAAGATTTCTTGATAGTACAGTGCTAATAGTAAACTTATTACTTGTCGGACAAATATTTTATAGTAAGTCGAGTGTAAGTAAACAGACATCACAATATTGTTTGCTTGATAAGTTAATGTTAATTATAGTATGCGATGGATTATTGCAGGTGAAAAGTATGATCGGCATAGGAAGTTAACCCTTTCAACGCCAATGTCTGATATATCAGACAAACCATTTTCGTGCCCACCACGCCAATGTCTGATATATCAGACAAAAAAACAGGATCAAGAAACGTTGTATTTTTACTTGCCTGAATGAGTTGATATAACTTAATAATTTCTTGGA
This sequence comes from Mecyna flavalis, assembly GCA_949319885.1. Taxonomy (NCBI): domain Eukaryota; kingdom Metazoa; phylum Arthropoda; class Insecta; order Lepidoptera; family Crambidae; genus Mecyna; species Mecyna flavalis. Next base: position 19,309,134 of record OX439426.1, read on the forward strand.
TTTTTTTTTAATGGTCGTGGCGTTAGGGGACACCATTTTCGGAAAAAAGCGTGGCGGGGAAAGGGAAGTTGTTTTATGATACAACTATTGAGTGAAGTCGCTAAAAAAGAGATAGTCATAAAAAACAAACTCGTGAAAGTTATTCCTACAGAATAAAGTTTAAATTCCAATGTCGCTTATGTCTGTCATCCGAATGACGTTACATGACCAATACTATAGTACAAACACCTTTGACATGGTTTACGCAAAGTTTTCACCTTTGATTAATTGCGAATTACATGGCTAGTGATTAGACATTTATTTTAGACTATAGCGTTTTTTTACAAATTATTATTATTACTAAAACTTGTACATATATTAGTTGAATTAAAAATATTAATCGTAATATAAAATAAGTTGTAGCGGTAAGACTAACGGTTAGGTAAAGGTCTGTTGTCTACTTCGTAGAGAAATTCTTTATAATCAATTTTATTATTATATACTCTTTTATATATTATCATGAATTAATTACTTCGAGTTATGGTCGTGTCACTTTTAGATCGTAATTATACAAATATCATTTCTTTTAAAAAGTGCAAATGCCAGTGTGTGGAATACTTTTTACAAATTATACTACATCCCGCCGGAGTTAATAGATATTGATAATTAAATTAGTAATGCAGGCCATAGCTCTAGACAATTAATATTTTAAAATAAAATTTCGTTTAAAAGGCTGGGTCGTGTGTAAAATTGTTTAGTAAATGTAGCGTAATGAATCGACTAAATACGAACGTTTCTTACGTCAATGTATACCTCGAAAATTCTTTTTAGTATCTGTGATTACGCATAATTTTATATGCTGAATCATATATAATAAGTTTAAATAAATATAAGTACATCGTTTTGGTTTAAAGGGATATTTTTTACAAGAATGCTTGCATGTGCAATAAATGGAGACTTAAATAATTTTAGAAAGGTTTTTCAATACGAATAATAAACTTTTATGGACAAAACACAGTTAGTAATTTTTGTTTTTAACTAAGTACTTTTACAGCGAGGGTATATTATTTTATAGAGAAGTAAAGCGTCTGTTGATTGTTATAGTTATGTTGCCACTGATTTAGCCATGTTACCATGTACTAAGTTAGTTGTGTAGCAATTTCGATTAACGTGAGTTATGTACGCCTTCCGACTGTTTTTATGGTAGTTTAATGCATATTTATATCTTAATGACTTCACTATTTGCAAAGTCTTCGAAAACGTTTGACTGTCAGGTCAGGTACTTTAAAAGAAGGTTAAATAATATGATGTCATAGAAAAATACATAAAGTTGTCGAAACATTGCAACATGACGATAGCTTTCTTATAGTCATTGAGAAAGTTCTGTATTATTTGATAAGTGATTTTAATTGCTCATTCATAATTCATAAATTATTTAAATAATTTATCAAATAAAATGAAACTGAATAGAAACGATATTTAATTGAAAATGCGTGTAAGTACAAATATAACTTAGTGTCGGATTGCGTTATTTTTAATAAAATAATAAATAATGTTGAAATAACCACATCGCTCACAATACACTGCCAGATTAACAGAATCAAATCAATAGTTGTTTGACAGGAGAACAACGAAAATAATTACTAAATATCTTTTATAATTTAAATTAATGACTTGATCAGGGAGTCAGTTTGTAAGGCGCTTATTCTGCCTGTTTTACTAATGCGATATATGGCTTCATTTTTGAATCGCGAATCGCTCGATCACCAATCCAAGTATTGATCGTGCTTAATGTTCACTTGGTTAATTCGTGCATTATTTCGTGCAATCTTTTACTAGTAAAATATATAACACTTTCTATTATAATGAATGCTTCGATGCCCTATTGCACTATTAACTTAGCATAATATTTTTAATAAATATCGATGAATTTATACATCTACAATTTTAAAGTAGTACATTTTATACTTTGATTTATCTCCTTAATAAAATATAAACACAAATATTAATTAATTGTTGTCAGGTTTGTATGTAAAACATTTTGTACTGTTGGATTTCGGTGCAATACCTATTTATGCATTTCGAGTGTTTTTCGTATTAGATAACGTACATAATATTGATAATCCTTTAGTTCTTGTTACGTAAATAAATATGCCCTTTTTATTTATGCGGGGTTTATCTTTGAACAGTGACATCTCTCTTCTCAATATCAATTTGCACAATTTTAACTTCAGTGTTTTTTAAACATTTCGTAAGTAGTAAAATTTTAATATTACTTAGAACAAACCATACAAAAGTTAATACCCACGAAGTTAAGTTTAATGTGGGTGTGTATTTATATATACAAACTAGCGGCCGCCCGCGGTTTCACCCGCGTGGTTCCAGTTCCCGTGGGAATTGATCAAAATCCTTTCTTAGCGGATGCCTACGTCATAACATCTACCTGCATGCCAAATTTCAGCCCGATCCGTCAGTCAGTCAGTCAGTCAGTCACCTTTGAGTTTAATATAATATAGATTTACAGAATTATATATGACTGTCTGTTTCGAGGAGACAATCCTAGCAGCCTTCTGGTACTTATAGAACAAAAATAGACGTGCAAAAGAATTTTTTGAAAATCTATTTGCAGAATAAATTATTTCATTTTACAGGGGCTGCCATGATTCGAGATCGAGACCAGATAATTAGTGTGCAATATAAATAGATAAGTGTTGTAACTGTTCAACGTTAAACCTTTTATCATAATTATGTATGAAGTATGTATCTTTAGTGCCCGTTTGTCCTGTGGGTATGTAGTAGCCGTAGAAAATCTCAGTGGTAGTTAAATATTGTAGATTGTTGCTGTATGTTACTAAGCGAATGTATCTCTTTGAATTAGTGAACACAAGTTACTAGTCTACGTTTAGTTTTAGTGAATAATACCTCTGGATTAGATTTAAACCTACGAGACAATGGATTGAATGTTAGATATATATCTACTATATAGTATTCGATGTATACCTACTAAGTACTTGATTCTTTTGATTTCTGTAACATCAAGGTATAATCTATGAAGAGTTTATATGTATAATACTAAAGAGAACATGTGTTCCAAAAGTGTGTAGTTTGGAAGATGACAATAAATTTTAGTTGAGACATGTTTAGAGTTTTTCCTAACTTCAATTGAAAAGTAGGTATCTAAGTTTAATTCACAAATTATATAACAAAAGACAGAAAATCAAAAACTATGGAATTGAAAAAGAATTCATCATCAATTTTACGGTATAATCTCCTTCATATCCTAGTCTTACAGTACATTAGAAGAATCAATTAGTACCTATATTAAAGTTATATAATATTGTTAAATGCTTTTTGCAAATTCGGAAAATTATGTTCATACGGATATTTAACGTCTATTTAGCTTTTATATAGTATGTATAATAATCTATTTATATGTATGCACTTTTTGAACGTGTTTAGACGTCTTTTGGAGCACTGCAAATGTAATATTTGTAATGTGTTGTGTGTAATGTTCACTATTCGTAAAAAAATCATTCTCTCTTCATTTTGTTAGTCATAAGTGTTTCCACAAATTATCCTGAAGTCTAATAAGCTGTGTTGCCATTATAGAGGTAACCAGCCGCCAGTAATAACTCTGTGTTGTGGTAATATTTGAAAATTCAAAGGGGAAAAAACATAACAAGAAATATTAGAGTATCGTGGCGTGAATATTATCACAAATGCTTAAAATATAATATACTGGTAATCTAGACCGTAAGATGAACAGCTGCATAACCAGTGTACAGTTGAAAGCATGAGTATCCGAATATTTTGAGTTGTCAAAATGATTTTAAAGCATTCAGTTACGAATGTTTTCTACTTTAAAAATGGACCTTTTTCAGGATGGTGAGTGGGCACTAAATATGGCGTTTCAAAAACATAATTGATCTTGAAATAGGCTTCAGAGCGAAGAGCTGTTCAATATTCTGAAGCAAAGAGTTTGTACCAAAAGAAATTTTAACGTTTGTGAAAAACTATGTAAATTGTGTGGTTAGTAAATTAGATACGATCGTTTAGGTATATTTTCGAATACACTACTTATATTTTGTTTAGTATGTAATTTTAATTAAAAAAAATTTACATTAGACTTTCTGAACAAAGAATCGCAAAGCTTGTAATAGCATCGCGGATTGACTGAAATTGGAAAGATTTTTTGGTTATAATAACTATGTTTATGTTTTCTTTTTAAGCGCAATACCTATTTGTTGAATATAATCATCACATTACATCATCACAATAAATAACGAAAATATTATCTACTTACTGTATTAAATATGTACCAGTTGATATTAATTAAATCCAAATCTATTTATAAAAATGTATTTTTATGATTTTTATTGACATTATCAATGCATGTATGCAATTTATACCAAAACGCACAGATGTTAGAAAAGATAATGTAAGTTAACGACTTACCTAAGTTTGAATTTACTATTTTGTGTAAACTAAGATCCTACGTAATAAATGTTTATACTAACGGAAATAGATATTTTCATGGAAGGTCCGTCTGTAAGGATTAAATGTTTGGTAATAGTCCAGTACTTGTTTATTAACATAATAATAAACTACAATTTAAGTACAGTATAGATTGTTATAGTGACAGTGGTCACATATTTTTTAATTATTTGTAAATAAAAAATACAGAGAGAACATGACGTGTTTTATTAAATACTATTTCTGATTATTATAGGTACCTACCCATCGACTCGAGGTCGCATCTTGGTAACGAAACTATGAATAATTATGAATTGTTTTATGTGTGCGGGCAGACGAACATGCGTGCGGCATACCTGATGGAAAGTGACTACCGCCGCCCATAGACATTTGCAAATCAGGTGGAATCACAAATGCGCTGCCGGCCATAAAGGAAGAAGAGCACCCACTCTTTTTTTTAAATACTTGCGTGTCGTATCGGTCCGGAAACACTGCTGATGACAAAGAATTCCAAATCTTGGTTCTGCGTGGCAGAAAATTGCCTAAAAGTACCACCTTTAGTTACGCCCTTTGAAATTCAATGATACATGCATTCGATCTTGCCTAGCTTTTTGCCAGCCCTACCGTTATGATATAGTCACAGATTACTAAATAGTTACTAACGCTATAGTTACGCAACTGGAGTGGCGGCTGCTGAAGAAAGATTGGATTCGTTAACTAAAAAAGGGGATTATGGCGCTGGCGCTCAATTATAGGGGTATTCGTCCAGCTGTGGCCTAATATGGGCTGATGATGATCATAGTTTAAAAATTATCAGGTTTGGCCTGTGCTATTAGATGGCTTTATTTTACCTATCCCTTCATCTTCATGACTACAATATTGATCCTTTCATGGCTAGTGACGTAAACGCCTTTGGCGTTTTATTAGCAAGGTGTAATGACTAATGAGGCATTGGAAAAAAAGAAATGGATAAAGTTGTAAAAAAATAAGAATTTTAATTAATAAGTAATCAAAATGAAAAGCCATTGAACTCGACGACAACATTTAAAACGAATGGTTTTCCCTCTACCAGCTTTTGTGTGTTAGATTCGAATATTTTTTGCGCTATTGTCGCTTCAACCGTGTCGGTCACTATCGATTGATAAATGTCAGGCTATGTTTGTAGTTTAAGGCAAACTAGGGTTCAAACAAGTTATCAGGTTTGGTCTTACCCTTCAACTCGGGGGTTGTTCCAATTTTACCCATTGAGTACACTATTCCATGGTTTCCCCTTTTTACCCGATCGGGCTTAGCTGGTACCAGAATTGTGGCTATAATATTGGCCAGCCTATCCCCGAGTACCCCGACTCGAGGGGCTTCATGTCGGGGTGTCGCATTTGGAGGGCAAATCGAGAAACTGGGTGACTGACCATTTCTCTGAATTTACATATAAAATGTGAGTTGAAAGTAAAAGCCCTAATAATCATACTCTTGTCCAGATCGTTATTAACCCCGCATTGTGATTTGTGCTTGAGATATCCCTACGGATCCCTTACAAAAAGGTAAACATTTGTTGAGAACACAAAAGCATTAGGTATATCGGATATTGGATTACGTGCAGCAGTGCGCAGTAAAAAAATAGATGACTCTGAATTTCTCAATTCAGCGGAAACAGCCAGAATGATGAGGCACTTCAGGTGAGGTGTGGGTGGGTATATAACGATGATGTTATGGGCTCTGGTCAGTCTTGGAGCGGACAAGAAAGAACAATGGCAACAGTCTCGCAGTACACCATATTCGTGCTTTTGATTTCATCTTGCTTGGCTGCACCAGGTCATTCAGGTAAGGGTAAAATATGCTTTGCAATTAGGTGGTATGTTTGAGTTTTATTATGTTCTTTAAGTTGGCGGACAGGTCTGATGACAAGAGGCCACTGCGGTCTATTCCATTGAAGGATATTTAACCAAGAAATATCGCTCAACGTGCTCCCACTCTTTAGGCTCCTCCGAGCCTTTCACTCTAGTTACTGACTCCCACATTCGTTTTACCCAAGCACAGCCAAACCTAATATTGCGGCAGATTTTTAGGAGTGGTAGCTGGCCAATCGGGCCTTAAAAATGTTCTTCCACCAACCAAGCTCGAACCAGGAATCGAACACTCGATTCTATACGGCCCGTTCGGAGGTGGGTCAAAAGGTGATCAAAATTGCACATTAACAACACCTCACTTAATTATAAAAAACAAGACACCACCATTATTATTATTTCACTTAAACAACACCGCACTCAATTATGTAAAACAAGACATCATTATATGTCTTGTTTTCACTTGAAGGGAAGATGTGTTAGTACCTACTACGTGACATGTGTAAGTTCATGTTGTTTTTCTCTTTACTGAGCTAGTGGTAGTAATTAGGTGATGACCAATGACGTTCAATATAAAACTAGACACCCAATCTCTAAGAAAAATTCCTCAAAAAACGTCCGAGTGGCTTTGACACTGATGACATTAACACATTCGTTCAAATTAACACCTTAACGCGTGGCATTTAGTGTTTAATGTCAATTGTATACAACTAAACGAAAACTCTGCCCAATATTCGGGTGGGCAGACTTTTGCTTCGGACAATATTTGAGCGTGATTGTGAGTCTAGTTTTTTAATTGAACGTCATTGGTGATGACAGATAACTATATAGCTATTTATTCGAGGAGAGAGTAGCTTCGAGGGGCATTACCTTTGTTACCTTTTAGTCTAAATTACGCATTCAATTCGTGTTTAATAAATTAGAAGCCAACCAGACAACATTGAATGCTCAATTGACTTTGAATAAAATGGATTATAATTTATTTATCTGTATTTATTTTCTGTACTTAGCTATTTTTTATTGTTTAACTTTGAAATAAATGTTTCGTTTATATTTTAATAACTGAAAAAATGCAGATACCTATAGTTTTTTAACATAAGGGCGCTGTCATACTGCGGATTGCAAGCGGTTTCAACGCGCGGAGAAGACGCGCGACTTCTCCGCCTCCGCATTGAAAACGCTTTCAATCCGTCAGTGTAGCAGGGTCCTAAAAGATCAGTCAGATAACTGAGTACCTTTTGCTGACTGCACTTTTGTCTGTATCAGGCTTAGACTTAGGAGTCTTCCGCCACGCCACAGGCGAGCGGTTGCGGCGGCACTACGATGGAGTGGGCGGCTATGGCGGCCACTCCGCCTTAGGCCACCCGGGGGGACACGGCATCGGGGGCTTCCCTGGGGGCCACTTCGGCGGCTCACAGTCCTTCTCCAAGTCTTCGGCCAGCGCCAGCTCCTCCTCTCAGAGCGGGGGTGGGCACTTACACGGTTGAATCTAAGTAAGGAATATTCTATATTTATTCTCACTCAAGGATTAGATTTACAGGGTTAATACCACGTTAATACCATGTAAATCTAATCTTTCGCTACCCACGCGAAAAAAGAACATCACAACCAGTTTTTTGAAGGGGAAATATTTAAGTGTATATCATAAAAAATACTAAAATGTACATCAAAATAACTGATTGAACACCAAAGGTTAGGTTAGGTCAGCAGTTAATTTTTTTGATGATTATTTCATTATTTTTTGATGTGCAGTTTAATACAACCCGATTTGAAATGTTGTCTGTTTTATTCCGCCTCGCTTGTACTCGTATAAGCTTCTCAATATTCACATAACACTCGATGGTCTACTTCGTAATTTAATTTTCCTATGATCTCAGGGTCCTGGTATGTATAATTAATTCCCGGTTTGGCTTTTTTACTCAGACCATAATATGGTAAGCACAATGATTTTTGATGATGACAAGTCATCGTCACATAGATTTAGGACTTGATTTTAACGATATCTTGTTTCAGAAATGAAATTACTTACCTACCCCTTCTTTCAAAGGACCATGGCGCGCTAACGAGTCTGCAGACTGATGAACACTTTGTGATAATGTTGGATAAGCTCTATTTAGTCTTTTTACATGCTTAAGTTATTGTTATGTACTAATTCTGAAATTATATTAATTGTGTCCAACAATCTTTAAGACGTGTTTTATTTTCATGATACAAAGTTAATAAAGTCGATGTGGTACCTATTCGTTGAGTAAAAGAAAGTTGGTAAAAATAATTTTAAAGTATTATTTTTTGGGTAAAGAAAAAAATCAAGTTGTTTTCAAAGTTAAATTTTAATATATATTATGTATAGATATGAATTTAATGCAAAGATCACAGTTTATAGTGTTCGTAATCAACTTTAAATACCAAACTTTTAAATTCTAAAATCGCTATTTATAATTTGGATGGTGGTTGGTGGACTTTGAATGGACCAACACACCACCAAAAACAAAACTTTAGTAAAACCTTATCTTGTTTGAAACTATTAAAACATTTTTTAAAGTATATCAAGTTCCAAAACGATCACCATATAATACAGAATTTATGAGATTTTTCCATTATATTTTACGTACAATTGCCAAATATTTCTGAAGATGATCACAGTTTTTTTTTTCAATTGGGAGTTTTCATTTTAAAACATTTTTTTATATTATACATCTTCCACGTCCTACAGCGTAGGCTTAAGAATCTCCACAAGGTTGGCCTTCTGACTCCTGCTGTAGGCTGACGCTGACGCTGAAGCAGCGGCTCTGGAGTAGGAGCGGCCCCCGCTCACGCGCTCCGTCGAGCCGGAGTCGTGGCCGCTCCTAAACGACTGTTCGTGGCTGCCACTGTTACTGTGAAATACAAAACAATGTCATACAATGTCCTGATCATATTTGGTACGAAGGTAGCTTTAGGCTTGTCTCTAAGTGCTGATATCACACACACTTTCAAAACTCGACAAATACACAGTCATTAATTTAAATCATTCGGAGTAACCATCCATACGTGTGGTTTTCCTGCCTGTCATTAGAAATGGATGGGCGCCACGGGATGTACCACCTTCTCACAGAAGGCCGACGTATGCGTGGTACGAGTAGCTACGCTAGCTAGTTTGGTGTCTGCCCAATACATGAGCCCTTCCACTTCATAATCTTGTTTCAAGGAATGTGATCTTACCTAACTCGTGTCAATTGTCAATATTGCTGTGCAGTGTCCTATAAACATTGTGTTCGACCAAGGGACGCCACTGACCTCGGCGTAGTAGAATATCAAGCCTAAAGTGCAACCTATAGTGCAGCGCAGACGGCACACTTTTTGTGTGATCGAGTCCGCGGGCGAACAAAAAGTCTGCATGGCGCGCAACTCGGTCGCGGATTTTTCACAGACTACGTACACGACGCACATTTTCGATCATTCTGTCGGCAGGACTGTAGGGACGTTGACGCTATGGAAATCGTGCAGAGATCGCGAAGTATTATTTTTTGTACTTGAAGTCCTACAGAAAAAAAGAAGAAAATTTTTGGTACGTCCTATACTTTCGAAAAGTTTATGAGCGGCGCGGCGCGGAGCGACGTGGTCTGCCAGAATCACGCGGATTTTTTGTGCGCCGGACTTTTTGTGCGTCGTCTGCGTTACTCCATACAGTTGCATAATACGTTCTACTTTCGCAGACTAAAAAGTCTGTCAAGGATAGTCTGCGCTGCCGCATAGGATGTTATAGAATATGAAACAAGCTTACCTGTTCCCATAACCTTTGCTGGCGTTGTCGTTGCATCCCTGGCCCTCCTGACTCACGCTGGCGTCTCGTTCGTCACTGCGTCCGTAGCCGCTGTTGCTGTATCCGCTCGTGTTGAACCCGCGCTTCTCTCGCATGCCTTCAAACATATCACGTAGACATACATTGAAACATCCATAAGAATTGGCTAAATAGTGGCTAAACCTTTTAATATACGTATTCCTGCCAATGTTATCTTACTAATATTATTATTAGGATGAATGGATTGGTCGTTATTTGAAATGATTGATTACTTGTGGAGAATGCATTCCGCGAATCAACGGATGGTGAAAGTAAGATAGACCTCGTTCTGTTGCAAGAATATTAATCCCAGCATGTGATTTTCTGACACGGCTTCCAGAGGTTCTTGTAAGAAGCAACATAACGCTTCGGAGTATGTCTTTTGATAACCACTTTATCTAGGACCATATCTTCACTTTCCCCAAGTTTCAAAGGAAGATCTCCGAGAGAACAAGATCTTCTATATAAATACATATTTACCTTGGCCAGCAGCCAGCTGAACCGCGACAGCGAACAGCACGACCACAATCGCCCTCATTTTCATTACTGTCCTGCGTTAGTTCCAGACCAGCTTATATACGCCTCTCTACAGGACGGTCACGCTGCATCACCCGACCACGAACACATCAGTTTCGGTGACATGCGACAGCTAAACAATGTGTTGGACACAATAATTCGGTAATGATACCGATGCTATTCGGACGCCCTTGACTTCGGTGGTCTGATGTCATAGCGACTTATGATATTTCTAAATTTTGTGAATATTCTGGATTGATCTCACAGGTTAATAGTAGGTAGAAAATTACATGTCTTAAATAATTATCTAATACAAAAAATGAGCAAGTATGACACCTGTGACAAATGACTACTATCCATGTAATGCGATGAGTCAATGCGTTGGTGTAGTCGTCGATAGGTATTGGGCGGGAGCGTCCCAGTACTCCGAGTCGCTCCCGCAGCCCCCCACAGAAAGGGAGGCCCGAGGAGCCTGTAAATGCAGGCTTTCGCCGGGAGGCTCACGGAGCAAAGGCTTTGCTGATACCCGTGGCCCCCCAACAAGGCAAAGAGGGAGTACCGCGGGGTTTAGTGGGTAAACCCCTGGACCTTTAACTAGTCCAGGAGCAGCGTCCTTTTAGGGCGCTGGGAGCCCCACACACGGCCCTGTCCATCCCCCAGGACGGGGTTACGGTGCGTAAAGCATTCCCCGCGAGAAAAAAAAAAGAGTCGTCGATAGGTATGGGAACGAGGAAAGGGGAGAGGGGTTCGGGCCTCCAGTATTCTCGCTCATACGACGAAGCGCAACAGAGCCCATAAGTCAAAACAAAATATACTGAGGGTGATACTATATCCCGGTCGACTCGGTCCATTTCAACTTTCCTACACTTGAAATATGTTACTTAATCGTGATGACATGCTTCTGCCATATCCAGAGGTGGTCTAAATTCTTTCTTCTGTTTGCCTAGGTCATAGTCATAGTGTACGCTGTATCCTGACTACATCGGACCAAGACGTTCGTAGAAAAAAGAAAGTTATTAGGTACCTAGTCATTTCATGTTTTGATGAGTACAAACCGCTCTCGAGAAAGATTTTCGTTTTCAATCATACAGTATGAGGGATATGATTCATCTTTGGGGTGCAAAAATATCAAACGTTTCAACAGATGTCAATAATGTCGGGATAAATAAAACAAAGAACAAAAATTCCAACGACACAGAATAAATGTATTGTTTCAAAACATAAACAATTAAAACGTACTTAGTTCTTCGATCGTTATTTTATGTACATAACAAACCGTGAATAAAACAAATAGAGTAATTAGGTTAGGTAAGTAGGTATGCAATTAAACTGTATATTCCATGTCCTTTCATATACCTACAACTATTATAATATACTCTGTGCCTACGCGTAGTAGAAAGATGCTATTTTTGATTTGAATTCCTAAATGTCAGTGATATAGTTATCTCCAAAATTGTAATTAAAATAAGTAAATTCCATTTTGCAAGTAGAGAGTTATTGTTTGTCTTTGAACTAAAAAATAAATTATTTATTTGTATTTTAATAGACTTAATCTTTCAAGCCCCGGATTACCAGACACAATAGAAAATCTATTGTTACGCGGCACCCGAGTGCCGGTTCGGGATTGAGTGGTTAACGATATTTTTTTTGTGCTTTTCCCATTTATACTAAGAAGTCCTGAATTTGGAGCCAACAGAGTGGCAAAACATTGAGCTATGAACTACAGAATAGGTTATCTCACAGCGCTTTCACACGGGCAGTCCAGTTTTTTGCAGGATTCCGTTTTTTGCAGGATCCCGTTTGATGGCGAATGTGTTTATATGATAGCGTTCACACGAGCATCCCGCATGCGGGTTACTGCAAAAACCCGATCCGGCATTCGGTTTTGTCACTAGAAACTGGATCCGTCGTCCAGTAAAAAGCGGGATCCCGTTTAGTCGCACAAATATTTATATAGCAGTGTTCACACGGCAGTCCAGTTTTGCAGGACCGGCTTTTTACTTTGAATTTTGAATTTTGAATTTCGAATTTTACTGGATCCCGCAAAACTGAACTGCCGTGTGAACACACCGTCCAGTTTTGCAGGATACAGTAAAAAGCCGGTCCTGCAAAACTGGATGCCGTGTGAAAGCGCTGTTACCATCAGGTGCCTGCCTATCTGCTTACTAACATGATATTATTCAAAAAAAGTTTACCTAGTTTCAGAATTATTTAAAAAAAAAACTTTTTTCAAACAAATTGTGTTACATGTCCTGTCTAGTAGATGTTTCCTCGGTTATCTGTTAAGTTATCCAAATTCATTCTTATATCTCGTACAATAACCGTTATCGATGATTGGGAAGTTATTCTGAGTGGATAGCAGCAGTACTCCCTAGTCACCATCCCCGCTCGTCGTCATCACGTACGTCCACGTCATCATCATCATAGGCATAATCGTCATCGCCGTAAGGGTTATCGTTAGAGGTGAAAACTTCGGAAAGTTTCCGAAACTTTGGAAGTTTTCCAAGAATACTTCCGGAAATATTCCCGAAAACTTCCAAAGTTTCGGAAGTTTTGGAAGTTTTCGAAAATCATTGTTTTACATAAAAAAGGGTAATGAAATATGTTATACCTTAACAAAATGACTTTGGCGAAAAAACAATATATACAGAACAGACCATCGCACTGTATTTATGTGCCAATCGCCATCGTGTGTGTACAGTGGACTACACATCAACCTATACAAAACTGTCAAATTTATTCAATAGGTTTTGAACTTTATTAACGAATAGGGTTAATCCCCTTTAATATTTTACTCCCCAAGAGGGTTAAAAAGAGGTTAAAATTTTGAACTTAAAATTTTCTACAGGGGTTATTTTATAATGTAAGTTCCGACTCAGAAGGGGTTTTCGGACATTTACCTATCAAAGGGGTGTTCTTCTTCTTCTTAGCGAGTCGATGGCTAAATTTTACCAGACCAGTACTCCGCGACCCGAACAGCATTACTGTAAGCGCGCAGCAAGTCTTTCTGAACACATGTGTCAGGGCACGTGGAACAAGAAAGCAGATGGGCCATGGTTTGCGGGGAGGCACCACAATCACATATGTTTTTGGCTGGTTCTATGTATCCCCAGTTCGTCAGGTTTTCTTTGCAACGGCCGACTTGAGTCTTCAATCTGTTGAGGGTCTTCCACGTTTGCCACAGCAGGTCATTGCCGGGTGCTAAGCACTCACGAGGGGGGAGTAGAGAAAGGGGTTGTTCCTCCTCTCACTTTTCTCTCCTAACCAGGCCTGGGTCGACGGTGTAAATAAGGACAACTCTCTTGTGGAGGGACCGCGACTCTTGAGCTGCTAACGGACAGGCACATAGCCGTGCATAGGGTGATGGGGGTCTCGTTCTCCCTTGGCTCTTTCGATAGAGCTAGCGACTTCCCTTCGAACCCTGGGTGGAGCGATACCAGCCAGGGAATATAGCATGTTTACCGGGGTCAGCTTAACGCAGCCCGTAATTACACGACAAGTTTGGTTAAAAGCTATATCCACCTGGCCAGCATGCACGGAACGACTCCCAGGACATGCAAACTCGCCAGCCGAATAGCAAAGCGCCAGACCGGTAGTTTGCTGAACATGTGGTGAGGCTCCCCATCTTGACGATATGTCATGAGTCGCTGAAGAAGGCCGTTAAGTGCGGTGACATTCTTCCTCACATTCTTACAGGTAACCTTGTAAGACAGCGTTCTGTCCAAGAAAACACCTAGGTATCTGGGATGTGGAGCATGACCGATAGGGACCCCTTGCCATAAGATGATAAGAGTGCCGTTGGCTGCTTTATTGCGCAGGTGAAAGGCGCAACTTTGGGTTTTTGAAGGGTTAGGTTTAACCCCTGCACAAAATTTCAAATTTTAATCCCTTTTGTAACCTCCTTGGGGGGTTTATTTTCCAAAGACCCCTTTTGATTTGAAACCAAAAATCTACTTCTCAAATTTCAAGACCGTAACTTTTAAAATTACGGAGTTTCATACAAACTTCCAAACCCCTTTCTACCCCCTTGGGTTGGGAGGTGAATTACCAAAAACCCCTCCTTAGAGGGATCTTACGCATTATACATAAAGAATCCCTGTGCAAAATTTCAAGTGTCTATGTTTTGTAGTTTGGGCTGGGCGTTGATTGTCAGTCAGCCGGTCAGTCAGCCGGTCAGTCAGTCAGATTCCTCTTTATACCTATGTTCCACCCGCGGCTTCGCTCGCATTGACTTCACCCTATAAAACACTATGAAACCCCCCTGGGAGGTAACTTCCATAAACCCCATTAGTTGAACCTAAACATTATGAAGCACCCCTGTACAAAATTTCAAGTTCTAAATGTTTACCCCCTTTTTAACCCCCTCGGGGGGTGAAATATTCAAATACCCTTTCTTTAAAGAATTTGGTACAGAAAATTTCAATTTTTTTTAAAACTTCCAAAACTTCGGAAGTTTTGGAAGTTTTCAGGAATGTTTCCGTCAAAAAGGAATTTTTCCCGGAAGTTTTCATCTCTAGTTATCGTTCAAAACGCTTCCCTAGAGATCTTTCTTCTCATCACTTACATCGTAAGGGTTAGCGTTAAGGATGCCGCTGTTGAGATCTTCTTTGTCATCACGTACGTCCACATCATCATCATCATCAGCATAATCGTCATCGTCGTCGTCGTAAGGGTTATCGTTAAAGATGTCGCTGTTGAAATCTTCTTTCTCATCACGTACGTTCATGTCATCATTATCATCGCCATCGTCGTAAGGGTTATCGTTAAAGATGTCGCTGCTGAGATCTTCTTTCTCATCCCGTACGTTCATGTCATCATCATCACCGTCGTCGTCGTAAGGGTTATCGTTAAAGATGTCGCTGTAGAGATCTTTCTTCTGAACACGTACGTCCACGTCATCATCATCATCATTAGCATCATCGTTATTGTAGTCGTCGTAAGGGTTGTCGTTCAAGACGCCGCTGTACAGATTTTTCTTCTTAAGGTTTTCTACCGCGTCTACTTCCACGGTAAACAAATCTGTAGAAAACCAAAAAGCAAATGATTACGAGTATATTTACTTCTTATAATTTGGATGCAACAAAATAAACAAAAATCTATTTTTCTTCAAGCGCTTTGTCTAAAAGGGTACTCTTGCGACATGATCCAGGATTCGGTAAGTATTATGAAGAAATGACATTCGAAACTCTTAATAAGAGATCTTTACCAATTTGACTCATGCCTACATAGCCATTACCAAAATTCACGACGCACGAACTGCGCCCTAGCCTTGTAATCTGGCTGTGCAGGTTTTCTCACGATGTTTTCCGTCACTGCCGAGCTAGCAGTAGATAGCTAAACGCACATAAAAAATTCATAAGTGCGTGTCGAGATTAGAACCATCGACCTCATGTAAAGCGATGTTTGAAACTCGGTTAACATAAACCATTAATAATTAATTCGTCAATCCAAAAAACACCTACAATGAATATGTTTTTATCTCAAAATGACTAATTAATGTGTTTGTTATTATTCGAATTTAAAAACATTCAATACCTATAGTCTTAGTTTAATACTTTATGCCTATATCAATGATATAAAAAAAATTCATTGATTTTAATGAACAAGTTATTAGGTACCTCTTAGTATTACCTATATTTCAATCTCACAATGACTTTAGATGTAATTGTACAAGATCGTAAAATTGTATTGTATCCTTAACCACATTTGCAAAATTTTAAAAACTTGAATTGAATTAAATATTTTTTAATAATAAACCCAAAAAACTGAATACATTAGGTACATAGGTAACTTACACTGCACTCTCTCTGTTGTTTTTTTAGTTACCTGTGCTACCATGGAAAAAGGGGTTGTGAATCTACAATTTATTTTACTCTAAAAAAACTTTAACATATTATTTTAAAGAGATCATTACCAGGGAAGGCATCGAAGTAGGCTACTGGATCTAAATGTCTCTTGCTGGCATGCTTTTCAAACGTGTCTAGTTCAGCTTCATTGTCATACCAGGCTCGACCCTCAACCTGTGCCAAGAACACAGCTGTAGTCAAGACAGTCACAAGATTCCTCATTTCCAATACCTTTATTGGCTTTATTATGTAATAGAATGTATCAGCCTATTTGTATTATTCGTCTGTCAGTAGCCTGTACACTTTTCTAATGAATGCACTGGCCAGGGCGTCACATCGCCATGCCATTGAAAACGCATCAACAAATGTATTGATTAAGTGCAATGAATGAAACGCCATAACGTACACATAAAGGTTGCGTTCAAATCAACGTGTCTGTTTGTTAGTCTAGGGTTTATAGTGTATAATCTCGCTTTTAAAAACCTCCCCTGTTTTCTAATTAATTTGATATAGGGGATTTTTCTCCGTCTGCTTGACAGGAAAAAAATTAGATATTTGGTTGAATATAAACAAGATTACTCATTTTCCGTGTTTTAAGGTATTTTTCAGATCCTGCGTAGCAACTTAATATTCAGTGAAAACAAACCAATGAGACAGTTTACATTTTAATCACACTACTTCAAAGTCATAAAAATGTCGGAAAAACTAGAGGCACTTCCTATGTAGATAACAATACTGAAATAAACTTAATACTTAATCGTTAGCCTTCTAACCTATATCCATCCAAGTCGATTTTCGCATCCCGTCGTCGTTTATACAATGTTTGTTATCTCACTAATAAAACATATTAGTCGCCAAGTTTTTTTTTATGTTATAGGTGGACAAACGAGCACGTGGATCAGCTGATGATAAGTGATCACCGCCGCCTATGAACCCAAGACCCCCTTGGGGTCGCAGGCGCGTGTTATTAGGTCTCATATACCCAGTAATTTCACTAGCTTCAGTGCCCTTTCCCCGAAACATAGAAGTGCTTGACACACTTCTATTTCACGGGAAAATATCTGGCACTGCGGTGGTACCCACCACTACAGGAACCTACCACCTGGTAACGCCAAGTTATTATTTATTACACCTCATCTTACACATGTTTTATTACAAAAAGCCTTCTTTTTATACATTTCCTTATACAATATTGGAATTGTATACAATTCCTGGATTTAACACGTTTCCGGTAACATAAATAAATAAATAAATACTTAAAAACCAAAGTGTTTTGGGGTTCGAAATTGCCACCATTTGGTGTGTGGTGCAAGGTCACCAAATAACAGCTGGTAAAATTAACAGTCACCTAATCAATCAACTGATAATCAACGATAATTTATTTTCACGCTAATTGTAAATCAGTCACGCTATTGGCTCTAGATAAATCCACTTAAGTGCGAACTTTCGAGTAGCATGTGGACATGAATGACATGAATGAAAGGACTATTAATTTTATTATAATATATGTATCTACAGGCACGCACGTTACAACAACATGGCTATTATTGATATTATATAAACACTAGCTTCCGCCACTGGCTTGCTTCGTATATACGAGTAGATTAAAAGAAGCATAATTATTCAGCTCGGACCCTCTGATGTGGTTTAAATGATGACTGAAACTATGCATACCTTGGGATTGACAGCACAATTTGGAGGGGGAATAACTGAATAATATTGACAATGTTATATTTTCCCTTCAAATTACAGGGTGGCGTCGCGCGAGTGATGCCCCTGGTGTTACAAGTGTCTTGTCATTACTACTTAAAATAAGTATAACTTTGTTATTTTAAACCAATAACGCCGTTGGTTTTCTTAAATAAAATTATTCTTTTCTTTGACACACTACTTACTGCACTACGGCGTCGGGAGATCGCACGCGCTATTGGTCATGCGCAAGTGCACATGCGTAAACTTTTCCTCACTCCGTCGACCGAGTTTTCCGGCACTTATACACTTGATATGAAATGTTCGAAGATCAAAGGAGTCTAAGACATTGTGTCAACACATTGAGGAATAGAATAGGCCGTAGTGGCTGATTGTCATCAGGTGGGCTGCGTGCTTGTCTACCAACTGCGGCTATTTGATCTTTTTTATACATAGGGAATTTTATTTTCGTTATCCAAAAAAACTTGCATTTTATAGTAACACTAGCCTTCCGGCCGCGGTTTCACCCGCGAGTCATTTCTTTTTCCAAATATCCCCCCCCCCTTCCCCCTACATTTCAGGGATCAAAAGTACCCTATGTTCACCGGGAATAGTGTAGCTTTCCAACAGTGAAAGAATTCAAATCGGTTCAGTAGTTTCGGAGCCTATTCAATACAAACAAACAATCAAATCTTTCCTCTTTCTTTATAATATTAGACAGACAAATAACATGTAATTGTTAGTTTATCTTACTAATAAATAAATTGGATAGAAAAGTGATATCATCTAAGGAAATTTTCAGTAGAAATAATACTAATGATCATTCAAAAACATGTCCTATTTAATTATTGTTATCTATGAGAATGTGGACTATATAAACAGGCAATGTTGAATTGTCTTTAGTGTGGTCCACGGAAAACATAACATGAGGTTCCTAATTGTCCTATCTCTTGCCTTGTTGGCTGTAGGCGCCGCCGCTGACTCGAACCCAGTGGAAGAAGTACCAACTGATAACAGCCCATCTGGAGTCAAACCGGCCGACGAGATCCCAAAGGAAGATGGAACAAATGATAACACCTCATCTGGATCTGGTGAGTAACTTTTTATGCAATCGGGCGAAGCCATCTTTCTTGATACGGAATGCGCGGGAGTGGAATTCTCTGCCGGGATCTGTCTTTCCTACACAATACAACTTGGGGCTCTTCAAGGTCAGAATTAACGGGCTTTTCCTAAGCAAGCGCGCTCCATCGTAGACCGCATAGTTGTTTAACATCAGACAACTTTGTGGTCAAGTGCTGGCTTAGTCCAAACATAAAAAAAGCCATGAATCCCATCAGATGGTTAGCGCCCACATCGGCCTAATTTACTAAAGGACATTTGAGCCAGGAAGCGTCGCCTGATGTGCTGCCACACTGTGGGCTCTTCGAGCCTGCGATTTCAAGTATACTGGTTTCCACATTAATATTGCCGCAACGCTGTTTCAGCGGTTGATTTTACCTGGGGATTGTAGCTAGCCAACCAAACAAAGTCCTTTTGTACGCAGACGGCGGGCAGCTTAGCCACTGTTTCACAGAGGCGGTCAAGCCTAAGGCTACGTCCCCAGTAGGCAAACTGTTAGCAGCCGACTGAGTGAGCCGCAAAATTAAGGCGAACCGAAATTTCAAATTTAGAACTATTTTCGCCAACTAAAACGGGTTTTTGAAGGGAGTCGGCCGCTCTGAGATAGTCGGCGCGTAACGCTGCAAACTGCTTACAGTGAGCGCCAAACTAGCAAACTGTGGACACTCCATTTGTAATATATGGAAAGGCAAACTGTTAGTCTGCCGCTAACAGTTTGCCTACTGGGGACGTAGCCTGAACGTAATAAAAATGTATTGAGAAGGGTGATGGCGCAGTAGTCAACTTCGCTGCGATTGCAAAAGCTAATCAACTTTCTGCGTCTTTTTCGCCCATTTTGACGATTGATTGGGGTAATGGTTGAAAAGTTGGCTATCATGAATTGGTCACCGGATGGATCCCACTGTTTTTTATTGGTTTGGGTGGTACACCTTATTTAAAAAAAATCGTTTGTAAGAAATGTTTGTCCGAAGTCTGGAACAATCTATATATATAAAAGAAAGTCGTGTTTGTTACAACACTTATAACTCGAAAACGGCTGGACCGATTGCCATGGTTGCCATGCCATTTGATTTGTTGGATTTGTTTCCGTCCCGAATAGCAGAATACATCTTAAAAAAGAAAGGATTTTGATCAATTCCCACAGGAACGGGAACCACGCGGGTGAAACCGCGGGCGGCCGCTAGTTAAGAATAATAAATATCTCTAGACGTTGTTTACACAGCGCCATCTAGCCTCAAACTAAGCATTAGCTTGTGCTGTGGGTGCCAGACAACGGATAAACATTACTCATATCCTTTTTATTGTTAATACATACATATTATACATAGAAACACCCTGACCGATACAAACAGACATGTTCAGGCACACAAATGCTTGTACCGTGCGGGGATCGAACCCGCGACCTCTGGTGTAATAGCCGACTTCTCGACCATTACACTAAATGGCTCATCATATCGCCATATAATAATTTATAAAATCGCTCTTATAAGTTGGTATAATAAGCTATATTATACACGTTGACGCGTGAATAATTTTCATTCATATTGAAATGTAACTAGATATACTGTATAATGTAATCACAGAAATCTAAATTATTTAGATTTCTGTGAATGTAATAGAGAAACTTTTTTTTCACAGGTCAAGGTGTGATTGCCCAGAGATTGAGGGCCTTGTTCGAGAAGCTAAACGCTTACCGTCAGCGCTTTAACGACGGAGAAACGTTTGCCCCTCAGTATCCCTGGGCACAGCAAGGCCGTGAACCAAACGTAGACCCAGCATTCAGCAGGCCTGTGGTTCCAGGTGTAAACCCACCATTGGAGGGCGTTGACGTGGCACTAGATGCAGGAGGCCCAAAGGCACCTGCCGGTCAGAACGAAGGTGTGGTAAACGCCTGAGAATTCTACTGTCTGCATGATTCCGGATTCGTACCCCATATGAAGACCTACATTGTGAAAAGCTGTTATAAGATGTATACGTTTCGATTTAGTTTATAAATGTATATAAACTAACTCTGTTACTGTGACACGTATAATAAACAAAGAATAATTAACTTGTTTTTTTTTATTCAAGATACATCGTCTGCTAAATATGTATTCGTTTTAAAAGTAAATAAGGGGTCAAAATAACATAAGATGGGCGAGGGTCAATTATGTTTAAAAAAACAAGATCATTGGAATCGTCCTACAATAAACTGATTTTAGTACCCACTTTTACTGTATAAAAAGAAGTAAACTAGGGAGAAAGGGAGAAATTTATTTGGTTCTTGTAAGGTTTCAAACTTTTATGGTTAGAGGAGGCGAAGAGGGGATTTCACAACTAAAAGCAACTATGCAACAATTTCCAACACAATGTATATTGTTTAAATTGTTTTAAGGGAATAAATGACTTATGACTTTCGATATACAGGGGTTATCTTGTATTGTACCTAGTTAAGTACTTTCTGCAATACTATACTACTATATGATCGCTTAACTAGTAATCAACATAATTATGCAATAGAACGTATATCAGCCTATTTGCATTATTTGTCTGTCAGTAGTAGCCTGTAAACTTTTCTAATGAATGCACTGGCCAGGGCATCACATCGCCATACCATTGAAAACAACATCAACAAATGTATTTAAGGAAACGCCATAACGTACATACTACACACAAAGGTTGCGTTTAAAACTTTAAATCAACATTTTTACATTAACATGCCTGTTTTTTAGTTTAGTGTTTATTGAGTATAGTGTATTTAAAGTTTACACGTCATTAGTGTTTACTTGAAAAAAGTTTTAAGTCATTTGTTGCAGTGGCCAGATCATTGGTTAAGGTTGGCTCGCTACTCATTCTAGGCGGAATTGGATCAGGTCGTTAAATAGCCACTCCCTGCTGGGCTATCACTCTGTCGCGAAGCCGGGTTAAAGTAGGCAACAATATTGATGCACACTGCACTAGTATCAGCCCCAAGTTATAATGGATACTTAGGTAAGATTGACCCAGGCAGAGAGTTCCATTCCCGCACCAGTCCGTATCAACGAAGCAAATCACTTCATCCTTATGCGCGGTATCTTGCCTGCATATTACGGATGAAGTCCGAATCTATTCGTTCGGTGATGGAACGGAGTTGGCGGAATTAGATCGTGTAGCTGAGAAGCACACTCGCCAAAGTGGAGTCTGTAAAGGACGGAGAGGTAAGGAATCCTTCTTCGATGATCGAGGCTATGCAAGTTCTCCATCAAAGCATCATCGCGGATAAGCCTCTTCGCACGCCGCTCAATCATCCAAGGCGGCCAACTTGTATCAAACAGAACCATCACAAAGATCCCCGTCCCGGTCACAGTACAGCAACAGCATTGGTAAAAATCTTAGACGACATACGCTGCGGCATGGATAAAAAATTTCTTACAGTTTTGGCATTGCTTGACTTCAGTAACGCCTTTAATAATGTTGACTTTGACATTTTACTCGGTTTACTTCTTTCTCTTAACATATCTCCAACGGCCACTGATTGGTTTCGTAGTTACCTGCATGGACGCCGGCAGCAGATAAGTGCAGAGGATCGGCAATCCGATTGGTGTGATATCAGCGCCGGTGTTCCGCAGGGTGGCGTACTGTCTCCCCTTTTATTCGCTATTTTTATTAATTCTGTTACTCAAAATCTCTCCTCTTCTTATCATCTATATGCAGACGATCTCCAAATATATTCACAGGGTAGTCTTAGTAATCTCGGAACAGTTGTTGAGAGCATTAACACTGATTTAAACCGCATTTCTGTTTGGAGCAGATCATTCGGGCTCACGGTTAACCCTAATAAAACGCAAGTGATTGTATTGGGTGGTACAAATCTTTTATCCAGGGTTGTCTGGAGTAATTTGCCTCCAATCATTTTTGACGGAATCCAAATTCCATTCAGTAAAGTTGTAAAAAATCTTGGCATTTATGTAGACAGTAATCTATCTTGGGTTCATCAAGTGGCTGAGGTTAGCAGGAAGATATTTGCTGCAGCAAGATCTTTAAATAGGCTGCGTAACTTTCTGCCCATTCCCACCAAAATTGCTCTTGTACAAGCATTACTTCTTCCAATACTTGACTACGCAGAGTGTAGCTATCTTGACCTTAACGAAAATCTCTTAAATAAGCTTGAGCGTCTCCAAAATTTTTGCATCCGCATCATTTTTGGATTGCGCAAGTATGACCATGTTTCCGTTTACCGATCTCAACTGAAATGGCTTCCCATCCGTCGTCGGCGTGACGCTCATGCTCTATTCTTTTTGTATTCCATACTTTTTAACCCAAAGTATCCTCGTTATCTTAGTGAGCGATTTAAGTTTCTGCAACCTGCTAGCGGTCATATGCGATCTTCCAAATCTCTTCATCTGCTGTGTCCTCCTCACTCTTCTCATTTCTACGCGCAGTCCTTCACCGTTCAGTCCATTCGTCTGTGGAATTCTTTACCACTCATGATCCGTCAATCCGAGTCATTGGCTATTTTTAAAACTCGAGTAAAAGCTCATTTCCTTGCACTCTGAAACTTTTGCTATCTTACAATTTCTCTTTTGTGTATGTATAATATGTAGTTTATGTATGTTTATTAATATATTTGTGGATATAATTATGTGTATGTATGTTTATGAATTTGTGTATAAATAAATAAATATATTTTGTTTACATGATTATGTTAATTAAATAAAGTAACTTACTCTTTTTTATCCTAATTGCATTGATATACCCATTCTTTCGGTAGTCCTTTACTTGGGGGTTGTCTGGTAGAGATCGCTTCAAGCGATAAGACCGCCTATATTGTTCATAATTTTGTTCTTTTTATTGTAATTTTTATTTGTTTTGTGTGCAATAAAGAATATTTATGTTATGTTTATGTTATGTTAAAGATGACAGTAACACTCCAAGCAGTACCGCTCCTCCTTGCCAGATAGTGGTGTCATGAGGGACGGCTGACCCTTTGCATCTATAACACCTCAGGCAAGCACATATACGCATCCTGCTAGACCCTCCCTAGTGAGGCGGACAGTGGAAATGACTGGGAGCACCGATCCATTTAAATCCAACAGTGAAAACCCATATACTCGTAACCTCAAGTTAAACAAATCTTCCTGTTATCAGAAACACACCTTAAAAACCCATAGACCAAACACAAATGTTCTGGAATTCGAACCTGCAATCATTGGTGTGTGGTGCAAGGCCACCAAATAACAGCCGGTTAAAATTAACAGTCACCTAATCAATCAACTGATAATCAACATAGGTGTATTTTCACACTAATTGTGAATCAGTCACGCTATTGGCTCCAGATAAATCCACTTAAGTGCAAACTTTCGAGTGGTATGTGCATGTGAATGCAAAAACTATTACTTTTATTATAATATATGTATCTACAGGCACGCATGTTACAACAACACGACTAATAATGATAACACTAGCTTCCGCCACTGGCTTGCTTCGTGAATTTTGCGGATTAAAAAAAGTATAACTACTTAGTGGGATATTATTATATGGTTTAAATGATGACTGACTCATATGCATACCTTGGGATTGGAAGCGATGCCAACGGGTGACATGGGAAAGGCACCTGCCGGTCAGAACGAAGGTGTGGTAAACACCTGAGAATTCTACTGTCTGATTCGTACCCCATATGAAGAACTACATTGTGAAAAGCTGTTTTATAATAGTATACGATTAAGTTTATGTATGTAATAAAGTAACTCTGTTACTGTGACACGTTTAATAAACTAAGACTAATTAACTTATGTTTTTTATTTAATAAACATCATCTGCTAAATATTCGTTTTAAAGTAAATAAGGGGTCGAAATAACGGATGGGGGAAAATCAATGATATTTAAAAAACAAGATCATTGGATTTTCGTCCTACAATAATAATTAACTATTTAGAACCCACGTTTACTGTTAAAAATAAAAAGAAGTAAACTAGGGAGAAAGTTATTTGGATCTAGCCTCTATTGATCTGCACTGTAAGATTGCTATTCTTATTTTCGATTGCTTAACATTTAGAATAACTTATCCAAACGGTCTCTTTCGATAAAATGGATTGATATTCAAAACGATTTTATCGATATTTTTCACGATCTTTTTTATATTTTATTCAAAACGATTTTATCGATATTTTTCACGATCTTTCTTATATTTTTTTATACAACGTGAGTTGGCAGACAGGCACGCAAGCAACCTGATAGTAAGTGGTCTCTGCGGCCTATTCCACTATTATCTTGGAACACTTGTACAATATGCGCAATATTATATTTTGTTGCTTACGAGGCATTTGTTGCGCCTATTATACCTACCTACTTACATATCCATACCCCACTATAAAGAAATATGTTGTTGTGTAATATAACAAAAATATTTTCGATAACGACGCCCCCAGTCGCCACATTGTCCTAGCGCCTGTGTGCGCCGCACAAATCGCACACAAGGGCGGCGACGCTTCCTGGTGAAGTGTCCCTCAATGGAATAGGCCGCAGTGGGCGCTGACCATCAGGTGGGCTGCGTGTATGTCTGCCAACTGACTTAAGTAGTATAATAAAAAAACCATTGGGCGTAAACAGTAAGTTTGAAATTGATAAGTTTGCCTGAAACTGTAATTTAGTTGGTAGCTAAATGTATATTGAATAAAAACTCAGGATAGATTTTTTTTTAGTTTATTATACGGTAACACTTTTTTTTTACATAAATGCATAAACTTAATTAAAAAATATAGCTAAATTACCCACCACTGTGACAAGGTCTGATTTCAATGATGGAGGCCATTGCCCTGCCTGTTGGTCGTTAATTGATACTTTTACGAGTAGAAGCTAATTAACTTTTTACAGTAATAACGTCTTCATACTTAAATGGGATTAATTTTACTGAGAGTGCCAAACCTAGAAGAGAAGCCTCAGGCATTTCCAGCAGCCTTGGTTCCTGTGTCGGCCTTTGGCGCTGGTCCTGTGTCGGCCTTTTCCGGTGATCCTGTGTCGGCCTTTGCCGGTGATCCTGTGTCGGCATTTGCCGGTGATCCTGTGTCAGCCTTTGGCGCTGATCCTGTGTCAGCCTTTGGCGCTGACCCTGCGTCAACATACAATGGTGCCAGTGCCATGTTAGCTAATGGCACCTGACCCACATTAGATATTGGAGACAGATTTCCATCTTTCGTAGGATTTCCTCCATTACCATACACAGGCGGACCTCCTACATCTAAAGGCACAATGTTAACGTCACGGCCGCCGTATGGCGGTATCACGCCTGGGATGAATATTGGGTCGAAATATGATGATTCGTAGACAGGGTACTGTGACAAGGGGTACTCTGGGACGTAGCTTTGCCAGTCGTATGGGCGGCGGTTACTGTCCTTCCTGCGGTACATGTATGGGTACTTTTCCCTTAAGCTCTTGGCGATCTCTTGGCCTACTAGTAACCTTTCAACGTAACTGGGACCTGTAAATAAAGAGTTGGATTAAATAGTTACATGTTAATATTTAACAAGGGATTAGGTGTAATCGTAGAGAAGTTGGCTATTAGGTTCGCCAAAGGTTCGGTCACCGCACGGTATAAACATTTGTGTGTATAAATATGTCTGTATCGGTATGTGTGTTTATATTTTATATTTTTTTTACTAAAAAAATATTGTGAAACATCGCGTAGTCTGGCACCCCTATTCAGAAGCCAATCCATTGATTCGATGTCAATGAAAGGAACAGACGTAGACTATCTCTTGGAAAAGAGCTTAATAGGCTACATTTTATTCAGGGATATGCTCAGTTTGTATGTGATAACAGAAATAGAAGTGTTTAGTGTAAGATCCGAACCTAGGTCGACCTTCATGGGGTTGATAATAGAATGAAACTTATTTTATTTGTTTTTTTTGACCTTCTTTGACGTCGCTTCGCGAATAAATGAAATTAGGCCATAAACGTAATATAACTAACTAGACTGTGCTCTCGTGGCTAAAAAACGAGCCGAGCGAAACAGTCAGACAGAGCAGCTTGTCCCTTTCCAATAGGGTGACAATAAGTTTCGGTTAAGTGAGACAAATTCAAACATGCAATCTGCGGATCTGCCTAATAATAGTATTTTTAATTCATGTTAAAATATTTCAACAGTCGGTTGTGTCGGCAGCAAAACTTCATATTCAACCGTTGATATAAGTTTACAGAGCTGTGTTGTTTAAGACGATGTTATAAAATGATGTAGACAGTGCAAAAAGTGTGATAGAAAGGCTCCTGGTCTTATTCATCAAATAATGCTTTACGGGGTAACTACCTTAAGAAATAAAAAAAAGACAATTTATAACATATACGCTTTTTCAAATTTAAGAATACATTGAACGAAAAATAAGTAAATATACAATTGTACATTAATACATTGTAAAAATAACATTAAAATACAAGCGTTAAATTAAGTTTTTGGTCAGGCAAAATTGTTGCCCAAAAACATTTCTTAAAGTGACAATAATATGAAAGAACGAGAATCGAGACCGTCCTTGCCATAGACCTAGTATTCATGGTCACTCTAACTATGAATGAACTGTCATTGCGTGCTGGCAATGTGAAAGAACGAGACAAGCTACTCCCGTCTTGATATCTTTCTCGTCTCGGATTTGCCTCGCGTCAGGCGCAAGCAAATATAAACTTTAATGCGTTGGGATAGTGTTCATTTTCAAAAATGCAATTTTTTTAAGATATCATTCCGGTTACATAGACAATATTATTTCCATGAATTAGGCTGACAAACAACGTTTATCAATTTTGTCAATGGGAGATTTTATGACAGGCCATTTAAAAAAAAAAAGTTTCCAAAAGCTTCACTAGATGGCGTTGAACGAAGTATGTAGGTATTAGTCTAGTATTTGTCTATGATCTATTTTTACCTCTGGCACAGATAATATAATACTCTGGTTTTTTAACTAGGAGCCATAATATTTACTCATTCTTCTTCTTCTTCGTAATTAATAGCTTGCTTTGTGTTTTTTATTAACAATTCCGCCAATAAGTATTTTTTTCGGAAATGAAAATGACATCTGACATAAACAAAACGTTTCTTTTTATCAAAAACAGACAAAGGGTACCTTATATCCCTGAAATATGGGGGGAAACACGGAGCCGGCCGCTAGTATAGGATAAAAAAGTTACTCACGAGATCCAGACGAAGTTTGATTTTGTCCAGATGGTTTATTATCATGTGATAAGTGTCTAGATGTGTTGTTATGAGATGGGCTTTGTCCAGTCGGGCTCGCATCAGACGAGTTTCGAGCTGGTGCCTTCTGGTCAGCCGCTACACAGGCACCTACAACCAACAAAGCAAGAAAGAGGAGGATAAATTGCCTCATTGTCGTGTTTTCCTTTAAACTACACTGCAGACGAATTAGCTTTGCCTGACTATATAAGAAGTGCTTACTCATTTTCATAGATAACAATTAATTGGTAACTGGTTGTTTATTGATGAGCATTTAGGTTCTTTGCAATGAAAACTTCCTCTTCGGGTGCATGACGTCATGCTCCCAATCACAATTAATTAAAAAGGTTACCTACTTCGATTATATGATCGAAGGTTACCTAACCTTTTAATTATTTTGAGTGTTGTGACGACGTTCCTCCAGGCTGGGAATATTCACTAAGTCGAACCTAACTCTTAAATGTTTTGTGGCAGTATCATAGAAACTGCCAGAAAATACCTTGTTTTATTTTTTTCTTTCTATTTTGGCAAAATAATTAAAAAAAGACATTCATAATTTGACCAACTGATTCTGAACTTGGTAAGTCACAACTCTGTTCCAATCAAAGTCTTGTAAGCCGTAAAAGCAATTTATTTCGGACTTTGGATGATACTTTCATTTTATTATGGAAGGAAAAAATTAAGGAACAGGTTTAAAAACTTCGAAGGTGTTCAGTCGAGTTAAAACCCATTTGAATATATTTTCTTATGTTTAGTTCTTTTGCCTCTAATGAGTTTACAGGCACTTGGTATGTTAGGATTAATTACTTAAAACTTGCTGCCAATAGTAATTTTGTAGGCGGAATCGACATAATCTAACTACTAAAAATGATAACGTCATGTTCCTGTGATGTCTTCTACTTCTACCAACGGACCTTTGCAAAATCCCGTAATCACCCACCACTGCAATGAAGGATAACATTAACATCGAGGTTACTACTCATTAAAATAAAACAACTTTAAACGGATGAAAACTCGCGTATATTCTACATTTTTGAATGAGTTTTCATCGTATGATTTAATAAATGGATTACAAAGAATTGGATTATAAATACAATAGAGTTCCCCCCAGACTATGTGAATTGGCTCACTTTTAATGAAATAGGTAAATAATTTATAAGTTAGACAAAGTGTACCAAAGTGACGCAGTACAGTAGTCATGAAATCTAATGAAACGGAATAGATAGTCATTTCCTGTATAGAAAAACGGTAATGATACATATTAAACACATTAACATATATAAGTTGATTATACTTAAGTACACCTATTTTTAAGTTGTAAAATTTAAGATACATAATTTAATAATAAATCCATGGTCATTATTCACTGCACCGTCTCAGCTTTTTAAATCCACATTTCAAGAAATATTACTAGGCTCAAAAACCCTTCTTCTGAATAGCCTGGTGAATAATGTTGCCTGGTGAGTTTTCTGTAGTGCTTTTTCTCAAAAGGCCATTTACATCGAAGTGGTGGCAAAAACACTGACGCGCAAAATTATTTATTAATAGTTGCTTACAACTCTTATTGAGAAACATTGGTAGTTTGTAGGTACGAGTAAATGGAATAATCAGTCAGTGTTTTGGGAAACTCCTGGTCATGTGAATTTTGGTGAACTTTAAATTTTAATCATTAGATCCAAAATACATAATCATATGATATCTTTACCAAAATCAGAAACAAAATCTTGTAATAATTAGGGTACCTCGCATAATTTATTAAAATAATTTATGTATTCTTCCCATATATTTCAGGATAAGGAATCGTTGGAAGGAAATAAAACAAAATATAGGTCATTTATTATTATTTAATCATTTATAACATCAATTTCATTGGTAAGAAAGCGAAGTCGAATCGTATATAAAAAGGGGGTTTCCTGTTGACCATGTTTTTATAAACTATACTGCGGATGTTGAATTACCCCTTATAATCTGTAAAGTTATGTACTACAAAACTGATATTAGTCGCGCCACAACATAGATAAACTTTAAGTTATGTGTTGTATTCCAATTACGTGTTATAAGGCATATAGATGTTCGTTGCAAAGATATTTTCAGTTAGTTACCATAGATTTGGGTTAGGAGTTTGGTGAATCCCCGCTCCGTTGTTAGCTCCTCTTCTGTTGGCTTTCGCAGTTTGTTGTTAGTTGTTAGCTTTCGCAGGTTAGTTCCCTTCGCCAGATTTTGGCTTCGTGTCCTCAGCAGACTTTGGCTTCGTTTCCTCACCGGAGGGCGCGTTAGCGTTACCAGCATCCCCATTAGTAGATAAGTCATCCTCTCCCGCAGGCACAACTACAGGACCGGGTCCAAAATAGATATCAGGACCAGGTCCGAAAGAGTTGTAGGGTATAGGTAGAGGCAACCCTCCGAATGGATTTCCGAAAGGAAAATCTCTGAATGGAAAGAGAGGTCCAGATTTTATGATGAGGATGGCTAATGGATCTGAAAAATAAATAGTATTTAGAATACATGCAAATTAATCCAAGTATATTAAATATAATACAAAAAATAAACATTATTTGTGCAAATGTAAAAGAAACTCTGTCAGTTTGTGTATTTACACGCCTATTCACTGAATCGATTTTGATGATTTGAATTGGTATTGACTTACACCAGGTATCCAGGAAATGGCATAGGCAAGGATTTTTATCATTTTATCTATAATAATCAGTTCCCATGGGATAAAAAAATAGTCTTAGATAGAATTTGGGTGGAAGGCTAGCTTCACACTGGGAAGATCGATAATTGGATTTATAGTGCGCTTCTCGATATTTATCGATTATATCGATATATCGATTATATCGATAATATCGATTCTACTATGTGCGTATTTACCACTAGCTTGGCGGTGACGGAAAAGATCGCAAGAAAATATGCACAGTCGAATAGCTCTGTCACCATGATCCAACAGACGGCTGGCGCTCCAAATGTAATAACTGGATGCCAAACCCTGAATCATGATGCAACCGTACCCTGAATATTGAGGCTAAATGTTCAGAGAAGATTTTATATTGTACAGTCAACAGCACATCAGACTACCCTATTCTGTCAAATTTCTACAAACAATTTTCAGCTTTATCCACTTCAAATAAAGTTCTCTTTTAATTGAAATTTTGAGAGATTCGGGTATTTATTTATTTGTATAAGGTACATTTACAGGTTACAATCAGGAAATGATTACAAAAAAACATTAAATATACAGTTTAGGTAGGGTTGCCATCTCTAAAATTTGGAAAACAGGACGAGACGCGTGAAAACCCCGGATTTTAGAGTCCGAAAGCCGGACATGTCAATAAGATTTTTTAAACATATTTAATGTAATAAAAAACAGTTGAAAATGTCATAAATCACCTTTTTTTTTAAAACTCGGTCTACAAATGAAACCTTCCCCGGACGCTCCCCGGATGCCCTCTAAACTAGGACAAATCCGGGGAAACCCGGACGGATGGCAACCCTAAGTTTAGGCTAGACAAAAAATGTACACAGCGTGAGTACACCATTACAATGACGGTTACCGTTGAAAAATAAATTAAGTTAAGTTAAATTAAATTAAATTAAACTAAATAAACCAAATTGATAAATAATTTGATTGCTGGCGTCCGTACTTACCGGAAAAGTCGATCTCACTCGTGTCATCTCCTTCGTTCCCAGATTGACTAGAACTGCTGGCGTCAGCAGCTTTACTGTCATCGGGTTTGGCCGGTTCTGCTTTCGAGTCATCAGATTTGCTTCCTGGATCACTTACTGCAGCTTCGCTTTTATCAACTGTGGCAGGAGGCGGCGCGGCAAGGCAACCAACCACGAGGAACGCAAGTAGAGCTACTTTAAGATGCATTTTGTTTATTATACTGAGCAAAATTTTCGTGTACTTGGTTTATATAGGTGTTAATTTTCATAGATAAAGAAAATTAGGTACTTTACAGTCAGTAATGTCTCGCGGTCATTAATTTGACGTTGAAGAAAGGTTTTTATTTAACAACGTGTCGTCAATTCATTCGTTTCTAGACAGTCACGCGCCGGATGTCGATGTCGTTAGTACTAATGTTTTTATTTGTCCTTTATTTATTTTTATTGAAAGTTAAGTATGAAACAGAGAACATATGTACAGTCAAAAGCACGTCAGACTATACACTTTGGACTTAGTACCGCTCTTATGTCGGGGGCATAAGTGCTATTATCGAACTGCAAGTGTTTACCGTTCGTGGTGGACGAACACATTTATAAATGAGAAATTTGACTGAGGTCTCCGTCTATGCTTGCCACGTGTCTGCTCTGGATGGCCAGACAGTCACTTGGGTTGGGTAATTTATATTATTATGTTGTTTAAAATTCGAAATCTATAAGATTACAATAAAATCTTAATCTATTTTAATACATTTTATTTCGAGGCGACTTTTGTACGAGTTTTCAAGGAAAAGGGATATCTTAAACTACACAAAAAGTGACACCATTTTGTGTAGTGTTGAAGTCTAACGGAAATAAATAAGATTATTTTCTCTGGCGAGTGTCCTAAGGAGTTTTCCCGTGGATGGAGATCCAACCTAAGTTTTATGTTTGATAAAAAATATGCAAGTACATGATTTATGTAAACTTTTTTTGTATTTTATCGAATTAAAAATAATAATTGACAAAGTATATAACGCTTTAATGTTTTTTTATTTTTCTATTTTAAGTTACAAATATACCTTTTATTTCATTAAAGCCATTTGAATTTAATTTAAATATATTGTTATTTTCCTTCGTTTTAATTATTTAGACAGTTGTTTCTCGTTTGTTTTTATATATTTTATCTACATCCATACCATAATATGTCTATTTTATATTCAGGAGCGATGAGCAAACGCCCTACATTTAGATATAAGTATCTGTGGCTGCATTGAAATGTTTACATTTTAGTGTCGGTAACCGATACTTAATTTCGTTCAAATTTCGAACGTCTTCTTTAAAAGTAAAAATTAATAGGTTTTTTCGATTATCGAATTAGTCGATTAGTAATTTTATGTTCCATTCCTGTACATTTAATTCGATGCTGAAATTATAACAATCGATTTGAGAATCGAATGGTTACGTTTATGGTCAGTACTAACTTTTACATACAGATTAAGTTGGTAACTAGGGCGTTTGCTCATCAATCCTGACTATAAAATAGACATATTATCGTATGAATGAAGATAAAGTTATGTATGTGACTGTACATAATTAGTCATTAAAATACTCATGTGATTCTTTTATGAAACTCACTTCGTTCGTTTCATAAAACCACATTCGTATTTTAATGACCCTCATTATGCAGCAGTCACATAAATAACTATTTTATTTCTTACAACGAATATTTTAGCACACAAAAGAATATTCTTGTATTTTCTCCACTCCTTAAAAATAAAAAATAAAATGAAAAAATCATGTGCTTGTTTGACCAAGACAGAAACTACAATAATGAACAACAGACAATGGAAAAAAATAGTTATTTATGTGACTGCTGCATAATGAGGGTCATTAAAATACGAATTTTCATAAAAGAATCACATGAGTATTTTAATGACTAATTATGTACAGTCACATACATAACTTTATCTTCATTCATACGATAATATGTCTATTTTATAGTCAGGATTGATGAGCAAACGCCCTAGTTACCAACCTAATCTGTATGTAAAAGTTAGTACTGACATAATGACTGACGTTTGTAGTTTTTAAAATCCATAAACAATCTAGACTCTAGTTGATTTCGATTCTCAAATCGATTGTTATAATTTCAGCATCGAATTAAATGTATAGGAATGGAACATAAAATTACTAATCGACTAATTCGATAATCGAAAAAACCTATTAATTTTTACTTTTAAAGAAGACGTTCGAAATTTGAACGAAATTAAGTATCGGTTACCGACACTAAAATGTAAACATTTCAATGCAGCCACAGATACTTATATCTAAATGTAGGGCGTTTGCTCATCGCTCCTGAATATAAAATAGCCATATTATGGTATGGATGTAGATAAAAATACTTTGATAAATCTCTGAAGATTATTTACACACAGGTACTAATGTCACTTGGTTATTTGTTTTTTTTTTAAGGCTTAAAGAGTGAAGTGTTTGTAATGTGTGTTCTACGGTACAAAGAAATACTTATAAAACTCAAAGGTGACTGAGTGACTGACTGACTGACATAGATATCTATCAACGCACAGCCCAAACCACTGGACGGATCGGGCTGAAATTTGGCATGCAGGTAAATGTTATGACGTAGGCATCCGCTAAGAAAGGATTTTGATCAATTCCCACGGGACCGGGAACCACGCGGGTAAAACCGCGGGCGGCCGCTAGTCATTTAATATATTCATCTATCTAGCGTAGCTTGTATTTGGTGCCGCAACGCGGATCATTACTTACAGTCTGGCATTTGATTTCTGGCTAACGTGTCCATATTAAAAGATCTACATGTCAAACAGAGGCTCTCGTCGATTGCGCATTTACGAATCCTGGTCTAATTGAAGGCAAACGATTACGCAGTCGGTCTCGTACGGTTGGGTCTCATTACGTCTAGAACACACTGCCAGGCAACGGAATGTCAGAAAAGCCACAGACCGCATGAAATGGAGGACCATCGCAAGAGCAGCGGCCAAGCGCAAGACCGATCCATAATCACGACCACTCTGTCGACTCAGAAGAAGAACCTACTCTAGATATTATGTCGACTGTTCCACGCAGAGATCAGCAGATTTAAATACTTTGTCTATGTGATCTTGGGGTCCTAGGTTCGAATCCCGAATGGGGCAAAACTTGCTACTCAATTATTGCTTATGTGTGAAATCACTCACAAGCACTCGGTAAAGTTGGCGTGTGTGGTGATTCAGACATTGCCTGACTCGATGAAAGATTTCGTTGTAGCCAAGCAATATGGCATACAGCCAAAATTAATAAACCTAGTCATTCATTTTTCGTTGTACCAATAAATATATTAAGTTAATTCACTACGATGTATGTTATGTAAAATACCTACCACTAACCATCCTATATTATTAAATGCGAAAGTCTGGATGTTTGGGTGTTTAGATGTTTGGATGTTTGTTACTCAATCACGCCCAAACAGCAGAACGGATTTAGATGAAATTTGGCACACGTATAGTTTATAACCCGGAATAGGACATAGGCTATAAAATTCCTACGGGAAACGTCTCATTCCCGCTGGAATATCAATTTTGAAACTACTGAACCGATTTGAATAATTCTTTCACTGTGTGAAAGCTACACTATCCCCGGTGAACATAGGGTACTTTTGATCCTGGAAATGTGGGGGGAAGGGGGGATATTTGAAAAAAGAGATTACGCGCGGGTGAAACCGCGGGCGGAAGGCTAGTAATACAATATTGTTTTGGGCTAGATGGCGCTGTGTGAATAGTTTTCAAGGATTTATACATATCCATCCACCCAGAAACTATTATCTCAGTTGAATAAGGATAATTAGGATTTTGATGTTATATAGTAATATTCCTCGGGATAAAGGAGGATATAGGGATGAAGAAGTTAAAGAAAGGAGCGAATTAGAAAAGAAAAGTGCACGCTATACAATAACAAAACATTATACTTAGCACAAAAACAACATAAATAAGTCAACATATTTTTTTTATTTATTAAATTAACAAACATACAAATATTCGTTACTAGCAGTACAGTGTTGGAATTTGACCTTCGACTATTAGTCGTTTAAAAAACAGCTATATACCGTCCTCACAATTTGCGCGTATGCCATTGTAAACACACAAAATGTCACAATGCATAAATTACATAATATGTGGATCAAATCAAATTTAAGGGACCAGATTTATGTTCTGATGTATTGCCAATTATTATCAATGATACAGAATGACTCTTCCACCGGCTTCGGAACGCTGCCAGCTATCGAAACGAACCGGCAAGAATCTCGATAGTAAGGTAACTCTTTTCAGTGTAACGATATAACTAAATGTATTTGCTCGCATCGATCTTTACGAAGGATTATTTTGGGTCAAACGGTTGACTGTCCTATTTGGACTTGTTCTCATCGGACTTATCCTTGTGTGATTTGTTTTCGTCGGACTTATCCTTGTGGGACTTGTTCTCATCGGATTTATCCTTGTGGGACTTGTTCTCATCGGATTTATCCTTGTGAGACTTGTTCTCATCGGATTTATCCTCGTCGGACTTGTCCTCGTGAGAACCACTCTCACTAGAATTGTCCTCGTGAGAATCACTCTCACTAGACTTGTGGCCCTGAGACTGTCCTACTGGCACATTACCGACTGGGACTTGCCCCACGGGTTTTGGTCCAGCATGTACTGGTACTACTGGAAATTGTCCTAGCGGTATTTGTGCTACTGGGGGAACTTGTCCTATTGAGATTGGTCCTATCGGTACTTGTCCTATCGATACTTGTCCTAACGGTAATTGGCCAACAGGAATAGGTCCTATCGGATATTGTTCTACCGGTAAACGTCCGGGGCTTAGGCCTAAGTTTATTGCATCAATGGGTATTAGTGCTACCGCTCCAATTTGTATTGGTACTGCTACTACTGGCCCTTGTTCTACCGTGGGCAAAGTTATTACCCTATGTACCGGTCTTATAATCTTTGTTTGTGTTACGATGTTAACATTGTTGTTGTCACGGGTGTCTTCTTGGCTATATTCCTGGCTACTGCTGCTACTACTACTGCTGCTGCTACTGCTACTACTGCCACTGCCTTTATGACCGCTTTCATGGCTACTTTCTTTGCTGTCTTGCTGACTACTATTGTCTTCGTGGCTACTGCCTTCGTGGCTATGTTCGTGACTGCCCTCTGGGCCATTGGGATGGCCATGTGGGCCTGGGGGACCCTGTGGGGGTCCGGATGGGGGCCCGGCTGGGGGACCTCCTGGGGGTCCACGTGGGGGCCCGCCTGGGGGACCCCCAGGGGGTCCGTGTGGTGGCCCGGCTGGGGGACCACGTGGGGGTCCACGTGGGTGTCCATGGTGATGACCGTGTGGGTTTCCGTGTCCACCGCTATGGTCATCTACGAATAAATACAAAAATTAAAACCTGTACCTACTTTTCAATTGCTGTCCATTAGGTATTAACAGCGTATGGCAGACTTTTGACGATGTAATAATTTATGTGTATGGAAAAAAAAGATTGGTTTTGGCAATAAGTTTTGCCATCTATGAAAACCGTAAGTAGCATTTACTCTTTTTAATTTCTTTGTTTGGAAGTGATAAGTAAGAAGCATATGTGCGTAACAAAAGAATTTGTAAGCCGTAATTCGTTTACGGCGTCTAGATAGCATTAATTAGTGTTCTCTCTTATGCTACTTAATCACCAAGGCAACGTTTATTTAAATATGTGAAAATATAAGCAAAAAATATTTCAGCTTATTAATTTTTCATTAAAACAAGTCCTCCGTTATTAAAGGCTGCCCGCCCCATAAAAATATTATGTACTGACGTTAGACGTAATAGTAGCTCAATGGCCCTCCCACGTCCGATAAAATCGGTGACCGACTTTTTGTAGGTGACAAATAGAACGTACTGATAGCAATGGAGCAACAAACACGTCCTACAAAAAGTCGTTCAGAAATACCATAGAAATAAAGTCGGTCACCGATTGTCGGTCATACAAAAAGTGAGGATTCAGGCGACTGGGACCAAATAAAACTGGGACCGCGGTCCCAGTTACCTGATAACATTTTTGAATCGGTCGACTGGGACCATATACCTAATTTCCTTTAATGTACAGTTAACAGAAAAATCAAGTTATAACTCAGGATTTTATTTTATTTAGTATTACGGTCAAGTATTTTTGAAGTGAAAACTTCTGACTACACTTTTTTTATAGGGAAAAAATGTTAAACTCGCGACAGATTAGTAAGATTGATTCGCCATGCTCGTCGAAGTTATAGGCGCCCAGAAACACCAAAGAGAAGTCACACGGAATATCTAATGGCGAAGTAGAATTTCATGGAAATAAAAGCGAGTGATGCAAAACTTCTATTTGAAGTACCAGGCGCCCATAAGTACCGAAGAGTAATCACACGGAAAATTTCATCCTAAAATGGCAGCGTGGTGAATAAAATTCATGTAAAATAAAAGCGAAGTGATGCAAAACTTCTATTTGAAGTACCAGGCGCCCATAAACACCAAAAAGTAGATCGAAAATTCGTAAGACGGATGGAGAGTAGACAGGCGGTGCGGCGTTGTGTCAGTATGGATTTGTCATAAAAGTGACATTCGGTTGCTAAGTAACATTGTTATGAGGAAATGATTGTCATTGCAAATAAATATTACACCACGATATGCATTGATATACACTATCAATGACGATATGTGCATCTTCTGACTTTATTATAAATATATAATAGGAGTAATGAGTACTTACTTTATGGTGTATAAAGTTAAGAGACATTAAGACTGATTTTTATATTATTGTTTTGAGGAGATTTCTGTTGAATGTTTACTTAGAATTACTAGTTAAGTAGGCATATGAGCCAACGTGATTTTTAAAACATAATTAAGACTGTTATACTGTTTAAGTGGGTAATACAAAAACTAACTAATCTTTGCAAAAATTAACTTTGTTTTATTTGTGACACCTTTTCTGCTAACTGTACTAAATCTTGTATTTCAACAATGGATTTGTGGTTAAAATTACGGGTGGTCCCACTCGCCTGACGAAATAAACAAATTAAAACTAATCAGGCAACTGGGACCGCGGTCCCAGTTATATAGTGGTCCCAGTCGCCTGAATCCTCCAAAAAGTGTGACGTGGGCGGGCAGCCTTAGTGTGCCCGCCCACGGAAGCCCAAAGGAGACTTCATCTTTACTAATAAGTACATTTAATGTTTACAAGCCTGCAGAGAGAAAATTTTCTTGTTCTGTGCAAGCCTGTTACAATATTTTAGTGTCTTACAGTGTATACACATATACATTTATGTAGTATAATTGTACCTACCACAATATCTATTAGCTTCATCCATCCAAAAATAAACCATCTGCAATTACTATTTTGACTAAATTAAGTACAAGAAAATTTTATATCTATACTCGTACTAATATTATAACCACTCATACGTCCACTGTAACCACAGTTACAGAGACCATATACCTCAGGACAGTCCGTGTAACTACAGTTACATTTTTAAGAATTCGCGCCCGCCGATTGTTTTTTTCTTTTTCTTATCGCTGTGGATGTTTATAGTCTGTAGTGTTGCTGGTTTTTGACGCTCTATGATATGTACCACACCTTATTTCAAGTGGAACATAACTTCGGCTCATGGCTACAAAAAAAATAAATTGTCAAGTTGCTTGTTGTTTTTGTGGATCAGTGCGCGAGTGACTCCAGCTATTTTATTCGAGAAATTATGCCGTAAGTAATAAAATATTATTGTTTTGTATATCAAAATATTTATAATCTTACATATTTTCATATTTTATAACATTATGTGCGATTCCAGTCAGTTTTTAAGTAAAAATTTGGATTAAAAATAGGTCGGTGACTCTGTGTTTTTATTAGTGAATAATTGGAAGATCTAAAAAAGTTCTTATATTATATCGTAATTAAATGTTTTAATATGAAAACTTATTAATATTATAGCCTGGTTATTACCATACTTTCTTGAAATATTCCATATTTCATTCTGGATTAGACAATTTACCATACGTGAACTTCGATTTCACAGATCATGTAGCTTTAGTTTTTATTTTATTTGTAATATTTTAAGATGATTTATAATGGGATTTTGGTTCCAAATGAAAGGCCATTAAATTACCTAAAACCCAAAATTGTTTTAATATTGTAAACGTCAAAAATATCTAATAAATAAAATTATTAAATTGAAAACTAGGACAAAATTAGCATTTCTTAAAGTTCACTGTAAGATCATTAATAGAATATAATGTTAAAATCAAACATAACTATTGTAACGGAACAAATTTTGCTCCGTTCTCAGTTAGAAATGAATGGTCTTGTAGCGCCACCTAACGGATGAGTCATCAATTTTTTATCGCCGGCAGATACCCTATTCCCGATATAAATCGATTGATTGAATAGATGGCAGCAGTGTAGCGGCCAGATTTGTGAAACTTAATATAATCAAAATAGAAATCTTAAATTATTTCTTAAACATATTTATTTCGTAAACATTTGTTTAGTTGTTTTCAACATTGATCGTCACGTATCGTTTCAACGATTGGCATCGACGGTGCGTTGTCTTTGCCTCGATATAAAACAATTGTCTTGGTTTCACCTCCTGTCAGTTTTGACATTAGAGGGTTGAGCACTTCCGCTCAAGCGCCTGGTGCGCATACTTCTCTCCAGGAGAAATGGAAGGTTTCTCAGGAAACTTGGCCATGTGCGGCCTAAATCATGGAGTGATCAAGTGATGATCATCCGTAAAGTACCCTGGTAAGTTCAATTCCGAGGATTTCGAGATTTGGTTTTATGTCGACACGTGCTTACCATGGTATTGTCTTTCCAGCACGCTGATTGTACCCCTGGGTTTGGTGGGTGGAATCCTGCAATGATCCAGCAAGGAGCTGATCATGGATTTCCTAGGTAAGCCGAAAAACCAGTGGGAATATCCTGAGAGGAATTCCGAAACGCCTCGTGGTCGTGTACGATCAAGTAACTAATAAAAGTCTTTTGTTTCAGGGTTTAATCATTCATCATTTATTCATTCATCATTAATTTAATCATTCATCGTAATTATTCATTTAAATAATCATCGTTTCATCGATTGTAATCTTGTAATTGTTATTTCATTCTGAAATGAAATAATT
Organism: Mecyna flavalis; assembly: GCA_949319885.1. Lineage (NCBI taxonomy): Eukaryota > Metazoa > Arthropoda > Insecta > Lepidoptera > Crambidae > Mecyna > Mecyna flavalis. The sequence continues at coordinate 19,350,414 of OX439426.1, forward strand.
TATATTTTTATAAACGTTCCACGTTTATCATTCATCTACGTCTCCGGTCGCTGGCGACTTGGATGTATCCTGCTGGAGGATCTGGGCAGACTGAAGTAGCTGAACCCATCCCGGAATGAGGAGCGTGGTTGCTTAAACACTAAGGACAGCGTAGCTTCATGGGTCGGTAACCGAAGCCACTTCGAGGTAACATCCATGTTCTTTTAGCCGTAGACCGAGTCTCCACTCGTCTGGTTAGGATCCTTCCTGCCGGGATGTCAAGGTTGTAATTTTAGTACCTAGAGTATTGAGTAGAATCATTTGAGCATTTGATGTCTGACGAATCGATAACACGCCCTGTGTGTATTAAGAGTCCGTGTTTGAATAAGTGAGGTACGGGTTTCCTACCTCAATATAAATAAGAAAATAACTTGTATTAGTTCAAGGAAAATAAATGGCATGATAAGAAAACTTTCTTTGATTTGTCACCATAGTCCCTTTGGTGGTTCGACGGCACACCCATCACCGTCGAGCGGCTAAAGGTGACATACACCTTTTTCTCATTATTAAATTTTGTAACTAAGAAAAAAACGTTACAAATGGCGCCCATAAGGAAATTTCAGTAATTAAGAACTGAAATTGTGACGGATCTTGCTCAAATGATTTTAAAATCAATTTTAAATTAAATATTTTATTTGTAGGGGTACAATTATATTTTATTACATATTTATATTTATACTACAGTAACAGCGTGCAGTGGTTACAATTTTGTGTAAAAATTAAATAAACTTATTTAAGTTTCCTGTATAAGTTAGGTTATGTTTTTATAAAAAACAGATCAAATCTCTGGAGGAGTTTGTCTGGAAATGCCTACTTATTAATTTATAGCACTTGTTTTGTTTATTTGGTAACAGGTTACCAAATATTTATTTTGGAAAACACTGTGTTTTATATTAAGTATCTTTTGTTGTGTACTAAGGTTTAAGGTTATACCTTTAGTTAGGTTATTCATAAGCTTATTCATACAAGCAGGCAGTAAGCATTTATAAATAGGAATAATATTTCCTTGTTTTAAGAAAGTGAATATCAACAAGTATTGTTGTTGTTGCAGTACATTTGCATATTTAATACAGTGCCATTGTACATAGGAAGCATACATAATAAGAATATTGGTTTCCTATGTTACAATCATTGATATTTTGAATTGTATGTTTACAAAAGGTCATAAATAGTGTTGTGTGTAATAAAAATAATACAAAGATATTACATAATATTTTAAGTGATAAAACAATATTGCCTAACAAAAGTTTTAAATAAGTAATTATAAACTGTTAGTTTATAAATTGAAAATACAATTTTGTGATCGGAGGTCAAATGCTTAAATCAAAATACTTAGTTTTTTTTTTCAAATATTTATTGCATAAATAACACAGTTTACTATCACTCCTTGCTCCGGGATGAGTTGATTTATAGGGTGACCACACATTCAGAAATACCGGAGACTACAGCTTACAAGGTAAGGTAAGTGACACCGTTATCACCTTGTTTGGTTCAAGCATGGTTATGGTACGTAGTGGTCAAGGAAGTAGTTTCTTTCTGGAAGGAGTTAAGTGGACTGTTGTTGGAGGAGTTTGCTCCTGTAGATTTTGATTATCGTTTGTTAGGCGGGAAATTTGTTCAAACACACAACACAAATAAGAACCGAAACAATTTCACTTTGCAGTTATGTTCTTAGGCACGGAATTTCGGAAACCGTAATTACCGAAATTAGGTTCAATTCACGGGATCAGAGTTTCGTAGCGTTTTAACAAGGCACGTCGTTTTCTTTCCATTTTATGGAGGATTTTCTTTTATTGTTGTGTCGTAGTCCGTTTATGACGCGTAGGAAGACGGATCACCTCTCCTACGATGACGAGACACACAATTATGTGCTAGCGTTTAGCGTTGTATTAGACTTAGGTCTTAAGTATAACTTAGGTTACAATTAGGTTTAGCCTATAGTTTATGTTTAGTAACATGATTGTTAGAAAATCCTGTACAGGTAATAAGATTTTTAGAAATAGGTAGCTACCTTGTTAGTTATAAATCTTTAGTTCACATATTGTGATAGGTTTATTTTGCTCTGGCCAAGCAAAAGTTGATAGAGAGAAATATCTCTCTTATTTAGGCATTCGCCGGTTTGTGCTGTACATCGAGCGGATAGTAACTCGCTAAATAAGCCATATAACTGTATAGCACGTTTTCCCCGCTGAACGACGTCATGAGAAAACATTTCTCCGCTGAACGATCGTCATGGGAAAGGATTTCTCCGCTGAACGTTCGTCATGGGAAAAGATTTCCCCGCTGAACGACGTCATGAGAAAAGACTTCCCCTCTGAACAACGTCATGGGATAAGATTTCCCCGCTGAACGATTGACATGGGAAAAGAAACTAATATGAGTTCCACTGGTATACAGGAGGAATCTCAAGAGGTAGTGCGAGTTCCACTGGTTCACAGGAGGAATCTCAAATGGGTCTGTATGAATGGGGTGGTTTGAAGCTATAAGCTTGATACTACAGTGGTATGGAAGGTGATTATGAAAGGTCAAGTACTGCAGTTTGAATGATGATGCATGCAAGAGTGGGGTTTTAAGTCTGGAATGTTGGAAGTTAAGTTGGTTCGGATTTCCTGACAGTTGGATTTTATTGGAATGATGAGGCTGTTTTTTTTTAGTAAACAGTTAATTTGTTTTAGTTTCCTTTTAAGGTTTTATTTTAGAACTTCGTCTTTATGGTGGACAAGTTTTTTTTTATATATGTTATTTTTTTTTAAGTAGTTTCCTTCATCAACAATAATAGTGTTGTCCTAGCGATAGTTTAAACACCGGGGCGGTGTTTTTCGCGGGAAGGGGGGAATTGTAACGGAACAAATTTTGCTCCGTTCTCAGTTAGAAATGAATGGTCTTGTAGCGCCACCTAACGGATGAGTCATCAATTTTTTATCGCCGGCAGATACCCTATTCCCGATATAAATCGATTGATTGAATAGATGGCAGCAGTGTAGCGGCCAGATTTGTGAAACTTATTATAATTAAATTAGAAATTTTAAACTATTTCCTTATTTAAACATATTTATTTCGTAAACATTTGTTTAGTTGTTTTCAACATTGATCGTCACGTATCGTTTCAACGATTGGCATCGACGGTGCGTTGTCTTTGCCTCGATATAAAACAATTGTCTTGGTTTCACCTCCTGTCAGTTTTGACATTAGAGGGTTGAGCACTTCCGCTCAAGCGCCTGGTGCGCATACTTCTCTCCAGGAGAAATGGAAGGTTTCTCAGGAAACTTGGCCATGTGCGGCCTAAATCATGGAGTGATCAAGTGATGATCATCCGTAAAGTACCCTGGTAAGTTCAATTCCGAGGATTTCGAGATTTGGTTTTATGTCGACACGTGCTTACCATGGTATTGTCTTTCCAGCACGCTGATTGTACCCCTGGGTTTGGTGGGTGGAATCCTGCAATGATCCAGCAAGGAGCTGATCATGGATTTCCTAGGTAAGCCGAAAAACCAGTGGGAATATCCTGAGAGGAATTCCGAAACGCCTCGTGGTCGTGTACGATCAAGTAACTAATAAAAGTCTTTTGTTTCAGGGTTTAATCATTCATCATTTATTCATTCATCATTAATTTAATCATTCATCGTAATTATTCATTTAAATAATCATCGTTTCATCGATTGTAATCTTGTAATTGTTATTTCATTCTGAAATGAAATAATTTATATTTTTATAAACGTTCCACGTTTATCATTCATCTACGTCTCCGGTCGCTGGCGACTTGGATGTATCCTGCTGGAGGATCTGGGCAGACTGAAGTAGCTGAACCCATCCCGGAATGAGGAGCGTGGTTGCTTAAACACTAAGGACAGCGTAGCTTCATGGGTCGGTAACCGAAGCCACTTCGAGGTAACATCCATGTTCTTTTAGCCGTAGACCGAGTCTCCACTCGTCTGGTTAGGATCCTTCCTGCCGGGATGTCAAGGTTGTAATTTTAGTACCTAGAGTATTGAGTAGAATCATTTGAGCATTTGATGTCTGACGAATCGATAACACGCCCTGTGTGTATTAAGAGTCCGTGTTTGAATAAGTGAGGTACGGGTTTCCTACCTCAATATAAATAAGAAAATAACTTGTATTAGTTCAAGGAAAATAAATGGCATGATAAGAAAACTTTCTTTGATTTGTCACCATAGTCCCTTTGGTGGTTCGACGGCACACCCATCACCGTCGAGCGGCTAAAGGTGACATACACCTTTTTCTCATTATTAAATTTTGTAACTAAGAAAAAAACGTTACAAATGGCGCCCATAAGGAAATTTCAGTAATTAAGAACTGAAATTGTGACGGATCTTGCTCAAATGATTTTAAAATCAATTTTAAATTAAATATTTTATTTGTAGGGGTACAATTATATTTTATTACATATTTATATTTATACTACAGTAACAGCGTGCAGTGGTTACAATTTTGTGTAAAAATTAAATAAACTTATTTAAGTTTCCTGTATAAGTTAGGTTATGTTTTTATAAAAAACAGATCAAATCTCTGGAGGAGTTTGTCTGGAAATGCCTACTTATTAATTTATAGCACTTGTTTTGTTTATTTGGTAACAGGTTACCAAATATTTATTTTGGAAAACACTGTGTTTTATATTAAGTATCTTTTGTTGTGTACTAAGGTTTAAGGTTATACCTTTAGTTAGGTTATTCATAAGCTTATTCATACAAGCAGGCAGTAAGCATTTATAAATAGGAATAATATTTCCTTGTTTTAAGAAAGTGAATATCAACAAGTATTGTTGTTGTTGCAGTACATTTGCATATTTAATACAGTGCCATTGTACATAGGAAGCATACATAATAAGAATATTGGTTTCCTATGTTACAATCATTGATATTTTGAATTGTATGTTTACAAAAGGTCATAAATAGTGTTGTGTGTAATAAAAATAATACAAAGATATTACATAATATTTTAAGTGATAAAACAATATTGCCTAACAAAAGTTTTAAATAAGTAATTATAAACTGTTAGTTTATAAATTGAAAATACAATTTTGTGATCGGAGGTCAAATGCTTAAATCAAAATACTTAGTTTTTTTTTTCAAATATTTATTGCATAAATAACACAGTTTACTATCACTCCTTGCTCCGGGATGAGTTGATTTATAGGGTGACCACACATTCAGAAATACCGGAGACTACAGCTTACAAGGTAAGGTAAGTGACACCGTTATCACCTTGTTTGGTTCAAGCATGGTTATGGTACGTAGTGGTCAAGGAAGTAGTTTCTTTCTGGAAGGAGTTAAGTGGACTGTTGTTGGAGGAGTTTGCTCCTGTAGATTTTGATTATCGTTTGTTAGGCGGGAAATTTGTTCAAACACACAACACAAATAAGAACCGAAACAATTTCACTTTGCAGTTATGTTCTTAGGCACGGAATTTCGGAAACCGTAATTACCGAAATTAGGTTCAATTCACGGGATCAGAGTTTCGTAGCGTTTTAACAAGGCACGTCGTTTTCTTTCCATTTTATGGAGGATTTTCTTTTATTGTTGTGTCGTAGTCCGTTTATGACGCGTAGGAAGACGGATCACCTCTCCTACGATGACGAGACACACAATTATGTGCTAGCGTTTAGCGTTGTATTAGACTTAGGTCTTAAGTATAACTTAGGTTACAATTAGGTTTAGCCTATAGTTTATGTTTAGTAACATGATTGTTAGAAAATCCTGTACAGGTAATAAGATTTTTAGAAATAGGTAGCTACCTTGTTAGTTATAAATCTTTAGTTCACATATTGTGATAGGTTTATTTTGCTCTGGCCAAGCAAAAGTTGATAGAGAGAAATATCTCTCTTATTTAGGCATTCGCCGGTTTGTGCTGTACATCGAGCGGATAGTAACTCGCTAAATAAGCCATATAACTGTATAGCACGTTTTCCCCGCTGAACGACGTCATGAGAAAACATTTCTCCGCTGAACGATCGTCATGGGAAAGGATTTCTCCGCTGAACGTTCGTCATGGGAAAAGATTTCCCCGCTGAACGACGTCATGAGAAAAGACTTCCCCTCTGAACAACGTCATGGGATAAGATTTCCCCGCTGAACGATTGACATGGGAAAAGAAACTAATATGAGTTCCACTGGTATACAGGAGGAATCTCAAGAGGTAGTGCGAGTTCCACTGGTTCACAGGAGGAATCTCAAATGGGTCTGTATGAATGGGGTGGTTTGAAGCTATAAGCTTGATACTACAGTGGTATGGAAGGTGATTATGAAAGGTCAAGTACTGCAGTTTGAATGATGATGCATGCAAGAGTGGGGTTTTAAGTCTGGAATGTTGGAAGTTAAGTTGGTTCGGATTTCCTGACAGTTGGATTTTATTGGAATGATGAGGCTGTTTTTTTTTAGTAAACAGTTAATTTGTTTTAGTTTCCTTTTAAGGTTTTATTTTAGAACTTCGTCTTTATGGTGGACAAGTTTTTTTTTATATATGTTATTTTTTTTTAAGTAGTTTCCTTCATCAACAATAATAGTGTTGTCCTAGCGATAGTTTAAACACCGGGGCGGTGTTTTTCGCGGGAAGGGGGGAATTGTAACGGAACAAATTTTGCTCCGTTCTCAGTTAGAAATGAATGGTCTTGTAGCGCCACCTAACGGATGAGTCATCAATTTTTTATCGCCGGCAGATACCCTATTCCCGATATAAATCGATTGATTGAATAGATGGCAGCAGTGTAGCGGCCAGATTTGTGAAACTTATTATAATTAAATTAGAAATTTTAAACTATTTCCTTATTTAAACATATTTATTTCGTAAACATTTGTTTAGTTGTTTTCAACATTGATCGTCACGTATCGTTTCAACGATTGGCATCGACGGTGCGTTGTCTTTGCCTCGATATAAAACAATTGTCTTGGTTTCACCTCCTGTCAGTTTTGACATTAGAGGGTTGAGCACTTCCGCTCAAGCGCCTGGTGCGCATACTTCTCTCCAGGAGAAATGGAAGGTTTCTCAGGAAACTTGGCCATGTGCGGCCTAAATCATGGAGTGATCAAGTGATGATCATCCGTAAAGTACCCTGGTAAGTTCAATTCCGAGGATTTCGAGATTTGGTTTTATGTCGACACGTGCTTACCATGGTATTGTCTTTCCAGCACGCTGATTGTACCCCTGGGTTTGGTGGGTGGAATCCTGCAATGATCCAGCAAGGAGCTGATCATGGATTTCCTAGGTAAGCCGAAAAACCAGTGGGAATATCCTGAGAGGAATTCCGAAACGCCTCGTGGTCGTGTACGATCAAGTAACTAATAAAAGTCTTTTGTTTCAGGGTTTAATCATTCATCATTTATTCATTCATCATTAATTTAATCATTCATCGTAATTATTCATTTAAATAATCATCGTTTCATCGATTGTAATCTTGTAATTGTTATTTCATTCTGAAATGAAATAATTTATATTTTTATAAACGTTCCACGTTTATCATTCATCTACGTCTCCGGTCGCTGGCGACTTGGATGTATCCTGCTGGAGGATCTGGGCAGACTGAAGTAGCTGAACCCATCCCGGAATGAGGAGCGTGGTTGCTTAAACACTAAGGACAGCGTAGCTTCATGGGTCGGTAACCGAAGCCACTTCGAGGTAACATCCATGTTCTTTTAGCCGTAGACCGAGTCTCCACTCGTCTGGTTAGGATCCTTCCTGCCGGGATGTCAAGGTTGTAATTTTAGTACCTAGAGTATTGAGTAGAATCATTTGAGCATTTGATGTCTGACGAATCGATAACACGCCCTGTGTGTATTAAGAGTCCGTGTTTGAATAAGTGAGGTACGGGTTTCCTACCTCAATATAAATAAGAAAATAACTTGTATTAGTTCAAGGAAAATAAATGGCATGATAAGAAAACTTTCTTTGATTTGTCACCATAGTCCCTTTGGTGGTTCGACGGCACACCCATCACCGTCGAGCGGCTAAAGGTGACATACACCTTTTTCTCATTATTAAATTTTGTAACTAAGAAAAAAACGTTACACTATTGCCTAAAAATCGTCAACTAATAAGCCTTTCATTAGTATTTTTCATTTTGCGATATTTGAGTTATTTACTGAGTAATAAGCATTTATTTAGCATACGTCTCCTATCGATTTTATTTTGCGCGTATCACGTGACCCGCGGACTGTCCTGACAACCTTGCGAAACGCGCGCGGACGTTTGAGTGGATAAAGAATATGAAAGATTTGATTGTCTGTTTGTTTGTTTGTATTGAATAGGCTCCGACACAACCGAAACGATTTGAATAATTCTTTCACTGTTGGATAGCTACACTATCCCCAGATCATATAGGGTACTTTTGAATCCGAAAAATGAGGGGGGGGGGGGAGGGAGGATATTTGAAAAAAGAAATTACGCGCACGTGAAACCGCGGAGGCGACCGCAAGTGTGGAATATATGGCTAGCATCCGCTACTGTTGTACACAACATGTAAAAAAAAATGAAATTCCATAACCTCGATGGTCTAACTAATGGATTAGGTACCGGACCGAGATCTCAGATTCTTGGGTGAATTCAAAATCAAAAATCAAAATCAAAATATTCTTTATTCATCAAGGAATTCATCAAATACTTGTATCAAGTATTTATGAATCGTCAATTACAGAGTGACTCTACCACCGGATTCGGAACGCCGTCATCTGCCGAGAAGAACCGGCAGGAAACTTGACAGTTACTCAATTACGGGTCGAGCTATCTTCTTGTAGGTTTTTTCGTGCTCAGACCGGGTTTGTGATCACCAATTCGCATTTGGCAAGTGTGGCGATTAAGCCAGTACCCATTATTGTAACGATAATTTGATTTTAACCTGAGGCCTACAGTGGGACATTATAATAGGCTAATACTTGAAAAAAGTCTTACCAGATTTGTCGTCAGCTTGCGCAAAAGCCCCTAGGGCCACAACGGCCAAACCTAAGACGACAAACTTTTTCATGATGACTGGTTTCTGTCAACTGACTTTCCAGACCCAACTAATGCCTTATATACTCGTATGTTCTTATTTTCATAGATAACACATAAACTTACCAAAAATACGGTATTTACTAATTCGATTCGTGATATCTCTGTTCTGATAATTTATTCTTTCTTAATGGGCACCACTGCATTGGATTCGTTTAGGACAGCTAAAAATAGTATTGTTGCTGCATAATAGAAGACCTAGGAGGTACAGTTTTATTAAATGTAGACGTAGAATTAAAATGTTCTCAGTCTTTTACTTTTGCTATATCATCATCATCATCTCAGCGTATTCCCGATTGCATCCAGTATGGAGCTCAGGGTCCGCTTCGACTATGATCCTAGATTTGACAAGCCTGGTTATTACAATGGAGCGATTGCCATCTGACCTCCGTAACCCTAACAAGGGCAACCAGACCTAACTTGGAACATAATCGGGACCAACGGTTTAAAGTGCCTTCCAAAGCACGGAATCATAATTCTTTTCAGACATTCAGGTGATTCAAGCCTGCAATGTCCTAACCAAACTGGAAACAATCATACAAAGTGATGTTTCCCGCAGGATTCGAACCCACGACCTCCGGGTGTTAGAGCCCAGCGCTCTAAACACTGTACCACAGAGGCAGTCATTACTTTTGCTATATAACAAGAGAAAATCGTAGGAACAATCAGAGCCCCAGTCAAGCCCCTAGGACTATCGTAGAAAAGTCTTCAGAAACAAGAGAAATACTCAGTCTATTGTGGCGATTAGTTAATTTAAGGAAATCTAATTTAATTTAATTTAAGGATTTGGATATTTGCTTTATATGATACATGAAAGAACAAACGAGCATGTGTGACACTTGAAGGTAAGTGATCACTACCCCATAGACACCTGCGATTGGGTCTAAGGTGCGTTGCCCGCCTTTAAGGGCACTTAGAAAGACGGTAAGAAAGCTCATGGGGAATCAAATCGAATCAATTAATTGATTTAATTGATAACATAAATGAATAATCTAATTCTATTGCATAATTTGTGGTTCATGTTGTCACAAAATGAGTGAGGTGAGGTTGTAGACAAGGAGAAGGAGGATTGTACAAACAATCAAATCTTTCCTCTTTATATTATTAAGTATAGATTTACAAATGGTGCTCCGTTTGAGTGAGAATGATCGAATATACGAATTTTATGCGACGGTGTGACGTCTAAACATTTGTTGGTCTTATACAGTCTAACCAAACAAATAAGAGGTATTCTTCTTATTTAGTAGGGTTTACTTTTTGTTATAAAAGTATAACTTTAATATTATTGAAAACGTAGTGTAGGACGCCCTCAGGCCAGGTGGAGCGATGATCTGCGCAAGATGGCTGGCAGGAGCTGGATGCGAGTGGCCGAGGATCGATCAGCGTGGCGAGCATTTGGAGAGGCCTGTGTCCAGCAGTGGACTGTTACGGGCTAATGATGATGATGATTAAGTTTAATATTATTAAAGTTTTATTACATATGAAGGTTATTGGTTTAACATTGGATCAGTTATAGGCTAATTATACAACTAAAAACGTCAGTAATGTTTGCTTGAAGATGTAAACAACATGATAAACCTCTGTAATTTCAATTAATTAAGGTAAAAATTTAGCATATAGGTATCTAATACTTACTAATTGTGGATTTGTTCTGTTTAATTCGGATATACCAGACATGTTTAGTCAATTATTTTTGTGACTTTAACATTAAATTAAGTAAACAAGTTAGTGAATTTTTTTTTTAATTACACCCAGAAATATTTTCCTAAAAATACTATGTGCAAGATTTCTTAATTAAATTTTTTTGTATAAGATAAATAAACATACACACATAAAGAACAGTAGTAACTGTTTGTATAAAAATGAAAAAATATGGATATGAAAAATAACTGAGGAACATAGTGCCCTTGAGCATTCCAGCGCATTAAATCAATCGTAAAAATGCCCATCTGTAGTTGAAACTCGACTAGAAAAACAGTGATTATACCGAGCGTAAATTAGGGTTAGGTCGCCTCCTTTTGTTTTGCATGTTTTGCCACCATTCTTGTTGTTCTTGCCGCCGTTGCTGCTGTCGTTGCATCTGCTCCTGTTGTCGTTGCTTCTGCTCCTCCTGCCTTTGTCTCTGCTGCTCCTGCCTTTCTAGCGGGAATTAGAATTAGGTCGCCTCCTTTTGTTTTGCATGTTTTGCCACCATTCTTGTTGTTCCTGCGGCCGTTGCTGCTGTCGTTGCATCTGCTCCTGTTGTCGTTGCTTCTGCTCCTCCTGCCTTTGTCTCTGCTGCTCCTGCCTTTCTATTGTGAATTAGGGTTAGGTCGCCTCCTTTTGTTTTGCATGTTTTGCCACCATTCTTGTTATTCCTGCTGCCGTTGCTGCTGTCGTTGCATATGCTCCTGTTGTCGTTGCAATTGCTCTTCCTGCCTTTGTCTCGTCCGCTCCTGCTGTCGTTGCATCTGCTCCTCCTGTCTTTGTTTCATTTGCTCCTGCCAATCCTGCTTTCTCGCGGCCTTTTCCATTCGGCGGTCTACTACCAACCCAGTAATGGCTTGTACATCCATGTCGTGAATAAGATTTTCGATATTCACGTTTTCCTTCCCTTCCGACTCGCTCGTTGAAGAATAGTCTGTATCACCTAAATTAGAAAAGTTAAAAGTTAAAATACTAATACAAAAAAAATATTTCAAGAGAAGACTTACTACCTTAATCATGTAACCACATTCTATGTATAATTTACACGAAAAAGTATATAAGTAATGTTTATCCGTTGTCTAGCACCCATAGCACAAGCAAAGCTTAGTTTGGGGCTAGATGGCGTTGTGTGAATAATGTCCAGAGATATATATATTTATACATTTAGCAAAATAATCTGTAAATGTGTATAGTAAGAAGTGAGTACTTACGATCATTTTCTTTTTCAATTCCTTCTGCTTTATCGGCGCTACTTTCTTCGTCGTTGTCTTCACGTGTGCCTTCTATTTTATTATTTTTCTTGTCTGATTTAACTTCACTGTCATCAGCCCTACTATCTGGCGGGAGTGGTTCATTCTTTGCGGTATCATTTGAGGGAGGGTCGGTCACTGTCGTATTATTGGGAGTGTTTTCATGCTTTGTTGCTTCCTCTTCGGTGGTAGTGTTCGAGGCTCCAGTCACGATTGTCAAAACGGAGGCCATTATGGCCAGTAAAATTAAAAAAACACCTAGTTTACCACTCATATTTGCTAATCTGGGCTGACTGAGGCTCAATTTATAATTGTTATGTTTTTATATTTCAGAAGGTTGCAGAGATAAGGACCAATTCTTAATAATCAACTCGCAGTTATTCACCTTACTTTTAATTGAGTAGGCAAACGTCACTGGAGCAATTAACATTATATTATTATGTGACTAACCTAATTGTTTACGGTTTTGTCTGAGTCTGAGTTAACAAAAATCAGTTTTAAAATTACCTATTATCATTATTGTACATGTATTCTAAATCCGACGCAAAGAACATTTTTCCAACTAAAATGCTAATTATTACTTCTTATGGTTCCTACTCGATATCAGTTCTGGTAATAGAACCTATTGTCTGTAATTATTAACATTTTTAATTTTGTTTCGATGCTAATAGCTGTAAGTTTATGTTCGAAAATAAATAAAAGATGATTCTTTTCAAAGGATATTTTATTCATTATACGGATTGCAAGATAATGACTGCGTTCTCCCTTGCTGAATGTTTTTAATTAGGTATATAATTAGTTTTTATTCTCCACGACGTCAGAGTAAGATGTTAATTGAGCTTGATATACAACCTTTTATTTTCTTAGTATTGTTTGATCTCTGATTTCGTCAGTTAGCATCCGGTACTTAGCTTACTTGCTATAAAAAATATTTTACGGCCTGATAGATAGATAAGCTCAAGTACGGTCAACAGCACATCACGGTAAACACTTGCAGTTCGATAATAGCACCTTTGCCCCCGACATAAGAGCGGTAGAAAGTCCAAAGTGTTACGTCTGACGTGCTTTTGACTGTACATTTGAAAACCTGCATCGCGCAATGTTTGTTCCTCAATCACGTCTATACGGCTGAACGGATTTAGATGAAATTTGGCACACGTATAGTTTATAACCCGGATTAGGACATAGGCTATAAAATTCCCACGGGAAACGTCTCATTCCCGCGGGAATAGCAATTTTGAAACTACTAAACCGATTTGAATAATTCTTTCACTGTTGCAAAGCTACACTATCCCCGGTGAACATAGGGTACTTTTGATCCCGGAAAAGGGGGGGAAGGGGGGATATTTGAAAAAAGAGATTACGCGCGGGTGAAACCGCGGGCGGAAGGCTAGTAGTATATAAATACATTTATAAATAGAGAAGTGAAACAGGTCGTATTTTTTGTAAAAATGCTTATATAATTTTTAATACATATGACTATGTACAAAATTATGGCAAAACAATTAACTATTTAAGGTATATCACATTGAGCTCTTGGAATCCATTGTTCTTAACATTGTCACTTTTTGGTAGAGTTGGTTTAACGTCTGAAACAAGAGAAATGTTGTTATAATCTATATACATAAAAGCGAATTACCATTCACTGATTAATCACAAAACCTCAGAAACGTTCAAGTTTGTGAACTTTGGCAGGTAGGGTCCTTATAGGGTGTAGACGTCTGCTAAGAATAGATTTTACTCAACTCCACCCCTAAGGGGGTGAAACAGTGGTTGGAAGTTTGTATAAAAGTCGAATAACTGCATTTTATAACGTGAGTCCTGCAAGTTATAGAAAAAATAATTCGTACAGATTACGAATTCCTGAGGCCAGATAGAGAATTATATGTGCAACATCTTGTCCTTAGCAAACCCTATAGGGAACAAACATGGTTGAATGTAGACATATGTGTAATGTTCTTACCCGTAACCCTTATGTCCGTAGCCACCGTGGCCGCCTCCGCCATGACCACCGCCGCCGTATCCACCGCCGCCTCCTCCTAATCCACCGCCGCCTCCTCCTAATCCACCGCCATGGCCGCCACCGCCGCCTAATCCACCGCCGTGGCCGCCACCGCCACCTAATCCACCGCCGTGGCCGCCACCGCCGCCTAATCCATCGCCGTGGCCGCCACCGCCGCCTAATCCACCGCCGTGGCCACCACCGCCGCCTAATCCACCGCCATGGCCGCCACCGTCGCCTAATCCACCACCGCCGCCTAATCCACCGCCATGGCCGCCACCGCCGCCTAATCCACCGCCGTGGCCGCCACCGCCGCCTAATCCACCACCGTGGCCACCACCGCCGCCTCCGCCACCGCCGCCGAATCCGCCGCCGCCTCCGAATCCACCGCCACCCCCGCCTCCGTGGCCGCCGCCACCGCCTAATCCACCTCCTCCATTAGAACCTCCGCCGTAACCTGAATTTCAGACAAAATTGTTTCATAAGTAAACAGTTTAGTTCGTCTCTAACGTAAATTTACAGGCACTGATTGGATTGGAACAGAACACCAGAAGTTTCTGTTCCAATCCAGTGAATTCCAGAGGAATGAAGATCGTTTGATAAAAAAGTGTAATAGATGTAACCAGGATTTGACCAGTGATGGAGGTTGGATTTTAATTTTACTTTTGGATTTAACTTTTGCAGAAGTTGGATATTATTATTATATTATTAGAATATAATGATGACCATCACCGCATTTGGCAAGCGTGGTGATGACGTCATTAGCCATCACTGTGAACATAGCTTGACCTTAAGGTCAATGTCCTACTGCATCATCAATGATGGTTTTATATTAATCACATTATATAATAAGGTATTTGTCATTGTTTACCTGGTGCTGCGTATGCGCAGGCGATGAGCCCTAAGGCCAAAACGGGTACCGCCAGCCGCGCCATCTTGACCACTGTGCCGGAATCTCGGCTCAACCACCTTATATACATCTAGCTTATGTCATAACGTTTATAAGCGAACTAATATTTGCCAGCTACTAATGTTTTTGTTGCACCTTTTTTGCCATTTCGACTTGGGTTCCTGCCTCTATTATCCTTAAGCATCGAGGTTGTTTTGGGAACCGGTCCATCTGTATGACGGGTGTCTTTCAGATCGTATCGTCGATGTTTCTATGAAATGGCTCACGCTTATTTAATTGCGTGTCTACATGTGATTGACCTTGTGATGTAGGGGTCGCGGTAGAATACAACCAGGAAAAATATTCACGTGATGATCAATTTTGTTTTGGTGCTAACTTTGGCGCGCTGTGGGCTTGCCGAAATAAAAAAAGGAGTGGATCAGTATTCAGTAGCCGTAAGGCAATAACATTCGCTTGATGCTGTGTTTAGAAGTTTTGTATTAGCATGTGTAACAAAGAGAAATGATTAATCTATTAACATTGATAGTGTATTTATCTATTAATGTCTCACTGAGCAAAGACTTTATAGCAAAGGCTTACTTTCTATCATTGTAATCAGTGATTGATACAATGATAGGCAATAGCTTTACCGCTAAGTGCAGTGGTGGTCACAAACACGAGTAGTGTTTGAAAAAAAATCCGACACATATTTCGCTTGACCGGATTAAACAAAGTACTTGAGATACCTTACCTCGATATTAGGGCTAGCTTTTAAACCTAGTGGTAAGTTCTAGTGACCAATTGTTAGCAAGTATTGCTTAGATTTAAGGATCAAGAAATGATGAATCAGCCATGTGCGGAGATCGATCCCGCAACCTCTGATGTGATAGCTGACGCTCTTGAACATATTACATCATATCGTTGTTCATCATCATCATCATCCCAGCGTATTCCCGATTGCATCCAGTATGGAGCTCAGGGTCCGCTTTGACTATGATCCTAGATTTGACAAGCCTGGTTATTACAATGGAGCGATTGCCATCTGACCTCCGTAACCCTTACAAGGGAAACCAGACCTACTTGGAACATAGTCGGGACCAACGGCTTAACGTGCCTTCCGAAGCACGGTATCATCATTCTTTTCAGACATTCAGGTGATTCAAGCCTGCAATGTCCTAACCAAACTGGAAACATTCACACAAAGTGAAGCTCCCCGCGGGATTCGAACCCACGACCTCCGGGTATTAGAGCCCAACGCTCTAACCACTGTACCACGGAGGCAGTTATTAGAATATCGTTGTTCAATTAGAATTATATCTCAGGTTAATTCCCCAACGCATAGTCTGGCGGTCACAGTATCTTTTCTAGAAGAAGTATCTATTGATAAATCTGCACAGCAAACAATTATATGAATTCATTTTAATAATCTAAGGCTTCCCTCACACCCGGCCACATCCCAAAGATATTACCGAAAACCTGAAGCTAAAATCTTGTAGCGTGTGGTGCCTCCGGCGTCAACCGTGTGCGACGAGTCAATATACCTACGATGACCGATTTGGAGTATTGTATGGTGTATTTGGTTCGATTCCCGCAAGATATTTGTGTTGACGTAATACACGAACATTATTGTGCAGGACCATTTTTTTATATTTGGACTAAGCCAGCACTTGACCACAAAGTTGCCTGATGTTAAACAAATATGCGCTCTACGATGGAGCGCGCTTGCTTAGGAAAAGCTCGTTAATTCTGGCTTTGATGTTTGTACTGGTCAAAAAAAAGTATACGCAATGTTTATCCGTTGTTTGGTAACTATAGTATACTAGCCTTCCGCCCGCGGTTTCACGCGCGCGTAATCTCTTTTTTCAAATATCCACCCTTCCCCCCACATTTCCAGGATCAAAAGTACCCTATATTCACCGGGGATAGTGTAGTTTTCCAACAGTGAAAGAATTATTTAAATCGGTTCAGTAGTTTCAAAACTGATATTCCCGCGGGAATGAGACGTTTCACGTAGGAATTTTATAGCCTATGTCCTATTCCGGGCTATAAACTATACGTGTGCCAAATTTCATCTAAATCCGTTCAGCCGTTTAGGCGTGATTGAGGAACAAACATCCAAACATCCAAACATCTAAACATCCAACCATCCAAACATCCAGACTTTCGCATTTATAATATTAGTAGGAAGTAGGATAGGATTGTTTTTTTGCTAAAGCTATGCTAGTCCCACTAGGTAGGTTGAAGACAATGTATGATAACTACACGAAATAAATTGAGGTTCTGGCTGGTGGGCCGTATGCGGCGACCCTTAGTCTATTTAACACTTGTGCGAAGGAGCTATGTACATGCATACATAATGCAGAACATGCAAATTATTATTGAATGTTCAGAATTTCGTGTTATCGTGCGAGTCCTAATTGATAGATACTAGAAACTGTATTATAAACGGATCTGTACATCTCAAGTTCATGGAACAATTCACATAATAATTGACATTTATCCATTTACATTTAAAATGATGGTATAGTGGTTTAAGTACCGGGCCGTGATGTCGGGGTCCTGGGTTCAATTTCTAGTTCAGGATTTTGTGTCTTACTTTCGAACGGTTTGTGACCACCGATCCGCAACCGAAACATTTTAAGGTTAAGACGGGCTAGGTTTTACATCACGTGCCGTGTATAGCGCATGGCGGCCCAAGAGAAGCCATACTGCTATGTAGTTGTATCGTGGTGAGAGAACTGGGGCCAACGGGCCTGCCGTGCGTGACGGTGACAAAAGTGGCTGGGCGGTTTCTGTGATAAGTAATATCACCAAGACGCATGTGGGGCGAAGGCAGTGTAAGTGCACTTAAAAAAGGTTTTTTTTTTGTTCTCCTGTGTTCCTCTGACATGGTCAGAGATAGTTCTTTGCTATTATTTATTTACTATTTTAGAAAATCAACATTTATATACAGTAATTCTTGCTCGCGCTAGAGCTTCGTCTTATAAACTAATTTTTTTTTTTATATTATTATATACCCTTTTTTATAACTTATTTACATATAGAATATTTATATTCTCTTCAATCAATCTATTCTTACAAATCCTCTTACAGAACCTTTTACACTATAAATATTTATATACATTTTTTTTTTGACAATTTGCTTTCTGTTTTAAAGCTTCAAAATTTACTGAAAACCAGATTTAGTATCCTAGAAAAATTACGCAGGTACATAAATTCTTAAAAAAAAAAAAAAAGGTTTGAAGATCAGAGGATCCTATGATGTGGTAGCACATTAAGTCATGCTTCCTGGTTAAGTGGTGTCCATTTGGTGTAATGGTCGAGAAGTCGGCTATCACACCAGAGGTCGCGGGTTCGATCCACTGTACAAACATTTGTGCGCATGAACATGTCTGTTTGTATCGGTCTAGGTATTTCTATCTTTACAAAAAAAAGTATATAAGTAGGTATGTTTATCCGTTGTCTGGCACCTATAGCAAAAGCCAATGCTTAGTTTGGGGCAAGATGGCGCTGTGTGAATAATGTAAATTATTTATTTAACTATCCGTCAATGGAATGCCCCTTGCCCCCAAACCATCATCACGTGAGCTGCGTGCCTGCAGAAATAAAAAAAGACCTAAGTACACGTGGGTTTAACATACTTCTTCTTCTTAGCGAGTCGATGGCTAAATTTTACCAGAACAGTACCTACTCCGCCACCCGAACAGCATTACTGTTAGCGCGCAGCAAGTCTTCCTGAACACATGTGTCAGGGCACGCAGGACAAGAAAGCAGACATACTGACGAATAGTGAGTGAGTAGTATAGGGGAAGCCCTGGCACCGCACAATAATTAACAACTTATCATAATATTTTTTTCTTTAAAGTCACGTTTGAACATTTTTTGTAGGAACTGTTTTCGATTCGCTGAACTGTAGCAAGAAAAAAATTATATAATGTATTCAACGAAATGTTCACCAACAGTTTTTTGCGCTCTTTTTTAATGCAGTTTTCCTTATTAAGTTTTTTTTTAAATAATTAGTAAACTACACGTACATACATTAAACAACGTAAGTAGGTAGGTACCAACGGCACTGAATTAAAATTGAGCTAAAAGTGACAACCTGAGACAGGCTAGTATTTTATTTATTTATTTATTTATTGCAATGTGAACAGAATGTGAGCAGATCGTACACCTGATGGTAATCGCCACGTCTGCCCTTAGACACTTCAGTGCCAAACAGTTACTAAGTAGCCAGTTACTGCATGGCACCGCCCTTCGCCTTCTACATCGAGACGACAGTTATTAGGTCTCATATACCCAGTAATTTCACTAGCTTCAGTGCCCCTTCTCCGAATTACAGAAATGCTTGACACACTTCTATTTCACGGGAGAAAAACTGGCACGGCGGTGCGCGGTGGTACCCACACAATTCGTTCATAATTCAAAACTACCGATATAAGTTAGCTTCGGGATTGGTTCGACCAATGGCGACGATCCTTTTCACTGGCTGTGGTCGCTGATTACTATTGGCTATTCGATAGTGTGATGTCGGCTCGGATCGCGGAAAGCTCGTTATGATCAAACTGCTGAAAAACAATATTTTGTGCATTGTTATCCCCCCTTTAAACTGGAGAAATCTGATTACTGTTGTTTGTAAGCGGTTCTGTGGATATTGTGGATTTTGCAAGTTTCGTGAATTAAGCTAGTGTTATAAAGTCGGAAGTCATGTGTGAATGCGTGGCGCCTTCTACCGTCATCAAGAAACCAGGTCTAATCAGGAGTTATATTACAGCATCCACACGGTTTGGAAAAGTCTACTTTCACCGGTAAGTTCTAGCCTAGGTCGAACTGCATTACTTGTTTTGTTGGCAGAACGGAAGTTTGATCTAGAGTGACTTTACAGTTACCTTTCGTCACAAAGCCAGTACCTACCTGTCATTATGATGAGATGGAGCCCTGCCAGCCGTTTAGCTTTGCCCTGCAGTGGGATAATAAATATAGGCTGACTTTACTATACTTTTATTTATTTCGTCTTCGTAGATGATCTACTTCATGCATGGTTAGAAATTTGAATTTTTTCAAATATACGCAAAGGACTCTCTAATCTTATTTATCATTCAGAAACTCATACATAACGCAGTTACAGTCACGTTAATTGGCAATTTTTTTACTCCTTCCGAGGTGCAGCTAGTAGGTCCCGCTTAAAAGTGACTTTCGCGCCATTGGTCCTAGGCTTAAATCCCGGGTCGAACTAATGATTTGTGATTGGGTTTTTCTCTTAAGATAATAACCGAGTCGGAAAGTCACAAAACATCCCCGTGCCTCGGAAAGCACGTTAAGCTGGTGGTCCTGCATCTGATCTCTCTTAGGTCGTGTTAGACTGTTGTCCCACCGTGTTATGAGAGTGAAGGAATAGGGAGTGCACCTGTGCTTGCGCACTCACTTTTACACTCTTATTATATCCTGCGTAGCAACCAACTAGGTACGTAAAGATTGGCTGCCTTGGCCGAAAACTCTGCTACAAAGGAGAACATTATTGTTAAGTCAATGGCAAATTAAAACAGAGATTCCTGGTTTAACCCTAGAGGATTTTTGATTTTGGTAATGGTAAGGTAAGAAGATAGGTATTTTAAAAATATGTTATGTCTATAATAATGTTTATACACATTACTTAATAAAAATTATAGCGTTTAATTAATAGTAACTTTATTATATTCTATGTATTTCATATCACATTGAGCTTTTGGGATTATATTTTCTTGGCGCTGTGGACCGGCTTAAAATCTGAAACAACATAAAATTGTAAGGGTATTTGTCAAAATATAAGCACACACCAATTTTAGTTAACCTACTTAAAAGGAAAAGGTTCTCAACTTGTTTCTTCATACGTAATTAATTCTTATTTATCCAAAGCTTAATCTTTAAAATATTTTGTATGACCCAGTAATTTTTTTTTCTCAATTTCTACAACCAATTTTTAGCTTAGGTAAAAAATATCATTTATGTTATCACCTCATTCTGTTCTCTATCACATATATTGCAAGGAGACATTTTGTTAGATTAGGGTAAAATGATATGATCATAATGATGCTACAGTTTATAAATATTGCAAGTCCTGGGGCCAGGTTCACCGCGCTGTCAGATAAAATTCTTGTAGTTCAGCAATTACCTAGATTATTACCATTTCTCCTTATTTTAAAAATTGATAAATAAGACAACATCTAAATAATCTGACAGATGTAAAACTTGCCCCTAGAGTACATAAAAATGATATAAAAGAAAAGAGTTTTTTTACTTACCCAAATCCAATACTGGCCTTGGAGCTGCCGCTACCACCTCCAAGTAGTCCGCCTAGTACACCACCGATGGGACCGCCATCTCCGTGGCTACCGTCTACATTCGCTCCTAGGCTAATGCCCCCATGATCTCCTCCAAGGCTGATGCTTCCTTGGTCTTTACCGCTGCCCCCATAATTGCCGCCAAGGCTAATACCAGCGTTTCCTGCTCCAAGACCAACACTTGCGTGGTCTTTACCGGTGCTTGAGCCTCCATGTTCTCCTTTAAGGTTGATACCTGCATTTTCTCCACCCAAACCGATGCTTCCATGGTCTTTGGTGTTGCCTCCATAATTTCCTCCAAGGCTTATACCAGCATTTCCAGTTCCAAGACCAACACTTGCGTGATCTTTACCGGTGCTAGAGCCTCCATGCTCTCCTTTGAGACCAATGCTCCCATGTCCTCCATCAGAACCACTGTTGTGCCCTGCAACACTAATACCTCCATTTCCTACCCCAAGGCCGACGCTTCCGTGGTCTTTGTGGTTAGTTTCATCTTTTTTGCTAGCTCCTCCGTAATTTCCACCTAGACTGATTCCACCGTGATCTCCTCCTAAGGTGAGACTTCCTTCTCCTTTATGACTGTCTCCGTGGCTAGAGCTTGCATGATCTCCTTTAAGGTTAATGCCTGTACTTCCACTTCCGAGGCTGACGCTGCCATGATCATCTGTGTGGCTAGCCCCTTTATGTTCTGCAGTAAGGGCAATACTACCATGGTCTTTAGCTTTACCCCCAAGGCCTAATAACCCGTCACTTTTACCATTGTGACTCCCTCCAAGGCTGATACCTCCATTTTCTCCGCCAAGACCGATGGTAGCATGGTCTTTGTGACCAGCTCCATGTTCTTGTTTTTGGTCAGCGCCAAGACTAATACTTCCGTGATTTCCTGTCGTACTAGACCCGCTGATACTTCCACTGGTACCGTGGTTTCCTTTACCAGTTTCCACTATCTTGCTAGAGGCTGCATGTTCTCCTTCGAGTTTAATGCCTCCATTGCCACCGAGGCCTAGTAAACCAGCGCCATTACCAGCATGGTCTGCGCCGAGGCTGATACCCCCGTGATCTCCTCCAAGGGTAATGCTGCCATGGTCTTTGCTGTCGGCAGCATGTTCTCCTTTAACGCTAGCTGCTGGGGATTTAATGGAGGCCCCATTATTCGCTCCAAGGCTGAGGCCTGCTTGTGCGCCGTTGCCACCAAGACCTAGTAGACCACCGGTATTGCCGCCAAGTCCTAATAAGCCACCTCCATTGCCAGTATGATCTCCTGTCACGCTAATACCAGCATTGTCTCCTCCGAGGGTAAGGCCTGCTTTTCCTTCTCCGTTGTTACCCACGCCTAGTAGCCCATCGCCAGAGTGGGCTCCTTTAAGGCTGATGCCGCCAGAGTCTCCTCCGAGACTAATGCTTCCTTGATTGGCTCCGTTGCCGCCGAGGCCTAACAAGCCACTACCGCTTCCGCTCAGGCCTAGTCCAAGACCATAACCTGTGTAGTAAGAAAAAATATATTTAATTTAATTTGAATAGGTATAGACAAACCACTAGTTACACAATTCTTTATTTGTTACGTCCAGTAATCTAATCCCTTTTTGCATTTTTCTCTTTTTATATAATCTGAAAATACAGTTACAACATTTCAAACATGTTTATTTGTCTGCCTATGTACAGTCAAAAGCACGTCAGACGTAACACTTTGGACTTTGTACCGCTCTTATGTCGGGGGCATAAGTGCTATTATCGAACTGCAAGTGTTTACCGTGATGTGCTGTTGACCGTACGAGTAATGTTTAACTTATTAAAAAATATACTTTTTCTGGCACCCATATTGATGATGATGATGTGTGAATAATGTCCAAGGATATTTATTAAAATAAATAAATATTGGACAACATCACATACATTGATCTGACCCCAAAGTAAGTAGCGTAAGCACTTATGTTATGGGTGTCAGAAACAATGAAGGTACCACAAATATATACTTAAATACAAATAAACATCCAGATACATAACAAACACAAACGTTCAACACAATACTTGTCCTGGGCGGGATTCGAACCACGATTCGAATACGAAATACGACCCCTGACGCATAGGACAGGGTCACTACCAAATGCGCCAGTCAAAATTATTGAAAATAAATAATTTATTCAATTATAATTTTCAATATTCAACCATACTAATACTTTAACGTGAATGAAACTATTGGGAAGTGTCGAAGTAAACGGAACAGTCAAACTCATTAGCAATCAAATTATTGACAAGGAAATGTAAATAACAAATATACATATGTAAATGTCCATATAATAAGTTGTGTTATTGAAAATTAAGAAGGCTCCGCATTGTTTACAAAGAGCCTTTGGAATTACATTATCGGTCGTAACATATTTTACACACAATCTAAGATGTTCTAATTATAATTTCATTTTACAATACTATCTTTAGCGCAGAATTAATCGGACAACAACATAACAACAACAATAAAAACAACGGAAGTAGAGAGACACAGAAAAAACACAGATTAATATTTGTCACATATGTAAGTGTTTGTCGTATTTTTTTTTTTCGGAGGAGAATGCGTTTATGCACCATAACCGTAGGCTAGCAAGACCCGTGGCCGTGTGTGGGACTCGAGACTAAAGTGTCCACTACCCACTAAACATAAGTGTTTGTCCTGGGTGGGGTTCGAACTCACGACCCCTGGAGCACCAGACAGAGTCACTAATAAGTGCGCCATCGGATCTGTCATTGTCATATCTGCCTTACACTAAAACCACACTTACACCACAACTAAAACTAAAAGACCCTAATGGTATAATTATTCAAAACACGAAGCCAATTTGAACTACGCATTATTCGTAATCTAATTTAATGACGCATAATCACTGTTTACCTGGAGCTGCGTATGCGCAGGCGATGAGCCCTAAGGCCACAACAGGTACCGCCAGCCGCGCCATCCTGACCACTGTGTCGGACTATTCGCACCACCACCTTTTATAGAAACCCAGTAGCCAGCTTATGTCATAAAAATATAAGCCCACAAATATTTGGACAACAAAAAAACTGAAGAGCAGCCTCTTATGTTTTTTTCTATAGTTTCTGGGGTCCTACTATTATCCAGTTGTTTGGTCGCAAACCGGTCTATCTTCGAGGAATGTACCATTTTGGTAATAAATTAACTGGTGGAAACGGAAAAATATGCCTAATAACGTGACAATCAGTCAATACACGCCACTTATAGTTAGTAAACATTAATTTAAACGACCGTTCTTCTAAGGGAAGAATTACAAGTTTGTTTACTTGTTGTCTCGTTGTGGCAACAAGAAGAGGAGCTTGTTGTTATAGTCTCATTATTGAAAACATATTTCAAATGCGCCCTATAAAAGTACATAGGTTTACCTTTGGGTATTTCGTAATCTGGCAGCAGATTCATACGGATTTTTAGCCTAAAATATATATTTGAATCATAATTTGCGCTTGCATACATAGTTGGCTCGTATAAGAGATTTTGGCTCATCATCATCATATAGGAAATCAACTGCTGAATGTAAGGCCTCTCCCAAAGACCTGCTCAATACCTGATCTAAAGCAATCTGCATCATCCAAAGTACCCCATCTATTTAATTCGTCTTTGTCGGGCCGTCTGTCTACTCGTCGTTGTCAACAAAATGTTGGGAATACCTGATTACTTAATTATTAAAATAATTGCTGTGCTTAAATCTCACCTGCAATGTTTTTTGCTGATGATTTCGATTCACTGAACTGTGATGGTAAAGATATCTTCATCAAACGTTTGTTATTCAAGGATTTACGTCCTTGGTTTTGATTTTGTAGTTTAATTTACAAAGTTTTTAAGTTTTATACTTTTTAGCATAACAATTATTATAGTCTAAGTGGAAATCAGCATAATTTTCTAGTATAATTATGTACATATGTATATTATTAATATGTAAGACGTATAAGTTGTATTTGAATCTGTGGGTTAATACATATTTTTTTTATTTAATTCGTGATTATTTTCAATAGCCAACTAACTAATGCAGACATATACTGTTCTTCATAATGAATAGAAAAATATTATAAAGGTTAGTTGCAATTCTTTTTGCCTAGACATAGTGCTTTTGTTAAAGAACCATTAAAGTTTTAGCATTAAAAAAACGACGAGTAATTACGTAATTAAAGTTATTTAAGCGTATATACAATACAATATCAAAATGTTAGGAAGTATGCGAACTCAAGGCGGAGAATTGAACCCACGACCTCCGGTGTATCACTAGCCGACATTGAACACAAAATAATTAGTTTACTTACCAGGAATTTTGGAATAATATTCAATAAAGCTATTTTAAATACACATCTACTTATGTAAACAATTAGAAACCAAATAAAACACGAATATATTTCTCAAGTAGACTTGCTTGCGTGGTAGAGTAAGCTATTTGTTTTTAACTCGGAGAATACGTTACGTAGTTACGTACCGTCACTCTCCTTCGGGTGCGAAGGCTGTGTGGCAATTCCACGCCCTAAAAAGAGTTTACCCAATAAAACTTGACGTGCTCCTCTTACTTTTTGCACTCATAAGACTATCGGTAATAGAGTAGATGCGCTACAAGATCTTCCCTAGCTGTAGAACGGCTGGGAGCACCATTCCTAACCGACTGTGACATGGACACGTGGGCTCAGCAGGCTTGAGGTACGGGGGCACCACTACGTGGATGGCAATCCAGTAGAGTCAGAGAATGTGCTAAACACAGATCAAGACTTTTTTCCTACCTCTTGTACGGGAAAATAAAATTGTCGTTTTTAGTATTTTCCTCGCAATTTGACAGGTAAGAACAGTTTGTATGGGAAAATAAAATTGTAATTTTTAGGATTCTCCTCGCAATTTTTTCATACTATTTTCTAATCGTTTAAACCTGCCCTGGACTTCCACGAATATTTCAAGACTAAAATGAGTCAAATCGGTTCAGCCGTTCTTGAGTTTAAGCGAGACTAACGAACAGCAATTGATTTTTATTTATATAGATTAAGTAATAGTATTTCTCAAGCCTAATTAAGAAATAATTAATTTAGTGAATAGAAAACCCGCAAAAGTTAAAAAGGGGCAGTGTTTTTTTGAATCTTTAATCAGACCAAACCATTTCATTTCTTTAAAATTTTGTAGCGGACAGCGGAATGCGCGACATCATAATTATATTTTTTCGCGCGCAGCGCGCAGATCATAATACATATATTCATGAACAGCAAGGAACTGCAACAAATCTGTCAATTTCCTGCAGCCAATTTTCAAAATTGCAAAATTGATCAGCAGCTCACTGTACACTTATAAGATAACTTATGAATCGCCAATTATACAGAGTGTCTCTACCACCAGCTTCGGATTGTTGTTGTCTATCGAGAAGATACGGCATGATGCTCGATAGTTACTCTTACCAATTAACAAAAAAGAATGCAACATCTGTTTATAATAAAGGTAGGTTATAACAAAGTCATACAGTTTTCTGTGTTATTGACACCTCAATTAAACATGTTAAATGCATTTCTCTAAAAAAAGGTTTAATATGCACGCTAAGCTGATAAAATTATTCGAATTAAACTAAAGACTAATTTGTTACCATATTAATGCAATTGCTTAATAGGCATTAATTTGTAAACGTTGAAATAGTTTTTTTTTCTTCAAGCTATTGAGATAACGCGTTTGACGCACTAAATTGTGCAAAGTTTTCAAGATACCATTGTAACCAATGAAACGATACCTGAAAGTAATTTTAATGTCGTTAAATACTTGGATCAGAACAATGACAGTTTTCAACTTTATAAGATCATGTATCATCATCATCATCATCATCAGCCTGTGACAGTCCACTGCTGGACATAGGCCTCTACATATGCTCGCCACGCTGATCGATCCTCGGCCACTCGCATCCAGCTCCTGCCAGCCATCTTGCGCAGATCATCGCTCCACCTGGCCTGAGGGCGTCCTACACTACGTTTACCGAGACGCGGTCTCCACTCTAGAACCCGTTTACCCCACGGTTATCGGTTCTACGGCTGATATGGCCAGCCCACTGCCACTTCAGCTGGCTAATCCGGCGAGCTATGTCGGTGACTTTGGTTCTCTGCCGAATCACATCATTTCGGATGCGATCCCGCAGAGAGACGCCGAGCATAGCTCTTTCCATAGCCCGCTGAGCGACTTTAAACTTGTGGACTAGCCGTGCCGTAAGTGTCCACGTTTCGGCTCCGTATGTATATACGTAGATCATGTATAGCGTGATAGTTTTAATATTAGTGGTTATTCTTATTGTCCACATCATTGACAGGCTAACATTAAGATTATACGTTAAAATTGGGATTACACTACTCATTGGTAAATATTAGCATCTGTTGATGAGGATAATATACTGACATCGTCTATGAACTCGAAACGTAACGTACGTGGGCACGTGTTTGGCTATCAAAGAGCCAAACTTGACCAAACAGTAGCACCTTCGGCCCTACCTTCGGTTTCGGTCGAAATCAGTCAGAGGTTCAACCAGAATAGAAATTGGACGACGATCGTGCTTAAGCAGCGATCAGTGAGCCAGTCAATGCCAAAATGGCCGTTGTATTCTGTTATCTACCTAATAGAACTAATCATACGATTTACAATCGGTTCAGCATAAGCGTAGCTGTACATTGTTTTGTTCGATTGATGATAGTACCTACAGCGAAATTCTATTTTGCTCTAATTAACGATATTTTATAACTAAATAGTTGGCATGGCATAAGGCCCAAGCCACAGAATATATACTAAAGTAAAGAAGCGACACTCAAGCATGTGTGCTCGTAAAATCGCTCGGGGCGCTGTGTGCGTGACCTAGGCGCGCGCGGGGGTGCGCGCGGCGGTCGGGGAGTGCAGCCTTCAGTCTCCGGACTGAGCCGGCTAAGGGTCTTATATCTACTTTCGCTCGCCGCTCGCTTGTCGGATATTGATTGCACGGACTGACTACGCGACGCAAAATCATGCCGGACGGGCGTTATTTAATTGTTGTGTTTATGGCTGTTTGAATTTTAAATAAAATATAAATTTATCTACTACCTATTTTAAAATTTCAAATATACGAAATTTTAATTGTAACAAAAAGCTCTGAAAACAAGGATTTCAGACGATTAAACTCGTAAACTCGCAAGTAGGTAAAATTTACAATAAATAAAAATTAAATCAAACCTTTCCCTTATTTACATGTTAAAGATTAAAAAACTAATTATAAATAACAGTAAATATAGTTTATGAGTTGCAATTTATGATCTACCTAGTTACCTAATATAATTAAGTAATTTATAGATTACAAAAACTTATTATAAATCAAACCCATGTCCTTGCACAAGTTTGTATTTCCTAACATACTATGTAGGTAATCTCCTTTGCCACAAATCTAAATTCCATTTCGGCTTAGATTTGTAGGCATTTCGGTATCATCAACCCTAGCGTAAAAACGGTCTGGCTCAAGGTCGCTGGCGCTCGAACTCTCACGTACAGAGAGTGTCACGGGTGTGCCCAAGCTCCATGGATTGCACAAGAATTTTCTAGGGGTCTCGTGTGGGTTTCTGGATTTGCCAGGTCTTTCTCCGTAATTTAATTTTAGCCTATAGACAAACTGAAATACTTAAAGGAATTGTCGTCTCAGACGCACAATTTTAGTGTTACACTTTATTCAGGCTTATCGAAATTAGCAATTTAGGAAATGTACCAAGTTGCTGGAGGTTATGCATTATTTATGTTCCCGTTGCTGTACAAATTTATTCGAGTCCACATACCTACCTACTATTTGTGTGTTTAATGTACGATCAACAGCACATCACGGTTAACACTTGCAGTTCGAAAATAGCACTTATGCCCCCGACATAAGAGTGGTACAAAGTCCAAAATGTTACGTCTGACGTGCTTTTGACTGTACTAAGTATAAACCCAATATTCTACTCGGCATTGATATGGGAAAAAGTTAAGTGATTAAGATCATGGGATGGAATGGCACTTTTGATATCGCATATAATTTTCCCTTTATAAGTGAAAAAAATATCTTTAAAGATATATTGTTTACGCCTGTAACACACTATAGAACCCTAAATTGAACACTACAGTTTTGAGTGCGAAAATTATTTCATTTTTCTGGTACCCCTATTATAAAATTACTTTTGTACTATGGTTACCACACAATTGAAATACCTGAAAAACTAATCTGTCTAAAAGTCCCAATTTTAAAATGGGTTCTATGCGTTGGAAATGAAGCTGATGATTGTTTGTAGCAAACTTTTTAATGCTTGATGCGTGATTTGTTTTTTGACAGTAGTGTCGAAATATGCGACTGACTGTACAAAGATGTTAATGACAGATAGTCATCAGAAGAGTCATGAACTTCACAGTGCAGAGGGTAATAATCTAATGATTCCGTGACTTTGCTTTATTAACTACATTATGCGAAAACACAAATGAATAATGTTAAAATTTAATCTTGAAGGAACAATTACTTAGTAATTTATTCATATCTTATTATGCTGTTCATTTGTGTCTGGCACCCCACCCATAGCACAAGCAAATGCTTAGCTTGGGGCTAGATGGCGCTGTGTGAATATTGTCTAAAGATATTTATTATTATTTATTTATGTATTTAAGTTTCATCCTGCGCAAATCGTCACTTCACCTAGCCTGAGGGCGTTCTACACTACACTTACTGAGACGCCGTCCCCACTCCAGAACCCGTTTTCCCCGTCGTCGGTTGCCCACTGCCACTTCAACAAGTTCAGTGTATGCGCCAAACTTTTATAAAAATCTAAAAATAGTTACTTAATTTAGAAATTAGAGGCACCACCTACATTACGGCAGCATACTGAGGATGCTTTTTGGTTAAGTGTCTCTGAATGGATTAGACTCATAAATGACCAAAGACGCTGGTTACCATCAGACATCAGTGGCCTGTGTGCCTGTCTAACAACTAAGTATGTCATAACAAATCTGAGAATATAACATCTGGTATAACTTTGTGTTTACAAGGTCCAGTGCATCGTCTAGTGTATTTACCTATCAGTAGACTCCATGTACTAAGCCGGTATTTTTTACGTGACCGGTGAGGTCATCGGATCGACGACTTGACTGACCACTTTTTATTTTCTTTTTTAGTGCTATTAGTTTAGTAAGCACATAGTAAAGAAACAGGAAAATAGTTCATTTGATCAGAATAATTTTCAATGAAGCCTACGATATTGTTTGGATGAGTAGGTGAATTTCAAGCATAGTAACAGAAATTCATTGCAATACTTTATCATTTTTGTTGGGTTTCATAAAGATTTACATATTAATTTTCGACGGATAGCTTCGTATCGTATAATTATTGTGCAGAATGGAAGGTCAGTACGAAAGACCATAAAATATGCGGAATGGCCTTTATTGTTGACTAGTACAAATACAACTATTGATGATGGAGTATTGGATGGTCTGTAGTGGGCTGGGTATGCTGCTTCGGTTTCTGGTCGATGTGCTTGAAGTGAAGAGTGTAGTACTGGCGTCGGTGTCTTCCACTTTGCACGGAGATAGACGGTGGTGGATCGTCGCCGCGTCTTCGCTACAGAAACTTCTTGATGCCTGGTGGACACGGGGATACGGAGTCACGGTGTATGGAGTGCAGGGACGGCAGTGACGATGGCGATGATAACGGTGACGGAGATACGGTGACACGGAGACGTTGAACTGACGGGACGGAGATTCACGTTGAACTGCGGTGAACTACGGTGAACGGTGACGGAACGGAGACGGAGGTAACCGCTACTTTCCCCGATGACGTTAGGCGACGTCACGGGCGAGGCTAGAGGTATACTGACGGAGCCTCCAGCCTGGACGGTAGCAGCGGTGACGCACGAAGACTGATTGCGAACTGAACGGAGCAACGTGACGGAACGGAGTTTGTAGTTCAACTGACTGCCCTTGGAAGGCAGGCGGCTTATATATGCCCCGAGTGGCGTTCTCGAAAAATCCCTCTGTTTTTTTGGGATCTCAAAAATTCGTCAAAACATCCTGTTTGTGTCGGCTTTCTCACGCCCGACACTTTATTCGATCGGACCTTATACGTACGCGCATAAGGTCGATAATCGTGCGCTCATATTAAGGGTTGTTTACTAGTTGGCTGCCTAATTGCTCTCTATTGTGTATTGTGTGAGGGCTCCGCTTCCTGTTATGTTCGGTTTTCCCCAAAACCCGACGCGTCGTCCGGTTGGACCTTATGCGTACGCGCATTAGGTCGATACTCGTTCTATCTTCTCAAGCGTGTTTACTGGAATGCTATTTTATTGCTTTCCATTGTTGGAGCGAAGGCGTGCGCGTGGGAAACGAGGTATTGCCACGAAGGTGCGCGATCTTTTTTCTTGAAATATCGATTATTGCGCCCGCGCATGATTTCTTTCTATTAATTATATTTTTATATTATTTTCTTGATTAGTACTGTTCAAATTAATGATGTCGTCGTGCACATACTCCCGCCGTGCAGCGGCGTACTAGTCGCTGCATAAAAAACCGCTGGAAACGGCGACATCTATCTTTTCTGTACTGTCGGCGATCGGTTCGGTGTTGATGTCGTTCCCTTGACTTCATCTTCTCTGTAATGCGGATGATATTTTCTTCTGCAAGCGCTATTATCATTTGGTCGCGGTTGCTGCTGTGACAACGAGTAGGCACATCGCGGGAGAGGTCGTTGACCCGCGATGGTAGTTTTCGGGTTTGGTGCTCCCGCCGGTGTTGTAACTGCAGGCTTGCGTTTGTCGAAGAGCGGAGGTCGGCGATGCGGTGGTCGACGGATGTGCGGGGCTGTTGACCGCGGGCCCTCCCGCCGGTTATGCTTGTACGTCGCACTGGGTCGGAGTTCTGTTTTCGGACGTGTGACCTTCTTTTGTATTTTCCGTTTTTTTAGTTCTTTCAGTTTTCTATTACTTTGTCTGACGGCCGATGTTTTCCACGGTTGCGGTCGTTGCGGAGCTCCCGCCGGTGTCGCAACTCGAATCTTGCGGGTGGCGAAGTCTTGTGATCGATGGACACGACGATAAGGTTGTTGTTGTCCAATGTGTCCACGTTGCATGCCCTCCCGCCGGTCATGCGAGTAGGGCGCACTGGCACTGAGTTTGATTTTCGGTCGATTACCCTCGGACTGTATTTTCTTTTTCTGTACGATTGTAGATTGGACGGAACGGTGTTGTTTTGGTGGCGCGGATTCACTTTCAGGCTCGGACGATTTAGCGAATTCTTTCTTTTTGGCGATTTTCTCGATGTGGACGGTTTCGGACTTGTAGACGTAATGCACGGAGCGGCCCAATCTTCTAGTTGATGAGCCATGGAGTACCCACCCCAATGGCGTGAGTGATGCAACGGGTTGGTCATATTGACCTCGGCGGAACTGTTTTGTTACAAGAAGGTGCCAGTTGTCTTGGCCAATCAATACTGTTGGTTTGTCCTCCGGATACTGCAGTAAGTTTTCAATGCCCTTGAGATGATGGCAGCCTTCTATGTCGGATCGGTTGACTGCTTGCGGGGCGAGGCGGAGATCGTCGACTGTCCTTGCTTTAATAACATACTTGGCTGTCTGTCCCTTCAGCGCGATGTTGACACGTCGCGATTCACTGGCGGTGATCTTTGACCCGGCTACACCTTCTAAATGAAGCGGGTCAAATTCGCCCTGGGCTCCCACGCGTGCTGCCACCTCTTCTTCGATGAGGGTTATTGTAGACCCATCGTCGAGGAGCGCCAGGGTGTCGACGTGTCCACTGGGACCGGAGATGCGGATGGGAATCATCTTTAAAAATGCATATCCCTGTCGAGGACAGTGGGCTGATGCGACGGTTTCTATTTTCTTGCTTCGGTGCTCTGTCTGACGCGGTGGTACTCGATCGAAGTGGAGCATCGGATGGTGGGTTTTTTTACAACCCTGGACGTCGCAGGAACGGGTCTTACAGCTGTGGTCAGTCGATTTAGTGCGGAGACAGCGAAAACAAAGGCGATGTTTCTTAGCGAGTTCCCATCGCCCGTCGTTGTCTGCTCGTTTGAGTTGGTCGCAGGTGGTGACGAAATGATCATGGTTACAAATTGGGCACGGTGTTTTCTTCATTTCTCTTCTTTCTTGCAGATTATTAACTCGGTGATAGCGGTTGCGATGATCTGTTCTGTCTTCGGTTATGATTTCAGGTGGTGCAAATCTTCCGCATTTTTCTGCTTCGCCCTCTATAAATCGGCTGAATTTAATTAATTCCGGTTCATCTGTTGATTTTTCTGTGGCGTAGTCGAACCACCGGTATTTCAAATTTGGAGTCAGCTTCTCAATAAGGCTTTTCACTATCTCTGGATTGTATAAATAGTGCGTTCTTTTAAGCGCCTGTAGAGTTGCCACACTGTTTTTTATTTTGCTGGCCAATATGCAGATTTGTAGAGGTGAATCGTCGATTTTCGGTAGATTTCGAAGGTTATCCAATTCGGCCATTGCGATTGAGTCGTTTCTACCGAAACGCATTTCCAAAGTTGACAAAATTTCTTCCGGCTTTGCGTTCGAAATAAGTAGGCAATTCACTGCCTCTTTGGCCTTTCCTTTTAATGCCTGACGCAATCTTGTTATGTTTTCTAATTCGCTGTATTGACTGGCAGACTCGGTGTAGGCACATTTGAAGGCCAGCCATTCGTAATGTGCGCCGTTGAAGTAGGGCAGATTGCTTAGAAATCGTGGTGGCTGGCCGGCGCGCGCTGCGGATGCGATTGCGGAGGCCAACTCACTCAGATCGATCTGTTGTCTGTTTGGCACTTGCGGTGTGGCTTGCGGCTCGTGGGTATGCGTAGGCGCCTCCATTTTCATCGTATTTTTCTTAACTGTTAAGGACGGATCTTCCTTGATGACGATTGGCGCCGGATGGTGAAGCGGTTCTTCTTTATCCTGTTGGTCTTGGGTGTCGAGCCACATCTTTATCCTCGGAAGTTACAGAATCGCAGTCGTCTTCCTGATCGACTGTTTCCATTTCGATGGCTTTTGCCTTTGCCTGCGCTAATTCTAATTCGAATTCAGCCTCTATTTTTTCGATTTGGATTAATCTTAATTTTCGTTCGGCCAATTCTATTTTCGAAAGGGCAACACGGCGAGCGTGAGTCGACCTCACCGATGAGGCCCGCGATGATGCTTTTGACCGCTGCTTTTCCCCGATGACGGTAGGTGACGTCACGGGCGAGGTTGGAGGTGTACTGACAGGGACCTCCAGGTCCTGGACGGTAGCAGCTGGTCTGTGTTCGGAGTCGGAGTGTTGGACTTCCACGGTAGGCAGAACTGGGTTATTCCTGCCTTTCTGTGATCGGGTGACCGGCATCTTGAGGCTTCAACGAAGACAAATCGGAGTTCTAGAGGTCTTCGGTCTTCTAGAGGATGATGACGATCCGGCTCGAAGGACCATAAAATGTGCAGAATGGAAGGTCAGTACGAAAGACCATAAAATATGCGGAATGGCCTTTATTGTTGACTAGTACAAATACAACTATTGATGATGGAGTATTGGATGGTCTGTAGTGGGCTGGGTATGCTGCTTCGGTTTCTGGTCGATGTGCTTGAAGTGAAGAGTGTAGTACTGGCGTCGGTGTCTTCCACTTTGCACGGAGATAGACGGTGGTGGATCGTCGCCGCGTCTTCGCTACAGAAACTTCTTGATGCCTGGTGGACACGGGGATACGGAGTCACGGTGTATGGAGTGCAGGGACGGCAGTGACGATGGCGATGATAACGGTGACGGAGATACGGTGACACGGAGACGTTGAACTGACGGGACGGAGATTCACGTTGAACTGCGGTGAACTACGGTGAACGGTGACGGAACGGAGACGGAGGTAACCGCTACTTTCCCCGATGACGTTAGGCGACGTCACGGGCGAGGCTAGAGGTATACTGACGGAGCCTCCAGCCTGGACGGTAGCAGCGGTGACGCACGAAGACTGATTGCGAACTGAACGGAGCAACGTGACGGAACGGAGTTTGTAGTTCAACTGACTGCCCTTGGAAGGCAGGCGGCTTATATATGCCCCGAGTGGCGTTCTCGAAAAATCCCTCTGTTTTTTTGGGATCTCAAAAATTCGTCAAAACATCCTGTTTGTGTCGGCTTTCTCACGCCCGACACTTTATTCGATCGGACCTTATACGTACGCGCATAAGGTCGATAATCGTGCGCTCATATTAAGGGTTGTTTACTAGTTGGCTGCCTAATTGCTCTCTATTGTGTATTGTGTGAGGGCTCCGCTTCCTGTTATGTTCGGTTTTCCCCAAAACCCGACGCGTCGTCCGGTTGGACCTTATGCGTACGCGCATTAGGTCGATACTCGTTCTATCTTCTCAAGCGTGTTTACTGGAATGCTATTTTATTGCTTTCCATTGTTGGAGCGAAGGCGTGCGCGTGGGAAACGAGGTATTGCCACGAAGGTGCGCGATCTTTTTTCTTGAAATATCGATTATTGCGCCCGCGCATGATTTCTTTCTATTAATTATATTTTTATATTATTTTCTTGATTAGGTACTGTTCAAATTAATGATGTCGTCGTGCACAATTATGTTAAGATAAAAATGAGCTTTAATCCAGTAAACTTAATCTAACAGGAATAGGTATCTAATGTCTAATAGCCGCTTAACTTGATTTTTTGTATCTAAAACCAGTGTTTTTTGACAAACAACAAAAAAAATTGTATTAAAGCACATTATTAATATTATTTCAATGCACATTTTGATGTGCATCCACTGTTTAGACTCCACCGGTGGTAGAGTCACTCTGTAATTGACGATTCATAAATACTTGATACAAGTTTACATGAATAAAGAATATTTTGATTTGATTTGATTTGATTTGTTTTTGCTATCTTTGCCCGTTGAAAACATTTACACAAAATAACACTGCTATTATTCAAGAGGTGTTTAAGAGGTATTCACACTGTTTTGTCAATGTAAACATATTAGTTGAAGTGTCTGATGATATTAGATATTATAATATTGTTGTAAATTATACTTTTCTATTAATAACTTAAATGATAACACAGGCTAAACGTGCATTCAAATTGATCAACCTAATATTATGTAGGAAACTTACTTTTTAACCGACTTCAAAAAAGGAGGAGGTTATATGTTCGACTGTATGTATTTTTTTTTTTTTTTTATGTATGTCCGTCGATTTCTCCGTCAATTGTGGATCGATTTAAATAATTCTTTTTTTATTTGAAAGTGCATAGTTCAGAGGTGGTCCCATTGTCACCATGTCAGGATCTGATGATGGGATCCCGGAAAAATCAAGGGAAAACCTCAAATTTTATAGGCTGCGCCTACGCGTTACTTGTTTTTTCTGAAGCCATTCAAGTTTTTGCGTCCGATAGACATCATTTTATGTTGATGAGCTGATGATGGAAGGTACAACTCCTTAACGGTTAGGAGTTAGGGGATAATTCTTTCAGTATTGTAGGAATATGTGGACCGTTAGTTGTATTTTATGTACTTTTGCAGCTAAGGTGATGATGGAAAGTACAACTCCTTAACGGTTAGGAGTTAGGGGATAATTCTTTCAGTGTTGTAGGAATATGTGGAACGTTAGTTGTATTTCATGTACTTTTGCAGCTAAGCTGATGATTACCCGGGGATGGGCTGGTCACTAGCCAATAAGGTTAGCACCGGCTCGTCCTAATCGGGTGTGAAGGAGAAACCGGGGGAGTGTAGTGGGTAGCGGACGCTTCGGTCTCGAGTCCCACACACGGCCTCGGGTCTAGCTAGCCTGCGGTTATGGTGCATAAACGCATTCTCCTCCTACCCATGGTGCTGAACACTTAATGAATACCTAATATTATTATTAAATAATACAATTCTACTCGTATTTTCGCTATCATTATTATGAAAGAGTTTTACTCACTACCTACGTGTTATTCACACTAAAAATAGAAAAATAAACAAACTTTTTTTAAAAAAAATTAAACCGACTTCAAAAAAAAAGAAACAAAAAAACTACCTAAAAAACTGAAAAGCAAAAAATAATTTTAATAAGACATTCATCAAAGGCGCTTATTGTCTAAGCCTATTAATTAAATTGTATTTTACGTGCTAGGTAGGTACCTACTAATCTGTTTGAAGTCGGTGCCAAGCCAAAGGTAATAAAAAATGATATATAATAATAATGTATTATAAAGGGTTACTTATTAATCCGCGGACGTAGGTACGTAATCTGGGTACCTACTATTTGGCTTGGCACCGACTTCAAACCGATTAGTAGGTACCTACCTAGCACGTAAAATACAATTTAATTAATAGGCTTAGACAATAAGCGCCTTTGATGAATGTCTTATTAAAATTATTTTTTGCTTTTCAGTTTTTTAGGTAGTTTTTTTGTTTCTTTTTTTTTGAAGTCGGTTTATTCGTATCTTTACTATGACTCGGCGCTAGTCAATAACGTGAAGCCAATAATTATTGTAAATTACAATAAGTTTTTATTGTTTTTTATGGAAAAGATTAATTTTGTATAAATTGTTTTGGAGAAGTTGCTGACTTCTGGATAGGTAAGTGTTGACTGTTGATGATAGAAATTATTAACAACGGAAAAAGAAAAAGCCGCGACAAAGGATTCAATACTTTGTCGCGGCTTTTTTGGTTTTTTAGTTGCCTTAAGGTACTTATTACGAACAACAAGGTAGAGCAATTTTTTCACTGAAACTTATATGCAAAATACATCTAATATTTGCCATAAACAGGGACCTTTTGAAAAACGGCATCCTTTCAATTCATTATATTTTGCTCGATTATTTATCTATTGTTTCGCATTTCAATGTAGTATCAATAACAGCCGTTTTTGATACTTTGGTATTGGTACAAGTGAGTGAAATACTTTTCATCTCGAAACGACGAAAACTTCTCATATTTTTATTTACGACGTAGGATTATTTGAACTTTGTTTAAATGTTTACTCGTATGCTGATACGATTTTTAAATCAATGGGGTTGCTATTCAACAACTTAAGGAGCCTTCAATAACTTTTATTGACTGGTATCATTCCCTTTCAACTCAATTAAATACAATTAAACAAATTAAATAAACAGTTGTTTAAAGAAAAGAAACAGGAAATTAAAGATAAAATAATTTATTGACTATTAACAATGAGTGTCACTTAATTGCCTTATAAATAATAATTTAATTACAGCAATTAAGTATTTGCAATTTTAATTGTTAAACTTTTTTTTTATTAAAATACTTCTTGGTGTTTTTATCATGGTGCATAAAGGTTACTTTTTCCCATAACTACTAGAGCTAGCAGAGGCAGAGGCTTTGGCGCTTGCTGAGGCATACCCTCCTCCGTACCCCCCTCCAGACCCACCACAGCCAGAAGAACAGCCCCCACTACCGCCATGCCCACCTACTCCACCATCGAGGTCATTCTCCCCTCCGTGGCCACCGCCTAGGCCGCCTCCGTATCCACCTCCACTGCCTAATCCACCACTGCCTCCGTGACCGCCGCTGAGACCGCCGCCGAGACCACCACTTCCTCCGTGACCTCCAAGACCGCCGCCACCTAATCCACCAGCTCCTCCGAAACCACCGCTACCCCCGTGACCTCCGCCAAGACCGCCACCGTATCCACCTCCACCATATCCACCGCCGCCTCCTACACTTCCTAATCCACTTGAGCCTCCCAAGCCACCGCTACCGCCGTGTCCGCCGCCAAGACCGCCTCCGCTGCCATGGCCTCCTCCAAGACCACCCCCATAGCCGCCCCCACTTCCTAGTCCGCCAGATCCTCCGAGTCCACTACCGCCGAGTCCACTGCTTCCCCCGTGTCCACTGCTACCTCCGTGACCGCCACCAAGACCACCGCCAAGTCCGTGGCCTCCTCCTCCGCCGCCTCCTAAGCTCCCACCAAATCCATATCCACCGCCGGCAAGAAAGCCGCCATGTCCACCTCCAAGTCCACTACTGCCGCCGTGACCTCCACCAAGGCCGCTGCTTCCACCGCCATATCCACCGTGTCCTCCATGGGCACCGCCAAGTCCTCCAGCGCCTCCTCCTAAACCACCTCCTGACCCGTAACCACCGCCGCCGCCTAAGCCTCCTCCATGGCCTCCGCCGAATCCACTACTTCCACCAGACCCTCCATAACCTCCTTTTCCACCGCCAAGTCCGCCGCCGAGGCCACCGCCGCCAAATCCACCCTCTCCCCCAAGTCCGCCACCGTGACCGCCATGTAAACCACCAGAGTGCCCACCGCCACCGATACTGCCTCCGTATCCACCGCCACTTCCAAATCCACCTCCGCCACCGTATCCACCTCCACCTCCGCTATAGCCGCCGCCGCCGCCTCCGTAACCACCTTTACCGCCACCCAGACTGCTAGTGAATGCAAAACCACCGGACTTCCCATCTTCGGATTGCGTGCTTATGTATTTCCCATTGCCGCTGGCAGCAGCTCCTTTGGCAAGTTCACTGAAGCCGGTGCTCACTTTGCCGATGATATCCTGGACTCCGTGGCTTATGTCTTCGAAGCCTCCTCCGAATCCGCCTCCACCTCCCCCGCCTCCTCCATAGCCAAATCCACCTCCGCCTCCGAAACCGCCTCCGCCACCCTCAGCGCCGTAGCCACGAGGCAACCTCACTGCAAATAATATAAAATACATTTTACTAATGTCTTAACTTGCACTAAAATCTTGACCTAATATAATAAAGGGTGTACTTAGTAAATTGAAGTGTAATTTATCGAATTAGCATAAGGCATCATGTCTACGTCAGTCTGTGATTTAGTAACTAGGTATAAAATAATAAAGACCTATATTTACGACTTATGTTTATATGATGCAAGGATCAAATCAATCAGTGCGCCAAATTGTCGTTTAACTGTCGCATTAATGACACTGTACAAACTATGCTAGTATTTTTATTGCTGCATTGCTCTTGAAACTTAAATGAATCGACTTCTAATAGGTTGGCCCCCCATGATCTCGTGGCGACGGTGAGGAAGTACTGAGAGTTTAGTGGGTAGTTCCCCTGCCGGTGCCTCATCCAACCTAAGGCTGGATGGGGCAGCGGGAGAAACGAAGAGTCCCACATATCCCCACCCCAACCACCAAAGGAGTGGGTAGTAATGTGTAAACGCATTCTCCCAGTATAAAAAAAAAAAAGTACGAAGTAGTAATTTTATTATTATATGTATAGAAGTAGCCTTGTTACATACTCTTTAACATTATGTTATTTACGATCATCTCTCCTCGACGAGCGTCTGGTAAATACGTTTACAGAAACAATCCTTAATTTAAGTGCATGGCCTGTGCACGTTATATCGGCCTCTTGGTGAGCTACCGCAAGTTCGTATTAGCCTGTTAATTTCCGAAAACGAATCCAAATGCGCGTAGGTGATCGATCACAAACCCGAGACGTGTTTGAAAATTCGACACAAATTTCGCCCGACTTGGGAATTTAACCCAAAACCCCGAGATCATTACCCGGTACCTTAACTCAGCGTTATCCCGGTTGCGCCCTTGCGGGGCCCGGGGTCCGATCTTACTTCTCCACTTCGGACGGTCTTGTGCATCCCCTGTGGTGAGCCCATTGACACGCATGTCATCCGCCAAGACGCCAAGCCAGCACTTCTTGGGGCTACCTCTCCTGCCGAGGCCCGGTGGAGGCGGCATTTGTTTCCCACGTTGTTAGCCGGTTTCCGTAAAACGTGCCCGTACCACCGTAGGCGACCCTCTTGCAGTTTATCAGCTATATCACTTAAACTACTAGATCAACGAAGAAATTTAAAAGTGAAGCGGTTTAACGAACCTGATGCATCGCCTAAGCCGATCACAAGGCAAAGTATGGCCACCACTGTCTGTTTCATCTCTGTAGCTCAGGATTCACTGATTTAATCATCATGATAAACATCCTTTTATACTTCACGCATTATTATAATGGAATAAACGTGTGCTTACGTACTAGCGTAAACATGAGTACTGGGAAACAATAACTTTTTATAAGTGGTAATTCTTTAACTAAGTCGTGGCTCCCAATTCGCGAGTTTAGTTTTTGCTCCGTATATTTTGAGGTGGCCAATGTGAGCTGTAATTATTAGGACAGATTTAAAACTATTTCCTACGTATTTGTTTGATAATACTAAAATATTTGTACTTATTTAAAATGTATATTTTGTTTATTCACGATATTTCCCATCAGATGTCAAATGCAACCATTTTTTAGATCAGGTTAATAACTAACGATTTGTTAGACAATCGCATTGCTCCAGTCCGTGATTAATTAACGGGGCAGTATTAATTTTGTTAGCTACTTTAAATAAATACAAAATACATACAAAATACAATACATAGGAAAGAAAACCAGTGAACACCACAAGTGACGTATTTTAAAAAACAGCTGTCAGTTGCATTATTTTTTATAATAAATTAGGCTGCCAGTGTTAGTGGCAGTAAGCTTGTCGTCGTTAAAATTTTGTATCTGTTCTGACCTAACTGCACTCAAAGACGTCATTTTAATTTAATATCAATTAAAGCAAAACCTATGGTACTTAACATTAA
The DNA here is from genome assembly GCA_949319885.1 of Mecyna flavalis. Classification (NCBI taxonomy): domain Eukaryota; kingdom Metazoa; phylum Arthropoda; class Insecta; order Lepidoptera; family Crambidae; genus Mecyna; species Mecyna flavalis. Next base: position 19,392,157 of record OX439426.1, read on the forward strand.
AATAAAGACTATTATTCAATGACAAAATTTGTAAATCAGAGATTATCGTTAATTGGTCTCTTGCGGCAGTTAGAGCATTAACTATTGCTGTACGTTTTCTGGGTCTTTAATTTTCGCGATGTGGCTGGAATGCAGCCGAAAGTTTATAACAAACCAAAAAAAAAAAAACAGCAGCAATTCAAATGCATTATAAAAACATTTTTTTTTTGACTAAGAAAACTCGAGCAAACGTTATGTTGTGTCAGTTAAAAAACGTTTCTCAATTTTTTTTCGCCCGAACTCGTTCCAATACGCAGCGTATCCAGCGTAGCATAGATTAAAAAAACATCAATCCTTTTTAGCTACAGTGTCAATCGAACCACAGAAAAAACCTTCCTCATATAACAGGTATGGTAATGACAACATAAAATATGAAAAGTACATAAAAATTAGGTACAGTTTGTCACATGCACTGACCTAATGAGCTTATTAAACGATAAACATTATTTAATTGACATAATGATCCTTCCGTATTCTTCAAATTGCACGGGATTGTCCGTTTTTAACCTAATAAGCATATTGTTGCTCATGGTTATAAAAAAAGGTTTGGGGATATTCTGAGTTATACAATATTGTTTCAATGGAATAGAATTACAACATGCGTCATTAAATTTAAGTCTATTGTGCCTACTTATTCTTATAGCTATATTTCGGGATATACTTATAAGTATCAGCCTATTAATGTCCCACTGCAGGGCAAAGGCCTCCATCATTGAAATCAAGTTATCGCTACAATGATGGGTATTGCGGATTGGTGATCACAAACCCGAGCTGTGTCCGAAAAAACCGACGCAAAGTTAGCTCGACCCGGGAATTGAACCCAGGACCCCGAGATCTTGGCCCGGTACTTAAACCACTAGACCATCGAGGCGTTATACTTATACATATTGTATTTAGTAATTTACATTTATAAAAGCGTTATGTTGGGACTTTTTGAGTTTCAACATTCCTTTCCTTCCGCAAACAATATTTTAATTGGTTACGCACAAAATTAAATAATGTCAGGAATATTATGGTCATCCTTTTGTTACAAAAGTTTCAGATTCATAAATAATTTATTTAGATAATATTTCTGACCTTATTAAAATGCAGTCGAGTCCTTGACTTCGCTTGATGTATTGTATTTACGTCATTCTATAAATATAATTGTAGCATTATTAAAGTATACTTGTACGTTTGAAATAATTTTTCGATCATCAGACCAATTATCACATCCGAAAGAAGTCCAAATTCACTCTAAGGGTTGAGCGATTGGATTCTCGCCATAAAGTCAACTTCGGTTCCTTTGTGGTGAGAGTGCCGTCCCATCACCTGGAGACCTTTATGAAGGAGGACTTCTGGCCGCAGGGTGTCGTCTATCGGAGGTTTCGAGGACGGCTCCCAGCTGACTCAAGCCGCCTTAAGGCGGCAATATTAAATTCTTTTTTATTTTCTATTTATATTGTATGTATGTTAGTCTGTAAGGTATTTATAATATGGGCCTGTAATTCATGTAATTCTGTTGCCTGAAATAAACGATATATTATATTATTATTATATTATTATTATTGAAATGAATTGAGCATTTGCGATTATTATAAGTAACGATGTGGTTGTACCTAAATGCCTAATAGTATGCAATATGAAGATGTATTTGTTAGCAGGCATGATAAACAGACTGTTTGTCAGATTGATTAAAACAACAAAATGCATTTCCGGTATCTCGACGTTTACTTTTTTTATTTCAAGAGGCGAGCCTTGTACATGGATGCGCGACTCGCGACCTTTTTTTTTTCAGAAAATAAACATAATTTTATCCTAAAAGAACAGTTTTATAGATTCGGATAAGCATCGAGAGTTTTTTTTTTTTTTTATACTAGGTCAGTTGGCAGATAGGCACGCAGCCCACCTGATGATAAGCGGCCACTGCGGCCTATTCCATTGAGGGACGCTTGTTTCCGTCAACGTAGTTTTCTCTTCAATTCACATGGTCGGGAATACGCTGATATCGCCTGTGATGTCGCAAGCATCTGTAGGTGAAAATAACTGAATACCAACAGACAGGCCTTAGGTTTGAGTGCCACAACAAAAAAAGCTTGAGCGGCACCCTTATGGATTATTAAAAAGCAACTAACTTATTCACATTTGATGCGCCGTGGTAACCAAGTTATTTCTTTAATCTATGTAACCAAGCTAATTGCTCGCAACACGTGACACAAATAAGACTGTTAATGATTTATATGTGACGATAAAAAGTTACACGCTCATCAACCTTCATCCATTTGACTTGCTAACCATCTCGTAGTAAGTATATATACTACACTCGTATAGTAAATGATGCACTGTGATATATGGACGAATAAGTGGTCTGTAATCGTTTGTTTGTGTTTATTTAATTTTCCGAGTATTGAGAGTGCGGTCGACCGGTCACGATGCACACTATTTGATGTAAAAACCACATCCGTATTGGATCTATTGTTGGGTTTTACGTTACTTCAAGGAGAGAGAAAAAGGTGATGGAAAATAGAAAAGTTTGACATTAAAGGGGCAGAGAATGTTGATTAGGGCAGTCCCGTGTCCAAAGAGCTCAAATCCCACCCATAAAAATATCTGCACGACACGGTTTACCTGATTATCAGGCGTATACATATACCTTGCTAAAGAATACATATTAGTGTAACCATTCATTTACTACACTAGCTTGGCTAAATACATAATTATGATGGGTTTTTGTTTTAGTTTTAATAGAAAAAAAAAATACTGCGAATATTCTTGATAACAAACAGATATTATCTTATCAATCCATCCTCATTATTAATGAACGGCTGAACATAAGTATTTTTTATGGCGTATACTTGTGGTCAATAAAAACATTTCAAAGAAACCTAACAAAAAGGATGAGTGTATTGCGCCTTGTAAAGTACCTATTATTTTTATAGAGCGCAACAAAAAACGGAGTGTTTCGTACTCATTTAAAATGAGATTAATCGTTACATTGTTATAATATCGATTTAGTTTAATTAATCACATACTTAATTAATTAGATGGGTATTTATTGTGAGCGTTGGCTTGCCAGGTCCTAAAATTAAAAAAAAAACAATTATTCTTATTTATTGTGTGTGTAGGCTTGCCAGGTCCTAAAATAAAAAAATACTTATTCTGCTCTTTAAAACGCCGGACAATTTTTCCCTAAAACCGGACGTATGTACGTTTTTAATTTTTTACATAATAATAAAACCTCTGTTACAAGTTTACAATATTAATTTTGTGCCTTACGTTGCATTTGTTCTACTGGCGCATGTCGTCACAATCGTCGAACAAAGACGGATCTAAAAAAGTTGCTGAGTGTTTAGGAGAGCATTTTGAATAACTTTAATAGTTTTTTTCATAATCTGAATAATAATATCACCAAAGGAGACCGAAACGATTACATACAATCTTGGGCCTGAATGTAATAACATGTAAATGGTGTGAATAAATAGATTGAAACTCATTGGTCCTTTACTGAAAATTCTGTTAGTTTAGACAATCTGAAAGCTGAGATAATCGAGGTTAAAGTGGTAAAAGTGAGGTGGTTAAAAAAGTGGTAAAAATACCTGTCCAGAGTGAAAGCAAGCGTCGTTCAAGTTAGGCAGGATCAGAACACACAAAAACAAAGCAATGGTTGTTAAAAATTAATAGAAATCGGAAATAAACACTTAAAACGCAACGAAAAACACAAAATCACAGACCAAGTAGTACTGTCACTGTCAAATTACTCTTTGATTTCAAGTCAACGTCATGCGTCAGTCCAGTCACAGATTATCATAAACTATAATCGATTTTAATCGATAACCATTTTTATTTTATTTTTTATGTTTTTTTTTATGTAAATATGTCTATTTATGTACAACACAATGCATTTTATTTCTTTTTTGAGTTATTTATCTAGTATATTGTTTTCTTTTTTAATTGTGTTAACTAATAATTCTACATAATCGATTAATCGACAATCTAATATGTATTTTCATCTTTTTAATATATCTTCTCTTCCAGATTGAGAATCACGCTGATTTTTGATATTTTAGCATAAATAAATATGACCATTTTTTTAGACCATACCTCAAGTTATTACATTTTGGCCCACGATTTTCCATCTCCTTTGAAAGAAAAGACTCTGTAGTGCAACAGTACAACAGTGTAACAACGACTAAGCTGCTAGGTTTTTCTCACATGGTTACTAACCAGTAGTAGTTGTAGTACTTGTAGGACTTTTTCAGAGACGCCGCCAGTCAGGGTATACCAGACTCAAAACAGGAATCAAAGTAATTTGTGACCCGAGCGGCTTTTTACAGAAGCCTTTTAAAAGTCTTAACTTTATTTTTGAACCTTCAAGAGTTATACAGGTAAACCTTAGGTTCGTTGAACAAGGAATAAGCTAAGCTAGATACCAACTCACAATTTTGTTGTACCTAAATGTTTATGGTCTTTGAGAACAAAGGGAAATTTACCGTGTAATGACACAATTAGATAAACGAATGCAAATGTATGCAAAAACCTATTAAATGCGCAGGTTTATACCTATCATCATCATCATCATCATTAGTCCAGACTTATTCCGATTACATCCGAAAGAATGGAGTACTTCTAGTTTCAGTACTTACTCACATTAATTAAAACAAAATTATTAACATCAATATTTGGTTTATTTATAACACGCATTACAATCGCATAAATAAATATTTACGCCCTCTTTGTTTTTCAAATTGAACTGAGCAAGATTGATCGATAACTTGGAGAAGGCAGTGACTCGACTATTTAATTATCTAACCCACCACTAGATGGCGCGAAACAACAATAAATTCGGCAACGGTATGTTTTACAACTTAGTATAACAAGATTAAACGAATTTATTAAACCTAAGGCTGTAATTTGAAGTCTTTGTAGTCCTTGAAGTCAGGTCTTGGGCCGTATGCCGTCGCATGGCTGGTGGCGACTCCTCCACGGCCGGTGCTGTAGGCGTTGGCGATGGCTGTGGCTCCCGGCATGCCTCCCGAAGCTCCTCTGCCCCCCCACCCGAAGAACATCGGGAAGAATGCTCCAGCTTGCATCTTGGGCTGGTAATCATCGTCCTCCTCCTCATCTTCAACTGGCTTCTTAACTTGTTTCCTCTTAGACACTCGCTTCTTAGGCTTCTGGACTGGCTCCTCCACTTCCTCCACTTCGGGTTCAACTATTTCGGGGACAGTCGCTCTGGCTGTGGTGGGGATGATTTCGGTCTTCTCAGTTGGGTCGGCGAGTTCCGTGGGCTCAGTTGGGATGATGGGTTTTTCGGGTGCTTGTGGGAAGTACACTTCGTTCTGTTGAGGATAGAAGTTTTCTTCCTGTGTCTGCCGGCGTCGGTCGGGAAGGTAGTACTGGCCGGAGGGTACCTTAAATAAAATGAAATTACAAAACTAATTTTGTAATAAAAATAATATTAATGGATGATCTACTATTGTCTGGTATCCACAGACAAGTTAAGCGAGTGCCAGTAGCTTGACAAAAAAACTATGTTAGATGTTAGATGCGATGTGTCTTGTGATGGGCACTCTAAAAGTGCATCGGACAATTCTTGAATTGGAAAACGTTACCTACAATAATTCTGGTTTTGTTCTTGCTAGAAAGTTTGAGTTATCGGTTCCATTATAGGGCACCCCCTTACCCTCAACAGTAAAATTTTGGTGTCTAGTAATACAAAGGCAAATGTCCTAGTATTGCAATCGGGTTATCACTACAATAATTAGGCACTTTCACAATTAAAATCACTGCTGGCCAATTGGCGATTCGTGATCACAAACCCGATCTGAGTCCGAAAAATGTAAATTGAACTAAGGACCGCAAGATTACGGGCAGGTTTACAAGTATTACGTTAATACTTCTAATAAGTAATATTTTACGTTCTTCTTACCTGTTGGACTTGCGGCTGTTCCTCGGGCTGCTTGAACATGAAGGCGGCCATGCCTGCGCCGGCGCGCGGCGCGTAGTACGGGTTGAAGTAGCGGCTCAGCACCATGCCTCCGCGCGTGTTGTCGCTCGACCCGTAGGACACTGAGAACATTATATAATATTATAATTATCATAAGTTCTGGTTATGCATAAACTAGCCATTTTTATACAACCCTTCTAACGAGACCTGGCGCCGGCGAACGGCCGTGTCCCGTATGTTCGTCCCAGTCGCCACTGTGCAGACTGTGCTCACCCGGTCCCTAATTAGCTTTAATTTTTACAAAATTAACTTATTCCGAAGCTACAAGATCTTTTTCATCACCATCTTTAAAACATTCTTTCAATTAACTTTATTTTTAAAATTTTGAAAAATTGGTTAAGTTGAAATATACCGATTGGTTAAAATGTTGATTATTTAAATAAATGTTGTTTTGGGCTCAATGAATTCACACCACTTCTGATAGGCACAACTCCAAACATTGTTCTACTTCTGGTCACTTCACATTATTACATCACTATAACGAAATCTTGCAAACAACAAAAATGTCATTAAATAGACTAAAATTATTATTAAATATTTCAAAACTTACAAGTATCAAAATTGTTTCCATAATACGGGTAGTACGGGTACGCTGCGGCTTGCCACAGTGCACATGCCACAACCAGGATTGAGAGTTCGAGTTTCATTGCGTGTGACTCCTAATCTCCTTGGAGTGTATGCTTGAGGGTGTGGAGTGGGTGGCTGCTGTCTAGCCTGTGCTGGGGGCAGGCGGTGGTCGCGTTATATAGCTTAGCCCGTCTGGACTCATTGGGATGCAGAGCACGGGTTTGCCTGCGCCCGCGCCGGTCTTAGGGCTGCCGACTTGGACAAGAGGACAAGTAGCGACATCTTACGTTGTTAGCAAAAATTAAGTACTCGCCTCTCAAAGTTGTTCGGATTGAGGGCAGATGGCTCTGAACAATGATTTCGAACGATGGATGACGGTCAAATCTGCATCGCGCATGCAAAGTAATCGGCATTAATCTAGCTAGGATATTAATTAACATACCAAGACAGTGCTCCGGATCATAGTCGGTTCAGATGAAGATTTTGACGGAAGCAACGTGAACTACTCTTTTCTCTACAAGAGACCTCAACACTTCTCTCCTTTCATTTATTTGTAGTAAAGATTGACAATAAATCCAATTACAACAGTTACAGTCAATATGCATTGGTAAGCGCCATTCGAGCTAGTTGATTAACTATGAACATGCTCGTACAAAACGATCAATCATAGAGAACCATTTATTTAGGAACTTTTTTGTCAATGTTTTTAGATCCTCATTTATTTAATCATGTGATATAAAAAGGTTCAGTAACGCAAAATTTTTCGAATATTTAAGAACATAAGCAAACTGATATGCATGTATAGTCACGAATAGAAGACTTTGGATTCTATCGTTGTTTGGCAACCCTAGTATCTCTACAGCCATTTTGCAAAGTTCGGCAGAGTGCTCCAACCGTTATCGGAGACTGGACAATTGGACATCCTATTGCAGATGAGACGAATGCTGCCCACGTAGCTGATCTAGCAGGTGAACCGTTCCACCATTTGTTACGTTTGTTTTGATGACTCACAAAATTAAAACAATCGCACGAGAGTTTTAGTTTTTTATCAATATCCTGGAGAGATGACGGCTGATTACGGTCTTCCTAATGGCAACGTGTTCTTTTGCCAATTTTTTCAATGTTATCATTTGTCGCCGTATATTTCGTATTTTCTTAGTAAAATAGCCTACAGTTTATAATACACTAGCGGTCGCCTCTGCGGTTTCACCCGCGCGTAATTTTTTTTGTCAAGGTGGTGCCCTGTCCCCCCACATTTCCAGGATCGTCCTTCTCAGGTGTGAAAAATGCAGTCTTCTCCGACAAAAATTAAGTACCAAATAATGCGATTTAATAGTGGACTTCTTTTCCCTGCAAGATAATAATAGTCTGATACTCGTACTTCACTTTATCGTGTGAAAACATAACTATCAGTTATCGCCTATCACGTTCGGTTGTAAGGGCCATCACATAGCATGTAATGCTGCGCTCGTCTCGACACTGTATAAATTGCATCCCACGAGGAATGACAAGTAGCTTCATTCATGACGATTTATAATGCTCGTATGTGACATTTACAAGATCTTAATTTTCTTAGAACCTATACGACAGCCACTTGTAGAAATTGTAATAGTTTCATAGTAAAATTGTTTTCCTTTTAGATGGATTTCACAACTAGATATTGCTTATTGGTGGATGTCTATTATGTTTTTAGCCTCATATCTTGTAGGTGGTAATTCAGACGAAAGTTATAGTTCGAAATTGAAAGAATGCAATAAAATGCTGTGTAAGAATGAGTTAAAATGTAGCATTCCCACATTCTTCATTCAAGGCGGTGAAAACTCTAAAGAGCTTGCGAGACTTTCCACACCGGTTGTAAAATGGTTCTAATAATATTTTTGAAGGTGGCAGGCCTACCACATGGTAGACCGATGATCTCTATCTCAAAATGTTTGCGGGTATCCACTGGATGCGGGTAGCGCAGGACCGATCGGTTTGGAGAGGGGAGGTTTAAGACCAGCTGACTGCAGTGGACGGCTTTCGGCTCGATAACGATGACGATATTTTTATTAAGGCTTACTATTAAAATTTTATTCAACAAAAAAATATTTACAACACATGTTACATGTTTGTAGACTGTATTTCGCAGTCTCACATATAGATATTATGTATGGGTCTTTTGCACACAAATCAACGAACTACGTAAACGGATGTCCTCTTACAAAACAAAACGTATATTTCAGCCGTTAGGGTCCTAAACACTTTGCTTAGTGAATACTTGAGTGACAATTTGAATCTATTACCACGATAGTAATCGCGGTACTTTTGACGGATTAAACTCGGACATGGTTTTATTACACCGTTAAAGCTTGATTTATCGGGGCTATTAGTAGAAATGTCCGAAATACATTTAAATGTGTTAGTATTTGGATCACGGCGTGCATATTTGGGGACACTAGAAGTTCGGGGAGTGATAAGATCTCGCATGTTCGTCCCACCGCTTACAACGATAGCATCGGGTGCTCAGCACCAGTAGTGGTGTTGCCAACAAATGCAAAATCAGGTACCAAGTACCCAAGCAAATAGAGAGGAATTTGTTCTCTTAGGTGTTAAATCAACTGGGATAATTAACTCAGGTGAACAAACAGCGGAATAAATGATTGTAAGCTAGAGTGTAATGCACTATAATGTCTTGTATCTTCTTTCTCAGTACTTTCCCCTTTCTTGGTCAGCCCTCCGTGTCCTAATGCACCGTTTTGGGCATGCTTTTGTCATTTAAGAGTTTTTGGATTTAATCCCATGGACGTTAAATCCCTTTCCACAGTTTTCATCCAGGTGGAGGGTGGACTTCCCCGGCCACCTTTGGGTTCTTACATTTCTATTACCTCTCTTGACATGTGGTTTTACGAGTGGCAAATTACGTGACCATACCAGCGTAGACGCTTTTTGGCCACTTTGTCGTGGAGTTTTGGGATTTTAAAAAGTTAATAAATGTATTGAAATGACAATGAAACATTAATTGATTTACCACAACGCTGGCAACACTGACAAGAGCATCAGGCGCGGCACCGCTACGGCTAAACAAGCAGTCAAATTTGCGAGCTTGCACGTCTCCAGATACATAATAGCGAATTTATGCCGGAAGCATCTTTGTCGGCATTAGTATGGCGGGCGGAGGGCCCTGATTCATGCTCAGGACTGACAAGTGTACTGCGGACACCTGTATTCTCATGCCCGGTGTATTTAGTAGTCCAGATATACCGTCCTATGAATATCTTTAGTTTGGTGCTAAGGTTTGAAATATTGCTCGCTTTTATGTGTAGGTTTTACGGCTTGTACAATTAATTGTGTCCGAATGACGTGGCTTGATGCCAGCAGTAACATTAACTACACTAATCAAGTACAGGCAATTTCATCTAGCAAATTTTCAAATTAGGTCGCCACTTAAGCAGTTTTAGAGATTTTCTTATCGCACAATCAAGTTTTGGAATTAATTTCCTGTCGACATGTTTAGCTAAAGCTAGAGACGTGACACATCTAGAGAAAATTTTAGTTACATATTACCTATACCATGCCACAGAATACATAATAATACTTAAACCATGTACCAAAGTAAAAATATAGTACGTACTTGTTAAAATAGGTCCATTTGTTTTGGTAGTATGCTGTTAGTACTGTTGCTATAGCTACTGTAAATATATATTCATGTTAAAGTCCTTATTTGCATAATGCTTTTATCCAAAGACGTAAAGGACGTTTGATTGTCCTTAGTGCACCCATTGTACTGAATTAGAACATTTGTTACTCGGACAATGTCAAGAGGGTCAAACTGGGCGACGGGATCCTTATGGAATATCAATTGTGGCCAAAAGTTCCATAGGAGGTATTCTCAGATCCGGTGTCATTTAGGATTCTCATAAGAAATATTGTCTAAACTACTTATCTTCTTTTAAATCAAACCTAAATCAGACAAAGAACACTAGTGTACATACTTAGTTAGGCTGTATGTCTGAACCATCACCGCTTTGAAGCCTTGTCTTATATGAATAGGTTATTTTGCTTAAAGCATAATATGGAGAGAGACAGCCGAGACATACTTACTATGTCATATTCCACCCCAAAGGGGTCTAGGGTGCTTATGGGCGGCGGTGATCACTTACCATCAGGTGACCCACTTGCTCGTTTGCCCCCCTATAATATAAAAAATATATATGACTTATTACTTAATATACTTGTAGGCAGTAGCCTACTCGTAATGACGATGACATTTATTTTAATCGATTCAAATCAATTAAAGGCGTAAATTATCTATTGATTAAAATGTCGTTACCTACAAGCAAATAAGCTTATGCGTCCAAATAATAGATTAACAGAAAATTATACAAATATCGATATTCCTTCATAGTTACTCGGTAACAGTGTATTGTGTACACAAATGTGCGAGTGTGTGTGCGTGTGTAATGTTTAAATAAAAATGAATGTATAAGATAATGCATCGTATGCAAGCAATGTATTCCGGCAGAACGTTTTTTATAACGGCTTAAGTTGATCTTGAGCTTTTAAATTTGCGTTTCAAACAATTCCGCGAATGCACTTTGAATACGAGTGCTCGGTTGCACAGTACAAATAAGTTACAGCAAAAAAACTAAAAAAGAAAGAATTTTCTATTCAGCACTACAAAAGTTTTTCAATATTTATTAATGGCACAGATAATATACTACTAGTATTAATGGTATAGTTAGATATGTTACTGATTTTAAGTGGGGTAGAGCCATCATGCAGGCAGCTTTGTTACTTTACTTGTTTCTTTTTCTTCTTATACAAAGTATATTGTATAGTACTTGTATAAAAAGGACTTATAAAAGTTCGCTCGTATCCTTATAAGAACAGCGGAAATTGTATTTTAAATGATGTCAAACGGATGGTCAGGCATATACCTAAGAAAAATTTACATTGAAAACACAAGTTAGTAGAGAGAGTCGAACCTGCGACCTCTGGTGTAATCTAAGAGCAGTAAATCAAATGCTCTGAGGGTGTAATAGCCGACTTCTCAAAAAACAAAAATAAGCAACTTCATGTTTCACTTTAACGTAAAAATTGAGGGAGAGTTTTGATTATTTATTACAGGTCCTATTGTGCTTTATTTTCCTGTGCAAATATAAATAAATAAATATTATTTATTTCCACCAAAAAGATGCCTTACTGTAATTTCCTTGGTTATGCCGGCGACATAGTGGCTGTGATCGCGATCGCACGATGCCGCGATAGCGCGATCTGATACCATTCCCGGCCGGTGCAAGGACCTCCCTAATTTTACTGTTATTGCCCCGCTTGTTTTAGGAAACTTGAATATACAAGCATTCCGAAGAACTTGTGAATTACATGATAAATGATGTTTTATTTGTCCTTTTATCGGATGAGGTCTATTATTAGAACTAAAAATCCATCCAATAGAAATAAATGACTGACGTTTAAATCACATGTTTATGTATGGATCGGACCGAATATTTGAATTAGAGTTATTTTTTTTGAAAATGTTTGTTACAATAGGCAGTGTGAAACATCCCGCTTAGTAGGAAATTAAATCCCTTGGACTTGTAAACACTCAAATGTATTTATTGCAGTGTCTACACTGACTAAGCTTATATGATTTCCCGACCTAGACACCACAGTGTCTACCCAAATTATTAGATCTGAAAAAACAATGTGTCATCGTTTTAACAAGTCCGAACAATGAGCCAGAAAAGATTCTTTAAAAGTACGATTACACAATTGAAAATCATTTGCAAGTGCACCTCGAAACGTTGCATTTCCTCTACTTTTTAGACTCCCAGGATGGCCCACCTATTGAATTCATATCGAGTGCATCTTGACGTCAACGCGACAGACAGACACCGGGCATTTTCCTGTTCTTTGTGTTGTCTAATGGGCATTAGCATTTACTCGGTATTGATGCACTACGTGCTTCTCTTCACGATCGAGCCTATTTTGATTTGCTAGATCATTACCTGTTTTGCATTTTTATTTTTATCCTCTTTCGTCGATTCAGGTTTTGCTTACGTTCGTCGACGCTATGTAAAGACTTTGCAGTACGAGCTTAGAAGTTACAATGCTAAGTGTCTAAATAGGCGACACTCAAATCGTGATTATTAAATAAATATAAATATAAGGACGCATTGAATTTATTTATGTATTGGGTGGGTATCGACAACATTACGAGAGTTAACTCAAATCTGGGCTATGTTAGTAAAATCCAAAAAAACTGATAATTTATTTTGCTTTAATTTGTGATTTTTAAGTCGTATTAGAAAATAGATTTACAATTACCTTTTAAAGTTATTTGCGAAAGGCGCTGATGACCCTCGCTCTACTTTTTTTCCATTAAACTACAATTAATGACTTTTGGTCCGTTTTCCTTGTTTTTTACGGCTGTTTCTATTTCTGACAATTTTTTCATTAAGACAACTAACAAAATATTCAAATAATCTTTGAATATTTTGGACACTGCTCGCGTCGTAGGCATTATGACGCACTTATCGTTTGATGTCATTGTGACTCATTATATTATAACACAATGGTTGCTGGGATTTTACTCTCGCTAGCGCCATCAAAGATGGTATCTATGATATCATAGCAAAAACTGTTTTAATTAACTTTTTGTCTGCCAGAAGGTCGATAAAGATCATTTGATGGGATTCAAGAAACCCGATCATAAGTATATTTTCTGTATCTTGTATGTAACTTATCAACCAAATAAAATGTATTCTATTCTGTTCTTAAAATGTTTACTTTTGTACTTATGCAATAATCCTTTTATGAATTGGTTTTCTAATCACTAATCTTCGACTCCTTAATTAATAAAGCTTTGGCAGGCGCGTGTGTATTTGTTTTGTTTTGGTCGCAAATATACTCAGAACTGTTTCATTGTTATTGTTTCATTTCTGTATGATGGAACTTTTTTCCTTCTGTATTCATTTTATTTCAAAGTTGAAAATAAGTCTATGCATTTATACTATATATAAAGGAATACCTAAGTTAAGTAAGTTCTTTAATATTTAAAATTTAAATGTAAATCGTCGTATCAATTCACGACAGGCCATCCCGTTGTAAAAACTTTACTAAAATAATTACCGTTTTCAGTAATCACACTAAATGCTTCAATAAGGGTAACATGGAAAATCTCATCAGAAACTATAAAAAAAATCTAAATCTACAATATTAAAAGTGTATAAAACACGTCATACATACATACATTACATATTCGTTATCTATGGCTATTTGCATGATGACCATGCAAGGGTAGGATGTTTGGGTTATCCCACGGCGTACCCACTGAACGTGGTGTACTAACAAACCACGTTCAATACTATAGATACATAGGGTAAGTCTTAGCCGTAAGCCGCTGCGTTCATCGCACAAGCCTCTTTTAATTCAATACTCGTCTGCCATTTTTAATTTATGTCATGTTCGAACCCAATCGGTTAAGATGCACGGGACGTATCGCGAATTTTTATTGTTCTCCTATGAAATAAATTCGGTTAAAAACAGCTGCAAATTGCGGCAGAATACAAATCCTACAAGTCGTTGGTGAACTTATTTATTTAGGCGCCAGACTGAGATCGATCTGGTAGTAAACTAGGCCATTCCATTTAGTCAATATTACATATAGTCGAATATAGAACCTCCTCCTTTTTTGTGGTCGGTTAAAAAGTGTAGCCGAATTTCTTGCCGGGTAGGGTGTCTTCTCGGTAGAAGAACAATCCGAGCCCTATAAAATTTACTTAATTGTCTGATTAAATTTACATCAATTATTTGAACCAGAATTTCTTATACTATCATATTATTTCAGTTTAAAAATACATCCTTTTTGACGGTTCATGAGCGATTCATGAGCGATTCATGTTCATTGTATGTCTTCACGAATAAAAATAATTTTACCCTCATGAAATCAACAAATACGAACTAGAATAAGCGTATTTTGATTTCAAAGGAGGAAGCGTTGCACTTGCATATCAGTCTAATTTATTCCACTGCAAGCTCATTTCGCACACCTGCAAAATTAAGATGGAAGTTGTAACGCTACTCACAAGCGCACTTCTCTTCGCTAGCACTAAGCCATAAATTTTAGCCAAAACAATGGGCACGGAACGGGCAATTAAATGAATTTTTCATTATTTTTTTACACGCGTCCAGTGGAAAAAAGAGGCTGTTTGAATGTGTTTTTTATTACAAATGCGGTTATAATGATGTGATTGCAAATCAGGCGGCTCGCAGCTGCAAATAAATCTGTGATTGGAGGTCACTTGGACCGAATCAAATCGATGTACCTATTTGTTATTTAAATGTAAACGACCACCTGGATATATCAAGTCAAAAAGGTCATCATGATGTTTGATTGGGTCTGTTGGTGCATTCTTTTTGGCCCTTTTTGAACATATTATAATGTTCGATGTAATGATGGATGAATTTAATATTTTTTTGGGAGTGTGCATTTGGCAAATATCAAAGTTCACTGATTTATACGTATCTATTGTTTTACTACTTTTAGATAACCTTTTGAGCTTATAAATAAACTTTAGCAATAACTTTTAGCTTATTATTTCGTAAAAAAAAATGCACACAGGTATAGCCTTTGGGATAAACTATACTAATAAAAGACATTATTCTATATTGTAGAAATTTCAAAAGTCAAATTGCAATATCTAAAATTAAAAACATCATCAGAGTCCGTAGTACCTACTCGTATATAGTTATTTAGCATTTACTCTACTAATAAGATATGAATAATGTACTCCATGAGGGAGAGACACAGAGAGAGACGTGACATCTAATTAAGTAGTTCTACTGCTTGTCGCAGTGTCACCATAAAACTAACCATACTAATTTTAAATCGAGTAAAGTTGCCTCACACGCTACACACAAATCATCGGTACTCGTAAATGTCCCAAACATGAAGTGTTAACGAACTCTAGCAACATTTTGAGGCAATACAACGTCGTGACTAATCAACATTCGTGCTTGTACATACGAATTGCACTGAGATTAATGAAATTTCACGAAATCCTAGATCAACAACCTCTACTTTTAATGACCAGTGGAACGTTGGTTAACATTCTGTGTTTGTATTTTAAGGTAATCATAGTAAATACATCATCGATTTTAAACAAAATTAATATTCAATAGTTGTGCATTATTAGGTAAATTGTTTGAAAAACTTCAGTTTTATGAGCTTATTTTGCATCGCCAAAGTAGTATATTTTTTTTCTATACCACGATGGTGGTTCCCAAGCTTACGGCCGCCTTATGGTGAGAGAGACCACTCAGCAATAAAAACGGTCCTTGCCGCTGTCAACACCACGCCCTCCCCAATTAGCTGCTATCCGCTAATATTCTTTGGTCTTCTGCAAGGTGGGAGTACTTTCAAAGATGAGCGGCTCATTCCAGTAAACGATTCCCTATGCTCTACCAAAGGAGCATGTATGAAGTCGCATTCATCAACTTTAACCACGGTGACAAAAACTAGTCATCATCATCCCAGCGTATTCCCGATTAGTCCAGTATCTCAGGGTCCGCTTCGACTATGATCCTAGATTTGACAAGCCTGGTTATTACAATGGAGCGATTGCCATCTGACCTCCGTAACCCTTACAAGGGAAACCTGACCTACTTGGAACATAACTAATATAATAATAATTTATATACATATAATAATTTGGAAATGGTGAAAAAAGTAGTGAATGGCTAATTCGGCAGAGTCGGTAGCTTTCATCCGCGTGGCGACAATCGGCAGCGCATAAATACGCCGAACATTTCTGAGAAGCACCGCTCGTTTATTAGGACCGGAATACCTAATCGGATTCGTGGGACCAGCTTCAAATGATACATTTTGGGATAACCCTTATTTTACTTATGTGACATGACGACCAATTTGATGTATTTGTTGGGAAGTCGGCTAAAACACCAGAGATCACGGGTTGGATCCCCGATACAAACATTTGTTTGCATGAACAAGTCTGTAAGTATTGGTCAGGACTTCTCTATGTTATGTTTGTTATTACAAAAGAAATTGTATATAAGTAAATCGGGGAGTTTAGTAGGTAGTGGGACCAACGCCTTTAGTCCCGAGTCTCTACCACACTGCCGCAGGCGGCGAGTTACGATGCGTAAGAACATTCTCTTTTCCTTAAAAAAACAAAAACAAAAGGGCAATGAAAAGATAGCGGTCTCTACTTAACATAATGTTTCCAGGATAAGCAGACTCGTAATATATTAGCGCTATTCCACCAGTGGTTCCCAATAAGCATATTTAGGAAAAAACAAGATTCTACAAGTATAAGCTAAAATCAACTAATCTTCAGACTTTTGTCATGGGTGTTGCCTAAGCATGGTAACCCTACCAATATGGTTAAAACAGTATCGATGTCCAGATACATTATAATGGGTTAAAAAGGTGATAACGGTGGCGCGCGCTCATCCAACGCCGCTATTGTATTCAAATACCTAGTTTGATTCCACCAATTTATACAAAGCGGTTGCCGAATATATGGGATATTTTCTTGCGCATTGTTCACACAGCACCATCGAGCCCTAAATTAAGCTTAGCTTGTACTATTTTTTTCTCACTAGGGGGAAATGCTATTGCATTAATACTAGCTACTCGGGGGGACAATATCCAACTGCCTCACGAAAATATTACACTGTATATTGACAAAAGTATGGGCTATTATTTGCAATTTAACCAATGTGATCTCTTAAAGGAACTAAGAATACTTCCTTGGTATCCTAGTATACTATCGGGATAATTAAAACGTCCTTCCAAAGGACTAGGTACCTACCTACCAATGGAGGAGGGCGCATTTGTGATTTGCTCTTGATTTTGTTTTTGTTATAAATAGTCATACGTATCATAAAACCATGTGAAACCATAATTAGATCGTTTACGTTGTCTGACAGTCAACTCACAAGAAAAACGTGTACCTACTTTACGTGTAGGGCGTAGTCAAATCTGAAGGTGCAGGCCACTTGTTGCATGTGTTTTGGTATAATATATTAACAAATTTCTTTGTAGTTAAACAAGGCTTTTAGCTTATAAATAAAACTTTACAGTATTATTGGTTGCCTCTATACTCTATTTATCTTTATCTAATAAGTTTCAAGTTGTGTTAAACATACATCTAAAAACGTACGAATGTATCAAAAAAGAAAGATTATGCGGCAGCGCAGACGACAGACTATCCGTGACAGACTTTTAAGTCTGCGAAAATAGAACGTATGCAACTGTATGGAGTAACGCAGACGACGCGCAAAAAAGTCCGGCGCGCACAAAATCCGTGTGATTCCGGCAGACCGCGCCGCGCCGCGCCACACCGCTCCGCACAAAAAGTGTGCGAAAAAAATGGAACGTTTGCTTCAACACGGGCTAACGCAGACGGCGCACATTGGCGTACATTTTAGTCTGCAATCTAGTGGTGGGACGTAACGTACGTATGCGATCTATTATGGCGCCAGACATCGATGTAACGATGCTAATTAATGAAATACAAAATAGACCAATAATTTATGACACTTCTATGGCAGAATATAGATATTAATACATAAATTATGTAAAATCATTAAAACTCGGTCCGCAGTGAGTTTAAACATTAAAACTTGTTTCTTGGTAATATTCTGTATAAGAAAATTTTTGTAAACAAATTGTAACTAGTGATTGCTCTGTGTAATTGGTAGTATTATTATTATTATTTATTTATTTTTTGTTGCCGGATAATTTGTTTTATTATAAATTTTAATGTTCTCATGTAAGTGTTTATGTAATTTCTTTTTGAGAATAAAGTTTCTTTAACCGAAATACTAATTTGACGAGCCATTAGGTGTAATGGTTGAGAAGACGGCTATTACACCACAGGTCGCGGGTTCGATCCCCGCACGGTACAAACATTTGTGTGCATGAACATGTCTGTTTGTATCGGTTTGGGTGTTTCTATGTATATTATGTATGTATTTACAAAATAAAAGTATATAAGTAATGTTTATCCGTTGTCTAGCACCCATAGCACAAGCTAATGCTTAGTTTGGGGCTAGATGGCGCTGTGTGAATAATGTCCAGAGATATTTATTATTTATTATTAACTTCCTCATTGTTGTGTCTGAATGAGTCAAAGCAGGTCTTAAAATAAATAGCAACTCATCATATTATGTAGTAACAGACATTTTATAAAACTTAAAAAAAAATACCGGAATTTTTTTCAGAATTGAATGTTTAATATAGAACTCTCCCTTCAGTAATCTTTCCGAAAGTATAGGATGTACCCAAAATTTTCTTCGTCTTTTTCTGTCTGTTACATCAAGTACAAAATAATACTTCGCGATCTTTAATCTCTGCACGATTTTCATAGCGTCTACGTCCCTACAGTTCTGCCGACAAAATGATCGAAGATGTGCGTCGTGTGCGTTGAGTCTGTGAAAAATCCGCGACAGACTTTTTGTGCGTTGAGTCTGTGAAAAATCCGCGGCAGACTCTTTCGCACAAAAAGTGTGCCGTCTGCGCTGCCCCTATCTTTAACAAAGCTACTACTGATATGTTGGTCTTCTGTGAAAGGTTTTTCTATTCCCGAAAAGTCAGCAGAATAGACGGACAGGATTATTCATGTTTCTACCACACGACAGTAGCGTAGCGATGGGGGGGCGGGGGGCGGTCCGCCCCGGGCGGCACTTTTTAGGGGGCGGCAAAATTTCCTGGAGGAGCAAAAATAAAATAAAAAAAGAGGCGGCAGAATTGTAAAAAGGGCGGCAGAATCGTCTTCCGCTACGTGGGCTGTTTGCCAACTGGAGGAGCAAAAAAAAAGGGCGGCAGAATTGTCTTTCCGCCCCGGGCGGCCGATACCCACGCTAAGCCACACGAAAAGCCTTCTCTACTTTAACCAAGCAAACCTAAAGCTTTTGTTTTATTAATTAATAGGCCTAGAAATCTTAAAAGCTAGCAACCGTAGTCGAAGACAGTTGTGTGAATAATTCATACTCACACGCTCGCGCCCTCTCGCGTGCGCTCTCGCGGTATGCAGTGCGCGTGCGCGACTAATTCTCATGCGCAGCCCACCGCCTGTCTATGAATATTATTAGTCTGCACAACATTTTTAATGTACGACACCGAATAAGGAATGCTCTATTAGTGATTAATAATCGCTGTTGATTTGTTGGTGGTTGGACTTTTTTAGGACCTGACTGGTGAACTACCTTCACTGTGCAATCTGCCCTGCTTGTGCAAACATTAATGAGGGTGCTAGCGCCGTTGAGTTCAAAGCTCGAAATCAACATTTTCATATAGGCAACGTGCAGACAGGAGACCTTATCTTATCTTATCTTAAATCTTAATATATCAATGTTACAGAGTGACTCTACTTAGGACTGTTGCTGTCTATCTAGAAAAAACAGCTAGTAACTCGCTGTATACGATTTCCAATCACTAATGTAAATAAAAGCATACTTTTTGATTGCTTACAACGTGACGTGTTTGTCGATGACATAACTATACTGCAGGCTGCTTTACTGTTAAGTAGTTATTTATAATTATTTATATTACATGCAAAAGCAGTGAGGTGCGTGACAACAAGTTCAGGCGCAGGCTCCGATGTCATTACGAAAGGAGATTGTTATGATCATCAGTTACACTAGTTTTACTTACCTACGTCGGTCTAGTGGTTTAACTAACAAGCCATGTTATTGAGGACATGTTGAGGACCAAGGTTCAATTCCTGGGGCGGAAAATTTTAGCCAATCCGCACCTGTCAATGTGCGGTGATTAACTGATTAAGCCAATACAGCCTACACAAAACAAGTGAGCAATAACTCATTACTGATACATCGATGTTAAGTTTTTGGTGATAAAAAATAAGAAGAATACTTTTCTATGTACTCAATCTTACAGTGTAGATCTATTCAAGAATCGATTACTTACGTATCGAGATTTTTTACCATTTGTTTATAATACGACAATGTCCCTATTGTCACTGTGTAACCTGTTGCAGGTATCAATCTAAATTTTATAAACTACCTATACTTCATAATGAGTAATCAATTACATTCACTATAGTAAATGCAACTGATTAATTTATTGTAAACAGCAGCGTGCACCGGCGCCAAAGGTCCATCCAAACGTCCCAGCGAACTGTTTTGGCGGGCGATTTCGTTCATAAATCCGTATAAGTAGACATACCGACATATTTATGGCCTGCAGCAGTAGTTATAAGTATTTGAATATAATATAAACACATTAATGCTGCTTACTCATTGTATATATTTACTGTGTGACCTACTCGCGTCTTTGAGTGTTTGTTTTGTGTACAAACATTAACGTGAGTACTATTTATACATAAATGTACCTACACTAGCCTTTTCCAAGCGTTTTCGCTCGCCTGGACTATACGATGTTATCCTGGAGGAATGTGATATTGTAAGAATTATGTTGTCAGTATGCAGCTTTTAAACTATCTCCATACTTAAAATCACGTTGATCCGTTTCTATATTGCGATGTGACAGAAGGAATACCAGGCACCCGTATTCTTTCACCGAAACGTAGCTTTAGCTGAAAAGATAAGAAACTTTTTTGCGCATTTAGTCATTCGCATATTTAAGTATGGAGTATGGCCCACACTATCTCACAATTGAGATAAGGCCTGTGTCCCAGCAGTGGGAACGTATATAGGCTGATGATGATGATGATGATATTAAGGTACTGCTACCACAAGCAGTAACGAGGCAGGAGTCGGATTAAGTATATTTAGTGCGTAGTTTAAAGTCGCTCAGCGGGCTATGGAAAGAGCTATGCTCGGCGTCTCTCTGCGGGATCGCATCCGAAATGATGTGATTCGGCGGAGAACCAAAGTCACCGACATAGCTCGCCGGATTAGCCAGCTGAAGTGGCAGTGGGCTGGCCATATCAGCCGTAGAACCGATAACCGTTGGGGTAAACGGGTTCTAGAGTGGAGACCGCGTCTCGGTAAACGTAGTGTAGGACGCCCTCAGGCCAGGTGGAGCGATGATCTGCGCAAGATGGCTGGCAGGAGCTGGATGCGAGTGGCCGAGGACCGATCTATGTGGCGAGCGTTTGGAGAGGCCTATGTCCAGCAGTGGACTATCACAGGCTGATGATGATGATGATGAGTGCGTATTTGCCACTAGCTCGGTGGTGATGGAAAACAGCGTGAGGAAAACTGCACAGTTTCGACTGTGCTGTGCTGTGTAACCAATATCTAATCGGTCTTTTTCCCTCGTCATTGGTTACGGAGATCAGGTGGCAGTCGCTTCAATGTAATAATTGGGCTTGCCTAATCTCTCTAGGATAGATCGGGGCAAAACCATGTTTTTCAATAAATGGTTAGTGATAAACCTATATTGAATAACATGATTATTGTGGGGAATTTTATTTTATAACAGGAAAAGAAAATGGGTCATGTAAAAGATTTCAACGCTTGCATCAAGTGCGTTGATGTCTTTTTCAACAAAAGTGGTTTTTCTTGAATTTCTGAAATTAGATGAAGTTCATTCGTTTTTTTAAATAGTAAAGATATCCTTTATGGGTACCGCAGCCACTTGGGGGAGCAGCTGGGGTTATTTCAGAGTTGCCCTTTATCACGGGGTACTGACTAAAACTCCACTATGGCCATCTCAGGCTAGGGGGCCGAGTCGCCCTATGCAGAGATTCACACAATTGCCCAGCTACGCTCTGCCGCTTTAGTGCAGCGCTCCTCAGGGGAAGCCATGGTGCCCCCATTTCCTCATGACGTTCGGCAATGTGAGGGCACCCCACACTGCCGACATACTCAGGGATGCTTGAAAGGTACGAAGGTTCCTCACCCTTCGAACCAGGGAAGGGTGGGGAAACTACCGAAACATGGGAAGTTCATTAGTTTCTGTCAACATATTATTCATCTTAAGGTAGAGATTTTTACTAACTTTATAAGAGCCATCTCGGCCCTCGACATATTTCAATTGAATAACAAGTACTACAGAAAAAAATGCAAAGACTTTTCATTATTTACTTTTGTAAGAAGCACCTAGCTCTTTTTAGCATCGTAAAAAGCTAAATGTTTCTCATATCTCAGAAAAAACATGAAAGGATTTAGTCGCTTTATGGTCTTGTTTGGGTTGAAAATAAAACAAAAAGTACTATAATTATGCTTAATAGTAAAATGTGCAAATGATTAATAATTTAATGACTATATATTGGTATGACAATTTACCTACCGGCGTTAAATTTAATTTATTTTTTATTAATACATAGAGTGTCAACTTAACTTAAAATATTCTAATTTTAAATATAATAAGTATCAAAACTTTTGATGAGCCTCAATACATTTTCTCCTAATTGTTTATATACATAAAATTTTAACTTTTTATATCAATAATCAATTTTATAAGTAAGTCAGCACTATGCCCCAACTTAAGTGCTCTATGTGATACTAAAGACCTGTAATTTCTGATCAGTTATAATTAGAGCATAATAGGTTCCGGCGAGAAAACATAGCTTCATGCGCTCAGGCATTTGATAATAATCGATATTTACATTTCAAGTTTAGTTTCATGTTATCTAAAGATTGTTTATATTTTAAAAATGTGACACGTTACATGTTGTAATGATATATGTAATGATAGTTTTAAATTTGTAAAATAAATAAATAAATAAATAAAATAAAATGTTTTCGTCTTTATTTTGATATGTCATTTTATGATTGTTTGATATTAGGTATCCAATTTTGAAAGATTTCAAAAAATCCAAAAATCTTATTTACTATTTAGAAATAAAAAGATAAGATTGTTGGGTCGAGCGCCATCTTACAATCTGTTGATCCGGGTGTTTGTGTTCGTGCTTGACTATATAAATAAAGAAATGTTGACTTTCCTTTACTCAATATAGGGCTCTCAGAGCTAAGGTAATCTTAATGACTATGAAGTAAACACTATTGTGTCCTCAGCGCGGAGACTCGGGCGCCATCTTGCAGGTTGGTCTGGGTGTTGGTGCGCGCCTGCCGGCCGGCGTCCGCGCTGCGCACCTGCAGGACAGACTCGACCACCACTTCCTCCACGAACTGCTGGCTGTCTGGCTCTGGAAGCAGTACAAGTAGAGTATCAGCGTATTATTGTTCCACTGCTGAGCCAAAGCTAATTAAAGATAGATATAAGACAAAGACAAATAAGATAGATATCGTAACAGCCCTCGATTTGTCACTGCTGGACTGAACTGGAAGGCTACTATTATTTTAAACCGTATATCTTCCATGATATTTTAAACAAAAGCTGTTTGTTAATCGCAAAATACAAACATGGCTTTATTGTCAATGCTTGGTTAAAATTCAATGTTATTTTTAGTATAGGATGATAAGAGCCCTTGATCGCCCACAGCTAGGCTTTCATTATTTCAATCGTATCATTAACGACATTGAAAACAAAAACAAATTATTTTTAACCGACTTCAAAAAAGGAGGAGTATATGTTCGACTGTATGTATTTTTTTTTTTTTTATGTATGTCCGTCGATTTCTCCGTCAATTGTGGACCGATTTAAATAATTCTTTTTTTATTTGAAAGTGCATAGTTCAGAGGTGGTCCCATTGTCACCATGTCAGGATCTGATGATGGGATCCCGGAAAAATCAAGGGAAAACCTCAAATTTTATAGGCTGCGCCTACGCGTTACTTGTTTTTTCTGAAGCCATTCAAGTTTTTGCGTCCGATAGACATCATTTTATGTTGATGAGCTGATGATGGAAGGTACAACTCCTTAACGGTTAGGAGTTAGGGGATAATTCTTTCAGTATTGTAGGAATATGTGGACCGTTAGTTGTATTTTATGTACTTTTGCAGCTAAGGTGATGATGGAAAGTAAATACGCAGACGATACTGCTTTGCTGTTTACTGCTGACTCGTGGGAAACTCTCTATGAATATGCGCAATCCAGTCTTAATATAATTCAAAAATGGCTGAGCAGTAACGTACTAACACTCAATCTTGATAAGACTAAATATATCCAGTTTTCAATAAGGGCCAAGGGACCTGAGTCTGCCAATTGCAGAATCACTTTATGTACTTGCCTTTCTTCCATTCCACGATGTTCATGCAAAGTTATGGAAAGAGTCAAATCAATTAGGTATTTAGGAGTGATTGTAGATGAAAATCTTAATTTTCGCGAACACATTGAGGCACTTAGCTCTAAAGTCCGCAAATTAATCTTCGTATTTAAAAACTTAAGGCATATATTAGAATCACATCGTTTAAAGCAAGTGTATTATTCATTATGTCAATCCTTGCTGACATATTGCATATCTAGCTGGGGGGGAGCTTGTAAAACTATTTTGAAGAAACTGGAAGTTTCACAGAGAGCTTTGTTAAAGGTGTGTACTTTCAAACCCTTTCTCTATCCCACAGATGAACTGTATAAGTTTTGTGACGTCCTTACAATTCGTCAGCTATTTCTGCTTGATATCACCTTAAAACAACATTCATTCTTAGCCTTGGAGCCAGCAGTTTTACTAACTCGTAGGAAGGATCCTATTCGTAGTCGCAATAAGGCATGTAACACTGCTTTTGGTCACAGATTCTTTCCATTTTTGGGCCCCTATGTGTATAAGCAAATAAACAAAAAACTAAACATTTACAAACTGCCCAAAATGGAGTGTAAATTATGTGCATCCGAGTGGTTAAAATCGCTTTCATATGAGGATACTGAAAAACTCATTAAGGTTACCAATTAATATTCTATATTACATGTTTACAGTTCTATGTGTGCTTTCTAGTGTTTATATATTATTAATCTATATGTATCTTTGATGTGTAAAATATTGTAGTAGTCAATCTGTATATTTAGTACTAGTACCTAGACAATTGTCCATTACATGGGGGTTATGGCGCTGTTTGCTGTAATACAGGCTTCACAGCCTAGCTCAGCAACAGAGGATCATAATATTGTTTAAAGTTATGTACCTACTTAGTCTAAGCTAGTTATTAACTTTGTATGTTTTTTGGTCAAATAAATATTATTATTATTATTATTATTATTTAAAGTACAACTCCTTAACGGTTAGGAGTTAGGGGATAATTCTTTCAGTGTTGTAGGAATATGTGGAACGTTAGTTGTATTTCATGTACTTTTGCAGCTAAGCTGATGATTACCCGGGGATGGGCTGGTCACTAGCCAATAAGGTTAGCACCGGCTCGTCCTAATCGGGTGTGAAGGAGAAACCGGGGGAGTGTAGTGGGTAGCGGACGCTTCGGTCTCGAGTCCCACACACGGCCGCGGGTCTAGCTAGCCTGCGGTTATGGTGCATAAACGCATTCTCCTCCTACCCATGGTGCTGAACACTTAATGAATACCTAATATTATTATCAAATAATACAATTCTACTCGTATTTTCGCTATCATTATTATGAAAGAGTTTTACTCACTACCTACGTGTTATTCACACTAAAAATAGAAAAATAAACAAACTTTTTTAAAAAAAAATTAAACCGACTTCAAAAAAAAAAAAGTCAAAAAAACTACCTAAAAAACTGAAAAGCAAAAAATAATTTTAATAAGACATTCATCAAATGCGCTTATTGTCTAAGCCTATTAATTAAATTGTATTTTACGTGCTAGGTAGGTACCTACTAATCTGTTTGAAGTCGGTGCCAAGCCAAAGGTAATCAAAAATGATATATAATAATAATGTATTATAAAGGGTTACTTATTAATCCGCGGACGTAGGTACGTAATCTGGGTACCTACTATTTGGCTTGGCACCGACTTCAAACAGATTAGTAGGTACCTACCTAGCACGTAAAATACAATTTAATTAATAGGCTTAGACAATAAGCGCATTTGATGAATGTCTTATTAAAATAATTTTTTGCTTTTCAGTTTTTTAGGTAGTTTTTTTGTTTCTTTTTTTTTTATTATTTATTTTATATTTAATCAAGTGTATTCTGTATAAGATGAATGTCATCCTACTCTGATTGATTCAAAATAACTGTTTATACTATTAGGCATTCCATGTTGCTTTGTAAGGAGTTTTTATCAATTTTGCATTTTTTACATACATTATGTTTATTTGTAATAGATCCCGCGATGGCACAATAGGTGACCTTCACAAGCCTGCGACCTTGTGACGACGAATTTAGTTTATTATTATATTGGCCACTGAGTTAATTTGATTTTGGCTAAAATTTACCTGTTTGCCTTTGGGTGCCTTTTTATGAGGCCACTTTAAATGTCAGCTTTTACTACGGTTACAGAATCTCT
This sequence comes from Mecyna flavalis, assembly GCA_949319885.1. Classification (NCBI taxonomy): domain Eukaryota; kingdom Metazoa; phylum Arthropoda; class Insecta; order Lepidoptera; family Crambidae; genus Mecyna; species Mecyna flavalis. Next base: position 19,418,999 of record OX439426.1, read on the forward strand.
CGTAATCTCGTTTACGATTTTAGATAATTAAGTACGTAATAAACAGGAAAAACCTTTGTAATCCACTATTTTGGTTTGCAAAACATGTAGACGTAACTACATACTTCTAAATAATTGTTACTTTATTGGGTACCGTGTTTGAAGCTTTTTTATTAAGTTTAGTTTAGGAAAGTATCAGTCCATCGATGTCTGACTGCAGGGCAAAGGCCTCTATCCTTGAAATCAAGTTATCGCTACAATGATCGGGAGGCTTAATCACCACGCTTGCCAAATGCGGATTGGTGATCACAACCCGTGCTGTGTCCGAAAGAACCGGTACAAGATTAGCTTGACCTGAGAGTTGAACCCAGGACCGGTACTTAAACCACTAGATCATCCAGGCGGTATTTTTTAGTACTATACTAAAAAGCGTAATGGTGTGCCAAACGAATTACCTACTAACACAACGACAACAGCACGTAACTGTTTTTTCTGTTCCGTGAACAACAGCATGTTAATCTCTGAACAAGTTAACTTGACTTCTATTATATCTTGATATTGCTGTACATTGCAGCTGGCAGCTCGATAGGCTACTTTCTAAACGATTATTTCTCCGCATTGTCACTATTTATGACCCTGCGAAACTACGCCCCCGGATAACAACGATTTAATATTAATGTAAGTTTGAAAGGGTATATAAATTAAATATACAGGTATGGTTTTTATTTTAATAAACGAGTTTAATAAATATTCGTTTTGTTTTAAAAAAAGTAATAAACAGATATAAAAACACCAGCTAGTGCGGTTGAAATTATGCTACAGCAATCGCCCATTTTGCCTCCTGCTTACATAAAAAATGTCATAAAAAGAGCAAATTAGTAATAAAACGCAATTAAGCTTTTATACGTTGTATACCGTGAATAGGTTTAAATATGTATGTAAAAATTAATTAGCAGTAAAATGTTCTAATTATTCGAATGCTAGTAAAAGTGAAAACTAGACTTAACATCGAATAATTACTGTTATACATATGTATCTAGACAAGAAAACTAAAAGTAGAACTTTTTGCTTTTGTATTTTTAATTGGCTTTGTTAAAAGAAATAAAAAGTATCTTAGAATAGTTAGTACCTACTGTGGTTTTAGAAAAAGACTGGATTTTGTTACTTATATTATGTAAGTTCCTAAGCTATGTTTGTTAATTGTACACTTAATATAAACTTGTACTTCAAGATTTTTTTTTATTCATTATGAAGCATAGATTGATGAAGCGACTGATGAACCTTCCATGTTGAATGAGAGGTCATAAAATCCAACTCATGTTGGGACCTATTGGTTTGGTTAATGTCAGGTATTTCACAGAGTCCACTATCACTACCTCTTTAAAGTGTAACGTGAGAACCAAACACTAGAATTGAAACATTGCTGTCGATTGCAGTATATCTCGTTATATTTATGTTAAAATATCGGTTTATACTGTCTTGTTAATTAAGGGAAGTGATTCAACGGACAGTTAAAAATATCCACTCTCTTCAATGGCAATAACAATAATAGTATTACGGCAAAGTTTCTGTGGTACTAAACTAATAGACAAAGGACCATTAGATGATTCAACGTGACATGTGTCCTCTATGTATATGGGTTAACTACATAAAGGTAATTATGTACGGTAATGTGACAAGTAAAACTCGTTTCAACTGGTTGTTATACCGTCAATTAACTACTGTTAGTACTGTTTTATACAAACACAATAATTTTTGGCCTTCACCTAGTATAATTAAATTGTTACTCGCAGGATGTATCAAACTATGGTAAATAGGATTCTCCCGATATAAAATTATTTGTAAACAATTATTTTTACCTAGTTGAGGGTGCTGTGATCTCTGAATTTGAATTATGGATACGTAAAAAACCCTTTTTCGTCCTTCAGTATTATAACTTTTTTGATAAATAGCATCTCTTTCAATAAGTGATATTAGATTTTGATGATTTTCGTATAATTTTTTGTAAATTTTGACATCAGATTACCACGAAAAGGACGTTATTTTGGCATTACAAACATCAAACTAGCAAACCCTAATTTTAATATTAACCCTCTAGTATAATTAAGAATACTTCTACACTTACGAAAAAAGATACGAGTCGCAGCTGTTTTTTAAGCATTGAATCTATTTAAGTAAATAAATGATATTGTTATATTTTTTGAGCACTTTACTATTTTAACTTAAGTTGATATTAAATTTGAAAAAACGGGATTGAGTACATATTTTTGCGCGTAAGAGCATCCTCCGTATTGTTTTCGATATCTTTACGATGGGCAAAAGCTCTATTATCAAAATTTAATATTAAGTTGATTCTCTTAGGGCCGGTATTTCAATATATACTTATCTTGATCTTAATCCGGGATTGATAATAAGTATGACTTAAGTATATTTCATTATAGGATTAAAGTTAAGCGGCACCTAAAGTAATACACTTTTACCTGTCAAAAGTAATACTTATCTTAAATGTCATACTTAACTTAAGCAATAAGATAAGGTTACATTGAAATACCGGCCCTTATTCACTTTTTTCTAATACTGCTCTTACCATCTATGCATCTATGACATAATATGATAATTTATTTATTTATTATTTATACTAGGCAATGACGTTCAATTAAAAAACTAGACTCACAATCACGCTCAAATATTGTCCGAAGCAAAAGTCTGCCCACCCGACTATTGGGCAGAGTTTTCGTTTAGTTGTATACAATTGACATTAAACACTAAATGCCACGAGATAAGGTGTTAATTTGAACGAATGTGTTAATGTCATCAGTGTCAAAGCCACTCGGACGTTTTTTGAGGATTTTTTCTTAGAGATTGGGTGTCTAGTTTTATATTGAACGTCATTGATACTAGGTTAAAAACTTAGGACAGCATACATAAAAAACACCAACAATGCAAATAAAAAAGTAGGCATAAAAAAGACTGACTACGTCAGAGGGTCGTTATTATAAGACAAAAAATAAAAAAAAATGTCAACTCACCATTGGTCCTCTGCAGGCTGGTGTGCCGCTGTGGGGCGGCGGCGGCCGCAGCGATGACCAGGAGGATCAACACGCAGGCGCGCATCGTGACAGCGTGGCGACAATGCGCGGGCGCCGGGGCCAGCGCGCGACGGCGCACGCGTTGGTCCATTCTCTAAGGGATGTCGTGTGATGTAAGTAAACAGGGTGAGTCATACAGGACGTAATGAGTACTGTTGTAGAGTTGTAGAAAATTTGAGTCGTTTAGTCTTTTGATAGACTCGCCTCAAATGTACAAGACTCAGTGTCGAACCAACTACAGTCGTTAGTAACTACATATTTAATAATCTGTTCTACAGTCCTTTGGCCAACACGCGAACGCTTAAATAAACTCACCGGCAATAAAACCTGGCCACTGGGCTTTTTTCATACAAACGTGGTCACTTTAACGTCTCATAGATAGAAAACTATTTGCAGCTGTGCAATGATTATTACATCCATGGAGACGCCAAACGCCCAATTATCGAATCACAGTTTCAAAAATTGCCAAAAATCGTTCACTATTCTCTTAGTGTAAATTCTTAAAACTGTGATTTGTTAATCGGGCTTTTGACCTCTCTATTGACGTAATAATCATTGCACAGCTGCAAATAACTAGTTTTCTATCTATGAGACGCTAAAGTGACCATGTTTGTATGAAAAAAGCCCAGTGGCCAGGTTTTATTGCCGGTGAGTGTAGAAGTCGAGTCATAAAAAGAGATCGTGTTATCGAGTAGCACATATATAACATATGAGTTTTGTTCTAACACTTTTAATTGTGAAATGTAATAGCATTTAAGGTTAGGTATCCCCGCAGATGCCGCGCTTATGGTTTTTAAAAACCATCTGAGACATAGAAATCAATAGGGTGCAAGCAAGAAGTGTATTTCACAGGCCAAGTCTGTAACACGTTATTAGCGGGTTCGATTCATTCATGACATTGATGTTCTTTTATTTGCGATAAAAGTGTAATTATTTCATAGTTTTTTATATTATTTGTGTAATGTTTTTCGACTGTTTCTGATGTTTTCGATGCCCCTTATTATATTAAAGTACTGTAGGTACTGTAGGTACTTACTAGTAAGCGGATATTCAAATACAACGATAAGCTTAAAAAGGAACTTTTTATTAAATACAAATATCTATTTGTGAGGTGCAGAATAACACTTCTTCTCATTACAGTTGCATAACGTGTGAGCGGAGTGGGTGCGATTTCCAATGCTAATGTTGCTAGCGACTTGGTGACGGTCGGCGCGGAATGTGACGTCTCCTAACAACATTAACTTTACAACAAATATACTAGCAGTGCATCGAGCTTTGCTTGCGAAAATAGTTACTTGTTGTTGGCGCTTAGATGGGCTCTTTTAAAAAGTACTGGTTGATTTTAAATACTCTAGCTAAATTGGTGTTTGTACTATGACGTTTATTTTAGACAAACGAATTGAATTAACATTACTTATTCATATCCTTCTTTTGTTTTGTAAATAAATACACGTGTACATAGAAACACCCAGATCAATACAAAGAACAAACTGGCATTATGCAAACAAATGTTTCGAGATCGAACGTGCTACCTCTGGGGTAACATCCGACTTTACAACCATTAGGTACAATAAATCGGTCGATGAATTATATTATTGTGGTCTGATTTGAAACCGTAACCTAGTAAATAGACCCACGGTTAAAATTAAAACTGGAAGAATTAGAATCGATAAAAACCGATAAACAAACTCTTGAGCAAACTTAACAGGCATTTGCTTGAACTCCACACATGAAACAGCAGAGACGCTATTTAGCTACTCTACTGTTTCAAGTATGGAGTCTACTTATTCTGTGTATGCCAAATAGTCAGAACGTTAGTAATTGTCGGTTTGTTTACCTTATACACCTTACATTTTTATTAGTATTTTATTAAAAACGCTCACCGCTCCACCTACTCCCTGCGAGATACCTTACGTGCAGTGTTGCAAAATGTCATCTGTGCCAACCGGTACCAAACTGACGAATCGATGTCGCAGCGAGATGCTTGCAGTAAAACTAACCTTATTCGTTTTATGTAATTCAGGGCTAACATGGACAACTACTGAAATGGGAAAAGTATTTTAAATATAAAACCTGGCAAAATCATCTTACGTATTTATAGATGGCCCCTTATTAATAATTTTATTATAGACCATCCAAATACTAAAGAAATTAAAGACTTTTTGATTTATAATAGGAAAACATTATTTATTGAGTGTTCTGATGTTAATATTCTTTATCTTTATTAATTCTAAGCTACATGCGTGTGAAGTCGGAGACTTAATAACAAAAGGCTACATTACCAGTCACAAACAAAGCTCGATCTCAGAATAAATGGACAACTTGAAATTAATGATGTCAACTCCCGTCCATGGAATGAGTTGCAGTCCTTTTAATTTCAAAGCAGAATCATAAATCAAGCATGAAGCAACCTATTGAGAACTTATAATTAACGGTGTTGTATGTAAATCGATGTTTTTTGCACAGAATGCATTGCGGGCAACGTCCGTTTTATGGATGTTTAAATGGATCATAGGATTTTAAGTGTCCGTTATGATAATTAAAAATTTGGCAAGTGTGAACTGCACTTGTTAACTTTAGGTCTAGCAAAAAAGTCGAAGAGTGAAAAGCGTTTTTTTTTCCAGTTCCTAATGAGGTCACACTTGTTCGAGGTAGTTATTTGTTGCCCCCAGTGGGGGCGATGCCGGGGGGGGGGGGGGGGGGCAAACTGGGAATAACCCGTTATTTGAATGGGATTCTGACTTCTGTTAGTGTCGATCCGCGCTGCAGTGCCTACTAAAATTCTCATATTAAAAAACTGCCATATACATAAGTTTTCACGATTCGAATTTCATTTCACTCTTGGATTTGGTACTAAAAATGCACACGCCACTATGGCTAGCATGATAGTGGCGCGTGCATTTTTGTAACCATAGCACAGATTACTGAATAGACCATAGCTAAAGCTCAACATCTTTCTGCACAGCCAGTTCTTAGAAACCGATTCGTCGATCCGTTTAATGTTCTTAAAATGGATCTCTAAACCATCACATGACGTTTATATTAGAAATCCATTAATTTTTTACTAGTGTTTCCTGCGCGCTTTAATGCAACACGGTTAATGTTATTAATCGATAGTATAAGTTATTACTCCTACTAAACACAAGTAACAGATTCTAACTGACCAAAATTTGACGGTATTATTTATCATACAGTAATAACGGCAATCATTGGCTTGTTTTTTTTCATACAACTACTTGGTAGAGTTACAATTCGTTAGAAGACAATTAACATCTGTAAACACTTTTGTCGTAAATATTTTGTACATACAGTCGTTGTTATTTTATTGTATTTTTATTTATTAGACATAACACATGCCATCATCAACAGTTAGAACAAAAGTATTATAGTTCATAATGAAGGATACCACAAAATGTTAATCACATTATTGTTTGACCTAGGAAGCGTTCGAACCCACCAGTCCTGGCGTATAGGGTAAAGATAAGAGAAATAAAATTACGATTACCTTTATTAAATAATTTATTTCAACGCCAAAAATTCATAAACGGATCGAAAGCCGGGTAGAACCATCCATTCTCAAGATCAGACCTCGGAGGAGCAAAAGGGAACATGTTCTTCAAGAACCAAGGCTCAGGATCCAAGTTTCTCCCCTTCTCAAACAGTTCTGGCAAGGGCTGGATGAAAAACTCTTGAAATGTAGGTTTATTAGTGTTCAACGGAACTTTAAAATCTGGACCAAACCCTGATCTGGCGGTGGAAGATACAACTACAGAGCCTGGGTACCCTGGAAGTAGCTGTATAGATCCTGATGCGTATTTTCCATCAGCTTCCTTGGTTACTGTTAGGGGGTAATAGTAGCCTCCTCCGTCAGTGTTTGTGATGGTGATGGGGGCTTCTAAGCCGGGGTAAATCTGGATGCCGCCCAGGGATGAGACCCGACCATTCCTCGATGCAATGCTGGCGACACTGGCGACTCCGACTAAGCCATTTGATTCGGCTGGCTGCAGAGCTTCGTGGTCCAGTCTTGGAGGCAGCTCTTCTGCGAGAATATGTAAGAAATTATGTATGAATATTTAGTTCCCAACAGCAATTTCCAATGGACCTACATTTCGTTCTTTGCAATAAATCAATGAGTACTTGACTTAGTGACTAAATACTACAAAATTTGGGTAGAGAAAAGAAATGGGATGAGGCGTCATAGGATAAATATGGAATAATCCAAAATTTTTGAATAAAGGTTGGTTTTTTTGGGAAACCGATTTATTTTTTTGAAATCAGAAAACAATTGTCATTTTTTTAGCGCACATATTAATATACATGGTTTAGCTCCAATGAGATGACCAAAGCCTCAATATTATATTAGGAATAAAAAATTTAACAACCATACTATCAACTAATATCTTATTTTATTGTGCTCTATTTAAATATTTTATTGATAATTAAATAAAGGAGAATATCATTTATTATTATTTAAGGGAATTAGGTAGGTAGTTTACCATTTACTTTACCTGATTTGACAAATGTTATAAGCAGTGATGTTAAAACTAAAACTAGCGGAAGTGTCGCCATGTTGCAAATCTAGTATCAAATGCAGCAGAAAGACATCATCACCACTTTATATTCAATCGTAAAATTACAAGTTTTAACTAATAGTCCCAGGGAACGGTTCTTAATAAATATTTATGGACGAACAGACGACAGGGCAATTTTCCACGCGCGTCTTCAAAACTATAATTTCTCTATCATTATTATTTTAACACCTGGAATTATCATCAAATATTGGCGATTCGATTAGCCATAAGCAAAGTAATAATATGCCGGCAGGCTCTGTAAAGCAATTATTTGACTTTTTGTCTGAAGCTACGACCAATGGTCGTGTAACTGTGTATCTATTAGATGGAGTGTTAAATCTTTGGAATTTACAACCTTTTGAAAAAAAAGTTAGCATCTCTCCGTTGTGGCTAATAAATTTCATGGTTATTACTATTTTTATTGCTCGTTTAGCATGATCAAATTAGTATTTTTATTGCCATGTTATTAAATTACAAAAAATAATTTAAAAGTTTATTTTAAGACCTAATTATTTGAAAGTTTATTATAAGGCCCTTTAAAGAAGCTTAGTGGCTTCTTCTTGAATAAAAAATCATATCATAGCATTTAATACAAGTTTAAAGAAACTATTGATTAATAAAGTAATAATAATCGTTTAATAGGTCGATATTTTACCTTTACATCGTTATTACACTCGTAAGACGTTTTCGATAAAAATATATGTGTTGAATATGGCAATTTCAAGAAATGTATGCAATGATCCTTGCTAGATGAACAACACGACTAAAGTTTCGAGGCATTTGACGTAAAAAAAAACTTGTTGCCCTTCTTGGCTGGGGCAGACCCTGACAACCAGAGACACCGCAGGGCGACCTGCCCGCCTCCAGGGAGGGCCCCGCTTGCCTCCCCCCGGAAACCCGGTTTTCCTGTTCCAATACCACAGGAACCCACTTAGGCGTTATGCCTGTACATAGTTATTTATAATGTGAAATAAGCAAAATACTAACGTAAACCAAAGTAGGTAAATTCTATAACTTGGGGTTGCTTTACTGTGACCTTATTATCTTTTCTTTTTCTACAGTTGAGTTAAAACGGATATTTTAAATATCATACATCTTCAATCCACTTTTTGCTTTAACGTTATGGACAGAAGCTTCCTTTCAATTGATTAATGAATATGAATGTTTACAGTTAGCAAAATGAATAGAATCAGTTATTTTATTTTGTGCTGTACTCTTCAACAAAAAATAATAACAACACGATACGAAGGTATGCCAACATATGCCACTTGTTTTTTGATACAAGCAGGCATGACAAATGATGATCTGTTTCGAAATGAAACTTATCAGGTAGGTATATTTACTCATTCGTATAATTTTTTTCTTATTCTTTAAAATGTTAATCAGATACTTATGTACTCGTAATAATAAGGTAAATAGGTAATAAAACACGTAATAATTTAATTTATTATACTCATATTTTTTTAATTTTGGCTTTAAAAAAAACGTATCCGGTAATCATCTGGCACACATACTATCTCCATTATGAGTACGTCTATTCGGTAGGAGTGCCGTAATCTGTGGCAGTCGAAAAAACCGGCCAAGTGCGAGTCGGACTCGCCCATGAAGGGTTCCGTAGCAGCAAGTATCATCATAATATAAAAGTTCTTGTAGTTCTTAGTAAGTTTGATCGACGTTTTTATATTTGAGTTGATTGAATGAGAGGAAAATTGCGATTTACGATTTATGACGTTTTAAAAAAAACTAATTACTTGATCTCGTTCAAACCAATTTTCAATGGAAGTTTGCATAGTAATGTACATCATATATTTTTTTTTAGTTTTATCGTTCTCTTATTTTAGAAGTTAGAGGGGGGGGGACCAACATTTTACCACTTTGGAAGTGTCTCTCGCGCAAACTATTCCGTATAGAAAAAAATGATATAAGAAACCTTATTATCATTTTTAAAGACCTATCTATAGATACCCCACACGTAAGGATTTGAAGAAAAATTTTTTTTTGAGTTTCAGTTCTAAGTATGGGAAGCCCTAAAAATTTATAAACTTATTACTTGATCTCGTTCAAACCAATTTTCAATGGAAGTTTGCATAATAATGTACATCATATATTTTTTTTAGATTTATCGTTCTCTTATTTTAGAAGTTACAGGGGGGGGGACCAACATTTTACCACTTTGGAAGTGTCTCTCGCGCAAACTATTCAGTTTAGAAAAAAATGATTTAAGAAACCTTATTATCATTTTTAAAGACCTATCCATAGATACCCCACACGTATGGGTTGGATGAAAAAAAAATTTTTGAGTTTCAGTTCTAAGTATGGAGAGCCCCCAAAATTTATTATTATTTTTCTATTTTTGTATGAAAATCTTGATGCGGTTCACAGAATACATCTACTTACTAATTTTCAACAGTATATCTCTTATAGTTTCGGTAAAAAGTGGCTGTGACATACGGACGGACAGACAGACAGACAGACAGACAGACAGACAGACAGACAGACATGACGAATCCATAAGGGTTCCGTTTTTTGCCATTTGGCTACGGAACCCTAAAAAGCAGGGACCGTCTTGTCACATTTGAGTAAGAGAGACCCTGAGAGTTTGTGGGTAGTGGGACAAATGTCTTTCCGCGGGAGGGCCCTGGTGACCTCTACAGGTTTCTTCAAACTCCCTCCAGGCACCAGTCTCTCACAACGATATATCTAGATCATTAAAATACTTTGTATTAAATAAGCTTTAAGTCACTCGTACAAAAAAAAAACGTCTTTAGTCGTGAATCTCCATAGCGGCCGCAGTAGTTTGTAATTGTGATGCCCCGGTGGCACATTTTAGGGGGCGGCAAAACCCACGCTACGCCACTGCAACTTCTACACTGCTCCCTGAACACCTGACGCAGTTTTATCATAAATTACTTTGTAAATAAAGTAAAATAATATATCCAGATATTTAAAAAAACAACCCAACATGTTAACAACCCTATTGCAAATATTTCTTTCCAAAATAAGAATGCTATTCGTTGTTATATTTTGACTTATGAATACCTGTCGTTCAGACAAAAGAATGAGACACAAGACTAACGCAATAATCAATCAGTGGTTCGGCACTAAGCCTCACTAAGGTAACTAATGATCATGTCAGCTAAACATACTCCTGCGGGCAGGTTCACTGAACCCACGTCCCGTCCGGACTGAAATTATATTCCGACCTCATAGCACGTATATAAACTCGCGAATTAACGGGCACATCATCATTTCTCCATCAATACTAATAGAAACTAAAATAGTAATTTGTTGCGGTCAAGATGAAAGATATAGTGAAATTAGTGTTCACGCTTATCCTAATTTTAAGTAATGTGTTGGCTGTTCCAATTATATTGAAAGGTATTTGAAGCTAGTTCAATATTTATTTGTAAATATGCCTTCAAAGATATTTTGAGTTATCATCACAGTTTTCTAAAAATAGTCTTTATTGACTGATATATACACATAAGTTTATAGTTAGCTCTATGATGGTCCGGTCACCAAGACAATCTCAACTGTACCATGGAGAACCACCCACATAATCGACGTTACCTTAAACTGTTTCATTTTTTCTTCTATTTTATTCATTATTGTTTGTTATTATATTTTTTTGCATCTTTGAGTATAAACTTTAATTTTGGCTATTTATTTTAGAATCATCACCTTCTGGGGAATCGGTCATCGCCATTTCATCATCAAACCCTGACATCAACAAATATATTAACTTCGGGTTTCCTTCAAAATCTGGAAACCAAGAAGCATCGGCCATAAGTTCTGACGACCCAGACTTCGTCAAGAGGAGTTTCAGCTTCGTAACGCCAGGCGGCGCTGTTGCCGGAGACGGCAGGAGTTTCGTCTCCACATCATCTTTCAACCCATTCCTGCTGCCAATATTCTTCAACCCTATAAACTATGAAGGCATTGGTCTAAATAACAACATGGGACTGTTTAACAATAATTGGTTCAAAGGTCTTGAAGGGTTTTATGACCCCACTCTTTCAGGAAGTGGTGAGGGAGAAGTCAAAACAGTATCTGCCGTAAACGACAATGGACATATCTATGGAAACGTGAAAACTATTACATTTGACAACAGACCTAAGAATCCTAATTCACAAACTTGAATCCATATGTACTCGTATAATGATAAGGTAGATGTTGAAAAATAAACACAAATGTATTTGTACGCAGTCTTTTATTTTGAAAATTTCACCCATTAGTCGAAGATAACGAGACAAGTGTCCAGCAGTCGTCTCGTTAACTTCTTTCAATACAACCAATTGTAAACAATACACTTCTAAAACTTGAGCAAAACATACATTTATATAATTAATCTGAGATATTAAGAATCTACAACATATTTCTTTAGTTAATATTCGAACTTAATAATAACATTTTGTAGTTTTGTTCTTATTTCAAGTAAATAATGATCAAATAGAGTGTACTGAAAGATCAGATAGCTTGCATTCTATTTGCTTGTAAAATTCTGAGATAAAGTTTATCACGACGAATCTGGAATTTACCATTATTTTAAAAAGTTTACAGAGCAAAAGCCTCCTTGGAAACTATTCATCAGTACATTGATGAATATTTTTTATCATTTCCAACTATGATTAGAAATCTTAGTTCAACAGGATGTCTACAAAAGTTCTGGTTTGCTCTTCAATTAACTTTCCAGAATGATCCCATCTAGATTATTAGTAGAATCCCGAGTTGACAGCATGCGACTGCGCCGCTTGGATGCCGGGTCCGTTGATGCTGCTGGCTCCACTGTGTTGGAGACCAGATCCTCGCTGCTGCACAGCCTGGGCCGAGCTGGCGTGGTACCCGCCCACGTTCTGCGCGGCGGATACGGCGGAGCCGAAGTTGTTCATGCCGTTTCTGGACTGAGCTGATGAGAGGGCCGAGTTGAAGTCGCCGCTGTTCTGGGCTGATGAGGCTGCTGAACCGAAACCTAAGGGAACAAATATTAGGTCAGTACCGTAAACTTTTATAATTTTAGGACTTTTTTAAATCTGAATACATAGACGCTGTATAGATTTCCAACTAAATAGTCAAGGGTCGTTTTAGTATAAAATATTCAAGTTTAAAATATGAAATGATCGCTCTTACTACAAGTTTATTAGTTAGAGTACGTAGGTATGAAAGTCGGAAAAGGATTACATTTTTTGTGTTGTGCATACAAATGTAAATAAATAAATAAATAAATAAATATTCCTTGTCACTATTTACACAACGCCGTCTAGTCTAGCCTTAAATTAAGCATAAGCATGCGGTCATAAAATATACTCTTCCACTATCATAATTATTATTAAATTTTCACCTAAACTGATAATTTTGGTCGATTTTCAAATTCAAATTCAAATCGTTTATTGCGAGTAAATAGAGTTACATTACAATGTAAGGTTGGTAATTAATATTAACACAAAGGTGTGACGCCCTGTAAAGGGCATTGCAACATAAAAATATAAAATGTAAAAACCTATTATATAATTAAATTTGACAGGCTTAATGTATGATAAATTGACCGACTTGCATTAGACCTTAGATGCGTGCAATATCGGTGAAATAAATGACGTAAACTAAAGTAAGAAAAGTAAACAAACCTCCATTGGTGTTAGCTGAAGCGACAGAGGAGTCGAAGCCGTGACCGCGGACATTCTGGGCGGAAGAAAGGGCGGATTGGTAGCGAGCTGGGCCACCGTTCACAGCGGAGGAAGCAGAACCGAACTGGTTTCCGTTCTGGGTCTGTGCGGAGGAGACGGCAGAGCCGAATTCACCGCCGAAGTTTTGCGCCGAGGACACTGCGGATCCGTAGGGCGAGCGGCCGAGGCCGTTGAAGGAAGATGCGGCGGCTGGGAAAGAAATATAAGGCAATTAAATGTTGGTTAAAAGGTCATGTGTAATAATGCAATGGAATATAAAACTTTCTTGACATTATAAAAACACATTAAACAGAGTTTTAAAGCCAAACCAACCATATTACTAAAATAACATTGTCTAAACATTTTTTTTTTATTTAGAGTAGCAACTAACTAGTCTGACTTGTTCTTTTTTTAATGCGGAGAATGTGTACGTTTTGAGTTATGGCCGAATATCAAAACACATCATTCACCGAATCGTCAAATCAAGTCTGCAATGTGCGTGCAGTCTAAGGGATTTTGATTGTTATGATTTGATTTATATAAATATAAATATCTCTGGTAAGCCAGAGGCTGGTACGCGGGCGCGGCGTTGGCCACACCTACACCACGAGCGAAGTTGTTCCCCGACCCGGCCATGCCGGCGTCATAGGCCTCGGCGTCACCGGCGGAGAAGAAGAATCCGACTTAAGTCTCTATTACCTTGCTGATAAGCCAGAGGCTGATAGGCGGGCGCGGCGTTGGCCACACCGACACGTTTCCAGACCCAGCCATGCCGGCGCCATACGCCTCGGCATCACCGCGGAGAAGAAGAATCCGACTTTAGTCTCTATTACCTTGCTGATAAGCTAGAGGCTGGTACGCAGGCGCGGCATTGGCCACACCGACACCACGAGCAAAGTTGTTGCCCGACCCAGCCATGCCGCTGCCGTACGCCTCGGCATCACCGGCGGAGAAGGAGGAGCCGATGCCAGTGGAGTGCGCGATGCCGCCGATGTTGCTGCTGAACCCGCTGCCGAAGCCGAACGCCATGTTCGGGGAGCGCCCGATCCTAAACACTGGCACGAAGCTGTTGCCTGCTGGACATGAGAGGATATTCAATATCATTGTTACAGAGTGACATTGGATTCGGAATGTTTTTATCTATCGAGAAGATCCGGCAAGAAACTCGATAATTACTCGGGTAACGCGTTCTTTTTTTAAATAGTTCAACTTAGTGGCGCGTGATGGGAAGCAGTAACTAAGTTGGAAAAGCACCAAGAGTTAATACCTACATAAATATGTAAGTCGTTTTTCGGCCTATGACTTCAGATATCTTTTCAAGTTTTCATTTGAATCATTTCATTTGAAAGAAATAAACTTTTACTGTCCATTTTTTATCCAAGTCACCCGATATTTTTATCTTGTAGACGAATTAAACAAAACTTGAAAAACCATTTATTAATCATGATAAATTAAGACTAAAAAAATAACAATCCTATGTTTAAGTAAGTTAAATGCAAAATTCATTTATTAAATGATTAAATAGCTTAATTCCGGTCTGCCCAGATTGTACATTTAGATTACCCTATCTATCCACGACCATGATGCCACTTATCTATAGTCTACTGAGACAAAAAATCTCATCTCATCTTGACGTATAGCATTGTTGTAATAGTTCTCCTATTGTCTGAATTCGGCTGTGTTCACATATTTTCTCACAACTTCATTAATGTTTAACTTCCGACAACGGACTATTCCGATTCCGTCCGCATTTTTCGTGATATGACTAGGTGATTTATGGCTTATGTATGTACGATAGGATTTACTATTTAAAAATATGGGGCTTTTGTTGTACTTAAAAAGTTTGTACAGCTACAGGGTAGAGTAACGTTACACATCGATGCAACAAATATTTATAGGACATCTTTATTTAAAAGTGCCCTTATTTTTGAAACTAAATTCCCTTTGCATATTTTTTGGTGTTTGATTACCTATATTTAGGCTAACATTTCCTGAGAAGCTTTGAGAAGTTGTAGACGAATGTTTTGTTTATTATTTGGTATTTAGCAGTGAAATTAAGGTTTTACCTTAAATAATTTCTTAGAATAGTCTTTGCCCTTCCCAAACAGGATGTAAAGTTGAAAATTAGGATTTTATGAAGTTCATGGAGATTATTAAAAATTTAAAATATCTAGATTATATATGATTTTTATTTTACCAATATTTTTTGTTTATAAGCACAATTATGGTGCTTTATATAACATGTGTCCACAAAAAGCTTGGCAATTTGTGAGCAAGAGTATCATTGCTGGTTTTGGGCGGTTTAAGCTACCCACGAGTACCATTTTTTAATTGTATAGTCATCGTTTAATTATTCTTTTTTTTTGTTTTCTGAGCCTTTTTGCCCTATATTCTTTGAAGGAAAAGATGCACTTACCAGTGAACCAGACAGGTTGGGCGGCGCAGGCGGCGACCGCGGCAACAAACACTAATACCTTAGCGAACATTGTCAATGCAGTTACTTCGACCCGGGACGTTACAGCTTTCGCCGGTGAAATGGATACCAGTGAATCATTTCTCCAAGCTTATATACTAGAAACATCGTGCCCCCACTCGGACAGACTGGGTCAATATTATTGTACCTACCAATAAAGAGCCATTGACACTAATAAATAAAATTTATATCCAAGTTACGGTACAATAATTTGAAGTGTTCGAAATTAAGTGATACTATAAATTTGGAAAAAGCAACGACATGTGATTGACGAGCTGTCTAGATCGTTAAATAGGATTTTTTTTACGGATTATCAACACTATGTTTACGACCTAAAAATATGGTATTTGAAATGCTGAAGTTAAAAGCAGGAACCGCAAAGTAATAAAAGCTTCGACATCCTACTTAATATTATAAATGCGAAAGTTTGGATGTTTGTTACTCAATCACGCCTAAAAGGCTAAACGGATTTAGATGGAATTAAGCACACGTATAGTTTATAACCCGGATTAGGACAAAGGTTATAAAATTGCTACTGGAAACGTTGAAAAAAGAAATTACGCGCGGATGAAACTGGGCGGAAAGCTAGGTCGAAACGCATGGGGCATTTCGACCTCATAATGCAGTGAACGTGTTAATAGATCTAGTACGTTCTAACAATTAAGGATTTGGTCTATTTGATTCTTAAGTCGCAGAAGTCGCGTGTGTTTTTTTAATGCTAGGCAACTTTGGGTTAGATTTTCCTCCGAGCTTTAAAAGCTAAGAAACGTTGATCTCACAGAAATCGCAAGACCTGAATGGCTTGAACATTCTAGGCAATAGAATAAACATCCCTCTAATGCCTATTTAATCCTTCGATGGTTAGATGGTCGTTTAAGTACCGGACTGTGATTGGCCTCGGGGTCCTAGGTATTCCTTAGCAAAAGTGTCGGTTTTTTAGAACACAGCCTGTGTTTGTAATCACCAATTTGGCAAGCATAGTGATTACAGCCAGTACCCATCATTGTAAATAGCCACAAAAAGCTCAATTATTAAACTCAAGACATAGGACTTCATTTTAATGATGCAATGGATGCCTTTTCCTTTGTAGGACACTAAACAAGCTGATATACTTCATATTATGGTTCAACGTTACCAAAAAGACTAAGTCGACTTTTGGCATTGACCCTACCCTATGCAACAAAACACGTGGGTTCAAATCGCGCCCAAAATAAATAAACATGAATGTTTGTTCTGTTTATGAATTTTTCTGATACCCGCAAGGTCTTGGACAAGATTGGACCGGTTAATCACCATAAGGCGAGTACAGGCTCGTCGGTCGTTTTTTTTTTCGGATGTGAATCCGTTTATGCACCATAACCGCAGGCTAGACCTAACTGCCTCCGTGGTACAGTGGTTAGAGCGTTCGGCTCTATACCCGGAGGTCGTGGGTTCGAATCCCACGGGGAACATCACTTTGTGTGATTGTTTCCAGTTTGGTTAGGACATTGCAGGCTTGAATCACCTGAATGTCTGAAAATAATGATGATTCCGTGCTTCGGAAGGCACGTTAAGCAGTTGGTCCCGACTATGTTCCAAGTAGGTATGGTTTCCCTTGTAAGGGTTACGGAGGTCAGATGGCAATCGCTCCATTGTAATAACCAGGCTTGTCAAATCTAGGATCATAGTCGAAGCGGACCCTGAGAGCTAGACCTGCGGTCGTGTGTGGGACTCGAGACTGAAGCGTACACTACCCACTAAACACCCCCGGTTTCCCCTTCTAAACCCGATTGAGACGACCCGGTGCCAGACTTGTAGCTATTGACCAGCCCAGCTCGTCCTTCGCTTATGGCAAGACCACTGAATAGAGAGATTTACATAAATATTATGTTTTACCATCTATCTATGGGGTAAAATAATGAAACTTTTTGAATTGTTACGTTTGTTTGGTCATCGTCATCATTACCAAAGGTATACTAAATATTTCTTTTTTACAGGTGTTGTTGGGGGTATTGCAACATTTGCAACTGTTGCCATGCATGCCCAGTCATAAAATACATATTGCATTTTGAAAGTACTATTAAGGACTTTGGTAAGTAAATAATAGGATTAATATATTTCAATGTTTATTATTACATCAATAATAAATAATAGTTAGTTACATAAACTAAAAGTAAGAATAAATTCGTTATTTAATCACAAACTTGTCTTAAAATCCAGTATCACATACTTTTTTACTACAAAAATAACGACAGTTGATCCGACGTGCATACACTGGTGCAAATATTTGGTGAATGAGGATATCTTAACTCAGGTACCTAATATAAAACTAAAAATTTTGAATAGCTAATGATTTTTCCGACCGGCTAGCGCGAAAGCTCCAGCTACCGCATAGTTCTCTCCACCATGACCCTGGTTATACCCATGGTTCTGATTGTAATCGCTATAGCTTCCAGATCCATTGGAAACATCGTCACTCTCATGCTCGTTCTGAGGCTTGTGACCCTCTTCATCAGCGCTCTCATCAAAGAAAGGCCCGTAACCAGGCTTCTGGAATCCGTACCCTCCACCACCCAAACTTGGCCCACCAACAGGACCGTAGTAGTTCCCGTTAAATTGGTTGTTGTAAGCGCCTTGTCCGTTGCCGAAGTAACCAGGCCTTTGTGCGTATCCTCCATAGCCTCCGTAGCCTCCTTGAGCTCCGAAGCCACCTTGGTTTGGGTATCCACCATTATACTGGTAATTATTAGGATAGTTTCCATTGGCATAACCACCGCCTCCTTCGTTTGCGGACGACTGCGACTGGCTTATAGCGATGTTAATTGGCAGCTGCCCGTACCCTCCAGGGTAGCCTTGATATCCCCCGTATCCTCCTTGATATCCGCCTTGAAACCCGCCGACTCCGACTCCTCCATACCCTTCGCAGATGCCATACTTCAAGCACAGCTTCTTCTTATGGAGATGCCTCTTCTCTCGAACTAAGCCGCTGACCGCTCCACTCTGCGCCGTCACATCTGAAACAAAAAATAAACAAAGGGTTCCATTACGGCGTAGTCTAACGGTGCCGGTATCGGAGCTATCGCGAATCCATCGATCGACACCGCAGATTATAGCTTTGCAATGAAAAATTACAACCTTCGGCTATAGCTGGACTCCACGCCGTAGATGCGGCCGCAAAAAAGAACATTAATAATCGAAAGCTCGCCATGTTTCACCGCTTATTCCGTTACTGGGTGTGTTGATTTTTTTTGCGGGTCAAAGCAGTTTTATAGGTCGACGCGAGGCCATCCCCCACTCGCGATACGCTGGTACTCTATTCTTGAAATGGTCCCACGGAAGCGGTAAACAATGTGAATTTGTAAACAATACCTTTATATGGAGTATTTTGGATGTTCACCGAAATAGAGGATCGATTAATATTCATACTTGAGAAGACCTCGACGAAAGCCATAAATTATAACGCGTTTTAATTTGTTATTAATATTTGCGATCCGTAAAATAACACTATGCATATTCGAATGCGGGTAGTATATAAGTATAAACCGTGGTATAAACAATATTATATGTATATCGCTTATCTGTGTGTGTAGCTTTCGAAATTCTAATAGACTTTCAAGTGCTTTTCTTAAAGAAAATACCAAGACAAATTCAAAATTTAAAGTTTTACATTATTTTATAAATTGTAGCAGGCACTACTTATCTTAACAAATCATCCTTCAATTATATTATAACCGCATTTCCCAACTTCAATATCATTAAAATCAAAATCGGTTCAGTAGTTAGGCTATTATAGTAGAGCCTATTCAATACAAACAAACAATCAAATCTAATATTAGCATAGATGGCATAGAACGACCCTAGCACTAGTTATACATAGGTAGGTATAGAAGCTCTAGAGTTTTTTTTTTCAAACAGTCTGTGTGGTTAAGTTCAGCGTTGATCTGTAGGTCATTCTGTTATACATCGATAGATAGATAGATTAAGTAACTAACTGTGCGAGTTAATGAACTCTGCGGTGTATCGCGGCTCACCTACTTAGCAATTACCTCACGACGGCCATGATGAGAACAAACCATAGATTAGCGGGCTTGGTCACGGAAATACGGAGTTAACGCTTCCCTTTTCAATACCTACATTTCTATACGACCAAACTCTAAATAAAGTCGCATCAGTAAACTCCAAATTAAGTAATTAATAGTCCTATTTCCAAACGGAGAAAGATCTACTATCTTATGAGCCAAGGCGGTGGGTCCAGCTTTAAGAGGTCCAAATTATATTTTTTTATTGTTAGTTTGTTCAGTTTTATAACTATCTTTTTTTATTTCGTACATATCCGTTATTTTAAGAATGAAGGGTTAAAATTTTGTTTATTTTTTTCTTTTCTTTTTTACGCTATTATAGGTATTTTAATAAAAAAACAGCATTTCCATGCTTCTGAATATGTATATTTTTTAACTAGTTTAGTGTACTAGTGTATTACTACTTAATACTAGTATTATTCATGTTATTGACTCCCGCTCTGTCCTGTCTTGTTTTAATAACGCAATAATCCTATTTTCAAGTGTCCAAATTGCAGCTAAATATTCTTGAAACTTTTTTAATGACAATTTTTTTTTATTAACAAGGGTGCCACTTGGTAGCTAAGTATATTTCTGTACATACCACCGCAACAATAATATCATTCATCAACAACGGAAGTGCAAAGTTTCCTATTTCCTTGGTATACGAATTCGCATAATTACCAAATTCGCCAAAGCAACCGCAAGGCTTTGCGTGGGCGGTGCGATCGGTGGCCAGTTATTACGCAATCTGACTCATTTATAGAATTAATGACGATTAATGACCCTGATACTGATTCTTACGTCCTCGAGTCGGGTTCCGGGTTCATTCTGGACGGGTAAATTAAATAATTATTTAATATACCCGCCCTTTGTAACATAGGGAATACGTTTATTTATGTGTATAAATTTTTGTGCGAAACATAGAGATAAGTAAAAATAATATAAGTATCTATCTAACTACGAGTAACGTTACGTCCTGTTGTCCTACGTCGGAAGAGGGGCGAAGGATGTTGTATAGGACTCCCCGATCCACACAACGACTACAATAATAATGACGTATGTAAAATTGTCCAATATTATATTATCATAATTACGACATATTCATAATATATAAAAGGCGTATGTGACATCTTACTAGAATACCATTCCAGTAAGATGTCATATACGCCTTTTAATTATTCATAATAATCTATACAAACCTTGAAAGGACAATAATTCATTCATTGACACAAATAAAAAAGCATTAAAGTAAACTAAAAAACATACGGCGGCTGTACAAAGCAAACACTTAATCGGATCAACCTTGCGTATTGAACTTGAACTTAGTAGTAGATGTGGCTATTGCGGTGTGACGCACGAGAGAGCAAACATTCGGCTGAGGTAACTGCACCGGTAAACGGCAATTGTGTTATAGAAATACGAGTACCCATCACTTACCCATATCATCATCATCATGCCAGCGTTATCCCGGTTGCGCCCTTGCGGGGCCCGGGGTCCGCTTTCCTGCTTTTACTCTTCCAGTTTGGACGGTCTTGAGCTCCCCTGTGGTGAGCGCATTGGCACGCATGTCATCCGCTAAGACGTCACGTACCCATATCATCTATTTTAAATCAGAGTTTAAAAACACTCCAAGAGCCAGTTATACTCGTACTTTTGACAATTTTAAGAATAAAGCATCAATCTCTAACAAATACGTAATCAAAGGAGAATGCAAAACTTGCCATTGTTTTCTTGGGCCCCAAATAATTAAGTTAATGTGCAGAGATGAGATTGTATTCTATGTGAAAGACCACACACACACCATCAACTTTTATTATGATGACACCATAATCAGTCCCAGGGCCCAGGGGGAAAAAGTTATCGTCCATAATAATTTATTGTTTTTATATGAACATAAATAATTGACATAATAAAGTAACTTTACAGTAATTATTTTATTGCGTAACCAGGTAACGATAACTACGTATGATACGCTTTACTAATACGCTATAAAAAACCATACAGAAATATTTAATGACAATATAAAAAGCAACAAAATTCACAATTTTGTTACCAGTAAGTCGTTGAAATTGTATCACTGACAGTACAGTACTTTTTTTCAGACATGCGGGTGATTCAAGCCTGCAATGTCCTAACCAAATTGGAAATATTCACACAAAGTGATGCTCCCGCGGCCTTCAAAACCACGACCTCCGGGTATTAGACCCCAACGCTCTAACCACTGTACCACGGAGGCGGTCAAACTCGTAGAAAAATTCCAAACATGTCTATATCTAGTACAATTAATTACCTTACAACATAAATATAAATTGATCGGTGGGCGGTCCGCCATCAATCAATGGACTAAAAACTGTCAGTAAACGTTAGGTATATTTTTTTTTTCAAATTGCTTTCTCCTTTTTCGACAATAAAATGAAGATTGCTAACCGTTTTAAACACACTACAAATAATTTTTTCCTTAATTTACTCGCCAACACAGTAATTTTTGGACCCATATAAAAAAGCACAATTAAATTAAACACCTAAACGGATGAATTCCCATTTTATTAAAGTAGACTTTAGAACTTGTTTCATTCGTTTACGTGTAATATGTGAGTAATCAGTAATAAAACATAGTAACAGTAGTGGTATGGCAAAGATACAGAAAAATTCGAACAACACACCTTTGATAACGGCCCAAAAGAATTGCTTTTGCTTTCAATTCATATAACGGTTTTATAAAACGTTTTCACAATAGGATTAATTGCAACTAGCGGTTCTGTACTTAAGACGTATCCTTTCACAAATTAGTATCAATTGTTTGATGAGAGCTGTGGAAGTTTGGTATCGTCGAACGCCGCCGTTAATTAAAATACCTAATAAACTTTTTCTATTTCTACTTCTATTATAAGAATACTGCTTTTGCTCTGTAGCTATTATAATTACTTGTTTGCAGCTATATCATTTCTTTAATAATATTTGATTTCAAACAAATGCTGGACACTGGCGTAATCTCTTATCTACAGTATAAGACCGAATACACCGAATTAAGTAAACAGAATAGGACAAGTAGTTATAAGACCTCATCCTACTAAAGATCGGGTTTGTGAGCGCTAGTCCGCATTTGCATGCGTAGTGATTTAGCCATTCTATCTATCTATCTAACCAGCCCGTATGCACCCACTTGAGTATACCCATTGAGCCATGTTGCCCATCCTTAAATGAATGACTTGATTTCAATGATGAAGGCATTTTCTTTAAATAAGCTAATGCAATAATTTTCTTTTAGTATGGTTATCATATAAATAATGAACGAAGAATACCTAACTAGCTGATTAAAATAGGGACAAGTTTGAAAACTAGAAATGGTGGATATTGTTATCTTTTGCCAAAGCAAGTACCTACGAAGAATACTACCAAATGCAATCTCAATCCATATAGACAATAAAAAATCCTTAAAATTAGATTATACAGTAAAACACAGAAATAATTGGATACTAATAATTTATTAAAACCCTAATCGTTGTCCGTTTGTCCTAGCTTGGGTTCTTTCCAGAAATAGCAATGGCGACTGCAGATCCCGAAACACTCTTAGCGTTACTGATAGCTGTGTCTTGACCTTTACTGCATTCGTCACAATTAGGCTGTTGGTCATTGGCCTCTCCTTGACCAACACCCTTCTGTTCTGTCAATTGTTGTGACTGAGCGTCACCTCTTGCCTCATATTGTCCCTGGTTAAAAGTGTTATCGGATGGAGGCCCCGATAACTGGTTTGGGGGCCCTGATGATTGGTATGGGGGCCCTGAAGGCGGAGGAGAAGACCCTGGAGGTGAGGATGGGGGCCCTGGAGGCGGAAATGGGGGCCTCGGCCAGTACGAACGCCCGTAATTTGAAGACCCGTATTCAGGTGGCCATGATTGGTGCCAGTGGTGCCGAGGTTGGTAGTAAGGCGGGCAGTCGTTGTAGTAACCCGGTGATCGCTTTATCCTTTCTTGGGGAAACCCATCTGAAATGTATAGAAATGTCATAAATACGTAATCTGATACACTGAGTCCCGAATTCATGTTAAATGGAAATTCAACTCAATTTATTATTAGAATTGTTATCGTGATCTTTTGTTTTGAGGATCGTCTCTTTTCCTACTAGCGAATACACTTAAAAATTTCGGGCCAGTTTTACCACTGACAGATTAGTTCGCGATAATATTTTATCCGTCAGATAAAAGAGTGTCGGCATCTAAGTTATCTCACCCATAAAAAACTAAAAAACTTGATAAGTAGGTATCAGTGTTCTAACTTGCCCTTATTATATATTTAATATATTCAATTTCGATATTAGAGTTACTCCAGCTCCACTTTATTATCTTGTATTTCACTCTGCCATACACTACACTGCCTCCGTTGAATGATTTTTAATCACGAAGTAAAATCCCATTTTCGAGAGTTTACGGAAAAGTGATGACCTATTTCTTAAACTTACATTCAAACCCAGCCAAAGCGACACTAAAAATTACAGACAACACCACAAAAACACCTAGCCGGCACATAGTTCTGATCTGAATGCGTCCGATTGTGACATTACATTTATATGGCTCACAAAATTCTTACTAAAAAGTTTAGCAAAACCTATTTGCCGAGAGTTATGTCACCACCTGGTCGGTAATTGATTTAGCACATATGGGGAGGTGCCATTTTCCTTAACTCGCCAGCTATCCGGACATAATGTCGGTTTTTCGTAATTATCGAGAGATAGAAAATTTGTCTGCGGTTATCTGTATGCTATGGGTTGTTTATGACTGAACAATGCTACGTACTGTCATACTGGAACCAAAATGGTCCTGTACTTTGCGTTATGGGAGAAACTTCCTGCCGCGTACGCTAAGATTATGGAATGAGCTCCCCAGCGAGGTGTCCCGACGGGACTATACTATGAGGTCCTAAGAAAAGGGTTTTAACAGGTCGGCACGTGATACCCCTGGCGTTGCAGGCGTTGACATGCTACGGTAACCGCTTTTTTTTTTTTTTTTTTTTTTTTTTTTTTTTTTTTTTTTTTTTTTTTTTATGGACTCATCCCGCGCCTGTTAGCGGCGCGGTGATTCTGCCAATGTCAAGTTAATGAGGGAGTTTCTTGTTGCGTTAAAACATTGGTGTTAGATGTTTTAACGCTTCATGGAAACATTGGAGGATACTCTCAAGGTCACGGGGGAATGGACGCCATTGCGGTAAGAGCGTCTCATCTACCGATGAGACACACTACACGCAATACCCGTCCATTCAGTCAATTTGTTTCAATCTTCTTATTTATGACACTTTGTTACACTTTACTGAATGAAAATCACACCACTTTTCAACACCAAACTGCACTAGATCACAAATAAAAAGATTTAAAACTAAAAGACGCGTGGACCCATCGCCTACCCTCCAGTGAATCGGTAACCGCTTACCATTAGGTGGGCGGTACGCTTAATTGCCAACTTTATGGCATAAAAAAAAGAAAATAATATTCCACTACTTTCTCCGAGTGCTATTTTGGGTACGCTTGTATCACGATCCAGGATTTGGCAAGTCCCGTTATTACATTGAGCCACAAATTATACAGCATGTTAGGTAACCCGAGGGACATATTTAAGGACAGTGTTCAGAATCCGATTTAGAGTCCAATTCGCTATAAAAAATATATCCTTAATTTTTTTCATAATTATCCTAATAATTTATGTATGCATGAACTACCTAAAAATCCCGTGTGCTGAGTGGCCGGTTACGCCCAAAACTCAAATTGACGCGAGTACAATTTGAGCCGTACTTGAACGAGAGCACGAAATAGGTAGGTACTGTGAAGGAAAGAGTGTCCGCACGTTACGCGGATTTTCAGGTTTCGACTAAGGTTATTGACAGATATTTACCAGAGTTTTTATTGATTTAAACTTATTTTTTATATGGAAGCATGAACTATTTGGTGTTTAAATATGTCCCTCGCATTTCCTGTCATACTGTATACCTAATAGGTATAACTAACGTAATTAAGTGACAGCCATCTGACCTCTTTACAGTCTCCTCTATAGTGATTTTAGTTGAGGTCCTAATCATTCGAACATATAACTGATATGACAAGATTAAAGAATTAATTCGCATGTTTCACAGCTTTCATGTCATGGCCACAAATGGAGAAAGTATTATTTATAGAATCTATCTACTTACTATGTGAGTTACCCCGCGGTATGCCCCAGGGTGCTCTTTCTGACTTTAAGCCATAAAAGTCCCATAATATACAGGGTGTCCCAGAACTCAACGTCAAGCCGAAACGGGGTGACAGGACTGATTGTAACCATCATGAGAAAAATAAGAAAAAAAATCTATCCCATGCAGTTAGGAAATTATGGGCATTTAAGAAATACCTAGAAATTTGGTCAAACTGTAACCATTTTTCGGTTATTGTGGTTAATTTTTATTATTTTTGTTCATTTAAACTTTGGAACCGTAACCCTAAATAACATTTCTAGAACCACAGTCAAAAATAATGCCACAAATTTTATTAATTTTACTTACTTTTGTTGACTTTGGTAAAAGTGGCGTTACTATCTGTCTCGTTCGCTCATGGCAAACATGTCCACTATCCATCTCTCTCATCATTTTGCCGTAAAATTAAGAAACTACCAAGAGCTTGTGCGAATAAAAACATTTGAACTGAGTAAAATGGGTTAGCAAAAATCGGGTTACTCGACGTTTTTATTTTTTTACTAGAGTTTTTTTAGTATAAAACTAGCAAGTATTGTACCTTTTTGCAATCCTGATTAAATGCGCAAACTTTTGATGGCACTTGCCAAGGCACTTTAGTACATTTTTTATAAAGGAGAGCCTTTCAAAGTCGACAAATTTTGAAAATTTTAAATTCATAGTTTAACAAATAGACTTAACCCTTTATAGGGCAGAAGTGAATTTTGTATGACGGCTGTAACCACCTGACAAGATTGACTTTAAGGCTCATTATTCATATACGCTAGCATTGGTAGTCGACCTTATTGGTTAAATGAGTAGCCCCTGAACGGGCGCAAGTAACGAATGTAACCACTAAAGTGAAGGTAGCCACAAGACCTTAGAAGGGTGCAACATATTGGTGGTTACGTTTGTGCCTTCTGTCTCATAAGTGTTTACGACATGGAGAAGTGATTGTGTCTCGTATATAATTAAAGAATTTAGTGGTAAAATGTGATATTTACGTGTTTCAAGGTAAGTTAATAGATAATTTAGTTATTTTCCTTTAATTTGGTATATAAGTCATTATCTCAACTTGTAATTAAAAAGTACAATAACGATTTGAATCGAACAGGTAGTAAAAACCTATTTTTCGGTTACAATTTGAAGGAGTGTTTGTTTTAGATTCTCATTTGTTTATTTTACGTATTTGGGACTATTACAGTTAACTTTTGCAAAGAAGAATTGTTACTTTACGACGGAAAACAATTACTTTATTTATATATTTTTGCACAAAGAAGATATTAGGTACCAAAGTGTATGTATGGAGGCCGGTGAGGTTTGTGTTATAAGTGCAACCGAACTGAAGCATTGCAGTAACGTATTTTCTGTTCGTTTTAGATGTCTATACGAGCATTAGAATGAGAAAATATTCCCCACGATCAGCTAGTCAGCTTGATCGAGTGTATAGACGACGAACAAGCCGAAAATTCTGACATTGGAGGGGACTCAGAACCTGAGGATGACCTACCTCTGAATGTCATATCACGGACATTGGCAGCTGGAGGAGACTGTCATCGTGTTATCATGGATACACCTCCACATCAATCGCCAGCTCCAGTCATCGGTGGTGATACACCAATATGCATATCACCAATTCCACCACCAGCAGTACCAATTCAACGCAAAGGCCGCGTTCGTACCAGAGGCCCTGTAAGAGCGCAAGGACGAGGACGTTTTCGTGCACGAGGTCCTAGAAGAGCGTCTGGTAGAAGTGCCACAGGGAGTATGGATATATTTCCAAGGAATAACGATGAAGAGGATGAAAAATTTTTTTGTTGACTTTATAAGGCAAATAAGTTATTTTTTTTTGTTATAGTACACTTAGTTACTATGATAATTAATATAGTTTGTTTTTTATGATTAAAATACCAAAATGTTGATATTTGAAATAAAAATCATTTAATTAAGATTTAATTTTATTATTTTTTTTTCTCTAAACGGTCACGGTTTCAAATAAAACCACCAATTTTTTTCCCTAAATGGTCTGGGTTACATATGTAACCACCCTCTACAACCAAATCCGAATAAATAAACTAGTCAATATCACACTTAATCCAGTCCTTATGCACCCCTAGACCTATCCCAATACCAAAAATTCAAATTCGACAAAAATAATTTTCTGCCCTATAAAGGGTTAATTCTAGAAAATTAAGGGCATTATTTTTGACTGTGGTTCTAGAAATGTTATTTAGGGTTACGGTTCCAAAGTTTAAATGAACAAAAATAATAAAAATTAACCACAATAACCGAAAAATGGTTACAGTTTGACCAAATTTCTAGGTATTTCTTAAATGCCCATAATTTCCTAACTGCATGGGATAGATTTTTTTTCTTATTTTTCTCATGATGGTTACAATCAGTCCTGTCACCCCGTTTCGGCTTGACGTTGAGTTCTGGGACACCCTGTATAAGGGTACCCTTTACTCAGCAGTGGGATTGCCAACACCCTATGAAGAGAGGATAACAGACTATATCCTGAGTGGCTCGATGGCAGTCTCGTGAAGGCTTTACGTACTCAACGCCATCAGTAGGCAACTAGTGTTAATGAAATCTTCTATTTCATTGACTTGATGGTGCAATTGGTAGTGTCTCTGTCCTATGCACCAGGTGTCGTGGTTTCGAGTTCCGCCTAGGGTCAATATTTATGTGTTGAACAATAGTATTGCTTCTTTGTCTTAATTTTTATATGAATTTATTTATACATTTCTAGTACCATTTCGCTTATAAGTACCCCAAGCCTCGATAAACAATGATATTTATTACTATTACTATGTTAATAATTATTACGATGGGGGACGGACGGAATGACCCTTCATTACTAGAGAAAGGACACTCGGCTCAGCATTCTGAAGTTGGATCTGTATTAATTTCCCGTAATAAGTTCCCTTTATTGTTTATTTTTATCTTGTTTATTACACTAAAGACCTGAATAACACCTAAGATACTGAAGCATCATTAATTTTCGGGACAAAACCGGAGATCGTGTGTGACTCCCAGCGTGGGTCATTTATAAGACTGTTTCAGAGCTTATTATTGCAGCTACCAAATAAGGGTAAAAGCTGCGTCACTACTCGTGTAAAAATTCAGGTTGTTTTCAGGTCCAAACATACTTATGAAGAATCCCAGCGCTGCTGTGCCGTTTTCTCAATGTCACAGCAGCTTAGGCTGAGGCAAGAACCCTGTTGGCCTGTTCTTATGTGTTAAAATTAATGTTTTTTTTTTAAATTATTATTGTTTTTTATTGTGCAATGTTTTGTAATTGTCTTTTAATTAAAAGGCCAATAAATGGTTTTTCTTTCTTTCTTTCTTTTCTTATAATCGGACTTTAGAAGTGTTTAATGAATTTCTATGTTGTCGTTGTATTGAATTTTTAATACTTTTTGGTATTGTCTTTGTAAAGTAAATTAACATAACACATCAACCTACTTTAGTCTCAAATTTGGCTTAATCTCTATCACGTAGATTTTAGGGTAGGTTGACGTGCTCTTTACTGTGTACAAATGGGTGACTATATAGGGAAATAAACAGAATACATTTATTAATCAACGCTTTATTCTTAATCAGTGTAAACATCAATTTACATAATTTACATCAGGTTGGTTTTCTTCATTGTATATTTGCTCATTAAGATCCAGATATCTTAGACAGTATTTAAATCAACCTCCGATAGACAATGCTACAGCGTTTCCGTTCCAACTCTTAGCATTGCTGAGAGCGAAGTTGCTTTTGCCAGAACACGTGGTGCAGCCAGGCTGAGGGGCCGCCTGTAGTCCTTGTGATGCCAGGCCCAAAGCTCCACCTAAAACGTCCTGTGCGTTGCCACTTGAAGATTCCGCCCCTGAATTATATGCTCCCGTGGAACCAGAAGTATTGCCTGCAGACTCTCCACTGCTATAGCCAGACCCTGATTGTTGAGAGTAGTGGCTTTCCTTATAATTACTGGAACCATAACTGCCTTGGTTTCCACTGGAACCATAACTGTCTTGGTTTCCACTGAAACCATTACTGCCTTGGTTACTACTGGAACTATAACTGCCTTGGTTATCGCTGGAACCAAAACTTCCTTGGTTACCACTTGAACTTTGAGAGCCAGATGATTCAAAACCTGCTTGGTTTTTCTGCAAACCTGACTGACCAAATCCGCCAAATCCATTTTGTGTTGTCTGTCCACCGTATGATGATCCCGATAATCCTGATTCAGCATTTCCATTTCCATTGCTCACATATGAATTTTCTCTTCTTTGGCTAGATTCAAAATTGTTTCCATTGCTACTTCCAGAACTTTGCGCCTCTGATCCGGAACCGAAAGCTCCGTGTCTATCTTTATTCTGATGCAGGTAATGGAAACTTTCGTACTGTCCATTATTTTTACTTCCAGTGAAATCATTACTGACTGGCCGTGGATGTACATAGTCTGGATTCTTGCTACCAAGTGATGATGACGAACTTTGAGCCGAAGACAAAGAATTTGATTGTTTCTGGGAACCTTGGTCAAATAGTCTATTATCTCCACTGCCAGACGAGTTCTGGGAGCTATCTTTATTCCCGTTGCTATTTGCTGAGCTTACTGCTGATCCAGAATCGAAATTTGTTCTTTGTAGACCTTCAGTCTGCTGCTTATATTGGTGACTAACGACCCGGCCATAATTGCTACTTCCAGCGAAATCTTTATCAGCTAACACTGAATTTCCATAGCCTCTATTGTTGCCACCAAATGATGATGTTGAACTTTGAGCCGAAGAGAAAATATTTGATCCTCCTTGGGAGCCTTGTCCAAACTGTGCACCATTTCCACTGCCATACGAGTTTTGGTTTCCATTGCTACTTGCTGAATTTTGTTCCTGTAATCCAGAGCCGAAGTCTTCTTTTTGTTTACCTACAGTTTGCTGTTGATGATAAATTTCGTAGCGTGCATTATTACTACTTCCACCGAAATGGTTGCCGACTGGCCCTGGGTGTCCGTAGCCTCTATTATTGCTACCAAAAGATGATGAGCTTTGGTCCGAAGAGAAAGAATTGGTTGCTTCTTGGGAACCGCGGCCATTTCCATTGCCATACGAATTTTGAGAGCAATCGCTGGATGCTCCTCCAGAAAGTTCACTTGCTCCACCACTCAGCTCTATACTAGATGATTTGGCTCCATTATCTCTAGAAGATTTAAAAACACCTAAGCCGTCGGCTATTCCATCTAGGCCACCATTACCCGTACTGGATGCTAAAGATAAGGCTTCGCCAGCGACTGGACTCTGTGGGTTGTTGGAGGCAGCACTTGCGCCGCTAAAGACTGTACTCTGACCGTTTCTGTCTTTAGAAAGGCCGCTCCAGTTTTGAGTGCTGAGTAGTCCGCATGTGCTGCAGGGAGAACGTACTGCTCTCGTCAGGGGTAGAACTGAAATAATAAGATTATTTGTCAAAACAATACATTTTGCTTGGCGTTGGCTATTAAAAAGTTAGTCAACAAGAAATAATATCATTGAGTGGTATTCCAAATTAGAAATAACTGTATCAACAATATTCTACGAGTAATTACCTTCCGGATTGAGACTTCTGCCATACACAGTGGCTGCAACCACAAAAAGTACTATTATCAATTTCGCCATGTCGTCGGAGAATCAATCCTATTCTGAGTTGTGAAATATTATTCTCTTAAATTTATAGTTCAGTCGACCTTGAGTGAGACTGCTTCCAAAAAATAGCTCATCGTAAATTGAAATAGCAAACATAAATTTAACACGAGGAAATTCACACCAGATAATGCAATTGTATATTACAAGTTGCCACTAAATATGACAATACCTACTCGTACGTGTATAGTCGGTAACGAAAAACTAACCGGCTACTCGAGTTCAAACATGGAGGATGTGGATTCATCTCCTGATTGGGTTCGGGTTAATAACTGGACTATTTCGGACTCATAAATTAGGAGTCTTTTGCAAGCCAAATCTGTAGTCATAAACAGACTAATAAGCAGGTACAGGTCATGCTCATGATCGTTTAAAAACGTAGATTCCTACAATATAAAGACTACATAATAAATGATGACGTTTTGTGTCACTTAAATCGGGATCGTGTCTTTCGTACATCCGTAATGGGATGCTCCAATAACTTAATAAAAATGAAACATGAAGTAGTTAGTTTCTGAAGTTAACTTTAGAAAGTATTTTCACGTAAACACAGTAATGCCCGAACAAATTCTGATCACATACTTCAAAATACTTTGTTGTTGTAGAAGTATTCAAAATATAAACCATTGTTTAAATCCAAACATTTTACATTTTACAGGTTAGACTTTATCATAATCATAATCATAATCATTTATTTGTTCACAAACATAGGTACAGTACAATGATGCAATACAGTCAGTCAGAGTTTAAAGCAATACAGTCAAAAAGAACTTGCGAAAAGATATTATCTGAAAAGCCCGCTTTTCCTCCGTTTGCTTCTCCTCCGTGGAATAGTACTTAGTTGTTTGGACTTTATTAGTTCTATCAAATAGCGACAAATAAAAAAACCGGCCAAGTGCGAGTCGGACTCGCCCATGAAGGGTTCCGTAGCAGCAAGTATCATCATAATATAAAAGTTCTTGTAGTTCTTTGTAAGTTTGATCGACTTTTTTATATTTGAGTTGATTGAATGAGAGGAAAATTGCGGTTTACGATTTATGACGTTTTAAAAAAAAACTAATTACTTGATCTCGTTCAAACCAATTTTCAATGGAAGTTTGCATGGTAATGTACATCATATATATTTTTTAGTTTTATCGTTCTCTTATTTTAGAAGTTAGAGGGGGGGTGACCAACATTTTACCACTTTGGAAGTGTCTCTCGCGCAAACTATTCCGTTTAGAAAAAAATGATATAAGAAACCTTATTATCATTTTTAAAGACCTATCTATAGATACCCCACACGTAAGGGTTTGAAGAAAAAACATTTTTTGAGTTTCAGTTCTAAGTATGGGAAGCCCCAAAAATTTATAAACGAATTACTTGATCTCGTTCAAACCAATTTTCAATGGAAGTTTGCATAATAATCTACATCATATATTTTTTTTAGATTTATCGTTCTCTTATTTTAGAAGTTACAGGGGGGGGCCAACATTTTACCACTTTGGAAGTGTCTCTCGCGCAAACTATTCAGTTTAGAAAAAAATGATATAAGAAACCTTATTATCATTTTAAAAGACCTATCCATAGATACGTAAGGATTGGTTAAAAAATTTTTTTTTGAGTTTCAGTTCTAAGTATGGAGAGCCCCCAAAATTTATTATTATTTTTCTATTTTTGTATGAAAATCTTAATGCGGTTCACAGAATACATCTACTTACTAATTTTCAACAGTATAGCTCTTATAGTTTCGGTAAAAAGTGGCTGTGACATACGGACGGACAGACAGACAGACAGACAGACAGACAGACAGACATGACGAATCCATAAGGGTTCCGTTTTTTGCCATTTGGCTACGGAACCATAAAAATATGTCGTTTGGTCATAAAACCCGGAGATCGCCTTGGCTCAGGTTGGTAGTGGGATTTTGAGAGTCCGACTGGCTAGGTACCGATTTCAGGTAAAATTTGCTGTTATAACAGCTGTGGCTGTCAATGATAATGTAATAGTACTTGAAATAAAAGGCTCGACATTAGAGAAGTTTTCATTGTTGTAGCTCATTAGTGGGTTAGCAACGCTTCTTGGTCAAAGGTACCTAATGGGCTAAAAGAAGTCTTTATGCGAAACTTTTTGCTTGTCGCTAATAGCTATGCTATGACCAAGCATTATAAAGTGGTGATATTTATTTAAGTAGACTAGAATAATATATTATTTGCTATTTATTTTATGCTGCCGCCCTGTTTGTACGGATGGTAAAAGTAGAGATGTAAACCTTGTCCAAATTATAAGACACTCAACAAAAGGAAATAATTACCCTTAGAAGTTTATTATTCTAAGGTATTATTGTATTTGAGTGGTTTCGTTTTGTCCTTTCATTGTATTCTTTGTGTTTTATTTTATACTAGTTATAACCATAAAGATTATTGGGAAGATGGACAATTGATGTGTGTTTTAATAAAATACATAAATAGAAAACTAAACTTAAAAAAAAACCTTTTTGAGTGCATACGTTCTGGTTATTGTATTGTAAATAGTTAATAGTTTATCTGCCAGATAACCGCCGCCTCCGTGGAACAGTGGCTAAGCCGCTCGGATATAAAAACCCGGAGGTCGTGGGTTCGATTCCCGCCATGGGTCTGGTTAGTGGTAGGACTTTTTCAGAGTCCGACTGCCTAGCTACCACCCCACAACTGAAATGGCAGTACACTTAAAATTAAAGGCTCGAAGTTTAGATGAGCCTACAGTCTGGCAGCACATTGAATGACGCTTCGTGATGAAGTGTCCCTCAATGGAATAGGCTGCAGTGACCGCTTACCATCAGGTGGGCTGCGTGTCTGTCTGCCAACTGATGTGGTATAAAAAAAAGATTAGTCAAATGTTGTATTTTTTTTAATTTTTCAGAAACAGAAGATAGCTTCATTGTTGTCCGTCAGATAAATTATCTAGGTGTAGCTGACTGAATATTGTGGTATGTAGGGAATTAAAAAACTATCAACTTTTGTTTATACCCAAAATAAAAATTAACTGACGTATAAAATATTTATTAACATAACAAATTCGTATAAAATATGATTCACAGTATTTGTATAAAATAAAGATGAACGAATGCAATACCTATGCCACCAGCACGGCAATAACACTGATTATATATTTTTTTCTTAATTCTAAAACAGGACATTCTTTTTTTCCTTAATAAAATTTTGGTGCAAATGTTGAAATTACTTTATTTTTAATTTAGTACCTACAGCTATCAAAGCTGTACTAGGTAAATTATAAATAACTCTCTACTCGAAAATAAAAAAAGCGCGGACAAAGTCTTTAAAAAAAGCTCATTGGAGCATAATAGGTCATGAATTGTGAAAAAAAATTACAACTAAAAACAATTCATATTGAATATGTACCGGAAGCCAAGTTGGCTTATTTTTCACCAACAAATGCTTTAGATAGGACATTTTATCAATACTTTCGGACCCGTTCGTTCCCTCAGTGCTTTACGCCCCAGCCTTCGGCTATGCCTGCCAAGCCGCCATTGCCCGCGCTGGATGTGAGGCTCAGGGCTGTAGCAGCGACTGAACTCAGGGGGTTTCCAGGGGATCCGCTGAAGGCTGAGTTCTGGCCCTCTACTTGTTCAGAAGAACCCACTTCTCCCTGGAGTGTGGCGGCTGAAATAATCAAATTGCATGTCAATACATTGCGTTTGAAGTTTTTTGGTGGACATTATTGTCCAATGTCTATACACAAGAGCCCAAGTATTTGTTTGATTTTTGCTGGTTTTTTTTATTATTTTATTACTAACGATGAAGTCGACCAAAATACACAGTACGACCCGTTCCCACAACTACGCCACTGCATTTTTGAAACCTTTATTAATGGAGAATAACAGCGTGGCTGTGTTCCGGCAATATTAATGTGGGAGCCAGTACACTTGAAATCTAAGGCTCCAAGATCAGATGAGCCTACAGTCTGGCAGTACAGTAAAGTGTCCCTTAATGGAATAGACCGCAGTGACCGCTTACCATCAGGTGGCAACTGAGTTAGTATAAAAAAAAAAAAATAATATTTTGATTTAATTTACCTGAGTCATTCGACGAAACTGCACCGGCCGCCTTCAAAGCCGCACCAGTGACTAGGGTCAATGGATTGTAGGCGCCTACGATTCTTCCCGCATTGTACACTGCATTGTTCAGACCGTCACCGCTTCCTGAAAAATATTAGAAATCCGTTAAAAGATATTTGTAGGATACAAATGTGATTCACGCTCTATACTAGCGTCCTTCAACCTTCAAGAAAAGAGCATATTTCTATTTCTTATTCTTCAGGGGGCTGGCAATATGCCTGGACACAATTTACACAGATACTTTTATGTAGGATACTTTTTTTTGTATCATGAAGGGATCGATCCCGCGACCTCAGGTGTCTTCTACTTCTGTCTGTCTGCCAAAAGATGTGATATAAAAAAAACTTCTCAACCATCATACCAAACCGGTTACCGAATATTTATATGTATTTTAAATTAAATGACTTTCATAACGTCATAAACATTTTAAATAAAAACTATATATTAAAGCTCCAAATTAGTGATTTATAAGTATCGTACTTATAAATCACTATATTGGAGCTTTATTCTAAATAAACTATGTACGACAAAACATTAATTACCTCCAATATCTTCACTTGATTCCGCCATATCGTTAGAGGATCAATTCTATTCTGTAATCCGAAAGATTATCCTCATAAATTTATAGTTCAACCGACTCCTAAGTAAAGACCAGTTCCAAGAAGTCATTTTGAGTAAATTGACATAGCAAACATAATATTACTACCAAATATGACAATGATAAAGCAAACAAGTAGAGTTGGTATCGAAAAAACTAACCAGTAATCACTTCCGTGGCACTTATTTACACCACAGTCAACCTGGGCAATTTTTTTTCTATTTGGACTAGAGTTGCCCAACGATAGTCCACTATCGATAGTCTATCGATAGTCTATCGATAGTTGACGTCATAACAATAGTATCGATAGTCTATCGATAGTATCGATAGTATCGATACTATCGATATTACAAATTAACCAATACTATTGATCGGAAGCAATACTATCGATAGTATCGATACTATTACATTACAATACTATCGATAGTATCGATAGTTTCGATTGTTTTTTATCAATACTATCGATACTATCGATAGTATTGATGTATTAAATCTTAAAAACTATCGATACTATCGATAGTTTAAAAAACTATCGATAGTATTACACTATCGATAGTTGAATAAACGCCAATAGTATCGTTTCTCAATTATAGCGTAGTTACACTTTTTATAACTCAAGAACGGATGAACCGATTTGGCTGCAAATTGGTGGAGGGGTAGTTTAGACCCAGGAGACTTACATAGGATACTTTGATGGAGGAAGGGGGATAGGAGGGGGGAAGGGTGATAAGATTGATATGGGGGGATAGGACGGGGATAGGATCTTCCCCCTCCTACACCCCTTCCCCTCCCCTCCTATCCCCCTTCCCCCTCCTATCCCCCTTCCCCGTCCTATCCCCCATTGTCAATCCTATCCCCCTTCCCCCCTCCTATCCCCTTCCCCCATTAAAATGTCCTATGTCAGTCTCCTGGGTCTAAGCTACCCCTCCACCAATTTTCAGCCAAATCGGTTCATCCGTTCTTGAGTTATAAAAAGTGTAACTACGCTATAAATGAGAAACGATACTATTGGCGTTTATTCAACTATCGATAGTGTAATACTATCGATAGTTTTTCAAACTATCGATAGTATCGATAGTTTTTATGATTTTTTACATCAATACTATCGATACTATCGATAGTATCGATAGTATTGATAAAAAACAATCGATACTATCGATAGTATTGTAATGTAATAGTATCGATACTATCGATAGTATTGCTTCCGATCAATAGTATTGGTTAATTTGTAATATCGATAGTATCGATAGTATCGATACTATCGATACTATCGATAGCACTATCGATATTGTTACTATTTTTCAAGGTCAACTATCGATAGCGAAACTATCGATAGTTGGGCAACTCTAATTTGGACTAAGCCAGCACTTGACCACAAAGTTGCCTGATGCGGTCTACGATGGAGCGCACTTGCTTAGGAAAAGCCCGTTAATTCTGGCCTTGAAGGGCCCCAAGTGCAAGATTCATTATATTATATTTTATCATTTCATTTTGATAGCGCTAGGGATCATGTTTATTCTAGAGGGATTCAAATCCAACCCAGAACAAACATTCATGTAATAAACATCTGAGTTTTTCCTCGGTCGCAATTGTTATGTATTTAAGTACATAATGTCATTTGTGAATTGCAAATAAATGATTAGGTTATGAAAAATATATTTAAACAATACATTTGTTCATCACTTCATTCATTCATAATTATGTTTATTTTCAAGTCTTCAAATAGAAGAATAACAATTACAATTTTAGAATTAACAATTAGTTATTCCACAAATTCAACAAATAAAACCTGTGTAAACAAGAGTAGAGGCTGGCCCTGAAAAATAAAGCATTTCTGGGGTTGACTGTACAAAATAATTCACACGTGGACTCAGTAGATAAAGCACGGTGAAATTGTGATCTCATAATGTTTACATATTTTTTGTACAGTGGATAAATGATTTGCGGATCTTCTCGCATTACGGATTTTTCAAGTACTACTACAAACATCGTGCTGGTATAGCATGCTAGGTGACCTTTGCCCATACCACCTTAAAGAGTTTTACTGAAACAGAATATATCGATTCCAGAGGCACTGCCACTTTCTAGAGGAAACCATTTGAATACAAACGGCAGTCATTTATTTTCATTTAGGTAGTCTTAAGATGCCCAGGTTTAAAGTTGCCAATCAAGATCACTTTTTATCTTGAATAACTTGTGTTCATTGAGTTTGGTACATAAGTACTCAACCTTATTTTCACGAAGGGATGCTCATATTGCTCATGGCTCTTAGATGCTTCCAAGATGGATTAAAAGATTATCATACATACGTACTCGTTGCCAATACGATAACATATACTTCGATAGCGTTTACAATTAAGTTCCTACACACATAAAGCGTTTATTTAACTATTTAAGTACCTACTTACGTAGATAGGTTAAAGTTTTAAATAAAAACTTTTTTCAAGGTATGCAAATATTTATTTTACACAAATATTCATTGTTTTATGGAATTACATTTTTTTCAGCATTCTTTTTACATCCAGTATGCTGTAATAGGCGTAAGACTATGATACTTATTGTTTCACTATATAGAGTTGTCAGGTCGGCACGCCTGATGGTAAGCGGCCACGCGGTCAGGGTTGTTCATTAAGGGCCACTTCACCAAAGAAAAGCGTCCATCAATGTTCTTTCTTACCATAGGCCCATCTGACCATCAAGCATTCGATTTCAAGTGTACAGGCTCCAACATTAATATGGCCAAAATTGGCAAACATACAGTCAGATTACATCGCACTAACAAATCATCGATGTAATAAAACATCGTACTACTGAATTATCGACACAGCGTGTTCGATTTAATGAAAATCGAACTATCAACTTTCGCACTCATATAGGGGACCCGAGGTACGAGTATTATAGCAATTAATTTCACCAAAGTACCAGGCACCTGGCAGCCAGCAGTCTAAGTCGGTAATCAAACTCTCGTCGTAGGGGTTTTAGACACGAACGGTTTAAAAAGGAATATCCACCGGACAAAAAAAAAACATGAAAGAGAATTTTTAAATAACAAAAATATTTATTTATTTTATTCTATTTCGCCAACAAAATTAATTATAGTTAGTATGTATCTTTTATATTTGACATGTCCGTTTTCTCAGTGTTTAACGCCCCAGCCGTCAGCTACGCCAGCTAAACCGCCATTGCCTGCGCTGGATGTGAGAGTCAAGGCTTGGGCAGCAACTGGAGTCAATGGGTTGCCAGGAGAGCCGCTGAAGGTAGTACTGTGACCCAGTGGCGGAGGACCCCCGGAGCTCTGGCCGTCGAATAGTCCAGGAGAACGCTCTACTCTTGTCAGTGGGCCGGCTGAAATAATCAGAGGTAAAATTTTAGATAAAAAAAAAGAACTTAAGTTTCATTTTGTGTGTATTATGGTGTTTTTTTTAATTATTATTTGCAAACGAAAAAGTCAATAAAGATATTTTTAAGAGCTTGAGCTTGCTTGATGTTGGCAGCTTTTTTAATGCTATTTCAGTTGGCAGACAAGCATGCAGCTGCCTACCTGATGGCATCCACTGTAGACTAATAAGTGTAATGGAGATTGATTTCACAGTTAACGGGTGAAATGCCGTCTTCACAACTTACTCGTAAGCTGTGTTCTGGCACTATTAATAACTTGAAATTTAAGGAATGATGATGATGATGATCCTCCAGACCGAATTCGGTCACAGCGACTGCATTCTCCATCTCAAGAGCTTTGCTGATCAGCTCTATTATGTGCCCTCATATGACTACAAAAATTATATGCTGTAATATGATTTCTTAGTACCTGGAGCTGTGGGTAATCCACCGCCAGCCGTCTTCAACGCTGCACCAGTGATCAAAGTCAGTGGGTTGTAGGCACCTGCGACTCGGCCCGCATTGTACACTCCGCCATTGAGACCGTCGTCACCTCCTCCACCCAGGCCTGATAATAATTATGATATATCAGTAAGACAATATTGTAGGATATCATTTAAATAAAAGGCGACTTCTGCTTTCCAAACAAATGAGAGAGGTCAGCCAACATATCAATAGTTCATTTTAGGATAGTGTTATATATGTGACCTTATTGTGGCTGCGCCCACAATCTAAAGAACATTATGTCATCTGATCTGTCATTCTGTCAATTGAAAATAAAGGAGTGCAGCAGCAACGTTTCTCTTGTCTTGCCCCGTATTTAAATATTAAACAGTGGCGACGATTTACCCGCGTGTGGGAAATAATAATAAGAACATTAAAAATGTCTCAATTGTTCGGATTATTATCAAGTTTTGACCATAACACACAGACGTGGCAAGTGTACAAGGACCGACTTGCTCAATGGTTCATCGCTAACAACATCAATGACAGCACAGATTCTTCTGGAATCAAGCGACGAGCCATTTTATTAAGCGCACTCGGGGAAGCTTCCTACAATTTAGCGGCGAATTTAGCTTTACCTAAGGATCTACAGACAGTGCCGTATGCAGATATTCTTGCGCTGTTGGATAACCATTTTATACCCAAGAGAAGTGGTTTTGGTGAGAGGTATAAGTTTCATTCCGCCGTGCAGAATGAGGGAGAATCCTACCCCCAATGGGCTGCACGATTACGCGGACTGACCGCATATTGTGGATTTTTGAACGTGGAGGAGGCATTAATAGACCGTTTTGTAATGGGAATGCGGCCTGGACCAGAGCGAGAGAAGCTTTTTGCCCAGGATCCAAAGGAGCTGACATTAGCTAGAGCAGTGGAGACAGCGGAGAGTCAGCGAAGCGCGCGCGCGGCCGCGACCGCGGCGGCGGCGCCGTCGCAGGAGGCGTTTCACTCGGATCAGTTCTTCAAGATCTCTTCGAGGAACGGTGTTGGGGATAAAAAAGTGATGTGCTCAGTATGTGGTTTTAAAAACCATACGTCCGATCAGTGTCGGTTCGCCAACTATAGGTGTAAAAAATGCAATGTCAAGGGTCACCTCCGACGTATGTGTAAAGGAATAAATTATGTAGCAGACGCAAACACTGAGGAGAACGGCGATGATGGTGAGTGTTTCAACATACGCACTTTAAATGGGGAGCCAATGACGGAAACGGTTGAGGTCCGAGGCGTTAAAATGAGGTTTCAAATTGATAGTGGGTCGGCGGTTACAGCTATTTCTTATTCTACCTATTTGAAGCATTTCAAAGATGTAGCGTTGTCCAGTAGTAATAAACAGTTACTCAGTTATACTGGTAGTAAAATTGATTGTGTGGGTATTGCGAGGTTACCGTTTATTTATACAAATAAAACACATACCCTGAATGTATATATTATTCGGAACGGGGGTCCTCCTTTATTAGGCAGAGATTTTATTTCATTGTACAAGTTAGAAATGTTACCTATGTATTATTGTGAAAATACACCGGATATAATAATACAAAAATTGCAACAACAATATCCAGCTGTATTTTCGGACGAGTTAGGGAAATTTAATAAATATAAAATTTCGCTAAAATTAAAGGAAGACGCCAAACCAATTTTTTTTAAGCCGCGTCCCGTAGCTTTCGCCCTAAAAGAAAAGGTCGGTGAGGAGATAGATCGGCTCGTGCGTGTGGGCATATTGAAGCCGGTGGCTCACTCGGATTACGCGTCACCCGTCGTGCCCGTGTTGAAGCGGGACGGCTCGATTCGCTTGTGTGCAGATTACTCAGTAACTATCAACAAACACCTCTTAGTAGATCAATACCCGTTACCTACAGCTCAAGAATTGTTTACTAAATTGCACGGAGGACAATCTTTCACTAAATTAGATCTTTCTCAAGCGTACTCACAATGTGTTTTAGACGATGAATCGCAAAACTTAACATGCATAAACACACATAAAGGCCTATTTAAATATACGCGATTAGTGTTCGGTCTCGCTTGCGCACCGGCAATCTTCCAGCGCTTAATGGAAAATGTGTTGTCCGGCATGGAAGGAGTACTATGCATGTTAGATGACATTTTAATAACTGGATCTAGTAGATCTCAACACCTAGATAGACTACATGCAGTTTTGCAACGACTTCAAGAGGCGGGGTTAACCCTGCAAAAAGCGAAGTGTGAATTTTTCAAGAATGAAGTTGAGTATTTGGGATTTATAATTGATAAACATGGGTTGAAAAAGTCGCCCAATAAGGTATCGGCCATAGTAAATGCACCGGTTCCTAAAAATGTTAATAATTTGCAATCTTTTTTGGGGTTAGTTAATTATTACAGGAATTTTGTCCCGAATGCCTCATCAGTTTTAGGTCCTTTGTATGATCTACTTCAAAAAAATAGTAAATGGAATTGGGGCCCCGAACACGATTGTGCGTTTAATACTATTAAAAAGCTGTTAACTTCTGATTCCGTTTTAGCTCATTTTAATACAAACGCGAAAGTAATTTTAACGGTAGACGCTTCGCCGAGTGGCCTGGGGGCCATACTGTCACAAGTCGGTGACGATGGGCTCGAGCGACCGGTGTCTTTTGCATCACGCACATTAAGTAGGGCTGAAAAAAACTACTCCCAAATACAGAAGGAAGCAACAGCTATTATATTTGGCGTGCGCAGATTTCATCAATATCTTTACGGCAGAGTGGTTCCTTTTATTCTTAGAACGGACCACAAGCCTTTAATAAGCATTTTCGGACCGTACCGAGGCATCCCTGAAGTTTCGGCTAACAGATTACAACGTTACGCGATGTTTTTAAGTGCCTACAATTTCAAAATTGAGTACGTTCGTAGTGCCGATAATAGCGCGGACTACCTGTCCCGTGCGATATCAGGCGGTGACGCGCCGAGCGCCGGGGATGGCCACAAAACGAGCGGGCTCACGGAATTTGTATACGATAGGGCATCGTACGTTAACTTTGTTGTTGATGGAAATTTGCCTGTCACGATGACGGACTTGAAAAAAGAAACGGAATCGGATGCAAATTTAAGGAAAGTTATTCATTATATATTAAATGGTTGGCCGAAAAAAGTTACAGACAATGATATTCGTCCATATTTTTTATGTAAAAATAATCTATCTTATGAAAACGGTATATTAATGAAAGGTCATAAGGTAGTTATACCGATGAAATTGCAAAATAAAATATTATGTGAACTGCATAAATCGCATTTGGGGGTTGTAAAATGCAAAGCTGAAGCACGTGGAAGGGTATGGTTTCCTGGAATAGATAAGGATATCGAGGCGTTTATTAGTAATTGTAAAATATGCACACAACTTCGACCGTCACCGGGGCGAGCGCCGCTCGCTGTGTGGCCACATCCGCCGGTGCCTTTCTACAGGATTCACATCGACTTTTTAGGACCGATAAATAATCTATCTTATTTAGTCATTGTAGACGCATATTCGAAATGGGTTGAGGCATATAAAATGAGTAATACATCTTCAGCAGCCGTTATAGGGAAGTTATACGAGTTTATGTCACGTTTTGGCCTCGTTCATACTATAGTTAGTGACAACGCTACATGTTTTCTATCCGATGAGTTTTTGCAATTTTGTAAGGTTAATGGAATTTCACATGTGACGTCACCCGCCTATCACCCGGCCAGTAACGGACAGGCGGAGAGCTATGTTAAAATAGTAAAAAGGGGTATAAAATCTTGCTTACTTTCAAATAGTACCTTAAAGCAAAATGATGAAAGATTGCTTAAATATTTGTTCGATTATAGAAATTCTGTACACGGGACAACAGGCTCTTCTCCTGCTCAGTTAGTATTCGGTCGGAAGCTGCGTTCGCGCTTGGACCTCATAAACCCATCGCCGCCATCGCCGTCCTCGTCGGGTGTTGCTGATGTCGTTGCGCGGAACCAGTGTTCGCAGGTTAAGGCATACGGAGGAGTAAACAAACATTATTTTATTCCCGGTGACAATGTTATGTATAAAAAATTTTCTTCTAATAAACAATTTTCGTGGAACAGAGGTATTGTGGTTAAGCGTACAGGTAAAACGACATACCTGGTCCAAGATTCTGCAACGTCGATGAAAATTAAAAAGCATAAAAACCAATTAATACCCTACAAAGGAACGATCCAGCATAGTCGTAGCCGTGACACCAGTACGTTTTTCGACACGGGTTCAGTCGGCGAACCGGACATTTTGTCTGAGCAACTGGGCCAGACGGAGCCACCAGCCATCGAGGCGCAGGAGGAAGGGGGCAGAGGCTGTGACCTACCAGCGACAGCCACGGAGTTACCGCCGCCATCACCTTCATATCGACCATGCACGATGATGTCTAGGGAGGATGAGTCTACAGAACCCTCGGCGAGTAATGAGCCTAGTGCAGTGTCTCAGAACAATCAGAATACGAGGTTGTTACCGTCCGGTATGCTATTGCGTGGAGTTCCAAGGGTTAATTATAAAC
This sequence comes from Mecyna flavalis, assembly GCA_949319885.1. Taxonomy (NCBI): domain Eukaryota; kingdom Metazoa; phylum Arthropoda; class Insecta; order Lepidoptera; family Crambidae; genus Mecyna; species Mecyna flavalis. The sequence continues at coordinate 19,463,734 of OX439426.1, forward strand.
CTTTTTTCTGTATGAATATATAAGTAGAAATGTGTAACTAAAAGGGGAGGAATGTTATATATGTGACCTTATTGTGGCTGCGCCCACAATCTAAAGAACATTATGTCATCTGATCTGTCATTCTGTCAATTGAAAATAAAGGAGTGCAGCAGCAACGTTTCTCTTGTCTTGCCCCGTATTTAAATATTAAACAGATAGAATACCCAGAGTTCAATGATTACAAATTTAACCAACCTGGCATTTAAATATTAAAAGTAACCCCCTTTTTCTTTCTCTTATCATCAACGAAGCTGTGATGAACATGAATTGTAAAATAATTTGTATCTAACGAAGACTTTAAAAAACAAACTTCCATCCGAAATCTTTACAAATGATGGCGTTTTCAATTCGTAGGTAACATGTTTGTTTATTCGTGACGACAGAAGGAAATGGCTTTTTTTACAATTTATATAAGTCGACGTCGTCGCCTCCATTGCCACAATGACATTGTAAAGTTGTTGGACAATTTTTATCACACCATATTAATTTTATTCCAAATGAAACAAAGCTATGGTACAAAAAAGTATTTACCTCCAAGATCGATCGGAACGCTATACGCAGTGGCTGCTACCGCCAAAAGTATCAGGATTGTTTGCGCCATATCGTCGGAGGATCAATTCTATTCTGACTTCTGAAATATTATGCTCCTTAATTTATAGTTCAACCGACCGTAAAAACATTTCCATGAAATCGTTCTAAATATATTGACATAGCAAACTTATACGTATACATGAAAATTCGCACCTTTTAATTTTATGCGATATTACTACCAATAGTGATAAAAACATTTGTATAGAGTTGGTCACGATAAAACTAACCAGTAACTGCCTTCGTAAAACTTATATATCCAATCAGACGAGACAATGCATCACATTTGTGTAGCCGTCACTCAATGCCCAGGCTTATTGGACCTCTTTGAATTGACTAACACTGGGTTAAAGGACTATAAGCATTTCACACCAGGTGATGTTCTGAAGCGTTTACACACAGTCCTTCTTTAGAGTCCCCAAATAACGTGCAACCGTTTGTTATCGGACCTTAACGCAAACAGTAACCTACTTACGTTATGATAAGAAATTCTCGAGTCCAAACATGAAAATTATTTTTATATCTGCATTGGTGGTAGGACTTTTCCGAAGTCTTGGTGGGTAGTTCCCACTGCTTTGACGTTCATATGTGCTATATTAAGAGCCAAAATTTAATAAATGAATTTGATTCTTGATTCTTGATTGCTGTTCTAGGCATATGAACGTGAAAGTCAGTCTACTTGACAAAAATCACACATCCGAAAAACGGTAATAATTATGTAATTATAAAAATAAAGAAGTACAAAATATTTTGTACAAAATATTTTACACATAGACTCAGTAACGCACGGTGCAACTATAGTGTTTTTATTTTTTGTGTATTTATTTTTTGGCCAGAATGGTTCTTCGGTAAAAGTGCTTCAACGCATTTTACACCACAAAAAATGTTGTAAGCATCTTGCGTTTCCTTCATAAAGGGGGACTGTAAAGTTTTTCTTGTTGGGAATGCTTTACGCATTTGCTGCGGGGTGTCAAGGGCGCACCTAAAAGGGGGGAAACCCAGCAGTGGCAGTGTTACAGGAACCGACACCGCCTTTGAAATGAAATAAAATTAAATAGTTTATTCTGCAAATAGATTTAAACAAATACTTTAGCACGTCAATCTTTTTCTTCTCTACCTTTTCTTTTATGACACTACCGGAAGCCTAGCAAATCTGACACGACCGAAGAGAGCAACGACTTTACGAGATTTTCGGGTGTTTTGCACCGTCAGCTTTCAGGCTCCAAACTGAGTATTTTTAGGCTCTACAGCTGTAGTACCCCGAAAATCTCGTAAAGTCGTTGCTCTCTTCATTCGGTCGTGTCAGATTTCTGTCCATTGCTGTGCTATGACAGTGAAGGTATAGATAGTGCAACTTCTTTATCGTATTTGATTGACCGCTCAAAACTCAGTTACACGCCCAATCGTTATAGACACAGTCAAGTCCATAAATCATCTATACATATCTATACTAATATTATAAAAAGGAAAGATTTGATTGTTTGTTTGTTTGTTTGTATTAAATAGGCTTCGAAAATAATGAACCGATTTGAATAATTCTTTCACTGTTCGAAAGCTACACTATTCCCGGTGAACATAGGGTACTTTTTATCCCGGAAATGTGTGTGGAAGAGGGGATATTTGAAAAAAGAAATGACTTGATAACTATATAGACTGCGTAAATAGTCAAGATGAATGAAGAAACGTAATAGCAACGACATTTTCAAAGAATACCTAGCCGGCAGTGTCACAGAAAACGAAAAAACCTTCAGAAAAATTCGAAACGCTACATACTTATGTATGTAAAAGAAAAACAAAACTTTTGATTTACTTTCTATTACTGTCAAACTTTTGAGGCACTATTGCCAGTGCTTCTTTAAAATAACAAAATTTACCACGAAGGTTACATAAAATTAATAAACAATAAGCAGGTTAATATAAAGTTCTTAAAAATTTAATGCTGGCTAAATTATTTAGAAAAAATCTATAAGCCATTAAAGAAAAAAGTATTTAATTTACTTTTTATTGCTGTCAAATTTCAGAAGCATTGTTGCCAGTGTCTCTTTTAAATAAAGAAGGTCAACGTCTTTTCAAAACTTTTTGATATTCATTTAAAAAAAAAGATTTGCTTTTTATTGCAGTCAAATTGATCGTAACTCTGATGCCAGTTACATTGAAAAAACCAAGCAGGTTATTAACCTTTTCCACGCCAATGTCTGATATATCAGACAAACCATTTTCGTGCCCACCACGCCAATGTCTGATATATCAGACAAAAAAACATGATCAAGAAACGTTGTATTTTTACTTGCCTGAATGAGTTGAGTATAACCTAATAATTTTTTGGATTTTTTTTTTAATGGTCGTGGCGTGTGGGGCACCATTTTCGGAAAAAAGCGTGGCGGGGAAAGGGTTAAGCTAATTTTTCATTTGATGCTGGCTAGATTCTTCAGAAAAAAAATCTTAACGCCTTTAAAGGAAAAAGAAACAATTATTTTCTTTTTATTACTGTCAAAATGAAAATTATGCTGCTAGCGTTTTTAGTGAGCGTCAGAACCGCGGGACCACCTCAAAATTCGTCGTAATTATGAATATTGGACCACTCAAGAAATTAGTACTCAATTAGTACTATTTGGTACTTTCATATTAGAATTAGTACTTATATAGTTTTTTATTTATCGAAGTTTTAAAGTGGTCCGCCATCCTGACGTCAGGATGGCGGGACCAATTATGGTTTTACCATTTGCCTAAAAAGCTAACGACAATTTGAATATGTAAATATTTAGTACTAAATTAGTACTCTAACATATATTAGTTACAAGTTTATACAATTTATAAATTTTAAGTTATTAAGAATTTTAAAACATAACGCCTGAAACTTTTATCCGAGCAATATCTAGGAAAGCTAACTTGTTTGTTGTACTCTAGGCGCTCCGTAATAATGATATTAATTTATTTCTTTTAATTGCTCATTAAAAATTAATGTCCGAATTCTGATTTAATGTAGCATTAGGGATATTATATTGAAGCTACCGGGCTGTGCTTGTAAATATTCTGCTAAAATCGTGCGTGACTGACATTTAAAATTGTCACAGTAAAACAAAGCTGTCAGTGAGATTACTCCGGTACATTACACTTACTTACATCGGGGTTTGTTTGTAATTTTGTAAACTTTGCTGATCCCGTTTACGTGCTATTTGCCTGATTCGCGATTGATCGACTGGCTATAAATTACAACTGCACAAATGGTGTCATTGAATGCGCAGTACAAAAACATGCTACTTGGTGCAAAACAATTACAAGTTATTTGTTCGCAGTCGCCGATCACATTGGCTTACACTTGACGGAAACTCCGTTGCGGATCTTCCGCAACGGAACGCCAACACATGTTATTGCTTATAATTACAAACAGCGGGCACGCTACGCGGAAGATCAGTCACTCCGTCTTGGACGGTTTTATATGAAATTATTTCCGTCGCGGACGATCCGCGGCGGAATTTCCGTCAAGTGTGGCAAAGGTCTTAGGATGTAAAAATGTAGTGGGTTGAACGTTACAGATGTACTAAACCTTTTTTATTTATTTGTATTGTTATTTTATTTACAAAATACGTAAGGCCATTATTTTATTTTTAAAAGAAGCTTATTTCATATCAGCAAGAGACAGCTTTGGTGATGATGCTATTAGTCATGTTCAAGTAAAAAGAGTACCTAGGTGATGTATGTAATGTAGAATCACGCCAGAACACCGCATACGTACCACACCTTTTCATTGCATTCTAAACTGATAAGTATCAAGAAGTTTTAAATGTAACCTGCGAAGTTTGTGCCGCCAGCAGAGGTGGCTGTAAACATACTAGGATTTTTAATGTGGCTACATCGTCGAAGCGAGGAGCCTCAACGTCCTTTGAGTTCCAAAGGACGTTGAGGCTCCTAAAACAACTTTTCCGGCTAATTGGTACCTAGTTGTATTTTTACATTCAGGCACACCACAGTCATGACTTCCTAGTATTTGGATTGGACATTTTTAAAAGTATTTAGGTATAATTTCGACGGCACGGGCGCCGAACGCTAAGGAACTGAGTGAGCCAGATGAGCGTGTTGTGCGATGACGTCACACCGTCACCGGCGGCGGCAGACCGCGCGTGCGGTTACAACTTGTTTTACTTCTAAATCGGAAACTAATTGACGTGTGTATCGAAGTAATCCTTTCACTAGTATTTTTTATTTTTTACAAAGAATATGGAGTGCTAATAATCAAAATTAGTTAACATTCTTCTTGTACCGTAGAAAAGTCCATACTTTGGATTTATGTTACTGTTCATATTTTTTACCGACTTCAAAAAAGGAGGAGGTTCTATGTTCGCCTGTATGTAATGTACCCGAGTAATCGCACTGACAGCTTTGTTTTACTGTGACAATTTTAAATGTCAGTCACGCACGATTTTAGCAGAATATTTACAAGCACAGCCCGGTAGCTTCAATATAATATCCCTAATGCTACATTAAATCAGAATTCGAACATTAATTTTTAATGAGCAATTAAAAGAAATAAATAAATATCATTATTACGGAGCGCCTAGAGTACAACAAACAAGTTAGCTTTCCTAGATATTGCTCGGATAAAAGTTTCAGGCGTTATGTTTTAAAATTCTTAATAACTTAAAATTTATAAATTGTATAAACTTGTAACTAATATATGTTAGAGTACTAATTTAGTACTAAATATTTACATATTCAAATTGTCGTTAGCGTTTTAGGCAAATGGTAAAACCATAATTGGTCCCGCCATCCTGACGTCAGGATGGCGGACCACTTTAAAACTTCGATAAATAAAAAACTATATAAGTACTAATTCTAATATGAAAGTACCAAATAGTACTAATTGAGTACTAATTTCTTGAGTGGTCCAATATTCATAATTACGACGAATTTTGAGGTGGTCCCGCGGTTCTGACGCTCACCGTTTTTAATGATCCAAAAAAGGTTGTTTGTTATTTGAAAAGAATGATAAAGAGATACAAAAAAATTATAATCGACTACTAAAATATTAGTCGAAACATAATAAATATTTGGTCATCCGAAACTATTCTCGGGCGTAAGGGAAGGGACATTTGAAGTCGGGGTGTGACTTGTGAGTTGTTATCAAGTTACTGTGAGTTGTGACTTTAGTTTTTCGGGTGTAATTAGAATTTTATTTGAACTTTCAGATATGTAATATCTAATATTTATTTTAATATTAAAACTGCATTCAGGCTGTAATAATGATACAATTTTAAATACATTTCTAACTAAAAACTTTTTAAGAAATAATTATTCAAAATGATTTCATGAGGAAAATTCACCAAAATAAATTGGTGAAATAAATAACAGAGAGCATTTAATAAATAACAGTGATTTTTATTTATTATATTCATCTTCGACGTCGACAACAATATTAGCTGACGTTTACAGTTATCTACTTGCTAAGTGCAAACAACACTGTTGATGCCGCGCAAAAAAATTATCCCACTATACTTTTTTCAAACATCAAACTTAAAAAAAAGTAGTAACTTAAAAAACTGATTTATTTTATTTCAGGCCGTATATATTTATAACAACAAAATATAATTAATTCTTGTCAATTTCCTCAGTGTTGCACGCCCCACCCATCGGCTATGCCAGCCAACCCGCCATTGCCTGCGCTAGACGTAAGGCTTAGGGCTTGGGCAGCGACTTGGCTCAGGGGATTGCTAGGGGATCCGCTGAAGGATGTACTCTGACCCAGCGCAGGAGGACCTCCCGAGCTCTGGGCGTCGAATAGTCCTGGAGATCGCACTATTCTCGTCAGAGGGCCGGCTGAAATGATAAGATTGCTTTGCTTGTTAAAACAATGTAAGGTGATCATTTGTCAAAAGTTTGAATGGACAAGAAGAACCTTAGCAAAGTCTTCTTTGTTTGTTAAATTATGTAATTTAGATTATTCTTCGGCTTTCTCAAATAATAAATATCATTACTATCGCTACGCAATATTATAGGGGATAGGTGCAAACATTTATAAATGTTACGGCTTAAAATATAAACTCACCTTGTTTCCTGGACTAAAGGAGTATTTAAGTATGTTATTAAAGCTATTAATTAATACCTGAGCCTCCAGCAGCACTCAACGCTGTCCCAGTGATTAAAGTCAATGGGTTGTAGGCGCCCGCGATTCTGGCCGCATTGTAGACTGTAGGATTCAGACCGTCGGTGAGTCCACCCGCGCTGCCTTTAGCACCACCACTTGAAGAACCCGACCCTGCATTGCTTGCCCCAGCGGATCCAGGGGTAAAGCCTGCAGACTTCCCACCGCTGTACCCTGACCCTTGTCCGTTACTTTGAGCAGATGAGGACGATTGATAACTACTGGAACCAAAACTGCCTTGGTTACCACTGGCACCATAACTTCCTTGGTTACTACTGGAACCAAAACTTCCTTGGTTAACACTGGAACCATAACGTCCTTGATTACCACTGGAACTTTGAGAGCTAGAAGATTCGAAACTAGCTTGGTTCTTCTGCAAACCTGACTGACCATGTCCTCCAAATCCATTCTGTGATGTTTGTCCATTGTATGAAGACCCTGAGGAACCCGATCCAGTATTTCCACTACCATTACTCACGTATGAGCTTTCTTTTCGGGTGTATACGTAATTGCTGTTTCCGTTATTGCTTCCAGTGGTTTGTGCTGTTCCGGAACCGAACCCTGTTCCTTGTCCACCAGTAGTCGACTGCTGGTATTGGTAAGTCTCGAACCGTCCATTGTTACTATTTCCAGCGAAATCGCTGCCGACTGGCCCTGGATGTCCATAGCCTCCACTGCTGCCTCCAAATGATGAAGACGACTTTTGAACCGAAGAAAAAGAATTTGATCCTCCTTGAGAACCTTGACTGAATTGTGCACCATTTCCACTGCCATACGAGTTTTGGGAGCCACTGCTGGATGCTCCTCCGGCCAATGGGTTTCCTCCTGCACCTGAGTCTACATTAGCTGATTTACTCGCACCAGTGTTGCCGGCAGTCTTGGAAGAGTGGCTAACGCCCCACCCGTCGGCTATTCCAGCTAAGCCGCCATTGCCAGCGCTGGATACTAAAGACAAGGCTTGGCCAGCGACTAGGCCCAATGGGTTGCTCGGAGCATCTCTTGCTTCCCTGATGACTGTGCTCTGACCGACATCGCTTTCGGAAAGATCACTCCAGTTTTCGGTGTCACATTCACTGCAGGCAGATCGTGCTACCCTCTGCTGTGATACAGCTGAAATAATAAGATTGCATGTAACAAAAAAAAATAACAGATACCTTGGTTTTTACTAAGGTTTCAGTAATATTGTTTTTTTTTTAAATAAATGATGCTCTATTTTTAATTTAATTTATATTAAAGATTAATCTGCCAGATAACAAGGATGTTATCTTGATTAATTAGGAAATTATGTGACAGTGAAGAAACTGGCCTTAAACTGATCAAAGAGATACCTGGGCCACCAGGAACAGCAGGTAATCCACCACCAGCAGCGTTTATAGCGGCACCAGTGATTAAAGTCAATGGGTTGTAGGCGCCTGCGACTCGGCCCGCATTGTACACTCCACTATTCAGACCATCGTCGCCTCCTCCACCCAGCCCTGAAAATATAACAAGATACAATATATTATACCAAATCATAGTACGAGAAACATTTACCATTGTACCGGACAAACGAATTTTGGACAACACAACTGAGTAATGTTTTGGGATTTGCTGACACTATTACTTTTTTTTTCAGTTTTGGTTTTGGTCCTGTTCTCAGAAAACAATGATCACAATATATTATCGTCGCTTACCTAACAATACTGCGCAAGTCGAAAATGGGTCATGTAGCATTTTATTCTTCGTCCAATAGATTAAGTATAAAACGTTAAATGGCCAATTTTCGACTTGGCGACGATATAAGGTCATGTCATTTTAAGATTTTGTTTGACCTTATATACGAGTATATGACATCTAAAATCAATCAATCATTTCAATTTTCATGCCCACAAACTGATTTAGTTCTTTGTTAAATAGGTATGAATTGAAAAGTACAGAAATTTTAATAATATAAACTACTCGTATCTTGAATCATGTAATGCGTTGAGTTTAGCGAAAATGTTTACATGTAACACATTGAGTCACATCATTATTAACTTATACTTATTTATTACTAGCCTTCCGCCCGCGGTTTCACCCGCGCTTAATCTTTTTTTACAAATACCCCCCCTTCCCCCACATTTCCGGGATCAAAAGTACCCTATGTTCACCGGGGATAGTGTAGCTTTCCAACGGTGAAAGAATTATTCAAATCGGTTCAGTATTTTCAAAATTGTTATTCCCGCGGGAATGAGACGTTTACCGTAGGAATTTTATAGCCTATGTCCAAATCCAGGTTATAAACTATACGTGTGCCAAATTTCATTTAAATCTGTCCAGCCGTTTAGGCGTAATTGAGGAACAAACATCCAAACATCCAAACATCTAAACATCTAAACATCCAGACTTTCGCATTTATAATATTAGTAAGATTAGTAAGATAAGAAGTAAGATATATTCCAAATTAAAAATAAAATAGTATTTACCTCCAAAATCTAGCGGAGCGCCATAGGCAGTGGCTGCTACCGCCAAAAGTACTAGGATTATTTGCGCCATATCGTCGGAGGATCAATTCTATTCTGACTTCTGAAATATTATTCTTTTTCATTTATAGTTTGAGCGACCTTTGAGATCACGACCAAAATATCGTTTTACGCAAATTGACATAGCAAACATATATGTAATACATGAAAATTCGCACCTTTTAAGTTTATGTGATTGTGTATCAATCACTATTGAATATGACTACATAATAGTACATGTACAGTCAGTTGAAATTACAAATTGTCGCTTCCGTAGAGCTAAGTTATGCCAATCGGATCGAGACGTAGTAAACACTGGATATCATGTCAAAGGAATAAATAGGCATTTATTTTTTTAAGCATTTATTAACTTTATTAGAAAGAACAATGCTCAAAAAAAACCCAGGTTGGAATCAAATGAAAAGTATCTCCAATATTGGTAATAATATGTAATTAAATATTACTATAACTTTACTGAATAAGTGAAAAAAAATTTTTTTGTTTATAAAAATATAAAAAAAAAACTTTTTGCACGTATTATTCAGTAACTATGTAGCTTCCCATTGGTGAAAGAATTTTTAAAATCGGTCTTGTAGTTTCTGAGATTAGCGTGTTTACAAAAACAAACAAACTGGTACGCTTTATTTTATTGAATAATAATAATAATACACAATTAAATAATATAATTATGTTAGATATAGCCATTTTTTACACTCTTAAACCGCAAATGTTTACTGCTCCCTTTAACTGATACTTTATGTGACCCCTGAAAAAGTTGAATAGCAATTTCACACATACCGCCACTGATTTCGATGATGCCCCCTATGAAATATTTAATTGCATATTATTACCAATAATTGGAGATACTTTTCATTTGATTCCAACCTGGGTTTTTTTTCATACTAGATGAGCATTGTCCTTTATGGTTATTGGAAACTTTTTTTTTTCACTTGAAAACATTTTAACATTAATTCTGTTTTGTTCTTTTATGTAAAGAATATGTATGGAATCTGTGTGGAAAATCAATTCTGCTTTGCTTTATTTAGATTTTACGATCACATTTGGATCACAATAATTCTGTTTTATCAAAAAAAAACTTCCAATAATATTACGCTACTTCTTCCTGGAATATGTTTTAGTGCCATCGGCTTGTCTTATTCAAATTGATATGTACCTATAATTAAAAAACACTTTGTTGTATTGCTTATTGTCATAAACAGGTTTTTATCTCCTGTTGACAGTAACTAATCACAGTTACTTAATAATAACATAAAATATGAAATAAGTGACGAGTTTCTACGGTGGACTGTACAAAACATTTGACTCCAGGCCACGTAAACTCCTGGTGTAAAGCATGGTTGAAATGTGATCTCATACTTTGCGTTATTTTTTTCATGAGGAAAAATCCCAAATATTTATAGCCTATACTATCGCACTGAAGGTCAAAGGACTGCCGTGAGAGGTCTTCCCGCAGTGGAACATTCATCCATACCTCCATACTAATATTAATATGCGAAAGTAAGTATCTTTCACGCTTAAACAACTCAACCAATTTTGATCAAGACGAGTCGTTTGGTATAATGGTCGAGAAGGCGGCTATTACACCAGAGGCCGCGGGTTCGATCCCCGCACGGTACAAACATTTACATGGTGCATGGTCTGTTTGTATCGGTCTGGGTGTTTGAATGTATAGTATGTATTTGTATGTATTTACAAAAATATATGTAAGTTATGTTTATCTGTTGTCTAGCACCCATAGCGCAAGCTAATCTTAGTTTGGGGATAGATGGCGCTGTGTGAATAATGTCCAGAGATATTTATTTATTTATTATCTGTACAGACATAGACTAGACCCTAGGAAAGGACATATCCTTTTTACCTGAAGATAATGCTCAGTTCCCATGGGAACATAAATAGAAACGTTTTTTGTAGCTTTCATGTCGCAATAGTGCGATGAATAGCCATGATTGTTGTTATAGGGAAGTAGTTTGAAAGGTGGAGAATGACAAAGGCTACTTTTCATCCCTAAGAATGTTATTTTTTTCGTGATGTCGTGTTTTCCACGTTGACCAAGCCCAAAACATGATTACAGTTGAACGTACGATTAACTAACAAGTTAGATACTATACAAGTTAGACTAATTTAATTGCGATGATACACGATAGTATTCGTTGTTATACAGAAAACTACTACTTCCACTTTTCACAAAAACATTTGATGATTACCCGGCCCGTGCATGTATAAGTCTGGGTATTGGGTCGGTCAGGGTGTAATTGTTTATATTTCTTTATACGTATGTATTTGTATTTAGAAAAAGTATATAAGTAATGTTTATTAGTTGTGTCGCACCCATTAGTACAAGCTTAGTTTGGGGCTGGCTGTGTCTTGTATGTCTAGTGATAATGTTCCGTCCAATATTTAAAATTATATTATTTATTGTTAAGCATAAATATACTTAATACCTTATAAGTAGCTAAGTAACTTAGGAACTCTCGGGAAAATTTTATTGTACTTTTTTTATGCCTTTCTATTTCCGGTTCAGATATGGGTGCGTTCTGGATTTTTCTGTACCTACTCATTCAGTCCGTCCTGGGTCTTGGCAAGAAGAGTATTTCACGAGGTACTTCTTGAAGTACCCAACTTCAAGAAGTACCCCGTGAAATACTCTCCCGCTCGCCTCGGAATACAAAGCAGAGTGACCAACTATCCCATGTGTCTTGTTCTTGAAAGCATCCAACAAAGAGCTGCTTCAATTGACAATGACCACGATCTTTTTTCTTTTCTTATCGGCTTCGATCACTATGATCGATGCTTATCGGCTAGATACTTTGGCTTTGCGTAAACAGGGTGACTTGAAATTAGTGAACATCCTTGTAAGAGAGTATAGTACAGGTCATTTGCAACAAATTTAGTTATGTATATGATTGTGCCAAAGTCAATCAATAATGAGATACTTCAATTTATCTGCACTTTGCATTCTCCATTGCTTAAAAACAACAGGGACGGAGTGTGTTTTTTAGAACGTATGAGTACTTATTCCTGATAAAATCAAAGATGGATGGCACATTAATTCGCATCCATGTCAACCCAACACTTGGTTGTCGACAAATGCACATTCCTCGAGGCATTATTTTGCCTTCAACCAAGCTATTATAATATAATTTCCCGTTTAGCGGTATTTCTCTTAAGAAATAAAAACAATATATTGAATTTAAAATTTTCTTTTTTTTTCATAAATAGTGGGAAATTAAAAAAACAAGTGTTATGCTAAATTCTTTTCGTTTATTAATTAAAAAAATACTATAATATCACAAAATGTCCGTACGGTTATGACCAGAGCGGAATAGTTATGCGTTTTCTTGTCCTGAATTAGCTCTTGAAGTAATCCATATCACTTTCCGATCGACCCAGCACTGGAACTGGACTGCGCTCCACCGGGCCCTCCTCGGCTTATGCTGATACTCTTAGATATGCTGATGGATGGACTACCACCACCTCCGAATCCAGAGCCACCATATCCTGGCCCTCCGAAACCGCGTCTACCATAACCAGACCCGCCGAAACGTGGGCCTCCGCCGAAACCTGGTTTGCCATACCCTGGTCCTCCGTAACCAGGTCTTCCATAACCTGGTCTGCCGAAGCCACCTGCGGAGGCCTGTGCGCTAGATTGACTGAACTGGGGTGATGGGGAACGAACTACGCGAGTTTCTGGAAGAAAAAGGGAAAATAAGGATGTTACTTTTCGGGAAACAAACATGCAACCATTGAGCCATATTCGGCAAATATGTTTCTATGAGATAAGATTGAGCTTCTCTTCCCTATGAGAAGTACGCTGTGGTACGCAGCCAGAGTAACCTTCATATTGATACACAATTATTTATAATCACCATATTTTTGGCTAATTCAGACAAAAGTAATAATAGATATTTCTACCTGTTATCTATCGGTAGTTGATAGCTCGATTTCAAGATCCAAATTAGGTTCTTGATTTATTTTATTTACCATAAAGTGAATTCAAAGCATGAGCGTAGAATGTGAGCTTTTAAAAATCAAATATTTTTCTTTAAAATTAAATGGTCGACTAACCTCCATAAACTCCAATCTGCAAAACGAGCAAAGCCGCGAGTCCCACGATAAGCGCTAACCGTGCCATGATTATGGTTATATTCCACCTACTACCACGATAAGACGGACAGCATCTTATTTATACGTGTATTTTTATACGAATACTGTTTGTGTCAAAAATGTTCCTTTTCGAACGCGGGTGCTAATTCTCACACCATTGCATGGCATCAAAATCTATTAGGTTGACCACGAACGAACGACTTTTAATTTTATTTTATTTATTTATTCGGACTCTCCAATTTTAAGTAGTGTGTTAAAAAAATACATTTATTCGTACATTAACAAACCTCGAAAATTGGATATCTATCGTAATAATTACTGCAATTATATTAATCTGAAAGTGTCAGCCTATTAATGTCCCAATGCCAGGAAGACCCTTAAATCATAGAAATGAAATCATCATTAGAAATATGTGCTATGCAGGGGCTTCAAATCACTTTGCTTGCTTAGTGCGGTTTGGTGATAGCAAACGCGACATGTATTAAAAAAAATTAAAGCATATTTTGCCTGATATGTTGTACCTAAAGATCAAAATCAGGTATTTAACTACTAGATTAGCTAAATATAGCAAAGGAATTATTAAATTGTTACTATACTCATATATATTATATCAATCTATTTTCATACTTTCCTCTTTCCTAAGGTTGACTGGAAGAGATCGCTGTTTAGCTATAAGTCCGCCTATATTGTACAGCTATTATATGTTACATGTTTGTCCTAAAGTGTTTTGTGCAATAAAGAGTATCTATCTATCTATCTATACTAGCGGCACGCTATATTGGCCGTTTTGAAATATCAATACATGGTTTAACAGTATCATAAAGCCTAAAACGACGGTTTAAAAAACTCGACAATTAAAAACAGCACATAAACTGCTGCACAGCAGATAGTTAATATAAAAAGTGCGAAAGCGTTATAAAAACCATGTATTGTATAATGTCAAAACGGCCATCACAGCGTGCCGCTAGTACCTATAACACTTTATGGACAAAAATAAAAAAACATTTAGTAAAATCGGCAGCGCGCGCCTGCCTTAAAGGTATTCCCGCATTTATTAGTATCGATTCAGTCATGAAAGGTGACTCTTTTCGAAGTCAGTTATTTGTATGTAGAATTATAATTTTAAAGTACCAATTCTTCTCTTTGTATTCTACTTTACATAGTACATAGGTACATTGTTTAAGTCTTTAAAATTGATTTTTCCAGCAGGAATTGGCATCGTCAATAAAGGTGACGGTGAACTAATAATTCAGGTTTTTTTTGTTTAATTTTACAAAAATGATTATAGTAGTTTTGGGATGGAAATGAAAATAGTTTTCCTACCGACATATTTTCTACTCGAAACGAGCACATGATTTGTCACGCGGTAGTACTTAAGTAGTTTTATAAGACAGAGATTATTACCTGAATCTTCATTTAGTTTACGTTGATTTTTGCGGGTTAATTATGTAGTCGCTTCTTTACGAAATTTCATAAAAGTTTGCCATTTCAGCAGTCGATTGAGAGAAACGTAAAAGTTCAATAATCCTGACAGTTGGTGTGAAGTTTGCCTTCAAAGTCCAGAATCACAGCCAGGCAGGGGCTAAGTACTTTTTTATAACATTATTTTTTATAATTTTTAAAGTATTTTGCTTAATGACGATATAAATATGAATATATTATTTGAAAAAAGGTCCCGCCTGATACCATGACAAGTTGATTTTTTTCTAATATGAATATATCGCTAAGTATTTTTTATACCATGAGGGTGAAGTTCAAGCCTAGTGCCCGCCTAATGGTAAACGCCCACCGTCACCTGTGAATGCAAGAAGCACCACTCACGCGTCACTGTCCTGGTGATTTGAAGCGAAAACGACGTTAACAGCAATGTTCTTTCCGCTGCCAGCACCTCTTCAATGGGCGATTTTCTGACAGGCCATTTAAAAAAAAGAAAGCCTTCCAAAAGCTTCACTAGATGGCGTTGAACGAAGTATGTACAACTATTGTTACCTCTGGTTTTGTATCTAGGAGCCATAATCTTGACTCATTCTTCTTCTTCTTCATAATGAATGACTTGCTTTGTGTTTTTTATTAACAATTCCGCCAATTGAAATTTTTTCGGGAATGAAAACTGACATTGACATCTGACATAAACAAAACGTGCATTATGTGGAATAACGCCATTGAGAACTAACAAAACGGGCTGTCAGAAAATCGTCCATTGAAATATAGACCCAAATAGACCTTACTTACTGACAGAAATGTAGCACAACAGTTATGAAGTAACCCTTCACTTTGGTCTTCCGTAAGGTGGTGGGTTTAAGTAATTGCGACTATCCTAGAATAGCAGTAAGAGGAGCTCTCAGCATAACGGTGCGATCATGCGCTTATCTTGTAAATCCTGAATCTCTCTCTTCCTTAGAATACCTGCAGATATTTCTTCGTAACATTGCAATTGCTGACATCGGAGTTGTACAGCCAAAACAATGCCATGAAGCCATGAAAAAATAAGGCACATGTGTTACGGGTAACACATTCAACAAAGGTGTTACAAATAGAAAGATTTAATATGTACAGCTCAGGACAGAAAAGTGGTCTGGGTGGAATTCAAATCCACGAACCCTGATGCATAGAATAAGGTCTCTACTAAATCGCTATTAGGCCAGTCAAATGTCATAAGGGGCTGATTTTGATTGATCATCAATTTACATATGTATAGCAATTTAGTTAAAATTCAGGGAATTATTAATAGCTACATACTTATTAAACTTTTTTTTTAGTACTGCTAAAGTAAAATTCGAAGAAAATAAACAACACTAGAATTTTATAAAGACCTATTTAATTTTTTTTTTTCAATAATTTTATCAGGTCTCAGAAATAATTTATTATTCACACATATTTCATTTGGTCATATAGTGGTTCCTGATCATTTCCCAGTCGAACTGGCACTGGACTGAGCCTCCGAAGCGCCGTTACCCCTGGTGATGCTGATACTCTTGGAGATGCTGATGGTACCATCGCCTTCCAAGCCGCGCTCGTAGCCGCCGTAGCCGTGGTGATGATGATGGTACCCTCCGTAATCGCCTCCAAATCCACCGTACCGTCGTTCGCCGTATCCACCGCCGTATCCTCCGTGATGACCGTAGCCACCGCTGCCGTAGCCGCCACCGCCGTAGCCGCCGCCGCCGTATCCACCACCGCCGTAGCCGCCGCCGCCGTAGCCACCGCCGCCGTAGCCGCCACCGCCGTAGCCGCCGCCGCCATATCCACCATAGTCTCCGAAGCCGCGGCTGAATCTCCCACCGTAGCCGGAATCAAACCCGCCAGCAGAGGCCTGTGCGCTGGCCTGACTGAACTGCGGGGATGGTGAACGGACTACGCGGACAGCTGGAAAAATAGGACATAGATTTACTTTTTCTTACATCATCATTGACAGGCTTCCGAATCTTCATAATAATATGGTGTTTTTTGTAGAACACTTGCCACTTATGATGACTGGTCTTTCAACAAATTATATTTGGTTTTTCTACCAAAATTTTAAGCACTACGTAATTCAAAGAATAGTATAGCAGTAGTTATATAGAGTAATACTTTCTGATTAAGACAGTGGATAATTTTATTAAAGTGAAAATGAAACTATCAACAATTTTATTGTCACTTTTAGATAACACTAAAAGAAAGTAGCTAAAATCACAATAAAACCACAAACCTCCATCGATACGAGTGATATTGTAAATAACCAGGACAATGAGTCCTGCGAATAATATTGCTTTAGCCATGTTTTGTTTGAAATGTTCACACTACTGATAGTATAACGACTATACGCTTATTTATATGTATGCACACCCCAACAATATTACTACTTTGAATCTAAGTGTGAATGAGTAGGAAAACATAATCGTCATTTAGGCTGCGCACGCACTTGAAAATTCCCAATGTAGGCGTCATGAGGCAAGGAAAGAACGTCCGGGTCATCATCATCATCATAATAATAATTGTCATCATCATGACAGTCGTAGAATAACAACTGCTCCTGCCGCGATCTCCAAAATGGAAATGTCCACTCGTCCAAAACATACATAAATCATAAAGTGTGTAGTAGATTTTTGTCTTGTGTAAGTCATTAATAAGATCCTTAAATAAAATCACTGAGTTACTTTTGTAGCATGCCTAAAATGTGAACACTAATATAATAATAGTATATAATTTCGAATAGTAAGTCTTATAATTTCGAAAATAATGGAACTAGTGATAAAAAAAATTAACAGTAGTTCCATCATGGAATCAGTGTCAACGAACGGAAAAATCAATTTAATTATTATCGACGCCGGATTTGGTGAAATAGTTGAGAAGTCGAATATTAAACCAAAGGTCACGGTTTCAATTCAGAATTCATACAAACTTAACAATGTTTTTGGATTAGATTATATCAGCAATTCGCCATACATGTGCCATTTTTAATTATGACCACCTAAGTGGAACAGTGGCTAAGCCACTCGGGTATTCTGCCACATTAATTCTAGTGACTAGTTTAAAATAATAGAAAAAATCATTGTGTGATAAAACTCAGTAGTGGTCCAATGTTTCAATAATAAAAAGCAAATATTATCATATTATCCAATGTTTGCGTACGTTTGATACTGATGATCTGGGCCCGGTAGTGTACCGAATGCTTCGGTATATTGTTTGTCTTGCGTGTTATCACTGAATAGTTTTAGACAGGTGAATTACCGACATCGACGTGAGACAAACACACGTATTAAGTTTTATCATACTTACATTTTTATTGTTTAGTGGCTATGTGCAGATGTATGAACAAGTTGTCGTAAATGCATAGTCTATATCTATGAAATTTTATTATTTACTGGCACTACGCATCTATATCTATACTAATATTATAAAGAGGAAAGATTTGATTGTTTGTTTGTTTGTTTGTATTGAATA
This sequence comes from Mecyna flavalis, assembly GCA_949319885.1. Classification (NCBI taxonomy): domain Eukaryota; kingdom Metazoa; phylum Arthropoda; class Insecta; order Lepidoptera; family Crambidae; genus Mecyna; species Mecyna flavalis. The sequence continues at coordinate 19,482,028 of OX439426.1, forward strand.
GGCTCCGAAAATACTGAACCGATTCAAATAATTTCTTTCGCTGTTCGAAAGCTACACTATCCCCGGTGAACCTAAGGTACTTTTTATCAAGGAAATGTGTGGGGAAAAGGAGATATTTGAAAAAAGAAATTACTTGATAACTATATAGACTGCGTAGATAGATAGTCAAGATGAATGAAGAAACGTTCGAATAGCAACGACCTTTTCAAAGAATACCTACCTAGCCGGCCTTAAAAAACGCTAGGAAATGCTAGGAAAAGACCTTCAGAAAAATTCGAAACGCTACATATGTAAAATAAAAAAAAACTTTTAATTTACTTTTTATTACTGTCAAATGTTTGTTGCACTATTGCCAGTGCTACTTTAAAATAACAAAATAACCACGAAGGCTACATTAAATAACCAAGCAGGTTAATGTAAGTTTTAAAAAATTAATGCTGGCTAAATTATTCAGAAAAAATCTATACACAATAAAAGAAAAAAAATACTTTTTATTGCTGTCGAATTTCAGAAGCACTGTTAGTCCAGTCAATGAATGCTCAAAAGGGGGGTGTGGATGGAAAAGTCGAAAGCAGAAACTTTGACTTAGGTACTTTGTTTGGACTAGCTAGGAGATAAACATACTAAAAGTCATAGAAGTTATAGAAGGGTCAAGTGTATATTTACACGAACCATATGGTGTCACTTTTGACCCTTCTATAACTTAAAACCTATTTAACGTAAACACATAAAACTACGTGACTTTAATTAGATCCATAAGGACACCTAGAAGCCCAAATTTCATGAAGCTAGCTCAAACGGTTATGAAGATATGAAGGTAAAAAGTCGTAAAAATTAGTATAGACTCCTGAGTATAGTAGGAAAACCTAACGTACATTTTTGAAAATCGACCACTTTTAGAAGCTTATAGCTAGGCAATGATTGGAGATAGATACAAAGTGTAAAAGACAAAGTTGTAGAGAATTTAATTAGTTTTTATTATGTAGTACAACAAAATTTCGTACGAAGCACCGTTTTCGAGAAGTAAGCAAAAAACCAAAAAACGGGACCTTCTTTGTGCTCCCCCCCCTCGGGCTCACCCCGGAGGGGTGGGGACTTTTAGTATGTTTATCTCCTAGCTAGTCCAAATAAAGTTCCTAAGTCAAAGTTTCTGCTTTCGACTTTTCCATCCACAATTATTCGTTGACTGGACTATGTTGCCAGTGCCTCTTTAAAATGAAGAAGGTCAACGTCTTTTCAAAACTTTTTTATATTTCTTTAACACGTTCAGTGCATTATGAGGTCGAAACGCCCCATGCGTGACTTCTTGCTGGTGCGGCAGTCAAAATCACGATCTTTCACTCTGTGCGGGGGACGATTATGATAATATTCCTAGTAGTATGACAGAGACAAATATACAAAATCAATTCTCTTACGAAATCTAATCCAATGGCGTAGTTATTAAGACATGAGGTTGAATAGGTCTCATACGCACTGAATAAAAATTAATCAATTACAGTGCGGATTGAGGTCAAATCTGCCTCATAAATTTTAGGACTCATAGCCGCACAGGGTGAAGTGCTGCTAGTTTAGTGTTGTGATAAGTGTCGATACGGGAGCACAGGGAGGACAGAGAGTCACAGTTTGTTTTTTAATCCAACTGTTTTTTTGCAAAGATTACGTTACAATCTATTTGCTAAATATTCACCTAAAATAATAATTTATTTAACTTTTATTTAATAAATAGATTTACATAGCAACACAGCTAAAGCCAAAGCGATAGTAAACTTTAAATAATACTATGTCTTAAATGTTACACTTTATGTGTTCTTTTCCCTAGGATTGAGTTGTTCCAAAATTCCAAATGCATATTGATTGCTACAGCATGGTGTGGTTTTAAGCTTGTTATATCTACTTGTAACTTAAATTAAGTGTTAAGTTTATATTTCCGGCTTATAATTCCAGGTTATTTCCGTTATGAAGTCAATTTTATCTTTTGGCAAATACAAGTTCGTTTCTGCAATGGTCACAGCTGTTATACTCAGAGTAAGAGTACACACACACTCTCTCTCACACATGTACTCACAGTTTATCACAAATATGCACACATTCATTCCCCTAACATAAAAACACACTGACATACTTTATCTTAAAAATGGCGTTCATATATAACGTGAGTTTTATTTCCGGATTTCCTAGTGGCAGATGCGTTGATCATGTACTTTAAAAGTGATCATCGAAAACGTTGCGTAGGCTGCTACAACAAATTAATATACATATATCGATACTGCAACTTTCTTTTACTCCCATCACTAGTCGAGACACGAATCGAACTTCATTTCAGTGCGATGTGAGGCAGAACAGATGCCATATATATATTTTTCATTTACTCAATACAGAAATGTCATAACTGCCGGCGAAGCTATATTTAGATTTAACAACTATTTAAGTTTGTAATGGTAAAGTTTCAAGCAGATATTGTCCTTTTTGAACTACAATTAAGGTATTTTTTCAAAACATAACTTTGTGAGGCCGATATGGTCTCATACGCACTGTAAAGGAGTTCAAACTTGTCTCGAATAGACCTCATTCGCACTGGCTGAAACTCCATAAAAAATGGCTACGCAGTGAACGTGTTAAAAAAAAGATTTGCTTTTTATTGCTGTCAAATTATTCGGAACTCTGATGCCAGTTACATTGAAGAAACCAAGCAGGTTAATAAGCAAATTTTTCATATGATGCTGGCTAGATTCTTCAAAAAAAAATCTAAACGCTATGTAAAATAAAAACAAAACTTTTAATTTACTTTTTATTACTGTCAAACATGGAATTAATATTATATTATCTATGTAACCGGAATGATATCTTCAAAAAATTGCATTTTTGAAAATGAACACTATCCCAACGCATTAAAGTATATATTTGCTTGTGCCTTACGCGAGGCAAATCCGAGACGAGAAAGATATCAATACGGGGTAGCTTGTCTCTTTCTTTCACATTGCCAACACGCAATGACAGTTCATTCATAGTTAGAGTGACCATGAATTCTAGGTCTATGGCAAGGACGGAGGCGTACATCGTTCTTTCATATTGTCAGTTTAAGAAATGTTTTTGGGCAACAATTTTGCCTGACCAAAAACTTAATTTAACGCTTGTATTTTAATGTAATTTTTACAATGTATTAATCTACAATTATATATTTGGTTTTTTTTTCGTTCAATGTAGGTATTCTTAAATTTGAAAAAAGCATAAATTTATATATTGTCTTTTTTTTGAAATTTTAAATTTCAATTTCAAAATGTCAATAAGGTTGGAAATCGCTTGCACTTGTTTTTTTACTTCAAACCAATAGGCAAACGAAAATTTTCTTGTTCTGTGAGGCAAACAAACAACAGACGGAACCTAAATTAGTTTCGAAACTAAAAAGTTTCGACTGGGGTAGATTTGGTAGGGGCAGTCGGGAATAATCCACTTGTCCCACATATTTAAATAATTATTTATTTTATGATTCACCCTTACCCCCAAAAATGTACAATTTCTCTATCACTATGGTAAAAAACATATTAGCATAATATTAGCTTTACGTTATTACATATTAGCTTGACGTTAGAGGGCTTATTTCTTGAAACACAATATAATGTTTATTTTACGTGTGTGTAAATAAGTGGAAACACGCAGAAACTCGAAATATAATACCCATTCTCAGAAGTTGGAAAATTTTGACCACAAATATTTTAACATGAATTACTTAAAAATACGATTATTAGGCAGATCCGCAGATTGCATGTTTGAATTTGTCTCACTTATCCAAATCTTATTGTCACCCTATTAGAAAGGGACAAGCTGCTCTGTCTGACGGTTTCGCTCGGCTCGTTTTTGAGCCACGAGAGCACAGTCTAGTTATATATATTAAGTTTATGCTGTCAAATGTTTGTTGCACTATTGCCAGTGCTACTTTAAAATAACAAAATAACCACGAAGGCTACATTAAATAACCAAGCAGGTTAATGTAAGTTTTAAAAAATTAATGCTGGCTAAATTATTCAGAAAAAATCTATACAAAATAAAAGAAAAAAAAATACTTTTTATTGCTGTCGAATTTCAGAAGCACTGTTGCCAGTGCCTCTTTAAAATGAAGAAGGTCAACGTCTTTTCAAAACTTTTTTATATTTCTTTAAAAAAAAGATTTGCTTTTTATTGCTGTCGAATTATTCGGAACTCTGATGCCAGTTACATTGAAGAAACCAAGCAGGTTAATAAGCAAATTTTTCATATGATGCTGGCTAGATTCTTCAAAAAAAAATCTAAACGCCATTATAGGAAAAAGAAACAATTATTTTGTTTTTATTACTGTCAAAATGGAAATTATGCTGCTAGCGTTTTTAATAATCCAAAAAAGGTTGCATGTTATCGGAAAAGAATGTTAATGTAATGAGCAGGTAATGTATCTCATTACCTGCTCATTTTTACCCCGGAAATGGGGGAAGGGGCATTTTGAAAAAAGAAATTACGCGCGGGTGAAAGCGATGCGGCCGCTAGTTTGATATAGAATGCAAAGATTCCAATTTTAGACATTACGCCCTTTCACCCTACGAGTATTTATGTGTGGTACATAAATAACAGAATATTTTTTCTTTAGAACACGAGTATGTACACAAATAAACAAGGTTTATTTTTAATAAACAATTTTACGATACGTTTTTATAATAGTTGTGTTATGTTCCTGGTAATCTCGTGACTTCTACTTTAATCATTTTAAATGCAACCTATTTAATTAAAAAAATTATTTAGAAAAAATAAATAAACGCCAAATGTCATTCGCGCCGAAAATGGCGCCATCGTTTTATGTGAAAAATGTTGTGATTATTATTAATTTAATCTAGAAAGTTCTATTATTCTAAGTATTTTGCGATATGTTGGAACAATTATTAGGAGGAGGAGAAGAGACGAAGAGACTTAAGCGCAGTCGGTTTCAGAGACATGTGAATGCGCTAGTTTGGAAGTGTTACTTGCAGAGACAGTAAGTTCAATTCCATTCAAAGAACATTGAGCTAATATTAACATAATATTTCTATGTCAAAGAAAGTATAATTACTTATGTTCGAAGCTGCCACTTTGTGCGGAGAATTTTTAAAGGAACTCCCTTAGTCAGCGATCTAAATAGAATATTGTCATCCGACACGAGACGAGTCCGATCGAATTAGCGTAATGGTTGAGAAATCGGCTATTACACCAAGAGGTCGCCGCGGTTCGAATCCCTCACGGTACACACATTTGTGTGCATAAATCTCTGTTTGTATCTGTTTGTTTCTGTGTATAATATGTATGCATTTACACAAAGAAGTACTTAAGTTATTTATCCGTTGTCTGGTACCCTCAGTACATGCCATGCTTAGTTTGGGGCTAGATGGCGCTGTGTAAAAAGGTGCCGGGAATATGTAGACATATTTATAACAATAAAAAAAAATTGATGGAACACAATATTATTGTGATTAAAGTTCGAATACGTGAAATGGCGAGATTTGGTGCAACTTTAGCTTCACATGTTATAAAATGTACAATGCGGCATCTTCTTATTATTTTCTATGAAAACCTTAATATTAAAAATATATTAATTTTCAGACGACGATGGCGCATTATGCTAGTGGAGACATTATTCGCATTCTTGCTCTTTTTGATTGCGGTGTTCATAGCGAAGCCAGTGTTTCTTACCCCTCTTCAGACTGAGCCTGAACCACCACTGGCAGCTGCCGACTTGCTGGCTTCAGTTACATCAAAGAACCTGTTGGGTTATGCGCCGAATACGCCTCCTTATGACTCCGTCATGACCAGGGTTATAGAGCTCTTGCAGAATTTACAAATAGGTTGGTTATTTCCTTTTTCTGATTGAAGCATGTGTCCCTGACTTCGCTGCAGACTTGCCTAACAACTACTGGCGCGTGCCAACCTGCTGGCTTCAGTTACATCGAAAAATCTGCAGGGTGAAGCGCCTAATACGCCTTCTTGGGACGCCGTCATAACCAGAGTGATAGAGCTCTTGCAAAATTTGCGAATAGGTTGGTTATTTCCTCTTTTCTATGGACGCATGTGTTACCGATTTCGCTGCAGATGATGTCTAAACTACAACTGGCAGCTACCTACCTGCAGGCTTCAGTTTCCTCGAAGAACCGAATTACGAGTATGTCTCTAATACAGGCGTGTAACAAGGCACTCACGACGCCGCGCCATAATGACGAGAGCAAAAGAGCTCCTCCAGTTGCAGTTGTTGATAATTCACACTGTTGTTTGCTATATCCGCTTAAAGCACTGACAGTATCGCTACATTATGAGAGCTTCTTCCGTACTCGTTACTTAAACATCCTTTAATAAATATTCTATTCACAAGTACGGGTTTTCACAGCGTTGTCTTTTTTCAGATATTTTTTCCGCTGCAGACGAAGAAGAACTTAACAATAGATTATACAATCGATCTAAAGGCGGACCTATTGCGAACCCTGTCATATGGGTCATCTTTAAACCAAAGGTTTGTAAAGTCAGAGCCAGTCGGGCTCAGAAAAAATCCTATCATCAACCAAAAATTACCTCCAGAACATGATTCCAGGATGGCAACATGTGGAAGTTCAGCATTCGCAGCACGGAGCGAGCCAAGTACGAGACAAGAGAGAATTCAGAGACGCATCCAAACCCTCATCTCCGTGCTGGCTTCCTCGGAGTCCAACTTGCCGTCAGCCAAGCTGTGCTGGAGCACGCTAGTCCGGTACCACCTAGATACGAGGTTAGCGACCTAAAGTAGTACTTTTATTGGAGTACAAAACGAAGTCTGTGAGACTAGCTGTTCCCCCACAATCTCAAAAAAACGAAAAGAAAGTAAAATGGGTTATAGAAACAAAAGACTATATTATTATAATATTGGGTTATTGGAAATTAGACGGGAATGTTATAAAAATAGTAGTGGGGTCATTTGCGATCGTTAAGGCTCACTTGAAGTTTGATTTGAAATCTAATTTCTAAGCAAAACATAAAATCAATGATGATTAACCGAAAAAACTGCGATTGTCTAAAAATGATAGCCGCAAATGCAAAAAGCGATGTAGAGGGGCATGCAGTCAGATCGCATCTTTTTTTATTCAAGTTTGCTTTGATTTGGGGATTCCAACATAAAAGTTATATCTGCCGAAACCCGGGATTGAACCGGGGACCTTTAGATCTTCAGTCTAACGCTCTCCCAACTGAGCTATTTCGGCTATATTAGTTGCAGGCAAAAATCACAATTTGGTAAATTTTCAAAGCTAAAAAAAATAAAAACCTCATTCAATACAATCTATTCCTCTAAATGGTCTGCTATATATTTTTTTAAATTATAAATGATTGGTAATCTAGAATCCTCCCTGTCTTTTGATTGACACTGTTTACTGAAGTGAGTATAATATGTTTCAACTTTGTGTAATATTTAGTAATAATTATTTCTTTATTATTTTTAACTTTAAAAAAACAGAGATTTTGGTATCCGACCAAAGGCAGTAAAGGTTTGTCTCTACCAAAAATTAGTAGAGTTACGATAAAATTCCATAAAACTGATGTCTGCCGAAACCCGGGATTGAACCGGGGACCTTTAGATCTTCAGTCTAACGCTCTCCCAACTGAGCTATTTCGGCTATATTGACAACAGCGAAATACAGACTTCGCTTTTTTTAAGTAGATTATTGTAATAAGATGGAAGTAACCTAACTTTGCAATTGTAACGGTCGACCATATCTTTAATTGAAAAAAAAATCTTGTACTTTATCTATACTAATATAATAAAGAGGAAAGATTTGATTGTTTGTTTGTTTGTATGTTTGTTTGTTTGTTTGAATTGAATAGGCTCCGAAACTACTGAACCGATTTGAATATAGTAAATAAAAATGTATAAGCATGACATAAGAACGACTGCACCAAATAAAAATAATTTTGCGTTTGCTGTTGTTTTTTCTGTTGTTGGTAGTATAAGTATAGAAGATACTTAAAAAAGCATATTTTCTCGTTAAATTCACCTCACTCTTTTATCTATCTTAAACTTACATTACTAAGATATCTTTCACACAGTAGGTAATCTCGTACAGGTTAGGAGGTGAAGGTAAATAGGTATCATACTTTTGATAATGCACAAATTATAATTTAAATGCAATAATGTATGAAGTAGGCAAGAGTATAAAATCAACCACTTTTTTATTCTGAGAGCGATAAAAAATTTCTACTAACTAAATACAGTACTTTACAGTTGAATTAATGAGCTTATTTATGTCCATAGAGTCCGAACTACCGGCAATTAAGAATTCTTGTCCAACTGATCCTTGCTTTATCAAGAGTGTATCCTTATTTAAGGATATCCCTGGACCAAATAAAAGCAATGATCATTGAGTATTTAGAGCACCAGTTACAACCCGGAATTGTACTGTATTGTGTTCTCATGTAAAACCTCTCTTTATTTATCTTAAACTGTTGTCCAACAGAAGAAGCGCTTTCTGTTATGGGTCCACTAAACTTTGAAGAAAGCCTTCATCTGACAGTCTGCGATTTCGATTCTAACAACTCTCAAAACTTGTCTGCAGCTCAGCCTCGTATCGATGCCGGTATCGCCACTGATGCAAGAAGATAAAGTCCGACGTTCCATCTCTGGCATTTTACTGTGCCTGACGCTGGCCCTCATATCACCCGTCATCGAAACACAGGCACTGGTGGTCGACGAAACACTCAACAAATTCAAGGTGCGTTGACCGCTGTCCTATAGCTTTGCCATGAGCGGGGTTCAGTGTTCTTAATATAAGCTCAATTTTGTATTCTCAAGTAAGTTTATTTTTGTAAACAAATAATTTATTTAAAAACAAAAAACAAAAAATTACTTCTGACTTTCTTGCAGTGTTCTTCTCAGTTACTACTGACAACAGTTACTACTTGAAATGGACTCCAACCGGTTCTTGTATCATTTTCAGGCCTACATTTATATTTTGACGTTTTCACATGAACATTTTGATACTTACTTAGGTTACACTACGTTGTGAAATTATACGTTCCATTCGTACGTTATTTTACGTTCTTATGTACTCTTCATGTGCCTTGATTGAAGGCGGACCAAAGGCGGCTTGTCCATTGTTTACCTACCCCATCCAAACACGCACATCATAATGATAATAAAAGTCTTGATGGTAATGATAATGACAATGACGCTTCCAGGTGAAGCGTCCTTCAATGGAATAGGCCGCAGTGGCCGCTTACCATCAGGTGGGCTGCGTATCGGTCTGCCAACTGACCAAGTTTAAATTTTTTTATACAAATAAGCACAATTGCAGCGCGCCTTACGCATGCGCAACGTGGACTACTCTACGATGTACCTCGGCTGGATGGTGTACGCGTACTTGACGGCTATCCCCATCTGCCTACTGGCGTCCTTCACGCTCATCCTCATATTTCGCTGGATCCACCTCATCTTCGTGCTGGTCATCCTCCTCGCCTATGTCTCAGTCATGATCATGGTTGCGCTTATCATGGCCATGTTTCACGACAGAGGTGAGTGAATGCTGACAGTGAATTTATTTTGTATTTGAATATAAGGCGTATTTTTTTTGCGATATAAAATCTAGTACCTTATTTATCCCCATACCAAAAGATGCGACGTGGACAAACAAAAACACTTCTATGTCTGTTAAGAAATAAAATATTCTTTTTTTTTTCCTTCTAGGCATGGGATTTTATCCCGTTATAAAAAGTAACAATTGTTTTTTTCAAAGCCACGCTGTTAATCTTATAATAAACAGATGCTACTCCTTAACCCATTGACGAACACTACTAAAAACCATCATTTAATTAATCTGCTGCCGTACTGGGGTTCCTCTGATCTTCGAGCCTTAGATTTCATTGTGCCAACATCTTTTGTTTATTTAGCTTGGATGGCATGCCTATGGAGCATCCTGTTTACCCTTCTGAAGACCTTCTTGGCTGAACTGCTGGTGCACCATCAGTACGACTTGTACCACGAGGCTATCACATTCGTGCTGCACATTTTTCTGCCACCTCTAGGACTGGTGCATGCTTTGAACCAATTCGCTCTATTGCAGACTGGCAGTAAGTAGGACATATTGATTTTTAAATTTATTTTAATGTAGAGCAAATATCATAACTTTAAGTGTATGTCCACGACGTCTTACGGCTGATATTATGATTATAATGTTCGTCCTAAACGTTAAGATCTGTATTGTAAATCAGAGTTCTGAAACTATAGTTTTCGCCTAGGCAGTACCTAACAAAATTTTCTGACCCAGCATATTCATTTCTTCTTTCTTTCTTTCAAATAACTTGTTAAGGGGGCACCTCGAAATACTCATTGTTCTACACGATATTTTCGTGGACTATGATGAATCTCATCTACTTCGGCATCCTGATGCTGCTGCAACGAACCTTGGGGAACAAGGCTATCGGTGGTCCGGTCTCCTGGAAGTCGATCATCTTCAAGAAAGTTGCGGTAAAAGTCTTCTTGTTCTGTTAAGGTTTTACCACGTTTATTATCCCGATTTATTCATGGTCGCTTGCAGCGTACTCCAGAATTACAGCGTACGACAAGCCTAGTTTTTAAATCGGAGCGACTGCCATTTGAACTTTGTAACCTTTATTAGGGAATCCAGAAATATTGGATCTTGGCTACGCAGTAACTGTACAAGTTTCCCAACACCGCTGAGCGAATGTCAATTAAGCACAGAAAAATCCGTAGGTGCAACATTTTTGTATGAGCCACCTGGGGTGTGAAAGTTTTCTAAACCGCCTATTTGGATCAGAAAAGTCGATCGTTAGATATTTGTAATTTTTACATTGGCTGTAACGGATATAAGCAAACTCTTATCTTCTGCAGCATAATCTCAATGAGAGAAATTCGTGTGATTTGTTCGTAAATTATTATTAATAAAAAGAACATGTTTACAGGACACAAACAAACTACATGAAATAATTACACCCAGTACAAAAGAGCTTAGCAAGTTGCAAGAAGTGGACGATTTGGTTGCCAAAGCCATCAGTTTCCGTAACGTTACGAAGGTAATTTTAGAACATCATCATAATAAATTATAATTTCAAAGTTTACTAAAAACAAATGCCGTGTTCCATTAGACCTTTTTAAAGGCTATCATGTTATGTATGAATAGAAAAAGCACAAATTAACTATGAATAAATATATTAAGAGTATACTGAAGTTTACTATCAAATTCATGATTGGTAACTGTCTCTCTATGTGTTTTTAGAATGTTATGAAGGTTACAATGTTGAGAGATATCTCATTAGACATTTATCGTGGAGAATTCACAATGCTCTTCTCAGAACGAGTACAGGAGAAAATGATTATCACCATCGAAGATTTACTTACAGGTATTCATTTACTAATGTCATAGTCATTTCTATAGGTTTAGTAAAACTTGAGCATTATCTGAAGTAGTTTTAATCAAAGATATTATAATAAAAAGAGGTAGATAGGTTACGAGTATGTCAGTACTGAATGAAGTCAGAAATTGTCCACGGCGTACGTATAGACCGACAAACTTATCTGTTCCGGTGGCCAAAATTGGAACTACGTGAAATGTCAATTTTTTCAATGCAAAAACGATATTTAATGATAGTACTGCCACCGGTATATAAGTTTGTCGGTCTATATCTATCAAACTGTCAATGCTTTTGAGCTCGGGTTTGCTAATTAGCTTAGTTTTCGGGTGCCTCTTTTTTAGCTCAAGTAGTCTATCTACCACAGAGATCCAATAGATCTCTGTGCTATCTACCTATTTTTTATTATTATATCATTGGTTTTAATTACCAAAGCCTACGAGTATTTTTTGCTATAACAACTTCTAATCTGTGGTGTCTCTTTCTTCGAGTACTTGTCTCGATCAACTCAGGGTACGTTCGCACCAAGATCAAAGATTTCCAATCCATGAGTTCATTAGCCCCAATGTAAGTGTCAGCTGACCTTGTAACCTTTACAGGGATACCAGACCAGGCATGCGTGACTCATACGATGTTTGAAACCCTAATCTGTCAAAAAATCTCAATTTGAAAGAGAACTCTATGTGAAGTGAATAAAGCTAAAAATTTGTTGAAGAAATTTGACAAATTAGGGTAGTCTGATGTGCTGTTGACTGTACTTTATACGTCATCGTATCTTATTATGTCATTCCTAAGGACTAACATACCAAGACGAGGGCACAATAAACGTGTTAGGCCACATCCTAACCCCGGACACGTACTGCGTGGCGATGCCGCAGATGATGGGCTACTGCCACCGCAGCGACGTCTTGATCGGCGACCTAACTGTTGAAGAGCACATCATATTTTACGCTGATGTACGTTATACAATACTATCTTCTTAAGTAGCCCTTAGTGGAGAAAACAAGGGTGTAGGTACAGTAGCTGCCTTCAAGAAGACAAAATGATTATTCTTTCAAATTTTTCTTCTGTACCGCAAATTGCTTTTTATTGCTTTCTCCACATCCATACAGATGTACAGACACTGACTGTGATAAACTTTCAAACTTTTACTTTGTCGCTTTTCCTTTGAAGAATTTGTTTTATTTTTGGCGCTATATACCTCATCATGTGTCATCTATTCAACTGTATTTTAAACAACAGATATGTTACGTCTATCATCGTTTATGTCAAAAATTTACACATCAACAAATGCTGATGTGAGTAGAGCGAAAAATAAGAGAATGATGACCAGCTGTTTCGACGTCCACCAGATCTGCCTGTGGAACGAGGCCAAGCAGTACGTGGACGAGTACGTGCACATCCGCGCGCAGCGGCTGAAGAGCGAGTGCGACCTGGAGTCGGTGTGGCGCGAGCAGACGCGCAACCTCGGCCTGTACTACCGCGCGCAGCTCTGCTGGGCCATCGCCCTGCTGATGGAGCCCAGAGTAATATTTCCATTATACTAAATCGCTTAGCGCTTGATCGCGGGCGCGGTGGCGGGCACGGTCGCGGGCGCGGTCGCGAAACGCGCGCGCGGGGTATGTAGCGAGCACCGCGCCCGCGCGTTCAACGCGAACAAGCACTTAACATTGCTTAGACTACTTGTCTACTGACATGAAGAGAGACAGCGGAGCCTAGCTGGTCAGTAATATTTTCTTCTGTTTTTGCGTCAAAACCGTTGATCATATTGAGTTGTTTGTGGAATACCGGAATTTGAAATGAATGTCATTTGAGGTCCTCAAAAGGATATTATACTATATAATACATATTTAGGTATGTTTAAAAGTGTTAGTGTTGCTGCTTTTTAAATTCTGTTTTTGTTTTTCAGGTTATATTCATTCCTAATTTCACGGACAAACCTTCGTACTGTCAAGTTATCAGAGATAAGATAATGGTATGTAAATTTTCAAGTAAGTCAATGTGGCTGAACTTTCAGATTTTACTTATTAAGTAAAGTAATGCTTGTTACCGTTTTCTCAGCACTATAAGAAATCCGTGACTATTGTGGTCATGAGCTTCACAAGCATTCAGTTGGAATATGCTGACCGCGTTTTCATCTTTGATAGCAAAGTTTTAGTTTTTGGAGGGACCCCAGCTTATATGTTCTTCAAGTATGGTGAGGAACCTATTTATTTATTATCCTAACTAATTATAATATAGCTACATGAGATCTCAAAAAAGCTTTTTACCTAGGTCGAGAATACCGCGTGCGTATGACCTTCCGCCACGGCAGCAGTGCCGACAGTGAATACACTGCTGAACTCTTAGCCAGGGCACAGGCAGCTGGGGCTACAGTCCGTGCTCACTTCGGCTCACTGCTCATACTCCGACTGCCTTCAAGCCCTACTGAGAACGTAGCAGCTCTCTTAAAAGATCTCGAAGTAAACGCGAACGAATATGGCATCACTTCTTTGAGCATCAGCTTACCCGATTCGGAGGAAGTTAGTCGCAGGTAAATTATGAAATTTTTTAATTCCAAAAACTTGCTACTAAAGGCAAAATGTAATATTGATAATAGAAATATTTTGAAAAGACACCTATTAAGTAGGTATGTTACGAAAATGTAGGTAAACTTAGTCAATGTTTTCAGAGCGATATATGAATCAAGAGCTGCATCGCACGAAAGCTCAGTTTATCATCGCACAGTAACCAGAAATGCTTTGCAAAGGATCGCTGGTATTGATTTTATTTATAACTTAGTCCATGCTTAGTCCTAGGTGTTGTTGTATTCTCCCTACGGAATCTGTAATAGAATTTGTTTAATAAATTGTAATCAACATTTGTTTCAAATTCACATTCACATCCACAGAACCACCTTTATGGAAGAGAAAAAATAATTTTTGTATTACATACGCGCATATGTCCGTTATTGGATGGAAATTTCTGTCGTGTTACTTCTACCACATAACTGTGATTGCTGTGACGGTAAATCGCGACTTAATTCATACGTATACTTGTATGATAATAATAGAATAGATTAAAAAATGCAATGGTCTATTCATTTATTACAGCTAATATCAGCAATTTTGGCTGGAATATTTTTGGGTATCTCTCTATCAAGCATTCTTGTGCATCTTGACAAGGATAGTGCTGCTGAAGAAGTTATAAAAGCAGAGGTAAGTACACATGTATTGATTAAGCTTATGTTGTGTCTTAAAGCCGATTACAGCTTGCAAGCAGGCGAGCACTCGCATAAATATGTGCTTGCTTAATTTATGTGGTGAAATTTTGTGACAAATGCAGCAATCAATAGCTTAAAGCTTTTTAAAATTAAAGGTTCAAACCAGAAGATACAAGTAAAAGGTAATACTTTGAACAGTTACTTTGTTCTTCGAATAGAATAAGTTGTGGCCACTTGCCATCAGTTAAATGAACTGTCTATTAGTTAAAGTGGTGCAGCTAACCTTATCACTGATATTTACTTAACAGCTGACCAGACCCTTTACTCTCAGATCCTGACTGTGGAAGCATTTCCTCATTCGACGAACCTTGTACTCCGTACAGATTTCACAGCAGCCTCAACATCAGTCGCTAATGCGTAAGTACATTATGAAAGAATGTTAAAATTAGCATAATATTTCTTCTTTTCAAATCCTTTAATCCTCACCGCCAAATTATATTAAATTATCAAACGGCAGTAAAAAGAAAATGCTACTAAGTATAGTAAGATTTTTGAGTAAGATTTTTTTCACAAATATATACGTATGGGTGACTCACGGACTTAAAAGAAAGATTTCTTTTAGGTCCGTTGGGTGACGGAGTTCGATTTTAGTTTTTAATGACAGATTTTTTATTGTTCTCAATTTTTTAGTTACGTATTATCAGAAACAAAAGCGACGAAAACCGAAATTGCAGGCATAGTGTACACCGCTTTGTCACATACTGAGGTAACATTTTTGTTTATAGGCCTATAAAATGTTTAACTCGCTTCGTCCACTTGCAAGCTCTTGAATACTCATAAGTAGACCTTTTCTTCTCTTGTTTTTTCCTAGCCTTTAATCGCTTCTATGAAATAGTTACATAAATTTATTTTATTATCCGTGCAGAGTCTGACAGAATATTTGGTTACGCGTGCTATCGACTCGCCGCAGCAGTATGTCTTCATGTACGCTTACGGGATGGACGTATCCAGCGACGGACTGGGAAACCTCGTGGTAAGAAATTCAACATTCGTCATTCTGTAACACTTTTAAAACTGCATTTCACTGTTAAAGTTTTTTTACTGTTTCAATGGTGCAAAAGGATAGGTCACAAATTGGCGAGATAACAGCCTGGACGGACCTAAAATATTTTATTGGATTTTTGTTCGTGACTTCTTATTTACTATCCGGTTCAGATGCTATTAGGATAATACCTTTTGGAATGGAGCGAAGAACTACGTCAACTACGCTTGTCTTGTAACGTTTGCAACGCAAAATAATATCTGTGTATGTGTAAGTCATCACACTCATCACGCGGTTGACGTCATTTTTTGCTCAATTCCAAAAAGTATTATCCTAATAGCATTTGAATCTGATAGTACAGTACAAAGACTGAAGTCTTTCAACAACACCGCGCCCTTTATACCGTCGAACAAGTTACTACCATAAGCTGTCTCGTCGAATCAGACTTTGACAAAGGCCGTAGACTGATTGTCCTGTGCAATGAAATTTGGCAGAATTAAGCAGCAGTGCGAAAAGAACGTAGATTTAACAAACCTATTGATTGATATTGGTACAGATCTTCTTCAGGGGCAGGAACAGCAATAACTTCATTTTCTCTCGTCAGGTGCAAGCTCTATACAGTCCAATGCACCACGACGACGGTGCAGCGGCTCGGTCTCTAGCGCGAGTGTTCATGTCACTGCTGCGGCACTATACGGAAAAGCTTGATGCGTCTATCCAAGTCGTCGACGATCCCTTGGCACTTGACTTGACTCCAGTTAGTAATTGTAACCTCCTATGAGACGACTAGTCAAGATAAGAGAACTTAACGCATCAGTTACTAGGGCTTTCTAGAATTTGGTCAGTTTTTTTTAATATTCAAACTCAGCCAGCACTTGACCTCAAAGTTGCCTGATGTTAAAAAACTATGCGTCTACGATGGAGCGTGCTTGCTTAGGAAAAGCCCGTTAATTCTGGCTTTGAAGAGCCCCAAGTTAAAAAGGATATGAAAGACTGTTTCAGGCAGAGAGTTCCACTCCCGCGCAGTCCGTATCAAAAAAGACGAAGCAAATCATTTAATTCGTTCGCGCGGTATCTCGACTAAAATATGTTTGGAAAAAGGTTTTGCATCAAAGAAAGTTGGGGTACATCGTTTGAGCATAATAACTTCCAATGAACCAGTAAACAATACCTATTCACTTATTATTAAGTTGCAGGAACTCAATAGTCTAACTCCGGCTGCTGAGGCCTGGTTGCAGTTAAGTTAGGACATTTAAAAAAAGTTTCAGGCGGATTGCAGTACTCGTAAAGATATTGACAATTTGGGCCGTTTGTTATTTTAAACAAAGTATAGTATTATACTTAAACTTGTATTCAGCACTCCATTCATGTTGTATGTGTATACTTTTCAGTGGATGAAATACTCTGCAAAGCCACCACTTCTGATTCAGTTTCTGCTAATTTTGACAATTGCGCACATTACTCTTGTACCTTCCAAAGAATATGGGATCATAAGACATAATCAGGTTAGTACGGCAGTTGAAATACCTCTTAACCTATACTTACCTATTTCCCTATGAGTTTAATGGAGCACTTGTTTTGTGTTAGCTTTTACACCAAGAAGTCGCGGGTTCGTTCCCCGCACGGTACAAACATTTGTGTGGATAACATGTCTGTTTTTATCGGTTTGTGTGTTTCTATGTTAAATATTATGTATGTGTTTACAAAATATAGTAGACCACAGGTATATAAGTAATGTTTATTCGTTGGCTGGCACCCATAGTCCAAGCTATGATTAGTTTGGGGCATGACGGTGTGAAAAGTGTCCAAGGATATAAATTATTTACTTCTACTTGAATCATCGTTTCCAGTGTCAAGCAATAAACTTCTCCCCAACCCGCTACTGGTTCTCGCTGTACATGTGCGACCTGGTGCTGTACTGGGTGCTGGTCGCGGTCATGACCGTGGGAATGGGCGCCGTCATACACCTGGCGATACCTCTTGACCATTTCCAGTATATGGACCTCGGTATAATTTCCACTTGGCTTATTGTATCATGTAGATGGGAAAGCAGTTCAAGTCGAAGAGACAGATTTAAACAGTTTTTCATAAATATAAGAAATGACATAATTATGATCACAGACTCAATTCCAAAGCAATTGGGATGTATTTTTCTCATTTGTCACCAGTGGTGATAAACCAGTGGCCACACAACTGGGAAAGTACGTCACCACTGGCAACGATCGGGATTATTTTTCTCATTTATCCCCAGTAGTGACAAAGACTGGATGATGACTGGGAATAGACCACTACCAATAAGTTCTTTATGATACTAATTAATCCCTTGGAAAACCTTCAGTTTTCAATTATTTGGCGAAGAATTAATGTACTTTGTTATGTTGCCCAATTTAATTAGTTTAATGATATTTCTAGTGGTAATTCCCGTTCTCCTAATCGTCTATGGAATGGGATGTGTGCCTCAAGCGTATCTCTTCAGTCTTGGGCATGTACCAGCGCTCAACACAATGAGTTTTGTCATTGTGAACATCGTATTTGGTTAGTCGACATTTTTTCTAATTAAGTTTTAACTGTTCGCCAAACCTATATGATTCAGGACACAGTTTTCTTTACTTCTGTAAAATGCTTAAGAACTTAAGAGCTTCAACCCAAGCCGGGTTGAAAATGCAGATCCCACCCAAAAGCTGAAACGATTTCTCTGTTTCTCTGCAGGAGGATATCGACCCGTAAGATTCCACACTCGTTTTCGGAGGAGCCAAATACAAACCGTCTGTAAAAAAACTATAACTGAAAGAAATAATTAAATTAACTTTCCAGGAGAAACAACAATGATTGCAACACTATTGACCGGTCATACCCTGGATTACGTTTTGTATGTCATGCGGCTCTCCCCGCAGTTTAACATGGCTAACGCTTACGTCAAGATCAAACAGATATTCCTATACAACAGCGAGTGCGCAATATTTAAAAACAAGAAAATGTGTTCGTCCACGGTTTTTCATAAATGCTGTGGTAAGTATGATGAGTAAAATCTACGTATAAAAGCTGACTTATTCATTCGTTATTGCACAAAAATTTGATGCGGTATATTAATGTGAAACTAGAAGTTTGGCTTTCTTTTTATTTAAAAGAAAACTGGGAATTTACCCAAAAGAGATAGTATAACACACATAAATCGCACAATTCAGATAAGGCCTGTGTCCCAGCCATGGGAACGTATATAGGCTGATGATGATGATGAAAGAAATCAAACCGAAATGGATTTAATTAGACTTGTTGGTTATTTGTCCACCAGCAAATGTAGCTCCATCCCCATCTAGTTCTTTAATTATAAGTTAATAAACCTACTCATGCATAAATGTAAATTGTGTAAAAATTGTGTAATATTATTGTAAGGTAATCTGATATTTTGTTCCCCTTAAGAAAAATGCGGCTTATTGCAAGAATGCTTCAAACCAAAACGCTATTTCACGTGGGGCCAAGGCATATTGGTAGAAGTGATTTCGATGCTAGGAACAGCTTTGGTGTTTGTAATTCTGCTTCTACTGTGGGAACACAGGCTCATCCAAAGGTAAGGGGATACTTTATTGTTACATACATGCCAACATGTAAAAGAACATTATAAAGATATTGGCATCCATTAATAATAGTGACTATAGCGTAATGTTTCTGCCTATGCCTCCAGAAATTCACAATTTCATATCCCATTGCTTCTTGCAGTCTATTTGAAAAATATTCAATTTATAAATAATTTACTACACAAATATATTATCATGATGTGTGTTACCAAAGTTCATTCTAAAACTATACGAGTGCCTAAACTTTGAGCGAAAATTAATGAATGTGATTTTGTCTAATATTTATTATCATGCTTGTAGGTCCTTGCGACATATAAAGTCGTGGTTTATAGTATCGCGAATCCCTCAAGAGCCATATCTGACGGAGGGTGCGCTTAAAGAAAAGATGGATGTTCAGGAAAAATTTGCGCAAATCAAATCTAAACGAAGTAAGTTACTCGTGTTTTTATTTGTGCCACTCCGGTCCATTCCCGCCTTAGTTACGTAATACGTATGGTGGTAGGTGAATTCATTTGGATAACCACCATTCCTAAAGTTAGAACATGCCGTCATAGTAGGCCTGACAATGTTTCTGCAATGTGTTTATTGTTACCACTTCAGCTTCGACGTACATTGCTTTCTCCCTCTTATAGAATAAAAGGATGAAACAGCTCAATAAACATTAACTTAGTAAAATCTAAATCAACAGGCGAGAAGGTGGTAACATTCGGCGAGCGCCTGCTGGCGGTGAACGTGTCGCGCAAGAGTCAGGGCATGTTTTCGCTGATGAACGTCCATCTCGGGTTAGGCAAGGGCGAAGTGCTGGCGCTCTCCGGCCTGAAGCGCCACGGCCGGCAGACGCTGGCGGAGATCCTGTCCGGGTATAAGGTGCCGCACCCCGGCGAGGTCTACTGCATGTCGCGGTGGGAGCTTAAGGACCAGCCTCACTGCGTAAGTATAGTTCGACGAACGCCTACTGGCGGGGAACGACCACCTCGGGTTGGGCAAGGGCGAGGTGCTGGCGCTCTCCGGTCTGAAGCGCCACGGCCGGCAGACGCTGGCGGAGATCCTGTCCGGGTATAAGGTGCCGCACCCCGGCGAGGTCTACTGCATGTCGCGGTGGGAGCTTAAGGACCAGCCTCACTGCGTAAGTATTGTTCGACGAGCGCCTACTGGCGGGGAACGACCACCTCGGGTTGGGCAAGGGCGAGGTGCTGGCGCTCTCCGGTCTGAAGCGTCACGGCCGGTAGACGCTGGCGGAGATCCTGTCTGGGTATAAGGTGCCCGCACCCTGGCGAGATCTACTGCATGTCGCGGTGGGAGCTTAAGGACCAGCCTCACTGCGTAAGTATTGTTCGACAAGCGCCTACTGGCGGGGAATGACCACCTCGGGTTGGGCAAGGGCGAGGTGCTGGCGCTCTCCGGTCTAAAGCGCCACGGCCAGAAGCTGGTGGAGGTCCTGTCCGGTACACGGTGCCGCACGCCAGCGAGGTCTACTACTGCATGTCCCGGTGGGAGCTGGAGGACCAGCCTCACTTCGTTAGTATCTATAATTACTCGAAAGTCTCAAAGCACGTACATGAAATAATGCCATGGCCAGCTTTACCAGCAGGTAATTGGCACACACTGACGGACACTTTTTTGAACACATAAAAGTCCGTTAGAGTACTATTTCATTAACTTGACGGTGACAAAGAGACCTGAAACCTGCGCTCTCAGATGTCATATGAGTGACCGCGATGTATGTAATTAGTCTGTTTCCTCGGACGACGGTCACGAAGGTCTGACGGTACTTAGTCGCTCTATACTTAGCTAAACTTTCCAAATCTTTCCTCACGGTTCAAGCACGCCCCACATGTACATAGGTATTGGGCGTTCAAAGAATCATGTTTCGCCAAATAGATTACATAAATAATTATGACATTCCGTTTCCTCCTCCGTCTTTAGTACTCCAGTAACATATCGCTTTGTTCGGAGCGAGAGCCGCTGCCACAATGGATGAAAGTGTATGACGCGCTGGCTCTGTTGGCTGTGTTGCGAGGAGTGCCCAAGGAGTTCGTCCCCCAGGAAGTGAACAACTACATCCACGCTCTAGGTAATGACTTAAAATATACTGCATAAGTTACGTATGTATAAAACCTCTTTTAAGTCTGTTCCACTTCTTCTTATAATGCCTCTCCGGCTAGATAAGGTTGGATAATGCTGTTAATGTAGCATAATAAATCCTATCGGTCTCTTGCGAGGGGAAACAATTCCATATCCTCGTCTACTCCCGGATGCTACGCAACCAATGGTTAAAGAAAGAAGTCATGGTTGCCAACCATGACTTCTTTTTTGACTTACATCTACCAGTCACTTTCAACATACGTAGTAATAAACTGCAGCAACTCATACTTATCATGTCTTAAGACATGTGCTAAGTAGGTAATTTTTCTCAGTTTGATAGTTGATAAGTTTTAGCGTTTCTGTTGCACACATCGACTGATTCTTTAAGCGACATTATCATCTGAATCATCACGGCTTTTATCTTCAGAGCTGACAGATCAAGCCAAAATGCGAATATGCAACTTACTGCCGAACGAGAAGGGCAGAGTGCACTTCGCGGCGGCGGTCATCGCTGCCCCTTCTATCCTGGTTCTTGATGAGTTCACTGGATATCAGAAGTATTCAGTTAGACGCGCTATGTACGCCATATTGTACATGTTGAAGAAAAGGGGGCATGCCATCTTTATAAGTTCAAGCAAGTAAGACGTCATGTTTAACTTCGAATACTTTTTCAGTAATTAACACGATTGTAATAGTGAAAATAATTACAGCAGAAATATTTTTTACAAGTTTTCAGAGTCTGCAGATCTTCAACTGAATTGCATTCTCCTTCCAACAACAAAACTTGGTCATAACTCTTTTTATACCTCCCCCATACAATTTGATTTTCTTTGTTAACATTCACACACAATCAGTAAATCAGAGATAAGAGAACAGATAGTCTAGAAATGTATTGTATTCTTTCAGTGTTGAAAGCCACTTGCCAATAACTAATCGCTTGGCTATACTTTTGGACGGCATGATCTACGACATTGACAACATCGACGCACTTGTCGAGAGGTGGGTACTTTGCCTAGTTTTGTTTACAACTTTGACCCGTACTGCCCGTAATTGATTGGTAGCAAAAGTTAGTTACTGCAAGGCTTGTAAGTGTATTAGTAGCTGTATAATCTGTTAATAAGAAGAAAAGATAATTACCTACATTAAATTTAAAAACAGGTATTTGTAACCAGCACTGCTGTGCCCTAATCTAAATATCAGCATGCAGAAGCAAGACCGGTTTGCAATGACGTTCAATCTTTTTTTCTTATTGTTTTTTCTTGTCGTATTCTTCTGTATTATAGGTACTGTATTTTGGTCTATTCTTTTTATCTAATCTTTCCTGTTTGACTTTGGTGAATAAAATGCTCTTTCTTTCTTTCCCATGCAGGTATAGCCACAAGGGCTGCACTGTGGTAGTGCACCTCAAAGACGAGATAGATGTGCCCTGGATGTTCTCCCGATACTTCAGGAGCTTCGTCATCAATGACATATCCGAGGTAAGCTGTGCAATGAATCTGTGTTGGTGTAATATTATAAATCCGTAGTACAAGCTTATGAAACAATGTAAGCTCGTCATCAGGCTTAGTAAGATTTATTTTGGTGACCTATTATTTAAGAAAAAATAGCCTAATTTTTTGGTAGGGACTTGAACTGATACCTACCCGGGGATGGGCTGGCACCGGCTCGTCCCAATCGGGTGTGAAGGGGAACCGGGGGAGTTTAGTGGATAGTGGACGCTTTAGTCTCGAGTCCCACACACGGCCGCAGGTTTAACTAGCCTGCGGTTATGGTGCATAAACGCATTCTCCTCCAAAAAAAAGGGACTTGAACTGATAGAATAATGGCATCAGGTCCGAAATTTTGCACCACGCTTCCTTTTATATTGAAGCGAAAAATTAAAAAGGATTCTAAGAAATTCGCTCTGAGGTAAGAAAGGGGGAAAAATTATAAAAAAAGATGTCAGAGGTCCGTTCGAAAACTACCTAGAACTAATTTTAATATTTCCGTGATTAACTTTTTTGTTTGTTCTGTGTCTGGTGTTTTTACTTTGTAAATAAGAGTATTTTAAGGCATCGCGTCGTTGCTTCTGGTAGCCTTTAAACAAGTGCTCGAGCTATTTACTTTGGGGTCATATCACTGATTAATCTGTCTGTCTGTCCTTACAGGTATTAGTCAACATCCAAGTATACGACATGGAACTCAGCTGGGCCGACATTTTCGCAAAGATGGAACTTCTTAAGGCGGAGAATCCTCAAGTATACTCCTATATAGTCTCAGCTATACCCATTGACTACATTTACAATACAATCCTTACGAAGGAAAGAGGCTTGAGACCGACTAATGACTTGATATCACTGTTCTGCCTGAAGAGTATGTTTGCTCAAACACCCAGTAAGAAACCGAAGCGAGAAGTCATAGAAAGACTCAAGCCTTATGAAAAAAAATATGATATTACTAAGCTGAATGTACTGCCTTGGTCTGTAATTTTCCAAAGATAAGGCCTTTAGCATTTAATTATATTCATCTTTAAACGAGTCTGTAAGTTTATAATATCAAAGGCAGAAAGTCGCCAGTAAGCGAACTTCGGCCTATTCGAGTAAGCGACTTCTTTCCAGGAAGCATCGTACTGCGTGGTACCTACTAGCCTAGAAACCGGATATATTGCCATAAATCCCTTCGTTTTCGGATACAATGGGGTAAACGGAGTTAAGTGATGTGATGCTTTGGTCCCGAGTTTCACAAGACTACATATCAGCGTGATATGACGTTAGTCTATGGTGCTTAAAAGCATCGTGCTTCGCAAAAAAAGAATAGCCTAAAGACATAGCCGCAGACTAGAGAGGACGCAAGATTGCATACTGTCTATCGGCTCGGGCGTCTTAGCACCGATGGATAATACATAAACTAGCCCTTGGAAAAAGACAGAAGCTCCTTTTTATCCCGTGATAATTCTCAGTTCCTATGACATATGAACAGAAATAGGTATAAGTCCGCGCGGGAGAACACACGGGCAGAAGTCAGAACTAGTGTTTTTATTTTGATTTGTTTGATTATTTTATGAGAAGCGTTATGTTTTAAGTTAAGTAGTTTAGTTCCAACGCGGTTCTACACACAAACCCAACTCAGTTAAGAGCTCAAAAAATAACAGCTACATACATGCTACATGCAGTTCATTAACAATGGTTAGATAAAATTGTTGTTAAGTCGTTATTAGATTTCTTTTATCTACCCCATGTGATGATAGTTTAGTCTAGATTACTTGTTATTTGTGAAGCTCCTTAGCTTGCATTTGTATTTTGATAAAAATAAGCTTAAGCGCTAATTCCTCAGTTATTAAGCCGTTAATGAAGTATGTTCGTTTTAATGTTTATAGAAAAGTTAATAAAAAAAATGTGTTACACAATGAATCTTTAATTTTACGACTAGATACTGTAAATCACATAATACTGAGATGATAATATACAAAATATTCAATCAAAAACATTGACCACCACAATACTACCACCAAGCAAGCATATTCTCGTTATTTTGATAAATAGACAAATACTTACTAAATAACATAAGTATTCCCACACCATAATTGCTCATTCCATTACCTATTGTGTTATTTGAATTCAGTCGGAAGAATGAAATCAAAGCTCAGTAAAATTGTCCAATAGGCCATAACAAAAAAATAAATATTAATTTAAGTTCATTAAACAGCTGTATTCTTTCTTAATAAAAAAATTGAGTAAAATAAAAATTATCTAGACTGTGTAGGTAGTGGTTGCACTAGCGACTTTTATCTTTATTCTGAATCAAGTGATTAGCTAATAATTAAATTTAAAAAATAATATAAATCATAATTGCAATTTTCGGTTTAACGCCTAAAGATTTGCAACAGCAATAAATGGCTGATGAGAGCATTTGCCTCATTGAAAGAGGATACAAGAAGATAAAGTACAGAACAAAACAGGCTGTTTTCTCTCGTGGTCCCAGGATTTTGTCCCATTAATGGGAGCACAAGGGAGAACTGTTTCTTGTAGTCCCAGTCTTCATCAAGTGTCTGAATACTGATTTAGCTCAAATGACTCCAAGCTGAGACATGATTTCATTCCTAACAAAACAGGAAACCAATAAGATTTGAACTAATTTAGGACTTTCTTACCCAATTACTACATACTATAATCCAATTTAGTAAAAAGAACCATAACCTCGTTTTTCTAAAGTTAGTCTTTCTATCTAGTTATGTTAGACTTGTCCATTTAGTATGTACTTATATTTTTGACAATTACTATAGTGGCTTGCGATACCTAAGTATATTATTCTAATAACGCTCAATGGAGCAAAGATATTATAATCTAATGTAGTGTTGTATGAGATCTATGTAGTTCAGCTGTGGAACCCCTAGCGTGAGCCATCATATTCTCAATTCTATTAGTAGTTTCCCTGACCATTGAGAATTCAGAGAGGTCTGGTAAATCAAGAACAATGTGAGCAGATAGACGTTTGTAAACTGAATTAGAATCTTTTTTATTTCTTCTAGCCTCCTCATATTTTAACTGTTGTTTTAAAAATATTGACTGTTTTAACATTTCCTGGATATTCTTGAAACTATTGGCTGCACCATCCATTGATTTTACTGCACTGGAATAACAAAACAGACAAAATATTAGTTATGCATTTACTTTTTCATATCTAGTTATAGAATAACTAATGGTTTCTTTGGAAACTTGACAAAAATGCTTTATGTTCTTACTCTTACCGCTGATGGCTCTTAAAAACATATATTTGGAGGTGTGATAAAAATTCAAATCAGTGCTTAATGTATCATAGCCACCATAAGTATTCTGATAAGGGTGCAAAGAACCAATAACTTTATTTTTCGAAGCAAAATAAACCTTTATGTACCATTATAACTATTCAAGCATTTTCAAACCTCACCTTAACGCGTATTCTACGTCATAACACCTCCCTTGGAGTTCATGTTGCAGCTTCGTCACTTCTACACGTCTTTCGACCATAGGTGGTAATGCTTTTCTCACATGCTCTTGAAGCCGAAACAGCGCTAGGGATGGCTCATTTGCCACTATGTGCATGTTCTCCGATATCCTCTCAGCAGCTGCAAACCAAGTAATGAAGAATTAAGCAACGATAAAGCTGTTTAAAATTAATAACAACTTTCGCATCACGTACCTTTCTTAGCTTTCGCCTCTAAGTCTGGATCTCCCTGATACACAAACGCCATTGGCAAGTCTTTTGGAATAAGATTATTACTACTTAAAATCCTAGACCTAAATATTATTCTACAACAAATAAAAGTCAAAACTCAAAATTAAAAATTACTAAAACCCTTGAGGAAAATTAACTCAAATCAATAATAATTTTTTCACTATTTTACCGTTTTGATTTTGACGTTTGATTGAAAGAGAAGAGTTCCGTTCCGTCCAAAAATAGTTTAGTAATAATCCAATAATAGTTCTAAAAGCGTTTACGTCTGAGATTACTTTTCTCTATGCGTCTGAGTCTTATTGTCGTGTCGGGTTTAGTTGGTAGGTATGTATAAAAGGCATAGACTTAATATAATATAAAAGGTTGGCTGGGGACTAATAATAATATACAATTCTCGTGGCCTCGGTGGGATGGGTGATCATGGGTGGTGTTATATCGCTCCTTGCCGCCAGGCGCCAACACCAAAGGAAACTCACCTTAAGGTCGATGACCTTTTGACATCAAAGGTCAATCGGTAAAATAATTATTTCCCTACTAAATCTATGGTGGTTCCCTCACTTCTTTTTATAGAAACTTTATTTGCAGTGTTTTTTAATTATATTTTTATGAGACTGGCTAAAAGGTATTTATTCAAAGCAACCAAATGCCAAACTGCAACCTACAGTCAACAACAGTGGTTATAATTTAAAGACATACTTCATTAATGTCGTTATAAAACAGAGGTTAAAAATGTGTACCTATAAAGTTGCACTTGTGCATCGTTTGCCAATCATAATAGTAGATAAGAATTTTATCATTTAATCGTATGTTATCAATATTTATCGGTATATATTCATTAACTGTGAATTGGATTATAACTCAGATCCGCTTCATTCTTGTCGTTTAGTTGCTTGTGATAAGTTTGTAATTCGTTTTATAATAAATTAAAAAAGAAAAGATACTCGAATCATTTCTAAATAATTAAGTAGTATAGGTATTTATAGAACATTCTAACCAACAGCTGACTGTGATTCAGAGTAACAAATTTTCATCTTCAAATTAAATGGTAAGTTTTAACATTAATTTGTTGTATATTGATAACTAAATGAAGAGGTATAATAGTTCATACTGTAACGAATGCTATTAGTAATACTGTTATTAAATATCAAACTCCCTATTAAGTCAAACAACATTAGGTACGGTCAACAGCACATCACGGTAAACACTTGCAGTTCGATAATAGCTCTTATGCCCTCGACATAAGAGCGGTACAAAGTCCAAAGTGTTACGTCTGACGTGCTTTTGACCGTACTTTAAACTTTCTGAAAAAAAACACTTTGAATATTGTGCAAGTAATGTATGTAAAGAAAAGAATAGTGAATCTGTGTTAGAATACTAATTTACCTAATCATATAAATAACTGTAGAATAATGTCAATTTTCAATTTCAGGAATCCCGTATGCTAGACAACGTATTAGGCTTAATTCTGAATTTTATGTTTCCTATCAAGATGTTGCTTCGCACTTACTCTCTTTGCATCTTGATGGTCGACATAGCCTGGGTGGTGGTAAACGCAATCTGCGCAGTTCTGCAGGCCACATATGAACTGTTTAAACCACCACCTATGAAGTCAGTGCGTATGGAGACTGCTCTGGTAAGTTCTATTTAGTATCATATGTCTTTTGCAGTTTTTTGCAAGCAGCTAAGTGTGTGCATGCATAGGTTAAGTTCAGAATGACTGCACCAAATTAAATAATTAATTTTGTTTGTGTTCATTATTATCAGTATAACACCATCATTTTTACTAGTGCAAAACCAGAGCTGTGCAGGTCTGACATAAAAATGCTAATTATATTCTGAGTAACTTAATAAAACTCAATTCAACATGTATATTTTCCAGGTTATTGGATCTGGAAGAGGGGTAGGGCGTGAGATAGCCCTTCAGCTGGCCGATCTGGGCGCAATAGTTATTTGTGTTGATAAAAACAGGAGTACCAACCAAGACACCATCGATCATATTAAGAAAACTGGTGGTTCCGCTGTCAGTTTTCTATGTGACATAACAAGGAAAGAAAATATCAACAATCTGGCTGAGCAAATAAAGAAAGACTTAGGTTCTGTCAGTATGCTCTTCTATTGTTGTGGTATACCAAGTCCTAGGTCTTTACTGACACAGCCACCTCAAGATATCCATGATACTTTGGATCTAACATTGACCTCTTACTTTTGGGTAAGTAGTCTTGACATTTTTTTTGTGTTGCAAATGTATGATAAATGTATATCATCATTTAATTCGTAATTCTTGCATACTTGCTCTGTATTCACACTTTCAAATGTAACTTTCTTAATCCATTTCATTTTATGTTACAGTTGCTGGATCAATTCATGCCGGACATGAAGACCAAGAATCATGGGCACATTGTAGCCTTGACTTCAGTAGCTGGCCTAAGCTATATCAAAGACCAAATGCCGCTCAGTGTAGCACAGTTCGCTGTCCAGGGCTTAGCGGAGTCATTGATGGAAGATCTGAGGATTAACAAAGTTGATGGTGTCCATGTCACTCTAGTGCACATTTATCCATTTATTGTCAGTGATGATAGCACTGATTTGAGATTAAGGTGAGTTTCTAATGTATAAGGGGCCTCACAATTTGGACTAAAGGCTTTTCCTATACATCATAGTGGGTAGTCTATGTTAGACATTCCTTATTACATAATGTATGTTCTACATTTTTCTACATCCATGCCACATTATGACATTGGATACTATTCCAATGTCTAACGGATGTCCCTTCATTATTATTCCCTTCAGAAGAATTTTAAAACTCAATAGTCTACAAAAACTCATTGCGTTCTGAGTTAACAAAGTCTCATTTACATTTTCCAGAATACCAAGCTACTTCGGCACAATAACGTCGTCCCAAGCGGCTACTTCAATCCTGGAGAGCGTACGACGCAACTACCCCGAGGCTTCGGTACCGAAGCACCTGCTGTACCTCGGCCACCTGCTGCGAGTCCTGCCGCGGAAGGCGACCGTGCTCATCAGGGACCTCCTCGATACTGGAGTGGACTTCGCATGACCACTATGAAAACAGTGATAGTATAGATATAATGATGTAACAGTGATGGCCAGCTCAGAACAACATGTGACTGGGAGAGTGGTGCATGTTAACAAGCTTCATTATCATCATTTCACTGCCACTTAAAGCTCCCTTATCTTCAAGCAATGTTGTTAGTCCTGGTTCTCCGGCGGATCTCATCATTTCTGATATGATCATGCTGAGAGACTCAGTATTTCGCAGTAAAGCGGAGTCGGATTTGAATGATGATAACACCAAATTATTTGGCTTGCTCAAGAGGTAACTGTTACTTCAGTTTAGTACTCATGTTGCTTGGAGGGCCAATCAAAAGTTATTTCAAAAGACATAGCTTTAGGCTTCTTTCTACAAAGTTTACCATTTGGCCACTACCTACTAAGAGACTTATTATTATAAAAAAGATATTTTATGTATTGTTATGCATGCATCTGTATTTTTTATTGTTCCTATTTTTAGAATAGGTTATTAGGATTAGTAATAATTAAAAGGTGGTATAGTTAAGAAATAAAAATGTCATTGAGGACATAATTGCAATGATTGTAAAATGCCAATGGCATTTATTAGGGTTTTCAAGATTTAGCACTAAATGTGGGTCATAATAGTATGTAATGAAAAAATTTATACCAAAGATCTAAAAGTGTGTGAATTTCAAATTCTGATATAACAATTTTTCTTTTGTTTTGTAAAATATTGAAGATGCCATGGAGATGCTTAGATGTGGTGAAACTTTACCAGCAAAAATAGATCTGAAAACAATTGAAATCAGTAACAGTGTTTGTTCGAATACTTTTGGACACTCCTGGTCTAAATAAAGATATACACTGTTATTTATTTTGCCAACTGTCAATATAATGCTCTTTTTGCTCGGTAAAGTAACTGCACTTATCAGAAAAGTGACTCCGCTTAAAGACCTTGACTCAAAATAAGTTGAAATCTTAATTATGGTAAATATATTCCGGCAAATTAAAAATATGGGTTCATTGGGAACGACAATAATATAGGCGTAAGAAAGGTTCTGTATAAGTTGTATTTTATGCAATATTTTGATTATAAGTTAAAAGTGCAAAACCAATTTTCGAAAGGAGTTTTTAAGATTTAAGACTGAATTTCCAAAAAAATATGCCAATATAATATGTATCTAATCTGTGTTAATGCATTTATAGATCTATTTAATAATATTGAAATGTAAAAAAATATATTTGATACCTTGCGTTGTTAAACTTTTTTAAGGAAAATATTAAAGAAGTAAAAATCGTGGTTTTGAACTATTTGTTTTTTTCTACTACCCTTTGTTTTTGTTTAGCTAGTTCACAGTTAATAGTAGTTGGTGGCATGCCCCCTGCCTGCGTCGTAAAAAGGAAAAGCTTAGTAGCCCAGTGAGCATTAATTTGCTCCTCCTGGTAAACAAAGAATGACCAAGAGGGCGTACAGTCGTCTGCCTGTACGTGCGTGCTTTGTTTTTTGAGTCACAGGTTCTCATCCCTCCCATGTCACAGGATGGATTGGAACGAACAGCTCGTCGAGTATTGAAACCTCGGTAGTGGGTTCAATTCCCGCCTTGGGTCTGGTTGGTGGTTTTAGAATTCGACCGGGCTATAGCAGCTGTCTCCCTAACCGTGAAATTCAAATTACTGCCCAAAAATATCGTTGTTACTCATTACCTACTGCCATAACAACAGCTCTGTCGTCCGAGGAGGGTCGGTGCGGTGATACTTAGGGAGTAACGTCGATCGAAACCAGGCAGTCTGGCAGGCAGGCCGCACCTTGACTGACGCTATCTGGTTAAATGGCTGCTTCCTTCTATTTATGTTGTATTAAATATTTATTTTAATAATTTTTGAAGGATAATCTCTGAAACAATCAAAAACAATTTATTTGAAAATTACTTATTCTTGCTAAAAATCACTAATTTTTTTTATTGGTAACAATTTTGAGAAATGTCACTTTAACATTTAAGCACACTAGCGCCACCTGCGTAATTTATTTGCTTTCGTTTTCGTGCTTTGTTTTTTGTGGTTTTGCATTGATTAAAAACAAAAAACTAACGACTTTAAAGTCCTGTGAATTTGTTACATCAGTGTCTTTTGAATAATTGCAATTGGAATCGTATTGGTGGCAGGTGTTCGCGTCGATAGCTTCAAACGTAAGTTGTTTGCTCCATTTTTATTAAACACCAAACGTATGCGATCGATATTAGAAAACTAATAATTTATTCTGTTTAATTGACAATAACTCACCTTTTTAGCAAAACAACAAAGACTTGGAAGTTTCACCTATTGTAACAAGTGGTTCGATTGTGTTGGCCCATTTACAATTTGTAACATGGGTGACTCTACGGTGTGATGATAGCTTTTCCCGACAGGTTTTCGATGTAGGTACCGCTGTAAGTTTTGCAGTGAATTATTTTGTATGTTTTATGAAATGAAGACCTCATAACTATCATTCCACTGTAAAAGATATTGATTCTATGACATTTTTAATACATTTTATTTACATTATGGATTACAACAGGCCATGAATTGGATTAATAAGGTTTAGATTTAGTTAAGTATGCATATTTCGTTTCTGATATAAAACAGCAACTACCTTGTGTCAAAGGAGCAACCCACCGTCTTACTCCTCATGTACCTCTCGGTAGAACTCTAATAACAATTTTTGTTATACTAAACAGATAATATAATTACAAGTTAAAATGCAATATTCCTAAACTCCATGCTATTTACATCTCTAATTTGTACATTATTTCAAATGCTATTTCTTTATTTAATTTCTTTTACAGATTATACCCCAAATCCTGGCCTAATCCAATCCTGCTTGATGTCCTATGGATAATATCTTGTGGCTAATCCAATCCAATCCAAGATCCAGAACAAGCAATTCCTATTGCATTATGAAGAAACTACTTTATTGATGCTTGAAAGGAAAAATTTACTATGCAACATTTTGGCCAAATTGACACTTAACTTTTGAACCAACAATTTTCTTATGGTTCTTTCAGCTACAACTTAGATGGTAAAAAAAATATCAGAGCAGAATCAGTTTTAAATGCACTTAAGTGACTATTGCCTTTTCTTCTTAAAAAACCCAACTTCAAACAGCTCTCCTGTAAATAAATCTCGCTTAGTAAATTTTTCCTTTCAAGTGTTAATAGGTACTCAAAATGGGTTTAAGTGAAACTTATTTAATATTTTATTAAATATAAAACCTTTTGTATTAAATAAACAACAGTATTGTTTATTTACTGCCTAAAAAAATCATCATGGATTCTTAATATGTTAAATATTTTGTTGTGTTGATTTAATCGAGATATTGATTAACTTAATGAAGACTATGGGTGAGAATCTAATTTAACGCTACTTAGTATTTATACATAGCTAAGCCCTTTGCTAGTAGCCACTATTTCTTTCTGCTTTGCCCAAAGGTTAACTGACAGAGAATGCCAATAGGCATTATTTACCTTGGATTGTGCATTGAAGTTTAAATAAATAAAGTATTGTTTTACCTAGGTACCTATGAGGTAGCTGTAGAGACTGCCTCAGTAACAAAGTATAACTCATTATCATGCATAATAGCAACTAGTCAAGTAATGATCTGTGACGCTGAATATTATTATCTATTTATGTGATACCAAGGTTATTTACACTATTATTTTATGTTAGTAAACTAAGTACATTAGTGGTCTAATCAGTTTCTTTTAAATATATTGGGCTAACTAATTTTTTCTTTAATTTCAAAATATTGAACCAAAATATGAAACCAATAGGTTTGGAAAGAAAAAAAGTATAATTTGTATTATGTACATGTGCTTATCTTTGGCTTCAGGCACTCA
Source organism: Mecyna flavalis (assembly GCA_949319885.1). Classification (NCBI taxonomy): domain Eukaryota; kingdom Metazoa; phylum Arthropoda; class Insecta; order Lepidoptera; family Crambidae; genus Mecyna; species Mecyna flavalis. The sequence continues at coordinate 19,515,409 of OX439426.1, forward strand.
CTTTCTTATTGATGATATGGAATACGTGGCTTCAGGCACTCACTTTCTTATTGATGATATGGAATACGCAATGATGTTTATCACTGTCTTATTTTTGAAGCTTCCATTCCTCGCTTTTTGATTAATTGCTCCCTAATGACAGAAGGCATTAGCGGGCGTAATTCATTGTTAATTTGATGGGAAAGCGAATTGCGGACTGGCTGATTTAATCTTATTTATCGGGACGAATTATAATTGACAACGGACTGCGGCGGCAGTTCGAATGATCGAGTCGGCATGAAAGAGAATATGAGGAAGTAATTTCTTAAGAACACATATAAAATGGACCCCTATGTGTGCGTATGTACAACACGTGAAAAGATCTTTTCTATTCCAAGTAAAAATGACTTGTCAAAAAACAGAAATGATACCAAGGCCTAGTGGTTTGAATAACGGACCGTGATATATCGGAGCTGTGGGTTTAATTCCCATAAAAAAATGATGTCGGAATTTTTTCTTTGAACACAGCTCGGGTTTGTGGTCACTAATCCACATGCAAGCGTGGCGATTAAGCCAGTACTTAACGGTAATAACGATGACTTAATTACAATGACATTAATAAGGTGATACTTTTTTTGTTTATTTGAATTACTAGCCTTCCGCCCGCGGCTTCGCCCGCGTGACCTATAGGACGTTATCCCGCGGGAATATCTTGTAAATTGTAGCCTATGAGTTATTCTGATGTATAAGCTATATTATTGTAAAGTTTCATTAAAATCAATTCAGTAGTTTTTACGTGAAAAAGTAACAAACGTTCATCCATCATCCATGCGCCCCCCGGCCGGTCGGTACCGCCGCAACCGCTATGTCCCTGCATTTTTAATCTGTAATATCTTCAAAGATATTCATTTAAATTGCATGCTGTAAAGGGCCATATTGATCTATATTACATGCACAATTTATTTAAGGTACTGAATTGGATAAGGATTAATACTGTATTGCTCAAAATCGCTTTTTCGTAAATATGCCCTTATTTTCTTATTAGTAAAGGATAAAAATGGTTATTGTGGGTTATCCCTAATAGATAGACATATACCATCGCGGACTTTTTTGTAAACCTTTTTAATCCTTCTAGCCCCGGATTACTAGACACAATAGAAAATCTATTGTTATGCGGCACCCGAGTGCCGGTTCGGCGTTGAGTGGTTAAGGTGAACAATACCGTAGTACATTATTTTGATCTATCTCGTAGGGTTCAGCCAGCGTTTGCAATGTAAGCGCAAAAAAATGTGTTTATTTACGACCTTAAATTAAAAACCTATAAAATTATCAGTGTTTCTCTACTATATTATGCATGTATTATACATATAAACCTTCCTCTTGAATCAGTCTATCTAATAAAAACGGCATCAAAATCCGTTGCGTAGTTTCAAAGATTTAAGCATACAAAGGGACATAGGGACAGAGGAAGCGACTTTGTTTTATACCATTGAACTCCAATTTTTATACTATGTAGTGATAATTAATGGTCTAATCTGCAAGAAAAAAGTAACTAGATTATTTTATTTTGATATAAAGACTTCATCGTTCTTTGTATCTTACCTAACAGACAACAGTTAAGTTCATGTTTCTACTTTAAAGTGGACTTAACAGCGCGGCAGCGTTTACATAATATTATCATTATCGATTGCAATATCCCGTAAAATCAAGTCAACAGAAAGCCGACGCTATAACTTTACATATTTTTCTCGAAGCCATCATCCAAGTAAATAGTCTGAGTAAATCGAAATAGGGTTCGGGACGTTACAAGTTTTTCCCGGTGGCTGTAAAAGTTTCCCTAATAAAGGTGCTTTCCTGCAAATCTAAGGGGATGTCTTTACATTCTCTTTTATGACATTAAATAATTATTCTCTTTTTCCCGTGTTTCTCTTTGTCTGGGGATATTTAATTAAGTTACTAGGTATGTCACAGAAAAAAAGATGTGTGATCACTACATTGTGTTTTAAGAGCTTTTCCTAGTTAAAATGACACAAATGCTGACGAATCTACTAATACTTTTGTTTTTAAGGAAGAACGATTGTTTATTAGCACTTTGCCGTAGATATAGGTTACAGGTAGAAGAAAATAGAAAACAGCAGTATCTTTTTCTAAGCTTATCTTTATTCATTGTAATAAAATTTACTAAGTTCATTATAAGAAACCAGTAGGTACAAACAGTAAGCTTTAGCTTACAATTATATTACTTAGGTATATGGTTAATTTGTTTACTCATAATTAAATCATTCATTTCCATTCTACTATAATTAAATCTAAAACATAAAGCGTACATAGAGTTGAACTTAAGCATAAAACTTATATTATAAAGCATCTATTTATTTAATAGAATAATTGTCTGGTACAAAGTTATGCTAAAAGGCTCGGAAGCGCAGGTGCGCTCGGCGCCTATCGCTTTCCGAACTGCGGTTTTTCCGCAGTTAAATTTGAATTTTTAAGCCATTATTCCAGACGGTCCCTATTATTGTACGCCCGGTTCCTTTGCGTTCAATCTGGACTTACAACTTAAACGACTCCTTTCGCCGTTGAGTGACTATTGAGAAATTCTGGTAGGTTTTCGAAAGAACATTTCTCTTGAGGTAGATCGCTTAGGTTGAACGATTTTAATTGGAACCTGTTACCTTTTTATGGATCTGTGGGAAAATGTAGCATAATCAATTTTCAATCCGTCTGAAGTCAAAAAAATTTTCTTTTTTTCTGTGTCTTGCACTGCCCTTTATTCTGTTCAAACTATTTTTTATACTTTCCTCGTTCTTAAGGTTAACTTGAAGAGATCGCTATTAGTTAGCGATAAGTCCGCCTATATTGTACAGCTTTTATATTATGTTGCATGGTTGTTCTAAAGTGTTTTGTGCAATAAAGAGTATCTATCAATCTTTGTGATATTTACAAAAATATAAATTTTGAAGTTCCCTGCCCAATCCATAATTTTCGGATATTATAATACTCTTTTGTCAGAATTTTCCAAGCAACAAAGCTTCTTTCTTGCCCTGAAGCTGTTGTTAACCAACACCTCCAAAGAGTGATAAGAGTGGAACGGTATAATTGGACAAAAGTGTCCATATTTTATCTGTTCATAATAAAATCATGAGCGCAGGTCCACAATCGACGAAAATAAAATCTTAATTGCCAGGGTGTACTTATCGCCGCGGGCTATAATGTGCGGGCAATAATTCATTTTAAGAGTTTTCGAGCCGGCTGTCCGGAAAACGGGGATGCTTTCAACGTCATTCCCGCGCGATTCGCGGTTCAAACGACATTAAAATGAATACCAACATCATGTCGCAGTTTAGAAATATCAATGGCTGCTAAAACCTTTGAGTGGGGTTTTTAAAAGCGGGAGAAATCTGCGTTCATATTTTTTAAGGGTTCATAACATGTATTTTTAAGTATTTACAAGTATGTTACATTTTGACACCGTGGCGAATTACGAAACAGCGTGAGTGGTGGTAGAAGAAATCGCAACAAGCCTCTGGTATGTTTTATTAAAATAAGTTATCATTATCCCTTACATAATTTTTTTTTAATTGAGAAGTTACCTCTAGCGTTAGTCTGCCTAAGTAATGGCTTTTCCACTTGAACCCTTTTCCAACGGTAGGTAGCCTGTAAAGAAATATTGCGGCGTAAAAAAATGGCCAAAAAACGCTTTTTAATTTAGTCGAGAGCCGATTTCACTGAGCACGCGTCAAGAGCTTCCAACTATTAATCTTGTGGATGTTTCCCGAAACAATTTATAACAAAGGAACCGTGGGCTTTGCAAATTGCGACGTGCAGATTAGACGGGTCAGTAATATAACGTTCTAATGTTAACAAATGATCGGATACGAACTGTTGGTGTACGGCGCGTTATTGTAGTTAACAAAGGTTTACTCTGGCGTAAACACGGCCTAACCAGACGGGTCGCATGGTTTGTTACCACAAGGCGAATACGCCCACCACAAACTGTCAAATGTCAACGCAATTAGAACTTTTTGTCTACATTTTATGAGTCAATATTGAATAAGCACATACGTAATATTTTTGGGTCACGCTGTTGTTTATTCAGTGTGCACTAAGGGTATTGGTATCTAATGAGGAATCTAGACTTTAATGTCACATGGTTAATGGCTAGGACTATTAATGTCGCCAGGCTTTATCAGAAACTTCGTAACAGTACACTTGAAATCAGGCTCGGAGATCAAATGAGCCTACAGTCTGGCAGCACATTGAGCGACATTTCCAGGTGAAGCGTCCCCAATGGAATAGGCCGCAGTGGCCGCTTACCATCAGGTGAGCTGCGTGCCTGTCTGCCGACAGTGCGAACTGACTAAGCATAAAAAAAAACAATCTTAAGTGTCTTTCGTGTGGGTTCGAACCACACTAGTGCTTACGTTAGTAACTACATTTTTTTTTAGTAATAAGTGCTAGTGCTTAGTAGGTAACTTTTGATGGCCCTTTCATTATTTTTATCTCATCAACTCATCATAAAGTATTGCTTCTACGTTGGGGTTAGATTAAAGGGCTGTGTACCTACGTGTTTTTTATAATTTGTTTGATAATGACTGAATTGGTTTAGCCAGATTTGTATAATATTCATAATTATTGTAGTCTTAAATGTGGACGTGCTCTCCAATAACAAAGAATGTTTCAATTACGAGTTAACTATACCTACTGATTGAAACTAGAACTAGAAACACTTAAATACCATCTGTGTTTTATGGAAAAACAATAATTTTATAAAGTTTTTAGCTAAAATGTTTGTAAAACATTGGTCCGCACCTGTATAATAAAATATATTGTTTTCTAAAATATTTTATAGGGCGACACAAGTCGGTTCCGCAAGAGGCGGACATTGATTAATAGTCCTAGTTTTCTCCGGGAAAACAGTCTTCTCTGTAATAGACTGCAAGTTTCTTTTACGAGATCTCCAACATAATTTATGTTCTTAAATGTAACAATGTCAAGAGCATCCATAACATTAATAACAACCTTAATAAATTGAAGGAGGAATGGAAAAAAATGGAAGCTGTTCTGCTGTTATCTTTTACACTATGGAATATGTGTCATTAATAAATGAATTCGAGCAGACATGAGTGTCACTGAATATGAGTACCTTCTGGAGTGACCTTTGCTAGTGGCTCCAACCCAACAACAAAAGGTCCATCCAACACGCCTTCCACACCTATTAAGGTTTTGTTCTGATTGTTTTGTGCCTCGTACCCAAAACTCATTAGTCATTAGTGACCCATTCGTGTTTTAACGTTAATAAGTTAAATATTGTAAATAAAATTAATGAACAACTAATTTAGCTATCTTTAAATTAAAGTTTTCTTATTGGCTTTGTACTTTAAGCGTAATTAACTTGAATTTAAGAAGAAACTTTTTGTTAAAATGATATTTTAGCGTTTTTACGTAGGTACTCCAAGTGAGTGAGGTCCCATACATTTCAATTAACTGCTTGGATACGGATGCCAGTGACGTCGTCATGGCGTCCCATAGAGAAAATACCTATTATTTTCTCTATGTGGCGTCCTAATGAGGCAGAGCTGAGGCCGGGGCGAATGTATGCAACTCACGGTGCGGTGCGCTCAGGAACTAGTTCGATAGCGGAGCCGGAGTTATTTCCGCGAGTCATGTGCTCGTAATTAAAGTTCCCGCTAGCTCGCGACCGCGTGTAAAACCCAGCCGTCGGGAAACTCGGGTAGTTGCTGACAGTCCATCAGCTGTTCACTTAACGCCGGCTTACTACTACCTATGAGAATGACGTGATTAATTATACTCTGACTTTAACGCAGGTCTGTTTTTAATAACAATTGGTTTTGGTGTAGGAAAAGTTAAACCCCTATTTTGTCCGTTTTCGTATTTGTATTCTAAATTCAGTTGAACCAAAAGTTTAACTCTACTTTTTTGCGCGTATATAACTAATCATACCACCTGTTTAAAAATAAAAGTTGTAAATATTGCGTTTAGTTATCTTTGGTGAAGAAATGCTTAAAGCACTGGCGAATAAAACCAATTATGAAACTTATCACAAGTTTGAGTCTGTGACAAAATGTTAGGTATAACTAATATTAAAAGCCACAAGATCCTCTAGAAACCCTACTAGTGGTATTGTACAAGCTTTCAAAGTTAATCAAACGAGCAATCTTCCGGATCGCGGCCTCTGAATTAGGCCCACTTTGTATCTTATTACAAAAGGGAAGTTCAAAAGCAAACGGGAAAGAAACGCCCTCAATTCAAGTACAATATTAAAGCTAGGCGACAAAGCATATTATCGCGACGCCTCTTAATGTTGTGCGGAGAGAATCTTTATCTGGTTTTCTTTTATTCCGCGCTATGAAGCCTATTATGAAAGATCTTAAATCATATGCCTGTATGGAGGCGTTGTCGCTTTTTCATAGTTTTGTACTTTTTGTGCGGCTTGCAAGAATGTTTTTATTTTTAAGAATTCTGTTGGCGCGTAGCCCAGGTGATGGTAAGCGGCCACTGCGACTTATTCCGTTGAGAGACACTTAACTAGCTATTATAAAGACAACAACAGATCAGAAACGAAAGCGCAAACTACGAGTAATACGGTATTTCCCTAAACCAGTCTGATCGCTCGCCCACCGTCCTGGTGACCCGAGGTTTAATTACGAGGATAGTGCGTCCACGAGATAAAACAGAATCTAGGTCAGCTCTGTCCGAGCTAGCTTAGCGTCTAATAAATACGCTCTGCGTTCATTTACCTGCCGGCCGTGCTTTTGAATTAATTGCAGAATTTATACTAGTTGAATAAATCTCTCTTCGCTTTCTATGCAATCTCTGGATCTTGAAACGACGAGCAGTATTTTCAATGGACTGTGACTTGAATAGGAGAATAAGTGCCTCCTTTTATTTGTTTTATGCCTTTTTATTCTTACTAGTTAAATATTTTATTTTCATTCTTCCTTTGCTATTTCCAATTAAGAATTATCTTTGGAAATGCTTAACTCCAAAGAACTACATAAAATGAAAAAAAAATTAAACGCCAAAAAAGTATAAGAAACTAACGGCAAATCATTAAATTAAATTATTATATAAAAATATAAAATAGATTATATTGTTAACATTATACAGTAAGAGTTTCGAGAAATGAACTTCTCAACTCCTTAGCCATTTCTTCCGTGAAAAGTAGACATTATAATATCGTCGCCGCCCAACTAAGATCTATCGCTGCCAAGAGCAACAATAAAACAAAACAAAACACAGCAAGTTTACCCCAAACTTCACAGTCGGCAGATAAATAACCTTGTTCGTTCGTTAAAAACGTTTCGCTTCGAGAATTTCCATTCCAGTGTCCGGATAAACGAATAAGACTTAAGCATATAATTGGTAAGAAATATGAGAGCAGGTGGCACCGCCACGGGCAGACGGCAATAAATAATATCTAAACAAGGTAAAGTTACTCCGAACAATATTTGTCGTAAAGGCAAAGTGGCTTCTTTGGATTCTCTCTTCTACGAAGGATTAATGATTAATTTGGAGAATCGGTTTGGGTATCAATTTTCGATTTCGTCTGTAGTCTTCTTTAAGAATGAAATATATCAACGTCAACGAATTTAGGACAGCTCCTTAAGTTGTTAATTTACTTTGTAACTTCCCAACGATATAACTGTCTGAGAAAGATTACCTTACAGGCAAGTTCGTCAAGTATAAAGCAATATTCATATATATGTATATATTCTTTTCATGGTGCAAGCAAAGTGCGTGGAGACTGTTTTGTTGTTTTAATTCTTAGTGGAAAATGTAAAAGTTGAAAGAGCGAACCTGAAAATTAGCCTTGCCTTTCAGTAGGTACACTTGCTTTTTAATGAGACGGAAAAAAAAATCGGGGTTCGACGGTTCGGGAACTCATAAACTAATTTAGAGACGCGTGTTGGATTGACCTGCGTTTGGTTTTTTAGTTGAAAGAATAAGAAACATTCCACTATTCCTCCTCTTAAACTTTGGCACTTCTTCTTTGTAGGTATGAAAAATAAGATAAGTAAGAAGTAATAAATATTGCGTGAAAATCCACAGTAGGTACCTAACTAACTCGGTGGGTATAAGTTAGTTCTTAGTAAGTGTTTTTGTTTAAAACATCTATTACAGCGCCATTTGTGTTTGCCATTCCTGTAGGAAGTTTGGTGGATTAACGACTGTTCCCCGTGACGTCACAAAAGGGATTACTTAGGTTTTTCGACCTCCCCTGTTAGTTAAAGGTCGGGGTAATTAACTTGAATAGGATTTGTGTAAATTGAGTATTACAAACTGGGCTTAAAATGTTCGTAAAAATAAGAGCAAAGTTTTTTTTTGTGTAACTAATACTGACTTCTGAATAATTATATAACCTTTGAAGAATTAACTAGATAAAGTATTAAATTATACGACAGCTATTAACTTTTAGATTTTCTTTCTCATATTTTTCTACTTTAATGTGCTAGCGGAATATAAAGACAGAAAAATATCCATACGTTTACGTTTGATCTACTAGACTAGACAAATCGCCCTATACGTATAAGTATGATCCTGAAACTCCGTTCTTGCTCACAATATTTCAAAACTTTATAGGCCAAATAAAAATAAAAATAATTACTAACGCTATGACACGTATTTTGTGTATTTTGCTATGACACGAGGACCGTTTTAACTAAAATTAAGATCGCAAACTCAGAGGTTTAATAAGGTACTTAATTAGCAATTTATTACGCGTTTCTGTTTCAAGGAGACACTTAATACCTGTGTTTGTTTTCAAAAGCTGAAATCGTCTAATTTCTTGTGAGTTTCTAATTAGTAGGCGGCTTATTTATTGTAACAAATGAGACCCTCAAACTTCGAGATCATTCTCATTAACAAGGAGCCGGAGGTTGTAATCACGACGTAGAATAAAACACGCTTTATGTCCATCATACTGGAGTGTTTTCCGATAATTTCCTTCCATTTCGTGCATAAGTACCTAAACTACAAGTGCAAATCTCCTGGCTTTAATAATTTTGTGCTTCTGTAAGTTTTTTAACTATTAGTTGGCGGTAAGGCATGCAGTTCACCTGATGGTAAGCGGCCACTGGCACCGGCCACACTAGGCTCCTATGCCCCTCCTCCTATTTTCAATTTTTTCGTTTAAAGTGTACCTACTGGCTCCAACAGTGCTATTGCCGGAACACAGCCAGAGCTGTTACGGATGGCCAATCGGACCCGAAAATGTTACGACTTTTCGGAGTCCGATTGGCCATCCCTCCATCCAACCATCCATCGTACCCTCGACCTAACTAAAGCCTTAATCGTCGAGAGACCTCCATTGCAGGTTAATGTGCCGTATGTATGCAAATGTTTCTAAATTCTTTACAAGCGCGATGCAGGAGTTAATAATAATCTGTTATCTATCTATCCTTTCGCTTATCCACCATCTGTCGTCGAGTAGCAAAACTACATGCTTCTTGTCGAAGTTTGAGAATGCTTGTATCTCTACTTACAGAGAAAATTGCGAAAGAGACAAATATGACGTAATTTCGTTATCTTATCAGGTGTCTCTTTTCGCGCGGCGCCAAGGCCCTGTCTCTGGGCCACGAGCACACATGATTAAATTCATGCATGAAATATACATCAAATAAACGGTTGTCGTATTTATTCAAGCTACTCGTCCTGAATACTGATTATATTTAGGGCTGTCTGGCATTTTAAGTCTACGTGAAGTTTTGTTTACAAAACAGATGATTCAAATTAGTTGTTACTGAAACACCTACTTTAGATATGTATGCTAGCAGCATGATACATGCACAAAATATTATGAATAATAAATACTTAAATAACCTATGAAAGATGCAGATTTTATTTTAATAATTTCTTTTTGTGTTTTGTAATCAGATAAGGTTTACATACACATGTGAAAAGCTAGGGCGGGCAGCTAGTTTGTTATAAGTTGCGTACCCAATGATATAATATCATTGTGCGTACCTAATAATATACTCAAAATTGCTCATAGTGACTCGACTTCAGTGTCTTAAAATTCTTTACCTAAACCTAAAAATACTTGTGTACTTCCAATCCCTGTAATTGTTTCGGTTATATTCCCGACGGATAACGCTCTCCATATGTCGCTCGTTATTAATTTCGCCAAGCAAAAACAAAATACGATCCTATTTGTAGACGTTAACCCTATTACGAGTACACCAGTCGTGTATCCAATCACAATTTGACATCCCTGGCTCGTCAGATGGGAGGATTTTGATCACGTTTCGTTCTAATGGGGCCGTGTATACGAGTACAATCACGGAAATATAGGCGTCTGCATTATCACCTGGGCATAGAGTTCTCTGTTGAATGGTGCACTGCGCACAGATTATGACCTAGCCTTAGCCTAGCTCGCGAATCAGAACAGAATACTAAATAATACTAACGAGCTAACGAGTTGTTAGTTTCGTGTTTGATTCATTCAAGGCATTGTAGTATAAATGGAAGCTGTGTTTTATTAGTCAAATACATACCAACGAATTTAGTCTGTTTACGTAGTATATCATATTTGTGATGTATTAAAGCGAGACAGTGAGCACAAGCGTGTATGCTTTAATCCGATAAAACGGGATTGAACTAGCTAACTTGTTGCAGCTCTGATTTATTTATAGCTGAATAAATGATACAATGAATAAGTAACGACACAGTTAGTCCTACAATTTATATCAGCCTGTTACAAACGACTCGCACTCATATAAACTCTTTGACCATACAGCAAAATCATGCAGGTTAAAGAACAGACAAACATACCTAAAAACACAGTCGTGTCTGAAGATCTGAAAAGTGAAATCTAGCGCTGCTTTTATAGGTATGTTTATTGAGAAAAACATTCAGTAAATATTATTGTTACCCTATGAAATAGTGTTTACTTACTAAACTTGAGTACTTGAGTTTAAATAAATTCTAAGAAAGAAATTACTAATGTTATCATCAACACTACCAGTGCTATGCAATAAAGAATTTGAATTCAGAAATGCCTTTTTGCAATTTTTTCATACAGTAATTTATCCGTGTAAAAATACGTTAGCTAAAAATGATAGGTTGCTATTTCTAAAAAAAATACTGAGACGTATTTACTTCTCACTTCACCAGTAGGTTTTAGTGAAATAAAATACCAGATACTGAGTAATTCTACCGAAATTCCTTATTCGATAAACAAAGTTGTTGACCCAAAATCTCGTGAGGGCCGATGGGGAAATGTTGTGCTAATCGTGGCTGTCTCCAGTTACCAAACACAGCAACAGGCGTGTGGGAAATGCGAAGAAAGGAAATGCTTAGGCGAATAAGTGTTTCATTTCTCACTGTTATTTTTTTCTTAATTTGTACAGTTGTGATCTAGTTCACTTTCTTAGATAAAAATATTCCTTCAGATTGTTCTAATATATACAATTTTAATTTGGGATTACGGTTTTTATCATATAAGTATAACACAACTGTTTAATTAAATATTTACAAATCCACAAGATGAATAACGATTTTTCAATCACTATTTTTTTTCCCAATCATTTTATTTATTACAATTTCTCTAATGAGTCTAATGTGATTATCTACGCGAAACGGGAGGGTGCTAATATGAATTTACGATACGAAATGCAGCAATTTGTCAATTCCCCCTCAAAATTCTCATATAGAGGAGACAATAAAAAAAAAATCCCCTGCTAAGTGTCCTATGAATCTTATGATACATGGAAGTTTATACAAATGCAGTCTTCGAGTTAAGTGGGTCATTCCTTCCATCCGAAGGGTTCTTCCCGTATTAATCATCCTTTCTTGAGTGCGAAACCTTGTCGCGAAGCTTGCTTTGGCAATACAATACTAATATTAGCCGGGACTTGATATAAGGCGGTGGTGTTCTCTGTTCGGCAGTAAACTAGACATCTAGAGGCAAACAGGGTGTAGTGGCGCTAATGGAGATGGCCTGTTGTTGTTGAAGTAACAAATATCATTTGATTCTATTTTCTTAGCTTTTATCAAAGACAATTAGACACACAGGTCACAGATACAGGTATTTGTTGCCAGCGATGACATATGAAACAGAAACGTGGCCACTTACAATGTGCCGTTACAATTAGAAGAGGGCAATGGAGAGGGCCATGCTTGGGGTCTCCCTGCGCGATCGCATCAGAAATGATGAGATACGCAGAAGGACCAAGGTCACCGACATTGCCCGAAGAATTGCGAGCCTTAAGTGGCAGTGGGCACAGGGCAGGGCACTTTGCAAGAAGAACTGACGGCCGACCGATGATCTTGTAAAGGTCGCCGGAATCCACTGGATGCGGGTGGCGCAGGACCGATCGGCTTGGAGATCCTTGGGGGAGGCCTATGTCCAGCAGTGGACGTCTTTCGGCTGAAATGATGATGATACAGGTATTACCTTGTGAAGAAGTGAACGTGGAAACATGTGTCACTACTCCTTATTTATGTGTAGTAGATACATGATGCAGACGCATTTACTCGTCAAACTGTTCAGGGGGCCGAAGTAACTTTTTGACAGCAATAGCGAAATTCGCTAACTTCAAATTGTATGGATTTGACAGGTGCCTTAGAAAAGTCACGTGGTCAATCGATATTGAAAGTACGGGTTTTGACATTCGTTTTTGCAAATTGAGCGTTAACGAACGTCATTAGTGCCGCTTGTCTAGGGCCTTAGAAGTTTGTATAACAAACGAATAAGTAACGAGTCGAATGCAACAACCTCCACATTCAAATCAAAACACAATCGAATTGAGAACGTCCTCAATTTTTAGAAACCGGTTAATGAATTAATGGCAGTTTTGTACAGTCACGCGAATACCATTGTATGAGATGGCAATAAATCTTACTTAAGCAGTTATCAGCATGAACGTTTAGCCAATTGAGCTGAGCTCCCTTTCTAAGCCTCACACAATCTGCAATCGTTAATGGGATTAACGCTCAATTCCCATTTCAATAATCCAATGGAGGTTTTGCTAAATATGCCTGGCCACAGTATATTGAATGATTGTGAAGAAATTAATAAAATCATCGGAAAATAGACTATAATCAGTACCTATTTTATTTGGTAATCTGTGGTATAATGTACAAGGAAATATAATTTTGATGACTGAGCCGTATAAATCATTAAAGGTTATGATGACCTTATAGATTGAGTGGATTATGATCCACATTTAGTTGAAATTTTGATGTGACTAAGAGTAGATTTAGTAAGTATCTTTTCCGTGAATCAATGTCAAATACTATTTGAATTTATCTATTTGAACAATGATGAACAAGATTATAGAAATATTAAATAAAACCTGAACAAGGTTTTTAGTTTTTTATCATTTGGTTTGTGCGTGAAAGCGTAACAGATAGACGAGTTACTTAGCACATAGATAATACTAACCTTTTGCCAGATTTTCGGGAGTTACAAGTTACACGGAGAGAACTAGATTAACGCAAAGTTTAAAGAATAGAGTTGTCTTACTGCTACTAATTTCGTCGTATATTCGCTCAAGCTTTGCAATTGGCACCCGTTTGCAAAACGAAGATTTACTGAATACAACAACAGGCTGAACGCCCCAGAGCCTATTGTGTTCAGACCAGCGCAATCCCTGTTGTGTGCCTATAGACCTTCTGACAGGACATTATTTTTAAATGAGTTCGCGTCGAGCTGGCTAGATTAAATATTTTCTTTCATTAGCGATATGCATTATCATTCGTCGCTTCACAATACCCTGTCAATTGTATAGAGCGAAAAAATCATCTAGAATAAATACTACAGTGATATATGAAGTTTTCTTATCATGACGTCTGCGTGTGACCTATGAAGGTCACGTATCATGACATCAACGAAAAGGAATGATCTTCCTCCGAGCTAGGTGTCTGTGCTCGGGGACCGCGGCCCAATGTACCGTCTTGGTGTGTTGTATAAAATGCTAGCCGAGAGAATAACTCTGCTAGCGCGACGCAGGATCGAATATCTGATTGGCTGCCTCAGGGACGTGCGAGTGACGAGTCTCGAAGCCAATGTTTACACGTGCACTTTTCGCTGACTTGCAATCTTGTGTTGTTGTCAGTCTGTCGTATGTAGCGCATTCCAATAGCCGCTAAACTGCAAAAAGAGAATATGTATAGGGTAGCTAGGTGTCTGAGTTTGGGGATCGTGGTCCAATGTACCGTCTTGGTGTATTGTATATTGCTACCGGAAACATTTTCTTTGATAGCGGGAAACAGTATATTGAACAGAATATTGAACTTAATGACGTGTTCGTGAAGAGTCTTCAAGCCAATGCAATTTTGGGCTGGTGTCGTCAGTCTGTCAAATAGCACAAAGGAAAGCATATTAAAGGGAGTGACAAAGAAACCATAACTGTAGTACCGGGAGCCAACAGCAATTATATCCAGAAACTGATAAAAATCCATTGCTCTTCTTTTATAATAATATCAATAACATAACGCACAGTTGTTGGATTCCAAAAGCTACCTTAAGCACTTGTATTTTGGTTCAGAATCAACAACGTACTAAAAATAGGTAGGTACTTGTTATATTTAGCTAGTAAATTGTATGTATAATCGGAACAGATTAAATTACATATGTAGTTTGATATACAGTATATTTGGTAAGCTAACGTATTTACGAATTAATTTACAATAACAATATATTCCTAGAGCTTGTTGTTATAATTTAATGTTGGTTAAATATTCGGTTTCGATTTATTTAAATGTTATATGTACCTATTTAAAATTTAAATTAATGGAAACCTGTAGGGCACTCCGGCCTGTCGTTTCCAAACATTTTGTTTCATCCTGAATAGCCGGCAGATTCGTTTAGGGATGTCAAGAGATCGGGGAGAAAATTGAATACCGAGAGAGATCCGGGTTTGACTTTAAAAGAGTACTGGCTGTCGAATCTCGTTTATAAAAAAAAGAAATCATGCAACTTTCTGTGTATTTTTTAAAGGGTCATGGTCAAAATGGGCGTAAGACCAACAGCTTTGAAATATATTTTATGTGAAAGCTAATGACCATTTTTGTTAATTTTATACTATGACGGCAATCACCCAAACCACCGGGGAACAGAGATATTCAGTAATATTCAAACTTATACGCGCTACGCACTATTATGTCGCGCTTAACGGAATTATTACATTCCATCCCTTTCTAACGTCTCTCTTACTCAGGCGGCGACTAAAAAACAAGCGCGTGTAAGGGGTTTTTATTTTATAAATAATAAAATAAATAAAACTTTTAAACATTATGTATTTTAAGACACAATATGGAACATATATTTTAAAACAAAATCAGGTACACTTTTACGTATAACTTATCCGTAACTATCAAATAGGTACACAGAATCAGATCCCACTGATAGGGGGCAGAGTAAGGGTTCTTACACACGAGCGGCATTTTGCTGTCGACACATGTAACTGCAGTTGACGTCAGAAGGCGGCGGCTAGCTGCCGACGTGCTGCCGACGCGTTGGCGGCTTGCTGCCGACACGTCGACAGCTAGCTGCCGACAGGTGACGGCGACTAGGGTCGCGATAGTTGAGCATTACTGTACTTGCTTAACAGGCAGAATAACAGTAGGAAGTTGTGCTCACATAGTTTCAGTTTTGTGGTTTTTAGGGTTAGGACGGCACGAGCCTTTCGTTGCACCCGCAGAACATTTGTTAGACGTTATAATTGATGAATGAGGCGCTCGTGGCGTAGCTGTGACGACAGTGGTTCGTTAGAGATGATAACGAAAGTCAAGCTACCCACGCCGCGGTCGGTTAATGGATAGGTGACCGTTCTGACCACATTTAGTGACATTTATTTCGAGCGTCTCCGTGCTTTGGAAAGCACGTTAAGTTGTTGCTCCCGGCTAATAATGTAGATATTAGTCGTCAAGTCAGAGGCCATTTGGCGGCTTGATAACATCTGACATTAAGGTCGGTCACTTGCCTTACGCACCCCTCCACCAACCCGCACTAGGCCAGCGTGGTGGAGTATGGCCCACACTATCTCACAATTGAGATAAGGCCTGTGTCCCAGCAGTGGGAACGTATATATAGGCTGATGATGATGATGATGATAGTTGATGAGTACCATTGATATGTGAATAAAAAGTATTAATATTAGTAGTTTAATGTAGGTAATATGTGTTTTATTTAACCAATCTTTGGGCTTATTTTGCAGGCAAACCCGGTCTATAGGTATTTAGGTTAAAAAGTATTTAGGGGGTATTTAGGAGTACAATGAAGTACATTACAACACATTTTATTTCTGTTGGTTTTACGCCCAGCTCCCATACAAAAATGCCCATGATCCTTTATAAGTTTGATATTTTAATCTGCATGCTTGGTTTTAATTGAAATTACATTGGCGATAATTTTATGGAAGCACTTGATTAATCAGATTTTTTATAATATAATACAAAAACGATGGTTACTGTCAATACGATAATTATGATTTTTGTGTCCTATATAAAGAAACTTGGTACATAAAAATAATGTAGGTACATCAAAGGACTTCGTACAAAAAACTATCATACACGCTTGACATTATAACTTCATAATCATAAGATAAGGTTAAACTTGAAACATTTATTTTGCTGTGTTGTACCGACCGACGACACCGACGTGTTTATCCTTTAATAATTAACGCGACTAAAATATGTATTCACAATGTCATAATTATGTATATTTAACAAACTCCCGAGTTAAGCGCTGTCACAAAGTTACTTCGCGTCGCACCGATACCTCCAGGGTAGGTAGTTAGTACAGTGTACACAGTAACTGCGCTGAAAAATCAGATTTAGAATTTCTCCACGATGTATTGGTTGTTTGTTCCCGTTCTGCATTTTATTGCCTTAGCCCCCAGGGATTTATGTCAAACCAAATCCGAAACATGGAAAACTGGATTCAAACAACATAAAGTATCGGTTTACGCACCACTGTGCTGTAAGTACCGGTAGCTAACTGTTTGCGCCCCATTTGCTCGTCAATGCGAAAGCCTGTCAATACAGTTAGTAGATTGGCTGAACGAGTGCTGTACTTCTTGTAACGTTAAAACCTGTCATTTAACGATGAAATACCTGGTTTTATTTCGTTTATTTTAATTTTATTTTTTATATGAAAAATATAATTATGTTTAAATAATGACTGACGGTTTTTTGTAAATGTGTATGAATGTGGTTGAGGGGCTTATTTCGAATTTCAAATTATTTATCTATAGATGGATACCTACATTAGTAAACCCAAAACCTATTTGTAGAGTTGACGTTGAAGTTGACCTTGAAAACTTACAACCTAATTGTTACTGCAGTATCGATATAGTGCTAACGATACTATCGATATCACATTTTTTTAGATATAATATTGGTCGGCAATCGGATTTATACCACTAATAATATCATCAATACGATCGAGCTGGCTCTTCGATAGTAACGATTTTATTCGAGTTAATATTTTCGATACTGTCAATTCTACTATTCCTTGGTATCATACTATCGATAGTATCGATATGATTGCTATGAACTAAACTATAAATAAACCGACAATAGTTTTGAGAAGTCGAATAAAGGCCACTCTACATCTACAGCTTATTAATTTTTAATAAAGAATAAATTACCTTAGCTTATATGTATATTATTTTATTTATTACCACAACACTGACCTAAGACGTAGACGACTAGTCTTGTAAAGTAGACGGACGGATAAATGTAATTACCGTAGTTTACTTGCTTATACTTGTTTTCTCGACGGTTAACTTATTACGCCAAAGCTAGCTAGTAGAAGTAGGAACTAAAAATCATTGTTTACTCGAAGTCTGATGCTAACTAGCTGACTAGCAGTTCATTGGGTGTAGCTGTGAACGAAGTTACCAGGCAGAACTTGGTAACTATGGCTGGAAATAGAGCGATTTTGATTTTTTTATTACTTGGGGGTTAAACTCTATTGAAGGTTAGAGGTTTAGTATAGTACATATTTTGTTATTCCCGCAGCGCCATTTAGCCCTACACTTAGCTTACATAGCTATGAGTGAAGCGAAAAAAATATTAATTACTTAACATGTTCACACACAAATAAATATCACGGCGGACGGCAGCAGATCAACCTTCCCCAATATGTGAAAATTCTCAACTTAAAGAGAACTCTATAACAAGCAAAAGAAGTGAATAAATCATCTAAAAATTGGTTGTAGAAATATGACAGATTAACCTAGTCTGATTGAATTGAGCCGATTCAAAAATTGCAGTATATCGGTCGTCAAAATTTTTTGAAACGGGATACCATGGAAAACCAAAAGCGCACCGTTTTTTAAATATACACCAACGGACACGTTGTATGGTATTACTGGCTGCGAATAAAACAGTCGCTTGGAAATTCTGTTGAGTTCGCGGAATAAAGAATTCTTCCGTAGTTATGTCGAAGAAGGCTGAATATTGCTAGACGTAGCGTAAACATAATAATAAGTCTTTCGGACTCGCTGACATACGGTAACGATAAGTTGTGTACTAATTGTTCGATTGATTCAATTTATGAATATACTTTATTGTTATTACGTGAATTCACATTCACAAGAACTGGAAGCCGAGTCGGTTTCAAGCGTCACTTACCTATGGATTTTCCTATGCGCATATTTACCACTAGCCTTCCGCCCGCGGTTTCACCCGCGCGTAATTTATTTCAAATATTCCCCTTCCCCCCAATTTTCCGTGATCAAAAGTACCCTATGTTACCTGGGGATAGTGTAGCTTTCCAACAGTGAAAGAATTATTCAAATCGGTTTAAGCGTTTCGGAACATAATATGCAATACAAATAAACAAACAATCAAATATTTCCTCTATATAAAATTAGTATCTATAGACTAGCTCGGCGGTGACTAAAAACATCGTGAGGAAACCTACAGTTGATTGGCTGTGGAGCCATGATCCAATTGGTCAGCCCCCCAAGACAAGCGGCATTTATGACGTTCATTATACAGATCGTTCACGAGTCCTTTAGCCGCTATATTGGTACTATTGTTTTTCAATACTTTCAATCTGTTTTTTGACAGATTAACAAAGCGTAAGCAATGCTGCCAATATAGCGGCTAAAGGACAACTTATGGTGAACAGACTGTAGCTCAATTTGCAATAGCGAATGTCAAATCCCATTCTTTCAACACGTGACTTTTCTATGGCATTTGTCAAATCCATACAAATTGGACTTAGCGAAATTCGCCAGCTATGAAGCGATGTCATCTTGTCTAAGCCCCCTGGTTCCTCTGTTAAGGTCAGATGACAGTCACTCCAACTGGACTTACAAAAACATGGATTATGGTGCAAGCTTCGGTTAGGGTATCCTCGTTTTAAATACGTGTATAAGAAAAGTTATGGTTAGGTGTTCCTATTGCAGTTAATATTTTTTCTACTTAATAGCGGGCCTTGTTCCCTTCCAAGTTAGCTAACATAAATATCTATTAAAGTCGGAAGGCATGGGCTTTTTCATTTTTTAATGGCAGTATATTTCAAGTTAACAATTTATTTTTATCGTTACGGCGGTGCAATAACTGGGTTTAGAGTAATTTGGCCGCGTTACAAACTCGAAATTATTATTATACGATAAGTGATTGCCCATTATTTAACGTTTTACCCCATAACTGCACTCCACTCGCAATGAGTTTAGAATTTTAAGCGAAATTGCAAACCATTTAGCTACTTCCTGATATACATTATTATATACATATAGAAAAACCGTAAAATTATCATGACTACTTATACTATACAGTAAAACAACACTTGCACAATATTCTGCTCAAAGCTTTACATGTTACAGAATATAATAAAAAGCTAAGTAATAAAAGTAATGCTATTATGAATGAGTAAATGTCTAAATCAATAGGTACATACATTGATTTATTTGTCCATTTAAATCCAATTATTTCACATAGTTACATAACATGTTATTCGTTGGTTTCTTTCAAGTTTTCAGCGAAAGGAATACTTATTTATAAGTATGTATACTCTCTTTTCCAACTGATTCTGAATACTTAGCAGATTGCATGAAACTACTTGGCAAGTGGAAGTGCCGTTGCAAGGCTTAATCTATTAGGTTAAAAATCTCTTATCTCCACGATAAGACGTGGACAAAGACAGCTGGTCTAATTAGGTTAAAACACTTACCTACTTTAGTCCTATGGCCGAGTTGAGGCTGTATTCTAGAGAGTTCTTTTGCCTGTGTCATTGGATTTTTAAAAAAGAACTAGAGTGAGAACGTTTTTTTTTTTTATAGCAACGACTTTGTAAGTAATGTGTTCGGTCGGATAGTCTTTTAAAATAGAAATTATGTGTTTTGACTATGCTGACTCAATAGCAGTAGTTGTTAAAATAAAAAAAACTCAATAATTATAGTTTAAATAGCAAAAGAATAAGATTTTTGATCAGTACTTAATTAGCGGTATGACTCAGATCGTACATAAAACCTATATTAATAATAAAAAGGTAAAAATATCTTCTCAACTGAGGCAACTGGATATTATGAGGGCAGGTTCTTTTATACATCAAATGCAGTTCTGGACTAGCTTAAATCTTGTCAAGACCCACTGTGTATTACTTGTTTTTTTTTTAATGTGGTTTAAGTGCGTTATTTGACTGTGCAGATTTCCTAGCTACACACGCACATAGAAATCAAAAGGTGCGCCAAGATTCAGACCATCGACCTCACACTCATGAAGATACTCTTGATTAGCTATAAAAAGTTTCCACTTTTTGGATGGAAATCCCACCGAAGCAGAAAGATTATTTCACTAAAAGGCTCTTCAGAAAGCACGCTGTATGACGAATCAGGTGGCGATAAGATAGTGTATCTGTTATCTGTATTGATGTAAAGCGCCTATATTGTTAAATTATCGACACGAATCACAATCAAAACTGCCAGTACAAAGCATAGGGGAAAGATATAGCTTCTTGTATTTCTGACGCATAATATACATATAATTTGCCATCACCTATTCGAGCTAATATTCATTGCCCAGTCAGTACGTTGGTTTATTTGTTGTTGGTGGTTATGTGTGTTTTGGAAATTCACCCTCCAAGGGGGATAAAAAGGGTGTAGTCTATGCGAAAGAAGCCGCGGGCGGAAGTCGAGTAATGTAATAAAGACTTTACGTCAAAAGTCAATTTCTCTTCTGCAGCGAATTTAACGCGGTTCGGAACTGATTGATATTGCAACCAGTTCCCGCTTGCGGCTTCTCCCGCCTTGCCAATGGAGAATGTTACTAGGTATGCCAAATCGCTTGAAATTTTGTCTCAGTAATGCCTGTATGTATACAAATACACTAGTTTTTGTTGTAGTCAAAAATACCTAGTAGTTTTGATTCTATAGGCATTCAAAGTTTCGAAAAATATCGAGTCCCGCTAACAGTCACGTGACCGCTTGTGACGTCACATCACAACCCGCCGCGCGGGCCGAGCCCGGCTTAATACAAGTTGCATAGCTTGCGCTTGGCTTGTGCAGTATTTTGTTGTGTTTTCGTTAATAGACTTAATAGTAAATATTATTCAATTAATAATATGGACGAAAAAGGGCAATCGGATAATATAATCTACCTAAAATAGATAGATTAATGGTTGCGCATTATTTAACAACAAATAGTGATTTCGTTGCCGCCGAAATGCGAGGAATATCAAATAGTAAAAGTATCTACCTACCATTCAATGTTTATGTTATAGACAACAAATAAAAATGTAGGTATTATAGTTTTGTAACTATAGGTAAGTAGGCACGTATGTACATACGTGCCTACTTACCTATAGTTACCTATATGCCTATATACCTATAGTTAGTACATATAGGTACCGCTCTTCTTAGTAAATTTAAATAAATACATACCTACATAGGTACATTGATATATTGCAAACTAGCTTCCGCCAGCAGCTTCGCCCCCGTTTCCCTCGGGAACTGTACATTTTCCCAGGATTAAAAGTAGCCTACCTACCTATATGTTATTCCAGACTTCGTCCAGACTCCAGATCCATTCAGTAGTTTTTGCGTGAAAGATAACAAGTAAACACACATACACTCACAAACTTTCGCGTTTATAATATTAGTAGAAACTAGGATAGTACCTAGGAATAAGAGCGGTAAGGTAACGCACTATCCGATCCGAATCCGATGCGAATCCAATCCGTCTCCGTGAAATAACGGTCCGGAGTATTTCTAGTGATTTACGAATTAGATCCGTCATCCGAATGTCTTTGTGATTTTTATTTCACGGAGACGGATCGGATTCGGATCGGACGTAGTGCGTAAGCGCTCTTAGGATGTAAGTAAATAAAGTGTTGTATTTTTTTTTACTTACAAAATACGTAAGGCCATTTATTTTTAAAAGAAGCTTATTTCAGATCAGCAAGAGACAGCTATGGCGATGATGCTATTAGTCATGTTCAAATAAAAAGACCTACCTAGGTGATGTATGTAATGTAGAATCACGCCAGAACACCGCATAGCCGCATACGTACCACACCATAACTTTGCATTCTAAACTGATAAGGATCAAGAAGTTTTAAATGTAACCTGCGAAGATTGTGCCGCCAGCAGAGGTGGCTGTAAACATACTAGGATTTTTAATGTGGCTACATCGTCGAAGCGAGGGGCCTCAACGTCCTTTGGAACTATAAAAAACAACTTTTCCTGCGAATTGGTAGTTGTATTTTTACATTTAGGCACACCACATGATTTCCTAGTATTTGGATTGGACATTTTTAAAAGTATTTAGGTTTAATTTCGACGGCACGGGCGCCGAACGCTAGCGGACTGAGTGCGCCAGACTGAGCGAGTTGTACTATGACGTCACACCGGCACCAGCAGCCCGCGCGTGCGGTTACAACTTGTTTTACTTCTAAATCGGAAACTAATTGACGTATCGAAGTAATTCTTTCACTAGTATTTTTTATTTTTTACAAAGAATATGGAGTGCTAATAATCAAAATTAGTTAACATTCTTCATTACACAAAATGTATATAAATTGTACTCTTTGTTATATTGTCATTCTATATTAATCTGTGAAGTTTCATGTATATTCTAAAGATTTTGCGAGAAAGAGAATTTCTCGCAATAAATATTCATCCACCCTTCCAAGTTGTCGCGTTAATATGTAATACATACATATTTATAGGATAGAATATAACTTTAAGATGTGCAGCTATTTTCTTGTCCACTGTACTATACGATAAAGGCAAAAGCCTGCCAGTTTTCAGTTACCTGTTGGTTTCAATTCACGACCGTAATTTGTCCACTGACTCGATTTTTCAGTTACAACGATCCCTTTGCATCGGTAACAACGTTGCACACACGGGAATACTCACGTAATGGAACAGCAAAGGGGTCAATTATCCGCGCATTATGCGAGCGCGGCTTGTAATTCATCACATGACGGTCCCACAAAGAGATTTCGAGCGAGCGTTCGAGCGCTCGGAGGATTAACAACCGGTAAACGATTATAAAACGAACTCGGTAAACAAGTGCTGTGTTGCGGTTAGGGTTGCGTTTTTATTAAATACGTGAACTGAAAGTTGTAAAGATTAAAAGTTTTTCATTTAAAAAAAATCTTAGAAAGTTTGTAGTGTAAGCAGCAAAGGACTCAAATTATCCGCGAACTATGCGAGCGCGGCTTGTAATTCATCACCTGACGATCCCACAAACAGATTTCGAGCGAGCGTTCGAGCGCTCGGAGGATTAACAACCGGTAAACCGGTTTGCTTTTTTATTAAATACGAGAACTCAATGTTGAAAAGGTTGAAAATATTTCAAAATTGAGAAAATAATATTTATTGTGCTTAGAAAGTTTGTAGTGTTATCAGCAAATGGATCAATTTTATCTGCGCATTATGTGAGCGCGGCTTGTTATTCATCTCATCACTGACGGTCCCACAAAGAGATTTCGAGCGAATGTTCGAACGCTTTGTGGATTAACCCTTTCAACGCCAATGTCTGATATATCAGACAAACCATTTTCGTGCCCACCACGCCAATGTCTGATATATCAGACAAAAAAACTTGATCAAGAAACGTTGTATTTTTACTTGCCTGAATGAGTTGAGTATAACCTAATAATTTTTTGGAATTTTTTTTTTAATGGTCGTGGCGTGTGGGGCACCATTTTCGGAAAAAAGCGTGGCGGGGAAAGGGTTAACAACCAGTAAACGGTTATAAAACGAACTTGGTTAGCAAGTGCTGTATTGCAGTTAGGGTTGTGTTTTTATTTAATAAGTGAACACAATGTTGTAAAAGTCGAAAAAAAATGAGGTAGATATCCATTAGTAAGAACTAAGAATAAGTAGTGATTTCAATACTTAAAAGTAAACACGAATTTTCCAATATCCAAACGACGTCGAAAAATTAAATTATTCGAAGGAACTCTTTGCCTGCGCCTGATCGCAGTTCTGAAGAATTTATTTACTACCAGGAGATATTGCTGAAAATTCTAAAGAGGGACTGATTTATAGAGCTGTTTTCTTGACTGTTGAAGCTACCTACTGTTTAAGGGGGGAGGAAAGGAATTCCTTAAGGCGGCTGATTTGGCACGAGTTATTCGACCCGCGGTGCGAATCGCCCAAGAGCTCTTTTAGGGTCCAAGAATCTGTTCGTCACGTGTTGCGAGCATAAATCTCTGAAGGTGTGGGTTTGGTTATGGCATAGCATCAACATTCTCAGCCTTACAGATAAAGCAAAGAATGAAGAATTTATTGGAGCCGTAGTTTTTCAACTATGGTTTACCTATGTTTGGCAGTAAAAAATATCAACAACGATCACCTCAATCAAACGGAATTTATTAAAAGGGTATTTATATCTCACTTACATGTGAAAAAAGGTAATTAAAGTCAGAAAACTACAAAGAAGTACTAGACCACTCTCTTAGGTATTCTTGCAAGTGGATAAATGTCACGCAGTGCAAGCCCAGTGCCACATTAAGTGGAGAAGTTCTACGCACTGCAGTTGTGAAGTTTTCAAAGGACGTGGAGCCTCTTACGCCGCGGCATGAGCGCATTTGTAGTTTAGTAAATAACAGTGAATTCAGCTACTAGTGGTCCGAGAGCAGTCTGAAGTGTGTTGAAGTGTTGACATATCAGAGATACATTGTGTATGACTCCGCGCTATACAAAGTAACTCTTGTAAATAACGTTCTCAACCTAATTGCCACGTTGAAGGAGTTACCAGACAAATCATGCACATGCACTTCTAATGCTGTTGCTAATGAATCATAAGCCGGTTCCAATTGCCCACTCGACACAGATCTCGCCTACAGTTTGTGCTGAATACCAATGGAGCCTGTGGAAGTGGTGCGACGTACGACCTGTCAACTGCAGGCAACAGACGCCATGATGCGTCGAGCACTCGAGACATGGATAATCTGTGGACGGCATGCAAAGGGACGGACTAATGAAATTCCAAACTTTATGTGTGAATAAATTAGTACCGACTCCGCTAGAATTAGTTGGAGTGTTATTAATGTAATTTCCGTTTCATTTTGTATCTATCGTTTGTGCTCGCTAGTGTGCTCCACAAGTGCACATGGTGGAGATTTTAGTCAGGTTTATAACAAGTTTCCTTTTTATCCACCATACGTGGTGCCAACTCCTGCAATCAAATATCTTACAATAAAGACGTCTCATTGGTGAAGTCAACCTAATCCACCTGAGTTAATTCACTTAGATGAACTAAACATACTCTCAGTGGATTTTAAACACCTATAACGCTGGATGTATCAACAACATTTGCGTAAACACACACATACCACACTAACAACAAAATTCACAGTAAAAACGTAGTCGTTGCCTTATCGCACCCCCACATTTCCCGCGGCCATCCGTGGTTGGCATCCGAATGTTATCTTTATGTCGGCACATCCGGGGCTGGTCCGAACGGCTCATCTTCAGGAGCATCTGAGCTCAGATACAGTTATCACTGTTGCCGTTGTTGTGAATACTTTGAGATGCGAGGGTTTTTACTTTGTCGGCATGTATTTTTGTGCTGTCACTTTAAGGTTTTTTGACTGCCTCTGGTGATAAAGTGCCGCCAAGAGCCGTGCATCAATTCGTTCCTGCTAGGTCCTAAAATTTTCTGTTCGGAATACTCCAAAGTTTACAAGTCGACGGTAATTATAAAACCTAATAATATTTATTAATTTACTAGCTACCCGCCCCGGCTTCGCACGAGTGTGGTGTAAAAAAGAGATACCTATACAAAATTTTCTAAGTTGTGTAAATCTTGTCGAACAATAAATACAACAACGTAATCGTAATCTGATTTGGCGCAGTCGTTCTGAAGGCTAGACTATAATGTGTGTGTATTTTTTTTAAGTACAGCCGCATAAAATGTATAACGTATTATTATAACGTATATATGTAAATACCTGGGCCACTTGGTTACTTCTGACCTCAAGGACAATGCTGACATTAATAGGGAACGGAGGGCTCTGTGCGTAAGGGCCAACATGATAGCTCACAGATTTGCACGCTGTTCACCTCCAGTTAAAATAACTCTGTTCAGAGCATACTGTACATCTTTTTACACGTGCAGTCTGTGGGCAAATTACACCCAGAAGGCGTATGGAGCTCTCCGGGTCCAGTACAATAACGCATTCAGGAGGGTGATGGGGCTGCCCTGGCGCTGCAGCGCATCGGGCATGT
Organism: Mecyna flavalis; assembly: GCA_949319885.1. Taxonomy (NCBI): domain Eukaryota; kingdom Metazoa; phylum Arthropoda; class Insecta; order Lepidoptera; family Crambidae; genus Mecyna; species Mecyna flavalis. Next base: position 19,542,051 of record OX439426.1, read on the forward strand.
TTGCGGCAGCGCGCATAGATTGTTTCTACGCCACGATGCGTAAGCGTGCTGCCTCTTTCATGCGCAGGGTCAGGGCGAGCTCCAACTCCCTCCTGAAAATGATCGCGGACCGAGCAGACTGTGCGTATATGGTCCAGTGTTGTGCACTGCATGCCAACGCCCGTAGTTAAGTGACAATTTTAAATTTTTCAATTATTATTATTTATTTTATTGATTTGATTATATTATGACTATTACTATTTCAATTAATTAATTATTATTATTATTGTTTTATATATATATATTTTTATTTATTTTTTAAATTACATTATATTTTAATTGTCATTTCATTTCGTTATTTTCAAATATTGTTTGTGGACTTTGAATTTTATGTTTTGTATATGGCTATTTGCTGAAATAAATGATTTGAATTGAATTTGAATAACTAATTGACAATAGATAAAATAATCAAATTTCTCCCAAATTAACCGCGTACGCAGCATTCTTTGAAGTAAAATTAGGCATAAAAATATATAATGTAGAGTAAAACGTAGAAACGTATTTTTGCCTATCATTGTGGTGTATAAGTTTATGGAATAATACTCGTATTTATCCTTAAAGTTGTCTCAGCTTCACTGTTACTGTTGTTTTTAATGGTATTTCGAGATTTACCTGAGTGAGGGTAAAATGTAACACGAAGTTTGTGCCATTATTATTTGTACACGTGTAAGATATTTATCCTTGAAGTTCTATCGTTCAGGGTATATCGTTGTTGTGAATAGTATTTTGAGATTTAAGTGTAAGAAAAAGACAGAAGTGTGTTTTTGTGTACACGATTTGTATTTGTAAACACGATATTTCTTTTTCTTTTTTCGAAGAAGAATGATTTTAAGCACCATTACATCTGGCTAGCGACACATCCTGTACGTGTGCCATATACTAAAGACGTTCGTCCCACTTCTCCCCTGGTTTTCTCCTTCACCTGAAAGGGTAGAGCCGGTGCCCGTCTTGTGAAAAGCCCGTGATGATGGTAATTAAAGGACATCCTCAACTTGTCTACATTTCTGGCGCAATGAGTAATGTTTCTAAATGTCCACTTTTTCGTACAAAATACAATTTGAGGTCATCGATTTAGTAGTGCAAAATGTATTTATTTTGTTCTTTTAAAGACGGGCCTTAAAATTATAGAGTAATTATTCTTAACCTTAAAATTCGATAAAAAAAATATTATTTACTCGGAAAATGTTACTTATTTTCTGAGTGCTTTCGAATTTTAAAACAGGAACAAAAAGTTCTAAATCCATTTGTCATAGTAAAATGCCGTCGCCAATGTTTTATTTCTTGTAAGATTTATCAAATAAAAGAACTAATACAATTTAATATAACATTATCTATACTAGCTTACCTACTTATTATGCGTTCAAAGAGAAGTCAAAGCTATGATCGCAGCGCTTTGCAATATCCAGTATCAGTGGGTCGATTATATCTGCGCTCCAGCAAGGATTGGGCAAGATGTGTACCCGACAGGGGTATGGGTTACAATCGATGTGATTAATGTGGCCGTGGGGATGCCATCCTTTCATAGACATGGGAGTCTATTGGGAGTTGGCAGGCAAGATAAATAAATGTTTTTATCTGACTAAGATATCCAAGAATCAACCCAGTCAACACTGCTGATCTTCTAATCTGGGCAACATTCACTATTTGATTTTGATGACTGTTTTTCATAGCTGTAATGTACCTACCGTCAATTTAAGCGTATTTTTTTCAAATAACTAGTTCAGTTGTAATAACCAGGCTTGTCAAATCTAGGACCACAGTCGAAGCGGACCCTGATGAGCTCCATACCGGTTTGTCCACTTGTCCCTACCAGTGTCTCCACTAGTAGAGAAAAGTCCACTTTTTTGTCCACTTGTCCCTACCAAGTGTTGTCGGTATAGACAAGTCCACTTTTTGTCCACTTGTCCCTACCAAGTGTTGTCGGTATAGACATGTCCACTTTTTTTCCACTTGTCTCCACCGGATTGTGAGGCACCTCTGATCTTCGAGCCTTTATTTTCAAGTGTATTGTCGGAACATAGCCAGAGCTGCCATGACGGCAGATTTTATTTTGCTTGAACTGAGCACAGCAATGAACACACATGCCAACGTTTGTTTCCCTCGCAATGGATGCGAATAATGGCCGCCGAAAACTGTAATTGACGATCAAAGCGGCCGGCGTAAAGTCAACAGAATCGATCGCGCCGATACAGACATTTCCATCGCGTAAAATATTCATGGCAGAAATTATATTTAACTATTCATATTTGCAGGAGCGGTTTTAATCAATCATTACGTTGTTTTTCATTCTTGTTTTACTGGGGTGTTTTACAATTGGACAATGCAAGTTGCGGGTAAATTGTTATTTGTATGCATGGTCTGTCTGCTATTTGTAACAAAAACTTCTGCGATATTGTTATTAAAGTGAATGGGGCAGGTCGGATATCCAGAGATATCTTAAACATCCCGTGTGACGTGTCCTATTGAATTTTCTTATGAAAACCGAGAATGCGACTTAATCATTGGGCTTTCGAAACGTAATTTGCTTGGTGCAGCTTATTAAAAGTTTATTTTTTTCATGACCAGCTTTTGTTTTTTTAATCCAAGATGAATCATTAAAACCCCGTCTCTTGTCATAAACAGCAGTCACTATTATCAAAGTTTGTCACTTATGACCCGCTGCAGCCAGTCCATCGCTTCCACTGAATTTTCTTATGAAAACCGAGAATGCGACTTAATCATTGGGCTTCCGAAACGTAATTTGCTTGGTGTAGCTTAGTAAAAGTTTATTTTTATCATGACCAGCTTTTGTTTTTTTAGTCCAAGATGAATCATTAAAACCCCGTCTCTTGTCATAAACAGCAGTCACTATTATCAAAGTTTGTCACTTATGATCAGTCTAAGCCAGTCCGCTGCTTCCACTAAGTATCACCGCTATTTATCAGCCCACCTTCAGTTCCTTTGTCTCCCGCGCCTAAACCCTCCACAGTGATTTATATCCGTGTTCAGACTTACCTTGCCCACCGATATTTATTATCGGCCATTCCCCGGCAGATGTTTTTGTTTTATCCACAAGAACGATCGGTTTCATATCATAAATAATCCTAGCAATCGTCTGTATATTCGATATTTTATTCATACGCCGACGTCTATCGGTGAGCTGTCGTTTTTTGATCAGCGAATATTTCACTATTATGATGATCTACTCTCGAAATAATTCCGAGTTTTCTCGGCGTCGGAAATTCTACTGGAATAAAATGATGAATTATTACACTAGATGTCGCGGAGGGATCTTGCTGCAGTTGTGCTTATAAAGCTCCTTGATTAATTTTTCTCCGTTTTGAGATTTTAATTATTTTTTTTGTAAGCACTTTGCAATAAATACTAAATTCTCTATCTATACTATTAATTTTTAATTATTATTAAAAGAAAAGATTTGATTGTTTGTTTGTTTGTATTGAATAGGCTCCGAAACTACTGAACCGATTTAAAAAAAAAAAACTCGAATAACTAAGGTAGCCATGGCTCATAGAGCTTTATATTGGTTCTACTTTATTAGATTCCAACCAGATTAATAGTTATAGAACGTAAACGAAGAAAAAAAAGGTAGATCAAAACGTTCAATAATCAGTTTTAATTTCCATGTGTTTCAAGGTTTGTGGTGTGATGTTAGGTGATACGGTGATCCGGATCCGGTTTCCTGATTAAAACTCAAAAAAGTTGCATCTTTATTTACACACAACACATACACGCCCTTAGTCATTCTGATTTTCTAAGCCCTCACCCGTCTGTCAATCCTCCAAACAAAAGGCAAATCGAATAAATAAATTAATACAACAATGCTCTATCTCTCGCTCGAGATCAAAATGTTTATAAACTGCAACGCGCATACTCGTTGTCGCGCCCCTCCAAATAGTGTTTCGTAGAGTTGTTATGTGACCAAGACATCGGGACAAACGAGTTCTTCAGTGAGGACAATGTACCGCTAATGGGTGCGTTTGGCAGAAAAAAGCGCTAGCAAGCGCTAGTAAGCAAAATAACATAACATAGTATAAATAAATATTCTTTATTGCACAAAAACAAATAAAAATTACAATAAAAAGAACAAAAATGCACAATATAGGCGGCCTTATCGCTAGACGCGATCTCTACCAGATAACCCCCAAGTACAGGACTACCGAAAGAATGGTGCAATATCAGTACAATTTGAATAATAATAAAAAAAGTAAGTTACTTTATTTAATTAACATATTAATATAAATAAAATATATTTACCTATTTATTTTTATTATTATAATAAGCAAAATGGTGGATATGTTCGCGCTATGAATTTAGCAAACGTGTCCTGGCCGAAAACTGTTTTCAGCGCTAGTAAGCGCTCAAAAGCCCTATAGTAAGCGCTCAAAAGCCCTATTTTCTGCCAAACGCACCCAAGTTTATAGGAGAGCCATCGATAAGTTGGACAGACATTGCAAATACCTATATATTTGAAATTATCCACACAGCGCTATCTAACCCAAAACTAGCATAGCTTGTAGGTACTATGGGCAATATTATTTATAAACTTTTTTAAATCTATTATTATACATAGAAACACCCAGACCGATAGAGACATTAAATGGTTAAGCATCAATAATATAAAACTCAAAGGTGACTGACTGACTGACTGACATACACCCTGTTGCAGAAAGCTCCATTAAAGTTAATGCTTCATTAAATCTAATGCTGTCACTTTTCGTTGTCATTCAATGAAATAAAAAGTGACAGCAATAGCTTTAATGACACATTAACTTTAATGGACGTTTCTGCAACTGAGTGAAAGATAGGTATCACCGCACAGCCTAAACCACTGGACGGATCGGGCTGAAATTTGGCATGCAGGTAGATGTTATGACGTAGGCATCCGCTAAGAAAGGATTTTGATCAATTCCCACGGGAACGGGAACCACGCGGGTGAAACCGCGGGCGGCCGCTAGTATAACTATATGTTCCGTGCGATATTTTGATAGAAACGAAGGAAAGTGCGATGCCATGCTGCCGGATGTGGTTCAAGCGATACGTTTTGTAAAAAAAATAGCATTTCAAAACTATCGAATTTCTTGCCTAATCTTCTCGATAGATATCAGCATTCTGAAGCCATTGATAAATAATTGACGATTCATTGGTGTTTTTGGACCCTGTGTGACCTGTGTCAATGCCAATAAACAAATTCCAATTTTTGAATACATGAATAAAGAATATTGTTATTTTAATTTTATTGCATGCCTAACGTGCCGCTTTCAGAAGCGGGACCAGCACGCTTAATGTCGACACATAGTTGCACTAGCGCCGACCCTCTTGTGCTGCGCGATGTTGTGGTTTAACCGTGCTGTTCCGCATGTAAAAGTGGGACACGCTAAACATCGGCACGCTACAACACTAGCACGGACCCTCGCAACCGCACCGGGGGACGCCGCCGGGGGTGACTCACTCGACAGCTGACTAATACACGGTCAGACCGCCCCTACCCCGCACTCTCCCCAATGTCTACGTACGAGTATAAGATACGGGGAACTTTAGATTATTAGGGATGCATGATAAGCTTTCTCCGTTTGATTGTAGAATGTATTGCATTAGTGGGAATAAAGACTTGTGTGTACTAAACAATATGAAAACAGCGGGCAGACGACTGAGAAGGGAAGCGAGAAAAAACTATAATAGTAGATTTTTTTTTGATATCGTCATGCAATACAATGACGTCTACAGTCTAAATTTGATACGTCTATTTATGAGTCAGTTATGATTTAACCGTTATGATCATAAGTACACCAAAGGTTTTTTCAAAATAATTTATGAATTCTGAAGAAGTGCTAGTAGATATAGCGGTGCCAATGGATAAGACGCTTGGACGCTTTCATGGCAGTGTAGGCTCACCTTTACTTACGATCAGAGTCATTGTAATGAGCTACTATAAATAATGATCTCATGCGAATATGAGAGCACAAGCAAAAATAAAAATTATATTATAAATCCTTTATACAAGAGTCGAAAATTGCCGAAAATAAAAAATGAACAAAAGATGCAATTTTTGGATCACTGCCGCATCGTTAACCTCCAACAATGACTTCGTTGTAAAGAATCTGACATCAGTGTGATGTCGTGTGGAAAATAACCCCCTAGCCGATAGAGATGCCCATCAAAATAAAATTGTAGGTATGGTAACGTCACATTTAACCTACTTCAAGTTTATTCACTACAAAAGCTCAGCTTTACAAAAACAGCATTACAATGTCTGAAAAACCCTATTGAGTTTTTTGACTTTTTTGTGTTGTTGTTAGTTCAGTTTATAGGCAGGCATCGATTTGATAGCAGGCGACCTTTATGGAATAGGGACAGGCTTATCTAATTCTTTGAGCCTTTGGTACGAGTATATGAATCGTACTGGCTCCCACATTAATATTTGCCGACTAGATCGATATATGGCGTCAGATGTTAGAATATTCCTAGTCTGAAAGAAGCTAAGGCGGAGATTTAACTTATGTTAATAGACTTAATTGCCTTCCCTACAGTTCGAAAGCGGTCAAAGGAATGTGAGTATCGAAATGAAATTGCAGGTGTGATATCGCCACACGCTAAACAATGTGAAAGTTCCCCCGCACGCTAGAACAAACGTACCTACCCCGAGTTTATTCACAGCAGCTCCGCAAAAAACGTCCACAAAATGTTCCATTATCACGAAACTCGAGGCACTAACAAAAGCGTTTCCGCGCTCCACCACGACCTTTGTTCTGGACTTCCCACTACTGTTGCTCTGCAACAGTATCGATAACGTCGTCGATGTATCGATAAATTATTATCGAAAGTATATTTGATTGGAATAAACAACTACTACTGCCGCCTTGAAATAGTAATATCCCAAAAAGACCGTTTGTTCCCAACGAGTCACACTGTAACCAGTAACATTGTGACTCGTTGGGAAAACTTTGTAAAACAATACCCAACCAGTCACACTGCAACACCGTAGGGGGAAATCGTCTCGGACGGATATAGGTTAGAAGTGGAAACCACTTCGTGGTTTTTTTTTAAACCCTGAAAACCTTTTTTGTTTTCACTATAATAATATATATTATATAAAGTAGGTTGGCCCAACTGTTCAGTGTGACTGGTTGGGAATTGTTTTACAAAGATTTCCCAACGAGTCACAGTGTAACTGGTTACAGTGTGACTCGTTGGGAACAAACGAAAAAGACTTTCTTTCTTTTTACAGCATTTTCCGAATTCTCAAGGATATCGACGTCTTTCATTTTAGGATCAGCTCTAGGTGGTTCACCTAGAACTGTCGATAGTTCTATCGACAGTTTTACGATCAAACGAATGAGGCAACACTATATACCTACTACCTACCTTCCCCTGTTTATGGACACGGAAATTCCACCACTCAAGTGTCAGTTAACTGCCTTGAAAACTGTTAAAAGTTTTTCTCTCCTGCAATCTTGGAGTTCATTAAGCGAGGTGGATTATCACGGTTCCGAATTGAAAGCTGCAGTAGTTTGAGAACTACCTGTTGAATATTTCACTTTTTTATAGCAACTAATGTTGAAAAAAAGTTATTAACTTTCCAAAAACAGTGCTGGTGTACAAAAAAAAAATCACTTAAAAATGTTATAACTGTTGATAACATGCATTTCATATTGCCTTGCCTAAATAATGTACGTTATGTACTCTGGGGTCAAATCAATTTATGCGATCTATGTGAGTTAACTAACATACAAATTTGAAAGTTCAAGATCATATAAATATTATTTACCTTTACAGTTGGACCCTCCGACAATTAATAAAAATTGTGATGTGATATAATATAACGTCCGTCATCTCTTTCTTAGAAATAAATTGGCGGAGAAAAAATTTCAGTGAATTCCTTCGTAACCGCAATCTTATTCCAATATCTTACCTGCCCTTTAATAGAGAATCATTCAAGAGCCTTGAGAAAATAAATATCTATTCTAAAGAAGATGTCAGGTGCACTCTCACCACGCCAATTTGTGCGGTAAAAAATAAATTCAATATAAAAGCTGCATTTCATCGGTGGAGGTGCGACGCGATGGAAATTCATTTATAGAAGGAAGCTCTTGACAGACAGACGTAATGGAATTAGAGCATGTCAGAGGATCCGAGTAGTTCGAATGGGAGAAATAAAAACTTAACACTGCTTAGTAAATTCCTTCTTCATGTTTTCTTATGAGAAGATCAGGGCGTGAATGTAAAACTTGTCGGTCTCATAAAGATTGAAAAATAATTTCTTCAAAAAATCGTAATCCGGTCTTGACTATGTTTAATTTTGTATGTTATTTAATATTTACGGTTTTTTAAAAGCATTATTTAAAAAAACAGATAATTAGACGAAAACAGTCCTTTAAACTTGATTTGTTCCTGTTTCGACCCACCGAGTTTCGTCCCACATTTTTAAAAAGGGTTTATAAATGATGTTATAGGAGGACATAAATGCTTCTATTTTTAGCCGCTTTTGCAATGCCATTCTATTTTATACATAAGATAAGATTTAACCAATCAAGGTAAAGATGTCAGTGTAGTTCAGATTTAAGCTTCCACGAGGATGACCTACAGGTCGCCTGATGCGCCTAAGTGGTTACCGCCTTCTATAAATACTTGAAACACCTGAGTTGCCGTTGCCGACCTTGTAATTTGCAGGGAAAACAACGTTGATGGTAAAAAAGTTGTCTAATATATCAGTTTTAATAGTAATGTTATTTCACGCAGATCGGTTCTTACAGACTGTAAATACACCACAAAGTAGTAGTAACAACCCAGGACAGTTTTAATGGCGAAAACACTAACTCTCAAATGTAATCGGGATAAGTCTCAGTTTTATTTTTACTGCTCAATAAAAACTGCCACATTAGTAGATTTCGCCACTAGAGTTTCCGAATCACCCTCTAATCTCATTCCGGTGTATGTATCGGAAAAAATAGGGTTGTCATTTATTAATCCTTACTATCTTTGTGCGTATTTCGTTGGCAGTATTTAACCTGCCGTTAAACGCAAAGTACTGTCTATATCTAAATAAATCGTTCTGAAAAGAGTTTAAATTTTTTTTTTGCACTGGAAAACTGCTTCATATAATGTAGATATGTTTTCTTTATAAAAATATACCATCTCCATGCTTATGCAGCAGGACGTCTTTCGGCTAGGATCTGCCCCCCTGGCTTTGCATGATTGCAAACTCAGATGTAATGTAAGCATTGTTGTTTATATAACAAAGAGATTAGGGCGCAATTTCAACGTCACATAGCTATGTATGAGTAAGCTATGTATATATTAGTGTGTGGGATCAGGAGAGGGCCAACTAACGCGCTGTCTATATCAATTAGCCGAGGTTTTCCCAAGGGAATATAAGGGAAGAATTGGGACTCTCAAGAAGGGCTTGGAAACGATTTCAAGGGGTAGACAAAGAGCGCTTGTTGCTCTTTTATTGCAAGCGTCCATAGGCTATCGTAACCGTTTGTGGTTAGGCGGGCCACATACTTGTTTCTCCTCGTTATTCGTTCAATAAAGGTACAATCTTGTTAAGTTTGTTCTATAAATTTTTTCGCTTTGGAAAGGAAACTTTGCTTCGTCCAGATGGTGAAAATATACTCGTACTAGTACAGTATAGTGCATTTTATGTTAATTTTGTACAAGCAGGTAGAAATAAATGAAAAAAAAGGTTTACTATTGTTTGACAAAAAACGTATGACAAACGATCATTTGACAAACAACGTTTGAAAAACTAATCATTTGACAAACTTTCATTTCGCAAACATATTACTTTAAAAACAATCATTTGACAAAATACAGGTTTCGCAAATGTTTTACTTAGAAAATTATTAAAATGTTAAAATTTTATATAAAAAATTATCACATGACTAAATAATTCGTTTGCCAAATTGATGATTGTACAAAAAGCAAGAAGATAAATTATTAGTTTTTAAAAATTACTATTTTTTAACCAATACTTACCTGCGATCAAATTTTGAAAATACTAAATTGCATGGTTGCAATTTTCATCTTGGACATTATTTATAGGCAAGTGATAATTTTGTATTACGACTAATACTAATTCCATAGAAACTTAAGTCTTTAAAAAAATACACACTGCCTGAATTAAGGAAAATAAGTAGAATTCGGTTCTGGCATTCGGCTGGCCTGAATTAAGGAAAATAAGTAGAATTCGTTGTGGTCGCAGTTCTAACCTAACCTAACCAGCCATTTTTTCAGTTGACCCTACACATATATAATATGATTCCGTGCTTAAAGTAAAATATTCGACATAACGTGTACTTAATTTATATGTTATTTTTATATAGCAATGCATTTTGTCAAATGTTTTTATGCCTTACGTTGTTTTTCCAAGTAACATGTTTAAAAAATAATCAATTTGTAAATTAATGTTTTTGCATAATAAGTTTTTTCTTTTAAATATATTGTCTAATGCGTAGTTTATCAAACAAAAGTTTGTAAAATAATAAATTTATCAAGTATAATTTTGTCAAACGTTGTTTTTCAAATGAAAATTTGTCATTAGTTTTTTGTCATATGAACGGACACCGAAAAAAAAAGTAAAACGACATCATCATCTGAGTGGCAGCCCTGGAACCAGTATCAAACTTCATTTTCTCAAAACGACAAAGAACGCTCGCGGTGTTTCGCTTTTCGATCTAATTTTCGTCTCATCCATTTTGTTTTTTTTTTCGTATTTATTATCTTTTCAATTTACTTTCTTCTCATTGCCCGGGGACATTAATATGATATGTGAAAATAAACTCCTGTTAAAGACAGACATGTTTGTGGTATCGATAACTAGATCTTCCAGAAAAAGTTGTAGGATTTCTTTTGAACAAAAACTTACCTTTTAATTACACTGTTTTTCAGTTGTTCGTCGAAAATATTTAAAAATTAATTTCCAATTATTTATTTCGATATTCGTTTACAGTTTGTTGGTTCTTTAGGAATTTTAGTTATTATATTACTTACTTTTTCAGGTCATTTTTTCTTCATTGTATAATAGATTAAATTATAATTTCTCAAAAACTAATTTCAGTCCTCATTACTTTCAAAAATATTCTAGTTAGTGATAGAACTTTCTCGATTCCACTCGACGCTCGATTAGCAAGCTACCACCCTCAGGTGAAACCTGCCGCCATAATAGCTATGACTGTATCCTGGTTATGTTTTCCCACGGTTGCCAACTTAGGGGTTTTCCCCCCAGATTTAGGGGGTAAATAAGTGAGATGGGATTTTTTTAGGGGTGTTATATTTTTAGGGGTATTTTTAGGGATTTTTATAATTTTACATATATTTTTTTTTATTTCAAATTCAGCAAAATAAAGGTGAGTATAGTCTCCATAGCCTTGGAATTTTTGTTTTTTTTTACGAGGAGATTTTTGTTTACGAGGCACTTGTCAGTTGACGGGATTATAGAAGAGTAAAAACAAATTATATTACTGCACATTTTTTATTAATTAATTGTAATTATTTTTATTAAATATTTTTGGGGGGATTTTCAAGCAATTGAGGCGATTTTAGGGGGTTTTGACTTAGGTTTAGGGATAAATATTTTTTAGAGTTGGCAACCCTGTGTTTTCCCAGTACCCTTAAATCAGAAGAGCCAACAGTATTGCAGCGCATTGAGGGATGCTTCAGTGTCTCTCAATGGTATTTCGTTCGCTGCAGTGGCCGCTTTCTTTTAGGTGGGCCGCGTTCCTCATCATTTTTTCGCGTGGGATGCGTTACGCACTGTAGCCCCGTCCTGGGGGCCAGACAGGGTCGTGTGTGGGGCTCCCAGCGCCTATGGAAGGACGCTGCTCCTGGACTAGGTTTTTATGACGGTCCAGGAGTTTAATCAATCAATCAATATGTTTTCAATCAAGTTGTTTGCAAGAAAAAATATTTTTTTTTGTACACCCTGATTTCAAAAGTCAGAAGATGGCGTCTATGGCGCAAAATTCAATCTTCCTGTTTTAAAGCCTGCTTCGAGCGGCGATCTCTGCAAACTTTCAATTTGATTACGTTTTTTGATTTGTTGTTGTTTTAATGTTTGCCAGTCTGTGTTGGTTTAGGCCCGCCGTGTTTTTGTGGAATAAACGACTTGACGATTTTTATTTTCGTATTTCTGTTTGAGTGGAGGGTTAAGTAAAGCAAAGTTTATTATTTCATTTTAAGGATTAATTGAGTATTTATTTTTAATTAATGCAGTTTTATTAAAAGATGTTGTTTTTTCTGTTTTTGATTGTTGTTGGAATAAATTTTCTTTAGTGGGTATATTTGTCGCTTTATTCATGTCATTAAAACATAGGCTATTTCGTTAATTTTAATTATTTCATTTCATTTATGCTTTTAATCTTTCAAGCCCCGGATCACCAGACACAATAGAAAATCTATTGTTACGCGGCACCCGAGTGCCGGTTCGGGATTGAGTGGTTAAGTAAAAATAGCTGCTCCAGTACCGCTTATGGTATGTTCCGTATTTATTTAAGATTTTAATGACAGTGCGTGATGTTATTAAGATAAAATCAAAACGGGTACATAATGCATGCATAATAATTGCTTGTACCATTCAGATCTGGTTACTGTGACCTTCGTGTGTTAATGGACAATCACTTTATTAGAAATATTGGATATTGATATTGCTATGACAATTAAACGTAACCTACAATAGAGTCTTTGTTGTAAGTTTTTGCCGGTTCTTCTCGACAGATAACAACTTCGAATCCGATGGTAGAGTCACTGTAACATTGATCATTCTCATAAGCATATTTGAGCTTTTACGATTATACGGAATTGTCCTTATACCTACAACTGTGCCTGTAGTAGAGAGTCAGGTACGGAACCTACGATATGCTTAGTGGCTTTTACGGTACATTGAATGAAGGCAGAGCTATTAATTATACAGTTCGACTCCGAACAAGTCTTACAAGACCCAAGACAGGAATCGAACCCACGACCTCCGCGTTTAAAACCAAGTTACAAGAGTGCTGTCCAACAGACGTTGAAAGAATTTAATTTTAACACTGCTATCACTCATTCTGCAATATTTTACAAAATAAATTTCGCTGACAAGAAAATTGTCTCATAAAACGAAGTGTCCACTTTAAGTATCAGCTTGCTAAAGCTTAAAAATCCTTAGCAGGCGTTCACAACCGGAACCCGAGTCGACTTATCGATCACTATACCGCTACCCGGAAGGCTTCATTTGCAAGTTTCGCAAGGAACCGGTTAATTGTCATATCGGTATAATCGATATTGCAAAACAAGTAGGCATCGGGCACCCAGCGTGTGCGCACGCGAGTCGTGTTTTGTTTGGTTTGTTGTACTCGTAAATATTGGATATTCAGTGTAATTGATCCAGTGAAAGATCAGTGACAATCTTGGTAATCTATAGCCTATAGATGTTGGAGTTAAAAAAGCATGGCTTCAGTCATGTATTAGAAAGTTGGAATATCATATTTATTGGAACGGAATGCTCAGCTTTCAAAGTTGTAAATTTTTAATGGGTTTATATGTATTTTAAAATAATGATTGCATTAATAATGTTTTTCCACTATTTTTATCTTTAAAAATATTTTATTTTTTCGCGACACAAATCAAAATCTGTGTTATACCTTCAAATCGTGGTGGCTTCCACTATTTCCATGTTTTTTTTTCTTTCTTTAAAACAGTAAGATCCAAATCTTCACGCTTTCTTATTCAATATAAATAAAAAAAGTTCATTGTTTTCAATATTCCTGTTGAACATATTCAATATTGCATTCCCGCCCGCAAAATCGCGTGTGAAGTGACGTCAGAGCGACGCTGATCGATCGAGCCGTCTTGTTTGCGGATCCACCGATGTGTGACTACACTGCTGTTTATTTAAACAGTTGAGCTTAAATCTTTTAAATGTTTGTGAATAAAAGTGCATTGGGATGTTGTTATATCGTTTCTATGGAAACCATATTGTGAGGAAATTAGTGAGAAAAGTGCGTTTGCGGATGGTTTGCGGAAGAAATCTGATAGTTTACAATGCTTCATTGATGAAGCTTTTAAAGTGAAAGCTGGACTGAAGTATTATCTTTAACTAGGTGAGTAAACATTCGTTAGTAGGGACTAGGGACCGTGATCTTTCGGGTTCAATTTCCAGGATCCAGTATTTTTTTGGATTTTTTCGAATTTGTTTGTGTTGTCAATTAATAACAGCTCTGGCTGTGTTCCGTCAATATAAATGTGGGATCCAGTACACCTAAAATTAAATGCTCGAAGGTTAGGTGAGCCTTCAGTGTGGCAACTCATTAAGCGACTGAGTTTTAAAATCCCTCAGTGGAATAGGCCGCAGTGGCCGCTTACATCAGTTGGGATGCGTGCGTGCCTGTCTGCCAACTGATGTATTATAAACAAAATATCAGATGGTACGGTCAACAGCACATCACGGTTAACACTTGCAGTTCGATAATAGCACTTATGCCCCCGACATAAGAGTGTTACAAATTCCAAAGAGTTACGTCTGACGTGCTTTTGACTGTACCTCGGTTTGTACGTGCTTGAACTAACCGTAAAATGCGTCAATTTGTTTGCGGTCGCTGTTTCACTGTAAATTGTTTGTCGCTCGTTTATTTTTGACTCTTCATTAGTTGTGTCGCGCCAATGGATGTGGTCACAGAAAACAACCGAATTTTACCTTCCAATTGAATGAATTATTTAATACTTCACAATGTTTGGTATTAAAACTGTTTTGTAATATTTAAGAGAGAACGAATAATTCATTATTTGGAACCGATGAACAATTATATTTAATGGTAGCATTTCAACCGGAGGTTTTTATTTATTTATTTCATAATGCCATTTAGTATGATAATTGGAAGGCTATAAAGTTCGAGCATAACGTTAACAAGAATTAAATTAGCAGTGATTAAATAAACACGAATTTGACAATGCTTATAAATGTTAAGCTTTATTTAGTGCGTTTTTAGTGTATAAAGAAACTCCTTTATTTTTGTGGCTAGAGAGTTTTAATCTCGGAAAAATAACATTCCTTCGGGATAACGTCGTAGTCCATGCTTGCGAAGCCGTCAGCCGGACTAAGAACTCATCAAATAATAGGTAACACCACAAGTATTGATTTAATCCAATAGGGGATAATAAAACCCAAAACTCTCAGATCTATAAGGCTATAGTTTCCGGTTGAAAATAATATTACTGCAATACAAACATTCAATATCTCGGCAGCCATGGTTCAGTCTGCAATCATGTCGTGTAAATACGGTCCCGACAGAGGGCTCAAAGCGATCGCTGTGTTGTAATGTACAATGTACTCGTATTGCTTGTCGTTTTCTCACGATGTACATTATGTTACATCCATTTAAACTGGCTGTATTCTGAGGAAATTGGTAAAGCTGTGGACTTAATCTTAGGAAATATAGGCTACTTTTTACTCGACTTCAAATAAGTAGGAGGTTACCAATTTGATTGAATGTTTTTTTTTAATGCGTTTTCAACATTATACAAATCAAGAAATTAAACTAAAATTAAAAAAAAAAAACTTTCAACAACAAAAGGTAAAAAATAATTACGGCTTTTTTGTTATTATTGTATACGTGATGTTATTTTTGGAGTCGATGTCGGTCAAAATAAAAATATAAAACTATTCCTGTAGGTAAAGGTTTACCAATTAATCGTTAGCTCTGGCTTTTGCGTGCATTATTTTGTTTGGAGTCTTTATTTTTGTCGGATTATTGCGGAGATCCCATTGACATAGTAAAAATGTCACATTCTTATCGTCTAGAAGGCCCGTATAAATATAAATGTCGCTCTGATGCATAGCGGTCGTAAGGTGCAACTTCGACTGCATTTAACGAGCACGTCATTCGTTTGATGTTCCCATTCGCTAGACATGATAACTGCATCCACCCTGTACTGTTATGAACGAACTGGATGGCTCTTTTATGTTTTATTGTTTCAAATGTTGGTTTTAATCGAATGAGAGGTAAATGTTCAGATGAAGTGGTATAAATGTAGCTGCAATTTTGAGATGAACTGTGACGTGAATGTGTTGAATTATTTGATATTAAAATTTTATTGTACTATTATGCAGCTACACCTCCATGGTCTAAAGGTTAGACGGGCCATGTCCTTAGGGTTCTAAGTCCACTCCGGGTCAAGCAAATTCTTATCGGACTTTTTTAAATACAGCTCGGGGTTGTTATTAATAATCCACATTTGGCAAGCGTGGTGATTAAGTCAGTACCCATTATTTCAACGATTACTTTGTAATGAAAGAGAACTTAGACCTTTCATTTTATTAAACACAGCATTATTCAAACAGATAGGTATTTCTTTTTTCTCCAAGCGTTTTGTTTGTCCTGATTTGATCAGAGCATTCTTGCATCTAGATCCAGGATTTGGATCCACATATTATTATTCACGTTTGTCTATTTCAGTTTTATAGATACCAAATATCGATGAAAGCTTAAAACAAACCGTATCCTAAACCAAATAAACCTCTATTCCCCAGCATATTTATCTGCTAGTGAATATTTGATAGACCTGTTTTATTCAAAGTAGATCTCTTGATATTCTTGTAATGGAGAAACGAGACGTGCGAATGTTAGTTTCTTGAAGCTCGTATCACTCCGAGCGACAGGATGACAGGGAGGCCTCTTGTAACATGCCTACTTTAGAGATCTACAAACCGAATTTCAAACAGATTACTTAAGTAAGGCGGTTTGAACTGAAGGAATATTGTCTACCTATGATCTTATTTGTATGAATAACATAAATCTCCTAAAAATATTTACGCAGCGTCGAATAGCCCCAAAAAACATAGCTTGTGCTATGGGTGCCGTACTATGGATAAACGTTATTTGTTTACAATGTTTTTGTGAATACATTTTTATTACATATAAATTATACAAAAATACCTAGACCTGTACAAACAGCTACGTGGGGATGGAGATGTAGTAAATGAAGATCGAACTCAGAACTGAAGATCTCTTTTTTTAGGCCTCACAGTTTATAGCAGATAAGTTTTGACGCAATATGAAATAATACAACTCAACTTTTTCAGAGTAGACTCAACCAGCAAGTTTTAATTTGCTTTACAAATAAAAATGTTGTAGTATCCATGCGTTTTAGATCGCAACAAAATATGTTTAATATTTTTCTCTGTGCAAAACATAATATGCTATATTGTTTGCGTGAATTGAGGTACGTTTCCAATGAGAAAACCTTTGCTGAATTATTTACATATCAAATAAAAAAAAACGACAGTAGATCCAATGACATGCCTTCCGTACCGTTTCAATTCGCCTAGAAACACATGAAAGATGAAAAGGATTTTCATAATGGAATTGAGCTCAATAATCAATTTCTGGTTGTCGAAGGCGGATGGCGGAAGTGACGTAAATTGTCCTCTCCCGATTCTCGCCACAACTTCCGGTCCTCTAGTTTCCGTAGCCAGTGCAATCCAGAGTCGAATGATCTCCCTATTCGAAGAAATCATATGTAGGATAGGAATCAATATCTATAGTCGTGGAAGAGCGGTTCATATCAACATCAATAGCCGTGGAAGAGCGACTACATTTATACATTTGAAAGCCTCGATTTTGATCATACGCTTTATTCCCGTTGTCCCCGAATGCCGTGTCCCCGTCCAACGGGGACAGCGTTACTTTAATTAAATATTTAAAAATACTTCCCGTTGTCCCCGTATTCTGTCCCCGTAAATATAGTTGAATAAAATAATAAAAATTATTGCCCGCTGTCCCCGTCTTTTCTTTTTTCAGTAGTATTACGAGTCGGCATCTTTTACCAAGCTAAGTAAGAAAGTTAAGGAATATTGTTAGATTAGTCTTGGCACCCGGTAGATTAATAAAAAGAAATTTTAACCTTGTTTTCAAATTTTTAATCTGAATTTTTCATAATGAATATGATCGCAATAGTGAATTATTGTGAATGCTAATGCTGTCAATTTTGCTTAAAAAATAGGTAAGTATACAATCTTAAATTAATTTAATTACATGTCCATTATTTTAATTGACACACTCAAAGTTAAGTTTTCTAGTAACTATGATAAACGGAGCGACCTTGAAAAAAAAAAGGATGCGTCGCTGTCGTGCGCGCCTATGCAGCTACGGAACAAAAGCGCAGTTATCATTGTTTTTGCAGAGCTCTCATTGGCTCATGCAAAATTCCACTCCAGAATTCGACAAAATTTTTGTTGATTAATATCTATTATGTTCAAATTGTGTTATTTTGGTAAGTTTAATAAAAGTTTGGTTTTTTATTTACCTTTAATTAATATTCTAATAAAAATTAACTAATTTTGTTATATGTCACTTCTTTTTCCCAAGTTAAAAACTAAGCTTAAAACAGGAATACAGATTTAGGGGACAGCGACTCGTGAAATTTTTACTTCCCGTTGTCCCCGTAAGCCGAATCTACGTTACGGGGACAACGGGAAAGAAATTTAATCACGTGCCGATGTCCCCGTGACGGGGACACGGCATTCGGGGACAACGGGAATAAACCGATCATACGTGGTCTTCGCTACCAATTGGTTACCATGGAATGTCGCTAAACAATTTGTGTATGCGATACTAATGTTTTACAAATGGCTATAGTCGAGTCATTTTAATAGGTCACATTTGACTGTAACTTACGCTAAAGGCAGTTGTCTTTGATGATGACTCTATTATAGGACTACGTGTGGTAGACACTGTAGACACTTTGTGTCTTGTGGCGGATGCTTGCCATCATTAATATATCAACATTCGCTGTGACAAATCAGTCTTTCCTGCGCAGACGTAGAACATTATTGTGTGCAGTTATACGCAATCTTACAATGGTGTGTTGCGTCAGCAACTGGCACTTTTGTAGCGTCTAATAGTATATAAAAATAATGTTGACATTTGATCAATAAGCTTGTATTTTCTCTGACGTATCCTCTTTTATCCTTTACAGTCCATGCAAACGAAAAGATATAGGCAAAATGTTGACTGTTTCAACTATTCGAAAAAGATTGGAGCTTCGTCTCCAGTAATCCCTTTTTCGGCGTGGGAGTTTTTGTATGACTAGGAGCATGTGCTGCTACAGTTAAGATGAAATAACAGTGATGCTAACCATCAGGTGACTCATTTGCTCGTTTCCCTTCCTCTCACATAAAACAAAAATTTCTGCGTTTGGTCGCAATAGTACCGTACTTTTTTTATCTGTTAAATTGAAAAGGAGCTTCAACTGATCCGGGAGTGGGTGACTAACAACCCCCTCAGGTGTAATCTGCTGCCAAGACAGCTTTACCTGCTAGTCAGGGTAGTTCATAGTGTGAAAGCACATATTTTGGGAGATGCCTCCTCTTAAGGTGAACTTTATGTTTTTATGGGAATAAAATGTCTTTGAACCTAAAGCATTCTTGAATGTCAACCTCTGCCAACCTAAACGACATAAAACTAGATAAATAAGATCTGTGCCACAACATTTAATTTTATTGCCTCTTATTTCATATCGAATACGAAAAAGCAAATTATAATTCTGCCATTACTCATCCAATACTTTTAATTTAAAGATTCTTTTTGCTCTGCGTTGAGAGTTGTGACATCAACCAACCTACATCTTACATTACTGCCTACCGCCATTAGTAAACATGCATCACTGGTACATACATACAGTGTGGCCGAGTCCAGTTTGGTGTGAAATCCGCTCTGCATCTGGGGGTGCGAGATAACTCTACGTCTATTTTTCGTTGACCATTGCGGCTCAGCTTCAAATAAACCTGCCATTTGACGGCAGTGACTCGCATAGAAAATCCTCCCTAGACAATAACATGACATTCAAGACGGATCACCGTTGCACGCTGTGCTAATGTTTGTGTTTTATTTCGTATTAGAAACATGTAAAAATTAGTACCTATTACGTTTGTATTTATACTATCCTTTCCCATTTTATCTGCAAGAGGCTTTGTCTATGGTAAAATAGTCAAAATTACTTCTATATGCTTTATTTATATATTATTTAATGACATTACGAGTTTATATTGACTGATTAACTTGTAAGATGTAAAAATTCACAAGTGTTCCGAGTCTGATGATTTTCTATGTATCTTGTATCTTAATTTTGCGGTACGCATTTTGACGCAATAAATTTGATCTCGTATTTGATCGAAAAGCAGTGAAGCTAATGGTGTAAGTCACTTCATTAGCGCGGCAAGTTTGCATCGCGGAACTGTGTCACCGGTCCTTGTTTGCTGCGATTTACATGCTGCGATTTCAGTCGTATTGTATCCTTCGAGACCTCCGTTCGAAGCGCGAACGAAAGTGTTTAGGTTGCCTCACAGATCATGATCTGTGGGTTGCCTTTATTATTTATACCCTAAAAATTGCATAAACATGTAATATTTCAATATGCAGTAGCATCATCTAAGTTTTGCCGTGAGCTAGTTTACCAACTGAATAATCTTGTTTGGGTTTGGTCAAAGATCACACCACAGAATATATAATAGTACTAACATAGTATTTTAAAGCATAGCAGATGAGGCGCCTTTTTGGCACGTATGTTTTTTGTGTGCCAAATTAAAGTTTTTCTTTCTACTCTTTCGTATTATATGAGTATTATTGCTTATACTAAATCAGTTGGCAGATAGGAACGTTTTTTTTTTCATGTATGTGATAAAACATGATCTGTTGGTGTAAACGGGGTATGCTCTCTAATCGCGTTAGTCGCAGAGGCGCGGCAAACTCCTAGTCCCGCGGTAATTTGCTCGCTAGCCTTATTAAATTCATAGTGCGGGTGCGTCCTACGTGCACCCTGCAGCTTCCGAGTGACTTGGGAATACTCTCCTGAAGCCGTAATTTAACATCTAGTATTCTTATATGGTTTAACTTATATCACAGTAGTTTAATTGTAAATAAATGTAATGGATTTTTTTATTGTAAAAATATATTTGTTTTTTGGGTGGCCCCTTGAGTCCTTTAGACCATCGACCACAACTTCAGGCCGAAATATCACAATATCGCTAATTTTATTCTTTTTCTTTTTCAGGTACGTATTTTCAAATAATGGAGTATTTAAAGATCGGTATGTATGATTGATTTCTGAGAAAGAGAATCTAAGGAACAGACAAGCCGAAACTTTTTCTACTTGGTTCTTCCTGAAATTACCAACCTGTTATTTATACTTCTTATCAACATCTAGGTATCTTTATTCCCTAGGTGTTTCTTATTAGCTTGCCTTAGTTCTTGAAGCGACTCATTAATCAAAAAGTTACCCCGCTAGAACTTCCAAAAGGGTTTGTTATATTTTGTAATTTTCCCTGTTTCATAACAGCAGTGAACCTTTTATCTAAGTTCGGCGCAATGTTGGCGTTATAATGAAGATAAGTTTATTTACTTCCTCTAAGAACACTGAACTGAAAGAGTATTTGTTACAATAAAAGACTATATGAATATTAATTATATTTCGTTCAAAAATATTCAGATAGCCTTTCATATTTGTCTGTATATCTGTAATCTGTATCAATAAAGAGCCTATCAATATATAAAATGTCACTTGTATTTGTACGCCGGATTATACAATTATTTTTAAAAAATCTTAAAGTAATATACCTGGTTAATTATGTGTCAATAGTTTATACTGGTATAATATGTTATTAAAAAACTTGTAGTGGTATCAGGCGGGGATCGAAACCGAGACATTACAGACCCACACTTCCACTGTGGCCATTTCAAGCCCTATGTAGAGACTCGCACAATTTTTTATTGCACTGTGTAACAAGACGGGCAATCGTACACCCGATGGTAAGCGCCACGTCTGCCCTTAGACAGTTCAGTGCCAAACAGTAACTAAGCAGTTACTGTCTGGCAACTGCCTTGCGCCCGCTACATCGAGACGACAGTCAATATTAGGTCTCATCACAGAATAATTTTGCCTTGTTCTGTGGGTCTCATATACCTAGATTCACACAATTGCCCCTCACTAGCTGGTATCGCCGCTTGGATGCAACGCGCGGTGGAATCTTATTACAACCTCAAGAAGAACATTCGAGAACTTAATTGATATCAGAAACTTTATGTGTAGCAGACAGTCTCGTGACGGCTCCAAATTTTCAACTACATGCAAATTTATATCTCCCCATCACCCGGTTTTATTGCGCCGCTTTACGAGAGTCGCAGTGAGACGTGACACGCAACTAATGTGTGGCTGTCATATAAAAAAGTAATTAAATCTTTTGAGAATCACGACAGGTGTGGCGGATTTGGTGACCCCCATTAGCATCGGTAGACGTGTCGAATAATAAACGCGACACTAATACTGATGTGATGAAAATACAGTTTTTATTATGCTGTCGAAAAACTATGGAAACTGCGTACCGTGGCCGCCTCTATCGTATAAAGTTTGGGTCCCAAAAAGATGACAGCTAATTTAATCTTCAGTTACCCCGTAGGTATTCTGTAAATCCCCCCCCCCGTTCAAATATGGTCTTAATTTTCTTGCTTTATGCAAGAAAAGTTCTCCAATCGGTACAAAACAGAGAGTTTATAAATTAAGATGTAATTATTTTTATAATTAAAATTAAAAGAGTATTTATTGCAATGTATGGTTGGTTAACCATTCGTTAATAACGTTCTTGCTCTAAAATTCTCCAAACGTAAAAGCTAATATTTTTTTAACGTTTTATCTGTGGCCGTTTTCAGCCAGTCTTCGCTTGTCTCTCTCTCAATCCAAGCTATTCGTCGCCTGCGTCCACAATTAAGTCTGGCCACATATCTTCCTAGCCGTTTCTCGCTGCTAGCGATTTGCTCGAACTAAGATACATGGCGCGCTTTATATATCCTTTTACGAGTATACATTGAATCCACTTTAGTGTTGTCAGGGCGTGGAAAAGTTATTTACTTGAACGAAAAAAGAGAGTTTGCTAGTAAATCGGGTATACTGTATGCAATTTAAGTATTTTCTTTGGCTTCAAAAATATTTTAAAAGAAAAAGAAGGACGTTCTTATTTTAAAAGAATACGACAAACTCGATTTGGTTTTAAAGGCTGCACAGGGCATTGACATTAAAAATATTCCAGCCAGTTCTCCCTTGACTCTGTACTAATTTAAGGTATACTATTGCCTAAAATATAGGCTACCATGTGTGAATATGCCTACGCTAGTGGTACGTGTAAGTCCTCAATGTCACTTTTAATGGTAATTAACATAATGATAAACTTGAATGATTACAAGTGCCACCTATAAATTCAGGCAAATATGAGAAATGTTTCAATGAAAATGAGAAACGGTGTACGTTAGTTAGAAGATTAGCTTGCTGCTAAGGATTTCCCCTAATACACGGTGGCGGTTTATAAACCCTAAAGAGTATTCGGCAAAGTAGAGAGTTTTAAAGAATTGCAATCAATTCTTTATTATTTAAATTGTAACCCGTTGTAACCCTCATCGCTTCAGTTATTAATATTTACTTAAACAACCAATAAACTCCTTTTAATACACCTTCGGCTTTACGACCGCATTTAATGTAATATTTTTATGGTAGAAAATTTATCGTCTATCTGGCAACCCCGAGTGTTGTCGTCTACATTTTATTCCTGGCGCGGACGGTTCCGGGAAGACGGATGTACTCCCGTGTTATTTACTGGTCTCCGATAAAAATCTTTATAGGAACGTAACGGGGCAGGACGTGATACTGGGTCCTTCGCGAAATACTCCCTTTTCACGGCGATTGGAGTTGTGTAGATAAAAAAAGTAGGTATTACAATTCTCTGTGGTTGGGATCAACTTTTTATAGTTCTGTGACTCAAAAGAAAGAATGGAACTTTTACACGAGTGAGTGGTTTGGTTTGCCTTTTCTCTTTCACAAAACCTTCGACACACTCTCTTGCACTGTTTTTAAATTGCTTTGGCATGATTAGTATAAATATAATAATAACACTAAAACGAGCAGTGCACTTCGCACTGTCAATCTGACAAACACAGATTGACAATTTTGAAAAACAATAGTACCAAAACAACGGAAGGACAAAAAAAAACTAATACGGCCATTTATTTCACATATTTTTATGATCGCAAGGTAGTGAATAGCCATTTTAAGTATCAATGTTTGCTTAGAAGTGAACGCTTACAATAAAGTTTTTTTTTTAATAATAATGTACGCTTATATTTTAATCGTAAAAAGTAATATGGACAAAAAGATTGTTTTATACGGAACCCCAAAGTTATCAGTCCGATTCGCACTTGACCGGTTTTACTCGCCTGTTAGTAGCTTTAATAAAAAAATCGGTGCTAGATGCGTACGTTCGTAAAGAAGCCCTCTATGAAGCAAGCAAGACTAGGCGGATAAAAAACTGTCTTGGTCGCGTCTTGTCTTGTCAGTCCATACAATTTGTTATTGTCTGGTTTGTCTTTTCTAATACACGAGCAAATAGGCTGTTAACATCTACTTTATAGTGATAGACATAAAACACACCTGATTCTATATTCGCATAATTATAATATTTAGCGGCAGCGCAGACGACAGACTATCCGTGACAGACTTTTTAGTCTGCGGAAATAGAACGAATGCAACTGTATGGAGTAACGCAGACGACGCGCAAAAAAGTCCGGCGCGCACAAAATCCGTGTGATTCCGGCAGACCGCGCCACGCCGCGCCACACCGCTCCGCACAAAAAGTGTGCGAAAAAAATGGAACGTTTGCTTCAACACGGGCTAACGCAGACGGCGCACATTGGCGTACATTTTAGTCTGCAATCTAGTGATGGGACGTAACGTACGTATGCGATCTATTATGGCGCCAGACATCGATGTAACGATGCTAATTAATGAAATACAAAATAGACCAATAATTTATGATACTTCTATGGCAGAATATCTTAATAGATATTAATACATATATTATGTAAAATCATTAAAACTTGTTTCTTGGTAATATTCTGTATAAGAAAATTTTTGTAAACAAATTGTAACTAGTGATTGCTCTGTGTAATTGCTAATATTATTATTATTATTATTTATTTATTTTTTGTTGCCGGATAATTTGTTTTATTATAAATTTTAATGTTCTCATGTAAGTGTTTATGTAATTTCTTTTTGAGAATAAAGTTTCTTTAACCGAAATACTAATTTGACGAGCCATTAGGTGTAATGGTTGAGAAGTCGGCTATTACACCACAGGTCGCGGGCTCGATCCCCGCACGGTACAAACATTTGTGTGCATGAACATGTCTGTTTGTATCGGTCTGGGTGTTTCTATGTATATTATGTATGTATTTACAAAAAAAAGTATATAAGTAATGTTTATCCGTTGTCTGGCACCCATAGCACAAGCTAATGCTTAGTTTGGGGCTAGATGGCGCTGTGTGAATAATGTCCAGAGATATTTATTATTAACTTCCTCATTGTTGTGTCTGAATGAGTCAAAGCAGGTCTTAAAATAAATAGCAACTCATCATATTATGTATTAACAGACATTTTATAAAACTTAAAAAAAACCCTAATCTCTGCACGATTTTCATAGCGTTTAAGTACGTCCCTACAGTTCGGCCGACAAAATGATCGAAGATGTGCGTCGTGTGCGTTGAGTCTGTGAAAAATCCGCGACAGACTTTTTGTGCGTTGAGTCTGTGAAAAATCCGCGGCAGACTCTTTCGCACAAAAAGTGTGCCGTCTGCGCTGCCCCTTAGTTTTACAAACAGCTCTGTGTTAGCACCAAAGCGCGGTAAATCAATCTGTCATCTCTCCGGCCAGTGCGGGGCACCGTACGCGGTGACCATAGTGATGTGTTAATCGAGTGAACCAATTATTCGCATAACAATAGTCACACAACTTTTTCTTAGGTCAAACACCGACTCTCTATAAAAATAAAAATCAATGAATTCCCGAAATGTATATGTTGATCAAGTTATGCGCAACTTCAGAACTTCCAAATCAGATATTTTTTTCCTTACTGTGTCCGTCACTGCCAGGACAAGTTTTGTAAACAATAATTTTGATCCGTGCAAAGTCGGGTCATATACCTACTGTATACAAACCAATAAGTGTAGCTCAACGTGTAGGTTTCTATAATATTCGGCCATTCGTTTCAAGTGTACTAGCAATCACACTTGTGTTATAGACATCAGAAACTACGAAGATCCCTTTTAAAATACTACTAATCGTCCGAACAGAGACGTAATAAATTAATTAATATGTTCATTACAAGGACGTGCAAAAAACGCTATCCAGTTAAAAAAAAAGAAAACAAAGCCTCTTCAAACTTTGGTGTCTAAAATCTAAATATAATAAATATCTCTCAATCTTTCTTGACGAAGTTAGAAACGTCTGTATTTCGTACTTATTATAACTCTTTTGAAAATTTCATCGCTCGCAAGAGTTAAAACATCTATTTAACTTTAGGCACTTTAATCGTCCTGCGTACCTTTAGCAACATATATCGACAAATTCGTACCGTAAATTTTACAAACTTTGCCGTGATTTACGGGAAAAGTTCGCAGTTTAAAGTTTACACCAAAATTAATACGTCGGCTTTGAAACGGTAAGATAATTCGGTTTATTTTCATTGAATGACTACTTTATAGTGTAGGCTGTATATTTTAAGTATTAAGGTTATAAATAAATTATATTAATATGTATGTTATACTACGAGTATACTTGGCAGCTTACTATTAGGTGGGCTGCGTGTCTGTCTGCCAACTGATCTATACTAACATTTGTTTGTTTGTTTGTATTGAATAGGCTTCAAAACTACTGAACCGATTTGGAAAATTCTTTCACTGTTGGAAAGCTTCACAATCTCTGAGTGACTTTTGATCCAAGAAATATGGGGAGAAGGGGGGATAATTGACAAAAGAAATGACGCGCGGGTGAAACCGCGGAGAGGCGACCGCTGAATAGTATAAAAAAGAAGTGGAATGGTTTCAAACATGCTTTTGTTCTTTGGTAAAAATTGCGGTGCACAACTATGAATTTTTCTTGTACTTACTTACTCGTACTTGCTCAGAGGGGATAAGAAAATCATTTTAAGGAAACCAGCACAGTCAGATTACTATGATCCGATTGGCCGGGTTCCTCTCTTAAGGATTACGTAGGTCAGAGGCAGTCACTCCAATGAAATAACTGGATTAGTTAAATCCTGAATCGTAGTGCATTCGTACCCAGAGTAAAACTGCACAAAGCGCTTTGAGAAATACGAGTAAGTTGGCCAACTAATAAAAAGTTTGACTAGATTCTGGACCTGATATTTAAATAATATAAAGGGTGTCTCAGCGCGGATTTTAAACTTTAAACACGAATTCCTCGGGATCCCGCGGGGCTAGCGGGAGGGGAGTGGTAGCGTTGGGTAGATGATGAGTGCGGATTTTTTAATCGCCATGTTGCAGTGGTCTGGCGCGCTCCGCGCGTACGCAGTAGAGGCGTACTTTTGCAACGAGTTTTCGTTGTTTTCCTCTGAAAAAATCTCGAACATCTTCGGACAGTAAATTTTTCGCTTGTTGTAGTCTTCTAGTTTGATTTTTTGGACTATTTGGATCTTGTAAGGATGTAATTTTAAGTCTAAGGCCAAAATTCGTTGAACACTTGAACGGTAAAGGCTCAAAGAAGCAGCGTGTTTTGCGTTGTGCTTTACCCAACGAAAACTCGTTGCAAAAGTACGCCTCTACTGCGTACGCGCGGAGCGCGCCAGACCACTGCAACATGGCGACTAAAAAATCCGCACTCATCATCTACCCAACGCTACCACTCCCCTCCCGCTAGCCCCGCGGGTTCCCGAGGAATTCGTGTTTAAAGTTTAAAATCCGCGCTGAGACACCCTTTATTAACATTATCTATACTTATAAACAGAAAGGTTTGTTTAATTGTTTGTATTGAATAGGCTCCGAAACTACTGAAACGATTTAAATAATTATTTCACTGTTGGAAAGCTACACTATCCCCGGGTAACATAGGGTACTTTCGAACCCGGAAATGTGGGGAGCACAGCGGGGGCAAACAATCAACCAGATTGCTTAGACATGATCCAATCGGTCTAGGTCTCTAATGATCGTGATGCGATTGAAAAGAGCAACTGTCGAGATTGAGATTCTTCCCGGATTCTTCTTGACAGAATTCTTCTTGGCGCCGTGTTTTAAGTTAAGACATAAAGCACAAAGCAGTCACTAGCATGTTCTACACTACGAATACCCCGTTTATTCCAGTTATTATAGACCCATTCACAGCTCATGCATGTATTCCGCCCCTACATCCGATAAGACGGCAATAAAGCCGTATAAAACAAGGTATTAGGACGAAAACATCGCTGTGTCCCATCTCGTTTAAAATTCCATCTCGAGTCGGTGAAGATATATTCAAATTTGCATACACGTGTACAAGTAAAACTTGGGTATTTGTCATCCGGTTCCGGTAAAACCGCAAAAGCGTCGCCATAATCTGGTTAACCGGTCCGGTGCCAGTTGAGTGACGTGGTGTCTGCGTGTGACGGCTCAGGATGGCCGAGGAATTTAAAAAAAAATATCACGCAGCCCTGGGAAAAGGGTGTTTACAATTTTATTGAAGAATGTTTTTTCATTTTCAATTTTAAACGGAGACTTAATGCGTTTTGTTACTTTAATTTTGATATAGTCGTAAATATTACAAGAATGTCAATTAAAGTCCATTCCTTAACTTCTTTTTTAAATATAAAAGTTTTTTTTTAATTGTGAAAAAATTTCATAATTTCTCTTAGACATTTTAAAACCTAACCTAAAACACACCATAAAAATTTTGCCCTAGCCTAAGCCCACTCAGTCAGAGTTACCTACGGACGCTTGTAACCAGATGCATCACTCGCCCTGTTTTATTGGCTGATTTCAAGTCTTTAAATATTTTCTTTGTTGCTCATCTACCTACCCTTTATAACGTATGTGAATAAAATAACGACTGCTCACTTTGTATTTTCAAATCCGCGAATTTATTCTGTCATATCACGTTAATCCGCTTGTGTATTCAAAGGAACGTATTCAAGTTTTGAAATACATATAAATATGTCCCGTCGGCCGTCCCGCAACCGCAGCGCGTGGTTGTAATCCGGTTATCCGGTTTCGTATGTGACGAAATTTATATCCGGACACGAGTAAGCCTCTACGCTTACGTTTTTGTTGATGTTTATTTGTTTATGTTGAATTTACACTATGAATTCTTCATACTTATTTTTTTAAATACTAAAATCCGTATTAAAGTTTTTTTTTATTGAATCCAACTAACAATGAGCTTCACTGAGTCACGCGCATACCTGCCCATAAAAACACTAAGGGCCAGTTTCGCCATCGACATAAGTTTTGAAATGATAAAAAAGTAAAAAACTCATCAGGAAGGCTGGTGATGTTGTGGACGTAGAATGCCGTCCGTTTTAGAGTCTTAGTGGATAAACTCCGCCCTTTTTAGGGCGTGGCAGTCTCACTCATCACTCTCCGCACGCTCCGGCTAAAAAAAATAAAAATAAAAATTGCCCTAATTCCTCGCGGTCAAACTAAGAGTGAGTTCATACTAGAACTAAAATGAAAAACAGTGTTCCACAGATAGGTAAATGAGCTTGGAAGTTCGCCGAAACAAATTAGCCTGGGGCATTCATTTGCTGCAATTTTGGCGAGGCATGCAAGGGTTTCGGGTAGTTGCATTTATTTTACCCTGTGATTTTCTTCTGATTCTCTGCAAAGGTAAAGTTTTATTTAAATTTTGCGTTACTTAGTCTGTTGGTTTAGCTTTGACGCGCGCGCGTTTTTTTTTAACTTAATTGGCTAACATGTAGGGGCACCCAAAGGCTTAACATATTTCGCCGATCTAAATATTTGTATAGTACTATAAATATTATCTTCAATTTTAAATCGATACATAAATCTATTTGTTAGCACTATTTTTATTGCGTTTTTAATTACACAATTTGTCAGTGATTTTAGTCGATGATTCCTACACCTATTATAATAAATGTACTCTCTTGCAATGTGGGTATACTATGATAATGCTCTAAGGCAATGGTCTAGTGATGTGTTTATTGAACTGTAATGTCGGGGTCTAGAGTTCGCGGTTCCCGGACCGGGCAAAAATTTTTCGGATATTTTGAACACAGCTCAGGAGCACGGATCAGCAGTTGGCAAGCATGCTGAAAAAGCCGTTGCCTATAAATTGTAATACTAACTTGATTTACTAATTTGATGTTTACTTCTATTTTATGCTCTTAAGTAACCCTAGAAATATTAAATTTTATTTCCAAATTGAAATTCCGCATTGATAACGGCGTCAAAGGGAATTATTTGCGGAATTACAGTTTGTTCTGGATGCGGGCGAGGAGTGCAGCGGAGGATTGATTTAATAAATCCAGATAAAATCCTTTTTCCGGGATCCGGGAAAGACCGGGAACACCGCCCGGTCAAAGTGCGACACGACCGCGCCGCGGACATAATTAAATATTTGTCGAGCGACGGATACGTGGAATGTTTGATAAATTATTTATTTATTTATTTAAGACTCATAGCACAAATCGATTACAAAAGGCGGACTTAATGCCTCATGGCATTCTCTCCCATTCAACTTCTAGGCCAAGCGGAAAGAAATAGTAATTATAATAACTATTTCTTTCCGCTTGGTACTTAAAGGATGGACTTGCTTTCGTCAGTCATCGAATCCCACCCAACGCAAGATGATCTATATTCCTTTCTAATACCAAAAACTGATACCAATGGTGTCCCGAATACACCGGGGTGTCATAGTCCTTATTTCAACCGCATAAAGACTATGACAGCGCGGTGTATTCGGGACCGGGGTCAAACGACGAATCCCCCTATTTCTTTATTGTAAAAATCCTGTTCCTATACGAATACCAAATTTTAAACATTTAGAAGAATTACCGAATCTATTTCCAACCGCAAGATATGTATGTATAATTAATAATATAATAAGTAGGCAAAATAAAGAATCTAATTGTACATTTATATCAGCATTCGCGCAATTGTTAGTCATCTCCTGAGGTACGAATTGACCTAGATTGTAATTTTTTTTATGTTAGTTGAAATAAAAAAAATGATCTTCACCCCTGCCAAACAATACACAAAATATATGATGGAAGCTACGACTCCTGGCTACTACTAAGTATGTATTTTATTAAATAGCTCGTTGTCTTTTAAACCTTTTTTTTTTATTTGCAGCGATAATTATGAGCTATTGAACCAAAATGTGTGTAATCAAATTTTTTTACCTAATTAAATAAGTTGATTTTAATTAAATTTTTCTATAACTTAGCAATGACATTTTAGCGTCATGCGAAGTCAAACATACCCAACTCACAATTCAATTTGGAATCTTCACCCTAAGACAATTTATAAGGAAAACCCAGCGAGATGAAATTTTTGGAACTAGTAAATCTCGAAAACTTTCTTATACCCAAGGGTTTGCGCGGACGAGTCGGTGAGTAGACTCGTTTTATTAATGCGATAACTTCACGACATTAGGGAGGCGTGGATTACAGTTGGATCAGAGTGCGATGCAACTAAAGATTATATTGCAGCTTATTAACTTCTGCATTCTTGCTGGTAGGTTTTCAGATATTGAACGCAATGAAAATTGGATACATATAAGGAGTACTAGACTGTACCTGTTTGCCTGAAACGACAAAAAATAAAGCTATCGACGAATAAGACTATCTTTATTGACCAATCTATCTATATCCGAAGACAGTAGAGTAAAGTAAACGGTCGCGTCGTTCTTAACCCTCCCATACTGGTAAATTGCATCGGGTTCATAAATCCTGCTACCGTGCCACTGAGCTCCATGATAATACGCTCACATTGAAATGGCAGCTATTTTTTCTGTCGAGTTGAAGCGCCCCCAATTGTGTACTGGAAACTAAAAAGACTTCAAATGGACAGCCATTGACAATGACAGCATTATCGAAGTTTATCTGCGAAAGTCAGCACTATTATTAGTTCCAAGTACACTAACTACTGCTCTTAGCGCCAATATGGCGATTTTCAAATCGGATCAAATATTTGGTACCAATCGCCTATCCAGTTGTCTATGGAGATCAGTGTACCGTGCTCATAATAGCCCGCCTGATGAAACTTACGGAAACTTCGCACTGTTTGTTTTGTTTTCACTTGCCTTGATCAGAGACTACGCAGAGATCTGATAATGTACTTTCATTTGATCCTGGCCAGTTCTATTTTAAAATATGTAAATGGCAAACATTTTCGTGTATCTTTTTTTTTAAGTTTATTTGCTCTCAGAACAATAACTATTGTTCTGAGTATTTGCTATTCGAAAAGTTTTCAAGGTCTAGCTAGATGATAAGTTATTTTGTGATAAACGAAAAGAGTTTTTGTTTAAATAAATTGACTTTGAATATCACTGAATTGCATTTTCTAACAGCGATAAAGCTGGCCCTTGTAAAATCAAAGAAAAGTTTGATTACGAATACTTAATTAAAGTTACTCAGAAAATAAATCAAACTTACTACAATCCACAACCGGTGCACCATCATGTTATGTATTACACCGTCATTATTATTACAAACAATGAAGATATCACAATTAACTTAAATGCAAATAAACAACTAGACACAGGACCAACAAAATCATGTTGGCAACACCAACAAATTATTTTTAAATGATAAAACTTACGGAAACTTCGCACGGTTTGTTTTGTTTTCACTTGCCTTTATCAGAGACTACGCAGAGATCTGATAATGTACTTTCATATTTTTTTACGTTGGCAACAATTGCCCATTTCTCAACGTATTGTTCAACTATATTTAAAGTGTGCCATTAAACAGTGATTTTCAAGCATTACGACTTTAATTTGTCCACCGAGAAACCACGCCACTTGCTACCAGTAAAAACTACAGTCCACACTATGTTCATCACATGAATGTTTGTCTTCGGTGGGTTTCCTTCTGACCCCTGGGCACAAGGATCACTACAACATGCGCCATCAGGCCAGTCAAAGCTAAATTGTTTGTTTGTTCTATTTATTTTCTAGAGCACAATTATCAAAATACAACTCGTAAATCTAGCCGGCTAGACTTAACAACCTCCACGAACCTACAGTGCGAAAAATTCCGTTCATTTTAGTAATATCCATTTGTGTAATAGCTCGGTAGTTTATGGTCCCATCTTTATTCAGGGCACTAGTTGCGACCTATTTAGTGCAGTGGCGACCTAAATACCGGCGCTAGCGACTGTCAGACACAGGCCGCATCTGTCGCGTGAGTTACACTTCATTTGGCACGAAACTGTTTACGAGAGGAGCGACGCTTCGGAAAATTAGCGTTTAGGATTTAAGTTTATTTGTTTGTTGGAGTTCGAAGATTGTAATTAGATAACGTGTGGTAGAGCCTTGCTGCAGGCAGTCCCTCTCTTGCGGAAGTAGCTTCGCTATTGCGCTCCGATTGGCGAGTGACAGATCAAAACTTTTTTTTATACTAGGTCAGTTGGCAGACAGACACGCACCCTACCTGATGGTAAGCGGCCACTGCGGCCTCTTCCACTGAGGGACACTTCGCCTGGAAGCGTCGCTTAATATGCTGCCAGAATGTAGGCTCATCTGATTTTCGAGCCTCTGATTTCAAGTGTACTGGCTCGCACATTGATATTGCCGGAACACAGCCAGAGCTGTTATGGCGGCAGATTTTACCTATGGTAGCTAACCCTAGAAAAAGCCCTACACCAACTAGACCCAAGGCGGGAATCGAACCCACGACCTCCGTGTTTTTGTACCCGAGAGGCTTAGCTACTGTTCCACGGAGGCGGTTAAAACGATAATCCCCATGTTATCACGATATACGCTCATATTATGAATTGACTGAATTAAAAGTGTTATTGTTTATTTATGTTTACGTCACAACAGTTTAACGGTAGATTGGCGTGAATTTTAATGTTGTGACTTGAATTTTAATTTTTATCGAGGAAAAGAATCACATTCTTGCGAATAAGTCTATACTTAAGTTATATTATAAATGAGGAATTACTAACCATTCGCCATTATGACTATCAGCCGGTTATCAAACTCGGCGATTGCAGGCAGTTCATTCGTCGTGTTGTAATTTAAAGCCAAATTGGTTCAGCCGGGGCAGATTATGCGGAGCAGCTTTATACGCGGGCTGCTAGTGTATAATTAATGGCGGATTTGCATATTATACACGCGGAATTGAACTAATATTCGTCTTATTGGAGATACGAAAGCGAGCGACTTTTGTTTGTAAGAAGCTCTGTAATCGAGGACGATCTTAGTTTGAAAAGGAGTTACAAGCTTTATTATAGTGCTTCTTTTCTAATCCAAATCTACAACAGTAGTCAAGTTACTTGGGTATAAACCTCCCCTCCACCTATAATAATCCTTTTTTTTTGTCGGAAGAGAACGCTTTTACGCGTTATAACCGCAGGCTAGCGTCGCATGACGCCGTGTGTGGGGCTCGGAACTAAGTCCCACCAAACTCCCCCGGTTTCCCCTTTCCACCCGATTGGGACGAGCCGGACCAGCCAATCCTCGGGTACCCCGACTTGAGAGGCCTTAAGTCGGGGTGGCGCGTAGGGAGGCCCACCCGAGAAACTAGGTGACCCCCAGACTTGGCTCCCCCCCCCCCACTAACCCTGGTTTGGGTTTGGTTGGTGTTAGGGAATTTTTCCTTGTCCAACTGGCTGGCTACCTCAGGTAAAATCTGGCCGCCATTGAAAAACTTGGACATTGGCTAATTGCATAACGAAAATAGAAGTCTTTGTTTGGTCCCTTAGTACCTATGCTTAACTTGGGTCTAGATGGCGCTGCGTGAATAATGTAGGGATATTATTAATATGCATTTTAGTAATGGTGTATGCGGTATTGCGGCATTATTTGTAGAACACGGGCTGGTCGAAGCGCCCCGCACTGAGTAGACTTAACCCTCGCACGAAATGCGCTGCCGTTCAATGAACTATTGATTTTCAGCCGCACGATGAACTAATAAAACAAATAGACGCTTTATTAAAAACTTTGACACGTTTACAAGTCAGTTTAGACATTTAAACGTAATTACTGCCATACATTCAGTCATATAGATAAAATAATGTCAAATCATGGAATCGTATTGACAAAGGTTTAAAATATAAAAGGCATTCGATAGTGTTTGGTGGTAGAACCATGGAATTAATATTATTACGTCTATGATTGAACGTCATTGCGTCTATGGGTAGAACTTCCCTCTCTTTTTTCAGCCTGACATTTTTGAACCAGTAGTCGTTCAAAATCAAAATAATCTTTATTCATGTAAGGCTCAGAGATGCACTTGAATCGACAATTATAAATGTAACCGAGTAACTCTACCACCGGATTTGAAAAGTTGTCTAAGGTACACATTCTAAAATATTTAATTATTCAACTTTCTTAAAGACAATAGTAACCCAAAAGCACTACTTTATTACTTTATCTTCTTCACATTAAATTACTTGATGGTTCTCGAGAATTGCAACGACAAAGTAATTTTATTCATTTCGCGAAGGAATGTTCAAGTTTCCTCCATCAAATCTTCAAATTGTATCCATGTTTGAAAGTTCTGCTATGCTTTAAAAGCTATCTTTGGATCGTAGAGAATTTGCATTGTATTTAAATAAGTAAACATTGATTTTCTTTAGCTACTTTAAATTCTTACTCTCTCTAGTTACTAGAATTCGTCTCTCTAATATTAGAAAGAACAAAGTTTATGAACATTGAATTGAAAGATATATAATAAGATAAAGCATTTTTGTGTACTATGCGACACATAATATTAAAAACACCGCTTATTTGAAGCCTGTTGGATGGTCGTTATTCTGTGACGCAAAAATTACTAAATGAATTTGCATGATGTTTGGCATACATACAAATTATAAAAATATTTTTTGCTTCCCTGCATAAGCCTTTTTAAAAGCAAGCTTTTTTATACGCTAAAATTAATTTTTTTTGTTTGCTTAATGTAATATATTGTAGAAGTAATGCATCAGAATCCTTATTTAGTCACACGGTTTTGCTGTGTTCTACAACATGGTTAGCAACATTTTTCTATTTATATTTAAAAGTAATGTAGGTATAACAGTGGCGTAGCGTGGGTGTCAGCCGCCCGGGGCGAGAAACAATTCTGCCGCCCTTTTTATTTATTTTGCTCCTCCATTTGGCAAACACGCAGCGGGGGGGGGGGGCGAAAGACAATTCTGCCGCCCTTTTGTGAAATTTTGCCGCCCCCTAAAAAGTGCCGCCCGGGGCGGACCCCCCCCCCCCCCCCCCCCCCCCGCCCCCCCATCACTACGCTACTGAGGTATAAGTTTACTCCCAGATGCGAAAGTATTATTTCGTTTAGTGGTGTTTCGTAAAATTGAAATATCGCGAAAATGGGTTAGTCCTATAAGGGAAAATCACTTTTAATTAAGAATGTAATTCTTACTAGCTATTCATAGGCTTTATTAGCCGCCACGTTTTTTCCCAGCTGAGCCCGCGACAAGTTTAGATAGAGTGTACTGAAGTTTTTAAGGCCTCCCTCATTTTTCACGTTGTTACTTAAGGAGTTCTGCAAGGACCGCACTTGGGCCCTTGTTTATTTATGAACGCCTACAGCGTTATAACCCCAAGCTTGTAATACTCCTAAATGTTGTTGGACTTATTTTTTTATTTAAGGATTCTTCATGATGCTTATAAAAGAGTTTTTTCTTTAAGATTTAATTCTCATAAATTCTCAATTACAATATTAAATATTTTTACTTGGCAGACAAAAATATGTATCTGGTAGTAATTTGCCTGTTTCATGGAGGAACACTTTAGCAGAAAACATAGCTCAAAGTCCTACCAAAATATCAACTCTTTTGATCTTCAAGTCTTGAATTTCAAGTGCACTGACTGTCACACTTAAATTGTTGGAAAAGCTAAAGCACCGACGGAAAGTAGTTAGATTACCTCTATAGAAAGCCTAACACCAATGAGACCCGAAGAGAACACCTACAACATTTAAGGTTTCAATATGAGTGGTTAACTTTAGGTCTACATAGGCAGACTGCTAAATTTTCGTAGAATATACGCTCTAAATAGAAAGCAGTCGTAGAACACAGTAGTAATAGCATTGTAGGAAGACGAACATAGTCTCATATCTAGATTACAGCCAGACTATTCAGGCAAAAACATTGTCTTAACTCACGCGGATACTGCCGTCCCAGAACTTAACGTTTACCTTATTAAATTCCGAGCTACGGCACTGCAATAAATTAGCGAATGTCCTCGCGCGTCTTAATGAAAATATATCGAGGGGGGAGATAACCGCCGCCACTTCTGGTGACGACTGTTAATTCACAATTAAGTGCTACAAATTGAGAGTGCTTGAAGAATTGCAGTATGGAGCCTAGTGGAAAGACTTTGGAGAAAAAGAAAAATACTTATTTGTACTTTAGTTGATTTTGATACCCATAGCAAGTTTAAGAGGTTATACGTGATCTATTATAGACAGCTATTATCCAGTCTCATAGGAACAAAGTTCAGTTTAACTCTATTTTATGCCCTTATAACTGTAGTGACTAAAATGCTCTGAACTCTGTGAACAATTGGCGAAGCCTGCCCTGATTGGCTTCGTTTGGCGAGCTCGCGTCCAGCGACTTGTTGCCGACAATCGATTCGGATAATGATTCGAAACATTTTAAACCCTTCTGTGGTTATGAGCAGATCACGTCGTGACCACTTTATTGCCGGAATTTTTGGTATGATTGATCTATACGATATGATGCGAGAAGTCAATGTAGGTATATAAGTACAAAAATAGTAATTTTTAAACTTGTTTGATCCATTTTGCCAGATTTGATGAATAATAATGACAGTACGAGTATTTAGTAGTTCATACATTTCTGAAGCATAAGAAGGGGTCAAATAATGTCAATTCGAAGCAATCCTCATAAAATCTTGTGAATTTAATTTTTTTTCTAAAGCACAGCCAAATCATTTTAAACTTATCATATACCGTTAGTACTTTTATTTGTTTAAAATTTTCCGTCCACAATTCCTATCATTCCC
This sequence comes from Mecyna flavalis, assembly GCA_949319885.1. Taxonomy (NCBI): domain Eukaryota; kingdom Metazoa; phylum Arthropoda; class Insecta; order Lepidoptera; family Crambidae; genus Mecyna; species Mecyna flavalis. The sequence goes on from OX439426.1 coordinate 19,580,082, forward strand.
GTTAGCTATTTTCCTCATTCACCACAAGTCACGCAGGCCAGCACACGAGAGCTAAGCATGCCGCTCACGCAACGGTCGGCGTCTGCCAAGATGGCCGCCGCGCCGCCATATTTATTTATGAATCGAATTCCCTGCGGACGGCTAACGGTTTTCTGGAGGCAATCGGAAAAATTAAAAAGCGGGTTACGTGTTTCGGACGGAGAAAAATGCGACGTAATAGAAAATACTCAGTGTCACGATTTTAAATGGAAGACATTTATGCGGTATTACTTGTGCTATCCAATCCAGTAAACAGATGAAATGTTTTTTTTAATACATTTCTTATTTCATTTCAGTTTTAGCAATGTAATAAAAAAAATAAAGATCATGGTTTCCAACAGAAAGGAATTTAAGGTGATATATGTATGTCATTATCTGAAAATGTGCAGCTCACATTAGGTATACCTACTCGTAGAAGCACATTGAACAATGAAGCTTCCTGGTACAATTACGAGTATCTCTTTTAAAAATAAGCAATGCTAGATGCTTAATACGTGTCTCAATGTCAGATTCTTACCGTCCAAGCCGTTAGCTTGGGGCGTCAAGTGGCCCTCAGCTAAACTGACTTGGACTAAATATTTCATTCTAAATAAATACTAAATAGACAAAATATCTTGTTTATAGACAGATAATTGGCTTCACAATTTTGTAAACTTGACATACTTATAATAATGATCTTCTGTCCTTGATTTGTAATTCTGTCTTGATTTAAATTTGATCAGAGCAAAGTATTCTGCAATAACAACCCTTTGTAATAAATACATAATTAAGTGTTTTTGAGAATAATGTTTATTTATTTAAAGCCGGTACGAAAACACTTCTGTTCCCCGAAATGTTGGAATAAATCAATGTCTGGCGTAATGCTGCATATTATTGCCCCACTTAATTCTTCAGGACACGCTTGCATTTGCATACTGCCACGGAACGCACGTGCATGCCATTACACACCTTGTGTTTTATTAGGATAAGTGTGGTTTTACTGGCGATATTTCTGTGTGGAAAACCCGACAGATGTGTAAAAGCGCCGTGTGTAGTCCATTTGTGTGAACTAGCTTTCATCGATTTAGTGCGAAAAGTTGGGATAAAGAGTATTCTATTTGATGTCGGCCAAGTTTTTGAATATCCAAAATTCGTTTCACAAAACTCACGATTTCAAAAAAAACTACACGCTAAATTCGAAGTTTTGTGGTTCGCACTAAACTTTTATTTATCTTATAAAAAACATTAACATTTAATTTATTTTAATACCGTTCTTTATACTAGGTATATAATGTGCTGAATCAGTTAACGATTGGCAACCCGTTGCTATAAAAAGAAGGGAACGGAAAAAAGAAATCAAAGTAATTCCGTAGTTTCCAAGGATTCATTGTTTTCCTGTTAGGTAAGAATCCCTAAAAAATCATGACGGAATAATATTGGATTATACTCGTAATCTATTTGCAGAATAAAAAATATTTATTCTGCAAATAGATTTTGTAAAAAAAAGTTTGATTAAGGCTCATAGAAGAACTAAGTTGCGCCCTTTAATAAACAATGCACATACCTAATAATGAATTTAATGAGTCCTGAGTTTCTTTTGATGCAAGGTGGAGAAGGTATTATATTGTTTTTAACACCACCTAAAATCACATTCATTGACCTTTTTATTATAAGCTATGACATATTTTTTTATTCAATGATGGTGCCACTTATAGTCTATATGGGCCTTAAACTTTTAGCTCAACCCATTCAATTTCATTGCTCGAGTAATTTAAAAGATGGGAGCAACTTACGAATTGGATCAGTCGGGCAATTCGTAAAGTGATTCGTTTAAGTTAGATTCATTATCGAATTACCCGGCTCCCGGGTATCACACGGGTGATTCTGCGATGTCGGCGTGTTTCCCTTGGCAGTGTTTCCTGACGAGAATTCGATTAGCGATAGATTTCATCGCATCGCTCTCTGGATAGTTCGAAGTCAACAGATGCATTCGATAGTAGCCATGATTCTATTGAAATGATTAAACTGTGTATTTCGTTGTTAGCAGAAATTTCCTATAAGCTTTATGGTCTCGTGTAAATGTACCCGTAATACGATACTGAAAATATTTCGAACCCTTATCTTCTCTTACTCAAAATTCCTGTGTTAAATATATATAAATATTTTTTTTAAGCTCCCTACAATATAATAATTCGCACGGATTGTGGAGCTCAATGAATAATTTATTTTTTATATTTTTATACGAATACGGACAACATTAGACAAACACAACAAAAATAAGTACATATCTGATTTGATGCATTTATTCTGTAGTTATGCACATTTCTGCGATTCATTTCCATTTAAATAGACTTAAAATTTGTATTTTCAGGCAGATCCAAAAAGTTCTACGAAGTTCATAGCCATGTTAGGTTAACATACATACGCTTAAGATCTTTTGTTTGAACAAGACACTTCATATGCATAAAGTTTCACATCTTTTATTGGTTTAACAGAGACAATTCGCCGAAAACTTGTTCAATTATTATAAAATTGTAGAGATTGTACTACAAGTCTGCAGAAGTTTGCGGTAAAGTTTGATTTATTTGACTCATTCATCATGCGCTTTAGAGTACAAATATCAAGTACCAGCGAGTTAGTTCCCCACTGCAAAGAGTGCAAAGCAATGTGTTCCATCATCATTGATTTACAAGTCTTCATTACAATAGGTAGGTTTATGTTACATCGTCCTTATCACAGAATCATTGTATATCACTGTTTATTTATCTATAATTCTATACTAATATTATAAAGAGGAAACATTTAATTGTTTGTTTGCGTCGTCGTTGTAGTAACTACAACGACGACGCTACAACTGTTGTAGGGAAATCAAAAAAATAAAAGTATAGATATAAAAACTCTCTGACCAAGCAATGGCATCAAAACGTAATTGGTCTATCGGAATCGAATCGCTACGAACATAGACAGTCGTTCTACGGACGTTCATGCCAGGTGCAAACACGCCTGTGCCCGCGGGAAATCAGCGGGTTTCCACCTCAATCGCGGTTTTTTGCGAAGGAAAAAATGCTTAAGGAAGGACCATAACGCCAGGCTTGCGCAAGACGCTACTTTTAGGCGAGTCCACTAGCTTCTACTATTCGGGCTAAAGGACAATGGGAAAAAATGTATAGGACCTGGTACAATTTCCAATAGCAATAAATATTTTTTTTATTTTTTTATTTATTGTTCTCAAAAATGTTACAAAAGACATCCAATTTCGGGGTCTGCCAAACTGCTGAGCAGTTTGTCGGCAGATATACATCATTGGATAGGTTTTCTTAGCAGAAAAATATTTACTATGGCGGCGTTTTTCTATTCGTTGTACTTTCGGAGTTATGGATTTTACCAACAACTAGACTCTCTAAGAATAACTTTATTGTACTTTTGTTTATGTCTCTTTCAAATAATTTAAATGCACTAGTGTTAGTGCTAAATTGTGTAATTTTATGCTTTATCTACGAGTAAGCTTATTGTAAACTCCTTTCTGGTTCAATATGAAAAAAAAAATAACCTAATGACACATTGATCATAAATCCAATGGGAACGCCATGGATTGTGGACAGATTGGCATGGCATTACAAGCGTTTAATGATAATATCAGGCGCAAACATGATTGTTTCTGGACTCGTGGGAAATCACTTTGAGTTCGGGTTTCAATCGCGGTCTTGTAGCAGGAGTGGCCGTCGGGATTGTTCTGACGTTTTTGGTATTAAAGTGATATTGCAGTTCTCAATATTCTAATAACTGTTATTGAGAAAATGAAATACGTGTTTTAGAATGTCGCGTGACGCAACGCTTAAGAAATTAGTGAATTTTATATAATTTCAGTACATAAATAAAATAATTATAAAATAGTAGGTAATAATAAAATCTTTATTAAAAACTTAACTCACAATATTTGATTTTAAAATCTCCATAATACTAATAGCTCAGGGAAATACATATACTGGATGACTTTTTTTACCGTCAGGAAAATTTGCGTGTGAGATAGGTAAATGATATAGATGACGACAGCATGATTAGTTTAAATTTTTTTAAAATATTTTTCGCGTTTAGTAATATGGCGACCGCGTAAATCTCGAACGGATTCGCCATGCCCATAGTAAATGCGCAAAAATATTTTAAAATTAAATTAAACTAATCATGCTATCGTCACATATATCATTTACCTATCTCACACGCAAATTTTCCTGACGGTAAAAAAAGTCACCCAGTATGTGCCTGAACTAGAATTTTCCTGTGTTTCAGGAAAAAGAGGGTCTAACATAGTTATTATTATTCAACTTACAAAAACGTGAAACTTGTTCTTATCTATCAATTAATTGCAAGAATAAAACTATACATAAATAAAATAAACATATTTGGCAACAATAATGCCTCTGTAAGACATTATTTTGAAGAGCGACTTGGACCACTTTTTTAGTATATATTCTTTTGGCTGACATAGACATAACCTAGTTGATGATAAGCTTCACGGTGCCCTATTTGGCGGGATACTTTACCTGGATGCAATGTGCTGACTGCTGCCACATTGTGGGCGTCTCAGATCTTCGATTTTTTACCGTTTACATTATTTGGATTAAGAACCACTGAAGTCGTGGGCTCGATTTTTGCATTGGATCTAGTCGGTGGCTTTATTAGCTTACTAGCCTTCCGCCCGCGGTTTCACCTGCCGCTTAAGCATGCCGCTCACGCAACGGTCGGCGTCTGCCAAGATGGCCGCCGCGCCGCCATATTTATTTATGAATCGAATTCCCTGCGGACGGCTAACGGTTTTCTGGAGGCAATCGGAAAAATTAAAAAGCGGGTTACGTGTTTCGGACGGAGAAAAATGCGACGTAATAGAAAATACTCAGTGTCACGATTTTAAATGGAAGACATTTATGCGGTATTACTTGTGCTATCCAATCCAGTAAACAGATGAAATGTTTTTTTTAATACATTTCTTATTTCATTTCAGTTTTAGCAATGTAATAAAAAAAATAAAGATCATGGTTTCCAACAGAAAGGAATTTAAGGTGATATATGTATGTCATTATCTGAAAATGTGCAGCTCACATTAGGTATACCTACTCGTAGAAGCACATTGAACAATGAAGCTTCCTGGTACAATTACGAGTATCTCTTTTAAAAATAAGCAATGCTAGATGCTTAATACGTGTCTCAATGTCAGATTCTTACCGTCCAAGCCGTTAGCTTGGGGCGTCAAGTGGCCCTCAGCTAAACTGACTTGGACTAAATATTTCATTCTAAATAAATACTAAATAGACAAAATATCTTGTTTATAGACAGATAATTGGCTTCACAATTTTGTAAACTTGACATACTTATAATAATGATCTTCTGTCCTTGATTTGTAATTCTGTCTTGATTTAAATTTGATCAGAGCAAAGTATTCTGCAATAACAACCCTTTGAAATAAATACATAATTAAGTGTTTTTGAGAATAATGTTTATTTATTTAAAGCCGGTACGAAAACACTTCTGTTCCCCGAAATGTTGGAATAAATCAATGTCTGGCGTAATGCTGCATATTATTGCCCCACTTAATTCTTCAGGACACGCTTGCATTTGCATACTGCCACGGAACGCACGTGCATGCCATTACACACCTTGTGTTTTATTAGGATAAGTGTGGTTTTACTGGCGATATTTCTGTGTGGAAAACCCGACAGATGTGTAAAAGCGCCGTGTGTAGTCCATTTGTGTGAACTAGCTTTCATCGATTTAGTGCGAAAAGTTGGGATAAAGAGTATTCTATTTGATGTCGGCCAAGTTTTTGAATATCCAAAATTCGTTTCACAAAACTCACGATTTCAAAAAAAACTACACGCTAAATTCGAAGTTTTGTGGTTCGCACTAAACTTTTATTTATCTTATAAAAAACATTAACATTTAATTTATTTTAATACCGTTCTTTATACTAGGTATATAATGTGCTGAATCAGTTAACGATTGGCAACCCGTTGCTATAAAAAGAAGGGAACGGAAAAAAGAAATCAAAGTAATTCCGTAGTTTCCAAGGATTCATTGTTTTCCTGTTAGGTAAGAATCCCTAAAAAATCATGACGGAATAATATTGGATTATACTCGTAATCTATTTGCAGAATAAAAAATATTTATTCTGCAAATAGATTTTGTAAAAAAAAGTTTGATTAAGGCTCATAGAAGAACTAAGTTGCGCCCTTTAATAAACAATGCACATACCTAATAATGAATTTAATGAGTCCTGAGTTTCTTTCGATGCAAGGTGGAGAAGGTATTATATTGTTTTTAACACCACCTAAAATCACATTCATTGACCTTTTTATTATAAGCTATGACATATTTTTTTATTCAATGATGGTGCCACTTATAGTCTATATGGGCCTTAAACTTTTAGCTCAACCCATTCAATTTCATTGCTCGAGTAATTTAAAAGATGGGAGCAACTTACGAATTGGATCAGTCGGGCAATTCGTAAAGTGATTCGTTTAAGTTAGATTCATTATCGAATTACCCGGCTCCCGGGTATCACACGGGTGATTCTGCGATGTCGGCGTGTTTCCCTTGGCAGTGTTTCCTGACGAGAATTCGATTAGCGATAGATTTCATCGCATCGCTCTCTGGATAGTTCGAAGTCAACAGATGCATTCGATAGTAGCCATGATTCTATTGAAATGATTAAACTGTGTATTTCGTTGTTAGCAGAAATTTCCTATAAGCTTTATGGTCTCGTGTAAATGTACCCGTAATACGATACTGAAAATATTTCGAACCCTTATCTTCTCTTACTCAAAATTCCTGTGTTAAATATATATAAATATTTTTTTTAAGCTCCCTACAATATAATAATTCGCACGGATTGTGGAGCTCAATGAATAATTTATTTTTTATATTTTTATACGAATACGGACAACATTAGACAAACACAACAAAAATAAGTACATATCTGATTTGATGCATTTATTCTGTAGTTATGCACATTTCTGCGATTCATTTCCATTTAAATAGACTTAAAATTTGTATTTTCAGGCAGATCCAAAAAGTTCTACGAAGTTCATAGCCATGTTAGGTTAACATACATACGCTTAAGATCTTTTGTTTGAACAAGACACTTCATATGCATAAAGTTTCACATCTTTTATTGGTTTAACAGAGACAATTCGCCGAAAACTTGTTCAATTATTATAAAATTGTAGAGATTGTACTACAAGTCTGCAGAAGTTTGCGGTAAAGTTTGATTTATTTGACTCATTCATCATGCGCTTTAGAGTACAAATATCAAGTACCAGCGAGTTAGTTCCCCACTGCAAAGAGTGCAAAGCAATGTGTTCCATCATCATTGATTTACAAGTCTTCATTACAATAGGTAGGTTTATGTTACATCGTCCTTATCACAGAATCATTGTATATCACTGTTTATTTATCTATAATTCTATACTAATATTATAAAGAGGAAACATTTAATTGTTTGTTTGCGTCGTCGTTGTAGTAACTACAACGACGACGCTACAACTGTTGTAGGGAAATCAAAAAAATAAAAGTATAGATATAAAAACTCTCTGACCAAGCAATGGCATCAAAACGTAATTGGTCTATCGGAATCGAATCGCTACGAACATAGACAGTCGTTCTACGGACGTTCATGCCAGGTGCAAACACGCCTGTGCCCGCGGGAAATCAGCGGGTTTCCACCTCAATCGCGGTTTTTTGCGAAGGAAAAAATGCTTAAGGAAGGACCATAACGCCAGGCTTGCGCAAGACGCTACTTTTAGGCGAGTCCACTAGCTTCTACTATTCGGGCTAAAGGACTATGGGAAAAAATGTATAGGACCTGGTACAATTTCCAATAGCAATAAATATTTTTTTTATTTTTTTATTTATTGTTCTCAAAAATGTTACAAAAGACATCCAATTTCGGGGTCTGCCAAACTGCTGAGCAGTTTGTCGGCAGATATACATCATTGGATAGGTTTTCTTAGCAGAAAAATATTTACTATGGCGGCGTTTTTCTATTCGTTGTACTTTCGGAGTTATGGATTTTACCAACAACTAGACTCTCTAAGAATAACTTTATTGTACTTTTGTTTATGTCTCTTTCAAATAATTTAAATGCACTAGTGTTAGTGCTAAATTGTGTAATTTTATGCTTTATCTACGAGTAAGCTTATTGTAAACTCCTTTCTGGTTCAATATGAAAAAAAAAATAACCTAATGACACATTGATCATAAATCCAATGGGAACGCCATGGATTGTGGACAGATTGGCATGGCATTACAAGCGTTTAATGATAATATCAGGCGCAAACATGATTGTTTCTGGACTCGTGGGAAATCACTTTGAGTTCGGGTTTCAATCGCGGTCTTGTAGCAGGAGTGGCCGTCGGGATTGTTCTGACGTTTTTGGTATTAAAGTGATATTGCAGTTCTCAATATTCTAATAACTGTTATTGAGAAAATGAAATACGTGTTTTAGAATGTCGCGTGACGCAACGCTTAAGAAATTAGTGAATTTTATATAATTTCAGTACATAAATAAAATAATTATAAAATAGTAGGTAATAATAAAATCTTTATTAAAAACTTAACTCACAATATTTGATTTTAAAATCTCCATAATACTAATAGCTCAGGGAAATACATATACTGGATGACTTTTTTTACCGTCAGGAAAATTTGCGTGTGAGATAGGTAAATGATATAGATGACGACAGCATGATTAGTTTAAATTTTTTTAAAATATTTTTCGCGTTTAGTAATATGGCGACCGCGTAAATCTCGAACGGATTCGCCATGCCCATAGTAAATGCGCAAAAATATTTTAAAATTAAATTAAACTAATCATGCTATCGTCACATATATCATTTACCTATCTCACACGCAAATTTTCCTGACGGTAAAAAAAGTCACCCAGTATGTGCCTGAACTAGAATTTTCCTGTGTTTCAGGAAAAAGAGGGTCTAACATAGTTATTATTATTCAACTTACAAAAACGTGAAACTTGTTCTTATCTATCAATTAATTGCAAGAATAAAACTATACATAAATAAAATAAACATATTTGGCAACAATAATGCCTCTGTAAGACATTATTTTGAAGAGCGACTTGGACCACTTTTTTAGTATATATTCTTTTGGCTGACATAGACATAACCTAGTTGATGATAAGCTTCACGGTGCCCTATTTGGCGGGATACTTTACCTGGATGCAATGTGCTGACTGCTGCCACATTGTGGGCGTCTCAGATCTTCGATTTTTTACCGTTTACATTATTTGGATTAAGAACCACTGAAGTCGTGGGCTCGATTTTTGCATTGGATCTAGTCGGTGGCTTTATTAGCTTACTAGCCTTCCGCCCGCCCAAATATGGGGGAACTTCCCCCCACATTTCCAGAATCAAAAGTACCCTATGTTCACCGGGGATAGTTCCAACAGTGAAAGGATTATTCAAATCGGTTCAGTAGTTTCAAAATTGATATTCCCGCGAGAATGAGACGTTTGCCGTAGGAATTTTATAGCCTATGTCCTATTCCGGGTTATAAACTATACGTGTGCCAAATTTCATCTACATCCGTTCAGCCGTTTAGGCGTGATTGAGTAACAAACATCCAAACATCTAAACATCTAAACATCCAAACATCCAGACTTTCGCATTTATAATATTAAGTAGGATTAGTAGGATAGCCTCATCAGATTCAATCGGATGCCATAATATCTGTGTTTCGGCAATATTAATACTCAAAATAAAGGCTCGAAGACCATAGGAATCCATGGTATCGCAGCACATTTAGTGATGCTTGCTATTTAACTATTCTTTGATGAAAGGCAGTGGGCGCTTACCATCAGGCGGGCTGCTTGCCAGCGTAAATAGCATACAAAAATAATATGGACTCTAAACTCTATTCACCATCTAGAACTCAAGGCTTATGCCCGACTAAATAGCCTCCTCGGTTCAACAGAGAATCACAGTTGAAATACACATGCAAGTTTATAATAGAACGAATTTATAAGAAACCGAGACAGTCAAAGCAATGCGATGTTATTTAGAATAACGAAGTAGATTTGAAAAGCATCGAACCCGCCTCCCCCTAGTTTGCATTCAGAGGACGTGTTCACCGTCTTGCAAGTTGCAACAACAGTTGCGCCTAGGGTTGCCACCACACTAAACAAAAAGTTTCTGATGATCTATCTTTTTTTTTGTCGGAGGAGAACGCATTTTCGCCCTGTAACCAAGCTAGCGACGCCTGAGGCCGTGTGTTGGGCTCGAGACTAAGTCCCACTACCCACTTAACTCCCCCAGTTTTCCCTTCACACCCGATTGGGACGAGCCTGTGCCAGCCTTGTGGCATTGATCTATCTGGTATATATGTTACATGCTGTCCCTTTCTTCATCATTGACATCTGATATTTGACGTTATTTTGACGTTTGACATCTGACAGTCGTGAAACTGGCCTTAAATCTAAGATATTATTAATAGATTGTTGTCATGGAGCTGAAAACACACAAGGTGGGACACAAGAGAAAAAGGGACCGGCGACGTTTTAATAAGAATACCTCAACGACAAGGAAGCTTGGACTCGCGCCTTTGCATTGTATAGAATCCCGATAGTATCAACAATGTTAACTTTGCAATACAGTAACACATTAAATGTTATAATTCAGTAAAATTAAATTTATTTTTCATTCAAAGAATCCTGAAGAGTTTGTAACCTTGGCGGTCATGCTCGCTAAAATGTGCTTGGGGTGGTGGCGTTATGTGTCGGGTGGTTACATTCCCTCTAATATGGTTGAGTGAAATTATGGCTGGCACATACGTCATACTTGTGCTGCAGATGCCACCTTTGGGCACTGGTCTTCCAGGGCTCACGGATTTTTCTCGATTATTCATTATAGTCTCATTCTTATACTTTATACTGTATGGCTTGGTATTCTAAAACTAATCAGTAATTGTAACAAAGAAATTGTAAACAAACATGGCGATGAAAAAGAGTAACTGTCGAGTTTCTTGCCGGTTCTTCTCGGCAGATGACTGCATTCCGAAGCCGGTGGTAGAGTCACTCTGTAATTGACGATTCATAAATACTTGATACAAGTTTACATGAATAAAGAATATTTTGATTTGGATGATTTTGATTTTGTTGTGTTTGTTATTATCAGGACAAGGTTTTTCATAAATTATTAGTATTATTTGACGCTATGTGCAAGAATTCTAACGATTTTTCTCTATTCAATAACTCTGAACTGACTAAGTGTTTATTACATCTCAACAACAAGCACCCCTTCTTAAAATAGTAACCCTGGCAACCTGGCAGGCAACTCAAGGCGATTTTCCAAGGTTTCATCCATTTTTTATAGTAATTTTACTCCATCGAAATAAGGGATATTTTTGAATAATATCGGCGTGCGTATTATATTTACCGCAGCGCTTTCTAAGCCTAATCGTGTGAATGTGAATGTTGAACACGATGTTGTTATTTATTCAGATTTATAAGGGACGTGTGTACCGTCGATCTTAGTTGTTCATTTAAAGCTAAAATCAGTCTTATTGCCATATAAATAAGGCACTTTACCAATTTAAAATGTTCAGTGATTTCTGTTGTTATGCTTTTTATTCCTATACCGACAAGAAATGCTTGTAACATCATCAGCCTATATACGTTCCCACTGCTGGGACACAGGCCTTATCTCAATTGTGAGATAGTGTGGGCCATACTCCACCACGCTGGCCTAGTGCGGGTTGGTGGAGGGGTGCGTAAGGCAAGTGACTAACCTTAATGTCGGATGTTATCAAGCCGCCAAATGGCCTCTGACTAGGCTTGACGACTAATATTTACATTATAGTAAATATCAGCCGGGACCAACAGCTTAACGTGCCTTCCGAAGCACGGAGACGCTCGAAATTAATGTCACTAAATATGGTCAGAATGGTCACCCATCCATTAACCGACCGCGGCGTAGGTAGCTTGACTTTCGTTTTCGCTAACGGACCACTGTCACAGCTGCGCCACGAGCGCCTCCAAATCTAAGTTTATTTTTATTCGCATTCACATGTTTGGTGAAAATAAAGAATTATTTTATTTTAGTGTAATCCTTCTAAATAAAGTTAAGCACGCAAAAGTACACTACATCAGGAAAGAGAAAAAGATAGCTATAATTGAAATGATTGTACAAAATGTCATCTTAAACATAGATAGAATGCCATAGCGAAATAATTTTTTGGTAGTTTTTAAAATTTAAAAATAAACACTTAAATAATTGATTAGAAACTTACATTCATTAAATACATGAGAACTTCTCAGTCCTGTCTTGTACAAACATCCATAAAATACATCGCCCTCCACTTATTCACAAGAATGGGATTAAAAAGAAATAGCCGTTTAAATACTTACGGTGGAGTGGTTTCAAACTATTACAGTTCTTTGAACTCGTACCTTGCTGAGTAAGGAACAATACATAACTATGCTTTCCATAAAATCACGTATTCGATGTAACCAGGGTCACAGTTAAGAGTGATTCAGCAAAGTAGTCAATAATGTTTCGTCGATTAAGCGCGATTATGAAGTGCCCTGAATTTTGGCCGAATACTACTTCAATTTTAACGAGTCGGATAATTGTCCTGAAAAGCTACATTGAAATTCGGAAAGGGGAATCTCGGACACTGATGAGTTTTGTTGTGCCGAAATAGCTTCCCAATCTTATAAATTATGCCTGAACACAAATAACCGATAATAGACTCCGATTCTTGCAAGATTTGCTTGCGTCTCCACTCTCTAGTCATTGAGCTTTTCAATTTATTCGTATATTAATTAACACACGAAATCGGAACCTTACTTACTTACTAAGATGGCGCAGTGACCCCAAAATGAGTCTTGGCCTCCGACAACAAAAGACGCCACTTCAGTCTGTCTTGCGCCATCTCCCGCCACTTCTCCACTCGGAGTTCGCGCAGATCCTTCATCACTTCATCAGCCCAGCGATACCTGGGACGACCGACAGGGCGAAAATCGGAACCGAAAGTTTAATAATAGTGAAGTTCCGACTTAACGGAATCGGATCTCTGAATAACTATTTAAGACTGGCCTCACTGTCGCCTCATGTTCTAGGCGGTATCTAGCGGGCACATATGCGGGCGAGCGCCGCATTTTTCTTCCCCCGCTGTCTGCGACCCTCTAATGAGACAGTCGAAACTATTCCTCGACACACGGGAAAGTTTTTGGTATCCGCCCGCCACGTTTATGTCTTGATTTTATTTTAACCTAAAGTACAGTCAAAAGCACGTCAGACTATACACTTTGGACTTTGTACCACTCTTATGACGGGGGCATAAGTGCTATTATCGAACTGCAAGTGTTAACCGTGATGTGCTGTTGACCGTACCTACATAAGCTTACATAACCTTGGGTCTATGAACAAATTTCTGGCGATCTCAAACTTCATTAGAAAATTAGTCGCTCGCAACAAGCAGTGCTACAAACTGATTACAAATGGACCTGAACAACTGTTTTCAAATTAGTATTAAATCCTGCATCGCGCAAATAAATGTTAGGATAATGTTTACGAAATAAGAAAGAAAGGTAATGTTGGTGTTGCCTATATAGCTGGCCACCAAAATATGTATATCTATGGATTACTACTGTGTACGTCCATGGTGTTTCCTACATAAAAAGTAAGTTTGAAATTAATTAACAATTTTTAATCTTTTTACACAAGACCACGGTAGCGATGCTTAATAGTCGATTACCGATTATTTTAACTGATAAACTACAGTCGATATTTCTAGACAGAAGTATCGATTGTAATTGTATATAATTGCACCTTAGAAAAACGTTCGCGTTTATCTAAGTCTTATAACAGTATATTAAAAGTTAATATTCTAGCTATTTTTGTTGACTCTGAAGCCCTATTATTTTTATAATCGATTATTTTAACTGATAAACTACAGTCGATATTTCTAGACAGAAGTATCGATTGTAATTGTATATAATTGCACCTTAGAAAAACGTTCGCGTTTATCTAAGTCTTATAACAGTATATTAAAAGTTAATATTCTAGCTATTTTTGTTGACTCTGAAGCCCTATTATTTTTATAATCGCTTGCAAATGAATCACCATTAAACTGCATTCGTAAAACCAAGGGTCGTGCAAAGTAGCAATTGCTTACCGTGGGTCCCCTTTTAAATATTCTACGAGCCAGGGTGCAATAAGCTCATTTATATCGTTAAATTACGTTTCGTGCATAACAACGCGACTTAATTAATTCTGCCAACTTCTGTACTTATTGTCGAGAAAAAAAGTTAAAAGATTGTGTTTAACTGCCTTCGGAATAACATTAAGAACGAGTTATTTTTTTGTAACAAACGTTTACGAAGTTGCTATTAGTATGTTAATTTGTACTGACTTTGTGAAAAAAAGGACGGTTGAAATTACATGCATGGAGCGAGCGATATAGAAAAAGAAATTTTGAGTACAACGTAGTAAAGTTAAAATGTTCGTAGCGGGCAAAAAGTGAGTAAAATTGACGTTAATTGTGTGTAAGCTCAGTTTGATGAAGTGTTTTCAAAAACCTAAATATATTTTTTAATATCTCTGGACATTATTAACTATTATTAAACTAAGCATAAGCTTGTGCTATGGGTGCTAGACAACGGATAAACATTACTTAAATACATTTTTTTTGTAAATAAATACATATTATACATAGAAACACCCAGACCGATACAAACAGACATGTTCATGCACACAAATGTTTGTACCGTGCGGGGATCGAACCCGCGACCTCTGGTGTAATAGCCGACTTCTCGACCATTACACCAAATGGCTCGTCTCGTCAATATAGGCTTCACACACGCATTTATGAACCGAAATTTTCACAAAATGACTCTACCACCGGCTTCCGAAAGTATGTTATCTATCTACAAGGAAATTAGGTAGTTACCCTTGTAATCGCAATATTTCTCTTCATCAACGACATATTAAACTGCTCCGCGCCTGAGAAATTCCTTTCCCGTTATCAAATATAAAAGAAATATTTAAAACGAAGTCAGTAGGTTTCTTAATATACTAATGTATTGATTTTTATCGCACACGTACTTTTGAACGAGTAGTTTGGGCGACGCGATAGAGATCAAAAGATTTCGTAGGGATTCGAGGCGAAGTGCATCCGATATTGCTCCGTGGATGGTGCACTTAGTCTTATTTCATTTTGTAATATTTCAAAGCAATTTTTTGAAGTAATGCATTGTTCATTCCAAAATACTCTTCTGAAAACATGATGTAAATAAATCTAATCAAAAGTTTGTAACAGCGTGTATTATTATTATACCATTTCGGAGTCAATGAGCGACAATTCCTAGTTAAATATCACTCAACGAAATAAGCCGCAGTAGTCACTCACCATCAAGTGGGCAACGACCCTGTCTGCAAACTTAAATCGATGTATACTAATATTATAAAGAGGAGAGATTTGATTGTGTGTTTGCATTGAATAGGCTCCGAAACTACTGAACCAATTTGAATAATTCTTTCACTGTTGGAAAGCTATCCCCGGGTGACATAGGGCACTTTTGATCCCGGTAATGTGGGGAAGGGGGGGGACTATTTGAAAAAATATAATTACGCGTGGGTGAAACCGCGGGAGGAAGGCTAGTTACCTATTTTTAGATATAAAGACATATCTCTTGATAATTACAATTTAATAAGCTTTTACATTAATCGGCATTATACATTGCAAGCGCGGTAAAATCTATCTGTCAATCCCTCCGGCTCGTGCGGGGCACCGTACGCGGTGACCATAGTGATGTGTTAATCCAGTAAACCAATTATTCGCCTAACACTATGTATATAAAAAAAATTGCCCTGACCACGCACCAGTGAGACCAATTTTATTTTGTACTAGCATCGCTTTAACCGGTTTTTTTTTTATCAAACATTCGATATACAATTAACTGGCATCACATCGCCACCAATATTCCTAACTACTATATAAGAACTGGGTTTCACTAGCGGGATTATGTTATTAGCCCCCCAGTGTTTGCTCCGCACACTAGCTGTTACTGTTTTCGAGCGTTTGGTTTATTTCCTCTAGTGTATTTAAAACTAAAAGTTGCTTTATTGTTTTCTTGTTTTGTAACCCTGGTAACTACATGCTACAATTTGTTTTTTTTTTTAATAATTTATTAATTAACAGGATAAAAATCACGTTAACATAATATGTGTGTAGTCTTCTTCCCCAGTAGGTTAGTTTTGCGGATGACTAGCTTTTTTCTCAAGACTATTATATCTAGTATGTCGAGAAAAGCAACCATTAATTTCAAATTTAAATTCATGTTTTATAAAAAAAAATTGCATTGTATTTTAATTCTAGTGTGCTTATCCCAATTTTGAAAAACACGAGTGCCTATGCAGTCTTGTTAACGGCAAGTACTATTGAGACAAGTAACCATTCATTTAAAAACTAATTTCATATTCCACGAAAAAAAAAACATTGCATAAGGATGTAGGCATATTTTTATTCATGTGTGCATGGCCAATTTTAAAACTACGAGTAAGCTATGCTGTTAACAGAGTCACAGTACTTATACGAACACTTGTAATATCGGTAACAATATTAGTAAAACGTTATCACTGGGATTATGTTGCTAATACCAGTTTGCTCGGCAAACACACTTGTTTTTAATGTATGTTGGTATTGGCTCCGGTATAAAAGTAAAACTTTACATGTTTAAACTAAAACTTTCTGAACTGCTTCTACAATTTTTAATCCTAGCAGCTTCATTTATAGGCCACGGCTTTTTGTTTTGTAAACTTTAGATTGGAACTCATTTTCATATAACTTCTTCATTTCATAGTAGTAAATCTAACGGGATAAAGTTGATTTACCTCAAACTTCTTGGAATATTACTGAAACTATTCAAGTATAGAAAATACTTCCCAAATGTCTGGACCTTATTTTACTACAAAACAATTTAGTAGTACTAGGAACTTAAAGAGCGTTTATGCGATATAGCTGAGACTTTAGTTTCGTATTCAATTAATATTGTTTATTTTTGTTACAGGTAAGCAAGCATTTGATCACAATTTATCATTTACGGTGACTACAGGCGTAAGTAAAAATATTACAAAATCTGTCGTACAAGCAATCGGATCGTCGGATTTAAAATGCACATTTAATTGAACCGCGACTATTAACGGATTACCGCACCGTTTGTGTTATATTTAAGATTTGACCGAGACCGGAACAAGTGCCGCTCATTTTTTGTTCTTTTTTTGGATTGGATTTGGAGGAGATTGCGTTTAAACACTAATTGGCATCATATCAGCTGGCTAGCTAGACCTGCGAAAGATTCCCACTTCATACTCACGAAACTTTTTTCCACTTCACAGCCGGTGCCTGTCTCGGCTAATAGATCGGCCCAGAAATGAACCTGAAAAGATTTTTCCAGACCACGACATCTTTTTAAGTTAAGACTGTCTAAGTACCTACTACTCGAAAATGGGTAAGGATGTAGGCACCATCCTAGGTCGCATCTTACTTACCAACAGGTGAACTATTAGACAGATACAGGACAGATATAGATAAGGTTATGTTAAAAAAAAATTCAAACAAATATAAAATCTAAAAATATCCAGTGAATTACGGCAAAACACAGTTCTACAGCGGACTGCTTTAGCTAGCCTAAGATGGCGGTTGAAAATATCCAGTGAAACATCAATGATTTGTGCCTCGCTCGTCCCACTATCTTGTCCCAAACATAGTTTCAACTCTAAAGGTTACGATGAGTAACTGGCTGGTAGCTGTGCTAAATCACTCTGGCGCAGGTCGAGGGAAGATTACAGTGACAAATGAACCGCGTGTGTGGAGCCGGCGGAACTCGACTCATTTGGTATTTAGTCTGTGAACTCGACTCATTTGATCGAACAACTTCTAACAAACGGCATGGTGGAAACTTTAATTCTGTCATTACGCTTTGTCGCTCTTGCTGGTTGGGGTGTAAGAAGGAAACTATGTTTTTATTGCCCATACTAGCGGTCGCCTCCGCGGTTTCACCCGCGCGTAATTTCTTTTGTCAATTATCCCCCCTTTCCCCCTCATTTACGGGATCAAAAATACCCTTTGTCACCCGGGGATAGTGTAGCTTTCCAACAGTGAAATTTTCAAATTGGTTCAGTAGTTTCGGAGCCTATTTAATACAAACAAATAAAAAATCGAATCTTTCCTCTTTATAATATTAATATAAAGTGCCACGTATATCTAGGAAAACAGACATAAACTCTTGGGAAGAGAAAGCTGAACTACGCAAACCTATAGAAGAATAAATTGTATGCCCATCATTTTAAGTCGTTGTCCATGCTTAACGCTGTGAGGAAAATCCGTTGTAATCTATTGAATACCTTCTAATCTATATAGTTTTAAAGTATAGTACCTAAATTCTATCATCATTTTGAATTTTACCTAAAGACATTACAAAAACCGGGATGCCCGACTACAGCTTTGACAACATAATACTTTCACATGACTTAAAGCTCTAATTGATACTTCACTAAATTCACAATTGTCTGAGTAAACTAATTAACTAAGGTACGGCGTTCAGTGTGATGTACAGCGTAAATACGCATGTCACATACTCGCTCCATTTACGCCGTTTGTCGGTACCCGTCTTCTACCGAAGACATTAATTCCATCCAAATATCATTCCAATTTATTGCCGGTTACGGTCATTGAAATTAAAATATTGCATAGGAATTATGCCGTAACATTCAATTTTCATTCTGTATTTTGAAAGACATCGATGTATGCCTTCTCTATATTGATGAGGGAAACTCATATAACGATGACTTGGCGACTCCGCAATGGAATATGGAATATTTATAACTTAACTTGTGGGGTTTATTGGATATCCTCTACCTCTAAAGGTAAGGGAGTCCTTTATAGCCCTCGGCATCGCTTAGCTGAAGGTATTTAGCGATGCATTCTCAGCAAAAAATATACTGTTACACAGGATTGTATTACAGCCGTACGCTGTGATGTACGGCGTAAAGACGCGTCTACACTAGCTCCAATTACGCCGTAACTGTCAGCCCGTCTCCTGCCGAAAAAAAGGTCTTTACAATGCATTCCCAACAACATTCCCAACAAAAAAAAAAACATAGAAACTACCCATTTCTTGATTAGACTGGCTAACTTAGTACGATACTAAGTAGTTCAGGCGTATCACAAGGCACGGTATTACAGCCGTTAGCTGTGATGTACGGGAAAGTTCGCGTTTACACCTACACTCGCTCCAATTACGCCGTAACTGTCAGCCCGTCTCCTACCGGGAACATTAATTCCGTCCAAATTTAATTCCTATTTTATTGCGACTTGCGGTTGTTCGAAATTGAAACACTGCTAGGAAGTTATAAATTCGGTAGAATAGTTCTTGTTGCGGCTGGATGTAAATTCGAGCGAATGCTGTTGTTCAATTTTTGAGACACATTTGCGTTATCATACAGTCTTATAGTCTGATCTTTTTGCTATAGTGGAAGTACTGAAGTTTTTAAAATGTAAATTTCAGTTAAAGGTTTTAAGTTTGCTTTATTTTTTCCATTATATTAAACACTAATAGGTCTTCATCTTTGAAATTAAGATAGCTTTATAATTATAGGGCAGGAAAAGCACGCCTTAAATACCACGCAAAAAAACCGACACAATTTTGTTCTATCCGGGAATTGAATCCAGGACTCTTCAGGATGCTGGCCAGGTAAACCAATCACTAGACCTGTAATGGACCATGTATCAGGAACTAATGGCAATATAGCCAGGTTACGTAGCGCCTTATATACCTACATAATATATGTTCAGTACAATGTCTTGACTATGCTTGAACATAGTACTAAATCTTAGGAGATCACTGGGTTTTGTACCTAATTCCTCGGTACGTTTGCTCAGCCTGATAAATGTGCAATCTGCATGTTTCATAAATACGTAAGTTCAGTTTTGTTTTAGGATACAAAGTTTCACAGATTTTAACCTTGATGATGCAAGTATTAGGGAACGCAATGTTGGTCAATTTATAAACATTACTTTTATACTACTATGAAGGAAAAATAATAATAAATATCATGTATTTCGTCCCCAAAAACACATGTAAACAAAAGCAAAAATCCACAATTCGCTCTATTAATCTGTTGGTTCGGTTCCTTTAGTATAAAAAATAATAAAATATGTAAATATCCTAGGAAATTGTTTCGCTTAGTTACGAGGTCTGCCTGTATCAGTCTGGGTACCAATGTGCCTGTCTGCTAACTGATCTAGTATTAAAAATACACTCCGACCGGTACAAACAGACCAGTTCATGCAAACATTCATGATTGCCGATCGGTCGTCGAAATGAAATATAATCACTGCTTCGGTTGATAGATTTTTTTTTTTTTTTTTTTTAAATATCTCTGGACATTATTCACACAGCGCCATCTAGCCCCAAACTAAGCATGAGCTTGTGCTATGGGTGCTAGACAACGGATAAACATTACTTATATACTTTTTTTTTTTGTAAATACATACATATTAATTATACATAGAAACACCCAGACCGATACAAACAGACATGTTCATGCACACAAATGTTTGTACCGTGCGGGGATCGAACCCGCGACCTTTGGTGTAATAGCCGACTTCTCGACCACTACACCAAATGGCTCGTCGTAGATTAATCAATGCTTGACGTATTAATCAAGACTCCAGCTCTCCGCATGCTTTAACTAATCTAGGCCACATAGTTGGGCTGTCTGCATCATATTAGTGCGCAACGGGCAATCTGTTCCGACTCGGTTCTGACTGTAATAGGGCCGGTCTTCCAATCTTTGAAATCCAATCTTAGATTGAATTCCGTTGGTTTTATTTTAAATATACAAGTTTGATAATAGAATAGTTATTAATCGGCCATTGTGGTCTATTTCATCAGGAGAAACTTCACCAAGGAGCCACGTCAGAGTAGGCTTTTGGTGTCTCTACTGGAGAGACACAAAAACAGACAGATTTCTAGCTGGTTCCTGTGACACTGCCTTCAAAACAACTGTGGGGCAATGTGGGCATTAGTGGGGACCCTGGATGACAGTATTGTACTAATACCTGGTATTCCTACTATTGCTGAGACTTTAAACCTTCCATTCTGGGCCAGAAAATGTAACAAATCATAGTGATTAGGTACGTTATAGTACACAGCAATCTGCGCGTATGTAAACCGTTGTTAATTAATGAAGCTCGGTCGGCCGCGCGGCGCCGCCGCATCGATTGTCGCCTGCGAGCTTGCATCAACCGTGAGCTACTCGTACTGCGTTTATCCACTCGGTGGTTGACCGGGTCAAACCGCTTTGATAATTTAAGAATGAGTAAAAACAGTTTTTTTTATTAATTGATCGTTATAAACTTCTTCTTCTTCTTCGTCCTAGCGATTTCCCAGCCTAGTGCCGGGGTCCGCTTTCCTGCTTAACTTTCTCCACTTTGCCCGGTCTTCTGCATCCTCAGGAGTGAGATCGTTCTCTGTCACGTCGGCCTTCACGACATCCAGCCAGCGCTTCTTAGGCCTACCGCGTGATAAACTAATTTAAAAAAAAAATTGTCGGTGTCTTGAAAATCTGACTAAAAGTGAACGCATATTTTATCACGCCGAACGCCAAAAGTAGGGTGACAGATGTGTAGAAAGAAATGGAAACGTTTCGATTCGATTCTTTTACTTTGTAACTCATGAAACAACTTTACAGTTAATTGTATAGGTGTCCTTTTTTGACCCCAACAAAAATCTACGTACATCATTCCACCCAACACCCTGTATGTATGTATATAGTTTACTACAGCATATATCTAAATATGTAATACTAGCGGTCGCCTACGCGGTTATCCCCCCCTTCCCCAACATTTCCGGTATCAAAAGTAGCCTGTCACCTGGGGATAGTGTAGCTTTCCAACAGTGAAAGAATTTTCCAAATAGGTTCAGTAGTTTCGGAGCCTACTCAATACAAACAAATCTTCTCTTTATAAAATGAAGTATATATAAACATGAGGTTTGGTTACAATACAGTATCAACGGTTATAAATAAGACCAAAGTAAATTCAATTGTAAATGTCGAATGCACTAAACCCGACTAAACCAACACTTTGAATCGAATGCTTACATAAAGTTGCGAAAATCACAAATTAATATTTGCATTTACCATCTCTCACCATATCAAATCATCGCAAATAATGCTGTCAGTTTGTATCCATTCGATATTAAATTACAAATGTGTAATTGGGTCTATGTTTGAACAATTTGTTTATTCTAGTCAAAAACATACACTAAACCCTGAACCAATACTTGTAACTCAATGCCCTGAACCACAGAATTCAAAATCATACCTACATAGGTATTTGATAAATCATAGATACAAAATAAGACAGCAAAGAATTTGTGGACGTAAAAAAGTTTTTCCCCTTTGCACATCTAGCTATTTATTGTATTGTATTTGAATTTTAAATATTTCGAGAATTGACTAGATCCCACAGTAATAGGCATGCTTGGTTTCAGAGTTTCAAAATTGGCGTTGTGATGACATTAGTATAATGTCTGTAATATATTACAAACTAGCTGACCCTGTGAACTTCGTATAACGTACCTCTTAATTTAAACTATAATAATTTAAAACCTATTTTTTCCATATTTTCTCATCGTTTAAACCTTCCCTGAAATTCCAAGAATATTTCAAGACTAAAAGTAGTCAAATCGGTTCAGCCGTTGTCGAGTTTCAATTCATTTTTATCAAATAGAAATAGAAGATAGAAGGTAGCATGCATTGTCAGAAATTAATTTAGAAACTTATCAGAAAATGATCCAGTACTGGACATAAAGAAAACCTGTCATGCATGAAAAAAAAATCGAATGTAAGGTAAAAATATTTTTTGAGTTACGAAGTCGACTCCAACACACGAACGTTCCAAACATTTGAGAATTAATCCTGAGAGGCACTCGGAGGAATTCTCTCATTAACGCCTCCGGGAATGGGAAAGCGAAAGAGCACGTTTTTTATTACCGGGAACGAAACATTTCAAAAGACTCCGTTCAGCCAGTTCGTTATAATAGTGAGATGGCGAACGAACAAAAGGACATTTGGAAATTAAAACTGCGACTCGCGGAGCATATTCGGAAATAAAGGATGCTTTGTTATTTTTTTATACTTTTGTTTTTATTTTACCATTATGAATATTGTTCGCGTTTAACAGCCATTGGGTTTACGACACTACTGCTATACCTACTGCCACTTGTATGCTCAGATCTTCGACCCTTCATCTGATCGTAAGTGATCCCCGCTGATGGAAATATGCAACACACATACGTTGTAATTTTTTTTAAGTCGTTCTCCTTTTACAAATTTATTAAGCATAGCCTTCCGCCCGCGGTTTCCCCCGGGCGTAATTTCTTTTTTCAAATATCCTCCCCTTCCCCTCATATTTCCGGGATCGAAAGTACCCTATGTTCACCTGGGATAGGTACCTAGTGAAGCTTTCCAACAGTGAAAGAATTATTTTAATCTGTTCTGTAGGTTCAGGGCCTATTCAATACAAACAAACAATCGAATCTTTCCTCTTATATTATTAGTATAGATATTTTAATTAAATAAATTTGTAAAGGGCAATATATCATTTTAAATCGGTATTACATATTTACGATAAATTAACATAATAAGGCAATACAAGGGAACTTGGAAGAAGACATTAGTGCAATTCGTAACTCCGATCATTTTACCAAGGTTCACGAACTACAAAGTGCCTTCGAGGTTCCGAAATGTCTTTTACTATTGAACAACAGGAAGAAAGGGAACGTTCCTAAATTCTGTAACATGACTGAAATTCAATCAAATGTAGCTTTTTCATTCAGTCCCGTTGTGTTTTAAATGCCTTCTGGTATTCGTATACAACTAGTATGTAGATATAATTAGATTTCGATATAAATTAGGATAAATCGCGCAAATGTTTTAGAAACCTACAGCCTGGTACTACTAGGATCTCCTAACAACGACTAACGCTAATCATCATTGTGGTTACATACCAATCACCTAGGATCGAATCGAAGGATGTGAATCGACGACAAGGTGGGTCCAAAACGTGATTTTATATGAAAATCTAAACGTTCGATATAATATTCCTGATAAATGTCTATTAAAGTTCAAAGATCCATTACACAGGCGAATAACGCAGACAAGGTCTTGTCAATTGGCCGAAAAGGCGAAATCCACTCGCAACGGATAAGAGCTCTTAAGTACCGCGTTTGATCACATGTCAGAAGGTTTACAAGCCCTGACGTGACACGGATTAGTCTTTTGCGATGTTCAAATAACTTGAGTCTTTTAATTAACTCATAGACTTTTACGTCCCATAACATGACGTGGTATTGTGACGTGGGTAATTTAACTTGGTTGGCCCGATGGCACAATTGGTAGTGACCCTGCCCTGTGCGCTAGAGGTCGAAAGTTTGAATCCCACCCAGGGTCATGTGCTAATTACATTTTGTATTTCTTCTGTGTCTGGATGTTAATTTGAATTCGTACTTTTGTGGTAATTTCGTTACTTACTTTTTTTTTTGCGGTATTTTGAAGAAGTTGATGATTGGGCTATTACATTAATATAATAAGTAACAATACTAATAATTTCGACTTTTTTACTGAGCACCATTTAATCACTACGTGTACAAAGTAAAGTACTAAATAACACGAAATCGTAAAAAAAAATTATTTTATTCAAAAGTCCAGATGTTGTAAGTAAACATTACATATGTACATTGTTTACTTACAACAACCAGACTAATACAAAATACATGTTCCCGCAATGTATGACGAACTAGCAACTTTTTTTGCAGTCGACTTGTCAACCATTACGCAAATGAGGCGCCAAATTAATTAAAACGTAATATATACGTCGACGATGTTAACATAAACTGTTGAACGTAAATACGCGGTCTGAATATATCGTGATTTCAATTACGTGAATGGTTCACGAGCTTAATTGATTCGTATTATGTACAAATTTTATTACCATCAAGTGTCCGATTATTTAACGGCATTAATTAAATTACAAGTAAATATTTTCTCAGGGGTATTATTACGCAATTTACAAAGGCTCTGGAGTCTGGACTAGCTACATAATATGAAATCTGTTCGTTTAACCGCGTGACTTTTTAGTCGTTGTTTTCCCGCAATCAAAAATATGATAATTCATGATTTAATAACATTTTATTTCCATTTTCCCTTCAAACTATAAAAAACTTAAAAAAATATTACTTGCATAAATCGATAGTACTACTAAAGCGTTCTGCTGCGGGAAAACAACAACTAAAATGACACGCAGTATAAAAATATACATTTGGAAGTGCTGTGGTAGCCAATTAGTTTTAAATGTCGTTTAACATGCATGAAGACGATTCATAATTTCATGGGGTGCCGAATTGGGAAGGTGCCGAAACGAAACTAAACCGAAATATCATTTCGACAAGAATTAATTATGTATCTGAGGATGTCGACGCAAGATCTGCTTACAACATTAGTATCAGTGTCTTTGCAAAATCTTATTAGCAAGTGATCCTGCATCGCGCTAGCAAAGTTACCGCTGGACGCTAAGAACGTGCCGATATACTGGTCTGTGATTATCGAACAAAGACACTAGCACAAAAAGCCTTTAAACCTTGACAGCTCGATCTTGAGGATAGAACTGAAATGCCAAGTTTACTCAAAAACTTTATCGTCCAGTGAAAAAACACATATTCTCCAATGCCTCCACTTAAGCACAGAATGAGCACAAATATGCATTAAACTAATTCGTCCTGGGTGAGATTCGAACCCACAAATTCGTAACGGAGGGGTCACTACAAAAAGCGCCATCAAGCCGAATTGTATTCACAATTTGTCGATCTACACTCTCCGTCCGTACCTCCAAATGATATAACCGATCGGGGTTAGGGGAAGGTTTGACACGACCATTATGCGAATCCATCCCTACGCAGGGCGCGGCGCATGCGCGGGTCGCGCCGCCCGCGACGCAGTCGGCCGGCCGTCGCCGTAGCAAGCTACCGTCTACGCCGTAGCTCGTAGCCCGTAGCCGACCCGTAGCCGACCCGTAGCGATCCGCATAGCAGTGACGTACCTATAACTAAGTGATCACGTGATTGTGTTGGTTTGACGTGTGATTCAAACATATTGTAGAAGTACTGTGGTGTACTGTGATGACTTATATTGCTGATTGGATAAAGTATCTTTCGAGCTGAAGAACACGTCTGCTCTGTCTGTAAGTAAACGTCATTTGGTTATATAACCTATTTTTTTAAATGAACGTGACTGGCTTTTCCGAGCCATTAAAGACGGCGATTTGTTACTTACGATCCCTGGGGTAATTTGTATGGAGCGTATTTCTACATTTCGCCGTCCCATGTCAATTTGGTGTAAGTATGTAATTTATTTTTGTTTCCCGCAGTCAGAACAATGATTGATGACAGTTGGGATTACGTTGTACGAGCGTTATATTGTTCTGTTTGCAGGCATATTTAATTATTACCTAATTAAGAATATAGCTCGCGAGTTAACGCTCATTTATATTAACTGGTAACAAAAGAGTCGTAATTACATTTGTCTAAGACGAAACGGAGAGTTTTGATGATCTATGAATCATACGGTCGAGTAAGTGGGTTCTTTTGTCCGTTCAGGGAAGTTTTATACGATTCCAAGACGTGACTCATTTGGCTATTAGGAAAAAGTGACATGTGAAAACCATAGTTTTAATAATAATGGATAATGAATTAACCCGATCATTTCGGAACTGATTGGAACTTGTATATAATAAAATCCATTGAGATTCGAAACTAGCTTTGCTTAAAAAATTGGCAGATAGTGATTCAAAAAGGCTGCTAGGTATGATCTTAGTCCTATGTATGACCAATTTGGTGTAATGATTGAAAAGCCAGCTGTTACACCAGAGGTCGCTGGTTCGTTCCCCGTACGTCACAAACATTTGCGTGCATGAATGAATATGTCTGTTTAATCGGTCTAGGTGTTTCTATGTATAATACGAATGTTTTGACAAAAATGTTTATCCATCGTCTGGCACCCATGATACAAAAAATTCTTAGTAGATTTGAACCAACTGTGCGAATAGTTTTGAAATCGTGGTCTATTAATCAATTAACTTAAGAGCATCACCCTTGTCGCTTTTCCTTCGCTCTCTGAAATCAAAAGTAACAAATTTTTATTTCTAATTTTTCTCGGTGCCACAAAAAGAAGTTGTGACTTTTGTCTACAATGCTAATTTCATTCATATAAATCTAGAAAAGTAGATTTCACAAATGGTTTAAAAAACTGACGAAATGAGATTATTAAAATAAATCACGATATTATTAGGAATCAGAAGTAGGTTTATTTAAAAAAAAAGAACTTAAGCATAACTACAAGAAAATAATTTTAATAATCGAAAATTAACAATGAAACACTATGTAACACTAATTTACATAATAACAAAAATAAATCGTTTGGCACTCAAACACGCATAGTAACACTTCCTATCGCTACGAAGTCGCAAAGCAGAGAGAGACGCTCCCGATTGACAGCGTCTTATATATGCTGTCGTCGGCGCCCCCTCCATTGAAGTCACTGACAGCCAACAATATAATAACTTATCAGTATTTTCTGGACACACTGTGAAACCAACTTCCGGAAGCCGTGTTTTTAAACCACATGAGGTCCTTGAAAAAGCGTGTGTATTCTTTATGTGATGCAGGTGCTCAAGTCCATGGGCAGCGGTGATTACTTATCATCAGATGGTCCACTTGCTCGTTTGCTTCTCTCTAACATAAAAATACTAACTAATAAGTTTCTACGCAGTATAATTTGTAGTGAAGAACATGTTACGCAAGATTTCGGCTTCCGATTTTAACAACCGCCCAGTTCCACGACGCCATTGGGAATACTGTCTTTAGTAGTTTACCCTCCACCTTTCTGGACCCTAAGACGCTTTCGCATGCATAGGTCGGTTCGTATCTGGCTCGAAGGACCAGTTAAATGATTGTTGGAGAATTGGAATATTGATCCTGCGTCTACTTTTGTCTCAAATTGCTTAACTTCGTAATTATTTAATACTAAGTTTAGCAATGTAACTAGATAATTAAAAATAATAAAAAAAAATTGACGAAGCACTACAGCGAAGCCGTATAGACGTCACTCGCAAACCTATGCCATTCGCATCGCTCACTAGAATCTCTTTTGTTTCGGTGCTAGTCCTCAATGCTGTGAATTACAGTAAAACAACACCCTATGACATTTGGACGTGCTAAGTTGATTGACGTTCAACAATTGGGGGTTGTATATGTCACATGTCATGTCACTCGCACTGCACACTAGTTTTTTTGTTTCGGTATCAGTTTACAATGCATATCAATAACAACATTTCTGTATCGTGAGTGTGAGTAAATGTTTGACTTTGTCAATATTACTCAAAATCCCATATTGTTCTTGTCTGATACCAAAGTAAGAAGGTGATGCACTTGTTTGTTAATGTATAATTAAGCACTAAGAAATAGAAGAGTTTGTTCTTTGATACTCTACGTTATTTAATTTGCATAAGTCAGTGTTCCTCCTTCTCTCTCTACCTTTCTACTTATACTTTGTAAAAATTAAAAATTTTATTTGTTTTAGAAGGTCTATTTATTCATGCTAAAAAAAACATATTTTTTTACTTCCTCTCGTAGTAGCGTGTACCTACTTTGATGCAAGTTCAGCAATATTTCCGCACTGTCTCTTACAGCGCTGTGCCCAGTGCACCTTTCTCTCGACGAACAGTTTTTCAAATTGAATACTAAAACACCTGACGTATCACAATGACAAATGAAAACGTGTCCTGGTGAACAATTTACGTTAGGGTTGTACAGTAAGGGATAGTTGCACCACTGACACATAAATTCAATATTATCTACCCATCGTAGATAATAAAGATTATTTTTATTATCTGACTCATTAATTATTTCGGAGATATAATTTGTCACAACGAATTCTCAGCTAAATGTGGGATTGTGGGTTTGGATCCCACCCAGAATTAACATTTATGTGAAGAACATTGCTTGTAAACATTCTTGTATAAATACAGGGTTATTGGTAATGTGTACCGATCCTTTTAAGGGCATGTAGAGGAGGTCCCAAGCTAGCAATTGACCCATTAAAATGCAGGTCAAAAGTGAACCAATAATGAGATAAAACCTTTTTAATATTTTTTTGGAAATTTAGGGATTCACAACTTTAAAAATTTATTAAAAAAACTACAACATAATTTTAATGTAATTAGGTCATAATAAAACACACTAGGATAACTGAAAGCTTTGTTAATTTTGAATTATAAGAGATCTAAAATTAGAATTTTTTACGACACTTATAATTTTGTTTACAATAAAGTATCATTTTCTGCATGTCAATGGCTATCCAACAAGTACAATGTGCACTTAAAAAATTGACAACAGACTGTAGAAACAACTAACGAGCATAAAAGGATGCACTTAAAGAATATTCCAACATGTCATGGGCGGTAGTGATCACTTACGTGTACCATCACCACTCACACATGCCAGTTTACCTCTCTCTTTCATAAAAAAAAGTTTTTCCTTGTGTAGCCCTGTTATAGTTGAGGGTAGTTGTGAACAGCGAACGGGAAGTAATAACTCGACACAACGCGAGAATGTAACCTCGGCAGCGGCGCGGTGGTGAAACATGTGTTATTTTTAGCCCGCAAAGCGCTCCTGGCAATTGTTTTAGGCCCTCAAAGCGCACCAAACGGTCGCGAACACAAGCTATACAAATGTGTAGTTCTATTTTGAAACTTTAAACTAAAGTAAATGTTATTGCGGTAAAAAAAGTAATATGTGAAAAAATATGCGCGTGTGTTTATGCAAGGCAATGGCCTATGTATTTACCATCAATGAAAACAAGGTATCTTTACAATATTGAAATAAGTGTGGATTTAATTTAGATGTTAAAAATACCTGTACCTATATACTTTTAGATATAAATGCATTTCTCTTGTTAATTACAATTTATTATACTTTTACAATATTAGGAATTAAGTAATCGGCGTTATACATTGCAAGATTTGCAAGCGCGGTAAGATCTATATGTCATCCACCAGCTAGTGCGGAGCACCGTACGCGGTGACCATAGTGATGTGTAATTCGATTCTACTAATTATTCGTCTAACAATACATAGTACTATATACATAAGTACATGGAAGTGTTTTTGTTGGTTCCTTTTTTCACTTCTCATGTAAAGTCTTATGTGAGTGTAGGATCTCCACAAATACTTGTCATGGTTTATAACATGTAACATACATCACAGCATGAGCCACACCGTAGGCTATGGAGTGTTTTTCAATGTTGCCTGCTGAGTAAGTTATACCATCATTAAACTGAAAAACTGTTTATATACTTTCCAAACTTTAGCTAACATAAGACTGCAGTTTCTGATCTTCTGGTAACTAATTTTGTTGTAATATTAGACTTTATTTTTCTTGAGTTTTTCAAGGATGGAGTCCTGTGCCCTGGAGTGGGATATTGACAGGCTGGTACTATCCTTTTGTTTTGCTCACTGTAACAACGAAGAGGTATATGTTTTTACGTCGTTAAAGGTAGCGAGTCCTCCACACGGCGCAGATCTCCTGGGTTAGCGGCAGCCCATAAAGGTTTATAAACGTTTTTTCTACACGTTTATTCATCTAATTGAGATGACTTGTGTTGGTTTATTTTATGTGGCAATGTTAAAAAAAGTAACACTTTCCTGGTACTTCTACAAGAGAACCTTTAGATAATTATAAGATATAATCGAAACACGACCGCAGAAAACATGAAAGTCCCACGCAATTTGAGTGATTGCCGTCTGCGCCGACGTCGTTAACCGTATTTTGTGAGACTTACCTATTTGCGCCGGTAATTTATAAGATTACCCAAACTTTCGCGGCAACAGCCGAGACGCGAACTTGAACATTTGTGTGTACAAGTGAATTAGAAACGACAAACAAGATACAGAAGCTGTGAAGATTGAGAGCGACGGAAGATGTTTGAGACATTTGTATTTTATTTCTTAAGGAGTTTTCGCGTCAGAAAATCATCTTTTCGTCTTTATGTGACGACGAATGAGATGGATGGATGGATGAGATGAATGGAGAAAGGTACGTTAGCTGAGCATTTGAAATTGTCAAAATTATTGTCTTAGTAAAAATATACACAAAATAATGGAGATAAATATAGCAAATAACGGTGATAAGTTTTCACTGAGTTCATTCGCTGAATGTGCTGTCACCCTGTTGGCATTTTCAGAGCTTTAATTTCAAGTATACTCCCACAATAATATTACGTAGTTTGTTGATCGTAAACAATGGCCGCCGTAACCGAAAACTCGGCTACAAAGGCATTATCAATCAATATATCCTGATCCTTATAGATCAACGTATGAGAATAAATTAAATCATAAATATCTCTGGACATTATTCACACAGCGCTGTCTAGCCCCAAACTGAGCATTAGCTTGTGCTATGGGTGCTAGACAACGGATAAACATTTCATATATACTTTTTTTTGTAAATACATACATTTAATACATAGAAACACCCGATACAAACAGACATGTTCCTGCACACAAATGTTTGTACCGTGCGGGGATCGAACCCGCGACCTCTGGTGTAATAGCCGACTTCTCGCATTACACCAAATGGCTCGTCAAAATGTCCAGAACTAGAAATAGAAAATACGATTACCAGGAAGTTAATTTCAAACGATGTAAGCCACAGAGTTGAATGGACTAGAGGCCGCAAGTGTAGCTACTTCGCGTGCCCAGCTACAGTCCATCGTACTGAATGTGCCGATTCTTAGCTTTAGTCCCGCGCGACCGTTCTCCTTGTTAGACGTCAGACGAAATAGCAAAAAATTACGATTTGTGCTATTTTAAGCTGCAAAAACAATACCAAAAAGATAACTCCACAAAACAAAGATGTTTCCTTTCATCGGTAAGTCATTTTGTTATCTGAATACGCGTAATTTATTTTAAAATGAATTATTTATCAATTTTGAGTAGTAGTGGGTAATATCGGATTTTTACAATATCGAATCGAAACTATATATTGATATTTGATATCGGATTCTGAAACTATATATTATTTGAAACTATATATTGGTGTATCGGAGTATCGGACTGTGAAACTATATATTGGTGTATCGGAGTATCGGACTGTATTTGGTTACACTAAACCTATAAAACGATGTGTTCTGAAACTAGATACTGTATCATGACACGATATTTTCATAGTGATTTATTTCTTAAAACTGACTCGATTAGTTACTTTAGGTGTATTAAGGATGCTTTAAGAGTATTTACTTAGTTATTTGTGTTTCAGTAAGTACTGCATTAATAAAGATCGTATTTAGAACTTCTAAATACGATGTTTATTAATGCAGAACTCATTAGTAGTAACTAAAAGCATTAAATACATAAACTTAATAATACCAACCATCGAATCTATTAATAGAATAACAAAAGTTAGAAATGGATCACCAATGCTATGAGTTCAAGGACGAAGGTCCGTGAGAGTTACGTAAAATTGCAAATCGAAAATGCATCTTATTGCTGACAAAATAAGGTCTAATAAAAATGTGTCAAAATACACAAGAAAGTATTGAAACAACCTTATTCTTATACAAATAAGGTTTAATTAGAATTGTACGAAAACACGACTAATGCTATTTCACTCACTCACAAATCCTTTCTTTAGCTCGTATCGCAACGCGATACGGTTTAATATCCTTTATCGATAGGTCTTGGATATCGAGCTAGATATCAAATCGAGACGCATCGCATCGATCCAGCAATATCGTGTATCACCAAATATATAGTTTGGATACGCAGCGATATCGGATTTTACGATATTGGCCTGATATACGATTTAATATCTATATACGATTTGTATCGGCCATTCCTAATTTTGAGAAAACAATTATGTAAATAATGCTTAAGCCGCGTGAATCGCAATTTCGTAATACATTGCGTATTTTATACTGGCCTTCCAATTGTATTGCGTGCTTTATAAGCAATGAATATCAAACAAGGCGGTACTTTCGCATATCGTTTAAGTTTCGTGGTACAGGCGTTTTTAGTCAAATACAGCGATTAGTGATGTTCGTTCTATGCAACATACACATAATGTATTAAAATCGATTAAAAGTACCTAGTCGATTTTGGAAGCAGGAATGATAATAGGCTATTTGACAATGTGAAAAATAAAATCAAGCATAAAGTGACAATTAGGTTACATTAGGTACTGTCAACCGGCGTATAAATTAAGAAGAGTTTAAAATTGGATATTTATTAACATTAGTTAAAAATAATAATTTATTTATTTATAAACTAGCCTTCCGCCCGCGGCTTCGCCCGCGTGAACAGTAGTAGTGTATAGGACGTTATCCCGCGGGAATATCTTGTAAATTGTAGCCTATGTGTTATCCTTATGTATAAACTATATTATTGTAAAGTTTCATTAAAATCAATAAGTAGTTTTTTACGTGAAAGAATAACAAAAGTTCATCCATCCGCTCCCCGGCCGGTACCGCCGCAATCGCTATGTCCCTGCATTTTAAATCTGTAATATCTTCGAAACTATTCATTTAAATTACATGATGTAAAGGGCCATATTGATCTATATTACATGCACAATTTATTTATGGTACTTTATTGGATAAGGATTAATACTGTATTGCTTAAAATCACTTTTTCGTAAATAAGCCATTATTTTATCGTAATAAGTAAAGGAAAATGGTTATTGTGGGTTATCCCTAAGAGATAGACATATACCATCGCGGACTTTTTTGTAAAACTTTTTAAGGTGTACAATAGTGTAGTACATTATTTTGATCTATCTCGTAGGGTTCAGCCAGCGTTTGCAATGTAAGCGCAAAAAAATGCGATTATTTACGACCTTAATTTAAAAACCTCTAAAATTATCAGTGTTTCTCTACTATATTATGCATGTTTTATACATATAAACTTTCCTCTTGAATCACTCTATCCATTAAAAAAAACCGCATCAAAATCCGTAGCGTAGTTTTAAAGATCTAAGCATACATAGGGACAGACAGACAGGAAGCGACTTTGTGTTTTATATTATTATGTAGTGATTTTTATAATCGAATCGAGAATCGAGACGAAGTGGGCGTGTCCCTACTTCTCATCACTAAATCGCGCTCGTTACGTCACAGTAGGTACAAAAAATATGGCACGGTCGGATCTCATACAAATTGACGTACTTGCGGTCTCTAGTACATCTATCTCTGTGATGTAAGCAGTCTACGTAAGCCAGTAGCGCCAAGTAAATTACCAGCCACATAAACAAACAGAAGAGCTTCGAATCAGATTGAACTGTCGAAAACGTCGAACGGAGCGCCGCGCTTTGTACGAGTTCTATTTGATCGAACTTGCACAAAGTACGCGTATATGGGGATGAGTTCAGGTCTCTTTTATCGTTCGTCATTAATTTCATGCTTTTCTGTATGTAGCGTTTATTTGGTAAACTTTTAATTTCATGCTTCTGTGTATGTAGCATTTGTTTGGTTAAACTTTAAATTTCATGCTTCTGTGCATGAAGCGTTTATTTGGTAAACTTGATCAGGCTAACTAAATTGTGTACGAGCTGATTCAAATTCGCATAAGATCTTTTGTGTGTAATAGCTCCACGGAATTGCTTCTTTGATTTTTTTCAAGAGGGTTCCTCCTCTTTTTTAACGAATGTTTAACGAACTATAGTCATGACTATGATAGCTTGCTTATGATGCTCAAAAGTATTTTCTCGTGACTGGACCCTAGTGGTGCCTATCTAGTTTTTCCTACTTCCCTTTTAATATTTAACCCTTTCCCCGCCACGCTTTTTTCCGAAAATGGTGCCCCACACGCCACGACCATTAAAAAAAAAATTCCAAAAAATTATTAGGTTATACTCAACTCATTCAGGCAAGTAAAAATACAACGTTTCTCGATCATGTTTTTTTGTCTGATATATCAGACATTGGCGTGGTGGGCACGAAAATGGTTTGTCTGATATATCAGACATTGGCGTTGAAAGGGTTAAAATGCAGAAATAAATCTGTCTGTTACGCTATCACGCTTCTGCTAATTTTCAAAATCCATTAACATCTATATCTTCGGACAATGCACGGAATAAACAGAAGTCGGTAAGGACGAAGCTACGAGATAAAGTCAACGCAATAAACAAAACATTATAAATGTCCCTATTAAACATTGAAAGTATAAACCGCAACTGTCTGCCTATCTCAAAGCTTCTTTCATGATAAAGGGATAAAGCCCTACGAGGACACTCGTCCATACATTAAAACGCGATATGATATTAAAAACAAAGTAATACGAGATGAAATCAACCCTCGTGGAAACACTCGAACCAGTATTAAGGGGAATGACGTCATAGTACAAAGAGTACGCAGTACGTTATTTTCATACAAACGCACTACGGGCGTCTTGTATGTGTGCGCCATATGCGTCGCCGCAGGCACACTCTAACAAAATATCTTTGTTTGTTTGGACTAAGAAACGGATCGAGATATCCTTTAAGGGCGAGCGATTTATCGATTGGGCAGTGAGGCGTTAAAGGGGCGCTCTCATTGAATAAAAATAATATCATTTAAAATAATACAAAGATTAAGGAATCCTATGTTGTGTTTGTAAAAAAGAGTGTAGTAGGTATTTTTACGTTATCACAATAACATTTAAAATGTGTTACTTTTGATGTAGTTTTCAAAAGTACCAAACGGCCGTTATTGACACCTATGGCTACTACATCGAATACGATACATTTTGAGCCCATAATCTTTATCCTCTTTTGTACAAACGCAACATAGGTTAATCTTTGTATAAATTTAAATAATATGATTTTTATTCAATGAGGGCGCCACTTTGACGACACTAATCGCCTTAAGTGTAGGCGCACATATTATAAGCCGCGCGCGGAGCGTTTGTATGAAGTTAACGTACCGTGTACTGTTTCTACTATGACCGGTATTAAGGGGAATGACGTAGCCGGCGTCGGACAGAATTTGCTAATTAGTCGAGTAATCCCCTCGGAGGGTTGCTCCTAATCGCAGGCTGGATGGATCATGAGTGAGGAAGTGCTTTTAGGGCGTGTGGATAACACTTGAATCGGTATACCGACGTTAATAAACAAATAGATAAATAATTAATATAATTATGTTTACTTTTTCTTTGACTAGCTGGGCTAGCAATTTTGTTTACTTGGAATTTCGAAACTAAATCACCAATTTTGCAACTTTACTTCTGCAGAGATAATGTTCGGTGAAACCTTATGATTTTTTGGCTTCAAATACATTCATTTCAGTTGGAAATGAAGTAAGAATTATAACATATCCACAAGAAACATTTAGGCTTAAGCGTAGACTTTAGAGACGCACTTATGAGTCAATTATCAAAGTGATAGAGTGGCTCTACCATCGGCTTCGGAATGTTGTTATCTATCTAGAAGTATCGGCAAAAAATCGATAGACACCCTTTTCAATCACCGAAGGCTGGTCACAAGGCATGTTTTTGTCGACTGTATTGGGCAAATCACGCGTAAGTTTGTAGTTTAGGCGTAAAAAAAGAAAATTTTCGTCAATATTTTATCGGAGGATACGATAAGACTGTAATATTTACTACTGACTTTGCCAGTAAAATAGTTTTTCTTTTCCTTCAGTCTAACAACACAATGAGCAATCCCTCCTGTGTCGTGGGCTCGTGGCTCGCACAAAGGGGATTCCCTAAATCAATTATGACTGTCGGCACTAGCGACTGACTCGGTGCGTCATGGCGTCTTTTGGCGATGGCGATGGCGATTATTCGTTAAATTGATGATAAAATATACCAAATATTTTTCGCGAGGCGAGATATAATGTCGGTGATAGTCTATTTATTTCTTTTTTATCTTTCTGTCTATATTTTAAGGTAATCGACAAAACTTCTAGTAAAATTATTTGATAGACCAGCTCTGACAGGCAGATGATGTAAGTCATACATCAAAGACTTACATTGAAATATTTATAAAATCAAAATCAAAATATTCTTTATTCATGTAAACTTGTATCAAGTATTTATGAATCGTCAATTACAGAGTGACTCTACCACCGGCTTCGGAATGCAGTCATCTGCCGAGAAGAACCGGCAAGAAACTCCACAGTTACTCTTTTTCATCGCCATGTTTGTTTACAATTTGTTTGTTACAATTATTGATTAGTTTTAGAATACCAAGCCATACAGTATAAAGTATAAGAATGAGACTATAATCGAGAAAAATCCGTGAGCCCTGGAAGACCAGGCCCAAAGGTGGCACCTGCAGCACAAGTATGACGTAATAGTATGTGCCAGCCATAATTTCACTCAACCATATTATAGGGAATGTAACCACCCGACACAGCGCCACCACCCCAAGCACATTTTAGCGAACATGACCGCCAAGGTTACAAACTCTTCAGGATTCTTTGAATAAAAAATAAATTTAATTTTACTGAATTATAACATTTAATGTGTTACTGTATAGCAAAGTTAACATTGTTGATACTATCGGGATTCTATACAATGCAAAGGCGCGAGTCCAAGCTTCCTTGTCGTTGAGGTATTCTTATTATAACGTCGGTCCCTTTTTCTCTTAAAAATAGATAATAATTTCTCTTATAAAATAGATAAGGGCCAGCTACAACACTTGACACATAAGTTTGTTATATTTTGTCCCTCATAAGAACAATGATACTATCTTCTTTCTTGAAAATGGACAATAGTTAGCACATTTGTCCATTTTCATACTATCCGACAGATAAACTGTCACAGTACTTTCTGACAGCGGTTTAACCGATCCTTAGTATTGTAAATACCCAATTCATTGAGCTAATATAATATTTCTATGTCTAAATTATATTTAAAACCTTCTATGTTTCAGAATGACAAGATAAGGCTTCCCTCTTATGTCGTGGTCCGCACAAAAGGGATTCCCTAAATCAATTATGGCCGTCGACACGAGGGCCGGTGAATATCATGTGGCGTCTCGATTATTCGTTTGTTCGATGATAAAACATACCGAATATTGCTCGCGTGGCGACAAATTCGGTGGACGAAAATTGGATTTTGTTATCTTTAATTTAGATTTTTTCATTAGTCTGCAAGGATTGGAAATTATTGCGGGTGTAGTGCAATTCCGTGGTAAGGTGCTTTTTAAATGGACACACATCTTTTTTAATATTTTAGAGTGGTATATGAATATTTGTCTTATGCAAAAAGTCTTGCTCGCATTCCTCTGGGACCCACTTTTCGGGATAAAATTGACATCTATACTTTCCTATTATCAGCTGAATCACTTTTTTGGCTTAATTAAATAAATACAAACTTTTCCTGTGGACAAATACCTATTATTAAGGCTTTTCAACGTCCTTGAAACGGCGACGTCACAAGATCTAATTTATTACATTAAAATTTAAAATGTTCGTATAATACACAAGTTTTGTTCACAATGTTAATAGTCATTTAGAAAAGTAACATTTCTGCATAAAAAAGTTTATTTAAAATTCTTATAAAGTTATTTTGGTATATTTTTGCACGGAGAATGTTTTTCGAGCGGGCCAGTGTGCGAATAGAATCATGCATATTCATTACCACTTTTATTCCCGGCCAGGCAAACCTAGTTGTCTAGGGATTTAAATATTGTAGTATATCAAAAAGAATTTAGTATTTTTTTTTAAATATGATAGTTAAAGTAGATGAAATAAAATATGTTTTCAGATATATTTTTTTCTTACCAGCACGTTGACGTCAATGGCCTGTTGAACAGATTACCAATTCCAAATTTATTTATATATTTTTTATTTCATATTTCGCGATTTTTTACTCATGAAATAAAACCCACCTCAAATAATAAAATTTCGATGAAGTTTCGAATGCTTTACAGCAAGCAACATGTAATGTATTAAAAATAATAAAAACGTTTTAAACTCTGTCTTATTATATTAGAAAGAGTTTATTCTGTCACTACCTAAAATTTATGTAACGTAACATCCCTCGAGTTTTATTAGCTAATATTGTTGAAATTTGTAAGACCTTGACTTTGAAGAACTTATAAAACAAACGTCTCCGTTTCTAAAGTAATTATTTTTCATTAACGAACCAAGCTTTGTCGTCTCGTCCGGTGAAGCAGAATGGTTCGTTTAAAAACTTGCTTCATTAATATTTATGGGAAAGGGTGAGACAACAAGAGTTCTCATCTGTTGTTTTACTCCTGGTTTCGAATAGAATATTAACAAAACTGTTGCTGAGTTGATCGTGAAAAAATATGTAAACATGACTGTCATGCTATTTTGTTTGGTCAAAAATACAAGTACATTAAACAAAATACTACATTCGATGTCGAAATCATCGAATGCACTATTATTTCAGTATTTTTTTAGTTTTTCCCGTTTTATAAATACATACGTCATAACTTGAAGCTTGTAAATTACAGAATGTCCGTAAAAATCGGAAAGTTGACCATTCAATATTACAGTATCACTTAATTTCAACATTTAAAAATGTTAATATTTAATTGAAAAATGGCACTATGTTTATTTAAATTCTAAAATTCCTTAGACAAAGAAAAACTTGACCTGTACTCGATGATCAGATTATCATACAGTCAGGCAGCACATTCAGCGACGCCTCCTGGTGAAGTGTCCCTTAATGGAATAAGCTGCAGTAGCCACTTACGATGTCTGTCTACCAAATGGAATAGTAAAAAAAAGATTAAAAAAATGGTCTCCTTATTTTAATACCTAGGAAATAGTTTCTTTCAACCAAAGATAGATGGCGTCCTATGTTCTCGGGACGCGTGGTCAGCGCATTGTCCCAGCCTCAATAGAGGTAACTGGGTCGAGCGTCTCTCGCTGCGTTCGGGTTCCGCGATATTAGCTGCAGGATAGGGAAACGGAAGCACCGTTTTGTCTTTAGAGATCTTCTTTGCAGTTTTTCTGTGTCAGATTAAATGTTCGTTTTAAGATTTTTTAATTCTGAAGATTTTCCGATTCGCTTAGTTCCTATATGTTTATTTTTTTTGTGCTAATCTCCAAAACTATTGTGACATATTATATTTGCTAATTGCTATTTGGATTAAGTACAACAATAATTTGACATGGCTTGACGTCCAATACGACTTAAGTTTAACTACCAGACGGGCACGACGCGACTGACCTGATCGGTAAGCCAGCCGCTTCGGTTTACTCCATTTATATTAAATATAAAAATTAAAAAACAGAGTCATAAATGATAGAGAGTTATTTCGATGGCACGAATTTGCTTTTTTGTTGTTTCATTTCAAAACTTATGAGACCGCAGTTTTCTGTCGCTCTGCCGCGCGTCAGACCGGAACACGAGGTCCAACAACGAGCTTGTGGCGGTTGCGAGAAAATATCGTACCGTGAAATCCGATTTTTCGGATTACACTAGCATAGTATATTGTTTCGATATTCCACTAGTGTCGCGGTCCTCGTGCTACACGCTGGCGAGTTCCCCTATAGATTGAGCCAATCAGGCTGATTTTTACGATGTTCGTTGTATCCGAATGGACGAGCGTTTTGGTCAAAAGATTAAATCAGCTCTACTAAAGATCGTGGTTTTCGGATTACTCTGCCACTATGGCATTTAAAGTTGGGGGCGTCTCATATATTCTACATCGGCATCCTCCAGCATAATGTAGGTACCTAAATAAAAATAATACGGCGGCCAATCTTATACGATCAGCCAACTACGCAGGATATATAATATTATAGTGCACAAGAGAGTGCGCAAGCACAGGTGCACTCTCTATTCCCTCACTCTCATGGCACGGTGGGACAGCAGTCTGACACGACCGAAGAGAGATCAGGCGCAGGACCAACGACTCAACTTGCCTTCCGAAGCGAAGCACGGAATCATCATTCTTTTCAGACATTCAGGTGATTCAAGCCTGCAATGTCCTAACCAAGCTGGAAACAATCACACAAAATGATGCTTCCCGCGGGATTCGAACTCACAACTCTAACCACTGTATCACAG
The DNA here is from genome assembly GCA_949319885.1 of Mecyna flavalis. Lineage (NCBI taxonomy): Eukaryota > Metazoa > Arthropoda > Insecta > Lepidoptera > Crambidae > Mecyna > Mecyna flavalis. Next base: position 19,621,248 of record OX439426.1, read on the forward strand.
TGGCAGTTAAAAAAAATTCAACTGTATATATTAGTATACCTTCGCCAACCGCGGTGTGGTGCGGCTGTATCGCTGAATCAATACCTGATCTAATAATATCCTCAGTTCCTCACAGCTTGAATGGTGGTGACAGAGGCGAGTGCACTCGATCGATGCCGCCATTCACAATGCCATGAAGGAAATGAGGTTGTAGTTTGTTTTTCGTATGTTTACATATTTTTATAATGTGTCTTTCTCTTCGCCTCGATGGCCTAGTGGTTGAAGTAGCGGGCCGAGATCTCGGGGTCCTGGGTTCAATTCCTGGGTTGAACTAACTTTGTGTCGGTTTTTTCGGACAAAGCTCGGGTTTGTGATCGATCACCAATCCGCATTTGGCAAGCGTGGTGATTAAGCAAGTACCCATTATTGTAGATATCAAGGTTAGAGGCCTTTGCCCTGCAGTGAGACATTAATAGGCTCAATAGGCTGATACTTTTCTTTATGTCTTTCTACTTTGATGTCTATATTAAAAAAAAAAAACATAAAAAATGTTGTGTTAAATAAAAATGCACTAAGTGACTTCTGAAATAAAAAAATAAGCTAAGAGTATCTGTCATTGAAAGTTACATCTTTTGACCAACAACATTTCATATATTTAAGCACGTACCATGCATTAGATAATAAGCTGAATTTTGCATCAAATATAAACACGTCGGTTTTGTTTAATTGTTTTATAAGTAATACATTTCTAATGATTGGCAACAATGTACTGTTGTAATGATATAACATTGATAGCGTTCCTAGCGGTATTAGCATTGCGTAGTCTGTGGTAACGCGCGTAATCCAATCATTATGCTATAAGCTGCTTTGAAAGACTATCAATATAATAAAGAAAAATACATAATAATATGAAATGTTCTTACATTTCATATTATATATTTCTTGAATGTGTATTAGCCATAAACGTAATATAAATAACTAAACTGTGCTCTCGTGGCTAAAAACGAGCCGAGCGAAACAGTCAGACAGAGCAGCTTGTCCCTTTCCAATAGGGTGACAATAAGTTTCGGTTAAGTGAGACAAATTCAAACATGCAATCTGCGGATCTGCCTAATAATAGTATTTTTAATTCATGTTAAAATATTTCAACAGTCGGTTGTGTCGGCAGCAAAACTTCATATTCAACCGTTGATATAAGTTTATAGAGAGCTGTGTTGTTTAAGACGATGTTATAAAATGATGTAGACAGTGCAAAAAATGTGATAGAAAGGCTCCTGGTCTTATTCATCACATAATGCTTTACGGTGTAACTACCTTAAGAAATAAAAAAAAGACAATTTATAACAAATACACTTTTTCAAATTTAAGAATACATTGAACGAAAAATAAGTAAATATACATTGTAAAAATAACATTAAAATACAAGCGTTAAATTAAGTTTTTGGTCAGGCAAAATTGTTGCCCAAAAACATTTCTTTTATTGACAATATGAAAGAACGAGAATCGAGACCGTCCTTGCCATAGACAACGAATGAACTGTCATTGCGTGCTGGCAATGTGAAAGAACGAGACAAGCTACTCCCGTCTTGATATCTTTCTCGTCTCGGATTTGCCTCGCGTCAGGCGCAAGCAAATATAAACTTTAAAGCGTTGGGGTAGTGTTCATTTTCAAAAATGCAATTTTTTAAAGATATCATTCCGGTTACATAGACAATATTATTTCCATGGTATTAGCTGACTTCTCAATCATAAAACAGTAATTGATTGTCAATTCTTAAGCTGGATGTAGCTTGAGAATTAGGTGCAGGGCCAATATCTAAAGACAAGTATGTATAAATAAATAAATAAATATGTGAAATTATCAATCAATAGTATTCCAAGCTTTAGCACATGCATTATATAATAGACATCAGAAACAACAAAGCTATCAAAAATGTATAAAAAAGAGTTTTCGAGTTTCAAATAAGACGCATTGACGCCGTGATACCTGTTGGTATAAACGCTGAAATACGGCTCCCCTAATGTCACATGGTGTTTGCGGATAAGCAGGTGTTAACGTCCTTTCACCGCCATACGTCACGTCGAAAATATTCTCGGAATAACGTTTTAATTCCAAGAACGCTGGTTAAACGTGACCTTTCCACATTAAATCATTGTAATCTCTTGGGTGCAAGTCCGTGCGGCTCACGTATTGTGCGATCGTTAGCGGGTCGGTGACCCCAGGGTGAGCAGTGAAATGCTCGCCTATACACGCATTCGTTGGGGTGACTAGGTGCAGAGTTGGGTGGCAGTTAATAGTGTTTCCGAGTTCGGCTACAACAACATAGATTATAGTCCAAGTACAGATGCACTCAAGTTCAACTTTATGCAGAGAGCGCAGTCTAGCCAGCCAGTCTAGCGACCTCAGCTTGTACTATAGGTGCCAGACAACAGTCCTTTGTCTAGAAGTTGGTGTTTTAACATCTTCGTGCTTCGTTAACGACGTGTAGTTGTTGCTTATGTCACTACCTACCTCTTATTGCGGCAAACTCCCGTTCTACCATGCCATGAGAATTACAGAATAGGACACTTGTGCTTATGGGCTTACTCGTGCATTCTATGTCTTCCACTACACCACACAGTGTACCTGTACTTCACTTGTGATCTCTCTTTCCACTTTTACACTATACCGGTGCTGCGTAGTAGGCTATTAGCCGCTGTAGAATGCTTATTGTTCCTCGTTGCGCGAGGCGTAAAAGCTAGACAACAACTAATGTTGTTGCATAACCACCGAGTTGTTGACGCGGGACTACACGCGCGCTAATTAGTTTTGCAGCCCATTTACTCGTATATTGTTTATTATAACTGAGCTGTGTAAGAAAGGTTGTTCAAATCTCGGCGCGCACCGTTTAAATTGTTCTATACTGGCTCGGCTTCTTCATCATTATTTTCAAGCCTGCAATGTCCTAACCAAACTGGAAACAATTACACAAAGTGATATTTCCCGCGGGGTACGAACCCACGACCTCCGGGTTTTAGAGCCCAACGCTCTTACCACTGCACCACGGAGGCAGTTTACGATGTTTTCCGTTAACGCCGAGCCAGCAGTAAATACACATTATAAAACAATTCAAACGGTTAAACAGTTGGTCCCGACTATGTTCCAAGTAGGTCTGGTATCCCTTGTAAGGGTTACGGAGGTCAGATGGCAATCGCTCCATTGTAATAACCAGGCTTGTCGGGAATACGCTGAGATGATGATGATGATCGTGAAGAAACATGGCAACAGGCACAGTTGAATGGCTCTGTTCTGTAGCCGTTATCTTATTGGTCTAGGTCCCCTGTTAAGGGTTAAAAGAGATCAGATAGCAGTAGCTTCAGTGTAATAACTGAACTTGACAATATAACTATCTATTTTGTTGTTGGCCACTTAATCATTGTCTAATGCATTGTTTCGTTGCGCCAGGCAAAAAGCTAGACAGCAACAGAAGCAGTAGTTGTTGCATAACCGCCGGGTTATTGACGCGAGACTATAAACGCTAATGGGCTTAGCAACCGTACTTATATTGTATGAATATTATGACCAACCCGTCTAGCTCTGAGGCGCAGTGACTAACTAATGTTAACTTGAGTGGAAGCGTTGGTTGGTCTCTATCCAAATGTTAAACGGCGGGTATTTTAAAAGTCTCCTGAAGCTTATCCTCGCACAGGAAGTGGAGAGAACTCCTAAAATACCCTTACTAATCTGATTGTTGATGTGTTTATGTTTTTTTTGTGAATATGTTTTATGTTATACCCTTCTTATTCTGATTATATTCATGGGCGTTATTTGAAAAAAGTTTCATTACATTTTATTTACAAAACTATTTCTTTGTTGCAGGTAAGTTTCATAACAAAATGGATCGAAGAAAAATTGCTGCTCGTGTGACTTAATCTACTGAATTCAACAGCATAACTTAGCATGAAATTAATAAAGCAAATAAAGCCTGACCAGGAAAATAAAAATCCTGCTCTGGAGGCGCTACATTAGCTACGGTGATAGCAACACTTGGTTGTTATTATATTCACAAATAACTCACAATATCCAATAGTTACAAGGCACGGTTGACAATTGACATCACACTTTCACAGACAGTAATCATGATTGACATCTTATTGTTTTTTTATTTCATTGTTCCAATATTTTTCCGCAAAAGGGCTGTAGGTGACTTATATATTTTCATTATTAAAATTCATATATTTATGATTTTACATTTTATTATATACAGATAATTTACTTACATACATTATTTACATTCACATTCACACATCACATTCATTCGTCACGCTAACAAACATTAAAATACTTAAATATAAATATTAAATTAAATGCACAAGCAAACCCGAGTGATACCCGTAGTATGCAGCGCGATCTATTCACCGGTGCACTATAGCTACGCACGACTTGTTTACCTGCGCCCGCGCACCGGGCTCGCAGCCGGCTTGTCGCCAGTCGAGATTTTTGATGCTTTGACGTATGACCCGTGCTAATCATTATATCGCGCTCAATACCACGCGTAGTTGCGTAATAGATTGTTGATCGTTTGTGTCCCTATAAACTTTATTACGTCCCGTATCTCTTTTGTACCTCCTTCTGTTCTATCGTGCGTGTGTGAATAAACTGACTGTTACATCTGTGAGTTGTGTTGCTTATTGACACCTAACCACTACATTGGTAACTACCACATTGGTAACCTCCACATTGGTGACCCCGAGCAGAACGCACTAAAGAGGTATGGCTACTAGACCAAGTGAAGGAGACACATCCGGAGCGAAAGTGAATACTAAGCCACGGCAACCTACCGTAGTGGCTGAGGCTACCGCCCAACCGGCCATTCAAATTCGCCTACCTCCATTCTGGCCCGAAAAACCCGCAATATGGTTCGCCCAGGTGGAAGGTCAATTTGCGATAATGCGGATCACTGATGACGCTATCAAATTCTACCACATAATGGCAGCTTTAGACAGACAGTATGCCGCAGAAGTGGAGGATATCCTCACCGGCCCCGCTGACTACGATCATCTTAAAACGGAGCTTATCAAGCGGTTGTCTGTGTCCCAAGAGAATAAAGTGAAACAACTATTAATGCATGAGCAACTAGGAGATCGTAAGCCTACACAGTTCCTTAGGCACTTACAACACCTTGCCGGACCGGATATACCTAAGGATTTCCTTAAAACAATATGGACGAGTCGTTTGCCTACCAGTATGCAACCAATTATCGCATCTCAGACAACATTACCTCTCGAAAAATTAGCAGAGCTTGCCGATCGAATTAACGATATCGCAACACCGTCACAATACGTCGCGGCTATGACGTCATCACCGATCGCCGAGTTGACACAACAAGTGGCAGAACTGACGAGACAAGTAAGTGCCCTCACAACCCGTGTCAACCATATACCACGATGCAGAGAACGACAGTCCAGACAACGCGGTAGATCATCCTCACATAGATCATCCTCACATAGATCATCCTCACGCCGATCCCAGTCTAATTACCGACGTCACCCTGTATGTTGGTACCATCATAAACACGGTGCTAAGGCCCACAAATGTGTCAAGCCCTGCGATTTCAAGACGACGGGAAACACTCCAGGCAGTCAGTAATGGCGACAAATGACTGCCACAGCACAACGGGTCGCCTCTTCGTTACGGACCGTAGTACCAATACCAAATTTCTCATAGACACTGGAAGTGACATTTGTGTATACCCGGTTTCTGCGCTTCGTGAACGATTGTGTAAAACGACCTATCAACTAAGTGCTGCCAATGGTTCGGTTATCGACACATTTGGCTATAAACAGTTAAATCTAGACTTTGGCTTACGTCGTAAGTTTCCGTGGCGCTTTGTAATTGCTGACGTCACAAAGCCTATAATAGGTGTAGATTTTCTTTCGTTTTACCGTCTTATTGTCGATATCAGTAAACAAAAACTAATCGATAGCCTAACCAATGTCAGTGTGGTAACATCTATATATAAACCTGATTGTCTTGTCTCGAGTGTTAAAGTCTCAACTGGCGGTAATAGTAAGTATCATCAAATTTTGTCTGAATATCCGGAAATAACACGTCCTGCTGGTACTCCGGGTATCATTAAACACAAAACTGTACACTACATCCGCACAGTCCCAGGCCCCCCGGTATCATGCTCACCGCGACGCCTTGCTCCTGATAAACTTAAAATAGCCAAACAGGAGTTTGACGTAATGCTGGCCAATGGAACTGCTCGTCCTTCTGATAGCCCATGGGCATCGCCGCTCCACTTAGTGTCTAAAAAAGACAACGGCTGGAGACCATGTGGCGACTACAGATTACTCAATGCTCGTACTATACCGGACAAATACCCAATTCGACACATACAGGACTTTTCTCATAGTCTTTCCGGTTGTAAGGTCTTCTCCACAATAGACCTGGTTAAGGCTTACAATCAGCTCCCTGTTTTTAAAGAGGATATCCCGAAGACGGCGATCACTACGCCCTTCGGGTTATATGAATTTCCTTTTATGACGTTTGGTTTGCGTAACGCAGGCCAAACTTTTCAAAGATTTGTTGACGAAATGACTCGAGACCTTCATTTCTGTTATCCTTATCTCGACGATTTTTTAGTCTTTAGTTCTTCAGCACAGGAGCATGAAAACCACCTTCGCCAACTGTTCACACGCATGAAAGACTACGGTGTCCTTATAAATACCTCTAAATGTGTCTTTGGTGTTTCACAAGTGACTTTCTTAGGGTATCACATCTCTGAGCATGGCACGAAGCCTTTAAACAGCAGAGTACAAGCCATCGCTGATTTCCCAGCCCCAAAAACCGTCCGGGAACTGCGTCGTTTTTTGGGAATGGTAAATTTTTACAGGAGGTTCTTGAAAAATGCTGCTCAAATCCAGGCACCCTTGAACGCTCTTTTGACTGGTTCTGTTAAAGGTTCTCATCCAGTTGTCATCGAGGGTGAAGCATTACAAGCATTCGAGGAGTGCAAAAAGAGCCTATGTAATGCAGCTCTGTTGGCACACCCGGATTCCCAATCCAAACTAGGTCTTGTTACCGACGCTTCCGACACAGCGATAGGTGCAGTCCTACAGCAGCGCAAGGATGGAGCCTGGCAACCTCTAGCTTTTTTCTCGCGCAAGTTGAGCCCATCACAAACTAAATATTCACCGTATGATAGAGAGCTCCTTGCAATATACGAGAGTATTAAATATTTTCGTTATATGCTTGAGTCTACCCATTTCACAATATATACCGACCATAAGCCACTGTGCTATGCGTTCCAACAACGAAAAAGTAATTGCTCTCCGCGGCAATACAGACATCTCGACCTGATATCACAGTTTACAACCGATATTCAACATATATCAGGTTCGAACAATGTCGTCGCAGATACACTTTCGCGAATTTGTGAACTGCAATTACCGGTTGACTTTGACGAAATGGCCAAACTCCAAGCTACAGATAACGAGTTAGCATCTCATTTACAAGGCGAATCTTCACTTCGTCTAATAAAGACAGACGTTCCTGGTAGTCGTGCTGAATTGTACTGCGACGTCAGTACACCGACTCCTAGGCCGTTTGTCCCACATCAATTACGTCAGCAGGTGTTCAACTCTCTGCATTCGCTGAGCCATCCAGGTGCCAATGCGTCAGCCAAGCTTGTTGCACAGCGTTTTGTTTGGCCCTTAATGCGCAAGAACTGCCGTGAATGGTCTAAGGCGTGTTTGACCTGCCAGCGTTCGAAGGTAAACAGACATGTCGCGTCACCGTTAGGTACGCTTGCTTTACCTTCCGCGCGTTTCAAACACGTCCACATAGACCTAGTCGGCCCATTACCGCTCGCTGGTGACTATCGGTATTGCCTTACAGCCGTCGATCGATTTACGCGATGGCCAGAAGCTGTACCACTTACTGATATCACCGCCGAAACAGTGGCCAAAGCGTTTATATCCTGCTGGGTATCTAGATATGGCTGTCCAACCACCATCGTGAGTGACCGCGGTGCTCAATTCCAGTCGGCCCTATTCCAGCAATTGTCCAAAACAATTGGATTTGACCACCGCAGGACGACAGCATATCACCCGCAATGTAATGGCTTGGTTGAGCGTTTTCACAGGCAATTAAAAGCGGCAATCACCTGCCACAATAATAAAAACTGGGTCGAGGCTTTACCCCTAGTACTTCTTGGCATAAGAAGTGCATTCAAAGAGGATCTGCGATCTTCTTCAGCCGAGCTGGTCTTTGGCGAACCACTTCGACTACCTGGCGAATTTTTCGGTCACGATGTCAATGGCTATACCACCGACATAACAGATTTTTCAACTCGCATGAAGTCATTCGCTGAGAACTTACGCCCAGTACCAACACAACACCACTCGAAGAATAAAATCTTCGTTTACAAAGATCTTGCCACTTGTAGCCACGTATTCCTAAGGGAAGACACGCTACGTGGATCATTTCTGCCTGCTTACACTGGCCCACATGAAGTGCTAGAGAGAGGTCCTAAAAACTTTAAAATTAGCGTCAAAAATAAAAGCGTCACAGTAAGTATAGACCGACTTAAACCAGCCTACTTACTGGCCGCTGGCAATGCAACACTTAAAGAAAATCCATTTTTAAATTCCTCTCAATCTGATGCATATAGTACACCAGAACCTAACGATCCTCACCCTACAGTAACACGAACATCACGCTCAGGGAGGAAAGTTCAGTTTCCAGACTATTATCGCCCTTAGCCCGGTCTCTGGAGGGGAGTGATGTAGGTGACTTATATATTTTCATTATTAAAATTCATATATTTATGATTTTACATTTTATTATATACAGATAATTTACTTACATACATTATTTACATTCACATTCACACATCACATTCATTCGTCACGCTAACAAACATTAAAATACTTAAATATAAATATTAAATTAAATGCACAAGCAAACCCGAGTGATACCCGTAGTATGCAGCGCGATCTATTCACCGGTGCACTATAGCTACGCACGACTTGTTTACCTGCGCCCGCGCACCGGGCTCGCAGCCGGCTTGTCGCCAGTCGAGATTTTTGATGCTTTGACGTATGACCCGTGCTAATCATTATATCGCGCTCAATACCACGCGTAGTTGCGTAATAGATTGTTGATCGTTTGTGTCCCTATAAACTTTATTACGTCCCGTATCTCTTTTGTACCTCCTTCTGTTCTATCGTGCGTGTGTGAATAAACTGACTGTTACATCTGTGAGTTGTGTTGCTTATTGACACCTAACCACTACATTGGTAACTACCACATTGGTAACCTCCACAAGGGCGAAATTTTTTATTTTATTGGTCGGGGGCTATAAATATGAACTTCATGTGTATAAAGTTTTTATAATTGTAACGTTGACCTGGTTTTAATTGTTCGTTCCTTTGGCCTACAATGGGAGATTATTAAGACTAATACATTACTTTTTAAGAATAATATATTTAGAAAATAAGTTTGTCTTATTCTGCACAACAGTTATTAAGTATTAATCATACGCCAGTCTAGGCGTTCCTTAAAGTAGCGTAGTGCGAGCATTTTGCTTAAAAATTCCTTGTGTACCGAAGATTTGCCTGGTCGTAAGCGCTTATTCCCAGTCGTCACCACTGGCTACGTTCCCTGCTGTGATTTCTAATAATACTGTAAAAAAAATCTATGCCGACGTGCATTAAAAATTAATAACAATATTTAATGGTAGATAATAATAGTGTAAACAAAGTTTGAATTTCAGATTTGTTTAGTACATTTTTGGCACATGTGGGAAACTTTTCTCTTAGATACCTGCATATTATTATGTTTTTTCTTAATATATGTAGTATATCTAAATACTTTATCCGTTACCATAGAAAAGGCATACACATTCGTATCTTTACCTGTGTAAGTTGTGTATAAACACCAACAAACAAAAAAGACGCCATCTTTTGGTATAAACCAAAAGATAGCGTCTTTTTTGTCAACTACCAATCAACTACCCATACGAAGCTGGGGCGGGCAGTTCATAATATTAGTAAATAGTAAGATTAGGTGGGTGGGAGGCATACTTTGGTATCATATCTATCGAATCAAAACTAAGACGTAACGTTTCACATTAAAAAAAGACAGATCCGAAGAATTTTCGTTTTAACAACTTTGCAATAGGTTCTTTCTTTTTATTTGTCCTACTTTTACAACAGATTGTCTCAAACTTTCGTATGTCGCAACCCACGCTAATTCTCGAATGCCCCATTCTACGAGACAAAGGTTTTAACTTTATTCAAACAATAAAGTTCTTCGTCTAGTTATCAGATAGTCTTACAGGAACATTAAAGGCATAATAATTGCATGCGCTAAATTGTTCGCATCCCAATTCGAATGTAATTCAGAAAAAAGTTCCTTTGACAAACGCGAATTAATGATGTTAAGTAACCCCTTTTTAACCGACTTCAAAAAAGGAGGAGGTTCTATGTTCGACTGTATGTATTTTTTTTTTTTTTTTTTTTTTTTTTTTTTTTTTTTTTTTTTATATATATGTCCGTCGATTTCTCCGCCAATTGTGGACCGATTTAAATAATTCTTTTTTTATTTGAAAGAGCATAGTTCCGAGGTGGTCCCATTGTCACCATGTCAGGATCTGATGATGGGATCCCGGGAAAATCAAGGGCAAACCTCAAATTTTATAGGCGCACACTACGCGTTACTTGTTTTTTCTGAAGCCATTTAAGTGTTTGCGTCCTATAGACATCACTTTATGTTGATGAGCTGATGATGGAAGGTACAACTCCTTAACGGTTAGGAGTTAGGGGATAATTCTTTCAGTATTGTAAGAATATGTGGACCGTTATTTGTATTTCATGTACTTTTGCAGCTAAGCTGATGATGGAAGGTACAACTCCTTAACGGTTAGGAGTTAGGGGATAATTATTTCAGTGTTGTAGGAATATGTGGACCGTTAGTTGTATTTCATGTACTTTTGCAGCTAAGCTGATGATGGAAGGTACAACTCCTTAACGGTTAGGAGTTAGGGGATAATTATTTCAGTGTTGTAGGAATATGTGGACCGTTAGTTGTATTTCATGTACTTTTGCAGCTAAGCTGATGATGGAAGGTACAACTATGATGATGGAAGCTAAAGGGTACGACTTCTTAATTCTTATGTCCCTCTTGCGGGCTGCATCTTTAGTTGGTCTACTGAATGGTGCTGAACACTTAATGAATACCTAATATTGTCAAATAATACAATTCTACTATTTTACTCGTATTTTCGTTATCAATATTATGAGAGAGTTTTACTCACTCCTACGTATTATTCACACTAAAAATAGAAAAATAAACAAACTTTTTAAAAAAAAAATTAAACCGACTTCAAAAAAAAAACAAAAAAAAATTCCTAAAAACACTGAAAAGCAAAAAATAATTTTAATAAGACATTCATCAAATGCGCTTATTGTCTAAGCCTATTAATAACATTAAATTGTATTTACGTGCTAGGTAGGTAGTAGGTACCTACTAATCTGTTTGAAGTCGGTGCCAAGCCAAAGGTAATGAAAAATGATACATACCTAATAATTTATGTATTATACAGGGTTACAAATAATCCGCGGACGTAGGTACGTAGTCTGGGTACCTACTATTTGGCTTGGCACCGACTTCAAACAGATTAGTAGGTACCTACCTAGCACGTAAATACAATTTAATGTTATTAATAGGCTTAGACAATAAGCGCATTTGATGAATGTCTTATTAAAATTATTTTTTGCTTTTCAGTGTTTTTAGGAATTTTTTTTTTGTTTTTTTTTGAAGTCGGTTTAATTTTTTTTTTATTATAAATTGTTTTTAAACAATGATTTTAAAAAAAGGGTTACGTAACAAGATCGTACATCGCAATAACAATGTCACGAACAGGGTAAAAAAGTGGGTTTGAGTAACTGTTTTATATCGAGATATTCTCCCCCAATGTAACATAAAATGCTGCGACTCAACGGGAACAAAGGGAAGTATTTAATGTATAACTCTACGATGCATATACATTTGTATGATTACAAGGTCAGTGCCTCGATGTATCCTTGCAGTGTGGTATTAAATAAGCTGATTCTTATAATCTCAAGGTCAGTGTTAAATCCTGATTACTGATGCAATCCTCAAATCCTCCCATACAAAGTCACAGACACAAGCTAACATACCAATATATAATGACTTAAATATTTTACAAATAGCATAATCCCTTTTCTAAAATAATATTAAAAAGAAACGCCTAAATTCTGTATTCTCCCGGATCGATGGATACCTTTCCATTCATTTTTAATCGCTGCCTCCCTCGCAAACAAAAGCAAATCGAGATATTGAATCAAAAGTTATTCTTTTTCGTTTCAAAAAATGTTTATCGAATATAACGGTGTTTCGCACCATCTGAGAGGGGAGTCTCGGATGTCAGATTAAAAAAAATTAATAAATAACGAGCTGGGGGTGTTGGGGTGGGGATTAGGGTGAGTTGCCGATCGGACAAAGATCAACAGTTTCAGAGATTTGCGGCGCGACTGAAGAGAGAAATTATGATGCCTCAGTCCCTTTGTGTTTGCCGGCGAAAGGGTCTTTGATCTTCGACTAAATTACAGTGTAGGATTACAAGCAAGTAGTTGTTATACCTAGTTTACCACGATCTTGAAATCTTTAAATCAATGTTTTTTTTTATAAGCAGTGTTTTTTATGAGAAAGTTATAGTCTTCATCATTAGTATAGTCAGTATATCTATATTGAAAGAACTTAGATGTTTTTCAAGTTGTAACTTTTTCAATAGAACAGATTGCTTATTTAAGCTAAAGCCAAAAGCAAAGCAACCTTCTCTGTTAGTCAATTATATTTTTATCATGACAAATAAATGAGATGAAAGAATAACAAACCGAGGGAGGGGATTTGACCGGTTTATTTGATGGGTAAAGTTTCTTGTTTATTTTCTTTTGTCTAATATTTTGATAGAATTGCACAAAAATTTACCCTTTTATCTTATTATTTTTATGAATTTGAACTTGCAAATTTATGAATAGTGAGAAACAATCATTTCAAAACCATTGAGCGTATGTTACGTTCAACAATACACAGAAAGGTGAATGAGCGAATTTCCTAATAGTAAGTGATGTATATATTTTTCATTACTTTTTTGTCAAATAATATTATTTAAATAGCCTATAAACAGGCATTGACGAATCGACATTTTCTATGGTCAGTGCCATAGAAAATACCTTGCCGCCATGACGAGCATAAAAAGACTGCTTTTCAACACACAAACAGTCCCTTATGCTTTTTCGCTTCAACATAAAAAAGACGTTCTCAGCAACAATGAAATTGTTCTTTCTCATATAAAACGAAACCCCACGTCCACACAGAGTTCCCGAGAAAAATTAAAGAGACCTCTGAAAATGTGATGTCATATTTTTGCGACGCAACGCGAAAGAGCTAATAGAGTGGTCGGGCCGAACGCAAAGTCCTATGCAAATGAGCTAGGATCATGATGTTCCTTGATGGAAATGTTTTTATTTTATATTCCGTTGTTACATAATAAATTCTCCTTTTATGAAGGGCGGTGTTAGGGTCCCAAATTCGGTTTTCCTCGCCCAACGTGTCCCGCAAAGTTTCTGCAATGAGGTTGGCATAAAATTGCTAATTTGTTTCGTCGAGTTTTTCCCTGCTCCTGAAGGACGCTGGATTGGTTTACAATAACATTGGATTGTCTGAATACTCTGAATGTTCGTGTTTGGTTTTTAAATTGATTTAACACTTCTCGCTCGTTTGAGGACTTTTTGCAATTGGTGTTTTGAATAATTTGTTTTTACAATCTCAAGGGTGACTGTGATTATATATATATAAAACTCAAAGGTGACTGACTGACTGACTGACATAGATAGATATCAACGCACAGCCCAAACCACTGGACGGATCGGGCTAAAATTAGGCATGCAGGTAGATGTTATGACGTAGGCATCCGCTAAGAAAGGATTTTGATCAATTCCCACGGTAACGGGAACCACGCGGGTGAAACCGCGGGCGCCCGCTAGTTTATAATATTTTGCTTGTGCTCCCCCACATTTATATAAATAAAAATGAATTGCTGTTCGTTAGTCTCGCTAAAACTCGAGAACGGCCGAACCGATTTGACTAATTTTAGTCTTGAAATATTCTTTTTTTTTTTTTATATTATAGGGGGGCAAACTAGCATGTGGGTCACCTGATGATAAGTGATCACCGCCGCCCATAAGCACCCGGGACCCCCTTGGGGTCTCAGGCGCGTTTATTAGGTCTCATATACCCAGTAATTTCACTAGCTTCAGTGCCCTTTCCCCGAAACACAGAAATGCTTGACACACTTCTATTTCACGGGAAAATATCTGGCACTGCGGTGGTACCCACCTAGACGGCCCAGTACAGGAACCTACCACCATTCTTAGAAGTCCAGAGAAGGAGAGAAAATATGAAAAAATTGCGAGGAAAAGACTAAAGTAAGTGATACGATGTTCACCGGGTCAGCTATCTATTTATATAAATGTAAACAAGACTTTATTTTTGAGTCAATCACTTGGTGTGTGGTAATTGAAAACCTTAAACGGTGTTTTAGACCATAAATGTTTGTCATGATTGGAATTCGAACCTACGACCCCTGTTGCGTAGGGCCGGGTCACAGTCAACTGCACCATCAGGCCAGTAAAAAAATTGAGTCTTAACATAACAAAGAACAATAATGGGAATCCCTGAATGCCTCCGGGTTCCTTCTTCCGGATAAAAAGTGTCAGCGGTCCCATGGAGGTGATAAAAGGAGATGCTTTTTCTCTCATTTGCCCGAGGGTAAGGGGTAGGGGGTGAATTGATTTACGCTGCAACTTGGACAGTTCCTAAATAAGGTCTTGTCTCTGGGGAGGTCCCGAACTATCCTGAGTTTCTAGTACTCAGGTTTGCTGTTGTTTTTATGATAATGTCTTTTCCGATACCAATGTATGGAATTGGATACGATATTTTATATATGGCTAAGTTAGACGATAATATGGACGAGCCATTTGGTGTATGGTCGAGAAGTCGACTGGTTATACCAGAGGTCGCGGGTTCGATCGTCGCACAATACAAACATTTGTGTGCATGAACATGTCTGTTTGTATCGGTCTGGGTAATTCTATGTATAATATGTATATGTATTTACGAAAAAAAAGCATAATATAAGTAATGTTTATCTGTTGTCTGGCAACCATAGCACAAGTTTATGCTTAGTTTGGGGTGAGATGGCCCTGTGTGAATAATGTCCAGATATATTTATTATAAATTTATTATAAATATACCTACAAGAGTAAGATTGAACAAGGAATCAAACCTTTCGCTTTTATGGCGCACCTACACCACAACGTCGTCGACTTTTAAGTTTAAATGGATGTTATTTTGTTGACCTTTCAATTATTACTACTGAAACAAACGGATATCACTTGTGTATTCCCAGGCTACTCCTATAATTGTATTTTTTGCAAACTCTTTTTTATTTGAATGAAAATTAAATATTTCATTGCACGAATACCTTAGCACGGCCCTATTCGCTTGTGCAGATTCCTGAATTTTGAATCTGATTTTATGCTCCTGCAAAAGTAGAGTAATCAGTTTAAAAACATCTGCTATTGAACGAAGCTTTGAAACTAGCACCACACTCCTGGGAAAATAATAAATTTTAGCGTACCTAGTATCAGACGTGTAAGGATTTTCAGTTAACGCCCGGGCTCGGTGAAAACAAGAACACGAGGTTGCACTTGAGAAATCGCAGCTCGGCAAAATACTCGGTGCATTTATTTTGTACTGTTTGATCTTTTCTTATCATCATTTTCTAAGCGCTTTGGCGTATGTAGTTGATTTTGCTAGTCAAGTTAACATTGAATCGACTGCCATTATCTCGTGTAGTCGCAAACTCCTTCTTCTTCAGGCCAGGGTATCCAATATCCATGAAAGGAATGTTTATCGTCGAGCAAAATAAAGGAATGCACTGGTGATGCCCTTTGGACGTGAAGGTCAAACCGTAAGGATCGTCTGCCATTAGATTTCTGAAATCCAATATCAATTGGAACCAGAGCTATCCAATTAGTGCAAATTTCTGATGAATCAGTCACTACCGACCTAGTAGTATATGTATGTCGAAATCCATGCACCTCAATATCCAAACTTCGCTATTCACAAGAAGTGCAGTTTCATACCATATTACACGACACTCGTGTGATATTCTGCCTAATGTCCAATCTGATTTTACGCTCCTGCAAAAATAATCAGTTTAAAACATCTGCTTCTCGAAACTCCTGCAAAAAGTAATGAATTTTACCATACTATCTAGTATCGGACGTGTGAGGACATCCAGTTAACGGTTCTCGGTGAAAATAAGAACACGAACATGCACTTGGGAAAACGCAGCGCTGCAAAATACCCGGTGCATTCGTGTTGCGGGTGTCGCCGATAGCTGAATTGTTGATTCTCGCCGTTGGAACGAGGTAGGTACCGAGTTCGCAATATTTTGGATCGTATCGAGCAAGAGTGTTCTGAGTAAAATAAACTTGTGTTTATATTTGCGTCTACTAGCCATATCTAAAACACAAAAGATATTGAAGTGACTGTTTATTCTTTGCTTCGAGAATTCGTCTAAAAGATTATACACATGTGACGAAAACATGATCATAAATGTAATCATTTAAAATTAACGCGAAAGCCAACACGAAACTTATTTTCTGTTGAGCCTATTATGTCTTCGTGAGTGCTCTTTAAACATATTTATAATGATAAAAGGGGCATCAATTTTTAATATAAAGATTGACCCATAACGATCTCATAATAAACAAGAAAAAACGTATATATTTTATCTGTAGTAGTAAATCATCTGTCCTTTCCTTTTTTATTTCGCACTGTTGCCCTTTATTCAGAAAGAGATCGCAAGTAGCGTTATATGATCGTATTTATCTAAATGTGAAGTATATTGTAAATTATAATATTCATGGACATTCTTCATGAAGCTTTATCGAATCTTAAACTAGATTATAATTATGTATGCTACAGAAAACAGATTAAGTATCAATCTCCTTAAATATATTTTTGTAAATACAGTCCATATTAACCTAAAACCTTGGTATAGACCTGGGCTTATAATATGGAAAACACATTTATTGAGACGTGATCGCGTACAAGCGAAACCAGAATTTGATTGCAGATTCTGAATCATTGGTCCAAATGATTCTACTTGTAATGTATTTTACTTAAAGACCGTTAGATTGTGTACAATCTTTGTCAACTACATATTTACTGAACACTCGAACATGCAATATGAATATATACTGTATAAAGAAAGGATGCAAGGATACATTACAAGTACAAGCAGAATTGCTTGTACTTGTATCCTTGCATCCTTTCTTTTCAGATTTAACACGCTGGTAAAGACTAAAGTCGTGCCATGTGCAATGTGCAATGCCAAGCAAAGGATACTCATAGCGCAGAACCACCAGTTATGCGCTATGAGTTCAGATCAATTTCCCTGGACGGATATTTGTGTGATGACCACAATGGTTGCAAACGTTCGAAGCTGTGTCGCTGACATGCACAAATAGAGGTCGGTTCTTCCGCTTGTACGGAGACCGCACAAGGAACTGTCCTGTGACAATGTTTATTGACTTTTTGAGTACATAAACCGTTTGTAAATTGTAAAATCTTTTGTGTATTTGTATTTTTCATTATTTTTGTTAAATGCGTGAGAAGGCCTACCCTGTTCAACCCAGTCCTTGAAAATGACGTCACTTGTAATCATGTGACACGGGTACAACCCCTCATTATGTGAAGATAATAATATGTTTTGCAGCGGTCGCCGAAGCTGGGGCAATAAGCGTCAGTTTTTATCCTTGCTCGTGACATAAAAGAGTTCCAAATATTAGGTCGGAATATTTATTTGGGCTTTACGAGCATTCGGAATAAGGAACCCTTATCTACATTCATTGCGGCACCATTGATGGGCTATGGTATGTTGGTGGATTTATTGGGCGTGAGAATGTGGTAGAAGAGAAATCGGTGTTCAAAATAAAATAGATTTTTTTGTCATGTACGATTTCAAGATAATATATATCATGTTATATACACAATACATTTTATTTGACACGTTTTACTGATAAGTAGAACTAAAAACACAACTTGTAAGATGATACAGTTGCTCAAATTCGGACGTTGAAAGCTAGAATTGACCCGTTTACGAGGTTTAACATCATAGGCCGAACTCAACAAGTAAGATATGAATTGTAATATTTCTGCTATTCATTGAAAAAACAGTTTAAGTAAATAACTATCTTAAATGTGAGAGGTAAATTATTGTACATCATATTTAACGAACATCTTTGTAATTACTGCATTTATGACAAAAATATCTGAACGTAAAACTGAATCTAAAAATGGATGAATACTAAAGTTTACACAAATTTTGATTTCAAGCGGAAGGTATTAAATTTCCAATAAAAAGAGGATCGAAAAACGATAAAGTGATTTACGTTATCAAAACAGAGTTGTGATTTATTGTTAGCGACCCTTCGGCGAAATCTGCGTATTTGTTGGACGCAGAAGGCGAAATCGGCTTGATGGCCTCTAAACAAACGTTTATTGATCGTTAATATCCCAGTACACATGTACCCGACTGGATAATTGTTGGCCATTTGTATACTCGCTCGCAGCTTTTTAATAACTTTGTTTCTGTACAATTCCATCGTACTCGGTAATTATGGTGCATGGTTTTTTACAATAGCATTCCTTTATCAGATTTTTTTGTTTAAATTTTAAAGTGTATTTATTAAAATACTCATGTGATCCTTTTATGAAACTCACTTCGTTCGTTTCATAAAACCACATTCGTATTTTAATGACCCTCATTATGCAACAGCCACATAAATAACTATATTGTACCTTATAATTGTTTTAATAATATCGTAAACACTACATTATACCATTATCCTTAACAAGTTTTGTTTTTATCGAACTTTCAATTATATCTGCACTGTTAATTTCTATTCTGTAACAAAGGTAGCTAAAGCTTTATGTAGGTACGGTTTTTGTTGCTATTGTTTCGTTATAGGGTTAAAGGCTTTGAGCGTCGAAATATTAAACCGTGAATTAAAACAGAATGTTAACTTCAATTTCACTCGCTAACAGCCTCGCATAAATAGAATAGATCCTCTGCCGTACTTTGTATATCGTCGCAATTTATGTTTTGTCCCTCGTTTAATCCGTTACCGAGCATAGGCAAATCATTTTGTATTCCTTTGTCTGTTACATTAAGTTTCAGTTGCAGCTACAGGTTTTCGCCATTATTTTCTAAAAATTTAGAATTTATATTTGACTCTTTGAACTTCGTGTTATCTCTATGTTCAACATATTTCGACCCGGTCCTTTAATAAGACAAAACTTATTAAAGGACCGGGTTGTTAGTGCTTTTATCAGCACATAAATATCGTGTGATATTTTAACGAATCGTAATAGCATACACCAAATATTCCCGTTTATTGACTCTCCGGGCATATATCATGCAGTAGAGGCAATATCGTGCAGTCATGAAGCCCTGTCCGCAGAATATCCACATCGACGCGATGAGCGGCGATACATCACACTACGGATGCAGAGAAGCTGTTAGCACATCGTTATGAATGCACTCCATAAGTATCACAACCTACGCTTCATTATGAATGCACTCCATAAGTATCACAACCTACGCTTCATTAAAGTCTGACTTTGTTAACGCTTTGGAAACGATATCCCTCTCTAAATTCACTTTACAAAAAAAAAATACAACCTTTAAACTATTAACAATATCTTATTACGTTATGTCCTATACAAATAACAAAATGTGAATGTTAAAAAAGTTGGAATCGTGTTTATTTTAAATGACTAGCAAAGGAGTACTCCAGGGCATATACCTTGGACCAGTCTTTTTCGTTACTTTTTATTATTTGTGAAGTACATATAATCCTACGTCATTCCTCACAAAAAAGATGAGAATAAATAGTCCCATTTGCACACTTCGATGTGGTTTTGTAATTATTTGGTAGACTGCATGTGACTGGCGACACATGGCAATATTTCAAGTGCCCACTATCCACTCGTTACTGTCACCATTGTCAGCGGCATAAACGATTCGTTTAATGGACGTTGAATGTGACTTTGATTAATTCATGAAATATGATTAATACAATGCTAATTTGATTAAAATTGCCCTGTTCCCATTTTAAAGTAGACACCAATTTGAATATGATTGTGAAATATTGCATTTGTGGAAATAAATACAGCAATATGTGTACATCGAAGAAAGTCAAAACAAAATTATTTGGAGAAATATCAACTTACGTTTCTTACGTTCATGTAACACAACTGCGGACTATCTTTAAAAGCGAATAATAATAAGATTTTTTATTTATTTATTTTGAATGGTAAAATTACTTATTTAATTGGTAAGTACATACTAAAATAAAATTTTCAGACACTTTGTACATTTATGATGTGTCTTGTGATTCAATTAAATATAAAAAGTTTTGATAAAATAATTTAATGGCTTATTACAATAAATTAACACGAACTATAAGAGTACAACCTACATCGCAAGCAAAAATAACTCACAAGGCACTTTATATGAACCTGTTGACGGGATATACTAATATCATCAAATTAAATCAATGGAAGGTCGGCAGGGTCGAGAAGGGTCAGGAGCAATTTCCCGACATTCAGACTACACCCATGTGCTTTATTTGTATTCACGCGGTGAATGTAAGTGCTACGATTTAAATATGAAAGCATAATACGAAAGTAGTTCGTATAATTTAATTTAGTCCAGTCACTGTTATTTAGGTTTCATGTCGTTATTTAATATGATAATGTTGGACGCTTTGTTGTCGAAGCGGTAGGGAATGTGACGCTCACAATAGTTAAGTTAGTTTCTGCAAAGCCCATTCAAGGATGGATGTCCACAAATTACAAATTTTGGGAGTCGTTTGTTCATTGTATATTCGTCTATCGTGAGTTGCCATTAAAATGTATTTTTTGTTAGTAATAAGTGCTGAAGTTTCTTCAAGATGTATTCGTAGAAACAAGGTTCGTCATAAGTCTGAATTGGCTACTTGGGAAACAAAAATTGTAAACATAATATAATATTATATGAAACCAAATGAGGTAAAGTAAATAAGGTTAACCACATGTAAGACCGCTTATAAAATAAGAGAAAATCTTTAAACCTAGAAAACACGTTAAGTTATTAGTTTTTTCAAGAGAACAATATCATGAATTTCTTGAATAAAAGAGCTTACATTTTTTGTACATCTTTTTCCATCACAAAAGATAGTCTCAAGATTTTATTAAGAAATTCTTTATCATGTGATGTTTCTAGATTCTAGAACGAGCATTTAATTTATAAAGAAAATATCCTTAGACCCGAAACATTTTTATCTATTTTTCCAAGGAAAGCTTTCATTTCTTCATCTCAATCACTTGCAGTATCAGATGACTTGGCGAAATGGTGTCAATTTAAAAAAAACCTCGCACCATTTCGGAACTAAACGTTCACATCTTCGGACCCCTACCACAGAGTGTGAAGATATTATCCGTCTCATCAATCAAAAAGCCGAACATAACACTAGCATGTATGTATGTAATGAATACCTCAGAAAATACCCATTTGCCGGGTAGCGCGGGTAACGTGGGTAACCGCCTGCCTACATATTGCGCGGAAAAGGCTATAGCATTAAAAGGAAATGATGTTAAGTATCTTGTATTTTTTCTTAAGAGCTCACATACTTAAGCGCGGCTTAAAGACGGGATGAGGCTCTTGTTTATGGACGCTTTTATCTTTCCTTGTTTAATATACAATTGCGTGAAATAAAATTCGGGACGAAGCTTTTTATAGATATTTTTGGCTCTAGTTTATGTTAAATTGTTGGGCGTAATATCAAAAATTGTTGGACGTAAAAATCAATTTTCTTTCTCGATTTATGTGTTAAGGGAAAGATATGTTGAAGGAAGAAAATGTATTTAAGCGAGATAAGTAGAATTTCATTTATAAAATCTTTGTAATAATTACGAGAATATCCAAGGACATTTCACACAGCTAGCCCTAAACTAAGCTTATAAAATTAGTGCCAAAACTCGGATAAACATAACTGATATATCTTTTTTTTAATCCATGTCTACTATACATAGAAACACCATACAAACAGACAACAGACAGAGAGATGGACTTTCTGAGAATTCGACATTTTGCGTCCGGTTGTCATTTTGAGAAGTTGTCATTTCGAGCTGATATGAATGTTTGTATACGGGGGCCGAATCCTCAATCTTTCGTGTACTTGTACTCGTATAATGTAATCTAAGACATAAATTATACATATAATCAGTTAGGATTAGCCGTGGCATATATGCCTATTATTATTATTAACTATACGAGGAAAATGTAACTAACATGTAACTCCACAAATGTATAAAGACGTTGGTATACGTTTGTGTTCGAGTTACATATAAAGACCGCAAAAACGAGTAAGCCAGCGTCACGTGACAGAAGATACGGCCTCATCGTTCGGCCTAATAACACATAATAGACGTGAAGAGTGGCGCGAGGGGACCGCGGTGTTGTGCGAGTCTATTATGTCATAGTAGAAAGATTATTATATTCTCTATTACATACGAGCAGCAACAGATGTGTGAATTCTGACTTCTAACTTCGTAAGCGAAAGTACTCGCTTGTCAGAAGCAATTGAATAAACTAACTAGCCTTCCGTTTTCACTCGCGCGTAATATCTTTTTTCAAAATTCCCCCCCCCCCCTTTCCCAAATTTTCCGGGATCAAAAGTAGGTACCGTATGTCACCCAAAGATAGTGTATATTTCCAACAGTGAAAGAATTATTGAAATCGGTTCAGTAGTTTCTGAACCTATTCCAAACAAACAAACAATCAAATCTTTCCTCCTTATAATAATATTAGTATAGATGACAATGACGAATTCGTATGGATGTAATACTGTAGCAGGCAAAGTTATTGTGGATTTGGCTAGCGATATCAAGATAGAACTGCTGAGAACATTTTTTTCAGCATAGAAAATCATGGCAACATCTTTATCAAAGCTTAGCTTATGCCTGACATCAAAATATCATCGGATATTTTCATATAATTCAAGGATAAGGCTACATAGTGGAGTATCACTTAATGAAATAGGTCGTATCGCCTACTTTACTTTCAAGTGGGCTGCGTGCCACCAAACTGAAGTTTTACAAAATAATAAGAAGGAGGCGCTCGACCCATATTTCAAAAAATGTAAAGGCTATAAGTACTCGAGTACAATGTACTATCTTCCCGGAATATTAACTGATCCTTCGGGACGTAGTATACAGGTTCAGTGTAACGTGGTTAATATATGAACTCGTAAACCCGATTTAAAACCCTTACACGTTTTACGAGCATGGAAATTCAGAAACCACTAAAGTTGCGCTCAAAAGCCTGCTTGTAAATTATCAACTTTGTTGGGAATTATTTACATCATCCTGTTAATAAATAGTTATTTGTATATGTTATGATGTATATAATATTTAACTCCAGCTATTTTTATTATTTTATGACCACATGTTAATTTACTTCAGTTATGACGAATATATTAATTACATCCTGGGTCTCATTACGTAAAGTTTTAAACGAATTAAAGATATACGATGAAATAGTTTTAATATCTTTAATTCCTTTGACGCTCATACTTTTTAGCTAACTTTGAATTTTTATCCAGCATTTTTTTACTTACTCTCTTCAAGAAGTTGAGTTATCGTCCGTCCCTCCAATGGAGCGCCCTGACTATCGCCAAGGCAAATCCGGTTTTAATTAAATCCCGTGTTGAGGGATAAGATTATCGTATCGGACGTTGTTTGACAAATAGTCTTCATAATATCTACCCCTACTAATAAGTATATAATAAAAGTTTAAATAGTAAATAAATGTCATATAATAATGTAAAGTCGCATGACAGCATGGCCATAATTAAATTGGTTTAGTTGATCCTGCCGAGATTAAGGTCGCTCCAATAAGAGCATAATAACCGATCTTGTCAAATCTTGGGCCATGGTGCAAGCGTATTCAGGATATTTCGGGATAAAACGCTCAGAGAAAGAAAGAGGATTATCATTTTAACTTATTTTTATTTATTTATTTATTTAAGCTTCATTGCACAAATCAAGTACAAAGGCGGACTTAATGCCTCATGGCATTCTCTCCCAGTCAACCTTTAGGCCAAGCAGAAAGAAACAGTGGGCAGAGCCAATAAATATAAAACTTGAAAACAAAAACAACAGAAATAAACGAAATAATATATCATAAATAAATACACAATATAAAATTACATAAATATACATACATATTATATAATATAAATAATAATATAAATAACTTCACAATGTCCAATCTTGAGTGAACTGCATAGTTGCAAGTAGCACACTAGTGTGTATCCGGTGTATCCCTGATGTCTTCGCCAGGTCGTCTGTTCATCTTAAAGTGGCCGTCCCCTTCCTTGCTTGCCGGTAGGCTCCATTTGAGAACTCTTCTACCCCATAATCCTTTTTTGGTGCGGCTAAATGGACGAACTGTAAGTACTACTATGAATATTTATTTAAGTCGTAGGTTCTGACCTCGCATCATCACATATAATGTCTTACCCCAAGAATACCCAGACACATGAGAAAGACATTAAAATTAAACTTTAACGGTTGTTCGACCCCGCTACGTTTGCTTAACAGTCGTTCAGACGCCATTAAATCCATTAATACGGACTACAATGTAGTGAACTACAGTGAATCTTTCAATTTCAGTGAAAAGCTCAGTTGTATTGAACCAGTCAATTGCCACAAGACCCGCCTTGTGGCGGTTGACTGCCTCGTTCCTATCAGGTGTGAATGGAAAACCGGAGGAGTAGAGTGGGTAAAGGAAACTAACATGTTTAGTTTTGAGTCGCACACGAGGCCGAAGTTCTCACTAGCCTGCAGTTCTGGTGCTTAAAAGCATTCTCCTTCAAAACGCATCCGGCATTCTGTCTCACCAAATGAAGCCCAACAGCAAATTCACCGATCTTCTGTGAACTTCCCCGGTCGAGTGGTACTTCCCCGGACTTCGGTGAAACTCTCCGCTGCATGGCTCTACTACACACTGTTGAGTATCCATTATTGTTTCTTTCACTAAAAGATGCTAAAACATGTTTTTAAATAAGCTGCATCTTTTGGCTCACAAGACATATTACTGTTTCTCTTCGGACTGTGCAAGTCACCCTTATAATTAAGCGGCGGAGAAGCAATGCAATTTTATGAAGGTACTTCGGGTCATAAATGTCACGAAGTAAATAGACCTGACAGATGGGCCTTTTTATTTGCGGTCGAGAACGTGCTTTGGTATAAAAGGGGGTTGGACAGTAAATTGGATGGAGGGTGCTTTCGTCTGCTGACAGAACGTCGTCATTGCTTTTGTAAATAACTGGCAGTGGAGTCCCATGAAGATTAATATTGTTGACATGAGATTAACATTGGGTTTTAGGGTAAATGTCAGAGTTATTTATACAAGTAAATTTTAAGCATATAAAGTGACTAAGACGTAAAATATTGGCACCATTATGTTCTTTATATGAATACTTATGTTATACGAATACTTATCGCTTCGATGGCTCACGCCTTACACGTGTCTTGAATCGATTTATCTAATGATGTCTTGTGTCATTACTAAGAAATCAACTCCCATAATGTTCACTATGCGTTAAAAACCTACGGACCGCGAATTCACCAGTCAAACAAAACTTCAAAGTGTAAAAAAATTAACTTTTTATTCGAATTTAAAATCACCGAATACCCGAGAAACTTCGAGTTTTTTAACGGTTAAAACTCGTCTTTACTTATTTCAAGAGATCAAAGTGAAAAACATTTACCTAATGCCCGAGGCGATGCGCGGGAAAACTTAGTCCTACAGTAATTTTCCGGGCCGGCGAGTCCTCGCCTTCGAAATCAATTTATAGTGCGGCACAATCTCGACATAGTTGCTTTGAGAGCGATAAGAGATAGGTGGAAAAGCAATATACTACATACGACGATACAATATATACTCGTACAGTCA
This sequence comes from Mecyna flavalis, assembly GCA_949319885.1. NCBI lineage: Eukaryota > Metazoa > Arthropoda > Insecta > Lepidoptera > Crambidae > Mecyna > Mecyna flavalis. Next base: position 19,647,377 of record OX439426.1, read on the forward strand.
ACGGCAAAAGTAGATGATCAAAGTCAGAACTCAGAAGTTCAATATTAATGAACGTAGTCGTCGTCAGAAATGTGTGATGTCAAGTTGATTTTAAAGTAAGTGATTTTATATTATAGCAAACATTAACTTTGCCTGATCAAATGTTGACTCCAAAAGTTGTTAACGAAATACCCACCAGAACTAAGAAGTCAAAGAATAATTTGGCATTTAATGTTTGGTATAATAATTATACAATCACTTACTTCAAAATCATCTTGACACCACACAGTTCTGACGCGAACTATGTTTGTTAGTATTGAACTTCTGACTTTGATCATCTTTTGCTGTTGACTGTACTACATACGATACATTAAACTACATAAACGTAGGAGGGTTGTTAAAGATTATTAACGATAAAATTGATACTTTTTCGTTTGAAGAAAAATAACCATGGTCGTAAAAGGTATAAACGAAATAGGGTAGGAAAGTACTTACGTGAAATTTATTTGAAATTCACACGGGGTGATATTAACACTACGTTGGCATAGTGGTTTGCCCGGACGTGATCTCGATATCTTAAGTACAATACCCGGTTTGGTCAAAATTTTCCTCTTTATTCAGGTTTGTGATCACAAAGTGATTTGTAATCTTTCTTGGCAAATATGGTGTTTAAACCAGTCTTTATTTGTAATGTTATTTGTAATGGCTTGGTTTGTGTTACGAAATATTGTGATCTGTAGTGAGACATCATTGAGGCTGACTCTTATCTAAATTGTTTCGGTATAAAGCTATGTAGTTAACATATTGCCCATTATTTATATTGACTTGGGCACTGAAGCTTGTGAAATGACTGGGTATATGAGACCTAATAACTGTCGTCTCGGTGTAGCGGGCGCAGGGCAGTGCCAGATAGTAACTGCTTAGTTACTGTTTGGCTCTGAACTGTTTAAGGGCAGACGTGACGCTTATCATCAGGTGTACGAACGATCTGCTCGTCTTGTTACACATTGCAATAAAAAAATGTGAGCTAACAGAAATAGTGTCGTAAATGATATAAAAGTGATTTCCGATGTGTGTCGTCTAAACAGACGCCCACACTCAAAAATCACTCTTACTGTAGCGTATTCAAAGACCTATTACATCCTTACTTACATATAGCTTGTATATAAATAGTTTCAAACAAAATATGGGTCCTAGAGGACCGCGCCTTACATACTTATGTAAGGAACGGGAGACGACTTCAAAGGGAATTATAATATGTATATTGAGTAATTCCTTTCTGTTGAACAGTGTGTCATACCCATACTTGGTTATATCTACATATGACAGGTTCGTCTATTTCTATGAAGTCTAATTATTATTATATTTGATACAGGAAATTATTTGACTTTTCATACAGTTTCTATCAGTTGCAGTATTATCATGAGTTTCCTATTTAAGTAGACAAAAAATAATATGCTAACGACGTTATATCACAGGATAGTTATATTTTTCCATTTTCCGGACAGACAGACTCTAGTTTCTTTTGGTCACCCATCCTACGGTTGTCGGTACAAAAAGTTGCTTAACTTTTTCAACCAATGCACGGTCTTCAACATCTCTGCTGCGTAATCAAATGAAACCATTCTTAAATTTTCCCTCACACAAGCCAGAACTAGATGTACGCAAATATTCTCCGGCGTAAATAAACATTTGTACACACGCGCGGAGTGATTCTCCCTCATTTATTGCTTCATTTAAGGGGTTTTAAAGCAGATAAGTGCTTTCAGCGCGGCCTTATTAGGCACTGTGTACACAGGGGACGTAACGAGTAGAGTACGGCACAGTCTGTTTATGTGCAGTGAAGCCAGGCGGTTAATTTAAGTAGTTAAATTAATACAAAGATGTTTTAAAGTGATCGGCTTGTGTTTGTATGTTTAAAAATATTAATTGGAGTGCACTGTGTTCATAAAATGATTTTGAGATATATTTTATATTTTCCACTTTTTAATAGATGAACAATCATAGCCGTTATGGTGGAAATTTTTAGCTTTAAAGATAGTAGCTAGACTATCAGACTGAAACACTGCTACCACCACACCTACAAACAACCCAACCTCTTACCCTAAAACCTACAAACAGGAATCAAACCCAAGCCCTCAGTATTTCGCGGTCAAGCTACTGTTCCACGGAGGCAGTCTGTGTAAATGCGATTAAAAGTGTATTTATGCTATCTATCGCAATGTGCAAAATAGTCCCTTGTGTTTATTTATAGCTAAGCCTTGCTTTTATAAAAATATTTTTTTATAAAATGAGACTTTCCCTACTGCGTTTTGTTTGTTTGTGTTCATTTGTAGCTGTGGGGGTCGCGAAGACCTTTAATTTTTATGGGATAATGTGCTTTTTGATTTTCCACCGCCAGCTTAGGGTTAGTGAAACCTCATTCGAATTAGCTCACATTGTTTGTTAATTAGTTTTCTGAAATGGCTCATAATGTGCACAGAAATCGTTTATTATAGAAAGACGAAAATAATTTTGAGTAAATATTTTAAATCACAGTTACAGGTAGTTTTAGCAATATACACCTTGCGTATTCACAATAACTTCTACATTGTGGTTAGATAAAATATTTCTTATAATAACATAAAAGCCGGCTAACTTTTTACTTTTGAAACTACTGAGAAAAATAAATGTAAAATATGCACCAATAAACAAACACTATCACATAAGATTTGTCAACCAGAAGGAACTAGAGACCAAAGTGGCACCTACGGAATACCAGCCATCGATTCACTAAACCATATTAGATTAAATACACGCATAGGCAATATTATACAATTTACAAACTACAATAAGCCGGCTTAAACAGCCTGACCTACAAGCGGTTAAGTTTATTTATACGCTCATAGCTGATATCTGGCTTACCCAAGTAAAGAGCGTATTGCGTGCTAGTGCTTCAGAAGCTATTGATCGCTTGCTTGCGGCTGTCACGGACCTTTGGAACGAAACAATTAAATTCAAATATGGTTCCTAACGTCTTGCTGCTCTAGTGGTTCAATTCCTGGGCTAACTTTGTGACGGTTTTTTTCGGATACAGATCGGGTTTGTGATCGCCAATCCGCATTTGGCAAGTGTAATGATTAAGCCAGTACCCAACATTGTAACCATAACTTGATTTCAAGAAAAGAGGCCTTTGACCTGCAGTGGGATATGATTAGGCTGATACAGGATACTTAATTGGTTACTTGACTCGATTTTTTAAAAGTTATCTATTAAAAAGTTAAAGAAGAACGGCGAAATTGGGCCTGATTTTAGGTGTTCGTTACACAATTCAAAATATATTTAATATTCGTCACAAATTTTAAAAGAGTTAAATACAATTTTATTATATTTTTTTACCAAGGGATAAAAAAATAATCTAATAAATGAAAATACTTTTGATTTTGTAGTGCATCCGGTGTGTTGTGTGCATAGTGCATCATATTATGTCCGGTAGAATATCGTAAAATAATAATAGTGTTGCTAGTTAAGATACTTAAATACCATAGTTAAATACTGATTTTCTGATCAGATCCCATACAAATGACAGCTAGAATAGAGGCACGATAATTTTTCTGAAAACATTATGGCAACAGAAAAGTAAAAAAAATTCAAATGTCAAACAACGTTTGTCAATCATTAGTTTCTGTTTGTTTTGATTTTCATAGTGAATCCTATTTCTTTGGTGTTATTGTTCGAATGCTTGGTTTATATTATTGACGTCTTTCGCTACGCTTAAAGGACGGTTTCAGCGTAAACAAACGACCTAAGCTTTTCTCACAACGGACCCAGTGAACTCGACAATTGGGGTTATTTTGTGGAAATCAAAATCATCCTATAACTATATTTCCCCATGGAGATGATCTATAAATTGTAGTGTATTTGAAATAATACTTTATTCTCTACATCATAAGAGTAAATATGTAAGTGTAATCCTAAAAAAATCTAGGCCCAACTTTCTAAGGAATTTCGCCCGTGTCCTTTTATCTGTAACTGGAAACAGAAACATATTGTTAATCCGACCAGAAATATGAAAATTATAAGTCTTTTAAATCTAAGACACCAATTACGGTATCAATAACATCGAACGTACTGAAGATACATACCTACAAATAGAGAAATACGCATACAGAAATAGCAGAATCCTTCATCGCTCGAATGTTTGTCTCGTGTGGGAGTCGACCCCATAACTCGCAGCGCGTAGGTCAGGGTCACTACCAACGGGGCGCCATCCGGCTTGTCGATAAATATTATTATTATTATTTATTCAAATTACAGATAACTAGGATCCAAAAAAAATCGAAGATAAAAGTTTTTCTATATTATATAGATAATTTAATTCAATTTTTCCTTATTATAATGCTAATATTTTAAATATAGATTAATTCTGATTCAATTGTAATATAAACACAGAATTAAAAAAAGGCAAGTTTTTTGCGGCGTCACTTCGATAGGGGAGGCAAGCTAGGCCCGCCTTATAAGAGGCAAGCAGGTTGCCCTGCGGCGCCTCTGGTAGTCAGTGTCTGTCCCAGTCCAGAAACGCTACCGACTGCGACGCAGGAACGCGGGGGTGTTAAGTGGGTATCTTCCGTGCACCAGTCTTAATAAAGACTGGGGCATGAAATTGCACGAGTCCCATACACGGCTCGACTACCCCAGGCGAGTTATGATGCATAACCTTCCTCTCTACAAGGCTATTTACGCCGATGCCCCAGTGTATCTGACGTGCAAAAGAAGTTACTATGTTATATCAAATTGATGAATAAATTATTTCATTTCTTATTGTCAGAGTTACCTCTTCACGAGCCATAAGGTCTATTTATACTCTGATGCCGATGGCTTACGCAGGTAAAGAGCGTATCGCGTGCTAGCTACGCTCTCGGTGGAGCTATCGATCGCTCAGACGCTTATGACGGACCTTTGTGCTCAGACCTTGGCGACGAACAACGAACTTTCAAATAATGAGACTGGTTTAAAGACAAAATGCATGCTTTATATCGACTGACTAGATGGCACGTTTGGTAGTGACCGTAGGACCGCGATGTCGTAGGTGCCAGTTACCTCGGACAAACCTCCATCTTAGGAATATTTTCTTTGTATCTGCTGTTAAATACACTAGTGCTTAAGGCATTACATATTTAAGTATTATAACATAATGACGATGTGATATGATTTTTTTCTGATATGGAATTTGCCCAATTGTACATAGGTGTCACTGCCAATGGCACCATTCAGCCAATCGACGCATAAAATAGCAGTAAAAAAATTATATCTTTTTCTTTTATTATTGAAATCGCATTTAACGAGTGTATTTCTATACAAAACTATTATGACGAGCCATATGGTGTAATGGTCGAGAAGTCATCTATTACACCAGAGGTCGCGGGTTCGATCCCCGCACGGTACAAACATTTGTGTGCATGAACATGTCTGTTTGTATCGGTCTGGGTGTTTCTATGTATAATATGTATGTATTTAAAAAAAAAGTATATAAGTAATGTTTATCCGTTGTCTGGCACCCATAGCACAAGCTATCGCTTAGTTTGGGGCTAGATGGCGCTGTGTGAATAATGTCTAGAGATATTTATTTATTATTTATTATTCTCTATTGCATGCAAATGTGTACCTTGATTGCATATCAAAACGCTACGAAGCGACTGCGAGACGCTTTTTGTTTGTTCCGTACAAACACCGCACCTCGTAGAGCGCGCTGGATCTGCTACGCGTAGCACTCGTAGCAGCCGTAGCCGTCGTAGCTGATTGTTTGAGGACGATGCCAAGCGAGAAAATCGGGAAAATTGGTAGAACAGGATAGCGCAAAATGACTGTATTCGCAAATTACGAATCGATAATAATAAACGTTTTTGTGTCTAGCTGTAGATAGTAACTGTGACTATCACGGATGTAGCTCATGACGCAGCGAATATGTTGCTTTAATTTATTGTCCGAGTTGTAGATATAGGGTTAAGTTTAGGTAGTCATTAATAGTCAGAACAGTAAAATCTAACATGAATTAGAAGAAAGAGAAAACAAGAAATCCATTTTTTTTCCTTTAAAAAGGCCTCTAGTAACACTTGTTTGAATGTCCCATAATTTTATAAATAGTATACAGTATGCATATGACCTTTTAAAGATTTAGTAAGAGATATTCGCGAAAAACCTACTAAAGTTTCGTCACAATTAGGTTTATCGTCTATCAACGGCTAATAGACTAACTACACTAATAGATTTGGACGTAATAAAAAATAGTACTTACAAAAAGTAATACTAACAAGTCAACAGTATGTACTCAAAGCACCTACTTAATTGAGGTTTACCAGCTGCTTGTGAAGATAAAATTTAAGCACGGAAAGAACACAACTGTTAAATTATGCAAATCAGAGGCTATTCCCGTCTACGATCGCCTGTAAATAAATCCGTTGTTTGGCTACCACTCATCGAAATAAGCAAATACAACGGTTCATCCGCCCTTTATTGCATTTCAACTGTCTGTACACTTAGCTTGTTCATTCCGAAATTCCGACAATGGAAGGAAAAGCATTGAAAAATGTTTCGCAGCTTCATTTCTGTCTCCATTTTACGGCTTCTCGCAAATCGACAGCAATTTTTTTATTATTGTAAAGGTATTAAAATTTGTGACAATTCAAGAACGCTCCGGTCTGAATATTTATAATAATTCTAAGTGATTGGTTCCAATAGTGATTTCTTTAGCTGGGCTAAAGGTTGTTGGCTGTTGTGGTAAATATGCGTTAGTAAAATCCAATGAAATTCTGAAAGTAAAGTCATAATACAGTCAAAACTAAAGAAGTGTTTAAATCCCTAGGTGCAGTGTTAAATTGTTGATATCAGTATCAGGCGAGTGTTTCCCTTGCGGCTAGGTGAGTGGGGTCCCTCTTTAGATACAGGCGTAAGGGCTAATACGAGGGGATCGTAACACTGTTGTGATAACTTTATAGCGCTTACAATATCGTGTTGTCGCCGATTTCTAAACTATGACACCAATTCTGTCTAATGACGAGCCATTTGGTGTTATGGTCGAGAAGTCGGCTATTACACCAGAGGTCGCGGGTTCGATCCTCGCACGGTAGAAACATTTGTGTGCATGAACATTTCTGTTTGTATCGGTCTGGGTGTTTCTATGTATAATATGTATGTATTTACAAAAAAAAAAGTATTTAAGTAATGTTTATCCGTTGTCTGGCACCCATAGCACAAGCTAATGCTTAGTTTGGGGCTATATGGCGCTGTGTGAATAATGTCCAGAGATATTTATTATTATTATAATGATTAATCCGACTTTAAGTCCCCATATTGTATACAATGCTCTCACATCGAAGCACGGAAGCGACGAAATATGAAAAAATAAAACGAATTTTCAACGAAAAACATATTTGATAAGGAAATAAAGAAATTTTTTACGCGAGGGAAATACACGGCGTCTCTTTGTGTCGCCAAAGCGTGTGAGCTGTGAGCAAGTGATACGAATACTTTCATCGAGTCGAGCGCTTCCAAACGCTTTGATCTGGGGTTTAGCGCCTCTGTGTACATTATGCGATCGTGTCGTGTAAATACAGGTGTACTTACTTACATATTTGTACTTATTTGTGTTGACGTACAGCAGACGCTGTCGAGGATTCAGGCGACCGGGACCATATTATAAAACTGGGACCGCGACCCCTCGCCTGACGAAATGAACAAATAAAAACTGATCAGGCAACTAGGATCGCGGTCCCAGTTATGTAGTGGTCCCAGTCGCCTGAATCCTCACGCTGTCGCTAACACGTATTATTTATGAATTTGAAAAATGAATTTGACAGATTAGGATGTCTCCTCCCTCCGCCTAAGAAGGCAAGCGGTGCCCGCCTTCACCGCCTTGTAAGAGTCAGAATAGTCGCCCTGCGGCGTTCCTGGTAGTCATGTCAAGCCCATAGAGGCTGCCGAGGGCAATGCAGGAGCGCGGTATTTTACGTGCACCAGTCTTACGAAAGACCCCAAAGACTAGTGCACGGAGACATGGAGCTGCACTGAGTCCCACACACGGCTTTCAGTTCTAAGTATGGGGAGCCTCCAAACTTTGTTGTTTTTTTTTTTCTACTTTTGTATGAAAATCTTAATGCGGTTCACAGAATACATCTACATACCAAGTTTCAACAGTATAGTTCTTATATGTAGTTTCGGTAAAAAGTGGCTGTGACATACGGACGGACAGACAGACAGACAGACATGACGAATCCATATGGGTTCCGTTTTTTGCAATTTGGCTACGGAACCCTAAAAAGGTTGATGTGTTGCCGGCTATACGTACGGCTACATACTATCTAGACGAGAGGGTTAGATATCGTGCCATGTTAAGGCTATCTATAGTTACAGTTCGTGCAACTGCTCGCAGCTAGTTAATGCGCCACTCTCGTCCGCCGCGAGTTTAAAACTCACTTTACACACCCAGGGCTGCACAATCGTGACTTAATGTTTAATACATTTTATAGCCTATTCTGTGCAAATACATGCGTATTACAATTTGGGACTTTATAAAGTGTCACCATAATGTACATGTATGGATGAGCATAGATTTAAATATAGGAGACGATTTTTGATTTAATATAATTTTCACTCAAGAATAAGGTAGTTTGACCGTTTGATGTTATGGTATAAACACAAAAAAACAGTAATATTATATTATTTTATTTGTAAAATGACTCAATTCAATAGTTTAAAAAATATATTTTAAGTTTTTTAGTTTAATTAATTATTATAGTTTAAATAAGTATAGCAACATCCCCATTAAATATCCACTTCCACAGATACAATTAGAAAATGTCACATAACTATAAAAACTTAAAACAAACTACACAGCAATTTTTTAATACAAAGAGTAGGATTGTGGCACCCCTTACGTGATGCTCCCGATTTCCTCTGCCAGTATAAGCTCAAATCAATACTAGTCGTGGCTTGACCCATCGAAGGAGGAACAAAGAACAACTTCGACAAGTCCCAACTAAAGTATAAAAAGACACTGTAAAGTAATTCAAAGTTGGTGTAAGTTGCAAACTGGAAAGTTTGACACCCCTGCGTCGCTACGCTACTAGACTGCGCAACTGCCGTGAAGTCCGTGGAGAACAATTTTCTTCCGAGCTCTGTAGAGAACTTAGGTCTTACACCACAATGCCTGAATGTCTAAATAACTAAACAAACTCTTAGACTCCGGGCTGAATTAAATTTTGTTCCTTTTTACAACTCTCTTGCGGGGTGATGTTGAAGAATTTTAAAATAGAGAGATTTAAGTTTTACGTTTTTAAAATAAATAGCGGCGTCTAGACGCGCCCAAGTCTAAACAAAAGAAATATGCATTAGATCCAATTCAACAGAATATTTAAAAAATGCTGCTTTTTAAAAAATTTCAAGTTGCTTTATGATAGTATCTGTTTAAAGTTTAATGAAGTGAAGATATTATTAAGTAAATTTTTTTTCTCGTAAATCTAGAAAAAATATTAGTTGTTTCTTAGTATGATAAATATATTTTTTTAGTTTGAATTTACGTTGAAAACGGTTTTAAGTTCAACATTCGTACTTGTATAAATATTTTTTCGGATTTCAAAGAAACTGCTACTAATTACAAACTTATGCGAATTAAATGAAACTCTAAGTAAAGTAATTCAACAGAAGAATAGCTTTTCATAAAGGTTTAAATTCTGCATTATAAAGGTAATTGTACAAAGAAAGCAAACGAACGTTTAATCCCTAGAGGTGTAATTGCATCTCATCTGGTGGAGACGCAGGATTTAATATAAATCGTGTTTAGAGTGCCAGCGGTCCTTGACGCCAGAGTCCTTGAGTCGGCGGATTTTACACCTCACGACGAAATTGAAAACTATCTAGACTATAAAATTTATTATAACCACATATTTATATAGTAGTTATCGAAAGTTTTGGTCCCACTTACTAAAAAGTTTTGTAATCATTAATTAGTAACACTGCATTTCAGATTTGAACCAAATAAATTTTGTTTTATATACCTGTAATTTCGGAATTTAAAATGAACTATAAAATGAACATTGCACAGTTTTGGCTACTATAATGCTATACTTTAGTCAAGACTTACTTACCTCGCCAATCTGAACTTCGTATAACCCAAATTAATTGGTTATGAGGTTTTACCAAAAACAAATTATAATCAACATATTTTATATTCGTTTTATAAATCTGAAATTAAATGAAATGACAAGTATATTGTGAAATAAAGTATTAAGTATAAGTATATTGTGTAATAGAATATACATAATAATAATTACATTTATCCCTCTGAACTGTCGACTTTGAATTAAGATATGATATAATCGTATTTTGTAAACTCGTTAACATCAGTCCTGCCCGCACCAGGTCACCCTGGTATTAATCCTTCTAGCCCCGGAACACCAGACACAATAGAAAATCTATTGTTAAGCGGCACGCGAGTGCCGGTTCGGCGTTGAGTGGTTAAAACGAATTACCTACTTACTACAATATAAACACAACGTTCACTCTCATATACTCGGTTGTTTAATTAATATTATAATTATAAACAACATAATATTAATATGGGGGTAAATTCATCATAATAGGTTTAAGATCAGAGTCTATACAGTGCGACAGCACATTGAACGACGAAGATTCCCTCAATGCTCTTTGAAGTCATATTGGGCATTATAAATTCTTTCTCACTTTTTAGATATTTTGTCGTTAGACCGATTATGGTCGTTCAATAAATACAGATAGCAAAAATGATCGAGTTTTTTTGTCCTATAAAAAACAAAATCAATGATACACCAGTTCAGATGATGAAATTGATTAATGTTTTCAAGAGTTCAATCACGTATCAAGAAATCGATCTTCCTGACGAGACAAAAGCGCAAAATATATACTTTCCGAACTTGAAGCATCCTTTTAACCGCAACAATAACAAAAGTTTGAATCCCAGAGCGTCTCATTTGGCGGGGGCCGGGTTTAATATAAATCGCGTTAAGAGTGGCGCCGGTCCTCAACGCGAGGGCCCTCGAGCCAACCTGTCGCGGAGCGTGCTGCATTGCCTGGCTTGAGGAGGCTTTTACACAATGCGATGGGAAATGCGTTGTTATTATAGCAATAAACCCTTCACGCATTTCTTTAAAATAAATAAAAAAAAAAGTGTGGCACTAGGGGACTGCCGCGGCATTTTTTATCAAATTAAGCAATTATATCTATACACTATAAATATACTTTCTCACAAACAGCTGCTTACGTATTCGTCCGATTTCGGGGCAGCTCGTCTCGATCCGTGCGAGCTTTGTACAGTCTACACGCATACGTCTACGCGCTTAAACACCGTGCCGTAGTCTGCTGAAACGACGTTAGACGACGGTTTTAGGTTTATTTTCGTTACTGAATTTCTTGATGCGGTCGGCGCGCTCAAAGCCCGCGATAAAAGCTATGAAATAGCTTAAAAATTCGTCAAGATGTGTGCGTACGCGTATAACTCAAGAACGACTGCACCAAATTGGATGATTCCTTTTTTTTGTGTTTGTTATTGTCAGGACAAGGTTTTACAATACATTCACTACCTTCATAATATAAAACCTCCCACCTTCCATATAGATAGTAACCTAGATTTCGAATTTCAACAAAATTTTGGGCCACCCTTACACGCGATTTTGGGTCATTAACAAACAAATCTGTATTAGTAGGTTGCTGTGTACACTAAACTTTTACTATTATTCTTATAATACCTGTACTTGCATCTTATTTGCTAAGGTAACAGCATTAACCATAGGCGGAGACTTGTTATTGGCATTGTTTCTATTTTATTGTTCTAAGCTCAGTGTAATTTAGCTGTTAGTCTTCCAAAAAATAAATAAATAAATAAATAAATTAATTAAACATAATCAGTCTTAAAGTCCTGTGCTTCTTAACCTTCGAGACAATGTTTCTAATTACAAATAACATCACATTCTTGTGCACCTTACTCGATTCAGAGTCAAGAACGAACAAGTACACTGACAAGCTACAAACTTGCAACTTATTTGTCAGGTTCAGTTTAATATAATCAATATTGGCGCCGCCGTGGTCCTTCAAAGGAGAGCCCGCAGTGTTCCAGATTCTGGCCTTTACACCGAACGATGTTGCTGCGGTCGAGTGGGCGGGAAATAGGTCAACTTCACTGAGTTTTAGAAGCGGTTGTGCACAGAATATCGTTTAATTAGAACGAGTATGTAGTTGACTTAGGCATTTCTATTTAGAAATTCAAATTAAAAAATTAAGTTATGTTTAGGATAGTACACTGCCTAGGAATTCATGAATGGGTAAAGGTATAAAATGAATCTTCAGTTTCTTGCTTGTATAGGAATCTCAATGTGAAACTTCTTATATTATCTTAACCGATAAAATTACAAACTTGCACTCTTTTCCACCTATAAGGTATTTTTTTTAATATTTTTTATATAGGTAAGTATCTAAATTATCTAATGCATTGTATAAAGAAGGAGTTGATATAATGCCCCCGATAAGTCGCCTATAACAAACCCTATTATTTACTACGCAGATTACATTATAGCGCAAAAGTAAGAGAAAGCACAAGTGCCTACTCTCTTAACAACGAAAGAGCCAGCCAAAATATAACCCCATGCATATGCATTCGAAACTACTCAGCTACCATAACTCTTGGAAGTCGCTAACTTATATTATCCTTGGTAAATTATAAGCAGGCCGAAATGCTAGGATACCGTGCACGGAGCCCCGGTGCGGTCTCATTTCCTGCTTCCGTGCGACGCCTAATTATGCGGCTTGTGTAGCGGGATTATGTATGCAGTCATATGCTGAGTAATGCTTTTGGAAAGGGAGTTTATTTAGCCGGTGTGAAGTGGAATAAATGTTTTTATAGCAGCTTTATTTGACAAATAGACACGCAGCCCTCTTAATATTTTAATATTGTCTAGACGGGTTTTCGGATACGGTGGCCTGTCTTTACGATCAACTAGAGCTATTAAATGACGACCATATTTAGTAAATAATATTCCATCACTATACTTATCTTTGAATAACTTTTATATTTTTTTTTCTTTGCCATTCACAACCTCTGCTCCACAAGCGCAGTCCTAAGTTCGATGCTCAGTATGGTTAATAGATACTAAAGGTACGGGTATTTAGCGTTCAGTATTCATAGTTCGTATGATACTTATGCGAACAATAATAGGTGCATATGTATCTTATCGAAAATTACATCTCTTATTCCTTTCTTACTTACGCTATAAATATCGACAATGTACTGGTTTAAAGCTCTAAATACAATTGCTAAAGACTTATGTTCAGAATAACTAAAACATCAACAATTCACTTGTCAGTTTACAAACCTAAGTCGTACGAAGGGTGCATGGGGTAAAAAGGGTAGTGGCAGGAAATGGCGCGGTCAGGCAGACCGCAGGCTATAATTATGCCTTCGCCCCACGAGGCACGATGCTTTTCCGCATTATATTGTAGTACCTTATGTACGGAAGTTGAACGAAAGAAAGCCACAGATCATGTTATGATCAATATGCAACAAACGACATTCGAAAACGATCATTACTTTAAAAATAGGTACTTTGCTGTTGATACAGTACTCATTTTCATATTCTAGTTTATTTTAATAACTATAGCTTTACCTGCGTAGTTTGCACTATCCAGCAAGTATGTCACATTTTTATCCGGGGTAAAGAAAGTTGCCTATGTCATTTTCTAGCCCAAAGTCTAGACCCGTTACTGTCAGTCCCAACACCATACCCTTCACAATAATTGAGCTCATTTTACTTTTTCACATCACATTTAATTATTTTTTTTATTTGATAACTTGTTAAGAAATATACATACTTAATTATTATTATGCTTTATTTAACGTTATACAGACCGAACTCAAATATTGCAAACGTAGAAACACACCTTACGTAACCAGAATTCTGCGCACAAATTGAGTATTCTAATACCTAATAAACACGGTAGAAATACACTACAAACTCTCGCATCCGCATCCGTGGCGTATCTGGAATCCGCCGTAACGAGTTCCAAGATTTATTCCCTTAACACATCCATTTTTTTTTCCATAGTGTTGCCGTAAGGAATTTCATTTCCCCGCGCCACCCTCGCCTTGTCCTATTGAACAGAGCCGAAGGTACTTTAGTATATATTCTGTGCCGAAGGGGATATGGCGGCATATAAGCAACATACCCTTAGTAAACATTTTTATTGTATTGTTTTATTTGGGGAACAGTATCGGTACCGTATAATAATACTATCGCTTTATAGCTTCCTTGGGTAGTAAAGGATACAAAAGTGTTAGGTAGGTTAAGAATCTAATTTTTTCGAGATATGTACATTGTTTCTATTCTATGTCTTGGACGGTAATCCCTTTGGTTCGCGTTATTAACGAAGTTACAAAACCGCAGATTTCGCTAGTAGGTAGTCTAGTCATTCTAATATAATTTTAAAATTACTTTTTTAAATTCTTAGAATGACTATAATTATAGACTATTAGATTCGCAAAAGAAAAGATAACATCATCTTTACTCGTAAAATGATATTGCAAAAACCACTAATTGTTGTCTTCGAGTTTTAACAAAGGCACCTAGATGACAATATAATATATTATCGACAAAATTAAAATCATAAAAATAATTTGTATGTACTTTTGCTCTTTTATTGTGTGACCTTTAATATATTGGGCACGGGATCTTTCTTTGATCACATTGCCTTTTATCTTTAGTATTCAATGAGTTGAGTATTCGTAACGTATCGATTTCACCCTAGCTTACCGCTGTCTAGACTAGAACGAATAATCGATATTGGTTTAGCTCATAAAAAATAAAGCCAAGACGAGTTAACAGACTGTTGCTATGGAGGGCAGTTGGGAAAGTATTTTTGACTAATTTTGACGAATGACGTGACGTTTAGATTACTAAGTTATTACGCGTGGAAATAAACTTTGTTGAACTCACTTTATATTTGTTTAAAAATGAACTTAAAAGAACGAACATAGTTTTTCATTCTTAGGTTGGTACTTAGACTTACTGTTATTTGTTTACTACTTATAAGATTAACAATTATTTTATTCATTGCTTCATGGCATAAAGGTGATGGCTAAACGTCTGCCTAGAACATGTATAAATATATCTTACTAGTTCGTAACATTAAAATAATAATTAATAATTAATCACATGTTTACTTTTCTTCTAGAACTTTAGCAAAATAAATTATTATTTAAAAGTTATTGATATAACATCCGGTGACCTTTGACTGTTCGGCGCGCGTACAAATGTCATATTATGTCGATTATACTCGATTTCGTTTGAACTGGACGGGAAAAAAAGTCGATATTATCTTTGAAATGCAACATTGTTTAATCTATTCAAATAAATTAATGTCAACTAACGTTAAATGATAAAATAATGATCTTAAATAAAAACATCAACAAACAAGTATTTATTTATTCATTCGTCTTAGGGCTGATTTCTTAAAAATCAAATATTACCTAACACTCGGATATGTACCTAGAGCAGCAGCATAATAACGACGGAATACAAAATGCCATTATTCTATGCTCTTTAGAAATTCGATTATGAAATCTTATTTTAAGTCGTATTATTCTTTATCGATCAGTTAAAACTTATCTGATGGTTGAAAAATCAGCTCTTATTTAATTAGCGATTCTACTGCAGCACTATTTACGTAACAATCCATCTCTACCTCTATATAATAGCCAAATGTCTTACAAAGGGTTTTTAACTCTTACTATGACGATTGTATTTAGTCCGGCTCGTCGGCATGACTGGCGCGCTCATGTGACGAAAATCTATGAAACTGTTTAGCTGTCATTTGAACAACAGCCCCAATTATCTCATAATAATTGTACACCGTGCACAAACGCCTGTCAAAAGTTTTCAGCAAAAATCTATTGTAGATGTTTTGCTTAGCTAATGGCGTAGGAATTTTAATGAATATATTTATCAATATTATTACAAAATGAAAAGTTCCTGAAACTTTTTTCACGCAATAGACTAACATTTAGCCTCCCAGTATTGCATACAACTAGGTAAAGTATTTATACATTGCCTAGGCAGTGGCCCTAACTGTATTTAGCCAACTCCTTTACATTGCGTTAGAGGTCTTAAATATTATATAGGTGTACATACATGTGACGTCTTAAAAGCTATATAGCACAGTAAACAACTTAAAAATAATTATGTATAATATTTATGCGATTGTTGTTCATTAATACACGTGCACTTTCCAATCGTCAACTCCAATCAACACTTTACGACCGTTTTCACAAAATGACGACTATCTACATTAACATTTTATTTAACTAGCGGTCGCCTCCGTGGTTTCACCCGCGCACAATTTCTTTTGTCAATTATCCCCTTCTTCACCCCACATTTCCGGGATCAAAAGTACCCAATTTCACCCAGGAATAATGTAACTTTTCAACAGTAAAATAATTTTTTAAATCGATTCTCTAGTTTCGGAGCCAATGCAATACAAACCAACAAAAAAATAAATCTTTCCTCTTTATAATATTAGTATAGAAGTTTATTAGATAAAATAGAATAGAGCAACTTAAATATCAATTCAAAATCAAAATCAAAAATTCAAAAATTCAAAATTCTTTATTTATCATAAACTTAATATTCTATTACAATTGTGGTGTTCTCAACTGCAAAAGTTATAAACTGTAGCGCAGTGAGAGCGCCCTCTCCCAAACAGTAAATTTAAATTAAACTAGGTTTAAGTTAATTAAATAAATAAATAAATAAAATAAATATCCCAGGACATTATTTACACAGCACCATCTAGCCCCAAACTAAGCATAGCTTGTACTATGGGTACTAGACAACGGATAAACATTACTTAAATACTTTTTTTTGTAAATACATACATAAGTATTATACATATAAACACCCAGACCGATACAAACAAACATGTTCATGCACACAAATGTTTGTACCGTGCGGGGATCGAACCCGCGACCCTTAGTGTAATAGCCGACTTCTCGACCATTACACCAAGCGGCTCATCAAAATTGATATAGAGCGTACTGTTACTTAAAATATATTTGAGTTCATAAGAAATAAAAATGCACGTTTGAATACGAGCCCCATTCTCCATTCTATTTGAAACTAACATCGTGAAATTATTTCAATATTGGTTGGATGGATGTTTAAATTGCGAATCGATTCTCGGCACTCGTGCAGTAAATTAATAAATAAAGTTAGCGACGAAATGTAGTAGGTATAAGGTTACGGAGTGACATTTCTTTAAAAGGGACATATATTGAGACAGTAGAAATAAGTTACAGTATTATTGATCGATCAATAGCAATTGTTTTGGTAATAATACACATGGTGACTTTCTTCTACACAAATAAGCTAACAATTTTACACGCATGGTTTAAAATATACGTCATTTCTTTGCACCGCTGGTATATTGCCTATTTGTTACATAAGAGTTTTTGTGAAGTATGAAATGTTTGTTCAACTATTTTAGAAATTTTAAATAAATATTATACTTTTTAGCGCTTCTTATTCTGTCCTTGTTCCTATTACTAAGTATTTGCTCCTTTACTACACTGAGACTTAATCCGTTGTTTCTGTAGCACGTAGATGTCTATGCAATTATATTGTATACATTGCTTTTTATCAAAGGCCTTTATCTGGTTCTGAAATATTTTACAAACAAATTTCTCGACAAAGCTACGAGTTTGATATCAGTATACGTGCCACGAGGGAGGTCCGCAAGTTGGAAGTAGGTACTGTAACAGAATTCACAAGGATCGCGAACCGTGTGTTACAAGTTGACAAATAAACTTGTTACGTTGTTCAGAATACTGGAAGTATGGAACTTGTACTAGAATATTGCGAATACAAATATTTTATTGTATTTTGTTTCACTGTATGTTCTCTGTTACAATAAAGGTATTGTTCGTTACATTTTGCTCAATGGTGCATTTGGTAGTGGTTAACATTTATGTTCATCTTAAGAATGGTGGTGGTACTTTCGTTGGATCAGATCACGACGGTTCTACAATCCATCCTCAAAAACTTTAACGTTTATTATATAACTCGTAGTAGGATTAGTGTGGAAGTAGGATTACTGCCTATTCCATTATGCAGGTGGGACTTTGAGTCTGTAACTCCCTGTGAGGCTCACACGACCGCACCGGTTATTACGTTAAAAGTTTTAGAGTTATTAAAATAATTTAGTACATCTCTAAAATAACGTTCCTCAGTTTATCGCTTTGTTGCTTTTTTTTTATCAAATTAACGGGTTTTGTTATTATTTGTATATAATATGTCGGATCTTTAAGCTTTCACGGACTCTCCCATTAACATTGTCGAAAAACCGCCACAGCTGTTGTGTAGTTAACCAGTTGGGCTTTGAAAGAGTACCCGACCAATAAGGCCAAACTAATGAATTAACTTTTTATACCACGAAGGTGAAAGGAAGTAAGTTTAGTGAGTGGGAGGACGGAAAGTGGCGCTCAAACCAACGGCCCGCCTGATGGTAAGCTTTTACCACTTGTAACCCCAGAGGCATCACACACACGTCGCCAAACCCGTAAAATAATATTATTGTAATTGACTTAATGGTTTTTACTTTTGAAACCGGTCGACGGTCCTTTCACGCATCCGGTCAAAATGTTTCTAATTCCCTCGCACGACCGCAGCGGGGTTTATTACGTCCGCCGGGTTATTTTAATATTTGCGACTGTTCCCCAGGATTACTTTCGTGTACGTTTCGCTCGGCTAAGCTTCGGGCCGTGTCATGCATCGGTGACTCGGAACTCGGTCTAGACGCGTTATTAAAGGGCAGTTCGGGAAAAATACTTTAGTAAAAGGTTGGGTTTTGTTGCATCTGGGGGTGTTTGAGCCGTATAGGTACTAGTTATTTGAGGGAGAATTGTAATTTTGTTTATTGTGTGGTAGACGTCTGTGCCTTCAAATTACGTTTTTAAAAAGCTACTGCCCTTGAGTTGCCATTGTGGCCGAATTTTTTTTCTTGTGTGAATCTGGGATACATTTTCTACATTCCAGTCTGAAATAAATGTTTTTGTACGCCAGGTAATTTCTGTGTATATTTTTTTAAACTAGTATAATATTCTTCATAGTCCAAAATAATAATAACGATTTAAATATAATCATATTAAGTTAGTAATACTGTGGCACGTACATTCACCCATAAAACACTCGCATGAAAGAATTCGTCCTACATAGAAGTTTTTGATATTCTCATATAGTATCTAAAGTAGACATGAAAAGTTTACGATATTCGTGACAATAGCGCCCCAAGAGATCATAGTAGAAAATGTAGAGACATAGTAGGAAAGTACACAGTACGTTTATACATGCCCCGGCAAAGTTAAAGTCAAAGTCAAAAATATCTTTATTCATATAGGCGTTCTTAGAAGCACTTACGAATCGTCAAAAACAAACTTGTTGACTATCGGGTGGGGATTGTGCAGAAAACAAATTTTGACATGCCTGCGCGCTATTGGTCAGAAGCATACCTCTGACCAATAGCGCGCGCGGGCGTTCGGGAGATTCACGCGCCCTATTGGTCTTGGTGGTGTCTCTCCATCGTCATCTCGATCGATGGTCAACAAGTTTGTCGGTACCAATATGAACTTAACGTGTACTATTTTTACTATGGTAGATACGAGCACAAAGAAGCAGAGATATCACTCCTGAGATGTTTCTGAGCGACTCGAGTGATATAGAAGTGAGATTTGACTTACATACCTATTTGCTATTCCATTTGGTAGAACAAAGGGAATTACCTAGTTCGCCTCTGAAAACTGACGGCCGAACGTTTCTGTTAGACTTGTTTTATTCCAAAATGTTACGTTATTGTTTCAGAATAAGTGTGGAATCGGGAATTAGATCAAGTCTGTACGACATGACGTGACGGATTTTATCAAAGAACGTTGAGAATGACATCGAATGTGTGTACTGTGTAATATAAATAGGACGTAGGCATTTTATAAAAATACTTCGTATCACTTACCTCGTAATTTAAACCACATTAATTTAAACCCTAATTATGTTTTTATAATATTTTCTCATCGTTTAAACCTTCCCTGGACTCCACGAATATTTCAAGTCTAAAATAAGTCAAATCGGTTCAGCCGTTCTCGAGATTTAGCGAATCTAACGAACAACAATTCATTTTTATTTATATAGATGATGATAGATGATATAACATGGATATTGTAGGACTCACAAGTCATGGCTAAGACCATCAAGGCATTTAACAGTGACGACAAAGGAATCGATTTCCGCACATCTGAATGTTATTACTTTATTGATCTACATAAAAAACGACTCTATAAGCTAGCGCTTGACTACAATGTACCTGATGTTAAAGAAAGATTGATCTCGCACATCATTCTTTTCATTCGATGAAGCGTACCTACTTGTTATGAAAAATCATTCATTCATCCATTAATTCTGGACTAGAAGAGCTCCAATCTAGAATGATACGGAAAGGTGGTATTAAATTCCCGATCACAATAAACTGTAGAGTAATCGAAACGTAAGATTAAACAATTAGGTTTATAAAACGCAAATTAATTCGTTTCAGTATATTTTCTTTAATAATTTATAACCACTACATCCGTAATAACTCAGTTATACTATATCACGTTATTCCGGCACATTCGCTGCGACAAATCTTAGCAAAAAGTAGGTTTTTACGTAACCTAGTTCTCGACAGTCCTCAAAAGATGTTTATTCAAAGCTTCGACCCAGTGCGACTTCCTTCGCAAGTTACGTGACTTATTTTGATATGCTACGTACATTTTGTGTTTGTAACGGGTATATTTTGTGACTATCCCAACTGGCGGTTAAATGAATAGACATTACTTTTGGAGAGAGAGCTATTCTGTTTATTTCTGAAAGCCAATCATTCGTTTTCTTGAGGACCCGGAGGTCGTAGGTTCTCGCCTTGGGTACGCTTGGTGGTAGGACTTTTTCAGAGTCTGAAACTCTGAAAAAGTAGGTAGCCATCTACCACCCCTACAGGTGAAAATTGCCGCCATAACAGGTCTAGCTGTGTTCTGGCAATATTAATGTGGGAGCCAGTAGGTACACTTGAAATCAAAGGCTGGAAGATCAGATGAGCCTAAGTCTGGTAGCACTTAAAGTCATGTCTTATACGAGCTCAAGTAATTACTTTTTCGTCTTTAAATACGAGCGTGCTTAACTTTGTCTTAAACCCTATACCTAACTAATAAAGACATCGCGTTTTTCTCATCCTATCGATTAATTGTTTTTTTAATCTCAGTCCAACGAAAACATAAGCGTACTGTGCCTTTATATTGTATAGGGTTCTCGGCGTGATGCGGGCCCGCACTTCGCTGGTATCGCGCGAGCAAAGTGCAACTTGTGCAATTTGGCGGGCGCGGCTGGTGCGCTGCCAAGCGCACAACGAGCTCGTAAACACGAGTATGGACGCGTCGATAAACGCCAGAGACTGCACCTTTGTACTGTAATTCGTATTTGTATTAAATGTGCAGTGTAGTTTATGTCACCAATTTAGAGTTTCCGATATTCCATCCCGCACAAAGAAATTCAGTGACTCGTTTCTTTGTCGCGCCTCCAAGAAATGAAATGGTCTACTAGCGCATGTATTCCCTCCTTCCTATGACATCTTCTTCTTCTTGCGTCGATACCCCAGTTACTGGGGGTCGTGACCTCCTTTATGTAGCAGCTTTCTATGACAAAGGGTCCTTCATACGAGGCGTGAAGAGGCACTTTGTGGGCCGGCAGAGTTTAGTTGACTGATGCAACGTCCCTTACGTTGCACCTGTTGTCCTCGCGGCTGGACTTCACTTCCACTTAACATCAGGTGGAGTGGGGTCATTTGCCGGGCTAGTATAAAAAAAAATTTTAATGTACTCTGATGCTCCGTCCCGAAGATGTCAGCCATCCGGGGATGAATTTTATAGCTTGTGGCATGATCCAATCGCTCTAGTTCCCCTGTTAATTTTTATGGAGATCTGACGGCAGTCGCTACAATGTAATAACTTTTCTTGCCAAAACGCTCGGAGAAAGGATGTTGAGCACCATAAAGTTTTTATTAGTGTTAAAATTTTATATAGAAATATATATGTAGCTAATTATTAACGCACTTGATATTTTAAAATAGAGCTCTTGGTTCAAGAAAGAAAATTGATCCGCTCATTCGTTTTCAGAAATTATTGCTAACCCACCAAAAACATTTTTATGTTGCCAAGACTCGCATGTCAAAAAGTTATCAGATCTCATGTAGAGCCAAACTTCTTACTCTACACGACTTAACTCTACAAGGTCTAACTTCACAAACTCTACACCTTAGTCAAAATATGCGGCTTGGCCATTTCGCTACATTCAAATAAACATAAGGTGAAAAATTAATTCACTGTTCGTCATTACATTTGTGCTATACAATAGTTCTTGTAGTAACTCCCGTGCCCCCAGATCAAAAGAGTTCAATATTTTTTTCGAAAATCGATTGATTGTATTGTAAAAACATATCATAAGTATTAATAATGTTTTTGTATTGTTGCAGGCATAACGCCGACATGCTGAGGAAAGGTTGGTATGTACGCTCATCTAATCAGTTTTTAATTAACGCCAGGATCCCTTACCTTAGCGTAACTTTCCCCATTAGTCGCCATCGTATCGCGTAGCTGTCAGACACATCCTACGAAGTACATATATGTATTAACCACAATATCCAATGCCTGAGGAATCTTCATTATAAATCATTCATTCCATTTTAGATGTTCTGAATCATGAGATTAGCGGTTTGTTACTTCTAGGTTTTAGGATGTTGTTAGTAAAAAGGTCCCGTTAAATTGTCTAGTTCTGGCTTATGCACGAGATTCGCATTTCGTTAAAATCCAAATAGAATAGTTTTAGTTGGTGTTATTTGAATTTTAATAAAATATTACTAACCTACGTCAAGAGCTAACTAGCGTGAGAATGATCATACGCTACATACGTCTTTGAATTTACAACCGAAAGCAGTTCGACTTATAAACATTTTTTTGCTCATCAGAGACATAATTAAGCCTCTAATAACACTTAAGTACCAAATGGCTTAACAAATAACGTTGAAAAGTAAAGAAAACCGGCAAAAATCGGATATCAAAAGTAAACATTTGAAACTCCGTCAAGCAAATTCGATTACGCCGCAAGAAAAATCATATTTTAAAAAATCACTTCAAAATTCTCACCCTTACCCTGTAAAGACAATGGAGATTTCCAAATTGTATATTTAAAACAGATCCCAGATCCGCTTCTAAAACATTTTCACGGCGCGTCGCGTTCAATTTTTTTCCTTTCATGTCTTAAAACTAATTACAATCTCGTTCCCCTAGAAGGGTTCCTGTGTTAACATTCCGGGATCTAAAGAACTTGGGAGACGAGCAAAAAAGATCTGGGAACATGGTATATGATTCCAAACGATGTCTTGTATAATATTTTGCTTGCATATTTTGACTAGGAACAAGTACACCATGAAAGAAAACATCGCGATGTAACTTGTAGGCAGACAATACTGTAAGTCTCATTTCCTGTACATACATACGAGTATGTACTCGTCGAATATGTATTCCGGTCTTCTTGGAAAATTAATAATAATGGTAGCTGTTTCAATGGCAGCCAATTTTTATGAATTATAATCAACCGCGATCAATCAACTACGGGGATTTTATTATAGTGCACAAGTAACTGTGCAGAACAGGTGCACTCTGTATTCTCTATTAACTCCCATACTCAAAGCAAATGTGCTCCCATAGCATGGTGGTATAGCAGTCTTACACGACCGAAGAGAGATCAAGCCCAGAAGCTGCTTTACCTACTTTTCGAGGCCCGGAGATGTAATTGTTTCAATACCTGTTTTTCCAGAAAAATATGACCTTGGCGTTTTTAAGGCTAGAGTAAATAGGCTATTAATAGGTGATTATGCTCCACCCTCGACCGCATCGTCGCTTTCCATCAGGTGAGATTGCGGTCAAATACTCACTTATTCGTCAATAAAAAAAAAATATTGTTATTGTTGTTGGAAAAATGGGGGCAAAACCCTCATTATTGACGACCACCGACATAACATAATACCTCTAGACAATATGACCTATCTGTTGTCAGAGCTTATGTTTAGTACTGAGCTACTATAAGACTGAGTGGCCATAAAAGCTATCCAGAGGAACGAGGGGACGCAAGTCTTACAAAAAGTTATGTATCCCCGGTCGTACGCTTGTATGGCACCGTTATAAAACTGAGCTAAGAAGGTCACCTAACTTTTATTCACATTTCAAGTCAGCTCCATAGAAATTCTTTTGTTTACGACTTATCCACTTTCATCAGAGAAATAGCTATTTACGCCTGTGAGACTTAGGAACGCTTTTACTAAAGATAATTGCTTGAATAGAAGAAAGGATCGTGAGTAGGGAATGCAAATCTCGCTAGATTAGGGCTCAAGCGAGATCTCGCGAGATTACGAATATCAGTACTGCGAGATCTCGCTAAAATCGAGATCTCGCGAGATTAGCAGTTTTCTGTGTTTTTTTTTCAAATAATCACAATATTTGAATACATTAAGAAAATAAAAATAAAAATCATAAGTACCTATTATAAGATAAACATTTATTTTCACGAAATAAAACAACTTAAAACGGATAAAAACTAGCGATATCTTCTACATTTCAAATCCGTGATCACGACTGTTGAAAAGTGGTCGAAACGTCGGGTTTTAAATTTGAAATGTAGAATATATCCAATGACGTTCAATAATATCGCGAGTTTTTATCCGTTTTAAGTTGTTTTATTTAATGAGTAGTATCCGCGTAAACATTACAAACCACAATTTATTTTTACGATTTTTTTCAAAAGTCATGTTCTTTTAATGTTTGAGTTGAACTAAGCCAGCACTTGACCACACAGTTGCCTGATGTTAAACAACTATGCGGTCTACAAAAGAGTGTACTTGCTTAGGTAAAGCCCGTTAATTCTGGCCTTGAAGAGCCCCAAAGTCCACTCCCGGGCAGGCCGTTTTAAAAAAGACGAAGCAAATCGCTTAGTCCGTACACACGGTCTCAACTCTCTCTCGACTTCGTACGGATGGAGTCTCGGTCTAGTCGTTCAGTGATGAAACTGAGCTGGCGAAATGAAGTCGTGCAGCTAGGAAGAACACTCGCCAAAATGGAGTCTGTAAAAGACAGAGAGGCAAGCAATCCTCCTTTGATGATCAAGGCTCAAAAATTGTTTGAGCCTATTTGTTGCACGCACGACAAGAACGAAACTGAGAGACACCTCCTCCCACGACCGCTATCTCAAGCCGCCGCCTCAACCGCACCGAACGAAACCGACAGATTGCAAGTTCGACCGTGTCAGTTCGGGCTTCGAAGAGGTTTTTGTGCTCGAGTGCAATCTCGTTAATCTCGCGAGATCTCGTCCTGTTTTCGACCGAGATTCAATCTCGCAAAAAATGGCCGAGATCTCGTGAAAACGAGATCTCGCGAGATCGAGATTGCATTCCCTAATCGTGAGTAAAATTTTAAACAGTAAATTAGTCGCTGTTTGTAACGTATAAATGCAATTAAGAGACAATGCTTTTGTGTTTTTCTCTTTATTAAGAATAAAGGTGGCAAAATCGTTTGTATAAATATAAGGGGTTGACAACATTTTAAGTAAAATAATTTACTTTGCTTTTCCTTTGTCATGTTAAGCTCTGTTTGACACTCAATGTAAAAATTAAGTCTCATCTGTAAGGCAAACGCCTGTGTCATTAAAATCGATGTTGCTTATCGTAGCTATAAATCCGTTTACCAACATGCATTTGCCAAACTAAGCAAGACATGCTTCTTGATTACAATAAGTCTTTCGTAGTGGAACATTATTAGCTGTTATTGTATTTACCTATTATTAAATATCGATGCCGTCTGTAACGATAGAGACCAATGCACAAGAATGATAATAAACATTGTTTCCAGTCCTTAAAGAACGTAAAGGAACACAGATTGATCTAATAAATTTGTCGGAGTAGCACTCAAACGCACCGAAATCCCAATTTTAAAGTCTTAAAGTAATTATAATTTCGGTCGTACCTTTAGAAGGATTCCCTTGTTAATATTCAGGTGGCGAACCAGCTCGAATATTAGGTATAACAGAAGCATTTTGAGACACCCTGTACGATTTACTTTGAGAACTTTTTAACGTGGAAGTACTAAATTTATGTTTTTGAAAACTAACTTGCTCGCGTGTAAATGGTAGGCTTTCTGTTCTTTTGATTAATTATCACCTGTGAGGTTTATTGTACTGTAAAGTTTCATCTAAATCCGCTCAATAGACTGTGCTTAAAAGAGTTACAAACATTCATCCACACATCATCACTTCGCATTATTATTACTTGTATATAAAATAAGCTAAATATAACCGGAAGAAATAGCATTTTGAGATTTTGACCTCACGATTGTTGTCATTATAGCTACGTGGCATATTTTCAGTTTAAATTAGCTTGCTTTAACATACCGAATCTTAACATAC
Source organism: Mecyna flavalis (assembly GCA_949319885.1). Lineage (NCBI taxonomy): Eukaryota > Metazoa > Arthropoda > Insecta > Lepidoptera > Crambidae > Mecyna > Mecyna flavalis. The sequence goes on from OX439426.1 coordinate 19,673,935, forward strand.
AATATGTTCAGAATGATGCCTCTTTAAGCACTTGACACTGGCCGAATAACCGCGAGATAAAGTCCATTTAATAAAAAAAAGAAGCATGTGCTGGTGTTGAAGCACATTAGAAGTGTTATTTTTTGGTGAAATGTTTCAAAATCTATTAACTTATCACTGCTTACCAACAGTCTGCTGGCGGGTAGCGTGCCTGTTTGCCATTTGAGGTGATACTCGTATAATACTCTGATATAAAATTTTACCCTCATCGACCTTTACGAGAGTGCTCTATTATTTGCAAACTAACTAACAAGCTGTAATGCTAATACTACTCCAGTAGCCCTCGACGCATACTTCAAACTCGTAGGAATAACGTGGAGGTCAATAACTTGGTATTTATTTCTTGAACTTTGTGAAATTCTCGTCTACGTTCGTAGAATAGCGATGCTTTTAGGGAATTTTCACATTTTATGTTTATTGTTTTATTGAACTTGTTTTGAAAGTAAGAAGGGGTGTGTAAAGGAGACAATTATTTCTATGATAACGAATCTAATCAAAAATAAATACATAACAGGTACAAGCAGCGACTAAAGTAGATGCAAATCAGGCATTGTTTAAAAAGACATTATGTAAAACTTGAGCAATTTTAAATGCATATCCATCTTCTGCTGCTTATGCCCAATAGCTGAAGTAAATTCCGGGTATATTATCTTAGATATATGACTTTTCCGGATAAAACAACTTGTGAAGTTCAAAACTCTCGTGTTAATATTTCTGAAGACAAAACCAAGCAAACATCGTTATAAGTAGAAAGATAAACTTGAAAAGCTAGTTGAAGAGCACGCTGTATGTTCCTAGAATTGTTCGACCAACTCTGGTGGATACTTGCTTTATGAAGTTTTGTTCTTGGAATCTTAGAATTGTTCAACTGAAATGCTAAGAGTTATTCTCTTGGTTGGATGTAATGGTTTTTAAGTACTTAGGAAAAACGTTTATATTTAGGAATTAAAGTAGTCTTGTCAGACACTAGCTTCTCAAATATTCCCATATTTAAAATCAAAGTGGAAAAATAACGTTGCTCCGTTGCGAAGTGAAAGAATAAAAATCATTTCTATTTAATGTTTATGTTTTGTCGGGATGAAATGTAGCCTATGTCTTTTCCCAGGGTCTGATCTACGTACATACCAAATTTTATCTTCAGTGTTTTACACGTGAAAGCTTAGTAGACAGAGAGAATTACTTTCGCTTCTAATTAATATGGACATTATAAGCATTGCGCCATCGAATTTTAATCAACAAGAATTATTATAATTACTTCATCTGACACCAAATGATAACGCTCACAGACGAAAGTATTATCCTTGGCGGGCAATAACATCGTCTTTTTATTCAGAAACGTCTTGTGTCCTATTTCCCGGCGCCGTTGGTTAAGACGCGTCGCAATGAACTCGTTATCTGCGAGATCACAGAGCGTGAAATCACGCAAAAGCTGCAATAGATATATTCTGTGCTTTTATTAACTATATTTTTCATACTAGGTCAGTTGGTAGACAGGCACGCAGCCCACTTGATCGTAAGCGTTCACTGCGGCCTATTCCATTGAGGGAACTAACTTAAATGGCGCAGCGACCCGAAGTGTCATAGCCTATAAAAATAAGAGTTTCCACAGGGGTCTGTTCTGCGCCATCTCCTGCCATTTATCTGCATCTAGAGCACTACCTAGGAAAACCCACGGGTCTACGATCTCTTGTCATTTGTTACATCCATTTAAATGTTGATGTTATTAAATTATTGTTTTTATAAATGTTAAAAATAGGCTTTAAACTTAAATAAATTGTGGGTCTTCGCCGCCCTTCTTTCACAAATTTGTACATAAGTCTCGAAGATCAGGAAATTCTTTCCTAGTGAAGCGCATAGAGCCCCCATTACATTGACTCCGTTCCTCTCTGCCAACTTAAATTGTATAACAAATATTTCATAGGAAACCCCAAATTAAATTGAACATTAATCGCCACAATCAACCGTAATCGGTTTAACATCAAAGGTCTTTAATACAACATTAAAATACCATGAGTCAAGTTGTGCATTTGCCTTCGTAATTAAATTATCCCCATAATGCCACAACTTGAGACGAAAATTCAGTTACCTACTTTGATCTTAATTGAATAGCTGTACATAATGGCATGAAGCGAAATTTTCTAGAGTACATATTTGACTCTTTCTGTCACCCGGAAGGGTCGCGGGTGATGCAATCAAAATGGAAACTTAAATTGTAGGTGGCAGGAATTAATTTTGCTTAATATTCGCTAATTGCTCTTAGGACGAGAGGTACGATGACAGGCGCTCGCCAGGCGTTGGCACTACCAATTAGGGGGCTACCGCCTTGAGTTATTTAATGAATTTCTTGAAAGAATGGCGGACAGTTCTCCGGGAATAATTAAAACACCATTTGCAGGGTTCGGCCTGAGAGGACATCTTTGCCATGATTACTCAGGATTCTATTATGCGGAGGTCAGTTGAAAGGCAGGCGGAAATTGGATTTGTCTTTAGTTCGCGGTCTCTTTGAATAGACGGAAATCTCGCTTGTTCTTATAGAAGAAAAAAAAATTTATTAACTAAGCTAAACGCGTATTGCCTTCTGAATTCTGAACGCTATGCTAAACAAGTGTGTTTAAAACAATCGATATGTTACCTCCATAATTAAATTGTGTCAAAATCTGGCTTCAAACCGACGAACATTCATTCAACCCTAGGAAAACGAAATGGCGATCTACCTACGTACTGCCTCACGTATTTTTTTTTTTTTTTGTAACATCACTACATAGTATAAAACAAAGTCGCTTTTTCTGTCCCTATGTCCCTTTGTACGCTTAAATCTTTGAAACTACGCAACGGATTTTGATGCGGTTTTTTTTATTAGATAGACTGATTCAAGAGGAAGGTTTATATGTATAATACATGCATAATATAGTAGAGAAACACTGATAATTTTAGAGGTTTTTAATTGAAGGTCGTAAATAATCACAATTTTTTGCGCTTACATTGCAAACGCTGGCTGAACCCTACGAGATAGATCAAAATAATGTACTACACTATTGTACACCTTAAAAAGTTTTACAAAAAAGTCCGCGATGGTATATGTCTATCTCTTAGGGATAACCCACAATAACCATTTTCCTTTACTTATTACGATAAAATAATGGCTTATTTACGAAAAAGTGATTTTAAGCAATAGAGTATTAATCCTTATCCAATAAAGTACCATAAATAAATTGTGCATGTAATATAGATCATAATTGCCCTTTACATCATGTAATTTAAATGAATAGTTTCGAAGATATTACAGATTTAAAATGCAGGGACATAGCGGTTGCGGCGGTACCGGCCGGGGAGCGGATGGATGAACTTTGTTATTCTTTCACGTAAAAACTACTGAATTGATTTAATGAAACTTTACAATAATATATCTTATACATCAGAATAACACATAGGCTACAATTTACAAGATATTCCCGCGGGATAACGTCCTATAGTTCACGCGGGCGAAGCCGCGGGCGGAAGGCTAGTATTATATATATTAAAATTGTACGCTTTTTATTTTAATAAAGTGTGATTCGACTGTAAATCAGCAGGTATTCAGCAGTGTTTACTGCGACTGGTTTGGTTGTTTAAAAGTGTATTCTCGAAGTACTAAATAAAACTTTTCAATTTCCTCTTACTCACGTTTTCCATCGTACAAAACATTTAGTAGCCATTCGTTGTTAGCGCAAGACATAAAAATGGAATAAACTCTCCAATTTCAAAAATTTATGGTCGTATTTGTATTTTTATATGCAATTTGGTTTTAAATGTTTTCGTCATGTGGCAACATAAAGCATAAACTTGAAATGACAGAATCTGTGGAAACTTTATGGAAGAAAATAAGTGAATATAAAATTTTAACAATACGGGGGCTGCTACGTTTTTGCAATAAAAGCGAAAATTGCACAAACATTTTAGTGAGTGGGTCGTAGCAGAAAGATATCCATCAAAAAGTTGGAGGAAAACATAATCTTTACGAGTCGGGATATGAAAAATCTATCTTTTTATACCACAAAGATGGCGCCTAAAGCCTAAGTCCCACCTGGTTAACGGTTACCGTCACCTATGGACGCTTGGTACGGTCAACAGCACATCACGGTAAACACTTGCAGTTCGATAATAGCACTTATGCCCCCGAAACAAGAGTGGTACAAAGTCCAAAGTGTATAGTCTGACGTGCTTTTGACTGTACACCAGAGGCGTTACTTGCGCGTCGCTAACACTTTATTCAAAAAGGAGACGTAACGAAGGCATTAAAAATAAATTCTTTCCACTGCATACACTATGCCCTATCCAATTTTGAGCTCTAGGGGTCTTACTTTCCGACATACCCATATTATTATGATAACAGTTATAAAGCCCTACTTCAATGTGTTCTTCTACAAGTGGTATAATATTAGGAACAAAAGGCACCTTCATATTTTGGTCACGCAATTATTCAATTAGAAACTTTTAAAAATACAAATCAATGTTAGATGATAATATGATATTTTGTTGTATTCAGAACATATCATGCCAAGGTCATACATATCCGTCCAATGCGCGGAGCTCTGTACTAGGTATAGTCTGTACTGCATTTACTTATTTTTGAGCGAACTATAAATTACTTGATTTCAGTGATAGAGGCATACTTAAGCGTTCACTACAGTCATAAAACTAGCTTACCTCTAGCCTGACCTTTCTTTATGGGTTTCAAATGCCGACGAGGCGGCCTCGATATTCGATCCATAAATTTTACAAAGAATTCCGTGACGTTTACTGGCGCTCTATACAAATACGAAAGGGCGATATTGGGTATTGGACGAGGCACTTTCGCTGTACCTTCTAAAATGGCGATCCGTGTTTTTGTTTGCCTTTATTTATGCTTGTTTCATCTTTCCGAATGAAATTATTGTTTGTGATTATTGTTTCATTTGTTTAACGTGACAGGATTTTTTTGTTTACTAACGTAATGTCAGAACACGATTAAAAGCCAGTATAGCTGTTAGAAAAGTTCCTTGAAAAATATTCTGTCATTTGTCAATTTAGAAAAAATTTAGACAGCATTACGAGGTTGAACTAAAACGAGCTTATTATGCTAATTGCAAATGATTTAGGAGACGTTAACTACACATATTATCAATTTTCCTTCATCTTTTATTTTACTACGATCAATGTGAATCCACAAATAGTTCAAAACAACTTATGAATGCTGACTCTACCAAAGATGTAGGTACCAAAGTTTCTTTCAAGATTGCGTTATTGCGTTCATCACACCCTTATTAAAAACTCTTGCATACGCCATTTTAATTCCAGCCTGTGTACATAAGCGTGATATTGCCCTAAAAGTAATCTCGCCCCGAGATAAATTAATTACGAAAAGTATGAAAAATAATGCAATTTAACAATAAATAGTCGAAATTAAAAGACTGGGAAGTATGCGTAATTAAATTAAATCCTTTAATTTACTGTGGTGGAGTAAATATGATAAGCTGGACAAATTAAATTTTGACAAGGAAATGACAGCGTCTTCTTTCATAGGCTTAGAGGGAGGGGTGGCCAACCATTTTAAGATGATGTAGATTATTTCGCCTTGCGGTTAGTTCACATTTTACTCGACGAAACTTTGATTGCTTTATTGGACTTGGTGAGTCTGGTTATTTATTGATAATATTGATTTTACGCCAACACGATTGTTTTTGGCTCAGATTAATTCTTGAGTAAAAAATTTTTTTCTACGAAATCTTGGTAACTAGACCTTGGTCGGTATTCCATTGGAACAATTAATCGCGATGTATTGCATAAAGTTCTGCATGTGGTCTTTTGATCCGAGACCTTTGTTGTTACGGATCACAATAAATCTGTTTCAGAGGCTTGAAAATAACCAGAGATTAACAATGTTCACCAATAAATACGACTTAAACAAGAGTGAGCAAGAAATATTATATTTATATTTCTATCTGTCCTGAATTTCCACTTTGGCTGGCCACCTTACCAAAATAATTTTTGACTAACGAAATATTGTTCCGCGAAGGTTCTCTAAGGCCCATTTATTCCGAGCTTAATTATGTAAAAAAGGAGAGCCGGCCGTCGCTATCCCGCCTTAAAAACGTCGCATTATCTTACTGACGATAAACATCAATTTACTGCCTTATGAAACAAATGCCTTGCCGTTTATTGGTGGGGCAGGAAAGTTCCCCTTCTTCTTCTTCTTCAACCTGTAGCCACCCAATGCTGAGTGTAGGTCTCTTCCATGGAGCGCCAATTCCGACGGTCTTGTGCCTTCCTCATCCAATCCCTACCCCCGATTTTCACCAGATCGTCCGTCCATCTGGCCGGTTGTCTGGCGACGTTTCTGCGTCCAGTTCGTGGTCTCCACTCTTGCACCTTCTTGCCCCATCTGCCATCAAGCCTACGGCATATGTGGCCTGCCCACCTCCACTTCCTTTCCGCGATCACTTTTGCTATGTCGACTAGCTTTGTTTTTCCCCGGATCACGGTATTTCGTATTCGGTCACGAAGGGAAACGCCCAACATAGCACGCTCCATAGCTCTTTGGGTGACCTGCAGAAAAGTTAGGTCGAGACAGTGGCTGGAATTTAGGGGCCCTCCGCCATGCCAGGGGAGTAAAATTAACTCAGATTTAAGATAATTTGAATTTTACATGAGGTGTAGGTGTGACCGTGATAAAATTTAAATTTCACCAAATTACACATTTTTACGAGTATAATATGCTATGCTGTTTAGGAAACAACTTCATTTATTATGTATTCGTTCCTTTTGTCACATTTCCAAAAAGGCTAAACCATTATTTGGGACCTCCACTGGCCCTTAGCTAATGCTATGTAGGTTACATAAATTAGAAAAGGATACTAGCCTCATGGTGTATTAGCAAATGGACTGCGTCAGTTCAAATAAAATCCAATCCAATTGTGAATTGGCATAAAGTATGAAAGTGGTTTTCTCTTCTTTCTATTGTAACCTAAGTTGAGTAGTAGTAAAGCTCGGCGTTCGTGTCGCGACATTCGCTCCCAGGCGGCTCGATGCAGTCGTTCATTGCTATTCGCCTGCGCTATGCAGTTTATAGGCAAACTTGAAAACGCGTTAAAATATCTTTGAATGCGATGTATAGACGTATTTAAATATTACAAGAGGTCTGTCTGAAAGATGTCCACGATTTACTTCATCAATGATGTTAGATAACACAGAACAAAGAAAATTTTCTCTCTGAGGTTAGAATGATAACGTCCCTACCTTTGTACCAGAACCGAACGCGCCACTTCTTCACACAGCACACAAGGAAAACGATGCATTCATTGGCTAAAAAACTTCTAACAAAACTAACCCTTCTTATCTTAGTAATAGGGTTAATTTTACGATAATACACAAGCTTGTGTTACCAGCTGTAATAACCATGTATATAATGCATTTCGTCAACTCTTACTTCTACATTTTTCAAATGGGCAAGTAATAACATTTGTGTGCAAACGTTTGAAATACATGTTTCAGTATAAAAATATGCAATACAAACGATGTAAATATGTTAAATCAATTATTTTTAAAGAAATTTTCCGTGCTTGCATCACTGGAATAGTGTAGCGCCTTGTCATTTCACAATTCGATATCAATAGTCATGTTATTATACTTGTTTATAATATAATAGTGTTAAGATAGCAAAATTCAGTTTGTTTGTGTAAACTTAAACACTACTGGACCTATTAAGAAAATTCCATCACAATTAGAGCTTAATTCTTCCCCAAATGTTCCCACGGCCATGCCCACGGTGAAATCCACGTGGAGTCTCTTTTCTTAGATATATTTACATTATATTTTTCTACCTTGTGCTTTCTACAATTAGAATGCTTTATTCCCGGTTGCATTCATTCATTTTGCAATTATATCATAGTTTGTTGAAAAACTGAAACATACAAAACTTTACTGATAGGCTATTTAATTGAACTATTTATATCTTACTCGAAAATTTTATCTTATGTTATGATTGAATGTAAGTTGCCACCCACAGTACACATTTCACGTACACCAAAAACTTAACAAAAATGTGCCATCGATAAAACTATCGATAACATGCAAGCACTAAAAGTCAAGCCGAAAATTGCACAGAGTTGCCGATTAAGGCTAAGAATTCACGGCGCGGTTTTTTGTGCAATTTCGGCGACGCCGCGGTTGTCGTGCGGTTACAAACCGTCCACGATATGTTGTCTTTTGGTACGTCACGTTGCCAATGTCACTAGTGCAAAATTGCGCCAGATTTCTGTGTCAAGCGATCGCAGAGCGCGCGGTGCGGGTGAAAATAGCATCGTGAAAACTGCTCTTACTTTTTTCATATAAATCAATATTCTTTAGAGGCTGTGACCCCGCAACCGATGCGGGCGTGATTAAAAACCGCGCCAGCTGCGGTAACTTGGCGGGCAACCGCAATTAACCGGCGCGGGCGGGAGGTATAAAAATCGCACCGTGAGTTTTTAGCCTTTGTGTTTAGTGCGAAACACGTGCGAAAATCGTGCAATTGGGCAAAGACTGAGACCAGTTTGACGTAAGATATGATCATTTGATCATATGCGTGGCCGACCGACCCCGCCCACTTTATCATTCTAACCATTTTTCTTTTCTATGTTAGATAAGGACCACCCTTAGTTTTCATCAGAAAATGATTCAATTCCTCATGTTGAGTCAAACAACCTAAACCCCCTTCACCAACTCATTCCCTATGATCCTTCCTCTTCTCTCACCCTCCATATTCATTTCTCATAGGCGGATAACGGAACAGACCCAGTCGCAGCTGACGGGTATCCGTAGGGGGTAGTATACATATGTTTGCCTTTCAAATTCATAAAAAAAAATTGTCATAGTGAAACCAAAAAAAAAAATTTTTTGTTAGCATTTAAGATGCACTACAAATCGTCAATTTTAATTTAAAAGAGTGACTCTAAAACCGGCTTCGAAATGTGGCTATCTGTCAAAGAAACTCGATACTTACTTATCAAATCGCTTTTCTTTTTTATGAAACATAGCAAATACTGTATGCTACAGCTTTTGGATTAGTAAGTGTTTTAAATCAATTAGAGATTATAGTATTCTGTAGTTAAGCCGGTCAATAAATAAATAACTTATTTCAATTATATGTACAACATTACTTTATCTCCCAAAGAATATCAATATATTTATATGATATTATTGGGTTTGCTATCCATCAAAAAGTTTCTCGCGCAAATGTCGCCCCGCTAAAGTTTTAGAATGCTCGGGGGTGGCGAGCTACCCCTGCATTCTTGGGGTGAATTTATATGGTATGGTTTATTGCTGTACGGATTCGTTGTGCAGCGTCTCTACTCTACTGTTCCTAGCGGGATTCTGAATAATGCAGTGTTCAATGTGGCATTATATTATTTATGATGCAAATATAATATTTTATTTTATTTACTACCTTCATCCGCTTTGTAGGCATCCTTAGTTCATTTTGTACCATACTTCATTCAGTTTAGTAGTTTTTGCGTAAGAATATAAAGTTAAAAAATAACCTCATCAGTACCTATTTTTAGTTTTGTCGTATTTGGCATCACCCATTTCGCCTACTCAACTTTTCGGTTGTGTACTCGTAAGTATAAATACTCTAAGAAAGATGCCCTTTGAAAGATTGCCAAGATTAGGACCCTTCGACTCGAACCTAATCTCAGACATGTTGGCTAAGCCTTTGAACTATGCACAAAACTTCATAATACTTTTATTCCTTTTCCCAAGTAGCAATATATAATATACGAGTATATGGCGTGAAAACGTTTTAAACCGTAGTTTGGCAGTTGTAACAGAACAGCGCGGTGTGGGGCCATAAGTTACAAATGCTCTCAGCTTGAGTTCTGATAGAAAATAAGATCTTGGCTCTTGCTCCCGTTAAGGCAAATGCTTTAACATTTCCCGAAGCGAACTCCGCGGATCTTATGGCCAATTTGGCGCGAATGTCGACACTGTATCAATCAGCTTCACATTTTCTGCAGAACAGTCTATAAAAGACGGATTATTTACTGGTTATACTGAGACGCATAAAATGTTACGAGATTTATTCGTATTGTTTTGCTGATGTGCATTTTCTGTATTCTATCCGTGGGATAACATTAATATATTCTGAAGTAATCTGCTGACTTACACTTTTTCTTTAACAAAACACAAATGTGATCCTAATTCCTGTATCAATGTGGGTATTTCTATGTATAATATGTAGGAATGTTGACGCGCAATAAAATACAAGCTATGCTTACGAGAGAATAATTACGTTACGAGATATAATAGAGTAACTTTATTTATATTATTTTCTATTAGATATCGCCGTTGGCATTATTTTAGTAATTATGGAATAATAATATTTGTTCACATTGTTACTATCCAATTAATTTCATGTTCAAGTAATTTTATGTTCAGCCATTTAAAATTAGATTTACTAGAAGTGTGTACGTATAGCCTTATTATTAGACGGCGTTATTTAAGAAATTAATCTAAAGTAAATAAGTAAGTCAAAATCCTAAAATGTCACTAGATGGCGCTGTTAACCATATCTAGTCGTTCGCTGTTTTCGTAGCCGCACAGCTAATGCTGTATCGATCTAGTAGTTTGGCAGCCGTTACAGGCAGTGCCATGCGGCGCACGTCATCGGCCCCGCTTGCACAGCAAAGATAAACCCACATCCTAGAATATAAATAGAGTAAGTATCCTTTCGACGACGATACCAACGGGAGGTATAAAGCGCTGCTCAAACGAAGACGTGTGGATTTAGCCTAGTCCGTCGTATCAAGTCGTGACATGCCAATAAGTTGTAACTCTCGCTTCTTAAATCGAATGCCTCTTTAAACAAACAACAGCATCTACTGAGTCTGGCCGGGTAAAACCACAAAAGTTTTTACTTTGTGGGTAAAACACAAAAAAAAAGAAAAAAATAACACTTGTGTTTCGCGTCGATTTCTAGCTACCCCAGTGACATTTACTCCCTGCACAGACGACACACTTCTTGTGTCCACTTACATACTCGTACAATGTATAACAATATTATGCGAATACATCTGCGCAAAGCCTAAGGATACTTATCTTGATATTGTTGTCGTGTTGGACGTACGTTTCGTTGTTATCAAGTTTTCAATACAATGTGATGGGAATGGGAAAGGTTTTTCTTTTTTAAGGCTTTCCAATGATAGTGGTTGCTGCTTGTATCTAGATTAAACTGGGAAGAGAGGCATATATATATATGTCTCTCTAATCTATGTCTCTCTTTCCAGTCCAAACATAAAAGGACTACGGTTACATTTTTATTAGAACTATGAAAAGCTAGTATTACTAATCATGTGTGCTAAAAACGGATAAAAATTAATTATATACTTTTTTGTAAATACATCTATTTTATAATAGAATCGAGACCGTTTATGCACACAAAATGTGTGCATAAAATTAACCATTTTTCAAAATAGGTCGTTTAGGTAAAACATGGTTTTATATAAAAGCACTAAACCTTTCAGTAACTACAAAGTAAGTTTTATAAAGAGCGAAGCGATTCCAATGAACGCGGGATATTTGTATCTAAATTCTTTACTCCCTACTTCTACTACCCCCTTCTTTACACCCAGGTCTCCTGGGTGCCTGACCTTTACTGTTATAATGCGATTCTAGTCACGTGTCCCTTTCTATGACGGGACCTGTGATATAGGGGGAAAATAGCTTTAGCAATTCTACTTATTTTAATTTTCTAGTGTGATGCTGCAGTAGCCTGTATTTGTGATTGACTGGTTTTTTTTTCACTTGTTTTTGGAGATTTTCTTTTACGCTGAACAAGAAACGCATTGTTTTGTTTATTTAGTCTATTTAATGTTCCAATGCAGGGCAAGTCCTTATTGAAATCAAGCCATCGTCACAATAATGTATTTTGGCTGAATCAGCACTTTTTCCAAATGACGATTTCTCATCACAAACCCGAGTTGTTTTCAGAAAATATGACCCAGGAATTGAACCAAGTATCACGGATTTAAACTACTAGCCTATCAAGGCGTTTGTTCTATAGATTTTAAATTATAATATAACTAGCCCTCCACCCACGGTTTTACCCGCGCGTAATTTCTTTTTTCAAATATACCCCCTTCCCCCACATTTCCGGGATCAAAAGTACCCTATTTCAGCCGGGGACAGTGTAGCTTTCTAACAGCGAGAGAATTATTCAAATCGGTTCAGTAGTTTCGGAGCCTATTCAATACAAACAAACAATCAAATCTTTCCTCTTTATAACATTAGTCTAGATTAAAAATCATATTTAGCTGCGTTTCCTAATAAAACTTTACCCGTTGGATGCGTTAAATTATATTTAATTAGTAGCATAATGAGAGAAGCCTATAAAGTCCATGTAATATCCTTTAGGGTATTCTTATGAATCTGAGGATTAATTAATCATTTAGCTCTAATAATACTTCATTACAACTTAGGGAGCTCCAAAAGTGAGTGAATTAGGTCTGAAAGTTTAAAAGTTTTTACTTGGTCTAAGTTGAATGTTTGACTTTAATTATGAAATGTCAATTTTGACTCTGAAAAGCTTAGTTTTCTTGATAAATCAAATTTGTCTGAAACTACAAAATCTAGTAAGAATTATTTTAATGGATTTTGTGTGTTACAATATTTATTTTATTAAGGTATTCTAAGGGACATTACGAATAATATAATAAAATTTCAATATCCATTCTTTTATTGAAATAAAATCACCGAAATGTCACGCACGTAACTTTAGATCCATTGCACCAAATTTTATAATTCTTTTTTATTTGTTTTTTATTACGTGCAGAGCTGGGACGGGTATCTAGCTTTTTCTTTATTGAGGAAAACAAACAATCTTATAAAAAAACTTAGATCGAATAAATATATAGTACGATAAATATACGAGTTACAACATAATATTTGAATCCCTACATTGGTAGGTAATACTAATTTTAAAAAGATATAGGTCTGTGGGTTGTGGTCATCTAAAGTGCATAACCCGTTGTCCTAGGTGAACGACAAACGCGGCAACGCGACGCGACGCGTAAATGTCAAATGGTCGTTGTGTATGATAGTGGCCTACGTTGTCGCGTTAGTCAGTGCGCGACGACACGCGACGTACAATGCGGACTTGTTTTTTGCGCGACAAGACGCGATGACGCGCGACGGCTTGACATTTGCAAAGGAATTTTTTAATTGAAGGAAGGAGTATGAATACACTTTTGACAGATTGAAACTTTCCAAATTTATTTCGCTCTAAATATATAATATTTGTTGACTTTCTTCTATGTTTACGAAGTTTCTGTAGGGCTAAGTATTTAAAATAATGAATTTTCTAGTAATAACGCAGTATATTTGCCCATGGTTAAAACACTACTGCCGCGTTTGTCGCGAACGGACATAGGACACACGTCGCGTGAAGTATTGGTCGCATTACGTCGCTTTGCGTCGCGTCGCGTCGCGTCGCGTCACGTCGTCCACCTAGGACAACGGGTTAGCGGTTCAATAGTCTTATACGACAGAGATTGGCAGAACGCCTCGTGTTAATGACCCGACCCGAAACTGCCCAGCCATTAAACTCTGCTTGGCATAACCAAACACGTGTACTTACTTGGCTAGGGTTCATAAGCCGGAATTTTATAAGCACAAAAGATATCTTTGATTAATAAATGGTTTTAACTGGTATGAAAATGTATTTTTAAAATAATTTAGATTGCCCGGGAATGAAATTCGTTATTTTTCTCGTTTCGGCGTATATTTTAGTCACTGCACAAAGTCGTGTCATACACTTATCTTCACTTTTCGGCAATAAAATTTATTTCTCAAGTTAGTTGCTCAATTCACAATTAGATATACCTATCTGAATAGCACACGAAACATGCTTCCTAATAATTAAAGACACTTTCACCGCTACTCACGTTTTTGCACTACGTTAGAGAAATAAATGTTAAATTCACAATAATATTTGATATAGCTATTTCAGTAACTATATATTTAATAATCTGTGGTTCAGTCCAATTGCAGAGCGAAATTTTAACAAACATATGTATATAGCTAACCTTAAAATATAATATATGCTAATAATCATATTTTAATGTTTTGACATTCGTGAGGGAAATAATTCTGAATGCTACATAAAATATTTTTTTACTTACAAAGTATTCAATGCCTTGTGCTCTAAAATACCGGAAAATAATTTTGTAAATTCATACTCCTAATAATCTCGAAAGATAATACTTCCTTTCTTGCACGTCCTTGTCATGAAATTGATGCATGCAGAGTAGTGGATTAAACGTCCCTCGTGATTTGTCTTAGGAGCCATTGGGGCGTGACCGTGGCGGCGTCATGAGCGCGGGCGCGCTGCGGGCGGACGGCGCGGGCGACTCCACGCCCGGCTCCGACGTCGGGGAGCGGATCACGCGCCTCTTCCCCAAGTGCCGCCCCAAGAACATGCAGCACCAACAGGACAGGTGAGACAACGCTAGCGGCACGAGTGCGAGTGCGAAAGAGACGCACGGCTTTGATGTTGGCGAGCGATTTCCACGCCGACTGCAGCACCAACAGGACAGGTGAGACAGCTAGCGGCTCGCTGCGAGTGCGAAAAAGACGCACGGCTTTGATGTTGGCGCGCAATTTCCGCGCCTCCTACAGGACCAAGAGGCCAGGTGAGACACCGTTAACGGCTCCCCATGAGTGTCAGAGAGACGCACTCCCCGCCAGGTCCTGACGTCAGAGAACGGTTCATGCGCCTCTTTTACAAGTGCCACCAAGAACCAACATGATAGAAGAGCTCGAGAGCGAAGAAGAAAAACAAATAATAAGTATTACATGAGCAAGAAAAAGAAATTAAAAAGACTCCAGTCCGTATTCTGATACGGAGTTAGCGAGTATACTAAAACAACAGGGCAGGTAAGCAACTGCTTCTGGTATGTCGAGAGCACGAAAGATAAACCAGAAACATTTTGTGCTCCAATGAAGACCAGTAAAGTCAAGTTCCTATCCTCTTGTGTAGTAGGTCGAAATGAGCCGGATTGACTTTTTCTCAGAAGACTGACAATTAGCACGGTCAACAGCACATCATGGTTAACACTTGCAGTTCGATAATAGCACTTATGCCCCCGACATAAGAGCGGTACAAAGTCCAAAGTGTTACGTCTGACGTGCTTTTGACTGTACCTTCGATATTGCGCTTCGCTTGGAAAGTGACTCCATGTTCCTTTCCCTTATCTCTCTACATATTTTTTTTCTCAAAGGCATGTGAGTAAAAATACTAGTGGAATCATTCTTGCAATAGATGCAATTCAGTGCCGCATCTTTTATATGGGTCAGCAACAAAAAACTCCAACATGATAAGATAAAGTATACTGAGCCTACAATTAATCATCGGCTGAGTGCCACTGATAGTTTATTCTCGGACGATGGACCCTACTTTAGTGGCCTCTCAAGTGCCTGCAGCGTCCCTTTGATAAGTGAGTGACACCACTACACGCTGATACGTTGTGCATGAATCTATTATTGCCTAAGTTTTGCTTTGAGTTAATGCATCGCGTATATGAATTCCATAGTAATTCCAATTTTTTCGTGCGGAAATGTTTTAAAAAAAAAATTTTTTTTGATTAGGTTATAATATTAAAGTCAATAATTACACCTAAATTAATTAAGTTTATTGACGTAATTCATGACTTACTTTCGATGAGGTATGAAACTTTACAGACTTAAACTTCGTCAAATCTTAATAGTCATTCAATTGGTAATTACCTAACGCTATTTAATAGAGTCAACTTGTAATATTTGGTTAATAATTTGTAACATTTTTCAACCACAATAAATTTCTCTAATCCGAAGTGATATTTTTCTCTTCGTTAATCAAGATTACGGTAAAAAGATAAATTTATTACAATTTGGTATTAAGTGACTTAGCGGAAACTCCTCCGAAATTCTTAACCAAGTAATCCTTAGGGACTTCATTAATCCCTGGACATAATTAATTACACCGGCTACAAAGTTGATGTCAACTTCTCTAATATTAACTTTAGAGAAACAAAAAGGCGACCGAAGGAAAGTTAAGCTCAGAACAGCAGCGAACAAATCACTATCTTTATAGCTTTAACTAAAAAAGAACTAGACAAGAGTTGTTATTTTTCCGATCAACTTATTTTTGTACGTAATCCGCAGTCTACAAGGACCTGTTATCTTTTATGAAATAAATTCTATTCTACTCTATTCTATACCTAAAAAAACATTTATCGATTACAGTAACATAAAATCATAATATTATGTACATACTTTTTATCTTTAACCGATATTAAAGTTACGTAGATTTGTCAAATTTAAAATTATTGTCGAAAATGCTATGTTATTTTAAAATTACTGACATTATCTTAACAACAAAACAGGCATAAATAAGAACTTCGACTTTCTAACACACTTCCTAACCTCAGGTCAGGATATCTTTATACTTAACCCAAAAATCTAACAGACCAACCGAAACATTTCCACCAAAAAAGGAGTAAAATTTTATCACAAGTCGATATTAGTCCCGACTACTAATTCTCAACACGCCATGTTGGAAGTTTCCAGAATTTTACCAGCTCATTTCACTTTATGTGCAGTGGCGCAGCCAACGACAGCGCCGCAATCCGTTCACGGATGCATTTAGGAATGCCTGCATTTACGTTTGCCTGCATTTACGTTTGCCTGCATTTACCTATGCCTGCATTTAAAGGGGAGTGCTCGTTCTACCTGATACCTATCTAGTCGCAGTAACGCGCGTCTAGTGGCGACTCTGTCCAGTGAATGTTTGAATAGGGTTGCTGCTTGCATACTTTCGAAAAAAATTAATTTTTTTATAATAGCGGTAGGTTTTGTGACGTTTCTCATGGCTTGCTAATGCTAAGTGGCGATCTCATATCACAAATTTAATAAAGATTAAATGCGTATGACCTCAAAGTAGCTTTAGCATACATATTACAAATGTGCTATGTATCAGAAACAAAGAAGGTACCATAAAAATACTATAGTAAAATACAAATAAACTACCAGACACAGAGCAAGCACATACCTATGTATGTTCATCACATAAATTTTAACCTGGGTGGGATTACAAACCGCGACCTCTGGCGTATAGGGCAGGAGCACCAAATGCGCTATTGGGCCAGTCAAGCTATCAATGTTTTTCTTCACATTTCGTTTTAAATATGTATGTACATAACAAGAATAATCCGATGCCTCAATTTTGTTCCGTTTAAGCTTTTAATTTCGTCTTATTTCAACAGTTTATTTCAATTTAGCCCTCAAACGATGTGTGCTCTTTTCATTAGTAACTAAATAAGAATTCTAATGGCAGTTTGTACACCCCTAATAGCTAAAGCATTGCCGGCATTACCCCACCCAAGGTTTGCACAACGCCCAACAACATGCAGGAATTTGTTATTGCACCTGAACACATTTCACTTTTTGCGTGCGCTTTGTTCTTCAGTCCGCACTGCAGGACCACAATGGACCCCTGGTTCCTGTCCTGCGTGCCTTTTTGTTCTATTTCCGACGTACTTTAGAATAATAGAGGACTTTATCCGTATTGTCTGCGGCCATCTTGGTTCTGTACATTTGCATTTTGCGTTGTGTTTTGTTTTTCGAGGCTGTTTAAATGTTCCGTTAGTTTTTTTTTTACGGATAGTGTTTTGTTGCCTGCCAGTGTTTTGTGTAGCAATATGTTTCTGTGCAAGTTGTTGTTTAAGTATGTGGATGATTTTGCCTCTTTTAAGTTTCCGTCGTTGCCTGGAATAAGGTACTTAAATTGATATTTTATATTTTTACTCAGATTGCTTTTATTAATGCGCTTAATAACTCGGTTGCCGAAATTGAAATGCGTCTAATTTTATTGTCTTTGTATTCTTTGCAGTAATGTTTTACCATGGGGTCCCATCAGGAAGAAAAGAAATTTAGTTCAAAAATATATCAATAGATGGCACGACCTGTATCGATTTTACAATTGATGTTTTCAACTTTTTAAAATATGATATATTTATTGACTATTAGTGTTCTAAAATACAAATATAGTCTCCAGAAAACTAACAAATGTGTTTTAAATTATATTATAGAAAGATTTCCTAATTTACAAAAATGAAAAGTTTGATGTGAAGAATTATTTCGAAAGCAAGCACTAGGGTGCGCTGACACACTTATTGCTCTCGCGTCCTCAAGGCGCTAGATGGCGCTTTTTATGAAAATCCATTCAATAGTAATTATTTTTTGCAAATTCTACCAAACATTTTTGGTTGTGTTGGGTAATGAATGTAGAAAAATTAGTAATTTTAACAATTGGACAAAAAATACGTTGATGGAACAACGAAGGTACTCAACACAAATATAATTATGTACTTAATTATAATGCAATCAACAATAAATTGATGTTGATTGCATTATAAATAATCACATTTTGTGGGTGGGATTCGAAATCACAATCGGGCCCATCAAAATGAACTGAAAAAATTGTTTTCATAAAATTATTTATATATATTTTGCTGGCTGGCTATACCAACCATATTCATGCAGTTTGATCTGTTAATTAAACATATTACTTAAACAAAAATATTTTGCAGACACTTCGATCGCTTATACTAATTTATATTTTGTAGTAATAAAATATCGTGTACTTCTTTTAACTATTTAATATTATTTAACGAATAAAAAAGAACACCGCTTACCGGACCCAAGGCGGGAATCGAACCCACGAGACGAGCGGTTTTAGTGTCGTACGTAAACACTTCCTGCTTCCATGCAAGTGGATAACGTGTTGCGGGTTTGCGACGTTGTTGCTGTCTCGTTTTGTTCACTTGCGTTTCAAGGTATATTAAAAAGAGATCGCGCTTGTTCCAAAGCTAAGTGCTGTCTGTATTAAAACGGATAAACGGACGCAAGGTCATTGAGGTCTTAAGATTATTGAGGTTTTAAACACATTTTTCACAATTCGAATATCAAAACGAGTGCCAAATTAAAAACTCATAAAATTGTATTTTTTTATTTCTTTATTGCATTTACATTTGTATGGCCTGTGAGTGAAATGAATTACCTACCTATTATAATAATTTTGATTAATTTCACTCAAAAGTACTGTACTAACCTCACAAGTATTTCGTACAGAAATTAGAATAGTTGGTAGCTGTCTACCTCTCCTATCTGTATACATGTGTGATTTATTGGCATTTCAGCTCCATCAGTTAAGCTACGTCAGTATGGTCTAGTAGTTTAAGTGACGGGTTACTAACATTAAACATTCTAGGTTCGATTACCGGTTTCATTAAAAAATGGATTTTTATGATTATGATGACAACGCAAAGATTACAGAACAAGGTGCAAAGTTTTAGGGCTTAATAAATAAGGGATTATTGTGATGCAGAATTCTTTCAAGGTTAATAAATTAATCGTTTAAAGGCTGAAAGTGATTACAACCAGATTGCAACAAGACAAATGTTGTGAAAGTGACAGTCTATCAACAGTGAGCTGAGAGAACAGTTCCAGTGTTGTGCGATAAATTCTTATTTTATAAATAACCCGAACAGACTCGACACTATTTAGAAGTGCATTATTTCGTCCAATATCAATAACAGCTGAGTGGCTCCGAGTTCAACGCTGCCTGAGTGCGTGGAACACGAACAAACCGGCCATAATTATGTACGTCCAAATCTGACCAACCAGTACTTTTTTTTTTGTTTTTTGTACTTGTGTATTTATATTACTTCTTTATAATTTAAACAATAACTACTTTAATAAGTTATCTACACAAAAATAAAGTGTTGATTGTTTGTTTCTATTAAATAGGCTCCGAAACTAAGGGACCGTTTTAAGAAAATCTTTTGTCATAAGAACCCGAGTCCCGACATTATCCCTGATGACCATGGCTACTTTTTACCGCAGTAAAATGCTTGAATACTACGGGAAAGCGGATATTAGAACAAGGGGTAGGTAGATAGGATACTTTCGATTTCGTACTTATCTTTTTCACATTCACTTTTAAACAGCTGAACCGTTTGGGTTGAATTGAAGTGTATGATTATTTTAATGATATCCTGGATGATTGGAAAATACAATTGAACCCGGTAGGTGCTCCATTACTAAGTACCTATGACCATCTTCCAGCTCCATCATCAGACCATCTAGCATCAAAGAACTCGTCAAGACAAATCAAACGAGCCCAAACTCAACAGGGTTGCGCTACCTATTTCATTACTGAGTTTTTCTTGATTCTTAGCACCAAAGAACTTGCAAAACAAATCATACAAGCCCAAATTCGATTTGATTACGTTGTTAAATAATAAGTTCCTATGACCTCCTTTCAGCTTCATCATCAGGCCCTGGCTTCCATCTAGCACCAAATAACTCATAAAAACAAATCAAACAAACCCAAACTCGATGAGGTTATGTTGTTTAATTACTAAGTTCATATGACCACCTTCTAGCTCCATCATCAGACACTGGTAACCATTTTGCACTAGAGTACTTGTCAAGACGAATAAAATGAGTCCAAACTAGATTAGGTTTTGTTGTTTAATTTCTGAGTTCCTTTGGCCACCTTCCAGTTTTATCATCAGACCCTAGCTACCATCTAGCACTAAAGAACTAGTCTAGGCAAATCAAACAAGCCCAAACACGATGGGGCTATGTTGTTTAATTACAGAGTTCCTATGGCCACCTTCCAGTTTCATCATCAGACCCTGGCTACCATCTAGCACTAAAGAACTAGTCTAGGCAAATCAAACAAGCCCAAACACGATGGGGCCATGGGCGTACCGAGGGGGGGGCAGGGGGGGGCAGCTGCCCCCCCCTGGAAATCTCGCAGTACATGTATGAACTCGTCTAATTACTACAAATCAAAGTAACAAGTGCAGCTGCCCCCCTTGGAAATCTCGCAGTACATGTATGAACTCGCCTAATTACTACTAATCGAAGTGAAAACGGGGCCTTAAAGCCGTAACAGACCATCGAATCTGTGCGGTCCGCACCGCGACCTTGGTGCGGTGCGGTGTGTTTTCGATCGTGTGTAGGCCCGTCCGCCGCACATTATTATTATTATTACTTGTGCGGTCTGTTCGATGGCAAACGCATCGAACTTGGTGCGATCCGGTATCCGGCTCGTCTGTAGCGCGCACCGCACCGTTCGACGCATCAGTTGAATGTTTACCTCGAAGCGTGAAGGACGTATGTCAACAATAATCCTTATTATAAATGAGGACTAATCCTTAGATATATTTTAAAGTCATCATCATCTAAATCTTTGAATAGCCTTATGTGACTGTAATTCTGCCTGCTTTTTAAGTAAAATTTAGCCCATGCTCTCCTTTTCTTCTTTTAAATAAATAAATATATAAATATCTCTGGACAATATTAACACAGCGCCATCTAGCCCCAAACTAAGCATAAGCTTGTCATGTGCTATGGGTGCTAGACAACGGATAAACATTACTTATATACTTTTTTTGTAAATACATACATATTATACATAGAAGCACCCAGACCGATACAAACAGACATGTTCGTTCATGCACACAAATGTTTGTACCGTGCGGGGATCGAACCCGCGACCTCTGATGTAATAGCCGACTTCTCTTTTTTACAACGGGTAAAGATGACGTTACGGCAATAGCAGCGACTGCTACAGCAATCTTCGCTTTTTTAGAAATAGGAGCCATAATTGAATGAACCAAGCAGCGCAGCGTAAGATGTTGCCGTTTTCACGCCTCGAAAACGACTGGACGGTGCGTTGTGCGGTGCGATCGTCTGGAGCGAAAGACCGCACCGTACGGTGCGCGGTGCGGAGCGCACCGATTCGATCGTCTGTTAATACTTTTATGCTCCATCCTTTAAATTTTGTTTGCTCAGTGTACTTACAAAACTGAATTTGCAAACAGTATGGGCGATTCTTTCACGGAAGACTTTATAAACCGTTTTGCAGAAGATCCTCGAAAATTACTTTTGATGTAGAAGCGATTTAAATAAAATAAAATTAAAAATGTATGCATAGTTAAATTTTTTTTTTATTAGATCAGTTCACAACATTTGTCGACTTCATCTAATCCCGAAAACCAAATCGACCCTTGAAAGAAATAAATGACTAATAAAAAGCGACTTGTAGCTAACTCTATGGAGAGCTGTTAAAAGTTGGAATGATGAAAAAAATCATAAAAATTTTTTAATGACAGCAAGTGCATTTAAAACTGTTCTGCAATATTATTTTACTGTCTAAATTTTAGCTTAAGAACTGTTGAGCCAGTACACTTGAAACTAAAGGCTCGAAGATCATGAGCTTACAGTGATGCAGCACATTGAGCGACGCTTCCTGATGAAGTGTCCCTCAATGCAATAGGCCGCAGTGACCGCTTACCATCAGGTGGGCTGCGTGACTGTCTGCCAACTGACGTGGTATAAAAAAAATATGTTGGTTTAAAAGTTAGTAAGTGTCAATTTGGCCAAAAATGTCGCTCACTCAATTTATCCTTTGAAGTACCGACATTTTTTAAAATGACGCGCTTATTTCGATTAAATTGAGATATTATTACTGATGTTATCATGCCACTTTGAACTTTATCGATTGAAACCCTGAGAACTTTTGTACCAACCTTATATTTAACTACCTACTGTTTGCTCTTTATTACTTATACCTAAAGTTTCAGTATGTGTGTTTGTGTATGACAAAACCGCGGACAACGCGCACCCCCCCCCCGCTTTCACTTGCCCCCCCTAGGCCAGAAGCTGGGTACGCCCATGGATGGGGCTATGTTGTTTAATTACAGAGTTCCTACGGCCACCTTCCAGTTTCATCATCAGACCCTGGCTACCATCTAGCACTAAAGAACTAGTCTAGGCAAATCAAACAAGCCCAAACACGATGGGGTTATGTTGTTTAATTACAGAGTTCCTATGGCCACCTTCCAGTTTCATCATCAGACCCTGGCTACCATCTAGCACTAAAGAACTAGTCTAGGCAAATCAAACAAGCCCAAACACGATGGGGCTATGTTGTTTAATTACAGAGTTCCTATGGCCACCTTCCAGTTTCATCATCAGACCCTGGCTACCATCTAGCACTAAAGAACTAGTCTAGGCAAATCAAACAAGCCCAAACACGATGGGGCTATGTTGTTTAATTACAGAGTTCCTATGGCCACCTTCCAGTTTCATCATCAGACCCTGGCTACCATCTAGCACTAAAGAACTAGTCTAGGCAAATCAAACAAGCCCAAACACGATGGGGCTATGTTGTTTAATTACAGAGTTCCTATGGCCACCTTCCAGTTTCATCATCAGACCCTGGCTACCATCTAGCACTAAAGAACTAGTCTAGGCAAATCAAACAAGCCCAAACACGATGGGGCTATGTTGTTTAATTACAGAGTTCCTATGGCCACCT
Organism: Mecyna flavalis; assembly: GCA_949319885.1. Taxonomy (NCBI): domain Eukaryota; kingdom Metazoa; phylum Arthropoda; class Insecta; order Lepidoptera; family Crambidae; genus Mecyna; species Mecyna flavalis. Next base: position 19,697,396 of record OX439426.1, read on the forward strand.
TCCAGTTTCATCATCAGACCCCGGCTACCATCTAGCACTAAAGAACTAGTCTAGGCAAATCAAACAAGCCCAAACACGATGGGGCTATGTTGTTTAATGACAGAGTTCCTATGGCCACCTTCCAGTTTCATCATCAGACCCTGGCTACCATCTAGCACTAAAGAACTAGTCTAGGCAAATCAAACAAGCCCAAACACGATGGGGCTATGTTGTTTAATTACAGAGTTCCTATGGCCACCTTCCAGTTTCATCATCAGACCCTGGCTACCATCTAGCACTAAAGAACTAGTCTAGGCAAATCAAACAAGCCCAAACACGATGGGGCTATGTTGTTTAATGACAGAGTTCCTATGGCCACCTTCCAGTTTCATCATCAGACCCTGGCTACCATCTAGCACTAAAGAACTAGTCTAGGCAAATCAAACAACCCCAAACACGATGGGGCTATGTTGTTTAATTACAGAGTTCCTATGGCCACCTTCCAGTTTCATCATTAGGCCCTGGCTTCCATTTAGCACCAAAGAACTTGCAAAACAAATCAAACAAGCCCAAATTCGAAATGGTTACGTTGTTTAATTACTAAGTTCCTACGACCACCTTCCAGCAGGCCCTGGCTTCCATCTAGCACCAAAGAAATCATAAAAACAAACCAAACAAGCCCAAACTCGATGAGGTTACGTTGTTTAATTACTAAGTTCCTATGACCACCTTCCAGCTCCATCATCAGACACTGGTAACCATTTTGCACCAAAGCACTTGTCAAGACGAATAAAATGAGACCAAACTCGATGGAGTTTTGTTGTTTAATTAATTACTGAGTTCCCATAGCCACCTTCCAGCCCTATTATCAGACCCTGTGGAACACGGAATAAAGTGGAACGTCAAGCGCCAAAGTACACGTCAAGACCGTGTAATTTTTCTTTACACTAGTACATGTATTACATTATCATTTATCATCTGCACAGAGATAGAATGTACCTATCTCTGTGATCATCTGTGACGTTGCGAAGGAATTCACTATCACACACATTGGCGCGAAAGCACAACATAGTGTCGAGTGTCGGGCAACGCACCGGTAGGTACCTACTTCATGCATTTTCACCGCGCGTTATACACTAGCGCCATCTATTGACAGTTTATCTAAAACCACAGACGCTTGCTATTTATGCTAGATTGCAATGTGAGTAAACGAAAATGACATCTTGTAGATACTAGAGGTACTAGTATAACCCGAATAACCCGAAGAATAACGCGAGTTAGGAAGGTCACATTTCTTTGTATGGGATGGGGCATCTGTACTAGTATTATATTATCTGTGGTTTTACGTTATAGAAAAAGTATGCTTTATTTTAAATCACTTACACAATAAATTGTACACACTCTTCGCTTCTGAACAACTCTTTTTAAAATATTTCATTATTAATTATAATAATAATGATGACTTAGATTATTTACTTTCGTTTTTTAATAGTATTACTTACACAATTACATACACTAGTTAAATTCCAACTAATGTAATAATGCTCACGGTTCGGAACCTCCATTCATAAAATTACCAACTAAATATTCGTACCGTTCACCCGTGCGTAGAAGTAAACAACCTGCATACCCTATGTATGAAACGTCCATAACAACTTAATTGTTCTCATAGCAACCCATCATTAAATGAACCTTTGTCTGTTCCAGACTGAACTCCGGGCTGGAGCGCGAGCGGGACCGGGGGGAGCGGGAGAACAATGTGAACAACGGCTCCTCCGATGAGGAGCGGGGGGAGGGCCAGCTCGTCATCCTCAACTCTAAGGGGGGCACTTACAAACTCAGAGACTCTAGGTAAGGGATCACATTTTTTTTTTTTGCTCTGGCAGGACAAGGGTTGTGCGAAATCTGGCCATGTAGAAATTCAAAAAAAATTACGAGGTTCAAAATTAGAATCAAAGTATATTTATGTGACAACCGATTTCGTAGAATTATTGAGAAATCCGCTAGCACACCAAAGGTCGCGCTTTCGATTTCGCACAGTACAAACGTATTATTCGTGCATAAACGCTACATTATCTGGCCCTTATAATCGTACCAGGTTTCTTTAGAGGCTAGATAGGCTGGGGGGCAACAGTCTCTTAGGTTTTTTTGATGTTATGGTTTATGTTATCGATCCAAATCAAAATATTCTTTATCTTTAGGCTTCAGATTTGTGTCTATGAATAAATGTCAAAGTAACAGAGTGACTCTAGAAGAACCGGCAAGAAACTCTACAGTTACTCTTTTCAATCACCAAAGTTTTACAACAACTATATCAATTATCCATTTGTCTTACCAGGATAATAGAAATAGCGGGAGGGCGCGAGATATACTCCCAGAGCCGGACTAAGGCCGTGCGCAAGCTGCGCCACAACAACACGCACAAACACAACATGAGGAACAAGGTGCGCTCGCTCAACAAAGACGCCGTCGAGTACGCCGCTGACAACCTGACCAATGAGGTGAATATACGTTATTTTTTTTAATTTTGTTAGTCCATCTCTTTGCATAAATGGTACTGGCTGAATACATAAGCCATGCAAAACTCGAAGTCGAGAGATTTAAATTTTGTTATTCCGTTTTTTCCGCGCAAATGTTGCTGGCAGAATACACACGCCATGTAGAGCCATAGAAAAAAATGCTTTTAAGTATTTTTTTTTTCTTAGTAATTACGGGCCCCTAACGTGATCATAGTCTTTATTCTTAAAAGGATTAATGACATTATTTTGTTTGAATTTTTTATTGACATAATTAATTTCTATATTAAAATTATTGGTGTGGATGATATTCATTTAATGGTGTAATGGTCGAGAAGTCGGCTATTACACCAGAGGTCGCGGGTTCAATTCCCGCACGGTACAAACATTTGTGTGCATGAACATGTCTGTTTGTATCGGTCTGGGTGTTTCTATGTATAATATGTATGTATTTACAAAAAAAAAAGTATTTAAGTAATGTTTATCCGTTGTCTGGCACCCACAGCACAAGCTAATGCTTAGTTTGGGGCTAGATGGCGCTGTGTGAATAATGTCCAGAGATATTTATTTATTTATTATTTATTTATTTTAACATAAAAACGGATAATCATTATTGTCTTATTGGGTGTTACAAATCAGTCACAGGCTAGTAGTTTTTTAAATCTTGACAATACCTTTTCAGATACCGTTACACAGGCTAAACAGTGAGCCGAAAAAGATGGTGTCTCGACACACGTCGCCGACTTACACGAACGGTGACATAATTGAACCCAATCCATTACCCATTGGTATACCCAAAAACAGTTCGCCCATACTCGACCCCCATAAGACTAATGACGTCAGCACCAAAAGCAGCCCCATAGCTGTGGTGGCTGATGGGGAAGTCGTAGTGTTCGACGACAATGACGACTGGAAAGGTGATTTTCTTTTTTTCAGATTTTGTGTTGTCCGCTATAACTAATGTTGCTAGTAAAGAAAATCACATTGATACATTTATAATTTTTTTAAACTAATCTTCATACAACTAAGATGTCTATTATTTAATAAGCAATGCTTATAGAATTTTGTGATTTTAAATGTATCAATCGTTGTTAATATTTGTGGCACTAATCAATGCAACATCTTTCGTATCTGTGTGATCCTTTTTTATTGAGTGTAAATTCTTTTACATTTCATGTCACATAATACTTTATTATCTTTGCTTTAAATATTTGCTTTGTCTTTATCCACCCTCTTCAATTAACACTTTGTTTACTTAATTGCTGTTTCTCATAACACTACACCATTGTTACTGTAGAATCTTTACACAATTTATATGTGATTTTTATTATAATTCGTTACGAAAATGTAAATATTTCAACCATGGTGTATCGTTGTTCTATTAATCCTCTTCTTTCCATCCTTCTCCATTAACCATTGTTATTCACAAAATCTTTTTTTCTTTTTCTTTTATTTTCAGTGATATTGAATTCTGTGTCTCTAGGTTTGAGGACGGAACCCGATGCTAGTGATGATGAGATAGATATGAGTGTAAAAAGGACTATAGATAATATTAAAAACGGTGATAGTGATATGTTGAACAATAAGAGTGAACTGAGTTGTGATGGTGGGAGTGAGTCTACGCCATCAAGGGAGGACGTGAGATTGAGTGACGCGAGCCCATCAGGAGTGTGGCTGTCGGGCGACGAGGATAAGAACAGGGTTACTAGGGTGATAGGAGAACTGCCTATAGCTGAATACGAAGGCTCGCCGAGGAGGTACGGCGTCGCTACTCAAAAGACTACGAACAGATCGCCGCGGCCCGGATTTCCACAGGTTTGTTTGTTTATTATAACCCAAATATCTTGCTCAAACATACCGTTCCCCGAGAATCCCGTTTTGCAAAATTACTGATGAACGAGTGATGTAACTCTTCTTGACACTGTAACATGTGATAAACAAAAGAAAAGCTTTAAAATGTTTTGCAAAAACTAAAGGTATTCTTTGCCAGGTTGATAGCAGCGTAGCAAAAGCAAAATCTCATCTGAAATTCCAAAAACTTGTAGTAGTGGTTTGACTTGATATAGTGAAACTGAAAACTGCCAATTCGTAACTAATATTAATCGATCAAACAGCCGTTGCATTCGACAAACTCATCTAAAATTAATAATGTAATGTACGACAAGCCAATATTGAAATATCGATTTTACTAGGATCCTTTAAAGTCTCACCTTCTACTAGCTAAACGAAATCGATTATGGACTGTCTTAAAGGTGTCGTAACCACAAAATGAACATAATTTTATCAGAACTTTACTTTTACGGTAGTTAATTAACCTGCTACTGACATAGAAAGTTGATTACGTCATAATGGTACTTTCGTTCTCGTTTCGTGACCCTGACCTGTCACGCTACATCGATTTACGTAAAGCTTTTCATAAAGTAGTAATCGATTGATTTAGTACTCGCTCGACGAAAAGAGCGATTTTACGTTTGTCATGAGTTAAGCTTTATTGATCTTATTTTATGGTGGAATATGGAATACAGGAAAATAGTAAAAGAAATCAGATTTTCTTTTACGAACTAAGATGAATGAATAACCAAATGTTTTTAAGTATTTTCCCTCTATTGTTGTCAATTTTATAAAGGAGTGTAAATTTTTCCAAATGCGAAGTTTTTCTTTTTAAACCCTGTAATAGTCACAAAGATAATGTTCTATTTTTGCTTTTATTAATGCACACCTTTTCTTAGTATCGTCAAGAGCGTATATTCGATTCCGCAATTCCGTCATATTTTTCTCTTCTAAGTACTAACTTAATCTATTTATATTTTCATTTCCAGAGGGTAGTAACAGAAAGCAGAGACGTCTCGCCTCCTTCAGGATCGGCGGCTTTCGACTACTTATACGAATTTTCCGAAACACGAAAAGTATTAGAAGAGTTCTTTAGATGCCCGGCGGTAACGGGCCACGCGCAGTTGAACACCAACGACGAGATTGTTAATTTTCAGGTTGGTTGAGCTGATGGCCATTATTGACCTCTACAAACATTTGCACCAAACTACGCCAACACTCCCTTTCTGTTAAGTTATCAAACTGTTTCGCTTGGCGTGAGATTGGACCAATGTTTGTAAAGATATTTGCCTGTTCAGAGGAATGCTGTAATGTGCATGATTATACTTAATGTTACGAGGCCATTAACGATTCTTTTTCGAGTTGTATTTCTTGCGTTAATTTTCTCCTTTTACGTAACCAAAGATAACATCTTCCGACTGGTCTTTTTGAGTTTTGCATCTTAAATCAGCATTTTAAGTTATAAAGTACTTTAAGATAATATCTTTTCGGTCTACTTCATCTCTTAAATATATTAATTAGACTGTATTAACACTTATCTAATGTTCATAATTACACTAATTATTAAATTAGTCTCGAAAACCCTCCTTTTACTATGAAGTAAGTCATCTTTAACACAATATAAAAAACGTTGTATATCGTTCAAATATTGTGTTATTCGTATTTTAGTTCACGACGATGAAAAATAATTTTTCATATAAAATCTTTCTTTAGTTTCTCTACAAAATAATTAAACACTATTTCTTTAAGAAAGTATTTATGCATTTCTCCCGCCTTTTTATTATTAGTAAAATACTATTACTAATGCCACCAAACTCATTTGTATACTGCATGCATAGTGGACATACGATTACAAAATATTCCTACTGATAGTCCATTTACTTCACGACGATTTATAAAACTTTCATTGTGATAAAGAAACAACTAATGTATGCCTTCAAAGAATATCTAACGCCTGTAATTAGAACCTGGTATTACAGGACCTGGATTATGAGCTGAGGCGGCAGACTCAGGAGTGTCCTTCGGAGAATGGGATCGAGGCAGGAAGCGAGTCGGAGTGGCCACATGTTACGGACACCCTGGACTCGCCGCATACGACACACAATCATACTAACTTCTTGGGACTACAGGTAAGGGAAGCACAAAACCTAAACAAAATATTATTTATTTTATGGCTTCAGTGACGCACTTTTGAATCGTCAATTTATTTATTAATGGTACAGAGTGACACTACCACAGGCTTTGGAGTATTGATATTTATCAAGAAGAACCGGAAGAAACTCAATAATTAACACATTTTTCATAATATATATCAATACAATCGTTTCTTCTATTGGCTGTCACGCACGATGACAAGATTGGTACCTAAGCGGTCACTGTGTGCTGTCTATTGTGTAATACCAAAAGTATTGTAAATATCTGGCAATTGAAATGAAGACGTAGGTAAAATGATATTAAGTATTATTGCTTGACTATTTATAAGTGCTCTTTTGTAGCCTAATATGAATGAATAAAACTTGACTTGGCTTATTTTTATTTATACCTTTTGTAGTTAGTCGAAAATTTACAATAAAATGTATCGTAGATATGAGTTTAATAGAAACTCAATAGAGAAATTTAATGATGGAAGAATAAAGAAAAAAGAAGTCGGAAGAAGAATAATGAAGGCGGTAGTTGGGGGGACCATACAACAAGCACCGTTATGTGACCCATGCTTGATGTATGGTCTCTCCCGTCTACTGTCTTTTGTCGCACCGAAGAAAACGCACCAAGGCATCTTAAGAAGATTATTCGTCATTAAAATAGACATAGGTGGCCATTTACCACAATGGCGTAAAGATAAAAGCAATAACTTGTATCATGAATCTTATCGCATTTGTATAGTCTTAATAAGTACATTTACATTTCTTTTTTCATAATGTACCCACGTGCTCAGGGCACTATCTAAGAGACCAAGTTTTGTACCAGAACTCCCTCTAGTAAAATCAGCTTCTACTCGCACCCTAAACCGGCAGTATAGGGTCCTAGCTTGACTGAGGAAGTACCACCGTCTCACAAAAGAACGACGGATGAGTACTCGTAGTAGCTAAGCTAAGTAAACATCTTTCCCTTCTCTACCGCGTTCACCGATTCCATAATCTTTTCTCAAACATTGGCAACGCATCTGACTCGATGCAGATTTCCATGGGCTTACCATCAAGAGTGATTCATTGCCTCTCTCTCTCTCTCTCTCTCATAAAAAAGAACTAAAGTTTACTCTTTCTCGCAGCAACAAAGATCCGTATCCCGCTACCCCGAGCCGAACGTGTCGGAGTTGAGCGTGGGCGCAGCGTGGAGCGGGTCGGCGTCACCCGCCGCGCCTGCGCGCCGTACGACCGACCGTGACCGCGTGCCGTTCGCGCTGTCCTCTGATACTAGCGACAGCGGGAGCGATCTGTCGCTCATGATTATGGAGAACGAGCTGTCTGAGATGAAAGGTTAGTGTTTATAAAGTGTCTTAACACATTGTAACAAGGTCTACAATACTAGCTCGTGTCGTTCGCGCATCGTGCATCTTGGCGACCGCGTGCTGTTCGCGCATTCCTCTGATACTAGCGACAGCGGGAGCGATCTGTCGCTCATGATTATGGGGAACGAGCTGTCTGTGATGAAAGGTTAGTGTTTATAAAGTCTCTTAGCACGTTGTAACAAGGTCTACAATACTAGCTCGTGTCGTTCGCGCATCGTGCATCTTGGCGACCGCGTGCTGTTCGCGCATTCCTCTGATACTAGCGACAGCGGGAGCGATCTGTCGCTCATGATTATAGAGAATGAACTGTCTGAGATGAAAGGTTAGTTATCGAGTGCTTTCACATTGTCATATAGTTTAGAATAACAATAAGTGCCTTAGGGACCGCGTGCCTTTTGTGCTTCTTACTCTAACTTGAAAATGCCTTTCGAGTGGATCCAAAACAAAAATAAGTTAATCAATCTTGGCATTTCTTGACTGTTGCACATCATTTAAACATGCCCAAATAAGTAGATAGTTGATAATCTGATTGACAATTAATGTTCTTGCACAGTGAACGCGCTTCAGATGGAGTCGCAGCGAGTGGTGGCGCATCTGCCGGTCGTGGAGGATGGCCTGTCCTCCGGCCACGCCTCCGACACTGACAATAACAACCAAGTTAGTATAAACCTTAAAGCATAAATATTAATATTAGAGCTACTCTTCTGGCTAAGAGTTCCTCAGTGGAATTAGCAGCAGTGGCCACTTATCATCAGGCGGCGGTTAGTTAATAGATGGCGTAGTTGTGAAACATAATTATTAATATGGTCTCCTTTCATCACAAGTCGAATATAATAATATGCATTAACGAATGGAGAGAAAGTAACAATTGCATTTTTTCCACAGCATTCACAAGTTGTCATAGAAGAAATTTTAGAAAACGGTACAGTAGAAGCTCACGTGCCACTGTCTGATGCTGACCTGCATTCGCTGGATCCACTAGGTAAGTAAAACATTTTAATTATCCGTAATCGAATTTAATTGTATTCTTATTGTTATCGCTGCCAAAATCATGCCCTCTTAAATTGAGCTTTGGAGACCCTATTCACCGATAGAAATAAATCACAATCTCGATGAACTGCTACTTCAGTAGGGTCTTCTTAAGGTGAAGGTAATTCTATAGATGTGTGGCTCATTTGAGTGTAAGATTCACTGTGCCCTTTTCCAATTTGACTCTCAAAATCGGGGGAGCGGTTGTAGAAGACACCAATTGTTGATGACAAATGTGCCGTATTAACTAAAAATCCATCAATTTATCAGCTTGCAGCGAAGTACCGCCCCCACCGCCAGCGCCCGCGCCGCACCGGCCGCCGTCAGAGGCCGCGGGCCCCGCGCCGCCGCACGCCGCGCTGCCACTACCGGCGCACACGCACGAACCCCACGCGCCGCACGCGCCGCACACGCCGCGCGCGCACCACGCGCCGCACACGTACGCCCTGCGCGCGACTCATGCGCAGCTCACGCCGCATCACCATAACCCGCCGCACGCGCCGCACCATGACGACGTATACCCACCCAGGTATGAAAGCAATAGGTAGATCTACGCTAACGAACAACAATTTTTTTGCCGCCATAACAGCTCTGGCTGTGTTCCGTTAAAATTAATGTGGGAGCCAGTACACTTGAAATCAGAGGCTCGAAGATCAGATGAGTCTGCAGTCTGGCAGCACATTGAGCGGCGCTTTCTGGTGAGCGTCCCTCAATGGAATCAAACAAAAAAAAACCATCAGGTGGGCTGCGTGCCTGTCTGCCAACTGAGTTAGTTAGTATAAAAAAAAGAGCCGAGCACGAGCTGACCCGAAAGAACAATGGCAAAGTCCCATACTACGTTATACCTGGATAAAAATTGGGGCGTCTATGATTTAAAAAATGCTTACACGCTAGCTATTGCATTACATAAACATTTCCAAAAAGAATTTTAACAAACGGTGCCCGGAAAAATAAGTATTTTTGTACTTTGAGGTTATGTTGGTAATGAAACAAATCCTTGTTTATTTTCTTGTTTTAGTAATTATTAAAATATATTTTTTAATAATAGTCATCTTAGAAGCAGTCAGGAGAAAAATAAACAGTCTCCTAAAACATTTATGAGAATAATGGACCTTTTAAATATCGTCAGTGGCTAAAGTACAAACCGTACAAAGCCAAAACCTATATAAAAAAAATAGACTGTCAAACAAATTGCTTTGCAGTTTCCGGCTGTCAAAATAACGTTGGTATCAGTGTTGCAATTGGCAGATAGTTAATTATAACACGAGACAGCTTTAAAAGTTACATTTTTACCAATAAAGAAACATTACGCTATTTTATGTACGAAGGGAACTTCCACTGTGCTATTTTTAATGATATATAATTTCTAAGTTACACATTACATTGAAATAAATTATGTTTATGTAACCTTTTTCATTATTGAAAAAAATATAAAAGTGTTATTATTCTAAAGCGGCAACACAAACGCGTAAGATATGAATATTGTAATCAACTGAGAGGTTTTTATAATTCATGATTTAATATCAGCCTTTAAATAAAAATGTGATATTAAGTAAGAATCTTGCTAATTCAAATAATAGTTTTTGTATAAATCAAGTTTTAAGACACCTTAAAAACATGCAGGTATAAAATTGCCATTGTTCTTTGTGTAGTGTGAAACGACTTCTAGCCTCGAACGAGCGCGTTTCGAGCATTTGGCACATATTCGACTGTGCTCCGCTTATTGCCGGTTTTTTGACGAACACAAAGGGATTTGCAGGAGAGTGATTGTTGTATGCTCGTTGTGTGTCCACACTTGTCACCGCGAGCAAAGCGGCTTGGCTTTCGTTAGCTTAGACCCACCTAAATAGCAGAGAAAAATTTCCTAAGCAGCTTATTCGTCGCATAATTATATGCTTCAAAAGCTAAAAATGTCACCGAACAGCAAATGTTATTGACGAAGTATAAAAAATTGATTTTATTACAGGAAAAGGCCGTCATCAGCACAGAGCACAGAATCTGTTGAAATCAAACCAGCAAGTGGCGATGAAGGTGAGTGAACTTTGCCCTAGTCAAATTTTTTTTTTAATTCGGAGGATTATCCAAAATATAAACATCTTATTTCATAATAACTAAAAACATCTGTCAGGTAGCCAGGAAGCCAAATCGTTCCCAAATAATATTAAACACAGTTATTGCGTGTTTTTTCAACCTATATGTACCTATAATAATTGTTGATTAAGGGTCTTATGAATGTATGAACAATATGAATTTAAGTAGTTAACTAAACTTGTATTCAAGTTTTTACTGTAATGTTTTGCCGTTAAATACGGGCGTTAATCCTACCTAATCATCAATGAATTTACATAATATTAAACAGATTAAATCACAGACATAATTACAATGAAATGGGTGACTAACTGACTAACAAGGATATTTTTCAGACGAAGCCGACACCGACCTCGAGACAGACAGGCTGCTGGGCCAACAAAGAACAGATGACCAAGGATTCTTCGATGACAAGGTAAGAGAAAATTATTGAAAACGTTGATTGATTTTTAAAGGTACTTAAATAACGAAATGAAATATATATAACATCACCTATTACACTTGAAATAGTAGGGTGTCAAGTCAAGCACTTCTGTGTTTCGGGGAAAGGGCACTGAAGCTAGTGAAATTACTGGGTATATGAGACCTAATAACTGTCGACTCGGTGTAGCGGGCGCAGGGCAGTGTTAGACAGTAACTGCTTAGTTACTGTTTGACACTGAACTGTCTTAGGGTAGAAGTGGCGCTTACCATCAGGTGTACGATCTGCTCTTCTTGTTACACATTGCAATAAAAATAACTTATTTTTTAAGTGAAGTCATATCGGTATGAAGTCATGCAAACAGAGAAACGACAAAAATAAACTTATGTTAGTGTCGCCGCACACGTGCCACACGCCACAGCTACAAAAGCGCCACCACCGGCATATCTTTGCAGGTTTCATACATTTTGTATGAACTCGCCGCACACGGTAGGCGCCGGTGGCCGCCACACGCTACAAGCTTTTTGAAGCTTTTTGCTTTAAAAATACAGAAATTATGCTGGTGGCAGCGTTTTGTGGTTGTGGCGTGTGGCCCGTGTGCGGGGACTCTTATGCGTCCACTGCCTGAAGCAAAGAACAGGATTCCTCACAAAGGGTCACTTGCTGTGGAGTAATATACTTACTACTTATAGCGTAGAAAGTGTACTAGAAAGGGTTCACTATTGTGGTGACATGTTGTTGGTGTACCTAATAAATAAATAAATAAACTATTCCATTTCGAAAAACATCTCTTCGAATTACAATTCATCGATGACAACTAGTCAAAGTCGATTATTTGTTTGAACGATGCGTTATTTACCCGAAAGTTGTTACAAAGGTTTTATAAGGTAATGACTGACCGGTGCATTTGGTCGTGACCTCGCCCTATGCGCCAAGGGCCGTGAGTGACGATTTTGCTGTACCTACCTATGTTGTTTTTCGTGGTTCGTGTGTATCGTGAAAGAAGTTAAAATCAATCAAAAAAGTTATGTTCTGCAATTAAAAATTACAGCCTTTATTATAATAATTTACAAAGTTTTAAATTGTAGTGGAAAACATCTACATTCATACCTACTCATAGTTTATTATTACTTTATATTCCTTACCTGCAACTTTGTTTACACTACTTTATACCAAATGGCCTTGAACTTCGAACTGATTTCTAAAATCACGCAGTACAAAACAGTAAGCAAAAGTACATAAACGCCTTGACATAAGTAGTTAACGCTCAATTAATGCAGGTCGAATACCAAGCTTAGTCTGAGTCAGGAGTCAGCGATCTGTGATGCAATCGTCAGCTGTGCCGACTGCGAGCGCCATATTTGATTTGATACCTACTACGCGTGTCGGTCGAGTCGGCGCGAACCACGCATGCGCGAGACCTTGCGCAGCTCTTTTAGCGGTCAAAGACTATGTATGATGTAATTTTTATAATAATACATGTCTAGCCTACGCTAATAGATTGTTGGAGATGGCGATTAAATTGATTTTGATAGCCAAATGAAAACAATATTTAAGAAATGTTTTTGATACTTAATATACTATTTTGAAATTAATATTAAATAAAAAATATGATTTAATGGTTAAGTGTTATAGTAGACTTAATGCGTACTGTAATTAACTAATGCCCAATTTGATCGTGGCGTAAATAGCCAGTTATTTTCTTTTTTACAATAAAATGTTAATACATACATTCCTACCCCTTAATGTTGACAGAAATACAACCTTTGCACTACAAAATATATTTCTGTCAGAAACTTAAAGAACACAATTATTTAATAACTAAAATTGACTTATATACTAATAAATATCCAGAGACGGCAAACACAAATGTTCATCAACAAATAATAAAAAAATACTGTATTCTCAAGTGCAATAATATAGATGGTATTTAATAGGTACGTGACACATTATTTTATTTAGTCTTTGACACATATTGTGTTTACATTATCTCGAGCGGCAGCCGGCGTCCGTTCGACTACAAGAGTCAAAACTAATCAGTATTCACACGACGTGTTCGCGAAACGCACGTGGCCATGTTTTTCATCTTATCTACTCGGTATCGTAAACAAGTGACCAAGTGATAACGAATATCGACTTTCGTTCACTAAGTAATTGAGAAAATTGGTCTTGCGCTAAACTATTATAAAGTGAATATGAAATGAAAACTTAAAGTGACGTGTCGTGTAGGTACTGTGTAGTGTTGTTACAATCGAAGATATTTTTTTACTTGACAGCTGATATAAGTTTTGTGATTACGTTGATTTTGTACTTTGTGTCACAAAGATTTAGCCTAAATTAATATAATAGATGATTCATACGATAGATATGGCGTCGATAGTTTTATAGTCCATTAAGACTGTCATAAAACTACGAGCCTAACAAAAAATAAAAGTTATCGTGAATAGTTTCTCTTTACACTCTCGTAAAACATTGTGAATCAGAAAACAATGTTCTTTTACGTTTAGAAATGAGAAATTTGAAGTGAAACGGCAAAATTTGATGTTTTTGGTTCAATTATACCTTGACCTGAAATACTTACATGTACTAAATCTACCTTTAAAAGTAAGCTTGTTTCTTGTAGAAGATGCTGGTCTTTTTAGAATTTCAAATAAATCAATTTACAATAAATAAACATAACTTTATAAAATGATCTTTTAAATTTGATGTTTTTGGTTCAATTATACCTTGACCTGAAATACTTACATGTACTAAATCTACCTTTAAAAGTAAGCTTGTTTCTTGTAGAAGATGCTGGTCTTTTTAGAATTTCAAATAAATCAATTTACAATAAATAAACATAACTTTATAAAATGATCTGTCACAAAATATGTAGAATTTTCTGCTCCCAAAACGCGGTGAATATTACTAGAGAAAAAGTTATTCTTATATATAAAAATATTTGCATTGTGATATCGAAGATGCTCGCTTGCTTCATTTTGGAGCAGACTGTTTATTATTTATTTAATTAATGTTTAATAAAACCGCCTAAATAGTTTTACATAACACACAGAAAGAAAACTTTGATATTTTAAATTATCAGGCACTATGATGACTTATGTATAGACTGACAAACTTATCTGTTCCGGTGGCCAAAATTGGAACTACGTGAAATGTACTCTAAAACGATATTTTATGGAAGTACTAAACCGACCGTAGTGAACAGATAAGTTTGTCGGTCTATAAGGTGACAGTAATTGTTGCTTGTCAAATCCTAAATGCGGTCAAAGATTTTATTTAAAATATCGTTGCGTGCATTTATGTGATTTTAGAATGTAACATGGGAGGAAAACCCAAAAAATATTAAGTATCTAAGCGGTAAAGTAATAAACTCTAAAAAAATAAATATTGCAACCGAACCAAATAATGCACAGAGTAGTAATAGTACAGAGGTGGCAAATGACTATTCACCACGTGGTCCTCGCATAACAGAATACCATGAAGGTCTTTTACACAGCGGCGTTTGGTAGTGTCCTGTGTGGTTGGGCCCTAGAATTTGCTACATTCTAGGGTAAATAAACTTCCGCCCCTCAGATGATTTCAGCTTATCATTTTGTGGTTGCAATTGGCGTTCCTGATCCGTAGTACACCTAGCAAGTTCACCTGGGTGGACTACGGGGGCACTTGTTCTGACCCATAGTACACCTCTTAGGTATTGCCTACCTCTAGCTACAGCTTTCTTAGCAGCTCTGTAAGAATCGCAGTCTAAAAGAGATTGGGACACTTTCCACTTTTTGAAGAGTTCTTTCTTACCCCGAATCTCCACGGGTTCTAAGTCGTTTCACCAACAAGTCTCCTTGTCAAGCTTACGTCCACTCTTTTTGCCGCTTCGGTCATGGCAGCTTGAATCCTATCCTAGTGGCTCTGGACTGGTTCACTGTCTACTCCGGTGCACAGTGGGTCCTGTTTGGGCTTAACGCACGTCGCACAGATCCCTGACAAGTTGACAGTGTTGAGCCGTGAGACTGGCCCCCCGGTATGACCTTGAAATTGGCCAGTTTTCCGATGTGGTGACGTCTGATAAGATTAGTTATATAGCCATATCAAAGATAGTTTTATGTTTTCCAGCACCAGCACAAAATAGCGAATCTTTGAACTTGTATAAGTTGGTTTCGACTTTGGAGCGATCCCATAACTTCCGTGCCATAATAAGTATTGCTTGAAATGGCTAGTTCTAACGATATGTACCATTATTTTTTGTTGGCCGGCACTTTGAAAAAAGGGCTAAAATGTATGGAGAGCCTGAATGATTTCCTTTTCAATGTAAAAAGTCCCATATGGACTTACCTTACCTTAAAAAAATCAACACTCGAAAGAAAAATTTGCGGTACGCAAATAAGACCTAATATCGGTTAAAAACTCTAGCTGTTGCTATGACGTCGTAGCTAAAATATAATAATTTAATTATTCTAAGCGACGATAATGTAAAATTTACAGAATTTATAATAAATAATTATATGATATACTGCGTGTTTTTTTAGTCGTTGTTTTCCCGCAGCATAACGCTTCACCTTCAGTAGTACTATCGATTTTTGCAAGTTTTTTTTTTTTTTTTTTTTTTACTTTTTTTTTGAATTTTTTTTTAGAGTTTGATGGGAAAATGGAAACTAAATGTTAGTAAATAGTAATTTATCATTTTTTTGATAAACGCGAAGTGCAATGACCCCTGCCGGTGACCCTCCGCAACGCAGCTAGTACTATTGGTTCGAGTTTCGTCTATCATAATAGTAAAACTTTTGATTTAACTAAAAAAAACTTTATAAATCTATTTTACTACTAAGATAGAATCATTTTACTGCGGGAAAACAACGACTAAAATTCCACGCTGTATAGTACGATCGCGGTATTCGCGGTCACCCGCGCGTGATCACCCTTATGGCTAAAATCCTGTGCAGTATTATTATATTATCGCAGTATTATACAGTAACACATTAAATGTTATAATTCAGTAAAAATTAAATTTATTTTTCATTCAAAGAATCCTGAAGAGTTTGTAACCTTGGCGGTCATGCTCGCTAAAATGTGCTTGGGGTGGTGGCGCTATGTGTCCGGTGGTTACATTCCCTCTAATATGGTTGAGTGAAACTACGGCTGGCACATACGTCATACTTGTGCTGCAGGTGCCACCTTTGGGCACTGGTCTTCCAGGGCTCACGGATTTTTCTCGATAACAGTCTCATTCTTTATACTGTATGGCTTGGTATTCTAAAACTAATCAGTAATTGTAACAAACAAATTGTAAACAAACATGGCGATGAAAAAGAGTAACTAGCGAGTTTCTTGCCGGTGACTTCTCGACTAGATGACAGCATTCCGAACCGGTGGTAGAATCTATTACATCTATGTATATTTATTAGTATATTGTATGTATCGAAATATATTATATGTATTTTTATGTAAACTACTTTTATACCTTGAATATTTTAGTTTTTGACGATTCGTAAGTGCTTCTAAGAATGCCTATATGAATAAAGATATTTTTTGACTTTTGACTATCACGTTTACAAGCGCCGCTCCTAAGAAGTCACGATGCGCGTGCATGGTATATTTTTTCAAAAGTGATCACGCGGGAAAGTCCTCGATCTTACCTAGCACGCATACATACATCATGCATAGTATAATTTATTTTTGTATAAAAAATTAAATTGGAAAAGCAATAATGCCCTCTCTATTAATGTTGTACTCTGTGTTACGCTTGTGCCCGTGACGTATGCAAAGGTACGTACATGACAATAGATGGCGCGCGACTTGCAGCAAAATGAGCAAATGTCAATGGCGTCGTATTAGGCCTTAATACAAAGATAAATTTGATTATTACTAAAAATAATAATTGAAACTCAGACATTTTAAGAATTGCAATCAACTAATGAATCCGATATACTAAAAAACCTTCACAATGAGAAGATTCTACTTTAAGACCTGTTTTAAATTGTAAATGTGTAGTGTCATACCGTATACATACTTAATTATGATAAGAGTTATTTAAATACATAATATAAAATGTGCGAAGAAGAACGTGTACCTTGCTTAGACGAAAATAAAAACGCAATTTGTGATAAACTTGAACCTAGTGACACTGAAAAAGTAAAATGTGAAAATGTCAAAGAGAATGACATAAGTGCAGACGGTAAAGTGGAACCAATTGACGTGCCTAATGAAGCAGGGAGCTCGGGCGATGAGTCAAAGGTCGGAGATGAGTCGGATGATAGTCAAAGCGACGAGGCAGATAAAGAATACAAGGAAAAACGTAAAAGAAATAAGGTGCGTGATTCGCCGTCATAACAAGTCATAATTAATTGGAAAGAATTTAGGTGGTAGAAAATATGTATCTCCACGATTGTGGAATACTTAAATGTTATACTTAGGTAATGTTAATAACTTTTGAAATATGCAATTAAAAAAACTTATATATCCTTGAACATTTTTCACAGTGCCATCTAGCCCCAAAAATAAACATCAGCTGTAGCTTGTACTAGACAACAGGTTAAAATTTCCTAAGTACTCAAATATGTACATATTTATTAAACATAGAAACACCATTCATAAATACTTTATACAAGTTTACATGGATAAAGAATATTTTGATTTCGACCGACATCAATACAAACAAACATGTTCATGCACATGTTTGTATAGTACGGTGAATGGATCTACGATGGCGACCTCTGGTGTAATAGCCGACTTCTCACCATGACATCAAATCTGGCATCATATTGATCGAAGTTTACTCTTTGTCCCTTAATGGAAAGGCCGCATTGCCCGCTTACCATCAAGCGCACGCGCACTCGGTCGACTAAATTATTAAAAAAAAACATTTGTTTCTCTCTTGCAGGGATGGCGCAAGCCGAAGTCGCGTACGGTGATGCCGGCGGGCAGCGTGTCGGGATCCGCGCGCTCGCCGCCGCATGCTCACGAGCCCGCCGACGCTAAAGATGAGGACGCGCTACACAACGGCAGGGTACTGGCACATTGCTTTATCATACTTTTTTTTATGGAAAGGGAGAGAAAAACGAGGCAGTGTGACACCTTTTGGTAAGTGATCAATACTGCCCTGCGGCTAGTTCTTAGAGGCATCGCTTAAAAATAAAAAATAAAAAAAACACTTAAAACGAATGTATAAGGAGGGGGAGGGTAAGGGGCTATGGGGAATGGGCATGGGAAGAAAGGAAAAAATCGGGGAGAAGTACATCATATCAAACTTTGACAAAATTGTGAGTTAGAAATGGATAAACTGCAGATTGTTTACTTTAAAATTACGAAAAATACTGATTTTTAATAAAATACAGTTTTGACTGAAAAATAAGTTATTATTAGTTAGTTCTACAATAATCTTAGAGGATATTCTGGGTACTTGAAGTAGAACATACCAAATAAACATACCAATGCTAATATATATTTTATCTACATCCATACCATAATATGTCTATTTTATAGTCAGGAGCGATGAGCAAACGCCCTACATTTAGATATAAGTATCTGTGGCTGCATCGTAATGTTTACATTTTAGTATCGGTAACCGATACTTTAATTACGTTCAAATTTCGAACGTCTTCTTAAAAAGTAAAAATTAATGGATTTGAAGCTAACATAATATATGTAAGCAAAACATCTTGATGTATTTTCAAAGGTACCAGGAGAGCATAACCGCAGCGTAACTATTCATTAAATCAAAGAGTTTGAAAGACGCGAGCTAGCCTAGCTTCTTGTTCTTCTCTGCTCTCCTGGTACTACGGATTATATTCCACGCGTATGTGACTGAACATAATTAGGCATTAAAATACTCATGTGATCCTTTTATGAAACTCACTTCGTTCGTTTCATAAAACCACATTCGTATTTTAATGACCCTCATTATGCAACAGTCACATAAATAACTATTTTGAAATAATGCTATAATGAAGGATGAGATCATAAAAAATACTGATATCCTTATTATTATTTTCAGGACAAAGATGGAGTGAAGAAGAAAAGTAAAAACAAGGAAGGTGAGTTGATTTATAAAATCAATGTTGACTTTCATAATAATTTGTAAGTTACAACTGATTCTAAATTACCCATTTGTTTTACGCTGCGTTTGTGACACGTTTGTTTCTGGTAAGTTACAAAGTAATTTTAATAATTCGTTTTAATTATGCAATTACTTGAAGATGACCTTCGCAAAAATCCATGTCGGATACTTGAATGAAATGAATTGGAAAACAAACGATAATCAAATAACTGGTTAATCAAACATAGAAAGTGGAGCATTAGCATTTGTGCCTTCGTGTGCCGCTTATTTATAAATAAAAATCAAATTAATTAACTACTGAGCAACATGCCTACAATGCAGAAGCGCAGGGGGATTTAGATGATCACCAGTCTTTGTAAATACTGGTGTGTTGAATTGAACGAGTCCCATACACAGCTTGCCTACCCCAGGCGAATTATGGTACCTTATTGCAATCCTCTCCACAATAAGAAGAGGGGTTTAAATCTTGAAATCCTGGGTCGTATCAAAAATGTCTGTTCAGAAAATTCTCAATCACAGTTCGGAATAATGGCAGTTGACAGGATAAAACCCCCGTGCCTCGGAAAGTACGTAAAGCCGTTGACCCTGCTCCTAATCTCTCTTCAGTCAGGGTTCATTTTAGAGAGAGAAAGATGTAAAATGCAAATTTTACTTGTTTCTTTAGTATAAGATTAGTAGACAAGCGATTTTGGTTCCTAATATCACCCTGATTGGTTCCAGATCTGATTCCATCAGTCCTCATCGAAGGCGTCCTCTTCCGCGCACGGTACCTCGGCTCGACGCAGCTGGCGTGCGAGGGCCAGCCTACCAAGGCCACCAGAATGCTTCAGGCCGAAGAAGCCGTCTCCAGGATCAAGGTAACGTTGGTTCTTTAACCTAAGGCTGCCTGTCCACCGGCGCGGAGCGAGGCTGCGGAGCGGAGAAACGGAGAAATATTAACCAATCGGATTGCTAATGCCTGTCTGGTGGTAGGTTCCTGTACCAGGTGGTAGGTTCCTGTACTGGGCCGTCTAGGTGGGTACCACCGCAGTGCCAGATATTTTCCGTGAAATAGAAGTGTGTCAAGCACTTCTGTGTTTCGGGGAAAGGGCACTGAAGCTAGTGAAATTACTGGGTATATGAGACCTAATATCTGTCGTCTCTTAAGGCGGGCAACGCGCCTGCGACCCCAAGGGGGTCTCGGGTGCTTATGGGCGGCGGTGATCACTTATCATCAGGTGACCCACTTGCTCGTTTGCCCCCCTATAACATTTAAAAAAAAAACCCTGTCTGAACGGAGATGTTGTGCAATCCTATTGGTTAATACTTCTCGGTTTCTCCGCTCTGCTGCCTCGCTCCGCGTCGGTGGACAGGCAGCCTTACGGGATGTTGAAATGCTATAGTCATTGGCGGTAGTTATATCAAACAAATAGTACATCTGATAATAACCGTCTAAGTTAAATTTATTTTTATGGATTTCATAATTTTTTTGTTGGCAACCCTATTTTCACTCGTATAAGGTTATCAAAACTTATTCTGCTTATGACGTTACATTTTTCTAAAATAAATTCGCGTAAAGTAATTGCGTTGTTTTAACTATTATTTGAAATAAAATTGATTTTTAAGTCTTTTAGTATTGTGATCTGAAACTAAGAGGATAAGTTTTAAAATCTCATGTTAAAATTACTGTTCCAAAATGACATCAGTGATCGATTTATAGGTATCATTAATGTCAGTTTGTTCAACATGTGATTTTGATCTTGTCTTAATAATATTCACTTCCATTGCATTTACGAGACTGCGGTCAAAAACTCAACAAACTAACTTCCACTAGACTTTAAAAAACCATTTTAAAACTAATTCGTATACCGACCAACAAACGCCCATAATTTTCTTTTTGTTCCTTACCGCCAATGACTTTAGTAAATATTTATAAATCGATTAACATCGTCGAGTGCATTCTAATATTAATTTAAATTGTAACCTATGACACTTCTTATCTTAATTTAAAAAAAAAACAGTACTAAATTCCTTAGTCATAGATTTTCTAATGACAGATATCACAGAGACCAAATACGATACATGCATTCTCATGAAATACCTACACAGCAAACGATGGCAAGCCATTTGCCAGTGTGAATCGGTATAAATGTGTATTTCTGTAGATGTTATAATAAGAGCATGAAATTACTTGTCTCTCTCTTTCTTTCACTTGTCTTTGGCACTATGGTCACATGGCTATCGCGATTCTCGCACTATAAATACTATAATTTACCTATGTATAAATACTTCCTGAGAGCTGATGCCCCTTTTGACTTTATTCTACTTCCACTTTTCTTCAGTCTGGTATAAATACTCAAAATATTTACAAAAATACAAATTGTTGTGACAGTGATTTTAAAACAACTTTGGTTGCAAAATTGGTTGCTGTACTAAGCAAATTGTAACTTTGTTTTTAATTATTGACTTCTACTTTTTATACTGGACTTGACACATCTCTTTTCCGTCTTTTGCACGCAACCTAACTTACACCCGTCATTTGTTTTATGCAATTATTGTAATTTCATGCTCATTAGGATTAGTGTTTTGAGAATGCTAGTGGGATATCCTGTTTATCCTAATTCCTTTGTATTTGTTAACCTACAACTGGTAAGCTAGAATTTAAAAGTAAAACATCGCTCCATTTGGATCGTTGAATTTCGAATTTTAAAAAAGTATGGTTCGGAGCGTGAGCTTTTGAGCCATAAAGTTACTTAGTTGCCAGTCCACCTGTGCGCCAAACCGTTTTTGCTCTTATTGACTTGGCACTAGAGAATTTTTTTCAGTGTGCTCCTCACCCCTCGACCCGACCCAGGAAGAATGTCGGATCCCGTACTGGCCGGCTAGCCTCCTCCGGACTGTTTGTTATGTCGCTTACTGTTATGCTTGACGCTATGCTTTTATCATTATGTTATCCACCCCTTGAGAAGTAGGTATCAAGGTAAGGTCAGCCTTGCGCCGTACCTACTAGAGTTTTAAATTAAGCATGTTCAATTTTACGGAATGTACTTTGGTCCATTATTTTTAAATTCATAGCTCGTAAAAGTGCTGCTCATTACAATACTTTTAACATGGACGCTAGAATAATGCAGGA
This sequence comes from Mecyna flavalis, assembly GCA_949319885.1. Lineage (NCBI taxonomy): Eukaryota > Metazoa > Arthropoda > Insecta > Lepidoptera > Crambidae > Mecyna > Mecyna flavalis. The sequence continues at coordinate 19,719,926 of OX439426.1, forward strand.
CATAAATATAAAATATATAAATATACAAATTTTTACGAATAACGTTTTTTATGTGGACATCAAATTACAAAATAATGTAACTGAATTTTTTAATGTTTTGGATACTGAAAAGTTTAAGTAAAACGTTCTTCGTAAAGTTTGAGATATTGTATGTAAATTATAAGTTCTAAATAGCGGATAATCGTTGGACCGAACATAAGTGCCCACCACGTCCACCTGCATTTTGAATTTTTGATTTCCATGCACTTTCATGTATGCACTAATTAGCATGAGACATGTTCCGATTCACACCGGCTGAGGTGCCCCACGTTTTAAGCGGTCGCACTTCAAGCGAAGCCTGCACATGTGAAATCAATCCCTATTCTAATAATGATAAGGTTTATTATGTTAGGTTTGCTTTCATACTAACGAGGGAGTCGCTCGCTCGCTTCTCACATACCATCGTTGAGTGTGTTGTATTCGAGTTGTTTTGCTTGCTTTTGCGCTGAAACTTTTTTAAAAATTACTATGGAAATTGCAGTGTGACGTCACCGCTTAAAAATCGCTAAATAATACAAAGGACAGCTTGCAATTGAAACATGATGTTTATTTTTCTCCTGGCTTTTAAAATGTATCATGAAAACGTACTCAACCGATTTGGTGAGTTTGCGAGCTCATTATCTGGCGTACAACAACTGAGTAATTCTACTTCTTCTACGCTAAGGAAACCGTTTCACCTTTAGTTATTTAAAAGATATTAAATATATTAAATAAGGTTTAAACATTTTGCAATACAATAATAAGAACTGTCTTCTCAGATTAACTGAGTATAAGTAAACATAAAAGAAGGTTATTGATGGGTAACTTAAATGTGATCTGAACTTAGAATTCATTAACCATTTTAAAAATTCTATTAGACATTATGAATTGCACACCATATAACAATATCATTCAAAATCAACAAACACTGGGCACTGATTACAAAACGACACAACAATAATTGCAAAACGGCCTTCTATAAAAAAAGAAGAACTAAAACTTTTAGGTTTCGGTGTTTTTTTTTAAATCTTTGAAATTTTAACAAAGAAGCAATCGATTTCTTGCATCTATCAAATTTTCTTTGATCTCTTACTTTCTAAAAAGGACAGGCAATCGTCCATACAGTCGTCAGACTTTTTTTTTAATTTATGAGGTTAAGCAAAAGACCTCAAACCATAGTCTGTAAAAAGTTCCAAAGCAAAACAACCGTGGTATGTGAGAGCGAATCGAGGAGGTTAGCCGGTTTGCGCAGTGGGCGTGCGAAGGGCCCTACTCTGGCGTGTACGCGGCGCCCGCGGCGGTGTTCCGCCTCGCGTTCCTGGGCTCGGTCGAGGTGGACGAGGACTCGCGCAGGCGCAAGCGGCGCCCCAAAAAGAACATGGTCGAGGAGGCCGTCAATAAGATCAAGGTTGTTTGGCTGAAGTTGTAATTTTTTTTTTGTTTTTGATCACTGGGATGGCAATATAATGGGTGTCATGACTGTAAACAGATGGCGCTATATTACGAGGTTATAATTATAGAAAAAAGAGCTTGATGCCATTTCTAAAAAGCAAATCACTTATTACCATTAAGGATAGAAAAGTATTTGCTTCAAACTGATAAGATTTTTGCAGTATTTGAAACACAATTACCTACCATATTTTTTTTGGGAATTATTACGTTTTCGCTTGATTTTGAATATGTAGTAGTAGGTATATTTGGTATTATGTAGTACCTATATACAAATTGTGTTTTGTATGATTCTACTACATATTATATTAATAACATTTAGTTAAACAATTTTGTATTGATGTAGTGTGCTTAAAATATTGAATTATAAAAAGCGAAAAAATGTATTAATGTGAACAATTTTTTTACTGCTTTCTCGGAAAATCAGGCTTTGGTAAGTTGAATATTTCGAATATTCAAATCAAAATTTCTACCCCTTCAACTTACTTGAAGACGAGAAATACATAAAGAGTTACTAATATTAAGAAGTCAATGCATGCTACCAGTATTCGATTGGGCAGTACAGTTAGAACTTAGAAGTTATGAGTTACTTGTCGTGTTTTTGGCCAATTGTATTCGCACGCAATAAGTACGATGGTTGAAGCGAGCAAACTAGAACACTACGATTGTTTATTTTACGATCTCTCTTTGGATGAAGCATTTTTTCCTTCTTCGTCTTTCCCTTCTTAGCTGTTAAAAGCCGTCAGTTCCTTTTGAGTCCTATTCTTATCTACTTCATAAGCACACTCGAATGCGTACGGATTCAAAAGGCCACAATACATGGACTTAATAATATGATTAAGTTATTAGGTCTTAATTTTTTAGAATATTTGGAACAATTGTTATTAAGAACCGATCCGATAATTAAATTTTTCGACTTAAGTCTTATTCTGTGAGATAGCCCTTGAAAAAGAATAGCAATATTGCACATCATTATCATCATCGTCGTCATCATCATCACTAATATTAAAATTGTTTGAAAATGTAGTTTGTTTTATGTGCACGATCCATATATTATATCGTCAACTTTGGCTGTCTTCGGTATACTCCGCCTTTCCAACCTCTTTTTTCCAATGTTCTTTGAGAACTACGTATTTCATCAAATCAGAGTAGCACAGTCCATCTAGTAATCTATTTAGATATCTTTTTCTTTCCCAGACGTAGTATAAAACTTAAACAGCATTAACTAATAAAGTTGAGCTCCAAATACTTATTTACTGACGTAGACGTAGTCTCTCAATGAGCTCACGTAGCTCCTAACTTGACTGATTTCCGTTTTAGTACGTAACACAATTTCGTTTTGTCCCCAGGCACCCGAGGGTGAGAACCAACCGAGCACAGAAGTAGACCTGTTCATATCGACAGAGAAAATAATGGTCCTAAACACGGAACTTAAGGAGATCATGATGGACCACGCACTAAGGACCATATCCTACATCGCGGATATTGGGGATCTAGTGGTCCTTATGGCTAGGAGAAGATTTGTGCCGCACGAAAACGACTCTGACCAGCCTAAATTGAACCGTACGCCTAAGATGATATGTCACGTTTTTGAGAGTGAAGAGGTGAGTGTATTTTGCTGTAAATTGTAAATATAGTCTGGCCAAGAAAATAGAAACCTGCTCTGGAGGCGCCACATTGGCTATTTTTATAGCAACACTTGATTGCTATGGGTATACTCACCAATGACTTACTTACAATATCCAATAGTAACAAGCCACGGTTGACAATTGACATCACACTTTGACAGACAGCAATAATGAATGACATCTTATATTTTTTAACCACTCAATCCCGAACCGGCACTCGGGTGCCGCGTAACAATAGATTTTCTATTGTGTCTGGTAATCCGGGGCTCGAAAGATTAAATTGATTCTTTGCCACTTGAAGATATTAGTTCCAATATTTGCCGCAATATGGCGAGGTTTTTTATTTTTTATTGGTCGGGCTATAACTTTAGCAGGCCTCAGAACATACTTATGCTAATTTTATCAGGCCTGGGCTGAATACCCTTTTAATGGGTAGTGTGACGAATGTTTTTAGTTCTTAGTTCTACACAAGGCCGCAATTTTCGCCAGCCTGTGTTTATGGTACTTATAGGCATTCTCCTCTTCAAAACAAAAGAGGAGTTAATTATTATTACCAAAATTACCAAAATATACATACTAATCGTTATCTTCTTTGATAATGACGCTACAACTAAATAATGTAAAGTGGTTACTCCATTCACAAAATCTTTCTTAATTCATAAGATAGTCTCACATATCTTATAAACGTGATAAGGAAATCTTATGACATATTCTAAAGTACTTGAAAGTCTTATGCATAAACGTAGGTACCTACAATTTACATTAGCAAGCAACTCTATAGACAGTTTACGGTTGTCAGATTACGACTTGTAGAAGCGTTTCAACGTTTGAAAACCGTTTATAATTAGTTACCGTTTAAATGTAATATTTGAGCAGTTCTTATCGTAAGTCCTGTGTGTTGAGTCTTACGTTATAAACAAACATAACAAACACTCTTATGTAGAATTAAATAGAAATGTTTTTGCTGTTTTACTTTTTTTAACGAGTGATTTAGGTACATACCTATTTAAATTAAGTTTGTTATTCATACTTTTATTTATTGAACTGTTATCGGTAAAACAAGTGAGTTAAATTACGAATTATTAACAAGAAACGAAGTTTATTTTATCCTTTATTCTAATGTTTAATGAGTTGAAAAAACGACTATTCTTTTCAACATTTTGGTTTGTTGTTTACATTTAAAATTACGTAGGTATTTACAAATTGCCATTTAGGTACTTTATAAATAGAAGATGAACAACTCGTAAAAGCTTTCTTTCAGTTCGTTAATCATTCAAATATATATACTTAGACGCGATATTAGAGTATAATTATAATGTTAGTTTTAAATACCTTTCTCATGATAATTACAATTCAATATACTTTTAAAATAATAAGTATTAAGTAATCGGCGACATCGGCGTTATACATTGCAAGCGCGGTAAAAATCTATCTGTCATCCCCGGCTAGTGCGGAGCATCGTACGCGGTGACCATAGTGATGTGTAATTCGATTCTACAAATAAATTATTTGTCTAACAATAAATAGCTATTTAAAGAAAACAATAGGTAGGTAAAGGGCCAGGTTTATTACTCACAGATACATTCTGATAATTTATTTGTTAGATAACTTAAATGCTGTCTACGTTGTTAATTTATAGAAACTTTTATCTGACAAATAAATATCGAATTTATCTCTCAGTGTTGAAACTGGCCCCTAATAAAGGTATAGAAAATGTTGTAGACGAATATCTGTTCCGTGGATCATAGAATAATATTTTTTGTTATTTTTCAGGCTCAATTCATCGCTCAGTCCATAGGACAGGCATTCCAAGTGGCGTACATGGAGTTTCTGAAGGCCAATGGCATCGAAGACCACAGCTTTGTCAAGGAGATGGATTACCAGGAGGTGCTCAACAGCCAGGAAATATTCGGGGACGAGCTGCAAATGTTCGCTAAAAAGGTACGAGCCATTGCGCATAGGCACTTAATTCGGCTACAAATGGTTATCTGTGGCTTTATTCTTTGCCACTTCGTCAGACGCAAATAGCGCCATGTCTTGTACTTTGGTAAGGATCGCAACATTATGAGGATTATTAAATTTAAGGTTATATTATGCTAGATACATACATTAATGGTTTCTTTAATTCAGACACCTTTTTTCTCGCCATTTTAACTTTATGTCGCTATTTTCGGACACAGCTCGGGTTTATGTTGTAAATAGATTAACGAATGCTATGAAGACCATAAAAGTTATACAAATATTAAAAGAAAAGCAGACACATGGAAGAATAACCCATTCGAGTGAAGATAATTAAATTTGTACATTTGAAGGAACTGCAGAAGGAGGTGGTGGTTCCGAAGACGAAGGGAGAGATCTTAGGCGTAGTCGTGGTGGAGTCTGGCTGGGGCTCCATGCTGCCGACCGTGGTCATCGCCAACCTGGCCCCGGCGGGCGCCGCGGCGAGATGTGGTCAACTCAACATAGGTAAGTGTTGTGGTGAAGACGAAGGGAAAGATCCTCGGCGTAGTCGTGGTGGAGTCTGGCTGGGGCTCCATGCTGCCGACCGTGGTCATTGCCAACCTGTCCCCGGCGGGCGCCGCGGCGAGATGTGGTCAACTCAACATAGGTAAGTGTGTGTGGTCCAGAAGACGAAGGGAGAGATCTTAGGCGTAGTCGTGGTGGAGTCTGGCTGGGATTTCATGCTTGCGACCGTGGTCATCGCCAACCTGGCCCCGGCGGGCGCCGCAGCGAGATGTGGTCAACTCAACATAGGTAAGTGAGTGTGGTCCAAGACGAAGGGAGAGATCTTAGGCGTAGTCGTGGTGGAGTCTGGCTGGGATTCCATGCTTGCGACCGTGGTCATCGCCAACCTGGCCCCGGCGGGCGCCGCAGCGAGATGTGGTCAACTCAACATAGGTAAGTGTGTGTGGTCCAGAAGACGAAGGGAGAGATCTTAGGCGTAGTCGTGGTGGAGTCTGGCTGGGATTCCATGCTGCCGACCGTGGTCATCGCCAACCTGGCCCCGGCGGGCGCCGCAGCGAGATGTGGTCAACTCAACATAGGTAAGTGTGTGTGGTCCAGAAGACGAAGGGAGAGATTTTAGGCGTAGTCGTGGTGGAGTCTGGCTGGGATTCCATGCTTGCGACCGTGGTCATCGCCAACCTGGCCCCGGCGGGCGCCGCGGCGAGATGTGGTCAACTCAACATAGGTAAGTGTTTTTAACCTCTGACGAGACGGAAAAGCTTGGTGATACCTGCTATTCTTGGGAATCCCCCACCCCCCGCTCTCTTAGAAGGAAGGCTATCCATGGTTTTGGAATCCCACTTTAGCCTTAGGGCATAAACCACGCCCCTTTTACTAGGTGCAGGTATTACTATGATTATAAATCAGTAGTCGTCGAATATGGTTATAAAACAAGCACAAGTATCGATGACTTAATTTATTTTATTAAGGCCTATGCCTATTATTATCGTGTCAAAATCACTCGCTCTCCAATCGTTTCGAGGCTAATTGAGCCCAATTTTTAAAAGTGGCAATTTAGGTTATCGACAATGTCTTTCGATGTCAGTTAGAATAAACAAAATAAAGTTATGTTTTTTCTCTCCAGGCGATCAGATAATAGCAATAAACGGAGTGAGCCTAGTCGGGCTTCCGCTGTCGACGTGCCAGACTTACATAAAGAACTCGAAGAACCAGACCGTGGTGAAGCTGACCGTGGTCCCGTGCGCGCCCGTGGTCGAGGTCAAGATTAAGCGCCCAGACACCAAGTACCAGTTAGGCTTCAGCGTGCAGAATGGCGTGGTGAGTGGATTTATCACTCGTCTTGCAAATAATAAAGATAGAACCTGACTGTGGCGAAACTGACTGTGCTCTTTTATTTGTGAGACCTGATAGTAAGTAGCTACTGCAGCCTTTCCCAACCAGGAAGCGTTGTTCAATGTGCTGACACACTGTAGTTTCATCTGATCTTTGAGCCTTGGTTTCAAGTGTCCTAGCACTAGCTCCCACATTAATATTGTCGGAACACAGCCAGAGCTGTAATGGTGGCATATTTCACGTGTGAAGACGGTAGCTAGCTAGTCGGCCTCTGAAAAAATCCTACCACCAACTAGACCCAGAGCAGGAATTGAACCCAAGACCTCCTGGATATAGGTCTTTGCCTCGAAATTCGCGGGAGCGGAAGCGCACGCAGGCGTACGGCGGTAGCCGCTTGACAGGATCGCACCGCTCGTGACGGCCCGCGACAAGCGGTGACCGCCCGCCCGTGCGCCTGCGTGCTCTCCCGCTTCTACTCCCGCTTTCGCAAAATTCGAGTTAGAGGTCTTACGCCCGTGCTGCTTAGCCACTGTTCCACGAGGACGGTCAAGTTTAACTGATGCTGTCCAGTATTTTCGAATTTTTATCCGTTATTTAATAATGTGTGTATGGTACAGATATGCAGTCTGCTCCGCGGCGGCATCGCGGAGCGCGGCGGCGTGCGCGTGGGCCACCGCATCATCGAGATCAACTCGCAGAGCGTCGTCGCCGTGCCGCACGAGCGCATCGTCAACCTGCTCGCCACGTCCGTCGGCGAGGTAAAACACTACCTTACCCGTATGTGGAAACGAAAAACTCTTAACACAGTTAAAAACAACCCGAAGAAGAAGGCTTTCGATTAATAAAAAACGCACTCAAATCGGTTCATTCATTCAGGAGCTACGGTGTTACAAACAGGTCAAAGTTTTGTACCCCTCTTTTTGCGTCGAAGTTGAAAACAACGAATAACACTAAAATGTTAATGTTGTTTTTGTCAATCCTTTTACGAAAGAATTAACAAAGTTAATTAATCGTACAACATGCATTTTTGAAAAATATTTGTTAATTTAGAATGGGAGTGTGGTGTAAATTATCAAAATCCCAATTCTCCTTATTCGCACTTATCACAGCCGGGTAAAGGTTAGTCCTAAGGTGTTTATACGTATAACCGATTGCTCTTCCAGATCCTGATGAAGACGATGCCGACGTCGATGTTCAGGCTGCTGACGGGGCAGGAGAACCCGGTGTTCATCTAAGCGCGCGCGCCGCCGCGCCTCAAGTGCCTGCTTACTCCCGCCGCCCCGCCGCCCGGCCGCGCCCGACCGCTACCCGGTACCCGCTACCACGGTACCCGGTACTCGCTACCCGGTACCCACTACCCGGCGGTACCTCGCGGCCCGGCGGCGGGTGCCCATACACGCGCGCCCCGTTCTCGTTCTCGCGGATCCATTCATTCACTCGCTCTTTTTTAAATCTATAATACAAAAATGTTTTCTTTTTTTAATCTTATTTTAAATCAACAAATGTTACTGGCTAGTCAGTTGTACTGAATGTCACATTTAAATTAAAAAAATATTTACAACGTCCTTTTAAATTTGGAATCTTGTTTCTTACTTTCGCGATTGTATTGGAGTCAGAAAAGATATTTGTGAATAAATAACGATGCTAACATAATGACTTGCTAATTTGGTCGACTTATTAAAGGACCCTTTTTACGTAGTAACGGAAAAATCTCAACTTTGGCATCTAATCTAACATCGTTAACGATTAAATTATTCTTGATACATTTTTATTCTGTCAATAAGAAAAAAATAATAAAGCATAGAAGTGGATTTCACGAAAGCGAGAATGGAGTTTAACGGTAGCTTAGCTGACAAAAATACTCAAGACAAACTAAGTTATGTGATGTCAAGTTTCAAAATGCTTAAAATGCTTACGTGGCTAAATAAGATAGGTCATAAGTTGTATCTCTCTATTGTCTGTTGGTTTGTCCTTGCTGCCCGAAGTCTTTTATCTCTGGAATAACTTAATAACGGTAGAAAGGACAAATCAACTTAATATTTTCATGACAATGTGTAAACGTAATCCATTTAACGATTGTACCTATGAATGAATAATATCAACCCACTCATATCTGCTTAGATAGTGATGTATATTGTCAGTCAATGCGTTTTAAAGTTTGAGTTTGAATTATAGTACAGATGGCGCCACTAGCCTATTGAGTTTTTAAAACTGATTTCAACAGCGCATCTTCAGATGTACTATTGGATGTTTACTCAATATGTTAGTGGCGCCATTGACAAGTTTGAACGATTTTTAACCATATTTTTTTTTAATTACGTGATCCGTATTTTATCTTCTTGCTTTTGTTTTGACAATGTTCTTACTTTTGTTGTACGGACAAAGATCAACTTACCCTAATCTGTCAAAAAGTCTCAAATGAAAAGGAACTTTAGATAATGTGAATAAAGCTGAAAATTGGTTTTAGAAATTTGACACATTAGGGTAGTCTGATGTGACGTCGACTGTACAATGTACATACAAACCAGCGGCCTAGTTATTTCTACTTCAAAACTTCCCACCCATTCAAGACAGCTTAGTTTTCATGATATTGGTTTCTTTAAGGTACTGTTAGGTAGTTAAAGTTATCTTTCATTTGTGTAGGATAACTTTAACTTTGGTCATAATTAATAATTTATTGATTATGACCAAAGTTAAAGTTCTTCCTTCACTTTAGCAAGGTTATTTGTCTTGGTAGCGGCTTTTTCCGTTGTATTAGGAATGCTCTGCAAGCAGTGGGACAAATTATAGCCTATACAAACATTGGCAGGTGGCAAGAAAATTAACTTGGAGTGACCTTGGCTATAGAAAGTACTGTGTGTTAACAACACAAAGTATAAGCGCTATTCGTTAACTAAAATACAGGCACGTGTAAAGATATAATTTGTTCATCAAATCATGAAATTACATAAATTAAAATGTCCATAATTTTCACTTTGCCACAATTTACTGAATTTATAACGCCCAAGATGGCGTCGGTTTATCATTGATTGTGTCAACTTAACGACGTTTTGACAACTTGTGTCATAGAAATTCTAAATTTAACTAGAAAATGACAGTAGCCTCGTAAAGAGGGGTGGGATACTCGCTAGAATAAAAGATGAACTGTTTATTCAGTCTCACTTTTAAAATGTCTTTTAACAACTTCTAAATATAATCGGGCCGCTGGATGACTTACAATTATTAGGTACTATCAAGCCATATTTTGATAATTGCCATTACTTTAACTTAATTAAGCTGTTTTTATACGATCTGTTGTTAAATGAAGAACAATACTTTAATATTTTAGTAATACATGCACTCACTCACACGTAACGGTATCGAATCATTCCAATATTTATTTTAATAACATGAAATACATAGCATATTTATTTAAAGTTTTAATTAACAGAACGCACTAATGTGTTCTAGGATTGTTTATATTCTATTAAGTTTAAATACATAGTTACATAATCTGTAAGGATAACTTTATATATTTTTTTCGAAACTAAAATTCCTTCAAAATTCATTTATTTTTTAAATTTGCACCATAGTTCAAACCATTTCATGCAATTCTGGCACTTATTCCGAAGCAACTTAATTGACTTTCACAGGCGCATAGCGAACAGTTACGCAAAACTGTCAAATTTCTCCAGTCTCATTTTGAATCATACTGTAGACAAAGTTCATATTGTATTGGGGACATTTGACAGTTCAGTTAAACATACGCTAATTATTTTATAATTGAAAATGACTTAAATCGTGAATTCGTCAAGTTGTCTCGGATGAGTGTCGGATCCCACGTGTATAGCTTAGATAGAATGTCCAAGGGTTCATATAATGATTGTGATCAGGCACGTAGCTGTTTCGTATCCGCGTTTTTGTCAAAATGCCTGATTCGCCATTTTGTAGACCGCGGATCTACGGTGATCAAAAAAAAAATGAATTGATTAGTCGATATAGGTACCTAATAAATAAAAGCATTATTTCGTGTAGCGTTTCAAAAGATATATCATATTTTGTAAATTTTATAGTGTCGCTATAGCATTATTATGTAACCTATATAATATTGTATGTATGTCCTGTGTTCTTAGCTAAGCTTAGCGCTCTGAGGACGAGTTTCTATATATTTATTTATGTATAAAAATATTTATTTATAATCACACGAATAGTCTACCCTCTCAAATTAATCCGCTTCATTGTATTAATACCTACTAATCTCATTGTTCAAAATCCATTTTAATTGGCGATTCTGTGTTACTTATTATTTGTGTTGCAACGGTTGGCGTCTTCTAGTTTTAGATAATATGTATCTACCTGCATTATTGAACTAAATTTAGTTATTTACCATTTCCAAACTTCGTACGTTAAAAAAAGGTTTGTTGTTTAAATATTATTGCAACTGTACCTACTAATAATTTAATCAAATCTAAAAATATATACCCGTGATATATAAATGTCACAGTGAAATACATTGTATGAGAAAAGATATTGTCATACAATCTTCTTTATATATTTATATAATATGAAAGAAAATGAGTTTATTGTTGTCGATAATAATTTTGTCAAGTAAACTAGGTTTGCTTATGATTTTTTAACTAACAAAACTGGGTTAAGTGTTTTTTTAACCTTTTTTTGTTACTATTAACGAAACGACGCCAACCTTTCCCCTCAATGTTCTCTATCCATTTATTAAATAAATTATAGGTATACAGTCTGATATGTAATTTTATATTGCTAGCTGTTGTGAATAAGATTTATTTACATTGAGAAACACGGATAATAAATAGCCTTTTATTGTGGAAGCTGGTATGTGGTAGGTACACTGTAACATGTGAAATAACTATTGTTGTTCTCATTTCTAAGAGTATTATTCTAGTCTGCATTAAAGTTAAGAATAAACTGAACAAACTGTTTTGTTGTTTGATTTGATCAACCATCTTACGTCCCTTTAGGCGCTGAGCACACGACGGCGCGGACAGGGGCGGTCAATTTGACCGCGAAAGATTGCGCAAAGGGAATCCTATACTTACACCAACGCACACGAAGGACAAAAAGACCGCGTCGCGGACGCCCGCGGACACTGAGGGCAGTCGCGGCATTGACGGGCAGGCGCCAGGCGCGGTCTTTATTACTTCGCGGTCAAAATGCCGCGCCGCGCCGTCGTGTCCTCATAGCTCCTTTATTACACTACTCGCAAAGTTGAACGAGGTTCGAACGAATACAATATTGTAAAGAGGCACTTCGGCTATCTTCAACGAACTTTACTTCGCCTCGGCGACTTCCGTTTTGTGTTTTGTTTTGTCGGTTTTTGCGGCCTGAGTCAAATGAGCTCCTCGCGAAATTAAACGAGTGTAGCGTGTCACTTCGGACTTTCTAGAGTACTTCGCCGAGCAACTTTGCGAGTAGTGTAGAGAAAAATACACGTACAATTTATGTGAAGCCGACTTTGCAACATCCTTGATTTTCTGGTCAAGCTACAACGGGTCAGATCGCCCTCTATAATAAAGGTATTTAAGGTACTATAGTACCATTGATAAAATGTTGTATCACTTGTACCATCAATTGTACTAGCCAATGGTACAACTGACCCATCGCCAGATCTCTTCATAGCTAGACCGATGTTACTCGGAGCAATCCAATGTATTTACTTACTATTTTGATGTGTCTTAAATACCTTTATTATAGAGGGCGATGATTAATTTGCTTGCGCGATGTAGGTTCTCCATACTAATTTAAAATCGTCCGTCTTGTTTGTGGCAAACGATTACTTTGGTGATCAATTTTATTTAGAGGTTGGAGACCTCAAACTTATATCGCAGACAAACTAGACGAAATAATGAGCTAGGTAGGTACAGATGGCAATCAAACAAAAAAATTGTGGTGAATTGTAAATCGTTGTCGGATCACAATTTATTGATAGATTTCAATCAAGTAATATAACGGTTGTGCGATTTTACGGTGACATATCTAGAGCCTAGAAGCATATGGGCGGATGTGCAGATCGGGCAAAATTTTTTTATTGGATATCAGAGAAAAGCGCTTCTTTCTCTTTCCATACCACTGGGAGCTGTATTTCTATCTCTTTTCTGGGCTGAGATAATTTCGTGCATAATGTCGGTTCTGACAGCTTTTCTAAAATCATTAGAACCTTAAGGTTTCATTTTTACTTCCATCTTTCTGCGTCTACATTGCTGTATCTTTCTTTTGGTGGATTGCAAGTTTGGCCCTTATGCTTAAAAAATTTATTCGCACAAAGGCTACGTAAAAAGAGTTACGCCTTTTTGGTCCAAACAGTGATTTAAAATATTCATCATAACTAAACTTCCGACATTATGCATCTAAGATTCCTTTAAATAACATTAAAACGGTTGCAGATATACGGCTTTATGCCTTTTGTTTTAGTAACTTTGTCAATGCATTGGTGGGCCAATGTGAAAATAAATCGTTATGGATGTGAACTACTTAAAATATGGCGCCAAAAAATTAGTGACATCGGGCATTATCCATTGGTCACGGCGTGTCCAATGACTGACACTAAATCAGTTTAAGTGTAATGATATACATTGTGATTGGTCTTTGCGCGATCCTATGTCTGGCCGCCTCTCCCTTTGCTCCTTGCACGCATTGTTTCTGTTTATTTACTTACATTTCGGTGTTTTTGTTTTACCTTCGGCACAGATTAATTATTAAATAGTTACCCTTCGGTCTGTTGGTGTTTTGTTAACTGATCAGTAGTGAGTGATTAAAAGTGGAGTTTTAGTTGTAATTTAATTATGGACGACAAAAGTGAAGTAAGGTAAAGTCACCAGTCATGGACAGTTTAAGGAAACATTTTTTGGTTTTTCTTTGTAGTTGGTTCATTTTTCAATACACATTCTTTTGGATTTGAAGGTAAATAAAATGTTCTTTTCTCAGTCATTATTCAATGTTCAGTTTCAGTTAAATGATCAGTAAAATAAAATATTATTAAAAAATAACACTCCTACTCAGGCATGGTCGAAGTAAATGATCCAATGCCGGACCTCCAATTATGGACATCAATAATAATTATCCATCCATGCCTCGGGGTTTTTTGGTGGCAATAATTCGAATTCTCTTTCATGTTCAGGTTCTGAAGTATGGGAGATAGGTTGATCACTCCATGATAGTTGCGGCAAATGTCTTAGGTAGTTGCACGTGTCTTCACTCTTGGTTCACAAAAATGGAGCTTTGTCACCCCTACGTTTGACACGCATGCCCCACCAAACCATCACAGATGCTGGGTAGTGACCTTTTTCTACCATCGGAATTATCCTAGTAGCTTTTTGGGAGTTGTGTACATGCCCTGTCATTTTTAACTATGATTTTTTTCTTCAACCGTAAAAAAATCTCATCTGAAAAAAGAATTCCTCCATGGTCACCGCGCGTGGCGTGTCTCTGCAACAACTTTCATTTGAGACGAAAGGGTGCAGTCAACAGATGACCTGTCCTTTTTTGATAAGCCCTAAGGTATTTTTTTATAATACGAGATAAATAATATTTCCATAGATAATAATATTTCCATAGATAATATTTCCATTTATATACGAAATATTTCCATAGATACAATAAGAAACGGATTTCGTAAAATCTAAATTTCCTCTAGGAATAATATTCCTAGAGGAAATTTTCATTTTCCCAACAATGATTTTCTGCTGACGGATTACTCAGACTCAAATACTCTTAAATAAATTGGGACAGAACTTATGGTAAGACTAGATAACGGCAGATCTTCAGACATATTCCGGGCCAAAGAGAAAAAGCCCTCTTTTACGAAATCCGTTTCTTATTGTATCTATGGAAATATTTCGTGAAGCTGCCTTAAAGTTAGGAGCAAGCGGCTCTCTTTTCATTGCTCTATTTTGCAATTCTTTACTCGATTTCTCTTACTTCTTCGATAGTCTTGGCCATTTGTTCTTGTGTGTACTCGATTTGGACCTATTAGGATGAAAATGTTTTTTTGTATTGGGAATGTGTGAGCCTATTATGTACACCTAGTCATGGACAGAATTTCTAATATGTCCATTATTGGATAGAGTAATAATTTACTGCTGATTTATATTAGAAACAGTAAAATATACTTGAGTAAGCAGACGTATGACGTATTAAAGAAAACAAAAACAATGAAATCCTCTTTATGGACACTCTGTCCATGATTCTGTGTACGTGCTTAAATAATATCCAGTAACGGACACCGGTAAAATTTAGGATTAGAATGCTAATGTAATTTCGGTTATAACATAAAAATAATGTATTACCACTATTCATAAATCATTAAATGTCGTGAAATCCAACGACGATACACCTGACACAAAATAAAACGTTAAGTGTAACTTATAGGGCGTCGCGATTCTTATAAGAAATTAAGATTCCCGACACTTAATAGGTAATACCGCGTAACTAACAACCGTAAAACACCGGCATGGAAATTACTATCAGCTGTCAAACAGTTGGTATGGGAGCTTAAATACTGGCATCACGGATTTATGTTATTACTAAATATAACCGCCGCCCGCGGTTTCACCCGCGTGATTCCCGTTCCCGTGGGATTTGATCAAAATCCTTTCTTGCGGATGCCTACGTCATAACATCTACCTGCATGCCAAATTTCAGGCCGATCCGTCCAGTAGTTTGGGCTGTGCGTTGATAGATCACTATGTCAGTCAGTCACCTTTGAGTTTTAATTTATTTACATTTGAAAAGAAAAACCAGATTGCTTAATTTTAATTGTTAATTATAAACTGTCCATGGCTGGTCCGCGTCCATCATAGGTGCCTTTACTTTAAGTACATTCAAAATACTTATATCTGATCTTTATAACCTTTATCTTGACGCTTACCTAATAATTATACATCGTTATCGCGCGGGCAGTTTCGGGGCGACGCGTGGATACTGATGAATAGGGTTGCCACGCATGGATCTTTTTTTTTAAATTATATTTGACCAATAAAAATATCGATTTTTAAATGGATATTATGCATTGAATCTATTTGTAATCCTAAATCGACCACTGACAACAATGTTACCTTACGATTTTTTTCGGTTTCGATAACTAAACCAATTTTATGAAAATGTTATTTTTATCCTAATTACTCATTTATAGCTGTATGATGTCAATTTCTGACTTACTGGACTGAATCAACCCTCAGAGAAAGTGTTGCTAACTTAAACAACGCTTCTACACTACTTTGTCCCAATTTTGAATACAATATCAAAATAGAAATAATATTCTATTCATCCTCATGAGGTATTTATCCTCATAAGGAATATACATAACATGAAAGGCTTTAATTCAAAGAATAAAAAAACATGCAAATATTCTAATACTCGTTATATACGTGTGACAGCCCTTCGGTCGTCTATGCGTCGCCCCCAAACTGCCCGCGCGATAACGATGTATACTAATAATCAACCGTGTTTATTATCGGTATGAATAAAATAAGTACAAAACTACATAAGTGTCTGTGTGTATAACTAAGTGTGGGTAAAAAGTCTAGTCAATTAAGAGATGTCCGACTTTTTGCCAAAAAAACCCAGTTAATAAATGAACACTATAAGTCGCATTTGCAGTTTCGTCTTGTAAAGTTTTAATAGATATTGATTTATTGTTTAGGCATTACGTTATATTTGGACATACACCTCACATTAAATCACATTTAATTACCTAAATTGAAGGCATAAAGCCGTATGGGCATATACTAATTAGTTGAACAAATACATTGAATAATTTTAGTGGCATAAAGGCGGATATCATCATTTTTTTAAAATAAGGTTATTTTTCACTGTTTAGAAACATTGTTTTTAAACTTTAATTATAAAGCTAGGAAAGTTACTTATTTAGCTAAATAAATGCAAAGAAATCATTTACGTATTGTTTGTACTTATTAAAATATTTGCCGATAAAATTGAATTTATATTTTACTCTCTCCTGTAAAGTTGGCAAAATCGACATCCGCCCTAATGCTTCTAAGCTCTAGATATATGTATGTATATTCAATTAGGTAAGTACTTAGTAAAAGTGATTTTACACAAACGTTAACACTCCACTTTAACATTACTTTCCGTCTGCCACCGTATCTAACCACTAATGATAGAGACCATTCATAAGAAACCGTTCACTTGTCATGTGACTACATTAAAAATTGTAAGTAATTGGGTTTCTAATAAAATTCATGAATTAAATTAGAATACAATGAATGAAATACCACAATGAAAGAAACGTAAACACCGATGATGATTAAGAGTTTACACGAGTTTTCTAAGTACTATAAAAATATAGTTTTTTTTTATACATAGTCTGTGTTATGTATGTTGTATATTACCTAAGTAAAAGCTGAGGATTGCGCAGAACGCGAATTTTGAGACGCGTGCATGCTATTGGCCAGGCGCGGGCGACGAGAAATTCGCGCGCTCAATAATTGGTCATCATGCGCAAGTGCACTTGCGCGTACTTTCCCCTACTCCGTCGATCGAGCGTCAAGAAGTTTGCCGGCATCTATACTACCAGTTATAAATAAAGAAGATACCTGTGGTATTGATTTTAGGTTTTAAAATAAAACGTACTTAGCAAGTAGTCTCGGCGGTTCTTTATGTAGGGTTATGTGAAGGAAGAACAAATTGTATTTCTCCGATTGTCCAACGGTTGCATATTATTATGGAACAGTGTTAGATCGGTGTTCGCATTAATAACAACGACGATAGTGCAAAATGCCGAAAGGTCTATTATTTTTGTCATTCCGCGGATTAGGTAGAAAATTAGAAATGTATAACATTCTGCGTAGTTTAGTCTTTGATTTTATTGAAATAGGGGGTTACACATCAGTGAAAATAATAATATATTTTTTTAGGGAAATATGTACCTAATAAGTACAGCGTTACTACGAATCTTAAATATTGTAAATGAACTCGTTATAAGGTTCCATTTAACCTCCTTCCGGCTTAACGGGGTATTTTGTAACACATTGTATTAATATCTACCTACTTACATTATAATTAATTAGTGAAATTTTGCCATTTGCAAAGCTGACGAAGATATTTTCAAGATAGATACCGCAGTTTTGAAAGACAGATCGATTAAACCGCTATAATAAAAATTAGCTACTAAGAATAATTGGTTATCAGTGAGCTTTTACGTCGTTTCAATATCCTAAATGATTAGGAGTAATTATTATGAAAGTAATTTGTGTGAAAATTGTAGTGTTGTTTCGTTTCTATGTATGAAATGTGTTGTTTATTAAGATGCAGATTGTTCGATTATCTTATCACGCATGCTGGGTTGTAGCGTTATACGTAAATGAGCAGAAATAACACAGATCGCCAGTAATTGGTTTTTCCTACGGTCTTTCCTAGATGAATCCATTTTGGAATTACATTAAACAACAATAAACTATTAAAATTTTTGTTTATCCAAGTATGTTGGCATGTCTGAATGTCTGTAATTGAAAAGTCTAAAATCATGACAAAATAATATTTTTAATAGAAATTACTATGAAATAATGATATTATGGCGCAGCTTCGGCTATCTACATACATTATTGAAATACTAGCTTTCCGCCCGCGGTTGCACCCGCGCTTAATTTCTTTTTTCAAATATCCCGCGCAAATGAGACCTTTCCCGTAGGAATTTTATAGCCTATGTCCTTATCCGGGTTATAAACTAATACGTGTGCCAAATTTCATTTAAATCCATTCAGCCGTCTAACCGTGATTGCGTTACAAACATTCAGACTTTCGCATTTATAATATACTAGCCTTTCGCCCGCGGTTTCACCCGCGCGTAATCTCTTTTTCAAATATCCCCCCTTCCCCCACACATTTCCGGGAACAAAAGTACCCTATGTTCACCGAGGATAGTATAGCTTTCCAACAGTGAAAGAATTATTCAAATCGGTTTAGTAGTTTCAAAATTGTTATTTCCGCGGGAATGAGACGTTTCCCGCAGGAATTTTATAGCCTATGTCCTAATCCGGGTCATAAACTATACGTGTGCCTAAGCCCAAATTTCATCAAAATCCGTTCAGCCGTTTAGGCGTGATTGAGGAACAAACAAACATCCAAACATCCAGACTTTCGCATTTATAATATTAGTAGGAAGTAGGATTATTGAAAAATGTAGGTAGGTACTGCAGTCAGCATAACAAACTGTAGATATTATTATTTCTCTTCATCCTGGAAAATTATATAGAAATGTACGAATTGTATTACTTATCTATAAAAAAAGTATACACCATGTTGTATTGTAGTCGAGTGAAATGCCGTTGATTGCAGAACGGACACTTACTTACATTTTATATCTCATAGTAATTATGGAATATCGTAATAGACAAAGATTTGCGGCCTCAGCGTAACTGTTTCAGATTTCGATTCTTGTGATGGATTGGCTAATCGCCACCAGGCGAAGTGCCCCTGGTCCCTGCAGTGTTCCTGGTAGTAGGCTAGGCAGGAGCGCGGGGTGGTTTAGTGGGTATTCTTGTAGCTTGATTTACACTCGCGTACGAGTCGCGAGACGAGGCACGAGACGAGGTACGAGGTGAGAGTGTAAACAGACGCTCGCGGCTCGCCTCGCGTCTCGCCTCGCAGCGCTCGCGTCCGGAGCGGTTTTTGGGCACGAGTCAAAGGACCTCGAACAAACGCGAAGCATTACCACGAGAATGTGAACACTTACCATCGATCACGCGAGGCGAGCTGTGAATACGAGACGAGGCACGAGACGAGGTACGAGGCGAGAGTGTAAATCTAGTATGTGAGTCCCACACACGGCTCGTCTTCCCCAGGCGAGTTATGGTGAGTAAATGCAGTCCCCTCCACAAAAAAAGGCAAAAACAGGCTCGCCCCTTCCGGGTATGGTAGTAATAAAAAATTTAACAGGATTATTCCTGTCGGCCTCCACTGCCACCACTGTCAAAATAATGTGTTTCTGAATGCTTAAAGTGCTACGATAAAAAATATTCACGCGTAACTAAGGTAGGAACTAACATAATCAATATACCTACCTAAAAGCAGTATGATGACGTGAAATAACTTCTTAAACTGAGGCTGTAATTGTGTTTTTGAACAAAATTGTAACTGACAACACCATTGTTCAAACTATTTGTAGCTATGGTGATAATTAGTGGGCGTACCTACCTACTAGTTGAATAGAGGCTGCAGGATTGAACGACATGCGACCTTTGCCCTTCTGAAAAAGGTGGGCGGTAGACGAAGTATCGTTCACAAGATATTCAATACTTGTTTAGGTACATACTTATATTAAAATAAACTAGAATACCTACTTCTTTTATTAGCGATTTTTCGATTTTCAACGTCACTTATCCAACACTGGCCTTTAGTGAAACTAAGCATTGCTGCTTGAATGGTTGCCACTTCGTTTTTGGTTCTTCTCCAAGCCCTGCCCAAGAACTTGTACTCTTCACGAAAGATCGTGAAGAGTAAAAGTTCTTGGGAGTATGTCCTAGGTTTCTCTGGTACCTACTATCTACTCACATCACTACATAGTATAAAGGCCTGTATTCACTTTGATTAGTGCGAGTGCGAGTGATTAGTGCAAGTGATTAGTGATTAGTAGAAAATAAGTGTGGACAGCGACTGATTAGTGCGAGTGATTAGTTGGCTGCGTAGTGAAGTGTTTAGAAGCGTGTTCTATTTTTCTGCGAGTGGACTGCGAGTAGCCACGTCCCGCGCGCCCGCCCATCCCCCTCTCTCGCGGCGTGCCTGCCACACACACACACACCCTCAACTACTAATCACTCGCACTCGCCAACAATTGGACACTACTTGCACTACGCACCTGCACTAATCACCCTCAGCTACTAATCACTCGCACTCGCACTAATCAAAGTGAATACAGGCCTTAAAGCAAAGTCGCTTCCCGCTGGCTGTCCCTAATCCCTATGTTTGCTTAGATCAACGCGTCTTGATGCGGTTTTTTTTCAATAGATAGAGTGATTCAAGAGGAAGGTTTAATGTAGGTATAATACATGCATAATATAGTAGAGAAACACCATTGCATCCGTGCGAAGCTGGGGCGGGTCGCTAGTTGGTACGAAAAAAACCGTTCTATACCTATCACGCAGCCCTTGCATATCAAAGGGTATCATAAATAAATCTGGAAAAAAAAATTGCACAACCCAGGAAATGAAATCATGAAATTCAAATGGCTTTTATAATAAAATTTAGCTTTATATATTAATAGATATAGAAAAATATTTATTATTTTCATTACTTCGTTTTAATCTACTTTAAGGAAATGATATCAATAACCTTTTTGACTTCTATAAAGGCATTGAACTATTGCGACAATTCAATTGAAGATCAAATTTTATCAGCATTGATAGTCATGATTCATAAATAACATTTAAAACTAATAAACAGGTTGCAGATTAAAACTTAACAAAGAGTACCTAGATAACAGTTTTTTTTATCAATATAAGGACAGAACAGTACTCGTCAATCTATGTTAATAGAAACTACTTTAATATCCTTACTATGACAGGTATTTTACAATCTCTCAGAAGTCCCGAAATCGTCGTTTTGCCATTATTGAATAAAGATTAACTTTATTGTTAATTATTGTGAAATTTTAAATTCATTTTTTAATGTCAAATTACGAATGATACCTGTGACACCTCAAAATGCCGCAACTGATTAGATAATATTGCATTTTATGGTAGCTAGTTGATAAGGAATTATAAATATACAAACAAAAACCACATCCACATACTCTAAAATACCCTAAGATCCATTTAGTCGCTGTAATGAATAATGTTAAGAATTTATTCTTTAATGTAGTAGGTAAGCCATCATTTTAATAATGGTAAACTTGTATTTTCAATTAAATACTGGTTTGAAAAATTCTTTCAAACCAGTATTTAATTGGGTGACATAGGGTACATTTGATCCCGGAAAAGTGGGGGAGGGGGGATAATTGACAAAAAGTATTACGCGGGGGTGAAACCGCGGAGGCGGCCGCTAGCCTACAATAAACCTAAATAAAAAAAATGGAAATAAGCCATTTGTAATAATTACGAACCATTAAATTGTTTTTTTTTCAATCAATATTGTCCTAAAGAACATATTGAGTTCAATAATGGAAATAATATTTTTTTTTAAGTTTATCCTCTTACTTAAATGAATTAGGAAATGCCTTTTATTGTATTAGCTAATATGAGTTCATTTTTATAAAAAAAAAGGTACCTATTTAGTCTAAAACAGTTATTTATTTGTAAATAAAACTAAGCCTTAAAATACTGACTGAGATATACGATTATTCTCAGAAACAAGCGGGTAGAAAATAGATTTTAAATTTTTCCTTGTAGCCCCAGACAATTTGTTGACCTTGAAGGTCTAACTTCAGTTTGTACATCTACAAAAGCATACCTTGCAACGATATAATATTTTATATCACTGTCACCTTGAAATGAAATGACTACATCATTTAAATGAACTGTCACAGGTAAACTATAAGGCTAGTTTTTGTCCAAATAAAATATTGGTTAGCTTTTGTATATTATGTATTTCGAAATTGCTCACAAAGCCAAATTAAATTTACATAAATACAATTTAATGATAACTTTTATACAAGACGTAAATAGTACACAAAAGATTCATAGTGAAATCATGTTGATGTAGCTTAATCAGTGAAAAACAAAAACGCTAATATGCTTTCACATTCTATTTAAAAAAATTAAATTACATTCAGAATCACTAGAGATCAGAAAACTGATAATAATTAAGCAATATTCTGCACTCAAAGGTGTTGTTGACAAAACGCTTACAAAGACATTTAACTTTGTGACAGTACACGCTATCCTTTGTATAAAATTAACCAAATTTGTAACCATGAAATATATACATTTAAGTCTCCAGATATTTAATATATTTGCTATTTTAATGATAGTAAAAAAATATGCATACCTAATATTGTAACGAAGCTACATGTGAATGGGTAAACAATTATCTGTCGGACCTTCGAAGCAACCGCTCCGGGCAGGGGCGAGGCTACGGAGAATGTAGGGAGGCCTGAGCGAGCGTGGGCGGCCGCAGCACCGACCGGCATGCCGCGGGGGGCACCCACTAATAATAAAAATTTATCCACAATTGTCTCTTCACAAGTTACTCGGTCTAAGGTGTGTAACATAACTTGCACTCTTAAAATCATGATATATCTGTTAGTTTCGGTTCGCACCTCGAGTCGCGCGCGTGGGGAGAGGCACTGATGGGTGTGTGCGGGCACGGGCGCTCAGTTGTCCATCGCGTATCTCCGTGTCCACTCCTTTGCGTTTCTAATAGCTTCGCCTTCGTTCACCTTCCAGAGCTCAGCCACGTCGTTTGCCAGCGGGTCGTCGGGGTTCGGCGCCGACAGCAGCGCCTGAATGGACAGCAGCACCGTGCGGATCTGCAGTGCAGGGCTCCATTTGTCCTTCAATATGTCCAAGCATATACGACCGAGCCGATCTATGTTCGGATGGTATATTTTCGTTATAAACCTAACCTTAGGCGCTGACATGGGATAGTCTTCTGGCAGAAATAATTCTAATTTAAATAGTCCTCCCTCGAAGGGCGAGTCTTCTGGGCCGGTGACAATAACGTGGAAGTAACGTGCATTAGTCTCACTGGGCACCGCGCTAATTCCCGGCACAGGCTCCTGCATCAGTCGCTGTGTCTCTTTGATTATTCTACGTGGTAGGGCTGCCATTTTAAATATGCGGTCTAGCGCAATTTGTCAAATGAGAGCAAGTAATCATATAACTGTAAAAAATATCTAATTGTCTTATCACTGCACGTGTTTACGACGATTATTTAGGCACGTCTTCTTAATTAAAATAACATTTTAGCCATGATAATGCTAAAAATGCGACTACAAAAGCGAAGGTACTTCAATTTTTAAACCATAGATTAAATAGACTTCAAATTCATAGAGAACACGTGCAATATAGAATCTAATGCGTTCTTGTGTTTGTAAATATTATCCGGCAATAACCGGTTTTTCAAGTATTATTATTTTATTTTGGTCCTTTTTGATGGTCTTCTATTGCAATAAAATAACGTGTGTAAGTGTAACGCAAATGTTGAGTGGTTTTAAAATATTGCACATTCATTAAATAAAACAACTTTAAACGGATAAACCCGCAATATTACTATTTCTACATTTACTTACATATGTATTTTAATTGTTCAATTAGATTTTATGTTCAAACAATTCTGGTAATTATGTTCATTTAAATTATTACATATAGAAAACATAAATAATAATTGACTTTTGTTCGAAAAATTAATAATGCTTGTCGTTGCGACACTTAAGTTTCGTACAATTGTCTATGAAATTCAATATCCGGATTTTCCTAAATGTCTTTGCTTTAAAAAAATATGTTGTGTCTGTGATACTTTTGGCGCAAAATTTTGACATGTGACACTTAAACGACGCGGGAAAATCAAACAAAATAATCAAACGAAATACAAACATCAAAAATAACTTATGTTTAAAATAATTGTTCCAGTTCTCTAAATCTGAAATTTTACGACTACGCATGGAAATAATATTGTCTATGTAACCGGAATGATATCTTAAAAAAATTGCATTTTAAAAAATGAACACTATCCCAACGCATTAAAGTTTATATTTGCTTGCGCCTGACGCGAGGCAAATCCGAGACGAGAAAGATATCAAGAAGGAAGTAGCTTGTCTCGTTCTTTCACATTGCCAGCACGCAATGACAGTTCATTCATAGTTAGAGTGACCATGAATACTAGGTCTATGGCAAGGACGGTCTCGATTCTCTTTCTTTCATATTGTCATTATAAGAAATGTTTTTGGGCAACAATTTTGCCTGACCAAAAACTTAATTTAACGCTTGTATTTTAATGTTATTTTTACAATGTATTAATGTACAATTGTATATTTACTTATTTTTCGTTCAATGTATTCTTAAATTGAAAAAGCGTATATGTTATAAATTGTCTTTTTTTTATTTCTTTAGGTAGTTACCCCGTAAAGCATTATGTGATGAATAAGACCAGGAGCCTTTCTATCACATTTTTTGCACTGTCTACATCATTTTATAACATCGTCTTAAACAACACAGCTCTCTATAAACTTATATCAACGGTTGAATTATGAAGTTTTGCTGCCGACACAACCGACTGTTGAAATATTTTAACATGAATTAAAAATGCTATTATTAGGCAGATCCGCAGATTGCATGTTTGAATTTGTCTTACTTAACCGAAACTTATTGTCACCCTATTGGAAAGGGACAAGCTGCTCTGTCTGACTGTTTCGCTCGGCTCGTTTTTTAGCCACGAGAGCACAGTCTAGTTAGTTATATTACGTTTATGCGACTACGTGACTCTCTAATTATATTATTATGATCCAGATGTTTTTTTATAACAGATACATACATATAAATTATTACATAGTTACGCTTGCGTCTTGCTACAATATTATTTTATTATGTTATTTAGTTAGGGTGGTAGCGCAAATCGCAATGCGTAATTGCGATTGGCGTATTGCGATTGGCATTGGTAAGGCAGAAAGATGACGTAAGAAGTTTATTTCCGTTGATAAGATAAGATAAGTAATTTGTTTGCAATAAAAATGATTGCAGATGTCATAAAATTAAGAGCCACAATTTGTTTTGTTATTTAAAAAGTAGGCATACAAACTCTGCAAGTTCCATTTACGTAGATATTCGTTACATTAATAACAATATGATAAGTGGTTTGCATGCCTCTAAAGTGCATGCAGACTTTGAGTTCAAATCTGGGATTTTATATTTGTAATTGGGTTTAGTGTTCGGACATACTCCGTTACAGTCTAGGAAGTCGTCAGTGTAAAACAGCTGTGCCTGTTGTGCCAGACTGCTGTCTCATCGTTTGACGACCACCGTTTGACTTTTTAGTCTAATGAGGTAACGGGTTCGATTTCCGCACGGCACGTTTTCTGGCACCATGATAGCATTATGCTAATGCTTAGTTTGGGGCTAGATGGCGCTGTTTAAAAAGTCCCAAGATATTTATCTTTCTATACTCTAATTATTTAATATACTTAATAATTATTATATTAAAAAGGAAAGATTTGATTGTTTGTTTGTATTGAATAGGCTTCGAAACTACTGAACCGATCTGAATAATTCTTTCATTGTTGGAAAGCTACCTGTCCCCGGGTGACATAGGGTACTTTTGATGGGTCCGGCCGTTATGCCTCCATTCCGGTTTGCCCCCGGCCGGTATGCCCCCACAATTTTAAGTAAATTTGTTCCAGTTTGCCGTTAAACCGTGGGGGCACACCGGCCGGGGGCAAACCGGAATGGGGGCATAACGGCCGGACCCCTTTTGATCCCGCGGAGAGGTGGGGGAAGGGGGATAATTGACAAAGAAATTACGTGTGGGTGAATTATTTATATTTGTTGTAGGTACTTTCGTCTTTACTGATTTAGATAAGCGAAGTCCTTTACTACTTGTATAAGGTTCAGACCAATGTCATAACGCCTCGATGGTCTAGTGGTTTAAGTACCGGGCCGAGATCTCGGGGTCCTGGGTTCAATTCCCGGGTCGAGCTAACTTTGTGTCAGTTTTTACGGATACAGCTCGGGTTTGTGATCCCCAATCCGCATTTGGCAAGCGTGGTGATTAAGCCAATACCCATCATTGTAGCGATAACTTGATTTCAAGGATGGAGGCCTTTGCCCTGCAGTGGGACATTAATAGGCTGATACCAATGTCATAAGACAAGTGGTATTGCCCGATATTTTTATCTTAGTATTTAAAGTTTAATTTCATTTTACTTACTTACAAATGTAGTTAAACATGAAAGCCTCAATCACTAACTACTCCATTCCGTGGTGTTGACCCGGGACGACAATCGAGGGTTAAATATCAATCTGGAGAGGGTCGGAGTTGGTCGGTAGACTGATTGTTCAATACGTCGCTGTCAAACGCAGCATCCACAGAAAATCGTCGCCGTACCGCTATCCAGGGTTGCCGCGAGTAGGTATGTAGTATTATTTATTATTTTTATTACAGCGGTATAATTTCACAAAGGACGCTCAACTAGGATGCATCGGGGGAATCTAACCTGCGCCCTCTGGAATAATTGCTAATTTCTCAACCATGACACCAATTGGTCGTTAATGTGCTGCAACATTAGGTTCTGTAGGCTCCTCAGACACTTGAAACTTTGATTTGATTAGTACATGCTTTGGCTCTACACTGGCAATATGGACCCACCCACTTCATATTGCCAGTGCAGAGCCAAAGCAGTTATGGCGTCAGATTTGATCTGTGTTGTTATTGGTTGTATTACACAGAACGTGTTTTAGGTATTTTGTAAGAGGATAATTCGTTAAATATAGTGCCGCACAGGCGACACGATCCCTGCGCAGACCAAGATATTTATTGTATTCAACTTACATACAATGGTGTGCCGTGTTTTTTTCTTTTTTGGTTTTGCACGGTTTAATTAAAAGGTTGGGAAACGTAATATAGGAAAAATATAAGTATCCACGTCTGCGCAGCACCTTTTTAAACAAATGAGTAGCGCCTTACTCATTTAAATGTACGGTTCTCGAGAAAATGGTGTAGGTTTAAGTGTTGCAGTACTTGCAGTCAAAACCCTTAACCAGTCAATATCCTTATTGACCAGTAAAATCAGTCAATAAGGTTATTGACTGAGGGTGTCGGTCAATATCCTTATTGACTGATTTTCATAGATAAAATCAGTCAATATGATTAGAACTGCGACCACAAAACGCACGAGCCGAGCGAGCGAAGCAAGCGTGCCGCGGCAGCGGCCGCGGCGAGTTCTAGAACCGAATTCACTACTTTTGACTGCAAAAATCTGTCAAAAGCACCTTTGCCTGATTTTTGCAGTCAAAAGTAGTGAATTCAGCTCTACATTTTATCTATGAAAATTAGTCAATAAGGATAATGACCGACAACCTCAGTAAATAACCTAATTGACTGATTTTACCGGTCAAAAAGGATATTGACTGGTTAAGGGTTTTGACTGTAACATATGCATCTGATTTAGTTGTTATTTCCGTTCAAACGAGTCCCTTGGCAGCCCTACAGCAAACGAGCTCGATCGGGCACCGTTTATTCCACCTCGCGGCCCCGGGCCATTCCCTGATTGTCTGTTCTTTGACTGATTAAGCTGTGTGATGTTCGCTATTGTGGGGACGAATGTTCGAACTCCAATCTAACAAGAATCGGCTTTATTTTAGACGTAAAACATTTCTAAGAATATAAGTCACTTGGACTACCAAGAGGAAAAATAATATGTCTGTTTTTTTTGAAAAGGCTCCAAAGCTACTGAACCGATATAGAAAATTCTTTCGCTGTTGGAAAGCTACACTATCCCCGGGTAACACAGGATACTTTTGATCCCGGAAATGTGGGGGAAGGCGGGGGAGTTGATATTTGAGAAAAGAAATAACGTGCGGGTAAAACCACGGAGGCGACCGCTAGTTTCTTTACGCGTTTTACGCGTGAATAGCGAGTGAGTTATTGTAGATTGAATATTTAATAAGGTAAACCTTTTCATAATTATAGCTAACTAACATCACTATTAACCATAGCTATTAACCCAAAACCGGTAGCGTTTGAAAGTTTAATAACATTTTCGTCCAAAGCGATGGAGCATAGGAACTCTATGGCCATCAATGGCTGACATCCTCACAATATGGCGCGATTGCCTATTAACTGCGAAACCGTGTGGCGTGTTATTGACAATCACTTCGCAAAACAAGGTGTATACTCCGCTTTGGGTGCTGTTTTGTGTTAATTAACCTGTCGGCTATGAGATATATGGGTGATTCCACAAAAGTTGGGTAAAATTCGTCCAAATATTGCCATACGTGTTTTTAGATACTAAATCAAAAACTTTTTAGTAAATACAGTGCATATGATAATATACTTTTAGTATCTAAAGGGGCCAGTCACTTTACTAGGTATTTAAAGAGAAATTTGTGTTTTTCTAAAATCTCTGTTCTAGGGACTGACGGGTTGTGCTAGGGACTGATGACATACATTTATTATGCAATAAAACCACATGTTTGTCTTATGTAATTAGTATTTATTTGGTAAATCTCACTCTTATCTTAATTATACATATATTTATTCCAAAATTCAATCAAATCAAACACATTTTCTTTGCTCTTTTTCCTTTTTTTGAAGTATTTTAATATTCCTTTCTCCTTGAACTCTGCAAGCAAAACTGGATTTTTTTATATTTTTCTAAACTTTTTTTTGCCTGTTCCTTCTTTTATTTGCTTTTTCTTCTTTAGACAACGGTATTTTTCTTCGGGGCGGCATATTCTACAACAAACAAAAGTTTCTGAATCACGAATCTATGTGAAAGAGCCAGGGCCTGATGGTCTAGGGACTGACGAATCAGAGCAAAATCACTCGTAATTTACGTTTAAAAAGAAATACCGAGACTTGTAGATAACAACAACATCAGAACAAACAAATCACATGTACACACAAACAAGAGAGAATAATAACTAATTAACTTTACATAAAATAACTCACCTAGGGCCTGAGAGATTGACTGGAACAACGCGTGTTTCCTCAGCTTTGACGCCGATTGCACTTATGTCAAAATGGTCGACGTTAAACGGCCCCCGCTTATGGCTTACTTCACGTTGTCACTTTTGAACGCGATCATTTTAAAACGGCAGCTTATTTCGATTGCCTTGTATTTTTAAATTTACTGAGTGGCTAGGGCCTGACTAAAATTATTGATGACACTACTTTTCTTACAAAATATATGTATAAAGTATTTAATTTTGATTACTTAATAGATTCAATGAACAAGGTAATGTATTTTTTATTTTAATTAAGTTAAATAAAGTTCAAATATCATCAAGGCTTAGTTAAATTAGTCAAGCGAAAACATTATTTTGGAAATGTGACATGGCTAGGGACTGATATTGAGGATAGACAATGATATTTTTTTCATAAAAAGAAATACATGATTGTAGCAAAAGTGAGTGACATAGTAAAGAATTGATTATTTCATATGGCAGACATTTTTATTACTGGTTATTTAATAAAAATTGTATAAAATAACACTGGAACACAAAGTTACCCAACTTTTATGGAACTACCCGTATGCGTTATTATGCTACATATTGTATCCATGTGTGTGTATCTACGACTATATAAACCTATTTACTCTTTGAAATAGAGCAGAGTATTATCTGAACTTGTGATGGTTTTATTTACGTAGTATCCCGTCCTTATATGGCGACCCTGCCATCGCGATGCAACGCGGTACGAATCAGTCGGTGTAAAATTTCGGTGCCATAAACGGACAGTTTCATTAGTCACAATGGCAGAATTAAAGTGCACAGTACTAATTGAGACATTAAGACTTAAAGTTGTGTCCGGAAAACTTAACCATGGGCAAGGAGCAATCTAAGCACGACGAGCAGGTGGTAATAGCCCAGACAGCTTCAGGGGGCAACAACGATGCCACAACTTCCCATCGAGAAGTGGTGTTTCACCTCAGCACATTAAACATCATATTGGCAGCGATTTTCACTCTAATTCTAATCGCTATGCTGTATGGCCTTTACCGCATTTATAAACGATGCCATACAAAAATGATGAGAAATGAGATTTCAAGACATCACGCCACTTTCCACCGACGTTCGTTCGGATTTGGAAGAGGACCAGACAGGAGCAAGGATTTACCTTCAGGAGCCGTGTGAATAAATCAAGAACAAGTAGAAACCGGGAGCCGTCAACGGAAAAGGCGAGAAAAAGGACAACTTGTTGTGTACTTTTACTATATAAAAAAAAATGTACTTATGCCTATGTTACATTTTTTTTTTCCTCGCCCTGGGAGGTGAGATGTATGCGTTATTATGCTACATATTGTATCCATGTGTGTGTATCTACGACTATATAAACCTATTTACTCTTTGAAATAGAGCAGAGTATTATCTGAACTTGTGATGGTTTTATTTACGTAGTATCCCGTCCTTATAGCTATTTTAGAGATGACATAATAACAACAGTAATAATTATGAAATAATACAATGTTTACTTTTTGGTGAGATTTCGCAACTTTTATATGACATTTTATTTAATTTGTTTAAAGAGGTTGAAGCTCTTTTTTTTTCACTGCTTTTTTTTTCGCGGGGACGGGGGCGTTACACACTTTAACCCCGTCCTGAGGGAAGGACGGGGCCGTGTGTGGGACTCCCGATGCCCTAAAAAGGGCATTGTTCCTGGGCCGAAGATGGAAGTGGCCCAGGGGTTTACCCACTAAACCCCGCGCTACTCCCTCATCGCCTTAACCAGGGGGATACATTCTTAAGTTAGGCTAACTAGTCGAAGCAAGCAATGTGTACCTCTTAGGGGCTAAGCTAGTTAGTGGGTTTACTACCAGTTTCCCGACCCTTACGGAGATAATTGTATGTTCTGTGGTTTATTCAATTCTTATTCTTTTATTAACGTTTGTTTTCGTGAAAACGTCAAGGATTTACATGTTACAGACTTTTTAATGTAAAAAGTAATAAAGAACTTATCACAGGTTTACATTTTAATAAACTATGTCAAGAGCGAGGCAGGTGCTACAGAGATTTATTAAATTCCGTTTTGGCGTTCGTCTTGTCTTCGCTCCGCAATATTAAAAAAGAGATTGACTTGCCTTAGTCACCTTCTATATAACTTTTATGTAAATATGAAGTTTTACAGCGGGCAATAAGTTTAATGTTATTTAGGTATTTTTTTAAGCGAAGAATAATAAATTTAATCAATATAATCATCAGGGTGCAGCTCGCCCTTCGTGACGAGTTACACACTTAGGCTAGGCATATTCAAGCACAAAAAAGTGTGTCATATATACGAAAATAAGAATTAGGACTTTTTGTTGTAATATAACTACCCAACGAGATCAAAACATGGGTTGTAAATTTTTAGCAAGTTATTAATTTAGCAATAATGAAAACTATGTTCCCGTAGATCAAAGTCTTATTGCCGGGTTCGTGCTTCATGAGAGGACAAGTTTCCTGCATGTTCATGTAAAGACACTTTGGTAAATAGATGTGCGGGGTATGAAACTACAATTTCTGCGGTATCGTGTCAACTTACTTTCCAATGGCAAATGGCAAGATATCGCAAGAAGTAAATAAACCAATCTGGTACGAACAATGAAAACTTTATTCCCTACTCCCTACGATCAAACTCTAATATGAAAGGTGGACAAGAAGTCCGGTGCTCTGACGACGACGTGTTCGAAGTCCATGAACGACAGGCGGCCGTCTCCGTCCACGTCGGCCTCGTCCAGCACGCTCGCCACGATCTCGTCCCGCTCCTGAGGGTGCAACTCGCCCTTCGTAAGGAGGCGCGTCGCTTCGAGGAGATCCTCTCGGCCTATGTACATGTCGTCGTCGAGGTCGTATATGCGGAAAGCGTACCTGCAAACAGACGTACGGATATAATTATTTATAGGATGGGATTTAAGAGGAAGAAAAATGGGATTAGCATTATAATAGCAAAAATTCGTAGTTGGCTGAATTAAAATACCTACGTTCTTAGATCAGAAATTTATTCATCGGTCATTTTATGGGATACAGAACAAATAAATATTATGATTTTACCGAACTACTTAGTATAGGTGCCTCAAGAAAAATCATTTAAGTACTGCTTAAAAAGTTAAAAGTTTTAATGCACTGGTATTGTCGATGTCTAATACTGCTTCGGTAGCAATCATGTTCAACTGAAGGAACTCGAAATGCCCAAATTGGAGAAGGCCAATAAACTTAGATCCAATCGACACTATTTTGGTTAATATCTACATTACACATGTCAATGTAGTGTACATTTATAGATTTTAATCCGTTACAGGTATAAAGACTGGTAACGACTTTTTTGTAATTACAACAAGAAGGTATTGAACCAATAGGGATAGAAAACAGTACCTACGGCCTTGATATGTCAAATTTATTATTTACGTGTTATTCTGATACTGCTTTAAATATTATTTGTTATTTTCCCCAAACGCTGGACGAACGCTTAGTGGCAATAGGATATCGAATACTGATTTTAAAATAAATTGAAGAATTGTAGTTTGGAACAACAATTTCTACACGTTGAATCGATAAACCTACCTACCTACTTACGAAATTAGAGTAATTCATAAAGGGACAGTGGCGTACTGTGGGTGTCAGCCGCCCGGGGCGGAAAACAATTCTTCCGCCCTTTTTTTTTGCTCCTCCATTTGGCAAACATACACGCAGCGGGGGGGGGGAAGACAATTCTGCCGCCCTTTTGTGAAATTTTGCCGCCCCCGAAAAAGTGCGCCCGGGGCGGACCGCCCCCCCCCCGCTCCCCCATCGCTACGCTACTGTAAATAGATAATTACGTTACCTACGTTTGTTCTAAAATGAATTTTGTTTGATCACTGAGTACCTACATTTTTCTTTGAATAACCATAATTTAATTCACAATCAAGAGATAAATGGGCAAAGATATTTAATGTGTTACATTTAAATGTCTAACTAAGTTAAAAACTTGCTACAAAATGGAGTTAAAAGTATTTTTACTGAACTCTATTTTGACAATTAAATATTCACGAGAATCTTATACGAGGCTTCATTATTTTATAAGGGAAATTTTAATTAAAAAGAGTTTATGAAACTTTCACGAACGACTCTTAGAACGTCTTTGCCAAGTTTTTCAATTAACTGTCAATAATTTCAGGGCTCGGAGTTAGCTGAGTGGCTTAAACTGACATAACATTGCTGTATTTCCTCGATCGCTTCTAATTTGTTGAACTTTTATTGCACAAGTTGACGTGGCGTCTATCTTTAACTTTCTCTTATTTTAATTAAGTACTAACTGTGCTGGCTGACAGACACTAAACCAGTTAAAGACAGAAGAGGCCGCTTCCCATCGGGTGATGGTAAGCGGCCTCTTCTGTCTTTATTCTTTAGCGTTCACAAGCAATAGGCACCTCTGATCTTCGAACGTTTATTTTAAGTGTATTGTGGATGAGACTTGCAATACTAAGACTACAGGTATTTTAAAGCGGGTGATATTCTGAAGCTTATGCAGTTCTTTTACAGAATCCCTAGTGTGTGTGAGTAAGGCAGGGGTTAAGTACAAAATATCTTAAACAAAGTACCTACATAATATACATAAATAGCCAGAGGCTGGAAGGTGAGCACGTCTAGTGCTTCAGTAATTCATTCTCCAATGCAAGATCCTCTTGCTAATACTATGTTACCGGCCAAACCCGATTTCAGGACAAACTAGTTTGGCCTAGGCTAAACTAATTTAAGTCAACATAGAATATATTATTATAGTGAAAACAAAAAAGGTTTTAGTGT
This sequence comes from Mecyna flavalis, assembly GCA_949319885.1. NCBI lineage: Eukaryota > Metazoa > Arthropoda > Insecta > Lepidoptera > Crambidae > Mecyna > Mecyna flavalis. The sequence goes on from OX439426.1 coordinate 19,754,196, forward strand.
TTAAAAAAAAAACCACGATCTCCGCTTCGCTTCGCTTCTAACCTATATCCATCCGAGTCGATTTCCCCCCTAGTAAGAACTAGTTTAGACTAGGCCAAACTAGTTTGTCCTGAAAACGCGTTTGGCCGGTAACACATATACAATTTTAGACAGTCAATCTGTATATAATAATATATATATACCATTTATTTCAGGCAACACAATTACAATAATTACTGGCCCATATTATAAATACCTTACAGACTAACATACATACATATAGAAAAATATAAAAAAAGAAAAAAAATAATTATTTAACAGCCTTGAGGCGTGTGGTGTCAGTTGGTAGCCGTCCACGAAATCTTCGATAAACGACACCCTGCGGCCAGAAGTCCTCCTTCATGAAGGTGTCCAAATGATGGGTCGGCACTCTCACCACAAAGGAACTGAAGTTGACTTTATGGCGAGGTTCCAAGCGCTCGACCCTCAGGGAGAATTTGGACTTCCGTCGGACATAGTCTACGACATCTTCCACCTTTGTAGACCAGTGCAGTCTGGAGACGTACAGCTGCATAGGTGATCTAGCCGTGGTTACTACTAATACTTACCATGCTTTTATATCTCTAGGCGCAGCTTCGCTGAAGACAGACATCATGTCTAGAAAGTCTTCAAAGGTAAGGTTTCCTGAGCCGTCGTGAGAAAACACCTGGCATATGCGGCGTTTGAACGGGTTCTCCTGGAAAATATTTACAACATTAGTAAAAAACCTTTTAAATACTAAATGGTGGACTGTGCTGTAGAAATTTATAAGCATGGGCCATGTTTAAGCCCATAGATGATACCATTAGAAAATGGAACAACTTCGTAGTCTAGTGGTTTAGGATCTCGGGGTCCTGGGTTCAATTCTCGTGTCGAGCAATATTTTTCAGACACAGCTCGGGTCAGCGAATACCTACTTGATTTTAATAATGGAGGCTTTTGTCTTGCAGTGGGACGTTAACAAGCTGATACGTTCACCAGAACATGTTTATAAACGAAGTATGTAAGATGCTAGAAGACAAGGAAACCTTAAGTTCAGGTAACTTCTCTATTTCCTCCACAGGAACTGCTATAGTGTGGGCTTGGCTCTCCGTCATCCGCTTCGGCACCAAGTCTGGGTTCACATCCCGGAACCGTTTGAATACTCTGTAAATTAACAAACGTTGTTAAGAAAGGTGAAAGTATTTTTTATGCTCTTTCTGCTGGTGGCAGATATTTTCAGACTCCAACTGGCTAGCTACCTCTTCTTCTTCTCCGAACGTTTTGTTTCGAACTAGTCAGGATGCGCTTGAACTATGTATGTACGATCCACGATTTGAAAAGTCCAGTTACTACATTGAAGTGATTGCCATCTGACCTCAGTAACCCTTGGCCGTTTATTCCCGATGTTCCCCACTAATTGTCCACCACTGGTGGACATCGGGAAAAAAGTTACTATGTCCACCAGTGGGGGACTACTGAAATCTTCCCGTTGGCCCCCATTGCACTGACACTGGGAAGAAGTTAGTTGCTCTGTCCCTCAGTGGTGGACAAAGATGCCAATAAAGTTTGGCAGGGGAATCAGACCAATAGGATTGTGGCTACACAACGATTCGACTATGCAGGTTATCTCACGATGTGCTAACTATCCGCAAAGCGATATTTTCTGCAATACTAATATGATTTACAAAATCATGTATTACGTTGTTGTATCAGGAAACTCAGTTCCACGTGAGGGAAACCTGGGCTGTCTCTAATCCATAGTAGTACGTCAAAACAAATCCGCTTAAACTTCCCCTAGGTAGATACTCAGTCGTCCGGTATTCTTTGGCTATGGTTTGATGGATGTACTGTACGAACTGTATCTCTATCACATTGCAATAAGGTATAGTATAGGGATATTAATCCCATCACCCATTTGATGAGTATCTGACAACGTCATATACTGACCCCAAAGTAACTAGCGTAAGTACTCATATTATCGGTATTAGGAACAAAGAAGGCACCAAGAATATATACCTACCTACTTAAATACAAATAAACATCCAGGCACAGAACAACCTAAATGTTTAAGGATATGTAACCATAAACTCTAGCGCATATGGCAGGGTCATTATCAAATCTATATCACTATTATACTACCATCGGCCCAGTCTATGTTTATTACAATGTTTTGTAGTAGTAGAGCCATGCGTTTTACAGTACGAATGGCCCGGTTCGTCCGCGGAAGTACCACCCTCTCACGTGTTATGTGAGAGTGTACAATACAGTGTAAAATAATAGTGACTATACTCCTTTAAACGTAACATGATTAGAATGACAGCTGTCACAGTGTTGTGGCTCTCTCGCTCGCTCTCAATAAACCTCTATCGATGTGTCTCATCTCCAAGATTTAATTTTTTTTGTAGAGTGAGACACATCGATAGAGGTTTATTGAGAGCGAGCGAGAGAGCCATAACACTTTGACAGCTGTCATTCTAATCATGTTACGTTTTAAGGAGTATACTATAATATTGTGTTTCGGCTGGTTTGTGAGAGTGCCGGAGGCCCATACCCCCATGGGCCGTTAACGCATCAGCGATCCCTCTGGTGTTGCAGATGTTCATGGGCGGCAATGATTGCTTACCATCAGACGACCCGCTGGCTCGTTTGACGTCTCCGACATAAAAAAAAAAATATCATGGAGGGATATTTTTGTTGGTAAATATTTCTGCTGGCCCTTCGCAGTTTAACTCCATTAAATTGTGAATATTTTTCAACTTTGAGTGAATGGAGGGAAGGGGTGGAAATTATATAAAAAGTGTCTTTATTGAACTCTAAGCACTTACCTGAGAATTTCTTTCCTTGTAAAAAACGTACAGTCCTGAATAAATACAAATATTTGGAGTTATTAACAAAGTTTAAAAATAGAAGACGCATCAAAGCTGAATAAATATCTACGGGGGAATATTAGAACTGTTCCGATTTATATAATTTTCCGTTTCTAAATGTTTATTAACTTTTGATTTCACATCAATATCAATATTCAACTTAAAAAGTAGCATGTATTTTATAAATTAAAGCAACAAAAGCGTCGAAATAACATTTAAAGGAATTATTCGTTATAGTTCATTCAAATATGATAACAGAATATCTTGGAGACCGTGACCTTGACGCTGGTCACACTATTGAACACTGTCACATATAGATATTACAATATTCAATGCCTACCTATGAATACCTACCTATATTAAATATTCAAACTTAATTTACTGCTTCAACATAACGAAGCAGTAGTGAATATATCACGTTTTTAGTGAAGCATTATTATTCCGTTGATGGATTGTGACGTCACTCCACGTACTACAAGCTCTTGAACTAAGAAGGTAATAGTAGTACATGGCTAGACTTGATCGATCGCCCATTAGCAGTTTCGCGTAACCTATCAATATAATGTATGCTGTTGATTTTTGAGGTAAAAATATCCTGCTGAAGTTTGTTGACATAGTATTTAATGTAGTCTTCACGATTATATTTATTACTCATTGGTCTGTCAGCGGATAAAAAACTATAAAATGGATGAAGTAAATTCTACTGACCCTATGGCGCATTTTGTTAGTAACCCTACTACCTATTTACGCAAGGGTTTGAGGCTAAAAAAGTAAACCTATCTATCAGTGCTAAAACTGGCCCTTTCTAAAATACATTTAGACGAATTGGAGTTAAAAATAACCAAATTGCACTTCACAAGTTGGGCTGTCTGTCTACGAGCAAGTTACGCAGAAAACAATTATTTTTAAAACAATTCCATCACACGCGAGTTTAGAGGCACTCTTTGAAATTGGTTTAAAATGTAGACAGTATTTTGTTAACTAGAAAATATACAGTCAAATGCGTATTTTAGTAATACATTTCAAGCCGCATTGGCTTTGTGATTCAAGTAACAAAGAAATTGTCGAAAGGTTTTTGCCCTCAACTGAGTCGTTTTAGATGAATCAGCAAATAGCTGTGAATGAATCAGACTGAAAAACATCGTTTAGAGTGTACTAAACTTTACTGGATGACACTTAAGGGTTGTAGACCTGTCACGAATGCTTTAGAGTATAATGTTTTTTTCCGTTCGTATACAAATACATATCAAAAACAAGAAAAGTTATTACTGAAAAATAGTAACTAGGTATAAAATCAGAAAATAAAATAAGAATGTAAGTGATTATAAAAGGATTTGTGAAGACGAAATAAGTGAAGACCAATTTCGTAATTAAAAAATATAAGGGTAAACAGCTGATCTGAAAAATGTATTTATACTACTACAACACATTTAAAATCAGTATATTCAAAAAATGCCACCATTTAAGGTCAGTTACGTTAATTAAGTAGTAGATGTACTGCGTCAGTCATTCACTTGGCCTCGAAACAATCTTCATCTTCATGAAAAAATACACTTTTCTAGTCTTGCGTGATTCATAGCTAATGAAGAGAGGTATTGTTAAGTAACCTATAAGCTGTGTGGTACTTTACAGTAAGTAGAACATCAACCTTCCTTAATCTGTCAAATACCTACAGCCAATTTACAGCTTATTGTCTATCGTATAGACTCTATCTATATATATAAAACTAAAAGGTGACTGACTGACATAGATATCTATCAACGCACAGCCCAAACCACTGGACGGATCGGGCTGAAATTTGGCATGCAGGTAGATGTTATGACGTAGGCATCCGCTTAGAAAGGATTTTGATCAATTCCCACGGGAACGGGAACCACGCGAGTAAAACCGCGGGCGGCCGCTAGTTTATTCTATATAGTTGAGACGTTTTGACCGATAAAGATAAGTTGATGTGGTGCTGACTGTACAAGACTTTTAATGGCTTTATTTTAGAATACTTTTGTTATTCCTCCCATTAGCTACTCATAAAGAGGACCTCTTACAGACATTGTTTAATACAAAATTAACTTTAGTACATGCAAAAAATGGTAAATACATGTGCGGTTGAAGTAATGTTTTGAACAATAAAATGTAGAGCTGCTACAGACAAAGTAATATCGACTATCCATATAATACAGAGATATTGCGTGTTTTACGTCATTAGTATTTAGAATCCCAGTAAAATACACAAGTATAAAAGCCTTATTGTTAGGCGTTTGGGTAAATACGAATATGTTTACGGCTGAGTTATCTCAATAATTATTGTAATTATTGTAATATGTAATTTCACTTCAGACATCTTGAACAGACGGCGATCTCTGAGTGAGAGTGTTTTAAATGCTTTCATTTCATTATTACGACTGAATTAAATAACACAATGAGTGTTTTTCAGACTTACATCTGGCAATTTACCTACATGTGTTTTTAGATGTACGTTCTGTATTTTACTATGTTTATTATATTTAACTTTTTTAACTTTGTAATCATGTATATTCCTTCAATACTCTTTAAGTTTAGAGTTATTGTCACCTATGGGACTGGAATAAAGTATTCAGGTAAGAATTTGAAAATAAACATAACGCTATTGCGTTGTAGCTGAATAGGCAGCCATTCTTTCCGTAAATATAAAAAAATAAAAGTAGTCGTGACGTCATGTCCTTTCTCAGTGTCTAGTGTGTAACAAACATCAAATTCGGTTCTGTGGTTTAGGTGGTCGAACGGAAATACATAGATGGAAACATAAGTACTTAAGTTAATTAGGTAGAATAACCTAAATGAAACTATTTTATACCCAACTGCGCCAGAAGAAGTGATATCTTTTTCGAGAGTGAGTATATGTGTATAACTACCCTACCAATCGCCAGAAAAGCGCGGGCTTGATCCCAAGACAAGTTGAGCTTTTTATAATAATAATGTATTTCGTAAAGTTTTCTTTTTCTCTTTCTCTTACCTGGTAGTCCTCCAGCTGTTCTTCAGTGAAGGTGACCACTTTGTTCCCCATGCCCCACGCGGTAGAAGCAGCCTGTTGCCGCCGCGGCCGCGAAACACTGTCTGTCAGCCGGTGGATTAGGGCGCGACTGTCCACGAGCTTGAAATGGTTAGAGAGGACGTGCAATTAATATTGTCGTATTTGACAAAAATATTTTATTTTTAACTTAAAATTGTGGCTTAATAAAACTCAATTTTTAAAAAAAATCCGACTTTTTGATTTATTTTAGGAGTCGATATCGCGTAAATACTAAAAACCACTGTGCTTAACATCTCATGAAGGACAAAAAATTACGAGCCATTTGGTGTAATGGTCGAGAAGTCGGCTATTACACCAAAGGTCGCGGGTTCGATCCCCGCACGGTACAAACATTTGTGTGCATGAACATGTCTGTTTGTATCGGTCTGGGTGTGTCTATGTATAATATGTATGTATTTACAAAAAAAAAGTATATAAGTAATGTTTATCCGTTGTCTGGCACCCATAGCACAAGCTAATGCTTAGTTTGGGGCTAGATGGCGCTGTGTGAATAATGTCCAGAGATATTTAAAAAAAAAATACTTGTGGCGCTCGGGGACTGCCTCTGCCGCGGTAAAGCATAGCATTTTTTAACAGCTTATGCGGCAGACTTCGGCACAGTGTTTGTGTGCGTGCGACTAGACGTATGCGTTTAGACTAGACTGTACAAAGCTTGCACGGATCGAGACGAGCGAGCAGCTCGTCGTCGGTTTTTTCCTTAGGTATTTTTTCGTTACGGAATTTCTTGATTCGGTCGCCGCGCTTAAAGCCCGCGATAAAAGCTATGCAACAGCTTAAAATATATTATAATGATGATGATATTGCTGGATGTATATTTGTATTTAAGTAGTGATACCTTCGTAATTTCAGATACCTATAACAGAAATGCTCAAGCTACTTTGTTTTTTTTTGTGTACAAATCAGTTGGCAGACAGCCTACATAATGGTAAGCGGCCACTGCGACCTATTCCATTGAGAGACGTCGCTCAATGTGCCTCTATCCTGCCTATCTAATCTTCGAGCCTTTGATTTCAAGTGTGCAAATATGTAAAGTATCAGCTTGCCAATGTCCCACTGCAGGGCAAAGGCCTCCATCCTTGAAATCAAGTTGTCGCTACAATCATGGGTATTGAATTAATGACAAATGTGGATTGGTGATCACAAACTCGAGCAGTGTACGAAAAAACCGACACAAAGTAAGCTCGACCCGGGAATTGAACCCAGGACCCCGAGATCTTTCCACTAGACTATCGAGGCGTGCGAATATTCCTAAGTCTATGGTAGTTCGGGGCGAGAACAACAGCTATTAGCCGCGCCCTGCCCCAGTCCGCGTCTGTGCGGATTGCTTTTATTTATTACCATACCTAGTACACGCGCTCATTACTTACGCTGCGTTTGGAATTTATTACTATTGACTGCATTATAGTCATGAAGTTATATGCTTCTGTGTAACGAACACGTTAAATAATTCGGATCATTCATTTAAAATAAATATTCCTTTGACTTTCTCACACCGCTGTTTAACCCCAAACCAAGCATAGCTTGTACTATACTAATGCCTGACATGAAACTAACATTACTTTTTTTTTTGTAAATACGTACATAATACAACAAACATTATAATTATGTAGAAACATCCAGACCGAGACATATTTAATTAATTAGAAAAATTCATGCACATAAATGTTAGTACCGTGCGGGGAATGATGAGTGGAAGCTAGCCAGTCGTGCAATCCACAGGACACGCGTGCAAGCCACAGGTGAAATCTGTCGCCATAGCAGCTCTGGCTGTGTTCCGGCAATATTAATGTGGGAGCCACTTGAAATTAAAGGCTCGAAGATCAGATGAGCCTAAAGTCTGGCAGCACATTGAGCGACGCTTCCTCGTGAAGTGTCCCTCAATGGACCGTCCCTCGATGGTGACCGTTTACCATCAGGTGGGCTGCGTGTCTGTCTGCCAATTGATGTGGTATAAAAAAAAAGACGGCATAACGCACCTTCCGAAGCGGTATAACTAAATTCCTGGCTAAGCTTAGATCAGCTATCCTGATTCAGAATTAGCTCACTTTAACCACACGTAGTATCAGTGAATAGTGATCATGTACGATTGATTCCTAAGTCCAGTACTAACGCCACTCATATTATTACCATGATATTATTAGAGCATTGAATTGTTATGGCTCTGATAAAATATTAATGTTACCGCATGGAAATGGAACACCACATGCTGTCATTATAGTTTATACTGCATTGCATCATCTTTAAACCAAATTATATGCGGTAGTATGCTATGACCCACATTGTATATCAAGTATATAGTCTGAAACTAGGTTAGGTTTTTTTAGAATAAGTCATATTAGAAGTCTAGCGAGCTTATTTGCAGGTAATGTTGAAGTATTGTGCGTTAACCTTTTGGAAGTCAAAGTCGTCTATACTTGACAAGCACCTGCGGGCCCAGTGCGTACACGACGTAAATACTTGACAAAAACTCTGCCTCTACAAGTATGAAATAAATAGGTTTATAACGATTACTGGTATTTTTTATTTACATTCGACAATAAAGTATAACCCAGCTCTGGTGTACAGGACACGACAGGTAGGTATTGCCCTTGCGCCCTTCTTTTCTCGAAGCGCTTCGTCTTTTTTTGAACCCCTATAACTTGAGTTTGGATTATGCCAGATCAACAAAACTTTCGGGATAAGTTGTCAACAGCAGACTTATTACACATACAAAATAGATATTGCGCGAAACGTAGGTTAAGTTCTTTTAAGGAATTATAATCACGTTTAAGTAAAATTTACTCTGCACTGATATGATGAAGTGACACAGTTATCAAACGTCATATTAAACAACAGTACTGATCTCACTCACTCGTCATTTTTTTATTGTAAACAAACCGAGAAACTATTTAATTAACTGTTAATTTTAATAATTTATACTAGAAGCACGTTAATACGAAGTTGTGCATTGATAACCCCGTTATCGAAATGTTCAAGATCTGGTGCTCGTTGTGTATATTAATTGTTGTTATCTGTGGTTTGATTGCGTGTAAGTATACTTTATTTATTTATTTTTATTTAACTGTATGTTTTGACTTTTTTCTACCTATTTGTTGACGAACCATTTGGTGTACTGGTTGGAAAGTCGGCTATTACACTAGAGGTCGCAGGTTCGATCCCCGCACGGCACATACATTTGTGTGGGCAGGAAAATATCTGTTTGTATCTGGGTTTTTCTATGTAACATAATAATTATTATTAAGTATGTATGTTACAAAAAAATATGTTTATCCGTTGTATGCCACCAATATAATTTAAATATACATACAGTTTTCCCTCCTTACTCTCTTAGAATGAATTAATACTTAATTTCCTTTAGTGGATTCAGAAAAATGCAAAGAGAAGCCGAAGGAGAAACATTGCCTGATAGAATGGGCGGCGAGGAACAAATGGCCTCATACAATTAGGTAAGTACCTACCTTTAGTCACGCGATGTCTAATTTCAAAAAGTAATTACATACGTTTAGTATTTTATACCAAAACTTGTAACGTATGTTTCACTTCGTCATGTGTTCAAAATAATCATAATAATTTTTTTTTGCTATTATATCACAAATATCACACAGATATTTAGAAAATAACTTCTCTCGTGATATTTTATGCGTTGATGTCACGATATAAAAAGTTATTAGCTTATGTAGACATTTTTATTAAATTCACATTTAACAAATTAATCTAGTATTCATAAAATTATTACATTTATTTTTTAGTTATGGTAAGTATTTTTGTATCATTTTATCAGGTGGGTGTTTGACTGGGCCACGTCGAGATGCCACGAGATCAGATGGTCGGACCACTGTCCCAAGCTTCCTCTATCGCTGAACATAAACAACTGGCCATCGGAAGACTCCTGCTTAAATGAGTGTAGTGGTTGGGCTTGAGTTATAACTTTTAGGCCTCGGCCTCAAATTTCGCGGGCAGCGGCAGCGACAGCAGCCAGATGTTTTGTCTGTAATCCCATAGACCGGTTCACGAACACAGCGGGGCAGGAGCGGGAACGGCAGCGCACGCAGGCGAACTGCGGATCGCACCTTGACAGCTTTGTACTGCTCTTGTCGGCCCGCGTCAAGCGATGACCGCGGTGCGCCTGCGAGCGCCGCCGCAACCGCCGCAAAATTCGAGGCCGAGGCCTTAAACCGTCTTACCACTCATACACCACAGACGATTTTTTGAAAGAAAATGAAATTGATTACTTGGCAGCTTTGAGAAACATATTCCAAAGTGTACGTTGATGCATTTTATCACAGGAATTGCAGAATTGGTATATTTTGCAATTGTTTCATTTCTCAATATATTTATTTTAAGAATGATATGTAATTTAATATTAACATTATAAGATTATAATTATTACACTAAATTATTAAAATAAAATTTACTTATACATATAACAATATTTATAAAGTTTAAGGATGTTTTATTCATATTATTATAGATGATTTCCTTCTGTGATTAGGTACATATTATAAACATACTCGTAGTTCGTGAAGAGATTTAGACAAATTGCTTTTCATAATATGTAGAAGCTCTTTTCATTTTAAAATATTTGAGTACTTTCTACCTACAAATAGAAATTGGAATACCGCCAAGTCTACTCCATTTGTGGAATGAATTTATGACCCTACAGTCAGACACTTAACATGCGGACAGATGGCTATAATATGCGCTTAACTAATACTCATCATCATCAACTAATACTAATTTGGTTTTATGAGCCTGTAACAGTAAAAAATGGTTGGTACTGTGACTGAGATCCTTGTACTTAGCACTTAGTTCAATAATTAGTTATAATTAGGATTAGAAAAGAAACAAAAAAGCAGTGGCCGAAAACTTTGACGTTTTTACAGATGGTGGCCATGATAAATACGCCCATTTTAAAATCATGTTATGTAGTACGCATTTTAACATTGACGTGCACTTTTCCATTTTGTCGTATTATACAGATACGTCCCGTTTCATGTTTGGAAGCTCTGCTTTTTGAGGTCTTTTATAGTGCAAACTTTTCACGAGACTTAGATGGCTGCTGTGACTCTGATCCTTGTGATCAGCCAACTAAGTGTTACTTTTTTGAATGATCTCTGTTTGGTAAGCTACAGAAAGATTATAATTAAAGTAAGAACGGGATTTCTAAGCGCAATAACAAAACCTTCAGCGAGTTTATTCTTTTAAATGTACTTTATTTCTATTTATTATTAACTAAATTTTTATTGGTCGCCCTTGACATGGATTCCATTTTGTTTGACCGTCTTATATTGAAGTATTTTTAGATAGATTTATTTATTGGTTTTTGGCCTCATAAACAAATACTTTAGATTCTCCCTGAACCCTAACAAATTCCATTATTGACTTACGTTTTGCCCGCTATTGACTAAAACTTTGACTAATTAAAGCGAATGATGGACTTATTTAACCAGAAAAGTAGCAATAAAGTTAAAGCTTGCCTAATGGTTTAAATGCTATCGCAGCTTTTATACGCTTAGAATCCCAGGGGTGGCAAATAATAATATAATAGATCTGTTCATTACGTAATACCTACCATATTTTAACTTAAATCGAGAACAAATTTTTTTTTAATTTATACTTTGTTGTAACGATAACTTGATTTCAAGGATGGAGGCCTTTGCCCTGCAGTAGGACACTAATAGGCTGATACTTTACACGTAAATTAAAGTGCGGAGCGCAGAGCGTGCCACGACTGGTTTTCTGCGGATGCCAAAAGATATATTAGCGAGCGATAAACTAAATTAAAATATATTACTAAAACATTTAATTATGTATCTAAAAATTAAGCTTAGTGAAGCAATTCTTAGTTGAAAATAGTTGACATCCTTGATTTTATGAGTTTTAGTTTAAACTTTAAAAGGTTTAAAAAATAAGAACTTAGATCTGATCGGATCTGTTATTGAAAACCCTATAAACCACAAAGAATTATGCTAAGTTTAAAATAAGATTTAGCGCAAGAGTAATTTGTTCATTGCTTCACAATGCTTAGTTGAAAACAGGTGACATTCTTGATTTTTTTGAGTTTTAGTTTAATATTTAAAAGGTTTAAAAAATAAGAACTTATCCTGATCGGCTCTGTTGTTGAAAACCCTATAAACCACAAAGAATTATGCTAAGTTTCAAATAAGATTTAGCGCAAGAGTAATTTGTTCCCTATCAAATTAGTAGACAGAACAATTTTGCGGGCGTAATATCTAATTTCAGACTTGATCCACTCGGAAATTTCTCTAAGAAACCGAGAACATTTGCTAAGACCTGTAGCCTAAAATGGTTTTAAATGTTACTTCACATGCGAATGGTTCGAATATAGGCGAGTACAATACTTTTTCCTAAGTCGACAGCTCATCAGATATATCCTAATTTGTCAAATTTCTACAACCAATTTTCAGCTTTATTTACTTAAAATAGAGTTCTCTTTCAATTGATATTTTTTGACAGATTAGGGTGGATTGATCTGCTGCCGTCCGTACATTTACCACTAGCTTCGCAGTGACAGAAACAGTGAGGAAACCTGCACAATCGAACGGCTATTTATATCTGATTAATTTTGTTTCCCTGTCAAGGGTTGCGCAGGTCAAGATGACAGTCGCTCCAATTAAATAAACGGACTTGCCAAATTCTTGAATAGTGGCGCAAGCGATGACCCGAACAGATCTAGACATAAACTTGAGAAAGAAATGAACACGAAAAATTAAGCTGGCAAAAGAGAGATGAAAGATGTGGTAGGTTAGGTGTGGCAACCGGTACTCGATCAGAAAACTTTACCTACCCCTGTGCCACACAGAGTTCTACCTACAATCTGATGATAAAAAGTGCTGTTTTACGATTCCGATTAGTATGAAGTCTTGCATCGTACAAGCGAAGTGATAATAAAATAAAAAGTAAAGTGATAACTGCCTGATAGATAATATCGTTGACTAAAAACGTTAAATTCACGGCGAAGTAATATTATACTGCGTGTTCTTTTAGTCGTCGTTTTCCCGCAGCAGAACGCTTCACCTTTAGAAGTACTATCGATTTATGCAAGTATTTTTCTTTAAATTTTTTTAACGTTTGATGGGAAAATGGAAACCAAATGTTAGTAAATAGTAAATTATCATTTTCTTTTATTAACGCATAGGGAAATAACCCCTGCCGGTGACCATCCGCGACGCAGCTAGTATTATTCGTTCGAGTTTCGTCTATCATAATAGTAAAACTTTTGATTTGACTAAAAAAACTTTATGAAACGATAGAATCATTTTACTGCCGGAAAACAACGACTAAAATGCCACGCAGTATAAAGCTTTCTGAAATTTTCCGTTGAGTGGCGTTAATTTTTTGCCAGGTTTTTTGTAATTGTGTAAATTGGTGGGCAATGTATTGTGATATTTGAACACATCATAACGGAAAGGTCTGTAAGGTTAGTAGAAGTTTTCTTACATTCATCGTAAAAAAGACTTTATTTAATAGCAGCAAGAAGAAGTTTTGCTTTAAAGGGTAAAGTTTTCTCATTCTTCAAATATAAAACTAATGAATAGGTTTAGTTTATTTTAGATGGACAGTTTAATCCTATAAATGTATTGGTTCTCGGTTGGTAATAAATGTATTGGTTTTTAAGCTGTCCAAGTTTAAGTACCTATAGAAAGTATACTTATTTCTTTATTTGAGACACATATATCAATTGATATTGAATTCTCCTCGAATTTGTATCATTCCTTCTACATCTTTAATACATTCACCATTATTTAAAAGCCATCGACATTTCTTTTGTTATCTCTTTATATAGCGTTGTAACGGGCAACTTGATTAACTGGGTATTATTAATAAGAACCGGCCATTATTAATAATGCCCGAGAGCGACGGGCAAAGTGATTAATTTATCACTTTGACCGGCCCTTATTAATAATGCCCGACGGCCCGTGGTCCATGTAATAAATCAGTGTTTAACATAGCTTGAATTTATCACTTGGACCGGGCAGTATAAATAATTCCCTACTTGTAGCCGGGCAATGTGATAAATTGGACCGCGGCCGTGCCTTACGTGCGGCGGAAAGCGACTCGGATGGATATAGGTTAGGTTCGTGGTTTTTTTTTTAACACCTATTCCCCAAATTAACGATTTAACGACTTAACGACGAAACTAGTTTAGCCTAGGCTAAACTAATTTAAGTCAACATAGAATACATTATTATAGTAAAAACAAAAAAGGTTTTCAGGGTTTAAAAAAAATAACCACGAAGGCTAAGGCGGGAGCTCCGCTTCGCTTCGCTCCCGCCCTTAGCCTTCTAACCTATATCCATCCGAGTCGATTTCCCCCTTTGTAAGAACTAGTTTAGCCTAGGCCAAACTAGTTTGTCCTGAAATCGGCTTTGGCCGGTAATATATACATGCCGCTTATTTTTTGGTAACTTTCATGAAAAAATTGTAAGTTTTTTGTCTTTTAATAAACAAAAACACTACTGTTCACCTATTTTATTACTTGGCCCAAGATAGGGTGGGCATTATTCATAATGGCCGGGCAAAGTGATAAATCATGCTGTTTTAATCACATGGCCCAATTGAGTCGGGCATTATTAATACAGACCGGCCCCTATGAATAATGCCCGGACTTATCAAATGGCCCGTAACAGCGTCACTTTGTAGCATAGAGTAGTAAGTTCTATTACTCTATGCTTTGTAGAAGGAGCAGTGTATAAAAAAATTGTTTCTGAAGCAGTATAAATGTGCAGAACACGAAACACAAAAGCTTGTTCGTAATATGTATTGTTATTGTCGTAATTTCGGCATGTTTATTACGAGTACTTGTCGTAAAAATAAATTTCCCACCGCACTGTCTTATCAGGAGTCGTAAACTGCAGGCATGAATCAGATATGATACATGTTGTGAAGTTGCCCAATTTATTTTCATACATTTTTAAGATTGTGTCTGAAGTTCAGGATTTAACAAGAAGAGCGTCGAAATGAAAGTTGCAATAGCCAATTATAAATGGAAAGATTTGTTGTTACAAAAACTCATCTTGTTTAGCAACTTATAATTGGCTGAATGAATAAATTATTTTGATTTGAATAGTCAGAATCTTTTGTATGTGTATAATGACTTATTTTGTGTAAAAGTTTTTCTACGACATTGTTTTAAGGATTGCCAAACAAATAAGTACTTGAGCGTTGAATGTTGTCAGTATTTTTTTTTTGTATAAAATAGGAAGTTGCCGGTGGTGTCACGCCTGTCAATGGTGTGGAAGTTCAGCACACCACCACTTAAGGCAGGTTGGAAGTATCGCAGTGGATAAACCCACCCCTCTTTCTGGGCCAGGAGTCCTACACGCCACCCTGCCCCCGGAAAGTGTGACGAGGCGTAACGTGTTTCTCTTATCAACATAAAAGTAAAGTGGATTTTTTTATGACTGAGCTTGCTGGACCTGGACACGCAATCTGCAGTTCCGTGAATACACAATTACAAATAAGGCTAAATAGCCTCAATGAGTTATCTTCGAGTGCTTCTTAGAAAGAAAACACTACCTTCGATTTTTTGATTTCAAGAATAACGTATAAACAAAACTCAAACACATTTGTGATTTATTTTTGAACGTAAAAACCTTGTCTAGAATACAGCGGGGCGGGAGCGGGAGCGGCAGCGCACGCAGGCGCACTGCGGTTCGCCGCTTGACAGAATCGTACTGCTCTTTTCGGCCCGCGTCAAGCGGTCACCGCAGTGCGCCTGTGTCCGCCGCCGCTGCCACTACCGCCCCGCTCTGCCGCGAAATTCGAGGCCAAGGCCTAAGGCAAAGGCCCCCATTAAAGAGTACAAGGCGTAATAATATAGCCCCCATTAGAGAAACTCGGGTTAATGGGAACCCACGCACGATGATGTCCGGAATCTCATGATGTTTTTAAACTAAATAGATGTTCTGGAGATGTTCTGAGTCCGACTGGCTACCTACCACCCCCGCAAGTGTCCCTCAATGGAATAGGCCGCAGTGACCTCTTCATCAAGTGGGTTGCGTGTGTGTCTGCCAACTGATCTGGTATAAAAAAATGAAAGAATATTTAGATTTAGACAATTATTATTATCAATGTATGTGAAACTGTTAATTGATCAGACTGACACAGAAACTTTGTAATCTCCTTCTGCTTTAAAAGTGTTTGATCATAATAAAAGTCGATATCTACATTTACAAAAGTAATAAAGGTGTAATGAATTATGCGGTCCAGACGTGATACCATTATTTATTCCTTGACCTGCGACATCTTTTGAATATAAAATTTTTGCTTTTAATGAACTTTACTTCATCGCGAAGCTCGCTACACGAAGCGGCGATCTTTGAGCCCCTTATTCATTTGTTGGCCAAAGCTAGGCAGGTAGTAGTGGTAGCCATGCTGTCTTACAGTACGAATGGGCCGGCTCGTTCAGGGCTTCCCCTGAATGATTATCCAGTAAGTACGATCCAGGTGTTATGTGAGAGGGTGGTACTTCTACCACCCTCTCACATAACACCTGCGTGAAATATAGTAACTACTATTGTGTTTCGTCTGGTTTGTGGAGGCCCACACCCCCTCTTAAAAGGCTGGAAACGCATCAGTGATCCCTCTTGTGTTGCCGATGTCCATGGGCGGCGGTAATTGCTTGCCATCAGACGACACGCTGGCTCGTTTGCCGCCTCTGACTCAAAAAACACACACACTTTAAGTGAGGCGATATTTTAAGTGATTAATCCTGTTTCCCGGTGAAGTGACTTTCATTGCACCAAACCCACTCAGTAGACCACATATCAGTCGGCCAACAGAATAATAAAAAAAGAAAGCCCCGCCATGACAGTTTTCACTGCCGTGACCAGGATTCGAACCTGGGTTACTACGGCCACAACGTAGGGTCCTAACCACTAGACGATCACGGCTACCGGGGCTGGTGAGTAAAATGTTCAAAAACTCAACTGCTTACTTGCATAATGCAACCCAGCTAAAAATAAAAGTCGTTGAATTACGTTGCATGCTATAGTAAAAGTTGCGTACTCAATTTGTTCGTATTTTATTGAAACTGGAGCACTTTTTGCTTGCGGCAATTTATCGGTAACGCAGCGTGAGATTAATTTCATTGATAGCTTTTCCAATACGCTGTTCATTTCTGTCAGTCTGTATTTCTGTATACTATAGTTTTAGTAGGTTGGTTGATATTTTGTTACATTATACTTATTGCAGGTTTTTCACTAAACTTGGTATTGGCTGCCTAACGGCAATATTTGGTCTCTAAAGCAAAGTCTTCCATGAACAAAGATCACAGCATCAGACAGCATTTAAGTTATCAGAAAAATTAATTATCACAAAAATATCCGTCTGTGGTGATACAGGTCTTATTTGTCTTACGTCTTAAAACGTTAGCTGTTACAGTAGTTTAGTCCAATCAGGGACACTTCAAAATGTAAAGCAGTATATGCTGCCATTTATATTACCTTCTCCTCTGATTCTTCAGCACTTTATGGTAATGCTTGGTGGTAGGACTTTTTCTGAGTCCGACTGGCTAGCTACTACCCTCACAGGTGAAATCTGCCGCCATAACAGCTCTGGTTGTGTTCCGGCAATATCAATGTGGGAGCCAGTACACTTGAGATCAAAGGCTCGAAGATCAGAAGAGCCTACAGTCTGGCAGCACATTGAGCGACGGTTCCTGGTGAAGTGTCCCTCAATGGAATAGGCCGTAGTGGCTGCTTACCATCAGGTGGACTGCGTATCTGTCTGCCAACTGATATGGTAAAAAGAAAACTTTTTTATCTAATTCGTAAAAACTGCAAAATAATAATTTGTTGAATTACATAAATAAAAAGATATAGCCCCGCCGTGACAGTTTTCACTGCCGTGACCAGGATTCGAACCTAGGTTACTACGGCCACAACGTAGGGTCCTAACCACTAGACGATCACGGCTACCGAGGCTGGTGATAAAACCACTAAAAATCTTAATCGTATTCTGATTCGGGGCACTTTCACTAAGTAATTCGATACGGCTCTTACGCTTGCAAAAAGTATCTGTTGTCTGTTGTCAAAGATAATAAAAAATATAAACAGTTTGTTAGTAGAAAGACACGCAGCCCACCTAATGGTAAGCCCCGTAAGCCCCCACTATGGCCTGTTTGATTGAGGGGCATTAATTCTCCAGAAAACGTAGCTCAATGTGCTGCAAAAAAGGAAGCTCATCTGATCTTTGAGCCTTAGATTTCAAGTGTGCTGGTGCCTGGCTCCCACACTTATATAGCTGGAACACAGCCAGAGCTGTGATTTCGGCAGATTTCACCTGTGGGGGTGGTAGCTGACTGGTGGATGAAAAAAGTCCTCCCACTAACCAAGTCTTCTTTCCTAGATACACTTAGTTTAGACCGAAATTGAATTTGAATTCAAGCTATAATGACATCCGGGAATTGAACGCTGGACCCCGTGATCACAGCCTCGTACCCTAACCGTTGGACCAACGAGTTGTCTTAGCCAGTTCATGTCATACGTTAACCTAACAACTAGCATACCTTCGCATTGTATATTGGAAGGTAAATTAATCGTTTTTTTTTACGGAGGAGAATGCGTTTATACAACATAACCACAGGCCAGCTAGACCTGCGGCCGTGTGTGGGACTCGAGACTAAAGAGTCAACTACCCACTAAACTCCCCCGGTTTCCCCTTTACACCCGATTGGGACAAGCCGGTGCCAGCCCAAAGTAAATTAATCATAAAATTTAATAACGTCCAAATCATTGTTTGTTATTAATGCTTCAAGTGGTAATTACACCGCAATCTAGCTCATTGCGCAAGCGCAAGTTATGATCGTTTTGAAATGCATTGTAAACTGGATCAACCGCCGAACTATAGCGGCCTTTTCGACATCTCCAAAACAAGCCCCGGTAGCCGTGATCGTCTAGTGGTTAGGACCCTACGTTGTGGCCGTAGTAACCCAGGTTCGAATCCTGGTCACGGCAGTGAAAACTGTCGCGGCGGGGCTATACTTTTTTATCTATACTAATATCATAAAGAGGAAAGATTTGATTGTTTGAAAAAACAATGAGATGTCATTCATTATTATTCTTTTAAAGTGTGATGTCAATTATTGTAAACCGTGCCTTGTTACTATTGGATAATGTGAGTTATTTGTGATTATAACCATAGCAACCAAGCGTTGCTATAACCATAGCTAATGTGGCGCTTCCAGAGCAGGTTTTTTATTTTCCTGTTTATGCTATAATTTATTCATTTCAATAATTTAATCTTTTCCGATAGGCCATTAGCGCGTCGCTACTTATACCTCTTCATACGAGTATATTCACTCTACACAAATTCAGGGCTTGTAAAACGATGCTTTATCAAAAGCACTGTATACAGAGCTCATTACAACTGTTGAAAGGGCTCTCTGTCATCCACAGTACACATGACATAGTTTAAATCGCTATAATTTATTCCTCCTACCTATAGTATTACTATTTAGTAAGCGTGGTAAATAATAATCCATTTATTATTATGTATCACTAGTTTACAATTTTGTTACATTCACACACTTTAGTCGTTCTACCTTTTCGGTAATACTCAGTTTTGGTTCGTTCAGACTTAGAATCAAATTCAGATCCTTAAGAAGTGTCTTAAAGATTTGAATTTGATTCCCAATAGGAAAATATGAGTAATTACATTATTCGAACGTTACATGGATTTTTCTTGGTATCAAAACTGGCTCTATTGTATTAGTTATTCGATGACATGTTATCAATAATTGAGCCCCAAGGGCTAAGGTCTGCATTATTGGATATGGGAATGATATTGGCGAAGGAATGTCCTTAATATAAATATCTCTACATTTTACTCAGCTCTAAATAAATCAAGTGCTAGTAAAATAGTTCTCTATCATCCTTAGTACCGCACGGTAGAGCTTTGCTATTATTTATACCTCAGCTCTACGTTCCTGTAGCTTGTAGAGTCTGTAGTATAGAGACGATATCTCAGACCCGTCGAAGAGATTGGGGGCGGACGTCTCTGTAGACGCGAGTGGCTCACAGAGTGCGTCGTGTTCAGACTTTAGAATAATACTTTCCTTCGACTTTTCCATTAGAGTAAATTACCTTTTCTTCGAGTACTTGATTTTAAAATAAACATGTGTCTCTATCACAGCTTAACAAAACATAATGAAAAATATGAAAATATTGTATTGAAACATATAATTAACTATATTACATTTTTTGTTCTACATGAATGAATAAAGTGCTATTAAAATAGCTGTCTATCATCCTCAGTACCGTAGAGCAGTAAAGCGTAGGTAGAGCATTGCTAATATTTATACCTCAGCTCTTCGTAGTGTAGAGACGCTATTTCAGACCCGTCGTAGGGACGTACAACCCAAAATAACTTAGTTAAACAATACAAAACTAACAATGGCCCAAAACACTCTTTTATGTTACTGGAAACCGACGAAATAGAAATAATTAAAATTACACATTCGCTAAAAAATTCCTCGTCCACTGGGTGGGATTGCTTATCCTCAACTTTTTTGAAAAAATTTGTCCCTTTTCTGGCCACACCTATTGCCCATATATGTAACCTGAGTATCCGTTCTGGACTTTTTCCCCGACTTTTAAAAGAATCTGTTATTATTCCAATATTTAAGCAAGGTGACATTAATGATATTGCTAATTATCGTCCAATAGCACTGCTTCCTACTCTGGCCAAAGTGTTAGAAAAAGTTATTAATGCAAGACTGGTAAATTATTTGGAATCGAACAATTTATTGTCCGTAAACCAATTTGGCTTCCGGCGAATGAAGTCTACATCCGACGCGATCAATGAACTGGTAAATCACGTAGCTGATAGCCTAGACGGTAAACTGAATTGCTTGGGTGTCTTCTTGGATTTGGCAAAGGCTTTTGACACTATATCAATCCCTCTAATGATTAGCAAACTTGAAGAGATTGGTATACGAGGTCTTCCGCTAAATTTACTCAGAGACTACTTGACGGACAGGACGCAGTCAGTCAGAGTTGGTAAATTGTATAGTTCTAAACAGGAGATAAACTACGGTGTTCCGCAAGGCTCAGTCCTTGGACCGACACTCTTTTTAATCTACATTAACCGTATTTGTAACGCAAGACTGAAAAATTGCAAAATCATTACATATGCCGATGACACAGCTCTGATATTTACTGGGAAAACTTGGAAAGCCGCAAAAATTGAGGCGGAAAAAGGTATTAAACATGTGATGAGCTTACTGAACAATGACTTATTAACTCTCAATTTAACGAAAACTAAATACATTAATTTTTCTATACAATCTAAAAATTCACAATTACCCCCCAATTTTACTTTACGAGTACACACATGTGACGATACTGAAAATTGTGACTGCTACACTTTATCCAAGACTAGTAGCATTAAATACCTGGGCATTATAATTGACGAAAACCTTAACTGGAAAGAGCATATCGATAGCTTGAAGTGTCGCTTGCGTAAATTAATACCTATTTTCAAAAAAATAAGGCACTTACGAGACGAGACCGTTAACAGGATTATATACTATAGTTTATGCCAGTCATTGTTATCTTATGGCATCATAGTATGGGGTGGTGCACCCAAAAGTACACTAATAAAAATAGAAAGAGCTCAAAGGGCTATTTTAAAAGTAATGCTATTTAAGCGACTAACGTTTCCCACCACTGAATTATACAATGAATTCCAAACGCTTACGGTAAGACAGTTCTTTATTAAGATAGTCGTCTTGAAGCAGCATGCTCTATGCCGCAACTACCATTCAGATCGCAGATCATATCAGGTTTACAAAGTTCCAGCCCGTAGAACGTCTTTTGCTCGTAGATATTCTTATTTCTTGGGGCCATTTCTGTACAACCGTATCAATAAGGAAGTCACACTAGAGACAAAGACAAAATCTATTTGTGAAAAGACGCTTCGTGAGTACTTAAAGGAGTATGACTATAGTAGGACTGAAATGCTTTGTAATATAATTGTATAGTGCTTACGTATTGTAATTTTCTTTCATTTTCTACGACTTTTATCTAACTATAGGTACTTAACAGAAGAAAAAAAGCAATTCTGCCATTTTTGAATTATATTACTGTATGTATGTACTATATAGTGAAATGATTTAACATTATATGTATTTATGTGCCTAAAAATTATAATAATATTAATGTATTACTATTAGTGTATTAATGCAGTATTAATGTGGGAGCCAGTACACTTGAAATCAAAGGCTCGAAGATCAGATGAGTCTACAGTCTGGCAGTACATTGAGCGACGCTTCCTGGTGAAGTGTCCCTCAGTGGAATAGGCCGCTTACCATCAGGTGGGCTGCGAGACTGTGTGCCAACTGACTTAGTATAAAAAAAAAAAAAAATTTTTGTTTTGGGTATGTACCTAATATAATATTTTATAAACTAAAACTAAAGCCATGCTAGTTTAAATTGATTTTATCCATATTTATACATTATTTACTTGTTATTATATTTATTATTATTATTTTTTTAATATTATTGCCACTGCTATGAAATCAATATGTTTCTGACTCAATTTGTTTTTATTGTTTTTTATCTTGAAAATAGCATTGTAAACCTTAAAATGTACCATCTTCTTTGTTTGCGTATACTATGCAAAACCTCGAATCCAGTCGTTCAACTTTGTCTGTGCGGTCACTCACGGTGAAGTTGACTGCTGCTCAAAAATGCACCTTATCCACAGGACGGGAAACTTACCTTGCCGTAACACAGTTTCAAACTAGTACGGAAGGTAATGGATCTCTTTTCTTGTTGTATGTAGGTACCTACAATATTTTTGTTATCCGATTTGTCGGTTGAGACTGCGGGATAAAATATTTAGTCACTAGTACTATGTATAACAATAATATGTTTGTATTATGCATGTTAAACAGTATGTGAAATAAATTATTATTATTTTTCGTTGATTTGTTTTCTCAGCTGACCAGCTGGTACTTTTTATGTCATTTACGGGCTGCGCCAAGTAAATGACATTAGTTAGCAGAAATCGTGTGGTGTGTTGTTGGTCTGTGGTCTTCAGTTTCTTTATTATCTGAGTCTATTTGCAGGAACTTTCTCACTATGCGGCATGTATTAAGGATGGCGGCTTTTTGCATTAGTATATAGGTATTGGGTTCCAGATCTATGAGTTTCAGACTGTGGTGGAGATATGTCGGGATTATACCTGTTGTGGATAAGACTATTGGGACTATGTACACTTTTTGCTGTTTCCAGATCCTGGTGACCTCGTCTTTAAGATCAGTGTATTTGTGTATTTTTTCAGCTATGGTTTTTTGCAGATTGTGTGTATTGGGAATGGCGATATCAATGAGGTAGGTGGTTTTATTGACTTTATCTTGTAGGGTTATATCGGGACGGTTGAAATGAATAGTTCTGTCAGTAAGTATAGCGCGGTCAAAGTACATTTTGTGGGTGCTATTCTCTAATATAGGGCTCGGAGTATACTGATAGTATGGGGTGTGTGTATTTGGGATGAGATCATGTTTCACTGCAAGTTTTTGGTGTATAATGTTTGCTACCTGATTGTGCCTGTGTGTATAATCTGTTTGTGCAAGATTGGGGCATGCTCCGGTTATGTGCTGTATATTTTCAGGGTGAATATGGCATTTGCGACATCGATCGTTTGCTAGCGTATGATCCTTAATTACATACTTCCGGTAGTTTTTGGTGTTAATAATCTGATCCTGGATCGCAATCATGAAACCCTCCGTTTCTGGGAACAATGATCCGACAGTGAGCCATTTATTAGAACCTATGGGGTCTATATGTTGCTGTTCTAAGTCATGAGGGTGCCGACCATGTAGAGCTTTTTTCTTCCATTGTTCTATCATATTTCTTTCGTGATCAGTTGTTGAAACCGCTATTGGAACCGCATTTTCTACTAAATTTAATGGGGTGTGCTTCTTATCATTACTAACTATTGCCTTATGAATGCTACTGATGTTAGCTTTTTGCTGAAAAAACGTTTTGAGGTGTACAATCTGTTTTGTCCATAATGTAGTTATGCATATTAAACCTCTACCTCCCTTTTCTCGTTTAATTGTTATTCTTTCTATGGCGGATTTCGGGTGGTGACAGTTATGTTTTGTAAGTATGGTTCGAGTGATGATTTCCAGTTGTTTGATATTAGTTTTAGTCCATTTTATGATCCCAAAAGAGTATGTTAATATAGGTATTGCAAATGTATTTATTGCTTTAATCAAGTTCTTCCCTGTAAGTTTACTTCGGCATAAAATGTTGAGTCTACGTTTGTATTCTTGAGTAAGAGATGACTTTAGTGCGCTATGATCCAGGCCTTGTGATTGATGATATCCTAGGTATTTGTATAACTCTTCTGGTTCCATTGCTATAATCTTACCCTCTTCTTCTTCTAGCATATAGTCACCGGGTCGGATTTGGCCGTTTATGATATGAATAGTTCTACATTTGTCTAATCCGAATTGCATATTGATGTCTTTACTAAATTCTGCTGTAGTTTTTATTAGTGTGTTCATTTCAGACTCTGATGACGAGTAAAGTTTGATGTCGTCCATATAAATTAAATGTGATATTCGTGTTTCGGTACAATCGTGTTTTAAGCGATACCCAGCGTTGTGCTCTTTCAACATGTTTGAAATAGGGTTGAGTGCTAGGCAAAACCACAGGGGACTCAGTGCATCACCTTGATATATGCCGTTTTTTATTTCTATTGCTCTAGTTGTTAAATTTTTTAAGTATAATTTTGTTTTCCATAGTTTCATTGTGTTTTTAAGAAATTCAATCAAAATTGGGTTAATTTTATATATCTGCAAAATTCGTAATAACCAGGAATGAGGAATGCTATCAAATGCTTTTTTGTAATCTATATAAGTACAATGAAGGTTTGTTTTGTTTGTTGTTGCATGTCTATGTATTAAAGAATCTATTATCAATTGTTCCTTGCATCCCATGTGGTTTCGCCTACACCCCTTTTGTTCCTCTGCCAGTATACTGTTTTTCTCTATGTGAATCGTGATCTTTCGTGTTATAACTGATGTAAGAATTTTATAAATTGTGGGTAGACATGTAATTGGCCTGTAGAGTGATGGTTGGTTCGTGTATTTACCCTTGGGTAGCATGTAGGTTTTACCCTCGGCTAAAAACTTTGGAGTATTTTGCTGGCCATTAATTATTTGGGTAAAATTTTTAGCTAATATTTTGTGTAAAATGTAGAATTTCTTGTACCAGAAGTTATGAATGTTATCTATTCCTGGGGATTTCCAATTATGAAGGCGTGCTGTAACATTTTCAATATCTGTTTCTGTAATTTCTTCAAAGTTCATTTCTTCTATTCTCTCCCACTTTTTTTCTTCATCTCTTACCCATTTTGCTTCTTCGTTGTACTGTACGTGTTTTTCCCAGATTTCTGCCCAGAATTCCTCTAACTGTTCTTTTTCCGGCATATCACTGTTTTCTTGTTCAGGGTTCGTATGGTTGTTACCGTGGTTGTTACCATTAAGTTGTTTGTAAAACAACTTTTCATTAGTGGAAAATAAATTATTATCCTTTTTTCTTTGCAATGCTTTTTTGTACCTTGCAAGTCAAGCGCTTTTAAAGCTAACTTTTGTTTGAGTGTATCTAAGTATTCCTCTGGTTGGCTGTTGTTATTCTCGTGAGTGCTGTGAATTTTCGTGTTTCTGAATATGTATTCTACTCTGTTTATGATTTTCCTTGATCTATTATTGTTAATATATTGTGTTAATTTACCTATATCAGATCTAAGTTGCGTTATATCCCTTTCTAGTCGTATTTGCCAAGCCGGTTTTTTAGTGCAGTACCTATGCGATCGTTGATATTCTTCTTTAATTTTATAGCCAATTTCTTGTGTAATAACCAGAGCGCTGCTGTAAACGAGGGTATGTATGTCAGTTAGTTGTGAGTCTTCGGAAAATAACTTGGGCAAAATGTTGGTGTTAAAAATATTAATTAAGCGTGTTAGTTTATTACTATATTTAAGTTTAGGTAGTTTAGGTCTGAGTGTTGCTTCCATATTACCGTATTTGTTTACAGCTGACCGTGTATCTTCATAAAGTTTTTGGCACATACTTTCGGGCTCGGGACTTATTTCTGGAGAATCGCTTGTGTTTTCTAATAATGGTGTAGTTGTGTCTGTTTGTATTGTCTCAAGTGTATTAGATGTCAACATAAATGTTGTGCTACTAGGTGTAAGAGAGAATTGTGTATTATGTATGTTAACTGTATTAGTGTGTAATTGTGAGTTACTGATGAAGTTTTCGGTGTTAACTGACTGTTCGGATAGTGGTTGCGATTGCGTATGGGTTACTTGTGAACAAGTAGGTGTTGCCGGTGTTTGTTCTAATTCAAGCCTAACTTCTTCCTTTATTTGAGCTAGAACTTCTTCCGGGATCATTTTATTACGTATTATTACGCGTCTTTGATCTGAAACCCTTTGTTCACTAGCATTAACGTCAGGATATTGTTGTATGAAATGTTGGTGTAATAATTTTCTATATATTGTCATGTCCGTTTCTAACTTAGTTACTCGATAATAAGTGCGCATGATAAAAATGTTTGCATCATTGGACCATGTCATGCGTACGCGAGTTTTACCCGCCTTGGTGGACGTAGGTTTAAAAGCGTTAGCTTCCTGCGCAACACTTAAGGTCGGGGCTGTGAAATCAGCAGCTGATTCAGAGGACTCCGCTGAAGCTATTATTGGAGTGTTCCTATTGGCGGTAATGTTTTGACCGACCGGAGTTCGCCGCCTAGACTTCCGGCCTCTGGCGGATCGCATGCTGCCACGCCCAGCGCCAGCTCCAGACGTGCCCCGGCTACGACCGGGTCGCGACATACGAAGACTACCAATCCGTGCATTGACTTCTGAAGATGTAGAGGAGGAACGTGTGGTAACTGATTCTTGGTATGAGTGGGGTGAAGAGCTTGGTGACTCAAATAGACTGTAATTGGATGACAATGGGGATGACGGATTGGAGTTTATTTCGGCTGTGACATTTTCGGGACTATTCCCGGCGAGAGCCCGCCTGCTCAACTCCTCGCCGCCGACGGTTCGCATGCTGAGACATCCAGCGTCGGCTCCAGATGTGCCCCGGCGATCACCCCCGGGAAGCGGCAATTCTCGTAATTTTCTACTTCGAAGCTCCATGTTTGATGGGTTTGCCTTTGCCTAAAGGTGGGCACCGTGTCAGCCAGCACCCACCTTTATTTGTCACCCGAAAAGTTGTTACTTGGCGGGTGTCCGCCCCCTACGTGGCTTAGGATGGTCAAGCACGGACGTTTGGTTGGACTTTAGGGGGCTTATTATTATTATTATTATTATTATTGTATCTCTCCTACGGGATATCACGGCACATAGGCCGGTCCTTTTGGAAGGCGTACGTGGGGATACAGATCCAACACGCAGAGGCCTCTTTGAGACACATTAATTATCTAAAGTGGTTTATGATTAGGGGCGAACGTCTCTGTAGAGACGAGTAGCTCACGCAGTGTGTCGTGCTTAGACTTAGAATATTGTTTGTGGATGAAGTAGAGTTTGAAACTTAATATAATATAGTATTTATTGTTTACAGCTGACCCAGTGAACTTCGTATCAATTACTTTAGTATTTTCCTCGCAATTTCTCCATATTTTCTCATCGTTTAAACTTTCCCTGGACTTCCACGAATATTTAAAAACAGTTCAGCCGTTCTCGAGTTTTAGCTAAACTAACGAACAGCAATTAATTTTTATTTAAATAGATATGGTTTTAACGTAAACGCAACGCAAGATATTTTAAATGTATTTAGAGAAAACTACTACCAACAAACTGATACGCAGTTTTCCGTCGGGCTTAAACACCATACAACGGAGGCGGTTAAAAAATTTCGTGTTATAATTTATAATTATTTAATTGAAAGACGTTCAAGTTCATAAGAAAAAGTAAAGTCAAAGTACTTATTTTGCAAAACCATGAAATTCTTAGGTTAGTAAGTAGGTAATTGACTTCAAATGACATCATGATATCGCGCGCAGTCATTCAGTCGTTGCGCAAAAAGACTGCTCTACTGCGTTGGAAGTGGGGAGAGATTTAACTAAGCCAACTTTTTGTCCACTCTCTCGCGAGCCCCGGTAGTGATCGTCTAGTGGTTAGGACCCTACGTTGTGGCCGTAGTAACCCAGGTTCGAATCCTGGTCACGGCAGTGAAAACTGTCATGGCGGGGCTATACTTTTTATCTATAAAAATAAAGATCATAAAGAGGAAAGATTTGATTGTTTGTTTGTCTGTATTGAATAGGCTACAAAACTACTGAACCAATTTGAATAATTCGTTCACTGTTGGAAAGCTACACTATCCCCGGGTTACATAAGATACAATTTGATCCCAGAAATGTGGCGGGAAGGGGGGATATTGGACAAAAGAAACCGCAGGCGAAATGCTATAACTTTTATTTTCGATATTGTTTTGGTTTTATGTGGTTTGTAATTGTCAACGTTATGTCAAAAAGTAATTTGAATACTTAAAATATTTTAGGGCTAAGGACAGTTATGACAGGTAAGGCAGTGACATAGTGGCCCAAAGAAGGCCATGGTTGACGATATATCGCAGTCGTGGCGAAATGCAATCAAAAAGAGAGCATGATAAAGGCTTTGGATAATGATGATAAATAATTTTAAAATATAAAATTCAAAGAAGGACACTAACGCAAAATATTTTGATCCTCCAACTTTATTTTTAAGAACCTTTTTTTGTAAGTATCAATATGTAACTAAGCTAAAATATGCTAATCAAACAGACCTTTTTCAGCCTCCATTCTTTGCTAAAAAATGGTCCCTCTATTGTTTTAGTCGGAATCCGTCATAATCCCCGTTATTCCCTTCGACTGCGCCCTAACCCGAGCGACGGAATATCCATAAAGGATTTCTTCACTTAAAAAGAAGGCCCAAGAGTCATTACATAGGTCGTTCATTGTCTTGAAATTTATTTTTTGTGAAAGTTCTATGTTCTATTAAAGCAGTATTTATGTTACATAGTTTTTTTGTATTACCTTTTACAATCCGTAAGTAATTTTATACATTGACGTTTTTTAGAAGTTGGTACCTAAAAACAGCAAGAGAAACATAATTTAATGTACAGTCAAAAGCACGTCAGACGTAACACTTTGGACTTTGTACCGCTCTTATGTCGGGGGCATAAGTGCTATTATCGAACTGCAAGTGTTTACCGTGATGTGCTGTTGACCGTACCATGTTTCATGATATCAGGCCCACACAACGCATCAGCGATCCCTCTGGTGTCGCAGATGTCCATGGGCGGCGGTGATTGCTTACCATCAGGCGACCCTGCATCCCTTTGTGTGATTGCTTCCAGTTTGGTTAGGACATTGCAGGCTTGAATCTCTTGAATGTCTGAAAATAATGATGATTCCGTGCTTCGGAAGGCACGTTAAGCCGTTGGTTCCGACTATGTTCTAAGTAGGTTTGGTTTCCCTTGTAAGGGTTACGAAGGTCAGATGGCAATCGCTCCACTGTAATAATCAGGCTTGTCGAATATAGGATCATAGTCGAAGCGGACTCTCTCTATTGGATGCAATCGGGAGTACGCTGGGATTGCGACGGCGAGTACATATTATACTATACAGTAACACATATCTCATTAAAAGACATGATTATGAACCCGCATTAAACCAAGCTTCCACTTCATTTATTCTTCCGTCCGAGTAATATTCTCGAGAGCACGCAAATTATCCTCCCTTCGTTACGCGCCTGTTACTCGCAGTCGAGTTTATTACGGAATTGTGTATCGTCTTAATTCAGCTAACGTTACATTTTAAGCTGGGATTTTGAGTTTCTTGTATCGGCCTCGCTTGAAGTTGGAAGGAAATTCATCTAGTTATTAAGTCTCGAATAAGTAAAGTTTGATGAAACAAACACACTATGTTTACAAAAAATATTGTTGAATTGTGTCATTGAATTCACTGCATGACAGTTACTAAATAATAATAATAGTGTACGCGAGTCACGAACCACCATCGGATCGAACCAGTGTTGCCGCTGGTCATTGGTAGGATTACCGTACACAAAGGATGTAACTGCCGTATTTCAACAAACCAATACCTCATTCGAAATTGAAGAGTTTTTTTATACTTATTACATCTTTTTATATATAAATTTAGAGTAGCGTTAACTCCGTCTATTCCAAGCCATTCCGTTTATTACACGAGGCGACCGTTTCAGCCATTTTGCTCGCTCTAACTATTCCCAACGGGAGTCTAAGCCCCATTTCAGCCTCCTATAATCACCAGACCTGCATTCTAACTAAATGAGGTAAGGTAACCTCATTTAGATGCAACTTGTAAGTTCCAAACCATTTTTATCTACATCCATACCATAATATGTCTATTTTATAGTCAGGAGCGATGAGCAAACGCCCTACATTTAGATATAAGTATCTGTGGCTGCATCGTAATGTTTACATTTTAGTATCGGTAACCGATACTTTAATTACGTTCAAATTTTGAACGTCTTCTTAAAAAGTAAAAATTAATGAATTTGAAGCTAACATATGTAAGCAAAACATCTCGATGTATTTTCAAAGGTACCAGGAGAGCATAACCGCAGCGTAACTATTCATTAAATCAAAGAGTTTGAAAGACGCGAGCTAGCCTAGCTTCTTGTTCTTCTCTGCTCTCCTGGTACTACGGATTATATTCCACGCGGTTTCACATCGATCCTGACTTCAAAATAGACATTTATCGTATGAATGAAGATAAAGTTATTATGTGACTATACATAATTAGGCATTAAAATACTCATGTGATCCTTTTATGAAACTCACTTCGTTCGTTTCATAAAACCACATTCGTATTTTAATGACCCTCATTATGCAACAGTCACATAAATAACTATTATGGTTTGGAACTTACAAGCTAAAAAATGAAACATTTGTGAAGATTTTCCGACCTGGCGTTCAAGTGCCATTTGGCATAGCTTTTGAGTTCAGGGTTGAATCCGATTTATTTTAGATTGTGGCCGTTTTACATTTATGAGGTTCAAATCATTTCGCGTATTGTGAGTATTCGTTTTCAGAGTGACTTAGTAAGTAATTCGTTTATCAATAACATTGCTTACGTGCCTCTTCTAAGATAGTTAAAAGTACTTACCATCTCACCTGTTCTAACTTACAAAGGACAGCACATTCTCAAGGATAAATCACAGCCCGTCAAAGGCTATTATGACACATCAGAACACATTTACGCCGACATTCACGACGACAATAAAACCAGTTTAAGTGTTTCATACACTTTATTGCTTCACGGATATTATTCTCCATAAAATCTCAAACAACCACGATTATAACGACGAAACGAGCGGCGCGCTCCGAGGAGGCGCCCGTAGACTATACGAGGCACTGAGAGACAGGAATCACAGATTGACAGAGCTTAGAAGATAGACGGACATCAATAGAGGAAGCTGGAGGGAGGCGGGCGCGGGGAGGGCGCGGGGCGAGCGAGGCGGGGGTGGAACGCGCCGAGAGCTGCCTCGTTGGTGGACGATGGGCGCTCCTCACGAACTCGAAGCTGCGGAAGCCTCCACGCAGCACAGGCGGACGTAAGAGCATGCCTGTTGAGGACCCAGTACGCGACAGCGTTTAGAGCCGAGTGCGCGTATCCTAGAAGCAGCGCGTACTGAGTTACCACTAATGGGGCGTGAAGTCCGAACGCGCTGGCTATGACTAGAGCGGCGTGCGGGCACCAGCATGCCGCAAAGATGGCGGCGATGCCGATGAGGACGTTGCCGAGCCTCCGCCGCGAGCGGAGCGTGGACGTCTGCGGCTGCGGGCCGAGGAGGCTGGGCTGGAGTTTCTTCTTGGAGCGGACGTCGCCGACGTCGACTGCGTCGCGTCGCTCGCGCGGGCCGACGCCGGCGACGATGATGACGTGCGTGGGGCGGCGCATGAGCGGCACGGGCAGCGGCAGCTCGCCGTGCGCCGCGCGCGCCGTGAGCGACAGTGCGGTGAGTTTTACGCGCACGGTCCAGTGACAGCGCGTCACCACCACAACTGGGATGCAGTAGGTGACTAGTGCGTGGGCGGCTGCCAATGGCGGGCAGGTCATGCAGTTTGTCAGTACTGCCCCAACACCTGCGAATACATTTGATGTTTTTTATTTATAATTCACTTTAAATTACCCATTCCATAAAGTTTATTTCACCGATAAATTAACAAAATAAATATTTGAGAAAAGAAGAAGCACTATTAAATAGCCTTTATCCAAAAGAAATAATAATGGCGTTTTGTTTTAAAGGACGTAGTTTCTCACATCTCTTTTCTATTTTATGGTTTACTAAATAAGGTGAACCCTAAAGTGTTTATCTAAATTACGTTTAAAAGTTGGAAGTTAGGCTGTAATTTTATACGTAATTCAGATAAGTATTTTACTTGCCCTGGACAAGACCTATTTACAAACTAAAATAAACACAATAAAGGCATGACAGGGGTCTGTTTAGCCTAAATTTGTGGCTTATACAAGTTTCGGCTAGCGAAATAAATAAACCGAATAAAGCAAGAGGATTACGTTGGCCACTATGGCTTGTGTACAATAAAGTTGGGTTACAATCTAGTCTAATTCATATTGATGTTATTTGTAACCATGTCCGGATTGTAACCTGTAACTGTACTAGATACCCTGGTCCGCTACTATGGCGACTAGTGATAGCGTGCTCATTTGGCCATTGTTAACGTGGTAAATCATAGAGAGGACATTATGTTACGGTGGTAGTATGTACCTAGCAGCAAGGAGGCCAGCCACACGTCACCGACGGCAAGCGCCGGCCGCGCGCAGAGGGAGCCGCACCCGCGCCGCACCGCGCCGCAGCGGTCCGCGGCTATGGCGACCAGTGATAGCGTGCTTGCCGCCACGGTTACTGTGATGCATGTATATTATGGTGGTAGTACGTACCTAACAGCAAGGAGGCGAGCCACACAACGCCGACGGCGAGCGCCGGCCGCGCGCAGAGGGAGCCGCGCCCGCGCCGCACCGCGCCGCAGCGGTCCGCGGCTATGGCGACCAGTGATAGCGTGCTTGCCGCCACTGGGAATGACTGTGAACATACAGACGATTTTTAAAACAAGTTTTTATAACTCCACAGATCTAGAACTAGTAAGATGGAAAAAGTGTATGTATAGAAAGGTGAGAAAATCCTGATCAATAATAGTAGGTATGTACAGAACAGTTGACGTCAGTTTTTTTTATTATGCTATGAGCCTATGGTTACTGTATACTTTCCCATTGTGGCTTTTTGTTGAAAAGGTATTAAGTGGTTCACCCTTACGACTGTTGGACATAGGCCTCCCCTAATACTTTGCTGGATCCTCAGCTACATCTGCCATCCATAACGTTATTACACCTGGCCTGATACACATAGGTACCTCAATATTCGTATCAATTCTCGACGGGCCACCCCGTACCTTCAATAATAACCACCTTCAGTAATCGCGTTTCTTCTGGGGAAAAATCACCAGCAACGGTTAAAAAAACACACCTCAATATAAAACGTGACGTGACACGGAAGATGATGCACCCTGGCCGCGCGGGTGGCGGCCAGCGGCGCGCTCGCGGCGCACACGAGCAGGTCGGCTGCGCACGCGCTCAGCAGCTGCGGAGTGCGCAGCCGCGCCGCGCCGCCCGACGCTAGCGCCGCCATCAGGCTCACGTTACCTGCATAATTATAATGTTCATGTAGGGACATCTCGATTGTCGGGTTAGAGGGGCTCATCCTTGCACTATAATGCCCTCCTAGCCGAGTTTTCGGCTACGGCGGCAAATCTTTAAGATCAGCCAACTACGCAGGATATTAGTGCACAAGTGAGTGCGCAAGCACAGGTGCACTCTCTATTCCCTCACTCCCATAACACAGTGGGACAGCAGTCTGACACGACCGAAGAGAGATCAGGCGCAGGACCAACGGCTTAACGTGCCTTCCGAAGCACGTAATCATCATTCTTTTCAGACATTCAGGTGATTCAAGCCTGCAATGTCCTAATCAAACTGGAAACTTTCACACAAAGTGCAGATGCTCTCCGCGGGATTCGAACCCCGGGTATTAGAGCCCAACGCTCTAACCACAGCTGTACCACGGAGGTAGTTCTGTAGAGACATCTCGATTGTCGGGTTAGGAGAGGAACCAACGGGGATGGGCCGAGGGGCTCATCCTTGCACTATACTTATTTGCTAACTAGATGCTCTAAGTAAACTGTATACCACTAGGTGCAACAAGCCGTCTTGCTAAATGCACGCAGTTGCCTCACCAGTGGTGCAGGAGGCCTGTTTTGAGACTAAGTCGACGCCGAAGCACTACAATGAATTCTTGTAAAGTCCCTGAAGAGCCTCATAATACCCACTAAAATTAATTTGTGCACCACGCGCCGTATGAAACACAAACTACACAATAATAAGTACATATTAGCTTCAAATGATTTATGTAGAAAAAGGAGGCGAATAGGGCCTAGCCTGTGCTTTAGACGGGAACTATAGTATTTTAACGAACAACCATTCACCGTTTAGAATATGTATGTATAATATGTTATTATTCTGAGATATACCTATAGGCTAGTGTGCTTTGAATCCTTGTCTGTCTTACTAGATACTCACCAATAATCCCTATGACGGAGACGAGCACGTAAAGAGCGATGAGGGCGGCGAGGGCGTGCGCACGCGCCTCCTCCCCCGGCCCCGCACCCGCCCCCTCCGCGCTCCCGTTACCGAACATCACGCTGCATCATCCACAGCTGCAACAAAGAAACAATTGTAAGCTAAACAACACTGGGCAATTTCTTCAAATACTCGTCATTTTAAAACACTCGTTAGTTGAAAAACACTGGTCAGCTTTAAACACTAATGAGATAATCTATATCTATCGAAAGCCTTTGATTGTGTTGACCACCATACATTGCTGATGAAACTGCGGCATTATGGTATTTCAGCCAACTCACTGAGCCTGATAGAATCATATCTAACGAACAGGATTCAGAAAGTAAATATAAATGGAGTAGACTCCTCCGGCGCTTCCCTTATTATGGGAGTACCCCAAGGATCAATTTTGGGGCCACTGCTATTCCTGATCTATATAAATGATCTCCCATACTTTACAAAAGACTTATGTGAGATTGTGCTATTCGCAGACGACACCTCGTTGATTTTCAAAGTTGACAGATATGAACAATCATTTGTCGACGTGAGTAATTCTGTCTCACAAATTTTGCACTGGTTTACTATTAACAACTTGTTGTTAAATACCAAAAAAACCAAATGTGTAAAATTTACCATGCCAAATGTGAGGCAGGTTGTTCCCAATATCACTGTGAATGGTGAACCTATCGATATGGTCAATTCAACGGTTTTTTTGGGCATAACTCTAGACTCGAAATTGCAATGGGGTCCGAATATCACTGCTCTCGCGGGGAGACTCAGTTTAGCCGCATTTGCTGTTAGAAAAATAAGACGTTTAACAGACGTGGAAACGGCGAGACTAGTGTATTTTAGCTATTTTCATAGCGTCATGTCATATGGGTTACTTCTTTGGGGATCTGCTGCTGACGTACAATCTATTTTTGTACTTCAGAAAAGGGCAATACGAGCTATATACGGCCTTAAAGTGCGTGATTCCCTAAGAAATGTATTTAGTGAAATTGGTGTATTAACAGTACCATCTCAATACGTTTTAGATTGTATTATGTATGTACGAAAAAACCTACATGAATTTCCGAAAAAATCTCATCATCATGATCTAAACACTAGAAATAAACATAAGCTAGCCGTTCCGAAAACAAGACTTCATAAAATAGGTAATTCGTTTGTTGGATTAAGTGTTACGTCATTTAACAAATTACCTCAAGATGTTGTTGACTTACCAATACACAAGTTTAAGTCACACATCAAATGCCAACTCATCAAGAAGAGTTATTATAAAGTGGAAGACTATCTAAATGATAAAAGTCTGTAGAAGTGAGTAGTATTGTTGCCGCTCCTCTGCCTGCGCCTTTGTTATAATTGACATGATCTTTTGTATTGACATTAATATTTTCAGTGACATAAATTTATTTTGTATTGTATTAATAAGAAACCTCAACGACAAGGAAGCTTGGACTCGCGCCTTTGCATTGTATAGAATCGCGATAGTATCAACAATGTTAACTTTGCTATACAGTAACACATTAAATGTTATAATTCAATAAAATTAAATTTATTTTTCATTCAAAGAATCCTGAAGAGTTTGTAACCTTGGCGGTCATGCTCGCTAAAATGTGCTTGGGGTGGTGGCGTTATGTGTCGGGTGGTTACATTTCCTCTAATATGGTTGAGTGAAATTATGGCTGGCACATACGTCATACTTGTGCTGCAGGTGCCACCTTTGGGCACTGGTCTTCCAGGGCTCACGGATTTTTCTCGATTATAGTCTCATTCTTATACTTTATACTGTATGGCTTGGTATTCTAAAACTAATCAGTAATTGTAACAAACAAATTGTAAACAAACATGGCGATGAAAAAGAGTAACTGTCGAGTTTCTTGCCGGTTCTTCTCGGCAGATGACTGCATTCCGATACCGGTGGTAGTCACTCTGTAATTGACGATTCATATATACTTGATACAAGTTTACATGAATAAAGAATATTTTGGTTTTGATTTTTTGATTTTTTGATAAAAAGACAAGTTTTTTTTAGAATGCTTTTAGGCACTTAATACACAGGCGAGTGAGACCTGCGGTTGTGTGTGGGACTCTGGACTGAAGACGTTTCACTTCCGACTAAGCTCCACCGATTTTCTCTTATATTAACGGTTTTACATACTTTTAGAAGTTCCAAACGATGGACTGCATAACATTCCGTAATTAAACGTAATTTTTTTTAGAAGAAAATATCGCATCATTTATAGTACATATATTATTCTAAAGTCATTAATATTCCAAACTTATTTCATCCATAAATAAGTGTACAATTATTGTAACATTGGAATGCAAATATATGCCTAAGTTTTATTTTAATGACTTCGCATACCAAATAAGTCTCGTCAAAAGAAGAGAAAGAAATAAGTCGCCAAGCCTCTGGTTTCTTTTCTTAATTAACAATTTGATGTTGACGCAACGTTATGAATATAAACGCCAGAGAAACATTGAATTAATACAAGGACTGCTCTTTAATATCCGAGGGACTACTCTCAAATTGGAAAAAAATCTTTGCTAAAAGCCATCTTATTATTGTTTATTAAATACACAGTGCTGGGAAAACAGGATGTGCTCCAGCGAAATTATATATGGGAGAAAATACACTGTAAATAAAATGGACGAATCTTAGAGAAAATTTCGACGTGAGAATATGAAAATAAGTTGCCTTATTGGATAGATCTTAGACATGGCCTGGGGATTCAACCTGGCGCTATGGTGGTAAATTAGAATTCATATACATATAACTGTGTCATTTTGTGTACCATGACAGTTTAAATTAACATTACTTAACTTCGTCTAGCATCAGCTATAAGCAGAATATTGTCTACAGATGGCGCTGACTAACGATTAGCACAGAAAATTCAAAATACATACACAGAATCCTGCATCGCAAGAACAAATTTTTGACGACAGATCCTCCTTTATAGGAGTGTTTATCGCACCACAGAAGGCCATCAGAATTTCTGTGATATTTCATTATAGGAAATCATCGCTTTCGCAAGTCAGGGAACCGACAATTTTGGCATCTTTAATAGCTCTTAGTGATTGCCGAGGTAGCTGCCAACAGTGATGCTTAAACATGGAAAAGGCGGGTGACAATTTTTGCACAGATGCATGTGTGTCGCGCGGCATTGTCGTTTGGTTGTGAAAATATTTTTAGTACTATTGCAGTATTTAGATATGTATAAATATAAACATTGATTTGACCTCACAAAGTAGCTTTAGACACTGTCTTTGGTCTTTTATCTGTCTTAATCGTCAACTGGCGAGCACGACATGAAAAAGTAAGTAAGATAAAAATCTTACTTACTTTTTCCTAGAGCCTTAGAGGCTTTACAGGATGGCTTTTGCAAGCACATCAGCATCTCATCATCGGCCAGCTAGAATTCTAGTGCCAGATTGTGATAAGCGCGATCAAAGATGTAGTCTTTTTTTAATCGAAAAAAGAGAGAGCAACACGTTCGTATCACGTACGTATTTGTCGGTGGTGAAACTTGCTCTTAAAATCGATTGTAACTTCTTTTGTAAAATTAAATAAATAAATAAAACAAAAGACGTAGGACAAACTTTAAAATCAGAGAGATTTTATCGTTGGAGAAATGAACAATTTGACGATACAAGAAGTATTACATTTCTTTGTTTTCATCAAAGATGTTCCTTTACCAAGAGCGGCTTTTATCAAACTCCTGAGGGGAAAATGGAAAGAAACAGAAAAACAGGATGAAAGCTATTAACTGAAATAAGCAAAGAGGATATCATTATACGTGTCATTGAAGTATTTTGAAGGTTTTTTCTTAGAAAATAAAATTCCACTCGAGAGCAAAGAATTGCTTAACAAGAAGAGTTTTAAATGTATAAGCTTGGATACTGTGAATAAGGACCCCAGTTCGTTAGTATAATATGAAATGAAGGTTTCTTTACCTAGGGCTCTGTTAAAAAGTCAAAGGGATCTTAGTTCCGTTTATAAACATATAATTTCAACAAGGAAAAATGAGAATATTTTAAGGGTAAGGTAAGGTTTTACCCGACCCGGTTTGTTTAGTCGTGTTCTAATAAAACGATTTACTTTGTATGTACTTTTTTACTTCTGCAAACTAGCTGGATCGGGTAAATACCCCAAAAACAGTTCGTAATGGTAGTTTCTCTTAGGACGACAATTTTATGTGGTAAATTTAACGTAAAACGTTACTGATGAAAAGTATAGTCTATATATTCACTAACCAATCTAGTTATATAAAATTTGAAAAATTACGAAACTTATTATTAATATAGTAGTAAATCCTTCACCCGATGTTCCGATAATGTAGCAAAAATAAAATATAAGCATTCGAAACCGTTCGTTTTGTGGAATTACTGCAATCGGATCGCTCTGTCTAGACAGAGCATTTAGCGACAAGCGCTTCTCACGGTGCTTAACTACGAGACAGTAGGGCTTACACGATATCGAGCACATTACCGAATAGTGAAAAGTAATTTGAAACTATTAATTTGTATCTCTATACGAATTTTGTAAGTCCCTCCACTTGATAAAGAGTTAATTTTTAACTTTTGATCACACAATTTAGTTGAAAAGACAACTTTTAAGTCTAAGAAGAAGAAGTTTATTTTAAAATGAATATTTCTGAAGTAAAACCATTTAAAGACATTGAAATATAACAAATTGATTTTTTCAGAAGCTATCTTAATATCTTAACAAACACTGCATTAGATTTTAGAAAATTGAAGATATAGGTAATAAATAGAAACTCTCCTGACCGTTTTTGGCCACAGCAACCGGAGACCGATCAACTACCATATGCTTTTATATTCTATTCTATAATTAAAACCAGTTAGTGCTACTGGAGACAGCTGGATTATGGATTAAAGTATAGATATAATATATTGTATAAACACTACTCGTATAATTTTATTGTTTAAAATAAAAAAAAGACTGAAAGATGTTTAGTTTTTACAATCGTCGTAAAAGACAGTATCAACTCATTTCAAGCGATGAGTAAGAAAAAAATCAAACATAAAATCGTGTTGTTAAAGATTTTAAAACATTTTGCACCGTCTTCAAGTTAGATTTTACGGAGAAATCGTGAAACAAAGTGGAATTACTGCGACCGGATCGCCGCTGTCTAGACGAAGCATTTAGCGATCGTCGCTTCTTACGTTTTTAAACTCTAAGTTAAAGAGTATTCAAAGTTTTATAAAGATTCGGAACTACTTTTCAACATTTTTTGTAAGGACAATTTACGGAAATTTCAGCATAGTTGTGAAAATTTAACTCGCCATAACACGTATTTAATGTATTTTTTTTTTCAATTTCATGATTTGAACATTTATGATAAGAGACAGATAAACAAATTAATTCATTGCACCCCTTATAATATTGTAATACTTTAGTAGATAGACTCATCCTTATATGAAAGCAATTATCGTTCCAAAAACCCCAAAAACGAAAGCCCCGCCATGACAGTTTTCACTGCCGTGACCAGGATTCGAACCTGGGTTACTACGGCCACAACGTAGGGTCCTAACCACTAGACGATCACGGCTACCGGGGCTGTTACTGCACCGGTTGGAATTGCCAGCAGTATTCCGCGATTGGTATTACCTTGGTAAATTTAAAAGTACCTTCGCACTGTGTGTCAGTAACAGGTAAGTGTCTTTCGCATTTGGTCGGGTTTGCTAAGTGGAGCACTTTCGCCGCCCGCGTCGATAGAGATTATGCAAGCATAATTGGTGTCGTAATTACCTCTCTGTAATAACTTGTTTATGATAATCAGATAATGAAATGGGCGCCTACCGTGACGATATTATTGTACATAATTAATTTTGACAAATAATAGACATCAGAGAGACAGGTAAATGACGAGTGTGTTTGGCAAGTCCAGTTTTTTCGCAGGTAATGCATTATGCACTTTAACTCCGTCCTGGGGGAAAGACAGGGCCATTTGTGTGGGACTCTTACCTAATATGAGCGTTGCTTCTGGGCCAAATATGGAAGCAGCCCAGACACACTAAGTCCCACGTAACTCCCTCAACGTCTTTACCAAACCTACCCTGACTAGTTTAAGAGAAAACGTTTTGGGACACAACACAAAATTAAAAATGGGCTAAGCTGCCGGTACGCAATAGCTATTTGATACATTAGTAAACAAATACGTTAAATTATTTTTTTAACTAAGCGATAAGGTTGTTCTTCTCCTGCTCTCTTGGAAATAGGTACTATGGTTTTAAAAAAAATTATAATTCTGTTTTCATGATTTCCAATATTGAAGTATCTAAATATTATGTTGTTAAAATATACTGAATAGTAAAAAGTGAACTCATCTGTGGAATATATGAAAACTTAGTCCCAAAAAGTTGGGTAGCTGTTTTTTGTTACAGGTTCTATACACCTAAAATATAATCCTTCTCCCGGGACCCGACTACACTTAATATCAATTATTAAGCAGCTCCCAAAGACATTAATAACAATAAACCTTTATTAATATTAAAACGTCCCTAAAGCCTGCTCGTAAAACCTCTGAAAACTATTAGGTACGGTTTTATTAAAACTGCTCTGCAGAAGTTTATTGAACTTTAATCCCCAGAAAACACATATTTTATACTGGAAATGCAATATTCCCATTATTGCAATACAGGCTTTATATTTATATAACATACTAAAATTAATGTGGGCCAAGCGGCTTAGCTAGTTAATACATGACCGAACGAACGTTTCAGGCAGAAAAAGAACTTAAAATATATAAAAATAAATGTTAGCAATATAAAAACAATAACATTGTGTAGCAAGAAATATTCTTATTTCTTTTCAATGTAACATCCGTACCGATACAAATACAAAAGTAGATGCCTAGAGCGTAGCGGCCTACTTTCAACCAATCCGCTAAATTGGTAATTTTTCGAAATAAATCTAAACTTTGTTTGTACTAAAATGTATTTTCCAAAGTATGATAGACTTCCCCGAGGACATAAAAGTGCAGAGCAGATACATTGGACATACGAATGGGCATGAATGAAGCTAGGAAATGTTTTGTGAAATGTATTAAACTTTCCGTCTGAGTTAAATCCGGGTTGTTTGGTAACTTGTATTTTATTCGGACTGCTATTCCACATGAGTATTATTTTTTTATTAATAATAGGATATTTGTTAATTCACGGACTCGTTGGTCCGTGTCTTTTTTTGTGTTGAATTTTTTTGTGTTAATGTTGCTACGCACAAAAGAGACAAAATTGTGATATTATATTATACTACATCGTCGCTAAATAGAATGCTTAAACTTAAAGGATTTTTCTTTTTTATTATTATTAATATTTTCTTTTGTCATTTTTTGGTCATATTAATAATATTTGTATATTTATTTAGTTCCGCTATAATTTTGCTTTTTTATAGAACTTCATTTGGCAGACAGGAGCATATCTGATGGCTCTGGCGTACTAATGGAAAGGGGCAAAATATTTTTTTTATACCACGAGGGTGGCGCTCGAGCCTATAGCCCGCCTGATGGTAAGCGGTTACCGTCGTCTATAGTACCAGAGGCAGACAAAAATGATGCTGTCTTTTTTTTAAAGTTTATAAAAGAGCCAGTACTTAATGTAATGGATGAATTATCACGAACTTATTTGTCGGTAAAACTATCCCTAAGTGTATTCTACGGACGCCAGCAGATCATCCTACCCAAACCTTTAAAAAAATCTTAATTGAAAGAGAACTCTATGTAAAGTGAATAAAGCTGAAAATTGGTTGTAGAAATTTGACAGATTAGGGTAGTCTGATGAGCTGTCGACTGAACACATTCGCGCATTTTTTATGTCTATGTCGCCCACTATATTGCATTGCTTTTGTGTAAATTTAAAAATTTACGTAAATTGTATACCCTTGATTAGGATCGTACCCGGTAGGTAAAAACTACCTCACTACAAAATAACAAGTCAATAAAACTTTGTAGGCGCTTAGCGATAAAAGTGGACCCCCCAAAACTTTACCCGTGGACATTTAGGACCATAGTACATAGACAGAAAAGTAACGTCGTTATCCATAAGTATTGTTTGAAACTAAACAGCATCTTTGCAATGTACAAAATCTAGAATAATGTAAAAAATAATTAAGCTATCCTTGGATATCCTTCACACAGCGCCATCTAATTCTACATAAATTAAACATAGCTTGAACTATGGCAGGCACGTTAAGTATAATAATTATGTAATGTTTGTCTTATTATACATAGAAAACATCTAAATTAAGCATAGTTTGAACTATGGCAGGCGCACTGAATATAATGTGTAAAGTATGTCTTATTATAAATAGAAAACATCCCGTATCTATA
The DNA here is from genome assembly GCA_949319885.1 of Mecyna flavalis. Lineage (NCBI taxonomy): Eukaryota > Metazoa > Arthropoda > Insecta > Lepidoptera > Crambidae > Mecyna > Mecyna flavalis. The sequence goes on from OX439426.1 coordinate 19,797,193, forward strand.
AGACAAACATACGTCATGTATATATGCACACAAATATATTTTACACAAGGGGTGGGGGACTGAACCCGCTACCTCTCGTGTAATAACCGACTCAACCATTGAAAAATTTCGTTTTCATTATCGTTACGTGGCAGATAACATAAACAAGCAAGCGACTTCCACCGTCTAGAACAATTGAATGACAAGAAAGGATAGGGTTACTTTTCAACTATTTACTATAAAATGAGTTTACCCTTGTTTCTCACCAAAGGGTTCGGACTTGGAACTTAATTAAAGTTCAGGGGGCTAATCTCCATCCTGCAAAGCAGGCCGCACAATCGTGTCCAAGCGGGAAATGATCCCGGAATAGACTAATAATTCTGTAGCCCTTGGGACACCACCTTACTCAGTTCATTAGCTCTAATCTGAATCTTAGCTTTGAGCAAGAGTGTACAAATGAAATGAAATAATTTACTCAGCAATTTGATTTAAGTACATAGTAAATTCTTTTGCACGTCATATTTTTTTCACCCTACCAGCGCCTCGACTTGAATGGCCTGTTGAGAAGAGGCGCCGCAAGAAACTCAACAGTTACGTATTATGTCTTTTTTTAAAACTCTGTCAAATTACAAGTATGTCAAATTAATTTTACAATGCATAATTAATATTGATAATACAAAAAATAACAATTAAATAAGATAAAGTAGTGCAGCAGAACATACATTATTGTCCTTTAGATAATCATCTAGGCAGCTCAAAGGCAGTTTTCAAAGGCAGCAGATCAACTTAACCTGATCTGACAAAAGTCTCAATTGAAATAGAATTCTCTGGTTTGAATTGAAAATTGGTTGTAGGAATTTGACAGATTGAGATAGGAATACGAGTTTAATATACAAAAGCTAAAATGAAAATACAAAGACCAAAATAGCATTTTTATTTATCATCAAAACGTGTAAAATTTCTTTCCCATAAAACCAATCTCTTAGACATAAGAAAACTAATACAAAGTTGTGTTTTATCCAGAAAAATAAAAGCGTCTTAAGAACGGAGAGAACCAGTCGTTAGTTAATTATGAATCTGACGTCACGAGTCGGAATATTCATGGCCCGCCCACGCGCCCAATTAATGGAACTCAATTTTATTGTACATTCAGTATTTGGGATCTTCCGTAAAATAAAAATTGTTGTTACAGCTGTTAGTTGTCCAGGTGTAAAATTGAAATTGCATTGAGGAAATTCTTTATTCCGATCATTTTCAACCATATTATGAATTTCAAATTAAAAATGAAACCTCTTGGGAGGATTTAAAAACAAATGCTTAAGATTTTATATAAAAAATTACATACACTGTATTACTTTTTGTCTTCCTCTCTGTTGCGGAAACTACATATTTTAAAATATATTTGTAACGTAAAACATTAAATATGAATTTTTAATATGGATCTCTAAGAAGAAAGAACTCTTTCTTACCTCGAGATAATATCTGTATGTAAGCGTTGGTATACAGAATCTTTAGTAATATTAACTTTTGTTACATACGTACAGCATACGTATAAAATGTTGTATAAAAACAAAACACAACACCGCTGGTACGGAAAATTATTACGCCGAGAAGATTAGCAATTTAGTAGAAAGTACAGAAAATTAGTCGGTCTCGTTTCAGGCATAATTTTCCCTGTTGTTTTATTTTACGAATAAAACGATGCAAAACGAAATATCCCGTGTTTACTTGAATTAATTGCCTTTGCCGAAATATCTTGACGACTTGATGTTACAAAAAGGATAAGATCCGAGGTATAGTAGTATAGCTAGCAAGTAGAACAATGAAAAAGTGAAAAGTAATTTGAATTGAGTAAGTATTACGCTACTTACCACAGAGACGAAATTTACTATACTCATTTCTCCCGTACCAAGTTGGGAGTATTTCGCGAATCCCCGTATAAAGCCTGGTGATCGTGGGTTCGATTTCCAGTTTGGGTCAGATTGGTGATGATCTGAACCAGCTCAGATGAAATCTGCTGCCATAACCACTCTGGCTATGTCCCTAAAATACACATTAATATGGGAGCCAAAACAATTGGAAGCGGAGGCTCAAAGATTAAAGCACATTGAGTGACGCTTCCTGACTAACTGTTCCTCAATGGAATAAACCGCAAAGTAATTTTACCATTAAGTTGGCACTGCACCTGCTTAACAACAGATCTGGCATAAAAAAAATTAGGAAAAAACATCGTTTATTGACTCCAGAGCGCAGAACCTTACCATTATACTCGTACGCCTGACTGAATTTTAATTTAATAATATCATCTGCAGAAAATCACCGAATATCTCGTTTCGGATTAATAAAACGCGCCAGCAATTATTACAGCGAAAAGTAATCAGTATCGACGGTGAAAAGGCAATTAATTAAGGGACTTGAGCACCACTTTTATTATGGGAATGACTATAAAATGAAAATTTTGTATACATTGTGGTTTAAACGTGGTCTAGCTGTAATTTTTTTACATCGAAGCGACGGAAAATACTGATCATTATTTCATTGAGTGCGATTTTAAAATAAATGCTTTTTTTTGATTGGTAATGTATACTAATATTATAAAGAGGAAAGATTTGATTGTTTGTTTGTTTGTATTGAATAGGCTCCGACACTACTGAACCGATTTGGTTAATTCTTTCACTGTTGGCACCCCCCACACCCCCCACATTTCCGGGATGAAAAGTACTCTATGTCACCTAGTGTAGCTTTTCTACAGTTAAAGATTTTTTTAAATCGGTTTAGTAGTTTCGAAGCCTATTCAATACAAACAAACAAACAATAAAATCTTTTCTCTTTATAATATTAGTATACTTAGATCAAAGCGACCACCTTGCCAGAACATAATTTTACCAGTGCGATATAATATTGTTATAACTATATGGTCTAAACAAGTTGTTAAGGCCATCACCTCGCATAAGACATAATGCAATTAACACAACAATGATACGATTACGTCGTCACGTGTCAACGCAACCCGAGAGGAAACCTAATCACACGCTCATCTCCCCAGTCTCCCCACCCATTGTAAACCGCTCGGGGAGAATGGGGTATTTCATTACCACAGTTTTCTTCTCAACGGTAATAGAATTCCACCATAGTAGAGTGAGAAAGTACGTTAGGTTCATACAAACGCACGGTGCGCGTTTTTTTTTTTTATAGTAGCTCAGTACATTGGCTCCACTTAGCCTGATGGTAAGCAAAAGGGGAACCCAAATTACCACGACAACGGACGCAACACCGTGGCGTTCTATCCGTTGGCATCGCAGTACTGGCTCACAAGGTGCTTCTTCACGCTTCGTTTAAAGGAACTCATGTCATAGGTTTGTCTGGTTCCATAGTATCTATGTGTCGCCGCACGCACAGTCAAACAAAATACATATTATGGACTCGTTTCTCAGTGCGCCAGTTGGTATTAACACCGCACAAGGTTTGCGCAAAGTTTTTGGCATCGCTTACGTGGCAAAACTTAGCTAAACGTGACAACTCAGAGGCAGACAAGTAAAATAAGGGCTGGTTAATAGCCACAGGCTGGAACTAGCTCGTCCCAATCGGGTGGATAGAGGCAACCGGAGGAGTTTTGTGGGTAGTGGGACGCTTCAGTCTCGAGTCCCAGGCCCGCAGGTAGGCTAGCTAGCCTGAGGTTAAGGTGCATCCATCAACGGGGTTATTCCCGCCTGCCCCTACTAAATCTGCCCAGTCTGCTGCAGTCGAAAGGGGGCAGACGGAACTAGTTTAGGTTCCGTCTGCCCCCACTAGGGGCAGACAGAACTAGAAAAGTTTCGACTGCCCCTACTGGGGGCAGATTTGGTAGAGGCAGTCGGGAATAATCCCATTAACGCATTTTTCTCCGCAAAAAAAAAGTCAAATGGGCAATTATATCGCGGATTGGGCCGGAGATGGCCTACTGAGTTATCTTTCTACTATGGTAACAGAATTCCAGAGAGAGGAAACGTCGCGGCCGCGGGCTCGGGGTTACTAGATATCGCAATCAAGTTTGCTGGGACCGATTGACCCCTTTTTGTAGAGATGTTTCTATTCTCTTTAGGGAGTCGTGGGAAAGTGATTGCGTTGTGGGAAGAGATATCGATGAGTATATTGTATCTGGGTTCGACCTCTGGAAAGGCTATTTATTAAAAATGGGATAGTTTGACCGATTTGCTGTTGGTTGAGACGTTGGCTATTACACCTATTATTTGACCGCCTCCGTGAAACAGTGGCTAAGCCGCTCGGGTATATAACCCGGAGGCTGTGGGTTCGATTCCCGCCTAGGGTCTGGTGGGTGGTAGGGCTTTTTCAGAGTCCGACTGGCTAGCTGCCAAGAGAAATCTGCCGCCATAATAGCTCCAGCAGTATTAATGTGGGAGCTACAGTCTACAGTCTGGTAGCACATTGAGCGACGCTTCTTGGTGAAGTGTCCCTCAATGATATAGGCCGCAGTGGCTGCTCACCATCAGGTGGGCTGCGTGTCTGTCTGCCAACTGATTTAGTATAATACATTTATGTACATTATTATATAACAAACATGTCTGTATCGGTTTGGATTTTTTCATGTATTATGTATTTACAAAAACTTTTTTATTTTTATTTGACATTTTAGATCGGTTTAGTAGTTTCGGAGCCTATTCAATACAAACAAACAAATAAACAATGAAATCTTTTTTTTTTATAATATTAGTGTAGATTTATTTATCTGGTGTCTTGGTGACATTATACTATGTGGCGTTCATACTTGGTCTTGTGTCAAACTTGAATAAATCAATTTGATTCTTAATTCACATTTTTTTTCAATTTCAATGGTTGTTGACGAAATCGTTTTCAAACAAATGAAGAGATACTTCCTCCCCAGTGGATAACCTCGACATCTTTATCAAGCAGGAGCGGTTTGCAGTGTTATCTGTCCCTCGGGGAGGCTCGCCGGAGTCGGGACAGATTTGACACGTCCCACGGCTCTGTTTATCGACGGGACAGCCTGAGGCGGCAAATTGCGTCAAAAGGTTGCCGAAACAAAAGTTTACAAACTATCAAATTGACTTTCGTAAGCAATGATTAAATAAGTTTTAGAAATTGAGGTTAAAATAACCTTTTAATTTCTATGCCATCACATAGTTTATTTACTAGTATTGTTGTAATAATCTAATCCCACGTTTCCGGAATCAAAAACACCTAAGTTACCTGGGGATAGTGTAGCTTTCTAACAGTGAAAATTTCCAAATCGGTTCATATATTATTAGTACTGTCAAAGACTTCAACAACACCCCAAGAGGATCAAACCTGTAAATAATTTCATCATCTGTAAATATTATTCACCATGTCTTAATTCATCAAAATATGCATTTCATACACATGTAAATATTCTCATTTAAATTCATCGCTTTTCCGCCGATTCGTATCCATTAGCGAAAGGCTATCCCCTATTAATCTTAAAAAAAAAAAAAAAAACAACGCATCTTTAAAAAAAAAAATATCTAATCTGCCGTACTCTGGGCGGCAATAGCCAGAGAACAAAAAAAAAAAAGTAGTTTCGGAGCCTATCTAATACAAACAAACAAACAAACCTTTCCTCTGTATAATATTAAGTATAGATAGCACGGATGTAGTAAAGTAATAGTGCTTAATTACAGCTAACAGATCTCTTATTACTTTTTTAATTATAGAAGGAACTAGCGGCAGCCCGCGGTTTCACCCGCGTGGTTCCCGTTCCCGTGGAAATTGATCAAAATCCTTTCTTAGCGGATGCCTACGTCATAACATCTACCTGCATGCCAAATTTCAGCCCGATCCGTCCAGTGGTTTGGGCTGTGCGTTGATAGATATCTATGTCAGTCAGTCAGTCAGTCACCTTTGAGTTTTATATATATAGATTAAATTTTTTCTAACCTAAAGAAAAGAATAAAAATCTCACAACAACAAATCCACGTTCGAAGCTCGGCTTCGAAGTTTATAATTAGTTGTAGCATCTGTGGCAGGTACAAGCGGAGTCAGCATTCATTAAAAGTTGCGACTCATAAGTATTCATAAACTTGTTATTGTTAGGCGCTTGCCTCTTCAGCCGTTGTTTTGGAAAAACTTGGAGTTCGAGAGTCAAGGTGTGTGACAGACTGACAACTGATTGGTTTCCACGTCGATACTTTCTTGAGAGAATAAAAATCAAATCAATCTGGTTGGTCCGTTGCTATGTGAAAAAAAGACAAAGAAATACACTTCTATTTTTGTTATGTGGTGGAAACTAAGCATTAGTTCGGTATAAAAGTATTTTTTGTCTTTTCCAAGGTCTATGTCGGCACCAGATTTCATCAAAATCGGTTTAGTGGTTTAAGCGTAACATAGAGCTATATTCGCATTTATAAGGTTAGGTTTTAGTGCTAAATTATAGCTATCAGAACTCTTACTTCAACTTACATTATGGCGTCTACATCTATAGCTTCATAAAAAAACATTATATCCGCACATAAATTGTTTACTAACACAATAAACAAAGTCGTAAATCAATGCACCCAGGTGAGATGTCGAACCATCAATCTGGGTAAGAACAAGGCATTACTTTGCTGAAAGGGTTGTCAATGTAACAACACAAACATAACACGGCACTTAAAATAGTTACTGCGATACAAGACCTTCTAGAAACGAGCGTCTCTCTCTGGAGTGTTGCATCGATCAAATGTTCTTCAAAATAATGAGCAGTCGATTAATTTAACGTTCGACTTATCATACTTTCGACAAGGCGTCATCGACGAATTGTAATTCGACGAGATCATTTTCGAAATGGAATAGTGAAAGGCCGGCAACGCATCTGCGATCCCTCTGGTATTGCAGATGTCCATGGGCGGCGGTGATTGCTTACCATCAGGTGACCTGCTGGCTCGTTTGCCACCTCTTGCATAAAAAAAGATAAATAATGGTAATTTGGAAACATCGGTAACAATCGTAAAACATTTATAATATCAGCCAAAAGACGGCCACTGCTGAACATACATAGATCTTCCTGTGGATCTCCAAATCGATTCATCCTGCGCATTCAGTGGATTCCCGCAATCTTTTTGACCATGGTGGCGTTTCCTGGTACGTGTCCGCCACTCGAGGACCACCCAATCGGCTGTCAAACATTACAAAAACTTATTTATTTCAATTTTATATATTTTTTTAAGCACTTCTTATTTCAATTCAATAGCAAATAAATAAGTTTCAATTCTACCTTTGAAGAGACACTTCAAATACAGGTGAATTGAGGTTAGAGGTTATTATGGATGCGGGCGTGACGATATATCCAGTTGCGGCGGCGTGACGTCACGCGCAATCAGTCGTATTTGTTCTATTCACCGATATTGGATTAGGTCTCTGCGGTCGCTGTACATGTTATTTGTGCACCTAAATCAACCACTGATATTATAAACTTGCGCCAGGGGTCATGGGTTCGAATTCCATCCAGGAAAAACATCTATGCATTCCAAAGAGCTTATAACAGAAGAACCTTGGAATGTCTCCTTATGCAAAGCCTGGAGCCAACACGGGTGTTAGTGGGTAGTAGTGGCCACTTATCTATTTGGTTTCCCCCGCGACCAAGTGTCAACGTAAATTTGTTTTTCGTGACAAAATAAGGGCCAAAATGTATGTCATGAGCATTTGTGTTTGTCTTGTGTCTTTACGTTTATTTGTATATGTTCCCGGCCAAACCCCATTTCAGGACAAACTAGTTTGGCGTAGGCCAAACTGTTTTTAAGTCATCATAGAATAGGTATGTTATTATAGGTTTTTAGGGTTTAAAAAAATAACCCCGAAGGCTAGGCTTCTAACCTATATCCATTTAAGTGCGGGTTTGAAATCGGGTTTGGCTCGAACATATACATACATATAAGTAGTATTTGTGGTACCTTATGTTTCTAAGAATAGAACTCATAACACAAATGCTTAAGACACTTTCTTTTGTTTCAGTTAACAACATTCATTTATTATTTATTACTGTAAATCCCGTGAAACAAAGACTCAGACTTATATAAAATACTGTCAAGGAAACTTCTCAGCAGAACAACCTACAACAAGAACTAATTAATTAATGACACTTGTTACGAACCGTGGAGCTTCATTTGTAACGTGGCACTTCCATTAACATAAGCTTCAGGTTGACGGATTCTCATTACTCATTACGACTAGTCTGCCGGTGATTACATAATCAACATATGAATGGATCAATAGGCGTATAAACACACGTCAAAGTCCACTGAAACGTAATTAGATTTTGCGTTTGTTGCCTTTGTGGTCTGAAATGATTAGTTTCCATACTCACGGATTTGTGATAGCCAATTTGAGCTGTGGTAGTCTAGTAGGTAGGGGATTCGCCACCTTACATGCGAGAGGTTAATAAGTTCGATTTCGGTGCGCACCTGTAAATATTTCGAAGTCCGAAAAATACACTGAAAAGGTACTAGTAAATTATCTGAACGTTGGAAAACTAGCCCAGGTGACATTGAGGTCCAGGGTTCATTTCCCAGTTGGAGCAAAAATCAAAATTTGTATCAGTTTTTTCGGACATAGCTCCATCAATCCGCAGCACTTATAATTGTGGTAATGACTTAATTTTAATTGTGGGGGAACGGTAATGGGCTGATTTTTCTTATTCTTTCTTCCCACTTTATTCAGAACTAATCAGCGTTTTGTACCTAAATTGAGAGGTCTTGTTTTTTAACAATACCAATGTGCTCCAGTTATTGTTTTGTGACGTTATGCAATCTGGATTGCGCAAGCATAATATTGTGCTAGTTTCTCTTTGTCCCGTGCCTATTGGAATATAGCCTATATCCATGCATGAGTTTGAAGTGTCTAATATTTACCACGAAGGATAAGGTCGGTACCGTAAAGTTATAGTGAAGTGATCTATCCGCACATTGACATTGTACCGCTAGTTGGGTCACTTACTATTCACAACTAACGGTCGCATCCGCGGTTTGAACTGCGCGTAATTTCTTTTTTCAAAAATCACTACCTTCCTCCCACATTTCCGGAATAAAAAGTACCTTATGTCACCCGGAAATAGTGTAGCATTCTAACGGTAAATGAATTATGCTAATCAGTTTAGTAGTTGCGGAGCCTATTCAATCAAACAAACAAATTTTTCAACTTTTAAATATTATAGAATACTACTATACTCTTCATAGTATAGGTTTAATTAGACGGACCGCAGCCCGGTGGATATGGTAAGCGTCCACTGTGGCCTATTTAATTGAGCGATAATTGATCAGAAATATCCTGAAAAGCAGCAGTAATAGTCTTCTTAAAGACAGTAATCAGACAACATATTGAATACAATATAGTGTAACAGCTTACGTAATATAGACCTCTTATAAATAGGAATTGGACATAAAAATACAACAAATACAAAAGGTTCCGTACATTTTTTCCCATAACGATAACGTTTCTAAAGCAAACGAAACGAATGCCACCTATTTGCTGAACAAACACTCGTAGCTACTACGAGTGCTACGAGTCCTTCGTAGCCGAATTCTCGTAGCTGACGGTGCGTGACGTCATTCATATCAGCTAACAATATAGGTACACTCTGTTCCACATAAGAAGTCCTCTAGCCGCTATATTGGTACTACTGTTTTTCAATACTTTCAATCTGTTTTTTGACAGATTTACAAAGCGTAGGCAATGCTGCCAATATAGCGGCTAAAGGACAACTTATGTGGAACAGAGTGTAATAGAATACGATATAACGAGCAACAGGTGCCTTTACTTGGAAAGTTTCTCTCAAATTATAGTTAAGTAGTAAGTAAGTAAAGATAGAAAGACTTTTATTTAGCAATAGCCTTCCGCTCGCGGTTGCACCCGCGCGTAATTTCTTTTTTCAAATCCCCCCCTTCCCCCCTCATTCCAAGGATCAAAAGTATCCTATGTCACTCGGAGATAGTGTAGCTATCCAACAGCGAAAGAATTATTCAAATCGGTTTAGTAGTTTCGGAGCCTATTCAATACATACAAATAAACAATCAAATCTTTCCTTTTTTTAAAATATTAGTATAGATAAAGAAAGAAAGAAAGAAAATACATTTATTGACCACAGACAACATTGGTACACAAAAACAATAAGTTAAAAAGAAAAAACAAAAAACATTGACAAAATAATAATAAAAAAAAAACAAGAACAAGACTATCTATGGCCAGGTGGACCTGGCCTGAGCATGTGCTGCAACAGAGCAAGATTTGCCGCAGCGCTGGTTTTAGATAAAAAAACGTATATATTTTGTATTCAAAGATATTGAGAGGGGATTGCGCGTCAGTAATATTTCCCACGACATCTCCGATACGGCCGTATCGGTAATCATCGCGCACTGGGATAATCTATCTCTTGATATAAATTGACCCGCGAAATGGAGCTTGATTCAATACCAAAATGTGGATTGCCAATTTGCTGGCGCCGTCTACGTATAGAATAGAATAGAATAACGTTTATTTGGTACTTAAACATAGGTATTACAACACAATTTACATGAAAACTTAATATCTCCGCTCAGCATATGTCGTGGCGACCACGACGCTGATATTCTGCGGATGCCTTCTGGTTTACTTCATCATCATCATCAGCCTATATACGTTCCCACTGCTGGGACACAGGCCTTATCTCAATAATGAGATAGTGTGGGCCATACTTCACCACGCTGGCCTAGTGCGGGTTGGTGGAGGGGTGCGAAAGGCAAGTGACCAACCTTAATGTCAGATGTTATCAAGCCGCCAAATGGCCTCTGACTAGGCTTGACGACTAATATCTACATTATTGTAAATATCAGCCGGGACCAACAGCTTAACGTGCCTTCCGGAGCACGGAGACGCTCGAAATAAATGTCACTAAATGTGGTCAGAATGGTCACCCATCCATTACCCGACCGCGGCGTGGGTAGCTTGACATTCGTTATCGCTAACGAACCACTGTCACAGCTGTGCCACGAGCGCCTCTCACAGCTGCGCCACGAGCGCCTCAATTATCTTTCTATCTGGTTTACTTAAAGCTAATAAAATACAATAAAAAAATAGTAAAATACAAAATCACAATGAGTAGTATCAATAACTATTATGGACTTATTTCGAGATATATGGACTTCTGATTGGAACAATGCATTTGGTAGTGACACTACCCCATAGCTTAGGTGTCGCCGGTTCGGATGCCACCTAGGCTACGCTTTCAATCAACCACTGAACCCACTTTAATGAAAGGAGTATGAATATTTTTGTATGGAGGTTGGCTTACCTACTACTCCCACCATTTTGGTGGGAGTAAGTAGTACTTTTTTTTTCAAAACAGCGTTCATTTGTAATCCTCTAAATGCTCTAAATGCAATTTCTGTAATACAGGTAAATGTAATAGGACCCTACAGGCTAAACCTTTTAAAAAAGAAATTGAATTTAACACTGTATGTGTCTCGATCGAATCGAATTCAACAATCGGATTACAATCTCAAGTTCGCGCGAATCGGTTTAATGGAATGAGCAAACTGCGACAAAACGATGTTGGATCTAGTTAACGAGTGGAAACCGCTTCATCCACATTCTAGCACTATGTTAATACAATGAACTATTCATTTCTTGAAAGACTATTCTCAATATTGTATAATAAAGAAGTATTTTTCAATTTTCGGCAGTGAACCTTTGGTTATAATGGACGTTATTTTTTCCTTTATGGCCAGTTTTGCCGTTGTCCAGATAAATTCCTTGTATATCCTTCCTTGTAATTATCGGTGAGATTTTTTATATTTATTTCATTTTTTTTTCAAATGAGACAGTTTCATTGATATCTGATGGACAACAGTAATCTGACAGCATTGAAACTGTACTTCAATCTATTATCGTAAGATCACACACACACACACACAACATGTTATGAAATAAAGTGTGCTTTTAAATTGTTACTTTTGAAGTAGCAATTTTTAAAACACATTATGATTTTCTACAAAAAAAGTTTACAGTGCATTTACTATTAGTTATACTAAAAAAAGTTATTCGTAAACATGTAAGTCTTGGTGAGCGACTCAAACTCGATCCGATTTTTTTGTTTGCAGCGTGTTGTAGGATTTGTTTTTCCGCACTCTGAGATAAAAGCTAGTCGTGTTTTGTCAACATTCTCGACATTCCCTCGCTATGAAAGGATAGCTGTATATCTTCCTATTCAATACTGTGTGCTAGATTGAGCAGACGGCTTCCGAGATATTCTAGGTCGCCTCCAATTCGTAAGTTATGCGGAAAACGGAGTATATTCCAGTGCGTTCCATCAATCTTGTCGTTTGACCCAAACGACGGAATGTCGGGCCATGCCTACGCCTCTGGGAGAAGAAAAAAATAAGTATTTTATTTTCTACTGACTTGGCTGAATTCTGTTTAGTTTTCGGCAGTTTTCTTAGTTACAAGTTTCCAATAGAGTTAGTGAAATGAAGACAGATAAAAAAGAAAAGTTTCCCTATTCCTTTATTAAAGATACAAAAAAAATAGCAAATAGAATACATATTGAGCGATGCGTTGCCAAATAAATGACACTTTGAAAAATATTTTTGAAGTGAAAACTTCTTTAGCGGCGTTGTGCACTTTTTTTGTATGGGGAAAAAATGTTAAACTCGCGTCAGGATTTATGTGTCACGTGACCTGATCGAAAATCCATATAAAATTTGAAGTCCGGACACGTGTTTTCTACAAACTTATCTGTTCCGGTGGCCAAAATTGGAACTACGTGAAATGCAATGCAAAAACGATATTTAATGACAGTTTTAAATAGACAGTAGCGACGCCGCCACCGGAACAGATAGTTTGTCGGTCTATAGACAATAATGGTTTTTTGTTCAATTTGACAGCTCATTTATGCAAAGAAAAGTGCTTCTTATGTACATCACGAGTAGAGTAAATAATTGTAATAATAAGAACTGATGTTGTTTTCTTGAGTTTTATTCCTTTAGCGTAAGGTATATTTTTCTTTGCATAAATGAACTGTCAAGTGTGACCTCTTCTACTATTATAGCCGCAGTGCGGCTATGCTACAAAGTGACCACAAAGACCTTAATTTGATATCCTGCAAAATTCAAAATTTAATTGCCGTAATAAAACATTTAAAAAGTTTGGAATATCTTTATTCGCCGGAATTATATAACAGTATTTTGTGGAAATTAACACCACTTCTCCGCAGTCTTTGGATCCGCTATGCTGCGGAGCATGCATCAGGTCGTACGAAGTTGGAAATGCTGTCCGATTTCCTGCGACAAGAGGCTCGTTCTCACACACAGTTTGGCTTGTTACCCCAAATTCCCAGTGAACATCCTCGAAAGCGACATGTTGATTACTGTAACCAAAGATTTGACTGTAACACCACTCGTGTTATTAACGATTCGGGAGTCTGCGGATTCTGTAAAGGGAATCATTTCTTGGCCGATTGCTCCAAATTCAAAAGTTTATCCGCAGATTCCAGTATGCAATTAGTTGTAAATTCCAAACTTTGTTTTCGTTGTTTAGAAAATAAATAGTTGTCAATCAAAAAAGTATGACATTGACGGTTGTCAATCATTTTATCATCGTTAATTACATGGCGTTTCAGTGTCACAGCAAGGAGTTTCTGATAAGTCTGAAAAAGTTTCTGATTACATTTGAGTGATAAACTTTTTAATGTAATATAAATTGTCATGTTTGTGTACGATAGCGCAATAAATAAATATTGTATTTTACCACATAAATGATAGTACTTTTATACCTCTACCAATCAATTAAATCCCTAACCATTCCAAAATACATATCAAAAATGCACAACGTTAATATTCAGGTTTTCACTTCTGCCGGCACTCCCGGAGTGCAACCCGTCGTTTTTTCCTATTTTTACATCAAATTACCTAGATTGCCTTTCATAAAACTAGCTACTCCATAGACATTTTCTTAATGTATAAGAAAGTTTACCTAAGTATAAATGGTAGAGAAATGGTGGCGCCTGGCAACTTTTCAAGATTCACCAGAGTGTAGGTAGAGGTGTCTTTAGACACTCTGCCAAATACCGAATGGATGTGCAGATTGAATATGAATTAGTAATACGTTAATGTGGCCCTGGATATCTTCCTGAGTAACAGTTCAATTGTGAACCTTATTCAATCGGGATAAGGATTGGCAAACCGAAAGATTATCGAGTATTTTCGAATGTGAATCAGATTATACGGGATTGAAGGAGCTCTTATAAATTATGCATATGGGATGAGTGCGAGTTAGTGAAGTGGCTGTCAGGGAATATTTGAGCATCGAATATTTATTCAGGTTTTATCACATACTGACTCGACACACTCGAAAACTTTACATTGTATGAACTTTCCACAATTTCAGTATTTTGCTATCTTATTGTTCCAATCTTCTATATTTTTGTCATTTCGACAAAAAAAAGGCGAATATGTCTGTAACAGAAACATCCTGTCCTGGGCCATTACATCTTTTTTAAGTGTATTTTGTACTAGCAGACGATTTTCAATTCTTTTAGATCATTTTTATTCATCCCATATTTAGGCGCTTGGGGTGAATAAACCGGAGATAGGCCGCAACACCCACTAAACCATAATCCGAGACAACGGAGATCGCGGTCGCGTTCACCGCAAAACCACGACTACATCCCTTCGTTCTTAGATCCGCTTCCAAACGTAGCAGAGACGTATTAAAACAAGGTATATATTGTACCTATTATATAGAAATTACAATGTGCCGCATAAAAAGGCTCAAAATCGCGCAAAGGGCACGCGTGATCGCATCAGAAATGATGAGATCCGCAGAAGGAGCAAGGTCACCGACAAAGTTGATCCTATGTCAATGGAAACTCTGATCCCTTTCCTGCTTGTTGTGCCTTCATCAACACCCTGAATATAAATTAAGTTTGATTCAACTCCAAGTATTGAAGTTGACCATAAATTCAGGCGCACCTTTGTGTGGAAGTTTGTTCAGTCGCAGCCGAGATGAAACGGGAACTCTGTCGTCTCAGTTCATTTGTAATCAGAAGCTTGATAAATCAGATGAACCTACAGTGTGGCAGCACAGAACATATACTAGTGGCAGTACATTGAGAGATATTAATTCCTCATGAAGTATATAAGCCGCAAAAGGCTGCTGAATTGACATAAACATGGCATCAAACCGAATCAACGATTTTAGATACTCCTATTTGAAATTTTAGCGTAAAATCTATTTCTAATTTAAGCTCATCCATCCAGGTATTAACATTAAAGCCGATTCACTTTATTATTAATTAATGAAGAAATCTAATTTAATTCGAAATAAGACATCCTTGGATTTACTTGAGCGGTAATCCTGTAATCTCTTCTTTAACAGCCGTTTATATTGATTTACAATAAAAGCCTCGTCAGGTTTTGTCGCGTTTCTCAGGCTTTTAAGGAAGAGTTGAATTCGAGCAGCGACTGTAGAACACAGGTAAGACTGTAGGTCTTCATTTAAAATACTAGTTAAAGCAAAATCAATCAGGTGGTTTGACCCATTTGCGCAGGATGGAAGGAGCTGGACGCGAGCTAAAGATCGAACTAAGTGGCGAGCATTTGGCAAGGCCTATGTCCAGCAGTGAACTGCAACAGGCGGTCCATGATTGTTTATATGAACCGTTTATAGTTTATACCGTATATAGTACAGAAATTGTATACGAGTGCCGAGTCGAAGTGTCCGACGAGTTTGACATTGCTGCGCTACAAACTACCAGCTACTTGTTGAAACTAGGAGCTTAGAATGGCAGCCGGGCATCCTATCTACAAGTACGATTGAGCTGCTTACTTTGTGATTGAAAATGATAAATTGAATTTAAATTTAAAATAAATAATTGCGTATACTTTCAATCTTTGGTATTCATTATTGTACAAGCGGGTAATTTATTCTGTACCCTATACTTTATTCGAAATCTGTATTTCAAGGATAATGACATTCATGGTCAAAAGAAGGTAAATAAATAATTTTAAATTATAGAAATATAAATGAAAATTGGATATTCTTCAATGTTAAATGCTTTCACAAACTATCAAGTAACTCCTCGGTAGAGTGCAAATTTATTTACCTACACTCTCCAAGTAGCGGATAAGTGGTTAGAAATTACTTCGCACTCGCAGCTCTTGTGGAGTTCTCTGAAACTAGGAGTTGCAAGTGCAAGGATGCAAGCATCTAACTAGTTTCTATACATGCAATTAACCTTAGTTAATAGTTGGCCCATGCTTGCCACAGTACTCCGGGGACAACCGCAGTTCACCCCTTAAGCGGGAGGAACAGGAGGAGGAAGGCTGATGGCCTTGGCTTACCAGGTGTAGGTTCCTGTTCTGGGCCGTCTCGGTGGGTACCACCGCAGTGCCAGATATTTTAACGTGAAATAGAAGTATGTCAACGTCAAGCACTTCTGTATCGGGGAAAGGGCACTGAAACTAGTGAAATTACTAGGTATATGCGACATAATTACATTCGTCACGGTGTAGCGGGCGGGCGCAGGGCGGTGCCAGACATCAACTGCTTAGTTGCTGGTTGGCACTGAACTTTCTAAAGGCAAACGTAGCGCTTACCATCAGGTGTACGATCTGCTCGTATTGTTACACATTGAAATAAAAAAAAGCGTGCATGTAAGGCGATGAGGGAGTACCGCGGGGTTTAGTAAGTGGACCCTGGGCCATTTCCATCTTCAGCCAACACCCTTTTTAGCGTCTGGAGTCACACACACGGCCCTGACCCTGATCCCAGGACAGGTTTAGGGTGGGTAACCTACCTTTATCTTTTTGGCAGCCTATTGGTTTAAAAAATAAGAATACAACATTTACAAATTGAGGAAATGAACATACAAAATGTGATAAGGGCAACCCGTAAAGGTCACGTATCCATGTTTTCCTGCTTCTAACTTTGTTACTGAATTATGTGGTTAAGGAAAAGTAATAGGAAGACAAAATAACTAGGAAAAAGGAAAGGACAACTATTTTCCTTTGTATCATGTTACTTCATCAACCAACTGATTAATTTAGTGGCTTAGAAGTATTCTTTTAGAACTTGAAGTTGGTTCCTTGCATTTTTTTTATACCGTCAGTTGGCAGACAGGTACGAAACACTTGATCGTAAGCGGTCACTGCAGCCATTGAGGAACACTTCACAAGCGTCGCTCAATGTGTGCCAGACTGTAGGCTCATCTGATCTTCGAGCCTTTGATTTCTGTACTGTTAAGTGTACTGGCTCCCACGTTAATGTTGCTGGAACACAGCCAGAGCTGTTATGACGGCAGATTTCACCTGTGGGGGTAGTAGCTAGCCAGTTGGATTCTGAAAAAGCCCTACCACCAACCAGACCCAAGGCGGGAATCAAACCCACGACCTCCGAGTTTTATACCCGAGCGGCTTAGCCACTGTTCCAGGGAGGCGATCAAAATAGATAGTATTTGTAATATATTATTTACGTCATGTATGTTACATTTTTATAAGTAGGTCTGGGTGTTTCTGTGTATAATATGTATGCATTTACAAAAAATAAGTATAAATAATGTTTAAGAGTGTACGATACCTACTCATATTATTAAACTTATGCTTACTTTGAACGTAGATAGCGATGTATGAATAACGTCCAAAGAATATAATGTATTATTCTGTTAATACCTAATAAAGTTACAAATAAAAGTCATGGTCCCATTGTTAGAATTCTTACGCGTTGTTTTTATTTCGACTCAAGAAATACATTTGTGGTGCCTACGGTTAATTTGATCTCCAACACATGAGCCCTTAAGCTAACTTTGTAGACGAAATTGCCCTGATTATATTTGTCGGTGTAACAGGTCTTTCCTTTTCTTCCAATGTAGTAAATAATAAATGAAATTGGCCTAACCTTTGGAAATAAATCAGCGAAAGTTCAAACGAGAGAGCAAATACAAGTACGAATATTGGTGAATTCGGCGCAAACAAAAGTTGTTACGATTTACCCTCAGCAAACTCTTGTAAATAATTCGTTTTTTTTCTTTTTTAGAATACTTTACCCTTTTGCAACATGATCCAGGATTATAAAATAAGCAAATAAAGAAGTAAAGCGGTATTTAAGAGAGGAAGAGGAGCATAGTAGTGACTAGCACAATGAATAAGACGTGCTACTTTTTGTGATTGTTTTACGTTGATGTTCTTACCCAAACGGGCGGCTTATTTGAGTGGAATATCCACTATGCTCTGTCTTAAAAATACCTGCCTAAATGCAATATTTATTTTGAAGTACAAATAAATATAATTTCCGTCATAAATATCTTTAAGCCTACTTTGCCACAACTAGTGGACTACCATGTTCTGTTTCAGTTATATTTTGACACTGCACCGACACTTCAATTTCTTTGGGGTCTTCAAACACAGCTATCTTACTTATATGAAACTCCTGCGAGTTGTGATGTACCTTTTTAAAAGATACTGAAATATTTCATTGTAATTTTTTTATCAATATCGTACAGTAGGTACCTGATTAAAAAAGGTATAAAGAATTGCTTACAACACATATTTAAACATAATATTAACAAAAGTTGTAACACTATGACTTCGCACAGAGTAAGCCTTATCTTATAAGAGAGGAAGAAAACAATTTTGGTAATATTTGCGAGTTTTGGCAGAAACTTATTCAAGCTTAGCACAGCACTGCCGTTTGCCAAAAAACTATCCGAATATAATTGTTATCTAGTTTAGCAAAACTTCTGGTCTTCACCAAGGTTGTAATATTTAAGCTGAGAAAGCGAAATGTTGCTACATTTTTGGGCAGTGTTCAAATACTAAGGGTTAAATGAGTCTTGGAATAGACTGCAATAAAAATATAGTAGAATTTTTTATTTATATTTTTTATATTTTTTTACCTTTGCTCAGCGGCGGGATCATATAGGTCAGAATCATATAAAACAATTAATATACTTATGTATACTTAGATATCATTTATTTGTCATTTATAAATAAACCGTGACTGGAGATAATTCTCAGTCGGATTGTGTTTTTATTAGACGATGCATAAAAATGTAGCTTCTAATATGTATAAAAAAAAAATACGCGAACTACGAGTACAGTTAAGGGAATTCCATAAGTATCATATTTCGCGACTCAAAATTACAAAAACTACTATTAAGGCAGCTCCTTTGGTACAAAGTTATATTTTGCAACGTAAAATGACAATGTATTTTTTTATAGTGGAGAAACTACAACACGAACCCAGACTGGGTTCGGGTGTTATTAAAAAAGTTATAAGCAACTTCGCAGACGGCAGAAATGAATTGAATTTCTCCAAGTTCACATTGGTAAGAAACGTGTCTTCTCACAAACGCCTGTTGAGGCTGAAATATTAAATTTATTATTAGGAAGAGAATTTTCAGTCTACATTTAGACAGTTTAAATATAGCTTACATAATAATAGATAAATGAAGAATGACATTCCTGACATTGACATTGGTCGCTACCAACAGACACCGCGCACCTCACGGCAAATAGACTTTGATAGTTTACTTATTATGTTTTTTTTGTTTATGATGTGTAATTATGATGTCTTAAAAACAACATGACATACGTTTTATTATTTATTTACTAATAAATATCTGACCTCAAAGTATGTAATTGTTATGGGTATCAGAAATTCAGAACCACCGAAGTTACCACAAATACACAATAATCTGATTCAAATGCTATTATGGTGCCATCAGACGGACTGCACCGCAGCGACTGCGCGCAGTCGATATATTAGCCGACCGCGCGAAGTCGAAGGCACGACTGCATGCAGTTGATATTGACTTCACACTACTGCAGCCGACTGCAGCCGACTGCGTGCAGTTGATATCATGACTGTAAGCAGTTGTATATAGCTACTGCATGCAGTTGAATATATCGACTGCGCGCAGTCGCTGCGGTGCAGTCCGTCTGATGGCACCCTTAGGATAATACCTTTTGGAGTTGCGTTACGCGACAATGAAAACTGACACACACACTAACGTGACGGACAGGCGCAGTTGACGTAGTTTGTCGCTCAATTCCAAAAGGTAATATCCTAATAGCAACTGAATCGGATAGTAGGTGCATAATAAACATCCATTCACGCAAATGTTCATCACACGAAGGTTTGTCCTTGGTGGTATTCGAACCATGTGAACCATGACCCTAGACGCATAGGGCTCGGTCACAAAATAGCCATTAAGCCCGTTTAGTAAAGGCAAAGTCGCTCCTCCTGGATAGTCCCTCGGGATAAATTTGAAACTACAGAAGTTCGTACCTGGCAATACCATCACCGCAGTGTATCTTAATTGTTACAACTTTTAATTGAAATAGAGAGACTGTGATTAAATAAACACGTACCGAGGCAAGTTTCCAACTGTTTCAAACTTCATAAACAATTTAACAGGGTCCTGGGAAAAGCTAAGTGATTCAGTGATTCTGTTATTATTAATTGTGGTAAGAAGGATAACTAGTTTTGTTGGGCAAAGGAGGACAAAACTTAGAAATAAGTCGAACTTTTTTATGTATACTTGACACGAATAAAGGCGTGGATCAAAAAGACGGTTAGCGGTGACCACAGTAGAGCTCAGAAAGCATAGCTAAATATGCTTGCTTCTTCTAGACTTTACGCCCTTAATTTTCATTTTTATGTAGACACTAGCGGCCGCCTCCGCGGTTACACCCGCGCGTAATTTCTATTTTCAAATGTCCCTTCTCTTCCCCCCACATTTCCGGGATAAAAGTACCCTATGTCGCCCGAGAATAGTTTAGCTTTCCAAAAATGAAATAATTTTTCAAATCGGTTCAGTAGTTTTGATGACCATTTGGTCATCTAAACAATTTATTCTATTTCCACCAATGACGTTCAATTGAACGTCATTGATTTCAAGTCTGTTCCACATAAGTTGTCCTTTAGCCGCTATATTGGTAGTATTGTTTTTCAATACATTCAATCTGTTTTTTGACAGATTTACAAAGCGTAGGCAATGCTGCCAATATAGCGGCTAAAGGACAACTTATGTGGAACGGGCCGAGTAGTATTTATTTTAGTAGTCGATTATATTTTTTTCCAATAACACGCAACCTTTTTTGGATTATTAAAAACGCTAGCAGCATAATTTCCATTTTGACAGTAATAAAAAGAAAATAATTGTTTCTTTTTGTTTTTTTTTGAAGAATCGAGCCAGCATCAAATGAAAAATTTGCATAATAACCTGCTTGGTTTTTTCAATCTAACTGGCATCAGAGTTACGATTAATTTTTGGCAATAAAAGAGCAAATCTTTTTTTTTAAAAGGAATATCAAAATGTTTTGAAAAGACGTTGACCTTCTTTATTTTAAAGAGGCACTGGCAACAATGCTTCTGAAATTTGACAGCAATAAAACACAAAATTAAATATTTTTCTTTCTTTAATGGCGTATAGATTTTAATCTGAATAATTTAGCCAGCATTAAATTTTTAAAAACTTTACTTATGTTAACCTGCTTGGTTATTAATTCGATGTAACCTTCGTGGTTATTTTGTTTTTTTTAAAAATAGCACTGACAATAGTGCCATAGACAATATTATTTCCATGATAGTGCCACAAAAGTTTGACAGTAATAAAAAGTAAATTATAAGTTTTGTTTTTCTTTCACATATCGTCGGCTAAGGTCGCAACCCACTTAACTCCCTCAGACCAAATTTTACAGGAGGCACAAAAAACTTCATAACTTTTTTATTTTTTCAAAGCTTGTCGATATTTTTTTACCAATAGACTATATTTAAGACTAGTTATCAGATTTTATGACATTTATTATGAAACGTTTCGTCAAATCTATAAAATATGGAGTTACGAGTTTTGGATCGAAAAATAGAAAACACAATATGGGAGTTATGAGCTTTGCTAAAAGGAATCTCTGTATCTTGAACTTTAATGTTATATTAGAAGTGTACAATAATGAACGTAGTTAAGCAAAAAGGATCCAATTCACTTACAGGCATTTTTGAGATATTGACATTTGAAGTTACCTTGACAATTGCGTTACGGTGGACGATACAAATAAACCTCAGAAACTAACTGATCACACCCTTAACCTAATGGGCTCATGGCTGAGCGTCGTACTATGCTGCTGCATATTCCTGATGACGCTGAGGCATGTTGGCAGCTCAATAGACGGATTTTTATGTCCCTGCGAAGTGCGACACGATATCCGAGACTTTAAACAAGTCGTATTGAAGACGCAAAAGAGCGGAATAAAGGCTCCAAAGCGTTTGCAATAGACTTGTATATTGGGCAAAGTCAGCTAAGAAAGCTAAAAACTGAGGACGGCCGGATGGTGGCTACAAAGTCTGAGGTTTTAAGGGAGATCGAGAGGTTTTATGGACAGCTATATACCTCGGTGTCAAAACCTGTCAATAACTTGGCTAAAGACCTAAGAGCCAAGCTTGTCACTAAACTAAAGACATTCCGGGCATCAGTTGGGATGGCTTTGAAACAGCTTAAGAACAACAAAGCGCCGGGTGAAGACGGTATTACTTCTGAGCTCCTGAAAGCAGGTGGAAAACCCGTGCTGAAGTTGCTTTAGAAGCTTTTTAATTCCGTCTTGCTCGGGGGTCTCACGCCACAGGCATGGAACAGAAGACGTGTGGAAGAGCTCTTTTTCAAGAGAGGAGACACAGAACGCTTGAAGAATTGGCCTATCTCGCTGTTGAGCCATGTATACAAGCTGTTCTCAAGGGTCATCACAAATCGTCTCGCACGCAGATTTGATGATTTCCAACCTACCAAACAAGCCGATAACCGAAACGGGTAGCATAGACCACAAACACAAGCTGCGGCAAATTATACAGAAGACCGAGAAGTATAATTTTCCATTGTGCTTAGCGTTTTTGGACTATGAGAAGTCCTTTGACTCGATCGAGACATAAAGGCAGTGTTACAGGCTCACTCTACTGTTAAAAATATAATTCCTAAAGCTTTCTAAGGGGTGTGGCTAGTGGTCTTGAAAAAGCGAAGGTAGAGCGAGACCCCCGTAACCCCATACATATTTGGTTACGTCCCTGTATCGCAACGACTCAAAAGTCGACGAAGCTTTCACAGGAGGGTTGAACCAGTTTTCACTGATGATCCGTTCTTGGTAAGGATTAACAGTTAGAAAGAAAAGCATCCCCTTCTTCTGTACCCACCCTGTGAAAGCCTTGCTCCAGGCCATGATCTGCTGTGATCGACTTGGAAAGCGCCAATAGACTGCGGAGTCAGGTTGGCCGCTGCAGGGACAACCTGCAGCGTTGGGGTTACGTGGGGCCTTCTAAAAACGTTTGCGACTGCGGTGCCTCCTCTCAAACAGTTGCCCCGCGTGCCCTGATACTTGCACAAAAGAAGAGTTGTTGCGCGCTGACCAAAAAGCTGTTCGGGTCGCTGGATTCTGGGCCAACAAAATTTAGCCATCGACACGCAAAGAAGAAGAAGAATACCTAAAGCAATAAAACCGGTTCAAAATATAGTTTTCTTAGCAAAAAAATTCAATTTTAGCCCTTTTTGA
This sequence comes from Mecyna flavalis, assembly GCA_949319885.1. Lineage (NCBI taxonomy): Eukaryota > Metazoa > Arthropoda > Insecta > Lepidoptera > Crambidae > Mecyna > Mecyna flavalis. The sequence goes on from OX439426.1 coordinate 19,820,685, forward strand.
AAATATTCGTAAAGAAAAATCAGCAAATATTTGCAATCTCTAATCGAGAGCAGTACTGGGCGGGGGGACATACGTGGTTTGAGTTTACAAAAATGGCTGTCTTGGAGTTCCAAGCTTTTCTATTTGGCTTTTTAAATTGTAACGGCTTTTTTTAAGGACTTAAAAGTTTTACTATTAGATGCGTTCAAATTTGCACTATCTAAAACTATAAAAATATATTTTGACGTCAAAATGGAGTTAAGAGGTTTGCGACCTTAGCCGACGATATGTATGTAGCGTTTCGAATTTTTCTGAAGGTCTTTTCCTAGCGTTTTCTGTGACACTGCCGGCTAGGTATTCTTTGAAAAGGTCGTTGCTATTACGTTTTTTCATTCATCTTGACTATCTATTTACGCAGTCTATATAGTTATCAAGTAATTTCTTTTTTCAAATATCCCCTCTTCCCCACATATTTCCGGGATAAAAAGTACCCTATGTTCAATAGGGATAGTGTAGCTTTCGAACAGTGAAAGAATTATTCAAATCAGTTCAGTATTTTCGGAGCCTATTCAATATAAACAAACAAACAAAGAATCAAATCTTTCCTCTTTATAATATTAGTATATATTTCTGATCTTTAAGCTTTTAATTTCAAGTGTTCACGCTCCCAAAATATTTTGCCAGCACCGCAAAGCACACATACATAGCTATTATGGTGGCATATTTCACCTATGGTCGCAAGCCAGTCGGCCTCTTGAGACTAAGAAAAATCCCCACAAAATAACTTTTATGGCGGCAGATTTTTACTTATGACTGCTAGCCAATCGCATTGTGAAAAGTCCTACTACATACTAACTAAAGTTTATGCAGAACCTAACATTGCTATATCGTAAAGTGCTGATGCGTGACAGAGTCAGCAGTAATCAATTGGCAAATGTTCTAATCAAACGCTTCACACACCGCAGGCGTAATTCGATTTGCAACCCAAACAGTTCGTGACAAGTACGCATTTCCCATACAGCCGGCGTTGAATGAGCACTAATTTAGCGAAGTTCGGGCTTGAACACTAGTTATACCTACGTGATGATCCTGCGAATAGCGAACTAAAGCTAAACGAGAATTCCTTCTAGAAATCCTTGCTAAAATATACAAATTGTGAGTTTTACCACAAAAAGTAGCGTCCGTCCACTTGGATCAAAAATAATACAATGTACTTATTGGGTACCTACTACAAAGTATGGTCTAAGTCGAAGAAGATCATGAACCACCATTTAAAAAAGGCAAGGACCGAAACTACATACATATATTAATTGTAACAGATACTAAAAGCCTGTTACGCTGTTCTTAAGCTTGGCATGGAATATTATATTTATTGATAGGAGCGTAAAAAAATTAATAGAAACGAATGTAGAAAGCATCTTTTGAAACAGAATATTCTTTTTGTTTAAAATATTGTAACTTTTTCTCTAATTAACATTTTACACGTGCCATGAGTTTAACTAATCCATGGTTACAAAAACTAAACGCAATTTAAAAATATTTTATTAACTTTAGCTGAATATGACTTGTTTAAAAGTACCTTCGTATAAAACGAAGCAGATCCTTTAAAGTGAAAGCACAATTAAAAACATAAACGATGTACCTTTCTTTGAGTAAAACAAAGCTGCAAACTACATATTTATGCCACAAACGTGTAACACGATGCGAAACAAAAGAAATATGAAATGAAACCGGTGAAGGGATATAAAATGGCGCGTACGCAAACATTAATTAAAACTGTTCACTAGTTTATACAAATATAATTTTTCATTGTTGTGTTCTTTGTATGCTAACTAACGAACACCTTTGTGCTTAACCCTTTCAATGCCAATGTCTGATATATCAGACAAACCATTTTCGTGCCCACCACGCCAATGACTGATATATCAGACAAAAAAACAGGATTATGAAACGTTGTATTTTTACTTGCCTGAATGAGTTGAGTATAACTTAATAATTTTTTGGAATTTTTTTTAATGGTCGTGGCGTTAGAGGCACCATTTTCGGAAAAAAGCGTGGCGGGGAAAGGGTTAATTAAAAGTAATGAAATATTTGTTAGAGATTGGAAACAATGAAACATGCATAGCCTTAAGTTTATAATTTCCTAAAGTATAGCATGAGTCAAATATCTAAATGTTGAAATCGTGTAACTTAACTTACATAATTCCCAAAAAATGTAATCTTCGTAATCTATCTGCATTTATATCTGTAGCAAATAATATTATACCCCACTATAAAAAATATCATCATCATCATCCCAGCGTATTCCTGATTGCATCCAGTGTGGAGCTCAGAGTCCGCTTCGACTATGATCATCATAGATTTGACAAGCCTGGTTATTACAATGGAGCGATTGCCATCTGACCTCCGTAACCCTACAAGGGAAACCAGACCTACTTGGAACATAATCGGGAGCAAACGGCTTAACTTGCCTTCTGAAACACGGAATAACTACCCCACTATAAAAAAAAATATTACTGAAATAAAATATTATTAAATATGATGGCGAGATACAAATAAGAGATAGCATTTTTGATAATAAAACGATCGCCCGACCCAGGATAGGCTGAAGACCCCTGGGGGCATGCCTCGTTTCAACCATTATTAAATCAACGAGTTTCATAGCAAATACGAGCGAAACTTTTGCGAAGGGTGATCTAAAAATAAAAATTTTGTTAGGGCGGTTTCAGTATGCCGAAAGTATACGCGCAGAAATGACGACCCCTTTGGTGTAATGGATGTGAAATCAGCTATTACACCAAGAGGTCACGGGTTCGATCCCCGCACGGTACAAACATTTGTGTGCATAAACATTTCTGTTTGTATCGGTCTGAGTGTTTCTATGTATCATATAATATGTATATGTATTTACAAGAAAAGGTATACATATACGTGAAAGTAATGTTTTTCTAGCACCCATAACACAAGCTAATGCTTAGTTTGGAGATGGACGGGGCTGTGTGAATAGTGTTCAGGGATATTTGCAATATCTCGAGCCAAGTCTGAGGGTCACCTAGTTTTTCGGGCGGCCCTCCCTAGGCGCCATCCTAACTTGAGGCCTTGCAAGTTAGTATACCCGGGGATGGGCTGGTCAAAAGCCACAAGGCTGGCACCAGCTCGTCCCAATTTGGGTGTAAAGGGGAAACCGGGGGAGTTTAGTGGGTAATGGACACTTTAGTCTCGAGTTCCACACACGGCCGCAGGTCTAGCCAGCCTGCGGTTATGGTGCATAAACGAATTCTCCTCCAAAAAAAAGGGATATTTACAATAATTATTATTTACTAGCCTTCCGCCCGCGGTTTCACCCGCGCTTAATCTCTTTTTTTTCAAATATCCCCCTCTTCCTCCCACATTTCCGGGATCAAAAGTACCCAATGTTCACCGGGGATACTGTAGCTATCCAACAGTGAAAGAATTATCCAAATCGGTTTAGTAGTTTCGGAGCCTATTCAATCCAAACAAACAAACAAACAATCTAATCTTTCCTCTTTATAATATTATTTTATTATTTATTAAAAAAACACTAATGTGAAATCGCCCTTAGTCTCTAGTGAAACCGGGAAAACGTTATCAGGTCCCATCTAAGATAAGGTTGTGCCGAGTTGACACTGACTGATTGAGCAGACTTTCAAGGAACCCTTGAGTTTTCATCGGATTTTCTCCCTAAATTTTATTCAGTTTTTCGAGCTAGGTATTTAATACATATTTAGGACTCGTACTTACAAGCTTCGTTCCATAAATCACGGAACTGGCAAACCTATGTATTTCATGGTAGGATGAAATGGGGAGAATCTAATTACAAACGAACACATTAGCGAAAAAAATATAATTATAACATAATTCTATTGTTTTTTACGCTACAAATAATCTATTATAGGAATAAACTAACAACAGACACCTTACTCGTTTGAGAAATATTGACAAAACCAGAGGTATTTAAAATGATTCTCAATGGATGATTGACAATACATAGATCATATTCTTTGAAGCGTGAACGAATCAAGATTGGTTGATTGATTGGCCACTTACCATCAGGTGGGCGTGGGCTGCATGCATACCAACTAAAGTCCATAGAAAAACAAGTTATTGACTAAATTTCGGCTACCATGGCTAATCTCAACGATTAATTAATGAAACTGGACGTTACTGAACTAATGCGGGCGAAAACACAGGTGCTCTCCTTAATTTAATAGTGCCATAATTCGATAAGATAGCAATCCGGAACGAATAAGAGGGATTAGGCGTTCAACTCTAACAGCCATTTCTGATATTGCATGTATTTCGGCCGTAGTCTCTTTTTTTTTTTTTTTTTTTGTTTATTGGTTTACAAAACTGGAGTTACAATTTTCACGTGCATAAGACAGTAGACATGTAATATTATTGTATCATTGTAAGTCCTTCTTGATGTAAACACGACATGCATTGATGAAAATTAATGTGAGAGGTACTACACTAAATTAACATAAATTTTACAAAAATAAATAAATATAAATAGATTACATACAGAAACGACTTTAAGGCTGGTTTTAGTCTCACGCTGACGGCACGCGTACCGTCAGCGCTGATGGCCGAGATTAATTTTAGTGCTTTGTCACTGAGACTCTTGTCAAAGGTGTCCATTGATGGTAGTTATTATTTCCAATCGTAAGTTAGGTCCAGAAATACTGATGGAGAAATTTGTATTAATTTGCATTGGGTTTTTAGTGTTTAATTAAGTATGACACGTAATTTTCCCACTTTCATAAAGAATAAGTCAAGTGGTAATCAAGGCTTCAACTGCACATATTACTGAATATTCAACCTGGTCAGCATGCGTTGCACAAGCGTTTGATAACTGGAAACATGGATTTCCATTGTTTTCATGATATTAACAGTCCAAGTGAGATAACGAAGTAAAGGGTTTTAATTATCCTTGTTCGTTATGTCTCGTTCTGATTGGAGGCGGTGCCTCGATTAATTGGATGATGAATGGGGGAAAGAGCAAAAAGTGACCAGATTTAAATATCGATTGTATATCTATTGTCATTTATAGCCTTTGACAACGTCATTGCTTTGAGCATTAAGTTTTTGTTAATTGCTCTGAGTTCATAACTGGGGTTTATTATATCGTACCGTTATGTAATTTAATTAATAGGGTTTTTCTTCAGTAAATTTAAGGAGATTTGGACATGAAATAATGTTAACTGCATAGTAAGGATACAATTAACAAGTGACAAATGATCAAGTTTGTCGTTTCGCAAAACAACAGTGATTTCAAATGACGAATGACATAGTAGAAAAGGCATAAAATTTAAGTGGTTTGAATTATTATATTAATTCTGGTAATATGTATCTTGTCGATACGAAATTTGGCAATAACTGTTATAATGTAGAAGTGCTTTAAAGGTTGTAAGAAAAATCGCTTAAGCACATTCAAACGATCTACTTTGTTAAACTACATATGTAACTTCTATATCGTATCAATCGTGTATTTAACAATAAGTAAAATTAGATAAAAGGACAAAGACATATGCCTCAGTTAATAAACAAAACTAACAATCTGAGTGCCTGTTTTGCCTCATTCATTGGACGAGCGGATAGATCTCGCAACGAAATGCGCACGTCATTCGACCGTCTAATTAGACGCTCAAGTGAGGAAAGAGCAAAAAGTACTCGAGTCGAGTCGACGCCGATATTTTAATTCAATTGTTTTTCATAACTATATAGAAACTCAATTAATTGGGAACAACATTGTGACATACTTTTTTTACTGAGGAGAATCATGCAACAAATTCGTATGCTAGGAGGTTCAGTGGCCGTGTATGGTGTAAATGTTCTTCCCATTACCCACTAGTCTCCCCAAGTGTCCCCTTTACACCCAACAGGGGTAAACCGGTGCCTGCTTAGTGGATTTAAATGCCCATCCATCCTCGGATAAACCATAACATATTATTATCTAAAAGTGTTTTCATTTTATATGCTGTTGACTGTACCAATTTAGAAGTTGTTTTGGCAAAATGTATATACTTGATATTTTGAATCATATTTAAAATTAATTTTCGTTAGTACCTTTCTTAATTGTTATTGAAGGTGATCCTCAAACAGACGTGAAAGGGATAATTGACTCGTTAACTAATGTCGTATCTTGCTGTTCGTTCAAGTTCTCACGTAACTTTGCCATAAAATTAACTTCGATGTACGAGTATAAGTTGAGCGAAAAAAGGCAATAGCTAATGGATCTATCCATAAGATCAAAAAAATTATGGCATAATATCGTCTTATAATCAGCACTCACATTAAAAAAGTTTTTGAAATTTTTAGAGCTGTTATAAAGTTCAATGATTAAGAGTGAAACTGGAAAGATCGTATTTGAAATAAACGTTGGACGTAATTGGAAATCCTGTACCAAAAAAGACCAGAGAGTAAATAGCAGGAAACAGTGTCGTATAGGGGCCGCTGCTCGAAATTGATTTTTTTTCTTCCACGATACGGGAAAAGGTCGTTAGAATTCCTTTTTACCGTCCAGAGCTGCTAAACCATGTAGTAAAAGTCTCATGTATGAAATATACCTCATCTATACATATAATAAATTTGTAGAAAAGTGGTGTCTGTACAATGGAAATATATTAAAAAAAAGTAGCAGGGGTTGTTATTATATCGATACCAAAACCGAAATTGTAATTAAAAAATTTTTTGTCTGTTTGTCTGTTTGTCTGTGTGTTTGTGCACGCTAATATCAGAAACGGCTTATTCGATTGAGATGCGGTTTTCACTAATATATTGTGGTAAGCTTCACTTAACATTTAGTGTTTATTTCATGTCAATCGGTCCATAAATAAAAAAGTTATTTATTTGTTATAGGTTAGGCATTTCTTTCCTTGATTTTTGGTATACTTATCTTAATTTTTTATTTAGGGTTTGTATATATGAATAATTTATAAGTATTTGGTATAGGTTAGGCAATTCTTTTCTTGATTTTCTTTATTTAAGTACAAGTTTATAAGCTCAGGTTATTTAATTTTTCTAGCAATTCTTTTGTTTCATAAAATTTGTACGTTTAGTTTACACATCTTAACACTTTTTGCAGTCAGCCTATGTTTTGCGATGACAATTAATAAAGCCCAAGGTTAGACGATGAAAGTTGTGGGTGTAGATCTAAGTATCAGCTGTTTCTCGCACGGTCAGTTGTATGTGGCTCTGACACGGGTTAGCAATCCTAGGAGCCTGTATGCTTTCATTCCCGATGGCCATACGTCACATATCGTTAGTGTTGCCCAAATTCAGTCTTGGTCTTGCAGTCTTGGTCTTGTTCTTGCGTTTTTGCAAGACCAAGACCAAGAACAAGACCGCGTATTTTTAGCAAGACCAAGACCAAGACTGACCGTGCAAGACTTGAGCAAGAACAAGACATAGCCTGCAAGACTCTTGCGTCTTGCAGCTAGGACTTAGCGCTATTTCACTGAGTAGTTAGGTGTAACAGTTCGGTGTATAGGTAGGCGCTTAGGAATTCTATGAGACGCAAAAAACTGTATCAAAGAATATGAAAAACTGGACCTATGCGCATTACGACTAATACCATAAACATAGCGAATAAAAAAATATCTATTAAAATCAAACTGAGTGCATGCATAGTTATGTTTTAACCATCGGCACTTTGATAATGCGGTATCAAAGGTTTTGTACTTACTTCTCAAAGAAATTTGCCTCCGTCCACTTGGCTCCCATGCTTCGCTCCCATGGGATCCAAAAATAATTTTTTCCGCCTCTTGAATCCCATAGGATCCTCAGATAATATAAATTCCATTTAGATCCCATGCTTGGATCCCATGGGATCCAAAAATAATTTTTTTCGCCTCTTGGATCCTATCATTATGACATTCAATGAAAATACTATATTTCGCTCCCATGGGATCAAAAAGGAGTTTTTTTCGCCTCTTGAATCCCATAGGATCCTCAGATAATATAAATTCCTTTAGGATCCCATGCTTGGATCCCATGGGATCCACAGAATTTGGGAGCCAAGTGGACGGAGGCAGAAATTGCTGCCGCTTTTCGGAAGTACATGGTTATGATACACGCGCCGGCGGCTTCTTTTGAAATCTAAAACAATCGTTGCCGCCACGCCGAAATCATAACATTTGACACTATTTGATTGCCGCCATAGGGCGTAGGTATACTCATGCAAAATAATTTCGAATTTTAAGAGTACCTACAGGTGTTCCAAAGAATAAATAAGTTTCAGAGTGCTTAGAATGAAAATGAATACATTATACTGATCACGCAAGTAGTATTATGATTAGGATAAAATGGTAAGGATAGGTAGTAGATGTCATATTAATTCATTCTAGTAAGTATATATTATAATATTGATTACTTATATGGTTTTAAACTAATTACTTAGGTACTATTATTGTACATTTAGTCATTATATTTCTTAAGTTTTTACAAGAAAAAATAGCAAAAAAGTGTTCAAACATTTCTTATAAGTTGAGGGTTCAATCTCTTTCTAGACAGATAAGTATTGTTCTTTAAAATACAGTCAAGTTATTGTAATTAATTTGTTTTTTTACATGTTTTAGCAAATGTAAGCTTATAAATCATAAATATTATTAAGAAACAGTTACTTCCATGGAAAACGACATATAGGTCAGTTGATTTTTCGAATTTCTTATCAAATCTTCAGTTATTTATTAATCTGCTTGATCTTTACTATGGCTATGTTAATTCAAGCTCACAATGTTCCAATTCTAATACGTTTTTCTAAGATTTAAAGTAAACTTTAATAAATAGTAATAGGCTAATAGGTAATTGCAAGACTTGCAAGACTCTTGCTGCAAGACCAAGACCAAGACCAAGACTGGGAGCGCAAGACCAAGACCAAGACCAAGACCAGGTGTATTGGCGCAAGACCAAGACCAAGACTGGCTAAGTCTCGTCTTGTTCTTGCATTTGGGCAACACTACATATCGTATACCTACAGAGAAGCATATTAGCTACCCAAAAGACGGTATTTGTTATTTAAAATATGCTGCCCGAAAAGTCACTATTCCACGCAGACGAAGTCGCGGGCACAGCTAGTTTATATATAAATTAAAAATCGTTAAAGTATTTCTATTTTATTATTATTTATTGTATGTATTATATAGTTATGACAAGGTTTTCACTACTCATGCGAAGCCTGGACCGATGACTTGCATTGCTAGCTATTAGTCGTAATATATATTTTCATTTGATTACCAATACTTATTTTGTCAACCGATTGTTTCTTTTCATATTCAATTCGTACCAAAACTCCGTGAAAGTTTTTATTCAACAACCCCAAGTCAATTATTTGTTTGAATAATCGAATTGTTTAATCTCGACTCATTTATGTATCTTCTTAATTCACAGAATAACATTATGAATAATTCTAAAACAATGCCGTTAAATTTGTAATCCATGGAAATTTTGTTTAACTCTGGTTAACTTGACTCGGGTTTATTTAAGGAGATTGTTATAAAACTATTTCCATTTATGTGTCTGGAATTTGAAATTGCAAGTTACAGTTGTTTGCGGTACGAACTGAGAATTGTAAGACCTTTACTAAGCGCATAGTGCAGTTTAGGAGCCGCGTTAGTGAAATTCGCAAAATGAAATAGTTGCTTAGTTGAATTTAGTAGAATTTGGTATGATTTAACTGTTGACCTTGAAGCAGGTCACATCTCACATCAATTTAATATGTTGGATATTGCAGTAAGTTTAACTTGCTAGTCAGATAATATTGCAGTTGCTGGTGTAACTATGATATAAGTCAGGTTCTTTGTTAAGTGTATTTAGGTTTTTTTCCATATGGTATGCGAAGACGCTTGCTCGAACCGTAAAACAGTATTTTTGCTGCAAGTGTTGAAACACGAAAGTTATAGATACATTAATTCTGTTAGAATTCGACTTCTGCTTCTTCTTAGACTTCCTCTATCAGTAATCTGTAGGTACATCAGAGGCCTGCCAGGCTTCCTTCATCTCCTTCCATTTTCCCTGTTTTGAGCAGTAAGAGTCCAATTGCTGTATTATCCGCCACCTGTTTGATGTCGTCTTTTCATCTCATTTGTGGCCTTCTTCTGGGTCGCTTTTGGTCCCAATGTCTCCAGTCCAGCAATCTTATGCCACGACTCAAACTTCCTGGCTATATGGCCCACTCCCGTCTAAGCTTTGCAACTCTTTTGTCGACATCAATGACCTTGCTCCGCCTTCTAATGTTGGTCACTCTTTGTGCCACACTCAGCTTGTGCATCACTTCCTGAGTTTTGGCGCCATATTATGTCAGGACGGGCAGTATGCCTGATGGCTTTTTGTCGTGACGTCAGCTGCTTCATTTTAAAAAGCCGAAATAGAATCCGACCCACTATTTTTATAAGAGATACTGGGTAGAAGAACGGAAGTGAAATAAATATATTTGAAATAAAGAGATGTAAATATTCCCTGTAAGACAGGAATTAGTGTACTAATGCCCAGTTCCATTTGGCACGGCAGAGCGCGAGTTTGCTTGCATCTCGCGCGTCAGCTGGATTACACCATTACCGCCAGCGACTCACCCTAATGGACTGTGCGATGTCGTCGACCCCGTAAATATTAAACAAATATTTGGGACATAGTTTCTAGAGACCATTTATAAAATAAAATGTTAATTAAAAATGTGACATAGGGTTGGGAATTTTGATTTATTCGTGCATGAAATAATAATATTTGTTTCTGTAGACATTTTTACATCAGGGGAGCTCGTGGTGTATTAAAATAGTAAAGTTTTAGAGGTGGTAAAATAAAGTCTGAAGAAACAGTAGACGTATCAGGAATAACTATGTATAACTAGACTACTTTACAATAAAAACATGAGAACCGGTAAAAAGTGCTGCGTGGCTATAGACCATCCTTGATACCATAAACGGACTGTCTGTCATTCGTTTTCGAATTTTCTCGTTTAACGATTTTTTTTGGCGCTCAATTTGCCGAATATTGGCGGAGAGGGTTCCACACCATTTTTCAAGAAAAATGTATCCGTTATAAAATTGAATAATGCTTCTCCATTTCTAAAACTGTTTTTTTAGTTAAAGCTCTCAGAGCACTCAAAAATTATATTCTTAAAACATAATAAGCTATTGAAAGCATTGAAGGCGACAGCGTCTTTTTCTCCCATTCACAACGGTCGTATTATCCCAGACAGCCTACAAAATCTTAACGCCTATACAGTCGATCAGGCTTCCTACAGCGCGAGCGGTTTTATGTTTATAGGCCTATAAACGCTGACCCTGGCCCAATACTATGTCTCGGCTTTTTTCATGCGCTTGTAGTAACGGTCACAACAAAAGGAGTGTTGGTGTTTTATGACTATGAAACTATGACACACCCAACGGTGTGTCAGGTCGTCGGCTTGAATCTCGGCTCACAACGTTGGATTTTTTATGTGCTTACCACAATGACGTTCAATATAAAACTAGACACCAAATTCCTCAAAAACGTCCGAGCGGCGTTGACACAGATGACATTAACACATTCGTTCAAATTAACACCTTATCTCGTGGCAGTTAGTGTTTAATGTCAATTGTATACAACTAAACAGACTTGCTTCGGACAATATTTGAGCGTGAATGGGAGTCTAGTTGTATACTAAACGTCATTGGCTTACCACATAAAAAATCTAACGTTGTTATGGTAACGAAACGGGAGAAATCCTTCGCAGCCAGACAACAGCCTTTGTCCTGATGCCAAAATGCCACTGAAGCCTTTTCATTAAGGGAAACTAAATCAAGAAGCACCGCTCTATGTGTGTATGGTAACACTGTGTTGCTGGCTCCTCTGAAATTCGAGCCTGATCACAAGTGTACTGACTCCCACTTTACTGCCGGAATACAGCCACATACTGTTATGGCTGCAGATTTTACTTGTGGTGGTGGTAGCTAGCCAGTCAGATTCTGAAAAAGTCCTAGAGCCAATCAGAAATATTCATGCATTATGAGTAAATACTGGCAAGAAATAACATTGTCCGAAACATTGTTAAATCATAGTCATTATGCTTTTAATAATTCGCATACCGGTTGCTGTTACACTCAATGCTGCACAATAATGAAGGTACCTTCATTATTGTGCAGCATTGAGTGTAACAGCAACCTTCGGCCCCACTAATTGGGACAAACATACAATCCAATCAAATTCATGTAATATCTTGTAATGTAATTCTACAATCCGGCTAGATAACCTCGGGATATGCACTTTGTGAACGCTAATTAGTGTTTGCATGAAATCTAATATCAACCTAGTTCTATCTCTACACGTAATGTTAGCTCGCTTTATCTGCATACTTAGGTACTAAGGAATTACTTACCTAAGCAGGAAATGTGGAAAGAATTGAAGCATGTTTCTTTGTTGAGCGCATGTGGGCAGGATTAATTAATTAAGAAGTAATTCACGCTATGAATGTAAGCATGCTTAAATAAAATAGCTTCTTTCATCCCATTGGCGCGACTGCTGTTTGACCTCATTAACCATCAACGAAATAAAAAATATGCATCATGGTTATACTCGAAGTATGTACGGTCAACAGCACATCACAGTTTACACTTGCAGTTCGATAATAGCACTTATGCCCCCGACATAAGAGCGGTACAAAGTCCAAAGTGTTACGTTTGACGTGCTTTTGACTGTACAAGTGTACATGTTTCCTCACGATGTTTTTTTTATGTCAGCTCTCAACTGATTTACAAGCGTTACCCGAATATATTCCTTTGTGCACCTAAATGGAAGTAATGGAACCACCTCTGTAAAAGCCGACGTCGTAACCATCTTATGCAAAACATATTGCATACAATAATAATATTCTCATGTTTACTAAAGGCGTGTACAAAGGCAGGTACTCGTAAGATTCCAATTTGTCTCTCAGAGCACCGTGGCTTACACTTTGTGTCTCCTAATTAGTATTTGCAAGCCAATATTAACGATATTTCAAAATGTCTTGTCGCTCTGAAGAAGATTGTTCTAATTCAAATGAAAAGATAAAAGATTTTGTTATTAATTGTATAATTCAAGTAAACATTTTTTTTGTTTGCGCAGGGGAAATGCCAACGGCCCGATGTGCGGTAGGCCGACACCTTTTTGCATACCTGCCGCCGGGGGGCGAACGGGTTATGTGGGGCTCTCCGTCAGGCATACCCACTAAAACCCCTGCGACGCTTCCTCATCGTCCATAGTGGGGAGAGACCACGGTAAGCGGCACGAAGCCTTCTACGCGGTCCTCCCCGGACAAATAATTCAAGTAAACTCGGTTAACTTGGCTAATCGTAACTTTGGTAAATTGTGGTAACAATGATTAATGCTTGTTTATCTTTCCACTTAATTAGATTGACACGTATCTTCCCGCTAGTTAGGTGGCCCAACGCAACCATTTTCAACCACAAATCACCGGGTTGGGTGATTACAGTTCCTTGCGGCGACTGTTGGCGATAGAACGACCCACAAATGGACGGAACCACGGAAACTCTGTGGACAGATGAAATGGAGTCTGCAAAACGAGGATATTTATCAAAGTATACCTTTGATATTCGGTCTACTTAGATTTACTTTCTATAAAACCCCAAACAAATTTAAACCAATAAAATAAAATATTTTGAACGTTTAGAGAGGGTCTGCTCGCTAAATAATTTCACTCAATATTTATCGAGCATATTGAATCACGGCGCGCTCACAATACATTTTTATAAAGTTGTTAGACTTGTTTCATTTTGCGGGAAGTTCGAATTTGGACGGTTTATTTACGATATTTCATTAAAGAATTGCTAACAATAGAAGTAGTGACGAAACATTTTTAAGACTTCCTAATAGGTTCGGGCCTCCAACCGCGTATCTGAATCGTGAGATTCTATTTTTACATATGCTTTTTTTTTCTTCTTACATCTCTAATGGTTTTCTGCCTCAAACAATATCATGTTATCGCTCACTTGCTCACTCCGAAACGAGTCGAGACAAGAAGAGATTAACTGAAATTTCAATCGGGTCAACGTCAGATGGAATCAACTTCAATTTCATCAGATACCTATGATATTACGGTTCTGCAAGATAAGATGAAAATACTTGATAAAGCAGTCGGTTGATTAAATTGAACCCAGTGCCCTGTGTAGTACCTTTATTTTGACGAGGTCTATCTCCACTACTTTGCAGTGTTAACGATGCAGTCGTCTAGGAAAACTTTTCCCATGAAAAATACAAAAACTCGTTGCAGCGTTAACACGTTATGTTAAAATAATAATAGAAACTGGTCATTTGAAATTTGAAAAATAAATAAAAACCATGGAAACCCTTTAATAAAACGTCTCTGTGTATTACCTTATAGAATAATGTTTTGACTACCTTTGTTAAATTGTAGGTACCCGCCCGGGTTAAAGCACAAAGGTCGTAAGATCAATTTGCGCCTTGGATTTGATTGGCGGTTAGAGTCCGACTAACTCCTACTAGTAAAATCTGTCACCTTAACAGCTTTGGCTCTGTTCCTGAAATATTAATATAGAAGCCAGGACACTTGAAATGAAAGGCTCAAAGATCACAGGAGCCTCTATTGAGGCAGCACATTGAGCGATGATTCTTGATTACCCTCCGTATTTATAAACGATTCAAAGTATATAGTTCCTCTTTTTTGCCCCGTGCCATTAGGGCATGGAATGCCCTTCCGGCTCACGTGTTTTCTTCCTCCTATAATCCTGGGCTTTTCAGGCGGGGCGTGAAGCGGCATCTATGCAGGCCTTCAGGGTGAGGGTGACTGGCTCAATGGGTACTATGATCTATTGAGCCAGTCAACCTTATATTTGGACCACACTTCCGCTTACCATCAGGTGGAGTGAGGTCATCCTGATTGCCTCTATATAATAAAAAAAAAGTATTACATAAGTCTAAGACATAACTTAAATTTTTATACAATAAACGTGCTGACAAAACTAAGAATGTACTCGTATTTGCCCACGTATTCTTACTTTTGACAGTTCTTACTTCATTCAAAAAAACAAATCTATACTAATAATAAGAGGAAAGATTTGTTCGTTTGTTTGTATTGAATATGCTCCAAAACTACTGAACCGATTTGGAAAATTATTTTACTGTTGGAAAGCTCCATTATTCCTGGGTGACATAGGGTACTTTGATCCCGGAAATGTGGGGGAAAAGGGGGATAATAGACAAAAGAAATTGCGCGCGGGTGAAACCGCGAAAGCGACCGTTAGTTATTGTATAAAAACGATAACGTGATACTTTGGCTCATTAATTAATACGGGTGTAAGTATCCCTTAGCCGTTCGTAAACAATAATGTGCCCTGCTAAAAAAAACTTTAGTGCCTAGTTAAAAAGTGCCTAGAAGCACTAGTAGGCAAGCGTCAAATTACGTTATTCTCTTTGGACGTAAGACAAACATCGCGAGCCTTGTTCGCCGCGGGACATCGCAGTGTACACAACGATCCGGTGAGACGGAAAATCAACACACGCCATGGAAAAATATCACGTAATGTCAATACAATCAGGTGATGTATTGGCTGAACTTCAACAATGAATAAAGGGAGAGGAGAGGGAGTGCATCTGTGTTTGCGAACAAGTCATGTTTTTTTTTAGTAATTGATTGATCATTCAAATCTCAGTACGAGAGCAATATGATACAAATTAAATGGGAGAGAGATAAAGTGCTGGACCGACGGGTTTACGTGCTCTCAAAGTCAAAGGGTTATCACTTGTCAACACAATGTCAACATCACCAATTATGACATCTGATAGAAAGCAATAAGAACATTGGACTCCTGGGTCTTAGGTCCGTTGCCCCTCTTTGATAAATGAGTATAATATATGGATGGGTTTGAATGAGCCGGAGAGAGGTAAACGCGGACAATTTCTCTCACCAAATGCACCACCTTTCTTAATTTCCACCTAACAACGAGAGTACAAAAATAGGCAGATCAAACAATAAGGAAACAGAGAGAGTTTTAATTTGCTTTGAGAGAATTGTTTTTATTTTTACTCCCCAGGCAATACACTGCTTTATTGCAATCATTTTCTACCTTTAAAACAAACAGCGTCCCGAGGAGTCCCGATGTTGTGTCCGTTAAAGAATTGCGTTATTTCCTTTGGACGTAAGACAAACATCTCTGGTTGCGTGTTTGCCGTGGGATACTCCCGGTACGGTGAGCAAAGCTAATAGCATACTTGAGGAAAAATAAACATCTTAGAGAAAATAAAATGTCATCAACTATGCACTGGTTTTGAACTTTTCTTGGAGTTTAAGCCAGTTAGCTATATACTTATTTATTATAAGTAGGTAATTTGTTTTTTACCATAATAATAATTATTGAAAAGATACATTTTCTTTTATGGTACATTATAGGGAATAATGATTTTGATATCTGAATAGTTTCTATGTCTTAGTTTCTTAATTAATAATGTATCTGGGATATGCCAATGGTGCAGATAATCTTATACATCTAATCTTTCTTTTTGCGAATATTGCTTCATTCACCTATAATAATTACTTTAATTATTTGGAACTTCAAATTCTGTACACTTAAAAATATTTAGGGTGAATCGAGCTCTTTGGTCATGTAGTTTAAAGATTAAACATTTCTATTAAACTAATTATTTTCAGGTCGTTTTCATTAGCACTTTCACACCTTTTATCTGATATGTTTATAATACTTCAGGAAAATATACTCGACCTGTTACGAGGTATTTTAAGTCCATATATTCCAACAATACAGTTATACTAATGCTACCAAACAAAGTTTTATGAAAATGATGATAATATTTGAATCTCTTACATCAGTAAATAAAAAAAATGTAAATGGAAAACGGCTTTGTCTTGAGCTTCCTCGTCGAGGGTCTGCAACAATAGATCTCAAGCCATTCTCAGCCCCGAGGCTCTTGGCACAAGACTCTTCGCTGTTTGAGCTCCACTTTGCAAAGCCATGCCATATTAACACACATGTAAAAATATAATAGAAATTGATCAGATTGTAAATAACAAAACTTGTAATTTTAGACACATGATTATTTATGGCTACTCGAAGCTATAAATGTACCGTATAAACAGTTTTATCCTGATGAAGTCAGGGTAGGCTGCACCATGGATCTTGGTGTAAGCTTATGGGGCATAGACAAAATAACATATTGATAGCGATAGCGAAATTCGCTAGCTTCAAAATGTATGGATTTGACCGGTGCCTTAGAAAAGTCACGTGGTCAATCGATATTGAAAGTACGGGTTTTGACATTTTGATAGCGATAGCGAAATTCGCTAACTTCAAATTGTATGGATTTGACAGGTGCCTTAGAAAAGTCACGTGGTCAATCGATATTGAAAGTACGGGTTTTGACATAACAAATTGAGTGATAACAAACGTCATAAGGTGCCGCTTGTCTAGGGCCTCAGGATTGTGCAAGTCCAGTTGTCATATTGGAGAAACTGTCACCTACTCTGAACTTCGGAACCCTTAACAGTAGTAAGTTAAAAGTAGACCAATTGAAACATGGCAATACATCGATTTGAATGTGCAGGTCTCCTCCCAATATAATATAATAATTATTCAAATACTCCCGAAACACTCACGAGGGCATCAACTCAAACTGTCAAGGTCTCGGTCACTGAACAATCCACATAAACACTTTTTCAGTAACAGAGTGGTTGAAGGAACAGGTTGCCAGCAGAGGTGGTTTCCGCACAGAACACCAATATATTCAAAAACAGATTGGACAAATATTTAACTGGAAGGAGTTAGCCCTGGTGGAGCCTTAGATCAAGGGTGGAGCTAATAAGATACAGGCTATCATCAGTGTTTTAACTGCCTCATCATCATCATCATTAGCCTTTAAACGTTCCCACTGCTGGGACACAGGCCTTATCTCAATTGTGAGATAGTGTGGGCCATACTCCACCACGCTGGCCTGGTGCGGGTTGGTGGAGGGGTGCGTAAGGCAAGTGACCAACTTTAATGTCAGATGTTATCAAACCGCCAAATGGCCTCTGACTAGGCTTGACGACTAATATTTACATTATAGTAAATATCAGCCGGGACCAACAGCTTAACGTGCCTTCCGAAGCACGGAGACGCTCGAAATTTATGTCACTAAATATGGTCAGAATGGTCACCCATCCATTAACCGACCGCGGCATAGGTAGCTTGACTTTCGTTATCGCTAACGAACCACTGTCAAAGCTGCGCCACGAGCGCCTCTTAACTGCCTGCCTGTCAATAAATAAATATTTTCCGTTACCGCTGAGCCAAGTGGTGGCTCTTAGAAACATCCATAGGTCCGCTCGAGATTTGATCCATCGGCATCAGGTCTATACGTATCTAGTATGGTTCGAAAATCGAATTCTCTACAAATCACATTTGAAATGGCGTTGTTGGTGTACACATTAGTGATGCACCAGGGACCCGGAAGTGGATTAGTGCCGCTCGATCACACCATCGTGTGATTGGGCCGTGCTTGCAGGCCATTTACTTGGACTACAATCGGAGTAATATATATTTATTTATTTAAAAAGGTACACCGACAGTATACATATACAACATTAGAAACAATGCTTAACTATTAGTACAGGTCTTATACATATACCTTTTATAGGTGTACACAACATTGGTAAATATTTACGTAAAAACACAAATCAAACTAAAACATAAAAACAACAAAAAGTATCAAAAACAATAACAACATTGAAATAGAGGTTCACTACCTTCCAGATAATAAATTTAACAACTTTCGTCTGAAACTAGGCAAGGAGTCGTGAAAGATATCAATGTCCTTCAGGTGAAGTTCATTATATGTCCCACAACATCTGGCCAGAGGAGCGTGATGTCCCAAGTTAGTTCTGGCTGGAGGCAAGGCAAATATCTTTTTTATCGGATGACGAGGCAAGCGAGCCGGCACTGACAACTTTGCAAAATTTAACATTTCTTGACCGTTCAGGTTTCCATTGATCAGCTTGTGCAAAAACACTAGGTCCTGGCTAAGTCGACGCTGTCGAAGAGTATCCATTTCGAAAAAAGACAGCCTAAGGCTGTATGGTGATCTGTGCGATATACCCGGAGAAGTAAACGCTAGGTGTCTCGTGAACGCGCGCTGAATACTCTCCAAGCGCTGGGAGTAAACGACATAAGTTGGATTCCAAGCCACACTTGCATATTCCAAGATGCTCCGAACAAGGGTACTATATAAGATTTTATGGGTACTAAAAAATTTAAATCCTTTGGTATTTCTTCTTAAGAACCCTAACATTTTTGCTGCTTTTGTCACAATGTTGTTTACGTGAGAGGAGAACTTAAGCTTCCCATCCACTGTAACACCCAAGTCCTTGATTTCATTAACCTCAGCCAATTCTACCTTGTTAATGTTATAAGTTGAGGATAAAGGTTTCTTTTTTTTGGTAAATTTAATATGAAAACACTTACTGACATTCAAGGTCATACCGTTCGTTTCGCACCAGTTGTAGATATTATCCAAATCATCCTGAATAAGCTTGACGTCGTATGGAGAGTTTACTGGTCTGTATATTTTTAAATCATCCGCGTATAATCCAAAATCACAGTTTTTAATATGCAAAGCTATGTCATCAATGAATATGAGAAAAAGTACAGGTCCCAAGTGGGAGCCCTGGGGTACCCCTGAAGAAGCATAGTATACCCTTGATTCATACCCACCAACAACAACGACCTGAGGTCTCTTTTCGAGGTAAGAACCAAACCAGTGAAGAAAAGCACCCCGCACACCCTTTAAATGTAGCTTTTTTAATAGAATCGAGTGATTGACTTTGTCAAAAGCACTAGCAAAGTCAGTGTATATGGCATCTATCTGAGTTCCGCCGTCAACATTCTGCGCGACTTTGGAAATAAATGCCACCAAGTTAGTCTGAGTTGACCGCCCCTTTCGAAAACCATGCTGATACTCAGATAATGATTTATCTACGTGGTTACTAATTATAGAATTAATCAAGGACTCAAACAATTTTGAAAATGTTGACAGGATGGAAATAGGGCGGTAGTTTTTAACATCACTGGCATCGCCCTTCTTATAAACGGGTATTATTTTGGCCTTTTTCCACTCAATAGGAAATACACCGTCCTGGAGAGATCGGTTAAAGATTAAAGTCAATGGTTGTGACAAATAAACGCCGCAGCGCTTAATGAATATGGGAGGTATTTTATCTGGACCAGGACCCTTGCGCACATCGAGTTTTTTAATCGCGTCGAAGATATCAGACACAGAAAATTGTATGTCAGATAGATTCGACAACGCCGAATCACCAGACCCAAGATCGAGAGTCGGAGAATCCAAAGTAAACGTAGACTCAAAATGTTCTGCAAAAAGGCCAGCTATCTCAGAACCCTTAACAGCGGTAGAATCATTTAAATGCATTCTAGAGGGAAGAGTTGTTTTATTGACACGCTTATCCTTGATATATCGCCAGAAAGATTTTATGTCTTTTGATATATTATTCTCTATATTTGCTTTATATTCACTGTAACATTTGTCTATAAGTTTATGACAACGAGTTCTTAAGATTTCATATTCCAGCTTATCTCTAGGGTTACAGTATTTGCGAAATTTATTGCGTAATTTGTTTTTCTCGGACAGTAGTTTAATAAGGTTTTGACTAAACCATTTAGGATATTTTGACGTCTTAGGTCGATGCTTTGGCACAGATTTTTCAATGACCATATTCAGTTCGCCATAAAATTTTGAAACCATTTCGTTAACGTTCTTGCAAGATTCAAACTTAATATCCCAATTGATACACTCCAGTTCAGAAAAAATTTGGTCATAATTTGACTTATAAAAATTAAAATCAGATCGAGCTGCAGGCTGAAGGTAGGTAACATTTGAACTCTCCAACGAGACCAACAAGTTAGGATGCTTACAATCCAGGTTACTTAAAATATCCAGAGGTTCCGATACGCCAATGTATGTCATATTGCTTAGGACAAGATCCAAATATCTGCCGTCATTATTTGGTATATTATTTATTTGCTTCAAATTATTGAGTGACATAAAATCAACAAGTGCACAGCCCAAAGCGTTGTCGTAATTCGACGGAAACATTTGATTGACGGTATCGTTACCTCTATTCCACCCAATAAAACCTAAGTTGAAATCACCAATCAATATTAAATTATTAGTTTGGCTTACAACAATGTCAACGTTGTTTAAAAAGCATGACAAAGTATCTAATTTAACTGGTGGAGGAAGATAGACTGCACATATGGCAATGTCTGATATTACATTGCCCACCTTAACTTGGACTGATACCCATAGATCCTCAGCGCTTGTTTCCCATTGCTCGACTCTAACTGATGGGATATTTCGTGAAACAGCAATCAAAGTTCCTCCCCCATCCCTTTTACTAGATTTTGAAGTTTCACGATCCCTTCTATAAACCTTGTACCTCGAATCAAAAATTTCACTACTACTTACACTAGAGTTCAACCAAGTTTCAGTAAACACTATAATGTCATAATTGTTAGAAATAATGTTTTTATACACATCACTAGTTTTTGTTCTAAGACCGCGCACATTCTGATAGTACAACCCAAACTCAACCTTGGCTAGGCCTCTCAGGATTTCTGGGTTGATGCAATTAAATCTAGACTCTCCGAATTCCGTATAAAGACTGCTGGGCTATACTCATCTCGACGAACATAAATACGACCGTTACGAACCCACGTAAATTTGAACGCTTCTTGTTTAGCCTTCAGTCGAGCTGCAGCGTGTAGGGACTTATTGGCTGGGGACAAGTGCTCAGACACAAACACGGGCTTAGGTGTGCCTGCAATGCCAAGATGTTGAGTTGAAAGTTTCCCATGCGGATTCTTCTTATTGAATTTAGCAACGGCGGCAAGCATAGCGTCACGATGTCGGGGGCTGCGTAGCTTGACTATAACGGTGCGAGGTCGATCGCCTTCCTTATTTAATTTAGCAACTCGTGTAACCTTGTACACATCTTCGTCTCGAACATTGCAATCAACGGTGGCAGCTATTTGAGCAATAACGGTAGGTAGACATTCTGATTTGTGTTCAGGAATTCCGTTGATTTCCAGGTTGGACTCCCTCATGTTCTGTTCAGCTAAGCGAAGTCTTTGGGAAAGATCGTTAACATTAGATTTTAGGGTCTCATTGTCCTTCTGCAGTCCAAGTATTGTTGTAGACTTTTCATTCAGCTCAGCCTTCAATTCTTCAAATTGATTATTAAAGTAGGTAATAGATTCGCTAAATTCCGATATGCGTTCATTGATAGATTTAAGTTGAACGGTAACCAACTTATTAATCTTGCCCTCAATCACGTGGGAAAGTTCCTCAACAAGTATTCTTCGAAGAGAGTCTTCCGTTACATACCGGCTGTCTGGCATTGTCTGTGACTGTTGACCCTGTTGCCGTGCTCTGAGAGTAACATTACCCGTATCAGATTTGGAGTCCTCCAGAGAGCTGCTATCACCAGAGCTTTGATGAGTGGATTGAGACGGCTGGCGTAGCGGGGTGTTGGTGTTATCGTATTTCGGAAGCTTACTGTGACATTCTAGGCATTTCCAATTTAGCCTTTGTTCCTGGCTCATGTAGTTAAATTTTTTTATGCCGATATTAGCACATAAGAGGTCGTATTTTGATGTACAACCAGAGCATACTAAGAATTCCTTGCTGGTTATAATGTGACGACACCCAGTACACTTATTTCCAGTAGGTGCCATTTTTAGCAGAGCGCAAAGACACACAATTAAATAACCGGCGACAGTTTGCAAGTGCAGCCGCTGGAGGGCGCTAGCGTCGATGGCGGGCACTGGCGTTGTTGGAGGGCAACACCGTATGCGTATCCGAACGCAACTTGTCAATGGGCAAGTGTCACAGACCACAGAGCACTGTCACTGTCACTATGAGTCATGGAAGCAAATACAATTAATCGGAAGCAAAAATTACAGAATTCCCCGTAAAAACAAGGTCCTTGGCCCGTAAAAATACTGAACGACACAATCACAGGCCCCCTCGGTTACGAATGAAGCACGATTAGTTGAACGAAGCACGGAATATTAATAAATTGTACGGAGCACAGGCAGATACGTGTTTACGTTTCGGTTTTTTTTTTTTTTTTATTTTTTTTTTTTTTTTTTTTTTTTTAGTAAACTAATGGTTCGATGCATTCACCTTGCTGATTGAGTGATAACTATAAGATCTGGCTAATATCTTACTACTAACGAGTCATGTCCCAAATCAGATCAAATTATCATTTACATATACATATGTACGATATTTTTTTATCATACGACTTCAGTTGAAAGAATCGTTACAGGGGTAATTTGATAGACTTTTTGCCATACAGTTAGTCAAATTTTCTCTAGTAATAATAAAATGGGTATTTAGAAATCCAACTAACTATGAGCAAAAAAATACTCAACAAAGATTTGGGAGAGAATGAGAACATTTGGCAAAGTATAGGCAACAATCCAGGTCTAAACAGTTTTTCTATTCAGAACAATATAGCAACCTTGACAGTAAAAACAATGTCCAAAGCTGCTCGCGTGTCGTTTCCCGAACAAAAGGGGAACTATTATTCTTCAACAAACGACTACAAAGGAATCGCTGACCATTGAATCTTTGATAAACGTAAGATAAAACAGCTTTGTCAAAGAAAGTCCTTTTACTCAGAGATAAGGAAATATGAAGTGAGGAAATGAGCCCAACGGCTAATGAAGAAAATCCGTCAAATCGTCTTCAGGATTAGCCCCTACTTAGGTAAAAAGGGCTATATCCTTTGTCAAAAAGAGGTAATGTATTTATTTTATAATGGCAGGTACGTTGTTTGATGAGAGAAGGATGAAACTTACCATAATGTTTGCTATGCTTTGTTTTATTGAGGAACCTACGCAATGTTAATCTTGAGAAGGAGGATATTTTATGTGTAGTTAAATCATTCTAAATGTTTTATAAAGCGATCATGTTAAAACTAAACAATGGGCGATATTACAAAAGAAGATCCTATAACACAAGTTACGTCTTAATTAAGAATAATTTTTTGCATTTCTGTTTGTTGTTCAAACGTACCTACAAAATGTGTTCATCAAAAAGGCACATGTGATAATGAAATAAACTGCAAAAAAGGTGCAAAATCCCAGCCCCAAATGCCTCGCAACATAGATAAGTTAAAATTGTTTGCTATCCAAATTAATTCAGACCCAAATTTTTCCCCCGGACCCCGGATTTGCATATTTCGGCACGTTTACACAAGGGATTTAACACGCTATTATACGCATTTCACTTCGGAAAAGGCCTTTTACATCAATCCTACCAACTCGTATCAGAAGTAAATAAATACGAAACACCGTCCTGATCTTACAAAGTAAGTTTATGAGCACTCTGGATATTTGAGCCTCTGGGCTTGATTTTACAATGGAAGTTCATATGGAATGATGTTCGGATATATGTACTTGTTTTGTAAACATCCAACAAATAATGTTTCTCTTTATTACAATTCAGATATTTCTAAGGCCAAATATCTTCCTCGTAATTTCATATTCACTTGTGAAAAATGTAGCAAGTATCACTTTGTTTCTAATTTCATCATCATTCAATATTCAACGTATGTCCACAAGAAAATATGAGGACGTGTTTGAACAAATCTTCCCTTGTTCCACCCCTGCCCTACCATCTGCCCGGCATCAAATATGCAACAACGAATTCATCGCAAACGTTCACAGAACAAACACAATATGCGTGTTACTTGTAAATAAGATTTTTTTTTATACTAGGTCAGTTGGCAGACAGGCACGCAGCCCACCTGATGGTAAGCAGCCACTGCGGCCTATTCCATTGAGGGACGCTTCACCTGGAAACGTCCCTCAATGTGCTGCCAGACTGTAGACTCATCTGATCTTCGAGCCTCTCATTTCAAGTGTACTGGCTCCCACATTAATATTGCCGGAACACAGCCAGAGCTGTTATGGCGGCAGATTTCACCTGTGGGTGTGGTAGCTAGCCAGTCGGACTCTGAAAAAGCCCTACCATCAACCAGACCCATGGCGGGAATCGAACCCACGACCTCCGTGTTTTTATATCCGAGCGGCTTAGCCACTGTTCCCCGGAGGCGGTATTTACGCTTGTATATGGTGGTTTCTCGCCTCGCCTCGCCCGGTACAAGACCGTAATCTCGGGATCCTGGGTTCAACTTGACGAGCCATTTGGTGTAATGGTCGAGAAGTCGGCTATTACACCAGAGGTCGCGTGTTCGATCCCCGCACCGTACAAACATTTGTGTGCATGAACATGTCTGTTTGTATCGGTCTGGGTGTATCTATGCATGTATTTACAAAAAAAAAGTATATAAATAATGTTTATCTGTTGTGTCCAGAGAAAACTACCGGGTGGAGCAAAATTTCTATCGGATTTTTGGACACTGGGTTTTTGATGGCCGGTCCGGTCTTGGCAAGTCTAGCGATTGAACCAGTTCCCATCATTGCAGCGATAACTTTATTTCAATGAGGTACGCATACAATATTTCCTTTTAACCATTGTGCATTGAAATGTTATACTTTTTCTGTCAAATCTGAAATAAGAGAGTAAACGTCCCGATAGCACTTCTTTTTTGTACCATTTATGAAATAAGTTTACACATAATAATTCAGCTACAATAATTATAAAACATTTTGTTTTCCTACAGGGCCACTTCCTACAATACTACCATTACTCATTTGTTCTTTCAGACTAAGGCGCAAAGGTAATTTGTCTCTTGAAGCATGCGTACATAATGCGTATATTTTGGTTCAAGGACTTCCTCTCGCGACACTTTCCTAACTTGATATAATGCCAGGTTATTAATCTTAGTACATTGTGTCAATAATGTTGCGGTAGTATAAGGACCATAAGAGTGGAAGGCTGGTTACTAGCCACAAGGGGTAGAAAGGGGGTGTTTTGTGGGTAGTGGGACGCTTTAGTCTCAAGTCTCACACACGGCAGTAGGTCTAGCTAGCCTGCTTTTATAGTGCCTAAACGCATTAGCCTCCAATAAGGACCATTGGAGTGTAAATAAGGACATGTTGAACTTACGGTGTACAAGTTTGGTCATTGACGAATCTCCGCAAATCTTTTTGTTTTTTTTTCAAGAATTGAAGATTTAAGATTACAAAATAAAATAAAATTAAATAAACTAACAGAATTACCATTTATTTTATATGTAATATTCCACTATATAATGAATTTATATTATACACACGTAAAATTGGTATTCCTATTTTTTGACTATCAGACATGCCTGGTAGGGCAGCACATTGAGCTATGCTTACTGATAACGCTGCAGTGGTCGCACATAGTGTTTTGAAAAGAAAAGTACCTACAATATAATTTATGTAAGGAAGTAAGTACCTAATAAATATTTTAAAAAATGCACACGATAAATTAAATTACTTTCGATGTTATTTTCGATCACGGATCCCGCAATAAACGAATGAGTGGGCGAACAAATTCAAAGAGGTACGTTAGAAGCGATCCCGAGTACTCCCAAGGGAACACGCGGGTAAAACCAAAGAGGATTTACATACTGTTTATTTTCTAAGTAGGCCATATTTCAGAGTGCTTCATTCACAGATTTATAATGTTTATTTTCTAGCTAATGTTTACTCGTGGTCCTGGTTACTACTCCCGGTTTGGACGAATACTTTTTGTGATTTTTTGATACGGCCACCGTCCCTATGTCGCTTGTAAAATAAGAGGCATCATTAGCACATGAATTTTTTTTTTGTTGAATGAAAGAGAAAATATATAAAAAAGGTTCTTGCCACTGCTAACACTATGACCTCACCAGTTAGGCTCTGGAAACCTTACTTACCGACAGAGTTATGAGAAACGAGCATTTTCGCCATAGTTTGAAAAAAAAATTGTGTTTTTTTTTATATTTCCCGACTTATCCCTTCCAATTTCGATATGACCTCGTTGGATATTCCGTTTGCTATGTCACGACACACTAATGGACAGCGTCCTAGTTGGCGGACATAATGCTTCGCGAACTGTTTGCACTTTTACACAATGTTTGTTGTTTGGGTTCCGAAACAAGGCCATCGGTAAAGTAATACAAGCTTGATATACTGCTAAAGTTATCTATGCTACTTTTGGGATATATTTCAATGTGATAAGACGGACTTTGCTCTTTATAATAGCCTAATTGCTTGCTGGTAAAATATCCTTTAATGGAATAGGCCGCAGTGGCCGCTTACCGTCAGATGGGCTGCGTACTAGTCTGCCAATAGAAGGGAAATAAAGAAATATAAAATAAAATATGCTCCGCAACTTTATTTTTTAACACAAAAAAGACAAAAAAATATGTGAGTCAGCCCTATACAAGACTACGTGTCCGAGTTTAATATGAAACGAAGTGGCGGTCAAACGATAATTTGAGATACATACCATAAAAAGCCAAACGAAAAGATCATTTAACACAGAAATAACTGGACGTCCTACAACAACTTTTAATTACCCTTCATCCCTCACAAACACGACTAGAGTCCCAAACGAAGATAACAAAAACAACTGGAAAAACTTTTACACAAGTTAGATTGCAAATTCATTTATAAGTTAGGGTTTTGTCTATTCAGTAATTAGGTCTAACTTCTATCCCTTGTAGAATTTTAAATCACCCATGGAATAATGCTTCTAAAATTATAGCAACATTAATATGTTTTTTACAACATGAACTTTCTCTTTTTTTATTATTGAAACAAACGTTTTATTGTTATTTTTTTATTAGGCTTCTACTCGTGTTAGTTGACTTTATAAACGTCACGGCGCAGGACTATGATTTTTTATAGGATAACAGTAACTTTCCATCTTCCAAACGAATACATCTTGAACCCTTCAAATTGTGTACGCAAATTTTAATTTTACAAACAGTCGCTTAATTTCTGTTGATTTGCAAACCAACCATCTAACTCTATATTTTATATTTTTATGTAGGATCACGATTTCACGAAAGTTTGGCGCAGTTTCTGCGTGAATAGCCCGTAATTCTGCGGAACTTGTGACATTCTCGACAGAAACACTTTTTCGGATATTCCCAAAGTTAATAATAAACCTATTCACCAAAACTTCCATATTTCCCAGGGTTATGTTAGGAGGGTAAGGGTCAAATGTGTAACAACTCAAAGAAACGATACTTTATGTAACAATGTGAAACTTTGGGTGATGTTGAATCCATTGTGCTATCATGCTATTTTAAACAAAAGATGGATAGGTTTGACCTATAGTAATCTGTATCGAGCATACAACAGACGTACATTAACATGTCTTATTAATAATAATATAACGTTTAATTCAGGCAACACAATTACAAGAATTACAGGCCTATATTATAAATACCTTACAAAATAACGTACATACAATATTAATAAAATAAAAACTATTTTAGTATTGCCGCCTTAAAGACTAATTGATAAGTAGAGAAAAAGATGTTATAAGATATATCAAGCAGAAGAATAGCCATCTTTTATAATGAATTTAAACTGCAAAAGCTACAAATTTGTGTCTTAGATTTTTTAAGTCAATGTCATAAAAATACTTTCAAAGTTCTTACTAAAAATAAACATAACATAAACTTGAAAAAATATCTGAAGTCGTTTGCATGCAAAAAAGACTATCCATGTTCAGTGTATACGAGTAATCTCCTTTAATTCCCAGATGACTTACATACTCTACGTATTAGGATAAAATACTATTATAGAACTATTTTTAAAGATGAAAGAAACGACGTCGAAAAATGTATTTTTATCCAGTCCAAAATAAAATTTTCTTTAGTACAATTCGTTGAATGGAAAATCTTTTTGCAATGCTTTACATAAATAAATAATAAAATATAATGCCCACCTAGCCGAGTTTTCGGCTACGGCGGCCAATCTTTTACGATCAGCCAACTACGCAGGATAAATTATATAGTGCACATGTGTGGTTTAAATCATCCAAAACTTCAATAAAATAATATACTTACAACCAAATCGGTCCACCCGTTTTGAAGGTATTGTACTAAGGCCGCAAAACAAACAGAAATCAATGGCTAAAGCGAAGCCCAACTTGATTTTCTTCTATCTCCCAATTTAGTTTAACCGTTTAAAATGAAATCAAACCAAAATCAAATTAAACGTTCGCCACACTAAAGGATTTGATCCTAAAAATAATTGTGGTAACAAAATGCTATGCGACGTGCCCTTTGGGATCGGAATTAATTCGTTAACTGAATTATAAATGGTAATTGACTAAATTAAACCGGTCCTGTCGTAATTGGGAATTGTCGGCCTTTCACCCCTTTCGCGGCGATTTTTGATGTCATTGTCATAATAGGTTTTTGATAAGGTATTTTTTAATGAAATAAAAAACGCGAGTTCGTTCAAATCTTCCCAAAAACACAATGCAGTTTTGAAAACGGCAGTGGAAGGACAATGGAAGGCTCGTAACTAATTATACAGGCACAGTAATATTTCAAGATGAGAATTTAAGATTTCGCATGAAAATATTTCTAAGAGAAATGTTAGCATTCCTAAAATTGGACTCGGTTTTCGTTGAAAGAATCTCACTAGTCACTGCCATTTAATCAGGCATTCTAATGGACAGCTATCCTCCGAGGGTCGAGGGTCGCTCGATCCCTGGATATTTTATCGAATAATAAGAAAATATGCGTTCGCAAAATAGGTTTTAAATAAAGATCGCTCTGATCTTTTAGCAAATATTGTTTAGGAAAAATTAAGTTTATGCGACACTTTTTGTTTTAGTACTGACTAATAATAGTTACATGATTTGACAGATTTCCGTTGACACTGACGGTTTTTTTTTCTATGTGACGTCATTTGTCGCAAAATTCCAAAAGGTATTATCCTAATATCATTTGAATCGAACAATAGTATAATTTTGTTAGAATAGTGCTTAAAAGGCCACCGCTTAAAATATGCCACGTGGCGTTGCTCGCCCCGTAACGATAGTATTCTGCAGAGGGCTAATTTATGTAGAGCGATAAACTACTGCATTCATTTGCTAGTATTCTATAAATACATGCTTGTGCTCATGTACAATTATCAAATTATAATTAAAGATCTTTATTGAGCGACGCCCCGACCTGAATTACCAATTTATTTACAATAGAGATATAAATGTTGGTTAAAATATTTAATTGTCTGCATCTGGTGTTTCCTTGAGCTGTCCGATTCATCTTAGGTTCAAACAATTGCATTTGACAGCAACCGCCGCAAAAGCCTTGGGGGCTTACTTCAATATTGTTCCTACAATAAAATGAATATTATGATATATAAATAAGATGTTATATAATTTACATAGTTTATTAACAAACGTACTTTTGCTATTCGTACTGTTTTGTACTTGTGTAATATTTTGAATGGTGTGTGTACCTATTTACATTTTGAAAGGATTTTTTAATGGACCGACAAACCTCAGTACCCCGGGTCATTAAAATCTGGTTAATACCTTCAATTAATTTTAAACAAATATCTTAGATTTGTTTTATTATGCTACCAAATATCAAGCTGCTTCAAGAGGAATTAAGAGGCCATCTTAACAATTACTGTCACTGTCAGTTGTAATCAGTTGTCAACTTTTAGCCTGTCACACACAATCATACACACAGTACGCTAGTAATTGTAATTCAATGGTCACAAACATAAAATGCAATGATTTTAAATTGTTAAAACTGACTTAATATATTATTAAAATGACAGCTTTTTAAAGTGATAAGTAAGCGTTGTCAGAAAATTTTACTGCACGCATTATTTTTTTCTTATGACAGCGTATTGTGTGCTCCGGTTAAAATCCTATTTGAATATTACTAAAATCGATTATACTTGCTCAAAACTTTTGGTAAAGTTTTATCGCACGTCCAAAAACAAACATACAAACTGCATTATTATTTCTTGCTACAAAAGATAAATATGTAAAACAAACTTAACTCCATTCCGTCTTAGGTTATAAATAGATGGAAAATCGAATCTAAATAAGGAAGACGAACAGATATGTATTCCCTAGCTAGTATTAATATCCGTTTTCCTACGAGTGACTGAATACGGACGGAGAAATAACATTAGGTACACGAAAAATATTCTTAGATAGCTTAAAGATAGCTGCTTACATTTTGCAGTGGGTAAATAGCTGATTTGAGCAAATTGAACAGATTGAAAAGCGACGAAAAACCGAAAATACGAAATAATAATATACAGGATCCGGGTTTTTTGAATGGATTTGTTTTTTGGTCATTATAGTCTTTATTATTTTTAAATTAAAATTTAATTCTTCCTTTCATCATTAAATTCATTTTATCAGCTGAAAAGGCATATGAATCTGAAAACAGAAACATAACGTATGTAGATCCCCCGGCCTTTCAACTGTACATAATGGTTCTCTAAATATTTTATATTGCCCGAACATAGAGAGGAGCTAAATGTTTGTTCATATACATTAGCTGTATAATATGTTAATAAAAATGTTCATAGTATACAAGCAGACTAATTTATTGCAAGATAATGTGCAAGAATCGAGCCGTTAGACTAAATCGGCCGTCATAACTATAATTGGCACTCAATTTGTTACGAACCCTAAACATGAAAAGTAATATAATGGTCTAAAATTACTAAAAGCATATTCTTGGTAAACGCCTATCACATTTTATAGCAGCGAAGATGGCTCCATTACGCCATCGGGAAATGGCTGATTCAACAAAGTAGCGACAACCATTATCTCGTGGACGTAATCGCACAGATTAAATAATATGGTGCATAATTCGCTTTATATAAATGGAGCTGTAATCAAATTATAATAATTATGTAAAACCTAAAAATTATGAATTAAAACCATAAACTGTTTATAAAACATTGCAACAAGTTTATTAATATTATTGTCAGCAAAGTAATATTGACAAACCCATATCACTCAAATAAATATTTAATTTTTTAGGCAAACATTCATTAATATTAAACAAAACCCGATACGGCAATAAAAATCATGATTTTGTGGTCACCACTAGACTTAGTACAAAGATATTTTTTTGGAACACAGCCAGAGCTATTATGGCTAATTCTCCTGTAGAGCTTGCCAGTCGGATTTTGTAAAACTGCGACCAACAACCAGACCCAAGGCGGTAATCGAACCCACGACCTCTAAGATTTATACTCGAGCGGCTTAGTTACTGTTACATGGAGGCGGTCAAGGCCTTTGACCAGGATAATGTAAGAGAGGGAATGTAGAGGGAGAGGCAGAAAGATTAAACGCTTATTAAAGCACTGTCATACCTCTAAATATTCTTCCTAATTTTATGATGGCTGAGATTGGGTGATGTTGCCGAAATTATGCTACAACCAATTATCACCAAAGCTCGAATAAACATTATGACGATGATAACAGTAGTAAGCGGTAATACCATTGCAAATAACATAATCCGGCAATTTTGGGTTACATTACATTACATTATGGGTTACATTATGCCAGCGAGGGCTGCAATTTCATTTGTGCACAAACTGCCTATCAAGTCATTACTATGCATAGATTATTACACGTGCGCACAGCCGTCATTCACGAATCCTACTCGGCTGGGCAGCGTTCGGGAAGCTTCGCAGTGTATTCTCGGCCCGTTTACCGCAATGTCTCAAGACGAAAGTCTTTAATACGTGTGTGTTGCCAGCGATGACATATGGAACAGAAACGTGGCCACTTACAATGTGCCGCATTAGAAGGCTAAAAATCGCGCAGAGGGCAATGGAGAGGGCCATGCTTGGGGTCTCCCTGCGCGATCGCATCAGAAATGATGAGATCCGCAGGAGGACCAAGGTCACCGACATTGCCCGAAGAATTGCGAGCCTTAAGTGGCAGTGGGCAGGGCACATTGCAAGGAGGACTGACGGCCGTTGGGGCGGAAAGGTCCTCGAGTGGTGGCCACGTATTGGGAAACGCAGCCGTGGTAAGCCTCCTACAAGATGGACCGATGATCTTATAAAGGTCGCCGGAATCCACTGGATGCGGGTGGCGCAGGACCGATCGGCTTGGAGATCCTTGGGGGAGGCCTATGTCCAGCAGTGGACGTCTTCCGGCTGAAATGATGATGATGATGATGATGACAGCCGTCATTCACAAAGACTATGCTTGATAGTACAGTCAGCATAGAAGAAGTTGGTTGATCTTATTTAAAATACTGTAGAGGGTAAAATAAAGCTGCGTGTGAAGGTCAAAGTGATTAAACTGTCAGAAGTCTTTACTATGACAATGAAAAAATGACTAATACTAAAAGCAGATTAAGTTTTCAAATCATGAAAGTGTGTGCAATACATTTTTTAATCTGTTAAAAGGAGAGAATGCATAGCAGGAAGCACTCGGCATTAAGTCTGAGGGTCACCTAGTTTTTCGGGTGGCCCACCCTAGGCGCCACCTTGACTTGAGGCCTCTCAAGTCGGGGTACCCGGGGATAGGCTTGTCAATAGCCATAAGGCTAGCACCGGCTCGTCCTAATCGGGTGTGAAGGAGAAACCGGGGGAGTCTAGTGGGTAGTGGACGCTACTGTCTCGAGTTCCACACACGGCCGCGGGTCTAGCTAGCCTGCGGTTATGGTGCATAAACGCATTCTCCTCCGAGAAAAAAAAGGAAGCACTCGGCACTCGTGTGGGAATCAAGCCCGCGACTTCTTGGTGTGATAGCCGACTTCTTAAAACTTACACCAAATCGGTCGTTAAAAAATCAATCTGTACCAAGTTGCCTATTGTAGTAACACTTTATAGTTCCGTGTCCTTGCCCCGTCCGGGATTAGGAGGCCGGCGACCGGGACTTCGGGAAAAGATTCCAGAACTTCGAAGGAGCAAGTGTATTTTATCGGAAAAATCGGTTCATTTATTTTTTCGGCAACTTGTTCTTTATCTCATTCGGACAACCGACCGTTGATCCGCTAGAGCCCTATAATAATCATTTCTTTTTGAAGTAACTAGTTTTATTTTCGTTTTCCTTTTTGACTGTTTATAAGAAATTTTCCAAAATATCTTTTTGAAGACTTTACTTTTAGCATTGATGAATCAAGTTTGACCTTGAGATTAAGTTTTTCAATTTTTATTTTTCTATACTTCAGTTTTCATTTGGCAGAAGAGGCTTTTCATTCGTCAAAAAATTGTATTGTGTTTTTAAGTTTTTTTTTATTTGATTGTAACTGTTCAAAACTATGAACTCTTATAAATACTCCTAAAAGGATTTCATATTTTTAAATGTGAAAATTATTTAATTCAAAGGTGCTGGTAATATACGGTTGAACAAAGGCGCTTATTTTAAATCGACAAATGTATGCAATAATAGCCATTTAATTCCATATTGTTATATTTTGGCAATAGTGTTATTATGACACTACACGAATCACTGTAATTTAAATCCAAGGAAAATATTATTTTGTGCTAAAGATAGATAGACATCGAAAACAAAATATTCTTTTGTTTATACAACTTGAATTGAGAGAGTGTGCTACCGACTAGATGGTAAGCAGGCATGAATGGCTCATTCTATGCCCCTAGCCCCTTCTAGCTCATACATTCAAGAGCAATGAATTGCATACACTGAATGAGTTTGTATACAAGTCATTGCTCGTAACTGTAAGGGCCGTTGGATTTGTTGTTTCATTTGTATTGAATCAGATTAACGTCTCATTAAACATTTAGGTCAAAGAAGTCTATGTCTTCTGGTTATTATTATTTGTTTTGCGTCGTTGTTTGATCATTGAAATTTTTGAATTATTTCCGAAACTTGACATAAATCAAAAACTGCATCGCTGAAATTTTAATTCAATTAGTTAGTGTGAATTTAAAGTAGATTTATTATCGTTAGCATTTTTGTAAATATTAACTTTACAGCTTTAAGGCTTGTTGCTAATGTATTTTACGGAAAGAAGCAAGCTTTTGTCCCTAAAATACATTAGAATTATGATCCAATTGAGAATGGTAGAAGTTTCTAATACTAATAAAAAAGATTTAAGTAATCATGCTTCCTGACGGTAAAAAAAGTAATCCAGTATACAATAACGCGAACAACGTTGACTCTAATTATTTATAAACATGACTGTCACGCATCATCACGCACCAAACATATCAACAAAATAACAAACACAATTGAAAAAAAGATCACTCACCCCAAACAAAACATAAGACGACCGAGTCCTTCAAATTTTCCATGAGACAAATTCCAAATTCAAACTCATCAGCAGCGTCTAAGTTAACTCATTAGTAAATACACAACAGATTACTTTCACTCATTTAAAACTCACTAACATTCAACACAACACACGTCATTTTGTTTATGAAGTTCGATCGTGTTTTAGAGTCTCGCGTCCGTTGGCAGGGCGGGCGGCGTGCAGTCCAGACCGCGTCCTGTGTTAAACTGAAAATGAAAATACGTGGAGCAAACGCTCCAACGTAAACAAACTGGGCTTTGAGATCGTTTGTTCTCTGTCTTTGGTCAAACTGGAGTTTGTAAAGCCATCTTTGTGATGTATCGCACGGTCGTGAACTAAGTGGGTAATGTGTGGTTTCTAGCTTTGTTTTGGGACTTAATGTTCTTATAAAGGATTAGCTTTTGGGAAGATTAGAGCTGCTATACAAACAAGGAAAGTAGTTTATACTGTAGATAATTCATTGCAAATGCTTTGCTGGTGTAAAGGCTTTACCGGGTCGTGACCTTAATGTTTTCTAAGATTTTCTGTCGTATTTGTAGGATATGGATTTTTCTAATGCTGGCCAGGTTTAACCCTCCCCAAATCGTAGTAGGCATTCATGAATAACATAATAATAAAGGGTAGCCTTTCTTTTTGTGTTAAGAACCTTTTTCAAGTTGTCGTGTCACCATCGTACCTAATATAGACTTTTATGTTAGATTGTGTGTGTATGAAGATACACACACACAATTTAACATAATATTATTATGTAAATTGTAATTTATTTATTCGTTCTCACAAATCATTGAGATAATATAGGATATAGGGTTTTCTCATGAACATACACATGAAAACAAATATAATCAACAATATTTAAACATAGACCTAGTTAAACTTAAACGAGTGCGAAGTTGCGTCCTGTGCTAGGCAAATTATGTTTTACAAACAGGTACAGGTAGTAGGTCTAGCCCTGAGTCCCACACATAGGTACTTTAAAGCATGTCAATTATGGTGCTTTGGTGGCTATATTACAAAAACTTATCATTGTTATATTTGTCTTTACATACGGTAATCCGTACGCCAAACCGTCCCATTTAAGAATCGCTTTCCCCATTCTCAGTGCCAAGCAAGAACTTTTTAATACATTCGCTTGTGCAGTGGAATGATTGATACCAACAATCATATTTGCCGCAATATCGACGAGAGGTTATGAAATGCGCATAATCGCCAAGGATTGCCAGTCATCGCGGATATTGGGACTTCAAAATGGCAAAATTGGCCCATTATTACACGCAGATTGTAGATTCACGCTACTGTATAAGGATTTTGGCTTACTATAATGAAGGAAATATTTTAATCTTGCTCCATTCCAGTAAGCGCATATTGTGCATTAGATGAGTGTGGCGCAGGCCCTATCAATTTAGAAATTATTTGGGGATGTCTAGCAGGTGACATATTTTAAATTAATACGACGATGATAAAATCTTTGTCATAAAACTAAAGTAAAGTCTACTACTACTCTGTCTCACATATTTTGCACCCATGAATTACTATATGAATTGAACCTACCAACTAAAAAAGCGTTTCTTCTAATTAAAATTTTACAGAATTAATATTTAGAAATTAATATTTATTTTTTTGAGACGCTCGTGGCGCAGCTGTGACAGTGGTTCGTTAGCGATAACGAAAGTCAAGCTACCTACGCCGCGGTCGGTTAATGGATGGGTGACCATTCTGACCATATTTAGTGACATTAATTTCGAGCGTCTCCGTGCTTCGGAAGGCACGTTAAGGTGTTGGTCCCGGCTGATATTTACTATAATGTAAATATTAGTCGTCAAGCCTAGTCAGAGGCCATTTGGCGGCTTGATAACATCTGACATTAAGGTTGGTCACTTGCCTTACGCACCCCTCCACCAACCCGCACTAGGCCAGCGTGGTGGAGTATGGCCCACACTCTCACAATTGAGATAAGGCCTGTGTCCCAGCAGTGGGAACGTATATAGGCTGATGATGAATATTTAGAACATTTGCAAAAATTGGCGATCTCCGTTTCACCAGTTCGACGTTTTATTTACATGATAAGTTTTAAGGGGGAAAAAGGAATGTCATTTTCGTAGCAGTTTTCCACGTGCAACTTATATTGTCGTGGCCCTATTCACTTCACTGCACTCATCACTGTTACTTTTAATGTAATAAATTACACCGACTGCGTGATTTATGGAGAGAATAACAATCCTTCCAGCTCATTTGGTGCCATTAGAGAGCTTGTGTTGCATTGTCGATGAACCTTTTTCACGGCAGTATCTCATTTTCCTCGACAGAAAGGCTCTGGTTATTGCATTGAGGGGTTTCAAATTACCATGTAAAGGGCCATTTGACGTGATTTGTTGGAGGTATATTGCCGTTCAAAAGTACGGTACTTTAGTCAATGACGTTCAATATATTCGTACAACTAGACTCCCATTCACGCTCAAATATTGTCCAAAGCAAAAGTCTGCCCACGCAACAGCTATTGGGCAGAGTTTCCGTTTAGTTGTATACAATTGACATTAAACACTAACTGCCACGAGATAAGGTGTTAATTTGAACGAATGTGTTAATGTCATCTGTGTCAACGCCGCTCGGAAGTTTTTTGAGGATTTTTTCTTAGAGATTGGGTGTCTAGTTGTATATTGAACGTCATTCACTTTAGTCAATCAAAGTATCTAAATGAAGTGACAGTCTTAAATAGGCGGTCGTAATTGTAGACCCTTTTTTATACACGAGATAATATTATACATAGTTGACTAATGCGTAGTAACCTCTAGCTCCAAACCATTATTAAAACAAAGGGAAACGCGATATACTCGTACTTAATGAGGCTAAAGTACTACTTACTTAGTAGTAATTTGTCACTTTTGGCTTGAGGTTTCGTATATTCCTGCAGAGTCAGATTACTGTCCTCACTTCGCTTTAAGAGATAGGTAGAAGCACACCTCTGCTTGAATATACTGCGTGTTTTTTTAGTCGTTGCTTTCCCGCAGCAGAATGCTTTACCTTCAGTAGTACTATCGATTTATGCTAGTAATTTTTTTTTTATTTTTTTTTTTTGAAATTTTCTTAAAACTTTTTTTGAAATTTTTTCTTAACCACTCAATCCCGAACCGGCACTCGGGTGCCGCGTAACAATAGATTTTCTATTGTGTCTGGTAATCCGGGGCTTGAAAGATTAAATTATAATGGGA
Organism: Mecyna flavalis; assembly: GCA_949319885.1. Lineage (NCBI taxonomy): Eukaryota > Metazoa > Arthropoda > Insecta > Lepidoptera > Crambidae > Mecyna > Mecyna flavalis. Next base: position 19,859,091 of record OX439426.1, read on the forward strand.
AAATGAAAACTAAATGTGAGTAAATAGTAAATAATCATTTTTTTGATAAACGCGAAGGGCAATGACCCCGGCCGGTGACCGTTTGTGACGCAGCTAGTACTATTGGTTCGAGTTTCGTCTATCATAATCGTAAAACTTTTGATTTAACTAAAAAAAGAACTTTATTAATGTATTTTACTACTAAGATAGAATCATTTTATTGCGGGAAATCAACGACTAAAATTCCACGCTGTATACTCGTATGTAGGTACATATAGAGATACCACGTAATATGAAGACTGATCTGTGGTACCTTTGTACTGCAAAGTTGATTTGCCATTCTAATTACCATTTGTAGCTGAAATTGGGTCATAAAGGTTTAAGGCTAAGAACTCCCGATGCGGTTTTCACCCACACTCTCTGCGGTTGCGGGTTCGCAACTTCTGTTCAATGCAGATTAATATGATTTTCACGACACGTTCTACGCCCACGACGTATGTACGTGGTTGCTTGCGGCTCCCGATCTGGAGAGCAATGTGTACAAATGCGTGGCCCCTGCGCGGCGGAGCCACGGCGGGTGGCACCTACGCGATCTCTAATCATTTGGTGGGCAACCACTGTAATAATAACATGACCACTTGCCTTGCAACTCTCGTTAAGAGAACTGCGGTCTCCTGAGTAGTGCATCAGCTTATTGAATGTGTCACTGCAGTGAAAAAGCATAACAGAAAACAAAATAATTTCCAAAATGATGGGCACAATCTTAATCACGCTTCCATAAGCGGATTGCTGTACGAAAATTCTGACACAAATTTTGCTTTACCTGGGAATCCACGACTCCAAGATAATGCCCATTACTTTAACCACTAGAACATCGAGGCGATGTGCGGAATGCCTTATATTCTTATTATTTATATCCTTGAATTATGTACATCAGCTTATTTCGTAACTTCCTTGTTTCAGACATTGGGACGCCTAAGGTATAACGCCCACGGTCGGTGTCTAACACCTACGCATTTGTCGGTAGCTCTGACGTCACTGGCTGGTAGAATTTCATATCAACCATTGCACTTGAGTGGAAAGGATCCATCTAAAATGTTGACTTTAACTAAGTGCACTTGATGTCAAGGCTCGAAAACAGAAGAAATGACTAGTGAAGTGTCACTAAAATAGATTGCAAAATTGTAGCGTGACTACTTTCCGACTAAAGTAAAAGACAATCAGACACGATCTTGTTAAGTCACACATAATCTTGTAAAGTGTTATTAAGTCAAGTCTTTTTATTTCATTTTAATCGCAGTGTTAAATTATTATTGTGAATAACTGTTTTAGCCCAAGCTTTTTGGAACCATACGTTTAGATCTATAGTGAAGTCCTTTAATAGGTAACATTTGACAGTTCATTTATGCAAAGCAAAGTGCTACTTATGTACATCAGGAGTAGAGTCAAATTTTCTATCGTTTTAAAAAAACTGATGTTTTCTTGAGTTTTATTCCTTTAGCGTAAAGTATATTTTTCTTTGCATAAATGAACTGTCAAATGTGACGTATTAAAATGACTCCACTATAGTCTGTTAGTTAAATTGGCCGTAAATTTTAAAAAATAAAGGACGGCTTTATTTCAGCTTACTGAGGAACTTTTTCTGAACAAATAAAACCAAATCACAAGTTTATGATCCGACCTTGAATTTACTTGAATATAGATCCAGGACATCTGCCGCAGCCGTTGCTTTAAATTCTGGCTTACTAGCAACACAAAAGTATAAGGCGAAACTAGACTACTTTTTGTGTGAGTGATAACTACCTAGTTGGACTTTGAAAAAGTAGGACTATTTTAAAGTCTGACATCAACCAACGACCCATAGAAGGAATCGAAACAAAGACCTCCGGTGCCTCAGGTTTTACAATTCAAACGTTCTACCTAGGATTATATAAAAATAGAGGATTCTTAATTCGACATGTGAAAATCTACGACGAACACAAGAAGCGATGTATAAATTCTGTTAAATCCGAGAGCTCTAAATCTTCCTGACCAGCAACAATGTTCACGTCTACATTATCTCGCATCACTTTTTCTTTTATCGAAAACGCAATAAATAGGGATTACCTCGAACAGAAGCAAGGAAGAAGTTAACAAAAGGAATAAATTTCCAACACAAAGCTGTTTGCAAGGCAGAATAATAAAGTGAAAGAATTGAGGGCATTGTTGAAGGAGTGGCGGAGTGCGTGATTATATTAGTATGACGAAGGGGTGAAGTGCTATAGTCGCTTTGAGCGTCTCGTATCATGGTACGATAAACATTTATTTGCGCAAACACATTTAAATGGTGTTACAGATACATATAAAAGAACTATTATATCGAGTTTCTTTCTGGTTCTTCTATATCATTTTAAATGCGGTGGTAGGTTTACTCCATAAAATTGACGATTCATTAGTGCATCTTTTAGTTTTATTGTTGATATAGACCGCTTGATTGCTTAATATCTCGCAACACATTTTTATTATTTCATACAATTTTTTTTAAACACGAACCTCATTTATTATACTTAATTACAATTAAAGGGGAAGGACAAAACAGAATATCGAACATACATTAGTAAGTCAGATAGCATTTGCTCTAATTTAATAACTGACTTGCCAAATTATGGTGCAGGCACCCTAACTAGAGAGAGCATACAAAAGAAATAAGTACCACGATTATTCTGCTATATTTCTTATTTTAAATACGACGCACAACAACCATTTTCAAAGAGAAATGTGAGCAATAAATAAAATTAACTCTTTGAAGACGGAAAAGCCATTGACAAAGGTGTTCTACAAAGTTAGTGCACAACAAAACAATAAAACAAGTCAGAGAGAAGCGAATTGGGTCAAAGAAAGGTTACTCTAGTATGAAAATTATTTCATGACTTCCACACATTGAGAAATTTGAGTTTCCATTTTGTTTAATAACATTTGCAGAACGCTCATCAAAGTAAAACTTTTGATACAGTAAATATTGGACGGAAATAATTGCCCAAAGAAAATTTGAAAGTCAAAGATGTTATTATACAATGAAACTGGAGTTAATTGTGCGTTCGTTCATTAAAAGTGTAGATTTATTGTATGTAAATTAAACGTATATTGGTTAATGTATCGATTTAAGGGTTATTTGAGCATCGAACGAGAATTAGCGAAAATGATTATGTTGATTTAGTTTTAGGATCAGGCATGTCACACTCTTACAAATAGGGAACATGCACTATTTTTATTTTTGTCTTCATTTTAAAGAATTCCATGTAGAATAAACCACAGTTAAATTAAAAAATTAATACATTGTAATTTATCGGAAAAAATGCGGTTTTAAATTGACCGTTTTAATTTTCGCGCGAAAACGGACCTATGGTTCCGATGACATGAATGACGTCACTCAAGTCTTGTCACTGCCTCACTAGTCGAGTGGTCGTACTTCACCTGTACTTGTTCGTCGCTGGCTTTCATACTTTTGCATATTTTTTCGAGTTTTGAAATATTTTTTTGTAAAAAATTTAAAATGGACTATCTATCAACATCAGGTGATCATAACAATACCACTAATATTCCGAAAAAAACCGTGTTTTATGCCAATGTGGCGTTGGCATAAAACACGAGTCAACACGGTCAACACACATCTATTTCAACAAAGTTTCCAAATTAATTGTTTTTGACAGGACCTTCTGACCCAAAACTGAGAAAAAAGTGGTTTCAAGCTGCGAAAATACAAAGTTTAACAACTATGATTTATACATACCGTAGTAATTTAGTCCCTTTCATTTCTACCCTTGAAAACTCTGCACTTTCGACAAATAAAGTTAGAACCATGTCAACACTAACTCTTGGTAAATTCCTGGAGTCTGCTTTGATGAACCCAACTTCCATATTTATTACAAAAACGCAATTAATATTCCGATAAAATAATATTTACTTTTTCAACCATATAGACCGACAAACTTATGTGTTCCGGTGGCCAAAATTGGAACTACGTGAAATGCAATGCAAAAGCGATATTTTATTGACAGTTCTATACTGACAATAGCGACGCCGCCATCAGAACAAATAAGTTTGTCGGTCTAACGTCAAATAAGTTGATTGCTGTTTTAAAATACGTTTCGTTTCAGTTATTTTTAATTCGTAATTACAGTTAAAAAACAACATTATGTAAAATAAAAATGTTGCAGTGACCTTTCTTTTATATTATTTTAACATTTTAGTCATAAAATTTTCATAATTATTATATATGCATCTTCCCTATTGTACCAGTTTACCATTATGTTTTCCGGTTTTAATTATACTAAGCGCAAAATATTAATGCCAGTAGCTAGTACACTTGAAATAAGACTAAAAGATTACGAAATGTTGCTTCCAGCCAGACCTAATATCCCTAAATAGGTCGCAATGGCCGTTTATAATTAGATGGCTTGCGAACCCATCTGCCAACTAAATTGACTTACAAAAAAGTTTCTGATCGCTGAGCGAAAAGTCTAATTTTTTTAAATAAATATAGCCCTATTTAACACTTTGACAGCCGATCACTTACTCGGTACGGGTGGCATGAGTCTTTCTTATAAATGGCCGGCTGTCAAAGAGTTAATAAAACATGTATTCCAAAATATTATAATCCTAATATATAATATAAATAGTTACAATACCAACTGATTATCCTTTTTGTACATTGCATAAATTAAGAAAAATATAGCCCCGCCGCGACAGTTTTCACTGCCGTGACCAGGATTCGAACCTGGGTTACTACGGCCACAACGTAGGGTCCTAACCACTAGACGATCACGGCTACCGGGGCTGGTGACTAAGATGACGAATATCTTGACCACAACGCGCACTACTTTCGAGACAAATTCGACACGGTTTGCGCAAGCACTCGGCAAAAAGGTGCAATAAAAAGTGTTGCAGTCAAAGATTTAAATCGTTGCAGTAAGTAAGTAGTTGTGAATTCTTTGAAACGACCGCAACAGCTAAGAAGTTTTCTGTGGGTTTAGTATCCGGATAAGTGAACTAACATTGTACTGATTCTCTCCCTTTAGTTAAACCGTTCGTTTAGGCTGGGAAAACGTTTATTCAAATAGTTCGTTAATAGTCCTGTGACAAAATTAATTAAGTTAAATTCATAGTACCTACTCAATAATTTACATCATTATACAATTGACTAGCCCCTGCCCAATGTGCCAGGGGCCTTGGATTTGAATCCTACCAAAGACAATTTTTTTTTAAAGAAAGATAAATCATCGATAATGAACACAGACCTAGGGATGGCGATCTGAGATCGATTAATCGAAGAATCGATTTTTTGAGCCAAAAAGATCGATTTTTCTAATCGATATGTAGTACTGAATCGATTCAGTGAATCGATATTTCACCCTTGAAAATCGACATTCGATTTTATTTTATGTTTTGGTATAAACCAAAAAAGTATTTACAATTAATTTAATGTAAGTACGCGTATTATAAGAGTGCTGCCGGCTGCCGGTTAAAGGATTATTCGAAAACTCGCGAAATGGCTGAATGTTTGGATTCCTGCGCCTTTCTTTAAGTAACGTTTGTAATCTTTGACTTTTGTCTGTATCTGTGACTGACATTTCTTGTTGCGTCATCATTAGAGGTCGGATATTCGGATGCATAATTATTTACCTAAAGTTCATTTTTGCTACAATATTATGGAAGCGCCTTCTTAAAAATATTTTTTCCTTATTAATCCCGCGATTCCGGCAAATTAGTACATGCGAATCTAGTCGATATCACGGTGGGAATTGACGTCTTTAGCATGTGGCATTTTTTTTTACCGACTTCAAAATAGGAGGAGGTAATATCCGATTGGATGTATTTTTTTTTATATATGCCCGGCCATTTCTCCGTCGTCTGTGAATTCGTATGATAAAAATCTTTTGAAAATTAAAGAAAAAATATAAGGCAATCTTTATTTATGTTATAAAAAATTTTATTTGTCAAATCCAAAACCCCCAAATTTTTTTGATACAAAAGTGCACTCCATATTAACACCTTAAAATAAGTAAATATAGCTACACACGGCACACACCCGATTTGATTCAATAATAAAAAACTAAATTTATCGATCGAGTCGATTTTATCGATACAAAAGTGCTTTCCATGTTATGACAATACCTCAATTTGAGGTAAATATGTATCCGAATATCCGATCTTTATTTATAATACACTATAAATCAACTTGAAAAAAAGATCGATTTTTCAGAAATCGATCTTTTTGGCCTCGATTTTTTGTGGATCGATTCATTGGGCCACGATTCGAATCGATTCAAAAAATCGATTTTTTTCGGAAAGAATCGCCATCCCTACACAGACCCTCTGAATAGGTATTCTTGATTCTGACACAAGTGCTCACTTTGGGGTAATAAAATAAACGTAAACGTTTATTATAAAATGTGGTTTTTAAACATATTTTTATTATATTTTATTCTCAACAAACAGTTGCACAACACACATCAAAGCTCCACAATGATTTAGGCCAGGTTGAACTTTACCGACGTGATTGATGTTCTGCAAACATTCTAATATCTGTGATAGACGTTTCAGTTGTATTTACTTTATATCACGTGCAATCTACAGCTTTTCCCCCGTCCTTGCTAATCCAAATTGGACTTACTCTGGTTTAAATAGGGTCTGGATTGGTTTGTGTGTGGGGAGGCGTCCCGTCGAACAGGGCACGGTTATCAGAGGATTTGCTTTCAATTACCTGTGAAAATTGCGTTCACGCGTCTGCCTTGCCCGGTGCGGCCACGTGTAGGGGACGGGTTTACCGACTGTAGGAAATAGGGTAGTATTCTTTTCGACAGATTTCCTTATGGCGAACATATGGATCTGTTTGGTGTAATGGTTGAGACGAGGTAGTTTCAGTCCCTGCACAGTACGAACATTTGTGTGCATGAAAATGGTTTTTTTATGCCAGAGGCGGCAAACCAGCCAGTGGGTCACCTGATGGTAAGCAATCACCGCCGCCCATGGACATCTGCAGAAACAGACGGGTTTACCGACTGTAGGAAATAGGGTAGTATTCTTTTCGACAGATTTCCTTATACATGGCGAACATATGGATCTGTTTGGTTTAATGGTTGAGACGAGGTAGTTTCGATCCCTGCACAGTACGAAAATTTGTGTGCATGAACATGGTTTTTTTTATGTCAGAAGCTGCAAACAAGCCAGCTGGTCGCCTGATGGTAAGCAATCACCGCCTCCCATGGACATCTGCAACAACAGAGGGATCGCTGATGCGTGTGAAAAATCCTTGATGTTTGTGAAGTATCAAACTGTGCCTTATATCACTACAGCTGGAGGATTGACATTTTGTGTGAGACCCATATAAACACCCCAAACACAATTTGCGACTTAACGCAATTTTGGCTAAGTATATACTAGTAATATGTCTTTACTTTGCGAAAAAAATACTTTGATAAGATAGAAATCGGGGTATATAGGGCTATCCAAATGTAAGGTGGGAGATTGTTAGCTAATTATTATTGCTATAAAAATGGATACCTTCTTTCTGGCCGTTGTCACGCAACCGCGGTTAGTAAAAGTGAAAGTGCTCTTATTTAGGCAGCAATACAACATTTTTACCTTGCGAAGCCAAGATTTATGCGCTCTCTCAAGAGCCCCGGTATCCGTGATCGTCTAGTGGTTAGGACCCTACGTTGTGGCCGTAGTAACCCAGGTTCGAATCCTGGTCACGGCAGTGAAAACTGTCGCGGTGGGGCCTATTTTTTAGTTTCGTTTACTAGCGTATTCATTATATTTTTACACATTAAAATTTTTGGATTTTCGCTTTACTATTCGATTTACGTTTCGATATAAATCATTTTCTAGCACATTGACGCGTTTTATAAGACGATACATGCAATATCATTGAATTTAAACCTACATATAACTTCCACAATCTTATTTTTTTACGGAACATGCTCCTTAATCGCATGCTAGTGAGACATACGACCTAAATAGTAAAATATTTTGTCTCACTACTCACTAAACTACCTCAGTTTCCTCTTTATATCTGAGAGGTATTTTATCCATGCACCGGCCTAACCAATGTCATGTACACGGTGAATCACTTAAAACTAACAAATGTTGTGATCACCTCTATTAAAATTTACTACCATAATGCCCCTTTCCATAGCCAAACAGCTATATAGCACGTGAATATTAAATTTAATCTAATATCCGTTGTTTATTATCAAACCGCGGATTGAACGCGGGTTTCGAAAATGTTTGCATAATTTAACGACGCGTCAGCGGGATTAATAACGTCCCCCATAATTGTCAATAACTTATAATAACACGTTGTTGCTGTGTAACCTGCGACATTAGGAGACGTTAAGGTTTAAGGCCTAGTGCTTAAAATCCAGTGCCGTGACGTAATTTGTATGTTGGTAATTTAAAAAATAATTTAATTTTAATCTGGGGAGTCTGGGTCGGATTTAGACAGAACACTATCCCGAAATCGCTGTTTTTCCGGAGAAGAATTAATTACTCGCCCGTAACCGTAGATTGGCAAGACCTGGGCTGGTCAATAGCCACAAGGCTGGCACCGGCTCGTCCCAATCGGGTGTGAAGGGGAACCCGGGGGAGTTTAGTGGGTAGTGGACGCTTTAGCCTCGAGTCCCACACGCGGCCGCATTTATGTTGCTTAAACGCATTCTCCTCCGAAAAAAAATTCGAATGGGCCGTGTCAGCATCCGTGTCGTGGCGATTGATTGGCCTATCTATAGGTACCCTGGCTTGATAGAATAGGTGAAGCCGTCGTTCGTAATCCGTACAGACTATCACAGGGTTGTCAGGGTTACATACCTTTACGTCTAACCCTTCAAAAGTGGGCTAAAGACAGCAAAATATTTCTAACCGACTGACGTTTGTCGTCGCAAAACAGTGAAAAATGCCTCTTGTCCTATTTCACCTGCGCCACAGCGTAGAAAAACTGACGAGCGCTTTGTGTTGTGTTCAAACTTTTGTGAAAAAGCGAACCTAGCGGAAAATTCAATGGTTTGCACAAAAATAAAGGAGATTCCGTTTTTCAGCTTTGGACTGTCGATCAAATAATTCGATTGTTTTTTCATAAAAAGAATACCTAACGGGAGAACAAAATTCATTCTTTACTTTCGATTTAGTTTGTGGAAATAGCAGACAGTTTTTTCATTGTGCGCCTGTGATGTAGGGGGAGCTTATAGCATTAGGCTAAAGAAAGATTCTGTCCGTATAGTTCTACCGCTCAGTCCTAAGGAATAAAAAATATAAGTGTAATTCAATTGGTCAATACCCCATTCCTCTATACGAAGATCCACCAGTCTCTACAATCAAATCAAAATCAAATCAAATCAAATCAAATCAATTTATTAAAATTCTTAGAACTATTCTATCAGCTAGTACAAACATTTTCTTAAGATCTAATTAACTTTATGAGCCTGAACTAGGAAATCCTGTGTTTCAGGCGAAAATATAAATTATATTCTAATGGTCTACAAATAATAATTATATCACTTAGTAAAATAGGCAGGTGAAAATTGAAAATAAATACTAAATGTTAAATAATATGGAACTACTTATACAATGGATTCGGCAAGTCTGAAAGTACCAAATTAATCTTGATTATAAAAGAAGTTAAAATTAATAAGAACCAATGCAATGGCAGCAACCACCCTACATGTGCACCTGTTTCGCCCTAAGAACTTTTTCGAGTCCGACTGGCAAGCTACCACTACTCAGGTGAAAATCGCGTATTCCGTTAATACGCCCAAACTATGTATTATGACTTAAACAGTCCTCTGTTTCCAACAATATGACAGGGTTTTGGCCCCGATTCATGTAACCGCTATTCCAAGGAGGCGGTCAAAAAAGTTAAATTACTACTCAACTACACAGAACTCAACATACATACGAGTAGTCCTATACGAGTACAATCTAATTCAATAATCATATTCGTTGACCAAACAACGCATAAATGACGCATGTAACATAATATTCAATGAACATTAATTCGTTTGAATAATCAGAATTAATGTTTTAATATTCAAGCTTGATTATTAATCAGCGGAACCAACGGTCCGAATCAATGAACAATGAAAGGCGACAAAAGGTAAACCTATTTTGTGCAGACAAGGGAACTTAGACTATTTATGTATGCTTTCAGAGCTTTAATAGTCTAGTTGTTTATGTCAAGCAATGATCTCGGGGTCAGAGGTTCAATTTCCGGTTGGGAAAAGCAAATAATTTGGTGATTGTATATATCGACGGCCCCCCCGAATAAACGTGCAAGACCTATAGCACAAAAAAATTTTTTTTGCTTATTTGGATGCGGGACGAAGTCCTGCACCTTCTTGAATTTTTTGGTAATTTTTTAACAATAAACACCGAAGATATAGCTTCAAATATGGTTATTCTAGGGAAAAAACATGTAAAAACATTACCCGAATATTGGTGTATTAAACCTTGCAGTCAAGTTTTATACACGATTATTAATGTTATGTCGTTTACACGTTTCTTCGTGTGAAAAGCAAAACTATCGCAATCATTCATTACACGTTATGGAGGGGTGCGGGGAGTTTTGCGAATTGACATTGCACCTTCAAACAGCCGGTCAGGCGTGCGGTGTACAGTGCACTTACACTTATATATTTCTTACCTATTCACACGAATAAACGTGCAAAGGACTATTACTCGATCAGGAATGTTTCTACTACACTAGAATATAATTTTAAAAGGATTTTTTCCAAATTACATGAAAACTATAAACATTTTTCATATTGTTGTGACTTATACTAATACCTAATTTTTTTTTCTTTAATTTCGTTATACATTGTACAGGCATATTTAAATACCACGTTGAAATATTCACATTTTTACGTTTTTAATTTCTCCTGTAAAGTTGATGAATTTCCTTTGCACGTTTATTCGGGGGGGCCGTCGATATGTTACCGTTAATGTGCGTAAATCCGTTATTGTGCAGATTAACTAGGTATTCTGCAGATTACCTAGCTAAATCAGTTTAAGTAGATAAAAATAATTGAGATCTTACAAAAACAAGATAATCTGTCGACTTCCTAGGTAATTTGCAGACTGACGACCAGCCATACGGTAAATTCAATAAAACACGTATGTAAAGTTTCGTGATTGAAATATTCGAGATAGCATTTCGGTCGGAAAATATTCACATAGAATTATTTGAATAAGATGTACAACGACTTCAGATTTTGTGTGACTTCATAATGTATTCATCTTCTTTAGTCGTTCGTTCTTTAGTCCACACAGAGACAGCTAATCAAGTTGCTAAAGAAAGCGATGAATTTCGAAGAATCAAGGTAAGTTGTTGAACAAACATTTTTGCTGATTTACAAATTACGAACTTTGACAAAAGAATACCTTCGTTGCATTTTTTTTTTGCCAGGATGGATTTGAAAAGTCTTGTCTTTTTTTTTTACTATTCAATTGGTGAATATTCATAGATTGTATTATAAAACTTTCTTCGCTTGTGACTGATTCGGCCAAAAGTCGTGGGTTCGATCCCCAAACGGTACCAATATCTGTGTATAAAAATGTCTGTTTTGATCGCTTATAATATTTTTAGTACGAATACGAATTCAATTTATCTACTAATTTTTGGATGTTTCTTATTGCTTAAAAGAAATGTTTGATTAATAAAATAAATAAATAAGTACCTTTGTTCTCTCTATTATTCTTATTTCAACTGGCGTGACTTTTGTTATCACTTTTATTTGTATATTTTTATGATTTCTTTTACCAACTTTTTATGTTTCTGATTGCTTATAAGTATATTTTTTAATAAATAAAATAAAACAAGTATCGTTGTTCTTATTTCAACTGTTTAACATCACAAAGTTTGAAGCGAGACCGCTTTTCCCGCTAAGCAATCTTAGCTTAAATTGAAGCTGCTCCAAAATGTAATTTAGCGGGTCTTACGTTCTTTGTACTCGAGTTAACTAGAATGAGGACTGGGTAACGTTTTAAAGAATTCGTCGCCGGGAATAAAGATAACAATTTTATTCGAGCCGAAAAATGTAAGACATTAAGGCAGTGTATTGACTGTGTTCGTTGAAAATGATTGTAGTAGGTACTGAGGCTATTTAATACGACTTCTCGGGGCGGCTGATAAATCGAACCCGCGACTTTTACTTGCCACTATGACACACACATTCATGATTATGTCATGGCGGTAACAATAATCTAGTGGGCATATATTTAAAAAAATATTTTTCAACGATAGACCCTTGAGATATCGCACCGATTAGCTCGTTTATAAATTTTAGTCTATGTGTTATGCAAAAATGTACATATATACTACATTAGTCCATTGATTAGTTTTTGCGTGAAAGTGTAACGCTTCACATTTGGGGCATTTCACGCCAAGCGGACAGGGAAAAAAAAGTGAGGTTCTGAAATTTGTTCATAATAGGTCCAGTTATACTTCTAGTAGATATAAATACGGACACAATTTTTTTTTTTCATACGATGTGTATTTGTCTAGTTATGGACTCCTAAAGAATCGTTTAAATCGAAATAAGGATTTTTTTAAATAACTTTTTCGTATTGAATACAATTACAATAAATTTTTAAACTACACGATTTGTATAGGAAATTTACTGAACTTTTTAAAAAAGAATCAAATTTGGACAAAAAAAATTTTTTAGTTTTCTAAACCGGAAGTAAAAATTTTAAAACAAAATTTTGGTAACTTCGACCATTTTTTTTTTCAATTTTTTTATTTCGAAGTATAGCTTAGAGTGTCGAAATAATACACCAGAAGTTCTGAAATGGGATCTGCATTAGTTAAGGAGATAGGTAAATTAATGTATGCACATGTAGCAGTCAGTATAAAGTTAGGCGCTTGTTTATGCCGGTTAATATGCGAATTAAAGAATTAAAACGCGACAGTATAAACATTTGTCATCCTGTTCATGTTTGTTGAAGCTCTAAAAATAAATTAGGGAGAGTTATTTAAAAATAAAATAGTTTTACATTGATAAAAAAAAACATTTGAATATCTACAATTCATTCGATGATTTAGTAAATTAAATGGATTAAAACATTGATCGCCGTACGGAGCCATATTATTTTTTATGTAAATTGTTGTGTGGAACACCAGTTACAAAGAGGTCAGAGCAACAATAAAAAAATAACGAAAATACAAAATGACTTGGCGCCTTGGCGCCAATACTTCTGTCACTTCTAAACATAAGCAATTAATTCCGCTCGTAGTTAAGAGATGGCACTACTAGTCACGTTTTAAAATAATTAACCAATTGGTAATTAAATAAATTAATCCTTTCTTTTACTTCTTCCTACTGATATTTTTAGAAATTCAAATGTTTTTTTTAATCAATGTGATACTATTTTATTTTTAAATAACTCTCCCTAATTTATTTTTAGAGCTTCAACAAACATGAACAGGATGACAAATGTTTAACTAAACAAGCGCCTAACTTTATACTGACTGCTACATGTGCATACATTAATTTACCTATCTCCTTAACTAATGGCAGATCCCATTTCAGAACTTCTGGTGTATTATTTCGACACTCTAAGCTATACTTCGAAATAAAAAAATTGAAAAAAAAAATGGTCGAAGTTACCAAAATTTTGTTTTAAAATTTTTACTTCCGGTTTAGAAAACTAAAAAATTTTTTTTGTCCAAATTTGATTCTTTTTTAAAAAGTTCAGTAAATTTCCTATACAAATCGTGTAGTTTAAAAATTTATTGTAATTGTATTCAATACGAAAAAGTTATTTAAAAAAATCCTTATTTCGATTTAAACGATTCTTTAGGAGTCCATAACTAGACAAATACACATCGTATGAAAAAAAAAAATTGTGTCCGTATTTATATCTACTAGAAGTATAACTGGACCTATTATGAACAAATTTCAGAACCTCACTTTTTTTTCCCTGTCCGCTTGGCGTGAAATGCCCCATTTACAATACTAGCTTTTCCACCCGCGGCTGTTAATGTAAACATTGAAGCCTATGTGTCATTCTAGCGTACAAAAAACGGTACTTCTCATCCGTTCAGTACCTTGTGCGTGAAAGAGGGTATCCCTTCATTTGGCCAAATTACTTTTCGTCAAATTTCACTTCGCAAAAAACTTATCGCATATGTTTCATTTCGCAAATGGACCTTTGGCAACTATATATTTCGCACATACTTCATTTGGTCAAATTATCTTTTGGCAAACTTTCACTTAGTCAAGTTTTATTTGGTCAAATGTTAATATAGCAAATGATTCATTTTGGAAATTTTCATATTCCAAAAAAATATTTGGTCAAATTTTTGCCAATCCGGATCGTCAATATTATGTAGTATCTTATTAAAATAAACCGGTATTTCATCTTCAGGCAAATAGCTGAGTGCTAACAAACACTTTGCTTGTTTATTAAAAGTCATGTCTGATGCGTATTTTTTTGCACAACCCTGGGCTTGAATTTTCCTAAAAAAAGTATAAGATATCAGTTACTGGGTTAGGTTAGGTTAGAACACTGACCATCAACGCGCGAAGGCGAGCGAGCGAAGCGAGCGTGCCGCGGCCGCGGGCCGCAGCGCTTGTTCAAATCTATTGTTAATGACTCATTTGGAAATTTTGATAAAAAGTATTAAACATGAAAATTAATATAAACTAAGAAATTATTACCTGTAAATTATTTGTCCAAGGTGAAACAAACATCCATGCAGCATTACATTTTCAAAGTTGGAACGAGCTAGATAAATAGTTTGTATTTTATGCACCACTCACACTGTTTAGTAAATCACATGCATTGCAATATTTTGGGAAGAGTAAGTTTTGCCAAATAAAACATTTGATCAAATGATATTTGGTTAAATGAAACATTGCCAAACAATAATTTGCGAAAAAAAAATATGCCAAAGAAGAGATTTGCTAAATAAAAAATTGCAATACGTTGTTTTGCCAAACGTTTTTTTGCCAAATGAAAATTTGCGAAAAATAGTTTGCGATATGATATTTTGGGAAACAATTTTTGGCCAAACAAGGGTAAACCGTGAAAGAGTTACAAATATCCATCCATCCTCACAAACATTCACATTTATAAAGCTAAATAGGATTAGTAGCATGTACAAGTTGCAGAATATACAAATACGAACTTTTCCGATTTATTATAACCGTTATATTCCGGAGTGGAAAGCAAGTTTAATAAAATCCATTTGTTGAAATTAAACAATCCGTCTACACCGTGATAACCTCCGGAAAAGTTACTGTATGAGTTGCCGAGTTTAATCACACAGAGATGAGGAGAGGACCCGTTGATGAGCTTAAGATAACTTGAGTTGTTCCTCTCTTTTATCTTTGTCAACTATTTATTTATACTACGACTAGCTCACTCGCGTGGTTCCCGTTCCCGTGGGAATTGATCAAAATCCTTTCTTAGCGGATGCCTACGTCATAACATCTACCTGCATGCCTTTTAGCCCGATCCGTCCAGTGGTTTGGGCTGTGTGTAGATAGATATCTATGTCAATCAGTCAGTCAGTCACCTTTTGAGTTTTATATATATATATGGCGGCGCCCCATCCTGCAAGCTCCTGCGCAATAGGCATAAGTACGAAGGGAGAACATAACGTTGGCGCGTCTTTCCATTCTATACAAGGCCAGAACGCAGCCATAGGAAACTGCTCGAGTATAATATTGTAATGCTGTTTTTAACTCTGTTATTACAATGCATACACGAATTTTGCGTACTGATCGTGTATAGTTTGTATCGTGGATGCTCGCGTCTTTGTTCCAAACTATACTACAAACTTACAAGACTTACACTTGACAAGTGTTCAGTCTAGTTTTTAAGTAAAATATGGAATTGTATTTTAACTTTATTAGGTAGAAATAAATACAAAACAATTACTTAATCATAATTATTTTGATTAAATAGTGCTTTTCAACGAGCATTATTAATATTATTAAGTTAAATGCTAGGTCGTGTTTCCATTTTACATTTTTTGTCGCGGTGGGTGTTGAAGGCCGGCCTGCTAGTATTCTATTTTTTGTAGCAATTTTTTTTTTTCAGGTTTAAAAAAAAATAACCACGAAGGCCAAGGCGGGAGCTCCGCTTCGCTTCGCTCCCGCCTTAGCATTCTAACCTATATCCATCTGAGTCGCTTTCCGCCTCAGATATGTTTTTTTAACTTAATTTCTCTCAGTATGCCGTATGTAAACGGCGGAATAATACAAATTCCCTGCGCGACATATACACGATTAGTCCGTAAGCGCACTGGCGCTGTAGATTATGGAACAAGAAAAACTTGTTCGTTACTACGAAGTATACGCGATTATTTGCGTACTGCTCGTGTATGGATTGGAAGAACTTAGTAAAAAAGTTATTTACAATATAGGGTAAGAGGTACAATTATTGGCACTTTAAGGAATTTCGCAACTTTAAAGGCCTGTAGAAAATCAGCCAATTTAAATATCGACTTAAATTTGATTTCGTATGATTCTTTATTTATTTGAGAATAGATTTAAACGGGTTGATAGTTAAGAAATGTGTTAGAAATACGAAAATTTCCGCAAAATATGAAAAAACACCGAAAGTCACTATTGTTGGCACCCTAAAGTACAAATATTGGCATAGAAAAATGTACAATTGTTGGCAGTGCCAATAATTGTACACGTGACCGTGCCAATAACTAATCGGATCGCCTGATAGTGATGGGAAAAGTGAAATCTATATACTTACGAGTACCTATACAAATAATTTGCCGTTCGTTATAGGCGTTAAAACTAGAGAACGACTGAACCGATTTGGCTAATTTTGGTTTTGAAATGTTCGTGAAAGTCCAGAAAATATTTAAAAATGTGAGAAAATATAGGAATTAGACGTAGGTCTTGCTTGGCGGTAATTGGAACGCCAAGCACACCACGTGGGGCTCCCCCTCGAACAATCCTTTCGGCGAGGACCTAATGTCCTGGGCACTCAGCTTGGGACTAGTGATCCTCAACAGGGGGAGCACGCCGACCTGTGTGAGGTCTTCGACATCACCCTGGCCACCTCACATTTGGCGGGCCGCGTCACCCAGTGGCGGGTGGCCGACGCGGAGACCTTTTCGGATCATAAATATATCCAATTTGGTATCTCCGTAGGCGGCCGTGGTACTCAAGTCCAACCGAGGAAAACATCCCGGTGGACAAACTCAATCCCCCAAGTACACCGACATTGCTGGCTCTTATATAGTCGGTATTAGCCACTTGAAGCCGATGACCGAGGAGCAAATGCGGCTGATACAGGAGGCTATCAAGGCTTCAACAAAGTGGTAGATGCTAGCCTCAGGGGGGTACCGAAACTCTTGGGTTTTGCCTACAAGACAGGCTGGATATTGGCGACTGCACAAACCAGGGAACCAAGGACTGGCTTGAGGGCTTAATCCGAGAAACGGAACCATGGCCCGGTGCAAAGCTCTCTATTATACCAGAGAGCGAACTGCCCAAGCCAAAAGTTGGGACCGCATTCTGCCCCGGAACAATTTATGCTATGGGTGCAGAATGAAGATCTCAACCCAAAAGTTTGGAGGGTTCTCCACACGAAGGAGGAAGCGACAGGATCTATTGTGACCTCTCTCGATGACCAGTCTGTGTAAACCCTCAAAAACAACCGTGGAGAGGCCAAATTTGGTGTGAGGACAGTTGTCTTCAAAATAATAATAATAATAATCATTTATGAAACCCTCGGGAGCCTCCAAAGGCTCCCAAGGCTTAAAGCCTCCCCCTCCGAAACCTAAGGCCGTCGCGGGACCCTCATCTGAGGGTACCCAAAGGGCCCAAACGCGACTGGGAGGGGGAATTTAGCGGGAGCGCCGAAGGTACCAAGGGTTTCCCATGATATATGTAGATAGGTAGCTCACTTTTTATTAGCTGAGTAAATATACAGTCGTTTTAAATCGCCGTGTAAAAATCTACCTATTAGTAGGACTTATAATGCTTTAATAAATAAATTTTACAAAACAGTGGCACATCACTATTAGAATTTCATAAAAGCTGATACAATCATTGGCACCCTTCGACGTACAATAATTGGCAGTGCCAATCGTAAAAAAAGTACAATTATTGGCACTGCTAAAATTTGAAACCACAATAGATAAGAAGACAAGTAGGCATTTTATGAATAGAACTTTCGAGACTGGTTAAAACACAATCATAACATTAACAGCGATTTTGCAAAACCGTATTTCAATAATTGGCAGGGGGTGTCAACGAACTAGTTCTCCATACAAACAAAATTACAATTATTGACACCCCCTAAAAGTTTTTTTCCAACAAGATTTACGATTGTATTTGCTGCAAAACCCACTATTTAACATCTTATTTAACTAAAAAACATTCACTGACCAGAAATTATCTACAAAATAAAAAGTAATAAGTCGTTAAACTTACCCTGCATTCACAAATTTTCTTAAGGAATCACGCACAAACTGGTTTCTCTCGGGACCATGACCGAAAAGAATTTTTTCTAGTGTTGTCAGTTGTAATTATTTAAAAACTACTATTTAGTGTTGTCAATGAATAATTGAACTTTTATTCTAAATCTTTAGTTTATGGATTTTTGCCGCCAAAAGCTTAATATTTAAGTTTAAAACCCAGAGTGCTAACAACTGGAGGGGGGCCAACATTAGTATAGTTTACCCTATACTCGAGCAGTTTCCTATGGCTGCGTTCTGGCATTGTATAGAATGGAAAGACGCAACGTTGGCAGCATTAAAAGCTTGTCAACCCATCATCCAAAACTAAGATCTGAGGATATTATTATACTCACCGACAAAACATAACACAACAATTATGAAGTGCTACTTCAATTGTTTTCTGTAAGGTGGAGGTACTAGCGCACTGTGGGGCATAGGTCTCTATCATGGAAATCAAGAGTTATTATTTCAATTATGGCTAAACAATGGTGTTTGGAAGGTGTATGGACACGCGGGGTGCGTATTGGTGAACTCAAACCTGTGTTAAAATAAGCCCGAGAATTGAGGTGGAGGTACTAGCGCACTGTAGGGCATAGGTCTCTATCATGGAAATCAAGAGTTATTATTTCAATTATGGCTAAACAATGGTGTTTGGAAGGTGTATGGACACGCGGGGTGCGTATTGGTGAACTCAAACCTGTGTTCCAATAAGCCCAAGAATTGAGCCATGAACCAGTTACTCAAACCACTTGACCAACGAGTCAAGGGTTATATCCAGAGGTCGGAATTAGGTAAAGTTATTTATGTACTTGCATCGAAATGTTGATATTAATGTGGACCTTCCCCGGGATTTCCAATGGACAATCCCGTGTGGCCAACAATATTACAACTAAATAAAAACAAACAAAGATAATTAACATACAATTTTTATTGGTTTACATTAATGTGGCTACATCGCGCGTATTGGAATTTTGCAACTTCGGACATTCGATAACATTGATGTAAGTTTGGCAATGTCGCGCGTGCAGAAGTTTAAATTGTGTAGAAGTAAATAATTTTATTTAAAAAATCACGGGATTTGAGGCATATCCACTTTATTCTTTCGCTGTATAAAATCAGTGTAAGTAGATGAATAATAACTCTACCTAATTCCGACCTCTGGTTATATCTATTACAGTATTTTCTACTTTTTATTCTACTTTGTCCTTATCTTCGCCTGAATGAACATTGGAATTGGGTCATTTACCGGGACGAAAAATATCCTATGCCAATCCAAGTATGCCAAAGGATCCAAATCCGTTCAAATAGTTTTTGTGAGTTTTGGGTTTATAATATTACTAGCTTACGTCCGCGGTTTCGTTCACGCTGTTTTTAATTTTTTAATTCCCATGGGAACACATTATTCCAGGATAAAATATAGGCTAGTAAATTACTCTTCCAGATCAATTTAATTGGTTCAGTGTCCAGGAGTAAGAACTTAAAAGACAGACAAGCTATTTCCCCAGTTTTATTAAAACTAAACATACTCCATGGAACAAAACACAAATGTATGACTTGGGTGAATTTCTAACCCCAAACCGCTGCTGACGTATAGAACAAGATCACTACCAAATGCACCAGGCCAGTCAATATTATAAAGAAACCTGAGCAGTCAACTGAAATAAACTTCAAAACATCGACAGAAAATTGCGTGTAAACTGATAGGTGCATCCCAGCTCATGCATGATGCATCTGCACTTCACAGTAATGCAATTTGAGCACGGACTGCGCCGTTCTTGGTCCCAACGACTCGAGACGACTGCAAACAAGCGTATACTTTCATACTTTATTCCTCAATTGTGGGTCAAGGGCAAAGCCAGTCATTGATCTATAAAATACTGCTGTATTGGTTATGTACCAGTATTTTATCGTTTTATTCAAATTTTGAATTGACTACGCGATATTTAGGGATAACCATTGAATAGAAGGAATATTCAGAATCTTAATAATCTCACGCTTATTTCGAAGGCTTAAAGGCACGTACTATTTGACTAGCGTATATGGTTTTCAGCACATTTAAACTCGTAATGAGTTACCTTTACGACGCTTTTACATTTTACGATAAAGAACAAACTGTAAGGAGCACTGTACAATCTTTCGCATTACGGACTAATAGTTGACATACTAGCTGCGATGCCTGTTTTATATCTATCTATATATATAAAAGAAAGTCGTGTTTGTTACAACACTTATAACTCGAGAACGGCTGGACCGATTGCCATGGTTTTTGATTTGTTGGATTTGTTTCCGTCCCGAATAGCAGAATACATCTTAAAAAGAAGGAACGGGAACCACGCGGGTGAAACCGCGGGTGGCCGCTAGTTAATGATAAAACTAACAAGTCTAAAACCGACAAGACGAAGACTTTGCTAATTCTGTCTTTACTCCTCTTTGTAATTTTTAGAGATGGGCCGACTATTCGCCGACTAGTCGGGAAAGCCGACTATTCGGCACCATTAGCCGACTATTCGGCACTGCCGACTAGTCGGCAAAATTCGCCGACTATTCGGCAAAATTAATAGACATATAATAAATTATAATAGTATTCAGCACCTTCAATATTATCAAAAAATGTTCACGCGCGATACTATTAGATATTGTGAGATATTTGTGAGTATAACCATAGCAACAAGTGTTGCTATAATCATAGCTAGTGTGACACCTCCAGAGCAGTTTTATTTTCTTGATCAGGATATAAGTTTCCACTAAGAAGCGATTTTTGGAAGTTACCTCCCAGGGGTGTTTCATTAGTGTTTTACAGGGTGTAATCTACGCGAGCGAAAGTCGTGTTGTATAATTTTTTAACCATATTGAAAAGTGAAACTATCGAGTTTTTTGCCGGTTTTTCTCAACTGTCTGAAGCCGGTAGTAGAGTCATTCTGTATTATTGACGACTCAATAAACACCAAACAAATAAAAAAAATTAAACACCACGTCAGGCCATGCTCAACGGCCGCCGTCCGAAGCAGTGTTGACGAAAAATCCCGAACACCAGTAAGTATACCGCGTGACTTTTTGTCAATGTTTTTTCGCAGCAGAACGCTAAAGATGAATCTTTAGTAGTACTATCGATTCATGCAAGTATTTTTTTAAATTTTTTTTAGGTTTGAAAGGAAAATAGAATACAAATGTTATTAAATATGTAGTTAATTAATCATCATCTTTTTGATAAGCGCGAAGGGCAATTATTCCGGGCCGGTGACTGTCCGCGACGCAGCTAGTACTATTGGTTCGAGTTTCGTCTATTACAATCGTAAAACTTTTGAATTGACTAAAAAAAGCTTCATTAATCTATTGTAGTACTAAGATACTCATCTCATTCTACTGCGGGAAAACAGCAACTAAAACGTCACGCTATACCTAGAGTATGATCAGCACTGCCGAATAGTCGGCCGACTATTCGGCAATTTTAAAACCGAATAGTCGGCTAGTCGGTTAGTCGGCAAATACTATAGTCGGCCCATCACTAGTAATTTTGAATAAAGTTTAGGTAACGTTTACTTTAATAATATAAGCGCAGAGCTTTACCTTGCAATTAAACATAACTTTTAATTAAAACAACGGCAAGATCTTTTGTACATTATCTAAAATCCTCATATAAACAGCTACAGACAGAATTAAAGACAGACTACATGGCGCCATAAAAGCACTTTTAAAAGATGTGATGCAGACATTGTCGTCGTAACTTACGACTCGTAAGATTAAGTCACGTTTATTCCGAGAATTCGGTCAGTCATCCAGCGTTTCCATTAGTTCCTAGCACCTATTCTTGAAGCAAATACTTTGTAAAATAGTTTTTTCGCTAAGCCTGCAGCTTTACGAGTCTCATAAATGCGGTAGATCCTCTCAACACCTCGGTTGGAGTGCCTCGGATTATTAAACTTTGTTGGGATTTACTGACGGAAAAAATAGGTCAACCAGTGTCGCCGAAGTAGCTTTTCCTTCTTACGCTTATTACAAAATATAGGTACAGTACGCGCGCGAGTTCATGGCCATCCTGAAGAATGCGGTAGTGCTGTTTTCCTAACCTAATTATACTAATATCGATTTCGATAGGTATTATTACCTATTAGGTCAACCATATCTATCCCATATTTTTTGCAACTTTTAGTAATTTAACTATTCGTTTCATAAACGCTTTTTCTATTCAGTCCCCGATGGCCATGAACTCGCGCGCCAAAAAACGAGTAACGTTATTTGTACCTACAAAAATGAAAACATGCTATTAGATGTTCAGAAAGACATTATACTCTCTGATTGCATATTATATAGAATAGAAAGAAAGACCGTTTTATTGACTAACAGGGTGCTAGCATGTCCTATTCGGATGTGAAGAAGACCACTTCCCACTAAACTGAGGTAGTTTAGTGGTAAGTCGGATGAACGCTGTTGCCTGGAACAAGCTATGCTTAATTTAGGGCTGGGCGGCTTTTTTTTATACCACATCACTTGGCAGACGGACACGCAGCCCACTTGATGCTAAGCGGTAACTGCGGCCTATTCCATTGAGGGACACTTCATGAGCAAGGGTCGCTTAATGTAGATATGCTGCCAGACTTTAGGCTAATCTGATCTTTGAGCTTTTAATTTCAAGTGTACTGGCTCCCACATTATTATTGCCGGAACACTGCCAGAGCTGTTATGGCGGCAGATTTCACCTATGGGGGTGGTAGCTAGCCAGTCAGACTCTAAAAAGTCCTATCACCAACCAGACCCAAGGTGGGAATTGAACCCGCTACCTCCGGGTTTTATACCCGAGCGGCTTAGCCACTGTTCCACGGTGGCGGTCAAAACGTGTATAAATATTTATTTTTTGATCTCCCCATAAATCTAATCTGATATTTAAAAAAAGCACAGTCTCCTCAACCTACTGCGAGAGTAAAAATCCGTGTAATGCCAATTTCAGTTCCCGAGTGTTGAAAAATACAAGTGAATTACCTTGCAAAGTGCTTGTTATTGTGCAGTGGGCGCCAGGAGCTCGCGACGAAATGCAATTTCGTGACGGTTTACCTAAACACTCGGAATTTTATTAGCTGGAACTGAGGCCGCTTGGGAATATTTTGAATCTGGTGCTGCATAAAATGTTACCTTATCGCAGTAATGTACGTCAAAATACTGTTATTCTTTTGTAGTTCGAGACTATACAGGTTTTTTGCATCTTTCTTATGAATAATATATTATTATATTAAGTTTGAGTGACTATTTTTTGTAACTAAAATGAATAAACATATCCAAGCATTGTACCTAATGCTACCATGAATATACGATTTCAAACGGGTAATGTAGGTAACAGTGAAAATATTATAACTAACATTTCGATATTGTTTTGTTTTGACAAAATATCACACAGTCAAGCATCAATAACTAATGAAGTATTAAGTTATATATTAGCCTATTGATGTTCCACTGCAAGGCAATGATGGGTAGATTATAATATGGGATATCTAAAATTTCTTTATTAATTAATAGCATCTTTGAGAGACGAAGCAGACTTGCTAGGATAACATAGCAACGAATAGTGGAATCATTAATCCTGAAGGTATAGATATTCCATTAGCACTCTTCTCAATGCTTTGATTTAGCAGGTCAATAGATAGTAATCAAGCCGATGTCTAGTGAAACCACGAAGCTTCAGTTGCAACTGAAACTGCACATTTCTCGGCGCTTCTCGCTTACAAATTGACTAGGAGCAACTACTATTTTGATTAACGATAGTTGCTAGTGCTGTCCTATCGATAGTTGTGTTAGTCCATTGACGATCGATCACTTTCAAAAGTTTTTGACAGCAGCATTTGCTTTAATTTTTTTTACCTGTCTAATAGTGGTAAAGTATTTTTTTTATCTTATATGTATTTGCAGAATAAATTACCTATTTCATTTCACTCACTTTAAAACACAATGCATTATTTCTTGTTGTAAAATATTGTATTTAATGAAATGAAATGAAATTATTTCTTAAGCAAAGATGCTCAGTTTTTGCACTGAACGTTATAAGCCTGGCTTTCTCTATTGCTAATCCCTCAGTAAGCTTTTATGTTTATTGTTTCTGATGCTAGAATTAAACTTATGACTCTTTCGTATTTATCTCTTCCACTCAATAGGTTCTAATTTGCGATAAATAAATAATTATCAGTTATCATATAATATTTGACGAGCCATTTGGTGTAATGGTCGAGAAGTCGGCTATTACACCAGAGGTTGCGGGTTCGATCCCCGCACGGTACAAACATTTGTGTGCATGAACATTTGTCTGTTTGTATCGGTCTGGGTGTTTCTATGTATAATAATATGTATGTATTTACGAAAAAAAAAAAAAAAAAAAAAAAAAAGTATATAAGTAATGTTTATCCGTTGTCTGGCACCCATAGCACAAGCTAATGCTTAGTTTGGGGCTAGATGGCGCTGTGTGATTAATGTCCAGAGATATTTATTTATTTATTTATTGAATATTATCTGTGATGAGTAAACTATTGCTGCATTTCTCTAATAAATTATAATAACAGCTCTGCAGCTCTTATATATCATTTTCACCTATTCTATCGTAATAAGCTTATTAGATTCAATAAAAATGGAGATAATTAATTATTGGTTAATTTTAGATTCCTGTTGCAAAAAAAAATATTTTTTGGGTCCTATACTTTTTTTATACCACATCAGCTGACAGACAGACACTTAGCCCACCTGGTGGGAAGCTGTCATTGCGGCCTATTTTACTACATTGGTTTCCCCGTTACGGAGTTCTGACGGCGCGGCAGTCGCTTCAATGTGGTAACTGGACTGAGAAAGAACCTTTATTATTATTTATTAGCATTTTAAAGCGACTTAAGTAAACTTGATTTTTATTTTCACTTCTCAGAATCAACGGATAATGAACGACGACAATAATAAGAACTAAGTGGCTAGAACAAGGCAGGTTCGTTTTGGCGAAGAGCTCCTAACACCTAAAGCGTAGTTTACGGCGACGAAACTTAGCGCGTATTTTACGGCAGCACCAGGCTAGAACTTAAATGAACTAGAACTAAACTAATAATTAATCTGCAAAGAGTAATCAGAAACTTTAAACATTTACTTCCGTACGAGTAAAATTGAATTACGTACTAAATAGCATATTACATATACACGTCACACGACGCAAAGCATCTTGTGTAAAACTTGACTAAGTGAAACTTGATTCAGCATTCAATATTTTTATTAAAATACGATGTTTTTATAAAAAAAAAAATTGGAATTCAGTAAATGTTATTGTTTACTATTCGCAATAGAACCTTACATAACTTCACAAGCAATATGTATGCAAACTGTAATTTTGCAGTGAGGCTGTTGTTGAGAAGAGTTTGTTAATTGGGTAAGTTCTGCCTTTTCAATGATGAACAAGGTACGTAACGTAATCTAAAATAACTTAAAATTGGCTAATTTGTATCTGGACTACTAAGGTCAAAACAATGTAAAATACTCGTGGTACCTATGTTTTCCATAAACCGGAATTGCGAAACCGATATTATTTCAAGAGAGCGAACTCAAAATTAAACAAATCAGGGATCACTGTTATAGAACATACCTACGGGCTAAAATGACACAGATCAAGTCAGATCAAGTCAATGAGTACAAACAACACCACTTTGGAGGACCATCATCATCCTTCAACGTCTCATTTATTATGTATGAGACAATTGAGTAAGCTACACACTCGTACATATTAATTTTTGACGCTGATCAATATCGAGATACCTATTGATTGATATACTAGCTAAGGTTGTTGTGTGTCGCTAAAACTCCCATATAATACGACAAGACAAGTGTTCCGAATTGTGGCTTTCATTGTCATCTAAATGTATTGTAGCAGGTCCTAAGTCGCTTAAGGAGGTCAGTAGATACTTAAATGTCACTTTATTGGTGAAGAGGGACGTTGAGATGAGTACCCTGGAGACTGTTTTCCCTGTATAACTCCGCTTACAGCAGAATTTAATATCTCAATATCTCCTCAATATCTCCGCTTACAATAGAAATTATTTTTCACGCACTAACAGTGTTACACTTATTTTGTTATTATTACTGAAAAAAGTATGACTTGGTAAATATAGGGTAATAGAGATGCATCTCTGGGGCCTACATGAATTAAGAATATTTTGATTTTGAATTCTATTACATGAAAAATATCTATAAAACGAAATAATTTTCAATATGTATTTGGGCTCATAAAAGCACTTAACAATTATTGTTAATGGTAAAATAAAAAAGAAGTACCTTAACAAACTTCTTTAAAATATTATGATTCAAATATTTTAAACGTTTATAAATATAATAAACCTGTAGGTAACGTATGTAACTATTTTTTATTCTTTCTGAAGGACGAGAGAGTTCTTCCTTCGGCTAATACTATTATATGTATATATTCTGTGCCTCGACTATATCTTCAAGAGAAATGTGTAGTAGCATCCTTGGGAATCGTCGTTCAAATGTATTGAACTTCCGACATGTTAATCTATCTGACATACACGACGACGGCGAAACGTACCTATATCTCCAAACTATTATCTACAAACATGTAAACGTATATTCTAGATATACAAAGCATTGAGCATTTAAAGTGAAAAATCTTGTAGTACACGTCTACATAGTTGCGAGTGTTTGCAGAGCAAATGGGCCAGCGACGTCGCAGAACATTCGGCATGCTCTTACGCTACGAAATGTCGTTACCGCAAAGAAAATAAAATGTAATGGAGAGATAATATTTATCCACACAGCCTATGTAATAAATAACAAAATCACACAATTATGTGTCTAAATATCTTCAGACATAATTCACCATCAAGCCCCAAACTAACTTGTACCATAGGTGCCAGATAGACAAAAGATAAACAATACCTATGTGCTTAGCGTTTGCAATACATACTTAGAAACACCCAATGGTAAGCGACCACTGTACCTTTACATTGAGCCTTTTACATTGAAAGTATTTTAATAAGCGTAATATTAGCATTCCCAGAACGCCATAGGCTGATATGGCACCAGAATTTTCCGTATTGGAATCAACGAAGGTATTACAAATATACACTTAATTAGACTAACCATTACATAAAAGTTGTGGGTGGATTTCGAAACCATGACAGGAAGACGGGTCACTACTAAACTCGGGCAAATCAAAGAATAATTTTATCTTCCAATAATCCTATCCTACTAATATCCTACTAATATTATAAATGCGAAAGTCTGGATGTTTGGATGTTGAACGGATTCAGATGAAATTTGGCACACGTATAGTTTATAACACGGATTAGGACATAGGCTATAAAATTCCTACGGGAAACGTCGCATTTCCGCGGGAATAACAATTTTGAAACTACTGAATCGATTTGAATAATTCTTTCACTGTTGGAAAGCTACACTATCCCCGGGGAACATAGGGTAATTTTTGATCATTGAAATGTGGGGGGAAGGGGGGGATATTTAAAAAAAAGAGATTACGCGCGGGTAAAACCGCGGGCGGAAGGCTAGTAGCAGATAATGTGTGTACACATTAGCTTC
Organism: Mecyna flavalis; assembly: GCA_949319885.1. Lineage (NCBI taxonomy): Eukaryota > Metazoa > Arthropoda > Insecta > Lepidoptera > Crambidae > Mecyna > Mecyna flavalis. Next base: position 19,887,100 of record OX439426.1, read on the forward strand.
CTACTAATTACTCAGGCTTCATAATATTTATGAATACTAAAATAACCATTACAGTTATCAAATAGGCGCCTTCGCACGACTCTTACCTATCCATTTATATGAATAAGAGCGCCATTAAAGGAAATAGCTAATAAATAAAAGGCAATTTACTAATGGAGGTACCAGGTTTGGGAACCGAAGCATCAAAATATTTATGATAGATACTCATCGGAAATACGGAAACTGATGCCTTAAGGCTTAATGGGATGGGAAGAATAATTAATTGTCAATCTGAATGTTTTATTATGATAGATTTGATAATAGTAAGCCTTAAAGTGGTACCGATAGTGGTTTTCACGTAGCATGAACAATTTTCTACTTTTTTATATACCATTATAATTTTGATACTATAATACTACATTGAAAAAGTAGCAGATGAGTTTCAGAACTAAAAGAATAATTATTAAAACTCAAAAATTGTACAACGAAGTTTAATAAAATACCTACAAAACCACCGGGACACGTGTGACATCGACGAAGGTCACGCATTACTAACTTAGAAAAGTTTATCTTGTAAGTAATAGGTATATAAATATAAATGAACCATCGACGCTACAACTTTCGGGTAAATAACGCATCGTTGAAACTAAATAATCTACTAGTTGTCATCGATGAATTGTAATTCGACGAGATGATTTTCGAAATGGAATAGTGAACCCACATATAACACACCACTTACAGTACATTTAAAAGTGTAAAGACATTAATCTAGTTAATTATATTATGTTGCACGAGATTAGTCCCATAATAATAAAAGTAGTCAAGTAACAATAATAAAATTTAATACTTCGATTTACTCAAATACTCACACATTAAACCTTTTTTTGGAAATTACTTCTGCTGCTGCCTCATCAAGCAAAATATTAAAAAAAACCAAATAATTTTTTTACGTAGGCTCTAATTTAATGTCATTTTGAGAATGTAATATTTAAGGTACCTGTCCTCAAAATTTCGTACATTTTCATATTCCGGCTAAATCGCCAATAAACTGGCCGGATCCCGTAGCAGGTGTTCTGCAAATAAGCCCATAATACAAATACACATACCCCATAAATTGGAAGATATCACGTTTTATACAAAATCATGCTCGGTTACTTTTACGTTTATTGTCCACAACATAAGCATTTTTACGGTATTTTACTGAGAAGAAAGCTGTAAAGAGGCATCGGGTGGAAAAATCAAAGAAGTTATTTTAGAAAATTATCTCTAGAGCCTTAAGAACTAATCAGAAGATCTTAAGATCAGCTTCGAATTATTATGCAACTAGAAAATCCGATCCGATTAAATGCTTTGGAAAATCTTAGCCTGTAAAGGATATTTTAACCTGATTTACTAGCGAAAATAGATTACTAACGAAAATAGTGTACGAAATTAAATTTTAATATTTAGTTCCAAACTATTCTACGTTATTAGTTAATGTCCAATGGAAAATCATTAAACTTTTATTTATTCCGTCGTTCTATCATTAAATTAAAATACACCAATTCAAAAACTAAACAGCTACATACGAAAACAGCCCCTACAGGGTACCTAAACGTGTTAAAATTTTTATAATAAATTAAACTTCATTTTACATGGGCAGTTTAAAGTTGTCTATAAAAACATTTGCGCAAGCAACATCGAACTTAATCTATTCAGGCCAAAGCACATTTTCGCTTAACCCCAAAAGTTAGCAAACACGATGAATTATTAACAGTAATCTCAGCGGCCCCCCAGTATCAAAGTACAGGACAAAACAGTTAATGGTCCATGAAAAGTTTTCTAGATGACGTAATGAAGTTGCTAAAATAAGTTGGTATCAAGCCGAATACAGTGAGAAGGGACAGACATAAATGGACGATCCATTAACACCCATTATTAAGCCAAATGAAAGGTTTTCCAGTTCGAGTGAGTTTCCTGGTTGCTAATGGTCTATGGCTGGTTTCAGAGCGCTGCTGGCGGCATGCGCCCGCACGCGCCTAGCGTTATACACTGCCGGTTTTCTTTGCAGTTCAAATCGTCGCTATCTTACAAGAACAGCGATACTTGCTGATACGTGCGTGCCGGCGCCTGCCGCCAGCGTTACTCTGAGACCAGCCTAGGAAATAGTGTCGCTGCCGGTTTTTCTCTAATATTGAGGGTAGCTTAAGCTCTTCTTAGCTATTGTGACATTGCTGGCCGCATCAACAATTACTTTAATTAAAGCCCTTATAGCCGTCAAGTCACATCCCACTGAAGGGCCTTCAAGATTTTCAAACCTAGTTATATGCATATATTTTTTATTCAATGAGAACGGCACTTTTCCATAGGTCTTAATGGAATTCGTTCACTTGCATTTTTAAGGGGGTCTACTTCAGATGTACGAGTATATAAATTGTAATACTAATAATAATGTTTATATTTTGTAACACGACGAACGTTACTTATACTATAAATCTAAAGTGAAAACTAAAAACAGTTATTTTGTCCATGTATTCGTAAACGCCCTGTGACCTAGCTTCAAAAAATTGTCTTAATAAAATTAGTAATAAAATATAAGAACTGAGTTATTTTAAACAAATAGTAAAATGAATGTTGACTTTAGTAACTATGTTTATTCTTTAGAAGAAATTGTGCCTATATCAAGAGTAAACTATCAAATACTTAATTTGATTATTAGAAACTTTACAGCACTTTTACAACTTTCAATAGAAAATATTTGATCACGACTTTAAATTCACTTTTGTTTAGACTAGTAGACTACTAGTTTTAGGGTACCGAGGATAGATACTTTGTCTCTCTTATCTTAATATTAATTTTTTATCGTTAAAAGTTTTATAGGTACATATCACACAATTGACGCATGTTGATAGAATAGAGCACTGTTAAACTATATTTTATAAATATATATCATATAATTTATTAAATGTTACAGCTAGTATATGATTGGATTTAAGTGTATCTCTCTTATCTTAATATTCATTTATAATCGAACGCTTCGTACTAAAGTTAGAGGGTTCTATCGCCTAAACGATCATAAATACATATACATTATTTCCTTCTGTACTCAGATATGCTTGATAGCAAAAAAAAACACCAAACGACTAACTCAAGCAGAATAACAGAATAGATAAGTTAACCAAATGTCAAGTTAGTTAAATGTCAGAGTGACCGTGCCTTTGCTAACTTAATTTGAACAAAGTGTACGCGCCTTAGACTACACCAAACTAGAGCTAACTTAGGTCACTATTGAGTTAAAGAGTAATTTATACGTGACACGAAATAATAACAATGTTGTGAGCATAGTGACATTTCTTTCTTCGCACGTTTTTGTCCCCGAGCCAGTTAGGGTACGTTTACCATGATCTAGAATGCGGCGCGTTAAGTTATACCCCTGGAGTAACTACCATCTTACCTCTGTAACGCTTAACAGGGGAACCAGAACTGTTGTATCGTGGCTACTTAGTGATTTGACTGTGCATCAGGATTCCTTTTTTTATTAAATAGCGGGCAGACTAGCACTTGCAGTGGCGGAAAGCATTTTGAAGTTAATAATAAAAATAAATTCTGGTAATGTACATGTATGGGTTAAAAATAATAATTACTACTTATGTACAGCTTAATCCAAGAAACATAATAACAAGATTTAAGGACTCGTATTACAAATACCTTACACATTGTATGTTAGATACGTCATGTGCGTTACCACTATGACGCACATGTATCATAGACGTAAGATATTTTTTGTGAAAAAATAAATTCTGGTAGTGTATATGAATGGGTTAATAATAATAATTACTACTTATGTACAGCTTAATCTAAGAAACATAATTACAAGACTTAATTATAATAATCTTACGTCTATGATACATGTGCGTCATATAAACGCCGATGTATCTAACATACAATGTGTAAGCCGTAAGGTATCTGTAATACGAGATCTTAATTCTTATAGTTATGTTTCTTGGATTAAGCTGTACTTATGTAGTAATTATTATTATTAACCCATACATATACACTACCAGAATTTATTTTTATTATTAAACAATAGTTTCACAAAAAATATCTTACATGTTTGAGTAAAATGATAAACCAAAATTTTTTCGCTGAAGTAAACATTAAAAATAATGAGTCATTTGCCCCAGATATAAAATAATTAAGCACCCACTAGAGCACTACTAATTTACTATCTTAAGCTTGGTCGTATAATTTCACCAAGTTCATTAACATTTATAATTAAAGCAAACTTTACGAGAAGTATAAAGCGATTATCTTCATCTGTTCCTTTCCCTAATCTTGAGTTTTCTCACGATTACACCGCAGACTGTCGTCGTAGATGGCACTTAACTCCGGTAACCTAGCTTTATGATGTCTACAATACTCATACAGCTAGATAACCAAAGATAATTAACCAATCTACTGCTCTTCTTCTAGAACTTGTTGAATTCTGCGAACGATCTTCTTTTGTTGAATCTTGTGTTGAAGGATTCTCTTTCATTGAACTTTGTGTTGAAGTGAATGCTGTTTTATTGAATGTGTTGAATCAGATTATTTTCTGTAATTATATGCTGAAAATTCTGATATTTACTATAATGTAAATATTAGTCGTCAAGCCTAGTCAGAGGCCATTTGGCGGCTTGATAACATCTGACATTAAGGTTGGTCACTTGCCTTACGCACCCCTCCATCAACCCGCACTAGGCCAGCGTGGTGGAGTATGGCCCACACTATCTCACAATTGAGATAAGGCCTGTGTCCCAGCAGTGGGAACGTATATAGGCTGATGATGATGATATGCTAAACGGTTTGTTGAGTTGTTTCAACTTTCTTCATAAAGATCTTCATTGTTGATTGAAGGTTCTTTCTTCTCATTTGTGTTAACAAGTAAAATATTCATGCGTAACCAATAAAATTAATTACTCATAGTAACCATGTATGATAAACTTATCGTAAGTTTAATAAACTTCTTATAAAAGTGCTTTACAATTACGAAATAGATCAGAACATTGACTGTAAATAAAAGTGGTGTCGTAAACGAATCTAAATCGAACTTTTACATTATACTTAATTAAACAGCTGATTGTGAAGAACATCAACCTTCTCACGTAATTAACTTACAAGTTACGGGGTGGATGGAATCTCTTATCTTAGTATGCACTAATTAAACCTTAGTTGTACAATAACGTGCAATAAAATAAATAGGTACACGTCAGGTCTTATGTGAATTAAATAAGGTATATTTTTGTATGTTTTTGTATACTTAATATTACTTAAGACTGTAAGCTAGGAAAAATATTTTCATTGAAGAATATTTTTTTTTTAAGTAATGCAGGTTCTGCATCATACAATACGAAATTTATATGTTTGGCCCAACGAATTTTTTTTATCAAGCATTAAGTTTTACACAGGTTATTTATTTTGCAAAAACATCTTTCTTATGAATGAAATTGTTTATGTTCAAATGTGTAGAGCGTGTTAGCTTTGTACTCCACGCGAGTCCACAGGGAATGCACGTACTATATGTAACTAGACTTTAATCAAAGAACTGGAAGACGGAAGATTAATTTAGCTACTAAGCTCTGTGCGTCTAAAATACTCATAAGCTATGTTTCCTTAATTAATTTTATAATCTTAGCAAAATTACATTGTGAAACAATTAGCACATTATGTAAGCATTTTTTTGTCTTTTTTTATTTATTGACTATTATTTCAAATTGGTATTATTATAACTTGATCAAAAATAACACTCATAAAACACAAACTCGCATAATTATATATAAGAACGATTAGAATTTCAGAAAACCGCAAAAATTTACTTATCACTGTTACTAAATAGAATTGAAAATCACCCTTGGTACGGTAAACATTTGCAGTTCGATAATAGCACTTATGCCCCCGACATAAGAGTGCTACAAAGTCCAAAGTGTAGAGTCTGACGTGCTTTTGACAAAAGTATTATCGAGTCAATTCGATCCAAAAATGAGAAACAAAAGGTAAGTATTATAATAATAAGCATTATTTTTTAACACACATTGTCTTACTCTCATACTCTTCCTGGTGGTAGTGACAGTTATCAGCATCCACTGTTCTCTGGAACCTTAGCGTCGTCTCCTCCTCCATCTCGAAAACTGGGACCCTGAAACGTGACGTAAGACTAATTTTATTTCAACATTCTCAATAAGTTCTTTTTTCTTGAAAAACTGTCTGCCTCTAAGCACAATTGCACAATATTTCACGTTCACGTAATAGTCTTTTTTATCTCGATGACAAAAATATAACGACAAAAACGCCTTAAAGGAATTCTACGACAAGTAAAAATATCACGCAGAAAATGCAAGCATAACTATTTAAACTTTACTCCAAATAAATTGCATAAACAAAAACTTCATAGGAACTCATTTCATAGGAGCTAAGGACCGTAACATTTATTATGAATTAATTTACAAGATAGGGAGGTATTAAAAGCAAACACGCATAACAACAGTAAAAAGAAAATAATATCAAATTTTACAAACAGAACTCACAAAAGAATTTCGTGGAAATACTCTTTGTACGTCTACGTTTATTGCTTTGTGGAGTGCGTTAGAATGAAACACGAAATTAAAAGTACAAGGAAATGCCAAAATGCGTGCTTTAAAAATTACATAATTATTTTCTTTTGACCCTTTTTAATCCTGCAGGGATGAATTACCAAAAACACAACCAACCGCTTTTGTAAAGCCAAAAACAATATTTTTTTTATTATAATTATTTTTCGCTAACACAAAATTTTTTTTTTGACTCAGATGCTGGCCATCAATAAAAATATTTAAGAAAAAACTAAAAACACTAAACGTCATGTTTACCGCGCAAAGCTGTTACGAGTCCACTGCCTTGGTCACTCGGGTGCGAATGGATTGTGCAAAGAATTCGTCAGTGGAGGCCAGGAGGCTAGTTCGCGGAACTGTTTGGTTAGGTTAATATACTGTTGAGTAAAGACTGGCCAATGTACGCAGGCCCCTCTTGTTCTATGCTCTCGCTAATGTTGTATGTAAACGGGGAAAGAGGCTCGTGTATAAAGGGTCTCGTATGAATAGCCACCGTCAAGCTTGACCATGACAGAAAAGACGTTTGTAGAGGAAACAGCGTCCTACAAAATGGAGGATGTTAGTTTTTCCTTGGTGATTATAATCTATCAAAGTATGGTTCTATAAAAGACATACAGTCTATTGTTCTATTACGCGTGTAAAAACGTTATTCTTTTATTACTGTATATTACCGTAATAAAAGAATTAAGTTATGAATTAAGAATTCAATAGAGTACAATATGATATTGTTCGGTGTCTATGTATACATTATACATTTACCCTGAAGAAAATGTTTCGTGTCCACACTTCGAAATAATACAGGTTTGATTCCCGATTCGATTAATCGACTGAACAAACTTTTCCAAATTTAAAATGTCATCTGATAATTAAACACTGCGGAGGGATTTTCATTTTCTCTTCAGCTCATTTTTAGGTAACAGTATTTAGACAGACTGTTAAGGATTTCCAACAGTTACGAAAATAAATAAAATACAATATTTTACACTTTAACCGCTCAAAACCTAACGTGAAAAGGTCAATGATCGCTTTTCAGCCGAACAGTTTTTCACGAAACAGTTGGTTTCAGTAATGGTTAAATTAGTTCGTGACATCGCTGACGTCATTGCACTAAAAAGGAAAAACCACCTCAACCACATGGGCTACAATAGTATTTACAATACACGATGTAATAAAATATGTTTGTCTGAAAACATTTTTGAAGGTTAATAACTTAAAATACGATAAAAATTGTCTACTTCTACAAAACACTCATTAAATAATGGCAAAAAATATGATAATCACTTTTTGTTATGTCTTTTTAATATTTTTTTAGTATATTGTTAACCATTAATAAGACTTAATAATAAATATCTAATAATAATTTTAGGCAGAGCATTGTAACAAAGTCAATGATAAATTATTAATTATATTTAATTAATACATAATTATGTATAACGTACATTTTCGGGTAGGCTTCGCATACTTATTTCATTTGGAAGATAATTTGTATTTACGACCAAAATCGCGACATGTAAATACCTTTTAAGAATGATAGATACAACAGCTACAATAAAAAAATCAGTAAGGACTGATTCCGTCAAACGAGTGCTCGATTTTTATTTATTAAATATTATAAATGCGAAAGTCTGGATGTTTGGATGTTCAGATGTTTGGATGTTTGTTACTCAATCATGCCTAAATGGCTGAACGGATTTAGATGAAATTTGGCACACGTATAGTTTATAACCCGGATTAGGACATAGGCTATAAAATTCCTACGGGAAACGTCTCATTCCCGCGGGAATAACAATTTTGAAACTACTGAACCGATTTGAATAATTCTTTCACTGTTGGAAAGCTACACTATCCCCGGTAAACATAGGGTACTTTTGATCCCGGAAATGTGGGGGGAAGGGTGGCGATATTTGAAAAAAGCGCGGGTAAACCGCGGGCGGAAGGCTAGTTTATTATAATATCTCTTTTCATTTAACGAGAACGGTATTCGGTAACGAGAATGGAGTTTTAAAGCTCTCTTGTCATAGCTACGCAGTAAATTCACCGCCAAACATTTTTTTACTTTTTTTATTTTCGTAACATATTAAAGTACCGACCCTTTAAGTACTTGAATTATCACAGTTCCTTCTACCATATCTTATATTTATATTTTATTACAAAAAATGCGCTATAAATTTTTATTATAGCAAATTTTGATAAGTCCTAATAATGTTCATTAAGTAAATGTATCATCATCATCCCAGCGTATTCCCGATTGCATCCAGTATGGAGCTCAGGGTCCGCTTCGACTATGATCCTAGATTTGACAAGCCTAGTTATTAGGTACAAGTTTAAAATGTATGTCGTATTCATATTGTCTTATTTCACTGTCACTTATTCGATTGTGGCAGAGGCAACGACCAAAGGCGGCCTTGCCAAGAATCTGTCTTAGACGGTCTTTGTTGGCTGTTTGAACATGTCGTTATGAGTTGTTCGTTTACATACACACAATAGTAAACCTATTTATATGTATTTCGTGCGATATTTTGATTATGACTGTCAGAGAGGTCTGGGTTCTTTGTACTTCTTTATTTATTAAAATTACTAGCTGTGCTCGTGATTTTGTTTGTATGGAATTTTAACGAATAAATTGAATGGTAAACACGCTTTTTCTAATATAAAATTAGTCTAAACAACCTCTTAGATTTCATATAAAAGGTATAATAAGTTTAAGTGTATGTTCCCAAAATATTGAACATACTTTTTTTGCGGAAAAAAAATATATTCACTGTGTACTTGCAGTGGCGTAATCTCGTGATCCACTTCGGGTCGCTGAGCCAGCGGAGTAAGTAAGTAAATAAGTGTACTTAATGTGTTACCAACTGTGATTTGTTATAAGTAGGTACCTAAACGTCAAAACGAACAATGGTACTACTTATGAAGATGTATTAAATTACAAAATTAGAAGTAAATATGACAGTTGTATTATAAATATTTAGTAGCTGTTGTCTCTACGCAATAGACATACACAACTGTTTAGGGCAATTTTATTTTATATACCTTACATCAAGAAAAGTACAAAGCAGCACCTTAGCTTAATTAAAATAAGGTTCAAAATCGCTAAATAATATTAGGTAGATGTTCCTGGCACGGGTATAAGTGATTCCTAGAAATGTACAGGAATTTCCTCGGCGCCGCCCGCGCACCTTACCCGTACAGACAAACATACAAATGGCGGCGATCACATAATACATAATACCTGACTTGAATGTCTGCCCGTCTGTCTGATTAGTGAAAGACTAGACGTATAGTACGTAGGGTTCGATACCCCGCCGAGGTAACTTTACACTTTATGTAAAAAAGATTTCAACGCAAAAGAAAAGTACAATTTGTTGAACTAAACTATTCTGCTCTTCTTATACGTATTTCATTTGCGATAAAATTACCATAGCCACAATAAGAAATTAATTTAAATTATTTATTTATCATTTTGTTTCATGGTAACACTTCAAGACAATGTTTTGTCACTACATGAAACACTAATCGAAAACTACGGTATGTAGACAGACTGCAACATGGATCAATGCGTACGGACGGCAGCAGATCAACCTACCCTAATCTGTCAATAATTTTCAATTGAAAGAAAACTCTATGTGAAGTGAATAAAGCTAAAAATTAGTTGAAGAAATTTGACAGATTCGGGTAGTCTGATGTGCTGTTGACTGTACTACGACTTTGTAGGCTCCTCCATTCTTTCAGTTTTTAATGTCAAGTTTAATGGCTCACATCACACATAAATGTTTGTAGTATGTGTATGTGTTGACAACCATTCATCTGTTCTTATACGTCGGAGGTATTATACATATTATATTGGGCTCTAGCGCAGTGAACGACAGTACGTAGGGCAGAATTTCATGATTAGGCCACTTATCAAATACTTTATCTCGTCAGGTGAATAAAATCATAGCAAAGATATTACGTTTGACGTCTTAACTTACATTCGCAAATTTATTTTTTTGGCAATACAAAACAATTACCTACATTCAACGAACACATAAACATCCAGACTCAAAAAAGACACAAACGTTAATTACACACGTTTGTTTGAGCCGGGATACGAACTCTCTACCAAATGCATCATGAAGCCCGTCTGTATGTATATTTTGTTAAAAACGGGCAATTAAAACATTTAAAACCTCTTTTCATATATTTTTATGTACCTCACGCTAAAAATTCAAGCAAGCAAATGAAACAACGTTTTGGAACTAAACGCTATAAGTTATGATTCAGTGCGCGGTTCGTTCACATCACGTTCGGAATTCTGACTAGGTACGACAAAAACACCTTATTCAAACGTGCCACATACTTATGAATACTAATAGAAGTGGCGGAATCGAATTCAAATGTCGATCTTTTGTATTTTCCACACGCGTACCGAAGGACGAGTGAGTCCGATCGGCTTCGTGACGTCCTGTTAACGAACTTTCTGACCCGAGCCTTTGTCCGAGGTATTTCGATGATCGCGTGAACAAAATCTCTGCATCTATGGTCTTTTTTTACCAAATATTGTATCAAATAAAAAGACATCTTTGATGCTGGCAATTTTTTTTTTGTATCTGTGGTCTTTTTTTTCAAATATTAAGTATATCAAATAAAATGACAACTTAATGCTGGCAATGCAGACAGCCATTAGTAAAAAAACGTATTTGGGATTAGTGCACTTTTGACGAGTTCTAAGTTTTTGTTATACCATTTGAGACTACTAGATCCACTCACTGCATGTGAGATTATCTTTTTCTGACGAACGAAGACACTACGCTTTTTAATGCTTTACTTTACTAAAAAAAATATGGGTGTCTGTTCGTTATTAAAGGATAGTGAGGAATTTCAGTGCCTTAATTAAAGTCTTTGTTTTTTACAATTGCATTTTTAACCTCATTCCAAGCTCTATCTATAAATAATATATCTTGTTTCGATAGATCTTAAATCACCATTTGCCTAAATTTTTTAATATGAGTATTTTAAGTATTTTATTTTGAGATATCATTATACTCGCATTCATATAAAAAATAAAGGTAATTCGTGAGAAAAAAATTAACGTTCGTAATAATTTATAAACCAAATTGATATCAGCTGTAGATAATCATATGGTCTACCGATTTGTAAATAAAGATCACGACACGGAGATGACTAAAAGTTAAAACCGGCCCAACTCTAAATGCTAAAATATTTTAGAAAATGCGTCATTCGTGTGGAGCCTAAAATTGGATTGTGATATGGCTTTAATAATATTACATTTTTTTACTACCTACTGCAATCTATATTTTTTTATATGCTGATATTAAAAGCAAAGTATCAGCCTATTAATGTCTGTCTAAATTGCTAAGAATCTTTTTCTAAGGTTAGTCATAATTATCTTTTTACAAGTAGGTAGATAATAGCGTGTTTAAGTATTGGTATAAGAATTATAGACCAGTAATTTATTCTTTAATAGATAACTTATACCATTTGAAACATTGTAATAATATGGCGTAAAATTTACAGAGACTTAAATAGTATACTTTACATTCTCTTCAAGATAATGTTTTCTTTACTCAACTTAAATATTGAAAATTTTTAGCTTCTGCTACCAATAAGCACTTCTATGAAAATTACGGATGATCATACCAAATGGCTTTATACGAAGTGAAATTTTAAACACTATAATTACAGATATCGGGTCCAAATGTTACATCTTGAAATTACTATAAATCCAGTCCTCCCCGAAAAACGATTGCTCGGTTCGACAAAGGTTGCACCTATACTATAAAACAAAGTATTGTTTTATTGTTTTGAATAGTGATCATGTAAATACAATTTTAAGATGAAAATAAATAACTTATTACTTGCCCACGTAGCAAATAATAATACAAACATCTGACAATAACCGAATTAAATATCTAATATTAAACACAAATACAATACAATTAAAATCAAATCGAATAATCAAATAACACATTCTTAACGGAATTAAAATTAATGTCAATGAAATTAAATGAAAGTTGATATGACAATAAAGTGATTTAATTAAGTAGTCAACAGCACATCAGACTACCCTAATCTGTCAAATTTCTACAACCAATTTTCAGCTTAATTTACTTCACATAGAGTTCTTTTTCAAATGAGATTTTTTGATAGATTGGGGTAAGTTGATGTGCTGGCGTCCGTACATAACATCAATAAAAATAAAAATAAATTAAATTAAATTTTGTCGTTGCAGCAACAGAATAAGAACAGGTCTCTAATATACGAGCGACATCGTTTTAATACCCGGACGCAGCTGTGGGGGGAACCGCAGCCAGACCTGCACCATTTACGGTCATAGTAATTGCTGTGGAAACTCTTGTAATGGCTTATTCAATCGACAGACCAGTTCTCGGCTCGCCTTTCTGGGCCGAGCGTCTGGGTAAAAACTATAAAATTGCCACCGCCTTTATGTATTGCCGTAAGAAATAATTTGACATGTTGGTTTTCGCAAGCGGGGGTCGGTTTATACTGGTCAGTGGCGGCTTTTGACTGGATAGTGGGAATATGTTGAACCGAGATGTAAAGATACGCCAATGATGGATCGAACTTATAAATTGCTGGGATTTTAGTAGGTAATATCGGCAAATGTGGAGTCTCACTTTCGGATAAAATTTTCCTAAATCAAATAACTTAGGTAGCGAATTCGGTATGGAACGGAATGTTTCTGAAATTAAAAATGAAAAGCTTAGGTTCGGGACGTATTACAATTTTCATGAAATAACTGGAGCAAGGCGTCTTTATGACAAAATTATCTCTATTTTCATACTTAATCACTGGAAAGTATTGAGAGAACGATACACTGTTGTTTAAGCATAGTAGTCTTCACACAGATAACAACAATAAAACATGTTTCTGAAAATATTATTGTATATAAAAATTGGTCCAAGTGTTTGTTTAAGCTATATATGTATGAAGTTCAAATTCCATAATGAATAAACATACCCAGTCCAAGATCCGAAGATCTTTGTATAAGACTACGATATTCTGAGAAAGTTAACAACATGTTAACCTTAAGGCAAAATGGAACACCCACTTTCCAAGCAAGCTTGCATTACACCGCCGAGTATCTCTTCTAACTTCGCGTGCCTAATGGTCCCGCTATTTATAAAGCTGTTCACAATATATCAGCAAGTTGGGCCAGTAAATTAGCAAACATGTTAGTTTCACGTAAAACTGAACTAATTTGAATAAACGCTTGTTCGAAACACGCAATGTGTGTAAAGGAAAATGATTTATTTATAAAAGTTGTCCTAATAATATCGCTACAACTTGTGTTGTTAATAGAGTACTGTTATATTATATCTTACTTGTATTGAAACCCCTTTCTATTTTAATATTATACATTAATTTACATACGTTGCTATTCGCTGTTAGAATTCAGTTTATTGAGTGGTGTTTGTGACGCATTTCGCAGAATTTAACCTTAGGCAACTAAACTATTTCAAACTTGTCTTAACAATTGTGTTCACAATTTGTAAATACCATAATCGACTTTGTTTTACCACAAATTGTATTGCAATTTGTGGCTTTTCTTTTAATGGCTTTGAATTTAACATAGTTTTGTCACGTAAATTCTGTAATTTAAGACATTTTTTTATTGTATACACAATTACACAGAATCTCAGTCATCTAGTATTTTATCGCCTAAATTTTCAATATTTTACACTTTTGCTTTCTTAATTTGAATACTCGTCCTCCTCTTTTTTTAAGATTAAAGTAAATGATCTGCTTTATAGCACTCTTTTTCTATATAATTTACACCAGTCACTCCATCTTTAGATTAGATAGCCTTAAAAAAAAAGCCCAAATCAAAATTGGCAGCCGGCTTTCTATAGCAAGTAAGTTTTTTAATAATCACCGAAATGTGGCATAACTTTGGAACAACAGCATTAAATTAAATAACTATTATTTTGTTATTGTTATTATCAAGGCAAGGTATGTGTCTCCTTTTGTATACCACCCGTGTGAAGCTAGCTAGACGGAGGCGGAGGAGCTAGTATATTACATAACAGTCCTTTAGCATTACATTCAGACCCTATTTCACTTTACCCCATTGATCTAAAAGTCCCATAAGACATATCGAAGTGTTGTCAAGCACCTCAGAAGGGTTCCTTTTTGATCGCAAGGTTTAAGGTGCCGCTTATCGAATTACGGTGTGATCCTCTGACCTAAGAGACGCATTACTATCGGAAAGTGGTTACTTGACCGACAAATGTCGGGTATTGTTTCATAATGCTCTGGGATAGGTTATGTAAGATTAGGATAAATGTAGAGACGATGGTTTATGGAGAGATATCGTGATGTCATTACAAAAGACGTGTTCACGAGGAACATCTCTTAATGTTAATGTGCAATGTCAAGAGATTACTGGTTTGTCGTTGGTTTACAGAGGAAACTAAATCATAAATAAAATCAATTGCAAAAATATACAAATGAAAAAAGTAAAATTGACAGCCAACAAAGTTTCCAGAATATCATGACCGGTTCAAGAAAAAAGTAACTGTTTAGCAAGCCGTGAATAAAAAAGAATAATACACACCAAAGCAAAATAATTTTCTCCCTAAAGTGCTCAAACTTCGTTAATGGTCGCCGTCACACCCACATTTTTTACGCACGTGTTATTTCTTCCAAATAACCAACCACAGACTAAACAGAGAAATGGCAACGGACCTATTGAAATCTCTCCGTTGTTCCACAAAACAATGCACCTGCGGATTTGAAATTCGACGCTTCGTCGCGCCCGGTATTTTAAATTTCGAATACGAACGTAACGAATTTGTATGCTCGATCGCCGTGTTCGTGGTAACGCACGTGATGTAATTCTAAAATCAAATCAAACTACTTGAAAATATAAGACCGGTTCACACTACTCGAATTTTCGTGACGTGACTTTGACAAGGATGGTAAAAAGAGACATTTGAAGCTCACAATCGTGATTAGAACGCGTGACTAATATCATGTTATGGAAATACATGACTACAAATGACAGCCGCGTCAAAATGTCGCAAAGGGTAAACTGGTTATGCAGCGTTATGTTATGTGTGATCGTAATTTCTTCGATTGTTTCATTTACGCGGCGCGATCGGCCCATTCATCCGCGGCCTCATAATCGATTCATTCATTAGCTCGCACTATTGCAACGTTGTTATTACAGCCCGCGCGCTCTTTGAACAACATAATTACCAACCATGGTAATTAGAATTTCTGAATTATGATAATACCGCTTTTTGTCCGCGTCTTCGGAGATGGATTGGACTGTAAATTGCCGGTTTTATTTTAGTTTTGAAAGGCGCTGTGTTCTCACAAAGAACGTTTTGACAAAGACATAATGGACACAGGTGCTTCCTACAAATGCGTTGGAGCGAGAAGGGGCAGGTGAATGAAATCACACGTGCAAAGACGGTCGAATAATGAACCCTGAGTAATTCATAATGCGCCTTACACATGTACATTTGTGAACAAGGACAAGGTAGGCATTAATGTATGGCGTTAATTTATGCTGTTTTGTTCGGGCTATACTGTCTTTGCCGTAGGTATGCTTACATTAGTAAAGAAATTATAATTGCCGCGTACTACATTATTGAGTCCCGGTAAAAGACCTGTAGCATGCCATCATTTAACCTAGTCAAGCGTGATTTTAAAGATATCGCGTGGTAATTTTAATTAACACTTGAACACATTATTGGCACGACAATAACAACCGTGAATAACATGCAAATTACAATAAAACATTAAATTTAATGCTTTCTTAAACAATTTTTGGGGAAAATACCACAAAGAAAAAGGCGAAAAAAATACCTGAGCCGTGTGTCTCGACACAATAAAGCACTTCACCGGTACACTAAAAGGAGCCGTGTTAACCTCACAGGTGGATGCACAAGACTGGCCGGGCGGTACGGCCTCCCTCGCCCCGCGCGCCGCCGCGCGCCCGGGCGTCCGCGGGGTAAGTGGTCCACGCGCACGGCCTAACTTACACTGGCTAAGACAGGTGGGCATACGCATCGCTTACCTGCGAAGGTACCTGCGATCCGGTCCGAACGCCGAATTAATTGGTCGAAACGATGAAGGGTTCTAAATCCCTAAATTAAAGCGGCCATTTGCATAAGTTAAGGAACTGATGGTATTATTAATGAAGACGTAAGGATTGTTGATGGAACGCATGGTGTTTTGAAGTGATTGGGTGTTTGGGAATGGTATATTTTAGTAACCCTCTTAACTTCTGTCGAAACCGGCCTTTTCTGTGGTATTATTACACCCAATAATAACAATCACCTTTACGAGTAAAATGTGTCCTAGAGTTTTCTAAAAATTAACGTACTGTATTTATTTATTATTGCTACATAGATACTAATATACAAAATTAACATAGTAATTGTATAATACAATCTAGTTGATTTTAAAAACTTTATTTTGTTGTTTCACGTAGGTTCCTTTTCTACCGAAAACATTTGTTATTTATTCCTTTTCTTAATATTAAGTTTAAGTAACATTAACGAATTTCATTTCTTACTAAACTAAAATCGTTTTGCTTCGATTTTGGCATACTAAGAAATGGAACGTTGAAAGCATTTTGAGAGTATATTTAAACCGCAGCCTATGGCGTTGGAGAAATTATTCTTATTTAAGGTATCAAATTTCAAAACTTTGCAATGATATTATTCATTACACACACTTATTCAGCACAGCTATTAATATTTCAACGACCGAAGACAAGAGTCTAAATAGTGTAGTAATAACAAATGCATAAATTTTATAGACGCTTTAACTAATAGATATTAAATTCAACGTAGTCTGCCGAACAGAATCTCTTTGTCGTTTTAATTAAATTTTACGATATTGCCAATCTTTGATCTTTGACAAAACATCTAATTGCCCTTAAATGTTAAGTTTTTAATTAAAGAAAGTCGCATTATGTCGTTACTTTTCTTAAATTTCTTTACATTCATAAAATATTATAATAAGCATTGTTTTAAAAGTAAGCACAATATAATTGCCATATACACTCGCTACTATAGGCAATAACTTAATTATCACTATTCTAGGGTTATACAAACTTTTTATTCATTAATTTATTTTTTGGACGACTAACGCAATATATAAATTACATTAAATTAATATTTCTCGTAGAGAAACTAAGTATGTTCATAATAAGCCTCCGCCTATAGCAATACATTGTGTTATACTACTTTGATGGTTCACTGTTCACAACAATGGATTTAGGATCGAATAATTTACTCGGGTATTACCAAACGAACGCTATTTATGAATCCTCAAGAAAAACGAGTAAAGAATTCTCAACTGTCGACAACGTAAAGTACCTGCGATTCCTTTGGTGTTCTATCAGTGAGCCACTGTCAGGTGTCAATGGGCCCCGGTGATCCGTTGCCATCAGGTTACCCTCTTGCTCGTTGCGAATCTATAAATAAAGAAAAAATAACGTATAATATTTATTAATTATATATAACGTTAATATCTAAAGAAACAAATTAGATTAGTATCGACTCTACATTAATTCAATTTTAAGTTTGAGAGATTTCTTTAAAGATAGATAGATAGATACTCTTTATTGCACAAAACACTTTAGGACAAACATGTACCATATAAAAGCTGTACCTACCTACAATATAGTCGGACTTACTAACTAACTACTACTACTGCGACTAATACTCATAATCCTAACATACATCTTCTTAACTTATTTTACTAATTTGAAAACGTAAAAGAGAGTATAGATGGACAGCCGTTGTCTTAAATGCAAAAAAATACTAAACTGTTTTATTACTAATGAAAGTACAGTTCGTAACTCTGAATACATACAATACATACAATACAATACATAGGCAACCATTTATAAAGATTATTTTATTTGTAATTTTATAGGCGGGAGAATCTGCGAATATTTTAGCTAGGTGTCAAATAAATCTATTCATTTAGTCGTTTCATTCGAACAATTCTATGTTTCTAATAATTAAGTATAAGCAAAAATACGAAAAGAAATACTTTATAGTATGCGGCCCTAGCAACCAATTTACTTGTGGCGGTTTTAATAAATCCTTAACATTTTTTGCCAATTAATTCAAACGGCGAGTGAGCATAGTCATAGGTAAAACATGCCTATTTTCTATTCAATAGAATATTCAAGTAAACAACTGGTGTTATTTAATGGTAGTACCGCTATTGATTTGGTACGAGTATTTGGGCTAAACATATTACAGGCGCAAAGGTGTCTAAAGTTATAACTTTTTATATGTAGATGAAATAGTTTTCATCTTTCTTGTTTTTGCAATAGTATATGATTTTAAACGTAGGGATGTTCTTTTCAGTGGTGACGTATTAAGATTTTTTACTGAGATAACTAGGAGTGTGCCCAGAACATTCAGATTCAGAAGAACTTATTTTCTAAATGACAGACTGCGAATCGTATCTAGTGCCTTGCAATGCACTCGTTAGCTACAGCTCTAAGCCGTCTTAATCTTGCCATTTTCCTAAACCGTATAACAAGTGTCTGACTCATTCCTAACATTTTCGGATGAGCATACACAAGGCCTCATTATGTAAAATTGACCAGCCATTCCCATGGTTAAAGCAATCAGTCTGCCTACACCGAGCTCTTTAAAGTTGTAGGCCCATACTTGGCTTTTACGTACCATTAGACTCATTAAACAGAGAAATTGACCGTTTCGATGCAAACTCATTTGCGTCAAGAAACAGGTAGATTGATGGGAAACTACGAGCATCCAAAATTAGATTGGATTTTCCTTTAACTGGCGAATAATTTATCAAGCTAATTTGCAACAGTAAATTGATTTAGATGAAGTAGCTTCACCTTTATTTATCTACGAAGAAAATGACATAAGTACAATTGATTTTTTTAAATAGCGATTAACTAAATTGCAAC
The DNA here is from genome assembly GCA_949319885.1 of Mecyna flavalis. Classification (NCBI taxonomy): domain Eukaryota; kingdom Metazoa; phylum Arthropoda; class Insecta; order Lepidoptera; family Crambidae; genus Mecyna; species Mecyna flavalis. Next base: position 19,906,621 of record OX439426.1, read on the forward strand.
CCATTTTTGTACAAACTACAACTGTTTAGAAACTTTTACCATTCCTTCAATCAATCTAAACAATACTAATAAACCATACTTGACAATATATCATTCTGGGAAAGAAAAAAGTGTTCATATTATCAAGTAATGTTCATCGATTCTTACTCTTCGTCTATCTTTTATTATGTAAATTCTTAAGAACTAAAGATCAAATGCTGAGTTGAAATATACCGAATAAAAAACAATGAATTCCATCAATCCATACACCTGTTTGACAATACTACGCCAGATACAATTTGTAGACACAAAAAAGCAAATAGTAAGACGGAAAAGTTTGCTGAAGAAAAAATTTTTTAATCAAACGTGAGCCAGCCGGGGTACGGGCAAAAACCAGTCTTCTGACGTAAATAGAGCCATCTTGGTGACGTCATCGATATGGCTCTGTAGAATCAATCGTAAAGATATTTCGACAATTTCACAGTAATAAAATTACCCTTGTTGTGGTTATAACAATATTATCAATTTGTACGACTGAGCGAGTTTTTTTAAGAATCATAATTTAAAACGAACTGATACACAACAAAGAACAAACATATTATTTATTCGTTACGTTAAGTTTTTTATCCCACATAGTGTTAAAATTCCTTTAAGTATGCGTTTCTTTATTTAGTTATAATTGTTAATGATGTCTTTGCCCTGTGGGACAATAATATGTGGATATTTATTTTTGATAGGAATTGTTAGATACTGAGAATACGTAATTATTCTGACAGCGAGTGTTGGCCTCATCCTCGTATATTTCAGTTAAAACTTAACGCGGTTAATGTTTTGTATAAAATGCTAAAACCACGATATAAGGAACTTCTTGAAGTCATACTAATGTCTCGCAGTTTATAAAATAAAAGGCTTTTAAAGTGACATTATGGAATTTTGTTGATTCTTATAAAAGGGCGAAAAGCCCTCGGAACGTTTTCTTCTTAAAATATAAGCTGTCCTCTGATTTTGCACGGCTAATATTAAAATTTATTAATTTTGTCCTAACAATAAAAAACAAAACAAGAAAAATGCTATCTTAGTTTTTTTTTTGAAGATATGCGTGCACTTAAATTTACCTTTTCGCATATATTTTTATTTATATGTAAAGATTATTAAAAACTCGCGAGGACTAAACCGACGCTCGCTAGCAGAATAATAATGCATAAACGTAAGTATACAGTGGAGTTGAGAAAAAACCAGAGTCCGTAAAATTTAGCTTGTTACAGCAATGATGGGAGATAGTCACGCCGCGCCGCTTCTTACGAAACGCTCGCCTACGTGTCCTGTAGGTAATAACGTGTATTATGACGTCACTAGGAAGGGCGATGTCTGTGATATAGACGTGTGCGCGTGTACTTTTGTGTAAGCTGTGTTTCGGGGAAAGGGTACTGAAGCTAATGAAATTACTGGGTATATGAGACCTAATAACTGTCGTCTCGGTGTAGCGGGCGCAGGGCAGTGCGAAACAGTAACTACTTAGTTACTGTTTGGCACTGAACTGTCTGAGGGCAGACGGACAGACGTGGCGCTTACCATCAGGTGTACGATCTGCTCGTTTTGTTACACATTGCAATAATAAAAAAATAGCAAGTCTGTCTCCGGGCCTTTTAGTATTGCAAAGTAGGTGAAGAAAAAAATAGAGCCCTAGTAAAGCATGTGCAAAAAGTCTTGTTCTGCGATAACGTGTATTATAACGTCAATGCGAAGGGCGATGTCTGTGATATAGAAGTGTACGCCTACTTTTGTGTAAGCTAGTCTGTCTCCCGGCCTTTTAGTATTGCAAAGTAGGTGAAGAAAAAAATAGAGCCGAGTAGAGCATGTGCAAAAAGTCTGCGATAACGTGTATTATGACGTCTAGACGATATAGACGCATGCGTGTACTTTTGTGTCAGTCAGCAGTCTGTCTCCTGGTCTTTTAGTATTGCAAAGTAGGTGAGGAAAAAAGTTGAACACTAGTAGAGCATGTCATGTGCAACGAGTCGCTATGAACTTTCCTTGACAACATGTTTAAACCAGACGATTTGGTTCGAAGATCAGACGAGCCTTCAGTATGGTAGCACATTGAAGTCGCATTCTCGTTAATTATAGGGACATTTTAACACAGAATGCGATTGGTTGATTGAGGGAAATGGAATAGGCCGCAGTGGCCGCTTGCTTTCAGGGATGCTGTGTGCCTGTCTGGCATAAAAAGACGACATTTCTATTAACATTTTTGTAATTTTTTAAATGCCGATGTCTAATAGTTTCCTATATTTACGCTTTTACTATTCTTCATAACTGTATATAAATAGTGTTTATTCTTTGTCTGACACCTATTGTACAAGTTTAGGACTGTGTAGATGATAACCTCTTTATATAAGCGTGACGATTTTGCGAGCGATAATAATACATCATTATAACAACGTATTCACTGTTTCTAACCAGGTCACAGAATCGGGTCGCCTTTACGTTATTGAAAGAAATTTTCATAATCTGTGTAGAATATAGATACATATCTTGTGGTATTTTCACATCTTTACTTATGACTATAAGTTACGTTACGACAGGTGACGTGTTTATAAAGAATTATTAATTTTTATACATTTATTACACACTATTTAATATAACATTCACGTCGTTCCTAGGAATCAAATGGGTTCAGATGGAACTACTACTACGTTTTATGACGAGACACCTCTAAATAATATTTTTCATAACGCTGGTAGTTCAGTTTTTATGGCAATGAACATCCGCTTTGACTATCACACGACAGGTTTATTGAATATACGAGTAAATAATAAAAATGGCTCACGGGATATGGTAAATTGAAGACTTGAACACATGAATTAAAAGCACTTCTTTAATTGTTAAGCTATTGCATAGCTTTTATCGCAGGCTTTGATTGCGGCGACCGTACCAAGAAATTCCGTAGCAAAAATCTTTGTGACGAAAAAACCAGACACTCGTCTAACGTCGTTTGAATTCGGCAGGCTTCGGTACGGTGTTTGTGTGCGTGCGACTAAACGTATGCGTGTAGATTGTACGAAGCACGCACGGATCGAGACAAGCTGTTCGTTCGGAGCAGCTCGTCTCGATCCGTGCGAGCTTTTTTTAATTGTTTTTGTTTTCTTTTCGAAGAACAATGCTTTTACTTTTACCATAACCATAGGCTAGCGAGACTTGCGATCGTGTGGGACACGAGACTAGACACATTAATGAATGTAGTTATACTGACAGTAGAATCCTACTTCCCCCTAAACTTGCCTGGTTTCCTCTTACACATGAGGAGTAAAAATCTGGATTGGCTCATTACTTCTAAATGCTTCGAAATTCTTGTTTCAAGCTACGAAATGTCTACAAATTACCTTCATCGTCATTAATATTTTATGCCCCACGTTGACCAGCAAATCATCTGAAACTTAATTATTTTTTACCGGTATTACAGAAGACTAAGGTTCAATTTATGGTGGTCACATCCGAAGTAGAAGGACCTTATACGCTCATAGCAATAGGCAACCAAAGCAATTGACAAAATCAAGGCTAACGAGATAAGAGGTTTAAATTAATGTATCAATTTGCATACATAAATGATGCCTTATACTTAGACCGGTGTGATAAAAAATCTCAGATAAAACCTGTCAAGCCATGCTGGATCTGATATAATCTGGTACTAAAATGTATAGATAATAATACATATATTTATTATGACCTGTTCGACCCATGCATGACTAACCTAGTGCGTTGTTTGATAAGACAATGCCTCTTTCTAAAACAATATAAAATCGGCACACAGACTAAGAAACTTTTTTTTGTTAATAGATTGATACTAGCGCCACTTTCAACACTACAAGTGCTATTTCTCTTCTTTTGTTCATCACACTTCATCGTTAAACCATAACTTCGACTTCTCGAAACATACAAAGACATATCTTATAATGCTTGCACTTCAAAAATCCCCCGATTGTCTCTCTCTTTTATTTTATGAACTTTAAAAACCAAACAACGGCCAAGCATTTACTTTAAAATAAAACTCACAAAAGGACAAGGAGGTTTTAACGCAGGTAAGCCGGTTCTTAGAAATGTGCGGTCATTATTTTGTACCTTAGTCCTCGAGTAACAAAAAGCAATAAAAGTTATGTTTTTTTCCTTTCAATATTTCGATGATCCCTGGCGACACTGTCAACTATTATTATAGTGTACATTAAATCATCTCAGTTCTTTAACGTTGAATAATAGAGACAGTATGTTTTTTTTTAATTTTGATAGAACATGTACCTGATATGGGATATATTTGGCAGTAACCAAAAATTAATGAGTCCTGCGTACATTGCAAAACACACTGCACAATATAAATACATATTATAGTGTGTGTAGACAACGTTTATATCAATAATCAATGGTATTTTAATAATATACATTTCTCTGACACTTCCAGCTAGAGGTAGAGAAAATGTTACCTATATTTGATATTTAACACTTCCATTTTGTTACATGAAGGGAAAAATTCCAACATTCCACATTTTAGTGACCGCTTCAAAATCCCTACGTGTTGAGGCAGTTTTGATCCCGGCATGTGAAGGAGGAAAATTTGGTGTTATTTTTTTACACAAACTTTTTAATGTCGACAATTAAGATTGCCATGGAGATAGGCCAAATACGAAACGAGATTGAACAGATGTTAGGCAAAAGCAACTACAGGTCAAGTGAGGTTGATGCCATGATAAACACTTGCGTCATTATATTTTTGCTTTGTTTCTGCCAAACGAAAGTATAGTTTCTACTTCAATTTTGGAAACAATAATATTTTCGAGTATAAGTTGACAAGTCTTTTACTTCTTTTGCTGGTGTAGAACATCAATCTGAATTGAAAACCTAAGAAACTTCACAAGGAAATATCGATGCTCATACACAGATTCGATATTAGCAAGAAGAGAAACATTGCCAGCAATAGAAAAATTTACAAATGTTGCTTCAATAACACAATATTTGTAGAGATGAAGTGATTGGAAACCCTTAAAATATAAAAAAAATAATATGCAAATCCTTGATCCTTCCAAAAAGCAATTCACCGACTATTCAAATATCACTAATAAGAGAGACACTGCCGGCACTCGAAAAGTCTACATACTTATGTAACTTCATTAGCACAAAAGTTGTAAATAGAGTTGCTAGTGATTTCAATCGAAAATTCTAGCGGAACAAAGTGTGTTAGAAGTGTTTTTATTTCAAGGCAGTTCCTTGATACAGATCGGGGCGTGCGAATGCGATAGCGATTCACCCGCCGTCCGGCGGGAGCGTGACGCCACTTCTAATACGCTCTAGAGGGCTACAGGCACCATGCTGCCGCCATTGTCAAGGATAATGTAGGATATATTGGAGGGCTCTGTGAGAATAAATATCCAAAGATTTTTTTTATTGCTTGCAGCTATGTGATCGACCTTTGTCCTGATGTGATACTGTTTATTAGTTTGTGAGTTAATCGTAATATGAAGGTATTATTTTGAGTTATATTTTTGTTTCAATCGTTGATTCCACTAGGAGATTTTTCTTACAATTGCAATAAGATGTTTATATCGATTCAATTTATATATTTGTAGTATATTATTTTACTTTGTAAGCATTTCCTTATAATTGTTATATTTATACCTACATTACCTACCTTATAACACAATTTTGTAAATGATTCTAAATATTTCTTACAAGTTGGGCGATTTTATACCTACATATTACATGAAATAGTCAGAAGAATGTAAGTATTGTTTACTTCCGTTATTTACATAAAAGACAGCTGTTAGGTTTAAAACGGTCGGGTGGTTGTAAAAAATCAACGAACCTTAAAGTACAAAGGTTATCTGACGAGATATAGATCGAAGTAAGTGATGATCTTCAAAGAGTGGAGCAGGCTTGCTTATTGTTTATTTGTTTTTACACGACTGACGGTTTTTGGACTTGTCCTTAATCACATATCAAAATTATTATGTCTAAATCATATGTCGCGAGCGTCTTTGTTCATTGACCACACAAATTGTATAAGGGTGTAGAAATTTGTGAAACTAAAACGTCCATTGTTATAATATTAGCAATGTGAAGTCGTCGATAGGCATATTGTCTGAAGGCAACAGCAATCGTTTTCGTCGGAAATAGTAATAACAAATACAAATCCGGAACACCAAATAGTCAGATATCCGACACCAACACGCTCTACTTGTAATTAAATTTGGTTGCCGACAGAGGGCGCTGCACGCTCCGCCGGCGCCGCGGTTCACACGAGAAATTCACGGTCGCTGCCTATGTAAATGGAGAACGCACCAATGACTAATTCTCGAGAGTTAGACGAAAACAGTTAGCAGAACAAAGGGGAGTGATTTGTGATGAATACCACAATTAGCGAGCGACATGTTCATGATTCTACGAGATACGAGTCACGTGATCTTTGGGTGTAATTGCTAACGCATTGGAGCACGTGTCTTTGGAATTGTGTTAATATTGATGATTAAATAAACTTACTAATAAACACTGTAATTTTAGTACATTATTATTTTAGTAATTATTAAGTAATTTTGACCAAAACATTTGTAACATGCTACATGAGAAAAGAAACGATTCTATGAATGGCATAGGCAAAACAAAACGATTAGAAAAAGAAAAATACGCTATACGATTCTATTCATGGTTCTACAAAAACGATGTGCAATAATATGACTAAATGCATCTCAAACTATTTGCAAGAATAACATAGCCATTCGTGCTATTAATTATTAACTTCTATATTGAAAGAATGTGCATATAATTAGTATTTCTTTTTGGAATTTATGGATAACCACAAGATTTAAAAGCACAAAAGTAAGTGTGAACGCAAATTTAATTTCTCTATTTCTAAGATACTGTATGCTTTAGTTTGTGTTTCGACTGCACCTCACGTCTTAAATAAACACCTAAAATTAGTAAGAAAAAAATAATCTGCAATAAATCTCGCCGAAATTATGGTCACCTTACAGAGATTGTTGGATTTTTCCGGGCGCATTCTTCGGCGGGCCGATTCACACGCTTCCACATACGTTCACGGTCACTGACTATGTAAATAGCGTCTTGCCTCCCCCTCTAACAATGCAGGCGCGGGGGACCCTGCCTCCCCCTTAATTGGACCTAATTTGAATTAATTAATAAGTCTTAATTGCCATTGTAGGTAAGAAACTCCCATGTCTATTTTAAAAATATATTTTGTCTGTTTTAAATATTAAATTCTGCTTTCTTAAACCTAGTTGGTGGTGACGAAAAACAGTGAGGAAACCTGCACAATCAAATGGCTATGTTACCATTATCCAATTGGTCGATTTTTCTAAAATTATTATTTGCAAACATTTTCTCCTTTTTGTTTTTGATAATGCTATGTGCAAATATATCACTATTATCGGATATAGGTGCCTTTTTAAAATTCTGAATTCTACTTATTTTAAGACAAGAACAAAGTAATATTATATTCTGCGTACATCAACAAGGTCACGAAATTGCATTACGCGTCCAATTATAAACAATTAGGTAGCAGTGTCACCATGCAGGCAAACCAAGTTTCCAATTAAGTTAATAAACATCGTTGCCCAACCGATACTGAGCTGAAACGCAACTTATCCGTGGGCGATAGGCTGACGAAACCTTCTTGTAGCCAGCAAGAAAATTGCTGACGAAAGAAGACAAAATATAAATTAAGGATCCAGTTTTTACATGTTGTAACTCACTTGTCGTTTCGAAATTGTCTTAATATGGCACATTAAAAGGCTGTGTTTTAAAAGCACTAAATGTGTCAAGATTTGCAGTCGCGAAACAATAAATTACATATTGCAATTTCTGTCTCTCTGTCGCACGTATAGGTACAGTGACATAATAACACACCACTTCTGTCTTATGAAATTTCTTAAGTCGATATATAATTTTTAGCTGCACAAGTCATAAAATAATAAAATCGTATAAAAAAGTCTTGTATTAAAACTGTCTTTAAACAATATTAAATACTCTAAAATGTAAAATATATTACAAATTATGTGTGTAAATAATGTGTTATTTTGTTATGTTTGGAGTCTGTGTTATGCCGGCCTATATTTATACATTTTTAAAATATACTATAGATTACACAAGAGTTTTAAACACTACCTCAAATATATTTACTGCATTAGCAAGAAATTACTTTTTACCCGAAAAGGAATATTAAAATATTTTTCGGTGTTAATTAAACGTATAAATTTATATTATTTAAATTAACACATACTTTAATTTGAATAATAGATAACTGTAAAAAAATATAAATTTATCGTCTAATAACAGTTAATTTATTCATATACTATCTTTAGTACAGTTAATTAATGCTTGAATAAAATAACCAAAATAAGTTCTTTTACCAGTTTTTCGAACAATTCTAAGGACATGAATGATATTTAAAATAAGGACTCGAAGTCGAGGAGCCAACAGTGTGGCAGCACATTACAATTAAACATCACTGTTTTCGAGTTAAATATCTGTCAATGGAATAGGCTGCATTTACTACTTACCGTCAGATTGGCTGCGTGTGCGTGCCTATGTGTCAACTGATGTGATATTTAAATTAAAAAATATTCGGCATGCGACGTCCATTGCGATATCCACTTCTAAACTAAGCCTTATAATCATGTTAGACGAAATTTTCAAGGGGACATCATAATTAATATTAGCGTTAAATTAATTAATTATAGGCGATATTTTTTAGAGAATAGATCAACACTAAATCTGTAGGCCAAACTTAACCCAAAGAATTAAATAGCCAAAATAATATAGAAGTAATCCACCCATCGGTCAATTCATCCGTTTATAAATAGAAAAAACAAGGCAACTCATTGCGTTACACTAACACATTTGCTAACGTTGAGAGTTTTTGCCGGTCATACCAGCATTAGGATACATCATCAAATTCGCATTAAAGCCATACAAGCCGGTTCTCTATGTTTCGTAACGCAACCAATATGTTTGCAATATAATAAGTTTTTTAACTGCCTGTATGATTTACTGTCTGTGTGACGCTTGTGGAAATTGGATAAAAAGTTTAACGCTGATTTCTAGTGTTAGAGCTGTTCGAATGCTTCGCTTCGATTAGTTCCGACATCTATGTCTCTCAGATTTCTTCTTTGTATAAACATAATGGCTTAACAATTTCACAAAATTTTCACTTGACAAATAATTTGGTGTAATGTTTTAGAAATCTGATGTTACATGAAAGGTTGCTTGTTCGTTCCCCGGTAGATATATTTTTACCCTGTGGAAATGTCTTATTTGATCTATGAGTAAGGTTGATGATATCTTCTGGACCTGAATTAAAACTAGCACCACACCACATCAACCGATTTTCCTATCAGTCTGCCGACGAGAGGAGGAGAATAGAAAATCTTTAAAAATGAATAGAAGAAGACATATTATTAATAGAGAACTGACAACCACAACATCTGCCGGCAAAATATATTTCCCTCTAAAGATCCCCAGCACATTTAATAAAAACGTTAGGATGGAAAACATATTTCCACGTTTCGTATATTGTGAGCGGCACGGGCACGGTACCAGGGCGAATCACCAGCCAATATTAGATACCGACGGATTCCATTACGATATTAGTTTTTATATAATATCTACGACGACCATTTTGCTCCACAGACGTGTGACAAGCCAATAAATAGAAATACAAAAATAAAAAAAATATATGCCGTTTCTGCTGGCACTCGGGGCCTTGCTCATCTATTGGAAAGCGTCCACTGCATTTCTTTTAGGGACATTTCACAAAATTTGGGAAATTGCTATAAATAATAAAGTCAAATGTCAAATATTCCAGACTCCATTTTAAGATCTGAATTAAAGAGTAATTTATTACATTTTATCAATAAAATACGTATTTGTATACTATTAGTAAGTTACTGTATTTTGTGTCAAAGATAAAATTAAAAATATGTATTTAAATTAAATCGGGATTCACCAATTACTATAAAATCATTTTTATTTATTAGATCACCAACAAGAAAACCATGTATTGATGCATGGTAAAAAATTAACATTTTGCGAGATTTATTCTAAACGTAATCAGAACTTATAGGTGATAACGGTATACAAAGCTTGACAACGTTGGAGTAGTTTATTTTATTTAAAGCCTTTCCGTAGGCCATACATGCCATGTTTCGTTTTCCCTTTAATTAAATTTCCCGGCACTAAACGTTATTCATTATGCTAAACGGAACACACACCGCGATATCTTAGCAATGCAAAATATACTCTTTACCGTTGCCTCTTCGTTTCTCACACTAGACACCGTAAATTATAAATAGATAGTAAAAGAAGTAAAAGATTTTTAATGTACTAAAAATGTGTTAGGCAACTAAGCGGTTAAAATCAAAATCTTCATATTGGAATTTTAAAAGAAAATTATCTTTAGATCTACCAATTTGATAGGCTAGCACCGTCAAACATTTTTGCAATAGAATAAATTTTCTTTTGAATGGTAAGATATTTTGTCTGCCTTTGGCTATAAGATATTATTGGCACCGATTGTACTTATTAAAATTTTCTTAATAAATACTTTATTGAATATTTATTTATGAATTTTTTTATTTAACTTCTTTTAGCAAGCTTCAGGTAAATGACCATATTTTACAGAATTTAGAATTCCTCTACCGTTAGCTGACCGTTGTTACCGATGTCTTATAAGTTTGTTAAAATGTATCTGCCAGACATGAATGCCGCTATTTTCCTTTATATTTAAAAGAGACAAAAGATGCTGCTCCTTGGTTGTCTGACAGTTAAATTATCACAAATCATCTTGAGTTTCATACCGAATGTGGTCGGGCAACCATTTTTTTTAAGAACTCGAAAATTTCGTCGTCAACTCCACAAAGATTTTACGTTGTAAAATTTGGAAAAAGCTACGTTTAAGACAGAAACCTTCTAAAACCGTATATCATATCTTACAATTTCGCATACAAACGACTCTAAATGAAGTGCAACAATCGTCTATTACCATAAAGAAAACATTTCAAACGCATCATCAAAGTAAAAATAACTCGCCGCGGCACTAAACTGTTATATATATACATAAGGAAAACGCGCCATATACTTGTTCTTTATATATAATTATGTATAGTAATGTAGCGCCGCCCGCCCCTCGCCGTAGAGAAGACATCAACGCGCTAGCTCGACCCACTCACACGCATTATAAAACACGAAATTAATCATAAATTACTATGTTGTATAATAATATGAATACTTATATATCTTTGTATAGTCACTAGCGTACCGCATGCTGCTTTGGCAGCGCGGATTATAACACTATTATTATATTATTTATTTATTAGCAGACTAGTCTGTAGGAACTTGTTTATTTTTTCGAGATATTATAGCCGATATCACTCTGTAACTCCCAAACTTGTTATAGGTACTAAAAATTACATCGCTCCGGAGTAACGAGAAAAAATTACAAAAAAAAACTTCTTTTACTGTGAACATTATCCCGGGATATTTCGTTGGTTAGGTGGTTAAGTTTGTGCATACACACTTAAACGTTCTCTTTCTTTCGTATCAAGAGTTTTAAAACGATCGACGTTGGGTGCGCAAGAGTCGCCGAGTTCGCGTCGGTCAAGGTAGATTTGAGGAAGATCTTTTCCAAGCAGTAGGACAGTTTAGTTAAGAAAATATAGCAGGTTCTTTAAGTGAAGTATAGGCCTATCACACTTGAAGATTTCTTATCTTTCTCGCTTGCCAAGTTGTCAAACTATTGAGTGTGCAAGCTTCTGCGAGTTCGTGCCAAGTTCGTTCAAGGTAAATTTGAGGAAGATCTTTTCGCAGCAATGGGAAAGTTTAGATTTAAAAAAATGAGTACTTTAAGTAAAGTATAGCCTACACACTTAAAATATTTATCTTTGTTCAATAACAAGAGTAATCAACCGATCGAGTGTTCAGAAAGTTTGTAGAGTTATGTCCAGCAGTGGACTGCGAAAGGCTGTAGATGAGTTGTCAACCGATGTTATGTGCAAGCGCAGACGCTAGGCGTCGGGTGCGTAAGAGTCGGCGAGTTGGCGCCGGTCAAGGTAGATTTGAGTAGTAGGCAATTTAAGGCTACGTAGGCAAACTGTTAGCGCAGTCTAACAGTTTGACAGTCTGCGGCTTATCGATTTAGTACGCCTTTTCATATATAACAAATTAAGTGTCCACAGTTTGCTAGATTTGCGCTCACTGTACGCAGTTTTCAGCGCTACGCCCGCCGACTATCTCAGTGAGCGGTTACTCCCAGCCCGGTTGCGACGTTTGAAATTTAAACTTCAGTTCGTCACTTTGCGGCTCACTCAGTCTGCCGCTAACAGTTTGCCTACTGGGGACGCAGCCTTAGTAAAGCATTTCTAGATTTCTATTATTCTTGCATACCATGAGTAATCAAAGTGGAAGAGGTCTATGTCCAGAAGTGGATAGTCTGATGATAAGTTGTCAAACGATCTTATGCGCGAGCGCAGACGCTCGGCGTCGAGTTCGCGCCGGTCAAGGCCTGCGGTGGGCGGCCGCTTAGACAACGAACCCGGATGCAGCGCGTAGGTATCTGACCGAACCGTACAACCACTGCTCACATTCACTAAGTAATAAGACGTGGGAAAATTGTTTGAAAGATTTCAATGGGCGGGACCGTTTTTTTTTGTAAAATTGTCTTTTCTTAGATACTGTTAAGTATTGTTTTTAATTTAATGGGTTTTGGGCGGGAAACTAAGAAAGACGCGTACTAAAATGAGGCGGGAAATATTTCTAACTAGACTAAGAGTTAGAGGCTTTTCCCGCCTCAATTTAGATGTACAAACATCTTTACCATCAGCATTTTTATTTTAATTCAGCAAGTCTCTGCTGAATTTAATTTACTTAAAGTTAAAAAGTTTATTTACACTAAAGATTTTTTACCGAGATCGATTTTTATTAGCATTTTAAGCTGAGACTTCAATTAGAATAAGTTTATCATTTTTTATACCTAATCTCAAAGTAAGAGTCTAAAAACTGCACTAAACGTTCTCCCACGCTAAAGAAGTTGCGACAAAAAAAAACCGGTTTCAAAACAAATGACCAAAACCTTACCTGTTAGCAGATGTTTAAGATGTCTGGAGTTGGTTGGTATCGCAGGCACTCCACGAGCGCTCCAATTAAGGCACACACAGTCACTGGTGCGGGGTGCGCGCGCGCTCGGGCGGCGGCGGCGCGCGACTGCCGCCTCCGCCCCGCCCGGCCGCCGGTGACGTGCTCACCCCCCCGCGGCGAGCGTTCGGCGCAAGAGCGAACGTTCGGCGCCAGAGCGAACGTTAGCCCGCTGTTCGCTACTTATTTCAGTTCGCCAACAGCTTATTTTATTTATTATATAAATATATAATGAAGAAAAAAAATTTATCTTCATTACGGAAACATACAGCTTTCTTGCAACACTTATAAACTTTTGTTTTCTCTGTTAGACAGAGCAAGAGATGTAGAGACGGAGAAAATTAAATTATGTAGAAATTTCAAGATATTCATTTAATTGCCATGCGCGAATGGATACGAAGACACTTATAAACTAGATACCGCCTTTAGAAGACAGCGAAACTTCGCCATCTTCTCGTGAAAAATATCAATATGACTATGGGCTGTATTATACCTGTTGCAACGTACGCATTAATGTTAGTAAACGTAAATTAAACCCATTTCTTTGCTATTTTGGCAAACACTCGACCACCATTGCAAAATGCATACAATGTCATGCATTAAAAACGGATGAATTCTATCCATTACTCGTCGCTGTCGTCATGGAAACTCAGTATGAGATGAGACCGCGAAATGCTCGCCCGGTGTGTAGGGTAGGGAGCATTCGCTCTGTCTTTACTGACACAGCCTGACTCATAAATAAATAAGAAAATTTTAAAATCATTTATAAAAATATGGTTAATCAACGAAATAAATATAATAAAAATAGTATTTATTTAATTTTTAGGTAGACGAAGAGTTTCTACTTTATTTTTATTTAACTCTACCTAACCTGTTACTTTTAAGTTTTATTATAAGGAATATACCTACACAATCTTACACAATAGGGCAACCAATCAAATTATAACAAACATTAACAGAAAAATAACTGAGTATGGGCAGTGATAATTTACCATCAGATGTCACAATTGCTCCGCTTGCTCGTCTGCCTCCATCTGTCATAAAACATAATAATAATAATGTTCTACACGTTCGCAGCGAACATTCGGTGTGACATAAGCCTATGCACTCGACAACACTACTTAACTACAATTTCCAAAATCGGGTTGAGTGAATAAAGAGAAAGAAAAAGTCTTGCGTTTATTAAAGAATGAAATACTACTTAAAAAATAAAAAAAGGTTATAGTATAACGTATTTTATGTAAAAGTTATTTAATGTAATATAAAACTAAATACGGTATTAAAAACCGGCCAAGTGCGAGTCGGACTCGCCCATGAAGGGTTCCGTAGCAGCAAGTATCATCATAATATAAAAGTTCTTGTAGTTCTTTGTAAGTTAGATCGATGTTTTTATATTTGAGTTGATTGAATGAGAGGAAAATTGCGGTTTACGATTTATGACGTATAAAAAAAAACTAATTACTTGATCTCGTTCAAACCAATTTTCAATGGAAGTTTGCATGGTAATGTACATTATATATATTTTTTAGTTTTATCGTTCTCTTATTTTAGAAGTTACAGGGGGGGTGACCAACATTTTATCACTTTGGAAGTGTCTCTCGCGCAAACTATTCCGTTTAGAAAAAAATGATTTATGAAACCTTATTATCATTTTTAAAGACCTATCCATAGATACCCCACACGTAAGGGTTTGATGAAAAAAAATTTTTTGAGTTTCAGTTCTAAGTATGGGGAGCCCCCAAAATTTATAAACTAATTACTTGGTCTCGTTCAAACCAATTTTCAATGAAAGTGTGCATAATAATGTACATCATATATTTTTTTTAGATTTATCGTTCTCTTATTTTAGAAGATAGAGGGGGGGGACCAACATTTTACCACTTTGGAAGTGTCTCTCGCGCAAACTATTCAGTTTAGAAAAAAATGATATAAGAAACCTTATTATCATTTTTAAAGACCTATCCATAGATACCCCACACGAAAGGGTTTGATGAAAAAAAAAATTTTGCGTTTCAGTTCTAAGTATGGGGAGCCCCCTAAATTTATTATTATTTTTCTATTTTTGTATGAAAATCTTAATGTGGTTCACAGAATACACCTATTTACCAATTTTCAACAGTATAGCTCTTATAGTTTCGGTAAAAAGTGGCTGTGACATACGGACGGACAGACAGACAGACAGACAGACATGACGAATCCATAAGGGCTCCGTTTTTTGCCATTTGGCTACGGAACCCTAATAAAGTGAAAGCCTATTTGGAAAGTATAACATAAATTACATTTTTGTTTATATACTTGAAAAAGAAGGATACAGTATGTTGGCACTTTTAACGAAGCTTTTTGATTACTAATGAAGTGTTCCTTAAAGAAATAAGATGTGGTGGCTAGCCATTATCTGTATTCCGGATGCCGGATAAAGTAAAAAAAGTCCTTTTAATGCCCATCGAAAACTAATGGAGCACTGTGGTTTTCAAAAAATATTATCTTGAGCTTCAAGACGCGAGTTTTAAGATAACTTCACACAAAGACATAAATTCATCGATTTATTGTCGACTCAATATCAATTACTCAGAGAACTATGTATGTACTCGTAGTAGATAATAGTACCTACTTCTAATAGATAGATACCTAGCACTTTTGCCATTCCTCATTGAAATATACTGTAATAGCTATTTGCTATTACGCAGGCATCGACATTTCTGCCAAATGCAGCTGTCAAAATCAATTTAAAATCTTCTCATTTAACATTTCCTTGTCAATTCTCATAGTTTTTCCATCAGCAACCCAACCATTCAAGGCAAATACCGTATTTATGAGCTTCCAATCGAGTTTTTATGTTCATAGTATTAATTCCAACAGTTCTCCTGATTACATCATCCCCAATCTCCGATTAAATCAGCTGCTTCTTCGGTTGCTTCGAATAGTCCGAGATAGCCGTCACCGAACGCTGGTGTTTTTGCACGACACAAACATGGCCGAAATTTCGCAATGGCGTCTCGATCACAATAAAAAAGTGATGTCCAGTGAAGCAGACTATGATCATCAATGTTGTAATAAACACTTTTAAGTCTAATGCTTAAAATAGAAATCATCATCATGTATTAAAGAGCTTTGCTTTTGTCTGTCGAGAAATTTCCATTTTTCTCTACAAGCACCTTAAGGTCCTGTTAAATAGCAATATTTTAATATGCATCATGAAGGTTAGCGTTTGAGCACAATAAATATAGGCTAGCAAGACTTCGGCCGTGAGTGGAATTCGGGACTAAAGGATCCACTTCCCAAAACGCTCCCAGTTTTTTCATCACACCCAAAGAGGGAAAAAAGTTATTATTAAGAAACTTGGTTAAGCTCCTCTGCCATAGGAAAGGTCCTCTGGACATTGACTCGGTTTCCACGCTCGATGACTGAGCTTTTATGTACGTTGCTCTGAAGTTCATACGTTGAGATTACACTAAATATAGCCTGTAAGACTCGGATTACAAAAAGCTCTAACATAAGATATCGCAGATACGAAAAATGATACTAAATTTTTATGTACCTCAGTACCAACCGCATACAGCTTTGACGAGAGACATAGAGACATATGACGGCGCCAATGTATCGACGTAGTTGTTCATGGTGGACATTCCTTGCTGCCCCACCTTCGATTGTAGCAATGGCGTCGCGTCGCGGCAACCGGTTTGGGATGGCCGCCGATCGCCGGAGGCGGCTAGCGCAGATTCGCTCGCCGACCAAGAGCTGCAGCCAAGAAATTTATGTTCGATAATTTTTTCACTGAAGCCTCAGATATTTGGAACGTCTGCAAAAGTCCTCGTTGTATGGTATTTTCTTTTGCGGTAATGACTAATTGAGCAAGGTATAAATCCCTGGTCATGATTATGTTCATGATTTCTACCACACGTTAGTTTTCTGATCTCTTCTTGTACTTAACAAGCCCTAGATTGAGCCAGTGCGTATCGAGGTTTTTAGATTTGAATAATCAATTCATGGATTGCCGTGCAATGGGACAGAAATAGGCATTACATTTATTTTACATTTATAGGTCTTCTTTCGACTGAATTCCTTCAAGCTTACTGTCCTGTGCTCATCATAACATTTTTGGGTTCGCATTCAATGGTTTCTTTTCTCATTTATCTTAGACACCCCGTTGAGAAATCCGATATTTTCACTCGAATCATCTTTCTTCCCCTGCTCATTTCAACATTCAATGTGTTGTTTCTTGCCGGTTCTTCTCAGTGGATAGAAACATTTCGATGCCAATGGTAGAGTGACACTTATGTTTGACGATTCATAAGTGTATTTTTAAAGAACCTTTATATTTTTGATTTAAAATCTAATTTTTTTAAAGTCTCCCGGAGATCACTCTATTTACCATTATATTACACGAGTACGCTAACCAACATATAAGTTAGTATACAACCGCTAAGCGTGTAATCAGGGTATGAGAGCGTGACTAATTCTTACGAGTGTCATCTTTCATCGGACATGTTCTGTAATATTTGCACGAGTATTTCCATCATTGAGGATGATTCAAACTATTCAAACATGTTATTCGCGAGACCCGCCGAGAGGTCAACGGCTCGATCCGACGATTAGTGAAATACATAACGGACTTGCATATATGTACGCATGTTCGTTGCCAGTTCTGGTTTCTGCTAGTAGGGTTTATGATAATTTTGACGACCAATTTGGAACATCTATTTCGCATTTGTTACATCTATTTTGGAATCGATTCACGCAGTATGCAAATACTGTCTGATAGCTAATGCCGGAAAAAAATACATTTAAATCAAGTCTTCAAGCATGCGATATGTTAAATAGTTGGTATATTATTTCAAAATTCTTTCCATATTTTTATATCAGCTTAGGCAGTAAAACACAACGCAACAACACCTTTACCTAAAATAATATTTAAAAACCATCAAAGATATGCTCAGTAGAAACGACAGTTCAATTTATATTTCCTTTAATAGTTTAATGTTATTTGATTTCATACAGGAGCTTGAATAAAGTAATTTTATTTTTGAATGAGTCTCTATAGGCACCAGTCATGTCTAGTTAAAAACCTATGTAAATCTATAAAAACTTATAAATACAAATCCAGTATTTTTAATAGATTGACAAATACTATTCTACTATCGTGTACGTTCTTTGTATTCAAGATAGTGTTCAGTAGCGGTTTTTTATAGATAAAGCAAATACGCATATAAGCTTGTTTAAATATTAAATGAATATACAAAAGGAAAATATTAAATTAATGAATTCTCCAATAGAGTTAACATGCATTTCGGTAAATAAGGTCCCACTACAAAGCAATAAAGCTTATTAAAATCAAGCCATATTTACAATAATGAGTACTGGCTATATCTCTACGCTTGCACTCTCACTTACTAAACCACAATGGCAAATTATAGCAAAGCTACTACTTATACATTGGTCTTCTGCTTAAGACGAACAAAAATCAGTACGTAAACATCCAGATAATATCCATCCAAAATTGTAATGTTATCTGAGTGTCATAATCCAAGGCTTCTTTTTTTTAATAGCACGCAGCCCACCTGATCGTGGGTAAGCAGCCACTGCGGCCTATTCGATTGGGAACAACGAAATATGGAGCCAGTCAGTAAAATAAACTACGTTTGCGTGTCACAATTTCAACTCATACTTTACATCCACACGATAATTGCGCCATTTAAAACGGTCCCTAACAAATAGGAAAAAATACGTTACAATTCTCATAACAGCTTCATCTGATTATTCTTCACACGTAGTAGGCAGACGGCGGAAAACTCGACGGAATTCTAAAGCGAATCCCCTGTTCATTTCGAACAGACAGGGCACTGAGTAATACGTCCCTTGGCGTGTTCTTGGCGCTGAATACGACTTAACTTGGAAAAATGATTCTCCTCCAAATACGGGGGTAAAGTTTCTGTATAACTTCCTGAACGTCGCGTGAAACTCGTATTAAATGGGTAACTTTCGATTGAATTTTTGTGTCGAATGCTTTGGGGTTCGTACGATATTAAGAAAGTACAAACTTGTATTATGTACCATTTTCACTTATTTTTATTGATAATCTTTAAGTTTCTGATAGAACCACAGTTACTAGCTACTTGCTCTAGGATCCAATTAATATAAATGCATTTTTTCATCCAACAGTTTTATGCTTTTGAACCATGATATAAATTATATGTAGTATTAAGTTATGACCGTGCTATCGAATTAAGTTTTAACTTGTAATGGTAGTAATAAGGTTGTTATTGAAATAAATAAATG
This sequence comes from Mecyna flavalis, assembly GCA_949319885.1. NCBI lineage: Eukaryota > Metazoa > Arthropoda > Insecta > Lepidoptera > Crambidae > Mecyna > Mecyna flavalis. Next base: position 19,926,064 of record OX439426.1, read on the forward strand.
ATCCAGGATTTGGCAAATCCAGATTTTACTTTCGAGCGATGCCCTTAATAGACAAATCTGACCAGGGCTACATAGCCCCTGACTAAGCAGGTTTACTTGCGATGTTTTCTTTCGCCGCCTAATTAATGATAAATGCGCACATAGAGAAGCATCCTTCCGCATGTGAAGTGACATTTAAAACCTCTCAATTAATCCTACTAATACATTTATAAATGCGAAAGTCTGGGATGTTTGGATGTTTGTTACTCAATCTCGCCTAAACGGCTGAACGGATTTAGGCTATAAAATTACTACTATAAAATTAGTTAATTATAAATTGCAATTTCAAAATAAAAGTGACCCATAGGCTAATAGATAATGTATAAAGGGACTGGAAAATTAATTTTCTTTAGTGAAATCCCAAGTCACCCCTCATTCCATTACATAAAATCGGTCTTCTAATAAAAACTGTAACTTAATTTTCCATCAGTGATTCAGCTGTCAGATAAAACTACTCAAGTTAAGGCTACATAGAGAGGGCAGGTAATTCTATCAATTCGGAGTACAGTTAATGTACCTGACATATAATGTGACGTGTGACGGTACAGAATGTAGGTAGCCCCGCCCACGCTTGCGATATTTGTACCGGTTCACTTTATTTGGTACTGGTAGGCGAATTATGCTCGAACTAGCCTTATCTGTCATTTAGCACTGTTGTATGAGTTATTATTTAGTGACTAGATGACGTAATAGGTACATTGACATGGCGGCTGTACTAGAAGTAGGTTTTCTGTTCAGAAAATATTCAGTCACACTCGGGAGTTAAGTTGTCGATGTTAAAAACCTCTGTACTTATGGTATGCTTAGCTATGAATATGGTAGGTCCATTGAAGTGACTACCATCTGATCTCCATAACCTTTAATAAGAGAATCAGATCAATTTAATCATGGTTACACACCCATTCCAAAACATTTAAATAGTCATAGTATTTGATGTATTTTGAAGCATTAATTACCTAAAATAGTTGTAAACCATTTTGTCGGGTAAATTATAAGTTAAAATAAGGTGGTATATAACTGTACTTAACATTATGTGTAAATAAATTCTATTCTATTCTATTCTACTTTGCAGGTTTCCTCACGATGTTTTCTGTCACCGCCGTGCTAGTGGTAAATGGCACATAGAAAAATCCATAAGAGTGCGCCGAGGTAGATTCGAACTTAAGACCAAGGGCCTAGACAAAGTAACATTTAGACAGCGATAGCGAAATTCGCTAACTTCAAATTGAATGGATTTGACAGGTGCCTTAGAAAAGTCACGTGGTCAATCGACATTGAGAGTACGGGTTTTGACATTCGTTATCGCAAATTAAGCGATAACAAACGTCATAATTGCCTTCTAGGGTCTAGGGCCTTTATTTATGTGAAGTGACGTTTAATACCACTATAGCCTAGCAAGGGCTACCATGGTAACGAAAACAATATGATTCTAAACACAGTCGTGACCAACGTGCCTCCACCGTTGTGATCGCTCGAGTGATTGGACATTGTGCCCTATTTGAGACTTCTGACAGTTGCTTATGGTCACTTTATCATTCAGTATGATTAAAATATATTTGAAGTTTGTATGTTAAACCACTCGATCAATGCTGGACAAAGCGTGACTAGAATAAAGACCAGCCAGTTTTATCGAAATATTTACCTGATCTTACCAAAAGTTATTTAAAATATCAACAGCTTGTTTGGAAGGAAATTCGAGAACATAAAGGGACCAGAATTACTTGTGAATATGCCGTAATATACGAGTATACCATAGTCTTGAAATAAGCGTTTGTAAACATGTAATGAAACTAATTTGCCATGACTTGAACACAAATCAATGAAAATGATAAATAATAATCCTTAACAGAACATTAGTACTCACGTGGCATTGAGGGGTTATTATATAACAGCAAACGGTTTTACTTACAAAGTAAATATTAAGATGCACCTAAATGTATTTCAAAGGCGTATTTTTTAAAACGTGGAGTAAATACTTTCGCTTACTTGCTAAAGTAAAGGTAACTATTACAAAATTATATCCATCAATAGTTATGCACATCCAAATACTGAAGAAACGCTAAAGTTCATTACATGAATGCTTGTTTTCAGACTCAATCCCACGACCTCTAGCTCTACTCAAACGTGGTAAACAATGATCTGAAAAATCAAAGAACTGAAGTGACGAAGGTCTTTATTGAACGACTTCGATTCCAAATCGTTCTCAAAACCGATAATGTCTAAATAAAAACGCAGACAAAGTGTAAAAAGTTGAAGGTATGTCAATTATTCGAGACAACAGCTAGCAGTGAAATCCTGGGGCTGCGCGGTTGTAATGGCAGACGGCGAGTCGTGACCGCGCGTCGTGCGTCTAGCGGCAACACCCCAGTCAATACACAAACAGTACGATAATATACGTTTGACTTATATTAATATAATTATCTGTTAAATACACAACAACTTGTCATAAAACAGGTTCGATACATAGATATGAAATGTAATGGCAACACTTAAGTATATTGGAAGATCTTCATATTATTTGTCTGTGTTATGTATGCTTGCAGCGATAATTCACTTTATGCAGGATCGGACCTTCGGAATCGTTTTTGAAGACCTACTTACCTTGTCGGAGGGGCTTAGTATTTAGGTTTGCAGCATTAATTTGCTCCCTGGCAAAATAAGAGCAAGTGGGCGAACTATCAGTACAGACCGTCTGCCTGCGTCACAGGGAGGGCAAATAGTGCTCATAGCGCCCTTCTAAATAGCAGTGATGCTATTTAGAAGGGCGCTATGAGCGCTCTTCAGATGGGAGCCGTGAAAACGTGTACCTACAATGTATAAAAGCATTATGTATATTACATTCATATATTTTTTGTTTTTATTGAATTTTTTGAGCATTAAAAATCAGCTTTTAAGCGTACACTTTTGACGTCAACCCTTTTTGTCTTTCAAAAGCTTCGCTATGAACGAACACGGCTTACTGTTATCTGAAGCACTGTGGCTCTCCCGCCTCCCGAGACACATGACTGGTGTGACCCATTCGAGGACACAGTCACGACCGAGCTCTTCCATCCTCTCTTATGTTAGTTTAACAATTGGAACGATTCAGTTAGAAGGTCATAAATCATAGATCGACGATTGTTTGAAACGTTATTTTTGCTAACCAATGCCTTTTTTATATGTAAAAAAACATCATTGAAACTATTTTGATACTTTCCTCTTTGCCAAGGTTGACTGGAAGAGATCGCTATTAGCGATGAGTCCGCCTATATTGTACAGCTATTATATGTTACATGTTTGTCCTAAAGTGTTTTGTGCAATAAAGAGTATCTATCTATCTATCATTTCACTCATAATGATGATTTGATCTGAATAATGGCCTGGGAGTCTTCGCCCAGACATTCAAACGATCATACTAATTACTACACATGTGAAAAACACTGACACTTGCCCTATACATAAGGAATCCTGGTTTCAAATGATTTACATTTAAATGTAAATCAGGAGCAATATACTATACTAATGAAGATTTGTGTTTCTGTGAATGATGTCCGGATGTTTATTATAATATGCATCAACTAGGGCTTACCTTTTTTATGTTAGCTAGAGGGATCGCTGATGCGTTGCCAGACTGTGGGAGTATATAGGGTGTGGGCCTCCGGCACTCTCACAAACCAGACGAATCACTCACTATTATTTCACGCTGGTGTTATAAAACCATCAACCTTTTTTGAGACCACATCGTCAAACTTCATCAAAAAGCATCAGTTAATGTCTGGCTAACTCTAGGTTCTTCTGGTCTTCAAACTTTACATATGTACACAGGTAAATGTGTATCTACATTTAAACAAAGATCCGGACTTAAATCCCACACTAAATGGGACCAAAAAGTAATTTAAAAAAAATACACCATTTCCATCTTACATTCAATAAGAAACAGCCTGCGGGTAGTTTGCCTTTGAGAAACAAAACACAATATTTTAAACAACTAAATATTTACCCACGAGTACTTTGACTGGGGACTTAATTATAATAACGGAACCGTAATGAAGGGACAAGATACAAATGTAAACAGCCTTAATTAAAAGTGGTAGATAAAAATATACTTTGTAGCGTCCCGTTTTCAATTAGAGTGGGGTTTAAAAGCCTATACCTACTAATTATACATGTACGCTATACTTTGATTAATCAATTTGATGTTACTATTCAATTATATTATTATTCAATCGCGGTTTTTGATAATGAAAAAGACGATTTTTCATTAGGTTTTTCTGTTAGGGAATACACTAAAGAAAGAAAGAAAGAACTACATTTATTGACCAGTGTCAACAACACTGCACCTTCACAACCATCATCATCATCATCAGCCACAAGACGTCCACTGCTGAACACAGGCTTCCCGTAACGACCTCCACAATGTCCGATCGGACGCAACCTGCAACCAGCGCATCCTAGCCATCCCCACCAGGTCGTCTGTCCATCTCGTAGGTGGCCGGTCTCTGCCTCGCTTGCCCGTACGTGGCCTCCATTCGAGAACTTTCCTGCCCCAACGGCCATCTGTTCTCCGTGCTATATGCCCAGCCCACTGTCACTTCAACTGGGCGAGCCGCTGTGATGTGTCGGCAACCTTCGTTCTTTTACAAATCTCCTCATTTCTGATTCGATCTCGTAGAATCACCGTAAATCGTACTGCACCTTTATACATTGTAAATATATGCATTGCCCGTTTTTAAAATACATATTATGAAAGGAGTGAAAAGGTAGATGTTAGGAACGGAGAATAAGGAGAAGGGAAGAGAAGAGTTCAAATTTCAATCACCAAAAAGGAGTGCAATAGCCAAGCCAATCGTATCACTCATACGTTGATCATAATGTGAAAATGTGGTACAGGTACCGGCAAACTTGTTGAACATAGGTCGACGAAGAGGGGAAAAGTTCGTGCATGTGCACTTGCGCGTGACCAATAGCGCGCGGGAATCTTCTGAACGCCCGCGCGCGCTAGTGGTCAGAGGTATGCTTCTGACCAATAGCGCGCAGGCGTGTCAAAGTTCGTGTTCTGCGCATAATATATTATTCCCCACCAAATAATGAAGAAGTTTGCCGGTACCTGTACGTCCCCCATCGAACCGGCACTTAGTCTGATATACAGGAACTATCTGCAGCCTAGCTTTACCACATTATTTACTTTTCCATTTATAAACACGCACTCTACACTTTCCTAGACAGGATCCCACCTTTGACCACAGATAACCTGCCTTGTCAACAGTGCTGCGGGTTACCGGCTACCTTCGTCAGTCGTCCTTTATCAAACATCATCCCGGGTCACCGGGATTCTGGCGACGTTTTCAGTCGACTGCTTGCTAATAAATGTTGATAGCTTAGGGTAGACCCTTTAGGTAGCCGCGTCATCGAGATGGTTATGTCGTCTACAGTTGGCTGCTTGCTAATAGGTGTTATCTTAGGACCTACTTCTGATATGGGCTTTGTCTATTGGTTTTGCGAGGCGATAATTACTACAGGAATACATAGTCCCGATGAAACTTAACGTAATGTAATAATTTATTGACTTGGTGACCAGAAAACAAAAGATTACGTGCTAAAAAAGGCCTGCATGAGAATGAAAGTTAAGATGCCGAGATCACCACCATTGTATTCATTAGTTAGTCTAAAATAGAGGTATTTGAAGTTTGCTTTCCCCATAGTTCGTAGTTATTTTTTTTCTGTTAATTATAATCAGATGAAACAACGAAATAATTCTAACATTAAAATAGACAGACGAAAAGCGTAAAAAGTGGAAACAATTTGATTACTTAATTACATAAACAGTTATTTAAATGAACCCTTAGTGCGTGTACGCATACATAGGAGCACTCCCCCAATCCCCGAGCGCTGTCTGTCTGTGCGTCACAAACTACTTTGTAACGAGGCACCCAATTTAAATGCCAACAAAAAAGTTCTTAAATCGCCTTGGATTTAGTTCGAAAACTCATTGTGTAGGCGGACTTCTTACAAACTCGTGTGGTCCAAGTGTAAGGAGTAATACTTGTGAATGTCTATCCATATGTGATGTGCCACAACACCGACTATTAAGCCGGCCCACCTCTAAGACTGAACGCGATATTTATTAAGTTCGTCTTGATACCGGTAATTGTTATGACATATGTGTCTAAAACTAAATAAATAAGTTTGTAGAATAGTCGACAACTTTATTTTATGCCATTTAAATTACTGGTGTTTAGATTACATTACTTTGTCTATAAGGGTATTTTAAATCCTCTTAGCATTATCAAATCAAAGAAAATGTTTGTTATGTCAAACTTAAACTTTTGAAGTGTCGCCGAAAACGGGCACATGCCACTGCTACAAACCTGTAGCTAAAATCTTGTTTGAGCGTGTGGCGACCATCGGCGTCAAGAAAACTACAGGGAATTTGACTCTAACTAAGAGGTTAAAACACACTAGTCGATAGTTCAAGTCTGGGTATGCACCAATAAATTTTTCGGATGGAAAACATCATGTAAACCCTTCCTTACACAGTTAGGGTTGTTAGACACAGGATTTCTGAGCCATATTTTCCTTCTTCCCGCGTACGCTTATGCCTTGTACTGCATCACGTGGGAGGTTGTAACGCTACATGTGAAACGACCAACGCATCTCTGCACCGGGGTCATTGGCCGCCGTCGGATTATACCGACCACCGAGAAGGTCACCGCAGTTCGGCAACGGCGTGCAACGTTGGCGTGTGAAATTTGCCGGCAAAAACTCTGTTTCCTTCTAACACAGTGTACTGTGTACACTGTGTTAGAACATATCAGAATATTACTGATTAGAAAAAACACGGTGGGTCAGGTAGCAATTCATCCTTTGCAACAATCGAGAAAAATGTCCATTATGAAGTGCTATAGGTACTGTGGTCTTCTTTTAGGTGGAGTTAAGCCCCCTCGCCTGGGGAAGAGGCGATAAAAGTTGTTTTATTTTTCGCGATCGTTGCAAATGATGAATTGCTACTGCCCCATCGTATTCTTTCAAATCGGTTACCTAACAGTTTAACTTTGCTGCCAACGTAGGCTTTTCTTCAAATTACGGGGATCGGTGACGCGCGAGTAATGTCTCTGGTGTAACAAGCGTCCATATAAGCGTTGATATAATCTAATAAGGCGGCTTGGAAAAACTGACTCCAATTAACTACTAATTTGCACGAATGAAGATAGCCTACGGCTATTGCTTTTACTGTGAATAAATGTCTGTTCAAGAGGAAATAAAGAATTCGCTTTTGACAAAAAGTCTTCATAACTTTTAATAACATTGTATTCATTCTAAAAATACAAAATAAACCGCTACTCTCATGGGAGGCTATTTAAAAACAAAGACAATTGCTACATAACAGTCTGAAAAAACTACAATCCTACACTATTTACTTCTATCAACAATGTGTCCATAATAATATAATTATATTCTTGGACAATTCGGGTATACCAAGACAGCTTTCTACAAGCGCCATCAAAATCCAAATAAATAAAGAGATTCAATGAAGCATCCCAAAATGAAATAGGCTGTGATAGCCGCATTAGCCGCTTCCTGTCAGGAAGGCCACGTGAAGAATTTTCTTATAAAAGGCAGGCAGGGAGTGTACCTATGTCTCACCTGGTGGTAAGATCGCTACCTTTCATGGACACTTGTAACTGGGATGTCAGATGCATTCTCTGCCTTTAAAAAAAATTATTAAACGGAAAACGGAGGGAGAAAGGATTATTTTTTGCCTTCGGTCCTTTTACTCATCAGCTTTACTCCCACGTACAAACCTACAGAACACAGATAAGTTAGTACTTTTGTATATTCTGTGACACAGATTCTGTAGACAACGGCATGTCCCTGCTAGACCCGCCAATTTAAACTGTCAGACAGGTACTGCTTAAATCATAGCTCTACAGATCGACAAACTTATCTGTTCCGGTGGCCAAAATTGGTACTACGTGAAATGCAATGCAAAAACGATATTTAATGACAGTTCTAAATCGACAGTAGCAAACGCCGCCACCGGAACAGATAAGTTTGTCGGTCTATACTAAACTTATTACTTAGTGTGAGTGTATAAAGAAGGTAGGTAGGTATATAGGTATATCAAAGGCATAGTCCGATAAGCTATTACAAACAAAAACCCTGTTTCCTTTTAAAACCTGTTGAAATGGAAATTTTCGAGGTTTGTTTGTAACTTGTTTGGGTCCAGTTTGGTATCAAAACAAACTGCGCTTAATGAAATACTTTGAGAGAAAGGTTTGTGATTACTTCTATTTTTGCCTCGCCGTTGCTTTGCGATTAGAGAGAGGTCGGTGTTTTGAACTAACAACTTTGTTACCGTTTAGGAAGTTTTTATGTAATGCTTTTTGGTTTATTGTCTTTGTAAAAGTCTGATGTATTTTAGGCTCAGGGTCGAGGACAACAGTTTCGTTTTTTTTTGTGAAAAAAAAAACGAACCATATTCAATCAAACTGCAACTTCTGCTATCATACGTAGACAGCACCGTGTCAAAGTCGTCATCGAATAAAAATCATATCATTTAAATTAATACAAAGTGGAATCTGTTGTTTGCAAAAACAACAGTATAAGGTATTTTAACGTTACAATAACACTTTTTTGTTACTTTTGTTGTAGTTTTCAAAAGTTACCTAAAACGGCCGTTATTGACACTTATGGCTGCTACATCGAATACAAAACATTTTGAGCCCTGTTTTAATAACGTAAATAATTTTTTCCTCTTTTGTACAAACGCTACATAGGAATTCTTAATCTTTGTATAAATATAAATAGGATATTATTTTTTTATTCAATAAGGACGCTACTTTGACGTCTCTAATCGCCTTAAAGCAAAGTCCTTCGCTTTAAATCTGTCCTGTCATATTGTTGTCCCGATGGGATATATGTAAGAGTGAAGAAGTTTACTTGTGCACTCATTAAAACCTTAGCTTAAGTAATCGTATGTAAATAGAAATTACAAATACCTTTTATTCATTGCGTCAAATAACTCAAAAATCACAAAATACTTCACGTACATACGTAAAACTCAATTAGCAAATCTTAAAAAATATATTTGCTTGCCTCTAAATAATATCAGTCCAACTCAGTGCGATAAATAAAACTTAGTTACCATTACGAAGATAATTGTTTCAGCGTAGGACAATGTATTTAATTAAATTCCGACCACAGCGTTACACGTTCCTTTGTGTTATAAAAATGTAATGTCTTCAATAACAACGAAGAGGACGGTCAGCACCAAAAGTACTTATAAATAGTTGGCAATTCTAAAATAAGTTTAGGGAGTAATGTTGCCGGTATACTAGGTTACCAGCCTTAAAATAATCGTATTACAAATTATTAGTTAAAATATTCGGGACTATTTTAATGCACCGACATACCACTCCCAAAAAAGTCGTCAGTGTGGGAAGGCCTCACACTGCCGAACATTGCTAGGCGATGGGAAGTCTATCTCCTTCCACGCCCCCATAAAATGAGTGTCGCTACTTGTGTTGGGTGCACTTGACAGTTACCGTAAAGGGCTACCCGACCACCAGTCTACGCTAAAGACGGATACAGTGGAGTTTACGTCAGGAACTTTCTCAATGGACAATGGAGATCGATATAATTATCCCAGCTGCTACCCCGAAAAAGGTTTTCTCCGCAATAAAAAAACCGTTTTCCATGACGTTATTGATTTACCATACCTAAAAGAATAAGTAGGTTTTGTTTTACTATTTAAGTGTTCGGAGGCCTTGAATGAGATTCATGCACGCGAAAAAGCTTTTTTCTTTTCCTGTCTTATAAAGGGCTATAGTCCATCCAACACAAGCTTGTCTGCTGACCGTAGCGGTATGACAGGGCTCGTTCTCGTTAGCCCCCCGCCGAGACGGCATGTCGTCGCCCCTTGTGCGATAGCCTGGGCTATGAGTGCCTGGCAGGCTCGGCCATGTGGGCGAAAACTAAGCGACCGATCTGATCGGCAGGATACGCGTATTTTCTATTTAGCTTAATAGATTAGATTCTATAGGAGATATAGTGTAATGGTGCCACTTATTCATAGTTATAGAACTGCAAATGTGACCTGGTTGATATAGTGAAATGGTTGAGAGGTCGACTAATTTACCAATGGTTGCAGGTTCGAACCAGGGATGTGACGGAGCTCCGGTTCCGGTTCCGATAAGTCGGAACTTCCGATTGGAATTACACTTCCGGTTCCGATTTCGTTTCCGAAACTTCTAAATCGGAAGTTTTAATCGGAAGTCGAAGCATAGCAAATAGAGAATGCGGCCTGCGGCGCGCGGCGGCCGTTACAAATAGGTTCATAGGTACCTGTCGCGCTGGGAGCCTAAGCTCCCGCCTTGTGCGTTATGTGGTTGATTAATTCTTCAATTGTTGTTAATTTATATAAACACTTATCGCCTTAATCTTTCGAGCCCCGGATCACCAGACACAATAGAAAATCTATTGTTACGCGGCACCCGAGTGCCGGTTCGGGATTGAGTGGTTAAATCAAAAATCTATCCTTTGCAACTACTTCTGCCTCCGCTTCCGATTCCGGTTCCGGTTCCGATAAATCAGATTTAAAAACTCCGGTTCCGATTTCGGTTCCGATAAACTCACCTCCGTTACATCCCTGGTTCGAACACGCACTGTTTAACTCGCGGCATGAAAGTTTAGCGCTGACCGTTAAGGCTGCGCATGTTAGTCGTATGGCGCAAGGTCTAAAATACCTTATTTTTGACTTCTGCGCATAATGGTCAGCGCTAAACTTTCGTGCCGCGAGTTATACGAACATTTGTGTGCCTGAACATTTCTATTTCTATCGGTCTGACTGTTTTATGTATAGTATACCTAATATGTATTTCCAAAAAAAGTATACAAGTAATGTTTATTTGTTTCCTGGCTATATCACAAGCTATGATTAGTTTGAGGCCAGATGGCAATGTGTGAACATTGTGTAAGGATATTTTATTTTAATTATTCTAAAGAATATAGCGAGTTGCAGAACGAAGCTTTAACCTTACTTTAAACTTACACACATTGTAGATTATTTTTAAGTAAAGTAAATCGGACCGCGGCGCAACTTTAAAGCTTCGTTTTGCATCTAAAATTTTGCAGATACGTGTTTGTTCTTGGGACCCGTCGACAGTAATCTACGAAAGATAAAGTCATACTTATAATAATTATTTACATTAATTCCGTAAATTAGGGATATAGTTTGGTAGTGTAGACATACAAAACTTTTTAAAACAGTTGTCGCATTTTATGTTCAGTTTTATAGCAAAACTACTGTTGTATGTCATTTATGAATGCGATGCGAGTTTAAAATTCGCGTAAAACAGGTCGTAAAGTGAGTTGGTCTCCTAAATGTTTGACGGGTCATAAATTTGTTTTTGGGTTAATTGAACCGTGAATTCTGCAGATACAACGAACTTCTTAAGAATAATATTTTGGATATAAAATGTGAATATAAACAAGAACTTAAAACTAGAACACTTGGCTATTGATACTTGTCCCTGCAAATAAACACTGGCATATTAAAACCTAGCCTTTCGCCCGCGGCTTCACTCGCGCGTAATTTCTTTTTTCAAATATCCCCCCTTTCCCCCACATTTTTAAAATCCCTCATGTACCCTTTGTTCACCAGGGATGGTGTAGCTTTTCAACAGTGAAAGAATTATTCAAATCGGTTCAGTAGTGTCGGAGCCTATTCAATACAAACAAACAAACAATCAAATCTTTCCTCTTTATAATATTAGACTAGACTTTGCAACGGAGAAACGGATTGACCTGATTTCTGGTTTAGGTGTAGTTTGTGTAATGAAGAGTGACATAGGCTCTTTTTCTCCCGGAAAAATATCCGCGAAGGCGAAGCCGCGGATAAGTGTATCACTTTCAAAAGATAAGTATACATATAAAGTATAATCACTTAAGAGATTGCCTTTGTCATTTGTTTTAGATGGATTATATTTTAATGAAGTTCTGTGACTCATCCATCAACGACAGCTTACAGGGTGATTTGTCGAGTTGACAAATTACAATGACCTGGTATCCTAAACCATGCCGCAAAATAATTACAAAGTTCACTCGAGATTAAAAGTGTTTCATCTTAAAAAGTAATCAGCCTATCGATTACCCACTGCAGGGCTAAAGCTGCCATGATTAAAGTCATGTAAACGTTACAAAAATGGATACAGATTATATCACCATGCTGATTGGTGATCATTATACATCGTTATCGCGCGGGCAGTTTGGGGGCGACGCATAGATGACCGAAGGGCTGTCACACGTATATAACGAGTATAAGAATATTTGCATGTTTTTTTATTCTTTAAATTAAAGCCTTTCATGTTATGTTTATTCCTTATGAGGATAAATACCTTAGGAGGATAAATAGAATATTATTTCTATTTTGATATTGTATTCAAAATTGGGACAAAGTAGTGTAGAAGCGTTGTTTAAGTTAGCAACACTTTCTCTTAGGGTTGATTCAGTCCAGTAAGTCAGAAATTGACATCATACAGCTATAAATTAGTAATTAGGATAAAAATAACATTTTCATAAAATTGGTTAAGTTATCGAAACCGAAAAAAATCGTAAGGTAACATTGTGTCAGTGGTCGATTTAGGATTACAAATAGATTCAATGCATAATATCGATTTAAAAATCGATATTTTTATTGGTCAAATATAATTTAAAAATCGATATTATGCATTGAATCTATTTGTAATCCTAAATCGACCACTGACACAACAATGTTACCTTACGATTTTTTTCGGTTTGGATATGTAACTGAACCAATTTTATGAAAATGTTATTTTTATCCTAATTACTCATTTATAGCTGTATGATGTCAATTTCTGACTTACTGGACTGAATCAACCCTCAGAGAAAGTGTTGCTAACTTAAACAACGCTTCTACACTACTTTGTCCCAATTTTGAATACAATATCAAAATAGAAATAATATTCTATTTATCCTCATAAGGTATTTATCCTCTTATGGAATATACATAACATGAAAGGCTTTTAATTTAAAGAATAAAAAAAACATGCAAATATTCTAATACTCGTTATATACGTGTGACAGCCCTTCGGTCATCTATGCGTCGCCCCCAAACTGCCCGCGCGATAACGATGTATAGTGATCATAAACTTCGGTCAGTGAACACATCACAAATGTATTCGGAACCGACTCTAATTCTGCCCAACCCGAAAAATGAACCCCAGTACCCTGAAATCATGGCCCGGTTCTTCGGGATATGATGGGAAAATCCGGCCTCTTCACACACCACCCTCCGATTTCTGGAAAAATGACTCTTCGTTTCTTAATTACTGGATAAAAAGAGTGAAAGAGATTTAAACACGAGTAAAATAGACCGCGAGCACATAAGAAAATTCCTCAAATCTCGTGTAGTTGCAATTGAGTTATTTACATTCTGATAGAAATAACTGAAATGCAATTCCAAAGAGACCCAAGAAACGGCTCAGGCCAAGAAAAGCACCACAAACCCCAAAAACCAACAAAAATACAATTTAATCACCATCTTCTCGAGTTCTCAATACCCGCAATTCTTTTAAGTAGGTATTGGGTATCTAAATTCCTAAGATAACGGGAGACAAAGGCGCGCAAATAAAATAAAATATCGATTTAAATGTACTTTCATGAGATAAGCGCAGGGATGCCATTCCTTACGCGGCGCCGTGGGCAGACTGGGCTGGGATTCCGCGGGTCGGCAATATGTGCACGCACCCTGATAATAAAACGGCTTACACGCACGAGTGTTTATTTTATAATGTATAGTAGAGATATGAAAACGTTAACATATTTTTCTTCTTTTTAAGAAGACGTTTGTTCTTAGGAAACTCTATTAACCCAATTGTAAGGTGACTTGCGCATCAATTTATTGTCACCTAGCTGTCCTTTTTTTTTGTGTAGAAGAATGCATTTATTCACCATAACTCGCCTGGGGTAGACGAGCCGTGTGTGGGGCTCACTAGAATACCCACTAACCCCCCCCCCCCCCCCCCCCCGCGCTCCTGCATCGCCATCGGCAGCGTCCCTGGGCCTTGCATCAGTCAACTACACAGTTTACTCTTCAAAGATAATTGATTCGTCCCGATGTAAAACAGTTAACGTGGCATAAAAGTAGAAAGCTTAAGTATTTTAACATACATAAAATATGGATGAGACTATATGATATTTATTACTTGGCACAGATACACTACGAGTGTTCACTGCTTGTTGTTTTGACTATGTTACAACAAAAGTCGCATTTTGCCCCGCTTATATTCGTTTGTCAGTCGTAAAATACATTATTCAAACTTTTTTGTGTTGTAAATTTATCTTTATAATTATTGTAGTCTAGGCAAGTATTTAGTATCGCAGTGAATATTAAATACGAGTTGGTAATCCACAGAGAAGCTGTATCCACTAGCGCGCCGTCTAGCAAAGCCCTTACAATTACCGAGAGAAATCGCGCGCCGCGAGATAACGCTCTCGAAGCTGCGCGCATTTGCATGCGCACACGCTGCTTCACAGAATACAGTGACAGCAGACGCGCCAGACACGGGTTAAAACTTTTATCCATATTTTTTTATACCACGAGGATAGAAAGAAAGAAAGAAAAAACATTTATTCAAAATCAGAATTGTAAAATCAGAAGAATTAAAAAATCGAAACCATCGAACCAATCGAACGAAAACCATGCCCTTTCCAATTAATCTCTGAATAACTTACTCACCGACAAAACATAGCACATCAGTTTCGAGGTGCTACTATAAAAAAGTATTATTTGGGGAAGTTAAAAACATACATAATAATAATTAATTATAATAATCAACAATTCTTAACAAAAAACAAAAATAACAAACGAACTCTGTGTACTGCGAAATGATGATGTGGTAAAATATGATTATTTTTGCCAATGCTTCGGTATCAGTGGTACTTTTTTAGTAGTTACTTCTAATGCATCCAAATATCAAAACTACATACAAAAGTCTACTACAAGTACTAAAAGGTGCAAAGTCAAACACACGGATATAAAACGTTTCTCGTTCCTTTGATATGGCTTAGTCTATGACATCACGTAGGTACCCTTAAACCATTAGGTGTAATGGTATTCATCGATGCCGTACCGAGTTTCTGGGGTGTTACACAAGCAACACTGGCTATGTCGATGCTGACTATAAACAGTGCAATTTATTTGGGAAACAAATAAAATCCTGGAACTATCCTAGAGAGAAAGGTTGGGAGGTTGGTTTCGTGTCTCGGCACTTTTATTAGGTGGTAGGTCTTTTTTTAGAGTCTAACTGGCTAGCTTCCATCTCCACAGGTAAAATCTGCCGTCATAACAGCTCTGTCTTTTTTCCGACAATGTGGGAGCCAGTAACTGTAGTATACTTGAAATTAAAGGCTCTAAGCTCTGAAAAGCCTACAGTGTGGTAGCACATTGAGCGACATTAGCTTCTTGGCAAGACCGCAGTGGACAATCACCATCAGGTGGGCTGCGTGCATGTCTGCCAACTGATCTAGTATTAAAAAAAAACTCAAACTCATTCACGAAATGAAGCGCAAAAGCCAAAGTAAGTTGTTTTTTTTTATACCACATCAGTGAGTAGACAGACACGCAGCCCACTTGATGGTAAGCGGCCACTACGGCCTATTTCATTGAGGGACGCTTCACCTGGAAGCGTCGGTCAATGAGCTGCCAAACTGTAGGCTCATCTGATCATCGAGCCTCTGATTTCAAGTGTACTAGCTCCCACATTAATTTTACCGAAACACAGCCAGAGCTGTTTTGGCGGCAGATTTCACCTATGGGGTGGTAGGCTGGCTAACTACCAGGTTGTTGGTAAGGCTTTTTCAGAAAAAAGCCTTACCAACAACCTGACCTAAGGTGGGAATCGAACCCTCGACCTCCGTGTTTTAATACCCAAATGTTGCTACCAAATGCACAAGATGGATAAAAACTTTAAGCTAGAACTAAAATATTACTTTGTGTCACAACTACACGTGGAAATGGCAATGTACTCTGTAAATAAGTAGGCGTATTGCGTACGGAACTTTTTGTCGGAACAAAACAACGGCCCGAGGCAGAGTTTTGGGCAGCATTTGATAAAGTGGCCGTACGAAGTTCAAGCAACGGGACATGTCGACCTTACAGCAAAGCAAAGAACGGTCGCAGTAGTGATGGGTTGTTACATCATCGATAAGTGTGTCTAACCTCTTCCTTTATTATTTTTATCATTTGAAATTAAATAGGCATTTGAGCTCATTTTTATCGATTTAGTTACAGATTAATTCGCGTTGAACCGAAAATTGTTCTGGGTCCTGCAGCTCGTTTTGGTGCAGTTGACTAAAATACGATCTTTTTTATGTTTATAAAAATAGCAAGTATTAGTCACACCGGTGCGTGCACTCTAATAAGACATTACGAAATGTGCAAAAACATTAATGCAATTTGCGGTTAATTTTAATCGACGAAACATGCGTTAAGTGATCGTATTTTATAATGGCCACCCTTTTGACGCTTTATAACCGCAAATTAAAAAACATAACAAATATATATAACCTGTAATGTAATTAGGATAAATCAATGAAATAAAGATCCACTTATGCACTTGTTAGGCTCCGACATTTGGCACAATTTAAATTGGTTAGATTTCTTTGGTCCATTTATGGGTGAACAATTTTAGTTTAATGGACTCAGTTATTTGAATTGGTCATTCATCATCAACCAGTCAGTCAGATTCCATTTATAGAAATGCAGTAGATTAATTTTAGACCGATATTGTTTGTTGTGGACCAAACCTTTTTGTGAGCATAAAATATTTTCTTAATAGGTTTTGGCAATCATCGCATTTGCGAATACCAACGAATCTTAATTTACATATCAATTAATTATTACATTAACTATGTATAAATGATTGATAGATTTTTTTTTGCAACTGGTAGAAATTCGACGATTCACGAAACACGAAGATTGCCGACAGACAAAAAATTTTGAAATTAAATAATGTGCTTATTGAAATATTTGTACATGTCAACGACGTCGTGACATCACTGGCCCCGCGTCGTCTGCCCCACAACAAAAGCGAAGCAAAGCAACCTTTTACAGCGATCTTGATTACAACATGCGCCTGCGCACGTCATTAGTTAAACTTAATTAGCGGCAACTCGAACCAACGCAAATGTACAATATGTACATATTGTACGTACTGGGGAATTACGAGTATTCTGCTTTACCCTTTAAACGAAGATGGTGGATTTTTCTGCAAAATAAGGAATAGATTAAATAAACATGGACCCGTACGAGAGGCTGGTATCTTTATTTTACTAATTGCATAAATAAAACAGTACAAAACGTGTACTTTAATGTTTTGTACTTGCCTGATAGTTACATACTTATTTTATTTACTTCTAGCGAACATGCGGCCATGTGAACTCAGGACGAGAGGCTTTCGTTCCCTTACAGACTAAACATCCTTGGTTTTCTATTAACATAAGAAGAGGGACGAACCAGTGCCCTTACATGCCCTTGAAATTAACGATACAATCGTTAATTTCAAGGGCATGTAAGGGTTTATAACAATAAATTAATGCGTTACATTTTATTATTGTACGAAAGAAACATAAATTTGTTGGCATCAAGTAATATTTTTTCTCTTAAAAATAACTAAGCTGCGAATTGTATAGTTTTTGTCTCAAATCGTGCGGAACTCTTAAAAGTAAAACACAATAATCAAAGTTCATACGTAAGTTCAGTGCGCGACGTTAACGTAAACCCTAAATACTCACGAATTAGTTCGTAACAATAAACGCAAAGCAAATAACCCGCGGTCACGCGCGGGGGCCTCACTGACCCCTTTCATAAGCTTTTTATGACTGCTGTGAACTTGTTGTTGTTGAATCATGATGTAAAAACGTAACGTTGAAATATATTTTAAAATAATTGCAAACGGCGTACTGTCATTTTTTACGTGGTTTTTTTGTTATCAGCAAATACAAACAACATTAATTTGAGATTTTTGACAATGTACTTTTTTATGGCAACAAATCCAAAAATAGTATAAGAAAATAATATTCATCTATTTTTATGTAAAAAAATTACTGTTCTACAAAAACGCAATGTACTGAGTTGATTTATCTCAAATGTTTTAAAAGTGCAATACAGTGTCACCTATAAATACATACTTTAGTAACTATTTAATAATCTGTGGTTAAGGTAAACACGAATTACTTTGAAACAATAACCATAAAGCAAATAAACCGCGATCACGTGCGAGGGTCTGGCTGACCCCTTTAATAAACTGTTTACAGCTGCTGTGAACTTGTTTGTTGACGCCATGACGTAGGTATCGTAACTCTCTGAACAAACTACTAGGATTTATGGATAATGCTGAGCGTCTCTTTGGTTTGCAGATCATTTGATATTTGACATAAAATGCAAGATAAGATGCATGCATGAATGGAGAAGTGGGTTATATCCTGACTCAGTAACCTACGGTCTAATAAATGTCATAGATAGAAACGGGAAAGAAAAAAGAAACGAATGTGCAGTTTCGGTTTAGGAAGTGCGTAGCTAATAAATACTTTTATCCAGGTCAAATGATATTAGGATAATACCTTTTGGAATAAAGTGAAAAATGACGTCAATTACACTTGTCCGTAACGTAGGAACGCATAATATTATCTGTGTGTGTGCGTGTGTGTAATTCATCGCTGTCGCGTAGCGCAACCCTAAACGGTCCTATCCTAATAGCATTTGAACCAGATAGTAAGAAGTATTGGCAGGGCAGCACATAAATGTAGATCAAATTCGATTAAAGAACATTTAATAAGGAAGCTTTGCTAAATGTGTTAGCACACTGTGGGCCCCTCTAAGCTTCGAAGCTTTCAAGTGTACTGGCTGCAGACCTGAGCTGTTAAAAGGGCACTTATGGTAGCTAACCAGTGGTAGCTAACTAGTGTAAGCTAGCTAGTGATAGCTAACTAGTGGTAGCTAGCTAGTGGTAGCCAATCGGACTTAGAAAATGGTTAACACCAACCAGACCCAAGGCTATTATCGAACACAGGGCCTCCCTCCACGAAGGTGTTCAAACCAAATCTGACGGTACATAAACATACTTTCAGTGTTTAAATAAACACTCCGTTACAAAATACGCTACGAAGCGAATGTTTTATGTATCTGTATCGCGAACACTCAAGTCTCAACGTAACTCAATACTAACTGCTTTGCGTCAAACTAACGCAAATAATTTATATTACAGCTAGTGTAAGTAATTTTTACAACCACACCGAGTATTTGATTTACATGGATATATTGTGCGTTTATTGCAGCATATTGGTTTTCAATTACCGAATATTTAAGGAGTCAATAAAAATTCTGAAATCGCAATTATATTTCTCGTAACACAACTCGAGTTCGCGATCTCCAATCCGTATTTGGAAAGTATGGTGATCAAGCCAGTATCTTTCATTGTGACGATAACTTAATTTCTATTAGAAGGCCTCTTCCTTGCTGTGAAGTAAGAAATAGGCTTATAATTTTACTTTTATAACTTACGGTTGCAGACAAGACAATGCAAGCTAACTGAACCTATCATTAGAACCTGTTCCATTAGGGGTCAAGCAAATAAGTTTCCACGATAAACTTTCCACCCAAATCTAAACTAAATCACCCACACTGCTTAACTAAGAACCCTCTCGCTTAACTATTTAAATAAGTGCCTTGATAGTTGATAAATCTTAACTAAACCTAAGCAGATCTCATTCGGATGCAAATGGCGCATGTTACGTCCTATTCATGCATACTAGTTGAATGCACTAAATAAAGGTGGGTTTATCTCATCTACAGAAGCTCGACAAATGGTAGACAAACGACTGCTTAGACGCCCACGCTGCCTCGTGCATCCGACTGCATTATCTGAATACCTACGGGAAAATGAGCTGGGATTTACTTAAAAGCCCTGTTGCCAGGTGGTGTGCTATTTCACGAATAATTTATAAGGAAAGGTATTAGAAACTTAACATAGTATGATTTAAAAGGTCTTACTGCAACAAAACAGGCAACTAAGTTACTAGTTATTTAATCTTTATTGCACACTAAAATGAGTGCACAAAAGTTACATAAACATAATGCCACATGACATTCACCAGTCAACCTTTGGTCTAAGCGAAAAGGAATTATATCAGGATATATCTTTTCCGAGATCTAGGTTAGGTATGTACAAAAATTTATTAAAATCATTTCAATGTTTTAGACGTGAAAGCGCAACAGGCAGAGTACGGAAATAAACTATGACTAAAATAAATCCTTGGAAAACCTACAGAGCAACGGGACATATTTTTTTTGCCGAAAGTCTATTCGGCATTATTTCTATGGAGAATGCGGTTTATCTACGCACATGTCATATTGGCCCATGTCCGTCCATTTACCCTACATATAAGGAAACTGATGTCAGTTAATTAGTGAACGGCGGCGGAAAAACTCACCAAAACAACTGTAATAGCCTGTTGTTAGACGCTCGGGGCAACTGGAACCCTCACTGTCAGAAAACATTCACATAATGTCTTATTAGCACACATTTCCTCGTGACCAAACTATGTAACCAATGAGGAATTAATATTGAACATGTCATTGTTTTATTCGTATTCGTCGAATTTACACATAGTTATGTTATCTTATGAACTCTAACATACACGTCATGACGATGATGAAGTTATTTTGACGAAGATTTGTGACAAACGTTGCGTTTTCGATCCACACACTGTATAAACATTAATTGTATGCATAAGGTATGTTTGTATCGGTCTTTATATTTCTTTGTGAAATACTTTTTTTTTATATTTATCAAAAAAAACTTATAAGTAAAAGTTGATCCGTTGTCTGGCGAAGTAGCTAGCGACGCTTTCTGACTAAGCTATGCTTGTTTGATATTCTAAGGCGTTGTGTTAATATATTTATTTATTTTTTTAAATAATGAATGACTATCCTGCGCCTGATCTCTCTTCGGTCGTGTCAGACTGCTGTCCCACCATGTTATGAGAGTGAGGGAATAGGGAGTGCAGCTGTGCTTGCGCACTCACTTGTGTTGTGCACTAAAATATATTCTGCGTAGTTGGCTGATCGTAAAAGATTGGCCGCCGTAGCCGAAAACTCGGCTAGGAGGACATTATTATTATTATTATCCCGGCAGAAGACTGTACCTAAGTTTAAGCCATAAAGTCAGTCAATAACAAAAATGCCATTGTATTAAACCTCTGTTTGATTTCCACTCGAACATTTTTATAGTTTCTCGAAGCGGTGAGGTATTCCGTTTACTGTTTCCCGAAACGCGCTAAGTTTCCGCGAACTAGTCTAGGCTAGGTTTTTGCCGCGGCGCTTTGTGTAACGGCCGCGGTGGCCTTGCTCGGCCGTGACCGCTTTGGGCCCAAATTACGTGGGACTATTTCGATGTATAATTAGGTCCTTTTTTATCGAGGATTCAGGCGACTGGGACCAAATAAAACTGGGACCGCGGTCCCAGTTACCTGATAACATTTTTAAATCGGTCGACTGGGACCATATACCTAATTTCCTTTAATGTACAGTTAACAGAAAAATCAAGTTATAACTCAGGATTTTATTTTATTTAGTATTACGGTCAAGTATTTTTGAAGTGAAAACTTCTGACTACACTTTTTTTATGGGGAAAAAATGTTAAACTCACGACAGATTAGTAAGATTGATTCGCCATGCTCGTCGAAGTTATAGGCGCCCAGAAACACCAAAGAGAAGTCACACGGAATATCTAATGGCGGAGTAGAATTTCATGGAAATAAAAGCGAGTGATGCAAAACTTTTAAGTGAAGTACCAGGCGCCCATAAGTACCGAAGAGTAATCACACGGAATATTTCATCCTAAAATGGCAGCGTGGTGAATAAAATTCATGTAAAATAAAAGCGAAGTGATGCAAAACTTCTATTTGAAGTACCAGGCGCCCATAAACACCAAAGAGTAGATCGAAAATTCGTAAGACGGATGGAGAGTAGACAGGCGGTGCGGCGTTGTGTCAGTATGGAT
This sequence comes from Mecyna flavalis, assembly GCA_949319885.1. Taxonomy (NCBI): domain Eukaryota; kingdom Metazoa; phylum Arthropoda; class Insecta; order Lepidoptera; family Crambidae; genus Mecyna; species Mecyna flavalis. Next base: position 19,948,164 of record OX439426.1, read on the forward strand.
TTGTCATAAAAGTGACATTCGGTTGCTAAGTAACATTGTTATGAGGAGATGATTGTCATTGCAAATAAATATTACACCACGATATGTGCATCTTCTGACTTTATTATAAATATATAATAGGAGTAAAGTAATGAGTACTTACTTTATGGTGTATAAAGTTAAGAGACATTAAGACTGATTTTTATATTATTGTTTTGAGGAGATTTCTGTTGAATGTTTACTTAGAATTACTAGTTAAGTAGGCATATGAGCCAACGTGATTTTTAAAACATAATTAAGACTGTTATACTGTTTATGTAGGTAATACAAAAACTAACTTACCTTTGCAAAAATTAACTTTGTTTTATTTGTGACACCTTTTCTGCTAACTGTACTAAATCTTGTATTTCAACAATGGATTTGGGTTAAAATTACGGGTGGTCCCACTCGCCTGACGAAATAAACAAATAAAAACTAATCAGGCAACTGGGACCGCGGTCCCAGTTATATAGTGGTCCCAGTCGCCTGAATCCTCTTTTTATCGATGTTCTTTATATCGATCATATAACATACGAAAAGTATTGGCAATATTTTTTTGAAATGTTGTCTATAGGCTTGTTATATTCAACGTCTCCGAAGCAGCGTATAAGTAGTTGGCGATTTAACAGCATGTTTTATAAACTTACAAAAAGCATTTAATTTTCGTATTTTTAGATTCGGTTAAGGCCTGTGGTAGCTATGGTTGTGGTTTAAAACGTCTCTTCGCATGCCTTTAGCCGATATAGTACGAATCTCGCCGTAAACCTATAGATGTTTCTATGTGCTTACACTACATACTAGCTCTATGATGAGGAAAAATATTTTGAGGTTGATAAGTCAAATCGGTCTAGTTCCTCTCTTAAGGGTTACGAAGGTCAAATGGCAGACGGTCCACTGTAATAACTAGACTAGCCAACTGTTTATCACTACGTAAAGGTCTATTTTTCTGTTGTACTCTGTAGCCAATAACTTTTTTGATTGGAAATGACCTAATGCTCGTGCATAATAGTTTATGAGTTCTATTGATCGTTTAGCCGCAAAATTACATCTATACCTTCACAGACTCTGACTAATCTTAAAAGATCTTGGCCTTTGCTAGTTTTTGCTTGGCTTTCGGCGGCTTTGTGTAACGGCTGCGCTGACCTTGCCCGACCATGACCGCTCAAGCTTAGATCATGCGAACACTCATTTGGACAAGAAGATTTAAATATTTTATAAATATAAGTACTAATCACATCACGCTGTATACTCAGAAGCTAAGTATATAAACAACGAAAACTTAGGTGGTTCGAAAATTAAATATTGAAAATTAATAACAAAACGAGATTATTTTAATTCAAACCCTAAGTCGAGATAAAAGTGTATATATTTCATGATAATAAATTGTACCTTCAGGAGAAATTACATGATCCACAAATAATGTAGTTTTAGAAATGCATCTGCCAGGTAGGACCGAAGCAAGCCACCCAACTTTCGTATCAAACTACCTACTGTGCCGTTATTATGGCTGTAAAACTATCCACAAGATATACTCACAATCAGAGGCATCAATTAACTAAAAAAGAAATGACAAAATAATTATGTATTTATTTATTTTGTATTTTGATATTGCCTTTTTATTTATATTTTCGAACGAATGGCTATAACGATACAGAAATCCGCTGTCTATAACTTAGTTTAGTTTAGAGCTTGTTAGCACTATGTGAAACACGTCCAATAATAATAAAAATCTTGTCCAAAGATATTTATGTCCAGTCAGCTGACAAGCCAGACAAATATTATTTTGGATGACGTCATAATATTCACGAGCGTTCTAAACTTCTACTCGTAGTAGCGGATTCAGTAAATAGGTTTTCCCATTGATTAAATTATGCTACTGTTATACATATTTAAAAAAAAATCTCAGGTAATAAATCGTTTTATTTACTTCCTACTTTCAATGTTTGACATCCTCGATAGTAGGGGAAGGGGGGGCAAGACGGGGTAGCGGGCAAGACGGGGTACCCGTGTTAGTAGGCAAACTAATAAACCAATCCCGATCATTCTATCGCGTGACGTAGCGCGGCCATGTTGGATTCTAGTTGGCAGTGCAAAAGAGCGGCGAAACTACGTGCTTTAATTGTTTTCCAAAAAAATAAATTTTTTGGTAGTTTGCTTGTTATTTTTGTACCGCAGTTAAGTCGTGTTTCTTCCTTGAATAACAACTATTCAAACTGAGTGCTAATTTATTCCCGTGTGTCAATGATTACGCCAACAGGTAAGAACTTGTTTACCTCTGTACTTTGTAGTGTTATTTTTTTAGAAATTTTTAGACTGACATGGGCATGAAGGGGCAAGATGGGGTATGAGGGTATCCAGCAACACGAAAAACTTCTCGCACAACAAGAAAACGTGGAAAAACTACTATCATTACTTCAAGAGACTATAAAAAGAAAAAAGATTGAAGAAGAAAATAAAAAGAAAAGGAAAGAGATGAGAGATCTAAAGAAAACTTTGAAAACACCAATTAAAAATAAAGAGTGACAAAAAACAAAAAAGATGCATGCGCATGCATGCGGCAAATGGTCTCATTGCAGCTGCGCTGGAGTAGAGGACGAGGATGAAGATTCAACCTTTACATGCGAATTTTGGCAGCAATAAATGGGTTAATTTTAGCATACCCCATCTTGCCCTCCCTAGGGGGCAAGATGGGGTGATACGACTTTTTTTACTTATTGATTTTTTATTTCTTTATTATAATACATAAGTTCCTAAAAGTACTTAAATACGAAAGACTGATAACCAATGAATATTATTAAAATAAACCAGATCTCATGACGCAAATATTGTTAGTTTTATTACTCCGCAAACGTTAAGGACCCCATCTTGCCCCCCCTTCCCCTACCGTAGTTTTCTAGCTTTCGTTTTCAAGTGCCTTTATGGTCGAACATGTTAAATGAGTTATCTAGCCAACTTCTGTTCCGTATATTTGTTCCGTAATGATATGATGCGCACAAAACTTCTTCCTTTCTACTGCTTGATTGAACTTGCTACTTCTGTTTTAATATTTCTCCATTATTATACTAAATCGGCCATGAAATTTCAAAATATCGAGTGAACCTTTTTTTCCTTATTTCGATACAATAATTTCTGAGCCAAATGTGGCTCGTGGGCTGTATCAAGGAGGGCTTTGCCCTGCAGTGGGACACAAGTTCTCACCGTCACGGGAGCCGCGTGTCTCGCTACACTTGCCATAGACATAGTAGAAAGAATATATAGTAAGCTATATCCGGCCCCATCCGTGATATAATTGCCTGCTATACTTGCCTGTCTCAGGGTAGTCACTTTTAGCTAAATTGTAATTCATTGCCGGGTAAGAATGCTGGCACACTATCGGATTTTTTATACCACATCAGTTGGCAGGCAGACACGCAGCCCACCCACCTGATGGTAAGCGGTCACTACGGCCTATTCCATTGAGGGACACTTCATCAGGAAGCGTCGCTCAATGTGCTGCCAGACTGTATGCTCATCTGATCTTCGAGCCTTTAATTTCAAGTGTACTCTCTCCTACATTAATATTGCCGGAACACAGCCAGAGCTGTTATGGCGGCAGATTTCACCTGTGGGGGTAGCTAGCCAGTCGGACTCTGAAAAAGTCCTACCAACAACAAACAAGACCCATGGCGGGAATCGAACCCACGACCTCCGTGTTTTTATACCCGAGCGGCTTAGCCACTGTTCCATGGAGGCGGATTTTCATATGAACACGCGGTATCCGCTTATCCGCTGCGTGTGTGCCAATGTGCCGCACCAATGTAGCAGCCAGCGCTCTAAGCGGTGCCAAAACGCGTCGATATTTTGTTTGCACGAACACTGTGCGGCTACGTAAAGATACTATGGCGCACACAACATACAAGCCGCGCGCGGTGCGTTCGTATGAAGATAACGTACTTTGTCCTATTTCTACTATGCCATAGACTCGTGTAATCACAGGGCGTCGCTCGGGTTCCGTTGCCTCCAAATATTAATAGCATCTTTTGATCTTGCCTCTGTAATGACCCCGTTCCGGAGGGTGGTGACGTGCGAGACGTGAACAAAACTACTTTTATTACACGTGAATTAAATTATCAAATGTATGGTCTGGCGGTTTGATAGACGGTCTGAGGCAAACCCGAATTACCTAATTTGATTTCAACTCATCGAATAAGTCGGGCTGATGAAATAAGTTTTGCATTTTTTTGTTTTGTTTATATTTTCTTTAGTCTTTTGATATAATTAGAAGTATTTTAACGCCATGTGACGTAAATTATGATGGTCACGTATCATGACGTCAACGAAAAGGGAAGATCTTTCTTCGAGCGAGCTAGGTGTCTGTGCTCGGCGACCGCGGCCCAATGAACCGTCTTGGTGTGTTGTATAATGCTAGCCGAGAGAATAACTCTGCTAGCGCGACGCAGGATCGCCCTTTTAAACCACCATTGCTAGTGCAGTACCTACACAATTGGTAGTATGACAAACAAGAAAACAATCTTGTTTGTCATACTAGTGTGACAATTTGGTGTGACTACAAGTCGGGAGAGGACCTATTCTATTGAGAGTTACTTGTCCAGGAAGAATCGCTAAATATGCTTCCTCACAGTAAACTACCCGGTGCTACGAACTTTGATTTCAGGTATACTTAACTGTTACTTTAACCTCTTTTTATTGAGTTGGTAGTTTTTTATTAAAGAAAGTAACTTTATTTCCACATTGAACTTTTGATAACTTTTAAACAATTCTCGTACGAACCTTGTTAGAGCAATCGTAAATACAAAAAAAACGCATGAGGTACAGTCGAGAGCACATCAGACTACCCTGTCATATTTCTACAACCAATTTTCAGCTTTGTTTAATTCACATAAAGACTCTTTTAATTGAGCATTATCGACAGATTAGGGTAGGTTGATCTGCTGGCGTCCATACTTGGGTCTGCCAACTGATCTAGTAGAAGAAAAAAAGGGGTATTTGTAATGTTCTAACCTAGTCTAAACCTATAAGTTATAATCTGAAATCCCTAAATTAACCTACAAAATATTCTTCTATAATTTATTCAATGATTCCTTACTATAGCTACGTTGTGTTGGTAGTTACCCAGTGCTTACACAAATACACATGTATGATCAATATATGATTTCCTAACTGTAATAATTACTACTCCTTTACTTTGTTTATGAACAACCTTCTATTCAAGCAAATATAATTGAAGCGAATGGATTAATCGTACCTTTACAAATATCTTTTGCTTTATCTTTCTTTTGAATATTTTAGCATACTCAATGTACAATTTTCTTAAAAGCCAGTGTAATAAAGGTCAACAATTGTATGCACCCTGAAAAATAAATTAAAAATCAACACAACGTCCATGATTAAATCTGAACTAGTTAAATGTAAATAAATAATGAAACAAGATTTTATCTTAGCGATGATATGTTAATGCGAAATGTTAATTTGAACAAAATATTTCTCAAAACACTCTACCTGAGATTAATTGAGTTGAATTAAATTAATACATTTGAAGTTCCTCGAAAAACTGGCCAAGATTTATCTCTTTACGCGATATTGTAAACTAAAAATAAGACATGAATAAATGAGTTCATATTTTATTTTTATAACCCGCTGGAATTTTGCTCTACACTATAGTTAAATGTCGAATTTACCCAAAAAGTTACCAGCGTAAAAAATTAAAAAGCTATGAGATGACCTACAAAATCAAACGTTTTATACACTGTATTTAATTGCAGTAAAATAGGATTATTTAAGAGTAACCTCCATCAACTGTATTCAATTCAATTGCAATAAAAATAAGATTATTTAAGAGCAACTCTATCAAAATTCGTTTAAAAGCACGAACCACTCGAAATAAATAAAGGAAAGTTATACACAACACGGGGACTAATCGGATCACCCGACGCTTACTCACTCGAAATCCAAAACGCATTGCATTACGCACGACCTCGGTGCAGGGCTACCACTATGGGCTATTAAAATGGTTTTGGTGGCTGTCGTTAAAACCTCGCAAAGAAGAAGCATGTTTTAGATATCATACTGTTTTGTATCAGGGATGTTACGGAGCTTCGATTCCGATACCGTTAAGTCGGGACTCCCGATTAATATTACACTTTCGGTTCCGATTTCAGCTCCGAAACTTTTAAATCGGAGGTTTTAATCGGGGGTCGAAGCACAAAACACTACTTTTGGTGTCAATGCATTTGATTTAATCTGTTGTTTAGTTAGAGACATATTGATTTTTTCGTTTTCTGTGTTAATTTGTTCTTGCGATTAAAATGAAAAAAAAACTAATGAATGATGTTTTTGTTTGTCCTTCAATAAAAATTGCTACTACTTCTGCCTCTGCATCCGACTCCGATTCCGATTCCGGTTTCGATTCCGGTTCTGATTCCAAAAAATCAAACTCCGATTCCGACTTCGGTGACCGTTCCGTCCAAAGATGGGCATTTTCATAAATAGGCTTTTTTACTCAATAACATTCAGATAATGGCAATAAACTTCGTGATGGTAAAACTTAACAAATCAACACTTTTTCTTTAAAGAGAGGGAACCAATGCTTTCCATAGATTAAAATAGAGATTGTAACAACGCAAACAATGTTTCAATTGTATTAGTTAAACTCGACTACACAAGCACTACAAAATATTCAGTAGTCCCGACAATTGGCTAACAGGCTGATACAAATTCCTGATAGCCCTACTAGTGTTGTTGAAACGTGAATTGGGCACGTACCAGCGGTACCCTAAAACAATGCGCCGAAATCCGAGCCACCGGACTCGTGGGAGTCGCCTAATGAGCTCACAACAATCACCCCGGCCGACGGAACGTGAAATTTTGTATTAGATTACGTGGTTCTTTGCATGAGGCCTCGGTCAATGCCGTGGCGTTTTCCTTAGAGACAATAGACGAAGAAAACGTCAGTTGTATGACCGAGAAGTTACGGCCGACCACTGAAATAACTTTATAAAAACTTTATTGAAAGTTGCTTCGCTATTGAATTATAAAAATGTACAATTAAATTAAATAAAAGATATAAGTGTAATCGTAAGCAGTAAAATGTTTAGACTGAATTGCCTGTTTGATAAAAATATGAAATGGATTTGCGATGATATTTTCGTGAACTGATGGTACATTCTCAGTAACAGATATGAATCTCGCAGTTTTCGATGTTGTGAAAATTAAAGATCCCCTATTACGTACGTATTGCATGTCAGCACGTCTTGTTGCTGTTCAAAAATTTTGTGCATAATTGCTTCTACTCGTATTTTTTAAGTTCATAGTTTGAGAGTTGACGCACTCATCTGTAGCCTACAATTTATTCTGCGGTTAAACTGTTGGTCTTCGACAATCTACCGATAAAAATGTAGTTAGATTTTTTTGGCAGTAATATAAAAAAGCAAACCGTAAAATAGGTTCGCCCGGCAGATCTTTTTGATAAATGAGCTAAATTCATGTTCAGTTTATTACACAATGATTTATTGGTAATTACGATTTTTGAAGCCATTTCATGTTTAAACACAAATTTTGTTAGCATTTTTAATTAAAACGATAAGAACCGTTTGTCAATTTACGAAATACTTAACTTGATTTATCTGTTATCTTCTGGTGCATTTCACAATTTTTGTTAAATTTCTTATAATTACTAGTATTTCAGTGTTCCTACAATATGTATGTTCTTCTTCTATATATATTATTATGTATACTTATGAAATCAGTTTGCGTCTATACATACTTTATTGGCAGTTTCTGTACTTTGTGGCGTGATTACAGACGGACAGACGGACGTGTACGAGGTATCAATATATGCAACAAGTCAGGTATTCGCTGCGTGTATTGCCAGGCTCGGGTTTAGAATATCTCAGATATTATCCTTAGGGCTCTACTTCACTAGAACGCGATTATACTTAAATTACAAGAAATTCTTATATGGTTTTTTCTACTGGGAAAACAATGTCGGCACCAGATCAACTAATCTGTCAAAAAGTCACAATTAAAATAGAACTCTATGCGATGGACATTAAACTGAATTTGACAGGTTAGTGCAGATTGATCTGCTGCTGCCGCTGACTGTACTTATTCGAGTTGTACTGTATAAAAATTGAGTGATTGATATAAATATATATTTTTAATAATAATACATTTCAATCAAGTTTTTCAAGGCACCAACTAAGACCATAGATGGCAGAAAACGAAGGTGAACCGGACACCATTTTTTCCATTAATCATCCTGAATAATTCGGTAATGATATTTTCAACAACAAATAAATCAAATTTCATTTGAATATCGTGTTGACAGACGTATTAAGTACTTATTTATTTATTTATTTATTTAAACTTTAATGCACAATCAAGAGTACATAAGGCGGACCTAATGCCTAATGGCATTCTCTGCCAGTCAACCTTAATACTTCATAATGAAACAACGATAGTGCGATTTCCCTCCGCATCTAAGTGGAATAAGACCTACGGGGTCAAACATAAGCTAAACTTTGTTTCATGCATCCTATAGGTATTGACTCGGCGACCCTTGTTCAAAGCCATGGCTAATCTGAGGTGAAATATCAAACAAACGTAGTAATGCAATCGTAAATATCAATAGTTATAGTCCAAGTAATAGTTGAGATAGTTAGATTGTTATGAAGTTTGTATTATACAAATAAAATAAATAAAATAAATAAAAAATAAAATGTTTTTATTTAAATTACAAAAATCCTTAAAAATAAAACAGTATGATAAACATGTTTAAAAAGACGTATCTCAGTGTTACCAGGGGAACCCAAACTAAGCTAAGCTTGTATCTTGGGAAACCAGTTACATTGAATAATCCGAGTTACAAAATAAGGGCTTCTGCAGTTAGTGTGTGTGTGTGTGTGTGTGTGTGTGTGTGTGCGTGTGTGTGGTGTAAGTGTTTGTGTGTGCAAGAGTGCTTGATTTGCGTTAGCTGCTCGGAATCAGCGCTTCTGTTTTCTCGTAATCGAGAGAAGACAGCAGCTGCAAAACTTTCATCTTGACCTCCCTCTTGGAACAGTCTTTTAGACAACACCCCTCAGAAACAGCGTTGTAGACAGAGACGTGACAATAGCGTGGGAAACGTCGGGCAAAACTGGTCTTGACAAAAGGCACTGGAAGTTTATGAAACCTTCGTTCCGCCCGCAAACCTTGCACTCTCCTAGCAGACCCATGGACGGAAAGACACGCATTGACAATAAAAAGCTGTCTCACTCGAAGCACCTTCGCTTCCGTGTACAAAGCGTTTGTTGGGTACCTGTAGGGCTTTCTCAGCATCACTTTGAGAACTGCGCGTTGAGCTCTTTCGAGCTCAATCATAAAGGTTTTCGCGGAAATTGTATTTAAGTTTCTGTTGTGTTGCAACAATTATTGGATACGATCAATTCTAAGCCGTAAGGTCGTCGATTAAATTTTAGTCTTGTGTCTGGCTAATGAAAGGACCTTCTTAAAATCCGAATTAATATACTTTTTTTATAATAGTTCAGTTGGCAGACAGGCAAAGAACCAACCTGATGGTAAGCGGTCACTGCGACCTATTCCATTGAGGGACACTTAACCAGGAAGCGTCGCTCAATATGCTGTCAGACTGTAGGCTCATCTTATCTTCGAGCCTTTGATGTCAAGTGTACTGGCTCCCACATTAATACTGCCGGAACACAGCCAGAGCTGTTATGGCGGCAGATTTCACCTGTGGTAGATAAGTAGCTAACCAGTCGGACTCTGAAAAAGCCCTCACCAACCAGACCCGAACCCACGACCTCCGAGTTTTCTAGCCGAGCGGCGTAGCCAGCCACTGTTCCACAGAGGCGGTCAAACCGTTATAGAGAAGTCCATAGTTACACGCGCAGATTCGACCTATCTACCTCAAGCATATGAACGGACGTTTAAAAACACTCCAATAACACAGTTCTCCCAACACAAAATTAACTTTCAAAATCTTATCTTACTACATGTGGATTAAATGATATATATTGAAAGCCAGTAAGCTAACCGCATAACTGAACGGCTACAAATTCTCTGGTCTAGAGTCGTACAACTCGTTCCTTGCCCTAATATGGTGGCTTAACTGCCTAAAACCTCCGTGACCCGCGCCCACTCCACGCAAGCTGCTAAATATTCTGATCGACGTCGGCTAGACAATGGGCCGGCATTCATCCGCTGCGCTTTCTCGCAATAAACTGCACCGCGGCGCATACAATGCCTTAGCGTAGGTGTCGTGACTCAGGATCTAGGCTTGACCTGAGTAGTAGGTATTTTTGTGCGTAACCTTTTGCGGCTAGTAAGCATATAAGTTGTAGTGTAGTTGGTTGGTGGTATGGCTTTTTCAGAGTCTGTCTGGCTAACTAGCACCCCCTCAGGTGAAATCTGCCGCCAAAACAGCGCTGCCGGTGTTTCTGCAAAATTAATATGAAAGCCAGTAAACTAGAAATCAGAGGCCTGAAAATCAGATGAGCCTGCAGTCTGGCAGCACATTGAGTGACGCTTCCAGGTTAAGCGTCCCTCAATGAAATAGGCCGCAGTGGCCGCTTACCATCAGGTGGGCTGCGTGCCTGTCTGCCAACTGACCTTATATAAAAAATTATATAAGAATTTACTTTGGTTCAAACGCTACTTCCCGTCAGAAATCCGAACTATTCATGCATCGCATATTCTAAAAGTCTGAACCTATTTTTGTAAATGATACTCTATTGTTTTCTGAGCACTTCTTCGTGCAGAAGGATACAGGATTTTTCAAGTCCAGTTACATTGGAGCACCTGCTATCTCATCTACGTAACCCTTAACAGTCTAACTAGACCCCTATAATTATGTAGAAAACAATTATCTAAATTAAATAGTTTCAATAACGCTGTTTTAAGGGTAACTTTAAAATTGCACTATAAACAATTATGGTATGACCAACTTCCACCATTGGGGCAATATCGATATCTTTAGTGCCATCTTAAACAAAATGTAAGATTACATAGATAAGTTTTAGAAGTTTACTACTATAACTAACCTAAGTTTCCACACGCCAAGCCTGCATTGCATCTTGCAACTATGTATGTGTAAATAAGTGATTTTGTCATTTATTTAACGGCGAGGTTGTTGGGATAAAGTTCAAATGCAGCTATGCACACCGCAGCCGTGGGAGTCGTGACTCACCGGGGCAGCTATCGGCTTGACCTAGCCACGTAGAGATTATGTAACTATTTTAGTACTACGGTATTGTCTATAGATATGTGAGAAGCTATCGCCTTTTCTTATGGACATTTTTGTATAAAACAGCGAGCCATAAGAGCTAGAGCTACACCTAAGTGATCACTATCGCCTGTAGACCTGCACCACAGTCGGACCAGCGGACAGTGCGCCTGTAAAAAGGGTCTCAAAAATTGTAGGGTAAAAGAGAGGATGTGGCTCCTGCATTCACAATAGTTAGTAGTCGATACGTTTACGTTTTTTGGTTTTCTGTAAAATGGTAATACTTTTTTTATACCATGAGTGTGGCGCTCAAGCCTTTTCTTTTCTTTATCTTGCCACTGCGGTCACCGCTTGACGCGGGCCGTCACGAGCGGTGCGATGCTGTCAAGCGGTGAACCGCGTGCGCCTGCGTGCGCTGCCGCTCCCGCTGCTGCCGCCCCGCTGTGTTCGAGAACGGCTCTATGGGATTCCATACAAAACATCTCGCCGCTGCCGCTCCCTCCCCTCTGCCTTCGAAATTCGAGGCCGAGGCCTTACAGATGCCTTTGGCCGCTTGTAACACCAGATGACCAGACACAAAACTCGCGCGGCACATGGCCGCCGTAACCATCATGCCACAACTTCAATGCTTCTTTAACTGCGGAGTTAGTGGTAAATAAAACCTATAAGCACTTAAAAACTTATATTCAATATTCTCACCATCGATTGAACGAATAGACATTTTAAAAACTTATTAAAAACTTATTTACCAAAACTGATTATCACATTAGTCTTACAATGAAAGGACACATTTTTTTGCCCATACATTTTTGCCCAAATGTTGTACCATAAGTACAAATATTGAATTTCGAAGGAAAAATATCGCTAATTCAATAAAAAAATAAACCAGATTTTTTAAAACATTTGTACCACCTAAAATTATCAATTTTATATATTTTTGACTTGCAACACTTAATTATGCATGGCCATTTTAATAAAGCAATCTTCACAAATGCGTTTCGTTTCAACGCTTTTGCAAAAGTGTATTGATGAATAAAAAATAAAACCAAAATGAATTCGTATACTTTTTGATTTCATTTAATTATTTTAAATATTACTTTGATATAAAAAAGTTTTATTTTTAGTTGCAAATATGTTTTTTATTAAATGTTTTTCAGGAATGAAACGCAGTTGACAGAGTTGGCTAAAAACATCGAGCTCCAAAGCCAAAATAGTTCGCCTAGTTGTCAGAAAAATGTCATGTGTTGTCAATTCATTCAAATTTTTAAAGTCGTTGTCACGAAACAAGTCCCTTGGCTGTGGCACTAGTTGTCATATACTATATTGACTATCTGTCTCTGTCCCACTTGTGTAAACACAGCCCTGTCACCTTGACATTGAACATGGCGGCGTGCGCGTAGTACGTTTCTTTATACGCATTATGCATTTTATGGCTATTTTATATCAATTTTTTATTCAATATCCATTTGATATTAAAAGATTCTAGAAAGACATGTATTTTTGTAGTAATTCAAGGATTTTTTTCCTATATTTTGTACCTCGGTACATGATTTGGGCAAAATCCGAACATGTCCTTTAATTTATCTTTCAAAGAAGTACTAACAGCCTTACCTAGGTGCCCTAGCAACACTGCACGAGTCTAGACGTAGGCGGCGCCTTTCTACCTGACGTAATCTAGAAAGTTCCGATATAAGCGGCATAAACTCCGCCTATACAGTGTGATAATAACTGCCATGTTTGGTGCAGTCGGTTTCCATCGCCATTTTTGGACTAAAAACTTTGTAAAATCATGTTCGTCTGGCAAGGGACACGACGCGACGCGATGGAATTTGCGAGATTATTAATAAATTCATACTTAACACTCATAAAATAAATGGAGTAGTTACTCTGTCTTATTACCTTTACACGCTTAACTGCAGAACCGATTCGAGCATTGAAGGATTCAAATAAACCTTCTGGTACATATCTAATATACAGTATGACAGGAAATGCGAGGGACATATTTAAACCCCAAATAGTTCATGCTTCTATAAAACAAAATAAGTATAAATCAATAAAAACTCTGGTAAATATCAGCTGTCACCTTGGTCGAAACCTGAAAATCCGCGTAACGTGCGGGCACTCTTCCCTTTACAATACCTATTTCGTGCACTCGTTCAAGTACGAATCAAATGGTACTCGCGTACAATTGGAGTTTGAGGCGTAACCGGCCGCTCAGAACACGGGATTTTTAGGTAGTTCATGCATACATAAATTATTAGGATAATTATGAATTTTTTTTTTATAGCGAATTGGACTCTGAATCGGATTCTGAACACTCTCCTTAAATATGTCCCTCGGGTTACCTAACACGCTGTATAGTCCTGTTTTGTAAGAATATTCGTTGGTTCAAAGTTCGTAAAATATAACTTAATGCTAGGCAAAATTTACGCATATTTTAATTCAACCTAGCAAATCTATTATACATAGATCTTTTTGAGTGAATTCATGCTGCGGACAGTTCCTGTGTCAAGAGCTGTTTCGCTGTGCTATCAGAGTGAGGATATAGAGTCCTATACATAGGCTCGCGCATGCGTAAGCGCACTGCAGTGCACTTTAGCATCTCTTGCATAGTTGGTTGGCCGGAAAGACCGCCGTAGCCGAAAACACGGCTAGACGAATATAATGAAGACAATTTTGTATCGACATCTAACGGTTACATTTATAACATATCGATACGAAATTGTACGCTCCATTTTATTTACATCTCTAAACAGCAGTGACTACCAAAACATGTAACCATAAAACTTGAGAAACCATTATAATTAAGTCGTTTGATAATATCCGTATTTAGATCCTACTACACTGCGATTATAATATATTGGTGGTAATGCCACAGAAAAACGAAATACAGTAGATGAACTTAATCAGAGTATCTTTTTCTGCTGGTGTAGAAAAGTTTTTAAGTAGAAGCCGCTTTTGGGCAAGGGTAAAGAGAGAAACAACAACTAATGGTAAGAAATCGGGGCCTTAAATAAGGAAGACGTCATAAGTTAGTTAGATCGGGTATTCAATGAATCGGTCTTATTGTTATGATATCTATAGCAAAAAAAAAGTTCATAAACATTTCAATTGAAATTGAAATCTATGCGATGGACATTATTTGTGGCAATTTTACAGATTGGCTCTCCTTCTTGTTCTTACGTGAAAACTTTTTTCTTATCAATTTTGTATCGACAATTAGTGTTTACAATAAGGTTCACTTTAAGCAGATGTGTCAAGCAATGGCATGAAAGAGCGTGTCTCCACTGAGTCATATACTCTATTCTTTATTGTAGGCTACAGGATGTCTTTTTTATATCTAACTACCCGCGGTTTCACCCGCGTGGTTCCCGTTCCCGTGGGAATTGATCAAAATCCTTTCTTTTTTAAGATGTATTCTGCTATTCGGGACGGAAACAAATCCAACAAATCAAAAACCATGGCAATCGGTCCAGCCGTTCTCGAGTTATAAGTGTGGTAACAAACACGACTTTCTTTTATATATATAGAAGATTATCATGCTATACTTACAATGCGCTCTATTTCTTCACTGTTACCCATATTGAACTGTAACTATAGTGAGTGAGACTGGTCGTCGGATCCGGTTTGGTACAATAGTCGTTCTATTAGAGGGATGTAGGCGGCGGGGCACGGCTATATTTCACAGCGGAACACTGACTCGCCCTACGGCGTTGCTTTTTTCTCCTTTGTTCTTACGAGTTATGATCTCTAAAGGTGTCCCATTAAGTGCTCCTATTCATAGATTAACGAGAACAGAAGCCACTATTCACAGTGATACTAAGCAATCTACAGGTTGGCTTTAAGACAATGTTGCAAGTCATACCATAACACTTTTCGTGTCTTACAATCAAACTAAAACAAATATTTTATTGGCGTCTCTAGGATAAACTTCACAACTTCTAAATACTTCAGCTATGTATGTAGTTATACATTAAGTGGGAAAAGTTTAGATTCAATTCTAGAGATCCGCCTTCTTTTATCAAAGTTCAACAGTCTAGCTACATATTATTAAGTCAAAACTGTCACCGTGATATTCCAAACCGTATTACGGCATTATAGCATACTATAGTGCAGTAGCTATAACGTTTCCCAAAAATGTGCTCAGCTATTCATCTAAAATAGAATGTTATCTTTTAAAAAACGATCATTTTTTCATAAACAATTTTTCGCTGAGATTTGAAATAAGCAAATTCATCTTCCCCCACTCTTTTACCTCAATGGAACATTCGTACATAAAATTTACAAATTATTCTAACCCGGCCGCAAAGAATTCGGTATTTTTCTTGAATTTCAAAGGGAATTTTTGTAATAATTTCCTTGAACTTTGCAATGGAAGTTCGGAGTAGGGCTTTAATATAAGAATCCTGAACACTGTTGTTTGTTTCCCTTGGCGTTCAAAGAAACATTTGTCACTTACAGGAAAAAGCGAACCCGAGGGGGTTGTATCTTGCGAGCAATGGCTTACTCATTTCCAAGAAAACTGGGTATTGTTTTAAAGTCAATTATTTTACTACAGTAAATATAGTTCCATTAGTCTATTCAAATAGTTTAAAAATTCATTTTCCGTTCTCGTTCTGTAAGAGAGTTGCTTCCTTTTTTGAGACTAAATAAATGTTTCAAAGAGCTTTAGTGAGACCTGGGACACTTGGTAACATTTTTTTAAATATAACTTCAATTGGCAGAATCGAATCTTTTATTTTAAATGACAATTGTTTGCTTTTACACCAGGTCGGCTTTGTCAGAAGGCTACAATCATCAAGAGGTTGACACGTCCTTTCTGGGTGTGAACGGAATGGGAAAGTTTAGTGGAGTAGGACGAACGTCTTAAGCCTCGAGTCTCTGTGGGGTACTAAAAAGCATCTTTTTCAGCCAAAAAATAACATGGCCTTGACAGAGGATTGTTAAACTCAGGCTAAATAAGCATAATCCAATTGTCAGAACTTCCAGCCAAAGATTCAAAAAAAATGCAACAGCTCCAATAACTGATCTTGGCAAAACCAGAATTATGGTTAAGCATTTAAACTGTTGCTGGCTGTTAATCTAAGCATACATTTTCTACAAAAACTTTCGCGTTTATAAATATTAATAGAATTTCTGATTACTACAAACATGACAAATGACAGTATGCTATACAAGGCAACAAAGCTGAACCATGTATGTAATTAACCAGAATCTCAGAATCTTGTTAGAAAATTCAGTAGCTTTTAATTACATCGCAGCTGGGTGCCTAAGATTGATGTATAAGACGATATACAGTTTAATTGTAAGTGCTTTTCCTGCACAGAATTCATGTAAGTGTGCCAACTGGCAAGCTGGGGCTGCCAAACAGGTCTCGGAGTCAACGACCCCGCTTAGATCAGTCGACACAAATTATGACGATACACATCGACGATGTTGGATCAAGACTGATCGGACGTTGACCGTTTATTGATACGAATCTTTGTTACTGGAAAACTGGGCATGAGGAGAACTTAGTTTAAAGATGGAACTATTTTTCTTTTATAAATATTCTTTTAAAAATACCCATAATCTGCTATCACCTCTCAGTAAAAATTAGTTAAGAAAATAGCGAAGACAAAATAATGCATAAAGAAAGTCATCACATACTTGTGTGATTGGTGAGACACGACGTTTATAAAAACCTGGTTCTCAACACACAAGGGTATAAAAATAAATCATTCGTGGAAAGTTAATTAATCCTCAACATATTGCCTAAAGAATAATTGTTTGCTTAATACCAATTTTTTTGTTTGGCAACCAATTTCACGCAGTGGTTACCCGTTACCAAAGGTTAAAGGTTACATTGCCGCACAATACAAAATATTTACATCCACGATCATATTTGATTTATATGTGTATTTTATAAGAAAAAAAGAATTTAATTATTATAAGCTTTGCTGGAAATAGAAATTGATCACTTACCATTAGGTGTCCGTTTGCTCGAACACGATCCTCGCTCTTGGGAAACAAAATTAAAACTCTTAGTATAAACACTCCCTTAGTATTATAGCTTAAAATAACTTGTATCGTTCAAGGTCTATTTTATGACATAATATAAGGTAAAAGTTCTTATGTGTTAATATTACGAGGTGTTACCACACCTTAAGTAACAGATTTAATCTATGCCAGTAGCCCATAAGTAATTTAAAACGTGTGAAATTTATATTCAAATGAGTAGAGGCGATCCTACAGTGACCCCGGCCATAATGCGAGGCGTATGTGGGCGTTTCCACTCCTGCGCAACAGAACTGGCCTCTTTTATTTGCTAAAACAAAATTAATCAATAATTAAAAATATTGTAAACCCTTACAGGAATCTTTTTTGTGGTTTGAAAAAACCACGGAAAAGTTAGTAATATGTTCTAAATTTTATTAAAAAAATATTAATTACTATAATAATTGGCTTATCTGGTCTTCAACATACTTCCTCGTTAATAGAGCTAGACAAGTCACATCACCATATTGAATCTTCTTTCTCAGACCGCTTTGTCCGTTTGACCGCTTTGACCGCTTTGTGCAAACGTGCCCCAAGGAGGTACGCTTGGCATTCATGACCCATGATTTGGCAAGTCCGGTTATTAAACTGACTTCATGCATTTGCTCAAAACCCCTCGACTACCACAGCTTTCATACTATGGTGACGTCACAATTTCATACATATTTCCCATAACTCCAGCCAATAACTGGAACCAAATTGGATAGTTCGCAAGCGTGCTTGGGTTGAGTAACGCAACCTATTTTCTCGAGACAATCTGAATCACTGGTATTCCGCTTAATCGGCAAGACATACCGCAACCGGACTCTCGCTTGAGTCACACGCCATCACGTTCACTTTGCCAATTCACGATAATTGTATGTATATAATTAAATTTAAATAGTACGCAATTTCATTTACATTGTAGTGATCTCAAGGAAAGTAACTAGCGGGTGCTTACTACTTAATACTTCCTTAGTGGCGTTTTGAGCATAAGACTTCGGCCTCGAATTTCGCGGGCAGCGATCCCATAGACCCGTTCTCGAACACAGCGGGGCGGCAGCGGGAGCAGCGGTGCACGCAGGCGCACTGCGGTTAACCGCTTGACAGAATCTACCGCTCTTGACGGCCCGCGTCAAGCGGTGACCGCAGTGCGCCTGCGTGCGCCGCCGCTCCCGCTGTGCCGCGAAATTCGAGGCCGAGATCTTACAAGCTCCCAATTTGACTTTGACCGGCTTAATAACATATGATATTGACCCTGCCCTATGCAACAGGCAGTTGTGATTTCGTGTCCCACCCAGAACAAACATTTGTGTTTGTACTATGTTGATGTTTATACGTATTTTTAGTTATAATATTTGTGGTGTACAGTCGACAGCACATCAGACTACCCTAATCTGTCAAATTTCTGCAACCAATTTTCAGCTTTATTCACATATAGAGTTCTCTTTCAATTGAGAATTTTTGACAGATTAGGGTAGGTTGATCTGCTGCCGTCCGTACCTTCGTTGTGCCTCATACCCACAACATGATAGCTTAAGCCCTTACTTTGGGATCAAATCATTGTATGAGCTGTTGTTAATAATTTTCAGCTGATTAGATGTTCAAAATCTAAAAACACTGCTAGCAGTGGCGGTTTGGGAAACTATTTTTTTACTGGAAGAAAACACATTTACGATGAATTATTTTATTCTGTGTGTATACAATCTTAAAGGAAAATATACTCTATGATATGCACTTTTTTACCGTTCAAACTGTTAAGTTTTATAGCAGACACCTTTTTACAGCTCTAGTAATTCACCCTGCGAGCTGAAATAGAGCTGGCAGTAAAACAGAAATCGCATTAACAACTATGTAACTACCAACCTCTTTACGGAATGCAACGAAGAAGAGTATTTTAAAATGATGTGAGCTAATTCAAAGTCCAAGTATAAAGTGTATACTTGGACTTTGAATTAGCTCACATCATTTTAAAATATAACAATGTTTCCTTGTCGAGTTTTTTCTACACCAGCAAATCTAGGATCTATTTCTACAGAATCAATGATGAGAGCAAAGCCACTTCCGTTCTCCCTTTTAGGTTATGTAGGCCACAAGTATTTTATCCCTGAAAAATATAACGAATACGGATAGTCTTCACGCTCTTCAAAAAAAAACAAATTCATCTGATTACCCCATATTTCCCATCTTTTTCAACAAATATTATCCTGCACAAATCATGTTTGCGTTGCGTCCACTCTGAAGTGAGAATCAACAATGCTACGGCAAACAAACCTCGAACACCCCGTATTTTTACGAGCTTGACTAGAAAAATAGTAAGAGTGGAAACAGGAAGTGCCCTTGATTCAGATGACCTTCAAATAACCCCTTCTTGTTTCTTTATAGAGGACAAATAAAAAAATCCTCTATAAAATATTTCCTCTAAAATTTGTTTGATGCTGCTTGCCAATTGAATTTGTGTATAAATATAATTTTATGTTAATTGTTATTAGTTATCTCGACAACGAAATATTATCTCGTTGTTTTTAATAATAGGTTGAATGTCTGAATTGTCTTTTGTAGAAAGTATATAGTAAAAACTGTAGTTTATGTTCTGAGTCGGAACGTGGCTAACGTTGTCGCTACGTCATAACCATAATTTCAAATATATACTACAGGAAATAAGTAGCATATTATCGTTGTGAGAAATGGTCACTCCACATTACTGCGAACAAATTTTAATTATCATCTTCATCATCATGACCAACCACATTATACTGCCAAAGGAGCTTTTCAAATTCACACTTTAATCTGAAGTTATAGGTTTCCTCACAACGTAAAGGCAAGAAATCTATACATAGGAGGAGGGTAAGACTCCATAGTACCCTGGGCCCAGGTGTTAACTCAATGAAACTAGTTTTATTTGTAAGAGGATATATTAACAAGGCCTTGGTGAAAATTTGGTGAAATTTGGCTTTCCAGGAATCGGGTTATACGAATGATAGTAAAAGTGAGGTTATGTTTTAACATTGTGGTTTATTGATGTTATATGCGGATTATTTTGAATGGCTAAAGGTAAAGAGTAGAAGATCTGGGTTATTCCCACTGGTGGGAGTTCAGTAAGACGAAAGAGAAGAAAAATATAAAAATTCCCGTTCGTCCCGTTTTTTTTTTTTGGCGGAGGACGCATTTACGCGCCTTGGCCGCAGACTAGGGACGCCTGCGACAGTGTCTGGGGCTCGGAACTAGAGACATTCATCCTACTACCCACTAAACTCCCGCGGTTTCCCCTTTCTACCCGCTTGGGACGAGCCGGTGCCAGCCTTTTTAGCTATTGACCGGGCCCAACGTTTCTCACGCCTTGGGTAGTCTCTACATTTAATATGCTGCACTTAGGAGCAGGAGATAGTAGTAATAGTTAGATACTTACTTAGCTCTTAAAAATAAAAGAACAGGAAGTAAAATTAAACACTAATATAATGTTTAAAATATTTATTACTCATCTTCAATAATTAAGAGAATGTCATCCAAAAATTGTGCAGGAGGTTCGATATTTTCTTGGTATCTTGCCCAAGTTAGATACCATATTATACACATTACATGTACACAGCAGCCTACAGTCCTCTTACCTACAATACAATTGCAATAGTATCCTAATATTGAATCTCGTCCTCTTCGACAGTACAGGCTGAGATGCTCGCCACAGACGAATAACTGACAAAATCGCCTCATCATCCAAGACTCTTCTTCCAATGGAGTTACTGCGCCCAGTCGCAATGGTGCAATTTACACAGCGTTCCATGTCGTCAATATCCGATCGATAAGCGTAATCAATTGTCCAAAATAGAGAGCCAGGTAATTCAAAAAGCCAGATCCGTCAAAAAGTCCTTAATATTATGCAAAGCCGATGTTGTAAGCAAAAGTAATAATAATTGGGAAATACGAGCGCACTCAGAACGAAAGAAACGAACGAGTGACGGTGTTTTTCATCTGCCTGTCAAATGTCAATCGGTAAACATTTGCAAACTGAAGAAAAATTATTAAAGGAGTTCAATTCGCTTTCATACATATATTCTGACATTTAACCGATTTATTTTATATCGACTTCAGTTCGGGCATGTATTTAGTTTTTTGGACTTTTCTTGCTTTCTAGATAGAAACATGTTACTATATTTTGGGATTTCCTTTAGAAAAATATAACCGATTTTTTGATATACATTTCATCTAGTTAACTGCTGGGCCCAGAAATACCCGCCTCCTAGAAAAGTGGTGTCTGTACAATGGAAATATATAAAAAAAAAGTAGCAGGGGTTGTTATTATATCGATACCGAACCCAAAATTGTTATTTAAAAAATTTTTGTCTGTTTGTCTGTTTGTCTGTTTGTCTGTTTGTCTGTTTGTCTGTTTGTCTGTTTGTCTGTTTGTCTGTTTGTCTGTTTGTCTGTTTGTCTGTTTGTCTGTTTGTCTGTTTGTCTGTTTGTCTGTTTGTCTGTTTGTCTGTTTGTCTGTTTGTCTGTTTGTCTGTTTGTCTGTTTGTCTGTTTGTCTGTGTGTTTGTGCACGCTAATATCAGAAACGGCTTATTCGATTGAGATGCGGTTTTTACTAATATATTGTGGTAAGCTTCACTTAACATTTAGTGTTTATTTCATGTCAATCGGTTCATAAATAAAAAAGTTATGTCAATATAAAGGTACACGCCTCGCGCCTGAGCTGCGCGTCCGTATATAATGCGCGCTGAGAGTATGGCGAATAGGTAGTTGCATTCGATTACTGCGATTTACTTAAATACTGACAGTTTGGATATTTCATTTATTTATATTTAAGGGTTTGTAGGTTAGGTTGTCTTTCTTAATTTTCTTTAAAAATTTGTAAATAAATATCGTAAGCATTTGTTATAGGTTAGGCATTTCTTTCCTTGATTTTTGGTATACTTATCTTAATTTTTTATTTAGGGTTTGTATATATGAATAATTTATAAGTATTTGGTATAGGTTAGGCAATTCTTTTCTTGATTTTCTTTATTTAAGTACAAGCTCAGGTTATTAATTAATTTTTCTAGCAATTATTTTGTTTCATATTTGTACGTTAAACGTTTAGTTTACACATCTTAACACTTTTTGCAGTCAGCCTATGTTTTGCGATGACAATTAATAAAGCCCAAGGTCAGACGATGAAAGTTGTGAGTGTAGATCGTATCAGCTGTTTCTCGCACGGTCAGTTGGGCTCTGACACGGGTTAGCAATCCTAGGAGCCTGTATGATTTCATTCCCGATGGCCATACGTCACATATCGTATACCTACAGAGAAGCATATTATGGGTCGACCCAACGGGACCACGGGTAAACACTCAGCTACCCAAAGGACGGTATTTGTTATTTAAAATATGCTGCCCGAAAAGTCACTATTCCACGCGGACGAAGTCGCGGGCACAGCTAGTAGTCCTAATATAATCGTCTATCAGAACGTTCACTCAACCAATTAAACAAAATTATCCCTAAATTACTAAATGCAGGCTTCCTTCAATTTCCCACTTTCTTGTCGTTCTACACTAGTGTTAAAAGCGAGAACATAGTTGAATTTGAGAGTCAGAATTTTTAAGAACTTGGGAACTTATCCTGTTGTCAGGGTTTTCAAGTCCTTATTATATTGCTCAGATCGATTCTTATTCAGCAAGCTTCTGGAATGTTGCTATACATCAAAAAGAAAAATGAGGTTACTTAAATAACTTGCTTCAAGTTGCTTCGCCAAAATTATCAACTCACAATCTACTCTTTGCCAATAGTTTGCCAGTCTTACCAGCCACCACCGATAAAGGCCAATCGTAAAATAAACTGAAGTGCCAATTTACGGCGGCAGAACTATACACCGCCGTAACTCAAGTCCATTGGACAATACGCGTCAAGATTATAATCTCCGAACAACTTGTATCCATATACTTCACCCTACACAACAGTTTCGCAAACAATTATTTTGTTACCTTACTTCAAATTAATATAATATAAATTGAACACAACAGTTTGAACAATCAGCTACAAGCAAGCAATATTTTGAATGCTCAATATCACTTGTCAATCAATCTACAATCAACCATTGCATCGCCAGGTAAAACCACTCCCACGTCCAACACGAATTCACTTCAACGCAATCCAATTATCTTGTCCGGGAACACTTAAAAATGTTGTTCTATATTTCCCTCTCCGATTGTCTCTGAGTGCGTGCAATCGAGGCTGTCGTGAATATTCCCCGTTTGGCCAGAGTCGTGCGATCCGTAATAGCGCACTCGTTATATTATCACGACAAGACCGACTTTATCTTGGGACTTGGAAAATGGGGAAACACGTACAAAGTTATTGCATTTCAAGTTGCTATTGGAACGATGGGATCCGAGAATCTAATTGTTTGTCATTTTGATACAATATCTTGGAGCGAAGAACAAGTAATTTCATGTTCACGTTTGCTGGCGTGAACATTAATATTATACGCATTAGGCTCAATTTACATAATACTGCTTATCGAAGAAGGAAGATAAGACTTATAAGGCCTTTCGGAGTGCGGATTATAAACAGCCTCTTGTATTTAAGCTATGTCAATGTTGAAACCAGTTCGTTTAAAATTGAGATCAAAGGAGGCTAAAGTAATACATATAATAGCACATTAAGCGTTGCTAGTGAATAGACGTTTAATGAACAATGTAGATAAAATGTTATCATTTCTGGATTTTATAAAGTAAAAGTAAAGTATTAGCCTGTTAATAACTCACTGGAAATGCCTCACAATGATAGTTACTCGCTTAAAAACCACGCTTGCCAAAAACGGATTGGTGATCACAAACCGATCTGTGTACGAAGATCTGTAACAATGTTTGCCCCACCCGGGAACTAAACCCATTCCTCATCAGACCATCAAGGCGTTTAATTTAATTCTAGATTTCATATCCTTCCACTATTCTATTGCACATGTACTCTGTAAATACAAATCTCCGTAACACAAACTCACGTATATGTTCACCAGCTTGTTTCCGAGCAAAAAGAACTAAAAAGTAAACCAACAAAAAGCATTGCCGTCCAGCCGCTGTTACGTGTTTCCATCGGACTGGAGGCTGGTAATTGTGCGGGCTCCATATAAGCACTAAGCGCTGCGGTGCTTGTTAACATCTGCCGAACACGTGAAGCTTATCCCCTTTGTTTGCGCATTCAATGTGCTCGTCAGACATGCAATCAGCAACGTAGATCCTTGCATTGTTCAGGTCTAGTCAGAGTACGCTTCTACTATAATCCAGGATTTCATAAATCCAATTATAATACTGAAGCGGATGCTGCTGAGAACCCTCCAAAACAACAAGGGCACCAGGCCAATTTCCAGGACTTTTGAACGGTCCAACTAAATACCTTCCACACAACATGTGAAATGTGTCGCCATAACAGCTCTGGCTATCTTCCGGCAATATAAATGGAAGAGCCAGTACCACACTTGAAATCAAAGGCTCGAAGATCAGATGAGCCTACAGTCTGGCAGCACATTGAGCGACGCTTCCTGGTGAAGTGTCCCTCAATGGAATAGGCCGCAGTGGCCGCTTACCATCAGGTGGGCTGCGTGTCTGTAGTGCCAACTGACATAGTATAAAAAAAAAGCACTTGAAGTCAAAGGCTCGAAGATCAGAGAAGCCTGATAAAGAGTCCCTCAGTGGAATAGTGCAGTGACTACTTACCACCAGGAAGGCCTTATGTCTATCCACCTGACTGAAGTTGAAAATAAATGTTTTAGTATTGAGAAAACTCTTTGATATTAGAAGTCTGTTCACAACATGCATCAGAAACAAGATAACCAACATGCTCCGCTAGTATCGACATCCGATAGCACAAACGGATATGGACGCATTAGCAAGATAAATCGGGAAAGTTCTTATCTAGGCCTGAAATCGCCAGACGGTATCGACAGAACATTTTTTACTACTAAGCGACCTGCCCTGATCCGAACGGGTAGCATTATACTGATGGCGAGATTGAGCCTTGTCTAAATTGAAACATGATGAAACCTTCCATCAATTGCTTAAGTTATAAGACATTTTAGTTAGCCCTAAAATAAACCATGAGTATTTTGGCGCAATAAACGGGACGGCTCGTTCCTTTCGAATGTGAAGTAGAAACCGAGGGAATTTAGTGGGTAGTGTGAAGAAGTATGGTGCAGATTGCGTTGAGGCACCATAACCTGAAACCTGCGGCCGTGTGTGGAGCTCGGGACTATTTAATAGTCCCACTACCCAGCAAACTTTCCTGGTATCCCTTCACTCCCGAAGAGGGACGATCCGGTGCCAACCTTGAGGCAATCTACCAGATATGTGCTTAAACACATTCTCCTCTGCACAAAAAAAAAGCTTTTTCTCCACGAAATAAGTACACATGATCCAACATTTTCCCAACTCAGTAAATCTTCATAATAGGCCGTGTCAAATCAACTTGGCCACACATCAAAGAAGATCTTACACAAACAAACACGCAAGTAGCCTCGAGGTATAATAGAATAAATGATATTTTAACTCAACTTTCATCCGAGCACCCGAGATGACCTCATCACCATGACCTCATTATTCAAACAAAAACCTCTCACACAAATTCCAATACGGGCCACGTAATGATCCGCCGCAGAGCACAATAAATGTGATAACAAAAAAACAACATTAAAGGTCATCGAACTTTCTAGAGCTGTCAAAATTTAAATAACGCTTTCTTGACCTGTGCTATAGAACTATGGAAGACGATTCGAAAAATAAACTTTATTGCTTCATCATTAAGGTTCACAGAGGGGGGTCATAGTACAATGGCAGTATATTGTCTCATAGTGGTATCATTAGCGATTTGAGCCGCTTCACACCGACAAAGGGACCACGCGTAGTCTAAGACCACCACAGGGACTAGACGTTAATTAAAATAAACCCAGGCGTGCTGCTTTTGAATTAAGCTCGACATCAGAATAATTTACATAATTCGCCTGGAATTATCTCAAGTATGAGGATGTACTCTAAATCGACGGTGGAATACCAAAGAGCTGAGAGCCTGAGACCTTTAAGACTGGGTCGCGTTTTCACCCGCATATTTTACCGAGCTTTCTTCTACCCTTTCTCGTGGTTATTAAAAAGTAAATGAGGTAAATGTAAATTGGCTAAGGACGTTCTCAGTACGATTATGAAGAACATTCAGATCTAAGAGGAAATAGCCTTTCACCTTATAGGTACTTAGCATAATATCAGTACCCCACCTCACGATACAAATATTTTGTGTGCATGGACATGACTGTTTGTATCGATGTGGGTGTTTCTATGTAAGTATTGTATTATGTACGTATTTACAAAAAAAGTATATAAGTTTTGACTATTCGCTATCTGGCACTCATCGTGCAAGCTATGCTTAGTTGAGGCTAGACAACGCTCAGGTCTATAACCTAGAGGTCGTGAGTTCGATTACCGTCTTGACTCTATTCAGTGGTAGGACTTATTCAGAGACTAACTATATATTAGTCAAGGGTGAAATCTGCCACTTTTTTGTGCCTGTACCCATTATGGTACTTTCGTCAATAAATAACATTAAGTGTTCAGATAAATGTATGCAATGTTCTCGATATTTATTACTGAGTATCGGGTCCATGGGCCGATTCAATTATCAGATAAGATCTAACTGACTAGCATAAAATAAAAAGACTAAAAGAGCTAATTTAATTATTTTCTGACGACTATTGATAAACGACATTGAATTAAGGTAGCATTGCAGTTAATTTAATTATTCATTCTTATCAGAAGATCACAATACGGGTTCTTAATGTTCTATATTTTCTTTAGCACCTCGTTCGTCTAGTGGTGCGGAGGTATCGATGAATAGACGGTAATCGTGGGTTCGATCCACTTCTCAAGCCTGTTTTAGTTTGTATTACGTCGCATTAGCCATTTATAAATATTAAATATATTTATTGCTTACCATCAGGTGGGCTACGCGTATATATAAAAATCACAACCCATCTACAAACCTACGAACCTCATGCCAAGCAGGGTATCCGGGTTTCACATAGCCAGAAATTAAATATATACTCAACAACAAGATAAGCGGTACTGCAATGCATTCGTGCCTTAAGTTTATTATGGCTATAAAACGATTCCGTCAATTAACAAAACTAATTAATTACATTGAGCTTCGAGTTTACACTTGACATCGTAATTTTATCTACTCTGCAGGAGACATGACAGAGGTGGACTGAGGTAAAAACGCCGTTATTTTGAGTTTCATTTATAATGGAACTAATGATAAAAAAATATTAACAGTAGTTCCATCATGGAACTGAATGGTACTAGCGTCAACTCAAAATTTTACACTAGTTCCATTATTTCAAATTTCAAAAAAATTATGGAACTAGTGATAAAAAAAATTAACAGTAGTTCCATCATGGAACTGTATAATGGAATTAGTGTCAACGAACCTATTTTACTGCCATATTCTGGCCTTATAACCCTTGATTGTAACTGTCACATTGGTATACTTCTGGAAAAGGGCTACAGCTATATTATAGTGATAGATTTCAACTATGGGGGTTGCAGTACCCCTGTCATACTAAAACTACAACATATACTTATTAATTAATAGATATTAATTTGATGGTTGGTTGGTTTGAATCTGAAATCCAAATGAATCTGAATGGTTTTGGTCATGCTAAATTCATGCAAAAGTACATGTGAATTGACACGATCTAGACCATAGTCCAAGAAAATATTTTTATAGTTCATTAAATACGACGCGACGTAAATGAAGACGATATTCTTGTTTCAAAAAGTTACTTGAAGAAAATATACCTATCTCCCAGAAAAAAAAAAATATCAAGAAACAAAAAATCCTAAAACTAATCGTAGGTAAACATGATAAATTACTTCAAAGTCCAAAGATATCGAAAGTAATCGAATTTTCCAGCCAAGTTTTATCTTAACTTAAAAAAGTTCTGGCTCAAAAAAGATACCTACATAAACGATACTATTACTATTTCTTCTTCAAAGTTTTTGTTCTCACTAAGAGAACTCTTTATTTTGTAACTACAATCTATCAATAACAGCCTCCACCACAGTGTAGCATGTTCGTAAACAGTAACTCATTACTAATTCACTTAAAATAAACTTTACCTTACTAAAAATGACATTAATTTTTTAGATTATGTTTATAAAACCTAAGTAACACCAGGAACAGGCGACGATTGCTACGAGTACCTTTATTCATGAATTAGGTTATTACTAACCAAGAAGACCAATTCATAGATATTCAATTAGTTCTCATGATGATTGAAAATTTAAGGTGCGATACTTATCATAACTTACACTTATATTTGGATTGATGTTGCTATTAATACAATAAAAAGTTGTTAAAAGCAAATAAATAAAAGCAACCATTTAACTTACTTCTTGACTTGAAGCGCCATCAGACCATCATTTCGTCTTGTCTAAGTAAAAAACAAAAGAATCCGTCTTTTGATTTCTACTACACTTTCAATACACAACAGTTCTTTATATTTTATATTAAAATAATAACAACCGCCAAAAAGGAATTACTGAACGCAGCGTCCCATTATGGCTTCGACATCTCAACGGCCGTTTCTGTCAGGGCGAGCCAGTGAAAAAATAAGACAAAAAACACGAATAAAAAGCAGACCCCGCCAGTGGTCGCAGCCTCACTCCATCACACCTTAGCACACTTATTCCTAAAGGTATAGAGATCAAAATCGAACATAAAAACGCAATATCATCGAAGTTGATCGTACTCACATATTTTTAAACCAAGGTTACCTTTTCGCGACTCGGCGATACTGACTATTGAGTTCGATGTATTTGTGTGCGTATTGTCTCGACTATCTGCCCGTAGATCTGTGGAGATCTTAGCAAAGGAGTAGATGGCATCTGGACTGATAGAAGCAGTTGTGGATGATTGTGGGTCATTCTACTTTTTACTGCAGGTTTTTGGCGCTAGTACTAACAGGTTTTAAAAAATTATTGGTTAAAGATAAATGAAGTTATTTCATTGAATGTATGCGTAATTATACCTAAACAATTGCAATACACCTCCAGCAGCGAACTTTGTACAATGATTTTTCTGAAAATAAACGTTTTGTCGATCAAGGTAGAAAAATCATACCACTTTGTTACCAATCAAAATATTTTTATTGACCAACTTTAGTACATAATTTCAACAAAAAAAATTTAACAAAGCGTATTTAAGAACATTAAGCTTTCTTTCTCATAAATTTAATTAGAAATTATCATTAATTAAGTCTTTTAAATCACATTTAAAGACAACTATCTTACTGTTGTGCATTTTTGTTATATAAATATTTCACTTACCATCTATACGCATAAAAATATCTTAGCAAAACATTTAACACTGATAAAAATATATATTTTCTTGCATCTGATACACCTGTAATCTAATTTGTAAACCAATTGTACAACTGAAATCTAAAAACCTCTGCCTGGAATTGGGGACATAATAGTATCTCTTTTAAAAAACACTGCTTAACAGTCTCTTAGTTACAACATAGGTTAAAGATAATAATTTAATTATTATTACTTTAATGTTTTTGCTAAAAAAACAGTACTTAAACAGGCTAGGTTACTTTAAAATTAATGAATAATTCAAATTAGTGTCTAAACACTTCCAGAGGATTAGGAAATTTGTAGTTTTCGCGTTTCCCTCTAAAAATTATTCAGGAACAATGTTATCATAATATTCAGAACTAATGTCTGTTTAAAACAGCTGTCCAGGGCTTCTCGAAGTATATCAAGTTTCTTCCTGGACGGCACTATGGACAGGTCTTTAAACATTTTCGTTAAAATTCTTCTATCTTTTCGACTCTTTATTTAATTGTTGTAACGTTCTTCTCTATCAGGGTCTAATTTTCGTTCGTCTCGGTACCGACGTTGTCTTTTGGCTGGAGTTAGTGGCATTTTTTCTGTAAATGATGAGGACATCGCATTATTATAAGAACTCATATTTTAATAGGGTAAGCCAGTTAATAAACTAGTAATTGAAAAACTATAAAAAACAAAGGTCAATTAGAACAAATTAAGTTGCAAAAGATTGGAATAAATCAGCGACAAAGTATATTTACAACTATGTTACCACAGCGGAGTAACGAAGTTGTCCGGTAACACTGTTGTAAAATAACATGATGTTATCTGTTAGCAACAAAATTGTCTTGTAATTTGCAAATCTGACAATAGAATATTATTGTGTGTCATAAATGCCACGTCTCAATATTTAAAACGTAAAGTAAAAGTTCTAATACTTACCTTTTTGCCGAGTAACAAAGTGCACAGGAAATAAACATACGCGACTCGATTCACAACATGACGGTGACTGACGGGCGTCACGCGGTTTGCAAAGATACCTCATTTCCCCACAGTTGTCATTCACCACCAAACGAATTGACCAAGCGGCGAGTGGTACAGCGACAACTAACAATTTAATGAAAAAACTCTAGTAACAAAGTGGTGCCATTTTCATACTGTTCATTAGGGACAAAATTATTATATTTTTTTGTAAAATAACTAAACAGTTTAAAAATATATAATGAAAACATAAAAAACGCACACAGATTTATAAAACATATTATATTTTTTTCACATAGGGCTGCTTTGAAGTAAAAACGCTTTTTTTGGTTAAGTTCGTCTGCGCATTAGGTCGGGGACAGGTTGCGATACTATGAAAAACAACTATGTTACCGTGGACCTCTACTTTGTGACCGTACATATCTTAAAATATAGGCCCAAAAGATTCAAATTGCAATATTCACAGAATAGGAATAATGCGGCAGTTTCACATGTTGCGTACGTTTTATTTCATTTTATTAAGAAAATGGCAGTTGAAGTTTTTTTTTTCCCGGGGGACACCAAAACCTGCAGTAAAAAGTAGAATGACCCTTGTATAGTGCCTAATAAATGCTTAATACGATCAGGAAAGTGTAGATCTTGTTCAAGCTCATTGTGCGAGTTGCGAGTAGATTCATGTACGAAGCTATACGGATACAATTTAAATCTTTGCGGATACAATGGTCACTTGTGTTGCTATCGCCTCAAATTACTCCAGAAATGAGCAAGCACGTACCCAGAATTTTTTGTCGGGGGGGGTCCAAAAAAAAAAAAAAAAAAAAAAAAAAAAAAAAAAAAAAAAAGGTCGGGCGGCCCGGTCACCGTGGCCGGCCGAGGCGGAAGTTATTAATACTTGCTCCAATGACCGTTGAGGTGCCCCGCCACCACCCGCCCGCCCCGCAGATCAAAACTGAGAGTCATATTTGGCACTGTACTTACTACTGAGGGATTTATTTTATGGGTTGCATCTATTTTCGGGGGGGGTCCGGACCCCTTGGACCCCCCCCCCTGGGTACGTCCTTGGAAATGAGCCCCGTATAAAGATATGCATCTCTATTGATTTAAAGTTCTACCTGTGTGGTTTCATGTGTAAGTGTGTAAGGTGCTTTAAATGTCAGCTTTGTCAGAATTAAAAAAAATATATATGCTAGATTTTGTGTTGAAATCTCTAGATACTTATATCTGTTTTCTCCAGATACTTATACCTGTACATATCGAGATTATAAGCGAACCCTTACCACAGATCGTATAAGTATGAAAAGAATAGCTTAACAAGACGTAGTACTCGAACACAAGATCTTGAGCATAGTAGCCACCTCGCCCACTCGACATGAATCGATAGTGTTTAGTGACTACAAATACTCTCAATAATTATTCCCTGTACATTCTTTCACAATGTTTGGAAAATTATCTCTTGATTTAAAAAAAAAACTTGTTATTCTTGCACTCACATCTACTGGCCCAACGCCTCGGGTCGAGTAAAGAAAAACCGGCCGCAACGTATTTCAATAAAATTTATTGCACCAATATTATTTTTATCGTTCGGCACTACACTTGATTTTATTATTTAACTTCTGCGATAAAATGATGAGTCAGTATTTTATCTTACTCAGCCACCCGGGTGAGGCACAGACAGTTACGATTTGACATGGCAATCTGGATATTAATAACTAGCCTTCCGCCCGCGGTTTCACCCGCGCGTAATTTAATTTCTTCTTTTGGAATTTCCCCCCTTCCCCCCAAACTTGAATCAAAAGTACTCTATATTACTCGGGGATAGTGTAGCTTTCCAACAGTGAAAGAATTATTCAAACTGGCTCAGCAGTTTCAAAGCCTATTCAATACATACAAACAAACAATGAAATCTTTCCTCTTTATAACATTAATATAGACTAAGATGGCCGACCTTAAATAAGTTATATCTCCTTTTTCTATTTTTTCCGTACATAAACGCTGACATCATTTCTTTATGCAGCAACACGCCCAAAGGATGATCATGAAACATTAGCAGCACACAAAGCAAGTTCATAACCTAATTGTAATTTGTAATACTTCCTGCCAATGATAACTGAGTATAGCAGAGGTCTACGTGACAGTCCAAAATGTTATAATTGGATTTGACCCATGACCCAGCGTACTCAGGTTAGAAAAGGGTTATATCCCGTTCACCTAATAATACATACCCTCAGAAAATTTAAGTAGGTTATCCTTTTTGCCCGAAACTCACACACACACACACACAATGACAGATATGCCTACAGTGTCTCAGTATGGTAGAGCTCCAAATGTGGCCATCCGTCTTACCGGGCCATGGGATGTTTGTGACCTTTCGAGACATTTTTGTCCGTGTTCAAGATATCAGTGATCTATTGCGATCGCTTGACTCTCGCCTCTAAATGCCATTAATGCATTACGATTGTAATCTCACTACAAGTTACAACAAATGCAGACTTCATGTTTTCAATTGAATCCGATATATATTCAAAGATGTTATTTATTGCAAATATTTTAAATATATTCATGTCAATCCGAGAGGGGCTACTGTCTCGATGCTGCTTAATGAAGCCTTAAGGTTTGCTAATCAAGTGAAAACTAAGTGTACCTGGGGTTTTAGAGAAATACTATAGCTTACCATGTCCAAAAACCAAACACCGCTCACGCTTGAAACTACTGCGGCATTGTTATGGGTCCTTAGATGCATAAGCCTTAAAAAGCGTCTGAGAAGAAGATTAAAACAGCAATAATAAGAAGATCCTTACACATCTTTACTTATTACTTATGTTTGTTTGTTTGTATTGAATAGGCTTCGAAACTAGTGAACCGATTTGAATAACTCTTTCACTGTTGGAAAGCTGCACTATCCCTGGGTGACATAGGGTCACCCATGTCTTGATCCCGGAAATATGGGAGAAGGGGGGATATTTGAAAAAAGAAATTACTCGCGGGTGAAACCGCGGGCGGAAGGCTATTTTCTATAAATGTACTCTAGCGTGGCATCAAGTCTGGGGAGCTGGTTCAAATAGCATTATTCGCGCTTGCTCACTGGTCCAGCTATTTTTAACCCAGGCTCTACATTCAACCAGTTACGGGGCCTTTTATGATTAGTTTTTGTTTGCCCTCTATTTTTAAACGTGCCGTTGTAAAAATAGCCTATTTTATTACTGGAGAATGGGCGACTGGACTACATATGTTTCTTTATTTTATTGGTAATTTAAAACTGGATTATCTATTGAATAGACGTATTTAAGCGCTTCTAAAGCCAGAACTAAGCAAGTGGTCAGTAATAATGGTACAAGAAAGAAAAAACGCTTCGATAACATTAATTAAAACTTACCTTAGCTTCGCTCGAGTGCCAATTAGATTTACAAACCTTTTCCAATAATAATAACTAGGGCAGGACAATACTTATCTAATTTGGTTGTATGCTTAAGTAATTCATGTTTATTTCCATTAATTATTTGTATTAAAAAATTACGTGACATTTTTTTTTTTGTGCTGATTTTTCCGTCAATGCAGGATTTAAGCAGATAGTTCAATTTTTTTATAAAATTTGTCTATAGTGGACGTTGATAACGTCTTTAAATATTATGAACTACAAATTTTTGTAATAATATCTACAAACTTTGAATTTAAAATTAAGCTTCGTACAAGAAAGATTCCTCAAGAGAATTTTACGGTATATTATAGAAAGAATACTTTATCAAAGACCTAACAAGACCAGTTTAGTTCTATTCTACAAGCCTTAATTCTCTAAAAGCCTTTTTAATTTTACTAGACGTGATGGTAACTTATAATCTAGACTAAAAACGAGCATTCATCTTTACCTACTTACTTATTAACGGAGAGTTCTCTCAAGAAAGGTTTCAATCACTAGAAAACCGTCTTACTTCGAAAAAAGATATTTTTTCAAACGAACAAAGATGGATTTCAGACGATATTACAATTTCAAATGGAACCAACGTTTCCTTTAAAGATTGCCTCAAACAAAAAGCAATATAATATATATTATTCAAAGGGCCGCACAGCCAAAAGGCTGTATCTGTTTTCAAGCGCGGATTTTATTCTTTGTATCAGCAATAAAATCTAAGATAACCACTTTTTATAACGCACATAAGTACAACCCCTTTAAAAGGATGTTCTTTTCGTAGGAATACTCTACAAAATCTTATATAAATAGGTACACCGTACAAGTACGGTCAACAGCACATCACGGTTAATAGTTGCAGTTGGATAATTATCACTTATGTTATGCCCCCGACATAAGAGTGGTACAAAGTCCAGAGTGTTACGTTTGACGTGCTTTTGACTGTACATAATTCTAGTAAAAATTTAAAGTGTAGGCATGTAGCTTCATCAGCTTTCTATATTTTCTTCTTTCTTATGAAAAAACGTCATGAATAACTAATTATTCTAAGCTATTCATGTGATTGTAATAAAACTTTGTTGAATGCTGCGTGGGCCTAGGTAATTTCTGAACCGAAAATTTAATCCGATAGCATAAAAACTTTAATCTTTCTATTAGTCGGCTTTTTCGAGCAAAGCTCGCTCGAAGCAAAGTGTTGTCATAAATCCGCATTTGGTAAGTAATTAAGCTATTGACAATATTTTCATTTCATTGATAAAGGCTTCTTCCCGGTAGTGGAACATTTAATAGACTAATTAGGAAGATTTAAAAGCATTTTTTAAAAGAATTCGCGTAAAACCACGACCATGATAATAG
The DNA here is from genome assembly GCA_949319885.1 of Mecyna flavalis. Taxonomy (NCBI): domain Eukaryota; kingdom Metazoa; phylum Arthropoda; class Insecta; order Lepidoptera; family Crambidae; genus Mecyna; species Mecyna flavalis. Next base: position 19,983,507 of record OX439426.1, read on the forward strand.
TTATTAAAGAAGTCAAGTTAACGTCGGTAAATGAAAACAACAGTTCCGAACACTTTCCCGCTTTCCCCCGAGCTGCGTAATTACTTTTTGTTAGAGATAAAGAATAATCAACGTACTAAAAGATTTTAAACTTGAATAAACGCAGTTAGCTGAAAGTCACGCCGCGCCATTTACCTGCTCCCATTAACCTACATTGACCCAATTGCTATTTCCTTTCTACAAACGAGTTTTTGTCCTAAATAACTATATTTTCTACCTGTACATATAAATAGAATTGAAGTGTCGATTTGTGACGTCGAAATACAGCTTTTACGAAGTACTTTCAGCGGTATATTTATCATCCCTCCTATTTTACTGTATTCACCTACTACTGCGCGGTGGAAACCGCAAACACAGTTAAATTGAACAAAGAAAGATAGCCCAATATATCGGGATATTAAAAATAACTTGCCATTAAAGAAATATTTACGATCTTATTTTTTAAATTCGGTCGTTGCTCTCCAAAGCCCATTGACACTTATTTTTTTGTTCTTAAAAAATTTTAAGTTGATTCGATTGGTCATTCTAAACGATGACTCTCGAAATAATACTCGACAAACTCAAACCATCGGAAAAACCCGAAACCACAAGTATCATTAGTACAGCCATTTGACATGTTACTGGAAATTGTCTTTTAATATAACTCTAAAAAAACTTTTTTATTTTTATTTTCGGAGATACCTTCAGTCGTGTATGCGGATTGAAGCTAAAGACCACAGAGTTGAATGGACATCTCTGTGCTAAAGACGTAAAACTACCCACTTAATTTTCCCAGATTTCACACCCAAAATACGCTAGCTAGACCCAATAAAGACACTTAACCCTAAGACATTATACGAAACTAGCGGGCGCCCGCGGTTTCACCCGCGTGGTTCCCGTTCCCGTGGGAATTGATTAAAATCCTTTCTTAGCGGATGCCTACGTCATAACATCTACCTGCATGCAAAATTTCAGCACGATCCGCCCAGTGGTTTGGGCTGTGCGTTGATAGATATCTATGTCAGTCAGTCAGTCAGTCAGTCACCTTTGAGTCTTATATATACAGATAAAAGTGTTATTTCTTTCTAGTCACTCAATGTGCTGCCACACTAAAGCTTCCTCTGATTTTCGAAGCACTGAAATTATCTATCGAGCTCACAATGATAACTACAGACCATCAGGTGACCCATTTGCTCATTCACCTTCCTCTAATATAAAAAGAAAACTCCAACATAAAATGTGGATTATTTACTCTCGAGAATATCCTGCTTTCAAATAAGGTAGGAGCTTTATCCTAGAGAACAAAGTCAGCATTAGGTAGTCTTATGAGCGGGGAATTGTTTTAAATCGGATTTGTTCGCTGGTTATTGGAGCGCGCCGACGACCGTCCGTCATCTCGAGCTAAACAAACAAGTTTGAATCCTCAAACACACAGGGCGTAGGCGCCCGCAAACGGCCGAGTTTCTTAATATCATTAATCGGATTTACCTCATTGACTGGGCCGGGGAGAGCTCCCGAACTGCGGACTTGGGAAACATCTGCCGATATAGAAACAATATTATCTACAAATAAAGAGATGTTATTAAATTTTGGTGAAATTATTTTATTACTACATAGTAATCAGTACCACTAAATTACTAACTTGCATTGAATATAATTATAATCAGCAAATTGTTTTGGGTCTTGATGGCCTAATAAAGTGGTTCATGTACCAAAACTGGGTTCGTTTGTTTTGGATTTTTAATTATGATTGATTTTACTGATTTAGTAAGACATGAACAGCAGATTTTTTTTATGTTTGGACTAAGCCAGCACTTGACCATAAAGTTGCATGATGTTAAACAACTATGCGGTCTACGATGGAGCGCGCTTGCTTAGGAAAAGCCCGTTAATTCTGGCCTTGAAGAGCCCCAAGTTGTATTGTGTAGGAAAGACAGATCCCGGCCAAGAATTCCACTCCCGCGCAGTCCGTATCAAAATAAAAGCTGATACAATAAAGTAGTCGTTATTTTTTTGTTATCTTAGATATCACACCAGCCATTCAAGGTTTACTGTACTGCACTCTCATACTCTTTTCGTCGAAAAGAGCCTGCCCGGAAATCACCAATATAGTTTATTTCACTCTACAGACTTACACGATGACACAGAAAACTCCAAAAATTACATTATTTCTAATAATATTCAGATATACTTCATTCAGGAAGCTGAAAAGTTCGTCTTAGTAAACTGTAGACTTTACCAAAGTTTTCCAAAACATATTAAAGAACATAGAAATAATAAAAAATATAACTGTTTTGTCTATACGTATGTTAAAAGTTTATAATGTAATACTAGTTTAATAATGACTGTTGGTGCTAAAATAAATGGAAAAAAATAGAAAAATAAATAAGTTTCTTAAAAATGTTGCGGTGTGGTGTAGTGTAATTACAGTAATAAAAACTGGCAGGCTGATGACGATGATGTTATCAGTCCATTTTTATCTGATATTTTTGTAATGGTTTTGAAATATTCTCGATAAAATCTAGGCTATCTTATTATTAAACGCTTATTCCAGTCGCACTGTCGCTCTGTCCACACTAAAATCTCCCAGCCTTCAACCACCTGCAACACAGAGATTAGGAAAACTCAATTTGCTGTTTTTGAATTTAATAAACATCAAGTTCTCGGCTGTAAATGGCGGAAAACAGAGTAAAAAAACTAATTTACCTGGTAGTTGTTTAAGTGGTCGCCCCGTTTATGACCTGGATTCGGCTCCCATACGCGGTCGCTTTTTATTTTGACTCAATACTTTACTTTTACTACTCGGCTGACCTCCGAGCGACGCACGAGTAAAAAACATCGAAGGGCCTTGTTGGGCTATACTCGACTGTCGATCGCGCAAGGGATCTGTTTTGTTTTGTCAATAACATAGATGAAGAAATTACACTCAATTTGCTGGCAAACATTAATTTGGCTTCTCTAAAAATGATTTTTATTTTAAGTGCGCTTATTACGTATTTTTTTCTTTGGATGTTTGGCAAGTTGTGATATAGTACCTATGACAGGATGGTAAAAAAAGGAAGGTGCAAAGGTGACTTTCCTAAATAATTGTAACTTTGCTAATGTTATAACTTCAGCGTATAACGTATAATTTCATCATTTCGTGTGGTAATTTTTTTTTATTGATAGATTGATTTAGTAGCCAATTGTTTTTTAGTTATGCAGGTAAAACTTCAAAATTGTCCATTAATATTTTTTTTGTACCCACTGTTGATGGACTCAAAACCCTACAAACATAATAATTTCCTACGATAATAATAACTAAAGTATACGCACGCTGGTTGTACCTGCCTACAAATATCTCCGGATGGAAAGTTATACTTAAATAAAATCAAAAAATGAAATCGCCCGGCCACTCGCAAGTCGAGTATACCCTTAGCAACAGCGAGCGCGCGGGGCAGGAGGCTGCGGCGCGCCTACCTGCGCAGACGCTCCCCAAAACGAACAAGAGCCTGCATTCCTGCCGCACCCCCGCCCCCGCGCGTCCCGCCGCCCGCGCCGCCCTGCGCGAGCGCCCGCGCGATGCGTAGGGGTGCGCTGCGGGAAATATACTGGATCAATTTAATTGGACCCTATCAATTACTGTTTATCTTACTTTTTTATACTAGGTCAGTTGGCAGACAGTCACGCAGCCCACCTGATGGTAAGCAGCCACTGCGGCCTATTCCATTGAGGGACGCTTCATCTGGAAACGTCCCTCAATGTGCTGCCAGACTGTAGACTCATCTGATGTTCGAGCCTCTGATTTCAAGTGTACTGGCTCCCACATTAATATTGCCGGAACACAGCCAGAGCTGTTATGGCGGCAGATTTCACCTGTGGGTGTGTGTGTGTGTTACTCTTTTATATTACCTGAAGGTATAGAAATTTGATATACTAGAGTTGGCAAACGCAGCTCATTTTATGGACAGCTTTCACCTTGGCCTATCCCATTGAGGAATACCTAGCTAGCGACTATTACCTAATATGATGATAGTAGCAATTTTTTTTAAGACGTTTCTTAAACTAAAAGCTGAAGTACTGGTATTCATTGTACTTTCCACATCAATTAATATGTACCCAACCGATGGTGGACTAGAAAATTCAATTATTTAACTGTCGATTCCACATAAAAGACGTAATAATGCCTATTTGTTTTATAGTCCTACATTTTGCACTCCCCAACCATAAGCTCGTGTACAAATCGAAGATTCTTTTCATCAATATCTATGAACTGTTTTGACAGTTAGGTAGTTCTTATTAAAGCATGTTCTGCTAGTGAGAAAAATAAATAAATTTTATATTCACTAGATCCTAATCTCTACACCCTGACACAATGCGGGGCAGTAAACGAGTCACCCGCAATAATTCAGCCCGCCAGATTAATCTGAGCCGTCCGAACGTCCTGTCAATTATCAAAACCGCCATTACAACACCACGCGTGACCGTGAGGGAGAAATTATCGTTTTATTATCTTTCGTTTGTGGAATTATAATAATAATTAATGTAGTATTTTTTTCTCTACAATCATACTGGTAGGTATACAATAATCATAAGTGTAATTTAATATGCTTAGCGTATGTAATCGTACAGATTGTGAGAGACGGGCACCTGATCTAGTTATAAGTCTGTTTTTCAGTACACAGGCGCTCTCTACTTCTCGACCAGACTAAACCTCAGTGCTTTTCATACATTTATTATAAGTCATAAAACTCGAGTTGTTGAAAGTGAGTGTCTACGAAAATTATAGGACTTTCACAAACATAAAGCTATGCTTAGAGGCTCAACTAGAACCAGGTGGTCTGCATCCACCAAACAGATCCAATGCATAGATTTTCACTCACGGATCATAAATAATTCAGCGCGCCGGATTAATCGGCGCACACTAATACCGCTGCCAATTAATGAGCTCCGCGATTTCTAAGGACTATGTAGGAGAGTTTGTCAATAAAGTTGTTATCCTTTTTTTTTGCCTACATTTATGTTTGAATATAATTTTTTTTTATATAAAACTGACACTTTCAGATATTGTGATGTTCAAAATTTAAAATATTTACATAAGATCCACAAATTACCCAGTAATCAGGCAGAGAAATCCTTAGTTCCTTCAGCAAATCAGATGGCAGAAGCAAGGCTATGTAGCTAAATATATCACAACATTTACTTTGATGTTGATGGATTTATATCGCCATGTTTTTTGTATTGATCGAAGTTTTAACCATGTATAGTTTCCTTTATTTGTTTTCTGATGCTCATAAAAGTACAAGCTATGCCTAGTTTAGTGCTAAATGGCGTTGCGTAAATAATGTTATGGATATTTAAGGCTAAACTTCCAGGCAAGGCAGCCCTGGCTGGTCTGCATCCCTGCATCCCGACACAATGCGGACCTGTTCTCCCCCCGCGACCACTCGCCGGTCATAAATAATTCAGCGCGCTGGATTAATCCGGCCCGTACTGATACAACTGTCAATTAATGAGCGCCGCCATTTCTAGACCATGCGTGGGCGAGATGAGTCAATCAAGCCTTAATTGATTGGCCATCAGATTTTTACGTCACTTACTATATGTTTTGTAGCTGAATTCAAATATTACTTCTTCATCTACAATTCTTGGTCTTTATTCAAATAAAGATTAAAACATGAAATTATTATTTTTTACAAATAACTTAGTCTATCAGTAAAATTGTGCCGGTTGATTATAACAGCCTCTAGCTACAGAAAGAACAAAACAAATAAAAATATAAATACAAAAAAAAAAGTATAGAACGAACTTGTGTTTGCATAAAAAATACCAGAAAATACTGAAATAAATTCCTCTTTATTTCATAGAATTCCATCATAATCTTAGTTCCTGATGACTGATGTAAACCTGATGTAGACCTGAGTCGTGCATCTGATAGAGAAAATAAAAGGAATTTACAAACATTCAAGAAAAGCGTTAGATGTCTAAGATTCTTGGTCCATTGCCAAAAGGACTTGGCCACCATTTGCTTAACATTAGATGACCCGTCGATTGTGTTACTATGTATAAAAATACGATACACACTCAATTAATTTTAATAAAATACAGAAAATAAGAACTAAGAAAGTCCCCTTTTTAAAACGTTTTAAACATTTTCGGCAAAACGCTGCATGTATTATCGTCATAACAAAAAGAGATGTCACTGTGCACGAAATAATGCGCAATCCCTAATTACGACAATGAGTACAATCTTACACCTTCGTAGAGAGATCAGGATCAACGGAGGATGCGGTTTCGTTTCGGTTACGATTCCGAGACACCACTAACTTATACTTGGCCGACTCCCCGGAATCTAATCAAAGTCTATAGTAACAACGATCGGTAACTAAAAACTTCCTAACAAACAAAGCCAAAATTATAAAAAAAAAAAAATTGTACCTATTGTCTTCAATACGCTAAACTAATTCTTATCAAAAGGCCTAGTATTCGCTGAAGAACTACCTTCTAAGTATGTATGTACATACATATTTATTTTTTGAGATCTAGATTGAAAATTTTCAAAACAACTTTTTTAACAGCCTATAGATACAATTACCACGACAATTAGGTTTAGAAACTTAGAAACATATTCATTTTTTCGCAGAATGTACTACGTCTATGACAAAAATCTTCAATGTGGTTACTATTCGAATCCTATTTTATCCGTCAAAGATAACCTGGAGGCCTAACGATGCGCCCGCGCCGGAAGGGTCACGAACCGATCGATCAGACGATCTCGCTCTATGATCGATGGTGCGGCCCTCAACTCGTTTTTTGTACTCTTAACGATCTTTGTTTTACATCCTTTGAACATTATGGATGTTTTTAGAATTTCAACGGTCACTCGTTATGCGGCAAGAATAATAGTTTTGATAAATGTTGCAATATAATGTTTGTTTCTTTTATTTGTTATAGAGTTTTTTAGAGAGAATACTATTTCGAGTCATTCGGTTTTCTGTGTTATGTATAATTTAAAACTTAACTAACTTCTTAAAAACAGTTTGTACGCTAACATTAAATTATAAATAGACAATTTATTAAAACCGGCCTGCAGTACGAGTACGCCTAAACGTCTACCCTCGCTATAATCTGGCTCTACACAGTTTTCCAGCGCGCTCTCAAGGGAACTTTCTACGCAGACCCTGCGCGGGCGCCGGTAAAATCGCATTTATATCAGAATAAATTTGCGCAGGTTTCACTGCCGAGCCGTTCTAGGCTCGCTCTAATTTACCGCGATTGCTCTGCCACGAGATAATGGTGTCGTCACTGGATAGGACGCCATTTATAATTTGTGCTAATGTAGAACACCGTACTACGGGAAATGTAATGAGCGCTAAGATATTATAAAGAACAAGTTCTTTACGAAATGAAACGAAATTTGAAAACGGATGAAATTAGGGAAAATTATATTGGCATTCTTCAGACAAAATATTTCTCCCTAATTTCGCTTGCAAAAAACAATGGCAGGGGCTCATAAAAACGGCAATAAATTATATTTTTTCACTACGTTTTTACAGTACACTTAATTTCTCATGTGTGTGTAAAGTTTGAAGGGTTTTTAAAAGTGACTATTATAATAATAATTTGTACTTATTTTATTTAGTGTTGCCAGTGAGTGAAATGACACATTATAGAGCTAAACAGTCACATTTCATGGAAAAGTAACATTTAGCTTCCCAACGACTTATATAGGAGCAAAAAGAATACAATGTTGTTTCCTTTTTTTGTAATGTTACATAATTAAGTTATACATTTATTTACGCTGGATACATTACAATATCAACTCAAGTTATACTGTATTATTCTTAATATCTAGAACACAAGTTGTTAATTTCAACAACCATAATGAGTAAATTGCACGCTGGTAAAGTATTATTTTCTGTAAAATTTCTAAACGTGTTTGCCATCAAGCTTATTTTTTATGCTTTTATGTGTGTTACTAAGGAAAAGTATTTCGCTCTTACTGAAAATAAGGCCATGAGATGTCTCCGACTAATATACTATAGTCGAAACTAAAAACAGCTTTCGTGAAATAGAAGTGTGTCAAGCACTTCTGTGTTGCGGGGATAGGGCACTGAAGCTAGTGAAATTACTAGGTATATGAGACCTAATAACTGTCGTATCGGTGTAGCAGGCGAAGAGCGGTGCCATACAGTAACTGCTTAGTTACTTTTTGGCACTTAACTGTCTAAGGGCAGACGTGGCGCGTAAGCGATGCAAGCATAAGTGATGGTAACATCAGGTGTACGATCTGCTCGTCTTGTTACACATGCAATAAAAAAAGTTTTTTTGATAAGGCATAGACAAACGCATTGCGTCCGTGAGAGGAGATGCGCGAGCGCATTCTTACAGCGGCCGGCCTCGCGCGCGATGCGAGCTATTTCTGCATTCCTGCCGTTAAGTAAACTCCGCAAATGCAATTAGTTTTTTCTCAGCGGCTGCTACGAGGTGACCACGTTTCTGGAGACTTTTGACGCATAGTTGTGGTATTCATACTATCATGATGGTGGTCACAATAAACATATACGTCTTCGTCTTTATCTTTTTCTTTTCACTCGCTCCTCTTTACATTCAGTCCTAAACTCACTTCTTATTACATCAAAATATCATACAATAGCTACATTTACATCAAAATGTAAAACTGATCTTATTGTTTTACCATCTAAACACTTATCTAATATCTTTACATTAAAGCTCCCTTTTTGACTTTATGATTCCTGCGCGTTAAATCCTATATCAATAAATATTTATTAGCTTTACAAAATATTAACAGCTGGAATATAAGATTTCTTAATTAAAAATGAAACATTAAAGCTATTTTCGTTAAGCCTAGTCTATTCAATTTTCCATAAACTATTTGAGTTAGTGAATGCCACAAGTGAATACTATCAAAGTAAATACTTGTATATTTATACGTTGTTTTAAATCACGGTACATATTTTAGTGTGTTTATTTAATTATTACCCGCTAGCTCGTTTGTCGCATCTGGCATAATTTTTTCTTATTACGATCTTAATTAGTCACCATACATTTGCACAGAAGCAGGACTCTGCTAAAGCTCATATCGTGTGGGCTTAATAATATCTGCGTACGCTCTCGGTTAGCACAATTAATTCCAATTACGCGACGCGCGGTCAGAATGACGTCCTGTCTCTCGCCCGTTTGTAAGGAGGTAAGGAGCTTTGCTTCCCGATATCCAGGGGTCCATTCATCTTATACAAAACCCTTCACGGAACAAAATATAGATCAATGATGAAGGCCATGCAGTGGGGCATTCAAATAGCCTAGGCTGGTGCTTATTTACTTATTGAAACAGAAAGGGTTAATATTTGGTTACTTGGCAATTTATTTTAGTTAATTTAATAAAAAGTTACGTAATCTGTAACCAAAAACAGAAAGATTTTTGTTAATTCGATGAGAAATATGAAAGTTGTAATTTTTTAAATCTGGGAAGGGGAATCTGTCAAATAACAGCAAAGGCTGCGTGGCATGTGATGTCAACGCTGTTTAGTTTGATTAGATAGAGTAGGTATATAAAATGTCAAAAGATATGTATTTTTATATATATATAACCCAGTTTAACCTCTCTAATAATATATAAGCCTAATTTGTTTCCTATAATACTTTTAGTTGTACGAAAAAATCTTTTGATTCATTCTATTAGTTTTTTCGTTTTTTTCGCGTTTTATTATAATTATGCTTTACATAAAAAAAATTGTACCGTTTTAAATATGTACTGAACCGCAGATAGAACCAGCAGACTTATTGTGACTAGTCTACTTGAGTCACCGCCTTACACACTTAGAATAAAAATACAAGGTTTTCACATGTCAAAGTAAGAAAATTAATTAATTTTTTCTCTATTTTTTCAACATAATTTAGTGTGGTAGTTCTAAGCTTTATCGAGCTATTTATAAAAACTGTAACATATAGGGGATAGATCTGTCCTAGCAAAGACATATAACTTGAATGGTCATTAATCATCTTACTTACAAGCAAATTCTCCGTATAAATTAAAATACGAAATGTTTTTATACATGCTTTGCGTATTAAATGTACAGCATTCGTGTTTATAAATAAATAAATAAATAAATAATAAATAAATAAATAAATATCTCTGGACATTTTCCACACAGCGCCATCTAGCCCCAAACTAAGCATTAGCTTGTGCTATGGGTGCCAGACAACGGATAAACATTACTTATATACTTTTTTTTTTTGTAAATACATACATATTATACATAGAAACACCCAGACCGATACAAACAGACATGTTCATGCACACAAATGTTTGTACCGTGCGGGGATCGAACCCGCGACCTCTGGTGTAATAGCCGACTTCTCGACCATTACACCAAATGGCTCGTCGTTATGCGCACAAACTTGTTATTGATAAAAGTTTACTTAGAGGAAAATAATTCTCTGATTATAAATAATTTTTTTATTTTAACATGTTTTTAGGATCATTATGTCAGGGGCGTGCATCCCATATAGGCAGATAGGCAGTGCCTACTTTTAAAAATCATTCGCGGAAATCCTTAAAAAATATTGTAATAATAAATCTAAAAACATTAATCAGAAATTAAATTATTCCCCCAACACTTCATAATTTCATCAAAACGGCACATTCATGACCTATACGTATACCTACGTGTGTATAGAAGCGAGGTAAGCACTGGCCGAGCGCTGCCTACCAAGCTCCATACAATCGAACTTGTCAAAAAACATTTTCGTTTAAAATGTGTTATACGACAAAATGGAAATGTCACCCCTGCGTATAGCACAATAACCAGAAAGAACGACTTCTTAAATAGTCGCATTGGGTAAGCAAGCCTAATCGAAGAATTAAGTTTGGCTAACCATTGATTTATACGATAATTTTATAGCAGAAAAATCAAAATATAATAAAAGACGAATTATAATCCATATTTTTTTATGTTTAAGCTAATAAATAACAATATTTATTAATTAAAGACGTTTCTACTTCCGCATTAAGCAAGCAAACATGTCAGTTCTTGTGAATCCCACCGACTTCAATAGATGGCGCTAAAAGAAATAATTGTATCAGCTTACAACTATTTTTAATCAATTTATATTATTTATCACAATTTTAATAGCTGATTTGTATCTTAAAATTATTTTATAATATTGATATAATAGATAGATTTTACTTTCCCATTGAAAACACACACCCAGAAGTTATTGGCTTAAAAAAGTAATGAAATGTTTTGTTTTACGTCAAGGTCAAAATCATGCTTTTTGTTTGTGTTTACATTTCGTTCGGATAACCTATCTTCACGTCATGGGTGCGAGTGTTAAAACTTTTAATTGCTATTTAAATAACTTACTAGTTATTGTGTGGAGTGCACTGATATTTTAAACAATCTTTGTGTCTTCGAGCAACACGGAACATTGTGTGAAGTGAGTGCATTTCTGACGATGGAGAAATGACAATGTTCGGTATGTGAATGTCCCCAAATTACGTTTTGTTTTGTTTAGATAAATTATGATTGGATAAGTTTCTCGCCAACGCCTAATATAAGTTTACTATCACGCAGAAAAATAGGTACCTATATTCATTTGATGCACTTAAAATTAAAATACATATTACGATAATTTTAATAGGTGCGCTGGTGCGCGCTGGGCAAATTTTATTGACGTTTTTGACCTAATTAGCGTTAGTAAAACATTTACTAATGTGAGTTTTTTATTTATTTGCCAATAAATATGCATGTTTTACAATGTTGTTCTTATCCGTCCGCACAAAAAAAATATTTTCGATCTATCCCTTTATAATATGTACCAAAAACAAATACCAATGGTAGGTATTTGTTTCCTATCGACCTGAGAAAAAAATTACTGCCTACCTAGTCTCAAAACCTATGCACGCCCCTGCATTATGTCCAGACATATTTATTATTATTAATAATTTATTTATTTCTAACATGTTTTTAGGATCATTATGTCCAGATATATTTATTACTAGCCTTCCGCCCGCGGTTTCATCCGCGCGTAATCTCTTTTTTCAAATATCCCCAACTTCCCCCCACATTTCCGGGATCAAAAGTACTCTATATTCACCGGGGATAGTGTAGCTGATGATGATGATAGTGTAGCTTTCCAACAGTGAAAGAATTATTCAAATCGGTTCAGTAGTTTCAAAATTGTTATTCCCGCGGGAATGAGACGTTTCCCGTAGGAATTTTATAGCCTATGTCCTAATCCGGGTTATAAACAATACGTGTGCCAAATTTCATTTAAATCCGTTCAGCCGTTTAGGCGTGATTGAGTAACAAACATCCAAACATCCAAACATCTAAACATCCAAACATCCAGACTTTCGCATTTATAATATTGTCTTCAAGCGTTTCATTTGAATAGCGCTTTTCTTTAAATAAATCTTGAAACCTAGGAAAGTGTCGCGCGCTACACAATAAAACGTTCTCTCGGGTGTATCGGTAAGACTTTGGGACCCCAGAAGGATGCGCAGATAGATCTTTCAAAATGCCAAGCCATCATGACGGTTTACCTCTTGGGAAATGAAACTTCCTCAGATATATTCCACTGGGTAAAAGGCTTCCCCAGATATATTCTACCAAGTAATCTTTGTAGCTTTACTCCATACAGTAGGTACTTTAGTTAGGAAACGAAGATATTAATCAGGCGTTCCGATCTTTTCTATTAGGCAGCACATGCTGCACCACATGTTTTAGGTTCTCATAATGTTTAAGCCTTCAAGCCTTTTATTTCAAGCGGTTCCTGTATTTTAGATTAAGGCTTATAGCACAGTTACGGCAAATTATAGTCTTAGTCGTGCTTTCTCTACAAGACAAATTATACCTTATTTCCATATTTCATTCTACGTATCCGGTGTGTCTTAAAAACTTTAAAGCATGAAATGCGTAATTATAATTGTCAATCCTATAATTGATCTACGTTCACCGTATCGTTTTTTACGGTCAAAGATTCTTATACCTTTGGAAGAAACACAAACATTTACTTACTAGAGAAAAGAAAAACATTTAATAGTAAAAAGTTCATGGAATTTATGGAATGATTTGATAAAAAATGGTGTTATACATATCGACGATTTAAAGCGTTTTCATAAATCAATTAACATCATGAAAATCAACCATAAGTAATCTGCCATAGCAGAGCGAACTCGTGTACAAATCATACAGAAACAATATTTTGATTAATAGACGCAGTCCGAAGTAAACTTCGGCCGCGGTCGTCGTTCTCTTAATTGTTTAACTCTTTTTGCGTTCCAATACCTAAGTCAACGTCTTCAGTTGCCTTGCAGTGAAGTATACGAGTGATCGCGAACAATAGGCACATAGACTATGTACTACATAGGCTGGAGCCAGGCTAGACAAGAGAAGACAATCTTCGTATAATCTCGGCTCCGTTCGTGACTTGGCTAGGGTCACCACTAGCTAATAAAGAATTCCATTTGCTGTAATTTGAATTTAATCGAAGCTTTTGTCCTAGATGGCGAAATAAATAACTGTTTAAGTATGATGTCACAGATTTTAATGCAAGGCTAAAAGACTAATTTATCTGCAAATTAGAGCCAACAGTCATTGGTTGTCCTTATAATAAATAATATTATTGCACTTAAATTACAAACGTACAAATGATACTTACATTCTGAACCTTGAAGGAGGAGTAAAATAGATGAATGGACTTACAAAATAACCTTCTTTGATAATTTTAATATCGCTTTAAGTTAATTAAGTCTCTATAATAATATTGATATTTGGTAGAGCCTGTCCCGTAAGTAACGCTAAATAGGCAAGAGATCGACCAAACACAAAAATGACCTTTGTAAAGATCTCACCAATTTTTAGATAATTCTACTTTGGTGAAATTTAGACAAGTGCACGAAGTTTTTCTAACCATTAAAAAAATATTTTTTAAGCTGACGCATTTTTTGACAGGGCTTGTGACCAGCATATCATTTAAGAGATGAACATCACGTACTTGAAAATGTGCACTATTTAGTATTGGTAATTAACCTAGAACTTTCTTCGAACCGTTTTTCCTCGTGTCCAGCCCTGCGCAGAACTCGTGCGCGCGCGGGGCGTGGCCGCGGCGCGCGTGTGCGCGGGCGCATCTCGTATCTCGGGTTAATGGCGGTTATTATTCGCAGGAATTTTCCTGCGATTTTTACGTCCCTAAATAGTATCCGATGTGGCCAGTGCTACAGACACTATATTTAAGAGTATACTGTTTTATGTTTAGTAACAGACATGATTTAAGGTCATACTATTGCAATCGACATCAACTGACTTTTGGTTTTTTAATGACATTTTTAACTTAATTCTTTAAATGTATCGGTTAGTTTTAGAAAACTTCTGCAATATTACATTTACGTAGACCTAATTATGTAGTAATAAAATAAGAATTTAAAAACACTTAACAATCTTTAAGTTGACCTTTGGAAAACTGATATATTATTATTTTTGATCTTAGATATTGTTATTATATGACAATTTTATAATTGGGCTTAAAACTGATAAAGCTATTTTTATACAAAGAAACTCAAAGTTAGATACTAAAATCATATAAATATGCTGCATACATTTCATCATGCAAAATTTTGATTACGATAACAATATTCAGAAATGATACACTTAAGAAATTCCAAAAACTGACCATCTCGAAGTCAAAAGTGGCCGCCTGCGCGGGCGCAACGGAAACGCGCACGAAACTCGTTTGTACATAAGTACATGTATACATAATACTATCGGCTAAATGGTTCATCTGGAGTCAACGCTCTACAGATTCGGCCATGTTGCCTTTTTTAGTGTCCAATTATCGGGATACATACATAAATTACGCACCGTCTATACAGGGATACAATTTGCTATCCAGAATGTTATTCGCGATTTACGAGTGTTATACTCGTACCGAGGTACTTCAAGTATATTGGAGCTAGCTTAACTAAGGTAGCTCATACTCTAAGGCCAATGTAAATATGTATACTAAGACTGAGGCACACTCACACCAAAAATACTAAGAATATAAAGTATGCCACCCGCATCATATGTGGTGTACGGACGGCAGCAGATCAACCTACCCTAATCTGTCAAAAACTCTCAAATAAAAGAGAACACTTAAGTGAAGTAAATAAAGTCGAAAATTGGTTGTAGAAATTTGACAGACTAGGGTAGTCTAAATTGCTGTCGACTGAGTGTACATACTAAAACATTGACTGATTTCTGTACTATCTTTTTCCAAAAGTGATCACGCGCGGGAGACCTCGATCGTACCTTCGGCTTCGAAACACTTCTAAATGCTTTATTACCAACTTGATGTCCAGACCATAACTTCACTTTTAATTAAAGTCACTGGAAATGGTACCATTCGGTCCATAAGGCATCAATGCTTTACGACAAACGTATAATTTTATTTTCTTCATTCTTTGCGACCCTACTTCTAATAACCTTAACAGAAACATCTTCAGACTAAAGTGACCTTTAACTTTTCATTTATTTTTTACCAAAATATATTCAATGCCTCGATCTAAACCAAAACGATTCGAACTGGAGAATATTTAACTTCTGAAAGAGTGATTGTAATAATAAAAGAAAGTTGACAATGAAAACCTGATTCAAACAAGAAAAAGAGATTTTTTATCGATAAACTTAATCAATTTATAAAAGTAAAGCTTTAGAAATATATTTTACTTCTATTTTATTCGCTTATTTATGCGTTTTAAATGTATAGGTTTAATGCCAATATAAAACCAATGTTCACGTGCAAAACTGGTTTCAAAATTTTAATACTAGCGGTTGCCTCCGCGGTTTCACCCGCCCCACATTTCCGGGATCAAAAGTTCCCTATGTCACCCGGGGATAGTGTAGCTTTCAAACAGTGAAAAAATTAATCAAATCGGTTCAGTAGTTTCAGTGAGCCTATTCAATACCAGCAAACCTCTTTATATTCAATCAAATCTCTTTATTATATTAGTATAGAGTATAGATAGGTCCGTCAGCTCAGAGCATAGACGTAATATATACATAACTAATATTAATTCCATGGCTCAGAGAATAAAGTAAAGATGCCATAATAACAACGACTTTATCTTCTTTCCAGAAAGTAAAAAAAATATTTGATTTCACTGTCCATTACTGATTTACTACTCAGAATATAAATGGACTGTTTCCTGCGAGCCTAAGATCCGACCATACATGATTTACATACTGAAATGAATATTTGTAATCTTGCATTTGCAAAGGAATGCAAAAGGCCTGTCAGATTGCGTGCTCAACAAAAGGCTTACTGATAATGTGCAATTTGCTCCAGGCTTACTCCCCGATCATCTAGTAGTTTAAGTACCGTGCCGTAATTTCGAAGTCCTGGGCTCATTATCCGGGCGAGGTAAATCTGTGCCCAATTTTCGAGCACACCTAGGGATTTTTGATCACCAATCCGCTTTTAGAAAGGGAGTAG